>OV702285.1:153707276-163707276 GCA_916181665.1 Avena sativa
GTTTAGTATCTACTTTGCTTTGCTTTGTCTACACTTTGAGGTGTTTTTATATCTTTTCTGAAACTAACCTATTAACAAGTTGCCACAGTGCCAGTTGCCCGTTTTCTTCTGTTTTTGGTTCCAGAAAGGCAGAAAATCAATATTCTCGGAATTGGACGGGACAAAAGCCAAAGTAAATATTTTACCGTGGGCGACACGAAGTCCAAAGGGGAGAAGGAGATGCGAACCAGGGCCACCACACCCCCTAGGCGCGGGTGGGCCCTGTCCCGCACCTGAGTAGGGTGTGGGCCCTCCGGCCGCCTCCCAGCCTCGCCTCTTCGCCTATAAGAAGCCCCCGATGAGAAAACCCTAAGTCATGAATCATATTTCTAGAAAAACCTCCGTAGCACCGCCTCCACCGAAAGGGAGATTCGGGGGACAGAAAGTCTCTGTTCCAGCACCCTTCCAGGACGGGGAAGTGCCCCCGGAGCCATCTCTATCGATCTCCATCACCATCTCCATCACCGTTGCTGATTCCCATGATGAGGAGGGAGTAGTTCTTTCTCGAGGCTAAGGGCTCTACCGGTAGCTATGTGTTCATCTCTCTCTCTCTCTGCATGATCTTGTTGTGGTCATGATCTTTGTAATCAAGTAGATATACCTTGCTACTGAAGTGCTTCAATAGATCTCTGCTCTCCCCATGTGTGTGAAAGTGACAGTGTGCACGCCATGGTGGCACTTAGGTTTGAGTCCACATAAATACTCTTTGTGCTTTAATAGATCTATGCTTTTCCCCACGTGTGTGAAAGTGACAACATGCATACTGTATGTGGCACTTTGGCTAGATTGAATATTTGTTATGAGTTATATTTGGAGTTGGATGTCTTTATGAAATTTTGGAGTTTGTTGGAACCATCTAGCACTCAAGGTGACAGTATGGGGTTATCTAGATTGGGAAATGCGGACTTTGAGGTGTGCTGTTATAGCCCTACCATGGATTAGAGTGTTCAACCGGAGAGTAGTTAAGAGTAGTATCATGAAGAGAAGATATTTATATGAGAGAGTGTTCACTAGTGAAAGTATGATCCCTAGGCCTTGTTTCTAAACATTGAAACACCGTTTTCTTCTAGATCTGTTGCATGTTTGCTTGCTTTAGTCTTTGCCTCACTGTCAAGCTCTTTTCTGGCACCGTTACCAATTGTATTTCACTATCTCTTTGCCGAACTAGTGCACATATACACCTGGCAAGTGTATTGGGTGTGTTGGGGACACAAGAGACTTTTTGTATCTTGATTGCAGGGTTTCTTGTGAGGGGATACCTTTGACCACTTCCTCCCTGAGTTCGATAAGCCTTGGGTGATCCACTTAAAGGAAACTTGCTGTTGTTCTACAAACCTCTACACTTGGAGGCCCAACAAATATCTACAATAATAAAAGTGCGTAGACATCAGCTAGCTGCTAAAACGGCATCAGGGGAGATCATCTTTATTCAATGACTCTACTTTCCACACGTTGTGATGACACTACTTTCTACACGCTACTCGTTAATGCAATGACACTGCGACCTCTACTTAACCCCCCTCCGCCAAAGAGAGGAGAGCATCACATTTCCTCTCTTTCCTCCTCCTCTTTATACGCTTCCGCTCTCCTCCTCTTTATCTGCTTCCCCCTTTCCTATCCCGTCAGCAGAATGCCTTTTCGCCTAGCCAATATCACCCACACGTCTTTGCTGTCAAAAGCGAAGGAGTGGGAGGAAATGGGCGAGGCAGAAGCGGACAGGGAGGGAAATGAGATGGGTGACACGAAAAAGCCATTGTCAGCTCATCCTAATCCAGCCACTCCCCTCACAACAACACGAAAGGTCAAGAAGGTAACGGCCACCGCGTGCATCGAAGACTGCATCCACGAGATCTGGTGCGAGTTCGATGTCTGCGGTGGCCTTACCTTCTAGAGGACGACGACCAACGAGAAACTTGGATAAGCTCTGATACCATATCTATACCTAATAATAAAGGGGCTAAGGTTTCTCCCTCCAACAGTTGGTTTTGGCTTTCAACCGTCTGTATATGCGCCTTCAACCTTCCTAAGTTGCCTCACTACATCGATCATCGCCCCATTCAATTATTCCATCTTGATTCTTGCCGTCGTCGCTCAATCCGGCCGTCGCGTACCGCCTCCTATAGATTCTAGCCTCTCATCTAAGGGTGTGCAAAAAGTGAAACCAGCCAAACCGGCTAGTTGCACTCTAGTTCATTTTTCTTCACAAATAAAATCTAAATTCAGAAGTTAGTATAAAAATTTGAACTAACCCAAACCGCTAAACCAGTCAAACCGGTTTTGCCCAGGCTTACTTTCATCCAACCAAACTGGTACTCCACGGTCGGAGCACGACCACAACAGTGCCTGGGAGGAGCCATTGCAGAGGAGAAACAGGACACGGACGTACGCGCCCGTGGTGGTGGCGACCGGGATACATGAGAGGGGTGAGGAAGCGGTCGGTTTCTGGCTGCCGGGTGCACCGTCAGACGGCGAGGTGGTTCACGGGAGCGGACAGTGGAGGCGACGAGTGGTGTTGAAGCCGCCAATCTTCCGGTGAGAAATCCCCTCTCCCTGCCTCCTCCACGTGATGGCACAACCACGATCTCCCCTTCCTCACTCTCCACCGATGAGCGCCGCCCCACCTCCATTTGCTCCTACTCTATCAGATGGACCCGCACGTGGTCCTGTCAACCGCTAAAAGGGATGATAGAAGGGGAAGTTGGGGGTGGCCACAGTTGGAGGGGATGGGGACGTCCCCAGCTGCTGTGTCCCTATTCAAGGCGGCCAGGATGGGGAAGAGGGGGGCAGTGATGGGCAGGGAGAGATGCAGGACTTGGCGTGTTGACCATCATCACCGGCAGCCGAGCGGTGACCACCCCGGAGCTGGCGAGCCGCGTTACGAGGTCCCAGTTGCCGGGTCAAGGCGTTCGTGGCTCCAGCAGCCGATTCGCTAGTGGCAACTATGCGCTGCTGCTGAACGTGTTAGATTGATCTCAATCGTGACCGAGCCCAACGGCTCGATCACACCCCTATCCGCGCCCTGATCGGGGGCGCCCAACCTCCTCATGGTTGGTGGGACCCTGTCGCCAGCGCTATAAAGAGAGGTGGGGGACGGAGGCATGCCTCACGAGGTTAGTCGTGCCCTAGATGCCCCACCGACACACCCATCCGATCTAGACTAAGCGCTATGCTGACGGGAAGCTCTGCCGCTGCCACTCTCACTGTACACCCACGTCGTCGCCCTTTTCCCCATGGCCACCAGCACTAGCTCCGGTATCCCCTCTAGCTCGTGATCATCGAGCCAAGGCGCAGGTAGTCTCCCTTCCTCTCTGATCTCTCTGCTCTCTCTCTCTCTCTCTCTCTTAGATACAATAGATCGAGCCTATTTAGTACTACCGTGACTATCTAGACTAGAAGATCCAAAAAGCCTAGTCTATCATTGGTATGAGAGCAAGGTTCTAGTCCTAGATTTTTCGGTAGAAAAGCAAAAGAAGAAAAGTCAAACCCTAGATCTACAGTGCGCCTGCCCTTACGGCCGCGCCGTCCCCCTCGATCCCTATGCACATCGGAAAGCCGAGGCATAGGGAAAAAGGACAAACCCCATCTGGGGCAAAGCAAAACAAGAGCAAATATCAAAGCCCTAGTTCCTACCCAGATCCCGACCGTGAATAAAAAAATAGAGAAATAAATTCCCCAAAACAAAAAAAATAAAGGATCACCAGCCGTCGCCGGCAAAGAGCGCCTCCACTGGGCCGCTTGACGGCGGCGCACCCACCCGCGGGTGGATGCGCTCGTCGGCAAGAAGCCAAGGGAGCACCGCCGCTTCCTCTCCGTCTCATCTCTCTCTGCCTCACCGTGGTCGCGCGGGGTGGTAGGGAAGTGGATAGGACGAAGAAGAAAGAAAGCAGGAGAGAGGGAGGGGCTCGCCGCCGGCGCTGGGCCAGGCGACGCGGCCGCCTCGCCTCGCTCATAGAGAGAGTGGCGCCACCAGGGAGCGCGCGTGCCAGAGGGGGAGAGAGGAGGCAAATGGCTAGGGTTTTCCAGGGGGTGCGACGCCGCTGGTTTTGTCCAAGCGACAAGGGCGCGCATCCGTTAGATCTAGGTCAGTCGCCATCGACGGCTCAGATAGAGCACCGCGGGCGGCGCGCGCGCAGCTGGGCTGTGGGTCGCGTAAGGGCTGCTGGCGGGTTACGCGGCTGGGCCATGGGCCGCTGTGGGCTGCGGGGCGCGCAGCAAGCAACCAACCGAGAGAGCGTGCGGGCGGCAGCTAGGGTTGTGCTACGCTGGGCCGCAGCTGGGCATTTTCCACAGTGCGAGCACGCTGGGCCGCACGCGGTAAAGGCCTAGTAGGGCGTAAACATCACTTTTTTTCTGTTTAATGTTTTTTCCTTTTACAGAGCAGTTTTTTGATGTTTTTTTTAGCAAATTTCACATAGTTTTTTCTATTCAAAATATTCCAATGAAAATTTTGTTTAGAGAATTCAAAAGTGACAGAATTTTTATGTAAAGATTTTAAAAAGTTGATTAACTGTATTATTTTTCTACTGCAAATAGTTACAAGAAATTTCTAAAATGCAATAAAGTGATGATTAATTTTTTTAAAGATGTGATAAAGTAAATATTAAAGTTAATTATGGTCCTGTTATTAAATGACCAACGTTGTAATATCATGATCATGATTTGTTAATGAAATGAAAGGTGCATTTATCTTTATTTTTACCCAACGGTGATATAATTTTAATTACACAAACAGTTGTATGTTTAATTTATACCAACGCTGGATTAATGCATACAATTTTTTTGTTATCTCACATCTTTGTGTTTTTCAAGAGGTCTCAACCTCATGAGTTGCCTCAAGGACATTCCCATGCTCAGGGGTGACAACTACACTGAGTGGAGGAAGAAAGTAGACCTGGCATTCGTGTGTGTCGAGGTTGACTGGGTTGTGGACACTCCATAGCCAGTCAAGCCAAAAGACCCAGAAAGAGATCCTGCTGATGATAATGCTGCTTGGGAGAAGAGTAAAAGGGACCATGCTCCACTGGAGTTGGCTTACTCCATTGACAAACCAAAAGTGGGTAAATGCCAATAAAAAGTGCATGGCCTTTGTAAAGAATACGATTGGGAACGCCATTGTGGGCTCAATCGAAGAGTGCACTACCATTGGGGAGTTTCTTGGAAAGATAAAGAGCCAGTTCACTGGCTCTTGAAAGATGTATGCCACCCAGCTGCTCAAACAGCTGGTCACAGAAAAGTACACAGGAGGTGCACATGGCATCAGGGAGCACATCCTGAGGATGAGCAACATGGCTGCTAAACTAAAGCCCATGGATGCTGACCTCGAGCTCAAGCCTGCTTTGCTGGTTCACCTTGTCATGGCCTCCCTTCCTCAACAGTCTGAGAACTCTGTGATCAACTATAATATGTCCCCTAAAAATGGGACATTGAAAAGACCATTGGCATGTGTGTGCAAGAGGAAGAAAGGCTCAAGTCCATTCATGATGGTTCTCTGAACTACGTGAAGGACAACAGGAAGAGAACCTTCAACAACAACAACCATGGTGGTTCCCCCTCCAAGCCACGTGGAAAAGGCCCCCAACAATATCAACATCAGCAGAGTCTCCTAGGGGACAAGGACCAGTGTCACCACTGCAAGAAGTATGGGCACTTCAAGAAAGATTGCCCAGAATGGCTCAAGTCCATAAATGACAAAGAAAGGTATAGATACAGTTTCTTTTGTAAATAAATCCCTGTATTCACAGTTTTCGAAATCTACTTGGTGGATTGACTCAGGTGCAAATGTTCATATTGCAAATTCCTTACAGGGATTCCATTCGACAAGAACTATGCAAAGAAGCGAAAGATGTATTGAAGTCGCGAATGGAGTTCAAGCAGAAGTTGAAGCTATTGGCGACATCCCTTTGGAGCTAGCTGATGGTTTTATTATTCTGTTAAAAGATGTTTTATTTGTTCCCTCGCTTCACAGAAACTTAATAAGTGTGTCATGTTTGGATAAAGACAGTTATGAATGTTATTTTGGACATGACAAGTGCGCCATATGGTTTAAAGATGCTTGTGTGGGTACTGCTTTACTTTACGATAAGCTTTATTTGTTATCCTTGCATGAAAAAGTGTTTTCTGTGTGTAATGTGAGTGAGAAAATTTCCTTGTCAAACAAAGAACAAAAGAAAAGAAAGCGAACTCATGACTCGTCGAACTTATGGCACTGTCGATTAGGCCACATTTCGAGCGAACTCATCACAAAAAGAAGCATCCTCAACAAATATTTCATCAAAGATGTGATCTCCCAAAACCTTCTCATTAATACTACAAGGATTTATCTCCAGTTCATCATTATTAGTGTTCTCCAAATGAGTATCTATGCATAAAGCACCCGCAGATAAATTATCTTCAGTTTCAACACAATAAGAATCATTACTAAAGACTAAGGCATCATAAACAAACTTATTATTAGAATGATGTTTGTCTTCAACCCCACCTTTTTGGGGTTCCTCCTCGTTATACAGAGGTTTCTGCAAAATGTTAGTTTTGGAAACTATTGTTTTACATAGCCCCTTACTCTTTATCACAAGTGCATTCCTGTAACATTCCTAAAATCATGTTTTCAAAGATTGCATATCATTCATGCATGCATATCATTTTAGGGATCAATTTCAAACTCTTTAGAAAGAAACAGAAACTTTGAGTGCTATTACTTCATGTGAGCAAGCTTTGATCCAATGCCACTCTCAAGTGAGAGAATAATTGGTTTAAACCAAGTTTGGTTTGCTCTTAGGTTGGATTGGTTAAGTGTTAAAGCTTGGACAAAAATTTCCAAAACAAATATGGTTTTAAAACCATTTTCAAATCTTCAGCAAACCATGTGCTAAGACACTGTTATTTTTAAAAATCTTCAAAGGACCATGCTAGTCCAACAAGACAGCATGATTTTATACTCAAAATTATACAAGGTTTATTTTATAAAAAGGCCAGAAAGGTTTGGAATTCAAATGATTTTGAATTCATATGAAAAAGGTTTCCTGAAAATCAAATTAGAAAAAGAAAAAGAGATAAGAAATGGAAAAGGGCCGGCACCAGACTTTCAGCCCAGCAGCAGACCTAGCCCACTAAGCCCACCCGAGGTTCTTCTCTCTCTCTCACGTGGCGCAAAATTACCCCGCGCTCGCTGACTGGTGGACCCAATGCCACACGAGCATCGTCCCCGAGCCACGCAGACCCACGACCCCGTCTACGCCGCTGTTAACTCCATTACTGCCGCGATTGATGCAGGCTTAATTGCCGGAGTTTCCTCGCGTGATCCTCGCCCCTGCTCCGGCTATAAGACCCCCTCCTTACCCTGCATCTTTCCCCTCGCTCAGCACACTCACCTCGCCACCAGGCTGCGCGCAATCGAGCTCAGAACCCCGCAGCATCGACGACCTCTGGCGACCGATTCCGGTGAGCACCGTCCGCCCCCTGTCTCTGTTTCATGCGAGCGTGATCAGCATGTTCTTGCGCATCTTCTCATGCCTTCCTTTTTCTCTGTATCATCCTAGAGCGTCGTCACCGTCCACCTCTGGAAGCAACCGAAGCTCGGCACAACTCCGGCGACCCCTCCTGGTAGTTCCCGACCACCCCTTCCTCTCTTCTGGATACTCACTTGTTCGCCAGGCTTGTGCGCATCTAAAAGCGTCTCTGGTTTGTCTTAGCGCGCACTAGAACCTCGCCCCCGACGACGCTAGAGCTTGCCCGACGACAGGCTCCACTCTTACGAGCAATAGCATCCATATCCGAGCGCCCCTGTCCCTCCCTCGACCACCTTGAGCTTCACTGCAACCACGCGAACACGGTAACCACCTCCACCCCTCCCTGCGCGATCTGAATCGCCGGCAACATCTCTGACAGAGCCGCGCCGCCGCATCGCTGCCGCTAGCGCCGCCCATCTGTGGTCGTTTGATCCGTGGCCGTAGGATCTAGATCCAGCGATTAGAAATAGGTCTGTAGTGAAGCGGTACGGAGCAGATCTGACCGTGCGATTTAAATTAGATCTGGCGGTCCACGTTAGCCGATCTGCGCGAATCGGTATCAACCAATCAGAGAGTGCCGTGTGGCCAGTCCTTTGTCTTAAAAACAGAATTTAGATCTATTAGATGTTTAAACTTGTAAAATTCATAACTTTTGATTCCCACGTTCAAATTTAACAAATTTTATACCATTGGAATTAGGAGAGAAAATCCTTTCTATTTATGCAATGTCTTTAATGTTTTGCATCTGTAAAAATGGTTATTTTTACAGAAACATTTGTAGGCATAATTTGTGTATAGTAATTATTTGAAAAATGTTATGCTAATCAAATAAAGTTTATTTGGCTTATTTTGGACTTGTTTATGATTCAGTATTGTGCACTTGTCTTGTTTGGTGTAGAAAATCATCACATGGCATTTTGCATACATTCATGTATTTTTGCTTGTATATATTGTGTATGTGATTTTATGCCATTATTTTATGTGTAGATTTTGGTGCAAATAGTGATTGTGATTGTGAAGATTGTTGCTACTCCCCAAACTACCAAGGCAAGTGGTTCTTCATGATTTTATTCCTATGTTTTTCAACTATGCACTAGAAATATTTTGCTAGACTTGCATGAACATTTTGATATATATGCTTTGCTTGGGAAATCCTAGTAGTTGTAGAATTGCTAGAAATTTCTAAGTTAATATGCTTATCAATGCCATGCTTAGCCTAGCTAGTAGCAACCAAGGGTGGTTATATATTCATGCTATGAGAAAATATTTCTAAGTCTTTGGACTTGAGTTTTGCTTAATAAAACAACTTAGTGAATGAAACACCTGGGTGGAATGGAAAGATTGGTTTGTGTTGAGTGGTTACACAAGGACCATGTCTATGGTTTACCTTGTGTATCTCACTTGAGGAAAGCCACCCAGGAACAAAGGGATTTGAGAGGCCAAATGTTAAGAAGCTTCTAGTGCAGCCACATGGCATTATGGGCTCTGCCTGGATCATATAGGTTGCAATAACTTAGCCATTTGGACAGTTGGTGGTAGTGGGATGATAGGTTGGAGCGCGTCCATTTGGTCTAAGGGAAGGCTTCTGAAAGGTCCTGTCTTGGTGAAAATCAAGTCTTGTGGGGAAAGTGCACAACCTCTGCAGATGGAAGAATCTAAGTACTTAGCCATGTCCCTGGTAAAGGAAAATTTGAGCATCAAGACATGGAAGCTATCAAGAATCTCCTCATCCCAATTTCTAAGTTAAAAACTTGTGGTTGAACAAGGGTGAAGGTTCACCAATTTCTATTGGTGTTTCCTTGGGAAAGTTTTATCAAAGAAAAACTTAGTGTTTTCAACTAATAGGCAAAACCTATTTTGAGCAAAGCAAGCCTAAGCTACACTTAGCCAAATGCATATAGAATCTAGATACTAATATTATACTAAGGTATCACTTGCCAATACTATTCCAATGTATTGACCCACTGTGGCTGTAACTTGTGATGTTGCAGGTTATTCTGATGGTGATTAGGGGTTATGAGTCTACACTCAACATGCTTTACTGTGGCACATGAAGATGAAGACTTATTTATCTTATTATATATTTTGAACTCTTGTATTAGGCCTATGGCCATGGAGTTTGTAAAAGACTATGTTTGTGTCTGGAATGATATGTAATAATGACCTTTGTTTCTGTGTACTTCATCTTAAACTGTGGATGCTAGCATTGATCCAGGGACTAGCATTGCAATCACAGGGATCCTTACCTTTATAAAAGGAGGGATCTTACAGATGGTATCAGAGCACTGTGTTGCCTGTAGGATTATGACCCTAGGATTGGAAACCACTAAGGAAAATTTCAACAACTTCCACACTTGTCTTTTCTTCTCGTAAACTTTTCTAATCTTCTTTCTCATCTGTATTTGTAGATGAACTCCATCAACGAAGCCGTGAGGAAGGGACCACTCATGCCTATGACTTTGGAATGTGAGACAGAATTTCCCAAGGCTCTCAAGGACCTCATGGTTGCCATGGGAATACATGGTGCAGCTGTGTACAAAGGTTTTCTCGTGATGTATGAAGGAGTTGAATACTGGTGGGTGCAACTTCACTTGTATAAAAACAAGGAAGACAACCACAAGGAATCAGGATTCTGCATTGTCACCAACTCAGTGATGCACACCACATTCTTTGATTCAGCAAGGGATGCAGCTTGGAAGGCCATCAAAGATCTTGGTGATAGAATCAAGTGCAGAATGCTCAGCACTCAGAATGACCTTAGGGAAGAAAAGAAGCATACCCAGGAGTTAGAGGCTACCAACCAACGTTTAAGAGAGGACATCATAGACTTAGCAATGGATTCATGTGATCAGGATCAACAGATTGCCTCTAGGGATGCCCTGTTAGCCAACTTGGCAAGTGAGATGGGATTGTAACGTACTTCGTTAGTTGGACCACCACACTTATCTTTATATTTTCCAAAAAGGTTGTCTAAAATAAGTTGAACCTTGGATGCTTGTAATGGTTTTATGTATGCCATGACTTGTGTGTTTTGATTGTCAAAGATATGCATGTGATGCCTTGTTTTGTGATTCATCTCTATGTATGTTGATTCTAACTTTTCTATCTTATATAATAGATGCCTAATGTTACTATCAGCACGACTGAAGAGTTCAAGGGAACTCGTTTTGGCACTCGTCTTATTGAGCTCACTAGCTTGCTCAACCTTCCACTTCCTACCATCATGATGCTTCCCCTCACCAAGTTCGAGAGGAAGGACCTTTGGGGCTTCAAGGTTACTCAGCCCGGACGCCAGACTGAGCCAGCCACAGAGGCTATCACCTTCAAGCTCATGCATGATGACAAGGAGAGAGGCCTAGAGGTGGTCATGCAGGATTTGCTTGGACGCTTGTTAGGGAGACACTCTCGGGAGATTAGAGGTACTCACTTCCACGCCTTCAGTAGACGTGACGAGGATGGTGAGGCCATTGACTTCAAGGATACTGCTAGAGAGACAGCAGAGCTGATTCGTCTATACCTCCAGGACTTAGAGGTTATTCTTAGGCACCTAGATACTGATAGGACCAATGTCATGCTTAGCAATGACGAACTCTAGGTGCAGCTTCGTGAGAAGGACAAGCTCTTCACAGAGCAAGATGAGATAGTCAAAGAAATGGAGGCCAAGTTTGACAGTCAGGATAGAAAGTTCAAGAGTCAAGAGAAAAGAGTCCAAGATAGGAACAAGAGGATTCGAGACATGACTGCAGAACTAGAGGCCAAGGACTTTGAGCTCGAGCATCAGCAGGTGGTGATTGAGAGACTTCGTTCACGGAAGAGGGCTCTCAAATCCAAAATAGAGGCCTTGACTACCAATGTCGAGGAATACAAGACCGCTATGGAGAATGCAGGTCTTACACTTGTTGATGAGGAGGTTGATGCAGAGGAGTAGTGATGACCACTCATTTAACTTTTATTTACCATGTTTTTGATTATTGAGTCGCAATGACCATCCAACATGTGGGTGGCTTGCTATTGGTGTGTTTACTTTTCAAAACTTGTTGTTTATGTTGTTGAACTTTTGTTATTTTGATGCATGCTTGGTGATTGTCTATGTGATGTATTGTGCATGTTAAGCATATATGGGTATCTCATTCTTATCCTTATTGAAAACCACAGATGCCTCCTCGACGTGCCAATCCCAACCCTAAAAACAACAACAATATCACCCCCGAGATGCAGCAGATGATGACAGCTCAGACGCAGCTGATGCAAATGATGACCACGTTCATACAGAATCAGAACAACAACAACAACAACAACAATCAGAACAACCCACTGGGTTTTGACATGCTTACCAGGTTCTTTAGACTGAGGCCAGCAAAGTTCTCAGGAACTACTGATCCTATGGTGGACAATGATTGGTTACGCTCTGTGAACAAGGACTTGGTAACTGTTGGCTGTACTGATGAAGAGAAGGTCAGATTTGCAGCACACTTGTTGGAAGGGCCAGCAACCACTTGGTGGGATAACTTCCAGATCACCACTCCCATTGAGGATGTGACATGGGCTATCTTTGAAGATGGTTTCCGTACTGCTCACATCTCATCCGGAGTGATGAGTTTGAAGAAGAAGGAATTTCATAACTTGAAGCAGCGCCACCGCAGTGTGGCTGAATATATTGAGGAGTTCAACAATCTGGCGCGTTATGCACCGGATGAAGTTGACACTAATGCTAAGAGGAAAGAGAAGTTCCTTGAAGGATTGAACGATGAACTGAACCTGCAGTTAGCTGTGGCCTATGTCCCCACTTATCAATCTCTATGTGACAAGGCTGCCATCTTGGAGAGCAAGATGAAACAGGTTGAAAGCAGGAAGAGAAAGCACTCTGACAAGCACAGCTCGGGATCGTCTCACAAACGTTCCCATTATGATGATAGTGGGAATTCTGTATCCCACAAGCATGGAAAGTACAACAAGCACCACAACCACAACTATCATCATGACAACAAGAACCACCGTAGTCATGACAATGACAAGTACAAGAATCACAAGAGTGGATATAAGAGCCACCACAATGGAAGTGGAAGTGGTAGTGGAAGCCAACCTGTCAAGAAGGATCTTAGTCAGGTTGAATGTTTTAAGTGCAAGAAGATGGGGCATTATGCAAATGAGTGCCCAGAAAAGAAAGTTGAAGGACCCAACAAGCCCAACCCTTTCCAGAAGGGGCAAGTCAACCACATCAATGTGGAGGAAATCTATGAAGAGTCAGATGCTGTGGCTGGTAAGTTCAAACTCAATTCCATTCCAGCACTTGTTCTTTTTTATACTGGTGCATCACATTCATTCATATCAAAAGCATTTGTTGATAGAAATGAGTTTCCAACTGAAAACATTGGGTGTCCAATAAAAGTAAGTTCTCCAGGTGGAGATATGATAGTGAGTCTTGGATGTCGGGATCTAGTAATAGAGTTTGGAAAGCGTAAGTTTCCAGTAAGTCTGATAATCCTAGATTCCCAAGGACTGGATGTAATTTTGGGAATGGATTGGATGACCAAGTATGAAGGAGTACTAGATTGTGCTAATCGAACTGTTGCACTCACAACCCCGGAAAAGAAACGGATAAGATTCAAGTATAACTTTGAATCAAAAGGGAGTAAGCTAAATTCTCTTAAGGGGGTTAGCATAGATAGTGTGCCAATTGTGAGTGAATATCCGGATGTGTTTCCGAAAGAATTACCAGGAATGCCACCAGATAGAGATGTGGAGTTTATGATTGATTTGCTACCAGGATCGGGACCAATAGCAAAGAGACCGTACAAGATGTCAGTTGATGAGTTGAAAGAACTCAAGAAACAACTTGGAGAACAGTTGCAGAAAGGATTTATTCAACCAAGTTCTTCATCCTAGGGAGCACCAGCCTTGTTTGTGGAAAAGAAGGATAGAAGTCAAAGGTTATGCATAGATTACTATTCACTCAATGAGGTGACTATCAAGAACAAATACCCTTTGCCTAGAATCAATGAATTGTTTGATTAGCTATAAGGAGCCTGCGTATTCTCAAAGATTGATCTCCGATCAGGATATTTTCAGCTTAAGATAAGAGAACAAGACATACCAAAGACAACTTTCACTACTAGGTATGGATTGTATGAGTACACCGTGATGCCATTTGGTTTGACCAATGCACCAACATACTTCATGAATATGATGAACAAGGTGTTCATGGAGTTCCTTGACAAGTTTTTTGTCGTTTTCATCGATGACATTTTGATCTACTCCAAGAGCAAAGAAGAGCATGAAGGACATTTGCGTTTGATACTTGAGAAGCTTAGGGAGCATAAGCTGTATGCCAAATTCAGCAAGTGTGATATTTGGTTGAATGAAGTTGGATTTCTTGGACACGTTGTGTCAGGAGATGGTGTAGCAGTTGATCCTGCTAAAGTTTCAGCTGTAACTGAATGGGAATATCTTAAGTCAGTGAAAGAGGTTCGTAGTTTCCTTAGCTTGGCGAGATACTACAAAAGGTTCATTGAGAATTTCTCCAAGATAGCTAAGCCAATGACAGAGTTACTCAAGAAAGACAAGAAATTTGCTTGGTCTGAGGGATGTGAACTCAATTTCCAAGAATTGAAGAAGAGACTAGTGACAGCACCAGTCTTATGTCTGCCAGATTTGGAGAAGGATTTCCAAGTGTACTGTGATGCATCTCATCATGGATTAGGTGCAGTACTTATGCAAGAAGGGAAAGTTGTGGCTTATGCCTCGAGACAACTCAAAACTCATGAGGTAAACTACCCTACTCATGATTTAGAGTTAGCCTCTGTTGTCCATGCACTCAAAACATGGAGACACTACCTTTTGGGAAAGTGATGCGAAGTGTTCATAGATCACAAAAGTTTGAAGTATATCTTCACCCAGAAAGAAATTAACATGAGACAAAGAAGATGGCTAGAACTCATCAAGGACTATGACTTGAGTTTGCAATACCACCCCGGTAAAGCAAATGTTGTAGCGGATGCTCTAAGTCATAAGGTTTTCGTGAATGGCCTTACTAAGGGAGAATTGCCAGATGATCTGTGTGCCCAATTTAGAGATCTTAGATTGGAGATTGTACCTAAAGGACAACTCATGTCATTGGATGTTCAACCCACTTTGTTAAAATCAAAGAAGCCCAAAACACAGATAAGGAAATTGAAGAGGTTAAGGAAAAGATTGGCAAGGGAAAAGCCAAAGGATTCCATGAAGATGAACAGGGTACTTTATGGTATGGAAAACGTATCTGTGTTCCGCAAGATCCGGAGCTTCGGAAACTGATTTTACAGGAAGCACATAACTCACCATATTCTATTCATCCGGGTAACACCAAAATGTACATGGATATGAAGGAAAGATTTTGGTGGAATAATCTCAAGAAGGACATCGCCGAACATATTGCTTTGTGTGATGTATGTAGTAGAGTGAAAGCGGAACACCAGAAACCAGCAGGATTGCTACAACCACTACCTATTCCTGATTGGAAGTGGGACAAGATTGGCATGGATTTCATCACCGGATTGCCAAGGACCAGGTCCGGATATGACTCTATTTGGGTAGTAGTGGATCGCTTAACTAAAGTGGCTCATTTTATACCCGTAAAGACAACCTACACAAGTGCTAAGTTAGCCAAGATCTATATGAGTAGAATTGTATGTCTACATGGAGTACCCAAGAGTATTGTGTCTGATAGGGGAACTCAATTCACTTCTCATTTTTGGAGGCAACTACATGAGTCATTGGGAACGAGGTTGGAATTCAGCACTGCTTTTCATCCTCAGACTGACGGACAAACAGAAAGGACCAACCAGATTCTTGAAGATATGTTGAGGGCATGTGCCCTAGACTATGGAGCCAGTTGGGATGAAAGTCTGCCTTAAGCAGAATTCTCTTACAATAACAACTATCAAGCCAGTATTGAGATGGCACCATTTGAGTTTCTCTATGGGAGAAAGTGTACCACCCCATTGCTATGGAATGGTGTGGGAGAAAGAAGTTTGTTTGGACCAGAACTGATCAAAGAGGCTGAAGAGAAAGTCAAGCTAGTTAAGGACAGATTGAAGATAGCACAGTCTCAACAGAAGAGCTACGCAGATCCTAAGCGTAGGAAAGTCACCTATGAAGTGGGTGATAGAGCCTATCTTAGAGTGTCACCACTTCGTGGAGTGAAGAGATTTGGTGTCAAAGGTAAATTGGCCCCAAGATATGTTGGACTATTCAAGATCTTGAGTCGAAAGGGAGAAGTAGCTTATGAGATTGAATTACCAGAATCATTGTCTGCTCTTCACAATGTGTTTCTTGTGAGTCAGCTAAAGAAATGCCATCCGGAAATGGAAGAGACTTCTTTGAAGGATAATATACCTTTAGAAGAGGTCCACTTGGAAAGTGATCTCACTTATGAGGAAAAACCCATCAAGATTCTTCAGACTGCAGAAAGAGTTACTCGGACTAAGACTATCAAATTCTGCAAAGTTTAATGGAACCATCATTCCGAAGAAGAAGCGACATGGGAAAGAGAAGATGATCTTCGGAAAGACCACCCTCACCTATTTGCTAGCCAACCCGAATCTCGAGGACGAGATTCATCTTAAGGGGGTTAGATTTGTAACATCTCTAAAATCATGTTTTCAAAGATTGCATATCATTCATGCATGCATATCATTTTAGGGATCAATTTCAAACTCTTTTGAAAGAAACAGAAACTTTGAGTGCTATTATTTCATGTGAGCTAGCTTTGATCCAATGCCACTCTCAAGTGAGAGAATAATTGGTTTAAACCAAGTTTGGTTTGCTCTTAGGTTGGATTGGTTAAGTGTTAAAGCTTGGACAAAAATTTCCAAAACAAATATGGTTTTAAAACCATTTTCAAATCTTCAGCAAACCATGTGCTAAGACACTGTTATTTTTAAAAATCTTCAAAGGACCATGCTAGTCCAACAAGACAGCATGATTTTATACTCAAAATTATACAAGGTTCATTTTATAAAAGGCCAGAAAGGTTTGGAATTCAAATGATTTTGAATTCATATGAAAAAGGTTTCCTGAAAATCAAATTAGAAAAAGAAAAAGAGATAAGAAATGGAAAAGGGCCGGCGCTAGACTTTCAGCCCAGCAGCAGACCTAGCCCACTAAGCCCACCCGGGGTTCTTCTCTCTCTCTCACGCGGCGCAGACTTACCCCACGCTCGGTGACTGGTGGACCCAATGCCACACGAGCATCGTCCCCGAGCCACGCAGACCCACGACCCCGTCGACGCCGCCGTTAACTCCATTACTGCCGCGATTGATGCAGGCTTAATTGCCGGCGTTTCCTCGCGTGATCCTCGCCCCTGCTCCGGCTATAAGACCCCCTCCTCACCCCGCATCTTTGCCCTCGCTCAGCACACTCACCTCGCCACCAGGCTGCGCGCAATCGAGCTCAGAACCCCGTAGCACCGACGACCTCCGGCGACCGATTACGGTGAGCACAGTCCGCCCTCCTGTCTCTGTTTCATGCGAGCGTGATCAGCATGTCCTTGTGCATCTTCTCATGCCTTCCTTTTTCTCTGTATCATCCTAGAGCGTCGTCACCGTCCACCTCTGAAAGCAACCAAATCTCGGCACAACTCCGGCGACCCCTCCTGGTAGTTCCCGACCACCCCTTCCTCTCTTCTAGATACTCACTTGTTCGCCAGGCTTGTGCGCATCTAACAGCGTCTCTGGTTTGTCTTAGCGCGCACCAGAACCTCGCCCCCGACGACGCCAGAGATTGCCCGATGACAGGCTCCACTCCGACGAGCAATAGCATCCAGATCCGAGCGCCCCTGTCCCTCCCTCGACCACCTTGAGCTTCACTGCAGCCCCGCGAACACGGTAACCACCTCCACCCCTCCCCGCGCGATCTGAATCGCCGGCAACATCTCTGACAGAGCCGCGCCGCCGCATCGCCGCCGCTAGCGCCGCCCGTCTGTGGTCGTTTGATCCGTGGCCGTAGGATCTAGATCCAGCGATTAGAAATAGGTCTATAGCGAAGCGGTACAGAGTAGATCTGACCGTGCGATTTAAATTAGATCTGGCGGTCCATGTTAGCCGATCCACGCGAATCGGTATCAACCAATTAGAGAGTGCCGCGTGGCCAGCCCTTTGTTTTAAAAACAGAATTTAGATCTATTAGATGTTTAAACTTGTAAAATTCATAACTTTTGATTCCCACGTTCAAATTTGACAAATTTTATATCATTGGAATCAGGAGAGAAAATCCTTTATGTTTATGCAATGTGTTTATTGTTTTTCCTCTGTAAAAATGGTTGTTTTTACAGAAACATTTGTAGGCATAATTTATGTATAGTAATTATTTGAAAAATGTTATGCTAATCAAATAAAGTTTATTTGGCTTATTTTGGACTTGTTTATGATTCAGTACTGTGAACTTGTCTTGTTTGGTGTAGAAAATCATCACATGGCATTTTGCATACATTCATGTATTTTTGCTTGTATATATTGTGTATGTGATTTTGTGCCATTATTTTATGTGTAGATTTTGGTGCAAATAGTGATTGTGATTGTGAAGATTGTTGCTACTCCCCAAACTACCAAGTCAAGTGGTGCTTCATGATTTTATTCCTATGTTTTTCAACTATGCACTAGAAATATTTTGCTAGACTTGCATGAATATTTTGATCTATATGCTATGCTTGGGAAATCCTAGTAGTTGTAGAATTGCTAGAAATTTCTAAGTTAAGATGCTTATCAATGCCATGCTTAGCCTAGCTAGTAGCAACCAAGGGTGGTTATATATTCATGCTATGAGAAAATATTTCTAAGTCTTTGGACTTGAGTTTTGCTTAATAAAACAACTAAGTGAATGAAACACCTGGGTGGAATGGAAAGAATGGTTTGTGTTGAGTGGTTACACAAGGCCCATGTCTATGGTTTACCTTGTGTATCTCACTTGTGGAAAGCCACCCAGGAACAAAGGGATTTGAGAGGACAAATGTTAAGAAGCTTCTAGTGCAGCCACATGGCATTATGGGCTCTGCCTGGATCATATAGGTTGCAATAACTTAGCCATTTGGACAGTTGGTGGTAGTGGGATGATAGGTTGGAGCGCGTCCATTTGGTCTAAGGGAAGGCTTCTGAAAGGTCCTGTCTTGGTGAAAATCAAGTCTTGTGGGGAAAGTGCACAACCTCTGCAGATGGAAGAATCTAAGTACTTAGCCATGTCCCTGGTAAAGGACAATTTGAGCATCAAGACATGGAAGCTATCAAGAATATCCTCATCCCAATTTCTAAGTTAAAAACTTGTGGTTGAACAAGGGTGAAGGTTCACCAATTTCTATTGGTGTTTCCTTGGGAAAGTTTTATCAAAGAAAAACTTAGTGTTTTCAACTAATAGGCAAAACCTATTTTGAGCAAAGCAAGCCTAAGCTACACTTAGCCAAATGCATATAGAATCTAGATACTAATATTATACTAAGGTATCACTTGCCAATACTATTCCAATGTATTGACCCACTATGGCTGTAACTTGTGATGTTGCAGGTTATTCTGATGGTGATTAGGGGTTATGAGTCTACACTCAACATGCTTTCCTGTGGCACATGAAGATGAAGACTTATTTATCTTATTATATATTTTAACTCTTGTATTAGGCCTGTGGCCATGGAGTTTGTAAAAGACTATGTTTGTCTCTGGAATGATATGTAATAATGACCTTTGTTTCTGTGTACTTCATCTTACACTGTGGATGCTAGCATTGATCCAGGGACTAGCATTGCAATCACAGGGATCCTTACCTTTATAAAGGGAGGGATCTTACAATTCCCAATAAAATGTTCTTGACAATAATTGACAATATAATACATAATATTCTGATACCATGCTAAATCCTCATTATCGCTACTTTTCATAATAATACCAATTTTTCTAAGCAGCTCATGAGACCCTTCATAAACTATGTATTCCAAGAGTTCTACATTATTACCGTTTATGTGATTATTAGTCGATAAAAATTCATTAAAGAGAGGAATATATTCATAATCATAAAGCTTGTTTTCGAATAAACTTAACAAATTACCAGAACAGTAATCCACCTACTCCCAAAAGTCCAGTAGTTGGATATCCTCAAGGATTAGTGGTTCCTCTTCGTGTTCATCCTCTTCTTAGGAAGGAACTTCGTCCTTCTCCAATGGGATTTCCTGCAAACGATTAACATAGGGAACTATGGTTCTACGCCGTGCCTTCATAATAAGTGCATTCTCACTAAAATGTTCTTGACAATACCAAGAAATACGTTGCAGGATTTCATAAGCTGTTTTTATGAGAACACTATCTTCACTATTAATACGTGATATGACATATATTATCAACTCATGGTCACCTTCAAATATAATAGACTCTAATACTTCACTAGTAACATCACCATTATTATAAGACACTAAATATTGATTAAAGGTATCAGAGCATTGAAAACAAAAGTATTGCCCAAATTTCATACATTGAGGACATATTATTGGATCGTCTATCGTATCCGAAGAAATTAACTTTTTAGCATATTCCACTATTTGAGAATACATTTCTCTTACAGTCATATTACTCACTTGTTCTTCAAAATACTCATCCTCCTCTTCCAATGAGGATTCCTGTCCCATGTTAATAGCGTCACAATAGTCATAGAAAGATTCATTTTCTAGTCCCTCACCAAAGTCCCCAAAATCACTGTCTAGGCACGAATCATCCTCAGAACAATCATCATAAGTTTGGGACTTAGAGAAATCATTACTAGATAATGAGATATCTTCTGCATTCATACTATTTGTCTGTGGAAAGTTATTTTCAGAAGTAGGATATTGAAGTGGTTGATCAAGTTTCTCCTCTTCTTTCTTACTAAGATAATTCACGAGTAGCTCAGTGATAGTCTTACGTTCAGGCTTACCTTCCACTAGTTGAGAGCGTGCAACATCAAGTGCCACCTCTTTATTAATAATATGTTCTGGTGGTTGATGACCCACAAGTGTAGGGGATCGCAATAGTCTTCGCGGGTAGTATTACCCAATTTATTGATTCGACACAAGGGGAGCCAAAGAATACTTGCAAGCCTTAACAACAAAGTTGTCAATTCGGCTGCACCTGGAAATAGTTCTTTCTCATAGAAGTTTATCAGTAGCAACAATTTGATAGTAGCAACAGCAAAGCAATAGCAACAGCAAAACAGGAGCAATAGTAATAGTAATAGTAAACAGTGGGATTCGAGTGCGGTAGGAATAGGGATGGATGGACAGGCGTTGCATGGACGAGTCTAAACATGTAACTTCAAGATCTAGGTCATTGCAAATATATAAGAATAAGCATCCGAGTACTAAACAATCCTAGGCATGTTCTCCATATATAGTCATACGTGCTCACAATGAGAACTTGCACAAAATCTTCTGTCCAGCCAGCCCGTGGCAGCGGGGCCTCTAGGAAACTACTGGCAATTAAGGTGCTCCTTTTAATAGAGCACCAGAGCAAAGCATTAACACTCCATGAACACATGTGATCCTCACACCACAGCCATCCCCTTCGGTTGTCCCAATTTCTGTCACTTCGGGGCCTTTGGATCCGGACAATGATATGTGTACACAACTTGCAAATAAGATCACAAACAATACTATCATAATGATTCAATAATAAGTTCAGATCTGATATCATGGCACTCGGGCCCTACTGACAAGCATTAAGTACAACAAGTTGCAACAAAGTCAAATAGCACTAAACGAGATACTAGGCACTATGCCCTTACAATCTTATTCGATTACATGATAAAACTCATCCAATCCCTACAATCACCATAGCCTACAGCGGGGGATTAATCACTCATGGATGAGGGAAACATCGATGGTTGATGGAGAGGTGGTGGTGATGATCCTCCCCAAATTCCCCGTCCTGGCAGGGTGCCAGAACGGAGTTTCTGGATCCGAATCTTGATTTTTGAGGGTGGAGGCGGAGCGGAACTATTTTTGGAAAAATGTCAAACCCCCCTTAGTTTTTAGGTCAAGGGTAACTTATAGGAGAAGAGGGAGCCCGAGGGGGTGCCTGGGGTGGCCGCACCCCCCTAGGCGCGGGCAGGGCCCACCCACGCCTAGTAGGTGTGTGGGCCCACCAGGCCTCCACTCTGTTTCGTCTTCTGGCTCCGTGGATCTTCTGGCAAAATATAATTATTGGCATATTTTCTGGGATTTTTCCTGATAGTTGATTTTCTGCACAAAAACTAGACACCAAGGTAATTCTGCTGAAAACAACGTTAGTCCGTGTTAGTTGTATCCAAATCACAAAAGTTTAGAGGATAAACAATAGCAAAATTGATCAGGAAAGTAGATACGTTTTGGACGTATCAACTCCCCCAAGCTTAGCTTATTGCTTGACCTCAAGCAATTCAGTTGAAAACTGAGTGCGATAAAAGAACTTTCACGAACACATTTGCTTCATATGATGTATATATTCTTAGCACAAGAGTAGATACTTAAACCATTGATAATAAGAAGCATGTAGCCAAGTCTACTCAATAGTTATTGCAAGCTATGAATAGAAACCAACTCTATAATAATAAGTAGCATGGAACATAAACGTAATCAACATTGCAATGCTCAGAGTAAGGTATGATAGAGTGGTATCTCGCTTGCCTTTGTTTGTAGAGCACAATATAAATGCCAAGGCACCTTTGAAGTTCACATGAAGACTAGAAGTAAAGATATCAGAGATACAAGCATCAAAGTCATGACATAATTAACCAAGTTTTGAGACAAACACAAGAATTACAACTATGCTCTCAAGAAGGTGCTCATAGAATAGGTGGTGACTCAACAAGGAAGTGAAAAAGGTTTTGAAAGGCTTCCTAATGCTGAAAGTAAGGTACTCACTAGCTTTGAGATCTCATTTCCCCTATCATAGGCATCTTCATGTGGTTAAGGTGAAAGTGAGGTCCAATCTGAGTTATATGCTTGACAAACCATAAACTGGAAATCCCATGTTCCTTGAGTATGAGGGCCGCTACACATGCTACTCAACTTTGGTTACCTGTAAGTTCTTGTCATTGTACATACATGCATATCATAGAGAACCTCCAACGGGGTACCCCTTGCACATGATACAGGAGCTATACCGTGATCAAAATGACAAGGCAAGCAGACAATGAGCATCTCAACGAACTTTTTATTTACTATGTGCATAGCTTTTTATTGAGGATGCTTCATATAATGCTCATTATGGTGATGCTGCAAGTTTCCACCATGATTAGACATGGCTTAGGCTAGCGGCCCAGGCGTTTCTCTAACACATATATATACTCCATGAACTCACAAGCTCCCCTTTTATTTCACACCATCGACACCCGCAAACAAAAGAGCAAGGTATCAACTGGATAAAATATCCAAAAAGTGTTGAAAGCGTTCCCCATGACAGCATGGTTCTGCTAACTCCTAGCATATAATTTGCAAGCATATAACTTTCATGGACAAGTCACAATGGTTCAGGATTATTAAGTGCAAGGAATAAAGTGTGCCATCAAGTTCGTGAGAGCTTTACTAACTAACTTTCTCAAAACAGACAAACATTTTATTTGGAAGAAAACAAGGCATATAGAATATGCACTGAAATAGCAAATGATGCTAATAGGTAGGTGTGGTGGACACAGTTGGCAATATTGGTTTTGGGGAGTTGGATGCACAAGTGGAGCTCATAATCAGTGCAAGTGAAGGCTAGCAAAAGAGAGGGAACGACAAATGAGAGAGCAATAATTGTCATAATCATGCTTGCAACAAAACATGACTAATTATGGCATGAAAGTGATACAAGAACTCTGAGGCAAAATAAATCATTGAGGCTTACTGACTATTGTTTAGTCATATGCATGCGTGAGCATGTGCCAAGTCGATTCACATGAAACTTCCAGAGGAGGATACCACAATATCATACCAAAATATGAATAGAATAATGCAAGCAAACATTCATATGACATGCTACAAACTATTAGCAAGCTGGAGCTAATCATAGACAAGCAAGAACACTCCTTACAATGAATAGACTAAGCATGCTCACAATCATGAGTATATGTACAAAAATGAAAACAAATAGAGTTCGTTACCAGCCTCTTACCACACCTCAAGTTGTCTTAATCTTCATTATTGCCCTTCACTTGCGTGAATTGAATAATAACATGAAACCAAAATCCACTGAGGACGGCTGAACCCTGCAAAGAACTCACAAAACCAAAGAATAACAACAAATATTTTTGGTGTTTTCGATTTTTTCAAACAAGCCAACAAAGCAAAAACAAACAGAGCAAAAACAAACCAAACAAAGAAAATCTTTTTGGATTTTTCTTTTAAGGAAAACCAAAGCAAAGAAACAAACCAAGAGAAACAACGAAAATATTTTTGGTATTTTTGTGTTTTTGAGAAAGGAGCAACAAAAAGAAAAAAGAAAGCGAAACAATGAATATACAAAGAACCAACGAACATGATATATAGACGAGTGTGATATCGGTATACCTCCCCCAAGCTTAGGCTTTTGTCCTAAGTGGGGCTCAATCCCATGGTGCCCAAGTAGGTGCACCTCTGTAGTACGACAAGGAGGCTCCCTCGTCCTGGTACGAGCTCGAGGACTCCCCAGTGTACTATATAGTGGGGTCGTATGAGGGCGCTTCCTCCTGATAGTGCCCATGGAAGCCAAGAATGCGCAGCTTGTCATCCATCTCCTCCTTGGAGCGTGACAAAGGTCCCTGAGAAATACCAAAAATCAATAATAGAGGGGCTGAGCAAGGAGATCGAAAATCGCGAGCAAGAACAGCAGGAACTCGATCTTGAGAAAGTTTTCCTGTGTTTTTTGGGAGAGAGAAAGAAGATGGCTGGGAGGAGACACTTTAGAGGGGCCCATGTGGGCCACACCCCACCAGGCGCCACCTGTAAGGGGGCCGTGCCCACCATGGGTGTGGGTTCCTGGGGTGGCCCCCTAGGTCACTCCAGGTATCCCTCTGCCCCTTTTTTCGAGGAAAAATTTATTTTGAATTTTCTGGAATTTTTCGGGAAACTTTATTTTTGGCCAATTTTCAGGGTATGAAAATTGATTTTCTAACAGAAACAGTTTTTTAGAAGAAGCAAAAGCAAACCAAAAGCTAAACTACAGAAGCTCTAAGACACTCTAACAAGCAAACAACTAACAAAACCAAAGCTTAGCAAAAGAAAAGGCAAACACTAGGAAGGAGAAAAGTAAAAGAAAGCAAATATAACCATAGTGAAAATATTATTTTGTTCATTAAAATCCTTTTGTTAACAAGGTTGATCAAGTCTTGTTACCAAAACAATCCTATATGTAAAAAACTTTGCATTCCACAAGGTGATTATGTTACCTCATACTTGATAGCAATGGTCCCAATCATAATAGTTTCAAAATTTTCTTGTGGAATGGGACAATATATTTCTCCAACCTTGATGCTCTCAATATTTTCAATGGAATTCAGGCAATAGCTTCTAACAACCTTCTTGGGGAAATATACAATATGCTCTTTGTCATTAATATTGAATGTTACTTTTCCTTGATTACAATTAATGACAGCACCTGCAGTATTAAGAAAAGTTCTCCCAAGAATAATATACATATTATCATCTTCAAGCATCTCAAGAACAACAAAATCAGTTAAAACCAAGCAATTATGAGCCACTTGAACATGAACATCCTCACATATACCAACAGGAATAGTAGTTGACTTATCATCCATTTGCAAAGATATATCAGTTGCTATCAACTTTTCTAGCTGGAGTCTCTTGTAGAGAGAAAAAGGCATAACACTAACTCCAGCTCCCAAATCACATAAAACAGTTCTAACATAATTATTCTTAATAGAGCAAGGAATAGTTGGTATACCTGGATCACCAAGTTTCTTTGGAACCTTACCATTGAAGGAGTAATTAGCAAGCAAATTAGAAATCTCCTCATTAGGAATCTTCCTTTTATTAGAGAAAATATCCTTCATATACTTTGAATAAGGAGGCAACTTAATAGCATCAGTCAAAGGAATTTGCAAAAATAAAGGTTTCATCCACTCAAAAAACTTGTTGTAGTGTTCTTCCTCCTTTGACTTGTGTTTCTTACCTGGAAAAGGCATAGGTTTCTGCACCCAAGGTTCTCTCTCACTACCATGTTTCTTAGCAATAAAATCTTCCTTAGAGTACCTAGTATTCTTAGTGTGCTTCTCAGGTTCTTTCCCACCTTCCTCCTTATCAGGAACATCATTTTTACCACTCTCTGTTTCAGCATCAGAGACAGATATACTATTAGGATCTACAGCAGGTTCAAGTGGTTCCTCAACTACCTTATGCTTCTTTTTCTTTATCTTACGAGGACTACCACTACTTTCACCTTGTTGAGAATTCTGCTCAATTCTTTTAGGGTGTCCTTCAGGATATAAAGGATATTGAGTAGCTATACCACTCCTAGTTCTAATTCCATAAGCATGTTTATCTCCCGAGGCATTAACTAGGATGTCCTTTTGTACCTTAGCAAGTTGATCAAGTTGGGTTTGAACCATTTGAAAGTGTTTACAAAGCATTTTAATATCATTAGAAGTTCTTTTCACAATATCTTTCAACTCATTTATAGCTCTAGAGTTTTCCAATAAATGATTCTGAACTTGTTTATTAAAATTACCTTGTTTAACAATAAAAATGTCAAGTTCCTCTAAGCATTGATGAGGAGGCTTACCATAGGGAATATCACCTTCATCAAAGTATTGGAGAGAGTGTACCTCAATAGTAGATGAGTGGGAATTGTCTTACATAATTCTTCTATAGGAGGTAGATTCTTCACATCTTCAGCTCTAATACCTTTCTCCTTTACACACTTTTTAGCTTCCTTCATCACTTCATCATTTAATGCAATAACTCCCCTCTTCTTTGGTGTTGGTATTGGATCTGGTTCAGGCACGACTGGTACATGAGTGATAGGCTCAGGTGTATTTAGCTCAGTTAAAGTCTAATCATCATAATTCTTGCTTATCTTAGCCATTAATTCTTTAGCATCTGTAGGAGTTCTTTTCCTGAAAACACAATCAGGAAAGCTATCTAGGTATGTCCTAGAATCATCAGTTAGTACATTATAATAAATATCAAGAAGCTCATTTTTAGGTAATGGACATCCAGGATGTGCATGAATCAAAGCACAGAACCTTGTCCATGACTCAGGCAATTTCTCTTCTTCTCCCTATTTAAAATCAAAAATTCTCTGCAAAGCAGCATGTCTAGCACTGGGAGGAAAATATTTTTGGAAGAAAGAAGCAATCAAGCAATCAGGACTATCAATGGAACCAAGAGGTAATCTTTTTTAAACCAAACCCTAGCTTCTCCTTTTAGTGAAAAAGGGAAGATATTTGTAACAAAGTACTTGTGCATCTTAAAATCATCACAGAATAAGGCACTCATAGTGGAAAGATCATTCATATGAGCCACAACACTCTCATTTTCATTCCCACAAAAAGGTTCTTTCTCAACAATGTCCAAATAGGATAAATCAAGACAGAAATCATAATCTTTATGTTTAATATCTATGGGAGAGGTGGCAAACTTAGGATTAGAGGACAGATTAGGCATAATGCTACGTCTAGCAAGGAGACTCTTAATATCACTAGTACCATGTGTGTTTCGACACTCTTCAACAAATTCATCAGTGAACTCAATGTAACCATCATTAATATCATAACTGTCTCTAGACACAGGTGAGCTAACAGGTGTAACAGTGTCTTCACTAGGAGTTTCAGTATTTCCTAGACTAGCCATAGTAGCATCTAGGAAAGGACCTAATGAACCACTCGCATCAAGCACAGTATAAGTAACATCATGAGCATCATAAGCAGTTTCAGATTCAGAGTAGTGGCAGTGTGTGTAGCATGAGTATGTGGTGGTGGTGTAACAAGCTTACTTATAACAGACGGTGAATCAAGAGTAGGAAAGGTGTTTAGGACTGTACCTCTTCTTGTAGTGGATGGTAAAATAGGAAATTTTCCATCACGATACTTCCCCATGATGAAAGGAGTAGCAGTGAACAATAGTAGCTCCAAGTGAACTTACAAATAAAGTTATGCTCCCCGGCAACGGTACCAGAAAATAGTCTTGATGAACCACAAGTGTAGGGGATCGCAACAGTCTTCGCGGGTAGTATTACCCAATTTATTGATTCGACACAAGGGGAGCCAAAGAATACTTGCAAGCCTTAACAGCTGAGTTGTCAATTCAACTGCACCTGGAAATAGTTCTTGCTCACAGAAGTTTATCAGTAGCAACAGTTTGATAGTAGCAACAGCAGCAGCAAAACAGGAGCAATAGTAACAGTAATAGTAAATAGTGGGATTCGAGTGCGATAGGCATAGGGATGGATGGACGGGCATTGCCAGGATGAGTATAAAAATGTAACTTCAAGATCTAGGGCATTGCAAATAAATAATAATAAGCATCCAAGTACTAAACAATCCTAGGCATGTGCTCCATACATAGTCATACGTGCTCGCAATGAGAACTTGCACAACATCTTCTGTCCAGCCAGCCCGTGGCAGCGGGGCCTCTAGGGAACTACTAGCAATTAAGGTGCTCCTTTTAATAGAGCACCGGAGAAAAGCATTAACACTCCATGAACACATGTGATCCTCACACCACAACCATCGCCTCCGGTTGTCCCAATTTCTGTCACTTCGGGGCCTTTGGATCCAGACAATGATAAGTGTACACAACTTGCAGATAAGATCACAAACAATACTATCATAATGATTCAATAATAAGTTCAGATCTTAGATCATGGAACTCGGGCCCTAGTGATAAGCATTAAGCACAACAAGTTGCAACAAAGTCAAATAGCACTAAAAGAGAACTAGGCACTATGCCCTAACAATCTTATTCGATTACATCATATAACTCATCCAATCCCTACCATCCGCATAGCCTACATCGGGGGATTACTCACTCATGAATGAGGGAAACATCGATGGTTGATGGAGAGGCGTTGGTGATGATGATGGCGATGATCCTCCCCAAATTCCCCGTCTCGGCAGGGTGCCAGAACGGAGTTTCTGGATCCGAATCTTGGTTTTTGATGGTGGCGGCAGAGCGGAACTCTTTCTGGAAAAATGTCGAACCCCCCTCGGTTTTTAGGTCAAGGGGTAACTTATAGGCGAAGAGGGAGCCCGGGGGGTGCCTAGGGTGGCTGCACCCCCCTAGGCGCGGGCAGGGCCCACCCGCGCCTGGCAGGTGTGTGGGCCCCCCAAGCCTCCACTCCGTTTCGTCTTCTGGCTCCGTGGATCTTCTGGCGAAATATAATTTTTGGCATATTTTCCGGGATTTTTCCTGATAGTTGATTTTCTGCACAAAAACTAGACACCAAGGTAATTCTGCTGAAAACAGCGTCAGTCCGTGTTAGTTGTATCCAAATCACACAAGTTTAGAGGAGAAACAATAGCAAAAGTGTTCAGAAAAGTAGATACGTTTTGGACGTATCAGTGGTTTAGGTGGAGGCTCCTTGAGTGGATTTCTCTCCACATTATTTTTTGGAGCACCCTGCAAAAGGTTAGATTCTTCCATGACAGCTTTAATCCGCCCAACAATAAATTCATTATCATGAAAGTTATCTTGTCAATAGCAGAATATAGGGTGAACTTATTTATAGATCATATCGAGTGGTTTACTTTCTACCTGTATATCTCTTAAATGAAATAACAACTCTTTGCAACCACTAAAAAGCACAAATTGTAATGTGTCCTCCCCAGCAAGGCATTTAAACTCATCTCTATTATAGTTTGCTAGTTCGGTATCAAAATTATACTTACATTGATAATTGAGGTGATCTGGAAATCCGTAATAATCACAACATAATTGATAAGAGTCACATAGTGTGGATGAATACTTGTCCACCCAAGTCAACCATTCTTTTAATATGCCTTGCCTCTTATGAATATTTCCCAAAATCCATCCCTTTGACTCCTCCATTATAGATTTCATCTGTTGGAAGGTAGTTATATCGGAAGACATGATTAGTAACAAATATTTTTATGGGTTTTTGGTTTGTAAAAAAAAGCAAAAAGACAAAAGCAGCAAATAAAGAAAGCTTAAAAAAATCTAGCAAAACTAAAATAAATAAAAAAGCTAAAAGACCTACAACGCTTAGCTCCCCGGCAACATCGCCAGAAAATAGCTTGATGATGGAAAGTGAACATATCGTTTATAGCTAGTTTCAAAATAAATATATCGATCCCACATGGAGCAGGAGTCTGAAGTCTAAATAACTCTTGAAATAGATACTGAAATAGTAATACCAAATAACGTTCCATGTAACAAGATAAAATGCGAGTTTTGTGTAAAAGATATTTTTAGATTTTCAAATAAAATAACAATAAGTAAACTAAAACTGTAAGTAAACAAGAGCATGCGATTATGGTTATGAATGTTTGCAAGATGATGGAAGAGTTCTCAGGGAGTAGTGGATCCACCGCTAGTAATTAGAAAGAGTGATCAAAATTATTATAACGAATAATACCATTTATGATATGTGTCGGAGGAGCTCCATATATGGACGAATAGGCAGCAACCACTGCTCATATCATCCATCATAACCACAACATACAATAACCGACAACCATCGTGTTACTACGCTATTAAGGGATTTCTTCCGTGGCATGGACATGGCTTGATGAGTTCTCCTTGATCCTCCAAGTTAGTACGTAAAGAATAACAACTACAATGTAGTCACAATAAGTGCTATCATACTTTCGTCTACCAACAAGTAATCCCCTTCATCAAGTCCCCGCAAGAGGCAAATATTAAGGAGGTGCACAACTCCCAACATCAAGATGAAGACAATTAACACAGACACATAATGAATAATATCACATAATAATTTTTATCACAATTCAATCACATACTAGGGTTTCTCCATCTCCCCAAGAACAAAGAAAAATACTCACACATGAAGGCAATCAACATCATGGATAGAATATGGATGAAGTATGATGATACAATTGAGAACAAGTGAAAATCCAAGATTTAATCTAGAATTACAACAAGTAACCAAAGGGGATCGGTGATGGAGACGTTGTTGATGAAGATGACGATGTAGATCGATGTGGAGGCCTTCAAGATCCTAGTCCCTTCTCCTCTTGTGTGATGGTGATGGTATAGATCTGATTGGAGGAGGCTATGGCGGTGGCACGGTGGCAGGGCTCCGCCGTGGTGGAGAATATGGATTGGTGGCTCTCTCTTGGCTCCTCCCCTCTTTATATAGGCCTGGGGTTCCCTAGGGTACCCACAATACCGTCATATGACTTGGGGAAGGTTCTGGAGCTTTTCTAGGGTGAAATACCGTCGTTTATGACCTTTTTGACAAATATACGGCGGGAGCTATACGGCCGGAATTAATGCTCCCGCCATATAGTTGGTCGTCAAACCTTCTGTACCCTTTCGTATTTTGGTCGCCATTTCTTCATACGAACTCCATTTTGCGTGTTCTTAGGCTCGTTAGATTCATCTCGACAAGATAAAACCCAGTGGCCTTGGATCTTTATTTTGAGAAATTGGAAAAATTCACTTTTTCAACCTTTCAAATGGCTAAGTCTGGTCCCTGCAGCTCCTCCATACTATGCTTTCTTTGTTCCTTTTGCCTTTCTTTCATCCATAATCATCATCAACACCTACACACATGCCATAGACAAGGAAAGTGATAAAATTCTACCTAAACTACTAAATGTGCAAAGCTCATATGAAAGTAGAATGAAAATTAGAAGTCATGCATATAAGGCATAGCTATAGCTAGAGGAAACATGATATGAGAGATAAATGGCACATTTTATATGGCTAACAGGTGGTATTGCACAACCATAATATTTCTACGTGATTGTTTTTGTGATCATTCTAACATTATTTTTATATTTTTAGGATTTTTCTTTATTTTTATAGGGTTAAAAGTATTTCTAGGGTATTTTGATAATTTCTTTATTTGATTTGATTTTATTTCTTTTTATTTTAATTGCTGGGTGTGGGTTTTGGGATAGCCCAGCTCAACACCTAGCCTATCCCACATGGTTAGGCTCAACCCTCTCGTCAGATCAATCGGGACTATCAAATGCACCGAGTCGGTCAGTCACTTCCTCCTCACCCCTCTTTGCTCTCGTGATTTCAGTCGCTGACATTCTCCTGCTCACCTCTGGCTTTGATTTCAGTGAACTCCGGTCACTCCGGCTGGTGCTGTGGGTCCTAATCGACGCGCCTCGTCGAGCTCCACCTGCCTACCCCAATCTATGTGATCCTCTTGCTCCAACTCGTTCGCCATCACCAACTATTTGATGCTAGGGTTTCGGGTGCCGTGATATTGTTGTGCTTCGGCGATATGGTGGTGGAGTCTGGTTGTTCGAGTGATGTGGTGCAGGTGCGGTGGTGAGGTGGTGCTCATCTATCGCCACTTGTTGCTTTGATGGTTGTTGCTGGTGCGTCTCGGTGTGGGTTGAGAGACGTCAGTGCTCCTCGTGTCGTCGTGCCATTGTTGCCGCCAAGTTCTGCTTCCTATTCTTGCTGAGTTGGGACCACCAGTAAATCCCCTTCTCCCTTCTCTGTTCTTCCTCCCTTTCTCCTCATAGCTAGCTCTAATTAGGGTTTTCTACTACTATTGGTGTTTTGATGATTCATAATGGTTTTTGAGCATGTGAACCCTATCTTACTTCAGTGCTAGTGATGTTAGTGGTATATGTTGCTAAATAGTATTCAATTAACTGAGCCCCTATTGTATTATGATGAATTGATGCTTGGATAATGTAATACTGAAGCTTGCTTTAGTATGATGTTCACTGAATTTATGTAACTATCAAATATGACAGTGACTGATTGAATGCTTTGATTCTTGTGATGTTGGTACTGTGAAATTTCTTGCATGTGTTTCCTAGACCTGTACCCTTGATGCTGGCTATGCCTAGTTAAATAGAAGGTTCTGTTATATTGCAATACTAGAATTCTTGGACTAGCTAAATTGGTATTGCACCCCAGCCAAGCTTTTCTCTTATGTGACCATGCAAAACACACTGGAATGTTTCCTATGAATATGGACAGTGAATCAAATTTATGATTTTGATTCCTGGGTTTCTACTAGGAAAATGATATAAACATATATGCTGCTTACTAGCAGATGATCAGGAAAATCATAATGATTGTTTATATAGTTGCTGATGTATTCTACTGTGATCTTGCTTAGCAATCCCCTTACTATTGTTAGCAGTACAGTGGATTTTACTGCCTTTTGGTTTGCTACTGTGTTGCCTCCCACTGGAAGGGAACACAATGGTGATCTAAGGTATGATTTATAACATGTGATAGTAGTTCATTTGCTAGATATAGTCTGATTTATATCTATTTAGATAGAGAAATGATTCTAAGTGGTTACCCACTTTGTGCACAATAAATTAATGATGTGGCTTAAATAGATGGCATTACATCCTTTGGTATACTGAACTTTTGTTTCAGTGAAAAATTTAGATAACTTGATCTGCTATTTGGATTGACTGGCAGAGAATTATGATTTGAATGCCAATGATGCATGGTATGTGGCTAAATAACTCAGGGATGATATTTACATGGTTTTATATGTGGATATGACAATTTTTTCTTTCCTAAACCACTTCCTAGATACATGGTTAAGACCAGATGCTATGATTGATTTTTGTGGAGGAAGTTCTTGACCCAGCCTATGATGCAAAGGCCGAGGCACTAAATATTTATAACATCAATGGTCACCATTATACCATGTAATGGCTTCTACTATTGTGGATATACTACTGTGGTGCCTCACTAGAGTGTGCACAGTAGTATGCTCCATAGTGGTATGATCTGCTGTTAGTTGGGCTAGTTTGATAAGAACAAATATTATTATTTCCCTAATACTTAATGATGATTTTGCATACCACTTGTATGCAAATCTAAAAGTACTTTTCCCTCACAACACTCCCCCTTTTTATTAAAAATGATGAGAACAAATATCTAAGGGGAAAGTGATTGACCTATAACTAGGATCTGAGGTTTAGATTGGAGCTGTCTTGTGGTATTATTATTGGCTCCTCTTCTTGTTACCCTGCCCTCCTGATGTTGTTGGTGGCCTGCTTTCCTTGCTACTAACCTTCTCCACTTGTGCTACTGTTGGCCAGTTCTTCTTGCTGCTGGTAAGCTTCCTCTCTCATCCTTCCTCTCCATGCTACCATTTCTTATTTCACTAGAATATGTAAGCTATGATGTATACTGATTGTTAGGATCAGTGTGATGTAATGATAAACCGATAAGAACATGGATGTTCTTATTTCCTGGCAAGTTGGGTTCCTGTGTTTTGTGTGTTCTTGAGAGAGAACTGATAAGAACAACGATGTCCTTGGTGGTGTTCTTGGGCTAATAAGGGATCTATTGGTCTGTTTGTGTGTGTGGAGAGAGGATAAGGTAGTAGCTCTGCTATGGATGGCACTCTCTCTTTTTGCTGACCTCTTGTGGTGTTGACAGCACACTAGTGCATGCTGGTGAGTGAGAAGCATGCTTGCCTGTTGTGGTTTGGGGATCAGATCAAGTAAAAGCTTGAATTTCCTGATGTTTTACCTCTTTACCTTCTTATATGGCTTTGGTGAAACCTGCTCCTGCCTATGATGCATAAGCCTGAGGCAAAAATTCTAGATAAGAACAGATTTTATATTGGCCCCTTTTTATTTAATACTACTCAATGATGAATTAGGCACTAGCATCACTAGGACAAATATAAGAGTAAAACTCTAACCAACTAACATTATTTTATTTTATTTTTGTTTTTGTTTTATTTTATTTTTGTTGTATTTGCAGGAAATGAGAAGAAGCGGAATCAGAAAAAAGAAGATGAAAGAGTATAGATAGGGAATAAATTAGGGTTTCTTTTTATTGTTATGTAACTTTCTTTTATTGAAAGTAGAACTTTGTAAATTACCTTATAACATGGTACTGTATTCATAAAGTTAAAACTTTCTCTTTTATTAGGCAATTGTAAATACAATGTAATTTGTTATATTATAATAAAGTTAAATTTCCTTATTTTTGTAATTTTATTCAAGTGAATATTTACATCTTATATATAATTATGAATTCATTTACTATTTATTAACAAGTATATCTTGTTTTGAATATCAATTATGGAATGCTATAATTATCCATAACACAATTTCATTTTTGTGTCAAATCCAATAAGTATTTAAATGTTTCAAATTTCAATTTGTGAATTTTATAAATTCATTTGAATTAAAATTTGAAATTCAAATATATGTTTGAATTCTTTTCCCCTCAAAACACAAAGATTCAATAGGGTCATGTCAAAATCCATCGCACCTGCCCTGATGTTTCCATCAGAATAAGAGAGATATTGATCCTTCTATAACTTCCTTCGTTTTGCGTGAAAATTCTCCGGATTTTATTCTGCATGAATGCAGTGCACACACATGTGTCCTCTCTATTTCTAGCTGCTAATTCTGGGATGTTACATACTCTCCCCCTTAAAATAAACTTCATTCTCGAAGTTTGTATACTCTCATGTTTCAGAATGAGGAATTAACTTGTATTGGCTACGACATTTCCCATATCAAGATCTTTTCCTTGAATTCTCATCATACTTTGACAATCTCCAACTTGTTGTATCCCATACCCGAAAGTTCCTTTTAGTATCATCCCTTAGGGATATGTCCTTATAAAAAATCCTTAAATTGGGGTCTCTTTAGTTCATTTCCCTGTTTAGGTATCCTAATCCAACTACTTTACTTGATCACCAAGCTTCCTTACTATACTATGTAAGGTCTAGGAAGTCTCATTAAAACAGGGTTTTAAATTTTATTGTATAATAGTTGTGGCCAAAAGACCAATATTTCATTTATCATTGTATGGTTTATACTGGCAGTCCTTCGGAAGATTGGTTTTGAACATATTTGGTCCATTCCCATCGGAATTTCTTATTCCTCTACACATGTCCAATTGGATGTGCTCTATTCCCTCTTGAGGACCACTTAAGAGTTGTTTCCTTTATAATTAGTCTATTAGGATTAATCTATTTTATTTCCTTCAAGCTTTTACCTTATCAAGCTTTAAGTAATCTTTTGCAATCACCTTAAGTACTTCTTCAGCTTATATTTAATAATTCAATAAGGTTTGAGCACTACTATCTTGAAGTAAACTGTGATCTTTCATCCTGACATACTTCCGAAACTACTTTTATAATGATGACATCTGTTAACCTTATGAAAATAAGGCCTAATGTTATCATAATTTAATACTTATTCTCCAACCTTTACTCGAAAATTCAGATAACAATACTTCCATTTGCTATTTACTCCCCCCCTTGGGTTTCCTAATGGTCTCTAAACTGTAGGGGTTCGTAGCATGGAAAACAAAAAAATTCTACCGCATGCATACAAACAAGCCAAGATCTATCTACTAGATTGAAGCAACGAGTCGATTAGAGTACTCACCCTCGAAGTTTCCAAAGCGGTTAACGAGAGAAGATTCTCATGGGTGATGTAGTCGTACACTTGCCGATCTCAAGATCACGTAGACGATCCTTCCGGCGCTGCGTTTCGGCAGTGCTTCCGCAGTCGGTCACACGTTCGGTACTCGATGAGACCTTCCTCTCCCTTGTTCCAGCAGGCAACGGAGGTTCTAGTTCTCCCCTCGCGATTCCGGCAGCACGACGGCCTGGTGTCGGAAGTAGAGGGAAGATCCCGCAGGGCTTCGCCTAAGACGGTGCGAGTTATGGTGGATCTAGGGTTTCCGGTGATCTAGGTTTAGAAGGCCGAAGAGGAGGAGGAGGTGTCGGCGCCGGCTAGGGCGACGACGACGGGCCAGCGGTAGTGCAGGGCGGCGGTGGCTTGGCAGAGGCGGCGACGGACGGGTGGGAGGGCTGGTGTTGTGTGCTTTGGGGCAGCCCTCCACCTCTATTTATGAGAGGGAGGGCAGCTTGGGAGAGAGGAGTTTGAATCCATGCCCGAACCCAAGTTGGATAGAAGGAAGAACTCTTTTCTTCTTCCACTAGAAAACTATTGTTCCAGTTTGACTTTTCAAACCTCCCTTTTGACTTTCAATTTAGAGATTTATTTCTCTCTCGCAAATGCCCAACCAAAGTGACCTAGGACATTATCCAATAATTCCACTTAACCATGACACATTCATGGACCATTCCCCTTCCGGTCCGGTGAACCTTCTAGACCCTTCTAGAGCCTCTCCGATGAAAACATCGAAATCATTCCCGAACTCCGGAATCGGACTTTCCTTATATGAATCTTATTCTTCGGACCATTCCGGATCTCCTCGTGATATCCCTGATCCCATCCGAGACTTCGAACAACATTCGGTTTCCCTACTTACATTCCATATCTTACTAAACAACATCGAATCCTTAAGTGTGTCTCCCTACGGTTCGTGAATTATGCGGACATGACCGAGACACTTCTCCGATCAATAACCAATAGAGGAATCTGGAAATCCATATGGCTCCCACATATTTTGACGATTACTTTGTGATCGAATGAACCACTTACATACAATAACAATTTCCCTTTGTCTCGTGATAGTTTATTTATCCGAGGTTTGATCATCGGTATCTCTACATACCTAGTTCAACCTCGTTACTGATAAGTACTCTTTTCTCGTTCCCGTGATATGTGATCCCTTGTGAGCCAGTCACATGCTTGCAAGCTAATTGGATGACATTCCACCGAGAGCGTCCAGAGTATATGTATCCGTCATATGGATGGACAAATCCCACTCTTGATCCATGTGCCTCAACACATACTTTCCGAACACTCAATGACACCTTTATACCCACCCAGTTATGGTGTGGTGTTTGATGTCATCAAAGTATCCTTCCGGTGATGGTGATTAACATGATCTCATGGTCGAATGAATTAGGTTACTATGTATCAGAAAGCTTATAGAAAACGAACTATCAAAATGACTTGATCTTTATGCTACGCTTATCTATAGGAGTATGTCCATCATACCATTCTCCTAATGATATGATCTTGTTGTTAATAACATCTCAATTTTCATGATCGAGAAACCACGATCATCTATTAACCAACAAGCTAGTATTATAAAGAGTCTTTACAAGGGACTCTAATTTAGTTTACAAATCACACAAGTATTAATGTTTCCGGTTAATACTATTATAGCATGAATGTAAACATTTATCATAAACACGAAGATATAATAATAACCACTTTTATTATTGCCTCTAGGGAATATGTCCAACAGTCTCCCACTTGCACTAGAGTCAACTAATCTAGATTACATGGTAATATACTGAACACCCATGGCGGTTTGGTGCTGGTCATGTTTTGCCCTCGGGAGAGGTTTAGTCAATGGATTCGCCACATTCAGATATGTGTGTACTTTGCAAATCTTTATATCACCATCTTGGACATGCTCTCGAATAGCGTGAAAACATAGCTTGATGTGCTTCAGCTTCTTGTGTGACCTTGGTTTTTGCGCATTGGCTATGGCGCCCATGTTATCACAATAGATAGACGTTGGGTCCAATGCACTTGGAACCACACCGAGCTCTGTAATGAACTACTTCATCCATATTGCCTCTTGTGAAGCCTCCGAAGCAGCTATGTATTCCGATTCAGTTGAAGATCTCGCCACAACGCTTTTATTTGCACTCCTCTAGCTAATTGTTGCACCATTCAAAGTAAATACATATCTAGATTGAGACTTAGAATTGTTCGGATTGGTGTTCCAACTAGCATCGGTGTAACCATTAACAATGAGCTGTTCATCACCTCCATAAGAAAGAACCATATTCTTAGTTCTTCTCAAGTACTTAAGGATGTTTTGACCGCTGTACAATGATCCACTCCTGGATCACTTTGATATCTGCTAGTCAAACTAACAACATATGCAATGTAGGGTCTAGTACATAGCATGGCATACATAAGAGATCCTATGGCTGAGGCATAGGGAGTTTTACTCATCCTTTCTCTATCTTCTGCCGTTGCAGGACTTTGAGTTTTACTCAAGGTAGTATTGGGCAACATGGGCAAGATACCTTTCTTGTTATCTTCCATTCCAAACATCTTTAGAACTTTGTCCAAATATGTACTCTGTGATATTAGGCGTCTCGATCTATCTCTATAAATCTTTATACCTAATATGTAAGCTGCTTCGCCAAGATCTTTCATTGAATGTAACATCCCTAAAATCATGTTTTCAAAGATTGCATATCATCCATGCATTCATAATCATTTAGGGATCATTTTCAAAGTCATTTCAAAAACAGAAGCATTTGGGTGCTTATTATTTTATGTAAACAGGCATTGATCCAATGCTACTCTCTAGTGGGAGATTATTTGTTTCAAAACAAGATTGTTTGTTCATGTGCTGGTTTGGTTGAGTTCCAAAGCTTGGACAAAAATTTCAAAACAAAATTTGGTTTTAAAACCATTTTTCATATCTTATTACATCTTGTATAAAGGCACTGTTTTAATTCTAAAACTCCAAAGAAACCAAGCAAGTCTGGTGAGACAGCATGGTTTTATACTAAAAAATGTGCAGGTTTCATTTTATAAAAATCCAGAAGAGGTTTGAACTCAAACACATTTGAATTCATTTGAATTTGGTTCCTGGAAATTGAAACAGAAAAATAAAAAGAGTAAAGAAATGGAAAAAGGCCGGAGCCAGTCTTTCAGCCCAACAGCAGACCTAGCCCACTAAGCCCACCCGGGGTTCTTCTCTCTCTCTCTCTCTCTCTATCTCACGCGACACAGACTTACCCCACAGTCACCGATCGGTGGACCCTCTCCACGTCAGCACCTTCTTCCCCAAACTCCGCGCACAGACGCTGTCGCCGCCCGTTTCCTCCCCCTTCACTGCCGCGTTTTCAATTTGCTTAAATGGCGATGAATGCGTGCGTAATCTCCGCCCCTTCTCTGGCTACTTAAACCACACCCTACCACGACCATTTTCCCCCACACAGCACCCTCTCCTCGCCACCAGGCTGCTCGGATTTCACCAAACCTCGCCGCTGTCCCGACGAACTCCGACGTGTGATTCCGGTGAGCTCTATGCGCCCCTTGACTCCTAGCTTCTCCAGAACAACCACTGCATCCTTGCGCTTCGATTGACACCGCTGCTGTGTGCTAGGACAACCCTGAGCGTCGGCAACGTCGACGACTGAGCGAACCCTACGAGGCACTCAACTCCGGCGAGTAAATCTGGTTAGTCCCGAGCGCGCCTTGCCCTCTCTCTGATACTCACATGACCAGTGTTGCTCCCCGCATCTAACGCACCACTTGCTTGTCTCTGGCATGATCTACAACACTGGAAACGACGACGAACAGCCAAGTTCTGTTGGAGATATGCCCAAGAGGCAATAATAAAGTGGTTATTATCATATCTTCACACTTATGATAAATGTTTACATACCATGCTATAATTGTATTAACCGGAAACATTAATACTTGTGTGATTTGTAAACTAAAATAAGAGTCCCTAGTAAAGCCTCTTGTTAAACTAGCTTGTTGGTTAATATATGATCATGGTTTCCTGATCATGAACATAGAGATGTTATTAACAACAGGATCATATCGTTAGGAGAATGATATGGTGGACATACTCCTATAGATAAGCGTAGCATAAAGATCAAGTCATTTAAATAGTTCAATTGCTATATGCTTTCTGATACATAGTAACCTAATTCCTTCGACCATGAGATCATGCATATCACCTTTACCGGATGGATGCTTTGATGACATCAAACACCACACCGTAACTGGGTGGCTATAAAGGTGGCATTGAGTGTTCGGAAAGTATTGGTTGAAACACATGGATCAAGAGTGGGATTTGTCCATCCATATGACGAATAGATATACTCTGGGCCCTCTCGGTGGAATGTCATCCAATTAGCTTGCAAGCATGTGACTGGCTCACAAGGGATCACATATCACGGGAACGAGAAAAGAGTACTTATCGGTAACGAGGTTGAACTAGGTATGCAGAGATACCGACGATCATAACCTCGGATAAGTAAACTATCATGAGACAAAGGGAAATTGGTATCATATGTAAGTGGTTCATTCGATCGCAAAGTAATCGTAGAAATATGTGGGAGCCATATGAATTTCCAGATTCCTCTATTGGTTATTGATCGGAGAAGTGTCTCGATCATGTCCGCATAATTCACGAACCGTAGGGAGACACACTTAAGGATTCGACGTTGTTTTGAGTAGTTATGGTATTATTAGAAAGAGACCGAATGTAGTTCGGAGTCTCGGATGGGATCCGGGATATCACGAGGTGATCCGGAATGGTCCGGAGAATAAGATTCATATAAGGAAAGTCCCGTTTCGGAGTTCGGGAATGATTCCGGTGTTTTCATCGGGAATGTTCTAGAAGGTTCCGGATTGTCCGGCACTCCGGGGGGGGGGGAAGGTACATGAATGTGTCATTGAATGATTGCATCATGTACTAAGTGTTCTTGCTGTTCCAAAAACATGAAAGTCAAATTGCCAGTTTGAAAGTCAAACGGCTAAAACAGGAAACTGTGGGAAACAGGAAACTGTGGGAAACAAGCAAGAGGAGGTTGAAACCAACTTGGAGGAGGAGTTCCTCTCCTCCAAGCCGGCGCCCAGCCCTAGGCCGAGTTGGGGAGGGACTCCCTCCCTCCCTGGCGCGCCTAGCCCCTCCACCTATAAAAGGAGGGGCAGGGCTCCTCCTTGAGACACACAAGTTTCTACCTCTAATCTCCGGTTTAGAGCCGTTTTGGTTTAGAGCTTCTAATTGATTTAAGCCTGTGGTTTAGAGCCTTCTAATTGGTGTGTCTAATCTCTAGACCACTAATAGCCCTCTCTCATAATCCACCATACTCGCTCCGGCTTAAGGCGAAGCCCTGCGGGATTTCCCCTCTACTTCCGGTACCACGCCGTTGTGCTGCCGGAATCGCGAGGAGAGTGCTACAACCTCCGCTGCCTGCTGGAACAAGGGAGAGGAAGGTCTTCGTCGAGTACCGAACGTGTGACCGACTGCGGGAGCGCTGCCGGAACGTGGCGCCGGAAGGATCGTCTACGCGATCTTGAGATCAGAAAGAGTACGACTACATCACCCACGAGAATCTGCTCTCGTTAACCGCTTTGGAATCTTCGAGGGTAAGTTCCCCTATCAACTCGTTGCTACAATCTAGTAGATAGATCTTGGCTTGTTTGTTTGTATGCGATAGGAAATTTTTGTTTTCCATGCTACGAACCCCTACAGTGGTATCAGAGCCGTGTCTATATGTAGATCTGTTGCACGAGTAGAACACAATGGTCATTGTGGGCGTTGATGCTTTTATTGTTGATTGATTCTTGTGTACTTTGCATCTTGCGGTATGTTGGGATGAAGCGGCCCGGGCTAACCTTACATGACATCGTTCATGAGACTTGCTCCACGCTTGACATGCAACTTGTATTGCATAAGTGGCTTTGCGGGTGCCTGTTTCTCCTAGCATAGTTAAGATCCAATTTACAACGGGTGATTAACAATACTAGTATCAATGTTGTGGTTCTTGTTCGTAAGTTAGAACGACACTTATTGAAAGCCCCAAACCACGTAAAATATGCAAAGAAAGTAGAGGCGTCTAACTTTGTTTTGCAGGGGTGTGCTGTGATGTGATATGGCCATGATTGTGATTATATATGATGTATGCAATGTTCCTTATTGTAAGTTGGCAACCGGCAGGAGCCATATGGTTGTTTTTAATTTATGTTAAGACCCGCGTGTCTATTCAAAGTAGTTGTAATAGTTGAAGCCGGTGGACGACAACCATGGAGAAGCGTCATTGACCTTGATGCAATGCCGGTGATGATGGAGATCATGTTCGTGCTAGAAGATGGAGATCGGAAGCACAAAGAAGAAAGGCCATATCATATCACATATTATTGAATTGCATGTGATGTTAATCCTTTATGCATCTTGTATTGCTTAGTAGACGACGGTAGCATTATAAGATGATCCCTCATGCACATGAATTTCAAGTCATAATGTGTTCACCCTTAGTTAGCACCGTTGCTAAAGCTTGTTGTTTCGAAGCACCACGTGATGATCGGGTGTGTTAGATTCTGCAAGTGTATACAACGTGAGCAAGCCAGATTTGCTCACGCAGAAACTAAGGTTTGATCTTGACGAGCCTAGCATGTACAGACATGGCCTCAGGAACACGGATTACCGAAAGGTAGAGCATGAGTCATATAGTAGATATGATGAACATGTTGATTGTTCGCCATTGAAGCTATATCAACTCTCGTGATGATCGGTTTTGATGTGGTGGATTTGGTTTGTGTGATCACTAAAACAATGTGAGGGATATTGTTTTGAGTGGGAGTTCACCTAGATTAATTTAATTATTAATTAGAACTCAATTTATCATAAACTAAATCAAAGTGAATTTGCATAGTTGTTGTAGTCATTGGCATCCGTTTACCACCTTGCGCTTAGTTATAATTGAGATGATAGAACTATAGAATTCTGGTTAGATACTTTACGAACTGGTATCGTATTGTTTTGAAGTGTTAATCTAAAGTTTAAAAGTCCTATTGCAAACTTTCAGTAAGTTCCGGTTACTCCATGAAGTTTAATAATTAGTATTAAATCAAGAGTAACAATTCCAAGTGTTAGTATCATGTTTGTTTCCATGATTCTTGATATTCAAAGGATTGTCTTAATATCAAGGTTATCTAGGATCTGAAAGAGTTGTTTCAGAAACCATGATGTGTGGAAGATATTGTGATATCTGAAACGAAGTTTTGGTTGCAACATGATAGAGTATAATATGGCTAAAGTCATGTTCTCATATTTTATGAGAATCTGCAAAAGGTTGGAGACACTTGTTGTCCTAATCCTCCAAAAGGTTTTGGATAACAACATTATACTCATAAATTCATCGTTACAAGCTAACAGTAGCTTAATCATGGACAATTCCATGATAAGGATGAATATTTGATGTAGGTAAAATGTTTACTACACCAAGAGATTACTAAAGAAAGGAATTTGAAAGAACACCAAATATTTGATGATGGTGATCTACTTCAAGGTGCAAGTCCAAAGACATTGGTATTTAATTATACACGCTTTGGACTATATGTCATATGTATGACTCCACTATTGATATTGATAGATTCTTTCAAACAGAAAAGGAAATATTGAAAGAGAATCTCATAAATATATGGCAGAAAAGAAAAGACTAGAATTGTTCAGTTTAAGTATATAGATGATATACATGTTATGGCTATATTCTTTGCTTATTAAACAATGTGGTTCTCAAGTATTTGATACTGAATTTGTTGGTGTGAATCGTCATACGAAACAACACAATTCATGAACTACAATGGCCTAAGTAACTAGCAAAAGAATATGTGATGATGTTCATCGAGAACAAATAAAGGGTTATTGTGTTGCTCGTTAAACATCAAAGCTTGCCTTCAAGATTTGTTTTTATCAGGTATTATGAGAACAAAAGGGTTGTTCAAATAATTGCTGTAATCCATAAAAGATGGATGATTCATAAATCTCGTTGGAGAAATCACATCCATAAAACTAGTGCTAAAAATGTCGAAAGACAAATTGATTGAAAGATCACTTAGGAAGTGACATCGCCGTTTAAATTATAATGGAAAGAAAACATGAAGAAACTCCATGTGGATGGAATTTTGGAGTCTTTTGATTTTTGATCAAATGACGCTTGTGAAACTTTCCTAGAGATAATTAAAACTTCGTTCATAGGCCAAAAGGGAACAAATGACTAGCTTATTGGAACTTGTACATATTATTGTACGAAGTCCATTATGTGTTGTCAAGAGCGATGGATTTCAACTTCATGTGCTTTCTCCGAAAATTTGAGTGAATATATGAATATTTACTTAATAAGGATGAAGTGTGAAACATTTGAAAAGTTCAAGGACTTTCAAGATGAAGTGCAAAATCATTGTAACAAGAATATAAATAGTTTATGATAAGATCATAAAGGAAGATATTTGAGTTACAAGTTTAGCATAATACCTAAGATTTAAGGAATCGTTCCGTGGATTTGCATTTTCCCGAAACACCATAAGAGTATGGAACGTTCGAGATATGTAATTAAACCTTGTTTGACATGGTAAGATCAAAGGTATAATTCATAAAAATGCCATTATATTTTAAAGATTAAAAGCTTTAGAGATTACCGTTTTTCCACTGAAAAAGCTCCGTCATAATCCGTTGAAATGACACCATATAAAGTTATGGTTTGGGATAAAACCCAAGTAGTCCTTTCTTAAACATTGGTATGCTATACATAAGAAAGATGTTTGCAACCAAAGTCGGATGAACCTGTCTTTGTATTACTGTTAAGTAATCCTCCATAACATCGGAGACAAAAGTGTTTGTCACTTAAAACGTCAAGTTTCTTTGAGAAGGAATTTTTCGTGAAAAGTTAAGTGGGAGGACAATAGAACTTTGATAAGGTTAAAAGAACCTTAGCTGTATGTGCAGAGTTGCGCAGCACCGAAAAGTGTTCTGGAGGCAGCAACAAAGCTCATGGCTCACGTACCTCAAAGGTTGTGGTCACGGAGATCTAAGTTCCTATTGAAAGAAGTAGATCGGGTAAACAATCAAATACCAAGATTTGAGGGTTGAATCATTATTTGAGAATAATGAACCGACTACATGCAAAGAAGCGATGATGGGCCCTGACTCCGTAAAATGGCTTGAAGCCATAAAATCCGTGATAGTTCCATACACGAGAAATCAAGTTTTGAACTTGAAGGACCCTCGAGAAAGGTGTAAGACCTTACAGTTGTGTCTGGATCTATAAAGAAATAGACATGGATGTTTTACATCTATGAAATAGTCGACATGTTTGGAAAGAGTTCACAAAATGTTCAAAGGTTGACTATGACAAGATTTGATCTTTCATAGTGATATTTAGTCTAGACGGATTAATGTAGCAACCACTACATATAATTTGTTATATGGTAGTTGAATAAACAAAACAAGTTCTTCTAATAGAATCGTTACCTAGGACATGTGCATAACACGGTCCATAGGGTTTTGTTAATTCAAGGGATGCTAAAAGCATATGCAAACTTCAATGGTTAAAGTGAGCATCACGGAGTTGGAATCTTCACTATGATGAAACTGTTAAAGGAGTTTAAAAGTTCATTAGAGACAATGAAGATGCTTGCATTTGCAAGAAATTAAGTGGGAGCGCTAAGACATGTTTCTAATACATTATGTGGAAGACATATTGTTGATTGGAAATAATGTATCTTTTATTAACACATATTAAGAATTTCATCCCGATGAAAGACTTAGGCAAAACCCAAATATTTGGCATCAATAGACGCTAATATGGTTGTGCCAGAAGTACATAGACAAGATATTGAATGAGTTCAATATAGAAACTACAAGAGAGGTTCTTGTCGCACAGAAAGGATTGAATGAGTTCAATGTTGATGATATATTCAAGTGTATTGACATTTGGTAAAGTGAAACAAATAATCAAGTATAGATTGATACTTGATGTATGAAATCACAAAGAGTATTTATATCAATCATACTGTGATATGTACAAATCCAGATATGTCCTATGCTCTAAATGTTGTGAGCATATACCAGAATGATTCGTAAGATGATCATTGGACAATAGTAAGGATATTCTTATGATCTTTTGGAAGAACTAAGAGTATAATATTTGTAGAAGTGACAAATAGATGGTTAGTTCATTGTAAAAGTACTACATTGATACTAGTTTTGTCACAAAGTACAAATTAAGTTTATCTCAATCTAAACTAAGGGTGGCACAATATAATGGAAAGTGAGTTCCATAATGGATTTGGATGAGTTCCAAAGTTAAGACATTGTGACAGATACTACAACAAAAGGCTAAGTATATGACTGCTATAATAGCAGCTAAAGAGGGCATTTGTGTCAACTAGTTTGTTATCAAACTAGGTGTAGTTCACAGTGGGATAATACTATGAAGATATATTGTACGACAATATTATCAACATGGTTTTAACCCCAAAGAACTAAAGGTCACACCAAAGGACCAAATTTGTACGAAGCCATCTCATTAGAGAATGAGTGATGCGTAGAGACGCAAAGACATGCAATTACACACGGACCTGGAAGTGTCAGATCCGGAGATCAGTTGACCACTAGCAATCGTGTACATACAACACTAGAAAGCCATAGGTGTTGAATACACAAAGGTTTGGAACTAGATTATTGACTCTAGTGCAAGTGGGAGACTATTGGAGATATGCCCAAGAGGCAATAATAAAGTGGTTATTATCATATCTTCACACTTATGATAAATGTTTACATACCATGCTATAATTGTATTAACCGGAAACATTAATACTTGTGTGATTTGTAAACTAAAATAAGAGTCCCTAGTAAAGCCTCTTGTTAAACTAGCTTGTTGGTTAATATATGATCATGGTTTCCTGATCATGAACATAGAGATGTTATTAACAACAGGATCATATCGTTAGGAGAATGATATGGTGGACATACTCCTATAGATAAGCGTAGCATAAAGATCAAGTCATTTCAATAGTTCAATTGCTATATGCTTTCTGATACATAGTAACCTAATTCCTTCGACCATGAGATCATGCATATCACCTTTACCGGATGGATGCTTTGATGACATCAAACACCACACCGTAACTGGGTGGCTATAAAGGTGGCATTGAGTGTTCGGAAAGTATTGGTTGAAACACATGGATCAAGAGTGGGATTTGTCCATCCATATGACGGATAGATATACTCTGGGCCCTCTCGGTGGAATGTCATCCAATTAGCTTGCAAGCATGTGACTGGCTCACAAGGGATCACATATCACGGGAACGAGAAAAGAGTACTTATCGGTAACGAGGTTGAACTAGGTATGCAGAGATACCGACGATCATAACCTCGGATAAGTAAACTATCGTGAGACAAAGGGAAATTGGTATCATATGTAAGTGGTTCATTCGATCACAAAGTAATCGTATAAATATGTGGGAGCCATATGAATTTCCAGATTCCTCTATTGGTTATTGATCGGAGAAGTGTCTCGATCATGTCCGCATAATTCACGAACCGTAGGGAGACACACTTAAGGATTCGACGTTGTTTTGAGTAGTTATGGTATTATGAGAAAGAGACCGAATGTTGTTCGGAGTCTCGGATGGGATCCGGGATATCACGAGGAGATCCGGAATGGTCCGGCGAATAAGATTCATATAAGGAAAGTCCCGTTTCGGAGTTCGGGAATGATTCCGGTGTTTTCATCGGGAATGTTCTAGAAGGTTCCGGATTGTCCGGCACTCCGGGGGGGGGGGAGGTACATGAATGTGTCATTGAATGATTGCATCATGTACTAAGTGTTCTTGCTGTTCCAAAAACATGAAAGTCAAATTGCCAGTTTGAAAGTCAAACGGCTAAAACAGGAAACTGTGGGAAACAGGAAACTGTGGGAAACAAGCAAGAGGAGGTTGAAACCAACTTGGAGGAGGAGTTCCTCTCCTCCAAGCCGGCGCCCAGCCCTAGGCCGAGTTGGGGAGGGACTCCCTCCCTCCCTGGCGCGCCTAGCCCCTCCACCTATAAAAGGAGGGGCAGGGCTCCTCCTTGAGACACACAAGTTTCTACCTCTAATCTCCGGTTTAGAGCCGTTTTGGTTTAGAGCTTCTAATTGCTTTAAGCCTGCGGTTTAGAGCCTTCTAATTGGTGTGTCTAATCTCTAGACCACTAATAGCCCTCTCTCATAATCCACCATACTCGCTCCGGCTTAAGGCGAAGCCCTGCGGGATTTCCCCTCTACTTCCGGTACCACGCCGTTGTGCTGCCGGAATCGCGAGGAGAGTGCTACAACCTCCGCTGCCTGCTGGAACAAGGGAGAGGAAGGTCTTCGTCGAGTACCGAACGTGTGACCGACTGCGGGAGCGCTGCCGGAACATGGCGCCGGAAGGATCGTCTACGCGATCTTGAGATCGGAAAGAGTACGACTACATCACCCACGAGAATCTGCTCTCGTTAACCGCTTTGGAATCTTCGAGGGTAAGTTCCCCTATCAACTCGTTGCTACAATCTAGTAGATAGATCTTGGCTTGTTTGTTTGTATGCGATAGGAAATTTTTGTTTTCCATGCTACGAACCCCTACAGTGGTATCAGAGCCGTGTCTATATGTACATCTGTTGCACGAGTAGAACACAATGGTCATTGTGGGCGTTGATGCTTTTATTGTTGATTGATTCTTGTGTACTTTGCATCTTGCGGTATGTTGGGATGAAGCGGCCCGGGCTAACCTTACATGACATCGTTCATGAGACTTGCTCCACGCTTGACATGCAACTTGTATTGCATAAGTGGCTTTGCGGGTGCCTGTTTCTCCTAGCATAGTTAAGATCCAATTTACAACGGGTGATTAACAATACTAGTATCAATGTTGTGGTTCTTGTTCGTAAGTTAGAACGACACTTATTGAAAGCCCCAAACCACGTAAAATATGCAAAGAAAGTAGAGGCGTCTAACTTTGTTTTGCAGGGGTGTGCTGTGATGTGATATGGCCATGATTGTGATTATATATGATGTATGCAATGTTCCTTATTGTAAGTTGGCAACCGGCAGGAGCCATATGGTTGTTTTTAATTTATGTTAAGACCCGCGTGTCTATTCAAAGTAGTTGTAATAGTTGAAGCCGGTGGACGACAACCATGGAGAAGCGTCATTGACCTTGATGCAATGCCGGTGATGATGGAGATCATGTTCGTGCTAGAAGATGGAGATCGGAAGCACAAAGAAGAAAGGCCATATCATATCACATATTATTGAATTGCATGTGATGTTAATCCTTTATGCATCTTGTATTGCTTAGTAGACGACGGTAGCATTATAAGATGATCCCTCATGCACATGAATTTCAAGTCATAATGTGTTCACCCTTAGTTAGCACCGTTGCTAAAGCTTGTTGTTTCGAAGCACCACGTGATGATCGGGTGTGTTAGATTCTGCAAGTGTATACAACGTGAGCAAGCCAGATTTGCTCACGCAGAAACTAAGGTTTGATCTTGACGAGCCTAGCATGTACAGACATGGCCTCAGGAACACGGATTACCGAAAGGTAGAGCATGAGTCATATAGTAGATATGATGAACATGTTGATTGTTCGCCATTGAAGCTATATCAACTCTCGTGATGATCGGTTTTGATGTGGTGGATTTGGTTTGTGTGATCACTAAAACAATGTGAGGGATATTGTTTTGAGTGGGAGTTCACCTAGATTAATTTAATTATTAATTAGAACTCAATTTATCATAAACTAAATCAAAGTGAATTTGCATAGTTGTTGTAGTCATTGGCATCCGTTTACCACCTTGCGCTTAGTTATAATTGAGATGATAGAACTATAGAATTCTGGTTAGATACTTTACGAACTGGTATCGTATTGTTTTGAAGTGTTAATCTAAAGTTTAAAAGTCCTATTGCAAACTTTCAGTAAGTTCCGGTTACTCCATGAAGTTTAATAATTAGTATTAAATCAAGAGTAACAATTCCAAGTGTTAGTATCATGTTTGTTTCCATGATTCTTGATATTCAAAGGATTGTCTTAATATCAAGGTTATCTAGGATCTGAAAGAGTTGTTTCAGAAACCATGATGTGTGGAAGATATTGTGATATCTGAAACGAAGTTTTGGTTGCAACATGATAGAGTATAATATGGCTAAAGTCATGTTCTCATATTTGATGAGAATCTGCAAAAGGTTGGAGACACTTGTTGTCCTAATCCTCCAAAAGGTTTTGGATAACAACATTATACTCATAAATTCATCGTTACAAGCTAACAGTAGCTTAATCATGGACAATTCCATGATAAGGATGAATATTTGATGTAGGTAAAATGTTTACTACACCAAGAGATTACTAAAGAAAGGAATTTGAAAGAACACCAAATATTTGATGATGGTGATCTACTTCAAGGTGCAAGTCCAAAGACATTGGTATTTAATTATACACGCTTTGGACTATATGTCATATGTATGACTCCACTATTGATATTGATAGATTCTTTCAAACAGAAAAGGAAATATTGAAAGAGAATCTCATAAATATATGGCAGAAAAGAAAAGACTAGAATTGTTCAGTTTAAGTATATAGATGATATACATGTTATGGCTATATTCTTTGCTTATTAAACAATGTGGTTCTCAAGTATTTGATACTGAATTTGTTGGTGTGAATCATCATACGAAACAACACAATTCATGAACTACAATGGCCTAAGTAACTAGCAAAAGAATATGTGATGATGTTCATCGAGAACAAATAAAGGGTTATTGTGTTGCTCGTTAAACATCAAAGCTTGCCTTCAAGATTTGTTTTTATCAGGTATTATGAGAACAAAAGGGTTGTTCAAATAATTGCTGTAATCCATAAAAGATGGATGATTCATAAATCTCGTTGGAGAAATCACATCCATAAAACTAGTGCTAAAAATGTCGAAAGACAAATTGATTGAAAGATCACTTAGGAAGTGACATCGCCGTTTAAATTATAATGGAAAGAAAACATGAAGAAACTCCATGTGGATGGAATTTTGGAGTCTTTTGATTTTTGATCAAATGACGCTTGTGAAACTTTCCTAGAGATAATTAAAACTTCGTTCATAGGCCAAAAGGGAACAAATGACTAGCTTATTGGAACTTGTACATATTATTGTACGAAGTCCATTATGTGTAGTCAAGAGCGATGGATTTCAACTTCATGTGCTTTCTCCGAAAATTTGAGTGAATATATGAATATTTACTTAATAAGGATGAAGTGTGAAACATTTGAAAAGTTCAAGGACTTTCAAGATGAAGTGCAAAATCATTGTAACAAGAATATAAATAGTTTATGATAAGATCATAAAGGAAGATATTTGAGTTACAAGTTTAGCATAATACCTAAGATTTAAGGAATCGTTCCGTGGATTTGCATTTTCCCGAAACACCATAAGAGTATGGAACGTTCGAGATATGTAATTAAACCTTGTTTGACATGGTAAGATCAAAGGTATAATTCATAAAAATGCCATTATATTTTAAAGATTAAAAGCTTTAGAGATTACCGTTTTTCCACTGAAAAAGCTCCGTCATAATCCGTTGAAATGACACCATATAAAGTTATGGTTTGGGATAAAACCCAAGTAGTCCTTTCTTAAACATTGGTATGCTATACATAAGAAAGATGTTTGCAACCAAAGTCGGATGAACCTGTCTTTGTATTACTGTTAAGTAATCCTCCATAACATCGGAGACAAAAGTGTTTGTCACTTAAAACGTCAAGTTTCTTTGAGAAGGAATTTTTCGTGAAAAGTTAAGTGGGAGGACAATAGAACTTTGATAAGGTTAAAAGAACCTTAGCTGTATGTGCAGAGTTGCCTCTGTAAAAATGGTTATTTTTGCAGAGACTTTTGTAGGCTTAATTTGAGTATGGAAATTATTTGAAAAATGTTTTAAAGATCAAATAAAGTTTATTTTGAGTATCTTGGTCTTGTTTATGTTTCAGTGCTGTATACTTGTCTTGTTTGGTGTAGAAAAATCATCACATGGCATTTGCATACATTCATATATTTTTGTTTGTATATTTTGTTATGTGATTTTGGTGTCATTATTTTATGTGTAGATTTTGGTGCTAATAGTGATTGTGGTTGTGAAGATTGTTGCTACTCCCCAAACTACCAAGGCAAGTGGTGCTTCATGTTTTTATCCCTATATTTTCACGTATGCATTAGAAATATTTTGTATAGGACATTGCATGAATATTTTGATAAGTATCTATATGTTATGCTTGGGAAATCCTAGTAGTTGTAGAATTGTTAGAATTTCCTTTAAGTTAAGATGCTTACTATTGCCATTCTAGCCTAGCTAGTAGCAACCAAGGGTGGATTATATATTCATGCTATGTGAAATATTTCTAAGTCATTGACTTGTGTTTTGCTTAATAAAACAACTAAGTGAATGAAACACCTGGGTGGAATGGAAAGAATGGTTTGTGTTGAGTGGTTACACAAGGCCCATTTCAATGGTTTACCTTGTGTATCTCACTTGTGGAAAGCCACCCAGGAAGAAAGGGATTTGAGATGCCAAATGTTAAGAAGCTTCTAGTGCAGCCACATGGCATTATGGGCTCTGCCTGGATCATATAGGTTGCAATAACTTAGCCATTTGGACAGTTGGTGGTAGTGGGATGATAGTTTGGAACGCGTCCATTTGGTCTAAGGGAAGGCTTCTGAAAGGTCCTGTCTTGGTGAAAATCAAGTCTTGTGGGGAAAGTGCACAACCTCTGCAGATGGAAGAATCTAAGTACTTAGCCATGTCCCTGGTATTGGACAACTTGAGCATCAAGACATGGAAGCTATCAAGAATCTCCTCATCCCAATTTTCTAAGTTAAAACTTGTGGTTGAACAAGGGTGAAGGTTCACCGATTTCTATTGGTGGTTTCTTGGGAAAGTTTTGTCAAAGAAAAACTTAGTGTTTTCAACTGATAGGTAAAACCTATTTTGAGCAAAGCAAGCCTAAGCTACACTAAGCCAAATTCATGTAGTATCTAGATGCTAATATTCTACTAAGGTATCACTTGCCAATACTATTCCAATGTATTGACCCACTGTGGCTGTAACTTGTGATGTTACAGGTTACTCTGATGATGATTAGGGGTTATGAGTCTACACTCAACATGCTTGCCTGTGGAACATGAAGATGAAGACTTATTTATATTGTTATATTTGAACTCTTGTATTAGGCCTGTGGCCATGGAGTTGTAAAAGACTATGTTGTCTCTGGAATGATATGTAATAATGACCTTTGTTTCTGTGTACTTCATCTTAAACTGTGGATGCTAGCATTGATCCAGGGACTAGCATTGCAATCACAGGGATCTTTACCTTTATAAAGGTGGGATCTTACATTGAAAAACTATTATTCAAATAATCCTTGACACTATTAAGAAGGTCTAAATCATTCCCAATCAACAATATGTCATCTACATATAGTATTAAGAATGCTACAGAGCTCCCACTCACTTTCTTGTAAATACAAGCTTCTCCATAAGTTTGTATAAAACCAAAACTTTTGATCACCTTATCAAAACGTTGATTCCAACTCTGGGATGCTTGCTTCAATCCATAAATGGACCGTTGAAGTTTGCATACCTTGTTAGCATCTTTAGGATCGACAAAACCTTTGGGTTGTACCATATACAACTCTTCATCAATGTCTCCATTGAGGAATGCCGTTTTGACATCCATCTTCCATATCTCATAATCATATTATGCAGCGATTGCTAATAAAATCCTCACAGACTTTAGCTTCGCTACCGGTGAGAAAGTCTCATCGTAGTCAACCCCTTAAATTTGTCGAAACCCTTTTGCGACAAGTCGAGCTTTATAGACAGTAACATTACCATCAACATCTGTTTTCTTCTTGAAAATCAATTTGTTCTCAATAGCCTTTCGGCCATCCGGTAAGTCCACCAAAGTCCATACTTGGTTTTCGTACATGGATCCAATCTCGGATTTCATGGCTTCTTGCCATTTATTGGAATCTGGGCTCATCATCGCTTCTTCATATGTTGCAGGGTCATCGGTGTTGTCTACCAACATGACACTCATAACTGTATCATACCAATCAGGAGTGGTACGATTTCTCCTTGACCTGCGAGGTTCCGTAGTTACTTCAACCGAAGTTTCATGATCAACATCATTTGCTTCCTCTCTTATTGGTGTAGGCGCCAGAGGACCACTTCCGGTGCTGCGCTACTCTCAAGTTCAAGAGAAGGTTCAACAACCTCGTCGAGTTCTACTTTCCTTCCAGTCACTTCTTTCGAGAGAAACTCCTTCTCTAGAAAGGATCCATTCTTGGCAACGAAGATTTTGCCCTCGGATCTATGATAGAAGGTATACCCAATAGTTTCCTTCGGGTATACTATGAAGACGGACTTTTCCGCTTTGGGTTCAAGCTTGTCTGGCTGTAACTTCTTTACATAAGCTTTGCAACTCCAAACTTTAAGGAACGACAATTTAGGTTTCTTCCCAAACCATAATTCATACGGTGTCATTTCAATGGATTTATATGGTGCCCTATTTAAAGTGAATGCGGCTATTTCTAATGCATAACCCCAAAACGATAGCGGTAAATCTATAAGTGACATCATAGAACGAACCATATCTAAGAGAGTTTGATTACGATGTTCGGACACACCATTACGTTGTGGTGTTCCCGGCGGTTTCAATTGTGAAAGTTTCGCATTTCTTCAAATGCTCGCCAAACTCGTAACTTGGATATTGACCTCCACGATCAGATCGTAGAAATTTAATATTCTTGTTACGTTGATTCTCTACTTCACTTTGAAATTCCTTAAACTTCTCGAATGTTTCGGACTTATGTTTCATGAAATAGATATACCCATATCTACTCAAGTCATCCGTGAAGGTAAGAACATAACGATAACCACCGCGCGATGCTACACTCATTGGGCCATAGACATCGGTATGTATGATTTCCAATAAGTCCGTAGCTCGCTCCATCATACCAGAAAATGGAGTCATAGTCATTTTACCTATCAGACATGCTTCGCATCTTTCAAGTGATTCAAAACCAAGTGATTCAAGAAGTCCATCGTAATGGAGTTTCTTCATATGCTTCACTCCAATGTGACCAAGACGACAGTGCCACATATAGGTCGAGTTATCGCTCAATTTCAAACGTTTAGCTTCAATGTTATTAATGTGTGTATTTCTACAATCGAGATTCAATAAGAATAGACCATCTATCAAAGGTGCATGTGCATAAAACATATTACTCATATAAATCGAACAACCATTATTCTCAGACTTAAACGAGTAACTGTCTCGCAATAAACATGATCCTGATATAATGTTCATGCTCAACGCAGGCACCAAATAACAATTATTTAAGTATACAACTAATCCCGATGGTAGATGAAGAGGTAGCGTGCCGACTGCGATCACATCAACCTTTGATCCATTTCCAACGTGCATCTTCACCTTATTCTTTGCTAGTTTCCGTCTATTCTGCAACACCTGTTTCGAGTTACAAATATGAGCAACCGAACCAGTATCAAATACCTAGGCACTACTGCGAGTACTAGTGAGATACACATCAATAACATGTATATCAGATATACCTTTCTTCTTGATGTTTCCGTTCTTCAAATCCGCCAAGTACTTAGGGAAATTCCGCTTCCGGTGACCTTATCCCTTGCAGTAAAAGCACTCAGTACCAGGCTTAGGCCCAGCCTTGGTCTTCTTCGCCGGCGCGGTAACTTTCTTACCTCCCTTCTTGAAGTTTCCCTTTTTCTTAGACTTTCCTTGCTTCTTGAATTTGGTGGTATTATTGACCATCAACACTTGGTGCTCTTTCTTGATCTCCACTTCCGCAGACTTTAACATGGAAAAGTGTTCGGGCAACGACTTGTCCATGTTTTGCATATTGTAGTTCATCACAAAGTTCTTGTAACTTGGTGGTAGTGATTGGAGGACACGGTGAATCCCCAAAGCATTAGGAATCACTATACCCAATCTTTGAAGCTTGCTTGCGTGCCCAGACATCTTAAGCACGTGCTCACTAACGCAGCTGCCCTCTTCCATCTTGCAGTTAAAGAACTTTTCAGAAGCCTAATAACTCTCAACTGCCGCGTGAGCCTCAAATATCATTTTGAGTTCACGGACAATATCATGTGGGTCATGGTTCTCAAACCTTTTTTGAAGCTCCAATTCCAAACCATAAAAGATAGCACACTGAACTGTGGAGTACTGATTCTTCCGAGTGAGGAAGACATTCTTTACCTCATCGGTAGCATCAGCTGCAAGTGGGTCACCCAGCGGTTCATCCAGCACATAGGTCAAAATACCAGCATTGAGGACAATCCTCAAATTGCGGAACCAATCCGTGAAGTTGCTTCTATTGTTTTTCAACTTTTCTTTCTCTAGGAACACATTCAAATTGATGGTAGGGGCCTCCATTGATCTACAACATATCTGCAATAGTATAGACTAAGTTTATGACAAATTGAGTTCTAATTAATAGTTAAAATAATCTAGGTGAACTCCCACTCAAAACAATATCCCTCACATTGTTTTAGTGATCACACGAACCAAATCCACCACATCAAAACCGATCATCACGAGAGTTGATGTAGCTTCAATGGCGAACAATCAACATGTTCATCATATCTACTATATAACTCATGTTTTAACTTTCGGTGATCCGTGTTCCGAGACCATGTCTGTACATGCTAGGCTCGTCAAGATCAAACCTTAGCTTCCGCATGAGTAAATCTGGCTTGCTCCCGTTGTATACACTCGCAGAATCTAACACACCCGATCATCACGTGGTGATTCGAAACAACGAGATTTAGCAACGGTGCTTACTAAGGATGAACACTTTATAACTTGAAATTTTGTGAGAGGGATCATCTTATAATGCTACCGTCGCGAACTAAGCAATACAAGATGCATAAAAGGATTAACATCACATGCAATTCAAAATATGTGATATGATATGGCCTTTCTTCTTATGCTTCTGTTCTCCATCTTCAAGCACGAACATGATCTCCATCATCACCGGCATGGCGTCAAGGTCAATGGTGCCGCTTCATGGTTGCCGTCCACCAGCATCAACTATTACAACTACTTTGAATAATAGACATGCAGGTCTTAACGAAATTAAAAGACAACCATATGGCTCCTACCGGTTGCCGACTTACAATAAGGAACATTGCATACATCACATATAATCACAATCATGGCCATATCACATCACATACACCCCTGCAAAACAAGTTAGACGCCTCTAATTTTCTTTGCATGTTTTATGTGGTTTGGGGCTTTCAATAAGTGACGTTCTAACTTACGAACAAGAACCACAACATTGATACTAGTATTGTCAATTACCCATTGTAAATTGAATCTTCACTATGTTGGAAAAAACAGGCACCCGCAAAGACACTTATGCAATACAAGTTGCATGTCAAGCGTGGAGCAAGTCTCATGAACGATGTCATGTAAGGTTAGCCCGGGCATCTTCATACCACCATCCCGCAGGATGCAAAGTACACAAGAAGCAATCGAAAAAAAAGCATCAACGCCCACAATGACCATTGTGTTCTACTCGTGCAAAAGATCTACATATAGACACGGCTCTAATACCACTGTGGGGATTCGTAGCATGGAAAACAAAAATTTTCTACCGCATGCATACAAACAAGCCAAGATCTATCTACTAGATTGAAGCAACGAGTCGATTAGAGTACTCCCCCTTGAAGTTTCCAAAGCGGTTAACGAGAGCATATTCTCGAGGGTGATGTAGTCGTACACTTGCCGATCTCAAGATTGCGTAGACGATCCTTCCGGCGCTACGTTCTAGCAGCGCTTCCGCAGTCGGTCACACGTTCAGTACTCGATGAAGACCTTCCTCTCCCTTGTTCCAGCAGGCAGCGGAGGTTGTAGTTCTCCCCTCGCGATTCCGGCAACATGACGACGTGGTGCAGGAAGTAGAGGGAAGATCCCGCAGGGCTTCGCCTAAGCCGGTGCGAGTTATGGTGGATCTAGGGTTTTTGGCGATCTAGGTTTAGAAGGCCGGAGAGAAGTAGGAGGAGTCGGCGGCGGCTAGGGCGACAGCGACGGCGACGGGCCGCCGGCGGCGTGGTGGCGTAGGGCGGCGGCTTGGCGGCGGTAGCGGACGGGTTGGAGGGTTGGTGTTGTGTGCTTTGGGGCAGCCCTCCCCCTCTATTTATGAGAGGGAGGGCAGCTTGGGAGAGGGGAGTTTGAATCCATACCCAAACCCAAGTTGGATAGAAGGAAGGACTCCTTCCTTCTTCCACTAGGAAACTATTGTTCCAGTTTGACTTTTCAAACCTCCCTTTTGATTTTCAATTTAGAGCTTTATTTCTCTCTCGCAAATTCCCAACCAAAGTGACCTAGGACATGATCCAATTATTCCACTTAACCATGACACATTCATGGACCATTCCCCTTCCGGTCCGGTGAACCTTCTAGACCCTTCTAGAACCTCTCTGATGAAAACATCGAAATCATTCCCGAACTCCGGAATCGGAATTTTCTTACATGAATCTTATTCTCTGGACCATTCCGGATCTCCTCGTGATATCCCGGATCCCATCCGAGACTCCAAACAACATTCGGTTTCCCTACTTACATTCCATATCTTACTAAACAACATCGAATCCTTAAGTGTGTCTCCCTATGTGTAGAGGGAGTGTCCCAACCTTTATACAATAAGGTGGAGTCCCCTGTGTTTACAATGCTAGTCCCTAGATCAATAGCTAGAATCCACAACTTAGATGTAATATCAGGAAACAAAGGTCATAATATAACTTTATAACCAGGAAGAACATAATTTTATTACATCATACATAGCTCATTTGGCTATTACATTACATTGCAGTGGAATAACTATAGTCATGGGTCCTTCATCTTCAAAGTGCCACATGCAGATGTTGGTTGTAGACTTTGTAATCCTAAACATTCAATCTTCACTAAAATCACTCAAACCTGCAACATTTCAAGTTACAGCCACAAGGGTCAATACATTTGAATTGTATTGGCAAGTTTCACTACTATGTAGAATATAAGTGGATCCTGTCATTACATGCATTTTGGCTAAGTAGAGTTTTAGGCTCATTTGCATAAAGCAATATTTTATCCTATCTTTTCAAAATGGTTTTGGTCCTTTGTCAAATCTTCTTTTCCAAGTTCCTTGAACTCCTTGGTAGAAACTCAAGTGTTCAAGTCCTTGTCAAAATTCCCTTGAGCTACTTGCTAACCCCAAGTGCAACAAGTTTTATCAAATTCTCATGAGTTCCTTGGTAAAGTGTTCATGTTTTCATCTCTTGAGTTCCTTGGTAACCCCAAGTACATCAAGTTTTATCAAAGTCCCTTGTGCTCCTTGGTAACCCCAAGTGCATCAAGTCCTTAAAAGTTTTCTTTTAGAAATTAGAATGTCGAGATCTCCCATAGTTCAAACTTTAGTTGCTCAGTATTGTCCATAACTGGGGACACGGCTAAGTACTTAGATTTTATTATCTTCTGCAGAAGGAGTACACTTTACCCACATGTCACAATCCCATCCTTTTGCCACCAGTGGCCACTAGATTAGCACTCTCCAAGATGGAGTACTGGCAGATTGGGAATGTGACGAAGTCTTTCCAAAGGGTCCTCCCATACACCATTGCTAGCTTGTCTTCAGCACCCATGAAGCATTCCAGATCCCCATGTCCAGTAAACTGAAGACAATGCATGGGTCTTCCCAATGTAGTTGACTAAGCCAGAGCCATAATAGCATGTGGTTGCACACGAAAGCCACAATTGGAGAAACATGTTCAATCTCTAAGTTTCCTAGGTGGTTTTCTTTTGGAGCACAACACAAAGTGATTGCCATAGAAATGGTTCCTTTTGTTGCCACCTTCTCCAAAACTTAAAGTATCCTCCACCTAGGTGATTCATTGAGTCCTTGTTTTATTATGTAAAACACAAGTCCTTTTCTCAACCTTTGTAAAATCTCAACATGTATCTCTTTTTCAAAATATAGCATGACTAAGCATGTAACCACTACATTGTTTTTACTAAGGAATGTATAGGGAATCCTATTTAGGATTTAGCATAGCATAAGTATAAAATATCCTTTCATGCAGGTTTTCAAAATCCACTAAGTATAATGAAAATAATAGGACTTTAGATGATAGTGTCACTTGCCTTTTTGGTAGGGAATTATGGTTCACTCCCTGATCTTGCTAGTCTCACACTTTGCTAATTTCACTACAATCAATCAAGCAAGCAGGGTATCAAGTAGCATTCCAAACCAATAATTCAATCAACATTTCACACACATAAAACAATGGGATCTAAGTCATGCATGTAAGCATGCAAGAGATGGTTCTATTTGCAAAGATGGTCTCCACTAGGCTTCTAAACTTTGTAAGTTCCAAATTGGTCATTCACCAAAATGGCAAAGTCAATTGCAAAAGGGTTTTATCCCAAAACCATTTTAAAATCCATTCATCATTTATGTGGTGAAAAATGCTTTTATCAAAACAAAACTTTTAAGTTTTTTCACCAAATGAGTTGCTAGTTTGCAAAACTTGGTGTTTTGGGTCAGTAGGTTTGATCCAAACCATTTTCCCAAAGTTTTCTTTCCATAAACATTTTCATAACAAAAACCATTCTTTTTATTTGGCTAGAAATGGCTAAATCAAGTTTTCCATCCTAAACTTTACCAAATCCATTTTCCAAACTATGGGTTGGTTCCTAGGGTCAGTAAGTTCACAACAAACCAATTTGCAAAGGTTTTAACCCTAAAAACATTTTTGAACAATTTTTCTAATCTATACAAGCATACAAAAGTTTCTGCAAAAACCAACAAGCTAACAGATACTATTTGCTAAACTAAAGGCATGGTTGGCTAGGGCTTGTTCCACTGATTCCAATGATACCAAATTTGCAAATTTTGGACGTGTGGATCAAAAGTTACATGAGTTTCAAATTGCAATTCAAATCTGGTTTCAATCTATTTTTAAATCAGAAACCTGGCCACGCGTCACGATTTGATTGGACGGTACCGGTTCGGTCGGATCGGGCTCTGCAGTGCGTTGGATCTAATCAAATCATGCGGTCCAGAAAGCATACCCCTTCGCGGTTAAGTGATCTAATCTTGCTCGCCCGATCTAGATCGAATGGCTCCTACTGACTTGCCAAAAGCTGGCGGCGCTAGGACAACGGCGAGCGGCGGAGCGGCCAGATAGTGGCGGCGCTGGCGAGGAAGGAAGCGAAACAGGGACGGAGTAAGCTTACCAGAATCGCGAGGATGTGGTGATGCTCAAAGTACTGTTGGCTTGTCAAGGGGCGCTCAGGATCAGCCGTAATTCCTCGCCGGAGTTAGGTCTGGCGACGGTTGCACGCGGTCGAGGTCGAGGACGATGCTACGGTTCACAAGAATACAAACAGAGGACATGGTTAGCTGCGCATGGTCGAGGCGAGTGAGGGAGCGTGAACGAGGAGGCGCGGGGCGGTCTGGTTTACCTGGGAGTCGTCGTCGCAGTTGAAGACAGACGGTGGCGCTCAGAGCTTGGTCGGAGTCGTCGCTCAGGGACGCCCGCGGTCAAACGAGGGGCATGGACAGATGCGCCAGGAGGTGGGGAAGGTGTGAGATAGGTCAAGGAGGCACGGGGTGGCAGGACACGGCCGGAATTTGAGAAGGAAGCTCGTCGGAGCAGCGGCGGTTTGGAGCTGATTTCGAGCAGCCTGGTGGCGAAGAGGGGTTGGTGTTTGCGAGGAATGACAGAGGGATGAGAGGTGCTTATGTACGCATGGTCGGGGCAAGATTAACGCAGCCATTATTCGTGAATTGAACGCGCGGTTGAATGACAGAGAACGGCAGCGCGGTTTGGGAAAGAAGGGGTCGCACGGGTGAGGAGGATGAACAAGGAGGTGGGGTCCAGTCGTCAGCGAGGATGCGAGAAGGAAAGGAGGTCCACCGGTCAGTGTCTCCATGGGTCTGTTGCCAGGTGCGAAGCGTTTTTCTTCGGGGAGGGAAGCTGGGCTGGTTTGTTGGGCTCGTGGGCTTGGCCGGCTGGGCTGGTCCAGACTCTATTTTTTTCCTTCTGCTGGCTTTTTCTTTTTCTAATTCTAATTTCTGTTTTGAATTTCAAACAATCAAACAACATTCAAATTGATTCAAACAATCACCAAACTATTCATTTGAATTTGGTTCTGTTCAGTAACATAAACCAAAAACAAAAATGAAAATAATAATTTTATTTATAGGGTCCATTATTAATTAAATAAATAGACCATTGTTACTAAATCAAAATAGGATTTGATGTTTTACTAAAAATATTTATTTTGAAATCTAAAATAAAACCAAAACACTTAAGTAGGTCTTATTTGAGGATATAAAATATTTGGAAAACTTATTTTAAAATAAATAAATAAGTTTTAGTGTTTTATTTAAAATGGTAAAAACCCTTACTTTAATGAAATTTGGATATTAAATCCCTGTTATTTTATTTAAATAAACCTTTGCTATTTTTATTCAAAATAAAATGTTTTAATTGAAAAGCTTGGCCAAGGTTTTAATTTGGTTTTATAAAATAATCTTTATTTATAAATCCACCTGTTCTTTTGAAAACCAAATCTTTTATTAAAAGATCCTAAATAGTAATTCTAAAACATTTTAATTTCCTTTAATAAATGTTTATCTTTATAAATCCCTTTAGGATTTATTTGATTCAAATTGGTTTGAAGTTCCAATTAAATTCAAAAAGTTTCTTCTGGCCCTGAAAATCAAACAAAATTTTAATTTATTCATTTATTTTCACATTACAAGATTTGGAAAATCTTGGGATGTGACAGGATACCACCCTTAAAATAAATCTCGTCCCGAGATTTGGGTAGGATAGGGTTACAGGCAGGCTCAAAACAACTAGGGTACTACCACCCTTAAAAAATTTCAAACGAAAACTTCTCTAAGTAAACATTTGCCTTGTGTCCTTTGTTTCCATATTTGACTCATGGGCCAAGGTTGAGTTTCTCCATAGGCTTGTTCAACTTGTTCTTCATCTTTTCTGGACAGTTGCTTGCATAATGTCCTGGATTCTTGCAGTTGAAACAGTGGATGTCCTTGAGTTCCTTACGTGGCTCTTGTGGACAAGTTGCTACATAGTGGCCTAGCTCTTTGCAGTTGTTGCACACTACTTGGCCAATCTCTTTATTCTTCGGGTTCTCTGGGCATTCACCAGAATAGTGTCCCATTTCCTTACATTTATAACATTGCACATGGCTTTTGTCTATCTTTTGCTTCTTGACTTTCTTTGATCCTTTGAATTTGGTTGTTTTGTTTGGAGGTATAAGTGGTCCTTTTCCTTTGTCATTAACATTCTTGGTATACTTGGATCCTTCTTGTTTCCTTTGTTCTACCATGGAATAGATGGGACATTGGATAGGAACATGGTTGTTTCCTTCACATAGGTAGCAGGTAGCTTGAGAAGTGGGACATTGTCCAACAGGATGTTTCTCTTCACAGTTGGGGCATTGATCTCCATGCTCCCTGAAAGTATGATCCTTGTCTCCACAAATAATGCAAGCTGGTGCTCCATCTATAATAATGTTTCTGTCATCCTTGTTGTCAAAAACTCTTTTGGGATAGCTTTCTTCCATTTTGATCATTTGATCAGTCACCTTAAGCATTAGTTAGCCTTGAGTTTCCAAAAATCCTTGCAATGTTGGATCTTCTCCACTGGAGTTGGCTATGAATTGAGCTGTCACTTGGTTCAACTGGTTCTGAGTTGCTATGAGCTCTTTCATGATGTCCTCTTGGTCGGTGTTGATGTCATCAACCTTGGAGTCTTTTGGAGTAGTCATCTGTTTGGGTTGAAGGGAGATTAGAATAGGCAAGATATTTCTAAGGAAATTTTTCTAATCACACACATCACAATTTACACAAGCAATGTGCATGCAAACACAAACCAAACATTTCACTCAAACAACAAAGTTCAAGTACATACTTAGGCAACAAAATATTTTTGTTACACCACATAAGTTGGTGTGTTTTGACTTAGCTAAAATATGGTGGTCCATCTATGTGGTTCACTTGTGATCTTTCCATCCTTCTTAACTGCTTCTTCTTACTTGAGATCATTGTTCCCTTGAAAAAAACTCTTGATTACAATAACTTCTAGTGATGTGATCTTCTTCTAACTTTTGCATTCCCTCAGTCTCTAAATCTTGATCAAGATTTCCTTGTCTCACTTGTAGTCCTTATTGATATCCAAGTTGGAAGTCCTTGGTGAACATGCTGAAGATGTTGAAGTCATTAGAGTTGAAGAAGTTGAAGTCATTAGAGTTGAAGAAGTTGAAGAAGTCCTTTGCACATGGTGTAATCTTTGGCCCTGGGTAGGTTTTCCCATCAAGTTGAAATAGAAGAGATGTAGGGTTGAAACCAAAATGGTTAAGGAAAGAGTTTACAAGTGTTTTTGTAAATAAGTTTTGGATCAAAATATAACTCCTATTCTTCTAAGGGTTTTTGTCCAATCTTAGGTTTACAAATCCTACAGGCAACACAATGCTCTGATACCATCTGTAGAGGGAGTGTCCCAACCTTTATACAATAAGGTGGAGTCCCCTGTGTTTACAATGCTAGTCCCTGGATCAATAGCTAGCATCCACAGCTTAGATGTAATATCAGGAAACAAAGGTCATAATATAACTTTATAACCAGGAAGAACATAATTTTATTACATCATACATAGCTCATTTGGCTATTACATTACATTGCAGCGGAATAACTATAGTCATGGGTCCTTCATCTTCAAAGTGCCACAGGCAGATGTTGGTTGTAGACTTTGTAATCCTAAACATTCAATCTTCACTAAAATCACTCAAACCTGCAACATTTCAAGTTACAGCCACAAGGGTCAATACATTTGAATTGTATTGGCAAGTTTCACTACTATGTAGAATATAAGTGGATCCTATCATTACATGCATTTTGGCTAAGTAGAGTTTTAGGCTCATTTGCATAAAGCAATATTTTATCCTATCTTTTCAAAATGGTTTTGGTCCTTTGTCAAATCTTCTTTTCCAAGTTCCTTGAACTCCTTGGTAGAAACTCAAGTGTTCAAGTCCTTGTCAAAATTCCCTTGAGCTACTTGGTAACCCCAAGTGCAACAAGTTTTATCAAATTCTCATGAGTTCCTTGGTAACCCCAAGTGTTCATGTTTTCATCTCTTGAGTTCCTTGGTAACCCCAAGTACATCAAGTTTTATCAAAGTCCCTTGTGCTCCTTGGTAACCCCAAGTGCATCAAGTCCTTAAAAGTTTTCTTTTAGAAATTAGAATGTCGAGATCTCCCATAGTTCAAACTTTAGTTGCTCAGTATTGTCCATAACCGGGGACACGGCTAAGTACTTAGATTTTATTATCTTCTGCAGAAGGAGTACACTTTACCCACATGTCACAATCCCATCCTTTTGCCACCAGTGGCCACTGGATTAGCACTCTCCAAGATGGAGTACTGGCAGATTGGGAATGTGACAAAGTCTTTCCAAATGGTCCTCCCATACACCATTGCTAGCTTGTCTTCAGCACCCATGAAGCATTCCAGATCCCCATGTCCAGTAAACTGAAGACAATGCATGGGTCTTCCCAATGTAGTTGACTAAGCCAGAGCCATAATAGCATGTGGTTGCACACGAAAGCCACAATTGGAGAAACATGTTCAATCTCTAAGTTTCCTAGGTGGTTTTATTTTGGAGCACAACACAAAGTGATTGCCATAGACATGGTTCCTTTTGTTGCCACCTTCTCCAAAACTTAAAGTATCCTCCACCTAGGTGATTCATTGAGTCCTTGTTTTATTATGTAAAACACAAGTCCTTTTCTCAACCTTTGTAAAATCTCAACATGTATCTCTTTTTCAAAATATAGCATGACTAAGCATGTAACCACTACATTGTTTTTACTAAGGAATGTATAGGGAATCCTATTTAGGATTTAGCATAACATAAGTATAAAATATCCTTTCATGCAGGTTTTCAAAATCCACTAAGTATAATGAAAATAGTAGGACTTTAGATGATAGTGTCACTTGCCTTTTTGGTAGGGAATGATGGTTCACTCCTTGATCTTGCTAGTCTCACACTTTGCTAATTTCACTACAATCAATCAAGCAAGCAGGGTATCAAGTAGCATTCCAAACCAATAATTCAATCAACATTTCACACACATAAAACAATGGGATCTAAGTCATGCATGTAAGCATGCAAGAGATGGTTCTATTTGCAAAGATGGTCTCCACTAGGCTTATAAACTTTGTAAGTTCCAAATTGGTCATTCACCAAAATGGCAAAGTCAATTGCAAAAGGGTTTTATCCCAAAACCATTTTAAAATCCATTCATCATTTATGTGGTGAAAAATGTTTTTATCAAAACAAAACTTTTAAGTTTTTTCACCAAATGAGTTGCTAGTTTTCAAAACTTGGTGTTTTGGGTCAGTAGGTTTGATCCAAAGCATTTTCCCAAAGTTTTCTTTCCATAAACATTTTCATAACAAAAACCATTCTTTTTATTTGGCTAGAAATGGCTAAATCAAGTTTTCCATCCTAAACTTTACCAAATCCATTTTCCAAACTATGGGTTGGTTCCTAGGGTCAGTAAGTTCACAACAAACCAATTTGCAAAGGTTTTAACCCTAAAAACATTTTTGAACAATTTTTCTAATCTATACAAGCATACAAAAGTTTCTGCAAAAACCAACAAGCTAACAGATACTATTTGCTAAACTAAAGGCATGGTTGGCTAGGGCTTGTTCCATTGATTCCAATGATACCAAATTTGCAAATTTTGGACGTGTGGATCAAAAGTTACATGAGTTTCAAATTGCAATTCAAATCTGGTTTCAATCTGTTTTTAAATCAGAAACCTGGCCACGCGTCACGATTTGATTGGACGGTACCGGTTCGGTCAGATCGGGCTCTGCAGTGCGTTGGATCTAATCAAATCGTGCGGTCCAGAAAGCATACCCCTTCGCGGTTAAGTGATCTAATCTTGCTCGCCCGATCTAGATCGAATGGCTCCTACTGACTTGCCAAAAGCTGGCGGCGCTAGGACAACGGCGAGCGGCGGAGCGGCCAGATAGTGGCGGCGCTGGCGAGGCAGGAAGCGAAACAGGGAGGGAGTAAGCTTACCAGAATCGCGAGGATGTGGTGATGCTCAAAGTACTGTTGGCTTGTCAAGGGGCGCTCAGGAGCAGCCGTAATTCCTCGCCGGAGTTAGGTCTGGCGACGGTTGCACGCGGTCGAGGTCGAGGACGATGCTACGGTTCACAAGAATACAAACAGAGGACATGGTTAGCTGCGGATGGTCGAGGCGAGTGAGGGAGAGTGAACGAGGAGGCGCGGGGCGGTCTGGTTTACCTGGGAGTCGTCGTCGCAGTTGAAGACAGACGGCGGCGCTCAGAGCTTGGTCGGAGTCGTCGCTCAGGGACGCCCGCGATCAAACGAGGGGCATGGACAGATGCGTCAGGAGGTGGGGAAGGTGTGAGCTAGGTCGAGGAGGCACGGGGTGGCAGGACACGGCCGGAATTTGAGAAGGAAGCTCGTCGGAGCAGCGGCGGTTTGGAGCTGATTTCGAGCAGCCTGGTGGCGAAGAGGGGTTGGTGTTTGCGAGGAATGACAGAGGGAGGAGAGGTGCTTATGTACGCATGGCCGGGGCAAGATTAACGCAGCCATTATTCGTGAATTGAACGCGCGGTTGAATGACAGAGAACGGCAGCGCGGTTTGGGGAAGAAGGGGTCGCACGGGTGAGGAGGATCAACAGGGAGGTGGGGTCCAGTCGTCAGCGAGGATGCGAGAAGGAAAGGAGGTCCACCGGTCAGTGTCTCCGTGGGTCTGTTGCCAGGTGCGAAGCGTTTTTCTTCGGGGAGGGAAGCTGGGCTGGTTTGTTGGGCTCGTGGGCTTGGCCGGCTGGGCTGGTCCAGACTCTATTTTTTTCCTTCTGCTGGCTTTTTCTTTTTCTAATTCTAATTTCTCTTTTGAATTTCAAACAATCAAACAACATTCAAATTGATTCAAACAATCACCAAACTATTCATTTGAATTTGGTTCTGTTCAGTAACATAAACCAAAAACAAAAATGAAAATAATAATTTTATTTATAGGGTCCATTATTAATTAAATAAATAGACCATTGTTACTAAATCAAAATAGGATTTGATGTTTTACTAAAAATATTTATTTTGAAATCTAAAATAAAACCAAAACACTTAAGTAGGTCTTATTTGAGGATATAAAATATTTGGAAAACTTATTTTAAAATAAATAAATAAGTTTTAGTGTTTTATTTAAAATGGGAAAAACCCTTACTTTAATGAAATTTGGATATTAAATCCCTGTTATTTTATTTAAATAAACCTTTGCTATTTTTATTCAAATTAAAATGTTTTAATTCAAAAGCTTGGCCAAGGTTTTAATTTGGTTTTATAAAATAATCTTTATTTATAAATCCACCTGTTCTTTTGAAAACCAAATCTTTTATTAAAAGATCCAAAATAGTAATTCCAAAACATTTTAATTTCCTTTAATAAATGTTTATCTTTATAAATACCTTTAGGATTTATTTGATTCCAATTGGTTTGAAGTTCCAATTAAATTCAAAAAGTTTCTTTTGGCCCTGAAAATCAAACAAAGTTTTATTTTATTCATTTATTTTCACATTACAAGATTTGGAAAATCTTGGGATGTGACACTATGGTTAATGAATTATGCGGACATGACCGAGACACTTCTCTGATCAATAACCAATAGAGGAATCTGGAAATTCATATGGCTCCCACATATTTCTACGATTACTTTGCGATCGAATGAACCACTTACATACGATACCAATTTCCCTTTGTCTCGTGATAGTTTACTTATCCGAGGTTTGATCGTCTGTATCTCTGCATACCTAGTTCAACCTCGTTACCGATAAGTACTATTTTCTTGTTCCCGTGATATGTGATCCCTTGTGAGTCAGTCACATGCTTGCAAGCTAATTGGATGACATTCCACCGAGAGGGCCCAGATTATATCTATCTGTCATATGGATGGACAAATCCCACTCTTGATCCATGTTCCTCAACACATACTTTCCAAACACTCAATGTCACCTTTATAGCCACCCAGTTACTGTGTGGTGTTTGATGTCATCAAAGTATCCTTCCGGTGATGGTGATTAACATGATCTCATGGTCGAAGGAATTAGGTTACTATGTATCAGAAAGCTTATAGCAAACAAACTATCGAAATGACTTGATCTTTATGCTATGCTTATCTATAGGAGTATGTCCATCATACCATTCTCCTAATGATATGATCTTGTTGTTAATTACATCTCAATGTTCATGATCGAGAAACCACGATCATCTATTAACCAACAAGCTAGTATTATAAAGAGGCTTTACCAGGGACTCTGATTTAGTTTAAAAATCACACAAGTATTAATGTTTCCGGTTAATACTATTATAGCATGAATGTAAACATTTATCATAAACACAAAGATATAATAATAACCACTTTTATTATTGCCTCTAGGGCATATCTCCAACATAAACTGCATGTATAATAACCATTGGCTCTATAACTAGGATGTTTTTCTTTGTCCATCTTGTACTTTACATGTTTAAGGTTTTGCAGAAGAACTTACGGTATACCCACACAATTGTGGATCTTCGAAGTGAATCTTCCAACAATATTTTTCTTACATACTATTTGAACATACTCTCTTTGTTAGGCCTGATTTCGTGAAGCATCTTGGAAAATAGTCGCTTTAATTTTTATACTCCTTTATGTCTTACTTAACTTAGGCCAAGTTTTATTCTTGTTATGACATACTAAGATGATCTGGTTAAGTAAGTCAACCTAATACCAGCTGTCGACCATCCTAGGGTGTATGAATTACCCTAAGGTTTTCGACATACTACTGGCATTCTTTCTGGATTGTCAGAGCTTGAATACCACTTTAGTTCCAAGACTACTTATTTGCACCTATTCATGATAATTCCATGATCCTGGTACGACTACTTGATTAATTCCTTAGCAACATCACCTACTTTGAATGAACTTAACTTCATCACTTCTTGTTGTTCCAAACATTTCTATACTAATCTTCCTTCTTATTGCTGACTAATAATGATTTGAACTTCATCCATCCACCAAATTGTGTTGATACTCCTTATACTTGGGTTCAGTATTCATGTAAGTTTTCATCTTGATCTTTGAATCTCGTCACTCCCTTACATGAATTCCCTTTTCTATCTAGGTCTATATCATCAAGTAATAACTGGATGTTGCAACATGCATTTGCACACCAAGTCAAACTTCATGTATAGATCTATTTCATCAAGAGTATCCAAGAAAAACCATTGAATCCCAATGTGGTACATATAACACACATTATTTTAAGCCCGGAATATAGTAGTTGAGTATAATATCTCTAGAATCCAGGCTTAGTTGTGTAGTATACGACACCTTCTCATATAGGTTTACATCGTGATACTTAGCACTTAAATGGTCAAACTATTCTTTGTCACAACATTTACCCAAATTGCTCAATTGAAACAGGATAATTTTAAGCAAAGTGATCTCAATCAGGTTTTGACTAACCTTTTGTCTCCCTTTTTGGAATGACTAACTACAACTGTTCTTTCTTTATTTAGTAAACTAACCTCACATGATCTCTCTAAATGACTAACCAGATTTTATGTACTAACTTACACCAAAGATTATTGACATATGTGACAACTATGACTTCCATCATGATTCTACCATGTTATTTTCTTACTTTATTTCAAGATTAACTACTAAGTACTTGTAATATTGACACCTACATCATGGTTTCAGAGCTAATTTCACCATGACCTTGTTACGTTTTACCTATTCATCATGATTTAAGAGATAATCTCACTATGATGACTCTACTTCTTACCTTAACATATTAGATTCTTATCATAATTTTACTTTATTATGTAGAACTCTCAAGTGAATCCCACATGATATACTACCCATTACAACTATACATGCTCTAATGGTCTTCATTATATAGTATATTGTTATCAATTAACAATAAGATTTTACTATCTTCCTTCAATTCTATGGTTAGTCTACAGCATTTGAACTACTTCAAATGATATTATGAACTTAGTCATAATCTACTTTGATGTTTTCATTTACTTAAGACATCTTAATGGTGTTCTACCTTCCTAGAGCTAGTACAATACCGAGAACAGATGGATACTACTCCTAGTAAAGATGATTTAAGCATCTGGTGCCAAAGTTATCCTCAAGTGGATACTCATCACATAAGAATATTTGGTTTAGATAAGATGGATCCTATAGTCACTATCCAACCTACAGATCTTCCTAAAAGGGTTTTAATACTAAGGTCAAAGTATATGATCTGATACCAGCTGCGGTGACCCAGCATACCACTACATGATATAGTACACTATAGTCGTTGACATAACACTCATGAAAAACCGTTCACTAGTATTACATCCCTCAGAGTGGTACAATAGAAACACAACATGTCCAAGACATGACAATAGGTTAAAACTCGACTCTTTACAAAAGATCTAGAGAACACTCTAGGTTAAAGGGAGAGAAAGAAACTTCTGACAAAGAAGAACCATAAATAATCAACTCATAACTATCATATTAATAGACTGGTATTTAAACTATTGGGCTTGCATTGCTGCTATTGCAATACACTACAGAAATAGGTTCTATGGCTAGAGATTATATTCCTATCTAACCAGCAACGTCATCTTCACTTTAGTTGATGTATATGTTGACTTCATTGACTTCATTGAAGGACTTGAGCTGTTGATGATGATTCCCTTGAGCAATATTTGATGTAGACGTCGTCTATATTGGCTTTAGAATCTAGCAAGGGTTAAGAAGATATGTTGAGTTCGATCTTACTCAGCAAGTTCACTAAAAAGGAGTGTTTGATGCACTCTCTATATCCACAAACCATAGGTCGTAGGCAATGAAAGTTTTCATAAAAAAATTCTTTAAAGGTTGCTTTTATTCTGAAAAGCTATGTCCATCAGCCTTACCAGAACTTTCATGGAGTTCCTTTCTTGCCATGTTCGTAGCTCCTTCCCGGAATAGGGAGTAACAAGTTACAGTTCTTACACTCTGCAGAGATGCGTTACTATACCCATGAGAGATCTTAGCTTTGTTGCACATCCGAGTTATAGGCTCGTTCAAACTTCCTTGGTATGAGGCCCAGACTAAGATCCAAGCCAATCACTGCCCTTCTTCGCGTACCCATATGTCTACACGATCCTTGGGGGCTGACTACATCTCCGTTAAGCCCCCTTTCTGGCAAGCTACAACCCTGATCAGTTCCCGAAGACTCTATGAGCCTGTTGTGCCCCTGGCAAGCTCCATAAAGGTCTGACTATAACTTCGGCAACTGCTCAGAGATAATCTAGACACCAAAATCGTGGGTCCTAAGGGTGCCCACCCATATGCTGGATGCTCACATGGAAATACAGCGTCACGTTAAGGTCGTCTTGCCTACATACGAAAGGAAGAAGATCCAGCTGACTTCTCTGTCCCATTCCAAATCTCATGGTTATCGCGTAATATACGACACAAGAATCACTAGCGACATTGGTTGTTAAGTCCTAGATGATATATTCCTGTGAAGTGGTATTCCAACTTCCAGACTTAATAGATTAGCTGATCACCCTAGATCAATAACCAATAGTTCACATTATTATCAAAAATAGTGTTTTCTGGCCTTTTTGAAATGTAGGTGATGACAACACTGGGTTTTAAATACTTTACAGAAATAACCAAAGGACATGAGCAAGTGTGAACTTGCCTTTTGTGATTGCAAGATTATGCACTCACGATATTCGAGACAATAGAAGATCCAATATCTGAAAACAACATCATTGGTCCGATAAGGACTAATGTTTAAAGAAGCAATATGCTATTATGCATAAGTAATGCTATGCATTTTATAAAACTCCCAAAATGAATCCCCAATACTTTTAAGTGAAGTGAACTTAGGTGATTCCTTTAAGAGTTGGTTTATCTTTAAATTTTACTTCACAAGCAAATGTATTTATAAGGTAGTTAAGTCTTAACACACAAAATATAACCGTAAAGCATAAAGCAATCTAAGATTAAGGTTAACTGCTATCTGGTGACTATGATAAAAGTCCTTGGATTGAGTTGTTAAGAGTTAAAGGCACTATTATATTGTTGTTGTTTTGAAGTGGGAAAAGGATAACCTTTGAAGAAAAGGTTTATTTTCTAAGGTTTAAGCAATCTTAATGGTTAATAGAATGTGGTTGATGTCTCTTGGCGTTTGCTCGATTAGTTTGGTCTTGATATGCTTTAGGTCTTAATTGAAACATACCAAAGTTAACTATAAAAGCATAAGTAGTTTATTAGATATGATGTTTATAAGCTTTGAAACTAAAGTTAACTTTTAAAGGGTACATAAACTTAAGGTGTAATTTGTTTTAATTATTCCCAAGTTTTATATTTATGATAAGTATGACTAAGGTGTGGGATTATTCACTTTATATTTAAGTGAATGATTATATTAAATTTGTTTTGCTATTATGAAAATAATATGCAACTATTCAATGGAAGTATTATTTGGTTGATATTATTAATGTGTTGGATTTAAATTCATGTTAAATATTATTTAGATATTAAGATAATTCCCCCTTAATATCAGTGAATGATGTATAAAGTTATCTTAAAGGTTGTGGTTTTGAATTTTGATTTAAGGTTTCAAAAGAGTATTATAAAGTTAATAATTTACACTTAGTTTTATTATAAATCTTAGTTATGGTTTAGAACTTTAATAATTAGATTTTAAGGTTTTAATATTTCTTACTTAAGAAATGTTTCTAAAGAATTTTCAAAATAGGTAATAGATAAGGATTTATTATTTTAAAATATTAAAAACTTTTCTAATAATATATTTAATATTTTTCTAGTGTAATATATTTATTCAAGATCTTAAAAATGATTTTCATTTATTTTTAAGTATTATTCTTATGTTTATAAAATTCCATAAAGGATTAAATGTCTTTGAATACTTACTTTAAATTTTATTTATAAAAAATTAAGTTAGTATTTTAATAAAATAGTAGATTTATTTTTATACACAAAATTTATTTTTATTGATTATTAGGACTTTTTCTTATTTTATGAAATTTCACTTAGTATTTAATGGTGTTTATATTTATTGGTATTTTATTTATCTCAAACAAGGAAACTTGTATTTATATGTGATTGAGATTGTTTTTGTGATCATTCTGACATTATTTATATATTTTTAGGATTTTTCTTTATTTTTCTAGTGTTAAAAGTATTGCAGGGTATTTTGATAATTTCTTTATTTGATTTTATTTAATTTCTTTTTTTAATCGTTGGGCCTGGGTTTTGGGCCAGCCCAGCTCAACACCCATCCTATCCCACAGGGTTAGGCTCAACCCTCTCGTCAGATCAATCGGGTCGGTCAAATGGACCAAGTCGGTTAGTCACTTTCCCCTCACCCCTCTTTCCTCTCGTGATTTCAGTCGTTGCCATTCTCCTGCTCGCCTCCGACTTTAATTCCGGCGAACTCTGTTCACTCCGTCCGGTGCTGTGGGTACTAATCGACGCGCCTCATCGAGCTCCACCTGCCTACCCCAATCGATGTGATCCTCTTGCGCCAACTCGTTCTCCATCACCAACTATTTGATGCTAGGGTTTTGGGTGTCGTGATATTGTTATGCTTAGGCGATGTTGCGGTGGAGTCTGGTTGTTCGAGTGATGTGGTGATGGTGCGGTGGTGAGGTGGTGCTCAGCTATCGCCACTTGCTTCTTATATGGTTGTTTCCAGTGTGGCTCGGTGCGGGTTGAGCGCCGTCAGTTCTCCTTGTGCCGCTATGCCATTGTTGCCGCCAAGTTCTGCTTCCTCTTCTTGCTCAGCGAGGACCACCAATAAATCCCCTTCTCCCTTCTCTGGTCTTCCTCCCTTTATCCTCGTAGCTAGCTCTGATTAGGGTTTTCTACTCCTATTGGTGTTTTGACGATTCATAATGGTTTTTGAGCATGTGAACCCTAGCTTATTTTAGTGCTAGTGATGTTAGTGGTATATGTTGCTAAATAGTATTCAATTAAGTGATCCCCTACTGTATTATGATGAATTGATGCTTGGATAATGTAATACTGAAGCTTGCTTTAGTACGATGTTCACTGAATTTCTGTAACTATCAAATATGATAGTGATCGATTAAATGCTTTGATTCTTGTGATGTTGGTACTGTGAAATTGCTTGCATGTGTTTCCTAGACCTGTACCCTTGATTCTTGTTATGCCTAGTTAAATAGAAGTCTCTGTTATATTGCAATCCTATAATTCTTGGACTAGCTAAATTGGTATTGCATCCTAGCCAAGCTTTGCTCTTATGTTACCATGGAAAACATACTGGAATGATTCCTATGAATATGGACAGTGAATCAAATTTATGATTTTGATTCCTGGGTTTCTACTAGGAAAATGATATAAACATATATGCTGCTTACCAGCAGATGATCAGGAAAATCGTAATGATTGTTTATATAGTTACTGATGTATTCTACTGTGATCTTTCTTAGCAATCCCCTTACTGTTCTTAGCAGTACAGTGGATTTTACCGCCTTTTGGTTTGCTACTGTGATGCCTCCCATTGGAAGGGAACACAATGGTGATCTAAGGTATGATTTATAACATGTGGTAGTAGTTCATTTGCTGGATATAGTATGATTTATATCTATTTAGCTAGAGAAATGATTCTAAGTGGTTACCCACTTTGTGCACAATAAATTAATGATGTGGCTTAAATAGATGGCATTCCATCCTTTGGTATACTGAACTTTTGTTTCAGTGAAATATTTAGATAACTTGATCTTCTATTTGGATTGACTGGCTGAGAATTATGATTTGAATGCCAATGATGCATGGTCTGAGGCTAGATAACCCAGGGATGATATTTAAATGGTTTTATATGTGGATCTGAGAGTTTTTTCTTTGCTAAACCACCTCCTAGATACATGGTTAAGATCAGATGACATGGTTGATTTTTGTGGAGGAAGTTCCTGACCCAGCCTATGATGCAAAGGCTGAAGCACTAAATCTTGATAACATCAATGGTCACCATTGTACCCTATAATGGCTTCTACTTTTGTGGGTATACTACTGTGGTGCCTCACTAGAGTGTGCACAGTAGTATGCTCCATAGTGGTATGATCTGCTGTTAGTTGGGCTAGTTTGATAAGAACATATATTATTATTTCCCTAATACTTAATGATGATTTTGCATACCACTTGTATGCAAATCTAAAAGTACTTTCCCTCACAACAATCCCCTTTTTATTATCAATGATGAGAACAAATATCAAAGGGGAAAGTGATTGACCTATAACTGGGATGTGAGGTTTAGATTGGAGTTGTCTCGTGGTGTTACTATTGGCTCCTCTTCTTGTTACCATTCCCTCCTGATGTTGTTGGTGGCCTGCTTTCCTTGCTGCAGGCCTTCTCCCCTTGTGCTACTGTTGTCCAGTTCTTCTTGCTGCTGGTAAGCTTCTTCTCTCATCCTTCCTCTCCATGCTCCCATTTCTTTTTCACTAGATTATGGAAGCTATGATGTATACTGATTGTTAGGATCAGTGTGATGTAATGATAAACAGATAAGAACATGGATGTTCTTATTTGGTGGAAAGTTGAGTTCCTGTGGTTTGTGTGTTCTTCAGAGAGAACTGATAAGAACAAACGATGTCCTTGGTGGTGTTCTTGGGATAATAAGGGATCTGTTGGTCTGGTTGTCTGTGTGAAGAGAGGATATGGTAGCAGCTCTGCTATGGCTGGTACTCTCTCTTTTTGCTGACCTCTTGTGGTGTTGACAACACACTAGTGCATGTTGGTGAGTGAGCAGCATGCTTGCCTGTTGTGGTTTGGGGATCAGATCAAGTAAAAGCTTGATATTTCCTGATGTTTTACCTCTTTACCTTCTTATCTGGCTTTGGTGAAACTTGCTCCTGCCTATGATGCATAAGCCTGAGGCAAAAATTCTTGATAAGAACAGATTTTACATTGGCCCCTTTTTATTTAGGGATTTATATTTTTGTGCCCCTGGTTCATTAGCTGTACTCACTTTTCCCCAGCCGCTTAACTTTTCCTCACTTTTGCCCATCTCCTTATTTGAAACTCTCGCAACGGTATGAAACTCGATGTCTGTCGGGTCCCGTTAGTGGACTCTCACCATTACGTGCTGACAAGTGGGGCCAAATTCAATCGGGTCCCGTAGTGGACCCTCGCCATTATGTTCTGACAAGTAGGACCCCCCCGTTACGTGCTGGCAAGTGGGGCCACGTTCAGTCGAGTCCCGTAGTAGGACCCCCATGTTGGACTGCGTGGGGCAGGCTTGTTGGGAACACGTTTTGGGGATGTGGTGTGGGACCATGTGGCACGCGTTTGGTAGTTACGCCTCCCTATTGCCAAATTGGAAGATTTCGTTTTTGTTATTTATGATTGGCCTTTTTAAGAGATCCCTTTCCCCTTTATGTCACTAATAGTTGTGTTAATTTTTGCCCCAAAAGGCAGCAAATCTAGAGAAGCTTCTCTCTTCATTCATAGTTCCTTTTGGCCCTCGTATTTTCCCAATCTGGTAGCAAATCTAGAGCAGCAAATCTAACCAGCACCATAAATATGTAGATAAACAGAACAGATGTAGATAAAGCATCTAATATAGGTGTCGTGGTATTGCCGACGAGTACGCCATGGAGGGATCCTCACAGTGCGTGTTTAGAGACGCGGGGGAAGGCGTACGGTTGACGGGTACGAGGTAACACATCTTACCCAGGTCCAGATCCCACAACGGTGGCGGAATCCTACTCCTGCTATAAATCACTATAATTGAAATACGCCGAGTTATAGGGATTGGTTCACTGTGCGAGGTGTATGTTGTATCATTCCCTAAAGGCTCCCATAGGCCCGACTTATATAGTCGCCAGGTCCTAGGGTTACAGGGAAAAGTCCTAGCCAGACAGGTTGCAGAGTCCTACACTTCATACAACTAGTCTAGCGTGTTTTGCACTCCAAGGCTCCGGGTACGTCAGTGACTCCTCCATAGCCTTCCTTCATCTGGCATGGGCCTCCCTTCTAGATCCATCTAATTGGGCCACCCAGCAGGCCATGGGCCATGCTACCAACTGTGGGCCACCTAGGTTATCCGGATAGGAGACATGCTATGAGGATACCCATATAGCATATCCCCAACAGTAGCCCCCGGAGAACTCTGAGATCTTGCGCCGTCTTGCCTCTTAAGGTTGAATGCTCCGTCTAGATGGATGTTGGAAAATCGTCAATATCTTGTAGTCCTCCCAAGAACCCTGTAATATTCTCCGTCTTCAACTTGCAAGTCGGAGAAACGCTGAATCTTCCATCGTACTCTTCTCGTAGCCGGACAGGATCCGTCCATGCCGGAATATTCTGATGTGCTGGTTCACCATCTAGTGACATCTAGGACGACGTAGACTTACATCAGCGACGCCTCGTAACTCACACATGCAGAGAACACAATCATGTCTGTTTTTCCCGCGCGAAGGATATGAACCATTGGCGGCGGCGGTTGGGAACGTGGCGAAATTTCCGCGCACGCGCCCGCACACGTCGTCCATGCGCCGACCATTCGATTGCTTTGCACGAATCTTGACGCCAGGGGTTATAAATTACAACTGCGGTGGATTTTTTACTTTTCACCTCATTCTCCTCCTGCGTCGTCTTCTTCCTCCAGCAAGCACCTCCTCGAGCCCTCCGCGAGCATGCGAAAAACCCTAACCTCCCAATCTTTCCAATCACCACTCTCCCTTCCCCAATGGCGAGTAGCAGCTCTGTTCCTTCCATGGCGGTGTCAGGCAATGCCGCTGCAAAGCCGGCGAGCCCCGTCCACATGACCCCAGAGGGCCTGGTGCTACCCAAGTCCGCGGTGGTCGAATCCACTGGCGGCGACCACAATCCAGCGGCGCTAGATCTACTAGAAGAGGAGAGCAACTCCCACAAGGGGGATTGGCGCGGCTCGGACATCACGGACAACGGCATCAAGGAGTTGCTCATCGAAGGCTACCTCCCTGCGATGGAGGGGCTCGTCTGGTGGGCGGTGCTGGCCAGCGAGGTCACCCCTTCTCCCCAAGCCGGAGAGAAGGTGTACCTAAAGGCCCAATTGGCATGCGGCGTTTCCTTGCCCATCTCCAATTTCTTCCTAGCTGTCCTCAACCATTACCGAGTTCAGCCTTTAAACCTCTGCCCCAATAGAGTCCTCGCGCTTAGCAACTACGCGGCGCTTTGTGAGGGTTACTTAGGGATTAGGCCTAGGCTAGATCTCTTTATTATTTCTTCACTATCAAGAGGGAAGCCAGATCCGGCAAAGACGAGCTTAGGAATTGTGGCACAATTAGCTTTAAGATCTGGCCTGGTCGGCGGTTCCCCGACATAGTCGGCCATGAGTCATGCAAAAACTGGCAACAGACGTACTTCTATGGCCCAGATATCCCTCTGGCTGGCTGAGAAGCTACGTATCCGGACTTCGTCGATGGAGCTGCCTCCGAAGCCTCAACATGGAGATCCCAAGCCTCCCTTCCCTCCGACATTGACGCTTCCCGCACTATAAGGTGGATAGAGTGGTTCGTAGAGACGGGTCTGACCGGATTGGACCTGGCCATGTGCTGGTTCGTCAAGCGGATCCATCCTCTACAACACCGCTCGAAGTTGATGCATGAGTACTCTAAGGAGAGGAAGGATAACCTCCGCATCTCCGAGGACAACTTCTCTAGCGACTCCGTCAAGATCGGCCTCAAGGACATCATCAAGGTGAAGGACAGGAAGCATGGCTTCACCATCACCTACGACATGTTCGAGGAGGGCAAGTGCCCAGAGGTACATGTTTATTCTCCGTGTATGACATTTGCTCCAGTTCTTCCGTCTTACCTTTGTCATCTAACACCATATGATTTTACTTAACAGCTTAAGAGTCTAAAGGAGGATGACATGGCTGTCCAAATTTATGACCCAAATATGAATGAAGTCATTGTCGTGTCCAACAACGATGTCCCATTGGCACGAAAGCGGAACAGCTCCACCTCTAACGCTGCCTATGGAGGCAAGAAGAAGAAGGCGGAGGGTGGAGCCTCCAAGAAGTCCACTGCCGCCCTGGAGGCGGAGAAAAGAAGATTACTAGGATCCCTTTTACCAAAGAACCCACGATTGTGTAAGATTCTTTTCCTCCGACATTTTCCATTGTTTGTCCTTTTCCTGTACTTATACTATTGCACGTTTCAGGAAGAAAGCTGGCTTGAGTTTGAAGAAGACCTCCAAAACATCGGGGGATTCTAAAAACATCAAAGATATGTTGAAGCGTGATGTAACACACCAAGCATCTCCCACCATCGCCCCTGTCATTCCCAGCGTCCAGCCTATGCCTGCTCCGACAAGTTCTCCGACCAAGGATGCATCTGGCCCTTCCGCCATGGAAGTGGACTCAGCTGCCTTCGTGGATCTCGTTGTAGCCGGCGAGCAGGCGACGCAAGAAAGCACCGCAACCAGAATGGCTGAAGCTCCGGATAAGGATGCCATCGGTAGCGGCAAGGCGGTGGTGGTGGGTGGAACATCCATCGAAGGCGGCGCATTTGCACCCAGGATAACCACAGAGCTCCTGAAGATAGTCTATTCGGCGCTTACGCCGAGTAGGTCCACTCTGGTTCCTGGTGCAGCGCCGACATCTCCAACCTGTGGTCTTGAGGAGCTCCTCCGACAAGCAGATATCTTGCAAGGAAACAGCCTTTCCTTCAGCAAGTTGTTTGCCGAGAGCGCTACTAACCTCAATATCATCGCACTTGTAAGTTTTATTTGCCTTTTGCATTTCATATGAGTATCCCACTATAGCCCCCGAGGATTTAGACGGAAAACCATTGGTCTTTGCATCTGAATGCTCTAAGAGTGACTAAGCTAGAAAACTTCTCACAGTAGCCCCCAAGTATTTAGTTTGAATGGATTATTCCGACTAGATACTTTCAGAGTAGCATACGCATTGTTTGTAAATTTTTATACTGTAGCCCCCAAGACTCTAGTTGAAAACTGAATCAGTTCCGACTAGATGCTTAAAGAAAGACTAAGCATATGACTGAGTTAAAAACTTTATACTGTAGACCCCAAGCTTCTAGTTGAAAATTGAATGAGTTCCGATTAGATGCTTAAAGAAAGACTAAATCATATTGCCAAGTTTAAAACTTCTCATTGTAGCCCCCAAGCTTCTAGGTGGATAATCATCCGGCTAGATGCTCCAAGTAGACTAAACAGATTTTAATTATTTTATCCACAAAATGAGAATGCTCGAAGAGGTGTCGCCAATGAAAAGTTCCACAAGATGCGCGCCGAGTTGGAAGCTGAAAAGGGTAAAACTGCCTTCTTGAAGGAACAAACCACCAAGAGCGAGAGTCTGTTTTTCCTTTTGTTTTCGTACGCCGACTTGGTCTTGTGCCAGCACTCTACGAGTACTCACTGTGCAATGTCATTTCTCTGACTTGCAGAAACCATTGCCAAGGCCAAGGATATTGTTGAGCAATCCAAGCACATTGAGTTGCTGGATAGCAAAAACAAGATCCTTAAGAAGGATAGAAAAGATATGCTGAAGATGCACGAGGATTCCATGAAGGTCTTGCAGGAGTCCGCCAACACGGAGATGAACCGCTTGAAGGAGAAGATTGCAATGCTGAAGAGCAGAAGAAGGCTGCCAATGAGCAAAATCAGCACAATCTTGAAGCATACAAGATCCTCCGGCAAGAACGGGACTCCATGGCGGAGACTCTCCAGCAGGCCGAGGCGAGCATCTTTGGTAAGTAATTCTCCGTATTGTGCTTCTGTAAGTCAGGTACTTTGAATTCCTGTGTTATTGAACTCATGTGCTCCCTTATCGGAATTGCAGCTCCTATTGGATTAACCCAATCACCTCCTCCGCCTAAGGAATGCATGGTCCTCGCTGGCAACTTTATCAGCACCGCCATCAGGCAAGCCAAGGAGATAGCCAAGCCCCTCCAGATTAACATCAAAGCAGTGGATTCCGTGATGAAGTTCTCGGAGATCCTGCGCCAAGCTCCCGAGCGTATTCTAAGCTGGAAAGCTTCATGTACACGGGCCGGTGCAAGGATGGCACTATCGATGGTCAAGGCGCACTATGAAGATGTCGACATCAACGTGGTAACCTCTGGTCTTCCCGACGTAGAGGATGAAGGCCAGAAAATTGATCATAAGGCCATCTGGACATCGCTCGCGCGGCTTGACAACAGAGTTGCCGAGTTGGTTGATCCCAACGTCTTCGTGCCTTTAGAGACCATTGACGGCGACCAACAAAGCTCCTCGGAGTCCCTCAAGACCGCCGACCTCGAGGATGATGGCTCTCCTGCTACTGACGATGCTACATCCAAGTCTCCTGCGCCATAGGAATGAAAAACACTTTGTCATATTTGTTTCCTCTGGTTTGATTTATGCAGAAAAACTACTAAGTTATCTTAAGGCGGAAAAACAATAGGTGTAATTTCCTGCTACTTTAGTACTGGTTCCAGCATGTATACATTTTTTAAGCAAGTGCTGGCTTATCCATTACTTTGGTTTTTATGCTTGATGTTTCGTGAGTCGGAAGACTCATATGCGCTCAGGTGATGATGCCCAATGGCACTGTCAAAAACCGAAGCACAAAATCACCGACAACAAGTGCCAAAAGTCACTACTCCAGAATCCATATAAAAACAACAAAGAACGTGTAGACCAGAAAACTTAAGCTAACGCCCGTAGGCGGATTTTTCACAAGTACTAATGCAAATTTGCGCATAAATGTTTTATACGATCCAAAAATGAACACTAAAGGAGGTAAAAGACTCAGAACTATGAGTGAACCAGAGAGCTTTATTTCATTGATCATATAAGAGGTACATAGTAGATAAAAAATATGCTAAGTGTAAAAAGGACATAGTTGTGCTATGTTCCATGGCCGATCAAGCTCCGGGTAGTCATCATCTAGGTCATGTCGCTTACGCTTATGATCTTCGCTGGGTCTATCCTTAAGTTCACGATTGTCAACAAGGTAGTAAGACCCATTGAGAAGCGCCTTGCTTATGATGAACGGTCCTTCCCATGGTGGGGATAATTTGTATGATTTCTTCTGCTTAAGTCGGAGCACCAGATCCCCTCTTTAAATGAGTGATGCCAAACGCAGTGACTATGGTAGCTGCGTAACTTCTGCTGGTAGATGGCATATATTTGGCATGCCAAAACGCGCTCCTCCTCGAGAAGGTCCACATATAGGAATCGAGATTCTTCAACATCATCTTCGTCGTAGGCGGCAACTATTGGTTCATCGTGAAGTATGTCGGAAGGAAGGATGGCTTCTGCTCCATATACCATGAAGTAAGGAGTGTAGCTGGTGGATCTGTTGGGTGTAGTTCGTAAACTCCACAACACAGATGGTAGTTCCTTTTCCTAGGCTCCAGCTGCTCTATGTAGAGGTGCCTCAAGACGTGGCTTGATTCCCTGCAGAATTAGTCCATTGGCTCGCTCAACTTGGCCATTAGACTGTGGGTGTGCCACAAATGCTAGGTCAAGTCGGATGCCCTTGTCCCAACAATAAGCTTCCACTTCTCTGAGTGAAAAGTTGTTGTCGTTGTTGGTGATAATGCTATGTGGGAGACCAAATCTCACCACTAGATCCCGGACAAATCTAAGGGCAGTTGCCCCATCAAGCTTTCTAATGGGTTTAGCTTCTATCCATTTGGTGAATTTATCAACTGCTACTAGCAGATGCGTAAACCCACATGGTGCCATCTGCAATGGACCAACCATGTCTAGCCCCCAGACTGTAAACAACCAAGTTATTGGTATTGTTCGCAATTCTTCAGCTGAACATGGGGTTGCCGGGCATAATACTGGCATCCAATGCATGTCTCAACCATCTTGTTGGTGTCCGCCTTCGTGGTCAGCCAGTAGAATCCTTGACAGAAGGCTTTGGATACCAAAGATCGAGGAGCGGCGTGATGCCCGCAATCTCTGAGATGGATCTCACGTAGGATTTCAATACCTTCTTGCTGGGAAACACACTTAAGGTATACACCAATGGTGCTTCTTTTGTAGATGTATCCATTGATTATGGTATAGCCCTTTCTTCGACGTAGTATTTGCTGTCTTTCGACCTCATCGTCGGGAAAAGTTTCGTGTACGAGATATTACATGAACGGTTGTGTCCAAGCCGGAGGGACCTTTGTCACCGTGTGAACGAAAGAGTCAACTCTATTCGGGTTGACGATGTCTGCTCCCTTCACGAATGGTGTCCGTAGATGCTCTAGGAAAACGCCAGGCGGAATTCGTTTGCGCCCTGATCCAAGATTACACAGTAGATCAACCGCCTCGTTTTGCTCCCTAGGTACATACCTGACTTCGTAGCCCAAGAAGCTCTTGGCTATCTCGTCCACTTCGTCTCGATATGCCTCCATCATAGGGTTCCGCGCGTTCCAGGTGCCAGCCACCTGCTGGGAAACCAAGTTGGAATCTCCATAGCAAACTATGCGCTTGATGCCAATATCCTTGGCTACGCGCAATCCGTGAATGAGTGCTTCATACTCCTCCATGTTGTTTGTAGCCTCGAAGTGGATCTGCAGAACGTAGTGTAGCTTGTCCCCGGTTGGTGACTGTAACAGTACACCAGCCCCCGAGCCATTGAGTAGCTTTGATCCGTCAAAGTGCATCACCCAATATTCTGGCTCCAGCATTGGGGTAGCATCTGGCATCTCCGTCCAATCTACGATGAAATCCTCCAAGGCTTGTGATTTGATAGCGTCGCGTCTCTTGTAGGCGTCAAGCTCAATGCCCCACTTCGCGACCCTTCCTGTAGTGTCGTTATTGTTGACGATGTTGGACAGTGGAGTCTTGCTCACCACTGTGATAGGGTGCTCCTGGAAGTAGTGCCTTAGATTCCGAGAAGCAAGGAACACTCCATAAGCTATCTTCTTGTAGTGCAGGTAACGCTGCTTGGACTCCGTCAAGACCTCGCTTACATAGTAAACTTGTCGCTGAACTCCGTACTCATAGCCTGGTTCTTTCCGCTCTACCACGACGATGATGCTGATTACCCGGTTGGTGGCCGCCATGTAGATTAACATAGGCTCCCCAGGCTCGGGTGCTGCAAGTATAGGCGCCGAGGATAATATCTCCTTTAGCTGCTTCAGTAATGCATCTGCCTCGTTCGTCCATGTTAATTTGTCTGCCTTCTTCAGCAACTTGTACAGCGGCAGATCCTTCTCTCCAAGTCGGCTGACAAACCGAATAACCGCTACAGCGCAACCTGTTAGCCGTTGTATGTCCTTCAGTCATGTCGGATGGTTTATGTTTAATATGGCCTTGATTTTCTCCGGGTTCACCTCGATTCCATCCTGGGAAACGATGAAGCCCAACAATTTGCCAGCTGGAACCCCGAAGATGCACTTCTTAGGGTTAAACATCATGTTGTATTTCTGGATATTATCAAAGGTTTCTTTTAAATCGGAGATTAATTCATTTGACTTTTTAGACATCACTGCTATATCGTCCACATAGGCATGAACGTTCCGACCAATTTGATCATGAAGGCAACGCTGCATTGTCGGCTGATACGTAGCACCTACGTTTTTCAGCCCAAAGGGCATCATGACATAGCAAAACGTGCCGTAAGGTGTGGTGAAAAAAGTGGCCAATTGGTCCGACTTCCTCATCTTGATTTGGTGGTATCCTGAGTATGCATCGAGAAAACACAAAAGTTCCGAGCCAGCCACCGAGTCAATGACTTAGTCAATGCGAGGCAAAGCGAGCGGATATTTGGGACATGCTTTGTTCAAGTCGGTGTAATCAATGCACATTCTTAATTCTTTGGTTCCCTTTTTGGGCACAAGTACAGGATTGGCCACCCATCGGGTGTGAAGGACTTCTCGGATAAAACTAGCCTTAATTAACCTAGCTATCTCTTTGCCTATGGCGCGTCTCTTCTTGTCTCCGAAGCGTCGTAGAGGTTGTTTCACCGGTTTGCATTTTGGATCAATATTCAAGATGTGCTCGGCAAATTCCCTAGGTACACCTTTCATATCGGCAGGTTGCCAGGCAAAGATGTCCCTATTCTCACGGAGGAACTCGACGAGCGCGCTTTCCTATTTGGGATGCAGGTTCATCCCAATGGCGGTGGTCTTGGAGGCATCGCCTACCACAAGTTCCACCAGCTTGGTTTTGATGGAGGCCTTGAAAGCTGGGGTGGAGTCAGAAATCTGCTTCTTCGACGCCGGCATCTCTGAGGCATCGACCTTGCTCTGGATCTCCTTGAATTCTTCGCTGTAGAGGTCAGCTTCTGTAGAAGGCTGCTTCTTCAATCTCGCAGTTCCTTGCCTTGGTAAAGCTTCCGGATACGGTGATGACACCATTTGGTCCGGGTATCTTGATCTTGTTGTAGACGAAGCATGGCTTGGCCATGAAGGCGTGGAAGATGTCGCGGCCGAATATGACGTGGTACACACTCTTGAAGGGGACCACCTCAAAGGTCATGCGTTCTTGGCGGTAATTATTTACATTGCCAAAAGCAACCTGAAGCGTGATGCACCCAAGGGACCGAGCCTCGCGACCAGGAACTACGCCATGGAAGATGGTGTCCGCCTTAGGTTAGCCTCCGTCAAGTTCATCTTGTGTAGTGTATCCAGGTACATGATGTTGATGCTGCTTCCACTATGCACCATACATTTGGTGAACTCATTGCCGTCAATCAAGGGTTTCATGACCATGGCGTACTGGTTCTCCGTAGGGATGAGGTCTTGGTGATCCTTCTTGTCCCAAGTAATTGGAATCTCCGACCAGCGCAGGTATTGGGGAACTGGGGGTAGAGTGGCCATCAGTATCCTCATAGAGGTCTTCTGTTGTCGTATGGTGGGGGTGCCAAGGAAAGTGTGGAAAACTTCCGCCTTCTTCTCGAAGGGGTTCGTGCCCTTTCTATCGCTCTTCGCGGCGTGCTTGGGGTCAACATCCTCGTCCATGTCACTTGAATCCTTGGACTTCTCCTCCTTCTTCTTCCCCTTGCCCTTGCCTTATCGGGGGGATAACCCCGGTAGGGTCACAAGGGGTGAAAAACAGCCCATCTTGGCTTACTCTGAGTAAAGAAAGAACCAGGCTGAGTAAGTACGGCTGGGAGAGAGAATCATATGAAGCCGACATAGAAACTATGTCGGCCCGTATAAGACAAAGTTGTTAATCTTGCAGGAACCAACGAGCCGAGTCTCACGAGGAGGGGCCGAGTCATATAGGACGTGGGCACCTTTCCGAGTGAGGTTTAGGAGGGACCATGGTAAAACATGGTCAAAAGAGAAGGGCGACGTCGGGTGACACAAAAGGAGCCGGGTGACGCCCAAAGCAAGGGCTAACATTCAAAGTTACTGCGTGACGCCAAAAGGAACAGGAGGGGATGTACCAGAAGACCGTTAGCTGTCTAGCTTTGTGGACTAGGACATTGGGCTTAGGGCAAGCCCATGACCCGACCCGCGTAGTAGGGACCAGGATCCAAACAGTAACCCTAGAACCCAAAGAGGTGTAACCTAGCTAGCACCGCCTATATAAGGAGGGGCATAGCAGTAGTAGAGGGAGGTTGGACCAAGTAGGGAACTAGTGCCCAGAACACTAGTTCATATAGCTCAAGGAGCACTTGTAAATCTCAAGTGTCAATAAAATTCCTAAGTGTGGAGAGTTCATCTTGTTCTTCGTGCATGGCAATACCATGCACTCCCTCCCCGGTGACCACAAGCACCCATTCGGCCCCCAACTTAAGCCTACACATGGCATCTTCCGTGACACCACCACGACAGTTGGCGCCACCGTGGGGCAGAAGCAAGTGCTTGATGGAGTCTTCATCCGGATGGGCAACATCATCGCCAAGACCGGCGAGCGCGTCTACTCCGGCCTCATCCAGAGGTTTGGAGCGCTCAACTTCGTCAGCGACAACGCGGGGTGCTTCGGGACCAAGACGTTCCCTAGGGGCAGTCGCTTCATCAAGTTTGGCGAGCACCGGGTCTACATCGCCGTACGCGTGGAGCGCGCATATCCGGAGCACGTCGTCCTGGCGCCGGATCCGCCAGCGATTCCTATCGCTGGGAAGCTTCACCAACTCGTCTCTGTTGAGGTAATGATGACAGCTCCTAACCCAGCAGCTCCACCGATAGCTCCAGTAGTGAATGAGAATGCTGAGGGAGGAAACCATGAGGAGACACCAAAGGCTACGAGAACAGCAAAAGCACCGCTAGAAAAGCCAGAAAACATAGCCAGGAGTAAAAGAGCTAAGGAGCTGCAAGATGCGATAGACAAGTTGGCAGAACTAGTTGCGCAAGCAACTGATCTGACACGTGTGCAAGCTGAGTTAGAGGAGGCCAGGATAAAGGTTCTGGAGAAAGCCAAGGAGTTAGCACAGTTACAGCAAGATGTGGATATCACCATCCGAGAGCTCAACTCGGCAAACCGAGTCAAGGGCGCAAAAACCCGGCTCGATGCAACTAGGTTAAGAGGAAGAAACCTCAATGAGGAGCTGGCGTATGAAACGTCAAAAATAACACCGGAGAACAGCAACGAAACAGCCATGCGGCCGACATACAATACAGCAGCAGCTAACCTGCGAGTCGCAGAAGAAGCAATGGCAGAGTTACCACATTTGACGGGAGAAGCAAAGAAAAGACAACAAGAGCGAGTCAATGAACTAGTAAGAGCAGCTAGCATGCTAAATGAAGCATACTACAGAGTGAATCCGGGTATAGCAGGGAGGTCACAGCTGGTTCACTCGACGACTCCAATCCCGGCAAGATCAGCAGGTCACACGGTGTCCTCACCCGGAGCGGCGCTTGGACCGAGAAAAGAAAAGAGCGTGGACTCGGGAAGGAACAAGCAGATGATCACTTATGACCCGGCAATGGCTCAGGGAAACCCAGCGCATGCACAGGGAACAAGAAGGAATAATGTCCAAGTAAATGAGAACCAGGAAAATATAGGCCGAGAAAGGCAAGCAGGGAAAAGAAACGACAATGGAGGGAAAAATTTTGTGCCTCAACCTAGGCGTGGAGCTCACTCGGCAGGAGGAGTAAATCTAGCGCCAAATAACGCACCAGCTCAACCTGAAAGAAGACAGCAGAGCGCGGGAAAAGCAGCACAACAGCCTGCTGACCCGAACGCAAATAGGTACAATGATGGTTACTCGGTGATGGTAAACGACGGGTATGAACTGCCGGATCACGCATATCAAGCGATGGGAGCTAGACTCGGAGGCATGAACCTTCAGCCGGATGATGCAAGGCTGAAGTTTGACTGAATAAAAATGGCAGAGTTGATCGAATCACAAGGTCCTCAGGGTCCACCATGCTTTGGCCCAAGGATCATGAAGGAGCCTCTGTACCAAATTTCCAGCTGTCCAGAGGAACAAAAACTTATGATGGAAGCACAAAGCCAGAAGATTGACTCATAGATTCTGGAACTGCTGTGAAAATCGCGCAGGGGAATTTGAGATGGGAAGTACGATATGTACCGCAAATTCTAGAAGGACCAGCGTGGGTATGGCTGAAAAATTTGCCACCTGGAAGCATCAACAGCTGGATCAATTTTTAGGACGCTTTTGTGAGAAATTTCATGAGGAACTAGAAGAGGCCGAATCACCCACAACAGCTAGCAATGTGCAAGCAAATGCCGAATGAGACATATAGATAATTCCTCACAAGATGGTGCACAATGCGCAATTCTTGCGAAGGAGTGATCGAGTCACAGGCAATCGCTTGGTTTGCTCAAGGTTGCAGACACGAAAGTGTGTTGTGGCAAAGGTTACAGAGAGATATGCCGGCAAGCTTGGCAGAAACAATAAGGATTGCTGACTCGTATGCGTTGGGAGATCCGACTCAACCTCTACTCATGTCGGCAGATGGGATGGCTGAGACTCAGATCTATGACACAGCAGGGTCGCAAAGGTGCCAGGAAAGATCCGAATACAGAAGCAAAAGAAGAGATGAAAGACCATACTATAGATATGGTTCGACTCAGGTTGCGGCCATGAGCCAGGATCATCCAGACGCTGGAAGTAGCCAACTTCAAAGGACAAATGGACAACAACACTGGGTGCCAAAGGATGATGGCAAAAAGCCATATGAACAAAGGAAGCAGTACCAAGACCGACAGAAGTATACCTATGAGATGATGCTGGACCAGCCATGTAAATTTCACACGCCTAGTCCGAGTAAGCCAGCGAATCACACAACAAGACAATGCACTTGGTTCCAGAAAGAAGGTAGAGTGTATTCGCCGAGTAAGCAGTTACCACCACCTCCCCCTCCACCACTCACAGGAGGAAACGCTCAAGCTGTGGGAACAGATAACAGATATGAAAACAGGCACCCAAGGTATCATAATCAAGAGAGAAGAGAGACTGTGCACCAGGTGCATAGTCCAAGAGGTGACGACGCTCATGTCGGCCATGGAACTAGAAACGAGTACAGAGAACATCACTAGAGCTATGTCGTCTTCGTCACAGAGCCGAATGAAAAAAAGAGTCAGCAACGACGGATGATGGAGGTGAATGCCACAATGTCGGCAATTCCCAAGTACATGCATTGGTCTGAGCAAGAAATAACTTGGAGCATAAAGGATCACCCCAAGATCATGCCAACCCTAGGAGGATATGCTCTGGTCTTAGATCCAACGTTCATGGGCCCGGATATCAATGTGAAATTTTCCAAGGTACTGATCGATGATGGCAGTAGTATTAACATCATGTACAAGGATACCATGCTCAAGTTAGGCATTACCATGAACATGATGGAGCCGACTAAGACAACTTTCCATGGCATTGTGCTGGGATTGTCCTGTGAGCCAATTGGCAAGATCTGGGTCGACGTCTTATTCGGCAATAGAGAGAATTGTCGCACTGAAGCCATAGGTTTGAGGTGGTTGATTTGCTCAGCTCGTATCACGCCCTACTCGGTAGGCCGGCTATGGCAAAGTTTATGGCTACTCCTCACATTTCTTACTTGAAGATGAAGCCGCTAGGCCCGTGTGGGGTGATTACAGTTGAGGGAGATTACAAAAGGTCCATTGCTTGTGCCTCATCCAGATCTTCATTGGCCGAGTCACTGGTCATAGCGCAGGAAAAGCATCAAATGTCGGAAGTGGCAGCATTGGCCAAAGCAGCACAAATGTCTATGTCGTCACTCACTAATTCGCACGACAATGTGTCATTTCAAGCTACTAAAGAGACCAAGAAGGTACAGGTGGATGAGACTTGCCCAGAGCTTATAGTCACAATTGGGGCTGGCCTCACTAACAAATAGGAAAGCGAGCTCACGAGCTTCCTCCGTGAGAATCGGGACATCTTTGCATGGTCCACACAAGATTTGCAAGGAGTTCCGAGGGAGCTGGCTGAGCACTCTCTTCATGTAAGGCCAGATGCCAAGCCGGTGAAGCAACCCCTCCGCCGCTTCACCGAAGATAGGAGGAAAGTAATAGCTGCCGAGATTCCAGGCTGTTAGCTGCTGGATTCATCATGGAAGTACTGCACCTGGATTGGTTATCAAATCCAGTCTTGGTCGAGAAGAAAAAAAGATGACCCGAACATGGAAGTGGTATTGCGCATGTGTATTGATTACACGAACCTCAATAAGGCGTGTCCAAAAGATCCATTTCCCCTGCCACGGATCGACCAAGTCATATATTCTACTACTGGGTGTGAGTTGTTGTCATTTGTGGACGCGTATTCTGGATTCCATCAGATACCATTGAATCCGAATGATCAAATAAAGAAAACTTTTATCACCCCATATGGGGCTTATTGCTATCGTACCATGCCGTTCGGACTGAGAAATGCAGGTGCAACATATCAAATATGCATGCAAAAATGCTTGCAAGATCAATTGGAAAAAATGTTCAAGTATACGTCGATGACGTAGTGATAAAAACCAAGAAAAGCCATACTCTAATTGAGGACCCGCGTCAAACATTCGCAAACTTAAGAAGACTCCGGATGAAACTTAACCCGGAAAATGCACATTTGGTGTCCCGGCTGGCAAGTTACTCGTATTTCTTGTATCCAGCCGAGGAATTGAGGATAACCCGACAAAGATCAGGGCCATTGAAATAATGGAATTGCCAAAAACCCTCAACGATGTCCAGAAGTTCACAGGATGCCTGGCCTCATTGAGTAGATTTATTAGTCGGCTAGGTGAGAAATCCCTACCACTGTATCAACTGATGAAAAAATCAGACAAATTCACATGGACACAACAAGCTGATAGTGCTTTCCATGAATTAAAGAAAATGTTGGCAACAACACCAATATTAGCATCACCATTATCCAAAGATCCAATGTTGCTCTATGTCGTCGCAACCAACAGAGTTGTAAGTGCAGTAATAGTGGTTGAACGTGAAGATGAGGTCAAACCAGTCCAAAGGCCAGTTTATTACTTGAGCGAAGTGCTCTCTGTATCAAAGCAGAATTACCCTCATTATCAGAAAATGACATATGGGGTATATATGGCAGCAAAGAAGCTGAAACATTATTTTCAAGAACACCCAATCCAGGTAATATGTGAGGAGCCTATCTCGGATATATTAGGCAGCAAAGATGCCAGTGGCCGAGTCGCAAAATGGTCCATACAGCTAGCACCATATACTCCATAGTATGATAGGCGAGATGCAATTGAATCTCAAGTTGTTGCATATTTCTTCGTAGATTGGATGGAAATGAAGTACGAACCACCACTGCCAGACCCGAATTACTGGAAACTGCATTTTGACGGGTCCAAGACGAAAATGGGTCTGGGCGCCGGGATAGTGCTCACATCGACAAAGAGGGATCACCTCAGGTATGTGTTACAGATCCATTTTGCTGCTTCCAATAATGTTGCCGAGTATGAAGCACTTGTCCACGACATCAAAGTAGCCAAAGAGATTGGAATCAAAACGATCATGTGCTTTGGCGATTCAGATTTGGTGATTCAGCAAGTGTATGGGCATTGGGACGCACTGAACGCAAACATGGTGTTATATCGTTTCCATGTGCAACAAATTTCGGGATACTTTGACGGGTGTGAATTCCACCATGTCCCAAGAGCAGAGAATGAAGCAGCAGATGTACTATCCAAACTAGGTTCATCTAGGCAAGCAATACCACCAGGAATAGCACTGGAGCACCATAGGAAACCATCGATCAAACCATCACCGGAATCCGAGTCAATTAGAGTCACCCCGGCGAATCAAGAGTCAAACGTTGTGCCAATGGATATCGACTCAGGGGCAGGTTCGAGTCACTCGGGGACTGACCCGTTCACCTCAGGGATAGCCGAATCACACTCGGGGACTCCTTAGGTCATGTCGGCAGAACATATGTCGGCTGAGCCAATGGAAATTGATGGGGAAACAGATCCGGAACCGCTAATACCAACATGGGCACAGCCAATATTCAACTACTTAAAGGACGGAACTTTGCCAAATGACGAGATATTGGCAATGCAAATAGAGAGAAGAGCAAAATCATACACCATAATCAACAAGGACCTGTACAAGAGAAGTGTAACGAGTGTACTGCAGTGTTGTATTAGTTCAGAGAAAGGCCAAGCAATTTTGTTGGATATTCACCATGGAGAATGTGGGCACCACGCATCATCAAGAGCATTGGTGGCCAAGGAGTTCCGACATGGGTTTTATTGGCCAAGTGCGCTGGCAGAGGCACAAGAGCTAGTCGGAAAATGCAATGGTTGCCAACAATATGCATCCAAGTCGCATTTACCAGCGTCTGAACTAAATACTATACCAATCACTTGGCCATTCGCAGTATGGTGCCTAGATATGGTAGGACCATTCAAACCAGCAAGGGGAGGCATGACTTATATATTGATGATGATTAATAAGTTCACCAATTATATAGAAGTGAAGCCCATCAAAAAATTGGACGGTAAAACAACTGTCACATTCTTAAGGGACATAATCCTAAGATATGGTTACCCACACAGTGTAATCACAGATAATGGCACAAACTTTTCTGGAGGAGCTTTTGCTCGATTCTGCGGAAAAAACCGAATAAGACTCGATGTAGCATCGGTAGCTCATCTAGAATCAAATGGACAAGTTGAACGAGCTAATGACTTAGTTCTGTCCGGGATAAAACCCCGCTTGATGGAACCTGTAACATCCCTAAATTCATATTCCAAAACTCATTCATATCATCCTTGCATCCATCATCATTTAGGGTTTTCTCAAATCAATTCAGAAAACAGAATCATATGGTACCATGATTTTATGTGGACAGACTTATTTTAAAATGGCCAACACCACTTGTAAGTTTGATTGTTGTGAACCATAAGGTTGCCTTCTATGAACATAGGATTTAAGTGTAGATTGAAGACCAAGTTTTCAAATGGGAAATGGGTTCCAAAAACCATCTTTCAAATTTCAAACCAAGTGCCTAGCCTCTGATATTTTTTTTATCTCCAAGCTTGACCAATCCTTTGCAAAGAAACCCCATGGTTTTATGACCATTTTTGAGACTACTGCTCACTGCAAAAATCCCAGGAAAATTTGAATTCCAATTGAACTTGATTTCATTTGAAAATCTACCCAGAAAATCAGAATAGAAAAGGAAAAGAAATAAACAAAGGAAAAAGGCCGCGCGCCAGATATCTAGCTCAGCAGAGAATTGAGCCCAACTAGCCCACCCGGGGGTTTCCTTTTCTTCTCTCACGCGCGAGCGCACGCAATCAGTCGCTGACAGACAGACCCCACCTCCACCTCGCGCACTTCACTGGCGAGCGGGCCTCCTCCACGTCAGCATCGTCTTCCCCTCTGATTCCGCACACGACTCCGCCGCTGGCCGTTTCAGCGCTGATCTCGCGAGCGTAATTAGCATTGATGCGACGAGCGTTTCCTGTTGAGTCTCCGGCTATAAGATCCCCACCTCCTAGCGACCATTTTCCCCAGTCAATTCTGCATTCACGCCACCAGGCTGCCCACGACTCACACAACACCGCCGCAGACAGAGCTCACTCAGGCGATCGATTCCGGTGAGCTCCGTGCACCCCTTCCTCTCTGATTCATTCGAGCCACTTCGCAATCTCCTTGCGCACCTCCTGACCCCACCAGTTCATCCTGTACTGCCCCAGGTCGCCGTTCCCGCTCGACGCCGCAAGCATCTGACGACCACCTCGACTCCGGCGACCAAATTCCGTAAGTCCCGTGCGCCCCTTCACTTCTGACTCACACGAGATTGTTCGCCACGTTCTTGTGCATCTCCTAAACCCTCTGGCTTGTGTTAGGGTGACGCGGAACCTCGGCAACGACGCCGACAACAACCACCCGACGCCGTGCACGACTCCGACGACCTCTCTCAGCCACATCCGAGCGCCCCTCCGCAAACCAGTACCACGTCGAGCTTTAGCACGCCTTTGCGGATCCGGTGAGTACCTTCTTGCATCCTAGAACGATCTGGAACGCTAGCGCCGCCGTAGACCGAGCGCTCCGCCGCTCGCTGACGCCGCGCGCCGCCAGGACATGGTCGCTTGCTCGCGCGCCGTTGGATCTTGATCCAAGCGTTAGGATAGATTCATTAATCGGCGAAGAGGTACGCGATCTGGAGCGTGCGATCTATTTAGATCCCGCGGCTACAGAGCTCGATTCGGTGCGAACCGGTACGCGCAAATCACAACACGACGCGTGGCAAGTGTTAGAACTAAAAACAGATTTAAAACCAGAATTTGATCCAAATTTCAAATGCTTATAAATTTTGATTGCCACGTTGGAATTTTGCAAACTTTATACCGTTGGATTCAGTGAAACAAGACCTTTCTGAATATCCAATGTGTTTAACAAATAGTAACAGTTAAAATGACTTTATTTGTAGAAACATGTTTAAGGCTATTTTAAGTATGGATTTAGTTTAATAATTTGTTTTTAGGGATAAATAAGTTTGGTTGAAAAACTTGTGACCATCGTTAAGTTTATGTAAACATGCACATGCTTGGTAGAGTTTTCAAAATCACCACTTAGTAAATTCTTGCATGCATGCATTCATATTATTTTTTATTGTATATAATTGTGTGTAATGGTGTGCTACAAATTTTTGTGTAGATTTTGCTAGTGATTGTGATTGTGAGGAGTGCTACTCTCCACATTACCAAGGCAAGTGATATTTTCATGAATATTTCTATCCTATGTTTTGTACTAGCATTAGATATTTTGCTAAGTCTTGCATGCTACTTTTGCCTAATGCTAAGTTGGGAAATCCTAAGTAGTGTAGAATTGTAGAATTGCTAGGGAATTTTCCTAAGTTAAGTTATCATACCATGCTTAGCCTAGCTATTTAGCAAACAAGGGTTGGTGAAAATCTATACTTAGTATGATGAAAATATTTCTAAGTCATGAGACTTATGCTTTCCTAATAAAACAACTAAGTCAAATGAACCTCCTGGGTGGAATGGAAGGATTGGGTTATGTTGAGTGGTTACACAAGGCCATGGACTTGGGTTGTGTATCTCACTTGTGGTATGCCACCCAGGCACAAAGGGATTTGGAGGCCAAGTGTTGAGAAAGCTTACAGTGCAACCACTTGGCAAAATGGGCTCTGCCTTGATCATATAGGTAGCTAGAACTTAGTCTTTTGGACAGTTGGTGGTAGAAGGGATTGATAGGTTGGAACGCGTCCATTTGACTAAGGAAAGGCTTCTGAAAGGTCCTGTCTTGGGAAACCAAGTCTGGTGGGGATAGTGCACAACCTCTGCAGATGGAAAATCAAAGTACTTAGCCAGGTCCATGGCAATGGACAACTTGAGCATCAAGACATGGAAGCTACAAGAATCTCATCACTCCAACTTCTAAAATAAAACTTGTGGGTGAAAAAGGGTGAAGGACCCCAATGTCTATTGGTGGTTTCTTGGGAAGTTTTTGATAAAGAAAAACTTAGTGATTTCAACTAATAGGTAAAACCTATTTTTAAGCAAAGCAAGCCAAGCTACCCTTAGCCAAAATGCATATAGTAATATAGTCCACTTAAAATATACTAAGGTATCACTTGCCAATACTATTCCAAAGTATTGACCCTCTGTGGCTGTAACTTGTGATGTTGCAGGTTACTCCGATGATGAGTAGGAGTCATGAGTCTACACTCAACATGCTTGCCTGTGGCACATGAAGATGAAGACTTATGTTTATTTACTTATTCCATAAACTCTTGTATTAGGCCTTTGGCCCTGAGTTGTAAAAGACTATGTTTTATCTCTGGAATGAATGTAATAAACGACCTTTGTATCTGTGTACTTCATCTTAAACTGTGGATGCTAGCTTTGATCCAGGGACTAGCATTGCAATCACAGGGATCCTTTTCCTTCATAAAGGAGGGGTCTAACAGATGGTATCAGAGCACTGTGTTGCCTGTAGGATTATGACCCTAGGATTGGAAAACCACTAAGGAAAAAAAATTCAACTACTTCTACACTTGTCTATCTTTCTCGTAAAACTTTTCTAATCTTCTCATTCTCATCTCCATTTGTAGATGAACTCCATCAACGAAGCCGTGAAGAAAGGGCCACTCATGACCATGACCTTGGAGTGTGAAACTGAGTTTCCCAAGATTCTCAAGGACCTCATGGTGGCAATGGAAGCACATGGTGCAGCTATATACAAAGGCTTTCCAGTGATGGATGAAGGAGAGGAGTATTGGTGGGTGCAACTTCACTTGTACAAAAACAAGGAAGACAACCACAAAGAAAGGGGATTCTGCATGTACACCAACACTGTAATGCACACCACATTCTTTGAGTCAGCCAGAGATGAAGCTTGGAGGACTATCAAAGAACTAAGTGCTAGAGTCAAGTGCAGGATGCTCAACCTCCAAAAAGACTTAGAGAAGGAGAAGGAACTTACCCAAGAGTTGGAAGCCACCAACCAAGAGTTAAGGGGAGATATAATAGACTTAGTGATGGAATCATGTGAACAAGATAGGTGGATTGCCTCTAGGAACATTGTGATAGCCACCAGATCCAGTGAGATAGGATTGTGAGCACACTTCGTTAGTTGGACCACCATCTATCACCTTATTTTCCAAAAATGATACCTTAAATAAGTATGGACCTTGATTGATGTAATGGACTTATGTATGCATGACTTGTGTGATGTTTGTGTTCCATGGATATGTATGAAATGTTTGTCTTGTTTTATCTTAAATTGTGTTGTTCTAACTTTTTAATCTTATAAATAGATGCCTATTACCATCAGCACTGTTGAGGAGTTCCAGGTTACCCGTTTCGGCCCTCGTATCGTTGAGCTTACCACTTTGCTCGATCTCCCTCTTCCCACCATCACGGTGCACCCACTCACCAAGTTCGAGAGGAAGGACCTCTGGGGCTTCAAGGTGAACCAGCCCGGACGCCAGACGGAGCCTATTACGGAGGTCATCGTCTTCAAGCTGATGCACGACGACAGGGAGAGAGGCATGGAGGTAGTCATGCAGGACCTGATAGGACGTCTGTTAGGCCGTCACTCCCGATAGGTTAGAGGCACTCACTTCCACGTCTTCGGAAGGCATGACGATGACGGAGAGTCTATTGACTATGAGGACGACTCGAGGGACACGGCAGAGCCGATACGTCTCTATCTCCAGGACTTAGAGTCTCTCATCAGGAACGTGGACACGGACAGGACGAACGTCATGCTCAGCAATGACGAGCTCCAGGTGCAGCTTCGCGAGAAGGACAAGCTTTTCGCACAGCAGGATGAGATGGTCAAGGAAATGGAGACGAAGTTCGAGGCCCAGGACCGCAAGTTCAAGAGTCAGGAGAAACGCGTCCAGGATAGGAACAAGAAGATCCAGGACATGACCGAGGAACTGAAGTCCAAGGATTTCGAGCTAGAACAGCAGCAGATGGTTATTGAGAGGCTTCGCTCCCAGAAGAGGGCTCTCAAGGCCAAGGTCGATTCCTTGACCACTACGATTGAGGAGAACAAGACCGCGATGGAGAACGCAGGTCTTACCTTCATCGAGGAGGAGATTGATGCTGATGAGTAGACTTGACTACTCGTTTATCTTTCATATTCGTACTTGTTAATTGTGAACTTATTATTGGACCATCCGACATGTGGATGGCTTGCCACTTGTGTGTTTTATTTCGAGAACCTTGTTATTCCGTTGTTGAGCTTTTATCCTTGAGTTGCATGCTATGTGTTTGCTTGTGATGTATTGTGCATAAAACATCTATGGGTATCTCACTCTTATCTATTTGAACAAACCACAGATGCTTCCCCGTCGCGCAAACCCCAACCCCAACAACATCACCCCAGAAATGCAACAGATGATGAATGCTCAAACGCAGCTTATGCAGATGATGACAACATTCATCCAAAACCAGAATAACAACAACAACAACAACCCCAATAACAACAACAACAATAACAACAACCCTCCGGGTTTTGATATGCTCACCAGATTTCTGCGATTAAGGCCAGCAAAGTTTTCGGGGACAACTGATCCCATGGTGGCCAATGACTGGTTACGTTCTGTGAACAAGGACTTAGTGACCGTGGGCTGCACGGATGCTGAAAAGGTCAGGTTCGCAGCGCATCTGTTGGAAGGACCAGCCGCCACATGGTGGGACAACTTCCAAATCACCACTCCTATTGATGAGGTGACTTGGGATATCTTTGAAGATGGCTTTCACACTGCTCATATCTCATCAGGAATGATGAGCCTGAAAAAGAAGGAGTTTCACAACCTGAAGCAGCGCCACCGCAGCGTGGCTGAATACATAGAAGAGTTCAACAATCTGGCGCGCTATGCACCGGATGAGGTTGACACAGATGCAAAAAGAAAGGAAAAGTTTCTGGAGGGCTTGAATGATGAGCTAAATCTGCAGCTGTCTGTGGCATATGTTCCAACTTATCAGTCTTTGTGTGACAAGGCTGCTATTTTGGAGAGTAAAATGAAGCAAGTCGAGAGTAGGAAGAGGAAACACTCCGACAAGCACAGCTCTGGATCGTCTCACAAACGATCTCACCATGATGACAGTGGGAGCTCAGGATCCCATAAGCATGGGAAATTCAACAAGCACCACAACCACAACCGTCATGACAACAAGCATCATCGCAGTCATGACAATGATAAGTACAAGAACCACAAGAGTGGACATAAGAGCCACCACAGTGGAAGTGGAAGTGGAAACCTGCCTAAAAAGGACATCAGTCAGGTTGAGTGCTTCAAATGCAAGAAGCTGGGGCATTATGCTAATGAGTGCCCTGAGAAGAAAGTTGAAGGACCTAACAAGCCCAATCCTTTTTAGAAAGGAAAGGTTAACCACATCAATGTGGAGGAGGTCTATGAGGAGCCTGACGCTGTTGCTGGTAAGTTCAGACTCAATTCAATTTCAGCATTTGTACTCTTTGATACCGGTGCATCTCATTCATTCATATCAAAGGAATTTGTTGAAAGAAATGAACTACCGGTAGAAACCATTGGGTGTCCTATAAGAGTAAGTTCTCCGGGTGGAGAAATGATAGTAAACTCAGGATGTCATGACTTAGTCATAGAGTTTGGAAAACATAAGTTTCCAGTGAACCTAATAATCCTGAATTCCCAAGGATTGGATGTGATTTTGGGAATGGATTGGATGGCTAAGTATGAGGGAGTACTAGATTGTGCCAATCGTACAGTTACACTCACAACCCCAGAAGGAAAAAGAATAAAATTCAGATCCAACTTTGAATCCAAAGGAAGTAAGCTAAATTCTCTTAAGGGGGTTAGCATGGACAGTGTGCCAATTGTGTGTGAGTATCCGGATGTATTTCCGGAAGAATTACTAGGAATGCCACCAGATAGAGATGTGGAGTTTTTGATAGATTTAGTACCAGGTTCTGGACCAATAGCTAAGAGACCGTACAAAATGTCAGTTGATGAACTGAAAGAGCTCAAGAAGCAACTAGGAGAACAGTTGAAGAAAGGATTTATCCAACCAGGTTCTTCATCTTGGGGAGCTCCAGTTTTATTCGTGGAAAAGAAGGATAGAACACAAAGATTATGCATTGACTATCGTTCTCTCAACGAGGTAACCATCAAGAACAAATATCCTTTGCTAAGAATCAACGACTTGTTTGATCAGCTAGAAGGAGCATGTGTGTTCTCGAAGATTGATCTCCGGTCAGGTTATTTTCAACTCAAGATAAGAGAGCAAGACATACCTAAGACAGCATTCACCACAAGGTATGGATTGTATGAGTACACTGTGATGCCTTTTGGTTTAACCAACGCTCCAGCATACTTCATGAATATGATGAACAAGGTGTTCATGGAATTCCTTGACAAGTTTGTTGTCGTTTTCATCGATGACATCTTAGTCTACTCCAAGAGCAAGGAAGAACATGAAAGACACTTACGCTTGATACTTGAAAAGTTAAGAGAGCATAAACTTTATGCCAAATTCAGCAAGTGTGAGTTTTGGTTAGAGGAAGTTGGTTTTCTTGGTCATGTTATGACAAAAGATGGTGTAGCAGTTGATCCTGCTAAGGTTTCAGCTGTGACAGAATGGGAATCTCCAAAGAATGTGAAAGAAGTTCGTAGTTTCCTTGGCTTAGCAGGTTACTACAGAAGGTTCATTGAAAATTTCTCAAAGGTTGCTAAGCCAATGACTGAATTGTTAAAGAAGGACAAGAAATTCGCATGGTCTGAAGGTTGTGAAGTCAGTTTCCAAGAATTAAAGAAGAGACTTGTGACAGCACCAGTTCTATGTTTGCCAGATTTGGAAAAGGATTTCCAAGTATATTGTGATGCGTCTCATCAAGGTTTGGGTGTCGTACTTATGCAAGATGGTAAAGTCGTAGCCTATGCCTCGAGACAACTCAAAACTCATGAAGTAAACTATCCTACTCATGATTTGGAGTTAGCCTCTGTCGTCCATGCACTCAAAACATGGAGACATTACCTTTTGGGAAAGCGTTGTGAAGTATTCACCGATCATAAGAGTTTGAAGTATATCTTCACCCAGAAGGAAATCAATATGAGACAAAGGAGATGGCTAGAGCTTATCAAGGATTACGACTTAAGTTTGCAGTACCACCCCGGTAAAGCAAATGTAGTAGCAGATGCTCTAAGTCGTAAGACGTTTGTGAATGGCCTTACCAAAGGTGAATTGCCAGATGACTTGTGTAAGCAATTCAAAGAACTCAGATTGGAGATTGTGCCAGAAGGACATCTTATGTCTTTGGATGTTTAACCCACCCTGTTGGATAAGATTAAAGAGGCCCAAAAGACGGATAAAGAAATTGAAGAGATTAAGGAAAGGATTAGCCAAGGGAAAGCTAAGAGTTTCCAAATAGACAAACAAGGTACTTTATGGCACGGGAAACGTATTTGCGTTCCACAAGACCCGGAATTGCGGAAACTGATTTTACAGGAAGCCCACAACTCTCCGTATTCTATTCACCCGGGAAACACCAAGATGTACATGGGCATGAAAGAAAGATTTTGGTGGAACAATCTCAAAAGGGACATCGCCGAACATATTGCTTTGTGTGATGTGTGTAGCAGAGTAAAAGCGGAGCATCAGAAACCAGCGGGTTTGCTTCAACCACTACCTATTCCTGAATGGATGTGGGAAAATATTGGTATGTATTTCATTACCGGATTACCAAGAACCAGGTCAGGGTATGATTCCATATGGGTAGTAGTGGATCGCCTAACTAAAGTGGCTCATTTTATACCCGTGAAGACAACTTATACAAGTGCCAAGTTAGCAAAGATATACATGAGCAGAATTATATGCCTTCATGGTGTGCCTAAGAGTATTGTGTCAGATAGAGGAACTCAGTTCACTTCTCACTTTTGGAGACAGCTTCATGAATCCTTAGGAACGAGGTTGGAATTCAGCACTGCTTTTCATCCTCAAACTGATGGACAAACAGAAAGGGCTAATCAGATTCTTGAAGACATGTTGAGGGCATGTGCCCTAGACTATGGAGCAAGTTGGGATGAAAGTTTGCCTTACGCAGAGTTCTCTTACAATAACAGTTACCAATCTAGCATTGGGATGGCACCGTTTGAGTTTCTCTACGGAAGGAAGTGTACCACCCCATTACTATGGAATGGTGTGGGAGAAAGAAGTTTATTTGGACCTGATCTTATCAAAGACGCCGAAGAGAAGGTCAAATTGGTTAAGGACATGTTGAAGATAGCACAGTCCCGACAGAAAAGCTACGCGGATTCTAAGCGTAGAGAAGTCACCTACGAAGTTGGGGATAGAGCTTATCTTAGAGTATCACCACTTCGTGGAGTGAAAAGATTTGGAGTCAAAGGAAAGTTGGCACCAAGATATGTTGGGCCATTCAAGATTCTAAGTCGCAAGGGAGAAGTTGCATATGAAGTTGAATTGCCAGAGTCTCTGTCAGCTGTCCATAATGTGTTTCATGTGAGTCAGCTTAAGAAATGTCACCCAGAGATGGAAGAATCATCTTTGAAGGATACCATACCCTTGGAAGCAGTTCAACTAGAAAGTGATCTCACCTATGAGGAAAAGCCTGTCAAGATTCTTGAGACCGCAGAAAGAGTCACAAGGACAAAAACTATCAAGTTTTGCAAGGTGCAATGGAATCATCATTCCGAAGAGGAAGCAACATGGGAAAGAGAAGATGATCTTCGGAAAGACCAGCCTCACCTATTTGCTAGCCAATCCGAATCTCGAGGGCGAGATTCATCTTAAGGGGGTTAGATTTGTAACATCCCTAAATTTATATTCCAAAACTCATTCATATCATCCTTGCATCCATCATCATTTAGGGTTTTCTCAAATCAATTCAGAAAACAGAATCATATGGTACCATGATTTTATGTGGACAGACTTATTTTAAAATGGCCAACACCACTTGTAAGTTTGATTGTTGTGAACCAGAAGGTTGCCTTCTATGAACATAGGATTTAAGTGTAGATTGAAGACCAAGTTTTCAAATGGGAAATGGGTTCCAAAAACCATCTTTCAAATTTCAAACCAAGTGCCTAGCCTCTGATTTTTTTTTATCTCCAAGCTTGACCAATCCTTTACAAAGCAACCCCATGGTTTTATGACCATTTTTGAGACTACTGCTCACTGCAAAAATCCCAGGAAAATTTGAATTCAAATTGAACTTGATTTCATTTGAAAATCTACCCAGAAAATCAGAATAGAAAAGGAAAAGAAATAAACAAAGGAAAAAGGCCGCGCGCCAGATATCTAGCCCAGCAGAGAATTGAGCCCAACTAGCCCACCCGGGGGTTTCCTTTTCTTCTCTCATGCGCGAGCGCACGCAATCAGTCGCTGACAGACAGACCCCACCTCCACCTCGCGCACTTCACTAGCGAGCGGGCCTCCTCCACGTCAGCATCGTCTTCCCCTCTGATTCCGCACACGACTCCGCCGCTGGCCGTTGCAGCGCTGATCTCGCGAGCGTAATTAGCATTGATGCGACGGGCGTTTCCTGTCGAGTCTCCGGCTATAAGATCCCCACCTCCTAGCGACCATTTTTCCCCAGTCAATTCTGCATTCACGCCACCAGGCTGCCCACGACTCACACAACACCGCCGCAGACAGAGCTCACTCAGGCGATCGATTCCGGTGAGCTCCGTGCACCCCTTCCTCTCTGATTCATTCGAGCCACTTAGCAATCTCCTTGCGCACCTCCTGAACCCACCAGTTCATCCTGTACTGCCCCAGGTCGCCGTTCCCGCTCGACGCCGCAAGCATCTGACGACCCCTCGACTCCGGCGACCAAATTCCGTAAGTCCCGTGCGCCCCTTCACTTCTGACTCACACGAGATTGTTCGCCACGTTCTTGCGCATCTCCTAAACCCTCTGGCTTGTGTTAGGGCAACGCGGAACCTCGGCAACGACGCCGACAACAACCACCCGACGCCGTGCAGGACTCCGACGAGCTCTCTCAGCCACATCCGAGTGCCCCTCCGCAAACCAGTACCACGTCGAGCTTTAGCACGCCTTTGCGGATCCGGTGAGTACCTTCTTGCATCCTGGAACGATCTGGAACACTAGCGCCGCCGTAGACCGAGCGCTCCGCCGCTCGCTGACGCCGCGCGCCGCCAGGACATGGTCGCTTGCTCGCGCGCCGTTGGATCTTGATCCAAGCGTTAGGATAGATTCATTAATCGGCGAAGAGGTACGCGATCTAGAGCGTGCGATCTATTTAGATTGTGCGATTCATTAATAAACGACCTTTGTATCTGTGTACTTCATCTTAAACTGTGGATGCTAGCTTTGATCCAGGGACTAGCATTGCAATCACAGGGATCCTTTTCCTTTATAAAGGAGGGGTCTAACAGAACCACTCCAGAGATCACCTGGTTGTTGGATAGAGGAACTACCCTCAGTGTTATGGAGTCAACAGGCTATACGCCATTTTTCCTTGTGTATGGAGCAGAAGCAGTTTTGCCTGTCGACATAGAGTACGACTCACCAAGAGTAAGGAAATACTCGGAAGCCAAGGTAAAAGATGCCCGAGAAGATGGAGTTGACTTACTCGAAGAAGCAAGAGAACTGGCATTATCCAGATCCACTATATATCAGCAAAATCTCTGACGCTACCATAGCCGGGAAGTTCAACCTCGTGTTTTTCGAGAAGGGGATATGGTGCTAAGGCTAGTGCAACGCACAACTGGAATGCATAAGTTATCACCCCCATGGGAACGTCCATTCATTGTAAGAAAAGCATTGCACAATGATTCGTATTATCTCATAGATGCTCATGAAGCGCAAAAGAACAAGGCGTACAGGTCAGGTGATGAGACCAAAAGGCCATGGAATGTGGAACTGCTTCGCCCCTTCTACACTTAGGAGAAGCAGTGCATGTACCACTCAAACTCTCATATGTCGGACATTTGTGCCGGTTGTGTGCTGATAATAAAATGGTATGACTCGAAAAAACTAACTCGGGGACTGCCCCTTATGTTTTCCCTTTCAATTATCTTATGTCGGCTGGCGTGACACCCAAAGCTTATCTCGGAACAAGTAGTGTTTACTCGGAAAAAATCAACTCTTTGACTATGATGTTGTCCGAAAACACGGCTTCATGGCAAGAAAGAGGAAAGGATGCACGACGAGTAAACACGAACGCCGGATAAGTATAAGGAGAAACGTGAGTCGACCCTATGTTTTTTGCTAACCCACTGCAGGTTATATTGCATTGTGTGTTGAATGATCCTCGACCAAGTGATCTAAGTTTCATACCCACTAACCATATCCTTAGTACTTTGAGACTCTAATGTCGAACGCCAAAAAAGGTAGACATGAGCCAAAGTCAAGGAAAGGTGAAACGGCAAAATGAGACTCGGGGACTTGCCCTTGGATGATTCACACTCAGAACATAAACAAGATATTTAAAAGCCTTATCAAAAGGCACACAATCAAACATAAGTGCAATGTATATTACATTTGTACCCGGCATACCGGGGATCTCATCAAAGTTCAAGTGTTCGTCCTATTTAGTCTAAAAAGAAGCAGGACTCGGAGGAGCAGCCTTGGAGCTAGGAGCATCGCTTGGAGCATCTGCCGAGTCAGGGGCATCAGTAGCCGAGTCTTCAGGATCATCTGACTCGGTGGCTTCGCTGTCGGCACCCTCTTAATCAGCAACTTCGACAAGTCGTTCGCCAAGCTTGAGGAAGATGGGCCCGTCGCACCAAGCATGCACCATAGTATACTCGATCATGGCGTAGGCTCGCTCCTGGCGTCTCTTGATCAGCTCAGGATCATTAAGCCACTTCCCATCCCCCCTTATGCGTGCAAGCACATCAAGATTGATGTCTTTGTACTAGGAGATCACGAAGGAAAGGGCCTTATCCGCTGCAGCTCGGACGGCCGACTCTTGCCGCTGATCCAGCCTGTCCTCTGCCTGAAGCAGCTTTTCAGCAAGTGGCTCGATGAGTGCAGGTGCATCTTCATACGGACAGAGCATGCAGAACGCATGAATAGCCGACTTTAGCAAGTCCACGCCGCAGGACTTGAGGGTCTTGACGCGCTCCCATAGTGCTTCAAGATGCTCATCGTTACTCACCTCGCCATCAGCTGGGGCACCAGACTCGGCTCTCACCTTCTTCATGGCCCGAATGGCAAACAAATTGGCCTCAGGAAAATTCTTTGCAAGCAAAAGAGAATCTTAGCAAAGTAACAAACAAAGATGACAAGGTCAAGAACAGAAAGCACAGTGCAAAAAAGAGTAAGAACTCACTACCGAGAAAAGAGTTGATTGTGCCAAGTTTGGTTTGCCAAGCCTTGGCCTTGGCTTGGAGCACGTCCAGATCCAGGTTCGCTGACTCAACCGCCGACTTGGCCTCCTTGAGTAGCTCCCTAGTTTCCTCGGCGCTGGCGGCGTGTTGGTCATCTTTCTCGGCAAGCCTTCCTTCAGCCCCTTCACCTCGGCCAAGTGTTTCTGCTCCATGTCGGCCATCAGCTCTTTCAGCCGAGTCACCTCATCTCGCTCCTTCTGGAGTTCGGCTTGGTGCTTCTCTACTTATTCGAGGCAAGTTACTCGTCAGCAACAACAGAAATATCTTGACCCACCAGGATAATAAGGCAAAAGGATGGCAAGAACACAAAACAGCACGAGGAAGGCAAAAAACTTACTCTCTGTCTCGCTGATCTGTGAGTGGATCGCCTCGATGGTGGACTAGTCAGAAGCTGTGGGAAAAGAGCGAGAAAAGGCTAAGAAAATAAAGCAAATAAAGGTACTCCGAATGAAGATATGGCGAGTAAGAAGATTACCTTGGCCATGGGTGTCGATTTGCAGCTTCTCGTAAGCAAGTTAGAGCTTGCAATGCTCCAGGAGGAGAGCTTGATGCACCTTGGTGCGCTCATTATGTGTGAGCTGCACAAAGGAAAAGGACAGTGAACAAATGTAAAAGTCAAGCTCCCAGCCGGATAAAGAGTGACTCCTATCTTAGAGCTTACAGCCGAATAAGTTTCTCATTCGGCAGTAACCTCGGGGACTAGGGATCGAAAGTCTAACATGCGATCTTGGCATAAGGAAATAAAAGGCTAAGTTATTGTATAGAGCTTACAGCCGAGTAAGTTCCGCACTCGGCAGTAATCTCGGGGACTAGGTGATATGTATAACAGAAATACTCATTGACGCGAAATATTATAAAAACTATTTACCTCGTTCACTTCATCCGCGCGGTCCATTAAGGCGAGGGATTTCTAGGTCATATCAGAGACGACCTTGGGGCCCAGTATCAACTTCTTACCAGCACGGGTACTGACCTCTTGCTCGCCAGCTGCATTCCACGCCAAAGCATAAGGCTCAACCGAACCAAGGCCATTACCGCTGAGCGTCCGAGTGAGAACTTGCCCCATTTTCATGGTAGTTCTCACATTTGCGCGGGTGGTTACAGCACTAGTGTGAAGGGAAATAGTTTTAGAGCCATCACCAGACCCGGTAGCCGCAGACCCGCTCGGTTTACCCATAGACGCAAGCATCGTTGCTAATGTTGGGGGCCGGATCTGAGGAACGGTACCCGGAGCACAAACCAAAGTTTGTTTGGTGGAGGTGGTCTTGCCGGATGAAGTGCGAGCCGGACCAGGGCCATAGGCCGGGTCTGGCTCTTTGACAGAAGAGGAGAGTGAGCATATTTATTTAGAGAAGTAAGGGGAGCCGACTGACTGGGCTTAGCGGTTCTGCTGGCACCAAGATCAGAAAGTTGTTCAAGTGCACCAACTTGAGGGCTGATGCCAGATGAACTGGTTGCGGAGGTCTTCTCGGTGCCAGCATCGCTGGCACCAAGATCAGGAAGCCGTTCCTGGCCAGCACCAGGGCTGCTGGGCTGAGTCTCCTTCGCCGAGGGCGCCACCGGGTCTGACTAACACTGAGAAGCATGAGCTTCAACAGTGGGAGCCTCGACTCGGATGGGGTTCTGCACCACAGGATCAGTCGGAGCAGGAGCAGGCCCTAGCGGCGGACCGATGCTAGGATCAGCCTGGTTAGCCGAAAGAGGCGCGACACTGAAAACAACAATACACGCATAAGAAAACAGTAGCAACATATCATAAGGAAAAACGTAAAGTAAGCAGAACACAAAATCTTACCCGGTGATGACCGGATCGTGTGGTGGGCGACGCGTGACTCTGCGCCCGGCAGCTTGCCGAGTCTCAGCCAGCGTGGCAGCAGCAGGAGCAGCAGGAGTGGCCTTGCTCTTCTTGGCTGGCTGAGTACTAGAGGAGGCCTCGCGTCGCTTACTCAGCTTAGCGACAGGAATCTTGCCGACTCCGCCCACGGCAAGAGGAGGAGTGTCATGTAACTAGCCAGCTGCATAAGTAAATGATATGCTTACTCGAATAAGTTAGAGGGATAAGGTCACAAGGAAAATACCTCCAAAATGGTACAATCATCATCCTCATCATCGTCAGACCAATCTTGTAAGGGGTTTAGAGATTGACTCTTACCCGAAGCTGAAGCAGCAGCCCTATGCGGGATGGGCATGAAGCACTCCAAATCATACTCGACTTCGTCGGAGTCGGAGCGATCCTCGTTGTAAGCGCTAGGAGGGACAGTACTGTCATCAACCTGGTGAACAAGGTTCCGCGAGAGAAAAACAGAATAAGTATCGAAAACTATACTGAGAGCAGCAAACAGGCTAAAGCTGACTCGGCAATGAAAATGACTCGGAAACTTACTCAGGGGACAGGCTTGACCCGACTAAACGGAGGGCAGATCCAAGCCCAATCATCCACCAAGTTCAGTTTGAAGATAGAACTTACTCGGCGATCCATGGAATCATGGGTAAGCTCCTTCGTGGAATGCCGAGTGGGGTCATGGGAGCCACTCATGAAGCACATCTTGTGGCTCCTGGCTTGGATAGGGCTTACCCGGCGAGAGATGAAGGTGCACATGAGGTCCGTGTCGGCAAGATGAAAGTTATCATCCGGCGACAACAACCTCTCCAAGATCACATTAGCCTCATTCATCGCAGTGTCTTGGTCGCGTGGGTCCAGTTGCCAGAATTTCTTGCTAGGAACCTCGCCCGAGAAAGGGGGAGTCGGATGTTATTAGTAGCCCCACTATTTTTGACATAGAAGAAAGTTCTATGCCATTTCTTGCAAGAATCAAGGCCAGTAACCCGAGGAAAGATGGAGTCTCTCCTGGGTGTGATGCTAGCGGCACCGCACCGAGTCGGTTTCTTCTCGGCTCGGGGGGCGCCAGGCTGAGGGAAAACTTGCACCCTAAAGCTAAAGTATTTGGACCACACAAGAACTGTAGGCCAAATGCCAAAATAGGCCTCGCAAGCATAAATGAAGCAGGAAAGAGAGCCAATCGCGTTGGCAGGAAGATGATGGGTCTGGAGATAGAAAGTGGAAAGAAATGAAGAAAAGAAGGTGCTCACTGGCAGAGCGAAACCTCTCTCAAAATGAGAAAGGAAAACCACCCGCTCATTGGCATCGGGTTTGGGAGAGATCTCACCAGCGGGAATACGACAATCGACCTGGAGTGGGATGCGCCTGGTTGGGCGGAGCCATTCGACCTCCTCGGTGGAGACCTCCGAGCCCTCCCAGCCGCCGCACTCGCCACCGGGAACCTCCTGCTCCTCGGCCCCATCAGCACCGTTGCGTGCGTCCATGATCCTCCTAGACTCAATCTCCTCCGCCATTAGAAGAGGTTTGGAAGAACATGGACCCGTGGTGGAATGAGAAGAGAAAAGGAGCAATAGCAGGACAAGAACAGAAGGAAGGAAGAACATCAAAGGGGGAAGTTTGATTTCGCAAGAAGAAAGAAGAAGAAGAAGAAGAAGAGGCAGGGGAAAACTAAACGGGCGGGGGGGGGGGGAGTTGTAACCCCCTCACCCCTACTTCAGGGCAGTAAAAATCCCAATCGTGGGACCCATCTGCGCCGTGCGGCCAGCGAGTGGCCGTGTACTCGGCCGAGTAAGCCAATCCGCGGACGCCACATGGAAACAATACACGGAAAATCCCCTGCCACGTCACTAAAGGAAGGACAAGGGGCGCAGGCCGATTGGACTGCCATAGTGACGGGGAATAACTGCGCATCCATCACTGTTCCACCAAAACTTGGAACAAAATTTGAGGCAAGTAACCATGATTACCAGTTGTCAGTGACTGAAGCACGCCGAAAATGATTCTAAATTGGTCAAAATGACTCGGCACGAGGCGACAACGAGCCAGAAAGTCAAAGAACAGACCCGGAAACTGTCAGACAGACTCGGCAAAATGTGAAATCGTGCTAAAACAGTGCGCCTTAAGCAAGGAATAAGGACAAAGGAAAAAGTTCTAATTACATTAAAGGAACCCGGAGACGCCTAACAGCTAGAACTGCTAGACCTCACCAATTTCGGGGACTAATGTTGGGGGGATAACCCCCGGTAGGGTCACAAGGGGTGAAACACAGCCCAGCATGGCTTGCTCCGAGTAAAGAAAGAACCAGGCCGAGTAAGTACTGCCGGGAGAGAGAATCGTATGCGGCCGACATAGAAACTATGTCGGCCAGTATAAGACAAAGTTGTTAATCTTGCAGAAACCAACGAGCCGAGTCTCACGAGGAGGGGCCGAGTCATATAGGACGTGTGGCACCTTTCCGAGTGAGGTTCAGGAGGGACCATGGTAAAACATGGTCAAAAGAGAAGGGCGACGCCGGGTGACACAAAAGGAGTCGGGTGACGCCCAAAGCAAGGGCTGACGTTCAAAGTTACTGCGTGGCGCCAAAAGGAACAGGAGGCGACGTACCAGAAGACCGTTAGCTATCTAGCTTTGTGGACTGGGCCATTGGGCTTAGGGCAAGCCCATGACCCGGCCCGCGTAGTAGGGACCAGGATCCAAATAGTAACCCTAGAACCCAAAGGGGTGTAACCTAGCTAGCACCGCCTATATAAGGAGGGGCATAGCAGTAGTAGAGGGAGGTTGGACAAAGTAGGGAACTAGTGCCTAGAACACTAGTTCATACAGCTCAAGGAGCACTTGTAAATCTCAAGTGTCAATAAAATTCCTAAGTGTGGAGAGTTCATCTTGTTATTCGTGCATGGCAAGACCATGCACTCCCTCCCCAGTGACCACAAGCACCCATTCGTCCCCCAACTTAAGCCTACCCATGGCATCTGCCGTGACACCACCACGACATGCCTCGCGGTCTATTCTTCCGACTGTGTTTGTAGCCGGACTCTGGGTCCTCGTTAAGATCGTTGACGAACTTGCAATGGCGATTGGTGTGAGTGGCTTTGCCGTTGGCGTCGAGGTGTACGAGGCACGGCATATCACGGTACTCTTTGTAGGTTTGTGGAACGCGGACCACTTCCGAGGTAGTTTCACTGTCTCGCTGCTGCCCAGGACCAGCTCCCCGTCCTCGGCCACACTGTCCGCCATCACCTCACCCTGCAAAGGTCATAGCGACCCTGTCGGAGGTTTGCTTTTCTTCTGGCGGGGTCTTCTGCTTGGTGATGCTGTTCCTCCGAGCTTGAGTCGGAACGGCTGTTGCCGGCAGAGAGCCGCGAGCATCATCAGCGGCAGCCGCGAACTCACTGGTCAACTGAATCATCTGGTTGAGATCTAGCTAGTGATTGTCCTGCAGGAGCTTTAACTTATGTCGGAGCAACGTGCCCCTTTCCAACCCATCAATGAAGGAGGCCATGGCGGTCTGAGCGTGCACTCCTGCGCAGGAATTCTTCATATCCAGCCAGCGAGAGAGGTAGGCGCGAGATGTCTCGTCTTTCTCCTGCATGCACCGCTTTAAATCGCCAACAGTGCAGGGTCGTTTGTACGTACCCTCGAAGTTCTTGGTGAACACTTCTTGCATGTCCAACCAATTGCAGATAGATCTCTCCGGCAAGTCATCAATCCATTGTCGGGCCGTGCCCGCCAACATCAATGGGAGGTACTTGACGGCAACGTTCGGGTTACCCCGGGAGATCTCCACCGCGTTACCATAATCATGTAACCATGTAGCTGGCTTGGCGGTTCCGTCATAGGGATTGATGGTCTTGTCAATCCGGAAACCTTTGGGGTAAGTTGCGGACTGTATCACAGGTCCAAAGCAACGTGGTCCCAGGTATGGTCCTTCCCAGGACTCGTGGATATTGTGCAGACATGAACGTGCATCGTATGGCTCCGGGCTTCTTTTCTTCTTCTTGCCATCAGGGGATGGGCTGCGTGAACGACGCGGGCCTCCTCCGCCATGGTGGATTCTAGGTGGCGATGGAGGCGGAGGTGGTGATGGGTTAACCTTCTTGCTATTGCCCTCCTGCGACACCTCGCGCTTGTCGCGGTTGCTTGTCGGACGCGGAGGGTCATGGCGCAACAACTCTTGTGCCCTTGGTTGCGCTCTCTGTCATGACGGGTCTGCTCTGTGTTGTCACGGATGACGATGCCGCTCTGCCTTGGCGGAGGCATATCCGCACGATGGTGAGCTTTGGTATCTTTGCGATGTCGGGGAGAGCGGGGCGATGGAGATGGGCGACGAGGTTGGGCCTTGCCTCCATGGTTGGAGGATATGGGGATAGCATCCTTCCTGTTGTGTGCATCCCTCCGTCTTTGTTCTGACTGGGACCCGACATCATGAGGAGATCTATCCCTTGGCGGCTTATGCTGGCACGAACGCTGGGTCAGACTCAAGCTTCTGAGAGGTGGCCTTTTCCTGCTGTTTCACCACCTTGGACACTAGGTCATAGAGGTCCACAGCTTCAGGTGATCTATCCTGCTCCAGAAGGGTCTTGGCGATGGCGAGGTTGAGAAGAGGAGTGGGCATCACCTGCCTGCCTTCACTATCAATGTATGGCTTGGCCTGTGCCGGCTTCGAGGGAGCCCATCCTAGATTTCGCCGTACACCAGGATCGTTGATGACGTGAGTTGGAGCTTTCTCAGCCTTCTACTACTGTAGCAGAGTCTTGTATTCGGCCTCCATTGCTCTAGCTTTCTCTATTGACTTCTGCGCGTTGGCAAAATCTCGATCTAGCTTGGCGTCTTGCTCCGCGATAGCATGCGCTTCCTCCAGCAGCTGCTGGCGCTTCTCGTCAAGCTGGACTACATTGCGAATATGAGCCATGGTCATGGGCTCGACGAGGAGATTGCCATAAATTACTCTATCAGCTGGAGCGACTTGGGCAGCAGCAGACGTAGATGCTGGAGGCAGTGGGTTGGCGGTGTTATTGTTTCTCGGATCGGTGCTGAGTTCCTACGGCTGCTGCACTGGGTTAGGCGGAGGGGGCATGACCTTTGCGCGATCATTATCGGTAGCAACAGGTGGTCCTTTCCCTTTGTCCAGCGATGTAGGCAGAGCTTGTCTGGGTTGATATTCATCCATTGCCGTTCCAATGGCAACGAACACCTCTCGGGACGTGACGATGTTGTTGGCCTGCTCGTCACGCCTATAATCCTCCTCCATATCCTACATAGCAGAGTCTAGCTCCTCCGGGCTGAAGTCTATCTCCTCCGAGTCGGCACTGATGTCGGCGTAGAGCGCGTCAAGCACGGAGTCGGAGGGTGCCGGGGCTTCCTCGATGACAGGGGGTGGAGGTGCAACAGCGGCGGCAATGACTGGCGGTGGTGGCGGAGCTGCGGCGACAACGACCGAAGGCGGTGGCGGCGGTGGCTGAGGCGGATGGGCTCTGCCAACGAACGCAGTTTCCATTTGAGCTTCCTCCTCAGCCTCCGCATAGCTGTTGACGGTGTTCACCATGCTTTCGAAAGTGAGGCGTCCTGAAGCTTGCTGCCGCCTTAGCGTATGTCGGAGAAGCGTACCTTGGTCTAGTCCTTCCACAAATTGATACATAGCATCATCATTGGGGTAATGAGCCAGGTCGGCCCGTATACGGAGCCACCAGACAAGTTAATCGCGGGGGTTTTCGCCCTCTCTCTGAACGCAACGCGCCAGATCGAATATGTTCACCACTCCGACAAACTTGGATCTCTGCTATCCAGACACACGGGCGAAGCCGGCGGACTTGCAGCAATCTTCCACCGTTATATCCTGCACAGGGGCGGTTTGGGTGGGCCTTGAATTTTCCCGATCTTTGTCGGCAAACTTCGAAGAGAGATCCGACATCGATCCTTCCGCGAATGTATCCTTCCCATAGGCGGTCCGTGCGGGTATTGATGCTCCTCCAACTCCCAAGGAACTAGTGCCCGAGTCGGTTTCGCAAATGAAGAGGTGGATATCTCAGATGTGGACGATTGAGCACCGCGTAGGGTTCGTCTTCATCGGGATCCAGAACTCGTTAGGGGGACGATCAGAACGTTGCCAGAGAAGAGAACGCGACCGATGGCTACGGTTTTGCTGATTCCCGCGAAGATCTTGGACCTCGCCCGCTGCAAAGCCTGAAGCGCCTCTTGCCCCACGGTGGCGCCAACTGTCGTGGTATTGCCAATGAGTACGCCATGGAGGGGTCCTCACAGTGCATGTTTAGAGACGTGGGGAAAGGAGGACGGTTGACGGGTACGAGGTGACACAGCTTACCCAGGTTCAGATCCCACAACGGTGGCGGAATCCTACTCCTGCTATAAATCACTATAATGGCAATACGCCGAGTTACAGGGATTAGTTTGTTGTGTGAGGTGTATGTTGTATCGTGCCCTAAAGGCTCCAATAGGCTCGACTTATATAGTCGCCAGGTCCTAGGGTTATAGGGAAAAGTCCTAGCCGGACAAGTTACAGAGTCCTACACTGTATACAACTAGTCTAGTGTGTTTTGCACTCCAAGGCTCCGGGTACGTCGGTAACTCCTTTGTAGCCTTCCTTCATTCAGCATGGGCCTCCCTTCTGGATCCATCTAACTGGGACGCCCAGCAGGCCATGGGCCATGCTACCAACTGTGGGCCACCCGGGTTATCCGGATAGGAGACATGCTATGAGGATACCCATATAGCATATCCCCAACAATAGGATATATAAACAGAGTAGATGTAGATAAAGTAGCTAATATAGGATATATAGTACGGTACTTCAACAAGGTTCGATAATTAGGCTGCTCAACAGTAGCAGCGGACAAGTTCAACACAAACAACAAAATGAAAGAAGCTGCTTTACAGCAGCAGCATCAGCACAAGATCAGTGGCCCCTCAAGGCCTCCGTTAGGAGGGCCTCCGCCTACTCCCTCGGGCGCTTCCTCCACTTCTTACTGAGCAGTAACTTGACCTTGGGCGCCTTGGGCTTGATCGGGGGCATGCGACCCTCCTCGATGGCCACCTTATAGAGTTTGCGGAGGTGAAAACCGAGCGCCTGGTGCTTGGCTCTGAAGGCGTAGACGTTCTTTGACAGGCCGCGAATATTCACGTCCTCGGCATGCCTCACGAGGGAGTTGAAGTCGGTGGTGAGGCTCCTGGTGCAAAAGGGGCACCTGTAGATGTCGTCGGCGAAGAAGTTGTTGTACTGGCCAGACTTCAGCTTCCTCAGCACCTGACGATTCTTGGTGTTCGTGGACTCGCCGTCGCTGCAGACGTCGCTGCTATCCACCTGTTGGAAAAAACAGTAGAGTGCAATAAGGACATGATTGAGATACCTTGCTTATCTGGATTGATTACTTGCATAAATTAACCGATTGAGATCCCCTGATTATTCCCCAATCCCCAAATCTCTAACCAAATCGAATATTTATCCCAACTACAGATCGGTGCTAGTACTGATCCCAGCTAGGGGCATTGATCGACATACGAGATCTCACACAAGAGGATTATCTACTATAAAAATACCTAGCATCGAATGATTGAAAATACGAACAGCCGAGCCCTAATAACACACAATCTAGTATCCAATGATGGGAATGGGGGAATAACAAAGGAAGGGGAGAAAACCCTAGTTACCTCCAACCATCGGTCGGCTAAGCTGCTATCATAGGCGTTCTCCGGCCTGATGTAATCGTTCTCCTCGTAGGGGTCCCAGCTGTGCAGGATCTGTCAGAGACCGACAGGGGCGGCCTCGCTGGTGGCTACGGCGGAAGCAGGGACGGGGGTTTGGATGAGGACAGAAGCTGTCTTCGATGCCTCGATGGGGGCCTATACGGGGACAGGGGCCTCCTCGCAGGTGTCTACGGCGGAAGCGGGGATGGGGGTCTGAATGGGGACGGCGGCTGCCTTCGATGCCTCGACGGGGGCCTGTACGAGGATGGGGGCCTCCTCGCCGGCTTCCTTGGAGGCGACGATGGCCATCGTGCCGTTCTTCTCCATCGCCGACGTGATTGGGGTTTTCTTGCGGGTTTGTAGAAGGTGATGGGACAGTGGAGATGGTTGCGTGAGTGAGTGAGAGAGTGATGAGTGAGCGAGTGATGAGTGAGAGTGAGGAGGCCTCTATAAAGGTGAAGGGAGGAGACGTTTTGTTTCACGGCGTAACCGCATACGCTACTGCACAGTGCACGGCCACACGCGTCTTCTATAGCCCCATGCACCGCGACACGCATACCGTGCGTCACGTTTTCCCTCTCATGTCTAACCTTGGCCACTTAGTTGTTCTCAGTTATACCCTCGAGTGTAATACTAGTAGTTTGGTTCTACTCTGTTTTGTCCTCTAATATAATACTGTCGTGTGCAATATACTCACTTTTACCCTCCGGTGGCTGGTTAACACAGAGTCAACGAATGGGTTTTAGCTAGCTAATTGAGTCATTTTATGCACAACAAATTCAAAAAGATCAAAACATAGTGGCATCTACCCAGGGAGTCTTATTATGTGACCTGCCACCATAAGAAATGTATATAAATCAAGTTTTAACCTAAATCACCATTTCTCAAATCACCTACTATCTATGAAGGTTCATGGATTTCTACTCAAACCTCTTCCCAAACCATCCCTCCCCAAAACATAATTTGTCTGAATGAGGCAATAATTGTCAAACTGATATATATTTGAATTACAAATAGTTTGATGTATGCCAAGATGTATTTTATTGTATAAAATAAGCATTTTCCATTTTTTAAATATCTTTCTATTTTCTATTTGAACCCCCTTGTCAGTTTTTCCCTTGGTTTTTAAGTTCTACTCAGCTTTGCCCTTGGTTTTTAAGTTCTACTCAGTTTTTCCCTCACTCTTAGTCACAAACTCTCACACCTTTGCTCATCTTGGCTGCTACGCTCTGATTGGTCGAGACAGTTGTCACGCGGATCGTACCCACCAACCATTGATCCTCTATGATCTAGCGGATAGGATAACCCCTGTATCTGTCGGGGGGCACCCTCTATCCATGCAAAATAATGAGTTTGCCACCGATACTTTAACTCCACAAACAAATGATTTTGAATATAATTTGAAGGTAAAGTGTTCAAAGGTGTATAATTTTTGCATTATATTTCACTCCATGAAAATGATAAATGATCAATAGTTTATTAGCACAACATTATCATGTCCTAAGTGTGATTTCAAAGTGTTCAAAGGTGTATAATTTTTGCCATATGCAAGTTTATGCATTACATTCTATGAAAATGATAATCTCTCAAGATTTTCTTAGCACATCATTATCATGTATTAAGTGCGATTTCACAGTGTTCAAAGGTTTATAATTTTCGTCTATGCAAGTTTAGGGATCACTTTTCATCCTCTAAAAATGGTAAACTCTCAAGATTTTATTAGGACGCTATAATTTGAAAGTGTTCAAGAGTTGTGTCAATTATAAACACTCTTTTACATTAAGAGTTGTATAATTTTTTCAATTTGAAAGTGTTCAAGAGTTGTGTCAATTATAAACACTCTTTTACATTAAGAGTTGTATTTTTTTAATTTGAAACTGTTCAAGAGTTGCGTCAATTATAAACACTCTTCTACATTAAGAGTTGTATAATTTTTTCAATTTGAATGTGTCCAAGAGTTGTGTCAATTATAAACACACTTTTACATTAAGAGTTGTATAATTTTTTTAATTTGAAAGTGTTCAAGAGTAGTGTTCAAGAGTTGTGTCAATTGTAAACACTCTTCACATTAAGAGCTATATAATTTTTTTAATTTAAAAGTGTTCAAGAGTTGTGTCAATTATAAACACTCTTTTACATTAAGAGAAATATATTTTTTTAATTTGAAAGTGTTCAAGAGTTATGTCAATTATAAACACTCTTTTGTATTAAGAGTTGTATATTTTTTTTAATTTGAAAGTGTTCGAGAGTTGTGTCAATTATAAACACTCTTTTACATTAAGAGTTGTATAATTTTTTTAATTTGAAAGTGTTCAAGAGTTGTGTCAATTATAAACACTCTTGTACATTAAGAGTTGTATAATTTTTTTAATTTGAAAATGTTCAAGCGTTGTGTCATTTTCTTATTTATTATACATCCATCTTCCTATTTTTTAATTATAAACACTCTTTCACTTGATTGCAGCCGAGATATTAACTCGATAAACCAATTAAATCATCGGAACGGCTCACCGGCCTCATTCTCCATAGCAAGCGGCCCCGTCTGATCGGAACATTTTTGTGCGAGATCTAACCTTCTTTGCGCATGTTTGCCATTGTCATCCTTCATACAGGTCAACGAGACGGCACCATACTATGGCCAGGACGAACGGGAGGCCAAAGTGAAGCTCGACCAAGGGTCGCCGTCGCTGGAGAAGAAGAAGAAAGGGGAGGCAATGACATAGGCGCGGGCCCGGGGCTGGCTCACGTGGATAAGTTGTGGGTCCGACACTCACGTGGATAAGCTATGGGTCTCATGCTGATCTGGATAAGTGGAGAGAGGTGTCCACTACGGGAACCAACTTAACACGGCCCCACTTATCAACATGTAACGGCAAGGGTCCACTATAGGACCTGATAGACTGTAGCCCCACTTGTCAGCACATAACGACGTGGGTCCACTATGGGACCCAACTGAATGCGGCCCCACTTGTCAGCATCTAATGGAAAGGCTGACGGATAGAGAATTTGAGACCGTGCGAGAGTTTCATAATAGGAGATGGGCAAAAGTGAGGAAAAGCTAAGCGGCTGACGAAAAGTGATTACCACTAAGGAACCAAGGGCATGAAAGTAGAAATCCTTTTTATTTAATACTACTCAATGATGAATTAGGCACTAGCATCACTAGGAAAAATCTGTGAGTAAAACTCTAACAAACTAACATTCTTTTATTTTATTTTTGTTGTGTTTTATTTTCTTTTTGTTGTATTTGCAGGAAATGAGAAGAAGCAGAATCAGAAGAAAAGAAGATGAAAGAGTATAAATAGGGAATAAGTTAGGCTTTATTTTTATTATTATGTAACTTTCTTTTATTGAAAGTAGAAATTTTTAAATTACCTTGTAACATGGTACAGTATTTATAAAGTTAAAACTTTCTCTCTTATTAGTCAATTGTAAAGACAATGTAATTTGTTATATTATAATAAAGTTAAATTTCCTTATTTTTGTAATTTGATTCAAGTGAATATTTACATATTATATATAAATATGAATATCAATTATGGAATGCTATAATTATCCATAACACAATTTCATTTTTGTGTCAAATCCAATAAGTATTTAAATGTTTCAATTTTCAATTTGTGAATTTTATAAATTCATTTGAATTCAAATTTGAAATTCAAATATATGTTTGAATTCTTTTCTCCTCAAAACACAAATAATCAATAGGGTCATGTCGAAATCCATCGTACCTTTCCTGATGTTTCCATCAGAACAAGAGAGATATCGATCCCTCTATAGCTTCTTTAGTTCTGCGTGAATATTTCCTGGATTTTCTTATGCATGAATGCAATGTACACACATGTGTTCTCTCTATTTCTAGCTGCTAATCATGAGATGTTACAACGAGCCTAGGTGCGGCTTGATTAGAAGGCTGACGCGCACAGCAAGGCAGTGGGCCGCATGGGCGACGCGCATAGCTTGTTTTTTCAGTACAAGAATCAGTTTTATTGTTTATGGAAGCATTTTTTTGGTTTTTTTAATTAGTTTTTGATGATTTCTGCCCAGATTTTTTCTATTCAAAGTAATCCAATGAATAGTTTGTGTTAGAAAATAGAAAAGTAACAGAAATGTTTCTGTAAAGTATAAAGTTTAATGAATTTTATTCATTTCTTCCGCTACAAATAGTTGTAAAGTGCTCTTTAAATTTAATAAAGACAAAAGTGAGAAATAAATTTTGAGAGCATGTCAAAGTATTTATTCTGATTATGTTCATGTTATTTTTCTAACCAACGTTGTAAATATGATGATCATGATTAGTGTTTTCATTTAAAGTGGTTAACTTCAGCATTTATTTGTATATTCTTCCCAACGATGATGTAGTTTTAAATTGCATAAACAGTTGTATGTGTTAATTTTGACCAACGTTGGATTAATACATGCAATTGTTGTTATGTTCCTACTTATTTGTGGTTTTCAGGAGGGTACTACTTGATGAGCTGCATCAAGGACGTCCCCACCCCCAGAGGTGATAATTACTCTGAATGGAGAAAGAAATTGGACTTGGCGTTTATTTGCGCTGAGGTGGATTGGGTCCTTGAGACTAAGCAGCCCACCAAACCGATAGAGTCACTCTGAGTCGATGCGGATGATGATGTTGCATGGTAGAAAAATAAAAGGGACTATGCTCCATTAGAGATGGCCTACACACTAGAAAACAAAAAGTGGCAAATTGTCAATAAAAAGTGCATGACCTTTATAAATATCACGATTGAACATGTCATTGTGGGATCAATTGTGAAGTGTGTTTTCGTAGGGGGTACCTAGAAAATATAAAGATCCAGTTCACTGACTCTTTAAAGACATATGCTACCTAACTGCTAAAGCAGCTGGTGACAGAAAAGTACACCGGAGGTGGACATGGCATAAGGGAGCACATCCTCAGGATGAGCAACATGCCTGCCAAGTTAAATTCCATGGATGTTGATCTGAAGCTAAAGCCTGAACTCCTTGTCCACCTGGTCATGTCTTCATTGCCAAATTAGTTTGACACCTTTGTTGTCAATTACAACATATCGCTAGAAAAGTGGGACAGTGAAAATACTATAGCCGTGTATGTGCAAGAAGAGGAGAGACTCAAAGCCCAGAATGGTGGTTCTTTGAGCTATGTGAAGGACAACAAGAAAAGGAACTTCACTCAAAGCAATCAAGGTTCCCCTTCAAAGCCACATGGTAAAGCTCCCATGCACTATCAGCATCAGCATAGGCCTCTCCTAGTGAACAAATATACTTCTCTCCGCTGCAACAATAAAGGGCATTACAATAAAGATTGCCCTGCTTGGCTAAAGGAAGTAATGGCAAAGATAGGTAACAATATTGTTTCCTTTGTAAATGAATCTCTGTATACATAGTTTTCGAAATCTACATGGTGGATTGACTTAGGTGCCATTGTTCATGTTGCAAATTCTTTACAGGGGTTCCATTCGACGCGAACTATGAAAAGAAGGGAAAGATGTATTGAAGTCGCAAATGGAGTCCAAGCGGACATTAAACTCTTGGCGACACCTCCTTGGAGCTTGATGATAGATCAACGATCTTTCTTACATATGTCTTAATGTTCCTTCATTACACAAAAATTTAATAAGTGTATCACGTTAGGACAAAGTTAATTATGAGTGTCATTTTGGACATGGTCAGTGTGCCATTTGGTGTAATAAAGATTGTGTGGGTGTTGATTTCCTTCACAATGAGGTTTATTTGTTATCCATTCGTGAAAAGTATATTCTTTGTGTAATGTGAATGAGCATGTTTCCGCGTCGGATAAAGATCAAAAGAAAAGAAAGAGAACTCATGACTCGTCTAAATTATGACAGTATTGTTTAGGCCATATTTCAAGGGGGGAATAGAAAGACTAGTTAAAAATGATATTCTTCCTCTATTAGAGTTCTTCAACCTAGAGCAATGCATAGTTTGCGTTAAAGTAAAGTATGTAAAGCAAATCAAAAAGGGTGCAAAACAAAGAACCGAAACACTAGAATTTATTCACACTGACATTTATGGACTATTTTCTGTGAAAAGTGTTGATGGTTATGACTCAGTTCATAACATTCACAGATGATTACTCCCATTATGGTTATATTTATCCAATTAAAGAAAGATCAGAAGCGTTGGATAAATTTAAGATATTCAAAGCTGAAGTTGAGAATCAGCATAGTAAAACAATATAGAGAGTAAGGTCTAACCGTGGAGGGGATTACTATGGTTGGCACACCCAATATTGCCAAGTCCCTGGACCTTTTGCAAGGTTCTTATAGGATACTGGCATAGTGGCCCAGTATTCTATGTCGGGCGAGCCTCGGCAAAATGGAGTAGCTGAAAGGCGTAATCATACACTTATGGATATGGTGCACAACAGGATGAGTTACTTCACCTTTCCATTTGGATTGTGGATGGAGGCGTTAAAAACCGCCATTCATATTCTCAATAGATTACCAAGCAAGTCGGTGCCCAAAACACCGTATGAGTTGTGGACAAGAAGAGTTCCCTCACTACATCACCTAAGGGTGTGGGGGACCCCAGCTGAGGCCAAAGTATTTAATCCAAATATTACAAAGCTTGACCCTAAAACAGTCAGTTGCCATTTCATTGGCTATCTTGAAAGCTCAATAGGTTTTCGTTTCTACTATTCAGAAAGATACACAAAGTTTGTAGAAACAAGACACATTGTCTTCTTAGAGGACGAAATGATGAGGGGAACATGGTAGCTCGAAAAATTAACCTTGATGAGAAGAGGGTGCATGTACCTAATCCGATGATTCAGGAGCCATTCTTCTCGCTGCCTGTTGTTCCTGTATTAACAACCCCTAAGGTTGTGGTGCAAGCACCTGTTGCAACTTCACCCATGACAATAATGAGTGAAGATCTGGAACCTGTCCGTCAGGAGCCGACCCAACCCACTATTGAGCATGAAAGGAGGAGCAGGAGCCACCTCCAGAAGATATGCCACATGTTGAGACACATGATGTGCCAATAAATGAGGCCCCTAGAAGGTCTCAAAGAGTTAAAAGATCAGCAATTCCTACTGATTATAAAGTTTATAGTATAGAAAGAGTTCAAATGGAGAATGATCCCACTTCATTTGAAGAATCCATGGGTAGTCCTCACTCATCGAAGTGGCTAGAGGCCATGGAAGATGATATGAGGTCGATGAGTTCCAACGAAGTTTGGGATTTAGAGGAAATGCCCAAAGGATCCAAAACAGTAGGTTGTAAATGGGTTTACAAAACAAAGTATGACTCTAGAGGGAATGTGGAGAAATATAAAGCAATACTTGTGGCAAAAGGATTTACACAAAGATAAGGAGTAGATTACAATAAGACTTTTTCTCCAGTCTCATGTAAGGATTCCTTCAGAATCATAATGGCACTAGTTGCACATTTTGATTTAGAGCTAACGTCAAATGTATGTAAAGACGGCATTTCTAAATGGGGATTTAGAAGAAAGAGTCTACATGAAACAACCCAAGAGTTTTGTCATGGGAGGAAAGGAAAACATGGGATGCCGCCTAAAGAAATCCATTTATGTATTAAAGCAAGCTTCTAGACAATGGTATCTAAAGTTTAATGAGACCATTAAGAAATTTGAATTTAAATAGAATGTTGAGGACAACTGCGTTTATGCAAAGTATAAAAGTGGGAAATATATTTTCCTAATTCTGCATGTCTATGATATCTTGCTTTCTAGCAGCGATGTCAGTCTACTACTACAAACAAAGAAGTTCCTGTCCTCACATTTTTATATGAAAGACCTTGGTGAAGCTTAATTTGTTTTGGGAATAAAAATTCACCGAGATAGGACAAATGGGGTTCTAGGATTATCGCACAATGCATACCTAGAGAAGATTCTAAAGAAATATAGTATGCATGCGTGCAATACCACACCTTCTCCTATAGTCAAGGGCGATAGCTTTGGAAAATTTCAACCTCCCGAGAGTCAATATGAGATCGATCAAATGAAAGCAGTACCATATGCTTCGGCTGTTGGAAGCTTACAGTATGCACAAGTGTGCACTCGCCTTGACTTAGATTTTATTACCGGGGTACTCGGTAGATATCAAGAGAATCCAGGCATAAAGCACTGAAATATGGTAAAGAAAGCTTTACATTATACGCAAAGCACAAAAGACCTCATGCTAACATATATAAGGTCTGATTCCCTAGAGATAAGAGGGTATTTAGATGCAGATTTTTCGAAAGATAGAGATGATAGAAAATTCATAACAGGATATGTCTTCACTCTCGCAGGCGGGGCTATTTCGTGGAGGAGCTCCAAACAATCAATAGTTGGATCATCCATGATGTATGCAAAATTTATAGTATGTTACGAGACCACGGGGCAGGCGATATGGTTAAAAAAATTATACCTGACTTGAAAGTGATAGAATGCATTGACAAACCACTAAAGATATACTGTGACAACTAGCCCACGGTATTCTGTACTCACAAAAAAAATTCGAGTAATGCTTCCAAATCAAAAGAGATAAAGTATTATATTGTGAAAAATAAAATCCAGGATCACACTATAAGTCTCGAGCATATAAGGACAAAGGACATGCTTGCAGATCCACTAACGAAGGCTTACCACGTAACGTGTTCAAGGACCACTTAGCCGGCATGGGTTTAAGGAAAAGCCTATGATTCATGGATCATAAGAGGCCCAAAAGGAACAAAATTTGTTTCAAAACAGAGAGGTATATTGTAGTTGTCTGATTCTATCGGCAATTGAGCTATTAAGATGAAACATGCTCTATGTACTGGTCCGTGATGAAACAAGTAAAGTATAAAGTTAAAAGTTAAAAGTAAAGTCGAGATCAAGGGGGAGAATGTTAGATTGATCTCTCCAGTACCGAGCCCAACGGCTCGACGGGAACCCCTTGACCGCGCCCTGATCGGAGGTGCCCAACCGTGCACTGGTTGATGGGCCCCTGTCGCAATGCTATATAAAGGGTGGGGGCCACTGGCACTCGGTATGATGTTCGACTGTGCGCTGCAACCCCCACCAACTCCCCCTACCGATCTAGGGTTTAGCCCTGTGCCGACGGGAAGCTCCGCCACCACCTTACCCACGCTCATGTCATCGCCCCTTCGCCATGGCAATGGCTCGAGCTCGTCAAGCCAAAACGAAGGTACCATCTCTCTCTCTCTCTCTCTCTCTCTCTCTCTCTCTCTCTCTCTCTCTCTCTCTCTCTCTCTCTCTCTCTCTCTCTCTCTCTCTGTATCTAGCAGATCCCAATACAAGTTAATCACTAGCCAAAGAATCTACCGAAATATCTACATCTAGTCGATCTAGCTATCAAACACCTTGTTGGTTAGACTCCATGGGCCACCCTCCAGCTCCACCTCTCCTTCTCCTTTTATGGCTGCCGCGATGGCATCACAGTCTTCCACGACCACAAGCGCCACGAGGCTGTCTTGTGGTACCCCCTCATCGGAGTCCAGTGTCGTGTGGCTTTTCCATCAGGATTCGACACTTACCTAGATAATAACTACATCTGGAGCACTGCGATGTTAGGCTGTGCCGCTGACGAGCAGCACATGCACGACGATTCCCACTTGAGCCCATTCAAACTGGTGTTGGTATGCCATGATGCTAAACCCACAAAGACATATGTTTGCATATATGAATCCACATCTGGTGTATGGGGAGATATTATCTCCATAGCGACTACAGATGTGATTTGTAGTGATAGGCCTAGCATATTGGTTGGGGATGCACTTTGCTGGTTACTTGGTGGAGGCGACATCCTTGAGTTTGATTTTGAAAGGCTGGCCTTTGCTGTGATTGAGAAGACGGCAGACGCCCATGTTCCTGATTTTGGTGTCAACTGGTCCTTTCAGATCTTACGAGGAGAGGATAATGGCCTCGGCCTCGCCATTTTGTCCGTGTCAACACAAAGAATTCAGGTATGGATGAGGAGATCCAAATATGATTGTGTTATCTCATGGGGAACTTGCTTCGGTGTCCCCCCGTAGACAAAGAAATCAGGTAGATAGCGGGTTTGGGTCGTTTTCTTGGTTGATACCGGGTGGAGGTGGAGTCTGAACTAGATACGTATAGGACAGCGGGAATACAGGCGGGATTGGGGTGTGTGTCTAGTCGTATGACCAGTGGAGCTAGCTCTGATCGATCATGATCATGAGGCAGTTTGTACAGGCTAGTCACAAACTCTTGTACTCCGTGGAAGCTGACTTTGTTCAAACATGTCAGGTGCATCATTGACGTTTGTTAAAAAACTAAAATATTGGAAAATACAAAAAAATATTATTACTTGTTAAATTGGAAAAGTTACACACGCATCTCTCTCTCTCTCTCTCTCTCTCTCTCTCTCTCTCTCTCTCTCTCTCTCTCTCTCTCTCTTCTCTCTGTGTTTATCTAGAAGATCCCAATACAACTTAATCACTAGCCAAAGCATCTACCGAAAGATCTACATCCAGTCGATCTAGCAATCAAACACCTTGTTGGTTGGACTCCGTGGGCCACCCTCCACCTCCACCTCTCCTTCTCCTTTTACGGCTGCCGCGATGGCATCACAGTCTTCCTCGACCACAAGCGCCACAAGGCTGTCTTGTGGAACCCCCTAACCGGAGTCCAGTGCCGTGTGGCTTTTCCACCGGGATTCGACACTTACCTAGAAAATAACTACATCTGGAGCACTGCGGTGTTAGGCTCTGTCGTTGACGAGCAGCACATGCACGACGATTCCCACTTGGTCCCATTCAAACTGGTGTTGGTATGCCATGATGCTAAACCTACAAAGACATATGTTTGCATATATGAATCCACATCTGGTGTATGGGGAGATATTATCTCCATAGCGACTACAGATGTGATTTGTAGTGATAGGCCTAGCATATTGGTTGGGGATGCACTTTGCTGGTTACTTGGTGGAGGTACATCCTTGAGTTTGATTTTGAAAGGCTGGCCCTTGTTGTGACTGAGAACACGGCAGACGCCCATGTTCCTGTTTTGGTGTCGACTGGTCCTTTCAGATCTTACGAGGAGAGGATAATGGCCTCGGCCTCGCCATTTTGTCAGTGTCAACACAAAGCATTTAGGTATGAATGAGGAGATCCAAATATGATTGTGTTATCTCATAGGGAACTTGCTTTGGTGTCCCCCCCTAGACAAAGAAACACTAGTAGAAAACAGGCCATCCGTTCACGCCCCCTTAGAGCATTAGTCCCGGTTGCGCCACAAACCGGGACTAATGCTGGCACGCGTCCCGGTTCGAGCGTGCACGGGGCCCGGATGCATGCATCCCGGTTGGTAAGGGGGCATACGTCCCGGTTTGTAACACAAACCGGGACTAAAGGTTGGGCGTCAGCCACGTGGCGTGGCACACACCTTTAGTCCCGGTTTGTGTTACAAACCGGGATGTATGCTCTCGCCCTCTATAAATGCAACGCCCCAGCCCTCTGCCTTCACTCTGTTTTTTCTTGGTGGAAGGTGTGAGGGGTGTGCTAGTTTTTTCCCCTATGCATGCATTCAAGGTGTTTGATGATATGTTTGAGTGAATGATCCCGTTCAATTTCTCATAAAACAAAAATATAGAAGGTGTCCGAGACGCACTTGAGCTTTCTCCTCTTTATTTTCCTCGATCGAGGTTAGCAATCTTATCTTTTCTCTGTCATTGATACAATGCATGTGTTGATGTGAATTGGTCATTTCACTATTTATGATGTCCTGTTTTTTGATAAACTTACTTATATGATGCAGATGAACGGTCGGGAATGGATGTACGGTGACCGGCGCGTAGCCGGGTATATGAAAGGCGTGGATAAATTTATCGATGTGGCTACGGCAAACAAAGAGAATGGTTTTATACGTTGTCCATGTGTTCAATGTCGGAACAACAAGGAGTACTCTTCCTCAAAAATCATTCTCGGCCACCTGATTATGAAAGGTTTCATGCCCAACTATAATTGCTGGACCAAGCACGGGGAAAGAGGGGTTATGATGGAAGATGGTGAATAAGAAGATGATGATAACAACTATCATCATATGTTTCCTGAATACAGTGATACTGCAATGGAAGACAATGGAGAGGAAGGAGGTGAAGAACGGGCATCAGATGAGCCGGCTGATGAACTTGGTAGGGTCATTTCTGATGCAAAGCGAGACTGTGAAACAGAAAATGAGAAGTTGAAGTTAGAGGGCATGTTAGAAGATCAAGAAATTGTTGTACCCAAATTGTGAAGATGGCAGCACAAAGCTCGGTACCACACTGGAATTGTTGCAATGGAAGGCAGAGTGTGGTCTAACTGACTCCTCATTTGAAAAGATGCTGAAAATAATGAAGCCGAAGTTTCCAAAACATAACGAACTTCCCGAGAGTACCTACGAAGCAAAGAAGACTCTTTGTCCTCTAGGATTAGATGTGCAAAAGATACATGCATGCATTAATGACTGCATCCTCTACCGCGGTAAGGAGTATGAGAATTTAGATAAATGCCCGGTATGTAATGCATTGCGATATAAAATCAGACGAGATGACCCTGGTGATGTTGAGGAAGAGCCCCTCCGGAAGAGGGTTCCTGCTAAGGTTATGTGGTATGCTCCTATAATACCAAGGTTGAAACGCATGTTCAGAAACAAAGAGCATGCCAGGTTGTTGCGATGGCACAAAGAAGACCGTAAGAAAGACGGGAAGTTGAGACACCCTGCTGATGGGTCACAGTGGAGAAAAATCAAGAGAGACTTCCCAGACTTTGCAGGTGACGCAATGAACTTATGGTTTGGTCTAAGTACGGATGGCATGAATCCTTTTGGGGAGCAGAGCTGCAGTCACAGCACCTGGCCCGTGACTCTATGTATCTACAACCTGCCTCCTTGGTTGTGCATGAAGCGTAAGTTCGTTATGATGCCAGTGCTCATCCAAGGCCCGAAGCAACCGGGCAACAACATTGATGTGTACCTTAGGCCATTATTTGAAGAACTCTTACAATTGTTGGGGAAAACCAGGTGTACGTGCGTGGGATGAGAACAAACAGGAGCCATTTGATCTACGAGGGTTGTTATTCGTAACCATCAATGATTGGCCTGCTCTTAGTAACCTTTCAGGATAGACAAACAAGGGATATAAGGCATGCACACACTGTTTAGATAAGACTGAAGGTACATATTTGCATAAATGCAAGAAGGTTGTGTACCTGGCGAATCGACGATTTCTTCCGACCAATCATCCCGTAAGAAAGAAAGGCAAGCATTTCAAAGGTGAGGCAGATCACCGGAAGAAGCATGAACTCCCTACTGGTGATGATGTATTTGGTATGGTCAAGGACATAGAAGTAATCTTTGGAAAGGGTCCCGGCAGTCAATCAGTTCCGAACGGCGTCGCTACAGGACACGCACCCATGTGGAAGAAGAAATCTATATTTTGGGAGCTGCCATATTAGAAAGTCCTGCGTGTCCGCTCTTCAATCGATGTGATGCACGTGACGAAGAATCTTTGCGTGAACCTGCTAGGATTCCTAGGTGTGTATGGGAAGACAAAAGATACACCAGAAGCACGGGAGGACCAACAAATTATGAAAGACCCAAAGAACATGCATACACAGAACAAGACGGATAAAGGGCGTCACTTAAGTCGTGCCAGCTATGCTTTTACCAAAGCAGAGAAGGAAATCTTTTTTGAAGTCCTTTATAGTATCAAGGTGTCATCGGGCTTCTCATCTAATATAAAGGGGATAATAAATATGGCAGAGAAAAAGTTCCAAAACCTGAAGTCTCATGACTGTCACGTGATTATGACGCAGTTGCTTCCGATTGCATTGAGGGGGCTTCTACCGGAAAATGTTCGAGTACCCATTGTGAAGCTGTGTGCATTCCTCAATGCAATATCTCAGAAGGTAATCAATCCAGATAATCTGCCAAGGTTACAGAAGGATGTGGTACAATGTCTTGTTAGTTTTGAATTGGTGTTCCCACCATCCTTCTTCAATATTATGACGCATCTCCTGGTTCACCTAGTGGAAGAGATTGCCATTCTCGGTCCGGTATTTCTGCACAATATGTTCCCCTTTGAGAGGTTCATGGGAGTCTTAAAGAAATATGTTCATAACCGTGCTAGACCAGAAGGAAGCATCTCCAAGGGATATGGAACAGAGGAGGTCCTTGAGTTTTGTGTTGACTTTATTCCTGACCTTTAGCCGATTGGTGTTTCTGACTCGCGGCATGAGGGAAGACTAAGTGGAAAAGGCACGCTGGGAAAGAAAGCAATGATATGTAGGGACGGGGATTCTTTCACTAAAGCACACTACACAGTTCTACATAATTCCACCTTGGCAGCTCCGTATATCGAGGAACACAAAAATATTCTACGCTCCAAAAACCCGGGGAAGCCTGAATCACTGATTACAGATGAACACATGAAGTATTTTGGTGGTTGGATGCGGACACATCTCTTGAATGACACCACTGTTGGAGATCATCTATACTTGTTGGCCGCGTCACCATCTTCTACTGCATTGAATTTCCAAGGGTACGAAATAAATGGGAATACATTCTACACAATCGCCCAAGATAAAAAGAGCACCAACCAAAATAGTGGTGTCCGCTTTGATGCAATAGACGAGAATGGACAAAAGGGCACATATTATGGTTACATAGAGGAGATATGGGAACTAGACTATGGAGTCTCTTTTAAGATCCTTTTTTTCGCTGCAAATGGGTCAACCTGAATGGGGAAGGGGTAAAGATAGACCAGTTGTACGGAGTGATAACAGTTGATCTCAACAATCTTGGTTATAGAGATGAACCGTTCGTCCTAGCCAATGATGTGTCTCAGGTTTTCTATGTGAAGGACATGTCCTACAGACCAAAAAAAGAAAAAATATGCAAACGAATGCATCATATGATGAGCCAAAGCATCACATAGTTCTTTCAGAGAAAATAAACATCGTGGGAATCGAGGACAAGACAGACATGTCAGAAGATTATAATAAGTTTGATGAAATTCCGACCTTCACAGTGAAAACTGGCCCAAGCATTCCGTTAAGTAAAGAAGATGCTCCATGGTTACGTCTGAAGCGATCATAAGGAAGGACATATGCCAAGAAGTTCATGCTCATATTATGTAACTCTAGTTCATGTCTTTCGCGGTTTGTGGCTTCACCGAAGGATATCTTTCATGGTTTGTGGCTTGACCGGGACTATATATAGGGGGGCCTTTAGTCCCAGTTTTATAGTCTCAGTTTTTAATATTAATAAATGTCTTGAGTGTTAGTCTCGTTTTGTGGCTGGACCGGGACTATGAAGAAGTTGTCCCGATTCATACTTACCATTAAGATCTGATCTCCAAACGCACGCGGTCACATATTAGGGAGTGCCTCTATGACCAGTTTCTTGGAGATGCCGAAGGACTGGGATCCGATGGCATCTCCCTGAAACTGGTCGTAGTGGTGTCCCTGCTCTCGAAAACCATCTTGCAGCTTGTAACTTCTCTAACTAGATCAATACACCTGGGAGCTAACTAATTTCACATATTAGGGAGTGCCTCTATGACCAGTTTCTCGGAGATGCCGGAGGACTAGGCTCTGTCGGCATCTCCCTGAAACTGGCCGTAGTGGTATCCCTGCTCTCGAAAACCATCTTGCAGCTTGTAACTTCTCTAACTAGATCAATACGCCTGGGAGCTAACTAATTTCACATATTAGGGAGTGCCTCTATGACCAGTTTCTCGGAGATGCCGGAGGACTGGCTCCGTCGGCATCTCCCTGAAACTGGCCGTAGTGGTGTCCCTGCTCTCGAAAACCATCTTGGAGATGCCTCAGACTGGCTGGAGGACTGGACTCACAAGGATGCCTATTTATAGTATAAGCAGCTCGGCATAGTGTCGACACTTATGAAATAATGTCGACACTCACCCCTATTATTAGTGCTGACTCGTGTTTTGTCCCGGTTGGTGTCTCCAACCCGGACTAAAGCTTCATCTTTAGTCCCGGTTGGTGACACCATCCGGGACAAGGTACACGCTGCACGACATAATGTCGACACTCACCCCTATCATTAGTGCTGCCTGGCCCATCCTGCCGAAATCCCTCCAACCGGGACTAAAGATGAACCTTTAGTATATTGAAAATTCGAAAAATGAAAATCCTTCGCGTGATGTTATATTATGTGACATAGTTGAAAGGACAAATACCAGACTTGGTATATTGATCATGTTTCGAAAAAACCTTCACAAAATGACCTATCATGTTCGAGGTTTCATGGCTTTCGGTCCAAATGACCGATGTTATGTGCTGAATCATGGCATAGTTTGTTATGTTGTGCCCATATTATGCATGCGTGTGGATATTGGTATGGAGAACAATGTTGCAGGAGTAAGTTTTCCTTTTTGTCGCACGGAAAAGCCCTTTTCCATTCCGAGCGCAAAAAACGGGTCGTTTTGTGAAGTAACCACCAAAATGCCATTTCAGAATGCTACCGTCCCATTTTCCTAAAATACTAGACCACCTTACATGTACTATCTCCCAACCGGGACATCTCAAACCTTTTCGTCCATCCCGGGTAAAAATGACAAATGTCTGCCGAATCGGCAGGAAGTGGGTCCGGTTTGTACTACAGGTACATGATCTATCGCCCGTGATTTTTTGAAAAAATCATTTTTAGACTCGCAATATGTGGTTTCTTCAGAGATCTAATGCAAGTTCTAACGTTGCTCGTCTCCTATCTTCATGCACACCGGTTCGACCATAGTTAGAAATTCAGATAATTCAAAACGGGCATAATAAATTCAAAAAAAATCCAAACAATGAAAATCCGTCGCGTGCTGTCATATTATGTTACATAGTTGAAAGGAAAAATACCATACTTGGTATATTGATCATGTTTCAAAAAAACCTTCACAAAATGACCTATCATGTTCGAGGTTTCATGGCTTTCGGTCCAAATGACCGATGTTAGGTAGTGAATCACGGCATGGTTTGTGATGTTGTGCCCATATTATGCATGCGTGTGGACATTGGTATGGAGAACAATGTTGCAGGAGGAAGTTTTCCTTTTTGTCGCACGGAAAAGCCCTTTTCCATTTTCCGAGCGCAAAAAAGGGTCGTTTTGTGAAGTAACCACCCAAAAGCCGTTTCAGAATGCTACCGTCCCATTTTCCTAAAATACAAGACCACCTTACATGGACTATCTCCCAACCGGGACATCTCAAACCTTTTCGTCCATCCCTGGTAAAAAGGACAAATGTCTGCCGAATCGGTAGGAAGTGGGTCCGGTTTGTACTACAGGTACATGATCTATCGCCCGTGATTTTTTGAAAAAATCATTTTTAGACTCGCAATATGTGGTTTCTTCAGAGATCCAATGCAAGTTATAACATTGCTCGTCCCCTATCTTCATGCACACCGGTTCGACCATAGTTAGAAATTCAGATAATTCAAAACGGGCATAATAAATTTAAAAAAATCCGAAAAATGAAAATCCTTCGCGTGGTGTCATATTATGTGACATAGTTGAAAGGACAAATACTAGACTTGGTATATTGATCATGTTTCGTAAAAACCTTCACAAAATGACCTATCATGTTCGAGGTTTCATGGCTTTCGGTCCAAATGACCGATGTTATGTGCTGAATCACGGCATAGTTTGTGATGTTGTGCCCATATTATGCATGCGTGTGGACATTGGTATGGAGAACAATGTTGCAGGAGGAAATTTTCCTTTTTGTCGCACGAAAAAGCCCTTTTCCATTTTCCGAGCGCAAAAAACGGGTCGTTTTGTGAAGTAACCACCAAAATGCCGTTTCAGAATGCTACCGTCCCATTTTCCTAAAATACAAGACCACCTTACATGGACTATCTCCCAACCGGGACATCTCAAACCTTTTCGTCCATCCCTGGTAAAAAGGACAAATGTCTGCCGAATCGGTAGGAAGTGGGTCCGGTTTGTACTACAGGTACATGATCTATCGCCCGTGATTTTTTGAAAAAATCATTTTTAGACTCACAATATGTGGTTTCTTCAGAGATCCAATGCAAGTTATAACGTTGCTCGTCCCCTATCTTCATGCACACCGGTTCGACCATAGTTAGAAATTCAGATAATTCAAAACGGGCATAATAAATTTAAAAAAATCCGAAAATGAAAATCCTTCGCGTGGTGTCATATTATGTGACATAGTTGAAAGGACAAATACTAGACTTGGTATATTGATCATGTTTCGTAAAAACCTTCACAAAATGACCTATCATGTTCGAGGTTTCATGGCTTTCGGTCCAAATGACCGATGTTATGTGCTGAATCACGGTATAGTTTGTGATGTTGTGCCCATATTATGCATGCGTGTGGACATTGGTATGCAGAACAATGTTGCAGGAGGAAGTTTTCCTTTTTGTCGCACGGAAAAGCCCTTTTCCATTTTCCGAGCGCAAAAAACGGGTCGTTTTGTGAAGTAACCACCAAAATGCCGTTTCAGGATGCTACCGTCCCATTTTCCTAAAATACTAGACCACCTTACATGGACTATATCCCAACCGGGACATCTCAAACCTTTTCGTCCATCCCGGATAAAAAGGACAAATGTCTGCCGAATCGGTAGGAAGTGGGTCCGGTTTGTACTACAGGTACATGATCTATCGCCCGTGATTTTTTGAAAAAATCATTTTTAGACTGGCAATATGTGGTTTCTTCAGAGAGCCAATGCAAGTTCTAATGTTGCTCGTCCCCTATCTTCATGCACACCGGTTCGACCATAGTTAGAAATTCAGATAATTCAAAACGGGCATAATAAATTCAAAAAAAATCTGAACAATGAAAATCCTTCGCATGGTGTCATATTATGTTACATAGTTGAAAGTAAAAATACTAGACTTGGTATATTGATCATGTTTCGTAAAAACCTTCACAAAATGACCTATCATGTTCGAGGTTTCATGGCTTTCGGTCCAAATGACCGATGTTATGTGCTGAATCACGGCATAGTTTGTGATGTTGTTCCCATATTATGCATGCATGTGGACATTGGTATGGAGAACAATGTTGCAGGAGGAAGTTTTCCTTTTTGTCGCACGGAAAAGCCCTTTTCCATTTTCCGAGCGCAAAAAACGGGTCGTTTTGTGAAGTAACCACCAAAATGCCGTTTCAGAATGCTACCGTCCCATTTTCCTAAAATACTAGACCACCTTACATAGACTATCTCCCAACCGGGACATCTCAAACATTTTCGTCCATCCTGGGTAAAAAGGACAAATGTCTGTCGAATCGGCAGGAAGTGGGTCCGGTTTGTACTACAGGTACATGATCTATCGCCCGTGATTTTTTGAAAAAATCATTTTTAGAGTCGTAATATATGGTTTCTTTAGAGATCCAATGCAAGTTCTAGCGATGCTCGTGCCCTATCTTCATGCACACCGGTTCGACCATAGTTAGAAATTCAGATAATTCAAAACGGGCATAATAAATTAAAAAAAATCCAAAAAATGAAAATCCTTCGCGTGGTATCATATTATGTGACATAGTTGAAAGGACAAATACCAGACTTGGTATATTGATCATGTTTCGTAAAAACCTTCACAAAATGACCTATCATGTTCGAGGTTTTAAGGCTTTCGGTCCAAATGACGGATGTTATATGCTGAATCACGGCATAGTTTGTTATGTTGTGCCCATATTATGCATGCGTGTGGATATTGGTATGGAGAACAATGTTGCAGGAGTAAGTTTTCCTTTTTGTCGCACGGAAAAGCCCTTTTCCATTCCGAGCGCAAAAAATGGGTATTTTTGTGAAGTAACCACCAAAATGCCATTTCAGAATGCTACCGTCCCATTTTCCTAAAACACTAGACCACCTTACATGTACTATCTCCCAACCGGGACATCTCAAACCTTTTTGTCCATCCCGGGTAAAAATGACAAATGTCTGCCGAATCGGCAGGAAGTGGGTCCAGTTTGTACTACAGGTACATGATCTATCGCCCGTGATTTTTTGAAAATATCATTTTTAGACTCGCAATATGTGGTTTCTTCAGAGATCTAATGCAAGTTCTAACGTTGCTCGTCTCCTATCTTCATGCACACCGGTTCGACCATAGTTAGAAATTCAGATAATTCAAAACGGGCATAATAAATTCAAAAAAAAATCCAAACAATGAAAATCCTTCGCGTGGTGTCATATTATGTTACATAGTTGAAAGAAAAAATACCATACTTTATATATTGATCATGTTTCGAAAAAACCTTCACAAAATGACCTATCATGTTCGAGGTTTCATGGCTTTCGGTCCAAATGACCGATGTTATGTGCTGAATCACGGCATAGTTTGTGATGTTGTGCCCATATTATCCATGCGTGTGGACATTGGTATGGAGAACAATGTTGCAGGAGGAAGTTTTCCTTTTCGTCGCACGGAAAAGCCCTTTTCCATTTGCCGAGCGCCAAAAACGGGTTGTTTTGTGAAGTAACCACCAAAATGCCGTTTCAGAATGTTACCGTCCCATTTTCCTAAAATACAAGACCACCTTACATGGACTATCTCCCAACCGGGACATCTCAAACCTTTTCGTCCATCCCGGGTAAAAAGGACAAATGTCTGCCGAATCGGTAGGAAGTGGGTCCGGTTTGTACTACAGGTACATGATCTATCGCTCGTGATTTTTTGAAAAAATCATTTTTAGACTCGCAATATGTGGTTTCTTCAGAGATCCAATGCAAGTTCTAACGTTGCTCGTCCCCTATCTTCATGCACACCGGTTCGACCATAGTTAGAAATTCAGATAATTCAAAACGGGCATAATAAATTCAAAAAAAATCCGAACAATGAAAATCCGTCGCGTGGTGTCATATTATGTTACATAGTTGAAAGGAAAAATACCAGACTTGGTATATTGATCATGTTTCGTAAAAACCTTCACAAAATGACCTATCATGTTCGAGGTTTCATGGCTTTCGGTCCAAATGACCGATGTTATGTGCTGAATCACGGCATAGTTTGTGATGTTGTGCCCATATTATGCATGCGTGTGGACATTGGTATGGAGAACAATATTGCAGGAGGAAGTTTTCCTTTTTGTCGCACGGAAAATCCCTTTTCCATTTTCCGAGCGCAAAAAACGGGTCGTTTTGTGAAGTAACACCAAAATGCCGTTTCAGAATGCTACCATCCCATTTTCCTAAAATACTAGACCACCTTACATGGACTATCTCCCAACCGGGACATCTCAAACCTTTTCGTCCATTCCAGATAAAAAGGACAAATGTCTGCCGAATCGGTAGGAAGTGGGTCCGGTTTGTACTACAGGTACATGATCTATCGCCCGTGATTTTTTGAAAAAATCATTTTTAGACTGGCAATATGTGGTTTCTTCAGAGAGCCAATGCAAGTTCTAGCGTTGCTCGTCCCCTATCTTCATGCACACCGGTTCGACCATAGTTAGAAATTCAGATAATTCAAAACGGGCATAATAAATTCAAAAAAAATCCGAACAATGAAAATCCTTCGCATGGTGTCATATTATGTTACATAGTTGAAAGGAAAAATACTAGACTTGGTATATTGATCATGTTTCGTAAAAACCTTCACAAAATGACCTATCATGTTCGAGGTTTCATGGCTTTCGGTCCAAATGACCGATGTATGTGCTGAATCACGGCATAGTTTGTGATGTTGTTCCCATATTATGCATGCGTGTGGACATTGGTATGGAGAACAATGTTGTAGGAGGAAGTTTTCCTTTTTGTCGCATGGAAAAGCCCTTTTCCATTTTCCGAGCGCAAAAAACGGGTCGTTTTGTGAAGTAACCACCAAAATGCCGTTTCAGAATGCTACCGTCCCATTTTCCTAAAATACTAGACCACCTTACATGGACTATCTCCTAACCGGGACATCTCAAACCTTTTCGTCCATCCCGGGTAAAAAGGACAAATGTCTGTCGAATCGGCAAGAAGTGGGTCCAGTTTGTACTACATGTACATGATCTATCGCCCGTGATTTTTTGAAAAAATCATTTTTAGACTCGCAATATGTGGTTTCTTCAGAGATCCAATGCAAGTTCTAACGATGCTCGTCCTCTATCTTTATGCACACCTAAAAGTAAAAGTGAATTTTCTTATTTATGCCAATCCTATTTTTTTTGAGTAAAATTTATTTATCCGTTTGTGATTTTGCCGACCTGCATGCTAGTCTCACCCCAGAGACATGTTTCAAACAGTTGGGGGTACAGACTACATAGCTCCAAATACTATGCAAACGTTTGAAACTATAGCAGAGATACGGAGATAAAGCCTTTTCTTGTAACCCTCTCTGCTTAATCTGTAACCCTCTGGCTTTCTCTACTGGTCCATGGTCTCACACTCTCACCTGTAGTTAAGAAAGGAGTCGAACCACCGCCGAGTCCGAGCTTCATAAATTTCCGTCCTTATCCCGAGTTTTGGATTCTCGCGCCTTCGCATCCTGACGTATTGAGCGAGCGGGAGCGACGCCACCGGTGATTCACGCCGACGTAAGTTTCACCAGCATCTCCCCGCCCTCCTTAAATGGTTCATAGTTTAAATGTTTATATTAATTATTTTTTAAAAATAGAAAATGGTTTTGAATTATTTATTCAAATCTAGACACTTTTTATGTTTAAAGTTTTTCTAAATTCCAAATTAATATTCAAAAAATATAAGTTAATTCATTATTAATATTAAATAGTTCATAGTTTAAATGGTTACATTAATTATTTTTTAAAAATAGAAAATGGTTTTGAATTAGTTATTCAAATCCAGACACTTTTTATGTTTAAAGTTTGAGTGTGGATTTGCTGCCCAGGGGGATAGCTGCCCCCCACCCAAGCAACACCGTACGATTTGTGCCAAGATCTTCACAACCACTAGGTTGTCAAATGACATGGTGCTAATGGAGTGGTGTTAATGGCTGATTAAGCAGTCCTCTCTACTGGCAGGCTTGTCAGTGCTCTGCATGCACATATCTTATTGGTCCATGCGTCCCTGCAGTGCGTGGAGTACCGTGTCTGAATTATTTTGCTATGACCAAGACTTCATTGTACTGACTCTGCGCTAGCTAGCTCAAGCATGTAATAAGCACATGTAAGCAGCCTTACGTTAGAAGGCCTTACTTCAGATCGCCTTCGGATGTATATTTACTAGATTATCGGAAGACCGATGATTTGGTTGGTACATGCGAGTTTCCATTCCAGCCAGTACATATGCTTCCAGACAAAATTATGTAATAGCACTAGCTTCTTCTGCCATGCATGCGGTGGCGATGCATGCTTATAGAAAAACAAAAACCTGCAACTGCGTATCAGTCCATATGAATCAAAACTAAACAAAGTACACGTATATTGAGGAGATGTTTTCTCCTCTGTATCGTGTTAGCTTTTGAAAATATTTTTACTGTGTCCTGTCAGCTTTATTACAGACTGCTTAATGATACTTCTTATCTTAAGGTTACTACGCACGTATCTCAGCGCATGACATGGCGTGCATCCAGGAGGGGGGCAACTATCCCCCTGGGCAGCAGACTATTAACCTTAAAGTTTTTCTAAATTCCAAATTAATATTCAAAAAATATAAGTTAATTCATTATTAATTTTAAATGGTTCATAGTTTAAATGGTTACATTTATTATTTTTTAAAAATAGAAAATGGTTTTGAATTAGTTATTCAAATTCAAACACTTTTTATGTTTAAAGTTTTTCTAAATTCCAAATTAATGTTCAAAAAATATAAGTTAATTCATTATTAATTTTAAATGGTTCATAGTTTAAATGGTTACATTAATTATTTTTTGAAAATAGAAAATGGTTTTGAATTAGTTATTCAAATTCAAACACTTTTTATGTTTAAAGTTTTTCTAAATTCCAAATTAATATTCAAAAAATATAAGTTAATTCATTATTAATTTTAAATGGTTCATATTTTAAATGGTTACATTAATTATTTTTAAAAACAGAAAATGGTTCTGAATTAGTTATTCAAATTCAAAAACTTTTTATGTTCAAAGTTTTTCTAAATTCCAAAGTAATTATCATTTAAAAAAATACAAATTAAACCCCAAAATAAAAAATAAGGCGGGAACAGAGAGAAAATTGCTGAATTTTTTGAAAACAGGGTCATATGTCCCGGTTGGTGCCACCAACCGGGACTAAAGACCCCTGCGCGCGCCCCTTGGGCTGACGGAAAAATAGTGGACTATACATCCCGGTTGGTGGCTCCAACCGGGACGTATGACCCTTTAGTCCCGGTTGGAGCCACCATGTCAACACCCGGATTTTTAATCCCAGATGCCTGTTATGCCATACATCGTAATCCCAGGATTACCATTTTTGCGAGACATAACAGAATTGGATACCATAGTACATCATTCATTACAAACCATACATAAGTTCTTACACAAATAGGGATCTCATGATCCAGTTCTTAATACAACTTCAAGCAGCGGAATACGTAATAATAACGGTAGCGTAGGAGAAGCTCCATCTTCGGGGTCACAGGCAATGCTGACGATGGTATATGATCCTAGTTGTCGTAACCTTCCTGGGGTCCATCCTCCAAGTACTCCTCTTCATAGTCTGGCCATGGGAATAGCCAGGGACAAAGCCATGAGTACTCTTTAAGTACTCGCAAACTAATACTAACAAGTGAAAGGGTTTATTGATAATAGGACACTAGGCTCTAGGGTTGTTTTGCAAAAAGCTAGATTTATCTCTACTAAGTTTAGAAGCAACGAATGCTAGTTGAAGTTTTATAACACCTAAGGGGGAACTTGTACCTCATATCACAACCTTGTTGTGGTCAAGTCAAAGTCTCAATTCATTTCACAAGTTCTTTTAAAACATCTGACGGGGGAACAGTATGGCCACTCCAACTGTCCATAACCGCGGACGCGGCTATTCGAATAGTTTGACACTTTGCAGAGATTGTACACTTTCACCACAACATTCGATACATCCGTCAGGAACAAATCCTGAATTCACCATACTCAGTATGCGGATAATCAATCCTAACCTTTCAATTACACGCCCTAGTATTAGCACCTCTCCTGTGAGTTTGGCCTCCCAACCATGACCAACTGTCATCTTGGGTACTGCACAGGTGGACAATCTTCACAAGGTAGCCTCAGCTCAGACCTTGGCCGTGAGGGAACTAATACTAAGGTATATAAGCTTCCAGTCAAGCCCTACCCAATCTTCGGGTATTGTGGTTGTACGATAGAATTGGAATGGTATCGCATCCAGACAACCATCAGTTTTATAAAGGGGCTAAGGCTCATGCCTCAACATTTTCATCACCAAAATCATCAGGTGTTCGGAAACACATGTCCAAAACATTTCAATAGAATGATCCATCATTCCAAGGTTTTCATAACCATTTTTCCACCAAGTATTCCCATCTAAAGTTGATCCAGTTTTATGCTTAGCACTAGCATCTACAAGTGGGGGAAAGCACTAATGAGGGGTGGTACACTAGTGGGGTTTGACTAAGTTTAATCTCATGCCTTAGGAGGACATCAATATTATCTAGCTTAGGCCAAATTTTATGCTCTTTATGCAACCTTCAAGTATCCTTCTAGTATCTACCATTTATTCCAGTAAACTCTAAGTAAGAGCTTTGATAAATAAATAAAGTAAGAAACTTGCAAATAAAACTAGGATTGGTTTGTCAAGTGGTTATGATCATATATGCTTTAAGGCATATAGTGGCATGGTAGCAAGCAAGTAGTAGCTTGCATAGGTCAACTAGATTAGTAAGGCTTGCAAATATTGGCTTGCACAATATCAGTATAAGCTTTCCTTGTGCAGAGCAGTGGTTGAAGTTCTCCTCGGCTTCTTCTTCGTAGTATCCTCCTTCCTCCTCGTATCCTTGGTCGGTACTAGCGTCTATGAATAAATACGAGGTACATAATCACCAAACAATACTTAACTACTTGCATTCATCACACACAAGGGTCCTATAGATGATCTAGCATCATCACTAACATTACAAGATTAAAGCTTGGTTTAATTCCTTTTATTTTTAGAAAAGTAATTTCTACTCATTGAAAAACTACTTAAGATTTAATATTCTCCAAACCAAATATGGAATCATGTTGACACATGTCATCACCACATATTTTAGTCCATGCGAATGTGATTTAAAGTGGTGTCACAATTTAATAAGGTTTTACCCTTTTATTTTAATTAATTAAAGTGGCTAGAAATGCCTATGTGGCATTCTTTTATTACTTGAACATTATTTCTGTAAGTAAACCTATATATTTTTATATATTCTGAAAGGTATGGTTAAATGTGATTTTTGAGAGTTGGAATCTACTCAAAAGCTATTATGGTTTTAATTTGAAAAATGTTTGAATGCAGAAAAGCTTCTGCCTTGTTATATTTACCATGGATGATCTACAGATCCAAATGACTTGAATCCAACGGGCTTGGATTCAGCATTCCCAGACCTTTCTAACAAAATTGGTTTCATTCAATTTGGTTCACTGAATCGACCTGGGTTGATTTTTGAAATTGGGTACATAAGTATGTTTGAAATAAAATGGAAAAAGTTAAATTCAAATAACTGGGCTACGCGGGAAGCGATACTGGGCCGGCCTTCTAAGCACAGCGCTTCCGCGGGCTGTTTATGTGGCTGTCCCCATGCGTCAGTGAGACAGGGGGTGCGAAGCGGTATGGGGCGATGTGGTGCGTTCGATCTGGTTCTAATCCAACGGCTGAGGGTCATCGTCGACGTTGGGCAACGCCGGCGAGACAGAAACCTAGCGCGGCCAGTGGGGGTCGCTGGGGGCTCACTGGGGTTCAGGCGAGGGTCGGCGAGGCGGGCGAACGACGAAGTCGACGACGGCGATTCTCCTGGTACCGGCAGCTTCTCCTGGGGCGGCTCCAATCGTTGGCTCCCTTCTTCTCCAGCAGCAGCGGGCTCCGGTGAAATTCCGGCGAAGTGATGCTCGCCTTGCTCCGGGAACGGGGTGGAACAATCAGTGAGGAGAGGGGAGTGAGATGGTGTGCTCAATTCGGCCGGGGGTGGCCTCTATTTATAGTCGCGACGACGAGACCGAACGGCATGGGCAGTCGATGGTGGCGACATGGCTACGGGCTGCTAGAGGCATGGCCGGCGGTGGCGATCACTTGATGGTCTCCTGGCGATGCTCTACGGCTTTAATGCGCATGTACGGGCGGTGGCAATTGGTCTGGAACGTGCGATGCTCTGCGCGGCCGAGGCGACCTCTTCGACGGCGAGCGATGGCTGTGAGGCATGGGGCGGCAAACGGGGATGTCTGGCGGTCTCCTGGGACGGTGGAGATCATGTATGCACGCGGCGAGGGCGGCGCGCGGTCTGTGGGCTTAGGTCGAGGGTGGCGCTCTGGCACATGCTCGGCATGGTTGTTGGCGAGCTGGGCGCGGTCCGTGCGTGTGGTCCAGTGGCTGGCAACGTTCGAGCGGTGGACGGTGGGCTGCCTCCCAGACATGCTGGCTAGGCTTGGTTCTTCTCCTAGCTTGCTATCAACATGGGGGTGGCAAGAGTGCACTCGGCTGTTCACCATTGATGACAATGCCAAGCTCACAGTGGTGCTAGTGATTAGTTAAGATTGTTAGATGATCTACTAAGGCTAGTGGTGCCCAGAGAGGGAACAAGTTAGGCTCAATTCACCGCTCAAAACAGTGTTTGGATTTTGTTTGATTTGTGTTTGCAATGTGTTTGATGAAATGGCCGCAAGAATTCAAGTTTTGAATTTTGAAAAGATTTTTGGTGGGTGTGCTAGGTTGGTGCTGGTGAGTCTGCAGATGCTTGGGTTTTGAAAGTTGAGCTTGTTTGAGTGGTTTTTGAAAAAGTGGGATCTTCTCATATGATAAAGATTCAATTTTGAATTGCCGTTTAAACTATGCATTTGAAAGTTTCTGGATGATCACAAAGTGGGCCTTGATACTTTGTTATGAGTACAATCAAGGGGTGCAAAGATCCAGAAAAGTTTCTGTTAGGTTCTGAAAGTTTGAGACAACCAAAGTAGGCATGGGAGTTAAATTGGTCAAAATGACCATTCACTCATTTAGCTTTGTTTTGATTTATTTGTCTTTGAGAAAAGTTTGGGAATTGTTTAGATGATGTTTATTTCACCTAAGAAACATTTTACAAGCAAAGAAACACATAAACAAGGCAATTCAAAAGAATTCAAAATGGGATGCATACACACATGCATGCTTTCATATTTATTTAGAAAAGTTTTTGTTAACTCTAATTTTGATGATTAGAGTTTGATGATGCAAGTTTAGTATTTTTGGGATGTTACAAACCTTCCCCCCTTAAACAAAATCTCGTCCCGAGATTTTAAAAAGGACAAAAAAGATTACCTAGGATTTGAAGAGATCGGGAAACTCTGTCCTGACGTGATCTTCGCGCTCCCAGGTAGCTTCCTCTTCTATGTGGTTGCTCCACTGAATCTTGAGAAACTTGATGCTTCGGGTTCGGGTAGTTCTTAAAGCTTCTTCCAAACTACGGATGGGTACTTCGGGATAGGTCAGGTCATCGTTGATCTCTATGGTCTGGTGGTCGATATTTTTAAACACTTTGGTCTTCTCTGGGACTTCGAGACACTTGCGAAGTAACGAGATATGGAACACATTGTGCACGGCTGACATCTCTTCGGGTATTTCAAATTGATACGACACTTCTCCTCGACGGTTCAAAATCTTGAAAGGTCTGATATATCTGGGGGCTAACTTTCCTTTGAGTTGGAAACGCTGCATTCCCTTCAATGGCGACACTTTCAGATAAACAAAATCTCCTAGGTTGAAGGCGAGGTCTCTACGTCTCTTGTCATCGTAACTCTTCTGTCTGGACTGGGCAGTCTTGAGGTGCTCACGAATCTTGTGAACCTTCTCTTCTGCTTCTCGTAGGATGTCGGGTCCAAAAATTTGACTCTCTCCTACTTCGGACCAGTTCAAAGGGGTGCGACACTTCCTTCCGTACATGAATTCAAATGGGGCCATTTGAAAACTGGCTTGATAACTGTTGTTGTATGAAAATTCTGCAAACGGCAGACAGTCTTCCCACTTGGATCCATATTCTAACACACATGCTCTCAGCATATCTTCGAGTATTTGGTTTACTCGCTCTGTTTGTCCATCGGTCTGAGGGTGATACGCGGTGCTGAAATCTAGGCGTGTTCCTAAACCTTCTTGGACTTTCTTCCAGAATCTCGAGGTAAACTGAGTTCCTCGATCCGATACGATGTTCTTGGGGACTCCGTGCAAACTAACTATCCTAGCGATGTACAACTCCGCTAGCTTCGAACTCTGATATGTGGTCTTGACGGGCAAGAAATGGGCGACTTTGGACAATCTGTCCACTATGACCCAGATAGAGTCATTTCCCCTACTAGAGGTAGGCAGTCCAGTGATAAAGTCCATTCAAACGGAATCCCATTTCCATTCCGGAATCTGTAAGGGTTGCAACAATCCAGCGGGTCTTTGATGTCCTGCCTTGACTCGCTGACATATATCACACTTGGCGATATAGCTTCCGATTTCTCTCTTCATCTTATGCCACCAAAATTGCTCTTTCAAATCTTGATACATATTAGTTCCTCCGGGATGGATAGAATAAAGAGTATCATGAGCCTCCTTCAGAATCACTTCTTTCAACTCAGAATCTGCTAGTACACAAAGGCGTCCTTTGTACCACAGAACTCCTTCTTCGTCTTTGGTGAATCCGGGTACTTTGCCTGTACCGATACGATGCTTGATTCCGTCGATTCTTGCATTTCCCTTCTGCGCCTCTTTAATCTGACTGATCAAAGTGGGCTGGAGTTCTATGCTAGCCAAAAATCCTTCACTTACTAATTCCATTCGAAAATCGTCCATCTCTTTCTGCAAGCTTGGTTGCTCCTTTAAAATCATGGAGTTCAAGCGGCACGGCAATCTGCTAAGGGCATCTGCTACCACGTTGGCTTTACCAGGGTGATAGTGAATGTCCAGATCGTAATCCTTGATTAGCTCAATCCATCTCCTCTGTCTCATATTCAGCTCCTTCTGAGTGAATATATACTTCAGACTCTTGTGATCCATATAGATCTCACAACGGTTTCCCATCAGGTAATGCCTCCATGTCTTCAGGGCTAGAACTACGGCTGCGAGTTCGAGGTCATGGGTTGGGTAATTTTGCTCGTGTTGTTTCAATTGCCGAGATAGATAAGATATAACTTTGCCTTCTTGCATTAGCACACATCCGAGACCGACCTTGGATGCATCACAATACACATCGAAGGGCTTCGTGATATCTGGCATGATCAAGATTGGGGCTGAAATCAATCTCCTTTTGAGTTCTTGAAAACTAGCTTCACATTTGTCGGTCCATTCAAACTTCTTGTCCTTCTTCAGCAATTGGGTCATAGGTCTGGCGATACTCGAGAATCCTTCTACGAATTTGCGGTAATATCCCGCCAATCCGAGAAATGCACGGACTTGGGTTTGAGTGGTTGGGGCTTGCCAATCTTCTACATCTTTCACTTTGGCAGGATCAACGGCAATTCCTCCGGCTGATACAATGTGACCGAGGAATCCTACCTCCTGTAACCAGAATTCACATTTGCTAAACTTTGCATACAACTGATGCTCTCTAAGGGTTCCAAGAATGGTCCTTAGGTGTAGCTCATGTTCTTCTTCTGATTTGGAATAAATCAGAATGTCATCGATGAAAACAACGACAAACTTATCCAGGAAGTCCAAAAAAATCTTATTCATGAGTTTCATGAAATAAGCGGGGGCATTGGTTAATCCAAAAGACATGACTGTATACTCATACAATCCATATCTGGTGGTAAAGGCAGTCTTGGGAATATCTTCTGCACGAATCTTGAGTTGATGATAGCCTGTTCTAAGATCAATCTTAGAAAACACTTTGGCACCGGTCAACTGATCAAACAAATCTTCTATCTTGGGCAAGGGGTACTTGTTCTTGATGGTGACATCATTCAAATTCCGATAATCCGTACACAAACGGTTACCTCCATCCTTCTTGTCCACAAACAAGACAGGTGATCTCCAAGGTGACGCACTTGGTTGAATCAATCCAATTTCCAGCATGGCATCCAGTTGCTTCTTCAGTTCTGCTAGCTCTGACGGGTTCATACCATAGGGTCTCTGGGCTATGGGTCCAGTTCCGGGGATTAGTTCAATGATAAACTCGATATCCCGATCTGGGGGCATACCGGGCAAAACATCTGGAAATACATCGGGGTATGCACAGACTATCCGGACTTGGTCAATGGTAGGTTGGGCTATACTCTTGTTACACTTGAATTGGCGAGGTAAGGTTTCAGATATATGCTCGACTGATATTCCGGCTGTACTGGTCATGGTTATGGCTTTCTTGGCATAGTCAATCAATCCTTTATGTTTGGACATCCAATCCATTCCTAGTACTACTTCCAAACCTTTAGTTCCGAGTACTATCAGATTAGCATAAAAATCTATGCCATGGATTCGGATAGGGACGGCTTTGCAAATTTGCCTAGCCTTGGTGGTTGATCCGGGAATTTGAACAATCATGACATGCTTCAGTTTGGTTGGTTGAATTTTACTAGTGCATGCAAATTCTTCGGTGACAAATGAGTGCGATGCACCAGAATCAAACAACACTCGTGCAAGTACTGAATTAACAGAAAACATACCCAGCACGACGTCTGGCGCTTCCTGAGCTTCTTCAGCATGCATGAGAAAAAGACGGCCATTGCGGTTGAGCGAATTCCCTGGGGCAAATCTCCTTCCTGGCTGAACACGACGCTGTTGCTGAGCTGGGGCATTGGTATTGGGTGCTGCGGCATTCTTCTTGTTGGGGCACTCGTTGGAGTAGTGACCTTTATTTCCACAGTCATAACAAGTCACCTACGACTTGTCCTTTGCTGCTACAGGCACAACATTGGTTCCAGTCATCGGGGCAGTGTTGGTGGTAGCATTGTTGTTGTTGAACTTGGGTGGGGCATGGTTGAAATTGCTAGAGTTGCCGGGGTTGTTGTGATTTGCTCCGGGCCTAGGGTTTCCACGGTTGGGATAGGTCGGACGGTTCATCGGGGGTCTGTTGGTTCTTGGGGCAAATCCTGGAGAAGGGTTAGGGCGATACTTTGGGGTCTGATGGGTTCCAGGTTGATGCATCATACGACGCTTGCGGTTCTCATTGGCTTGGTTGATCTTTCCTTCCATCTGGATAGCAGAGTCGACAAGGGCTTCAATATCAGCAAAGGGGATATTGACTAACACTGTCTGCATCTCATCATGCAGACCATTCAAGAATCACTCTTTCTTCTTGGCTTCAGTGTCAATCTCATCCGGGGCATACCTAGCTAATGACAAGAATTTGTCACGGTATTCTACTACGGTCATCCTTCCTTGCTTCAGCTCTCTGAATTCGTCTCTCATTCTCTTGATCAAACCCGATGGCACATGGGTTCTGCTAAACTTGACCTTGAATTCCTCCCAGGTCATCATCTGGCCTCCGGTCATTGCACGAACACTGTTCCACCATGCTCTGGCATCTCCGGCTAGATAGTGGCTGTCGAACAGAACTTTCTCGTTGGCTTCCACTCCGGCGACTTCTAGGTTATTTTCCATGGTTTGCAGCTAATCATCGGCGTCTAAGGGCTCTTCCGACTGTTGGAGATATGCCCTAGAGGCAATAATAAATGTAGTTATTATTATATCTTTGTGTTTATGATAAATGTTTACATTCATGCTATAATAGTATTATCAAGGAAACATTAATACTTGTGTGATTTGTAAACTTAAATTGAAGTCCCTAGTAAAGCCTCTTAATAATACTAGCTTGTTGGTTAATAAATGATTGTGGTTTCCCTATCATGAACATTGAGATGTTATTAACAACAAGATCATATCGTTAGGAGAATGATATGATGGACATATTCCTATAGATAAGCGTAGCATAAAGATCAAGTCATTTTAATAGTTCAATTGCTATATGCTTTCTGATACATAGTAACCTAATTCTTTCGACCATGAGATCATGCTTATCACCATCACCGGAAGGATGCTTTGATGACATCAAACACCACACCGTAACTGGGTGGCTATAAAGGTGGCATTGAGTGTTCAGAAAGTATTGGTTGAGACACATGGATCAAGAGTGGGATTTGTCCATCCATATGACGGATAGATATACTCTGGGCCCTCTCGGTGGAATGTCATCCAATTAGCTTGCAAGCATGTGACTGGCTCACAAGGGATCACATATCACGGGACGAGAAAAGAGTACTTATCGGTAACGAGGTTGAACTAGGTATGCAGAGATACCGACGATCAAAACCTCGGATAAGTAAAATATCGTGAGACAAAGGGAAATTGGTATCGTATGTAAGTGGTTCATTCTATCACAAATTAATCGTAGAAATATGTGGGAGCCATATGAATTTCCAGATTCCTCTATTGGTTATTGTTCGGAGAAGTGTCTCGATCATGTCCGCATAATTCACGAACCGTAGGGAGACACACTTAAGGATTCGACGTTGTTGAGTAGTTATGGAATGATGAGTAAGAGACCGAATGTTGTTCGGAGTCTCGTATGGGATCCAGGATATCACGAGGAGATCCGGAATGGTCCAGAGAATAAGATTCATATAAGGAAAGTCCTGTTTCGGGGTTGGAGAATGGTTCCGGTGTTTTCATCGGGAATGTTCTAGAAGGTTCCGGAATGTCCGGCACTCCGGAGGGGAAGGGTACATGAATGTGTCATAACAAGTTGGAATGGTTGCATCATGTACTAGGTGTCATCGCTGAACAAAATAAAGGGATAAATAAAATCCTAGTTTGAAAAGTCAAACGCCAATTTGAAAAGTAAAACGACTATTTTGTTTGGTGGAGGGAGAGTAGGAAACCTACTTGGGGAGGAAGTCCCTCTCCCTCCACCGCCGGCCAAGGAGGCCGAGTTGGGAGGGACTCCCCTCCCCTTGGGTGCGCCCTCCCACCTACATAAGGAGGGGCAGGGCTGCCCCTCCGAGACACACCTTGCCCCTCTAAACCCTAACCCTAGCCGCCGGCCACCAAACCGCCGCCGCCGCCCTAGGGTTTCTCCCAGGACGCCGAGTTGGGGCTTCTAATTGCCCTAGCCGCCGGCCTAGCTCCCTCTACTTGGTGTGTCTAAACCCTAGATCACCAAGGCCTCTCTCATAGTCCACCATACTCGCTCCGGCTTAAGGCGAAGCCCTGCGAGATCTCCCCTCTACTTCCGGTACCACGCCGTCGTGCTGCAACCTCCGCTGCCTGCTGGAACAAGGGAGAGGAAGGTCTTCGTCGAGTACCAAACGTGTGACCGACTGCGGAAGCGCTGCCGGAACGCAGCGCCCGAAGGATCGTCTACGCGATCTTGAGATCGGCAAGAGTACGACTACATCACCCACGAGAATCCACTCTCGTTAAACACTTTGGAATCTTCGAGGGTGAGTTATTCCATCGACTCGTCACTACAATCTAGTAGATAGATCTTGGCTTGTTTGTTTGTATGCGGTAGAAAAAATTTCTTTTCCATGCTACGAACCCCTTTAGTGGTATCAGAGCCGTGTCTATATGTAGATCTGTTGCACGAGTAGAACACAATGGTCATTGTGGGCGGTGGTGCTTTTATTATCAATTGCTTCTTGTGTACTTTGCATCTTGCGGTATGATGGGATGAAGCGGCCTGGGCTAACCTTACATGACATTGTTCATGAGACTTGCTCCACGCTCAACATGCAACTTGTATTGCATAAGTGGCTTTGCGGGTGACTGTCTCTCCCATTATAGTATAGATCCAATTTACAACGGGCACTTGATGGTTCAAACATCAACGTTGTGGTTCTTGTTCGTAAGTTAGATCGACACTTATTGAAAGCCCCAAACCACGTAAAACATGCAAAGAAATTAGAGGCATCTAACTTTGTTTTGCAGGGGTGTGCTGTGATGTGATATGGCTATGATTGTGATTATATTTGATGTATGCAATGTTCCTTATTGTAAGTTGACAACCGGCAGGAGCCATATGGTTGTCTTTAAATTCTGTTAAGACCCGCGTGTCTATTCAAAGTAGTTGTAATAGTTGAAGCTGGTGGACGACAACCATGGAGCAACGTCATTGACCTTGATGCAATGCCGGTGATGATGGAGATCATGTTCGTGCTTGAAGATGGAGATCGTAAGCACAAAGAAGAAAGGCCATATCATATCACATATTATGAATTGCATGTGATTTTAATCCTTTATGCATCTTGTATTGCTTAGTTAACTACGGTAGCATTATAAGATGATCCCTCATGCACATGAATTTCAAGTTCTATAGTGTTCATCCTTAGTAAGCACCGTTGCTAAAGCTTGTTGTTTCGAAGCACCACGTGATGATCGGGTGTGTTAGATTCTGCAAGTGTATACAACGTGAGCAAGCCAGATTTACTCATGCGGAAGCTAAGGTTTGATCTTGACGAGCCTAGCATGTACAGACATGGTCTCGGAACACGGATCACCAAAAGGTAAAGCATGAATCATATAGCAGATATGATGAACATGTTGATTGTTCGCCATTGAAGCTATGTCAACTCTCGTGATGATCGGTGTTGATGTGGTGGATTTGGTTCGTGTGATCACTAAAACAATGTGAGGGATATTGTTTTGAGTGGGAGTTCACCTAGATTAATTTAAATATTAATAAGAACTCAATTTATCATAAACTTAGTCTAAACTATTGCAAATATGTTGTAGATCAATGGCGGCCCCTACCATCAATTTTAATGCGTTCCTAGAGAAAGAAAAATTGAAAAAAAATGGAAGCAACTTCGCGGATTGGTTCCGCAATTTGAGGATTGTCCTCAATGCTGGTAATTTGACCTATGTGCTGGATGCACCGCTGGGTGACCCGCCTACAGCTACTGCTACCGATGAAGTAAAGAATGTTTACCTCGCTCGGAAGACTCAGTACCACAGTTCAGTGTGCTATCTTGTATGGTTTAGAATCGGAGCTTCAGAAAAGGTTTGAGAATTCAGACCTACATGATATTGTCCATGAACTGAAATTGATTTTTGAGACTCACGCGGCAGTTGAGAGCTATGAGGCTTCTGAAAAGTTCTTTAACTGCAAGATGGAAGAGGGCAGCTCCGTCAGTGAGCATGTGCTTAAGATGTCTGGGCACGCAAACAAACTCCAAATCTTGGGTATAGTGATTCCTAATGCTTTGGGGATTTACCGTGTCCTCCAATCACTACCACCAAGTTACAAGAACTTTGTGATGAACTACAATATGCAAAGCATGAACAAGTAGTTGCCAGAACTCTTCTCCATGTTAAAATCTGCAGAAGTGGAGATCAAGAAAGAGCACCAAGTGTTGATGGTCAATAAGACCACCAAATTCAATAAAGGCAAGTCTAAGCAAAAGGGACACTTCAAGAAGGGTGGTAAGAAAGTTACCGCACCGACGAAGAAGACCAAGGCTAGACCTAAGCCTGATACTGAGTGCTTTTACTGCAAGGGAGAAGGTCACTAGAAGCGGAATTGCCCAAAGTACTTGGCGGATTTGAAGAACGGGAACATCAAGAAGAAAGGTATATCCGATATACATGTTATTGATGCCTGGGTATTTGATACTGGTTCGGTTGCTCATATTTGTAACTTGAAACAGGTGCTGCAGAATAAATGGAAGCTAGCGAAGAACGAGGTGACGATGCGCGTGGGAAACGGATCAAAGGTTGATGTGATCGCGGTCGGCACGCTACCTCTTCATCTACCATCGGGATTAGTTTTATACTTAAATAATTGTTATTTGGTGCATGCGTTAAGCATGAACATTATATCGGGATCTTGTTTATTGCGAGACAGTTACTTGTTTAAATCCGAGAATAATGGTTGTTCGATTTATATGAGTAATATGTTTTATGCAAATGCACCTTTGATAGATGGTCTATTTTTATTGAATCTTGATAGTGGAAATACACATATTAATAACTTTGAAGCTAAACGTTTGAAATTGAGCGATAACTCGACCTATATGTGGCACTGTCATCTTGGTCACATTGGAGTGAAGCGTATGAAGAAACTCCATTCCGATGGACTTCTTGAATCACTTTATTTCGAATCACTTGAAAAATGCAAAGCATGTCTGATGGGTAAAATGACTAAGACTCCATTTTCTGGTATGATGGAGCAAGCTACGGACTTATTGGAAATCATACATACCGATGTGTGTGGTCCAATGAGTGTAGCATCGCGTGGTGGTTATTGTTATGTTCTTACCTTCACGGATGACTTGAGTAGATATGGGTATATCTATTTCATGAAACATAAGTCCGAAACTTTCGAGAAGTTTAAGGAATTTCAAAGTGAGGTGGAGAATCAATGTAACAAGAAGATTAAATTTCCACGTTATGATCGTGGAGGTGAATATCTAAGTTACGAGTTTGGCGAGCATTTGAAGAAATGCGGAATACTTTCACAATTGACACCGCCGGGAACACCATAGCGTAATGGTGTGTCTGAACGTCGTAATCGAACTCTCTTAGATATGGTTCGTTCTATGATGTCACTTACAGATTTACCGCTATCATTTTGGCGTTATGCATTAGAAACAGCCGCATTCACTTTAAATAGGGCACCATCTAAATCCATTGAAACGACACGGTATGAATTATGGTTTGGGAAGAAACCTAAATTGTCGTTCCTTAAAGTTTGGGGTTGCGAAGCCTATGTAAAGAAGTTACAACCGGACAAGCTTGAACCCAAAGAGGAAAAATGCGTCTTCATAGGATACCGAAGGAAACTATTGGGTATACCTTCTATCATAGATCGGAAGGCAAAATCTTCGTTGCCAAGAATGGATCCTTTCTAGAGAAGGAATTTCTCTTGAAAGAAGTGACTGGAAGGAAAGTAGAACTCGATGAGGTTGTCGAACCTTCTCTCGAACTTGAGAGTGGCGCAGCACCGGAAGAAGTTCCTATGGTGCCCGCACCAATAAGAGAGGAAGCTAATAATGATGATCATGAAACTTTGGTTGTAGTTGCTACAGAGCCTCGCATGTCAACGAGAACTCGTACCACTCCCGATTGGTATGATCCCGTTATGAGTGTCATGTTGGTGGACAACACCGATGACCCTGCGATGTATGAGGAAGCAATGATGAGCCCAGATTCCAATAAATGGCAAGAAGCCATGAAATCCGAGATTGGATCCATGTACGAAAACCAAGTATGGACTTTGGTGGACTTACCGGATGGCCGAAAGGCTGTCGAGAATAAATGGATTTTCAAGAAGAAAACAGATGTTGATGGTAATGTTACTGTCTATAAAGCTCGACTTGTCGCAAAAGGGTTTCGACAAATTCAAGGAGTTGACTACGATGAGACTTTATCACCTGTAGCGAAGCTAAAGTCTGTGAGGATTATGTTAGCAATCGCTGCATATTATGATTATGAGATATGGCAGATGGATGTCAAAACAGCGTTCCTCAATGGAGACATTGATGAAGAGTTGTATATGATGCAACCCAAAGGTTTTGTCGATCCTAAGGATGCTAACAAGGTGTGCAAACTTCAACGGTCCATTTATGGATTGAAGCAAGCATCCCGAAGTTGGAATCAACGTTTTGATAAGGTGATCAAAAGTTTTGGTTTTATACAAACTTATGGAGAAGCTTGTATTTACAAGAAAGTGAGTGGGAGCTCTGTAGCATTCTTAATACTATATGTAGATGATATATTGTTGATTGGGAATGATGTAGACCTTCTTAATAGTGTCAAGGAATATTTGAATAATAGTTTTTCAATGAAAGATCTTGGCGAAGCAGCTTACATGTTGGGCATAAAGATTTATAGAGATAGATCGAGACGTCTAATATCATTGTCACAAAGTACATATTTGGACAAAGTTCTAAAGAGGTTTGGAATGTAAGATAGCAAGAAAGGGTTCTTGCCCATGTTTCCCAATACGACGTTGAGTAAAACTCAAAGTCCAACAACGGCAGAAGATAGAGAAAGGATGAGTAAAACTCCCTATGCCTCAGCCATAGGATCTCTAATGTATGCCATGCTATGTACTAGACCCGACATTGCATATGCTGTTAGTTTGACTAGCAGATATCAAAGTGATCCAGGAGTGGATCATTGGACAGCGGTCAAAAACATCCTTAAGTACTTGAGAAGAACTAAGGATATGGTTCTTTCTTATGGAGGTGATGAACATCTCGTTGTTAATGGTTACACCGATGCTAGTTGGAACACAGATCCGGATGATTCTAAATCACAATCTGGATACGTATTTACTTTGAATGGTGCAGCAGTTAGCTGGAGGAGTGCAAAGCAAAGCATTGCGGCGAGATCTTCAACTGAATCGGAATACATGGCTGCTTCGGAGGCTTCACAAGAAGCGATATGGATGAAAGAGTTCATTACATAGCTCGTTGTGGTTCCAAGTGTGCTGGACCCAATGTCTATCTACTGTGATAACATGGGCACCATAGCCAATGCGCAAGAACAAAGGTTACACAAGAAGCTGAAGCACATCAAGCTACATTTCCACGCTATTCGAGAACATGTCCAAGATGGTGACATAAAGATTTGCAAAGTACACACAGATCTGAATGTGGCGGATCCGTTGACTAAACCTCTCCCGAGGGCAAAACATGACCAACACCAAACTGCCATGGGTGTTTGGTATATTACCATGTAATCTAGATTAGTTGACTCTAGTGCAAGTGGGAGACTGTTGGAGATATGCCCTAGAGGCAATAATAAATGTAGTTATTATTATATCTTTGTGTTTATGATAAATGTTTACATTCATGCTATAATAGTATTATCAAGGAAACATTAATACTTGTGTGATTTGTAAACTTAAATTGAAGTCCTAGTAAAGCCTCTTCATAATACTAGCTTGTTGGTTAATAAATGATTGTGGTTTCCCTATCACGAACATTGAGATGTTATTAACAACAAGATCATATCGTTAGGAGAATGATATGATGGACATACTCCTATAGATAAGCGTAGCATAAAGATCAAGTCATTTTAATAGTTCAATTGCTATATGCTTTCTGATACATAGTAACCTAATTCCTTCGACCATGAGATCATGCTTATCACCATCACCGGAAGGATGCTTTGATGACATCAAACACCACACCGTAACTGGGTGGCTATAAATGTGGCATTGAGTGTTCAGAAAGTATTGGTTGAGACACATGGATCAAGAGTGGGATTTGTCCATCCATATGACAGATAGATATACTCTGGGCCCTCTCGGTGGAATGTCATCCAATTAGCTTGCAAGCATGTGACTGGCTCACAAGGGATCACATACCACGGGAACAAGAAAAGAGTACTTATCAGTAACAAGGTTGAACTAGGTATGCGGAGATACCGACGATCAAAACCTCGGATAAGTAAACTATCATGAGACAAAGGGAAATTGGTATCGTATGTAAGTGGTTCATTCGATCGCAAAGTAATCGTAGAAATATGTGGGAGCCATATGAATTTCCAGATTCCTCTATTGGTTATTGTTCGGAGAAGTGTCTCGATCATGTCCGCATAATTCACGAACCGTAGGGAGACACACTTAAGGATTCGACGTTGTTGAGTAGTTATGGAATGATGAGTAAGAGACCGAATGTTGTTCGGAGTCTCGGATGGGATCCGGGATATCACGAGGAGATCCGGAATGGTCCGGAGAATAATATTCATATAAGGAAAGTCATGTTTCGGGGTTGGAGAATGGTTCCGGTGTTTTCATCAGGAATGTTCTAGAAGGTTCCGGAATGTCCGGCACTCCGGAGGGGAAGGGTACATGAATGTGTCATAACAAGTTGGAATGGTTGCATCATGTACTAGGTGTCATCGCTGAACAAAATAAAGGGATAAATCAAATCCTAGTTTGAAAATTCAAACGCCAATTTGAAAACTCAAACGGCTATTTTGTTTGGTGGAGGGAGAGTAGGAAACCTACTTGGGGAGGAAGTCCCTCTCCCTCCACCGCCAGCCAAGGAGGCCGAGTTGGGGAGGGACTCCCCTCCCCTTGGTCGCGCCCTCCCACCTATATAAGGAGGGGCAGGGCTGCCCCTCCGAGACACACCTTGCCCCTCTAAACCCTAACCCTAGCCGCCGGCCACCAAACCGCCGCCGCCGCCCTAGGGTTTCTCCCAAGCCGCCGAGTTGGGGCTTCTACTTGCCCTAGCCGCCGGCCTAGCTCCCTATACTTGGTGTGTCGAAACCCTAGATCACCGAGGCATCTCTCATAGTCCACCATACTCGCTCCGGCTTAAGGCGAAGCCCTGCGAGATCTCCCCTCTACTTCTGGTACCACGCCGTCGTGCTGCCGGAATCGTGAGGAGAGTGCTACAACCTCCACTGCCTGCTAGAACAAGGGAGAGGAAGGTCTTCGTCGAGTACCGAACGTGTGACCGACTGCGGAAGCGCTGCCGGAACGCAGCGCCGGAAGGATCGTCTACGCGATCTTGAGATCGGCAAGAGTACGACTACATCACCCACGAGAATCCGCTCTCGTTAAACACTTTGGAATCTTCGAGGGTGAGTTATTCCATCGACTCGTTGCTAAAATCTAGTAGATAGATCTTGGCTTGTTTGTTTGTATGCGGTAGAAATTTTTTGTTTTCCATGCTACGAACCCCTTCACCGACTTAGTGAAAACAGGTGGGTTGGTGTTCTGGAAGTTCTTGAGCTTAGATCCATGGTTGTCCTGATTTCCGTGGCCTTGGTTGTTGTGGGCAAGCTGAGCTATCTATTGCAGGGTGGCTAGGTTGGCTTGACGTTCCGCTCTTTCAGCTTCACGGTCAGAAGTCAACATTTGCAAAATCTTCAACATCGGGTCCGGGGATGAACCACTTCCTCCACGTGGCATCTGAAGATTGAGATAGATCATGAGAAAAGAGGGAAATTTCTAAGGTTTTGGGTCTTTGAAAAGTTTTTAAAGTTTGCCTCAGGTTTTTCTAGCAACTTGCTTTTTCATTCATTCATAGCACACAATACAACACACACCACAACAAAGAAAAACAGATGGTTTGAAGAACCATTCTAAAAACTATGATAAAGTGGGACCGAATACTACTCACTACGCTAGTGCTTAAGTGCTACTACTCCTCGGAATCTGTGGCTTCGTCATCCTCATCATCATCGATGAAGGCGAAATCATCCTCATCGGTGAAGAAATCCATAGCCCGATCCTCCAGAAAATCATCATCATCGCTGAGATAGGAGTAGGGGTCTCCATGAAGATCCTCTCCGGCATTCTCCCTTTCCTCCAACTGCATGTCTCTCTCGTGGATGGTCTCCTCCAAAGATGAGATACGATGGCGAATACGGGCAATGATGCGCTCCTTATTGTCGAGCTGACGGCGGCGAGACTTGCGATCCTTTGATAACATGGCGATGGTCTGATCCTTCGTCTTGATGATGGTAGACTTGTGGTTGGAGTAGTCACGGCAGTTATCCAGCTCCTGCTGACGATCGTACATCATGAAGCTAAGGTGGTCCAATTGAGTCTTCAGCTCGGGGTGGTATGGGGCTTCCAGTGGTTGTCCATTAGCATCACGTCTTGGGAAAAACTCAAAGCGAGTACCCTTGATCTGGTTGATACTCTGCCCACACAGACGGGAAAGAGCTTCCTACATGGCCCTGGCAAGTCCGTCGAGCCAGTTGTTCTCTCTTAAGGTAAACTGAATTCCCTCAGCAGTGGGAGGTTCAATCTTTCCTTGTAGACTTGCAACAATTAGCCACTGTAGATCTTCTCCTCCTTGATCATTGAGCTGAGCTCCGAAGAACTCGGGGTGCGGACGCTCCAGAAGTTCCGAAAGCTGGTCCAAATCCCTCTCAAAGATAAGGTCTCCTCCATTCCCCAACTGGTAAAACTTGTTGTACTTCACGTCCATCTATAAGAATATAGGATGAGTAAGTTAGTAGAGTGATTAAGTGTGTCCATATTTTATGTATATTGCAAGAGTTTTTGAGGAACATGAATTTTCATGAAAGAATCAAAGGGATAAGAATGAGAATAAGTTTTTATAAATATTTGTTTTCTTTGGTTTTGAAACTAAGTTTTTGATTCAACGTCCAGTCTAACTAGGGTCTCCTATGGTCAGGATGGCTCTGATACCAACTTGTCAACACCCGGATTTTTAATCCCAGATGCCTGTTATGCCATACATCGCAATCCCAGGATTATCATTTTTGTGAGACATAACAGAATTGGATACGATAGTACATCATCCATTACTTACACAAATAGGGATCTCATGATCCAGTTCTTAATACAACTTCAAGCAGCGGAATACGTAATAATAACGGTAGCATAGGCAAAGCTCCATCTTCGGGGTCACAGGCAATGCTGATGATGGGAGATGATCCTAGTTGTCGTAACCTTCCTAGGGTCCATCCTCCAAGTACTCCTCTTCATAGTCTGGCCACAGGAATAGCCAGGGACAAAGCCATGAGTACTCTTTAAGTACTTGCAACCTAATACTAAAAAGTGAAAGGGGTTTTTGATAATAGGACACTAGGCTCTAGGGTTGTTTTGCAAAAAGCCAGATTTATCTCTACTAAGATTAGAAGCAACGAATGCTAGTTGAAGTTTTATAACACCTAAGGGGGAACTTGTATCTCATATCACAACCTTGTTGTGGTCAAGTCAAAGTCTCAATTCATTTCACAAGTTCTTTTAAAACATCTGACGGGGGAACAGTATGGCCACTCCAACTGTCCATAACCGCGGACGCGGCTATTCGAATAGTTTGACACTCTGCAGAGATTGTACACTTTCACCACAAATTCGATACATCCGTCAGGAACAAATCCTGAATTCACCATACTCAGTATGCGGATAATCAATCCTAACCTTTCAATTACACGCCCTAGTATCAGCACCTCTCCTGTGAGTTTGGCCTCCCAACCATGACCAACTGTCATCTTAGGTACTGCACAGGTGGACAATCTTCACAAGGTAGCCTCAGCTCAGACCTTGGCCGTGAGGGAACTAATACTAAGGTATATAAGCTTCTAGTCAAGCCCTACCCAATCTTCGGGTATTGTGGTTGTACAATATAATTGGAATGGTATCGCATCCAGACAACCATCAGTTTTATAAAGGGGCTAAGGCTCATGCCTCAACATTTTCATCACCAAAATCATCAGGTGTTCGGAAACATATGTCCAAAACATTTCAATAGAATGATCCATCATTCCAAGGTTTTCATAACCATTTTTCCACCAAGTATTCCCATCTAAAGTTGATCCAGTTTTATGCTTAGCACTAGCATCTACAAGTGGGGGTAAGCACTAATGAGGGGTGGTACACTAGTGGGTTTGACTAAGTTTAATCTCATGCCTTAGGAGGACATCAAGATTATCTAGCTTAGGCCAAATTTTATGCTCTTTATGCATACTTCAAGTATCCCTCTAGTATCTACCATTTATTCCAGTAAACTCTAAGTAAGATCTTTGATAAAGAAATAAAGTAAGAAACTTGCAAATAAAACTAGGATTGCTTTATCAAGTGGTTATGATCATATATGCTTTAAGGCATATAGTGGCCTGGTAGCAAGCAAATAGTAGCTTGCATAGGTCAACTAGATTAGTAAGGCTTGCAAGTATTGGCTTGCACAATATCAGTATAAGCTTGCCTTGTGCAGAGCAGTGGTTGAAGTTCTCCTCGGCTTCTTCTTCGTAGTATCCTCCTTCCTCCTCGTATCCTTGGTCGGTACTAGCATCTATGAATAAATACGAGGTACATAATCACCAAACAATACTTAACTACTTTCATTCATCACACACAAGGGTCCTATAGATGATCTAGCATCATCACTAACATTACAATATTAAAGCTTGGTTTAATTCCTTTTATTTTTAGAAAAGTAATTTCTACTCATTGAAAAACTACTTAAGATTTAATATTCTCCAAACCAAATATGGGATCATGTTGACACATGTCATCACCACATATTTTAGTCCATGGGAATGTGATTTAAAGTGGTGTCACAATTTAATAAGGTTTTACCCTTTTATTTTAATTAATTAAAGTGGCTAGCAATGCCTATGTGGCATTCTTTTATTACTTGAACATTATTTCTGTAAGTAAACCTATATATTTTTATATATTCTGACAGGTATGGTTAAATGTGATTTTTGAGAGTTGGAATCAACTCAAAAGCTATTATGGTTTTAATTTGAAAAATGTTTGAATGCAGAAAAGCTTCTGCCTTGTTATTTTTATCGTGGATGATCTATAGATCCAAATGACTTAAATCCAACGGGCTTGGATTCAGTATTCCCACACCTTTCTAAAAAAATTGGTTTCATTCAATTTGGTTCACTGAATCGACCTGGGTTGATTTTTGAAATTGGGTATATAAGTATGTTTGAAATAAAATGGAAAAGGTTAAATTCAAATAACTGGGCTACGCGGGAAGCGATACTGGGCCGGCCTGCTAAGCACAACGCTTCCGCAGGCTGTTTAAGTGGTTGTCCCCACACGTCAGTGAGACGGGGGGTGCGAAGCGGTATGGGGCGATGTGGTGCGTTCGATCTGGTTCTAATCCAACGGCTGAGGGTCACTGTCGACGTTGGGCAACGCCGGCGAGATAGAAACCTAGCGCGGCCAGTGGGGGTCGCTGGGGGCTCACCAGGGTTCAGGCGAGGGTCGGCGAGGCGGGCGAACGACGAAGTCGACGACGGCGATTCTCCTGGTACCGGCAGCTTCTCCTGGGGCGGCTCCAATCGCTGGCTCCCTTCTTCTCCAGCAGCGGCGGGCTCCGGTGAAATTCCGGCGAAGTGCTGCTCGCATTGCTCCGGGAACGGGGTGGAACGATCAGTGAGGAGAGGGGAGTGAGATGGTGTGCTCAATTCGGCTGGGGGTGGCCTCTATTTATAGTCGCGATGACGAGACCGAACGGCATGGGCAGGCGACGGTGGCGACATGGCTACGGGCTGCTAGAGGCATGGCCGGCGGTGGCGATCGCTTGATGGTCTCCTGGCGATGCTCTACGGCTTTAATGCGCATGTAGGGGCGGTGGCAAATGGTCTAGAACGTGCGATGCTCTGCGCGGCCGAGGCGGCGTCTTCGACGGCGAGCGGTGGCTGTGAGGCATGGGGCGGCAAACGGGGATGTCTGGTGGTCTCCTGGGACGGTGGCGATCATGTATGCACGCGGCAAGGGCGGCGCGCGGTCTGTGGGCTTCGGTTGAGGGTGGCGCTCTGGCGCATGCTCGGCATGGTTGCTGGTGAGCTAGGCGCGGTCCGTGCGTGTGGTCTAGTGGCTGGCAACGTTCGAGCGGTGGACAGGGAGTGGCGGTGGATGGTGGGCTGCCTCCCAGACATGCTGGCTAGGCTTGGTTCTTCTCCTAGCTTGCTGTCAACATGGGGTTGGCAAGAGTGCACTCGGCTGTTCACCATTGATGACAATGCCAAGCTCACAGTGGTGCTAGTGATTGGTTAAGATTGTTAGATAATCTACTAAGGCTAGTGGTGCCTAGAGAGGGAACAAGTTAGGCTCAGTTCACTGCTCAAAACAGTGTTTGGATTTTGTTTGATTTGTGTCTGCAATGTGTTTGATGAAATGGCCGCAAGAATTCAAGTTTTGAATTTTGAAAAGATTTTTGGTGGGTGTGCTAGGTTGGTGCTGGTGAGTCTGCAGATGCTTAGGTTTTGAAAGTTGAGCTTGTTTGAGTGGTTTTTGAAAAAGTGGGATCTTCTCATATGATAAAGATTCAATTTTGAATTGCCATTTAAACTATGCATTTGAAAGTTTCTGGATGATCACAAAGTGGGCCTTGATACTTTGTTATGAGTACAATCAAGGGGTGCAAATATCCAGAAAAGTTTCTGTTAGGTTCTGAAAGTTTGAGACAGCCAAAATAGGCATGGGAGTTAAATTGGTCAAAATGACCATTCACTCATTTAGCTTTGTTTTGATTTATTTGTCTTTGAGAAAAGTTTGGGAATTGTTTAGATGATGTTTATTTCACCTAAGAAACATTTTACAAGCAAAGAAACACATAAACAAGGCAATTCAAAAGAATTCAAAATGGGATGCATACACACATGCATCCTTTCATATTTTATTTAGAAAAGTTTTTGTTAACCCTAATTTTGATGATTAGAGTTTGATGATCCAAGTTTAGTATTTTTGGGATGTTACACACCAACCGGGACGTATGGCCCTTCGTTTATAACTGACGCGCCTCCTCTTCTTCTTCCCCATCTCACTTCACTGCTTCTCACCGACGCGCGCACAGGAACCGCCCCCGACACCGGCAGGCTGCCCGAGCTCGTCGCCACCCGCGCGTCCCGTCCGCCACCACCACTGCCTCCGTCCGCGCGCGCCCTGGCTACTTTTCCCCCTCGCGCGTGACCTCAATCGCCTGGATTGGAAGCTCCGTCCGCCGTCTGTCTCCGTCGATTCCGGCGTCTCCCGAGCTCGCCCGGCTTCGCCACCACCTCTGTCGTGTTCCTGGTGAGCTGATGATCCTCACGTTGCTCTTCTTTCTCTCCCTCTCCTCCTGTACGATGCTCCCCGCGTGTGCCCGACGCCGCCGCCGCTCGAGCTCGATGGAGGCGACGCTCCGGTGACCAAGAAGGAGCGGCGCCACCACTCTCTTGCTCCCTGCATCGCCCTCTCTCTAACGCGCCCATCCGCGCGTCCAGGCGTGCCCGCTATCGCCGTCGCTGCCGCTGCCTGGGAGCTCACCGCCAGCGTGACGTCATGCTGACTTCACTCGTGCGTCACCTTGCTCGCGTGGCAGCTGATGTGGCCTAGGGCCCATCAGTCAGCCTCAGTGGGTAGGATCCTCTGTGGTATAAAAATGATCTGATGCGTGTGTTGATATCAGCATGCATGGAGGCTGAGTTGGCACTGGGGCCCTTCTGTCAGTCTCACTGGCTAGGGGTCGCCCTGGTGTAAAAACTATTTGCCTTTTTTTTAATTCCAGAAAATGATTTAATATTGTAAAATCAATAACTTATTGTTTATAAGTCAGAAAAATACAAATAATATATCAAATTGTTCAGAAAAATGAAACCTATCTATTTAACCTATAATCATGCATTGTTCAACAACTTAAATGACAAGTATAATTAGAAGAACAAATGCACCCCTCTTATATGTTCCGGAGTTTCCCCGAGTTAGGGTTTTCACCCCTCGGAACCCCGATTAAATCGTCGAGCATGTCTTAGGGTTACATTCCAATGCAAATTAACTTGTCATATCATCATACTTTATTGAGCATTGCATCGATGCCATGTGTTGAACAAGCTAGGCGTTCGGTTCTTCGCGGTAGAATACGAGATCGAGATCAAATACCTAGGTCAACACCATCGAAGATCGAAGATTTCTTGATAGACATCGCATTGTAGATGCTTCGCCATGATATTAGTTGTCATAGACCCCAGTTGAATCGATGTTGCACCTAGGGTTAGCCGGTGTGTCCTCGCCAGGGCATCCCGAACCCGAGGGTTGATTGATTGCCGCCTTTCTTTTCGGTATTGGTTCTTCGTGATAGGATCCGAGCCCGATGGTTTCTCCGAATTAGGGTTTCTGATATTGTAAATTCATTTTTATTATTGTGTATGTAGATATTAGGGTTTCTCCGAATTAGGGTTTATATCTCTCAACACTGTACCTAACATTCTCCCTTAGCCGCTTTGACTTATCCGTTTTTCCACCTATGCAGAAAATATGGACCCACACGTCAGAGACGAAGAAAAGAAAGACTTGATCCAAGGTGTGATCCACGGGGAAGAAAATTTAGATGTATCGACGTTTCTGAACAACTCCGGTGAGGGTGATCCTCTTTTTGCCGGAAGAGACAACTTGTTTGAGGTTGAAGGTGATGCCTTCCGCGAGGGAGAAGGCGATGCCTTATGTGATCGAGAAGACGACCACTCCGACGAGGTGCATGTAATATAATTAATTCATTAATTAATCATCTGTATCTATATAGAAATAGTAACGATGATCTTTCTTCTTTTAGCCCTCTACATCGAAGAAATCTACTAAAAAGAGCAGACGAGGCCCAACTAAAAAGTTGGGACCATGAGAGGTTCAGGATCGAAGATGTCGCTGAAGACGGCAAACCGACGGCTCCCGAAGTTGTCGCAAACAAATTTGTGGCACAATGCGGAGTAATCGTTAGGGACTTAATCCCGATCACCATTCGAAATTGGAATAGGCCTGCTGATGCGGAAGAAGAGGGAACACGTTTATTTGTCCCTAACCACGCCAAAGATTTACTATGGAAGAGGCTCATGGTTAATTTCAAACTACCGAAGATAGAGCTGGATCCAAATGCGGAGGATCCAGTTGAGGACGCCTTAGAACATGGGAGAGCCATGGAGGCTAAGGTCAGGGAGTGGGCTTTGAAGAAGATGGCCTAGTGTTTCACCAACTGGAAGAAAAGATTGCACCTTTACTATGTCGTGAAAGAGAAGACTCCCGATTTCAAGAATATTTAGTTTGAGAAGATAAAACCATTCTAGGCTGAGTTTGTGAAATACAAGACATCAGAAAAAGCTAAGAAAATGTCTGCAACGAATAAGCTGAATGCTGCTAACAAGAAGTATCACCATACTATGGGGCAAGGTGGCTACAGGGCTGGCATTCCTAAGTGGGAGAAACTTGAGAATGAACTGCGTGCTAAAAAGATCACCCTAGAGACAGACGATTGGGTAGAACGTGCAAGGAATTGGTTTTACGGGCATGGGGGCACGTTGGACTCGGAAGGGAAGTGTATATATAACATACGACATAAAGAAAACCCCTTGCCAATCGAGAAGATGAGAAAAGCAGTAAAGGCTGTTAAAGATGGGGACTTCATTCCCGATAGAGAGAATGATGAGCTCACATTCGCCCTTGGAAATAAGGAACATGATGGACGAACACGAGGCACAAGCGGCTCCAAACCATGGAGGACTGGGTTTCCCGAAGAGAGGAAGAAATATCCTGATAGAAGCCGTCAGAGGAGAAAGGACAGGGCAGAAGTTGAAGAAGATATTCAGAAAGAGCGAATGCGTATAATTGAAGAACGAATAAAGCAACAACAAGATGAAATTAACGCACTTAAAGAGCAAAGTACTACCGGCCCATCTCAGCAGCACACTGCATTCGATGCTACCGGCCTATCGAATAATCAAAAAAGCAGTGTGGCTTCCACCGAGGTCCTGGGTGATGACAATGGCGATGACGATGGTGCACCGACGATGGCTCCTGTTGGCTACCAAGTGGATGATATCACAGAGATGACACACTGCGAGCTACATGTCAAAGTTGTGACCATATCAATGAAGGTGGCGGTCGGCTATACCTTACCAATTGGACCCACGCCAACTTACCACTGTCGTCCGGTTCCAGAGGGCTACGCTGTTGTCGGGGTGGTTGAAATCATGCCCACCTTTAAAGTTTTGGATCTTCACTACCCTGCAGGTGAAGGGGATGTGACTGTACTGGGAGACGCAACAAACGTCACCATTCTATGGCCAAAGGAATGTATCGTGCTTCGAAATCACACGCCAAGGCCATCTTCGCCGCCTCACCCGTCTCCAGCGAGGTCGTCGACGCCACGGCAGCCGTCTTCGTCGCCTCACCCGGCTCCGTCGCCTCACCAATCTCCAGCGCAGCCATCGCCGCGGGAGCCATCGCCGGCGCCTCAGGATAAAAAGCGTAAGCGTACCGCTACTCTGCGTCGTGGTAAGCGATTGCCGAAACGTAAACAAGAGCCTCTTCCAAAAGTACCAAAGGTTCCTCCCAAGAGAGCTTATGACTGTACTGAAGAGGAGACTACGGCGATCGTTGATGCGGAAACGACAGCGTTTTTCGCTAAGCTGAGGCGGCCGAAAGAGCCAGAGTTCCCTAGCACCAAAGAAGAAAAAGGCAAAGTTTTGAAAATGCTAAAGACTATGAGCGTTCTATTCTTAAGTCACATGCGGCACAAAAAGCCTCGAAGAGCAGTACTTATGCAAGCTATAAATATGTAGCCCAGCTCGGAGAACAAGCAAAACAGTCTTGCGCCCCTCTCAAGGTGATTTCCCAAACCAATGTGGGGTCGAGCAAATATGGGGCCGAGGAGCAGTATGATCCAGAGGTAGTTGCACAATACGGAGAAGCTTCCGTTGCTCAAGGTATGAGTATTGCCCAGTACTTATCCCAGTTAGAGTACTTCCCCGTGAGTGAAGTAGAATACAAATACCAGTACGGCAAACCTCTCGTCAAACCTGAGGAGGTAAATAATCTTCCAACAAAAATGCGAAGATTGCATAACTGGTACATGCATGCCACAAAGGCCAGGGCTAACTGGATAGTGCTGAGGGTTACAAAAAAGCATCATGGAAAAGAAAACTGATATCCATTGAATTTGATGAACTATTTCAATTATTCAATCAAGACGCCTTGGACAAATCGATCATCAGTGCCTATTGTCTGTAAGTACTAATTCTGTAATTAATTTAGTCTCCAGCTATCTCACCTTATTTATTGCATGTGTATAATCATACTGTAATATGCAGAATGAAGATTCTCGAATGCAGCAGAGGACAAATCTATGACATTGGCTTCATTGACCCATATTGGGTTCATGAAGCTAATCTCAAAACAAGCCCCCAGGATACGAGGATAATATAGTACACGCGTTAAGGTTTCAAGAAACCAGAAGGGAAATACTTTTTCCTTACAACTTCGAGTGAGTGTTATTGTCTTCTATACACTTTCTATTTCGCTTACTCGATGTTAAGTATATAATTGATTACTTATGCATTCGCAGCTTCCACTATATTCTGTTAATCATTCAACTTGACAAAGGGCGTGTACTAGTCATGGACTCGAAACATAAACCCCTTGAGCAGTGGAAGGACATGTAGATGCTTTTCCAGCGGTAATTCTAATCATTACGACACTATATCGGCAACGTTCGTGAATTTTATGATATCAAGTAATTAATAACTTATTTTATTTGTTTTCTTCGCCGGGCAGCGCTTGGAAACGGTTCACCAACAAGGCTAAGGGTGTTTGGAAAGCGGAGCTTACATTTGAATCACTAGATGTAAGCACCACTAACTATATCCGCGCATATCTTTGATTCTAGTTTTGATACAGTTATTATCATGCTTGATTATTATTTTGATTGAACTATGTTCTCGTAAAGTGCCTGACACAGGGACCAGGTAACAATCTATGTGGATACTATGTTTGCGAGTTCATCCGGCAGATGTGCGATGAGAAGGGCAGAAATTTAGAGCAACTCCACGTACGTAAACAATTTCTATAGTTTTTAATTACAATCAAATTGTGTTTAATTTCATTCATATAGGCTGACTCCTTTTTTAAATCAGAACGAACGTCTACGGGACGGTCTTCTGCCAAAGGATCGCGTACGAGCAATTCAGGAGGAATTGTCAGGATTCTTGGATGCAGAAGTCCTAAACCCAAAAGGGGAATACTATTCAGCTGTGTATAGACAATAGGGATTGTACAAAGAGCAACTTTTGTATGTAGTGCATGAACTCGATCCATGTATCGAATGTAATATTTTCATGATGATCTTGTGTAATATAATGGTTCCTTCATTGATGAGTGCAAAACACTAAATAAACAATAAAACAACCTAAATGAATTCTCTGTCGTGGCACAAAAAGTGGCCAAAATGCTGCCGCGACAACAAAAGTTGCCAAAATGAATTCTCTGCCGCGGCAGAGAAATGTGCCAAATCTCTGCCGCGGCAGAAGGTTATTTGTCCCGGTTCGTGTTACGAACCAGAACGGTTGCTCCACCCCACCCCCCCCCCCCCCTCCCCTCGCCCTCTGACGACGCCACGTGTATCCCCATTTGTCCCGGTTGGTGGGGCAACCGGGACTAAAGGTTGGGGCTTTAGTCCCGATTGCCCCGTCCCGGTTGGACAACCGGGACTAAAGCCCCTTACCAACCGGGACGCATGGCACGTTCTCCACCAGTGAAATCAGGTAGATAGCGGGTTTGAGTTGTTTTCTTGGTTGATAATGGGTGGAGGTGGAGTCTGAACTGGATACATATAGTACAGTGGGAATACAGGCGGGATCGGGGTGTGTGTCTAGTCGTATGACCGGGTGGAGCTAGCTCTGATCGATCATGATCATGAGGCGGTTTGTACAGGCTAGTCACGAACTCTTGCACTCCGCGGAAGCGGAGACTTTGTTCAAACATGTCAGGTGCATCATTGACATTTGTTAAAAAACTAAAACATTGGATAATACAAAAAAAAATACTATTACTTGTTAAACTGGAAAAATTACACACGTATATCTGCCATGCATTTGTTACTCCCTACGACCCATATTAGTTGAGTTAGAATTTTCTAGATTTAGATATATCTAGCATTAAAACTTGACTATTAGTATCTAGATAAATCTAAGTCAAATAATATAGATTGGAGGGAGTAACAGAATATTTTCCTTTTTTATTACAAATGATCGCTTCTATGTCCACGGGATGTATGACTCACAACTGGTCTTGTACACGTTCCTGACCCAGTCTATACAAACCGCCTCAAACCACCTGGTCGTAGATCCTGTCCGATCTTCTTTACGTAGCTTTTTTCCGGGGAAATCTCCTATACGTACCTAGCAAGGACCCTACCCGGTATCAACCAAAATAACGATCCAAACCCGCTATCTGCTTGATTTCTTTTCTAGGGGGCAACGAAGCAAGGGTCGTCTTATCTCATGGGTGAAATGGTTATACCCTGCGGGTACACGACATTAGCATACCTGGTCTAGCTCAAGGAAGGCCCACAAGAATATACGCGGCCCGTGAAGATTTTCTGGTAGCCCAATTCCATAACATCTTCGGATCCTTGGAGAGCAAGACTAGAACAGATAGAATATTCAAAGGAGAAAAACCCTAAGCTTGTAACCGACTCGATCTGTGCCCGAGACCTGACTAACTCTATATAAAGGCTAGGAGGCCACGGCGAGGAGGGCCAATCTTTTCCACCACATACATACCTCCACGCCAGATTGCATCTTTGCACCCCTGTAACCTTCGGTTCCGCCGTAATCAAGAGCAGACAAGCAGGAGTAGGGTTTTCCCTCCAGGGGCCTGAACCTGGGTAAATCTCGTGTCCCCTGGTTGCTTGTCTGTTAACCGTTCTGCGATCTCCAGCACCCCCATCTTCTCCAAAAACCAAGCTCATAACAATGGGCATTGACGAGTCGAAACCTTGTCAATTGGCACCGTCTGTGGGAATCGGGGGCGCTGATTGTGCGATCATGACGGTCCCGACTATTGGGGATATGCTATATGGGTATCCTCATAGCATGTCACTTATCCGGCTAACCCGGGTGGCCCACAGTTGGTAGCATGGAATATAGCCTGCTGGGCGGCCCAGTTAGATTGATCCAGAAGGGAGGCCCATGCCGGATAAAGGAAGGCTACGGTGGAGTCACCAGTGTACCCGGGGCCTTGGAGTACAAGATACACAAGACTAGTAATAGACGGTGTAGGACTCTGTAACCTGTCCGGCTAGGACTTTTCCCTGTAACCCTAGGACCTGACGACTATATAAGTCGGGCCTATGGGAGCCTTTAGGGCACGATCTCAGACGATCATAGACAAACTTCACACAATCTCGCATAGCGAACCAATCCCTGTAACTCGGCGTGTTGCCCTTATAGTGATTTATAGCAGGAGTAGGATTCCGCCACCGTCGTGGCATCTGAACCTGGGTAAGCTGTGTTACCTCGCACCCGTCAACCGTTCGCCTTCCCCCACGTCTGTAAACACGCACTGTGAGGACCGCTCCATGATGTACTTGTCGGCAATACCACGACAGTTGGCGCCCACCGTGGGAAGAGGCGCTTTAGGCTCTTCAGCGGGCGAGGACCAAGATCTTCGCAGGAATCGATAAAACCGTAGCCATTGGCCGTGTTCTCTTCTCTGGAAACGTTTCGATCGTCCCTCCTGACGAGTTCTGGATCCCGGCGAAGACGAACCCTACGCGGTGTTCGATCGTTCCTATCGGATACATCCACCTCTTCATCGGCAAAACCGACTCGGGCACTAGTCCCCTGGGAGTCGGAGGAGCATCAAGGCCCGCATGGACAGCCTACGGGTAGGACACGTTCGCGGAAGGATCGATGTCGGATCTCTCTTAAGAGTTTGCCGGCAAAGATCGGAAAAATTCAAGGCCCACCCAAACCGCCCCTATGCAGGATATAAAGGTGGAAGATCACTGCAAATGCGCCGGCTTCACCCGTGCGTCTGGAAAGCAGAGATCCAAGTTCGTCAGCGTGGTTACCATCTTCGATGTAGCGCGCTGCGTTCAGAGAGAAGGCGAAAACCCCCCGCGATTACCTAGCCAGGTGGCTCCGTATACAAGCCGATCTGTCCCACTACCCCGATGATAACGCTCTGTATCACTTCGTGGAAGGACTGGACCATGGCACGCTCCTCCGGCATTCTCTAACACGGCAGCAGGCAACAGGACGCCTTACCCTCGAATAGATGGTGAGCACCGTCAACAACTACGCGGAGGCTGACGCGGAAGCCCAGAAAGCACTCGCACTCATCGACGGAGAACCTCCGATTCATCCATCGCCTCCGGCTGCCATCGCCGCAGCGGCACCACCACCTCCAGTCATCGTCGCTGCCATTGCACCTCCACCGCCCTTCATCGAGGAAGTCCTAGCACCCTCCGACTCTGTCATTGACGCGCTTTATAATGATTTCAGTGCAGATTCAGAAGAGATAGAGTTCAGTCCAGAAGAGCTAGACTCCGCTATGCAGGAGATGGAGGAGGAGTACTCGCGCGACAAGCAAACCAACAACGCCGTCGCATCTCGAGGGGTGTTCGTCACCATTGGGATGGCGATGGAAGAATATCAACCCGGGCGAGCTCCGCCTACAGCGCTAGAAAAGGGGAAGGGGCCACTTATTGCTGCTGACGACGATCGCGCAAAGGTCATGCCTCTTCCGCCTAATCTAGTGCAGCAGCCGCAGGAACTCGGTACTGGCCCAAGCAACAACAACACCGCAAACTTGTCGCCTCCAGCATCAATGTCTGCATCAGCCCAAGTTACTCCAGCTGATAGAGTGATGTATGGCAATCTCCTCGTCGAGCCACTGACCGTTGCTCCTATCCGGAACGTGACCCAGCTTGACGAGAAGCGCCAGCAGCTGCTGGAGGAAGCGCAGGCCATCGCGGAGCAAGGCGCCAAGCTAGATCAAGATCTGGACAATGCGTAGAAATCTATAAAGAAGGCTAGAGCAATGGAGGCCGAGTACAAGACTTTGCTGCAGCAGCAGGAGGCTAAGAAAGCTCCGGCTCGCGTCATCAACGATCCTGGTGTACGGCGCAACGTAGGATGGGCTCCCTCGAAGCCGGCACAGGCCAAGCCATACATTGATAGTGAAGGCAAGCAGGTGATGCCCACCCCACTCCTTAACCTCGCAGTCGCTAAGACCCTTATGGAGCAGGATAGATCGCCCGAGGTAGTGGAACAGATCTATGACCTAGTGGCCAAGGCGGTAAAGCAGCAGGAAAAGGCCACCTCTCAGAGGCTTGAGTCCGACCCAGCGCTTTGCCGGTCTAGTCAGTACAAACCGCCAAGGGACAGATCTCCTCTTGATGTCGGGTCCCAGACGGGTTCATCAGAACGAAGACGAAGAGACGCGCACAACAGGAAGGATGCCATCCCCATATCCTCCGACCATGGCGGAGAAAAGGCCCGACCTCGTCGCCCGTCGCCACCGCCCCGATCTCCCCGACATCGCGACGATTACAAAGCTCACCATCGTACGGATATGCCCCCACCAAAGCAGTGTGGCATCGTCATCCGCGACCACGCGGAGCAGACCCGTCATGACGAAGAGCGCAACGAAGGGCACAGGAGCAGGTCGCACCATGACCCTCCGCGTCCGACAAGCAACCGTGACAAGCATGAGAAGTCGCAGGAGGGTAACAGCAAGAAGGCTAACCCACCCCCACATCCGCCTCCGTCGCCACCAAGCAGTCACCATGGCGGAGGGGGCCCGCGTCGTTCACGCAGCCCGTCCCCTGTTGACAAGAAGAAGAGGAACCCGGAGCCGTACGATGCACGTTCGCGGATCGATAAGATCCACGAGGCCCGGGAAGGACCATACCTGGTAGCACATTGCTTTGGACCTGCAATACGATCCGCAACTTACCCCAAAGGTTTTCGGATTGACAAGACCATCAAGCCCTATGATGGCACCGCCAAGCCAGCCACATGGTTGCAGGATTACGGCAACGCGGTGGAGATTGCTGGCGGCAACCCCAACGTCGCCGTCAAGTACCTCCCGTTAATGCAACTGGTTGGACATGCAAGAAGCATTCACCAAGAACTTTGAGGGTATATACAAACGTCCCTGCACCATTGGCGATCTACAGCGGTGCGTGCAAGAGAAAGAAGAGACCTCTCGCGCCTACCTCTCTCGCTGGCTGGACATGAAGAATTCCTGCACAGGAGTGCACGCTTAGACCGCCATGGCCGCCTTCATCGACGGATTGGAAAGAGGCACGTTGCTCCGGCATAAGCTAAAGCGCTTGCAAGACAATCACCGGCTTGACTTGAACCAGATGATTCAGTTGGCTAGTGAGTTTGCAGCTACCAACGACGATGCTCGCGGATCCTTGCCGGCAACAGCTGTTCCAACTCAAGCTCAGAGGAACAGCAGTACAAAGCGGAAAACCGCTCCAGAAGAAAACCAATCTACCGACATGGTCGCTATGACTTTTTCAGGACGAGGTGAAGGCGGACAACGTGGCCGAGGAAGAGGAGATGGTTGTGGGCAGCAACGAGGAAATGAAACCACCTCGGCGCCTTTCCGCGTTCCTCAAACCTACGAGGAGTACCGCGATATGTCGTGCCTCGTACACCTCGATGCCAACGGTAAATCCACCCATACCAATCGACACTGCAAGTTCGTCAACGACCTCAAGGAAGACCCGGAGTCCGGCTACAAGCAAAGTCGGAAGAACAGACCACGAGGCAAGGGCAAAGGGAAGAATAAGGAGTAGGAGTCCAAGGATTCAAGTGACATGGACGAATACGTTGACCCCAAGCACGCTGCCAAGAGCGACGACAAGGGAAAGAACCCCTTCGCGAAAAAGGCTCCAGTCTACCACACTTTCCTTGGCACCCCCACCGTCTAACAACAGAAGACCTCTATGAGGATCCTGATGGCCACTCTCCCCTCAGTTCCCTAGTACCTGCGCTGGTCGGAGGTTCCAATAACTTGGGACAGGACGGACCACCCAGACCTTATACCTACAGAGAACCAGTACGCCATGGTCATCAACCCCTTGATTGACGGTGTGGAGTTCACTAAGTGTATGGTGGATAGTGGAAGCAGCATCAACATCATGTACCTGGATACACTGCAGAAGTTGAACTTGACGGAGGAAAACCTAAGGCGTACCAACACCATCTTCCACGGCGTAATCCCTAGTTGGGAGGCTCGGTCCCTTGGGTGCATTACACTTCAGGTTGCCTTTGGCGATGTTAACAATTACCGCCAAGAGCGCATGACCTTCGAGGTGGTCCCCTTCAAGAGCGCGTACCACGTCATATTCGGCCGCGACATATTCCACACGTTCATGGCCAACCCATGCTTCGTCTACAACAAACTCAAGATACCCGTACCAAACGGTATCATCACCGTATCCGGAAGCTTTACCAAGGCAAGAGACTGCGAGATTAATGAAGCAGCCATCGCAGAAGCTGTCCTCTATAGCAAAGAATTCAAGGAGATCCAGAGCAAGGTCGATGACTTAGAGATGCCCGCGTCGAAGAAGCAGATCTCCGATTCCGCTCCTGCGTTCAAGGCCGCCATCGAGACCAAGCCGATGGAACTTGTGGTAGGCGATGCCTCCAAGACCATCGCCATTGGAACGAACCTGGATCCCAAATAGGAAAGCGCGCTCGTCGAGTTCCTCCATGAGAATAGGGACATCTTTGCCTGGCAACCTGCCGACATGAAAGGTGTACCTAGGGAACTTGCCGAGCATAGCTTAAACATCGATCCAAAATGCAAACCAGTGAAACAACCTCTACGACGCTTTGGAGATGAGAAGAGACGCGCCATTGGCAAAGAGATAGCTAGGTTACTTAAAGCTGGATTTATCCGAGAAGTCCTTCACACCCGACGGGTGGCCAATCCTGTACTTGTCCCCAAAAATGGAACCAATGAATTAAGAATGTGCGTTGATTACACCGGCTTGAACAAAGCATGTCCCAAAGATCTGTTTGCTCTTCCTCACATTGACCAAGTCATTGACTCGACGGCTGGCTCAGAGTTTTTATGTTTTCTCCATGCATACTCAGGATACCACCAGATCAAGATGAGGAAGTCGGACCAATTGTCCACTTCGTTCACTACACCATACGACACGTTTTGCTATGTTATGATGCCCTTTGGGCTGAAAAACGCAGGTGCTACGTACCAGTGGACAATGCAACGCTGCCTCCACGACCAAATTGGTTGGAACGTTCACGCCTATGTGGACGATATTGCGGTGATGTCAAAAAAATCAAACGACTTAATCTCCGACTTAAAATAAACCTTTGATAATCTCCGGAAATACAACATGATGCTTAACCCTAAGAAGTGTGTCTTCGGGGTTCCAGCAGGCAAACTGTTGGGTTTCATCGTTTCCCAACGCGGAATCAAGGTCAACCCGGAGAAAATCAAGGCCATCTTAAACATAAACCGTCCGACATGCCTAAAGGACATTCAACTACTAACAGGTTATGTTGCAGTAGTTAGTTGGTTCTTCAGCCGACTTGGAGAGAAGGCTCTGCCGCTGTACAAGTTGCTGAAGAAGGCGGACAAGTTCACATGGACAGACGAAGCAGATGCAGCATTGAAGCAGCTCAAGGAATTCTTTCCTCAGCGCCCATCCTTGCAGCACCCGAGCCTGGAGAGCCCCTGTTAATCTACATGGCGGCAACCGACCGGGTAATCAGCATCGTCGTCGTGGTAGAGCGGAAGGAGCCAGGCTATGAGCACGGAGTTCAACGACCAGTATACTATGTAAGCGAGGTCTTGACGGAGTCCAAGCAACATTACCCGCACTACCAGAAGATAGCTTATGGAGTATTCCTTGCTTCTCGAAAGCTGAGGCATTACTTTCAGGAGCACCCAATCACAGTGGTGAGCAAGACTCCACTGTCCGACATTATCAACAACAGCAACGCTACGGGAAGGGTCGCGAAGTGGGGCATTGACCTTGCCGCCTTCGTGATCACCTACAAGAGGCGCGACACTATCAAGTCACAAGCCTTGGCGGATTTTGTTGTAGATTGGACGGAGATGCCAGATGCTACTCCATTGGCGGAACCAGAGTACTGGGTGATGCACTTTGACGGATCAAAGTTGCTCAATAGCTCGGGGGCTGGTGTATTGCTACAGTCACCAACAGGAGACAAGCTACACTACGTTCTGCAAATCCACTTCGAGGCTACAAACAACATGGCGGAGTATGAAGCACTCATTAACGGACTACGTGTAGCCAAGGATATTGGCATCAAGCGCATAGTTTGCTGTGGAGATTCCGACTTGGTTGCCCAGCAGGTGGCTGGCACCTGGAATGCGTGGAACCCTATGATGGCGGCATATCGAGATGAAGTGGACTAGATAGCTAAGAGCTTCTTGGGCTACGAAGTCAAGTATGTACCTAGGGAGCAAAACGAGGCGGCTGATCTGCTGTCTAAGCTTGGATCAGGGCGCAAGAAAATTCCGCCAGGAATTTTCCTAGAGCATCTGCGCACACTATCTGTGAAGGGAGCCGACATCGACAACCCGGATAGAGCTGACTCTTTTGTCAACATGGTGACTAAGGTCCCTCCGGCTTGGACAAAACTTTTCATGGAATATCTCGAACATGGAACATTGCCCGACGACGAAGTCGAAAGACGGCAAATAGTATGACGAGTAAAGGGTTATACCATAATCAATGGGCAACTCTACAAAAGGAGCACTACTGTTGTATACATAAAGTGTGTTTCCCAGCTAGAACGTATGAAAATCCTACGCAAAATCCATCTCGGAGATTGCGGGCATCATGCCGCTCCTCGATCATTGGTCGTGAAAGCCTTCCGAAAAGGATTCTACTGGCTGACCGCGAAGGCGGACGCCGACAAGCTGGTTGAGACATGCATGGGATGCTAGTATTACGCCCGACAACCACATGTTCCTGCTGAAGAACTGCGAACAATACCAATAACTTGGCCGTTTGCAGTCTGGGGGCTAGACATGGTGGGACCGTTATAAATGGCACCTTGTGGGTTTACACATCTGCTTGTAGCAGTTGATAAATTCACTAAATGGATAGAAGCTAAACCCATTAGAAAGCTCGATGGGGCAACTGCCCTCGGGTTTGTTTGGGATCTAGTGGTGAGATTTGGTCTCCCACGCAGCATTATCACCGACAACGGCAGCAATTTGTCACTCGGAGAAGTGGAGGCTTATTGTTGGGAGAAAGGCATCTGACTTGATCTTGCATCTGTGGCACACCCACAATCCAACGGTCAGGTTGAGCGAGCCAATGGATTAATTCTGCAGGGAATCAAGCCACGTCTTGAGGCACCGTTACATAGAGCAGCTGGGGCCTGGGCGGAAGAATTTCCATCTGTGCTGTGGAGTTTACGAACTACACCCAACAGATCCACCGGCTACACCCCCTACTTCATGGTATATGGAGCAGAAGCCATCCTGCCTTCCGACATCCTTCACGATTCACCAAGAGTTGCCGCCTATGATGAAAATGACGCTGAAGAATCCAGACTCCTAGATGTGGACCTTCTAGAGGAGGAGCGCGTTTTGGCATTCCAAAGATCCGCCATCTACCAGCAGAAGCTACGCAGCTACCATAGTCGCCGCGTCCGGCATCGCTCGTTTAAAGAGGGGGATTTGGTGCTCCGACTTAAGCAGAAGAAGTCACACAAACTATCCCCGCCATGGGAAGGACCGTTCATCATAAGCAAGGCGCTACTCAATGGGTCTTACTACCTCGTTGACAATCGTGAACTGAAGGATAGACCCAACGAGGATCATAAGCGTAAGCGACGTGACCCGGATGATGACTACCCGGAGCTTGATCGGCCATGGAACATAGCACAGCTACGTCCTTTTTACACTTAGCATTTTTTATCTAATTGTGTACCTCTTATATGATCAATGAAATAAAGCTCTCTTGTTCACTCATATTTATGAGTCTTGTACCTCCTTTAGTGTTCATTTTTGGATCATGTAAAACCTTTATGCACAAGCTTTGCATTTGCACTTGTGAAAATTCCGCCTACAGGCGTTAGCTTCAGTTTTCTGGTCTACACATTTTTTGTCGTTTTTATGTGGATTCTGGAGTAGTGACTTTCAGCACTTATTGTCGGCGATTTTGTGCCCAGGTTATTGACGGTGCCATTGGGCATCATCACCTAAGAGCATGGTTCCGACAACAAGTCTTCCGACTCATGAAAAGTCAAGCATAAAAACCAAAGTAATGGATAAACCAGCACTTGCTTAAAAATATGTACATGTTGGAAACTGATTCTTAAGTAGCAGGACATACAACATTGTTTTCCGCCTTAAGTTAAATACATAGTTTCTTCCGCATATGCACCAAAGGTGAAACAAATATTACAAGTTGTTTTTCATTCCTTTGGCGCAGGAGACTTGGAAGCAGCTTCATCAGCAGCAGGAGAACCACCCTCGAAGTCGGTAGTGTGAAGAGACTCGGAGGAGCTTTGGTCGCCGTCATCGATGACATTCCTTGGCATGAAGACGTTGACTTCGACTAACTCAGAAACTCTGGTGTCATAGCCCGCGAGTGACGACAAGATGGATTCATGATTAATCGCCTTGCCATCGTCATCCACGTCAGGAATGCCAGAGGTTACCGTGTCAATGTCGGCATCTTCATAGTGTGCCTTCACCATTGACAGTGCCATCCTTGCACCGACCCGTGCACATGAAGCTTTCCAGCTTGTGATACGCTCGGGGCTCGGCGCAAGATCTCCAAGTACTTCACTACAGAGTCTGATGCCTTAATGTTGATTTGGAGGGGCTTGGCGATCTCTTTTGCTTGCGTGATGGCAGTGTTGATAAAGTTGCCGGCAAGAACCATGCATTCCTTGGTCGGAGGAGGTGAACGGGTCAAACCCATAGGAGCTGAAAATTCCGGCAAGGAGCGCATGATTTCAACAATTCAAAGTATCTGGACTACAGAAATCCAAGACGGAGAAAACTTACTGAATATGCTGGCTTCAGCTTGCCAGAGGATGTCCGCCAAAGATTCTTTCTCTTGTTGGAGGAGCTTATACGCCTCGCTATGGCGTTGATTCTGCTCATCGGCAGCTTGCTTCTGATCTTTTAAGATCGCAAGCTCCTCCTTTAAGCAATTGATTTCCGCGGTGGCAGAGTCCTACAGGGCTTTCATTGAATCCTCATGCATTATCAGCATGTCTTTCCTCTCCTCCTTAAGGATCTTGTTCTCACTGTCCAGCTGCTGGATGTGCTTGGACTGTTCGACAATGTCCTTGGCCTTGGCAACATGTTTTGCAAAGTCGGAGAAAACAAAGTACATAGTGAGTACTCGGAGAATGTAGGCACAAAATCAAGACGGAATGCGCAAAAAGAAAACAGACTCTTGTTTTTGATGATCTGTTCCTTCAAGAAGGCAGTTTTACCGTTTTCGGCTTCAAGATCTGCACGCATCTTCTGGTACTTATCATTGGCCATGCCCCTCCGAGCATTCTCGTTCTGTGGAAAAAAGGACAAAGTTAAAACGTTGCTTAGTCTGCTTGGAGCATCTAGCCAGAAATCCTCCATCTAGACGCTCGGGGGCTACAGCGAGAGTTTTTAACCTAGCAACATGCTTAGCTTTTCTTTGAGCATCTAGTCGGAACTAATTCAGTTTTCGATTAGAGGCTTGGGGCTACAGTATAATTTTTTTAACTCAGCTATATGCTTAGCTTTCTTTAAGAATCTAGTCGAAACTAATTCAGTTACAACTAGAAGCTTGGGGGCACAGTACTGAAATTTATAAACACTGCGTATGCTACTCTTAAAGCATCTAGTCGGAATAATTCATTCCATCTAAATGCTTGGGGGCTACAGTGAGAAGTTTTCTAGCTTAGTCACTCTTAGAGCATCTAGACGCAAAAGCATATGGTTTTCCGTCTACATCCTCGGGGCTACAGTGGGATACTCATATGAAATGCAAAAAGGCAAATAAAACTTACCAGTGCAATGATCTTGAGATTGGTAGCGCTCTCGGCTAGCAGCTTGCCAAAGGAGATACTGTTTCCTTGCAAGATGTCTGCTTGTCGGAGGAGCTCCTCAAGACCGCACGTTAGAGATGTCAGCGCTGCTCCAGGAACCACAGATGTGCTAATCGGTGTAAGCGCTGGGTAGACTATCTTTGGGAACTCAAAGGGTTTCTGGGGAGCAAGGGCGCCGCCTTCGGCAGAAGTACCAGCTTCCACCACCGCCTTGCCTCCACCGATGGCATCCTTAGCCGGAGCTTCAGCCATTTGATGGGAGGTGCTCTCCTGCGTCGCCTGCTCGCCAACAACAGCAAGCTCGGTAGAGGCGCCAGAATCCACTTCCATGGCGGAAGGGCCTGATGCCTCCTTATCCTGAGAGCTTGTCGGGGCAGACGAGGGCTTGACAGCAGGAGTGGCAGGGGCGATGGCAGGAGAGGCGTCGCGATGCAGCATGTCTTTGATATTCCGAGAAGCCCCCGATGTTTTGGAGGTCTTCTTGAGGCTAGTCGTGGCTTTCTTCCTGAAACGTGCAAAATGCATAAGTACAGGAGCAAGACAGATAAATAGGCAATGTCGGAGAATGTGAAGCTTACACAAGTGGGGGCGCTTCGGCAAAGCGGATCCCGGTAACTCTTCTCTTTTCCGCCTCTAGGGCGGCGGTAATCTTTTTGGAGGCTCCACCATCCGTCTTCTTCTTCTTACCTCCGTCAGCAGCGTCAGAGGTGGAGCTCTTTCGCTTCCGCGCCAACGGAATTTCGTCGTCGGACACGACCGTGACTTCCTTCATCTTTGGATCATAGATTTGGGCAGCCAGGTTGCCCTCCTCTAGATCTCTAAGCTGTTAAGTGAGAAATCACCGTGTTAGATAAAATGACATTTGCAAGACGGAAGAACCGGAGTATATGTCATACACGGAAAATAAATACCTACCTTTGGGCACTTGACGTCTACGTACATGTCGTAGGTGATGGTGAAGCCATGCTTCTTATCCTTCACCTTGACGATGTCCTTAAGGCGGAGCTTGACGGAGTCGCTCGAGAAGTTGTCCACGGAGATGCGGAGACTATCCCTTCTGTCGCTGGTATACTCGTGCATGAACTTCGCGTGGTGCTACAGAGGTTGGATTCGCCTGATGAACCAGCACATGGCTAAGTCCAAGCCGGTCAAACCCGTCTCTACAAACCATTCGATCCGCCTTATGGCGCGAGAAGCGTCAAGGTCGGAGGGAAGGGAGGCTTTGGATCTCCATGTGGAAACTTAAGCGGCGGCTCCGTCCACGAAGTCCGGATACGTTACTTCTCAGCCAACCAGAGGAATGTCTGGGCCGTAAAAGTAGGTCCGCTGCCAATTTTTGCAGGACTCATGGCCGACGATGTTGGGGAACCGCTGGCTAGGTCGAATCTTGAAGCTTATGGTGCCGCAGTTCCTAAGCTCTTCCTTGCTATGTCCGGCTTCACGTTTGACGGTGAAGAATTACACAAAGAGGTCTAACCTAGGTCTTATCCCTAAGTATCCCTCGCAGAGCGCCGCGTAGTTGCTTAGCACTAAGATACTGTTGGGGGAAAGGTTCTGGGGCTGGACCCTATAGTGATTCAAGACGGAGAGGAAGAAGTTGGAGATAAGCAGAGAGACGCCGCGTACCAGCTGAGCTTTGAGGTACACCTTTTCTCCGTCTTGACAAGAAGGTGTCACCTCGCCGGTCAAGCCCCTCCGTCGCAGGAAGGTAGCCTTCGGCGATCATCTCTTGGATATCACGGTCTGTGATATCCGAGCCGCGCCAGTCGCCCTTGTGCGAGTCTGGTTCCTCCTCCAACGGCTCCAGCGCCGCCAGATTAAGGTCACTGCCGGTGGACTCGATAACCGCTGATGCAGGGATGACTAGCCCCTCTGGAGGCACGACGATGGAGCTCGCCGGGTTCGCCGCGGCTTCGCTCGACGCCGCCATGAAAGGAGAAGTGCTGCTGCTATCCATGGAGTGAGGCTGGGCGCGACTGGTGCAGATTGGAAACTAGGGTTTTTTCGAGAGTTCTCGCGGAAAGCTCGAGGAGGCACGCGACTGGAGGAAGAAGATTATGCGAGGAGAATAAGGTAAAAAGTGGAAATTTCCCCACGGTTACTATTTATCACCTCTAGCGTCAAGATTCGTGCAGCTTGATCAGACGGTTGCCGCGTACACGACGTGTTTGCGAGCGTGCGCGAAAATTTCGCCACGTCTCCAACAGTCGCCGCCAACGGTTCGTATTGCTCGCGCAGGAAAATCGGACATGATTGCGTTATCTGCATGTGTGAGTTACGATGCGTCGCTAACCTAAGCCTACGTCGTCCTAGATGACATGGGTAGATGACCGTCACATCGAAGATTCCGACATGGATGGAATCAATCCGACTACGGAAGAGTACGATAGAAGATTCATCATTTCTCCGGCTAACAAGTTGAAGACGGAGAAATCTTTGACGGGCACTCTCCGCCTCCTAGAGTGGGTCCACTGCCATCGATCAGGCCCGCCTCTTGGGCCCCGCATCCCAGCGTGCTACGCACATCAACGTCGAAAGACGAGTCATACGATAGCAGCTGCTGCAACTCAGATCTGTGCGACCCCCCGTCGGATGAAGGAACCTATAGTTCCGGATCCGAAAGTTGCGGCAGCAGCGATCCAATCCGTAGACGCTACCAATGTGCCATGGTCATCCAATGCGACATGGAGCAACAACCACTAGGTTTGGGTGCCCACATACCGCCACCCAACCCACAGGGTAGAAACGGCGAAAACAGGAGGCAACCATCCCCCCCCCCGCCCAACGAGGACGACCCCGATGCCAATCGAATAATCCACCTCAGCGAGGAAGGATGGAAGCAGGCACGCAAAGCCGTGGCGGGCAACAAAATCCTACTTGTGGGTGCCTCACGGGACCTACTGATGGAATACCACCTGCTCCTCATCGAAGAGCACAAAAAGCAGGTGAAGATGCAAGAGGTACTCGACAAACGCAAGCAAGCGGCCTCGGAGTCTAGCGCGCGGCAAGCTACGCTCTCTGTCGCTGCCGGCTTCAGCTTGCACAGCAATCAAGATAACAAGCATCGCTCTCGCACGAATAACATGGATCCCACTGCACGTCGCGAGGTGACTCGAACCCTCAACACGTCCTTCATGGAGATGGACGCCAACGACAATGTCATCCCGAAGACACCGCAAGGTACGATCATGGCAGCCACCACATATCTCACGTCCCATCCACCTCCGGTGGGGGACCCGAAGAGATCTATGCACAAGTCCGCACTAGCCGGACTCGGACTCGTTGGAGCTGCACTCCACGAGGAGGCTCCTGCGGAGCCGAAAAAGAAGGTTGTGGTCAGATTCAACTACAGCCCCACACCATCATCCAACGAGGACGAGCATGACCTACCTCGACGACGCAAGAGCCCACAACGTCGCAGCCGTGACTACGACGCTCGAAGAGCGCAAGGTCGACAAGGCACGCGCCAAATGCGTGTGCTCATCCGAATCCGAAGAGGATGATGGCGGAGAACTCTTCGGAGCTCGATGCTTTAGCAGATCTGTTCGGCGGACACGGATGCCGAGAAAATTCAAGCTTCCTTCGGACACTCCGAAATTCGACGGCACGCAGGACCCTAAGGCGTGGCTCAGTGACCACCTGTCGTCCGTCAAGCTGCACGGCGGAAACAAAAACACCGTTCTGCAGTGCCTTCAGCTATAGCTAACAGGCGCAGCCCGGATCTGGCTTAGCAGCCTGTCCTCGGGTTCCATCCAAAGCTGGGAGGAACTGGCGTACAGTTCATCCTAAACTTTAAGGGTACCAGCAAGAGGCCAGCCTCGATCGAAGAGCTGCGAGCCTGCACTCAACGAACGGGTGAATCCATTCGCTCGTACATACTATGCTGTTCCAACATCAAGAACTCCGCGGCACACATCTCCGAGGAGAGAACGATCGACGCCTTCAAAGATGGCGTCAAACGCCAGGACTTCAAGGAAGAACTTGGGTGTGTCAAACCCAAGACACTCGACCACCTCATGGACATCGCCAACAGGTGGGACGATGGCGAGGACTCCGTTCACCGAGCACATTCGTATGAGGAAGACGACTACGACCGCCGACCCGAACTCCATAGCAAGCGAAGATCACGTGTCTACGATGATCGTGACAGACCCGACATGGTTGCGGCTGGCTACACCGACCGTCGCAACGACAACAACCGCAGCAGCGGAGGATACCGTGGAAACAACTTCCGCGATGGAGGACACCAACGCAAACGTGGCAACACCGCGGCCGCGACGGCGAACCCTGGGCATACGACAAGTTGTCGGGCCCATGCACCATCCACTTATACATCGACAAGCAGGATGGCAAAAAGAAGGCCAGCCACATGCTCAAGGATTGTCGCGAGTTCCAGAAACTCAGCGAGGGCTTCGCCCAGATGAGACAGCAGATCACGAACCCTGGTTTCGGACACGCACCTGCACCAGGCAACATCGCCCACGGAGCTCCTACACCACCACCCATGGGACCTTCGAATAACCCGATCGTACCCATGCAGAACAACGGCGTAAATGGGTACCCCGCGCCAAAAGGGTCATTGATGATCCAAAAGGGGCTCCCAACAAACAGGGTGCAAAAGAAGATCACCCGCCAGGTCAGCTTGGCTGTGACCGCTCCACCCGTCATCCCTGAGTACCTCAGCGGCTCGGAGTCCTGCATCACATTCAGTCGTTTGGATCACCCCCGCCAAATCCGTCACCCAGGTCACACTGCCTTGGTGCTCGAGGCGCAGATCGGAGGGTTTGAGATGAGCCACGTCTTCATGGACGGAGGCAGCGGCATTAACCTGATGTTCGCTAGCACCCTAGCAGCAATGCGGATCCTGCTGTGCAGCCTGGAACAATCCGACACAATGTTCCATGGCATAGCCCCAGGGAAGGGCATATTCCCCCTGGGAAAAATATGGCTCGATGTCATCTTCGGCAAGCCCGACAACTTTCGGTGTGAGCGGCTCGAGTTCGAAGTGGTGGATTGGCCATCATAATACCACGCCATCCTCGAGCGCGTGGCATTCGCAAGGTTCCTGGCAGTACCACACTATGTGTACCTGCTACTCAAGATGCCAGGACCTAGGGGCGTCATCACGGTCCAGGGCAGCTTCACCCGATCCGACCACTACGACATGGACTTCAACAGAATCTCCCAGTCGTTCGGCATGCAGGAGGAACTCACAAGGTTTCGAGAGGTGATAGACAACGGGGCACCCCCAGTCTCCAGGAAAAACACACCCGACATGTCATTCGACTCCACAGTCAACACAAAAAAGGTGCAGGTCCACCCGACAGACACCTCTAAGACACTGTTGATCGCCAACGACCTCAGCCCCGCATAGGAAAGAGCGCTCATCGAATTCCTCCGTGAGCGCTGGGAAATCTTTGCCTGGTGTCCTGCGGACATGCCAGGAGTTCCCAGGGAATTCGCCGAGCATGCACTCAATGTGTTTCCAAATGCCAAGCCCGTTAAGAAGTCCATTCGACGATTGTCCGAGCCACGAGCCGAAGCCGTCGGAGTCGAATTTAATAGACTACTCGACGCCGACTTCATCCGGGAGACCAAGGAGAGTGAGTGGCTCGCCAACACTGTACTGGTCCCTAAAAAGGACACGGACATCCTGCGGATGTGCGTGGACTTCACATCGCTCAACAAAAACTGCCCGAAGGATCACTTCCCTCTCCCTCGGATCGATCAGATCATTGATTCAACTGTAGGATGCGAGAAACTCTCCTTCCTCGACGCCTACTCAGGCTACAATCAGATTCGACTGAAGGTCGAAGATCAGGATAAAACGGCATTCATCACGCCGTTCGGAGTATTCTACTACAGCACAATGCCCTTCAGGCTAAAGAACGCAGGTGCCACGTACCATCGGTGCATGCAGGCATGCCTGAAGAGCCAGATCGGCCGCAATATACAGGTCTACGTCGACGACATAGTAGTCAAGAAAAGGGAGGCCAAGACATTGATCGACGATCTCCGTGAGACGTTCGACAACCTTGATCACTACAAGATCAAGATGAACCCAAAAAAGTGCGCCTTCAGCGTCCCATCTGTCCAACTTCTTGGCTACTTCATCTCCCAGCGAGGAATTAAGGCCAACCCGAAGAAAATCTGGGCCATACTGGCCATGGAGAAACCGAAGAACCTCAAAGGTGTCCAGCAGCTAGCTGGGCGCATCGTGGCGCTAAGAAGATTCATCAATCGCATGGGCGAGAAGGCCCTGCCTTTCTACCATCTGCTACGCAAAGCAAAAAAAATCGAGTGGACACCCGAAGCAGACGACGCATTCAAAGATCTGAAGCGGCTTCTCTCCACCTTGCCCGTCCTGGTCACGCCAAAGGAACGCGAGCCTCTACTGCTATACATAACAGCCACGCATCAGGTGGTTAGCACCGTGCTCGTGGTCGAACGACCCGAAGATGGCAAGACCCATGGGGTCCAACGCCCAATCTACTACCTCAGCGAGGTCTTGACACCAACAAAACATAGGTACCCTCACTACCAGAAACTCGCCTACGGCGTGTTCATGACGGCTCGTCGGCTGAGCCACTACTTGCAGGAGCATCAGGTGATGGTCGTCAATGAGGCGCCACTAAACAGCATCCTGAACAACCCCGAAGCTACAGGACGCATATCCCTGTGGGGCATCCAGCTGTCCCCTCTAGACATAGTCTATGAGAAGCGCCAAGCGATCAAGTCTCAGGTCCTACCGGACTTCCTCGTCCACTGGATGGAGCTACAGATACCAGACACCCCGGATATGACGCAATCATGGACGATGCACTTTGACGGCTCCAAGAGCGAGGCTGGAGCAGGGGTCGGCGTCATACTGACGTCCCCGCAAGGTGACAATATGAAATACGTCCTCCAGATGAAATTTCGGGCATCCAACAACGAAGCCGAATACGAGGCCCTCATCCACGGCATGAAGATGGCCAATATCTTCGGCGCGACGCGCCTAGTCATCTATGGTGACTCGAACCTTGTTGTCCAGCAGATGATGAACGAGTGTGATGCACACGCCGCCAACATGATCGCGTACCACGCACTCTACAACTCAGTTGAAGGAGACTTTGACGGCTGCGAGCTTCGGCACGTCAGAAGAGAAAGAAACGAAGAAGACGATACACTCGCCAACATTGGCTCCACCTGCGCATGGGTGCCACCAGGTGTATTCCTCGAACAAATCTGCGTGCCCTCCCTCAAAAAGAAATTCCCCAAGGGATCACCCGAAGAAGCAGAGCACTCGGGGGCTGCGCTACCCGAAAGATAGGAAGGACCTGAAAAACTCGACACAGAGGTCACGTTGGTCAACCTGATGCGGGTCATGGCAATCAAGAAAACATGGACGCAACCGTACCTTCGTTACCTGATAAACAAGGAACTGCTTGATGACCTGACAGATGCCCGGCGCATATCTCGCCGGTCCAAGGCCTTCACCATCATGAATGGCAAGCTATACAAGCGCAGCATTTCGGGTGTACTCCAAAGGTGTGTCACCATCGGTGACGGCAAAACCATCCTCCAAGACATCCACGAGGGCATCTGTGGCCATCACGTGGGCAGCCGCGCCCTCGGCGCCAAAGCTCTACGAGCTGGGTTCTACTGGCCAACGGCCATGAATGATGCCAAGGACATCGTCCGAAGGTGCAATGGCTGCCAGAGGTTTGCAGATAAACCGCACGCACCAGGATCGAAGCTCAGTCCCATACCCCTGGTCTAGCCCTTCGCCTAATGGGGCCTCGACATGATCAACAAACTGCCCAAGTCCTCGAAAGGAGGTCACGTCTACCTCCTGGTCGCAGTCGACAAGTTCACCAAGTGGATAGAGGCCATGCCCGTTACCAACCAAAAGGGTTAAATGGTCATGAAGTTCTTCGAATCCATAGTCTACAGGTTCGGCGTGCCGCATAGCATCATCATGGACAACGGGTCAAACTTCATCTCCAAAGAATTCCAGGACTTCTGCGAAGGCCTCGGGATCAACATATCATATGCCTCCATGGAGCACCCGCAAACCAACGGGCAGGTCAAAAAGTCCAACGGCCTCGTAGGGGGCGGCATCAAGAAACGCCTACTGAGCCCACTCGAACGGCTTGCGGGAGCCTAGGCAGAAGAGCTACCCTCCGTCCTTTGGAGCTTGTGCACAATGCCAAAAAGCTCAACTGGATACACACCCTTCTTCATGGTGCATGGAGCCGAAGCCGTGTTACCTGCGGAGGTACGCCAAAAGGCCCCACGGGTCGTCGCCTACAGTGAAGCTGAATGCCGTCGACACTCTCGACGAGGCACGCGACATCGCCGCGGCTCGCTCGACAGTCTACCAACAGAGCCTCCGCAACTATCACAGCCGTCGGCTGCGCCCAAGGTCCTTCTTCGAAGGAGACCTCGTCTTACGACTCAAGCAAGAGCAGCCGAAAAAGGTCGAGTCACACCCTGGGAAGGACCCTACGTCGTCACCAAAGTCATCCCAGGTGGCGCCTACCGCCTCAAGCACGTGGAGTCTGGAGTCGCGTACTCCAATCCATGGAACGTTGCACAACTGCGATGCTTCTACCCCTAGCTATCCCTCTTTACTTTCAATAAGGATACTCAGCCGAACAATGTACCTCCTCGTTACAATATGAATAAAAGCTAAGTGTCTCGCCCAAAAATTTATCCCTTTTTCTCATACTACTTTCTGTTGCAACACACTCGGGGGCTGTGCCTCACCTCACAACTTCGTCGACTGAGCATAACGCATGTAAACCTGAGTAGCTGACCACATCAGGCTCACAAAAAGGGCATGCATACAATCAAGCACTACGTTCTCATACAAATAACCTTTACAACAAGGGTCATAACACGCCCACTCGAAGTATATACAAGTTTACATCTATCTTTTTTACAGGGCCTACCTATTCTGAAGAATCACATGCGCCCGCTGCTCAAAAAGATCTACAATATCTTCGGCATACTACCTAACAGCCGCGTAATGAGGGCGCATATCCCATAGGCCACCATCTGGTCGAGGGGGTGGTCCAGCGGCCACCGCCGCAAGATCAATATCTGGGCGACGTAGACGAACAAGCGATAGGGCGGCCTTCACCCCTGCAACCAACTGGTGCCGCACCAGCTCCCTGATGTGAACCATGTCCCGAAACTTTGCCAGCAAACGCCATAGAGTCGAAGGCGCCTCATCAAGGGGGAACATGGTGTGCATAATCGACGCCAGGGAAATCTTCACCTGACGCAGCACCCGTGACACCTGGTGAGCGTAGTCCTACACAGTCGCAAGGACCGCGGCCCGGTCGCGGTCCATCCAGAAAAAGCCTCCGGCTTCCATATCCTTCTGGGTCAAGCAGTTGATCCAAACTGCAACGCGCTCCTTCTCCTCCTTTGGAACAAGGTTGGCACCTGCAGCAAATACAGAGTAAGATGACTCGCAAACCAGGCGCATCCAAAAACGAGCAGCAGCTCGAAGAAACTTACACTTCAGCTTCTCGGCCAACTGTCACAGCTCCCCCATCAGATACTCCTCTCTGGCGGTAGCCTGCTCCGCCTTCGACTTCCACACGTCCGCGTGTCCTGGAACGCCAAGTATCTCCTTGTCAAGGCTACGGATGCGGTCACGAAGAAAAACAAGCTGTGACGCATCATCCAAAGATGGTCGCGGCTGCGGAGCAGACGAAGTATCAACGGGGTCCTCACCCGAAGGTCCCTAAAGGAAAACAAACAAGAGTATGAACATCACATGACTGAGCAACAGCTCGAAGGATCATTTATATACAACAAAAGTCCACTACGTGGCACAGGGAAATTGTTCATCAAATATTACAACACAAGAAGAAGACAACTATCCTACAACTACAACGACGAAGCCTAAGCAGCCGCATCCTGAGTGGCCTCGGAGCCAGAGTGCCTGCTCTTGACCCCTCCTGCTGCTTCGCCGCATACTCTGCCAGAAGGTCAATGAGCTTCGGCCCATAGCGATTACAGTGAGAAGCGTAGAGAGCAAAGGCTACCTCGGAACCGTCGGGAGCCGTTGGCATCTGGGAGGTGACTTGATGAAGATCCATCTCCGCCCCAGACGCCATGGCCATAGCCAACCCCATGGAGGCGCCAATTCCCTTCTGCTTATGCTTGTAGGCCACAGGCGCATCCGCTGACAGCGTATCCGCCAAAGAATCGACATCCTCAAGGGCAGCGCCCTTGGGAACGAGATCCTTGTAGAAGCACCCGAGGATCTCATTGGCCTTGGCAAGGGAGTCAGCAGCAGTACTACAGCGGTCTTCGACCGCCGTGGCGGCATCGTCTAGAGCGCTCCCGTGCTCCAAGGCACTGCGATCGAACTCAATGCCCGAGGCATCTGGAGCAAAAGAAAGACAAAGAAGGAATCGAATAAGGGCATGGAGGCAGATCAGCCGAAAAAACCAAAGACAGGCAAAGAACTCACCGGAGACGACCTTGGCAGCAGCCATCAGTTTCTCGGCCACCTCCTTCTCGCGCGCAGCCACAACAGTTGCGAGCTACTCCTCGCGATCTGAAACCTCTCACTGCAGGTGCTCCTGGGCCGCTATGGCATCAGCCAGATCCTGCTGCAGACGCTCCTTCGCCCCAACGGCATCCTCGGCCTTCTTCCCCGATCTCCCAAGGCTCTTTTTGAGAGAATCAAGCTCGCGGAGGGCAATATTATTCTCATATGCAAAAGCAACAAGAACATACATGAGCTACACAAGCTAGCAAGCAGACGAAAAAGAATAGGTTCAATTCAGCATGTACCTCGAAGCAGCCGCATGCTGGCCTCCAGCGCCAGGTGCTGCTGCACAAGCAGGTTGGCACCAAGCACAAAGGGTTGCGCCCAAGAAACGAGCAAGAAATCAAACACATGAAAAATGCTCGGGGGCTCCCCCCGAGACACGCAGAAAGGAAGCAAAATCAGCAGATCATCCGAAAATAAGGCCCGGGGCTCCCCCTAAAGTAAGAGAGAAAACAACTTACATGCTCAGACGAAGGCTCCGAAGGTCCCGGTGTAGTCTTCTAGGAGAGGATCACTCGAGCCTCCTGTGGAGAAGGCTTCGGAGCATCAGCCCCAGAGGTGGCCACCGTCTGAGAGGGAGGAGGCGTTAGTTTCGACTCCCTACTACCTCCTGAGTAGCCTCACTAAAAGAGCCCTTAGAGGAGTGGCTTCAAGGAAAACACCAATCAAAAGCAAGAAGACAAGAAGACTAGAAAGTAACGAATAGCATCCGAAGATACTTACGAGTCCATGTCGCTCAAGTAAAAAACGGGCAGCGCCCTCTTCCCTTTCTTCTCTTCCTTCTTCCTCTTGGCCGACGGCTGCGGCGCTTCAGCCCGCAAAGGAACGGCCGGGATAGGCGAGGAAGAAGGACCATCACCTCCATTGTGACGGACAAGGAACGGAGGGTCTCTAGGCGTCGGTGGAGTTGAAGCATCCAAAGATTCACTCAAGCTTCGTGCCCGCTTTCGGGTCTGCCCCTCGCTCGCCTCGGTGGCTTCCTCAGTTGGCGACTGCGCTGGCGGAAGCTCAGACTCAGAGTCTACAACTTCGGCATCCGGCGCAGTCGGAAACCTTTCGGGTAGTGGAGGCACCATGCCAGCCACCTTGAGGTCCTTCACAATGAAGACATAAACTTTCAATACAAGTTATAACAAGGAAAAACACTCAAAAAAGGCGCTACGTGCACGTCGCAAATCTACACCTGCGGAACTGGTCTCGCGGCACTGAACGGGGGCGTCAGCGACTTCCCCGAAAGGTCCTCGTCAGACTTGTACTTCAGCAGTGGTCGAAGAACTCTGTCGAGGTCCCCCCTGGAGCGCTCCTCATCCGAAACTCTCATCGGGTCGTGGTGGCCAGAGTAAAGGAACATCGGATGCGCCCTAGCCAGGAGTGGCTGCACCCGACATTTGAGGAAGGTGCGGATGATATCCACACCATTCACCTCCTTATCCGGAACCACCTGGAGGGCCTCCACCCAACGATAGAGCTCCTCTATCTCCTCCACCTAGCCCTCCAGGATATGATTCTTCCAGGATCTCTTCTTCAAGATCTCCTGGGTGGAGACGAAAGGGACAAGGCCAAAATTTTGCCCGTCCACTGTGGAGTCGCGGATACAAAACAACTTCCTCCGCCAGTATTGGACGGACTCAGACATAGAAAAGGAGAATAAAAGAACAGTAGATCAAAGAGAAATGATGTAGCCGCCGATCGGATAAACTCCGTCGGAGCCGGACTGCCTCTTCACGGAATAGAGCTTCCGTAAGAGGCCAAAGTGCGGCTCGATACCGAGCCAACACTGGCAAAAAGCAATGAAGCAGGCGATGTGGAGAAGAGAATTGGGAGAAAGATGGTGGAGTTGGATGCCATAGAAGAACAACAATCCACGAAGAAAATCGTGGACTGGGAGCGAGAGGCCGCGAAGGACAAAAGCAACAAACATCACCCGAAACCCCGCGGGTGGACGGTGAGTTACCTCATCGCCGGGGACCCTGACGACGTCCTTGTCATGCGGGATCAAACCCGCCTCACGCAACTTGCGTAGGTCGCTATCGCGCGTCTCCGAACGCCGCCACCCACCTTCGGTGACACAAGTGGCGACGATGCCCTTCTTTCCGCCGGCAGCAGCACTGGTGCCTTCTCTGATGGAAGCCTTCTTCGATTTCCCCATCGCGGCGCGTCGACGACGGTGGTGTGCGTGCAAGAACGAGGAAGGGAACGATCGGAGAACGTCCAGCGTGCAAAGGGAAAAGCTCAAGAAAATGGAGGCAGTAGAAAGCAAATGGCTAAGGTGAAAACAAACTACGCTTTTCTCCACAGTTATAAGGACGAAGACGATGAACAGGGACCGTTCATCTGGAATCCCTAGCGCCAGGATCAGATCCTACCGTCCACGTGTCAACACAGCAGCGAACCGTCGCTAGCACGCCATCCACTATGCACGGAAACTGAGGAGACGCCGTAATTCTCGCCACGTCGTGCATGACTAGTCAACTCCAAGTCATAAAGTGGGACCCACGTTCGTACGGTCACATCATCTCTGGCGCCGCAGACGGTTGATGTCACCGATCATCAGCACTGACGTCATCAAACCATACCATCAACGGTTAGAAATCTTCGGCTCACAGCTAAAAGTACTCACTCGAATCTACGATTCTAGCAACTACTCAGGGGCTACTCCTATCAGGAGCGCTGGCCGCGCACCTAAGGCATGATTAAGGTAATACACCAACATTGATTCTTCGAGTCCTACGTCGAGTCTACGACTCCACTACAGACTCGGGGGCTACTCCCATAGGGAGGATTGATTCAAGCATCTGAAAAAAATTGTGTCCTGCGGACCTAAAGCTAACAAGGGCTAAATTAAAGTCTCTGCTCGAGTCTACGACTCGAACAGACACTCGGGGGCTACTCCCATAGGGAGCGCTGGTCTCGCACCCTATGAATTCTTCGACTGCGATCCTTCGGATCAAAATTCAAATACTTTTTGGCAACTTTGCCCCAACCAACGCTAAGTGAGTAACATCCTCCTTGGCCACCCGAAACACCTGCGCGGTGATAAAATTTTAGATGTTGTGTCTGCGACGCAAAGATAAGACCTATAGATATCATCTGATGGCCTGGTAACGCACATGACTGCGCTCTAATAGTAAAAATCCGTGCCAACAGGCACGATGAAAATCCCGACGGACGCGTTGGGTACATCATTCGAAAACTACTGAGATTCGACTCCTATAAGACCTCAATGGCTTGAGTCGAATTACGCCAGCATCTATTCCAGGTTCGAGTCTAGGGACTCGAATCTGAAGAAGATCGTGTTGTTTTGTCCTAAGACAGTTAACTGACCCTGATCCATCGGGAGAGTCAGGCACACGCATCAACAATCCCTACACACTAAAATCATTCTTTTCTCTGATGAACAGAAACAGGTGCACCCAAAAGATCAAAGAGTCCTCAGCCGAATCTGTGATTCGACTGAACACTCGGGGGCTACTGACATGGTTATACCCTGTGGGTACACGATATTAGCATACCTGGTCTAGCCCAAGGAAGGCCCACAAGAATATACGCGGCCCGTGAAGATTTTTAGGTGGCCCAAGCCCATGACATCTTCGGATCCTTGGAGAGCAAGACTAGAACAGATAGAATATTCAAAGGGGAAAAACCCTAAGCTTGTAACCGACTCGATCTGTGCCCAAGACCTGCCTAACTCTATATAAAGGCTAGGAGGGCATGGCGAGGAGGGACAATCTTTTCCACCATATACATACCTCCACGCTAGATTGCATCTGCGCACCCCTGTAACCTTCGGTTCCGCCGTAATCAAGAGCAGACAAGCAGGAGTAGGGTTTTCCCTCCGGGGGCCTAAACCTGGGTAAATCTCGTGTCCCCTGGTTGCTTGTCTATTAACCGTTCCGCGATTTCCGGCACCCCCATCTTCTCCAAAACCCAAGCTCATAACAATGGGCATTGACGAGTTGAAACCTCGTCAATGGGTACTGCAGAAAACCGTTCAGTGTGATGAGCTCTTTTCACAAACCGCACGCTTGGAAGAACTGTTCCTGATGCTGGGGTATGATGAGGACACAAATATGATTTTTCTGTCTTCAGAGTCTCATGACTTCATCCTCCAACTCGAGTCCATGCAGTTCAAGTGTATTGGTACAAGAGAATACAGAACTTCCAGAAAGTATTATCCCTATACAAATTTCTGTACTGCAGGTAATACCTCATCTCTTGCATTGCACATGTAACAAACTGCATCACATCTTTTGATGAGATTCATTCCCATTACTTATGTTACATGTTTGTTATAACATTGTTGGTTTGCTTAAGGGTTGACTAGATATTTAAAAATAATTCTGGATGAGTACATTTTCTTTGAACACAGAAACTGCCATAGCATGTCCTTCATTGCTTGTTAAATGATTATTATCTTTTTCCTTGCACCTAGCAATTTTTAGCTTCGTTTACATATTCTCATTGTCATAAAATATTGTTTTTCCTCCTCAGGTGACGTCGTACATATGCCTTCCTATTGATTTGGCGTTTCCATTGATTTCTTGGACTTTCTTTTGCTTGTAGGTAGGGGCATTGCTGGTGGAGATGGTGGAGCTGAAAATGTGAACACATGAGATCTGCTAATGTGCTAAGTTTGTTGAACAGGTGCAGTAAATTTATCTTCTTGCTTGATTACGAATCGATAATATGATCTATGATCTATTTTTTTAGGCCTTGATTTCTTAACTGGCTAGTTCCTGCATTCCAGAAAACCATGTTTATGAGTTAGGTATCAGACTTCTTTGTTATTTTTTTGCGTGAGCTTCTAAATATATCTCGAATGATGTGATAATCTAGAATCTAGGATGTTCACTATTTTGTGGAAGAGGAATTGAGACACCGATCTCATAGTTTGTACCGGTGATATGTACAGTAATTATGTAGCCCAAAACTAGAGAACAGGCCAACAATAGAGGTTCGAGGTGTGTAAAACACTACAAACTAATTGTTCTTCTATTGCCAGGCTGATTTTAGTATTTTATAATAATTACGGGATGATTCAACGTTTGATATTTTCATCATGATCTCCAGAATTATGAGCTGATGTTTATTGTTGCGAGATATACTCCATCCATTTTTCAGTGAGTGACTAGTGCAAATTGGTTTTGACCGTTGACAATGATTGTTTTGCAGGGTATCTAAGTTACATCCTGTTTGCTCAGATGCAGAAATGGCTCCTTGCTGTAGTTCGATTCTGCTTACGTATGATGTGGCTGATGTGATGTTGACGCTGACAGCCTGACATTGTGCTGATATGTAGTCTTACGTAGGCCCATCCAATGTGCACGCCGTGACTTTGAAATGGACTTGTAGGCTTTAATCGTGTCCGCCGTGTCCATCGCATCTGCCGGCTGGACCGTTTAATCTAATTTACTTGTTCGCAGAGTCCGTATAACTACGTTCAGCTGGACACGGCTTCCGCTGGACAATACGGGCGTGCCTAACTGCCTATGCGCACTAGATAGTTCGTATACGCAGCTTCTTTCATCGACAACTCATACACACAAGCTAGCTTAGCACTGCTATGTCACCTAGCTAGTTTGATCAACAGTTTGCAGTACATATAGTATTATCTTATATACACAAAACGGGATCTACATAATTTATATTGCAGTGTACATGCTCTCGCACAGACTATATAAAAAAAATCTCTTCCAAATATCTTCGTTTTGTTGCACACTCATCAAATACGGAGTACAATCCAATAGCCAGTAGCTGTATTATTAGTTGGTATAGTTGTTCGGAATCTGAACTTCAGACACATAACTCACAGTAGTACCGTATCGGCCTAAATACAACTTACACTAGCCATCAGCTTCTCTAATCGCCAACTTTTTTGATCAAACGTTAATCTTCATCATCAGGTTCTTCTTCTTTGATCACCAAATTCTTTGATCAAGCTACAAAATATAATGTGGCTAACTTCAGCTTAAAAATGAATGATGAGTAGACAACACAAATAAGTAGACAAGCTGAGAAGTTGTAAGGGCAGACGAGAACTTATAATTCAGATCAGTAGACAACACAATTACACAAGACGGTGCCGATAATTTTGGAAAAAAATATGTTGCAAGAGGCAATTTATCTCTCGGTTTACTTCCTAACAATTGCAAACAGAAACACCCTCTACAATCTACTTTCCATACCAGGAAGAAAAAATATTGGTCTTTAGCTTTTCTTAACCTAAAACAAAACTTAACTTAGATAATAGACAACTCATGTTAGAGATTATGAGCCCGTATTCTCTCATGCGAAACTATATGTTGCTTTGTCTAGAGGGACATGGAGGCAAACTAGAAGAATACTTGTCAAGCCAAACAGAGATATCGACCCACTTGGGAGAAGTACTAAAAATATTGTCTCAAAGGATGTTTTGATATGATAAATGTATTATAGATGTAGTGATGTGCTGCAATGAATAACAAAGGTAATAACTCAAATTAGTATTTATTATTCTGAATCATGTTAATAGCACCATGTTTATTTTGCTCCTTTACCTGTCCGTAACATAGTGACATGGAAAAAATAATACTAATTAAGACTATTTGTGGATTGCACATCTTCAGCATCTTGTTTGTTTTAATGATAAGTCATGAATTTGGTTAGCTTTGCTTATCCAGGCTGATAACTTTCGCTATCAATCAAAGATTTTGACAACAAATGTCGATGTTGCAGCGAATGAAGGTTCTTCATAGCATGTCATGATGTCCTCCTTCATGTGCATCACAACATCAGTGTGCCCAAACTTTGTTTAACTGAGGGCGCTTGTTTTTTTTTGGATGGGTATGGATTCTTTGAAGAAGCTTTAAATATCAAGCTGGTATATGTCCTGACAGTGTATGGCCCTCAAGATGATCACAGACAAGACGAACAACTTCACTTGGTCTCTCACTGCTGTGTATGGTCTCTCACTTAGTTTCATTTCAGCTACAGACTAATCAAGAATTCAAGTTAAAATGCCGCGGCACTGACAAAATATGCACTATGTAGACTAGTATTGTAGTTTCAGAAATGTTGCACTCAACGCTACAAAGCATGGTTACTGAATTCACCTTCATCTGTTCCAGATGTCTCTGATTCAAAGAAATCTAGTTGAAATTTTGTAGAATCTAAATCTTTTAGATTATTTTTCCTATTGACATGTATCGCTCAACCAAACTTGCATCTTTCCTATGGATACCAGAGCAGAATGCAAGAAAGAATTGAAGTTCGCCATTAGCACTTCCCTTTGAAGCAAAAAAGAAAGAAAGAATTGAATCGACGGTGGGGGCAGGAGAAGGATCAAGGAAAGCCAGACCTATCCCGATGGATTCTTGTCCTCCTCCTCTGTCGGATCCTTCTCCACCTCCCCCGACAGATTCTCCCCCTCCTCTACCGGACTCTTCTCCTCCACCGCCTCACCCATCTTTCTACGCGGCGGCGACGGCAAGGGAGCCTGGGCCCTGGCTAGCGCAGGCGTAGAGGGGAAGGCGCTGGACGCGATGAGTGGGGCGATGGGCTGCTTCGGAGATGACCGGGGCGCCGGCCCAGGGGCGGCGAACGGGATGACGAGTTTGCCCTATCCTACTCTGTTCTTAGCAGGATAGACGGACGTAGCGGACTAAACAATCAGTGTCCGTGAGTCCGCTTGGGTTATGCGGCCCGTCCGCGACTCCGTTTAGGCAATTTACACGGACATGGACAAACGTATCCGCGGACGTCCGTGTCCAGTGGCATCCTGACGTGTAATTCGCTAACTTATCTGTATTACAGACATGAGTCTGCTTGTATGCCTGGATAGTGACTCCTGCAGTTGCTTGGGTTTATGTTCGGATCTAGTATCAGTTAACTAGTACTCGTACCATGTTGCTCATCTGGTTAGCACATTTGTGCTAAGCAAACCTCAACAGGGTAGTCTCAATCTCAACAAGTTGGTGCTCCACTGCATCCTATGCACTCTGGGTTTTTGCTCGCGTTTTTCTATCTGTACTTTTTAATATCGTTTGCGTATTTCATGTTTGTGTTTCTGCTACCGACATATTAGAATCTGGATCAGGTTCTGAATTGTCAATGTTGTTGCACTGCTGCTGCTGCTACAAAACTATGCTTCCTGTAGAAACTACTCTCTCCGTTTTAAAATATAAGATATTTTAGTTTTATAAAGAAAATGTATTTAGACTACTTTTAATATGTAGGTTCACTCAGATTTAGAGTGAATCTAGACACTAAAATAAGTCTAGATACATTTTCTTTACAAATCTAAAACATCTTATATTTTGAAACAGAGGGAGTATTTTGCTGGGAGTTTGCATATGTTTTCTGCACGAGTAAAATTCACCGTTAGTACTTAAACTTGGCACCCTTTTTCGGTACGGTCATCGATCTCAGGAATACGCAATTTACGGTCACTAAATACAACAGGTGTGTCATGACGGTCACTGGGGTCTGCACTAGTTTCTGTATAGGGATGTATTCGCTTACATGGCACCGAGTGTAACATGGATATACCCCATGGGTACACAACATTGGTATACCCGGTCCGGTCCAAGGAAGGCCAACGTCAAGACACGCAGCCCATGAAGACTTCGGGTGGCCCAAGCCCATGATGTTTTCGACTTCTTGGAGGACAAGTCTAGATTAGATAGAATTTCAAAGGGTACAAACCTAATTTGTAACCGACTCGACCTAAGCCCGGAACCTGCCTATCTATATAAAGGCCAGGAGGGTACGGTGAGAAGGATCTCTTCCACCATCGCATACACACCTCCACGCCAGATTGTATCTACGCACCCATGTAACCTTCGGTTCCGCCGTAATCAAAGAAAAGACAAGCAGGAGTAGGGTTTTCCCTCCGGGGGCCTGAACCTGGATAAACCTCGTGCCCCGCGTTGCTTGTCTGTTAACTGTTCCGCGATCTCCAGCATTCCCATCTTCTCCAAAACCCAAGTCCATAACAATGGGCATTGACGAAATCAACCCTCGTCAATTGGCGCCGTCTGTGGGAACTGGGGACGCTAATTGTGCGGTCATGACGGTTCCATCCGGAGCGATCTACAATTCATCGACAACGGAGAGTCACCTCCTCTTCGGCGCCTTCGACTTCACCGCCCACTAGCCGGCCACCCTGAGGGGTTTCGAGTCCGTCGGTGACGGACTCGAGATGCTGTTCGGGAGATTCTGCTTCTAGGTGGGGCAGACCGGCACTCTCCATCTCCCAGAGCGGGTGCCACTGCCATACATCAGGCCCGCGTCATGGGTCCCACCTATCGGTGTGTTACACGCGTCGACGTTGACAGACGAGTCAGACGACAGTAGCAGCTGCAACTCAGATCTGTGTGGCCCTCTCTCAGATGAAGGAACCTATGATTCCGGATCCGAAAGCTACGGCAGCAGCGACCCAATTCGCGGACGTTACCTATGTGCCGTTGTCATCCAAAACGAAACGGAACTTCCACCAGGTTCGAGTGCACCCAACCTGCCTCTCAACCCGCAAGCTGGAAACGGAGGAAACGGGGGAGATGCGCCTAACAGGCCCAATGAAGGCGACGCTCACACCTACTAGAAGATCAACCTCAACGAGGAAGGCTGGCGCCAAGCACGCGAAGCCGTGGCAGGCAACATCATCATACCCGTTGATACGTTGGAAACGTATCTATAATTTTTGATGCTCCATGCGTGTTTAGTATCTACTTTGCTTTACTTGTCTACACTTTGAGGTGCTTTTACATGTTTTCTGGTACTAACCTATTAACAAGTTGCAACAGTGCTAGATGCCTGTTTTCTGTTGTTTTTGGTTTCAGAAAAGTTAGTAAAGAAATATTCTCGGAATTGGACGGGACAAACGTCAAAATCAATTACTTTCCGTGGGGAACAAGAAGTCCAGAGGGGAGCCGGAGGGGGCAGCCAGGGGGGGCAGACCCACCCCAGGCACGGGTGGGCCCAGATCCGCGCCTGGCTAGGGTTTGGCTACCCTGGCCGCCTCCTCGGCCTTCCCCTTTGCCTATAAGAAGCCCCCGATGCAGAAACCCTAAGCACCCAATTAAATCTCCACGAAACCGTTTGTAGTCGCCGCCACCATCATCCCTAGATCGGGGGGGTCTAAAGTTCTTCCCGGCACCCTACCGGAGGGGAGATCATCCCGAAGGCCTTCTCTCCGGTATGATGCGTGAGTAGTTCCACCTTGGACTATGGGTCCATGTAGTAGCTAGATGGTTGTATCTCCTCCTTTGTGCTTTCATGTATAGATCTTGTGATCTCCGTTCATGATCAAGATCTAATCTATTTTTAATCACGCATGTTGTGTTTGCGGGGATCCGATGGATATTGAGATTATTATGTTGGTTTGATTAACGGTTTTATCTTTATGATTCTATCATGTTTGTGTTGTTTGTGATCTTGTATGCTCTCTGTTGTTAGTAGCTATCTTGGCCAAGTAGTTGCTAGTGACTCCAAGAGGGGGTATTTATGCTCGATAGTGGGTTCATGCCTCTAGTTTCCAAGGGAAGTGACAGAAATCTCTTCGGTTGTAGATGTGTTGTTGCCACTAGGGAGAAAACAAGGGTCTCTTGTTCATGGAACATGTGGACTGTTTACCTTACACACTTTGCTTAAAACAGCTGTCTGTTGCTTGCAACTTAATACTGGAGGGGGTTCGGATGATAACCTGAAGGTGGACTTCTAGTCGTAGATGCAATTGGATGGCGGTCTATGTATCTTGTTGTATTGCCTAATCGAATCTCATAGGATCTTTCTGACTAGTAATTGCATTGTTATGTCTTGCTCAGTTCCTGTCAATTGCCCTGCTGTAATTTGCTTACCCTTCATGTCATGTTGTTTATCTAAGGAGAGCACCTATAGTGAACTATGGACCCTGGTCCAATCTTTACCATTGGTACATCTTCCACTGCTACTTGTTTACTTGCTCGCGAAAATGGAGGCAATGGAGATGGAAAATGACAAAGGGTAAAAGAAAACTACTGTTTACCCACGGTATAAAAGGACGAAGACGACGCACATGAGCCGTTGATCCAGAAGCCCTAGCACGCACCGCAAATCTAACCCTACACGTGTCAACACTACACCGAACCGTCGCTAGCACGCCGTCCACTACGCACGGAAATCGAGGAGATGCCATAATTTTTGCCACGTCTGCGCATGACTAGTCAACTTCAAGTTAGGCTGTGGGACCCACGATCGTCTCGTTGCATCATCTCTGCTGTCGCGGACGGTTGAGATCACCAATCGTCAGCACTGACGTCATCAAGGCCAACCCAGCAACGGCTGGAAGTTTTCGGCTGATCAATCAAGTACTTACTCGAATCTACGATTCGAGAAACTACTCGGGGGCTACTCCTATCAAGAGCGCTGGCCGCGCACCTGAGAATGACTAAGGTAACTACACTTCGCAAATATCTTTGAGTCCTACGTTGAGTCTGCGACTCCACAACGGACTCGAGGGCTACTCCCATAGGGAGGATCGGTTGAGCATCCGAAAAAATTGTGTCCTTCGGACCTCAGCTGAAAACAACTAAACTAAAGTCTCTCCTCGAGTCTATGACTCGAACAGACACTCGGGGGCTACTCCCATAGGGAGCGCTGGCCGTGCACCCTATGAATTCTTCGACTGCGTCCCTTCAGATCAAATACGACAAAATATTTTTGGCAACTTTGACCAAACAAACGCTAAGTAAGAAGCAATCTCCTTGGCCACCCGAAACACCTCTGCGGTGATAAAATTTCGGATGTTGTGTCTGCGATGCAAAGATAAGCCCTACAGATATCATCTGATGGCCTGGTAACGCAACTGACTGCGCTCTACCAGTAAACTTCCGTGTCAACAGGCACGATGAAAAATCCCGACGGACGCGTTGGGTACATCACTTAAAAATCACTGGGATTCGACTTATGTAAGTCCACACCGGCCTGAGTCAAGTCACACCAGCAATCGTTCTGAATTCGAGTCCGGGGACTCGAGTTTGATGAAGATCGTGTTGTTTTGTCCTATGACAATTAACTGGACCTGATCCGTCGGGAGAGTCAGACGCACGCATCAACAATCCCTATGAACTAAAAACAGTTTCTCTTTAAAATAACAGGCTCAAACTGCACTCGAAAGACTAAAGAGTCCTTAGCCGAATCTACGATTCGACTGAACACTCGGGGCTACTGACATGGATATACCCCACGGGTACACAACATTGGTATACCCGGTCCGGTCCAAGGAAGGCCCACTTCAAGACACGCAGCCCATGAAGACTTCGGGTGGCCTAAGCCCATGACGTTTTCGACTCCTTGGAGGACAAGTCTAGATTAGATAGAATTTCAAAGGGTACAAACCCTAATTTGTAACCGACTCGACCTAAGCCCGGGACCTTCCTATCTATATAAAGGCTAGGAGGGTACGGCGAGAAGGATCTCTTCCACCATCGCATACACACCTCCATGTCAGATTGCATCTGCGCACCCCTGTAATCAAAGAGCAGACAAGCAGGAGTAGGGTTTTTCCTCCGGGGGCCTGAACCTGGGTAAACCTCGTGTCCCGCATTGCTTGTCTGTTAACCGTTCCGCGATCTACAACATCTCCATCTTCTCCAAAACCCAAGTCCATAACAATGAGCATTGACGAAATCAACCCTCGTTAGAGTGGACCCAGTTTGTCAGCCTCTACCACACATACAAGAAACTATTTTAAAATATTAAAAATCAGAAGGTCTCACGTGTAAAATGCTAAAGAGATAAGGTAGTATTCTCCACTCCTGGCACCGCCGTTCCTGCCCCCGACGCCTCTCCCCCGCCCTCCCCGTGCCGGCGCTGCTCCCTCCCTCTCTCCCCGTGTTGGTGCTGCTCCCTCTCTATCTCGTTGCAATTCAGCAACGAGGGCACGACGAGGAGGAGGTGACCGGAGGTGGGCGTCCGAGCTCGAGGTTATGCTGCTCCATGCGGGAGGCGGTGTGAGGAGGCAGGGTCGCCGGTGTCTGGTGGGAAAGGGACGACACAGGAGTGGGGAGGAAGGGGTCGGTGTGAGCGTGGGGAGTAAGGGGAGGACGCCGGCGTGGGGGAAGAGGGGGAAGGGCCGCTGATGACATCCTACTCCAGCGTGACTCTAGCAAAAGAATTGGGCGGCGCATCCATAACCTGCAGACGAATGGTCGACGTGGGGACGAAGTGGCCGATGCTTGGCATCGTGGGCGGCCAGGGCTGGTGCGCGCCATGGGTGTAGGCGCCGGTCGACAATGGAGAGGATGAAGATGCGCGCCGGCGTCTGGCGGCGATCTCGTGGAGTCCAGTGGGGGAAGACAAGAGGAACAAGGGGCGTGACACTGATAGATGGGCCCCACCTGTCAGTCTGGACTAGAGGACCCTACATGTTAGTCTAGGCTTGGGCTTGATTTAGGTGAGGGCTTTTTTTGAAAAAAAAAGGTTACACTGTTTTTTGTTTGGACTGGTCAACACCTGTAGAATACATTGCTATACACACACGCTCAGTGACCGTTATGACACATCTGTCATATTTAGTGACCGTAAATTGCGTATTTCTAAGATCAATGATCAAATTAAAAAAGATGCCAAGTTCAGATACTAATGGTGAATTTTACTCTTTCTGCATCAGCGGCATCCAAACAGCCTAGCTCATCAGGGACTCAACTTGTCAGCAGAATATATTTTTTAGTAGTATTTACTTATTTATCTTTTTTATAATGGAATGTGTTTCTTATAGAGTTATAGTAGAAGCTATTTTGCTTGGAGTTTACCAGTGTGCACCTACTGAGAATGCCCTAGGATTCTAAGAGATCCACACCTTCACTATTAGGAAAGAAAAAAGTGTGAGCAACAGAAGAAATATTTTATTCGTAGGAGTTAGACTATAGTACATTGCAGAGATGTACAGGCCTCGCTGCGCAGGACAGTAGCTTTCGGTCAAGATTCAGGGCTTAGCCAAAAGCGACGTTTAACCACGACGAAAGCTTCTGTTCAAAAAAAAAAACCACGACGAAAGCTGAAGCAACCGACAGTGGGAAATGACACTAGACATGAAGCTCCAACTCTTCCTGGCCTCTCTCTTTCTCGTCTCCCACTTTGCTTTTGATAAAGAAAGGAAAGTTAAGTTTCGGGAAGAAAAGGCAGTATTGTATGTCCTCCAAGGGAGCAAGTGCCTCCTAAATTGATCCGGTATCTCAGGGTATTTCAACCTAAGGGCATGTACATTTATGTGTGAGTGCTCATGTAGAGAGAATATTGCCACATCAGTAAGCACATGCTCTCTCCGGTTCAAAATATAAAATATTTTAGCTTTATAAAACAAATATACCTAGACTTTTTTTTTAGTATATAGGTTCACTCAGATTTGGAGTGAATCTACACACTAAAATAAGTTTAGATATATTTTCTTCATAAATCTAAAACATTTATATTTTAAAACGGATGAAGTAGTATGTAAATTTTATCTCTATGCAAGCACCTCTTGTAGCTCTTAGATATGTATAGAAAAATAGGACCGGTCTGTTCTGCTGGACACTTGCGTTGTACGTGCTCGAAGGCTCTAATGAGAAATTTGACATATCACTACTTACGTATCTAAACAAGTCTCCGGAAATTTCAGACTGGATGCTTAAAAACTACTTATACAACAATAGCTTTTGCAAGTACTGGTTAGCCACGGAAGCAAAATTAGACAACTCCTTAAGTCAGTGATTTAAAAGAGAGATTTTTCTCGCATTGTTAAGCATAAAGTGAAATGTTTCATCTTATGCAATATGCAGGATCCTGTCGGAAAGTGCTTAGATGAATTATCGTACTCCTAATAAGCAGAGTTGGTGCCTAACACATGCTTCCAAATAAGCACAATTGGTGTCTAACACATTAATTTATATTGGTTGAATGCATAAGCACAATTGGTTCCTAACACACGCTTCCAAATAAGCATGGATTACTATCCTATTGGCAAAGGACATGCTAAGAGTATCTCTAACTGAGCCCGTAAAACGGGCTGAAACTAAAAGTGCGATAATACGGGTTCAGGCCAAAAGAGGTCCAGAACGGAGTCCGAACTCGCGGCCTGACCCGTAAAACGAGTTCAGGGGCCCAAGAAACTCGGCGGCCACCCCGTATTAAAATGGGCCGCGGAGGGGAGTTCGGTTTTCAAACCCTATCCCCCTTCGCAACTACCACTCCCTTCGCCGTTGCCGCCTGCCCCCTTCGGCGAGCAATTCCGCCGCCGCTGCCGCTGCCGCCACTCCGTTTGCAATGGGGCGTTTAAGACGCGTAGATAGGGGAGGGGGACGAATCGGTGGCGGTAAGCCAGCACCGCGTCCACTGGGTGTGCGGTCGGAGGGACCGCGCGAGGCGGGTGCTTCCCCCGCGTGACGACGACGACGCAAACGGGCCGACTCTCAACTCCGGGAGCTCGGCGGAGGCGGCGGCGTTCGAGGTGTCTGCGCTCGTCGTCGCGTAGGAGTTGCCGGCGCGAAAAAACCTCCGCCGCTGCAAGAACTACCCGGTGACTATCCGGGGCCTAATCTAGTAGTTTAAGTACTCGAATTAACGAATGTAGCTCGAAGTACTCCGTATTTTGGCTAGTTTATGTAAATTATTGATGAATGTAGCTCGACCGGAGCAAGAATGGGTTCAATTTCACAAGAACATTGCAGCACATTTTCCCGCGACGTTTGATTTTTGGTTTTTCAGTTCGCAAGTTCGGTTTATAATTTGCTGAACAGTTCAGGAGACCAAACTTCGCGTTTTCGGTTCGGAGGGGCTCCGCTAGAGATGCTCTAACTACTTCCTCTGAGCACTTATGTTAATTGTATGCTAGCTCTGTGCTCAATGATTATTTTCCTTCTAGTATTTCAAATATATCCTGGACCTTTTTCTAGTTTCAACAAATCCCATCATATGAGTAATATTGGGATTTGTGACCTCATGAAATGTTGCTCGGTGTGAACACGAATTAGGACAAAGTGTCATGTAACAATATTAACCTAGAAAACTCCAGGTAGACAGTGTGCTAGAAAGATTTCCGTTGGTATGTAAAGCATGTAAAAAATTTAGGAGAATAGCCCCGAGTGGTTAGGGTGTTACAACGGTCACCTTTAATCGGTTATAAGTTCAGCCAAAACTTAGTCAAATTCATATTTGTCACTTTGAGCGGATTCAGCAAACTAGGTGAGTTTATCATGTATAAAATTCCGACCGAACAAACTATATTGATGTCCTCCAGGTTTACTTTGCTGATTTGTTCAACATTACTGTTTGACTTTGGTTACCATTGTTTATAGGGATTTCTATTTTTCTGTGCCCTTGACCTTACTTGTACTCATTTTTCTTCAGCCGCTCAACTTTTCTTCACTTTTGTCCATTTCTTATTATAAAATTCTCGCACGGACTGAAACTCGTTGTCAGTCGGCCTTGCCGTTACATGCTGACAAGTGGGACCGCATTCAGTCGGGTCTCGTAGTGGAACCTCGCCGTTACGTGCTGATAAGTAGGGCTGCAATCTGTCAGGTCCCATAGTGAAACCTTGTCGTTATATGCTGACAAGTGAGGCCGTGTTAAGTTGGTTCCCGTAGTGGACACCTCTCTCCACTTATCCAGATCAGCATGGGATCCACACCTTATCCACGTGAGCGTCGGACCCACAGCTTATCCAAGTGAGCCAGCCCCGCGCCCTCACCCATGTCGTTGCCTCCCCTTTCTTCTTCTCCGGCGACGGCGGTGTCACATTCCAAAATTTTCTAAATTTTGAAATGTGAAAAATAAATAAACAAAATAAACAATTGTTGAAATTTAGGGTGAAAAGAAACTTTTTATTTCTAAATGGAAACATTAAAACCCATCTTAAACAAAATTTGAATAAAATGGAATCCAACAAATCTCAATCAAGTGAAATGCATTCATCAATGAATGTATCTTGAAAATTAAACATTTGGAAAAGTAAACCAAAACCCTAAAACCCTAATGGAAGAAAATCAATTCCAAGATCTCTCAAAGACTATGGATTTGATCCATATAAAAAATTTGTCAACAAACATTTATAAGTGATCAAAATGACAAATAAAAATATTATAAAACCATATAAATTGATTCCATTTAATTTGGAACCATGGATAAAACTAATGGATTTAATATGATAAAAGGAAATAATTTCCAAAGCTAATAAAGCACCTATCTAAAATCCATACCAAATTGTGAGCAATTAATCCTAAAAGAATATAAAAGGATAAACAAATATTAAATAAAATTATACAAATTGGAATCACCAATTTTGGATCTATAAATAAAAAAAGATATGGATTTTATGAGATAAAGAAAGTAATAAATAAATAAGGAATTATTTAGAAAACAATTTAAAACTTGAATTAAAACCATAAGCAAATGGAATAAAGATAATTCAAATAAAATATAGGGATAAAGAATAATCAAATAAAAGTATATGAGATTAAACCATGTTATATTTGAATAAAGATAAAATCCCTAAAGGAAATGATTAATTAAATCATGAGAAAATAATAAATTGGAATTACCCTAGTGGAATAAAAGTTATTTAATTAACTTAAATGGAATCAAAGAATTATTTGAATAAAATTTGAATGGGATTAAAACCATATTTTATTTGAATAAAGACAACTACCCAATTTAAATGATTAATAAATCCTATTAAAATATTTTAAATAATAATTCAAGTGAATTATTTGCACTAATGAATAAATAAAACCTACTGAAAAAGGTTTGATGGAAAATAGAATTTAAATAAGAGTTTGAAATTATATTTAAAATCTTATTTAAATAAAGGAAAGAGCCTATTTTAAATAAATAATAAACCATAAATGAATAAAAGAAATATTCCAAAAATGGTCTTTAAAATACATGTTTAAACAGTAGAAGAATTTACTGAAAATTTGGGAAAGATTTGAATTCAAACAAGTGTTTAAAACAATTGAATAAATTTAAAACAGAATAAAAGAAACAGAAAAAGAAAAAGGAAACAGAAAAGAAAAAAATGAAACAAATCAGCCCAGCCTAACCAGCCCAGTCCGGCCCAACTAGCCCATTTCTTCTCTCCCCACAGAAAACGGTTCGCACCGCAGCACGAACCCACGCAGACACTGACGATGTGACCCCACCGCACCCTCTCTCTCTCTCTCGCTGCTGCCAAGCCCCACTGCCCCGTCATCATCGTTCTCACCCACCCCGCGCGACCTGTTCCCCCCAAAACCACGCTGGTCGTTTCTGTCGTAATCTTCTCTGTGTTAGTTCTCTTTATTGCCGCGACCATTACTCCTCGCGACTGTGCCCTCATAATCCCCTCTGCCCCTCTCTCTTTCCCCCCATTCTCCCGCACCAGATCGCCCCCAGGTTGCCTCGATTTCATGCTTGAACACCCACGGCTCCGACGAGCTCCCCGACCAATTCCGTCCACCACCGCCAGCCCCACTGCCTCTAGAGCACACGAGCGTGTCCCCCAGCGTCTCCTGCACCTCCCAGTACCGCCTGCTTGGCCGCGCATGCCCTGTAGCCTCGGAAACGACTTTGGCAGAGCGTCGCCACCGTCTGCCTCAACTCCGGCGACACCCCTGGTAGCATCTGACCGCCCCTTCCCCTCTAACTGTTACTCACGTGTTCGCCTTTCTTTCACGCATCTAACGGCATAGTTTATTTTTCTTAGCGTGACCCGTATCCTCGCCTCCGACGACGAACAGATGAGCCCGACGCAGACATGAACTCCGGTGAGCAATAGGCGACGAACCCGTGCGCCCCCTGTCTCCCCATGAGCATGTTGAGCATCCTCTCGTCATTACGAATCTGGTGAGCTACTCCCATCTCTCCCGCGCTTCCTGTTTTTGCCGTTACGCCATCACCTGAGCGCCGCCGCCGCGCGCCACCGTCGAGCGCCGCCAGATTAGGGTTAGAGTGTTAGGAACCGTAGGATACAGATCTGTCGGCTACGATAGATTCACTAATCGAAGAGGTAACATTGATTCTGTACCGTGCGATGCAACTTAAATTTAACAGCCAATATTGCACGATCCAAACGAAACGGTACGCGCCAGTAAGAAGCAGCCACGTGGCCAGTCTGTTGTTTTAAAAACAGAAATGATTCTATTAGATGTTTGAATTTGTAAAATTCATAACTTTTAATCCATACGTCCAAATTTTGCAAACTTTATATCACTGGAATCAGGAAAAATAATTCTATCCAACCATGCCCTTTGTTTAGTGTTTTGCTTCTGTAATATTGGTTGTTTTTGCAGAAACTTGTGTAAGCATATTTTGTGTATTAAATTTATTCTAAAAATTTTTTTATGATAAAATATTTTGTAAATGGATTGTTTTGAACCTACTGACCATAGAAACAAACTTGTAGAGTTAAAAGTATATTTTGTGATGCTAAGGAATAAATCTTTGAATAAAAGCATTTCTAGTTAAATAAAAATGTTGTTTACGTTTTAAAAATGCTTTTTTTAGTAAAACCTTTTGAAAATGGTTTGAATTAAACTCTCTTACCCTAAACACCAAGTTTTCGGATTTAAAAATATATTTGGTGAACCCTATAAAATTATTACTTTGCTTAAAGGCATTTCCAACAAAATAAAATGTTGCTTTGATTTAAAAATGGTTTTTAGGTGAAACCTTTGGCAAATGATTTAATATTAAGCACTTTGACCATAAACACTAACATTTGTGTTTAAAAATATATTTGGCAAACACTAGAAAATATTACTTTGATTTAAATCATTTTCTAACAAAACAAAAATGATTTAAATGGCCATTTTCACTAACTTACTTTCAAATGACCTTGCCACTTTTATAAATGACAAATAGGTATTTTAAAATGTTTATAGCCTATTAGAAACCACCTTTCAAAATAAAACCCTCTATTGCATGCTTGCATGCATTGCTTTGTTTTTATTATTATGTGATGAATTGTTTGAATGCTAGTTTTGAATTTGTGCCATGCTTGATTGAATTGTAGTGAACTTTGGAGAGTGTGACTATTGCAAGATCAAGGAGTGAACTTATATTCTCTAAAAAGGCAAGTGGTGCTTTATACTTTTGTCCCATTATTTTCACTATGAATTAGTGTTATTTCTAAGTAGGACTTGCATGTAATTTTCTATGTGTTAACTATGCCATGGGAAATCCTAGTAGATGAAACCTTAGTAGAATTTTCCCTAAGTTAAGATTCCTAATACAATCATTCTTAGCCTAGCTAGTAGAAAACAAGGGTAGATTATATTCATGCTATGGAATATTTCTAAGTCAATGACTTGTGTTTTGCTTAATAAAACAACTAAGTGAATGAAACACCTGGGTGGAATGGTTGTTTGGGTTATGTTGAGTGGTTACACAAGGCCCATATCTATGGTCTACCTTGTGTATAACACTTGTGGAAAGCCACCCAGGAATAAAGAGATTTGAGATGTCAAATGTTGAGAAGCTTCAAGTGCAGCCACTTGGCATTATGGGCTCTGTCTGGATCATATAGGTTGCAATAACTTAGCCAGATGGACAGTTGGTGGTAGGGGATGATAGGTTTGGAACACGTCCATTATGGTCTAAGGGAAGGCTTCTGAAAGATCTTGTCTCGATGCATGTCGAGTCTTGTGGGGAAAGTGAACCACCTCTCGAGAGTGTAAAATCTAAGTACTTAGCTGTGTCCCCGGCAATGGACAATTTGAGCATCAAGACATGGAAGCTATCAAGGATCTCCTCATCCCAATTTCTAAGTTAAAAACTTGTGGTTGAACAAGGGTTAAAGGATATTCAATCTTTGATTGGTAGATACCTTGGGTGATTTTGACAAACAAAAACTTAGTGTTTTCAAATGATAAGGAAAATCTATTTTGAGCAAAGCAAGCCTAAGCTCCACTTAGCCAAATGCATATAGATGATAGATACCACTATTATACCATAGTATCACTTGCCAATACAAATCAAATGTATTGACCCTTGTGGCTGTAACTTATTATGTTGCAGGTTTGTTTGATGTTAGTGAAGTGTGTTGAATAGGATTACAAGTCTACAACCAACATGATTGCCTGTGGCACTTTGAAGATAAAGGACTCCATGCTATATAGTTATTTCTGCTGCATTGTAATGAGATGGACAAATGAGCTATGCAAGATGTAATGAATTATTTTATTCCTGGTTATAAAGTTGTATTATGACCTTTGTTTCTTGATATTACATCTTAACTATGGATGCTAGCTATTGATCCAGGGACTAGCATTGTAAACACAGGGATCTCTACCTTATTAAAGGTTGGGACCTCTACAGATGGTATCAGAGCACTGTGTTGCCTGTAGGATTGTAACCCCAGGATTGGACAAAACCCCTTAGAAAAAAATAGGAGTTGTATTTGTTCCAAAACTTATTTACAAACAATCTTGTAAACTCTTTCCTCAACATTTTGTTTTTGATTCTACATCTCTTTTTTTCAAACTTGATGGACAAAGCCTCCATCATGAGCAAAGATTTCAACATAAGCAAAGGACTTCAACATCACCAATGACTTCAACTTTAGTTTCATCAAGTACTTCAACTTGGACATCACTAAGGACTACAAGTGAGACAAGAATGTTACTCGAGACTTGAAGACTAAAGAAACACAACCTAGAAGGAACCATCATCACCTTTGAAGTTTTGTGACCAAGATACAAGAATTTTTCCAAGGATACAATGATCTCATTCATGAAGGAACAACCAAGAAGAATGGACTGATCTCAAGAAAACCATATAGTTGGACCACCATACTAATGTTTAGTTTAGATCAAACACACCAACTTGTGTGGTGTAGCAAAAATATTTTGTTGCCTAAAAATGTGCTTGAACTTTGTTGTTTGAGTGAAATGTTTGTTGTGATTACTTACACATTGCTTGTGTGAATTATTGTGTGAGATAGACTTCTTCCTTAGAAATCTTTTGCCTATTCTAATCCCCAAACATATGACTTCTCCAAGAGACTCCAACATCAAGAATGGTGACAACAACAACCAAGATATGCACATGAGAGAACAACTACTAGCAAACCAAACCTAGTTGAGTCAAATGACAACTCAGTTTTTAGCCAACAACAATGAGTTAGACCCAACCATGCAAAAGTTTTTGGAAAACCAATCCCAATTGTTGCAAGGGATGACCAAACAAATGATCAACATGAGAGACAAACTTTCCCAAGGAGTTTGTGACAACAATGATGTCAAGGATGATATTTTAGAAGGAACTCAAGCTTGCAATATTTGTGGAGACATGGAACACACTTCTAAAGAGCATAATGATCAATGCCCTAATTGTGAAGAGAAACATCCAACTAAACAATGCCCCACATCTCAAGTGACTTGTTTCCTATGTGAAGGAAATGATCATGTTCCTATCCAATGCCCCATCTATCCTATTGTTCAACAAATGAAACAAGGTGGAATGCCTCAAAAGTTTGGGAACCCCATGAGGAAACAAATTCTATCAAGAAGGATGAAGACAAAAGCAAACCTTAGATTGCACCTCCATACATTAGGAATCACCTTGATGGACAAAAGAGGAAACATAGGTATTATCCAAGGAATCGTTCAAGGAACCGAGGAAGCTTTCCTACCTTTGAGGTGAGATATGAAGAACATGAACTAGAGGAACTCCTAGCTTTGGAGAAACCCAAGAAGAAGAAAAATAAGGGAATTGGCCAAGTGTGGTGCAACAACTGCAAAGAGCTAGGCCATTATATATCAATTTATCTAGAGAAGATACGTGAAGAACTCAACCTTGTCACATGTTACAAGTGTGGTGACAAAGGACATTATGTAATCAATTGTCCAGAAAAGTTTCATCAAGATTCCAAGTAAGCCAAGATGTAATCTAGTACAAAAAAATTAAGGGTGGTAGTACCCTAGTTTCCTTGAGCCAACTTGTAACCTCTATCCTTCCCAAATCTCGAGACAAGATTTCTTTTAAGGGTGGTAGCCTGTCACATCCCAAAATTTTCCAAATTTTGAAATGTGAAAAATAAATAAACAAAATAAACAATTGTTGAAATTTAGGGTGAAAAGAAACTTTTTGTTTCTAAATGGAAACATTAAAACCCATCTTGAACAAAATTTGAATAAAATGGAATCCAACAAATCTCAATCAAGTGAAATGCATTCATCAATGAATGTATCTTAAAAATTAAACATTTGGAAAAGTAAACCAAAACCCTTATGGAAGAAAATCATTTCCAAGATCTCTCAAAGACTATGGATTTGAACCATATAAAAAATTTGTCAACAAACATTTATAAGTGATCAAAATTACAAATAAAAATATTATAAAACCATAGAAATTGATTCCATTTAATTTGTAACCATGAATAAAAACTAATGGATTTAATATGATAAAAGAAAATAATTTCCAAAGCTAATAAAGCTCCTATCTAAAATCCATACCAAATTGTGAGCAATTACTCCTAAAAGGATATAAAGGATAAACAAATATTAAATAAAATTATACAAATTGGAATCACCAATTTTGGATCTATAAATAAAAAAAGATATGGATTTTATGAGATAAAGAAAGTAATAAATAAATAAGGAATTATTTAGAAAACAATTTAAAACTTGAATTAAAACCATAAGCAAATGGAATAAAGATAATTCAAATAAAATATAGGGATAAAGAATAATCAAATAAAAGTATATGAGATTAAACCATGTTATATTTGAATAAAGATAAAATCCCTAAAGGAAATGATTAATTAAATCATGAGAAAATAATAAATTGGAATTACCCTAGTGGAATAAAAGTTATTTAATTAACTTAAATGGAATCAAAGAATTATTTGAATAAAATTTAAATGGGATTAAAACCATATTTTATTTGAATAAAGACAACTACCCAATTTAAATGATTAATAAATCCTATTATCATATTTTAAATAATAATTCAAGTGAATTATTTGCACTAATGAATAAATAAAACCTACTGAAAAAGGTTTGATGAAAAATAGAATTTAAATAAGAGTTTGAAATTATATTTAAAATCGTATTTAAATAAAGGCAAGAGCCTATTTTAAATAAATAATAAACCATAAATGAATAAAAGAAATATTCCAAAAATGGTCTTTAAAATACATGTTTAAACAGTAGAAGAATTTACTAAAAATTTGGGAAATATTTGAATTCAAACAAGTGTTTAAAACAATTGAATAAATTCAAAACAGAATAAAATAAACAGAAAAAGAAAAAGGAAACAGAAAAGAAAAAATGAAACAAATGAGCCAGCCTAACCAGCCCAGTCCGGCCCAACTAGCCCATTTCTTCTCTCCCCGCAGAAAACGGTTCGCACCGCAGCACGAACCCACGCAGACAATGACGATGTGACCCCACCGCACCCTCTCTCTCTCGCTGCCGCAAGGCCCCACTGCCCCGTCATCATCGTTCTCACCCACCCCGCGCGACCTGTTCCCCCAAAAACCACGCCGGCCGTTTCTGCCGTAATCTTCTCTGCGTTAATTCGCTTTATTGCCATGACCATTACTCCTCACGACCGTGCCCTCATAATCCCCTCTGCCCCCTCTCTCTTTCCCCGCATTCTCCTGCACGAGATCGCCCCCAGGCTGCCTCGATTACATGCTTGAATACCCACGGCTCCGACGAGCTCCCCGACCAATTCCGGCCACCACCGCTAGCCCCACTGCCTCCAGAGCACACGAGTGTGTCCCCCAGCGTCTCTTGCACCTCCCAGTACCGCCCTCTTGGCCATGCATGCCCCGTAGCCTCGGCAACGACTTCGGCAGAGCGTCGCCACCGTCTGCCTCAACTCCGGCGACACACCTGGTAGCATCTGACCGCCCCCTCCCCTCTAACTGTTACTCACGTGTTTGACTTTCTTGCCCGCATCTAACGGCATAGTTTATTTGTCTTAGCATGACCCGTAGCCTCGCCTCCGACGACGAACAGATGAGCCCGACGCAGACACGAACTCCGGCGAGCAATAGGCGACGAACCAGTATGCCCCTGTCTCCCCAAGAGCACGTTGAGCATCCTCTCGTCATTACGAATCTAGTGAGATACTACCCTCTCTCCCGAGCTTCCTGGTTTCGCCGTTACGCCATCACCTAAGCGCCGTCGCCGCGCGCCACCGTCGAGCGCCGCCAGATTAGGGTTAGAGTGCTAGGAACCGTAGGATACAGATCTGTCGGCTACGATAGATTCACTAATCAAAGAGATAAGATTGATTTTGTACCGTGCGATGCAACTTAAATCTAACAGCCAATATTGCACTATCCAAACGAAATGGTACGCGCTAGTAAGAAGTAGCCACATGGCCAGTCTGTTGTTTTAAAAACAGAAATGAATCTATTAGATGTTTGAATTTGTAAAATTCATAACTTTTAATCCACACATCCAAATTTTGCAAACTTTATATCACTAGAATCAGGAAAAATAATTCTATCCAACCATGCCCTTTGTTTAGTGTTTTGCTTCTATAATATTGGTTGTTTTTGCAGAAACTTGTGTAAGCATATTTTGTGTATAAAATTTATTTTAAAAATATTTTTAGGATAAAATCTTTTGTAAATGGATTGTTTTGAACCTACTGACCATAAAAACCAATCTGTAGAGTTAAAAGTATATTTTGTGATGCTAAGGAATAAATCTTTGAATAAAAGCATTTCTAGTTAAATAAAAATATTGTTTATGTTTTAAAAATGCTTTTTGAGTAAAACCTTTTGAAAATGGTTTGAATTAAACTCTCTTACCCTAAACACCAAGTTTTTGGATTTAAAAAAGTATTTGGTGAACCCTATAAAATTATTACTTTGCTTAAAGGCATTTCCAACAAAATAAAATGTTGCTTTGATTTAAAAATGGTTTTTAGGTGAAACCTTTGGCAAATGATTTAATATTAAGAACTTTGACCATAAGCACTAAAATTTGTGTTTAAAAATATATTTGGCAAACACTAGAAAATATTACTTTGATTTAAATCATTTTCTAACAAAACAAAAATGATTTAAATGGCTATTTTCACTAACTTACTTTCAAATGACCTTGCCACTTTTATAAATGACAAATAGGTATTTTAAAATGTTTATATCCTATTAGAAACCACCTTTCAAAATAAAACCATCTATTGCATGCATTGCTTTGTTTTTATTATTATGTGATGAATTGTTTGAATGCTAGTTTTGAAGTTGTGCCTTGCTTGATTGAATTGTAGTGAACTTTGGAGAGTGTGACTATTGAAAGATCAAGGAGTGAACTTATATTCTCTACTAAAAAGGAAAGTGGTGCTTCATACTTTTGTCCCAATATATTCACTATGCATTAGTGATATTTCTAAGTAGGACTTGCATGGAATTTTCTATGTGTTAACTATGCCATGGGAAATCCTAGTAGATGAAACCTTAGTAGAATTTTCCCTTAGTTAAGATTCCTACTACAATCATGCTTAGCCTGCTAGTAGAAAACAAGGGTGGATTATATTCATGCTATGGAATATTTCTAAGTCAAGGACTTGTGTTTTGCTTAATAAAACAACTAAGTGAATGAAACACCTGGGTGGAATGGTTGTTTGGGTTATGTTGAGTGGTTACACAAGGCCCATATCTATGGTCTACCTTGTGTATCACACTTGTGGAAAGCCACCCAGGAACAAAGAGATTTGAGATGTCAAATGTTGAAAAGCTTCAAGTGCAGCCACTTGGCATTATGGGCTCTGCCTGGATCATATAGGTTGCAATAACTTAGCCAGATGGACAGTTGGTGGTAGGGGATGATAGGTTTGGGAACGCGTCCATTATGGTCTAAGGGAAGACTTCTGAAAGATCTTGTCTCGATGCATGTCGAGTCTTATGGGGAAAGTGCACCACCTCTCGAGAGAGTAAAATCTAAGTACTTAGCCGTGTCACCGGCAATGGACAATTTGAGCATCAAGACATGGAAGCTATCAAGGATCTCCTCATACCAATTTCTAAGTTAAAAACTTGTGGTTGAACAAGGGTTAAAGGATCTTCAATCTTTGATTGGTAGATGCCTTGGGTGATTTTGACAAACAAAAACTTAGTGTTTTCAAATGATAAGGAAAATCTATTTTGAGCAAAGCAAGCCTAAGCTCCACTTAGCCAAATGCATATAGATGATAGATACCACTATTCTACCATAGTATCACTTGCCAATACAAATCAAATGTATTGACCCTTGTGGCTGTAACTTATTATGTTGCAGGTTTGTTTGATGTTAGTGAAGTGTGTTGAATAGGATTATAAGTCTACAACCAACATGATTGCCTGTGGCACTTTGAAGATGAAGGACTCCATGCTATATAGTTATTTCTTCTGCATTGTAATGAGATAGCCAAATGAGCTATGCAAGATAATGAATTATTTTATTCCTGGTTATAAAGTTGTATTATGACCTTTGTTTCTTGATATTACATCTTAACTATGGATGCTAGCTATTGATCTAGGGATTAGCATTGTAAACACAGGGATCTCTACCTTATTAAAGTTTGGGACCTCTACAGGCGGCCCTTTGTCGAGCTTTACTTTGGCCTCCCGTTCGTCCTAGCCGCAGTATGGTGTCGCCCCCTTGACCTATATGAAGGATGAAAATGGAAACCGTGCGCAGAGAAGATTAGATCTCGCACCAAAATATACCGATTAGACGGGGGCTCTTGCTGTGAAGAATGCGGCCGGCGAGCCATTTCGATGATTTAATTGGTTTATCGAGTTAATGTCTCGGCTGCAATCAAGTGAAAGTGTGTTTATAATTAAAAAATAGGGAGATTGATGTATAATAAATAATAAAATGACACAACACTTAAATACTTTCAAATTAAAAAATTATACAAATCTTATTATACAAGAGTTTTTATAATTGACACAACTCTTAAACACTTTCAAATTATTAAAATTATTCAACTCTTCATGTAAAAGAGTGTTTATAATTGACACAACTCTTGAACACTTTCAAATTAAAAAATATACAACTCTTAATGTAAAAGAGTGTTTATAATTGACAGAACTCTTGAACACTTTCAAATTAAAAAAAATTATACAGCTCTTAATATAAAAGAGTATTTATAATTGACACAACTCTTGAACACTTTCAAATTAAAAAAATTATACACCTCTTAATGTAAAAGAGTGTTTATAATTGACACAACTCTTGAACACTTTCAAATTAAAAAACATTATACAACTCTTAATGTAAAAGAGTGTTTATAATTGACACGACTCTTGAACACTTTTAAATTAAAAAAATTATACAACTCTTAATGTAAAAGAGTGTTTATAATTGACACAACTCTTGAACACTTTTAAATTAAAAAAATTATACAACTCTTAATGTAAAAGAGTGTTTATAATTTACATAACTCTTGAACACTTTCAAATTTAAAAAAATTATACAACTCTTAATGTAAAAGAGGGTTTATAATTGACACAACTCTTGAACACTTTCAAATTGAAAAAATTATACAACTCTTAACGTAAAAGAGTGTTTATAATTGACACAACTCTTGAACACTTTCAAATTATAGCACCCTAAGAAAATATTGAGAGTTTACCATTTTTAGTGCGTGAAAAGTGATCCCTAAATTTGCGTATACTAAAATTATAAACCTTTGAACATTGTGAAATCGCACTTAATACATGATAATGATGTGCTAAGAAAATCTTGAAAGATTATCATTTTCATAGAATGTAATGCATAAACTTGCATATAGCAAAAATTATACACCCTTGAATCGCACTTAGGACATGATAATGTTGTGCTAATAAAATCCTGATCATTTATTATTTTCATGGAGTGAAATATAATGCATAAACTTGCATATATGAAAATTATACACCTTTGAACACTTTCTCTTCAAATTATATTCAAAATCATTTGTTTATGGAGTTAAGGTATTGATGGCAAACTCGTTATTTTGCATGGATAGAGGGTTCCCCGCAACAGATACAGGGGTTATCATGTCTGCTAGATCACAGAGGATCAACGGTTGGTGTGTATGATCCGCATGACAACTGTCTCAACCAATCAGAGCGTAGCAGGCAAGATGAGTACATGTGTGAGAGTTTGTGACTAATAGAGAGGGGAAAACTAAGTAGAACTTAAAAACCATGGGAAAAACTAAGTAGAACTTAAAAACCAAGGGCAAAACTGACAAAGGGGTTTAAATAGAAAATAGAAAGAGATTTAAAAAATGGAAAATGCTTCTTTTATATAATAAAATACATCTTGGCATACATAAAACTATTTAAAATTCAAATATATATCAGTTTGGCAATTATTATCTCTTTCAGACAAATTATGTTTTGGGGAGGGATGTTTTGGAAAGAGGATTGAGTAGAAAGCCATGATCCTTCATAGATAGTATATGATTTGAGAAGTGGTGATTTAGGTTAAAACTTGATTTATATACATTTCTTATGGTGACAGGTCATATAATAAGACTCTCTGGGTAGATGCCACTATATTTTGATCTTTTTGAATTTGTTGTGCATAAAATGACTCAATTAGCTAGCTAAAACTCATTCGTCGACTCTCTATTGACCAGCCAACGGAGGGTAAAAGTGAGTATATTGCACACAACAGTGTTAGTACTGGAGGGCAAAACTGAGTACAATCAAACTACCAGCGTTACACTAGAAGGTATAACTGAGCACAACTAAGTGTCCAAGGTTAGACACGAGGGGGAAAACGTGACGCACGGTACCATGTCGTGGTGCACGGGGCGGACACGTGTGGCCGTGCACGGTGTAGTAGCGTACGCGGTTACGCGGTGCACGGTGGTGCAATGAAACATCTCCTCCCTTCACCTTTATAGAGGCCTCCTCACTCTCACTCATCACTCGCTCACTCACTCACGCAACCATCTCCACTGTCCCAACACCTTCCGCAAACCCCCAAGAAAACCCCAACCACGCTGGCGATGGAGAAGAATGGCGCGGTGGCCATCCTCGTCTCCAAGGCCGCCGGCGAGGAGGCCCCCGTCCCCGTATAGGCCCCCTCAAGGCATCGAAGGCAGCCGCTGTCCCCGTTTAGACCCATGTCCCCACTTCCGTCGTAGACGCCGACGAGCAGGCCCTCGTCTCCGTATAGGCCCCTGTCGAGGCATCAAAGGAAGCCGCCATCCCCATCTAGACCCCTGTCCGCGCTTCCGCCGTAGCTGCCGGTGAGAAGGCCCCCACCCGTGTCCGGCAGAACCCGCACGGCTGGGACCCCTACGAGGAGAATGATTACATCAGGCCGGAGAACCTCTACGATACCAGCTTAGCCGGATCATGGTCGAAGGTAACTAGGGTTTTCTGGTTTTCTCCCCTTCCTTTGTTCTTCCCCCATTCCCATCGTTGGATGCTAGATCATGTGTTATTAGGGCTCGGTTGTTCGTATTTTCAATCGTTGGATGCTAGGTATTTTTACAGTAGCTAATCCTCTGGTGTTAGATCTCGTATTTCGATGAATTCCCTAGTTAGTACTAGCACCGATCTGTAGTTGGGATCAGTATTCGATTTGGTTAGAGATTTGAGAATTGGGGAATAATGAGGGGATCTCAATCGATTAATTTATGCAAGTAATCAATCCAGATAATCAAGGTATCTCAATTATGTCCTTATTGCACTCTACTATTTTTTCCAACAGGTGGATAGCAGCGACGTCTGCCGCGACGACGAGTCCACGGACACCAAGACTCGTCAGGTGCTGAGGAAGCCGAAGTCCGGCCAGTAGGATAACTTCTTCGTCGGCGACATCTACAGGTGCCCCTTCTGCACCAGGAGGCTACACGCCACCGACTTTATGTCAACACCCGGATTTTTCAATCCTAGATGCCTGTTATGCCATACATCGCAATCCCAGGATTACCATTTTTGCGAGACATAACCGAATTGGATATCATAGTACATCATCCATTACAAACGATACATAAGTTCTTACACAAATAGGGATCTCATGATCCAGTTCTTAATACAACATCAAGCAGCGGAATACGTAATAATAACGGTAGCGTAGGCGAAGCTCCATCTTCGGGTCACAGGCAATGATGACGATGGGAGATGATCATAGTTGTCATAACCTTCCGGGGGTCCATCTTCCAGGTACTCCTCTTCATAGTCTGGCCATGGGAATAGCCAGGGACAAAGCCATGAGTACTCTTTAAGTACTCGCAAACTAATACTAATAGGTAAAGGGGGTTTTTGGATAATAGGACACTAGGCTCTAGGGCTGTTTTGCAAAAGCCAGATTTATCTCTACTAAGCTCCAAAGCTAGTCACAATTTTATAAATCCTAAGCGGGAACTTGTATTTCATATCACAACTCTGTTGTGGTCAAGTCAAAGTCTCAATTCATCTCACAGGTTATTTTGAAAAGTCTGACGGGGGAACAGTATGGCCACTCCAACTGTCCATAACCGCGGACGTGGCTATTCGAATAGTTTGACACTCTACAAAGATTGTACACTTTCACCACAACATTCGATACGTCAAAAAACAAATCCTGAATTCACCATACTCAGTATGCGGATAATCAATCCTAACCTTTCGATTACATGCCCTAGTATAAGCACCTCTCCTGTGAGTTTGGCCTCCCAACCATGACCAACTGTCATCTTGGGTACTGCACAGGTGGACACTCTTCACAAGGTAGCCTCAGCTCAGACCTTGGCCGTGAGGGAACTAATACTAAGGTACATAAGTTTCTAGTCAAGCCCTACCCAATATTCGGGTATTGTGGTTGTACGATAAAATTGGAATGGTATCGCATCCAGACAACCATCAGTTTTAAAAAGGGCTAAGGCTCATGCCTCAACATTTTTTATCACCAAAATTCTCAAGTGTTTGGAAACACATGTCCAAAACATTTCAATAGAATGATCCATCATTCCAAGGTTTTCATAACCATTTTTCCACCAAGTATTCCCATCTAAAAGTTGATCAAGTTTTATGCTTAGCACTAGCATCTACAGGTGGGGGTAGTAATGATGAGGGGTGGTAACTAGTGGAGTTTCAACTAAGTACAACCTCATGTCTCAAGCTGATGTCAAGGTTTCTAACTTAGGCCAAATTTTATGCTCTTTATGCTACCTTCAGCATCTTTCCAAAATCTACCAGTCACTTAAGTAAACTCTAAGTAAGCTTTGATAAAGAAATAGAGTAAGGAGCTTGCACATAAAACTAGGATTGGTTTATCAAGTGGGTATGATCACATATGCTTAAGGCATATAGTAGTCATAGAACAAGTATGGGTTTGTTGCATCAGTAGGGTATCTTGCAAGGGTTAGCTTGCATAGGTCAACTTGATTAGTAAGGCTTGCGTAGGTATAGTATCAGGTTGCATCAATCTCAGTATAAGCTTGCTAAAGTAGAGTGTCTTGCAAGTTTTAGCTTGCAGGGTTACTAGCTTGCCTTGTGCAGAGCAGTGGTTGAAGTTCTCCTCGGCTTCTTCTTCGTAGTATCCTCCTTCCTCCTCGTATCCTTGGTCGGTACTAGCGTATATGAATAAATACGAGGTACACAATCACTAAACAATACTTAACTACTTGCAATCATCACACACTAGGGTCCTATGGATGATCTAGCATCATCCCTAACATTACAAGGTTAAGGCTTGGTTTAAATCTTTTTATTTCTAGAAAAGTAATTTCTACTCATTGAAAAACTACTTAAGATTTTATATTCTCCAAACCCAACATGGGATCATGTTGACACATGTCATCACCACATATTGTAGTCCATGGGAATGTGATTTAAAGTGGTGTCACAATTTAATAAGGTTTTATCCTTTTATTTTAATTAATTAAAGTGGCTAGAAATGCTTATGTAGCATTATTTTATTACTTGAACATTATTTCTGCAAGTAAACCTATATATTTTTATATATTCTGAAAGGTATGGTTAAATGTGATTTTTGAGAGTTGGAATCAACTCAAAAGCTATTATGGTTTAAATTTGAAAAATGTTTGAATGCAGAAAAGCTTCTGCCTTGTTATTTTTACCATGGGTGATCTATAGATCCAAATGACTTGAATCCAACGGGCTTGGATTCAACATTCACAGACCTTTCCAACAAAATTAGTTTCATTCAATTTGGTGCACTGAATCGATCTGGGTTGATTTTTGGAGTTGGGTATAGAAGTGTGTTTGAATTGAAATAGAAAAAGGTTTAATTTGAATAACTGGGCTGCGCGGGAAAAGTTACTGGGCCGGCCTGCTAAGCGCAGTGCTCCCGCGGGCTGCTTAAGTGGGTGTCCCCACTCGTCAGTGACACGGGGCTGGGCGAAGCGGTATGGGGCGACGTGGATCGTTCGATCTAGTTCTAATCTAACGGCTGGGAGTCATTGTCGACGCGAGACAACTCCGGCGAGAACGAAACCTAGCGCGGCCAGTGAGGGTCGCTGGAGGCTCACCGGGGTGCTGGCGAGGGTCGGCGAGGCGGGCGAACGACGAAGTCGACGACGGAGAACTCAGGGGTGGTCGCGGCAGCTCCTGGGACGGCTCCAATCGCTGGCTCCCTTCTTCTCCGGCAGCGGCAGGCTCCAGTGAAATTCCGGCGAGGTGGTGCTCGCCTTGCTCTGAGAATGAGGTGGCACGATCAGTGAGGAGAGGGGAGTGAGATGATGTGAAGAAATCGTGCGGGGGTAGCCTCTATTTATAGTCAAGCGAGGGGACCGTCGGGGCGCACGGTGAGCTCATCGGGGGCGAGGTTACAGGCGGCTAAAGGCATGGGAAAGGGTAGGGGACAGTGCGGTGTCTCCTAGCGATGCTCAACGACATGGTCTCGAGGCATGGGGCGGTGTGGTTTGGTCTGGAACGAGCGGTGCTCTGCGCGGCAGAGGCGGCGTCTTCGACGGCGGGCGGTGGCTGTGCAGCATGGGGCGGCAAACGGGGATGTCTGGCGATCTCCTGGGTCGGTGGGGATTGTGTATGCACGCGGCGAGGACGGTGCGCGGTCTGTGGGTGATGGTCGAGGGTGGCGCTCTGGCGCATGCTCGGCATGGTCTGGGCGCGGCTTGTGCGTGTGGTCCAGGGCTTGGCAACGCTCGCGGCTAGGACAGTGAGTGGCGGTGGACGGTGGGCTGCCTCCCAGACATGCTGGCTAGGCTTGCTGTTGCTCCTAGCTTGCTGTCGACTATGGGGTGGCAAGAGGGTGCTCGGCTATTCACCATTGATGACAATGGCAAGCTCACAGTGGTGCTAGTGCCTGGCTAATCTTCCTAGATGATCTACTGAGTTGTGTGTGAGCTAAATGGAGAACCAGTTAGGCAAGAATCACTGCTCATAATAGTGTTTGATGTTTGTTTGATTTGTGTCTGCAACCTGTTTGATGAAATGGCCGCATGAAATCAAGTTTTAAATTTTGAAATGATTTTTGGTGGGTTTGCTAGATTGGTGCTGGTGAGTCTGCAGATGCTTGGGTTTTGAAAGTTGAGCTTGTTTGAGTAGTTTTTGAAAAAGTGGGATCTTCCCATATGATAAAGATTCAATTTTAAATTGTCATTTAAACTATGCATTTGAAAGTTTCTGGATGATCACAAAATGGGCCTTGATACCTTGTTATGAGTACATTCAAGGGGTGCAAAGATCCAGAAAAGTTTCTGTTAGGTTCTGAAAGTTTGAGACAGCCAAAGTAGGCATAGGAGTTAAATTGGCCAAAATGACCATTCATTTCATATATGTGTTTTGATTTACTTATCTTTAGGAAAGGTGTGGGAAATGTTTTAGATGATGTTTATTTCACCTAAGAAACATTTTACAAGCAATGGAATAAACAAACAAGGTGGTTTTAAAGGATTTCAAAATCCGTGCATACACATATGCATGCATTCATGATTTCATTTAGAAAAGTTTTTGTTAACCCTAATTTTGATGATTAGAATTTGATGATCCAAGCTTAGTATTTTTGGGATGTTACAATTCAACTCCCTCGTGAGGCATGCCAAGGACCTGAAGAACCGTGGAACGTCCGTGAACATCCACGACTTTAGAGCCAAGCACCAGATGCTCGGTTTTCACCTCCACAACCTCCATAAGGTGGCCATCGAGGAGGGTCGCATGCCCCCGATCAAACCAAGGCGTCCAAGGTCAAGGGACTAGGCAACAAGAAGTGAAGGAAGCGCCAGAGGGAGAAGGCGGAGGCCCTCCTAGCAAAGGCCATGAGGGGCCACTAATCTTGTGCTGATGCTGCTGCTATAAAGCAGCTTCTTTTGTTTTGTTGTTTATGTTGAACTTTTACGCTATTGCCGCTGAGCAGCCTAAGTATCAAACCCCGTTTAAGTACCATATTATATATATATATATATATCCTATATTAGCTGCTTTATCTACATCTTCTCTATTTATATATCATATATTAGCTGTTTTATCTACATCTGCTCTGTTTACTGAATGTATTTATGGTGTTGGTTATATTTGCTGCTCTAAATTTGCTATCAGATTGGAAAAAAAATGAGGGCCAAAAGAAACCATAAATGAAGAGAGAAACTTATCTAGATTTGCTATTTTTTTGGGCAAAAATTAACACAACTGAGCGACATAAAAGGGAAAAGACGCTGTTAAAAAGCCAATTATAAAAATAATAAAAAAGAAATCTTCTAATTTAGGCGACAGGACGCACGTAACTACCAAACGTGTTCCACATGGTCTCACACCACATCCCCAAAACGCGTTCCCTACAAAACGGCCCCACGCAATCCAACATGGGGAGTCCTACTACGGGACCCGTCTGAACGTGGCCCCACTTGTCAGCATGTAATGGTGGGAGAGGGTCCTACTTATCAGCATGTAACGGCAAGGTTCAATTACGAGACCCGACTGAATGTGGTCCCACTTGTCAGCACGTAACGGCGAGGGTTCACTAGCGGGATCCGATGGATAACGAGTTTTGGACCGTACGAGAGTTTAGGGACAAGAAGATGTGCAAAAGCGAGAAAAAGTTAAGCGGCCGAAAGAAAAATAAGTACAACTACGAATCAGGTACACAAAAATTAAAATCCCTTATTTATAACAATAAATAACATATGGTTGTTTATGGGTTGATGCAAATGTATGAGGTTTATCCTCCTTTTTGATAGGACGAAAAACCGTCTGTCACGGCCCGCCGCAGAATGACTCGCCCTCTTTACTCGTCAAGTTCAATCGAATGATACATGAATCCACACTTGTTACTTTGGCCGAATTCAATAAACTAGGTGAGTTTTTATCATGCCAAAACCAATAAACCCTATTTGCATCATGCTACCATACTACCATGGATCTTCCTGTTGGCTCGCTTACTTTCAAAATAGAAATCGATACCACACAAAAGTTTGACGACCAAATAGACATAGGAAAAATACTAGTTTGCTCTATAACTCTCACGGCAGAACCCGCAAAAGAAGAGGCGACTATTTCTATCTGCCCATTTTCTTCGTCGTCTTTGACCGGAAATCAAGGGATTCATGTCTCCTTCGCTTGCCGCTCCAGTGACGTGGACCTCGGACCTGCACTCGTCGCCGTTGTAAGGTCCCTAAAGTTAGAGATTGGTCAACCGCTGCGATGCTATGTTGGCTATGACGATGCTATACGGGAAAAGAATAAGGTATACATGTCTCCTCGTCCACCTTGCCGACAGCGATCTCGCCGGTGGCATTGAGAAGGACCGGAAATTGTCTGGTTGGTGCTTCCATGGAGCGGTCAATCTCGTTCAGTCTACGTGTCTTTCATGTTAGGTGTGAGAAGATTTAGATTTATTCAAAAGTTTAATGGCGACGACTTCTGCTCTGGGTGCTGGTCCTTAAAGGCACGTGCAGGAAAACTTTTCGGTTGCCCTCTGCAAGGTCAGGCCGGCTACGGTAGCGGAACGGCGACAACAGCGCGTCGGCGGTTTGCTCTAGGCACGATAATGATCGTTAAGTGATCCAATGATCCCGATGCAATTCGCATTATGTTTGAGATTTCTTGTACTTCTTGTAAACACCTGTAATAGATATGTATATTTCTAAAAAAAATGACAGACAGAATCAAACGAGACAGGATTCGAACGAAGGGGTGGACAACACTGTGTCGCCCCCACAAAATTCGTACTCCTGCAGTAGACGCCAAAAACGACACGGGAAATCCCCTAGGCTCCCGTCGCAGCATCGAGCAAATCTACGCAAGAAAGGCGCAATCACTCCAAGCCGCCGACCACGGTCGTGCCCACTTCGGCGTTGTAAAAATCAGCTGACGGGGCGTACGGGCCGTGGCCGTGCTTGTGCCCACTTCGTCCCCCACTCTGCCCCACAACCGACGCCACCTCACACTACACGGCCGCCCCTTCCCCCTTCCTCCTAGCCGCCAGCCCGCCAGTCGAGGAGGCTGAGCTCCCACCACATCAGACCTAGCTAAGCTCCTCCTCTCCGGCCCGGGAAGGCAACGGCGCGGCTTCCCTGATTAATTCTGCGATTGATTCAAGAGCAACTCGTGGAATTGAGTGTCTCCCATGGCTCCGCCGTCGCTGCTCCTCGGCTCCCCGACATCGATCGCCTTCCTCCTCATCGCCTTCTTCCAAGGTATCAATCAATCCACTCATCCGTCGATCCGTCGGTGGTTGAGAACTTGTCTGTTCTTGTTGCGATTGGTTGTGATTTGGATGCGCGCGGCAAAGCCGCGAGCTTGATTTCGATTTGGCGAGCTGATTGTTCGGATTTTATTGTTTCCTGCGGGGTGCGCAGGGCCGGTGGTGGGCGCTATCACGTTCACCTTCGCCAATCGGTGCACGGACACGGTGTGGCCCGGCCTGCTCTCAGGCTCCGGCTCGCCGCCGCTAGAGACCACCGGCTTCGCGCTCCCGCCGGGGCAGTCGCGCTCGCTCTACGGGCCCACCGGCTGGTCCGGCCGCTTCTGGGGCCGCTCCGGATGCGACTTCGACGGCGGCGGCAAGGGCTCCTGCGCCACGGGGGACTGCGGCTCCGGCGAGGTCGAGTGCCGCGGCGCTGGGGCCACCCCGCCCGCCACGCTCGCCGAGTTCACCCTCGACGGCGACGGCGGGAAGGACTTCTACGACGTCAGCCTCGTCGACGGCTACAACCTGCCCATGCTCGTGCAGCCGTCCGTGGCGGGTTGCCCCGACACCGGCTGCCTCGTCGACCTCAACGAGCGCTGCCCCTCCGAGCTCCGCTCCGGCGGAGGCCGAGCCTGTCGCAGCGCCTGCGAGGCCTTCGGCAAGCCCGAGTACTGCTGCAACGGCGCCTACGCGACGCCTGACACCTGCCACCCCTCCCAGTACTCGCAGCTCTTCAAGACGGCCTGCCCAAAGTCCTACAGCTACGCCTACGACGACGGCACATCCACCTTCACCTGCAACCACACCGATTACACCATTACCTTCTGTCCACTGTCAAATCCAAACAGGTTCATACCTTTCTTCCTTCCTGATGCTATGACAACACGATCTAGTAGTTGCAATCATCCTGTTGTAGACCTCATTCAACTTCACCGTGATCTTTCATCTGAGCTGAAAACAAAATGAAATTTTGATTCGGGATGTGAAATGGCCAATGGGGAAAGGAGGGAGCAGTGGACAAAGTTAGGCTTGGAGCAAAGAAAAAGTAGCTTTGATTGTGTTGCTCTGTCTTTTGCCTTTGTTCCATCCCCACCTTGTCCTTGTGTGTTGGGCTTGACTAGAAAGTTGCAAGTGCCTAGTTGGAGTCTGGGGAAGCACACATGTAATTGCTAACTCACCATCGGTTGATTCCTTATTGTTGATAACAGGTTGTGATTTAACCGTTGTGAATTATTATGCGAGTTTGATCAGATCAATTTATTTTGAAATTTTACAGTGGAAAGGGCAAGCATGCGTTGCGGAGGCCGAGCCATGAGCAGCTCGAAGACGACGTGTGGCTGGCGAGCTTGAAGAAAACTAGCGGTGCCGGTGCTCTCGCCGCCGCGTCATGGTCGGCGTCTGGAGCTTTCCAGGCCGTCCTAGCAATTGCAGTGGTGATCATGCTTTCCATAGCACATGAGCATCCTCCGCTCGGATTGCTATGACCAGACGAGGTGCGGTGGTTCTTGATCTGTAGGAGTGATCTGAACTCTGAAGAGTTATTTTCGGATCAGAGCGATAGCGGAGGGGAGACGCGGAGAGCATGTTCTTTAGGCCTTTTTGCTCGTTGGTAAAGAACGTGAGGCGTCCTCAAGTTGGCAACTGTAGGTGTTCTGCTAGTGGTAATTTTCACGGTGCTTTTATTACCTTTTCCGAAACATTGTTCTCTGAATTGTATTCTTTTTTGTGTATAACTTTATTCTACGGGGTTTAGATAGGTGTGGAATTCAGAGAATCTTTCCAATTCTATCAGATGTACCCAAAGGGGGGAAATTGCAACAATATCTGCAGTTCTCAGTTGGGCTGTCAAATTGCTATCTCTGTCAGTAAAGATATGGTTTTGGTGTTTATAAAGAGAGAAAAGGTGAAATGGGGTAGCAATCAGGCAAAGGTGTTGATAATGCTCTAATCAGTCACCACAATGGAAAGGGAAAGTGAGTTGACTGTTGAAACTCCTCGAAACATGCATACCTCCACCTATATAAATATAGCAATCACCCTTGAGACCGCTGCTGGACCGGACAACACATCGCCCAAAGGAAATAGCAAAGAAAAAGATTTAAAAAAAGCCGACAACACCAGCGGCTCGACGAAAACAGGGACGACCTGCAACCGTTGCGCCCTCCGAAGAATTCCCACCACGCTCCTAGCGTTCCGACGCGTCGCGTATCAAGCAACACCTTTAAGAAGGAAGCGACGACAACGATGCTGTTGACCAGACTGGTCTTAGGGTTTCCCCTGATACGCTATGGGAGGTGGGGAAGAGATACACCCAGCGCCCTTCAGGAAGGATGACGACACCCGCAGGTGACGTCACGTCGGTGTGAAGACAAGGATTTCTCCCGATCCCTCAAAAAACCACGCTCCCAAACGCTTCAATTGCTCCACCCAGCTCACAGTCCACCAGCATATGCCCCCACGATTTTGCCGTCACCCCCGTCATCTCACCATGACCCACGGTGTGAGGCTTGTAGACCCGAGAAGGGGCGACCTTGGCAGGGGTCGGCGGTACAGTAACATGCGGGAGGGAACAACCTCCACCACTGGGAGGCGATAGCCGATCGGATGTAGCAACAGGGGCAAACCAGGCCCTCGCTGGCCTGGCCGAGCCTAAACTGGCTCGTGAAGCCCTGCCACCACATTGCAGCAAGGGTGTCACCGCGGCCGCCGACCCTAGCTCCAGTTCCTACTCCTCCTTCCACCAGTGGATTTGCCACCACCACATATCCCCGCCGCCAAGCAGCAACGTCGTCGCCACCGTGCTCACCCGGCCCCGCTGGACCGCCGCCGGTCTGAGCAACCCCACCTGGGCCAACAACGCCAGTCCCCACCTTAGCGAGTCCGACGACGTGGACGGAGAGGGCCGGTAACTCCAAGCATGAAGGAGTAGAATGCCGACCTGCACAGCATACACGGAGCCTCCGTGACGCCGGCGAGTCATGCCCTTTAGAACACAGCCGGTTCTGACCGGCAGCACCAGCGCAGGGCCCACCTGGCCTGCAACTGGCCCTACCACGCACGGCCAAGGAAGGGGCGTTGTTGCCAGCCTCGACCCGCCAGGCCTAGGTTAGGCCTGCCTAGCCCAGATCTGGCCGGCAAGGTCACGCCGTTGGCACCCCTGCCGCCCGCTGCTTCCTTCATCCCCAAAGCACTCGCCTTCGGCCGTCCCCGCTGCCAGCCGCCGCCGAGGATCGAAAGCCACCGAACAGTCCCGCCACCGGCCACCACTGCCCCGCGCAGGGCCCCAGGGACACGGACGAGAGAGGCCTACCGCCGCCAGCACCGCGCGGGCTTAGCCCGTCGACGTGCTGATGATGGCGCTTCGTTGGTATGGAGCGCTTCGTCGGGAAACCCCAAGAGCAAGGTATGAAGCAGCACTGCACCAAGTTTTCCCTCAGTAAGAAACCAAGGTTATTGAACCAGTAGGAGGAAGGAAACGTCTCAAAGGTGTTGCAAGCAACTTGGAAACCTGCACAACACAAACTCAAGACTTTGCCCCAACGAACAGTGAGGTTGTCAATCTCATCGGTTGTTGTAACAAAGTATTAATTGTATGGTGTGGAAGGTGATAATGGTTTGCAGCAAGTAAACAGTAACAGTGGAAGATGTATCAATGGTAAAGATTGGAACGGGGTCCACAGTTCACTAAAGGTGTTCTCCTTAGATAAACAAACATGGCATGTTGGTAACAAATTATAGCAGGGCAATTGACAGGACTGAGCAAGGCATAACAATGCAATACTAGACATCAAGATCTATGAGATACGATTGGACAATACAACAAGATACATAGACCGCCATCCAACTGCATCTATGACTAGAAGTCCACCTTTGGGTTATCATCTGAACCCCCTCCAGTATTAAGTTGCAAGCAACAGACAACTTCTTTAAGCAAAGTGTGTAAGGTAAATAATCCACTTGTTCCATGAACAAGAGACCGTTGTTTTCTCCCTGGTAGCAACAGCACATCTACAACCTTAGAGATTTCTGTCCCTTCCCTTAGATTAAATAGAGGCATGAACCCACTATCGAGCATAAATACCCCCTCTTGGAGTCACTAGCAACTACTTGGCCAAGATAGCTACTAACAATGCAGAGCATGCAAGATCACAAACAACACAGACATGATAGAATCAATAAGACAAAACCATTAATCAATCTGACATAGTAATCTCAATATCCATCGGAACTCTGCAAACACAACAAGCATGATTACAAATAGATGAGATCTTGATCATGAACGGAGCTCACAAGATCTAGACATGAAAGTACAAAGGAGGAGATACAACCATCTAGCTACTACATGGACCCGTAGTCCAAGGTGGAACTACTCACGCTTCATACTAAAGGCTGGCATAATGAAGAAGAAGGCCTCTGGGATGATCTCCCCTCCGGCAGGGTGACGGGAAGAGCTTCAGATCCCCCAGATCTAGGGACGATGGTGGCGGTGGCTGATGGAGCGCTGGGTTGATATAGGAGCGCTTCGTTGGAAACCCCAAGAGCAAGGTGTGAAGAGCACAGCAGCAAGCCTTCCCTCAGTAAGAAACCGAGGTTACTGAACCAGTAGGAGGAAGGAAACGTCACACAAGTGTTGCAAGCAACGTGGAAACCTGCACAACACAAACTCAAGACTTTGCCCCAACGAATGGTGAGGTTGTCAAGCTCACCAGTTTGCTGTAATAAAGCATTAACTGTATGGTGTGGAAGGTGATGAGTGGTTTGCAGCAAGTAAATAGTAACAGTGGAAGATGTATCAATGGTAAAGATTGGACCGGGGTCCATAGTTTACTAGAGGTGCTCTCCTTAGATAAACAACATGGCATGAAGGGTAAACAAATTACAGCAGGGCAATTGACAGGAACTGAGCAAGGCATAACAATGCAATACTAGACAAAAAGATCCTATGAGATTCGATTGGGCAATACAACAAGATACATACACCGCCATCCAACTGTATCTATGACTAGAAGTCCACCTTCAGGTTATCATCCGAACCCCCTCCAGTATTAAGTTGCAAGCAATAGACAACTTCTTTAAGCAAAGTGTGTAAGGTAAAAAATCCACTTGTTCCATGAACAAGAGACCGTTGTTTTCTCCCTAGTGGCAACATCACATCTACAACCCGAAGATATTTCTGTCACTTCCCTTGGAAACTAGAGTCATGAACCCACTATCGAGCATAAATACCCCCTCTTGGAGTCACTACAACTACTTGGCCAAGATAGCTACTAACAACGGAGAGCATACAAGATCACAAACAACACAGACATGATAGAATCAATAAGACAAAACCATTAATCAATCCGATATAGTAATCTCAATATCCATCGGATCCCCGCAAACACAACATGCATGATTACAAATAGATTAGATCTTGATCATGAACGGATCTCACAAGATCTATACATGAAAGCATCAGGAGGATATACAACCATCTAGCTACTACATGGACCCGTAGTCCAAGGTGGAACTACTCACGCTTCATACCAGAGAATAAGGCCTCCGGGATGATCTCCCCTCCGGCAGGGTGCCGGGAAGAACTTCAGATCCCCCCGATCTAGGGACGATGGTGGCGGCGGCTACAGACGGTTTCATGGAGTTTTTAATCGGGTGCCTAGGGTTTCTGCATCGGGGGCTTCTTATAGGTGAAGAGGCGAGGTAGGGGTGCCCAGGGGGCCCACACCCTGACCAGGCGCGGGCCAGGCTTGGCCACGCCTAGGGGGGTGTGTCCGCCCTGTGGCGCCCCTCCGTCTCTCCTCTAGACTTCGCGTTGCCCACGGTAAAATATTGACTTTGGCTTTTGTCCCGTCCAATTACGAGAATATTAGTTTTCTGCCTTTCTGGAACCAAAAACGGAAGAAAACAGGCAACTGGCACTATGGCAACTTGTTAATAGGTTAGTTCCAGAAAACATATAAAAACACCTCAAAGTGTAGACAAAGTAAAGCAAAGTAGATACTAAACAAGCATGGAACATCAAAAATTATAGATACGTTTCCGACGTATCAAGCATCCCCAAGCTTAACTCCTGCTCGTCCTCGAGTAGGTAAGTGATAAAAGAATAATTTTTAAGGTGACATCCACCTTCACAATAACGATCAAACCATTTGCAAGAATTGAAATATGGGATCAAAGAACTCTAAACATGTGCATGAAAGATGAAGTTCTAACAATAAGACAAAGTAACTATGCATGCAACATGAAAGGCTACAAACAAAAATCATGAATAGCATGCATTGAAAAACGTTTGTTTATTTCACATATAGAAAACATGGCATAGTGGCAATCAGCTTGTTCCTCATAGAGTAGAAAATAGATGCATATGACACCTTCAAAGTTCATAAGAGTGACTAGATACAAATAGCACAAGAACAAGCAATATTTGTAGGGTTCGCAGCATAGAAAACAAAAAATTCCTACGATGGGAACAACTATGTACCAAGATCTATCTACTAGCTACAAACAACGGGCGGATGTATATCCATAGAGAACATACCCTTGAAGACCGACAAAGCTTAACGAGTTAAACTCGTGGTTGATGTAGACGATCTCTTGCCGATCTCAAGATCGAGAGAAAGTCCTGGCGCCGCAAATCAGCAGCGCATCCGTGCTCGCACACACGTCCGAGGCACCGAGCAACCTCCGCCTCCTCGCTCCAGCGATGCAGCAGAAGCACAAATCTTTCTTGCCGAATAGCCACCGGGAACATGTATCTCGCTAGTCCGAGACCATGGGGGATAAATTCTAGAGGGGGAGAGAGATCCTTCACGAGGAGGTGTGTGTGTGAGAGGGAGAGGGGTGCCTTTTATAGGAGGAGGGGGGCACCCAAGGGGGTGGCCGCCGGCCATGGGGGCTGCCCCCTCCCCTCCTTCATTCATGTGGGTGGACACTCCACTCACAAAATCCTCTTCATTTCCCTCCACTCAAAATCCCACTCAAACTTGCAATTAAATTTCCACCAAATTTAATGCAAACTCTCATTAAATAAAACTCTTTTATTTATTCAGAATTTTGTCAATTACTTTAATGACAAACATTCACATATAACCCCTTGCTAGAATTCTATTTCACATGCATAACCACTTTATGCAATTTCACCGGAAAACCTGTTTTGGTATCTAGTGAAATAAATTCCTGCGCTTGTTATTCTTTCCGGCATGAAACTTTTGCTCCAATTGGATGTCGATGTCTCTTAAGTGTGTCACCCTACGGTTCATGAATAATGCGGACATGATCGAGACCCTTCTCGGATCAATAATCAGAAGCGGGATCTGGAGACCCATACTGACTCCCACACATTCAACGATGACTTTCTTGTGATCGTCGGAACCTTTTACGCTAGTATCTTTATCCCTTTGTTTCGCGATATATTACATGTCCGAGATTCGATCATCGGTATCTCCATACCTAGTTTGATCTCGTTACTGACATGCACTCTTTTCTCGTTCTCGTGATATAACATTCTAGTGATCAAATCACTTGCTTGCAAGCTAACCAATGTGATATCACCGAGAGGGCCCAGAGTATATCTATCCGTCATCGGGATGAACAAATTCCACTCTCAATCCATGGGCCTCAACATAACACTTTATTAGTTCTGAACCCATCTTTATAATCACCCTGTTACGGTGTGACGTTTGATGTTATCAAGAAACTCTTCTGGTGTTAGTGATTGACATGATCTCATGGTCTAAGGATTAGGATCACTTTGTAAGTTGTTATAGCAATATAAACTCAATGACTTTGATCGTAATGCTATACTTTGGATGAATATTCATCACACCATTACACTAATGTTGTGATCCCGTTATTAACAACATCCAATGTCCATGATCAGGAAACCTTGATCATCTTGTTAATCAACGAACTAGTTTATGAGAGAGGCATAACTAGGAACTTTCTGTTTGTTTATTAAACACACATGTATTAATGTTTCCGTATTAATACAATTATATCATGCAAAATAAACATCTATCATATATTTGGAATACACATAATAAACACTTTATTATTGCCTCTTAGGGCATATTCCCTTCAATATCAATAATATGCATCAATCAATAAGTTTTAGGACACTCCACATAGAACTAAGAATGGCAACTATGCTCTCTTAATGGTGTCTAAAGGTAGAAGGTGGATACTCAACATAATAGTGGAAGAAAGGCCCTTCATAAAGGGAAGCAGGGATTTCAAGTTTCAAAAAAAGCTTCCAAAAATTATGGCACTTGTTAGCTTTCATCCCTCATTGCCCCTATCATAAGCATCTTGAAGTGATTAAGGTTAAAGTGAACAAACTATGGAGTATATGCTTGACAAAGTATAAGTTGGCACTCAAGTCCCTTGAATATGAGGGTCACACCTCATGCTACTCAACTTCAGTCACATGTAAGTTCTTGTCATAATAAGTACATGCGTACCATAGAGAACCGCTAACGGGATACCCCTTACACATGATACATGAGCTTTCACATAACCAAAATGACAAGGCAAGGAGACAATGAGCATCTCAGCGATCTTTTTATTTACTATATGCATAGCTTTTTATTGAGGACGCTTCATAGATAGCTCACTATGGTGATGCTACAAGTTTCCACCATGATTAGGCATGGCTTAGGCTAGCGGCCCATGCGTTTCTCTAACACAAAATACATAACTCCATGGACTTATGAGATCCCTTTTTATTTCACACCAGTGACATCCATAGACAAAAGAGCATGATATCAACTGTGTACAAAGTACAAGTGCAATGTTGAAAACGTTCCCCATGACTATATGGTACTGCTAATTTCAACGTATAAGTGCACGCATATACAATATAGATGACACCATGGTTCAAGTTTATTAGGGGCAAAGAATATAAAGTGTGCCATCAAGTTCTTGAGGGCTTTAATCACTAAGTTTTCATATAACAAAATACTTTTTAATTGGAAGATAGCTGAAAACAAAAATATACTTGGAATGGTGTAACACTCCATGCATAGAAATTTATAGTGGAAACTTTGGAATAACTTGGTTTCTTGGGAGTTGGAAGCATGAGTAGAGCTTACTCATACAAGTGGAGGCTAGCAAAAGACTGGGAGCAACCAACTAAGAGAGCAATAATGGCCATAATCATGTAGAGCGACAAAACATTACTAATCAAAGCATAGAGTGGTACTACAATTTAAGGACTAAATGATCATAGAGGCTATGGTGACATGTTCAAGTCATAACATGGTGTAAGCATGTGCCAAGTCAACCCAAACAAAACATCAAAGGAGAATACCACAATACTATGCTTTTGTATGCTAAAACAACGCATGATTCTTTCAAGGCACACTAAGCAATCCCAATGACTTGGAGCAAGTCATTCTACAGCAATAATCACTAAGCATAAGGTCAAAACAAAACCTAGCATGGCATGCTAAAGTCTAAGTCACATTCAATGCAAGCTCCTCTTGCACTTTGAAGCAAGAACTGTCTACTCCTTTGCAACACCAATCAACTTATTTTAAATAACACAACGGAAACGGGGGTCCAAACTACTTTATTCAAGCAAACTAAACAAACTAAGCAAATCAAACAAAAACTAAGACGCTCCAAGAACAACACAACAATGCATGAAACAATAAAAACGAAGTGTCTAGACAGACTTGAGTTGTTTATTGATGAAGAAGGGGATGCCTTGGGCATCCCCAAGCTTTGACGCTTGTACCTCTTGGATACTTCTTGGGGTGACACCATGGTGGCATCCCTAATCTTGAGATTTTATCCATTCTTCATCTGATTACATCATTCTCTCTCTACACCTAAATTTTTTCCTTCATACAAAACTTCACACAATCTTCATTAGCAACATTAGTGTATTCAAAAGATAATAGACCCTTGGGTTTAGCTTTAGAACAGCAAAACCTTTCACTGAAAACACAATTTATTGAAGCAACTTCTTTTTAAAATCTCAATTCCTCAAAAGAGAACTCAAAAAGAAATTGATAAGAAGCAAATGCAAATAATGACAGAAATCTGTCAAAACAGACCAGCAGGTAGAAAACGATTTTTTTCGAAAATCTTCTGTTGCTCAAATCAAAAAGTGTTGAACTAACAAAAGTTAGATAACATACTCGAGGATTTATTCGTAAAATATCAGCTCAATTCGACTTACAGAGACTCCTCAAGAATTTTTATGGTGGAGGACAGAAATCTGTTACGGGACAGTAACTCTCCAAATCTTACTTCCCTCTCATTAGAGGTTATTCTTGGCACAAAAAGCAAACAAAAAGGATAAGGAGTGGTCATTACTGAAGTAATAACTTCCAAGACTCAAGGAAACTCTTGGGTTATCTCCCAACAAGTACTTTTCTTTAACGCCTTTAAGTTAACCACAAAAAGCAAGAAAATCAAATATTTTCAAATGAAGAAGCAACTCTCTTGTTCTTTCCCTTTTTACCTTTCTTCTTCTCTTTAGGGGAAATATGATTGCTTACTGGAGGAGCAAAATACATAATGCCTTTTCCCACATCTATTATTGCTCCAAGGTGTTTCATTAGGGATCTTCCAAGTGTAATCTGTTCTTTGCCTACACATTCAACAACAAGATAATCAGTAGACACCATTTTCCCTGAGATTTTTGTAGACACACCTTCAGCTATTCCAATGGGTAATAAAGTGGATTATTAGTAAGATAGATTTCCTCTCCTCCTTTAAAAATCCCCCGAAGACTCAAAGATTCATAAATATATTTAGGCATAAGGCAAAATTCAGACATGATATCACAGCGAGCATCAAAAAGTGTAGTATTTATAGAGACTTTGATTGTGGGAAACCACTTTGAAGGCTCAGAATTTATTGGAACATAATCATTGTACGCCCTAAGTGTGTGATAGCAACTACTTATAGCAGCAATACTGGACTCAAGTGTGTTCAACATGGCAAAAATATCTATGAAAGAGGAATCAAACTTGCGAGGAGTATTATAAATTATAATCAAATTATTTATGGCATCAAAAGCTTCATCCTCACTACATTGAAAAATATCTTTCTCATTCACAGCATCCAAAGCATATCTATAACAAAGAGCAATACCGTGGTAGAAACTATTAATAACCAAGCTAAGACTCATCTTAGGCTCAGTTTCCCTTTGTAAAGCAGAGATTTTAGACCAAGCTTCTTTAAAACTCTCTTCACTTTTTTGCTTAAAACTAAATTTTTTTGAGTTTTTGATAAAAAGAGGCAAACAAAACCAAACAAACTAAAAACAAAGTAAAGAGAAAGGAAGTGGAGGACTCTCCTTGTGAAGACGTCCTTGGCCTCCCCAGCAACGGCGCCAGAAAAGCTTGATGGAGCGCTAGGTTGATGTAGGAGCGCTTCGTTGGAAACCCCAAGAGCAAGGTGTGAAGAGCACAACAGCAAGCCTTCCCTCAGTAAGAAACCGAGGTTATCTAACCAGTAGGAGGAAGAAAACATCACACAAGTGTTGCAATTAACATGGAAACCTGCACAACACAAACTCAAGACTTTGCCCCAACAAATAGTGAGGTTGTCAAGCTCACCGGTTTGCTGTAACAAAGGATTAACTGTATGGTGTGGAAGGTGATAAGTGGTTTGCAGCAAGTAAACAATAACAGTGGAAGATGTATCAATGGTAAAGATTGGACCGGGGTCCATAGTTCACTAGAGGTGCTCTCCTTAGATAAACAACATGGCATGAAGGATAAACAAATTACAGCAGGGCAATTGACAGGAACTGAGCAAAGTATAACAATGCAATACTAGACAAAAAGATCCTATGAGATTCGATTGGGCAATACAACAATATACATGGACCGCCATCCAACTGCATCTATGACTAGAAGTCCATCTTTAGGTTATCATCCGAACCCCCTCCAGTATTAAGTTGCAAGCAACAGACAACTGCTTTAAGCAAAGTGTGTAAGGTAAACAATCCACTTGTTCCATGAACAAGAGACCATTGTTTTCTCCCTAGTGGAAACAGCACATCTACAACCCAAGAGATTTCTGTCACTTCCCTTGGAAACTAGAGGCATGACCCACTATCGAGCATAAATACCCACTCTTGGAGTCACTAGCAACTACTTGGCCAAGATAGCTACTAAAAACGAAGAGCATGCAAGATCACAAACAACACAGACATGATAGAATCAATAAGACAAAACCATTAATCAATCTGACATAGTAATCTCAATATCCATCGGATCCCCGCAAACACAACATGCATGATTACAAATAGATTAGATCTTGATCATGAACGGAGCTCACAAGATCTATACATGAAAGCACAAGGAGGAGATACAACCATCTAGCTACTACATGGACCCGTAGTCTAAGGTGGAACTACTCACGCTTCATACCGGAGAAGAAGGCCTCCGGGATGATCTCCCCTCTGGCAGGGTGCTGGGAAGAACTTAAAATCCCCCCGATCTAGGGACGATGGTGGCGGCGTCTACAGACGGTTTCGTGGAGTTTTTAATCGGGTGCCTAGGGTTTCTGCATCGGGGGCTTCTTATAGGTGAAGAGGCGAGGCAGGGGGTGCCTAGGGGTCCCACACCCTGCTTAGGCGCGGGCCAGGCTTTGCCGCGCCTGGGGTGTGGCCGCCCTGTGGCGCCCCTCCGTCTCTCCTCTGGACTTCGTATTGCCCACGGTAAAGTATTGACTTTGTCTTTTGTCCTGTCCAATTCCGAGAATATTGATTTTCTGCCTTTCTGGAACCAAAATCAGAAGAAAACAGGCAACTGGCACTGTGGCAACTTGTTAATAGGTTAATTTTAGAAAACATATAAAAACACCTCAAAATATAGACAAAGCAAAGAAAAGTAGATATCAAACAAGCATGGAACATCAAAAATTATAGATACGTTTCTGACGTATTAGCGGCTATAGACGGTTTTGTGAAATATTGATCGGGTGCTTAGGATTTAGGCATTGGGGGCCTTCTTATAGGCGAAGAGGCGAGGCAGGAGGGCGACCAGGGGGGCACACCCTGCCCAGGCGTGGCCCGGGGTGGGCCCGCGCCTGGGGGGGTGCGACCGCCCTATGGCTCCCATCCGTCTCTCCTCTGGACTCCGTGTTCTCCTCGGTGAAATATTGACTTTGGCTTTTGTCTCGTCCAATTCCGAGAATATTTCCTTACTAGATTTTTTGGAACAAAAAATATAAGAAAACAGGCAACTGGCACTGTGGCATCTTGTTAATAGGTTAGTATCAGAAAACATATAAAAACACCTCAAAATATTGATAAATCAAAGCAAAGTCGATACTAAACAAATATGGAACATCAAAAATTATAGATACGTTTACGACGTATCACGTGCGCCGACAACGGCGGAGGAGGGAGGGAGGGAGGGCAGGGGACGGAGACGGAGAAGGTCGCGAGCACCCGCCCGGTCGCCCGTGGGGGACGACTCGGACGAGTCGTTTTTCGGATCGAAAAGTTCTTCTTGGCTCTCGTCTCAGAACTCGAGTTGACTGTTGAAACTGATCACATAGTGAACTAATTAGCATTGTAGTATTACTAGTAATAAGCAAGGTACTCTGTTTTTCACAACACCGACGGTGTAGACTGCATGAAGAATGAAACAAGTAAGGTACTCTAGGTACTGCGTTTGCCTGCATTTTTGGAACGTCCATATCGTGGTTCCTATGAACAGAGTCAGACGTAGAAATGTAGAAATACTCCTCGTAGTGGCCATCTCATGCTTTGCTGCTTCAGTTCCGGTGGCCATTTGTTTGCTGTTACTTCACCTGCTCATCAAAAAAGCAAACACCGGGTCACATTCTTTACACATCGGCTCATTTTCCTCCGCTGAAAACTCACTTCATTTTCAAAAATTCAAAACTAGATTTCAAAGTTTTAAACAATTTTAAAAGAAGTCTGGATGTAATTAATGATGTAGGAACCATATCGAACCAGCCAGGCTCACTTGTCGTTCCTAGAGGGTGAACTGCGGGCCATTCTCCACAACCCTAACCATCACCCGCCACCCACTCCTTCCCTAGCCATCGGCGGCAGCGTTGCCGTCTCCATTGTTGCTGGCGGCAGATCCCCTCCTCCCCACAGGTCTGGGCAGGGTTGTGTTTCCCTTCTTTTTGTGGATGTAGAGCCCTTGCGGTGGCGGCGTGGTGCAGTTGCCGGCGAGATCTGTTGTGGCATGGCAATCCTTCGGTTCTGCTCCGATAGATTCTGGTGGGAGGCGTCGTGGTGCCCGACATAGCTCGACTTCGGTGGGCTTCGAGCTCTGGAGCGACATGCCAGATCTGTTAGGCCTCCGGCCTTGCTTCCTGGTTTTGGCCGCCCCTTGGTTGTTGTGCCACGATGCTGCCGATGCATGACGTGATGGTGTGATGGGCGAGCATGGTCTGGTTGTGGTCTTCTCTGTAGTCGGCTAGTGGCGTGGGAGCTGGTGGCTTGGCGTGAATAATGGAGGCGGTCCTAGGTTCTTCATGCACCAAGACGATGTCCTGCTTGATGCATGCTCTCATTGATCTGACCATTGACGGTTCCGGAAGGCTCAACCGAAGTTCTCCATTGGGCGCTTGGCGCATGTATATTATTGGATCAGATGGATTTTGGTCGTGTGTGACATGGATATGCCCTACAGATACCTCACATTGGTATACTCGATCCAACCCAGTGAAGTCCCACATGAAGATGTGCTGCCCAAGGAGACTCTGAATGGTCCAAGCCCGGTAGAATTTTGACTTCTTGGAGAACACGGCCTAGCTGTAGATAGAATTTTGAAGGGTGAAACCCTAACTTGTAACCGACTCGACCTACCCTGAGACCTGGCCTCCCCATATAAAGGCTAGGAGGTCATGGCGAGGAGGATCTCCCCAACTCATACACACACACCTCATGTCAGATTGCATCTGCGCACCCATGTAACCTTCGGTTCCACCGTCAATCAAGAACAGACAAGCAGGAGTAGGGTTTTCCCTCTAGGGGTACGAAACTGGGTAAACCTTGTGTCCCCTTGCTGCATGTCTGTTAACCGTCTCGCGATCTCTAGCATCCCCATCTTCTCTAAACCCAAGTCCATAACAATGGGCATTGACGAGTTGAACCCATGTCAATTGGCGCCGTCTGTGGGAACCAGGGACGCTGATCGTGCGATCGTTACGGTCCCATCCGCTACAATCTACGATTCCTCGGCAACAGAGAATCACCTCCTCTTCGGTGCCTTTGACTTCACAGCCCACTCACAAGGATTTCAATTTCGTAGGAGATGGAGTCGAGATGTTGTTCGGGAGCTTCTGCTTCTAGGTGGGCAATATCGGCACCCTACGCGCTCCCAGAGCAAGTGCTACCTCCGTCGATCAGGCCCGCCTCGTGGGTTCCGCCAATCGGTGCCTTGTGCACAACGTCTCTAACAAGCGATTCGGATGACAGCGACAGCTGCAACTCCGACCTCTGCGACCCTCCTACGGAGGAAGGAACCTACGGTTCTAGATCCAAAAGTTGTGGGAGCAACGATCTCCTCCCATGCTACATATGCGCAACTATCCACAATGGCAACATCGACGACGGCACCGAGGAATCGGACCACCCCCACCCAACCCCAACAGGAACGAGGCTCTCGAAAACACTGAGGGCATAAACCGTGTTCGCAATGAGATCAAGCTTAACAACGAGGAGTGGGAGAGGGTGCGTGATGCTGTGCGAGGCACCTACCCTCTACCAATCGACGCCCCTTGCGATATGCTGATGGGCTACCACTGGCTCCTCATCAAGGATCACAATCGACAGATCAAACAAAAAACAATCTCAATCAGCGCAGGCGAGCGGCTGATGAGTGAAGCGCGAGGCGAGTTGCGCTCTTCGCTGGTGGCTCCACCTCGAAGGGCTACGACGGCCGCAAGTAGCGCTCCCGCATGGAGCGCATGGATCCCGCTGCACGGCGCGAGGCCACCAAGGAACTAGAGTCCTTCATGACGATGGACTCGCAGGGCAACATCATGCCCAAAACACCGCAGGCCGCGGTCATGGCGGCCACCACCTACCTAGCATCCAACCCGCCACCGGCGGTATACCCCATGAACGCAATCCACAAATCTGCGCTTGTAGGTCTCGGACTTGTCGGAGCTACGCTCCACGACGAAGCAGCCGCGGTAAAATTCACTCGAAGCCACACACCCTTATCCGAGGAGGAAGAGCATGACCTGCCACTGCGTCGCCGCAGCCCACGGTGCAAGAGAAGCAACTACGACGCTTGTAGCGAGCTCGCGCAGCGCAAGATCGAAAAGTCACGCGCAAAACGCGCATGTTCCATGGAATCCGAAGATGAGGACACAGAGTTGTGCGGCGTCAGGTGCTTCAGCAAGGCAGTACGACAATCGCGGATGCCCAAGAACTTCAAACTCCCTTCGAACAGACCGAAGTTCGACAGCGCGCAGGAGCCGAAGATCTGGATCGACGACCACCCGTCTTCATTCAAGCTCCACGGCGGGAGCAAAAACACAGCTAACGGGCGCAGCCAGAGCCTGGCTCAACAACCTCCCCTCCGGATCCATATGCAGGTGGAAAGAGCTGGCATACTGCTTCATCCGCAACTTCAAAGGCACCAGTAAGAGATCAGCCTCAATCAAGGAGCTACCGCCCGCTGCCAGCGTTCCAACGAGTCTATTCGCTCGTACATACTACGTTGGTCCATTATAAAAAATTCTGCCGCGAACATCCAGAGGAAAGGGAAATTGACGCCTTCAATTACGGCATAAGGCGCCTTGAATTCAAAGAAGAGCTCGGGCACGTCAAGCCCAAGACCATCGACCACCTGATGGACATCGCCAATCTCTGGGCCGATGGCGAAGATGCCGTCAACCGAACACGTTCGGATGATGAAGATGACTTCGGCCGCAGGCGCGATCACCGCAGAAAAAAAACGCGCGTCTACGACGACCGTGAAGAGGTCGAAATGGTGACGGATAGCTACGCTGATCGCCGCGACGACGGCAACCGCAATAGCGGGTATCGAGGTGGCAATTGCCGCAATGGCGGGAGACACATGCAAACATGGCAGCGCCACAACCGCGACGACGAGCCATCCGCATTCGAAAAGCTGTCGGGTCCCTGCACCATCCACTTCTACATCGACAAGCATGATGTTAAGAGGAAGGCCAGCCACATGCTCAAGGATTGCAGGGAGTTTCAGAAACTCCACGAGGGCTTCGCCCAGATGCGTTGCCAAGCGGTGAATCCAGGATTCGGCCCCGTTCCAGGAGCTGTCGCACATGGCGCTCCACCTCCGCCACCCGGAGCACCCGCGTAGCCTGCGGCTGCGCCGACACAAAATAACGGGGCAGATGCATACCCGCCACTGCCGGGATCCCTAATGATACAAAAGGGGCACCCAACCAACAGGGTGCAGAAGAAGACCACTCGCTAGGTTAACTTGGCCGTCACCTCCCTGCCAGCCGTACCTGAGTACCTTAGTGGCTCGTAGTTGTGCATCACATTCGATCGCTCGGATCACCCGTGTCATATACCTTGCCCAGGTCATTCCGCCCTAGGCTCGAGGCCCAGATTGGCGGATTCAAGATGAGCCGCGTCTTCATGGACGGCGGCAGCGGCATCAACCTGATATTCGCCAGCACACTCGCAGCTATGCGAAACCTTCTATGTAGCCTGGAGGCGTCGGGCACGACGTTCCACGTCATCGTCCTAGGGAAGGGAATATACCCCCTAGGCAAAATATGGCTCGACGTCATCTTCAGCACCCCCGACAACTTCAGGCGCTAATGACCCACAAGTATAGGGGGTGTATCGTAGTACTTTCGATAAATAGGAGTGTTGATCCCAACAAGGAGCAGAAGGTGTTGACTAGTCGTATGGAGCAGGAAATCTCTGTTAATACTTAGCAAACGGATTTTTAGGGGTTTTCTGATAAAGCAAAGAAGTAAAGTGCAAGTAATAAAGATATAAAACAAATGCAGCAAGTGGCCCAATCCTTTCTTAGCAAAGGACAAGCCGGTGGAAATACTTATGAGGACCAAACTTTCTCGAGGATACATGGGAATTCTGTCAAGTGCTTTCGCTTTAAATAGCTGAGTAGACTTCTTTGGTTTTGTAAGTGTTGTGTGGGTGAACCTGTGCTAATGTACCGACCTTACTTGGACTAATACATACTTGTGATTAAACCACTTGCAAGCATCCACAACTACAAGAAAGCAATTAAGATATAAACCTAACCACAGCCTTAAACTCTGAGATCCTACCCTCCCTTGTGCAATGGTTTCCTAACGGGGGTTCAGGTTTCTGTCACTCCGGCAACCCCACAATTAGGAGCCAAATATACAATGCATTCCCCTAGGCCCATAAATGGTGAAGTATCATGTAGTTGACTTTCACATGACACCACTAGAAGAATAGCACCACAACTTAAATATCAAACCATTTAATAATATCTCAACACAAATCCACTACTAACAATTTGACTTCTCCCATGTCCTCAAGAACTAAACGAACTACTCACGAGACATCATATGGATCAAGATCAAAGATGATATGGTGATGAATAACAATCTGAACATAAACAATAATCCAATGGTTCCACTCACAAGCATCAACTACAATAGTAATCAAAACGGGGAGAGTTCCCCCTAAGAACTATGCAAAATTCAACACAATTGTTACAGCGGGATGGAGTGATGATGATGGTGCTGGTGGAGATTGATGGTGTGGATGATGATGATCCCAATGAAGTCTAGCTTGATGATGGTGTTGATGGTGACGATATCCCCCCTCCGGGAAGTAATTCCCCCGACAGAAATATGTCTACCGGAGAGCTCTTTCTCTCTCGGTGTTTTCTGCCCCGCAGAGGCGGCGACATCTTTCTGTGGTCGCTCCTCGTGTATTAGGGTTCCGAGGAGAAGATATAGGCGAGAGGGCGGAGCCAGAGGTGGGCCTGGTGGGCCACACCCCCTGTAGGCGCGGCCTAGGCGTGGCCCGCGCCTGGGGGGTGTGGGCCCCCTGTGGCCCATCTCCGCCTCCCCTTCTGGCATTCTTCGTCTTCTAAGAAAATATGATTTCTATGGTTTTTCTGGTATTTTTCTGATCTTCGCGAAATAGCATCAAAACACCTCTTTTTCCATCAGAATCCTGACTCCAGCAGTCCATCCTCCAAGAATCAACCAACATGCAAAAACATATGAAAAGACATAAGTAACACCTCTTAATATGAAATATATCAATGAATAGAGACAAATTATGATATATAATGGTGATGCAAATTGGACGTATTAACTCCCCCCCAAGCTTAGACCTTTGCTTGTCCCTAAGCGAAAACTAAGCTCAGTAAACATGTCCACAGATTTATGGAGTGAAGTGTCGATAAAAAGAATACGAACAAGAAGCATCACACTTACCATTACACAACTCATAGAAGAAAACAACTCACCATTATACAACTTAGCTTGCAACAAGTATAAGAGTCACAATAGAGATGCATAAAGATAAATCATAATTGGAATTGGCAAACTTTGTTCTTGGTCAGAGAATAGCTGGCAAACAGTTTCACAAATAAAGATTTTTTAGAAGTTTTACAACATTAGTACTCTTTGCTTAAACATAAAATGTTTTTCACAATCATGGCTTTCAAAGTAATACTCATTAGATAAGAGTCTTGTGCAAACAAGGAAGATAAAGAACATGATTGAATAAATCATCATATGAATGCTTGAAACACAACTCAAATTCTTGCTGGAGATAGAGAGGAATAGGTTTACTGACTCAACTTAGAAGTAGGAGAAAGGCCCTTCATAGAGGGAAGCATGGATTTCAAGTTCATAAAGAGCTTCCAAAATATTATGGTACTTACTAGCTTTGAGCTCTCATTGCCCCTATCATAAGCATCTCATTTCCCCTATCATAAGCATCTTGAGGTGATTAAGGTTAAAGTGAACAAAGATGGAGTATATGCTTGACGAAATATAAGTTGACAATCTCATGTCCCTTGAGTACGAGGGCCGCTCCTCATTCTACTCAACTTTAGTTACCGGTAAGTTCTTGTCATTGTAAGTACATGTGTATCATAAATAACCGCCAACGGGGTACCCCTTGCACATGATACATGAGCTATCCCATGATCAAAATGACAAGGCAAGCAGACAATGAGCATCTCAGCAATCTCTTATTTTCCATGGGAAAATGGTGCTTTTTCTCTCTTTCCTCTTTTCAATATGTCTCTTCTTTTTTATATAATTGGAAAGCTTCATAGATTTCTCACTATGGTGATGCTGCAAGTTTCCACCATGATTAGGCATGGCTTAGGCTAGCGGCCCAGGCGTTTCTCTAACACACATACATAACTCCATGGACTTCCAAGCTCCCCTTTTATTTCACACCGACGACATCCGCAAACAAAAGAGCATGATATCAACTAGGTATGTATTTACAGGTGTTGAAAGTGTTCCCCGTGACAACACGGTTCTGCTAATCCCAACATATATATGCAAGCATATACAACTTCGATGACACAATGGTTCAAGTTTATTAGGGGCAAGAAAATAAGGTGTGCCATCAAGTTTGTGAGAGCTTTACTAACTAGTTTTCACATAACAAAATAATTTTTAATTTGAAAGATAGATGAATCTTGAGAATTTGCTTGGAATAGCAATAATGCTAATATGTAGATATGGTGGACACAAATGGCACGGGTTTTGGTTCAAAGGGATTGGATGCATGAGAAGTATCCCCTCTTAAAATAGGTTTTTGGCTAGCAAGGCTGGGTAGCAAGAAAAGTACTTGAAGAAACAAGCAAACATACAAGTAAGAAAGCCAAACATGCAATCTTTCTTGAAGACACAAAAGATCTTAAATAAAGAATACTAAGCTTATGATCCAATCAAGAAAGAAAATAAATTATACAAAATACCTGTAACCTTTTTCTCTTTTCCTTTCAAACCTCAAAAAGTGTTGCTACTAACAAAAGCTCAGTTTGCCAAAACCAATTTAGATCTACTTGATGCTCCCAAAGTGATGCCAATACTGATCAACAAGATCAATCATATAATAGAGATTGCAAACTAAAATAAGAAGTGCGACAAGTAAAAGATGAGACTTCTCATTAATATTCCATAAAGGCACTCACACTAAGGGATACATAGATAACCAACTAAAGGAGAGATGCTTCCACAATGCAAACCAACCTATAAGATAACTTCTCTACCAAAGATATGAATCACTAAAAAGGTAAAAGATAAAAGATAATGATGTGATACCGCGGCACTCCCCCAAGCTTGGAACAAGCCAAAGGGAATGTCAAACCTGATGACGAATTACTCCTTCGGTGGTGGTGGTGTTCTCTTAATAAGCTCTTCAATCAGTTTTCTCATATCCTCAATCTTGAAGGTTAGAGTACGAATCAACTCCGAATTATGCTCAATGCGGTTCATGATCATGTCAGACCGAGAATCCCAGTCCTTGTTATTCTTTCCCCACTCTTCCTTCTTAGTGTGATCCTTCCCTGCATGGTTAGAACGAGGCAGATCCCAAACAGAGGGCAAAATCCCTTTGGGCACTTTCTGGTATTGTTGCTCAATTATGAGAGTATGGAAGGGGTTCTTGGTGCGTGAAGGAGGTGACCGTGGAGCAAGGATATGACGCGGAGTTCTCCCTCCTGTAGACATCTGTGATGTCCTCCTAAGGTTGATAGGGTTGGCCACCACTCCAATACTTGCGACGGTAGCGCGAGTGTCTGGATGCTCTTCCTCCTCATGTATTCTTCATCGTCCACCAAGACCTCCTCCTCCTTGGGATTTTGAGGACCATCTTTCTCGGCCTTCTTGCCTTTGTCGTTGGCGGAGACCATGGTGCTCTAAACTTGAGAGTATTTCCTGACAAAAACAGATCGAAACAAAAACACGACGAGAACACGATATACGAACCTCGGGGGATCCGGGGGGTTATATATTACGAAATTTCAATGCATAAGGAAGGTACTGTGCGAAAACGAGGCAGAGACGGAGTTCAGGAGGCTCACACCCCCTCCAGGCGCGGCCAGCTGGGGCCCGCGCCTAGGGTGGTTGTGGCCACCCTGGCCTCCATTTCGTCCTCTGTTTTGTCTCGTAACCTTCCGTATGCAATAAAAACATCAAAAATATAAACAGATGGGGTTTTCACGAACCTTCAGTTTTTACCAATTTTACCTATTCAAAGATGGACTCTGCAGATTCTGGCATTTGGTTTCTAATAAATTCTTCAGGAGTCACCATTTGAATAATATCAACATCTTCATTATAAGAATCTCTAGAAATATAATGTTTTATCCTTTGACCATTTGATACGTCGGAAACGTATCTATAATTTTTGATGTTCCATGCTTGTTTAGTATCTACTTTGCTTTGCTTTGTCTACACTTTGAGGTGTTTTTATATCTTTTTTGGAACTAACCTATTAACAAGTTGCCACAGTGCCAGTTGCCTGTTTTATTCTGTTTTTGGTTCCAGAAAGGCAGAAAATCAATATTCTCAGAATTGGACGGGACAAAACCAAAGTCAATATTTTACTATGGGCGACACAAATCCAGAAGACGAGACGGAGAGGCGAGCCAGGGTGGCCAGACCCCCTAGGCGCGGCCAGGATGGGCCCGCGCCTAGGCAGGGTGTGGGCCCCCTGGTCACCTCCCAGCCTCGCCTCTACGCCTATAAGAAGCCCCCGATGTAGAAACCCTAGGCACCCGATCAAAACTCCACAAAACCGTCTGTAGCCGCCACCACCATCGTCCCTAGATCGGGGGGATTTGAAGTTCTTCCCAGCACCCTGCCGGAGGGGAGATCATCTCGGAGGCCTTCTTCTCCGGTATGAAGCGTGAGTAGTTCCACCTTGGAGTACGGGTCCATGTAGTAGCCAGATAGTTGTATATCCTCCTTGTGCTTTCATGTATAGATCTTGTGAGCTCCGTTCATGATCAAGATCTAATCTATTTGTAATCATACATGTTGTGTTTGCAGGGATCCGATGGATATTGAGATTACTATGCCAGATTGATTAATGATTTTGTCTTATGATTCTATCATGTATGTGTTGTTTGTGATCTTGAATGCTCTCCATTGTTAGTAGCTATCTTGGCCAAGTAGTTGCTAGTGACTCCAAGAGGGGGTATTTATGCTCGGTAGTGGGTTCATGCCTCTAGTTTCCAAGGGAAGTGACAGAAATCTCTTCGGTTGTAGATGTGATGTTGCCACTAGGGAGAAACAACGGTCTCTTGTTCATGGAACAAGTGGATTGTTTACCTTACACACTTTGCTTAAAGCAGTTGTCTGTTGCTTGCAACTTAATACTGGGGTTCGGATGATAACCCAAAGATGGACTACTAGTCATAGATGTAGTTGGATGGCGGTCTATGTATCTTCTTGTATTGCCCAATCGAATCTCATAGGATCTTTTTGTCTGGTATTGCATTATTTTGCCTTGCTCAGTTCCTGTCAATTGCCCTACTGTAATTTGTTTACCCTTCATGCCATGTTGTTTATCTAAGGAGAGCACCTCTAGTGAACTATGAATCCCAGTCCAATATTTACCATTGATACATCTTCCACTGTTATTTGTTTACTTTTTGCAAACCATCATCACCTTCCACACCATACGTTTAATCCTTTGTTACAGAAAAAAGGTGAGCTTAACAACCAAACTGATTCGTTGGGGCAAAGTCTTGAGTTTGTGTTGTGCAGGTCTCCGCGTTGCTTGCAACACCTGTGTGATGTTTCCTTCCTCCTACTGGTCCGATAACCTCGGTTTCTTACTGAGGGAAAACTTGCTGCTGTGCTGCTTCGCACCTTGCTCTTGGGGTTCCCAACTAAGCGCTCCTACATCAACTCAGCGATGCATCAAGCTTTTTCTTGCGCCGTTGCTGGGGAGGCTAAGGACGTCTTCACAAGGAGAGTCCTCCACTTCCTTTCTATTTACTTTTTTTAGTTTGCTTAGTTTCTTTTGATTGGTTTTGTTTGCCTCTTGTTTTCAAAAACTCCACAAAAATTAGTCTAGTTTGGTTTGCTTTCCCTATTCAAAAACACAAAATATTATTTCCTACCCTAGTTTCTACCATGTCTAGTTTTGGACCAATCTTTATTTGACCTATGGAAGAGATCTCTACTTTTAAGCAAAAATGTAAAGAAAGTTTTAAAGAAGCTTGGTCTAGAATCTCCGCTTTACAGAGGGAAACTGAGCCTAAGATGAGTCTTAGCTTGGTTATATATAGTTTCTACCACGGTATTGCTCTTTGTTATATATATGCTTTGGATGTTGTGGCTGAGAATAATATTTTGCTATGTACTGAGGATGAAGCTTTTGATGCCATAAATAAATTGATATAATTTATAGTACACCTGGCAAGTCTGATTCCTCTTTCACAAATATTTTTGCTAGGTTGAACACTCTTGAGACTAGTATTGCTGCTATGAATAGTTGTTATCACACACTTAGGGCGTACCATGATTATGTCCTAATAAATTCTGAGCCTTCAAAGTGGTTCCCACAATCAAAGTCTCTATAAATACTACACTTTTTGATACTCGTTGTGATATCATGTCTGAATTTTGCCTTATGCCTAAAGATATTTATGAGTCTTTGAGCTTTGGGGGCTTTCTAAAGGAGGAGAGGAAATATCTCTTACTAACAATGCCACTTTAGTTCCCATTGGAATAGCTGAAGGTGTGTTTACAAAAATCTCAGGGAAAATGGTGTCTACTGATTATCTTGTTATTGAATGTGTAGGCAATGGACGGATTACACTTGGAAGATCCCTACTGAAATACCTTGGAGCAATAATAGATGTGGGAAAAGGCATTATGCATTTTTATACTCTAGTAAGAAATCATATTTTCCCTAAAAATATGAATAAAGGTAAGAAAGGAAAGACCAAGAGAGTTGCTTCTTCATTTGAAAATACTTGATTCTTCTTGCTTCTTGTATCTAACTTAAAGGCGTTAAAGAAAAGTACTTGTTGGGAGATAACCCAAGAGTTTCCTTGAGTCTTGAAAGTTATTACTTCAGTAATGACCTCTCCTTATCCTTTTCGTTTGCTTTTTGTGACAAGAATGACCTCTAATAAGAGGGAAGTAAGATTTGGGGAGTTGCTGTCCCGAAACAGATTTCTGTACTCCACCATAAAAATTCGTGAGGAGTCTATGTAACTCGGATTGATCTTATATTTTTCTAATAAATCCCCCAGTATGTTAGCTAACTTTCGTTAGTTCAACACTTTTTGATTTGAGCAACAGAACATTTTCGAAAAAATCGGTTTCTACCTGCTGGTCTGTTTTGACAGATTTCTGCCATTATTTGCATTTGCTTCTTATCGATTTCTTTTTGAGTTCTCTTTTGGGGAATGAGATTTTTAAAGGAAGTTGTTTCAGTATCTTGTGTTTTAGTGAAATGCTTTGCTGTTCCAAAGCTTTGTCCAAAGGTCTATTATCTTTTGAATAAACTAATGTTGTTAATGAAGATTATGTGAAGTTTTGAAGGAAAAATTTCAGGTGTAGAGAGAGAATGATGTAATAAGATGAAGAATGGACAAAATATCAAGCTTGGGGATGCCACCATGGTGTCACCCCAAGAAATATCCAAGAGTTACAAGCGTCAAAGCTTGGGGATGCCCAAGGCATCCCCTTCTTCATCAATAAAAAGCTCAAATCTGTCTAGACACTTCGTTTTTATTGTTTCATGTATTGTTGTGTTGTTCTTGGAGCGTCTTAGTTTTCGTTTGCTTTGGTTAGTTTGTTTGAATAAAGTAGTTTGGACCCCTGTTCTCGCTGTGTTGTTTCAAATAAGTCGATTTGTGTTGGAAAGGAGTAGGAATTTCCTGCTTGAAAGTGTAAGAGGAGCTTACATTAACTGTGACTTAAACTTTAGCATGACATGCTAGGTGTTGTTTTGATCTTATGCCTAGTGATTATTGCTGTAGCATGTCTTGTTCCAAACAATTGGGATTGCTTAGTGTGCCTTGAAGAAATTATTGTGTTATTTTTGTAAGGTTCCCAACCTTTAATAAGGTAGAGTCCCCTGTGTTTACAATGCTAGTCCCTGGATCAATAGCTAGCATCCACAGTTAAGATGTAATATCAAGAAACAAAGGTCATAATACAACTTTATAACCAGGAATAAAATAATTTATTACATCTTTCATATCTCATTTGGCTATTACATTACATTGCAGCAGAATATCTATAAGCATGGGGTCCTTCATCTTCAAAGTGCCACAGGCAGACATGTTGGTTGTAGACTTTGTAATCCTAATCAACACACTTCAACTAAATCAATCAAACCTGCAACATGACAAGTTACAGCCACAAGGGTCAATACATTTGAATTGTATTGGCAAGTGATACTAAGGTAGTATAGTGGAGTCTATCATCTATATGCATTTGGCAAAGTGGAGTTGAGGATTGCATTGCTCAAAAATAGATTTTCCTTTATCATTTGAAAACACTAAGTTTTTGCTTGACAAAAATCACCCAAGGCATCTACCAATCAAAGAGTGAAGATCCTTTAACCCTTGTTAAATCCACAAGTTTTTAACTTAGAAATTTGGATGATGAGATTCTTGATAGCTTCCATGTCTTGATGCTCAAATTGTCCTTTACCAGGGACATGGCTAAGTACTTAGATTTTACACTCTGCAGAGGTGGTGCACTTTCCCCACAAGACTTGGTTTCACCAAGACAAGATCTTTCAGAAGCCTTTCCTTAGACCAAATGGACGCGTTCCAACCTATCATCCCACTACCACCAACTGTCCAAATGGCTAAGTTCTAGCAACCTATGTGATCCAGGCAGAGCCCATAATGCCAAGTGGTTGCACTTAAAGCTTCTCAACATTTGACATCTCAAATCTCTTTGTTCCTGGGTGGCAATCCACAAGTGTGATACACAAGGTAAACCATAGCCATGGGCCTTGTGTAAACACTCAACCAAAAACCACCAAGCAAGTCCCTTTCCACCCAGGTGATTCATTAACTTAGTTGTTTTATTAAACAAAAACACAAGTCCTCAGACTTAGAAATTTTTCCATAGTATGAATGTATATATTCCACCCTTGTTTTCTACTAGCTAAGCTAAGCATGATAGTAGTAGGAATATTAGCTTAGGAAATTTCTACTAAGGTTTCATATACTAGGATTTCCCATAGCAAGGTTTATACTTAGCAAAATTACATGCAAGTCTTAATTAGAAATAACACTAATGCATAGTGAACATAATGGGACAAAGTATGAATCATCACTTGCCTTTTTGGTAGAGTATAGGTTCACTTCTTGATCTTTGCAATGTTCACACACTTCAAGTCACTACAATTCAATCAAGCAAACAATATTTCAATCTACCATTCAAGCATTTCATCACATAAAATGATAAACTCAAAGTAATGCATGCAAGCATGCCAAGCTTTGTTTTATTTGAAAAAGTGGTTCCTAATGGGTCATAAACATTTGAAAACACCTAATGGTCATTTTATAAAGTGGCAAAGTCATTTGCAAAAGATTTCACTTCATAAACCATTTTCAAAACAAGGTATCATTTTATGTGGTGTAGAAATGTTTTTACTAAGGCATTAATCTATAGGGTTCACAAAATATGTTTTCAAACCATAAAATCTTGTGTTGAGGATCAAAGGGTTTTAAACAAAACATTTCCCAAAGGTTTTCCTCCAAAATCATTTTTAACAATTAAACCATATTTTTATTTGACTAGAATTGGTTTTAAATCCAAGATTCATTCTTTTGCATCACCAAATATATTTTTGAAATCACAAAGTGATTCCTAGGGTCAGTAGGTTCAAAATACACCATTTGCAAAAGATTTTATCCCCAAAATCAATTTTGAACAATTTTTACATTCTAAACAAGCATACATATGTTTCTGCAAAAACAAACAATTTAACAGAAACTTTTTACTAAACAAATGGCATGGTTGGCTAGGGCTTGCTTTTCTGAATCCATTGATATAAAATTTGCAAAATTTGGACGTGTGGATCAAAAGTTATGCAATTTACAAATCCAAACTACTAATAGAAATGTTTCTGTCTTTTAAATCAACTACAGGCCACGTGGTGAGTTCTGATTCGTCCATACCGTTTTGCTCGGATCGGCTACGGGGTGCGTTGGATCTAAGTGAGACTGAACGGTGCAGATTAGCTTGTACCTCTTTGCTTAAGTGGTTCTGTCTATGCCACAGGATGAGGATCCAACGGCCCACGTGTGTTTGACCAAAGGTTGGCGGCGCAGCGACGGTGGCGGGCGGCGGCGCGGTCAGATGGTGGCGGTGTTGGTGAAGCAGGAAGCGAGAGAGGCTGGGGATATGCTCACCGGGTTCGCAGGGCTGCGCTGATTCTCGACGTGGTCTCCACAAGGTTAGGGGCGCACGGGGGTGAGGACAATGGCTCGCCGGAGTTGCTCCTGGCGACGGGTACGCTCGGGCGTCGTCGACGGTGATGCTACAAGGAGTGTCAAGGCAAGGTAAAGATCGCGTTAGATGCGCACGAGAGAGGGGAGTAAGGGAGCATCATCGGGAGGTGCTGGGGCGAACGGAGGTTACCTGGGGAGGTCGCCGGAGAAAGAACAGACGCGGCGGCGCACGACTTGGAGAAGTTGTCGACGTTCTGGAACGAGCGTGGCCGAGCTGGAGGTACTGGAGGATGCGCCTGGTGCTGGCGAGTACCCTAGTGGCAACCAGGGGCAGTGGAGGTGGGTGGTCTCGCCGGAATCGACATTAGAAGCTCGCCGGAGACAGGGAGGTTGTTGCAAGCAATGAGGGCAGCCTAAGGGCAGAGAGGGTCAGGCGAGAGAGGGGAAATGGAGAGGGGACGTGGGCGATTAAGAGGGCGTAGTTGCAGAGCGGAATCACTGCGGCGTTACGGAGAATTTACGCGAGCATTCAACGGCAGGAACGGCCGGGCGTGGTCAGCGGCGGGTGAGGAAGAAGGTGAGCTGGCGGTGGGGCCTAGCGTCAGCGAGATAGAGAGGGGTTTGGTGGGGACTACTCATCAGTGGCTACGCGGGTTCAGACACGGGTGAGGAAAACGCTTCGGGAGGGGAAAGAGGAGGTGGGCTGTTGGGCTTAGTGGGCCAGGTTGGGTTGGGTCGACCTTGCTCTTATGTTTTTCTGTTCTGAATCTTTTTCCTTTTTCCAATTCAATTTCTGTTTTGAAATTCAATCAAACAATTCAAACATTCAAATCAATCAAACTTCCACCACACTTTGTATTGAGTTTAGTTCTGTTTAACAACAATATTCCAAGTCCCAAAATAAAATAATATTTTTATTCTTTTAGGACCTATTTAATAATTAAATAAAATAGTCCTTAGTTATTAAATCAAATAGGATTTGATTTATTTAAAACTCCATTTGAAATCTAAATATTATCAAAACCAAATCAGTAGGTTTTATTTGAAAATATAGAATACTTGGAAAACTTGTTTAAAATAATTTAACAAGTTTTGATGTTTTAAAAAAAATGGTAAAACCCTTTATTTTAATAAAATTAGATATTAATAAATCCTCATTATTTTATTTAAATAACCCTTTACTCCTTTAATCAAAACAAAATATTTTACTTCAAAAACATGGCCAAGGTTTAATTTGGCTCTATAAAATAATCCTTATTTATAAATCTACCTTTGCTTTATAAAATCCAAATCTTTTTATTAAAAGATCCAAAAATAGTAATTCCAAATATTTTTATCTTTATTGTTTATTTATCTTTTTAAATCCCTTTAGGATTTTATTTGATCCAAATAGGTTTTGAAAGTTTCAAATTGGATTCAAAAGTTTCTTCTCACCCTGAAAAATCAACAAAGTTTTATTTTATTCATTTATTTTTCACATAACAAGATTTGGAAAATCTTGGGATGTGACAATTTTAGCATACAAAAGCATAGTATTGTGGTATTCTCCTTTGATGCTTTGTTTGGGTTGACTTGGCACATGCTCACACCATGTTATGACTATGAACAAGTCACTATAGCCTCTATGATCATTTAGTCCTTGACTTGTAGTACCATTATATGCTTTGATTAGTAATGTTTTGTCACTTTGCATGATTATGGCCATTATTTATCTCTTAGTTGGTTGCTTCCAGTCTTTTGCTAGCCTCCACTTATATGAGTAAGCTCTACTCATGCTTCAAACTCCCAAGAAACCCAGTTATTCCAAAGTGTCCACTATAAATTCCTATGCATGGTGTGTTATACCATTCCAAGTATATTCTTGTTTTCATCTATCTTCCAATTAAAAACTATTTTGTTATGTGAAAACTTAGTGATTAAAGCCATCACAAACTTGATGGCATGCTTTATATTCTTTGCCCCTAATAAACTTGAACCATTGTGTCGTCTATGTTGTATATGCTTGCACTTATACGTTGGAATTAGCAGAACCATGCTGTCATGGGGAACGTTTTCAACATTGCACTTGTACTTTGTACTCAGTTGATATCATGCTCTTTTGTCTATGGATGTCACCGGTGTGAAATAAAGAGGGAGCTTGTAAGTCCATGGAGTTATGTATTTTGTGTTAGAGAAACGCCTGGGCCGCTAGCCTAAGACATGCCTAATCATGGTGGAAACTTGCAGCATCACCATAGTGAGCTATCTATGTAGCATCCTCAAAAAAAGCTATGCATATAGTAAATAAAAAGATTGCTGGTATGCTTATTGTCTTCTTGCCTTGTCATTTTGGTTATGGGATGGCTCCTGTACCATGTGCAAGGGGTACCCCGTTGGCAGTTCTCTATGATACACATGTACTTACAATGACAAGAACTTACAAGTGACTGAAGTTGAGTATCATGAGGTGTGGCCCTCGTATTCAAGGGACTTGAGATTGCCAACTTATACTTTGTCAAGCATATACTCCATAGTTTGTTCACTTTAACCTTAATCACTTCAAGATGCTTATGATAGGGGAAATGAGGGCTGAAAGCTAACAAGTACCATAATTTTTGGAAGCTCTTTTTGAAACTTGAAATCCCTTCTTCCCTTATGAAGGGCATTTCTTTCACCATTATGTTGAGTCTCCACCTTCTACCTTTAGGCACCATTAAGAGAGCATAGTTGCCATTCTGTGTGCAGTGTCCCAAAGCTTATTGATTGATGCATATGGTGATATTACTTGTTCTTGTGCTATTTGTTTCTAGTCACCCTTATGAACTTTGAAGGTGTCTTATGCATCTATTTGCTACTCTATGAGGGACAAGCTGATTGCCACTATGACATGTTTTCTGTATGTGAAACAAACAAACGTTTTTCAATGCATGTTATTCATGATCTTTGTTTGTTGTCTTTCATGTTGCATGTGTAGTTATTTTGTCTTATTGTTAGAGCTCCATCTTTCATGCACATTTTTAGAGTTCTTTGATCCCAGCTTTTAATGCTTGCAAATGGTTTGATCTTTATTGTGAAGGCGCATGTCACCTCAAAAATTATTCTTTTATCACTTACCTGCTCGAGGACGAGCAAGCGTTAAGCTTGGGGATGCTTGATACGTCGAAAACGTATCTATAGTTTTTGATGTTCCATGCTTGTTTAGTATCTACTTTGCTTTCCTTTGCCTACACTTTGAGGTGTTTTTATATCTTTTCTAGAACTAGCTAATACGCCCAATTTGCATCACCATTCTATATCATAATTTACCTCTATTCATTGATATATTTCTTTTCATCTGTTTATGCATGTTGGATGATTCTTGGAGGATGGACTGCCGGAGTCTGGATTCTGATTGGAAAAAGAGGTGTTTTGATGCAATTTCGCGAAGATCAGAAAAATACCAGAAAAATATGGGAAAATTGTATTTTCCTAGAATACAGAGGAAGCCAGAAGGGGAGGTGAAGAAGGGCCACAGGGGGCCCACACCCCCTAGGCGCGGGTCCCCCCTAGGTCGCTCCTAGGGCAGGTGTGGCCCACCTGCCCGACTCCCGACTCCGCCCTCTCGCCTATATCTTCCCTACGGAACCCTAACACCAGGAGAGCGACCATAGATAGATTTCTGCCGCCTCTGCGAGGCGGTAAACACGGAGAGAGAAAGATCTCTCCGGTAGAAGATTTCTGTCAGGGAAATTCCTTCCCGGAGAGGGGAGATCGTCGCCATCAACACCATCGTCAAGCTAGGCTTCATCGGGATCATCATCATACACACCATCATCTCCACCAGCACCATCATCATTACTCCATCCCGCTGTAACAATTGTGTTGTATATTGCTTTAGTTCTTAGGGGAAACTTTCCCGGTGTTGATTACTATTGTAGTTGATGCCTGTGAGTGGAACCATTGGATTATTGTTTATGTTCAGATTTTTATACATTACCATATCATCTTTGATCTTGATCCATATGATGTCTTGTGAGTAGTTCATTTAGTTCTTGAGTACATGGGAGAAGTCATGTTGTTAGTAGTGGATTTGTGTTGAGTTATTATTCAATGGTTTAGTATTTAAGTTGTGGTGCTATTCTTTTAGTGGTGTCATGTGAACGTCGACTACATGATACTTCACCATTTATGGGCCTAGGGGAATGCATTGTGTATTTGGCTACTAATTGTGGGGTTGCCGAAGTGACAGAAACCTGAACCCCCGTTAGGACACCTTTGCACAAGGGAGCGTAGGATCTCAGAGTTTAAGGTTGTGGTTAGATTTTTATCTTAATTACTTTCCTATAGTTGCGGATGCTTGCAGGGGGTTAAATCACAAGTATGTATTAGTCCAAGTAAGGTTGGTATGTTAGCACATGTTCACCCACACAGCACTTACAACACCAAAGAAGAGTACTTAGCTATTTGAAGCGAAAGCACTTGCCAAAATTCCCATGTGTCCTTGAGAACGTTTGGTCCTTATACGTATTTTCACCGGCTTGTCCATTGCTAAGAAAGGATTGGGCCACTTGCTCGTTGTATTTATTACTTGCACTTTGTTTTGTTGCTTTATCATAAAACCACTAAAAATATGTTTGCTATGTATTTACAGAGAGTTCCTGCTCCATACCACTGTTCAGCACCTTCTGCTCCTCGTTGGGTTCGACACTCCTATTTATCGAAAGTACTGCGATACACCCCTATACTTGTGGTTCATCAAGACTATTTTCTGGCGCCGTTGCCAGGGAGTGAAGCATTATTGAAGAGTGGAACTGGTAAAGGAAACTTCTACTATGAGTATTGCTTTTGTTTCTATTTGTTGCTTTGTTTCCAATATGGATAACCCACTTGGTTTCTGTTTGGGAAAACTACTACCACTGCTAGGGTAGTAGATGAACCACCATCTGTTGAGATAGATCCTTTTAAGATACCTACAAGTATTGTTGATCGTGTTATGGATAATTATTTTTTAGGGGATGGAACTGTCCATCCCAATGATCATTTGCTTTTTATCCATGAATTATGCAGGTTGTTTAAGTGTGCAGGTATCACAGCTGAACAGGTGAAGAATAAGTTACTCTCCATATCCTTGAAAGAGAGAGCTGAAGAATGGTATAAGTTGCTGAAGAATGGACAATCCATGGAATGGGAGGAGATGGCATCTCTCTTTTATTCTAAATTTTATCCTCCCAGTGAGATTCATAAGGATAGAATCTTATATATAACTTTTGGCCTCGTGATGGAGAGAGTACAGCTCAAGCTTGGGGGAGATTGAAGTTACTAATGCTTAAATGTCCTATTCATGAACTCCCTAACAATATCATTATCAATAACTTTTATGCTAGGCTTTCTCTTCATGATAAAGATTTACTTCATGCTTCTTGTGCTGGATCATTCACACGTATGAAGGAAGAAGATAAATGGGATCTACTAGACCGTATTCAAGAAAACACTAAAGCTTGTGAGAATGACAAAGGAAGAAAGTCAGGTATAAACTATGATTATGAATGCATTAAATCTTTTATGGGAACTGATGACTTATGTGATATTAGTATTGAGTTTGGTCTTGATTCCCAAACTATTTCCAACTATTTTAAGGCGTTTTCCTCTTACATAGAAATTCCCAAGAAGAATTGGAATAAGTACCATGCTCCATATAAAGATGTTGTTAGTCATGTTCCTGTTAGAAGTACTGAAGTTTATACTACTAATCATATTGTGCATGAACCTCATGTTGAGAAAGTTCCTTTCCCAGCTAAGGTAAAGGAGTATTCTATGATTATTAGTGCAAATAATAAAGGTACAATAAAAACTGTCGAGCCTGATGAGCAATTGAATGTTGAGCCTGTGGTAGCTATTGTGAAAGACACTGTCACTAGAAATATAGAGGATGAGCACATTGTATTCCATGAAGACGCTTCTAATATTATTTCTCATCCTAGTAAAGCTAGAAAATCTAGTGTTCCTGTGCTTTCCGTTAAAATTGGTGATCATTGCTACTATGGTTTATGTGATATTGGTGCTAGTTCTAGTGCTATTCCTTATGATCTTTACAGGGAAATTATGCATGAGATTGGTCCTTGTGAGCTTGAGTACATTCATGTGGTTATTCACCTTGCTAATAAGGAAACCATTTGCCCCATTGGCATTGTAAGACATGTGGAGGTTCTCTGCAGTAAGATTAAGTATCCTGCTGATTTTCTAGTGCTTAACTCAGCAACTAGCAAAACTTGTCCTATCATTTTTGGTAGACCTTTCTTGAACACTTGTGGAGATATTATAGATTGTAAGAAGGAGAAAGTTTTAACTAAGTTTTATGGAGATTCTTATGAGTTTAACTTTTCCAAATTTGCTAAAGCTCCTTGTGAAAATAGTTTGCCTAATAAAGATTTTAGGATGGAACAACTTGCTTCTATTGATCCAGTTTATGACCTTGGACCTCTTTTTGATGACTGTAAGTATTCTTATTATGAAGATAAAGTTGTTCAGTTATATTGTCAACTTTATTAGAAGTGCTACTGAAAGTTATTATGAGAGAGGGAAACATGGTTTTATGCATCTCAATAATGTTAAGTTTCCTCGTTTTATGTTGAAAGCTTTGAAGTTGCATCTGTTTTGTCTTCCTATGCTAGTGGCTTTTTGTTTCAACAATTCATTTCCTCATGCTACTCCCATGCATAGGAAGTGGGTTAGACTCAAATGTGTTGGTTATTTGCTTCTTGATGCTCTCTTTCACTTCAAATATTTATCTCCTTGTGAGCATCTTTGAAAGTTTTCAAGCCTAACTTAAAGGCATTAAAGAAAAGTACTTGTTGGGAGATAACCCAAGAGTTTTGTCGAGTCTTGGAAGTTATTACCTCAGTAATAACCGCTCCTTATCCTTTTTGTTTTGGTTTTTGTGTCAAGTTCAACTACTTTTGTGAAGTAGAGGAGTTGTGAAAAGTGGCTGTCCTAGGACAGATTTTTGTGCTGCATTGTAAAAATTCGTGAGGAAGCCCAGTACTTCCGATGGAGCTGAATTTTTCTGAGCTTGTTCTCCAAGTTGTTACCCAACTTTCATTAGTTTTGCACTTTTTGATTTGAGCAACAGAAGGTTTTCGAAAAAATCAATCTTTACCTGCTGGTCTATTTTGATAGATTTCTGCTATCATTTGCATTTGCCTCTTACAGAAGCTTTTGTTTTGATGGATTTCAGTTGAAGTGTGTACCCAAAGGTTTATTTTTTTGCTTACACTAATGTTGCCATTGAGGTTTGTGTGAGACCCTGTAGGAAAGAAATATCTAGGGGAAGGAGAAAAGGAGTCTGTAGAGTTCGTCTTTGAATAAGTAAAAGTGGTGAAAACACAAGGTTCGTGAAACCCCGATATTTTTATATTTTTGATGTTTTTAATAGATAAGGGAAGTTACAAGATGGAACAGAGGAGGAACCGGAGGCCGGGTTGGCCAAACCCACCCCAAGCGCGGGCCCCAGCTGGCCGTGCCTAGAGGGGGTGAGACCACCCCGAGCTCCGTCTCCGCCTCGTTTTCGTATCAAAACCTTCCTTATGCTTTGAAACTTCATAATATATAACCCCCGGATCCCCCGAGGTTCGTGCATCATGTTCTCGTCGTGTTTTCATTTCAATCTGTTTCTGTCAGGAAATCTTCTCAAGTTTAGAGTGCCATGGTCTCCGCCAACGACAAAGGCAAGAAGCCCGAGGAAGAAGATCCCCAAAACCCCAAGGAGGAGGAGATTTTGGTAGGGTATGAAGGAGACATGGAGGAGGAAAAGCATCCGGACACCCGCGCTACCGTCGCAAGCATTGGAGTGGTGGAAAAACCTACCAAGCTTAGGAGGACAGCACGAATGTCTACAGGAGGGAGAACTCTGCGTCATATCCTCGCTCCACGGACACTTCCTCCTCGTACCACTCATTCTAACCATGCAGGGAAGGAACACTCTAAGAAGGAAGAGTGGGGAAATAATAAAAAGGATTGGAATTATAGTCCCGACATGATCATGAACCACATTGAGCAGAATTCGGAGTTGATTCGTACTCTGACCTTTGAGATTGAGGATTTGAAGAAACTTATTGAAGAGCTTATCAAGAGAACACCACCGCCACTGAAGGAGTAATTCGTCATCAGGTTTGGCATCCCCTTGGCTTGTTCCAAGCTTGGGGGGAGTGCTACGGTATCACCATCATTATCTTTTATCTTTTACCATTTTAGTGGATTCATATCTTTGGTAGAAAAGTTATCTTATAGATTGGTTTGCATGTGGAAGTATCTCTCCTTTAGTTGATTATCTATGTGTCCCTTGGTGTGAGTGCCTTTATGGAATATTAATGAGAAGTCTTATCTTTTACTTTTTTGCACTTCTTATTTTAGTTTGCAATATCTATTATACGATGGATCATGTTGATCAGTATTGTCATCACTTTGGGAGCATCAAGTGAATCTAAATTGGTTTTGGAAAATCAAGCTCTAGTCAGTAGCAACACTTTTTCTTGTTGGCTCATAAGCTTAGTATTCTTTATTTAAGATCTTTTGTGTCTTCAAGGAAGATTGCATGTTTGGATTTATTACTTGTATGTTTGCTTGTTTCCTTCAACTCTCTTGCTTGCTACCCAACCTTGCTATCCAAAAACCTGTTTTGAGAAGGCATACTTCTCATGTTTCCAAACCCTTTGAACCAAAACATGTGCCATTTGTGTCCACCATATCTACCTGGTAGCATTATTGCTATTCCAAGCAAATTCTCAAGCTTCACCTATCTTTCGAATTAAAAAGTATTTTGTTATGTGAAAACTAGTTAGTAAAGCTCCCATGAACTTGATGGCACACCTTATTTCCTTGCCCCTAATAGACTTGAACCATTGTATCATCAAAGTTGTATATGCTTGCACCTATACGTTGGAATTAGCATAACCGTGTTGTCACGGGGAACGTTTTCAACATTGCACTTGTACTTTGTACACAGTTGATATCATGCTCTTTTGTCTATGGATGTCACCGGTGTGAAATAAAAAGGGAGCTTGTAAGTCCATGGAGTTTGTATTATGTGTTAGAGAAACGCCTCGGCCGCTAGCCTAAGCTATGCCTAATCATGGTGGAAACTTGCAGCATCACCATAGTGAGCTATCTATGAAGCATCCTCAATAAAAAGCTATGCACATAGTAAATAAAAAGATCAATGAGATGCTCACTGTCTGCTTGCCTTGTCATTTTGGTTATGGTAAAGCTCCTGTACCATGTGCAAGGGGTACCCCGTTGGCGGTTCTCTATGATACGCATGTACTTACAATGATAAGAACTTACCGGTAACTGAAGTTGAGTAGCATGAGGAGTGGCCCTCATATTCAAGGGACATGAGATTGCCAACTTATATTTTGTCAAGCATATGCTCCATCCTTGTTCACTTTAACCTTAATCATCTCAAGATGCCTATGATAGGGGCATTGAGGGCTCAAAGCTAGTAAGTACCATAATATTTTAGAAGCTCTTTATGACTTGTAATCCCTGCTTCCCTCTATAAAGGGACCTTTCTCATATTTCCAAGTTGAGTCAGTAAACCTACTTCCTCTCTATCTCCAGCAAGCATTTGAGTTGTTGTGTTTCAAGCATTCATATGGTGATTTATTCAATCATGTTCTTTATGTTCCTTATTTGCACAAAACTCTTATCTATTGAGTATAACTTTGAAAGCCTTCATTGTGAAAAACCTTTTTGAGGAAAGAGTGCTCCTGTTTTGAAGACTTCAAAAGCTTTTTGTGAAACTTTTTGCCAGGTGTTCTCTGACCAAGAACAAAGTTTGCCAATTCAAATTATGATTTATCTTTATGCATCTCTATTATGACTCATGTACTTGTTGCAAGCTAAGTTATATAATGGTGAGTTGCTTTCTTGTATGAGTTGTGCAATGGTAAGTGTGATGCTTCTTGTTCGTATTCTTTTATCGACACTTCACTCCATAAACCTGTGGACATGTTTACTGAGCTCAGTTTTTGCTTGGGGACAAGCGAAGGTCTAAGCTTGGGGGAGTTGATACGCCCAATTTGCATCACCATTCTATATCATAATTTACCTCTATTCATTGATATATGTCTTATTATGAGGTATTACTTACGTCTTTTCATCTGTTTATGCATGTTGGATGATTCTGTAGGGGTTCATAGCATGGAAAAACAAAAAAATTCTACCGCATACAAACAAACAAGCCAAGATCTATCTACTAGATTGTAGCAACGAGTCGATAGAAGAACTCACCCTCAAAGATTCCAAAGTGTTTAACGAGAGTAGATTCTTGTGGGTGATGTAGTCGTACTCTTGCCGATCTCAAGATCGTGTAGACGATCCTTCCGGCGTTGCGTTCCGGCAGTGCTTCCGTAGTCGGTCACACGTTCGGTACTCGATGAAGACCTTCCTCTCCCTTGTTCCAGCAGGCAGCGAAGGTTGTATCACTCTCCTCGCGATTCCGGCAGCACGACGGCGTGGTACCAGAAGTAGAGGGGAGATCTCGCAGGGATTCGCCTTAAGCCGGAGCGAGTATGGTGGACTATGAGAGAGGCCTTGGTGATCTAGGGTTTAGAGGTCACCAAGAGAGGAGGCTAGGCCGGCGGCTAGGGCTTGGGGAGAGCCCCAACTCGGCGGTTAGGGCAAACCCTAGGGCGGAGGCGACTTGTGGTGGCCGGCGGCTAGGGCTAGGGTTTTGGTGGAGAGAGGTGTAGGCTAGAGGGGGCACCCCTGCCCCTTCTTTTATAGGTGGGAGGGAGCCGGCCAAGGGGAGGGAGTCCTCCCCCAAATCGGCCTCCTTGGCCGGCGGGTGGAGGGAGAGGAACTCCTCCCAAGTAGGTTTCCTACTCTCCCTCCACCAAGCAAAACTATCGTTTGACTTTTCAAATTGGCGTTTGACTTTTCAAACTAGGATTTGATTTATCCCTTTATTTTGCTCAGCCATGATACCTAGTACATGATGCAACCATTCCACATTGTCATGACACATTCATGTACCCTTCCCCTCCGGAGTGCCGGACCTTTCGTACCCTTCTAGAACATTCCTGATGAAATCACCGGAATCATTCCCCAACTCCGAAACAGGACTTTCCTTATATGAATCTTATTCTCCGGACCATTCCGGATCTCCTCGTGATATCCCGGATCCCATCCGAGACTCCGAACAACATTCGGTCTCTTACTCATCATTCCATAACTACTCAACAACATCGAATCCTTAAGTGTGTCTCCCTACGGTTCGTGAATTATGCGGACATGATCGAGACACTTCTCCGAACAATAACCAATAGAGGTATCTGGAAATTCATATGGCTCCCACATATTTCTACGATTACTTTGCGATCGAATGAACCACTTACATACGATACCAATTTCCCTTTGTCTCATGATAGTTTACTTATCCGAGGTTTTTATCGTCGGTATCTCCGCATACCTAGTTCAACCTCGTTACTGATAAGTAATCTTTTCTCGTTCCCGTGGTATGTGATCCCTTGTGAGCCAGTCACATGCTTGCAAGCTAATTGGATGACATTCCACCGAGAGGGCCCAGAGTATATCTATCCGTCATATGGATGGACAAATCCCACTCTTGATCCATGTGTCTCAACCCATACTTTCCGAACACTCAATGCCACCTTTATAGCCATACAGTTACGGTGTGGTGTTTGATGTCATCAAAGCATCCTTCCAGTGATGGTGATAAGCATGATCTCATGGTCGAAGGAATTAGGTTACTATGTATCAGAAATCTTATAGCAATTGAACTATTAAAATGACTTGATCTTTATGCTACGCTTATCTATAGGAGTATGTCCACCATACCATTCTCCTAATGATATGATCTTGTTGTTAATAACATCTCAATGTTCATGATAGGGAAACCACAATCATTTATTAATCAACAAGCTAGTATTATGAAGAGTCTTTACTAGGGACTCTAATTTAGTTTACAAATCACACAAGTATTAATGTTTCCTGGTTAATACCATTATAGTATGAATGCAAACATTTATCATAAACACAAATATATAATAATAACTACATTTATTATTGCCTCTAGGGCATATCTCCAACAGTCTCCCACTTGCACTAGAGTCAACTAATCTAGATTACATGGTAATATACCGAACACCCATGGCAGTTTGGTGTTGGTCATGTTTTTCCCTCGGGAGAGGTTTAGTCAACGGATCCGACACATTCAGATCTGTGTGTACTTTTCAAATCTTTATGTCACCATTTTGGACATGTTCTCGAATAGCGTGAAAACGTAGCTTGATGTGCTTCAGGTTCTTGTGTGACCTTGGTTCTTGCGCATTGGCTATAGCGCCCATGTTATCACAGTAGATAGACATTGGGTCCAGCGCACTTGGAACCACACCGAGCTCTGTAATGAACTCTTTCATCCATATCGCTTCTTGTGAAGCCTCCGAAGCAGCCATGTATTCCGATTCAGTTGAAGATCTCGCCACAATGCTTTGCTTTGCACTCCTCCAGCTAACTGCTGCACCATTCAAAGTAAATACGTATCCAGATTGTGATTCAGAATCATCCGGATCGGTGTTCCAACTAGCATCGGTGTAACCATTAACAACGAGTTGTTCATCACCTCCATAAGAAAGAACCATATCCTTAGTTCTTCTCAAGTACTTAAGTATGTTTTTGACCGCTGTCCAATGATCCACTCCTGGATCACTTTGATATCTGCTAGTCAAACTAACAGCATATGCAATGTCGGGTCTAGTACATAGCATGGCATACATTAGAGATCCTATGGCTGAGGCATAGGGAGTCTTACTCATCCTTTCTTTATCTTCTGCCGTTGCTAGACTTTGAGTTTTACTCAAGATCGTATTGGGCAACATGGGCAAGAACCCTTTCTTGCTATCTTCCATTCCAAACCTCTTTAGAACTTTGTCCAAATATGTACTTTGTGACAATGATATTAGGCGTCTCGATCTATCTCTATAAATCTTTATGCCTAATATGTAAGCTGCTTCGCCAAGATCTTTCATTGAAAAACTATTATCCAAATATTCTTTGACACTATTAAGAAGGTCTACATCATTCCAATCAACAATATGTCATCTACATATAGTATTAAGAATGCTACAGAGCTCCCACTCACTTTCTTGTAAATACAAGCTTCTCCATAAGTTTGTATAAAACCAAAACTTTTGATTACCATATCAAAACGTTGATTCCAACTTCGGGATGCTTGCTTCAATCCATATATGGACCGTTGAAGTTTGCACACCTTGTTAGCATCTTTAGGATCGACAAAACCTTTGGGTTGCATCATATACAACTCTTCATCAATGTCTCCATTGAGGAATGCTGTTTTGACATCCATCTGCCATATCTCATAATCGTAATATGCAGCGATTGCTAACAAAATCCTCACAGACTTTAGCTTCTCTACTGGTGAGAAAGTCTCATCGTAGTCAACTCCTTGAATTTGTCAAAACCCTTTTGCGACAAGTCGAGCTTTATAGACAGTAACATTACCATCAGCATCTGCTTTCTTCTTGAAAATCCATTTGTTCTCGACAGCCTTCCGGCCATCCGGTAAGTCCACCAAACTCCATACTTGGTTTTTGTACATGGATCCAATCTCGGATTTCATGGTGTCTTGCCATTTATTGGAATCTGGGCTCATCATCGCTTCCTCATATGTCGCAGGGTCATCGGTGTTGTCCACCAACATGACACTCATAACGGGATCATACCAATCAGGAGTGGTACGAGTTCTCGTTGACCTGCGAGGTTCTGTAGCAACTTCAACCGAAGTTTCATGATCACCATCATTAGCTTCCTCTCTTATTGGTGGAGGCACCACAGGAACTTCTTCCGGTTCTGCGCTACTCGCAAGTTCGAGAGAAGGTTCAACAACCTCGTCGAGTTCTACTTTCCTTCCAGACACTTCTTTCGAGAGAAATTCTTTCTCTAGAAAGGATCCATTCTTAGCAACAAAGATTTTGCCCTCGAATTTATGATAGAAGGTATACCCAATAGTTCCTTCGGGTATCCTATGAAGACGCATTTTTCCGCTTTGGGTTCAAGCTTGTCCGGTTGTAACTTCTTTACATAGGCTTCGCAACCCCAAACTTTATGGAACGACAATTTAGGTTTCTTCCTAAACCATAATTCATACGGTGTCGTTTCAACGGATTTAGATGGTGCCCTATTTAAAGTGAATGCGGCTGTTTCTAATGCATAACCCCAAAATGATAGCGGTAAATCTGTAAGTGACATCATAGAACGAACCATATCTAAGAGAGTTCGATTACGATGTTCGGACACACCATTACACTATGGTGTTCCCGGCGTGTCAATTGTGAAAGTATTCCGCATTTCTTCAAATGCTCGCTAAACTCGTAACTTAGATATTCACCTCCACGATTAGAACATAGAAATTTAATCTTTTTATTACGTTGATTCTCTACCTCACTTTGAAATTCCTTAAACTTCTCGAAAGTTTCGGACTTATGTTCCATGAAATAGATATACCCATATCTACTCAAGTCATCTGTGAAGGTAAGAACATAACGATAACCACCGCGTGATGCTACACTCATTGGACCACACACATCGGTATGTATGATTTGTAATAAGTCCGTAGCTCGCTCCATCATACCAGAAAATGGAGTCTTAGTCATTTTACCCATCAGACATGCTTCGCATCTTTCAAGTGATTCGAAATCAAGTGATTCAAGAAGTCCATCGGAATGGAGTTTCTTCATACACTTCACTCCAATGTGATCAAGACGACAGTGCCACATATAGGTCGAGTTATCGCTCAATTTCAAATGTTGAGCTTCAATGTTATTAATATGTGTATTTCCACTATCGAGATTCAATAAGAATAGACCATCTATCAAAGGTGCAAGTGCATAAAACATATTACTCATATAAATTGAACAACCATTATTCTCGGACTTAAACAAGTAACCGTCTCGCAATAAACAAGATCCTGATATAATGTTCATGCTCAACGCAGGCACCAAATAACAATTATTTAAGTATAAAACTAATCCTGATGATAGATGAAGATGTAGCGTGCCGACCGCGATCACATCAACTTTTGATCCATTTCCTACGAGCATCGTCACCTCGTTCTTCACTAGCTTCCGTTTATTCTGCAGTACCTGTTTCGAGTTACAAATATGAGCAACTGAACCAGTATCAAATACCCAGGTACTACTACGAGTACTAGTGAGATACACATCAATAACATGTATATCGGATATACCTTTCTTCTTGATGTTGCCGTTCTTCAAATCCGCCAAGTACTTTGGGCAATTCCGCTTCCAGTGACCCTCTCCCTTGCAATAAAAGCACTCAGTATCAGGCTTAGGTCCAACCTTGGTCTTGTTCGTCGGTGCGGCAACTTTCTTACCGCCCTTCTTGAAGTTTCCCTTTTGCTTAGACTTGCCTTTCCTGAATTTGGTGGTCTTATTGACCATCAACACTTGGTGCTCTTTCTTGATCTCCACTTCTGCAGATTTCAACATGGAGAAGAGTTCTGGCAACTGCTTGTTCATGCTTTGCATATTGTAGTTCATCACAAAGTTCTTGTAACTTGGTGGCAGTGATTGGAGGACACGGTAAATCCCCAAAGCATTATGAATCACTATACCCAAACTTTGGAGTTTGTTTGCGTGCCCAGACATCTTAAGCACATGCTCACTGACGGAGATGCCCTCTTCCATCTTGCAGTTAAAGAACTTTTCAGAAGCCTCATAACTCTCAACTGCCGCGTGAGTCTCAAATATCAATTTGAGTTCACGGAAAATATCATGTGGGTCATGGTTCTCAAACCTTTTCTGAAGCTCTGATTCCAAACCATACAAGATAGCACACTGAACTGTGGAGTACTGATTCTTCCGAGCGAGGTAAACGTTCTTTACTTCATCGGTAGCATCAGCTGCAGGCGGGTCACCCAGCGGTGCATCCAGCACATAGGTCAAATTACTAGCATTGAGGACAATCCTCAAATTGCGGAACCAATCCGCGAAGTTGCTTCCATTGTTTTTCAACTTTTCTTTCTCTAGGAACGCATTAAAATTGATGGTAGGGGCCGCCATTGATCTACAACATATTTGCAATAGTTTAGACTAAGTTTATGACAAATTGAGTTCTAATTAATAGTTAAATTAATCTAGGTGAACTCCCACTCAAAACAATATCCCTCACATTGTTTTAGTGATCACACGAACCAAATCCACCACATCAAAACCGATCATCACGAGAGTTGATGTAGCTTCAATGGCGAACAATCAACATGTTCATCATATCTTCTATATGACTCATGCTTTACCTTTCGGTGATCCGTGTTCCGAGACCATGTCTGTACATGCTAGGCTCGTCAAGATCAAACCTTAGCTTCCGCATGAGCAAATCTGGCTTGCTCACGTTGTATACACTTGCAGAATCTAACACACCCGATCATCACGTCGTGCTTCGAAACAACAAGCTTTAGCAACGGTGCTTACTAAGGATGAACACTTTAAAACTTGAAATTTATGTGCATGAGGGATCATCTTATAATGCTACCATCGTTAACTAAGCAATACAAGATGCATAAAGGATTAACATCACATGCAATTCATAATATGTGATATGATATGGCCTTTCTTCTTTATGCTTCCGATCTCCATCTTCAAGCACGAACATGATCTCCATCATCACCGGCATTGCATCAAGGTCAATGGCGCCGCTCCATGGTTGTCGTCCACCAGCTTCAACTATTACAACTAATTTGAATAGACACGCGGGTCTTAACAGAATTTAAAGACAACCATATGGCTCCTGCCAGTTGCCAACTTACAATAAGGATCATTGCATACATCAAATATAATCACAATCATGGCCATATCACAACACAGCACACCCCTACAAAACAAAGTTAGACGCCTCCAATTTTCTTTGCATATTTTACGTGGTTTGGGGCTTTCAATAAGTGTCGATCTAAATTACGAACAAGAACCACAACGTTGATGTTTGAACTATCAAGTGCCCGTTGTAAATTGGATCTATACTATAATGGGAGAGACAGACACCCGCAAAGCCACTTATGCAATACAAGTTGCGTGTTGAGCGTGGAGCAAGTCTCATGAACGAAGTCATGTAAGGTTAGCCCGGGCCGCTTCATCCCATCATACCGCAAGATGCAAAGTACACAAGAAGCAATTGATAATAAAATCACCACCGTCCACAATGACCATTGTGTTCTACTCGTGCAACAGATCTACATATAGACACGGCTCTGATACCACTGTAGGGGTTCGTAGCATGGAAAAACAAAAAAATTCTACCGCATACAAACAAACAAGCCAAGATCTATCTACTAGATTGTAGCAACGAGTCGATAGAAGAACTCACCCTCGAAGATTCCAAAGTGTTTAACGAGAGCAGATTCTCGTGGGTGATGTAGTCGTACTCTTGTCGATCTCAAGATCGTGTAGACGATCCTTCCGGCGCTGCGTTCCGGCAGCGCTTCCATAGTCGGTCACACGTTCGGTACTCGATGAAGACCTTCCTCTCCCTTGTTCTAGCAGGCAGCGGAGGTTGTAGCACTCTCCTCGCGATTCCGGCAGCATGACGGCGTGGTACCGGAAGTAGAGGGGAGATCTCGCAGGGCTTCGCCTTAAGCCAGAGCGAGTATGGTGGACTATGAGAGAGGCCTTGGTGATCTAGGGTTTAGAGGGCACCAAGAGAGGAGGCTAGGACGGCGTCTAGGGCTTGGGGAGAGCCCCAACTCGGCGGCTAGGGCAAACCCTAGGGCGGCGGCGACTTGTGGTGGCCGGCGGCTAGGGCTAGGGTTTTGGTGGAGAGAGGAGTAGGCTAGAGGGGGAACACCTGCCCCTTCTTTTATAGGTGGGAGGGCGCCGGCCAAGGGGAGGGAGTCCTACCCCAAATCGGCCTCCTTGGCCAGCGGGTGGAGGGAGAGGAACTCCTCCCCAAGTAGGTTTCCTACTCTCCCTCCACCAAGCAAAACTGTCGTTTGACTTTTCAAACTAGGATTTGATTTATCCCTTTATTTTGCTCAGCCATGATACCTAGTACATGATGCAACCATTCCACATTGTCATGACACATTCATGTACCCTTGCCCTCCGGAGTGCCGGACCTTCCGGACCCTTCTAGAACATTCCTGATGAAATCACCGGAATCATTCCCCAACTCCGAAACAGGACTTTCCTTATATGAATCTTATTCTCCGGACCATTACGGATCTCCTCGTGATATCCCGGATCCCATACGAGACTTCAAACAACATTCGGTCTCTTACTCATCATTCCATAACTACTCAACAACATTGAATCCTTAAGTGTGTCTCCCTACGGTTCGTGAATTATGCGGACATGATCGAGACACTTCTTCGAACAATAACCAATAGAGGAATCTGGAAATTCATATGGCTCCCACATATTTCTACGATTACTTTGTTATCGAATGAACCACTTACATACGATACCAATTTCCCTTTGTCTCATGATAGTTTACTTATCCGAGGTTTTGATCGTCGGTATCTCCGCATACCTAGTTCAACCTCGTTACTGATAAGTACTCTTTTCTTGTTCCCGTGGTATGTGATCCCTTGTGAGCCAGTCACATGCTTGCAAGCTAATTGGATGACATTCCACCGAGAGGGCCCAGAGTATATCTATCCGTCATATGGATGGACAAATCCCACTCTTGGTCCATGTGTCTCAACCCATACTTTCCGAACACTCACTGCCACCTTTATAGCCACCCAGTTACGGTGTGGTGTTTGATGTCATCAAAGAATCCTTCCAGTGATGGTGATAAGCATGATCTCATGGTCGAAGGAATTAGGTTACTATGTATCAGAAAGCTTATAGCAATTGAACTATTAAAAATTACTTTATCTTTATGCTACGCTTATCTATAGGAGTATGTCCACCATACCATTCTCCTAATGATATGATATTGTTGTTAATAACATCTCAATGTTCATGATAGGGAAACCACAATCATTTATTAATCAACAAGCTAGTATTATGAAGAGGCTTTACTAGGGAATCTAATTTAGTTTACAAATCACACAAGTATTAATGTTTCCTGGTTAATACCATTATAGTATGAATGCAAACATTTATCATAAACACAAATATATAATAATAACTACATTTATTATTGCCTCTAGGGCATATCTCCAACAGATTCTTGGAGGATGGACTGCTGGAGTCTGGATTCTGATGAAAAAGAGGTGTTTTGATGCAATTTTGAGAAGATCAGAAAAATACCAGAAAAATATGGGAAAAATATATTTCCCCAGAAGACAGAGGAAGCCAGAAGGGGAGGCGAAGAAGGTCCACAGGGGACCACACCCCCTAGGCGCGGGTCCTCCCTAGGTTGCTCCTAGGGCAGGTGTGGCCCACCTGCCCGACTCTCGACTCCGCCCTCTCGCCTATATCTTCCCTACGGAACCCTAACACCAGGAGAGCGACCATAGATAGATTTCTGCCGCCTCTGCGAGGCGGTAAACATGGAGAGAGAAAGATCTCTCCGGCAGACAGATTTCTGCCGGGGAAATTCCTTCCCGGAGAGGGGAGATCGTCGCCATCAACACCATCGTCAAGCTAGGATTCATCGGGATCATCACCATCATCCACACCATCATCTCCACCAGCACCATCATCATTACTCCATCCTGTTGTAACAATTGTGTTGTATATTGCTTTAGTTATTAGGGGAAACTTTCCTGGTGTTGATTACTATTGTAGTTGATGCTTGTGAGTGGAACCATTGGATTATTGTTTATGTTCAGATTGTTATCCATTACCATATCATCTTTGATCTTGATCCATATGATTTCTTGTGAGTAGTTCGTTTAGTTCTTAAGGACATGGGAGAAGTCATGTTGTTAGTAGTGGATTTGTGTTGAGTTATTATTCAATGGTTTAGTATTTAAGTTGTGGTGCTATTATTCTAGTGGTGTCATGTGAACGTCAACTAAATGATACTTCACCATTATAGGCCTAGGGGAATGCATTGTGTATTTGGCTACTAATTGTGGGGTTGCCGGAGTGACAGAAACCTGAACCCCCGTTAGGACACCTTTGCACAAGGGAGCGTAGGATCTCAGAGTTTAAGGCTGTGGTTAGATTTATATCTTAATTACTTTCCTATAGTTGCAGATGCTTGCAAGGGGTTTAATCACAAGTATGTATTAGTCCAAGTAAGGTTGGTATGTTACCACAGGTTCACCCACACAACACTTACAACACCAAAGAAGAGTACTTAGCTATTTGAAGCGAAAGTACTTGATAGAATTCCCATGTGTCCTCGAGAACGTTTGGTCCTTATAAGTATTTCCACCGGCTTGTCCTTTGATAAGAAAGGATTGGGCCACTTGCTTGTTGTCTTTATTACTTGCACTTTGTTTTGTTGCTTTATCAGAAAATCCCTAAAAATCCGTTTGCTAAGTATTAATAGAGAGTTCCTGCTCCATACCACTGTTCAGCACCTTCTGCTCCTCGTTGGGATCGACACTCCTATTTATTGAAAGTATTGCGATACACCCCCTATACTTGTGGGTCATCACTAACCTATTAACAAGTTGCCACAGTGACAGTTGCCTGTTTTCTTCTGTTTTTGGTTCCAGAAAGGCAGAAAATCAATATTCTCGGAATTGGACGGGACAAAAGCCAAAGTCAATATTTTACCATGGGCGACGCGAATCCAGAAGACGAGACAGAGAGGCGAGCCAGGGCGTCCAGACCCCCCTAGGCGCGACAAGGGTGGGCCCGCGCCTAGGAAAGGTGTGGGCCCCCTGGTCGCCTCCCATCCTCGCCTCTACGCCTATGAGGATCCCCCGATGCAGAAACCCTAGGCACCTGATCAAAACTCCAAGATACCTTCTATAGTCGACGCCACCATCGTCCCTAGATCGGGGGGATCTGAAGTTCTTCCCGGCACCCTGCCGGAGGGGAGATCATCCCGGAGGCCTTCTTCTCCGGTATGATGTGTGAGTACTTCCACCTTGGACTATGGGTCCATGTAGTAGCTAGATGGTTATATCTCCTCCTTGTGCTTTCATGTATTGATCTTGTGAGCTCCGTTCATGATCAATATCTAATCTATTTATAATCATGCATGTTGTGTTTGCGGGGATCCGATGGATATTGAGATTACTATGTCAGATTGATTAATGGTTTTGTCTTATGGTTCTATCATGTCTGTGTTGTTTGTGATCCTGCATGCTCTCCATTGTTAGTAGCTAGTGACTCCAAGAGGGGGTATTTATGCTCAATAGTGGGTTCATGCCTCTAGTTTCCAAGGGAAGTGACAGAAATATCTTCGGTTGTAGATGTGTTGTTGCCACTAGGGAGAAAACAACGGTCTCTTGTTCATGGAACAAGTGGATTGTTTACCTTACTCACTTTGCTTAAAGCAGTTGTCTGTTGCTTGCAACTTAATACTGGAGGGTGTTCGGATGATAACCCAAAGGTGGACTACTAGTCATAGATGCAGTTGGATGGCGGTATATGTATCTTGTTGTATTGCCCAATCGAATCTCATAGGATCTTTTTGTATGGTATTGCATTGTTTTGCCTTGCTCAGTTCCTGTCAATTGCCCTGCTGTAATTTGTTTACCCTTCATTCCATGTTGTTTATCTAAGGGGAGCACCTCTAGTGAACTATGGACCCCGGTCCAATCTTTACCATTGATACATCTTCCACTGTTACTTTTTTACTTGTTGCAAACCATCATCACCTTCCACACCATACGTTTAATCCTTTGTTACAGCAAAACAGTGAGCTTGACAACCTCACTGATTCATTGGGGCAAAGTCTTGAGTTTGTGTTGTGCAGGTCTCCGTGTTGCTTGCAACACATGTGTGATGTTTCCTTCCTCCTACTGGTTCGATAACCTCGGTTTCTTACTGAGGAAAAACGTGTTGTTGTGCTGCTTCACACCTTACTCTTGGGGTTCCCAACGAAGCGCTCCTACATCAACTCAGCGTTGCATCACCATTCACCACCTGTGTAGTGTTGTCCTTCAAAGATGATATTTTGATAGCCCCTAAATGATACACTTCCTCAATAACAAAAGGTCCTACACATTTTGAGAGTATTTTCCCTGCAAAAAAATCTGAGTTGAGACCTATACAAAAGAACTTTATCACCAACATGGAATTCTCTTTTGAGAATTCTCCTATCATGCCATATTTTTACTTTGTCCTTAAAGAGTCTAGCATTTTCATAAGCTTCACTTCTCCACTCAGCTAAGGTACTCAAGTTAAGCAATCTCTTATCACCGGCAAGTTTAAAATCTCTATTCAGTTCTTTCACTGCCCAATAAGCTTTGTGTTCTAATTCTAGAGGCAAGTGACAAGCTTTCCCATAAACCATTTTGTAAGGAGACGTCCCCATAGGATTTTTGTAAGCAGTTCTATAAGCCCATAAAGCGTCATTCAACTTTTTAGCCCAATTTTTCCTAGATCTATTAATAGTCTTCTGCAAGATAGATTTAATTTCTCTATTAGTAAGTTCTACTTACCCACTGGTTTCAGGGTGATAAGATGAAGCAATTCTATGGTTAACATCATATTTGGCAAGAGTTTTCCTAAAACCAGCATGAATAAAATGAGAGCCTCCATCAGTCATGAGATATCTAGGCACACCATACCTAGAAAAAATAACATATTTAAGCATTTTTAAAGAGGTGTTACCATCAGCAATATTTGTAGGTATGGCCTCTACCCACTTTGTAACATAATCAACAGCAACAAGAATATTAGTATACCCTTTTGAAGGAGGAAACGGACCCATAAAGTCAAATCCCCAACAGTCAAAAGGTTCAATTACAAGAGAATAATTCATAGGCATTTCATTGCATCTAGAAATATTACCAACTCTTTGACATTCGTCACATGATAAGACTGTTGGAATTATGCCCTAGAGGCAATAATAAAGATGTTATTATTATAATTCTTGTTCATGATAATGTTTATATTCCATGCTAGAATTGTATTAAGCAGAAACTTTAATACTTGTGTGGTTTGTGAACAACACCGTGTCCCTAGTACGCCTCTATGGACTAGCTCATTGATTAATGATGGTTAAGGTTTCCTAACCATAGACATGAGTTGTCGATTAATAATGAGATCATATCATTGGGAGAATGATATGATGGACAGACCCAAACTAAGCGAAGCAATTAGATTGTGTCACAGTGTTCATCTTTGCGAAGCTTTTCTTATGTCAAATATTGTATTCCTTAGACCATGAGATAATACAACTCCCTGGTATCGGAAGAAAGCTTTGAGGTCATCAAACGTCATCCTATGAGAGGGTGATCATAAAGGTGTCTCTCGGGTGATCGGAAAGTATATGTTGGGTTGTATGTATCGAGATGGGATTTGTCCCTCCCAAGTCGGAGAGATATACTTCGGGCCCACTCGGTAATCGATATCAACACCGCTTGCAAGCATGTGGTTAAGGAGTTAATCACAAAGTGATATCGGATTACGGAACGAGTAAAGTACTTGCTGTGAACGAGATTGAACTAGGTATGACGGTACGACGATCAAATCTCGGGCAAGTAAAATATCGCGAGACGAAGGGAATATATATATTGGATTGATTGAATCCTGGCATCGTGGTTCATCCGATATGATCATCGATGAATGTGTGGGAGTCAATATGGGTTTCCAGACCCCGCTGTTGATTATTGATAGAAGATCATGTCTGCATATTCTCGAACCCGAAGGGTCACACACTTAACGTGTCTCGACACTAGGATAGATTGGATAATTGGTTTATGAGTTTTTGTTCGGAGTCTCGGATGGGATCCGAGACATCACGAGAGGTTCCGGAGTGGTCCGGAGAATAAGATTCATATAATGCAGTGCAGTTTTTGGAGTTCGGAATTGTTCCGGGTTAATCGGTATTGTACCGGAAGCTTCTAAAACTTTCCGGAAGGGGACCAACGTGGCCCCACCTTACGGGAGGGGGCATGGGCCTATGAGGGAGTGCCCTGGACGCATTGGGCCAGGGGCACAAGGCCCCATAGGGCCCAACCATCCAACTAGGGATAAACCCTAATTGGAGCTTCTAGAAGGGGGGTTTCCTTGCCCCCCACTCTTCCTCCTTGGCCGCCGGCCATGTCTTGGGGGAGGGGCTAGGGCTGCCGCCCACCCCTCTATATAAAGAGGGCTGGGGGCGCACCACCCCCCCACACCTTCCCCTCAAGCCAGTCGCCCTGCTGCCCTCCTCTCTCTCTCCCTCCCGACTGCGTGTAGGTGAAGCCCTGTTGCAGAAACTCTCCACCAATTGCACCGCGCCGTCGCGTTGTAGATCCAATCCGTCTCTCCACCATACTTGCTGGACCAAGGAAGGAGGAGACGTCGAGGTGCTGCACGTGTGCATCTCACGGAGGCACCGCCTCTTGTGGTGCTAGATCGGATCGGATCGCGAGGAGGAGAAGCGAGTACGACTACATCACCCACGTTCCGACGAAAGTTCCGCTGTGCGAATTTTCAAGGGTATGAAGATCTAATCCAATATCTCTTGTTGTTTGCATCTCCTAGATTAGATCTTGGCTTCCCTCTGTTCGCATCCGTAGAAAATTTTGATTTACTATGCCGCGAAACCCTTCAGTGGTATTAGAGCTAGATCTATGCGTAGATGTGTTTCACGAGTAGAACGCAACATGGTTTTTGCGGGCGTTGATGTTTTCTGTTGCAAGTCTCTTGTTTGTGTTCTTCTTATGACGCGGGATAGTGAGATTGAAGCGGTCCAGGACAACCTTACGCGACGTCGTTCGCGAGACCGGCTCCGCACTTGACGTGTGGCTTGTTCCACACATGCGGCTGGTGGATGCCAGTTTCTCTCACTATAGTTGTCATGGGATTTACACTGGAGTTTGGCAACCATAATATCACCGTTGTGGCTTTCCGTAGGTAAGAATCGTTCTTAGCTTCTACTCCCATAAGCCACGTAAAACATGCAACAACAAAGTAGAGGCGTCTAACTTGTTTTTGCAGGGAGTGCTTTATGTGATATGGTATGGCCCAAGATGTGATGTGTATAATGTATGCGATGATCATGTTTTGTAATGTTTCACGACTTGTATGTCGATGAGTACACAACCGGCAGGAGCCATATGGTTGTCTTTATAATTGTGTATGACCTGTGTCTCAACTTCTTATACGCCATGTAATAGTTTCACTTTATCGCTAAGTAGTTAGCAATAGTTGTAGTTGCTATTCGTGGTGGAGGCAATCATGGTGGAATGATGGAGATCATGCTGGCACGCACAAGATGGAGATCATTGCGCGAAGATTGGCTATACCATGTCACATAAAGTTATATGCATGTGATGTTTATCCTTTTATGTATCTTATTATGCTTAGATCGCGACGGTAGCATTATAAGATGATTCCTCACTTAAAGATCAAGATAAAAACTGTGTTCTCCCAAGTATGCACCGTTGCGAAAGTTCGTCGTGTCCAAGCATCACGTGATGATCGGGTGCTATATTCTCTACGTTCACATACAACGGGTGCAAGCCAGTTTTGCACACGCGGAAATACTTGGGTCTAACTTGACGAGCCTAGCATGTACAGACATGGCCTCGGAACACATGAACCGAAAGGTTAAGCATGAGTCATATGAATGATATGATCGACACTTCGTTGTCCACCATTGAAACCACATCTCTTCTCGTGAAGATCGGATTAGGTGTGGTGAATTTGGATCGTGTTCACTAAACAACTTGAGGGATGTTGAATTTAGTGGGAGTTCATCTAGTAATTTGATTAAAAGTTGAACTAGTTATCATGAACATAGTCTAATTTGTACTTGCAAATATTGTAGATCAAATGGCTAAGTCCAACTTCAACTTCAACGTTGTAACACCCTCAGAATCGACCCTATGCAAGTTTAAGCGATTCCCGCCAAACCCGCATAGAAACGATTCAAAGGTGCCCACCAGGCACTTTCGTGCGGGTGGAAAACGAAGTAATAACATTACACAACAGTCCTCGATGGGACCCACAGAACAGATATATATACAACAGCGACTCAATGAGTCAAGAATACAGATATAATATACAAAGAGCCAAATCACCTTGAAAATGATAGAGCGTCCGACTACGGACAAGATGCAAATGGGGCTAAGAGCCCTGAAGAATAACCAATGGCGTCCATAACCCTGCCCAGGCCAAGCCGGAAGGGTAACCCTGCTAACGACGTCGATCTCAAAACCTGCTTAAACAAAAGGGGTGCCGACAAAGGGCAAAAGGAAAAGAGGAGCGTCAGTACTGAGGCCAGTACACGGCGAGACTAGAATTCGGCGGTCCTCGCCTACATAGGTATGGTGGACTGAAGCGGCAGCGGCAGCATGCACTAAACACCCTATAGAGACTCGATGCAACTGGCGGTTATCAGAGGGGGGTAAGAATGACCTATCCGGATCCAACCTGAAGCTAACACCAAACAAACCCATCCTGGCGTTTCCCCCTCGATACCAAACGAGGAAGTCAACCGAGGAACTCACACAGTTGGCAGTTTTATTTATTCAGTTAGCGTTGCAGAAATTACTAGTCAGGTATAGATAATCATCCTGATAAAATAAGCAGTGGGCACTTTTAGTCAACCATTCCGTTATAGTTGCAATACTTACTAGTCAGGTACAATGGTCGCAAGCGACACTCAAAGCAAGCAGTTGTGGGCAATATTAGTTAGCCATTCCATTATAGTGAAGCTGATTACTAGTCATTATAAGTCAAATTTATAGCAATAAACTTTAGTTATGCTTGTCTATGGTCGAGATACTGTGCTCCAAGTCGTCCATAACCGCGGACACGGCTTTCAGAAAGTTTTACCCGGCCGGGGTGCACCAATAGCAACACACACTCGATTAACCTCGGAAAAACCAAATCAAAACCCAACGAGGCCTTCACGACAAAGCAATCACAGGATTCAGAAATATTTCAGGGGGCCACCCCATTGAGTAGACCCGCAACGAAGTAAGCTAGCTCCGAGACGGACTCAAGGTTTGCGTCAATGGCTATAAACGACTGGGAACCCGAAAGTGTGGCTGGGCTTGTCGATACCGCGAAAACACTCCGCTTACCTAAACAGTACAGTGTGCTCCTCGCACAATCGTAAATAAAGCAGTAGCATGGCATAAGTACAGGATCGTAAATAAAACCTCAAACTAGTTTGTGGCCCCAAGAAATAAGACTGAATCAAGCTCTGGCTAAGGGGGGTCCCATATACCTCCCGGATGTGGATAGCGCGATAAATCAAGGAACAGGTATCAAGTACTCGAGGTCCTACGGGACACAAGTGGGCGTTCGGAAACCAAATATTTTCTATCACCCACCGATGCCTCTGCTTACTTCAATTTTAGTTGTTAAACAGGAATTAAAGTGAACGGTAAGTAAAGCCATAATCATCTCCAACAACAAACATGCGGCAAGGCTCCAACAACTGTGGCGATTGACGACACGCAACAGCACTTGAGCAGGCGACTGCGACGCGCAAGTCCAACTATCTAACAAACAACAGGTAAATAGGATGTGTCCAAGGCAATATAGGGCTGCACGGTATATCACAGGTACGGAAAACTAAAGCATCGCAACACAGATAGCAATAGATCAACAGGAGGGAATAAATACTATAAAAGTAAGATAGGTAGAAAGGGGGGAGATGCTCGCCTGAAAACATTGTCGAAGGTTCATCCGAAGATCGGGTCGACACTCGCATCAACTCAACGGCCTTATCCGCGAAGAAGCAAAACACTAGACGAAACACCGGATGCAATATTTAATACAACGGCAGAAGATCGGCATGATGCATGTATGATGTATGGCATGGCAAAGGTGCAATGCAATTAGGTCATATTAAGCGGAACCGGGGTCCCGACAATTAATTAGGTGGTTCAAGTTATTTAGAACCCCCGCAATTTAAATGTTGTTTTAACATGGCCAAAATATAGTACCGGTTCGCTACATCAATTTAAATGAGGCCAATATGAGACTAGATTTGCCCGCATATGGGCCCCATATTTAATTATATGGTGAATCGGCATAAGGCCCCCAAACCACATGACAAAAGATGCATGCATGGACAATTCAATATGCAACAATTTATAATTATGGCATTTATAAAATAGGGTTCTCGGATAAGGGTCACACATTAGGGTTCGGCAGATCTTGGGGTTCCGGGGTTCGGGGTCGGTCTCAGGGTCCAGAGTTCGACGGAAACGTTCTCAGATAACAGAGGTAGGTCTTGGCGCATCCGTGGTCTTCGGGTCATGTTGTCGGTCTTGTCGTCTCTCGCGGGGACCTTGGCGTTCCGGGAGGGCGTACTTGGTCTGGCGTCGGGGCATCGGACTCGCCCTGGCCGGTGTCGAACTTGTCGGGTTCTCGTGTCGGTTCGGTATTGGCATTCGGGGTGAAGTTCTTGACGTTCCTTGTCTTGTCGAAGTCCCTGTTGCTCTACGGCGAAGAACTTAGCGTCATCGGGGTCCGAGAAGGAGATCTTAACGCGGCACCGGGTACGGGATCGGCCTTCGGGTTCGGGGGTCTCGGCGTCCGAGGTAGATCTTGGCGTAGATCTTCAGGCAGCAGTACGGATGTACAAACACGGCTCGCAGATCTTGGGCTTGGAGAAAACATCATGTGGAGCACCTATTGGGTACAGCAACTCGAACTGGAACCCACTTGGTTGAGCAGCACAAAAGCCTGCACGACAGGATCTGGTCACTGCCCTGCTACAACTTCCAGGAGGTTACAAATAGATAACACAACACGGCAGCGACTTGGTACTGCACAGGAACCGACACTGGCGGAGGCAGACTCGTCGGGGCCGACGAAGAGGAAAAACCAAGGCGGCGCTGGAGGCGGCCGTCGTCGGCGACCACGGCAAGGGGCTCAGGGGCGAGGACGAGGCGAGGCCCGGCGGACGAGCGCGGCCGGCGGTGGCGCAGACGCGGGCCGCGGGGACGGGCCAGAGCAGGGGCGGCCTTCGACGACGCGGCGGGGATGGGCAGGTGGAGGGCGGTGACGTCCGTCGCAGAGGAGGGCCGGAGAGGTGGCGGTCGGAGGCGCCATGGGGAGGAGGACGCAGCGGCGGGAGGCTCGGGTCGACGGCAGAGCTTGGCGACCTCGGGGCGGGGCCTAGGGTCGCGGCGTCGGGGAGGGCGCGCCGGCGGCGGGATTCGCGGAGGCGGCCGCGGGAGGACGCGAAGAGGGTGGCGGCCGGGCCGAGCACGGGTTGGGGCGGCGCGGAGCACGGCCGGAGGGGGGCGCGGAGCTCGGGCGGCCACGGGCGTGGAGGGGGCGTGCGGGCGGTTCCGGCGGTCGCGGGGCCCGGATGGCGCAGACGGGCGGCGGCCGGTGGGGCGCTCGCGACGAGCGGGGCGGTGAAGAGCTCGGGGCAGGCCAGAGGGGGAGGAGGCGAGGCCGCGGAGGCGCGCCGCTGGGGCCGAAGGGGAGAGCGGGCAGCGGCGACGGGGGAAGGCTAGGAGGGAGGAGGAGCCGGGGGAGAAGGGGTCGCGCGCGGTGGAGGAGCAGGTGAGGGACGGGGGAGAGAGATGAGGGGGAAGAGGAAGGAGAGAGCGGGGACAGGGGCCAGGGGTGGGTCCCGCGGGGTGGGGCCCAGGGGCGCAGGCGGGGGCGGTTCGCTCGGGGGAGGGGTACCTGGGGAGGGGCCTGCAGGCGCGTGGCGTGCGTGTGTAGTGCGTGTGTGGCTGGGAGGATTGAGTGGGGAGGGAAGAAGGGGAGTGGGGTGGTGATGTGGCGGTGTCTGAGTGGTGGGAGAAGGGAAAAGGGTGAGATGGCAAGTTGCTATTGGGTGGGGTGATGTGGAGGGGAGGGCTGGGTAGGTTAGTTGGTAGCTGTAGGATTAATAGGGTGGGCCGTTTTATTTTCCTAGGGTGGTCGTTCGGGTCATTTCGGCCCGTTCGACTGCCCCACTAAAAATAATTCAAACTTTTATTTAATTTGCAATGAACTTTTGCAAATAGTTTTTAGACAAACAAAGTATCTGGCAGCACCCGGGGTTTTGTGTTTGCACAAAGTCGGGGCGTTTAGAAAACAAAACTGGGTTTTTCCGAAATAGTTTTATGCGAGCAAATGCAAGATGATGACGATGCTCAAATGCAATGTGGCATGATAACATGAGCATGCGGTCACGATGATGCAATGCACAAAAACAACGTGATTTTCTAGTAGTGGTTTTGCGGGATGCCACAAACGTTTTTGCTGAGAAGGAAAAGCTTAAAAACAATGGGTCTAACTTCACCAACTGGTTCCGCAATCTGAGAATCATTCTCTCTGGCGGTCAAAAGGACTATGTCCTTGAGAATGCGTTAGGTGACGCCCCTGCTGCTACAGCGTCGGCTGATGAGAAAGCTGTTTATCAGTCGCGCAAAGATGATTATGGTGTGATTAAGAGCACCATGTTGTTTGCTATGGAATCGGACCTTCAAAATCGTTTTGAAGACTACCCCAGGCCCTTTGAGATTCTTGAGGAGCTAAAAACCATGTTTCAGACTTAGGCCCGTTCTAAGAGATATGAGATCTCTGAGAAGTTCTTTAACTGCAAGATGGAGGAAGGGAGTTCCGTTAGTGAGCACGCCATTAAGATGTCGGGCTACACTCAATGCCTTGAGCAACTGGACTGCAAGATTCCAGAGGAGCTCAAGATTGACAGGGTTCTGCAATCACTCCCTCCCAGCTACAAAAGTTTTGTAGTGACTCATAATCAGATTGGTTCCACTGATACGATCACCGAGCTCTTCGCAAAGCTGAAGGCTGCGGAGGTGGACATCAAAAAGGATAATCATGTGTTGATGGTCAACAAGCCCCCCACCTTCAAGAAAGGTAAGGGTGCAAAGAAGCCCTTCAAGAAAGGCGGCGGCAAGCGCGTTGCCCCTGCTGAGAAGAAGCTCAGGTCTGGTCCTAAGCCGGACACTGAGTGCTTCTATTGCAAGGACAAGGGTCACTGGAAGCGCAACTGTCCGAAGTACTTAGCGGACAAGAAGGCTGGTACCATCAAAGGTATATTTGATATACATGTTATTGATGTTTTCCTTACTAGCCCTCGTTGTAGTGCATGGGTATTTGATACTGGTTTAGTTGCTAATATTTGTAACTCGAAACAGGAGCTACGGAATAGACGGCGGCTTGCGAGGGATGAGGTGACGATGCGCGTTGGCAACGGATCAAGAGTTGATGTGATGGCCGTCAGCACGCTCTCCTTAGTTTTACCTTCGGGATTAGTTTTAAACCTTAATAAGTGTTATTATGTGCCTACGTTGAGCATGAACATTATTTCTGGATCTTGTTTATTGCAAGACGGTTATTCATTTAAATCGCAGAATAATGGTTGTTCTATTTATATGAGTAACATCTTTTATGGTCATGCACCTATTGTGAATGGTTTATTTCTTCTAAATCTCGAAATGGATGAAACACACATCCATAACATTGAGGCTAAGAGATGCAAAGTAGATAGTGATAATACTACTTATTTGTGGCACTGTCGTCTAGGTCATATTGGTGTAAAACGCATGAAGAAACTTCATTCTGATGGACTTTTGGAGTCTCTTGATTTTGAATCATTTGACACATGCGAACCATGCCTCATGGGCAAGATGATCAAAACCCCATTCTCCGGTATGATGGAGCGAGCAACGGACTTGTTGGAAATCATACATACCGATGTATGCAGACCGATGAGTGTTTCGACGCGCGGTGGATATCGCTATTTTCTCACTTTTACCGATGACTTAAGTAGATATGGGTATATCTATTTAATGAAACATAAATCTGAAACATTTGAAAAGTTCAAAGAATTTCAGAATGAAGTGGAGAACCATCGTAACAGAAAGATTAAGTTTCTACGATCCGATCGTGGAGGTGAATATTTGAGTTATGATTTTCTCACGCATCTTAAAGCAAGAAGAATCGTTTCGCAACTCACGCCACCCGGAACACCACAGCGCAATGGTGTGTCTGAACGCCGGAATCGAACCCTATTAGATATGGTCCGATCGATGATGTCTCTTACTGATTTGCCGTTATCCTTTTGGGGTTATGCATTAGAAACCGCTGCATTCACTTTAAATAGGGCTCCATCTAAATCCGTTGAGACGACACCGTATGAACTGTGGTTTGGTGCTAAACCTAAGTTGTCGTTTCTTAAAGTTTGGGGATGCGAAGCTTACGTCAAGAAGTTGATGCCGGACAAGCTCGAACCCAAAGCGGAGAAATGCGTCTTCATAGGATACCCTAAGGAAACTATTGGGTATACCTTCTATCACAGAACCGAAGGCAAAGTGTTTGTCGCAAAGAACCGTTCCTTTCTTGAGAAGGAGTTTCTCTCGAAAGAAGTGAGTGGGAGGAAAGTAGAGCTAGACGAGGTTGTTGAACCTTCTCTTGAATTGGAGAGTAGCGCAGCACCTAAAATTGTGTTGGAATTATGCCCTAGAGGCAATAATAAAGATGTTATTATTATAATTCTTGTTCATGATAAAGTTTATATTCCATGCTAGAATTGTATTAAGCGGAAACATTAATACTTGTGTGGTTTGTGAACAACACCGTGTCCCTGGTACGCCTCTAAGGACTAGCTCATTGATCAATGATGGTTAAGGTTTCCTAACCATAGACATGAGTTGTCAATTGATAATGAGATCATATCATTGGGAGAATGATATGATGGACAGACCCAAACTAAGCGAAGCAATTAGATTGTTTCATCGTGTTCATCTTTGCGAAGCTTTTCCTATGTCAAATATTGTATTCCTTAGACCATGAGATAATGCAACTCCCTGGTACCGGAAGAAAGCTTTGAGGTCATCAAACGTCATCCTATGAGAGGGTGATCATAAAGGTGTCTCTCAGGTGATCGGAAAGTATCTGTTGGGTTGTATGTATCGAGATGGAATTTGTCCCTCCCAAGTCGGAGAGATATACTTCGGGCCCACTCGGTAATCGATATCAACACCGCTTGCAAGCATGTGGTTAAGGAGTTAATCACAAAGTGATATCGGATTACGGAATGAGTAAAGTACTTGCTGTGAACAAGATTGAACTAGGTATGACGGTACCGACGATCGAATCTCGGGCAAGTAAAATATCGCGAGACGAAGGGAATATATATATGGGATTGTTTGAATCCTGACATCGTGGTTCATCCGATATGATCATCGATGAATGTGTGGGAGTCAATATGGGTTTCCAGACCCCGCTGTTGATTATTGATAGAAGATCATGTCTGCATACTCTCGAACCCGAAGGGTCACACACTTAACGTGTCTCGACGCTAGGATAGATTGGATAATTGGTTTATGAGTTTTTGTTCGGAGTCTCGGATGGGATCCGAGACATCACGAGAGGTTCCGGAGTGGTCCGGAGAATAAGATTCATATAAGGCAGTGCAGTTTTTGGAGTTCAGAATTGTTCCGGGTTAATCGGTATTGTACCGGAAGCTTCTAGAACTTTCCGGAAGGGGACCAACGTGTCCCCACCTTCCGGGAGGGGGCATGGGCCTATGAGGGAGTGCCCTGGCCGCATTGGGCCAGGGGCACAAGGCCCCATAGGGCCCAACCGGCCAACTAGGGATAAAACCTAATTGGAGCTTCTAGAAGGGGGGGTTCCTTGCCCCCCACTCTTCCTCCTTGGCCGCCGGCCTTGGCTTGGGGGAGGGGATAGGGCTTCCGCCCACCCCTCTATATAAAGAGGGATGGGGGCGCACCACCCCCCCCACACCTTCCCCTCAAGCCAGTCGCCCTGCTGCCCTCCTCTCTCTCTCCCTCACGACTGCGTGTAGGCGAAGCCCAGCTGTAGAAACTCTCCACCAATTGCACCGCGTCGTCGCGTTGTAGATCCAATCCGTCTCTCCACCATACTTGCTGGACCAAGGAAGGAGGAGACGTCGAGGTGCTGCACGTGTGCATCTCACGGAGGCACCGCCTCTTGTGGTGCTAGATCGGATCGGATCGCGAGGAGGAGAAGCGAGTACGACTACATCACCCACGTTCCGACGAACGTTCCGCTGTGCGAATCTTAAAGGGTATGAAGATCTAATCCAATCTCTCTCGTTGTTTGCATCTCCTAGATTAGATCTTGTCTTCCCTCTGTTCGCATCCGTAGAAAATTTTGATTTACTATGCCGCGAAACCCTTCAAAGACAAACTTCCTTGCATCCTTGAAAAGAGTAGGCCAATAAAATCCAGATTGTAAAAAAATTTGTGCAGTTCTATCCCCAGCATGATGTCCTCCATAAGCATTGCCATGACATTTCCTCAATATCTCTTGTTGTTAATATTCTGGAACACATCTTCGCATAATACCATCTACTCCTTCTTTATATAAATGTGGGTCATCCCAAAAGTAATGACTCAGATCATAAAAGAATTTTATTTTTTGACGGGCTGTAAAGGTTGGAGGCAAATACTTGGAAACAATAAAGTTAGCGTAATCAGCATACCAAGGACTCTCATGTGGGCTTACCCTTATTGCAGCCAACTGTTCATTTGGAAAACTATCATTAACATGCAATGGGTCAAAAGAAATGTTTCCGAACGAGATAAATTGTTAGCAACAGGATTTTCAGCACCCTTCCTATCTACAATATGCAGATAAAACTCTTGTAAAAGAAACACCCATCTAATAAGCCTAGGCTTAGCGTCTTTCTTTATCATAAGGTACTTTTTAGCAGCATGATCAGTATGAATAGTAACCTTCGAATCAACAATATAGGGTCTAAACTTATCACATGCAAAGATTACAGCTAAGAACTCTTTTTCAGTAGTAGCATAATTCTTTTGAGCAGCATCTAGAGTCTTGCTAGCATAATGAATAATATTCAACTTCTTATCAACATGTTGCCCAAGAATAGCACCCACAGCAAAATCACTAGCATCACACATAATTTCAAAAGGTAAACTCCAATCAGGTGGTTGAACAATAGGAGCGGTAATCAAGGCTTTCTTCAAAGTTTCAAAAGCTTCCTTACAATCATCATCAAAAACAAAAGGTACATCTTTTTGAAGAAGATTGGTAAGGGGCTTTGAAATTTTGGAGAAATCTTTAATAAGCCTCCTATGGAAACCAACATGACCAAGGATGCCGCGAATACCTTTAATATCCCTAGGGAAAGGAATCTTCTCAATTGCTTCAATTTTGGCTTTGTCAACTTCAATACCTCTTTCAGAAATTTTGTGTCCAAGAACAATCCCTTCATTAACCATGAAATGGCATTTCTCCTAATTAAGAACAAGGTTAGTTTCTTCACATCTCTGCAAAAATTTATCAAGGTTGTGCAAACAATTACCAAAAGAAGTTCCATAGATGGAGAAATCGTCCATGAAAACCTCCACAATTTCTTCACAAAAACCACGAAAGATAACAAACATACATCTTTGAAAGGTAGCAGGAGCATTACATAAACCAAAAGGCATACGCCTATAAGCATAAGTTCCATAGGGACAAGTAAAGGTGTTTTTCTCTTGGTCTTGTGCTTTCACCGAATTTGAGAGAACCCAGAATAACCATCAAGAAAACAAAAGTGGGTCTTTTTATACAACCTTTCTAGCATTTGATCAATAAAGGGCAAAGGATAATGATCTTTCTTAGTAACTTTATTAACCTTTATAAAATCAATGCACATCCTATACCCAACCACTACTCTTTGGGGTATAAGCTCATTATTTTCATTAGGCACAACAATGATTTCCCCTTTCTTTGGGACACAATGAACAGGGCTAACCCATTGACTATTAGCAATAGGGTAAATAATATCAGCATCAAGGAGTTTATTACCTCATTTCTTACCACATCCTTCATCTTAGGATTTAAACGGCATTGGTGTTCAACAACTGGTTTTGCATCAGGTTCTATATTGATAGCATGCTGACATATAGTAGGAGAAATCCCTTTTAAATCATTAAGAGTATACCCCATAGCTCCTCGGTGTTTCTTCAGTATTTCCAATAACCTTTCCTCTTCCTTTCCTAAAAGTTTAGAACTAATAATAACATGATATATTTTCTTATCATCTAGATAAGCATATTTAAGATCATCAGGTAGAGGTTTTAATTCAAAAACAGGGTCCCCTTTAGGTGGTAGTGTGGTACCCAAATCTTCCACAGGTAGATTATGCTTAAGTAACTCAGGTTGACGAAGGAAAACCTCGTAAATCTCATTTCTTTCCTTCATGAAGACCTCGCTTTCATGATCTTCCATAAACTGCTGAAAGGCATTGTTAGGAGCAAGAGAAATAGCAGAAAGTTGTTCAACCCTGAAATCCTCATTAGACAATTCATTTTCATAAGGAGTTTTAGCAAATTTGGAAAAATTAAACTCATAAGACTCTCCATCAAACTTAGTCAAAACTTTTTCCTTCCTACAATCTATGATAGCCCCACAAGTATTCAAGAAAGGTCTACCAAAGATAATAGGACAAGTTTTACTAGCTTTAGAACCAAGTACTAGAAAATCAACAAGATATTTAATCTTACCCCAAAGAACCTCCACATCTCTTACAATGCCAATGGGACAGACTGTCTCTCTATTAGCAAGGTGAATAACCACATAAATATCCTCAAGCTCACAAGGACCAATTTCATGCATAATTTTCCTATAAATCTCATAAGAAATAGCATTAGAACTAGCACCAATATCACATAAACCATAATAACAATGATCACCAATTCTAACAGAAAGCACAAGGACACTAGCTTTTCTAGCTTTTCTAGGATGAGAGACAATATTAGAAGCGTCTTCATAGAAAACAATGTGCTCATCCTCTATATTTTTAGTGACAAGCCACAGGTTCTTATTTGCTCACAGGTTCCACAGTTTTATTTACACTTTTGCTAACCACATTAGCTATGATAGAATGTTCCTTTACCTTAGCAGGAAAAGGGATTTTCTCAACATAAGGTTCAGGCAAAATAGGATCAACAGTGCAAACTTCAATGCTAGTAGGAACATGGGTAACAATGTCTTTATAAGGAGCATGGTACTTGTCCCACTCCTTTTTGGGAATTTCAATATAAGAAGCAAAGGCTTTAAAACACTTTGCAAGAACTTGAATCAAGAGCATACTCATTACTAATATCACGGAAGTCATCAGTTCCCATAAAGGATTTAATGCATTCATAATCATAGTTTATACCTAACTTTATTCCTTTGTCATTCTCCCATGCTTCAATGTTCTCTTAAATACGGTCTAGGAGATCCCATTTAGCTTCTTCCTTCATATGTGTGAATGATCCAACACAATAAGCATCTAGTAAATCTTTATCATGAAGAGAAAGCCTAACATAAATGTTATTGATAATAATATTGTTAGGGAGTTCATGAATAGGACATTTAAGCATTAGTAACTTCAATCTCCCCCAAGCTTGAGCTGTACTCTCTCCATTACGAGGCGAAAAGTTATATATCAGATTCCTATCCTTATGAATCTCACTGGGAGGATAGAATTTAGAATAAAAGAGAGGTACTATTTCCTCCCATTCCATGGATTGTCCATTCTTCAGCAGCTTATACCATTCTTTAGCTCTTCCTTTCAACGATATATAGAGTAACTTCTTCTTCACCTATTCAGTTGTGATACCTGCACACTTAAACAACCTGCATAATTCATGTATAAAAAGCAAATGATCACCAAGATGGACAGTTCCATCCCCTAAATAATAATTATCCTTAACACGATCAACAATACTTGTAGGTATCTTAAAAGGATCTATCTCAACAGGTGGTGGTTCATCTACTACCCTAACAGTGGTAGTAGTTTTTCCAAACAGAAAACCAAGTGGATTATCCATAATGGAAACAAAGTAATAAACAGAAATAAAAACAATACTGATAGTAGAAGTTTCATTTACCAGTTCCACTCTTCAATAGTGCTTCACTCCCCGGCAACGGCTCCAGAAAATAGTCTTGATGGCCCACAAGTATAAGGGGTGTATCGTAGTACTTCTGATAAATAGGAGTGTCGATCCCAACAAGGAGCAGAAGGTGTTGACTAGTGGTATGGAGCAGGAAATCTCTGTAAATACTTAGCAAACATATTTTTAAGGGTTTTCTGATAAAGCAAAGAAGCAAAGTGCAAGTAAAAAAGATAGAAAACAAATGCAGCAAGTGGCCCAAGACTTTCTTAGCAAAGGATAAGCCGGTGGAAATACTTATGAGGACCAAACGTTCTCGAGGACACATGGGAATTCTGTCAAGTGCTTTCGCTTCAAATAGCTGAGTAGTCTTCTTTGGTTTTGTAAGTGTTGTGTGGGTGAACCTGTGCTAATGTACCGACCTTACTTGGACTAATACATACTTGTGATTAAACCCCTTGCAAGAATCCGCAACTACAAGAAAGTAATTAAGATATAAACCTAACCACAGCCTTAAACTCTAAGATCCTACACTCACTTGTGCAATGGTTTCCTAACGGGTGTTCAGGTTTCTGTCACTCCGACAACCCCACAATTAGGAGCCAAATATACATTGCATTCCCCTAGGCCCATAAATGGTGAAGTATCATGTAGTTGACTTTCACATGACACCACTAGAAGAATAGCACCACAACTTAAATATCAAACCATTGAATAATATCTCAACACAAATCCACTACTAACAACATGACTTCTCCCATGTCCTCAAGAACTAAACGAACTACTCACGAGACATCATATGGATCAAGATCAAAGATGATATGGTGATGAATAACAATCTAAACATAAACAATAATCCAATGGTTCCACTCACAAGCATCAACTACAATAGTAATCAACACCGGGAAAGTTTCCCCTAAGAACTATGCAAAATTCAACACAATTGTTACAGCGGGATGGAGTGATGATGATGGTGCTGGTGGATATGATGGTCTGGATGATGATGATGATCCCGATGAAGTCTAGCTTGATGATGGTGTTGATGGCGACGATCTCCCTCCTTTGGGAAGGAATTCCCCCGACAGAAATCTGTCTGCCGGAGAGCTCTTTCTCTCTCGGTATTTTCCGCCTCACAGAGGCAGCGGAATCTTTCTATGGTCGCTCCTCGTCTATTAGGGTTCCGAGGATAAGATATATGCGAGAGGGCCGAGCCAGAGGTGGGCCAGGTGGTCCACACCCCTGTAGGCGTGGCCTAGGGGTGGCCCGCGCCTGGGGGGTTGTGGGCCTCCTGTGGCCCATCTCCGCCTCCCCTTCTAGCATTCTTCGTCTTCTGGGAAAATAGGATTTTCCGTAGTTTTTCTGGTATTTTCTGATCTTCACGAAATTGCATGAAAACACCTCTTGTTCCATCAGAATCCTGATTCCGGCAGTCCATCATCCAAGAATCATCCAACATGCAAAAACATATGAAAATACATAAGTAACACCTCTTAATATGAAATATATCAATGAATAGAGGCAAATTATGATATAGAATAGTGATGCAAATTGGACGTATCAGGCGCAAGCGGCTTGAGTTTGAGGTGGTGGACTAGCCCTCACAGTATCACGCCATCCTCAGGCGTGTGGCATTCACAAGATTCCTGGCAGTGCCACATTACACATACCTTCTACTGAAGATGCCAGGACCCAACGGTGTCATAACCATCCCAGGAAGCTTCACCAGGACGGAAAGCTGCGACAGAGACTTCAACAGAATCTCCCGATCATTCGGCATGCAGGAGAAGCTCGCAAGGCTAAAGGAGGTCACAGAAAATGGTGTGCACCCAGTCACCAGGCAAAACGCACCTGATATGTCATTCGACTCTACAATCAACACCAAAAAGGTGCAGGTTCACCCGATGGACCCCTCCAAGACGATGTTAATCGCCAACGACCCGAGTTCTGCATAGGAACTCGCGCTCATCGAATTCCTCCGTGAGCGCTGGGAAATCTTCAACTGGTGTCCTGCGGACATGCCAGGAGTTCCCAGGGAATTCGTCGAGCACGCACTCAATGTGTTTTCGGATGCTAAACCAGTGAAGCAGTCGATGCATCGGCTGTCAGAGAAAATAGCTGAAGCAATCAGCATCAAAGTCAACAGAATCCTCGACGCCAACTTTATTCAAGAGATAAAGGAAAGTATCTCGGTATCTAACTCCGTGTTGGTCCCTAAGAAGGGCACGGACATTCTGCGGATGTGTGTGTGGACTTCACGTCGCTTAAAAGCATTGTCCAAAGGATCACTTCCCTCTACCGCGGATCGATCAAATCATCGACTCCACTGCAGGGTGCGAGAGACTCTCCTTCCTTGATGCCTGCTCAGGCTACAATCAAATTCGACTAAAGGTCGAAGATCAGGAAAAAACGGTGTTCATCACGCCGTTCGGGGTGTTCTGCTACAACACCATACCCTTCGGGCTAAAGAACACGGGCGCCACTACTATAGGTGCATGTAGGCGTGCCTGAAGAACCAGATCGGTCGCAATGTCCAGGTCTATGTCGATGACATAGTAATCAAGACGAAGGAGGCTAGAACACTCATCGACAATCTCCGCGAGATGTTTGACAACCTCAGTCGATATAAGATCAAGCTAAACCCAGACAAGTGCGCCTTCGGCGTCCCGTCCGGGCAACTACTTGGGTACTTCATCTCTCAGCGAGGTAACGAGGCCAACAAGAGGAAAATCAGGGCTATACTAGCCATGGAGAATCCCAAGAACGTCAAAGGGGTCCAGCAGCTAACTGGGCGAATCGCGGCGCTTAGCAGGTTCATCAGCCGCACGGGCGAAAAGGCTCTCCCCTTGTACCAACTGCTGTGCAAGGCCGAAAAATTTGAGTGGACGGCCGAGGCCGATGAACCATTCGAAGATCTCAAGCGTATGCTCTCCACATATCCAGTACTGGTCACGCCAAAGGAGAGGAAACCCATGCTGCTATACATTTCAGCCACGCATCAGGTGGTAAGCACCGCCCTCGTGGTCGAAGCGATACGAAGATGACAAGACCCACGGAGTACAACGACCAATCTACTATCTCAACGAGGTACTGATGCTAACAAAGAAAAGATATCCCCACTACCAAACTTAGCTACCGGAGATGTAAGAACGGGAGATAAAATTTGATGGACTCCTCTAATTCATCCACATAACTCACAACCCGTGGACACCTCCAAGTTACCCGTAGTGAGGATTTTTTAGTTTTCGTCTCCGCCAAATTTTCGTATATCGTAGTCCGTTCTCACCCTTCCTCTGTCCCCTGCCCGAACCAACAAGATTTCCTACCGAACTCGATTGCCTCTTGCGCCTGGCTGCGAGTGTTTCGTTAAGAGTTTGGTAGCATCTCCATCTCCTCCCATCGTCTAGCTTGGGTTTATTGGTTCGAATCAAAAGTACGCTCTAAACTAGCAACCGCCTCGCTGCGAACAGAGGCGAGAAGTTTGGGCATGAAACGAACAAATTCGACTCCAAATATCAGAGCAAAAAATTCGACCTCAAATCAACACGTACGAGGCTTGCCAATTTACCTCCCACTACTGTCACGGCCAACGCAGCGCCGTCTGCCTTCTCGCGGCCCAACCACGACGAAGGCTTCGCAGCCACGACGAACCTGCGGCGAAGGCGAGCCGGCCCCGATGAACCGGGGGAGGCGACGTCCATGGCACATCTATGGCCTTCGGCCTCGGCAAGAAGCACGGCCCCCCGGCTCCTAGCGTCGCAACTCGCAACTGCCTTGGACACTCAGCGGGCGGTGCCCCAGCGGCCCACGGACGGCGTCGACACTCGACGCTTCATGCTCCTCCTAAGGCGGCAACGATGGTGGCCCACAGCCGGCCACGACGCAACTGGCTCCACGGCGGCAGTATCGTCTCACTCCTCACAAATACATACGACCGGCGGCAGGCGCGCACATGGCAGGCTCCTCCTAAGGCAGCGGCGTCCGGCACACGACGCACCCTCCTCCTCCCTAGCGGCGGTGGTGGCAGCGGCCAACGCGCTGCACGGCTGTCGCCTCACAACGGCGGTGATTTTGGTAAGTTACAATCTGTAGCGCACAGGAGAGAAGGCAAATCTTATCCCTTCGGAAGGTTTGCAATTTACTCCATCAGTTTCTTTTATATACGTATAGGTCCCTGTGCTTCACTGTTAAGCCTTTTGGTATATTTTTCATATGTAGACCCTCTCTAAATAGATGATTCGTCTCGGTTAGCCCACGCTAGAACCAAATCGTTCATCATAAATTATTTCATCTTGATATAGAGAGACATGTTGTGCAGGACAAGCGTTTCCCTCGCTTAGCTAAATATTCTTTCGTATTCTTGACAAAATTATTATCATAGAATAAGGTCTAGCTATGCTTAGACACAGCGCATACATATTTTTCATTCAAAGGTCAAGCAACACCTGTAGAAAATAAACAAAAAAAAAACACGAGAAAAATGCGGTGGAATTTTTTTCCAGGGATCATATTCTTGCTATATGCATCACGCTACTTATATGTCCGAACCATGACCCAACTGGACAAGTGTTGCCAACCCAACCACGCTTCTAACAAAATAACAAGACAACTCAATCATTCTATGGTCTGAACAAAATGGTGTACATGATACCAAATAGTACAGATTGCTATGACCCAGGGAGTGAAGAACGATGAAATATTTTGGCCGAATTAGATGAAGGAGGTAGGGAAAACATGGTCAAAATAATACCATAAATACTAGAATCATGATGGATATTTGTTAAAGCAATAAAAGTTGTACACGTGATGAATGGAACAATGCACGTGATGGCAAAGAATCCGATAAACGGATAACAGTAAGATAGATGACATATTGTTTTTGGAAGATTTGGGATGAAAAGTATGTAAAATATAGTAAATATAAATAAAAAATAATTTTATTGATTTTAGTATATATTTTGATTTGATCGTTCGTGGCAACTAGTAGAGTACAATATGTCATAAATCTTGACCTGATAAGCGCCTTTGCGCTATAGAGATGTTGTGTCGCACGGCAGTGAGCGGCCTAAGCATAACCTTGGAAACTTGCAATTTTTTGAATTAAAATAACGTAGCTCCTAACTTCGGTAATGAAACCAGAGCTATGACGAAGGTCTTCAACAGGTTCTTGTATCATTTCAGAATAGCGACAACACTCGCCAGAAGTTGAGCTAATTCATTGGTGCTTCATTGCTCAGCGATGAGCAGCCAATTCAAGGTAAAGTTGTTTTTCTTGACGACTAAGCACATGTGAGCCTTTCACTCAAGAAAGTAACAAGTGCAAGCCTAATCTTAAGTGGATCTCTTTATCTTTCACAACGGAGAGTAGAGCACAAAACGTGATATCAGCCTCTAAGTGATGCCACCTACTAAAATGTAGTGCAAATAATCATGAAATTTTCTAGTTTTAACTTTACATCGTTCATACTGAATCAGAATAGTACTCCTTCCGTCCTAAATTAGATGTCTTAGATTTGTCAAAATTTAGATGAATCTAAACACTATTTAGTATATAGATTCATCCAAATTTTGACAAACTTGAGACATCTATTTTAAAACAGAGGGAGTACTATTTTAGAGAATACCATATCAAAATTTAATCTACTTCATGAGAATAAAGAACACAATACCTGTTGAAAAATAATTCCACACTAAAAAGGACAAGCATATGCACTATTCATATGGATTTTTCTCTTCTGTTTCTCTTGATGTACAGATCGGTTTTGGTTCATAGTTTTCTGTTGGTAGTCCATACTTACATTATCTATGTGGTTTTTTTCTAGAAATTTTGACGATGATTTTCACTATGTTTTGTTGAAGTATGATCCAAATTTATTAAGAAGGAAAACTTCTGACGAGCGGAGTGAGGCTCATCGCCGAAGGCTTGGGCCAAAATGTAGCGGTACAGATCGTTGAAGAACAAGGTTTCAAACGCTATATATACCCTTTTGTAAGCCACCGAGTGTGATAAGTTGCATCTGTGAAATCTTTTGCATTGTGTAAACACTCCCTGTTATAGTGAAGTTTTGCTGGCTGGCATCCGTGATTTTTTACTCTTTTTGTTGGAGAGGTTTTCCACGTTAAATTTGTTTCCCCTTCTTCGTTATCTTCTTGTCGCGCTTATAACATTTTTCAAGGTTAGAATCTATGTATATTGGTATAGTTCAGTGTTCGGTATCAATGGATATGTTCTATAGGGCATAACTGTTAAAAGAGCGAATATGGCACATCCTATTTACAAGGATTAACCTCAAAACACAAGGTCTGAAATCGCATATAGACAGCCTGCAAAACTACTAACTACACGAACCCAAAGGAAATTTCTATTGGCAGATATGTTCTCTAGGGTATTATTGTGATTAAAAGAGAGAATAGAGCACATCCTTTTTACAAAGAATTCTTAAGGAATTATTTTGAGGTAAATAGGAGTACCTCAAAATACAAAGTATGAAATTCCATATAGACAGCCTGGAAAGATATTAAGTGGACGAACCCAAATTTCAACGCTTATGTAACCTCTGGCCAGTTAGATTCAGCCTGTCAGTCACAAGCCTTGAATTCATTTGACTATGCAAACGATGTGACTTGTGAGGTCCGATCTGTTTCTTAGCCATGCGATAATATGCATGCGCCGAGCGCTGGAAGGGGATAACTTTGATTTACCCATTTTCCCCTTTTGCTGGTAATTACTTTTTTTTGGAAAATCCTTGGACGATGATCGTCCGGGTTGAGTCGCGCGGGACGTAACTCTCCAACTTCGCGTCCTGCGGGACCCACCACGCCTCCTGCTTCCTTATCTCTTCTACGGGAGGGAGACCGAGATGCCGCCTCTCCACTCGATCTCATCTCCGGCCTCCCCGGCCTCCTCTCGCGCCCTTCCTGGCCTCCTCTCCGCTCAGCCTCGCCTGCCGGACCGATTCCCGCCCACCATGGATGCGGTGACCCAGCATATCACTGCATGTGTAGTATACTATAGTCGTTGACATGACATCCACAGAAAACCGTTCTGTAAATATCATATCCCTCAGAGTGGTACAACAGAAACATTACGGGTCCATATTACAAACATTCACATATTATTATTATTACAATACCAGAAGTTCAAGACTTCAAAAGGTTTTAACTTTACAAACCAAAATATAAAGTGTTTCAGCGAAATTTAAAAGTAGCAAGTCCAACTAGGAGTTGAGCTCAGCAGATTATTCTATAGAGTTCATGATGCTCGGCTCCATTGGTTACTACTAACTAGGATACTTAGTTGGACTCGTTATCATCAACACCATAGCAGATTTCGTAATCCACTCCTTCAACACCTCCTGATAGGTCAGGCTCCTCGTAGAACACATCTTCTTGATATTCAGCTCCATACATTGGACGTCTTCGAGATCCTCAGAGTCTAAGCAAGGGATCAAAGGAAAGGATGAGTAACAGTGTTACCCAACAAGTTCATTATATGCAAGGTGGGAAGTTTGATGCTCTAACTACCACCTCGGACTATAAGTCCTTGGTTCTATGTAGTTTTTATAAATCTTTCTTCAAAGATTGATTTTATTATGAAAATCTATGACCATCAGCCTTCACAGGTTGACCAGAACTTTCATGGAAAATCTATGACCATCAGCCTTCACAGGTTGACTAGAACTTTCATAGCGCCTTCCCGAAATAGGAAGTAACAAGTTACAATTCTTACACTCGGCAGAGGTGCGTTACTTTACCCATGAGAGATCAACTCCTTGTTGCACAACCGGGCGTACTTTCCCATCCATAATTCCATGATGTGTGGCCCAGTAGTTGGTCCAAGCCAATCACTGCCCCCTTCGTGACCTCGCATGCCTCCTTGGTGTACACCATGCCCACACATTGAATTACAGCAATGGTTTGTACAAACCGTTATATGCCAAAACTATCGTGGGACAATGAGGATTCCCACCCATATGCTGCATATCCTCTACGAATTACCAATTAATATGCACGCTACGAGCATAACAGCCACGACCTTCACATTCGGCTTCATGCGAGAGGAAGAAGATACAACTGACTTCTTTGCCCCATTCCAAATCTCATGGCTAACGCGTAATATACGACGCTAGAATCACTGATGTCAGGGGTTATAAAGTCCCTAATTGATCATTATTGTTGCAAATAGAACCCTAAGTTCTATTGCTCCATTATATCATCACTTAGGATGATATCTATGATTTCTTTATTTGTAAAAATAATATTTTCTTTCTTTGGAATATATATGATAACACACAATTTGCAAATACTTTGGTAAAGACTCTTCAAAGGATATGAGCAAGTGTGAACTTGCCTTGTGATGGCAAGGTAGTGAAGTCTGATGCTTGCACTGGACCTTGAACTTCTATGTCTACAAAAACATCATTATTGCCCGGTAAGGACAATATTTAAAGAAGCAAAATGATTATGCAAAGTAATGTAATGCATCATTTAGCTTTATTTGTATTCTTCCCCATTTATTTAAATTATAAAAATTCTTTTAATGAGAAAGAATTTATAAATATTAATTTTTAATATTATCGAATATTGTATTCTTTTATTTTATTTTAATTTATTTTCTTTTTATTTAATTAATAATTCCTTTAAGAATTATAATTAAATACCAAAAATTGACATTAAATATTTGTTTAGTATTTTTATAAAATACTACAATATATATATAATGAAAGTGATTTTTATTTATTTTTCTCATCCGTCAATAATTTTGTAAAATTCTATAAGGAATATATAAATTACAAAATTCTCAATAAAATTTATATGTCTAAAATTTTATCTCTTAATTTATTTGGATAGTTTGGATTATTTTGAATCCAAAAATATTTTATTTATAATTTTTGGACTTTTATTTTATTTTCTAGAATTTATTTAAGCTCACGGGCATTTTGGTCTTTTTCCAATTATTAAAACAGGCTCTAAAGGATTTTGGGCTGATTGTTTGGTTTTATTGGGCCCGTGTGGCCCAATAGGCAAAGTTAAAAAATACCCCGAAGGGGTATTGGCCCAACCCAGCCCAACACTCCGTGTTTCTCTCTCGAGCTCACCTCTCTCCTTCCCTTCCCCGACCCGGTGGTCAGCCGTGTTATAGCCGGCGATTCACGCCGCCGTGAGCCGCCCTGGCCGCTGCCGTGGTGCAGGATGAGGTTGTCGGACCCGCTCTACCCTTCAGTCCAATTGGATTTGGACCTGGAGCCCTCCTGTGACCAGATCGATATCGTCTCGAACCTTAGGGTTTGGGGTTGGCGCTGGTGCTGACGCCGCCGCTGCTGTCGTGCGCCGTGGTGATGCTCCTTGCCCCTAGGCGTGGCTATGGTCACCGCCGTGGCGTTGTGTGGGTTGCAGCGCCCCCTTGGGGTGCTCCCCATGCCGCCGTGGTCGTCAGACTCCTTTGCTTCCTCTTCTAATCTACAGTGAGGACCTTTAGTAAGTTATTCCTCTCCCTCTCATGCTCAATGTGCTAGACCATCCTATGCTAGATATTGGTAGTGACCTTCCTGGTTACTGTCATGTCTTGATTGGGATGGTTTGTTCTGCCTAGGGTTCATACCCTGATGTGGATTAGATAACTGATGAGTTGGGATCAAGTTTTGATGGTCCCTAAGCATGCTAAATGGTTGTTAGCTATGGCTTGCTGCTTATGATTAGCTGTGGTGATGCTAGTGGTTTACCAGATGATTCTATGGATTCATTTTGATATGGTAGATGGTAAAGTTGCCCTAGAACCAATACTTGGAAAATCTATTGGGTTAATAACTCACCACTATCATTATTTGGGTGATGACAGTGAGTGTTGTGTGATTAAGTCACTGTATTAGTACTGTTGGCTTAAGAGTTCATGTATAGCTGGATATCAAATGATCTCTTACAGTGCAGATAAGTAGATGGATTTTCCTGATTATTATTCCTGTGATGTCAGGAAAATGATTTATAGTTGGTTGGTTGTATCTATAAAGATTGGATGCTTAACCTGCTTAGTTTAGAACTGTTCTTATGACACCATCCTTGTCGGGGGTGTACCCCCAGGTACCCCAGAGTTGGTGGATCAGGTTATTCAATAAAGTACTAAATTAATCAATATGAAATATGAACAGAATAAAGAAAAGGAGAAGAAAAGTGCACTTGGGCCGACTCAGCACCTATCCGGCCCAAGTGAGAAGCTTCCAGGATCAGCCTTGCATAGAGATGGGCCGAATTATAACTGTTGGGGCCGAGTCAACCAGATGGGCCGAGTTAACCACCTCGGACCACCGCGGACCACACGCTACCACCGAAGACTCCCGCACGCTTTGACTGCACCCGCTCGTCGCTCCAGCTCCCGCCAGCGCTCGCCAACGTCGCCCAGACTCCTGCCAACGTGCTCCACTCTAGTCCACTGCTCCCCCAACCACTTCCCCCGGGTGGGCCAGATTCGGCCCACCGCGGGGAACCAACACCTCGGCGCCACTTCCTCACCGTCAGACAACCTGGGTGGGCCGGCACCACGGCCCACCGCAGGATTACTTCACCGATGCAACCTGGGCCAACGCAAGGAGACCCTGGCCGAGTCGTCTCCTGATCACCCAGGCTAGGTCGCCTCAACCCCGGAGGGCTTCATGCAGGCCGGATCATCCAGCACTTCGGCTGGGCCATATGGTAAGCCGGTTGGGTCGTTCCTCACCCAGGCCGAGTCAAACAGGAAACCCCGGCTGGGCTGCTGCCGGTTTGGGCCGAATGAGGAGGAAACCCGGCTGGGCCCTCAGTAATTCGGCTGGGCTGCTTTATCACCCCAGGCCGAATCTATTCCTTCCCATGCCGAATTTCCACTACGCCCTGGGCTCTTGGGCCGAGTCATAACGACCTAGACGTCCCGTTATTCATCTTCAGGTGCCTCCACGGTCTCCCCAAGAGCACTCCATCGGACCAAGACAAGTCGTGCCAGTCTTGGGACGCCCATGGCTCAGACTTGCACATGGGCATATGGAATATGCCCTGGCATCAAGAAGATGCTATAGAATATGCCCTTGGCATCAATAATATGCTAAGGAATATGCCATGGCATCTCCAAAGATGCCAAGGCATATGCTAAGCATCTAAGAAGATGCCAGAAATATGCTACACAGATGCCAAGCGTGAGGAACAAGCTTTGTTCCCTGGGCTCCCCTTTATAAGGAGCACCAGGGGGATCGTTCAAGGAGGGGCCCCGAAGGGCTCTTCCCCTCTCTGCTCAATAGGAGCTCTTCTTCTTCTTCCTCCTCCAATCTCACAAAGAGATCTAGATAGAGGCATAGGAGATACAGCTCAAGGAGCATGATTGTAGCCACAAGTATGGCAAGATTATAAGAGATTAGATGTAGAGAATGAGGTGTTATCTCCACTTGAGAGCTTCAATCCAATATACATTGTATTTCTCTTTGTTCATACGAGTGCGGTCTTCACTGCATCATCCCTCCCCGGATTCCTCCACGTCCATCGGCCCCAACTTTAGCCTACCCATGGCATATGCCGTGATACCACCACGACATTTGGCGCCCACCGTGGGGCCCTTTAGTGGCGTTGGTTGGGTTTCCATCCGGACGGGAGCATCTTCATCAACTTCTTCTTCATAGGACTCATTCAGCTCCACCAAGCGAACTGAGAACAAAGAGGTAAGCGCGGAGGCTCTCCAATTCTAACTCATCAAAGCAGGTAAGACTCAGCAAGAAGGACTCAAGCACTACTCCAAGCTTACTGTAAGTATCGGGTAACACAGCAGGGCAGGTATGACTTAGCAAGACTCACTCAAACACTTCTCCAAGTATACTGTAAGTGCCAGATAACTCAGCCACCTACACTCAATCCTTCACCCCGATCCGTAGAGTCACCTTTGGATTAAGAGAACATTATGTTGATTAGGATCTGAATTTGAGTCACCTTATTTATGATTCGGATAAGATTTGAGTGAGTTTATTTATGCTTTGGATTGACCTGTAACTCAGCTCACTAGCCAGCTTATTTATAACTCGGATAGAATTTAAGTCACCTTATTTATGATTCGGATAAGATTTGAGTCAGCTTATTTATAACTCGGATAGAAGTTGAGTCAGCTTATTTAAGATTCAGATATAATTTGAGTCAGTTTATTTATGCTTTGGATTATCCTTTGATTTAGCTCACCAGCCAGCTTATTGATGATTTGGATATAAGTTGAGTCAATTTATTTATGCTTCGGATTAACCTTAAACTCAGCTCAGTAGTTTGTCTCTGATTCGGACTAACATTTGATTCAGCTTTCCAGGGTATATTATAATTCGGATTTGTATTCGGACTCGGCGTACTAAGCATATCTCTGATTCGGGCCGAAGCTTGATTCAGCTCGCCAGATTGCCAGGTTAAGTTATGACTCGGATTGATGTTTCACTATCTTGCCAGGTTACCCCATATCTCGGACGACTATTTGCCAGCTTATCATATCTCGAATCTATATCTTATATCTACATCTCGAATCAGATCTCTCAGCGGTTAGCCCTATTATCATATCACAAAACTTAATCTCGGATCCATATCAAAGGCAAATTGACATCATCTCACCAAATCAAGTTATATCGTGGGGAACAGATGACTTGGATTTGAGTCATATAACTCGGATTTTGAGCCATATAACTCAGATTCGAGACATAAGTCAAATATGAGTAAAGTAACTCGGATTTGGAATCAGATGACTCGGATTTGAGTCATATAACTCGGATTCTGAGCCAGATAACTCAGATTCGAGACATAAGTCAAATTTGAGTAAAGTAACTCGGATTTGAGTCATATAACTCGGATTTTGAGCCAGATAACTCAGATTCGAGACATAAGTCAAATATGAGTAAAGTAACTCGGATTTGGAATCAGATGACTCGGATTTGAGTCATATAACTCGGATTCTGAGCCAGATAACTCAGATTCGAGACATAAGTCAAATTTGAGTAAAGTAACTCAGATTTGAGTCATATAACTCGGATTTTGAGCCAGATAACTCAGATTCGAGACATAAGTCAAATATGAGTAAAGTAACTCGGATTTGGAATCAGATGACTCGGATTTGAGTCATATAACTCGGATTTTGAGCCAGATAACTCAGATTCGAGACATAAGTCAAATATGAGTAAAGTAACTCGGATTTGGAATCAAATGACTCAGATTTGAGTCATATAACTCAGATTTGAGTCAGATGACTCAGACTTAAGACATAAGTCATTTTTGAGTAAAGTAACTCGGATTTGGAAACAAATGACTCGGATTTAAGTCATATAACTCGGATTTGAGTCAGATAACTCAGACTTAAGACATAAGTCAATTTGGAGTAAAGTAACTCGGATTTGGAAACAGATGACTCAGGTTTGAGTCATATACCTCGGATTTGAGTCAGATGACTCAGACTTAAGACATAAGTCGATTTTGAGTACAATAACTCGGATTCGGAAACATATGACCCGGATTATAACTTACCCAAAGGGGTTATGACCAGTGCCAATGAAGGCCAGAAGTCCAGAAACTTACCCAAAGGGGTTATGACCAGTGCCCATGAAGGCCAGAAGTCCAGAAACTTACCCAAAGGGGTTATGACCAGTGCCAATGAAGGCCAGAAGTCCAGAAACTTACCCAAAGGGGTTATGACCAGTGCCCATGAAGGCCAGAAGTCCAGAAACTTACCCAAAGGGGTTATGACCAGTGCCAATGAAGGCCAGAAGTCCAGAAACTTATCCAAAGGGGTTATGACCAGTGCCCATGAAGGCCAGAAGTCCAGAAACTTACCCAAAGGGGTTATGACCAGTGCCCATGAAGGCCAGCAGTCCAGAAACTTACCCAAAGGGGTTATGACCAGTGCCAATGAAGGCCAAAAGTCCAGAAACTTACCCAAAGGGGTTATGACCAGTGCCCATGAAGTCCAGAAGTCCAGAAACTTACCCAAAGGGGTTATGACAGGTGCCCAAGAAGGCCAGAAGTCAAAAAACTTGCCTAGAAAGGTTATGAGAAGCGCCCAAGAAGGCCGAAGTCACAAACTTACCCAAAAGGATTATGCGACCAAGAAATATATGACAAAGAAGTTGTATGTCAGAAAACAACTCTGGGGATATTTATATATAAAGCCTATGAGCGACTCCATGAGTCCCACATAGCCTCGAGGACTAATGTCGGGGGTGTAACCCCAGGTACCCCAGAGTTGGTGGATCAGGTTATTCAATAAACTACTAAATTAATCAATATGAGATATGAACAGAATAAAGAAAAGGAGAAGAAAAGTGCACTTGGGCCGACTCAGCACCTATCCGGCCCAAGTGAGAAGCTTCCAGGATCAGCCTTGCATAGAGATGGGCCGAATTATAACTGTTGGGGCCGAGTCAACCAGATGGGCCGAGTTAACCACCTCGGCCCACCGCGGACCACACGCTACCACCGAAGACTCCCACACGCTTTGACTGCACCCGCTCGTCACTCCAGCTCCCGCCAGCGCTCGCCAACGTCACCCAGACTCCGGCCAACGTGCTCCACTCTAGCCCAGTGCTCCCCCAACCACTTCCCCCGGGTGGGCCAGATTCGGCCCACCACGGGGAACCAACACCTCGGCGCCACTTCCTCACCGTCAGACAACCCGGGTGGGCCGGCACCACGGCCCACCGCAGGATTACTTCACCGACGCAACCTGGGCCGACGCAAGGAGACCCTGGCCGAGCCGTCTCCTGGTCACCCAGGCTAGGTCGCCTCAACCCCGGAGGGCTTCATGCAGGCCGGATCATCCAGCACTTCGGCTGGGCCATATGGTAAGTCGGCTGGGCCGTTCCTCACCAGGCCGAATCAAACAGGAAACCCCGGCTGGGCTGCTGCCGGTTTGGGCCGAATGAGGAGGAAACCCGGCTGGGCCCTCAGTAATTCGGCTGGGCTGCTTTATCACCCTAGGCCGAATCTATTCCTTCCCATGCCGAATTTCCACTACGCCCTGGGCTCTTGGGCCGAGTCATAACGACCTAGACGTCCCGTTATTCATCTTCAGGTGCCTCCACGGTCTCCCCAAGAGCACGCGATCGCACCAAGACAAGCCGTGCCAGTCTTGGGACGCCCATGGCTCAGACTTGCACATGGGCATATGGAATATGCCCTTGGCATCAAGAAGATGCTATAGAATATGCCCTTGGCATCAAGAATATGCTAAGGAATATGCCATGGCATCTCCAAAGATGCCAAGGCATATGCTGAGCATCTAAGAAGATGCCAGGAATATGCTACACAGATGCCAAGCGTGAGGAACAAGCTTTGTCCCCTGGGCTCCCCTTTATAAGGAGCACCAGGGGGATTGTTCAACGAGGGGCCCCGAAGGGCTCTTCCCCTCTCTGCTCAATAGGAGCTCTTCTTCTTCTTCCTCCTCCAATCTCACAGAGAGATCTAGATAGAGGCATAGGAGATACAGCTCAAGGAGCATGATTGTAGCCACAAGTATGGCAAGATTATAAGAGATTAGATGTAGAGAATGAGGTGTTATCTCCACTTGAGAGATTCAATCCAATATACATTGTATTTCTCTTTGTTCATACGAGTGCGGTCTTCACTGCATCATCCCTCCCCGGATTCCTCCACGTCCATCGGCCCCAACTTTAGCCTACCCATGGCATATGCCGTGATACCACCACGACATTTGGCGCCCACCGTGGGGCCCTTTAGTGGCGTTGGTTGGCATTAAAGATAAGTAGAAACTTCCTTTCTTAAATCCCTAAGACCCATGATGCTGGTCTGAGGTTTAGGGATTAAGCCTTTATCTTGTTGATTCACATGGATGGGTTCTGGTAGTGATACCAGCTACTGTTTCTTGAATCAAAGTTTGGGAAAAATGATGGTAGGCTTGATCACTTGTATAGATCCATAAGATTAAATTCTAAGGTGCTACTCTTGTCTTAGAGATGTGCCTAGAAGTTTAAATCTTAGCTATGTTCATTCTTGAATTGAAAAATATAGCTTAATTGCTTAGATCAATGATGTTGTCCTAAGATCTTAGTTGGATCCTTATACTTTTCTGATTGCTTTTAGTGTTTAAAACCTCAGTGATGGATTCACCCCACTTGGGTGCTTTCTGAGAGTTTGAGTAAGAGACAGATCATGTATGCTTGTCTAATCTTAGACAGATAGATCATGTGATGGTATATTTTACTCACCACACTTATTTGATGTTGGGGTTGCCAGTGGTTGATCTTGTGCCAACTTGATCTGGTGCTCTCCTGGTATTTCCAACTCCTAGCTTGTCCTTGATCTAGCCCTCCACCTCCTGGTCCTGGTGGCTTGATCCTGGTCTTGCTATCCACCTGTTCTACCCTCTCCTTATGTCACCATTTTGGTGATGTGATCCAGGGTTTTGATTGGTGTGATCTAGCTTGGCTTTGGCTTGATTCAGCTGGTGGCTGCTATGCTTGGTGTGTAAGAACAATGGAATGGTGTGGGGTTGTATTCCCACAGCTGTGTGGATGGATTTGTTGGATTGTGGTGTTACTATGGTGTTGAAATCACACACCATGCAGTTTGGTGTGTGTGCTGCCTATGTGCCTACTGCACAGTTGTGGATATGTTCTGAATTTGAGAGTTACTGTTGTCAGGTTACATTTTACCTGGCTGGTGAAACTTGTCCCTCCTTGCTGTTTATTTGACTTATGGCTTAAAATTATGAAAGATATATTCTTTCATATTGGTGAAACTTGCCCCTTAAATTACTCAATGATGAAAAAGTGAACAGCGCACTTCACTGTCAAATCTGAGAGTAAAAATATTTCTAATCCTAACCTTCTTTTTATTTTAAGTTTCTTTTTATTTTGCAGGTACCAGATTTGAAGATCAAGACTTCAGTTTAGGTTTTTCTTTTTCTTTATAGATTAGTCACTTGTAACATCTTTATTCTTTTGTAATTTTATTTTTATCCTTTTGTAATAAAATAGTGTACTATTACTCAATAAATAAAGATTATTCTTTTATTTAGTTACTACTGTAAAGATTGTTGCTTATTTCCATAAGTTACATTTTGTAACTTATTATTGAATGAAGTTTTGGAATATTCATTTTATTGAGTATCTTCTTTCATTTAAAGTTTGAGTTATTATTAGTTAACTCTTAAATTAAATCAAATACTCAAACATCATTCAAAATCCTTTTGAATTATAATTCAAACACTCAAGTTTTAAATTCAAATTTCATTTCCTAAAACACTCTGATCCACAAGATCATATCAAAGTCTATAACAATCATCCTTCAAGACTATACCTAATCTCAAAGCATGAAAGAAACTTTGATCACTTTAGGTTTTTAGTTGGCGAAAAATTTACCCACATTTTCACAGATGAATGCATACAATATCTCAAATTCCTAAATCTACCCTTCGTTGGTTCCTAAATGCTGGGATGTTACAATGGAGATCCTCGTGCTCGAGCTCGTGCCCTCCTCAGCCATGGCCATGGCCATGGCCATGGAAGATGCATTCAAGCAGGAGGACAACATCGACAACCACGACGGCTGACCTCCATCTTCGCCGCCGCCCCATCTGCGAGGTCCGCTCCCATCTCGGCAGCGCCCCACGCGGTTCCCCCGCCTCCGGCTCGGTCGCCAGAGCGATCCACATGTCGCTGCGCCTAGATGATGACCACGACTCCCCGTCGTCGACCTGAGATGCTAGCCTCCCCGGTAGTCGTGGTTGCTACCGACGGCCGACGGCGCTGCTGCAAGGGGTACGAGGGGCTGCTAGCAACGGCTGAAGTTGTTGCTACATGTACGACGACGAATTTTTGCTACCGACGACCGGTGTCGTCGCTACCGACGGCCAATGGATTTGCTACAGTAGTATAAATATTTCGCAACAATCGTTCTCCTATTTTTTTTTGCTAAGACATCCCCAATGAGGTCTCTAACGAGGTGCCCATAGGAGTCTCCGGCGAAGTAGGTTTTTGCTACATTAGAAGAACTTTGTTGCTACAAATGTCTTGTTCTTTTGCTCTAACAGTGTCAACTTTTTGCTATAAGGTCTTCGGCAAGAGTCACCAGCGAGTGTTTTCCGGCGAGATCGGTTTTGCTACATTAGTATATTTTTTTGCTGCATGGTCTCTGGCGAGACTTTCTAGTTTCTGAAACAAACCTTTTTTTTTTCTTTGCTTTGAAAGCAAAAGCGAAGACCCGTATGCAACAAAAATATGTGTTTTAAAAAAAAGCAGAATTTAGAGCGATTTCGGTGGACACGTGTCGTGTAGGGGAGGAGGAGACTCCCATCGTCCGGGGACGCCTAGCATTTTTTTTTTAAGATGTGCGGGTAATAACTTTGATCCACCGTAGCCGTGTGGCACCGGTTGCTTCCTTCCGACTTGTACAGCCCACTCACTCCGAGCAATAATTGGTGATTGAACTTGGGCCAGTTGACTGAGGACTGAGGAGCACCCTGAGATCTTCATCCAACGGTTGGAAAATCTTGCCCTAGGTCACAGCGCTCTCCTCCGAAGCTAATCACGTATCGTACGATTCCTTGACTCTCAAGTGGGCTATGGTGGCTTTCAAAAAAAAAAAGTGGGCTATAGTTTACTTGGTTCTCAAGCTTACCTCTTCCCGTCGCGTCGCGAGCCTCCGAGTTAATTAGCCCTTGCTTAATTGGCGCCGTGGCGCACCCAAACTACCTGGCTTCCTGTCTCTCGTATCACGCGCCGAGCTCCTTGTCCTTACGGCGGATCGGCTATGTCGACCGGCGCGGAGATATGTCACGGCGGCGGTGGAGCCGGCGACGACGGCGATGGCGGCCTGCCCGAGGACCAGATGTTCGAGCTGCTCACCCGCGTCTCCCTCGACGACCTCGCCGCGTGCCGCCAGGTCTCTGCCCAGTGGCGCCGGCTCACGTACGAGCCGGCGTTCGGGCCGCAGCACTGCCGCCGCCGCGCCGACGCCGTCGTCTCCGGCTACTTCGTGCAGGGCCTGGCCCGCAACCGCTACTCCGCCACATTCGTCTCCATGACGACGCAGACACACCCCTCCTCCTCCTCCCCGCCCGTCGTCTCGCTCGACTTCCTGCCCTGCGCGCACGTCCGCGTCGACGCCGTCTCCGCGCACCGCGGCCTCGCGTGCTGCGTCGACGCCGACGCAGAAGCCGCCGCGCGCATGGGCGGCAAGGCGTCCTCGGCGCGGTGCTACTACGCGTGCAAGCCCGCCACGAGGCAGTGGCTGGCGCTGCCCAGCCCCAGGCTGCGCTTCCCCACGGCGGCCTCCGCGATGGTGGCGCGCCCCGCCGGCACCGGCGACGGCTCCGCGGCTGACTTCAAGATCCTCCGGCTCTCGGTCGCGACGCTGCGGGACCGCCTGCGCTGCGAGATATTCGACTCGCGGAGGTTCGCGTGGCGGCGGTCCGCCGAGGTGATGGTGTGGCCGGAGTCGCTCGTGGCCGCCGGCCCCGCGACGAGGGCCCACGGCGCCATGCACTGGCTCCGGTGGCCCGACAGGCTCACGGGCGCCGAGGACATCTTCGCCTTCGACATGAAGAGCGAGACGTGGAGGCTCATCGGGCTCCCGCCCGAGATAGATGACAGAGCGGAGAGATGGGCGCGCAGGAAGCTGGTGACGGTGGAGGGGAAGCTGTGCCTGGTGGTGATCGTGGGCGACGAAGCAGAGGTGTGGGTCATCACTGGCTATGGCATGCAGCATGAGAGGTGGGAGAAGAAGATGGTGGTGAGGCTCAAGAGCCTTACGGTGAAGGAAGGCTCCGAGCTTGTACTCAGAGATCTTTGCTCCGCCGAGGTCGCATTCTTCAACGCCGTATACAGAGTGGTCTGGTAATCAAATAATTGCTCGTTTAATCCACTTTTTAATTAAGTATAATACTCGTTTGCAAACACAGGACTAATTTCCTTCACAGGTACGATTTTTGGAAGGGCAAGATAGCAGAAGTCCCCGTGCATCACAAATGCATTCAAGAAGTTCTCAAGTACGAGTCAGATTTGGTCCCCTGGGACATCGATGAAAATAAGATCTAGATAGATGACACTGTAAAATATGCATTTCGGAAGCTCAGGTTTCCCAGAACTGCCAATCTTGCAGTGGCATCCATTCTCAGTAGTATCCCGGTTGAGCCTTCTTTTTCTTTTCGTGGGAAAAGGAAACAACGAGTCTTGATGATGCCGACAAATTCAATTAGTAGCATTAATACTAGGGAATCTCTAAGTTACATTCGAATGACATCAGCAACCCTTTTTTCTCAGCATGTTTTACTTCCCCGCTCCAAGGTTTGTCTTGCTGGGTTGTCTTGTTATGTTGTTGGGCTGTTGCATTATTTTGCTGGGCTATTGTATGTGATGTTGTTTTTTGCATTATATTGCTGTTGTTGGCCGATCCTATGAGACATAAGCTTGTAAAAAAGGCCAATCGTACAGGACAGAAATTTGGAAAGAAAAAACCTAGAGAATACAAACAAGCAATAACACCCCTAAAAATCCTATTTAATTTAATCATAGTTAATTTACAAAGCATGGAACCGTCTACAATTTAATCATAGTTAAATCCTATTTTAGTCATGTAAAAATAAATAATCCCGCCGGCCCGTATTAGTAGACTTGGATTTGTCTAAATTTGAATGTATTTAGCACTAAACTATGTCTAGATACATCTAAATCTAAACAAATCCAAATCAACTAATATGGGTCGGAGGGAGTAATAAATTTGAAAATCTAATATACTATTCTTTCCGTCTTAAAATAGATGTCTCAGATTTATCAAAATTTGGATGAATCTAGACACTATTTAGTACATAGATTCATCTAAATTTTGATAAACATGAGACATCTATTTTAAGATGGAGGGAGTAGTAACAAAACTAAGACAAGTTAGTTATGAGTATGGTTGTAACTCATATGAAACATGTACTAGTTACGATTGGACCAGTTGCGAGTCTGATTACAACTCATATGAAACATGGACCAATTGTGAATCCGATTGCAACCCATACCTCTGCAAAATACAAGTCAGTTGCGACTCCGGTTACAACTCATATGAAACATGGACCAGTTGCGAGTCCGATTGCAACTCATAACTATGAAAAATACAAGTCAATTGTGAGTCCAATTACAACTCACAAGCTGTGATTGGACCCGTTGCGAGTCCAATTGTAACTTATATGAAACATGGACAAAAAATTGTGAGTTCGGTTACAACTCATATGAAACATGGACCAATTGTGAGTCCGATTGCAACTCATACCTATAAAATAAAAGTCAAGTCAGTTGCGAGTCCGACTGCAACTCATATAAAACACGGACAAAAAATTGCAAGTCCGGTTACAACTCATATGAAACATGGACCAGTTGCGAGTCCGACTACAACTCATACCTATGAAAAAGACAACTCAGTTGTGAGTCTGATTGCAACTCATATCTATAAAAAGACAACTCAGTTGCGAGTCCGATTACAACTCATACGAACCATGAATGTTATAAAAAATACAAGTCAGTTGCGAGTATTGTTGCAACTCATATGAAACATGAACCAATTGCGAGTCCAATTGCAATCTATATCTATGAAAAAGACAAGTCAGCTACAAGTTTGATTGCAACTCATATGAAACATGGGCCAGTTGCGAGTCCGATTACAACTCAAATGAAATATGGACCAGTTGCAAGTCTGATTATAACTCATATGAAACATGGACCAATTGTGAATCCGATTGCAACCCATACCTCTGCAAAAGACAAGTCAGTTGTGACTCCAGTTGCAACTCATATGAAATATGGATCAATTGCGAGTCCGATTGCAACTCATACCTATGAAAAATACAAGTCAATTGTGAGTCTGATTACAACTCACAAGCTGTGATTGGACCCGTTGCGAGTCCAATTGTAACTCATATGAAACATGGACAAATGCGAGTTCGGTTACAACTCATATGAAATATGGACTAGTTGCGAGTCAGATTGCAACTCATACCTATGAAATAAAATACAAGTCAGTTGCGAGTCCGATTGCAACTCATATACAACCAGTTAAGAACTTTTGACTTTTGACCTAGTTTCGACTTTTCTTAGAGCTAGTTGCAGATCCAGATGCAACTCATAATAAGAAAGGACCGTGAAACAATTTCTAGTTGCACCGGCAGTTGCAACTCCCCGAGAAAAGCCAGTTAAATGTCCAGTTGCAACTTATAGTAAGAAAGGACAACAAAATAAGAAAAATACTTTAATCATCTGTTGCAACGGTAGTTGCGACTGTTTAAAGCTAGTTGCAAGTCTAATTACAACTCATAGTAAGAAGGTACCAGGAAACAATCCTCCATCGCAGACCCAATTGCAACTCCTCGAGAAAAGTTAGTTGCAAGTTCAGTTGCAGCACATAATAAGAAGCAACCATAAAAACAAAATGACATTTCAATTAATACTCATACAGGTAGGAATAACGAAACAAGAAAATGATATTTCAAACCTCAGTTGTAACCATAGTTTCTACTCTGTTAAAAGTCATTTTCAAGTCAGTTACAACTCCTAATATGAAGGGGCTTTATCAATCATCAATCTACTTACAACTCCCCGAGAAAACTAGTTGCAAATCCTAATAAGAAGGACCACGAAAAAATTAAAATGACATTTCAATACTCATAGTAAGAAGAGATCACAAAAAAATGATATTTTAATCCTTAGTTGCAATCTTAGTTGTGGCTCCCAGATAAAGCTAGTTGCAACTGAGGTTGAAACTCCTTGAAAAAATCTAGTGTGAAATTAATACAATCAACATTAGTCAGTCTGGCATGGCAAAAAAACTTATAATTAACTCAAAAGTCGAAGACTATTACAATATAATTAAAATACAAAAACACTGCAAAAGGAAGTGATAACTCGCACAAAACTCTTATCATATCTTCAATGTTACAAGAACGATGATACCACATACGGCACGAATTAGCGGAGCTCCGGCGCTGCTCAGATCAATGACCCGCCCCCCGCACCCGCCTCGGTCGCTCTTGGCCAATCTCCGCCACTTTGAGCCTCTCTGAATAAAAGATGTCAACATCAGGGGAGAGAAAATAACGAGGTAACAACCCACTCAACAAAACATAAGGGGGAACAAAAATTTGCCAAGACCCACTCAACAACCCAGAGTGGAAAAAAAAAGACTAGACCAACACATCATTTTCGGGCCAAAATAAACTCAAACCTAGGCAAAACACATATCTTGACGCGCAAGAATGGTTTCGTAGAAACATGTAAAAATAAATGGCAGCAAAAAATACAGTCATATGAATAACTATGCTAGATAATCCAAAAAAGCCACAACCACACACTATTTTTAATATCCTATTGATGGCGGTCGTTGCTTGCCGCTCAAAAAAAATTGGATGCCATTTACCACGAGATCGAACCCACAAATACATAGTAGTGGAAAAAAAGACAAAAACAAGAGTCGGTCATAGAAGACAAACAAATAAGAAAAACCAAGGTAGGCAAGAACACAACCCAAACAAAAACAGCCCGAAAAAAGACTGTGGCATGAAAAAGGGCCGTGACATGAAGCCAGAGTTCACATAGGACAACACAACGCGGCTGTACGAGCGACACATGACAACACACTGGAACACAGATTGCACACACACGCCAATTACAACGCGTGGGGAAGATTGAACGGACCATAGGTAGGCTATGCCCTAAGCTAATATTCTTAAAAGAAGTAAATGCAAAAATGGCCAAACAAAAAAATCAACTATGAAGAAAAATATTTCCCACTCAAAAAAGTTCAGAAATATTTCCACATTCATATAATATTTGTGGACAATCAATATATAGTAGTCATATCTTAATACTAATAAAGCAAGTTGCGCGGACCCTAACAAATAGTACCAAATAATAGGCATGAGGGAACGGGAAAAAACAGACAAAATTAATAACAAAAAGGAAAAAAGAAAGCACGGCCAGCTAACTCACCTGACAGCCCACATGGCGTGACAACCCGTGCATGATGCAGCCTAATAACGCGCATGGGCAAAAAAGGCTGTCACCAATCTTGACATGGGCACAAATCAAACGGTTCAAGACATGACTGTGACCTAGTCTATGTCACAGCTAGCTGTAACTTAGCAAAATCGTTAATACTAGTAGGTTTTTTATCACCGTTTTAGGTAAATGCATTGTACTGTAGTGTTTATTCAGGAAAACAGCCGGAATGATCATTTGATTTGCACCACTAATAAGATCTTCCATTGATATTCGCATTAAGTTCCCCGCAAAAAAAAGATATTCACATTTTCTTATCTCACGATGAATTTACTCCCTCCGTTTTTTATTACTTCGCGTTTTAGGATTTTTCAAAGTCAAACTTTGTCAACTTTGACCAAGAATATAGGAAAATATATAAACATTCATTATTCTAAATGCATATATTATGAAAATATAACTTACGAAGATTCTAATAATATAAGTTTTACATCGTAGATATTTTTATTTTTTGCTAAATATTTGGTCAAACTTTAAAAAAATTGACTTTGACTAAACCCAGAATGCGATCTAATTGTGAACGGAGGAAGTACCTTGGACATAGCCGAAAAGTAATGCTAGAGCTGGGTTTTGTATTTTGAGATGAGTATGGAGAATGTGTAGCTGCAGGAGAGTGTGTTTTACCCATGTCCCGTATGCTATGCGAAAGCAAAGGAAAAAATGTGGATTCTTGAATATATATGTACAGATAGATAGTTGTTGCTGAAAAATATCCAAGACGACCAATCTTGCGGATACTTATCTATAAGTATCCTGCCCCAGCCTTTCCTTTTCGTGTTTTTTTTGTGAACCAAGGAGATCTTTGAGTCCCCGATATTTTTTTAGATCAAGAGGGCCCCGAAAGGGGGAGCCCCCGTCCCATTTTACATAATGAAACCAGAATTTTTGTGTCTGCTTACAAAAGTCTTCTACCTTCGAAAGGAAAACTTACTGAAGAGTAAAATGCCTGAGCCAGGGAAAAAGATACATCGATCAGAGCTCACAGGCAAAGGCAAAACTATTCATGTAAAGGAGAAAAAAGCTTTCGGCCTCAAGTCTTCAGGCACCATAACTCTCACAGATCTTCCAGAGGTTCTTCCTTATTTCCTCTGCCGGCATCAGTCCCGAGGGTTTCGACCATGCCCCTTGCCAGAGTGGCGTGAGAGGTGTAGGAGTCATCGCTTTGTCGATGCTGGGCGGTGTCAGGAGGCTTGGAGAGGTTGCCAAAAGAAGTGATTCCGCCAGGGATGCCATCGAAATGGCCCCAAAAGTTATTCCCACGCGAGGAGGCTTAGAGCGAGGAGGAGAGTAAGGACCTAGGTAGAGAATTGATCCACCCTCTCCAGCATGTGTTCTTTGTACAACAACCTCCAATTTTTGTGATCGTTTTTAGAACCAGCCACCATACCTGTTTGATACATAGCCAATTTTGGTTGTCAAAAATAAAAGCATTCCTTGATTTCCAGATACTCCAGTTAATCAGATCACAAATAGTATTCAGCACATAATGCTTTTTATTGGCAACCCAGAATTTAGCTACGGATTCAAAACAAGTGCCTAGTGCATAGCCAAAGAAATCTGAAGTAAATTCCCAGATTTCCTTAGCAACAACACAATCAAAAAACAAATGATTCAGTGACTTATTTTCCATACAGAATACACAGTCTAATGGTTTCCAAGCCTCTCTTCTCCAAGTTATCTCTTGTCATTAGTTTGTTATGAGAAAAGAGTCCCCAATTTTCATTTCCATGAAAGTGAAAACACAAAATCTAGGCTACAAGTAGCTGAAATCCTCATGGTACGTCCCCAAATATGCTCTCACCCTACTACACGTAACGAGCCAAAATAACAGTGTCAGATTTTGATAGACTCTAACATTTGAGCTACACAATCAGTGTTATCCTTGAAATAGGCTTTCGCATGCTATATTAATATAGCAACCACACGATACAACTGTTGCTATATATCTTATAATGCAAAACCCAACTAACATGCATTAACCATAGTCTATCATCGCATGCTAACTATCCAAACTATCCATTATCTTAGCCATTCAAATTTTCATGCAAGTTATCCACGCCATCCCTTCTTTCAGCTATCCGATTGTCCATATCATCAATTTTTAGATGTCAAACACACAATTATTTCATATCGATTAAATTTAGTTTCTCCACTATTGTGTCAAGTTGAATCTTTGATATTCCTATAAATAACTCGATGTTTCATATTTGTTATACCAATTCATTTAAACAACAGATTTCTAAAGAGATTATCGCCACAACATGCAATTATCCTTCTAGTTAATAATATTTTTCACTCGGGCCATAGAGAAGCTCTGTCCCCTGAAGACTAGGTCCTACTACAAACCATAGTTTTAAAAACCAGACCGGTGCGTGAACCGGTGAGACGTCTGATTCACTGGTTTGCTGGTCAGACCACCGGTTCAATCGGTTCGATGCGACAAAAAACTATTTTTTAAAATTAAAATTTAAGAATTTTCGAAACAAAATGACCATAAAAGGTACATAAAGTGTATATTTCAATAAGTAATCACAAAACATGGTGTCTCCAAGTAGTATTGGACCTTATGTGGTGCTATTTCTACCTTGCATAAGATAGCGAGTTTGATTCCTGTTGCAAAATCTTTCATTTCAATGGTTTTTTTATGTTTGGACATGTGCCTCTTAAAAAAGGTGAGACCATGGGTTTAGGTTTTTTCCGATCGGACCATCGAACCGGTCCTGTTTTTAAATCTATGCTACAAACTCTAACACTAACGCAATAGTGCGCCAAAAACTAATAATAGCCTCTATACTGGATGATGTTACCAAACAAGAACCTTGATCCTTCAATTTTGTGCACCATCGACTCCAACAAAACCTTATGCTAAAAGCTTTCGACGCCACCGAACAACCTTTGTTTCCGTAATCCATGCTAGCACAGTAGCACATCCAATATGAATTATCATCTATATAACTTGGCAAAATTTCCTAAACTATGTATCATTTTTTATTTTCCTAAACTATGTATCATTTTTTATTTTCCTAAACTATGTATCATTTTTTATCTTCTACATAATGTAACTATTGGTTTTGCGGTGACGCTGGGATAGGTCTAAAATGTTGATGTTATTATATGCTGTTGTTCATTGTTGTCTAAGTTTTTTGAAGATATAGGCCATGTTTTACATGAGTCAGAGTAAATTATTGTCTGGACTAGCAGTTTTTTATTAGAGCTACTAGCAGTTTTTTTAGGACAAGGGAAGTTAGTTGCTGAATCCATCTTGGGCCGGGTAAAACAATTCGAGCACAGACCGGATGAAACAGGTTAACGGGCTCAGAGTTTTGGAAGGGGTCTTGCTTCTTCTTCTCTCCCAAGAAAGAGTCTGAACTGACAAAAGGAATTCAACAGACGCACCGGAACTCTCAAAGCGAAAGCCGCAGCGGAAATCTATCTCGCCGGCGTCGTCACGCACCAGTGCCAGCCATGGCCCGCTACGACCGCGCGATCACCGTCTTCTCCCCCGACGGCCACCTCTTCCAGGTGGAGTACGCCCTCGAGGCCGTCCGCAAGGGCAACGCCGCCGTCGGCGTCCGCGGCGTCGACACCGTCGTGCTCGGCGTCGAGAAGAAGTCCACCCCGAAGCTCCAGGACTCCAGGTAGGCGTCCAAAGCCTAACCCTTCCGCCCCTCTCTCTCTCGCCGCGCGCCCGCCTTGGGATCGACCGGATCTCGCGTTTTCTCACGGGGAATCCCCCCTCACCCGAATTTCCCAGGTCCGTGCGCAAGATCGCGAGCTTGGACACGCACATCGCGCTGGCCTGCGCGGGGCTCAAGGCGGACGCGCGCGTGCTCATCAACCGGGCGCGCGTCGAGTGCCAGAGCCACCGCCTCACCGTCGAGGACCCCGTCACCGTCGAGTACATCACGCGCTACATCGCTGGCCTGCAGCAGAAGTACACGCAGAGCGGAGGGGTGCGGCCCTTCGGCCTCTCCACGCTCATCGTGGGCTTCGATCCCTACACCGAGAAGCCAGCGCTGTACCAGACTGACCCCTCCGGAACCTTCTCCGCCTGGAAGGCCAACGCCACCGGCCGCAACTCCAACTCCATGCGCGAGTTCCTTGAGAAGAATTACAAGGAGACGTCTGGGAAGGAGACCATCAAGCTTACCATCCGAGCCCTGCTTGAGGTATGCTAGTTGACACCGAATTATCCTATACAACCAGGAGCTAGATTCTTACTGACGTTTTTATGTTAAATGTTTGAGAACCAGCATACCAGTAATTGTCTAATCCAAATAATTGGTAATTGCTTGTGTAAAGATAGATAGGTGATCTAAGAGATGGCAAATGGGTCATGGAGAATAATTAACATAGGAGAACTACAGATTTTAATTCTCTCAAGTGATAATTTGCTGATTGTTCTGGTAAGAAAAATGTCAATTGACTGATTAATTGCTGGATCATGTGTTGCTGATAATGAAACAAATATGCCCTTACTCAAGGTGCCAACGAAATGCTCTGGTCTAGAGTTTGTTCGTGCTCTTTTCTTTGCTCAACAAGCGAAGTGCATAGCGTTAGTCATGGTTTACTGCTTATAGAACTCACTTCAATGCTATCTTAGATCAGTTGCCTGATGTCTGTTGCATTCAAAATATGCTCTAGGAGATGACTAATCTATTATAGAGATAGGACCATGGTTTTTGAGTCGCTGTATAGTCGCTGATTAGTCGCTGTATAGTCGCCGAGTCGTTTTCCAAAAATCACGGCGACTCGCGACTATACGGCGACTTATGGCGACTATACAACGACTTTTGTCGACTATTCACTGAGTCGCAGGTCAGGCGACTCACTTTTGAGTCGCGACTCAAAAACCATGGATAGGACTAACATCAATTGTTTGGACTTATAAACTGATAATAAGTCAACTGAATAGAACTCACTTACTGCAAACTTAAATTAGTTCCCTGATATCTGTTGCATTCAGAATATTATTATATTACCAATAACTGCATGTGAAAACTGATACTCTAAGAGGCGAAAAGTTGATTATAGAGAGAATTAACACCGTAGGACGAATTCCACTTCTTTGGGGTGATAAATGTCAACTCAGTGATCTGACTGGTTCACCATGTGGTTACAAAGTGCTTTGTAGCAATATAAGCTGCCCTTACTCAAGGTGCCAATGGAATGCTCAGGTCTAGAATTTATTTGCATTTCTTTGTTTGCTGTAGCAGCGAAGTCCTTGGTTTTAAATCAAAGTTAGATAAATTTCAATTTAATCAACTGCATAGAAATGTCAATGGAATTAAATTAGAGTGGGATCTCTGTAAAAGAAATTAAAGCCAGATATGATTGATTCCTGCATTTAGTTGCTACTTTAGGGTGATACTTGTTGGTTTCTACTGTCTAGATTTCTTGCTTGTAGAACTGCAGTCTCAGCTGTAAATTCCATATTGTTCACCATTTGCAATGTAGATTTCATCTGCTCACTTAAATCTTAAAATACGAAGTTAGATTAAGTTCCCTGATATATGTTATAATCAATTGCATGAAATGGCACTGAAACTAAATTAGAGTGAGATAGGATTGATTCCTCCATTGACTGGCTACTTTAGGTGGTATGTTCATAGGTATGGCCTAATTGCAATATGGATTTCATCTGCACCTGTATTTTATTTATCAATTATTCAAGTGTAAGCGAGCTTTCAAAAGTTGTCCCTGCCCTCTTAATGGTCTCTTATTAGTTATTACTTGTATACACTACAAAATTTGAAAACATGACTATCCACTTCATTGTCGCTTTAGTATATGCATAAATATTTAGACTCGGAGCTATATTTAGGGACAATGCATATTTATGCTTTCTGCAAATATATGTATTGGAGAGACAAGTTTATCCATCCGGGTAACATCTCAAAGCAAAGTTTGGACGATCTAGATGCTTAATTTCAAGTGTCAAATCTTTTTTATACCATATTTGTACTGTATTTTTGGATTTGAATAACCACAAGTACATGTAGCTAAACATTTGTAAACTTCAGTGCTAAATTCATTTGTGGTTTATAACCAATGGTTATCACATACGTACATTCACCGTGGCAGACAATGGTTTATGCTTGTTATTTCTTTTCTTCTACAGTATGACGTTGCACATTGTGTAGTTGCCATTATCGGTGACTCAAAAAGTGAAAGAAGTCCATTACATCTCCCGCTTTACTGTTCTAGGGGAACTCGTTGATCTCTCTCCACTCTTCAGTGCATTTGTTGTGCTTAAAAAAATCTATCTGCCCCCTCATTACTTGTCATGTCATTTTGTCTGATATTCAGAAATATATTGATATTAGTTGAAATAAAATCAGCGATCCATCATTGTGATATCTCCAGCTTAAACCTTCCTTCTGTGTTACTATTCTGTATTTGACTTGTTGACTTTACAACACTGAATTGATGTCCGCTCTTTTCTGTAGGTTGTCGAGAGTGGTGGCAAGAACATAGAGATTGCAGTGATGACACACAAGGATGGCCTCCGCAACCTGGAAGAGGCTGAGATCGATGAGTACGTCGCTGAGATCGAAGCAGAGAAGGCTGCCGCTGAGGCTGCGAAGAAGGGTGGCCCGAAAGACACCTAAATGTACTCATGATTCAGCACAGTCGCAGCACATTGCTCCTCTAGCCCGGTTTTATGTTCCATAGCCAGCTTGTTGTTTTACATGTTTGAGAGGAATTTAGAATTGTTTGTTCAAAGTGGCTGGTTGTTTGTTCCGGACAGCCAATGGGGTTTCTTGGACTAAACCTCAGTTCCCTTGTTGTAGGCTAAGGCGTTACTGGGCTGTGGACGTATGTTAAGAAGTGGGCCGATTTATCACGTATGGGCAATATGGGTTGGTGTATGTTTTGACCATTGTCATTCGTATATGGGCAAATTTGTTTTCTTGCACTTATACGCAGCTACTGAATACGTTAGAAGTGATGTAAAATCTATGAAAATCAAGCTACGTTTGCAAGAACTAGTTAAAAAATTCTTTGGCGCCAATTTATATCTTTTTTGTTTGCTGCCAACTAAAATTTGGGAGAAAATGACGCAAAGCTACCACATTTGAGACGATCTTGTTAAAAATCTACCACCTTTGGGTTTTTTGACACATAAACACCCACTTTTGGGGTATGTGTGTGACAGAAAGCTCTAACTAGCCGTGTTTAGTCATCTAACAACATTTCTGGCAGGTGGGGTCCGTTGTCAGTGCTGGCGTGGCACGCACATGACGGAGGGAGGCAACGGCCGTGAAGCGCGCGTTAGGGCAGCCCCTGTCCCTGTCGATTTCAACAGCTACTCCAGCTCTGTTTCCCCACTCTTCCCCAGCCCGCACCGCCACCGCACCGCCGCCGCGTCTTCTCCCCGTCGCCGACCGTTGTCGCCATGGTTTCGTGGAGCGATGGTGAAGAGTCGACGCACTACCCGACCTCGTCTGACGATGTGAGTACCTGTAGATCTCCTGCACCTGCCTTTTTCGATTTATAGTTGAATTAGATTTGGATTCAGGTGGTTCCTTGTCTAATTTCTGCCACTCGTTTCAACATGTTAGAGTATGAACAACACCTACGATTCAGATTTTTGCGGTTTAGCCGACGATGAGGAGGAGCCTGTGCTCTGCAAGTGTGGATTTGTGGCTGCCAACTGCTCATCATCCTCTTCTTCTCCCAGGAAACCTAACTGCTCATCATCTTCTGGATCAGAAGGAGCCCAGTCTTCCTTTCCTGGTAATTCATCTTCACAATGTGACCTTGTAGTAGGGCCCCTCCTCCTCACTCTTTTCTTCACTTGTTGCTCTATAAAAATATCCTCTGGCTCCGTCTCATCCTCATGCAGTTTCTCATCAACCTTCCTCTTCATCTTAGCTGCTATTCTTTTCTTACTCTCCTCTATTTCCTTCCTCCTCATCTCCTCTAACTGAACTAGGTCAACCTGGCATGGATACATCCAACTGTCACTGCCATCAGATGCTTCTCCCTCATCTTCTTCTTCATCTCCCTCATCTTCATCTTCTGACATCCAATTGTCAGCATTATGTGTGCACAAAGGCTGAAAGTACACACTGTTCTGGGTCTCAATGAGGTTATGACCATGCTCTTCCTCCTCTAAATCACATGACATGTGACTTGGATAAGATTTTGCATATAATTTTTCTGCCTCCTTGGACTTCACAGGAGACACAATAATTGCTTGTTTACTCTTGTCTCTCATCAGTTAAAACCAGTTTTTTAGACCTTTCATACTTCCTGACCATCTCTTCCACCTTACAGTTGCTATCCACAATTTCTAGTCCATTCAGTCTCTCCCCTTCTGATTTTACATAGTACATTGAATCAGAAATACCATAACCTTCCTTCTCCATCAGTGACAACAAATTCAAAAACCTAATATCTGATCTTAGCATTGTTGTTTGCACAAATTTAGCACCATCAAATTGAATGTAAAGATCCCAAATCTCTGAATGTGGCCTAAAACAAAGATAAGAGAATGTGCAATCATAAGAGAATGTGCAATCCCAAATTATTTTCTACTGCTAAATCACACACAAATCACACTAAATCACACTGTTGAATCCCCAAATTCAAAAAAGAGAAAAATGAACCTTACCCGCCATCGGAGACATAGTGGCTGAGCGGGTCCTCGCTTAGCTGGCTCGCCGTAGCCAGCTGCAGCTGCGCTGAAGAAGATTCCGGCTGAGCTGAAGAAGCTTCCTGCTCCGGCGGCGGCGCTGCGTCCTGGTCTGGCCCCGGCGCGAGATCCATCGACTCGCGGCCTTCATCAGAGTCCAAATCGATGGACCCCATATTGAATCCAGGCCCGAAGAGCACCTGCCGCACGAAACGACCGCAGCCGCCTCCACTTGGACCCCCTCCGTCGCCGTCCTCTGTCCCGCCGCCACTCGCCATTGCTGTTCGTGAGGAGAGATGTTCGAGCGGCAAAGTAACTAAAACAGCTGACCGCGAGCGGACAGGGGCTGCCCTAACGACCCCCGTCAACGCGCGCTTCATGGCTGTTGCCTCCCTCCGTCATGTGCGTGCCACGCCAGCACTGACAACGGGCCCCACCTGCCAGAAATGCTGTTAGATGGATAAACACGGCTAGTTAGAGCTTTCTGTCACACACATACCCCAAAAGTGGTGTTTATGTGTCAAAAAACCCAAAGGTGGTAGATTTTTAACAAGATCGTCTCAAATGTGGTAGTTTTGCGTCATTTTCTTAAAATTTGGCTACCATATCTGAATATCCAGCTTCCTGATCCGAGTTGTCCTGTTAGGTTTATCAAGAATCAGATTGGGCCTTTTATGGCTTTTTCAACTTTGGCTATATGTCACAAAAGCACCCAAATAGATGATTTTTTTACTCCCTTCCACCCAAATTATTTGACTCAAATTTGTCTAGATTGGGATGTATTTAGACTTATTTTAGTGCTAGATACATCTGAATTTAGACAAAACCAAGTCAACTAATTTGGGTGGCAGGGAGTACAATCAATACCATGGTATATTCATAGAGCAAATATTACATGGTAGAGATACAAAATAAAGTCTAAAAGAAACTAGCAAATCTTTGAGATCTTCAATCCTTTTCTTCTTTCAAGACATAATCTTACATTTTCCTGAAAGGCATCCAACTACTAACACATATCAAACCATAACATGTAAATACCAATAAAGATTCTTCCATAATTTTTTGAGCCATGATGACAAGCCTACGTGCACATGTGCAACCATTAGGGTAATCAATCAATATTGGCAAGAGATCTAACGCAAGTATTCAAGTGAAAATTAACCGAATAGCCCGATCGACGTCACTGACGAACTTAGAGTACGAATTACCATTGTCAAGGAAGTAGAAGTCGGGAGAAATATTGCGCGAGATAATCCTCCTCATGACAACCATGACAAAAAATCCAAAGATATGAAAGACCGTACCTACAAAATCTTAATCTTTAAACACCACCATTAACGTTACGAAGGAGATCTCATCGTCGAACGAAAGACCGAATATTATTTATTATAGCCGATGACATCTCCATTGACGTAGAGATAAAAAGATGGCAACTAAAACACTAATCTCCTAGAGATGCTCTTAGGGGTTATTCAGTTTGTCCTTTTATGGCCTTTTAAACTTTGTCTTGTTGCGTACATGCATAATAAGTATCACCATAGCATATCTCTATTCTGGATAACCCGGATGACCTATAGTTGGTATCATGGCCTATGGTCTGCTGGGCGGTCAGTTAGGTGGATCTAGAAGGGAGACCATGTGAAAGGATCGTATGGGCACCTAGAAGGGGGGGGGGTGAATAGGTGCTACTTCAAATTTTCTTCTTTTTCAAATTAAGGTTTGACAATAAGGTAAATTCTCTAGATAATGCACCTATGGTGAATTTACCTATATGGCAATTATGCAAGAGCTACCACAACACAAAGTAGTAACGAGTAAGTAAGGTGCGGTAAAGGATAGAAGTAACCGAAAAGTGGACGCGGAGACACAAGGATTTGTTTCCCGTAGTTCCTTTCTTTTGAGGGGAAGTACGTCTACGTTTGGAGAGGGGGTGGTTTCAAACCACCAACGCCACGAAAGGCCTCCCTTGTTCTCCGATGAATCTCACCCCAACGGGATCGATTCACCTTCCACTATATCGGCAACCTTCAAGGTGGAAGTCGGCACCGTTACAAGTTTGGGGCACACATCCACAACTTAATCGGAGGATCCCAAATACAAGCAAGCTGTCAAAGAAATCAAAGACAAGCTTGTAAGAACCAAAATAAGAACTAGGGTTTCCAAGAAAACACTAGAGCAAAGGGGCCCTCAATGAAATGAGGGGGAAATGAAAATCTCTTTTGGTGAAGTAGTAGATCGGGGACTCCTCCTTCGATTCTCCAAAGATCAAGGACTTTGGATGGTGGAATTGTTGGAGATATGCCCAAGAGGCAATACTAAAGTGGTTATTATCATATCTTCATACTTATGATAAATGTTTACATACCATGCTATAATTGTATTAACAGGAAACATTAATACTTGTGTGATTTGTAAACATAAAAGAGTCCCTAGTAAAGCCTCTTGTTAAACTAGCTTGTTGGTTAATATATGATCATGGTTTCCTGATCATGAACATAGAGATGTTATTAACAACAGGGTCATATCATTAGGAGAATGATGTGATGGACATACTCCTATAGTTAAGCGTAGCATAAAGATCAAGTCATTTAATGTAGTTCATTTGCTATAAGCTTTCTGATACATAGTAACCTAATTCCTTCGACCATGAGATCATGTTAATCACCATCACCGGAAAGATGCTTTGATGACATCAAACGCCACACCGTAGCTGGGTGGCTATAAAGGTGGCATTGAGTGTTAGGAAAGTATGTGTTGAGGCACGTGGATCAAGAGTGGGATTTGTCCATCCATATGACGGATAGATATACTCTGGGCCCTCTCGGTGGAATGTCATCCAATTAGCTTGCAAGCATGTGACTGGCTCACAAGGGATCACATACCACGGGAACGAGAAAAGAGTACTTATCAGTAACGAGGTTGAACTAGGTATACAGAGATACCAACGATCAAAACCTCGGATAAGTAAAATATCGTGAGACAAAGGGAAATTGGTATCGTATGTAAGTGGTTCATTCGATCACAAAGTAATCGTAGAAATATGTGGGAGCCATATGAATTTCCAGATTCCTCTATTGGTTATTGATCGGAGAAGTGTCTCGATCATGTCCGCATAATTCACGAACCGTAGGGAGACACACTTAAGGATTCAATGTTGTAGAGTAGTTATGGAATGATGAGTAAGAGACCGAATGTTGTTCGGAGTCTCGGATGGGATCCGGGATATCACGAGGAGATCCGGAATGGTCCGGAGAATAAGATTCATATAAGGAAAGTCCTGTTTCGGAGTTGGGGAATGGTTCCGGTGTTTTCATCGGGAATGTTCTAGAAGGTTCCGGAATGTCCGGCACTCCGGAGGGGAAGGGTACATGAATGTGTTATACCAAGTTGGAATGATTGCATCATGTACTAAGTGTCATCGCTGAACAAAATATAGGATTTAATCAAATCCTTGTTTGAAAAGTCAAACGCTAATTTGAAAGTCAAACGGCTATTTTTGGGAAGTGGAGAGGGAGGTGGAAACCGAGTTGGGGAGGAGTCCCTCCTCCACTGCCGGCCCACTTGGATCCGAGTTGGGGAGGGATTCCCCTCCCCTTGGCCGGCGCCTCCCTCCTATAAGAGGAGGGGCAGGGCTCCCCTCCTAACACACAAGATCCCCACCCAAAACCCTAGCTCTAGGCGCCACCACCCCTCCAAGTGTTGCCGCCACCTAGGGATCCTCTAGCCGCAGAATTAGGGTTTCTCCAAGCCCTAGCTGCCGGCCACACCAAGCCCCTTTGGTGCTTCTAATCCGTAGATCCCCAAGGCTCTCTCATACTCCACCATACTCGCTCCGGCTTAAGGCGAAGCCCTGCGAGATCTTCCCTCTACTTCCGGTACCACGCCGTCGTGCTGCCGGAATCGCGAGGAGAGTGCTACAACCTCTGCTGCCTGCTAGAACAAGGGAGAGGAAGGTCTTCATCGAGTACCGAACGTGTGACCGACTGCGGAAGCGCTGCCGGAACACAGAGCCGGAAGGATCGTCTACGCGATCTTGAGATCGGCAAGTGTACGACTACATCACCCACGAGAATCTGCTCTCGTTAACCGCTTTGGAATCTTCGAGGGTGAGTTCCTCTATCGACTCGTTGCTACAATCTAGTAGATAGATCTTGGCTTGTTTGTTTGCATGCGGTAGAAAATTTTTGTTTTCCATGCTACGAACCCCTACAGGAATGAGGAGATCTTGAAGATTTGAGTGGCTCCAATGGTGGTCTTGACTTTAATGTGTTTGAGCAACTTGTCCCAAGGTAGGTGGAGGGGTATTTATACCCCTCCACAGAATCTGGCCGTTGGAGAATTTATTGAAGCAGTAGTACCGGAAATTCAAGCGGTACTATCTGAGAACTCCGGTACTACCGGACCTGGTACCGGACCACCCCTTTTTCAAACTTCATCAAGTCCTGCCCACAGCGGTACTACTATTGCTGCTACCGGAAAGCTGTAGTACCGCCAGTGGCAACCGGTACTACCGGACATAGAGGAATCAGCAGCTTTCAGACGAAAAACTCTCTGTCACGCCAGGTAGTAAAATGCGGTACTACCGCATTTTGCTACCGGCGCAGACAGAAGCTTTTTGCAACGTACAAAAAGTCTCTGCCCCGAGCGGTACTAAAATGCGGTACTACCGCATTTTAGTACCGGAGCAGGCAGAAGCTTTTTGCAACGTACAAAAAGTCTCTGCCCCGAGCGGTACTACCGCATTTTCGTACCGGAGCAGGCAGAAGATTTTGACAAGCTGTCAAAAAGCTTCTGTCGCGCTAGGTACTAAAATGTGGTACTACCGCTTTTTAGTACCTGGCGCGGCAGAGACTTTTTGACAGTTAGTCATAGGCTTCTGTCTGATCCGGCAGCAAAAAGCGGTACTACCGCTTTTTGGTACCGCGCCAGGCAGACAGTTTTTGAATGTTTGCATATCTTTTTAATGTACCTGCGACACACTTAGCAAATCATTAGTCCGACATGTGTGTTGTTATCAAAAACCAAAATCACTAGGGATAGCAAATGCTCTTTCAATCTCCCCCTTTTTGGTGTTTGATGACAACACACATTTTGCAGGGAAATCTAGTGATGACAAGATGTAGATGGGGCTCCCCCTAGATATGTAGAAACAAGCCCCATACACTCTAACAAGCTACCTGGGAGTAGAAGTCGCACATAGAGCACATACCTTTGCTAAATAACATGTGATGACCAATATTGATTAGAAATGGGGAAGGTCGTCACATAGGATGGATCCAAACAAGAATAGCCATATTACACACAATATGGATCCATACGATAACCACATAGTCTTACCATACATAGCACAAATAGTTAGTTCACACATAGTAAGTCACACATAATAAGAGGCAAACAAATAAAGTTCACAAGCGAATAAAATCAAAGGCAAGAACGAGCTTGTGACTTTTCCCTCGCAAATCCCGCAACCTAATGTGCAACTTCTCCCCCTTTGGCATCAAGACGCCAAAAAGGGACAAGAGCAACACTAACGCCCCGGAGATCACTCATCATCATCATCATCAACAAAGTATTCCCATGCATCATCATGAGGTGGAGGGGCACGGAAGGAGGAGGTGGCATCATCTTCCCAGTTGCTGTGCTTGGAGATCCATTGGTCTTCTGGGGTAATGTTGTTCTCGGAGCCCTTGGAAATGGTCAAGCCTTGAGCCTCCATCATTTCCTTCTGACGAGCACATGCCTTCTTGGCATAGACATGGGCCTCGTACATGCGTTTCTGATTGTCCACTTGGAAGCAGAAAATCTTATTGAGTTTGGCCTCAAACCTCTTGGCCCAAGATGGCTGAGCGGACTTGCGACGTGAGACCACAAAGGTAGCATCCTGCTGTGCATCAACAACATCACCTGATTCCTCCTCAACCGGGTTCCCATCCTCATCAACAATCTAACCATCCGCATTGCATGGTTTGAGATGGGTCTTGATCAATAGATTCTTGTGGCGGTGAGTGGCAAGACGAAGAGAAGGCAAGTCACGGGCAATCACAGGGTACTTGCTAATGATGAGAGCCATGATGTATGGAGCAAAAGGAGGCACCCTCCTCTGAAATGTGGCGCAGACCATTTCATTCCAAATAACATCCATCACATCCATAGGTAGGCCAGAGTCACGGTGATGATAGGTGGCCATCATAATATCTACCATGAAAGCATGTATCTCATCCACATTCCCAGCACGAGGGGCGACGGTCTCACGAAAGATGCGATGCAAGATGCCATATGTAGGGAGGAGCCCTTTGATCTTTCCAGGGATTCCGCGCCCTCGGATGTACAGTGGGGAAAGCACATCTTTCTTCATGGGACGATCATTGGCGTGGCACCGAAAGCCAACGGGAATGTCCTTGCCATGGTCTTCGTACCCGAGGATAGCCCCAAACTCAACCAATGTTGCTTGCTTGACAACACCCTCGGTCATCCAGGTGAGAGTCTGAGTATCATTCTTGGCAAAGTGAACGGTTGCATAGAACTGAGCAATGAACATTGGATCATAGTTGCACCGGAACTCCATAATGGGAAGCAAGCCAATGTTGGTGCAAATGTCAAGGGCCTCACCAAAGTAGTTCAGATTCTTCCTCACATGATTCATCTCGATCCATTTTTGAGGAACCACAATTTTGTCATCTTTCATGAGAATCTCATGGAACACCCGCTCCTGAAAATCCGTAAAGAAGAGGCTATTTTCTCGAGCATGAGAGCGAGCTGTCCCATATGGACTGACCACCCGCAGGGCATGAAATTCTGACTCAGACAAATTAGACAGCAGCTTTGTCCCAGATGGCCCGGAACTGTGGCTCTTGCGAGGACCGGAAGGAGGAGTAGGTGGAGGAGCTTTACCACGACCAGCACTTTGCTTGACCCCCCACCCCGACGACCACGAGTTGTTGGCAATTTCAGACGGGCACTAGGTTGAGGCATGACCTCCTCTTCTGACTCGGTCTCTGATTCTGACTCATAGTCCTCGATCTCATAGTGAGCTTTGGAGCGCTTGCGTGATCCCCGGGAACCCCCTGCACCTATGAAAGAACGAGGGAGATAGCATAGGGGTAAGGGCACAAGAACCTGAGGCAAACAGAGGATGGAGCTTGGTGTTTTTTTTTAAAATTGCTGCCAGTACTGGGCGGTAGTACCGGACCTGCACTAGCGGTAGTACCGCCAAGCGGTAGTACCGGAAAAAGATTCCCGATACTACCGGCCCGCGACTATAGTGCAGATCTGGACTAGAGATCCAAGTACGGGCAATAAATTTGTTATAAAACACGATTTCCATCGGACCAAGTGATAGATCTGGTAAATAGCACACGATACAACCTCTAGAATGCGAGTTTTAACCAAGGATCAAAGTTACCCTAGATTCAATGGAGAAAACAAGTGAGAAGATGAGGAGGGCGGTAGTACCGGTGTCCATGACAGTGGGGAAGAGAGAGGAGCCCGCAGGGAGGCCAGATCCGGTGTGAATCCGGGAGAAGGAGGGAAGGGCGAGGCTCCTCCGGCGTCCTCTTGCTCTGGCGGTGGCGCTGGTGAGGAGTGGAGACGAGGAATGAATGAGGCACTGAGGGGTGCCTCTCCCTTGTCTCAGTCTTAACCGACACGCAGAAGCGGTAGTACCGGTTGCATGGGCGGTAGTACCGGAGGTACCAACCGGTAGTACCGCACCTGGGAAGTTTCCAGGCAGGACCCTAGAAACAAAACCAGAGGCGGTAGTACCGCTAGAAACGTCCGGTAGTACCGTTTGGCGGTAGTACCACATATGAGATCTGGTAGTACCATGACCATCACGACAGAGAGCCAAGATACATAAAAAGGAAGGTTCTTGTGCAGAGTAGATGGGTTTTGTTGGGGGATAAGAATGGCATGGGTTTAGAGAGTCACGCTGATATGGGCCAATGCACTCAAAAGATTACTAAAAACATATGGAGAGCCAAATGTGAGTGCACGACCAAAAGAACAACACCAACTAGAGGGTGTCAAACATGAGTAAGAACCAATTCAACAAGTGACAAACACGAGTAATCACATCAACCTCTCGATTGAGAGGGGGGGGGGGCGGTGGCCTAGGCCACCATATTTGAGTATACTCGGCTTGGCACCACGAAGATATATCTTGGGTCCATTACCGAAACTCATCATTAAGCTCACATATCACAAAATGATATTAAGAGGAATGATTTTGTTTAATTTGCGCATAATGGGGGGGAGGGATAGTCCAATCAATTAGGACCGCACTCCCCCTATGTCCATGCCTACACCTAAACCAAATATGGGTCGAGTATTAGGTGAGAGCGCAAGATAGTCAAGTCAAGCTCCTTGAATCTACGATATTTAGTTCATTCCTCAAGTAGCAAAACCTTGCTTCATCAAGTGGCTTCGTGAAGATATCGGCAAGTTGATCTTTGGTAGAAACATAGGATAGATCAATATCACCTCGAGCAACATGATCTCTAATGAAGTGGTGACGAATCTCAGTATGCTTTGTCCTTGTGTGATCCACCGGGTTGTATGCAATTTTGATGGCACTTTCATTGTCACATAGAAGAGGCACTTAGTCACAATGGACACCGTATTCCTTTAAAGTTTGCCTCATCCATAGCAATTGGGTGCAAGCACTAGCAGCAGCAACATACCTGGCTTCAGCGGTGGAGAGAGATATACAATTTTGCTTCTTAGAAGACCAACATACCAAGGACCTACCAAGGAATTGGCACGCCCCGGATGTTGATTTTCTATCATCCTTGTCCCCCGCCCAGTCCGAATCCGTGTATCCACAAAGAGCAAATGTTGAACCTCGAGGATACCAAAGACCATAAAATGGGGTGTGAACTAAATATCGAAAGATTCTCTTGACCGCCATTAAATGGCTTTCCTTAGGAGCCGCGTGATATCTTGCACACACACCTACACTCAACACAATATCGGGTCTAGATGCACAAAGGTAAAGCAAAGAACCAATCATAGACCGGTATACCTTTTGATCCACATCTTTACCATTTGGATTTTGTTCTAGATGAGTCTTTGTAGCCATGGGAGTAGGAGCTCCATTCAAATCTTGCATTTTGAATCTCTTGAGCATGTCTTGAGTATACTTGGCTTGGTTGAAGAATGTTCCTCCTCTAACTTGCTTGATCTCAAATCCAAGAAATACTTTCAACTCCCCCATCAAAGACATCCGGAACCTACTAGTCATAAGCTTTGAGAATTCATCATTAAAAGCTTTGTTAGATGAGACAAAGATAATATCATCAACATATATTTGACATACAAAAAACTCCCCATTGACCCTCTTAGTAAAAAGAGTGGGATCGATTTTCCCAACTTCAAAGCCACGGTCAAACAATAACTCTCTAAAGTGCTCATACCACGTGTGTGGGGCTTGCTTGAGCCCATAGAGCGCCTTATCAAGTTTGTAGACATGGTTTGGGAAGTTGGGGTCCTCAAATACCGGGGGTTGCTTAACATATACCAATTCATTTAAAGGACCATTAAGGAATGCACTTTCTACATCCATTTGTTGCAACTTAAAGTTATGATGTGCCACATAAGCAAGAAGGATACGGATGGACTCAAGGCGAGCCACGGGTGCATAAGTCTCTCCATAATCAATGCCTTCAATTTGAGAATACCCTTGTGCAACCAATCTAGCCTTGTTCCTTAATATAATTCCATGCTCATCTTGCTTGTTCTTGAATATCCACTTTGTTCCAATAACATTGCGGCAATCCTTTGGCCTCTCAACTAACTTCCACACTTTGTTTCTCTCAAAGTTGTTGAGCTCTTTGTGCATAGCTCCTAACCAATCCGAATCTTCAAGAGCTTCCCACACTTTCTTTGGTTCAATCATAGAGATGTGTGCTTGGTGTTCACTGAACCTCTTCAATTGTGCTCTTGTGGAAATTCCTTTCCTTAGATCTCCAACAACATTTTGGAGGGTGTGGTCTCTTATTTCCAACATTCTTTCTTTTCTAGCTTCGCGACGAGCGTGGATCTCCTCATTGTTTCTTGGAGGACCCTCTTCATCATTTTGATCCTCGTCTTGACCATCAACTTGACCTTGACATCATTGGAGTCATCCTCTACATTGGGACGCAAGGATTAACCTTGGTCTTGATCAAGTGCTCTTCTAGCATCAATTTGAGCTTGTCTCAAAACAGTTTGGATGGATCTTCCTTGACAAATTGACTTGGCACCACTTGACAACCCATCGAATGGACCAAGCTCCCTTTGACTAGAGTTCACACATTGATCACTATGTTGAGGGTCCACATCTTGTCTTTGGCTTGAGTCAATGTCCTATTCGGTAGATGGAGCATGTTGAGGTTGTGAAGATGAGGGCTCCACTCGATTGGAGCATAGTTCTTCTCGATACGCCATAAGGGGTTCCTCAACGGGCCGGATATAACCCACACCCATTCTTCCTATGGCATCCTGAGGCATTTCATCATCTGCATCACAAGCATCAACACGCCCCCCTTGGGAACCATCATATTCTTCGAAGGTCACACTACAAGATTCTATGACGGCTCCGGAGAGCTTGTCATAGATTCTATAAGTGTGAGATTCGAGACCGTAGCCAACAAAAATACCCTCTAATGCTTTAGACTCGAATTTAGACAAACGAACACCTTTCATGAGATAGAAACACTTACAACCGAACACCCGGAAGTAAGATATGTTGGGCTTGTTACCGGTAAGTATCTCATATGGAGTCTTGTTGATTTTCTTGCGGAGGTAGAGTCGGTTTGAAGCATGGCAAGCGGTGGAGACGGCTTCGGCCCAGAAGTTGTATGGAGATTTAAACTCCGCCAACATGGTCCTAGCCATCTCAATAAGAGTCCGGTTCTTCCTTTCGGCCACACCATTTTGTTGAGGGGTGTATGCAGCGGAATATTGATGTTTAATCCCCTCATCACTAAGGAAATCATTCAAGGTGTAGTTCTTGAACTCGGTGCCGTTGTCACTTCTTATAATCAACACGGGAACATTGTGTTGCCGTTGAACCAAGTTGATGAAGTCGATAAAAGTCCTTTGAGTTTCACTCTTCAACTTGAAGAAATAAACCCAAGAGTATCTTGAAAACTCGTCAACAATCACCAAACAATATTTCTTCCCTCCAAGACTTGCATGAGATGGAGGACCAAATAGGTCCACATGGAGGAGTTCCAAGATCTTGTTAGACTTGATTTGGTTCGTGGGCTTGTGAGGAGCGTCATGCATCTTCCCCAGAACACATGCCCTGCAAACACGATCTTTGGCAAAGGAAACATTTTCTTTTAGTCCAACAATATGGCCCTCTTTATGGAGACTTTGCAAAGTTCTCATATTGACATGGGCTATTCGGCGGTGCCATAGCCAACCCACATCGGCCTTTCCGTATAAGCACATCGGACCTGCAGTGGCTTGCCCCGAAAATTCCACCACATACAAGTCATTTTCGACGTACCCAACGAAAGTGACCTTGAGAGACTTGCTCCACATGAGGACCACAATATCATCATCAATAAAGACGGCAAAGCCCATCTTTCCAAGAGCACGGACACAAAGTAAATTGTATCCAAGGGTTTCAACAAGCATGACGTTCACGAGTGTAATGTCGTGAGCCACCACTACCTTGCCGAAACCCATTACCTTAGACTTTGACTTGTCGGCATATGTGACGGTGATTTGATCTTCATTTGACACCAAGTCCTTGACAATAGACGAGCTTCCGGTCATATGACTTGTGCAACCACTATCGATCACCCATTTTGACCCTCTGGAAGCATAAGTCTACAAAAGATCAAGCTAGTTTTTAGGTACCCATTTTTCAATGGGTCCTCTTTTGTTAGCAACAAGGGTCTTGGGAACCCAAATAGACCAAGCAATATAATCATCATAAGGGCCAACATATTGTGCATACACATCACCATAATAATCACGCATTAGAACATAGTGAGGTTTAGCACTTCCCGCAAAATCATCATGAGACATAGTTTTACCATTTGTGGTCTTACTCTCCACAATGGTCTTGTTGGTCTCTTGTGCGGGCTTGTCCTTCTTCTTCTAGTTGTTCTTCTTCTTTGTTTTGGAGACAAAACCAATGCCCCCTTTATCACCACTACGCCTTTGCTTGCTCAAAAGATCATCAATAGACTTGTTGCCTTGTGGAAATGTGGCCTTAGCAAGCTCCCCCTTCAACCTAGAATTCTCTTCAAGAATAGTTGTGCTACTAGATGGAATGAAGTTACTAGGTGAAGGAATATTGGCCAATTGAGTTTGAAGCATTTCATGGGACTTTGTGAGTGACAAGAGTTCACTCTCCAAGGCCTTGTGGGCCTTGCTAAGCAAGCTGAAGTCCTCGGCAAGTTTTTCATGAACCACACCAAACTCAATCTTGTCCTTTTTAGCTCTTTTATATTTAGCAATAGCATGATCACGCTCTTTGATGAGTTTGTTAACAATAATATCATTGGCCTCATCAAGCCCTTCAAGTTTTAATTCAAGTGACAACCTAGTTTCTTGTTGTGGCATCCCGCAAAACCACTACAAGAAAATCGCGTTGTTTTTGTGCATTGCATCATCATGACCGCATGCTCATGTCATCATGCCACATTGCATTTGAGCATCGTCATCATCTTGCATTTGCTTGCATAAAATTATTTGCGGAAAAACCGGTTCATGTTTTCTAAACGCCCCGTTTTTTATTTAAACGCAAAACCCGGGTCGCCGGAATATTTTGTTTTGTCTGCTATCGATTTGCAAAAGCCCTGTTTGAAATAATAAAATATTTAATTATTTTAGGGGGGCAGTCGAACGGGCCGGTTCGACCCGGACGACCACCCCCAGAATAAAACGGTCTACCCCAAAATCCTATTCCTACCCAACCTAGTCTACCCACCCCTCCAGCCACCTCACTCCCTCCAATCGGCTCTCGCCACCTCATCCCTCTCTTCCCCTCTATCCTATCCCGCGTTGCCACCTCACCAAACTCCCTCTCTCTCTCACCCCCAATCCCCACACCACAGCACACACACACACAACACCCCACACGCCAGCCACACCCCACACCACACGCGCCAGCCCCGTCCCACTCGACCCCACCTGTCCCCACGCCCCGGACCCACCCCCACCGACCCGCTCCCTCCCCAACCTCCTCTCTCCGCGCGCGACGATGTCCTCCTCCCCTACCCCGATGCCGCCGCTCCTCCCTCCCTCTCCCCCGTCCGGCCACCTCCCTCCCCTTCTTCCCGCCGCTCGCCGGCCAAGCTCCCCACCGCGCGCGCCCGCCTCCGGCCGGGCCAGCTTCCCCCCTAGTCGCCTCCTCGCCACCGCCTTCTCCTCCACCTCCGGCCACCGCTCCCCGCCGACGCCCCGCCTCCTTCCCCCTCGTCTGCACGCCGCCCTGCCCTTCGCCTCCGCGCCTCCATGCGCCACCGCGGCCCCTCCGTCCTCCGCCCTCGTCGCCCGTTCTCCCGCGCCGGCGCGCCTCCCCGTGGCGCCGCCTCCTCCGCCTCCAGCCCCGCCTCCGGCCGCGTTCCGCCGCCGCCGGCTCTCCCCTTCCTCCCTCTGTTCGCTTCCTCGGCCGCCGCCTCTGCTCCACCCGCGACCGCGCCTGCCGTCCTCCGACCCTCTCTCCACCGCCGCTGCCTCGCGTCTCCTCCTCCCCGTCCTGGCGTCTGGCCACGTGCGGTCCACCTCGTGTGTGGTGTTGTTGCCCCGGTTGTTCGAAGCTTCGTGATGGACAAGATTGTTGGGCTTTTTGGCAAGACCTACGGTACCGCGCGGGTACCCGAGACCGAAGGTTGAAGCGAAGCCGAAGAACTGTGTCGCATCGGATATCTCGCCAAGACCGTCATTGATGGCAAGTCCGAACCTTAGGCCGTGGAGGTGGAAACCCAGGGCCTCCGAAGCCGAGACCCCAAGATCTTCACGGATTCGAAGACCGAACCCCGGGGGCCGCCATGACCTTCGGCAAGGATCCGACAAGATCGTCTACATGGACGTAAAGTTCTCCACCCCGAAGACCCATCCCCGAGACCGAACCCTCGGCACGCCATGACCATCTTCACGGACCTGGAGACCACGGTTGCGACAAGTTCTCCTTCCCGGCAGCATTGACGCCCATGCGACAAGATCTACTCCACGGATCCCCAAGACCCCAGCACCCGATCCGCTCAAGTTCGTCGAGAGCGGCAAGATCGACCGCTTGGAACCAAGATCTCCGGCACGTCACGACAAGTTCTCCATCTTGTAACCGATCCCGTCGAACCCGGAACCCTGAGCCCGACCCCGAACCCCGGAACCCAAGATCGCCGAACCCTAATGTGTGACCCCTTTCTCGAACCCTATTTTTATAAATGTAATATATAAATTGTTGCATATTAAATTGTCACGCTCGCATCATATCATGTGGTTTGGGGGCCTTATGCCGATTCACCTACACTACTAGGAAAACAGCTATAGGTAATCAGCACATCCGTGGCTCACATGGTTGAAGTGCCCCACGGCTAAAACAGGCGTGGCTCACCTATGGGCAGTGCCCTACTAGTAACTAGAACAACCGTGGCGCACATGACTATAGTGCGTCACAGATGTGTGTGGTCCAGGGCCCTGTTGGACGCTCGCCAAACATCTGTAGCGCACTATAGTCATGTGCGCCACGGTTGTTACTGTCATCTGTGGCGCACATGGGGGGGGTGCGCTACGCCTAAGCGCACGCCCCCTCTGCTGTGAAACGGCCACAAACATCTGTGGCGCACATGGCATAGTGCGCCACAGATGTATAAACTTAGCCGTAGGGCACTCTGCCCTAGTGCCCTACGCCTAAGTGGCATGCACCAACTCCACCCCCCCCCCCCCCCCCGTGGATCGCCTTTTTAGGGTTTGCAAAAAATAAACGAAAATGATAAACACTTCAAAAAATTAAATTCTTTCATATTTAGGTAGGTAATGTGGTATAGCTTCTAGTAAAATTAACAAAAATGAGTTTCGACTTTATTTGCAAAAAAAAGTCATGCCACGGTAAAAAGGTCGTAACTTTTGCATACGATATCGAAAAAAATCGTATAATATACCAAAATGACGAGAACGAGATTTCGCATCCGCTCGCAACGACCTCTGGTCGTTTAGCGATTTTTTAGATTTTCAAAATTCGAAAAGAGTAAAAAGTTACGGTCAAAAAACCGTTTTTTCCTGTAGAAAAAAAACAGGGCGACTTATCCGTAGCGCACCTACACCTAGTGCGCCACGGATAAGCTTGGGCGGGATTCAAATTTGAATCCCCACCCCGCCCTCCTCCCTTTTCCTTTCCCCTTTTCCCTTCCCCTTTTCCCTCTTCCTCTCCCTTTCCCTTCTCCTTCTTCCTTCTTCCTTCTCCCTTCTCCTTCTCCTCTCCTTGCAGTGACAGCGTGACGTCGACCTCCTTCTCCTCCTCCTCGCAATGACAACGGGCGACGTCGACCTTCCTTCCTTCCTATCTTCCTCCATCTCTTCCTACCTCCCTCTCTTCTTCTCCTCCTCCTCTTCTTCTCCTCATCTTCCTCCTCTGCCCCCTCTTCTTCTCCTCCTCTTCCTCCTCTGCCTCCTCTTCTTCTTCTCCCCCTCTTCCTCCTCTTCTTCTCCTCCTCTTCCTCCTTTGCCTCCTCTTCTTCTTCTCCTCCTCTTCCTCCTATTCTCCTCCTCCTCCTTGCAGTTCCGACGACGACAACAAGGTGACGACGAGGAGGCGACGACGGCGACGACCTGCACCGATGCGCGACGGCACTGACGACGAGATCCAGATCTGCTGCTTTTTTTTTGAATTTTGAAATTTATATCCATGGCGCACATCACCTAGTGCGCCACGGTTGTATCTAAACTTCTGTGGCGCACCTGCCCAAACTTCTGTGGCGCACTGGCATGTGCGCCACGCCTGTATCTAAACTTCTGTGGCGCACTAGGCAGTGCGCCACGGCTGAGAGATAGCCGTAGCGCAAGGCCCGTGGCGCACTGCTAGTGCGCCACAGATGGGCATTTCGGGTGCGCCACTAACAGCCTGTTTCCTAGTAGTGCTAATAACTAAATATGGGGCCCATATGCGGGCAAAGCCAGTCGTATATTGGCCTCATTTAAATTTGTGTAGCGAACCCGGTGCTATCTTTTGCCAGATTAAGACAACCTTTAAATTGCGGGGGTTCCAAATAACATGAACCATCTAATTAATTGCCGGGACCCCGGTTTCGCTTAATATTGACCTACTTGCATCGCATCTTTGCCATGTCATATATCATACATGCATCATGCCCGATCTTTTGCCGTAGTATTAAATATTGCATCCGGTGTTCTTTCTAGTGTTTTGCTTCTTCGCGGATAAGGCCGTTGAGTTGATGCGAGTGCCGACCCGATCTTCGGTTGAACCTTCGACAATGTTTTCAGGCGAGCATCTCCCCCTTTCTACCTATCTTACTTTTATAGTATTTATTCCCTCCTGTTGATCTATTGCTATCTGTGTTGCGATGCTCTAGTTTCCGTACCCGTGAAACCCCTTGCAGCCGTATATTGCCTTGGACACATCCTATTACCTGTTGTTTGGTAGATAGTTGGACTTGCGCGTCGTAGTCGCTTGCTCAAGTGCTGTTGCGTGTCGTCAAGTACCACAGTTGTTGGAGCACTGCCGCATGTTTAATGTTGGAGATGATCATGGCTTTAATTATCATTCACTTTAATTATTGTTTAATAACTAAAATTGAAGTAGGTAAGCAGAGGCACCGGTGGGTGATAGATAATATTTGGTTTCCGACCGCCCACTTGTGTCCCGTAGGACCCCGAGTTCTTGACACCTGTTCCGAGATCGAGCGCGCTAACCACATGTGGGGAGATATGGGCCCCCCATCGATTTAGTACCTGATTTCAAAGTATTGTACTGGGGGCCACAAGTATTTTGGGGCTTTATTACTATCCTGTACTTATGCCATGCTTTACTGCTTTATTTACGATTGTGTGAGGAGCACGCTGTACTGTTTTGGAAGCGGAGTGTTTTCGCGGTATCGACAGTCCCAGTTTTGGGATTTGCTGTCGTTTACAGCCACTGTCGTAAACCCTGAGTCCGTCTCGGAGACCGGCCGACTTCGTTGCGGGTGTACTTAGTGGGGTGGCCCCCCGTGCTTGCTTTGGGTCTGGGAAACGTCATGACTTAGGCCCCGCCGACATACCGATGGGTGTATGTTAACTGATCTGGCAAAAAGGGTCGAAGTGCGTGTGGATACTTTGGTGCACCCCTGCAGGGTTTAATCTTTTCGAGAAGCCGTGTCCGCGGTTATGGACGACTTGGAGCACATTGCTTGATCATAGACAACTATAACTAAAGTTTACTGTTATACTTTGACTTGTATCTGATATGATTAGTAATCAGCTTCACTGCAACGGAATGGCTAAATAAAAGTACCAACAACTGCTGGGTTTTGGGATATCTCATGCTATCGTATATTGGACTAGTAAGTGTTGCAACTACAACGTAATGATTAGCTAAAACTGCCCACTGCTTATTTTATCAGGATGATTATCTATACCTGACTAGTAGTTGCTGCAACGATAACGGAATAAATAAAACTGCCAACTGTGTGAGTTCCTCGGTTGACTTCCTCGTTTGATCTCGAGGGGGAGACACCAGGATGGGTTTGTTTGGTGTTAGCTTCAGGTTGGATCCGGATAGGTCATTCTTATCCCTCTCTGATAACCGCCAGTTGTATCGAGTCTCTATAGGTTGTTTAGTGCATGCTGCCGCTGCCGCTCAGTCCACCATACCTATGTAGGCGAGGACCGCCGAATTATAGTCTCGCCGTGTACTGGCCTCAGTACTGACGCTCCTCTTTTTCCTTTGCCCTTTGTCGGCACCCCTTTTGTTTAAGCAGGTTTTGAGCTTGACGCCGTTAGCAGGGTTACCCTTCCGGCTTGGCCTGGGCAGGGTTATGGACGCCATTGGTTATTCTTCAGGGCTCTTAGCCCCATTTGCATCTTGTCCGTAGTCGGACGCTCTATCATTTTCAAGGTGATTTGGATCTTTGTATATTGTATCTGCATTCTTGACTCTTTGAGTCGCGGTTATATATATCTGTTCTGTGGGTCCCATCGAGGACTGTTGTGTAATGTTATTACTTCGTTTTCCACCCGCACGCAAGTGCCTGGTGGGCACCTTCGAATCGTTTCTATGCAGGTTTGGCGGGTTTCGCTAAAACTTGCATAGGGCCGATTCTGAGGGTGTTACACTTGTTCTTCTTCTAGAGCATTGTTTAGGGCCTCAAGCTCAATCATATGTTCATGCCCAAGTTTACATCTTACATCTAGAAGCTCTTGAGTATGTGATAGTTGATCTAAGATGTTTCCAAAATGTAGCTTAGCATCACCTTCTAGGTTAGTCATAAACTCATCAAAGGCAATTAATTCCTTTTTAACATCAAGAGACATCTCATCATCAATTTCATCATTATCTAAGTGAGTAGAGCGGGATGATGAAGATACCTCCGTTCCTCTTGCCATAAGGCAAGTGGCGTTCTTGGTGGAAGAGTTATCATTTGGAGAATCGAAGAGTGAGAATGTCGGAGTAGAGGTGGTGGCAAGAGCAGCCACACCATGAGAAGTTTCCTCTTCGTCATCTTCATCATCTTCATTGTCGGAGGAGTACTCTTCATGAGTGATCAAGACAATTTCTCCTGGCTTCTTGTTGATGGGATTCTTTTTGATGAAAGGTTTCTTGTACGGTCCCTTGAGAGTCTTCTTCAACACAAGCTTTCCACCATGATCTTCTCTCTTCTCATAGGGGCAAGTAGCCACAAAGTGGTAGCGGTCACCACAATTGAAGCAAGTTCTCAATCTTGTGGTATTCTCTCTTTTCCCATTTGGATTGCTTCTCCATTCCATTTCCATCTTGGCCTTGGCGGGGTTCTTCCAAAAGTTCTTTGCATAGAAAGCCATAACTTCATCGGGATGGTCCATGGAAAGCCCTTCATCACTATCATCTTCATCCCCATGGTCCACAACTTTGGCCTTCAAAGCAACATTGACAACATTGCTCATACCAAGGGCACGAGCACGAGCATCTTTGGCATTCTTGGCGGCAACCTTGAAAGCAGCCATCTCTTGCATAACTTCATTTGAGGTCATGAGATGGTAGTTGTGTCTTCCTTGTAGGCTCTTCAAGTCGGTGGGTTCAAAAGGCATGAGTGCACTGACATATTTCCTTTTTATCCATGCATCATCCACATGTGAGGCACCCACATTCCTAAAAGCAGTGGCGGTGGTCTTGAGCCTTCGGTACATATCTTCGTGATCTTCACCTTCTTTCATGTAGAAGCCTTCGGCTTCATTGCTTAGAGCGTCATATCAGTTCCTCCTCATACTCTCATTTCCAATAAACAACACAGTGAGAGCATCCCAAGCTTCCTTGGCAATGCTAAAGTGCTCAATGTGTGGATAATCCTTTGTCCCCAAACCTTGTTGAATCATATGCAGAGCAGTGGCATTGAGTTGACTATTAACAATCTCTCTTCTTGTCAAGTTGTTTGGATCCCCAATAAAGAGTCCATGCTCGATGATGTTCCATAGTTCAATGCAAGAGCTGCGCATATGAGTTCTCATTAGTGATTGCCATTGAGCAAAAGTAGCAGATTCTTCAAGCTTAGGTGGCTCACCTCTATTGTATACATGAGGGTGAGGGATTGGAGGGTCGGGAGAGTACCATGAGTCACGGTGCTCACCCTTCCCACCATTATTGTGTGTGGAGGAATTAGCGTTGTCTAGTTTGCCCCCTACCACCATACCCTCGGGGGATACCGGAGTATTCCCTTTAGGTACAACGGATGGTAGATCCTCTTGAGGAGATGGGGGTGATGAGCCATCTTTTTCTTTAAGAAGTTGCTCAAGCATCTTCTTGACTTCGTTGACCAAGGAAGAGCTCAATCTTGTTTCCAAGTTTCTGAGATCTTCCATGGTCACCGGGGTCGACTCACTACCACCATCCCCTTCTTGGCTACCCATATTCTCTTAGGCGATAAAGCCCAAATAAAGAGCCGAGGTTCTGATACCAATTGAAAGGATCGTATGGGCACCTAGAAGGGGGGTGGGGGGTGAATAGGTGCTACTTCAAATTTTCTTCTTTTTCAAATTAAGGTTTGACAATAAGGTAAATTCTCTAGATAATGCACCTATGGTGAATTTACCTATATGACAATTATGCAAGAGCTACCACAATACAAAGTAGTAACGAGTAAGTAAGGTGTGGTAAAGGATAGAAGTAACCGAAAAGTGGACACGGAGACACAAGGATCTGTTTCCCGTAGTTCCTTCCTTTTGAGGGGAAGTACGTCTACGTTTGGAGAGGGGGTGGTTTCAAACCACCAACGCCACGAAAGGCCTCCCTTGTTCTCCGATGAATCTCACCCCAACGGGATCGATTCACCTTCCACTATATCGACAACCTTCAAGGTGGAAGCCGGCACCGTTACAAGTTTGGGGCACACATCCACAACTTAATCGGAGGCTCCCAAATACAAGCAAGCTGTCAAAGCAATCAAATACAAGCTTGTAAGAACCAAAATAAGAACTAGGGTTTCCAAGAAAACACTAGAGCAAAGGGGCCCTCAATGAAATGAGGGGGAAATGAAAATCTCTTTTGGTGAAGTAGTAGATCGGGGCCTCCTCCTTCGATTCTCCAAAGATCAAGGACTTTGGATGGTGGAATGAGGAGATCTTGAAGATTTGAGTGGCTCCAATTGTGGTCTTGACTTTAATGTGTTTGAGAAACTTGTCCCAAGGTAGGTGGAGGGGTATTTATACCCCTCCACAGAATCTGGCCGTTGGAGCATTTATTGAAGCGGTAGTACCGGAAGTTCAAGCGGTACTACCGGAGAACTCCGGTACTACCGGACCTGGTACCGGACCACCCCTTTTTCAAACTTCATCAAGTCCTTCCCACAGCGGTACTACTATTTCTGCTACCGGAAAGCGGTAGTACCGCCAGTGGCAACCGGTACTACCGGACATAGAGGAATCAGCAGCTTTCAGACGAAAAACTCTCTGTCACGCCAGGTAGTAAAATGCGGTACTACCGCATTTTGCTACCGGCACAGACAAAAGCTTTTTGCAACATACAAAAAGTCTCTGCCCCGAGCGGTAGTACCGGAGCAGGTAGAAGCGTTTTGCAACGTACAAAAAGTCTCTGCCCCGAGCGGTACTAAAATGCGGTACTACCGCATTTTAGTACCGGAGCAGGAAGAAGCTTTTGACAAGCTGTCAAAAAGCTTTTGTCGCGCTAGGTACTAAAATGCAGTACTACCGCTTTTTAGTACCTGGCGCGGCAGAGACTTTTTGACAGTTAGTCACAGGCTTCTGTCTGGTCCGGTAGCAAAAAGCGGTACTACCGCTTTTTGGTACCACGCCAGGCAGACAGTTTTTGAATGTTTGCAGATCTTTTTAATGTACCTGCGACACACTTAGCAAATCATTAGTCCGACATGTGTGTTGTTATCAAACACCAAAATCACTAGGGATAGCAAATGCTCTTTCACCATGTCCGATGTTAGACAAGGAAAAACTACGGTACTGACATAGACGATGTCGGAGCCTTAGAGTACAAGACAGGAAGACTAGGTAGTATTAGTGTAGGACTCTACCTTGTAATCCTAGGTTCTAGTGCCTTTATAAGACGTACCTTTAGGAGCCTTTAGGTCAACAAATCAACCTCGCGCAGTGAACCACACAATTCCTGTAACTCGGCGTATTGCAATTATAGTGATTTATAGCAGGAGTACGATCCCACCACTGTTTTTGAATATGAACCTAGGTAAGCTTTGTTATCTCGCACCCGCCAACTCACCGCCTTACCCCACCCCTCTCTACACGCTTTGTGAGGTATCCTCCATGGCGTACTCGTCGACAATACCACGACAGGAGTGCTAGGCCCGTGGGCGCTGTGACGACAAGCTCGCCGGCAACGAGGCTCCGATGGTAGATCTAGGGTAAGGGTTCGATCTAGGGTTAGGGTTAGAAGTGAAATATTTAGTTCTTTATGTTACAAGTGATGTAAAATGTATGAAAATCAATCTACTTTTGCAAGAACTAGTTAAAAAATCTTTGGCACCAATTTATATTTTTTTTTGCAGTATCTGTTCTGCAAACTAAAATTCGGCTACCGGATCACAATATCCAGCTCCCGATCCGAGTTATCCTGGTTAGGTTTATCGAGAATCTCCTATAGATGCTCTTAGGGGTTGTATGCTTGGGACTTTTATGGGCTATATATGCCACAAAAGCACCCAAATAGGTGATTTTTTTGACAATCAATACCATGGTATATTCATAGTAGCAATTAGTATATGATAGAGATACATAAGCTGGCTCCATCGATTACAAAATAAAGTCTAAAAGAAACTAGAGGTCTTCAATTTTTTTCTTCTTCCAAGGCATAATCTTGCACTTTTTTAAAGACAGCCCAAGACTGGCATATATCAAACCATAACCTATAAATACCAATGAAGGTTCTCGCATAACTTTTTGAGCCGCAGTGCTAAGGCTAGCACGTAACCATTAGAGTAATCAATCAACATCGACAAGAGATCCAACACAAGTATTGAGGCAAAATTAACCGAATAGCCTGGTCGAGATCGTTGACGAAGCGAGAGTACAAATCACCGTTGTCAAGGACATAGCAGTCAGGACAAATATTGGAAGGATAATCCTCTCGTAAGAACCAAGAGAAAAAACTCTAAACTCAATTTGGTAAAGGAAGATCTGAAAGACCGTATATATAGAATCTTAATCTTTATACACCACCATTGACGCCAGGAAGAAGATCTCAACGTCGAACGAAAGGCCAAAAATCACTTATTATAGACGACGACATCTTTATTGACATAGAGATAAAAAAAAACAAGGCAACTAAACACTAGTCTCCTAGAGATGCTCTTCGGGGTTGTTCGGTAGGGCCTTTTATGGATTTTTAAACTTTAGCTATATTTGTCACAGAAACATCTAAATAGAAGCTGGTTTTCCATCACCAGAAACAACCTGTGCAATGTTTTGGATAAGAAGCCATCGGGCTTCGGTGGGCCCTATCCCCCCACGTCACCAGCAAAGGAACCAAGCATCAGTCCACCACCCACTTCCGTGCCATGTCAGCCGCAAGAACACGACATGGAACGGAACGGAAAGGGGAAACCAGACACCAGCGGCATACCTAATCCGGCTCGCCCACTTGCGCCTGTCGTCATTACATACTGATTGAGCACATGATAACCATACTGTCGCCTTCGCTCCCCAACGACCTCAAGCACACCCGATCACAAAGCGACAAGATTTCCAACGTAGGAGACGAATTGGATATTTATTAAACTGATTAAGCATGGGATATTCTCGTTCGAGTACCCACCTAATCGACTAATCGAGTAAGAGATTGCTGTCGTTATGAAGCGATTTGTTCAAGGAAGCAAGTGGCTGCCTTTACGGCGGTGACGAGGCAGGCAGGGGGGGGGATAAGCTTCGCGGCAGGCAGGTTGGTACGTGCTGCTCACTCAGCCGGCCGGGCCGGGCTCGACCGGAAGAGGATAAGGAGGCGATCGATCGATCCAGTGATTGGATGGTTGGGGTATCCACTAGCCAGGTAGGTATCGGTATGGTTGCCATCGTTGTAAAGCATGTCTGTGTCTCCACTGGATTGGGATCGGATCGATTACATAGCTAAATTGGCCGGTGGAGCCCGGCATCTAAGCCTAACGGTGATTACTCTCCAATGATCTGAAGAACAGGGCACCGTCTAATCAGTAATCCTGCTAAGTAAGGTTAAATCGGTCAATTTCGTTCTACCCTTACCCCTAGGTTAGATTATACTACTATCTATGATGATGAGATGAACACTGAACGGCTGGCCACCGGCCCAGCTACCTATCCGATCCTCTCGATACAACAGATGGGAGATGTGTGCCAAATCCATCCGTGTTTCACCCACCTCTTGTACATTCAAGAGTAGCTCGGCGTGGAGCGGTGGATCGGAGCTACAGTGGCAGCACTGGATCTGGAAGAATCTCATTGTCCCATCCCGTGTGAACGCTGCTGGATTTTTGGGAGATCCCGCAGATGCATCTGTGAATCACATCGGTCCTACCACCTGCTATCCGTCACCGATCGATCTCACGATGGCTCCACTTAATTAATTAATCACCACCCTCTTCTTCTTCTTAACGAGCAGCGTCACCCTTGTCGCTCGGTTCGTGAGTGCAGCTGCCTTGTAGCATCCGAATTATTTCAACTCTTCGCCACATGATATATTGATATTGTTACACAAAGGAGATAAATCTTGTATATGTAGCAGTATCTCTGACGATAAGCTACACACATATATATATATTTCTGATAGTGCTAAACGATCAGCACAACTGCTAGTCAATTTTTAAAAAACCAGGCAGTTATCAGTAGGTAGTAACTTGTACGGATCTTCTACCAGGATTTCAGAATTAGCACACATGACATAGCGAGCAGTGAAAATAACAGCAAGGTGAAGAAGATTAAGAAAACAAATTCAACCAGGAAGCAAGAGCATGGAAACTCCTGCTGCCTACCAAACTCGTCATCCGGAGTACGGGCGGTTCAGACTGACATGCGCATCTAGATAGATAGATAGGTTCGTGATCACTCGTCAAGGGAAATGAAAACGACCTCTCCGTTGTCTCTTTGCTCCTACTCTTATTTTCAGAAGAAGAAAAACTCTTATTTTATTCCAGAAAACCATGGGTCTCTGCTTCACTGTCGCGCTTCACCATCCACTATTGTTTGCATCACTCGAAGAATTCGTGTGCAGTTTTTTTCTTTCAAGGGAATAAATAATACGTTTGTCGGTTGAATCGGTGGGCTATAGGGACAAGATCAGTCGCCTATGCACTTTTTAAATTGCATGTTGCGTTGTTGCGGTGACACAGGGCTTCTATACGTTTCTTGCATGTCCCCCTCCGTGACATTCATTTACCGGCAACCAAGCGGGAATATGTGTTTTATAATGCTATAAGAGAGCATCTTTCAGCTCTGTTCTATGGCTCAATGCAAGCACCAAAAGTAAAATAAAAGGAGGACAGGCAGAACTGTTGGAATATCGGTATTCCCTTTTGTTCATATTATTTGTCTCAACTTTGTCTAAATTTGTTCTATTTAGTCTAAATTTTTAAATAGATATATATGAATCTAAATAAATTTAAAATCAAATTTAAATAAAATTGACATCATTAATATGGATCGGAGTAGTGAAAATGGTGATGCATGCATCACTGAAAGATAAATGGCGCATGGAAATTTTGCCGGACGCTGAGCTCATCATAAATATAAGAGCAACTCTAACGGATTCCCTATATCCCTTCTACTATGTCTAAATTTAGGCTAAGTGATGAAGGGTGATCTCAGCAATACCCATTGTTATGGACTTAGGGTTTTGCGAAAAAAAAAGGGTTGAGGATTTCGTCGACTGATCAGATAAACAAGGAAGTCGATGTAGTCTGATTATTGAAAAAGCTCGGTTACAAAGTCGCCGTGAGCTAGGCGGTTAGCGCACGACAGATTGCTGGAAAACTAAGATGCCCTCTCTGTCGGGTCCTCCCAGCCTTTATATGAGAGGCTGGGGCCTGGATCCGTAGCTGGAGAGGTTACAAGTTAATACAAACTCTATGTCGGTTTCTAGATATTCCTTGTTAATCAAGATAAATCTTTATTCCGGCAGGTGCTTTCTGGACTTTGTTGGGCCTTCGTGGGCCATAAGCTTTTATGCGCCTAGGGTGACTAAGCATAGGGACCCGATTAGTCATATCCATGTCAGTAGCCCTCGAGACTCTATCTCACAGATTCGGGTCGAGTCTTAAAATTCTGTTTTGTCCATTTCAACCGAAGTTTTTGCTATAAGAAAGTTTATTTTTTAAGCTTTCACTACTAGGAAAAGAGCTATAGGTAATCCACACATCCGTGGCTCACGTGGTTGGAGTACCCCATGGGTAAAACAGGCGTGGCGCACTCCCAGGATGTGCCCTACTGCTAACTAGAGCAACCGTTGCGCACATGGGGGCAGTGCGCCACGAATATGTGTGGGCCAGAGCTCTGCCGGCCGCAGGCAACATACCTGTAGCGCACATGGGGCAGTGCACTACGGTTGTGAGGTGATACGTCGGAAACGTATCTATAATTCTTGATGTTCCATGTTTGTTTAGTATCTACATTGCTTTACTTTGTCTACACTTTGAGGTGTTTTTATATGTTTTCTCGTACTAACCTATTAACAAGATGCCACAATGCCAGTTGCTTATTTTCTTCTGTTTTTGGTTCCAGAAAGGCAGAAAATCAATATTCTCGGAATTGGACGGGACAAAAGACAAAGTCAATATTTTACCGTGGGGAACACAGAGCCAGAGTACGAGACGGAGGGGAGGCACCAGGGGGCCACACCCCCTGGCGGCGCGGGCTAGGGTTAGCCGCGCCTGGGGGGTGTGACCACCCTGGCCGCCCCCTGCCTCGCCTCTTCGCCTATAAAGAACCCCCGATGCATAGCCCCTAAGTACCCGACCAATTTTCCATGAAACCGTCTGCAGCCGCCGCCACCATCGTCCCTAGATCGGGGGGATCTGAAGCTCTTCCTGGCACCCTGCCGGAGGGGAGATCATCCCAAAGGCCTTCTTCTTCTTCATGCCAGCCTCCGGTATGAAGTGTGAGTAGTTCCACCTTGGACTACGGGTCCATGTAGTAGCTAGATGGTTGTATCTCCTCCTTTGTGCTACCATGTTTAGATCTTGTGAGCTCTGTTCATGATCAAGATCATCTATTTGTAATCATGCATGTTGTGTTTGCGGGGATCCCATGGATATTGAGATTACTATGTCAGATTGATTAATGGTTTTGTCTTATTGATTCTATCATGTCTGTGTTTTTTGTGATCTTGCATGCTCTCTGTTTCTAGTAGCTATCTTGGCCAAGTAGATGCTAGTGACTCCAAGAGGGGGTATTTATGCTTGATAGTGGGTTCATGCCTCTATTTAATCTAAGGGAAGTGACAAAAATCTCTAAGGTTGTAGATGTGTTGTTGCCACTAGGGAGAAAACAACAGTCTCTTGTTCATGAAACAAGTGGATTGTTTACCTTACACACTTTGCTTAAAGCAGTTATCCGTTGCTTGCAACTTAATATTGGAGGGGGTTCGGATGATAACCCAAAGGTGGATTTCTAGTCATAGATGCAGTTGAATGGCGGTTTATGTATCTTGTTGTATTGCCCAATCGAAACTCATAGGATCATGAATGTCTAGTATTGCATTGTTATGCCTTGCTCAGTCCTATCAATTGCCCCGCTGTAATTTGTTTACCCAGCATGCCGTGTTTTTTTTATATAAGGAGAGCACCTCTAGTCAACTATGGACCCCGGTCCAATCCTTACCATTGATACATCTTTCACTGTTTCTGTTTACTTTCTGCAAACCACTATTACCTTCCACACCATACGGTTAATTCAGCAAACCAGTGAAATTGACAACCTCACTGTTCGTTGAGGCAAAGTCTTGAGTTTGTGTTGTGCAGGTCTCCAAGTTGCTAGCAACACCTTTGAGTTGTTTCCTTCCTCCTACTGGTTCGATAACCTCGATTTGTTACTAAGGGAAAACTTTCTGCTGTGCTCATCACACCTTGCTCTTGGGGTCTCCCAACAAGGCGTCAATAACACGCCAACAAGCTTTTCTAGCGTCGTTGCCGGGGAGGCTAAGGACGTCTTCACAAGGGGAGTCCTTCTCAACTTTTCTCTTTACTTTGTTTTTGTTTTGCTTAGTTTCTTTTGCTTGGTTTTGTTTGCCTTTTTGAAAGTGTAAGATGGTTAACCTAGAGGGGGGTGAATAGGTTTCTACAAAATTCTTTATAATCTTTTGCAAGTTTTAGGCTTTGCGGAATATAAGTGAGCCTAAATGCATACTAGGTGAGGCAACCTAGATGATGAAACAAGATACTTCAAGCTCAAAGGATATCACAAGGTAGACGACACAAGTAAGATATCGGTTAAGGAATAACCGAAGCACGTGGAGACGAAGATGTATTCCCGTGTTCACCACCTTTGGGAAGGGGACTACGTCACGTTGGAGAGGTGTGAGGTTCCACGAAGGATTCCTCACGCGCCACAAAGGCTCACCTTCTTCTTTGATCATATCCCACGAAGGAATAGCTCACTTACTCGTGGTAGACTTTAAGGTAGTCTCCAAACCCTCACAAACTTTCCACGGAGAAAATCACAAGCCAAATGCCTCCGGGCGACCCTAGTCGCCTAGGGTTTCACACAAACCCAAGTGTAACAAGCTGACTCGGTGAACTCAAGGGGGAATGAAATTTGGCTTGGTGGAAACGTAGATCGGGACCTCCTCTTCCTTTCTACCAAAGGGATTTGGATTTGGTTGGGTAGAATGGGAGATCCTCAAGCTTTTGTGTTTCAACAATGGAGAGAGAGAGCTTCAAGAAATGAATGTTTGCTGAAATGCCTAACCTCTCAGTGGAGAAGAAAGGGGTATATATAGTATGGGGAAAAAAGATCCGTTTGGGGGTTCCTGCAACAGAACCGGCAATAATTCCGGTCGGACCGAGTTGCTCGCCGGAAATTCCGGCGACAGCTCCGGCGGACCGGACCACACGCCGGAAATTTTGGCGGCGACCGAAATTCTCGGCGAGCAGCCGAAAGTTCTTGCAGTAAGCTGTTTTGGTGCTTACCGAGAATTTCCGGCGGCAATCGGAAATTCCGGTGACAGCACCGGCGGTGCCGGCACTTCTGCCGATTTCACAGTAGCCCCTTTGGACTCATTTTTCATGGCTATTTCTCTCTCTCTCTCTCTCTCTCTTTGAAAGGGTGTGTGGCGGTGGATAATGAGAAGTATATTTGGTGTAGAACAACCCCAAAGAGCGCATCGAGATCACCCCTCTTAATAGTGTGGTGTTTCCTATTTGACTCAAGAGTAAATAAGTGAGAATAAGAAATAACACCACCGACTCTTCATATAGAAACGAATGGGGGGTCACACATCGCCTTTAACCAACACACAACGGACTCTCACCAGTAGATAAGCTAGTAGAAACATTAGTATGCTCTCTAGCTTCGATGTCATAGTTAACCAAAACACTAGATAAAGGCTATTTGCCCTTTCAATCTCCCCCTTTTTGGTTAACGATGACAAACCGAGCTAGAGTCAAAAGGATATATTATGATACGATTAGATACACAGATATCTAGCACATAATAGCAAGCACATAGTGATAGGAAATCCAAGTATAATAAAAGAACTGCAGAGTTGTCCACAGGGAAACATGTCCTCATCCAGCGAGGGCTTTTTGAAGTTGACATAGGGAACAGGAGCCAAAGCATTGCCCAAGTCTGGCACTAGGCGAACACGTTCTGTCAAGAAGGCATTATGCTGCCTCCTATTCTCCTGACTGAGATCCAAGCTGCGATGGGCAACATCATACGAAGAGCGACACATATCCCACAAACTGTTGAAGAAATGGGCAAGTCCTGTATTGCGAGGAAGAGCACGGGGAAGGTCCCGATGGGAGCGTGAACCAGCAGAAAGAGGATCATGAGCAAGCTTGGTCCGGCGCTCAGACGGCATCATCTGAGGGAGATACACATGAGAGCCCCGACGAGGTAAGGTGAAATCCTCCATATCTTCACGCGGACCTTTAGGGATAGCAGACGCAGGAACGGTGGCCTCAATCAGACGCTGAACATACTGACAAAAGTTGGGAGTCATGCGCTTCTCGATGGACCGCTGAATCTCACAGAAGATGAAATCACACCCATTGATCTTCCGCAGGCGACAAGGGTCACAATAGTACAACAGGTTCTTGTGGTGACCACAAAAATCAACTGCATCACCAACTTTGCTCACAAGATTGTAGTGGAAGAACCGAGCAAGGACCATATAGGTAGTACATGCCTGACAAGCTGGGAGGTGCATGGCTAGGCTCACTGGGGTAGCACTGAAGGATCTGGTTGTCACTGAAGGCCTTCTCAGAGTGAATGCAGAAGCCAGAAACACGGTCAGGAGGGTAACCCAGGGCATTGCAGAAATCATCAAAGGAAGCCGAGTACGGCTTGGTGCCGGTCATCCAAGTGACAGTGCGAGCAGCATCAGTGTGGAAATAAGCAGTGCAGAAGAACTGGCGAATGAGATCTGGCATGAGCTTAACCTTGATAGAGGCAAGACCAAAGACATCCATCTGCTTCAGGGCCACATCCACATGCTCAAAATCTGTATAGAGGTAGTGAGCATAGTGATCCTCATTGAGATACTTGGGAGGAACAAAGAAACCCTGCTTCATACGAGATGGCTCATTCTAGAAGTCATCCCAAAAGCACTTCTGAGTGTGAGTCCAAAACAATCTGTCAGCAGCAAGATAGGTGCGGTTGGGAAAACGGTATGGATTCTGCCTCCTCAAGTCCCGCCACTGATTCACAGAGATATCTAAAGCAGTATTATAGTTGGGAGGATCTTCTTCTTCATTAGGACCAAGACTAGACTTGCCCTTGGGAGCGGATCTTCTAGCAGAGGCTTTCTTCTTCTGTCCACTTGCAGAACCAGAACCCCCTGCGATAGCAGCTGCTTGTTTACGCTGAGTGAGGCAAGGAGCATGGATCCCGATGAACAGTACGCTTTCTCTTTTTGCTGGTGTCTTGCTCAAAATCGTTGTGGTCAGACGCTGCACAAGAAGCACACAAGAACACAAGGCAAAGAAAGCAAATGAGTGTATATGCCATAAAAGAACCCACAAGAACACATATTGATATTTGGGCAAGCGCATGGACATAAAAACAAACAGAATAGGAGTTTCGGCTCTAGGTCCAACAGAACTGACCCTGTCACCAGAAGGATCGGCGAAGGTTCCGACGGACCGGAAGCTCGACCAGAATTTTCGGCGAGCGTTTCGGTCGACCGAAACTATGACCGGAACTTTCGGCGACGATATCGGCGGGACCGGGCCTGGGACTGAAAACTCAAGGCAATCGATTTGGGAACTTTCCATGACTTAGTACTTGCGCAAAAACGACATGTGGGAGAACTAGGGTAAAACTAGGGTGGCACTAGCTTAGTTACTCTACTAGGGGGTAGAGAGAACCAAGAGAGCATAAGCTTGACCAAGAAAACTAGGGTTTCACCACCAACAAAAAAATATAAAGAGGAGATGAAAGAGCACAATACCCTCGGATGCCGAAGAAGAAGCCATGCCCCCCTTGCCAAAGATGGGCAAGAAGAAAGCACCACACGAGAAAGAGGGGGAGCACTCCCCGATCTCCCAATGCGGGCAAGGAGAGAGAAAAACCTTCAGTGAGAAGACTTGTAGAGGCCCAATCTACAATTTGGTGGAGTGGGGAGGGATTTGGATGGAGGGAAGGGACTATGGGGGGTGGAGAAGCTTCGGGCGACGACCATGGAGGAGGGGATGGCGTGGGGAAGAAGGAATAAAGAAAGTGGAACTGCCCCACGCGCGGGCTATAAATACCCAAGGAGAAAAAATTCCGTCAGTAAGTCCGGTCGAACCGGCGCCCACGCCGGAATTTCCGGTGAGAGCATCGGCGAACCGGCCCCGTGACCGATATTTCCGGTGGCGACCGGAATTTTTGGCAGAGAACCGAAACCGTATTCTGTAAGGGTTTTTGGTCTGCTGCCGGAATTTTCGGTGGTCGCCGGAAATGTCGGTCGCCAGGCCGGCGGACCGGAATTTTTGCCAGAAATTTTCAGGAGACAATGTATGTGGAATTTTTCTAGAGACAATGTATTGTGAGAAATCATATGAGCATATACACAAGATCCAAATGAAAACCAGATAAAGCACTGTCCATTTGACAAGGTCATGAAGAAAAACGAAGAGCAACCATGGACATAGGATTTAGCTTTGAACATCAAGGCACCCAATACACAAAACCAACCATTTGGCAGAGGATTTCTCCCCCTATGTTTAAGCACACATGTCATGGAGCTGATGCGTGCACCCAGTGTTGACGTGGGACACTTCGTTGGAACCCCAAGAGCAAGGTGTGATGAGCACAACATCAAGTTTACCTCAGTAGAGATCGAGGTTATCGAACCTGAAGGAGGAAGGAAACATCCCAAAGGTGTTGCAAGAAACATGGAAACCTGCATAACACAAACTCAAGACTTTGTCCCAATGAATCAGTGAGGTTGTCAAGCTCACCAGTTTGCTGTAACAAAGGATTAAACGTATGGTGTGGAAGGTAATGGTTTGCAGCAAGTAAACAAGTAACAATGGAAGATGTATCAATGATAAAGATTGGACCGGGGTCCATAGTTCACTAGAGGTGCTCTCCTTAGATAAAAAACATGGCATGAAGGGTAAACAAATTACATCAAGGCAATTGACAGGAACTGAGCAAGGCATAACAATGCAATTACTAGTCAGAAAGATCCTATGAGATTCGATTGGGCAATACAACAATATACATAGACCGCCATCCAGCTGCATCTATGACTAGAAGTCCACCTTCAGGTTATCATCCGAACCCCCTCCAGTATTAAGTTGCAAGCAACAGACAACTGCTTTAAGCAAAGTGTGTAAGGTAAATAGTCCACATGTTCCATGAACAAAAGACCATTGTTTTCTCCCTAGTGGCAATAGCACATCTACAACCGAAGAGATTTCTGTCACTTCCCTTGGAAACTAGAGGCATGAACCCACTATTGAGCATAAATACCCCCTCTTGGAGTCATTAGCAACTACTTGGCCAAGATAGCTACTAACAACGGAGAGCATGCAAGATCACAAACAACACAGACATGATAGAATCATAAAGAAAAAACCATTAATCAAACCAACATAATAATCTCAATATCCATCGGATCCCCACAAACATAACATGCATGATTACATAAAGATTAGATATTGATCCTGAATGGAGCTCACAAGATCTATACATGAAAGCACAAAGGAGGAGATACAACCATCTAGCTACTACATGGACCCATAGTCCAAGGTGGAACTACTCACGCATCTTACCGGAGAGAAGGACTCCGGGATGATCTCCCCTCCGACAGGGTGCCGAGAAGAACTTCATATCCCTCGATCTAGGGATGATGGTGGCGGCGGCTACAGACGGTTTCGTGGAGATTTGATCGAGTGATTAGGGTTTCTGCATCGGGGGCATCTTTTAGGCGAATGGGAAGGCCGAGGAGGTGACTAGGGGCCCCACACCCCTCCTAGTCGTGGGGCAGGGCCCACCCGCGCCTAGGGGGGTCTGGGCGCCCTAGCACGCCTCTCCGGCTCCCCTCTGGACTTCTTGTTCCCCACGGAAAGTAATTGACTTTGGCTTTTGTCCCGTCCAATTCCCGAGAATATTTCTTTACTAACTTTTCTGAAACCAAAAATAGCAGAAAACAGGCAACTGACACTGTGGCAACTTGTTAATAGGTTAGTACCAGAAAACATGTAAAAAGCACCTGAAAGTGTAGACAAAGCAAAGCAAAGTAGATACTAAACAAGCATGGAGCATCAAAAATTATAGATACGTTTCCGACGTATCAAGCATCCCCAAGCTTAACTCCTGCTCGTCCTCGAGTAGGTAAGTGATAAACGAATAAATTTTTAGGTGACATGCACTCTCACAATAAAGATCCAACCATTTGCAAGCATTAAAAGCTGGGATCAAAGAACTCTAAACATGTGCATGAAAGATAGAGTTCTAATAATAGGGCATAGTAATTATGCATGCAACATGAAAGGCTATAGACAAAGATCATGAATAACATGCATTGAAAAACGTTTGTTTGTTTCACATACAGAAAACATAGCATAGTGGCAATCAACTTGTCCCTCATAGAGTAGCAATATAGATGCATAGGACACCTTCAAAGTTTACAAGGGTGACTAGAAACAAATAGCACAAGAACAAGTAATAACACAATATGCATCAATTAATAAGCTTTGGAACACTGCACACAGAATGATAACTATGCTCTCTTAATGGTGCCTAAAGGTAGAAGGTGGAGACTAAATAATGGTGGAAGAAAAGCCTTTTTGTAAAGGAAGCAGGGATTTCAAGTTTCAAAAAGAGCTTCCAAAAATTATGGTACTTGTTAGCTTTCAGCCCTCATTGCCCCTATCATAAACATCTTGAAGTGATTAAGGTTAAAGTGAACAAACTAGGGAGTATATGCTTGATGAAGTATAAGTTGGCAATCTCAAGTCCCTTGAATATGAGGGCCACACCTCATGCTACTCAACTCTAGTCACCTGTAAGTTCTTGTCATTGTAAGTATTTGCATATCATTGAGAACCGCCAATGGGGTACCCCTTTCACATGGTACAGGAGCTATTCGATAACCAAAATGACAAGGCAAGCAGACAATGAGCATCTCAGCAATCTTCTTATTTACCATGGGAATATGGTGCTTTTTTCTCTCTTTCCTCTTTTCTCAATGTGTATCTTCTTTATAAGAAGAATGCTTCATAGATGTCACTATGGTGATGCTGCAAGTTTACACCATGATTAGGCATGGCTTAGGCTAGCGGCCCAGGCGTTTCTCTAACACAGGATACAAACTCCATGGACTTACAAGTTCCCTCTTTATTTCACACTGGTCACATCCATAGACAAAATAGCATGATATCAACTGAGTACAAAGTACAAGTGCAATGTTGAAAACGTTCCCCGTGACAGCACGGTTCTGCTAATTCCAACATATAAGTGCAAGCATATACAACATAGCGCCACAATGGTTCAAGTTTATTAGGGGCAAAGAATATAAAGTGTGCCATCAAGTTTGTGAGGGCTTTAATCACTAAGTTTTCACATAACAAAATAGTTTTTAATTGGAAGATAGCTGAAAACAAGAATATACTTGGAATGGTGTAACACACCATGCATAGGAGTTTATAGTGGGCACTTTGGAATAACTTGGTCTCTTAGGGGTTGGAAGCATGAGTAGAGCTTACTCATACAAGTGGAGGCTAGAAAAAGACCGAGAGCAACCAACTAAGAGAACATAATGGCCATAATCATGCAGATCAACAAAACATTACTAATCAAAGCATAGAGTGGTACTACAAGTCAAGGACTAAATGATCATAGAGGCTATGGTGACTTGTCATATTCATAACATGGTGTGAGCATGTGCCAAGTCAACCCAAGCAAAGCATCAAAGGAGAATACCACAATACTATGCTTTTGCATGCTAAAACAACACATAATTTCTTCAAGGCACACTAAGTAATCCCAATTGTTTGGAACAAGACATGCTACAGCAATAATCACTAAGCATAAGGTCAAAACAACACCTAACATGTCATGCTAAAGTCTAAGTCACAGTCAATGCAAGCTCCTCTTGCACTTCAAGCAAGAACTTACTACTACTTCCCAACACCAAGCAACTTATTTGAAAAACAACACAGCGAGAACTAATACGCTCCAAGAACAACACAACTATGCATGAAATAATAAAAACGAAGTGTCTAGACAAACCTGAGCTTTTTATTGATGAAGAAGGGGATGCCTTGGGCATCCCCAAGCTTTGACGCTTGTACCTCTTGGATATTTCTTGCGGTGACACCAGGGTGGCATCCCCAAGCTTGAGCTTTTGTACATTCTTCATCTCATTGCACCATTCTCTCTCTACACCTGAATTTTTTTCCTTCATACAAAACTTCACACAATCTTCATTAGCAACATTAGTGTATTCAAAAGATATTAGACCTCTGGCAAAGCTTTGGAACAACAAGGATTTTCACTAAAAAACACAATCTACTGTAGTAACTCCTTCAAAAATCTCAATTCACTAAAGAGAACTCAAAAAGGAATCAATAAGAAGCAAATGCAAATAATGGCAGAAATCTGTCAAAACAGACCAGCAGGTAGAAACCGATTTTTTGAACATCTTCTGTTGCTCAAATCAAAAAGTGTTGAACTAACGAAAGTTAGCTAACATACTGGGGGATTTATTAGTAAATTTTGATCTCAATCTGAGTTACAGAGACTCCTCACAATTTTTTTGGTGGAGTACAAAAATCTGTTTCGGGACAGCAACTCCCCAAATCTTACTTTCCTCTCATTAGAGGTCATTCTTGGCATAAAAAGGAAACAAAAAGGATAAGTAGAGGTCATTACAGAAGTAATGACTTCCAAGACTCAAGGAAACTCTTGGGTTATCTCCCAACAAGTACTTTTCTTTAACGCCTTTAAGTTAGGCACAAGAAGCAAGAAGATGCTCACATAAGAATTATGAACTGAAGTCAAAGAGAGCATCAAGAAGCAAATTCAAAACCCATTTAATTCTAACCCACTTCCTATGCAAAGGAATCTTGTATGCAAATAAATTCACAAAGAACAAAGTGACATGCATAGGAAGATGAAACAAGAGCAACTTCAAAACTTTCAGCACATAGAGAAGTGTTTCAATACCATGAAAAATTCTACAACCATACTTTCCTCTCTCATAATAATTTTCAGTAGCATCATGAATAAACTCAACAATATAGCTATCACATAAAGCATGCTTTTCATGATCTACAAACTCATAATTTCTATGAAGCTCAAAAACAGTGGGATTAAGACCTCCACAGGTTTTATCCAAAGTAGATATTTCAAAAGGATCCACAGGAACATAACATTCATCTCCCTTTGGTAATCATGGGGGACAATCAAATAATGTAAGAGGTGAAGAGTTACTCTCATTAGAAGGTAGGCATGGGTAGATCCATTCTTCCTCCTTTTGTTCATCACTCTCCTCCTCTTTTTCAACTAATGAGCTTCCAGTTTCAGCAATTTCTTCTTCCATAGGCTCCTGCAAGGCATTAGTCTCTTCTAGTTGTGGAAAGCACCTATTAAAATATTCAAGAATATAGCCATTTGATTCCTTGTAATTGTCAAAGCAAAATTAAGTATCTCATAAACCTCATGTTCATAAGGTGCATCATCAGTATTTCAAGCAAACTGGCAAGTTCAAATGCACCCTTGAAGGCAATAAACTCTTCAATTTGTTCCACATCATAAAATTCATAATTTCCTTTAACATAAGAAGATATGGTAACATTATCATTATACTCACATTTAAAGGGTAGGTGTTTATACCTACTGCAGCAACAAGCTTTATCAAAGCAATAATTAACATTATAAGTAGAGCACACCTCTCTAGCAATAGTATTCAACTTATCAATTTGTTCCCATAAGTGTTTCCCTTTTTGTGACAAACGGTGTTCCTTATAATAATACTTTTTTTCTTCCGTGAACCCACCTTGCCAATAAGAACTAGTTTCAAAGAAACCATCCATTGATAGAAAGCATGACCAAGCAAGGCAATAACAGACTAGCAACCAGAGTAGGAACTAATTTTTGTGTGTTTTTGAATAAAGAAAGCAAACCAAACTAAACTATTTTTTTGGGTTTTTTGAAAAGAGGCAAACAAAACCAAGCAAAAAAAACAAAGCAAACTAAAAACAAAATAAAGAGAAAGGAAGTGAAGGACTACCCTAGTGAAGACGTCCTTAGCCTCCCCGGCAACGTCACCAGAAATATTGATGCGTGCACCCAGTGTTGACGTGGGACACTTCATTGGAACCCCAAGAGAAAGGTGTGATGATAACAACAACAAGTTTACCTCAGTAGAGACCAAGGTTATCGAACCTGAAGGAGGAAGGAAACATCCCAAAGGTGTTGCAAGCAACGTGGAAACCTGCACAACACAAACTCAAGACTTTGTCCCAACGAATCAGTGAGGTTGTCAAGCTCACCGGTTTGCTGTAACAAAGGATTAAACGTATGGTGTGGAAGGTAATGGTTTGCAACAAGTAAACAAGTAACAATGGAAGATGTATGAATGATAAAGATTGGACCGGGGTCCATAGTTCACTAGAGGTGCTCTCCTTAGATAAACAACATGGCATGAAGGGTAAACAAATTACAGCAGGGCAATTGACAGGAACTGAGCAAGACATAACAATGCAATTACTAGTCAGAAAGATCCTATGAGATTCGATTGGGCAATAAAACAATATACATAGACCGCCATCCAACTGCATCTATGACTAGAAGTCCACCTTTAGGTTATCATCTGAACCCCCTCCAGTATTAAGTTGCAAGCAACAGACAACTGCTTTAAGCAAAGTGTGTAAGGTAAATAGTCCACATGTTCCATGAACAAGAGACCGTTGTTTTATCCCTAGTGGCAGCATCACATCTACAACCGAAGAGATTTCTGTCACTTCCCTTGGAAACTAGAGGCATGAACCCACTATCGAGCATAAATACCCCCTCTTGGAGTCACTAGCAACTACTTGGCCAAGATAGCTACTAACAATTGAGAGCATGCAAGATCACAAACAACACAGACAAGATAGAATCATAAATACAAAACAATTAATCAAACCAACATAATAATCTCAATATCCATCGGATCCCCACAAACACAACATGGATGATTACAAATAGATTAGATCTTGATCATGAACGAAGCTCACAAGATCTATACATGAAAGCACAAAGGAGGAGATACAACCATCTAGCTACTACATGGACCCATAGTCCAAGGTGGAACTACTCACGCATCATACCGAAGACAAGGCCTCCGGGATGATCTCCCCTCCGACAGGGTGCCGGGAAGAACTTCAGATCCCCCGATCTAGGGACGATGGTGGCGGCGGCAACAGATGGTTTCGTGGAGATTTGGTCGGGTGCTTTGGGTTTCTACATCGGGGGCTTCTTATAGGCAAAGGGGGAGGCCGAGGAGGCGACCAGGGGCCCCACACCCCTCCCAGGCGCGGGGCAGGGCCCACCCGCGCCTAGGGGGGGTCTGGGCACCCTAGCCCGCCTCTCCGGCTCCCCTCTGGACTTCTTGTTCCCCACGGAAAGTAATTGACTTTGGCTTTTGTCCCGTCCAAGTCGGAGTATATTTCTTTACTAACTTTTCTGAAACCAAAAAACAACAGAAAACAGGCAGCTGGCACTGTGGCAACTTGTTAATAGGTTAGTACCAGAAAACATGTAAAAAGCACCTCAAAGTGTAGACAAAGCAAAGCAAAGTAGATACTAAACAAGCATGGAGCATCAAAAATTATAGATACGTTTTCGAAATATCAGGCGCCTCAAAGATAGATGCTTGGACCCATATCATGACACGAGATAAATTTATGTTGCACACATAGGTAAGCATCAAACCAAGACATGGTAAGATGACCATCCCTACATGTGTTGCGCAACTAGGCTACATATCACGTTATGAGCAAGAATATAGTGCAAGAAGCAAATCAATCCAAGTTTTGAGGACCTAGGATACCGAGTTCTCGCCTCAACATGAAAAACCGGGCTTCATCGAAGGGCTTCGTGAAGATATCGGCCAATTGGAACATCGTACCCACATGAGTGAGATTGATATCACCATTTGCGACATGGTCATGTAGGAAGTGGTGGCGAATGTGAATATGTTTGGTGCGGTAATGTTGGACTGGATTATTGGCGATCTTTATTGTGCTTTCATTGTCACATAGAAGAGGCACCGTACCAAGAGACACACCATAGTCTTTCAAGGTTTCCCTTATCCATAACAATTGAGCACAACAAGATGCCGCAGATATGTATTCGGCTTCGGTGGTGGATAGGGTTGTGGAGTTTTGTTTCTTGGAAGACCAACTCACCAATGATCGGCCCATGAATTGGCAAGCCCTGGAGGTTGATTTCCGGTCAACCTTATCACCTGCCCAATCGACATCCGAATAACCAACAAGCTCAAAGGTTGACCCCTTTGGATACCAAAGCCCGAGAGTAGGAGTGAAAACAAGGTACCTAAAAATCCGTTTGACCGCCATCAAGTGGCACTCCTTGGGAGAGGATTGAAAACAAGCACACATTCCAACACTTAATATGATATCTGGCCTAGATGCACAAAGGTAGATCAAGGAACCAATCATAGAACGATATACCTTTTGATCCACGTCCTTCTCACCAACTCCAAGGCCAAGTTGTCCATTTAGTGGCATGGGTGTCTTCATGGGATTAGCCTTGGCCATCTCGAACTTATTAAGCATGTCCTTAATGTACTTCTCTTGAGAGATGAAGGTGCCGTGAGGATGTTTCTTTATAATGAAGCCTAGAAAGAACTTCAACTCCCCCATCATGGACATCCTAAATTTCATAGTCATCAACTCGCCAAAATCTTTGTTAGTTCCACCAAAGATAATATCATCAACATAAATTTGAACAATAAATAAGCCACCCCATTTAACCCGTTTGGTGAAAAGGGTGAATCGACCTTACCCACACTAAACCCATGCATGAGTATAAAATCCCTAAGGTGCTCATACCAAGCACGAGGTTGCTTTAGTCCATAGAGAGCCTTATGGAGTAGATACACATGGTTGGGATAGCGTGTGTTTTTGAAACCCGGGGGTTGAGCTACATATGCAACCTCTTTCAAGGGACCATTAAGAAATGCACTTTTCACATCCATTTGATAAAGCTTGAATTTATGGAAATATGCATAAGCAAGCAAGAGACGAATAACTTCAAGACGAGCAACGGGCGCAAAGGTGTCCTCATAGTCAATACCTTCTATTTGGGCATACCCTTGCACCATTAACCTTGCTTTGTTTCTTGTGACGACCCCATTCTCATCTTGCTTGTTTTTGAACACCCACTTGGTCCCAATGACATTGATGCGATGATCTTTAGGACTCTCCACTAGAGACCAAACTTCATTGCGGGTGAAACACTCGAGTTCTTCTTGCATGGCAATGACCCAATCCGGATCCTCCAAAGCCTCATGAACCTTGAGGGGATCAAAGTTGGACACAAAAGCATGATGGCCACAAAAGGTTGTGAGGTTCTTCTTCTTGGCACGGGTCTCGATCCCTCTTGATATGCGTCCAAGGATATTATTGACTTGGAGTCCACTTGCAATGGAGGCGGCCTTGATCTTCCGAATTGTGCCTTCATGATCAACGAATTCATATTTTGAGGGGCCTTGATCATTGACACCATCTTGATCTTGACCTTGGGATGGAGGATATTGATCTTCTACTTGGTCTTGCTCAAAGGGTTGAGGGCTTGGTTCTTGTTCTTCGGTTTGCATGGCATCTTGAGTAAGATGTTGATCTTGTGGTGCATTTGATGGCTCAAATTGGGTAGAGCTTGGGTCTTCTTGAGTTGAGATTGATTCTCCCCCATCATCTTGTTGAACATGAATGTGAGACTCGGTGGGCAAGATATTCCCAATGCCCATCAACTTGATGACTTGATAGGAATCACCATCACCTACATCATGAGAAGAAACTTGCCCCTCATGGGGGCCATTATTCTCCAAAAACTCTGCGTCACAAGATACTTCAACACAACCATTGGTTTTGTTGTAGTATCTATAGGCATGAGAGTTTTCCGCATAACCAACAAATATACCCTCTATAGTTCTAGATTCGAATTTACCAAGTTTTTCCTTTTTATTCTTGACGAGGCACTTGCAACCAAAGACACGAAAGTAGTTGACATTGGGCTTCTTACTTGTGAGAATATCGTATGGAGTCATGTCAAAGGGAGCGCGTAGAAAGATCCCATTCGTGTAGTGGACCGCGGTAGAAATGGTTGATACGTCGGAAACGTATCTCTAATTTTTGATGCTCCATGCTTGTTCTGTATCTACTTTGCTTGTCCACACTTTGAGGTGCTTTCTACATGTTTTCTGATACTAACCTATTAACAATTTCCAATAGTGCCAGATGCCCGTTTTCTGCTGTTTTTGGTTTCAGAAAAGTTAGTAAAGAAATATTCTTGGAATTGGACGGGACAAAGGACAAAGTCAATTACTTTCCGTGGGGAACAAGAATTCTAGAGGAGAGCCGGAGGGGCCAGCTAGGGGGGACAGACCCACCCCAGGCGTGGGTGGGCCCAGCCCCACGCCTGGCTAGGGTTTGGTGGCCCTGGCCACCTCCTCGGTCTCCCCTTCACCTATAAAAATCCCCCGATGCAGAAACCCTGGGTACCCGATCAGAAATCCACGAAACCGTCTGTAGCCACCGCCACCATCGTCCCTATATTGGGAGGGGATCTGAAGTTCTTCCCGGCACCCTGTCGGAGGGGATATCATCCCGGAGGCCTTCTCTACGATACGATGCGTGAGTAGTTCTACCTTGGACTATGGGTCCATGTAGTAGCTAGATGGTTGTATCTCCTCCTTTATACTTTCATGTATAGATCTTGTGAGCTCCGTTCATGATCAAGATCTAATCTATTTGTAATCATGCATGTTGTGTTTGCGGGGATCCGATGGATATTGATATTATTATGTTGGTTTGATTAATGGTTTTGTCTTTATGATTATATCATGTCTGTGTTGTTTGTGATCTTGCATGCTCTCCGTTGTTAGTAGCTCTCTTGGCCAAGTAGTTGCTAGTGACTCCAAGAGGGGGTATTTATGCTCGATAGTGGGTTCATGCCTCTAGTTTACAAGGTAAGTGACAATAATCTCTTCGGTTGTAGATGTGCTGTTGCTACTAGGGAGAAAACAACGGTCTCTTGTTCATGGAACATGTGGACTGTTTACCTTACACACTTTGCTTAAAGCAGTTGTCTGTTGCTTGCAACTTAATACTGGAGGGGGTTCGGATGATAACCTGAAGGTGGGCTTCTAGTCATAGATGCAGTTGGATGGCGGTCTATGTATCTTGTTGTATTGCCCAATCAACCTCATAGGATCTTTCTGACTAGTAATTGCATTGTTATGCCTTGCTCAGTTCCTGTCAATTTCCCTGCTATAATTTGTTTACCCTTCATGCCATGTTGTTTATCTAAGAAGGGCACCTCTAGTGAACTATGGACCCTGGTCCAATCTTTACCATTGATAGATCTTCCACTTTTACTTGTTTACTTGCTGCAAACCATTACCTTCCACACAATACATTTAATCCTTTGTTACAGCAAACCGGTGAGCTTGACAACCTCACTGATTCATTGGGGCAAAGTGTTGGGCCATGCAGAGATAAAACAAAAACTTTTCCTCTAACGTGGTGATCCCAAGATCTAGCTGAGGTAGAAGTCCACGAGGTTTACCACTAGACCTGCAGTTGCGGATTACTGATGAAGCGTGTCAGTTGATGCAGTGCAGTCCTCACGATCCGATCGTCCTGGTGCTGATCGCACATCACCTCTGCTGGTATCCACATGTACAAGGAGGAGCACCGGCGGCGAACTGCTAGGTTCGGTACGACGGCTGGACTGCTATGGAGCTAGGGTTTCCAACACATGGAATGACCTAACCGAACAATGATTAACCTTTCTGGGTTACGGTGCTCCACTATATATAGGGAGTGAACGTGGGCTCTGCTCACGCAACCCATTCACTAAAGCCCATATAACACTAGTCACCGTGAGTCCAACTCACTAACTCGGTCCTAATCAGGTTTAGGTCCAACCCAACCAGATTATATGTTTAGATCCAATCCGAACTTGCTCCCGCTCTTAAGTGTGTGACCCCGCAGGCTCATGGCTACTTGGACACGATTGGAGTCCGACTCTCAATCGATCAGTCGGTAGTGGCTCCTAGCAGAACATGCCGACTCCCAAGTACCAAAGAGTCATGACGACTTGCCTTTCCAATGCGACTTACGTCCGAGTCCCTTTTGCCTCACAATATACCTTGTTAGACTATAGGCGAATAATTGTCATCCCTTAAATAGTCCGACTCTCTTCTCGATCCGAGATAAGTGATTCACCCGACTAACTCTTAGTCGATCGCCTCGGTTAACACTTAACTGAGTCGTGCATGGCCATGCTTTCCGAATCATATCTCACGAGAGGGCCCAGAGAATATCTCTCCAAGTGGAGGGGCAAAATCCCATCTTGGTTATTCACATCACGCAGCTTGATTCTCAGTCGACATGAACCCTGCCTTTATAACTGCCCAGTTACGGATCAGCGTTTGACAGAACCTAAGTCGTTGATCCTCAACTCGGACTATGCAACAACGTCAGGTCTAAGGATTACATTGATTGAGATATACAAATGACAACTTGTTCGTTGTACCTCAATATGGGTCAATCCGACTCGCTAAACTCTTTAGCCAAATCTGTGTAAGTTGGAATAGCATCTCCATGCTCATGACAAGTGGAACCGAGTCATCAAGCCAACTTTCACATTGGTCTAAGTTGTGTGTCCAGCACAACCTCAATGACCAAGGATATTTAGTACAAACAACATGAATGCATAGTTCCACAACCGAATCACATATTCAATGATACACATCAGATGTTTATACAAGGACTACTTAATATCTTTATGAATACAATGGGAAATATCATCATACATGATTGCCTCTAGGGCATATTCCCAACAGTCTCCCACTTGCACTAGAGTCAATCTTCCGACATCACATGTCTAAGCATCTAATGCCCATGGCTCTCAGGTGCGCCTCATGCTTCGGCTGTGGTAACGGCTTTGTCAACGGATCCACAATATTTGCATCTGTGTGTACCTTGCATAACTTGATATCACCCTGATCCACGAACTGGCAAATCAGGTGGTACCGTATGAGTATGTCCTTGTTCTTCTGGTGTTGTCTAGGTTCCTTGGCTTGTGCAATAGCACCATTGTTGTCACAATACACGTCCAACGGATTGGACGAGCCCTAAACCACACCAAGATCCATGAGGAAATTCCTCATCCAAACAGCTTCCTTTGCTGCCTCCGAGGCGGCAATATACTCAGCCTCTGTTGTAGATGCAGACACGGTCTCTTACTTGGAACTCTTCCAGCTCACAGCACCTCCGTTTATAATAAACACGTATTCGGATTGCGAACGAGAATCATCAGAGTCGGTAAGATAACTCGCATCCGTGTAACCCTTTACACTGAGTTCATCTTCACCACCATAAACCAAGAACATATCCTTAGTTCTTCTCAAGTACTTTAGGATATTTTTAGCTGTTGTCCAGTGGATCTCTCCAGGATCAGCCTGGTATCTGCTCACAACACTTAGAGCATAGGAAACATCCGGCCTAGTACAAATCATGGCATACATGATGGATCCGACTGCAGAAGCATATGGAATCGCACTCATCCGACTTCGCTCATCAGTTGTCGAAGGACACTGAGTCTTGCTAAGTTTTACACCATGGGACATCGGTAAGAACCCCTTCTTAGACGATTCCATGTTGAACTTCTTCAACACTTTGTCCAAATAAGTACTCTGACTCAATCCAATGAGCCTCCTTTATCTATCTCTATAGATCCGGATTCCGAGGATGTATGTTGCCTCACCCAAGTCTTTCATTGAGAAACTCCTTTCCAATGATTCCTTGGTTTCTTGCAACATCTGGACATCATTTCCAATCAGTAATATGTCATCCACATATAAGATTAGAAAATTTACTTTGTTCCCACTAAACTTCTTGTACAAACAAGAATCATGATCACTCTTGATGAAGCCAAACGATTTGACTACCTCATCAAAGTGAATATTCCAACTCCGAGATGCTTGCTTCAACCCATAAATGGATTTATGAAGTTTGCACACCTTGTCAGCATTAGCCGGATCGACAAAACCCTCGGGTTGTATCATATACACGTCCTCGGTTAAATTTCCGTTAAGGAAAGCCATTTTGACATCCATCTGCCATATCTCGTAGTTGAAATAGGCCGCTATAGCTAACATGATCCGAACTGATTTAAGCATCGCTACGGGCGAGAAAGTCTCATCGTAATCAACTCCTTGAACTTGTTGGAATCCCTTCGCGACAAGGCGTGATTTATAGATTGAAACATTTCCATCCATATCAGTTTTCTTCTTAAAGACCCATTTGCACTCGACGGGTCTTGCACCGTCTGGCAGATCAACCAAGTTCCAAACTTGATTTTCATCCATGGACTTTATCTCGGATCTCATGGCTCCAAGCCATGAATCGGAATCAGATCCCACCATCGCTTCCGAATAATTTGCAGGCTCATCACTGTCTAATAGTAACACATCACGAACACTTCGTAATCTCGCCGATCTTCGTGGTACAGGTGCTGCTGCCGGCTCAGCTGCCACGACCGGCTCAACCTCTAAGGTTTTTGCTGACTCGCTACTAGTCGGTTCCTCTCGAATTTCTTTGAACTGCACTGTGCTCCCACTTACTCCCCGACTGAGAAACTCTTTCTCAAGGAAGACACCATTCCGAGCGACAAACACTTTGCCATCTTCTCGGTTGTAGAAGTAGTAACCCAAGGTTTCCCTCGGATACCCCACGAAAATACACTTATCCGACTTGGCTGTAAGCTTGTCCGACTGGAGTCGCTTGACAAATGCTTCACAACCCCAAATCTTAAGAAAAGACAAACTTGGCTTTTTGCCTGTCCACATCTCATGCGGTGTCTTCTCTACCGATTTTGATGGTACTCTGTTTAGTGTGAACGCCGCTGTTTCTAGACAATAACCCCAAAATGATAAAGGCAGATCTGTCCGACTCATCATTGATCGTACCGTGTCCAACAAGGTCCGATTCCGCCTTTCCGAAACACCATTCCTTTGTGGCGTTCCTAGCGGAGTAAGTTGAGGAACTATTCCACAACTTTTCAGATGGTCATCAAACTCATGGCTCATGTACTCGCCTCCTCGGTCCGACCTAAGAAACTCTATTTTCTTGCCGAGTTGATTTTGTGCTTCATTCTGGAATTCTTTGAACTTTTCAAAGGCTTTCGACTTATGTTTCATCAAGTAGATATATCCATACCTACTCAAATCATCAGTGAAGGTAATGAAGTACTCATAACCACCCCTGGCTGTCGTGCTCATTGGTCCACATACATCACTATGTACTAGTCCCAACAAGTCGGACGCCCTTTCGCAACTCTTTGCAAAAGGTGTCTTGGTCATTTTGCCGAGTAGGCAAGATTCGCATGTCTCGAACGACTCCAAGTCGAACGAAGTTAGGAGTCCATCATCATGGAGCTTCTTCATGCGTTTCCAACTTATATGACCAAGCCGACAGTGCCAAAAGTAAGTCATATTCAGATCATTTGGTTTCAACCTTTTAACATTTATGTTATAAACCGACTCACCATCAAGATTCAAAATAAATAACCCGTCCTGGACGGGTGCAAAGCCGTGAAACATATCATTCAAATACAAAGAACAACCATTATTCTTGATATTCGACTCATAGCCTTGCCTCATCAAACATGAAGCAGAAATAATGTTTCGACTGAGCACTGGAACATAATAATAATTATCCAGTTCCATAATGAATCCGGAAGGTAAATGAAGTTGCATCGTGCCGACTTCCAACGCAGCAACTCTTGCTTTGTTGCCGACTCGAATATCAACCTCGCCTCTTGCTACGCTCCTAGTTCTTACCAGTCCCTGCAACGAGTTGCAGATGTGAATAACTGATCCGGTATCATATACCCAAGAACTATTAGGTGCATCAGCAAGATATATGTCTATAACGTTGCAAACAAGTGTACCTGAGTCAGAAGTCATACCTCCACTCTTGGCTTTGTCGGCCAAGTACTTGCTGCAGTTCCTCTTCCAGTGGACATCCGCCTTGCAGTAGAAGCAAGTGGATCCGGCTGAAGGAGATGGTTTAGTCCCTGAGGAAGCGCTTGGGACCGGGTCCTGAGCCTGCTTTCCTCCTGACTTAGCCTTCTTCTTAGTCCAAGAACTCTTCTTGAACTTAGCCTTATTCTGCACCATCAACACTTGACTGGCGCCCTTCTTGAGATCCGCCTCTGCCTGCTTGAGCATCCCATGTAATTCAGTGAGCTTCTTATCCATACCATGCATGTGGTTGTTTGAAATGAACTGCCCATATGCACTAGGAAGAGAGTTCAGAATTATATCCGTAGCGAACTCTTCGCTAATGGGGTAGCCAAGCCTCTCCAGAGACTGCACGTAACCAACCATTTTGATCACATGCGGACTCAGTGGATCACCATCCTTACGCTTGCAACTCAGCAAAGCCTGAGAGACATGATACCTCTCAGTCTTCGCCTGAGCCTGGAACATACTTTTGAGGCTTTCGATCATATCGTAGGCCTCAACATGCTTGAACTGCTTTTGCAAGTCCGGTTCCATGTGAGCAAGCATAAGACAGCTAATATCCGTGGACTCATCCTTAGCCCGACGGTAGGCATTGGTGGCAGCGACAGTCGCATTCTCATTCGGCTCATCTGGAAGTGGATTGTCTAGGACATGGTCCTTCTTTTCTTGTTTGAGAACAATTCTCATATTTCGATACCAGTTGGTAAAATTAGTGTCGTTCAGTTTATCTTTCTCAAGAATGGTTCTCAACGCAAAACCGGATATCTGAGAGTGCCTGCTACTTGGTGCCATGATCTACAACAGAAAATATGCAAAACACTTAAGACATGTATTCATAAAAGAGCAATCATATTAAACATTTTAATATTTTATGCTCCCACTAGAACCAACACCCCTCCGATGGTTGCTTAGTGATTCAGGATCCTAAATAAGCAAGTCGGCTAGTGAGCTTTAGCATCACCGCTAGCCGCCAAGTGATCTAGGTAGACAACTCCTTGTTGATCGTATCTCATACGACTCCTGTTGGACGGGTGGCATCACATGCCCCGACTCCCATCCGACTTTTCCCCGAGTCCCACAACCGTTGTGATAGACCCGTCTAGCTTACCGAGTGTTTCTGCAGTAAGAGTCCGACTCAAACCCACCTAGTCGGAAAGAATTTCCAGCACCTCAATTTTATGAGCCCACTCCAAAAATGTCCGACTTGTGATGGTGCAAACACTGGCGGGAAAACCGACTAGACCTTCTTTGAGGGATTAAATTTTACCGACTATCTAATAGAGGTAAAACTGAGGCATAACAATAACACAAAATAAAGCAATTATAATGTGAAATGGTATGGCTCTCTTCATGGCGATCTCCATCTCCACAAAGCCTGTAATCCGACTCGTGCCAATCTTGTCACTTGCCGTCTTACTCCATGTCGCCGACATGTACAATGCCTTGCATGCCTTCCGGGTTCTCCAAACAGCTACACTAGCATAGTAAAGTAAATTACATAGAGAATCCGACACGCAGGTCGTTATACAATAAAATGACAGCACCTAGGCTCCAGCCGGCTGACAAAAACCGTGATTCGCAGATCACGTATGGATTACACACATACATCACATGCACATGAACCATACCATTCACAACTTCCTGCAAAAACAAGTTATGCATAGATACAATATCTACCGGCGTTGTGAAACTCGCAACGACAGGGCAAAGCCGACGGTTCCGAAAACATAGATCTCATCTACGATCCGAACATGGATTCCGACCATCATTCCGATTCGATCAAACTCTTTGATCTTCGATCACCGCTTCTGGATTTACGTGTCACAGTCTACCCCGATGGCAGAAGCCGACCGGTAGGGGTATGTCATTCCACGACCTCAGCAGTATGATCACGGAAATCAGATCTACCATTCCCCGAGTACAATTGATCCAATCAACTTCGTACAAAACCGATCTATCTCATAGATCGGCCACCAAAACAGCACATAGATCTCATCTACATCCTACTGCATATCACATATGCGAGATCTCGAGCCTAAAACCAGAAGATATCGCTCTGATACCACTATTGGGCCACGCAGAGATAAAACAAAAACTTTTCCTCTAACGTGGTGATCCCAAGATCTAGCTGAGGTAGAAGGCCACGAGGTTTACCACTAGACGCGCAGTTGCGGATTACTGATGAAGCGCGTCAGTTGATGCAGTGCAGTCCTCACGATCCGATCGTCCTGGTGTTGATCGCACATCACCTCTGCTGGTATCCACACGTACAAGGAGGAGCACCGGCGGTGAACTGCTAGGTTCGGTACGACGGCTGGACTGCTATGGAGCTAGGGTTTCCAACACATGGAATGACCTAACCGAACAATGATTAACCTTTCTGGGTTACGGTGCTCCACTATATATAGGGAGTGAACGTGGGCTCTGCTCACGCAACCCATTCACTAAAGCCCATATAACACTAGTCACCGTGAGTCCAACTCACTAACTCGGTCCTAATCAGGTTTAGGTCCAACCCAACCAGATTATATGTTTAGATCCAATCCAAACTTGCTCCCACTCTTAAGTGTGTGACCTCGCAGGCTCATGGCTACTTGGACACGATTGGAGTCCGACTCTCAATCGATCAGTCGGTAGTGGCTCCTAGCAGAACGTGCCGACTCCCAAGTACCAAAGAGTCATGACGACTTGCCTTTCCAATGCGACTTACGTCCGAGTCCCTTTTGCCTCACGATATACCTTGTCAGACTATAGGCGAATAATTGTCATCCCTTAAATAGTCCGACTCTCTTCTCGATCCGAGATAAGTGATTCACCCGACTAACTCTTAGTCGATCGCCTCGGTTAACACTTAACCGAGTCGTGCATGGCCATGCTTTCCGAATCATATCTCACGAGAGGGCCCAGAGAATATCTCTCCAAGTGGAGGGGCAAAATCCCATCTTGGTTATTCACATCACGCAGCTTGATTCTCAGTCGACCCGAACCCTGCCTTTATAATTGCCCAGTTACGGGTCAGCGTTTGACAGAACCTAAGTCGTTGATCCTCAACTCGGACTATGCAACAACCTCAGGTCTAAGGATTACATTGATTGAGATATACGAATGACAACTTGTTTGTTGTACCTCAATATGGGTCAATCCAACTCGCTAAACTTTTTAGCTGAATCTGTGTAAGTTGGAATAGCATCTCCATGCTCATGACAAGTGGAACCGAGTCATCAAGCCAACTTTCACATTGGTCTAAGTTGTGTGTCAGCACAACCTCAATGACCAAGGATATTTAGTACAAACAACATGAATGCATAGTTCCACAACCGAATCACATATTCAATGATACACATCAGATGTTTATACAAGGACTACTTAATATCTTTATGAATACAATGGGAAATATCATCATACATGATTGCCTCTAGGGCATATTCCCAACACAAAGTCTTGAGTTTGTTTTGTGCAGGTCTCCGCGTTGCTTGCAACACCTGTGTGACTTTTCCTTCCTCCTTCTGGTCCGATAACCTCGGTCTCAACTGAGGGAAAACTTGCTGCTTGCTGCTTCACACCTTGCTCTTGGGGTTCCCAACAGGCTGTGTGTAGACAGTCGTCAATGGCTTCTCCCCAAAAGTTGTGGGGGGGGGGGACTTGAATTCACTCAACATTGTTCTTCCCATCTCAATGCTTGTCCGGTTCTTCCTTTCAACAACACCATTTTGTTGAGGGGTATAGGGAGCTGAGAACTCATGCTTGATCCCCTCATCTTCAACAAATTCTTGCATGGTGTAGTTCTTGAACTCGGTTCCATTGTCGGTTCTAATGGTCTTGATCTCCACTCCATGAGTGCTTTGAGCTTGCTTGGCGAAGATCATGAATTCCTTGTAGGTCTCATCCTTCGTCTTGAGAAGAAATACCCAAGTATACCTTGAGTAATCATCAACAATGACAAGACCATATCTTCTTCCACCAATGGAGTCATATGTTTACGGCCCGAAGAGATCCAAATGGAGAAGATCCAAGGGTCTTGACGTGACCACCTTGGTTACGGAAGGATGATGCTTCCCAATTTGCTTTCCTGAAATGCAAGGACTACACACACGATATTTCTCAAAGGAGACACCGGTTAGTCCAATAATATGCTCACCCTTTAGGAGTTGATTGAGATTTCTCATGTTGACATGACCTAGGCGTCGATGCCAAAGCCATCCCTTGTCAGCCTTGGCCATTAGACATGTAGGAAGAGATTGGCTCTCTTTCAAGAGGTCGACCACATAAAGGTCGTCTTCCACGTGTCCAATGAGAACCAAGCTGAGATCATCACCCCTAAAGACCTTCACAAAAGTTCTAGAGAAATAGGAGTCATAGCCGGCATCTGCAAGATGTTTAATTAAAATCAAGTTGTAACCAAGGTTTTCAACAAGTAAGACGGTCTCTAGAGTCAAAACCTTGGAGATCACCAACTTACCATAACCTAGTACCTTTCCTTTAGAGTTGTCTCCAAAAGTGATGCTTGACGTTGAGTTGACATCGTGAATGAATTGGTCAAGCCCACTTCTACCTCTGGTCATGTGATTGGTGCATGCACTATCAAACACCCATTTTGATCCACCGGAGGCATAACCCTACAAAATCAATTCTTTGATTTAGGAACCCATTGAGTAATGGGTACCCTAGCATTAGCAACAAGATCCTTTGGTACCCAAATTGAGTACCATCTATAAGCATAACCATTTCGAGGGCCAACATATTTGGCATATACATCTCCTTGAGTTCCCTTACATAGCACATAGGAAGGATTAGACTTTCCCGCATACTTATGATTGGGATTGCCCCTCATGGCTCCCCCATTCATACCATTCCTTTTGACTTGGTCAACCACCTTGTCACCTTCTTTTACAAAGGTTATCTCTTTTGGTGGAATGGCATTGCTCTTGTTGTTCTTTGGATCAAAACCGACACCTTCCTCGGAAACTCTCGTCTTTTGACGGGATAAAATCTCATCTAGGATCTTTCCCTTGGAGGTAGGTGCACGGTGCTCTTTCTCAGGTTTCTCTTTCAACTTATTATTTTCCTCAGTGAGGAGAGTTTGATCAAAGGTATAGTTAGAGGTACACGAATCATTTTCAACAATAATTGGATCCTTCAATGTACCAAGAGCCTTCTCATAGGTCAATCGAAGTTGGTCGTGTTTCTCTCCAAGTTTTATGAGCTCACACTTGACAAGCAAATTAGCCTTTTCAAGGTGCTCAAGGTCCTTGGTAAGAGAAGCATGAGCAACTTCAAGCTATTTCTTTGAGGCATCAAGCTCTTGGGACAAAGAGTTAGCCCTATCAATAGTGTACATGTCTTTGGCTTTATCAAGTTCAAAAATTTCAATTTGTAGTTTAAGAAATAAATTGGTATTCTTTTCCTCACAAAGCTCTTGCTCAAGAAGATTGAATCTTTGTTTATCATCATCAATATGAGATTTCAAGATATCAATGGCCTCATCACGTGAGCTAACAAGTTCCATTAATTGCTTGACTCTAGCACGAGCAATGGGAGGAAGAGACTTCATGATAGCATACATTTCTTTTATATATTCTTCACCAAATTCATCACAATCACTATCATCATCATGGTTACTCTCAAGATCAACCAAGACGCTAGATAGGGATGGAGGAGGAGAGATTACCTTGGAGCTTCTTGCCATAAGACAAGATCCCGTGATCTTGGGAATAGGAGGACTCTCGATGTAGTCCTTGGCGTAGTCGTAGGTGAGAGGTGAACCGAGTTAGGCATATGCCAAACCGGTCACACCCACCACTTCCTCCTTATCCCCACACTCCACGTCGGACTCGCCCTTGGAGCTCCTTGCCATGAGACAAGTGGCGGTGACCTTGGCAGTAGGAGAGTCGTCGGTGTAGTCCTTGGTGTAGTCGTAGGTGAAGAGAGACCCGGGTTCGGCGAAGGCCAAACCGGGCACTCCAACAACCTTCTCTTCATCCTGTTCCTCCTTGTCGGATATGTATTCTTGACCTAGGAAGCCCTTGCCATCACGCCTATTGTTCCTCTTGTATCTTTCATTGATGGGGTTGGGCTTCAATCTTGGTTTGGAACCCTCTTCATACTTGGGCTTGTCAAGCCTCTTCTCATATGGACATTTATCGGCAAAGTGGCTCGACTCATCACAATTGTAGCATGTCCTTTTCTTCTCACTTGATCCCATTGAACTTCTCCTTCAGAACTTCATGTTATTGGTGAAGAGAGCAAGTTGAGAGAGCATATCATCAACTCCATCAACATCGCTTTCTTCTACACTAGCAACATCTTCTTGCACATGCTTGGCCTTTAGTGCTAGGGAGTGGGAGGAACCAATAGCATAGTTGATCTCCTTGATCTTTTGCCCTTCATCCGCCAAGTTATCCGTGGCAACAATATAAGAGACTAGATCATCGGGAGTGAATTGATTAGCTCTATCAAGGAGTTGCAAGTTCAAGGCAAGCTTCTTATCGGTGACCACAATCATAGAGACAATCTTGGACTTGATGATCTCATCATTCAAATTGAATCCATCATCATACTTCTCACATCCTAGGCCACCAATCTTCACGCGGAAGGCAACAAGTCTCTTGTATGCTTCAGCGATGGTCTCACCATCATGGTTCATGAACATGTTCATCTCTGACTTGGCAGCTTCATACTTGGATTTTTGGATAAGAGACGTTCCCTCTTGGAGAATGACAATCCTATCCCAAAGATCCTTTGTAGTGGGGATGTCGCTGACTTGATCATGGAGAGTGCGGTGAATGGCACTCCTTATCTTGTCACAATCCGTTGCATTTAGTTGACGGTCGTAGTACTCTCCCAGAGTGAGGTTGTTGGGATCTTGAGGGTGGAAACCGGTGCACACAATCTCCCAAAGCTCAACACTGCAGCTGCGAAGATGAGATTCCATAGAAGCTTTCCAATGAGAGAAATGAGTTCCATCATAATGAGGTGTAGGACCCGAACCATTAATATGAGGCGATGTTCTTTTGCTTAGGATAAACATAAGGAAATTGATTAGGGGGCACGGAGGTTTTTGACGAGCCGCTCTCATGAGCGGACTCGGAGTCCTTCTCCTTTCCGGTGTCCATTGGTCTCCCTTGAGGTACTACCAATGGGTTACCAATAAAAGCCCCATCGCCAATGCCTTAAGTTGTCCTTCTAGGTAACTCATTCGAACAAGGAGATCGGAATCAGCCTTGGCATTTTCAAGGGAACCCTTGGCTAAGATTTCGCGAATAAGTCTTATCCTCCTCATCATTGGAGAAAACCATCTTTTCTCTTAGGCGGTAAAGCCTTTAAAAGATCCCTTTGCTCTGATACCAATTGAAAGTGTAAGATGGTTAACCTAGAGGGGGGTGAATAGGTTTCTACAAAATTATTTATAATCTTTTGCAAGTTTTAGGCTTTGCGGAATATAAGTGAGCCTAAATGCAAACTAGGTGAGGCAAACTAGATGATGAAACAAGATACTTCAAGCTGGAAGGCTATCACAAGGTAAACAACACAAGTAAGAGATCGGTTAAGGAATAACCAAAGCACGCGGAGACGAAGATGTATTCCCGTGTTCACCACCTTTGGGAAGGGGGCTACGTCACGTTGGAGAGGTGTGAGGTTCCACGAAGGATTCCTCACGCTCCACAAAGGCTGACCTTCTTCTCCGAGCCTATCCCACGAAGGAATAGCTCACTTACTCGTGGTAGACTTTAAGGTAGTCTCCAAGCCCTCACAAACTTTCCACGGAGCAAATCACAAGCCGAATGCCTCCGTGCGACCCTAGCCGCCTAGGGTTTCCCACAAACCCAAGTGTAACAAGCTAACTCGATGAACTCAAGGGGGAATGAACTTTGGCTTGGTGGAAACGTAGATCGGGACCTCCTCTTCCTTTCTACCAAAGGGATTTGGATTTGGTTGGGTAGAATGGGAGATCCTCAAGATTTTGTGTTTCAACAATGGAGAGAGAGAGAGAGCTTCAAGAAATGAATGTTTGCTGAAATGCCTAACCGCTCAGTGGAGAAGAAAGGGGTATATATAGTATGGGGAGAAAAAGAGCCGTTTGGGGTTCATGCGACAGAACCGGTAATAAGTCCGGTCGGACCGAGTTGCTCGCCAGAAATTCCGGCGACAGCTCCGGCGGACCGGACCTCACGCCGGAAATTTCGGCGGCAACCGAAATTCTCAGCGAGCAGCCGAAAGTGCTTGCAGTAAGCCGTTTTGGTGCTTACCGAGAATTTCTGGCGGCGACCGAAAATTCTGGTGACAGCACCGGCGGTGCCGGCACTTCTGCCTATTTCGCAGTAGCCCCTTTGGACTCATTTTTCATGGATATTTCTCTCTCTCTCTCTCTCTCTCTCTCTCTCTCTCTCTTCGAAAGGGTGTGCGGCGGTGGATAATGAGAAGTATATTTGGTGTAGAACAACCCCAAAGAGCGCATCGAGATCACCCCTCTTAATAGTGCGGTGTTTCCTGTTTGACTAAAGAGTAATTAAGAGAGAATAAGAAATAACACCACCGGCTCTTCATATAGAAATGAATGGGGGGTCACACATCGCCTTTCACCAACACACTGCGGACTCTCACCTGTAGAGAATTTAGTAGAAACATTAGTCCGCTCTCTAGCTTCGATGTCATAATTAACCAAAACACTAGATAAGGGCTATTTGCCCTTTCACTTTTTATCAAAAACTCCAAAAAAAATAGTTTATTTTGGTTTGCTTTCTCTTATAAAAAACACAAAAAAATAGTTCCTGCTCTAGTTGCTGCTGCTTTTGGCTTGCTCCACTTTTGCCAAAATGAACTCCGTTGAGAACACCAAGTTGTGTGACTTCACTAGCACAAACAACAATGATTTCATCAGTACTCCTATTTCTCCACCTGCTCCTAATGCTACCTTTTATGAAATTAAGGCTGCTTTGTTGAATCTTGTGATGATAGAACAGTTTTCTGGTGCTAGTTCTAATGATGCTGCTGCTCACCTCAATAACTTTGTTGAACTTTGTGAGATGCAAAAATATAAGGATGTAGATGGAAATATTATTAAGCTCAAGTTGTTTCCTTTCTCCTTGAGTGGAAAATCTAAAGAATGGTTGCTATCCTTGCCTAGAAATAGTATTGACTCCTGGATTAAGTGCAAAGATGCTTTTATTGGAAAATACTATCCACCTGCTAAGATTATAACTATGAGAAGTGATATTATGAAATTTAAACAACTTGATAATGAACATGTTGCTCAAGCTTGGGAAAGAATGAAATATTTGGACAAGAATTGTCCCACTCATGGATTTACTGCTTAGATGATTATCCAGACTTTTTATGCAGGTTTGAACTTCTCTTCAAGAAACCTGTTGGATTCAGCTGCTGGAGGTACCTTTATGACCATCACCTTGGGTGCTGCAACAAAACTCCTTGACAATATGATGGTTAATTATTCTGAATGGCACACTGAGAGAGGTCCACATGGTAAGAAGGTAAATTCTGTTGAAGAAACCTCCTCTTTGAGTGATAAGATTGATGTTATCATGGCTATGATTGTTAATGGTAAAGCTCCTTTAGATCCAAATAATGTTCCCTTAGCCTCTGTAACATCCCAAATTTCATTAAATGAAAATTCATATTATTGCATTCTAGCATCATGTCATATTGATCTTGCACAAAAAAATTCAAAACAAAAACCATATTTATACCCCTTTTATTATATACATATGGGGCCTGTTTTTTATTTTATTTTATAACCTCAAAATGTTTTTGAGTGGATTTATGTGTTTATCACACTTTTTGACACTAGGATCACAGTACAAAAGCCTGGTGAAAATTTGAATTCAAACAAATTTGAATTGAGCTTTCAAAACCATTTAAGAAAATCAAAACAGAAATGAAAAAGGCAAAAAGGAAAAAAATAGAGCAGGCGCCACATTTTTGGCCCAGCAAACCTAGAAGCCCACTAAGCCCACCCGGGTTTCCCCCTCCCTCTCTCTTTCTCACCCCACGCGCGCGCACCCACTCGCTGACTCACGGACCCCACCATAGCGACAGCTCAGCGTCGTCAATCTCGCGCACGAGACCAGCTCGCCGCGGCCATTTCCTCCCCTTTTCAAAGCTGACGCAAATGCGCTTAATTGGCGTTGACTGCTCGCGAGATTCTCGCCCCTGTCCCGGCTACTTATTCCCCACCCCTCTGCGACCAATCCCCCCCCCCACACGCATCACCACCAGAGCGCCACCAGGCTACCCGAATTTCGTGTTGCACCGCCGCTGCCCCGATGAGCTCCGACGATGCATTATAGTGATCCCCGTGTGCCCCCTTACCTCTGGTTCACACGATCGTGATCCCCTTTCTCTTGCGCATCTAACCATGCCTCTGGTCTATCCCAAATCATCCTGGGTCATCGTCCTCGTCAACCCATGCAAACAACCGAGGCGCCGCTCGACTCGACGAGCAATCACGGTAATTTCCGAGCGCCCCTTGACCTCTGCTCCATACGACTAGGTTCGTTGTGTCTTTGCGCAGTTACTAATGCCTCTCATTTGCCCTATGGTGACCTAGGTCATTGCCTTTGTCTCTGGCAGTGAGCACCCGACGCTAGGTCAAACTCCGACGAGATTTTCCGGCCGTGTCCATGCGCCCCTGTCCAAGCCAAGTGCACGTTGAGCTTCCTCGTGTCTTCAAAACTCTGGTAAGCATCATCGCCCCTCCCCTAACCCCCTAGCCTCAGCGACGTGTCACCGGCAGTAGCGCCGCCGCCAGTGCCATGTGTGCCGCCAATCTTTGGTCATTTAGATCTATACCTTTAGATCTACATCCAGCGACTAGGATTAGATCACTTATCAAACGGTTTTTGATCTGAACCGTGCACAGTCACTTAGATCTAACAGAGCGGAAGCGCGATCCAGCGTGAAGCGGTACACGCCAATCAGGAGCTGCCACGTGTCTGGGATTTAGATTTAAACTTAGATTTTGATCTATTAGATGAATTAACTTGAAAAATTCATAACTTTTGATATGTTGGTCCAAAAATTACAAATAATATACCATTGGATTCATAAAAATGAACTCTTTGCAACTATGGCCTTGGTTTGTCCATTTGCTTCTGTAAAATTAGGATTTTATACAGAAACATTTGTAGGCTTATTTTGGCTATATAAATTGTTTAGAAAATTGTTTTACTGTAAATTTTGGTTTATTTAGATATTAGAAAGTTTACTTTTTGTTCAGTACTGTTAGTTTACTTGTTTAGTGTGGAAAAATCATTCCATTGCATTTGCATGTATTCGTATATATTTTTGTTTGTATATTGATTGTGAATTTGGTGTTATGATTTTATGTGTAGATTTTGGTGATTGTGATTGTGAGGATTGTTCCTATTTCCCCAACTACCAAGGCAAGTGATGCTTCGTATTTTTTCCTACTATTTTATCCATGCATTAGTAATATTTTGAGTAGGATTTGCATGGTTAATTTTCTAAGTATATGCTATGCTTGGGAAATCCAATAGATATTGTCTTAGTAGTTTTCCCTAAGATAAGAAACTTGCTATACTAGTATGCTTAGCCTAGATAGTAGAAAACAAGGGTGGAATATTTATACTAGGTTGTTATGCAAAATCTATGACTTTGTTTTTGAATAATAAAAAAACATGTGAATGAATCACCTGGGTGGAATGGAAAGATTGGTTTGTATTGAGTGGTTACACAAGGCCCATGTCTATATTTACCTTGTGCATCACACTTGTGGATGGCCACCCTAGAACAGAGGGATTTGAGATATTTAGTGTTGAGAAGCTTCTAGTGCAACCACATGGCATATGGGCTCTGCCTTGACCAACTAGGTTGCAAGAACTTAGCCAGATGGATAGTTGGTGGTAGGGTTCATAAGATGGAATGCGTCCATGGTGGTATAAGGGAATGCTTCTAAAAAGTCTCGTCTCGATGCATGTCGAGTCTTGTGGGGAAAGTGCACCACCTCTCGAGAGGGTAAAACCGAAGTACTTACCGTGTCCCCGGCAACGGACAATTTGAGCATCAAAGACATTGAAGTGATCAATGATCTCCTCATACCAATTTCTATAAGTTAAAACTTGTGGTTGAAAAAGGGTAAAGGTTCACCAATGTCTATTGGTATTTCATTGGGTGTTTTTGTCAAACAAAAACTTAGTGTTTTCAACTAATAAGAAAACCTTATTTTGAGCAAAGCCAGCCTGAACTACACTTAGACAAATTCATATAGTTATTAGATGCTACTATATTACTATGGTATCACTTGCCAATACAACTACAAATGTATTGACCCTCTGTGGCTGTAACTTATGATGTTGCAGGTTACTCTGATAGAGACTAGGGTTATGATTCTACACTCAACATGTTTGCATGTGGCACATGAAGATGAAGACTTTATTTATTTTGTTAAGTATTGTGAACTCTATGTATTAGCCTTGGGATATTGAGTTGTAAGGACTATGTATCTCTGGATATTACGATGTAATAAATGACCTTTGTATCTGTGTACTTCATCTTAAACTATGGATGCTAGCATTTCAATCCAGGTACTAGCATTGCAATCACAGGGGCCTTTAACTTAAATGGTGGGGTCTTATAGACTCTTTGGTTGCTCAAGAAGAGCAAGTTGATGTGAACTTCATTAGAAACAACAATTTCAACAATAATTCCTATAGGAATAATTTTGGTAGTAACAACAATTATATGCCTTATCCTCCTAATAATGGAAATACCTATGGAAACTCCTACAACAATACTAGAAGTGCCCCCTCTGAACTTGAAGTCATGCTCAAAGACTTTATTAGTAAACAAACCACTTTCAACAAGACTTTGGAGAAAAAAAATTTGAATGTTGAGGAAAATATTTCCTCTTTGTCTGAAGCACAGTCCTCTTTGATTAATAAAATGGCTGCTAAACCTGAAACTTTGGAAAGTACCTTTTCTTCTACTCATGACATACAAGTTACCATTGATGAAAATGTTAGACTGTTAGCCCAACTACATGCTAAGTGGGAAAGAGAAGATGAAATTGCTAGAAACAATAGTGTGTGCACTATCACCACCACCAATATAGATGCCACTAAAACACAAGAAGTCCATATTCCTCCTACCACATGCCTAAGCCCAATGAGTCTACTACTAGTGATGCTAAGTTTGATTTTGATCTTGATGGTTGCAATATTTCTGAAGTGATTATGTTCCTACAAAAGCTTGCTAGAAGTCCTGATGCTAGTGATATGAATGTGGCTTTCACCAAGCACATTAGAGATGCTCTTATTAAAATTAAGGAAGAGAAGTTGAAACACAAAGCCTCTATTCCTAGGAAAGTAGAAGATAGTTGGGAACCTATTATTAATATGCAAGTGAATGATTTTGATCTCAAAGATTCATGTGACCTTGGTTCTAGTGTCTCTATTATGCCTAGAAAGATTTATGAAATGCTTGATTTGACACCTTTGGAAGATTGTTATTTGGATGTCCCTGTTGATTTCTATGTTTTGGATGTTAAATACAATGCTTCTTGTCCTATCACTTTGGGAAGACCTTTTCTTAGAACTGTTGGTGCCATCATTGATATGAAAGAAGGCACCATTAAATATCAATTTCCATTCAAGAAAGGTATTGAACACTGCGAGAAGTTGCTTTTTGCTCCTCCTTTGAAAGCAAGGTTTGATGTTAATGCTTCTTCATTTGAAAATACTTGATTCTTGCTTCTTGTGCCTAACTTAAAGGCGTTAAAGAAAAGTACTTGTTGGAAGATAATCCAAGAGTTTTCTTGAGTCTTGGAAGTTATTACTTCAGCAATGACCTCTCCTTATCCTTTTTGTTTGCTTTTTGTGCCAAGAATGACCTCTAATGAGAGGGAAGTAAGATTTGGGGAGTTGCTGTCCCGAAACAGATTTTGTGCTCCACCGTAAAAATTTGTGAGGAATCTATGTAAGTCATATTGAGCTGATATTTTGTGAATAAATCCCCCAATATGTTAGATAACTTTCGTTAGCTCAACACTTTTTTATTTGAGCAACAGAAGGTCTTCGAAAAAATTGGTTTCCACCTGCTGGTCTGTTTTGATAGATTTCTACCATTATTTGCATTTGCTTCTTATTGATTCCTTTTTGGGTTATTTTTGGGAATTTGAGCTTTTTGAGGGAATTGCTACAGTAGCTTGTATTTTTAGTGAAAGTTTTTCTGTTCTAAAGCTAAACCCAAAGGTCTATTATCTTTTGAATACACTAATGTTTCTCATGAAGATTGTGTGAAGTTTTGTATGAAGGAAAATTTTCAGGTGTAGAGAGAGAATGATGTAATGAGATGAAGAATGGACAAAAGCTCAAGATTGGCGATGCCAACCCGTGTCACTCCAAGAAATATTCAATACGTACAAGCGTCAAAGCTTGGGGATGCCCAAGGCATCCCCTTCTTCATCAATAAAAAGCTCAGGTCTTTCTAGACACTTCATTTTTATTGTTTTATGCACTGTTGTGTTGTTCTTGGAGCATCTTAGTTTTCATTTATGTAAGATCCCTCCCTTTATAAAGGTAAGGATCCCTGTGATTGCAATGCTAGTCCCTGGATCAATGCTAGCATCCACAGTTTAAGATGAAGTACACAGAAACAAAGGTCATTATTACAAGTCATTCCAGAGACAAAAAGTTAGTCTTTTACAACTCCATGGCCATAGGCCTAGTACAAGAGTTTAAATATGTAATAAGATAAATAAGTCTTCATCTTCATGTGCCACAGGCAAGCATGTTGAGTGTAGACTCATGACTCCTAATCATCATTAGAATAACCTGCAACATCACAAGTTACAGCCATAGTGGGTCAATACATTGGAATAGTATTGGCAAGTGATACCTTAGTAGAATTTTGATAGACTAGATACTATATGCATTTTGGCTAAGTGTAGCTTAGGCTTGCTTTGCTCAAAATGGGTTTACCTATTAGTTGAAAACACTAAGTTTTTCTTTGTCAAAATCTTTCCCAAGGAACCACCAATAGACATTGGGGACCTTCACCCTTGTTCAACCACAAGTTTTTACTTAGAAATTGGGATGAGGAGATTATTGATAGCTTCCATGGCTTGATGCTCAAGTTGTCCAATACCAGGGACATGGCTAAGTACTTAGATTTTTCCATCTGCAGAGGTTGTGCACTTTCCCCACAAGACTTGATTTTTACCAAGACAGGACCTTTCAGAAGCCTTCCCTTAGACCAAATGTACGTGTTCCAACCTATCATCCCACTACCACCAACTTTCCAAATGGCTAAGTTATTGCAACCTATGTGATCCAGGCAGAGCCCATATTGCCAAGTGGTTGCACTAGAAGCTTCTTAACATATGGCATCTCAAATCCCTTTGTTCCTGGGTGGCTTTCCACAAGTGAGATACACAAGGTAAACCATAGAAATGGGCCTTGTGTAACCACTCAACATAAACCATTCCTTCCATTCCACCCAGGTAATTCATTCACTTAGTTGTTTTATTAAACAAAACACAAGTCCAAAGACTTAGAAATATTTTATCATAACATGAATATATAACCACCCTTGGTTGCTACTAGCTAGGCTAATCATGGCATAGATAAGCATCTTAACTTAGAAATTTCTAGCAATTCTACAACTACTAGGATTTCCCAAGCATAGCATATAGATCAAAATATTCATGCAAGTCTAGCAAAAATATTTCTAGTGCATAGTTGAAAAACATGGGAATAATATCATGAAGCACCACTTGCCTTGGTAGTTTGGAGAGTAGCTACAATCCTCACAATCACAATCACTATTTGCACCAAAATCTACACATAAAATAATAGCACCAAAATCACATACAAAATAAATACAAGCAAAAATATATGGATGCATGCATAATGTCATGTGATGATTTTCTACACCAAACAAGACAAGTGCACAGTACTGAATCATAAACAAGTTCAAAATTTGCCAAATAAACTTTATTTGAACAATAAAACATTTTTCAAATAATTATTATACCCATATTATGCCTACAAATGTTTCTGCGAAAACAACCATTTTAACAGAAGCAAAACTTTAAACACATTGCATTAATGGAAAGGATTTCCTCTCCTAATTCCATTAATATAATTTTTTTCAAATTTGGACATGGGAATCAAAAGTTATGAATTAAACAAGTTTTAACATCTAATAGATCAAATTTCTGATTTTAAATCTAACTCACACACACGCGGCGGCATGGATTGGCTGGTACCGCTTCGCGCTGGATCGCGCTTACGAACCGTTAGATCTAACTAAAACGCGCGACTCAGATCTGCCTGTACCTCTTCGCCTAGCTTCTAATCTCAACCACTGGATCTGGATCCAGTGGATCAAATCACTCTGACCACAACTCAGCGGCACAAATGGCCCAAACGGCGGCGACGGCTCTGACGGCGATGGATCTGCGAATCTAGCGAGGGCTAGGGACAGTGATGATGCTTACCGGCGTCGCAAGGTTGCGAGGAAGCTCCAGAGGTTGTTGGCGTGGACAGGGGCGAGCTGCAGTGGCCGTGGGAGCTCGTCGGAGTTGAGCGCATCGTCGGGTGCTCGGTGACGAAGACGTTGGCGATGCTCTGGATCACCCTAGCATGAACCAGTTGTATCATGGGGTGCGCAAGGCTACGGCGAACACTACTGGATCAAGGAGAAGTCGAGGGGCGGTCGGGTTTTACCTCAATCGCTCGTCGGAGTCGAGCGACGGTTCTGATGTTTGCGGGCACGAACGGTGATGGCAACCTGGGCCACGAGGAAGCAAACAAAAGGCATCAGGGAACATGCAAGGAAATGCCGGTCACGTTCGTTTGAACCAGAGACAGGGGGCGGAGTGGTTCGGGACAGCGGCGGCGCGAGCTCGATTGTGGACAGCCTAGCGGCGCTCTGTGGTTGGTGAGTGAGGGGAATGGAGCGGAGAGAGGAGGGGATCTTATAGCCGGAGCAGGGGCGGAGATCACGCACGCATTCATCGCCAATTAAGTGGATTAAAATTGCGGCAGAGGTGGGGGAAGAAACGGGCGGCGACGACGTCTGTGCACGGGATTTGGGGAAGAAGGAGTCGACATGGAGAGGGTCCACCCGTCAGCGACTGTTTAGGTAGTGCGGGTGCGGTGAGAAAAACAGGGAGAGAGGGAAATCCCGGGTGGGCTGGCTAGTGGGCTGCTTCTGCTATTGGGCTCAAACACTAGCGCCGGCCTTTTTCTATTTCTCTTATATTTTTCTTTTACTGATTGATTTTATAGAAATCTAATTCAAACAAATTCAAAACAATTCGAATTCAAATATTTTCTGGATTTTTGTAGAGTGCAACCTTCATATTTTTGGGCATAAAACCATGTGGTCTCTTTGTACTAGCTTGGTCCTTTTGATTGAACAAAATAAACAGTGCTATAGCACTTGATTTGAATAAGTTTTGGAAATGGTTTTTAAATCATATTTGTTTTGTAAATTTTCACCAAACTCCAACAATCAAACAAAGTAACAAGAGAGCAAGCAAGGCTTGATTTAAAACAAATAAACTCTTCAATTGAGAGTGGCATTGGTTTAATAGTTGCTCACATAAAATAATGAGCATTAGATGCTCCTGTTTTTGAAATGGTTTTGAAATGGAACCCTAAATGATCATGGATGCATGGATGATATGCATGAGTTTTGAAACATGATTTTAGGGATGTTACAAATCTAACCCCCTTAAGGTGAATCTCGCCCTCGAGATTCGGATTGGCTAGCAAATAGGTGAGGGTGGTCTTTCCGAAGATCATCTTCTCTTTCCCATGTTGCTTCTTCTTCGGAATGATGGTTCCATTGAACTTTGCAGAATTTGATAGTCTTAGTCCGAGTAACTCTTTCTGCAGTCTCAAGTATTTTTATAGGCTTCTCCTCATAAGTGAGGTCACTCTCCAATTGAACCTCTTCCAAAGGTATAGTATCCTTCAAAGAAGTCTCTTCCATTTCTGGATGGCATTTCTTAAGCTGACTCACATGGAACACATTATGAACAGCTGACAAAGACTCTGGCAATTCAATCTCATAAGCTACTTCTCCTTTACGACTCAGAATCTTGAATGGTCCAACATATCTTGGGGCCAATTTACCTTTGACACCAAACCTCTTCACTCCACGAAGTGGTGACACTCTAAGATAAGCTCTATCACCTACTTCATAGGTGACCTCTCTACGCTTAGGGTCTGCGTAGCTCTTTTGTCGGGATTGTGCTATCTTTAGTCTGTCCTTAACTAGCTTGACTTTCTCTTCAGCCTCTTTGATTAGTTCTGGTCCGAACAAACTTCTTTCTCCCACACCATTCCATAGCAATGGGGTGGTACACTTTCTCCCATAGAGAAACTCAAATGGTGCCATCTCAATACTGGCTTGATAACTGTTATTGTAAGAGAATTCTGCGTAAGGTAGACTTTCATCCCAACTGGCTCCATAGTCTAGAGCACATGCCCTCAACATATCTTCAAGAATCTGATTGGTCCTTTCTGTCTGTCCATCAGTCTGAGGATGAAATGCAGTGCTGAATTCCAACCTCATTCCCAATGACTCATGTAGTTGCCTCCAAAAATGAGAAGTGAACTGAGTTCCCCTATCAGACACAATACTCTTGGGTACTCCATGTAGACATACAATTCTACTCATATAGATCTTGGCTAACTTAGAACTTGTGTAAGTTGTCTTCACGGGTATGAAATGAGCCACTTTAGTCAAGCGATCCACTACTACCCAAATAGAATCATATCCTGACCTGGTCCTTGGCAATCCGGTGATGAAATCCATGCCAATCTTGTCCCACTTCCAATCAGGAATAGGTAGTGGTTGTAACAATCCTGCTGGTTTCTGATGTTCCGCTTTCACTCTACTACATACATCACACAAAGCAATATGTTCGGCGATGTCCTTCTTGAGATTATTCCACCAGAATCTTTCTTTCATATCCATGTACATTTTGGTGTTACCCGGATGAATGGAATATGGTGAGTTGTGGGCTTCTTGGAAAATCAGTTTTCGAAGCTCCGGATCTTGTGGAACACAGATACGTTTTCCATGCCATAAAGTACCCTGTTCGTCTTCATGGAATCCTTTGGCTTTCCCTTTGCCAATCTTTTCCTTAATCTCTTCAATTTCCTTATCTGCCTTTTGGGCTTCTTTGATTTTGTCTAACAAGGTGGTTTGAACATCCAAAGACATGATATGTCCCTCAGGCACAATCTCCAATCTAAGATCTCTAAATTGGGCACACAGATCATCTAGCAATTCTCCTTTAGTAAGCCCATTCACAAAAACCTTACGGATTAGAGCATCCGCTACAACATTTGCTTTACCGGGGTGGTATTGCAAACTCAAGTCATAGTCCTTGATGAGTTCTAGCCATCTTCTTTGTCTCATGTTAATTTCTTTCTGGGTGAAGATATACTTCAAACTCTTGTGATCTGTGAACACTTCACATAAATTTCCCAAAAGATAATGTCTCCATGTTTTGAGTGCATGGACAACAGAGGCTAGCTCTAAATCATGGGTAGGGTAGTTTACCTCATGAGTTTTGAGTTGTCTCGAGGCATAAGCCACAACTTTCCCTTCTTGCATAAGTACTGCACCTAATCCATGATGAGATGCATCACAATACACTTGGAAATCTTTCTCCAAATCTGGCAAACACAAGACTGGTGCTGTCACTAGTCTCTTCTTCAATTCTTGAAAGCTGAGTTCACATCCTTTAGACCAAGCAAATTTCTTGTCTTTCTTAAGCAGTTCTGTCATTGGCTTAGCTACCTTGGAGAAATTCTCAATAAATCTTCTGTAGTATCCTGCCAAGCCAAGGAAACTATGAACCTCTTTCACTGACTTAGGAGATTCCGATTCAGTTACAGCTGAAACTTTAGCAGGATCAACTGCTACACCATCCCATGACACAACGTGTCCCAGAAAACCAACTTCATTTAACCAAAATTCACACTTGCTGAATTTGGCATACAACTTATGCTCTCTAAGCTTCTCAAGTATCAAACGTAAATGTCCTTCATGCTCTTCTTTGCTCTTGGAGTAGATCAAAATGTCATCGATGAAAACGACAACAAACTTATCAAGGAACTCCATGAACACCTTGTTCATCATATTCATGAAGTATGCTGGTGCATTGGCCAAACCAAATGGCATCACGGTATACTCATACAATCCATACCTTGTGGTGAAAGTTGTCTTAGGTATGTCTTGTTCTCTTATCTTGAGCTATAAATAACCTGACCGGAGATCAATCTTTGAGAACACACAGGCTCCTTCTAACTGATCAAACAAGTCATTGATTCTAGGCAAAGGATATTTGTTCTTGATAGTCACCTCATTGAGTGAACGGTAATCTATGCATAACCTCTGACTTCTATCCTTATTTTCCACAAACAAAACTGGTGCTCCCCAAGATGAAGAACTTGGTTGGATAAAACCTTTCTGCAACTATTCTCCAAGTTGCTTCTTGAGTTCTTTCAACTCATCCACTGACATCTTGTACGGTCTCTTTGCTATTGGTCCAGATCCTGGTAGCAAATCAATAAGAAACTCCACATCTCTATCGAGTGGCATTCCCGGCAATTCTTCCGGAAACACATCCGGATATTCACTCACAATTGGCACACTGTCTATGCTAACTCCCTTAAGATAATTTAGCTTACTCCTTTTTGTTTCAAAGTTGGTCTTGAATCTGATCCTTTTGTTTTCTGGAGTTGTGAGTGAGACAGTATGGTTGGAACAATCTAGCACTCCCTTGTGCTTAGTCATCCAGTCCATTCCCAAAATAACATCCAATCCTTGTGAGTTTAGGATTATCAGGTTAACGGGAGACTTATACTTCCCAAACTCTATGACTAGATCATGACATCCTGAATTCACTATCATTTCTCCGCCAGGAGAACTTACTTTTATAGGACACCCAATATTTTCTACCGGTAGTTCATTTCTTTCAACAAATGCTCTTGATATGAATGAATGAGATGCACCAGTATCAAAGAGAACAAATGCCGGAACAGAATTGAGTTTGAACTTACCAGCAACAGCATCAGGTTCCTCATAGATTTCTTCCACATTGATGTGGTTCACTTGTCCCTTTTGAAAAGGGTTGGGCTTGTTGGGTCCTTCAACTTTCTTTTCTGGGCATTCATTTGCATAATGCCCCATCTTCTTGCACTTGAAACATTCAACCTGACTAAGATCCTTCTTGACAGGCTGGCTTCCACTGCCACTTCCACTTCCATTGTGGTGGCTCTTATATCCACCCTTGTGATTCTTGTACTTATCGTTGTCATGACTACGGTGGTGCTTGTTGTCATGATAACGGTTGTGGTTGTGGTGCTTGTTGAACTTCCCATGCTTGTGGGATCCAGAACTCCCACTGTCATCATAATGGGAACGCTTGTGAGACAATCCCGAGCTGTGCTTGTCAGAGTGCTTTCTCTTCCTGCTTTCCACTTGTTTCATCTTGCTATCCAAAATAGCAGCCTTGTCACAAAGAGACTGGTATGTGGGAACATAGGCCACAGCTAAATGCAGGTTCAATTCATCATTCAACCCTTCAAGGAACTTTTCCTTCCTCTTAGCATCAGTGTCAACTTCATCTGGTGCATGTCGCGTCAGATTGTTGAACTCCTCAATATATTCAGCCACGATGCGGTGGCGCTGCTTCAAGTTATGGAACTCTTTCTTTTTCAAACTCATCACTCCGGATGAGATGTGAGCAGTACGGAAACCATCTTCAAAGATAGCCCATGTCACATCCTCAATGGGAGTGGTGATCTGGAAGTTATCCCACCAAGTGGTTGCTGGTCCTTCCAACAAGTGTGCTGCAAATCTGACCTTCTCTTCATCAGTACAGCCCATGGTTACCAAGTCCTTATTCACAGATCATAGCCAATCATTGGCCACCATAGGATCAGTAGTTCCTGAAAACTTTGCTGGCCTCAGTCTTAAGAACCCGGTAAGCATGTCAAAACCCGGTGGGTTATTCTGATTGTTGTTGTTGTTGTTGTTATTGTTGTTGTTGTTCTGATTCTGGATGAACGTGGTCATCATTTGCATCAACTGAGTCTGAGCTGTCATCATCTGCTGCATCTCAGGGGTGATGTTGTTGTTGTTGGGGTTGGGATTGGCATGTTGGGGAGGCATCTGTGGTTTTCAATAAGGATAAGAATGAGATACCCATAGATGCTAACATGCACAATACATCACATAACAAATCACAATCATGCATCATAGTAGTAAAGGTTCAACAACACATACAACAAGTTTTTGGAAAAGTAAACACACCAATAGCAAGCCATCCACATGTTGGATGGTCATTGCGACTCAATAATCAAAGACATGATAAATAAAGGTAAATGAGTAGTCATCACTACTCCTCTGCATCAACCTCCTCGTCAACAAATGTAAGACCTGCATTCTCCATTGCGGTCTGGTATTCCTCGACATTGGTGGTCAAGGTCTCTACTTTGGCTTTGAGAGCCCTCTTCTGTGAATGAAGCCTCTCAATCACAGTCCGCTGAGCTCGAGCTCGAATTCCTTGGCCTCTAGTTCTGCAGTCATGTCTCGAATCCTCTTGTTCCTATCTTGGACTCGCTTCTCCCTACTCTTGAACTTTCTATCCTGACTCTCAAACTTGGCCTCCATCTCTTTGACTATCTCATCTTGCTCCGCGAAGAGCTTGTCCTTCTCACGAAGCTGCACCTGGAGTTCGTCATTGCTAAGCATGACGTTGGTCCTATCAGTGTCTAGGTGCCTAAGAAGAACCTCTAAGTCCTGGAGGTATAGACGAATCGGCTCTGTCGTCTCTCTCGAAGTATCCTCAAAGTCAATGGCCTCACCATCCTCATCACGTCTACCAAAAGTGTGGAAGTGAGTACCTCTAACCTCTCGAGATTGTCTCCCTAGTAAACGTCCAAGAAAATCCTGCATGACTACCTCTAGGCCTCTCTCCTTTTCATCATGCATGAGCTTGAAGATGATTTCCTCCGTGGTAGGCTCAGTCTGGCATTCTTGCTGATTAACCTTGAAGCCCCAAAGGTCTTTCCTCTCAAACTTGGTGAGGGGAAGCATCATGATAGTAGGAAGAGGGAGACTGAGCAGACTAGTGAGCTCAATAATACGAGTGCCAAAACGAGTTCCCTTGAACTCTTTAGCCGTGCTGATAGTAACACTAGGCATCTATTTAATAAGATAGAAAAAGTTAGAATCAACACAATTTAAGACAAATCTCAAGACAAGGTATCACATGCATAACTTTGGAAATCAAAACACACAAGTCATGAAATACATGGATTCATTACAAACAACCAAGTTTCAACTTATTTTAAACAACATTTGGGAAATAAAATGATAAGTGTGGTGGTCCAACTAACGAAGTACGTTACAATCCCATCTCACTTGCCAAGTTGGCTAACAAGGTATCCCTAGAGGCAATCTGTTTATCTAGATCACATGACTCCATTGCTAAGTCTATGATGTCCTTCCTTAAACTTTGGTTGGTAGCCTCTAACTCTTGGGTATGCTTCTTTTCTTCCCTAAGGTCATTTTGGGTGTTGAGCATTCTGCACTTGATTCTATCACCAAGTTCTTTGATGGCCTTCCAAGCCGCATCCCTTGCTGAATCAAAGAATGCAGTGTGCATCACTGAATTGGTGACCATGTAGAATCATGATTCCTTGTGGTTGTCTTCCTTGTTTTTATACAAGTGAAGTTGCACCCACCAGTACTCAACTCCTTCATCCATCACAGAAAAACCTTTGTACACAACTGCACCATGCATTCCCATGGCAACCATGAGGTCCTTGAGAGCCTTGGGAAATTCTGTCTCACACTCCAAGGTCATAGTCATGAGTGGTCCCTTCCTCACGGCTTCGTTGATGGAGTTCATCTACAAATAGATATGAGAAAGGTGATTAGTAAAGTTTACGAGAAGAAAAGACAAGTGTGGAAGTTGTTAAAATCTTTCCTTAGTGGTTTCCAATCCTAGGGTCATAATCCTACAAGCAACACAGTGCTCTGATACCATCTGTAAGATCCCTCCCTATATAAAGGTAAGGATCCCTGTGATTGCAATGCTAGTCCCTGTATAAATGCTAGCATCCACAGTTTAAGATGAAGTACACAGAAACAAAGGTCATTATTACAAGTCATTCCAGAGACAAAACATAGTCTTTTACAACTCCATCGCCACAGGCCTAGTACAAGAGTTTAAATATGTAATAAGATAAATAAGTCTTCATCTTCATGTGCCACAGGCAAGCATGTTGAGTGTATACTCATGCCTCCTAACCATCATTAGAATAACCTGCAACATCACAAGTTACAGCCACAGTGGGTCAATACATTGGAATAGTATTGGCAAGTGATACCTTAGTAGAATTTTGGTAGACTAGATACTATATGCATTTTGGCTAAGTGTAGCTTAGGCTTGCTTTGCTCAAAATAGGTTTACCTATTAGTTGAAAACACTAAGTTTTTATTTGTCAAAATATTTCCCAAGGAACCACCAATAGACATTGGGAACCTTCACCCTTGTTCAACCACAAATTTTTACTTAGAAATTGGGATGAGGAGATTATTGATAGCTTCCATGTCTTGATGCTCAATTTGTCCAATACCAGGGACATGGCTAAGTACTTAGATTCTTCCATCTGCAGAGGTTGTGCACTTACCCCACAAGACTTGATTTTTACCAAGACAGGACCTTTCAGAAGCCTTCCCTTAGACCAAATGGACGCGTTCCAACCTATCATCCCACTACCACCAACTGTCCAAATGGCTAAGTTATTGCAACCTATGTGATCCAGGCATAGCCCATATTGCCAAGTGGCTGCACTAGAAGCTTCTTAACATATGGCATCTCAAATCCCTTTGTTCCTGGGTGGCTTTCCACAAGTGAGATACACAAGATAAACCATAGAAATGGGCCTTGTGTAACCACTCAACATAAACCATTCCTTCCATTCCACCCAGGTGATTCATTCACTTAGTTGTTTTATTAAACAAAACACAAGTCCAAAGACTTAGAAATATTTTATCATAACATGAATATATAACCACCCTTGGTTGCTACTAGCTAGCGTAAGCATGGCATATATAAGCATCTTAACTTAGAAATTTCTAGCAATTCTACAACTACTAGGATTTCCCAAGCATAGCATATAGATCAAAATATTCATGCAAGTCTAGAAAAATATTTCTAGTGCATAGTTGAAAAACATGGGAATAATATCATGAAACACCACTTGCCTTGGTAGTTTGGAGAGTAGCTACAATCCTCACAATCACAATCACTATTTGCACCAAAATCTACACATAAAATAATAGCACCAAAATCACATACAAAATAAATACAAGCAAAAATATATGGATGCATGCATAATGTCATGTGATGATTTTATACACCAAACAAGACAAGTGCACAGTACTGAATCATAAACAAGTTCAAAATTTGCCAAATAAACTTTATTTGAACAATAAAACATTTTTCAAATAATTATTATACCCATATTATGCCTACAAATGTTTCTGCAAAAACAACCATTTTAACAGAAGCAAAACTTTAAACACATTGCATTAATGGAAAGGATTTCCTCTCCTGATTCCATTGATATAAAATTTATCAAATTTGGACGTGGGAATCAAAAGTTATGAATTAAGCAAGTTTTAACATCTAATAGATCAAATTTCTCATTTTAAATCTAACTCACAGACACGCGGCGGCATCTGATTGGCTGGTACCGCTTCACGCTGGATCGCGCTTACGAACCGTTAGATCTAACTAAAACGCGCGGCTCAGATCTGCCCGTACCTCTTCGCCTAGCTTCTAATCTCAACCACTGGATCTAGATCCAGTGGATCAAATCACTCTGACCACAACTCGGCGGCGCAAATGGCCCAAACGGCGGCGACGGCTCTGCCGGCGATGGATCAGCGAATCTAGCGAGGGCTGGGGACAGTGATGATGCTTACCGGCGTCGCAAGGTTGCGAGGAAGCTCCAGAGGTTGTTGGCGTGGTCAGGGGCGAGCTGCAGTGGCCGTGGGAGCTCGTCGGAGTTGAGCGCAGCGTCGGGTGCTCGGTGACGAAGACGTTGGCGACGCTCTGGATCACCCTAGCATGAACCAGTTGTATCAGAGGGTGCACAAGGCTACGGCGAACACTACTGGATAAAGGAGAAGTCGAGGGGCGGTCGGGTTTTACCTCAATCGCTCGTCGGAGTTGAGCGACGGTTCTGATGTTTGCGGGAACGAACGGTGATGGCAACCTGGGCCACGAGGAAGCAAACAAAAGGCATCAGGGAACACGCAAGGACATGCTGGTCACGTTCGTTTGAACCAGAGACAGGGGACGGTCGGAGCTCACCGTGATGGCTCGTCGGAGTGGTTCGGGACAGCGGCGGCGCGAGCTCGATTGTGGACAGCCTAGCGGCGCTCTGTGGTTGGTGAGTGAGGGGAATGGAGCGGAGAGAGGAGGGAATCTTATAGCCGGAGCAGGGGCGGAGATCACGCACGCATTCATCGCCACTTAAGTAGATTAAAATCGCGGCAGAGGCGGGGGAAGAAACGGGCGGCGACGGCGTGTGTGCGTGGGATTTGGGGAAGAAGGAGTCGATGTGGAGAGGGTCCACCCGTCAGCAACTGTTTAGGTAGTGCGGGTGCGGTGAGAAAAACAGGGAGAGAGGGAAATCCCGGGTGGGCTGGCTAGTGGGCTGCTTCTGCTATTGGGCTCAAACACTAGCGCCGGCCTTTTTCTATTTCTCTTATCTTTTTCTTTTACTGATTGATTTTCCAGAAATCTAATTCAAAACAATTCGAATTCAAATCTTTTCTGGATTTTTGTAGAGTGTAACCTTCATATTTTTGGGCATAAAACCATGTGGTCTCTTTGTACTAGCTTGGTCCTTTTGATTGAACAAAATAAACAGTGCTATAGCACTTGATTTGAATAAGTTTTGGAAATGGTTTTTAAATCATATTTGTTTTGTAAATTTTCACCAAACTCCAACAATCAAACAAAGTAACAAGAGAGCAAGCAAGGCTTGATTTAAAACAAATAAACTCTTCAATTGAGAGTGGCATTGGTTTAATAGTTGCTCACATAAAATAATGAGCATTAGATGCTCCTGTTTTTGAAATGGTTTTGAAATGGAACCCTAAATGATCATGGATGCGGATGATATGCATGAGTTTTGAAACATGATTTTAGGGATGTTACAATTTAGTTTTCTTGAATAAAGTAGTTTGGACCCCCGTTCTCGCTGTGTTGTTTCAAATAAGTTGATTGGTGTTGGAAAAGAGTGGAAAGTTCTTGCTTGAAATTGCAAGAGGATCTTGCATTGACTGTGACTTAGACTTTAGCATGTCATGCTAGGAGTTGTTTTGAACTTATGCTTAGTGATTATTGTTGTAGCATGACTTGTTCCAAACAATTGGGATTTCTTAGTGTGCCTTGAAGGAATCATGCGTTGTTTTAGCATGCAAAAGCATAGCATTGTGGTATTCTCCTTTGATGTTTTGTTTGGGTTGACTTGGCACATGCTCACACCATGTTATGACTATGAACAAGTCAGCATAGCTTCTATGATCATTTAGTCCTTAACTTGCAGTACCACTCTATGCTTTGATTAGTAATGTTTTGTCGCTCTGCATGATTATGGCCATTATTGCTCTCTTAGTTGGTTGCTCCCAGTCTTTTGCTAGCCTTCACTTGTATGAGTAAGCTCTACTCATGCTTCCAACTTCCAAGAAACCAAGTTATTCCAAAGTGTCCACTATAAATTCCTATGCATTGTGTGTTACACCATTCCAAGTATATTCTTGTTTTCATCTATCTTCCAATTAAAAAGTATTTGTTATCTGAAAACTTAGTGATTAAATCTCTCACAAACTTGATGGCACACTTTATTTTTCTTGCCCCTAATAAACTTGAACCATTGTGTCATCTATGTTGTTGTAGCACCCTGGGTAAAACCACTACTAGAAAACGTTGTTTCTTGTTTATTTTATGCATCACCGTAACATCATCATGCATATTTTTGTTCTTAAAAATTATTTCCTATTAAACACTATTTTCATTTGCTAAAATATTCATACAGTTTGATATGTACCAAGCCACCCTACCTTTGTCTTATTTTAAATTTAAGCTAACAATATTTTCTGGTCAATTATAAGACCGCAAAAGATTTTCCTGTTTTACTAAAATAGAAAGAGGCAAAAGCCCGTCTAAAATTTTGGCCCAAAACTAGCCTCATCTAGTCTACTATGGACTATATAAATACCACAATCCCCTCCTCACTCCAAACCCTAACCCTAATCCTACCTAAACCACATGCCGCCGCCACCCGCTGGATCGACACCCACGCCAACGCGCCGACGTGTTTTGCTTTTATTCTTCTCTACATCTTCTTCTTCACAAATTGTTGTTGGTTCCTTCGATCAATATCAGCCCGACCATATCTATTTTGGTAAGCAACGGAGGCATGTCTCTCCTTGGCCTTCGTGTCATTTCTTTTTGTTTGTGGAAGCCGATCCAAGCTTTGCTTGTTTCCTTGCAACATCACACGAGAAACTCCACGAAATTCCTCTGCCGCAGCTCCCCTGGTCCCTGACCACCTCGCTAGCTGTGTCGCGCAGCAGCTCCACACGCCACCAACCAGCGCCGCCCAGACTTCACCGCCTGCGCCTGTGCACGTACGCATCCGACTGTGTCTTGGTCCTTCTTCCCGTGTCAACGCGCTCTCCAACCTTGTCCCTCGCATGCGCAAAAGCCAGCCAAGTTGCACGCCACCTGCTGCACGACCACGTCCCAGGTCACGCCGCCTGACGACCCTCTGTTGGACGGCGCACTGGTATTTGGCTCTTCTATTCCTCTATTCGATCGTGGTGCAGGTCCATCACACCACTCAACTCCACCTTTCTGTGCTTGTGCTGCAGTAGCAACACAAAGATTCATCATGTCTCTGGTTCATAGTCTACCTCGGTGCATTGGAAATTCAATCGTGTCAGCAGGCTGTTCGACAAAATGTCTGCTAGCCTTTTGATTTCGGCTTCTAGTTCCACCTTCTCGATTAATTCCGTTGCCTTCCAAGTGTATTTAGACTGCTTTGTCAAGTACTCTATATCGCTGCGCCATCTCGAATCCTATCGCCCGTCGCTAGCCACCATCATGCCGGCAAGATCTACTTCCGTCTTTCACCACTTCGTCTATACTCAGAAGACCGATCCATCGACACGCCAAGACCTCTGTCACGGAAACCTCAAGATCTCCTTCGCGGACCGAAGACCGATCCCGGAGCCCGATCCGAAGACCGACCCCTCGTCGAACCCCGAAGACTGAACCAAACCCCTCGGATCCAAGACCATCGCCCCGATGTGTGAACCCTTTCCCAAGCCCTATTTTATAAATTGCTATATGATATTGATCTTGTTGCATATTAATTGAACATGTTTGCATACATATATTGTGGTTTGGGGGCATTAATTCACCTCATAATTTAATATGGAGACCATATACGGACGAATCCAGTCTAATATTGGTCCCATTTAAAATTGTGTAGCGAACCGGTGTTATATTTTGCCATGTTAAGATAACATTTAAATTGTGGGGTATCTAAACAACATGAACCTACTAATTAATTGTCGGGACCCCGGTTTCGCTTAATATTGCCTAGTTGCATCGCACCTTTGCCATGTCATGCATCATACAAGCATCATGCTCGATCTTCTGCCGTAATATTAAATAGTGCATCTGGTGTTTCTCCTAGTGCTTTGCTTCCTCCCGGATTAGGCCGATGAGTTGATGCGAGTGTCGACCCGATCTTCGGATGAACCTTCATCAATGTTTTCTAGGCGAGTATTCCCCCTTTCTACCTATTTTACTTTCATAGTATTTATTTCCTCATGTTGATCTATTGCTATCTGTGTTGCGATGCTCTAGTTTTCGTACCCGTGGTATCCCTTGCAGCCTTATATTGCCTTGGACACATCCTATTACATGTTGTTTGGTAGATAGTTGGACTTGCGTGTCGTAGTCGCTTGCTCAAGTGCGGTTGCGTGTCGTCAAGTACCACAGTTGTTGGAGTAATGCCGCATGTTTAATGTTGGAGATGATGATGACTTTAATTACCGTTTAATAACTAAAATTGGAGTGGGTAAATAATGCAGAGGCACAGGTGGGCAATAGATGTTATTTGGTTTTTAACCATCCACTTGTGTCCCGTAGGACCCCGAGTACTTGATACCTGTTCTTTGAATATTCGCACTATCCGCATGTGGGACCATGAATCCCCCTAGCCAGAGCTTGAGTCATATATTATTTCTTGGGGCCACAAACTAGTTTGGGGCTTTATTACTATCCTGTACTTATGCCATGCTTTACTGTTTTATTTATGATTGCGCGTGGAGCGCATGTACTGTTTAGGTAAGCGGAGTGTTTTCGCGGTATCGACAAGCCCAGTCACACTTTCGGGTTCCTAGTCGTTTGCAGCCATTAACGCAAACCTCTGGGTCCGTTCCGGAGTCGGCCAACTTCGTCGCGGGTAGCTTGGTGGGGTGGCCCCCTGAAATTTATATGAATCTTGCAATTGCTCTGTCGTGATGCCTCGTTGGGTTTTATATTTGGTTTATCTCGAGGTTGATCGTGCGTGTGTTGCTATTTGTGCCCCTGCAGGGTAAAACTTTCTGAAAGCCGTGTCCGCGGTTATGGACGACTTGGAGCACAGTATCTCGATCATAGACAACTATAACTAAAGTAGTGCTATAAATTTGACTTTATAATGACTAGTAATCAGCTTTAGTATAATGGAATCGATAAATAAAAGTGCCAACAATTGCTGGTTTGGGTTGTCACCTGTTACCATTGTATCTGACTAGTAAGTATTGCAACTATAACAGAATGGCTAAATAAAAGTACCAACAACTGCTGGGTTTTGGAATGCCTCATGCTATATGTATCTGACTAGTAAGTACTACAACTACAATGGAATGGTTAACTAAAACTGGATGACTCATGCTATCTATATCTGACTAGTAATTGCCGCCACTATAATGGAATGAATAAAACTGCCAACTGTGTGAGTTCCTCGGTGGACTTTCTCGTTTGGTCTCGAGGGGGAAATACCAGGATGGGTATGCTTGGTGATAGTTTCAGGTTGGATCCGAATAGGTATTCCTTATCCCTATCTGATAGCCGCCAGCTGTATTGAGTCACTATAGGTTGTTTAGTGCATGCCGCGCTGCTGCTTCAGTCCACCATATCTATGTAGGCGAGGACCGCCGAATTCTAGTCTCGCCGTGTACTGGCCTCAGTACTGACCGCTCTCTTTTTCCTTTGCCATTTGTCGGCACCCCTTTAGTTTAAGCAGGTTTTGAGATCGACGTCGTTAGCAGGGTTACCCTTCCGGCTTGTCCTGGGCAGGGTTATGGACGCCATTGGTTATTCTTCAGGGCTCTTAGCCCCATTTGCATCTTGTCCGTAGTCGGACGTTGTATCGTTTTCAAGGTGATTTGGATCTTTGTATTGTAAATCTATATTATTGACTCATGGAGTTGTTATTGTATATATCTGTTCTGTGGGTTCCATCGTGGACTATTGTGTAATGGTATTACTTCATTTTCCACCCGCACGAAAGTGCCTGGTGGGCATATTTGAATCGTTTCTATGCGGGTTTGGCGGGAATCGCTGAAGCTTGCATAGGGACAATTCTGAGGGTGTTACAGAGTGGTATCAGAGCTCAGCAGTTACGATACCCCACTGGTCCAGCCTGTAGGATAACCTAGCTAACGAACGTGGTAGAGTGTCAAAACTATTTTGCAAAATAGGTTGGATAGATCTAATTAGGTCTGCTTTTACTTCTTACCCCTCTGCTATTCTCCTCTTATCTCGACGTGTTTTGAATCTGCTCTCTTATCTTTTCTTCCAGTCCATGATTTCTCGTGGTTGGGTTTCCTTCGTACCTTTAGGGTTTCGCTTCCATCCTCTTGTAACGGTGCTTCAACATTCGGCATTCATGCAATCTGTTTAATCTTTCATCTGTTGCGCCTTTCAGTGGATCAAAAATTCACTAAAAATTTTATTTCTATCCTCCGGTGTTTTCCGATATGACGAAGTCGTCTACATCAGATCTGATGAAAATCTCCATCCCTCCTTTGTTTCCGAACCTCGCTTGTCGAGATCTTCAGTCTGAATTTCGAGAGTTGGTTGCATAATTCTCCTATTCATGTGTAAAGTAATGCTTCGGGTGTGCGATGGACTGATCACCATGCGACTACTCTTATCATTCGCTCTTGTGCATTGAATCGGTGGATCAAGCAATTTTACTCTTTCCACAGAAGTTAGAGGTGGCCTTATCTTATGAGACCTTTAACTTCATCTTTGTCTCTCCGGAGTGTTCTCTCGATGATCGGGAGCATTGACCATTGTTGGTGGTGTCGCCAATTCCAAGACGGAGCAAGAAGCTTTGTTAGTGGTGTCGCGAGGGTCTACACGAAGCGAGAAGTTTCAGACCGTTGGCCTTCTTCTCCGTACCATGAGGCGGATCTCGAGGGCGAGATCCATTGTTAGTGGTGTCGAATTGTAGCACCCTGGATAAAACCACTACTAGAAAACGTTGTTTCTTGTTTATTTTATGCATCACTGTAACATCATAATGCATATTTTTGTTCTAAAATTATTTCCTATTAAACACTATTTTCATTTGCTAAAATATTCATACGGTTTGATATGTACCAAGCCACCCTACCTTTGTCTTATTTTAAATTCAAGCTAACAATATTTTCTGGTCAATTATAAGACCACAAAAGATTTTCTTGTTTTACTAAAATAGAAAGAGACAAAAACCCGTCTAAAATTTTGGCCCAAAACTTGCCTCATCTAGTCTACTATGGACTATATAAATACCACAATCCCCTACTCACTCCAAACCCTAACCCTAATCCTATCTAAACCACACGCCTCCGCCACCCGCTGGATCGACACCCACGCCAACTGTGCCGCCGTGTTTTGCTTTTATTCTTCTCTACATCTTCTTCACAAATTGTTGTTGGTTCCTTCGATCTAAATCATCCCGACCATATCTATTTTGGTAAGCAACGGAGGCATGTCTCTCCTTGTCCTTCGTGTCATTTCTTTTTGTTTGTGGAAGCCGATCCAAGCTTTGGTTGTTTCCTTGCAGCATCACACGAGAAACTCCACGAAATTCCTCTGCCGCAGCTCCCCTGGTTCCTGACCACCTCGCTAGCTGTGCCGCGCAGCAGCTCCACACGTGTCACATTCCAAGATTTTCCAAATCTTGTAATGTGAAAAATAAAATAAACAAAATAAATTTTTGTTGAAAATCAGGGTGAAAAGAAACTTTTGTTTCTAAAAGGAAACTTAAAATCCCATCTTGAACAAACTTTGGTAAAAGTTTGAATCCAAATCAAGAGAAATGCATTCCTCAATGAATGTATCTGTAAATTTAAACACTTGGAAAATAAATCCAAACTCTAAACCCTAAAGGAATAAAAATCATTTCCATGTTATCTCCAAGTCTATGGATTTGATCCATATAAAAATTTGTCAACAAACATTCACAAATGATCAAGAAAGACAAAAAGAAATAAAATAAGACCATAGAAATTGGTTTCACTTATTTTGGAGCCATGAATAAAATCTTATGAATTTAATGAGATAAGAAATTGAATTCCCAAAGTTAATAAAGCATCTATCAAGAAACACATACCAATTGGTGAGCAAATAATCTAAAAGATATTTAAAAGGATAAACAAATAATAAACAAGATTTCACAAATTGGAATAACCAAGTGTGGATCTCTAAATAAAAAGATATGGATTTTATAAGTTGAAGAAAGAATTATTTAATAAAGAATATTTAAAGACCAAACCAAATCTTGGCCAAATCCATAAACAAATGGAATGATTTTAATCGAAATCCAAATAAAATATTGGTTAAACAATTGCCAAAGTAAAATAAAATGGCATAAACCAAATTCTGTTGGAATAAAGACAAATCCAAATTTAAATGATTAATAAATCATATTAAAAACCTTTCCAAATAATTCAAGATGAATTATTTGAACCCAAATAAACAAATAAGAACCTACTGAAAGGATTTGGAAAGTTTTAAGAATTTAAATGGAGATTTAAAAATATTATTAAATCCTATCTAATTAAAACCTAGAGCCTATTTTGAATAAATAAGAGACCCCAAAATGAATAAGGTTTTATCCAAAAATTGACATCAGAATACAATACTAATCAGTGTTTAAAGCTACACAAAATTTGGCAAGGTTTTGAATTCAAATGGGTGTTTGAATTAAGTAAACAAAATCAAAACAGATTTGAAGAAAAAGAAAAATAAAAGAAGTAGGAACAAAAAAATATATAAACGGACTCGACCCAACTAAGTCTGGCCCAACTAAGCCCAGTTAGCCCACCTCTCCTCTCGAACCGTTATTCACTCAGAAACGCACCCACTCAGCGACTGACCGGTGGAACCCGTTCCCTCTCTTTCTCTCACGCTGCCAAACGGACCCCACCGCCAGCTCCTTCTTCCCCACCCGCCGCTGACCACGCCCCTCACTCCGCCGGCCGTTGCAGGCGATTAAGACGCGGCTTAATTCGCATTACTGGCGCAGTTAACCGACCCCCCGACCACGCCATATTACTTACCTGTGTCTCCCCTCCATTTCCCCTCTGTCACCTCACCTTAGCGCGCCCCCAGGCCGCCCAATTTTCCCCTACTCCGCCACTGTCCCCGACAAGCCCCGGCGACGATTCCGGCCGAACCCTGCCGCCCCTTGCCTCCTCGACCTTGCTCACATGATCCCCACCTCCTGGCGAACCTTTCCGTAGCAACAGCTCGCTCGCTTGCGTGCCAGAACATCGGCAACGTCTTCACCAGTGCGCCACCGACGACCCCGCAACTCCGGTGAGCTACTGACGCCAAACCCGTGCGCCACTCGTGTGCTGGTGAGTACCCCTACAACCACAGAGACCGTGCACATCCTCCTGATACTTTTCCTCGCTTGCTTGCATCCCAGGCGCTCGTCCTCGACCACGAACGTGCGCACCCGACGCCAGCAAGAACTCCGGTGAGCGATTCCGTCCACCTCTGTGCGCCCCTTCACCAACCACGGGCACGTTGAGCTCCAGCACACCACGGCGAACACGGTGAGCATATTCCCTTCCTTCCTCGCTTCCTGCATCGCCAGCTTCGCCGTCGTCTGACCGCGCCGCCGCCAGCCACCATCGCTTGCGCCGCCCGTTCTTGACCAGCTGCTACGCATCGTCAGATTTGGATCGTAGGGCCTAGATAGATTCACTTAAACACCGAAGAGGTACGCAACCTATGCCGCTCGATCTGACTTGATCCAACGCACCAGAGAGCGTGATCCGAGCGAAGCGGTATCTGCGAATAGGAATAGGACACGTGTCGCTGTTGATTTGTTTTAAAACGGAATAGATCTATTAGATGTGCCAATTTGAAAAATCCATAACTTTCAAACCACACGTCCAAATTTTGCAAACTTTATATCAATGGATTCAGAAAAACAAGCCCTAGCCAACCATGCACTTTGTTTAGTAAAAAGCTTCTGGTAAAATGTTTGTTTTTGCAGAAACTTATGTATGCTTGTTTAGGTTATAAAAATTATTCTAAAATGATTTTGGGGATAAAAATCTTTGGCAAATGGTTTGTTTTGAACCTACTGACCCTAGGAAACAAATTGTGGTTTCAAAAATGTATTTGGTGAAACAAAAGAATGAATCTTGGATTTAAACCAATTCTAATCAAATAAAAATATGGTTTAGTTATTAAAAATGGTTTTGGAAGAAAACCTTTGAGAAATGTTTTGGAAATAAACTCTCTGACCCTAAACACAAGATTTCATGGTTTGAAAACATATTTTTTGAAGCCTATAGAATTTTGTCTTATTAAAAGCATTTCTACACCACATAAAATAATGACTTGATCTAAAAATGGTTTATGAAGTAAAACCTTTTGCAAATGGTTTTGCCACTTTATAAAATGACCATTAGGTGTTTTCAAATGTTTATGACCCATTAGAAACAACTTCTCCAAATAAAACAATCTTTTGCATGCTTGCATGCATTGTTTTGTTAGTATTATTTTATGTGATGAATTGCTTGAATGGTAGATTGAAATATTGTTTGCTTGATTGAATTGTAGTGATTTGAAGTGAGTGAACATTGCAAAGATCAAGGAGTGAACTTATACTCTCTACCAAAAAGGAAAGTGATGCTTCATACTTTGTCCCATTATTTTCACTATGCATTAGTGATATTTCTAAGTAAGACTTGCATGGAATTTTTGCTAAGTATAAACCATGCTATGGGAAATCCTAGTAGATGAAACCTTAGTAGAATTTTCCTAAGTTAAGATTCCTACTACTATCATGCTCAGCTTAGCTAATAGAAAACAAGGGTGGAATATATATTCATACTATGGAAAAATTTCTAAGTCTGAGGGCTTGAGTTTTGTTTAATAAAACAACTAAGTAAATGAATCACCTGGGTGGAATGGAAGGAATGGTTTGTGTTGAGTGGTTCACAAGGCCCATATCTATGGTTTACCTTGTGTATCTCACTTGTGGATGGCCACCCAGGAACAAAGAGATTTGAGATGTCAAATGTTGAGAAGCTTCAAGTGCAGCCACTTGGCATTATGGGCTCTGCCTGGATCATATAGGTTGCAAGAACTTAGCCAAATGGACAGTTAGTGGTAGGGGTTTGATAGGTTGGAACGCGTCCATTCTGGTCTAAGGGAAGGCTTCTGAAAGATCTTGTCTTGGTGAAACCAAGTCTTGTGGGGAAAGTGCACCACCTCTGCAGAGTGTAAAATCTAAGTACTTAGCCATGTCCCTGGCAAAGGACAATTTGAGCATCAAGACATGGAAGCAATCAAGAATCTCATCATCCAAATTTCTAAGTTAAAAACTTGTGGGTGAACAAGGGATTGAAGGATCACCAATTTCTATTGGAAGATGCCTTGGGAAATATTTTGTCAAAACAAAAACTTAGTGTTTTCAAATGATAAGGAAAATCTATTTTGAGCAAAGCAAGCCTAAGCTCCACTTAGCCAAATGCATATAGATGATAGACTCCACTATACCTACTATAGTATCACTTGCCAATACAATTTAAATGTATTGACCCTTTGTGGCTATAACTTGTTATGTTGCAGGTTTGATTGATATTAGTGAAGTTTAATGATTAGGATTACAAGTCTACAACCAACATGTCTGCCTGTGGCACTTTGAAGATGAAGGACCCCATGCTATTGTTATATTCGGTTGCAATGTAATGTAATAGCCAAATAAGCTATGTAAGATGTAATAAATTATGTTATTCCTGGTTATAAAGTTGTATTATGACCTTTGTTTCTTGATATTACATCTTAATTGTGGATGCTAACAAATGATCCAGGGACTAGCATTGTAAACACAGGGATCTCTACCTTATTTAAAGGTTGGGAACCTTACAACACGCCACCAACCAGCGCCGCCCAGACTTCACCGCCTGCGCCTGTGCGTGTACGCATCCGACTGTGTCTTGGTCCTTCTGCCCGTGTCAACGCGCTTTGCAACCTTGTCCCTCGCGTGCGCGAAAGCCAGCCAAGTTGCACGCCACCTGCTGCACGACCACGTCCCAGGTCACGCCGCCTGACGACCCTCTGTTGGACGGCGCACTGGTATTTGGCTCTTCTATTCCTCTATTCGATCGTGGTGCAGGTCCATCACACCGCTCAACTCCACCTTTCTGTGCTTGTGCTGCAGTAGAACCACAAAGATTCATCATGTCTCTGGTTCATAGTCTACCTCGGTGCATTGGAAATTTAATCGTGTTTGACACCTGCAGGCTGTTCGACAAAATGTCTGCTAGCCTTTTGATTTCGGCTTCTAGTTCCACCTTCTCGATTAATTCCGTTGCCTTCCAAGTGTATTTAGACTGCTTTGTCAAGTACTCTATATCGCTACGCCATGTCGAATCCTATCGCCCGACGCTAGCCACCATCATGCCGGCAAGATCTACTTCCGTCTTTCACCACTTCGTCTATACTTAGAAGACCGATCCATCGACACGCCAAGACCTCTGTCACGGAAACATCAAGATCTCCTTCGCGGACCGAAGACCGATCCCGGAGCCTGATCTGAAGACCGACCCCTCGTCGAACCCCGAAGACTGAACCAAACCCCTCGGATCCAAGACCATCGCCCCGATGTGTGACCCCTTTCCCAAGCCCTATTTTATAAATTGCTATATGATATTGATCTTGTTGCATATTAATTAAACATGTTTGCATAGATATATTGTGGTTTGGGGGCATTATGCCGATTCACCTCATAATTTAATATGGAGACCATATGCGGACGAATCCAGTCTAATATTGGTCCCATTTAAAATTGTGTAGCGAACCGGTGTTATATTTTGCCATGTTAAGATAACATTTAAATTGTGGGATATCTAAACAACATGAACCTACTAATTAATTGTCGGGACCCCGGTTCCGCTTAATATTGTCTAGTTGCATCGCACCTTTGCCATGTCATGCATCATACAAGCATCATGCTCGATCTTCTGCCGTAATATTAAATAGTGTATCCGGTGTTTCTCCTAGTGCTTTGCTTCCTCATGGATTAGGCCGATGAGTTGATGCGAGTGTCGACCTGATCTTCGGATGAACCTTTAGCAATGTTTTCCAGGCGAGCATTTCCCCCCTTTCTACCTATTTTACTTTCATAGTCTTTATTTCCTCCTGTTGATCTATTGCTATATGTGTTGCGATGCTCTAGTTTTCGTACCCGTAATATCCCTTGCAGCCTTATATTGCCTTGGACACATCCTATTACCTGTTGTTTGGTAGATAGTTGGACTTGCGTGTCGTAGTCGCTTGCTCAAGTGCGGTTGCGTGTCGTCAAGTACCACAGTTGTTGGAGTAATGCCGCATGTTTAATGTTGGAGATGATGATGACTTTAATTACCGTTTAATAACTAAAATTGGAGTAGGTAAATAATGCAGAGGCACAGGTGGGCAATAGATGTTATTTGGTTTTTAACCGTCCACTTGTGTCCCGTAGGACCCCGAGTACTTGATACCTGTTCTTTGAATATTCGCACTATCCGCATGTGGGACCATGAATCCCCCTAGCCAGAGCTTCAGTCATATATTATTTCTTGGGGGCACAAACTAGTTTGGGGCTTTATTACTATCCTATGCTGACGCCATGCTTTACTGCTTTATTTACGATTGTGCATGGAGCGCCTGTACTGTTTAGGTAAGCGGAGTGTTTTCGCGGTATCGACAAGCCCAGTCACACTTTCGGGTTCCCAGTCGTTTACAGCCATTGACGCAAACCTCTGGGTCCGTTCCGGAGCCGGCCAACTTCGTCGCGGGTAGCTTGGTGGGGTGGTCAACCGTGGTTATGGACGACTTGGAGCACAGTATCTCGATCATAGACAACTATAACTAAAGTAGTGCTATAAATTTGACTTTATAATGACTAGTAATCAGCCTTACTATAATGGAATGGCTAAATAAAAGTGCCAACAATTGCTGGTTTGGGTTGTCACCTGTTACCATTGTATCTGACTAGTAAGTATTGCAACTATAACAGAATGGCTAAATAAAAGTATCAACAACTGCTGGGTTTTGGAATGCCTCATGCTATATGTATCTGACTATTAAGTACTACAACTACAACGGAATGGTTAACTAAAACTGCCCACTGCTTATTATATCAGGATGACTCATGCTATCTATATCTGACTAGTAATTGCCGCCACTATAATGGAATGAATAAAACTGCCAACTGTGTGAGTTCCTCGGTGGACTTTCTCGTTTGGTCTCGAGGGGGAAATACCAGGATGGGTATGCTTGGTGATAGTTTCAGGTTTGATCCGAATAGGTATTTCTTATCCCTATCTAATAGCCGCCAGCTGTATTGAGTCTCTATAGGTTGTTTAGTGCATGTTGCGCTGCCGCTTTTGTCCACCATACCTATGTAGGCGAGGACCGCCGAATTCTAGTCTCGCCGTGTACTGGCCTCAGTACTGACCGCTCTCTTTTTCCTTTGCCCTTTGTCGGCACCCTTTTGTTTAAGCATGTTTTGAGATCGACGTCATTAGCAGGGTTACCCTTCCGGCTTGGCCTGGGCAAGGTTATGGACGCCATTGGTTATTCTTCAAGGCTCTTAGCCCCATTTGCATCTTGTCCGTAGTCGGACGTTGTATCGTTTTCAAGGTGATTTGGATCTTTGTATTGTAAATCTGTATTCTTGACTCATGGAGTTGTTATTGTATATATCTGTTCTGTGGGTTCCATCGTGGACTATTGTGTAATGGTATTACTTCGTTTTCCACCCGCACGAAAGTGCCTGGTGGGCACCTTTGAATCGTTTCTATGCGGGTTTGGCGGGAATCGCTGAAGCTTGCATAGGGCCGATTCTGAGGGTTTTACAGTTGTATATGCTTTCTATGTTGGAATTAGCAGAATCATGCTGTCATGGGGAACGCTTTCAACATTGCACTTGTACTTTGTACACAGTTGATATCATGCTCTTTTGTTTATGGATGTCGCCGGTGTGAAATGAAAGGGGAGCTTGTAAGTCCATGGAGTTATGTATCTGTGTTAGAGAAACGCCTGGGCCGCTAGCCTAATCCATGCCTAATCATGGTGGAAACTTGCAGCATCACCATAGTGACATCTATGAAGCATTCTTCTTATGAAAAAAAGAGAGATTGAGAAAAAAATAAAAAATATGAGAAAAGAGGAAAGAGATAAAAAAGCACCATATTCCCATGGTAAATAAGAAGAATGTTGAGATGCTCATTGTCTGCTTGCCTTGTCATTTTGATTATGGGATAACTCCTGTATCATGTGAAATGGGTACCCCGTTGGCGGTTCTCTATGATACACATGTACTTACTATGACAAAAACTTGCAAGTAACTAAACTTGAGTAGAATGAGGAGCGGCCCTCGTATTCAAGGGACATGAGATTGCCAACTTATACTTTGTCAAGCATATACTCCATAGTTTGTTCACTTTAACCTTAATCACTTCAAGATGCTTATGATAGGAGCAATGAGGGTTGAAAGCTAACAAGTACCATAATTTTTGGAAGCTCTTTATGAGACTTGAAATCCATTCTTCCCTTTATGAAGGGCCTTTCTTCCACCTTTCTATTGAGCCTCCACCTTCTAACTTTAGGCACCAATTAAGAGAGCATAGTTTCCATTCTTAGTTATATGTGCATTGTCCAAAAACTTATTGATTGATGCATATTGTTGATATTACTTGTTCTTGTGTTATTTGTATCTAGTCACTCTTATGAACTTTGAAGGCGTCCTATGCATCTATTTGCTACTCCATGAGGGACAAGCTGAATACCACTATGCCATGTTGTTGTATGTGAAACAAACAAACGTTTTTCAATGCATGTTATTCATGATCTTTGTTTGTAGCCTTTCATGTTGCATGCATAGTTACTTTGTCTTACTGTTAGAACTCCATCTTTCATGCTCATGTTTAGAGTTCTTTGATCCCAGTTTTCAATGCTTGCAAATGGTTTGATCTTGATTTTGATGGTGCATGTCACCTAAAAAATTATTCTTTTTATCACTTACCTACTCGAGGATGGCCAGGAGTTAAGCTTGGGGATGCTTGATACGTCGGAAATGTATCTATAATTTTTGATGTTCCATGCTTGTTTAGTATCTACTTTGCTTTGCTTTGCTTTGTCTACACTTTGAGGTGTTTTTATATGTTTTCTGGTACTAACCTATTAACAAGATGCCACAATGCCAGTTGCATGTTTTCTTCTGTTTTTGGTTCCAGAAAGGCAGAAAATCAATATTCTCGGCATTGGACGGGACAAAAGCCAAAGTCAATATTTTACTGTGGGGAACACGGAGCCAGGGTACGAGACGGAGGGGAGGGACCAGGGGGACACACCCCCTGGCGGCGCGGGCTAGGGTTAGCCACGCCTGGGGGGGTGTGACCAGCCTAGCTGCACCCTGCCTCGCCTCTTCGCCTATAAAGACCCCCCGATGCAGAAACCCTAAGTAACCGATCAATAGTCCACGAAACCGTCTGTAGCCGCCGCCACCATCGTCCCTAGATCGGGCGGATCTGAAGCTCTTCCCGGCACCCTGTCGGAGGGGAGACCATCCCGGAGGCCTTGTTCTTCATCATGCCAGCCTCCGGTATGAAGTGTGAGTAGTTCCACCTTGGACTACGGGTCCATGTAGTAGCTAGATGGTTGTATCTCCTCCTTTGTGCTACCATGTTTAGATCTTGTGAGCTCCGTTCATGATCAAGATCATCTATTTGTATTCATGCATGTTGTGTTTGCGGGGATCCGATGGATATTAAGATGACTATGTCACATTGATTAATGGTTTTGTCTTATTGATTCTATCATGTCTGTGTTGTTTGAGATCTTGCATGCTCTCCGTTTCTAGTAGCTATCTTGGCCGAGTAGATGCTAGTGACTCCAAGAGGGGGTATTTATGCTCGATAGTGGGTTCATGCCTCTATTTAATCTAAGGGAAGTGACAGAAATCTCCAAGGTTGTAGATGTGTTGTTGCCACTAGGGAGAAAACAACGGTCTCTTGTTCATGGAACAAGTGGATTGTTTACCTTACACACTTTGCTTAAAGCAGTTATCTGTTGCTTGCAACTTAATACTGGAGGGGGTTCGGATGATAACCCGAAGGTGGAATTCTAGTCATAGATGCATTTGGATGGCGGTCTATGTATCTTGTTTTATTGCCTAATCGAATCTCATAGGATCATGAATGTATAGTATTGCATTGTTATGCCTTGCTCAGTCCTGTCAATTCCCCCGTTGTAATTTGTTTACCCAGCATGCCGTGTTTGTTTATCAAAGGAGAGCACCTCTAGTGAACTATGGACCCCGGTCCAATTTTACCATTGATACGTCTTCCACTGTTCCTGTTTACTTTCTACAAACCACTATTACCTTCCACACAATACAGTTAATCATTTGTTTTCCGCAAACCAGTGATATTGACAACCTCAATGTTCGTTGGGGCAAAGTCTTGAGTTTGTGTTGTGCTGGTATCCATGTTGCTAGCAACACCTTTGAGTCGTTTCCTTCCTTCTACTGGTTCAATACCCTTGGTTTCTTACTAAGGGAAAACTTGATTTTGTGCTCATCACACCTTGCTCTTGGGGTCTCCCAACGAGGCGTCAATAACACGCCAACATGAGGGGTAGCCATGGTGCACATGCGACAAGGGGAGGTCGAGTCCTCCCCCAACTCCCTCTTGGCCGACGGCTTGGGGAGGGAGAGGGAAATCTCTCCCTTGTAGGTTTCCTTTCCCTCCTCCACTAGGACTTTGACTTTTTAAATTTGGATTTGACTTTTCAAACTAGAGTTTGATTATCTCTCCCATATCCTTGGCCGACTTGACCTAGTGGTCTATGCTCATACCCCATTAGGGTATGATGCATTCCAAGTACCCCCTCCGGGGTGTTGGACCTTCCAGAACATTCTAGAAGCTTCTGGTCAAAATATCGAAAACATTTCCGAACCCCGGAAATTGACTTACCTTATATGAATCTTATTCTCCAGACCATTTCGGAACTCCTTGTGATGTCCTGGATCCAATACGAGACTCCGAACAACATTCGGTCTCCAACTCATATTCAATATGTACTAAACAACATCGAATCCTCAAGTGTGTCTCCCTACGGTTCATGAATTATGCAGACATGATTGTGACACCTCTCCGATCAATAACCATTAGAGGAATCTGGAAATTGATCATGGCTCCCACATATTTATACGATTTCTTTGTCATCGAATGAACCATTTACATACAATAATGATTCCCTTTGCCGCGTGATACTTTACTTATCTGAGGTTTGTTCGTCGGTATCTCTATACCTAGTTCAACCTCGTTACTGATAAGTACTCTTTACTCGTTCCGTGATATGACATCCCTAGTGACCCAGTCACATGCTTGCAAGCCAATTGGATGACATTCCACCAAGAGGGCCCAGAGTATATCTATCCGTCATATGGATGGACAAATCCCACTATTGATCCATGTGCCTCAACACATACTTTTATAATACCTAATGCCACCTTTATAACCATCCAGTTACGGAAGTGGTGTTTGATGTCATCAAAGTATTCATTTGGTGATGGTAATTAACATGATCTCATGATCGAAGGATTAGGTTACTATGTATTTGAAATCTTGGTAGCAAACGAGCTCTAAATGAGTTGATTGTCGGGGGGATAACCCCTGGTAGGGTCACGAGAGGTGAAACATAGCACAGCTTGGTTAGCTCCGAGTAAAGAAAGAACCAGGCCGGGTAAGAAAGGATGGGTAAGAGAAGCATGAGCGGCTGACATATAAACTATGTCGGCCCGCATAAGAGAAAGTTGTAATTCTTGCAGGAACCGACGAGCCGAGTCTACCAAGGAAGGGCCGAGTCAAGTAGGACGCATGGCATCTTTTCGAGTAAGGTTCAGGAGGGACCATGGTAAAGCATGGTCAAAAGAGAAGGGCGACGCCGGGTGACACAAAAAGGAGTCGGGTGACGCCCAAAGCACACGCTGACATACAAAGTAATAGCATGACGCCAAAAGGAACAGGAAGCAGCGTACCAGAAGACCGTTAGCTGTCAAGCTTTATGGACTGGGCCATTGGGCTTAGGGCAAGCCCATGACCCGGCCCACATTATAGGGACCAAGATCCAAACAGTAAACCTTAGAACCCAAAGGGGTACAAGCTAGCTAGCACTGCCTATATAAGGAAGGACATAGTTGTAGTAGAAGGAGGTTGGACCAAGTAGGAAACTAGTGCACTAAACCCTATTTCATACAGCTCAAGGAGCACTTGTAATCTTCGGGTATCAATCAAATCGCTAAGTCTGGAGAGTTCTTCTTGTTCTTCGTGCATGGCTTGACCATGCACACCCTCCCCGGTGACCACAAGCACCCATTCGGCCCCCAACTTAAGCCTACCCATGGCATCTGCCGTGCCACCACCACGACATTGATCTTACGCTATGCTTACTATAGGAGTGTGTCCATCATATCATTCTCCTAATGATATGATCTTGTTATTAATAACATCCAATGTCCATGATCAGGAAACCATGATCATCTATTAATCAACAAGCTAGTTCAATAAGAGGATTACTAGGGACTCTTTTATGTTTATAAAACACACAAGTATTAATGTTTCCGGTTAATACAATTATAGCATGTTATACAAATGTTTATCATAAACACAAAGATATGACAATAACCATTTTTTGCCTCTTGGGCATATCTCTAACACCTCTCCACCGTCTGGCACCTCAACCGGGACACTGTCCCGGTGACGCCCGTGCCCAAGAAGGGCAAAGGGCTAGAGGAGGAGATCTACTGCCAGATCTCCAACCTCTCGCGGGCCCAACGGTGGGAGAGGGGCTTCTAGAGAGAGGACTTCTAGGTGAAGTTCCTCGAGTAGGAGCACAAGGCGTGGTGCACCACCACCATCCACCGCGACCTACAACTAGGGGAGGTCTACCCCATCCCCGACATTGACTCGGACAACGAGGGCGCCTTCAACCACTCTGATGCCGACCTTGATAGCAAGGACGACAATGACAAGGAGGACAACGACATCATCATCAAGCAGGAGGCGGTGGATGATGTTGCCGTGAGCCTGCCACCGGAGTACCGCGAGGTGTTAGAGCGAGGCTACGACAAGGACGCCTTCACTGACCAGGCCATTGCGGCCAGCGTGCGGGTCGAGGACACCTAGTGGGCTGACTACGAAGAAATCGTCCAGCTCACCGGCATGGTGGCGTGATATGTCGTAAACATATCTATAATTTTTAATGCTCAATGCTTGTTTTATATCATTTGTCTTATGCTTTGTCTACACTTTGAGGTATTTTTATACACTTTCTGGAACTAACCTATTAACAACATGCCATAGTGCCAGTTGCCTATTTTCTGCTGTTTTTGGTTTTAGAAAAGCTAAAAAATGAATATTCTCGGAATTGGATGGGAGAAAAGCCAATCTTCATAAACGATACGGAAAATCGAAGCATAGACGGAGTAGGGCACTAGGGTGGCCACACCCTAGGGTGGTGTGGGCCCACCATGGGTGCGCCACCAGGCGATGTGGGCCCCCTGGGCCTCCACCGACCTTGCCTCCTTCGTCTATAAGAATCCCTCGACTCACAAACCCTAAATCATCTGGGAGAAAGCCACGAAAACCTCCGTTGCACCGCCGCCACCGAAGGGGAGATTCGGGGGACAGAAGTCTCTGTTCCAGCACGCTGCTGGGACGGGGAAGTACCCCCGGAGCCATCTCCATCGTTCTCCACCACCATATCCATCGTCGTTGCTAATTCCCATGATGAGGAGGGAGTAGTTCTTCCTCGAGGCTAAGGGCTCTACCAGTAGCTATGTGTTCATCTCTCTCTCTATGCGTGATCATGTTGTGATCATGAGCTTTGTAATTAAGTATATTTACTTTGCTACTCAAGTGCTTTAATAGATCCCTGGCTCTCCCCACGTGTATGAAAATTACAGCGTGCATACCGTGGTGGAACTTAGGCTAGAATTTACATAAATACTCAAGTACTTCAATAGATCTCTGCTCTCCCCACATGTGTGAAAGTGACAGCGTGCACGCTGTGGTGGCACTTAGGCTAGAGTTCATAAATCCTTATTATGAGTATATTTGGACTTGGATGTCTTTATGAAATTGTGGTGTTTGTTGGAACCATCTAGCGCTCAAGGTGACAGTGTGGGGTTATCTAGATGGGGAAGGCGAACTTTGAGGAGTGCTATTATAGCCTTACCATGGATTAGAGTGTCCAACCAGAGAGTAGTTCAGGGTAGTATCATGAAGAGAATATATTTATTGAGAGTGTTCACTAGTGAAAGTATGATCCCTAGGCATTGTTTCTAAACATTGAAATACTGTTTGCATCTGGATATGTTGCATGCTTGCTTGCTTCCATCTTTATTACAGTTTTCCTTTAGTCTCTCCCACATCAACAACAAGTCAGAAGCTCTTTTTTGGCACCATTACCACTTGTATTTCACTATCTATTCGCCAAACTAGTGCACCTATACACCTGACAAGTGTATCGGGTGTGTTGGGGACACAAGAGACTTCTTGTATCTTGATTGCAGGGTTGCTTGAGAGGGATACCTTTGACCACTTCCTCACTGAGTTCGATAAACCTTGGGTAATCCACTTAAGGGAAACTTGCTGCTGTTCTACAAACCTCTGCACTTGGAGGCCCAACAACTGTCTACAAGAATAGAAGTGCGTAGACATCAAGCTATTTTCTGGCGCCATTGTCGGCGAGGTAAGGTAAAAGGTACTCACATCCTCTTGGGGTGTGATTGCTCGAAGTTATTTCCTTTAGATTCTGCAATTTTGTCTTTTTATTTCTTGTTTTCACTAGTTAGGCTTAATGGAAAAAATTAGAGAGCTTTATAGTATTTATCTTGAGTTAGGACATGAAGTGTTTGAAGAGAAAATTAAAAAACCTATGAAACTTTATTTGCATGCTAATAGCAATGCTATTAGTATGAATCCTTTGAACACCATCATTGCTAATGCTATGGAAACGTCTAAGCTTGGGGGAGCTAGTTTTTATGAAAATGATCTTTTTAGTTCACCAGCTTTAGAGGAGGAAATTTGGTTTGATGATACTTTACCTCCAATATATGATGATTACAATGATGAATATGATATTTTCATTCCACCTATTGAGGAGAAAATTAATTATGATTACAATATGCCTCCTATATTTGATGATTATGGTGATGAGAATAACAATGATAGCTATTTTGTTGAATTTGCTCCCACTACAATTAATAATAATGACTATGCTTATGTGGAGAGTAATAATCATTTTATGCATGTGGCTCATGATAAGAATGTTTTATGTGATAGTTACATTGTTAATTTTATTCATGATGTTACTGAAACTTATTATGAGAGAGGGAAACATGGTTTTATGCATCTTAATAATATTAAGTTTCCCCTCTTTATGTTGAAAATTTTGAAGTTTCACTTGTTTAGATTTGCTATGCTTGTTGCTTTGTGCTTTCATGAATTGTTTCTTTACAAGATTATTTTTCATAGGAACTGTGTTATACTTAAATGTGTTTTGAATTTTCTTCTTGATGCTCTCTTTTACTTCAATTCATATTTCTTATGTGAGCTTCTTCTCAAACTATCAAGCCTAACTTAAAGGCGGTAAATAAAAGTACTTCTTGGGAGTTAACCCAATAGTTTTATTGAGTCTTGGAAGTTATTACTTCTGTAATAACCTCTCCTTATCCTTTTTATTTGATTTTTGTGCCAAGAATAACCTCTAATGAGAGGGAAGTAAGATTTGGGGAGTTGCTGTCCCAAAACAGATTTTTGTGCTCCACTGTAAAAATTCGTGTAAAATCTCTATAAGTCAGATTGAGCTGTAATTTTCTTAATAAATCCCCCAGGTTGTTAGATAACTTTATTTAGTTCAACACTTTTTGATTTGAGCAACATAAGGTCTTCGAAAAAATCGGTTTTTACCTGCTGGTCTGTTTTGACAGATTTCTGCCATTAATTGCATTTGCCTCTTTATCGATTTATTTTTGGGTTATCATTGGTAAATTGAGCTTTTTGAAGGAATTGCTACAGTATCTTGTGTTTTTAATGAAAGTTTTTCTGTTTTGAAACTAAACCCCAAAGGTTTATTACTTTTGAATGCACTAATGTTGCTAATGAAGATTGTGTGAAGTTTTGTATGAAGGAAAATTTTTAGGTGTAAGAAAAGAATGATGTAATGAGATGAAGAATGGACAAAAGCTCAAGCTTGGGGATGCCATCACGTGTCACCCCAAGAAATATTCAAGAGGTACAAGCGTCAAAGCTTAGGGATGCCCAAGCCATCCCCTTCTTCATTAATTAAAATCTCAGGTCTCTTTCTAGACACTTCATTTTTATTGTTTCATGCACTATTGTGTTGTTCTTGGAGAGTATTTGTTTTTGTTTTTAGTTTTATTTTGCTTGGTTTTCTGCAGTATGTTGGTTGGATCCCAGCACACTTATTTTGGAGAGAGACACACTTTGTTTTCATTGCCTAGAACACTCTAGTTTTCACTCTTATTGTCTTGTGCGTGTTCTCTTTTGCTAGCACTGTGTTTAGCCTTCGTTTTGTTTTGATTTTTGCTTAGAAATTTTTAGTTCTTATTTGTGGGTTTGTGAAAAATGCTCACTGATATTTATTGATTATTATCTTTGTGAGTTGTTTCATTCTTAAAGTTGATTGGTGTTGGAAAAGAGTAGGAAGTTTCATGCTTATAGTGGTACAAGAAGGAGCTTTCTTTGACTGTAGCTTAGACTTTACCATGTCATGCTAGATGTTGCTTTGACCTTATGCTTAGTGATTATTTCTGTAGCATGACTTGTTCCAAACAATTAGGATTGCTTAATGTGTCTTGAAAGAATCATGCGTTGTTTTAGCATACAAAAGCATAGTATTGTGGTATTCTCCTTTGATGCTTTATTTGGGTTGACTTGGCACATGCTCACACCATGTCTATGATCATTTAGTTTTTGACTTGTGATACCACTTTATGCTTTGATTAGTAATGTTTTGTCGCTCTGCATGATTATGGCCATTATTGCTCTCTTAGTTGGTCGCTCCTAGTCTTTTGCTAGCATCCACTTGTATTGAGTAAGCTCTACTCATGCATACAACTCCCAAGAAACCAAGTTATTCCAAAGTGTCCACTATAAATTCCTATGCATGTGAAAATTAGTGATTAAAGCTCTCACACTCTTGATGGCACGCTTTATTTTTCTTGCCCCTAATAAACTTGAACCATTGTGTCATCTATGTTGTATATGCTCGCACTTATAAGTTGGAAATTAGCAGAACCATGCTCTCACGGGGAACGTTTTCAACACCTGTAAATATCTACCCAGTTGATATCATGCTCTTTTGTTTGCGGATGTCGTCGGTGTGAAATAAAAGGGGAGCTTGTAATTCCATGGAGTTATGTATGCGTGTTAGAGAAACGCCTGGGCCGCTAGCCTAAGCCATGCCTAATCATGGTGGAAACTTGCAGCATCACCATAGTGAGCAATCTATGAAGCATTCTTCTTATAAAAAAAGAGATAGAAAAAATAGATTGAGAAAAAGAAAAAAAAAGAGGTGAGAAAAGAGGAAAGAGAGAAAAAAAGCACCATTTTCCCATGGTAAATAAGAAGATTGCTCAGATGCTCATTGTCCGCTTGCCTTGTCATTTTGATAAGGGATATCTCCTGTATCATGTGCAAGGGGTACCCCGTTGGTGGTTCTCTATGATACACATACTTACTATGACAAGAACTTACCGGTGACTAAAGTTGAGTAGCACGAGGAGCGGCCCTCGTACTCAAGGTACATGAGATTTCCAACTTATATTTTGTCAAGCATATACTCCATACTTTCTTCACTTTAACCTTAATCACTTCAAGATGCTTATGATAGGTGATGCGTGCAGCAACACTTCGTTGGGAGACCCCAAATGGAGGTATGATGCAGTTCAGCAAGAAAGTTTCCCTCAGTAAGAAACTAAGGTTATCGAACCAGTAGGAGGAAGGAAACGCCCCAAAGGTGCTGCAAGTAACGTGGAGACCTGCACAACACAAACTCAAGACTTTTCCCCAACTAACAGCGAGGTTGTCAATCTCACCGGTTGTTGTAACAAAGGATTAAACGTATGTTGTGGAAGGTAATGGTTTGTAGCAAGTAAACAGGTAACAGTGGAGGATGTATCAATGGTAAAGACTGTACCGAGGTCCATAGTTCACTAGAGGTGCTCTCCTTAGATAAACAACATGACATGAAGGGTAAACAAATTACAGCAGGGCAATTGACAGGAACTGAGCAAGGCATAATAATGCAATACCATACAAAAATATCCTATGAGATTCGATTGGGCAATACAACAATATACATAGACCGCCATCCAACCGCATCTATGACTAGAAGTCTACCTTCAGGTTATCGTCTGAACCCCCTCCAGTATTAAATTGCAAGCAACAGACAACTTCTTTAAGCAAAGTGTGTAAGGTAAACAATCCACTTGTTCCATGAACAAGAGATCGTTGTTTTCTCCCTAGTGGCAACAACACATCTACAACCGAAGAGATTTATGTCACTTCCCTTGGAAACTAGAGGCATGAACCCACTATCGATCATAAATACCCCCTCTTGGAGTCACTAGCTACTACTTAGCCAAGATAGCTACTAACAATGGAGAGCATGCAAGATCACAAACAACACATACATGATAGTATCAAATAGACAAAACCATTAATCAATCTGACATAATAATCTCAATATCCATCGGATCCCCGCAAACACAACATGCATGATTACAAATAGATTAGATCTTGATCATGAACGGAGCTCACAAGATCTATACATGAAAGCACAAGGAGGAGATACAACCATCTAGCTACTACATGGACCCATAGTCCAAGGTGGAACTACTCACGCATCATACCGGAGAAGAAGGCCTCCGGGATGATCTCCCCTCTGGCAGGGTGCCGGGAAGAACTTCAGATCCCCCGATATAGGGACAATGGTGGCGGCGGCTACAGAAGGTTTCGTCGAGTTTTGATCGGGTGCCTAGGGTTTCTGCATCGGGGGCTTCTTATAGGCGAAAGGCGAGTCTCGGAGGCGGCCAGAGGCCCCACACCCTACCCAGGCGCTGGGTGGGCCCACCCGCGCCTAGGGGGGGTCTGGCCGCCCTAGTTCGCTTCTCCTTCTCTCCTCTGTACTTCGTGTCCCCCATGGTAAAATATTGACTTTGGCTTTTGTCCCATCCAATTTCGAGAATATTGATTTTCTGCCTTTCTGGAACCAAAAACAGAAGAAAACAGGCAAATGGCACTATGGCAACTTGTTAATAGGTTAGTTCCAGAAAAGATATAAAAACACCTCAAAGTGTAGACAAAGCAAAGCAAATAAGATACTAAATAAGCATGGATTATCAAAAATTATAGATAAGTTTCCGACGTATCAAGCATCCCCAAGCTTAACTCCTACTCGTCCTCGAGTAGGTAAGTGATAAAAAGAATATTTTTTTGAGGTGACATGCACCATCAAAACCAAGATCAAACCATTTGCAAGCATTGATAGCTGGGAACAAATAACTCCAAACATATGCATGAAAGATGTAGTTTTAACAATAGGACATACTAACTATGCATGCAACATGAAAGGCTACAAACAAAGATCATGAATAACATGCATTGAAAAATGTTTGTTTGTTTCACATACAGAAAACATGGCATAGTGGCATTCAGCTTGTCCCTCATAGAGTAGCAAATAGATGCATAGGACACCTTCAAAGTTCACAAGGGTGACTAGAAACAAGTAGCACAAGAACAAGTAATATCACAATATGCATCAATCAATAAGTTTTGGGACACTGAACACAAAATGGCAACTATGATCTCTTAATGGTGCCTAAAGGTAGAAGGTGGAGACTAAAATAATGGTGGAAGAAAGGCCCTTCACAAAGGGAAGCGGGGATTTCAAGTTTCAAAAAGAGCTTCCAAAAATTATGGTACTTGTTAGCTTTCAGACCTCATTGCCCCTATCATAAGCATCTTGAAGTGATTAAGGTTAAAGTGAACAAAGATGGAGTATATGCTTGACAAAGTATAAGTTGGAAATCTCAAGTCCCTTGAATACGAGGGCCACACCTCATGCTACTCAACTTCAGTCACCTGTAAGTTCTTGTCATTGTAAGTGCATGCGTATCATAGAGAACCGTCAACGAGGTACCCCTTGCACATGATACAGGAGCTATCCCATAACCAAAATGACAAGGCAAGCAAACAATGAGCATCTCGGCGATCTTTTTATTTACTATATGCATAGCTTTTTATTGAGGATGCTTCATATATAGCTCACTATGGTGATGCTGCAAGTTTCCACCATGATTAGGCATGGCTTAGGCTAGCGGCTCAGGCGTTTTCTCTAACACAAAATACATACTCCATGGACTTACAAGTTCCCTATTTATTTCACACCGGTGACATCCATAGACAAAAGATCATGATATCAAATGAGTACAAAGTATAAGTGCAATGTTGAAAACGTTCCCCGCGATAGCACGGTTCTGCTAATTCCGACATATAAGTGCAAGCATATTCAACAGAGATGACACAATGGTTCAAGTTTATTAGGGGCAAAGAATATAAAGTGTGCCATCAAGTTCGGGAGGGCTTTAATCACTAAGTTTTCACATAACAAAATACTTTTTAATTGAAAGATAGCTGAAAACAAGAATATACTTGGAATGGTGTAACACACCATGCATGGGAGTTTATAGTGGACACTTTTGAATAACTTGGTTTCTTGGGAGTTGGAATCATGATCAGAACTTACTCATACAAGTGGAGGCTAGCAAAAGACTGGGAGCAACCAACTAAGAGAGCAAGAACGGGCATAATTATGCAGAGCAACAAAACATTACTAATCAAAGCATAGAGTGGTACTACAAGTCAAGGACTAGATGATCATAGATGCTATGGTGACTTGTCATAGTCATAACATGGTGTGATCATGTGCCAAGTCAACCCAAATAAAGCATCAAAGGAGAATACCACAATAGTATGTTTTTGCATGCTAAAACAAGGCATAATTATGTCAAGGCACACTAAGCAATCCCAATTGTTTGGAACAAGACATGCTATATCAATAATCACTATGCATAAGGTCAAAACCACCTAGCATGTCATGCTAAAGTCTAAATCACAGTCAATGCAAGCTCCTCTTGCACTTATCAAGCAAAAACTTCCTACTCCGTTCCAACACCAAGCAACTTATTTGAAACAACACAACAAGAACGGGGGTCCAAACTACTTTATTCAAGCAAAATAAACAACTAATCAAGCAAACTAAGACGCTCCAAGAACAACACAACTGTGCATGAAATAATAAAAACGAAGTGTGTAGACAGACCTGAGCTTTTTATTGATGAAGAAGGGGATGCCTTGGGCATCCCCAAGCTTTGACGCTTGTATCTCTTGGATATTTATTGGGGTGACACCGGGGTGGAATCCCCAAGATTGAGCTTTTGTCCATTCTTCATCTCATTACATCATTCTCTCTCTACACCTGAAATTTTTTCGTTCATACAAAACTTCACACAATCTTCATTAGCAACATTAGTGTATTCAAAAGATAATAGACCTTTAGGCAAAGCTTTGGAACAGAAAGGTTTTTCACTAAAAACACATGCTACTGTAGCAACTCCTTCAAAAAGCTCAATTCCCCAAAAGAGAACTCAAAAAGGAATCAATAAGAAGCAAATGCAAATAATGGCAGAAATCTGTCAAAACAGACCAGCAGGTAGAAACCTATTTTTTAGAAAATCTTCTGTTGCTCAAATTAAAAAGTGTTGAACTAATGAAAGTTATCTAACATACTAGGAGATTTATTCGTAAATTTTCAGCTCAATCCGAGTTATAGAGACTCCTGACGATTATTTTTGGTGAAGGACAGAAATCTGTTTCGGGACAGCAACTCCCCAAATCTTACTTCCCTCTCATTAGAGGTCATTCTTGGCACAAAAGAGCAAACAATAACGGATAAGGATAGGTAATTACAGAAGTAATAACTTCCAAGACTCAAGGAAACTCTTGGGTTATCTCCCAACAAGTACTTTTCTTTAACGCCTTTAAGTTAGGCACAAGAAGGAAGAAGAATCAAGTATTTTCAAATGAAGAATTTAGATCAATACTTGCAAAGTCTTCAACTATGAGAGGTATCTCATACAAATGAGTCTTGGAGGATCCCTTATCATTTCTCTTTGTTTTACTACTTTCATCAAAAGGATTTTTAGAAACAATCCAACCAAAATTCTTTTCAAAGGCTTGATGCATTCCAACAAGCTTAAAGGGTATGTGTATCTTAAATTTCTCTGTAGGCTTGGTTTTATCTGAAGTACCCACAACATCTACACATGAGCCTAGCATATTGAAACGCTCAAAGACTTTTTTAACTTCCCTAGCAACATCATGGAACTCTTTGAGTAAAGTTTCAAGAATAAGTTATCTATTTTCAGCATTTTTTTCTTTCTTTAGTTTTAGGAACAAAATTTGCATCATGGGGTTAAGGCTAACAAACCTAGCCTCCAGCATATGAACTAAAGAAGCTGAAGCAATCTCATAATTAGGATGAAGCTCTGCTATAGATTTATCCTCAATATCCTCATGCTTGCTAACATAATTAAAGAATTCTTCAATATTATCTTTCCCAATTATGGAGCCACGACCTATTAAAAGGTTTTTCAGGGTAAACTTGGGGAGCAACATGGTGTTATCAGCAGAGTTCATTTTGGCAAGGGTGGGCAAGACAAAAATAGCAGCAACAGCTAGAGAAGGAACTAATTTTTTGTGTTTTTGATAAGAGAAAGCAAACCAAACTAAACTATTTTTTTTGGAGTTTTTGAAAAGAGTCAAACAAAACCAAGCAAAAGAATCTAAGCAAACTAAAAACAAAGTAAAGAGAAAGGAAGTGAAGGACTCCCCTTGTGAAGACGTCCTTAGCCTCCCCGGCAACGGCGCCAGAAAAAGGCTTAATGAGTGCAGCAGCACTTCGTTGGGAGACCCCAAGAGGAGGGTATGATGCAGTTCAGCAAACAAGTTTCCCTCAGTAAGAAACCAAGGTTATCGAACCAGTAGGAGGAAGGAAACGCCCCAAAGGTGCTGCAAGCAATGTGGAGACCTGCACAACACAAACTCAAGACTTTGCCCCAACTAACAGTGAGGTTGTCAATCTCACTGGTTGCTGTAACAAAGGATTAAACATATGGTGTGGAAGGTAATGGTTTGCATGAAGTAAACAGGTAACAGTGGAGGATGTATCAATGGTAAAGACTGTACCGGGGTCCATAGTTCACTAGAGGTGCTCTCCTTAGATAAACAACATGGCATGAAGGGTAAACAAATTACAGCAGGGCAATTGATAGGAACTGAGCAAGGCATAATAATGCAATACCAGACAAAAAGATCCTATGAGATTCGATTGGGCAATACAACAATATACATAGACCGCCATCCAACTGCATCTATGACTAGAAGTCCACTTTCAGGTTATCATCCAAACCCCCTCCAGTATTGTAGGGTTCGCAGCATAGAAAACAAAAAATTTCCTACGATGGGAATAACTATGTACCAAGATCTATCTACTAGATACAAGCAACGGGCAGATATACATCCGTAGAGAACATACCCTTGAAGACCGACAAAGCTTAACGAGTCCAAACTCGTGGTTGATGTAGACGATCTCTTGCCGATCTCAAGATCGAGAGGAAGTCCTAATGCCGCAAAACAGCAGCGCATCCGTGCTTGCACACACGTACAAGACACCGAGCAACCTCCGTCTCCTCGCTCCAGCGATGCAGCGGAAGCACAACTCTTTCTTGCCGAATAGCCACCGGGAACATGTATCTCGCTATTCCGAGACCATGGGGTATAAATTCTAGAGGGGAAGAGAGATCCTTCACGAGGAGGCGTACTTTGAGAGGATTTGAGGGGGGCCTTTTATAGGGGAGAGGGGGGCACCCAAGGGGCATGGCGCCCAGCCATGGGGCTGCCCCCACCTCTTCCACATTCATATGGGTGGACACTCCACTCACTCAAATGCCTTTCAATTCCCTCCACTCAAAATCCCACTCAAAATACCATTAAATTTCCACCAAATTTAATGCAAACTCTCATTAAATAAAACTCCTTTTTATTTATTCAGAATTTTTTCAATTACTTTAATGACAAAAATTCACATATAACCCCTTGCTAGTATTTAATTTCACATGCAAAAATACTTTCTGCAATTTCACCCGAAAACCCGTTTCGGTATCTAGTGAAATAAATTCTTGTGCTTGTTATTCTTTCCGGCATGAAACTTTTGCTCCAATTGGATGTAGGTGTCTCTTAAGTGTGCCACCCTACGGTTCGCGAATAATGCGGACATGATTGAGACCCTTCTCCGATCAATAATCAGAAGCGGGATCTGGAGACCCATACTGACTCCCACACATTCAACAGTGACTTTCTTGTGATCGTCGAAACCTTTTATGCTAGTATCTTAATCCTTTTGTTTCGTGATATATTACATGTCCGAGATTAGATCATCGGTATCTCCATACCTAGTTTGATCTCGTTACTGACATGTACTCTTTTCTTGTTCCCGTGATATAACATTCTAGTGATCAAATCACTTGCTTGCAAGCTAATCAATGTGATATCACCGAGAGGGCCCAGAGCATATCTATCTGTCATTAGGATGAACAAATTCCATTCTCGGTCCATGGGCCTCAACATAACACTTTAGTAGTCCTGAACCCATCTTTATAATCACCCAGTTATGGTGTGACGTTTGATGTTATCAAGAAACTCTTCCGGTGTTAGTGATTGAAATGATCTCATGGTCTAAGGATTAGGATCACTTCGTAAGTTGTTATAGAAATATAAACTCAATGACTTTGATCGAAATGCTACAGAAGGTTTCATGGAGTTTTGATCGGGTGCCTAGGGTTTCTGCATCGGGGGCTTCTTATAGGCGAAGAGGCGAGGCTGGGAGGCGGCCAGGGGCCCCACACCATACCTAGGCGCAGGGTGGGCCCACCCGCGCCTAGGGGGTCTAGCCGCCCTGGTTCGCTTCTTCGTCTCTCCTCTGGACTTCGTGTCCCCCACGGTAAAATATTGACTTTGGCTTTTGTCCCGTCCAATTCCGAGAATATTGATTTTCTGCCTTTCTGAAACCAAAAAACAGAAGAAAACAGGAAACTGGCACTATGGTAACTTGTTAATAGGTTAGTTCCAGAAAAGATATAAAAACACCTCAAAGTGTAGACAAAGCAAAGCAAAGAAGATACTAAACAAGCATGGAGCATCAAAAATTATAGATACGTTTCCGACGTATCAATAGGGGCAGAGAGCTGAGAGCTAACAAGTACCATAATTTTTGCAAGATCTTTATGAAACTTGAAATCCCTGCTTCCCTTTATGAAGGGCCTTTCTTCCACTTTTATATTGAGTCTCCACCTTCTATCCTTAGGCACCAATTAAGAGAGCATAGTTGCCATTCTTAGTTCTATGTGCATTGTCCCAAAACTTACTGATTGATTCATAATGTTGATATTGCTTGCTCTTGAACTATTTGTATCTAGTCACCCTTATGAACTTTGAAGGTGTCCTATGCATTTATGTTTTTCTATTCCATGAGGGACAAGTTGAATGCCACTATGCTATTTTTTCTATAGGTTAAACTAACAAACTTTTTTCAATGCATTGTTATTCATGAATCTTTGTTTGTATCCTTTCATGTTGCATCATAGTTACTATGTCTTATTGTTAGAACTTCATCTTTCATGCTCATGTTTAGAGTAGTTTGATCTCAGCTTTCAATGCTTGCAAATGGTTTGATCATGATTGTGATGGTGCATGTCACCTCAAAAATTATTTTTGTATCACTTACCTACTCGAGGACGAGCAGGAGTTAAGCATGGGGGTGCTTGATACGTCGTAAACGTATCTATAATTTTTGATGCTCCATGATTGTTTTATATCATTTGCCTTATGCTTTGTCTACACTTTGAGGTATTTTTATACACTTTCTGGAACTAACCTATTGACAATATGCCACAGTGCCAGTTACCTGTTTTCTGCTGTTTTTGGTTTCAGAAAAGCTAAAAAATAAATATTCTTGGAATTGGACGGGACAAAAGCCAATCTTCATAACTTTCCCGAAACGTTACGGGAAATCGAAGCAAATACGGAGTAGGGCACCAGGGTGTCCACACCCTAGGGTGGCGCGGGCCCCCTGGGCATGCCACCAGGGGTGTGGGTCTCCTGGGCCTCCATCGACCTTGCCTACTTCGCCTATAAGAATCCCCCGACTCAGAAACCCTAAATCATCTGGGAGAAAGCCACGAAAACCTATGCCGTGCCGCCACCACCGAAAGGGAGATTCGGGGGACAGAAGTCTCTGTTCCGGCACCCTTCCAGGACGGGGAAGTGTCCCTGGAGTCATCTCCATCGATCTCCACCACCATATCCATCATCGTTGTTGATTCCCATGATGACAAGGGAGTAGTTCTTCCTCGAGGCTAAGGGCTCTACCGGTAGCTATGTGTTCATCTCTCTCTATATGCGTGATCATGAGCTTTGTAATCAAGTAGATCTACTTTGCTACTCAAGTGCTTTAATAGATCTCTGGCTCTCCCCACGTGTATGAAAGTGACAACGTGCATACCATGGTGGCACTTAGGCTAGAGTTTACATAAATAGTCAAGTGCTTCAATAGATCTCTGCTCTTCCTGCTTGTGTGAAAGTGACAACGTGCACGCCGTGGTGGCACTTAGGCTAGAGTTCATAAATCCTTATTATGAATATATTTGGAGTTGGATGTCTTTATGAAATTCTGGTGTTTTTTGGAACCATCTAGCGCTCAAGGTGACAGTGTGGGGTTATCTAGATGGGGAAGACAGACTTTAAGGAGTGCTGTTATAGCCCTACCATGGATTAGAATGTCCAACCGAAGAGTAGTTCAGGGTAGTATAATGAAGAGAATATATTTATTGAGAGTGTTCACTAGTGAAAGTATGATCCCTAGGCCTTGTTTTTAAACATTAAAACACCGTTTGTATCTAGATCTGTTGCATGCTTGCTTACATCTTTATTTCAGTTTGCCTTTAGTCTCTCCCACGTCAACAACAAGTCAGAAGCTCATTTATGGCACCGTTACCACTTTTAGTTCACTATCTCTTCACCGAACTAGTGCACCTATACACCTGACAAGTGTATTAGTTGTGTTGGGGACACAAGAGACTTCTTGTATCTTGATTGCAGGGTTGCTTGAGAGGGATACCTTTGACCACTTCCTCCCTGAGTTTGATAAACCTTGGATAATCCACTTAAGGGAAACTTGCTGCTATTCTACAAACCTCTGCACTTGGATCCCCAACAACTATCTACAAGAATAGACGTGTGTAGACATAATGGCGCAGGCGAATGCCCAGCTGCCTCCACCGCCACCGCTGCCGGGATGGGCACCAGCGATCGCTCCGGAGGTGGGGATGGAGCTGGCGCACCTCTAGCACGGTTGGGAGTCATGGCCTGGTGTAACATCCCAGCATTAGAGCTTAGAAATAAGATGAACACAGATGTGTGCATTGCATTCATGCATAAAAAATCCGAATAATTTTCGCGCTTTTGAACAAAACTTGTCAAAGTGATTGAAGCTTCTCTCAACTTGATGGAATTGAAGTAGATCATCAAGTTGACTGCGATAAGTTGCAATATGACCTTTGCTAAAACATTATTTTGGGTAATGGTAATTTGATCTAAGGGTAGATCAAATGTAATAAAAACTAAACCAATGCACAATGATTAATGATTATAATTTAATCTTTAAATGATCGCATCCTAGTATTCATTACACAACTCATGAATACCAAGTTATAAATATAACTTAAGTAAAAGGAATGTAACAACTAAAACTTAATCTCATCTACTTATACCATGAACATCATGGTAATACAATTTAACTCTTTAGTGAGATTGAGTAGGAAAGAAACCAAAGTCAAGGTCATTCACCATATATCTTTCTTTCCATATCAATCCTTATCATCTCTATTGAATCCTATCCCTATATTTGTTGTTCATCAATATTGAGTAATCAACTATTGATTCACCAATTCTTAACCTATCAATTCTTGACCTATCAACTCTTGTCCTTATTATAGCATTCACTTAAGGCTTATAAAGAAAGAAGTAAGAAGAGGTAAATAGTGATGCTAGTTTTAGATGTCATCTATAGGATGGGAGTGATTGGAGGAAATTAAATCAATATGGTAACAAAGAAGATTACAAGGATGAAGTCTGAAGAAAGTTATCAGGTGTAGTCCTATTGGATCAAGTAGGTATAGTCAATGAATTATATATCTTATTCCCATAGAGCTAAACAAAAGATAATTATAATACAACTGTAATGTTGTATGGATGGAAGCCTTGTTTAGCCAACTGGAAACCTGAACCATAAAGGATCAAAGGATTATAATGATCATGCATTACTCACCAATATTGAATGCTTATACCATGTATAACTGGCATTGGTGGATAAAACATGATATATTATCCTAGATTAGACATTACAAGTCACGTTAATATAATGTGAGGTTGGAATGTTAGATATTGGAGTTAAGAAGAGACAAGATAGTATGATTAAGATGATGTTAGAGCAACATTGGATTAAAGAAGTAGTATTTTCCTCTTTGGAAATACTAAGCACTTGAGGTGAACTAGGATTTGATGTATACATTTATTAAAGTAATGTTAGTGATGGATGATTAAGGAAGAATATGAAGGGAGTTAGAAGTAACTACTTGTTGGATTGAAGGTTAAACAGAAGAGTAGTTGGTATAACCAAGTCTGGATAGATGAAGATCATGAAATGCTTTAGTGTCAAACTCATTGGATTCATCAATAAGTTTAGAAGAATAAAAGGTAGATAAGAATATTCTTGTGAAGTAAAGCTCATCATGTTAGCACATGATGATGGATATAAAGAAGTAATATATCTAGGAAGGGAATTCCTTAATCAAAAAATCCAGAATTATGAAGTATGGAATATAGAAATCCTTGTTAAATATTAAACCCTAAATCTTAACCAAACATAAAATCTATTTCATCTATTTCAATCAATCATCTTATTTCCTCAATGCTTCATAGGAATATTTTCCTATAGCAAATCCCTTAAGCACATCTTTATCATTTCTAATTATCATAACCATATGTGCTTAGGAGTTATCTTTATCAATTCTTTTCCATAAGGCCTTCCAGGAAATAACTTTCTTTTATAAAAGGTGAAGTCATTCTTGAACACCAATATAAGGACAATCTGTCTTAACCAATAATCTTTATTCATATGAATAAAAGGATGAACAAGAATATTAAAACTCCTAAAACCTATGGTAAACAATTACAATTTAAAACCCTAACTTTTATGTCAATCATATATGCCTAGAAATTATAATTATCAATTCTCTTTCATAATTAATTTCAAATAATAACTTTCTATTTAAAAGGAGATGTTAATAAAGATCATAAACACAAAGACAATATGTTTATCCATTAACCCTTATTCACATCAACAAAATAAATATGAGAATATTAAATCTTCTAAGAACTTATGGTAAGCATTTTCAATTCAAACCTTAACTCATATGTAGTTGTAATAAAATATATTAAAGATAAAATAAATAAATAATAACAAGGTATAATAAAAGATCATCATATAATACACCTCATTACTGCTGCAAATAATTAGCAAGTAATTTCTATAAAGAAATTTTAACCAATTGTAAAAAAATTCAAATCTAAAAATAAAACACGAGATAGAAAATGGTAAAGAAAAATAAAAGGAACAGAACTGAGTGATTTCTGGCTCGTGGTCCATTTTTCCTCTTTCTTACTTGTCGCCCACGAGCAGCTAAATGCAGCCCATCTGGACCAAGTGCGGCCCGACATTGGCCTGTACCTCTTCGATCTTCTAACTGCGTCGTATTCCTCGCGCCACTGGCGACCTAACGATCTGGCGAAGCAGCTCGCTGGTGGCCACCCCATCGCCGGCCGCGTCAAGATCCACGCCACCGCTCTACATCGTCTATTTAAACCCAGCGTCGCCGCCGGAGAACCCTAATTCCCTTCTTCCTCTCTGTTTTCTCTCAGAGGCCAAACCCTAGCTTTAACTATGGATGCGCGCCGCCATCCAGAGACCACCCCGGAGTCGTCCGAGGAAGCTATGAGCTCTGTGTCGTCGCCCTCATAATCCTAGAGGAAGGAATCGAGCCGGGATGTACAGGATCGACCGAATCGAGACAATCTTCTCTGACTCCGACGAAGTTCATCGTCGATGATTAGATCGCTCCCTACCACCTCCGGCCTCGCCGAGCCCTTCCTCGTGCTCCTGGTGAGCCTCTGAACCTCGTGGTCCTATCTGGTTCGTTGCTCGCGTGCCGTAGCTATCAACCCACGGGGATGCCGAATGTACCGCCACAAACGCTCGTCGCCGGCCATCCTCCAGTGACCATATCCGGGCGGCGCCGCTGCTAATAGGTTCCCCGGTGTGGGCTCTTTTGAACCGTAGCAACCACGCATGCCAAACTCCACTAGATCACCGCCGTTGCCAGCCATCTGACCATCACCGGCAAGATGACATCACAGCGACGTCATGCTTGCATCATATCTACAGGGTTGACCAGTCCTTGCTGAGGTGGAGTGTGACGTGGCCTAGGGCCCAATAGTCAGTGACTGGGGCTAGGTAGGTTTGCGGTATAAAAAATCAGTGCCTATTAGGAAAATAATTAAAACAATATAAATTCAAATATAAACATTCCAGAAATTATAATAAAGTAATTAAATCTTGTTTAATTAATAACTTTTGTTTTATAATTCAGAAAATTATGTGTAATATATGAATTTTTTTAGAAAAACAAAATCTACAACTTAAAACCATTACCAAATAATATAATGATAATTATTTGAATAAATATTATTTAATAAAGGTTATATAAGTAATAAAATTTGATAATCCATAATTTAATAGTGGTAATTGATAAAAAATATAAATAAAATACCAAAAATATTAGAAAAATAAGAATTATAATTTAAAACTATATTCATGCATTATTACTCAACTTAATCAAATAATTGTTATTTATTAAGTCTTTATAAAATAATAAGTATTATAAAAATCATATCTTATTATTTTTAAATCACAAAAATAAGTGTAATATACCAAAATGATCACGAAAATAACACCTATATGTTAAAAATATAATATTTCACTATTGAGTTAAATCAAAAGTTAAGCACTTTCAAAACTTGAATTTAAACTTATTTCCTTAATTGATAACTCACATTAGGGTAAATAAAAATTGCTAATAATTCTATAAATTAGCTAATTGAGTCTAATAAATAGTATTAGTCTTAAAAATTGATAATATGAAGTTAAAATGGTTCAAAACATTTTAAATATAATTTTATTAAATTATCTCTCAACCATTAATGTAGATTATTTTATAAAACAATCCTTATCCATTATAAGATCTCCAAGAATAATTTTGTAGTGAAATAAAACCTACTCTAATACTTCAACTACAAGTTATAAACAAATCAAAACACTATAAGTGAGTTCATAAGTAATAAATAATATTGTTTACTTATTCACAAACATTAACCACACCCTTATATGGAGATAAATCTCTTTATACATTTATAACGTAAAGAAACCACTACCAAGTAAAAGTAATACCCTTCTTAAGTGACTTTAAGGAAACATTAAAAAATACACAAAGTACAATTATCATAAGCATTACATCTTAGGTCCATCTGTGTCTTTAAAGTTAACTTTAGTCTATAATACTATAAATACTATTCTAAAAGACTTTGTTATGTGTTTTATAGTTAACTCTGGTCTGTTATAATTAAATTATAAAGCATCTCAAATCCAAGCTATTTAAGCAAGCACAAACAACATCAACCACATTTGATTAACCATAAAAATTTCTTAGAACTTAGAAAAAAAATCTTTTCTTCAAATGTTATTATTTTTGCCACTTCAAACATCAAGTGACAACCAATAATAATCACATTACATTAAGCTTTACTTATATATTTTAGATTGTGAACACTTAAGTTCCTTATAAATGTCATTACTTGCAAAGTCAAAACTTGTAGATAAGATAATTCTCATGTAAGCAGTCCTTGAGTAGCACATCTCATTAGTATATCTTATTGTTGCATGCCATTATGTTTACGTGTTGTTTCACACATACTCACAAGCCTTAATAAGAAGCACAAGTATGAAACTTATCTAAAAGGACAACACATTCTAAAGTAACCATTTCCAGTATCCAAACCCTAAAACAACGCTACCCCAGGAATTCAAGTTTACAAAATTGCATTACATTACTTATGCATAATAGCATCTTGCTTCTTTAAACATTAGTCCTTACCGGACCAATGATACTGATTTCAGATATTGGATCTTTTATATTGTCTTGAAGACCGTGAGTGCATAATCTTGCAATCACAAAAGGCAAGTTCACACTTGCTCATGTCCTTTGATTATTTTCTGTAAAGTATTTTACAAATCCAGTGTTGTCATCACCTGCATTTGAAAAAGGTCAGAAAATACTATTTTCATAATAATGTGATTATAGGTTATTTACCATGAGGTAATAACCTACTATAAGAGTTCCAGTGGTAAAGGAACATATTATCTAGGAATTAACAACCAATATCGTCAGTGATTCTTGCGCCGTATATTACGCGTTGACCATGAGATTTGAAATGGGACGAAGAAGTCAGCTGTATCTTTTCCCTCTCGCATGGAGCCGGATATGCGGGTCGTGGTTGTTATCACTCGTAGCGTGCATATTATATGGTAATTCGTAGAGGATATGCAGCATATGGGTGGGAGCCCTCAACGTCCCACGATAGTTCCGGCATCAGACCAGTCTGTACTGCCAATTGCCGTAATTCAATAGGTGGGCTGGCGTACACCAAGGAGACATGCGGGGTCGTGGAGAAGGCAGTGATTGGCTTGGGTCTTAGTTGGGCCTCACACCAAGGAAATGTGAACGGGTTCGGGGCCCGGATATGCAACGAAGCTAAGATCTCTCATGGGTAAAGTAACGCACCTCTATAGAATGTAAGAACTGTAACTTGTTACTCCCTGTTCCGGGAAGGAGCTGCGAACGCGGCGGGAAAGGAACTCCATGAAAGTTCTGGTAAACCCGTGAAGGCTGACAAACATAGCTTTTTAAAATAAAAGCAACCTTTGAATAAATGTTTATGAAAACTTGCATTGCCTACGACCTACGGTCTGTGGCTGTAGCTATAGTGCATCAAACATTCCTTTTCTAGTGAACTTGCTGAGTACGCTCGTACTCAAAGTATCTTCTTAACCCTTGCTAGGTTCTAAAGCTAGTACAAGCGACGTACATCAAATTATGCTCTAGGAATCATCATCAAAAGCTCGAGCTCTTCAATAAAGTCAAGGAAGTCAACATATACGTCAACACAAGTGAAGACGAAGTTTCTGACTAGATAGGAATATAATCTCTAGCCATAGAACCTATTTCTGTAGTATATTGCAATAGCAACAATGCCAGACCATTAGTTAAAATACTAGTCTTAATAGTATGATTGTTTTTGAGTTGTTATTTCTGATTCTTCTTTGTAAGAATATTCTTTCTCTCTCTTTAACATAGAGTGTTCTCTGGATCTTGTGTAAAGAGTTGAGTTGTAACCTATAGTCATGTCTTTGACCTGTTGTTTATGTTGTGCCATTCTGAGGGATGTAATACTAGTAAACGGTGTTTCATTAGTGTTATATCAATAACTATAGTGTACTACATTATGCAGTGGTATGCTGGGTCACCTCACCTGGACAGGTGATCAACCCACCCTCGCATGCGCCCGCTCCGGCCATGTCGCCGCCTAACCTCTGGACGCCTCCAGAGTACATCAACCTCGACCGTAGATGGACGAGGCGGCGCCAGCACGCGAAGATCGGTAGCTAGGGTTAGGAGTAGTGTAAATTCCATTTTTTATACTTTGCTGGTTTTTAGCGCGAATGGTTTAAGTTTGAATGTGAAACAATGCCTCGCCAGACCAGAGAAATGGATCGCGCCGCTGAACGCGGTCGGCCAAACATACCGGACCTCAATCTAAAGCGAGTACGGACCGACCCAAATAGACCAAGGGCAGATCTACCAGTGGTGCTAACTGTGCTGGAGCACCAGCCTAGCCGCTATATTACAACGGACATACTTTAATTTTAAGGCTATAATTATGAAAATCCTAGAAAACTAGCACTACCAATGCTCTATTAGCACCAGTCTTTAGAGCATCTCCACTCGTTGGGTGAACACAGGCCGAAATTCAGATCAAATTTTGGCCGGGCGAAACTCATTTTTGTCCTAGAAACGCCGAGTTTCCCACTCGAATTCCCAGGCCGAGTTCCCACATTCGGCAAAATTTAGTTAAACACGGCGAAATTTGGGCGAATATAGGCGAATTTCATTAATCATGACAAGGACACACATATTACATAGAATTTAACTAGGAAAATATTAAATTCAAACTAGGAAAAGGCCGCTGCCGTGGTCGACGACGGACGTCGCTTCTACAGGTCGAGGCGGGGGTGGTTGTCGGCCTGGATGTGCTCCATGGCGGCGGCGAGAGTTCGCCCTGGAACGCTCCACCAGTGGCGGTGAAACACCGCATTGTGACCGTTGGCGGCGAGCCCGGCGGTCCCTCGTGTCGGGCGAGATCCTGGAGGCGCTTGTCGGCGAAGAACTGCCTCTAGAAGACCAGGTTGCGAGGATCCTCGGCGAGATCCGGGTCTTCCATGGCGGTGATAGCCGCCTGGATCTCTCCGGCGATGTCCTCGTCGGCGGGCACCGGCGGAATAGGGATCCCGCCGATGCTAAGATTCCAGGCGACGGGGAGATAAAAGTCCGGCGGTGCCGTATAGCCCGTATCGTGGAGCAGCCGTGCTTCCCACGTCTGCAGCATGCGGTGGCCGTTCGCCGACGCGATGTCGCCGGGAAATCTCTTGGCCATGGCTTTTTGGCGGAGTTGTAGAGGTAGAAATGTTCGATCGTCTGGAGTTCGCCGGAGTTGAGAGCGGTGTGAGAGAGTGTGAAGGGAGACGGCGAGATGTACGCCTTTTATAGCCGAGGTCGGCGGCGAGGCCGGGAAAAGGGAAACAGCGGGAAGGATGACGACGACTCGGCTTCTGTCGCTGACAGGCTGGTCTACTTGGCCAGTTCGCTTCGTTCGGCGTTCCCAGGACGTTCTGGGATCCTGGGAATGGCATGGAAAGTTCGAAGCAAAGTTGGCCCAAATCCGAATAAAAAAAGGTTCATGGAAATGCGACTGGGCCGATTTTCTGTCCAGACCTAAATTCGTCGTCCAAATTGACATATACTGGGTAGACGAGTGGAGATGCTCTTAGGTTTTTTTTTAGCTCCGCCTCTAAAACAGACAGAAAAAACCGTTTAGATCGGTGCTCTAAAGGACCGTTGTTGCTCTAAACCCACGTCCGCGTGCACGTACGATCTGCACAATCCGAGGCTGAAAACCCTCGCCCACGTCCACTGACCTGACTTTTCCAGCGCAGGAAATTCAGAGAACACGATTCATTTCTACCCAAGGAGATAAGGATCTGGAAAAATTCATCATAAACTCAGAGCACGAAACCGGTCCATTTCCAACGATAGGAACCGGGAGAAAAAAAAAGGAAAACTTTCACCGTCGTGTCTTTAGATTGGTCCGGTGTGGTCCGGAGCAACACCACAAAAGCGGCAACAGAATCTAGCGACCAACACAAAGCGGCGCCTCCAACTCCGATCCAACAACTTGAGCGAGCCCGTCCAAAGCCTCGAAGCGGCGTCTGATCTGTGAACCGTGACGTGCAACTTTGCAGCTTGCAACCTGCAACCGCCCCTCCCGCCTCCCCAAAGCGGGGCGAGGTCCCTGTGGGGGCTGTGGCTCGTACTACACGAAAGCAACGCCGGAAAGACAACAACTTTACCTAACTGGGCAGCGGCTCCAAACTACGCTAGAACCCATCCCTTCCAACAGTCCTCGTGACTCCGTAACAAACACGAGACCTGACTCGTGGGATGGGGTTCTCATGGTCATGGTCATGTGGTGTGCCGTGGAGATAAGCATGAGAAAAGCACTGAATCTACTACTGATATATTCATCCAGTAAACATGAAAAACTCTTAATTCACAAGATTCTGGAAGACAACTGAAAGAAATTGGAAGTTTACACGGATCCGGCTATCATCAACTGTTATTTTCATCCTGGGCATAACCGGGGGAGTAGTAATAATTTACACAAAATGGGGGCAGATGGAGGAGAGCAGGGAGGATCTCGCTACGGATCCTCACCCATGCTACTAGGCCTCCTCATCCTGGCCCTGTACTAGTATTTCTTTTCCTAAGAAAAACTACTACTGTAAGAACTTGGTACTACTACTAGTAACAATTTACAGCACAAGGAACGTTGGATGGATGGATGGATGGGGAATACTGTAAGTTTCATTTCATGGGGAGGCTTCTGAAGTCGAGCATGCCGGCCCTGAGGCCGAGGAAGTTGCTGCTGAAGCAGAGGCCCCCGCCCTGCTCCGTCTTCACGTGTGCTCTAGGGGGCGGCAGGGCATCCTCCTGCTGCTGGAACGGCAGGCTGATGCAGAGGTCCAGGTTGAGGTCCGGGCACCTGGGCGGCTTGCTCTCTTCCTCCTTCACAGGCTGCAGCGGCGTCGGCGGGGGCGGGGAGGACAGGATCAGCCGCGGCGGCTTGGGCGGCGCGTCGGGGTCGGCGAAGGAGACGGTGGTGGTAGCGACGACGGGGCGGTGGGTGACGGGGTCGATGCCCCTTCCCAGCAGCTTCCTCCGGATGTGCGTGTTCCAGTAGTTCTTGATCTCGTTGTCCGTCCTGCCGGGCAGCCTGGCCGCGATGAGGGACCACTTGTTGCCCAGGAGGCTGTGGAGCTTGACGATGAGGTCGTCCTCGTCGCGCGTGAAGTTGCCCCGCTTGAGGTCCGGGCGGAGGTAGTTGATCCAGCGGAGGCGGCAGCTCTTGCCGCAGCGCAGCAGGCCCGCGGCGCTGGGCAGCGAGCGCCAGCACCCTTCCCCGTGCGCCCGCACGTGGGCCGCCAGCCGCTCGTCCTCCTCCCGCGTCCACGCGCCCTTGTTCGTGTGCGCCTTCTCGCAGCACGGCGACCGCCCCATGGCTATGGCTTCTTGATTCGATATATCCGCCGGCGGCTCACGTGTAGCGTGTGCTAGATTGGGGAGGAGAGGGCTGGCGGGTTTTATATAGCTCGCGGCTCCTCTGCTTCGCTCGGGAGGCGGGTAGTAGATGGGGATGATGATGATGATGAGTTGGAGTTGGTTGGTTTGGTGGAGGGAGGGCGGAGGTGGTTAGGGTGACGGCATGACACCACGACCTGGCTGGCCTCGTCGAGCGTGCGTGCGGGGGATTGGATTTTTCCTGACCGCGCGCGCGAGAGGCTGCCACGCAGGCCCGCGCATGCGGTGGGCGGGCGGGAGGTAGGTGCAAAGTGGGGCGCTACACCAGGGCTAGTGTGTGATGTGATCTACTGTAGGTAGTAGGCCTGTAGGGGGTGGGGTGCTAGAGAGTGCGTAACGGTGAACGGTGGCGTCGTCTGGGCATGTGCGGTGCTGACACATGTGGCGGCCGGGGGCGGTGATGCGTATGGCCTGCCTACTTCGCCTCCCATCATCTGCATCTGCATCTGCATCTGGAAGCCGACTTTGCCGCTCGCCCTTGATTTTCCCGCCACCGTTTCTCAACGCTACGGAGGAACCTGCCTTGCAGTTGATACTTAGGGCATAGCCATAAGGTGGGACTCACTTTTTTAAAAAAATCCTTCACTCTGTATAAAATGAACTTTAACAATAAGCTTGGACCTATATGTCTCATCCTTATACTAATGCATGAGAGGGAAGAGAGAGCAAATTATTTTTCTATTGCTTGTGGACAACTCATAAGCTTAAGGTCACCTATAAACTTATAAACAACTCTTATTTCTTCCACTATGTATAAAGTAGACTACAAGCATTACCACATAAGAGGGTTTTTGCATATAGTGGACGCCCTTAGACTAATCATAGTGGAAACTAATTTAGACCAATAACATGCATATGTTACTAATTTAAGTTACTATTTTTATACTAGTAAAAAATAATATAGCGGTAGTATCATGTAAAATGTTATTTATTATTAATATAGATTCATTTTATCTTAAAATGTGTGATGTTATGGTAAACATAGCTTCCACGAGTCTCTCTCATCATTTAATTGCATGTCTTGTCATCTAAATACTTAGGTGATAGTACATATAGCTCTATGTTGCTATCTAAGTTACTCCCACTATGACTAGCCTTATGGACATCTACACACGGCAGACCCAAACGACCAATCCAAAATATCCGGTTTTGTTCGTTTGAGTCAGGCCATGGTTTGACATGTTTGGTCAGTAGCGTTGTCCAGTCACTGAAGAGAGGGCTCGGACGAACTAGAGAAGGACGCGCCCCTTTAGTTACTCAGGACTGATAAGCAAATATCTAGACCTGGAAAAAAAATCTCGAGTGGAACGAAGTCTCGTAACTGTCACGTGGTGATGACGCAGATACTTCAGGTTGCAAGCCGAAGGATAATGGAACCGTACGTCCGTGAAACATTGACTGACCTCTTTTATTTTTTTGATGTCATCACTCGAAAGTCGATCACCGTGAAGAAACTCAGAAGGCTGCAAGAAGAGATTGTTACGATCCTATGTGAGCTTGAGATGTAGTTCCCCGCCTACATGCTTTGGCATTATGGTCCTTTTGCACGCGGGAGGCCAAAAATGTTGTTCGGGCCGACGAAAACGTAATCCAAATTTGGTGCATGGATAGATCGGTCCACACGAATCGATCTGGATGGAGCGTGCAGCTGCTCGCCAGTCCGCACGGACCGGGTCGGATGCGGCAGGAGAGTTTGTGTGGTGCCCCGTGGAGATGCCCTTATTTGCTTATCATTTGTGGTACATTTACATCATTTAAAGCTTTTTACCGAAATATATATTTTGGGAGAATAAGAACTTGTTGGCGTTGACGATGATCATGATCGGTGGTGGCGACGATGATGCGGCGATGTTGTTGGTGTAGATGGTTGCCGGCGATGATGACCACGGTTGATGAAGGTGCAACCCTTTGTTGACGGCGAGACGCGTACTCGGGGACTTGTGTCCCGATTGATGTAGGCGAAGACGGGCCAGCGTGGTGACGACGTGGGGACGGAGAAGCCGACGTAGCGCATGAAGGCGTCCCTTGGGGCGACGCGTGGAGCCTTCTTGGCACGATCGTTGGCGATGATTTGCTGGAGATGAGTCGACGCCGAGGTTAAAGTAGAAGCGCGTGATGATGACATGTGGACGTGGACGACGCAATCCGATCTATGATCGGCGAAAGAATAAGAAACGCCGGTCAAGCGGCTAGCGAGAAAATATTGGCGAAATAAGATCTAATCTACTATTGCACGGCCTTCGGCGGAGAACGATCTCCCCGGGGGCGGCACGGCGGAAGCGGTGGTGACTAAACCCTAGGAGAAGCGAACCGCTCTGATACCATGAAAGATTGCGAAAGTATTGATTGTATTGATATTGCAAGAGATGATTACATCGTGAGCTCTTGGATTGTTTATATAGTAGTAGAAGACTTAGGGAGCAAGAAGACTACTAGGAATAAAATTGGATTACAATATAAAACTACCTAATATAACGTAACCGACATGTACTCTAACACTTATCTAGAAAATTTTGAACGGGTTTTTACCATCATATCAGATTTTTGATTTTTTGTTACATAGGACCCGAGGATGTGGCGCGACAAAATGTGGAGATCGTAGGCTTCATGTTCAAACTTTTCATATCCATATGTTCCGTATCTCGGTGTCGTCCTGACATTTTAAACCTTAGGATTTTACCAAATTTGAAAATAATATTCCAAGATCTCAAAAAATTTGAAAGATTTTCTACGTAGAGTCGTTGATACAAACGATATGACCTACATATCACTAAAGTTTTGTTAAGAAATACTACCTCCATCCCAAGGCTTAAGGCCTATATTTTTTTTGAAAAGTCAAAGTATGTCAAGTTTGACCAAGTTTTTACCAAAAAATATTAATATGCAAAATACATAATCAATATCATTAGATAGATAATAAAATATATTTTCTTATGATGTCTATAAAATATCATGTTTATTGATAGTTTTTTCTAAAAGTTTGGTCAAAGTTCAGTTGGCTTGACTTTTCAAAAAAATATAGGACTTAAGCCTTAAAATGGAGGGAGTATGTTGAATTTTGGAGTACACAAATATCACACCGCTGTGACTCTAGAAAGGAAAAAAATGGTTTTGTCCCTCGCATTTGTCTTTTTCAATAGAGATCACGAAACTTGTGTCATACATATTAGATTTGTGGATGTACTATTATGCTATTTTAGACATTTTTGAGAACTGAAAATGTAGTGTTCAACTTTTTCTAAGGAGAGCTTCAGACTTTTTTTTAGACCGAAGGCACCACGTGTCCGGCTTTAACTTAATAAAGCCCATAGCATAGGCGGGGAGAGCATATAAGTTTAAGCTGATGTAAACATAGCAAACAGACCCTGCCCAACGGCAGAAGACGTTAACACTTAGTCCAACGACAGCTACACTAGCAGGTCGACACACCTGACCCAAACAGAAAGAAACCACAACACACGCGAGAAGACGCCATAGGAAGCGGAGCGGGTCGGCGAGAAGCATGCCCCTATGCGTCAGGCGAGGAGGGGATGGGGGCGTGCATCTTAGCGAAGAGCTTCCGAAGCATTGCGAGCATCTCCAGACCTAATAGCACTTTTTCGGTAAAACTAGAACTGTTATTTGGATACTGTATAATATAGGCCAACCACTAGGCGCTAGATATGCTATGATATCTAACCTTTTGATAACAGGCCAGCAGAGCTTCTTAATTTAGCGAGTGCAAGGTTAGCTCTCGCTAGCGTGGGTCTCTTTAGATCGCAAGATTAAAAAATGCACGAATAAAAGAACACACACCGAAATTTTAAAAGTTTTTAGCTATGCAAAACAGAGGATTGTAAAAACATATGAAAAGTACACGAATGATAGTTTAGATGAGAATGCAGGAAAACATTGGAGAAGTGTTTCGATCCTACACACTTGGATCTAAAAATAAGGTCGGAGTGGATGTTCAAATTCCTATGCAATTGATACTACATAGGAATTCAATCATAGGAGTTTGGGTAGCGCAATTCTTTTAATCCAAAGTCGATCCATATTGAAAAACCTTAACACTGTGTTTGGATGTTGAAAAATAGGCTCGTAATTGGAATTCTGAAATTGTTGAACTGAATTCTAGTGTTTCGGAGGGTCTTGGAATTAAAGCGTGGAAACAGGAAGCAATTCCGAGCCTGACCCTGCTAGCGCCCGCCCGACCTCGGGAGTTTCCGAGCTCACCGGCTCGGAAACGCGTGGAATTTTCTTCCCCGCGTACCTGTTCGCTTCCGCGCGGTCAGGAGCCTCCTCGACGTGCCCACGCCCTGCTGGTTAGCCGCCCCGTCTCTCCCCTTCCCCGCCTCCTTCCGCTCCCCTTCCCCTCTCGATTTGGAATTTTTAGTCCAATTCAATTCCGAGCCAATTTTCCAACATCCATCCAAAGAGCCCCTAAGTAGACTTGATAGCACATAGATTGACAAATACACTGTATCGATTTGGATCTACCATGCATTGCATTGCTCCAGGCTACACGACTCGTTGTATCTTATTATGAGGAACCGTCAACCCCATGATCGAACCTACCTACCTACAGTATGGGCTTGCATACAATTTCTTCGATATATACCTCTGCCAAAGAAAACACTGAGAATCTAGATGCAATTGGTAGCGTGTTTTCGTTTGCTCACTCAGTTACTCTCTCACGCCGATGAACACGTTCATTTTCTGGCTCCGTTTCTGGAAGCCTGTTTTCGTTCGCTCACCTCTTGCTGTGACACGTCGCATGGAAACGGTACAGGTGCAGAGCTGCCCTACCTCACGATCCCTAATGACCCGTGCCTGCAGACAGATTTATCCTTACCATGTCTTCACTCTTCAGTTTGGTCCCGGACTCACTTCAGAGTTCAATCAGACCGTAACTCAGCCCTAAGCTGAACTGTTTCAATTCCAGCAAAATGAAAGTTTGACCATTCAATTCCAATTGCTGACCTTGAATCGAAACTCGAGATTCTCGTAAAGCTTGAAAAGAGTTTGTTCCGATGCTAGTTGCTAGTCAAGGAAAACCTAATACTTCAAGAACATCACTATAGCCCCTTGCTTTGAACTGCAGGCATTAATACTTGATCATATGGATATCACATACTGGACAGGCAAATGTTTGATCACGTTTGCTCATCTCCAAGTTGATAAATATATTAGGCGATACAAAGAAGGGAACTTTATCTTCCCAGGTGTACGTTGCTCCTGTACCTACTACTCTACTTGACTTGAACTGCTACTCAGAGTTAATTATATACAGATATCCTTTGGAGAACGCTATCATCTATGCATCCCATCCCAGCTATAGCATATGATTGGTCCTCAACGACTAAACAAACAGTGGGCTGCAAACAAGGCTGCTTACACCAAATACTACCTTCCAAACAGGTCGTTCAACCTTGTTGTCACTGTCGAGTACCCCATACTGGCTAAAATATAGATAGCTGATCCGGTAATATTCTCAGGACACAAGCAACTGCTTTTGTATTACACCGCGATAAATATATTGCCGAAAGTGATTGTAATAGTAAGCTATGCATTGGCATTGAAATGTTCGCTGAGTATGGGTGTAAACATGAAAGGGATGTCCTTAAGAATTCTTAAAATACTCGGAGATGATGGTGTGGGTAGTTCATGACTATAGTTCTGTTATTTGATCTTGATACTTACTACTAAATAAGGCAAATGCCGGTTTGAAGAACTTGGCAACCTTACTTGCTCCTCTTGGAAGCCTCATACAGGTAGCCCGCGATAACTACAGCTGCAGCAACTGCTACGCCGACTGCACTCTGTGCGAGTACAACAGAAGTTGGAAGATCTGATTTTGTAGATGCTGGGCCACCACTCCGTGGAGTGAAGCCAAGTTCAGAGAGTTTCTTGTGTGATTCAGCATAGTCCTTGAAGAAGGTGTCCTCATCCTACAATACGGAGAAAAAGTCATTGTTTGGATTTGAGGACTTGTACATTGAAAAAATAAGTGGTACAATAGCATATATGGTAGTATCAGGTATCAACTGCACAAAATTTAAGATTGTCAACAATCATCTGCACCTTTGCATAAAGCTCCACATAGCGTCTAAATTCAGGATCATCCAGCAATGCCTTGTCAGTAGGGAGCTTCAGAAGCCCCTCAGATTCTCCCTTCAGTAGCTCACTGCAGTGAGGTTAGAAAGTAATTAAATTGCACAGATTCTCCATCAATCTAGTCTCCAAAACAAGTACTCCCTACGACCCAAATTAGTTGACTCAAGTTTGTCAAAATTCGGATGTATCTAGTACTAAAACATGTCTAAATACATCCGAATCTAGACAAACTTGAGTCAACTAATTTGGGTCGGAGGGAGTAGTAGATGTTCTGGTTTTGTATTGAACTTACAGAAAGTATGAGTTGTCAAACTTCAGAGGATCTTTGGTCCATGCACCATCAAATCCAGACCTTTCAGGGTGTGCCTTTCCCTAACAGAACAAACTCCAGTATTAAATACTGCGTTTCTGATGAACGGGTGAGCTTCTACTTCACAGAATACAACAAGTACCAGACTGTGGCCACCAGATAGAGCGACAATATCTTTATCTGTCAAGCCCATCCGGTAAAAGATGTCCCTTAGATGTGGTGCCCCTATTCATAAAGGGGAACAAACTCAGTACCATAGATATGTACAAGCTGCGGCAAGTAGGCAGCACTGCAATAAAACTATAACAGCAGGATACTGCATTACTGTTTAAAAGACTGATCATGTGAAGAAAAAAAAAGACAGCTCTTGTATACGAACAAATGAAATAAGACCACAGATTGACATGTGATAGTAAGTATATCATGTAATACAGACTGCTGGTGATGCAAGAAGATAAGATTAGTTGAGCCTCCAATTTTTTAAGAAAATGTGGTGTATTTGAACAAAATGTGTGTGAGAACAGAGAAAAAGTACAACCAGACAAATGTACTTGCATGAAATACCAGCAAGTATTATATGCAAGAGTATGAACATGAGAAGCCCAGTGCAGAAAATATTCCATGGGAGTACGGAACTACATTTGACATGCACATAACATTCTAGATCACGTTCTTGCTTGAGACACTAAGGAATCAGGAAGTATGTTTATGTAAAATGATGAAAAATATTGACCAGTAGAAAGAAAAATTTGCAGCAGTGACCTCTCTTAGCATCAGGAAGACGCCCTTCACGGGGGCAAACCGAGGAATCCTGATAAAATTTGAAAGCAGTCAATATGTGAGCATCAGGAACAATGCATCCATTTATAAGGACATGATATTTCACATACACGTCTTCCAGGAACAAACTCAATGGTTGGACCCCCAGTTACTTCAACTGCAACTACTCCAGCAAGCTGCAAGTAAAATCTACTTAGCAAACGACTAGAAACTACAGTTTCACAACACCTATATGAAGGAACAGCAAAAATGTGTGCAAGATACTCCTACAGTTTAGTACAAAAGCCAGCTCAAGCAAATAACCAAATACCTGATAAAGATCTGCATATGTAATCTTTGGACACTTTGCTTTAATAGGATCTGTGGCAACGAACAACAGTTGGATAAGCTATAACAATAATTTAATTTATTCCAGTAGTGAAGGAAGGAGCAACATACCAAGAAACCAGCAAAACTGAAATGAGTAAGTGATGTGATTTCTAGAGTTATTATTAGAAACAAAGTTGCAACTCTGTCAAAAACAGTTACTCGATACACAGAATGGTAGCCTCTCAGAGTTCTCTCAGTGGTACATGTAGTGATGCAAATAAAAAAAAGCATACGTAAGGATGCAGAAGTTTTTACAAGAGACCATACTAGGGTGCAGTTAATTTTCGTTGGTTTGGTTATAAACCTAAATTGTTTAACTTGACATAAAATCAGTATAGCCTTGTCTTCGAGCTATTGCACAAACAACAAGCAACGAAAATAGGATTTCAACTTGTGAAAAACTAATAAGAATGTTTGAACTGATTTCAACTTAGCTTACTGAATTTCTTATAGTGAAAAAGGATATTTTGCGCTGCCATCTACTAACACATTGGGTAATTGGGTATAAATAATGCATACCAAGTAGATCAATAGCAATTTTTAAGCCAGCATTTGAACCATGAGTGTACTCCTCCTCATATCTAATTGAGCCATTTGCACCACCAGTTCTTGTGTTCACATCGTATGTACCAGCGTCATGCCATCTGCAACGAAAAGCAAAGAAATTAAGCCTTCCACATGCAGGGAAGCAAGGTATTCCAGGAGAAACACAAAACCAAAAACACACAGAAAATGGAAGTCGGAGACAGATTTATCTAGGTTTTACTTATTAAAACTTAAAATACAGAGGAACCTAGTGTATAGTTGCATTCCTGCTGTACATCAAAATAATAAATTCAGTGTATAAACTGAAGGATATATATTCAGATAACGCTCTGCTGCATTGAAGTTTCTACGCCTTTCATTCCAGTGTGCACGAGACCTGGTCCTATCCAATGCATCTCGGGATGGAAACAGATCGGAAGCAGACGGAACTGAGTGACATCATATTTGTTTCATTTTTTGTATGGAAATGGAAACCGACACGAATGCAAAAATCCCAGAAACGAATACGGAGAAAATATGTTAGTGACACGGATACAAAATCAAAAGTTTGCCAGAACGAAGAGAGCCCTTGAATCATGCAGAAAAACACAAGCAAACCAACAAATTTGTTCAATTTCTAAGATGACTACGAATATTATGATATAGTAGTATCATGGTGCAACGTCAATTCATCATTACAAGTTCTGGTCGCTCGGGTGGTGCAGGGGTGCGTGCAAACAGAAATTAGGTTTAGGTACTGTGAAGTGTTGACATTTGGGTTGGTGCAGGCCAAATTTATATGGGCCGCATATAGACGCCGGTTGAAATGGGTTGCATACAGGCATGATATAAACAGAAATTTCCGCATTTCCAAAACCGGAATTGCTGTTTTCGTATGTGTTCCGATCAGAAAACACTGTTCTGTTTTTGTTTCAGTTTCCACGTTTCCTCTCAGATTCCTTTTTCCGCATAACAAGCAGAAAGATGACGTACTGTTTTCCTCCCTAAATGCATCCAATATTGTTCCTAACTACTATAAAAGCAACCATCTCTCATAAACACCACACATAGGAAGTTCAAGAAATGAAACCCCTGTTACTGTACATGTAACACATGATAGATCTCCTCGGCTGGCAACAAACGTAAGAAAGCAACGTATGAACAAAACTATAGTCTTCCTGTGAATTAAACATCAACGCTTCCTCGTTAGATCCATACTCGCGGCCATACAACTAAAATTAGGAGCCGTTCGGAGCTCAAGGCACGCACATAAGGTGTTTGCCGAATTGCCTTGCCCAAAACCGAACCACGGCTACTAGCGACTTCCAATTTCCGCAGGCCGCGGTAGCAAACAAAGCAAAGCATGAGTCCAAATTTGACATGCGCCTAAGCTCACTACGCCAGTGGGCAATCCCGCGAGTTCAGCAAAGCATTAGCACTCGCGCCGCGTGAACCAGGGACGGAGGAGCAGAAAACACAGAAACAAGGCGCAGGGAGTACATCAAAGGAGGGGAAACTGGAAACGGCACGTACGCGAGGCGGAGCATGATGGGGGCGCAACCCTTGGAGGCGATGAGGGCGCGGAGGCCGCGGCGCGCCCTGTCGATCTGGCGCAGGTACTCGGCGTCCACCAGCGGGGCTGCCATCGCCGACGAGGAGTGAAACCTAGAGATCGGCGCGGGCGGAGGGGAGGGGCTGAGGCGCGCGGTTCGTATGGGTGAGAGGAGCAGTGGTAGCAGCAGCAGCGGGAATGGAATGGGGAGGGGAGGAGGAGGCGACGAGATAACGCGAGCGATCGATTGGCTGCTCCGCGCCGTCGAGTCGTGTGGTCTGCCGGCTTCGGTTTTACTTGCATCCACGCTACACGTGTACCACTCTGCTATGGTGCGGGGCCGACCGTCAGTTTTCTTTCGGCTGTGCTGACGATCGGACGACTTTTTTCCGTTTCTCCCAACTGAATTCTCACGTCTTTCTAGTGCTGATACAAATGCAATGATGTTGCCTTTGTATGGTAGCCAAAAAATTAAATCTTAGCCCAAAGAAATGCATATGGTAAGCCTATGGCGAAAGATTTTTTTTTTAAATAACTATTTTAGATAACGCATGTATCCGTATTTACAAAATCGTGCAAACATCAAAAATAAACTAACATAAGCAATAATTTATGAAATATTATTTGCTTCTCCAACCATCATAGTACCAGTGGCATTGAAAAGATAATTTAATTTATGACCCCTAGAAAAAAGAATCATATTACTTGGATTTGTAGATAAAAAGTTATAAAGGTTTAAAGTTCAATGTTTTAGAGAGTAGCGCTTTAGCTAAGGGCACTATCTTGTTTCACTTTTTTTAACAGAAAACAATGCTTTATTGATCAAATAGCATCAATACACAGAGTTCCCCGGATGCAATCTGAACAGAAAAGAAAAACTCGCTAGAGAGAACACTAACACACGATTTAGCTAAAATGTGCGCCGCTTCATTCAAATTACGCTTCACATGCGTAAACGAGATTGATGTGCAGGAGGTTGTCATAGCTTTGATGCCACTAACCATAATGATTTGAGGCCGAACCATAATGATTTGAGGCGCTGGACGAGGGAGAGGCAGTCCGACACAAAGATGGCCTTGTAAAAACCTTGCTCCTGGGCCAGCATGACTGCTCTACGTAGAGCTAAAGCCTATGCATTCTCCGGGGATGCAAGACCCTGTAACTGTTGGCGACAGGCCACCAAGCAGGTACCCACATGATCTCGAATAACAATGCCTGCCCTCATACTGCCCTGGGCCTCAAAAATCGCAGCATCAGAGTTGACGAGAACTACTCCCGGCGGCGGTGGTGTCCATCTTGATGTTGTCATGGACTCGCACCTGGGTGCCGAGGGTTGTTTGAACAAATGCCCTCTTATCAGATCGATGTAGGCAAGGATCTTCCCACATGTACGAATTGGACAAGGTTTCTCCGAAGAGTTCCGAGCATCGTTCCTAGCTTCCCAAATATGCCAGAAGCTGACAGCGAGGGTCGTAGCCTGTAGCTCACTTGCTCGATCAAGAAAATCAAACAGCCATTGTCTGTTAGTAGCAAAGGTCTTGCGTTTGAGCTTTAAAAGGACACGCTGACGAGGTTCGATCTCGTCAATGCTCATTGTTATGGACTTGGATTTTGGAGAAGATGGAGATGCTGGAGATCGCGGAACGGTTAACAAAAAAGCAATGCGGGACACGAGGTTTACCCAGGTTCAGGCCCCCGGAGGTAAAACCCTACTCCTGCTTGTCTGCTCTTGATTATGGCGGAACCGATGGTTACAGGGGTGCGCAGATGCAATCTGGCGTGAGGTGTGCGTATGCGGTGAGTTGAGGAGATCCTTCTCGTCGTGCCCTCCTGGCCTTTATATAGACAGGCAGGTCTCGGGCTTAGGTCGAGTCGGTTATAGATTAGGGTTTGCACCCTTTGAAATTCTATCTACTCTAGTCTTGTTCTCCAAGGATCCGAAGACATCATGGGCTTGGGCCACCCAAAATCTCCGCAGGCCGCGTGTCTTGTCGTGGGCCTTCCCTTGGGTTGTACCAGGTATACCAATGTTGTACACCCGTGGGGTATAACCATGTCACACGTTGTTTAACTTCATACCTAGTTATGCCTCTCTTATAAACTAGCTCGTTGATTAACAAGATGATCAAGGTTTCCTGATCATGGACATTGGATGTTGTTAATAACAAGGTCACAAAAATATTAGAATGATGTGATGAACATTCATCTGAAGTATAGCATTACGATCAAAGTCATTGAGTTTATATTGCTATAACATCATACGAAGTAATCCTAATCCTTAGACCATGAGATCATGTAAATCACTAACACTCGAAGAGTATCTTGATAACATTAAACATCACACCGTAACAGGGTGATTTTAAATATGGATTCGGTGCTACTAAAGTGTTATGTTGAGGCCCATGGATCAAGAGTGGAATTTGTTCATCCCGATGACGGATAGATATACTCTGGGCCCTCTCGGTGATATCACATTGGTTAGCTTGCAAGCAAGTGATTTGATCACTAGAATGTTATATCACGGGAACGAGAAAAGAGTACATGTTAGTAACGAGATCAAACTAGGTATGAGGATACCGATGATCGAATCTCGGACATGTAATATATCGCGAGACAAAGGGATTAAGATTCTAACGTAAAAGGTTCTCACGATCACAAGAAAGTCATCGTTGAATGTGTGGAAGTCAGTATGGATCTCCAAGTCCCGCTTCTGATTATTGATCCGAGAGGGGTCTCGATCATGTCCACATTATTCGCGAACCGTAGGGTGACATGATATGTTGGAAACGTATCTATAATTTTTAATGCCCCATGCTTGTTTAGTATCTACTTTGCTTTACTTGTCTACACTTTGAGGTGTTTTTACATGTTTTCTGGTACTAACCTATTAACAAGTTTCAACAGTGCCAGATGCCTGTTTTCTGTTGTTTTTGGTTTCAGAAAAGTTAGTAAAGAAATATTCTCGGAATTGGACGGGATGAAGGACAAAGTCAATTACTTTCCGTGGGGAACAAGAAGTCTAGAGGAGAGCCGGAGGGGCCGGCCAGGGGGGGCAGACCCACCCCAGGCACGGGGGCAGGTGGGCCCTCGCCTGGCTAGGGTTTGGCGGCCCTGGTCGCCTCCCGGTCTCGCCCCTTTGCCTATAAGAAGCCCCCGATGCAGAAACTCTCAGTACCCGATCAAAAATCCACGAAACCGTCTGTAGCCGCCGCCACCATCGTCCCTAGATCGGGGGGGGTCTGAAGTTCTTCCCGGCACCCTGCCGGAGGGGATATCATCCCGGAGGCCTTCTCTCCGGTATGATTTGTGAGTAGTTCCACCTTGGACTATGGGTCCATGTAGTAGCTAGATGGTTGTATCTCCTCCTTTGTGCTTTCATGTTTAGATCTTGTGAGCTCCGTTCATGATCAAGATCTAATCTATTTGTAATCATGCATGTTATGTTTGCGGGGATCCGATGGATATTGAGATTATTATGTTGGTTTGATTAATGGTTCTATCTTTATGATTCTATCATGTCTGTGTTGTTTGTGATCTTGCATGCTCTCCGTTGCTAGTGGTTATCTTGGCCAAGTAGTTGCTAGTGACTCCAAGAGGGAGTATTTATGCTCGATAGTGGGTTCATGCCTCTAGTTTCCAAGGGAAGTGACAGAAATCTCTTCGGTTGTACATGTGTTGTTGCTACTAGGGATAAAACAACGGTCTCCTGTTCATGGAACATGTGGGTTGTTTACCTTACACACTTTTCTTAAAGCAGTTGTCTGTTGCTTGCAACTTAATACTGGAGGGGGTTCGGATGATAACCTGAAGGTGGACTTCTAGTCATAGATGTAGTTGGATTGTAGTCTATGTATAATGTTGTATTGCCCAATCAACCTCATAGGATCTTTCTGGCTAGTAATTGCATTGTTATGCCTTGCTCAGTTCCTGTCAATTGTCCCGCTGTAATTTGTTTACCCTTCACGCCATGTTGTTTGTCTAAGGAGAGCACCTCTAGTGAACTATGGACCCCCGGTCCAATCTTTACCATTGATACATCTTCCACTGTTACATGTTTACTTGTTGCAAACCATTACCTTCCACACCATACGTTTAATACTTCGTTATAGCAAACCGGTGAGCTTGACAACCTCACTGATTTGTTGGGGCAAAGTCTTGAGTTCGTGTTGTGCAGGTCTCCGCGTTGCTTGCAACACCTGTGTGACGTTTCCTTCCTCCTACTGGTTCGATAACCTCTGTCTCAACCAAGGGAAGACTTACTGTTGTACTCTTCACACCTTGCTCTTGGGGTTCCCAACAAGACTCCACATCAGCCAACAAGTTTTTTGGCGCCATCAAGGAGTCATCAACAAGTTTTCTGGCGCCGTTGCCGGGGAGGCTAAGGACGTCTTCACTAGGGGAGTCCTTCACTTCCTTTCTCTTTACTTTGTTTTTAGTTTGCTTAGTTTATTTTGCTTGGTTTTGTTTGCCTCTTTTCAAAAAACCCAAAAAAAATAGTCTAGCTTGGTTTGCTTGCCTTATTCAAAAACACAATAAAAAATAGTTCCTGCTCTAGCTGCTGCTGCTGTTTTTGGCTTGCCCACCTTTGCCAAAATGAACTCTGCTGAGAACACTAAGTTGTGTGACTTCACTAGCACCAACAACAATGATTTCCTAAGCACATCTATTGCTCCACCTGCTCCTGATGCTGACTTTTATGAAATTAAGCCTGCTTTGTTGAATCTTGTGATGAGAGAGAAATTTTCTGGTGCTGGTTCTGATGATCCTGCTGCCCATCTTAATAGCTTTGTTGAACTTTGTGAGATGCATAAGTATAAGGATGTACATAGAGATATTATTAAGCTCAGGCTTTTTCCTTTCTCTTTGAGGGGAAAAGCCAAAAAATGGTTGCTATCCTTGTCTAAAAATAGTATTGATTCTTAGACTAAGTGCAAAGATGCTTTTATTAGAAAGTACTACCCTCCTGCTAAGATTATTGCTATGAGAAGTGATATTATGAAATTTAAACAGCTTGATAGTGAACATGTTGCTCCTGCTTGGGAAAGAATGAAATCTTTGGTTAAAAATTTCCCTACTCATGGACTCACTGCTTGGATGATTATCCAAACTTTTTATGCAGGTTTGAACTTCTCCTCAAGAAACCTGCTGGATTCTGCTACTGGAGGTACTTTTATGGGACTCACTTTGGTTGCTACAACAAGGCTCCTTGATAATATGATGGTTAACTACTCTGAATGGCATGTTGAGAGAACTCTACATGGTAAGAAGGTAGATTTTGTTGAAGAAACTTCCTCTTTGAGTGAAAAGATTGATGTTATTATCGCTATTCTTGTTAATGGGAAAGCTCCTCTATATCCTAATAGTGTTCCCTTAGCCTCTTTGGTTGCTCAAGAAGAGCAAGTTGATGTGAACTTCATTATAAACAACAATTTCAACAACAATGCCTACAGGAATAATTTTGGTAGCAACAACAACTATAGGCCTTATCCTCCTAATAATGGCAATTCCTATGGAAGCCCTTACAATAATGCTAGAAGTGCCCCCTCTGAACTTGAAGTCGTACTTAAGGACTTTATTAGTAAACAAACCACTTTCAATAAGACTATAGAGGAAAAGCTTTTAACTGTTGATAAAAAGATATCCTCTTTGCCTGAAGCTCAAACTTCCTTTGTTAATAAAATGGCTGCTAAACCTGAAACTATGGAAAACACCTTTGCTACTGCTCATGCCATACAAGTTACTATTGATGAAAATGTTAGGCTGTTAGCTCAACTTCATGCTAGGTGGGAAAGGGAAGCTGAAATTGATATAAACAATAGTGTGTGCACTATAACCACTAAACTACAAGTAGCCCCTATTCCTCCTCCTACCATGCCTAAGCCTATTGATCCTACTACTAGTGATGCTAAATTTTACTTTGATATTGATGGTTGCAATATTTCTGAAGTAATCTTGTTCCTGCAAAAGCTTGCTAGAAGTCCTGATGCTAGTGATATGCATGTTGCCTTTACCAAACACATTACAGATGCTCTTGTTAAGATTAAGGAAGAGAAGCTAAAACACAAAGCTTCTATTCCTAGGAAAGTAGAAGATAGTTGGGAACCCATTATTAATATGCAAGTGAATGACTTTGATCTCAAAGCTTCATGTGATCTTGGTTCTAGTATCTCTTTTATGCCTAGGAAGATTTATGAAATGCTTGATTTACCACCATTAGAAGATTGTTATTTGAATGTCCCACTCAATGATAATTCTAAGAAGAAACTCATGGGTAGTATTAATGATGTTCTCATTATGGTTAACAATGCTTATATCCCTGTTTATTTCTATGTTTTGGATGTTGAATACAATGCTTCTTGTCCTATTACTTTGGGAAGACCTTTTCTTAGAACAGTTGGTTCCATCATTGATATGAAAGAAGACACCATTAAATATCATTTTCCATTCAAGAAAGGTATTGAAAACTTCCCTATGAGGAGAGAGAAGTTGCTTTTTGCTCCTCCTTTGAAAGCAAGATTTGATGTTAATGCTTCTTCATTTGAAAATACTTAATTCTTCTTGCTTCTTGTGCCTAACTTAAAGGCGTTAAAGAAAAGTACTTGTTGGGAGATAACCCAAGAGTTTCCTTGAGTATTGGAAGTTATTAATACTGTAATGACCTCTTATTATCCTTTTTGTTTGTTTTTTGTGCCAAGAATGACCTATAATAAGAGGGAACTAAGATTTGGGGAGTTGCTGTCCCGAAACAGATTTCTTTCCTCCACAAAAACAAATAGAGAGGAGGCTATGTAACTCGGATTGAGCTCAAAATTTACGAATAAATCCCCCAGTAAGTTGGCTAACTTTTGTTAGTTTAACACTTTTTGATTTGAGCAACAGAAGATGTTCTAAAAAATTCGTTTCTACCTGTTGGTCTGTTTTGACAGATTTCTGCCATTATTTGCATTTGCTTCTTATTGATTCCTTTTGAGCTCTCTTCAGGTAAATTGAGTTTCTTTAAAGGAGTTACTTCATTAGCTTGTGTTTTTAGTGAAAATCCTTGCTGTTACAAAGCTTTGCCAATCAGTCTAATATCTTTTGAATAAGCTAATGTTGCTAATGAAGATTGTGTAAAGTTTTGTATGAAGGAAAAATTTCAGGTGTAGAGAGAGAATGATGCAATGAGATAAAGAATGTACAAAATTCAAGCTTGGGGATGACACCATGGTGTCACCCCAAGAAATATCCAAGAGGTACAAGCGTCAAAGCTTGGGGATGCCCAAGGCATCCCCTTCTTCATCAATAAAAAGCTCAGGTCTGTCTAGACACTTCACTTTTATTGTTTCATGCACAGTTATGTTGTTCTTGGAGCGTCTTAGTTTTTATTTGCTTTGCTTAGTTTGTTTAGTTTGATTTAGTAGTTTGGACCCCCGCTCTCGCTTTGTTGTTTTGCAAATAAGTTTGCTTGGTGTTTGGAGAGGAGTAGTAAGTTCTTGCTTGAAGTGCAAGAGGAGCTTGCATTGACTGTGACTAAGACTTTAGCATGACATGATAGGTGTTGTTTTTGCATTATGCTTAGTGATTATTGTTGTAGCATGTCTTGTTCCAAACAATTGAGATTGCTTAGTGTGCCTTGAAGAAATTATGCGTTGTTTTAGCATGCAAAAGCATAGTATTGTGGTATTCTCCTTTGATGTTTTGCTTGGGTTGACTTGGAACATGCTCACACCATGTTATGACTATGACAAGTCACCATTAGCCTCTATGATCATTTAGTCCTTGACTTGTAGTACCACTCTTTGCTTTGATTAGTTTGCTTTGTTGCATTGCATAATTATGGTCATTATTGCTCTCTTAGTTGGTTGCTCCCAGTCTTTTGCTAGCCTCCACCTGTATGAGTAAGTTCTACTCATGCTTCCAACTCCCAAGAAACCAAGTTATTTCAAAGTGTCCACTATAAACTCCTATGAATGGTGTGTTACACCATTCCAAGTATATTCTTGTTTTCAACTATCTTCCAATTAAAAACTATTTTGTTATGTGAAAACTTAGTGATTCAAGCCCTCACGAACTTGGTGGCACATTTTATTCTTTGCCCCTACTAAACTTGAACCATTGAGGCAACTTTGTTGTATATGCTTGCACTTATAAGTTGGGATTAGCAGAACCGTGCTGTCACGGGGAACGTTTTCAACATTCCACTTGTACTTTTTGTACTCCGTTGATATCATGCTCTTTTGTCTATGGATGTTACCGGTGTGAAATGAAGTGGGAACTTGTAAGTCCATGGAGTTTGTATTCTGTGTTAGAAAAATGCCTGGGCCGCTAGCCTAAGCCATGCCTAATCATGGTGGAAACTTGCAGCATCACCATAGTGAGCTATCTATGAAACATCCTCAATAAAAAGCTCTGCATATGGTAAATAAAAAGATTGTTGAGATGCTCATTATATGCTTGCCTTGTCATTTTGGTTATGGGAAAGCTCTTGTACCATGTGCAAGGGGTACCCCGCTGGCGGTTCTCAATGATATGCAAATACTTACAGTGATAAGAACTTGCCTGGGCCCTAAGTTGAGTATCCATGAGGTGTAGCCCTCATAGTCAAGGGACTTGAGATTGCCAACTTATACTTTGTCAAGCATATACTCCAGCTTTGCCACTTTAACCTTAACCACTTCAAGATTCTTATGATAGGGACAATGAGGGCTGAAAGCTAATAAGTACCATAATTTTTGGAAGCTCTTTTTGAAACTTGTAATCCCTGCTTCCTTTACAAAAAGTCCTTTCTTCCATCATTATTGAGTCTCCACCTTCTACCTTTAAGCACCATTAAGAGAGCATAGTTGTCATTCTATGTGCAATGTTCCAAAGCTTACTAATTGATGCATATTGTGTTATTACTTGTTCATGTGTTATCTGTTTCTAGTCACCCTTGTGAACTTTGCAGGTGTCCTATGCATTATATTGCTACTCTATGAGGTACAAACTGATTGCCACTATGCTATGGTTTCTGCATGTGAAACAAACAAACGTTTTTCAATACATATTATTCATGATCTTTGTTTGTATCTTGCCATGTTGCATGCATAGTTACTATGTCCTATTGTTAGAACTCCATCTTTCATGCACATGTCTAGAGTTCTTTGATCCCAGCTTTCAATGCTTGCAAATGGTTGGATCTTCATTGTGAGGGTGCATGTCACCTCAAAAATTATTCTTTTATCACTTACCTACTTAAGGACGAGCATAAGTTAAGCTTGGGGATGCTGATACGTTGGAAACGTATCTATAATTTTTGATGCTCCATGCTTGTTTAGTATCTACTTTGCTTTACTGTCTACACTTTGAGGTGCTTTTTACATGTTTTCTGGTACTAACCTATTAACAAGTTGCAATAGTGCCAGATGCCTATTTTCTGCTGTTTTTGGTTTCAGAAAAGTTAGTAAAAAAATATTCTCGGAATTGGACGGGACGAAGGACAAAGTCAATTACTTTCCGTGGGGAACAAGAAGTCCAGAGGAGATCCGGAGAGGTCGGCCAGAGGGGCCAAACCCCCCCAGGCGCGGCCACAGGTGGGTCCGCGCCTGGCTAGGGTTTGGTGACTCTAGCCGCCTCCTGGTCTCGCCCCTTCGCCTATAAGAAGCCCCCGATGCAGAAACTCTCAGTACCCGTTCAAAAATCCACGAAACCGTCTGTAGACACTGCCACCATCGTCCCTAGATCGGGGAGGGGGATCTGAAGTTCTTCCCGGCACCCTGCCGGAGGGGAGATCATCCCGGAGGCCTTCTCTCCGGTATGATTTGTGAGTAGTTCCACCTTGGACTATGGGTCCATGTAGTAGCTAGATGGTTGTATCTCCTCCTTTGTGCTTTCATGTATAGATCTTGTGAGCTCCGTTCATGATCAATATCTAATCTATTTGTAATCATGCATGTTCTATTTGCGGGGATCCAATGGATATTGAGATTATTCTGTTGGTTTGATTAATGATTCTATCTTTATGATTCTATTATGTCTGTGTTGTTTGTGATCTTGCATGCTCTCCGTTGCTAGTGGTTATCTTGGCCAAGTAGTTGCTAATGACTCCAAGAGGGAGTATTTATGCTCGATAGTGGGTTCATGCCTCTAGTTTACAAGGGAAGTGACAGAAATCTCTTCGGTTGTAGATGTGTTTTTGCTACTAGGGAGAAAACAACGGTATCTTGTTCATGGAACATGTGGACTGTTTACCTTACACACTTTGTTTAAAGCAGTTGTCTGTTGCTTGCAACTTAATACTGGAGGGGGTTCAGATGATAACCTGAAGGTGGACTTCTAGTCATAGATGCAGTTGGATTATGGTCTATGCATAATGTTGTATTGCCCAATCAACCTCATAGGATCTTTCTAGCTAATAATTGCATTTTTATGCCTTGATCAGTTCCTGTCAATTGCCCCGCTGTAATTTGTTTACCCTTCATGCCATGTTGTTTATCTAAGGAGAGCACCTCTAGTAAACTATGGACCCCGGTCCAATCTTTACCACTGATACATCTTTCACTGTTACCTGATTACTTGATGCAAACCATTACCTTCCACACCATACGTTTAATCCTTTGTTACAACAAACCGGTGAGCTTGACAACCTCACTGATTCATTGGGGCAAAGTATTGAGTTCGTGTTGTTCAGGTCTCTGCGTTGCTTGCAACACCTGTGTGACGTTTCCTTCCTCCTACTAGTTCGATAACCTCGGTCTCAACTGAGGGAAGACTTGCTGCTGTACTCTTCACACCTTGCTCTTGGGGTTCCCAACAAGACTCCACATCAGCCAACAAGTTTTCTGGCGCCATCATGGATTCATCATGACACACTTAAGAGACACCGACACCATTTGGAACAAATAGTTTCATGCTGAAAAGATTTATAAAGCGCAGGAATTTATTTCACTAGACACCGGAATCGTTTTGGGTAAAATTGCTGAAAGTGTTTCTGCATGTGAAATGAAATACTAGCAAGGGGTTATATGTGAATGTTTGTCCATTAAAGTAATTGACAAAATTCTGAATAAATAAAAGGAGTTTTATTTAAAGAGAGATTGCATTAAATTTGGTGGAAATTTAATGGGATTTTTTAGTGGGATTTTGAGTGGAGAAATGAAGGGGCTAATTTTGAGTGGGAGCTCCACCCACATAATGGAGGAAGGGGTGGGGGAAGCCACCATGGCTGCCGGCCACACCCCTTGGGGTGCCCCTCCTCCTATAAAATGAGCCCTCTCTCTCTTACACTCACACCTCCTCGTGAAGGATCTCTCTCCCCCTCTAGTTTATTCCCCATGGGCTCGGACTAGCGAGATACATGTTCCCGGTGGCTTTTCAGAAAAAAGAGTTGTTGCTTCCTCTGCATCACTGGAGCACGGAGGTGGAGGTTGCTCGGTGGCTTGGACGTGTGTGCGAGCATGGATGCGCTGTTGATTTGCGGCGCTAGGACTTCCTCTCGATCTTGAGATCGGCAAGCGTTCGTCTACATCATCCACGAGTACAACCTCGTTAAGCTTTGTCGGTCTTCAAGGGTATGTTCTCTACGAATGTATATCCGCCCGTTGCTTGTATCTACTAGATAGATCTTGGTAAATAGTTGTTCCCATCGTAGGATTTTTTTTGGTTTCTATGCTACGAACCCTACAAGATTGTCATCAATTACCAAAACCACACATGGGGTCATATATGCCCTTTCATAAAGTCTGTCTTAGAAAACCCCCATGCTTGGCGGCAGGGGGTACCCACTTTAGAAGGGGGAGGTGAGAGGCCTATAGGCCAAGCACCATGGGGGGAAACCTTTCCCCCTCATCGGTATCTTTAGATAAATTACCTTATTTTAAGTAAGACATATGTGGCCACTCCATCCCGCTGTAACAATTGTGTTGGATGTTGCTTTAGTTCTTAGGGGAAACTTTCCCGATGTTAATTACTACTGTAGTTGATGCTTGTGAGTGGAACCATTGGATTATTGTTTATGTTCAGATTGTTATCCATTATCATATCATCTTTGATCTTGATCCATATGATGTCTTGTGAGTAGTTCGTTTAGTTCTTGAGGACATGGGAGAAGTCATGTTATTAGTAGTGAATCTGCGATGAGTTATTATTCAATGGTTTAGTATTTAAGTTGTGGTGCTATTCTTCTAGTGGTGTCATGTGAACGTCGACTACATGACACTTCACCATTTATGGGCCTAGGGGGATGCATTGTGTATTTTGCTACTAATTGTGGGATTGCCGGATTGATAGAAACCTAAACCCCCGTTAGGACACCTTTGCACAAGGGAGTGTAGGATCTCAGAGTTTAAGGCTATGGTTAGATTTATATCTTAATTACTTTCCTGTAGTTATGGATGTTTGCAGGGGGTTTAATCACATGTATGTATTAGTCCTAGGAAGGGCGGTATGTTAGCACAGATTCACCCACAACACTTACAAACACCAGAGAAGAGTACTCAGTTATTTGAAGCGAAAGCACTTGCCAAAATTCCCATGTGTAATCGAGAACGTTTGGTCCTTATAAGTATTTCCACCGGCTTGTCCTTTGCTAAGGAAGGATTGGGCCACTTGCTCCGTTTGTTTGTTACTTCTGTTACTTGCTCTTTGTTTTGTTGTCTTATCAGAAAACCACTAAAATTCCGTTTGCTAAGTATTCACAGGGATTTCCTGCTTCATACCACTGTTCAACACCTTCTGCTCCTCGTTGGGATCGACACTCCTATTTATCGAAAGTACTACGATACACCCCCTATCTTGTGGGTCATCATCGATCTTCTAAGGGTGGGTGTATGTGAGACCCTAGCGCATGACTCAATAGGATTGATAGGAAACCCATACCAACAAGATGCAACATATTTTCTAGAAGCTCATTCGAAAAGAACTCTAAGGTTAAGCGTGCTTGGCCTAGAGCAATTCTAGAATGGGTGATCCACTGGGAAGTGGGTACCGGGTGCGCACGAGTGAGCACAAAGTGCGCAGAAAAGACTAGTGTTGGTCTGTGGGGTTAGTATAGAGATCCCGTTGAGCGGCCAGAAGTGACAATCATCGGTCCGGAGTGACCGGGGGTGTTACAGAGAGCGTCTTCAAGTTTTGGTGGGCAGTCGTGGCATTATTTGGGTCTTGAGAGAACCAAATGCAGAAGATACAAACTATACTATCACAGAATGCAGCTAGATGATTTCCCGAGGGTGCTTGGTAGCATTGATTGTATGCACTAGGGTTGGAATAATTGCACATTCCCTTGACAAGTTATGTACAAATGCTATACTAGAGAGTGCAGTGTCATACTTGAAGCAGTGGTAGATCATGATCTCTAGATATGGCACGCTTTTTTGTCATGGCGGGAACTCATGATGATATAAACGTGTTGCAGCGCTCTCCGGTGTTTGCTAGTCTAATGAAGGGTCAATCTCCGGTCGTCAACCATGATATCCATGGTCGAGCATACAAGAAAGGGTACTACCTGGCCCATGGTATCTATCCTTCTTGTTATATATTTGTGAAGAAATTCCAGGTCCTGATAAAGAGAAGAAGGCTTGGTTTTCGATGGTTGCGAGGGACGGTGGTGGTGCGTGGCTGGTGGTGGCAGTTCCAAGAGGTTGGAGGATTTGGGGCAATTTTTTATAGAAAAAACCAAGTTTTTGTGGCCGACAGATCCAACTCCCTCGCTTCCAACCATCAGATCTCAATTTGGTGCCCTATTTTGAGGGAGCTGCTGGAGCAGCCGGTGCTGCAAAATGGGAACTAGTAAAGCGGCCATTTTGTCGCCTTATTTTTTCAAAACTGCTACCTTATTTCCCAAATCTGCTGCCCCAAAAAGGGACGGCTGTTTAGAGATGCTCTAAATGCCAAGAGGCTTGTCAGAAGGATGTCGAGCAGGATTTGGTACGCTCCAGCGGCGTTTTTCTATTGTTCGGTACCTGCTCTCACCCGGTGAGTCTCAAACGTTGGAGGTTATGAACTGTCGTATAATCATGCACACCATGAACATGGAGAGTGAGAGAGCGGAACCGGTGGTTGACGACTAGCCATATGATTACCAGGGACCTCTAGCTCAACTAGATGGGGGTGCCGTCCGCCGAGTTTTGCTGCTTTCATCACCATGTATCAAGAAATCCGTGATCCAGAGGTTCTTGCGGAGCTCCAAAGTGATTTAGTGGAGCATTTGTAGATTCTCGAAAGAAAAAACCAGGTTTTTGTGGCCAACAGATCCAAATCCGCTGCCCCAAAATGGGACGGCTGTTTAGAGATGCTCTAAGTGCTAAGAGGCTTGTCAGAAGGATGTCAAGCAGGCTTTGGTACGCTCCAGTGGCGTTTTTCTATTGTTCGGTACCTGCTTTCACCCGGTGAGAGTCTCAGATATGGAAGGTTATGATTTGTTGTATAATTATGTGCAACATGATCGTGGAGAGTGAGAGAGCGAAACCAGTGGTTGATGACTAGCCATATGAATTGGGGACCTCTATCTCAACTAGATGGGGGTGCCGCCTGTAACTACCTCGGTGAATTACGCTCCTAGATACAATCCTAGATGAGCGGAAATGGTTGAAATAGTACGGTGGGGCCCAAATGCCACTCACAGGTAGACCTTTCGGCCGTCCCAACCATTTCCAATCATCGGGACAAGTACGGGCGGCGTAATCGGCAGGCGAAGGGATCAACTACATACACAAATGAGTATGTATGCAAGCCACCATACAAAAGTACATCAGAGCCATTCCATCTAAAAAGAAAGGAAATATAGCAACGCCATACGGCAAGATTCAAATGTCCTAGATAGATTTAATAGTTTAGGATATCTCCTCATACATCACACATCAGAGTATCAGGCGGAAGCGGCAAACAAGATCCGAGTACGGATAAGAAGCAAATCGGCATAAGATGCCCCATAAATAAGCACATCCCGCCCACAGATCTCACGGATCCCCGTTCCCGGAATCTCTACACCGAACGATCGTTGCCCACATCATCAGCCTCCTCCACCCAGTATCCATCCTGCGAGTGTACCTGTTCATCTGAACCAATAATTTATCGTGTGAGACCCTAGGGGTACTCAGCAAGTCTTTATGCCTCTAAAGGGGACACAACCTGGGGTGACGCAATTGCAGCAAAAGATAAACCCTAGCAGTTCTATAGATACTCGCTAACCATCCGCCTAACCAAAGATAGACGGATGTCCGTGAATTAATGACAGCAGTTATAACAGTAATATCCACAGATCCATCCTCCTCCTCGCTTACCAACGAGGAAGCGAACGAACAACCCCCCATCCATTGGCAATTTTATTAGCCATTCCATGAGTGTTGCACTAATTACTAGTCAGTTACTTAGTCAAATTAAAAGCGGTACTTTAGTTATGCTTGTCTATGATCGAGAAACTGTGCTCCAAGTCGTCCATAACCGCGGACACGGCTTTCAGAAAGTTTTACCCTGCAGGGGTGCACAAATAGCAACACACACTCGATCAACCTCGGAAAAACCAAATCAAAACCCAACGAGGCCTTCATGACAAAGCAATCACAGGATTCAAAAATATTTCAGGGGGCCACCCCATTGAGTACACCCGCAACGAAGTTAGCTGACTCCGAGACTGTGGCATCCCGCAAAACCACTACTAGAAAATCGCGTTGTTTGTGTGCATTGCATCATCATGACCGCAGGCTCATGCCATCATGCCACATTGCATTTGAGCATCGTCATCATCTTGCATCTGTTCGCATAAAACTATTTTCGGGAAAACCTAATTTGTTTTCTAAACGCCCCGTCTTTGTTCAAACGCAAACCCCGGGTCTCCGGATTATTTTGTTTGTCTGCTATCGGTTTGCAAACGGTGCATTTAAAATAAATAAAATTCTGAATTATTTTTAGTGGGGCAGTCGAACGGGCCGAATCGACCCGAACGACCACCCCCAGAATAAAAATCGGTCCCCCCATAATCCTAAAGCTACCCAACCTAATCTACCCACCCCTTCAGCCACCTCACCCCACCCTATAGCAACTCGCCACGTCATCCTGCCCCAACCCCCAGCCAACCATGCTCTGCCACCTCAGCCTCACCCCTCCTCCTCTCTTCACCCAGCCGGACCCACCCGCAGCACACAACGCACACACGCAGGCCACACCCTCCCCAATCCCCACCTCCCCCTGGTCAGACCCCTCTCCCAACCGCCTGCCAGCCCAGCCCCCTGGCCCCTGCCGCTGTCCCCCACCCCACGTCACCCCTCCGGCCCCACTTCCTCCGTCCTCCCCCACGATCCCGCACCCAACCCCGTGCCCCTGTTCTTCTTCCTCCTCTCCCTCCCTCTCTCCTTCCTCTCCCCGAGCAGCGCCAGCCCCTCCTCCTCGCCCCGCTCTCCTCCCCCGACGCCACCGCGCACCCACCTTCGCCCCTCTCGCCCGCGGCGCCTCTCCTCGCCGGCCCCTCCCCTCGCTCGCCCTCTCCTCGTCTCCTGCTCGTGGCCGCACCCGCCGGCCGCCCGTGCCGCCCGCCTCTGCTCCATCCTCGCCGCCCGAGCCCGCCCTCACCGCCGCCGCTCCCTCCGGCCACCGCCGCCTCCCCGCCGTCCAAGCGCCGCCGCGCGCCCGCCTCCTTCCTCCGCCACCGTGACGCCCTGCTCGCCTCTGTCCCCGCACAAGCTCCCCCGACCCGTCCTCCGCCGCGCCGGCGAGCTCGCCACCGCCACCACCCGCGGCCCCTCCACCAGCGCGCCGGCCTCCACCACCCCTCCCCTCGCCGTGCGAGCGCCTCCGCCGCCAGGCCATCTCCCTCCTCTCCGGCGCCGGCCCCGCCGCCCGCGCGGCCGCCTTCTGCTACTCCTCGGCCAGCAGCGCTCTGTCCGTCTGCTGCAGGAGCCCGCGCCCTCGAGGCCGCCCGCTGGGTTTCCTGGCGCCGTGTGAGTCAATCCCCTGAGGTGGTACTTGCTCCTTGCCCAAGTCGTGACCGCATCTCCTCAGCGCTGCCATGCGTAGTTCAATGCTTTGCAGGTCATCGCCGAGATGGAACGATCCCCTTTCAGATGTTGGTGTATCGGGGCACCCTGGGACCACCGTGTGTTTGGTGAATCTTATCCCCAAGCATGTCAACGCTAAGTCCAAGATCGGCGGGCCATGTTTGTACACCCAAGCTGCTGCCTGAAGATCTGTGCCAAGATATCCACTCTGAACGGACGCCAAGGCCTCCTTCACGGAAATCGATGGTCAAACCCTGAACCTGAGCTCGAGAACCTGGAGATCGCTTCTGAACCCAACATCGCGCCAAGTTCTCCTTCCCGTGCCGATGCCCGAGGACCGGACGCCAAGGTCGCCTACCCGGAACGCCAAGTTCTTCACCCCGAACGCCAAGACCGACCCGACTCGCGGACCCGACAAGATCCTCGCAACGACAAGAATGACACCGACCAGGGCGAATCCGATGCGCCCCGACGCCAACCCAAGTCCTGCTTCCGCGGATGCGACAAGACCTACCTCCGTTATCCGAGAGCGATTCCGCCGAGAACGAATCCGTCGAACCCTGAACCCCGAGGCCGAACCCCGAACCCCGAAACCAAGATCTGCCGAACCCTAATGTGTGACCCCTTTCTCGAACCCTATTTTTATAAATGCTAAATATAAAACTTGTTGCATATTAAATTGTCTTGCATGCATGCATATTGTGTCGTTTGGGGGCCTTATGCAGATTCACCTTATAATTAAATATGGGGCCCATATGCGGGCAAATCTAGTCTCAGATTGGCCTCATTTAAACTTGTGTAGCGAACCGGTGCTATCTTTTGCCATGTTAAAACAACATTTAATTGCGGGGGTTCTAACTAACTTAAACCTAATAATAAATTGTCGGGACCCCGGTTCCGCTTAATATGACCTAATTGCATCGCACCTTTGCCATGTCATGCATCATACATGCATCATGCCCGATCTTTGGCCGTAGTATTAAATATTGCATCTGGTGCTTCTTCTAGTGTTTTGCTTCTTCGCGGATAAGTCCGTTGAGTGGATGTGAGCTTCGACCCGATCATCGGTTGAACCTTCGACAATGTTTTCAGGCGAGCATCTCCCCCTTTCTACCTATCTTACTTTTATAGTATTTATTCCCTCCTGTTGATCTATTGCTATCTGTGTTGCGATGCTCTAGTTTTCGTACCTGTGATATCCCTTGCAGCCTTATATTGCCCTGGACACCTCCTATTACCTGTTGTTTGGTAGATAGTTGGACTTGCGCGTCGTAGTCGCTTGCTCAAGTGCTGTTGCTTGTCGTCAAGTGCCACAGCTGTTGGAGTATTGCCACATGTTTGATGTTGGAGATGATCATGGTTTTACTTATCGTTCACTTTAATTCCTGTTTAACAACTAAAATTGAAGTAAGTAAGCAGAGGCATCGGTGGGTGATAGATAATATTTGGTTTCCGACCGCCCACTTGTGTCCCGTAGGACCCCGAGTACTTGATACCTGTTCCTTGAATATTCGCGCTATCCACATCCAGGAGGCTTATGGGACCCCCCTTAGCCAGAGCTTGATTCAGTCTTATTTCTTGGGGCCACAAACTAGTTTGAGGTTTTATTTACGATCCTGTACTTATGCCATGCTACTGATTTATTTACGATTGTGCGAGGAGCACGCTGTACTGTTTAGGTAAGCGGAATGTTTTCGCGGTATCGACAAGCCCAGTTTTGGGTTCCCAGTCGTTTACAGCCATTGTCGCAAACCTTGAGTCCGTCTCGGAGTCAGCTAGCTTCGTTGCGGGTCTACTCAATGGGGTGGCCCCCTGAAATATTTCTGAATCCTGTGATTGCTTTGTCGTGAAGGCCTCGTTGGGTTTTGATTTGGTTTTTCCGAGGTTGATCGAGTGTGTGTTGCTATTGGTGCACCCCGGCCGGGTAAAACTTTCTGAAAGCCGTGTCCGCGGTTATGGACGACTTGGAGCACAGTATCTCGATCATAGACAACTATAACTAAAGTAGTGCTATAAATTTGACTTTATAATGACTAGTAATCAGCTTCACTATAATGGAATGGCTAATTTGATGTCTCCTTGCTTGGGAGGTGGAGGTAGTGGAGCAAACTCATTCCTCCGAACACTTTCCTCAAAGCGCTGCTGGTTCTGCTGCATTGCTGCCAAGGCATTGGCGATGTTTGACAACGCGGAGCCCAGTTCAGGTGGTATGTCCTCATCAGAACGGCGTGGTGGAGCCATCCTGTGATTGATATAAAACACAAGTCAGTACTATACAGTTACTAGTCATCCATGAGTGTTGCACTAATTACTAGTCAGTTACTTAGTCAAATTAAAAGCGGTACTTTAGTTATGCTTGTCTATGATCGAGAAACTATGCTCCAAGTCGTCCATAACCGCGGACACGGCTTTCAGAAAGTTTTACCCTGCAGGGGTGCACAAATAGCAACACACACTCGATTAACCTCGGAAAAACCAAATCAAAACTCAACGAGGCCTTCACGACAAAGCAATCACAGGATTCAGAAATATTTCAGGGGGCCACCCCATTGAGTACACCCGCAACGAAGTTAGCTGACTCCAAGACGGACCCAAGGTTTGCGCCAGTGGCTGTAAACGACTGGGAACCCAAAACTGGGCTTGTCGATACCGCGAAAACACTCCGCTTACCTAAACAGTACAGGTGCTCCTCGCACAATCGTAATAAAGTAGTAAAGCATGACATAAGTACAGGATAGTAAATAAATCCTCAAACTAGTTTGTGGCCCCAAGAAATAAGACTGAATCAAGCTCTGGCTCAGGGGGGTCCCATAAGCCTCCCGGATGTGGATAGCGCGAATAATCAAGGAACAGGAATCAAGTACTCGGGGTCCTACGGGACACAAGTGAGCAGGAAAAACCAAATAGCAGATATTGCTCACCGGTGCCACTTTCATTAGTTATCCCATTACTACTCAAGTTAAGTTGTTTAGGTACCTCGTTATCCATCAGACTCTCACATACCCTACACATGCTGTTCTACGACTCGCATGGCTCAAACAACTCATGTCGTAATGGCTCATGGGATGGAGGAACAAGCCTGGTGGGGTTTAAAAGTAAAGGCTATGCAATACATGGGATTCAGTTTAATGCAATCGCGACTCAATGATGCAAGAATAAGATAGGGGCAATAGGTACTGTATGTATGCATGCATGTGGTAGTGCTTGCCTGGCAACTCAGTTGAAGCGAGAGACGGATCTGGGTAGTGCTCCTGGTTCTCTTGATATATCCCCTGCTCAGTGTCTATTCGAAGAAGAACCAAACAAACAAGGGCCAACATAAATAAAGTGCACAAGCATATGAATAAAATGCGACAAGCAAACAATCATGCCATGATGAATGATGCACAATGTGGCATCCCGCAAAACCACTACTAGAAAATCGCGTTGTTTTTGTGCATTGCATCATCATGACCGCATGCTCATGTCATCATGCCACATTGCATTTGAGCATCGTCATCATCATGCATATTATTTTACTTGAAACTATGTTGCGAAAGTCTACTGTTTTCTGAAACTAGCCCTCCTTCTATTTCAACTTAAACCCCGGATGCTTCCGGATATTTTGTTTGTCTAAAAACTATTTACAAAAGTTTATTGCAAATTAAATAAAAGTTATATTATTTTAGGGGGCAGCCGAACCGGGCCGATCCGACCCAGTTGGCCACCCCCAGTACAAAACCAATCGGTCCACCAAAATCCTAAAACTACCCAACCTAGTCTACCCACCCCTCCAGCCACCTCACCCCACCCAATCCTCTCTCGCCACCTCACCTCTCTCCCTCCTCCCCACCACTCATCTGCTGCCACCTCACCTCCCACTCCCACAGCCCCTTCTGGCCCCACCCCCAACTCCCTCCCTCACGCCCCTGGACCCAGCCCCTCCCCGGTCCAACCACCGACCCACCCCTGGACCCCACCTGCCAGCGTCCCTGACCGCTCCCTTCTCCCCCCGCTGAGCCGTCCCGTTCCTCCCGCCCCGCTCGCGGCCCCTCCCCCAGACGCCACCGCTCCTCTCTCTCTCCCCAACGCCGCCACCGGGGGCCCTCCCCGTCGATCCCGCGCCTCCGTCAGGCTCGCCCTCCCCTCCGTTCCGCACCCTCTCCTCCCGCCTCAGGCCTCGCCTCCTCCCTCCTCGCGAGCTCGCCCCGAGCGCCTCCCCTCTCGCCACCGCTCTGCTCCTCCGGCCGCGACCCCGCCCCGGCCGCGTGCCCGCCAGCAGGCCCTCGCCGGCCCTCCTCCCCTCCGCGTCGCCGCGTCCCCCTCGCGCGCGTCGGCCCCGCCGTCCTGCACCCTCCCCTCACCGGCGACCTCCCCCTCCACCGCGGCCGCCGCCCTACCCGCTCAAGCTCGCCGCCTCCGGCCGAGCTCCCCGCCGCGCGGCCGAGCCCTGCTCCACCCCGCCGCCGGCGCGCCCCGTCGGCCTCCTCGCCGTCCCTCGCACCGGTCGCCCTCCGCCCAAGGTTTCCGGCGCCGCCCCATGACCCCGCGCCCGGCGCCGCCCGCCCACCGGCCGCAGCTTCCGCCGTCGCCCCGGCTGTCCTCTGCGACCCTGCAGCACTGCCGCTTGCGTGCTTGCTGCGAACCTTGCCCCCGCGTCGCCCCTGTCCAGCACCGTGTGCCCAGGTCAGCCGTCGATGCAACCATAGTGCCTGAGCTGCTGTTGGTGTACTGCTGCTCAGGTCCTCCACGAAGAAGATCTGATTTAGTTAAATCCCAGTCCAGATAAAACCAAGGCGACACTAGATGATTGTATGGCACCGAAAAGATCTACCACTCGGACGAGACACGATCAAGGAGAAGCCCCGAACACCAAGATCTTCTTCATGGATGCGGATCCGACGCCCCGTTCACGGAGTCTGAAGACCGATACCGCCGAACCCGAGCGCCAAGGTCTACTTCCCGGACCCGTGGAGACCGATCCGAAGCGCCAGGACCCGAACCTGAAGAACGCCAAGATCGCCGACGCGGATACGCCAAGTTCTTCGCCCCGAATGCCAAGACCGACCCGATACTGTGCCACGACAAGATCTTCGCGACGACAAGACCGGCACCGACCCGGAAGAATCCGATGTGACCCCGACACCAAACCAAGACCTGCTTCGCGGACACCGTGCGACAAGATCTACTCCACGGTTCCCAAGACCCGGGACCCGATCCACTCAAGTTCGTCGTCAGCGGCAAGATCGACCGTTGGAAACCAAGTTCTCCTCTTGTATCCGAACCTCGCCGATCCCGTCGAACCCTGAACCCCGAGACCCGACCCCGAACCCCGGAACCCCAAGATCTGCCGAACCCTATTGTGTGACCCCTTTCTCGAGCCCTATTTTTATAAATGAAATACAAACTTGTTGCATATTAAATTGTCATACTCGCATACATATTGTGTGGTTTGGGGGCCTTATGCCGATTCACCTTATAATTAAATATGGGGCCCATATGCGGGCAAATCTAGTCTCGTATTGGCCTCATTTAAATTTGTGTAACGGACCGATGCCATGCTTTGCCTTACTAATTCAACATTTAATTTGCGGGGTAGATAAATAACTTGAACCGTTTAATTAATTGCCGGGACCCCGGTTCCGCTTAATCTTGCCTAATTGCATCGCATCTTTGCCATGCCATACATCATACATGCATCATGCCGATCTTCTGCCGTTGTATTAAATAGTGCATCCGGTGTTTATTCTAGTGTTTTGCTTCTTCGCGGATAAGGCCGTTGAGTTGATGTGAGCTTCGCCCCGATCTTCGGATGAACCTTCGGCAATGTTTTTCAGGCGAGCATCTCCCCCTTTCTACCTATCCTTTTATAGTATTTATTCCCTCCTGTTGATCTATTGCTATCTGTGTTGCGATGCTCTAGTTTTCGTACCCGTGATATCCCTTGCAGCCTTATATTGCCTTGGACACCTCCTATTACCTGTTGTTTGGTAGATAGTTGGACCTGCGCGTCGTAGTCGCTTGCTCAAGTGCTGTTGCGTGTCGTCAAGTACCACGGTTGTTGGAGCTTTGCCGCATGTTTAATGTTGGAGATGGTCATGGCTTTATTTATCGTTCACTTTAATTATTGTTTAATAACTAAAATTGAAGTAGGTAAGCAGAGGCACAGGTGGGCAATAGATGTTATTTGGTTGTTAACCGTCCACTTGTGTCCCGTAGGTCCCCGAGTACTTGATACATGTTCCTTGAACATTCGCGCTATCCACATCCGGGAGGCTTATGGGACCCCTCTGAGCCAGAGCTTGATTCAGTCTTATTTCTTGGGGCCACAAACTAGTTTGAGGTTTTATTTACTATCCTGTACTTATGCCATGCTTTACTGCTTTATTACGGTTGTGCGAGGAGCACCTGTACTGTTTAGGTAAGCGGAGTGTTTTCGCGGTATCGACAAGCCCAGTTTTGGGTTCCTAGTCGTTTACAGCCACTGGCGCAAACCTTGGGTCCGTCTCGGAGTCAGCTAACTTCGTTGCGGGTGTACTCAATGGGGTGGCCCCCTGAAATATTTTTGAATCCTGTGATTGCTTTGTCGTGAAAGCCTCGTTGGGTTTTGATTTGGTTTTTCCGAGGTTGATCGAGTGTGTGTTGCTATTTGTGCACCCCTGCAGGGTAAAACTTTCTGAAAGCCGTGTCCGCGGTTATGGACGACTTGGAGCACAGTATCTCGATCATAGACAACTATAACTAAAGTAGTGCTATAAATTTGACTTTATAATGACTAGTAATCAGCTTCACTATAATGGAATGGATAAATAAAACTGCCAACAATTGCTTGCTTGGGTTGTCGCTTGCGACCATCGTATATGACTAGTAAGTATTGCAACTACAACGGAATGGCTAAATAAAAGTACCAACAACTGCTGGGTTTTGGGTTATCTCATGCTATTTGTATCTGATTAGTAAGTGTTGCAACTATAACGGAATGGTTAACTAAAAGTGCCCACTGCTTATTTTATCAGGATAACTATCTAGACCCGACTAGTAATTGCTGCAACTATAAGGGAATAAATAAAACTGCCAACTGAGTGAGTTCCTCGGTTGACTTCCTCGTTTGGTCTCGAGGGGGAAACGCCAGGATGGGTTTGTTTGATGGTAGAATCAGGTTGGATCCGGATAGGTCTTTCTTGCCCTCTCTGATAGCCGCCAGTTGTATCGAGTCTCTATAGGTTGTTTAGAGCATGCTGCGCTGCCGCTCAGTCCACCATACCTATGTAGGCGAGGACCGCCGAATTCTAGTCTCGCCGTGTACTGGCCTCAGTACTGACGCTCCTCTTTTTCCTTTGCCCTTTGTCGGCACCCCTTTTGTTCAAGCAGGTTTTGAGATCGACGTCGTTAGCAGGGTTACCCTTCCGGCTTGGCCTGGGCAGGGTTATGGACGCCATTGGTTATTCTTCAGGGCTCTTAGCCCCATTTGCATCTTGTCCGTAGTCGGACGCTCTATCATTTTCAAGGTGATTTGGATCTTTGTACTGTATATCTGTATTCTTGACTCATGGAGTCGTGTTGTATATATATCTGTTCTGTGGATCCCATCGAGGACTGTTGTATAATGTTATTACTTCGTTTTCCACCCGCACGAAAGTTCCTGGTGGGCACCTTTGAATCGTTTCTATGCGGGTTTGGCGGGTTGCGCTAAAACTTGCATAGGGCCGATTCTCAGGGTGTTACAGAGTGGTATCAGAGCTCAGCAGTTGCGATACCCGACAAGTCCAGCCTGTAGGATAACCTAGCTGACGACCGAAGTAGAGTGTCAAAACTATTTTTGAAAAATCGGTTGGATCGTTCTGATTAGGTCTGATTTTTACTCCTTACCCCTCTGCTGCTCTCCTCTCACCTCTACGTGTTTTGAATCCGCTCTCTTCTCTCTCTTCGAGTCCAGGATTTCTCGTGGTTGGATTTCTGTCGTACCTTCAGGGTTTCACTTCCTCTTTTGGTAACGGTGTTGCTACATCTGGTCTTCATGCTATCCGAGGAATCCTTCGTCTGGTGGACTTCTCTTTGTTCCTTCTCGTGCCTTCCGGTGTTTTCCGACGCGACGACATCATCTACGCCAGATCCGATGCAGAGTCTGCATCACTCCTTTGTTCCGAACCTCGCTTGTCGAGATCTACAATCTGAATTCTGAGAGTTGGTTGCATAATCCGCCTATTCGTGTGCAGAGTAATGGTTTGGGTGCGCGATGGACTGATCACCATCCGACTACTTTTATCATTCGCTCTTGTACATCGAATCAGTGGATCCAGCAGTTTTACTCCGTCCACGGAAGCTAGAGGTGGCTTTATTTGTTGATACCTCTACCTTCGACCTTCTGTTTCCGGAGTGTTTCCCTCGACGATCACGGACAACGACCTCTTGTTAGTGGTGTCGCGAGGATCTACACGAAGCGAGAAGACGCAAATCGCCGACCTTCCTTCCGGTACCATGAGGCGGATCTCGAGGGCGAGATCCATTGTTAGTGGTGTCGAATTGTGGCATCCCGCAAAACCACTACTAGAAAATCGCGTTGTTTTTGTGCATTGCATCATCATGACCGCATGCTCATGTCATCATGCCACATTGCATTTGAGCATCGTCATCATCATGCATATTATTTTACTCGAAACTATGTTGCGAAAGTCTACTGTTTTCTGAAACTAGCCCTCCTTCTATTTCAACTTAAACCCCGGATGCTTCCGGATATTTTGTTTGTCTAAAAACTATTTACAAAAGTTTATTGCAAATTAAATAAAAGTTATATTATTTTAGGGGGCAGCCGAACCGGGCCGATCCGACCCAGTTGGCCACCCCCAGTACAAAACCAATCGGTCCACCAAAATCCTAAAACTACCCAACCTAGTCTACCCACCCCTCCAGCCACCTCACCCCACCCAATCCTCTCTCGCCACCTCACCTCTCTCCCTCCTCCCCACCACTCATCTGCTGCCACCTCACCTCCCACTCCCACAGCCCCTTCTACCCCCTCTCCCTTACACCCTGGCCCCACCCCCAACTCCCTCCCTCACGCCCCTGGACCCAGCCCCTCCCCGGTCCAACCACCGACCCACCCCTGGCCCCCACCTGCCAGCGTCCCTGACCGCTCCCTTCTCCCCCCGCTGAGCCGTCCCCTTCCTCCCGCCCCGCTCGCGGCCCCTCCCCCAGACGCCACCGCTCCTCTCTCTCTCCCCAACGCCGCCACCGGGGGCCCTCCCCGTCGATCCCGCGCCTCCGTCAGGCTCGCCCTCCCCTCTGTTCCGCACCCTCTCCTCCCGCCTCAGGCCTCGCCTCCTCCCTCCTCGCGAGCTCGCCCCGAGCGCCTCCCCTCTCGCCGCCGCTCTGCTCCTCCGGCCACGACCCCGCCCCGGCCGCGTGCCCGCCAGCAGGCCCTCGCCAGCCCTCCTCCCCTCCGTGTCGCCGCGTCCCCCTCGCGCGCGTCGGCCCCGCCGTCCTGCACCCTCCCCTCACCGGCGACCTCCCCCTCCACCGCGGCCGCCGCCCTACCCGCTCAAGCTCGCCGCCTCCGGCCGAGCTCCCCGCCGCGCGGCCGAGCCCTGCTCCACCCCGCCGCCGGTGTGCCCGTCGGCCTCCTCGCCGTCCCTCGCGCCGGTCGCCCTCCGCCCAAGGTCGCCGACGCCGCCCCATGACCCCGCGCCCGGCGCCGCCCGCCCGCCGTCCGCAGCTTCCGTCGTCGCCCCGGCTGTCCTCTGCGACCCTGCAGCACTGCCGCTTGCGTGCTTGCTGCGAACCTTGCCCCCGCGTCGCCCCTGTCCAGCACCGTGCGCCCAGGTCAGCCGTCGATGCAACCATAGTGCCTGAGCTGCTGTTGGTGTACTGCTGCTCAGGTCCTCCACGAAGAAGATCTGATTTAGTTAAAGCCCAGTCCAGATAAAACCAAGGCGACACTAGATGATTGTATGGCACCGAAAAGATCTACCACTCGGACGAGACACGATCAAGGAGAAGCCCCGAACACCAAGATCTTCTTCATGGATGCGGATCCGATGCCCCGTTCACGGAGTCTGAAGACCGATACCGCCGAACCCGAGCGCCAAGGTCTACTTCCCGGACCCGTGGAGACCGATCCGAAGCGCCAGGACCCGAACCTGAAGAACGCCAAGATCGCCGACGCGGATACGCCAAGTTCTTCGCCCCGAATGCCAAGACCGACCCGATACTATGCCACGACAAGATCTTCGCGACGACAAGATCGGCACCGACCCGGAAGAATCCGATGTGACCCCGACACCAAACCAAGACCTGCTTCGCGGACACCGTGCGACAAGATCTACTCCACGGTTCCCATGACCCGGGACCCGATCCACTCAAGTTCGTCGTCAGCGGCAAGATCGACCGTTGGAAACCAAGTTCTCCTCTTGTATCCGAACCTCGCCGATCCCGTCGAACCCTGAACCCCGAGACCCGACCCCGAACCCCGGAACCCCAAGATCTGCCGAACCCTATTGTGTGACCCCTTTCTCGAGCCCTATTTTTATAAATGAAATACAAACTTGTTGCATATTAAATTGTCATACTCGCATACATATTGTGTGGTTTGGGGGCCTTATGCCGATTCACCTTATAATTAAATATGGGGCCCATATGCGGGCAAATCTAGTCTCGTATTGGCCTCATTTAAATTTGTGTAACGGACCGATGCCATGCTTTGCCTTACTAATTCAACATTTAATTTGCGGGGTAGATAAATAACTTGAACCGTTTAATTAATTGCCGGGACCCCAGTTCCGCTTAATCTTGCCTAATTGCATCGCATCTTCGCCATGCCATACATCATACATGCATCATGCCGATCTTCTGCCGTTGTATTAAATAGTGCATCCGGTGTTTATTCTAGTGTTTTGCTTCTTCGCGGATAAGGCCGTTGAGTTGATGTGAGCTTCGCCCCGATCTTCGGATGAACCTTCGGCAATGTTTTTCAGGCGAGCATCTCCCCCTTTCTACCTATCTTACTTTTATAGTATTTATTCCCTCCTGTTGATCTATTGCTATCTGTGTTGCGATGCTCTAGTTTTCGTACCCGTGATATCCCTTGCAGCCTTATATTGCCTTGGACACCTCCTATTACCTGTTGTTTGGTAGATAGTTGGACCTGCGCGTCGTAGTCGCTTGCTCAAGTGCTGTTGCGTGTCGTCAAGTACCACGGTTGTTGGAGCTTTGCCGCATGTTTAATGTTGGAGATGGTCATGGCTTTATTTATCGTTCACTTTAATTATTGTTTAATAACTAAAATTGAAGTAGGTAAGCAGAGGCACAGGTGGGCAATAGATGTTATTTGGTTGTTAACCGTCCACTTGTGTCCCGTAGGACCCCGAGTACTTGATACATGTTCCTTGAACATTCGCGCTATCCACATCCGGGAGGCTTATAGGACCCCCCTGAGCCAGAGCTTGATTCAGTCTTATTTCTTGGGGCCACAAACTAGTTTGAGGTTTTATTTACTATCCTGTACTTATGCCATGCTTTACTGCTTTATTACGATTGTGCGAGGAGCACCTGTACTGTTTAGGTAAGCGGAGTGTTTTCGCGGTATCGACAAGCCCAGTTTTGGGTTCCTAGTCGTTTACAGCCACTGGCGCAAACCTTGGGTCCGTCTCGGAGTCAGCTAACTTCGTTGCAGGTGTACTCAATGGGGTGGCCCCCTGAAATATTTCTGAATCCTGTGATTGCTTTGTCGTGAAAGCCTCGTTGGGTTTTGATTTGGTTTTTCCGAGGTTGATCGAGTGTGTGTTGCTATTTGTGCACCCCTGCAGGGTAAAACTTTCTGAAAGCCGTGTCCGCGGTTATGGACGACTTGGAGCACAGTATCTCGATCATAGACAACTATAACTAAAGTAGTGCTATAAATTTGACTTTATAATGACTAGTAATCAGCTTCACTATAATGGAATGGATAAATAAAACTGCCAACAATTGCTTGCTTGGGTTGTCGCTTGCGACCATCGTATATGACTAGTAAGTATTGCAACTACAACGGAATGGCTAAATAAAAGTACCAACAACTGCTGGGTTTTGGGTTATCTCATGCTATTTGTATCTGATTAGTAAGTGTTGCAACTATAACGGAATGGTTAACTAAAAGTGCCCACTGCTTATTTTATCAGGATAACTATCTAGACCCGACTAGTAATTGCTGCAACTATAAGGGAATAAATAAAACTGCCAACTGAGTGAGTTCCTCGGTTGACTTCCTCGTTTGGTCTCGAGGGGGAAACGCCAGGATGGGTTTGTTTGATGGTAGAATCAGGTTGGATCCGGATAGGTCTTTCTTGCCCTCTCTGATAGCCTCCAGTTGTATCGAGTCTCTATAGGTTGTTTAGAGCATGCTGCGCTGCCGCTCAGTCCACCATACCTATGTAGGCGAGGACCGCCGAATTCTAGTCTCGCCGTGTACTGGCCTCAGTACTGACGCTCCTCTTTTTCCTTTGCCCTTTGTCGGCACCCCTTTTGTTCAAGCAGGTTTTGAGATCGATGTCGTTAGCAGGGTTACCCTTCCGGCTTGGCCTGGGCAGGGTTATGGACGCCATTGGTTATTCTTCAGGGCTCTTAGCCCCATTTGCATCTTGTCCGTAGTCGGACGCTCTATCATTTTCAAGGTGATTTGGATCTTTGTACTGTATATCTGTATTCTTGACTCATGGAGTCGTGTTGTATATATATATCTGTTCTGTGGGTCCCATCGAGGACTGTTGTGTAATGTTATTACTTCGTTTTCCACCCGCACGAAAGTGCCTGGTGGGCACCTTTGAATCGTTTCTATGCGGGTTTGGCGGGTTGCGCTAAAACTTGCATAGGGCCGATTCTCAGGGTGTTACAGAGTGGTATCAGAGCTCAGCAGTTGCGATACCCCACAAGTCCAGCCTGTAGGATAACCTAGCTGACGGCCGAAGTAGAGTGTCAAAACTATTTTTGAAAAATCGGTTGGATAGTTCTGATTAGGTCTGATTTTTACTCCTTACCCCTCTGTTGCTCTCCTCTCACCTCTACGTGTTTTGAATCCGCTCTCTTCTCTCTCTTCGAGTCCAGGATTTCTCGTGGTTGGATTTCTGTCGTACCTTCAGGGTTTCACTTCCTCTTTTGGTAACGGTGTTGCTACATCTGGTCTTCATGCTATCCGAGGAATCCTTCGTCTGGTGGACTTCTCTTTGTTCCTTCTCGTGCCTTCCGGTGTTTTCCGACGCGACGACATCATCTACGCCAAATCCGATGCAGAGTCTGCATCACTCCTTTGTTCCGAACCTCGCTTGTCGAGATCTACAATCTGAATTCTGAGAGTTGGTTGCATAATCCGCCTATTCGTGTGCAGAGTAATGGTTTGGGTGCGCGATGGACTGATCACCATCCGACTACTTTTATCATTCGCTCTTGTACATCGAATCAGTGGATCTAGCAGTTTTACTCCGTCCACGGAAGCTAGAGGTGGCTTTATTTGTTGATACCTCTACCTTCGACCTTTTGTTTCCGGAGTGTTTCCCTCGACGATCACGGACAACGACCTCTTGTTAGTGGTGTCGCGAGGATCTACACGAAGCGAGAAGACGCAGATCGCCGACCTTCCTTCCGATACCATGAGGCGGATCTCGAGGGCGAGATCCATTGTTAGTGGTGTCGAATTGTGGCATCCCGCAAAACCACTACTAGAAAATCGCGTTGTTTTTGTGCATTGCATCATCATGACCGCATGCTCATGTCATCATGCCACATTGCATTTGAGTATCGTCATCATCATGCATATTATTTTACTTGAAACTATGTTGCGAAAGTCTACTGTTTTCTGAAACTAGCCCTCCTTCTATTTCAACTTAAACCCCGGATGCTTCCGGATATTTTGTTTGTCTAAAAACTATTTACAAAAGTTTATTGCAAATTAAATAAAAGTTATATTATTTTAGGGGGCAGCCGAACCGGGCCGATCCGACCCAGTTGGCCACCCCCAGTACAAAACCAATCGGTCCACCAAAATCCTAAAACTACCCAACCTAGTCTACCCACCCCTCCAGCCACCTCACCCCACCCAATCCTCTCTCGCCACCTCACCTCTCTCCCTCCTCCCCACCACTCATCTGCTGCCACCTCACCTCCCACTCCCACAGCCCCTTCTACCCCCTCTCCCTTACACCCTGGCCCCACCCCCAACTCCCTCCCTCACGCCCCTGGACCCAGCCCCTCCCCGGTCCAACCACCGACCCACCCCTGGCCCCCACCTGCCAGCGTCCCTGACCGCTCCCTTCTCCCCCCGCTGAGCCGTCCCGTTCCTCCCGCCCCGCTCGCGGCCCCTCCCCCAGACGCCACCGCTCCTCTCTCTCTCCCCAACGCCGCCACCGGGGGCCCTCCCCGTCGATCCCGCGCCTCCGTCAGGCTCGCCCTCCCCTCCGTTCCGCACCCTCTTCTCCCGCCTCAGGCCTCGCCTCCTCCCTCCTCGCGAGCTCGCCCCGAGCGCCTCCCCTCTCGCCGCCGCTCCGCTCCTCCGGCCGCGACCCCGCCCCGGCCGCGTGCCCGCCAGCAGGCCCTCGCCGGCCCTCCTCCCCTCCGCGTCGCCGTGTCCCCCTCGCGCGCGTCGGCCCCGCCGTCCTGCACCTTCCCCTCACCGGCGACCTCCCCCTCCACCGCGGCCGCCACCCTACCCGCTCAAGCTCGCCGCCTCCGGCCGAGCTCCCCGCCGTGCGGCCGAGCCCTGCTCCACCCCTCCGCCGGCGCGCCCCGTCGGCCTCCTCGCCGTCCCTCGCGCCGGTCGCCCTCCGCCTAAGGTCGCCGGCGCCGCCCCATGACCCCGCGCCCGGCGCCGCCCGCCCGCCGGCCACAGCTTCCGCCGTCGCCCCGGCTGTCCTCTACGACCCTGCAGCACTGCCGCTTGCGTGCTTGTTGCGAACCTTGCCCCGCGTCGCCCCTGTCCAGCACCGTGCGCCCAGGTCAGCCGTCGATGCAACCATAGTGCCTGAGCTGCTGTTGGTGTACTGCTGCTCAGGTCCTCCACGAAGAAGATCTGATTTAGTTAAAGCCCAGTCCAGATAAAACCAAGGCGACACTAGATGATTGTATGGCACCGAACAGATCTACCACTCGGACGAGACACGATCAAGGAGAAGCCCCGAACACCAAGATCTTCTTCATGGATGCGGATCCGATGCCCCGTTCACGGAGACTGAAGACCGATACCGCCGAACCCGAGCGCCAAGGTCTACTTCCCGGACCCGTGGAGACCGATCCGAAGCGCCAGGACCCGAACCTGAAGAACGCCAAGATCGCCGACGCGGATACGCCAAGTTCTTCGCCCCGAATGCCAAGACCGACCCGATACTGTGCCACGACAAGATCTTCGCGACGACAAGATCGGCACCGAACCGGAAGAATCCGATGTGACCCCGACACCAAACCAAGACCTGCTTCGCGGACACCGTGCGACAAGATCTACTCCACGGTTCCCAAGACCCGGGACCCGATCCACTCAAGTTCGTCGTCAGCGGCAAGATCGACCGTTGGAAACCAAGTTCTCCTCTTGTATCCGAACCTCGCCGATCCCGTCGAACCCTGAACCCCGAGACCTGACCCCGAACCCCGGAACCCCAAGATCTGCCGAACCCTATTGTGTGACCCCTTTCTCGAGCCCTATTTTCATAAATGAAATACAAACTTGTTGCATATTAAATTGTCATACTCGCATACATATTGTGTGGTTTGGGGGCCTTATGCCGATTCACCTTATAATTAAATATGGGGCCCATATGCGGGCAAATCTAGTCTCGTATTGGCCTCATTTAAATTTGTGTAATGGACCGATGCCATGCTTTGCCTTACTAATTCAACATTTAATTTGCGGGGTAGATAAATAACTTGAACCGTTTAATTAATTGCCGGGACCCCGGTTCCGCTTAATCTTGCCTAATTGCATCGCATCTTCGCCATGCCATACATCATACATGCATCATGCCGATCTTCTGCCGTTGTATTAAATAGTGCATCCGGTGTTTATTCTAGTGTTTTGCTTCTTCGCGGATAAGGCCGTTGAGTTGATGTGAGCTTCGCCCCGATCTTCGGATGAACCTTCGGCAATGTTTTTCAGGCGAGCATCTCCCCCTTTCTACCTATCTTACTTTTATAGTATTTATTCCCTCCTGTTGATCTATTGCTATCTGTGTTGCGATGCTCTAGTTTTCGTACCCGTGATATCCCTTGCAGCCTTATATTGCCTTGGACACCTCCTATTACCTGTTGTTTGGTAGATAGTTGGACCTGCGCGTCGTAGTCGCTTGCTCAAGTGCTGTTGCGTGTCGTCAAGTACCACGGTTGTTGGAGCTTTGCCGCATGTTTAATGTTGGAGATGGTCATGGCTTTATTTATCGTTCACTTTAATTATTGTTTAATAACTAAAATTGAAGTAGGTAAGCAGAGGCACAGGTGGGCAATAGATGTTATTTGGTTGTTAACCGTCCACTTGTGTCCCGTAGGACCCCGAGTACTTGATACCTGTTCCTTGAACATTCGCGCTATCCACATCCGGGAGGCTTATGGGACCCCCCTGAGCCAGAGCTTGATTCAGTCTTATTTATTGGGGCCACAAACTAGTTTGAGGTTTTATTTACTATCCTGTACTTATGCCATGCTTTACTGCTTTATTACGATTGTGCGAGGAGCACCTGTACTGTTTAGGTAAGCGGAGTGTTTTCGCGGTATCGACAAGCCTAGTTTTGGGTTCCCAGTCGTTTACAGCCACTGGCGCAAACCTTGGGTCCGTCTCGGAGTCAGCTAACTTCGTTGCGGGTGTACTCAATGGGGTGGCCCCCTGAAATATTTCTGAATCCTGTGATTGCTTTGTCGTGAAAGCCTCGTTGGGTTTTGATTTGGTTTTTCCGAGGTTGATCGAGTGTGTGTTGCTATTTGTGCACCCCTGCAGGGTAAAACTTTCTGAAAGCCGTGTCCGCGGTTATGGACGACTTGGAGCACAGTATCTCGATCATAGACAACTATAACTAAAGTAGTGCTATAAATTTGACTTCATAATGACTAGTAATTAGCTTCACTATAATGGAATGGATAAATAAAACTGCCAACAATTGCTTGCTTGGGTTGTCGCTTGCGACCATCGTATATGACTAGTAAGTATTGCAACTACAACGGAATGGCTAAATAAAAGTACCAACAACTGCTGGGTTTTGGGTTATCTCATGCTATTTGTATCTGATTAGTAAGTGTTGCAACTATAACGGAATGGTTAACTAAAAGTGCCCACTGCTTATTTTATCAGGATAACTATCTAGACCCGACTAGTAATTGCTGCAACTATAAGGGAATAAATAAAACTGCCAACTGAGTGAGTTCCTCGGTTGACTTCCTCGTTTGGTCTCGAGGGGGAAACGCCAGGATGGGTTTGTTTGATGGTAGAATCAGGTTGGATCCGGATAGGTCTTTCTTGCCCTCTCTGATAGCCGCCAGTTGTATCGAGTCTCTATAGGTTGTTTAGAGCATGCTGCGCTGCCGCTCAGTCCACCATACCTATGTAGGCGAGGACCGCCGAATTCTAGTCTCGCCGTGTACTGGCCTCAGTACTGACGCTCCTCTTTTTCCTTTGCCCTTTATCGGCACCCCTTTTGTTCAAGCAGGTTTTGAGATCGACGTCGTTAGCAGGGTTACCCTTTCGGCTTGGCCTGGGCAGGGTTATGGACGCCATTGGTTATTCTTCAGGGCTCTTAGCCCCATTTGCATCTTGTCCGTAGTCGGACGCTCTATCATTTTCAAGGTGATTTGGATCTTTGTACTGTATATCTGTATTCTTGACTCATGGAGTCGTGTTGTATATATATATCTGTTCTGTGTGTCCCATCGAGGACTGTTGTGTAATGTTATTACTTCGTTTTCCACCCGCACGAAAGTGCCTGGTGGGCACCTTTGAATCGTTTCTATGCGGGTTTGGCGGGTTGCGCTAAAACTTGCATATGGCCGATTCTGAGGGTGTTACACACAAGGTGCATGGCAATAATGTAGCATGGCATGGGTGAGGTGTGGAATACAAGAATAAATCATTTTATTGAGTTTTGGCCATAATTTATTGTCATATTAGTTGCTGTATACTATATATTTATATGATTCATGCTGCAATTTAATTCATGGATAGCATAAACAGAAAGGTCTGGTCGAGCTGATCATTTTAGACATATCATTTGTTTAATTTGGAGTTATAAAACAAAAGTTATTAAATAAATAAGGAAAAGGGCATTTTATGTAATTATATTCAACTTGGAAAATAAAGTGCTCAATTGAAATTTTGGATGGCATATTTGTAATCCTCATATTTTTCTGATTCAAAATCATATATCATTTGTTGGATTTGGGTTTGTAATTCAAAAGTGATTTAAATGCAGAATTCAATTTGAATTTAAATTCATTTGAAAAGATTTAAGTTAAAAGAGATAAACAGAAAAAACCTTTATTACTCAGTCGAACCCAGCCCCTGTCGCTGACGGGTGGGACCGCGGCAACCATAGGGCCACACGCGGGCGCGCCAGCGGGGGCGTGCCACGTGGAGGAGCCGGGGACCGCGGGTTGATTCCCCAAAAGCACGGGAGCCTTTTTATAAAAGAGCCACCGACGCTGACTGTGGGGCTATGGGGACTGCGGGTCTAGGAATAAAAAGCCACAGGGGGTTAAACGCAAAAAGGCCCGCGTGCACTGTGCTTCTTCCGCGCGTGCAGAGACCGGACTGTGCGCGACAGAGGCCGGCCGCGTCGAGCGGGGACTCGATCCCGCGACCTGGGGCTTGCGCTTGGCGGCGGCTGCCGCTGCGGTGGGTGTGGGCTTGTGACAGAAGGAAGGGTGAGGGCTAGGTAGGGTTTTATGCGGGGCGCGAGCGTGCAGACGACGCGAGCGGCGGCGCACGCTGGGCGTTCGACGAATCGACCGGCGCGAACGGGAAGCAGCGTAGGATCTGGGCATGTCTAGGGAGTTCGTGGGCTCACCGTGCGGGCGTCGGTGTAGGTGGATCGGCTCGAGGCGGTCACGATCGTCGGCGAGGCTGGCGCACCGGCGGAGCTAGGGTTTGCGTCGGGGCGTCGGCGTGTAGCTCGGCCTGGGGCTCCTCCTCCTCGCTTGCGGGTACAAGGCGATGCAGAGGTCTTGCTGAGCTTCCTCGACAACCCTAGCACCTCGCCCGCCTCCTGGATCGATGTGGACGAGAGGGAGACGACGGTGGTGGCCGGCGTCGGAGGATGGTGGCGGTGGAGAAAGAGAGAGAAGAGGGGAGGCGAGGCAGGGCCTCTGGGTAGATCTGGCGAGGCAGAGAGGGGGGGGGGTGAGGCAGTAGATAAGGAGGGGGAAGGGGGTAGATAGCGTGGGGGAGGTGGTGATCAAAAAGGTGGCTCGACCACCTTTCTTCCCATCTCTCTCACGTGCTCGCGTGGGGCCAGGGCAGGCACGGCTGAGGGCAGGTAGACCTGGGGAAGGGGCTGCCAGGTGGGGTCGACGTGAGGGCAAGGGGGCAGGGGCAGGCTCGGCTAGGGGGCCCCCTATGGCATAAAGAGAAAGAGAGAGGGAGGAGAGAGGGTGGAGCTAGGCTCGGGTTAGGGCTTAGGGTTGGGTAGGCTCGGCATGGAGAGAGGAGGGTGGTGAGGAGAGAGGTAAGATAGGGTTATAGCTAGGGTTTAGGGGAGAGGATCAAGTGAGGGAGGGGGATTAGGGTTAGGGATGGAAAAAGAGAGAGGTGAGATTAGAGAGAGGCTAGGGTTTAGGGTTGATTAGGTTGGAGAGAGGAATAAAGAGAGAGAGGGGGTAGGTGAGGTTTGGTGTGAAGGTGGATTGGAATTAGGGTTAGCTAGGTTTGATTTCTTTTGTTGACCAAACATTTGATCTCACCCCTTTAGGTAAAACCCAAACAACACCAAATCAAAAATAGAGGCAAAGGGGTGTAGATGGTGCCCATATTGCATGTGCCATGCAATGCATCCATAATGCATGTAGGCAAGCAATGGAGCATGCATGGGTGGAGGTGAAAAGAGAGGGAGGTGATGAAAAAGAGATATAGAGCGAGATGATCCACTTAAATATGCAACTAAAAACAAGGGGGACCAAAGGTGGTAAGGTTGCATGGCCCATGCAAGATGAGAATTACCATGATTAAAATATTGTAGAAGCAATTATATTATCATGGCATTATTTATTTGCATCCTCCCAAGTTGGAGTAAGGGCCAAGCAAAAGGACTTGTAGGATTGGACCCACCCTATCTCTTATGAGCTTGATTAAACACCAAAAGAAAAATAATTACAAGCTCATGGATAAAGGGATGGTGGAATTGTAAGGTGGTGAAAGAAAGGTGGTGGAGTTGATTAAAAGATATGCCCCCAACCCAACTTGGGCATTTAACAATATATCAAGAACCAAATACAATATCAAGAGGCAAATACAAATAATAATGCATATGAGATAAGAACCAAAACAAAAGGGTTTTTGTATGATGCTCAAATGCAAGGTGGCATGATGACATGAGCATGATATGATGATGATACAACAATTAAATGTAGGAAGTAGCCATTATATTACTAGACCAAGTAGCATTACAGTTGTTAGACAAATGGGATGCTACACCGCCCGCCGAGTTTTGCTGCTTTCATCGCCATGCATCAAGAAATTCGTGATCCAGAGGTTCTTGCGGAGCTCCAAATTGATCTAGTGGAATATTTATAGGTTCTCAAAAGAAACGTGGCATGATCCATCGATATGTTTGGTTGCTATGTTTTTTTAAAATCTATTTGTATGTTTTGAACTGTTATGTGAAACTGTTTTTTATTTAAAAATATATAATATAGTTTGAATAATTGAAACTATGCAATATTTTATATTTTATCCATATTCTGTTTGGGGACAGACGGTATTGGAGACGCCGTTATGGAACGGTTATCTGATTATTTGGAGTAAATTGCATAAAGCTACGACAATTGGGGCTAGGGCTTCAAAAAACTACGACTTTTCGGGTTTGCTTCAAAAAACTACGACTTTTCGGGCTAATGACTACAAAGGGCTACAACTTTTATGTAATCGCTCATTTAGCTGGTTTGATAGCGTTTCTGACAGCGCGGGCCCACCGAGGGTCATGACGTGGCAACACAGGACAGACGCCCCTGGAGCCCCGTTAACGGGGGAAGCTGGGACCCACCTGTCGGTCGGTGCGGGTGGAACTAAAAGCACCGGCCCGTTGACCTGGGCACCTCGCGCTCGACTCCGACTCCCCGCACAGTACGCCGCTCGCCTGGGAAATCGCCGCCCGCCTGTGCCAGAGCTCCGCCGCCGCTGTCAAGCGCCGCCGCGCCTGCCCGCCCTCGTCGCCGGGATGCCTAGCTGGAATGACGGCTCGAGTTCCAGCCAGTCACTTCTCGGGGTGAGTTCCCCTGTTTCTAGGGTTAGGGTTCATACGGGAATTTGGGAAATTTGGTTGATTTATGTCGAAATTGGTGGATTGAGCATATGTTTCTCTTTGATTAGGACTACAACTCGATAGACTATGCTCCAGATCGCTGCGATGACCCGACATTCAATGGGATAGCCGCGGATTGTGCCAAACGCTGTCGAGGGCACAATTTGGAGCCACAGAAGTGTGTTGCCTTCGAAGGCACGATGACGGGTCGAAGATTTTACATGTGCCCGCTCCAAAATGTAAGTACCACCTCTTGTACTAATTTCGATTTTGGTCTGTCCATTCTATATTGTGTTCTATATTGTGTTCATGCTAAATTCTAATGATTTGAAAACATTAGGATAGCCAATATGCTAGCAGAGAGTAGGTGCAGTAATTTTCCAATTGGAATTAGCTTTTGAATTGCAGTGATATTAGTACATATTAGATACTAATGCTTGTATATACTAGAGATTGGTTCCATTTATTTTTCAATACATATTAGAGATTAGTGCTTGTATATACTAGAGATTACATGGATATATTCTGGACAAGTAAATGTTTTGGGGCTGGTACCTATGATCATACCATGTGCCATTTTTATTTGCAGGAAATTGTGAACTGTGGATTTGTCTCTTGGGTAGATTACCAAGAGTGGCCAGAGACACTGCAGAATGCATTGTCAAGGCTCTGGTGCATGTACAATGAGAGCAACAGTAACAGAATTGATGAGAGGGTGGAGCATGGTAAGCTGCTAGCTCTCGTAGCTGAGGATAAGATCAAGGCTGAGAAGAAGTATGCAAGCCTCATGGATGATGTTGGCAGGTTTGTAGATGATTCTCACAAGAAGGTGATGGAACAAAACTTGGCCCTGCTGAATGGTAAAACTGAGTTTGAAATAGTGGAGATGGAGAAGGACAGGGATGCTCTGAAGACTGCAGTTGAGATGCTGAAGCAAGTGCAGAAAACACAAGCAGATATGATGAAGGCAAAGGAGAAGGAATGGGAGGAAGAAAGGGCTGCTTTGAAGGAGGAAAAGAAAAAAATATGAATACATGGTGTATGATCTATTGAAAGCTGGTGATGACAACAAGGAGAAGGTGAAAAAGATCAAGGCCATAGTTGATGAGTAATACTTGGACAAGAAATGATCTATTGAAATTTCAGTTTGTAATGCATTAATGTTGGACAAGAAATGTTGTAGTACTTGGTCATGTGATTTTATTGTCATTGTGATACTATTGGACAAGCATTTGGTGTTGTAGTATTAATGGTGTACTTGTTGTTTCTCAGATTGTTCTGATTAATGCATGGTTTTATTGTCATTGTGGTGAAAATGCAATATAATTGAGCTGTGATTGTTGATGTCATTGTGGTGAAAATGCAATATAATTGAGCTGTGAAAATGCAATATAATTGTATTGGTAGCAAACATTGTCTTTTGAAAATACAATATAATAGTACCATCACATAGTAGTAGCACATAGATATTTCCCAAATAGTACCATCACATAGTAGTAGCACATATATATCTGTCTTACAATAATTGGTAGCAAACATATAATTGTCTTACACAACTAATACCAAGCACACATGGTTCCAATACATAATTTATCTACTTCTTGTAGCTGTTATGCTTTCCAGCATTGAAATACCCCAACATCCTACTTGTTTGTTTCTTTGGCCTTTGTCCTCTCCTTGGCACAAAACTGCTTGTAGCATCATCAATATGGGCAGACCTAGGTGCGTGAAAAGGAGCATTTGGCCCTGATGCTGATGTTGGAGCCCGAGGTGGTGGTGATGGTGGTGATGGTGGTGCTCGAGGTGGTGCTGGTGGCGTTGTAGGTGGAGGTGGCGCTGTAGGTGCCCGAGGTGGTGCTGGTGTTGATGTGTTGTTTCCCTCCTTATTGCTTCTGTTTCCCTGCACCCAAACATGTTATACTCCAAGTTATAGTTTAACTATGGTCAAACATGAAAATACAAGTAAGAATAAACCTTGTGTTGATTTTTCCTCATCTGCAACTGTGGGTTCAAAGTTTGTGTGCAACTTGTGTATCTATGGCCTAGTTGCTTGCAGTTGCTACATGTTATTGTTGCCATCCTAGAAGTATCTTTGGGCTCCGGGACTTCAAATTTTCCCTTCCTCCTCTTACTCTGATGCCTACCCTTTTCAATTCTGAACACTGGTGGGTCAATGTCAACTGTGTCAGTCTTTGTCCATTGATCTTGGCTAGGTACTGGGTATATGACAGGATTATATGCATCTAAATACATGGGTTTCTTGAAAAAACCATGAACAAAATCCTCGGGCTGCTGCTTGGACTTGTAAATGGTAGATATGGCATGACTACATGGAATTCCTGTCATGTCCCACCTCCTGCACCCACAAGTTCTTGCATCCAAGTCAACGGCATAGCTACTCTCCACCCCTCTGCTCACTTGCCATAAATTACCCACAGATTTCTGAGATTTGTAAATCCTTGAGTACTTTTTGTTCACTTCCAACATTTCACAATATGTTGGAGTGATCTCCCACCTAGCTGATGCAGCATCTGTCCTCTTTCCTTCATGCCTGACCATGATCTTTGATCTAAGGCCTTCAAACATTGTTACTACTGGTTTGCCTCTAACATCAAGAATCATTTTGTTGAAAACCTCACTCAAGTTGTTCACAACAAGGTCAGTTTTACAATTAGTGTCCATTGCATACCTTGCCCAACACTCCACTGGAATATTGCTTAGCCATGCCCAAGCTTCCTCTGACTCATCTTTCATGTTCTGTATGTGTACATAAAATAAATGCCTTGTGTGAGAGTAGCTAGCACCATACATGTATTTCTTTAGTTCTTCTCCTCTAAAGCCAGCTAACTGAAAGTTGGCATAAATATGCCATGGGCAAAATCTTTGGGGACAATCTGGGAATACTTGGTTGATAGCTTTGAGCAAACCCTATTCAATACAAATAAACATGCATGAGAAGAAGAGGGTAGTAACTAGAAAAAGCAACAAGTCAAACATGAGAGCACATTAGTTACCTTCTGCCTATCAGATATAATTGTGTATTTCCCAAACTTGCCATCAGATCCACCAAGAGCAAACTTCAGCTGAGTAAGAAACCAACACCAACTAGCAGTATCTTTCTTGTCAACAAGTCCAAATGCAAATGGATATATATTATTGTTTCCATCTCTTCCAGTAGCTGCAAGTATTTGTTGTCCAGTTGTCAGCTTCACAAAGCAGCCATCCAACCCTGGACACATAAATAAGTTACAATATATTAGTAAAAAATCTAGAACATGTACAACAAAAAAACAAAAGAAGAGCTAAAACTTACCAATGAATGGTCTACAACCATTCAGAAATCCCTCCTTTGTTCCATTTAGACAATAAAACATGCCATGGAATCTTGGGTTTGGGCTAGGGTGCTCTACCAACTTCTTGGTAGTAACAATGCACCTACTACCAGGGTTGGTGTCAATCACTGTCTGCAAGTAGTCTCTCAACCTAATGTACTGCTTGATCTGATCACCTAGAACCACCTGCAATGCTCTCTTCCTGGCTCTGTAAGCCATTACCTTTCCAACCTCAACACCATGTTTTTCCTTGGCGGTCTCTATCACAGTTTCAATACTTGTCCTTGTATCCATCCTCATGCTCTTCTCACAAACCTGGGCAACCCACTTTCCTGTAACCTTGCAGGCTTCAGCTGCAGGTGCACATGTGTGCTGTAAATCCAACTTCCTAAGACAGAAGGTTTTCTCTCTACCAATTGTTGAACCATTCATGTGAAATAAACAACCTTGAGTCTTCCTTTCTGAGCACTGGGCAATGACTGCATTTGGCCCATTCCTGTGGTACACAAAGTTCCTCAACTGGGCTATGTGAAAATTCCGAAGTGCTCTCCTGAATTGGTAAACATCAATAAATCACATCTTCAAGCACAACTGATCTTCTGGCTGCTCCCTGTCCTCATCATACCAAACTCTAGGTGCCCCCTTCTTTGCCCTGCTCTTCCTACCACTAGGCAATGCCCATCCCAATACAGCTCCATCATCATCTTCTACCCTTATGTCTCCATCTGAACCAGAATCAGAAGATGGAACATAGGATGCAGACTTAGAGTATTTTTTACTGCCATGTGCCCTCTATGTTGGCCCTTTCCTAACTGGTAGCTTCCTCTTCTCTTGCAAAGGCTCATCCATAGGTTCATCCTCTGGTAGCACCATTTGAATGGGAATACTCTCATCCAAACTATCTGAATGGCAGAAAAGGTCTTCAACATCTGTATCTCCTTCTATATGCTCATCAGGATGTTCCCTCCTCCTTTTCAACTCTATTAACCTCTGGCTCAACTCAATCTTCTCTTCCTGCAGCTGTGTATCAATATCTTCAGCCAACAAATCCCCTGCCTCAAACTCAGACTGATCACCAGAATCCACATCCAATTCTAAGAAACTATCAGCCTTGTTCTCATCAACACAGATATTTTTTCCCTTCTTCATATTTTTGCTTTGCTGAGTCAACAAAAAATCTACAGGAATTATCTGTGCACTGCCAAGGTACATTAACTCATCATCAACATCAAGTGTGGAAGAATTTGTAGCAACACAAGCACGCATCATGCTAGGAGAAGGTTTATTTTGCCCTCGCATAACAATAAGTGAAACAGCCTGCTTGTGTTCACATTTTTTCAGCATTTGCAAAACCTTGCCCATTCCATCTATAAGTTCATAGCCAGGCACACCATCTACCAAACAGTACATGGAGTCTCTATAACAATATCCATTGCTCTCAATTAGAGATAGCAAATTCAAAAAAGTGATATCAGATTTCCCTATCTTCCTCTCCATGTGCTCACCGGTCTCAAATTGGACTTGTACTAACCAAATTTCATCATCAAAGCTACTATAGTTGAAAAAAAAATTAGGGTTACTTGAATGAATACATTGTTCTGCCCAAAATACAAAAAAATAAAGAAAAGGGGATGGCAGAAGCTTACCTGCCGATGCCTGCATAAGATGGCCACCGGGAGCTCTGCGAGCCATGGGCGGCCTCAGGTGACCTCAACTGTGTGATGGTCGCCGCCGGCAGGAGCTCGGACAAGCAGCGTATGGGGTTGGAGCTCCCGCTGATCTCCTCCGTCTCGCGCAACTGGGTGCTGGAGAACCCACCACCGGTGGTGCCACCGGAGGCGTCTCCTCCGCCGGAGCCGCCACCTTCTTCTCCGGCGAACGATCCTCCCTTTCTAGCACCGGAGCCGCCGCCATTCCCCGCCGCCATGACCTACCTGAGGAGCAGAGTACTCTGAGGAGCACATGTGCGAGCTCGATAGGGAGTAACGGCCGGGAGTAACGACCGTTAACGGGGCTCCAGGGGCGTCCGTCCTGTGTTGCCACGTCATGACCCTCGGTGGGCCCGCGCTGTCAGAAACGCTATCAAACCAGCTAAATGAGCGATTACATAAAAGTTGTAGCCCTTTGTAGTCATTAGGCCGAAAAGTCGTAGTTTTTTGAAGCAAACCCGAAAAGTCGTAGTTTTTTGAAGCCCTAACCCCAATTGTCGTAGCTTTATGCAATTTACTCGATTATTTGGACAACAACCCGACAGCTCTCTCCCATAGCGATGTGGCAGTTGTGTTGCCGGCTAGCTACGATTTTGAGAACGGCGGTGGAGATTCTCTAAAAATCAATCAAATATGTTTTGCATCATCAACTTAGTTTCAGCGGTTGCAAAGTCACAAATGGCAATTGGCTTAAAATCTGGGCTAATTTGCTCCCGCCCCAGAAGTAACACGGCAGGCGACACCCCGTCCGCAAACCATGCCGATCCACGGCGCTGATCCGGTCAAGAAAAACGCCTAAAACCACGACGAAAACCCGCGTATCCGCAACCTCACGCGTACGAGCGCGCGCAGCACCGAGGCCAACCGCTTGCTCGCCACACCCGATGCGTGGACGGACGGACCGCGCGCGCGCGTTGCACCCGGCGTTCCCGCGGGGCCACTCCTCGTCGACGCCCAGCCTTTGAACTCCGTCCTATATTAGGAGTACCGGGAGCGCGAACTTGTAGCCCCTAGCTTCCACTCACGATCCACCCACGCCATGTCCCTCCTCCGCGTCCGGCTCGCCGCCGCCGTCGCGGTGCTCGCCGTCGTCGCCTTCGCGCTGGCGGCCGACGCGTACAACCTGACCAAGCCCGGCAGCGTCATCACGTACGACCGCCGGTCGCTCATGGTCGACGGCCGGAGGGAGCTCTTCTTCTCCGGCTCCATCCACTACCCGCGCAGCCCTTACCACGCTTGGGGCGACCTCATCTCCAGGGCCAAGGAAGGCGGCCTCAACGTCATCGAGTCCTACGTCTTCTGGAACGTGCACGAACCAGAGATGGGAGTGGTAACTGTCACACACTCCTCCCGTCTCATTTATTTATGTCTAAGTAGCCGATTCTTCACTCGCGCCCCCCCTGATTCCTCGATCCGTGTCGATGGATTTGATGGGTTGATTTCAGTACAACTTCGAGGGGAGGTACGACATGATCAAGTTCTTCAAGCTGATCCAGGAGCATGACATGTTCGCCATGGTCCGGATCGGGCCCTTCGTCCAGGCAGAATGGAACCATGGGTTTGTTCGTCTCGTCTTTTGCTTCTTCACATCTCAAAAGCGTCTCTCTTCATCAATTTGCTGCAACAAGATCTCCGTTTAATTGTTGAGCATTATTTTTTTTCCTCTTCCAGAGGGCTGCCTTACTGGCTCCGGGAGGTCCCCGACATCATCTTCCGCACGGACAATGAGCCTTTCAAGGTGAACAATCTGACCATCATCACAGATCAAACAAAATTAATTATTATTAGCTGCAAGCGTGTAGTATCAAATATAGTTGCATTTTTATTACAAAATAAATAAATAAGAAAGCCCCAAGTAAACAAACAAAATTGTTTACATGTAGGGATAATTTCAGGCTCGTGAGAGTAACATACATACCTTGGCTTTTCTCTTTATACAGAAGCTCATGCAGAAGTTTGTGACTCTCATAGTGAACAAGCTCAAGGATGCCAAGCTCTTCGCCTCACAAGGAGGCCCTATTATTCTGGCACAGGTACTACACATCACCATCCTTGATTATTTTTTTATTTTTTATTTTTACTTCCGGTTCCGGTGATGGATGCTGAGCATGAATTTCGCTTCTCTGATGATATGTTTGTGCAACAAAAAGATTGAGAATGAGTACCAGCACATGGAGGCGGCATTCAAACAGAACGGAACCAGATATATAGAGTGGGCAGCTAAGATGGCCATCAGCACCGGCACAGGGGTGCCATGGATCATGTGCAAGCAGATTAAGGCTCCACACGAAGTGGTAACTTTTATTACGATCATCATATAAGAGAGTAGTACATGTTTATGCCTTTTCTATGATGATGATCAATCTCCAGTTTATAAACCGCGATGTTTCCTCTGCTATAGGTTCAGTTTGTTCAAATGCATAAACAGATTTAAGTCAAAGGCTATTCATAGATTGGAAATAGTACTATAGTTTATTATGATATATACATATAGTAGGAATCTCTTGTCAGTTTAGGATCTACGAGCTGATTAATACATAGCATCATGCTGCTCTGTAGATTCCCACCTGCAACGGTAGGCACTGCGGAGACACATGGCCAGGTCCAACTGACAAGGACAAGCCGCTCCTATGGACCGAGAACTGGACTGCGCAGTAAGCCTAATCTCTCCTTGTTCATTATTCATCGATTAAGAGAATATATCGTGTGTGCGTGTGTGTGCTAGCTAAACTGTTTTCGTTGCTGGTGTATGTGCAGATACAGAGTGTTCGGGGATCCGCCGTCCCAGAGATCGGCGGAGGACATTGCGTTCGCCGTGTCGCGCTTCTTCTCCGTGGGCGGCACCATGGTGAACTACTACATGGTACACACATCAGTAACCTGCCTCTATATATCTAGAATGGAACTGCATCTCTGACAGAACTGCACTCTGAACAGTACCACGGAGGCACAAACTTTGGAAGAACGGGCGCCTCTTTCGTGATGCCGAGATACTATGACGAGGCGCCTCTGGACGAATTCGGTAAGACGAATCCTCTGAAACTTTGGAAGAGCGAGCTGCTGAATTTATGGATGTTGAAACCTGGTGCAGGTATGTACAAGGAGCCCAAGTGGGGCCATCTGAGGGACCTGCACCAAGCGCTGCGGCTGTGCAAGAAGGCTCTCCTCTGGGGGAAACTCTCGACGCAGCCATTGGGCAAGCTCTACGAGGTAATTAATAATTTCTCTCTCTCTCTCTCTTGGGTTTGGTGATCAAGCTAGTAGCAGACACGATGGATGGATGGGATGCGATGCAAAATGCAGGCGCGTCTGTTCGAGATCCCTGACAAGAAGGTGTGCGTTGCGTTCCTGTCGAACCACAACACCAAGGAGGACGGCACGGTGACGTTCCGTGGCCAGAAGTACTTCGTTCCTCGGCGGTCGGTGAGCATCCTGGGCGACTGCAAGACTGTGGTGTTCAGCACGCAGCACGTGAACTCGCAGCACAACCAGCGCACCTTCCACTTCACGGACCAGACGGTGCAGAACAACGTGTGGGAGATGTACACGGAGGGGGACACCGTGCCCACCTACAAGCTCACCACCGTCCGCACCGAGAAGCCACTCGAGGCATTCAACATGACAAAGGACAAGACAGACTACCTATGGTACACAACCAGGTATGTATGCTTCTCGGCCGGTACAACCGCCGCGACGTACGTACGTACTGCTTCTTCATGTCTTTGCCTGACGATCGACGACGTACGATATATTGGGTACGGTGTAGCTTCAAGCTGGACCCGGAGGACCTGCCGTTCAGGCATGACATCGTGCCGGTGATGGAGGTGAGCAGCCACGGGCACGCGTTGGTGCTGTACGTCAACGGCAAGTACGTCGGCACGGGGCACGGCACCAAGATAAACAAGGCCTTCACGCTCGAGAAGCCAGTCCAGGTCAAGGTGGGCATCAACCACGTCTCCATCCTCTCCTCCACGCTCGGGATGCAGGACAGCGGCGCATACCTGGAGCACCGGCAGGCGGGAGTGCACTCGGTCACAATCCAGGGCCTCAACACGGGGACCATGGACCTGTCCAACAACGGGTGGGGCCACATCGTGGGGCTGGAAGGCGAGCGGAAGCAGGCCCAAACGGAGAAGGGCGGCGACGTGCAGTGGCTGCCCGCGGTGTTCGACAAGCCGCTCACCTGGTACAGGAGGCGCTTCGACATGCCCTCCGGCGAGGACCCCGTGGTGATCGACCTCAACCCGATGGGCAAGGGCATGATCTTCGTCAACGGCGAAGGCCTGGGCCGGTACTGGAGCTCCTACAAGCACGCGCTGGGCCGCCCGTCGCAGTACCTCTACCACGTGCCCCGATGCTTCCTCAAGCCCACGGGCAACGTGCTCACGCTCTTCGAGGAGGAAGGCGGCAAGGCGGACGCCATCATGGTCCTCACCGTCAAACGGGACAACATCTGCAGCTTCATCTCCGAGAACAACCCGGGCCACGTGCGGTCGTGGGAGAGGAAGGACAGCCAGCTCGTCGCCGTCTCCAACGACCTCAAGCCCAGGGCGGTGCTCTCCTGCCCGGAGAAGAAGACCATCCAGCAGGTGGTGTTCGCCAGCTACGGCAACCCGCTGGGGATCTGCGGGAACTACACGGTGGGCAACTGCCACACGCCCAAGGCCAAGGAGTTGGTGGAGAAGGCGTGCGTAGGGAAGAGGAGCTGCGAGCTGGTCGTCTCGCACGAGGTCTACGGCGGGGACATCAACTGCCCAGGCACAACGGCCACGCTCGCAGTGCAGGCCAAGTGCTCCAAGAGGCAGAGGACCGCCGAACAATAAGCTAACCCCTCGGTACTATATATATACGTATAGATCATAGCCTCCTCCGACGTACCATCGCCTCATGTCGTTTTCATGATTGTTGTTGTTTTTGGGATGCGTGCATGTTGTACTTAAATTTTGTTGATGATTCATGTGAATTGTAGGAGTAGATGGACGCTGAGAAGCAAACATGGGAATCTATCGATTTGGTGAATAAGAGTTCTTTCTGAAAATAATCGACAGAGACTAGTGCACTCACACATCATGCTCACTTGAGCATCAACCTCTCTTCTTCCAATGACAGGCTCAGCTAGATACTTAGATCTGAGAAGCAAAACATGGAAATCAAATCAACCTCTCTTCTTCCAATGACAGGCTCAGCTAGATACTTAGATCTGAGAAGCAAAACATGGAAATCAAATCAATCGATTTGCTCTCAAGCAATGGACTTCTCTAAGAGAATAAAAAAACATACTCAAGCAATGGACTTCTCTAAGAGAATATAAAATTAAAAGGGGCGTTGCGAGACTAGTGCACTCACACATCATGCTCACTTGAGCATCAACCTCTCTTCTTCCAATGACAGGCTCAGCTAGATACTTAGATCTGAGAAGCAAAACATGGAAATCAAATCAACCTCTCTTCTTCCAATGACAGGCTCAGCTAGATACTTAGATCTGAGAAGCAAAACATGGAAATCAAATCAATCGATTTGCTCTCAAGCAATGGACTTCTCTAAGAGAATAAAAAAACATACTCAAGCAATGGACTTCTCTAAGAGAATATAAAATTAAAAGGCAACCTCTCTTCTTCCAATGACAGGCTCAGCTAGATACTTAGATCTGAGAAGCAAAACATGGAAATCAAATCAATCGATTTGCTCTCAAGCAATGGACTTCTCTAAGAGAATAAAAAAACATACTCAAGCAATGGACTTCTCTAAGAGAATATAAAATTAAAAGGCAACCTCTCTTCTTCCAATGACAGGCTCAGCTAGATACTTAGATCTGAGAAGCAAAACATGGAAATCAAATCAATCGATTTGCTCTCAAGCAATGGACTTCTCTAAGAGAATAAAAAAACATACTCAAGCAATGGACTTCTCTAAGAGAATATAAAATTAAAAGGGGCGTTGCGAGAATCGAACTCGCGACCTCTCGCACCCAAAGCGAGAATCATACCACTAGACCAAACGCCCTTGATGTCTACAAGTTAGAGTATGCATTTTACACCGTATATGTTATTACCAGCAAGTATATTAAAATTTATCTAAACAAGACTTTGAACAACTGAAAGAAAAGTTCCCATCGTACAGCATCACGTCCCGTGTCTTTTTCCTGACTTGTTCAAGTCTCCATTGCTTCAGCACACGGAATGCCTGGCCTACTAAATACGAGCCGTTTGAAGAATGCAGTGTTCCAGTGAATCTACACTAGTTTATTTTTTTTTTCCTTTTCAAGATTGCTTTCTATTTCACGAAATGAAACCATGCTAAGAGCATATCCAACAGCATTCCTTAATGTCCCGGCAAAAAGAAAAAACAGCATTCCCTTAATGGATTACTAAAAACTGGGTATAGCAAGAGGAGTGAGAAGATTTAGCCATCCACAACCAGCTTGTGTTTTGCCACCATTCCTATAACTAGAGTGGCAACATTTGACCTCAAATGTGTATGTATGAAAATGTAGTCTAATTCACTTAATAATAATAAATTTAAATATGGTAAAAAAATCTAAAAAATAGGAAACATATGGTACACAATTGTTTCAACACAATGTTCATCGATGAAACACAATTCTGAAAGGGTAATTGTCCCTATGTGTGATTTTGGTGATTAATGAAAATCCCTATGGTCTAATGTTTTCACTGAGTTTATATGAAGAAATATTCCATAGGTCATGCTTGTAGTCCATGTGTTGGATTCAAGTATGGATGCCATGAAGATAAAAATATACCTTGAGTATTGGTATCAAAATCTGTAGCATCCCAATTGTCTAACGATTGCAATGCTACTAGCCTAGTCTATATAAATGCTACTTCCTATATATAATTGTTGCATCATAATTATATCATGCTCATGTCATCATGCCACCTTGCATTTGAGCATCATATAAAACCCTTTTGATTTGGTTCTTCTCTCATATGCATTGTAAATTGTATTTGCCTCTTGATATTGTATTTGGTTATTGATATATTGTTTAAATGCCCAAGTTGAGTTGGGGGCATATCTTTTATTCCACTCCACTACCCTTTCTTTCACCACCTTACAATTCCACCATCCCATTATCCATGAGCTTGTAATTATTTTTCTTTTGGTATTTAATCTAGCTCATGGGAGATAGGGTGGGTCAAATTCTACAAATCCTTAGCTTGGCCCTTACTCCATCTTTTGAGGATGCACATAAATAAATGCCATGGGATTTTATTTTGTTTTCACAAGGTTAAAACATGGCATTTAATATTTATGCATGGCCCATGCAAAGTACCACCATATTCTAGTCTTTTGGGTTTTATTTGAATCTTGGAGTGGATCATCTCCCATCTATCTCTCTACCTCATTTCATGCTTGATCTTGTGTTGGATCATGTTAACACCTCACCACCTTTTACCTCACCCTCTCTTTTCTTGTCTAGTTCTTGCTTGCTCTTTGCTTGGTCTTGCTTGAGCTTGACAAAATAATAAACCTCACCCCTCATCTCTCCCTCCCCTCTCTCTTTACCTTTCTCTCTAACACCCCACCCCATCTAACCCTAACCCGAGCCCTCTAGCTAACCCTAGTCCCACCCTCTCTCTTTCGGCCTTCCTTCTCTCTCTGCCTGCAGGTCCCACCTGACCACCTGGACCCACCTGGTTGCCTCTCTCCAAGCCCTAAACCGAGCTACACCCCCCCTTTCTCAAAACCCTAGCCCCTACCTAACCCGAGGCACCTCCTTCTCTTTAGCATAAAGGAGACCCCCCCATGTGCCTCTCCCCTCTCCCTCTTATCACCTCAACCACCTCAGATCCATCCAGGAGGCTCCCCAGGCACCACCCTTCCTTCTTCTTCCTCCCCCTCCATCCTTGCCATGGCCATGCCCCCAAAACCCTAGCCTCGGCCACCTCTCCCTCTAGACGTTCCCGAGCACGCCAAGCTGTACCAGGAGCACCAGGACCTCCCTCTACTTCCTCTTCGACGCCCATTACGCGGGGTAGCACCAGGACCACGCCGGAGCAGCCTAGCGCCGCCGTGCCCCGCCTCAGGCCGAGCTCAACGTCCGCGAGCCCGCCGCCAGATCCTCGCAACCTCAGCGCCAACGACCGCGCCGGCGACCCCACGGTGAGCCCCTTGACCTCCCAGACATGCCCCCCTTCCCTCTCGTGCACCGTAGCGCCGCCACCGTCCGTCGAACACCCCGCGCGCACGCAGGGCCGCTCGCCGCGCGCAGACAGACAACAACAGCAGCTGCAGCAGTTCTGTCCGCCCTGTTCCTCGCCCTTCTCCGCGCGCTGCAGCCCTCCTCCGTGCTAGCTCCCTGAATGAATGTTGTAGCCCGCTGTCCCCGCTCCGTTTTTCGTTTCTGCGGCTCGGCGAGATTCGCCACCGTTTGGTCGCCATCGACGACCAAACTCCGGCCGATCTTCGGTGCTCTGCAGATCGGCGCGCAGCAGCAGTCCGGCGACGCAGACGCTTTCGCAGTAAGGCCCCTCCCCTTTTTCCTGCCTAAACCCGCGGTCCCCCGAGTCCCACCGTCAGCCGCTCTGCTCGTTTTGCAAAGCAGCCCCCCAGCTCTTCAGCCTTCAACCCGCAGCCCTCTGGATCCACCACGTGTCAGCGCCCGATAGCCGTGTGTGTGCTGTGGCCCTGCTGCTCCCCTGGCCCACCTGCCATCCTCTAGGGCTAGCTCAACCTGCGGTGTAAAAACCTTTCTGCGCGCTGTGCCGCTGAGTCAGCACTGTGGCCCGCTTGTCAGTGACAGTGGCTGGCTCCCTCTGAGTGTAAAAAGGATTTCTGTAATTCTGTTTCAAATTCAAACTGTTCTAATTAATTCAAATTCAAATTTCAAATCTGTTTAAATATAAATTAATTCATAACTTTCAAATGGTTTGGAATTTGAATTCAAACTCTATATGAAATAAGTTTTGTTTTTGAATGTCAATTCAAATCTTTAATCAAATATTTTCAGAATTGATTTAAAATAGTCAAACCTTTGACTTTGACTCCATTTGACTAATTTTGACTTTAAAATAAATTTAAATTCATAATTCCGAATAATACAAATAATATATGTTTTCAAATCAGAAAAATATGAGGTTTTCAAATATGCCATCCAAAATATATTTTGGGCACTTAAAATTTCAAGTTGACAAAAATTACAATAAAATGCCCTTTTCTAATTAATTAATAACTTTTGTGTTATAACTCCAAATTTAACAAATGATATGTCTAAAATGATTAGCTCGACGAGACCTTTCTGTTTATGCATTCCATGTTCTGTTTTTGCAGCATGCATCATATAAATATAATGTAAACATCAACTTATTTGAGTATAAAATATGACCAAAACTCAATAAAAGGCTTTATTCTTGTATTCCACATCTCACCCATGCCATGCTACTTTAATGCCATGCAAATTGTGCATCATTCATCATGGCATGATTGTTTGCTTGTCGCATTTAATTCATATGCTTGTGCACTATATTTATGTTGGCCCTTGTTTGTTTGGTTCTTCTTCGAATAGACGCTGAGCAGGGGATATATCAGGAAACCCAGGAGCACTACCCAGATCCGTCTCTCGCTTCAACTGAGCTGCCAGGCAAGCACTACCACATGCTTGCATACATATAGTTCCTATTGCCTCTATCTTATTCTTGCACCATTGAGTCGCGATTGCATTAAACTGAATCCCAAGTATTGCATAGCCTTTACTTTTAAACCCCACCGAAGCTTGTTCCTCCATCCCATGAGCCATTACTACAGAAGTTGTTTGAGCCATGCGAGTCGTAGAACAGCATGTGTAGGGTATGTGAGTGTCTGGTGGATAACGAGGTACCTAAACAACTTAACCTGAGTAGTAATGGGATAACTAATGAAAGTGGCACCGGTGAGCATTATCTGCTATTTGGTTTTTCCTGCTCACTTGTGTCCCGTAGGACCCCGAGTACTTGATTCCTGTTCCTTGATTATTCACGCTATCCACATCCGGGAGGCTTATGGGACCCCCCTGAGCCAGAGCTTGATTCATTCTTATTTCTTGGGGCCACAAACTAGTTTGAGGTTTTATTTACTATCCTGTACTTATGCCATGCTTTACTGCTTTATTATGATTGTGCGAGGAGCACCTGTACTGTTTAGGATCGGGACACGATTTCGCGGTATCGACAAGCCCAGCCACACTTTCGGGTTCCCAGTCGTTTACAGCCGTCCACCCAAACCTTGAGTCCGTCTCGGAGTCAGCTAACTTCGTTGCGGGTAGCTTAATGGGGTGGCCCCCTGAAATATTTCTGAATCTGGTGATTGCTTTGTCGTGAAGGCCTCGTTGGGTTTTGATTTGGTTTTTTCGAGGTTGATCGAGTGTGTGTTGCTATTTGTGCACCCCTGCAGGGTAAAACTTTCTGAAATCCGTGTCCGCGGTTATGGACGACTTGGAGCACAGTTTCTCGATCATAGACAAGCATAACTAAAATACCGCTTTTAACTTGACTAAGTAACTGACTAGTAAATAGTGCAACAATCATGGAATGGATAATAAAACTGCCAACGGATGGGGGTTGTTCGTCCGCTTCCTCGTCGGTAAGCGAGGAGGAGGATGGATCTGTTGATATTACTGTTATAACTGTTGTCATTAATTCACGGACATCCGTCTATCTTTGGTTAGGCGGATGGTTAGCGAGTATCTATAGAACTGTTAGGGTTTATCTTTTGCTGCAATTGCGTCACCCCAGGTTGTGTCCCCTTTAGAGGCATAAAGACTTGCTGAGTACCCCTAGGGTCTCACACGATAAATTGTTTGATTCAGATGAACAGGTACACTCACGAGATGGATACTGGGTGGAGGAGACGGACGATGTGGGCAACGATCATTCGGTGTAGAGATTCCGGGAACGGGGATCCGTGAGATCTGTGGGCGGGATGTGTTTATTTATGGGGCATCTTATGCCGATTTGCTTCTTATCCGTACTCGGATCTTGTTTGCCGCTTCCGCCTGGTACTCTGATGTTTGATGTATGAGGAGATATCCTAAACTATTATATCTATCTAGGATATTTGGATCTTGCCGTATGGCGTTGCAATATTTCTATTTCTTTTAGATGGAATGGCTCTGAGGACTGTTGTATGGTGGCTTGCATACATACTCATTTGTGTATGTAGTTGATCCCTTCGCCTGCCGATTACGCCGCCCGTTCTTGTCCCGATGTTTGGAAATGGTTAGGACGGCCGAAAGGTCTACCTGTGAGTGGCATTTGGGCCCCACCGTACTATTTTAACCATTTCCGCTCATCCAGGCTTGTAACTAGGAGCGTAATTCACCGAGGTAGTTACAAAATCATCGAGTTGAAGAGAATAATATGATATGATCAAGATCTTGAGAGTGTGATGTCAATAGAAGAATTCAAGATATGGCTCTAAGTCGGTGTCATAATAGCCTCATTAGTTGAGCTATGGTTGACTAAGATTTAGACCATGTAATCAAATGAAAAGTTCTTTATGTACCTCAAGATATTGAAATGGAGCACGGGAAGATACTTGGTTGACCAATACAAAGAGTGAAGAGTGATTTCAAGTTGGTCAACACATGAAGCATAAACAATGTACCACATGGTCTTGTGGTATGGTAAGCCTTGTCAATTATGCATCATGAACTAACACATTATATATGTGCCTTTGTGTTTTCTATATGGGATAGGTATATTTCCATGAACATGCTTTAAAAGTTAAGATCTTATATAGCCCATGAGAGGATGACATCAAGTGGTGATCGTCATCAAGGTTGAGAAGGGCAAGTTCAAGATAAGAATCTCGAGAAGATCATTTGCTTGAAGCTTGCATTCCATATTGGTGATAATGGACATGTGAAGACATGTATCAATGAAGCTATCCAATAGTGGTGTATGGGGGATCAAATTAGGAGTCTTCACGAAGCAACAATGCTCAAGTGTTGCATTCCGGCTTGGGTGGAGCTTGAAGCGTTGTCATCAAGATCAAGCGGGATGCGCAAGGCAAAGGTATGGCCTTGCTAGGTTTTCCTTTTACCGGTATCAAGGTGGTTGTTGGGAGACCGGGTTATAGGATAGATAGCCGCACTATCAGAAGGGGCTTTCGGTTGGGTAACTTGATCACATTGTCATAGGGAGCTCAATCCTTTGCATACTTTGCATCTTCCTATTTTGTTTCTTCTTGGTTTTTCTCCATGTGAGGTTCTTGATCTTGTTGCTAGCTCTTCAACAAGCCTAGGTTCATCGAAAACAGAATTCGTATGCATCTTCTGTGGCGTTTTCGAGTTTGAAGGTTTTATCGATTCTTGTTTAGGGAGGCTTCTTACCTTTCTTCATTTGGTTCTATCATCCTTTGTTGGTCTATGATGTTTCTCTACACAATATTGTATAACTTGTTGTCCTCGTCAAAACAATCCCACGATCATCGAAATTGGAGTCCGAATGCAAAAGTTATTGCGTTTTTCGTGAAGCCTGTTTCATCCCGGTTGTGGATCCGGTTCAACTGGCTCCTAGATCGGGTGGTCCGGTGCGAGCACCGGAAAACCGGATCTTGAACCGGGATTTTTGGTTTTGCTATACCGAGTCTATCCGAGACTACGGACAGTACCTAATCCCGGTTTTACGTTCGGTGTTCCGGTCTAGGAACCAGACCGTCCTGTGTGAGGGCCGGTCCAACCGAACTTTCAACCGAGTTTGCACAGATTTCTCCCAATGGACATATTTTCTTTCCCCTATAAAAGGGGTTCTTTCCCAACGCGTTTTGAGATTTCTTGACCACTAAATTGACCTCCATTGTTGAACCTATTAAGCTTGCTTCCTCCCCCTTCTCTCCTAAGTCCTATGTTTCTTGCATTTTTTAGGGCTTTGGAAGAGGAGATCTAGATCTACAATCCCCACCAATCAATTCCTCCTCTAAGTGAGAGGAACCCATTGAATCTAGATCTTGGACTCATTTGTTGATTTCCACCATTATTCTTCCTCTCTAATTCCTCCCTAGCACTTGTTGCTTTGGTGGGATTTGAGAGTGAAGGATTTGAGCACCCTTGGTGTTCTTGCTTTGCATTCTTACATAAGTGTTGAGATCTCCATTACGATTTGTTCAACTGAGAGACCGTGCTCTTGGAGGGTGACCTCCTATTTGGCTTGGAGGTTGGTGACACGGTGTCCTCTTCGTGGAAAATTGTGAAGAGACCCGGGCTTATCCTTCGTGGAGCTTGTGAAGTGGTTGTGGAGCTTGCCATCTCCAGAGTGGAGGAAAATCTAGCCATAAGGAAAGGTCCTATTCCTTCGTGGGATAGACTCAGAGAAGAAGGTGACCTTCGTGGCGTTGGGAAATCCTTCGTGGAATCCCACACCTCTCCAACGTGACATACCTTACTTGTACACTACTAGGAAAAGGGCTATAGGTAATCCACACATCCGTGGCTCACGTGGTTGAAGTGCCCCATGGGTAAAACAGGCGTGGCTCACCTGTGGGCAGTGCCCTACTAGCAACTAGAACAACCGTGGTGCACATGCTGATAGTGCGCCACAGATATGTGTGGGCCAGGGTCCTGTTGGCCGCATGCCACATACCCGTAGCGCACATGGGATATGTGCGCTACGGTTGTTAGGGTTAGCCGTGGCGCACATGAGGACCGTGCGCTACGCCTAAGCGATGGCCCCTCTGCTATGTAAATGGGCAGACACATCCGTGGCGCACTCCTGGCATGTGCGCCACAGTTGTGATTAGTACCTGTGGCGCACTAGGTCCATGTGCGCCACGGATGTGTCGACCATTTTTTGGCAGCCCCACTTTGCACATGTGACTATCCACTACCACACCCACACTTCACTTTCCCCTTCTTCTTCCTCCATAGATCTAGTCGGGATCCTCCTCCTTCCCACCTCAATTTCTCCACCCATTCACCATTTTTAGCATGTAGAACTTACCTTGGATGCTACATACATAATAGAGGAAGCTCTCCTTCCAGACACGCCATCCTCTTGGTCGATCTCGCTCGCACCTCTCCTTTCCATCTTCTCGATCGGTCTCTCATCTCGGTAAGTTATCCATGTAAGGATGTGTTCATGTGTATATGGATGATATGCTCATATGTATGTAGAGGATCGATGCTAATGTGTGTGTATATGGAGAGGATCGTGTTGGGAATATGCCCTAGAGGCAATCATGTATGATGAGATTTCTCATTGTATTCATAAAGATATTAAGTAGTTCTTGTATAAACATCTGATGTGTATCATTGAATATGTGATTCGGTTGTGGAACTATGCATTCATGTTGTTTGTACTAAATATCCTTGGTCATCGAAGTTGTGCTGGACACACAACTTAGACCAATGTGAAAGTTGGCTTGATGACTCGGTTCCACTTGTCATGAGCATGGAGATGCTATTCCAACTTACACAGATTCGGCTAAAGAGTTTAGCGAGTCGGATTGACCCATATTGAGGTACAGCGAACAAGTTGTCATTTGTATATCTCAATCAATGTAATCCTTAGACCTGAGGTTGTTGCATAGTCTGAGTTGAGGATCACCGACTTAGGTTCTGTCAAACGCTGATCCGTAACTGGGCAGTTATAAAGGCACGGTTCGGGTCGACTGAGAATCAAGCTGCGTGATGTGAATAACCAAGATGGGATTTTGCCCCTCCACTCGGAGAGATATTCTCTAGGCCCTCTCGTGAGATATGATTCAGAAAGCATGGCCATGCACGACTCGGTTAAGTGTTAACCGAGGCGATCGACTAAGATTTAGTCGGGTGAATCACTTATCTTGGATCGAGAAGAGAGTCAGACTATTTAAGGGATGACAATTATTCGCCCATAGTCTAACAAGGTATATCGTAAGGCAAAAGGGACTAAGACATAAGTCGCATTGGAAAGGCAAGTCGTCATGACTCTTTGGTACTTGGGAGTCAGCACGTTCTGCTAGGAGCCGCTACCGACTGATCGATTGAGAGTCGGACTCCAATTGTGTCCAAGTAGCCATGAGCCTGCGGGGTCACACACTTAAGAGCGGGAGCATGTTCAGATTGGATCTGAACCTGTAATCTGGTTGGGTTGGACCTAAACCGGATTAGGACTGAGTTAGTGAGTTGGACTCACGGTGACTAGTGTTATATGGGCTTTAGTGAATGGGTCGCGCGAGCAGAGCCCACGTTCACTCCCTATATATAGTGGAGCACCGTAACCCAGAAAGGTTAATCGTTGTTCGGTTAGGTCATTCCATGTGTTGGAAACCCTAGCTCCACAGCAGTCCTACCGTCGATACGAACCTAGCAGTTCGCTGCCGGTGCTCCTCCTTGTACGTGTGGATACCAGCAGAGGTGCTGTGCGATCAGTACCAGGACGATCAGATCGTGAGGACTGCACTGCATCAACTGACGCGCTTCATCAGTAATCTGCAACTGCGGGTCTAGTGGTAAACCTCGTGGCCTTCTACCTCAGCTAGATCTTAGGATCACCACGGTAGAGGAAAAGTTTTGTTTTATCTCTGCGTGGCCCAACAGTGGTATCAGAGCGATAGCTTCTGGTTTTAGTCTCGAGATCTCGCATATGTGATATGCGGTTGGCTGTAGATGAGATCTATGTGCTGTTTGGTGGTCGATCTATGAGATAGATCGGTTTTGTACGATGTTGATTGGATCAACTATACTCGGGGAATGGTAGATCTGATTTCCATGATCATACTGCTGAGGTCGTGGAATGACATACCCCTACCGGTCGGCTTCTGCCATCGAGGTAGACTGTGACACGTAAATCCAGAAGCGGTGATCGAAGATCAAAGAGTTTGATCGAATCGGAACGGTGGTCAGAATCCATGTTCGGATCATAGATGAGATCTATGTTTTTGGAAAAATCGTCGGACCGCCGGCTTCGCCCTGTCGTAGCGCCTTAGATGTCGTTGCGAGTTTCACAACGCCGGTAGATATTGTATCTATGCATAACTTGTTTTTGCAGGAAGTTGTGAATGGTATGGTTCATGTGCATGTGATGTATGTGTGTAATCCATACGTGATCTGCGAATCACGGTTTTTGTCAGCCGGCTGGAGCCTAGGTGCTGTCATTTTATTGTATAACGACCTGCGTGTCGGATTCTCCATGTAATTTACTTTACTAAGCTAGTGTAGCTGTTTGGAGAACCCGGAAGGCATGCAAGGCGTTGTACATGTCGGCGACATGGAGTAAGACGGCAAGTGACAAGATTTGGCACGAGTCGGATTACAGGCTTTGTGGAGATGGAGATCGCCATGAAGAGAGCCATACCATTTCACATTATAAATGCTTTATTTTGTTTTATTGTTATGTCTTAGTTTTACCTCGATAGTCGGTAAAATCCAATCCCTCAAAGAAGGTCTAGTCGGTTTTCCCGCCAGTGTTTGCACCATCACAAGTCAGACATTTTTGGTAGTGGGCTCATAAATTTGAGGTGCTGCCAATTCTTTCCGACTAGGTGGGTTTTAGTTGGACTCTTACTGCGGAAACACTCGGTAAGCTATACGGGTCTATCACAACGGTTGTGGGGCTCGGGAAAAGGTCGGATGGGAGCCGGGGCATGTGATGCCACCCGTCCAGCAGGAGTCGTATGAGATACGATTGACAAGGAGTTGTCTACCTAGATCACTTGGCGGCTAGCGGTGATGCTAAAGCTCACTAGCCGACTTGCTTATTTAGGATCCTGAATCACTGAGCAACCATCGGAGGGGTGTTGGTTCTAGTGGGAGCATAAAATATTAAAATGTTTAATATGCTTGATCTTTTATGAATACATGTCTTAAGTGTTTTGCATATTTTCTGTTGTAGATCATGGCACCAAGTAGCAGTCACTCTCAGATATCTGGTTTTGCGTTGAGAACCATTCTTGAGAAAGATAAACTGAACGACACTAATTTTACCAACTGGTATTGAAATCTGAGAATTGTTCTCAAACAAGAAAAGAAGGACCATGTCGTAGACAACCCACTTCCAGATGAGCCGAATGAGAATGCGACTGTCGCTGCCACCAATGCCTACCGTTGGGCTAAGGATGAGTCCATGAATATTAGCTGTCTTATGCTTGCTCACATGGAACCGGACTAGCAAAAGCAGTTCGATCATGTTGAGGCCTACGATATGATCGAAAGCCTCAAAAGTATGTTCCAGGCTCAGGCGAAGACTGAGAGGTATCAAGTCTCTCAGGCTTTGCTGAGTTGCAAGCTGAAGGATGGTGATCCACTGAGTCCGCATGTGATCAAAATGGTTGGTTATGTGCAGTCTCTAGAGAGGCTTGGCTACCCCATAAGCGAAGAGTTCGCTACAGATATAATTCTGAACTCTCTTCCTAGTGCATATGGGCAGTTCATTTCGAACTACCACATGCATGGTATGGATAAGAAGCTCACTGAATTACATGGGATGCTCAAGCAGGCAGAGGCGAATCTCAATAAGGGCGCCAGTCAAGTGTTGATGGTGCAAAATAAGGCTAAGTTCAAGAAGATTTCTTGGACTAAGAAGAAGGTTAAATCAGGAGGAAAGCAGGCTCAGGACCCAGTCCCAAGCGCTTCCTCAGGGACTAAACCATCTCCTTCAGCCGGATCCACTTGCTTCTACTGCAAGGCGGATGTCCACTGGAAGAGGAACTGCAGCAAGTACTTGGCCGACAAAGCCAAGAGTGGAGGTATGACTTCCGACTCAGGTACACTTGTTTGCAATGTTATAGACATATATCTTGCTGATGCACCTAATAGTTCTTGGGTATATGATACCGGATCAGTTATTCACATCTGCAACTCGTTGCAGGGACTGGTAAGAACTAGGAGCGTAGCAAGAGGCGAGGTTGATATTCGAGTCGGCAACAAAGCAAGAGTTGCTGCTTTGGAAGTCGGCACGATGCAACTTCATTTACCTTCCGGATTCATTATGGAACTGAATAATTGTTATTATGTTCCAGTGCTCAGTCGAAACATTATTTCTGCTTCATGTTTGATGAGGCAAGGCTATGAGTCGAATATCAAGAATAATGGTTGTTCTTTGTATTTGAATGATATGTTTCACGGCTTTGCACCCGTCCAGGACGGGTTATTTATTTTGAATCTTGATGGTGAGTCGGTTTATAACATAAATGTTAAAAGGTTGAAACCAAATGATCTGAATATGACTTACTTTTGGCACTGTCGGCTTGGTCATATAAGTTGGAATCACATGAAGAATCTCCATGATGATGGACTCCTAACTTCGTTCGACTTGGAGTCGTTCAAGACATGCGAATCTTGCCTACTCGGCAAAATGATCAAGACACCTTTTGCAAAGAGTTGCGAAAGGGCGTTCGACTTGTTGGGACTAGTACATAGTGATGTATGTGGACCAATGAGCACGACAGCCAGAGGTGGTTATGAGTACTTCATTACCTTCACTGGTGATTTGAGTAGGTATGGATATATCTACTTGATGAAACACAAGTCGGAAGCCTTTGAAAAGTTCAAAGAATTCTAGAATGAAGCACATAATTAACTCGGCAAGAAAATAAAGTTTCTTCGGTTGGACCGAGGAGGTGAGTACATGAGCCATGAGTTTGATGACCATCTGAAAAGTTGTGGAATAGTTCCTCAACTTACTCCGCCAGGAACGCCGCAAAGGAACGGTGTTTAGGAAAGGCGGAATCGGACCTTGTTGGACATGGTACGATCAATGATGAGTCGGACAGATCTGCCTTTATCATTTTGGGGTTATTGTCTAGAAACAGCGGTGTTCACACTAAACAGAGTACCATCAAAATCGGTAGAGAAGACACCGCATGAGATGTGGACAGGCAAAAAGCCGAGTTTGTCTTTTCTTAAGATTTGGGGTTGTGAAGCATTTGTCAAGCGACTTCAGTCGGACAAGCTTACAGCCAAGTCGGATAAGTGTATTTTCGTGGGGTATCCGAGGGAAACCTTGGGTTACTACTTCTACAACCGAGAAGAGGGCAAAGTGTTTGTCGCTCGGAACAGTGTCTTCCTTGAGAAAGAGTTTCTCAGTCGGGGAGTAAGTGGGAGCACGGTGCAGCTCGAAGAAATTCGAGAGGAACCGTCTAGTAGCGAGTCGACAAAAACCTTGGAGGTTGAGCCGGTCGTGGAATCTGAGCCGGCAGCAGCACCTGTACTACGAAGATCGGCAAGATTACGAAGTGTTCGTGATGTGTTACTGTTAGACAGTGATGAGCCGGCAAATTATTCAGAAGCGATGATGGGATCTGATTCTGAGTCATGGCTTGGAGCCATGAGATCCGAGATAAAGTCCATGGATGAAAATCAAGTTTGGAACTTGGTTGATCTGCCAGACGGTGCAAGACCAATCGAGTGCAAATGGGTCTTTAAGAAGAAAACTGATATGGATGGAAATGTTTCAATCTATAAAGCACGCCTTGTCGCTAAGGGGTTCCGACAAGTTCAAGGAGTTGATTACGATGAGAGTTTCTCGCCCGTAGCGATGCTTAAATCAGTTTGGATCATGTTAGCTATAGCGGCCTATTTCGACTACGAGATATGGCAGATAGATGTCAAAAGGGCTTTCCTTAACGGAAATTTAACCGAGGACGTGTATATGATACAACCTGAGGGTTTTGTCAATCCGGCTAATGCTGACAAGGTGTGCAAACTTCAGAAATCCATTTATGGGTTGAAGCAAGCATCTCGGAGTTGGAATATTCGCTTTGATGAGGTAGTCAAATCGTTTGGCTTCATCAAGAGTGATCATGATTCTTGTTTGTACAAGAAGTTTAGTGGGAACAAAGTAAATTTTCTAATCTTATATGTGGATGACATATTACTGATTGGAAATGATGTCCAGATGTTGCAAGAAACCAAGGAATCATTGGAAAGGAGTTTCTCAATGAAAAACTTGGGTGAGGCAACATACATCCTCGGAATCCGGATCTATAGAGATAGATCAAGGAGGCTCATTGGATTGAGTCAGAGTACTTATTTGGACAAAGTGTTGAAGAAGTTCAACATGGAATCGTCTAATAAGGGGTTCTTACCGATGTCCCATGGTGTAAAACTTAGCAAGACTCAGTGTCCTTCGACAACTGATGAGCGAAGTCGAATGAGTGCGATTCCATATGCTTCTGCAGTCGGATCCATCATGTATGCCATGATTTGTACTAGGCCGGATGTTTCCTATGCTCTAAGTGTTGTGAGCAGATACCAGGCTGATCCTGGAGAGATCCACTGGACATCGGCTAAAAATATCCTAAAGTACTTAATAAGGACTAAGGATATGTTCTTGGTTTATGGTGGTGAAGATGAACTCAGTGTAAAGGGTTACACGGATGCGAGTTATCTTACCGACTCTGATGATTCTCGTTCACAATCTGGATACGTGTTTATTATAAATGGAGGTGATGTGAGCTGGAAGAGTTCCAAGCAAGAGACTGTGTCTGCATCTACAACAGAGGCTGAGTATATTGCCGCCTCGGAGGCAGCAAAGGAAGCTGTTTGGATGAGGAATTTCCTCATGGATCTTGGTGTGGTTCAGGGCTCGTCCAATCCGTTGGACGTGTATTGTGACAACAATGGTGCTATTGCACAAGCCAAGGAACCTAGACAACACCAGAAGAACAAGCACATACTCATGCGGTACCACCTGATTCGCCAGTTCGTGGATCAGGGTGATATCAAGTTATGCAAGGTACACACGGATGCAAATATTGCGGATCCGTTGACAAAGACGTTACCACAGCCGAAGCATGAGGCGCACCTGAGAGCCATGGGCATTAGATGCTTAGACATGTGATGTCACAAGATTGACTCTAGTGCAAGTGGGAGACTATTGGGAATATGCCCTAGAGGCAATCATGTATGATGAGATTTCCCATTGTATTCATAAAGATATTAAGTAGTCCTTGTATAAACATCTGATGTGTATCATTGAATATGTGATTCGACTGTGGAACTATGCATTCATGTTGTTTGTACTAAATATCCTTGGTCATCGAAGTTGTGCTGGACACATAACTTAGACCAATGTGAAAGTTGGCTTGATGACTCGGTTCCACTTGTCATGAGCATGGAGATGCTATTCCAACTTACACGGTTCGGCTAAAGAGTTTAGCGAGTCGGATTGACCCATATTGAGGTACAACGAACAAGTTGTCATTTGTATATCTCAGTCAATGTAATCCTTAGACCTGAGGTTGTTGCATAGTCCGAGTTGAGGATCACCAAATTAGGTTATGTCAAACGCTGATCCGTAACTGGGCAGTTATAAAGGCAGGGTTCGGGTTGACTGAGAATCAAGCTACGTGATGTGAATAACCAAGATGGGATTTTGCCCCTCCACTCGGAGAGATATTCTCTGGGACCTCTCGTGAGATATGATTGGGAAAGCATGGCCATGCACGACTCGGTTAAGTGTTAATCGAGGCAATCGACTGAGAGTTAGTCGGGTGAATCACTTATCTTGGATCGAGAAAAGAGTCAGACTATTTAAGGGATGACAATTATTCGCCTATAGTCTGACAAGGTATTGAAGGGATTCGTAGCATGGAAAACAAAAATTTTCTATCGCATACAAACAAACAATCCAAGATCTATCTACTAGATTGTAGCAACGAGTCGATGGAATAACTCACCCTCGAAGATTCCAAAGTGTTTAACGAGAGCGGATTCTCGTGGGTGATGTAGTCGTACTCTTCCCGATCTCAAGATCGCGTAGACGATCCTTCCGGCGCTGTGTTCCGGCAGCGCTCCCGCAGTCGGTCACACATTCGGTACTCGACGAAGACCTTCCTCTCCCTTGTTCCAGCAGGCAGCGGAGGTTGTAGCACTCTCCTCGCGATTCCGGCAGCACAACGGCGTGGTACCGGAAGTAGAGGGGAGATCTCACAGGGCTTCGCCTTAAGCCGGAGCGAGTATGGAGGAGTATGAGAGAGTCCCTCGACGATCTAGGGTTTAGACACGCCGAGGAGGAGGCTAGGCCGACGGCTAGGGTTGCTAGGCGGCGGCGGCAGCGGCAGCAGGTGGCGGCGCCGGCGGCTTAGGGTTTGGAGGAGAGGATCTTGTGTGTCTCTAGGAGGGAGCCCTGCCCCTCCTTATATAGGTGGAGGGGCCGGCCGGCCAAGGGGAGGGAGAGGAGTCCCTCCCCAACTCGGCTTGGTGGTGCGCCGGCGGTGGGGAGGAGGGACTCCTCCCCAACTCGGTTTCCTCCTCCTTTTCCACTTCCCAAAAATAGCCGTTTGACTTTCAATCTAGGCGTTTGACTTTTCAAACAAGGATTTGATTTAATCCTCTATTTTGTTCAGCGATGACACTTAGTACATGATGCAATCATACCAACTTGATATAACACATTCATGTACCCTTCCCCTCCGGAGTGCCGGTCATTCCGGAACCTTCTAGAACATTCCCGATGAAAACACCGGAATCATTCTCCAACTCCGAAACAGGACTTTCCTTATATGAATCTTATTCTCCGGACCATTCCGGATCTCCTCGTGATATCCCGAATCTCATTCGAGACTCCGAACAACATTTGGACTCTTTCTCATCAATCCATAACTACTCAAACAACGTCGAATCCTTAAGTGTGTCTCCCTACGGTTCGTGAATTATGCGGACATGATCGAGACACTTCTCCGATCAATAACCAATAGAGGAATCTGGAAATTCATATGGCTCCCACATATTTCTACAATTACTTTGCGATCGAATGAACCACTTACATACGATACCAATTTCCCTTTGTCTCACGATAGTTTACTCATCCGAGGTTATGATCGTCGGTATCTCCGCATACCTAGTTCAACCTCGTTACCGATAAGTACTCTTTTCTCGTTCCCGTGATATGTGATCCCTTGTGAGCCAGTCACATGCTTGCAAGCTAATTGTATGACATTTCACCGAGAGGGCCCAGAGTATATCTATCCGTCATATGGATGGACAAATCCCACTCTCGATCCATGTGTTTCAACCAATACTTTCCGAACACTCAATGCCACCTTTATAGCCACCCAGTTACGGTGTGGTGTTTGATGTCATCAAAGCATCCATCCGGTAAAGGTGATATGCATGATCTCATGGTCGAAGGAATTAGGTTACTATGTATCAGAAAGCATATAGCAATTGAACTATTAAAATGACTTGATCTTTATGCTACGCTTATCTATAGGAGTATGTCCACCATATCATTCTCCTAACGATATGATCTTGTTGTTAATAACATCTCAATGTTCATGATAGGGAAACCACAATTATCTATTAACCAACAAGCTAGTATTATATAGAGGCTTTACTAGGGACTTCAAATTAAGTTTACAAATCACACAAGTATTAATGTTTCCTTGTTAATACTATTATAGCATGAATGTAAACATTTATCATAAACACAAAGATATAATAATAACTACATTTATTATTGCCTCTAGGGCATATCTCCAACAGTCTCCCACTTGCACTAGAGTCATCTAATCTAGATTACATGGTAATATACCGAACACCCATGGCAGTTTGGTGCTGGTCATGTTTTGCCCTCGGGAGAGGTTTAGTCAACGGATCCGCCACATTCATATCCATGTGTACTTTGCAAATCTTTATATCCCCATCTTGGATATGTTCTCGAATAGCGTGAAAACGTAGCTTGATGTGCTTCAGCTTCTTGTGTGACCTTGGTTCTTGCGCATTGGCTATGGCGCCCACGTTATCACAGTAGATAGACATTGGGTCCAGCGCACTAGGAACCACACCCAGCTCTGTAATGAACTCTTTCATCCATATCGCTTCTTGGGAAGCCTCCGAAGCAGCCATGTATTCCGATTCAGTTGAAGATCTCGCCACAACGCTTTGCTTTGCACTCCTCCAGCTAACTGCTGCACCATTCAAAATAAATACGTATCCAGATTGTGATTTAGAATCATCCGGATCGGTGTTCCAACTAGCATCGGTGTAACCATTTACAACGAGCTGTTCGTCACCTCCATAAGAAAGAACCATATCCTTAGTTCTTCTCAAGTACTTAAGGATGTTTTTGACCGCTGTCCAATGATCCACTCCTGGATCACTTTGATATCTGCTAGTTAAACTAACAACATATGCAATGTCGGGTCTAGTACATAGCATGGCATACATTAGAGATCCTATGGCTGAGGCATAGGGAGTCTTACTCATCCTTTCTCTATCTTCTGCCGATGTCGGACTTTGAGTTTTACTCAAGGTCGTATTGGGCAACATGGGCAAGAACCCTTTCTTGCTATCTTCCATTCCAAACCTCTTTAGAACCTTGTCCAAATATGTACTTTTTTACAATGATATTTGGCGTCTCGATCTATCTCTATAAATCTTTATGCCTAATATGTAAGCTGCTTCGCCAAGATCCTTCATTGAAAAACTATTATTCAAATATTCCTTGACACTATTAAGAAGGTCTACATCATTCCCAATCAAAAATATGTCATCTATATATAGTATTAAGAATGCTACAGAGCTCCCACTCACTTTCTTGTAAATACAAGCTTCTCCATAAGTTTGTATAAAACCAAAACTTTTGATCACCTTATCAAAACGTTGATTCCAACTTCGGGATGCTTGCTTTAATCCATAAATGGACCGTTGAAGTTTGCATACCTTGTTAGCATCTTTAGGATCGACAAAACCTTTGGGTTGCATCATATACAACTCTTCATCAATGTCTCCATTGAGGAATGCTGTTTTGACATCCATCTGCCATATCTCATAATCATAATATGCAGCGATTGCTAACATAATCCTCACAGACTTTAGCTTCGCTACTGGTGAGAAATTCTCATCATAGTCAACTCCTTGAATTTGTCGAAACCCCTTTGCGACAAGTCGAGCTTTATAGACAGTAACATTACCATCAGCATCTGTTTTCTTCTTGAAAATCCATTTGTTCTCGACAGCCTTCCGGCCATCCGGTAAGTCCACCAAAGTCCATACTTGGTTTTCGTACATGGATCCAATCTCGTATTTCATGGCTTCTCGCCATTTATTGGAATCTGGGCTCATCATCGCTTCCTCATATGTCTCAGGGTCATCGGTGTTGTCCACCAACATGACACTCATAACGGGATCATACCAATCTGGAGTGGTATGAGTTCTCGTTGACCTGCGAGGCTCTGTAGCAACTTCAACCGAAGTTTCATGATCTTCATCATTAGCTTCCTCTCTAATTGGTGCAGGCACCACAGGAACTTCTTCCGGTGCTGCGCTACTCGCAATTTCGAGAGAAGGTTCGACAACCTCGTCGAGTTCTACTTTCCTTCCAGTCACTTCTTTCGAGAGAAATTCCTTCTCTAGAAAGGATCCATTCTTGGCAACGAAGATTTTGCCTTCGGATCTATGATAGAAGGTATACCCAATAGTTTCCTTCGGGTATCCAATGAAGACGCATTTTTCCGCTTTGGGTTCAAGCTTGTCCGGCTGTAACTTCTTTACATAGGCTTCGCAACCCCAAACTTTAAGGAACGACAATCTAGGTTTCTTCCCAAACCATAATTCATACGGTGTCATTTCAACGGATTTAGATGGTGCCCTATTTAAAGTGAATGCGGCTGTTTCTAATGCATAACCCCAAAATGATAGAGGTAAATCTGTAAGTGACATCATAGAACGAACCATATCTAAGAGAGTTCGATTACGACGTTCGGACACACCATTACGCTATGGTGTTCCCGACGGTGTCAATTGTGAAAGTATTCCGCATTTCTTCAAATGCTTGCCAAACTCGTAACTTAGATATTCACCTCCACGATCAGAACGTAGAAATTTAATCTTCTTGTTACGTTGATTCTCTACCTCACTTTGAAATTCCTTAAACTTCTCGAAAGTTTCGGACTTATGTTTCATGAAATAGATATACCCATATCTACTCAAATCATCCGTGAAGGTAAGAACATAACGATAACCACCGCGCGATGCTACACTCATTGGACCACACACATCGGTATGTATGATTTCCAATAAGTCCGTAGCTCGCTCCATCATACCAGAGAATGGAGTCTTAGTCATTTTACCCATCAGACATGCTTCGCATCTTTCAAGTGATTCGAAATCAAGTGATTCAAGAAGTCCATCGGAATGGAGTTTCTTCATACGCTTCACTCCAATGTGACCAAGACGACAGTGCCACATATAGGTCAAGTTATCGCTCGATTTCAAACGTTTAGCCTCAATGTTATTAATATGTGTATTTCCACTATCGAGATTCAATAAGAATAGACCATCTATCAAAGGTGCATGTGCATAAAACATATTACTCATATAAATCGAACAACCATTATTCTCGGACTTAAACAAGTAACCGTCTCGCAATAAACAAGATCCCGATATAATGTTCATGCTTAACGCATGCACCAAATAACAATTATTTAAGTATAAAACTAATCCCGATGGTAGATGAAGGGGTAGCGTGCCGACCGCGATCACATCAACCTTTGATCTGTTTCCCACGCGCATCGTCACCTCGTTCTTCGCTAGCTTCCATTTATTCGGCAGCACCTGTTTCGAGTTACAAATATGAGCAACCGAACCAGTATCAAATACCCAGGCACTACTACGAGTACTAGTGAGATACACATCAATAACATGCATATCGGATATACCTTTCTTCTTGATGTTGCCGTTCTTCAAATCCGCCAAGTACTTTGGGAAATTCCGCTTCCAGTGACCTTCTCCCTTGCAGTAAAAGCACTCAGTATCAGGCTTAGGTCCAGCCTTGGTCTTCTTCGTTGGCGTGGTAACTTTATTACCACCCTTCTTGAAGTGTCCCTTCTGCTTAGACTTGCCTTTCTTGAATTTGGTGGTCTTATTGACCAACAACACTTGGTGCTCTTTCTTGATCTCCACTTCTGCCGATTTCAACATGGCAAAGAGTTCTGGCAACGTCTTGTACATGTTTTGCATGTTGTAGTTCATCACAAAGTTCTTGTAACTTGGTGGTAGTGATTGGAGGACACGGTAAATCCCCAAAGAATTAGGAATCACTATACCCAAGCTTTGAAGTTTGTTTGCGTGCCCAGACATCTTAAGCACATGCTCACTGACGGAGCTGCCCTCTTCCATCTTGCAGTTAAAGAACTTTTCAGAAGCCTCATCGCTTTCAATTGCCGCATGAGTCTCAAAGATCAATTTGAGATCCTCGACAATATCATATGGGTCTGAATTCTCAAACCTTTTCTGAAGCTCCGATTCTAAACCATACAAGATAGCACACTGAACTGTGGAGTACCGAGTCTTCCGAGTGAGGTAAACATTCTTTACTTCATCGGCAGCATCAGCTGCAGGTGGGTCACCCAGCGGTGCATCCAGCACATAGGTCAAATTACCAGCTGTGAGGACGATCCTCAAATTGCGGAACCAATCCGCGAAGTTGCTTCCATTGTTTTTCAACTTTTCTTTCTCTAGGAACGCATTAAAATTGATGGTAGGGGCTGCCATTGATCTACAACATATTTGCAATAGTTTAGACTAAGTTTATGACAAATTGAGTTCAAATTAATAATAAAATTAATCTAGGTGAACTCCCACTCAAAACAATATCCCTCACACTGTTTTAGTGATCACACAAACCAAATCCACCACATCAACACCGATCATCACGAGAGCTGATATAGTTTCAATGGCGAACAATCGACATGTTCATCATATCTACTATATGATTCATGCTTTACCTTTCGGTGATCCGTGTTCCGAGACCATGTATGTACATGCTAGGCTCGTCAAGATAAAACCTTAGTTTCTGCATGAGCAAATCTGGCTTGCTCACGTTGTATACACTTGCGGAATCTAACACACCCGATCATCACGTGGTGCTTCGAAACAACAAGCTTTAGCAACGGTGCTAACTAAGGGTGAACACTTTATGACTTGAAATTCATGTGCATGAGGGATCATCTTATAATGCTACCGTCGTCTACTAAGCAATACAAGATGCATAAAGGATTAACATCACATGCAATTCATAATTTGTGATATGATATGGCCTTTCTTCTTTTGTGCTTCCGATCTCCATCTTCTAGCACGAACATGATCTCCATCATCACCGGCATTGCATCAAGGTCAATGACGCTTCTCCATGGTTGTCGTCCACCGGCTTCAACTATTACAACTACTTTGAATAGACACGCGGGTCTTAACATAAATTAAAGACAACCATATGGCTCCTGCCGGTTGCCAACTTACAATAAGGAAAATTGCATACATCAAATATAATCACAATCATGGCCATATCACATCACAGCACACCCCTGCAAAACAAAGTTAGACGCTTCTACTTTCTTTGCATATTTTACGTGGTTTGGGGCTTTCAATAAGTGTCGTTCTAACTTACGAACATGAACCACAACATTGATACTAGTATTGTTAATCACCCGTTGTAAATTGGATCTTAACTATGCTAGGAGAAACAGGCACCCGCAAATCCACTTATGCAATACAAGTTGCATGTCAAGCGTGGAGCAAGTCTCATGAACGATGTCATGTAAGGTTAGCCCGGGCCGCTTCATCCCAACATACCGCAAGATGCAAAGTACACAAGAAGCAATCGACAATAAAAGCATCAACGCCCACAATGACCATTGTGTTCTACTCGTGCAACAGATCTACATATAGACACGGCTCTGATACCACTGAAGGGATTCGTAGCATGGAAAACAAAAAATTTCTATCGCATACAAACAAACAAGCCAAGATCTATCTACTAGATTGTAGCAACGAGTCGACGGAATAACTCACCCTCGAAGATTCCAAAGTGTTTAACGAGAGCGGATTCTCGTGGGTGATGTAGTCGTACTCTTCCCGATCTCAAGATCGCGTAGACGATCCTTCCGGCGCTGCGTTCCGGCAGCGCTCCCGTAGTCGGTCACACGTTCGGTACTCGACGAAGACCTTCCTCTCCCTTGTTCCAGCAGGCAGCGGAGGTTGTAGCACTCTCCTCGCGATTCCGGCAGCACAACGGCGTGGTACCGGAAGTAGAGGGGAGATCTCGCAGGGCTTCGCCTTAAGCCGGAGAGAGTATGGCGGAGTATGGGAGAGTCCCTCGATGATCTAGGGTTTAGACACGCCGAGGAGGGGTCTAGGCCGACGGCTAGGGTTGCTAGGCGGCGGTGGCGGTTTGACCTAGGGCGGCGGCGACGACAGCAGGTGGCGGCGCCGGCGGCTTAGGGTTTGGAGGAGAGGATCTTGTGTGTCTCTAGGAGGGAGCCCTGCCCCTCCTTATATAGGTGGAGGGGCCGGCCGGCCAAGGGGAGGGAGAGGAGTCCCTCCCCAACTCGGCTTGGTGGTGCGCCGGCGGTGGGGAGGAGGGACTCCTCCCCAACTCGGTTTCCTCCTCCTTTTCCACTTCCCAAAAATAGCCGTTTGACTTTCAATCTAGGCGTTTGACTTTTCAAACAAGGATTTGATTTAATCCTCTATTTTGTTCAGCGATGACACTTAGTACATGATGCAATCATACCAACTTGATATAACACATTCATGTACCCTTCCCCTCCGGAGTGCCGGTCATTCCGGAACCTTCTAGAACATTCCCGATGAAAACACCGGAATCATTCTCCAACTCCGAAACAGGACTTTCCTTATATGAATCTTATTCTCCGGACCATTCCGGATCTCCTCGTGATATCCCGAATCTCATTCGAGACTCCGAACAACATTTGGACTCTTTCTCATCAATCCATAACTACTCAAACAACGTCGAATCCTTAAGTGTGTCTCCCTACGGTTCGTGAATTATGCGGACATGATCGAGACACTTCTCCGATCAATAACCAATAGAGGAATCTGGAAATTCATATGGCTCCCACATATTTCTACAATTACTTTGCGATCGAATGAACCACTTACATACGATACCAATTTCCCTTTGTCTCACGATAGTTTACTCATCCGAGGTTATGATCGTCGGTATCTCCGCATACCTAGTTCAACCTCGTTACCGATAAGTACTCTTTTCTCGTTCCCGTGATATGTGATCCCTTGTGAGCCAGTCACATGCTTGCAAGCTAATTGTATGACATTTCACCGAGAGGGCCCAGAGTATATCTATCCGTCATATGGATGGACAAATCCCACTCTCGATCCATGTGTTTCAACCAATACTTTCCGAACACTCAATGCCACCTTTATAGCCACCCAGTTACGGTGTGGTGTTTGATGTCATCAAAGCATCCATCCGGTAAAGGTGATATGCATGATCTCATGGTCGAAGGAATTAGGTTACTATGTATCAGAAAGCATATAGCAATTGAACTATTAAAATGACTTGATCTTTATGCTACGCTTATCTATAGGAGTATGTCCACCATATCATTCTCCTAACGATATGATCTTGTTGTTAATAACATCTCAATGTTCATGATAGGGAAACCACAATTATCTATTAACCAACAAGCTAGTATTATATAGAGGCTTTACTAGGGACTTCAAATTAAGTTTACAAATCACACAAGTATTAATGTTTCCTTGTTAATACTATTATAGCATGAATGTAAACATTTATCATAAACACAAAGATATAATAATAACTACATTTATTATTGCCTCTAGGGCATATATCCAACAAGTATATCGTGAGGCAAAAGGGACTCAGACGTAAGTCGCATTGGAAAGGCAAGTCGTCATGACTCTTTGGTACTTGGGAGTCAGCACGTTCTGCTAGGAGCCACTACCGACTGATCGATTGAGAGTCGGACTCCAATCGTGTCCAAGTAGCCATGAGCCTGCGGGGTCACACACTTAAGAGCGGGAGCATGTTCGGATTGGATCTGAACCTGTAATCTGGTTGGGTTGGACCTAAATCGGATTAGGACTGAGTTAGTGAGTTGGACTCACGGTGACTAGTGTTATATGGGCTTTAGTGAATGGGTCGCGCGAGCAGAGCCATGTTCACTCCCTATATATAATGGAGCACCGTAACCCAGAAAGGTTAACCGTTGTTCGGTTAGGTCATTCCATGTGTTGGAAACCCTAGCTCCACAGCAGTCCTACCGTCGATATGAACCTAGCAGTTCGCCGCCGATGCTCCTCCTTGTACGTGTGGATACCAGTAGAGGTGTTGTGCGATCAGCACCAGGACGATCAGATCGTGAGGACTGCACTGCATCAACTGACGCGCTTCATTAGTAATCCGCAACTGCGCGTCTAGTGGTAAACCTCGTGGCCTTCTACCTCAGCTAGATCTTGGGATCACCATGTTAGAGGAAAAGTTTTATTTTATCTCTGCGTGGCCCAACGGATCGATGCTCATGCATGTGTGTATGGAGAGGATGATGTGTTCATGTGTATGGATCAGTCTCTCTCTCTCTTGTGTTTGTGTGTGAATGAGTTGCCATTTGTTTTGCCAAAATGTTGATTTATTTCCATTTTGGCAAGATTTTGGCATTTCATAAAGGTCCTTATTTTAGGATAGGTCATGCCAAAATTTTCTATCGACCATTGCATGCATGCATTGATTATGTGGTTATAATAAACTTCTAATTGTACTGTGTACACCATGCAGGCAAGCATGGTCCGCATAATGAGCGAAGGCATTGTGGCTAGATTTTTGAAATGCGCGATGGTCGACATGATACAAAATAAGAAGAATGAGATAAGATGTCCGTGCAGAAGATGCAAACTCAACTGGTTGATCGACCCAGATTTCGGGCATCTGCAGGCGCACCTTCTCCGCAATGGTTTCATGGATAAGAGATGACGAAGACGATGGAGACGGTGAAGGTGGGAAACATGACGATGATCATCACGGCAAGGACAAGCGAGATGAGGAAGATTCTCCTGGAGATGGTGAAGGTGCGGAAGCAGACCGGGATGATGATGATCTCGATGCCGGAGGAGCAGACGACGATGGAACAACGTCAGGCTGGGTGCGGGACCCTTATGTGCAAGAGCTGCTTCTCAAGCAGACGAGTAACGCCAGGGCTGCCGCTAGAGAGAAAGCCAAGCTTGCACAACTTGAGAAAGACGCGGTTACTCCATTGTATGAAGGATGCAGGCCCGATGATACCCGCTTGAATGTAACGCTCAAGGCTATGGAGATGAAGGAAAAACACAAATTGAGCGACGCAAGCTTCGACGATATGATGGCATTCTGGCACGATCGTCTCCCGGAGGGGACCATGTGTCCAACTAGTATCAAGGACGCCAAGAAAATCGTCTATCCTCTCGATCTACCGCATGTTAGATACCACGTATGCATCAAAGATTGCATCATTTATCGAGGTGAGTACGCGGAGAAAACCACATGTCCGGTGTGCGGCGTGAGTCGATACAAGAAAGTGAAGAAAGCACCTCGAAAAGTGGTATGGTACTTTCCTATCACTCCTCATCTGCAGTGCTATTTCGCGGACCCTAAGGAAGCTAAGCTCATGTGATGGCATGCGGAAAGGAAGAAGCCAGGAGATGACGATGACCCCAAAAAGGATGAGCTGTTGACGTGTCCTTCAGATGCTAGCCAGTGGAAAGCATTGGACCTCGAATTCCCAGAATTCGGTGGACATTCGAGGAACATCAGGCTTGGTGCAAGCACTGATGGACTCAATCCGTTCGGTAGCCAGAGCAGCACGCACATAACTTGGCCCGTGTTTGTATGGATGTACAACTCCCTCCATGGTTGTGCATGAAGAAGAAGTACATACAAATGAGTATGCTAATACAAGGGACGAAACAACTTGGTACCAACGTCAATCTGTATCTCGGGCTGTTGAAAGAGGAGCTAGCCACGTTATGGGAATCTGGAGCCAATACTTACGACGTCGTCGCACAAGATTATTTCACTATCAGAGCCACATTGGTCACTATGGTGCAGGACTATCCAGGTTGCGGATATATGTCGGGGCAGATTATCCAAGGATTCTCCGCATGTGTTAGGTGCATGGATAACACAAGCTATCTCCAACTATAGAAAGATCCAGGGTCTTTAAAAACCGTGTTCATGGCGCACCGGAGGTGGCTCGGCAAGAATGATCAATGGAGAAAACATGGAGATCTCTTCGATGGCAAATCCGAGACCCGAGGAATCCTAGAGCGGAGGAGCAGCGAAGAAGTGGAAGAATTGTTGAAAAACTGGAAAGATTGTCCTAAGATTGGAAAGAAGCGAAAGAGGCAGCAAGACAAGCCGCTGCTGAAGGTATGTAAAACAAGGTCTGTTTTCTGGGAGTTGCCATACTGGAAGTTTCTCCACATGCCTCATAGCCTTGACATCATGTATATCACGAAAAACGTGTGCAAGAGTCTGGTCGCCACCATAATCAACATGCCAGATAGGACGAAAGATGGTCCGAAAGCAAGGCACGACCTGATATTCATGGGCATCCGGAAGGAGCTTCACGGAGGATGCACTACTCCTGATGATCTGGAAGATCATGAGTCGGAGGCGGCACAAGGTCGTCGGAAGGGTAAAAAGTTCAAGAAGAACGAATATTACTGCCCTCCTTCTTGCTTCACTCTATGCCAGGATGAGATCAAACAATTTTTCAAGTGCCTTCTAGGAGTCAAATTTCCTTATGGCTACGCGGGCAAGATAACAGATACCTAGACGAGGCGAAGCAGAGGTTCAATGGCATGAAGTCTCACGACTGTGCCGGGCTAACGATGCAGGTACTACTGGTTGCACTAAGAGGGATAATGGACGAGCACGTCCGTGAAACGTTGTTTGTCCTCTGCAAGTTTTTCGACGTCATCTCTAGAAAGTGGATTGGCGTGAATCAGCTCGGGAGGCTATAGGAGGAGATCGTGGTGATACTATGCGAGCTTGAGGTCTACTTCCCGCCCACATTCTTCGACATTATGGTGCATCTGCTGGTCCATGTCGTGGAGGACATCGTCCAACTCAGGCCGATGTTCCTCCGCAGCATGATGGCGTTCGAAAGGATGAACACACACATCAAAGGATACGTTCGCAACAGGCCCCGTCCAGTTGGAAGCATAGCCAAGGGCTTTCTGGCCGAAGAGTGCATATCTTTCTGCACGAATTATCTAGACATCGAGAACCCTGTCGGTCTTCCCGTCAACAGGCACCTTGGCAAGATCGACAGATCTGGTCACCGAGAGGGTCATCATGTACTACATGCAGACTTCGATTGTCGACGCGCAGACTTTGATCGAGAAAACCTCGTCGCGCTACATCATTTAGAACTGGTTGATCCTTGTGTACAGAAGCACAAAAGGTTAACCGAGAAGAAGTATAGTGACCGGGGCATACAGAGGATGCAGGGAGAAATAATCAAAGAGCACAACTCAGATTTCACGCGTTTGTTTAGGTAGACGCTCCTTGATAATCCCCTGCGATCGCATTCTTCTAACACGGAAAAGATCATATTCACCTTGTCGCAGGGACCCATGCAAAACCTGGTGACCTATTAGGCGTATGATATCAACGGCTACACATGCTACACGGAGGAAAATGACAACAGTGTGATTATCAGAACTCAGGTGTAACGTCGGAATTCTACACCGATGACAATGTGAAGGAAAGATTCTATGGAAGGATCGAGGAGATCTGGGAGCTCGACTACTATGGAAAAAAGGTGCCGATGTTCCATGTCATATGGGTAAAGAGCGTCGAAAGAGAAGACCGGTATTTCACAACCATGGTTATACCCGAAGCAGCCAAATCCAAGGCCGCCGGTGCGAACGTGGCCGCGAAAAATGAACCATGGGTACTGGCTAGCAAAGTGGACCAATGTTTTTTCATTACCGACCCGACAAATCCTAGCCGTGTTGTCGTGAGGAGAGGAAAAAGAAACATCATCGTAATGGATGGAGTCGCCAACGAGCAAGACTTCGACCAGTACAACGATCCAAAGATTGAAGATGATGACGACTACGATGCAACAACATAAATCACCAGAAGAAAAAGGACAACCCTACCCAAAAAAGGTAGGCCGTTCGAAAGAAGAAATATTAAAGTGCCGGGGCTAAATTATTCAACCGCGACAAAGAAGGGAAAAATGATTGTAAAACGCTAGCTCAAAAAATATTGTAAAACGTGTGGTCAAAAAAGATTGTAATATTCATGGACAAATTATTATTTAATTTAGTTATACTTTGAATCATATTTGTACCACTTTTATGACATATATTATCACTTTTGGACATTTTTGGAATATTTAAATGTATTTTAAAAACAAAATAAAACTTTTATGGCATATATCACCACTTTTAGGCATTTTTTGGAACATTTAAAAGTATTTTTAAAATAAAAACAAAAAAGGTGGGCACCAGGATTCAAACGTGGGTGGTCATGGGTTCAGAATAGAGCAGTGGGAAAAACTAGTGGGATAGGCTAGTGTAGCTATTAGAAGCAGTGATGTAGTAATCTTATAGAGTCGTTAGAAGCCGATAGGCATAGCGCAATAGCCCGGAGTGTGCTACATATATAGAGTGCGCTATGCCTATATGGGCTTTATCCACACGTGTGCGTGGGCATGTCCCTCTCTCGCCCATCTCATCCCCATCTCAGCCCGAGCCCGACCCCCCCCCCCCCCGCACCGCCTCGCCAGCAGTCGCCGCACAAGGAGGAGGCCCGCCCGCGTCCGAGGAGGAGGAGGCCCGCCCGTGTCCGAGGAGGAGGCTGTAACACCCTCAGAATCGGCCCTATGCAAGTTTTAGCGAAACCCGCCAAACCCGCATAGAAACGATTCAAAGGTGCCCACCAGGCACTTTCGTGCGGGTGGAAAACGAAGTAATAACATTACACAACAGTCCTCGATGGGACCCACAGAACAGATATATACAACAGCGACTCAAAGAGTCAAGAATACAGATATAATATACAAGATCCAAATCACCTTGAAAATGGTGGAGCGTCCGACTACGGACAAGATGCAAATGGGGCTAAGAGCCCTGAAGAATAACCAATGGCGTCCATAACCCTGCCCAGGCCAAGCCGGAAGGGTAACCCTGCTAACGACGTCGATCTCAAAACCTGCTTAAACAAAAGGGGTGCCAACAAAGGGCAAAGGAAAAAGAGGAGCGTCAGCACTAAGGCCAGTACACGGCGAGACTAGAATTCGGCGGTCCTCGCCTACATAGGTATGGTGGACTGAAGCGGCAGCGGCAGCATGCACTAAACAACCTATAGAGACTCGATATAACTGGCGGCTATCAGGGAGGGGTAAGAAAGACCTACTCGGAACCAACCGGAATCCAACACCAAACAAACCCATCCTGGTATTCCCCTCGATACCGACCGAGAAAGTCAACCGAGGAACTCGCATAGTTGGCAGTTTTATTTATCCAGTTATCGTTGCAGCAATTACTAGTTAGGTATAGATGGTTATCCTGATAAAATAAGCAGTGGGCACTTTTAGTTAACCATTCGGTTGTAGTTGCATCACTTACTAGTCAGATACAATTGGCGTGAGATATCCCAAAAACCCAGCAGTTGTTGGTACTTTTATTTAGCCATTCCGTTATAGTTGCAATACTTACTAGACAGATACAATGGTCGCGAGCGACATCACAAGCAAGCAATTGTTGGCAGTTTTATTTAGCCATTCCATTGTAGTGAAGCTGATTACTAGTCATTATAAAGTCAAATTTATAGCACTACTTTAGTTATAGTTGTCTATGATCGAGATACTGTGCTCCAAGTCGTCCATAACCGCGGACACGACTTTCAGAAAGTTTTAACCCGGCCGGGGTGCACAAATAGCAACACACACACGATCGACCTCGGAAAAACCAAATCAAAACCCAACGAGGCTTTCACGACAAAGCAATCATAGGATTCAGAAATATTTCAGGGGGCCACCCCTTGGAGTACACCCGCAACGAAGTTAGCTGACTCCGATACGGACCCGAGGTTTGGGTGGACGGCTGTGAACGACTGGGAACCCAAAACTGGGCTTGTCGACACCGCGGAATCGTGTCCCGATCCTAAACAGTACAGTGTGCTCCTCGCACAATTTAAATAAAGCAGTAAAGCATGGCATAAGTACAGGATCGTAAATAAAACCTCAAACTAGTTTGTGGACCCAAGAAATAAGAATGAATCAAGCTCTGGCTAAGGGGGGTCCCATAATTCCCCGTATGTGGATAGCGCGAATATTCAAGGAACAGGTATCAAGTACTCGGGGTCCTACGGGACACAAGTGGACGGTTAACAACCAAATAACATCTATTGCCCACCTGTGCCTCTGCTTACTTACTTCAATTTTAGTCGTTAAACAGTAATTAAAGTGAACAATAATTAAAGCCACGACCATCTCCAACATTGAACATGCGGCAAGGCTCCAACAACTGTGGTACTTGACGACACTCGACAGCACTTGAGCAAGCGACTACGACGCGCAAGTCCAACTATCTACCAAACAACAGGTAATAGGAGGTGTCCAAGGCGATATAAGGCTGCAAGGGATATCACGGGTACAAAAACTAGAGCATCGCAACACAGATAGCAATAGATCAACAGGAGGGAATAAATACTATAAAAGTAAGATAGGTAGAAAGGGGGAGATGCTCGCCTGAAAACATTGCTGAAGGTTCATCCGAAGATCGGGGCGAAGCTCACATCAACTCAACGGCCTTATCCGCGAAGAAGCAAAGCACTAGAATAAACACCGGATGCAATATTTAATACTACGGCAAAAGATCGGCATGATGCATGTATGATGTATGACATGGCAAAGCTACGATGCAATTAGGTCATATTAAGCGGACCCGGGGGTCCCGACAATTAATTAGGTGGTTCATGTTGTTTAACTACCCCGCAATTTAAATGTTGTTTGAACCAGGTAAAATATAGCACCGGTTCGCTATACCAATTTAAATGAGGCCGATATACGACTGGATTTGCCCGCATATGGGCCCCATATTTAATTATAAGGTGAATCGGCATAAGGCCCCCAAACCACATGACAATATGTATGCAAGCATGGCAATTTAATATGCATCAATTGATATTACATTTGTATAATAGGGCTCGAGAAAAGGGGTCACACATTAGGGTTCGGCGATCTTGGGGTTCCCGGGGGTTCGGGGTTCGGTGTCAGGGTTCGGATCTGGGGTTCGACGAATTCGTTCTCGGCGGAATCGGCGTCCGGGAAGTAGCACTTGTCGCACCGGGGTCTCGGTGTCCGGGGTGAAGTACTCGGCGTCCTCGAGGGAGTATTTGGTTCGGTGTCGGGGGCGCATCGGGTTCTTCCGGGTCGGTGTCGATCTTGTCGTTGCGACGATCTTGTCGGGCCCCACGGGGTCGGGCTTCGAAGCCAGGAAGGAGTACTTGGCGTCCGGCGGTAGATCTTGTCGATTTCACTCCAACGGCCTTGTCATTCTGCAGCGGGGATCATGGTGTCATCGGGGTCCGGGTCTTGGTCGGGTCGCCGGGATTGGTCTTCGGAATCGGCGATCTTGGCGTTCGGGTTCTTGACTTGGTATCCGAGACGCAGGTCTTGTCGCGTGTGTGGTTGCCGGGTCCGCGACGTGGGCTTCGAGTATGGCAGCACATGTCGAAGATCTTGTCGATGTAGTCCCGTTAGGCGTTCACGAGCATCTTGGTGGTACTTGCATCTACAGAAGATCTTGGCCATGCAGAACTTGTGTCGAACACGATGCAGGCGAGCACGGGACGGGCGCGGCTGACCCAGACGGCGGCCAACGATGACGACACGGCGAGGAGGCGGCCTCGACGGGGCGTCAGGGACTCGTGCGGGGCGCTGGTGGCTCGCGGAGCTGCAGGGCGGTGGAGACGGACGCAGGCGGGCGGAGCTCGGAGCCAGGAGGAGGAGAAGAAGCGGCTCGGCGGGGTGCTACCGACGGCGGGGTACGCGGCCGCGGCGGCGGCGGAAGGCGGAGGAGGGGCCACGGCTCGCGGGCACCGACGGGAGGTGGAGGCGAGGCCGGCCAGGGAGGGAGAGGGAGCGAGGAAGAGAGGAGGAAGGGAGACGCGGCAGCGGCCGGTGGCGAGCGGGACCGGCGGAAGGGAAGGAGGCCGGCGGCGAGGGGGGGCCGCGGCTCGGGTGGCAGGCAGTGGGGGAGCAAGCGCGGGAAGCGAGGGTGGCGAGCGACGCGGTGAGGCAGAGGAAGGGAGCGGCGGCGGCGACTGCGCCGACTCGGAAAAAGGGGGGGGGGACGCGGTGGGATGGGTGGTTTGCTGTGGGGTGGGGGGGTTCGGTGTGTGGTGTTGTGTGTGTGGTGTGTGTGGGCCGGCTGGGTGAAGAGAGGAGGAGGGGTGAGGTGTCAGCGGTTGAGTGGAGGGAGTGGTGAGGGGAGATGAGGTGGCGAGCGATGATTGGAGGGGGTGAGGTGGAGGCAGGGTGGGTAGGATAGGATTTGGTATGTATAGGATTTAGGTTTAGTTAGATGGACCGATTTGGTTTTGTACTGGGGGTGGCCAACTGGGTCGGATCGGCCCAGTTCGGCTGCCCCCTAAAAATAATTAAATATTTTATTTATTTCAAACAGGGCTTTTGCAAACCGATAGCAGACAAAACAAAATAATCCGGAGACCCGGGTTTCGCGTTTGAATAAAGACGGGGCGTTTAGAAAACAAAAACAGGTTTTTCCGCAAATAGTTTTATGCAAGCGAATGCAAGGTGATGACGATGCTCAAATGCAATGCGGCATGATGACATGAGCATGCGGTCATGATGATGCAATGCACAAAAACAACGCGATTTTCTAGTAGTGGTTTTGCGGGATGCCACAGAGGCCCGCGCATGTCCGAGGAGGAGGAGGCCGCCCGTGTCCGAGGAGGAGGAGGAGGTTGCCGTCGTCCTCCCATCGTCGTTCGCTCGTCGTCGTCCTCGTCTCAGAGGTTAGCTAGCGTTGCCCCTCCCCTCTCTCCCTCTCTCTCCCTCTGTCCCCTCACTCTGCAGGCGACAAGAAGCTAGGGTTAGAACACTGAACACCAAGATGGTTAGTTTGCATGTGTGCATGCGCATGGTAGAGTGGGTGAATGCTAGCAAATTAATCTTGAATGTTAGCAACTTGATTCAGTACAATAGTAAGTTTCATATGTGCAGTAGATGGCCCAGGCTTAAACAGATAATTTTGATGCAGTAGATGAATATGCTTTTCAGTAGATGGTCATATGTGCAGTAGATAAATATGCAGTAGATGGTCCACTTAAAATAAAACATAGGTTTCAGTTAACTGTACTTTATCCCAAGCATGAAAGAAAACATCACTCAGGCATCAAACTGAGTAAGATGCAGAGCAGTAAAGTTTCTTGATCTGTTAATGTCTCTCCAGAGGAAAACATGACAATGTTCAGGTTGAGGCTTTGTTGGTTACAATCATGCATAGATGCTTGGTTACAATATTCAGGTTGAGCCTCTTCCGTTTCCTCAGAGATTTTTTCATCATACTGAAGAATAATAGAACAAAGATATGTTAATTGCATATTTTATCAAGTCCAGTAATAATAGACAAAGAGCCTGAGCCATCGGTTGATCAGATTAGGAAAAACCTGCGGACTGTGTAAGTGTTGAATTGTTCTTTTTCATTTTGATGGAGTAGATAATTCTCTTCCCTATTTATAAGTTCTGTACTTTGGTCAAAATGAAAAGTGCATCGATTAGTTTCCTATCAGTTGTTGCCAATATGCAGTGCCCCTTTGCGCTATTCTTTTTTTACAATGACCTATCTGTAGTTCTTTGCAATGAAACATGGTACTAGTAATGTGCATTTGGGAATCGATGATTTTGTTGGGATGGTAATTCTGATCCAACCGAGTGTCACCTCATCGGCCATGTATCCATCCTGACCTGGGGTGGATGACCTGCTCAGAGTTTGAGTGCCCTGATTGTCGCCTCGTGAGCAACAACACCAAAGCTGGAACATGGTACTAGGCTGCCAGGCTACCTGCCGTCGCCAGTGCCAGTGGCAGTGGCAGTGCTGCCTGTATCTGCATGTCGCTCACCCGTAACTGCGATTAACCCCACTGCAACATCAAAATAGCCATATCAAAATAGCATCAAAACAGTAATAATCTGCATGCATAGGAGTATCATTTGTTTGCTGTCAAGTATAGTATATCCAATGAATCTATTCTGCATCATCTCATGTAATATTTGTTTGCTGTCAACTATAAAAACAACGAAGACAGCAATTTCTTATTTTCTGTTTGTTGTCATGTAATATCTGCATTAACTGTTTGCTGTCATGTAATATCTGTTTGCTATCAAGTATATCTCATGATATATGATGTAATATCTCATGTAATGAAGCTGTTCTCATTTTCTTATTGCAAGCAAATGACAGCAAGGATTGTTGTTATTGTTGTAGCCCTTGAAATTGTGCTTTTGCTTGTGCTTGTATGAAGCACTTTCTTATGTCGTGTATGTAGTTTCTTGTATGAAATGAGTCCTAATTTTTACCGGAATATTGATTAACTCCCATTTCGGCAGAAATCGGGCACTCCTAGTTTAAGAAAATTAGCAAAGGTCATGCCGAATTTTTCCGTGCACTTTATTACTAACCAATTATTTGCTTTTTATTAGTGCAAACATGTGTGACAACGACGAGTCTGGCTATTCTAAGCGCATCAGCACTCAAGGAGAAGTCAGACCTCCGAATAAACAATTGACTTTCTGGGAGGCGGCCCAGTGGCTAGAAGACGATGAAGAATACCATCCTTCGGTGAGCGAGGATGATGAGATGGAAGACGCGGAGGAAGAAGCCGAAGGAACAGCGGATGATGAAACCACTGATGGCGGCGAGGGCACAGGGAGTGGTAGCAATCCTCCTAAGAAGAAGAAGAAGCCGAAGGAACAACGCCCGAACACGGTCGGCACCGTCAGAGAGGAAATTACCGAAGTGAGCCCAACAGGGGTTCCTTTGGCACCCGACCTTGTCGTCAGAGGGTACGGTGGGCAAGTGGCGGCGATCACCAGGACCAACATCTTGATCAACACCGAGAATCTCCGGCATAAAGATAATGGCCACTTGCGCACACTCCTCTTCGAGAAGATGCACGCAAGATACAAGTTCCCCACTGAGTATCGGAACACAAATTATCATGGGAATGAAGTAAACAAATCCGCCCTCACAAAGATGAGCACCGCCCTGGCCAGCTAGAGAACCCGGATAAAGAAGAAGATCTATAAAGAAGGCAAAAGTATCAAGGAGATCCAGAAGATTTACCCATAGATCACCGAAGATCAGTACCGGGCGTTCAAGGAGAGGTGCGAATCGGAAAGATCCCTGGCCTCGAGTAATCGGGGAAAGGTGCTGCAGGCGATGAATATAGGTCACCACCATCTCGGGTATGGTGGATACAGAACCATAGAGGACAAATGGGATAAGGAGGACGACGAGTATAGAGCTAAGGGGATAGCTAAACCTTTTGCGAAATTCGAAAAGGGGCAACTTCAAAACTTCATCAGGGCCCGTTACCATGTGGACCCAAAAACCAAAAAACTCACCCCGGATCCCACGGTGAAGGAATTCGAGGAAATTGTGGTAAGTAATTTAATTACCGCAGATCAACTCAATTGCATTGTAATTGATGAAGTCGAGTTTCTAAACGGTTCACTATTACTTCTTCTGCAGGAAGAGGAAATTGCTAGTCATGGATCCCAGGGTTCCTCATCCCAGGGGTCAACGGCAGCCACCCGGTGGGATAACCCTTTTAACATGGCGATGAACCAGGACAAGAAAATCACGTCCATCCTGCCTACCTTGGTGGAGTCAATAGAGAACTGGAGTGCGGGTGGTCGACAAGGGCCGTGCCCGATTCCAAGCATGGTCAGCAGCCACTCAAACAACGCTGCGCCGACGAATTAGTCGAATTATGTGTTCGTGACTCCGCCCGCTAGCACCGTGATGCCGGAAGTGTTAGTGACTCTCCCTGCCATCACCGTGGCACCGGACATGTTGGTGACTCCCCCTGCCATCGTCGCGGCGGCACCGGAGATCCAAGCACCCGGTAGGGAGAATACACCGGTGGCCGGCACCACGCCATCAAGCAGCCCCTCCATCTCTTGTACACTCGTCGTCGTATGCGGTGCCTCGACATTAGCCGATCTCGAAGCCATCACGGTAAACAAATTGTTTTACTGCCTTTCATGCCATCTATTACTCTTATGGCATATCTCTAACGCCATACATGTTTTCCTCAGACAGATGTTCCTTGCACTCTCTTATGCTAAGTGAACAACGAGTCGAGGAATGTTGCCAAGGGTACCATCGTTCAACCCTTGCAGCGCACGTTCCACTCAAGGACGATGCCAGATAGCGTGCACAGGGTTAAAATTAATCGTGTGCTAAGGGGCTGCGACGACCTGGAACCTCCCATTCAACCCCCAGGAGTGGATGAAGAAGAGCCGACTGTCCTTAGAAGTTGCTTCGGCTTATTCTTGCAATGGCCAAAGAGCATGATTTGTTTGGGGACAGCGGGGGCCATCACGCCACAGACAACAGCACTGCCTGTCGTGCCATCGACCAACGGTGGCAAAGCCCCATTACCGCCCTCACCGTCACCTCCACGCGGTGGGTCGGATGATCATGCTGATGATATGCACATGGCATAGGGTTCGTACGAGGACGACGAAGACTTCGATGATCAGTTCTTCAACACTCAGTTTAGCAACAAAGACCCAGCTGGTGGCCCCACAAAGAAACCCACTATCACCAAGCGTCTGTTTGGTTCTCAGGAGACGCCTCCAGCTTGCGCCTTCACCGAGCCAGCTGATACAATCAATCGGCCCTTTATTCTAAGCCCTGACACACTACATAGGGCGGCTGGTGCTTAGATTGCGGTGCATGCCCGCACTCCAAAAGGAAAAAAGTCCAGGAAAAGAAAATCTAGCAGCTCGAGCCAGCCGGTGGCGTCAACTGCGAATCTGATCAGGTTTCGGGAAGGGACACTGATGACCCACAAGTATAGGGGATCGCAACAGTCTTCGAGGGTAGTATTACCCAGTTTATTGATTCGACACAAGGGGAGCCAAAGAATACTTGCAAGCCTTAACAACTGAGTTGTCAATTCAGCCGCACCTGGAAATAGTTCTTGCTCACAGAAGTTTATCAATAGCAATAGTTTGTAATAGCAATAGCAAAGCAACGACAACAGTAGAACAAGAGAAATAGTAACAGTAAACAGTGGGATTCGAGTGCGGTAGGCATAGGGATGGATGGACGGCCGTTGCATGAACGAGTCTAAACATGTAACTTCAATATCTAGGGCACTGCAGATAAGTAAGAATAAGCATCCAAGTACTAAACAATCCTAGGCATGTGCTCCATATATAGTCATGCATGCTCGCAATGAGAACTTGCACAACATCTTTTGTCCAGCCAGCCCGTTGCAGGGGGCTCTAGGGAACTACTGGCAATTAAGGTGCTCCTTTTAATAGAGCACCGGAGCAAAGCATTAACACTCTGTGAACACATGTGATCCTCACACCACAGCCATCCCCTCCGGTTGTCCCAATTTCAATCACTTTGGGGCCTTTGGATCCGGATAATGATATGTGTACACAACTTGCAGATAAGATCACAAACAATACTATCATAATGATTCAATAATAAGTTCAGATCTGAGATCATGGCACTCGGGCCCTAGTGACAAGCATTAAGCACAACAAGTTGCAACAAAGTCAAATAGCACTAAAAGAGATACTAGGCACTATGCCCTAACAATCTTATTCGATTACATGATAGAATTCATCCAATCCCTACCATCCCCATAGCCTATAGCGGGGGATTACCCACTCATGGATGAGGGAAACATTGATGGTTGATGGAGAGGCGTTGGTGATGACGATGGCGATGATCCTCCCCAAATTCACCGTCCCGGCAGGGTGCCAGAACGGAGTTTCTGGTTCTGAATCTCGGTTTCTGGTGGTGGCGGCGCAGCATAGCTCTTTCTAGAAAAACGACCAACCTGTTGGAGATATGCCCAAGAGGCAATAATAAAGTGGTTATTATCATATCTTCACACTTATGATAAATGTTTACATACCATGCTATAATTGTATTAACCGGAAACATTAATACTTGTGTGATTTGTAAACTAAAATAAGAGTCCCTAGTAAAGCCTCTTGTTAAACTAGCTTGTTGGTTAATATATGATCATGGTTTCCTGATCATGAACATAGAGATGTTATTAACAACAGGATCATATCATTAGGAGAATGATGTGATGGACATACTCCTATAGATAAGCGTAGCATAAAGATCAAGTCATTTCAATAGTTCAATTGCTATATGCTTTCTGATACATAGTAACCTAATTCCTTCGACCATGAGATCATGCATATCACCTTTTCCGGATGGATGCTTTGATGTCATCAAACACCACACCGTAACAGGGTGGCTATAAAGGTGGCATTGAGTGTTCAGAAAGTATTGGTTGAAACACATGGATCAAGAGTGGGATTTGTCCATCCATATGACGGATAGATATACTCTGGGCCCTCTCGGTGAAATGTCATCCAATTAGCTTGCAAGCATGTGACTGGCTCACAAGGGATCACATATCACGGGAACAAGAAAAGAGTACTTATCAGTAACGAGGTTGAACTAGGTATGCAGAGATACCGACGATCATAACCTCGGATAAGTAAACTATCGTGAGACAAAGGGAAATTGGTATCGTATGTAAGTGGTTCATTCGATCGCAAAGTAATCATAGAAATATGTGGGAGCCATATGAATTTCCAGATTCCTCTATTGGTTATTGTTCGGAGAAGTGTCTCGATCATGTCCGCATAATTCACGAACCGTAGGGACACACACTTAAGGATTCGACGTTGTTTGAGTAGTTATGGTATTATGAGAAAGAGACAGAATGTTGTTCGGAGTCTCGGATGGGATCCGGGATATCACGAGGTGATCCGGAATGGTCCGAAGAATAAGATTCATATAAGGAAAGTCCCGTTTTGGAGTTCGGGAATGATTCCGGTGTTTTCATCGGGAATGTTCTAGAAGGTTCCGGATTGTCCGGCACTCCGGGGGGGAGGGTACATGAATGTGTCATTGAATGATTGCATCATGTACTAAGTGTTCTTGCTATTCCAAAAACATGAAAGTCAAATTGCCAGTTTGAAAGTCAAACGGCTAAAACAGGAAACTGTGGAAAACAGGAAACTGTGGGAAACAGGAAACTGTGGGAAACAAGCAAGAGGAGGTTGAAACCAACTTGGAGGAGGAGTTCCTCTCCTCCTTGGCCGGCGCCCAGCCCTAGGCCGAGTTGGGGAGGGACTCCCTCCCTCCCTGGCACGCCTAGCCCCTCCACCTATAAAAGGAGGGGCAGGGCTCCTCCTTGAGACACACAAGTTTCTACCTCTAATCTCCGGTTTAGAGCCGTTTTGGTTTAGAGCTTCTAATTGCTTTAAGCCTGCGGTTTAGAGCCTTCTAATTGGTGTGTCTAATCTCTAGACCACTAATAGCCCTCTCTCATAATCCACCATACTCGCTCCGGCTTAAGGCGAAGCCCTGCGGGATTTCCCCTCTACTTCCGGTACCACGCCGTTGTGCTGCCGGAATCGCGAGGAGAGTGCTACAACCTCCGCTGCCTGCTGGAACAAGGGAGAGGAAGGTCTTCGTCGAGTACCGAACGTGTGACCGACTGCGGGAGCGCTGCCGGAACGTGGCGCCGGAAGGATCGTCTACACGATCTTGAGATCGGAAAGAGTACGACTACATCACCCACGAGAATCTGCTCTCGTTAAACGCTTTGGAATCTTCGAGGGTAAGTTATTCCATCGACTCGTTGCTACAATCTAGTAGATAGATCTTGGCTTGTTTGTTTGTATGCGATAGAAAAATTTTGTTTTCCTTGCTACGAACCCCTACAGTGGTATTAGAGCCGTGTCTATATGTAGATCTGTTGCACGAGTAGAACACAATGGTCATTGTGGGCGTTGATGCTTTTATTGTCGATTGCTTCTTGTGTACTTTGCATCTTGCGGTATGTTGGGATGAAGCGGCCCGGGCTAACCTTACATGACATCGTTCATGAGACTTGCTCCACGCTTGACATGCAACTTGTATTGCATAAGTGGCTTTGCGGGTGCCTGTTTCTCCTAGCATAGTTAAGATCCAATTTACAACGGGTGATTGACAATACTAGTATCAATGTTGTGGTTCTTGTTCGTAAGTTAGAACGACACTTATTGAAAGCCCCAAAACCACGTAAAATATGCAAAGAAAGTAGAGGCGTCTAACTTTGTTTTGCAGGGGTGTGCAGTGATGTGATATGGCCATAATTGTGATTATATATGATGTATGCAATGTTCCTTATTGTAAGTTGGCAACCGGCAGGAGCCATATGGTTGTCTTTAATTTATGTTAAGACCCGTGTGTCTATTCAAAGTAGTTGTAATAGTTGAAGCCGGTGGACAACAACCATGGAGAAGCGTCATTGACCTTGATGCAATGCCGGTGATGATGGAGATCATGTTCGTGCTTGAAGATGGAGATCGGAAGCACAAAGAAGAAAGGCCATATCATATCACATATTATTGAATTGCATGTGATGTTAATCCTTTATGCATCTTGTATTGCTTAGTAGACAACGGTAGCATTATAAGATGATCCCTCATGCACATGAATTTCAAGTCATAAAGTGTTCACCCTTAGTTAGCACCGTTGCTAAAGCTTGTTGTTTCGAAGCACCACGTGATGATCGGGTGTGTTAGATTCTGCAAGTGTATACAACGTGAGCAAGCCAGATTTGCTCATGCAGAAACTAAGGTTTGATCTTGACGAGCCTAGCATGTACAGACATGGCCTCAGGAATACGGATTACCGAAAGGTAGAGCATGAGTCATATAGTAGATATGATGAACATGTTGATTGTTCGCCATTGAAGCTATATCAACTCTCGTGATGATCGGTTTTGATGTGGTGGATTTGGTTCATGTGATCACTAAAACAATGTGAGGGATATTGTTTTGAGTGGGAGTTCACCAAGATTAATTTAATTATTAATTAGAACTCAATTTATCATAAACTAAATCAAAGTGAATTTGCATAGTTGTTGTAGTCATTGGCATCCGTTTACCACCTTGCGCTTAGTTATAATTGAGATGATAGAACTATAGAATTCTGGTTAGTTACTTTACGAACTGGTATCGTATTGTTTTGAAGTGTTAATCTAAAGTTTAAAAGTCCTATTGCAAACTTTTAGTAAGTTCCGGTTACTCCATGAAGTTTAATAATTAGTATTAAATCAAGAGTAACAATTCCAAGTGTTAGTATATAAGTATCATGTTTGTCTCCATGATTCTTGATATTCAAAGGATTCTCCTAATATCAAGGTTATCTAAGGATCTGAAAGAGTTGTTTCAGAAACCATGATTTGTGGAAGATATTGTGATATCTGAAACGAAGTTTTGGTTGCAACATGATAGAGTATAATATGGCTAAAGTCATGTTCTCATATTTGATGAGAATTTGCAAAAGGTTGGAGACACTAGTTGTTCTAAACTTCCAAAAGTTTTTGGGAGAGCAACATTATACTCACGATTCACCGTTACAAGCTAATAGTAGCTTGATCATGGATAATTCCATGATAAGGGTGAATATTTGATGTAGGTAAAATATTTACTACACCAAGAGATTACTAAAGAAAGGAATTTGAAAGAACACCAAACATTTGATGATGGTGATCTACTTCAAAGTGCAAGTCCAAAGACATTGGTATTTAACTATACACGCTTTGGACTATGTGTCATATGTATGACTCCACTATTGATGTTGATAGATTCTTTCAAACAGAAAAGGAAATATTGAAAGAGAGTCTCATAAATATATGGCAGAAAAGAAAAGACTAGAATTGTTCAGTTTAAGTATATAGATGATATACATGTTATGGCTATATTCTTTGCTTATTAAACAATGTGGTTCTTAAGTATTTGATACTGAATTTGTTGGTGTGAATCGTCATACGAAACAACACAATTCATGAACTACAATGGCCTAAGTAACTAGCAAAAGAATATGTGATGATGTTCATCGAGAACAAATAAAGGGTTATTGTGTTGCTCGTTAAACATCAAAGCTTGCCTTCAAGATTTGTTTTATCAGGTATTATGAGAACAAAAGAGTTGCTCAAATAAATTACCGTGATCCATAAAAGATGGATGATTCACAAATCTCGTTGGAGAAATCACATCCATAAAACTAGTGCTAAAAATGTCGAAAGACAAATTGATTGAAAGATCACTTAGGAAGTGACATCGCCGTTTGAATTATAATGGAAAGAAAACATGAAGAAACTCCATGTTGATGGAATTTTGGAGTCTTCTGATTTTTGATCAAATGACGCTTGTGAAACTTTCCTAGAGATAATTAAAACTTCGTTCATAGGCCAAAAGGGAACGAATGACTAGCTTATTGGAACTTGTACATATTGTTGTATGAAATCCATTATGTGTAGTCAAAAGCGATGGATTTCAACTTCATATGCTTTCTCCAAAAATTTGAGTGAATATATGAATATTTACTTAATAAGGATAAAGTATGAAACACTTGAAAAGTTCAAAGACTTTCAAGATGAAGTGAAAAAACATTGTAACAAGAATATAAATAGTTTATGATAAGATCATAAAGGAAAATATTTAAGTTACAAGTTTAGCATAATACCTAAGATTTAAGGAATCGTTCCGTGGATTTGCATTTCCCGAAACACCATAAGGGTATGGAACGTTCGAGATATGTAATTAAACCTTGTTTGACATGGTTAGATCAAAGGTATAATTTATAAAACTGCCATTATATTTTAAAGATTAAAAGCTTTAGAGATTACCGTTTTTCCACTGAAAAGAGCTCCATCATAATCCGTTGAAATGACACCATATAAAGTTATGGTTTGGGATAAAACCCAAGTTGTCCTTTCTTAAACATTGGTATGCTTTGCATAAGAAAGATGTTTGCAACCAAAGTCGGATGAACCTGTCTTTGTATGTTATTTCGAATAACTGTTAAGTATTCCTCCATAACACCAGAGACAAAAGTGTTTGTCGCTTAGAACGTCAAATTTCTTTTGGAAGGAATTTTTCGTGAAAAGAAAAGTGGGAGGACAATAGAACTTTGATAAGGTTAAAAGAACCTTAGCTATATGTGCAGAGTTGCGCAGCGCCGAAAAGTGTTCCGGAGACAGCAACAATGCTCATGGCTCACGTGCCTCAAAGGTTGTGGTCACGGAGATCTAAGTTCCTATTGAAACAAGTAGATCGGGTAAACAATCAAATACCAAGATTTGAGGGTTGAATCATTATTTGAGAATAATGAACCGACTACATGCAAAGAAGCGATGATGGGCCCTGACTCCGTCAAATGGCTTGAAGCCATAAAATCCGTGATAGTTCCATACACGAGAAATCAAGTTTTGAACTTGAAGGACCCTCGAGAAAGGTGTAAGACCTTGAAGTTGTGTTTGGATCTATAAATAAATAGACATGGATGTTGCACATCTATGAAATAGTCGACATGTTGGGAAAGAGTTCACAACAATGTTCAAAGGTTGACTATGACAAGATCTGATCTTTCATAGCGATATTTAGTCTAGACGGATTAATATAGCAACCACTACATATAATTTTGTTATATGGTAGCTGAATAAACAAAACAAGTTCTTCTAATAGAATTGTTACCTAGGACATGTGCATAACACGGTCCATAGGGTTTTGTTAATTCAAAGGATGCTAAAAGCATATGCAAACTTCAATGGTTGAAGTGAGCATCGCGGAGTTGGAATCTTCACTGTGATGAAACTGTTAAAGGAGTTTAAAAGTTCATTAGAGACGATGAAGATGCTTGCGTTTGCAAGAAATTAAGTGGGAGCGCTAAGACATATTTCTAATACATTATGTGGAAGACATATTGTTGTTTGGAAATAATGTATCTTTTATTAACACATATTAAGAATTTCATCCCGATGAAAGACTTAGGCAAAACCCAAATATTTGGCATCAATAGACGCTAATATGGTTGTGCCAGAAGTACATAGACAAGATATTGAATGAGTTCAATATAGAAACTACAAGAGAGGTTCTTGTCACACAGAAAGGATTGAATAAGTTCAATGTTGATGATATATTCAAGTGTATTGACATTTGGTAAAGTGAAACAAATAATCAAGTATAGATTGATACTTGATGTATGAAATCACAAAGAGTTTTTATATCAATCATACTGTGATATGTACAAATCCAGATATGTCCTATGCTCTAAATGTTGTGAGAATATACCAGAATGATTCGTAAGATGATCATTGGACAATAGTAAGGATATTATTATGATCTTTTGAAAGAACTAAGAGTATAATATTTGTAGAAGTGACAAATAGATGGTTAGTTCATTGTAAAAGTACTACATTGATACTAGCTTTGTCACAAAGTACAAATTAAGTTTATCTCAATCTAAACTAAGGGTGGCACAATATAATGGAAAGTGAGTTCCATAATGGATTTGGATGATTTCCAAAGTTAAGACATTGTGACAGATACTACAACAAAAGGCTAAGTATATGACTGCTATTATAGCAGCAAAAGAGGGCATTTGTGTCAAGTAGTTTGTTATCAAACTAGGTGTAGTTCACAGAGGGATAATACTATGAAGATATATTGTGCGACAATATTATCAACATGTTTTAACCCCAAAGAACTAAAGGTCACACCGAAAGACCAAATTTATACAAAGCCATCTCATTAGAGAATGAGTGATGCGTAAAGACGCAAAGACATGCAATTACACACGGACCTAGAAGTGTCAGATCCGGAGATCAGTTGACCACTAGCAATCGTGTACATACAACACCGGAAAGTCATAGGTGTTGAATACACAAAGGTTTGAAACTAGATTATTGACTCTAGTGCAAGTGGGAGACTGTTGGAGATATGCCCAAGAGGCAATAATAAAGTGGTTATTATCATATCTTCACACTTATGATAAATGTTTACATACCATGCTATAATTGTATTAACCGGAAACATTAATACTTGTGTGATTTGTAAACTAAAATAAGAGTCCCTAGTAAAGCCTCTTGTTAAACTAGCTTGTTGGTTAATATATGATCATGGTTTCCTGATCATGAACATAGAGATGTTATTAACAATAGGATCATATCATTAGGAGAATGATGTGATGGACATACTCCTATAGATAAGCGTAGCATAAAGATCAAGTCATTTCAATAGTTCAATTGCTATATGCTTTCTGATACATAGTAACCTAATTCCTTCGACCATGAGATCATGCATATCACCTTTTCCGGATGGATGCTTTGATGTCATCAAACACCACACCGTAACAGGGTGGCTATAAAGGTGGCATTGAGTGTTCAGAAAGTATTGGTTGAAACACATGGATCAAGAGTGGGATTTGTCCATCCATATGACGGATAGATATACTCTGGGCCCTCTCGGTGAAATGTCATCCAATTAGCTTGCAAGCATGTGACTGGCTCACAAGGGATCACATATCACGGGAACGAGAAAAGAGTACTTATCAGTAACGAGGTTGAACTAGGTATGCAGAGATACCGACGATCATAACCTCGGATAAGTAAACTATCGTGAGACAAAGGGAAATTGGTATCGTATGTAAGTGGTTCATTCGATCGCAAAGTAATCGTAGAAATATGTGGGAGCCATATGAATTTCCAGATTCCTCTATTGGTTATTGTTCGGAGAAGTGTCTCGATCATGTCCGCATAATTCACGAACCGTAGGGAGACACACTTAAGGATTCGACGTTGTTTGAGTAGTTATGGTATTATGAGAAAGAGACCGAATGTTGTTCGGAGTCTCGGATGGGATCCGGGATATCACGAGGTGATCTGGAATGGTCCGGAGAATAAGATTCATATAAGGAAAGTCCCGTTTCGGAGTTCGGGAATGATTCCGGTGTTTTCATCGGGAATGTTCTAGAAGGTTCCGGATTGTCCGGCACTCCGGGGGGGGGGAGGGTACATGAATGTGTCATTGAATGATTGCATCATGTACTAAGTGTTCTTGCTGTTCCAAAAACATGAAAGTCAAATTGCCAGTTTGAAAGTCAAACGGCTAAAACAGGAAACTGTGGAAAACAGGAAACTGTGGGAAACAGGAAACTGTGGGAAACAAGCAAGAGGAGGTTGAAACCAACTTGGAGGAGGAGTTCCTCTCCTCCTTGGCCGGCGCCCAGCCCTAGGCCGAGTTGGGGAGGGACTCCCTCCCTCCCTGGCGCGCCTAGCCCCTCCACCTATAAAAGGAGGGGCAGGGCTCCTCCTTGAGACACACAAGTTTCTACCTCTAATCTCCGGTTTAGAGCCGTTCTGGTTTAGAGCTTCTAATTGCTTTAGCCTGCGGTTTAGAGCCTTCTAATTGGTGTGTCTAATCTCTAGACCACTAATAGCCCTCTCTCATAATCCACCATACTCGCTCCGGCTTAAGGCGAAGCCCTGCGGGATTTCCCCTCTACTTCCGGTACCACGCCGTTGTGCTGCCGGAATCGCGAGGAGAGTGCTACAACCTCCGCTGCCTGCTGGAACAAGGGAGAGGAAGGTCTTCGTCGAGTACCGAACGTGTGACCGACTGCGGGAACGCTGCCGGAATGCAGCGCCGGAAGGATCGTCTACACGATCTTGAGATCGGAAAGAGTACGACTACATCACCCACGAGAATCTGCTCTCGTTAAACGCTTTGGAATCTTCGAGGGTAAGTTATTCCATCGACTCGTTGCTACAATCTAGTAGATAGATCTTGGCTTGTTTGTTTGTATGCGATAGAAAAATTTTGTTTTCCTTGCTACGAACCCCTACACAACCCCCCTCGGTTTTTAGGTCAAGAGGCAACTTATAGGTGCAGAGGGAGGCCGAGGGGGTGTCTGGGGTGGCCGCACCCCCGTAGGCACGGCCAGGCCTGTACCGCGCCTGGCAGGGGTGTGGGCCCCCCAGGCATCCACTCTGTCTCGTACTCTGGCTCCATGGATCTTCTGGTGAAATAGGATTTTTGTCATATTTTCCGGGATTTTTCCTGATAGTTGATTTTCTACACAAAAACTAGACACCAAGGTAATTCTGCTGAAAGCAGCGTCAGTCCGTGTTAGTTGTATCCAAATCACACAAGTTTAGAGGAGAAACAATAGCAAAAGGGTTCGGGAAAGTAGATACGTTTTGGACGTATCAGCTACCAAGACCCGAGGGTATTATGTGGAGGATTCATGTGGTGGGTGAGCCCATGCTACCTAAGAATTTGCGGAGGCTCGCCAGTTTGGAACTGAAGAGTGTGCATGACGGTGTGCTGACGCTAGAGAGACGCCTTCTGGCGGAGAAAGATCCCTTGCACCCGGTATTCGTGGTTAAGGTGCCACCAGGCTTGGGCTTCGTCGACAATGCCCCCGTGGATCTGTTCTTCTAGCGGTTTGATGACATTTTCAATATGTTCCACCTGTACCCGCTGCACTATACCATGGTTCGCCTGTTTTCTCTCAGCCTGGCCATGCAGATTATTAGAGAGAACACACCGAGCATCGCTATAGTGCATCCCTACTACATGCGTGACGGCTGCTTGGGAAGCGCTGTTGAACGATGTTTCGTGGCCTCGTACCTAAAAATAATCTTCATGGCGAACAAGACAAAGGAATATATTCTCGTGCCTTACTTTCCCGAGTAAGTCATTAGTCACTCGCCACCATCGATTGGCTTTATTAGATTATCATCATTCTTTTTCCAACACATTCCATTTGATTTTTTTTGCGCAGAGATGAACACTGCACACTCATCTCCTTATCGCCGAAGCATTCGCACGCCATGTATTCCGACTCGGGGAGTCTAGAAAAGAAGAAAAACTACGACAAGATCAAGGAAGTTCTGGATGATGCTCTCACTGGCTATGCCTCGACGGAAGGCACCACCTTCGTGCGTAAGAAGGTCAAGTTCGGCAGGCACGTCTTCAACCATGTAACGGAGTTCCCCTACGTGGAGAACTGGAAGGCAGTAAGAAGGAAGCCTACTATGCACTCCATCACATGAGGGCGTTCCTACTAGACCAGCAGAATTCTACGCCGCTAGATCATCTCAAACAGTGGGCCGAAGCCAAGGCCAAGATCAATAATTCAGATATTAGACAAGAGATGTATCGCATCCAACAACAATTTGGGGCAATAATATTCGTGATTTCATGACTTCGGGGGGGGGGGGATCTTCTACGGAGGAAATCTCCCGAATAACCGTGACATAGAAGATTGCCTAGAGATACAGGGTGACTATAGGAAGTTCATGACGAGATAAGGAGTCGTCCCGATCCCTGAGCCGAGCCAGAAGGCTTGATGTTGGCCTAGTTATAGTTCCAAACTATAGATGACATTTGTGTGTGTGGACAAGTGTACATGCTACTACTTATCTTATTAGGTTTATGAATCATCGCTTACTTCTTTTTCTTATTATTATTATATATGAATCTATGCTTGGTTTTTTTGCTTACTCTTTGGTCCTTTGCTCACTTTGGTCCTTTTTTCCTTACTTTATTAGTCTTTATATGTGAATGCCGATGATTGAGATGTCGTGTCACACTATATATATATATATGTGAATGTGCTACGACGGGATCGTTAGCCTTGTGTTATGCACAAGTCCAAGTCTTGTGCATCCTACTTGGCTAACGGTTCCGTCGTAGCATATTCTTGTGTCCAACGACCTAGTTATATATATATATAACTAGGTCATGCTCTCCAACGATCAACAGATTCTTGCTCTCCAAGGATCCGAAGACGTCTTGGGCTTGGGCCACCCGAAAATCTTCATGGGCCGCGTGTATTTTCATGGGCCTTCCTTGGGCTGGACCAGGTATGCTGATGTCGTGTACCCGTAGGGTATAACCAATTCAGTAGCCCTCGAGTGTTCAGTCGAATCGTAGATTCGGCTAAGGACTCTTCAATCTTTCGGGTGCGGCCGTTTCTGTTTATCAGAGAATGATTTTAGTATGTAGGGATTGTCGATGCGTGTGACTGACTCTCCTGACGGATCAGGGTCAGTTAACTGTCTTAGGAAAAAACAACACGATCTTCTTCAGATTTGAGTCCCTCGACTCGAACCCAAAACAGATGCTGGCGTAATTCGACTCAGGCCGTTGAGGTCTTACAGGAGTCAAATCCCAGTAGTTTTCGAATGATGTACCCAACGCGTCCTTCGGGATTTTCATCGCGCCTGTTAGCACGGATTTTCATTAGCAGAGCGTAGTCGGGTGCGTTGCCAGGACATCAGATGATATCTGTAGGTCTTATCTTTGTGTCGCAGACACAGCATCCGAAATTTTATCACCGCGGACGTGTTTCGGGTGGCCAAGGAGGATGTTACTCACTTAGCGTTGATTGGGGGCAAAGTTGCCAACAAATTTTTGCATTCTGATCCGAAGGACCAGCGCTCCCTATGGGAGTAGCCCCCGAGTGTCTATTCGAGTCGTTGACTCGAGCAGAGACTTTAATTCAGCCGTTGTTTGCTTCAGGTCCGTAGGACACAATTTTTTCGGATGCTTGAATCAATCCACCCTATGGGAGTAGCCCCCGAGTCCGTAGTGGAGTCGTAGACTCGACATAGGACTCCAAGAAATAAATCATTGGCATAGTACGCTATTCATGCTTCGGGTGCGCGGCCAGCGCTCCTGATAGGAGTAGCCCCCAAGTAGTTGCTCGAATCGTAGATTCGAGTGAGTACTTTAGCTATTTAGCTGAGAATTTGTAACCGTTGCAAGTATAGCTCTGATGACGTCAGTGCTGACATTCGGTGACCTCAAGCATCTGCGGAGCCAGAGGTGATGCGACTGGACGAACATAGGTCCCACTTTCTGACTTGGAGTTGACTGGTCACGCGCGACATGGCGATAATTACGGCTCCTCCTTGGTTTCCATGCATAGTGGACAGCGTGCGAGCGATGGTTCGCTGCTATGCTGACACGTGGACGGTTGGATTTGATGCTGGCTCTAGGGCTTCCCGATGAACGGTCCCTGTTCATCGTCTTCGTCCTTATAACTGTGGTGATAAATTTGTTTGTTTTCACCGCAGCCACTTGCTTTTCATTGCTTCCACCTTCTTGAGCTTTTCTTGCCGCGCGCTGGAAGTTCTTCGATCTTTCCCGTCCTCTTTTCCGCGCTCATACTGCCGCCATTGCGGGATTGTAATGGGGAAGCCGAAGAAGGCCTCCACCATGGTGGGCACCATCGCTGCTGCCGGCGGCAAAAAGGGCACTGCCGCTACTCGCGTCACTGATGGTGGGTGGCGACGTACGGAGACACGCGAGGGCGACCTGCGCAAGCTTCATGAGCGGGGTCTGATCCCGCAGGACAAGGAGGCCGTGTTGGGGATATGCTATATGGGTATCCTCATAGCATGTCTCTTATCCGACTAACCCGGGTGGCCCATAGTCGGTAGCATGGCCTGTGGCCTGCTGGGCGGCCCAGTTAGGTGGATCCAGAAGGGAGGTCCATGCCGGATAAAGGAAGGCTACGGTGGAGTCACCAGCGTACCCGGAGCCTTGGAGTGCAAGATACACAAGACTAGTAATAGACGGTGTAGAACTCTGTAACCTGTCCGGCTAGGACTTTTCCCTGTAACCCTAGGACCTGGCGACTATATAAGTCGGGCGTATGGGAGCCTTTAGGGCATCGTTTTTCACACACCTCGCACAGTGAACCTATCTCTGTAACTCGGCGTATTGCCATTATAGTGATTTATAGCAGGAGTAGGATTCCGCCACCGTTGTGGGATCTGAACCTGGGTAAGCTGTGTTACCTCGTACCCGTCAACCGTCCGCCTTACCCCACGTCTCTAAACACGCACTGTGAGGACCCCTCCATGGTGTACTCTTCGGCAATACCACGACAGTTGGCGCCCACCGTGGGGCAAGAGGCGCTTCAGGCTCTTCAGCGGGCGAGGACCAAGATCTTCGCGGGAGTCGGCGAAACCGTAGCCATCGGTCGCGTTCTCTTCTCCGGCAATGTTCCGATCATCCCCCCTGACGAGTTCTGGATCCCGGCGAAGACGAACCCTACGCGGTGTTCAATCTTTCCTATCAGAGACATCCACCTCTTCATCGGCGAAACCGACTCGAGCACTAGTTCCCTAGGAGTCGGAGGAGCATCAAGACCCGCACGGACCGCCTACGGGCAGGATATGTTGGCGGAAGGATCAATGTCGGATCTCTCCTCGGAGTTTGCCGACAAAGATCGGAAAAATTCAAGACCCACCCAAACCGCCCCTGTGCAGGATATAAAGGTGGAAGATCACTGCAAATCCGCCGGCTTTGTCCGTGCGTCTGGATAGCAGAGATCCAAGTTCTTCGGCGTGGTTACCATCTTCGATCTGGCGCGCTGCGTTCAGAGAGAGGGCGAAAACCCCCGCGATTACCTAGCCAGGTGGCTCCGTATACGAGCCGATCCGGCCCACTACCCCAATGATGGTGCTATCTATCACTTTGTGGAAGGACTGGACCATGGCACGCTCCTCCGACATTCTCTAAGACGGCAACAGGCGTCAGGATGCCTTACCTTTGAAGGAATGGTGAACACCGTCAACAACTACGCGGAGGCTGAAGCGTCAGCTCAGACAGCGCTTGCGCTCATTGACGGAGCCCCTCCGATTCAGCCACCACCACCACCGCCTCCGGCCGCCATCGTCGTAGCAGCACCACCACCTCCGGTCATCGTCGAGCCCGTTGCACCTCCACCACCCGTCATCGAGGAAGTCCTGGCACCCTCCGACTCTGTCATCGACGCGCTTTATGCTGATTTCAGTGCAGATTCAGAGGAAATATACTTTAGTCCAGAAGAGCTAGACTCCGCTATGCAGGAGATGGAGGAGGAGTACTCACGCGACGAGCAGGCTAATACTACTGTCATGTCCCAAGGGGTGTTCGCAACCATTGGGACAGCGATGGATGAAGACCAGCCCGGGCAAGCTCCGCCTACGGTGCAGGATAAGGGGAAGGGGCCACTTATTGCTGCTGACGATGATCGCGCAAAAGTCATGCCTCCTCCGCCTAACCCAGTGCAGTAGCCGTAGGAACTCGGCACCGGTCCGAGCAACAACAACACCGCAAACTTGCCGCCTCCAGCATCCACGTCGGCAGCAGACCATGTTACTCCAGCTGATAGAGTGATGTACGACAATCTCCTCGTCGAGCCACTAACCGTTGATCATATCCGGAACATGACTCAGCTTGACGAGAAGCGCCAGCAGCTGCTGGAGGAGGCGCAAGCCATCGCGGAGCAAGGCGGTAAGCTAGATCGAGATCTGGTCAATGCGCAGAAGTCCATAGAAAAAGCTAGAGCAATGGAGGCCGAGTACAAGACTCTGCTATAGCAGCAGAAGGCTAAGAAAGCTCCGGCTCGCGTCATCAACGATCCTGGTGTACGGCGCAACCTAGGATGGGCTCCCTCGAAGCCGGCACAGGCCAAGCCATACATTGATAGTGAAGGCAAGCAGGTGATGCCCACCCCACTCCTTAACCTCGCCGTCGCCAAGAACCTTCTGGAGCAGGATAGATCACCTGAGGCAGTAGAACAGGTCTATGACCTAGTGGCCAAGGCGGTAAAGCAGCAGGAAAAGGCCACCTCTCAGAGTCTTGAGTCTGACCCAGCGCTCTGCCGATCTAGCCAGTACAAATCGCCAAGGGACAGATCTCCTCAGGATGTCGGATCACAGACGGGTTCATCAGAACAAAAACGGAGGGATGCGCGCAACAGGAAGAATGCTATCCCCATATCCTCCGACCACGGAGAAAGAGCCCAACCTCGCCGCCCATCGCCACCGCCCCGATCCCCCGACGTCAGGAAGACTACAAGGCTCACCATCGCATGGATATGCCCCCACCAAAGCAGTGCGGCATCGTCATACGCGACAACGCGGCACATACCCGTCATGATGAAGAGCGCCACCAAGGACACAAGAGCAGGTCACACCACGACCCTCCGCGTCCGACAAGCAACTGTGACAGGCGCGAGGCATCATAGGAGGGTAACAGCAAGAAGGCTAACCCACCGCCACCTCCGCCTCTATCGCCGCCAAGGAGTCACCATGGCGGAAGAGGGCCGCGTCGTTCACGCAGCCCATCCCCTGTTGACAACAAGAATAAGAACCCGGAGTCGTACGATGCATGTTCACGGATCGATAAGATCCACGAGGCCCGGGAAGGGCCATACCTGGGACCACGTTGCTTTGGACTTACAATACGGTCCGCAACTTACCCCAAAGGTTTCCGGATTTACTAGACCATCAAACCCTATGACGGCACCGCCAAGCCTGCCACATGGTTGCAGGACTACGGCAACGCGGTGGAGATTGCCGGAGGCAACCCCAATGTCGCCGTCAAGTACCCCCCGTTAATGTTGGCGGGCATGGCCCGTCAATGGATCGACGACTTGCCGGGGAGATCTATCTACAATTGGCTGGACATGCAAGAAGCATTCACCAAGAACTTTGAGGGTACATACAAGCGTCCCTGCACTATGGGCGATCTACAGCGGTGCATGCAAGAGAAAGACGAGACATCTCGCGCCTACCTCTCCCGCTGGCTGGATATGAAGAATTCCTGCGCAGGAGTGCACGCCCAGACCGCCATGGCCGCCTTCATCGATGGGCTGGAAAGGGGAACGTTGCTCCGACATAAGCTGAAGCGCTTGCAGGACAATCATCAGCTTGACTTGAATCAGATGATTCAGTTAGCCAGTGAGTTCGCAGCTGCCGACGACGATGCTCGTGGCTCTTTGCCGGCAACGGCCGTTCCAACCCAAGCTCGGAGGAACAGCAGTACAAAGTGGAAAACTGCTCCAGAATAAAAGCAATCTACCAACATGGTCACCATGACTTTTGCAGGACAAGGAGAAAGCGGACAACGTGGCCGAGGAAGGGGAGCAGGCCGCGGACATCAACGAGGAAGTGAAACCAACTCGGCGCCGCTCCGTGTTCCCCAAACGTGCGAGGAGTACCGCGATATGCCGTGCCTCGTACACCTCGATGTCAACGGCAAGGCCACTCATACCAGTCGACACTGCAAGTTCGTCAACGACCTCAAGGAAGACCCAGAGTCCGGCTACAAGCGAAGTCGGAAGAATAGACCGCGAGGTAAGGGCAAGGAGAAGAAGAAGAAGGAGGAGTCCAAGGATTCAAGTGACATGGACGAGGACGTTGACCCCAAGCACGCCGCCAAGAGCGACGACAAGGGCAAGAACCCCTTCGCAAAGAAGGCCCCAGTCTACGACACTTTCCTTGGCACCCCCACCGTCCGACAACAGAAGACCTCTCTAAAGATCCTGATGGCCACTCTCCCCCCAGTTCCCCAATACCTGAGATGGTTGGAGGTTCCAATCACTTGGGATAGGACGGACCACCCAGACCTTGTGCCCACAGAGAACCAGTACACCATGGTCATCAACCCATTGATTGACGGCGTGGAGTTCACCAAGTGCATGGTGGATAGTGGAAGCAGCATCAACATCATGTACCTGGATACACTGCAGAAGATGAACTTGACGGAGGCAAACCTAAGGCGGACCAACACCGTGTTCCATGGCGTAGTTCCTGGCCAGGAAGCTCGGTCCCTTGGGTGCATCACACTTCAGGTAGCCTTTGGCGATGTCAATAATTACCGCCAAGAGCGCATGACCTTTGAGGTGGTCCCCTTCAATAGCGTGTACCACGTCATATTCGGCCGCGACATATTCCACACGTTCATGGCCAAGCCATGCTTCGTCTACAACAAACTCAAGATACCCGGACCAAACGGTGTCATCACCGTATCCGGAATCTTTACCAAGGCAAGGGACTGCAAAATCAATGAAGCAGCCGTTGCATAAGCTGTCCTCTAAAGCGAAGAATTCAAAGAGATCCAGAGCAAGGTCAATGACTTAGAGATGCCCGCGTTGAAGAAGCAGATCTCTGACTCCGCTCCTGCGTTCAAGGCCGCCATCGAGACCAAGCCGGTGGAACTTGTGGTAGGCGATGCCTCCAAGACCATCGCCATTGGGACGAACCTGGATCCCAAATAGGAAAGCGCGCTCGTCGAGTTCCTCCGTGAGAATAGGGACATCTTTGCCTGGAAACCTGCCGACATGAAAGGTGTACCTAGGGAACTTGCCGAGCACAGCTTAAAAATAGATCCAAAATGTAAACCAGTGAAACAACCTCTACGACGCTTCGGAGATGAGAAGAGACGCGCCATTGGCAAAGAGATAGCTAGGTTACTTAAGGCTGAGTTTATCCGAGAAGTCCTTCACACCCGATGGGTGGCCAATCCTGTACTTGTCCCCAAAAAGGGAACCAATGAATTAAGAATGTGCGTTGATTACACCGGCTTGAACAAAGCATGTCCCAAAGATCCGTTTGCTTTGCCTCGCATTGAACAAGTCATTGACTCGACGGCTGGCTCGGAACTTTTGTGTTTTCTCGATGCATACTCAGGATACCACCAGATCAAGATGAGGAAGTCGGACCAATTGGCCACTTCATTCACTACCCCATACGACACATTTTGCTATGTCACAATGCCCTTTGGGCTGAAAAACGCAGGTGCTACCTACCAGCGGACAATGCAACGTTGCCTCCACGACCAAATTGGTCGGAACTTTCACGCCTATGTGGACGATATCGCGGTGATGTCTAAAAATTCAAATGACTTAATCTCCGACTTAAAAGAAAACTTTGATAATCTCCGGAAATACAACATGATGCTCAACCCTAAGAAGTGCGTTTTCGGGGTTCCAGCCGGCAAACTGTTGGGCTTCATCGTTTCCCAGCGCGGAATCGAGGTCAACCCGGAGAAAATCAAGGCCATCTTAAACATAAACTGTCTGACATGCCTAAAGGACATCCAACGACTAACAGGTTGTGTTGCAGTAGTTAGTCGGTTCGTCAACCGACTTGGAGAGAAGGCTCTGCCGCTGTACAAGTTGCTGAAGAAGGCAGACAAATTCACATGGACAGACGAAGCAGATGCAGCATTGAAGCAACTCAAGGAGATTCTTTCCTCAGCGCCCATCCTTGCAGCACCCGAGCCTGGTGAGCCCCTGTTAATTTACATGGCGGCAACCAACCGGGTTATCAGCATCGTCGTCGTGGTAGAGCGGAAGGAACCAGGCTATGAGCACGGAGTTCAACGACCAGTTTACTATGTAAGCGAGGTCTTGACGGAGTCCAAGCAGCGTTACCCGCACTACCAAAAGATAGCTTATGGAGTATTCCTTGCTTCTCGGAAGCTGAGGCATTACTTTCAGGAGCACCCAATCACAGTAGTGAGCAAGACTCCACTGTCCAACATTATCAACAACAGTGACGCTACAGGAAGGGTCGCGAAGTGGGGCATTGAACTTGCCGCCTTCGAGATCACCTACAATCAAGTCACAAGCCTTGGTGGATTTTATTGCAGATTGGACGGAGATGCCGGATGCTACTCCACTGCCAGAACCAGAGTACTGGGTGATGCACTTTGACGGATCAAAGTTGCTCAACGGCTCGGGGGCTGGTGTACTACTACAATCACCAAAAGGAGACAAGCTGCACTACGTTCTTCAGATCCACTTCGAGGCTACAAACAACATGGCGGAGTATGAAGCACTCATTCACGAACTGCGTGTAGCCAAGGATATTGGCATCAAGCGCATAGTTTGCTGTGGAGATTCCGACTTGGTTGCCCAGCAGGTGGCTGGCACCTGGAATGCGCGTAACCCTATGATGGCGGCATATCACGACGAAGTGGACGAGATAGCCAAGAGCTTCTTGGGCTACGAAGTCAGGTATGTGCCTAGGGAGCAAAATGAGGCGGCTGATCTACTGTCTAAGCTTGGATCAGGGCGCAAGCAAATTCCGCCAGGAGTTTTCCTAGAGCATTTGCGCACACCATCCGTGAAGGGCGCCGACATCGACAACCCTGATAGAGCTGACTCTTTCGTCAACATGGTGACAAAGATCCCTCTGTCTTGGACAAAACCGTTCATGGAATATCTCAAACACAGAACTTTGCCCGACGATGAGGTCGAACGACGGCAAATAGTACGACGAGCAAAGGGTTATACCATAATCAATGGGCAACTCTACAAGAGGAGCACTACGGGTGTATACCTAAAGTGTGTTTCCCAGCTAGAAGGTATGGAAATCCTACGCGAAATCCATCTCGGAGATTGTGGGCATGATGCCGCTCCTCGATCGTTGGTCACGAAAGCCTTCCGGCAAGGATTCTACTGGCTGACCGCGAAGGCGGACGCCGACAAGCTGGTTGAAACATGCACAGGATGCCAGTATTATGCCCGACAACCACATGTTCCTGCTGAAGAATTGCGAACAATACCAATAACTTGGTCGTTTGCAGTCTGGGGGCTAGACATGGTGGGGCCATTACAAACGGCACCGTGTGGATTTACGCATCTGCTTGTAGCAGTTGACAAATTCACCAAATGGATAGAAGCTAAACCCATTAGAAAGCTTGATGGGGCAACTGCCCTTAGGTTTGTCCGGGATCTAGTGGTGAGATTTGGTCTCCCACATAGCATCATCACCGACAACGGAAGCAACTTGTCACTCGGAGAAGTGGAGGCCTATTGCTGGGACAAAGGCATCCGACTTGACCTTGCATCTGTGGCACACCCACAATCCAATGGTCAAGTTGAGCGAGCCAATGGATTAATTCTGCAGGGAATCAAGTCACGTCTTGAGGCACCGCTACATAGAGCAGCTGGAGCCTGGGCGGAAGAATTGCCATCTGTGTTGTGGAGTTTACGAACTACACCCAACAGTTCCACCGGCTACACCCCCTATTTCATGGTATATGGAGCAGAAGCCATCCTACCTTCCGACATCCTACACGATGCACCAAGAGTTGCCGCCTACGACGAAGATGACGCTGAAGAATCCAGACGCCTAGATGTGGACCTTCTCGAGGAGGAGCGCGTTTTGGCATGCCAAAGATCCGCCATCTACCAGCATAAGCTACGCAGCTACCATAGTCGCCGCATTCAGCATCGCTCGTTTAAAGAGGGGGATTTAGTGCTCCGACTTAAGCAGAAGAAGTCACACAAACTATCCCCGCCATGGGAAGGACCGTTCATCATAAGCAAGGCGCTGCTCAATGGGTCTTACTACCTTGTCGACAATCGTGAACTCAAGGATAGACCCAACGAGGATCATAAGCGTAAGCGACGTGACCCGGATGATGACTACCCGGAGCTTGATCGGCCATGGAACATAGCACAACTACGTCCTTTCTACACTTAGCACTTTTTTATCTAATCGTGTACCTCTTATATGATCAATGAAATAAAGCTCTTTGGTTCACTCATATTGCTGAGTCTTTTACCTCCTTTAGTTTTCATTTTTGGATCATATAAACCTTTATGCACAAGTCTTGCGATTGCACTTGTGAAAATTCCGCCTACGGGCGTTAGCTTAAGTTTTCTGGTCTACACATTCTTTGTTGTTTTTATGTGGATTCTGCAGTAGTAACTTTCAGCACCTATTGTCACGATTTTGTGCTTAGGTTATTGACGGTGCCATTGGGCATCATCACCTAAGCGCATGGTTCCGACAACGAGTCTTCCGACTCACGAAAAGTCAAGCATAAGAACCAGAGTAATGGATAAGCCAGCACTTGCTTAAAAAATATATACATGCCGAAACTTAATTCTTAAGTAGCAGGATACGATAACCATTGTTTTCCGCCTTAAAGATCACATCACCAAGTTTTTTTCAATGCACACGTCAAGGGTGAAACAAGAATTACAAAGTGTTTTGCACTCTTTGGGTGCAGGGGACTTGGAGGCCGCATCATCACCAGCCGGAGAATCACCCTCAACGTCGGCACTGTGATGAGACTCAGAGGAATCCGGGTTGGTGTTGTCAAGAAAGTTCCTGGGCATGAAGACGTCAACATCCACCAACTCGGCAACCCTGGTGTCATAACCCGCGAGTGATGACAGGATGGCTTCGTGATCGATCTCCTTGCCGTCGTCATCCACGTCGGGGATACCAGATGTCACCGTGTCAATGTCGGCACCTTCATAGTGTGCCTTCACCATGGACAACGCCATCCTCGCGCCAACCCGTGCGCATGAAGCTTTCCAGCCCGCGACACGCTCGGGGGCTCGGCGCAGAATCTCCGAGTACTTCACCACGGAGTCCGAGGCCTTGATATAAATCTGGAGGGGCTTGGCACTCTCCTTGGCTTGGGCGATGGCGGTGTTGATGAAGTTGCCGGCAAGAATCATGCATTCCTTGTCTGAAGGAGGCGAGCGGGTTAAACCCATAGGTGCTGAAAATTCCGACAAGCATTGCATGAGTTCAATAAATTCTAAGTATCCAGACTATAGAACTACAAGGCGGAGGACACTTACTGAAGATGCTGGCCTTAGCCTGCCAGACGACGTCTGCCAAGGATTCCTTCTCTTCTTGGAGGAGCTTAAACGCCTCGCTATGGCGAAGGTTTTGCTCATCGGCGGCTTGCTTCTGATCCTTTAGGATCGCAAGCTCCTCCTTCAAGCGAGTGATCTCCGCGGAGGCGGAGTCCTGTAGGGCTTTCATGGAATCCTCATGCATCTTCAGCATTTCTTCCCTCTCCTTCTTAAGGATCTTGTTCTCGCTGTCCAGCTGCTGGATGTGCTTGGACTGCTCGACAATATCCTTGGCCTTGGCGACATGCTCTGCAAGTCAGAGAAAACAAAGTACAAAGTGATTACTCGGAGATTATGGGCACACAAATAAGACGAAAATGCGCAAAAAGAAAACAGACTCTTGTTTTTGATGATTTGTTCCTTCAAGATGGCAGTTTTACCCTTTTCAGCTTCAAGGTCTGCGCGCATCTTCTGGTACTTGTCGTTGGCCATGCCCCTCCAAGAATTCTCGTTCTATGGAAACAGATACAAACTCAAATCGTTGTTTAGTCTGCTTGGAGCTTCTAGTCGGAAATTTTCCACCTAGACGCTTGGGGGCTACAGCGAGAATTTTTAACTTAGCAATATGTTTAGCTTTTCTTTAAGCATTTAGTCGGAGCTAATTCAGTGCTCAACTAGAGGCTTGGGGGCTACAACACTTAAAATTATTGAACACTGTATATGCTACTCTTAAAGCATCTAGTCGGAATAATTCATTCCATCTAAATGCTTGGGGGCTACAGTGAGAGTTTTTCTAACTTAGTCACTCTTAGAGCATATAGATGCAAAACCTATGGTTTTCCATCTACATCCTCGGGGGCTACAGTGGGATACTCATACAAAATGCAAAAGGTAAAGTAAAACTTACAAGTGAGATGATCTTGAGGTTTGTAGCGCTCTCGGCCAGCAGCTTGCCAAAGGAAATGCTATTTCCTCGCAAGATGTCTGCTTGACGGAGTAGCTCCTCAAGACCGCACGTCGGAGAAGACGGCACTCCTCCAGGAACCATAGTTGTGTTACCCGGCGTAAGCACCGGGTAAACAATCTTCGGCAACTCGAAGGGTTTCTAGGGAGCAGAGGCGCCGCCTTCGGCAGAAGTACCAGCTCCCACCACCGCCTTGCCGCTACCGATGGCATCCTTAGCCGGAGCTTCAGCCATTTGAAGAGAAGCACTCTCCTGCGTTGCCTGCTCGCTGACAACAGCTAGTACGGTAGAGGCTCCAGGGTCCACTTCCATGGCGGAAGGGCCTGGTGCCTCCTGGACTTGGGAGCTTGTCGGAGCAGAGGAGGGCTTGACGGCAGGAGTAGCAGGGGCGATGGCGGGGGAGGAGTCGCGATGCAGCATATCTTTAATATTTCTAGAAGCCCCAAGAGTCTTGGAGGACTTCTTGAGGCTGGTTGTGGCTTTCTTCCTAAAACGTGCAAAATGCATAAGTACAGGAAAAAGACAGATAAAATAAGACAATGTCGGAGAATAAGAAGCTTACACTAGGGGGGGCGCTTTGGCAAACATCCCGGTGGCTTTCTTCTTTTCCGACTCCAGGGAGAGGTTATGGGGTTGGACCTTGAAGTGATTCAAGACGGACAGAAAGAAGTGAGAGATGGGCAGAGAAACGCCGCGTACCAATTGCGCCTTGAGGTACACTTTCTCTCCGGCTTGGGGAGAAGGGGTCACCTCGCCGGCCGGCGCCGCCCGCCAGGCGAGCCCCTCCGTCGCAGGGAGATAACCCTCAGCGACCATCTCTTGGATGTCGCAGCCGGTGATGTTCGAGCCGCGCCAGTCGCCTTTGTGCGACTCTGGCTCCTCTTCCAGGGGCTCCAGCGCCGCCAGATTGTGGTCGCCGCCGGTGGTTTCAATCACCGCTGACGCAGGGATGACCAGGCCCTCTGGGGGCACGACGACGGAGCTCGCTGGCTTCGTCGTGGCTTTGCTCGACGCCGCCATTGACGGGGATGAGCTGCTGCTAGCCATGGAGGAGGGAGAGAACGCGACTGGTGCAGAGAGAGAGGCTAGGGTTTCTCGAGGTTTTCCGCGGAGAGATCGAGGAGGCGTGCGGCTGGAGGAAGAAGACGATGACGCGAGAGAATGGGGTGAAAAAGTGGCAACTGTCCCACGGTTACTATTTATCTTACTCTGCGTCAAGATTCGTGCAGCTAATCGGGCGGTTGTCGCGTAGACGACGTGTTCGTGAACGTGCGCGGTAATTTCGCCACGTCTCCAACCGTCGCCGCCAACGGTTCGTATCGCTCGCGCGGGAAAATCGGATATGATTACGTTCTCTGCATGTGTGAGTTACGAGGTGTCGCTGACCTACAGCCTACGTCGCCATAACTGACATGGTAGATGAGCCGTCCCATCGAAGATTCCGGCATGGACGGATTTAATCCGACAATGGGAGCGTACGATGGAAGATTCAGCATTTCTCCGACTTACTCATAGAAGACGGAGAAACCTTTGCAGGGTTCTTTGGGAGGACTAGAAGATATTGCTTGACAGTTTGCCGACATCCATCTAGACGGAGCATTCCACGGGAAGAGGCAAGACGGCGCAAGATCTCGGAGTTCTCCGGGGGCTACTGTTGGGGATATGCTATATGGGTATCCTCATAGCATGTCTCTTATCCGACTAACCCGGGTGGCCCATAGTCGGTAGCATGGCCTGTGGCCTGCTGGGCGGCCCAGTTAGGTGGATCCAGAAGGGAGGCCCATGCCGGATAAAGGAAGGCTACGGTGGAGTCACCAGCGTACCCGGAGCCTTGGAGTGCAAGATACACAAGACTAGTAATAGACGGTGTAGAACTCTGTAACATGTCCGGCTAGGACTTTTCCCTGTAACCCTAGGACCTGGCGACTATATAAGTCGGGCGTATGGGAGCCTTTAGGGCATCGTTTCTCACACACCTCGCACAGTGAACCTATCTCTGTAACTCGGCGTATTGCCATTATACTGATTTATAGCAGGAGTAGGGTTCTGCCACCGTTGTGGGATCTGAACCTGGGTAAGCTGTGTTACCTCGTACCCGTCAACCGTCCGCCTTACCCCACGTCTCTAAACACGCACTGTGAAGACCCCTCCATGGCGTACTCTTCGGCAATACCACGACAGGCCGTCAAGATTCCCGACGACGAGGTAATTCCCCATCCACCCACAGGGTTTCGGGTCATGTTTGTTGCTTTTGTCCTTCGGGGCCTCTCTCTCCCAGTCCACGATTTTCTCCGTGGACTGCTTTTTTTCTATGGCATCCAACTCCACCATCTCTCTCCAAATTCTCTTCTCCACATCGCCTGTTTCATCACCTTCTGGGAGTGCTGGCTCGGTATCGAGACACACCTTGGCCTCTTCCGGAAGCTCTATTCCGTGAAGAGGCAATCCGGCTTCGACGGAGTTTATCCGATCGGCGGCTGCATTATTTCCCTTCGATCCAATTTTATCTTCTTCTCTTTTTTGATGTCTGAGTCTGTCCAATACTAGCGGAAGAGGTGGTTTTATATCTGCGATTCCACATTGGACGGGCAAGACTTTGTCCTTGCCCCTTTCGACTCCACCCAGAAAATCTAGCCGAAGAGGTCCTGGAAGAAACACATCCTGGAGGGTGAGGTGGAGGAGATAAAGGGGCTCTACCGTCGGGTGGAAGACCTCCAGGTGATTCCGGAGAAGGAGGCGAACGGTGTGGATATTATCCACACCTTCCTCAAACGTCGGGTGCAGCCGCTCCAGGCTAGGGCGCACCCGATGTTCCTTTATTCTGGATGCCACGACCCGGGGAGAGTTGCGGCTGGGGAGATCTCTAAGGGGGATCTCGACAGATTCCTTAGGCCGCTGCTAAAGTTCAAAGCTGATGAGGACCTTCCGGGGAAGTCGCTGACCCCTCCGTTCAGTGCCTCTCGACCGGTTCCGTAGGTGTAGATCTGGGACGTGCGCGTAGCGCTTTTTCCGAATGCGTTTTCTTGTACTTCCTTGTTTTGAAAGTTTCTTTTCATTGTGCAGGAGTTAAAGGTGCCTGGCATGGTACCTCCACTACCCGAATGTTTTTCGGATGTGCCGGACAATGAGATAGTGGACTCTATGTCTGAGCTTCCTACGGCGCAATCACCGATTGAAGAAGCCCCCGAGTCGAGGGAGGAGCAGACCCAAAAATGGGCACGGAGCTCGAGCGAATCGTCGGATGCCTCGACTCCGCCAACGCCTAGGGACCCGCCATGCCTTGTTCATCACATTGGAGGTGATGGTGGATCTTCCTCCCCCATTCCTGCCATGCCTGTGCGGGCTGTAGCGCCGCAGCCGCCGGTGAAGCGGAAGAAGGAAGAGAAGAAGGAAGAGAAGAAGGGCAAGAGGGCCTTTCCTGTTTTCAACTTGAGCGATATGGACTCGTAAGTTCCTTCGGATGCTTTTTTTGCTATCTTTCCTTGTTGCTTGATTATCTTTGACAGGTGTTTTCTTTTGCAGACACTCCTCTAAGGGCTCGTTTAGCGATGCCACTCGGGAGATGGTGGGGGAGTCGAAGATGACGCCTCCTCCTTCGCAGACGGTGGCCACCTCTGGGGGCGTTGCTCTGAACCCCTCTCCACAGGAGGCTCGGGTGATCGTCTCCCAGAAGACTACAGCCGGACCTTCGGAGTCTCCTTTTGATCATGTAAGTGTTTCCGTTCTTGCCATGGGGGGAGCCCCCAACCGTTTTTCGTATGATCTGTTGATCCTTTACTTCTGTTTTGTGCGTGACTCGGGGGGATCCCCCGAGCATTTTTCGTGTGTTTGATTTTTTTGTCTTGTTTCTTGGGCGCAGCCCCCGAGCCCTTTTCCTTATAAGTTGCTTCTTCTTGCAGCCTTTTGTGCAAGGTGCCAACCAGCTGGTGAAGCAGCATCTGGCGTTGGAGGCCAGCCTGCAGCGGCTTCAAGGTACATCCTTAGCTAGATCTTCTACTTCTTCGTCTTCTTATTGGCTTGTGAAGCTCATGCATGTTCTTGTTGCTTTTTGCAGATGAAAATAACACTGCCCTCCGCGAGCTTGATGCTCTCAAAAAGAGCCTCGGGCGAGCGTAAAAGAAGGCCGAAGATGCCGTTGGTGCGAAGGTGCGCCTCGAGCAGGAGCTAGCTGACGCAGCTGCGGCCAAGGAGCGCCTGTAGCAGGAAGCTACAAACCGCGAGGAGCAGCTCGCCACCGCCGCAGCTTCACGCGAGGAGGTAGCCGAGAAGCTGATGGCTGCTGCCAAGGCTATTTCGGGTGAGTAATTTCGCCTGTCTGTTCCATTTCGGTTGTCTTGTTTCTCTGGTTTTATTTGATTCTTACGGTACATGTTCCGTTTTTCTAGATGCCGCAGGCATTGAGTTCGACCGCAGTGCCCTGGAGCACAGTAGTGCTCTGGATGATGCTACTATGACGGTCGAAGACCGCTGCAGTATTGTGGTTGGCTCTCTTGCCAAAGCCAAGGAGGTTCTCGGGCGCTTCTACAAGGATCTCGTTTTCAAGGGCATTGCCCTTGAGGATGTCGACTTGTTGGCGGATGCGCTGTCAGCCGATGCGCCCACGGCGTACAAGCGCAAGCAGAAGGGCATCGGCGCGTCCATGGGGTTGGCGATGGCCATGGCGTCCGGGGCAGAGCTGGATCTTCATCAGGTTACCTCCCAGATGCCAACGGCTCCCGACGGATCCGAGGTAGCCTTTACTCTCTACGCTGCCCGCTGTAAATGCTATGGGCCAAGGCTGATTGATCTGCTGGTGGAGTACGCGGTGAGGCAGCAGGAAGAGGTCAAGAGTAGGAAATCTGGCTCCGAGGCCACTCAAGATGCTGTTGCTTAGGCCTTGTAGTTGTAGGATAATTGTCGTCTACTTTTGTTGTAATATCTTCATGAACACTTCTTGTGCCACGCGGAGGCTTTTGTTGTATATAATGAACCTTCTAGCTGTTGCCCATTCGTGTGTTGTTCATATCCTTGTATGTTTTCCTCTAGGGACCTTCGGGTGATGACCCCGTCGATACTTCATTTGCTCCGCAGCCGCGACCATCCTTGGAGGATGCGTCGCAGCTTGTATTTCTTCGTGATCGCGTCCGCAGTCTTGAGAAGGAATTGCTTGGCATCCGAGGCCATGCGTACGTTTGGAAGTCGAAGGCAGAGCGAGGCGCCGCCAGAGATGAATATCTGATGGGGGAGCTACGGCGATTGGCCGAGCAGCTGCAGTGTAAGTTTCTTCGAGCTGCTGCTCATTTTCGGAGGCGCCTGTTGGCGTACCAACTTACTTTGTAATTGTTGCAGGTGCTAAACTTATTCCGAGGGAGGAGAAGGAGCGCGTTGCAGTTCGGATCAATTGCTTGACCTAGCAAGATATGGAGGCTGGTGGCTTTTTTTGGATGGATCGCAACCGTGCCACGGTCCTTGCGACTATGCAGGATCGTGCTCACCAGGTGTCGCGAGTGCTGCGACAGGTGAAGACTTCCTTGGCGTCGATCTTGCACATCATGTTTCCTCTCGATGAGGCGCCATCGACGCTCTGGGGCTTGTTGGCGAAGTTTCGAGATGTTCGTGTTAGGGAGCTGGTGCGGCACCAGTTAGTTGCGGGGGTGAAGGCCGCTCTTTCCCTTGTGCGGTTGCATCGTCCTAACGTAAATCTTGCGGCTGTGGCAGCTGGGCCGCCCCCTCGACCAGATGGTGGCCTATGGGACATGCGCACGCACTATGCGGCTGTGAGGCAGTATGCCGAAGAAGTTGTAGATCTCTTTGAGCATCGTGCTCAGGTGATCCTTCAGAATAGATAGGACCTGTAAAAAGATAGATGTAAAATTTGTATATATTCGACTGGGCGTGTTATGCCCTTTGCTGTGAAGGTTGATTGTATTGGCACGTGGTGCCTGTTTGTATGCATGCCCTTTTCGTTAGCCTGACATGATCAGCTACTCAGGTGTACATGTGTTATCCTCAGTCCATGAAGTTGTGAGGTGAGGGGGAGCCCCCAAGTGTGTTGGAGCATAAAGAAATGCGAGTGAAAGATAAATTTTGGGGTGAGACACTTAGCTTTATTCATATCATAGTAAGGAGGTACATTGTTCGGCTGAGTAGCCTTGGCTGAATAGCCTTATTGAAAGTAAAGGGAGGATAGCTAGGGGTAGAAGCGTCGCAGTTGTGCGACGTTCCATGGGTTGGAGTATGCGACTCCAGACTCCACGTGCTTGAGGCGATAGGCGCCACCTGGGATGACTTCGGTGATGACGTAGGGTCCTTCCCAGGGTGACTCGAGCTTCTTCAGCCGCTCTTGCTTGAGTCGTAAGACTAGGTGTCCTTCGACGAAGGACCTTGGGCGCAGCCGACGGCTGTGATAGTTGCGGAGGCTCTGCTGGTAGACCGCCGATCGAGCTGCGGCGATGTCGCGTGCCTTGTCGAGTGTGTCGACGACATCTTCAAGTGTGGCCGTCGATTCGGCTTCACTGTAGGCGACGGCCCGTGGGGCCTTATGGCGTACTTATGCGGGCAACACGGCTTCGGCTCCGTGCACCATGAAGAAAGGCGTGTAGCCAGTTGAGCTATTTGGCGTTGTGCGCAGGCTCCAAAGAACGGAGGGTAGCTCTTTTGTCCAGGCTCCCGCAAGTCGCTCGAGCGGGCTAATTAGGCGTTTCTTGATGCCGCCGCTGACGAGGCCGTTGGCCTTTTCGACCTGCCCGTTTTTTTGCGGGTGCGCCACGGAGGCGTATGATATGTTGATCCTGAGGCCTTCGTAGAAGTCCTGGAATTATTTGGAGATGAAGTTCGACCCGTTGTTGGTGATGATGTTGTGCGGCACGCCAAACCTGTAAACTATGGATTCGAAGAACTTCACGGCCGTTTTACCCTTTGTGTTGGTAACGGGAATGGCTTCGATCCACTTGGTGAATTTGTCGACTGCGACCAGGAGGTAGACGTGGCCTCCTTTCGAGGACTTGGGTAGTTTGCCGATCATGTCGAGGTCCCATTGGGCGAAGGGCCAGGCCAGGGGTATGGGGCCTGAGCTCTGATCCAGGTGCGTGCGGTTTGTCTGCAAACCTCTGGCACCCGTTACACCTTCGGACAATGTCCTAGGCGTCGTTCATGGCCGTTGGCCAGTAGAAACCAGCTCGTAGAGCTTTGGCGACGAGGGTGCGGCTGCCCACGTGATGGCCGCAGATGCCCTCATGGATGTCTTGGAGGATAGTTTTTCCATCACTGATGGTGACGCACCTTTGGAGCACACCCGAAATGCTGCACTTGTACAACTCGCCATTAATAATGGTGAAGGCTTTGGACCGGCGAGATATGCGTCGGGCATCTGTCGGGTCATCAGGCAGTTCCCTGTTTATTAGGTACCGCAGGTACGGCTGCGTCCATGTTTCTTCTACTACCATGACCTGCATCAGGTTGACCACTGCGACCTCTGTGTCGAGCTTTTCGGGTCCTTCCTGTACTTTGGGTAGCACAGCCCCCGAGTGCTCTGCATCTCCGGGTGATCCCTTGGGGAATTTCCTTTTGATGGATGACACGCAGATCTGTTCGAGGAACACACCTGGTGGCACCCGTGCGCACGTGGAGCCTATATTGGCGAGTCTGTCGGCCTCTTCATTGCTTTCTCTGCCAACGTGCCGAAGCTCGCAGCCGTCAAAGTCTCCTGCAAGTGAATTGTAGAGCACACGGTACACGATCATGTTGGCGGCGTGCACGTCGCACTCGTTCATCGTCTGCTGCACGACGAGGTTCGAGTCACCGTAGATGACCAGGCGCGTTGCACCGTAGATCTTGGCCATCCTCATGTCGTGGATGAGGGCCTCGTATTCGGCTTCATTGTTGGAAGCTCGAAATTTCATCCGGAGGACGTACTTCATCTTGTCGCCCTGCGGGGATGTCAATATGACCCCGGCTCCTGCTCCTGCCTCGCGCTTGGAGCCATCGAATTGCATTATCCATGACTGTGTCATGTCCGGGGTGTCCGGCAGCTGCAGCTCCATCCAGTGGACGAGGAAGTCTGGTAGGACCTGCGACTTGATCGCATGGCGTTTCTCGTAGACTATGTCTAGAGGGGACTGCTCGATGCCCCACAGCGCCACGCGTCTTGTGGCCTCCGGGTTGTTCAGGATGCTGTTCAGGGGTGCCTCGTTGACGACCATCACCTGATGCTCCTGTAAGTAGTGGCTCAGCCGACGAGCTGTCATGAACACGCCGTAGGCGAGTTTCTGGTAGTGAGGGTACCTCTGTTTTGTCGGCGTCAATACCTCGCTGAGGTAGTAGATTGGGCGCTGGACCCCATGAGTCTTGCCATCCTCGGGCCGTTCGACCACGAGTACGGTGCTTACCACCTGATGTGTGGCTGCTATGTATAGCAGTAGGGGCTCGCGTTCCTTTGGCGTGACCAGGACTTGCGAGGTGGAGAGCAGCCGCTTCAGATCTTCGAATGCGTCGTCCGCTTCGGGTGTCCACTCGAATTTGTCTACTTTACGTAGCAGCTGATAGAAAGGCAGGGCCTTTTTGCCCATGCGGCTGATGAACCTGCTTAGCGCCGTGATGCGTCCAGCTAGCTGTTGGACGCCTTTGAGGTTCTTCGGTTTCTCCATGGCCATTATGGCCCGAATTTTCTTCAGGTTTGCCTCAATCCCTCGCTGGGAGATGAAGTAGCCAAGCAGTTGGCCAGATGGGACGCCGAAGGCGCACTTTTCTGGGTTTAGCTTGATCTTGTAGCGATCAAGGTTGTCGAACGTCTCGCGGAGAGCGTCGATCAGTGTCTTGGCCTCCCTTGTTTTGATTACTATGTCATCGACATAGACCTGTATATTGCGGCCGATCTGGCTCTTCAGGCATGCCTGCATGCATCGCTGGTACGTGGCACCTGCGTTCTTCAGCCTGAAGGGCATTGTGTTGTAGCAGAATACTCCGAACGGCGTGATGAACGCCGTTTTCTCCTGGTCTTCGACATTCAGTCGAATCTGGCTGTAGCCTGAATAGGCGTCAAGGAAGGAGAGTTTCTCGCATCCTGCAGTCGAATCGATGATCTGATCGATCTGAGAGAGAGGGAAGTGGTCCTTCGGGCAGTGCTTGTTCAGCGAGGTGAAGTCCACGCACATCCGCAGGATGTTCGTGTCCTTTTTAGGGACCATCACGGTGTTGGCCAGCCATTCGCTTTCCTTGATCTCCCTGATGAAATCGGCGTCGAGTAGTCTATTGACTTCGACTCCGATGGCTTCGGCCCGTGGCTCGGACAATCATCGGATGGACTGTTTCACGGGCTTAGCATCTGGAAACACATTGAGTGCATGCTCAGCGAATTCCCTGGGAACTCCTGGCATGTCCGCAGGACACCAGGTGAAGATTTCCCAGCGCTCACGGAGGAATTCGACGAGCGCGCTTTCCTATGCTGGGCTGAGGTTGTTGGCGATCAGCGCCGTCTTGGAGGCATCCGTCGGGTGGACCTGCACCTTCTTCGTGTTGACTGTTGAGTCGAAGGACATGTCAGGTGCGTTCTGCCTTGAGACTGGGGGTGCCCCGTTGTCTGTCACCTCTTGAAGCCTTATGAGCTCCTCCTGCATTCCGAAAGAATGGGAGATTCTGTTGAAGTCACTGTCGTAGTGATCCGATCGGGTGAAGCTCCCGTGGACCGTGATGGCGCCCCTAGGTCCTGGCATCTTGAGTAGCAGGTATGCATAGTGCGGTACTGCCAGGAACCGTGCGAATGCCACGTGCCCGAGGATGGTGTGGTATTGTGATGGACAATCCACCACTTCGAACTCGAGTCGCTCGCACCGAAAGTTATCGGGCTTGCCGAAGATGACGTCGAGCCATATCTTTCCCAGGGGGAATATGCCCTTCCCTGGGACGATGTCATGGAACGTTGTGTCGGATTGTTCCAGGCTGCACAGCGGGATCCGCATTGCTGCTAAGGTGCTAGCGAACATCAGATTGATGTCGCTGCCACCGTCCATGAAGAAGCGGCTCATCTCGAACCCTCCGATCTGCGCCTCGAGCACCAGGGCAGCATGACCTGGGCGAGGAATTTGGCGGGGGTGGTCTGAACGGCTGAACGTGATGCAGGACTCTAAGCCGCTGAGGTACTCAGGGATGGCAGGTGGAGCGGTCACAGCCAAACTGACTTGGCGGGTGATTTTCTTTTCACCCTGTTTGTTGGGCGCCCCTTTTGGATCATCAATGACCCTTTTGGCGTGGGGTACCCGTTTCCGCCGTTGTTCTACGCTGGTGCGATTGGGTGATTCGAAGGTCCCACGGGTGGTGGTGGAGGAGCTCCGTGGGCGATGTCACCTGGTGCGGGTGCGGGCCCATACCTAGGGTTCGGGGCTTTCTGTCTCATCTGGGACATGCTCTCGCTAAGCTTATGGAACTCGCGGTAGTCTTTGAGCATGTGGCTTGCCTTCTTTTTTCCATCATGCTTGTCTATGTAGAATTGGATGGTGCATGGGCCTGACAACTTGTCGTATGCCGAGGGCTCGTCGTCGCGGCTGCGGCGTTGCCACGATTGCGCTGGGCGTCCTCCGTCACGGAAGTTGTTTCCACGGTATATGCCGCTTCCACGGTTGCCTTTGTTGCGGCAGTCGGCGTAGCCAGCCGCGACCATGTCGGGTCCGTCGCGATCGTCGTAGACGCCCGATCTTTGTTTGCTACGGCGCTCGTTTCAGCGGCCGTAGTCATCTTCCTCCTCCGAATGTGCTCGGTGGACAGAGTCCTCACCATCTTCCACCTGTTTGTGATGTCCATGAGGTGGTCGAGTGTCTTGGGCTTGACGCGCCCAAGTTCTTCCTTGAAGTCTTAGCGTTTGACGCCATCCTTGAAGGCGTCGATTGTTCGCTCCTCAGAGATGTGCGCCGCGGAGTTCTTGATGTTGGACCAGCGTAGCATATACGAGAGAATGGATTCGCCCGTTCGTTGGGTGCAGGCCGTCAGCTCTTCGATCGAGGCTGGCCTCTTGCTAGTGCCCTTGAAGTTTCGGATGAAACTGTACGCCAGTTCCTCCCAGCTTCGGATGGATCCCGAGGATAGGCTGCTGAGACAGATCCGGGTTGCGCCTGTCAGCTGCAGCTAAAGGCATTGCAGGGCGGTATTTTTGTTGCCGCCGTGCAGCTTGACGGACGACAGGTGGTCGCTGATCCACGCCTTAGGGTCATGCGTGCCGTCGAACTTTGGAGTGTCCGAAGGAAGCTTGAAGTTCCTCAGCATGCGTGTTCGCTGAACAGATCTACTAAAACATCGAGCCCCGCAGAGTTCTCCTTCGTCGCCATCCTCTTTGGATTCGGATGAGCACACGCGTTTGGTGCGTGCCTTGTCGATCTTGCATTGAGTGAGTTCGCTTTGAGCGTCGTAGTCGCGACTGCGACGTCACGAGCTCTTGTGCCGTCGAGGTAGGTCGTGTTCTTCCTCGTCGGATGAAGGTGTGGGACTGCGGTTGAATCTAACTGCAACCTTCTTCTTTGGCTCGTCAGGAGCTTCCCCGTGGAGCGCGGCTCCAACAAGTCCGAGTCCGGCTAATGCGGAATTGTGCATGGCCCTCTTCGGGTCCCCCACCGGAGGTGGATGGGACGCGAGGTATGTGGTGGCTGCCATGATCGCAGCTTGCGACGTCTTCGGGATGACGTTGCCATTGGCATCCATCTCCATGAAGGATGTGTTGAGGGTTCGGGTCACCTCACGACGTGCGGTGGGGTCCATGTTCTCTACACGAGAACAATGCTTGTTGGCGTGGTTGCCGTGCAAGCTGGAGCCACCAACGGCAGAGAGTGCAGCTCGCCGCGCACTGGAGTCCGAGGCCGCATGCTTGCGTTTGTCAAGCACCTCTTGCATCTTCACCTGCTTTTTGTGCTCTTCGATGAGGAGCAGATGGTATGCCATCAGTAGGTCCCGCGAGGCACCCACGGGCAGGATCTTATTGCCCGCTACAGCTTCGCGTGCTTGGTTCCATCCTTCCTCGCTGAGGTGGATTACCCTATTGGCCTCAGGGTCATCCTTGTTGGGCGGGGGGATTGGTTTCTCCTGTTTTCGCCGTTTCTGCCCTGCGGGTTAGGTGGCGGTACATGAGCACCCGAACCTGGTGGCGGCTGCTCCACGTCGCTTTGGATGACCATGGAGCATTGGTAGCATCCGTAGGTCAGATCGCTGTTGCCGCAGCTTTCAGATCCGGAATCGTAGGTCCCATCATCCGACGGTGGATCGCACAGATCTAAGTTGCAGCTGTTGCTATCGTATGACTCATCTGTCGATGGTGAAGTGCGTAGCACGGGATGCAGGGCCCACGAGGCGGGCCTGATCGATGGCAGTGGCACCCGCTCTGGGAGGCGGAGAGTGTCGGTCTGTCCCACCTGGAAGCAGAAGCTCCCGAACAGGATCTCGAGCCCGTCTCCTACGGGCTCGAAGTCCTTCATGGTGGCTGGCGAGTGGGCGGTGAAGTCGAAAGAGCCGAAGAGGAGATGGCTCTCCGTCGCCAAGGAGTTGTAGATCGCTTTGGTCGGGACCGTCACGATCGCACAATCAGCGCCCCCAGTTCCCACAGACGGCGCCAATTGACGAGGATCGATCTCGTCAATGCCCATTGTTATGAGCTTGGGTTTTGGAGAAGATGGGGGTGCTGGAGATCGCGGAACGGTTAACAGACAAGCAACCAGGGGACACGAGATTTACCCAGGTTCAGGCCCCCGGAGGGAAAACCCTACTCCTGCTTGTATGCTCTTGATTACGACGGAACCGAAAGTTACAAGGGTGCACAGATGCAATCTGGCGTGGAGGTGTGTATGCGGTGGTATGAGAGGTGCCCTCCTTGTCGTGTACCCGTATGGTATAACCATGTCATCACCAACTACTTTGTAACTTGATCCAAAAAAATGTAACTTATACTATGTATTCATGTATGGGACTTATCTATATGTATTTGTTTCAATCTTGTTTTGCAAATTGTGTATTCATATATATAATTGTATATCTTATATCTGTGTGTGTATATCTGCCTGTAATATTGTATATAATCTGTATTGTATATCATCTGGCTTAGAAATTAAAAAACAGAAGCCTATGGCGAACATGGCATGACGTTAGTGGCGCACTACAACTAAAGCACACATGCCACCAATAAGTGGCGCACTGCCATGTGTGCCACAAGCAACATACCCGTAGCGCACTGTTTTTTCTAGCCGTGGCGCACTGGCAGGTGCGCTACAAAAGTTTACATCTAACCGTAGCACACCAGGCAGTGCGCTATGACTATCTTTTAGCCGTAGCGTAGGGATGGTGGCGCACCCCTAGTGCGCCACGGATGGCCTTTTCAGGTGCACCACGAACAGGCCTTTTCCCAGTTGTGGTAAGGGAACACGGGAATACATCTTCATCTCCGTGTGCCTCGGTTATCTCTATACCCGAGCTTACTTTCCTTGAGATAGCCATCGATCTTGAAGTACTTATATCTTGCCTATCATCTGTGGTATATTTATCTTGTGCTATCTTGCTTATCTTAACTTGTTGTTGGTGCACTTAGTTGAGTCTAGTGTATTTAGGTTTTGTGCTTGTAAAATAAAAGTTAGTTTAATTCCGCATTCTATCAAGCCAAAACCGTAATAGTTTTGAAATTGCCTATTCACCCCCCCCCCTCTAGGTGACATCTCTATCCTTTCAAATTCCAATGAAGAAAATCACAGAGTTCATGAAAAAACAAAAAAGAAGACATGCCAACTCAAGTATTTTGATAACCACTCCATTTCCACCACTCACTACTAGGAAAAAGCTCATCAGTGGCACACCAGTTTTCAACTTCTGTGGCGCATATGGGATGCGCCACTGTTACCATGCCACTAAAGTGTAGTTTTGCGGCACATTTCAAAATGCGCCACAGAAATCCTCAAAGTTCAATGGCGCATATTGCCTATATGCGCCACAGAACTGTTTCCCGCCCAAAATTTCAAATCGCAAACTTCTATGGCGCATATTGTGAAATGCGCCACTGATTGTTTTTCGAATTTAAAAAAAAAATCCTAGATCTGGTCGATGTGGGAGGTGGGTGGTGGGTGGAGGAGGGTGGTGGCCGGAGTGGGAGGTGGGTGGTGGCCAGAGTGGGAGTGGGAGGTGGGTGGTGGGTGGAGGAGGAGGAGGGTGGTGGCCGGAGTAGGAGTGGAAGGTGGGTGGTGGGTGGAGGAGGAGGAGTAGGGTCACCGGAGGAGGAGGGTCACTGGAATATGAGGAGGAGTGGTAGGAGGCGGTGGAGGAGGAGGAGTAGGAGGCGATGGAGGAGGAGTTGGCCGGAGGTGGTGGAGGCCATGGCTAGAGTAGGAGGAGGAGTTGGCCGGAGAGTGGAGAAGGAGGAGGAGAAGAAGGGGAGGAAGAGAATAAGAGGAGGAGAGAAGAAGTGGAGAAAGAGAAGAAGAGGAGGAGATAAGAAGAAGTGGAGGAGATGAGAAGAGAAGAAATATAAAAGAGAGGGAGAGGGCTCCAGGGGAATTCAAAATTCCAATCCCAAGACTTCTATGGCGCATATGGGAGACATGCGCCACAGAAGTTTCTCCCCCTTTTTATTTTTTTGCAGGAAAAACAATCTTTTGACCATAACTTTTTACTCTTTTCAAATTTTGAAAATTTAAAAAATCGCTAAACAACCAATGGGCCCACCACCCCGCGAGCGGATGCGGAATTTCGTTCTCGTCATTTTGGTATATTAAACTATTTTCCGACATCATACGCAAAAGTTATGGTTGTTTTACCGTGCCATGACCTTTTTTTGCAAAATACATGTTGGGAATATGCCCTAGAGGCAATCATGTATGATGATATTTCCCATTGTATTCATAAAGATATTAAGTTGTCCTTCTATAAACATCCGATGTGTATCATTGAATATGTGATTCAGTTGTGGAACTATACATTCATGTTGTTTGTACTAAATATCCTTGGTCATCTATGTTATGCTGGACACACAACTTAGACCAATGTGAAAGTCGGCTGATGACTCGGTTCCACTTGTCATGGGCATGGAGATTCTATTCCGACTAACACAGATTCGGCTAAAGAGTTTAGCGAGTCGGATTGACCCATATTGAGGTACAACGAACAAGTTGTCATTTGTATATCTCAATCAAGGTAATCCTTAGACTCGAGGTTATTGCACAGTCCGAGTTGAGGATCACTGACTTAGGTTCCGTCAAACGCTGATCCGTAACTAGGCAGTTATAAATGTGGAGTTTGGGTCGACTGAGAATCAAGATGCGTGATGTGAATAACCAAGATGGGATTTTGCCCCTCCACTTGGAGAGGTATTCTCTAGGCCCTCTCGGATGATATGATTCAGAAATCATGGCCATGCATGACTCAATTAAGTGTTAACCGAGGCGATCGACTAAGAGTTAGTCAGATGAGTCACTTATCTCGGATCGAGAAGAGAGTTGGCTATTTAAGGGATGACAAATATTCGCCAAAATCCTGACAAGGTATATCGTGAGGCAAAAGGGACTCGGACACAAGTCACATTGGAAAGGCAAGTCGTCATGACTCTTTGGTACTTGGGAGTTGATGGCGCTTGAGAGCGCTTCGTTTGGAAACCCCAAGAGCACGGTGTGATGCAGCGAAGCAGCAAGTCTTCCCTCAGTAAGAAACCAAGGTTATCGAACCATTAGGAGGAAGGAAACGTCTCAAGAATTTGCCCCAACTATCAGTGAGATTGTCAATCTCACCGGTTGTTATAACAAAGGATTAATTGTATGGTGTGGAAGATGAAAGTGGTTTTCAGCAAGTAAACAGTAATAGTGGAAGATGTATCAATGGTAAAGATTGGACTGGGGTCCATAGTTCACTAGAGGTGTTCTCCTTAAGATAAACAAACATGGCATGCTGGGTAAACAAATTACAGCAGGGCAATTAATAGGACTGAGCAAGGCATAACAATGCAATACTAGACATAAAGATCCTATGAGATTCGATTGGGCAATACAAAAATATACATAGACCGCCATCCAACTGCATCTATGACTAGAAGTCCACCTTTGGGTTATCATCCAAACCCCCTCCGGTATTAAGTTGTAAGCAACAGACAACTTCTTTAAGCAAAGTGTGTAAGGTAAACAATCCACTTGTTCCATGAACAAGAGACCGTTGTTTTCTCCCTAGTGGCAACAACACATCTACAACCGTAGAGATTTCTGTCACTTCCCTTGATTAAGTAAAGGCATGAACCCACTATCAAGCATAAATACCCCCTCTTGGAGTCACTAGCAACTACTTGGCCAAGATAGCTACTAACAGCAGAGAGCATGCAAGATCACAAACAACACAGACATGATAGAATCAATAAGACAAAACCATTAATCAATCTGACATAGTAATCTCAATATCCATCGGATCCCCACAAACACAACATGCATGATTACAAATAGATAAGATCTTGATCATGAACGGAGCTCACAAGATCTAGACATGAAAGCACAAGGAGAAGATACAACCATCTAGCTACTACATGGACCCGTAGTACAAGGTGGAACTACTCACGCTTCATACCAGAGGCTGGCATGATGAAGAAGAAGGCCTCCGGGATGATCTCCCCTCCGGAAGGGTGCCGGGAAGAGCTTCATATCCCCCCGATCTAGGGACGATGGTGGTGGCTACAGACGGTTTCATGGAATACTGATCTGGTACTTAGGGTTTAGGCATCGGGGGCTTCTTATAGGCGAAGAGGCAAGGCTGGGAGGCGGCCAGGGGGCCCACACCCTGCCCAGGCGCGGGCCCACCCTAGGCCATGCCTGGCGGGTGGAGCCGCCCTGTGGCTCCCCTCCATCTCTCCTCTGGACTCCGTGTTATCCTCGGTGAAATATTGAATTTGGCTTTTGTCCCGTCCAATCCCGAGAATATTTCCTTACTAGCTTTTCTAGAACCAAAAATAGCAGAAAACAGGCAACTGGCACCGTGGAAACTTGTTAATAGGTTAGTACCAGAAAATATATGAAAAGCACCTCAAAGTGTGGACAAAGCAAAGCAAAGTAGATACTAAACAAGCATGGAACACCAAAAATTATAGATACGTTTCCGACGCATCAAGCATCCCCAAGCTTAACTCCTGCTCGTCCTCGAGTAGGTAAGTGATAAAAGAATAATTTTTTAGGTGACATGCACCATTAAAACCAAGATCAAACCATTTGCAAGCATTGAAAGCTGGAATCAACGAACTCTAAACATGTGCATGAAAAATGGAGTTCTAGCAGTAAGACAAAGTAACTATGCATGCAAGTTTTTGTCATAGTAAGTACATGTGTATCATAGAGAACTGCCAATGGGGTACCCCTTGCACATGGTACAAGAGCTTTCCCATAACCAAAATGACAAGGCAAGCAGACAATGAGCATCTCAGCATTCTTCTTATTTACCATGGGATATGGTGTTTTTCTCTCTTTCCTCTTTTCTCAATATGTCTCTTTTTTCTCAATCTCTTTTTTTATAAGAAGAATGCTTCATAGATGTCACTATGGTGATGCTGCAAGTTTCCACGATGATTAGGCATGGCTTAGGCTAGCGGCCCAAGCGTTTCTCTAACACAAAATACATAACTCCATGGACTTACAAGCTCCCCTTTCATTTCACACCGACGACAGCCATAGACAGAAGAGCATGATATCAACTGTGTACAAAGTACAAGTGCAATGTTGAAAGCGTTCCCCATGAAAACATGGTTCTGCTAATTCCAACGTATAAGTGCAAGCATATACAACATAGATGACACAATGGTTCAAGTTTATTAGGGGCAAGAAATATAAAGTGTGCCATCAAGTTCGTGAGAACTTTAATTACTAAGTTTTCACATAACAAAATACTTTTTAATTGGAAGATAGCTGAAAACAAGAATATACTTGGAATGGTGTAACACACCGTGCATAGGAATTTATAGTGGACACTTTGGAATAACTTGGTTTCTTGGGAGTTGGAAGCATGAGTAGAGCTTACTCATACAAGTGGACGCTAGCAAAAGACTGGGAGCAACCAACTAAGAGAGCAGTAGTGGCCATAATCATGCAGAGCAACAAAACATTACTAATCAAAGCATAGAGTGGTACTACAAGTCAAGGACTAAATGATCATAGAGGCTATGGTGACTTGTTCATAGCCATAACATGGTGTGAGCATGTGCCAAGTCAACCCAAACAAAGCATCAAAGGAGAATACCATAATATTATGCTTTTGTATGCTAAAACAACGCATGATTCTTTCAAGGCACACAAAGCAATCCCAATTGTTTGGAACAAGTCATAGTACAGCAATAATCACTAAGCATAAAGTCAAAACAACACCTAGCATGACATGCTAAAGTCTAAGTCACAGTCAAAGCAAGCTCCTCTTGCACTTTCAAGCAAGAACTTTCTACTCCTTTTCAACACCAATCAACTTATTTGAAACAACACAACGAGAACGGGGGTCCAAACTACTTTATTCAAGCAAACCAAGCAAAGCAAACGAAAACTAAGACGCTCCAAGAACAACACAACAGTGCATGAAAGAATAAAAACGAAGTGTCTAGAAAGACCTGAGCTTTTTATTGATGATGTAACATCCCAAAAATATTAAACATGGATCATCAAACTCTAATCATCAAAACTAGGGTTAACAAAAACTTTTCCAACTAAAAATATGAAAGCATTCATATGTGTGTGTATTAAAATTTGGATTCGTTTGAATTGCCATGGTTCTATGTTTCTTTGCTTGTAAAATGATTCTTAGGTGAAATAAACATCATCTAAACAATCCCCAAACTTTTCCCAAAGACAAACAACTCAAAATAAACAAATGAAGTGAATGGTCACTTTGGCCAAATTAACTCTCATGCCTACTTTGGATATCCCTAACTTTCAGAACTTAACAGAAACATATGTGGATCTTTGCACCCCTTGTTAGTACTCATAATAAGGTACCAAGGCCCACTTTGTGATCATCCAAAAACATTCAAATGCTAAGTTTAAATGACAGTTTAAATTGAATCTATCTCATATGGGAAGATCCCATTATTTCAAAAACCACGCAAACAAGTTCAATTTTCAAAACCCAAGCACCCACAGAATCCTCAACACATGCCTAGCACACCCACCAAAAATCTTTTAAAAATTCAAAACTCAAGTTCTTGCGGCCATTTCATCAAACAGGTTGTAGATTCAAATCAAACAAATCACAAACACTATTTTGAGCAGTGTTTTGGCCAACCTTGTCCCCTCTCTAGCTCACAGCAAACATCTAGTAGATCATCTAGCTTAGTTATTAACCTCTAGCATCACTGTGAGCTTGCCATTGCCATCAATGGTGAGCAGGTCGAGACTCACCATGTCACCCCGGTGTGGACAGCAAGCTAGACGAAGAGCTAGTTGTGCCAACCTTGTCTGGGAGGTAGCCCATGCCTCACCGCACCCTCTCGACCAGCCCTAGCTCAAGAACAGAGACCAGAACCGCCAGGAACGCCGCGCCCGCGCCTCTGTCGACCATGCCGACGCGCACCCCAGTGCACACACCGTTCCCACGCAACCCGACCACCTCGAGCCCTTGCCGCCTTCTAGCATGCACCCCACCGTCCCAGGAGACCACCAGACATGTTCGTTTCATCGCCCGTACCCCGTAGCCAGCGCTCGCCACGGAGTTTGCCGCCTCTGCCTCGCAGAGCACCGCATGTTCCCGACCAATTTCCATCGCCCCTAAGCTCGCATTCAAGTTCTAGAGCATCGCCAGGAGACTGCCCGTCGATCGCCAACCGCAGCCATGCCTCTAGCCGCCCGTAGCCGTGTCGCCACCGTCGCCTGCCCATCCCTCTCGGTCTCGCCGTCGAGCCTATAAAAGGAGGCGACCCCCAGCCGATTGAAGCACACCATTTCACTCCCCTCACCTCACTGATCATTCCACCCTCTAGCCGGAGCACGAGGAGCAGCAGTTCGCCGGAATTGCGCCAGAGCAGGCCGCCTCTAGAGAAGAAGGGAGTCGTTGATTTTGCCCAACCCCGGAGCTGCCTCGACCATCCCTAAGCTCGCTGTCGACCACTCATTCGTTTGCCCGCCTCGCCGTCGTCGCTGGAGCCCCGGTATGCCCCCTATGCACCCCCACTGAGCTGCTAGGGTTCGAGCTCGCCGGTGACATGTTCATCGTCGACGACGACCCTCAGCCGTTCATATCACTTCTAATCCAACGAACCACACCGCCCCGTACCGCTTCGTGTATTATGAGCCACTAACTGGTGGAACCCCACTGTCAGCTGAGCCCCGCGCTGCGGAGTGACACTGGGCCGGCCCATTAACCTTTCGCGCGCAGCCCAAGCGTTTGAATTTAGATTTTTCTATTTTAATTCAAACTCACTTCTATACCTAGTTTCAAAAATCAACCCAGCTCGATTCAGTGAACCAAATTGCATGAAACCAATTTTATTAGAAAGGTACTGAAATGCTTAATCCAAGCCCGTTGGATTCAAGTCATTTGGATCTGTAGATCACCCTTGGTAAAAATAACATGTCAGAAGCTTTTCTACATTCAAACATTTTTCAAATTTCAACCATAATAGCTTTTGAGTTGATTACAACTCTCAAAAGTCAAATTTGATCATACCTTTAAGAATATATAAAAACATATGGGTTTACTTACAGAAATAATGTTCAAGTAATAAAAGAATGCCACATAGGCATTTCTAGTCACTTTAATTATTTAAAATAAAAGGGTAAACCTTATTAAATTGTGACACCACTTTAAATCACATTCCCATGTACTGAAATATGTGGTGATGACATGTGTCAACATGATCCCATGTTTGGTTTGGAGAATATTAAATCTTAAGTAGTTTTTCAATGAGTAGAAATTACTTTTCTAAAAATAAAATAAATAAGATAAAAGCTTTAATCTTGTAATGTTAGTGATGATACTAGATCATCTATAGTACCCCTTTGTGTGATGATTGACAATATTTAAGTATTTTTTGGTGATTGTGTACCTCGTATTTATTTATAGACGCTAGTACCGACCAAGGATACGAGGAGGAAGGAGGATACTACGAAGAAGAAGCCGAGGAGAACTTCAACCACTGCTCTGCACAAGGCAAGCTAACACTTGCAATTATGAAAGTTAGATAACCTATGCAATGCACTAGGCATTCTTGGTTAGACACATTTTGATGATACCCAATCCTAGTTCTACTTGCAAGCTTTCTACTTTATTTCTTTATCAAAGCTTTCTCTTAGAGTTTACTTAAGTGACTTGTAGATTCTAGGAAGATAATTGAAGGTTGCCTAAAGAGCATTAAATTTGACCTAAGCTAGATAATCTTGATGTCATCCCAAGGCATGAGATGGAACTCAATTAATCTCCACTTCTTTACCACTCCTCATTAGTACTTACCACCCTTTGTAGATGCTAGTGCTAAGCCTAAAACTGGATCAACTTTAGATGGGAATACTTGGTGAAAATGGTTATGAAAACCTTGGAATGATGAGTCATTCTACTGAAATGTTTTGACATGTGTTTCCGAACACCAGATGATTTTGATGATAAAAATGTTGAGGCATGAGCCTTAGCCCTTTATAAAACTGATGGTTGTCTGGATGCGATACCATTCCAATTTTACCGTATAACCACAATACCCGAAAATTGGGTAGGGCTTGACTGGAAACTTATATACCTTAGTATGGGTTCCCTCATGGCCAAGGTCTAAGCTGAGGATACCTTGTGAAGATTTTTCACCTGTGCAGTACCCAAGATGACAATTGGTCATGGTTGGGAGGCCAAACTCACAGGAGAGGTGCCTATACTAGGGCGTGTAATCGAAAGGTTAGGATTTATTATCCGCATACTGATTATGGTGAATTCAGGATTTGTTCCTGATGGATGTATCGAATGTTGCGGTGAAAGTGTACAATCTCTGCAGAGTGTCAAACTATTCGAATAGCCGCGTCCGCGGTTATGGACAGTTGGAGTGGCCATACTGTTCCCCTGTCAGATTTTTCAAAAGGACTTGTGAAATGAATTGAGACTTTGACTTGACCACAACAGAGTTGTGATATGAAATTCAAGTTCCCACTTAGGTGTTATAAAACTTCAACTAGTTTTTCTTGCTTCTGAACTTAGTAGAGATAAATCTGGCTTTTTGCAAAACAACCCTAGAGCTTATGTCATACTACAAAAACCTCCTTAACTTGTTAGTATTAGTTTGCGAGTACTTAAAGAGTACTCATGGCTTTGTCCCTGGCTATTCCCGTGGCCAGACTATGAAGAGGAGTACCAGGATGATGGACCGCAGGAAGGTTACGACAACTAGGATCATCTCCCATCGTCAGCATTTCCTATGACCCCGAAGATGGAGCTTCGCCCACGCTATCCTTATTATTACGTTATTCCGCTGCTTCAGTTGTATTAAGAACTGGATCATGAGATCCTTATTTGTGTAAGACCTTATGTATGGTTTGTAATGGATGATGTACTGTGATATCCAAAAAAAATTATGTCTCGCAAAAATGGTAATCCTGGGATTGCGATGTATGGCATGATAGGCATCTGGGATTAAAAATCCGGGTGTTCACAGATGAAGAAGGGGATTCCTTGGGAATCCCCAAGCTTTGACGCTTGTACCTCTTGGATATTTGTCCATTCTTCATCTCATTACATCATTCTCTCTCTACACCTGAATTTTTTTCCTTCATACAAAACATCACACAATCTTCATTAGCAACATTAGTGTATTCAAAAGATAATAGACCCTTGGGTTTAGCTTTGTAACAGCAAAAATTTTCACTAAAAACACAAGCTACTGTAGCAACTCCTTCAAAAATCTCAATTTTCCAAAACGAACCCAAAAAGGAATCAATAAGAAGCAACTGCAAATAATGGCAGAAATCTGTCAAAACAGACCATCAGGTACAAACCGATTTTTTAGAAGACCTTTTGTTGCTCAAATAAAAAAGTGTTGAACTAATGGAAGTTAGCTAACATACGGGAGGATTTATTCGTACATTTTAAGCTCAATCCGACTTACAGAGACTCCTTACGAACTTTTATGGTGGAGGACAGAAATCTGTTTCAGGACAGCAACTCCCCAAATCTTACTTCCCTCTCATTAGAGGTCATTCTTGGCACAAAAAGCAAACAAAAAGGATAAGGAGAGGTCATTAATGAAGTAATAACTTCCAAGACTCAAGAAAACTCTTGGGTTATCTCCCAACAAGTACTTTTCTTTAACGCCTTTAAGTTAGGCACAAGAAGCAAGAAATCAAGTATTTTTAAATGAAGAAGCATTAACATCAAACCATGCTTTCAAAGGAGGAGAAAAAAGAAAATTATCTATCCTCATAGGTAAGTGTTCAATACCTTTCTTGAATGGAAATTGATATTTAATGGTGCCTTCTTTCATATCAATGATGGCACCAACAGTTCTAAGAAAAGGTCTTCCCAAAGTAATAGGACAAGAAGCATTGTATTCAACATCCAAAACATAGAAATCAACAGGGACATAAGCATTGTTAACCATAATGAGAACATCATTAACACTCCCCATGAGTTTCTTCTTAGCATTATCATTAAGTGGGACATCCAAATAACAATCTTCCAAAGGTGGCAAATCAAGCATTTTATAAATCTTCCTAGGCATAATAGAGACACTAGAACCAAGATCACATGAAGCTTTGAGATTAAAGTTATTCACTTGCATATTCATAATGGGTTCCCAACTATATTCTACTTTCTTAGGAATAGAAGCTTTGTGTTTTAACTTCTCTTCCTTTATTTTAACAAGAGCATCTATAATGTGTTTGGTGAAAGAAACATGCATATAACTAGCATCAGGACTTCTAGCAAGCTTTTGCAAGAACATAATCACTTCAGAAATATTGCAACCATCAAGATCAAAGTCAAACTTAGCATCACTAGTAGTAGACTCAATGGGCTTAGGCATTGTAGGAGGAGGAATAGGGACTTCTTGTGGTTTAGTGGCATCCATATGGGTGGTGGTGATGGTGCACACACTATTGTTTCTATCAATTTCAGCTTCCCTTTCCCACTTAGTATGAAGTTGGGCTAACAGTCTAACATTTTCATCAATAGTAACTTGTATGGCATGAGTAGCAGCAAAGGTACTTTCCATGGTTTTAGGTTTAGCAGCCATTTTATTAATCAAAGAGGACTGTGCTTCAGACAAAGAGGAAATATTTTTCTCAACATTTAAAAGCTTTTCCTCCACAGTCTTGTTGAAAGTGGTTTGTTTACTAATAAAGTCTTTGAGCATGACTTCAAGTTCATAGGGGGCACTTCTAGCATTGTTGTAGGACTTTCCATAGGTATTGCCATTATTAGGAGGATAAGGCCTATAATTATTACCATAAGTATTGTTGCCAAAATTGTTGTTTCTAATGAAGTTCACATCAACTTGCTCTTCTTTAGTAACTAAAGAGGCTAAGGGAACACTATTAGGATCTAAAGGAGCTTTCCCATTAACAAGCATAGCCATAATAACATCTATCTTATCACTCAAAGAGGAGGTTTCTTCAACAGAATTTACCTTCTTACCATGTGGACCTCTCTCAGTGTGTCATTCAAAATAATTAACCATCATATTATCAAGGAGTTTTGTTGCAGCACCCAAGGTGATGGTCATAAAGGTACCTCTAGCAACTGAATCCAACAGGTTTCTTGAAGAGAAGTTCAAACTTGCATAAAAAGTCTGGATAATAATCCAAGCAGTAAGTCCATGAGTGGGACAATTCTTAACCAAAGATTTCATTCTTTCCCAAGCTTGAGCAGCATGTTCATTATCAAGTTGTTTAAATTTCATAATATCACTTCTCATAAATATAATCTTAGCATGAGGGTAGTACTTTCCAATAAAAGCATCTTTGCACTTGATCCAAGAATCAATACTATTTCTAGGCAAGGATAGCAACCAATCTTTAGCTTTTCCTCACAAGGAGAAAGGAAACAACTTGAGCTTAATAATATCTCCATCTACATCCTTATACTTTTGCATCTCATAAAGTTCAACAAATTTATTGAGATGGGCATCAGAATCATCAGAACTAGCACCAGAAAATTGCTCTCTCATCACAAGATTCAACAAAGTAGGCTTAATTTCATAAAAGGTGGCATCAGGAGCAGGTGGAGCAACAAGAGTGCTAAGGAAATCATTGTTGTTTATGCTAATGAAGTCACACAACTTAGTGTTCTAAGCAGAGTTCATTTTGGCAAAAGTGGAGCAAGCCAAAAACAGCAGCAGCAGCTAGAGCAGGAACTATTTTTGTGTATTTTTTATAAGAGAAAGCAAACCAAACTAAAATATTTTTTTTGGAGTTTTTGATAAAAAGAGGCAAACAAAACCAAACAAAAGAAACTAAGTAAACCAAAAACAAAGTAAAGAGAAAGGTTGAGGAGGACTCCCATTGTGAAGACGTCCTTAGCCTCCCCGGCAACAGCGCCAAAAAAACTTGTTGATGGAGCCTGAGAGCGCTTCGTCGGGAAACCCCAAGAGCAAGGTGTGATGCAGCACAGCAGCAAGTCTTCCCTCAGTAAGAAACCGAGGTTATCGACCCAGTAGGAGGAAGGAAACGTATCAAAGGTGTTGCAAGCAACATGGAAACCTGCACAACACAAACTCAAGACTTTGCCCCAACTATCAGTGAGGTTCTCAATCTCACCGGTTGCTGTAACAAAGAATTAACTGTATGGTGTGGAAGGTGAAAGTGGTTTGCAGCAAGTAAAAAGTAACAGTGGAAGATGTATCAATGGTAAAGATTGGACCGGGATCCATAGTTCACTAGAGGTGTTCTCCTTAAGATAAACAAACATGGAATGCTGGGTAAACAAATTACAGCAGGGCAATTGACAGGACTGAGCAAGGCATAACAATGCAATACTAGACATAAAGATCCTATGAGATTTGATTGGGCAATACAAAAATATACATAGACCGCCATCCAACTACATCTATGACTAGAAGTCCACCTTCAGGTTATCATCCGAACCCCCTCCAGTATTAAGTTGCAAGCAACAGACAACTGCTTTAAGCAAAGTGTGTAAGATAAACAATCCACTTGTTCCATGAACAAGAGACCGTTGTTTTCTCCCTAGTGGCAACAACACATCTATAACCATAGAGATTTCTGTCACTTCCCTTGATTAAGTAGAGGCATGGACCCACTATCAAGCATAAATACCCCCTCTTGGAGTCACTAGCAACTACTTGGCCAAGATAGCTACTAACAATGGAGAGCATGCAAGATCACAAACAACACAGACATGATAGAATCAATAAGACAAAACCATTAATTAATCTGACATAGTAATCTCAATATCCATCGGATCCCCGCAAAAACAACATGCATGATTACAGATAGATGAGATCTTGATCATGAACAGAGCTCGCAAGATCTAGACATGAAAGCACAAGGAGGAGATACAACCATCTAGATACTACATGGACCCGTAGTCCAAGGTGGAACTACTCAATCTTCATACCGGAGGCTGGCATGATGAAGAAGAAGGCCTCCGGGATGATCTCCCCTCCGGCAGGGTGCCGGGAAGAGCTTTAGATCCCCCCGATCTAGGGACGATGGTGGCGGAGGCTATAGACGGTTTCATGGAATATTGATCGGGTACTTAGGGTTTAGGCATCAGGGGATTCTTATAGGCGAAGAGGCGAGGCTGGGAGGCGTCCAGGGGGCCCACACCCTGCCTAGGCACGGGCCCACCCTAGGCCGCGCCTAGGAGGGTGCAGCCGCCCTGTGGCGCCCCTCCGTCTCTCCTCTGGACTCCGTGTTCTCCTCGGTGAAATATTGACTTTGGCTTTTGTCCCGTCCAATTCCGAGAATATTTTCTTACTAGCTTTTCTGGAACCAAAAACAACAGAAAATAGGAAACTGGCACTGTGGCAACTTGTTAATAGGTTAGTACCAGAAAATATATGAAAGCACCTCAAAGTGTGGACAAAGCAAAGCAAAGTAGATAGTAAACAAGCATGTAACATCAAAAATTATAGATACATTTCTGACATATCAAGAGTCGACACGTTCTGCTAGGAGCCGCTATCGACTAATCATTTGGAGTCGGACTCCAATCGTGTCCAAGTAGCCATGAGCCTGCGGGGTCACACACTTAAGAGCGGGAGCAAGTTTGGATTGGATCTAAATGAGAAATCTGGTTGGGTTGTACACGAGCCAGATTTGGACTGAGTCAGTGAGTCGGACTCACGGTGACTAATATTATATAGGATTTAGTGAATGGGACATGAGTGAGTGGAGCCCAAGTTCACTCTCTATATATAGCGGGGAGCAGAAACCCAGGAGGGTTGATGGGTTAGGTCATTCCATGCGTTGGAAACCCTAGATCCACAACAGTCCAGCCATCATATTGAACCTAGCAGTTCGCCGCCGGTGCTCCTCCTTGTATGTGTGGACACCAGTATATGCGTTGTATCATCAGCGCTTGGACGATCGTTGATTGGATCCGGATCGCAAGGACTGTACTGCATCAACAGACGCGCTTCATCAGTAATCCACAACCACGCGTCTAGTGGTGAATCTCGTGGTCTTCTACCTTAGCTAGATCTTGGGAACCACGTTAGGTTTTTTTTTGTTTTATCTCTACGTGGCCCAACAATACATAGAAATTCATGTTTTTTAATTTTCCCTACAACTATACCCCCAAAATATAACTGCATCTCAGAGGAATTATTTTTTTGAATTTTTTATCATTTTCATTTAATTTTTACAAAATATAAAAGGCAATCTAGGGGGTGGGATCTGTTTTTCCTACTCGACTTCTATGGCGCATATGGTCATATGCGCCACAGAATAATCACTTTTGTGGCGCATATGGTCATATGCGCCATTGAATGTTGGTCAGAGTGTGGTCAACGAGATTCTGTGGTAGGGCCCACCCGGGCTTTCTGTGGCGCATATGGCTATATGTGCCACAGAAAGCTCGGGTGCCCAACCCCGGTGGTGAGTCCCGCCAAACTTCTATGGCGCGCCATCCCTATGCATGCGCCACATAGCAATGAAAGGTTCTATGGCGCATTTGCTATAATGTGCCACTATTGTTTTTCTATGGCACATGCCAACACATATGCGCCACAAAAGTCTTGTCTATCTATAGCTGTTTTCCTATTACTCACTCCTCAATAAGATCTTCTTTGAGTCGTTGATGAGTGTTTGATGCGGTCTTCTCTCCGACATGGTTGCACCACCTTTCCAATAAAACTACAACGGTGGTTGAAGTCCTCATCATGTCTCTCATACTCGATGACCATATTGTGCAATATAACACAAGCCATCATGATCCTCTAGCGTTTTCTATCCCAAAACCGAACTAGACCACGTACAATAGCAAATTAGGATTGCAAAATCCTAAATGCTCTCTCCACATCCTTCCTAACAACAGCTTGAGCACTATGAAAGCGAGTAATTTTGTTACCTTTGGGTTCGGCAATTCCCTTGAACAACGTTGCCCATTGTGGGTATATCCCATTGGTAAGATAGTATCCCTTGTTGTACTTGTTCCCATTGATCTCAAACTCCACCTCTAAACTAGGGGTAGGTCTGCGGGTGGCGCGGCGCTCAATTCGGCTGTGGAGAGCTCAGGAGTGGGGAAGTGGGGAACCTTGGGGCATGTGGGGGAGCCGGCTCAGGGGCGAATGGTAGCTGGGGAGCCGGTGAGAGGGGCCGCACACGGTTGTCCCTCCCACACTAGTTTTGGGCTTTTGGGGGTTAGAATTAGACTTTATAAATTTTCCAATTGAGTGTGTTGTTTTACTACTGACTAAAATTTCTTGTGCAGGACCAGTTATAGCAATGATGCTAGATCTATTTTTTGTTCCAATTGCTAAAAAACGGTTTTTTTAGCAATATAGGGGAATTATAGAAATGGTGCTAAAGATACTCTAAGGCCTTGTTTGGTACTAAATTTTGGGGAATTATAGAAATGGTGCTAAAGATACTCCGGCCAACTCCTACTCCAGAAACCGGGGCGGCGAGGGTCGTGGGCGGCGTTGGCCGTGATATGGGGGAAGCGGCGGACGTGGTGCTGCAGGATGGAGGCGAAGGCGCGCCCTTAGTGGTGGTGCTAAGCCTACGTGCTCATCGGCACCGATGGTCAGCCTGCTCGATCCGTTCTCCGGAAACCGGCCGACGTTGTGGGGATCGCTGTGTTGGATCTAATAAAGGAGGTGGTCCTTTGGTTTCTTTCAAACAAAGACGAAGATCTGCTTGATGTCCGCCCTCGTTGATCTAGACTGGAGAGGCGGGTTCCGGAAGGCTCCGCCAGTGAACTCCCATGGGCGTATCATGCCTGGAGATTGCTGGATCGGAAGGTATTCGGTCATGCGCACCTTGTTTTTCTGGCCATTTGGTTTCAACGGGAGCGTTGCGAAGCTTTGTTGTTTGTTCCCATCAAGTGCCATTATCAGAGCCATGGTAAAGTCATATGCGGAGAATGTCGGGAAAGCGGAAATATGAGAGTAGCGATGGTGATTTTAGTTCTTGTGGCGATGGAGAACTGGCTGCGTGATCTGGGACTCGTTGCAGCGACTGTTGGTGCGGGAAGACAACACGGGGGGGGGGGGGTCCTAGTCTTACCTTGCAGGATGAAAATCCAAGGTCTGGCCTTAACTGGTTGTGCCTGGCAATGACCTTGTTGAAGGCATTGTTTTTGTGAGCGAGGACTTTCTCCAGGGTGAAAACCTATGATCTTTGATCGGGCAACGACGGCGCTTGCGCACTGTTTCCTTTTTGAAGACGTTGTTATTAGAGTGGAGGACTACTAGTGTTGTTCTGATGGTGTTAGTGTCGTTGCTTTGAGGATTAGTTCTCTGTAGCGGGACTTTTTTTTTTGTAATCCTTTTTTTTCTGGGTTGTGTGCATCCGTAGGACCGCTACGGCATGCGTTGTTGTAAAGGCTGGGTATAATTGGTATCCTATGATATTAATATATACTCTTTTCTAAAAAAAATGGTAGTGTATTGGATATGCCCACGACCCCGTTTAAGCCTGGCTCCACCGTTGTGCCCCATAGGGTCCTTCCCCTGCTAGTCTGTTTCAAGGCTTAAGCCATATAACTTATTTTATCAAAAATCAAATTACCTAAAGTTTGACTAAGTTTTTTTAAAAAAATATTAATATTTATAATACGTAATCTATACTCTTTCATATATCATAAAACACATTTTCACATGGTATCTCTATAATATAATATTTATTGATAGCTTTTTTAAAAAAGTTTGGTCAAACTTTACATAGGCTTGATTTTTCAAAAATGTTATATGCCTTAAGCCTTGGGATTGAAGGAGTAGAATTTAAGGAAAAGTGTGGATTAAACCAGCCCAACTCTAGAAGCAAACATACTTCTAGAAAATATAAGTGGAGATCTGTGGTTTGGTTGGGATTATCCCTCTAATCGCTTAAAACCACCGGTACCATACAAGGCCTAATAAGATTCAAAATACGTGGCTCGCAGGCAGAAATTAAAGCACGACCAAAAAGGTCTGATACAAAGCTGTCATGCTTTCTACTCAACTTTTCAAGTAGCTGACAGCAGCGAGGAAAGAGATGAAGCACCACATTCATAACCATATGTGCCCCATGAGTTCAAGATGTGTAAAGAGTAACCAAATGCTGGTATCACAACGGGCAGACAAACAAAACATGCAGAAAATGCACTGGACACCTGGACAAAGCATGCGAGGCATTTCTTCTCAAACGAAGCAGAAATTTAATACACGTTCACTGTAAATTAACCCCACATGCAGTGCAGACATAGTTGCACTGTACCCACAGATGCTACTTTTGGGGCACAACAGATGTATACAGCAGCATGCACAACGAAACCTATTACCCAGATGTTCATCACCATCGAATACTTCAGCGATTATCTTATTACCACACAGCAGGGGACAATAGTCCTAAGAAAATCACCAAGCCTTCCAGAGTCCACATAATAATAAAGCCTACGGCAGAACAACAAGGATTGATCCAATAATATTTATGACCCCCTTCCTTAAGTCGACTTTGCGGAGACAAGCTGGTCAATGAGTGTGGCGGCATCTTCGACTGTCGCAATCGCCTGCGCGCTCGACTCCTCCACGCTGATGCCAAACTCCTCCTCGAGGCCCATCACGATCTCAACCTGCGACGGATTCACAATGGGTCTTACTTTACAACCTGACAGGAACATGTAAATATTTGATCCAACTAAAGAAATGAATAATGTCCAAATATGTATATGCATGCAAACTAGTTATCCGAGAATGTTATTCCATATTAAGATGCACAAGTTTTTCTAGAACGTGTGCCCAGTTGGAAATATATTGCCTACTTCGGATTCTACTCTAAACGTCATAGAGGATAGTAAGAATCTACACATCTCAAGAAACCTAGTCATACATGTCCAAGGAACTGTTAATATTCAGTCGTGTCATGGAAGCGCATGCTTGCAGAGTAACTTCACATCTCTGGAAATATAGGTATAACCAAACAGAACAAGTCCACTGAAAGATTGTTACCACAGTCCATTAGGATCCTTCAGCTATTTGGTCAGGTTAAGTTCAGTAGAGGAACCTAGTCATACATGTCAAAGAACCTGTTAATATTCGGTCATGTCATGGAAGCACATGTTTGCCGAGTAACTTCACATCACTCGGAATACAGTTATAACCAAACAGAACAAGTCCACTAAAAGATTGTTACCGCAGTCCATTAGGATCCTTCAGCTATTTGGTCAGGTTAGGTTCAGTACTGCTTGCTTCAAAACAAGACTTTCATGCATGACATCATGAAATATTGTTGGTAGTTACCGTATCGAGTGAATCAGCTCCAAGGTCAGAGAACTTGGTGGCACCAGCAACATCAGTGCCTTCTGGAACAGCAAGCTGCTTCCTAACAATCTCACATACCTTGTCCACTGTATCCTTTTTTGCCTGTTGAAACACATATTCCGGAAAAAGAACTTATGGATACATTCAAAACTGTAGCAAAAAAGGTCATTGCTTAGTTGTCGATAAAATGCTACTTATATACTCTTATCCGGTCAAGTAAAAGCTAAGTTTGTAACTGAAGAAAATATTTGTTTACAGAGTCGTTGAAGACATGCACAAAGGAAAACAAACTCTTCCAGAATGAATTAAAACAAGGCAATTCTTCATTATCTACAGGGCCAGGTAATGCGATTTTGGCTGCCTGAAAATTTAAATTTTCAAAACTAAAGAGTACAGGTAGAATCGATTACAAGTTCAGTTAAACCTACAGAAACATATCACTGCCTTTAGCACATTAAAGTCACTTTTCATATATATAATTTGTACAGATACCTAGCTTTTTTTTTTTGATAAATACAGCTACCTAGCTTGCTAGCCTGCCGCTGTTTAGCAAAGTAAATCATGCATGCAGAGAAAGAACGGAACTTACCGAGCAGCAAACCGCAAATCTCATCGGCACTGGCTGAAGGCGGAGAAATGCATTACCCCTCTTTGCACTGGAGAAAGACAGCAAGCTCGTGCTGATTGCCTGGAATTCAAGGAACACACTTCTTGAGACAACATAACTTGTGCATACCAAGGGATGGTGCGCTGCACTATATTCGCTATTCACTAATGAAGAAAAGTAAGTGTGCTAGAGCAAACATTGTTCTTATGATTCTTCTATCATTCTAGCAATTCATTCACTAGGTAAATCCCACATCTGCAAAATACTTAATATTACAGCTATAACAGGCCACGGTATGGTGATTGTACCAAGAATATAGGCAGAGAAATATTAACCCGGACTAACTTCACAGTACACCAAATATGTCAAGTGAATAGCTAGGAGAAAATAAGTAGTAACATCATAACAGGAATTTACGGCCACTGTAGTGGCCAAGTTACAGTTTCAGTAACCAATTAGAGAATCAACTGAAGTGTCTCCCATAGTAGTGAAGACAAAATACCAAAAGGCATCTTAGGTGGCACTATAGAAAAGGACCAACTTTTTGTGACCTGTGGAGCATTCAAATCAGCTACCTAGTACAGGCACCCAACATTCCAACACACACACCAATAACACATACACAAATTGGACACACCATAATGCCAATTCAATAATTCCACCAGAATATTCAGTGGTAGGATGCAGTCTACTGCCGTTCTACCATAGCAACCATTAAAACACAACTTTTAATTGCACATGCGGAGATTTAAGCCTCTTAGGCAGTTCAGAGCAAAGTAAACTTTCTACACGGCTAGTGCTAAAACCAAGTTGCTTTTGCTCGTGAGCGTCCAAACATCTAGTAGTAGAGCAGAATCACTGAGGCTACATCTTATCAGCCTACCAGAAAAGCAGATCTGCCCGAATCCAGGTCGCAAAATGGCTAGGTAAGACACACCATCTGAAAAGGAGGTGTTCTTGGCAGTCAAAGAACAATTCAGGAGCTGCTAGACCAAAATTACAACTAAATCTTTAAGGTGCCTGAATACAGAGAAGACAGTGTTCCCCGAACAAATCAATACGGTTGGAGCGCAGAGCACCAGACCACTCCTAGATCGGGCGCTACTGAGCAAGCCTCGATCGACTAAGACGAACGCTAAAACCCCAGCAGGGGGAGATCGATCAGACAGACGTGCGTACGGACTGCACAGGGTGGCGGATCTGACGGCGGGGCGCGGGTGCGCGAGCATACCTTGACGGGCTTGGCGAAGGACAGGGCGGATCCGGCGATGGAAGCCATGAGGGACACCGGGAGGGGGAGGCGGCGAGCACGAAGAGTGTGAGAGCGACCGGGGTTTGGATAGGCTGGGAAGGTGGGTGGGCTGGAGCTGGGGTTGGAGGGGGGAAGAAGTGGCCTGCCAACATTTATGCGCGGTGGAGTGATGGCGCATCGGTCGTATCGACGGCGGGGTCCACTATGCCGCGCCACCGTCCGTCCGCCCGTCCGTCGCTGGCCCCACCATGCAGTTGGGCTGAGGAGCACTACTACTTCCGAGCAAGTTGTTGGGCTGAGTAGTAATGGCTTCTGTTCCTGTTTTTTTTTCTTGCGGGGGCCTTCTGTTCTGTTTAGTGCTATATAAGCGCACACGGCTCACGGCTGAGTACTAATGGCTCAAAGTCCATTTTGTCTTTACTGTGCTCCTTCCGGTGCTAGCTTTGGGTAAACGGGCTCCTTAGTTTCTCAGGGCATCTCGACCGGCCGATCCATTCAGCCGATCTAAACGGTTAATTTTTATCATTTGGGTTAGTCTATGATTGTTTTTAGTTGTGGTTTGATCTATTCGGCCGATCGCGTCCAGCGGGGTGACTTATTTGTCCGCGCTGGCCAAAAAAGTTATGTTTGTATATTTTATCTAAAATAATTTTTGACAGACAAATAAATAAATTAGATGGTCTAATTAAAATAGTGTTTACATATACACGCTCATGGTTCGATAGAAAATAACCAAACGCTATTTAAATTACAAAAGGATATAAGGGATTAAGCGTTTAGATTTCCTGCACAAGCCCATATATGTTTAACCAAATCTAGTTGAAGTCGATCATGGGTATGCCTGTGACACAAATTTTTATGTATTCGCATGAAATCTTTTCAAGACGCTACACCTGACTCTGTCTCAACCAACTGACCCTGAAAGTCCCAGCCTTGGTCCAAGATATCATCATCACGCTCGTCCTCGACGATCATATTGTGTATAATCACACAAGTAGTCATCACATCCCACATCCTCTTTGTGCTCTAGGTTTTAGCAGGGTATCGAACAATATCCCACCTTGACTGAAGCACACCAAATGCTTGCTCCACATTCTTCCTAGCGGCTTCTTGCTCTTTCGCAAACCTCTTGTTTTTCTCATCTGCAGGATTGCAGATTGTATTCACAAAGGTGGCCCAGGAGGGATAGATACCGTCAGCTACATAGTAATCCATATCAGATGGATTTGTCATTGATATGATAGGAAACATGTGGGGCATTGCCTTCTGCCAGTCTAGTAAACACCGGTCCCGTTGCTGCACATTGATGTCATTGTTTGATCCAGTCATGCCAAAAAAGAGTGTCAAATCCAGAGATCTTGTGGTGCAATGGCCTCTAGTATGATGGTGCATCCCTCTGCATGCCCTTTGAACTGCCCTTGCCAACCAAAGGGATAGTTCTTCCACTGCCAATGCATGCAGTCGATGATGCCAAGTATCCTAGGAAACCCCCTTCTCTCTCGTTGATGGACAAGAAGCGGATAGTACCTTCGGTGCTTGGCTCTCTCGGGTAACATTTGCCAAACACTGCAATAACCGCGCTGCAAAACCGGTCATAGCCTCATGGCATGTGAACTCGCTTATGCGCATGTAGCCATCGAGGAGATCACTGGTCACTCCATACGCAAGCTGTCGAATGGCAGCTTTACATTTCTGGTAAGAGAAGAAGCCAATACCGGTACAATCATACTTGGCCTAGAAGTAGTCATCATAGCCCCTCATCCTGTTGAGAATGTCCAAGAACAGGTTCCTGGACATCCGATAGCGGCGACGGAATGTCTTCTCTTTGAAGACCGGATCAGTTGGGTGGAAGTAGTCCTTGTAAAGGCGTATGTGGCCTTATTCTCGGTCATGCTCATGGTTGGCTTTGCGCCGCTTGGCCAAGCCACCTCTGTGCGGCGGCAGTAGGTAGCGGTTGTACACCATCTGTGCAGCTGCCAGCAGAATCTCGGTCTCATCGTCGGACTCTTCCTCGGATGATGACTTCACGAAATTCTTGTAGAAGAACTTTATTTCCCTTCGACTGCTACCCATCTGTAAAGTATATGGCTGTCAATGGCGATGCCAACTCCCGCAGTGGGCCAGATAACCTAGAAACGATCGGCGAACATACCTTAACCGCGGTCAGGCAAACGACCGAGCAGGTTGTGCGCCACACAGAGGTTATCGTGCGTCCAGTCCATAAGCCAGACAACTCCGGCAACGCGCGTGGAGCACCCCAGGCAGAGGCCGGGGACGATGACTGCATGAAATTCTTATAAAAGAACTTCATTGCCCTTCGATTGCTACCCATCTGTAAAGTATACGGCCATCAATGGCGATGCCAACTCCCGCAGCGGGCCAGATAACCTAGAAACGACCGGCGAACATACCTCAACCACGGTCAGGCAAATGACCGAGCAGGTTATGTGACACATAGAGGTTGTTGCGTGTCCAGTCCACATGCCAGACAACTCCGACAACGCGCGTGGAGCACCACAGGCGGAGGCCAGGGCGGCAAGATTTCCTGCGGTGCGTCTAGACAACTCCGGAAACGCGTGTGTCCTGCGGTGCTGCTCGATATCGTGGGGGGCGTTGATGACCCACAAGTATAGGGGTTCGCAACAGTCTTTGCGGGTAGTATTATCCAATTTATTGATTCGACACAAGGGGAGACAAAGAATACTTACAAGACTTAACAACTGAGTTGTCAATTCAGCTGCACCTGGAAATAGTTTTTGCTCACAGAAGTTTATCAGTAGCAACAGTTTGTAGTAGCAACTGCAAAGCAACAAGCAGCAGTAAAATAGGAACAATAGTAACAGTAACGGTAACAGTAGGATTCGAGTGCGGTAGGCATAGGGATGGATGGACGGGCGTTGCATGGACGAGTCTAAACATGTAACTTCAAGATCTAGGGCATTGCAGCTAAATAATAACAAGCATCCAAGTACTAAACAATCCTAGGCATGTGCTCCAAATATAGTCATACGTGCTCGCAATGAGAACTTGTACAACACCTTCTTTCCAGCCAGCCCATGGCAGTGGGGCCTCTAGGGAACTACTGAAAATTAAGGTGCTCCTTTTAATAGAGCACCAGAGCAAAGCATTAAAACTCCATGAACACATGTGATCCTCACACCACAGCCATCCCCTCCGGTTGTCCCAATTATTGTTACTTTGGGGCCTTTGGATCCGGACAATGATATGTGTACACAACTTGCAGATAAGATCACAAACAATAGTATCATAATGATTCAATAATAAGTTCAGATCTGAGATCATGGCACTCGGGCCCTAGTAACAAGCATTAAGCACAACAAGTTGCAACAAAGTCAAATAGCACTAATAGAGATACTAGGCACTATGCCCTAACAGATCTTATTCGATTACATGATAGAACTCATCCAATCCCTACCATCCCCAAGCCTACAGCGGGGGATTACTCACTCATGGATGAGGGAAACATCGATGGTTGATGGAGATGCGTTGGTGATGACGATGGTGATGATCCTCTCCAAATTCCCCGTCCCGACAGGGTGCCAGAACGGAATTTCTGGATTCGAATCTTGGTTTCTGGTGGCGGCGGGGGAGCGTAACTCTTTCTCAAAAACTACCGAACCCTCCTCAGTTTTTAGGTCAAAAGGCAACTTATAGGCGCAGAGGGAGGCCGAGGGGGTGCCTGGGGTGGCTGCACCCCCTAGGCGTGGCCAGTGGTAGGCCCGGGCCTGGCATGGGTGTGGGCCCCCCAGGCTCCTTCTCCGTCTCGTCTTATGGCTCCGTGGATCTTCTAGTGAAATATAATTTTTGGCATATTTTCCGGGATTTTTCCTGATAGTTCATTTTCTGCACAAAAACAAGATACCAACGTAATTCTGCTGAAAACAGTGTCAGTCCGTGTTAGTTGTATCCAAATCAGACAAGTTTAGAGGAGAAACAATAGCAAAAGTATTCGGGAACGTAGATATGTTTTGGACGTATCAACTGCCCCCAAGCTTAGCTTATTGCTTATTCTCAAGTAATTCAGTTGAAAACCGAGTGCGATAAGAGAACTTTCATGAACACATTTGCTTCATATGATGTATATATTCTTAGCACAGGAGTAGATGCTTAAACCATTCATAATAAGAAGTATGCAACTAAGTCTACTCAATAGTCATTGCAAGCTATAAAGAGAAACCAACTCAATAATAGTAAGTAGCATGAAACATAAACATAAGCAACATTGCAATGCTCATAGTAAGGTATGATAAAGTGGTATCTCGCTTGCCTTTGTTTGTAGCGCACAATATGAATGCCAAGTCACCTCTGAAGTTCAAGTGAAGACTAGAGGTAAAGATATCAGAGATACAAGCATCAAAATCATGACATAATTAACCAAGTTTTGGAACAAACAAAAGAATGATAACTATGCTCTCAAGAAGATGCTCATAGAATAAGTGGTGACTCAACAAGGTTGTGAAAACGGTTTTGAAAAGTTTGAAAGGCTTCCTAATGCTGAAAGGAAGGTACTCATTAGCTTTGAGCTCTCATTGCCCCTATCATAGGCATCTTCATATGGTTAAGGTGAAAGTGAGGTCCAGTCTGAATCATATGCTTGACAGACCATAGACTGGAAATCCCATGTCCCTTGAGTATGAGGGCCGCTCCGCATGCTACTCAACTTTGGTTACCTGTAAGTTCTTGTCATTGTAAATACATGCATATCATAGAGAACCGCCAATAGGGTACCCCTTGCACATGGTACAGGAGTTTTCCCATAACCAAAATGACAAGGCAAGCAGACAATGAGCATCTCAGCAATCTTTTTACTTACCATAGCTTTTTATTAAGGATGCTTCATAGATGCTCATTATGGTGATGCTGCAAGTTTCCACCATGATTAGGCATGGATTAGGCTAGCGGCCCAAGCGTTTCTCTAACAAATGTATAAACTCCATGAACTCACAAGCTCCCCTTTTATTTCACATCATCGCCATTCGTAAACAAAAGAGCAAAGTATCAACTGGATAGGATATCCAAAAGGTGTTGAAAGTGTTCCCCGTGACAGCACGGTTCTACTGACTCCCAGCATATAATTTGCAAGCATATAACTTTCATGGACTAGTCACAATGGTTCAGGATTATTAAGTGCAAGGAATAAAGTGTGCCATCAAGTTCGTGAGTGCTTTACTAACTAACTTTCTCAAAACAGACAAACATTTTATTTGGAAGAAAACAAGGCATATTGAATATGCACTGAAATAACAAACGATGCTAATAGGTATGTATGGTGGACACAGCTGGCAATATTGGTTTTGGGGGTTTGGAAACACAGGTAGAGCTAGTACTCAGTGCAAGTGAAGGCTAGCAATATAGAGGGAGCGACAAACGAGAGAGCAATAACTGTCATAATCATGCTTGCAACAAAACAAGACTAATTATGGCATGAAAGTGGTACAAGAACTTTGAGGCAAAATAAATCATCGAGGCTTACTGACTATTGATTAGTCATATGCATGCGTGAGCATGTGCCAAGTAGATTCACATGAAACTTCCAGAGGAGGATACCACAATGCCATACCAAAGTATGAATAAAATAATGCAAGCAAACATTCATAGGACATGCTACAAACTATTAGCAAGCTGGAGCCAATCACAAGCAAGTAAGAACTACTAAGCATCCATAATAACATACACCTTACACGAACAAGCTAAGCATGCTCACAATGATGAGTATATGTAAAAAATGAAACAAATAGAGTTCGTTATCAGCCTCTTACCACACCTCGAGTTGTCTTAATCTTCAGTATTGCCCTTCACTTGTGTGACTTGAATAATAACATGAAACCAAAATCCACCGAGGACGGCTGAACCCTGCAAAGAACTCACAAAACCAAAGAAGAAGAACAAATATTTTTGGTGTTTTCGATTTTTTAAAGAAAGCAAACAAAGCAAAAACAGACAAAGCAAAAGAAAACCAAAAACAAAAATTAAGACGCTTCAAGAACAACACAACTGTGCATGAAACAATAAAAACAAAGTGTCTAGAAAGACCTGAGATTTTTATTGATGAAGAAGGGGATACCTTGGGCACCCCCAAGCTTTGACGCTTGTACCTCTTGAATATTTTTTGGGGTGACACGGGGTGGCTCCCCCCAATCTTGAGCTTTTGTCCATTCTTCATCTCATTACATCATCCTCTCTCTACACCTGAATTTTTTCTTCATACAAAACTTCACACAATCTTCATTAGCAACATTAGTGTAATCAAAAGATAATAGACCTTTAGGCAAAGCTTTGGAACAGTAAGACTTTTCACTGAAAACACAAGCTACTGTAGCAACTTCCTTTAAAAATCTCAATTCCCCAAAAGAGAACTCAAAAAGAAATTGATAAGAAGCAAATGCAAATAATGACAGAAATCTGTCAAAACAGACCAGCAGGCAGAAACCGATTTTTTTGAAAATCTTCTGTTGCTCAAATCAAAAAGTGTTGAACTAACTAAAGTTAGCTAACATACTGGGGGATTTATTTGTAAATTTTCAGGTCTATCCGAGTTACAGAGACTCCTCACGAATTTTTATGGTGGAGGACAGAAATCTGTTTCGGGACAGTAACTCCCCTAAATCTTACTTCCCTCTCATTAGAGATCATTCTTGGCACAAAAATAAACAAAAAGGATAATAAGAGGTCATTACTGAAGTAATAAATTTCAAGACTCAAGGAAACTCTTGGGTTATCTCCCAACAAGTACTTTTCTTTAACGCCTTTAAGTTAGGCACGACGAAGAGCAAAGATTGAAATGGAGAAAAATAAAAGTGAGCAAGTATAACCATGGTGAAAGCATTATTTTATTCATTAAAATCCTTTTGTTAACAAGGTTGATCAAGTCTTGTTACCAAAACAATCTTATATGAAACAAAATTTTGCATTCCACAATGTGATTATGTTACCTCATACTTGATAGCAATGGTCCCAATCATAATAGTTTCAAAATTTTCTTGTGGAATGGGACAATATATTTCTCCAACCTTGATGCTCTCAATATTTTTAATGGAACTCAGGTAATAGCTCTTAGCAACTTTCTTGGGAAAATAGACAGTATGCTCTTTGTCAATAATATTGAATGTTACTTTCCCTTGATTACAATTGATGACAGCACCTGCAGTATTAAGAAAAGGTCTCCCAAGAATAATAGACATATTATCATCTTCAGGCATTTCAAGCACAACAGAATCAGTTAAAACCATGCAATTATGAGCCACTTGAACAGGAACATCCTCACATATACCAACGGGAATAGTAGTTGACTTATCAACCATTTGCAATGATATATCAGTTGGTATCAACTTTTCTAGCTGAAGTCTCTTGTAGAGAGAAAAAGACATAACACTAACTCTAGCTCCCAAATCACATAAAGCAGTTCTAACATAATTATTCTTAATAGAGCAAGGAATAGTTGGTATACCTGGGTCACCAAGTTTCTTTGGAACCTTACCATTGAAGGAGTAATTAGCAAGCACCGTAGAAATCTCCTCATTAGCCTTTTATTAGAGACAATATCCTTCATATACTTTGAATAAGGAGGCAATTTAATAGCATCAGTCAAAGGAATTTGCAAAAATAAAGGTTTCGTCCACTCATAAAACTTGCTGTAGTGTTCTTCCTCCTTTGACTTGTGTTTCTTACCTGGAAAAGGCATAGGTTTCTGCACCCAAGGTTCTCTCTCTTTACCATGTTTATTAGTAATAAAATCTTCCTTAGTGTACCTAGTGTTCTTAGTGTGCTTCTCAGGTTCTTCCTCACCTTCCTCCTTATCAGGAGCATCATTTTTATCATTACCACTCTCAGTTTCAGCATCAGAGATAGATATACTATTAGGATCTACAGCAGGTTCAAGTAGTTCCTCAACTACTTTATGTTTCTGTTTCTTTCTCTTACAAGGACTACCACTATTCTCACCTTGCTGAGAATCCTGCTCAATTCTTTTAGGGTGTCCTTCAGGATATAAAGGATCTTGAGTAGCTATATCACTCCTAGTTCTAATTTCATAAGCATGTTTATTTCCTAAGGCATTAACTAGCATATCCTTTTGTACCTTAGAAAGTTGATCAAGTTGGGTTTGGACCATTTGAAAGTGTTTACAAAGCATTTTAATATCATTAGAAGTTCTTTCCACAATATCTTTCAACTCATGGATATCTCTAGAGTTTTCCAATAAATGATTCTGAACTTGTTTATTAAAATTACCTTGTTTAACAATAAATGTGTCAAGTTCCTCTAAACATTGATCAGGAGTCTTACCATAAGGAATATCACCTTCATTAAAATGGAGAGATTGTACCTCAATAGTAGATGAGTGGGGAATTGGCTTACATAATTCTTCTATAGGAGGTAGATTCTTCACATCTTCAGCTCTAATACATTTCTCCTTTAGACATTTCTTAGCTTCCTTCATCACTTTATCATTTAATGGAATAACTCCCCTCTTCTTTGGTGTTGGTGTTGGAACTGGTTCAGGAACATCTGGTTCAGGAATATTTAGCTCAGTTGAAGTCCAATCATCATAATTCTTGCTTATCTTAGCCATTAATTGTTCAGCATCTGTAGGAGTTCTTTTCCTGAAAACACAATCAGCAAAGCTATCTAGGTATGTCCTAGAATCATCAGTTAGTCCATTATAATAAATATCAAGAAGCTCATTCTTAGGTAATGGACATCCAGGATGTGCATGAATCAAGACACAGAACCTTGTCCATGACTCAGGCAATTTCTCTTCTTCTCCCTGTTTAAAATCAAAAAGTCTCTATAGAGCAGCATGTCTAGCACTAGGAGGAAAATATTTCTGGAAGAAAGAAGCAATCAAGCAATCAGGGCTATCAATGGAACCAGAAGGTAATCTATTAAACCAAGCCCTAGCTTCTCCTTTTAGTGAAAAAGGGAAGATCTTAGTAACAAAGTACTTGTGCATCTTAAAATCATCAGAGAATAAAACACTCATAGTAGAAAGCTCATTCATATGAGCGACAACACTCTCATTTTCAGTCCCACAAAAAGGTTCTTTATCAACAATATCTAAATAGGACAAATCAAGAGAGAAATCATAGTCTTCATCTTTAATATCTATGGGATAAGTGGCAAACTTAGGATCAGAGGACAGTTTAGGCATAATAGTACGTTTAGCAACAAGACACTTAATAGCACTAGTACCATGTGTGTTTCGACACTCTTCAACAAATTCATCAGTGAACTCAATGTAACCATCATTAATATCATAACTCTCACTAGACTCAGGTGAGATAACAGGTGTAACAGTGTCTTCACTAGGAGTTTCGGTATTTCCTAGACTAGCCATAGTAGCATCTAGGAAAGGACCTAATGAACTACTCGCATCAAGCACAGTAGAAGTAACATCATGATCATCAAAAACAGTTTCAGATTCAGCAGTAGTAGCAGTGTTGAAAGAACATGTGTGCCCCCATGTGTGGTTTTGGTAATTAATGACAATGTTTTATGGACTTATGTTTGCATTGAGTTTTACTTGCAGGATTTGTCCATAGACAATGCTTGAACCATAGGGTGGCTTCAAGGTTGGAATAAGAATAAAGTGAAGAAGATCAAGTGTTGATCAAGGTTTCAAGGAATGATCTGGAGATTGGTCAAGTAGAAGTTGAGCCTATGGCAAGTGTGTCTTGAATAATAAGATGATCTCAAGTGTATCTTGCCATCCTTATGGTGATCATGGATATGTGAAGATATGCCTAAAAGAGAGTCTCTTCCATAGTGGAGTATGGGGAGCAAATTCCAAGTCTTAACCAAGATAGTGCAATCAAGAAAGGTGCTCCATCCTGAGGTGTGGAATATACAAGGCAAATGTTTGATCTTGATAGGGTTTCTTTCTTACCGGTCTCGTGGTGTTAGTTGGGGAGACCAGTTTATAGGATAGATAACCGTACTATCAAGAGGGGCTCTCGAGTGAGTAACTTGATCATATCCCTCGGTGAGAGCTCAAACCTTTGCATACTTGGCATCCTCTTTCTTGGTTCTTATTTGGTTTTTATCCATGAGAGGATTTAGATATTGTGTCAATCTCTATGACTAGGTTAAGTTCATCGAAAAAGGATTTCATATGCATTCTCTATTGTGTTTTCGATATTGGAGGTTTTACCGGTTTGTCTTTTATAGATAGGTTAAACCTTTCATTATTTGGTTCTATAATACCTTGCTGGACAATGATGGTTCCCTGCATGATATTGTATAGCTCGTTACTATCTTCGAAACGAGCCCAAGCTCATCAAAATCGGAGTCCGAATGAAAAAGTTATGATGGTTTCAGTTTTGTTGTTCCTGCCAGTTTTCAGGGGGGCGGATTATCCGGCCATGGGGGCGGATTATCCGCCCCAAATATCCGCCCCCTATACAGAGGGTCGCGTCGCAAAGTCCTTAGCCATTTTTCGGCCCGGGGAACCCGGAATATCCGGGGGAGGGGCGGATTTTCCGGCCTGGGAGGTCCCAAACGGTCATATTTCATTGGAGAGGGGTATAAATAGACCCCTTCTTCCTCCTTAGGCGGGGTGGCTTGCATTCTCTCTCTCCTCCATTGTTTTGACCTTCAAGAGCTTGCAAATACTCTCAATCCATCCCATATTTCTTGAATCTTCTTGGGGGATTTGAAAGGGGAGATCTAGATCTACAACTCCACCAATCCATCTCTCCTCTATGTGAGGGGAACATATTGGGATCTAGATTTGGGGGTTTCTTTTGTGGATTTCCTATTGCGTTCTTCCTCCCTTATTCTCCCACTAGCTTTTGTAGCTTTGGTGGAATTTGGGAGAGAAGGACTTGAGCACTTCTTGTGTTCTTGCCATTGCATTTGGTGCATCGGTTTGAGTTCTCGTTGAGGATTCGATTGGGTGAAAGGTGAGAAGCTTTTTACTCTTGGGTTCTTGGAACCCTAGACGGTTTAGTTGTTTTGCAGGTTTGTGGATTACTTGGGGCCTCCAATTAAGTTGTGGAGCTTTCCCTGAGCTTGTTTGTTGGGAGCCTCCAATTGAGTTGTGGAGAAGTGCCCCAACCTTTGTGAGAGGTTACAGATTACCACCGACAAGTGCACCGATAGTGAAGAAGTGAATCAGGCCTCTTGTGGCGAGGTTCACAGGAGAATAGGGTGAGGCCTTTTGTGGCATGGTGGTCTTACTACCGCCCACCCCTCCAATGAGACGTACTCTCTTTATAGGAGGAACTCGGTAATAAATCATCGTCTCTGCATGCCTCGGTTATCTCTATACCCGAGCTATTTACTTATGCACTTTACTTTGTGATAGCCTTCGTGCTTGAATTCTTATATCTATCTATCACATAGTTGCTTGTTTTGCTTAGCATAAGTTGTTGGTGCACTTAGGTGAACCGTATTTTATATAGGTTTTGTGCTTGACAAAGTAAAAGCTAGTTTTATTCCTCCTTTGTTAGTCCCATCTCATAAAAATTTTAAACCGCCTATTCACCCCCCCTCTAGGCGGCATATGTATCCTTTTCAAGTGCATGTAGCATGAGTATGTGGTGGTGGTGTGACAAGCTTACTTATAACAGACGGTGAATCAAGAGCAGCAGAGGTGTTTAGGACTGTACCTCTTCTTGTAGTGGATGGTAAGATAGGGAACTTTCCATCAGAGACTTCCCCATGATGAAAGGAGTAGCAGTGAACAATAATAGATCCAAGTGAAATTACAAATAAAGCTATGCTCCCCGGCAACGGTGCCAGAAAATAGTCTTGATGACCCACAAGTGTAGGGGATCGCAACAGTCTTCGCGGGTAGTATTACCCAATTTATTGATTCGACACAAGGGGAGCCAAAGAATACTTGCAAGCCTTAACAACTGAGTTGTCAATTCAGCTACACCTGGAAATAGTTCTTGCTCACAGAAGTTTATCAGTAGCAACAGTTTGTAGTAGGAACAGCAAAGCAAGAAGCATCAGTAAAATAAGAGAAATAGTAATAGTAACTGTAACAGTAGGATACGAGTGCGGTAGGCATAGGTATGGATGGACGGGTGTTGCATGAACGAGTCTAAACATGTAACTTCAAGATCTAGGGCATTGCAGCTAAATAATAACAAGCATCCAAGTACTAAACAATCCTAGGCATGTCCTCCAAATATAGTCATACATGCTCGCAATGAGAACTTGCACAACATCTTCTGTCCAGCCAGCCCGTGGCAGTGGGGCCTCTAGGGAACTACTGGAAATTAAGGTGCTCCTTTTAATAGAGCACCGGAGCAAAGCATTAACACTCTGTGAACACATGTGATCCTCACACCACAGTCATCCCCTCTGGTTGTCCCAATTTTTGTCACTTTGGGGCCTTTGGATCCGGACAATGATATGTGTACACGACTTGCAGATAAGATCACAAACAATACTATCATAATGATTCAATAATAAGTTCAGATCTGAGATCATGGCACTCGGGCCCTAGTAACAAGCATTAAGCACAACAAGTTGCAACAAAGTCAAATAGCACTAATAGAGATACTAGGCACTATGCCCTAACAAATCTTATTCGATTACATGATAGAACTCATCCAATCCCTACCACCCCCAGGCCTACAACGGGGGATTACTCACTCATGGATGAGGGAAACATTGATGGTTGATGGAGATGCGTTGGTGATGACGATGGCGATGATCCTCTCTAAATTCCCTGTTCCGGCAGGGTGCCAGAACGGAGTTTCTGGATCCAAATCTTGGTTTCTGGTGGCGACGGCGGAGCGGAACTCTTTCTGGAAAACTATCGAACCCCCCTCGGTTTTTAGGTCGAAAGGCAACTTATAGGCGCAGAGGGAGGCCGAGGGGGTGCCTGGGGCGGCTGCACCCCCCAGGCTCCTTCTCCGTCTCGTCTTCTGGCTCCGTGGATCTTCTCGTGGAATATAATTTTTGACATATTTTCCGGGATTTTTTCTGATAGTTCATTTTCTGCACAAAAACAAGACACCAAGGTAATTCTGCTGAAAACAACGTTAGTCCGTGTTAGTTGTATCCAAATCACACAAGTTTAGAGGAGAAATAATAGCAAAAGTGTTCGAGAAAGTAGATAAGTTTTGGACGTATCAGGCATCGGCGGCAGCAGGCGGTGGTAGCGGCAAAGGTTGCGCCTGCACTGGTCGCGGGATATGGAGGGCGAGGGTTTGGGGAAGGAGAGTGTCTATTGTGCCACTGGCGAGAGGGCCCGGGCGAACTAGTGGGAGGACATGCGACGACAAGCGCGTTGTCCGTGCCGACACAACCGTTCCCAGATTTGGTGCACACATGGGTCAAGCCAGACGCGTGATACGTCGGAAACGTATTAATAATTTTTGATGCTCCATGCTTGTTTAGTATCTACTTTGCTTTGCTTTGTCTATACTTTGAGATGTTTTTTACATGTTTTCTGGTACTAACCTATTAACAAGTTGCCATAGCGCCAATTGCCTGTTTTCTGCTGTTTTTGGTTCCATAAAAGCTAGTAAGGAAATATTCTCAGAATTGGACCGGACAAACATCAAAGTCAATAACTTTCCGTGGGGAACAACAAGTCCAGAGAGGATACAAAGAGTCGTACCAGGGCAGCCACACCCCCTAGGCGCGGGTGGGCCCTGCCCCGCGCCTAGGCAGGATGTAGGGCCCCTGGCCACCTCCTCGGCCTCCCCCTTTGCCTATAAGAAGCCCTCGATGCAGAAACCCTAAGTACCCGATCAATATTCCATGGAACCTTCTGTAGCCGCCGCCACCATTGTCCCTAGATCAGGGGGATCTGAAGTTCTTCCCGGCACCCTGCTGGAGGGGAGACCATCCCGAAGGCCTTCTCTCCTGTATGATGCGTGAGTAATTCCACCTTGGACTATGGGTCCATGTAGTAGCTAGATGGTTGTATCTCCTCCTTATGCTTTCATGTATAGATCTAGTGAGCTTCGTTAATGATCAAGATCTAATCTATTTTGTGAGGAGTCTCTGTAACTCGGATTGATCTCAAAATTTACGAATAAATCCCCCAATATGGTAGCTAACTTTCGTTAGTTCAACACTTTTTTATTTGAGCAACATAAGATTTTAGAAAAAATCGGTTTCTACCTGCTAGTCTGTTTTGACAGATTTCTGCCATTATTTGCATTTGCTTCTTATTGATTCCTTTTTTAGTTCTCTTTAGGTGAATTTAGCTTTTTAAAGGAAGTTGCTACAGTAGATTGTGTTTTTACTGAAAAGCTTTGCTGTTTCAAAGCTTTTCCAGAGGTATAATATCTTTTGAATAAACTAATGTTGCTAATGAAGATTGTGTGAAGTTTTGTATGAAGGAAAAATTTTAGGTGTAGACAGAGAATGATACAATGAGATGAAGAATGGACAAAATCTCAAGCTTAGGGATTCCACCATGGTGTTACCCCAAGAAATATCCAAGAGGTACAAGCGTCAAAGCTTGGGGATGCCTAAGGCATCCCTTTCTTCATCAATAAAAAGCTCAGGTCTTTCTAGACACTTCGTTTTTATTGTTTCATGCATAGTTGTGTTGTTCTTGGAGCGTCTTAGTTTTCATTTGCTTTGCTTAGGTTGTTTAGTTTGTTTGAATAAAGTAGTTTGGAACCCCGTTCTCGCTGTGTTGTTTTGCAAATAAGTTGGTTGGTGTTGGAAAGGAGTAGTAAGTTTTTGCTTGAAAGTGCAAGAAGAGCTTGCATTGACTGTGACTTAGACTTTAGCATGACATGCTAGGTGTTGTTTTGACCTTATGCTTAGTGATTATTGTTGTAGCATGTCTTGTTTCAAACAATTGGGATTGCTTAGTGTGCCTTTAAGAAATTATGTGTTGTTTTAGCATGCAAAAAGCATAGTATTGTGGTATTCTCCTTTGATGCTTTTCTTGGGTTGACTTGGCACATGCTCACACCATGTTATGACTCTCACAAGTCACCATTAGCTTCTATGATCATTTAGTCCTTGACTTCTAGTACCACTCTATGCTTTGATTAGTAATGCTTTGTTGCTCTGCATGATTATGGTCATTATTGCTCTCTTAGTTGGTTGCTCCTAGTCTTTTGCTAGCCTCCACTTGTATGAGTAAGCTCTACTCATGCTTCCAACTCCCAAGAAACCAAGTTATTACAAAGTGTGCACTATAAACTCCTATGCATGGTGTGTTACACCATTCTAAGTATATTCTTGTTTTCAGCTATCTTCCAGTTAAAAACTATTTTGTTATGTGAGAACTTAGTGATTAAAGCCCTCACAAACTTGATGGCACACTTTATATTCTTTTCCCCTAATAAACTTGAACCATTGTGTCATCTATGTTGTATATGCTTGCACTTATATGATGGAATTAGCAGAACCGTGCTGTCACGGGGAACGTTTTCAACATTGCACTTGTACTTTGTACTCAGTTAATATCATGCTCTTTTGTCTATGGATGTCACCGGTGTGAAATAAAGAGGGAACTTGTAAGTCCATGAAGTATGTATTTTGTGTTAGAGAAACACCTGGGCCGCTAGCCTAAGCCATGCCTAATCATGGTGGAAACTTGCAGCATCACCATAGTGAGATATCTATGAAGCATCCTCAATAAAAAGCTATGCATATGGTAAATAAAAAGATTGCTGAGATGCTCATTGTCTGCTTGCCTTGTCATTTTGGTTATAGGATAGCTCCTGTACCATGTGCAAGGGGTACCCCGTTGGCGGTTCTCAATGATATGCAAATACTTATAATGGCAAGAACTTACAAGTGACTAAAGTTGAGTAGCATGAGGTGTGGCCCTCGTATTCAAGGAACTTGAGATTGCGAACTTATACTTCGTCAAGCATATACTCCATAGTTTGTTCATTTTAACCTTAATCACTTCAAGATGCTTATGATAGGGGCGATGAGGGTTGAAAACTAACAAGTACCATAATTTTTGGAAGCTCTTTTTGAAACTTGAAATCCCTGCTTCCTTTATAAAAGGCCTTTCTTCCACCACTTTTGAGTCTCCACCTTCTACCTTTAGGCACCATTAATAGAGCATAGTTGTCATTCTGTGTGCAGTGTCCCAAAGCTTATTGATTGATGCATACTGTGATATTACTTGTTCTTGTGCTATTTGTTTCTAGTCACCCTTGTGAACTTTTAAGTTGTCCTATGCATATATTTGCTACTCTATGAGGGACAAGCTGGTTACCACTATGCTATGTTTTCTGTATGTGAAACAAATAAACGTTTTTCAATGCATGTTATTCATGATCTTTGTTTGTAGCCTTTCATGTTGCATGCATAGTTACTATGTCCTATTGTTAGAACTCCATATTTCATGCACATGTTTAGAGTTATTTGATCCCCTCTTTCAATGCTTGCAAATGGTTAGATCTTTATTGTGAGGGTTCATGTCACCTAAAAAATTATTCTTTTTTATCACTTACCTACTCGAGAATAAGCAGGAGTTAAGCTTGGAGATGCTTGATATGTCGGAAATGTATCTATAATTTTTGATGCTCCATGCTTGTTTAGTATCTACTTTGCTTTGCTTTGTCTACACTTTGAGGTGCTTTTTACATGTTTTCTGGTACTAACCTATTAACAAGTTGCCACAGTGCCAGTTGCCTGTTTTCTGCTATTTTTGGTTCCAGAAAATCTAGTAAGGAAATTGTAACATCCCAAAAATATTAAACTTAAATCATCAAACTCTAATCATCCAAATTAGGGTTAACAAAAACTTTTCCAATTAAAAATATGAAAGCATTCATATGTGTGTGCATTAAAATTTGGAATCTTTTGAATTGCCATGACTATGTGTTTATTTGCTTGTAAAATGATTCTTAGGTGAAATAAACATCATATAAACAATCCCCAAACTTTTCCCAAACACAAACAAATCAAAACAAACAAATTAAGTGAATGGTCACTTTGGCCAATTTAACTCCCATGCCTACTTTGGCTATCTCTAACTTTCAGAACTTAACATAAATATGTATGGATCTTTGCACCCCTTGATAGTACACATAACAAGGAACCAAGGCAAACTTTATGATCATCTAGAAACATTCAAATGCTTAGTTTAAATGACAGTTTAAAATTGAATCTATTTCATATGGGAAGATCCCACTATTTCAAAAACCACTCAAACCAACTCAATTTTCAAAACCCAAGCATCCACAGACTCCCTAGTACATGCCTAGCACACCCACCAAAAATCTTTTCAAAATTCAAAACTTAAGTTCATGCGGCCATTTCATCAAACAGGTTGCAGATGCAAATCAAACAAAATCAAAACACTATGTTGAGCAGTGTTTTGGGCCTAACTTGTTCCCTCTCTGGATACCACTAGCCTTAGTAGATCATCTAACAACCTTAACTAATCACTATCACCACTGTAAGCTGGCCATTGTCATCAATGGTGAGCAGGCCGAGAGCACCATTGCCACCCCATAGTCGACAGCAAGCTACGAGCAACACTAGCCTCCCCATCCTTGTCTGGAAGCAAGCTAGCACCCCACCGCCACTCCCTGTCCCAGCCACGAGCAATGCTAGCCACTGGACCACACGCCCAGGCCATGCCAACCTTCTCTGCAACCATGTCGAGAGCGCGCCCCGTGCGCCACGCTCGACACATGCCCACAGACCGCGCGTCGCCCTCGTCGCGTGCACGCGTGATCACCAACACCCCAGCAACCCCGCAGACACGCCCGTTCGCCGCCGCGCGGACCACGCTTGTTGTGCGCCATCAAAACTTCCGTCGGACCAGCGCATAGCACCGCAGCATTCTGACCGATCAGCACCGCCCCACGCCTCTCCACCACGCCGTTGAGCTTCTCCAGGGAGCACAACACCGCCCCCTACCGTCGCCCACGCCGATAGCCCTCTGTGCCGTCGACCACGACGAGCTCAGCTTGCGCCCATCGGTCCCCTCTCGCCACTATAAATAGAGGCATCCCCCGCTCAAATTATTCACACCATTCTACTCCCCTCTCACCCAGAACCACCCCACCTCATTCCTAGAGCAAGGCGAGCAGCGCATCGCCAGAATTTCACCGGAGTCCGCCGCTGCTGGAGAAGAAGGAAGCCATCGATTGGAGCCGCCCCAGGAGGAGCTGCCGGTACCAGGAGGATCGCCGTCATCGACTTCGTCGTTCACCCGCATCGCCGACCCTCGCCTGATCCCCAGTAAGCCTCCCACGACTCCCACTGAGCCGCTAGGGTTCGAGCTCACCGGTGACTTGTTCATCATCGACGACGACCCTCAACCGTCGATCTTCATTCTAATCCAACGCACCACATCGCCCCGTACCGCTTCGCGTTTAAAGAGCCACTGACCAGTAGACCCCCCTGTCAGTTGCGCCCCGCGCTGCGGAGTGACACTGGACTGGCCCATTACCCCTTCCCGCACAGCCCAATCGTTTGAATTTATCTTTTTCTATTTATATTCAAACTCAGTTCTGTACCTAGTTTCAAAAATCAACCCAGCTCGATTCACTAAACCAAATTGAATGAAACCAATTTTTTTAGAAAGATATTGAAATTCTTAATCCAAGCCCGTTGGATTCAAATCATTTGGATCTATAGATCACCCCTGGTAAAAATAACAAGTTAGAAGCTTTTCTGCATTCAAATATTTTTCAAATTTCAACCATAATAGCTTTTGAGTTGATTCCAACTCTCAAAAATCACATTTGATCATACCTTTCAGAATATATAAAAATATATGGGTTTACTTATAGAAATAATGTTCAAGTAATAAAAGAATGCCACATAGGAATTTCTAGCCACTTTAATGATTTAAAATAAAAAGGTTAAACCTTATTAAATTGTGACACCACTTTAAATCACATTCCCATATACTGAAATATGTGGTGATGACATGTGTCAACATGATCCCATGTTTGAGTTGGAGAATATTAAATCTTAAGTAGTTTTTCAATGAGTAGAAATTACTTTTCTAAAAATAAAATCAATAAAGACAAATGCTTTATTCTTGTGATATTAGTGATGATACTATATCATCTATAGTGCACCTTTGTGTGATGATTGAAAGTAGTTAAGTATTGTTTGTTGATTGTGTACCTCGTATTTATTCATAGACGCTAGTACCGACCAAGGATACGAGGAGGAAGGAGGATACTACGAAGAAGAAGCCGAGGAGAACTTCAACCACTGCTCTGCACAAGGCAAGCCTAATACTACTAGTTGAATGTGCAAGCTAACACTTGCAAGATACCCTACTTATGCAAGCTAGTACTTGCTTGTTACCATGCCAACCATATGCCTTAAGCATATGTGATCATACTCACTTGATAACCCAATCCTAGTTTTACTTGCAAGCTTTCTACTTTATTTCTCTATCAAAGCTCTTACTTAGAGTTTACTTGAGTAAATTGTAGATACTAGAAAGATAATTGAAGGTTGCATAAAGAGCATTAAATTTGTCCTAAGCTAGATAATCTTGATGTCATCCTAAGGCATGAGATTGAACTTAGTTAAACTCCACTAGTTTACCACCCCTCATTAGTATTCACTCCCATTTATAGATGCTAGTGCTAAGCATAAAACTTGATCAACTTTAGATGGGAATACTTGGTGAAAATGGTTATGAAAACCTTGGAATGATGGATCATTCTACTAAGATGTTTTGACATGTGTTTCCGAACACCAGATGATTTTGGTGATGAAAATGTTGAGGCATGAGCCTTAGCCCTTTATAAAACTGATGGTTGTCTGGATGCGATACCATTCCAATTTTACCGTACAACCACAATACCCGAGAATTGGTAGGGCTTGACTAGAAACTTATATACCTTAGTATGGGTTCCCTCACGGCCATGGTCTGAGCTGAGGCTACCTTGTGAAGATTGTCCACCTGTGTAGTACCCAAGATGATAGTTGGTCATGGTTGGGAGGCCAAACTCACAGGAGAGGTGCCTATACTAGGGCGTGTAATGGAAAGGTTAGGATTGATTATCCGCATACTGAGTATGGTGAATTCAGGATTTGTTCCTGATGGATGTATCGAATGTTGTGGTGAAAGTGTACAATCTCTGCAGAGTGTCAAACTATTCGAATAGCCGCGTCCGCGGTTATGGACAATTGGAGTGGCCATACTGTTCCCCCGTCAGATGTTTTCAAAATGACTTGTGAAATGGATTGAGAATTTGACTTGACCACAACAGAGTTGTGATATGAAATACAAGTTCCCACTTAGGTGTTCTAAAATTTCAACTAGCTTTTCTTGCTTCTGAACTTAGTAGAGGTAAATCTGGCTTTTTTGCAAAACAACCCTAGAGCTTAGTGTCCTACTACAAAAACCCCCTTCACTTGTTAGTATTAGTTTGCGAGTACTTGAAGAGTACTCATGGCTTTGTCCCTGACTATTCCCGTGGCCAGACTATGAAGAGGAGTACCAGGAGGATGGACCCTAGGAAGGTTACGAAAACTCGGATCATATCCCATCGTCAGCATTGCCTATGACCCCGAAGATGGAGCTTCGCCTACGCTACCATTATTATTACGTTATTCCGCTACTTGAGTTGTATTAAGAACCGGATCTTGAGATCCTTATTTGTGTAAGACCTTATGTATGGTTTGTAATGGATGATGTACTGTGGTATCCAAATCTGTTATGTCTCGCAAAAATGGTAATCCTGGGATTGCGATGTATGACATAACATGCATCTGGGATTAAAAATCCGGGTGTTGACAGAAATATTCTCGGAATTGGACGGGACAAACGTCAAAGTCAATAACTTTTCGTGGGGAACAAGAAATCCAGAGGGGAGACGGAGAGGCGTGCCAGGGCAGCCACACCCCCTAGGGGCGGGTGGGCCCTGCCCCACGCATAGGCAGGGTGTGGGGCCCCTGGCCACCGCCTCGGCCTCCCCCTTCGCCTATAAGAAGCCCCCCGATGCAGAAACCCTAAGTACCCGATCAATATTCCACGAAACCTTCTGTAGCCGCCGCCACCGTCGTCCCTAGATCGGGGGGATCTGAAGTTCTTCCCGGGACCCTGCTAGAGGGGAGACCATCCCGGAGGCCTTCTCTCCGGTATGATGCGTAAGTAGTGTTGGAGATATGCCCTAGAGGTAATAATAAATGTAGTTATTATTATATATCTTTGTGTTTATGATAAATGTTTACATTCATGCTATAATAGTATTAACAAGGAAACCATTAATACTTGTGTGATTTGTAAACTTAATTTGAAGTCCCTAGTATGGCCTCTATACTTCACTAGCTTGTTGGTTGATTGATGATGTGGTTTCTTTGTCATGAACATTGAGATGTTATCAACAACAAGATCATATCGTTAGGAGAATGATATGGTGGACATACTCCTATAGACAAGCGTAGCATAAAGATCAAGTCATTTCAATAGTTCAATTGCTATATGCTTTCTGATACATAGTAACCTAATTCCTTCGACCATGAGATCATGCATATTGCCTTTACTGGATGGATGCTTTGATGTCATCAAACACCACACCGTAACAGGGTGGCTATAAAAGTGGCATTGGGTGTTCGGAAAGTATTGGTTGAAACACATGGATCAAGAGTGGGATTTGTCCATCCACATGACGGATAGATATTCTCTGGGCCCTCTCGGTGAAATGTCATCCAATTAGCTTGCAAGCATGTGACTTGGTCACAAGGGATCACATATCACGGGAACGAGAAAAGAGTACTTATCAGTAACGAGGTTGAACTAGGTATGCAGAGATACCGACGATCATGACCTCGGATAAGTAACATATCGTGAGACAAAGGGAAATTGGTATCGTATGTAAGTGGTTCATTCGATCGCAAAGTAATCGTAGAAATATGTGGGAGCCATATGAATTTCCAGATTCCTCTATTGGTTATTGTTCGGAGAAGTGTCTCGATCATGTCCGCATAATTCACGAACCGTAGGGAGACACACTTAAGGATTCGACGTTGTTTGAGTAGTTATGGTATTATGAGAAAGAGACCGAATGTTGTTCGGAGTCTCGGATGGGATCCGGGATATCACGAGGTGATCCGGAATGGTCCGGAGAATAAGATTCATATAAGGAAAGTCCCATTTCGGAGTTGGGGAATGGTTCCGGTGTTTTCATCGGGAACATTCTAGAAGGTCCCGGAATGTCCGGCACTCCGGGGGGGGAAGGGGTACATGAATGTGTCATTGCAAGATGGAATGATTGCATCATGTACTAAGTGTTCTCGCTGTCCAAAATAAAGGGTTTATTTAATTCCTAAATTGGAAAAGTCAAACGGCTAGTTTGAAAGTCAAACTGCCAGTTTTGGAAAGTGGGAAGAGGAGGAGAAGAGGAGACCGACTTGGGGAAGGAGTCCCCAAGCCGGCGGCCAGCCCTAGGCCGAGTTGGGGAGGGACTCCCTCCCTCCCCTAGCGCGCCAGCCCTCCCACCTATAAAGGGAGGGGCAGGGCTCCCCTCCCAACACACACAAGTTCCTATCCTCTAAACTAGAAACTAGACCTAGACCCCGGTTTAGAGCTGTTTCGGTTTAGAGCCTTCTAATTGGTTTAGAGCCCTCTAATTGGTGTGTCTAATTACTAGACCACTAATAGCCTCTCTCATAAGCTCCACCATACTCGCACCGGCTTAAGGCGAAGCCCTGCGGGATCTCCCCTCTACCTCCGGTACCACGCCGTTGTGCTGCCGGAATCGCGAGGAGAGTGCTACAACCTCCGCTGCCTGCTGGAACAAGGGAGAGGAAGGTCTTCGTCGAGTACCGAACGTGTGACCGACTGCGGGAGCGCTGCGGGAACGCGGCGCCGGAAGGATCGTCTACGCGATCTTGAGATCGGAAAGAGTACGACTACATCACCCACGAGAATCTGCTCTCGTTAAACACTTTGGAATCTTCGAGGGTGAGTTATTCCATCGACTCGTTGCTACAATCTAGTAGATAGATCTTGGCTTGTTTGTTTGTATGCGATAGAAAATTTTTGTTTTCCATGCTACGAACCCCTACAGTGGTATCAGAGCCGTGTCTATATGTAGATCTGTTGCACGAGTAGAACACAATGGTCATTGTGGGCGTTGATGCTTTTATTGTAGATTGCTTTTTGTGTACTTTGCATCTTGCGGTATGTTGGGATGAAGCGGCCCGGGCTAACCTTACATGACATCGTTCATGAGACTTGCTCCACGCTTGACATGCAACTCGTTTTGCATAAGTGGCTTTGCGGGTGCCTGTTTCTCCTAGCATAGTAAAGATCCAATTTACAACGGGTGATCAACAATGCTAGTATCAATGTTGTGGTTCTTGTTCGTAAGTTAGAACGACACTTATGGAAAGCCCCAAACCACGTAAAATATGCAAAGAAAGTAGAAGCGTCTAACTTTGTTTTGCAGGGGTGTGCAGTGATGTGATATGGCCATGATTGTGATTATATTTGATGTATGCAATGATCCTTATTGTAAGTTGGCAACCGGCAGGAGCCATATGGTTGTCTTTAATTTCTGTTAAGGCCTGCGTGTCTATTCAAAATAGTTGTAATAGTTGAAGTTGGCGGACGACAACCATGAAGAAGCGTCATTGACCTTGATGCTATGCCGGTGATGATGGAGATCATGTTCGTGCTTGAAGATGGAGATCGGAAGCACAAAGAAGAAAGGCCATATCATATCACATATTATGAATTGCATGTGATGTTAATCCTTTATGCATCTTGTATTGCTTAGTAGACGACGGTAGCATTATAAGATGATCCCTCATGCACATAAATTTCAAGTTCTAAAAGTGTTCACCCTTAGTATGCACCGTTGCCAAAGCTTGCTGCTTCGAAGCACCACGTGATGATCGGGTGTCTTTGATTCCGCGGGTGACTACAACGTAAGCAAGCCAGATTTGCTTATGCGGAAGCTAAGGTTTGATCTTGACGAGCCTAGCATGTACAGACATGGCCTCAGGAACACGGATCGCCGAAAGGCAAAGCATGAATCATATAGTAGATATGATGAACATGATGATTGTTCGCCATTAAAACTATATCAGCTCTCGTGATGATCGGTGTTGATGTAGTGGATTTGGTTCGTGTGATCACTAAAACAATGTGAGGGATGTTGTTTTGAGTGGGAGTTCACCTAGTTTAATTTCATTAATTAATTTGAACTCAATTTGTCATAAACTTAGTCTAAACTATTGCAAATATGTTGTAGATCAATGGCAGCCCCTACCATCAATTTTAATGCGTTCCTAGAGAAAGAAAAGTTGAAAAACAATGGAAGCAACTTCGCGGATTGGTTCCGCAATTTGAGGATTGTCCTCACAGCTGGTAATTTGACCTATGTGCTGGATGCACCGCTAGGTGACCCACCTGCAGCTGATGCTACCGATGAAGTAAAGAATGTTTACCTCGCTCGGAAGAATCAGTACTCCATAGTTCAGTGTGCTATCTTGTATGGTTTAGAATCGGAGCTTCAGAAAAGGTTTGAAGAGTCAGATCCATATGATATTGTCGAGGATCTCAAATTAATCTTTGAGACTCATGCGGCAATTGAAAGTTATGAAGCTTCTGAAAAGTTCTTTAACTGCAAGATGGAAGAGGGTAGCTCCGTCAGTGAGCATGTGCTTAAAATGTCTGGGCACGCAAATAAACTTCAAAGTTTGGGTATAGTGATTCCTAATACTTTGGGAGTTTACCGCATCCTCCAATCACTACCACCAAGTTACAAGAACTTTGTGATGAACTACAACATGCAGAACATGAACAAAGAGTTGCCAGAACTATTTGCTATGTTAAAATCTGCAGAAGTGGAGATCAAGAAAGAGCACCAAGTGTTGATGGTCAATAAGACCACCAAATTCAAGAAAGGCAAGTCTAAGCAGAAGGGACACTTCAAGAAGGGTGGTAAGAAAGTTACCACGCCGACGAAGAGGACCAAGGCTGGACCCAAGCCTGATACTGAGTGCTTTTACTGCAAGGGAGAAGGTCACTGGAAGCGGAATTGCCCAAGGTACTTGGCGGATTTGAAGAACGGCAACATCAAGAAGAAAGGTATATCTGATATACATGTTATTGATGTGTATCTCACTAGTACTCGTAGTAGTGCCTGGGTATTTGATACTGGTTCGGTTGCTCATATTTGTAACTCGAAACAGGAGCTGCAGAATAAACGGAAGCTAGTGAAGAACGAGGTGACGATGCGCGTGGGAAACGGATCAAAGGTTGATGTGATCGCGGTCGGCACACTACCTCTTCATCTACCATCGGGATTAGTTTTATACTTAAATAATTGTTATTTGGTGCCTGCGTTGAGCATGAACATTATATCGGGATCTTGTTTATTGCGAGACGGTTACTTGTTTAAATCCGAGAATAATGGTTGTTCGATTTATATGAGTAATATGTTTTATGCACATGCACCTTTGATAGATGGTCTATTCATATTGAATCTCGATAGTAGAAATACACATATTAATAACATTGAGGCTAAACGTTTGAAATCAAGCGATAATTTGACCTATATGTGGCACTGTCGTCTTGGTCACATTGGAGTGAAGCGTATGAAGAAACTCCATTCCGATGGACTTCTTGAATCACTTGATTTTGAATCACTTGAAAGATGCGAAGCATGTCTGATGGGTAAAATGACTAAGACTCCATTTTCTGGTATGATGGAGCGAGCTACAGACTTATTGGAAATCATACATACCGATGTGTGTGGTCCAATGAGTGTAGCATCGCGCAGTGGTTATCGTTATGTTCTTACCTTCACGGATGACTTGAGTAGATATGGGTATATCTATTTTATGAAACATAAGTCCGAAACTTTCGAGAAGTTTAAGGAGTTTCAAAGTGAGGTAGAGAATCAACGTAACAAGAAGATTAAATTTCTACGATCTGATCGTGGAGGTGAATATCTAAGTTACGAGTTTGGCGAGCATTTGAAGAAATGTGGAATACTTTCGCAGTTGACACCGCCGGGAACACCACAGCGTAATGGTGTGTCTGAACGTCGTAATCGAACTCTCTTAGATATGGTTCGTTCTATGATGTCACTTACAGATTTGCCACTATCATTTTGGGGTTATGCATTAGAAACAGCCGCATTCACTTTAAATAGGGCACCGTCTAAATCCGTTGAAACGACACCGTATGAATTATGGTTTGGGAAGAAACCTAAATTGTCGTTCCTTAAAGTTTGGGGATGCGAAGCCTATGTAAAGAAGTTACAGCCGGACAAGCTTGAACCCAAAGCGGAAAAATGCGTCTTCATAGGATACCCGAAGGAAACTGTTGGGTATACCTTCTATCATAGATCCGAAGGCAAAATCTTCGTTGCTAAGAATGGATCCTTTCTAGAGAAGGAATTTCTCTCGAAAGAAGTGACTGGAAGGAAAGTAGAACTCGACGAGGTTGTCGAACCTTCTCTCGAAATTGCGAGTAGCGCAGCACCGGAAGAAGTTCCTGTGGTGCCTGCACCAATAAGAGAGGAAGCTAATGATGGTGATCATGAAACTTCGGTTGAAGTTACTACAGAGCCTCGGAGGTCAACGAGAACTCGTACCACTCCAGATTGGTATGATTCCGTTATGAATGTCATGTTGGTGGACAACACCGATAACCCCGAGACATATGAGGAAGCGATGATGAGCCCAGATTCCAATAAATGGCAAGAAGCCATGAAATCCGAGATTGGATCCATGTACGAAAACCAAGTATGGACTTTGGTGGACTTACCGGATGGCCGGAAGGCTGTCGAGAACAAATGGATTTTCAAGAAGAAAACAGATGCTGATGGTAATGTTACTGTCTATAAAGCTCGACTTGTCGCAAAAGGGTTTCGACAAATTCAAGGAGTTGACTACGATGAGACTTTCTCACCGGTAGCGAAGCTAAAGTCTGTGAGGATTATGTTAGCAATCGCTGCATATTATGATTATGAGATATGGCAGATGGATGTCAAAACAGCATTCCTCAATGGAGACATTGATGAAGAGTTGTATATGATACAACCCAAAGGTTTTGTCGATCCTAAAGATGCTAACAAGGTATGCAAGCTTCAACGGTCCATCTATGGATTGAAGCAAGCATCCCGAAGTTGGAATCAACGTTTTGATAAGGTAATCAAAAGTTTTGGTTTTATACAAACTTATGGAGAAGCTTGTATTTACAAGAAAGTGAGTGGGAGCTCTGTGGCATTCTTAATACTGTATGTGGATGACATATTGTTGATTGGGAATGATGTAGACCTTCTTAATAGTGTCAAGGAATATTTGAATAATAGTTTTTCAATGAAGGATCTTGGCGAAGCAGCTTACATATTAGGCATAAAGATTTATAGAGATAGATCGAAACGCCAAATATCATTGTCACAAAGTACATATTTGGACAAAGTTCTAAAGAGGTTTGGAATGGAAGATAGCAAGAAAGGGTTCTTGCCCATGTTGCCCAATACGACCTTGAGTAAAACTCAAAGTCCGACATCGGCAGAAGATAGAGAAAAGATGAGTAAGACTCCCTATGCCTCAGCCATAGGATCTCTAATGTATGCCATGCTATGTACTAGACCCGACATCGCATATGCTGTTAGTCTAACTAGCAGATATCAAAGTGATCCAGGAGTGGATCATTGGACAGCGGTCAAAAACATCCTTAAGTACTTGAGAAGAACTAAGGATATGGTTCTTTCTTATGGAGGTGATGAACAGCTCGTTGTTAATGGTTACACCGATGCTAGTTGGAACACCGATCCGGATGATTCTAAATCACAATCTGGATACGTATTTATTTTGAATGGTGCAGCAGTTAGCTGGAGGAGTGCAAAGCAAAGCGTTGTGGCGAGATCTTCAACTGAATCGGAATACATGGCTGCTTCGGAGGCTTCACAAGAAGCGATATGGATGAAAGAGTTCATTACAGAGCTGGGTGTGGTTCCAAGTGCGCTGGACCCAATGTCTATCTACTGTGATAACATGGGCGCCATAGCCAATGCGCAAGAACCAAGGTCACACAAGAAGCTGAAGCATATCAAGCTGCGTTTCCACGCTATTCGAGAACATATCCAGGATGGGGATATAAAGATTTGCAAAGTACACACAGATCTGAATGTGGCGGATCCGTTGACTAAACCTCTCCCGAGGGCAAAACATGACCAACACCAAACTGCCATGGGTGTTCGGTATATTACCATGTAATCTAGATTAGATGACTCTAGTGCAAGTGGGAGACTGTTGGAGATATGCCCTAGAGGTAATAATAAATGTAGTTATTATTATATATCTTTGTGTTTATGATAAATGTTTACATTCATGCTATAATAGTATTAACAAGGAAACCATTAATACTTGTGTGATTTGTAAACTTAATTTGAAGTCCCTAGTATGGCCTCTATACTTCACTAGCTTGTTGGTTGATTGATGATGTGGTTTCTTTGTCATGAACATTGAGATGTTATCAACAACAAGATCATATCGTTAGGAGAATGATATGGTGGACATACTCCTATAGACAAGCGTAGCATAAAGATCAAGTCATTTCAATAGTTCAATTGCTATATGCTTTCTGATACATAGTAACCTAATTCCTTCGACCATGAGATCATGCATATTGCCTTTACTGGATGGATGCTTTGATGTCATCAAACACCACACCGTAACAGGGTGGCTATAAAAGTGGCATTGGGTGTTCGGAAAGTATTGGTTGAAACACATGGATCAAGAGTGGGATTTGTCCATCCACATGACGGATAGATATTCTCTGGGCCCTCTCGGTGAAATGTCATCCAATTAGCTTGCAAGCATGTGACTTGGTCACAAGGGATCACATATCACGGGAACGAGAAAAGAGTACTTATCAGTAACGAGGTTGAACTAGGTATGCAGAGATACCGACGATCATGACCTCGGATAAGTAACATATCGTGAGACAAAGGGAAATTGGTATCGTATGTAAGTGGTTCATTCGATCGCAAAGTAATCGTAGAAATATGTGGGAGCCATATGAATTTCCAGATTCCTCTATTGGTTATTGTTCGGAGAAGTGTCTCGATCATGTCCGCATAATTCACGAACCGTAGGGAGACACACTTAAGGATTCGACGTTGTTTGAGTAGTTATGGTATTATGAGAAAGAGACCGAATGTTGTTCGGAGTCTCGGATGGGATCCGGGATATCACGAGGTGATCCGGAATGGTCCGGAGAATAAGATTCATATAAGGAAAGTCCCATTTCGGAGTTGGGGAATGGTTCCGGTGTTTTCATCGGGAACATTCTAGAAGGTCCCGGAATGTCCGGCACTCCGGGGGGGGAAGGGGTACATGAATGTGTCATTGCAAGATGGAATGATTGCATCATGTACTAAGTGTTCTCGCTGTCCAAAATAAAGGGTTTATTTAATTCCTAAATTGGAAAAGTCAAACGGCTAGTTTGAAAGTCAAACTGCCAGTTTTGGAAAGTGGGAAGAGGAGGAGAAGAGGAGACCGACTTGGGGAAGGAGTCCCCAAGCCGGCGGCCAGCCCTAGGCCGAGTTGGGGAGGGACTCCCTCCCTCCCCTAGCGCGCCAGCCCTCCCACCTATAAAGGGAGGGGCAGGGCTCCCCTCCCAACACACACAAGTTCCTATCCTCTAAACTAGAAACTAGACCTAGACCCCGGTTTAGAGCTGTTTCGGTTTAGAGCCTTCTAATTGGTTTAGAGCCCTCTAATTGGTGTGTCTAATTACTAGACCACTAATAGCCTCTCTCATAAGCTCCACCATACTCGCACCGGCTTAAGGCGAAGCCCTGCGGGATCTCCCCTCTACCTCCGGTACCACGCCGTTGTGCTGCCGGAATCGCGAGGAGAGTGCTACAACCTCCGCTGCCTGCTGGAACAAGGGAGAGGAAGGTCTTCGTCGAGTACCGAACGTGTGACCGACTGCGGGAGCGCTGCGGGAACGCGGCGCCGGAAGGATCGTCTACGCGATCTTGAGATCGGAAAGAGTACGACTACATCACCCACGAGAATCTGCTCTCGTTAAACACTTTGGAATCTTCGAGGGTGAGTTATTCCATCGACTCGTTGCTACAATCTAGTAGATAGATCTTGGCTTGTTTGTTTGTATGCGATAGAAAATTTTTGTTTTCCATGCTACGAACCCCTACAAGTAGTTCCACCTTGGACTATGGGTCCATATAGTAGCTAGATGGTTGTATCTCCTCCTTGTGCTTTCATGTATAGATCTTGTGAGCTCCGTTCATGATCAAGATCTAATCTATTTGTAATCATGCATATTGTGTTTGCGGGGATCTGATGGATATTGAGATTATTATGTTGGTTTGATTAATGGTTTTGTATTTATGATTCTATCATCTCTGTGTTGTTTGTGATCTTGCATGCTCTCCATTGTTAGTAGCTATCTTGGCCGAGTAGTTGCTAGTGACTCCAAGAGGGGGTATTTATGCTCGATAGCGGGTTCATGCCTCTAGTTTCCAAGGGAAGTGACAGAAATCTCTTCGGTTGTAGATGTGCTGTTGCTACTAGGGAGAAAACAACGGTCTCTTGTTTATGAAACATGTGGACTATTTACCTTAGACACTTTGCTTAAAGCAGTTGTCTGTTGCTTGCAACTTAATACTGGAGGGGGTTCGGATGATAACCTGAAGGTGGACTTCTAGTCATAGATGCAATTGGATGGCGATCTATGTATCTTGTTATATTGCTCAGTCGAATCTCATAGGATCTTTTTGACTAGTAATTGCATTGTTATGCTTTGCTCAGTTCCTGTCAATTGCCCTGTTGTAATTTGTTTACCCTTCATGCCATGTTGTTTATCTAAGGAGAGCACCTCTAGTGAACTATGGACCCCGGTCCAATCTTTACCGTTGATACATCTTCCACTGTTACTTGTTTACTTGCTGCAAACCACCATTACCTTTCACACCATACGTTTAATCCTTTGTTACAGCAACCGGTGAGATTGACAACCTCACTGTTAGTTGGGGCAAAGTCTTTAGTTTGTGTTGTGCAGGTCTCCACGTTGCTTGCAACACCTATATGACGTTTCCTTCCTCCTACTGGTTCGATAACCACGGTTTCTTACTGAGGAAAGACTTGCTGCTGTGCTGCTTCACACCTTGCTCTTGGGGTTCCCAACAGGCTTCTCATCAACTGAGCCATCAAAAAGTTTTCTGGCGCCGTTGTCGGGGATCTACAGGATAACTTCAACCTCTTCCTCCCCGTCAAGCACCAACAGCGTCCATCCGGATGGGTCGGGCCGCTGGGGTGCCGCGCACGCTCCCGCGCGTCCACACGGACATTTTCGAAAGCACTCTAACGGGTTGGGTCGACCCGGTGGAGATGCCCTTAAGTTATCTAGCCGAGTGTCCGTGCGATTGCTTCGATGATCTGGGCTAGAGCGACGAGTTTTGGTAGGTTCCACAGTGAACTCCCATGGGAGACTAGGCCTGAAGATTGCTGGATCAGATTGAATTCGGTCGGGCATACCCATATTTTTTTCTGGCCGTTTGGTTTTAATAGGAGCATTGCAAAGCTCTGATATCTGTTACCATCATGTGTCATGTCTCGACGATCCATGGTGAAGTCAGATGTGGAGAATGTCAGAAAAGCTGGAACATCACGGAAGCGATAGTGATTTAAGTCTTTGTGGCGACGAGAAACTGGCTGCATGATCTATGACTCGCAGCAGCGGCTGTTTGTGGGGGAGACAACACATGAGGAGTTGCCAGTCTTACCTTGCAGGGTGAAAATCCAAGGTCTGGCCTTAATTGGTTATGTCTGACAATGGCCTTTTGTTAAAGATATTATTTTGCGAGTGAGGACTTTCTCCAGGGTAAAAACTTATGATCTTTGATCGGGCGACGACGATGCTTGTGAACTGTTTCCTTCTTAAAGGCGTCGCTATTAGAGTGGTTGGACTACTGATGTTGTTTTGGTGGTGTCAGTGTCATTGCTTCGATGAATCGTTATCTGTAGCGGGACTTTTATTTTTTGTAATTTTTCTTTTCTTTTTCTGGGTTGTGTGCATTCGTAAGACAGCTACGGAATACGTTGTTGCAGAGGCTAAGTATAATTGGTAGCTTTTGGTATTAATATGTACTTTCCAATAAAAAAATGTGTGGGTAGCTGTTTTATTTACCAATCCGATCTTGTGGATAGCTGGTTCTTCAGTCACTCCATTTAATATTAAGATATAAAAATATTCTAAATCCTTGCCTTATTTGCTGGCTGATTTCTTTCCGTTAATTTTCCTAGATAATATACCTGTCTGTCTTCTTTCCAATTTTATACAATCATCAACAGACGACCTTCAATTTAGTAAGAGAGAAAAGTTCGTGATGGCGAACATCTGTGAGGGATCCTTCTATTTTTAATTCTCGTGATTACAGTGATCCTTAATTATATACTTTTTGGATTGTAGGTTAGTATTTTTTTATGCACACGATGGTGGAGGCCAGTAGGCTGATGTTGATATTGCATGGACCAGATATGTCCAATATTTGACGTTACTCTTGTTTAATACTTCCCCCATTCTAAAATATAAAGCGTCTAAGGTTTAATTAAAAGGCAATGTTTTTAAAGTTTGATCAAGATTATATTCAAAAATATAAATATTTACAATATCAGTAGATTTATCATAAAGTATATTTTTCTAATATGTTTATTACATAATGTAAATGTACATACTTTTTCTAAATATTTGGTAAATTTAGTAAGAATTAATTTTTTATCGATCCTTAGACGTCTTATATTTTAGGACAGAGGGAGTAACAAAGATACGCATGTATGGGTAGCTTGTGTTCTTGTCGCCGGTAGCTGTTTTATTTACCAAATCCGATCTTGTGGATAGCTGGGTTTTTTGTCGCTCCATTTAGCATTGAAGATATGAAAATATTTTAAGTCATTGCCTTATTTGCCGACTGATTTCTTTCCGTTAATTTTCCTAGATAATATACCTGTCTCGTCTTCTTTCCAATTTTATACAATCATCAAGAGACGACCGTCAATTTAGTAAGAGAGGAAAGTTCGTGATGGAGAACATCTGCGTGGATCCTTCTATTTTTCAATTCACGTGAACACTGTGATCTTTAATTATATATTTCCTTGATTATAGGTTAGTGCGCACGATGGTGAATGCAGTGGGCGATCTGAAGGCTCTGATTCTTCTAATGTTTGACGCTGATCTTAGATGGAGCATCTCTAACAATATCCGTAAACTCGTGAACAGTAAAATATGGATATAGGTCATGAAAAAAAACTATTTTACAGACTAAAAAGTAGCTGAAAAAATAAAGCATGTAAATTGGACATGTATTGAGGGGGACCCACCACTGGCCCGCCACTTTTCCCTTTTTTCCCCTCTTCCTCCCCCGTGCTACTCTGGCCGACCACACCCACACTCCGGCGACCCCACGCCCCGTCCATCCCCCGTGCCCGCCCCTGCTTCCTAGCGACGCCCCCACGCCGCTGAGCCATGGTCGCTGCGCGAGCAGCCGGCCCGCCGCGCGCCGGCAAGGGTCGCCGCCTGCTAACTCGCCGGTGAGAGCTCGCCGCCGCGCCGCCTGCCTCGCCTGGCCGCGCGAGCTCGCCTCTCCGCCTCTGGTCGTGGTGTGGCTATGCCGCCGGTGCCTGGCCGCAGTGGTGGCCGTGCCGCTCGCGCTTAGTGTAACATCCTAAAAATACTAAACTTGGATCATCAAACTCTAATCATCAAATTTAGGGTTAACAAAAAACTTTGTTAAATAAAATTATGAAAGCATGCATATGTGTATGCATTTCATTTTAAATTCTTTTGAACCACCTTGTTTATGTGTTCCATTGCTTGTAAATGGATGTTTAGGTGAAATAAACATCATCTAAACATTTCCCACACTTTTCCTAAAGATAAGTAAATCAAAACAAATAAAATAAAGGAATGGTCATTTTGACCAATTTAACTCCCATGCCTACTTTGGCTGCCTCAAACTTTCAGAAACTAATAGAAACTTTTCTGGATCTTTGCACCCCTTGAATGTACTCATAACAAAGTATCAAGGCCCACTTTGTGATCATTCAGAAACTTTCAAATGCATAGTTTAAATGACAATTTAAAATTAAATCTATATCATATGGGAAAATCCCACTTTTCAAAAACCACTCAAACAAGCTCAACTTTCAAAACCCAAGCATCTGCAGACTCACCAGCACCAACCTAGCACACCCACCAAAAATCTTTTCAAAATTCAAAACTTGAATTCTTGCGGCCATTTCATCAAACACCTTGCAGACACAAATCATACAAAATCTAAACACTATAGTGAGCAGTGATTGAAGCCTAACTTGTTCCCTCTTTAGCTCACAACCATCTTAGTAGATCATCTAGCAAGCTAAACCAAGCACTAGCACCACTATGAGCTTGCCAAAACCATCAATGGTGAACAGCCGAAGCTAACCATGCCACCCAAGTGGAGACAGCAAGCTAGGAGAAGATTTAGCCGTGCCAACCTTGTCTAGGAGGCAGCCCACCGTCCACCGCCACTCCCTGTCCCAGCCGCGAGCGTTGCCAAACCCTGGACCACACGCACGGACCGCGCCCAGACCGCCAGCGACCATGCCGAGCATGCGCCAGAGCGCCACCCTCGACCGAAGCCCATAGACCGTGCGCCGCCCTTGCCGCGTGCATACACGATCACCACGATCCAGGAGACCGCCAGACATCCCCGTTCGCCGCCCCGTGACGCACAGCCACCGCTCGCCGTCGAAGACGCCGCCTCTGCCGCGCAGAGCGTCGCGTGTTCCAGATGAAGCCGCACCGCCCCATGCCTCGAAACCAAGTCGTTGAGCATCGCCAGGGAACACCGCACCGTCCCCTACAGTCGCCCATGCCGATAGCCGTCTGTACCATCGCCCCCGACAAGCTCACCTTGCGCCCCGTCGGTCCCCTCGCTCGACTATAAATAGAGGCCACCCCCGCTCAAATTCTTCACACCATTCTACTCCCCTCTCATCACTGATCGTGCCACACCGTTCCCGGAGCAAGGCGAGCACCACCTCGTCGGAATTTCACCGGAGCCCGCCGCCTCTGGAGAAGAAGGGCGCCATCGATTTCGTCCACCCCAGGAGTTGCTGCGACCATCCCTGAGTTCGCCGTTGTCGACTTCGTCGTTCGCCCGCCTCGCCGACCCTCGCCAGCACCCCGGTGAGCCCCCAGCAACCCCCACCGGCCGCGCTAGGTTTCTTTCTCGCCGGCGTTGCTCAATGTCGACGATGACTCCCAGCCATTGGATTAGAATCAGATCGAATGTCCCACGTTGCCCCGTACCGATTCGCACCCCCTGTCTCACTGACGAGTGGGGACACCCACTTAAACAGCCCGCGGAAGCGCTGCGCTTAGCAGGCCGGCCCAGTATCGTTTCCCGCGCAGCCCAGTTATTTGAATTAAACCTTTTCTATTTTATTTCAAACTCACTTCTGTACCCAACTTCAAAAATCAACCCTGATCGATTCAGTGCACCAATTTGAATGAAACCAATTTTGTTAGAAAGGTCTGGGAATGCTGAATCCAAGCCCGTTGGATTCAAGTCATTTGGATCTGTAGAACATCCTTGGTAAAAATAACAAGGCAGAAGCTTTTCTGCATTCAAACATTTTTCAAATTTAAACCATGATAGCTTTTGAATTGATTCCAACTCTCAAAAATCATATTTAACCATACCTTTCAGAATATATAAAAATATATAGGTTTACTTGCATAAATAATGTTCAAGTAATAAAAGAATGCCCCATAGGCATTTCTAGTCAATTTATTTAAATAAAATAAAAGGGTAAAACCTTATTAAATTGTGACACCACTTTAAATCACATTCCCATGGACTAAAATATGTGGTGATGACATGTGTCAACATGATCCCATGTTTGGTTTGGAGAATATTAAATCTTAAGTAGTTTTTCAATGAGTAGAAATTACTTTTCTAAAATTAAAAGGAATTAAACCAAGCCTTAACCTTGTAATGTTAGAGATGATGTTAGATCATCTATAGGACCCTTGTGTGTGATGATTGCAAGTAGTTAAGTATTGTTTGGTGATTGTGTATATCGTATTTATTTATAGACGCTAGTACCGACCAAGGATACGAGGTGGAAGGAGGATACTACGAAGAAGAAGCCGAGGAGAACTTCAACCACTGCTCTTCACAAGGCAAGCCGATACTATTGTTGTAGATATTCCCTAGAGGCAATAATAAATATAGTTATTATTATATCTTTGTGTTTATGATAAATGTTTACATTCATGCTATAATAGTATTAACAAGGAAACATTAATACTTGTGTGATTTGTAAACTAAATTAAAGTCCCTAGTAAAGCCTCTTTATAATACTAGCTTATTGGTTAATAAATGATTGTGGTTTCCCTATCATGAACATTGAGATGTTATTAACAACAAGATCATATCGTTAGGAGAATGGTATGATGGACATACTCCTATAGATAAGCGTAGCATAAAGATCAAGCCATTTTAATAGTTCAATTGCTATATGCTTTCTGATACATAGTAACCTAATTCCTTCGACCATGAGATCATGCATATCACCATCACCGGAAGGATGCTTTGATGACATCAAACACCACACCGTAACTGGGTGGCTATAAAGGTGGCATTGAGTGTTCGGAAAGTATTGGTTGAGACACATGGACCAAGAGTGGGATTTGTCCATCCATATGACGAATAGATATACTCTGGGCCCTCTCGGTGGAATGTCATCCAATTGGCTTGCAAGCATGTGACTGGATCACAAGGGATCACATATCACGGGAACGAGAAAAGAGTACTTATCGATAACGAGGTTGAACTAGGTATGCAGAGATACCGACGATCAAAACCTCGGATAAGTAAACTATCGTAAGACAAAGGGAAATTGGTATCGTATGTAAGTGGTTCATTCGATCGCAAAGTAATCGTAGAAATATGTGGGAGCCATATGAATTTCCAGATTCCTCTATTGGTTATTGTTCGGAGAAGTGTCTCGATCATGTCCGCATAATTCACGAACCGTAGGGAGACACACTTAAGGATTCGACGTTGTTGAGTAGTTATGGAATGATGAGTAAGAGACCGAATATTGTTCGGAGTCTCGGATGGGATCCGGGATATCACGAGGAGATCCGAAATGGCCCAGAGAATAAGAGTCATATAAGGAAAGTCCTGTTTCGGGGTTGGAGAATGGTTCCGGTGTTTTCATCGGGAATGTTCTAGAAGGTTCCGGAATGTCCGGCACTCCGGAGGAGAAGGGTACATGAATGTGTCATAACAAGTTGGAATGGTTGCATCATGTACCAGGTGTCATCGCTGAACAAAATAAAGGGTTAAATCAAATCCTAGTTTGAAAAGTCAAACGCCAATTTGAAAAGTCAAACGACTATTTTGTTTGGTGGAGGGAGAGTAGGAAACCTACTTGGGGAGGAAGTCCCTCTCCCTCCACCGCCGGCCTTGGAAGCCGAGTTGGGGAGGGACTCCCCTCCCCTTGGCGCGCCCCCTCCACCAATATAAGGAGGGGCAGGGCTGCCCCTCCAAGACCTACACCACACCCCTCTAAACCCTAACCCTAGCCGCCGCCGGCCACCATAGCCGCCGCCGCCCTAGGGCTCGCCCAAGCCGCCAACTTGAGGCAATCCCCTTGCCCTAGCCGCCGGCCTAGCTCCCTCTACTTGGTTCCTCTGAACCCTAGATCGCCAAGGTCTCGCTCATAGTCCACCATACTCGCTCCGGCTTAAGGCGAAGCCCTGCGAGATCTCCCCTCTACTTCCGATACCACGCCGTCGTGCTGCCAGAATCGCGAGGAGAATGCTACAACCTCCGCTGCCTGCTGGAACAAGGGAGAGGAAGGTCTTCGTCGAGTACCGAACGTGTGACCGACTGCGGAAGCGCTGCCGGAACACAGCGCCGGAAGGATCGTCTACACGATCTTGAGATCGGGAAGAGTACGACTACATCACCCACGGGAATCCGCTCTCGTTAAACACTTTGGAATATTCGAGGGTGATTTATCCTATCGACTCGTTGTTACAATCTAGTAGATAGATCTTGGCTTGTTTGTTTGTATGTGATAGAAATTTTTTGTTTTCCATGCTACGAACCCCTACAATGGTATCAGAGCCGTGTCTATATGTAGATCTGTTGCACGAGTAGAACACAATGGTCATTGTGGGCGGTGGTGCTTTTTTTATCAATTGCTTCTTGTGTACTTTGCATCTTGCAGTATGATGGGATGAAGCGGCCCGGGCTAACCTTACATGACATCGTTCATGAGACTTGCTCCACGCTCAACATGCAACTTGTATTGCATAAGTGGCTTTGCGGGTGTCTGTCTCTCCCATTATAGTATAGATCCAATTTACAACGGGCACTTGATAGTTCAAACATCAACGTTGTGGTTCTTGTTCGTAAGTTAGATCGACACTTATTGAAAGCCCCAAACCACGTAAAACATGCAAAGAAAGTAGAGGCGTCTAACTTTGTTTTGCAGGGGTGTGCAGTGATGTGATATGGCCATGATTGTGATTATATTTGATGTATGCAATGTTCCTTATTGTAAGTTGGCAACCGGCAGGAGCCATATGGTTGTCTTTAATTTATGTTAAGACCCGCATGTCTATTCAAAGTAGTTGTAATAGTTGAAGCCGGTGGACGACAACCATGAAGCAGCGTCATTGACCTTGATGCAATGCCGGTGATGATGGAGATCATGTTCGTGCTTGAAGATGGAGATCAGAAGCACAATGGAGAAAAGCCATATCATATCACATATTATGAATTGCATGTGATGTTAATCCTTTATGCATCTTGTATTGCTTAGTTAACGACGATAGCATTATAAGATGATCCCTCATGCACATGAATATCAAGTTCTAAAGTGTTCATCCTTAGTAAGCACCGTTGCTAAAGCTTGTTGTTTCGAAGCACCACGTGATGATCGGGTGTGTTAGATTCTGCAAGTGTATACAACGTGGGCAAGCCAGATTTGCTCATGCGGAAGCTAAGGTTTGATCTTGACGAGCCTAGCATGTACAGACATGGTCTCGGAACATGGATCACCGAAAGGTAAAGCATGAATCATATAGTAGATATGATGAACATGTCGATTGTTCGCCATTGAAGCTACATCAACTCTCGTGATGATCGGTTTTGATGTGGTGGATTTGGTTCGTGTGATCACTAAAACAATGTGAGGGATATTGTTTTGAGTGGGAGTCCACCTAGATTAATTTAAATATTAATTAGAACTCAATTTGTCATAAACTTAGTCTAAACTATTGCAAATATGTTGTAGATCAATGGCGGCCCCTACCATCAATTTTAATGCGTTCCTAGAGAAAGAAAAGTTGAAAAACAATGGAAGCAACTTCGCGGATTGGTTCCGCAATTTGAGGATTGTCCTCAATGATGGTAATTTGACCTATGTGCTGGATGCACCGCTGGGTGACCCGCCTGCAGCTGATGCTACCGATGAAGTAAATAACGTTTACCTCGCTCGGAAGAATCAGTACTCCACAGTTCAGTGTGCTATCTTGTATGGTTTAGAATCGGAGCTTCTGAAAAGGTTTGAGAATTCATACCCACATGATATTGTCCGTGAACTCAAATTGATCTTTGAGACTCACGCGACAGTTGAGAGCTATGAGGCTTCTGAAAAGTTCTTTAACTGCAAGATGGAAGAGGGCAGCTCCGTCAGTGAGCATGTGCTTAAGATGTCTGGGCACGCAAACAAACTTCAGAGCTTGGGTATAGTGATTCCTAATGCTTTGGGGATTTACCTTGTCCTCCAATCACTACCACCAAGTTACAAGAACTTTGTGATGAACTACAATATGCAAAGCATGAATAAGCAGTTGCCAGAACTCTTCTCCATGTTAAAATCTGCAGAAGTGGAGATCAAGAAAGAGCACCAAGTGTTGATGGTCAATAAGACAACCAAATTCAAGAAAGGCAAGTCTAAGCAAAAGGGACACTTCAAGAAGGATGGTAAGAAAGTTACCGCACCGACGAAGAAGACCAAGGCTGGACCCAAGCCTGATACAGAGTGCTTTTACTGCAAGGGAGAAGGTCACTGGAAGCGGAATTGCCCAAAGTACTTGGCGGATTTGAAGAACAACAACATCAAGAAGAAAGGTATATCCGATATACATGTTATTGATGTGTATCTCACTAGTACTCGTAGTAGTGCCTGGGTATTTGATACTGGTTTGGTTGCTCATATTTGTAACTCGAAACAGGTGCTGCAGAATAAACGGAAGCTAGCGAAGAACAAGGTGACGATGCGCGTGCGAAACGGATCAAAGGTTGATGTGATCGCGGTCGGCACGCTACCTCTTCATCTACCATCGGGATTAGTTTTATACTTAAATAATTGTTATTTGGTGACTGTGTTAAGCATGAACATTATATCGGGATCTTGTTTATTGCGAGACGGTTACTTGTTTAAGTCCGAGAATAATGGTTGTTCGATTTATATGAGTAATATGTTTTATGCACATGCACCTTTGATAGATGGTCTATTCTTATTGAATCTCGATAGTGGAAATACACATATTAATAACATTGAAGCTAAATGTTTGAAATCGAGCGATAACTCGACCTATATGTGGCACTGTCGTCTTGGTCACATTGGAGTGAAGCGTATGAAGAAACTCCATTCCGATGGACTTCTTGAATCACTTGATTTCAAATCACTTGAAAGATGCGAAGCATGTCTAATGGGTAAAATGACTAAGACTCCATTTTCTGGTATGATGGAGCGAGCTACGGACTTATTGGAAATCATACATACCGATGTGTGTGGTCCAATGAGTGTAGCATCGCGCGGTGGTTATCGTTATGTTCTTACCTTCAATGATGACTTGAGTAGATATGGGTATATCTATTTCATGAAACATAAGTCCGAAACTTTCGAGAAGTTTAAGCAATTTCAAAGTGAGGTGGAGAATCAACGTAACAAGAAGATTAAATTTCTACGTTCTGATTGTGGAGGTGAATATCTAAGTAACGAGTTTGCCGAGCATTTGAAGAAATGCGGAATACTTTCACAATTGACACCGCCGGGAACACCACAGCGTAATGGTGTGTCCGAACGTCTTAATGGAACTCTCTTAGATATGGTTCATTCTATGATGTCACTTACAGATTTACCGCTATCATTTTGGGGTTATGCATTAGAAACATCCGCATTCACTTTAAATAGGGCACCATCTAAATCCGTTGAAACGACACCGTATGAATTATGGTTTGGGAAGAAACCTAAATTGCCGTTCCTTAAAGTTTGGGGTTGCGAAGCCTATGTAAAGAAGTTACAACCGGACAAGCTTGAACCCAAAGAGGAAAAATGCGTCTTCATAGGATACCCAAAGGAAACTATTGGTTATACCTTCTATCATAGATCCGAAGGCAAAATCTTCGTTGCCAAGAATGGATCCTTTCTAGAGAAGGAATTTCTCTCGAAAGAACTGACTGGAAGGAAAGTAGAACTCGACGAGGTTGTCGAACCTTCTCTCAAAATTGAGAGTAGCGCAGCACCGGAAGAAGTTCCTGTGGTGCCTGCACCAATAAGAGAGGAAGCTAATGATGATGATCATGAAACTTCGGTTGTTGTTGCTACAGAGCTTCGCAGGTCAACGAGAACTCGTACCACTCCTGATTTGTATGATCCCGTTATGAGTGTCATGTTGGTGGACAACACCGATGACACTGCGACATATGAGGAAGCAATGATGAGCCCAGATTCCAATAAATGGCAAGAAGCCATGAAATCCGAGATTGGATCCATGTACGAAAACCAAGTATGGACTTTGGTAGACTTACCGGATGGCCGGAAGGCTGTCGAGAACAAATGGATTTTCAAGAAGAAAACAGATGCTGATGGTAATGTTACTGTCTATAAAGCTCGACTTGTCGCAAAAGGGTTTCGACAAATTCAAGGAGTTGACTACGATGAGACATTCTCACCAGTAGCGAAGCTAAAGTCTGTGAGGATTATGTTAGCAATCGCTGCATATTACGATTATGAGATATGGCAGATGGATGTCAAAACAGCGTTCCTCAATGGAGACATTGATGAAGAATTGTATATGATGCAACCCAAAGGTTTTGTCGATCCTAAAGATGCTAACAAGGTATGCAAACTTCAACGGTCCATATATGGATTGAAGCAAGCATCCCGAAGTTGGAATCAACGTTTTGATAAGGTGATTAAAATTTTTGGTTTTATACAAACTTATGGAGAAGCTTGTATTTACAAGAAAGTGAGTGGGAGATCTGTAGCATTCTTAATACTATATGTAGATGACATATTGTTGATTGGGAATGATGTAGACCTTCTTAATAGTGTCAAGGAATATTTGAATAATAGTTTTTCAATGAAAGATCTTGGCGAAGCAGCTTACATATTAGGCATAAAGATTTATAGAGATAGATCGAGACGCCTAATATCATTGTCACAAAGTACATATTTGGACAAAGTTATAAAGAGGTTTGGAATGGAAGATAGCAAGAAAGGGTTCTTGCCCATGTTGCCCAATACGACCTTGAGTAAAACTCAAAGTCCGACAACGACAGAAGATAGAGAAAGGATGAGTAAGACTCCCTATGCCTCACCATAGGATCTCCAATGTATGCCATGCTATGTACTAGACCCGACATTGCATATGCTGTTAGTTTGACTAGCAGATATCAAAGTGATCCAGGAGTGGATCATTGGACAGCGGTCAAAAATATCCTTAAGTACTTGAGAAGAACTAAGGATATAGTTCTTTCTTATGGAGGTGATGAACGACTCGTTGTTAATGGTTACACTGATGCTAGTTGGAACACCGATCCGGATGATTCTAAATCACAATCTGGATACGTATTTACTTTGAGTGGTGCAGTAGTAAGCTGGAGGAGTGCAAAGCAAAGTGTTGTGGCGAGATCTTCAACTGAATCGGAATACATGGCTGCTTCGGAGGCTTCGCAAGAAGTGATATGGATGAAGGAGTTCATTACAGAGCTCGGTGTGGTTCCAAGTGCGCTGGACCCAATGTCTATCTACTGTGATAACATGGGTGCCATAGCCAATGCGCAAGAACCAAGGTCACACAAGAAGCTAAAGCATATCAAGCTACGTTTTCACGCTATTCGAGAACATGTCCAAGATGGTGACATAAAGATTTGCAAAGTAAACACAGATCTGAATGTGGCGGATCCGTTGACTAAACCTCTCCCGAGGGCAAAACATGACCAACACCAAACTGCCATGGGTGTTCGGTATATTACCATGTAATCTAGATTAGTTGACTCTAGTGCAAGTGGGAGACTGTTGGAGATATGCCCTAGAGGCAATAATAAATATAGTTATTATTATATCTTTGTGTTTATGATTAATGTTTACATTCATGCTATAATAGTATTAACAAGGAAACATTAATACTTGTGTGATTTGTAAACTAAATTAGAGTCCCTAGTAAAGCCTCTTTATAATACTAGCTTGTTGGTTAATAAATGATTGTGGTTTCTCTATCATGAACATTGAGATGTTATTAACAACAAGATCATATCGTTAGGAGAATGGTATGATGAACATACTCCTATAGATAAGCGTAGCATAAAGATCAAGCCATTTTAATAGTTCAATTGCTATATGCTTTCTGATACATAGTAACCTAATTCCTTCGACCATGAGATCATGCATATCACCATCACCGGAAGGATGCTTTGATGACATCAAACACCACACCGTAAATGGGTGGCTATAAAGGTGGCATTGAGTGTTCGGAGAGTATTGGTTGAGACACATGGATCAAGAGTGGGATTTGTCCATCCATATGACGGATAGATATACTCTGGGCCCTCTCCGTGGAATGTCATCCAATTGGCTTGCAAGCATGTGACTGGCTCACAAGGGATCACATATCACGGGAACGAGAAAAGAGTACTTATCGATAACGAGGTTGAACTAGGTATGCAGAGATACCGACGATCAAAACCTCGGATAAGTAAACTATCGTGAGACAAAGGGAAATTGGTATCGTATGTAAGTGGTTCATTCGATCGCAAAGTAATCATAGAAATATGTGGGAGCCATATGAATTTCCAGATTCCTCTATTGGTTATTGTTCGGAGTAGTGTCTCGATCATTTCTGCATAATTCACGAACCGTAGGGAGACACACTTAAGGATTCGACGTTGTTGAGTAGTTATGGAATGATGAGTAAGAGACCGGATGTTGTTCGGAGTCTCAGATGGGATCCGGGATATCACGAGGAGATCCGAAATGGTCCGGAGAATAAGATTCATATAAGGAAAGTCCTGTTTCGGGGTTGGAGAATGGTTCCGGTGTTTTCATCGGGAATGTTCTAGAAGGTTCCGGAATGTCCGGCACTCCGGAGGAGAAGGGTACATGAATGTGTCATAACAAGTTGGAATGGTTGCATCATGTACCAGGTGTCATCGCTGAACAAAATAAAGGGTTAAATCAAATCCTAGTTTGAAAAGTCAAACGCCAATTTGAAAAGTCAAACGGCTATTTTGTTTGGTGGAGGGAGAGTAGGAAACCTACTTGGGGAGGAAGTCCCTCTCCCTCCACCGCCGGCCTTGGAAGCCGAGTTGGGGAGGGACTCCCCTCCCCTTGGCGCGCCCCCTCCACCTATATAAGGAGGGGCAGGGCTGCCCCTCCAAGACCTACACCACACCCCTCTAAACCCTAACCTTAGCCGCCGCCGGCCACCATATCCGCCGCCGCCCTAGGGCTCGCCCAAGCCGCCGACTTGGGGAAATCCCCTTGCCCTAGCCGCCGGCCTAGATCCCTCTACTTGGTGCCTCTGAACCCTAGATCGCCAAGGTCTCTCTCATAGTCCACCATACTCGCTCCGGCTTAAGGCGAAGCCCTGCGAGATCTCCCCTATACTTCCGGTACCACGCCGTCGTGCTGCCGGAATCGCGAGGAGAGTGCTACAACCTCCGCTGCCTGCTGGAACAAGGGAGAGGAAGGTCTTCGTCGAGTACCGAACGTGTGACCGACTGCGGAAGCGCTGCCGGAACGCAGTGCCGGAAGGATCGTCTACACGATCTTGAGATTGGGAAGAGTACGACTACATCACCCACGGGAATCCGCTCTCGTTAAACACTTTGGAATATTCGAGGGTGATTTATCCTATCGACTCGTTGTTACAATCTAGTAGATAGATCTTGGCTTGTTTGTTTGTATGCGATAGAATTTTTTTGTTTTCCATGCTACGAACCCCTACAACTATACCTATGCAAACCAATACTTGCAAACTTTATTAGCTAAGTGGACCAATGCAAGCTAACCCTTGCAAGATACCCTACTGATGCCACAAACCACTACTTGTTACTATGCCTACTATATGCCTTAAGCATATGTGATCATACCCACTTGATAAACCAATCCTAGTTTTCCTTGCAAGCTTCTTACTTTATTTCTTTAGCAAAGCTCTTACTTAGAGTTTAGTTAGGAGATTGGTAGATACTAGAAAGATATGTGAAGGTTGCATAAAGAGCATAAAATTTGGCCTAAGTTAGAAACCTTGATATCAGCCTAAGACATAAGGTTGTACTTAGTTGAAACTCCACTAGTCTACCACCCCTCATTAGTGCTTACCCCCACCTGTAGATGCTAGTGCTAAGCATAAAACATGATCAACTTTAGATGGGAATACTTGGTGGAAAAATGGTTATGAAAACCTTGGAATGATGGATCATTCTATTGAAATATTTTGGACATGTGTTTTTGAACACCTGATGATTTTGGTGATGAAAATGTTGAGGCATGAGCCTTAGCCCTTTATAAAACTGATTGTTGTTTGGATGCAATACCATTCCGATTTTATCGTACAACCACAATACCCGAAGATTGGGTAGGGCTTGACTGTAAACTTATGTACCTTAGTATTAGTTCCCTCATGGCCAAGGTCTGAGATGAGGCTACCTTGTGAAGATTGTCCACCTGTGCAGTACCCAAGATGACAGTTGGTCATGGTTGGGAGGCCAAACTCACAGGAGAGGTGCTTCTACTAGGGCGTGTAATTGAAAGGTTAGGATTGATTATCCGCATACTGAGTATGGTGAATTCAGGATTTGTTCCTGACGGATGTATCGAATGTTGTGGTGAAAGTGTACAATCTCTGCAGAGTGTCAAACTATTCGAATAGCCGCGTCCGCGGTTATGGACAGTTGGAGTGGCCATACTGTTCCCCCGTCAGACTTTTCAAAATGACTTGTGAAATGAAGTGAGACTTTGACTTGACCACCCCAGGATTGTGACATGATTTACAAGATCCCACTTAGGAGTTATAAAATTGTGACTAGCTTTGGAACTTCGTAGAGATAAATCTGGCTTTTGCAAAACAACCCTAGAGCCTAGTGTCCTATTATCCAAAAACCCCTTTACCTTTTAGTATTAGTTTGCGAGTACTTAAAGAGTACTCATGGCTTTGTCCCTGGCTATTCCCATGGCCAGACTATGAAGAGGAGTACCTGGAAGATGGACCCCAGGAAGGTTACGACAACTAGGAGCATCTCCCATCGTCAGCATTGCCTGTGACCCCGAAGATGGAGCTTCGCCTACGCTACCGTTATTATTACGTATTCCGCTGCTTGATGTTGTATTAAGAACTGGATCATGAGATCCCCATTTGTGTAAGAACTTATGTACCGTTTGTAATGGATGATGTACTATGGTATCCAATTCTGTTATGTCTCGCAAAAATGGTAATCCTGGGATTGCGATGTATGGCATAATAGGCATCTGGGATTAAAAATCCGGGTGTTGACAAGTTGGTATCAGAGCCATCCTGACCATAGGAGACCCTAGTTAGACTGGACGTTTGAACCAAAAACTTAGTTTCAAAACCAAAGAAAACAAATATTTACAGAAACTTATTCTCATTCTTATCCCTTTGATTCTTTCATGAAAATTCATGTTCCTCAAAAAAAAACTCTTGCAAAATACATAAAATTTTGACACACTTGATCACTCTGCTAACCTACTCATCCTCTATTCTTATAGATGGACGTGAAGTACAGCAAGTTTTATCAGCTGGGGAATGGAGGAGACCTTATCTTTGAGAGGGATTTGGACCAGCTTTCGGAACTTCTGGAGCGTCCGGACCCCGAGTTCTTTGGAGCTCAGCTCAATGATCAAGGAGGAGAAGATCTGTAGTGGCTAATTGTTGCAAGTCTCATAGGAAAGATTGAACCTCCCACTGCGGAAGGAATTCAGTTTACCTTAAGAGAGAACAACTGGCTCGATGGACTTGCCAGGGCCATGCAGGAAGCTCTTTCCCGTCTGTGTGGGCCGAGCATCAATCAGATCAAGGGTACTCGCTTTGAGTTTTGCCCAAGGCGTGATGCAAATGGACAACCCCTGGAAGCCCCATACCACCCCGAACTAAAGACTCAATTGGACCACCTTAGCTTCATGATGTACGATCTTCAGCAGGAGTTGGACAACTGCCGTGACTACTGCAACCACAAGTCTGCCATCATCAAGACGAAGGATCAAACCATCGCCATGCTGGCAAAGGATCGCAAGTCTCGCCGCCATCAGCTCGACAAGAAGGAGCGCATCATTGCCCGTCTTCGCCACCGCATCTCATCTTTGGAGGAGACCATCCACGAGAGAGACATGCGGTTGGAGGAAAGGGAGAATGCCGGAGAGGATCTTCGTGGAGACCCTTACTCCTATCTCAGTGATGACGATGATTTTCTAGAGGATCAGGCCATGGACTTCTTCACTGAGGAGGATGATTTTGCCTTCATCGATGATGATGAAGATGATGAAGCCACGGATTCCGAGGAGTAGTAGCACTTGAGCACTAGCGTAGTGAGTAGTATTCGGTCCCACTGTATCGTAGTTTTCAAAATGGTTCTTAAAACCATCTGTTTTTCTTGTTTTGTGGTGTGTGTTGTATCGTGTGAAGGAATGAATGAAAAAGCAAGTTGCTAGAAAATCTGAGTCAAACTTTAAAAACTTTTCAAAGTCCCTGAAACCCTAGAAATTTCCCTCTTTTCTCATGATCTACCTCAATCTTCAGATGCCACGTGGAGTAAGTGGTTCATCCCCGGACCCGATGTTGCAGACACTGCAAATGTTGACTTCTGACCGCGAAGCTGAAAGAGCGGAACGTCAAGCCAACCTAGCCACCCTTCAGCAGATAGCCCAGTTAGCCCATAACAACCAAGGCCACGGAAATCAGGACAACCATGGATCTAAGCTCAAGAATTTCCAGAATACCAACCCACCTGTTTTCACTAAGTCAGAAAAACCCCTAGACGCCGATGATTGGCTGCAAACCATGGAAAATAACTTAGAAATCGCCGGAGTGGAAGCCAACGAGAAAGTTCTGTTTGCCACCCACTACCTAGCCGGATATTTCAGGGCCTGGTGGAACAGTGTTCGTGCAATGACCGGAGGACAGATGATGACCTGGGAATAATTCAAGGTCAAGTTTAGCAGAACCCATGTGCCACCAGGTTTGATCAAGAGAATGAGCGACGAGTTCAGAGAGCTGAAGCAACGAAGGATGACTGTAGTGGAATACCGTGACAAATTTTTGTCATTAGCTAGGTATGCCCCGGATGAGATCGAAACCGAAGCCAAGAAGAAAGAAAGATTCTTGAATGGTCTGCATGACGAGATGTAGACAGTGTTAGTCAATATCCCCTTTGCGGAGATTGAAGCCCTTGTCGACTCTGCTATCCAGATGGAAGGAAAGATCAACCAAGCCAATGAGAACCGCAAGCGTCGCATGATGCATCAACCAGGAACCCATCAGACCCCAAAGTATCGCCCCAACCCATCTCCAGGATTTGCCCCAAGAACCAACAGACCCCCGATGAACCGTCCGACCTATCCCAACCGTGGAAACCCTAGGCCCAGAGGAAATCACAACAACCCCGGCAACGCTAGCAATTTCAATCGTGCCCCACCCAAGTTCAACACCAACAATGCTACCGCCAACACCAACACTGCCCCGAGGACTGGAAGCAATGTTGTGCCTGTCGCAGCCAAGGACAAGTCGCAAGTGACCTGTTATGACTGTGGGAATAAAGGCCACTATTCCAACGAGTGCCCCAACAAGAAGAATGCTACAGCCCCCAATGCCAATGTCCCAGCTCAGCAGCAGTGTCGTGTTCAGCCAGGAAGAAGATTTGCCCCAGGGAATTCACTCAACCGCAATGGCCGTCTTTTTCTCATGCATGCTGAAGAAGCCCAGGAAGTGCCATACGTCGTGCTGGGTATGTTTTCTATTAATTCAGTACTTGCAAGGGTGTTGTTTGATTCTGGTGCATCGCATTCATTTGTCACCGAAGAATTTGCATGCACTAGTAAAATTCAACCAACCAAATTGAAGCATGTAATGATTGTTCAAATTCCCGGATCAACCACCAAGGCTAGGCAAATTTGCAAAGCCGTCCCTATCCGAATCCATGGCATAGATTTTTATGCTAATTTGATAGTGCTCGGAACTAAAGGTTTGGAAGTAGTACTAGGAATGGATTGGATGTCCAAACATAAAGGATTGATTGACTGTGCCAAGAAAGCCATCACCATGACCAGTACAGCCGGAATATCAGTCGAACATATATCTGAAACCTTACCTCGTCAATTCAAGTGCAACAAGAGTATAGCCTAACCTACCATTGACCAAGTCCAGATAGTCTATGAATACCCCGATGTATTTCCAGATGTTTTGCCCGGTATGCCCCCAGATAGGGATATCGAGTTCATCATCGAACTAATCCCTGGAACAGGACCCATAGCCCAGATACCCTATAGTATGAACCCGTCAGAGCTCGCATAACTGAAGAAGCAACTGGATTCCATGCTGGAAATTGGATTGATTCAACCAAGTGCGTCACCTTGGAGATCACCTGTCTTGTTTGTGGACAAGAAGGATGGAGGTAACCGTTTGTGTACGGATTATCGGAAATTGAATGATGTCACTATCAAGAACAAGTACCCCTTGCCCAAGATAGAAGATTTGTTTGATCAGTTGACCGGTGCCAAAGTGTTTTCTAAGATTGATCTTAGGACTGGCTATCATCAACTCAAGATTCGTGCAGAGGATATTCCAAAGACTGCCTTTACCACCAGATATGGATTGTACGAGTATACAGTCATGTATTTCGGACTAACCAATGCCCCTACTTATTTCATGAATCTCATGAATAAGATTTTTATGGACTTCCTGGATAAGTTTGTCGTTGTTTTCATCGATGACATTCTGATTTATTCCAAATCAGAAGAAGAACATGAGCTACACCTAAGGACCATTCTTGGAACCCTTAGAGAGCATCAGCTGTATGCAAAGTTTAGCAAATGTGAATTCTGGTTACAGGAGGTAGGATTCCTCGGTCACATTGTATCAGCCGGAGGAATTGCCGTTGACCCTGCCAAGGTGAAAGATGTAGAAGATTGGCAAGCCCCAACCACTCAAACCCAAGTCCGTGCTTTTCTCGGATTGACGGGATATTACCGCAAATTCGTAGAAGGATTCTCTAGTATCGCCAGACCCATGACCCAATTGCTGAAGAAGGACAAGAAGTTTGAATGGACCGACAAATGTGAAGCAAGTTTTCAAGAACTCAAGAGGAGATTGATTTCAGCCCCAATCTTGATCATGCCGGATATCTCGAAGCCCTTCGATGTATATTGTGACGCATCCAAGATCGGTCTCGGATGTGTGCTAATGCAAGAAGGCAAAGTTATATCTTATCTATCTCGACAATTGAAGCAACATGAGCAAAATTACCCAACCCATGACCTCAAACTCGCAGCCGTAGTTCTAGCCCTGAAGACATGGAGACATTACCTGATGGGAAATCGTTGTGAGATTTATACGAATCACAAGAGTCTGAAGTATATATTCACTCAGAAGGAGCTGAATATGAGACAAAGGAGATGGATAGAGCTAATCAAGGATTACGATATGGACATTCACTATCACCCTGGTAAAGCCAATGTGGTAGCCGATGCCCTTAGCAGATTACCATGCCGCTTGAACTCCATGATTTTGAAGGAGCAACCAAGTTTGCACAAAGAGATGGAAGATTTTCGAATGGAATTAGTAAGTGAAGGATTCTTGGCTAGCATAGAACTCCAGCCCACTTTGATCAGTCAGATTAAAGAGGCGCGGAAGGGAAATGCTAGTATTGACGAAATCAAGCATCGTATCGGTACATGCAAAGTACCTGGATTCACTGAGGACGAAGAAGGAGTTTTGTGGTACAAAGGACGCCTTTGTGTACCAGTAGATTCTGAGTTGAAAGAAGTTATTCTGAAGGAAACTCATGATACTCTTTATTCTATCCATCCCGGAGGAACTAAGATGTATCAAGATTTGAAAGAGCAATTTTGGTGGCATAAGATGAAGAGAGAAATCGGAAGCTATATCGCCAAGTGTGATATATGTCAGTGAGTCAAGGCAGGACATCAAAGACCTGCTGGATTGTTGCAACCCTTGCAGATTCCGGAATGGAAATGGGATTCTGTAGGAATGGACTTTATCACTGGACTGCATACTTCTAGTAGGGGAAATGACTCTATCTGGGTCATAGTGGACAGATTGTCCAAAGTCGCCCATTTCTTGCCCGTCAAAACCACGTATCAGAGTTCGAAGCTAGCGGAGTTGTACATCGCTAGAATCGTTAGTTTGCATGGAGTCCCCAAGAACATCGTATCAGATCAAAGAACTTAGTTTACCTCGAGATTCTGGAAGAAAGTCCAAGAAGGTCTAGGAACCCGCTTAGATTTCAGTACCGCTTATCACCCTCAGACCGATGGACAAACGGAGTGAGTAAATCAAATACTCGAAGATATGCTTAGAGCATGTATGTTAGAATATGGATCCAAGTGGGAAGACTGTCTGCCATTTGCAGAATTTTCATACAACAACAGTTATCAAGCCAGTTTGCAAATGGCCCCATTTGAATTCATGTACGGAAGAAAGTGTCGCACCCCTTTGAACTGGTCGGAAGTAGGAGAGAGTCAGATTTTCGGACCCGACATCCTGCGAGAAGCAGAAGAGAAGGTTCACAAGATTCGTGAGCACCTCAAGACTGCCCAATCCAGACAAAAGAGTTACGCCGACAAGAGACGTAGAGACCTCGCCTTCAACATAGGAGATTTTGTTTATCTGAAAGTGTCGACATTGAAGGGAATGCAGCGTTTCCAAGTCAAAGGAAAGTTAGCCCCCAGATATATCGGACCTGATTCTGAACCGTCGAGGAGAAGTATCATATCAACTGGAACTGCCCGAAGAGATGTCAGCCGTGCATAATGTGTTCCATATCTCATTACTTCGCAAGTGTCTCGAAGTCCCCGAGAAGACTGAAGTGTTCAAGAATATCGACCATCGGACCATAGAGATCAACGATGACCTGACCTATCCCGAAGTACCCATCCGTATTTTGGAAGAAGCTTTTCGAACTACCCGAACCCGAAGCATCAAGTTTCTCAAGATTCAGTGGATCAACCACATAGAAGAGGAAGCTACCTGGGAGCGCGAAGATCACATCAGGACAGAGTTTCCCGATCTCTTCAAATCCTAGGTAATCTTTTTCGTCCTTTCTCAAATCTCGGGACGCGATTTTGTTTAAGGGGGGAAGGTTTGTAACATCCCAAAAATACTAAATTTGGATCATCAAACTCTAATCATCAAATTTAGGGTTAACAAAAAACTTTGTTAAATAAAATTATGAAAGCATGCATATGTGTATGCATTTCATTTTGAATTCTTTTGAACCACCTTGTTTATGTGTTCCATTGCTTGTAAATGGATTCTTAGGTGAAATAAACATCATCTAAACATTTCCCACACTTTTCCTAAAGACAAGTAAATCAAAACAAATAAAATAAAGGAATGGTCATTTTGACCAATTTAACTCCCATGCCTACTTTGGCTGCCTCAAACTTTCAGAAACTAACAGAAACTTTTCTGGATCTTTGCACCCCTTGAATGTAATCATAACAAAGTATCAAGGCCCACTTTGTGATATTCCAGAAACTTTCAAATGCATAGTTTAAATGACAATTCAAAATTGAATCTATATCATATGGGAAGATCCCACTTTTTCAAAAACCACTCAAACAAGCTCAACTTTCAAAACCCAAGCAGCAGACTCACCAGCAGCAACCTAGCACACCCACCAAAAATCTTTTCAAAATTAAAAACTTGAATTCTTGCGGCCATTTCATCAAACACCTTGCAGACACAAATCATACAAAATCTAAACACTATAGTGAGCAGTGATTGAAGCCTAACTTGTTCCCTCTTTAGCTCACAACCATCTCAGTAGATCATCTAGCAAGCTAAACCAAGCACTAGCACCACTGTGAGCTTGCCAAAACCATAAATGGTGAACAGCCGAAGCTAACCATGCCACCCCAGTGGAGACAGCAAGCTAGGAGAAGATTTAGCTGTGCCAACCTTGTCTAGGAGGCAGCCCACCGTCCACCGCCACTCCCTGTCCCAGCCGCGAGCGTTTCCAAACCCTGGACCACACGCACGGACCGCGCCCAGACCGCCAGCGACCATGCCGAGCATGCGCTAGAGCGCCACCCTCGACCGAAGCCCACAGACCGCGCGCCGCCCTCGCCGCGTGCATACACGATCACCACCGACCCAGGAGACCGCCAGACATCCCCGTTCGCCGCCCCGTGATGCACAGCCACCGCTCGCCGTCGAAGACGCCGCCTCTGCCACGCAGAGCGTCGCGTGTTCCAGACCAAGCCGCACCGCCCCATGCCTCGAAACCATGTCGTTGAGCATCGCCAGGGAACACCGCACCGTCCCCTACCGTCGCCCATGCCGATAGCCTTCTGTACCATCGCCCTCGACGAGCTCACCGTGCGCCCCGTCGGTCCCCTCGCTCGACTATAAATAGAGGCCACCCCCGCTCAAATTCTTCACACCATTCTACTCCCCTCTCATCACTGATCGTGCCACACCATTCCCGGAGCAAGGCGAGCACCACCTCGTCGGAATTTCACCGGAGCCCGCCGCCTCTAGAGAAGAAGGGCGCCATCGATTTCGTCCACCCCAGGAGCTGCTGCGACCACCCCTGAGTTCGCCGTCGTCGACTTCGTCGTTCGCCCGCCTCGCCGACCCTCGCCAGCACCCCGGTGAGCACCCACAACCCCCACTGGCCGCGCTAGGTTTCTTTCTCGCCGGCGTTGCTCAATGTCGACGATGACTCCCAGCCGTTGGATTAGAATCAGATCGAACGTCCCACGTTGCCCCATACCGCTTCGCACCCCATGTCTCACTGACGAGTGGGGACACCCACTTAAACAGCCCGCGGAAGCGCTGCGCTTAGCAGGCCGGCCCAGTATCGTTTCCCGCGCAGCCCAGTTATTTGAATTAAAACTTTTCTATTTTATTTCAAACTCACTTCTGTACCCAACTTCAAAAATCAACCCAGATCGATTCAGTGCACCAATTTGAATGAAACCAATTTTGTTAGAAAGGTCTGGGAATGCTGAATCCAAGCCCGTTGGATTCAAGTCATTTGGATCTGTAGATCATCCTTGGTAAAAATAACAAGGCAGAAGCTTTTCTGTATTCAAACATTTTTCAAATTTAAACCATGATAGCTTTTGAATTGATTCCAACTCTCAAAAATCATATTTAACCATACCTTTCAGAATATATAAAAATATATAGGTTTACTTGCAGAAATAATGTTCAAGTAATAAAAGAATGCCCCATAGGCATTTCTAGTCACTTTATTTAAATAAAATAAAAGGGTAAAACCTTATTAAATTGTGACACCACTTTAAATCACATTCCCATGGACTAAAATATGTGGTGATGACATGTGTCAACATGATCCCGTGTTTGGGTTGGAGAATATTAAATATTAAGTAGTTTTTCAATGAGTAGAAATTACTTTTCTAAAATTAAAAGGAATTAAACCAAGCCTTAACCTTGTAATGTTAGAGATGATGTTAGATCATCTATAGGACCCTTGTGTGTGATGATTGGAAGTAGTTAATGAAGGGTTTCGCGGCATAGTAAATCAAAATTTTCTACGGATGCGAACAGAGGGAAGCCAAGATCTAATCTAGGAGATGCAAACAACGAGAGAGATTGGATTAGATCTTCATACCCTTGAAGATTCGCATAGCGGAACGTTCGTCGGAACATGGGTGATGTAGTCGTACTCGCTTCTCCTCCTCGCGATCCGATACGATCTAGCACCACAAGTGGCGATGCATCCGTGAGATGCACACGTGCGGCACCTCGACGTCTCCTCCTTCCTTGGTCCAGCAAGTATGGTGGAGAGATGGGTTGGATCTACAACGCGACGGAGCGGTGCAATTGGTGGAGAATTTCTGCAGCAGGGCTTCGCCTACAAGCAGTCGGGAGGGAGAGAGGAGGGCAGCAGGGCGGCTAGGGTTGGAGGGGAAGGTGTAGGGGGTTGGTGCGCCCCCAGCCCTCTATATATAGAGGGGTGGGCGCAGCCCTAGCCCCTCCCCCAAGCCAAGGCCGGCGGCCCCAAGGAGAAAGAGTGGGGGGCAAGGAAACCCCCCCTTCTAGAAGCTCTATCTAGAGTTTAAACCTCTCTTGGCCGGCTGGGCCCTATGGGGCCTTGTGCCCCTGGCCCAATGCGGCCAGGGCACTCCCTCATAGGCCCATGCCCCCTCCCGGAAGGTGGGGCCACGTTGGTCCCCTTACGGAAGGTTCTATAAGCTTCCGGTACAATACCGATTAACCCGGAACAATTTCGAACTCCAAAAATTGCACTGCCTTATATGAATCTTATTCTCCGGACCACTCCGGAACCTCTCGTGATGTCCCGGATCCCATCCGAGACTCTGAACAAAAACTCATAAACCAATTATCCAATCTATCCTAGCGTCGAGACACGTTAAGTGTGTGACCCTGCGGGTTCGAGAATATGCAGACATGATCTTCTATCAATAATCAACAGCGGGGTCTGGAAACCCATATTGACTCCCACACATTCATCGATGATCATATCGGATGAACCACGATGCCAGGATTCAATCAATCCCATATATATATTCCCTTCGTCTCGCGATATTTTACTTGCCCGAGATTCGATCGTCGGTACCGTCATACCTAGTTTAATCTCGTTCACAGCAAGTACTTTACTCGTTCCGTAATCCGATATCACTTTGTGATTAACTCCTTAACCACATGCTTGCAAGCGGTGTTGATATCGATTACCGAGTGGGCCCGAAGTATATCTCTCCGACTTGGGAGGGACAAATTCCATCTCGATACATACAACCCAACAGATACTTTCCGATCACCTGAGAGACACCTTTATGATCACCCTCTCATAGGATGACGTTTGATGACCTCAAAGCTTTCTTCCGATACCAGGGAGTTGTATTATCTCATGGTCTAAGGAATACAATATTTGACATAAGAAAAGCTTCGCAAAGACGAACACGATGACACGATCTAATTGCTTCGCTTAGTTTGGGTCTGTCCACCATATCATTCTCCCAGTGATATGATCTCATTATCAATTGACAACTCATGTCTATGGTTAGGAAACCTTAACCATCATTGATCAATGAGCTAGTCCATAGAGGCGTACTAGGGACACGGTGTTGTTCACAAACCACACAAGTATTAAAGTTTCCGCTTAATACAATTCTAGCATGGAATATAAACTTTATCATGAACAAGAATTATAATAATAACATCTTTATTATTGCCTCTAGGGCATAATTCCAACAGTCTCCCACTTGCACTAGAGTCAATAATCTAGTTTACATTTGGCAACAATCTCACACCCATGGCACTGAGGTGCTGATCATGTTTTACACGTGGAAGAGGTTTAGTCAATGGATCTGTGACATTCAGATCTGTATGTACTTTGCTAATCTTCAGATCTCCATCTGCTATATAATCTCGGATTATATGAAACTTGCGGTTGATATCCTTGGTCTTTGGATGATATCTTGGTTCCTTAGCGAGTGTTATGGCGCCAGTGTTGTCACACAATATCTCCAGTGGGTCCAATGCACTTGGAACCACGCCAAGCTCAGTGATGAAGTTTCTAATCCAAACTCCTTCACTTGACGCTTCTGCAGCCGCCATGTATTCCGCTTCTACTGTAGATCCCGCGATCACGCTTTGCTTGCAGCTTCTCCAGCTCACAGCTCCTCCATTCAAAATATACACATATCCTGTCTGAGATTTAGAATCATCCTTGTCGGTGTCAAAACTAGCATCGACGTAACCTTTTACGACAAGCTGTTCATCACCCCCATAGACTAAGAACATTTATTTAGTCCTATTTAGGTACTTTAGGATGTTCTTTACGGCTGTCCAGTGTTCCACTCCTGGATCACTTTGATACCTGCTCGTCAAACTAAGAGCATTGGACACATCCGGTCTAGTACACAGCATGGCATACATGATCGAACCTATGGCCGAGGCATAAGGCACTTTGCTCATAGCTTCCCTATCATTTACCGTAGCTGGACACTGAGCCTTGCTCAATATCTTACCTGACAACATAGGCACTGAACCTTTCTTTGCCTTATCCATTCTGAACCTTTTCAGAACTTTGTCTAGGTATGTACTCTGGCTTAAAGCTATCAGGCGTCTTTGTCTATCTCTATAGATCTTGATGCCCAATATATAAGCAGCTTCACCTAGGTATTTCATTGAAAAATACTTGTTCAAATAACTCTTCACATCGTTAAGCATGTTGATGTCATTTCCAATAATCAATATGTCATCCACATATAGTACCAGAAACGTCACCGAGCTCCCACTCACTTTCTTGTAGATGCAAGCTTCGTAGAAATTTGGAACAAATCCAAAGCTCTTGATCACTTGATCAAAACGAAGGTTCCAACTCCGAGATGCTTGCTTCAGTCCATAAATGGAACGCTGAAGTTTGCATACTTTATCAGCATCCTTAGGATCGACAAAACCTTCGGGTTGCATCATATACAACTCTTCATCAATGTTGCCATTGAGGAAAGCAGTCTTGACATCCATCTGCCATATTTCATAATCATGAAACACAGCAATTGCTAATAAAATCCGAATGGACTTAAACATCGCTACGGGAGAGAAAGTCTCATCGTAGTCAACACCTTGAACTTGTCGAAAACCTTTCGCGACAAGCCGTGCTTTATAGACGGTAACATTACCATCCGCGTCCGTTTTCTTCTTGAAGATCCACTTGCACTCAAAGGCCTTTCGGTCGCTAGGAGGGTCCACCAAAGTCCATACTTGGTTTTCGCTCATGGATCCCAATTCGGATTTCATGGCTTCAAGCCATTTCTCAGTGTCTGGGCTCATCATCGCTTCCTCATAGTTCGTAGGTTCACTGTCTTCTACTAACAAGACAGTCAAGACAGGGTTGTCGTACCACTCAGGAGGGGCACGCGACCTTGTCGACCTGCGACGTTCAGTAGCAGCATCGTCCGAAGCTTCATGATCCTTGTCATTAGCTTCCTCTATTGTTGATGCAGGCGGCACTGGAACAATTTCAGGTGCTGCGCTACTCTCCAATTCAAGAGAAGGTTCAATAACCTCGTCTAGCTCTACTTTCCTCCCACTCACTTCTTTCGAGAGAAACTCCTTCTCAAGAAAGGAACCGTTCTTTGCGACAAACACTTTGCCTTCGGTTCTGTGATAGAAGGTATACCCAATAGTTTCCTTAGGGTATCCTATGAAGACGCATTTCTCTGCTTTGGGTTCGAGCTTGTCCGGCATCAACTTCTTGACGTAAGCTTCGCATCCCCAAACTTTAAGAAACGACAACTTAGGTTTAGCACCACACCACAGTTCATACGGTGTCGTCTCAACGGATTTAGATGGAGCCCTATTTAAAGTGAATGCAGCGGTTTCTAATGCATAACCCCAAAATGATAACGGCAAATCAGTAAGAGACATCATTGATCGGACCATATCTAATAGGGTTCGGTTTCGGCGTTCAGACACACCATTGCGCTATGGTGTTCCGGGTGGCGTGAGTTGCGAAACGATTCCGCTTGCTTTAAGATGCGTGAGAAAATCATAACTCAAATATTCAGCTCCACGATCGGATCGTAGAAACTTAATCTTTTTGTTACGATGGTTCTCCACTTCATTCTGAAATTCTTTGAACTTTTCAAACGTTTCAGATTTATGTTTCATTAAATAGATATACCCATACCTACTTAAGTCATCGGTAAAAGTGAGAAAATAGCGATATCCACCGCGCGTCGAAACACTCATCGGTCCGCATACATCGGTATGTATGATTTCCAACAAGTCCGTTGCTCGCTCCATCATACCGGAGAACGGGGTTTTGATCATCTTGCCCATGAGGCATGGTTCGCATGTGTCAAATGATTCAAAATCAAGAGACTCCAAAAGTCCATCAGAATGGAGTTTCTTCATGCGCTTTACACCAATATGACCTAGACGACAGTGCCACAAATAAGTAGTATTATCACTATCTACTTTGCATATCTTAGCCTCAATGTTATGGATGTGTGTTTCATCCCTTTCGAGATTTAGAAGAAATAAACCATTCACAATAGGTGCATGACCATAAAAGATGTTACTCATATAAATAGAACAACCATTATTCTCCGATTTAAATGAATAACCGTCTTGCAATAAACAAGATCCAGAATTATGTTCATGCTCAACGCAGGCACATAATAACACTTATTAAGGTTTAAAACTAATCCCGAAGGTAAAACTAAGGAGAGCGTGCCGACGGCCATCACATCAACTCTTGATCCGTTGCCAACGCGCATCGTCACCTCATCCCTCGCAAGCCGCCGTCTATTCCGTAGCTCCTGTTTCGAGTTACAAATATTAGCAACTGAACCGGTATCAAATACCCAGGCACTACAACGAGGGCTAGTAAGGAAAACATCAATAACATGTATATCAAATATACCTTTGATGGTGCCAGCCTTCTTTTCCGCTAAGTACTTCGGACAGTTGCGCTTCCAGTGACCCTTGTCCATGCAATAGAAGCACTCAGTGTCCGGCTTAGGACCAGACCCGGGCTTCTTCTCAGCAGGGGCAACGCGCTTGCCGCCGCCTTTCTTGAAGGGCTTCTTTGCACCCTTACCTTTCTTGAAGGTGGGATTGTTGACCATCAACACATGATTATCCTTTTTGATGTCCACTTCCGCGGCCTTCAGCTTTGCGAAGAGCTCGGTGATCGTATCAGTGGAACCAATCTGATTATGAGTCACTACAAAACTTTTGTAGCTCGGAGGGAGTGATTGCAGAACCCTGTCAATCTTGAGCTCCTCTGGAATCGTGCATTCCAGTTACTCAAGACGTTGAGTGTAGCCCATCATCTTAATGGCGTGCTCACTAACGGAACTCCCTTCCTCCATCTTGCAGTTAAAGAACTTCTTAGAGATCTCATATCTCTCAGAACGGGCCTGAGTCTGAAACATGGTTTTCAGCTCTTCGAGAATCTCAAAGGGCCCGAGATAGTCTTCAAAACGATTTTGAAGTTCCGGTTCCATAGCAAACAACATGGTGCTCTTAATCACACCATAATCATCTTTGCGCGACTGATAGACAGCTTTATCATCAGCCGACGCAGTTGCAACAGGGGGGTCACCTAACGCTTTCCCAAGGACATAGTCCTTCTGACCGCTAGAGAGAATGATTCTTAGATTGCGGAAGCAATTGGTGAAGTTAGACCCATTGTTTCTAAGCTTTTCCTTCTCAGCAAAAACGTTGAAGTTGAAGTTGGACTTGGCCATGTGATCTACAGTATTTGCAAGTACAACTTAGACTATGTTCATGATAAATCGTTCAACTTAATCAAATTACTAGATGAACTCCCACTAAATTCAACATCCCTCAAGTTGTTTAGTGAACACGATCCAAATTCACCACACCTAATCCGATCATCACGAGAAGAGATGTGGTTTCAATGGTGGACAACAAAGTGTCGATCATATCATTCATATGACTCATGCTTAACCTTTCGGTTCTTGTGTTCCGAGGCCATGTCTGTACATGCTAGGCTCGTCAAGTTAGACCCAAGTATTTCCGCGTGTGCAAAACTGGCTTGAACCCGTTGTATGTGAGCGTAGAGTCTATAGCACCCGATCATCACGTGATGCTTGGACACGACGAACTTTCGCAACGGTGCATACTTGGGGAGAACACATTTTTTATCTTGATCTTTAAGTGAGGAATCATCTTATAATGCTACCGTCGCGATCTAAGCATAATAAGATACATAAAAGGATAAACATCACATGCATATAACTTTAATGTGACATGGTATAGCCAATCTTCGTGCAATGATCTCCATCTTGTGCGTTCCGGCATGATCTCCATCACTCCACCATTATTGACTCCACCACGAATAGCAACTACAACTATTGCTAACTACTTAGCGATAAAGTGAAACTATTACATGGCGCATAAGAAGTTGACACACAGGTCATACACAATTATAAAGACAACCATATGGCTCCTGCCGGTTGTGTACTCATCGACATGCAAGTCGTGAAACATTACAAAACATGATCATTGCATACATTATACACATCACATCTTGGGCCATACCATATCACAGAAAACACTCCCTGCAAAAACAAGTTAGACGCCTCTACTTTGTTGTTGCATGTTTTACGTGGCTTATGGGAGTAGATGCTAAGAACGATTCTTACCTACGGAAAGCCACAACGGTGATATTATGGTTGCCAAACTCCGGTGTTAATCCCATGACAACTATAGTGAGAGAAACTGACATCCACCAGCCGCATGTGTGGAACAAGCCACACGTCAAGTGCGGAGCCGGTCTCGCGAACGACGTCGCGTAAGGTTGGCCTGGACCGCTTCAATCTCACTATCCCGCGTCATAAGAAGAACACAAACAAGAGGCTTGCAACAGAAAACATCAACGCCCGCAACAACCATGTTGCGTTCTACTCGTGAAACACATCTACGCATAGATCTAGCTCTGATACCACTGAAGGGTTTCGTGGCATAGTAAATCAAAATTTTCTACGGATGCGAACAGAGGGAAGCCAAGATCTAATCTAGGAGATGCAAACAACGAGAGAGATTGGATTAGATCTTCATACCCTTGAAGATTCGCACAGCGGAACGTTCGTCGGAACGTAGGTGATGTAGTCGTACTCGCTTCTCCTCCTCGCGATCCGATCCGATCTAGCACCACAAGTGGCGATGCCTCTGTGATATGCACACGTGCGGCACCTCGACGTCTCCTCCTTCCTTGGTCCAGCAAGTATGGTGGAGAGATGGGTTGGATCTACAATGCGACGGCGTGGTGCAATTGGTGGAGAATTTCTGCAACAGGGCTTCGCCTACAAGCAGTCGGGAGGGAGAGAGGAGGGCAGCAGGGCGGCTAGGGTTGGAGGGGAAGGTGTAGGGGGTTGGTGCGCCCCCAGCCCTCTATATATAGAGGGGTGGGCGCAGCCCTAGCCCCTCCCCCAAGCCAAGGCCGGCGGCCCCAAGGAGGAAGAGTGGGGGGCAAGGAAACCCCCCTTCTAGAAGCTCTATCTAGAGTTTAAACCTCTCTTGGCCGGCTGGGCCCTATGGGGCCTTGTGCCCCTGGCCCAATGCGGCCAGGGCACTCCCTCATAGGCCCATGCCCCCTCCCGGAAGGTGGGGCCACGTTGGTCCCCTTCCGGAAGGTTCTAGAAGCTTCCGGTACAATACCGATTAACCCGGAACAATTCCGAACTCCAAAAACTGCACTGCCTTATATGAATCTTATTCTCCGGACCACTCCGGAACCTCTCGTGATGTCCCGGATCCCATCCGAGACTCCGAACAAAAACTCATAAACCAATTATCCAATCTATCCTAGCGTCGAGACACGTTAAGTGTGTGACCCTGCGGGTTCGAGAATATGCAGACATGATCTTCTATCAATAATCAACAGCGGGGTCTGGAAACCCATATTGACTCCCACACATTCATCGATGATCATATCGGATGAACCACGATGCCAGGATTCAATCAATCCCATATATATATTCCCTTCGTCTCGCGATATTTTACTTGCCCGAGATTCGATCGTCGGTACCGTCATACCTAGTTCAATCTCATTCACAGCAAGTACTTTACTCGTTTCGTAATCCGATATCACTTTGTGATTAACTCCTTAACCACATGCTTGCAAGCGGTGTTGATATCGATTACCGAGTGGGCCCGAAGTATATCTCTCCGACTTGGGAGGGACAAATTCCATCTCGATACATACAACCCAACAGATACTTTCCGATCACCTGAGAGACACCTTTATGATCACCCTCTCATAGGATGACGTTTGATGACCTCAAAGCTTTCTTCCGATACCAGGGAGGTGTATTATCTCATGGTCTAAGGAATACAATATTTGACATAAGAAAAGCTTCGCAAAGACGAACACGATGACACGATCTAATTGCTTCGCTTAGTTTGGGTCTGTCCACCATATCATTCTCCCAATGATATGATCTCATTATCAATTGACAAATCATGTCTATGGTTAGGAAACCTTAACCATCATTGATCAATGAGCTAGTCCATAGAGGCGTACTAGGGACACGGTGTTGTTCACAAACCACACAAGTATTAAAGTTTCCGCTTAATACAATTCTAGCATGGAATATAAACTTTATCATGAACAAGAATTATAATAATAACATCTTTATTATTGCCTCTAGGGCATAATTCCAACAGTTAAGTATTGTTTGGTGATTGTGTATATCGTATTTATTTATAGACGCTAGTACCGACCAAGGATACGAGGAGGAAGGAGGATACTACGAAGAAGAAGCCAAGGAGAACTTCAACCACTGCTCTGCACAAGGCAAGCTGATACTATACCTATGCAAGCCAATACTTGCAAGCTTTATTAGCTAAGTGGACCAATGCAAGCTAACCCTTGCAAGATACCCTACTGATGCCACAAACCTCTACTTGTTACTATGCCTACTTTATGCCTTAAGCATATGTGATCATACCCACTTGATAAACCAATCCTAGTTTTCCTTGCAAGCTTCTTACTTTATTTCTTTAGCAAAGCTCTTACTTAGAGTTTACTTAAGAGATTGGTAGATACTAGAAAGATATGTGAAGGTTGCATAAAGAGCATAAAATTTGGCCTAAGTTAGAAACCTTGATATCAGCCGAAGACATAAGGTTGTACTTAGTTGAAACTCCACTAGTCTACCACCCCTCATTAGTACTTACCCCCACCTGTAGATGCTAGTGCTAAGCATAAAACTTGATCAACTTTAGATGGGAATACTTGGTGGAAAAATGGTTATGAAAACCTTGGAATGATGGATCATTCTATTGAAATATTTTGGACATGTGTTTCTGAACACCTGATGATTTTGGTGATGAAAATTTTGAGGCATGAGCCTTAGCCCTTTATAAAACTGATGATTGTCTGGATGCGATACCATTCCGATTTTATTGTACAACCACAATACCCGAAGATTGGGTAGGGCTTGACTAGAAACTTATGTACCTTAGTATTAGTTCCCTCACGGCCAAGGTCTGAGCTGAGGCTACCTTGTGAAGATTGTCCACCTGTGCAGTACCCAAGATGACAGTTGGTCATGGTTGAGAGGCCAAACTCACAGGAGAGGTGCTTCTACTAGGGCCTGTAATTGAAAGGCTAGGATTGATTATCCGCATACTGAGTATGGTGAATTCAGGATTTGTTCCTGACGGATGTATCGAATGTTGTGGTGAAAGTGTACAATCTCTGCAGAGTGTCAAACTATTCGAATAGCCGCGTCCGCGGTTATGGACAGTTGGAGTGGCCATACTATTCCCCTGTCAGACTTTTCAAAATGACTTGTGAAATGAAGTGAGACTTTGACTTGACCACCCCAGGGTTGTGACATGATTTACAAGATCCCACTTAGGAGTTATAAAATTGTGACTAGCTTTGGAACTTCGTAGAGATAAATCTGGCTTTTGCAAAATAACCCTAGTGTCCTATTATCCAAAAAACCCTTTACCTGTTAGTATTAGTTTGCGAGTACTTAAAGAGTACTCATGGATTTGTCCCTGGTATTCCCATGGCCAGACTATGAAGAGGAGTACCTGGAAGATGGACCCTAGGAAGGTTACGACAACTAGGATCATCTCCCATCGTCAGCATTGCCTGTGACCCCGAAGATGGAGCTTCGCCTACGCTACCGTTATTATTACGTATTCCGCCGCTTGATGTTGTATTAAGAACTGGATCATGAGATCCCCATTTGTGTAAGAACTTATGTACCATTTGTAATGGATGATATACTATGGTATCCAATTCTGTTATGTCTCGCAAAAATGGTAATCCTGGGATTGCGATGTATGGCATAACAGGCATCTGGGATTAAAAATACGGGTGTTGACACTTAGCCCGTCGATTTGACTATTTTTCGGCGGAATCGGCGAATTTCCAGCCATGTTCCGGAGAATTTCTAACGACGGTCCGACAAACTTTCCGGCGTAGACCAGTTAGAGGTGCCTGTAGTATTGACTCAGTTTGCCTCTCAGACCGAGTATAGGAGGGTCGATAGAATGGATTCTCCGGGCCCTATAAACGGTTTAAGGGTTGAACCTGGTTTACAGGCTTTTCTAGAGCGTTTGATTTTGATCGAAACCGTCACCGCCGCTTTTTTTACGGGTTTGACCGGTTTTACATGACTCGTTAGGACAAGTACAACATGAGCGCTAAGTCAGAGACGCTAGGTTAGAAATCCCGGTTGTTTTAGCAGTTTTCACACCATTTCTGACCGTTAATTTGGCATCGCCTGAAATATTGGAGTCGGTCGCTTCAGAAGCGCCCGTTTAAGCGCTTGGGAATGTACATGCCCTTAGAGATGTTCTAAGAGGTTTTTTTTTCTTTTGTTCGCTCAGTGAGAAGAGTGCAAGTTCGTACAAGTTCTTCACGCGCTTCCCTTATGTGTCGCATGAATACCAGAAATATTGGTGACGACTGTGTTGTCGGAGCACACGAACCTTGTGAGCCGCATGACCTTTCTGTAAGTGACACGACTGTTTTTTCTTTATCCAGCACACGACTTGTGTTAGAGCAAAGCCTACATGCATCCTAGCTGCTTCACTCTATACAACAGTCTGTTTAGAATCTTGAGTGTGCGAAAAATACATCATAGCATACTCCCTAAGTCATCAACCTCTAAAAGGAATTAGACTACCTTGGGAAAACACATTCAGGTTCTAAATTTAGAGAACACGGAGGTATTTCTAGAGGAGAGTGCATATATGAGACACAAGCGGTATCTGCTCTCGGCAGATGTCCAATACCAACCTCTATTGGCCTAGAAGTGAAGTGAAGTGCTGAGCCCAAATCGGTAGATGATTTTTTTTCAAGAATACATCCTAAAAGACGCATCAATTTCATAGAAAAAGGGCCAAGATGACCGGTACAACTACACGAAGGTTGCACGATACAAACTCGAAGCCACATGGCTTACACCGCAACCCAGAACCACCAAATAACGAGGACTCTCCTTGTACTTTCTTTGCCATGAATGGTGGAGAATGGATACACCGAGCTCCCGGACCACCACTACTAGGAAAACGCCTGTCCGTGGCACACCTGAAAAGGCCATTCGTGGTGCACTAGCAGTGCGCCACGGGACTCACGCTACGGCTATCTCCTAGCCGTGGCGCACTGTCTGGTGCGTCACGGTTATGTCGAGATAGGCTTGGCACACATGCCAGTGCGCCACAACAAGTAGTCCAGGTGTGTCATGCGTATGAAACGATAACCCTGGCGCACTACGTGCTGTGCGCCACGGATATAAATTTCAAAATTCAAAAAAAAGCGGCAGATCTGGATCTCGTCGTCAGTGCCGTCGCTCGTCGGTGCAGGTCGTCGTCATCGCCTCCTCGTCGTCACCTCGTCGTCGTCGGAACTGCAAGGAGGAGGAGGAGAAGAAGAGGAGGAGAAGAAGAAGATGAGGAAGAGGAGGAGAAGAAGAGGAGGAGGAGGAGAAGAAGAGGAGGCCTCGTCGTCGTTGGAACTACAAGGAGGAGGAGGAGGAGGAGGAGGAAGAGGGGGAAAAGAAGAAGGAGCCTGCCGCCTCGTCGTCGGAACTGCAAGGAGGAGGCCGCCGTCACTATCTTCACTGCAAGGAGGAGGAAGAGGAGGAGAAGGAGAAGGAGAAAGAGAAGGAGGAGGAGGAGGAAAATGAGAAGGAGAAGAAGGAAAGGAGAAGGGAGGAAAAGGAAAAGGAGAGAAGGGGAGGGAAAAGAAAAGGGGTAGGTGGGCGGGGTGGGGATTCAAATTTTGAATCCCGCCCGACTTACTCGTAACGCACTAGGTAGTGGTGCGCTACGGGTAAGTTGCCATCTTTTTTTTTCTATAGGAAAAAACAGTCTTTTGACCGTAACTTTTTACTCTTTTCGAATTTTGAAAATCTAAATAATCGCTAACTGATCGGAGGATGTTGCGATCGGATGCGAAATTCAGTTCTCGTCATTTTGGTATATTATACGTATTTTTCCGACATCGTATGCAAAAGTTACGGCCGTTTTACCGTGACATAAACTTTTTTTGCATAAAAAGTCAAAATGCATGTTTGTTAATTTTTCTATAAACTAGACCACATTACCTACCTAAATATGAAATGATTTTATTTTTGGAACTGTTTATCATTTTCTTTTATTTTTTGTAAAACCTAAAAAGGCGATCCACGGGGGAGGGGGGGGGGTTGGTGCAGGCCACTTAGCCGTAGGGCACTAGGGCAGAGTGCCCTGCAGCTAAGTTGACCCAGCTGCTGCAGCACACATTCCCGTAGCGCACTAGGCCAAGGTGTGCTACGGCTAAGTGACACATCCGTAGCGCACCTTGACCTAGTGCGCTACGGGTATGTGTGTTACGGCCACCTATGTCCTAGCCCACACATAGCCGTGGCGCACCACCCCTATGTGCGCCACGCTTATGGAAGTTAGCCGTAGGGCACCTGTGGGCAGTGCGCCACGCCCATTTTACCCATGGGGCACTACTAGCAAGTGTGCCACAGAAGTGTGGATTGCCTATAGCCGTTTTCCTAGTAGTGCACGTCACGACCGAAGGAGGAAACTCCAGGAGACCAGATCTACCAAGGATGGCACATCCAATGCATGGTCCACCCCTAAGTGCAGTGGAGGAGCTTGTTGGAGATATGCCCTAGAGGCAATAATAAATGTGGTTATTATTATATCTTTGTGTTTATGATAAATGTTTACATTCATGCTATAATAGTATTAACAAGGAAACATTAATACTTGTGTGATTTGTAAACTTAATTTGAAGTCCCTGGTAAAGCCTCTATATAATACCAGCTTGTTGGTTAATAGATGATTGTGGTTTCCCTATCATGAACATTGAGATGTTATTAACAACAAGATCATATCGTTAGGAGAATGATATGATGGACATACTCCTATAGATAAGCGTAGCATAAAGATCAAGTCATTTTAATAGTTCAAGTGCTATATGCTTTCTGATACATAATAATCTAATTCCTTTGACCATGAGATCATGCATATCACCTTTACCGGATGGATGCTTTGATGACATCAAACACCACACCGTAACTGGGTGGCTATAAAGGTGGCATTGAGTGTTCGGAAAGTGTTGGTTGAAACACATGGATCAAGAGTGGGATTTGTCCATCCATATGACGGATAGATATACTCTGGGCCCTCTCGGTGAGATGTCATCCAATTAGCTTGCAAGCATGTGACTGGCTCACAAGGGATCACATATCACGGGAACGAGAAAAGAGTACTTATCGGTAACGAGGTTGAACTAGGTATGCAGAGATACCGACGATCATAACCTCGGATAAGTAACATATCGTGAGACAAAGGGAAATTGATATCATATGTAAGTGGTTCATTCGATCGCAAAGTAATCGTAGAAATATGTGGGAGCCATATGAATTTCCAGATTCCTCTATTGGTTATTGTTCGGAGAAGTGTCTCGATCATGTCCGCATAATTCACGAACCGTAGGGAGACACACTTAAGGATTCGACGTTGTTTGAGTAGTTATGGAATGATGAGAAAGATACCGAATGTTGTTCGGAGTCTCGGATGGGATCCGGGATATCACGAGGAGATCCGGAATGGTCCGGAGAATAAGATTCATATAAGGAAAGTCCCGTTTTGGAGTTGGGGAATGTTTCCGGTGTTTTCATCGGGAATGTTCTAGAATGTTCCGGAATGTCCGGCACTCCGGAGGGGAAGGGTACATGGATGTGTTGTATCAAGTTGGTATGATTACATCATGTACTAAGTGTCATCGCTGTTCCAAATAAAGGATTAATTCAAATCCTAGTTTGAAAAGTCAAATAGCTAAATTGAAAAGTCAAACGGCTAAATTTGGAAAGAGGAAAAGAGGAGGAAGGTGAAACCGAGTTGGGGAGGGAGTCCCTCCTCCCCAAGCCGGCGCACCACCCAAGCCGAGTTGGGGAGGGACTCCACTCCCTCCCCTTGGCCGGCCGGCCCCTCCACCTATATAAGGAGGGGCAGGGCTCCCTCCTAGGACACACAAGTACCTCTCCTCCAAACCCTAGCTTGGCGCCACCACCTCCTGCAGCTGCCGCCGCCCTCTAGGGTTGCCCTAGCCACCGACTTGGGGTGCCCCAAACCCTAGCCACCGGCTCTAGCACCCCCTCCTTGGTGTGTCTAAACCTAGATCGCCGAGGAGCTCTCTCATACTCCACCATACTCGCTTCGGCTTAAGGCGAAGCCCTGCGAGATCTCCCCTCTACTTCCGGTACCACGCCGTTGTGCTGCCGGAATCACGAGGAGAGTGCTACAACCTCCGCTGCCTGCTGGAACAAGGGAGAGGAAGGTCTTCGTCGAGTACCGAACGTGTGACCGACTGCGGGAGCGCTGCCGGAACGCAGCGCCGGAAGGATCGTCTACGCGATCTTGAGATCGGAAAGAGTACGACTACATCACCCACGAGAATCCGCTCTCGTTAAACACTTTGGAATCTTCGAGGGTAAGTTATTCCATCGACTCGTTGCTACAATCTAGTAGATAGATCTTGGCTTGTTTGTTTGTATGCGGTAGAAATTTTTTGTTTTCCATGCTACGAAACCCTACAGAGCTATGCACACTCTAGGGGGGCCACCCCCCTCCCAAGCTTTTGAAGAATTGCTAAAGAAATTTTTTTCACAAGGTTGACGGTAGAATTTTGTCATCCTTTTGCCCTCCTAGACAGTGAAGTTTTGAGTTTTGCCCCCCATGGAATCTTGCCAAGCTCCTCCAGTGCCTAAGTGCCTAAGAGTTGGCGAGTGAGCAGCAGGACCAAACCATTCGGTAGAAGACAATTGAGAAGCAGCGCCGAGGTGTACATTGCGCCCTGGAAGCCCACGCTCAAAGCGACCGCCAACCTGGAATTCATCATGCCTCTCCGGGTTTCCACGAGAAGCCTTGACAGCGCCTCGAGTAGATGATTGTATTTGTCCACGGTAAAAATACAAATTAAACATCACACACGCGTAGATAGATACCTCAAGACAAATGTTCTTGTCCTGAATTGTTTGTTATTTTTCACAGGGTGTAGTATTTTTTTCCTAGAGGAATTTCTCACAGAAGATACATGAAGCCATCTGCATTTGGAAATTTGGATACATCGTACCACATGGTCATTGAGTGAGACTACAACATCGATGGCTCTGCAGTACTTGTAGTTGTTACATACCGCACGAGCCAGATGGGGCACCTTTCATTTGTTGCACTGGTTAAATCTTTGTATGGGTGAAACAGTTAAATGAATTTGACTTTAAAATGCTGGTCTGATGCGTGTACGGTGTATGCTGTCATTTCTCGGATGAATTCTGGCCTGTACATTCTAAAATGTTAGCTTCTCCGGCTGGCTGCCCATGTTGCTCCATTTTGTTTTACTCCCTCTGACCCACCATATTAGTTGACTTGGATTTGTCTAGATTTGAATGCATCTAGCACTAAAACATCTCTAGATACATCCAAATCTAAATAAACCCAAGTCAACTAAATATTGGTCGGAGGGAGTACTAAGATCTGAAGAATACACGTTTCATCTGCAGTAGCACTATCAAGTTGCAAAAAGATTATCTCCCTTCCATTCTCCCCTGCTTCTTCTCTGCCCGACCCCCTCCTGCTTCCCTCGTTCGCCTCCAGATCCTGGGCCTTCAGGCCCCTCCTCGCTCTTCTCCGGCGATGGCCGGCGTCGAGTAGGGTGAGGGTCCCTCCCTTGTACAACAGTAGAGTAGGTTTCCCCTGTTTTGCCCCGGTGGCGTCTGCCTCTATGGCGTCTGAGGGTAGGTCGGCGATCTCCGGCAGCCAGATCCGCCGCGACCAGAGCTTCTGCTGCTTTGCTTCTCTCCGTCGGTGGCAGGCGGAGGTGGTGGCGAGCAGGGAAGGCTCTTGCATCCCTCTCAATAAGGCTTGCCCTAGGCGCTCCATGCCGGTGCTGCTGGACCAACACCGACCTGGTGCGGTTGCTCTTCTTGTTGCTGCGGCGCTCTCGTGGAGGGAGCCGGAGAAGCCCACCACTTGCCCCAATAAAGTCCATGCAAGCTCCAATCGTTGCTATCTCCGTCCGTCTCCTCCGACTCGTGGCAGGACCCCGGAGTCTGACGATAGCCAGCATACCCTGCTTCAGCGGTTGGAAGCTTGTGTCTCCGGCGAGGAAAAGGTTCGAATCGCTTTCCTTCCTCTCCTTTGTATCCATCGTGGTGATGGCCAGGGTGAGGGGAAGCTGGTGTTTGACCTTCGTCTTCTCCAGTGGGGAGTTGTTGCTGCTCTTGGCGGAGATTCCAAGCGGCGGCTCGTTCTGGCCGCGGCTATCCTTGGTCATGGAAACCGCTCCGCACGGCGGATTGTTGTCTGCTGCTTCCTCAACCTCCTGCGGAGGCCCTTATGCGTCTCAGCCATGGCAATCCTTGGCACGCCTACGTCAAGTGGTCTCATCCCCGGCGTTAGCGCTGCTGGCAGTGGCATCGAGCTCGCCATTGTTCCTGGTGGAGAAGGACCAGATGGATCCGATTGCTTTTCTCTATTATTTTGTAAGGTCTTTTCTGTAAAATTGCAAATGATGGCTGTATTTATGCGCATCTTAAAGGCCATGCTTGTAATTATTCCCACCTATTAATGCAGCACTGACCCTTCTGGGTCCTTCCCTTGTTTCAAAAAAAAAGTTGCAAAAAGATTGCTTAGACTACGTTGCACATATCAAAACTCGCAAGCCACTTTCTCAGAAATTCCACTTGTATAGATTATAACTGGGACAAAGCACTCTCTATGAACCACTTCTTCCGTCTGATCGCGCGTTTTCGTAACCGCTGTCCGTCCAATGTGTCATTTGTTCCGCATGGGCCAATCCTAGGCCGAGTATCCCGCGGGCCGCTACTCTGGGTATCAAATAGATGGCCTCCCGTTCGATCTGGAACATGCGGTCTTGATGTGGCCACGTGTGCATCAGCAAAAATGGTGGCGACTCGAGCGACGCCCACCTCCACACCCACCGCTACCAGCAACTCCGGGAGCGCCAGATACCCGTAGAGCCGCAGCGAGTATCATGGTCCCTCGCAAATCAGCATGAGAGGACCGCCGTTTGCTCCTCCTGGTGTCATCCTTGACCAGCGCACCGTCAGATGGCTGGTACTCCTGAATTTTCCACAACACAAGCTTTGCACCTTTTCTATAACCGTTTCTCACAGTTGGTTGAGCAAGTCTGACTTTTGATGCCGTCCATATCTCCTACTCCCTCCGTTTAGAAATATAAAATGTTTTAGATTTATGAAGGAGATGTATCTAGACACCTTTTAGTGTTTAGATTTATTTGAACCTATACACTAAAACATGTCTAGATATATCTCATTCACAAACCTAAAACATCTTATATTTCCAAACGGAGGGAGTACTTCCTTCACATGGTCCAAAACATGATGGATTTTGTTACCTCTTCATCTCTATTGGTATCAAACAATTGGGCTGAGAAATTTGGATATGCAACCGAGGACTACTTGAATCTCCAAATGGTGACGCATGAAAGATTCGACCTTTTTCAGATGCTGTCAGGGGACTTCCTCTGGAGTATGGTCTGTTGTACTTCCTCCGTCCCAAAATAGATGTCTCAAGTTTTTTAAAATTTGGATGAATCTATATACTAAATAGTGTCTAGATTCATCTAAATTTTGAAAAATTTGAGACACCTATTTTGGAACGAAGGGAGTATATCGGTATATCTATATGCACTACATTCCAATATTCCATATCGTCAAAGATGTTATTGGTGCTCAGATTGCTCTTTATATCATCCAACATACCATTTCTATTTCTTTTCGAGTACTGTCTGCTGTTATTTCAATTTTGTTGGGAACATGTTTTCACTATTGTATGTTTAATCTTCTTAATTTGCAGAAAGTGCAATTGGATTCAGAGTAAGCAATACAAGAATGTGGAAATGGACTTCCTCCGCTCCTAAATGTAAGCAATGAGGAATCATGGATCAAAAGGCACAATGTTGTCATTTGCTAATTCTATCTTTGCCTTTCCGAACAATGTAGTTTTATTTAACAATGGATGTATTGAAGTTTTGTGACACTTGACAAGGGATCTACATGGACAATCACACAGATCCAACGATCTCGCAAGAACAGTGCACCATAGGTTGTGAAATAGCCGCCGATGGTAGGAAAAAAATCCATGTATCTAGCTATAATGCTGATGAAAGATGTAAAATCATTGGCCTACACGTCTAATTTTGTGCTGGCAAACTGGTCTACATCGATCAATTGACACTTTGTTTTATACCTTGCAGGAACACATGCTTCAGATAATCGTATCACCCTCTTTTGTTTTTTTAACATATGATACCTGTTAGGTGATGACCGCTTGACTTCTTAGTGTCCAATGATGAATTAATCGATGCCAATTCAATCATCAAGTGCTCACATATTTTTTATAAATTCATATCATTATACTGCGCCGTCATGATCTAGTGTTGGTACTGCATCTATTTATAATACCTACATCCCCGGTTGTATCAGCAACACATGCAACATTTTCATCAAAACTAAAGTAGCGAATCTCAATTATATTCGATTGTATATTTGATAAACCACATGTAATCACACACATCTCAGCATAGATCCAATTTATAGGTATACCAACAAGAGAGATACACTAACAAGAGAATTTAGTTTTTTTTTTTGGTTAGGAATTGATCTTCTTGCTACATCAATAACCCTTGTTGTATCTCACTTAGAACCGTGCGGCCTCCCCTCCCCGCCGAGCCCTCCCTCCCGTGGTCTCTCCTCCCCGCCGTCGCCATCCGAATCGTCGCCAGGCAAAGACCTAGGGGCGTGACGGCGGCGGCGGTGGCCCTGGTCGCGATCTGGCAGGAAGGCGGCGGCGTCCGTTCCGGGTGGTTTGGCGGTGGTGTTGCGGCGAGCGGCGGCCGGTGATCCTCAGCCTGGATGGCGGCAGGCGGCGGCAGGGATCTAGGCCTAGCCGTGATCTGTCCCGTACATTGGCCTCGACGCCGGCGCCCAGGCGACCCGGGTCTTGTCCATGACACTAGGGCGCTTGGGGCATCTGCCCCCGGCATGGTGGTGGTGGCCTCCTTCTCCGTCGGAATGGTCGGCCGGGTGGTCTTGCCGTCTTGCAATGGATCCTGCTAGTTTCCGGCGGATGGCGTGGGGGCTGCTGGCTCGGTTTCAATAAAGGAGGTGGTCCTGGATCCCTCTCAAGCCAACGATGATCTGTCAGTTATTGGTCTCCATTGATCTGGTTTATGTGTCATGTTCCGGAAGGCTTCGCCGGTAAACTCCATAAGTGCTATCATGCCGTGAGTTTGCTGGAAGGATTGAATTCGGTCGTACGCACCCATGTTTTACCCTGACCGTTTGGTTTCAGAGGGTGTGCTTCGAAGCTTTGTTGGCTGTTATTATCATGGGGCATGTTCTCGTTCCATGATGCTGACGGAGAAAGTCATGGAGACCGAGATCTGAGGACACACAATGGTGGTTCAAGTCTGGATGGTGATGAGGAATTGGCTAGATGACTTGTGAATTGGAGCAGTGGCATGCAAGTGGGGCCGAATGCACAGGAGAGGTTCATGGTGTTGGAGATATGCCCTAGAGGCAATAATAAAAGCAGTTATTATTATATCTTTGTGTTTATGATAAATATTTATATTCAAGCTATAATAGTATTAATAGGAAACATTAATACTTGTGTGATTTTTAAACTAAATTAGAGTCTCTGGTAAAGCCTCTTTATAATACTAGCTTGTTGATTAATAGATGATCGTGGTTTCTCGATCATGAACATTGAGATGTTGTTAATAACAAGATTATATCATTAGGAGAATGGTATGATGGACATACTCCTATAGATAAGCATAGCATAAAGATCAAGTCATTTTAATAGTTCGTTTGCTATAAGCTTTCTGATACATAGTAACCTAATTCCTTCGACCATGAGATCATGCTAATCACCATCACCGGAAGGATGCTTTGATGACATCAAACACCACACCGTAACTGGGTGGCTATAAAGGTGGCATTCAGTGTTCGGAAAGTATGGGTTGAGGCACATGAATCAAGAGTGGGATTTGTCCATCCATATGACGGATAGATATACTCTGGGCCCTCTCGGTGGAATGTCATCCAATTGACTTGCAAGCATGTGACTAGCTCACAAGGGATCACATATCACGGGAACGAGAAAAGAGTACTTATCAGTAACGAGGTTGAACTAGGTATGCAGAGATACCGACGATCAAAACCTCGGATAAGTAAACTATCATGAGACAAAGGAAAATTGGTATCGTATGTAAGTGGTTCATTCGATCGCAAATTAATCGTTGAAATATGTGGGAGCCATATGAATTTCCAGAGTCCTCTATTGGTTATTGATCGGAGAAGTGTCTCGGTCATGTCCGCGTAATTCACGAACCGTAGGGAGACACACTTAAGGATTCGATGTTGTTGAGTAGTTATGGAATGATGAGTAAGAGACCGAATGTTGTTCGGAGTCTCGGATGGGATCCGGGATATCACGAGGAGATCCGGAATGGTCCGGAGAATAAGATTCATATAAGGAAAGTCCTGTTTCGGAGTTGGAGAATGGTTCCGGTGTTTTTTTTCGGGAATGTTCTAGAAGGTTCCGGAATGTCTGGCACTCCAGAGGAGAAGGGTACATGAATGTGTTATATCAAGTTGGTATGATTGCATCATGTACTCGGTGTCATCGCTGAACAAAATAGAGGGTTTATTCAAATCCTAGTTTGAAAAGTCAAACGCCAAGTTTGAAAGTCAAACGGCTATTTTGGGAAGTGGAGGGGAGGTGGAATCCGAGTTGGGGAGGAGTCCCACCTCCACCGCCGGCCCACCTTGGGTCCGACTTGGGGAGGGACTCCCCTCCCCAGGCGCGCCTCCCTCCACCTATAAGAGGAGGGGCAGGGCTCCCCTCCTAGACACACAATCTTGCCCCCTCTAAACCTAACCCTAGCCGCCGCCGGCCACCATAGCCAACGCCGCCCTAGGGTTTGCCCAAGACGCCGACTTGGGGCAATCCCCTTGCCCTAGCCGCTGGCCTAGCTCCCTCTACTTGGTGCCTCTAAACCCTATATCACCAAGGCTCTCTCTCATAGTCCACCATACTCGCTCCGGCTTAAGGCGAAGCCCTGCGAGATCTCCCCTCTACTTCCGGTACCACGCCGTCGTGCTGCCGGAATCGCGAGGAGAGTGCTACAACCTCTGCTGCCTGCTGGAACAAGGGAGAGGAAGGTCTTCGTCGAGTACCGAACGTGTGACTGACTGCGGGAGCGCTGCCGGAACGCAGCGCCGGAAGGATCGTCTACGCGATATTGAGATCGGCAAGTGTACGACTACATCACCCACGAGAATCTGCTCTCGTTAACCGCTTTGGAATCTTCGAGGGTAAGTTCCTCTATCGACTCGTTGCTACAATCTAGTAGATAGATCTTGGCTTGTTTGTGTGCATGCGGTAGAAATTTTTTGTTTTCCATGCTACGAACCCCTAAGTGGTATCAGAGCCGTGTCTATATGTAGATCTGTTTGCACGAGTAGAACACAATGGTCATTATGGGCGTTGATGCTTTTATTGTCGATTGATTCTTGTGTACTTTGCATCTTGCGGTATGTTGAGATGAAGCGGCCCGGGCTAACCTTACATGACATCGTTCATGAGACTTGGTCCACGCTTGACATGCAACTTGTATTGCATAAGTGGCTTTGCGGGTGCCTGTTTCTCCTAGCATAGTTAAGATCCAATTTACAACGGGTGATTAACAATACTAGTATCAATGTTGTGGTTCTTGTTCGTAAGTTAGAACGACACTTATTGAAAGCCCCAAACCATGTAAAATATGCAAAGAAAGTAGAGGCGTCTAACTTTGTTTTGCAGGGGTGTGCAGTGATGTGATATGGCCATGATTGTGATTATATATGATGTATGCAATGTTCCTTATTGTAAGTCGGCAACCGGCAGGAGCCATATGGTTGTCTTTAATTTCTGTTAAGACCCGCGTGTCTATTCAAAGTAGTTGTAATAGTTGAAGCCGGTGGACGACAACCATAGAGAAGCATCATTGACCTTGATGCAATGTCGGTGATGATGGAGATCATGTTCGTGCTTGAAGATGGAGATCGGAAGCACAAGAAGAAAGGCCATATCATATCACATATTATGAATTGCATGTGATGTTAATCCTTTTATGCATCTTGTATTGCTTAGTTTACGACGGTAGCATTATAAGATGATCCCTCAAGCACACAATTTCAAGTTTAGAGTGTTCATCCTTGGTAATCACCGTTGCTAAAGCTCGTTGTTTCGAAGCACCACGTGATGATCGGGTGTGTTAGATTCTGCGAGTGTATACAACGTGAGCAAGCCAGATTTGCTCATGCGGAAGCTAAGGTTTGATCTTGACGAGCCTAGCATGTACAGACATGGTCTCGGAACACGGGTCACCGAAAGGTAAAGCATGAGTCATATAGTAGATATGATGAACATGTTGATTGTTCGCCATTGAAGCTATATCAACTCTCGTGATGATCGGTTTTGATATGGTGGATTTGGTTCGTGTGATCACTAAAACAATGTGAGGGATATTGTTTTGAGTGGGAGTTTAACAGCAATATGATTAAAAGTTGAACACTATTTATCATAAATTAACTCAAAGTGAATTTGCATAATTGTTGTAGTCATTGGCATCCATTTACCACCTTGCGCTTAGTTATAATTGAGATGATAGAACTATAGAATTCTGGTTAGTTACTTTACGAACTGGTATCGTATTGTTTTGAAGTGTTAATCTAAAGTTTAAAAGTCCTATTGCAAACTTTCAGTAAGTTCTGGTCACTCCATGAAGTTTAATAATTGGTATTAAAATGAGAGTGACAATTCCAAGTTTTAGTGTATGAGTATCATGTTTGTCTCCATGATTCTTGATATTCAAAGGATTGTCTTAATATCAAGGTTATCTAGGATCTAAAAGAGTTGTTTCAGAAACCATGATGTGTGGAAGATATTGTGATATCTGAAACGAAGTTTTGGTTGCAACATGATAGAGTATAATATGGCAAAAGTCATGTTCTCATATTTGATGAGAATTTGCAAAAGGTTGGAGACACTAGTTGTCCAAAATCCTCCAAAGTTTTTGAAGAGCAACATTATACTCGTGATTCACCGTTATAAGCTAAAAGTAGCTTGATTATGGATGATTCCATGATAAGGGTGAATATTTGATGTAGGTAAAATGTTTACTACACCAAGAGATTACTAAAGAAAGGAAATTGAAAGAACACCAAACATTTGATGATGGTAATCTACTTCAAAGTGCAAGTCCAAAGACATTGGTATTTAACTATACACGCTTTGGACTATGTGTCATATGTATGACTCCACTATTGATGTTGATAGATTCTTTCAAACAGAAAATAAATACTGAAAGAGAATCTCATAAATATATGGCAGAAAAGAAAAGACTAGAATTGTTCAGTTTAAGTATATAGATGATATACATGTTATGGCTATATTCTTTGCTTATTAAACAATGTGGTTCTTAAGTATTTGATACTGAATTTGTTGGTGTGAATCGTCATACGAAACAACACAATTCATGAACTACAATGGCCTAAGTAACTAGCAAAAGAATATGTGATGATGTTCATCGAGAACAAATAAAGGGTTATTGTGTTGCTCGTTAAACATCAAAGCTTGCCTTCAGGATTTTTTTTATCAGGTATTATGAGAACAAAAGGGTTGTTCAAATAATTTCCGTAATCCATAAAAGATGGATGATTCACAAATCTCGTTGGAGAAATCACATCCATAAAACTAGTGCTAAAAATGTCGAAAGACAAATTGATTGAAAGATCACTTCAAAAGTGACATCGCCGTTTAAATTATATTGGAAAGAAAACATGAAGAAACTCCATGTGGATGGAATTTTGGAGTCTTTTGATTTTTGATCAAATGACGCTTATGAAACTTTCCTAGAGATAATTAAAACTTCGTTCATAGGCCAAAAAGGAACGAATGACTAGCTTTTTGGAACTTATACATATTGTTGTACGAAGTCCATTATGTGTAGTCAAGAGCGATGGATTTCAACTTCATATGCTTTCTCCGAAAATTTGAGTGAATATATGAATATTTACTTAATAAGGATAAAGTATGAAACATTTGAAAAGTTCAAAGACTTTCAAGATGAAGTGCAAAATCATTGTAACAAGAATATAAATAGTTTATGATAAGATCATAAAGGAAGATATTTGAGTTACAAGTTTAGCATAATACCTAAGATTTAAGGAATCGTTCCGTGGATTTGCATTTTCCCGAAACACCATAAGAGTATGGAGCGTTCGAGATATGTAATTAAACCTTGTTTGACATGGTAAGATCGAAGGTGTAATTCATAAAACTGCCATTATATTTTAAAGATTAAAAGCTTTAGAAACTACCGTTTTTCCACTGAAAAGAGCTTCATCATAATCCGTTGAAATGGCACCATATAAAGTTATGGTTTGGGATAAAACCCAAGTTGTACTTTCTTAAACATTGGTATGCTATGCATAAGAAAGATGTTTGCAACCAAAGTCGGATGAACCTGTCTTTGTTAAAGTATTCCTCCATAACACCGAAGACAAGAGTGTTTGTCGCTTAGAACGTCAAGTTTCTTTGAGAAGGAATTTTTCGTGAAAAGTTAAGTGGGAGGACAATGGAACTTGGATAAGGTTAAAAGAACCTTAGCTATATGTGCAGAGTTGCGCAGCGCCGAAAAGTGTTCCGGAGGCAGCAACAATGCTCATGGCTCACGTGCCTCAAAGGTTGTGGTTACGAAGGTCAAAGTTTTCTATTGAACCAAGTAGGTCGAGTAAACAATCAAATACCAAGATTTGAGGGTTGAATCATTATTTGAGAATAATGAACGTACTACATGCAAAGAAGCGATGATGGGCCCTGACTCCGTAAAATGGCTTGAAGCCATAAAATCCGTGATAGTTCCATACACGAGAAATCAAGTTTTGAACTTGAAGGACCCTCGAGAAAGGTGTAAGACCTTACAGTTGTGTTTAGATCTATAAATACATAGACATGGATGTTTTCACATCTATGAAATTATCGACATGTTGGGAAAGAGTTCACAACAATGTTCAAAGGTTGACTATGACAAGATCTGATCTTTCATAGCGATATTTAGTCTAGACGGATTAATATAGCAACCACTACATATAATTTTGTTATGTGGTAGTTGAATAAACAAAACAAGTTCTTCTAATAGAATTGTTACCTAGGACATGTGCTGTGGCATCCCGCAAAACCACTACTAGAAAATCGCGTTGAATTTGTGCATTGCATCGTCATCATCATGCATTGTCTGCATAAAACTAATTTCGCAAAGCCCGTTTTGTTTTCTAAAACACCCCACCTCTATTCAAATATCAAAACCGGGTCGCCGGAATATTTTAATTTGTCTGCTAATAGTTTGCAAAAGGCTTGTTGGAATTAAATAAAATCTTATATTATTTTAGTGGGGGCAGTCGAACGGGCCGAATCGACCCGAACGACCACCCCCGATTCCAAATCGGTCCACCTAAAAATCCTACAGCTACCAGATAATATACCCTCAACCACCGGCCACCTCACCCTGGCCAATCGCTATACGCCACCTCACCTCTCTCCCTCTCCCCCCCCCCAATCCCAGTTTGCCATGTGGCCTCCCTCCTCTCTCCCTCTCCCTTTTTCCCACACCACCTGCCCCCACAAGCCCCAACACACACAGCACACCCCACGCGCGCACGCCAGCCAACCCAGCAGCACACACCCGCACCCGCGTGCCCCGCCCCTGGGCCCCACACACTCACGCGACCCCACGCCTGGCCCACCCCAAGTCCCCACCTACCGCTCCCTGTCCTCTTCCCCACCAACCTCTCCGCAGCGCCGCTCCTGAGCGCCGCGCCCTCCTCCTTCTGCTGCCGCCGCCGCGCCCGGCGCCTCCGGCCGGCTCTGCCCTTCCTCGCGCCGCTGGCCGTCCCGCCTTCTCCGCCCTGCGGCCCCGCCTCGTTCTCCGCCAGCCCGCGCCCGCAGCCGCACAGCCCCCGAGCCACCCCGCCATCGCGTCTGCGTCGGCCGCCCTGCTCCTCCCTCCCCTCCGGCGACCTTCCTCCCGCCGGCCGCCCGTGCCAACCGCCGCTCCTGCGCGCCTCCAGCCCCCGCCGGCGCTGCCCTCTCCCTCCTCCGCCTCCGCCGCATCTCCTCGTCAGCCAACGCGAGCCCCGCCACCCAGCGCTCCGCCGCCACCGCCCGGCGTCCCGACGCCGCCAGGTGCTCTCGCCACCCCCTCCGGCGACCAACCGCCCTCCTCCCCGCATCCCACGCCGCCGCCCGAGCCCGAGTTTCCCTGCCGTCCACCCGTCTTCCCCCTCCCCGGCCTCGACCCCGCCGCCATCGAGCGGCCGCCAAGCTCGCCCAAGCCAGGTCGCCGCCTTCAGCCTCTGTCCGCGCGCGAGCCACCTCCTCACCGCCCTCCGACGGTCGCATCTCCGGGCTCAGCGGCATCAGCGTCAAGGCCTTCTTTCGCCGGTGGTCAATCCCGGGATCCGCGCCGATGGAGACGAGCTAGTCTTCGAGGTGGGCTCCGTCTCCGCCAAGTCCCCTCGCCTTGCCAAGCTCTGCCTCCTGGAACCCGCTGGCACATGCCTGAAGACCGATCCGAAGGACGCCAAGATCCGGACCCGGAACCCGAACCCCGTGCCGACAAGTACGCCTACCGGACACCGAGCGCCAAGATCGCCACCGGATATGACAAGCACTCCGCCCGGACACCAAGTTCTTCACCCCGAAGACAAGACCGACCCGACTTGAGAACCCGACAAGACCGTCGCGACGACAAGAACGGCATCGGCCCGGAAGAATTCGACACGCCCCGACACCGAACCAAGACCTGCTTCCCGGACGCGACAAGAACTACCCCGATCCGAGACCCTAACCCCGGAGTTCGAGAACGACCCCGTCAGACCCTGGACCCCGAGACCGGACCCTGGACCCTGTCGAACCCCGAACCCCGGAAACCCAAGTTCTTCGAGACCCTAAAGTGTGAACCCCTTTCCGAAACCCTATTTTATAATATAATACAACTGTTGCATCTTAAATTGTCATGCTTGCATGCATATTCATGTGGTTTGGGGCTATTTCGAAGATTCACCTAAATTAAATATGGGGCCCATATGCGGACAAATCTAGCCTTATATTGGCCTCATTTAAACATGTGTAGCGAACCGGTGCCATCTTCTGCCTTGCTAAACAACATTTAAATTGCGGGGTATCTAAACAACTTGAACCGCCTAATTAATTGTCGGGACCCCGGTTCCGCTTAATATGACCTAATTGCATCGCTCCTTTGCCATGTCATACATCATACATGCATCATGCCGATCTTTTGCCGTAGCATTAAATATTGCATCCGGTGTTTCTTCTAGTGTTTTGCTTCTTCGCGGATAAGGCCGTTGAGTTGATGTGAGCTTCGCCCCGATCTTCGGTTGAACCCTTCGACAATGTTTCCAGGCGAGCATCTCCCTCTTTCTACCTATCTTACTTTTATAGTATTTATTCCCTCCTGTTGATCTATTGCTATCTGTGTTGCGATGCTTTAGTTTCCGTACCTGCGATATACCGTGCAGCCCTATATTGCCTTGGACACATCCTATTACCTGTTGTTTGGTAGATAGTTGGACTCGCGCGTCGTAGTCGCTTGCTCAAGTGCTGTTGCGGTGTCGTCCAGTGCCACAGTTGTTGATGTATTGCCGCATGTTGATGTTGGAGATGATCATAGCTTTACTTACTGTTCACTTTAATTCCTGTTTAACAACTAAAATTGAAGTAAGCAGAGGCATCGGTGGGTGATAGATAATATTTGGTTTCCGAACGCCCACTTGTGTCCTGTAGGACCCCGAGTACTTGATACCTGTTCCTTGATTTATCGCGCTATCCACATCCGGGAGGTATATGGGACCCCCCTGAGCCAGAGCTTGATTCAGTCTTATTTCTTGGGGCCACAAACTAGTTTGAGGTTTTATTTACGATCCTGTACTTATGCCATGCTTTACTGCTTTATTTACGATTGTGCGAGGTACTGCACACTGTACTATTTTGGATCGGGACACGATTCCGCGGTGTCGACAAGCCCAGTTTTGGGTTCCCAGTCGTTCACAGCCGTCTACCCAAACCTTGAGTCCGTCTCGGAGCTTGCTTACTTCGTTGCGGGTCTACTCCAAGGGGTGGCCCCCTGAAATATTTCTGAATCCTGTGATTGCTTTGTCGTGAAGGCCTCGTTGGGTTTTGATTTGGTTTTTCCGAGGTTGATCGAGTGTGTGTTGCTATTGGTGCACCCCGGCCGGGTAAAACTTCCTGAAAGCCGTGTCCGCGGTTATGGACGACTTGGAGCACAGTATCTCGACCATAGACAAGCATAACTAAAGTTTATTGCTATAAATTTGACTTTATAATGACTAGTAATCAGCTTCACTATAATGGAATGGCTAATTAATACTGCCCACAATTGCTTGTTTGGAGTGTCGCTTGCGACCTTTGTACCTGACTAGTAAGTATTGCAACTACAACGGAATGGCTAAGTAAAAGTACCAACAACTGCCGGGTTTTGGGTTATCTCATGCTACCTGTATTTGACTAGTAAGTGTTGCCACTATAACGAAATGGTTAACTAAAAGTGCCCACTGCTTACTTTATCAGGACGATTATCTAAACCTGACTAGTAAAGTGCCGCAACTATAACTGAATAAATAAAACTGCCAACTGTGTGAGTTCCTCGGTTGACTTCCTCGTTTGGTATCGAGGGGGAAACACCAGGATGGGTTTGTTTGGTGTTAGCTTCAGGTTGGACCCGGATAGGTCATTCTTACCCCCCCTCTGATAACCGCCAGTTGTATCGAGTCTCTATAGGTTGTTTAGTGCATGCTGCCGCTGCCGCTCAGTCCACCATACCGATGTAGGCGAGGACCGCCGAATTCTAGTCTCGCCGTGTACTGGCCTCAGTACTGACGCTCCTCTTTTTCCTTTGCCCTTTGTCGGCACCCCTTTTGTTTAAGCAGGTTTTGAGACCGACGTCGTTAGCAAGGTTACCCTTCCGGCTTGGCCTGGGCAGGGTTATGGACGCCATTGGTTATTCTTCAGGGCTCTTAGCCCCATTTGCATCTTGTCCGTAGCTGGACGCACTATCGTTTTCAAGGTGATTTGTATCTTTGTATATTATATCTGTATTCTGGACTCTTTGAGTCGCTGTTAAATATATCTGTTCTGTGGGTCCCATCGAGGACTGTTGTGTAATGTTATTACTTCGTTTTCCACCCGCACGAAAGTGCCTGGTGGGCACCTTTGAATCGTTTCTATGCGGGTTTGGCGGATTTCGCTAAAACTTGCATAGGTCCGATTCTGAGGGTGTTACAGAGTGGTATCAGAGCTCAGCAGTTACGATACCCCACAAGTCCAGCCTGTAGGATAACCTAGCTAACGGCCGAAGTAGAGTGTCAAAACTATTTTTGCAAAATCGGTTGGATAGTTCTGATTAGGTCTGATTTTACTCCTTACCCCTCTGCTATTCTCCTCTTACCTCTGCGTGTTTTGAATCCACCCTTTTCTCTTTCTTCGAGTCCAGGAATTCTCGTGGTTGGGTTTCCGTCGTACCTTCAGGGTTTCGCTTCCTCTTTTGGTAACGGTGTTGCTACAGCTGGTCTTCATGCTATCCGAGGAATCCTTCGTCTGGTGGACTTCTCTTTGTTCCTTCTCGTGCCTTCCGGTGTTTTCCGACGCAACGACTTCATCTACGCCAGTTCCGATGCAGAGTCTGCATCACTCCGTTGTTCCGAACCTCGCTTGTCGAGATCTTCAGTCTAATTCCGAGAGTTGGTTGCATAATCCGCCTATTCGTGTGCAGAGTAATGGTTTGGGTGCGCGATGGACTGATCACCATCCGACTACTCTTATCATTCGCTCTTGTACATCGAATCAGTGGGTCCAGCAATTTTACTCCGTCCACGGAAGTTAGGGGTGGCTTTATTTGTTGATACCTCTACCTTTGACCTTTTTGTTTCCGGAGTGCTCTCTCGACGATCACGGACAACGACCTCTTGTTAGTGGTGTCGCGAAGATCTACACGAAGCGAGAAGACGCAGATCGCCGACCTTTCTTCCGGTACCATGAGGCGGATCTCGAGGGCGAGATCCCTTGTTAGTGGTGTCGAATTGTGGCATCCCGCAAAACCACTACTAGAAAATCGCGTTGAATTTGTGCATTGCATCGTCATCATCATGCATTGTCTGCATAAAACTAATTTCGCAAAGCCCGTTTTGTTTTCTAAAACGCCCCACCTCTATTCAAATATCAAAACCGGGTCGCCGGAATATTTTACTTTGTCTGCTAATAGTTTGCAAAAGGCTTGTTGGAATTAAATAAAATCTTATATTATTTTAGTGGGGGCAGTCGAACGGGCCGAATCGACCCGAACGACCACCCCCGATTCCAAATCGGTCCACCTAAAAATCCTACAGCTACCAGATAATATACCCTCAACCACCGGCCACCTCACCCTGGCCAATCGCTATACGCCACCTCACCTCTCTCCCTCTTCCCCCCCAATCCCAGTTTGCCACGTGGCCTCCCTCCTCTCTCCCTCTCCCTTTTTCCCACACCACCTGCCCCCACAAGCCCCAACACACACAGCACACCCCACGCGCGCACGCCAGCCAACCCAGCAGCACACACCCGCACCCGCGTGCCCCGCCCCTGGGCCCCACACACTCACGCGACCCCACGCCTGGCCCACCCCAAGTCCCCACCTACCGCTCCCTGTCCTCTTCCCCACCAACCTCTCCGCAGCGCCGCTCCTGAGCGCCGCGCCCTCCTCCTTCTGCTGCCGCCGCCGCGCCCGGCGCCTCCGGCCGGCTCTGCCCTTCCTCGCGCCGCTGGCCATCCCGCCTTCTCCGCCCTGCGGCCCCGCCTCGTTCTCCGCCAGCCCGCGCCCGCGGCCGCACAGCCCCCGAGCCACCCCGCCATCGCGTCTGCGTCGGCCGCCCTGCTCCTCCCTCCCCTCCGGCGACCTTCCTCCCGCCGGCCGCCCGTGCCAACCGCCGCTCCTGCGCGCCTCCAGCCCCCGCCGGCGCTGCCCTCTCCCTCCTCCGCCTCCGTCGCATCTCCTCGTCAGCCAATGCGAGCCCCGCCACCCAGCGCTCCGCCGCCACCGCCCGGCGTCCCGACGCCGCCAGGTGCTCTCGCCACCCCCGCCGGCGACCAACCGCCCTCCTCCCCGCATCCCACGCCGCCGCCCGAGCCCGAGTTTCCCCGCCGTCCGCCCGTCTTCCCCCTCCCCGGCCTCGACCCTGCCGCCATCGAGCGGCCGCCAAGCTCGCCCAAGCCAGGTCGCCGCCTTCAGCCTCTGTCCGTGCGCGAGCCACCTCCTCACCGCCCTCCGACGGTCGCATCTCCGGGCTCAGCGGCATCAGCGTCAAGGCCTTCTTTCGCCGGTGGTCAATCCCGGGATCCGCGCCGATGGAGACGAGCTAGTCTTCGAGGTGGGCTCCGTCTCCGCCAAGTCCCCTCGCCTTGCCAAGCTCTGCCTCCTGGAACCCGCTGGCACATGCCTGAAGACCGATCCGAAGGACGCCAAGATCCGGACCCGGAACCCGAACCCCGTGCCGACAAGTACGCCTACCGGACACCGAGCGCCAAGATCGCCACCGGATATGACAAGCACTCCGCCCGGACACCAAGTTCTTCACCCCGAAGACAAGACCGACCCGACTTGAGAACCCGACAAGACCGTCACGACGACAAGAACGGCATCGGCCCGGAAGAATTCGACACGCCCCGACACCGAACCAAGACCTGCTTCCCGGACGCGACAAGAACTACCCCGATCCGAGACCCTAACCCCGGAGTTCGAGAACGACCCCGTCAGACCCTGGACCCCGAGACCGGACCCTGGACCCTGTCGAACCCCGAACCCCGGAAACCCAAGTTCTTCGAGACCCTAATGTGTGAACCCCTTTCTGAAACCCTATTTTATAATATAATACAACTGTTGCATCTTAAATTGTCATGCTTGCATGCATATTCATGTGGTTTGGGGCTATTTCGAAGATTCACCTAAATTAAATATGGGGCCCATATGCGGACAAATCTAGCCTTATATTGGCCTCATTTAAACATGTGTAGCGAACCGGTGCCATCTTCTGCCATGCTAAACAACATTTAAATTGCGGGGTATCTAAACAACTTGAACCGCCTAATTAATTGTCGGGACCCCGGTTCCGCTTAATATGACCTAATTGCATCGCTCCTTTGCCATGTCATACATCATACATGCATCATGCCGATCTTTTGCCGTAGCATTAAATATTGCATCCGGTGTTTCTTCTAGTGTTTTGCTTCTTCGCGGATAAGGCCGTTGAGTTGATGTGAGCTTCGCCCCGATCTTCGGTTGAACCCTTCGACAATGTTTTCAGGCGAGCATCTCCCCCTTTCTACCTATCTTACTTTTATAGTATTTATTCCCTCCTGTTGATCTATTGCTATCTGTGTTGCGATGCTTTAGTTTCCGTACCTGCGATATACCGTGCAGCCCTATATTGCCTTGGACACATCCTATTACCTGTTGTTTGGTAGATAGTTGGACTCGCGCGTCGTAGTCGCTTGCTCAAGTGCTGTTGCGGTGTCGTCCAGTGCCACAGTTGTTGATGTATTGCCGCATGTTGATGTTGGAGATGATCATAGCTTTACTTACCGTTCACTTTAATTCCTGTTTAACAACTAAAATTGAAATAAGCAGAGGCATCGGTGGGTGATAGATAATATTTGGTTTCCGAACGCCCACTTGTGTCCCGTAGGACCCCGAGTACTTGATACCTGTTCCTTGATTTATCGCGCTATCCACATCCGGGAGGTATATGGGACCCCCCTGAGCCAGAGCTTGATTCAGTCTTATTTCTTGGGGCCACAAACTAGTTTGAGGTTTTATTTACGATCCTGTACTTATGCCATGCTTTACTGCTTTATTTACGATTGTGCGAGGTACTGCACACTGTACTGTTTTGGATCGGGACACGATTCCGCGGTGTCGACAAGCCCAGTTTTGGGTTCCCAGTCGTTCACAGCCGTCTACCCAAACCTTGAGTCCGTCTCGGAGCTTGCTTACTTCGTTGCGGGTCTACTCCAAGGGGTGGCCCCCAAACCTTGAGTCCGTTTCGGAGACAGCTAACTTCGTTGCGGGTAGCTTAATGGGGTGGCCCCCTGAAATATTTCTGAATCCTGTGATTGCTTTGTCGTGAAAGCCTCGTTGGGTTTTGATTTGGTTTTTCCGAGGTTGATCGAGTGTGTGTTGCTATTTGTGCACCCCTGCAGGGTAAAACTTTCTGAAAGCCGTGTCCGCGGTTATGGACGACTTGGAGCACAATATCTCGATCATAGACAACTATAACTAAAGTAGTGCTATAAATTTGACTTTATAATGACTAGTAATCAGCTTCACTATAATGGAATGGCTAAATAAAACTGCCAACAATTGCTTGTTTGGGTTGACGCTTGCTACCATTGTATCTGACTAGTAAGTATTGCAACTATAACGGAATGGCTAAATAAAAGTACCAACAACTGCTGGGTTTGGGGATATCTCCTGCTATTTGTATCTGGCTAGTAAGTGTCGCAACTACAACGGAATGGTTAAAAAAATTGCCCACTGCTTATTATATCAGGATGATTATCTATACTTGACTAGTAATCGCTGCAACGATAACTGAATAAATAAAACTGCCAACTGTGTGAGTTCCTCGGTTGACTTCCTCGTTTGGTCTCGAGGGGGAAATACCAGGATGGGTATGTTTGGTGGTAGTATCAGGTTGGTTCCGAATAGGTCTTTCTTACCCCTCTCTGATAGCCGCTAGTTGTATCGAGTCTCTATAGGTTGTTTAGTGCATGCTGCGCTGCCGCTCAGTCCACCATACCTATGTAGGCGAGGACCGCCGAATTCTAGCCTCGCCGTGTACTGGCCTCAGTACTGACCGCTCTCTCTTTTTCCTTGCCCTTTGTCGGCACCCCTTTTGTTTAAGCAGGTTTTGAGATCGACGTCGTTAGCAGGGTTACCCTTCCGGCTTGGCCTGGGCAGGGTTATGGACGCCATTGGTTATTCTTCAGGGCTCTTAGCCCCATTTGCATCTTGTCCGTAGTTGGACGCTCTATCGTTTTAAAGGTGATTTGGATCTTTGTTCTGTATATCTGTATTCTTGACTCATGGAGTCGTGTTGTATATATATCTGTTCTGTGGGTCCCATCGAGGACTGTTGTGTAATGTTATTACTTCGTTTTCCACCCGCACGCAAGTGCCTGATGGGCACCTTTGAATCGTTTCTATGCGGGTTTGGCGGGAAGCGCTGAAACTTGCATAGGGCTGATTCTGAGGGTGTTACACGCATTTTAGCATGGCTGTTAAAGATGCTCTTAGACCCGGAGGAACGCAGAGTGATAGATGGGAAGATAGGAAGCCGGTATCGAACTGTTGATCTCTTGAATTGCTCCAATCACCAAGCGGATGGCATGCATTTAAATGGCAGTGTTTTGAGGCTTTAGGCGGGAATAATTGGCCCCAACGATGCCTCATGGGCTTACCGATTGACTGGACCATCATGAGCATGCATGCCACCGTTAACTTTCGGGTATCCCTAGAAAAATGAAGACCTTTGCAAAGGTCTGTTTGAGAAGCGTGTATGTCCTTAGGAAGCGCCACATGTCACACGTAGAAGAAAGTTTTTTTGGTACATAATCTTGAATTGAACCCGAGTGCAAGTACATGTGTATTCGCAACCAAATTATGTGAAAGTACTGAAGGAAATATGCCCTAGAGGCAATCATAGAGATGATTATATTTCTTATGTATCCATGAGTTATTGTAATATTCCTTGAATATCCATATCAGGCAACTTATATTGATTGGCAATTATATGAATTATTTATGAAACTCTATACTTGTATGGTTATCTAATAGTTGTCCCTAGTTGGAGTTCAGGTGAGGACACATGTGAATATTAGACTAGCATATCGATTGGTTCATGACTATGTTTCGAAAGTCATAGACATGGAGATGTTAAACCAATGATGTGGACACATGTTATAAACATGGGGTTGGTCTGTCCCAATTTGAGACTGGCAATTAGACTTGCAGCTCTCTCTACACATCGTGTACGTTTTGTCCTTAGACCTGAGATTGTCACATCTACTTGAGATGTGGATCGACCTACTTTGGGGCTATCAGACGCTACTCCGTAACTGGGTAGTTATAAAGGTAGCTTTCAGGTTTATCCTGAAGTATGCTGCAAGGCATGGTCAATCAAGATGAGATTTGCCCCTCTCTACCTGAGAGAGATATCTCTGGGTCCTTCGAGTGATCGGATCCAGAAATGCATGGCCATGCTACATATGGTTAAGAGGTAACCTAGTAAAAGGATTTCGAATCACAGTATCAAGAAAGGGAGGTCAGCTTGGAGTTAGACAAAATATCATGAGGCAAAGGGGAAGACATGTACTTAACCTTGTGATGGTTCGTCTGAAAGATCTTTGTATGCGTTTAGGAGTTGGCACGTCTTGCTAGAGGCCGCTACCAACTATTGACAGAATAAGTGTATTCGTGTCATGTCTATACGTATATGAACCTATAGGGTCACACACTTAAGGGGCTGGAAGCCTAATGAGGATTGGATCTGAATTAGACCAGGATTAGGCTACTAATGGGATGCTAATGTAGAAGCCCACTAGGGACGCCTATTTAAGAGAGGGTGGGGCAAGCTGAATAGGGTTGAGCATTCCACCCAGCCGCCACTCCTCATGCCCATGTTGCACGCGCAGACCTAGCAGTCCGGCGTCTAACGCTTTCACCCCTCACGTGTGGATACCTCGGAGGTGCTGCAACTGTAGTACTTGGACGAGCCGCGCAAGGGGAGCTGCTTGTGGGATGAGGACGAGGAGAAGACGTAGAACATCTACACTTCCCTGACATGCTTCATCAAGTTCCACAACTGCCCGTCTAGTGGTAATCCCGAGATCTATGACAACAGTAATCCTGGTTTACGCGGTAGAAAATTTTGATTTGTGCTAGTGTAGACTACCCGTATCCCTTTAAGTATAAGTTTACTTACAACCAAAGTATGAAAGTACAACTATACTTTGAGCCAAAGTACAACTTTACTTATAGCAGAAGTACACAAAAAGTACAAGTCTACTCAGAGCCGAAGTACGAAACTACAACTGTACTGAAAGCCAAAGTACAGAAAAATATAAGTTTACTTACAACAAAAATACACGGAAAGTAAAAGTTACTCATATTAGAGTTATTGTACCGTATATGTGTTGGGTATAGAGTAGTACTCTACCCCAACACGTATCCCTCCTATACACGCCACGTCGGGGGCTATTCTCGGATATATAAACATGTAACCGGTCAGGCCAGAGGTCACGACCGTTCCAGCCCAAAACCCTACGAGTTCAACATGGTATCAGACTAGGCTCTTCCGCCTCATCTAGCCGCCACCGGATCGCCGCCTTCGTGACTCCCGTCACTGTCGTTGCCGGCCCTCCTTCGCCCAACCGTCCCCACAAACTCCAAGGACCACGCCCTCCTACACCTTACGATCGCCGTCACCGCTGTTCTTCCTGGTGGCCGGCCAACAATCCTCAAGACAACCACAATCTACAACCCTAGACAACCATGACCTACACAAACTCGAAAACCACGACCTACAACCCTAGCCACGCCTATGAACCCTAGACAACATCCTACTCAAACCCTAGAACCTCTGCCGCGCAGGTTTTTTGCCCTTTTTCTGCCACGACAGCCTCTGCCATGGCAGGAATTTGGCTTGTTTTTCTGCCACGGCAGGAAATCGACCCTCGATGACTTCTTCTTCTTCGACGGCTGCTGGGGGCTAGTCCATTGGTGCTCCCCTTGCCACCAATCTCACACGGGAGAACTTTCTCTCATGGCAAGCCCACGTGTCGCCCACTCTTCGTGGGGCTCGTGTTATGCGCCTCCTTGAAGGGTCTAACCCAGCTCCAGATGAGTTTGTTGATGGAGAATATGCTGACAAGAAGAAAATTCAGATTCCCAACCCTGCATATGATGTTTGGATTATGCGAGATCAGCAAGTTGTGAGCTACATCGTGAATTCTCTCTCTGAGGACATCCTCTCTCATGTCTACGGTCTTGTTCATGCTGCTGATGTTTGGTGTACCATCCATGAGATTTTTTCTTCACAATCCAAGTCACGGGTCTCCAACATCCGTGGTGCTCTCACCAACACCAAGAAGCTTGATATGACCGCTCAGCAGTACATCACCAAGATGAAAGTCTTTGCTTCTGAACTTGCCACTGCAGGCAAGAAGGTTGATGATGATGAGCAAAAGGACTACATCATGAATGGTCTTGATGGCTCTTATAATGGTTTTGTTGCTGCTCTCAAAGTTGTTCCCTCCACCACGCTCAATGATATGTGCTCTCAGCTGCTCTCCTATGAGAACCGTGATGCTATGCTCTCCAATGGTCAGGCTCCTAGTTCCTTTACATCTTCATTCAACGTGGCGGCGCGCCATCCGAGCCCTTATGGGGGAGGACCTGCGCGACCACCACCTCCTCCACCGTCCTACGGCCCTCCACATTGTACTCCACCAACACCCTACCACCCTCCACCTCCATATAAAGCCCCGCCTACACCATACATGCCACCACCATACACCACTCCATATGCCTCTCACCAGTATATGCCACCTTATAACCCATACCCCCCAACCATATCACACCCCCACATATGCTCAGCCTCCACCACCACCCCCATACTGACCCCCACGCCCACCACAGCCACCACAACCGCAAGGGCCGAGGCAGGACCAGCAGTAGCGCCCCCAAGGGCACCATAAGAAGAAGGGCAAACAGGGCCGAGTTGCCTCTCCTTGGCAGGATGGAGTCTATTGTCAGATTTGCAAGAAGGAGGGACACTCTGCAGGAGATTGCTGGTGGCGCTATGGTGATGATGATGATGATATGCCACCTAAGGAGCAGCAAAAAGGTGCCTATGAAGTAGACACCAACTGGTATATTGATACAGGAGCCACAAATCATGTCACGGGACAGCTCAACAAGCTCAATGTTCATGAGACTTATCAAGGCCGTGATCAAGTCCACAATGCTGGTGGACAAGGTATGAACATTGCTAATATTGGTCATTCTATTTTGCACACCCTTGATAGTTCCATACACCTTCGTAATATTTTACATGTTCCTGATGCCTCCAAAAGTCTACTTTTTGCGCACCAGCTTACTTTAGACAACCATACATTCATGGAAATTCACCCTTTATTTTTCTTGATTAAGGATCAGGCAACGAAGCAAACCGTGTTTAAAGGTCCTTGTCATGGTGGCCTGTACCCTCTTGTTCCAGTCTCGGAGTCATCCAAGCATGCTCTCGCCACCGTCAAGCCCTCTTCATCTACATGGCATCATTGTTTAGGACATCCATCATCCTTTATAGTTCAACAAATTCTTAGGAAGAATAAGCTTTTGTACTCTCTAGAAATAAATCCTTACATATGTGATCCATGCCAGCTGGCTAAGAGTCATCAGCTCCCCTATCATGTTTCCACTAGTGTTTGGGGTCCATCTCCTCTCTGTGTAGGAAAACATGCATATTATGTAAGCTTCATTGATGATTTTAGCAAGTTTCCTTGGATATATTTGCTTAAGAAAAGATCTAAAGTGTTTCAAGTGTTTCTTGATTTTCAATAGTATGTTGAGCGTCAGTTTGGTAGGAAGATTCTTACTATGCAAACTGACTGGGGAGGTGAATATGAGAAATTAAATAACTTTTTTCACCGTGTTGGCATTGTTCATCATGTCTCTTGTCCACATGCTTATTGCCAAAATGGTTTAGCTGAGCGTAAACATAGACACATTGTTAAAGGTGGTATTGCTTTACTTGCCAATGCCTCAATGCCTCTCAAATTCTGGGATGGTGCCTTCATTACAACCACTTTTCTCATAAACATGCTTCCTTCCAAGGTTATAAACTTTGAGACTTCCACTGAAAAACTTCTCCAAGTTAAACCCAATTATGAGCAGCTTCGTGTTTTTGTTTGTGCTTGTTGGTCCAATCTCCGTCCATACAACAAAAACAAACTTTCCTTTTGTTCTAAGAAGTGTGTTTTTCTTGGTTATAGTCCAAGACACAAAGGAGTAAAATGTCTAGATGTTGACATTGGTCGTGTTTATGTCTCTCGAGATGTTGTGTTTGATGAAAACATCTTTCTCTTTGCTTCTTTAAATCCAAATGCTGGACGCCGCCTTCATGAAGAAATTCTTCTTCTTCCTTCCGATGATCCTCCCTCGGCATCGCATGATAAGGGTGTGCCCACTAATGACCATTATTTGCATATTGTTCCTCCTGTTTTTCCATCTCAGGTTGTTGCCGAGGAGCTTGTGATAAATTCTGCGCAGAATTCTGGGTCCAATGGTTCAAACACTGGAGAAAATCGGACAGCAAATGATGCACCAGAACAGGCAGAAACGACAAACACAGAGCGCAGCGATCCTGAGGATGCTTCTCTACAGCGATCGCCCTTGGATCGTGCGGCAGACAGGCCCAGCGGGAGTCGCCGTTTTCTTCTGCTCCGCACCAACACGGGCGCGCCACATCGCCTCCTCCCGCGTGGTCCCCTGACCGCTCGCTGTTGCCGACCCCGCGCCGGCAGCGGCCCCTGGCGCCCTCCCCTGCCCATGACAAGACACTGTCGTCCTCGCCCCTGCGCCAATGCGCGTCTGCCACGTTGCTGCAGCGGAGCCCAGCGCGGTCTGCCCGCTCCCTTTCTCCCACTCTGCGCCAAGGATTGGGTGCCACGTCGCCCACCGACAGCCGCTCGCCCAGCGCCGATACCGAGGAGGATCTGGCGGGTGAACTGTTGTAACTACCTCGGTGAATTACGCTCCTAGTTACAAGCCTGGATGAGCGGAAATGGTTAAAATAGTACGGTGGGGCCCAAATGCCACTCACAGGTAGACCTTTCGGCCATCCTAACCATTTCCAAACATCGGGACAAGAACGGGCGGCGTAATCGGCAGGCGAAGGGATCAACTACATACACAAATGAGTATGTATGCAAGCCACCATACAACAGTCCTCAGAGCCATTCCATCTAAAAGAAATAGAAATATTGCAACGCCATACGGCAAGATCCAAATTTCCTAGATAGATATAATAGTTTAGGATATCTCCTCATACATCAAACATCAGAGTATCAGGCGGAAGCGGCAAACAAGATCCGAGTACGGATAAGAAGCAAATCGGCATAAGATGCCCCATAATAAACACATCCCGCCCACAGATCTCACGGATCCCCGTTCCCGGAATCTCTACACCGAATGATCGTTGCCCACATCGTCCGTCTCCTCCACCCAGTATCCATCTTGTGAGTGTACCTATTCATCTGAATCAAATAATTTATCGTGTGAGACCCTAGGGGTACTCAGCAAGTCTTTATGCCTCTAAAGGGGACACAACCTGGGTGACGCAATTGCAGCAAAAGATAATAACTAACAATTCTATAGATACTCACTAACCATCCGCCTAACCAAAGATAGACGGATGTTCGTGAATTAATAACAACAGTTATAACAGTAATATTAACAGATCCATCCTCCTCCTCGCTTACCAACGAGGAAGCGGACGAACACCCCCCATCCGTTGGCAGTTTTATTATCCATTCCATGAGTGTTGCACTATTTACTAGTCAGTTACTTAGTCAAACTAAAAGCGGTACTTTAGTTATACTTGTCTATGATCGAGAAACTGTGCTCAAAGTCGTCCATAACCGCGGACATGGCTTTCAGAAAGTTTTACCCTGCAGGGGTGCACAAATAGCAACACACACTCGATCAACCTCGGAAAAACCAAATCAAAACCCAACGAGGCATTCACGACAAAGCGATCACAGGATTCAGAAATATTTCAGGGGGCCACCCCATTAAGCTACCCGCAACGAAGTTGGCCGGCTCCGAGACGGACTCAAGGTTTGTGTGGACGGCTGTAAACGACTGGGAACCCGAAAGTGTGACTGGGCTTGTCGATACAGCGAAAACGTGTCACGGACCTAAACAGTACAGGTGCTCCTCGCACAATCGTAAATAAAGCAGTAAAGCATGGAATAAGTACAGGATAGTAATAAAGCCCCAAACTACTTTGTGGCCCCAAGAAATAAGAATGAATCAAGCTCTGGCTCAGGGGGGTCCATAAGCCTCCCGGATGTGGATAGCGCGAATATTCAAGGAACAGGAATCAAGTACTCGGGGTCCTACGGGACACAAGTGAGCATGAAAAACCAAATAGCAGATATTGCGCACCGGTGCCACTTTCATTAGTTATCCCATTACTACTCAGGTTAAGTTGTATAGGTACCTCGTTATCCATCAGACACTCACATACCCTACACATGCTGTTCTACGACCCGCATGGCTCAAACAACTCCTGTAGTAATGGCTCATGGGATGGAGGAACAAGCTTCGGTGGGGTTTAAAAGTAAAGGCTATGCAGTACTTGGGATTCAGTTTAATGCGATCGCGACTCAATGATGCAAGAATAAGATAGAGGCAATAGGTACTATATGTATGCAAGCATGTGGTAGTGCTTGCCTGGCAGCTCAGTTGAAGCGAGAGAAGGATCTGGGTAGTGCTCCTGGGTTTCTTGATATATCCCCTGCTCAGCGTCTATTCGAAGAAGAACCAAACAAACAAGGGCCAACATAAATAAAGTGCACAAGCATATGAATAAGATGCGACAAGCAAACAATCATGCCCTGATGAATGATGCACAATTTGCATGGCAATAAAGTAGCATGGCATGGGTGAGGTGTGGAATACAAGAAATAAGCATTTTATTGAGTTTTGGTCACATTTTATACTCCAAAAAGTTGTTGTATACTTTATATTTATATGATGCATGCTGCAATACAGAACATGGAATGCATAAACAGAAAGGTCTCGTCGAGCTAATCATTTTAGACATATTATTTGTCAAATTTGGAGTTATAAAACAAAAGTTATTAATTAATTAAGGCAAAAGGGCATTTTATTGTAATTTTAATCGACTTGAACTTTTAAGTGTTCAAAATATATTTTGGATGGAAGATTTGAATTCCTCACATTTTTCTGATTTCAAAACATATATTACATGTTTAATTTGAATTTATATTGTAAAAGTTATTTGAAAACAGATTTGAAATTTGAATTTAAATTAATTTGGAAAAGTTTGAATTGAAACAGAAATACTTTTTCTACTCAGGTTAAGTTAGCCACAGACAATGACAGGTGGGCCACTGGCTGACTGGGACCAAACGCGCACAGAGAAGGGTTTCCTCACCGCGAGCTAATCTAGCCTCAGCGAATGATAGATGGGGCCGGCAGCCTCGCAGGTCCACTGCGCGCGCAGCCGTCCAGCGGATGACATGTCGCGGATCCAGGGGGGCTGCGGGTTGAGGGCTGGAGAGCTGGGGCGGTTTTCTGCAAGATTGGTCGGGCGGCTGACTAGTGGGCCACGAGGTACCGCGGGTTGAGCAGAAAAACAAAAAGGGGGCGATCTGTAAAACTACCTCGGTACTGTGGATCTTCGTCTCCACGGTCTGACGGAAATCCGCGCGCGGTGCAGAGCGGGGATTCGAACGCGGGTCGCGGCCGTCCGCGCTGATGGGGCTAGCCGGTGCGGCTGGCTCGGGGAGGTTGCTAGGAGGGAAAGGGCGGCTAGATGAGGCTCTCCGCGACGCGGCGACGCAGAGGACGCACGCGCACGCGACGCACCGAGAGCGCTCGACGTTTGGTCCGGCGAGAACAGTGAGCTACGGCGAGGACGGAGGTGTCAGCGGGAAGGAGGAGCTCACCGGGAGGTTGTTGGTGCGGTCGGATCGGCTTGGGACGCAGGGGATCGGCAGACGGACGGCGAGGTTAGGGTTTCGGAGACGCGGTGATGGTCCTGGTGGCTCTGGTGCTTCTCCTCCGTGACGGCGTGTACAGGGCGATGCAGAGGAGCGTCCTCGACTTCCTCGACACCTGTGATCGCCACGCCACCGGCTGGTACGAGGAGGGGAGGTGGAGGCCGACGGTGGCCGGCGAGGGAGGGTGGTCGTTGGTGGAGAGGAAGGAGAGGAGAGGGCAAGGCCCTGGGGTAGATCTGGCGGGACAGAGACATGGGGGGTGGTGGCAGATAGCAGAGGGATAGGGGAGGAGCGTGTGGGCGCGGGGTAGATGGAAAAGGTGGTCTCGGGTGCCACCTTTCTCTCCTCTCCTTCACGTGCTCGGGTCGGGGCAGGAGCAGGGCAGGGCGAGGTGGTGGAGACTGCCAGGTGGGGACGGCAGGGTCGGTGGGGAGGCTCAGGCTGGGGGGCCCTCATGGCAGGGAGAGAAGAGAGGGGAGGCTCGGTTAGGAGCTAGGTTAGGCATGGGCTCGAGTTAGGGCTTGGGGTGGATGGTAGCTAGGTGGGGCCAGGGTGGCCAGGTGGGGCCAGCAAGGTAGAGAGAGGGGGTGAGAGAGGGGTGGGTAGCTAGGGTTAGCTTGGAGGGGGGCTCGGGTTAGGTTAGAGAGGAAACTAGGGTTAGGAGAGAGGGTAAAGAGAGAGGGTGAGATGAGGTCGGGTGGTGTGTTTTCCTTTGACAAGATCAAGCAAGATCAAGCCAAGCTCAAGCAAGATCTAGACAAAAGAAAGGATGAGATGAAAGGTGGTGATGGGGTTTAAGCAAGATCAACTAAGACCAAGCCAAAAGGAGGAAGAGAGAGATGAGAGATGATCCACTCAAGAGTCAAATAAAAACCCAAAAGACTATAATGTGTAGGTTCTTGCATGGCCCATGCAAAACAATTAATGCCATGCTTATTCTTGTGAAAACAATAATATTTACATGGCATTATTCCTATGCATTCCCAAAAGTGGAATTAAGCCAAGCAAAAGAATTTAAAGGAAAATTCCAGATGGAGTAGATGGAGATGATCACATTTGATTATAATTGGGACTTGCTAGTGTGTATATTCCACTAGATGTTTAATAGTCCCAAAAATATCCCAACATGAGCATAAATCCATGATAATCCATATGAAAGCTAGGAAAAAGGAGCACTACTCATAATGCATGCAAAGGTGGCTCCACATATCAATAATGTGAAAACAACATGATGCTAAGATGAGAGCATGTGGAAATAGAATTGGATCCATCCCAACCCACATGAGCTAGAGGTAAAACCCAATAAAGTGCAAAGCTCATATTTAGTTGGATGGTGGAATTATAAGGTGGTGGCAGAGAAAGGTGATGGAGTTGAATAAAAGATATGCCCCCAACTCAACTTGGGCATTTAAACAATATATCAATAACCAAATACAATATCAAGAGGCAAATACAATTAACAATGCATATGAGAGAAGAACCAAACCAAAAAGGGTTTTATATGATGCTCAAATGCAAGGTGGCATGATGACATGAGCATGATATAATTATGATGCAACAATTATATATAGGAAGTAGCATTTATATAGACTAGGCTAGTAGCATTGCAATTGTTAGACAATTGGGATGCTACAACTGTCCCCTCCAGGATCTCCTGTGCAGCCTCCTGCTGCACCACAACCTACTGCCGGTGTGCAAACTCGCCTGCAGAAAGGTATTCGAAACCCGAAAATGTATTCGAAACCCGAAAATGTACAAAGATGGTACTGTTAGATATGCAATGCTCACATCTACAGGAGAACCAAAGAATTTGACTGAGACACTCACTGATGCAAATTGTAAAACTGCCATGCAAAATGAATACGATGCTCTTGTTGCCAACAATACATGGCATTTAGTACCTCCTAGCTCCAATAAAAATATTATTGATTGCAAATGGGTTTACCGCATAAAAAAGAAGGCTGATGGTACTGTTGACAGGTATAAAGCACGTCTTGTTACAAAAGGATTCGAACAAAGGTATGGCATAGACTATGAGGATACTTTTAGTCCTATTTTCAAAGCTGCTACTATCAGAATTGTGTGTTCTTGCCATATCTATTTCTCGAGGATGGAGTTTAAGGCAGCTAGATGTCAAGAACGCGTTTTTACATGGTGTTCTAGAAGAGGAGGTTTATATGAAACAACCACCTGGGTTTAAGTCTTCTGCTACTCCAGATTATATTTGCAGACTTGATAAGGCTCTCTATGGTCTGAAACAGGCTCCTCGTGCTTGGTACTCTCGGCTGAGTTCCAAGCTACACACACTTGGTTTTGTTCCATCAAAGGCTGACACTTCCTTGTTTCTTTACGACAGACCAGGTCTTACAATGTTTCTCTTGATTTATGTTGATGATATTGTTGTTGCAAGTTCTTCAGATGACACCATACCAGCTCTTCTTCAACAATTGAGTTCTGATTTTGCTCTCAAGGATCTTGGAGATCTTCATTATTTTCTTGGTATTGAAGTTCAGAAACAATCCGATGGGATTATCTTGAGTCAGGAAAAATATGCTAAAGATATACTGGCTCGTGTTGGCATGAGTTCTTGCACATCATGTCCAACACCTCTCTCCACTACTGAGACACTAAATTTAACAAATGGCTCTCCTCTTGGACCTGAGGATGGTACACACTACATGAGTATTGTGGGGGGACTTCAGTACCTGACACTGACTCGGCGTGATATATCCTACTCAGTTAATAAGGTCTATCAGTATCTTCATGCTCCTACTACTGCACATTGGACTGCTGTTAAGCGTATTCTGAGGTATATTCATGGCACAAGCAAGGTTGGTCTTACATTACAGAAATCTGGTTCTAGCCTTCTTAGTGCCTATTCAGATGCAGACTGGACATGTGATTTAGATGATCGACGCTCTACTGATGCTTTTGCTATATTTTTTGGTTCCAATCTTGTTTTTTAGAGTGTTAGAAAACAGCCTACTGTGTCCAGGTCAAGTACAGAGGTTGAATATAAATCTCTTGCAAATGCCACAGCTGAGCTTATTTGGATTGAAGCACTTGTTCGTGAACTTGGTGTTTCCCTTCAGGAGAAACCATGCTTATGGTGTGATAATCTTGGTGCTATCTTCTTGTCTGCCAATCCAGTTTTTCATGCACGTACCAAACACATTGAGACATACTTCTGTTTTGTTCGAGAACGAGTTGCTAGCAAGCAACTTGACATCAGGTTCATCTCCAACAAGGATCAGATTGCAGATGGTTTCACTAAACCTTTATGTGTAAAAAAGTTAGATGAGTTCAAACGTAATCTAAACCTCTCCCTAGGTCTAGATTAAGGGGGGTATTAGAGTTATTGTACCGTATACGTGTTGGCTATAGAGTATTAATCTACCCCAACACGTATTCCTCCTTTACACGCCACTCCGGGAGCTATTCTCGGATATATAAACATGTAAACGGTCAGGCCACAAAACTCTACGAGTTCAACAACTCACAGCCAAAGTACGAAAGTACAATTGTACTAAGAACCAAAGTACAGAAAAATATAAGTGTACTTGCTGTCAAAGTACACGAAAGTACAAGTGTGTAGCAATTCAAGTACAAAGTACACTAACAACCCGTAAGTACAAAAGTACAAAACTGAAGTAATCTAAAGTACGAACGCAACGGTTTTAAAATTAAAAAAAGTTGTTCAAAACCTATCAACATTGGATCTAGTTTTAAAGATCTCGGCACGAGGAGCTTAAAAGTAAAAACGGTTCATAATTTGGACAAACGGTTTTCAAAATATTTCAATTTGAATCATCAGATTAAGAGGGAAAAGATATACGCTCGCTCCCCTGGTTCTCCCCCTCTCTCATCCTAATCCCGCTTTCATTCTAGTTGCGACACCTGGCAAGCATGCAGAGCCCCCAGTAAAGAGGACCGCGCGAAGGAGAAGACACCACTTGGCGCGATGACGACATGCAGTACATACCTTTGTGAAGGTCGGCTTTTTTTTAGAATTTCCGTTAACTTTCTTTAGAAGAAAACATGCGTGCTAGAAAATATGAGCCCTCCAGTGCTAGAAAATATGAGCCCTCCAGAATTTGAGGCCTGTGCGAGCTCATAGTTTGCACTCTCGTTGGCTCGGCCCTAAAATACATGATATATTGAAGTGCATTTATATAAGCGATTCAAATTCTTAAAAAATCTTTACTATTAAAAACAAAGTTGCGATAATATGTGGTGTTACACATCTATTTACAAACAATATGCCACCACAAAACGAGCTAATTAGTTATTCCACTAACAGACACGTCATGCAAAACAAACTTCGGTTATCGACTTTGTCTCACAGGCGAGCATTCTCCCCCTTCTACCTATTTTATATTTATAGTCTTTACTTTCTTCCTTCAATTTATTGCTATCCTTATTGTCAATGCTATAGTACCTCCACTATATTGCCTTGGTTATCCTATTGCCTTGTTCGATTAGCTAGCTTTGTCCTTACAAGTTGTAGGTATGCTTAGTATCGCTCTCATACAGGTGGAAGATGATACATGGAATTATTGGTGATAAGATAATTAATCTGATATTGTTGGTTATGGTTTTACCTAATGATAAGGCCCTGGTAGGGATCATCTTTGGGAACTGTTTGAGCCATCTAGGACCCGTTCGTTCTACGATACTAGTTCTGAGTTGATCACGCTAACCAAACGTGGGGCCTCTGGGATCCCTCCCCCTCAACTTTCGGCGCTATTCATTTATTCAGAGGATTACAAAATTGGTTTTCCATTTTGTGCGTACACATAATATGTTCTCGGACATGAGTGAGTTGGATATATCTTCAGACTTGATATTTTGGTGGACTGCCATGGATTGCATTGCATAAAATTGGGATATCGTGTCCGAGGTGGGATGGAGCTCTACAAGTTATCTTCCGATCATCGCCCGGCCGTAGACTCAAACGATGTGCCTTCCTTGGGAATCGTCATGCCTCTTGGTTAGAACAACACAGTAGGTGATGCCTCTGGATACGCGCGCAATTAAGGGACAGTTCTTGTTGTGAGATTCCGGCGGTGATGCTCCCAGGCTAGCAACGTTCTCAGCGGCGCCGCGTCCTCCCCGGGCGAACGGTGACGTGGAGGTGTGGCTTCTTTGCTACGGGTTGCTGCTGCATGCAGGCGATCGGAGGATCTCGTTCAGCCCAGATCTAGGCCCGTTTGGGCCTAATTTGAGTGTGGACAGGCTGCCCGTGTGTTGCGGTGGTTCTCCCTATAGGTGAGGTTGGAGGAGACGTCGGGGGTGCAGGGTGGTTGTGCTCAGCCAGCCTGCTGCACCGTGGCGGCCGGGGCTTCATGGCCCAATCTAGGCCCGACCAGGCTCGTCGTTCCTGGTTGTCCTTGCAGCCGCGTCCGGTCGACTACCGCGAAATTGGTGGAGATAGTTCCATCCCGCGTGGTTGCGGCGTTGCTGCCTTAGTTACCTGTTGTTCTCCTTCCATTGTCCTCTAGGCACTGCATCGGTTCACAGTGAGGTGCCGATGGTGGCATAAAGACGGCGCTAGCACGTGTTGGTGGGCGGCGATGATGAGTGGAAGACTACAAAGCGTTAGGGGTAGTGGTTTTTGGGGGTTAGAAGAAATCCATATCGGTCTTCAAGGCTGACACAGACGGGATGTTGTCACTCCTTCATGAAGGGCGTCAGGCGTACATCTTCCCTACTTCTTGATTTCTTTTGTTCGAACAAGACTTCTATTGTTGCACGAGTTATTTATTTTTTGGATTATTTTATGGTTAACGGACGAGAACGTTACTATGGAATTACTTTTGATTTAGCACTTATAAGATAAACGCATGTACACCTAGATTTTAGTATCCCCTACTGTTGTAGTTAAATTAGCATATGTTTTTGAATTGTTGTTAGAGTAGTTTAGATTTTCCAAATATAGCCATGTCAAGGGTATGAGCTGAAACAGTCGTCATGTCTTCACTTTTATAATGTAAGTTTAAAAAAGAAGGGGACGCCGAAACACGGAAGAGGATCCCCTGACGTGTCCTCTCCTGCCATTGAGTCACTGATAAGTGGGGTCGGCCAGAGGTGGGACCCACATGTCAGTGATCAAAAGTTAGTGCACGGCAGAGATAGCTACGTCAGAGGAGCCACGTCCCCGAAACACAACTCAGAGAGTATTAGGGCATCTTCACCGGGCCGACGTATCCCATCCGAGTGTATTCGAAATGGTCCGGGCGGACGCGCGGGGCGTACGCGACGTCCTAGCGGGCCGACCCATCCAGACAAACGCGTCCGGCTCGACCCATCCATGCACCTAATCTGGGCCTCGGTTGCGTCGGTCTGTACAACGCGCTTGTCCGAGCATGTCCTCCCTTTATCTTTGGCGGTCCCTCCCGCCAGTGGCACAGATACCACACCACTTCTCCCTCCAAAAAATCTCTCCCAAATTTCCACTGGCGGGAGCGGAAGGAAAGACGATGGATCCCGCCGCCATGGTCGATCTTGCACCCGCCGGCGTTTCCGCCACCAAGAAGCGCAGTCAGCCGAAGAAGCCCTCAAAGGAACAAACGCCAAAGGAGCGCAAGCTCGAGTTGGAGAAGCGCAATGGCCGGCAGGCGGTGGCGAGAAATCGCCGCGTCGCTGCTAGTCTCGAGATGGAGCACCGGGAGGAGAACGAGCACCTCCTCGCCAGCCAGAACAAGGTCGATTGCAATGAGATGGCAGTGTATGACGCCAAGCACACTGTCAACATGATTAAGCAGGAGGCGCTCGGCACCGTTTTTGGCGGCGCCGTCTCTTTTCCCGGCTTGGCCACGCCCGACACGTCCTCCACCAGATTCGTCACTTCCACGCCTACCGGCCGACCACCAGCTCAGCCCAAGCCGACAAGGCCGCCCATGCTGCCCACACCCTCGTTTGGAGGCCACCAGCTGTCCCGGTTCAACCATCCCCGCGCGGCGTCGTCAGAGGCGGGAGAGTACGCCTTCGACTTGAACCACACTCCATCCAACACGAACGAAGCCCCGGAGGCGTCGAAGAAGCGGCGGACCATTTTTGCTGTGAACATGCCGATACCAGTCAACTTGTTCGACAAAATGCGAGCCAAGACGCCGCCGACATGGTATGATTGGCACATTTCTTCGCCATTGCCAGTGCACCGCTCACACTGCTTTACGATGGCCAATTGGGGTGTAGGATTTCATGGGAAACGATGGCGAGGACGTCATGAACAACACAATCAACGAGGGTGGCCACAGCTATGCCAACGACGGCGAGGCCGAGACAGAGACATAGAAAGAGACCCAGCAAGATGCATGCAATATTGCGGACGAGGCATTGTTTGGGAACGATGGCACTTCCATGGGCGAGGGCGCCGCGGCCGCGTCGTTGGCCGCTTCACTTGCGGCCTCAATTGTCGACTGCAAGAAGGTGAGCCAACGAACCGGGGGCTACACCCCCGCCGAGGAGAAGCTCCTATGCAAGGCATGGATGGAGATTTCACAAGATCCACTATGCGGCGCCGAGCAAAAGGGTTTTGCCTATTGGAAGAAGGTGGGCAGGTTCTTCCATGAGCATAGGAAATTTGGGAAGGACTCCTGTTTTAGCGAACAAAATGATCTCTCCCTCTCCAAGCGTTGGGGCATCATCCATGACGAGTGTAGCAAGTTCCAAGGCTCCTACGAGATGGTGACGAAAAGGAAAATAAGCGGCTTGCAGCCGGTTGACATGGTAAAACCTCTTCCTCTCTTTGGCGATGTCTTGCATTTGTGTTGAGCCATTGTTGGCATCCATGTGTGTAAATCATGAAAGCAATGGAGCATTTCAAGATGGTGAACGATAATAAGGCCTTCTCGTTGGGCCATTGTTGGACGTTGCTTAAGGACACCAAAAAATGGGAGACTAGCTTTGCCCTTTGCAGAGAAATGAACAAGAAGAAGAGGGGCAATACCAGTGCTTTTACGGGTGGTGTCGTTGACCTAGACGCCGACAATGACGAAGGCTTCATTGCCTCTGTAAGCGATAGGACTGTTGGTCGTGCCCGCCGCCCTAGTGGCCACAAGGCCACGAAGGCCGACCTCACCCGCCAGGCTGGTTCCTTGGCATTCCAGGAGACTTTGAAGCTGATCCTAGAGAAGAAGGAAGAGGCCATCGCCGAGAGGAAGGAGAGGCGGCGCAAACAGAAAGAGACCGCCGCCAAGGCCTTCGTCGAGCTGCAGACGAGGTCCATTGAGGTGAAGGAGGGCAACGCCAAGGCGAGGCTAATGGAGATCAATGCCAAAGCAAAGTCGAAGGAGGCCGAAGCCAATGCCAAGGAGGTCGGGGCCAGGTCTAGGGTGTTGGAGGCCAAAGCCAAAGCCAAGGAGGCCGAAACCAAGACCAAGGAAGCCAAAGCCAAGATTATGGCCGAGGAGAACGTTATCATGCTCACCGACCTGGATATCATCGCCGACCCCGATCGCAGGGTTTGGGTTGCCAAGAGGCAGCAGCCATCAGGGCTCGCGATGGTTGAAGGGTAATGGCGACAACAGTTGCAACTTTCTAGGCAGAGAAGCTGCCATCTTTTAAACATTGTGTATGATATTTCTCTTGTTGCATATTTTATATCCACTGGCCACTGGTTGGCGATGGCCAAAGAGCGATGGCGAACTGTTTATGTTTGAATCGTCCAGCGCGAACAAATGAATCGCGCCGCTGGACACGACCGACGGAATACGTTGGATCCTATCCAATCGGCCATAAACCCATCCAAATAGAAACGGACAGTTTACGGTAAAGATGCCTTAGAGTGCGAGCTTCGGGAGCGAATGGAAATTCTGTGACAAGTAACGCCGGATTATCGCAGTCTAAGAAAAAAAACTATGGTTATGAATGGAATCCTAGTTTTTGTATACCACAGAGTAGATCAGCAGGGCCAAAATATCTCGTCTATCAACCTCTCAGGGCCCAAAACGCACAGGATCTTCTGCGGCAAAGGAGAAGTGCAAAGGAGAAAAAAAACCAGAAACGCGGAATGCCCTGCTGAAACAAGCTATACGCACACCATCTTAAAAAAAAGCTATACGCACACGGCTCCGAAAAAAAGAAGGGAAAAAAGAAACACGTACCACGCAGAGACACAGGCAACGCCACCACTGAGCATCCACTTTCCGTCGCACCGCCCACAAACGCGACGCGCACGCCCCGGTTCCTCCTTCCATCTGCCGCGCAGCGCTTACGCCAGCATACCACTCGGACCTGTCCACGCGTTGTCCTCCGGTTGGCCATCGTGGCCCGGTCCCTAGGCAACGGTCGCCACGGCAGCCTCGGGCCCAGCCCAGCCCAGCCGACATCGGGGGTCCCGCCTTCCGGCGACTCGACGCGCGAGGCGCTGCACCGGCCGTGCACCCCAAGTCGGTTCGCCTCCGGCCCCAGCTATATATACGCCGCGCGGCTCTCCCACGCATTCGTTTCCAAATCGCCATTTCTAGCACTCTCTAGCATCCTCTGTTTATCTTTACCAGTACCGGCTGCGGACGAAGAGAGAGGGGTACAGAGAGACGAGGCATATGGAGGTGGAGCGGCCCGCGTCCATGGCGCCGGGGCTGGGCGTCGACGGGTACTTCACGGAGGCCGACCTGGCGGCGGCGGACCAGCTGGTGCAGCTGAGCGTCAGCGGGGGCCCCGCGTCCCCGACGTCGTCCTCGCTGTCCGCGCGGTCGGTGAACAACACCGAGGCCGCGGCAGGGAGGGAAGACGACCACGACGGCGGGGTGATGGACAAGAGGGCGAGGAAGCGGTACCGGCAGGTGGCCGAGCTCTACCACGCCACGAGGCCGGTCATCAAGCGCGGCGGCGGCGGCGCCGGCGGCAGCAAGCGGAGGAGAGAGGAGGGAGATCGGAGAGATCAGCGTCGGATCGATCATCGGCCCGCTAGCTGGATCTTGGTGTAAATACTTCGTTTTGTATGGTGTTCACTGTTAGTTTGCATTTGCTTTTCGCATCGGGTAAGGTGATGAACGAAGAATGTAATGGATCGTGGAGGAGGAAGACAAAGTAAAGTGTCGAACTTTGTACAGAGTTTTTTTTTTTTGACTTTGTACGCCCATAGGCATACATTACTTGTATTTATAACCGTAACAATACAAAGAAGATACCAATACAAGCAAAAGAAAAGAAGGAGAAAACAAACGGTTGGAAAACTGCAAACCGTCCTTGCCACAACTACTAAGAACCCAAATCCTTCGCCATCGTCGGAGAAGAAGAAGATCAACAGCAGCTGGTCCACACTTAGGCACCGAAGAAACCCCTAGCCATGAGGCTTTAAAGAGCCGCAATAACCACCAGCCCCATAAGACTGGATCTAGCCTGCTGCTAAGAAACATCGGCCGGAGGAGCCCTCTAAGCATCTTCAACGCCGGATCCAGGGCCAACGCCACCCCGCCTATCAAGCGGCCGGATCCTCCACCATCCACCACAAACCAGTAGCAATCCGCACCGCCGCACTCCAAGGCCGCCAAGACCAGATCGGCGGCAAGATCAACACCACACAAAGCCGGAGCACACGCCCGGCGAAGACCAAATCCCACAGGCTTCTCGACGCCGCAAACGTCGCCGAGATGGGGTTGAAGCCGGAATACCTTTATTCGATGTAGCGCATCCACCACCATCTGAGTTGCGCCACCACGACACCACGGAAACACTAACTTTAGGGACCTTGTTGAACGCCGAGCGTAGGTCCTGGGTCCCCACCCCCTCCCGCCCGCGCGAGCGGAAGCGGAGGAGGCGAGGACCCGTCGATCACCGGCGGGGAGGAGGCGGCGGCTAGGGTTTTTTTAGGGAGGAGGAAGAGTCGCCTTGAGTAAAACGTAACGTAAAACAAACATACAGAGTTTTTTTAAAACAATTGTGAATATGGGTTTGGACGGTGCAACTCGATCAGTTAAATATCTATCCTCTCGCACAATTAGTTTGGAGTACTTTTCTTGTGTAAATATTTTATTTCATCGATCTCTACGCACGGAAGGCTTGCTTGCTTCTGGAACGTTCTCGAGCGTGCTGGTCAAGCCGAACTACGCCTTCATTTCGGCTGCGACCAGACCAAGCACGCGGCGGCCGTACTACGCTTGGTTGCAAGCAAAATAGACGCGCGTACTACTATTAAGAATTGCTTAACGGCTAATTAATCCGGGCCGGGATGCGTCGTATGTAGCCGGCTAGCCGCGGAGTACTTTGGTTCACCAAGGTCCGCACCGATACGCCCTCTCCATGTGCTCCCGGATGCAAAATCTTCTATGGAGTAGTATGAATCTTTATCTTAGTCTTGTTGATGTTTTGATCTGCCTGTGTGAAGCCTGTGTCGATTTAGTTCCCTTAATTTTCATGAAAAACAACTTTTCTTAATTTAGTCTTTCCCTGTTTGAACTGGCCTTTTTGGTCTCTACTGTATCTTGTCTCGTTTCATTAATGAAATGGAACCAGGGCCTCCCCTCAAAGGGGCCCTTTCGATCAAAAATATCTTCCATGACTTCGAAATTAAGAAATTACTACATGGGAGTCGCGTGAAACAATGAGATCAAGCTAGCGGTCAAGATAAATTTCAAACATCGACCGTGCACAATAAATTTGATAAATTGGTCCAAAAGGTTCAAACTTAAACATAAAATTAAAGAGATACAATTGACAAAGCTAGGGACAGCCTCCTCAACTCAAGCTTCCATCTTCTACTCCAGGCATCGACGCTTTCCCTCGCCAGTACATGAAAGGTGGATGAAGGTGAGCTTGACTACGAACTCGAGGATGCTGGGAACCGTCTCTTTTGGGGGAATCACTCCTGTCGAGAGGCCATCTTGCTCCCTTTTTATGAATCTGGGAGAGAGGCAAAAGATAAGTCCAGAGAGATAACGAGGGAGATCAAATGCGAGATGGAGTCCTTGCCGAATGGAATGGGAATCCTTGGGGGCAGCTGCGTAAGACAGAACTTTCCATAGAATTGGATGGAAAAACTACAACAAAGATCATAAGAAATCTAGCTCAAAGTGAATAGAGAGAGAACCCCTACGCCTTGGAAGGGTCTGAAGATGTCCGGACACTCATAGACAAGTGAACTCCAGGATCCCTCGAAAAGTGAAGTGAACTATCCAGGTAGAACAGTTAAATTTCAAACATTGACCACATGCGATAAATTTGATAAAATTGGTCTAAATGGTAGGTGCGTGAATAAAATCACATCATCAATCCACATCTTCTTCATAATAGATCTCACCTAAAGCGGTGAAGTGATAAAAAAAGTAGCGAGAGAAGCATGGAGAGAAAGACATTTGAATCAAAACTTACGACATGAAAGTTGTGTGAAATGACGAGGTGAAATTAGTGGTCAAAATATATTTCAAAAGATCAACCATGTACGGCGAATTTGATAAAATAGATTTTAAAAAACTCCAAATATAATCACAAAATAGAAGATTAATAGTTAACTACACTAGAAAATGATCGCGGGAATGAATCACGTTGCTGATGCACATTCTTTTCCTATAGAGTTTGTCGGAAATTCAAGCATAGTTATGTAAAAGAGAAGAAATTAGTGAAGGATATTGATGACCCACAAGTATAGGGGATGTATCGCAGTACTTTCGATAAATAGGAGTGTCGATCCCAACGAGGAGCAGAAGGTGTTGACTAGTGGTATGGAGCAGGAAATCTCTGTAAATACTTAGCAAACAGATTTTTAGGGGTTTTCTGATAAAGCAAAGAAACAAGGTGCAAGTAATAAAGACAATGAACAAACGCAACAAGTGGCCCAATCCTTTCTTAGCAAAGGACAAGCCGGTGGAAATACTTATAAGGATCAAATGTTCTCGAGAACACATGGGAATTCTGTCAAGTGCTTTCGCTTCAAATAGCTGAGTACTATTCTTTGGTGGTGTAAGTGTTGTGTGGGTGAACCAGTGCTAATGTACCGATCTTACTTGGACTAATACATACTTGTGATTAAACCTCCTGCAAGCATCCGCAACTACAGGAAAGTAATTAAGATATAAACCTAACCACAACCTTAAACTCTGAGATCATATCCCTTGTGCAAAGGTGTCCTAACGGGGGTTCAGGTTTCTGTCACTCCGGCAACCCCACAATTAGTAGCCAAATACACAATGCATTCCCTTAGGCCCATAAATGGTGAAGTATCATGTAGTCGACGTTCACATGACACCACTAGAAGAATAGGACCACAACTTAAATACTAAACCATTGAATAATAACTCAACACAAATCCACTACTAACAACATGACTTCTCCCATGTCCTTAAGAACTAGACGAACTACTCACAAGACATCATATGGATCAAGATCAAGGATGATATGGTAATGTATAACAATCTGAACATAAACAATAATCCAATGCTTTCACTCACAAGCATCAACTACAATAGTAATCAACGCCAGGAAAGTTTCCCCTAAGAACTAATGCAAGATCCAACACGATTGTTACAGCGGGATGGAGTGGTGATGATGGTGCTGGTGGAGATGATGGTGTGGATGATGACGATGATGATGATCCCAATGAAGCCTAGCTTGATGATGGTGTTGATGGCGACGATCACCCCTTTCAGGGAAGGGATTTCCCAGGCAAAAATCTGTCTACCGGAGAGCTCTTTCTCTCTCGGTGTTTTCCGCCCCGCAGAGGCGGCGGAAATCTTTCTGTTGTTGCTCCCCTGGTGTTAGGGTTCCGAGAGGAAGTTATAGGCGAGAGGGCGGAGTCGGTGGCTGGCCAGGTGGGCCACACCTGCCCTAGGCGTGGCCCAGGGGGCGCGCCTAGGGGGTGTGGGCCCCCTGTGGCCCAGCTATGCCTCCCCGTCTGGCTTCCTTCGTCTTCTGGGAAAATATAATTTTCCAATATTTTTCTGGTATTTTTATGATCTTCGCAAAATTGCATCAAAACACCTCTTTTTTCCATCAGAAACCTGACTCCGGTAGTTCATCCTCCAAGAATCATCCAACATGCAAAAATAGAGGAAAAGACATAAGTAACACCTCATAATAAGACATATATCAATGAATAGAGGCAAATTATAATATAGAATGGTGATGCAAATTGGACGTATCAACTCCCCCAAGCTTAGACCTTCGCTTGTCCCCAAGCGAAAACGGAGCTCAGTAAACATGTCCACAGGTTTATGGAGTGAAGTGTCGATAAAAGAATACGGATAAAAAGCATCACACTTACCATTACACAACTCATAGAAGAAAGCAACTCACCATTATATAACTTAGCTTGCAACAAATACAGGAGTCACAATAGAGAAGCATAAAGATAAATCATAATTGGAATTGGTGTAAGTACCGACTTGATACGACTAGGGGGGGGTGAATAGGTGTCTACCCAATTTTAATTTGTTTCTCACTTTTAGGCTCAACGAGAAGGAAAGTTATCTAGAGATGCAACTAAGTGAACAACCTAAATGCAAGAAAACAAAAACACCAATCACAAAAACGGTAAATAGCAAGAAGTAAAGGAAGGGAACGAAGTAACCGGAGCGGGGACACGGAGATGTAATTCCCGTAGTTCACTCCCAACGAGCTATGTCTATGTTGGAGAGGTGTCGGGGCCACACAAGGTCACCCGAGCGCCACAAAGGCCTCACCTTCTTTTCCGGTGAGCTCTCCCACAAAGGAGGCCTCACAATCCACTAACCGGTGACCTTGAAGGCGCCAACCGAAACCTTTACACCAAGGTTGAGGGGGAGGCTCCACAACTCAATTGGAGGCCCTCAACGACACCTCGAAGCTTTACAATACAAGCCTTAGCTCCGAGGATTCCCTACACCGTCTAGGGTTTCAAGAAACCCAAGAGCAGCAAGATCCACAAAGGATGGGTGGGGGAAATCAAATCTTCTTTGGTGGAAGTGTAGATCTAGGTCACCTCCCTCACCTCTCAAAAGATCAAGTCATTTGAGTGGCTAGAGAGAGATCTAGTGAGGTGAAGCTCAAGCATTAATGGAGGAGAGAAAAATTCGAGAGAGGATGGGAGGAAGAAGAGGGGTGCCTTAAATAGGCCCCCTCGCGCTGAACCATTACAGCCCCCGCGACCTCACCGGAAGTTCCGGTGAGAGGCCGGAAGTTCCGCCCAACCTGGCTCCAACGGTCATCAGACCGTTGACGCCCGCTCCAGAAGCGCAACCGGAAGTTTCGGTCAAAACAGACCGGAAGTTCCGGTGAACTTCCGATGCAAGTTCCCGCCAAGTTCCGGCAAATAGAACACTTCAAAACAGAAGGTTACTGAGACACCACCGGAACTTGGAGCGGAACTAGGGACGGAATTTCTGGGTCGCGAACCGAATCTGGCCGGAAGTTCCGGCGTCTAGGCGGAAGTTCCGCTCAGGACCTTTTGGCAGGACAAGTTCCGATGCAAGTTCCGGCCCAAGTTCCGGCAATTAGAACACTTCATACAGAAGGTTACTGATTCACCATCGGAACTTGGGGCGGAACTAGCGTCGGAACAAAGCTTAGAACAGCCCACAGAAAAGTCCTGAGCGGAACTTCTGGCGCCGGGCCGGAAGTTTCGGTGAGACACAGAAGGCTTCAACAGAACAGGAAAACGCTCTCTCACATAATAGTGGGATGGCTGTGGCGGTGCATATAGCTTTGTGCAAGAACAAGTAATTTCCCACAGCCTTCCAAGATGGACCCCCTCTTAATATTACGGTGACCTAAAAACAACAACCGGAGAGAAACTAGGAGAAAACTAAAAGGCCACCGTCTTCATGAGATCCCAAGAGAGCATCCACCACAACAACGTTTCCCCTGAAACACCAACGCACAATTAAAAACACAATTGGGATTATCATTAACACCAAAAACATCAGTGGAAGATATAGTCCTTTCAATCTCCCCCTTTTTGGTGTTAGATGACAATCCCAAAGATTTGCATAGAATCAAAGCAGTCTTTGCAATGGACGGGAAAAGCTCCCCCTGTATGAGTGCAAGGTAGAGAAAAAATTCTAAGGACAAGACTGGCACACATACTAGGAGGCTCCCCCTACCAATTGCAAAGATAGCACAAGTGCAAGGTACAAGAAGGGATAGAGATCATACCAGAACCAACCGAATGTGGTGGAGACAAAAAGGAGTAATAAAAACAATAAGAGCTATGAGGCTCCACCACCATATGCATGTGCTCATAAGATGACAACAAGATACCACACGCACGACATTGCATAAGATACCACAAAGATATCACATAGTCTCAAACAAAACATGGTCCACAAGCACACAAATAAACTAGAGAGTTCGCGAGCAAGAAAAGATCAAAGGCAAGAACAGGCTCACGACTCAACCCATGCAAATCCCGTAGACAACCTAATAGACATCTTTTCCCCCTTTGGCATCGAGACACCAAAAAGGAAGAAAACATCAATCTAATCGTCCCAGCCATGAAAGGGAGGAGTAGGAGCAGACTCAGGGACCCAACGACCCCACTCAGGCGGCGGACCAGTGACCTCCTCCTCAGACTCATCCTCGGACCAGTGGCAGTTGTCGCGAATCCACTCATCCTTGGGAACAGTGACAGAGCTAGTGACCGGAGAGCTAGGAATGTTGAGAGCAGTCATGATGGCCTTCTGGCGCTGAACATTGTGACGCTGATCTACATAGGCCTGATACTCGCGGTCCTGCAGAAAGCAGAAAGTTTTCTTCACCTTCCCAAGCAGCTTCTTTGCCCAAGACGGCTGCCTCTAGAGAGACGGACCACCAGCACTAGGGCCCCAGGAGCAGAGGAGGGACCACCAGCTTCATCTCGGGCCTTCTTGAGTTCCGCTTCCTTTTCTTCTTGAGAACGAGCCTTTTGGTGCTTACTCACACGTAGCTTCTTCTCCTCATGAATGGTGATGTTGTCTTCAGGAAAGCGAGTGCTAGTCGTCTCAAGCCACTTGTGATTGATGAGAGTCTGAATGAAGGGAGCATAGATGCAAGATTTCTTTTCAACAATAGCTTGCCACAGCTCGGAGTAGATGAAGTGCATAACATCCATGGGACTATCAGTGTCACGGCGGATATAAGTCTGATGCATGAGGTCAACCTGATAGCCATGGAGCTGATCGAAGTTACCAGCCTTGGGAGAGATGGTGTTCAAGTACACCCTGCGCATGATGTCAAAAACTGGCAGCAGATGATTCACAAACCCAACAGCTCCCCACCCTTCAATGTAGAGAGGCTCCAGGACCTCAGGATCAGTAGCTTCAGGACCATGAACACGCCAACCATTTGCCCCGCGGCCAGGCTAAAGAGGATAGCCAACAAGCTCAGCAAACTCAGACCAAGTGGCGAGAAGAAACACTCCCCTAGTCATCCACTTCAACACACCTTCAGTAGAGGACTGCATGTGAATAAACAAAGTTGAGTAAAACTGAGCAATAGCATTCACATCATAGTTCTGATGGTGCTCCATGAGAGGAATCAGCCCAAACTTCTGGCAAATATCAAGAGACTCGCCAAAGTATGCATGCTTCTCTTCCATGTGAGTCACATTGATGTACTTTTGAGGAGCAACCACGAACTTCTTCTTTGTTGCATAGATTTTAGCAAATATCTGTTCCTGACGACAGTTGTGGAAGTGAGGATCCAAGCAAAGACGGTCACGAGCCACGAGGTAGGGATCCGTACGCCTAAATGCAGAGTAAGCTTTCTGAGACCATTCGGAAATCTTGGCTTTGGTCATGTCTGGCCCAGCAGCAGTGGCCTTCTGAGCAAGAGCAGGCCTTTTCCCTTGAGCAGCAGCAGCACGGCGAGCAGCAGCAGCCTTCTGACGACTAGTCTGAGTGGTTGGACGCACAACCTCAACATCTTCTTCATAAATCTTAGGAGGAATGTTAGAGGATGGTCGACGGGTACGCTTGCCTTGGCGAGTACCTCCTTGCCCTGAGAGGAAAGCACAAGAATAGGGAGGGAAGGTGGGGTAAGTGCACAAGTTCGGAAGAAGAAAAAAAAGAGATGGATTGGGAAAATACAATCAGGAAAAAGTTGCATTGTTGCCGGAACTTCCGCTGAATCGCCGGAACTTCCGGTGAAAATGGTCCACCGGAAGTTCCGGTCATGGCTCGCCGGAAGTTCCGGTGAGGCTAGGAACTGACGGTTCCAAACAGCAGTTCACTGGATCTAGATCTAAAAGCCACAAGTGCAAAGATTTTCAAGAATGTATTGGACCAATCTACTCTAGCATGATACCCTAGGCCTACCAAGGTCTCCCAACAAGTTCTAGCCAAAGAACTAGCCTAGACATGGTGTGCCCTAACTCAAGCCATGGTGAGAGAGCAAGATCTCCATTAATGGAGGGAGTTGAGGGCAAATACCGGAGTCCATGGCGGGAGATCGAGGTGGGGAAGGTTCCCACAGAGCAGATCTGTGGAGGAGTGGCCGGAGACGAAGGGGCCGGAGCACCTTCGCGGAGAGGTCTTGGCCGGCGGCTGCTCCAAATAGAGGATGGGTCTTGGGGGAAAAGGAAGAAGATCCCGTTTTCCCCTAGGGCCCACCTTATATAGGACAGGGAGCACCACCGGAAGTTCCGGGTCAGGTTGAACACGTTCCAGGTCAGCAGGTGGTTCAGACGAACAACCAGCTAACCGAAAGTTCCGGCATCTGACCGGAAGTTCCGGTGACGCCAGGAAGACTTTCTCAGGTTTGGAAGATAACAAGGAAGAACTTGTGCAGGGAATAGAGAGGGCTTGAGGAAAGGAAAGGCTTAGAATAGAGAGCTCAAACTGTGAAGAACCAAAAGCCAACAAAAGCCAAGAAAAACACAAAAAGGTCAAAGACACAAAATAAAAAACGGGTCGGTGGCCGAGGCCACCTTATATAAGAGAAATGGCTTGACACCGCGAAGATATATCTTGGGTTCATTACCAACACTCATCATGAAGCTCAAATGGTCTCCTTTAGAGACTATAGAGTATGAAAACTTTAATGTGCGCATAATAGGGATATCGTTTGTTCATAAGAGGAACTACACTCCCCCTAAATCCATGCCTACATCCAAACAAGATACACATTGAGACGCGGGTAGGTGTGCAAGGTACTCAAGCAACATTGCTCGAATCGATGATATTTAGCTCATGCCTTCACTCCCGGAACCTTGCTTCATCAAGAGGCTTCGTGAAAAGATCCGCAAGATTTGCCTTGGTGGGAACATACTCCAAAGAAATGTCTCCTCGAGCAACATGGTCCCGAATGAAATGATGACGAATCTCAATGTGCTTGGTCTGGTTGTGTTGCACGGTATTGTGAGCAATAGCAATGGCACTCTAATTGTCACAAAGAAGAGGCACCTTGTCAAAAGATAGTCCAAGATCCTTCAAAGTGTGCTTCATCCATAGCAATTGAGCACAACAGCTTGCGGCAGAGATGTACTCAGCTTTGGCAGTGGACATAGACACACAGTTTTGCTTCTTCGAGGACCAACAAACCAAAGATCTTCCGAGAAACTGACAAGCTCCGGAGGTTGACTTTCTTCCCACTTTGTCACCAGCCCAGTCCGAGTCCGTATAACCAATAAGATCAAAGCTGGCTCCCTTGGGGTACCACAACCCAAAGTTTGGGATATGAACTAAATATCGAAAGATTCTCTTGACCGCCACCATGTGACTTTCCTTTGGTGCGGCTTGAAATCTTGCACACATACCCACACTCAACATAATATCCGATCGGGATGCACAAAGATAGAGCAAAGACCCAATCATAGACCGATAGAGTTTTTGATCCACTTCCTTACCCTTGGGATCGAGATCAAGATTAACCTTAGTTGGCATGGGAGTCTTGGCACCTTTGACTTGATCAAACTTGAACTTCTTGAGCATGTCTTGGATGTACTTGGCTTGGTTGATGAAAGTCCCTTTCCTCAATTGCTTGACTTCAAACCCAAGGAAAAACTTCAACTCCCCCATCATGGACATCTCGAAGCGATCGGTCATGAGCTTGGCAAAATCCTCATTAAAAGTTTTGTTAATAGACCCAAAGATAATGTCATCAACATAGATTTGGCATACGAACAAGTGGCCTCCAACTTTCTTAGTAAAAAGAGTGGGATCAATGAGGCCCACTTCGAAGCCACGGTCTAACAAGAGCTCCCTAAGGCAATCATACCACGCACGTGGGGCTTGCTTAAGGCCATAGAGTGCCTTATTGAGCTTGTAGACATGGTTCAGAAAAAGTGGATCCTCAAAACCCGTAGGTTGCTTGACGTATACCAACTCTTTCAAAGGACCATTAAGAAAAGCACTCTTAACATCCATTTGATGCAACTTAAAGTTATGATGGGTAGCAAAGGCAAGAAGCATACGAATGGATTCAAGGCGAGCAACGGGGGCATACGTCTCACCGTAGTCGATGCCCTCAACTTGTGAGTATCCTTGGGCAACTAACCTTGCCTTGTTTTGCACGACAATTCCATTCGCATCACACTTGTTCTTGAAGACCCACTTGGTTCCAATGACGTTTTGACAATCTTTGGGCCGCTCAACCAATGTCCAAACATTGTTCCTCTTGAAGTTGTGAAGTTCCTCGTTCATAGCATCAAGCCAATCATCATCTTCAAGAGCTTCGAAGACTTTCTGTGGTTCCACAAGAGAGATAAACGCATGGTGAGAGCTAAAGGAAGCTAGTTGCCTCCTAGTAGTGGAACCTTTATTGATATCTCCATAGACATTATCAAGTATATGGCCATCTCGAACAAGCTTGGCGAGACGATAGGCTTAACGGCGGGCTTGTGCTTCAACTCGAGATTCTTGAGCTACCACTTGGTCATTGCCACCAATTGAGCCGCCGCCTTGACTATAAGCACGAACACGAGGGTCATCTTCATCAATTTCCACTTCGGGGGAGTCATCATTTGGAGAGGATCCTTGAGGATCATTGACTTGCTCTTGATCTTGACAAGCTTAACCTTGGGGAGAGCCATGACCTTGAGGAGGAGCCCCATCTTGGGGAGGTTGATGAGGTTGATGAAGAGCTTGTCCGTGGGAGGTGCCTTGAGGAGGAGCCCCATCGTGGGGAGGTTGATGTTGTTGATGAAGAGCTTGTTCCTTGGAGCTTGGAGAGTCATGAGCATGGGAAGCTTCGGAAGAGCTTGAGGGAGCTTGTGCCAAAAAAGTAGGTCCTTGAGGGGCAAGATGATCTTGTGAAAGTGAGGGCTCCACTTGAGTAGAGCTTGGTCCTTCTCCTTCGTCCATAAGGGGATCCTCAATGGGGAGGTGGAAACCCACACCCATTCTTCTTATGGCCTTAGGAGGAATTTCATCACTTGGATCACAAACACCATCTTGACTAACAAGAGACTCATGATTTTCATCAAACTTCACGTTACTCGTTTCTTCAACTCTTCCATTGGCTTTGTTGTAGACTCTATAAGCATGGGACTGATTTGAGTAGCCAACGAAAATTCCTTCTTGAGCCTTGGATTCAAACTTGGACAAACGAACTCCTTTCTTGAGAATGTAGCACTTGCAACCAAACACCCGAAAGTAGATAACATTAGGCTTTTTCCCGGTGAGAAGTTCATAGGGGGTCTTGTTCTTTTTCTTGCGGAGATAAAGCCGGTTGGTTGCATGGCAAGCGTGGAGATGGCCTCGGCCCAAAATTTGTATGGAGACTTGAACTCAGCTAGCATAGACCGAGCCGCATCCATCAAAGTGCGATTCTTCCTTTCGGCAACTCCGTTTTGTTGAGGGGTATAGGGAGTGGAGTATTGATGCTTGATTCCTTCATCACTAAGAAACTCATCCAAGGTATAGTTTTTGAACTCGGTGCCATTGTCACTTCGAATTGAGAGAATAGTTGCATTGTGCTTCCGTTGAACCTCATTAGCAAAATCGATGATGGTTTGTTGATTCTCACTCTTGTACTTGAAAAAGAACACCCAAGTGTATCTTGAGAAATCATCCACAATAACCAAGCAATACTTCTTGCCTCCAAGGCTATCATGAGAGGGTGGACCAAAGAGATCCATATGCAAGAGATCCAAACACCTCTCGGTGGTGATTTGATTGAGTGCTTTGTGAGGAGTTTCATGCATCTTCCCTTCCATACAAGCCCTGCAAACACGATCTTTGGCAAAAGAAACATCGTTAATTCCAAGGATGTGGCCCTCGGAGTGAAGTCTTTGCAAAGTTATCATGTTAACATGGGCTAGGCGGCGATGCCACAACCAGCCCTTGTCGGCTTTAGCATAGAGACATAGAGCATGAGGAGTAGTGGTCCCTGAAAAGTCCACCACATACAAGTCATGTTCTACATATCCTACAAAAGCCACCTTGAGAGACTTGCTCCACATGAGGACCACGGTATGAGTATTAAAGAAAGAAGAAAGACCCATAAGAGCAATTGCACGAACAGAGAGTAAGTTGTAACCAAGAGTTTTGACAAGCATGACGTCAACCAAGGATACGTCCGGAGTTGCCACCACTTTGCCAAAACCCAAAACCTAAGAGCTTGTTTTGTCATCGTAGGAGACCATTGTGTTGGCAATATTGGGCCTCATCTCGGTCATAATAGACTTGCTTCCGGTCATATGACTCGTGGCACCACTATCAAGCACCCATTTTGATCCACCGGAAGCATAGTCCTACAAGAAAATCAAGCTTTGGTTTTAGGTACCCATTTTGCAATGGGTCCCCTTTTGTTAGTGACAAGAGCCTTTGGCACCCAAATGGCCCAATGATAATCATGCGTGTAAGAAGTTCCCACATATCTAGCATATACATGACCATCATATGATTTGAAAAGAATATAAGAGGGATTGTTCTTTCCGGCAAAGTTGTCACTTTGCAAGAGGGTTAGGCCATTTGGTACCCCTTGGGCCATGCCCTTGTTCGTTTTCTTCTTGTTGTTCTTCTTCTTGTTATTCTTCTTATTAGTCTTGGCAAGTTGATCCTTCAACACCTTGACTTCCTCTATGAGATTCTCATGCTTGCAACAAGGGTTAGGAGTGCTATACAAGTCTATAATTTGCACAGCGGAAGACTTAGCGAGATCACAAGTTAATTGAGTTTGAAGCTGTTCATGGGCTTCAAAAAGATTTGAGAATTTACTCTCCAAGGCTTTGTGTTCCTCTTTGAGTTTCTCAAGATCCTTTTGAGTCCTATCATGACCACCCACAAACCCAACATTTTCTTTCTTGAGAACCTTAATCAAAGCAAGAGCATGATCACATTCTTTAATTATAGAGCACAAGGTGTTGTTATGATCATCTACAAGCTTAGACACATTTTCTTCAAGATTAATTCTCATATTTTGTTCATCCTCAAGACTTTGAGTGAGAGAAGCAATTTCATCGGTCGCATCTCTTTTATTTTTACTTAGCAAGTCAAGAAGTTCTTCCTTTTCATCTAAGGCATCCCTAGCATTGTCAAGTTGTGCAAGCAAGGACTCAAAACAAGTTTTAGTTTCTTCATCTAAGGTAGCAACAAATTCACACATGTCAATCATCTCTTTCTTCACCTCTAGACCAACAAGATCAAGAGAGGAAGGCTCACTAGAGATAGGTTGAGGAGTGGATTTCGGTGTTACCTCGGTGGCCTTGGCCATGAAGCACTTTTGGTTGGAGGAGATGACATTTTCATTTGGCGAGTCGAAGAGGGATAGACGTGGAGTTGAGGTAGTAGCAATAGCAGCAACTCCCACAATATCTCCACCATGAACTTCATCATCATCATCTTCATCCGTGCCCGAAAGGTATTCTTCATGGACCACAATTGCCCGTTCCTTGTTAGTGACGTTCTTGACGGCGTAGTTCTTGTTCAAGGGATGAGGAGGTCTTGACTTGATCTTGCGAATGAGACGACCACCATTGTCTTCACGGTTCTCAAAGGGACACTTGGCCACGAAGTGACTCTTGTCGTTGTAGTTGTAGCACGACCTTGCCTTGGGAGACTTGTTGGGTGAGTTGAATCTTGAGTTGTCCCTTGATCTTGACTTGAATCCGGACTTGTTCCAAAAGGCCCTTTAAGCGAGAGAAAGATGTTCGTTGAAGGCACATTTGAGATCCTCTTGAGACCACTCACTTGATGTATCATCATCATCAACTTCAATAGCCTTGGCCTTCAAAGCAAGATTCACTTTGGTTGGCCCAATGGCCCTAGCTCGAGCGGACTCCGCATTCTTCTTGGCAATAGTCATGGCAATTACTTCACTCAAGACTTCTTGGGAGGTCATTAGGTGAAAGTTGGTTCTTCCCTTGATAGAGTTGAGCTTTTGTTCTTCAAACGGAAGGAGAGCTTGGATGAACTTCCTCTTCATAAACTTGTCATCAACATAGTGGGCCCCAAGGTCCTTCATAGTGGAACAAAGGACCTTAAGGCGCCTATACATGTCTTCGGGGGTCTCATCATCTTGCATTGCGAAACCATCGCACTCGTTGTTGATCTCATCAAACTTGGAGCTTTGGATGCTTGCATCCCAACAAAGAGCTCGGTGAGTTGATCCCAAGCTCCCTTGGCGGTGTCGAATTGGCGAATGTGAGAAAAATCCTTTGGAGTCAAGGCCTTTTGAATCATTCCCAAAGCTGTGGCATTGAGTTGCTTGTCCACCACTTCACCTCGTGTCAACTTCTTTGGGTCATATGGAGAGAATCCATCCTCCACAATCCTCATTAACTCAATAGAAGAGCTGGAAATATGTGAGCGCATTAGATATTGCCAATTGGCAAAATTAGAAGTATCTAGCATGGGTGGTGCTCCTTGAGGTATAATGTGTGGCATGGGAATGGGTGGATCCGGAGTGTACTTCGGCGGTGGGGGTACCGCAGAGTAGTCCTTTCCTCCATTTTCCTCTTTGGAAGTTGGGTTCTCGGGCTCCTCGATGTTCTCACTTGGAACCTTGGTAGAGGTTTGAGCAACAAAACCAAGTCCCAAGTGAGTGGTGGCGGCCGCGGGAGTTACCCCGGGGGCGGACACCGTAACGGTGGGAGGAACCTCGGTGGGTTGGGGTATGTCAAGAGCAACCATGGGGTTTGGCTTGAGAGACTGCAAGATAGTCATCATTTCCTCGAACTTGGACATCATGGACGACTCCAATTGCTTGAGGTCATCCATAGTGGCCAAGTTCTTGGATTTTTCGGTTTCACTACCCCCTTCGTCGGCCATAGTCTCTTAGGCGGTAAATCCCGAAATAAGAACCTTGGCTCTGATACCAATTGTAAGTACCGACTTGATACGACTAGAGGGGGGTGAATAGGCGTCTACCCAATTTTAATTTGTTTCTCACTTTTAGGCTCAACGAGAAGGAAAGTTATCTAGAGATGCAACTAAGTGAACAACCTAAATGCAAGAAAACAAAAACACCAATCACAAAAACGGTAAATAGCAAGAAGTAAACGAAGGGAACGAAGTAACCGGAGCGGGGACACGGAGATGTGATTCCCGTAGTTCACTCCCAAGGAGCTACGTCTACGTTGGAGAGGTGTCGGGGCCACACAAGGTCACCCGAGCGCCACAAAGGCCTCACCTTCTTCTCCGGTGAGCTCCCCCACAAAGGAGGCCTCACAATCCACTAACCGGTGACCTTGAAGGCGCAAACCGAAACCTTTACACCAAGGTTGAGGGGGAGGCTCCACAACTCAATTGGAGGCCCTCAACGACACCTCGAAGCTTTACAACACAAGCCTTAGCTCCGAGGATGCCCTACACCGTCTAGGGTTTCAAGAAACCCAAGAGCAACAAGATCCACAAAGGATGGGTGGGGGAAATCAAATCTTCTTTGGTGGAAGTGTAGATCTAGGTCACCTCCCTCACCTCACAAAAGATCAAGTCATTTGAGTGGCTAGAGAGAGAGATCTAGTGAGGTGAAGCTCAAGCATTAATGGAGGAGAGAGAAAAATTCGAGAGAGGATGGGAGGAAGAAGAGGGGTGCCTTAAATAGCCCCCTCGCGTTGAACCGTTACAGCCCCCGTGACCTCACCGGAAGTTCCGGTGAGTGGCCGGAAATTCTTCCTAGCCTGACTCCGACGGTCATCAGACCGTTGACGCCCGCTCCAGAAGCGCAACCGGAAGTTCCGGTCAAAACAGACCGGAAGTTCCGGCAAATAGAACACTTCAAAACAGAAGGTTACTGAGCCACCACCGGAACTTGGAGCGGAACTAGGACGGAATTTCTGGGTCGCGAACCGAATCTGGCCGGAAGTTCCGGCGTCTGGGCGGAAGTTCCGCTCAGGACCTTTTGGCAGGACAAGTTCCGATGCAAGTTCTGGCCCAAGTTCCAGCAATTAGAACACTTCATACAGAAGGTTACTGATTCACCATCAGAACTTGGGGCGGAACTAGCATCGGAACAAAGCTTAGAACAGCCCGCAGAAAAAGCCTGAGCGGAACTTCCGGCGCCGGGCCGGAAGTTCCGGTGAGACACAGAAGGCTTCAACAGAACAGGAAAACGCTCTCTCACGGAATAGTGGGATGGCTGTGGCGGTGCATATAGGTTTGTGCAAGAACAAGTGTTTTCCCACAGCCTTCCAAGATGGACCCCCTCTTAATAGTACGGTGACCTAAAAACAACAACCAGAGAGAAACTAGGAGAAAACTAAAAGGCCACCGTCTTCATGAGATCCCAAGAGAGCATCCACCACAACAACGTTTCCCCTGAAACACAAACACACAATTAAAAAACACAATTGGGATTATCATTAACACCAAAAACATCATGGGAAGATATAGTCCTTTCAATTGGCAAACTTTGTTCTTGGTCAGAGAACAACTGGCAAACAGTTTCACAAATAGCTTTTTGTAGAAGTCTTCAAAAACAGGAGCACTCTTTGCTCAAAAGGTTTTTAAGAAGTCTTTCAAAGTAATACTTAATAGATAAGAGTCTTGTGCAAACAAGGAAGATAAAGAACATGATTGAGTAAATCACCATATGAATGCTTGCAACACAATAACTCAAATGCTTGCTAGAGATAGAGAGGAAGTAGGTTTGTGACTCAACTTGGAAATAGGAGAAAGGTCCCTTCATAGAGGGAAGCACGGATTTCAAGTCATAAAGAGCTTCCAAAAGATTATGGTACTTACTAGCTTTGAGCCCTCATTGCCCCTATCATAGGCATCTTGAGATGATTAAGGTTAAAGTGAACAAGGATGGATTATATGCTTGACAAAATATAAGTTGGCAATCTCATGTCCCTTGAGTACAAGGGTCGCTCCTCATGCTACTCAACTTTAGTCACCGGTAAGTTCTTGTCATTGTAAGTACATGTGTATCATAAAGAACTGCCAACGGGGTACCCCTTGCACATGATACAGGAGTTATCCCATAACCAAAATGACAATGCAAGAAGACAATGAGCATCTCAGCGATCTTTTTATTTACTATATGCATACCTTCTTATTGAGGATGCTTCACAGATTGCTCACTATGGTGATGCTGCAAGTTTCCACCATGATTAGGCATGGCTTAGGCTAGCGGCCTAGGCGTTTCTCTAACACATATACATCACTCCATGGACTTACAAGCTCCCTCTTTATTTCACACCGACGACATCCGCAAACAAAAGAGCATGATATCAACTGTGTACAACATACAGGTGCAATGTTGAAAGAGTTCCCCGTAACAGCACGGTTCTGCTAATCCCAACGTATAGGCAAGCATATACAACTTCGACGACACAATGGTTCAAGTCTATTAGGGGCAAGAAAATAAGGGGTGCCATCAAGTTCGTGAGAGATTTACTAACTAGTTTTCACATAACAAAATACTTTTTAATTTGAAAGATAGATGAAGCCTAAGAATTTGCTTGGAATAGCAAATGCTAATAGGTAGATATGGTGGACACAAATGGCACAGGTTTTGGTTCAAAGGGGTTGGAAGCATGAGAATTATGCCTTCTCAAAACAGGTTTTTGGCTAGCAAGGCTGGGTAGCAAGCAAAAGAGTTAAAAGAAGCAAGCAAACCTACAAGTGATAAAGCCAAACATGCAATCTTCCTTGAAGACACAAAAGATCTTAAATAAAGAATACTAAGTTTATGAGCCAACAAGAAAGAAAATAAATGATACAAAATACATGTAAGCTTTTTCTTTTTTCCTTTCAAACCTCAAAAAGTGTTGCTACTGACCAGAACTTGGTTTGCCAAAACCAATTTACATCTACTTGATGCTCCCAAAGTGATGTCAATACTGATCAACAAGAACAATCATATAATAGAGATTGCAAACTAAAATAAGAAGTGCAAAAAGTAAAATATGAGACTTCTCATTAATATTCCATAAAGGCACTCACACCAAGGGATACATAGATAACCAACTAAAGGAAAGATACTTCCATATGCAAACCAAACTATAAGATAACCTCTCTACCAAATGAAACCACTAAAAAGGTAAAAGATAAAAAGATAATGATGGTGATACCGCATCACTCCCCCAAGCTTGGAACAAGCCATGGGGATGCCAAACCTGATGACGAATTACTCCTTCGGTGGTGGTGGTGTTCTCTTGATAAGCTCCTCAATCAATTTTCTCAAATCAATCAAAAAAAAATTGCATGCAAAACAATCAAAACACATGTAGTTGTAGGCGCCGTGTGCATGCAACACTAATGTTTTGTGAAAAAAATAAACCAACGAGCATAGTTTTTAAAACCTGACCGGTTTGGTGGTTTAACTAGAAAAAACCTGAACTGATAGACTCACCCTTTTTTTAAGAGGCACGGGTCTAATTAGCAAAAAACTAGGAAAAAAGATGTTTACCATAGGAATCGAACTCATGAACTTTATGCTAGACATAAATAGCAACATGTAAAGCCCAATACCACTTGGACACGCCATGTTTTTTATTACATACTAAAATATACATTATATATATTTTATGGTCATTTTATTTTAAAAATTTGCTTAAATTTTGATGAAAATGGCGGTTTTTTGTCGTCATCGAACCGAATGAACTAGTGGTCCAACCAGCAAATCGGTGAACCACTCACCCCACCGGTTCACTGACCAGTCCGGTTTTTAAAACTATGCCAACGAGTAGGAAACCATTTGTCAACAAAAGTTTGAGAGAGCTCTCTTGTGAACGTGTAGGATTCTGTGGTCGCGAGATAGACCGGTATGAATCGTATTGGCCTTCGTTTTGGCACAAGTATAAAAACTTATGGGCCATTAGATTAACTAAAATGGATGGCTATTGTTTATTCAAGCGTACCACAAAACAACTTAAAAATAACCAACGTATTGGTCTACCTGAAAATGTACTCGGTTAGAACGGTGTTAGTAGGCGTGAGGTTCCGTTTGCACCCTTTATCAATCCTATGGTGGCATGGGGGTGTGCATAGCTATCCCCTAGTTAGCTGGCTATTTTGCTTAAAAAATATATAAATATGATTTTTAAATTTATTTAAATGAAAGGAGCACCGGAGCTTGGGACTCAAAAGACACTTGCTGCCAACCACGCTCTTTGCTTGTTTTTGTAACCACATGACCCATTCGTATTAGTAGTAAGGATCCCTTATGCCAACTTGATGTTGAAAACATATGTTAACGGTGATGAGCTGATCTGATACTATGGTATCTGATAATACTACGTACAATAAAGAGCATGCTCCATTTAGACCATGGTCTAAACCACCTGATGGTTAGGTTAAATTAACCATCGATGGTTCCTTTGGTGCATCTGATCGCATGACGGGCATTGGTGTTGTTCTCTGTGATGCTGGTGGTTGGTAGATCTTCTCGGCGTGTCATTTCCTAGAGGATTGTGATTCTGTCCTGGAAGCCGAATTGCGGGCATGTCTTGAGAGACTGGAGCGGTCTCTACAATTTAGTCAGCTACCGGTCATCGTTGACTCGGACCGTTCCCAATTGATTGAAGCGGCAAAATCGAAGACACATGATAGATCTTCGTATTTATATTTGGTTTCTGAGATAAAGAACTTATCCAGTCAGAGTAGAGTGTGTGAGTTTGTTAAAGTGGAACGATCACGGGTTAGAGTTAGTCACTGCCTAGCAAACTTTGCACGGGCGAAACGCCGTATTGTTACCTGGTTGGGTTCTGGTCCTCAAGAAGTTCTTCACATGCTAGAACACGATCACTTTGTAACCCTTCATGTTTAATAAAGTTCTTTTTACTCGCAAAAAAATACAAAATAAATGGAAATGGAATAGAAACACATAAAAGATCATTGATCGTTTAGATATTCTACAATATATGATAGACAAAAGTTGAGTCAAAACTACAAAACCAGAAGTTAGGAACCAGTGGATAGCACAATGTATCAAAACAATTACATCATCTTTACCATTGGTTCTAAAATTGTTGAAATGCTAGCTAAACATCATTTCTATGGAATATGAGCCTGAAGAAAGCACAAAAGGGCATGCACTTCTAACATATCGAAGAAGAGAAAGGACATGGCATCAACATTGAAATAATTGACTACTCCCTCCGTTTAGAAATATAATATAAGATATTTTAGGTTTGTGAAGAAGATGTATCTAGACACCTTTTAGTGTATAGGTTCAAATGAATCTAGACACTAAAAGGTGTCTAGATACATCTCATTCACAAACCTAAAACATCTTATATTTTCAAACGGAGGGAGTATTTGTTTCAACTATAATATATAATACTTATCACCTTTCACAGATTCACTTTGACTTTATGGATAGCAGATCATAGACCAGATCGATTATGGGCCATACAACTCCGCGTGGCCACAATGTCACCCATGGTCAAGTCCCATCGTAATGGGAAGGGACCCCATGGCCATATCAACATGGCTGCGACTATATTAGGCATGCCCCTTCGAGGGGAGAAGGAAAATCAGAGAAGTCAACCAGCCACTCTTCATCATCAAGACACATCCAGTTCGCATTCACTTCCACCGGATAACACTAGTGGAAACAGCCCCATATGTCCTGGTTGGTAAGGGCATTTAGTCCCGGTTACCCAACCGGGACGGGGCAATCAGGACTAAAGCCCTAACCTTCAGTCCCGGTTGCCCCACCAACCGGGAAAAAAGGGCGTACACGTGGCCGCGGCAGCGGGCGAGGGGGAGGAGCAACAGTCCTCTGTCGCGGCAGAGATTTGACATATTTCTCTGCCGCGGCAGAGAATTCATTTTGGCAACTTTTGTTGCCGCGGCAGAGATTTGACACATTTCTCTGCCGCGGCAGAGAATTCATTTTGGCAACTTTTGTTGCCGTGGCAGCATTTTGGCCACTTTTTGTGCCGCAGCAGAGAATTCATTTATGTTGTTTTATTTTGTATTTAGTGTTTTGCACTCATCAATGAAGAAACCATTATATTACACAACATCATCATGAAAATATAGATCGAAGTGTCGAACATATTATATTCGATACACGGATCGAGTTCATGCACTACATACAAAATAAGCTCTTTGTACAATCCCTATCACACCCGAATAGTATTCTCCTTTTGGGTTTAGGACTTCTGCATCCAAGAATCCCGCCAATTCCTCCTGAATTGCTCGTACGCGATCCTTTAACAGAAAACCGTCCCGTAGACGTTCGATCTGATTTAAAAAAGGAGTCAACCTGTAAGATCTCTCCTTTGTAAAGGAAAGGATCCCTGTGATTGCAATGCTAGTCCCTGGATCAATGCTAGCATCCACAGTTTAAGATGAAGTACACAGAAACAAAGGTCATTATTACAAGTCATTCCAGAGACAAACATAGTCTTTACAACTCCATGGCCACATGCCTAGTACAAGAGTTTAAATATGTAATAAGATAAATAAGTCTTCATCTTCATGTGCCACATGCAAGCATGTTGAGTGTAGACTCATGACTCCTAATCATCATCAGAATATCCTGCAACATCACAAGTTACAGCCACAGTGGGTCAATACATTGGAATAGTATTGGCAAGTGATACCTTAGTAGAATATTGGTGGACTAAATACTATATGCATTTTGGCTAAGTGTAGCTTAGGCTTGCTTTGCTCAAAATAGGTTTTGCCTATCAGTTGAAAACACTAAGTTTTTCTTTGTCAAAAACTTTTCCCAAGGAACCACCAATAGACATTGGGGTCCTTCACCCTTGTTCAACCACAAGTTTTACTTAGAAATTGGGATGAGGAGATTCTTGATAGCTTCCATGTCTTGATGCTCAAGTTGTCCAATACCAGGGACATGGCTAAGTACTTAGATTCTTCCATCTGCAGAGGTTGTGCACTTTCCCCACAAGACTTGATTTTCACCAAGACAAGACCTTTCAGAAGCCTTCCCTTAGACCAAATGGACGCGTTCCAACCTATCATCCCACTACCACCAACTGTCCAAATGGCTAAGTTATTGCAACCTATGTGATCCAGGCAGAGCCCATATTGCCAAGTGGCTGCACTAGAAGCTTCTTAACATTTGGCCTCTCAAATCCCTTTGTTCCTGGGTGGCTTTCCACAAGTGAGATACACAAGGTAAACCATAGAAATGGGCCTTGTTTAACCACTCAACATAAACCATTCCTTCCGTTCCACCCAGGTGTTTCATTCACTTAGTTGTTTTATTAAGCAAAAACATAGTCCAAAGACTTAGAAATATTTATTCATAGCATGAATATATAACCACCCTTGGTTTATACTAGATAGGCTAAGCATGGCATAGATAAGCATCTTAACTTAGAAATTTCTAGCAATTCTACAACTACTAGGATTTCCCAAGCATAGCATATAAATCAAAATATATCCATGCAAAACTAGCAAAATATTTCTAATGCATAGTTGAAAAACATAGGGATAAAATCATTAAGCACCACTTGCCTTGGTAGTTTGGAGAGTAGCTACAATCCTCACAATCACAATCACTATTTGCACCAAAATCTACACATAAAATGATAGCACCAAATCACATACAAAATAAATACAAGCAAAAATATATGGATGCATGCAATATGATATGTGATGATTTTTCTATACTCAACAAGACAAGTGCATAGTACTGATTTATAAACAAGCTCAAAACTTGCCAAACAACTTTTATTTGAACATTAAAAGATTTCCCAAATTTTTGTTATACACAATTAGGCCTACACATGTTTCTGTAAAAATAACCATTTTAACAGAAACAAAACACTAAACACATTGCATATATGGAAACGGCTTTCTCTCCTGATTCCATTGATATAAGATTTGTCAAATTTGGACGTGGAAATCAAAAGTTATGAATTAAACAAGTTTAAACATTTAATAGATCTAAATTCAGATTTTAAATCAAACTAACAGACACGCGGCGTGTTCCTATTGGTTGGTACCGGTTCGGGCGGATCACGCTTGCGAGCCGCAAGATCTAAGTGACGATGCACGGCTCAGATTAAAACATACCGCTTCGCCCTCTAATCTAATCCTGACCTCTAGATCTGGATCCAACGATCCCTGATGCTTTGACCACATATGGGCGGCGCAATGGCTGCTGGCGGCGGCGACGGTTCTGTCGGCGATGGATTGGCGATTCTAGCGAGGGCTGGGGACAGTGGGGTTGCTTACCGGCGTCGCAAAGTTGCGAGGAAGCTCGAGGTGCTGCTGGCGTGGACAGGGGCATGTTGATGTGGCCGTAGGAGCTCGTCGGAGTTGAGCGTAGCGTCAGGTGCTCGGTGACGAAGACGTTGGCGACGCTCTGGATCACCCTAGCATGAACCAGTGGTATCAGGAGGTGCGCAAGACTACGGCGAATAATACTGGATCAAGGAGAAGTCGAGGGGCGGTCGGGCTTTACCTCAATCGCTCGTCGGAGTCGAGCGACGGTTCTGTTGTTTGCGGGCACGAATGGTGACGACAGCCTGGGTCATGAGAAAGCAAACAAAGGCATCAGTGAACACGCAAAGACAGGGGGGCGGTCGGAGCTCACCGTGATGGCTCGTCGGAGATCTTCGGTGCTGCGGCGGTGTGGGCAAGACTACGGGCAGCCTGGTGGCGTGAACAGTAAATTGAGTGAGGGGAAATGAGCAGCGAGGAGAGGGGGTCTTATAGCTGGAGCGGGGGCGAGAATCTCCCGAGGAAACGCCGGCAATCAAGCCCGCATCAATCTCGGCAGTGATGAGGTAATGGCGGCGTCGACGGGGTCGTGGGGGGTGCGTGGCTGGAGACGATGCTTGCGTGGCGCTTGGGTCCACCAGTCAGTGAGCGCGGGGTCGAGTGGGTGCGCGTGAGAGAGAGAGAGAGGGGAAAACCCCGGGTGGGCTTAGTGGGCTGGTTTCACTGTTGGGCTAGATTAGCAGCGCCGGCCTTTTCTTATTTCTTTACTCCTTTTCTTTTTTTATTTGAATTTCGAGGAAATATTTTCATATGATTTCAAAAGCCATTTGAATTCAAACTTTTTCAGAATTTTGTAGAGTGTAACACTCATATTTCTGGGCATAAAAACATGTGGTCTCTCTGTATTAGCTTGGTTCTATTGATCAAAACAAAATAAACAGTGACTTAGCACTTGATTTGAACAAATCTTGAAAATGGTTTTAAATCCATAATTGTTTTGAAATCTTTGGTTTGAGCACTAGCAAGCAAGCAAAACAATTTGAGAGCAACAAGGTTTGGTTTTGAAGTAAATAACCCCCATTTGAGAGTAGTATTTGATTAATGCTTGATCACATAAAATCATAGATCCCAAGTCCTGTTTTCTTTCAAAACTAGTTTGAATTTGTTCCCTAAATGATATGCATGCATGCATGATATGAAACCTTTGAAAACATGATTTTAGGGATGTTACACAACCTATATGAATGAAACTAAACATAATTTGATGGTAATTAATAACTATAGAAATTGTTTACGTACGTGGAGTTGCTCTAAATTTCTGCCCTTCTCACAGCATGTCTGACGGATGAACTCGCAAACATAGTATCCACATAAATTGTTCCCTGGTCCCTGCGTCAGGCACTTTACGAGAACAGAGTTCAATCAAAAAAATAATCAAGCATGATAATAACGGTATCAAAACTAGAATCAAAGAGATGCGCGGATATAGCTAGTGGTGCTTACATATAGTGGTTGAAATGTAAGCTCATCTTTCCAAACACCCCTAGCCTTGTTGGTGAATCGTTTCCAAGCGCTGCCCGGCGAAGAAAATGAATAAAAGAAGTTATTAATTACTTGATATCATAAAATTCACGAACGTTGTCGATATAGTGTCGTAATGATTAGAATTACTGCTGGAGAATCATCTGCATGTCCTTTATGTTTCGAGTCCATGACTAGTACACGCCCTTTGTCAAGTTGAATAATTAACAGAATATAGTGGAAGCTGCGCATGCATAACTAATCAATTATATACTTAACATCGAGTAAGCGAAAAAGAAAGTGTATACAAGACAATAACACTCACTCGAAGTTGTAAGGAAATAGTATTTCCCTTCTGGTTTCTTGAAACCTTAACGCCTGTACGATATTATCCTCCGTATCCTGGGGGTTTGTTTTGAGATTAGCTTGATGAACCCAATATGGGTCAATGAACCCAATGTCATAGATTTATCCTCTGCTGCATTCGAGAATCTTCATTCTGCATATTATAGTATGATTATATACATGCAATAAACAAGATGAGATAGCTAGAGTCTAAATTAATTACAGAATTAGTACTTACAGGCAATAGGCACTGATGATCGATTTGTCCAAGGCTTCTTGATTGAATAATTGAAATAGTTCATAAAATTCAATGGATATCATGTCATCTATTTCTTTCCCATAATGCTTTTTTTAACCCTCAGCATTATCCAGTTAGCCCCGGCCTTTGTGGCTTCCATGTACCAGTTATGCAATCTTCGCATTTTTGTTGGAAGATTATTTACCTCCTCAGATTTGCCTAGAGGTTTGCCGTACTAGTATTTATATGCTACTTCACACACAGGGAAGTACTCTAACTGGGATAAGTACTGGGCAATACTCATACCTTGAGCAGCGGCAGCTTCTCCGTATTGTGCAAATACCTCTGGATCATATTGCTCTTCGGCCGCATATTTGCTCGACCCCACATTGGTATGGGAAATCACCTTGAGAGGGGCGCAAGACTGTTTTGCTTATTCTCCGAGCTGGGCAACAGATTTCTCGCTTGCATCAGTACTGCTCTTCGAGGCTTGTTGTGCCGCATGTGACTTGAGAATAGAACGCTCCTAGTCTGATGACAGTTTTGGCTCGGGTTGATGAAGAGTCTTTATCATATTGGACACTCGGGCTTTTTCTTCTTTGGTGTTGGGGAACTCTGGCTCTTTCAGCCGCCTCAGCTTAGCAAAAAACACTGTCGTTTCCACATCAACGATAGCCGTAGTCTCCTCTTCAGTATAGTCATAAGCTCTCTTGGGAGGAACCTTTGATACTTTTGGAAGAGGCTCTTGTTTACGTTTCGGCGATCTCTTACCACGACGCAGAGTAGCGGTGGTACGCTTATCCTTTTTATCTTGAGGCGCCGGCGATGGCTGCGCCGGAGATTGGTGAGGCGACGGAGACGGGTGAGGCGACGAAGACGGCTACCGCGGCGGCGACGACCTTGCTGGAGACAGGTGAGGCGGCGGCGAAGATGGCAGTGGCGTGTGATTTCGAAGCACGATACATTCCTTTGGCCATAGAATGGTGACGTTTGTTGCTTCTCCCAGTTCAGTCACATCCCCTTCACCTGCAGGGTAGTCAAGCTTCAAAACTTCAAAGGTGGGCATGATTTCATCCACCCCGACAACAGCGTAGCCCTGTGGAACCGGACGAGAGTGGTAAGTTGGTGTGGGTCCAATTGGTAAGGCATAGCCGACCGCCACCTTCATTGATATGTTCATAACTTTGACATGTAGCTCGCATTGTGTCATCTGTGTGATATCATCCACTGGATAGCCAACAGGACCATCGTCGGTGCACCATCGTCATCGTCATTGTCATCACCCAGGACCTCGGTGGAAGCCACACTGCTTTTTCGATTATTCGAAAGGCCGGTAGCATCGAATGCAGGTTCTACCACCATGTGCTGCTGAGATGGGCCGGTAGTACTTTGTTCTTTAAGTGCGTTAATTTCATCTTGTTGTTGCTTTATTCGTTCTTCAATTATACGCATTCGCTCTTCCTGAATATCTGCTTCAACTTCCGCCTTGTCCTTTCTCCTCTGACGGCTTCTATCAGGATATTTCTTCCTCTCTTCGGGAAACCCAGTCCTCCATGGTTGGGAGCCGCTTGTGCCTCGTGTTCGTCCATCATGTTCCTTATTTCCAAGGGCGAGTGTGAGCTCATCATTCTCTCTATCGGGAATGAAGTCCCCATCTTTAACAGCCTTTACTGCTTTTCTCATCTTCTCGATTGGCAAGGGGTCTTCTTTATGTCATATGTTATATATACACTTCCCTTCAGAGTCCAACGTGCCCCCATGCCCATAAAACCAATTCCTTGCACGTTCGATCCAATCGTCTGTCTCTAGAATGATCTTTTTAGCACGCAGTTCATCCTCAAGTTTCTTCCACTTAGGAATGCCAGCCCTGTAGCCACCTTGCCCCATAGTATGGTGATACTTATTGTTAGCAGCATTCAGCTTATTCGTTGCAAACATTTTCTTAGCTTTTTCTGATGTCTTGTAATTCACAAACTCAGCCCAGAATGGTTTTATCTTCTCAAACTGAATCTTCTTGAAATCCGGAGTCTTCTCTTTCATGACATAGTCAAGGTGCAATCTTTTCTTCCAGCTGGTGAAACACTGGGCCATATTCTTCATAGCCCACTCCCTGACCTTAGCCTCCATGGCTCGCGCATGTTCTAAGGCATCCTCAACTGGATCCTTCGCATATGGATCCAGCTCTATCTTCGGTAGTTTGAAATTAACCATGAGCCTCTTCCACAGTAAATCTTTGGCCATGGTAAGGAGAAATAAAGGCGTTCCCTCTTCTTCCGCATCAGCAGGAATATTCCAATTTTGAACGGTGATCGGGATGAAGTCCCTAACGATTACTCCGCATTGTGCCACAAATTTGTTTGCGACAACTTCGGGAGCAATCGGTTTGCCGTCTTCACCGATATCTTTGATCCTGAATCTCTCATGGTCTTCCAACTTTTTGGTTGGGCCTCATCCGCTCTTTTCAGTAGATTTCTTTGATCCGGAGGGCTAAAAGAAGAAAGATCGTCATTACTATTTCTATATAGATAGCAGATGATTAATTAATGAATTAATTATATTACATGCACCTCGCCGGAGTGGTCGTCTTCTCGATCACACAAGGCATCGTCTTCTCCCTCGCGGAAGGCATCACCTTCAACCTCAAACAAGTCGTCTCTTCCGGCAAAAAGAGGATCACCCTCACCAGAGTTGTTCAGAAACGTTGATACATCTAAATTTTCTTCCCCGCGGATCACACCTTGGATCAACTCTTCCTTTTCTTCGTCTCTGTCGTGTGGGTCCATATTTTCTGCATAGGTGCAAAAACGGATAAGTCAAAGCGGCTAAGGGAGAATGTTAGGTAGGGTGTTGAGAGATATAAACCCTAATTTGGAGAAACCCCAATATATACATACACAATAATAAGAATGAATTTACAATATCAGAAACCCTAATTCGGAGAAACCCTCGAGCTTGGACCCACATGTACATAAGGGGTGTCGATGTTTCTTTACCTAAGATAGGGTTTTTAAGTTGGTTGACAATGTATGATGATTTCTTAGACAGATAGCTCTTAATTTTCTGAACATTTTGATATATTATTTGTATTTTTCTGACTTATAAATCATTAGTTATTGAATTTACAAGTTTATATCAATTTCTGAAAATATTAAACCATTTTAAAACAGTTACTGCATCACTTTACATCAGCACAGGGGGGTAGTTTTTCACCGGGTCTGGGGCTACCCACAGTCACTGACCAGTGGGGCCGAAGACACATCGGCATCCCACACCAGCGGGGTCCATGGACACGTCAGGATAACGCCAGCGTGACGTCATCACAACAAACACCGTCGGATAGTCACCGGCGACGGTGAAGGAGGGCGCGTGGGGCGACGAGATATAGCCTACTCGAACGAGGCGAGCAAGGCAAGCCTATTGGTGGCAGCACCGCTAGGTTTTGGTCGCCAGAGAAAGGAGAACGGCGGCACACGGCGGCAGAACGTACGGGTCGACGGCGAGAGGGAGAGGGGGTCGAGGGAGAGGTCCTAGGGGATCAGAAGCTCATCGCGGATCGGACGAAGGGCTTGGGGAGGCCGCGCGAGGTCTAGATCGAAGGCAATGTAGACGGAGGCGACTGTCGGTGACGAGGAAGATGGTGTCGATGGCGACGATTGCAGATGCCCCTCTTCGATTCCTTTTGCGGGGAGATAGAGGGAAACGAGGCGGAGCTCGTGGCAGGGTCAGCAAGGCGGCGGAGCTTGGGCAGCCTGCCGGCATCGTGGGGCGACGTCTCCTGTGCGCGCGGCAATGAAGCAGAGAAGTGAGATGGGAAAGAAGAAGAGGAGGCACGCAAGTTATAAAGGAAGGGCTGAAATGGATCGTATGGGCACCTAGAGGGGGTGAATAGGTGCTAACCAATTTTTAATACTTTCTCAATTTTAGGCTTGACACAAAGTAAATTCTCTAGATATGCAACTACGAGAATTTCCCTATATGCGACCCTAACTACTAAGCACGTAAATAGAGGAGCAAAGGAACCGTAGTGGAGCACGCGGAGACACAGGGATTTGTTTTACCGCAGTTCCTTCCTTGTTAAGGGAAGTACATCTGCGTTGGAGGGGTGGGCGGTTCTAAGACCACCACGCCACAATAGGCCTCACCCTATTCTCTGATGGATCTCGCCACGAGAGGCCTGATCCACCTTCTCCACTATTGGATCCCTTCGAGGCGGGAACCGGTGCCTTTTACAACGCTACCGGGACACACACACCCACAACTGAATTGGGGGCTCCCGAGATGACAACAAGCTGTCACAAGAACAAGGTTTATCAATATAAACAAAACAAGGATCTAGGTATTTGCAAGAAATACTAGATCGGTGATTCTCCAAATGAATGGAGAGGAGATGAAGCGCTTGATTGCTGATGATGAAGATCGAGTTCTCCTCCTTCGATTCCCCAAGGGACGGGGCCTTTGGGTGGATCTAGGTGGAGCTCTCTTGTATGAAGGTTGCAGATTAGATCTTGTCTTTTTCGAATGAATCAAGAGCTCTGGAAGGAGGGGAAGGCTGGCTTAAATACCCCCTCCCCAGATCTAGCCGTTGAGCAACTTTGGGGGCGGATTATCCGCCCCCCTGGGGAAACTCCGCCCCAAGGGCAGATTTTCCGGGGGAAACTCCGCCCCCTCTCTGGGGCTGGCGCCTGCGAGACTTGGTGAAGATCTTGGGGGGCGGATAATCTGGCCCCCTCCTGGGGCGGATTATCCGGCCCAGCCGGAAAGTCCGGCCAACACTCCGCCCCCTCTCTGGTGCTTGCTCCTTGGCGGTGAGCAAGGAGGGCAGACTATCCGGCCCCCCTGAGGGGCGGATTATCCGGCGAGGCCGGAAAATCCGGCCAAAACTCCGCCCCCCTTCCGGGGCTTGCGCCTGCTTGGGAAGAGGGAGGGGCGGATTATCCGCCCCCCAAAGGCAGATACTTTTCCCTTTTTCCTAGAGAGAGCAGCAACACTTCATCGCACATTAAATAATCCTTGATATTGTTATCTAACACACAAAACACTAGGGATTAAGAAATGTTCTTTCAATCTCCCCCTTTTTGGTGTTAGATGACAATACTAGGATTTGCAATGGAACCGGCTAACGCCACCTTAAAATTGAAAGACGCTCCCCTAGATGTGTGCATATTTAAAATTTGCATTTGAATACAAATACACACACTAGAGAGAACACAACTTTCATAGCAAAGATAATTGAAACAAGGTGGGTTGGGAAACAAGGTCATACCACCGGGATGTGACTATAGCCAAAGAAAATAATGAGATTGATAGCCTCCAAGCACATCCCAACAATATTGATGCATACATTATATAATCCCATGATTCCATATGCCATCAAACATACTCCATAGATAAATCCAGAATTCCATGAGATCCACAATATAATTCTGGAATTCCAGAATATACCAAGCACGACATAGTCTTACATAACCAAACACAAAGGCACAAGCAAGCAGAGAAAGCGACTGAAAGGCAGGTGCTTGCGCCCAACCCTTGCAAATCCACGAGACCTCATAGAACTACTTCTCCCCCTTTGGCATCGAAACGCCAAAAAGGAAGAAGAGCGATGGTTTAGAGCAAGAATAGATGGTACTACACACCCAAATTTGCAAGAATCAAATCAAACAAAAGCCAAAGTTGAGTGTGTTTTCCATAAGAACAAAAAATATGCAAGAGAATCCAAAGGGAGCCATTAGAACCCAACTCTTCACAAGGAAGAGGGCGGTGGCCGAAGCCACCATGTTGGAGCGCATGGCATGACACCGCGAAGATGTATCTTGAGTTCAAAACCAATGCTCATCGATGACCCACATATCACAAAATGATATTAAGGGAAATGATTTTACTTGCTTTCGGCATTATGGGGGGAGGGTTAGCCCAATCAATTAGGACCACACTCCCCCTATGTCTATGCCCGCATCTAAACCAAATACATGAATAAGAGCAAGTGAGTGTGCAAGGGTAGTCAAGCCAAGCTCCTTGAATCTATGATATTTAGCTCATTCCTCAAATAACAAAATCTTGCTTCATCAAGGGGCTTCGTGAAAATATCAGCAAGTTGGTTCTTCGTGCTCACAAAGGATAGGGCAATGTCGCCACGAGCAACATGATCCCGAATGAAGTGGTTGCGAATCTCAATATGTTTTGTTCTTGTATGCTGCACGGGATTGTAAGCAATTTTGATAGCACTTTCATTGTCACATAATAGAGGCACTTTGTCACAATTGACACTGTATTCCTTTAAAGTTTGCCTCATCCATAATAACTGAGTACAAGCACTGGCAGCAGCAACATATTCATCTTCGGCGGTTGAGAGTGAAATACAATTCTGTTTCTTTGAAGAACAACACACTAGGTACCTGCCCAAGAATTGACATGCACCAGAGGTTGATTTCCTATCATCTTTGTCACCAGCCCAATCTGAATCAGTGTAACCACATAGAGAGAAACTTGAACCCTTGGGATACCATAACCCAAAATTTGGGGAATGAACCAAATATCTGAAGATTCGTTTGACCGCCACCAAGTGGCTTTCTTTAGGAGCGGCTTGGTACCTTGCAAATACTCCTACACTTAACACAATATCGGGCCTAGATGCGCAAAGGTAAAGGAGAGAGACGATCATGGATCGGTATACCTTTTGATCCACGTCTTTACCCTTGGGATTAAGCTCAAGATGACACTTTGTTTGCATTGGAGTAGCAACGCCATTGAGATCCGTCATATTGAACCTTTTGAGCATGTCTTGTATGTACTTAGCTTGATTAATAAAGGTTCCCTCCCTAAGTTGTTTGATCTCGAATCCAAGAAAAAACCTCAACTCACCCATCATTGACATCTCAAACCTGTCAGTCATAAGCTTTGAAAATTCATCGTTAAAAGCTTGGTTAGTAGAGCCAAAAGTAATGTCATCTACATAAAGTTGGCATACAAAAAGCTCCCCATTAACCTTCTTAGTAAAAATAGTGGGATCGATTTGCCCAACTTCGAATCCACGGTCTAACAAAATCTCTTTAAGGTGCTCATACCACGCACGTGGGGCTTGTTTAAGGCCATAGAGCGCCTTATCGAGTTTGTAGACATGGTTCGGAAATTTGGGGTCCTCAAAACCCGGGGGCTGCTTGACGTATACTAACTCATGTAGAGGACCATTAAGAAATGCACTCTTAACATCCATTTGTTGTAATTTAAAATTATGATGGGTTGCATATGCAAGAAGGATACGGACACAGGAGCATAAGTCTTGCCAAAATCAATTCCTTCCACTTGAGAGAATCCTTGAGGCACGAGTCTTGCTTTATTACTCACAACACTGCCATTTTCATCTTGTTTATTCTTGAAGATCCACTTGGTGCCGATAACATTGCGGAAATCCTTGGGTTTCTCTACGAGCTTCCAGACTTTGTTGCGTTCGAAGTTATTTAATTGTTCATGCATTGCAACCACCCAATCGGGATCTTCAAGAGCATCAAGGACTTTATTCGGTTCAACCATGGAAATGTGAGCTTGATGATCACAAAAGCTTGCAAGTTCTCTTCTAGTAGACACCCTTCTTCATAGATCACCAACAACCTTGTCAAGAGTGTGACCCCTTAGTTCAAGGTTCTGATCAGCACGAGCCTTGCGACGAGCCTCAATGTCCTTATTGTTTCTAGAAGGAGTTGATTCAGTATTTGTATCCTTGTCTTCACCACTGCCTTGCCCTTTATCTTGATCTGAGTTAACACCAGGAGGTTGCTGCAGAATTTGTTCTTTAGGACCGGATAATCCGCCCCTTGGAGGGGCCGGACTATCCGGCCTGGGAGATGAAGCACCAGTGCCTTCTTCCTGAGAATGCCTGGTAGGACTTGGAGAACCAGAGCCGGATAATCCACCCTCGGGGGCCGGAGAGTCCGGCCCGGGAGCTTCTTGGCAGTTGTCTTCTTCTTCGGATCCCCTGGAACAAGTTGGAGTGCCAGGGGCAGATTGTCCACCCTTTGGAGGGGGTGGATAGTCCGGCCTGGGACTACCATCTTGTCCAGGAGACTGATGATCTTCAGTAGGTTGCGGTGTTGGTGCAGAGTTTTCTCCAACAGTAGGAGCTTGTTGATCTTCTGTAGATGAGGGTTCCACTTGAGTGGAGCATTGTCCTTCCCGATCCGCCACAAGGGGTTCCTCAATGGGGCGGAAAAATCCTACGCCCATTCTTCTTATGGCGTCTTGGGGTATTTCAACATCTACATCACAAACATCAACTTGCCCTACAAAGGAGACTTTATTTTCATCGAAATCCACACTACAAGATTCTACAACAATCCCAGTGAGCTTTTTGTAGACTCTGTAAGTGTGGGATTCGGCACCGTAACCAACAAAAATACCTTCTAAAGCCTTGGACTCAAATTTAGACAAGCGGACAGCTTTAATAAGAAAGAAACACTTACACCCGAATACCCTGAAGTATGAGATGTTGGGCTTGTTACCGGTAAGTATTTCATATGGAGTCTTGTCCAAAATCTTTCGAAGGTAGAGCCGGTTTGATGAGTGACAAGCAGTGGATATGGCTTCAGCCCAAAAATTATAGGGAGACTTGAATTCAGCCAACATAGATCTTGCCATATCCATCAAAGTCCGGTTCTTCCTCTCGGCTACACCATTTTGTTGAGGGGTGTACGCAGCGAAATATTGATGTCTAATCCCCTCTTCGCTTAGAAACTCATTCAAAGTGTAGTTCTTGAATTCGGAGCAGTTGTCACTTCTAATTGCCAATATAGGAACATTGTGTTGACGTTGAACTTCATTGGCAAAGTCAATGACGGTTTGTTGAGTCTCACTTTTCAGTTGTAGAAATAGACCCATGTATATCTTGAGTAATCATCGACAATGACCAAGCAATATTTCTTCCCACCAAGACTTGCATGAGAAGGAGGACCAAATAAATCCACATGAAGTAATTCCAAGATCCTCTTTGATGACACAATAGTCTTCCTATTGTGGGGAGAGTCATGCATTTTTCCTTCTACACAAGCCCTGCAAACACGATCTTTGGCAAAAGAGACATTGTCTTTTAGTCCAAGGATGTGGCCACCCTTCTGGAGACTTTGCAAAGTTCTCATGTTGACATGGGCTAAATGGCGATGCCATAGCCAGCCCACGTCGGCCTTTCCGAATAGACACATCGGACCCGAAGTGGTTTTCCCCGAAAAGTCCACCACATACAGGTCATTTTCGACGTATCCAACGAAAGCGACCTATAGAGACTTGCTCCACAAGAGTACCACCAAATCATCATCGATAAAAACAACAAAACCCATCTTGCCAAGGGCACTAACAGAAAGAAGGTTGTAACCGAGGGTCTCAACAAGCATGACGTCCACGAGAGAGATATCGTGAGCAACCACAACTTTGCCAAGACCCAATACCTGAGATTTAGACTTATCACCATAGGAGACTGTGATATTATCATCATTTGGACGCATCTCCGTGATGATCTCCTTGCTTCCGGTCATATGACTAGTGCATCCACTATCCAGCACCCATTTCGACCCACCGGAAGCATAGCCCTGCAAGAGAATTACTTCTTGGTTTTAGGTACCCATTTTTCAATGGGTCCTTTCATGTTAGTAACAAGGGTCTTTGGGACCCAAATAGACCAAGCAATATATTCATCAAAGGGACCAACATAATAAGCATAAACATCACCATAATCATCACAAAAGAGTTCATAATTTGGATTGTGAGACCCTGCAAAACCAATATTGTTAGTCTTGTCTTTTGTGACATTCTTCTCAGCGGTGCTTGTATTTGATTGCACATTCTTGGTCTTGTTCTTCTTGTTTTTCTTTTTCTTGGACTTGGTGACATACCCAAGTCCCTCTTTACCATGATTTGACCTTTGCTTGCCGAGGACTTCATCAAGCACACCCTTATCCTTGGGAGTGATGTCCTTGATCACTTCTTTTTCCACACTAGCATTTTCCTTGTGACTATATGCTGAGTTGGATGAGCTAGGAACATCATATTTGGCCAATCGACTTTGAAGCTGATCATGTGACTCATTGAGAATGGAGAAATCGTTTTTCAATGCCTTGTGAGCATTGTCAAGTTTCTCCAATTCCTCGGAGAGTCTATCATGAGCAGCCCCAAAGTCAATCTTTTCTTTCTTTAACTTCTTTGCTTTGGTGACTGCATTGCCACGTTCCTTAACAAGTTTAGCCACCATTTCTTCATGTGACTCTTCAATGGACTCAAGCCTCTCTACAAGAGAGACCCGAGCTTCTTCTTCTTCCTCAAGAGCATTTTTTAAGGATGCAACTTTCAATTCTGCCCTTTTTTCGAGAAGAGCTTCGTTTTGGGCCAGCTGATCCATAAGAGCTTCAAAACGAACTTTGTGCTCACCTTGCAAGTTAGTGTAGAAGTAATCCAAAGCAATAATATCTTCTTTAACCTTAAGACTAGTAGGATCATCCATGTCAATCATAGCCTTAGGAAAAGAAGAGTTAGAAGTCGTTACCTCGGAGCTTATTGCCATGAGACAAGTAGCATTCTTGTTGATGATGTTTTCGTTCGGAGAGTCGAAGAGAGATGTTGATGTAGATGTGGTGGCTATAGCAGCCACCTCTTGAGAGCTATCGTCCTCGTCCTCATCTTCACTTCCCGATGAATATTCTTCTTGAGCCACTAGAACAATCTTTGGTTGCTTCTTGAAGGGAGCATTCTTCTTTACAAACTCTTTCTTGCGTGGAGCCTTTGACTTATCCTTGAAAATAAGTCTTCCTCCATTATCTTCCCTACTTTGATATGGACACTCAGCTACAAAGTTCAGCCGGTCACCACAATTGAAACATGTTCTCAGCTTGGGACCATTTTCTTTTCTTCCATAGGCTCCACTCTTGCGTTCTAGTTCGGCTTTAGACTTGGCTGGATCTTTCCAAAAGTTTCTAGCATAAAGAGCCAAGTACTGTCCGTGGATCCTTTTTATATCCTCAGGACAGTCCATACCTTCTATGGCATATTCATCATGATCAATCACACTAGTCTTCAAGGCCACGTTGACCCCCTTTTGCATCCCCATAGCTCGAGCACGAGCATCTTCGACATTCTTGGCAACCACTTTGAAAGCGGTCATTCATTGCATTACCTCATTGGATATCATGAGGTGATAGTTATGCCTACCTTGGAGACTTTTCAAATCTGTGGGCTCAAATGGCATAAGAGCACTAACGTACTTGCGCTTGATCCATGCATCATCAACATGAGCTGCACCATGGTTTCTGAAAGTTGTGGCTATTGCTTTGAGCCTCCTATACATGTCCTCGTGGTATTCTCCATCCAACATATAGAATCCTTCAGCTTCGTTGCTCAAAGCATCATATCTATTTCTTCTCATACTTTCATTTCCGATGAAGAGCTCGGTGAGGGCATCCCAAGCTTCCTTAGCTGTGCTAAGATGCTGAATGTGTGGCATGTCTTTGTCACCCACACCAAGCTGTATCATGTGTAGAGCTGTAGCGTTGAGTTGGCTATCGACAACTTCTCTTCTTGTGAGATTGTTGGGGTTTCCAACATGAAGACCTTTTTCTATGATTTTCTACAACTCAATGGAGGAACTGCACACATAAGATTTCATGAAAAATTGCCATTGAGTAAAAGTAGATGCAGAAAGTTTGGGTGGATCACCCCTATTATGTATATGTGGGTGGGGGATAGATGGATCAGGGGAATACACATGAGAAGTCTCATTGTATCCATCCTTACCACTATCCTTTTTCGAGGAGGAGCTCTTGCTAGTGTCATCACCAACCACTTCATTCTCTTTGGAATCGGTTTTACCCGTTTCCTTGGATTGCGGAATGGTAGCCTCAGAGTTAGATGGAGGTGATGATGTGGATGTGGAGAGACGTAGTATCAACTGACGCATCTCTACCATCTTAGCCTCCATTGAACTCACCAAGGTTGTTTTCAACGTCTTGAGATCGTTCATGGTGACTACATCCGGAGCATCACTCCCATCTACCTTGGAACCCATACTTCTCTTAGGCGGTTAAGCCCGAAATAAGAGCCGGGGCTCTGATACCAATTGAAATGGATCGTATGGGAACCTAGAGGGGGGTGAATAGGTGCTAACCAATTTTTAATACTTTCTCAATTTTAGGCTTGACACAAAGTAAATTCTCTAGATATGCAACTACGAGAATTTCCCTATATGCAACCCTAACTACTAAGCACGTAAAGAGAGGAGCGAAGGAACCGTAGTGGAGCACGCGGAGACACAGGGATTTGTTTTACCGCAGTTCCTTCCTTGTTAATGGAAGTACATCTGCGTTGGAGGGGTGGTCGGTTCTAAGACCACCACGCCACAATAGGCCTCACCCTATTCTCTGATGGATCTCGCCACGAGAGGCCTGATCCACCTTCTCCACTATTGGATCCCTTCGAGGCGGGAACCGGTGCCTTTTACAACGCTACCGGGACACACACACACCCACAACTAAATTGGGGGCTCCCGAGATGACAACAAGCTGTCACAAGAACAAGGTTTATCAATATAAACAAAACAAGGATCTAGGTGTTTGCAAGAAATACTAGATCGGTGATTCTCCAAATGAATGGAGAGGAGATGAAGCGCTTGATTGCTGATGATGAAGATCGAGTTCTCCTCCTTCGATTCCCCAAGGGACGGGGCCTTTGGGTGGATCTAGGTGGAGCTCTCTTGTATGAAGGTTGCAGATCAGATCTTGTCTTTTTTGAATGAATCAAGAGCTCCCTGGGGAAATTCTGCCCCAAGGGCGGATTTTCTGGAGCAAACTCCGCCCCCTCTCTGCGGCTGGCGCCTGCGAGACTTGGTGAAGATCTTGGGGGCGGATAATCCGCCCCCCTCCTGGGGCGGATTATTTGGCCTAGCCGGAAAGTCCGGCCAACACTCCGCCCCCTCTCCGGGGCTTGCGCCTTGGCGGTGAGCAAGGGGGGCAGACTATCCAGCCCCCCTGAGGGGCGGATTATCCGGCGAGGCTGGTAAATCTGGCCAAAACTCCGCCCCCTTCTGGGGCTTGCGCCTGCTTGGGAAGAGGGAGGGGCGGATTATCCGACCCTGGTGGGGGCGGATTATCCGCCCCCCAAAGGCACATACTTTTCCCTTTTTCCTAGAGAGAGCAACAACACTTTAACACACATTAAATAATCCTTGATATTGTTATCTAACACACAAAACACTAGGGATTAAGAAATGTTCTCTCAAGGGCCTTTTGTCCCGGTTGTTGGCTCCAACCGGGACTAAAGGGTCATACGTCCCGGTTGGAGCCACCAACCGGGACGTATACTCCACCTTTTTTTCATCAGCCCAAGGGGCGCGCGTAGGGGTCTTTAGTCCCGGTTGGTGGCTCCAACCGGGATGTATGACCCTGTTTTCAAAAAAAATCAGGAATTTTCTCTCTGTTCCCGCCTTATTTCTTATTTTGGGGTTTAAATTTGTAAATTTTTTTAAATGATAATTACTTTGGAATTTAGAAAAACTTTAAACATAAAAAGTGTTTGAATTTGAATAAATAATTCAAAACCATTTTCTGTTTTTAAAAATAATTAATGTAACCATTTAAACTATAAACCATTTAAAATTAATAATGAATTAACTTATATTTTTTGAATATTAATTTGGAATTTAGAAAAACTTTAAACATAAAAAGTGTTTGGATTTGAATAACTAATTCAAAACCATTTTTTATTTTTAAAAATAATTAATGTAACCATTTAAAATTAAAAATGAATTAACTTATATTTTTTGAATATTAATTTGGAATTTAGAAAAACTTTAAACATAAAAAGTGTTTGAATTTGAATAAATAATTCCAAACCATTTTCTGTTTTTTAAAAATAATTAATGTAACCATTTAAACTATGAACCATTTAAAATTAAAAATGAATTAACTTATATTTTTTGAATATTAATTTGGAATTTAGAAAAACTTTAAACATAAAAAGTGTTTGGATTTGAATAACTAATTCAAAACCATTTTCTGTTTTTGAAAATAATTAATGTAACCATTTAAAATTAAAAATGAATTAACTTATATTTTTGAATATTAATTTGGAATTTAGAAAAACTTTAAACATAAAAAGTGTTTGGATTTGAATAACTAATTCAAAACCATTTTCTATTTTTAATTTGGATTTAAATTAACTTATATTTTTTATATATTAATGGACGGGAAATAATGGGTGGGAAGAAAATTTTATTAGGATAGAACTGGAATTAAAGTACATAACACAACTAACACTAAGTTACATAAAGCACGACTGAAGATAAAGATACATAGAAGAACTGAAAATTAAGATACATGGCCAGATTAATCCACAATCGGCCGAACTTGTTTTGCAATGTTGGAGTGATTCAGTCATGCTCCTGCCTACACCTGTAATACTCGCCACTGTAGTCGTCGTACTCTCCGCGGCCGTCATCGCTGTCATCGTCGGGGTTGCCGTAGTTGAACCTTGAAGGCTGAGTATGAGTGGGCTGGACTTGAGGGTAGCGCAGGCGGGGGTTAGAGTCGGCGGCCGTGGTGTAGGCCATGACGCTCTGGAGAGTCCGGCCGCGCCACCACAGCCGACAGCCGGCCTCGTTGACGTTCAAAGGAGGTGGGCCGTCCTCCTCGTGCCTGGCGAGCGCTCTCTCACGCCGATCCCCGAAGAAGGCTTTCCAAGTCGGGAAATAGTCGGGATGCCAGTTGGGATTCCTCCGCTGCTCCGGCGTGAGCTCGAAGTAGTAGCGGTTCGTGATGGCCATCCGGCGCGCCACACCTAGAGGGACAGAAGGAACCGCCACGCCTCCGGTGCTCAGCATCCAGCCGACGGGGATGCAGTAGCCCGGCAGGCAGGGGTAGTTCGAGGCGCAAAGCGCCTCCGCCTCCCTGGGGGTTAGTCGTATGGTGGAAGCCATGGGAAAGAGTGATGAGGTTGCAGATATGATTCTAGAGATGTGCAATGACAACGGAGGCCAATCCTACATATATGTACTGAGAAATGGCGGGAAGAAGTGACAAGAAATGGCGGGAAAAACTGCGGGAAGAAATCGCGGAAAGAAATGGCGGGAAGAAAAATGGCGGGAAGAAACTTGGGTTTAGGGTTTAGGGTTTTTTGAAGGTTTTTTCGAGCATCGTTAGAACTTGCATTGGATCTCTGAAGAAACCACATATTGCGAGTCTAAAAATGATTTTTTCAAAAAATCACAGGCGTTAGATCATGTACCTGTAGTACAAACCGGACCCACTTCCTACCGATTCGGCAGACATTTGTCCTTTTTACCCGGGATGGACAAAAAGGTTTGAGCTATACCGGTTGGGAGATAGTCCATGTAAGGTGGTCTAGTATTTTAGAAAAATGGGACGGTAGCATTCTGAAACAGCATTTTGGTGGTTACTTCCAAAACGACCCTTTTTTACGCTCGGAAAATGGAAAATGGCTTTTCCGTGCGACGAAAAGAAAAACTTCCTCCTGCAACATTGTTATCCATACCAATGTCCACATGCATGCATAATATGGCCACATCATCACAAACTATGCCGTGATTCAGCACATAATATCGGTCATTTAGACCGAAAGCCATGCAACCTCGAACATGATAGGTCATTTTGTGAAGGTTTTTTCGAGACATGATCAATATACCAAGTCTGGTATTTTTCCTTTCAACTATGTCACATAATATGACACCACGTGAAGGATTTTCATTGTTCGGATTTTTTTTGAATTTCTTATGACCGTTTTGAATTTTTTGAATTTCTAACTATGGTCGAACCGGCGTGCATGAAGATAGGGGACGAGCATCGTTAGAACTTGCATTGGATCTCTGAAAAAACCACATATTGCGAGTCTAAAAATGATTTTTTCAAAAAATTACGGGCGTTAGATCATGTACCTGTAGTACAACCGGACCCACTTCCTACCGATTCGACAGACATTTGTCCTTTTACCCGGGATGGATGAAAAGGTTTGAGATGTACCGGTTGGGAGATAGTCCATGTAAGGTGGTCTAGTATTTTAGAAAAATAGGACGGTAGCATTCTGAAACAGGATTTTGGTGGTTACTTCACAAAACGACCCGTTTTTTGCGCTCGGAAAATGGAAAATGGTTTTTCCGTGCGCCGAAACGGAAAACTTCCTCCTGCAACATTGTTCTCCATACCAATGTCCACATGTATGCATAATATGGGCACAACATCACAAACTATGTCGTGATTCAGCACATAACATCGGTCATTTGGACCAAAAGCCATGAACCCTCGAACATGATAGGTCATTTTGTGAAGGTTTTTTCGAGACATGATCAATATACCAAGTCTGGTATATTTCCTTTCAACTATGTCACATAATATGACACCACGCGAAGGATTTTCATTGTTCGGATTTTTTTTGAATTTCTTATGCCCGTTTTGAATTTTTTAAATTTCTAACTATGGTCGAACCGGCGTGCATGAAGATAGGGGACGAGCATCGTTAGAACTTGCATTGGATATCTGAAAAAACCACATATTGCGAGTCTAAAAATGATTTTTTCAAAAAATCACGGGCGTTAAATCATGTACCTGTAGTACAAACTGGACCCACTTCCTACCGATTCGGCAGACATTTGTCTTTTTTACCCGTAATGGACGAAAAGGTTTGAGATGTCCCGGTTGGGAGATAGTCCATGTAAGGTGGTCTAGTATTTTAGAAAAATGGGACGGTAGCATTCTGAAACAGCATTTTGGTGGTTACTTCACAAAACGACCCGTTTTTTGCGCTCGGAAAATGGAAAATGGCTTTTCCGTGCGCCGAAACGGAAAACTTCCTTTTGCAACATTGTTCTCCATACCAATGTCCACATGCATTCATAATATGGACACAGCATCACAAATTATGCCGTGATTCAGCACATAACATTGGTCATTTGGACCGAAAGCCATGAAACCTCAAACATGATAGGTCATTTTGTGAAGGTTTTTCGAGACATGATCAATATACCAAGTGTGGTATTTTTCCTTTCAACTATGTCACATAATATGACACCACGCGAAGGATTTTCATTGTTCGGATTTTTTTAAATTTCTTATGCCTGTTTTGAATTTCTAACTATGGTCGAACCGGCGTGCATGAAGATAGGGGACGAGCATCATTATAAATTGCATTGGATATCTGACGAAACCACATATTGCGAGTCTAAAAATGATTTTTTTCAAAAAATCACGGGCGTTAGATCATGTACCTGTAGTACAAACCGGACCCACTTCCTACCGATTCGATAGACATTTGTCCTTTTTACCCGTAATGGACGAAAAGGTTTGAGATGTCCCGGTTGGGAGATAGTACATGTAAGGTGGTCTAGTATTTTAGAAAAATGGGACGGTAGAATTCTGAAACAGCATTTTGGTGGTTACTTCACAAAACGACCCGTTTTTTGCGCTCGGAAAATGGAAAATGGCTTTTCCGTGCGACGAAACGGAAAACTTCCTCCTGCAACATTGTTCTCCATACCAATGTCCACATGCATGCATAATATGGACACAGCATCACAAATTATGCCGTGATTCAGCACATAACATCGGTCATTTGGACCGAAAGCCATGAAACCTCGAACATGATAGGTCATTTTGTGAAGGTTTTTTGAGACATGATCAATATACCAAGTGTGGTATTTTTCCTTTCAACTATGTCACATAATATGACACCACGCGAAGGATTTTCATTGTTCGGATTTTTTTAAATTTCTTATGTCTGTTTTGAATTTTTTGAATTTCTAACTATGGTCGAACCGGCGTGCATGAAGATAGGGGACGAGCATCGTTATAACTTGCATTGGATATCTGACGAAACCACATATTGCGAGTCTAAAAATGATTTTTTTCAAAAAATCACGGGCGTTAGATCATGTACCTGTAGTACAAACCGGACCCACTTCCTGCCGATTTGGCAGACATTTGTCCTTTTTACCCGAGATGGACGAAAAGGTTTGAGATGTCCCGGTTGGGAGATAGTACATGTAAGGTGGTCTAGTATTTTAGAAAAATGGGACGATAGCATTCTGAAACAGCATTTTGGTGGTTACTTCACAAAACGACCCGTTTTTGCGCTCGGAAAATAGAAAATGGCTTTTCCGTGCGACGAAAAGGAAAACTTCCTCCTGCAACATTGTTCTCCATACCAATGTCCACATGCATGCATAATATGGGCACAACAACATTGATAGGTTCATCTTTAGTCCCGGTTGGAGGGATTTCAGCATGCTGGGCCAGGCAGCACTAATGATAGGGGTGAGTGTCGACATTATGTCGTGCGGCGTGTACCTTGTCCCGGATGGTGTCACCAACCGGGACTAAAGATGAACCTTTAGTCCCGGTTGGAGACACCAACCGGGATAAAACACGAGTCAGCACTAATAATAGGGGTGAGTGTCGACATTATATCGAAGTGTCGACTCTATGCCGAGCTGCTTGTACTATAAACAAGCATCGTTGTGAGTCCAGTCTTCCAGCCAGATTGAGGCATCTCCAATATGGTTTTCGAGAGCAGGGAGACCACTACGACTAGTTTCAGGGAGATGCCGCCGGATCCCAGTCCTCCGGCGTCTCCAAGAAACTGGTCATAGAGGCACTCCCTAATATGTGAAATTAGTTAGCTCCCAGGTGTATTGATCTAGTTAGAGAAGTTACAAGCTGCAAGATGGTGTGCGAGAGCAGGGAAACCACTACGACCAGTTTCAGGGAGATGTCGCCGGATCCCAGTCCTCCGGCATCTCCAAGAAACTGGTCATAGAGGCACTCCCTAATATGTGAAATTAGTTAGCTCCCAGGTGTATTGATCTAGTTAGAGAAGTTATAAGCTGCAAGGTGGTGTGCGAGAGCAGGGACACCACTACGACCAGTTTCAGGGATATGCCGTCGGATCCCAGTCCTCCGGCATCTCCAAGAAATTGGTCATAGAGGCACTCCCTAATATGTGACCACGCGCGTTTGGAGATCAGATCTTAATGGTAAGTACGAATCGAGACAACTTCTTCATAGTTTGGGAAAGTCGTTCTATGAATCGGGACTAAAGGCCCCCTTTAGTCCCGGTCCATCCACAAAACGGGACTAACACTCAAGACATTTATTAATATTAAAAACCGAGACTACAAAACCGGGACTAAAGGCCCCCCTATATATAGTCCCGGTCAAGCCACAAACTGGAACTAACAATCAATACATTTATTAAACTTGGAAAATTGCAAACATCATAAGATATCCCGGTCAGACATGAGCTAGAGTCACACAATATGAGAATGAACTTCTTGGCATATGTCCTTCCTTATGATCGCTTCAGACGTAACCATGGAGCATCTTCTTTACTTAACGGAATGCTTGGGTCAGTTTTCACTATGAAGGGCGGAATTTCATCAAACTTATTATAATCTTCTGACATGTCTGTCTTGTCCTCGATTCCCATGATGTTTCTTTTCCCTGAAAGAACTATGTGATGCTTTGGCTCATCATATGATGTATTCGTTTGCATATTTTTCTTTTTTTCGGTCTGGAGGACATGTCCTTCACATAGAAAACCTGAGACACATCATTGGCTAGGACGAATGGTTCATCTCTATAACCAAGATTGTTGAGATCCACTATTGTCATTCCGTACAACTGGTCTATCTTTACCCCTTCCCCATTCAGGTTGACCCATTTGCAGCGAAACAAAGGGACCTTAAAAGAGACTCCATAGTCTAGTTCACATATCTCCTCTATGTAACCATAGTATGTGTCCTTTTGTCCATTCTCGTCTGTTGCATCAAAGCGGACACCACTATTTTGGTTGGTGCTCTTTTTATCTTGGGCGATCGTGTAGAATGTATTCCCATTTATTTCTTACCCTTGGAAATTCAATATAGTAGAAGATGGTGACGCGGCCAACAAGTATAGCTAATCTCCAACAGTGGTGTCATTCAAGAGATGTGTCCGCATCCAACCACCGAAAGACTTCATGTGTTCATCTGTAATCCATGATTCAGGCTTCCCCAGGTTTTTGGAGCGTACAATATTCTTGTGTTCCTCGATATACGGAGATGCCAAGGTGGAATTATGTAGAACTATATAGTGTGCTTTAGTGAAAGAATCCCCGTCCCTACATATCATTGCTTTCTTTCCCAACATGCCTTTTCCACTTAGTCTTCCCTCATGCCGCGAGTCAGAAACACCAATCGGCTTAAGGTCAGGAATAAAGTCAACACAAAACTCAATGACCTCCTCTGTTCCATATCCCTTGGAGATGCTTCCTTCTGGTCTAGCACGGTTATGAACATATTTCTTTAAGACTCCCATGAACCTCTCAAAGGGGAAGATATTGTGCAGAAATACAGGACCGACAATGGCAATCTCATCCACTAGGTGAACCAGGAGATGCGTCATAATATTGAAGAAGGATGGTGGGAACACCAACTCAAAACTAACAATACATTGTACCACATCCTTTTGTAACCTTGGCAGAATATCTGGATTGATTACCTTCTGAGATATTGCATTGAGGAATGCACACAACTTCACAATGGGTACTCGAACATTTTCCGGTAGAATCCCCCTCAATGCAATCGGAAGCAACTGCATCATAATCACGTGACAGTCATGAGACTTCAGGTTTTGGAAATTTTTCTCTGCCATATTTATTATCCCCTTTTATATTAGATGAGAAGCCAGACGGCACCTTGATACTATAAAGGACTTCAAAAAAGATTTCCTTCTCTGCTTTGGTAAGAGCATAGCTGGCATGACTTAAGTGACGCCCTTTATCCGTCTTGTTCTATGTATGCTTGTTCTTTGGTCTTTCATAATTTGTTGGTCCTACCGTGCTTCTGGTGTATCTTTTGTCTTCCCATACACGCCTAGGAATCCTAGCAGGTTCACGCAAAGATTCTTCATCACGTGCATCACGTCGATTGAAGAGAGGACACGTAGGACTTTCCAATATGGTAGCTCCCAAAATATAGATTTCTTCTTCCACATGGGTGCGTGTCCTGTAGCGACGTTGTTCGGAACTGATTGACCGCTGGGACCCTTTCCAAAGATTACTTCTATGTCCTTGACCATACCAAATACATCATCACCAGCAGGGAGTTCAGGCTTCTTCTGGTGATCTGCCTCGCCTTTGAAATGCTTGCCTTTCTTTCTTACGGGATGATTGGTCGAAAGAAATCGTCGATTCTCCAGGTACACAACCTTCTTGCATTTGTGCAAATATGTACCTTTAGTCTTATCTAAACAGTGCGTGCATGCCTTATATCACTTGTTTGTCTGTCCTGAAAGGTTACTAAGAGCAGGAAAAAATTGATGGTTACGAAAAGCAACCCTCGTAGATCAAATGGCTCCTGTTTGTTCTCATCCCACACATGTACATCTGGTTTGCCCCACAGCTATAAGAGTTCTTCAACTAATGGCCTAAGGTACACATCAATGTCGTTGCCTGGTTGCTTCGGGCCTTGGATGAGCACTGGCATCATAATGAACTTACGCTTCATGCATAAACAAGGAGGAAGGTTGTAGATACATAGAGTCACGGGCCAGGTGCTATGACTGCAGATCTGCTCCCCAAAAGGATTCATGCCATCCGTACTTAGACCAAACCATAAGTTCCTTGCGTCACCTGCAAAGTCCGGGAAGTCTCTCTTGATTTTTCTCCACTGTGACCCATCAGCAGGGTGTCTCAACTTCCCGTCTTTCTTACGGTCTTCTTTGTGCCATCGCAACAACCTGACATGCTCTTTGTTTCTGAACATGCGTTTCAACCTTGGTATTATAGGAGCATACCACATAACCTTAGCAAGAACCCTCTTCCAGAGGGGCTCTCCCTCAACATCACCAGGGTCATCTCGTCTGATCATATACCGCAATGCATTGCATACCGGGCATTTATCTAAATTCTCATACTCCTTACCGCGGTAGAGGATGCAGTCATTAATGCATGCCTGTATCTTTTGCACATCTAATCCTAGAGGACAGAGATACTTCTTTGCTTCGTAGGTACTCTCGGGAAGTTCGTTATGTTTTGGAAACTTCGGCTTCATTATTTTTAGCATCTTTTCAAATGAGGAGTCAGTTATACCACACTCTGCCTTCCATCGCAGCAATTTCAGTGTGGTACCGAGCTTTGTGCTGCCATCTTCACAATTTGGGTACAACAATTTCTTGTGATCTTCTAACATGCCCTCTAACTTCAACTTATCATTTTTTGTTTGACAGTCTCGCTTTGCATCAGAAATGACCCTACCAAGTTCATCAGCGGGCTCATCTGATGCCCGTTCTTCACCTCCTTCCTCTTCATTGTCTTCCATTGCAGTATCATTGTATTTAGGAAACATGATGATAGTTGTTATCATCATCTTCTTCTTCACCGTCTTCCATCATAACCCCTCTTTCCCCGTGCTTGGTCCAACAATTATAGTTGGGCATGAAACCTTTTATAACCAGGTGGCCGCAAATGATTTTCGAGGAAGAGTAATCCTTGTTGTTCCGACATTGAACACATGGACAACGTATAAAACCATTCTCTTTGTTTGCCATAGCCACATCGATAAATTTATCCACGCCTTTAATGTACCCGGGTACACGCCGGTCACCGTACATCCATTCCCGACCGTCCATCTGCATCATATAAGTAAGTTTATCAAAAACAGGACATCATAAATAGTGAAATGACCAATTCACATCGACACATGCATTGTATCAATGACAGAGAAAAGATAAGATTGCTAACCTCGATCGAAGAAAATAAAGAGGAGAAAGCTCAACTGCGTCTCGTACACCTTCTATATTTTGTTCTGTGAGAAATTGAACGGGATCATTCACTCAAACATTTCATCAAACACCTTGAATGCATGCATAGGAAAAAAATAAACTAGCACACATCTCACACCTTCCACCAAGAAAAAACAGAGGGGAGGCAGAGGGCTGGGGCATCGTATTTATAGAGGGCGGGATAATACGTCCCGGTTTGTAACACAAACCGGGACTAAAGGTGTGTGCCACGCCACGTGGCTGACGCCCAACCTTTATTCCCGGTTTGTGTTACAAACCGGGACGTATGATCCCTTACCAACCGGGACGCATGCCTCCGGCCACCGTGCCCACTCGAACCGGGATGCGTGCTAGCATTAGTCCTGGTTCGTGGCGCAACCGGGACTAATGCTGTTAGGGGGCACAAACGGATAGCCTGTTTTCTACTAGTGTAAGCCACCAAGATACAAGACACCGTCGTAGGCTTGCAGCTCCTCCACCATTCTTAGACCATTCCATTCTATCTACACCATTTTGAGACTCTATCCCCGAGAAAGGGAGAAACGTAGCAGGTCGGCTTCAGCCTAGCCGGCCTATCCACCAAGCCACCATATTGCCTCTCTTAAGAAAGGAGAGGATTAGCATATGGGCATCAGTCTAGCCAGCCATCCCACCATTGTACCACCTTGTGTTGGAGATATGCCCTAGAGGCAATAATAAATGTAGTTATTATTATATCTTTGTGTTTATGATAAATGTTTACATTCATGCTATAATAGTATTAACAAGGAAACATTAATGCTTGTGTGATTGGTAAACTAAATTAGAGTCCCTAGTAAAGCCTCTTTATAATACTAGCTTGTTGGTTAATAAATGATTGTGGTTTCCCTATCATGAACATTGAGATGTTATTAACAACAAGATCATATCATTAGGAGAATGATATGATGGACATACTCCTATAGATAAGCGTAGCATAAAGATCAAGTCATATTAATAGTTCAATTGCTATATGCTTTCTGATACATAGTAACCCAATTCCTTCGACCATGATATCATGCTTATCACCATCACCGGAAGGATGCTTTGATGACATCAAACACCACACCGTAACTGGGTGGCTATAAAGGTGGCATTGAGTGTTCGGAAAGTATTGGTTGAGACACATGGATCAAGAGTGGGATTTGTCCATCCATATGACGGATAGATATACTCTGGGCCCTCTCGGTGGAATGTCAACCAATTAGCTTGCAAGCATGTGACTGGCTCACAAGGGATCACATATCACGGGAACGAGAAAAGAGTACTTATCAGTAACGAGGTTGAACTAGGTATGCAGAGATACCGACGATCAAAACCTCGGATAAGTAAACTATCGTGAGACAAAGGGAAATTGGTATCGTATGTAAGTGGTTCATTCGATCGCAAAGTAATCGTAGAAATATGTGGGAGCCATATGAATTTCCAGATTCCTCTATTGGTTATTGTTCGGAGAAGTGTCTCGATCATGTCCGCATAATTCACGAACCGTAGGGAGACACATTTAAGGATTCGACGTTGTTGAGTAGTTATGGAATGATGAGAAAGAGACCGAATGTTTTTCGGAGTCTCGGATGGGATCCGGGATATCATGAGGAGATCCGTAATGGTCCGGAGAATAAGATTCATATAAGGAAAGTCCTGTTTCGGGGTTGGAGAATGGTTCCGGTGTTTTCATCGGGAATGTTCTAGAAGGTTCCGGAATGTCCGGCACTCCGGAGGGGAAGGGTACATGAATGTGTCATAACAAGTTGGAATGGTTGCATCATGTACTAGGTGTCATCGCTGAGCAAAATAAAGGGATAAATCAAATCCTAGTTTGAAAAGTCAAACGCCAATTTGAAAAGTCAAACGGCTATTTTGCTTGGTGGAGGGAGAGTAGGAAACCTACTTGGGGAGGAAGTCCCTCTCCCTCCACCGCCGGACTTGGAATCCGAGTTGGGGAGGGACTCCCCTCCCCTTGGCCGGCACCCTCCACCTATATAAGGAGGGGCAGGGCTGCCCCTCCAACAACACACCTTGCCCTCTCCAAACCCTAGCCCTAAGCCGCTGGCGTCACCACCTCCTGCTGCTGCCGCCGCCTAGGGCAAACCCTAGCCGCCGACTTGGGCTTCCCCAAGCCCTAGCCGCCGGCCTATCCCTCTCTCCTTGGTGCGTCTAAACCCTAGATCACCGAGGCCTCTCTCATAGTCAACCATACTCGCTCCGGCTTAAGGCGAAGCCCTGCAAGATCTCCCCTCTACTTTCGGTACCACGCCGTCGTGCTGCCGGAATCGCGAGGAGAGTGCTACAACCTCCGCTGCCTGCTGGAACAAGGGAGAGGAAGGTCTTCATCGAGTACCGAACGTGTGACCGACTGCGGGAGCGCTGCCGGAACGCAGCGCCGGAAGGATAGTCTACGCGATCTTGAGATCGGCAAGAGTACGACTACATCACCCACGAGAATCCGCTCTCATTAAACACTTTGGAATCTTCGAGGGTGAGTTATTCTATCAACTCGTTGCTACAATCTAGTAGATAGATCTTGGCTTGTTTGTTTGTATGCGGTAGAAATTTTTTGTTTTCCATGCTACGAACCCCTACAGTGGTATCAGAGCCGTGTCTATATGTAGATCTGTTGCACGAGTAGAACACAATGGTCATTGTGGGCGGTGGTGCTTTTATTATCAATTGCTTCTTGTGTACTTTGCATCTTGCGGTATGATGGGATGACATCGTTCATGAGACTTGCTCCACGCTCAACATGCAACTTGTATTGCATAAGTGGCTTTGCGGGTGTCTGTCTCTCCCATTATAGTAAAGATCCAATTTACAACGGGCACTTGATAGTTCAAACATCAACGTCGTGGTTCTTTTTCGTAAGTTAGATCGACACTTATTGAAAGCCCCAAACCACGTAAAACATGCAAAGAAATTAGAGGCGTCTAACTTTGTTTTGCAGGGGAGTGTTGTGATGTGATATGGCCATTATTGTGATTATATTTGATGTATGCAATGTTCCTTATTGTAAGTTGGCAACCGGCAGGAGCCATATGGTTGTCTTTAATTTCTGTTAAGACCCGCGTGTCTATTCAAAGTAGTTGTAATAGTTGAAGCTGGTGGACGACAATCATGGAGCAGCGCCATTGACCTTGATGCAATGCCGGTGATGATGGAGATCATATTCGTGCTTGAAGATGGAGATCGGAAGCACAAACAAGAAAGGCCATATCATATCACATATTATGAATTGCATGTGATGTTAATCCTTTATGCATCTTGTATTGCTTAGTTAACGACGGTAGCATTATAAGATGATCCCTCATGCACATAAATTTCAAGTTCTAAAGTGTTCATCCTTAGTAAGCACCGTTGCTAAAGCTTGTTGTTTCGAAGCACCACGTGATGATCGGGTGTGTTAGATTCTGCAAGTGTATACAACGTGAGCAAACCAGATTTTCTCATGCGGAAGCTAAGGTTTGATCTTGACGAGCCTAGCATGTACAGACATGGTCTCGGAACACGGATCACCGAAAGGTAAAGCATGAATCATATAGTAGATATGATGAACATGTCGATTGTTCGCCATTGAAGCTACATCAACTCTCGTGATGATCGGTTTTGATGTGGTGGATTTGGTTCGTGTGATCACTAAAACAATGTGAGGGATATTGTTTTGAGTGGGAGTTCACCTAGATTAATTTAACTATTAATTAGAACTCAATTTGTCATAAACTTAGTCTAAACTATTGCAAATATGTTGTAGATCAATGGCGGCTCCTACCATCAATTTTAATGCGTTCCTAGAGAAAGAAAAGTTGAAAAACAATGGAAGCAACTTCGCGGATTGGTTCCGCAATTTGAGGATTGTCCTCAATGCTGGTAATTTGACCTATGTGCTGGATGCACCGCTGGGTGACCCGCCTGCAGCTGATGCTATCGATGAAGTAAAGAACGTTTACCTCGCTTGGAAGAATCAGTACTCCACAGTTCACTGTGCTATCTTGTATGGTTTAGAATCGGAGCTTCAGAAAAGGTTTGAGAATTTAGACCCACATGATATTGTTCGTGAACTCAAACTGATATTTGAGACTCACGGGGCAGTTGAGAGCTATGAGGCTTCTGAAAACTTCTTTAACTGCAAGATGGAAGAGGGCAGCTCCGTCAGTGAGCATGTGCTTAAAATGTCTGGGCACGCAAACAAACTCCAAAGCTTGGGTATAGTGATTCCTAATGCTTTGGGGATTTACCGTGTCCTCCAATCACTACCACCAAGTTACAAGAACTTTGTGATGAACTACAATATGCAAAGCATGAACAAGCAGTTGCTAGAACTCTTCTCCATGTTAAAATCTGCAGAAGTGGAGATCAAGAAAGAGCACCAAGTGTTGATGGTCAATAAGACCACCAAATTCAAGAAAGGCAAGTCTAAGCAAACGGGACACTTCAAGAAGGGTGGTAAGAAATTTACCGCACCGACGAAGAAGACCAAGGCTGGACCTAAGCCTGATACTGAGTGCTTTTACTGCAAGGGAGAAGGTCACTAGAAGCGGAATTGCCCAAAGTACTTGGCGGATTTGAAGAACGGCAACATCAAGAAGAAAGGTATATCCGATATACATGTTATTGATGTGTATCTCACTAGTACTCGTAGTAGTGCCTGGGTATTTGATACTGGTTCGGTTGCTCATATTTGTAACTCGAAACAGGTGCTGTAGAATAAACGGAAGCTAGCGAAGAACGAGGTGACGATGCGCGTGGGAAATGGATCAAAGGTTGATGTGATCGCGGTCGGCACGCTACCTCTTCATCTACCATCGGGATTAGTTTTATACTTAAATAATTGTTATTTGGTGTCTGCATTAAGCATGAACATTATATCGGGATCTTGTTTATTGCGAGACGGTTACTTGTTTAAGTCCGAGAATAATGGTTGTTCGATTTATATGAGTAATATGTTTTATGCACATGCACCTTTGATAGATGGTCTATTCTTATTGAATCTCGATAGTGGAAATACACATATTAATAACATTGAAGCTAAACGTTTGAAATCGAGCGATAACTCGACCTATATGTGGCAATGTCGTCTTGGTCACATTGGAGTGAAGCGTATGAATAAACTCCATTCCGATGGACTTCTTGAATCACTTGATTTCGAATCACTTGAAAGATACGAAGCATGTCTGATGGGTAAAATGACTAAGACTCCATTTTCTGGTATGATGGAGTGAGCTACGGACTTATTGGAAATCATACATACCGATGTGTGTGGTCCAATGAGTGTAGCATCGCGCGGTGGTTATCGTTATGTTCTTACCTTCACGGATGACTTGAGTAGATATGGGTATATCTATTTCATGAAACATAAGTCCGAAACTTTCGAGAAGTTTGAGGAATTTCAAAGTGAGGTAGAGAATCAACGTAACAAGAAGATTAAATTTCTACGTTCTGATCGTGGAGGTGAATATCTAAGTTACGAGTTTGGCGAGCATTTGAAGAAATGTGGAATACTTTCGCAGTTGACACCGCCGGGAACACCGCAGCGTAATGGTGTGTCCGAACGTCGTAATCGAACTCTCTTAGATATGGTTCGTTCTATGATGTCACTTACAGATTTACCGCTATCATTTTGGGGTTATGCATTAGAAACAGCCGCATTCACTTTAAATAGGGCACCGTCTAAATCCGTTGAAACGACACCGTATGAATTATGGTTTGGGAAGAAACCTAAATTGTCGTTCCTTAAAGTTTGGGGTTGCGAAGCCTATGTAAAGAAGTTACAGCCGGACAAGCTTGAACCCAAAGCGGAAAATGCGTCTTCATAGGATACCCGAAGGAAACTATTGGGTATACCTTCTATCACAGATCCGAAGGCAAAATCTTCGTTGCTAAGAATGGATCCTTTCTAGAGAAGGACTTTCTCTCGAAAGAAGTGACTGGAAGGAAAGTAGAACTCGACGAGGTTATCGAACCTTCTCTCGAAATTCCGAGTAGCGCAGCACCGGAAGAAGTTCCTGTGGTGCCTGCACCAATAAGAGAGGAAGATAATGATGATGATCATGAAACTTCGGTTGAAGTTGCTACAGAGCCTCGCAGGTTAACGAGAACTCGTACCACTCCAGATTGGTATGATCCCGTTATGAGTGTCATGTTGATGGACAACACCGATGACCCTGCGACATATGAGTAAGCGATGATGAGCCCAGATTCCAATAAATGGCAAGAAGCCATGAAATCCGAGATTGGATCCATGTACGAAAACCAAGTATGGACTTAGGTGGACTTACTGGATGGCCGGAAGGCTATCGAGAACAAATGGATTTTCAAGAAGAAAACAGATGCTGATGGTAATGTTACTGTCTATAAAGCTCGACTTGTCGCAAAAGGGTTTCGAAAAATTCAAGGAGTTGACTACGATGAGACTTTCTCACCAGTAGCAAAGCTAAAGTCTGTGAGGATTTTGTTAGCAATCGCTGCATATTACGATTATGAGATATGGCAGATGGATGTCAAAAAAGCGTTCCTCAATGGAGACATTGATGAAGAGTTGTATATTGTAACATCCCAAAAATACCAAACTTAGATCAACAAACCCTAATCATCAAGATTAGGTCTAACAAAAACTTTTCTAAGTAAACCCATGAATGCATGTATATGTGTATGCATGGATTTTGAATTTCTTTAAAAACCACCTTGTTTGTGTGACCCATTGCTTGTAAAATGTTTCTTAGGTGAAATAAACATCATATAAAACATTTCCCACACTTTTCCTAAAGACATGTAAATCAAAATAAATATATTAAGTGAATGGTCATTTTGACCAATTTAACTCCCATGCCTACTTTGGCTGTCTCAAACTTTCAAAACCTAACAGAAACTTTTCTGGATCTTTGCACCCCTTGAATGTACTCATAACAAAGTATCAAGGCCCACTTTGTGATCATCCAGAAACTTTCAAATGCATAGTTTAAATGACAATTCAAAATTGAATCTTCTTCATATGGGAAGATCCCACTTTTTCAAAACCCACTCAAACAAGCTCAACTTTCAAAAACCAAGCATCTGCAGACTCACCAGAACCAATCTAGCAAACCCACCAAATTTCATTTCAAAATTTAAAACTTGATTTCATGCGGTCATTTCATCAAACAGGTTGCAGACACAAATCAAACAAAACATCAAAAACTATAGTGTGCAGTGATTCTTGCCTAACTTGTTCCCTAGTTAGCTCACACACACCTCAGTAGATCATCTAGAAAGATTAACCCAACACTAGCACCCCTGTGAGCTTGCCATTGCCATTAATGGTGAACAGCCGAGCACCTCAATGCCACCCCATAGTCGACAGCAGGCTAGAGGAAGAACTAGCCGTGCCAACCTTGTTTGGGAGGCAGCCCACCGTCCACCGCCACTGCCTGTCCCAGCCGCGAGCGTTGCCAAGCCCTGGACCACGCGCACGAGACACGCCCAGACCATGCCGAGCGTGCGCCAGAGCGCCACCCTCGACCATCACCCACAGACCGCGCGCTGCCCTCACCGCGTGCACACACGATCACCACTGACCCAGGAGACCGCCAGACATCCCCGTTTGCCGCCCCGTGCCATACAACCACCGCCCGCCGTCGAAGACGCCGCCTCTGTCGCGCAGAGCACCGCCCATTCCAGACCAAACCACACCGCCCCATGCCTCGCGACCATGTCGTTGAGCATCGCCAGGAGTCACAACACCGTCCCCTACCCGTGCCCATGCCATTAGCCGCCTGTAACGTCGCCCCCGACGAGCTCACCGTGCGCCCCGACGGTCCCCTCGCTCGACTATAAATAGAGGCCACCCCCGCACGATTTATTCACACCATCTCACTCCCCTCTCCCCACTGACCGTGCCACACCATTCTTAGAGCAATCCGAGCACCACCTCGCCGGAATTTCACTGGAGCCTGCCACTGCCGGAGAAGAAGGGAGCCAGCGATTGGAGCCGCCCCAGGAGAAGCCACCGGTACCAGGAGGTTCGCCGTCATCGACTTCGTCGTTCGCCCGCCTCGCCGACCCTCGCCCGTACCCCGGTGAGCCCCCAGCACCCCTCATTGGCCGCGCTAGGTTTCGTTCTCGCCGGAGTTGTCTCGCGTCGACGATGACCCACAGCCGTTGGATTAGAACTAGATCAAACGATCCACGTTGCCCCATACCGCTTCGCCCAGCCCTGTGTCACTGACGAGTGGGGACACCCACTTAAGCAGCCCGTGGGAGCACTGCGCTTAGCATGCCGGCCCGTTAGAATTTCCCGCGCAGCCCAGCAATTCAAATTAAATCTTTTTCTAATTCATTTCAAAAACACTTCAGCACCCAACTTCAAAAATCAACACAGATCGATTCGGTGCATCAAATTGGATGAAACCAATTTTGTTGGAAAGTCCTGTGAATGCTTAATCCAAGCCCGTTGGATTCAAGTCATTTGGATCTATAGATCACCCATAGTAAAAATAACAAGGCAGAAGCTTTTCTACATTCAAACATTTTTCAAATTTCAACCATAAAAGCTTTTGAGTTGATTCAAACTCTCAAAAATCACATTTAACCATACCTTTCAGAATATATAAAAATATATAGGTTTACTTGCAGAAATAATGTTCAAGGAATAAAAGAATGCTTCATAAGCATTTCTAGCCACTTTAATTAATTTAAATAAAAGGGTAAAACCTTATTAAATTGTGAAACCACTTTAAATCACATTCTCATGGACTACGATATGTGGTTATGACATGTGTCAACATGATCCCATGTTTAGTTGGAGAATATTAAATCTTAAGTAGTTTTTCGATGAGTAGAAATTACTTTTCTAAAAATAACAAGATTTAAACCAAGCCTTAACCTTGTAATGTTAGAGATGATGCTAGATCATCTATAGGACCCTTGTGTGTGATGATTGCAAGTAGTTAAGTATTGTTTGGTGATTGTGTACCTCGTATTTATTCATAGACGCTAGTACCGACCAAGGATACGAGGAGGAAGGAGGATACTACGAAGAAGAAGCCGAGGAGAACTTCAACCACTGCTCTACACAAGGCAAGCTTATATTGACATTGATGCAAGCCTTACTAATCAAGTTGACCTATGCAAGCTAGCACTTGTAAGATACCCTACTGATGCCACAAACCCATACTTGTGAGATGACTGCGTTATGCCTTAAGCATACGTGATCATACCCACTTGCTAAACCAATCCTAGTTTTATGGCGAGCTTCTTACTTTATTTATTTATCAAAGCTTACTTAGAGTCTACCTGAGAGTTTGGTAGATACTAGACAGTTGTGCTGAAGGTTGCATAAAGAGCATAAAATTTGGCCTAAGCTAGAAGCCTTGATATCAGCCTAAGATATAAGGTTGGACTTAGTGAAACTCCACTAGTTACCACCCCCCATTAGTACCACCCCCACCTGTAGATGCTAGTGCTAAGCATAAAACTTGATCAACTTTTAGATGGGAATACTTGGTGGAAAAATGGTTATGAAAACCTTGGAATGATGGATCATTCTATTGAAATGTTTTGGACATGTGTTTCCAAACACTTGATGATTCTGGTGATGAAAATGTTGAGGCATGAGCCTTAGCCCTTTATAAAACTGATGGTTGTCTGGATGCGATACCATTCCAATTTTATCGTACAACCACAATACCCGAATATTGGGTAGGGCTTGACTGGAAACTTATATACCTTAGTATTAGTCCCCTCCCGGCCAAGGTCTGAGCTGAGGCTACCTTGTGAAGATTGTCCACCTGTGCAGTACCCAAGATGACAGTGGTCATGGTTGGGAGGCCAAACTCACAGGAGAGGTGCTGATACTAGGGAGTGTAATTGAAAGGTTAGGATTGATTATCCGCATACTGAGTATGGCGAATTCAGGATTTGTTCCTGACGGATGTATCGAATGTTGTGGTGAAAGTGTACAATCTCTGCAGAGTGTCAAACTATTCGAATAGCCGCGTCCGCAGTTATGGACAGTTGGAGTGGCCATACTGTTCCCCCGTCAGACCTTTTAAAATGACTTGTGAAATGAGTTGAGACTTTGACTTGACCACAACAGAGTTGTGACCTGAATTACAAGATCCCATTTAGGAATTTATAAAATTGTGACTAGCTTTGGAACTTAGTAGAGATAAACCTGGATTTTGCAAAACAACCCTAGAGCCTAGTGCCCTATTATCCAAAAACCCCCTTTACTTGTTAGTATTTAGTTTGCTAGTACCTAAAGAGTACTCATGGCTTTGTCCCTGGCTATTCCCATGGCCAGACTATGAAGAGGAGTACCTGGAAGATGGACCCCAGGATGGTTACGACAACTAGGATCATCTCCCATCGTCAGCATTGCCTGTGACCCCGAAGATGGAGCTTCGCCTACGCTACCGTTATTATTATTATTACGTATTCCGCTGCTTGATGTTGTATTAAGAACTGGATCATGAGATCCCTATTTGTGTAAGAACTTATGTATCGTTTGTAATGGATGAAGTACAATGGTATCCAATTCTTTTATGTCTCGCAAAAATGGTAATCCTGGGATTGCGATGTAGGGCATAACTGGCATCTAGGATTGAAAAATCCGGGTGTTGACATATATGATGCAACCCAAAGGTTTTGTCGATCCTAAAGATGCTAACAAGGTATGCAAACTTCAACCGTCCATATATGGATTGAAGCAAGCATCCCGGAGTTGGAATCAACGTTTTGATAAGGTAATCAAAAGTTTTGGTTTTATACAAACTTATGGAGAAGCTTGTATTTACAAGAAAGTGAGTGGGAGCTCTGTAGCATTCTTAATACTATATGTGGATGACATATTGTTGATTGGGAATGATGTAGACCTTCTTAATAGCGTCAAGGAATATTTGAATAATAGTTTTTCAATGAAAGATCTTGGCGAAGCAGCTTACATATTAGGCATAAAGATTTATAGAGATAGATCAAGACGTCTAATACCATTGTCACAAAGTACATATTTGGACAAAGTTCTAAATAGGTTTGGAATGGAAGATAGCAAGAAAGGTTTCTTGCCCATGTTGCCCAATACGACGTTGAGTAAAACTCAAAGTCCAACAACGGCAGAAGATAGAGAAAGGATGAGTAAGACTCCCTATGCCTCAGCCATAGGATCTCTAATGTATGCCATGCTATGTACTAGACCCGACATTGCATATGTTGTTAGTTTAACTAGCAGATATCAAAGTGATCCAGGAGTGGATCATTGGACAGCGGTCAAAAACATCCTTAAGTACTTGAGAAGAACTAAGGATATGGTTCTTTCTTATGGAGGTGATGAACAACTCGTTGTTAATGGTTACACCGATGCTAGTTGGAACACCGATCCGGATGATTCTAAATCACAATCTGGATACGTATTTACTTTGAATGGTGCAGCAGTTAGCTGGAGGAGTGCAAAGCAAAGCGTTGTGGCGAGATCTTCAACTAAATCGGAATACATAGCTGCTTCGGAGGCTTCACAAGAAGCGATATGGATGAAAGAGTTCATTACAGAGCTCGGTGTGGTTCCAAGTGCGTTGGACCCAATGTCTATCTACTGTGATAACATGGGCGCCATAGCCAATGCGCAAGAATCGAGGTCACACAAGAAGCTGAAGCATATCAAGCTACGTTTCCACGCTATTCGAGAACATGTCCAAGATGGTGACATAAAGATTTGCAAAGTACACACAGATCTGAATGTGGCGGATCCGTTGACTAAACCTCTCCCGAGGGCAAAACATGTCCAACACCAAACTGCCATGGGTGTTCGGTATATTACCATGTAATCTAGATTAGTTGACTCTAGTGCAAGTGGGAGACTGTTGGAGATATGCCCTAGAGGCAATAATAAATGTAGTTATTATTATATCTTTGTGTTTATGATAAATGTTTACATTCATGCTATAATAGTATTAACACGGAAACATTAATACTTGTGTGATTTGTAAACTAAATTAGAGTCCCTAGTAAAGCCTCTTTATAATACTAGCTTGTTGGTTAATAAATGATTGTGGTTTCCCTATCATGAACATTGAGATGTTATTAACAACAAGATCATATCGTTAGGAGAATGATATGATGGACATACTCCTATAGATAAGCGTAGCATAAAGATCAAGTCATTTTAATAGTTCAATTGCTATATGCTTTCTGATACATAGTAACCTAATTCCTTCGACCATGAGATCATGCTTATCACCATCACCGGAAGGATGCTTTGATGACATCAAACACCACACCGTAACTGGGTGGCTATAAAGGTGGCATTGAGTGTTCGGAAAGTATTGGTTGAGACACATGGATCAAGAGTGGGATTTGTCCATCCATATGACGGATAGATATACTCTGGGCCCTCTCGGTGGAATGTCATCCAATTAGCTTGCAAGCATGTGACTGGCTCACAAGGGATCACATATCACGGGAACGAGAAAAGAGTACTTATCAGTAACGAGGTTGAACTAGGTATGCAGAGATACCGACGATCAAAACCTCGGATAAGTAAACTATCGTGAGACAAAGGGAAATTGGTATCGTATGTAAGTGGTTCATTCGATCGCAAATATTTGGGAGCCATATGAATTTCCAGATTCCTCTATTGGTTATTTTTCGGAGAAGTGTCTCGATCATGTCCGCATAATTCACGAACCGTAGGGAGACACACTTAAGGATTCGACATTGTTGAGTAGTTATGGAATGATGAGTAAGAGACCGAATGTTGTTCGTAGTCTCGGATGGGATCCGGGATATCACGAGGAGATCCGGAATGGTCCGGAGAATAAGATTCATATAAGGAAAGTCCTGTTTCGGGGTTGGAGAATGGTTCCGGTGTTTTCATCGGGAATGTTCTAGAAGGTTCCGGAATGTCCGGCACTCCGGAGGGGAAGGGTACATGAATGTGTCATAACAAGTTGGAATGGTTGCATCATGTACTAGGTGTCATCGCTGAGCAAAATAAAGGGATAAATCAAATCCTAGTTTGAAAAGTCAAACGGATATTTTGCTTGGTGGAGGGAGAGTAGGAAACCTACTTGGGGAGGAAGTCCCTCTTCCTCCACCGCCGGCCTTGGAAGCCGAGTTGGGGAGGGACTCCCCTCCCCTTGGCCGGCGCCCTCCACCTATATAAGGAGGGGCAGGGATGCCCCTCCAAGAACACACCTTGCCCCTCTCTAAACCCTAGCCCTAAGCCGCTGGCGTCACCACCTCCTGCTGCTGCCGCCGCCTAGGGCAAACCCTAGCCGCCGACTTGGGCTTCCCCAAGCCCTAGCCGCCGGCCTATCCCTCTCTCCTTGGTGCGTCTAAACCCTAGATCACCGAGGCCTCTCTCATAGTCCACCATACTCGCTCCGGCTTAAGGCGAAGCCCTGCGAGATCTCCCCTCTACTTCCGGTACCACGCCGTTGTGCTGCCGGAATCGCGAGGAGAGTGCTACAACCTCCGCTACCTGCTGGAACAAGGGATAGGAAGGTCTTCATCGAGTACCGAACGTGTGACCGACTGCGGGAGCGCTGCCGGAACGCAGCGCCGGAAGGATCGTCTACGCGATCTTGAGATCGGCAAGAGTACGACTACATCACCCACGAGAATCCGCTCTCGTTAAACACTTTGGAATCTTCGAGGGTGAGTTATTATATCGACTCGTTGCTATAATCTAGTAGATAGATCTTGGTTTGTTTGTTTGTATGCGGTAGAAAAAATTTGTTTTCCATGCTACGAACCCCTACACCTTGACCACTTCACACTTGATTATATAGTCATACCATGACATAGGGGTTTTACCAAGGATTTCACTCGAGGCCTGGACCTGTATATATCTTGTGTGCATGAGATTGTTAGTCCATCGAATCATGATCACAAGTCCCAACCTACATAAAAAATATAGGACCGAGAATTGGAACTCCAAAACTAAAGCACGTCCAACCGTCCCCGCGTCACTCCCAGGGGGCGGCTCAGGAGACCAAACGCTAAGCCCGCCGCCACCCCCTCCTCCCCCTTCACCTCCGCCCTCTGCCGCCGGAGAATGCCGTCGGGAGAAGGCCGGGCGGCTGACGGCCACGGCATGCCTTCCTCCTCTCGCGCGACGGGTTGCTGGGCGGGGGCCTCTTCCCATCAGGCTATTTGGAGCTTCGGCCGGAGCGGCGTGGTGACCCTGGATGGTGAAGCGTCTCCAGCAGAGTTGGACGCTGGGGCGGCGGCCCCGGGTTTTCCCTTGGCGGTGCGGCGGCTGCAGTGGTCGCGTGGGTGGCACAACGTTGGATCTTGGGAGCTCGCGTCTATAGCCGTCGGTGTTTGTCCTTGAGCCCGCGTCGGTGTTGGTCGGCGTCTCCCTCTTTGGCGTTCCGGAGGCGCCCACGGTGCTCTTCGGCGGTGCTCCTTCGGCGGCAGGCTGATGCTGCTCGGCCTCTCTTCTCCGTGTGGTGTGGTTGGTGGCGGCCGTGGTCGTGGATCTCTCCATTGTGGTATGATGGTGGTGGTGGCTTCCGAGTGGCGTTTGGCGCTGACGGCGTGCGTGGTGGAGGATGGTGGTGGATGTGGTCTTCATTCCTGTCTACGGAGAAAGATGCACGGGTTCGCTCCAGTTGCTTTGGCAGCTATCTCGCGGGCAGCGGTGATGATCTGTACGGCGAATTTCGTCGCAGCGATGGGGAGCCTAGGTGTGGCAGTGTGTAGGAGGCCGGGTCCAGCTGACCTGTCTGATGGCTTAGACGGCGGATGTGTTCATGGCGGTCTTTGTGCGGGATGGTGATGGTGGTCTGGCCGACCTCGAGTGGCGGGTGTGAGGTTGCGACTCTCTGCCGGGCGAAAGTCTTTGTTCTGGCTACGGCCGGAGCCGATGGCGGTGACGCCTTTTGGTGCCATTTCCTCCTTGGAGGCATCGTCGTGGTGGTGCTCTTGCGCCTCCGCCCGGGTTCTCCGGGAGAAAGCCTGATCCCTCGCGGGATCGGACGAGGGCGGCACTTTCTTGTGTCGTTTTTTGGCCTCCTTGATCCTCGTCTTGGATGCTCTGTCGGCCAATGGAACTTGTGGTTAGAGTTGGTTGTTGGCGTCGACGAGCTATTGGGCTTCCTCGACTCGACGGTCAGGCGGGCATGACTTCGGTTTGGTGTGCTCCGGGTGAAAACCCAGCACTGGCCACGGTCGGTGCCGGTGAAGGCGGCGCTCTTGGTCGTCGCTTCCCTTGTTGGAGGCATCACTTTGGAGGCCCTTTTTGTGTTGGTGTTCGGTTTGTATGTCTTGTCGGTTTCGTCCTTGGCCCATTTTCGGCTAGGTGGTGCACGTCCCCGAGGGTCGGCGTGGATGTCGGAGCGGCGGCTTTGAGTTTTTGCCTCCGCTTTGTTGCGTTTTGAGGTGTTTTGGGTGTCGGTCTTGGCCACTTGGGTGGCTAGGCCTTCGGCTCTTGTGGTGCGCGGCCTCGGGGCCGGTGTGTAGTGTTGTATCGGTTTTTGGCCGGTTTCCTTCATAAACTGGCCATCTCTTTTCTACTATATCAATGAATGACAAGCCTCTTGCTTAGGGCATCCACTATGTGCAAAAAACCACACCTTAAGTCCTCTGTGGCAATGCTTGTAGTCTACTTTATACATAGTGGAAGAAATAAGAGTTGTCCATAAGCTTGTAGGTGACCTTAAACTTATGGGTTGTCCACAAGCAATAGAAAATAATTTACTCTCTCTTCGCTCTCGTGCATGAGTATGTAGGATAAGACATGTGGATCTCAGCTTATAGTTAAAGTTCAACTTATACATAGTGGAAGATTTTACAAGAAATGTGGGTCCCACCTTATGGCTAAAGTTCACCTTATACATAGGTGATGCCCTTAGTTTCAAAAAAAGAATTGAAACTCCAAACAGATCATCAATCACATTCAACATAGAATAAAATTGTGTAATAAGTATTTGTTTTTTTCAGAAAGGAAAACTACCAGGAATAAAATCACCTAATCCATCTATGCTTTGGATTTCTTCTCCTTGTACTTCCTTCTTCGATGACTCATTATATAAATACTAAAGTGAGAGCAGAAAAATGGATCTTGGGCTACATGTAACCCGGATTTCTCAAAAATTGTTTTTTAGAAGTTCAAAAAAATCTGCTTTTTTTATACAAATAGTTGAAGATAATTCCACCAACATGAATGTTTTTAGAGCTACACAAAAATCACAACGATGTAAAGTAGTATGCATTACTTTTGGTCTCCATATTTGTCTTTTTTGTGTAGGCCACAGACGGAAACACAGTTCTTTCGAACTTTGTACATACATGATTGACATCTATTTGTGCTTGCATGCTTTTCCAGGTTTTCTAGAAAAACTGAAGATTTTGAGAAAAAAAAAACCAGGCCACATGAAGCCCATGCTCTTTTCGAGGATTCCTGTAAAACAAAGGTCTTTGTTAAGGATGTCGTAACATCAACATGTTAATACTTTACTGAATGTCTCTGCATTCTTGTATTTTCCCAACCATCACTTGCAACAAAACAAGAATCCGACTACATGAAGCTTACAACATTTAAGGTGGATATTTCCAAAGAATTCTACGGTGGTATTTTGAGTGCCTACACACATATCACCAGTTTCAATTATCAATTTTCCAGAAAGACAAGCATCCATCTGTACAATGAGCCATGCAAGATTTTTTTCTCTGGTATGATCCAAAATACATAGAAACACGAGGAAGTGAACTAGTTAATTTCCCTTCACGAATCAAGCCCGAGGGCTTCTTTCTGTCAAGAAGTTTCATAAGTATTTGGGGATTTCATTCCATAGGATTTTCTTCCTATACAGCTTTTATTTGCGAGAGCTTGTTTGGTTTTGAACCATAGGACTTTCTTGCTCTTGGAAAGCCATAGGATTTTCCCCGTGGTCTACTATGCACGCAATTTCATAGCAAAATTTTCCTTACATCCAATCTCGTAGAAATTTACATTTGTTTATATGACAACTATGAAAAATGCACAAAAAATCATGTGTTTTTCCTGCCATGCAATGAAACAACATGTATTACAAATTCCTATACGATTCATCATGTCATGACATTTTCTTCCTATGTTTTTTCTTATTCATGGGCTTTGAAAATCATTTGAACCAAAGATAACCTTAAACTTATTTCGAAATATTTAATGTGCTCCGTCGCTTATGTTCAATCAGTTCCATTAAGAGGCGTGCTTTGGTGTCCTCTCCCTTCTTAAAAACTTAGTAAATAGAAAATGCAAGAAGGACCAGGATTGATCAATACCTTTTCTGCTCAGAGGGTCTGAAGGGGTATCGACTAATTCTGAGTCGGGAGGAGAGAAGAACACCGGAGCAAAACTCTTTGGTTAATTATTACGTAACCGCCACTGACGTTTGTAATGGTTCTGCTAATCTTCAAGCTCCCGTGAGACCTCTTCCGGTCAGAATTTTGTGAGTATGAGCATTATGTGTATTCTTCATTGATTTTCTTAAGAGTTGCATTGCCTGTGGGTGCTTTCCGATTGAGCAAAACAGATCTACATCAGAATTTCCTAAATTACCACGTCTTCTCACTTTGACAAACTAGCATTTTCTTCACCTAGCCTGGCAAAATCAGCGGGAGCCACTTTCACCAGTACCAGTCAATTTATAACAACGAAAAAAGGAGACAAGTTCAAGAATGCCCAGTGAAGCTAACTGAAACCCTGTGAGGAAGTGACGAAAGTTCAGACAGTCTCAAGAGAATTCTCTAAGCAGAAAAACACCTACTAGCAGACTGACATGGGGCCACAGCTCAGACCTCAAACACGGTCTGCCCTCACGTTGGCCCAAATGCTTAAAACTCACAACAAACACCATCTTGATGAAAGCACAACACATAATTATCCAGGAGTTCAGTAGCGTACAAGCGATGATAATTTAGCCACATCCAAATAGCGTGCGGCAAACAAGCATGGCGTGGGGAAGCAAACGTATCAAGTTACATCAAGCATTCTGTTGCAGCTTCGCATCTTCGCTGCTCATACTACAGCGATGATGGGAGCATTATCGACTACGTATCGAAGTTCTAGCGATATAGATAGAAATCAGGATTATTTCCAGGAGGACTGCTGATCAGAGTCTACTCCTTTGGGGCGTGGAGGGCGGAGACGGTGGAAACCATGGAATCGACACCGCACTTGTTGCGCACATTCGAGCCCTTGCAGATCTTGTAGTACCCTTTCTCCCCCCAGTTCTCTCCCCACGAGTTCTTGATGATCCAGTAGGGCTTGTTCTTCAGGCGGGATGGCGCAAAGGCAGACGCCCCGTAGCCAACAAGAAGAACACCGTGGTCAAGGTTCCTGCCACAGATGTATGGGCATGACACACCACCGATGTATGTCTGCATGTACGCCGCGTTGATCCCGACTGTAGCCAAGAGAAAAAGACATAACATCAGAGATTTCCTATTGTTCATATTGACTGTTCCATGTATTTACAATTTTACATACAGAGTTCTGGCTCGGAAACTCTGTGTGAGACGGTTATACTTACTTGCCAGTGGTCCATGCTTGAGAAGGTTAGCAGCAATCTGTTCTTCATCAACAGAGACAACACTGTAGTTCTGAACTGAAGCGACAATCTTGGACTTGTCAAATTTGCAGGTACCATCCTTCCCAGTGTAAGGGTAATCCTTCTCTCTCTCAAGGCCACCAGATTTCAGAAGATAGCTGAAGGCTGAAGTCATTAACCCACCGTTGCATCCAGCGTCGCATGAATCAGGTTCTGAACTGTCACACTGAAAAGAATGCAGCACATAATTTGAGGCACCGTTGAGTTAAGGCAGAAAGCAGTAGCAGCAGAAGTTAAAGAAAATACTACATATATAACTTTACGTATGGACACTTCTTGCATTTAGAAATTATTTGATGCACTGGAAGAATTGTTTAATGAGGAAGCCAGAAACAGCACCACATCTACCATACTATTTTTCTAGACCACAGTTTCATGTACAGTACAAAGGTCCTTGCTGTGAGAAAATAGGTAAACTGAGATGAAGACAAAGAAACATGCACAATTTAGATAAAGCTAAGGGAACATCATCACAGGTAAAAAGGCCCGTAAGTAAAAGTCGGATACCTCATAGGCTCACAGACTCACAGTGCATAAGAGTAAATGGAGCTACCCGTTGATGTACCCTTCCTTAGGTACTTTAGGTAGCAATAAGAGATAAACATTCTTAAGTCACAAGTGTTCACTCTATGATTATACATAGTACTAAGATGTGGAGTAATTTAGCAAACATTAGGGACTACCCAAGTACACAGCTTATGCAAGGATTATAATTCTGATTTGCCTTATATTGGTCTAGTGAAAGCAATGGAAGAGCTACCCCCAATAACAGTTTGCTTCTTTCCAGTTCAATTAGAAGTCGGAACATCCAAGTTAAGTGGCGATGGCGTCCAGTTCCATGAGTTGAGACAGAAATCACATAAAGCGCATAAAATTATCCAGCGGTTATTATTAGATAATATGTAATCTGAGAATTAGTCCATATCCATACAGCTTAAAGTCAATGTTCTCAAAAGTGGGCGTTTCTTTATTTGGTGCGCTGCCCAATCAGAAACGATAACTTAGACAAGGACGCCACCAACTGACAAAAACATAGTGATATGTCACAAAAGTCCAACATATCTTGCGAACATATCAACCAATCACAAAAAAGATAGTATGTGACGCAAGAAAGAAAGAAAAAAGGCCTCACCTCATGGTCACAGTCGACGAACTGCTGCTCGGAGAGCACCTCCATCTTGCCCGTCGCTAGGTAGTTGGCTCCCTCTAGCGCCCCGGATGCGCTGAACGACCAGCACGACCCGCACGAACCCTGCGAAAATCAAGGGGGAAAAGGTCAGGATTGGAGGCAAATCAGACCTAGATACAAAACCATCAGGAATCAGGGGAATCGATTCCCGATCGGAAAAACTATCCGTGGAGCCAGGCGGACCTGGTTCTTGACGGGCCCGACGGCACCGTGGTCCCTCCAGTCGAAGTCCTCGGGGAGGCCGTCGGTGGGCAGGACGGGCGCGTCATGGGCTGACTCGCCCATCTCCCGCAGGAACGAGCGCCGCGACGTCTTGAGGCCCAGGAAGGTCCGGCGGAACTCGGCGGGGGTGAGGTCGGAGAACTTGGTGATCCCGTGCTCGGCGGACGGGTCCATCAGCTGGTTCCGGCGCGCGCGGCGCAGGTTTGCCTTGAACACGGACAGCCGGTGCGCGTGCTCCTCCGCGTCCTTGTACGTCTTCCCGAACCGCTGCACGAAGCTGACGAAGTGCGAGTCCAGCTCGAGGTCGTTGTCGTCGGCATCAGCGTTCCCGACGACCTGCCGGATCAGGGGCTCCTCATCGCCCGCGGCAGACGTTGCCGCTGCCGACGAGAGGAAGAGGAGGCCGAGGAGGAAGAGAAGAGGGGCGACGAGGCGATGATCCATCGGGGGATTTCTTGCTTTTTCCCCTTTCTCTTGCTTGTTTCGGTGGGTTAGCTTTGCTTCGGTTTCTTGGCTACCTCCGCTACCAGTAGCTTTATACTAGGAAGTTGTTAAAAGAGATATTTTCGTTTAGACTCACATATTCTCGGTTTAGACCCTGAGATGTTACTATATCTGCAAATGGGGGTCTCTTAATGGAGTAAATTGCATAAAACTATCATAATTTGGGCCAGGGTTGCGAGCCGGTACCATCTTTTTTAATTACTACCTCCATTCCGATTTATAAGGCAAACACATATTTCGAGAAAATAGTTTAACCGTAAATCTGGTCAACAAAATACAAATTATATTTAACAAAAATTATACCATTAGATTCATACTCAAAATACGCTTTCGATGATATAATTTTTGTGACATATGATTCATATATTATTGATCAAATTTATGGTCAAATAATTTTCTTGAAATACGTATTAGCCCTATAATCTGGAATGGATGGAGTATTTCAAAAACTATCAACTCTGAGGCACAACATTGCAAATCGGACTAATTTTCATCTAATGGCATTGTGGGACCCTTTAGATAGATTGACTGGTCAACAAAATTGCCACGTGACGACGTGGCTTCGATAAAGGGTCTACATCTGTGCTGGTGACGGTTCCCTTCGCCCCGTCCCATGGTCGGCCTCGATATCGGTGACCATATTTGCGGGGGAGCACGGCGATGCATCCTGGCGGATCGGAGCGGGGCTCGGTGGTGCACATCGGTGGAACAGAGTGGGGCACGGGGAAGAGCAGGAGGAGGTGCACATCGGTGGAACGGAGCAGGGCACGGGAGAGAATTGTTGGGGGAGAGCAGAATGCTCGTGGTGTGCTCGCCCGGTCAAGATGCTACAGCAGTAGGTGGATGTAGAGACGGATCAACTCACCGGTAGGAGTTGAGAGGTGGAATTTGACATGAGAGAGATGGGAAAAGTCTAACATGCTGACATGGCAGTTTTATTGATGAGTCAGCTCTATTAGATGGGTCCCACCTATCAGGAACTTTGTTAAGATGATTGATACGTTGAAAACGTATCTATATTTTTTGATGCTCCATGCTTGTTTAGTATATACTTTGTTTTACTTGTTCACACTTTGAGGTGCTTTTTACATGTTTTCTGGTACTAACCTACTAACAAGTTGCAACAGTGTCAGATGCCTGTTTTTTGCTGTTTTTGGTTTAAAAAAAGTTAGTAAAGAAATATTTTCGGAATTGGACGGGACAAACGTCAAAGTCAATTACTTTCCGTGGGGAACAAGAAGTCCAGAGGGGAGCCGGAGGGGCCAGCCAGGGGGGCCAGACCCACCCTAGGCGCGGGTGGGCCCAGCCCCGCGCCTGTCTAGGGTTTGGCTACCTTGGCCGCCTCCTCGGCCTCCCCCTTCACCTATAAGAAGCCCCCGATGCAGAACCCTAAGCACCCGATCAAATCTCCACGAAACCGTCTGTAGCCGCCGCCACCATCGTCCCTAGATCGGGGGGATCTGAAGTTCTTCCCGGCACCCTGCCGGAGGGGAGATTGTCCCGGAGGCCTTCTCTCCAGTATGATGCGTGAGTAGTTCCACCTTGGACTATGGGTCCATGTAGTAGCTAGATGGTTATATCTCCTCCTTTGTGCTTTCACGTATAGATCTTGTGAGCTTCGTTCATGATCAAGATCTAATCTATTTATAATCATGCATGTTGTGTTTGCGGGGATCCAATGGATATTAAGATTATTATGTTGGTTTGATTAATGTTTTTGTCTTTATGATTCTATCATGTCTGTGTTGTTTGTGATCTTGCATGCTCTCCGTTGTTAGTAGCTATCTTGGCCAAGTAGTTGCTAGTGACTCCAAAAGGGGGTATTTATGCTCGATAGTGGGTTCATGCCTCTAGTTTCTAAGGGAAGTGACAGAAATCTCTTCGGTTGTAGATGTGTTGTTGCCACTAGGGAGAAAACAACGGTCTCTTCTTCATGGAACATGTAGACTGTTTACCTTACACACTTTGCTTAAAGAGATTGTCTATTGCTTGCAACTTAATACTGGAGGGGGTTTGGATGGTAACCTGAAGGTGGACTTCTAGTCATAGATACAGTTAGATGGCGGTCTATGTATATTGTTGTATTGTGCAATCGAATCTCATAGGATCTTTCTGACTAGTAATTGTATTGTTATGCCTTGCTCAGTTCCTGTCAATTGCCCTGCTGTAATTTGTTTACCCTTCATGCCATGTTGTTTATTTAAGGAGAGCACCTCTAGTGAACTATGGAACCCGTCCAATCTTTACCATTGATACATCTTCCACTGTTACTTGTTTACTTGCTGCAAACTATTACCTTCTACACCATACGTTTAATCCTTTGTTACAGCAAACCGGTGAGCTTGACAACCTCACTGATTCGTTGGGGCAAAGTCTTGAGTTTGTGTTGTGCAGGTCTCCGCGTTGCTAGCAACACCTGTGTGACGTTTCCTTCCTCCTTATGGTTCGATAACCTCGGTCTCTACTGAGGGAAGACTTGCTGCTTCACACCTTGCTCTTGGGGTTCCCAACGGGCTCACATAAGCTGTGCATGCCATCAATGATATCAGATGAAAATTAGTATGATTTGCAATACTGTGCTTTTTTAATTACCAGAAGTGGTACTGGCTCGCAACCCTAGCCCAAATTGTGGTACTTTTGTGCAATTTACTCCTATTAATGTAGAAGCTCGCTGATTCAATTGCATTTCCAAATCGAGTTTGGAATCTGTGGAGGAAATAGGGTTATTGAGTACCTCAAGAGAGTTGAGGTCAAGTGCAACATGAATCCTCCTCCGCCACAAATTGAGGTTATGGACTCCATGAGGACAGTGCTAGTTTTCGAGATCCATCACAATTGGTGGGGAGGCTGAGAGCCCACTATCCCTGCCCTAATGGAGGTATGAGGTGTAGTGTTGAATGAGAAATAAAGTATATCCCTCTTTGTGACAACAAATACCCCAACATCCCAACGATCGCCATTCTCCTCTATGGTGAAGGACGAGCAAGGTCGACCTCAGCATCATCATTGATGTATGATGGCAAAGAAGAATGTCCATCGGTATGGAAGGATACGACTACAATGATGTATGATGTAGCCTAGGGGCTTCAACTTATCGAGTAATGTGGTGTATTATAATGATAGCGGCGATGAGTCTCCTTACGCTATGAAGTGCCCAACTTTCACACCCAAGTTTCTAAGAATACTCTGGCCAGATCAATTTTAGCCAATCAGATTGCAAGATCGATCCAAAGAGGTTTCTTATACATCTAACACCTCCACCATCCATGTTGCAAGCGGTGGTCCGAAAGAGATGGCCCAACATTGGCGTTGATCCAAGGAAACAGACAAAATGGCTTACGAGTTTACCACCGGGATCGATACATAACTAACCCATACGTTTAAAAGTGACTTTAAGGGAACATTTTGCACCAGCTCAGGTGTCCAGCAAGCTACATCAAACATGGCATAACTAGAATAAAAGGTTGCTTGACTATGTTCAAAGGTTCATAGCAATCAGAAAAAAATATCCCAAATATCAGCTAGCAGAAAGTTATTAAAGTTTCCGCAAACCATGCATAGGGTCATTCAAGACAAAAACAACGTTGGTTATTCTGAGGATGATGAAGCGACCAACTAAAACAGTAATCATAAACATCATAGACTGCAGGGTATGAGACGACTCCACCGCCCCGAGGCACTTGACCATGATGATTCTATTGGTAAAATTAATTTGTTAAGTTTTCTTTTGAGGGGAAATATGACCCAGATCCTTATCTTCAATGGGAATTGTTTGTTGCAAACACTTCGGTACTCCTCAAGCAAAACTAAAAAACAGAGGAAGAACAGGGCATGTGTGAGGCCGTCTGACAGAGTCGGGATAAGAGATTTGCGGCAGCAGAGGTTAACAAACTAAAAATCTTAACAGTATCAGTCGTTTACACTGCAACAAGACATCTGAATCATCATTCGAAAAAAGATCTTAATCTCCCACTGAGCCTTCCCAAAAGAACGGAACGAACGATATCAAAATAGTCTAATTTAACTGGCCAATTACTGAGCTGGAAGCTACGACTGGCCAACAAAAGCCATGGACGACGTTGGACGGCAGGCACTCTGCTGATCACGAGTTCATGGCGATGTGGACGGAGGCGTTTTTGGCAACCACTCAACCAGGCAGATGGGGCACGCGTCCAGCTTTGGTCCTTGGGCTCGAACGGCTTGTAGAGGCAAAGATGACGGCACGGCACCAGCCGCTCCGACGCCTCAAACCTATGAAAAATCTGTTGAAAAAGCCTCAAACCGATAATCGACTACGCAGAGTACTGATGAAACTTAATTAACACATAAAACCCGTAGCTAGCTAGGAGTAGATCGTAGCGCCTAGCCCTGCATCCAGACAGGACGAACCCAACTCTAGAATCCTATGTCGAATTGTCGATGACAACTCGATGTTTCTTCAACCATTACATGTTGACGAGCGCCGCCGATGTTGATGACCAGGTGCATTGCAAAAATTACCCCGCACGCACGTTTAACTAGGTGGACTAGTACTCTTTTATTTTGAAATACGTCGTACACATTTCATACTATCTATTTCAAAAATCCTACTCCCTTCGATCTAAATTAATTGACTTGGATTTATCTAGATTTCGATGTATCTATAAGATTTTTTTGAATGAAAATAAAAGAGTACTATCCCATCTAGGTAAACATGCACGCGGAGTAATTTGAAACACATAAATATACATGATCAAGCTTCTTTCGTTAGGAAAAGCGGACGCACCCGAACACGGACATCGCGAAGCTAGCCGTCAGAAAAGCCAATCAAGCTAGTATCCTCTCTGAAAGTGAGAACCTAAAGCAAACTTGATTGGAAGTCACAAAACGCCGTCCATTTCTTCAGAAAGTGTCAAGCAAATACCACATCTCTGGATGATATGTTTGCGCGTAAGTTGATCTTCGGATTAGCCCGAAAGCGAGATGGTGCGGCTGCACATGTGTGCACGCTAGATATATATGACCGTTGCTGAGTGATGGATCACAAGTTCTCAAAACAAAAGCGCCCATATATATATATAGACACAGCAAGATATCCTCACAACACCATCACACAGCTTAGCTAGTAGCCTCAGAAGCAAATCCTGACACGAACAGAAACACAAGCAAGAACACGAACACAGCTTCCAGATCAGCTACGTACAGATAAGTTCCTACGATTTTTAAGTCCATCCAGCCACAGAGATATGGAATCGACTCGACTCGAGCGATTGCGGTGGCGTTGCTAGCGTTCGTCTGCTGTGGGGTGGCCGCGGCCGCGGACAAAGCACCGATCAAATGGCACGCGACGTTCTACGGCGGCGCTGATGCCTCCGGCCGGCACCATGGATAACTACCTACCTAGCTTATCACACACTCATACGCCAATTGAACTGATCTACGCCCCCTGCACTGCACCGATTAAAACCATATCATTCAATGCAATCCATGTGGAGCTTGCGGGTACGGCAACCTTTACTCGACGGGGTACGGGACGCGGACGGCGGCGCTGAGCACGGTGCTGTTCAACAACGGTGCCCCTGCACTGCACCGATTAAAACCATAGCGCTTGTTGGAATTTGTCCACGTATCCGACTACGTCAATTTAAAAGAACAAACACGTCGCAAAATCTTTTGGCCACGAACACGTATCGTGTCTTAGATTTTTTTTATTTCTTTTTTTCTTAAACTCACACGGTACAACTTCTGGTTACAAGACCCTCGTGTGTGTGTGTGTATACCTACTTGGACTATTTTTTTTTTGCGAATGATACCTACTTGGACTATTACTCACACTCCATGTTCAAACCGGATACGATCAAACATATTAATCAAGCTAGCTAGAGAACTAACTAGACTCTACTAAACAAGATTATTGCTAATAATCTCTTCCTAATCTTGATTAACGACTCTTTGTCTCCCGTGCTTCTTCTAATCTTGACTCGTTATAGATCCACGTCTTGTTTAGGTCTCGCACCACGACAAGTCTAATTGGCTCTTCCCAATTTCGACTTGGCAAATTTATGGAACAACTCAAGCATGATGCGGACTATCCAACCACGGTAGCAAACCGTGGAACACACCACCCTAGCGCGATACATGTCGACTACCTTGTGGACTACATCGCCCACTCCAGCCTCATGCAGAGACGGGTCCTTATTGAAGAGACTCCCCTTCACTGGTTTACCGTCCCCTTCACACTTGAACTTGATCCTCTCGTCGAGACACATAGACGACTGATACGTTGGAAACGTATCTATAATTTTTTATGCTCCATGCTTGTTTAGTATCTATTTTGCTTTACTTGTCTACACAGGTGGGCCCGCGCCTGGCTAGGGTTTGGTGGCCCTGGCCGTCGCCCGGTCTCGCCCCTTCGCCTATAAGAAGCCCCTGATGCAGAAACTCTCAGGACCCGATCAATATTCCATAAAACCGTCTGTAGCCGCCGCCACCATCGTACCTAGATCAGGAGGGGGATCTGAAGCTCTTCCCGGCACCCTGTCGGAGGGGAGATCGTCCCGGAGGCCTTCTCTCCGGTATGATTTGTGAGTAGTTCCACCTTGGACTATGGGTCCATGTAGTAGCTAGATGGTTGTATCACCTCCTTTGTGCTTTCATGTATAGATCTTGTGAGCTCCGTTCATGATCAAGATCTAATCTATTTGTAATCATGCATGTTGTGTTTGCGGGGATCCGATGGATATTGAGATTATTATGTTAGTTTGATTAATGGTTCTATCTTTATGATTCTATCATGTCTGTGTTGTTTGTGATCTTGCATGCCCTCCGTTGCTAGTGGTTATCTTGGCCAAGTAGTTGCTAGTGACTCCAAGTGGGAGTATTTATGATCGATAGTGGGTTCATGCCTCTAGTTTCCAAGGGAAGTGACAGAAATCTCTTCGGTTGTAGATGTGATGTTGATACTAGGGAGAAAACAACGGTCTCTTCTTCATGGAACATGTGGACTGTTTACCTTACACACTTTGCTTAAAACAGTTGTCTGTTGCTTGCAACTTAATACTGGAGAGGGTTCGGATGATAACCTGAATGTGGACTTCTAGTCATAGATGTAGTTGGATTACGGTCTATGTATATTGTTGTATTGCCCAATCAACCTCATAGGATCTTTCTTGCTAGTAATTGCATTGTTATGCCTTGCTCAGTTCCTATCAATTGCCTCGCTGTAATTTGTTTACCCTTCATGCCATGTTGTTTATCTAAGGAGAGAACCTCTAGTGAACTATGGACCCCGGTCCAATCTTTAGCATTGATACATCTTCCACTGTTACTTGTTTACTTGATGCAAACCATTACCTTCCACACCATACGTTTAATCCTTTGTTATAGCAAACCGGTGAGCTTGACAATATCACTGATTCGTTGGGACAGAGTCTTGAGTTTGTGTTGTGCAGGTCTTCACGTTGCTTCCAACACCTGTGTGACGTTTCCTTCCTCCTTCTGGTTCGATAACCTTTGTTTCTACTGAGGGAAATCTTGTTGATGTACTCTTCATACCTTTCTCTTGGGGTTTCCAAGAAATCACTCTTCCTCCCTATTGAGTGTAGCATCAAGTAATTTCTGGCGTCGTTGCCGGGGAGACTAAGGACGTCTTCACTAGGGGAGTCATTCACTTCCTTTCTCTAAAAAACCCAAAAAAAATTAGTCTAGCTTGGTTTGCTTTCCTTATTCAAAAACTCAAAAAAATTAGTTCCTGCTCTGGCTGTTGCTGCTATTTTTGGCTTGCCCACCTTTGCCAAAATGAACTTTGCTGAGAACACCAAGTTGTGTGACTTCACTAGTACCAACAACAATGAATTCCTAAGCACACCTATTGCTCCACCTGCTCCTGATGCTACTTTTTATGAAATTAAGCCTGCTTTGTTGAATATTGTGATGAGAGAGCAATTTTCCGGTGCTGGTTCTGATGATCCTGCTGCCCATCTTAATAGCTTTGTTGAACTTTGTGATATGCAAAAGTATAAGGATGTAGATGGAGATGTTATTAAGATCATGCTTTTTTCCTTTCTCCTTGAGGGGAAAAGCTAAAGAATGGTTGCTATCTTTGCCTAAAAATAGTATTGATTCTTGGACTAAGAGCAAAGATGCTTTTATTGGAAAATACTACCCTCCTGCTAAGATTATTGCTATGAGAAGTGATATTATGAAATTTAAATAGCTTGATAGTGAACATGTTGCTCCTGCTTGGGAAAGAATAAAATCTTTGGTTAAAAATTGCCCTACTCATGGACTCACTGCTTGGATGATTATCCAAACTTTTTATGCAGGTTTGAACTTCTCCTCAAGAAACCTGTTGGATTCTGCTGCTGGAGGTACTTTTATGGGACTCACCTTGGGTGCTACAACAAGGCTCCTTGATAATATGATGGTTAACAACTATGAATGGCATGTTGAGAGAGCTCCACATGGTAAGAAGGTAAATTCTGTTGAGGAAACTTCCTCTTTGAGTGAAAAGATTGATGGTATTATGGCTATGCTTGTTAATGGGAAAGCTCCTCTAGATCCTAATAGTGTTCTCTTAGCCTCTTTGGTTTCTCAAGAAGAGCAAGTTGATGTGAACTTCATTAGAAACAACAATTTCAACAACAATGCCTATAGGAATAATTTTGGTAGCAACAACAATTATAGGCCTTATCCTCCTAATAATGGCAATTCCTATGGAAGCTCTTACAATAATGCTAGAAGTGCCCCCTCTGAACTTGAAGTCATGCTCAAGGACTTTATTAGTAAACAAACCACTTTCAATAAGACTATAGAGGAAAAGCTTTTAACTGTTGAGAAAAATATATCCTCTTTGTCTGAAGCTCAAACATCCTTGGTCAATAAAATGGCTGCTAAACCTGAAGCTATGGAAAACACCTTTGCTACTGCTCATGCCATACAAGTTACTATTGATGAAAATGTTAGGTTGTTAGCTCAACTTCATGCTAGGTGGGAAAGGGAAGCTGAAATTGATAGAAATAATAGTGTATGCACTATCACCACTAAACCACAAGTATCCCCTATTACTCCTCCTACTATGCCTAAGCCTATTGATCCTACTACTAGTGATGCTAAGTTTGATTTTGATATTGATGGTTGCAATATTTCTGAAGTGATTATGTTCTTGCAAAAGCTTGCTAGAAGTCCTGATGCTAGTGATATGCATGTTGCCTTTACCAAACATATTACAGATGCTCTTGTTAAGATTAAGGAAGAGAAGCTAAAACACAAAGCTTCTATTCCTAGGAAAGTAGAAGATAGTTGGGAACCCATTATTAATATGCAAGTGAATGACTTTGATCTCAAAGCTTCATGTGATCTTGGTTCTAGTATCTCTATTATGCCTAGGAAGATTTATGAAATGCTTGATTTACCACCATTAGAAGATTGTTATTTGAATGTCCCACTCAATGATAATGCTAAGAAGAAACTCATGGGGAGTATTAATGATGTTCTCATTATGTTTAACAATGTTTATGTCCCTGTGGATTTCTATTTTTGGATGTTGAATACAATGCTTCTTGTCCTATTACTTTGGGAAGACCTTTTCTTAGAACAGTTGGTGCCATCATTGATATTAAAGAAGCCACCATCAAATATCAATTTCCATTCAAGAAAGGTATTGAACACTTCCCTATGAGGAGAGAGAAGTTGCTTTTTTCTCCTCCTTTGAAAGCAATATTTGATGTTAATGCTTCTTCATTTGAAAATAATTGATTCTTCTTGCTTCTTGTGCCTAACTTAAAGGCGTTAAAGAAAAGTACTTGTTGGGAGATAACCCAAGAGTTTCCTTGAGTCTTGGAAGTTATTACTTCTATAATGACCTCTCCTTATCCTTTTTGTTTGCTTTTTGTGCCAAGAATGACCTCTAATGAGAGGGAAGTAAGATTTGGGGAGTTGCTGTCCCGAAACAGATTTCTGTCCTCCACCAAAAAATTCGTGAGGAGGCTCTGTAACTCGGATTGAGCTCAAAATTTATAAATAAATCCCCCAGTATGTTGGATAACTTTCTTTAGTTCAGCACTTTTTGATTTGAGCAACAAAAGATGTTCGAAAAAATTCGTTTCTACCTTCTGGTCTGTTTTGACAGATTTCTTCCATTATTTGTATTTGCTTCTTATTGATTCCTTTTTGAGCTCTCTTCAGGTAAATTGAGTTTCTTTAAAGGAGTTACTTCAGTAGCTTATGTTTTTAGTGAAAATCCTTGCTGTTCCAAAGCTTTGCCAGTGGTCTAATATCTTTTGAATAAGCTAATGTTGCTAATGAAGATTGTGTGAAGTTTTGTATGAAGGAAAAATTTCAGGTGTAGAGAGAGAATGATGCAATGAGATGAAGAATGGACAAAAGCTCAAACTTGGGGATGCCACCATGGTGTCACCCCAAGAAATATCCAAGAGGTACAAGCGTCAAAGCTTGGGGATGCCCAAGGCATCCCCTTCTTCATCAATAAAAAGCTCAGGTCTGTCTAGACACTTCACTTTTATTGTTTTATGCACAGTTGTGTTGTTCTTGGAGCGTCTTAGTTTTTGTTCACTTTGCTTAGTTTTTTAGTTTGCTTTATTAGTTTGGACCCCCGCTCTCGCTGTGTTGTTTTGCAAATAAGTTTTCTTGGTGTTTGGAAAGGAGTAGTAAGTTCTTGCTTGAAGTGCAAGAGGAGCTTGCATTGACTGTGACTTAGACTTTAGCATGACATGCTAGGTGTTGTTTTAGCATTATGCTTAGTGATTATTGTTGTAGCATGTCTTGTTCCAAACAATTGGGATTGCTTAGTGTGCCTTGAAGAAATTATGCGTTGTTTCAGCATGCAAAAGCATAGTATTGTGGTATTCTCCTTTAATGTTTTGCTTGGGTTGACTTGGCACATGCTTACAACTTTTTATGACTATGACAAGTCACCATTAGCCTCTATGATTATTTAGTCCTTGACTTGTAGTACCACTCTTTGCTTTGATTAGTTTGCTTTGTTGCATTGCATAATTATGGCCATTATTGCTCTCTTAGTTGGTTGCTCCCAGTCTTTTGCTAGCCTCCACTTGTATGAGTAAGTTCTTCTCATGCTTCCAACTCCCAAGAAACCAAGTTATTCCAAAGTGTCCACTATAAACTCCTATGCATGGTGTGTTACACCATTCCAAGTATATTCTTGTTTTCAACTATCTTCCAATTAAAAACTATTTTGTTATGTGAAAACTTAGTGATTAAAGCCCTCACGAACTTGATGGCACATTTTATTCTTTGCCCCTAATAAACTTGAACCATTGAGGCAACTTTGTTGTATATGCTTGCACTTATAAGTTGGGATTAGCAGAACCGTGCTGTCACGGGGAACATTTTCTACATTTCACATGTACTTTTTGTACTCTGTTGATATCATGCTCTTTTGCCTATGGATGTTATCGGTGTGAAATGAAGTGGGAACTTGTAAGTCCATGGAGTTTGTATTCTGTGTTAGAGAAACGCATGGGCCGCTAGCCTAAGCCATGCCTATTCATGGTGGAAACTTGCAGCATCACCATAGTGACATCTATGAAGCATTCTTCTTATATAAAAAAAGAGAGACACATTGAGAAAAGAGGAAAGAGAGAAAACACCATATTCCCATGGTACATAAGAACAATTGTTGAGATGCTTATTGTCTGCTTGCCTTGTCATTTTGATTATGGGAAAGCTCCTGTACCATGTGCAAGGGGTACCCTGTTGGCGGTTCTCAATGATATGCAAATACTTACAGTGACAAGAACTTGCCTGGGCCCTAAGTTGAGTATCCATGAGGTGTATCCCTCATAGTCAAGGGACTTGAGATTGCCAACTTATACTTTGTCAAGCATATACTCCAGCTTTGCCACTTTAATCTTAACCACTTCAAGATGCTTATGATAGGGGCAATGAGGACTGAAAGCTAATAAGTACCATAATTTTTGGAAGCTCTTTTTGAAACTTGTAATCCCTGCTTCCTTTACAAAAAGTCCTTTCTTCCATCATTATTGAGTCTCCACCTTCTACCTTTAGGCACCATTAAGAGAGCATAGTTGTCATTCTGTGTGCAATGTTCCAAAGCTTATTAATTGATGCATATTGTGTTATTACTTATTCTTGTGCTACTTGTTTCTAGTCACCCTTGTGAACTTTGCAGGTGTCATAATCATTATATTGCTACTCTATGAGGGACACGCTGATTGCCACTATGCTATGTTTTCTGCATGTGAAACAAACAAATGTTTTTTAATGCATGTTATTCATGATCTTTGTTTGTAGCTTGCCATGTTGCATGCATAATTACTATGTCCTATTGTTAGAACTCCATCTTTCATGCACATGTTTAGAGTTCTTTGATCCCAACTTGCAAATGGTTGGATCTTTATTGTGAGGGTGCATGTCACCTGAAAAATTGTTCTTTTTATCACTTACGTACTCGAGGACGAGCAGGAGTTAAGCTTGGGGATGCTGATACGTGTTGGAGATATGCCCTAGAGGCAATAATAAAAGTGGTTATTATTATATCTTTGTGTTTATGATAAATGTTTACATTCATGCTATAATAGTATTAACCAGAAACATTAATACTTGTGTGATTTGTAAACTAAATTAGAGTCCCTAGTAAAGCCTCTTTATAATACTAGCTTGTTGGTTAATAGATGATCGTGGTTTACTGATCATGAACATTGAGATGTTGTTAACAACAAGATCATGTCATTAGGAAAATGGTGTGATGGACATACTCCTATAGATAAGCGTAGCATAAAGATCAAGTCATTTTAATAGTTCATTTGCTATAAGATTTCTGATACATAGTAACCTAATTCCTTTGACCATGAGATCATGCTAATCACCATCACCGGAAGGATGCTTTGATGACATCAAACACCACACCGTAACTGGGTGGCTATAAAGGTGGCATTGAGTGTTCGGAAAGTATGGGTTGAGGCACATGGATCAAGAGTGGGATTTATCCATCCATATGACGGATAGATATACTCTGGGCCCTCTCGGTGGAATGTCATCCAATTATCTTGCAAGCATGTGACTGGCTCACAAGGGATCACATATCACGGGAACGAGAAAAGAGTACTTATCAGTAACGAGGTTGAACTAGGTATGCAGAGATACCGACGATCAAAACCTCGGATAAGTAAACTATCATGAGACAAAGGGAAATTGGTATCGTATGTAAGTGGTTCATTCGATCGCAAAGTAATCGTAGAAATATGTGGGAGCCATATGAATTTCCAGATTCCTCTATTGGTTATTGATCGGAGAAGTGTCTCGGTCATGTCCGCATAATTCACGAACCGTAGGGAGACACACTTAAGGATTCGATGTTGTTGTGTAGTTATGGAATGATGAGTAAGAGACCGAATGTTGTTCGGAGTCTCAAATGGGATCCGGGATATCACGAGGAGATCCGGAGAATAAGATTGTCAATATGACAATGGAAGGTCCGGCACTCCGGAGGGGAAGGGTACATGGATGTGTCATGACAATGTGGAATGGTTGCATCATGTACTAGGTCACTTTGCTGGGCAATATGAAGAGAGAAATCAAATCCAAGTTTGAAAGTCAAACGCCAATTTGAAAAGTCAAATCCGAAGTTTGCTTGGTGGAGGGAGAGTAGGAAACCTACCTAGGGTAGGAGTCCCACTCCCTCCACCCGCCGGCCAAGGAGGAGGAGTTGGGGGAGGACTCCCTCCTCCCAACCGCCTCCCTCCCACCTATATAAGGAGGGGTAGGGCGCCCCCTACCCCTCACACCAAAAACCCTAGCCCCAAGCGCCACCACCCCAAGTGTTGCCGCCGCCTAGGGCTCCTCCAAGTCGCCGACTAGGGTTTCCCCAAACCCTAGCCACCGGCCAAGCCACCCCCTTGGTGCCCTCTAAACCGTAGATCGCCAAGGCCTCTCTCATACTCCACCATACTCGCTCCGGCTTAAGGCGAAGTGTGGCATCCCGCAAAACCACTACTAGAAAATCGCGTTGAATTTGTGCATTGCATCGTCATCATCATGCATTGTTCGCATAAAACTATTTTCGCAAGCCAGTTTTGTTTTCTAAAACGCCCCATCTTTATTCAAACGCAAAGCCCGGTTCTCCGGATTAATTATTTTTGGCCGCTATCGGTTTGCATACGGCCCGTTTAAAACAAATAAAAAGTTTAATTGTTTTAGCGGGGGCAGTCGAACGGGCCGAATCGACCCGAACGACCACCCCCATTTTTAAATCGGTCCACCAGACAAATCCTACAGCTACCAACTAACCTACCCAGCCCTCCCCTCCACATCACCCCGACCCAGTCCCGCACCCACCCCGCGTCCCCTTCCTCGAGATCCTCCCTCCTCCCTGCTCCCCACCGGCGCCCGCTCATGCCTCCTCCTCCTCTCCCGGCCACCCTCTCTGCCCCGCCTCCCGTCGCCCCTCAGGCTCCCCCGACAGCGCCGCCCCGCGAGCGACCCACCCCTCCCGCCAGGGCCCCGCGCGGCCTCCACCTACCCCATCCCCCTTCGCTCACCGCCGTCACCAACCTCCGCCCAGGAAGCCGCCCGCCTCCGCCTCGTCCACAGCTCCTCCGGCCGCCATGCCACCTCACCGCCACCGTCAGCCGCGCAGACGACCGCGCCTCCCCGCCCTACCTCGCGCCGCCGCCGCCGTTCCCCACCATCTCCGGCCGCGCCCCTTCCCCCTGGCGCCGCGCGCGACCCCGACGCCGCCCGAGCTCCGCGTCGCCCCGGCCCGTGTCCGCGCGAGCGCCGCCTCTCCTGCTCCGACCTCGGCCTCGCGTCGCCTTCCCGTCCGTCCTCGGCCCCGCGCGCCGTCGCTCCGCCCCTGGACGCCTCCTCCGTTCGACCCCGCCGGCGCCTGCCTCCCGGCGACCCTGCGAGGGCCCTGCTTCTCGCGCGCCGTCGCGCCGTCCCCGCACCAGGCCGCAGTGCCCTGTCGCTACCCTCCAGTTCTCTGTTTCCATTCTTTGTTTTCTCCCTCTGTTTATCTGTGTTGCGAAAGGTGCGAGTGGCTGCAGCGATGAGATGATGGTTACAAGGTAGTACTCTGAGTGGATGAAGAAAACCTCCTGCGAAGTGTCAAGGGGTGGCACTGTTGTTTTTGGGGGATGCCGGTGTCATGAAGGCGTTGGCTCGGTGGACATGCCTTGCTTCTATAACCGCCAGAGACCGTCGCCAAGCTCTTCCGAAGAGGAACCGATGACACCGACAATAAAGCTCCTTAGCCGAAGTTCTCCATCGGCAGACCAAGTCGGAACCCCTAGGTCTTCAACACGGACTCGGAGGATCCCTGGACGACGAGCTCTTCATCTCGGCTGCCAAGACCGATCCTGAACCCGACGCCACGTCAAGTTCTCCCTCACGGATTCGAAGACCAAACCCGATAGCCGCCAAGATCGCGACGCAGCATGCCAAGTACTTCACCCCAGATGAGACGAGTACTACTTCCCGGTACGCGAACCGACAAGACCTTCGCGACAACAAGAACGGCACCGACCCGGACGAATCCGACGCGCCCCGACACCGACCCAAGTCCTGCTGCCCGAATGCGACAAGATCTACTTCTTTTGTCTGAGAACGACCCCGTCGAACCCTGAACCCCGAGGCCGAACCCCGAACCCGGAACCCCAAGCTCGCCGTACCCTAATGTGTGAACCCCTTCTCGAAACCCTATTTTATAATAAAATACCACTTGTGCATATTGAATTGTTCATGCATGCATCCATATCATGTGGTTTGGGGGGCCTTATGCCGATTCACCGTATAATTAAATATGGGGCCCATATGCGGGCAAATCTAGCCTTATATTGGCCTCATTTAAACTTGTGTAGCGAACCGGTGATACATTCTGCCTTGTTAAACAACATTTAAATTGCGGGGTAGCTAAACAACATGAACCACCTAATTAATTGTCGGGGCCCCGGTTCCGCTTAATATGACCTAATTGCATCGCACCTTTGCCATGCCATACATCATTCATGCATCATGCCGATCTTCTGCCGTTGTATTAAATATTGCATCCGGTGTTTCTTCTAGTGTTTTGCTTCTTCACGGATAAGGCCGTTGAGTTGATGTGAGCTTCGACCCGATCTTCGGATGAACCTTCGACAATGCTTTCAGGCGAGCATCTCCCCCTTTTCTACCTATCTTACTTTTATAGTATTTATTCCCTCCTGTTGATCTATTGCTATCTGTGTTGCGAGGCTTTAGTTTCCGTACCTGTGATATACCGTGCAGCCCTATATTGCCTTGGACACATCCTATTACCTGTTGTTTGGTAGATAGTTGGACTCGCGCGTCGTAGTCGCTTGCTCAAGTGTTGTTGCGGTGTCGTCCAGTGCCACAGTTGTTGATGTATTGCCGCATGTTGATGTTGGATATGATCATGGTTTTACTTATCGTTCACTTTAATTCCTGTTTAACAACTAAAATTGAAGTAAGCAGAGGCATCGGTGGGTGATAGAAAATATTTGGTTTCCGAACGCCCACTTGTGTCCCGTAGGACCCCGAGTACTTGATACCTGTTCCTTGATTTATCGCGCTATCCACATCCGGGAGGTATATGGGACCCCCCTGAGCCAGAGCTTGATTCAGTCTTATTTCTTGGGGCCACAAACTAGTTTGAGGTTTTATTTACGATCCTGTACTTATGCCATGCTACTTATGTATTTACGATTGTGCGAGGAGCACACTGTACTGTTTAGGAATTGTGACCCGTTTACGTGGTATCGACAGTCCCCGTTTGGGGATCTGCTGTCGTTTACCGCCGGCCCCACAAACCTTGAGTCCGTCTCGGAGCTTGCTTACTTCGTTGCGGGTGTACTCCAAGGGGTGGCCCCCTGAAATATTTCTGAATCCTGTGATTTTTCAGTCGTGAAAGCCTCGTTGGGTTTTGATTTGGTTTTTCCGAGGTTGATCGAGTGTGTGTTGCTATTGGTGCACCCCGGCCGGGTAAAACTTTCTGAAAGCCGTGTCCGCGGTTATGGACGACTTGGAGCACAGTATCTCGACCATAGACAAGCATAACTAAAGTTTATTGCTATAAATTTGACTTTATAATGACTAGTAATCAGCTTCACTATAATGGAATGGCTAAATAATACTGCCCACAATTGCTTGTTTGGAGTGTCGCTTGCGACCATTGTATCTGACTAGTAAGTATTGCAACTACAACGGAATGGCTAAATAAAAGTACCAACAACTGCTGGGTTTTTGGGGTTATCTCATGCTAATTGTATCTGACTAGTAAGTGTTGCCACTATAACGGAATGGTTAACTAAAAGTGCCCACTGCTTACTTTATCAGGATGATTATCTAAACCTGACTAGTAAAGAGCCGCAACTATAACTGAATAAGTAAAACTGCCAACTGTGTGAGTTCCTCGGTTGACTTCCTCGATCGGTGTCGAGGGGGAAACGCCAGGATGGGTTTGATTGGTGGTAGTACCAGGTTGGATCCGAATAGGACTTCCTTACCCCTCTCTGATAACCGCCAGTTGTATCGAGTCTCTATAGGTTGTTTAGCGCATGCTGCCGCTTCAGTCCACCATACCTATGTAGGCGAGGACCGCCGAATTCTAGTCTCGCCGTGTACTGGCCTCAGTACTGACGCTCCTCTTTTTCCTTTGCCCTTTGTCGGCACCCCTTTTGTTTAAGCAGGTTTTGAGATCGACGACGTTAGCAGGGTTACCCTTCCGGCTTGGCCTGGGCAGGGTTATGGACGCCATTGGTTATTCTTCAGGGCTCTTAGCCCCATTTGCATCTTGTCCGTAGCTGGACGCTCCATCGTTTTCGAGGTGATTTGGATCTTTGTATATTATATCTGTATTCTTGACTCATTTGAGTCGCTGTTGTATATATCTGTTCTGTGGGTCCCATCGAGGATTGTTGTGTAATGTTATTACTTCGTTTTCCACCCGCACGAAAGTGCCTGGTGGGCACCTTTGAATCGTTTCTATGCGGGTTTGGCGGGTTTCGCTAAAACTTGCATAGGGTCGATTTTGAGGGTGTTACACGAAGCCCTGCGAGATCTTCCCTCTACTTCCGACACCACGCTGAAAGGATCGTATGGGCACCTAGGGGGGGTGAATAGGTGCTACTTCAAATTTTCTTCTTTTTCAAATTAAGGTTTGACAATAAGGTAAATTCTCTAGATAATGCAACTTAGGTGAATTTACCTATATGACACTTATGCAAGAGCTACCACAACACAAGGTAAGAATAAGTAAGTAAAGTGCGTTAAGGATAGAAGTAACCAAAGTGGTGGACGTGCAGACACAAGGATTTGTTTCCCGTAGTTCCTTCCTTTTGAGGGGAAGTACGTCTACGTTTGGAGAGGGGGTGGTTTCAAACCACCAATGCCACAAAAGGCCTCCCTTGTTCTCCGATGAATCTCAACCCAACGGGATCGATTCACCTTCCACTATATTGGCAACCTTCAAGGTGGAAGCCGACACCGTTACAAGTTTGGGTCACACATCCACAACTTAATCGGAGGCTCCCAAATACAAGCAAGTTGTCAAAGCAATCAAAGACAAGCTTGTAAGAACCAAAACAAGAACTAGGGTTCCAAGAAAACACTAGATCAAAGGGGCCCTCAATGAAATGAGGGGGAAATGAAGATCTCTTTTGGTGAAGTAGTAGATCGGGGCCTCCTCCTTCGATTCCCCAAAGATCAATGACTTTGGGTGGTGGAATGAGGATATCTTGAGATTTGGTCTCCAATGGTGGTCTTGACTTTAATGAGAATGAGTAACTTGTCCCAAGGTAGGTGGAGGGGTATTTATACCCCTCCAGGGAATCTGGCCGTTGGAGCCAGTAATGCACCGGTAGTACCGGTACTCAAGCGGTAGTACCGTTGGCAAGCGGTACTACCGGTCCAGTACCGGACCAGGTACCGGAGATGACTTGAATGGTCGAGCCAGCACCAGTCTTGCATGGTATTACCTTGCGGTACTACCCCAAGCGGTAGTACCGGTCATATGACGCGGTACTACCGGTCTGGGCGGTAGTACCGGTCCCAAGTACCGCTTGGTGAAGGGCAAGACAGATAGGGGTGTTTTTTCTTCAGAACGGCCCGGTACTGCCGAGCGGTACGACCGTGTGCAAGCGGTAGTACCGCTTGTCTCAAGCGGTACTACCGGTTGGACCGGTAGTGCCGCTCGGTAGTACCGGGTGGTACTGACTAAAACCCATCCTTATCACCCTTGCACTGCACCAACCGGTACTAGAACCAGTAGTACCAGTGACAAGCGGTAGTACCGGACATATTTCCGGTACTACCGATTGACACAGTGGTTTTTTGCAAAGGGGATAGTTAGGCCAATATTTGTGCCATACCCTTATCAAACCTGTGATACACTTAGCACACAATTAAACTGATATGTGTATTGTTATCAAACATCAAAATCAGAGGGATAGAAAAATGCTCTTTCAATCTCCCCCTTTTTGGTGTTTGATGACAATACACTTTTGCAAGATAATTTTAATAGGAAACATATGAGATTTGTAAAATAGAGACGGGGCTCCCCCTAGATGTGTAGAGACAAACCTCCCCCTCTATTTTACAAACCCAACATGGGTGCACGAATATTGATACTAGGATTTGAAATCATACCTTTGCATAATAACATGTGATGAGAAATATATAGACAATGGATAACGCATATCATCACAAGATGGATCCAATGAAATAAACCACTACATAACCACTACATAACCACATAGTCTCATAAGATGGATCCAAGACATAACCACTACATAACCACATAGTCTCACACATAAATAGAGGGAAATTGTAACTACCTCGGTGAATTACGCTCCTAGATACAAGCCTGGATGAGCGGGAATGGTTGAAATAGTACGGTGGGGCCCCAAAAGCCACTCACGGGTAGACCTCTCGGCCGTCCCAACCATTTCCAGTCATCGGGACAAGTACGGGCGGCGTAATCAGCAGGCGAAGGGATCAACTACATACACAAGTGAGTATGTATGCAAGCCACCATACAATAGTACATCAGAGCCATACCATCTAGAAAGAAAGGAAATATAGCAACGCCATACGGCAAGATTCAAATGACCTAGATAGATATAATATTTTAGGATATTTCCTCATACATCACACATCAGAGTAACAAGCGGAAGCGGCAAACAAGGTCCGAGTACGGATAAGAAGCAAATCGGCATAAGATGCCCAGAAATAAGCACATCCCGCCCACAGATCTCACGGATCCCCGTTCCCGGAATCTCTACACCGAACGATCGTTGCCCACATCATCAGCCTCTTCCACCCAGTATCCGTCCTGCGAGTGTACCTGTTCATCTGAACCAATAATTTATCGTGTGAGACCCTAGGGGTACTCAGCAAGTCTTTATGCCTCTAAAGGGGACACAACCTGGGGTGACGCAATTGCAGCAAAAGATAAACCCTAACAGTTCTATAGATACTCGCTAACCATCCGCCTAACCAAAGATAGACGGATGTCCGTGAATTAATGACAACAGTTATAACAGTAATATCACCAGATCCATCCTCCTCCTCGCTTACCGACGAGGAAGCGGACGAACAACCCCCATCCGTTGGCAATTTTATTAACCATTCCATGAGTGTTGCACTATTTACTAGTCAATTACTTAGTCAAATTAAAAGCGGTACTTTAGTTATGCTTGTCTATGATCGAGAAACTGTGCTCCAAGTCGTCCATAACCGCGGACACGGCTTTCAGAAAGTTTTACCCTGCAGGGGTGCACAAATAGCAACACACACTCGATCAACCTCGGAAAAACCAGATCAAAACCCAACGAGGCCTTCACGACAAAGCAACCACAGGATTCAGAAATATTTCAGGGGGCCACCCCAATGAGTACACCCGCAACGAAGCTAGCTGACTCCGAGACGGACTCAAGGTTTGCGACAATGGCTGTAAACGACTGGGAACCCAAAACTGGGATTGTCGATACCGCGAAAACACTCCGCTTGCCTAAACAATACAGTGTGCTCCTCGCACAATCTTAAATAAAGCAGTAAACATGGCATAAGTACGGGATAGTAAATAAAACCTCAAACTAGTTTGTGGCCCCAAGAAATAAGAATGAATCAAGCTCTGGCTCAGGGGGGTCCCATAAGCCTCCCGGATGTGGATGGCGCGAATATTCAAGGAACAGGTTTCAAGTACTCGGGGTCCTACGGGACACAAGTGAGCAGGAAAAACCAAATAGCAGATATTGCCCACCGGTGCCACTTTCATTAGTTATCCCATTACTACTCAGGTTAAGTTGTTTAGGTACCTCGTTATCCATCAGACTCTCACATACCCTACACATGCCGTTCTACGACTCGCATGGCTCAAACAACTCCTGTAGTAATGGCTCATGGGATGGGGAACAAGCTTGGTGGGGTTTAAAAGTAAAGGCTATACAATACTTGGGATTCAGTTTAATGCAATCGCGACTCCATGATGCAAGAGTAAGATAGAGGCAATAGGTACTGTATGTATGCAAGCATGTGGTAGTGCTTGCCTGGCAACTCAGTTGAAGCGAGAGACGGATCTGGGTAGTGCTCCTGGTTCTCTTGATATATCCCCTGCTCAGTGTCTATTCGAAGAAGAACCAAACAAACAAGGGCCAACATAAATAAAGTGCACAAGCATAGGAATAAAATGCATCAAGCAAACAATCATGCCATGATGAATGATGCACAAGTTGCATGGTAATAATGTAGCATGGCATGGGTGAGGTGCGGTATACAAGAATAAGTCATTTTATTAAGGTTTGGCCACATTTTATTGTCATATTAGTTGCTGTATACTATATATTTATATGATGCATGCTACAATTGAAGTTATGGATAGCATAAACAGAAAGGTCTCGTCGAGCTGATCATTTTAGACATATCATTTGTCAAATTCGGAGTTTTAAAACAAAAGTTATTAATTTATTAAGGTCCAGGGGCATTTTACTGTAATTTAATTCAACTTGAAATTTAAAGTGTTCAAATAATAATTTGAATGGCATATTTGAAATCCTCACATTTTTCTGATTCAAAAACATATATTATTTGTATCATTTGAAATTATGAATTTAGATTCATTTTATAGTCAAAATTAATAATTAGGGTCAAAGTCAAAGGTTGACTAATTAAATTAATTCTGAAATTATTAGATTAAAGATTTGAATTAACATTCAAAAATAAATCATTTTTCATATAAGGTTTGAATTCAAATTCCAAACCAGGAATAAGTTATGAATTCTCTTAAATTTAAACATATTTTGAATTTGAACTGAATTGAATGAATTTGAAAGGTTTGAAATTTGAAACAGCAAACTCCTGGACTTTTTGGTACTCAGCAGATCCTACCCCAGGAGGATGACAGGTGGGCCGCATTGCTGACTGGGCAGACACGCGCGCGCCGATTCCTTTTCTCACCGGACTCTGCCTAGCCCGCGTCACTGACGAGCGGGCCCAGGGATCTAATCGGGGCCACACGCGCGCGCAGCCGTCCGGTGGCGACACGTGGGCGATCCAGGGGCTGCGGTCGGAAACAATGGAAGGTGAGGACCCTTTTTGCAAAGTTCTCGCAGGCGCTGGCAGGTGGGGTCGTGGGGCTGCGGTTTAGGCGAGAAAAGATACAGGGGGCTAAAAGCAAATAGGCATCGGCTGCTGCTGGGCGCGGTGCTGCGGCGTGGATCTGGCCGGGGTTTCGGACGACGATGGCGACGCCGTCGCCGGCCTAAACGCCACGACCCTAAAACGAAAGACGAAGAGGGGTTCACGGCCTACAACATTCGTTCGGGGTGCTAGCGCGGAGGAGGGCCGCAGCGCGCGGGGCAGGGCGACGAACAGAGGCGGAACGAGCTGCTGCGGGTGCTGCTGTCGGCCAGGCGCGACGCGCGGCGCGCGCGCAGAGCGTTCGGTGGACGGCGGCGGCACTACGGTGCAAGAGAGGGCAAGGGAGCATGTCCAGGGAATCGAGGAGCTCACCAGGATCCCGACAGTGGTGAAGGTTTGGCCGGAGGGACTGTCGATCTGCGAGGAGGCTGGCGATCCGGAGCTCCTGGTGCTCACGGGCACGGCGGCGGCGGGGCTGCTCCGGCGGGGTCCAGTGGCTGCCTCGCGTCCTGGGCGACGTAGAGGAAGCAGAAGGAGGACCTGGTGCTTCTGGCGCGGCTCGTCGCACTCCGGATCGGTCAGAGGAAGGGGTGGCCGCGACTAGGGTTTTTCTTGGGTGGCGATCATGGTGGGGAGGAAGGAAGGAGAGGGTAGGTTGGAGAGGGCCTGGGAGCCTCCAGATCTCGAGCTGAGGTGAGGAAAACCGGGGTGGCTGTTTAGATAAGGGAGAGGGGAAGGCACATGGGGTGGTGGCCACCTTTATGCACAAAGGAAGGGAAAAGGGGGCCTCGGTTTTGGCTAGGTTTGGAGGACAAGAGGGACCAGGGAAGCACATGGGAGGGGGGTGGTCAGGTGGGAACCGAGCTGGGTGGTTGAGAGAGGCAGGACTAGGGTCAGATGGGGAACTAGGGTTAGCTAGAGAGGTGGTGGCTCGGGTTAGATATGGGTAAGGTGATTAGAGGTAGGTTCTAGAGTTAGCAAGAGAGATAGAGAGAGGAGGGGTGAAGATGAGTGTTGGACAAAGACAAAGCAAGATCAAGCAAAGGAAAAGAGATGATCCATGCAAGCAAAACAAATAAAATTCAAATGACGAGTAAAAAGGTGGTGCTTGCATGGCTCTAGCTAGATCAAGCAAAAGAAGGAGAGAGAGAGAGAGTATGACCCACTCCAAGAATTTCAAACAAAAACCAAATGACCTAGATGTGGTGGTTTTGCATGGCCCATGCAAATAATAAATGCCATGTATTCATATTGTGAAAACAACATAAAATCATATGGCATTATTCCATGCATTCCCAAAAGGTGGAATAAGGCCAAGCAAAAAGGGACAAGCATTGGATCCACCCAACCCACATGAGCTAGGTAACTCAATTAAATGCCAACTCATATTAATTGGATGGTGGAATTATAAGGTGGTGAAGAAAGGTGGTGGAGTTTAATAAAAGATATGCCCCCAACTCCACTTGGGCATTTAACAATATATCAAGAACCAAATACAATATCAAGAGGCAAATACAATTAATAATGCATATGAGATAAGAACCAAAACAAAGAGGGTTTTTTGTATGATGCTCAAATGCAAGGTGGCATGAAGACATGAGCATGATATGATGATGATGCAACAATTATGTGTAGAGAGTAGCCATTATATTACTAAACCAAGTAGCATTACATTTGTTAGACAAATGGGATGCTACAGAAATCGAAGTTCACAAGCAATAAAAGGATCAAAATAAGAACGAGCTTGTGACTTCCCATGCAACACCCGTGCCTAAAGTGAAACTTCTCCCCCTTTGGCATCAAGACGCCAAAAAGGGACAAGTGCAAGACTACCGTCCCGACAGTCAATCCTCCTCCTCCTCCTCCTCATCCTCAAGGTCCTCCTCGTAAGGGGGTGGGGCGTGGTGCGAGGAAGAGACATCATCGTCCCAACGGCTGTGCTGAGAGATCCACTGATCTTCTGGAGTGATGTTGGTCTCGGACCCCTCGGAGACGGTCAAACCCTGAGCAACCATCATGTCCTTCTGCCGAGCACTGGCTTTCTTGGCATACACATGCGCCTCATACATGCGCTTCTGGTTGTCAACCTGGAAGCAGATGATCTTCTTGAGCTTGGCCTCCATCCTTTTGGCCCAAGAGGGCTTAGCATTCTTGCGATGGGAGACAACATAGTCAGTGTCATTCCCACTGTCAGCATCCTCAGAGTCATCCTCTTCCTCCTCACCCACTACAACGCGGGGTTTAGCATGTGTCTTGATCTTTGAGTGCCTTGGGCCTGTGCACAATGAGAGAGCGAGTGGAGAGTGTCCTAGCAATGATGGGGCACTTTGACACAATGAGGGCCATAATATAAGGAGCAAATGGTGGAACCCTCCGAGAGTGTGCAGCAGCAACCATCTCATTCCATATGAAGTCTGACACATCAAGAGGAGTGCCTGAGTCTCGGTTGAGGAAGGTGTTGAACAGCAAGTCTACAGAGAACCCATGCATCTCATCCTTGTTGCCCGCACGAGGGGCAACAGTCTCACGGAAAATGCGATGGAGAATGTCATACGTGGGAAGAAGATCCTTGATCTTGCCAGCAATCCCACGACCCTGGATATACAGAGGAGTAAGGACATCCTTGTTGGAGGGGGATCCCGCATGTGACAGCGAAAACCACAAGGAATGTCCCGGACGCAATCTTCATACCCCAATATGGCAGCAAACTCCGCAAGTGTAGCTTCCTTGATGGCACCTTGAGTCATCCAGGTGATCTTCCGAGTACGGCCAGTGTGGAAATGTGCAGTGGCATAAAACTGAGCAATAAGGAGTGGATCATAGTCATACTGGAACTCCATAATGGGGAACAAGCCAAGGTGAGAGCAGATTTCCTTAGCTTCAGCAAAGTAGTCAAGATTCTTGTTAATGTGCCCCATGTCAATCCACTGCTGAGGCACCACCATCTGTATATTGGTCAAAATAACCTCATGATAAACACGCTCTTGGAAATCATCGAAGAAGATACCGTCTTCTCTGGCCTTGCTCCGATTGCGGGAGTATGGATTTTCAATCCGGAGAGCCCTAAACTCCGACTCAGAGATGTCTGATAGTTTCCTTGGCCCTGATGGCCCTGAGCTAAGACTTTTGGTACGCCCAGAGGAAGGGGGCGAGAGGGAGGGGCACTGCCATGCCCAGCAGAGCGCTTGGTGACCCCCTCACGACCCCCACGGCCACCTCGAGTGGCGGGCAACTTGGAACGGTGTCTTGGCTGTGGCATAACCTCTTCCTCAGACTCCGTCTCTTCCTCAACAATCTCACGGCTAGCTTTAGAATGCTTACGCGCACCCCTAGAACCACCTGCATCTGTGAAAGCACGAGGGAGGATAGCAAGGGGGTAAGGGCACAAGAATCACAAATGGCAAACGAGAGAACTGAATATTGAACAGAAAAATGCAGTCAGTTTGGGCTGGTACTACCGGACCTGACGACCGGTAGTACCGCTTGCAAGCGGTAGTACCGGAAAAAGTTCCGGTACTACCGGTTGAGCGGCACGGGTTCGTCAGATCTGGTAGAAACGGACAAAAGTGACGGCAATAAACTGTAAAATAGACGATTCTACTCGATAACAAGGGAAGCATATGGCAGTACAACCTTACAACATGTCAATTTATCCACAAATCTAAGCCAAAACCTAGATCTAATGAGGAAATTAAACGGATAGAGAAAGGGCGGTTGTACCGGGATCCATGGCGGTGGAAAGAGGTGGGAGCCTGCCAAGAGGCCGAATCCAAGGGGGATCCGGGGAGAGGAGGGCGCGGCAGGGCTCCGGCGGCTTCAAGGTCTCCGGCAGCGACGCGGGTATGAGTGGGGGGCGTGGGGACGAGTGAGGAACTGAGGTGTGCCTCCCCACGCGCGTCCAATATATACCAGGAAAACGCCGACCGGTAGTACCGGTTGCTGAAGCGGTAGTACCGGTTCCCCAACCGGTAGTACCGGTTGCTGAAGCGGTAGTACCGGTTCCCCAACCGGTAGTACCGGTGACCGGTAGTACCGGACATGTGGGCGGTAGTACCGTTCCTAGAGCAGTTTCCAGGAAACGACCTGGGAACTACCCAGGTCTGGTAGTCCCGCTCGTACATCTGGTAGTACCGGTCCCATCTGATTCGAAAGCCAGGAAACAAAGGTCATTCTTGTGCAGATAGAGAGCGGGTTTTTGTGAGGGAGTAAGGAGGCTTGGGTTGAGACAGGTGAGCTGGGAGGCACATGCACTCTAAAAATCGAGAAAAAGATGTTAAAAACTAAACTAGAGTGCATGAGACTAAGAACGGTGAGGACACTTCAAAACATGAAAACCATGAGTAAAAAACAAATAAAAAATGACAAACACGAGTACGTACATCAACCTCTCGATTGAGAGGGGGCGGTGGCCTAGGCCACCATATTTGAGTATACTCGGCTTGGCACCACGAAGATATATCTTGGGTCCATTACCAAAACTCATCATTAAGCTCACATATCACAAAATGATATTAAGAGGAATGATTTTGTTTACTTTTCGCATAATGGGGGGAGGGATGGTCCAATCAATTAGGACCGCACTCCCCCTATGTCCATGCCTACACCTAAACCAAATATGGGTCGAGTATTAGGTGAGGGTGCAAGATAATCAAGTCAAGCTCCTTGAATCTACGATATTTAGTTCATTCCTCAAGTAGCAAAACCTTGCTTCATCAAGTGGCTTCGTGAAGATATCAGCAAGTTAATCTTTGGTTGAAACATAGGATAGATCAATATCACCTCGAGCAACATGATCTCTAATGAAGTGATGATGAATCTCAATATGCTTTGTCCTTGTGTGATCCACCGGGTTGTATGCAATTTTGATGGCACTTTCATTGTCACATAGAAGAGGCACTTTGTCACAATGGACACCGTATTCCTTTAAAGTTTGCCTCATCCATAGCAATTGAGTGCAAGTACTAGCGGCAGCAACATGTTCGACTTCGGCGGTGGAGAGAGATATACAATTTTGCTTCTTAGAAGACCAACATACCAAGGACCTACCAAGGAATTGTCAAGCCCCGGATGTTGTTTTTCTATCATCCTTGTCCCCCGCCCAATCCGAATCCGTGTATCCACAAAGATCAAATGTTGAGCCTCGAGGATACCAAAGACCATAAAATGGGGTATGAACTAAATATCGAAAGATTCTCTTGACCGCCATTAAATGGATTTCCTTAGGAGCCGCTTGATATCTTGCACACACACCTACATTCAACACAATATCGGGTCTAGATGCACAAAGGTAAAGCAAAGAACCAATCATGGACCGGTATACCTTTTGATCCACATCTTTACCATTTGGATTTTGTTCTAGATGAGTCTTTGTAGCCATGGGAGTAGGAGCTCCATTTAAATCTTGCATTTTGAATCTCTTGAGCATATCTTGAGTATACTTGGCTTGATTGAAGAATGTCCCTCCTCTAACTTGCTTGATCTCAAAGCCAAGAAATACTCTCAACTCTCCCATCAAAGACATCCGGAACCTACTAGTCATAAGCTTTGAGAATTCATCATTAAAAGCTTTGTTAGATGAGACAAAGATAATATCATCAACATATATTTGGCATACAAAAATCTCCCCATTGACCCTCTTAGTAAAAAGAGTGGGATCGATTTTCCCAACCTCAAAGCCACGGCCAAACAATAACTCTCTAAGGTGCTCATACCACGTGCGTGGGGCTTGCTTGAGCCCATAGAGCGCCTTATCAAGTTTGTAGACATGGTTTGGGAAGTTGGGGTCCTCAAATCCCGGGGGTTGCTTAACATATACCAATTCATTTAATGGACCATAAAGAAATGCACTTTCTACATCCATTTGTTGCAACTTAAAGTTATGATGTGCCGCATAAGCAAGAAGGATACGGATGGACTCAAGGCGAGCCACGGGCGCATAAGTCTCTCCATAATCAATGCCTTCAATATGAGAATACCCTTGTGCAACCAATCTAGCCTTGTTCCTTACTATAATTCCATGCTCATCTTGCTTGTTCTTGAATATCCACTTTGTTCCAATAACATTGCGGCAATCCTTTGGCTTCTCAACTAACTTCCATACTTTGTTTCTCTCAAAGTTGTTGAGCTCTTTGTGCATAGCTTCTAACCAATCCGAATCTTCAAGAGCTTCCCACACTTTCTTTGGTTCAATCATGGAGATGTGAGCTTGGTGTTCACTAAACCTATTCAATTGTGCTCTTGTGGAAATACCTTTCCTTAGATCACCAACTACATTTTGTAGAGTGTGATATCTTATTTCCAACATTCTTTCCTTTCTAGCTTCACGACGAGCGTGGATCTCCGTGTTGTTTCTTGGAGGACCCTCTTCATCATTTTGATCCTCGTCTTGACCATCATCTTGACCTTGATCATCATTGGAGTCATCCTCTACATTGGGAGGCAAAGATTGACCTTGGTCTTGATCAAGTGCTATTCTAGCATCAATTTGAGCTTGTCTCAAAGCAGCTTGTACAGATCTTCCTTGACAAATTGACTTGGCACCACTTGACAATCCGTCGAATGGACCAAGCTCCCCTTGACTAGAGTTGACACTTTGATCACCATGTTGAGGGTCCACATCTTATCTTTGGCTTGAGTCAATGTCCTCTTCGGTGGATGGAGCATGTTGAGGTTGTGAAGATGAGGGCTCCACTTGAGTGGAGCATAGTTCTTCTCGATCCGCCATAAGGGGTTCCTCAACGGGGCGGATATATCCCACACCCATTCTTCCTATGGCATCCTGAGGCATTTCATCATCTGCATCACAAGCGTCAACACGCCCCCCTTGGGGACCATCATATTCTTCGAAGGTCACACTACAAGATTCTATGACGGCTCCAGAGAGCTTATCATAGATTCTATAAGTGTGAGATTCGAGACCATAGCCAACAAAAATACCCTCTAATGCTTTAGACTCGAATTTAGACAAACGAACACCTTTTATGAGATAGAAACACTTACAACCGAACACCCGGAAGTAAGATATGTTGGGCTTGTTACCAGTAAGAATTTCATATGGAGTCTTGTTGATTTCTTTGCGGAGGTAGAGCCGGTTTGAAGCATGGAAAGCAGTGGAAATGGCTTTGGCCCAAAAGTTGTATGGAGATTTAGACTCCGCCAACATGGTCCTAGCCATCTCAATAAGAGTCTGGTTCTTCCTTTCGGCCACGCCATTTTGTTGAGGGGTGTATGCAGCGGAATATTGATGTTTAATCCCCTCATCACTAAGGAAATCATTCAAGGTGTAGTTCTTTAACTCGGTGCCGTTGTCACTTCTAATGATCAACACGAGAACATTGTATTGCCTTTGGACCAAATTGATGAAGTCGATGAAGGTCTTTTGAGTTTCACTCTTCAATTTGAAGAAATAAACCCAAGAGTATCTTGAAAAGTCATCAACAATCACCAAGCAATATTTCTTCCCACCAAGACTTGCATGAGATGGAGGACCAAAGAGGTCCACGTGAAGGAGCTCCAAGATCTTGGTGGACTTGATGCGGTTCTTAGGCTTATGAGGAGCATCATGCATCTTCCCTAGAACACATGCCCTGCAAACACGATCTTTGGCAAAGGAAACATTTTATTTTAGTCCAACAATATGGACCTCCTTGTGGAGACTTTGGAAAGTTCTCATATTGACATGGGCCAGTCGGCGATGCCATAAAGCCAAAAAAGGATCTTTCGTGTATAATCCTGCATAATCTCGAATGTTATCAGTTCCGGTACGTAGACCAAATAATACAATGCAAGCAAAAGTCCCTAGATTCATGGAGATATAGAACAGCATATAAGTTATCATGCTTGCATATCCATCATTTGAGTCTCCAACAATTATTCCAATAATTACATATCCAATTTGCCCTATGGACGAATATGCAAGCATATGTTTCATGCTTGTTTGAGTAATAGCAAGGAGATTCCCCAAAATCATGCTAAGAATATCTAGGATTTCTAGAATAAGATGACATTCGTTTGATGAGAAATAAAAAGGAATATCGAGAATTTGCGTGGCTGAAGCTGAAGCAGCTACTTTCGAAGTAACAGAAAGAAAAGCAACGACTGGAGTGGGGGATTCAGAGTCGAAAAGAGGATTCCTCGCTTCCCTAATCCTTTTAATCTTCGCTATCTTTCAAATCTCCAACCCACATCGGCCTTTCCGAATAAGCACATCACACTTGTAGTGGCTTGCCCCGAAAAGTCCACCACATACAAGTCATGTTCGACATACCCAACGAAAGCGACCTTGAGAGACTTGCTCCACATGAGGACCACAAGATCATTATGTATAAAGACGGAAAAACCCATCTTTCCAAGAGCACAGACTGAAAGTAAATTGTACCCAAGGGTCTCAACAAGCATGACGTTCACGAGTGTAATGTCGTGAGCAACCACAACTTTGCCAAAACCCAATACCTTAGATTTTGACTTGTTGGCATATGTCACGGTGATTTGATCATCATTTGGCTTTAACTCCTTGACAATAGACGAGCTTCCTGTCATATGACTTGTGTAACCACTATCAAGCACCCACTTTGACCCTCCAGAAGCATAACTCTACAAAAGATCAAGCTAATTTTTAGGTACCCATTTTTCAATGGGTCCTCTTTTGTTAGCAACAAGGGTCTTGGGAACCCAAATAGACCAAGCAATATAACCATCATATGGGCCAACATATTGTGCATACACATCACCATAATAATCACGCATTAGAACATAGTGAGGGTTAGCACTACCCGCAAAGTCATCATGAGACATAGTTTTACCACTTGTGGTCTTACTACCCACAATGGCCTTGTTAGTTTCTTGTGTGGGCTTGGCCTTCTTCTTGTTGTTGTTCTTCTTCTTCTTCTTAGAATTGGAGACAAATCCAATGCCCCACACTAGGCCTTTGCTTACTCAAAAGATCATCAATAGACTTGTTGCCTTGTGGAAATGTGGCCTTAGCAAGCTCCCCCTTCAACCTAGCATTCTCTTCAAGAATAGTTGTACTACTAGATGGAATGAAGTTACTAGGTGAAGGAATATTGGCCAATTGAGTTTGAAGTGTTTCATGGGACTTTGTGAGTGACAAGAGTTCACTCTCCAAAGCCTTGTGGGCCTTGTTAAGCAACCTAAAGTCCTCGGCAAGTTTTTCATGAACCACACCAAACTCAATCTTGTCCTTTTTAGCACTTTTGTATTTAGCAATAGCATGATCACGCTCTTTGATGAGTTTGTTCACAATAATGTCATTGGCCTCATCAAGCCCTTCAAGTTTTAATTCAAGTGACAACCTAGTTTCTTGTTCTTCTTCTAGAGCATTGTTTAAAGCCTCTAGCTCACTCATGTGTTCATGTCCAAGTTTACATCTTACATCTAGAAGCTCTTGAGTATGTGAAAGTTGATCTAGAATGTTTCCAAAATGTAACTTAGCATCTCCTTCTAGGTTAGTCATAAACTCATCAAAGGCAATTAATTCCTTTTTAACATCAAGAGACATCTCATCATCAATTTCATCATTATCTAAGGGAGTGGAGCGGGATGATGAGGATACCTCCGTTCCTCTTGCCATAAGGCAAGTGACGTTCTTGGTGGGAGAGTTCTCATTTGGAGAATCGAAGAGTGAGAATGTCGGAGTAGAGATTGTGGCTAGAGCAGCCACACCATGAGAAGTTTCCTCTTCCTCATCTTCATCATCTTCATTTTCGGAGGAGTATTCTTCATGAGTGATCAAGACAATTTCTCCCGACTTCTTGTTGATGGGATTCTTCTTGATGAAAGGTTTCTTGTAAGGTGCCTTGAGAGTCTTCTTCAACACAAGCTTACCACCATGATCTTCTCTCTTATCATAGGGACAACTCGCTACAAAGTGATAGCGGTCACCACAATTGAAGCAATTTCTCAATCTCGTTGTATTTTCTCTTTTCCCATTTGGGTTGCTTTTTCTTTGCATTTCCATCTTGGCCTTGGCGGGGTTCTTCCAAAAGTTCTTAGCATAGAAGGCCATATATTGACTATGAGAAATCTTGACTTCATCGGGGTGGTCCATGGAGAGCCCTTCATCACTATCATCTTCATCCCCATGATCCATAACTTTGGCCTTCAAAGCAACATTGACAACATTGCTCATACCAAGGGCACAAGCACGGGCATCTTTGGCATTCTTGGCGGCAACCTTGAAAGCGACCATCTCTTGCATAACTTCATTTGAGGTCATGATATGGTAGTTGTGTCTTCCTTGTAGGCTCTTCAAGTCGGTGGGCTCAAAAGGCATGAGTGCACTCACATATTTCCTTTTTATCCATGCATCATCCACATGTGAGGCACCCACATTTCTAAAAGCGGTGGCGGTGGTCTTGATCCTTCGGTACATGTCTTCTGCTCTTCACCTTCTTTCATGTAGAAGCCTTCGGCTTCATTGCTTAGAGCATCATATCGGTTCCTCCTCATACTCTCATTTCCAACAAACAACACAATGAGAGCATCCCAAGCTTCCTTGGCAATGCTAAAGTGCTCAATGTGTGGATAATCCTTTGTCCCCAATCCTTGTTGAATCATGTGCAAAGCAGTGGCATTGAGTTGAATATTGACAATCTCTCTTCTTGTCAAGTTGTTTGGATCCCCAATAAAGAGTCCATGCTCGATGATGTTCCATAGTTCAATGCAAGAGCTGTGCACATGAGTTCTCATTAGTGATTGCCATTGAGCAAAAGTAGCAGACTCTTCAAGCTTAGGTGGGTCACCCCTATTGTACACATGAGGGTGAGGGATGGGAGGATCAGGAGAGTACCAAGATTCACGGTGCTCACCCTTCCCCCCATCAAGTTGTGTGGAGGAATTAGCGTTGTCTACTTTACCCCCCACCACCATACCCTCGGGGGATACTGAAGTATTCCCTTTAGGTACAACGGATGGTAGATCCTCTTGAGGATATGGGGGTGATGAGCCATCTTTGTCTTTAAGAAGTTGCCCAAGCATATTCTTGACTTCGTTGACCAAGGAAGAGCTCAATCGTGTTTCCAAGTTTCTGAGATCTTCCATGGTCACCGGGGTCGGCTCACTACCACCATCCCCTTCTTGGCTACCCATATTCTCTTAGGCGGTAAAGCCCAAATAAAGAGCTGAGGCTCTGATACCAATTGAAAGGATCGTATGGGCACCTAGAGGGGGGGTGAATAGTTGCTACTTCAATTTTTCTTCTTTTTCAAATTAAGGTTTGACAATAAGGTAAATTCTCTAGATAATGCAACTAAGGTGAATTTACCTATATGACACTTATGCAAGAGCTACCACAACACAAGGTAAGAATAAGTAAGTAAAGTGCGGTAAAGGATAGAAGTAACCAAAGTGGTGGACGCGGAGACACAAGGATTTGTTTCCCGTAGTTCCTTCCTATTGAGGGGAAGTACGTCTACGTTTGGAGAGGGGGTGGTTTCAAACCACCAACGCCACGAAAGGCCTCCATTGTTCTCCGATGAATCTCACCCCAACGGGATCGATTCACCTTCCACTATATTGGCAACCTTCAAGGTGGAAGCCGACACCGTTACAAGTTTGGGGCACACATCCACAACTTAATCGGAGGCTCCCAAATACAAGCAATCTATCAAAGCAATCAAAGACAAGCTTGTAAGAACCAAAACAAGAACTAGGGTTTCCAAGAAAACACTAGAGCAAAGGGGCCCTCAATGAAATGAGGGGGAAATGAAGATCTCTTTTGGTGAAGTAGTAGATCGGGGCCTCCTCCTTCGATTCCCCAAAGATCAACGACTTTGGGTGGTGGAATGAGGAGATCTTGAGATTTGGTCTCCAATGGTGGTCTTGACTTTAATGAGAATGAGCAACTTGTCCCAAGGTAGGTGGAGGGGTATTTATACCCCTCCAGGGAATCTGGCCGTTGGAGCCATTAGTGCACCGGTAGTAACGGTACTCAAGCGGTAGTACCGCTAGCAAGCGGTACTATGGTCCAGTACCGGACCAGGTACCGGAGATGACTTGAATGGTCAAGCCAGCACCAGTCTTGCCCGGTATTCCCTTGCAGTACTACCCCCAAGCGGTAGTACCAGTCATATGACGCGGTACTACCGGTCTGGGCGGTAGTACCGGTCCCAAGTACCGCTTGGTGCACGACAAGATAGATAGGGGTTGTTTTTCTTCAGAATGGCCCGGTACTGCCGAGCGGTACGACCGTGTACAAGCGGTAGTACCGCTTGTCTCAAGCGGTACTACCGTTTGGACCGGTAGTGCCGCTCGATAGTATCGGGTGGTACTGACTAAAACCCATCCTTATCACCCTTGCATTGCATCAACCGGTACTAGAACCGGTGGTACTGGTGCCAAGCGGTAGTACCGGACATATTTCCGGTACTTCCGGTTGACACAGTGGTTTTTCGCAAAGGGAATAGTTAGGCCAATATTTGTGCCATACCCTTATCAAACATGTGATACACTTAGCACACAATTAAACTGATAAGTGTATTTTTATCAAACATCAAAATCAGAGGGATAGAAAAATGCTCTTTCACACGCCGTCGTGCTGCCGGAATCACGTGGAGAGTGCTACAACCTCCGCTGCCTGCTGGAACAAGGGAGAGGAAGGTCTTCATCGAGTACCGAACGTGTGACCGACTGCGGAAGCGCTGCCGGAAAGCAGCGCCAGAAGGGTCGTCTACGCGATCTTAAGATCGGCAAGTGTACGACTACATCACCCACGATAATCTTCTCTCGTTAACCGTTTTGGAATCTTCGAGGGTGAGTTCCTGTATATACTCGTTGCTACAATATAGTAGATAGACCTTGGCTTGTTTGTGTGCATGCGGTAGAAATTTTTGTTGTCCATGCTACGAACCCCTACAGTGGTATCAGAGCCGTGTCTATATGTAGATCTGTTGTACGAGTAGAACACAATGGTCATTGTGGGCGGTGGTGCTTTTATTATCAATTGCTTTTTGTGTACTTTGCATCTTGCGGTATGATGGGATGAAAAGTGTCCCGGGCTAATCTTACATGACATCGTTCACGAGACTTGCTCCACGCTCAACATGCAACTTGTATTGCATAAGTGGCTTTGCGGGTGTCTGTCTCTCCCATCATAGTATAGATTCAATTTACAACAGGCACTTGATAGTTCAAGCATCAACGTTGTGGTTCTTGTTCGTAAGTTAGAATGACACTTATTGAAAGCCCCAAACCACGTAAAATATGCAAAGAAAATTAGAGGCGTTTAACTTTGTTTTGCAGAGGTGTGCTGTGATGTGATATGGCCATGATTGTGATTATATTTGATGTATGCAATGTTCCTTATTGTAAGTTGGCAACCGGCAGGAGCCATATGGTTGTCTTCAAATTTCGTTAAGACCTGCATGTCTATTCAAAGTAGTTGTAATAGTTGAAGCTGGTGGACGATAACCATGAAACGACGCCATTGACCTTGACGCCATATCGGTGATGATGGAGATCATGATTGTGCTTGAAGATGGATATCGGAAGCACAAGAAGAAAGGCCATATCATATCACATATTATGAATTGCATGTGATGTTAATCCTTTATGCATCTTGTATTGCTTAGTTTGCGACGGTAGAATTATAAGATGATCCCTCAAGCACACAAATTTCAAGTTTTAAAGTGTTCATCCTTAGTAAGCACCGTTGCTAAAGCTCGTTGTTTCGAAACACCACGTGATGATCGGGTGTGTTAGATTCTGCGGGTGTATACAATGTGAGGAAGCCAGATTTGCTCATGCAGAAGCTAAGGTTTGATCTTGACAAGCCTAGAATGTACAGACATGGTCTCGGAACATGGATCACCGAAAGGTAAAGCATGAGTCATATAGTAGATATGATGAACATGTTGATTGTTCGCCATTGAAGCTACATCAACTCTCGTGATGATCGGTGTTGATGTGGTGGATTTGGTTCATGTGATCACTAAAACAATTTGAGGGATATTGTTTTGAGTGGGAGTTCACCTAGATTAATTTAACTATTAATTAGAACTCAATTTGTCATAAACTTAGTCTTAACTATTGCAAATATGTTGTAGATCAATGGCGGCCCCTACCATCAATTTTAATGCATTCCTAGAGAAAGAAAAGTTGAAAAACAATGGAAGCAACTTCGCGGATTGGTTCCGCAATTTGAGGATTGTCCTCAATGCTGGTAATTTGACATATGTGCTGGATGCACCGCTGGATGACCCACCTGCAGCTACTGCTACCGATGAAGTAAAGAATGTTTACCTCACTCGGAAGAATCAGTACTCCACAGTTCAGTGTGCTATCTTGTATGGTTTGGAATTGGAGCTTCAGAAAAGGTTTGAGAACCATGACCCACATGATATTGTCAGTGAACTCAAAATGATATTTGAGGCTCACGCGGCAGTTGAGAGTTATGAGGCTTCTGAAAAGTTCTTTAACTGCAAGATGGAAGAGGGCAGCTCCGTCAGTGAGCACGTGCTTAAGATGTCTGGGCATGCAAACAAACTCCAAAGCTTGGGTATAGTGATTCCTAATTCTTTGGGGATTCACCGTGTCCTCCAATCACTACCACCAAGTTACAAGAACTTTGTGATGAACTACAATATGCAAAACATGGACAAGACGTTGCCAGAACTCTTCTCCATGTTTAAATCTGAAGAAATGGAGATCAAGAAAGAGCACCAAGTGTTGTTGGTCAATAAGACCACCAAATTCAAGAAGCAAGGCAAGTCTAAGCAAAAGGGAAACTTCAATAAGGGCGGTAAGAAAGTTACCACGCCGACGAAGAAGACCAAGGCTGGGCCTAAGGCTAATACTGAGTGCTTTTACTGCAAGGCAGAGGGTCACTGGAAGCGGAATTGCCCAAAGTACTTGGCGGATTTGAAGAACGGCAACATCAAGAAGAAAGGTATATCCGATATACATGTTATTGATGTGTATCTCACTAGTACTCGTAGTAGTGCCTGGGTATTTGATACTGGTTCAGTTGCTCATATTTGTAACTCGAAACAGGTGCTGCAGAATAAACGGAAGCTAGCGAAGAACGAGGTGACGATGCGCGTTGGAAATGGATCAAAGGTTGATTTGATCGCGGTTGGCACGCTACCTCTTCATCTACCATCGGGATTAGTTTTATACTTAAATAATTGTTATTTGGTGCCTGCATTGAGCATGAACATTATATCTGGATCATGTTTATTGCGAGACAGTTACTTGTTTAAGTCCGAGAATAATGGTTGTTCGATTTATATGAGTAATATGTTTTATGCACATGCACCTTTGATAGATGGTCTATTCTTATTGAATCTTGATAGTGGAAATACACACATTAATAACATTGAAGCTAAACGTTTGAAATTAAGCGATAACTCAACCTATATGTGGCACTGTCGTCTTGATCATATTGGAGTGAAGCGTATGAAGAAACTCCATTCCGATGGACTTCTTGAATCACTTGATTTCGAATCACTTGAAAGATGCGAAGCATGTCTGATGGGTAAAATGACTAAGACTCCATTTTCTGGTATGATGTAGCGAGCTACGGACTTATTGGAAATCATACATACCGATGTGTGTGGCCCAATGAGTGTAGCATCGCGCGGTGGTTATCGTTATGTTCTTACCTTCACGGATGACTTGAGTAGATATGGGTATATCTATTTCATGAAACATAAGTCCGAAACTTTCGAGAAGTTTAAGGAATTTCAAAGTGAGGTAGAGAATCAACGTAACAAGAATATTAAATTTCTTCGATCTGATCGTGGAGGTGAATATCTAAGTTACGAGTTTGGCGAGAATTTGAAGAAATGCGGAATACTTTCACAATTGACACCGCCGGGAACGCCACAGCGTAATGGTGTGTCCGAACGTCGTAATTGAACTCTCTTAGATATGGTTCGTTCTATGATGTCACTTACAGATTTACCGCTATCATTTTGGGGTTATGCATTAGAAACAGCCGCATTCACTTTAAATAGGGCACCGTCTAAATCCGTTGAAACGACACCGTATGAATTATGGTTTGGGAAGAAACCTAAATTGTCGTTCCTTAAAGTTTGGGGTTGCGAAGCTTATGTAAAGAAGTTACAGCCGGACAAGCTTGAACCCAAAGCGGAAAAATGCGTCTTCATAGGATACCCTAAGGAAACTATTGGGTATACCTTCTATCATAGATCTGAAGGCAAAATCTTTGTTGCCAAGAATGGATCCTTTCTAGAGAAGGAATTTCTCTCGAAATAAGTGACTAGAAGGAAAGTAGAACTCGATGAGGTTGTTGAACCTTCTCTCGAACTTGCGAGTAGTGCAGCACCAGAAGTAGTTCCTGTGGCACCTACACCAATAATAGAGGAAGCTAATGATGTTGATCATGAAACTTCGGTTGAAGTTACTACAGAACCTCGCAGGTCGACGAGAACTCGTACCACTCCTGATTGCTATGATCCCGTTATGAGTGTCATGTTGGTGGACAACACAGATGACCCTGCGACATATGAGGAAGCGATGATGAGCCCGGATTCCAATAAATGGCAAGAAGCCATGAAATCCGAGATTGGATCCATGTACGAAAACCAAGTATGGACTTTGGTGGACTTACCGGATGGCCGGAAGGCTGTCGAGAACAAATGGATTTTCAAGAAGAAAACAGATGTTGATGGTAATGTTACTGTCTATAAAGCTCGACTTCGCAAAAGGTTTTCAAAAAATTCAAGGAGTTGACTACGATGAGACTTTCTCACCAGTACCGAAGCTAAAGTCTGTGAGGATTATGTTAGCAATCGCTGCATATTATGATTATGAGATATGGCAGATGGATGTCAAAACGGCGTTCCTCAATGGAGACATTGATGAAGAGTTGTGTATGATGCAACCCAAAGGTTTTGTCGATCCTAAAGATGCTAACAAGGTGTGCAAACTTCAACGGTCCATATATGGATTGAAGCAAGCATCCCGAAGTTGGAATCAATGTTTTGATAAAGTAATCAAAAGCTTTGGTTTTATACAAACTTATGGAGAAGCTTGTATTTACAAGAAAGTGAGTGGGAGCTCTGTAGCATTCTTAATACTATATGTAGATGACATATTGTTGATTGGAAATGATGTAGACCTTCTTAATAGTGTCAAGGATTATTTGAATAATAGTTTTTCAATGAAAGATCTTGGCGACACAGCTTACATATTAGGCATAAAGATTTATAGAGATAGATCAAGACGCCTAATATCATTGTCATAGAGTACATATTTGGATAAAGTTCTAAAGAGGTTTGGAATGGAAGATAGCAAGAAAGGGTTCTTGCCTATGTTGCCCAATACGACCTTGAGTAAAACTCAAAGTCTTGCAACGGCAGAAGATAGGGAAAGGATGAGTAAGACTCCCTATGCCTCAGCCATAGGATCTCTAATGTATGCCATGCTATGTACTAGACCCGACATTGCATATCCTGTTAGTTTGACTAGCAGATATCAAAGTGATCCAGGAGTGGATCATTGGACAACGGTTAAAAAGATCCTTAAGTACTTGAGAAGAACTAAGGATATGGTTCTTTCTTATGGAGGTGATGAACAGCTCGTTGTTAATGGTTACACCGATGCTAGTTGGAACACCGATCCGGATGATTCTAAATCTCAATCTGGATACGTATTTACTTTGAATGGTGCAGCAGTTAGCTGGAGGAGTGCAAAGCAAAGCGTTGTGGCGAGATCTTCAACTGAATCAGAATACATAGCTGCTTCGGAGGCTTCACAAGAGGCGATATGGATGAAAGAGTTCATTACAGAGCTTGGTGTGGTTCCAAGTGCGATGGACCAAATGTCTATCTATTGTGATAACATGGGCGCCATAGCCAATGCGCAAGAACCAAGGTCACACAAGAAGCTGAAGCACATCAAGCTACGTTTTCACGCTATTCGAGAGCATGTCTAAGATGGTGACATAAAGATTTGCAAAGTACACACAGATCTGAATGTGGCGGATCCGTTGACTAAACCTCTCCCGATGGCAAAACATGACCAACACCAAATTGCCATGGGTGTTCGGTATATTACCATGTAATCTAGATTAGTTAACTCTAGTGCAAGTGGGAGACTGTTGGAGATATGCCCTAGAGGCAATAATAAAAGTGGTTATTATTATATCTTTGTGTTTATGATAAATGTTTACATTTATGCTATAATAGTATTAACAGGAAACATTAATACTTGTGTGATTTGTAAACTAAATTAGAGTCCCTAGTAAAGCCTCTTTATAATACTAGCTTGTTGGTTAATAGATGATCGTGGTTTCCTGATCATGAACATTGAGATGCTGTTAACAACAAGATCATGTCATTAGGAGAATGGTGTGATGGACATACTCCTATAGATAAGCATAGCATAAAGATCAAGTCATTTTAATAGTTCATTTGCTATAAGCTTTCTGATACATAGTAACCTAATTCCTTCGACCATGAGATCATGCTAATCACCATCACTGGAAGGATGCTTTGATGACATCAAACACCACACCGTAACTGGGTGGCTATAAAGGTGGCATTGAGTGTTCGGAAAGTATGGGTTGAGGCACATGGATCAAGAGTGGGATTTATCCATCCATATGACGGATAGATATACTCTGGGCCCTCTCGGTGGAATGTCATCCAATTATCTTGCAAGCATGTGACTGGCTCACAAGGGATCACATATCACGGGAACAAGAAAAGAGTACTTATCAGTAACGAGGTTGAACTAGGTATGCAGAGATACCGACGATCAAAACCTCGGATAAGTAAACTATCATGAGACAAAGGGAAATTGGTATCGTATGTAAGTGGTTCATTCGATCGCAAAGTAATCGTAGAAATATGTGGGAGCCATATGAATTTCCAGATTCCTCTATTGGTTATTGATCGGAGAAGTGTCTCGGTCATGTCCGCATAATTCACGAACCGTAGGGAGACACACTTAAGGATTCGATGTTGTTGTGTAGTTATGGAATGATGAGTAAGAGACCGAATGTTGTTCGGAGTCTCAAATGGGATCCGGGATATCACGAGGAGATCCGGAGAATAAGATTGTCAATATGACAATGGAAGGTCCGGCACTCCGGAGGGGAAGGGTACATGGATGTGTCATGACAATGTGGAATGGTTGCATCATATACTAGGTCACTTTGCTGGGCAATATGAAGAGAGAAATCAAATCCAAGTTTGAAAGTCAAACGCCAATTTGAAAAGTCAAATCCGAAGTTTGCTTGGTGGAGGGAGAGTAGGAAACCTACCTAGGGTAGGAGTCCCACTCCCTCCACCCGCCGGCCAAGGAGGAGGAGTTGGGGGAGGACTCCCTCCTCCCAACCGCCTCCCTCCCACCTATATAAGGAGGGGTAGGGCGCCCCCTACCCCTCACACCAAAAACCCTAGCCCCAAGCGCCACCACCCCAAGTGTTGCCGCCGCCTAGGGCTCCTCCAAGTCGCCGACTAGGGTTTCCCCAAACCCTAGCCACCGGCCAAGCCACCCCCTTGGTGCCCTCTAAACCGTAGATCGCCAAGGCCTCTCTCATACTCCACCATACTCGCTCCGGCTTAAGGCGAAGCCCTGCGAGATCTCCCCTCTACTTCCGACACCACGCCGTCGTGCTGCCGGAATCACGAGGAGAGTGCTACAACCTCCGCTGCCTGCTGGAATAAGGGAGAGGAAGGTCTTCATCGAGTACCGAACGTGTGACCGACTGCGGAAGCGCTGCCGGAACGCAGCGCCGGAAGGATCGTCTACGCGATCTTGAGTTCGGAAAGTGTAGACTACATCACCCACGAGAATCTGCTCTCGTTAACCGCTTTGGAATCTTCGAGGGTGAGTTCCTCTATCGACTCGTTGCTACAATCTAGTATATAGATCTTGGCTTGTTTGCGTGCATGCGGTAGAAAATTTTGTTTTCCATGCTACGAACCCCTACAATACGTTGGAAACATATCTATAATTTTTGATGCTCCATGCTTGTTTAGTATCTCAGGACCCAATCAATATTCCAGGAAACCGTCTATAGTCGTCGCCACCATCGTCCCTAGATCGGGGGGATCTGAAGCTCTTCCCGGCACCCTGCCGGAGGGGAGATCATCCCGGAGGCCTTCTCTCCAGTATGATTTGTGAGTAGTTCCACCTTGGACTATGGGTCCATGTAGTAGCTAGATGGTTGTATCTCCTCCTTTGTACTTTCATGTATAGGTCTTGTGAGCTCCGTTCATGATCAAGATCTAATCTATTTTTAAGCATGCATGTTGTGTTTGCGGGGATCCGATGGATATTGAGATTATTATGTTAGTTTGATTAATGGTTCTATCTTTATGATTCTATCATGTCTGTGATGTTTGTGATCTTGCATGCTCTCTGTTGCTAGTGGTTATCTTGGCCAAGTAGTTGCTAGTGACTATTTATGCTCGATAGTGGGTTCATGCCTCTAGTTTCCAAGGGAAGTGACAGAAATCTCTTTGGTTGTAGATGTGATGTTGCTACTAGGGAGAACACAACGGTCTCTTATTCATGGAACATGTGGACTGTTTACCTTACACACTTTGCTTAAAGCAGTTGTCTGTTGCTTGAAACTTAATACTGGAGGGGGTTCGGATGATAACCTGAAGGTGGACTTCTAGTCATAGATGCAGTTGGATTACGGTCTATGTATATTGTTGTATTGCCCAATCAACCTCATAGGATCTTTCTAGCTAGTAATTGCATTGTTATGCCTTGCTCAGTTCCTATCAATTGCCTCGCTGTAATTTATTTACCCTTCATGCCATGTTGTTTATCTAAGGAGAGCACCTCTAGTGAACTATGGACCCCGGTCCAATCTTTACCATTGATACATCTTCTACTGTTACTTGTTTACTAGCTGCAAACCATTACCTTCCACACCATACGTTTAATCCTTTGTTACAGCAAACCGGTGAGCTTGACAACCTCACTGATTCATTAGGATAGAGTCTTGAGTTTGTGTTGTGCAGGTCTCCACATTGCTTCCAACACCTGTGTGACGTTTCCTTCCTCCTTCTGGTTCGATAACCTTAGTTTCAACTGAGGGAAATCTTGTTGCTGTACTCTTCATACCTTGCTCTTGGGGTTTCCAACAAAACACTCTTCCTCCCTGTTGAGTGTAGCATCAACGACCTGATCGAGGCACGCAAATTGCGTCTTCGTCCATACAATGAACAATCCCTCAACCTTCATTCGCTTCAACTGCAGCGGATCCTCACAGAGACAAGCACTTGGACACAATGACGACTCGCGGACACAACACCGACTGAACGTGCTACCTTGCACACACTTGACTCCTTGACTCATACTCTCCTGAACAATGATCCTGACAAGATTCTCCAGCACCGCACCCCGGTACCACCGCACTCATCAACGATCATCCCCATCCACCACCTTGTCGATGACACCTTGCCCGCCGTCTTCCTCCTTGTTGCTCCTCCAAATGACGATCACCCGTCGTCTCACCGATGACGGCATGCTTGCCGCCTCCACCTGATCGCGCGCCCCGAGGCGCTAGTTGGGTCGCCTCCCGGGGCAAGCGTGGGTTCAAATCTTCGACCTCGCTCTGATACCAATTGTTGGAATTTTCCCACAGATCGACTACATCAATTTAAAAGAACAAACACGACCGAAAAATCTTGTGGCCACGAGCACGTATCGTGCCTTGGAATTTTCTTTATTTCTTCTTTTCTTAAACTCACACGGTACAACCTCTGGTTACAAGACCCTTATATATATATATATATATATATATATATATATATGCATCAACTCACGCTGGGTACCTAATCCGACTCAAAATCTAGACGGACTACCACTCAGACTTAGTACTCTACTCTCGTACAAACTTACAATACTAACAAACCTAGTATGACACGGACACACACTTACCAAACGGCTAGTATACCTACTTGGACTATTACTCACACTCCATGTCCAAACCGGACACGATCAAACATATTAACCAAGCTAGCTAGACAACTAACTAGACTCTACTAAACAAGATTAGTTCTAACAGCGCTACGGTGACAATCACAAAGTAGTTCTAACAGCGCTACCTAGTCTTTAGAGCGGAACTCCCGGCCTCCTTGGCGGATGAGCCCTACAGGGTGTCGTGGAGTCTCACACCGTCCGGGTCCTTATCGGTGAGCTCGGCTTACCGAGCCCTGTTTGGCCACGCCGTGATCCCATGGACCAAACCCCTCTGGAAGGCTCCCCTTCCGCTGAAGACGAATTTTTTTGTGTGGCAACTGCTTCGCGATAGGCTCCCCTCGGGAGTGGAGGTGTCCAAGCGACATGGGCCAGGGGATGGGCTTTGTCCACTATGTGGGGTCCCGGAAACGGGCGCCCACATAATGTTCACCTGCCCCGCGGCTAGGTTTCTTTGGAGCTTCATCAGAGATGCATTGGGCCCGGACTGGCAGGCCCATGATCTCGGTGAATTCCTCGAAACCCAAGCAAACCAAGCAGGAAAGGGCCGCCGCCTTTTCTGGCTGGTGTTTGCTGCGTTGTCTTGGTCACTATGGAACATCCGGAATAAGATGGTTATTGAGAAGATTCTTCCCCGGCGTGCCTTTGACTCAGTTTTTCACTTTCTGGCCTCCCTGCAGCTCTGGTACCCGTTGTGTAGACAACGGTACAAGGCGAGGCTTGACGCGACTCTCCAGCGTCTCTTGGCGGCGGCGCGGCGGCTCCCCCCATAGTCAGGCGTAGCGTCTCTGTTTTTCGGTGTGTCCTCATGTGGCGAGATGGTCGTTATTTTCATCTTTGTTGGGCCGTCTTGTGCTGTGGCCCCAGCATGTGTTGAATTTGTGGTTGGAACCTTGTAACTTGTTGTGAACGGTTGCTTTATTTATAAAGCGGGGCGAAAGCCTATTTCGAGACAATCACGGCAATGAACCTTTGTCCGCCAAACTACGTGCTCCCTAACAACAACGGCGGCTGGTGCAACCCATCACGGCCACACTTCGACATGACGCAACCAGCCTGGGAGAAGATAGGTGTTTATAAGGGTGGTATCATCCCGGTGGTGTAGCAGAGGTATGTGCGCACTGAGTTTCTTTCTCGCCTCTATTTGGTGATTCTGTAAGTTCAAATTCTAATTACTTAAAGTTGATACAAATAAAACCGATGTTTAGGGTTCCATGCGTTAAGAAGGGCGAGGTGCGGTTTAGGATCGCTGGCCACGACTACTTCAAGTACTTCAACCTAGTTACATGCGGGTTCGATCAAATCTATGGATGTCAAGAGCACTGACTCTATACTGACACTATCTATCACTTCTTACGGAGAAAGAGCTCTCGTTTAGATTGACTGATACAGATGGACACACATTTGTGTTTAACAATATTGTGTCAGCTGGATGGAAGTCCCGCAAATTGCAGTTCAAGTGATACTCTCAACAGATCAATTTAGGATGCGTGATTGGTCCGTAAGCATACCACAAGAATTGGTTGGAATTAATTTATGGTGTTAGGGTGCTTAATTAAGCACTACTTAGGTGTGTATATCGATTGATTGGCCACGACATGTACATGACAAACATTCCTGTACTTTCCAACCTGTTAGTACTTCTCGTTAACTTGTAGAGGAATCAAAGGTAGCTCTAGTCTATGGCCAAATGAATGAACCACAGGGAGCTCGTATGAGAGTTGGTTTAACTGTCCTAACTATGGTAGAATATTTCCAAGATGTTAATAAGCAAGACGTGGTGTATATAAAATGTATGATACGCAATCATTCTTACAAGAATAATAAAGGAAGAAATTGAGGGGGAGAGGGCAGCTAGAAACCGTAGCCTCCAGACGATCTTCGTGCGACCCCGGTTCCTCCGCACTCCCGACGGATCGCCGCCCCTGATCTCTCCCCTGGTCTCACCGGTGTGGGAGGGTGGGATGGATATGAAATCAGAATATTGATACCTTCGATCTAAAAATAGAACCATCATAGAGAGGAGGAGAACCACCAAGATTGGTATGTGATGGGAGTCCCTTCACGAAAATCGGTCGGTTCGATGATCCCGAGACAAAGGCGCATGGTATGGCCACACGTTACGGTCATCCCCGACCATACCAATGCTAGTTAAAGCTCCAAATGTTGGCTTCACTACCTCTTTGACTTGGGAAAACTATCATCTCGTAATTCCTCCTTAATTTGCTCAGATTTTATCATTAACGCGTCTATTTCTACAAGGAAATAAGTAACCAAGAGGATTTGCACATTTATGCAATAATTAATGATTAGTGGCAGGTCTAGAGGTATAATCACATCAAATACATTAGTAATATCCGGTTTAAACGAGGATAAAATTGAGTATATTTTTCACTCATCAAATAAAGAGTCCTACGATTTCTTTCCTAGATACACGGCAGTGTGAGCATTGTCAAATCCGTTGAAGTGCATGACTCCCTGCACTTGCGACTCATTAGATCTCTGCGTGATAGGTTTTGCTATTCAAAATTAACAGTTTACCATAATGTTGATGAGGCATTGTTCTCGAGGTCTTCACTATAGTGCTAGAGCGGCGATGGTGCTTGGTAGTCCAAGCTGTATCATGTATCTTTCTGGGAAGTTGTGGATGAGAGCTTCATCGTCTGATCGGATCCAAGATCGATCAGTGTGTTTCTTTTCTTGCGGCATGAAAAATGTCCGAGCCTTCGCCATCGCTTACACATGCATGGATTTTTTGTTCCTTAGTTGTGTGTCCGGAGTTCGGTGTTTCCATGGAGTGGAAATTTTAAGCAGAAGATTTAATATTTTTCTTATAATTTTTATTTACTTCTTCACTAACAATATAATCATGATACATGTCCTACAAAAATATGAGCGATACAAGCTGCCTTTAATGTTTATTTGGTATACCTCCTAAATTGACAATAAAAGTGTAAATCCAAGGCCACCCAAAATGGATTGTATTGCGTTGATATCTCTGCAATTCAATTACAAGCCATACGACAGATGACCGATCAACAAAGAATTTCACTACCAAGACGAAATCATCACACCTGTGATAATATTGACAAGTTCAACCAAAGAGGTGTACCACGAGCCCACGTATATCTTTGTATATTTGTATTCGGTCGAACTGGACTGATCCCATCTCTCATTATCGTGATCTATGTCTTTGCATGCCATATTTTAAAAAAATGTTACTGTTATATAACTTTCAATTTTCGTTTTCCACAGACACATAGGTATACGTACACGGTGAGTATATATGTTTAAAAGACCATATGGATTTTGGGTGGGTTTGTACGGTCCTTTAAACAATACGTATCAAGTTTTTGTTTGTCAAAGTTTGAAAGAAGGAAGACCAAAGCAAAAGTGTCAACGAAATTACAAGTACATATAAAATATAAACATTACCAGCTTAATATTGACTTGTCCATTCATCTTTAAATTATTACTCTCTCTTTTCTACAATAGATGTCTCAAATTTATTATAATTTAAATAAATTTAGACACTATTTAATATATAGATTTATTTAAAATTTTAAAAAATAATACATGTATTCTTGGACTGAGGGAGTAGTAGCGTAATGTTGAACCTATGAGGTCGAATAACCACGTCCATTGATATTTTGCGTCAAAAAGAAAAAAGCTTTTACCAGTTCTACGGTTGTAGCCAGGCCCACCAGGATACCCGATCGATTGCACACCACGTGAAGTGCGGTGAGATGATGTGGCAGCTATTATACTCCACCGACTTATCTCCTCCACAGAAAAACTCAAATTCCACACGAATCCTTTCCTTAGTGGCTATCTTCCACATAGCCCCTGAAAGTTCTAGAAAGCTTGAGCATCTCTAAACTAGACGTTGGTATTTTACAGAATGAACCAATCCTTTCCTTAATGGCTATCTTTCACATACCCCTGAAAGTTCTAGAAAGCTTGTGCATCTCTAAACTACTATGTTATGGCATCTTGCGTAAAGCCCCCTCGCGTTTCTGGTAATTGATCTGCAAGCACCTCGCTCGAAGTCGGTTTTTGCCCCGTCACGGCGCAGAGACCACACACACAATTAACCTTGGCCTAACAAAATAAAACCGGAAGTTAGAGGGAGTGAGAGAGAGGCGCACGACACTACACGGCACACGAAATTAACCGGAGCCCGGCCCCTCGACGCCCGGCGCGACCTAAGCCACCCAGGCAACCACCGGCCAGGCCACAACCATGGAACAGGCCCTCCGCAGCCATAAGCCGGCAGGGCGCTGGCCGCCCCCGCCGACGCGGTTCACGCCTCTGGAGCTCGCGGCGGCCGAGCAGCTCATCCACCTCAGCGAGAGCAGCTGCTCCACCGGCGCCGCCTTCACCCCGCGAGGATCAGGGACGGTAGCGTCGGCCTGCTACTCCTCGTCCTCGCCTCGCTCCGTCAACGCGCCGCCCGCCGCACCCGCCGCGTGTGACGATCTCGTCGTCCACGCGGATGAGGAGGAGGACGACGACGGCGAACAGGAGGTGGGCGGCAGGCGTCGGAGGAACAGGAGGTACCGATTGATCGCGGAGATCTACGAGGCGACCGAGCGGTGCGGGGCGCGCCGCAGGAAGGCTAAGGCCGGCGCCGGCGCCGGCGGCGCGATGGAGCAGAGGAGGAAGTAGAGAGATTATGAGGGCTTGCCTGTAATTAGGGTAGTTAGCAGGGAGTAGCTTGGGGTAGAGAACTAAGAGAAGGTAGGTTCGTGCCTCTTCTTCAGTGTGTCTGTACAAGTAAGATTACGTACGTAGATCAAAATAATGCTATGGTCTGAATCTTCTCTTCAGAAGAGGAGTTACTGGACTAGCTAGCTAATTAGGATCTTATTCAAGTGTAAATTAGTGTGCACCGAATCTCCAATGAACCAAAACAGTTTGTACATGCAAGACGGATCTTGTTCTTAAATCGATTTGCAAGCATATTCTGCGTACTTTGATCTGAAAAACAACTTTGGTGATAACGTAGTATACACAAATTCAATATAGTACAGTATTAGTTGATGGTTCTTGGTATGCTGCTAAACTGAAATTACATCTCAATTTCCTCCTCCCGATAGTATCTATGTAGAGAGCAGGCGAGCCGGCCGAGAAGAGCCATGACGGCACATAGCCACGTACTAGTCCATATTAAACTGATTATTTGAACTTGATCACTTCAACTTTTACTCCGATTAACGTAGGCGACCTTTTACTCCGATTATCATATATAGGCCCCCGGTACCAAATTAATTGACTCAACCCATGTATCTAAACACTAAAACGCTTATAGATTATTGCGCATCCAGATAAAAGATTAATTTGGGACGGAGGAAATACTCCCAACGATCGCTAATTTATCAAAAGATCGAGCGGATTTTCGATGGAAAAAATGACCTAATTTATCAAACGAGTGAGCATATTTCCAGGGGCCAAAATGACCTTTAGGTCCATAGTTGTGCCTGCGTTGTTCCCAAGGTGTGACACGGACAAGCCCTAAAATCATTGTGCATTAACCCTCTTTCCCTGCTTTGTCCTCCTCACCGCTGCCGGGCAAAGCTGGGGGTAGTGGCCAGCGAGCCATCCTCCCTCGTGCGTGGGGTCCCCCGACTAGTGCGGCACGACGCTCTGGACGACGAGCTCAGGCGACGGAGTAGGGACCAAGGGGCAACCTCAGGCAAGCTTCAGCTAGGACGGCGGTCAAAGTGGATGTGCGGGCAGTGCCTCAAACGGTTTTTGGATGCTCATGCTAGATCTAGGCTTGAGTGTATACTGTCACGGTGTGGAGCAACTCTTCAGGCCATGGTGACCACGTTGCGGAGGGAACCATGGGTGTGGCGTCTGGTCGTCGTGCTCGTTTGTGCGGGGCTTCTAGATCTGGTAGGGGCTGATCTGGGTCCAAGAAGGTATGATATGGGGAAGGCCCAAGCGGTCTTTCATGACTATTGGCAACACGACGTCGTCTGTCGAGTACTCTCCCAACGACGACTTCTTCCTGAACTTCAACAACCTCTTCGATAACCCCAACATGGGTGACAACATCAATGTGTATGCTGTTGTCGCCATAGTCGTAGCCATTGTCCAGGATGTACCGTACGTGATACTAAACTTTCTCTTTGAATTTTTGCTAGAGTTCTTTATTCTAGTATTTGAAGTAGATGTGATCGGTTCATCGTGTTTAGATGTAATTTGTTTATCTACTTTATTATTCTACGTGATTAATTTCATTACTGTTCATATGATCATGCTTTATCGGTTATTTATTCAGAGTAAATCATATAGTAGATTCCTTATATTTTAAACACCAATGTGGTTGCGATGCCGAAGCATGTTGGAGAGCGTGTCCACCAATAGACGATGATACGTCGTAAACGTATCTATATTTTTTGATGTTTCATGCTTGTTTAGTATCTACTTTGCTTTGCTTTGTCTATACTTTAAGGTATTTTTATATGTTTTTTGGGACTAACCTATTAACAAGATGCCACAGTGCCAGTTGCATGTTTTCTTTTGTTTTTAGTTCCAGAAAAGGAATAAAATCAATATTCTCGGAATTAGACGGAACAAAAGCCAAAGTCAATATTTTACCGTGGGGAACACAGAGCCAGAGTACGAGACGGAGGGGAGCCACCAGGGGCCGCACCCCTGGACGCGCGGACAGGCCTGGCCCACTCCTGGGGGGTGCGGCCACCCTGGGTGCCCCCTGCCTCACCTCTTCGCCTATAAGAAGCCCCCGATACCAAAACCCTAAGTACCCGATCAATCTTCCACGAAACAGTCCATAGCTGCCGCCACCATCGTCCCTAGATTGGGGGATCTGAAGCTCTTCCCGGCACCCTGTCGGAGGGGAGATCATCCCGGAGGCCTTCTTCATCGCCACGCCAGCCTCTGGTATGATGCGTGAGTAGTTCCACCTTGGACTACGAGTCCATGTAGTAGCTAGATGGTTGTTTCTCCTCCTTTGTGCTACCATGTTTAGATCTTGTGAGCTCCGTTCATGATCAAGTTCATCTATTTGTAATCATGCATGTTGTGTTTGCGGGGATCCGATGGATATTGAGATTACTATGTCAGATTGGTTAATGGTTTTATCTTATTGATTCTATCATGTCTGTGTTGTTTGTGATCTTGCATGCTCTCCGTTTCTAGTAGCTATATTGGCCAAGTAGATGCTAGTGACTCCAAGAGGGAGTAATTATGCTCGATAGTGGGTTCATGCCTCTATTTAATCTGGGGAAGTGACAGAAATCTCTAAGGTTGTAGATGTGTTGTTGCTACTAGGGAGAAAACAACGATCTCTTGTTAATGGAACAAGTGGATTGTTTACCTTACATACTTTGCTTAAAGCAGTTATCCGTTGCTTGCAACTTAATACTGGAGGGGGTTCGGATGATAACCTGAAGGTGCACTACTAGTCATATATGTAGTTGGATGGCGGTCTATGTATCTTGTTCTATTGCCCAATCAAGTCTCATAGGATCATGAATGTCTAGTATTGCATTGTTATGCCTTGCTCTGTCCGTCAATTGCCCTGCTGTAATTTGTTTACCCAGCATGCTATGTTGTTTATCTTAAGGAGAACACCTCTAGTGAACTATGGACCCCGGTCCAATCTTTACCATTGATACATCTTCCACTTTTCCTGTTTACTTTCTGCAAACCACTATTACCTTCCACACCATACAGTTAATCCTTTGTTTTCAGCAAACCGGTGAGATTGACAACCTCATTGTTCATTGGGGCAAAGTCTTGAGTTTATGTTGTGCAGGTTTCCAGTTTCTAGCTACACCTTTGAGTCGTTTCCTTTCTCCTACTGGTTCGATAACTTTGGTTTCTTACTGAGGAAAAATTTGTTGTACTCATCATACCTTCCTCTTGGGGTCTCTCAACGAAGCTCTACAGTGATCTGAGCCGCATCAGACGCACAACCAAACCGCTGTGTTCCTACCATTTCATGTAGCTCGCTTTTCATGTTTTTGGTTGTAGTGTAATTGAAAGAGCATGTGGGCCCCATGTGTGGTTTTGGTAATTAATGACAATCTTTATGGACTAATGTGTGTATTAGGTTGAACTTGTAGGAGTTGTCCATTAGCATCGCTTGGAGCATGTATTGGCTTGAAGGTAGATGAAATGGAGAAGAAGAAGTATGGTGCAAGCTCAAAATGCGCCATCTCTACCAGATCTCATGTTTGATGCTTGACATCCTCGGTGGTCATGGAGCAATGAAGAGCAATCAAGAAAGGTGTTCCATCCCGAGAAGGACAATACATCGAGCTCAAGTGGAAATTCTTAAGGCAAAGGTATAAACTTGATAGTTTTTCCTTTTGTCGGTCTCATGTTGTTAGTTGAGAGACCGAGTTTAGGATAGATATCCGTACTATCAAGAGGGGCTCTCGAGTGAGTTCACTCGATCATATAGCTCGGAGAGAGTTGAAACCTTTGCATACTTAGCATCATCGTATTTGGTTGTTATTTGGATCTTATCCTTGTGAGGCTCTAGAGCTTGTGGTAATATTCATAACAAGCTCTAGATTTCACTTTTGTATCTTATCTCATTTTTTATCTTGGTGGTTTTCCGGTTTTTCAGCAAAGGAGGTATCTTACATTATAATACATCAAATATTCTCACTTGGTGGTAACCAATATTTTCACTTGGCGGTTTTTGTTGGGTAGCTCTTGTCATCCTATTTCCAACAAAATTGGTTTCATCTCGATCGGAGTTTCCTAGTTCGAGTTATTGTCATTTGAATCTGCCTCTTTATTTGTTTTAAAAAGAAAAATAAAAATCCTTCTGTTGTTGGGCCGAGCGGTAGTACCGCGGTTGACTACCGCCCTCCCATGCGCGCTGCGCACTGCCTCACCCAGTGGGCCCATCTAGCACTACCAGCCCATGCGGTACTACCGCCCGGGCGGGCCAATAGTACCGGGCCGGCCCAACCTCGCGACCAGGCCAACTTGCTCCCACAGCTCCCGCTCTCGTTCCCACCGATCCCATGCGTGCTCTCTCTCTCTCTCTCATGCCTGCAGCGCGCCTGCCGCTCGCCTTCTTCACTTTGGTAGTACCGGGCCATAGCAGTACTACCATCCTAGGTAGTGTTTTTTGCCCCCAACGGGCAGAAAAACTGTGGGCCTATTTAAGCCTCTTCCCTTCTCCTTTGTATTTACTTCTTCCCTCATTTGCTCAAGCTTTGCCCCATTGTTTTAATCCCTTTTAGCTTTATTTCTCTCCCTCCCTCCAATGATTTCTGCTCATATTTGAGAGGTAGAGAGAGGATATCCAGATCTACAATTTGACCAAACCATATCACCTATTTGTGAGTGTATCTTTGGGATCTAGATCTTAGAGAATTTGGTGTTCTCTTTGTGTTCTTCCTCTCTTGTTCCCCCAATAGCTTTAGTAGCTTTGTTGGAACTTGAGAGTGAAGGATTGGAGCATCTTTGTGGTGTTCTTGCCATTTGCATTAGGTGCATTAGTTTGAGTTCTCCTCGAAGGATTTGGTTCGTGATATTTGTTGGAGCTTGTCCCTCTTGGGTCCTTCGAACCCTAGACGGTTGTGTGGAAGTGTTCGGTCTTGGAGCTCAGACATTGGTTGTAAAGCTTCGGAATCGTGTTGGGAGACTCCAAGTGTTGTGGAGGTCTACTCAAAAATATTGTAAAGGTTCCGGTTGCCACCTTGAAGGCCATCGTATAATTGATCGGGTGCTTGTCGTGCGGCGGGTGCTCGGGAGAATAGGGTGAGGCCTTTTGTGGCATTGGTGGTCTTAGTACCGCCCACCCCTCCAATGAGACGTACTTCCATGTTGGAAGGAACTCGATAAAATATCGTCCTCCCCGCGTGCCTCGGTTATCTCTATACCCGAGCTCTTTACTTATGAACTTCACATTGTGATAGCCTTCATGCTTGAAGTAATCTATCTTGCTATCACATTGTTGCTTGTATTGCTTAGCATAAGTTGTTGGTGCATATAGGCATTGTGCTTAACAAAAGAATGTAGGGTTCCCAGCATAGAAAACAAAAAAAATCCTACGATGGGAACAACTATGTACCAAGATCTATCTACTAGATACAAACAACGGGCGGATGTATATCCGTAGAGAACATACCCTTGAAGACCGACAAAGATTAACGAGTCCAAACTCGTGGTTGATGTAGACGATCTCTTGCCGATCTCAAGATCGAGAGGAAGTCCTAGCGCCGCAAACCAGTGGCGCATCCGTGCTCGCACACACGTCCGAGGCACCGACCAACCTCTGCCTCCTTGCTCCAGCGATGCAGCGGAAGCATAACCCTTTCTTGCTGAATAGCCACCGGGAACATGTATCTCGCTAGTCCGAGTCCATGGGGGATAAATTCTAGAGGGGGAGAGAGATCCTTCACGAGGAGGTGTGAGTGAGAAGTGAGGAGAGGGGCTCCTTATATAGGAGAGGGGGGCAGCCCAAGGGGGCATGGCCGCCAGCCATGGAGGGTGCCCCCACCTCTCCCTCATTCATGTGGGTGGACACTCCACTCACAAAATGCCCCTTCAATTTTCTCCACTCAAAATCCCACTCAAATTCCCATTAAATTTCCACCAAATTTAATGCAAACTCTCATTAAATAAACTCCTTTTATTTATTCAGAATTTTGTCAATTACTTTAATGACAAACATTCTCGTATAACCCCTTGCTAGTATTTCATTTCACATGCAGAAACACTTTCTGCAATTTCACCCGAAAACCCGTTTTGGTATCTAGTGAAATAAATTCCTTCGCTTGTTATTCTTTCCGGCATGAAACTTTTGCTCCAAATGGATGTCAGTGTCTCTTAAGTGTGTCACCCTACGGTTCACGAATAATGCGGACATGATCGAGACCCCTCTTGGATCAATAATCAGGAGCGGGATCTGGAGACCCATACTGACTCCCACACATTCAACGATGACTTTCTTGTGATCGTCGGAACATTTTAAGCTAGTATCTTAATCCCTTTGTTTCGCGATATATTACATGTCTGAGATTCGATCATCGGTATCTCCATACCTAGTTTTATCTCGTTACTGACATGCACTCTTTTCTTGTTCCCGTGATATAACATTCTAGTGATCAAATCACTTGCTTGCAAGCTAATCAATGTGATATCACCGAGAGGGCCCAGAGCATATCTATCCGTCATCAGGGTGAAAAAATTCCACTCTCGATCCATGGGCCTCAACATAACACTTTAGTAGTTCTGAACCCATCTTCATAATCACCCTATTATGGTGTGACGTTTGATGTTATCAAGAAACTCTTCCGGTGTTAGTGATTGACATGATCTCATGGTCTAAGGATTAGGATCACTTCGTAAGTTGTTATAGCAATATAAACTCAATGACTTTGATCGTAATGCTATACTTCGGATGAATGTTCATCACACCATTACACTAATGTTGTGACCTCGTTATTAACAACATCCAATGTCCATGATCAGGAAACCTTTGATCATCTTTTTAATCAACGAGCTAGTTTATAAGAGAGGCATAACTAGGAACTTCCATTTTGTTTATTAAACACACATATATTAACGTTTCCGTATTAATACAATTATAGCATGCAAAGAAACATTTATCATAAACAAGGAATATGATAATAACCACTTTATTATTGCCTCTCTGGCATATTCCCTTCAATCTCCCACTTGCACTAGAGACAATAATCTAGTTTGAAAACTTTGCGTATTGAACACCTATGACTTTCTGGTGTTCCATTTACGCAATTTCAAGTGGTTAACATAATCTACGGATCTGACGCTTTCAGGTCCGTGTGTATTTGCATGTCTTTGCGTCTCCACGCATCACTCATTCTCCAATGAGATGGCATTGTATAAATTTGGTCTTTTGGTGAGACCTTTAGTTCCTTGGGGTTAAATCATGTCGATACTATTGTCGTACAATATATCTTTAGTGTTATCCCATTGCGAACAACACCTTAGTTTGATAACAAACTACTTGACACAAATGCCCTCCTTTGCTGCTACTATAGCAGTCATATACTTAGCCTTTTGTTGTAGTATCCGTCACAATGTCTTAACTTTGTAATTCATCCAAATCCATCATGGAACCTCCTTTCCATTACATTGTGCCACCCATGGTTTAAATTGAGATAAACTTAATTTGTATCTTGTGACAAAACTAGTATCAATGTAACGCTTTACAATGAACTATTTGTAATTGTTTATCACCTCTACACAAATATATTCTTAGTTCTTCCAAAAGATCATAAGAATATCCTCACTATCGTCCACTGATCATTTTATGATTCATTCTGGTATATGCTCATAACACTTAGAGCATAGGACATATCTGGATGTGTACATATCATGGTATGATTGATCAAAACATTCTTGTGATTTCACTCATCAAGTGTCAAAACACTTGAATCTTGTTTCACTTATCAAGTGTCGATACACTTGAATCTTGATTCAATTCCTTTCCATGCAACAAGAAACGTTTCTTGTCGTTTCTATATTGAACTCCTTCAATATCTCATATTTGTACGTTTGGCACAACCATATTAGCGTCACAGTCTATCCATTATAGACATTCATGCTAAATATTCGGGTTTTGCCTAAGTCTTTCATCGAAATGAAATCCTTAACCTGTTTCAATAAAAGATACATCATTTCCAATCAACAAGATGTCCTCCACATAATGTATTAGAAATATGTCTTAGCGCTTCCACTTAATTTCTTGCAAATACAAGCATCTTCATCGTCTCCTGATGAAAACTCCTTTTCATCACAGTGAAGATTCCAACTCCACGATGCTTACTTCAACCATTGAAGTTTTCATGCCCTTTTAGCATCCTTTGAATTAACAAAACCCTTTGAACCGTGTCATGTACACGTCCTAGGTAACCATTCTATTAGAAGAACTTTGTTTTGTTTATTCATCTACCATATACCAAATTATATGTAGTGGTTGCTACTTTAATCTGTCCAGACTAAATATCGCTATGAAAGATCAAATCTTGTCATAGTCAACTCCTTGAACATTGTCATAAAATACTTTACGACATGTCGACTATTTCATAGATGTGAAACATCCATGTCTGTTTCTTTATAGATCCAAATACGACCGATAGGTTTTTACACCTTTCCGGAGGGTCTTCCAAGTTCAAAACTTGATTTCTCGTATATGGAACTATCACGGATTTTATGGCTTCAAGCCATTTGATGGAGTCAGGGCCCACCATTGCTTCTTTGCATGTATTCGGTTCATCATTGTCAAACAATAATGATTTACTCTCAAATCTTAGCATTTGATTGTTTAACCGACCTACTTGGTTCAATAGGAACTTAGATCTCCATGACCACAACCTTTGAGGCACATAAGCCATGAGCATTATGGCTGCCTCCGGAATGATTTCTGGCGCTGCGCAACTCAGCACATTTAGCTAAGGTTCATTAACCTTATCAAAGTTCTATTGTCCTCCCACTTAACCTTTTATGAAAAACTTCTTTTTCAAGAAACTTCACGTTTCAAGCGACAAACCCTTTTGTCCTTGGTGTTATGGAGGAATACCCAATTGTTATTCGAAATAACCTACAAATACATGCTCATCCGACTTCGGTTGTAAAACATCTTACTTATGTTTAGCATACCAAAATTTAAGAAATGACAACTTGGGTTTTACCCCAAACCATAACTCATATGGTGTCATTTCAACGGATCAAGATGGAACCCTTTTCAGTGTAAAAGCGGTAGTCTCTAAAGCTTTAATCTTTTTAAAACATAATTGCAGTTTTATAAATAACACCTTTGATCCAACCATGTCAAACAAGGTTTCATTACAAATCTCAAACACTCCATACTCCTATGGTGTTTAGGGAGATGTAAATCTAGGTGTTTTGCTAAACTTGCAACTCAAACAAATCCCTTTATGATAAATCATAATTCATTTATTTTTCTTGTTACACTTGTAACTCAAATAAATCCCTTTATGATAAAATCATAAATCATTTATTTTCTTGTTACAATGATTTTCCACTTCATCTTGAAAGTCTTTGAACATTTTCAAATATTTCATACTTCTTTCTCATTAAGTGAATATTCACTCAAATTTCCGGAGAAAGTATATGAAGTTGAAACCCATCGCTTACGACTACACATAATGGACTACATACATCGATATGTATAAATTCCAATATTTTAGTCGTTCGTTCTTCTTTGGCCTTTGAACGAAGTTTTAATTATCCCGAGGAAAGTCTCACAAGCGTCACTTGATCAAATCAAAGACTCCAAAAATCCATGAAATGGAGTTTCTTCATGTTTTATTTCCAATATAATTTAAACGGCAGTGTCACTTCGTAAGTGATCTTCCAATCATTTGTCTTGCGACATTTTAGCATTAGCTTTATGGATGTGATTTCTCCAACTAGATTTTTAAATCATTCATATTATATGGAATACGGTAATTATTTGAACAACCTTTGTTCTCATAATCCCTGATTTAAATAACAATTATTAAAACAAATCTTGAAGTCAAGCTTTGATGTCAACGAGAAATACAAACAACGGTTTGTTTGTTTTCGATGAACATCATCACATATTCTCTTGCTAGTTACTTTGGCCATTGTGGTTTATGAATTGCGTCGTTCCGTATGAAATTTCATACCAACCAATTCGGTATCCAATACCCAAGAACCACATTGTTTAACAAGCAAAGAATACAACCATAACATATATATCATCTATATACCTAAATTGGATATTTCCAATCTTTTCTTTTCTGCCAAGTATATTTCATAGATTCTCTTTCAGCATTTCCTTTTCCTTTTTAAAAGAATCTATCAACATCAAAAGTGGCGCCATATACACGACACATAGTCCAAAGCGTGTATATTCAAATAATAATACCTTTGGACTCACACTTTGAAGTAGATCACCATCATCAAATGATCGGTATTCTTTCAAAATCCATTCTTTAGTAATCTTTTAGTGTAGTAAACACTTTACATACATCTTCTATTCATCCTTATCATGACGACTTTCATGATCATGCTAATGTAGCTTATAAAGGAGAATCGTGAGTATAACATTACTTTCCAAAACCTTTTTGGATAATTAGGATGTCTAGCATCTCCAACCTTCGCAAATTCTCATATAATATGAGAACATATATTATACTCTATCATATTGCAACCAAAACATTGTTTCAGATATCGTTATAACTGTCACACATGATGGTCTCTGAAACAATTCTTTCAGCTCCTAGATAAACTTGATATTAAAACAATCAAGAATCATGGAGGCAAACATGATACTTAAGATACTAACACTGGATTGTCACTCTCGATTTAATACCAATTATTAAATTTTACGGAGTAAACAGAGTTTGCTGAAAGTTTGCAATAGGACTTTAAACTTTAGGTTGACACTCAACACAATATGATACCAGTTCGTAAAGTAAATATCCAGAAATCTATAGTTCTATTATCTCAATTACAACTATGCATAAGGTGGTGAACAAATACCAATGACTACAACAAATTATGCAAATTCACTTTGATTTAATTTATGATAAATTGAGTTCTACTAATCCAAATTAGAAATGAACTCCCACTCAAAAACAACATCCCTAGTGCCTTTTTGATGATTACACGAACCAAATCCACTACACCAAGTCCGATCATCACGTGAGTCGGTGTAGCTTCAAAGGCGAGCATCCATATGGTCATCATATCAAAACATATGACTCATGCTTAACCTTTCGGTCCGTGTTCCGAGGCCATGTCTGTACATGCTAGGCTCGCCAAGTAAGAACCTTAGTATTCGCGTGTGTAACAGTCTTACACCCGAGATATGCTCGTGGATTCAAGTACACCCAATCATCACGTGATGTCTTGAAGCGATGAAACATTGTCGGTGCATACTTAAGGAAGAACACATTTTTATCTTGATATCTAAATGAGGATCATCTTATTATGCTAATAAAACGCCAAACAAGCAATATAAGATGCAATCAAACATCACATGTTTGTAAGTGAAATGACATGGTTCTTGCACTTGATCTCCATCATGTGCATCATGGTATGTTCGCCATCATACCTCTATGTGTAAGGCCAAGGTCTATGGAACTTACACATTATGTGTGTTGTAAAAGTATAGAATTATACTTATACTTACAACATCACCATATCATGACACTAGCCCAGCAACAATCTAAACTAGACGCCTCTAATTTATCCATTGCAAGTTTTACGTGGCTTAGGGCTTTCGAAGATAGAACCGTTCTTACCTACGAATATGAACCACGACGAGGATAATCAAATTGTTGACAACTCGTTGCAAATTAGATATTGACTATAGTAGGAGAGACATACACCCGTTAGCCACTTATGCAAAACTAGTTGCATGTCTAGCGTGGAACAGGTCTCATGTGCGAGGACATGTAAAGTTTGTCCGGGCCGCTTCATCCCACTATGCCACCAATATCCAAAGTACAACTAAGAAGCAATAAAATGATCATCATCGCCCACATACTCATATGTGTACTACCCGTGCAAAACATCTACGCATAGATCCAGCTCTGATACCACTGTAGGGTTCAAAGCATAGAAAACAAAAAATTTCCTACGATGGGAACAACTATGTACCAAGATCTATCTACTAGATACAAACAACGGGCGGATGTATATCTGTAGAGAACATACCCTTGAAGACCGACAAAGCTTAACGAGTCCAAACTCGTGGTTGATGTAGACGATCTCTTGCCGATCTCAAGATCGAGAGGAAGTCCTAGCACCGCAAACCAGTGGCGCATCCGTGCTCGCACACACGTCCGAGGCATCGACCAACCTCCGCCTCCTTGCTCCAGCGATGCAGCGGAAGCACAACCCTTTCTTGCTGAATAGCCACCGGGAACACGTATCTCGCTAGTCCGAGTCCATGGGGGATAAATTCTAGAGGGGGAGAGAGATCCTTCACGAGGAGGTGTGAGTGAGAAGTGAGGAGAGGGGCTCCTTATATAGGAGAGGGGCTCCTTATATAGGAGAGGGGGCATCCCAAGGGGGCATGGCCGCCAGCCATGGAGGGTGCCCCCACCTCTCCCTCATTCATGTGGGTGGACACTCCACTCACAAAATGCCCCTTCAATTTTCTCCACTCAAAATCCCACTCAAATTCCCATTAAATTTCCACCAAATTTAATGCAAACTCTCATTAAATAAAACTCCTTTTATTTATTCGGAATTTTGTCAATTGCTTTAATGACAAACATTCTCATATAACCCCTTGCTAGTATTTCATTTCACATGCAGAAACACTTTCTGCAATTTCACCCGAAAACCCGTTTCGGTATCTAGTGAAATAAATTCCTGCGCTTGTTATTCTTTCCGGCATGAAACTTTTGCTCCAAATGGATGTCGGTGTATCTTAAGTGTGTCACCCTACGGTTCGCGAATAATGCGAACATGATCAAGACCCCTCTCGGATCAATAATCAGAAGCGGGATCTGGAGACCCATACTGACGCCCACACATTCAACGATGACTTTCTTGTGATCGTCGAAACCTTTTATGCTAGTATCTTAATCCCTTTGTTTCGCGATATATTACATGTACGATATTCGATCATCGGTATCTCCATACCTAGTTTTATCTCGTTACTGACATGCACTCTTTTCTCGTTCCCGTGATATAACATTCTAGTGATCAAATCACTTGCCTGCAAGCTAATCAATGTGATATCATCGAGAGGGCCCAGAGCATATCTATCCGTTATCGGGATGAACAAATTCCACTCTCGATCCATGGGCCTCAACATAACACTTTAGTAGTTCTGAACCCATCTTTATAATCACCCTATTACGGTGTGACGTTTGATGTTATCAAGAAACTCTTCCGGTGTTAGTGATTGACATGATCTCATGGTCTAAGGATTAGGATCACTTCGTAAGTTGTTATAGCAATATAAACTCAATGACTTTGATCGTAATGCTATACTTCGGATGAATGTTCATCACACCATTACACTAATGTTGTGACCTCGTTATTAATAACATCCAATGTCCATGACCAGGAAACCTTTGATCATCTTGTTAATCAACGAGCTAGTTTATAAGAGAGAGCTATAACTAGGAACTTCCTTTTTGTTTATTAAACACACATGTATTAATGTTTCCGTATTAATACAATTATAGCATGCAAAATAAACATTTATCATAAACAAGGAATACAATAATAACCACTTTATTATTGCCTCTCGGGCATATTCCCTTCAAAGAAAACGCTAGTTTTATTTTGCCATTGTTAAATCCATCTCGTAAAAGTTTTAAACCTCCTATTCACCCCCTCTATGCGGCATCCGTGATCTTTCAGTAATGTTTTCATCTTTTTGGTTGTAGTCTAATGTGTGAGGTAAATTCAACTTATGGGAATAGGTGAAGCTAAAGAGTAATTTAAGCAGGCACGAGGTGAAGCTAGTTTATGTTTATGTGCAAACAACTAATCGCCGAATCAATTTTGATCCTAGTGATGCCATACAAGGTACAAAACGAAGTAAAGAACATGGTGAAAGGATCGTATGGGAACCTAGAGGGGGGATGAATAGGTGCTACTTCAAATTTTCTTCTTTTTCAAATTAGGGTTTGACAAGAAAGGTAAATTCTCTAGATTGTGCAACTAAGGTGAATTTACCTATATGTCAAACAAGCACCAACTAGCACAACACTAAGCAAGAAAAAGTAAGTAAAGCGCGGTAAAGGATAGAAGTAACCAAAGTGGTGGACGCGGAGACACAATGATTTGTTTGCCGTAGTTCCTTCCTTTTGAGGGGAAGTATGTCTATGTTTGGAGAGGGGTGGTTCAAACCAACAACGCCACGAGAGGCCTCCATTGTTCTCCGATGAACCTCACCCCAACGGGTTCGATTCACCTCTTCCACTATATCGGCAACCTTTGAGGTGGAAGCCGACACCTTTACAACAAGTTCGGGGCACACATCCACAACTTAATTGGAGGCTCCCAAATACAAGCAAGCTGTCAAACAATCAAAGACAAGCTTGTAAGAACCAAATCAAAAGCTAGGGTTTCCAAAGAAACACTAGAGCATGGGGGACCTCAAGTGAATGAGGGGGAAATGAAGATCTCTCTTGGTGAAGCTGTAGATCAAGGACTCTTCCTTTGATTCTTCAAAGATCAATGACTTTGGATGGTTGAATGAGGAGATCTTGTCGATTTGGTGGCTCAAATGGGGGTAGTGTTGTTGAGTGGGTCGAGCAGCTGGAGGAAGGGTATAAGGTCCCCTATTTATAAGCAGCCCCCTCCACTAAACCATTTTCTGACCATTGGAGAAAAGTCAGACCAGAGACTCCGGCCTGCACACCGGAGACTCCGGTCTACACCAGAGATTCCGTCCCATCTCCGGACCGAGCTCCGGACCACCATACTGACTGACCAAGCCCTGCTGCGAGCCAAGTGGGCCGGAGACTCTGGTCCAGCGGCACCGAAGACTCCGGTCTGAGGTCCACACTAGAGACTCCAGACTAGTCTCTGGACCTTGCTTTGGACCCCCTATCAGACTGTCCCAGGCAAAATTCTGTAGCCCCCTCCGGGGATTCCTGCAGAAACTCCGGTCCACACCGGAGACTCCGGTCCAGCCAGACCGGAGACTCCGGTCTGGAATTCCCAGAAACATGTAAATCTTGCAGGAAACTTTTCGTAGAGTAAGGGTCCTTTTCACTTTGCATTATATCAACCTGTAGACAGTAGCATACTAGAAAATGATCTACTTGTTGTTAACGAACACAAAAATGATTATAACCGTAAACGTCCTTTCACATGGTCCAAATGTCGTTTTCGCGGGGCCATCCTGAGGCCTTGCCCTAGGAAGGCGTAAAATTGCTACAACATGCAAAATGCGCCCTGTTTGGTTTGTTCCCCGGAATCACCTAACTAAAATATTGGTCATACCAATTGATGCACCTAAATCTGGAACTAGATCAAGATGGTCCAATGGGCTTTGGACCTAAAAGTTATAGGACTAATTTGGAATGGACCTCTGTGGACATGGATACGAGTGGACACAATGTCCAACAATATTGGATGGATTTTGGATCTAAAAATTGGATAGTCCAAAGTCCATTGGACATCAACGCAACTTGATTCTGCCGCCATCAATGCAACAACAGAGGCAATTATGGAAACGAATGGGAACAACTTGTTTCTGCCTTTCTCCGCTCCTCTCGACTCCCCATCCCGGTGTTTTGTTTTAATAGATATAGTAGGTCTCACGTTCCGAAGACACAGTGCGCAACACGTCTCGTGGGGAAAGAGTACACGCGCCATATGGATTTTACGAGGGCTAACTCATGAGATAGAGTTCATTTGGATTTGGACTTCTTACCTATGGATTTGGAAGGATTTGAACTTTGTTAATTCTTGTTTGGACTAGACATGGTCTGGATCATGTATATTTGGATAACGATTGGACAACTTGACATGGACATTGATCCATTTCCAGGTTTAGATGCACCTCTTGTTTGGTTCATTGTTTTTTGGCTACCTAGGGTCCTCGTGGTGTTTCCTTCACAAATCCTTGTCATTTTTTGTCAACCCCGAGGCGGCAGAATCATGCAGCAAATTATTGGCATGCCAATATTGGCAGGGCAACGACAGGCAAGAACCAACATAACCATAGAGCCACTTGATTCGACTTAAAATCGTAACTCTTAGATCGTTGGTGCAGTAAACCTCCACCTGAACATTTTTATACATATGCAATCTGTATTATTGTAGCATTTCCTCGAAACAGGCTATCATCCCGTTGTATTAATATAGCAACTAGCATATTACAACTTCTAGATAATGGCTAGGAGGAAACAACACAAGCATGCCTAAAAGAGAAAAATAAAAAAAAAGAAACTAATGCCGACAGCAATGGATTGACAAAAGTTAAGATGAACCACAACCGTTGCATTCTCCGGAAAAGTTCCACTGCGCTCCATGCCACCGAACTACCGTGTACCAAGCAACACGTCCAAAAAGGAATACAACGACGGCGCTGCTATTGCCCAGATTAGGCCTAGCATTTCTCCCGATACATGTAGGGGAGTGGGTAAGGGGTACCCGACGCCTTTAAGAAGGAACGGCGCGCCCGTAGGCGTCACCATGTTGGTGCCTGCCAGACCGACATGGATTAATCCTGACCCCCAAATAACCATAGCCCCTTGCAGTCCTTAGCACTCCACCGAACTTGCCGTCCACCAACATACGCCACCTAGGTATGAATTCACCATCGACTTCTCACCATGACAAAACAGTGCGACGCAATGGGAGGCAGGTTCATAGCTACTTGGGAGGGAAAAGCCTCCACCGCCATTGGCGGGTGCTGACTGGACGTGACAGTAGGGACACACCAGGTCTGGCAAACACGGTCGGTCACCGGGAGGGCCCGTATAGTCCGCACCGCCACGCTGCTGCATGGAGGTTACCACCGCTTGATCGGCACCATAGGCCCGACTGGACCCAGAAGGTCCCGCCGCCACACGCTGCAGCAGGAGCATCATCGACACCACCATCCCCGTCACGAGCTGCACACAATGCAACCGGGGTAGCAAACGGGCCAGAGCTGACCCGTCCTAACCCAGATCAGGTCTAGATCTGGGCTTGCAGGGCGCTCCGCCGGAAGCATCTCCTTTATGGCCGCCCCAATGCGACTCAGTAATATGTATGATTTCTTTTTCTTTTTCTTATTTCCTTTTTTCTATGTAGCTCAGATGGTAGATCACTCGCTTAGCATGCGAGAGGCACGTTCAAAATTTTAAAATAGTCAAAAAACACTTATTTTAAGAATTTGTTTTATTTTGTATTCTGTTCAGATCTAGAAAATATTTAAAATTTAAATTGTTCTGCTGATAAAAAAGAAGCAGAAAAGAAAAAAAAACATAAAATAAGAAAACGAAAATCACGTACCTGTAAATGGGCCGGCTCCAAGAAGATACGCCGTCATCCCGCCGCCAAGGCCCAGATCGTAGCATTTCCCTTGCGGTATGGAAAAAGGATGCAGAACATGGCAGCATTCCAAAGACAGCAATGCAGAAGTCTTTCTTGCGTAGGTAACGTACGAATCCCCCTTTGTCACACCAAATCATCGAGAAGAATCGTTGCGCGACATGTAGCATGGAGGCTAACGATGGAGCTGCCGTAAAAGGACACTCGTTGAAGTGTTGAACCACGTATGCAGCGCTGCGGAGTTGGCTGAAGGGAATCGTTTTTCAGAAGAAAAAGAAACGCGAAGCGGCTGAACTGCATCAGAAATTCAGAACCAAACCAAACGAGACGTTGTCAAACTAGTTTGAGCACGAGAGGCCGGTATACTCCAGAAGGATTGTACTAGTCTAGTAGGTTGGAGAAGAAGATAGTAGAAAATCGACCGAAAACTCTGGGACAGTCCTCGGGATTCACGCATAGACTTGGTGGTCGCGACATGGGCCGGCTTGGAAAAAACCTCCAGGCTGCGCTCTCTGAAGGCCTGAATGTACGTACCAATCTGGTAGCTCCTTGTAGATTGTTCTCGTTTCTTCATGGTCCTCCGCTGGCGCGTATGCGTAGCGATAGCGCAGTCTTCCGGACGGAAATTATATCGGAAGATCGAGCCAGTTGTTGAGCTCTGAGCTAACCCAACGTAGCAAACACATACACCAGAGAACACTGTTAGTGTTATCTCTACTATCTAAAAAGAAAGTCGAGGTTTCGTTTTCTGCCGATACGTCGCTCCGCTTCGTCACGCGGCCCTCCGTCGTTGCCTCCCCGAAAAAACTGTGACCCGCACCAGTCATCTCCGCTTCGTCCGCCCCTCCATAACTCCATTCCTCTCCCAAATCCCGCGTTCTCGTCTACCCCTATACTGGCCACTGGCGGCGCCCTCCTCGCCATGCCACCACCCCATGTCGGAAGATCCTCCTCGCGCAGTATCCCTACCAGGGCCACATCTAGAGATTGTCCGTGCGTAACCGGGGTGGGCGCTGGACCTGCCAGTCGTCAGCCTCCTCAGCGCCGCCCGCGTCTCCATGAGCTTTGGGGTCTGGGCCATCGTCACCGGCGCCACCCGATAGCATCGACTGGGCCATCGCCTTTGGCCTTGCCGCCTCTGGGATCGCGGCCTCCTGCTCGTCGGCCGCAACCTGGACAAGCTCGTCGCCATCTCTGAGGAGTTCAGATTCAAGCACCCCAAGACCGAGGTTGCACCTTTGTGCTTGACTACGCCGGCGAGGGTCCTTGATTGTGGATGTGCCTCCGATTTTGCGATTTTGGCCGTCTCCTCCACTCCAGTCAATGACCACCCAGTCTGATCCACTCCTGTAAGTACATGTCCATCAAACACATCAATTTAGATTCAGAGTTATCACGTCCAGCACCACGCCCGGTGTCCGCAGTGTGCTTCCCCGCTACCACGTGTAATGCCGCTGCTCAGAGAGGAGGTGAGACATAAAGGATTCTGTGTTCATAATTCTGCAATTGTTCAGATGGTTTTGTACTTCTGTGTCCCGCCATTTGTCTAGGCTAAACGTGTTACTGATTTCTTGATAATTTGCTGCTTGCCTATGTTGTTTGCCGGTTCATGTGCGGATTCTGACAAATGCTTGGCCTGCTAAGGATTCTATTGACATCATCCGGTCAATTGCTATTAGAATATTTATCCTTGATGAAGTACCTGCATTCGTCTGCATATAAGAAGAAGTTTAAAACCATGATAACCACTAGATATGCAATGGCACTTCTGTCCAATCTTATATTTTTTTATACTTTATGCATTTAATTGAATGGCTCTTTTCTGTCATATAAAAGCTGGATTTTCTTTTGAATTACTTCTTTTGGTGCAGATCAACATTGCTGGATCAAATGTACATAGTTACAAACGGTTGGTGGAAATCTCCAATGAGGCTCTCATGTAATTTTCAAACTCTGTATTGCAAGGCTTGAACAAGCGACGCGCTTTTATTCAGTTGATTGCCCTTTTTGTTTGATAGTGAGGTGATCGCCACGAACACTCTTGGATTGATGCTATGTTGTCATGCGATATTACTTTTTACTCAATGTTAGCTTATATTATGATGATTGGAGAATTATTTTACCAACATTCATCATCTTGCCATCCTAGGCAATAAATCTGATGTGGAACCAACCTCGAGGCAGACACATATTTAACATTGATGACGCCGGCTCTCGTGGAAGGAGAATCCTGAGGTAGCATTTCCGTTTGCTCTATTGTGTAATTGTGGATACTCAGCCGAGGAATGTGTTATTTCATTTAACCTGTGGAATTGAACATATTGTATTATATTCTTTTATTTTGATACTGGTAGGAGTTATCTTCTTCCGTCCCTCTCCACATGAGTGTGTGTGTGTTGTACTTGACATACTGAATTTGCACAACCATGTAGTAGTATCAGTTTATTTGGATTAAATGAAGGTTGTAAGAAAAAAGAAATATTGAAGAGACCAATCGAATCATATTTTGGTGAATTATTAGTCTTGAACTTACGTAATTATGATCGATAATCACTAGATTTGCGCTTATGGTTAGTTTCAGTTTGAACATTTCCAATGGTCGGTTTCCGTTTGAATTCTAGATAGTACTAGCATAATACCCGTGCGTTGCCACGGCCACATTCGTTCACTAACACATGTTACATTTGTAAATATAAAATTCACATAAACATCTATATGCGTAGAAAATAGAGCTATGCATTGTTTAAAAAGAAAAGAGAGCTATGCATTATTTAAAAAAATGTGTAGAAAGCAAATTCAGTGTAAACATTTATCCAATGTGTCGTATTTTGTATAATCCAACGTCATGTGTGTAGAAAGCAAAGCAAAATCAAAAACAAAAGTCACGATGATGTACACACTGAAATGTAGTCTGCCTTCGAAGATGCTGGCAAATGTGCACTCAAGACATTTCTATGTTGTCTTGGTAGTAATGCATTTGATAAACATCTCCCTTGTGTATAACTTGAGTATTGTAAATACACTTTAGTTTTATTTACGAATCAACCTCTCCGTTAGCTAGCAGGCCCATTCTGAGAAACTTATTCGATATCTTGCTTGTGCATGTCTCATATTTATCAACATATACCTATCCTTAATGTGTTCCGTATATATGTATCTGCTACACACCTACTACTAATTAAATAGAATTTCTTGTCACTTGATTGGAAGTACATTGCACTGTAGTTAATTTACAGAAACTTTCCTGTTGGATAGGTCGCTCAAAACTCATAAACTACAAGCAACAGAAGCTAGCACAACAACTCTGTTGAATCCTCTAAAAAACTCAGTTGAAATTATCCAAACGCATATCACTCTGAACTCCAGCACGTGGTCAGGTAGCCACCTACGACATCTTCACGGCTGGTCAATCAGGCCGCTTACTTTAGTCTCTGCAGCTGAACTAACCTATTTTTGTAAGTCAATAAAGTTGCAAACAGAAAGAACAGCTCCTGGACTTGCAAGATTTCCAGGCGTGATGTTAGGAAATTTTAATCTGAAAGTTCTTCACTAGTAAAATGCACGTGCTTTGCACGTAAATACATGTACTTTTTTTGCTCGCACCAATCTTACCTTATTCAAGGCATAATAGTTGTTAATTTTGAAGTTCGGTATAATCCTGGTTGACTTATAAAAACTATTTATTGCCTATTTAGAGACATAGCAAAGACGAAGGCAAACTAAGGGTATAGCATCATGATCCGAGTCTTCATTGGAAGGAACGTTTAAGTTTTGTCTATTGTCTTCTCCACCTCTCAAATAGTATGTCAAATTACCAAAATCTCCAATGGTGCAAGAGTCATGACTATTTTGATCGTATCGATAAATGTTTTTGTCACATGTTTAAAACTAATGTTTATTTGTAAACAAATATGTGTTTTACCATGTCACAAAATATTTACGAAAGGATCTCTTCACCGACCAGATTTTGTTTCCATTATAGGATAAAACAAACTCTGCATCGTCAAAATTAGTATATAGCACAAGAAATGGTTAGACCACAATAACATTATATAAGGACCTCATGTCTTATGCATAATAATAAACTAATCTATAATGAGAACTGCCATGCAATGACCGTGTTAATTTAATTTGTGATAGTTTGGTGCAATTTTCTATTTGTAAATGTACTCCCTATGTTTTAAAATATAAGATGTTTTAGCTTTGTGAAACAAATGTATCTAGACTATTTTTACTATCTAGATTCACTCAGGTTTAGAATGAATCTAAACACTAAAAGAAGTCTAGATACATTTTCTTCATAAACCTAAAACATCTTATATTTTGAAACGGAGGGAGTACAATGTTAATGCGAAAACATACGATATACATCTTGTCTCTGGAGATCTATGAGTAAAACGTTTCTATTTCTATATATTAAAACCTTCTAGAATCATAATGTTGTCATGAAAGAAAATTTTAAGTACATTTCTTAAGGGTATCACGGTTTTTACATTGTCATAGTTTTAAATACATTTACTAATGTTACCACAAGAATAGAAATAAAAATAGTTACAAGTACTCGCCCGAACCATATTAGTTGACTCAAATTTGTCTAGATCCATATGTATCTAGTTAAATATCTAGTCTACATCCGTATCTAGACAAAGTTCAGTCAAATAATATGGGTCGGAGAGATTTTTTTTGGAAGGAAAAAATATTTATAAATTAAATACCATAGATTGTATTTACATGTGGATGGACCACAACGTATATGATTAACATTTCAAAAATTCTACAACAACTGATTAGATGGATGGATGATCTAGTGCATAAGGAGACTATCGACCTAGGCAAAACGGCCACGTTTAATGGTGGCAGTATTTGCTTCCAGACCGTAAAAATGCAGATAAGGGACGCATGTGACATGGGATCTCAACTCCTGCCTACCCCACGACAGGTGTGGACCTATTCTGTCTGAACAGTGGATGGATGGCATATTCCGTGTTCATCCCGAAGTGTCCAGTAGCTTCTGAGCAGCGCGGGAGTGGTGGGGTGATGAATCCAAGCGTCGAGAGCCGTCAGATCTAATGCATCATGGTTTGATAAGCGGCACACAACAACTCCAACCTGCCAATGAACGGTTCAGATCACTCCAAGGGTGCATTGGCGGGAAGGGAGTACAACAGATTGGTAAATCCAAATTTAAAAACTCGTGTACTATATAGTGGTATAGACTTGTAAGTTATTATATCCTGAAAGATTGGTTGCTTAAGATTTAAAATAAAACTATTTGTTGCATTGTAACTTCATGAAATTTTCCATTGCGTTGAGGCACAAACATTCAACAGTTTGTTGTGGTAACTACTGTTTGTCAATATCTAATCGCTGCAGCAAACTAGAGAATCAGGAGCCTAGACAAAAGAGGTAACCACAAAATATTTTTGGAGGAGGTTGTGTACTGAAAATGAATTTAGTTGTTTGTGATGCTTAGTCTCTTAATAGGGACAGATACCAGAAACTAAAATTCTATACATTTTTAGCTTTTACCTGGTCTATTTTTCATCATGTAGAATTACTTTGGCAGGAACAAATGAAAATTTGTACATTTAGTGTCATGATTTTTACATGTAAAACTTACTGATTTTGCATCCCCTTCTCTTATGCGGATGGTAACAATGAACTTAACAGAATCAATCAACTAGAACCAACGCTACTATTTTCCGTAATGCGTGAGTGAAGCAATGAATGACTTCGTGACCAATTAGGATGTTTTTGGGTAAATTAGCAAGCATGAAACAATGTGACCAAGTTCAGATGACACTGACCAAGATTATTATATGATTTCTAATTACGAGAGTATAACCAAAGTTTATATGACACTGACCAATTTTTGCAGGGAGTTCCATTAGTCTCTCCCTCCCTCTAGCTAATTCATGCATTTTCCCCGAAGCACGGAAAGGAACCACATGGTAGTCTGCAATAACCACTCGCCGAAGATGTTGCTCATATACAGAGCATTGCAGATCAATCCATTGCCACTCAATGCAGCTGTCATCTCGATGATTCAGATAGTTGTAGCTTCAAGGGTCTGGTGTGTCCTATTATTCCTCATATTCTTACTGCTTGATTTCCTAAATTTCAGAACTGAGATTATTCTTCTGCGATAAGGCAAAAAGATCAGGCCAAATAAGTTGTGTATGTGAAAGCCTGACTGTTAGTATGTCAATTGTTCTTCTCTAAGCAAGAAATTCAGCTAGCCATATTCTAATAGATGTTCCTACATATGTGAAGGGAGATTATAGCGCAAACTCTGAAGGCTATACATGCTTCTCGGTAATACATTATTTACTTGGTACTCAATGAGCTTTCAATACATATTGTTGTGTTGGATCTGTGGATGTTTTTTGATAGATAGCAATTTGTATGTAGTAATGGTTGTGGGGATGGGATACCAAAACAAAGGTCTATTCAATGAGCTCAGGTAGAAGGTGGGCTTCTAGAAATATTCAATGTGATGTATGTGCAAAATCGTTTTGGATGCTAAAGCATTTGTACATGTATTTCAGCGCCACACGGTGGTTTATTTGGTCCACATCAGAATCCCATTTGTGCTTTCGAATAAGTCGGCCCATAGATGCACTATGGAAAACTCGGTACACATTGTATCCTTCTTGGTGTTTTCTACATGCTCATCTTAAATTTTATGTCAGCTCTACTTCTTCCAATTCCATGGTCAGAGGTTTTCTCGGAATGCAATGCTTGCTATATATACATAATGCATCCATATCGTCTTATATAATAAATAAATTTGTTTCTACAGGTTTATGTCTATGAAGAAGAGCCAAGGAGTATGTGATATTTGGCTAGTTTATTCCAGTGAAAACATACACATTTGTGTGATTGGTCAAAGCTCAATTGAGGATTGGGGTGATTTTTTCATGTCAGATGTGGAGTTTTGATTTTGGAGCAGTGTGTATGTTTTCACTGGAATTCGGACTGCAATTAGCAGACAAATTTTTAGGCAAATTATCAATGTTTGATGATTAATCGTGAAAAACAGCTGTATCAGGGACGTTTCATATTCATTTGTGAAGTTTTTTCTTAAGAGAACACAGTTGATTGATGTAATGGGCCAGACACTATTCTCGTGAGACATGCATCGAAAACTCAAGGGCATGGTGTTGCACACGAATCACAGCATACAGATGCCGGCGAGTCTGTACCTGCACACTGGTTTTCTTAGAAAGCGTAAAGTAGAGGCTTTGATTAGGAGTAGAAAGTGACTTTTTCTGATATGTGATTACTTGCTGTTTTCCTTGTATAGAAAGTATGGTGAAAATCTAGAACTAACGTCAGGTTTCACATAGATAATAACGATGTTTATTTATGCACAAATTACAGTGTAGAATTTGTTTCTTGTCACTTTAAGCATATAAAACTGTGGCAACTTCTTAATATTCTTCGAATTATCTTTAGTTGACCAAGTGTGCAGATAATAAAAAAAATCTGCATAGGAACCTCTTATCTAAATACCTCAATTGAAATCACCAAAATGCTCAACGTATCTCAGACCTGAAAGTGTTTTGGTGCTTAAACCCAAAAGTGCAGCTCTTCAATCAAGAGAAAACAGATACATGATCTGAGATGGTCTTACTAGATCACCACACATGTGACATTCACGTAGTGAATATTAAAACTGAAACTACAAACCTAAATTAATCTTCTTATTCTACCGAAGTAACCTCATCCAGTTTACCATCTCATTTTTTACCAATTTTTACTACGAGTGCCATATTAAGAGTATGCTATTAAATACATTTTTTTCCTAAATTACGAGCCAAGGGGTGATGTTTGTTTTCTAAGTTTGGGAAATAGGTTTGCCAAAAACATATGAAAATTGACTTTATTCTGTCTACCTATTTCCAGAACGCAAGAAAACACTGGTATGCTGCAGACGGAGGTAGGTGGATTCCCGTAGCGACGGAGGGTCGTGGTTGCGCCTGCGTTCGAGCCGTCAAGGGGCATGGATAAGTTCGAGCGCCGCTGGTGGACTCAATGTGTGTTCGAGCCGTCAAGGGCCGTGGATGCGTCCGAGCGCCGCTGGTGGACTCAATGGTCGAGCTCCACCTGTGGATGCCATGGTCGAGCGCCTCTGGAGGGCCAGCGCCGAGATGTAGAAGTTCTTCATCGAATTCGAACTTTGACACTCCCACAGACTGGGACCCCGATCCTCTGGGGCATGAAGGGGTAGGTTCCGGATTCTTCAGGACTCTCGACAATATATCAAAGAGGATACCATATTTGTCTTTGATCAGTTCTACCAGGAGACACTACAACGGGAGAGAATAAATAGCACGTATATGATAGTACCATGGAAAATGAAAATGACGGTACCTCAAGTAAGTGGTAACTACAGACCGATTTCACTTTCAGCTGTTCCGTTTAGTGGATTACAAAGTTACTAGATGATATAGGTGACAACTTCATGTGTGCAATGGATTTAGTCCAATTTTTTTGAAACAGAAAAAAATAAGGTGGTTGCTCTGAAGTTGGATGGTTTAATGAAAGATGGATCATGTTGGTGAGGACGCTTCCATCTGCTAAAACTACTGTTTTATTTATCTGCTGTCATCGTCGTCTGGAATTCCTAATGTCGATGTCGTACTCCAGTTGTAATAATCTGAATATAAGCATCAGGAATGGGTCGTTTCTGCATTCTGTGATATGAAACTATGTGCGGTAGTCAAAATAATTCTCACATGATCATACTGCTTGCTTGTAGGCCATGCCGTGGTTGAGTTTTCTTCTGCTTCTTTTGACCGGAGGAGGAATCGTACTTTACAACGACAAATAAAAGAAGCATTACTCCCCCAAAAAAAGGAACACAAAAAAACATACCTTCAAGAAAAAATGGCTGGATTGAAGAGCACATCAACTTCCAGAGGTTCAACAAAGCATTTGAGTGGATGCACAAAATATGCATTTGAGGTTCAAAAGAGGACCCCTTCGTGCACCTCCATTCCTAAGAGTAGGTTGTTCTAAGTTAGATGGATGCCCCTAACTCTAACCTCTACAGAAGATTAAGATTCATGTATTCTTTGATGCCATCCATTATTTTGCTGATGATTGCCCAAGATTAAAATTTCCATGATGTGTAATGGCTAAAGTAAAACTCCCATGCGGGATTTTAGGAACAAAAGGATCTATGAGTGTCCTTGAAGCAGAGACCACATGGTACTTCTTGTGACACACTTTGTGTCCTTGCAACAGTTTCTTCAAACCGCTGATAGCTGAGATACAGTACAGACTTGGGTGCTGCCTTTCTCAACAATACTGTGACTGGTGTTATAAGTGCATGACCCTTATACAAGCGATTGAGACGAGTTGCATTAGAATCAGGTGTAGTTAGCCTATGAGAAATACTTGTGGTTTCTAAACTCGGCTTGATGTTAGTTCGATCATGAATCATAGTTGGTGACCTCTTATGATGCTCACCATGGTGATGATCTACAATTTCCAACTTGGAAAGAAGATTCTCTGCTCCCTTCCAATATTGTCAAACCATGCACGCTTTTCACGGATTCAGACGAAGAATTAAAGGGCCTTGTCACAACATTGGAAGAAAATTATGGGATGTAAGAAGCTCATGATTATATTGATATGATGGTCAAACATTCCTTCCGGCTTCACATGTATGCCATGTTTAATCTGTTGTTTTTTCTATTTGCTATTCTTTCTATTTAACAGGTTATTTATAACTTTTAATCATATGTATCTTTTAGTATTATGATAAGAAAAGTGCAACAAGACTAATATCGTGATGCCTTCTGTAGCATGGGCCATAAAATGACACTTCCTAAATGGTGCATATGTAATCTGGCATGAACAAGACTGGTGTCCAGTCAGAATTTTCACAAGTTTAAGATATGTCTAAATTGTAGTAATGGCATGATTTGAAAGCCAAGGGACAAGTAAGGAGTGAGCAAAATTGAAGAAACCTGATTTTAGTTTTCTTTCTGTTTGCGAATTTTCTCTCCCGTTGCAACGCACGGATAATACTAATACACCGTCGATCGGTCAGTGGGCGCCGATGCATGCCGTGGCGCGCTAAAGTCTACCTACGCTGGAGTATTTTGTCAACCGAGAGCGCATGACGTCCTGCTCCTACGCAGTGCAGAATGATCCTGGTTTACACTGATAAATCCTACTAGCACTACTCCATCTGAGCTCGTGCCAAATAAAAATGTTTGAGGCGAATGATTCTGTTTCACACTGTCATCTGCGCTCGCAAGAAATAAAAATTGACGTAAAATAATGGAGATGCGGGGTATCGATCCCCGTGCCTCTCGCATGCTAAGCGAGCACTCTACCATCTGAGCTACATCCCCGGTTTGGAGTACAATAGTACTAGCTATATCATTTTCAGACCAATTCTTTACACAAACAGAGGCGACTGAGATCGATTCTGGACTGTAATTAAGCTGTTCGAGTATATATGCTCGCAACTATATTCCCCGCATTCTTACCGCACACCAACGTACGTGGATTTGTTCCCCACAACGAGCAATGGTTTTACTAGTCGTGATCTCTTGGAGAAGCCAACTGGCCGCACCAGAACATACTAGCAATCAACTGCAAACCGCAACGAGCTTCCAAAGGGAAAACAAACCGTACAGTGAAGCACTATATATAGTAAAAAGAAAAATACAGAACCAATCATCGGTCTCTCAAATCACGCGGTACACGCGCGCTGGCTTCAAGTTGGCGCGTCAGTCGACCGGGCCCTGCATGCTTCGCAAGTCTCTCTCGCCACCTCCTCTGCTTTTCCGCCACGCAAGGCCTGTTGCCGTCTTGCGTGTAATTGAGCCGACAAGAAAATGAAGAGAAAGTTGCGCCACGAGGCCAGCTCGCCACGAGTACTAAGATGCACACACAAAACTTTGGTTGGCTACCCCGGCCCCACAAAGAGGCGCAGACGTGTGCTAGCCTAAGATGTCGCCCGAGATCTTGGGCGATCCGCGTCCACCCCACTGCCGGATCCTTGAGGTCGCCTCGCGTGCCTGTCGCCCACACGTCCGAAATTCAGTATGAACAGATCAAGGAGACCGAAACGAAATCACGGTGGCAAGAATATATAGTGTGCTCACCTCCTTGTTCCAGTTCGTGCGCATCGTGATCACCACCAGGATCACGGTCTGGAGCCCTACGCCGGTGAGCATGCCGCCCCACATCCCCTGCAGACAGGCGCATTCCATCGTCGAGAAATTAAACGACTAATGTAGTACTAATGAGCAAGAACCACCCAGCACAGCAGGAACCAGTTGACCGGACCGAGTCACTACCTGGATGCCGCGCTGCAGCGGGAAGGCGATGAGGTACCCCACGGGGATGCCGATCCCGTAGTAGCAGCCCAGGTTGACGTACGCCACCAGCCACTGCCAGCCGGCGCCGACGGCCACGCCGGACAGAACCGGCTGGACGCTGTTGAGGAGGAGCGAGAAGGCGAACACCACGCCCAGGCTGGCCACGGCCTCCACCACCTCGGGGTTCTCGGTGAAGGGCGACCCGTAGACGTCGCGGAGGAGCAGGACGCCCACGAAGAAGGCCAGGCCGATGGCCACGGAGGACATGAGCACCACCGTGATCGCGAACTTGGCTGCGCGCGGACGGCCCGCGCCCAGCTCGTTCGACACCCGAACGCTGATGGCCGCGTTGAACCCGAAGAACACCATGATCTGCCACCCGAACAGGTTCGTGCTGCAACCGAGATGCGGAATCTTTTTACTATACTACTACACCCGTGCTTTTTACTCAAGTCAAGCTACCTCTTGTCAGTAGAGTACAATAAACAGCTGGCTCACCAGATGGAGACCGCGGCGACGGCGACCTGGGCATTGGGTAGGTTGCCCACGATAACTATGAGGACCATGTAGAACCAGAACTCCAGGCTTCAATTCAGCACCATCAACATCATCCACAAATATATGATTGATTCATTAATTGCATCAGATCATGGCAGTTGGGTCATAGTAACTATAGGTAGGCGCCACCGGCCGGGCTGCACGTACGTACGTATCTGAGCTACTGAGTAGTACGTACCAGATCATGATGGCTGAGCCGATGGAGAGGCGAGCGAAGCTGAAGAGCTCGGTCCAGGCGAGGGAGTCCAGCTCGAACCCGTTCCAGGCGCCCGGGCAGTACCCCATCACGATGTAGGCGAGCTGCCCCAGCACGACCAGCCACCACGACGCGTTCAGCGCGATGGCCAGGCCCACAAGCCCCATCTGCATCGGCACCACCAGGAACCAGCTGAGCGCCACGTGGAACGCCAGCGCCGCCGCCGACACCGCCGCCATGGCCATCACCTTGCTCTGCGCCTGCAGGAACTTCTGGATCGGGAAGTTGAGCGCGTACGCGAACAGCTGCGGGATCATGTACAGCGAGAACCGCCCCGCCAGGACCGCGATCTCCTCGTCCTGGTGGAACAGCCGCAGGATGGGCGTCGCGAACAGGTACAGCGGGAGCATGCACACCGACATGGCCGTCAGGAGGATCCACGACCGCTGCAGGTACACGCCCAGCACGCCCAGCTTCTTCGCGCCGTACGCCTGCCCGCACAGCGTCTCCAGCGCGCTCCCCATGCCGTACATGATCCCGAACGCGAGCCCGGCGATCACGGAGTTCTCCGTCGAGACGGCGTCCAGCTCGAGCGTGGTGAGGTGGCCCGCGAGGACCTGCGTGATGGCGCCCAGAGAGTACTGCGCCAGCGATGTGAAGATTGCCGGCCCAGCTAGGAGCCACAGCCGCCGGTTCTCCTCCCCGGCACGCCGCAGGAACGTCGACACGCTGCGGATCTCTTCCAGGTCGCCATCCTCACCACCGCCGGCCGACGCCAGCAGTGCCACCCTCAGCGCATCATCATCGTCCCCGCCACCAAACACCGCCATCGATCGATCTCCTCTATGACAAGATCGACCGATTGCACCGGTGGTAGCTGGCCGGATGGAAACGCGCGCGCGCCGCGAGGATGGCAGATGCAGATGGGCAGAGCGGATTGGAGAATGAGTTAATATATAATGGAGGAAGTACTACGATAGTACCACTGGTGCAATGCGGTAACCCTAAAAAAAGAGCTGGTGCGATGCGGGAGTGGTGAACAGTCTACTAGGTCAACTGCCAAGCAAACGCGCCGAGTTGTTGACCTTCTCGGGATTTGGGTTTATAGCGAGCATTTGTCAGGTGGTTCACTCCTCGAGATACATGAATACAATTCTTATTTCAATCTTCCGTGCAATACGCCCCCCCCCCCCCCCCCCCCCCCGCGGGACGTACGATCCGTTGTCTCCCAACGTGCTGCTTCCACGTGTCTCTTTTTCTTTCCCGAATTTCTGCTTTTGCTACAAATCGCTCTATAACAAAATGTCCCGCTTTTATACACGTAGCAAAATTCGTTCGCCTACAGAATAATTTAAAAAAAAAAGATCTAGTCGAGGACCTCGTCGAAGACTTTGCCGAAGATATCGTCGGAGATTTTTGCCGAAAGATCTCGCTGAAAACCATGTAGCAAAAAAATTACGCTAGCGTACAAAATCATAAAGAGGTTGTAGCAAAAAAAAGACCTGCTACTGTACCAAACCCGATGTTGCCGGAGACCTCATCGGAGTCTCTTAGCAAAATATTTATACTATTGTAGCACCATTGTTGGTCGCATGTAGCAAACCCGGTGAGGGGATAGCTACTACTCCTGTTATTTCATAGCCTCCTGATATCCTGAAGGTTGGAATTTTCTGTATTGCAATTCCTCCCATGAATAAGGTAAAGCCCAATTTTAGAACACCCCTAGCTCTCAATGTTTTGGTCAAGGCGTGGCCAAGCTTGATTAAAAATTGATTTTACGTTTTTTTAGGTTTTGAGATGTTTGAGTCTTTTTATTTCATGTTTTATTTAAGTCTGAAGTGTTTATTTTATTTTGTGTGATGGTTTTGGGGCTTGTCCAAAACCACTTTTAGTTTAGCCATTTGGGATTTAGTTGTGGCGTGTGGCTTGTCCCAACCAAGTTTCGTTGGAGTCGCCCTATAAAGGGTTCATGGCAGTCGCCATTGTATTTTAGACTTGTTATTTTCAAGATAAAAGAGACATCAGAAAAATCCCAATGTTTGGGGGCGCATATCGTCGTGTTTGCTTGCTGATCTTCAAGGTCTGATGTTGTTCTATGCGTGGGAGTTGATTTTGATCAGTTCTAACGTGGGGAATTAAAGAGATATCAGCTTGAGAATCTATTTCATATTGAGTTCTCTGACTATCTTGATGATTCTATCGATCGTCATGAAAGATTGGGCCTAAGACCAATTTCAAAACACCTCAGGTTCTTGAACGTTTTGGTGAAGACGTGGCCAAGCTCAGTTAAAAATTAAGTTTACTTCGGTTTAGGTTTTGAGATGTTTGAGTCTTTTTATTTCCTATTTTATTTTAGTCTGAAGTGTTTAAGTTTTATTCTGTGTGATGGTTTTTTGGTCTATTCAAAACCATTTTTAGTTAAGCCATTTGGGCCTTAGTTGTGGCATAGGGCATGTCCCACCCAAGTCCCGTAGGAGTCACCCTATAAAGGGTTCATGGCAACCGCCGTTGTTTCTTAGAGTTGTTGTTTTCGAGATAAAAGAGACACCAGAAAGTCCCAATGTTTTGGGGCTCATATCGTCGCGTTTGCTTGCTGATCTTCAAGGTATGATATTGTGATATGAGTGGGAGTTGATTTTGGTAAGTTCCAACATGAGGAATTGAAGAGAGAACAATTTGATCTATTTCAGATTGAGTTCTCTTACTATATTTATGATTCTATCGATCGTCGTGAAAGATCAGGCCTAAACCCCTTTGGATGACATTGATCCCTATCAAAAACTCGACGGCGTTTGTAGCACCGTCGGCGGTCACACATAGCGATGCCGATGACCCCATGTAGAAAACCTCGACGACATACGTAGCAGCGTCAATGGCCTTGGTAGCAACATCGGTGCCCTTGGGTACCAAGGTTGGTGTGCGGCTGTGCACTCCGCCAGAGCGAGGCTATGGCGTGGAGGCATGCCACATCGTCCTCGACGCCGGCTTGTGAGAGTAGACGAGTTGCATGGCTGACAGCGGCACGCAACAAGGGTGGCGCAACACGTCACGAGCGGCAAGGATTGCGACAACACGGGGCAAGGGTGGCGCGCGGCAAGGCATACGGCAAGGGCGGCGCCACCGACTCTCAGGTAGCTCCATGGTTGTTTCCATTTCATGGTACCAACTAGGGAATCGTACAATAAGAAGCAAATGCTAGTAGGACCCACCCATGCCATCAAGTCATGTTTGCGGGCACAATCCACGTGGGGACCCGGACGATGGAAGTCACGGATCGCGGGAGATTAGTATCATTTCTTATACGGGAATAGTACAAAATCCTGCAATAACATTACTTCACCGGACCTTTTCTTTCCAGCTTCAGTTACATCTATATTTGCAACTCAAATTTCAATTGCAACCAAATTACAACCGAAAAACTAGGTGCAATGCGGGAAGAGCGATCTATCTACTAGGTCAACCGCAAAGTAAATACCTCTTGAGATCCAACTTTACCACAATAAGATTTGCACGGCATGCTCGCCGTCACTTGTCAGGCTTCATTCCTCGAGATATAAGAATATAATTTTTATTTCTAGTTTTTGGGTACCACCATTAACAAAAAAAAATAGTGAGGAGTAAGTTTTTCTCTCTAATCTGTATCAGACTCAGTTAACCAGACAATAATTCAGCAATGCATTTACATATCCGTTTATATGTAACAAAAAATGATAGTACCACATGACTTTTTTTATCTTGAGTGAAATAAAATTAGTATTTTTTCATCACGAGCAACCTTTATTACTTGGTAATCATCGTCTACCTGAAGTGCCACCTACTCCTGCATCACCAAATGTTAAGATCAATACAAGTCAACAAAATTCTAAGCATATCAACAAGTGAAATGATTACAAGAAGGAAAATAAGATCATGATTAATAAGTGAAATAATTACTCCCTCCGATCCATATTAGTTAATTTGGATTTGTCAAAATTTAAATGAATCTAAACACTATTTAGTATATAGGTTTATCCAAATTTGAAAAAATCCAAGTCAACTAATATGGGTCGAAGGGAGTACGAGAAAGAAAAAGAGAACGAGAAGAAGAAGAAGAGCAAAGTAAAATAATCCCAAAAGGATGGAGGAATATGTAGGTTTGTCCATCATAGACTACACGTCACTCGCCTTCTCTAGTCCATCATAGACTAGACATCCACTCGTCTAACTCAGCATCATCGGTAATTTGTACCGGTAGCATGGGACGATGGTCACGCCACAAGTACTGAAACCTTTGGTGGCATGCAGCACACCATACCACCGTTTGGGCCAAGATGTGGTGTGTCTTCCCATGGCACTGCTCAATAATTTCCACACGTCCGGTGGTTATACTTTCGAACCGTAAAACTATGGGTTGCCATACTCATTCCCGCCACATATTCCATCTATTAAACAAGCAAAACTAAACAAGCAAAACTAAACTTTCAATTTAAATAAAATTACCAAAGGAATTAAACGGCGAGTTCCATTAAATTTTTGCATATATTACATAATTTGAATGAAAATTTGCATGTTTTAAACTAACCTATAGATCTACTGCCCGCTGTAGTCAAGGAGGTCATCCACGTTGTCGTTGCCATCCTCGTTGCCGTCATCGGTTGAGAAGATGATGATGTTGGCGCTCGCCGCCTTGCCGCCGCCGGTGTTGATGGTGATGATGATTTAGTCGTTTGCGGACCACCGATAGGCATGTTGGGGGGTGGGGGGGGGCACGGGAGGCACCTCGTTATACAATTAATGCGGTGAAGGAGGCGATAAGCCCCCTCCCCTCGCCGTCGTCGGGATGGTGCAGGTGCGAAGGGATGCGGTACTTAATCGCCATTATGGATAGGACTGCTTCTCCATCAGCTCCTCCTTCGGAACCACCGGATCCTCCTTTGGAACCATCACCTTTTCTTTGCCTAACTGAACGAGAGACGACGACATGGGGATGAGGGCGCCACTTTGGCCTGAAGACAACGTTGGGCGTCGACTGCCGTGTTGATGAGGAAGGCAACGACTGCTTCTCTGGCTTGGGCACAAGGGGCGACATGGAGCGTGACACATATCCGCGCGAGGAAGAACCATGCGAGAAATACGAGCCGTGGGAGAGCATCCCCGAGCCACCTTGCGAGGGAGCTGGAGGACGGGGGAGAACCATGGTCATTTCTAACTATTACAACGATGAACCTGTGACTTGATCGTGTTGCAATAATTATATTAGATAATTTCCATCACATCATTCACTAATGGTATGACTTTATTGTCAGTTGACATAAATGCACCATAATCAGGAAACCTTGGTCATCAGCTGTCCATTGAACTAGTTGTATAGAGGCTACTAGGGACCTTTGGTGTGTTTATATACCACATTTGTATCAATGTTTTCGATTGATACAATTATAGCATGATATAAAACTATTATGAACTATTGAGATATGATAATAAACACATTTATTATTTGCCTCTAGGAAATATCTCTTTCATTTTTCGCTTCCATACAGCGAGTGCGGCAACAAGACGTGTGCATTATCGTTTATAACCACCAAGTCTCGAGAGGGATGTTGTAGTGCATGGTTGTCTGTGATGGAAATATGCTCTAGAGGAAATAATAAATATATTACTATTCATATTTATGTTTCATAATTAAGTTTATTGTTCTATGATATAATTGTATTAGTTCCAAATAATGTGTATTAGAGGAAAACCATAATACATGTGTGGGATGATAAACACCAAACAAAGATATCCCTAGTCATGTCTCTGAGACTAGTATGTATGTCAATGATAGTTTCGGTTTCCTAACTATAGGAAAAAAATGACAATGTGATTGTAAGAGTTGCCAGTGACATATGTGATCGGAGTTATTGGAGAACAACGACGATGGATAGACCCAAACATGAGATACCGCGAAATGCATCGTCAATATAGATATCGGTTTAATATCACAAACATTGTATTGCTTTTACTTGAAATCGTTGAAGCACGAGACACATATAAACTTGGGTACAATATGGATGTGGCAAGATTCTCCAAACATTGCTCTTAACAGAGTAATTATAAATTTCATGCATGTTTATATCAGATGGTTCGCCAATCATTCACATGGTGTGATTGTGGAAATTCATACTCCTGACGATGGAGAGATGCACTATAGACCCACTCATGTACTATGATATTCTTAATCATCTGACCGGACACGTGATCAAGTTGTTGAACACAGGGACATCGATAGTACGAGATGAGTAAAGAGTACATTCTAATAAATGAGAACAACCTAGTGTTTCATCTCGGGCAATGTAAAGTATCGACGAGTCAATACAATATGTATCAGACTCAATACTACGGTTCACACGATCAAGATCTTCATGTTATTTGCGGGGTTACTACTTGTATCAAGACACTGATAGTAATCATTGTCACGGAATGAGTTGTGGACATGTTCACAAATATCCAAACCTACCGGGTCACACACTTAAGAGGTTTTTGGCATTTTAGAATGTGAGTTCGAATAAGATAGTTGGATGAAATAATCCCGAAAGAATGTTTCGGAGTGTCTCGGAATATTTCGGAGGTGTCCGGGATATCACCGAGAGTGGACATGATAGTTTCAGACACCAAAAGAGGATACTGATAATATTTTAGGAAGGTTATGAATTAATTCGTAGGTGTTTGGAAGTTAATTCGGAAATCTTCGAAATAAATATTTGTATTGATAATTGTTGGAGATATGCCCAAGAGGCAATAATAAATTGGTTATTATCATATCTTTATGTTTATGATAAATATTTGCATCCCATGCTATAATTGTCTTAACTGGAATCATTAATAATTGTGTGTTTTGTAAACAATAAAAGAGTCCCTAGTATGCCTCTTGTTAAGCTAGCTTGTTGATTAATAGATGATCATGGTTTCCTGATCATGGACATTGGATGTTATTAATAACAATATCATATCATTAGGAGAATGATGTGATGGACACACACCCATAGTAAGCATAGCATAAGATCAAGTCATTTAGAGTTTGTTTTCTACAAAGCTTTTAAATACATAGTAACAAAATCCTTCGACCATGAGATTATGTTAATCACCATCACCGGATGAGTGCTTTTATGAAATCAACACCACTTCCGTAACTGGGTGGTTATAAATATAACATTGGGTATTCTGAAAGTATGGATTGAAGCGCATGGATCAAGAGTGAGATTTGTCCATCCATATGATGGATAGATATACTCTAGGCCCTCTCGGGGGAGTATCATCCAATTGGCTTGCAAGCATGTGACAAGGTCACAAGGGATGTCACATCATAGTATGAGTAAAGAGTACTTATCGGTAACGAGGTTTAACTAGGTATAAAAGATACCGACGATCGAACCTCGCATAAGTAAAGTATCACACAACAAAGGGAATAGGTATCATATGTAAATGGTTCATTAGATCACGAAGCATCGTTGAAATATGTTGGAGCCATATGGATATCCAGATCCCTCTATTGGTTACTGACTGGAGAGGTGTCTCGATCATGTCTACATAGTTCGCGAACCGTAGGGAGACACACTTAAGAATTTGATATTGTTTAAAGTATATATGGAATATGAGTTGGAGACCGAATGTTGTTCGGAGTCTCGGATTGGATCCAGGACATCATGAGAGATCCGGAATGGTCCAGAGAATAATATTAATATAAGGAAAGTCTTTTTCCGGGGTTCGGAAAAGTTTTCGATATTTTGACCGGAAGCTTCTAAAATGTTCTAGAAGGACCATGTGTGGGTCCACCACCCGGGAGGTGCCACTTGGGCTAAGGCATGTCACGGGGAACCCTAGATTGAGCCGCACCAAAGCCAAGAGGGCGAATTCGACTGCCAAAGGAGTTAGGGTCAAACCCAAGTTTGAAGAAGGGGACAAACTCTAGTTTGAAAAGGTGGGGAGAGTTCCCACCTCTTCCCTTGGCCGAGTTGGGGGGGGGACTTAGCTTGGGCTGGGAATCCCTTGGCTGCCGCCCCCTTCTATATAAAGAGGGGTGGGGGCGCACCACCTAGCCCTAAGTCCCTTGCCCCTCTAAATCGTAGGTGCCACCTAACCGTAGGCACCTCCCTCCGCCCTCCTCCATCGCACTGCTCCGGCTTAGGTGAAGCCCTGCAGGTATTTCTCCTCCTCCACCACCACCACACCGTCGTGCTGTTGGGATTCCGAGGGGATCTACTACCTCCGCTACCCTGCTAGAACCGGGAGAGGAAGGTCTTCATCGACTCCGAACGTGTGACTGACTACGGAAGCACTGCCAAAATGCGGCGCCAGAAGGATCGTCTACACGATCTTGAGATTGGCAAGTGATCGACTACATCAACCACGAGAATCCGATCTGGTTAAACGCTTTGGATCTATGAGGGTTAGTTCTCTACAATCTCGTTGCACCGATCTGATAGATTATATCTTGGCTTTTCCATAGATTGGATCTTGGTTTTATGCGTTCTTGCGCTAGATTTTTTTATATTTTCCATGCAATGAACCCTACAATAATAATAATAAATTATTATTTATTAATATCCCAGTGGGTCCCATGGGACCACTAAGCCCACACATGCACGCGCGGGGGGTGGGAGGGTAGGAAACCCTGGCCGATTCGGCCAGGGCCCTCCGCTAGGCCTGCGGGTGGAGGAGGTGGGGCAGGTGAGGCGGTGGGGGAGGAGGAGTCCTCCCCGAATTCCAACTTGCCCACCCAAGTCGGTTTGGGGAGTGGAGAGAAAGGAGGACTACGTATTGGAGTCGCACTCCCTCTCTCCTACTCTCTCGATCTCTCAATTGGTAGGTGAAAGGGCATTTATGCCTTTTCATATTGTTTTGATGTTTGTTGACAACACTTGGATAGGTTTAATGTATTGCTGAATGTTTTAGGAGTTATCAGATTCATTTTGGCTAATTTATACATATGGGAAAAAGGGCTTCACAGGAACAAAAAGAGGGCAAGATCAATATCTGGCCGGACTGTCCTGCTGATGTGCGCCAGACTGTCCGACCCATCCGGAGTATCCAGCCCAAAGCTGCCGGAGTGTCGGGCCGTGGCGATTAGCCAGTTTTTCCTTGCAGATGTGGATACTTAGTATGCTGGTTCAGACACTACCCGGACACTGGCTGGACTCTGGCCGGAAACTTGGCCAGGCCGGAGTGTCCGACTGATGCACATCGGAATGTCCGGCTGGGCCGGACTGTCCGGGTTAAGTGGCTCCAACGGCTCTAATTTCTGGGGGCCTATAAAAGGACCCCTTCTTCTACCTTGGGAGCTGCTCGTCCAGGTCAAGAACAGCAGCACATTTTGAGCCACCAAATCCATAAGATCTCTTCACTCACCCATCCAAAGTCATTGATCTTTGGAGAATCGAAGGAGGAGGCCTTGATCTATAGCTTCACCAAGAGAGATCTTCATTTCCGCCTCATTCACTTGAGGGCCCCTTGATCTAGTGTTTCATTGGAAACCCTAGATTTTGATTTGGTTCTTACAATCTTGTGTTTGATTGTTTGACAGCTTGCTTGTATTTGGGAGCCTCCAATTAGGTTGTGGATGTGTGCCCCGAACTTGTTGTGAAGGTGTCGGCTTCCACCTCGAAGGCTGTCGATATAGTGGAAGAGGTGAATCAAACCCTTTGGGGTGAGGTTCATCGGAGAACAAGGGAGGCCTCTCATGGTGTTGGTGGTTTGAAACCACCCCTATCCAAACGTAGACGTACTTCCCCACAAAGGAAGGAACTACGGGAAACAAATCTTTGTGTCTCCGCGTCCACCACTTTGGTTACTTCTATCCTTTACCGCACTTTACTTTAATTGTTCTTGCTTAGTGTTGTGCTAGTTGGTCCTTGTTTGACATATAGGTAAATTCACCTTAGTTGGATAATCTAGAGAATTTACCTTTCTTGTCAAACCCTAATTTGAAAAATAAGAAAATTTGAAGTAGCACCTATTCACCCCCCTCTAGGTGCCCATACGATCCTTTCAATTGGTATCAGAGCCTCGGCTCTTTATACGGGCTTTACCTCCTAAGAGTATATGGGTAGCAACATGGGGGAAGAGGATGGTGAGCCTACCACCTCGGTGACCATGGCGGATCTCAATAACTTGGAAACAAGATTGAGATCCACCTTGCCCAACGAGATCAAACAATTGCACAAGCTACTTAAGCAACTTGTTAAAGATAAAGGTGACTCATCATCCCCTTCTCCTCTAGAGGTACCACCATCATTACCTAAGGTGAATGCCGCGTATCACCCTCGGGTAAGGTGGTGGGGGGCAATCCAACATTAATTCCACCACAAAAATGGATGGTGGGAAGGGAGAGCACCATGACTCTCAAGGATGGTACACTCCCGACCCTCCAATTCCTCACCCTCATGTAAACAATAGAGGAGACCCACCAAAGCTAGCTGCATCTACTTTTGCTCAATGGAAATCTCTAATGAAATCTCATGTGCGCAGCTCTTGTATTGAGTTATGGAACATCATTGAAGAAGGACTCTATATTGGGGATCCATACAACTTGACTAGAAGAGAAGTTATCAATAGCCAACTCAATGCCACCGCTTTGCACATGATACAAAAAGGATTGCGTACAAAAGATTACCCTCACATTGAGCACCTCAACACCGCAAAGGAAGCTTGGGATGCTCTCATGGAGTTGTATGTTGGAAATGAGAGCATGAGAAGGAACCGGTATGATGCACTAAGCAATGAAGCCGAAGGCTTCTATATGAAGGAAGGTGAAGATCATGAAGACATGTATTGTAGGATCAAGACTACCGCTACCGCTTTTAGGAATGTGGGTGCCTCTCATGTGGATGATGCTTGGATAAAAAGGAAATATGTGAGTGCACTCATGCCCTTTGAGCCCACCGACTTGAAGAGCCTACAAGGAAGACACAACTACCACCTCATGACCTCCAATGAAGTTATGGAAGAGATGTCCTCTTTCAAGGTTGCCTCCAAGAATGCCAAAGATGCCCGTGCTCGTGCACTTGGAATGAGCAATGTTGTCAACCTTGTATTAAAGGCCAAAGTTTTGGAGCATGTGGATGAAGATGATAGTGATGAAGGTCTATCCTTGAGCCACCCCAATGATGTCAAGATTGCTCATGGTGAATATATGTCCTTCGATGCAAAGAATTTTTCGAAAAATCCCGCCAAGGCCAAGATGGAAATGCAACCAAAAAGCAACCCAAATGGAAGAAGAGACAATGTCACTAAATTGAGAACTTGCTTCAATTGTGGTAACCGCTATCACTTTGTGGCGGTTTGTCCCTATGAGAAGAGAGAAGATCATGGGGGTAAACTTGTGTTGAAGAAAACTTCCAAAGCTCCTTACAAGAAACCCTTCATCAAGAAGAATCCCACAATAAGAAGTCGGGTGAAATTGCATTGATCACTCATGAAGAGTTCTCCTCCGACAATGAAGATGATGAAGAGGAAACTTCAAGTGGTGTGGCTGCTCTAGCCACTACTTCTACTCCCACATTCTCCCTCTTCGATTCTCCAAATGAGAATACTCCCAACAATAACGTCACTTACCTTATGGCAAGAGGAACGTAGGTATCATCATCATCTCACCTGACTTCCTTAGTTAATGATGAAATTGATGATGAAATGTCTCTTGAGGTTAAAAAGGAAATAATTGCTTTTGATGAGTTCATGAATAAATTGCAAGGGGAACACAAAAGACATTTTTTGGACCTCTTAGATCAACTTTCTCACACCCAAGAGCTTCTTGATGAAAGATGTAAATTAGGAAGAGAACACTTGGTTGAGGTAGAAGCTCTAAACAATACTCTAGAAGAAGAACAAGAGACTAGGATGTCTCTTGAACTAAAACTTGAAGGGCTTGATGGGGCTAATGACTTAATTGTTTATAAGATTGTCAAGGAACGAGACCATGCTATTGCTAAATATAAAAGGCTAAAAAGGACAAGATTGAGTTTGGTGGTGTTCATGAAAAACTTGCCGAGGACTTTGGTATGCTTGACAAGGCTCACAAGGCCTTGGAAAGTGAACTATTGTTACTCACAAAGTCACATGAAAGCTTCAAAATCAATTGACAAATATTGCTTCACTTAGTACTTTCATTCCTTCTAGTAGTACAAATATACTTGGAGAAAATGCTAGGTTGAAGGGGGAGCTAGCAAAGGCCAACTTTCCAAAAGGGAACAAGTCCATTGATGACATGTTGAGTAAGCAAAGGTAAAATGGTGACAAAGGAGGCCTTGAATTTGTCTCTAAAGCTAAGAAGAAGAACAACAAGAAAAAGAAGGCCAAGCCCACACAAAAAAAAGACAAAGCCATTGTGTGTAGTAAGACCACAAGTGGCAAAACTATGTATCATGATGATTTTGTGGGAAGTGCTAACCCTCACTATGTTTTAATGTGTGATTATCATGGTGATGTGTATGCACAATATGTTGTTCCCTTTGATGGTTACATTGCTTGGTCTATTTGGGTCCCTAAGACCCTTGTTGCTAACAAAAGAGGACCCATTGAAAAATGGGTACCTAAAAACTAGCTTGATCTTTTGTAGACCTATGCTTCCAGAGGATCAAAGTGGGTGCTTGATGATGCGTGCACCCAGTGTTGACGTGGGACACTTCATTGGAACCCCAAGAGCAAGGTGTGATAAGCACAGCAGCAACTTTCCCTGAGTAGAGACCGAGGTTATCGAACCAGAAGGAGGAAGGAAACGTCTCAAAGGTGTTGCAAGCAACGTGGAAACCTGCACAACACAAACTCAAGACTTTGTCCCAACGAATCAGTGAGGTTTTCAAGCTCACCGGTTTTCTGTAACAAAGGATTAACTGTATGGTGTGGAAGGTAATGGTTTGCAAAAAGTAAACAAGTAACAGTGGAAGATGTATCAATGGTAAAGATTGGACCGGGGTCCATAGTTCACTAGAGGTGCTCTCCTTAGATAAACAACATGGCATGAAGGGTAAACAAATTACAGCAGGGCAATTGACAGGAACTGAGCAAGGCATAACAATGCAATACTAGTCAGAAAGATCCTATAATATTCGATTGGGCAATACAACAAGATACATAAACCATCATCCAACTGCATCTATGACTAGAAGTCCACCTTCAGGTTATCATTCGAACCCCCTCCAGTATTAAGTTGCAAGCAACAGACAACTTCTTTAAGCAAAGTGTGTAATGCAAACAGTCCACATGTTCTATGAACAAGAGACCATTGTTTTCTCCCTAGTAGCAACAACACATCTACAACCGAAGAGATTTCTGTCACTTCCCTTGGAAACTAGAGGCATGAACCCACTATCGAGCATAAATAATCCCTCTTGGAGTCACTAGCAACTACTTGGCCAAGATAGCTACTAAAAACGGAGAGCATGCAAGATCACAAACAACACAGACATGATAGAATCATAAAGACAAAACCATTAATCAATCCAACATAATAATCTCAATATCCATCGGATCCCCATAAACACAACATGCATGATTACAAATAGATTAGATATTGATCATGAACGGAGCTCACAAGATCTATACATGAAAGCACAAAGGAGGAGATACAATCATCTAGCTACTACATGGACCCATAGTCCAAGGTGGAACTACTCACGCATCATACCGGAGAAGAAGGCCTCCGGGATGATCTCCCCTCCGGCTGGGTGCCAGGAAGAACTTCAGATCCCCCCGATCTAGGGACGATGGTGGCGGCTGCTACAGACGGTTTCGTGGAGATTTGATCGGGTACTTAGGGTTTAGGCATCGGGGGCTTCTTATAGGCGAAGGGGGCACTACTAGGAAAACGCATGTTCGTGGCGCACCTGAAAAGGCCATCCGTGGCGCACTAGCAGTGTGCCACGGGCCTCGCGCTACGGCTATCTCCTAGCCATGGCACACTACCTGGTGCGCCATGGTTGTGTCGAGATAGGCGTGGCGCACATGCCAGTGCGCCACGGAAAGTAGTCCAGGTGCGCCACGCGTATGAAACGATAAGCGTGGTGCACTCGGTGCGGTGCGCCACGGATATAAAATTCAAAATTCAAAAAAAAGCAGCAGATCTGGATCTCGTCGTCAGTGCCGTCGCGCGTCGGTGCAGGTCGCCGTCGTCGCCTCCTCGTCACCTCGTCGTCGTCGTCGGAACTGCAAGGAGGAGGAGGAGAATAGGAGGAAGAGGAGGAGAAGAAGAGGAGGAGGAGGAGAAGAAGAAGAGGAGGAAGAGGAGGAGAAGAAGAGGAGGAGGAGGAGAAGAAGAAGAGGAGGAAGAGGAGGAGAAGAAGAGGAGGAGGAGAAGAAGAAGAGGAGGCCTCGTCGTCGTCGGAACTACAAGGAGGAAGAGGAAGAGGAGGAGAAGAAGGAGCCCGCCGTCTCGTCGTCGGAACTTCAAGGAGGACGCTGCCGTCACCATCTTCACTGCAAGGAGGAGGAAGAGGAGGAGAAGGAGAAAGAGAAAGAGAAGGAGAAGGAGGAGAAGAAGAAGGAAATGAGAAGGGAGGAAAAGGAAAAGGAGAGAAGGGGAGGGAAAAGAAAAGGGGTAGGTGGGCGGGGTGAGGATTCGAAATTTGAATCCCGCCCAAGCTTATCTGTGGCGCACTAGGTGGTGGTGCGCTACGGATAAGTCGCTCTCTTTTTTTTTCTGCAGGAAAAAAGGTCTTTTGACCGTAACTTTTTACTCTTTTTGAATTTTGAAAATCTAAAAAATCGCTAAACGACCAAAGGTCGTTGCGAGCAGATGCGAAATCTCGTTCTCGTCATTTTGGTATATTATACGATTTTTTTCGATATCGTATGCAAAAGTTACGGCCTTTTTACCGTGGCATGACTTTTTTTTTGCAAATAAAGTCAAAACTCATGTTTGTTAATTTTACTAGAAGCTATACCACATTACCTACCTAAATATGAAAGGATTTAATTTTTTGAAGTGTTTATCATTTTCTTTTATTTTTTGCAAAGCCTAAAAAGGCGATCCATGGGGGGGGGGGGCGTGGAGTTGGTGCAGGATAGTTAGGCGTAGGGCACTAGGGCAAGGTGCCCTACTACTAAGTTTATACATCCATGGCGCACATGCCATAGTGCGCCACGGATGTGTCTGGCCGTTTCACAGCAGAGAGGGGCATGCGCTTAGGCGTAGCGCACCCCCTCCATGTGCGTCACGGTTGACACTAACAACCGTAGCGCACCTACCCTATGTGCGCTACGGAGGTTTGGCGTGCGGCCAACAGGGCCCTGGCCCACACATATCTGTGGCGCACTATGGTCATGTGCGCCACGGTTGTTCTAGTTACTAGTAGGGCACTTCCCATAGGTGAGCCACGCATGTTTTAGCCGTGGGGCACTTCAACCGTGTGAGCCACATATGTGCTGATTACCTATAGCCATTTTCCTAGTAGTGGGGAGGCCGAGGAGGCGACCAGGGGGACAACACCCTACCTAGGCGCGGGTCCACCCCTGGCTGCGCCTAGGGGGGTCTGGCCGCCCTGGTTCGCTTCTCTGTCTCCCCTCCGGACTTCGTGTTCCCCATGGAAAGTTATTGACTTTGGCTTTTGTCCCATCCAATTCCGAGAATATTGATTTTCTTCCTTTCTAGAACCAAAAACAGAAGAAAACAGGAAACTGACACTATGGCAACTTGTTAATAGGTTAGTTCCATAAAAGATATAAAAACACCTCAAAGAAATACAAAGCAAAGCAAAGTACATACTAAACAAGCATGGAACATCAAAAACTGTAGATATGTTTTCGACGTATCAAGCATCCCCAAGCTTAACTCCTGCTCGTCCCCGAGTAGGTAAGTGATAAAAAGAATAATTTTTGAGGTGACATGATGTAGAGGTCCCAACCTGATAAGGTAGAGATCCATGTGTTCACAATGCTAGTCCCTAGATCGAATAGCTAGCATCCGCAGTTTAAGATGTAATATCAAGAAACAAAGGTCATAATACAACTTTATAACCAGGAATAAAATAATTCATTACATCTTACATAGCTCATATGGCTATCTCATTACAATGCAGTAGAAATATCTATATAGCATGGAGTCCTTCATCTTCAAAGTGCCACAGGCAATCATGTTGGTTGTAGACTTGTAATCCTATTCAACACACTTCACTAACATCAAACAAACCCGCGACATAATAAGTTACAGCCACAAGGGTCAATACATTTGAATTGTATTGGCAAGTGATACTATGGTAGAATAGTGGTATGTATCATCTATATGCATTTGGCTAAGTGGAGTTTAGGCTTGCTTTGCTCAAAATAAGGTTTTCCTTATAAGTTGAAAATACTAAGTTTGTGTTTGTCAAAATCACCCAAGGAACACAAGTGTGATACACAAGGTAGTCCAGTCACTAGGCCTTGTGTAACCATTGGTCCTTTGCCCTTATTCATCCACAAGTTTTTAACTTAGAAATTGGGATGATGAGATCCTTGATAGCGTCCATGTCTTGATGCTCAAATTGTCCATTGCCGGGGACATGGCTAAGTACTTAGATTTTACTCTCTCGAGAGGTGGTGCACTTTCCCCACAAGACTTGACATGCATAGAGACAAGATCTTTCAGAAGCCGCCCCTTAGACCAAATGGACGCGTTCCAACCTATCACCCCCTACCACGTTCTGTCCATCTGGCTAAGTTGTTGCAACCTATATGATCCAGGTAGAGCCCATATTGCCATGTGGATGCACTAGAAGCTTCTCAACATTTGACATCTCAAATCTTTTTGTTCCTAGGTGGATTTCCACAAGTGAGATACACAAGGTTTCACCAGTTTAGTGGCCTTGTGTAACCACTCAACATAAACCGTTCTCACCATTCCACCTAGGTGATTCATTCACATAGTTGTTTTATTAAACAAAACTCAAGTCATAGACTTAGAAAAATTCCATAGCATGAATATAATCCACCCTTTTTCTACTAGCTAGGCTAAGCATACTAACAACAAGAATCTTAACTTAGGGAAAATTCTACTAAGGCATCATCTACTAGGATTTCCCAAGGAATAGCATACTTAGTAAAAATTCCATGCAAGTCCTACTCAAAATATCACTAATGCATAGTGAAAATAATAGGACAAAATGTATGAAGCACCACTTTCCTTTTTAGTAGATAATATAGATTCACTCCTTGATATTGCAATTATCACACTCTTCAAAGTTCACTACAAATCAATCAAGCAAGGTACAAATTCAAACTAGCATTCAAACAATTCAACACATGAAATAATAAAAAAAGGCAATGCATGCAAGCATGCAAAGGATGTTTTATTTGGAAAACTGGTTTCTAACAAGGCTATAAACATTTTAAAACACCTATTGGTCATTTATAAAATTGGCAAAGCCATTTAGAATCAAGTTAGTGAAAATGGCCATTTTAAATCATTTTGTCTTTGCTAGAAGTGATTTTATTAAAGGAATAATTTATAGTGTTAACCACATTTGTTTTTAAACACAAATTTTAGTGTTTATGGTCAAAGTGTTTAAAACAAATCCATTTGCAAAAGGTTTCACCCAAAAATAATTTTAAATCATTGTAACATTTTGTTTTACTTGAAATGCTTTTATTCAAAGGAATAATTCCTTGTGTTGGCAAAATTAATTTCTAAACCCAAATGTTAGTGTTTAGGGTCAGAGAGTTCAAAACAAACCATTTGCAAAATATTTTACTCAAAAATCATTTTTAGAATAATTTTTATAACGAAATTAGCCTTACAAATGTTTCTACAAAAACAACTAATTTTATAGAAGAAAAATACTAAACTACGGGCATGGTTGCAAAGGTTTATTTTTCTTGATTCCAATGCTATAAAATTTTCAAATTTTGGACAAGCAGATCAGAAGTTATGAATTTTTCAAATCCAAACATCTAATAGTTCTAATTTCTGTTTGAAATCAACAGGCAGGCCACGTGGCGTGTTCTTACTAGCGCATACCAGTTCGCACGGATCGAGCTTTGTGGACCGCAGGATTAAAAGTGAATCGCACGGCACAAATGCAAACATACCCCTTCGATAAGTGAATCTATCCTAGCCGATAGATCTGCATCCTACGGTTCAAAATGCAGCGACCACAGATGGGCGGCGCTGGCGACGGCTGTGCGGCGGCGGCGCTCTGCCAATGGCGCTCCGTCCAATCTAGGAAGTGAGGGATAGGGAGGATGGGATCACCAGGTTAGCCGTGGCATGGGGAAGCTCAGCGTTGTCGTTGTTGGTCGAGGGGCGCACAAGTTTAACGCCGATTCCTCACCAGAGTTTCCAACTGGCTCGGGTACGCACGGTCGTTGACGGGGGTGAAGCTACAAGCCATAGGAAAGCACGCAGAGGGTCACATTAGATGCGCGTGAGAGAGGGGAGCGTATGAGCGTCATCCAGAGAGAAGGGGGGCTAGGGTTATCAGGAGAGGTCGCTGGAGTCAGGGCAGGAGACGGTGGCGCTCATTCGATGTCGTTTCCGACAGTCTGGGGCACGCGCGGGAAAGTAGGAGGTACTGGAAGAAGCGCACGGTTATGGTGAACAAGCTCGTGTGCACTGGGGCAACGGGCGCGACCTAGGCTTGCCAGAATTTACTCCGGAATTTAAAAGTAGCAACTCCGACTAGGAGTTGAGCTCAGTAGCTTATTCTATAGAGTTCATGCTGCTCGGCTTCGTTGGCTACTACTAACTAGGATACTTAGTTGGATTCGTTATCGTCAACACCATAGCGGATTTCATAATCCACTCCTTCCACACCTCCTGACAGGTCAGGCTCCTCGTAGAACACATCTTCTTGACATTCAGCTGCATACATTGGACGTCTTCGGGATCCTCAGAGTCTAAGCAAGCGATCAAAGGAAAGGATGAGTAACAGCGTTACCCAACAAGTTCATTATATGCAAGGTGGGAAGTTTGATGCTCTAACTACCACCTCAGATTATAAATCCTTGGCACTATGCAATTTTTGTTAATATTTATTCAAAGATTGATTTTATTATGAAAATCTATGACCATCGACCTTCACAGGTTGACCAGAACTTTCATGGAGTTCCTTTCCTGCCGCGTTCGTATCTCCTTTCCGGAACAGGGAGTAACAAGTTACAATTCTTACACTCTGCAGAGGTGCGTTACTTTACCAATGAGAGATCAACTCCTTGTTGCACAACCGGGCGTACTTTCCCGTCCACAATTCCATGATATGGGGCCCAGTAGTTGGTCCAACCAATCACTGCCCCCTTCGCGACCTCGCATGCCTCCTTGGTGTACACCATGCCCACATAATGAATTACGGCAATGGTTTGTACAAACCGTTAGATGCCAGAACTATCATAGGACAATGAGGGTTCCCACCCATATGCTGCATATCCACTACGAATTACCAATTAATATGCATGCTACGAGGATAACAGCCATGACCTGCACACCCGGCTTCATGCGAGAGGAAGAAGATACATCCGACTTCTCTATCCCATTCCAAATCTCATGGCTAACGCGTAATATACGACGCTAGAATCACTGATGTCTGGGGTTATTAAGTCCCTAATTGATCATCATTGTTGCAAATAGAACCCTAAGTTCTATTGCTCCATTATATCATCACTTAGGATGATATCTATGATTTCTTTATTTGTAAAATTAATATTTTCTTTATTTTAGAGTATATATGATAACACACAATTTGCAAATACTTTGATAAAGACTCTTCAAAGGATATGAGCAAGCGATGAACTTGCCTTGTGATGGCAAGGTAGTGAAGTCTGATGCTTGCACTGGACCTTGAGCTTCTATGTCTACAAAAACATCATTATTGCCCGGTAAGGACAATATTTAAAGAACCAAAATGATTATGCAAGTAACGTAATGCATAATTTAATTTGATATGCATTATCCCCATTATTATAAAAATTCTTTTTAAATAATAAAGGAGATATAAATATTAATTTTTAATATTTATAATAGAATATAGTATTCTTTTATTTTATTTTCCTTTTATTTGATTTTTATTGTTTTAATAATTCTTTTAGGAATTATCACTTAAATATCCAAAATTGTTATTAAATATTTATTTAGTATTTTTAAAAAATACTACAATATTAATATATAATGAAAGTGATTTTTTTATTTATTTTTATCATCTTTCAATAATTTTGTAAAATTCCATAAGGTATATATAAATTCCAAAATTCTAGATAAAATTTAAATGTCTAAAATTTTATATCTTAATTTATTTGGATAGTTTGGATTTTTGTGAATCCAAAAATATTTTATTTATAATTTTTGGACTTTTATTTTATTTTCTAGAATTTAATTAATTTTAGGGGCATTTTGGTCTTTTCTATTTATTAAAAACATGCCTTAAGGTTTTTGGGCTCGCTTATTCTTATTGGGCCCTTGTGGCCCATTAGGCATAGTCAAAACAGCCACCCCGAAGGGTTCTGGCCCACTCATCCCACTCACTCGCTGTCTGTCACCCTCGAGCTCACTCCTCTTCTCCTCCATCCCCGACCCCGTTGTCGGTGATGTCGCCGCCGACGATTTCCTCCGTTGTGGATCGTTTTGGTCGCCACCGCGATGCAGGATGAGGTTGTCGACTATGACCCTCCTTCCTGTCCAACTGGATTTGAGCATGGAGCTCTCCTACGACATATCGATACCGTCCCCAACCCTAGGGTTTGGGGTTGGCGTGGATCCTGGCGCCGCCGCTGCTGTCGCGTGTCGTGGTGATTCACCTCGCCTCTAGGCGTGGCTGTGGTCGTCGCCGTGGTGCTGTATGGGTCACAGTGCCCCCCTGGGGGTGCTCCCCGTGCCGCCATGGTCGTCGGCCACCTCTGCTTCCTCTTCTAGTCTGCAGCGAGGACCTTTGGTGAGTTCTTTTCCTCTCCCCTCGTGCTCTCTATGCTAGATCATCCTATACTAGATGTTGGTAGTGACCTCTCTAGTTACTGTCTTGTCCTGATTAAGATAATTTGTTCCATTTAGGGTTCATATCCTGTTGTTGATTATATACTGGATGAATTAGATCATGTGTTGATGGTCTCTAAGCATGCTAAATGATTATTAGCTTGAGGCTTGCGGCTTAAGATGAACTATAATGGTTTTGGTGGCTTATTATATGATTTTATGTTTAGATTTCATATGATTCAGATGATATAGTTGTTCTGAAATCAATGCTTGGTAAAGTCAGTGGGTTTGATAACTTACCACTATCATTACTTGGTTAATGATAATGGGTATGGTGTGATGAAATCACTGTCTTAGTGCTGTTGTCTTGAGAATTCATGTGTGGTTTGAGATCATAATGATCTCAAACAGTGAAGATATACATAGGAATGTTCTAATTATGATTCCTATTATGACAGGAAAATGATTGGTAGATTGATTGGTTGAATCTGTGAAGATGGAATGCTTATTATAATTCATGTACAATTGTTCTTGTGACACCATCTTTGTATGGCACACAAGATTGATTCTAATCCATTGTTTGGGTTGGTTTAAGCTTAAGACAAGCTTGACATTAAAAGATAAGTAGAAATGTTCCTTTCTGAAATCCCTAAGACCAATGATGTTGGTCTGAGGCTTAGGGATTAGGCTTTATCTAGTTGATTCATATGGATAGTTCGGGTAGTGGTACCATCTACTGTTTCTTGAATCAAAGCTTGGAAAAAATGATAGTAGGCTTGATCATTTATATGGATCCAAAAGATTAACTTCTAAGGTGCTAGCCTTATCTTAGGGATGTGCCTAGAAGTTAAATCTTAGCTATATTTATTTTTGAATTGAAATATAGCTTGATAGCCAAATCAATGATGTTGTTCTGAGTTTTGGTTGGATCTTTGTACTTTGCTGTTTGCTTTTAGAGTTTAAATCCTCAGTGATGGATTGACCCCGCTTGGGTGCTTTCTGAGAGTTTGAATGTGATACAGATCATGTATGCTTGTCTAATCTTAGACAGATAGATCATATGATGGTCTATGTACTTACCACTATCACTTGATGTTGTGGTTGCTAGTGGTGGATCTTGTGGTAGCTTGATCTTGTGGTTGATCTTGTGCTCCCCTGGTATATTTAGCTCCTGGCTTGTCCTTGATCTAGCCCATCATCTCCTCATCCTGATGGCTTGACCTTGGTCTTGCTATCCACCTGATCTTCCCCTCCTTATGTCACCATCCTGGTGATGTAATCCTGGCTTTGGTTGGTTTGGCTGCTGGCTGATGTGCTTGGTTTAGCTGCTGGCTGCTGAGCTTGATTTAGCTGCTGGCTGCTGAGCTTGATGTGTAAGAGCAAAGGAATGATGTGGGGATTGGTTTCCCACGGCTGTGTTGACAGTTTTGTTTGGTTTTGCTGCTGCTACTGTGATGTTGACAGCACACACCATGCAGTTTGGTGTGTGTGCTGCTTGTGTGCTTGCTGCATAGATGTGGATATGTTCAGAATTTTGAAAGTTACTCTTATCTGATTACTTTTACTTGGCTGGTGAAACTTGCCCCTTTTATAAGTTTACTCCATGATGAACCTTGATCAGTGCACTTCACTGACAAGTCTGAGAGTAAAACAATGCTAATCCTAACTTTTCTTTTTCTATTAAGTTTCTGTTTATTTTGCAGGTACAGATTGGAAATGAAGATTTTAGTTTAGGTTTATTTGTAGAATAGTCATACATAATCTTCTTTATTCTTTTGTAATTTTTGTTCTATTCTTTTTTAAGCTTCATTTTATTATCTTGTAATAAAGATTACACTATTGTTAATAAAGAAATATTCTTATTCTTTATTTATTTGCTATGGTGAAGATTGTGGATGATTTTAATAAGTTACATTTTTGTAACTTATTTACTGAATGAAAATATGAAATAGATATTCATATTCTTAATTGCTTTCTTTAAATAAAGTTTGAGTTAAATTGGTTAACTCTTAATTAAATCAAGATTCAAACATGATTCAAAAATCATTTGAATTATAATTCAAACACTCAAGTTTTAAATTCAAATTTCATTTCCCAAAACACATAATTCCTCAAAGATCATATCAAAGTCTATAGCAATCATCCTTTAAGACTAAACCTAATATCAAAGTTATGAAAGAAACCTTGATCACTTTAGGTTTTTATTTGTTGAAAAATTTACCCACATTTTCACAAATGAATGCATGCAGTATTTCAAATTCCTAAATCTACCCTTCGTTAGTTCCTACATGTTGGGATGTTACAGACTTCCCCCCTTAAATTAAACTTCGTCCCGAAGTTTGTTGAGATGTACCTGAATAGTTATGGATAGGCTTTTCTTAAATCCTCCTCTTTCTCCCACGTGGCTTCTTTTTCAGGGTGATGTTCCGATTGTACTTTGTAATACTTGATTGCTCTGTTCCTCAGCCTTTTCCATTTTTCTTCTAAAACTTTACAGGGATTTTCAATATAGGTAAAGTCTGCTTGTAGTTCTATCTCCTGGTGTGTGATTGCATCATCCGGAACTTTCAAACATTTACGAAGTTGTGACACATGAAAAACATTATGCACTTGAGCTAATCTTGATGGTAACTCTAAAGCATAAGCTATAGTTCGGTTTTGACTCTATATCTTGAATGGTACGATGTATCTTGGACTCAATTTTCCTTTAACTCCGAACCTTTTCACCCCTTTCATTGGACTTACTTTCAAGTATACCATGTCTCCCACTTCTGGATGCCAAAATCTTCGACTTTGATCAGCATAACTTTTTTGCCTACTCTGGGATATTTTCAGTCTATCCCTGATTTTATCAATGATATCTTGTCTTTCCTTGATATAATCTGGTGCAAATTCTTTGCTGCTTCCAGGCTCATACCAACATATTGGTGATCTACACTTCCTTCCATACAGAACTTGGTATGGAGCTGCTTTCAGACTACTCTGATAGCTATTATTATAGGAAAATTCTGCCAATGATAGATGATGTTCCCATGTTCCTCCAAAATCTAGTGCACAAGCTCTTAACATGTCTTCTAGTATTTTATTTGTTCTTTCAGTTTGACCTCCTATCTCAGGATGATATGTTGTGCTGAAATCTAACTTTGAACCAAGTGCTTCATGCAATTGCTTCCAAAATGCTGAAGTAAACACGGATCCCCTATCAGTTACGATCTTTTTGGGTTCTCCATGATTACTTACAATCTCTTTGACGTAAACTTCAACTAGCTTCTCGACATTATCTTTCTGATTTATCGGAATAAAATGTGCACTCTTAGTGAGTCTGTCCACAATTACCCATATCATATCCTTCCGTTTAGGTGTCATGGGCAATCCTGTGATGAAGTCCATACCTATTTCCTCCCACTTCCATTCAGGAATTTCCAAAGGTTGTAATGGTCCTGCTAGACTTTGATGTTCAGCCTTCACCCTTTGGCAAGTATGGCATTCAGATACATATTTAGCAATATATCTTTTCATGTTATTCCACCAGAATAATTCTTTCAAATCCATATACATTTTAGTACTTCCTGGATGTATAGAATAAAGTGTTTCATGTGCTTCTCCGAGTATGACATTTCTAATCTCAGTCACATCTGGAACACAAAGACGGTCTTGAAACCATAAGGACTCATATTCTCCAAGGCGAAGAACGGATTTTTGACCTTGATATATCCTCCGAATTTCCTCAGCAATAAAAGGATCTTCTGCTTGATGTCTAAAAATTTCTTGCTTAAGATCAATGTTCTGCTCTGCAACTACCTGCATAGTAGCTAATCCTCCAAGAACCTCTGTTCTGATGAATTGAAGCTCTAATCTTTCCAAGTCCATTTGTAACTCTTTTGGTAACTCCCGGTTACTAGGCTGAATATCTGCACTCTTTCTGCTTAAAGCATCAACTACAACATTTGCTTTCCCTGGAGTATAGTTGATTGTTAAATCATAATCCTTGATTAGTTCCAACCAACGATTTTGTATCATATTCAATTCCTTTTGAGTGAATAAATACTTGAGACTTTTATGGTCAGTGTATAACTCACATCTGGCTCCATATAGAAAATGCCTCCATCCTTTCAGCGCAAAAACTACTGCTGCTAACTCTAAATCATGAGTTGGATAGTTGACATCATGTGGTTTCAGTTGTCTTGAACCATAAGCAATCACTTTCCAATCTTGCATTAATACACAACCCAAACCTTCTTTAGATGCATCACAGTATAATGTGAAGTCCTTCCCTGTTTCAGGAACTGCTAAGATTGGAGCTATGGTTAACCTAGTCTTCAACTCTTGAAAACTTGCTTCACACTTCTCATCCCAATTGAATGGTGTATTCTTTCTTAACAATTTGGTCATTGGTCCGGCTATTTTGGAGAAACCTTCAATGAATCTCCGATAATAACCAGCCATTCCTAAGAAACCTCGAATTTGCTTTACATTGTTTGGCGCAGTCCACTCTAGTACTGACTGAACTTTAGATGGATTTATAGCAATTCCATCTTTACTGATCACATGACCGAGGAATTCTACCTCATCTAGCCAAAATTCACACTTACTGAACTTAGCATAAAGTTTGTGTTCCCTTAGAGTCTGCAATGCTATTCTTAGATGATCAGCATGCTCTTCCTTATCCTTGGAATATATCAGAATATGATCATAAAGACTATGACGAACTTGTCCAAATATGGCATGAAGATCTTGTTCATCAGATTCATGAATATTGCCGGTGCATTGGCCAAACCAAATGGTACTACCAGATACTCATGGTGTCCATAACTTGAGACAAATGCTGTCTTTGGAACATCTTCCAGTTTGATTTTTATTTGATGGTATCCAGATCTTAAACCGGTATTTGAAAATACTCCAGCTCCTTTCACTTGATCAAACAAATCTTGAATTCTCGGTAAAGGATACTTATTCTTAACAGTAACGTTGTTCAGATTTCTATAATCTCCACACATTCTTCTTCCACCATCTCTCTTATCCACAAAGATTACTGGTGTTCCCCATGGAGATACACTTTCCTGAATAAATCCTTTTCTGGCTAACTCATCAGTTTTCTCTTTGAGTTCTTTTAACTCTTTGGGTCCCATTTTATATGGTGCTTGAGCTATTGGTGCTGTACCAGGAATTAGGTCAATAGTGAACTCTATCTCCTGGTCTGGTGGCATTCCCGGTAGCCCTGCTGGAAAAACGTCTTGAAACTCATTTACTATAGGAATCTCTTCCAATTTGACTTCTTTCATTGAGTTCAACTGCAGATCCTCCATAATATGACTGTGCTTATCTGCTTGGTAAACTATCCTTGCTCCACTTGGAGTTTTGATTGAGACAGTTTTCTCCTCACAATTTATCTGAGCTCCGTGTTCCATCATCCAATCCATTCCCAGCACTACTGCAATTCCCTTCAAAGGAATCACATAAAGGTCTGCGAAATATGTACAACCACAGATCGAGATAACCTGATCTTGTTTTATGTGGTGTACAATCACATTTCCCCCTGCCGTAACTACGGTCATAGGACTTTCTAACGTTGCCCTTCTAATCCCAAACTTATCACAAAATTCTTCAGAAATGAATGAAGTAGTTGCACCAGTATCAAATAGAACTTTGCCGGGATTGGTAAGGATATTGAGCGTACCTATCACTGCATGCTCCGAATTATCCACCTCCTCGAGGGTTGCACAGTTCAGTTTCCCGGTAGGTCGGTTCCTCTTGCCATTGTTGTTTTTGCCATTATTTCCTCCTTTATTGGGCTGTCCATTTTCTCCACTGGCTTGTCCTCCTCCCTTGGTAGGCCAACCTCCTAGTGGTTTGCTCGGACAATCTGGCTTGATATGCCCCTTCTGACCACAACCGTAACAGATCACTACAAGCTTTTTGCATTCCCTCTGGAAATGCCCTAGAATTCCACAATTGTTACAAATAACATTCCTTCTCGGATTGGATTGATTTCCACCACTGCCCTTGTTATTATTATTGTTATTGTTATTGTTGCCATAGTTCCTGTTCCGAGGTTTGAATTCCAGATTGGGTTTAGGTTTGCTTGCCTGAATTCTCTTGGTTTCCTTCTTGGCTCTCTTCCTCCGATCCTCTTGGGCATTCTTATAATCATCTTTGAAAGTAATGGCTGCATCCAGCAACTGCTGATAAGTTTGCTTATTGGCTAACCTTAGCTGCATTTTCACAAATGGGTTTAACCCACGCAGAAAACGCTTCTTCCGCTTCTCTTCAGTGTTGACATCCTCCTCAGCATAGCGAGACAGTTGACTAAACTCCCGGATGTACTTCATGCCACTAGTATATCCCTGCTGAAGCTCCTCAAATTCTCTCTGCTTCAACTCCATAACACTTTTCAGAACATGATATTCACGGAATCTCCGCTTGAACTCTTCCCAGGTAAACTCCCTTCCTGGTTGTTGCATGGCCAACTGATTCTCCCACCATGATGTAGTAGGTCCAATCAGAAGATGAGTTGCATACCTCAATTTCTCCTCATCATTGCAACCTACAGTTTTCAGCTTCCTTTCAGTATCTGCTAGCCAATCTTCTGCATCCATTGGTTCAGGAGCTGATGCAAAAGGTAACGTTCTTGCATTCTTAAAATCAAATAGACTCACGCCTCCACCTTCAGGTGCCCTCTGATTTGCTCGTCCCAGCAGCTCTTCCATGAACTTGTTCTGGGTCTCTTGCATCATTTGCATGCACTGCATAAAGTTATGCTCCATTAACGGCCTCATTGGTGGTGGTGGTGGTAATGATACTTGATTTGCTGCATCTGCATCGGCCTTCTCCTTGGCCTCTCGCTCCATCCGCTGTTGTTCAGTTTCCATTTCTACACCCGTATCCATGACCCTCTAGTCCTGCAACATAAAGCGAATACTCATAATTACATCATGCACATGTGTTCTGAGCTCGACTTTACGCACAGAACTAGTCACACAATGAAGATCCAAAGAAAATCCAAATATGCATTTCACATATTATACATAATATCATAATAATACAAAGTCATTACAACATATACCATATAGGTATAATCACAAAACTACCTTATTCATCTCACTATCTTATTTGTTGGAGTACAATACATGGTACTTGATATCACTAACTAGTTGCATCCTTTTAGTAGTAACTACGCTCATCATATATGCCTGATGTCCAACTGTGATGACATGTTGTTCGTCGCACAGTTTGTGGAACAAATGGCCTTCCAGAAGGAACATACTCTGTATCTGAAGTGTCAGGACTTGAGTTATTACTCAACCTGAGCGCATTGACTCCCTCCAGCTCAGTTGAGAAGTCTTCAGAAACATATTCAACATTATCTCCCGCCTGCATCTCCTGAGCTTCATTCCTTGAGTTGTCAACAGGATACGCAGATCCTGCTGCCTCCCAGGTGCTCCTTTGTGCAAGATAGTTAAACAATGGATAATGTATATTCCCTAGGTTTTGAGAAGATGTTGATGATTCAAACACTCTCTCCTCAGGATCTTCTTCTTCATCCTGATTATCTATTGACATGGTATTTCTACTACTGTTACTAGGGTTAATCCTTGCACCCATCTAGCTAGATTGTCCAACATTTTTGTCATAACCATCTGTGGACATCTGGTGTTCATGAGATCCATCATATGATCCCATTCTCCAACCATCAGAATTCTCAATAGGAAGTTCTGAGTCAGAACCATCCTCTGAGCCCTGTGGTACTGCATACCTCATATCCATAGTAGGATCATGTATAGGTTCAGGTCTTGGTGAATAAGGATATGGTATAAAAGATTTAGGATCTATATGTATATCCTTAAAGATAGGTGTTGCGCTACTACCTGCTTCCTTCTCTAACTGGAATGCTAACTGCTTCCTCCCTTCTGAATCAGTTAGATCCTCTAACATATCATTTTTATCTTCAACAATCACTTGATGTGTCTTGTAAAAATACGCAATGAGTGTTCGATATCTATCCATAAACTTGGAAGCTAACTTAGGATGCTTCTTAACCAAAGTAAGATGATCCGGTACAGGATCCGAGTCTATAGAATCATGAGGTATCACAGAGAATGTGCTACCTTCTAACTCCTTGGTTTTATGCTCCCGGATATTAGCTATCGCCTCCACAACAGCAACATGATATGCTGCTAAATGACTCCTACCTTCTCCTATAGGTAGATCGTGATATAATCAAAGCTCCTCTAGAAGTTGGATACTCACACGATACTTGGATAACATCCGGCCATCAAGGTAAGTGATAGTGTTCACTGGAATTCTAGTTGGACAACTAAATATCTTTAAAAGTTGACGAAGTTGGTCTGTGAATGATCCTTGATAATCATCAAGAGTCTCCTCTTTCCTTACCAAAGTCCGTTTTGGAAACTTTGGTGCCATATCTCTGTATATTAGAAAAAAAGTTTTGATTAGTATCCAATAATATATTGCATCATAACAAAGAATTATCGCACTAAAATATATAACTGAATATTCTCATTTGAATACCCATTATATTACTTTTAGAGAATTCTTTATTGTTGCTAAGCTTTCCTACAGGTAATACCCTTTACTAGGTCTCCAACCTAAGGTCAAAGCAATTTTCTCTGATACCAACTGCGGTGACCCAGCATACCACTGCATGTGTACTACACTATAGTCATTGACATGACACCCACAAAACACCATTCCGTAAATATCACATCCCTCAGAGTGGTACAACAGAAACATTGCATATTACAAACATTCACACATTATTATTATTACAATACCAGAAGTTCAGGACTTCAAAAGGTTTCAACTTACAAACCAAAATATAAAGTGTTTCAGCAGAATTTAAAAGTATCAACTCCGACTAGGAGTTGAGCTCAGCAGCTTATTCTATAGAGTTCATGCTGCTCGGCTTCGTTGGCTATTACTAACTAGGATACTTAGTTGGATTCATTATCGTCAACACCATAGCGTATTTCATAATCCACTCCTTCCACACCTTCTGACAGGTCAGGCTCCTCGTAGAACACATCTTCTTAACATTCAGCTGCATACATTGGCACGTCTTCGGGATCCTCAGAGTCTAAGCAAGGGATCAAAGGAAAGAATGAGTAACATCATTACCCAACAAGTTCAATATATGCAAGGTGGGAAGTTTGATGCTCTAACTACCACCTCGGATTATAAATCCTTGGCACTATGCAATTTTCGTAAATATTTCTTCAAAGATTGATTTTATTATGAAAATCTATGACCATCAGCCTTCACAGGTTGACCAGAACTTCCATGGAGTTCCTTTCCTGCCGCGTTCGTAGCTCCTTCCCGGAACAGGGAGTAACAAGTTACAATTCTTACACTCTGCAGAGGTGCGTTACTTTACCCATGAGAGATCAACTCCTTATTGCACAACCGGGCATACTTTCCTGTCCACAATTCCATGATGTGGGGCCCAGTAGTTGGTCCAAGCCAATCACTACCCCCTTCGCGACCTCACATGCCTCCTTGGTGTACACCACGCCCACATAATGAATTACGGCAATGGTTTGTACAAACCGTTAGATGCCAGAACTATCGTGGGACGATGAGGGTTCCCACCCATATGATGCATATCCTCTACGAATTACCAATTAATATGCACGCTACGAGGATAACAGCCACGACCTGCACATCTGGCTTCATGCGAGAGGAAGAAGATACAACTGACTTCTCTGTCCCATTCCAAATCCCATGGCTAACGCGTAATATACGGCACTAGAATCACTGATGTCCGGGGTTATTAAGTCCCTAATTGATCATCATTGTTGCAAATAGAACCCTAAATTCTATTGCTCCATTATATCATCACTTAGGATGATATCTATGATTTATTTATTTGTGAAATTAATATTTTCTTTATTTTAGAGTATATATGATAACACACAATTTGCAAATACTTTGATAAAGACTCTTCAAAGGATATGAGCAAGTGATGAACTTGCGTTGTGATGGCAAGGTAGTGAAGTCTGATGCTTGCACTGGACCTTGAGCTTCTATGTCTACAAAAACATCATTATTGCCCGGTAAGGACAATATTTAAAGAAGCAAAATGATTATGCAAGTAATGTAATGCATCATTTAATTTGATATGCATTTTCCCCATTATTAGAAAAATTCGTTTTAAATAATAAATGAGGTATAAATATTAATTTTTAATATTTATAATAGAATATAGTATTCTTTTATTTTATTTTACTTTTATTTGGTTTTTATTATTTTAATAATTATTTTAGGAATTATCACTTAAATATCCAAAATTGCCCGCCGACGATTCCCATCGTCGTGGATCGTTCTGGTCGCCACCGCGATGAAGGAGGAGTTTGTCGACTACGCCCCTCCTTCCTATCCAACTGGATTTGAGCATGGAGCTCTCGTGCGACAGATCGATGCCGTTCCGAACCCTAGGGTTGGGGTTGGGGTTGGCGTGGATCCTGGCGCCGCCGCTGCTGTCGCGGTTCGTGGTGATTCACCTCGCCTCTAGGCGTGGCTATGGTCGCCGCCGTGGCGCTGTATGGGTCACAGTGCCCCCCTGGGGGTGCTCCCCGTGCCGCCATGGTCGTCGGCCACCTCTGCTTCCTCTTCTAGTCTGCAGCGAGGACCTTTGGTGAGTTCTTTTCCTCTCCCCTCGTGCTCTCTGTGCTAGCTCATCCTATACTAGATGTTGGTAGTGACCTCTCTAGTTACTGTCTTGTCCTGATTAAGATAATTTGTTCCATTTAGGGTTCATATCCTGTTGTTGATTATATACTGGATGAATTAGATCATGTGTTGATGGTCTCTAAGCATGATGAATGATTATTAGCTTGAGGCTTGCTGCTTAAGATGAACTATAATGGTTCTGGTGGCTTATTATATGATTTTATGTTTAGATTTCATATGATTCAGATGATATAGTTGTTCTGAAATCAATGCTTGGTAAAGTCAGTGGGTTTGATAACTTACCACTATCATTACTTGGTTAATGATAATGGGTATGGTGTGATGAAATCACTGTCTTAGTGCTGTTGGCTTGAGAATTCATGTGTGGTTTGAGATCATAATGATCTCAAACAGTGAAGATATACATAGGAATGTTCTAATTATGATTCCTATTATGACAGGAAAATGATTGGTAGATTGATTGGTTGAATCTGTGAAGATGGAATGCTTATTCTGATTCATGTAGAATTGTTCTTGTGACACCATCTTTGTATGTCACACAAGATTGATTCTAATCCATTGTTTGGGTTGGTTTAAGCTTAAGACAAGCTTGGCATTAAAAGATAAGTAGAAATGTTCCTTTCTGAAATCCCTAAGACCAATGATGTTGGTCTGAGTCTTAGGGATTAGGCTTTATCTAGTTGATTCATATGGATAGTTCTAGTAGTGGTACCAGCTACTGTTTCTTGATAGTAGGCTTGATCATTTATATGGATCCAAAAGATTAACTTCTAATGTGCTACCCTTTTCTTAGGGATGTGCCTAGAAGTTAAATCTTAGCTATATTTATTTTTGAATTAAAATATAGCTTGATAGCCAAATCAATGATGTTGTTCTGAGTTTTGGTTGGATCTTTGTACTTTGCTGTTTGCTTTTAGAGTTTAAATCCTCAGTGATGGATTCACCCCACTTGGGTGCTTTCTGAGAGTTTGAATGTGATACAGATCATGTATGCTTGTCTAATCTTAGACAGATAGATCATGTGATGGTCTATGTACTCACCACTATCACTTGATGTTGTGGTTGCTAGTGGTGGATCTTATGGTAGCTTGATCTTGTGCTCCCCTGGTATATTTAGCTCCTGGCTTGTACTTGATCTAGCCCATCATCTCCTCATCCTGATGGCTTGACCTTGGTCTTGATATCCACCTGATCTCCCCCCTCCTTATGTCACCATCCTGGTGATGTAATCCTAGCTTTGGTTGGTTTGGCTGCTGGTTGCTGTACTTGGTTTAGCTGCTGGCTGCTGAGCTTGATTTAGCTGATGGCTGCTAAGCTTGATGTGTAAGAGCAAAGGAATGATGTGGGGATTGGTTTCCCATGGCTGTGTTGATAGTTTTGTTTGGTTTTGCGGCTGTTGTGGTGTTGACAGCCACACCATGCAGTTTGGTATGTGTGCTGCTTATGTGCTTGCTGCATAGATGTGGATATGTTCAGAATTTTGAAAGTTACTCTTATCTGATTACTTTTACTTGGCTGGTGAAACTTGCCCCTTTTATAAGTTTACTCCATGATGAACCATGATCAGTGCACTTCACTGACAAGTCTGAGAGTAAAACAATGCTAATCCTAACTTTTCTTTTTCTATTAAGTTTCTGTTTATTTTGCAGGTACAGATTGGAAATGAAGATTTTAGTTTAGGTTTATTTGTAGAATAGTCATATGTAATCTTCTTTGTTCTTTTGTAATTTTTGTTCTATTCTTTTGTAAGCTTCATTTTATTATCTTGTAATAAAGATTATACTATTGTTAATAAAGAAATATTCTTATTCTTTATTTAGTTTCTATGGTGAAGATTGTGGATGATTTTAATAAGTTACATTTTTGTAACTTATTTATTGAATGAAAATATGAAATATATATTCATATTCTTAATTGCTTTCTTTAAATAAAGTTTGAGTTAAATTGGTTAACTCTTAATTAAATCAAGATTCAAAAATCATTTGAATTATAATTCAAACACTCTAAATTCAAACTTCATTTCCCAGAACACATAATTCCTCAAAGATCATAAAGTTTGAGTTTATAGCAATCATCCTTTAAGACTAAACCTAATCTCAAAGTTATGAAATAAACCTTGATCACTTTAGATTTTTATTTGGCGAAAAATTTACCCACATTTTCACAAATGAATGCATGCAGTATTTCAAATTCCTAAATCTACCCTTCGTTAGTTCCTACATGTTGGGATTTTACAGATTGTGGTGACCCAGCATACCACTGCATGATGTAGTACATTATAGTTGTTGACATAACACCATTGAAATACCGTTCACTAGTATTACATCCCTTAGAGTGGTACAACAGAAACACAGTAGGTCCAAGGCATGACTATAGGTTACAACTCAACTCTTTACACAAGATCCAGAGAACACTCTAGGTTAAAGAGAGAGAAAGAAACTTCTTACAAGAAGAATCAGAAATAAACAACAAAAAAACTATCATACTATTAAGACTAGTATCTTAACTAATGGTCTGGCATTCCTGCTATCGCAATACACTACAGAAATGGGTTCTATGGCTAGAGATTATATTCCTATCTAATCGGTAACTTCGTCTTCACTTGAGTTGATGTATATGTTGACTTTCTTGACTTCATTGAAGAGCTTTAGCCTTTGATGATGATTCGTGTAGTATGACTTGATGTAGACGTCGTCTGTACTGGCTTTAGAACCTAGCAAGGGTTTAAGAAGATACGTTGAGTACGAGCATACTCAGCAAGTTCACTAGAAAAGGAGTGTTTGATGCACTATATCTACAGCCACAGACCGTAGGTCGTAGGCAATGCAAGTTTTCATAAACATTTCTTCAAAGGTTGCTTTTATTCTGAAAACCTATGTCCGTCAGCCTTCACGGGTTTACCAGAACTTTCATGGAGTTCCTTTCCCGCCGCGTTCGCAGCTCCTTCCCGGAACAGGGAGTAACAAGTTACAGTTCTTACGCACTGCAGAGGTGCGTTACTTTACCCATGAGAGACCTTAGCCTTATTGCACAACCAAGTCATGACCTTGTCCATACTTCCTTGGTATGGGGCCCAGTCTAAGATCCAAGCCAATCGCTGCCTCCTTCGCGACCCCGCATGCCTCCTTGGTGTACACCATGCCCACATATTGAATTACGGCAATGGTTTGTACATACCGTTAGATGCCAAAACTATCGGGGGTCGTTGAGGGTTCCCACCCATATGCTGCATATCCTCTACGAATTACCAATTAATATGCACGCTATGAGTGATAACAGCCACGACCTGCACATCCGGCTACATGCGAGAGGAAGAAGATATAGCTAACTTCTCTGTCCCATTCCAAATCTCATGGTTAACGCGTGATATACGGCGCAAGAATCACTGGCGACATTGGTTGTTAAGTCCTAGATAATATGTTCCTTTACCACTGGAACTTTCATAGTAGGTTATTACCTCATGGTAAATAACCTATAATCATATTATTATGAAAATAGTGTTTTTGGACCTTTTTCAAATGCAGGTGATGACAAGACTGGATTTGTAAAATACTTTACAGAAAATAATCAAAGGACATGAGCAAGTGTGAACTTGCCTTTTGTGATTGCAAGATAATGCAGTCACGGTATTCGTGACGACATAAGATCCAATATCTGAAATCTGCATCATTGGTCCGGTAAGGACTAATGTTTAAAGAAGCAATATGCTGTTGTGCATAAGTAATGTTATGCATTTTTTAAAATCCCCAAAGTGAATCCCTAATATTGTAAGTGAAGTGAACTTACGTGATTCCTTTAAGAGTTGGTTTATCTTCAAAAAAAATTACTTCACATGAAGTGCATCTATAGGGATTTTAAGTTTTGATTTCAAGATATAAAAGTAGAGTGCAATAGTAATTTAAGATTTAGATTAGTTGCTATTTGGTGATTAGGATGGAAGTCTATGTATTGGATTATTAAGGTTTGAAAGAACTATCCTAGAGTTGTTGCTTGAAGTGGAAAAAAGAATAACATTTGAAGAAAAGATTTCCTTTCTAAGGTTTAGACAGTCATCATTGTAAATAGAACATGATCAATATCTTTTGGTGTTTGATTTATTGGTTTGGACTTGAGATGCTTTATGTCTTAATTTAAATAGACCAAAGTTAATTAGAAAAACATAAGTGATTTATTAGACCTGATGTTTATAAGCTTTGAGACTAAAGTTAACTTTAAAAGGTTAAGTAAACTTAAGATGTAATATATTTTAATTATTCCCAAGTTTTAGATTTATGATAGGTATAACTAAGGTGTGGAATTATTCACTTTATATTTAAGTGAATGATTTAGATTAAATTTGTTTTACTTATTAAGAAAGTAATTTGTATTTATTTAATGGGAGCATAATTAGATGATCTTAGTAATCTGTTAGAATTTAAAGTTATGTTAATAATGGTTAAGATATAATGATTATTCACCATATTATATAAATGGGTGATACCCAATGTTTATTTAAAAGGATTCTTAATAAGATTTTTAAAAAAATATTTTAAAGTTAAAAGTTATACTTAAATTTGATTATGAATTTAAGTTATGGGTTTGAAAGTTGTTACAAAGACACTAATTGCTCAAGGTTTTATAAGAATTGTGATTATTTCTTACTTAACAATTATTTTTAAAGAATTCACAAAATAGGTATTACGTAAGGATTTATTATTTAAAATATTAAAGACTTTTCTAATAATATATTTAATATTTTTCTAGTGTAATACTACCTCCGTTTCAGGGCTTAAGGCGCACACGCTTTCCAAAGCAAAGTTTGACCGAAAGAATTGAGCAACAAAATCTTGATTATATTGTACATAATTAGTACCGTTGGATTCGTATTGAAAAATACTTTCTAGAGATACTAGTTTTATACCAAAACTCTTTACGTATTTAGAGTAATTCTTGGTCAAAGAAAAAACACGCAAAACGAGGACGTCTTAAGCCCTGAAACAGAGGTAGTATATTTATTCAAGACCTTAAAAACGAATTTTATTTATTTTTAAGTATTATATTTATTTTTATAAAATTCATCAAATAATTAAGTGTCTTTAAATATTTGCTTTATGTTTTATTTGTAAAACTCTAAATTAGTATTTTTATAAAATAGTAGAGTTATTTTAATACCCAAAATTGATTTTTTTATTTATTTTTAGGGTTTTTGTTTTATTTTATAACATTTCATTTAAGAATTAATGGTGTTAATAATTATTTTACTTTATATTTATTTTAAACAATTAAAATTATATTTTTATTAGGTAGATATTATTTTTGTGGTCATTTTGATATATCATATGTATTTTTGGGATTTTTCTATATATTTTCTAGGGTATAAATTATGTTCAGGGGTAGTTTGGTAATTTAGTGAGTTGATAAATATTTTATTTATATTTTTTATTTATTTTTCCTTTGGAATTGGGCCAGGCTCACTAACTGGCCCATCTAGACCCAACTTGGCCCAACTAATTCTGGCTCGGGGTCACTTTGACCCCGACCCACTCTTTTCCTCCACGCACACCACAGACGCCCCAACACCCCGATTCCCCTGCTCGCATTGGTGCCGCCGCCACCACCATTCTCGGCCAACTCCGGTGATCACCGGCCGTTACGGTCGCCTCCATTGGTCGCCGGAGCTCCGCTGTACCCTATTATCTCAGCTCCTTCTTTTCGATTTGGATGATATGCCTGGAATCGCTCGCCCTCTTCCACTGGTTGTCGTTAGGGTTTTAGTGCCTTCCTTTACTGTATTTTTGTGATGTCCTGATGGTGATTCGGGGTGATTTGGTGCGGTGTTGGTGGTGATATGATGGTGGTGAAGCTAGGGTCATTCCTCTCCTATTCTGATGTCGGTGGGACGACAGTAGGTGCAACCCCGGCGTCTGAACTATGGTGGCCGTGGTGGTGTTGATAGGGGTTGAAGACTTCCTCGGGTTAGTATCACTCTGGTCGCGTGGGCACTGCCCCGCCACGCCGTGGTGGATGCTTCTCGGGCGCCAGGTACACTCCCTCTGTCTCATATTTGCTTCTCCCTCTGTCTATCTTTCTCTACTTAGTATCACATGTTGAATATTGTTCAAAACCAGTGGTATGGGCTCACTTGTTAATACAATAGAGAATCTGTGGCTATGTGCTGCAATGATTTTTAGTTGGAGGAAGTTTTACTTATTTTTGGCATGGGATGATCTACAGGTGTTTGCTTAAATTGATTTGATACAAAGTTCTTTCCCTAACTACTTGTTCATTGCTGTAATTGAAGGATTCAGTGATAAAACCTTAATCACCGGTACTACTATGTACATATGTGTTGGCTAATCCTTGATCCATTGACTTGATTTACTAAATCATGTGATTTATAAATGATGTGTTTTCAAACAGAAAATGATTCCTTTGAAAATTTGGTAGGAAAATGATTTGAAATAATACCCTATGGATGTAACTCATTCTTTTAACATGGGTATTTGATGTTGATCTTAGCTAGTGATTTCAGTGGCTTCTGATATTGGAATATTCCTACTGTGGTGCCTCCATCTGGAGTGTGCATAGTGGTGTTCTTAGTATTATGATCTGTTGTTGGATTAATTAGCTATTGATTGGGATGATTCCTAGGTGAATTAACTAGGAAAATGATTTAGATAATGATTGATTCCTATTTTATTATAGGAAGATGATTTACTTAATGATCTCTGTGAGGTGTGGCTTGATAATAGACAGTGTTATATTCACTATCTTTTCTGAATCAAATGTCTACTATGATTCCTGAATTCATTTAGGAAAGTGATTATCTGATTCTTAGTAGATATGGATGCACCTGTTGATACAGAGGTGCTACCCAGATGGTATATGCCCTGTACCAGTGCTGTGGTGAGTATAGATCTAGTTAGAACTAGATCCATTGGTCTATGATGTTGGTCTGAGACTGTGCTAGGTAGAAACTAATGTTTTTACTTGCTGCTTTCTTTCTTAAATGATGGATAATCTCTAAGTATGATTCCTATAGTGCTTGGGAAAATGATTTGATAGGTCTTGGTAAGGATAACATGATAGATCCTTACTGTTTAAGACGAAATCTTATGATGTAATCATTTCTGAGGTGCTACCATCCATAGGATGTGCCCAAAAATTGATTATTCTAAGAATTATGTGTACCTAGTTATAAAACTAGAGCTTTTAATCCAAGATCTGTGATGCAAGGCTGAGATCTTGATTGTGGTTTATAAAGATTTACTGCTGGCTTTGTTTTCTTTCTTCCATGATGGTTGTACACCCCACTTGGGTGTTTTTCTGAGAAGATCATGTACATGACATCATATGTTCTGTTGAAATGGATAAGATCAATTATGTGTGGTATTGTATAAACTCACCACACAACCACTGTTGATGATGTAGCTATGATGATTGCTCTTGCTGGCTTGATCCTGAAGTGGTGATCACTCCCTGGACCTTGTTCTCCACCTATTGGTACTTCTCCAGCTCCTCCTTACTCTTGTGAATAGCTGTTTGACCTTGCTATCCTCCTGCACCACCCCTCCTTAAGTTACCATCCTAGGAATGATCTGTTTGGTTTGTTGTGTGGACTGGCTGGTGGATTTGTTGGATATTGGGCAAGATTTGTGGTGTTCTTGGCTGTGTTCCTAAGAGCTAGGTGATGATATGAGATAGACTTGGTGCAGTAGCTAGCAGCTGTGCGATCCCTTATGAGAGTATTAAGCTATTGCTGATGTGTTGACAACACACAGTGTGCATGCAATGACTGTGCTGTGTGCCTGATTGTGTCATCTGTGGATCAGATCAAGTGAAAACTTGATATTTGCTGTTGGTTTACCTTTTTACCATTTCATCTGGCTTTGGTGAAACTTGCCCCTTACAAGCCAATGATGCATTAGTCTGAGGCAAAATCTACTGATAAGAACAGATCTTATATTTTTGGCCCTATTCTAATTACTCCGTGATGATTTAGTAGTGCACTTGACTGCAATTCTGAGAGTAAAACACTAACCAGATAACATTCTTCTATTTTTAGTTTTCTTTTGGGTTGTTTTGTAGGTACAGGAGTATAAGAAGAAAAGAAGATACAAGATTCAACTTAGTTTAGGAAATATAATTTAGGTTTTCCTTTCATTAATTTGTAATTTTATTTTATCCTTTTTGTAACAGCAATATAACCGAGTAGTATTTAGATTCAGATTATTGTAATACCTTTATTATAAAGAATGTTGTAACATGTATTTATTATAATAAGAAATACTTTTATTCTTTGTTTGCAATTTCTTATACCACTTAATTTTGAATGTTCATCTCTTATATTACTGAATATATTTTAAATCACAATTTTTATTTTATTGTTTATATATTATTAACTTAACATGGAAATATTCCCAAATATTCAAATTTGAATTTCAATTCTTAGTTTCAAACATGAATTGAATTACTTTCCCAAGACACAAGAATATAGTAGAGGTCATGTCGAAATCCATACACTTGAGCTCACGTTTTCATTAGAACAAGAGAGATCCTGATCCCTCTACAGTTCTTTGCGTTTTGCGCAAAAATTTCCCAGATTTTCTTATGTATGAATGCAATGCACACACATGTGGCCTCACTATTTCTAGGTGCTAATCCTGGGATGTTACAGACTCTCCCCCTTAAAATAAACTTCGTCCTCGAAGTTCGTAAACTCTCATGTTTTGGAGTAAGGAATTGACTTGTATTGGGTACTGCATTTCTCAACTTCATGGTAACCTCAAATGGGAATGATTGTAATATCCCATATCCATACCTTTTACTTGAATTCTCCTCATACTTGGAAATGTCCAACTTGTTGTCTACAATGCACTAATGTTCCTCTTACTATAATCCCTTAGGGCTATGTCCTTACTAGAAGATCCTTTAATTGGGGTCTCTACTTTAGTTCATTACCCTGATTAGGTATCCTAATACAACTCCTTTACTTGATTATCAAACTTCCTGATTATACTATATGAGTTCTTGGAAGTCTCACTAAAACAGGGTTTTAATTTAGTCAATAGTGGAGGCCAAAAGATTAAATTTTTGTATTAGCATTTTATGATTTATACTGGTGGTCCTTCCGAAGGTTGGATTTGAACTCATTTAGTCCATACCCATTGGAATTTCTTGTTCCTCCATACTTGTCTAATTGGATGTGCTTTGTTCCCTCTTAATGATAGCTTAAGAGTTGTTTAGAATAAGTCTGTTAGGACTATTCCATTTTATTACTTCAAGCTTTTACCTTATTAAGATTTAGACATCTATTATTATCACCTTAAGTACTTCTTCAACTTCCTTATAATAATTGCCTTTAAGGTTTGAGTCCTACTACCTTGAAATAAATTTCGATCTTTCATCCAGACTTACTTCAGAGAGTACTTTTCTGATGATGTCAACCTTATAAAAATAAAGCTTACTGTTGTTGTAGGTTAGTCCTTCTTTTCCAACCTTTATTCATAAAGTTAGATAATGATACTTTCATTCCTAATGCTTTACTCTCCCCCTTAGGGTTTACTAATAGTCTTCAAACTGTCTATATAGTAACCATCGACTTCATAATTAAAATGTTGGTCTCTATTTAGATTATACACTACCTAGTTAGGATCTTATGAAAGATTGTACGGTGTATCCGCACAATTGTGGATCTCCGAAGTGAATCTTTCATCATATTTGTCTTACTCACTATTCGGACATTTTTTTTGCTTTTATGGACCAGACTTCGCGAAGCGTCTCGAAAGACGGTCGCCTTAAATTTTATACTCATCTATGTCTTAATTAACTTAGGCCAAGTTTTATGCTCTTTATGCAACCTTTAAGATGATCTGGTTAACTATGCCAACCAACATCGGCTGCGGACAAGATACCAACTGTGGATCAGATACCAACTGCTGATCATCCTAGGTTGTAGGTATTACCCTATGGCTTCCAACATCCTTCTGGCATTCTCTCTGAATTGTCAGAGCTTGAATACCAATTTGGTTCCGAAGCTTCTTCTTTGTACTTATTCATGATACTTCCATGATATTGGTACAACTACTTCATTAACTTCTTAACAACATTTCCTATTTTGGGTGAACTCTAAGTTCATGACTCCTTATTGCCCCAAGTATTTTCTACACTAGACTTCCTTCTTATATCTGGCTAAGAATAACCCGATCTTGATCTATCCTACAAACTACACTAATACTCCTTATATTTTGCTTCATCCTTCATGTAAGTCTTCATCTGGGTCTTTGGAACTCGTCACTCCCTTACACAAATTCCCTTACTCTATCTAGGTCTATAACATCAAGTAATAACTGGATGTTGCAACATGCATTTTCACATCAAGTCAAACTTCATGTACAGATCTAGTCACTCAAGAAGATTCAAGAAAAACCAATGAATCCAAATGTGGTACATATAACACACAATATTCTAAGCCAGAACATACTAGTTGAGTATAGTATCTCTAGAATTTAGGCTTAGTTGTGTAGTATATGACACCTCCTCATATAGGTTTACATTGTGATACTTAGCACATAGGGGTCAAACTATTCTTTATCTCAATATTTACGCAAATTGCTCAATTGCAACAGGATAATTTTTTAAACAAAGTGGTATCAATTTGGTTTTGACTAACCTTTAGTCTTACTTTTGGAAGGATTAACTATAACCAACCTTTTTTTGGTAAACTAACCTCACATGATTACTCCAAAAGACTAATCAGATTCTGTTGAACACCTAAAACTAAATTTTATCCTGAATTATGACACCTATGACTTCTATCATAGTTCTACCATGCTATTTTTGTTACTTCTACCTCAAGATAATTTATTAATTACTTGTCATTCTTACACCTACATCATGGTTTCGGAGTTAATCTCACCATGATCTTATTATGTTCTACCTATTCATCATGATTTAAGAGCTAATCTCACCATGATGACTTTACTTCTCATAGTATGATCATTGATCTTTAACATAATTTCACTCCTTCATGTAGAATTATCTAATGAATACCACATGATTTACTAGCCAATACAACTTTACATACTCTAATGTCCTTCATTATGTTGTCTTTGGTTATCAACTAACCATAAGGTTCTACTGCCTTACATGCATTCTAGGGTTAGACTACACCATTAAGACTACTTCAATGAATGTCTTAAACTTGATCCTAATCTACTGTGACCAATTGGCTTTCCCAAAGCATCTTGGTGGGCTTATGTCACCCTCGGAAGACACTAAAGAGCATTATACTTTGAGAAAAGATAAAATAATTACTCTTAAGAAAGAATGACTGAAGCATCTGACTTAGGTGTGACAATATTATCCTCAAGTGGATACTCATCACAAGTCATATGAATATTTGGTTTAGATAAGATGGCTCCTATAGTCACTACCCAACCTACAGATCTTCCTAAAAGGGTTTTAATCCTAAGGTCAAAGCATATGCTCTGATACCAACTGCGGTGACCCAACATACCACTGCATGATGTAGTACACTATAGTCGTTGACATAACACCAATGAAATATCGTTCACTAGTATTACATCCCTCGGAGTGGTACAACAGAAACACAACAGGTCCAAGACATGACTATAGGTTACAACTCAACTCTTTACACAAGATCCAGAGAACATTCTAGGTTAAAGAGAGAGAAAGAAACTTCTTACAAGAAGAATCAGAAATAAACAACTCAAAAACTATCATACTATTAAGACTAGTATCTTAACTAATGGTCTGGCATTGCTGCTATCACAATACACTACAGAAATGGGTTCTATGGCTAGAGATTATATTCCTATCTAATCAGTAACTTCGTCTTCACTTGAGTTGATGTATATGGTGACTTTCTTCACTTCATTGAAGAGCTTTAGCCTTTGATGATGATTCCTGGAGTATGACTTGATGTAGACGTCGTCTGTACTGGATTTAGAACCTAGCAAGGGTTTAATAAGATACGTTGAGTACGAGCGTACTCAGCAAGTTCACTAGAAAAGGAGTGTTTGATGCACTATATCTACAGCCACAGACCGTAGGTCGTAGGCAATGCAAGTTTTCATAAACATTTCTTCAAAGGTTGCTTTTATTCTGAAAAGCTATGTCCGTGAGCCTTCACGGGTTTACTAGAACTTTCATGGAGTTCCTTTCCCACCGCGTTCGCAGCTCCTTCCTGGAACAGGGAGTAACAAGTTACAGTTCTTACACTCTGCAGAGGTGCGTTACTTTACCCATGAGAGGCCTTAGCCTTGTTGCACAACCAAGTCATGACCTTGTCCATACTTCCTTGGTATGGGGCCCAGTCTAAGATCCAAGCCAATCACTGCCCCCTTCGCGACCCCGCATGCCTCCTTGGTGTACACCATGCCCACATATTGAATTACGGCAATGGTTTGTACAGACCGTTAGATGCCAGAACTATCGTGGGACGTTGAGGGTTCCCACCCATATGCTGCATATCCTCTATGAATTACCAATTAATATTCACACTACGAGTGATAACAGCCACGACCTGCACATCCGGCTACATGCGAGAGGAAGAAGATACAACTGACTTCTCTATCCCATTCCAAATCTCATGGTTAACGCGTGATATACGGCGCAAGAATCACTGGCGACATTGGTTGTTAAGTCCTAGATAATATGTTCCTTTACCACTGGAACTTTCATAGTAGGTTATTACCTCATGGTAAATAACCTATAATCATATTATTATGAAAATAGTGTTTTCAGACCTTTTTCAAATGCAGGTGATGACAGGACTGGATTTGTAAAATACTTTACAGAAAATAATCAAAGGACATGAGCGTGAACTTGCCTTTTGTGATTACAAGATTATGCACTCACGGTCTTCATAACGACATAAGATCCAATATATGAAATCTGCATCATTGGTTCGGTAAGGACTAATGTTTAAAAAAGCAATATGTTGTTGTGCATAAGTAATGCTATGCATTTTGTAAAACCCCCAAAGTGAATCCCTAATATTGTAAGTGAAGTGAACTTAGGTGATTCCTTTAAGAGTTGGTTTATCTTCAAAAAATTTTACTTCACATGAAGTGCATCTATAGGGATTTTAAGTTTTGATATTCAAGATATAAAAGTAGAGTGCAATCATAATTTAAGATTTAGATTAGTTGCTATTTGGTGATTAGGATGGAAGTCTATGTATTGGATTATTAAGGTTTGAAAGAACTATCCTAGAGTTGTTGCTTTAAGTGGCAAAAAGAATAACATTTGAAGAAAAGATTTCCTTTCTAAGGTTTAAACAGTCATCATTGTTAATAGAACATGATCAATGTCTTTTGGTGTTTGATTTATTATTTTGGACTTGAGATGCTTTATGTCTTAAGTTAAATAGACCAAAGTTAATTATAAAAACATAAGTGATTTATTAGACCTGATGTTTACAAGCTTTGAGACTAAAGTTAACTTTAAAAGGTTAAGTAAACTTAAGATGTAATATATTTTAATTATTCCCAATTTTTAGATTTATGATAGGTATAACTAAGGTGTGGAATTATTCACTTTATATTTAAGTGAATGATTTAGATTAAATTTATTTTGCTTATTAAGAAAGTAATTTATATTTATTTAATGGGAGCATAATTAGATGATCTTAGTAATTTGTTAGAATTTAAAGTTATGTTAATAATGGTTAAGATATAATGATTATTCACCATATTATATAAATGGGTGATACCCAATGTTTATTTAAAAGGATTCTTAATAAGATTTTTAAAAGAATATTTTAAAGTTAAAAGTTATACTTAAATTTGATTATGAATTTAAGTTATGGGTTTGGAATTTGGTACAAAGACACTTATTGCTCAAGGTTTTATAAGAATTGTGATTATTTCTTACTTAACAATTATTTTTAAAGAATTCACAAAATAGGTATTAGGTAAGGATTTATTATTTAAATATAAAAGACTTTTCTAATAATATATTTAAGTATTATCTTTATGTTTATAAAATTCATCAAAGAATTAAGTGTCTTTAAGTATTTGCTTTATGTTTTATTTGTAAAACTCTAAATTAGTATTTTTATAAAATAGTAGAGTTATTTTGATACACAAAAAATGATTTTTTATTTATTTTTAGGGTTTTTGTTTTATTTTATAACATTTCATTTAAGATTTAATGGTGTTAATAATTATTTTACTTTATATTCATTTTAAACAATTAAAATTATATTTTTATTAGGTAGATATTATTTTTGTGGTCATTTTGATATATCATATGTATTTTTGGGATTTTTCTATATTTTTCTAGGGTATAAATTATGTTCAGGGGTAGTTTGGTAATTTAGTGATTTGATAAATGTTTTATTTATATTTTTTTATTTTTCCTTTGGAATTGGGCCAGGCTCACTAACTGGCCCATCTGGACCCAACTTGGCCCAACTAATTCTAGCTCGGGGTCACTTTGACCCCGACCCGCTCTCTTCCCCGCACACACCACAGACGCCCCAACACCCCAATTCCCCCTGCTCGCATTGGTGCCACCACCACCATTCCTGGCCAACTCCGGTGATCACTGGCCATTACGGTCGCCTCCATTGGTCGTCGGAGCTCCGCTGTACCCTATTATCCCAGCTCCTCCTATTCGATCTGGATGATACGCGTGGAATCGATCGTCCTCTTCCACTGATTGTCGTTAGGGTTTCAGTGACTTCCTTTACTGTATTTTGTGATGTCCTGATGGTGATTCGGGGTGATTTGGTGTGGTGTTGGTGGTGATATGATGGTGGTGAAGCTGGGGTCATTCCTCTCCTATTCCGATGCCGGTGGGACGGCAATAGCTGCAACCCCGGTGTCTGAACTACGGTGGTCGTGGTGGTGTTGATGGGGGTTGAAGACTTCCTCGGGTTAGTATCACTCTGGCCGCGCGGGCACTACCCCGCCACACCATGGTGGATGCTTCTCGGGCGCCAGGTACACTCCCTCTGTCTCACATCTGCTTCTCCCTCTATCTATCTCTCTCTACTTAGTATCACATGTTGAATATTGTTAAAAACCAGTGGTATGGGCTCACTTGTTAATACAGTAGAGAATCTGTGGCTATGTGCTGCAATGAGTTTCGGTTGGAGGATGTTTTACTTATTTTGGCATGGGATGATCTACATGTATTTGCTTAAATTGATTTGATACAAAGTTCTTTCCCGAACTACTTGTTCACTGCGACCCGGTGAGCCTCCCACGACCCCCACTGAGCCGCTAGGGTTCGAGCTCGCCGGTGACTAGTTCATCGTCGACGACGACCCTCAGCCGTTGATCTTATTTCTAGTCCAACGCACCACATCGCCCCGTACCGCTTTGCGTTTGAAGAGTCACTGACCAGTAGACCCCCCTGTCAGTTGCGCCCCGCGCCGCGGAGTGACACTGGGTCGGCCCAATAACTCTTCTTGCGCAGCCCACTTGTTTGAATTTAGCTTTTTTCCATTTTAATTCAAACATAGTTCTATACCTAGTTTCAAAAATCTACCCAGCTTGATTCATTAAACCAAATTGAATGAAACCAATTTTGTTAGCAAGGTTTTGAAATTCTTAATCCAAGACCGTTGGATTCAAATCATTTGAATCTATAGATCAACCTTGGTAAAAATAACAAGGCAGAACCTTTTCTACATTCAAACATTTTTCAAATTTAAACCATAATAGCTTTTGAGTTTATTCCAACTCTCAAAAATCACATTTGATCATACCTTTCATAATATATAAAAAACATATGGGTTTACTTAAAGAAATAAGGTTCAAGTAATAAAAGAAGGCCACATAGGCATTTCTAGTCATTTATTTTTATTTAAAATAAAAAGTTAAATCTTATTAAATTGTGACACCACTTTAAATAACATTCCCATGTACTGAAATATGTGGTGATGACATGTGTCAACATGATCCCATGTTTGGTTTGGAGAATATTAAATCTTAAGTAGTTTTTCAATGAGTAGAAATTACTTTTCTAAAAATAAAAGAAATAATCTTGTAATATTAGTGATGATGCTAGATCATCTATATAACCCTTGTGTGTGATGATTGAAAGTAGTTAAGTATTGTTTGGTGATTGTGTACCTCGTATTTATTCATAGACGATAGTACCGACCAAGGATACGAGGAGGAAGGAGGATACTACGAAGAAGAAGCCGAGGAGAACTTCAACCACTGCTCTGCACAAGGCAAGCTAACACTTGCAAGATACTCTACTTATGCAAGCCTAATACTACTAGTTTATTGTGCAAGTTAACACTTGGCAGATACTATACCTATGCAAGCAAATACTTGCTTGTTACCATGCCAACTATATGCCTTAAGCATATGTGATCATACCCACTTGATAACCCCATTCCTAGTTTTACTTGCAAGCTTTCTACTTTATTTCTTTATCAAAAATCTTACTTAGAGTTTACTTAAGTGACTTGTAGATTCTAGGAAGATAATTGAAGGTTGCATAAAGAGCATAAAATTTGGCCTAAGCTAGATAATCTTTATGTCATCCTAAGGCATGAGATTGAACTTAGTAAAACTCCACTTGTTTACCACCCGTCATTAGTACTTACCCCACTTGTAGATGCTAGTGCTAAGCATAAAATACATAAAATTTTACAGACTTGATCACTCTACTAACTTACTCATCCTATATTCTTATAGATGGACGTGAAGTACAACAAGTTTTATCAGTTCGGGAATGGAGGAGACATTATCTTTGAGCGGGATTTGGACCAGCTTTCGGAACTTCTGGAGCGTCCGCACCCCGAGTTCTTCGGAGCTTAGCTCAATGATCAAGGAGGAGAAGATCTGCAGTGGCTAATTGCAAGTCTTCGAGGAAAAACTGAACCTCCCACTGCCGAGGGAATTCAGTTCACCTTAAGAGAGAACAACTGGCTCGATGGACTTGCTAGGGCCATGCAGGAAGCTCTTGCTCGTCTGTGTGGGCAGAGTATCAACCAGATCAAGGGTACCCGCTTTGAGTTTTGTCCAAGGCGTGATGCTAATGGGTAGCCACTGGAAGCCCCATACCACCACGAGCTGAAGACCCAATTGGACCACCTTAGCTTCATGATGTACGATCGTCAGCAGGAGTTGGACAATTGTCGTGACTACTCCAACCACAAGTCCGCCATCATCAAGACGAAGGATCAGACCATTGCCATGCTAGCGAAGGATCGCAAGTCTCGCCGCCATCAGCTCGATAAGAAGGATCACATCATTGCCCGTCTTCGCCACCGTATCTAGGATTTGGAGGAGACCATCCACGAGAGAGATATGCAGTTAGAGGAAAGGGAGAATGCTGGAGAGGATCTTCGTGGAGACCCCTACTCCTATCTCAGCGATGACGATGATTTTTTGGAGGATCAGGCTATGGATTTCTTCACTGATGAGGATGATTACGCCTTCATCGACGACGATGAGGATGATGAGGATGACGACTACACCGACTCCGAGGAGTAGTATCACTTGAAGCACTAGCGTAGTGAGTTGTATTCGGTCCCACTGTATCGTAGTTTCCAGAATGGTTCTTAAAACCATCTGTTTACCTTCTTGTGGTGTGTGTTTGTATCGTGTGCTATGAATGAATGAATGAAAAGCAAGTTGCTAGAAAAATCTGAGTCAAACTTTAAAAACTTTTCAAAGTCCCGGAACCTTAGAAATTTCCCTCTTTTCTCATGATCTATTTCAATCTTCAGATGCCACGCGGAGGAAGTAGTTCATCCCCGGACCCGATGTTGCAGATCCTGCAAATGTTGGTTTCTGACCGTGAAACTGAAAGAGCCGAACGTCAAGCCAACTTAACCACCCTTCATCACATAGATCAGATGGCCAACAACAATCAAGGCCACGGAAATCAAGACAACCATGGATCTAAGCTCAAGAATTTCCAGAACACCAACCCACCTGTTTTCACTAAGTCAGAAGATCCCTTAGATGCCGATGATTGGTTCCAAACCATGGAAAATAACATAGAAGTCGCTGGAGTGGAAGCTAACGAGAAAGTTCTGTTCGCCACCCACTATCTAGCCGGAGATGCCAGAGCATGGTGGAACAGCGTTCGTGCCATGACCGGAGGACAGATGATGACCTGGGAGGAATTCAAGGTCAAGTTCAGCAGAACCCATGTGCCACCGGGTTTGATCAAGAGAATGAGAGACGAGTTCAGAGAACTGAAGCAAGGAAGGATGACTGTAGTGGAATACCGTGACAAATTCTTGTCATTATCTAGGTATGCCCCGGATGAGATCGACACTAAAGCCAAGAAGAAAGAAAGATTCTTAAATGGTCTGCATGATGAGATGCAGATTGTGTTGGTCAATATCCCCTTTGCTGATATTGAAGCCCTTGTCAACTCTGCTATCCAGATGGAAGGAAAGATCAACCAAGCCAATGAGAACCGCAAGCGTCGCATGATGCATCAACCAGGAACCCATCAGACCCCAAAGTATCGCCCTAACCCATCTCCAGGATTTGCCCCGAGAACCAACAGACCCCCGATGAACCGTCCGACCTATCCCAACCGTGGAAACCCAAGGCCCGGAGGAAATCACAACAACCCCGGCAACTCTGGCAATTTCAACCGTACCCCACCCAAGTTCAACAACAACAATGCTACCGCCAACACCAACACTGCCCCGAGGACTGGAAGCAATGATGTACCGGTTGCAGCAAAGGACAAGTCGCAAGTGACTTGTTATGACTATGGAAATAAGGGTCACTACTGCAATGAGTGCCCCAATAAGAAGAATATCGCAGCCCCCAATGCAAATGCCCCAGCTTAGCAGCAGCGTCGTGTTTAGTCTAGAAGAAGATTTGCCCCAGGGAACTCACTCAACCGCAACGGCCGTCTTTTTCTCATGCATGCTGAAGAAGCTTAGGAAGCGCCAGACGTCGTGCTGGGTATATTTTCTGTTAATTCAGTACTTGCTCAAGTATTGTTTGATTCTGGTGCATCGCACTCATTTGTCACCGAAGAATTTGCATGCACTAGTAAGATTCAACCAACCAAACTAAAGCATGTGATGATTGTTCAAATCCCTGGTTCAACCACCAAAGCTAGGAAAATTTGCAAAGCCGTCCCCATCCAAATCCATGGCATAGACTTTTATGATAATCTGATAGTACTCGGAACTAAAGGTTTGGAAGTAGTACTAGGAATGGATTGGATGTCCAAACATAAAGGATTGATTGACTGTGCCAAGAAAGCCATAACCATGACCAATACGGCCGGAATATTAGTCGAGCATATATCTGAAACCTTATCTCGTCAATTCAAGTGCAACAAGAGTATAGCCCAACCTACCATTGACAAAGTCCGGATAGTATGTGAATACCCCGATGTATTTCCAGATGTTTTGCCCGATATGCCCCCTGATCGGGATATCGAGTTTATCATTGAACTAATCCCCGGAACAGGACCCATAGCCCAGAGACCATATAGTATGAACCCGTCAGAATTGGCAGAACTGAAGAAGCAACTGGATGCCATGTTGGAAATTGGACTGATTCAACCAAGTGCGTCACCATGGAGATCACCTGTCTTGTTCGTGGACAAAAAGGATGGAGGTAACCGTCTGTGTATGGATTATCGGAAGTTGAATGATGTCACTATCAAGAACAAGTACCCATTGTCCAAGATAGAAGATTTGTTTGATCAGTTGACCGGTGCCAAAGTGTTTTCTAAGATTGATCTTAGAACAGGCTATCATCAACTCAAGATTCACGCAGAGGATATTCCCAAGACTGCCTTTACCACCAGATATGGATTATACGAGTATACTGTCATGTCTTTTGGATTAACCAATACCCCGCTTATTTCATGAATCTCATGAATAAGATTTTTATGGACTTCCTGGATAAGTTTGTCGTTGTTTTCATTGATGACATTCTGATTTATTACAAATCAGAAGAAGAACATGAGCTACACCTAAGGACCATTCTTGGAACCCTTAGAGAGCATCAGTTGTATGCCAAGTTTAGCAAATGTGAATTCTGGTTACAGGAGGTAGGATTCCTCGGCCACATTGTCTCAGCCGGAGGAATTGCCGTTGACCCTGCAAAGGTGAAAGATGTCGAAGATTGGCAAGCCCCAACCACTCAAACCCAAGTTCGTGCATTTCTCGGATTGGCGGGATATTACCGCAAGTTCGTAGAAGGATTCTCGAGTATCGCCAGACCCATGACCCAATTGCTGAAGAAGGACAAGCAGTTTGAATGGACGGACAAATGTGAAGCGAGTTTTCAAGAACTCAAGAGGAGATTGATTTCAGCCCCAATCTTAATCATGCCGGATATCACGAAGCCCTTCGACGTGTATTGTGACGCATCCAAGATCGGTCTCGGATGTGTGCTAATGCAATAAGGCAAAGTTATATCTTATCTATCTCGACAACTGAAACAACATGAGCAAAATTACCCAACCCATGACCTCGAACTCGCGACCTTAGTTCTAGCCCTAAAGACATGGAGGCATTACCTGATGGGAAACCGTTGTGAAATTTATTCGGATCACAAGAGACTGAAGTATATATTCACTCAGAAGGAGATGAATATGAGACAAAGAATATGGATTGAGCTAATCAAGGATTACGACCTGGACATTCACCATCACCCCGGTAAAGCCAACGTGGTAGCAGATGCCCTTAGCAGATTGTCGTGCCGCTTGAACTCCATGATTTTGAAGGAGCAACCAAGCTTGTACAAGGAGATGGAAGATTTTTGAATGGAATTAGTGAGTGAAGGATTTTTGGCTAGCATAGAACTTCAACCCACTTTGATCAGCCAGATCAAAGAGGCGCAAAAAGGAAATGCTAGTATCGACGGAATCAAGCGTCGTATCGGTACAGGCAAAGTACCCAGATTCACCGAAGACGAAGAAGGAGTTCTGTGGTACAAGGGACGCCTTTGTGTACCAGCAGATTCTGAGTTGAAATAAGTTATTTTGAAGGAAGCTCATGATACTCTTTATTCTATCTACCCCGGAGGAACAAAGATGTATCAAGATTTGAAAGAGCAATATTGGTGGCATAAGATGAAGAGAGAAATCGGAAGCTATATCGCCAAGTGTGACATATGTCAGCGAGTCAAGGCCGGACATCAAAGACCCGCTGAATTGTTGCAACCATTGCAGATTCCGGAATGGAAATGGGATTCAGTTGGAATGGACTTTATCACCGGATTGCCTACTTCTAGTAGGGGAAATGACTCTATCTGGGTCATAGTGGACAGGTTGTCCAAAGTCGCCCATTTCTTACCCATCAAGACCACATATCAGAGTTCGAAGCTAGCGGAGTTATACATCGCTAGAATTGTCAGATTGCATGGAGTCCCCAAGAACATCGTATCGGATCGAGGAACTCAGTTTACCTCGATATTCTAGAAGAAAGTCCAAGAAGGCTTAGGAACCCGCCTAGATTTTAGCACAGCTTATCACCCTCAGACCGATGGACAAACGGCGCGAGTAAATCAAATACTCGAAGATAAGTTGAGAGCATGTGTGTTAGAATATGGATCTATGTGGGAAGACTATCTGCCGTTCGTAGAATTTTCATACAACAACAGTTATCAAGCTAGTTTGCAAATGGCCCCATTTGAATTCATGTACGAAAGAAAGTGTCGCACCCCTTTGAACTGGTCGGAAGTAGGAGAGAGTCAGATTTTCAGACCCGACATCCTACGAGAAGCAGAAGAGAAGGTTCACAAGATTCGTGAGCATCTCAGGACAGCCCAGTCCAGACAGAAGAGTTACACCGATAAGAGACGTCGAGACCTTGCCTTCAACATAGGAGATTTTGTGTATCTGAAAGTGTCGCAATTGAAAGGAATGCAGCGTTTCCAACTCAAGGGAAAGTTAGCCCCCAGATATATCGGCCCCTTCAAAAAATTTAACCGTCGAGGAGAAGTGTCGTATCAATTGGAACTACCCGAGGAGATGTCAGCCATGCACAATGTGTTCCATATCTCATTACTTCGCAAGTGTCTCGAAGTCCCGGAGAAGACTGAAGTTTTCAAGAACATTGATCACCGGACCATAGAAATCAACGATGACCTGACCTATCCCGAAGTACCCATTCGTATTTTGGAAGAAGCTTTCAGAACTACCAGAACCCGAAGCATCAAGTTTCTCAAGATTCAGTGGAGCAACCACACAGAAGAAGAAGCTACCTGGGAGCGCGAAGATCACATCAGGACGGAGTTTCCCAATCTCGGGACGAGATTTTGTTTAAGGGGGGAAGGTTTGTAACATCCCAAAAATATTAAACTAGAATCATCAAACTCTAATCACCAAATTTAGGGTTAACAAAAAAAATTCCAATTAAAATATGAAAGCATTCATATGAGTGTGCATTAAAATTTGGATTCTTTTGAATTGCCATGATTATGTGTTTCTTTGCTTGTAAAATGATTCTTAGGTGAAATAAACATCATCTAAACAATCCCCACACTTTTCCCAAAGATAAATAAATCAAAACAAACAAATTAAGTGAATGGTCACTTTGGCCAAATTAACTCCCATGCCTACTTTGGCTATCTCTAATTTTCATAACTTAATAGAAACATGTATGGATCTTTGCACCCCTTGATAGTACTCATAACAAAGTACCAAGGTCCACCTTGTGATCATCCAGAAACATTCAAATGCATAGTTTAAATGACAGTTGAAAATTGAATCTATTTCATATGGGAAGATCCCACTTTTTCAAAAAACCCTCAAACCAACTCAACTTTCAAAACCCAAGAATCTACAGACCCACCAGCACATGCCTAGCACACCCACCAAAAAATAATTTCAAAATTTAAAACTTGAGTTCATGCGGCCATTTCATCAAACACCTTGCAGATGCAAATCAAAAAAATCCTAAACACTATAGTGTGCAGTGATTCTAGCCTAACTTGTTCCCTCTGTGGACACCACTAGCCTTAGTAGATCATCTAACAACCTTAACTAATCTCTAGCACCACTGTAAGCTGGACATTGTCATCAATGGTGAGCAGGCCGAGTGCACCATTGCCACCCCATAGTCGACAACAAGCTATGAGCAACACTAGCCTCGCCAACCTTGTCTGGGAGCAAGCTAGCACCCCACCACCACTCCCTGTCCTAGCCGCGAGCGATGCCAGCCCCTGGACCACACGCATAGACCATGCCAAGCCGCTCTGCAACCATGCCGAGAGCGCGCCCCGTGCGCCATGCTCGACAGACGACCACAGACCGCGCGCCGCCCTCGCCGCGTGCACGCGTGATCACCACCGTCCCAGCAACCCCGCAGACACGCCCGTTCGCCGCCGCGCGGAGCGCGCGCGCTTTGCGCCATTAAAACTTCCGCGGGCATGCTCAGAGCACCACAGCGTTCCGACCGATCAGCACCGTCCCACGCCTCGCCACCACGTCATTGAGCTTCGCCAGGAAGCACAGCACTAGAGGCCTCCCCCGCTCGAATTCTTCACACCACCTCACTCCCCTCACCTCACTGATCGTTCCATCCCATTACCGGAGCAAGGCGAGCAGCGCATCGCCGAAATTTGGCCGGAGCTCGCCGCTGCAGAGGAGAAGAGGAGCCGTCAATTTCATCCACCCCAGAAGGAGCTGCCGGTACCAGGAGGTTCGCCGTCGTCGACTTCATCGTTCACCCGCATCGCCGACCTTCGCCTGAGCCCCGGTGAGCCTCCCACGACCCCCACTAAGCCGCTAGGGTTCGAGCTCGCCGGTGACTGGTTCATCGTCGACGACGACCCTCAGCCATTGATCTTACTTCTAATCCAACACACCACATCGCCCCGTACCGCTTCGCGTTTAAAGAGTCACTAACCAGTAGACCCCCTATCAGTTGTGCCCTGCACCGCGGAGTGACACTGGGCCGGACCAATAACCCTTCCCGCGCAGCCCACTCGTTTGAATTTAGCTTTTTCCATTTTAATTCAAACATAGTTTTGTACCTAGTTTCAAAAATCTACCCAGCTCGATTCAGTAAACCAAATTGAATGAAACCAATTTTGTTAGCAAGGTTTTGAAATGCTTAATCCAAGCCTGTTGGATTCAAATCATTTGAATCTATAGATCAACCTTGGTAAAAATAACAAGGCAGAACCTTTTCTACATTCAAACATTTTTCAAATTTAAACCATAATAGCTTTTGAGTTGATTCCAACTCTCAAAGATCACATTTGATCATACCTTTCAGAATATATAAAAAACATATGGGTTTACTTACAAAAATAAGGTTCAAGTAATAAAAGAAGGCCACATAGGCATTTCTAGTCATTTATTTTTATTTAAAATAAAAAGTTAAATCTTATTAAATTGTGACACCACTTTAAATCACATTCCCATGTACTGAAATATGTGGTGATGACATGTGTCAACATGATCCCATGTTTGGTTTGGAGAATATTAAATCTTAAGTAGTTTTTCAATGAGTAGAAATTACTTTTCTAAAAATAAAAGAAATAATCTTGTAATGTTAGTGATGATGCTAGATCATCTATAGAACCCTTGTGTGTGATGATTGAAAGTAGTAAGTATTTTTTGGTGATTGTGTATCTCGTATTTATTCATAGACGCTAGTACCGACCAAGGATACAAGGAGGAAGGAGGATACTACGAAGAAGAAGCCGAGGAGAACTTCAACCACTGCTCTGCACAAGGCAAGCTAACACTTGCAAGATACTCTACTTATGCAAGCCTAATACTACTAGTTGATTGTGCAAGTTAACACTTGCAGATACTATACCTATGCAAGCAAATACTTGCTTGTTACCATGCCAATTATATGCCTTAAGCATATGTGATCATACCCACTTGATAACCCCATTCCTAGTTTTACTTGCAAGCTTTCTACTTTATTTCTTTATCAAAAATCTTACTTAGAGTTTACTTAAGTGACTTGTAGATTCTAGGAAGATAATTGAAGGTTGCATAAAGAGCATAAAATTTGGCCTAAGCTAGATAATCTTTATGTCATCCTAAGGCATGAGATTGAACTTAGTAAAACTCCACTTGTTTACCACCCGTCATTAGTACTTACCCCACTTGTAGATGCTAGTGCTAAGCATAAAACTTGATCAACTTTAGATGGGAATACTTGGTGGAAAAATGGTTATGAAAACCTTGGAATGATAGATCGTTCTATTGAGATGTTTTGACATGTGTTTCCGAACACCAGATGATTTGGATGATGAAAATGTTGAGGCATGAGCCTTAGCCCTTTATAAAACTGATGGTTGTCTGGATGCGATACCATTCCAATTTTACCGTACAACCACAATACCCGAAGATTGGGTAGGGCTTGACTAGAAACTTATATACCTTAGTATGGGTTCCCTCACGGCCAAGGTCTGAGCTGAGGCTACCTTGTGAAGATTGTCCACCTGTGCTGTACCCAAGATGACAATTGGTCATGGTTGGGAGGCCAAACTCACAGGAGAGGTGCTTATACTAGGGCGTGTAATTGAAAGGTTAGGATTGATTATCCGCATACTGAGTATGGTGAATTCAGGATTTGTTCCTGACAGATGTATCGAATGTTGTGGTGAAAGTGTACAATCTCTGCAGAGTGTCAAACTATTCGAATAGCCGCTTCCGCGATTATGGACAGTTGGAGTGGCCATACTGTTCCCCCGTCAGATGTTTTCAAAATTAATTGTGAAATGAATTGAGATTTTGACTTGACCACAAGAGAGTTGTGATATGAAATACAAGTTTCCACTTAGGTGTTATAAAATTTTGACTAGCTTTTCTTGCTTGTGAACTTAGTAGAGGTAAATCTGGCTTTTTGCAAAACAACCCTAGAGCTTAGTGTCCTACTACAAAAAACCCCCTTTACTTGTTAGTATTAGTTTGCGATTACTTAAAGAGTACTCATGGCTTTGTCCCTGGCTATTCCCGTGGCCAGACTATGAAGAAGAGTACCAGGAGGATGGACCCTAGGAAGGTTACGACAACTAGGATCATCTCCCATCGTTAGCATTTCCTGTGACCCTGAAGATGGAGCTTCGCCTACACTACCTTTATTATTACGTATTTTCGCTGCTTGAGTTGTATTAAGAACTAGATCATGAGATCCTTATTTGTGTAAGACCTTATGTATGGTTTGTAATGGATGATGTACTGTGGTATCCAAATTTGTTATGTCTCGCAAAAATGGTAATCCTGGGATTGCGATGTATGGCATAACAGGCATCTGGGATTAAAAATCCGGGTGTTGAAAACCTTGTTCTCCACCTATTGGTACTTCTCCAGCTCCTTCTTACTCTTGTGAATAGCTGTTTGACCTTGCTATCCTCCTGCACCACCCCTCCTTAAGTTACGATCTTGGGAATGATCTGTTTGGTTTGTTGTGTGGACTGGCTGGTGGATTTGTTGGATATTGGGCAAGATTTGTGGTGTTCTTGGCTATGTTCCTAAGAGCTAGGTGATGATATGAGATAGACTTGGTGCAGTAGCTAGGAGCTATGCGATTCCTTATGAGAGTATTGAGCTGCTGCTGATGTGTTGACAACACACAGTGTGCGTGCAGTGACTGTGCTGTGTGCCTGATTGTGTCATCTGTGGATCAGATCAACTGAAAACTTGATATTTGCTATTGATTTAACTTTTTACCATTTCATCTGTCTTTGGTGATACTTGCCCCTTACAAGCCAATGATGCATTAGTCTGAGGCAAAATCTACTGATAAGAACACATCTTATATTTTTGGCCCTATTCTAATTACTCAGTGATGATTTAGTAGTGCACTTCACTGCAATTCTGAGAGTAAAACACTGACCAGATAACATTCTTATATTTTTAGGTTTCTTTTGGGTTGTTTTGCTGGTACAGGAGTATAAGAAGAAAAGAAGATACAAGATTCAACTTAGTTTAGGAAATATAATTTAGGTTTTCCTTTCATTAATTTGAAATTTTAATTTATCCTTTTTGTAACAGCAATATAACCGTGTATTATTTAGATTCAGATTATTGTAATACCTTTATTATAAATAATGTTGTAACATGTATTTATTATAATAAGAAATATTTTATTCTTTGTTTGCAATTTCTTATACCACTTAATTTTGAATGTTCATCTCTTATATTACTGAATATATTTTAAATCGCATTTTTTATTTTATTGTTTATATATTATTAACTTAACATGGAAATATTCCCAAATATTCAAATTTGAATTTCAATTCTTAGTTTCAAACATGAATTGAATTGCTTTCCCAAGACACAAGAATATAGTAGAGGTCATGTCGAAATCCATACACTTGAGCTCACTTTTTCATCAAAACACGAGAGATCCTGATCCCTCTACAGTTCTTTGCGTTTTGCGTGAAAATTCCCCGGATATTCTTATGTATGAATGCAATGCACACAGATGTGGCCTCACTATTTATAGGTGCTAATCCTGGGATGTTACAGTCCTCACGGTAAGTGAGAGAGTCGGTTGGGTGTGCGGTGAGAAAATAACGGGCAGGTGCCGGGTGGGCTGTGTTGTTGTGCCAGAGGCTTTGCTGGGATGGGTAGGTTAGTGGGCTAGGCCTTTTCTATTTTTTCTCTCTGTTTTCTTTTTCTTTTTCCTTTTTTAATTCCTGTTTTGATTTTATTAAAATGTTTCAAACACTTATTTTATTTCAAAACTTTTCCAAACTTTCAAAAAGTTTTTATACTGTTTAATAATGTATTTTAAAGTCCATTTTAGAATATTTTCTTATATTCTCTTATGGTTTATTATTTAATCAAATTAGACATTTGTCTTTATTTAAATAGGATTTAAATATGTTTCCAATCCATATTATTTTATTCAAATGATTTAAACATTTGTTTAAATTCCAATTTTTGCCAACCCTTTCAGTAGTTTAATACTATTTAATAATGTGTTTAAAATTCCATTTTAGAATATTCAATATTCTTTTAGGGTTTAATGTTTATTTAAATGAGGTTTGTGTCTTTATTAAGACCATTGATTCAAGCCTCCATTTGATTTCAAATTTTCATCAAACCTTTTCAGTAGGTTTTAAATCATTTAGGAGTTGATTAGTTGGCCTACTTTGGAAAATATTCAAATATTTTCTCATGATTTATTATTTATTTTAATGAGGCCTTTTGTCTTTATTTGCATAATTTGAATATGGCTCCAAACCATATAATTCTATTTAATTATTCTTTTTAAGTTAATTAGATAACTTTTAATCCACTTTGGCTATTTCAATTATTTATTTTCTCATGATTTAATTAATCATTTACATTTGAAATTTGGCTTTATTCAAATAAAATATGGTTTAAGTCCATATAAGTTTTTATTCAATTAATCTTTATTCCTTTATTTTATTTGGATTATCTTTATTCCATTTGCTTATGGATTTAATTCAAGTTTTAAATTGTCTTCTAAATAATTTTCTTGGGATTTATTATTTAGTTTAGGAAATTTGTCTTTATTTAAATAAAATTGAATTTGGTTCAATCCATATGATTTTATTTAAATAACATGTTATTCCTTTTTATTATTCAATAAACTTTCATTCCATTTGTTTATGGATTTGGCCAAGTTTAAATTTGTCTTTTAAATATTCCTTATTTATTTATTTCTTTCATTGTCTTATAAAATCCATATATTTTTAGTGATAGTTCCAAAATTGGTGATTCCAATTTATATAATTTTATTTAATACTTGTATATCCTTTTAAATCCTTTTAGGATTATTTCGCTCACAATTTGGTATGGATTTTAGCTAGGAGCTTAATTAGCTTTGGAAATTATTTCCTTTCATCTTATTAAATTCATAAGTTTTTATCCATGGCTCCAAATTAAATGAAACGAATTTATATGGTTTTATAATATTTTTGTTTATCATTTTTTATAATTTATAAATGTTTTTTGATAAATTTTTACATGGATCAAATCCATAGTCTTAGAGAGATCTTGGAAATGATTTATTCCATTGGTTTTTAGGGTTTTGGTTTATTCTTCCCAAGTGTTTAAATTTCAAGGTACATTCATTGATGAATGCATTTCACTTGATTTAAATTTTGTTGGATGCCCTTTTCATTCAAATTTGTTCAAGAATGGTTTTGATGTTTCCATTTAGAAGCAAAAAGTTTCTTTGTTTCTTTTTTCACATTTCAAAATTTGGAAAATTTTGGGATGTGACACATGCACCTTCACAACCAAGATCAAACCATTTGCAAGCATTGAAAGCTGGGATCAAAGAACTCTAAACATGAAAATGAAATATGGAGTTATAACAGTAAGACAGAGCAACTATTATTGCAACATGACAAGATACAAACAAAGATCATGAGTAACATGCATTGAAAAACGTTTGTTTGTTTCACATAGAGAAAACATAACATAGTGGGAAACAGCTTGCCCATCATAGAGTAGCAATATATATTCTTAGGACACCTTCAAAGTTCACAAGGGTGACTAGAAACAAGTAGCACAAGAACAAGTAATATCACAATATGCATCAATCAATAAGCTTTGGGACACTGCACATAAAACTAAGAATGGCAACTATGCTCTCTTAATGGTGCCTGAAGGTAGAAGGTGGAGACTCAATAGTGGTGGAAGAAAGGCCTTTTATAAAGGAATCGGGGATTTCAACTTTCAAAAAGAGCTTCCAAAAGTTATGGTACTTGTTAGCTTTCAGCCCTCATTGCCCCTATCATAAGCATCTTGAAGTGATTAAGGTTAAAGTGAACAAACTATGGAGTATATGCTTGACAAAGTATAAGTTGGCAATCTCAAGTCCCTTGAATACGAGGGTCACACCTCATGCTACTCAACTTCAGTCACATGTAAGTTCTTGTCATTGTAAGTATTTGCATATCATAGAGAACCGCCAACGGGGTACCCCTTGCACATGGTACAAGAGCTTTCCCATGACCAAAATGACAAGGCAAGCAGACAATGAGCATCTTAGCGATCTTTTTATTTACTATATGCATAGATTTTTATTGAGTATGCTTCATAGATAGCTCACTATGGTGATGCTGCAAGTTTCCACCATGATTAGGCATGGCTTAGGCTAGCGTCCTAGACATTTCTCTAACACAGAATACAAACTTGATGGACTTACTAGTTCCCTCTTTATTTCACACTGGTGACATCCATAGACAAAATAGCATGATATTAACTGAGTACAAAGTACAAGTGCAATGTTGAAAATGTTCCCCATGACAACACGGTTCTGCTAATTCCAACATATAAGTGCAAGCATATACAACATAGATGACACAATGGTTCAAGTTTATTAGGGGCAAGGAATATAAAGTGTGCCATCAAGTTCGTGAGAGCTTTAATCACTAAGTTTTCACATAACAAAATACTTTTTAATAGGAAGATAGCTGAAAACAAGAATATACTTGGAATGGTGTAACACACCATGCATAGTTATTTATAGTGGACACTTTGGAATAACTTGGTTTCTTGGGAGTTGGAAGCATGAGCAGAACTTACTCATACAAGTGGAGGCTAGCAAAAGACTGGGAGCGACCAAATAAGAGAGCAATAGTGGCCATAATCATGCAGAGTGACAAAACATTACTAACCAAAGCATAGAGTGGTACTACAAATCAAGGACTAAATGATCATAGAGGTCATGGTGACTTGTTCAAAGTCAAAACATGGTGTGAGCATGTGCCAAGTTAACCCAAACAAAGCATCAAAGGAGAATACCACGATACTATGCTTTTGCATGCTAAAACAACGCATAATTTCTTCAAGGAACACTAAGCAATCCCAATGACTTGGTGCAAGACATGCTACAGCAATAATAACTAAGCATAAGGTCAAAACAACACCTAGCATGGCATGATAAAGTCTAAGTCACAGTCAATGCAAGCTCCTCTTGCACTTCCAAGCAAGAACTTTCTACTCCTTTCCAATACAAAGCAACTTATTTGCAACAAAACATAGCGAATGGGGGTCCAAACTACTCAAGTAAACTAAACAACTAAGAAAAGCAAACGAAAAATAAGACTCTCCAAGAACAACACAACTGTGCATGAAACAATAAAAATAAAGTGTCTAGACAGACCTGAGCTTTTTATTGATGAAGAAGGGGATAGCTTGGAAATCCCCAATCCTTGACGCTTGTACCTCTTGGATATTTCTTGGGGTGACACCATGGTGGTATCCCCAAGCTTGAGCTTTTGTCCATTCTTCATCTCATTGCATAATTCTCTCTCTACACCTGAAATTTTTCCTTCATACAAAACTTCACACAATCTTCATTAGCAACATTAGTTTATTCAAAAGATATTAGACCCCTGGCAAAGCTTTGGAACAACAAGGCTTTTCACTAAAAACACAAGCTACTGTAGAAAATCCTTCAAAAAGCTCAATTCCCCAAAAGAGAACTAAAAAAGGAATCAATAAGAAGCAAATGCAAATAATGGCAGAAATCTGTCAAACTAGACCAGCAGGTAGAAGACGATTTTTTTTCGAAAATCTTCTGTTGCTCAAATCAAAAAGTGTTGAACTAACGAAAGTTAGCTAACATACTAGGGGATTTATTCATAAAATATCAGTTCAATCCGTGTTTCAGAGTCTCCTCATGAATTTTTTGTTGGAGATATGCCCTAGAGGCAATAATAAATGTAGTTATTATTATATATTTGTGTTTATGATAAATGTTTACATTCATGCTATAATAGTATTAACAAGGAAACATTAATACTTGTGTGATTTGTAAACTAAAATAGAGTCCCTAGTAAAGCCTCTTTATAATACTAGCTTGTTGGTTAATAAATGATTGTGGTTTCCCTATCATGAACATTGAGATGTTATTAACAACAAGATCATATCATTAGGAGAATGATATGGTGGACATACTCCTATAGATAAGCGTAGCATAAAGATTAAGTCATTTTAAATAGTTCAATTGCTATATGCTTTCTGATACATAGTAACCTAATTCCTTCGACCATGAGATCCTGCATATCACCTTTACCGGATGGATGATTTGATGAAATCAAACACCACACCGTAACTGGGTGGCTATAAAGGTGGCATTGAGTGTTCGGAAAGTATTGGTTGAGACACATGGATCAAGAGTGGGATTTGTCCATCCATATGACGGATAGATATACTCTGGGCCCTCTCGGTGAAATGTCATCCAATTAGCTTGCAAGCATGTGACTGGCTCACAAGGGATCACATATCACGGGAACGAGAAAAGAGTACTTATCGGTAACGAGGTTGAACTAGGTATGCAGAGATACCGACGATCATAACCTCGGATAAGTAAACTATCGTGAGACAAAGGGAAATTGGTATCGTATGTAAGTGGTTCATTCGATCGCAAAGTAATCGTAGAAATATGTGGGAGCCATATGAATTTCCATATTCCTCTATTGGTTATTGTTCGGAGAAGTGTCTCGATCATGTCCGCATAATTCACGAACCGTAGGGAGACACACTTAAGGATTCGACGTTGTTTGAGTAGTTATGGAATGATGAGAAAGAGACCGAATGTTGTTCGGAGTCTCGGATGGGATCCAGGATATCACGAGGAGATCCGGAATGGTCCGTAGAATAAGATTCATATAAGGAAAGTCCTGTTTCGGAGTTGGGGAATGGTTCCGGTGTTTTCATCGGGAATGTTCTAGAAGGTTCCGGAATGTCCGGCACTCCGGAGGGGAAGGGTACATGAATGTGTTATATCAAGTTGGTATGATTGCATCATGTACTAGGTGTCATCGCTGAACAAAATAAAGGGTTTATTCAAATCCTAGTTTGAAAAAGTCAAACGGCAATTTGAAAGTCAAACGGCTATTTTGGGAAGTGGAGGGGAGGTGGAATCCGAGTTGGGGAGGAGTCCCTCCACCTCCACCGCCGGCCCCCTTGGGAGACCGAGTTGGGGAGGGACTCCCCTTCCCTGGCGCGCCTCCCTCCACCTATAAAAGGAGGGGCAGGGCTCCCCTCCTAGACACACAAGTTCCCTACCTCTAAACCCTAGCCCCAAGCCGCCGTCGCCTCCATAGCCGCCGCCGGCCCTAGGGCAAACCGCCGCCACCGACTAGCTAACCCTAGCCGCCAGCCAAGCCTCCTCCTCGGTGTGCCTAAAACCTAGATCGTCGAGGGACTCTCTCATACTCCACCATACTCGCTCCGGCTTAAGGCGAAGCCCTGCGAGATCTCCCCTCTACTTCCGGTATCACGCCGTTGTGCTGCCGGAATCGCGAGGAGAGTGCTACAACCTCCGCTGCCTGCTGGAACAAGGGAGAGGAAGGTCTTCGTCGAGTATCGAACGTGTGACCGACTGCGGGAGCGCTGCCGGAACGCAGCGCCGGAAGGATCGTCTACGCGATCTTGAGATCGGGAAGAGTACGACTACATCACCCACGAGAATCCGCTCTCGTTAAACACTTTGGAATCTTCGAGGGTGAGTTATTCCATCGACTCATTGCTACAATCTAGTAGATAGATCTTGGCTTGTTTGTGTGTATGCGATAGAAATTTTTTTGTTTTCCATGCTACGAAACCCTACAGTGGTATCAGAGCCGTGTCTCTATGTAGATCTGTTGCACGAGTAGAACACAATGGTCATTATGGTCATTGATGCTTTTATTGTCGATTTCTTCTTGTACTTTGCATCTTGCGGGATGTTGGGATGAAGCGGCCCGGGCTAACCTTACATGACATCGTTCATGAGACTTGCTCCACGCTTGACATGCAACTAGTATTGCATAAGTGGCTTTGCGGGTGCCTGTTTCTCCTAGCATAGTTATGATCCAATTTACAACGGGTGATTAACAATACTAGTATCAATGTTGTGGTTCATGATCGTAAGTTAGAACGACACTTATTGAAAGCCCCAAATCACGTAAAACATGCAAAGAAAGTAGATGCGTCTAACTTTGTTTTGCAGGGGTGTGCAGTGATGTGATATGGCCATGATTGTGATTATATTTGATGTATGCAATGTTCCTTATTGTAAGTTGGCAACCGGCAGGAGCCATATGGTTGTCTTTAATTTATGTTAAGACCCGCGTGTCTATTCAAAGTAGTTGTAATAGTTGAAGCCGGTGGACGACAACCATGGAGAAGCGTCATTGACCTTGATGCAATGTCGGTGATGATGGAGATCATGTTCGTGCTTGAAGATGGAGATCGGAAGCACAAAGAAGAAAGGCCATATCATATCACATATTATGAATTGCATGTGATGTTAATCCTTTATGCATCTTGTATTGCTTAGTTAACGGCGGTAGCATTATAAGATGATCCCTCATGCACATGAATTTCAAGTCATAAAGTGTTCACCCTTAGTTAGCACGGTTGCTAAAGCTTGTTGTTTTGAAGCACCACGTGATGATCGGGTGTGTTAGATTCCGCAAGTGTATACAACGTGAGCAAGCCAGATTTGCTCATGCGGAAACTAAGGTTTGATCTTGACGAGCCTAGCATGTACAGACATGGTCTCAGAACACGGATCACCGAAAGGTAAAGCATGAATCATATAGTAGATATGATGAACATGTCGATTGTTTGCCATTGAAACTATATCAACTCTCGTGATGATCGGTGTTGATGTGGTGGATTTGGTTCGTGTGATCACTAAAACAATGTGAGGGATGTTGTTTTGAGTGGGAGTTCACCTAGATTAATTTAACTATCAATTAGAACTCAATTTGTCATAAACTTAGTCTAAACTATTGCAAATATGTTGTAGATCAATGGCAGCCCCTACCATCAATTTTAATGCGTTCCTAGAGAAAGAAAAGTTGAAAAACAATGGAAGCAACTTCGCGGATTGGTTCCACAATTTGAGGATTGTCCTCACAGCTGGTAATTTGACCTATGTGCTGGATGCACCGCTGGGTGACCCGCCTGCAGCTGATGCTGCCGACGAAGTAAAGAATGTTTACCTCGCTCGAAAGACTCAGTACTCCACAGTTCAGTGTGCTATCTTGTATGGTTTAGAATCGGAGCTTCAGAAAAGGTTTGAGAATTCAAACCCACATGATATTGTCCGTGATCTCAAATTGATCTTTGAGACTCACGCGGCAATTGAGAGCTATGAGGCTTCTGAAAAGTTCTTTAACTGCAAGATGGAAGAGGGCAGCTCCGTCAGTGAGCATGTGCTTAAAAGGTCTGGGCACGCAAACAAACTTCAAAGCTTGGGTATAGTGATTCCTAATGCTTTGGGGATTTACCGTGTCCTCCAATCACTACCACCAAGTTACAATAACTTTGTGATGAACTACAATATGCAAAACATGAAGAAGCTGTAACACCCCGGTTCTGAAAAGACCGTGGCTTCTATGTGACATGCCGATCCCTGGATCGGTTCATTGGCGCACAATAGAATAAGATGAATAGCATAGCAAAATATCCATGTATCATGAATAACGATGATCCAGAGTACCATTACTACAATAAAAGCTTAGCACAAAGCTAGCTCAAATTATTCAGGTAGCAACATAAGTAAGGTAAATCCTCCATTCTTCAAATTGCCCACAAGTGAACAAGTGCCGAGTGGAGTACCGTGGCCTATAACGATCAATCAGAATCGGAATAACCTGCAACATGAAACGTAGCAGCCCCGAAGGGTCAATACATGGAATGTATGGCAAGTAGAGCTATTAATGGAGACAATAGTACTAACATCTACATGCATATTTGGCATGTGGAGCTGTGTCTGGCTTGCATTTGCAAATACATTTGTCCTACTTTCATAAACAGTTTTTGATTTTATTTGAAAAGATCCCAATTAAGTTAACCCAACAATATTAAAACAATTATGAAATTAGAATGAGCGAGAAACATGTCATGGAATCAATATCAAGCAACTCAGATGTCCATAACCGGGGACACGGCTAATCGATTAGATTATACACCCTGCAGGGGTTAGTACACTTTACCCATGTGACTTGGCCAGCCCAGCTCGTACCATCACTCTCATTTTGGGTGATGATAGGTAGAAGACCAAGAAGAGACTGTTCGGGAAGTAGCTCCTCAATCCCGACGCGCACCGGTCCAACCTACCAAAATTCTACATCTCTGGATACGCGGGTTCGAGTTACCACAACCTACTAAGTCCAACCAACCGCCCATTCCATTATTGGCACATGGTTGTACACGTAAGCTACACAATAAAGAAGCCAATCAATTTCTCTCGATACCTGGGTGCCTTTCCGCAATGAAACCACCAAAAAATATCAATACCATCACACCCAGGAGATTCATTGATTAAGTTGTTTTAGTTTTCACAAACCAATACTTTTAGAAACAAGTCTCAATGATGTAACCCAGCCCTCGTTCAACATAGCATGGCTAAGCACATCTACCAACGGTGGTTCATCTACAAGGAGGGTCCTACCACATAATAGGACATAGCATAGCGATAGTATCATCCTACACATGCATCTACAAAATACACGACAATGCATTGAAGATAGTAGGACGATATCATGAACAAAGTAGCATCTACTTGCCTTGGTTGTAGCGGTCGGAAGAACAATCCACACACGAGCAAGCGTTGTACTCGTCACAATCTACACGATACAATTGCAATCATAAACAAACAAATCCACAAGCATATGCAACAAATATGATGCATGAAGGTATGCAAGGCAAGTGAATTGGTGCTACAGCTGCACCACATAATCCTAATCAATAATACTACCGATTGCATGCATGGAAAATAGTTTTAGCGCAAGGAAAACTATTTAGCAAAAGGTAGCGCTCAAAACTAGAGCTAGAACTCAAATAATTCACTACCAGTAGTATACTATTTGTAAAATCTTGGGAAAATTCTACAGCATAGGCATCGCTGATTAGAAACAGTACCAACTGGAATTACTCAAAAAGGAACTATAAAACTCCCCGAGTAATTAAAACACTACAGAAAGCCACTAGACAATTTCTGCAGAAGTTTTCACTGTAAGCCTATCTTTTTAATTCACGATGAGATTCCACTCGTTCCACTGAATCCAGGGACATATCATACGCGATTTTTGGAGCTACGGATCTTTTTCTACGAATTTAATACTCCGAAAAGGCCACTAACTAGTTTGATTAAACTGTACTAAACCTTGCTGCAAAAGCCTGAACCAAAGGTACAGCAAGATTCCACACGACTCACTGAATCTACACATATTTTATTTGTAATTTTTGGCCAAGCGGTTTAATTTTTACGCAATTTACAAGATTCTACCAAAATCTGTCAACTAAAACGATTAACGAAAATAACCAGTCAACTGTGTCTGTTGACTGGTCAAAGCGTCTGCTGACTGGGCGCTGACTGGGCGTCTGACTAGTCAACGCCTGAGTCTGACCGGTCAACGAACGATCTGAGCCGCTGATCTAAAATCTGACGGTGGCTGCAGTCTTACCGGAAACAAACGGCGAAACGGACGGCGGCGAGTTCCGAACGGCGCGATGATCGATTCCGGCGTCGGTGTTTTCTGCGCGAGAGGGGAACGATCAGTGCACGGGTCAAGTAAAACATGCGTGCGTGCGTGTGCGTAGACGCGCGCGCGAAGGTGCGCTAGCGCGCAGCAGCGAGGCGACGCACGACACACGGCGGCAGCGCAGCAACAAACGGCGCAGCAGCTAGCGCACGCAAGCAGCGGCGCAGGCGGCGCAGCAGCGGCCTGCTGCGGCAGCAGCAGCGGCTGCGGAGGCGGCTCGGTGGCGGCGGTCGCGCAGCAGTGCGCGGCGATGCGCAACGCGGCGGCGGGGTGGCTGCATGCGGCGGCGGCGGCTGCATGCTGGCGGGGCGCGGTGGCGATGGCGCGCGGCGGCGGGGCAGATGCGCGGGAGGCGGGGCGGGTACCTGAGGCGGCGGGGAAGGCGACGGCCGGCGGCGATCGCCGGGAGAGGCGGCGGCGGCGAGAGCCTGGGGAGGCGGCGCGCGCGAGATCGGGGCGGGGCACGAGTCCCGAGGCGCTGGCGGCGGCAGTCGCGAGCAGGGCGGGGCGATCGGGTGTGGATCCCGAGGCCAGGTGGGGTCCTTTTGAGGGCCCCATGCGGAATCCTAGGCTGAAACGGAGCGGAGTTGGTTTCGGACTCGGAAATCGGTCCGGAAATTCGGACCGTTTTCCGACGATTCACTGAAACGGCCGCAACTTCTCCGTACGAACTCCGAATCAAGTGATTATTGCTCCTACGGTTTCGTACAGTCGAGGGGAACAATCTAGGGCCAAGGGTTGAGCGAAACCACTATGCTACAAGGGTGGCAACACTAGTTCTTCTAAAGCCTCCCGCAGGAGCCTCGTAGCAAAATAGAATAGGGATTTGAAAATAGTGTTTCGCCGATTCTTTTCAATCGATGGTTTTGCATGGAAGAGTATGATGCAATGATATGAATGATATGCAAGACCAAATCTAAAATTTGGTTATTGCGAGACGGTTACTTGTTTAAGTCCGAGAATAATGGTTGTTCGATTTATATGAGTAATATGTTTTATGCACATGCACCTTTGATAGATGGTCTATTCTTATTGAATCTCGATAGTGGAAATACACATATTAATAACATTGAGGCTAAATGTTTTAAATCGAGCGATTACTCGACTTATATGTGGCACTGTCGTCTTGGTCACATTGGAGTGAAGCGTATGAAGAAACTCCATTCCGATGGATTTCTTGAATCACTTGATTTCGAATCACTTGATAGAGGCGAAGCATGTCTGATGGGTAAAATGACTAAGACTCCATTTTCTGGTATGATGGAGCGAGCTACGGACTTATTGGAAATCATACATACCGATGTGTGTGGTTCAATGAGTGTAGCATCGCGCGGTGGTTATCGTTATGTTCTTACCTTCACGGATGACTTGAGTAGATATGGGTATATCTATTTCATGAAACATAAGTCCGAAACTTTCGAGAAGTTTAAGGAATTTCAAAGTGAGGTTGAGAATCATCGTAACAAGAAGATTAAATTTCTACGTTCTGATCGTGGAGGTGAATATCTAAGTTACGAGTTTGGCGAGCATTTGAAGAAATGCGGAATACTTCCACAATTGACACCGCCGGGAACACCACAGCGTAATGGTGTGTCCGAACGTCGTAATCGAACTCTCTTAGATATGGTTCGTTCTATGATGTCACTTACAGATTTACCGCTATCATTTTGGGGTTATGCATTAGAAACAGCCGCATTCACTTTAAATAGGGCACCATCTAAATCCGTTGAAAAGACACCGTATGAATTATGGTTTGGGAAGAAACCTAGATTGTCGTTCCTTCAAGTTTGGTGTTGCGAAGCCTATGTAAAGAAGTTACAGCCGGACAAGCTTGAACCCAAAGCGGAAAAATGCGTCTTCATAGGATACCCGAAGGAAACTATTGGGTATACCTTCTATCATAGATCCGAAGGCAAAATCTTCGTTGCCAAGAATGGATCCTTTCTAGAGAAGGAATTTCTCTCGAAAGAAGTGACTGGAAGGAAAGTAGAACTCGACGAGGTTGTTGAACCTTCTCCCGAAATTGCGAGTAGCGCAGCACCGAAAGAAGTTCCAGTGGTGCCTGCACCAATGAGAGAGGAAGCTAATGATGATGATCATGAAACTTCGGTTGAAGTTGCTACAGAGCCTCGCAGGTCAACGAGAACTCGTACCACTCCTGATTGGTATGATCCCTTTATGAGTGTCATGTTGGTGGATAACACCGATGACCCTGAGACATATGAGGAAGCGATGATGAGCCCAGATTCCAATAAATGGCAAGAAGCCATGAAATCCGAAATTGGATCCATGTACAAAAACCAAGTATGGACTTTGGTGGACTTACCGGATGTCCGGAAGGCTGTCGAGAACAAATGGATTTTCAAGAAGAAAACAGATGCTGATGGTAATATCACTGTCTATAAAGCTCGACTTGTCGCAAAGGGGTTTCGACAAATTCAAGGAATTGACTATGATGAGACTTTCTCACCAGTAGCGAAGCTAAAGTCTGTGAGGATAATGTTAGCAATCACTGCATATTATGATTATGAGATATGGCAGATGGATGTCAAAACAGCATTCCTCAATGGAGACATTGATGAAGAGTTGTATATGATGCAACCCAAAGGTTTTGTCGATCCTAAAGATGCTAACAAGGTATGCAAACTTCAACGGTCCATCTATGGATTGAAGCAAGCATCCCGAAGTTGGAATCAACGTTTTGATAAGGTGCTCAAAAGTTTTGGTTTTATACAAACTTATGGAGAAGCTTGTATTTACAAGAAAGTGAGTGGGAGCTCTGTGGCATTCTTAATACTATATATAGATGAAATATTGTTGATTGGGAATGATGTAGACCTTCTTAATAGTGTCAAGGAATATTTGAATAATAGTTTTCCAATGAAGGATCTTGGCGAAGCAGCTTACATATTAGGCATAAAGATTTATAGAGATAGATCAAGACGCCAAATATCATTGTCACAAAGTACATATTTGGACAAAGTTCTAAAGAGGTTTGGAATGGAAGATAGAAAGAAAGGGTTCTTGCCCATGTTGCCCAATACGACCTTGAGTAAAACTCAAAGTCCGACATCGGCAGAAGATAGAGAAAGGATGAGTAAGACTCCCTATGCCTCAGCCATAGGATCTCTAATGTATGCCATGCTATGTACTAGACCCGACATTGCATATGCTGTTAGTTTAACTAGCAGATATCAAAGTGATCCAGGAGTAGATCATTGGACAGCGGTCAAAAACATCCTTAAGTACTTGAGAAGAACTAAGGATATGGTTCTTTCTTATGGAGGTGATGAACAACTCGTTGTTAATGGTTACACCGATGCTACTTGGAACACCGATCCGGATGATTCTAAATCACAATCTGGATACGTATTTATTTTGAATGGTGCAGCAGTTAGCTGGAGGAGTGCAAAGCAATGTTGTGGCGAGATCTTCAACTGAATCGGAATACATGGCTGCTTCGGAGGCTTCACAAGAAGCGATATGGATGAAAGAGTTCATTGCAGAGCTGGGTGTGGTTCCTAGTGCGCTGGACCCAATGTCTATCTACTGTGATAACATGGGTGCCATAGCCAATGCGCAAGAACCAAGGTCACACAAGAAGCTGAAGCACATCAAGCTACGTTTTCACGCTATTCGAGAACATGTCCAAGATGGGGACATAAAGATTTGCAAAGTACACACAGATCTGAATGTGGCGGATCCGTTGACTAAACCTCTCCCGAGGGCAAAACATGACCAGCACCAAACTGCCATGGGTGTTAGGTATATTACCATGTAATCTAGATTAGATGACTCTAGTGCAAGTGGGAGACTGTTGGAGATATGCCCTAGAGGCAATAATAAATGTAGTTATTATTATATCTTTGTGTTTATGATAAATGTTTACATTCATGCTATAATAGTATTAACAAGGAAACATTAATACTTGTGTGATTTGTAAACTAAAATAGAGTCCCTAGTAAAGCCTCTTTATAATACTAGCTTGTTGGTTAATAAATGATTGTGGTTTCCCTATCATGAACATTGAGATGTTATTAACAACAAGATCATATCATTAGGAGAATGATATGGTGGACATACTCCTATAGATAAGCGTAGCATAAAGATCAAGTCATTTTAAATAGTTCAATTGCTATATGCTTTCTGATACATAGTAACCTAATTCCTTTGACCATGAGATCATGCATATCACCTTTACCGGATGGATGCTTTGATGACATCCAACACCACACCGTAACTGGGTGGCTATAAAGGTGGCATTGAGTGTTCGGAAAGTATTGGTTGAGACACATGGATCAAGAGTGGGATTTGTCCATCCATATGACAGATAGATATACTCTGGGCCCTCTCGGTGAAATGTCATCCAATTAGCTTGCAAGCATGTGACTGGCTCACAAGGGATCACATATCACGGGAACGAGAAAAGAGTACTTATCGGTAACGAGGTTGAACTAGGTATGCAGAGATACCGACGATCATAACCTCGGATAAGTAAACTATCGTGAGACAAAGGGAAATTGGTATCGTATGTAAGTGGTTCATTCGATCGCAAAGTAATCGTAGAAATATGTGGGAGCCATATGAATTTCCATATTCCTCTATTGGTTATTGTTCGGAGAAGTGTCTCGATCATGTCCGCATAATTCACGAACCGTAGGGAGAGACACTTAAGGATTCGACGTTGTTTGAGTAGTTATGGAATGATGAGAAAGAGACCGAATGTTGTTCGGAGTCTCGGATGGGATCCGGGATATCACGAGGAGATCCGGAATGGTCCGGAGAATAAGATTCATATAAGGAAAGTCATGTTTCGGAGTTGGGGAATGGTTCCGGTGTTTTCATCGGGAATGTTCTAGAAGGTTCCGAAATGTCCGACACTCCGGAGGGGAAGGGTACATGAATGTGTTATATCAAGTTGGTATGATTGCATCATGTACTAGGTGTCATCGCTGAACAAAATAAAGGGTTTATTCAAATCCTAGTTTGAAAAAGTCAAACGACAATTTGAAAGTCAAACGGCTATTTTGGGAAGTGGAGGGGAGGCGGAATCCGAGTTGGGGAGGAGTCCCTCCACCTCCACCGCCGGCCCCCTTGGGATACCGAGTTGGGGAGGGACTCCCCTCCCATGGTGCGCCTCCCTCCACCTATAAAAGGAGGGGCAGGGCTCCCCTCCTAGACACACAAGTTCCCTACCTCTAAACCCTAGCCCCAAGCCGCCGCCGCCTCCATAGCCGCTGCCGGCCCTAGGGCAAAACGCCGCCGCCGACTAGCTAACCCTAGCCGCCGACCAAGCCTCCTCCTCGGCGTGTCTAAAACCTAGATCTTCGAGGGACTCTCTCATACTCCACCATACTCGCTCCGGCTTAAGGAGAAGCCCTGCGAGATCTCCCCTCTACTTCCGGTATCACGTCGTTGTGCTGCCGGAATCGCGAGGAGAGTGCTACAACCTCCGCTGCCTGCTGGAACAAGGGAGAGGAAGGTCTTCGTCGAGTACCGAACGTGTGACCGACTGCGGGAGCGCTGCCGGAACACAGCACCGGAAGGATCGTCTACGCGATCTTGAGATCGGGAAGAGTATGACTACATCACCCACGAGAATCCGCTCTCGTTAAACACTTTGGAATCTTCGAGGGTGAGTTATTCCATCGACTCGTTGCTACAATCTAGTAGATAGATCTTGGCTTGTTTGTGTGTATGCGATAGAAATTTTTTGTTTTCCATGCTACGAAACCCTACATTTTTATGGTGGAGGACAGAAATCTGTTTCGGGACAGCAACTCCCCAAATCTTACTTCCCTCTCATTAGAGGTCATTCTTGGCACAAAAAGCAAACAAAAAGGATAAGGAGAGGTCATTACTGAAGCAATAACTTCCAATACTCAAGTAAACTCTTGTGTTATCTCCCAACAAGTACTTTTCTTTAACGCCTTTAAGTTAGGCACAAGAAGCAAGAAGAATCAAGTATTTTCAAATGAGGAAGCATTAAGATCAATACTTGCAAAATATTCAACTATGAAAGGTATCTCATCCAAATGGGTTTTGGAGGATCCCTTAACATTTCTCTTTGGTTTAATACTTTCATCAAAAAGATTTTCAGGAGCGATCCAATCAAAATTCTTTTGAAAGGCCTCATGCATTCCAACAAGCTTAACGGGTATGGGCATATTAAATTCCTATCTAGGCTTAGTTTTACCAGAAGAACCCACAACCTCTACACTTGAACCTATCATATTGAAACGCTCAAAGACCTTTTTGGCTTCCCTAGCAACATCATGGAATTATTTTAGTAAAGTTTCAAGGATGAATTCTCTCTTTTTAGCATTCTTTTCTTCTTTTAGTTTTAGGAACAAGAATTGTATGAAGGGGTTAAGGCTAACAAACTTAGCCTCCAACATATGAACTAAAGAAGCTGCAGCAATCTCATAATTAGGAGCAAGCTCTGCTATAGATCTATCCTCAATATCCTCATGCTTGCTAACATGATTAAAAAATTCTTCAATATTATCTTTCCCAATTATGGAGCCACTACCTATTGCAAGATCTTTCAAGGCGAACTTGGGGAACAACATGGTGAGGTAGATCAAGGTGGCAACTAGAGCAGGAACTAATTTTTTTGTGTTTTTGAATAAAGAAAGCAAACCAAACTAGACTAATTTTTTTTTGTTTTTTTTAAAAGAGGCAAACAAAACAAGGCAAAAGAAACAAAGCAAACTAAATACAAAGTAAAGAGAAAGGAAGTGGAGGACTCCCCTTGTGAAGACGTCCTTAGACTCCTCGGCAACGGCGCCAGAAATCTTGATGCGTGCACCCAGTGTTAATGTGGGACACTTCGTTGGAACCCCAAGAGCAAGGTGTGATGAGCACAGCAGCAAGTTTCCCTCAGTAGAGACCGAGGTTATCAAACCAAAAGGAGGAAGCAAATGTCTCAAAGGTGTTGCAAGCAACATAGAAACCTGCACAACACAAACTCAATACTTTGTCCCAACGAATCAGTGAGGTTGTCAAGCTCACCGGTTTGCTGTAACAAAGAATTAACTGTATGGTGTGGAAGGTAGTGGTTTGCAGCAAGTAAACAAGTAACAGTGGAAGATGTATCAATGGTAAAGATTGGACCGAGGTCCAAGGTTCACTAGAGGTGCTCTCCTTAGATAAACAACATGGCATGAAAGGTAAACAAATTATAGCAGGGCAATTGATAGGAACTAAGCAAGGCATAACAATGCAATACTAGTCAGAAAGATCCTATGAGATTCGATTGGGAAATACAACAAGATACATAGACCGTCATCCAACTGCATCTATGACTAGAAGTCCATCTTCAGGTTATCATCTGAACCCCCTCCGGTATTAAGTTGCAAGCAACAAAAAACTGCTTTAAGCAAAGTGTGTAAGGTAAATAGTCCACATGTTCTATGAACAAGAGACCATTGTTTTCTCCCTAGTAGCAACAACACATCTACAACCGAAGAGATTTCTGTCACTTCCCTTGGAAACTAGAGGCATGAACCCACTATCGAGCATAAATACTCCCTCTTGAAGTCACTAGCAACTACTTGGCCAAGATAGCTACTAACAACGGAGAGCATGCAAGATCACAAACAACACAGACATGATAGAATCATAAAGACAAAACCATTAATCAATCCAACATAATAATCTCAATATCCATCAGATCCCCACAAACACAACATGCATGATTACAAATAGATTCGATCTTGATCATGAACGGAGCTCACAAGATCTATACATGAAAGCACAAAGGAGGAGATACAATCATCTAGCTACTACATGGACCCATTGTCCAAGGTGGAACTACTCACGCATCATACCGGAGAAGAAGGCCTCCAGGATGATCTTCCCTCCGGCAGGGTGCCGGGAAGAACTTAAGATCCCCGCGATCTTGGGATGATGGTGGCGGCGGCTACAGGCGGTTTCATGGAGATTTGATCGGGTACTTAGGGTTTAGGCATCAGGGGCTTCTTATCGGCGAAGGGGGGGCGAGGAGGCGACCAGGGGGCCCACACCCTACCCAGGCGTAGGCCCACCCCTGGCCGCGCCTAGGGGGGTCTGGCCGCCCTGGTTCGCTTCTCCATCTCCCCTCTGGACTTCGTGTTCCCCACAAAAAGTTATTGACTTTGGCCTTTGTCCCTTCCAATTCCGAGAATATTGATTTTCTGCCTTTCTGGAACCAAAAAATAGAAGAAAACAGGCAACCGTCACTGTGGCAACTTGTTAATAGGTTAGTTCCAGAAAATATATATAAACACCTCAAAGAAATACAAAGCAAATCAAAGTAGATACTAAAAAAGCATGGAACATCAAAAATTATAGATACATTTCCGACGTATCACTTGATAGTGGTTGCACAAGTCATATGACCGGAAGCTCTTCTATTGTCAAGGAAATTAAGGCCAAATGATGATCAAATATCCGTGACATATGACGACAAGTCAAAGTCTAAGGTAATGGGTTTTGGCAAGGTAGTGGTTGCCCATGATATTACACTCATGGACGCCATGCTTATTGAGACCCTTGGTTACAATTTACTTTTAGTCCGTGCTCTTGGAAAGATGGGCTTTGCCGTCTTTATTGATGATGATATTGTGGTCCCCATGTGGAGGAAGTCTCTCAAGGTCGCTTTTGTTGGGTACGTCAAAAATGACTTGTATGTGGTGGACTTTTCGGGGCAAACCACTACAAGTGTGATGTGCTTATTCGGAAAGGCTGGTGTGGGTTGGTTATGGCATCGCCTCCTAGCCCATGTCAATACGAGAACTTTGCAAAGTCTTCACAAGGATGACCACATTGTTGGACTAAAATAAAATGTTTCCTTTGCCAAAGATCATGTTTGTAGGGCTTGTGTTCAAGGAAAGATGCATTATTCTCCCCACAAGCCAAAGAACCGCATCAAGTCAATGAGGATCTTGGAGCTCCTTCATGTGGATCTTTTTGGTACTCCAAATCATGCAAGTCTTGGTGGGAAGAAATATTGTTTGGTGATTGTTGATGACTATTCAAGATACTCATGGGTATATATCTCAAGTTGAAAAGTGAGACCCAAAAGAACTTCATCGACTTCATCAACATGGTTCAACGTCAATACAATCTTCCCGTATTGATTATAAGAAGTGACAACAGCACTGAGTTCAAGTACTACACCTTAAATGGATTTCTTAGTGATGAGGGGATAAAACATCAATATTCCGCTGCATATACCCCTCAACAAAATGGTGTAGCCGAGAGGAAGAACCAGACTCTTATTGAGATGGCAAGGACCATGTTGGCGGAGTTTAAATCTCCATACAACTTTTGAGCCAAAGCAATCTCCACCGCTTTCCATGCATCAAACCGGCTCTACCTCCGCAAAGAATTGATCAAGACTCCATATGAAATACTTACCGGTAACAAGCCCAACATATCTTACTTCCGGGTGTTCAGCTGTAAGTGTTTCTATCTCATAAAGGGTGTTCGTTTGTCCAAATTCGATTCCAAAGCATTAGAGAGTATTTTTGTTGGCTATGGTCTCGAATCTCACACTTATAGAATCTATGATAAGCTCTCTGAAGCCGTCATAGAATCTTGTAGTGTGACCTTCAAAGAATATGATGGTCCCCAAGGGGGGCGTGTTGATGCTTGTGATGTAGTTGATGAAATGCCTCAGGATGCCATAAGAAGAATGGGTGTGGGATATCTCCGCCCCTTTGAGGAACCCCTTATGGCGGATCGAGAAGAACTATGCTCTATTCAAGTGGAGCCCTCATATTCACAGCAACAACAAGCTCCATCTATTGAGGAGGACAATGACCCAAGCCAAAGACAAGTTGTGGACCCTCAACATGTTGATCAAGGTGATATCTCTAGTGAGGAGGAGCTTGAGTCACCATTCTCTAGAATGTCAAGTGTTGCTCGGTCTATTACACAAGGAAGATCTATACAATCTTCTGTGAGAGCTGCTCAACTCCAATCTAGTAATGTACCTGATCAAGACCAAGGTCAACCTTTGCCTCTTAATGAAGAGAATGATACCGATGACGATAAAGGTCAAGTTGATGGTTAAGACGAGGACCAAAATGATGAGGAGGTCCCCCCCCCAAGAAACAACAAGGAGATCCCCACTCGTCGCGAATCTAGAATGGATAGGATGTTGGAATTAAGAGACCATTCTCTAGAGAATGTGGTTGGAGATATAAGGACAGGAATATCCACAAGAGCACAATTGAAGAGGTTTAGTGAACACCAAGCACACATCTCCATGATTGAACCAAAGAAAGTGTGGGAAGCTCTTGAAGATTCGGATTGGTTGGAAGCAATGCACAAAGAGATCAACAACTTTGAGAGAAATAAAGTATGGAAGTTAGTTGAGAAGCCGAAGGATTGCCGCAATGTTATAGGCACCAAGTGGATATTCAACAACAAGCAAAATGAGCATGGAATTATAGTAAGGAACAAGGCAAGATTGGTTGCACAAGGGTTCTCTCAAGTTGAAGGCATTGATTATGGAGAGACATATGCACCCGTAGCTCGCCTTGAGTCTATCCGTATCCTTCTTGCTTATGCGGAACATCATAACTTTAAGTTGCAACAAATGGATGTAGAAAGTGCATTTCTTAATGGTCCATTGAATGAGTTGGTATATGTAAAGCAACCCCCGGGATTTGAGGATCCCAACTTCCCAAACCATGTCTACAAACTTGATAAGGCGCTCTATGGGCTCAAACAAGCCCCACACACGTGGTATGAGCACCTTAGAGAGCTGTTGTTTGATCGTGGGTTTGAGGTTGGGAAAATCGATCCCACTCTTTTTACTAAGAAGGTCAATGGGGAGCTTTTTGTATGCCAAATATATGTTGATGATATTATCTTTGGTTCATCTAACAAAGCTTTTAATGATGAATTCTCAAAGCTTACGACTAATACGTTCTGGATGTCTATGATAGGGGAGTTGAGAGTATTTCTTGGATTTGAGATCAAGCAAGTAAGAGGAGGGACATTCTTCAACCAAGCCAAGTATACTCAAGATATGCTCAAAAGATTCAACATGAAAGATTTAAATGGAGCTCCTACTCCCATGGAAACTAAGACTCATTTCGAACTAAATCCATATGGTAAAGATGTGGATCAAAAGGTATACTGGTCCATGATTGGTTCTTTGCTTTACCTTTGTGCATCTAGACCCGATATTGTGTTGAGTGTAGGTGTGTGTGCTAGATATCAAGCGGCTCCTAAAGAAAGCCATTTGATGGCGGTCAAGAGAATCTTTCGATATTTGGTTCATACCCCACATTATGGTCTTTGGTATCCTCGAGGGTCAACATTTGCTCTTTGTGGATACATGGATTCGGATTGGGCTGGTGATAAGGATGATAGAAAATCAACATCCGAGGCTTGCGAATTCCTTGGTATGTCCTTGGTATGTTGGTCTTCTAAGAAGCAAAATTGTATATCTCTCTCCACCGCCGAAGCCGAGTACGTGGCAGCTGCTAGTGCTTGCACTCAATTGATATGGATGAGGCAAACTTTAAAGGAATACGATGTCCATTGTGACAAAGTGCCTCTTCTATGTGACAATGAAAGTGCTATCAAGATTGCCTACAACTGGTGTATCACACAAGGACAAAGCATATTGATATTTGTCATCACTTCATTAGGGATCATGTTGCTCGAGGTGATATTGAGCTATCATATGTGTCACCCAAAGACCAACTTGCCGACATCTTCACGAAGCCACTTGATGAAGCAAGGTTTTGTTATTTGAGGAATGAACTAAATATCATAGATTCAGGGAGCTTGACTTGATCACCTTGCATACTCACCTATGTCTTGACCCTTATTTGGTTTAGGTGTAGGCATGGAGATAGGGGGAGTGAGGTCCTAATACATTGGACTATCCCTCCCCCATAATGCCAACATTAATGGAAGTCAATTCTATTAATATCATTTTGTGATATGTGAGCTTTATTGATGAGTAGTGGCTATGAAACCAAGGATAATTCTTCACGGTGTCATGCCACAAACTCTTATATGGTGGCCTCGGCCACCGCCCTCTTCTTAGTGAAGAGTTTGTTCTTGTACTATTTTGATTGGATTTAACTTTGCCATCTTTTTAGACTCATTGGTTTTTCACAGTACATCCTCTGAATCCCAGGCCTACTCTCACCTAAAAACATGCTCCTCTTGCCACACATTTGTCCAAACACTTGAAACTAGGGATTCTGGTTGAAGGGGGCCGGAGTGTCCGCCCTGTACTAGCCGGAGTATTCGGCAAGACCAGACTCTCCGCCTGATATGGACCGGACATTCCGGCCGGGCCGGACTATCCGACGCATATCACCCGGAATGTCCGGCCCCAGCGGTTTCGTTCTGATATCAGGGGGTCGGGGAGAAGTGGACCGTTCAGTCCTCCTTCTTATCCCTAACTCTCCCTTCCTCTCAGACTGTTGCCCGCGACCAAGAGCTTCACCGGGAGGGCTCCTCCACCTCGGATCTTGCCGTTGCCGCCAGCCATTTTCCTCCCCTTGCCGCTGGGATCCGTTCCCCACCGATGAAGGTCCCCATGGATGCTGGTATGATGCCCCCTCCTTCTCCATCTCTAGGGTTAGCCTAGATGAATTTTTGGGGGCGATGTCTTACCTAGATCCATGGATACATCCCTCATGCATGCAACCTTCATCCTTGTAAGGGTTTTAGCAATCCCGATCTGTTCCGATTGAACTCACCTGTGCAGCCCGAGAATCTCCTAGGATTCAGCCGGACTATCCGGCGTGTACAGGTCGGACACTCCGGTCTAGTCGGAATGTCCGGTCGATACACACCGGACTGTCCGGTCTAGGCGGATTATCTGGGGTAGATTTTCTGGACTGTCCGGGGTTTTCAATTAGTACAGCTCCAGATTTCTTTGACTACTACTTTTTGATTAATTCTTCAGGACAAATGTGCTTACCCCATATGTTATCCCACTATTCTGATTTCACAGGTGGTTCTTGTCCTCGCCATCCTCGGGCTGCTAAGAATACGGTTGGTGGCAGGTTCCGGTATGATGAAGAGCGAGACATTCATGTTGATCCGTCTGTGGTTAGGCAGGCTGCTCGCGACCATGCCGCAGCAAAGCATGAGAAGGTTAGAAAGCTAAAAAGAGATGAAGCCAAGCGGATGAAGTTTGAGTCATTGACTACTTTGGCTGATTTGGGTACCGAGGATTATGTGGAGATGAGACTTCAGCAGTTCTACTCCCTGCCATGCACCCATTACAAGAAATGTGTTAACTTGTGACCTTCTCATGGTGACGAGGAATAAAATCGTCATAGATTTATGACGATTTCGCACAAGATGGTCATAGGACGTTTGGAGAGGTCAAAACCCTATAAAATTACGACGTTTTGTGTCCAAATCGTCGTTGTTTCATCGGATGAAATCATCATAATCTACACAATATAGTTTAGGATCTTATTTGTAGCCTATTATGACCAATTTAAATTGTCATGGTGTCTAAATTGATATGACTAGACGGCCACATCAACAATTGCGCACGCGTGTCATGTCTATGCGTCTTTTTTTCATACGTGGCATATCCATATGATAATATTTTCCGCAAAGCTATCCATGGTGGAACCCACCTGACCACATCGGACCCACCAAGCTAACACGGTGGATCCATCACCAACCCGATGAGTAGAGCCCACCAACATGACACGCATGGCCCATCGGCGACCAGATTTTTTTCCGTGACCTGACAAGCTGACCCCACATCTGAAGTGAATATTCCACAAAAAGAAGTCCGACCAGGGGTCAAACCCGGGACCAAGGCCACTATGCATAGCGATTACAACCACCAGACCACATCATCGTTGTGGTAAACAAGCCACGGTTCCTCCTTATATAGATTCATCTCGTCTATTGGGCCTGGGCCACCGCGGCCTCCTATTCTCATACCATTTTTCTTTAAACTTTTATAACTGCGGCCCACATATCATTGAGCCAGGATAGCTTCATACTGTTGCAAAATGCCCAACCACACTAGTGTCTAGTCAGCATCCCCAGGACCACCCACCATTCTCTGTGGCTCACTATCTCTAGGTGAGAAAATCTTCTGTTTTTATCTTTTTTATTTTAAAATTTTAGAAAAAAAGCTTTTATATGGCATAATTCAAAATGTGATTTTGAAACTAGGGTTTTGAATTCAACATAAAAATTGCATTGGATCTCTGAAGAAACATGATATTGTGAGTCTAAAAATCATTCTTACAAAAAATCATGCGCATCGGATCATGTACCTGTAGTTCAAATCGGACCCACTTCCTACCGATTTGGCAGAAATTTGTCTTTCTTGCCAGGGTGAACGGAAAGGTTTGGGATATCCCGGTTGGTACATTATCCATGTAAGGTGGTCTAATATTTTTACAAAATGTGGCGGTACCATTCTAAAACTGTCATTTGGTGGTTGCTTCACAAAACGCCCCGTTTTTTGCGCTCGAAAAATGGAAAATGGATTTTCCATGCCTCGAAAAGGAAAACTTACTCCTGCAACATTGTTCTCCATCCCAATATGCACACACGTGCACAATATGAGAACATTATCACAAACTATGCCCTAATTCTAGCCATAACATTGGTCGTTTGACCCGGAAGTCAAGAAACCTCGGTCATGATAGGTCATTTATGAGAAGGTTTTTTCGAGATGCAATAAATTTACCAAGTTTCATATTTTTCCTTGGAACTATGTCACATAACATGACACCACGCGAAGTTTTCACATAGTTCGGACCGTTTTTGAATATTTTATCCCCGTTTCAAACTATGGTCAAAGCGACGGACACGAAGGTTCTTACCTAGGGTCCGAGCCTCGCTAAGCTTGCATTATATCTCTGAACAAACATGATATTGTGTGTCTAAATATCATTTTTACAAAAAATCATGGGCATCGGATCATGTACCTATAGTTTAAATCGGACCCACTTCCTACCGATTCAGCAGGAATTTGTCTTTTCGCCAAGGGTGGACGGAAAGGTTTGAGATACCCCGGTTGGGACATTGTCCATGTAAGGTGGTCTAATATTTTTACAAAATGTGGTGGTACCATTCTAAAACTGTCATTTGGTGGTTGCTTCACAAAACGCCCCATTTTTTGTGCTCGGAAAATGGAAAATGGATTTTCCGTGCGTCGAAAAGGAAAATTTCCTCCTGCAACATTGTTCTCCATCCTAATATGCACACGCGTGCACAATATGGGCACATTATCACAAACTATGCTCTGATTCTAGACATAACATTGGTCGTTTGACCCGGAAGCCATGAAACCTCGGACATGATAGGTCATTTATGAGATGGTTTTTTTGAGACGCAATCAATTTACCAAGTTTGATATTTTCCTTGAAACTATGTCACATAATATGACGCCACTGTGCATATCGGGATGGAGAACAATGTTGCAGGAGGAAATTTTCCTTTTCGATGCACGGAAAATCCATTTTCCATTTTCCGAGTGCAAAAAACGGGGCGTTTTGTGAAGCAACCACCAAATGACAGTTTTAGAATGGTACCACCACATTTTGTAAAAATATTAGACCACCTTACATGGACAATGTACCAATCGGGGTATCTTAAACCTTTCCGTTCACCCCTGGCAAAAAAGACAAATTCCTGCCGAATCGGTAGGAAGTGGGTCCGATTTGAACTACAGGTATATGATCCGATACCCATGATTTTTTGTAAAAATGATTTTCAGACTCACAATATCATGTTTCTTCAGAGATCCAATGCAAGTTCAGCGAGGCTCGGCCCCTAACTAAGAACCTCCGTGTCCGTCGTTTTGACCATAGTTTGAAACAGGAATAAAAAAATTCAAAAACGGTCCAAACTATGTGAAACCTTCGCGTGGCGTCATGTTATGTGACATAGTTTCAAGGAAAAATATCAAACTTGGTAAATTGATTGCGTCTCGAAAAAACCATCTCATAAATGACCTATCATGTCCGAGGTTTCATGGCTTCCAGGTCAAACGACCAATGTTATGGCTAGAATCAGGGCATAATTTGTGATAATGTGTCCGTATTGTGCACACATGTGCATATTGGGATGGAGAACAATGTTGCAGGAGGAAGTTTTCCTTTTTGACACACGGAAAATCTATTTTCCATTTTCCTAGCACAAAAAACAGGGTGTTTTGTGAAGCAACCACCAAATGACAGTTTCAGAATGGTACCAACGCATTTTGTAAAAATATTAGACCACCTTACATGGACAATGTCCCAACCGGGGTATCTCAAACCTTTCCGTTCACTCCTGGCGAAAAAGACAAATTCCTGCCAAATCGGTAGGAAGTGGTTCCGATTTGAACTACATACATGATCCGATGCCCATGATTTTTTGTAAAAATGATTTTTAGTCTCAAAATATCATGTTTCTTTAGAGATCCAATGCAAGTTTAGCGAGGCTCGGCCCCTATCTAAGAACTTTCGTGTCCGTCGTTTTAACCATAGTTTGAAACGGGCATAAAAAAAATTCAAAAACGGTCCGAACTATGTGAAACCTTCGCGCGTGCACAATACAGGCATATTATCACAAACTATGCCATGATTCTAGCCATAACATTGGTTGTTTGACCCGGAAGTCAAGAAACCTCGGACATGATAGGTCATTTAGGAGAAGGTTTTTTTAAGATGCAATAAATTTACCAAGTTTCATATTTTTCCTTGGAACTATGTCACATAACATGACACCACGCGAAGTTTTCACATAGTTCGGACGGTTTTTGAATATTTTATGCCCGTTTCAAACTATGGTCAAAACGACGGACACGAAGGTTCTTACCTAGGGGCCGAGCCTCGCTAAGCTTGCATTATATCTCTGAAGAAACATGATATTGTGTGTCTAAAAATCATTTTTACAAAAAATCATGGGCATCGAATCATGTACCGGTAGTTTAAATCGGACCCACTTCCTACCGATTCGGCAGGAATTTGTCTTTTTCGCCAGGGGTGAACGAAAAGGTTTGAGATATCCCAGTTGGGACATTGTCCATGTAAGGCGGTCTAATATTTTTACAAAATGTGGTGGTACTATTCTAAAACTTTCATTTGGTGGTTGCTTCACAAAACGCCCCATTTTTTGTGCTCGGAAAATGAAAAATGGATTTTCCGTGGGTCAAAAAGGAAAACTTCCTCCTGCAACATTGTTCTCCATCCTAATATGCACACGCGTGCACTATGCGGGCACATTATCACAAACTATGCCTTAATTATAGCCATAACATTGGTCGTTTAACCCGGAAGCCATGAAACCTCGGACATGATAGGTCATTTATGAGAAGGTTTTTTCGAGATGCAATCAATTTACCAAGTTTGATATTGTTCCTTGGAACTATGTCACATAATATGACGCCACGCGAAGGTTTCACATAGTTTGGACCGTTTTAGAAATTTTTATGCCCGTTTCAAACTATGGTCAAAACGACGAACACGAAGGTTCTTAGCTAGGGGCTGAGCCTCGCTAAACTTGCATTGGATCTCTGAAGAAACATGATATTGGGAGTCTAAAAATCATTTTCACAAAAAATCATGGGCATTATATCATGTACCTGTAGTTCAAATCGGAACCACTTCCTACCGATTCGACATGAATTTGTCTTTTTCGCCAGGGGCGAACAGAAAGGTTTGAGATACCCCAGTTGGGAAATTGTCCATGTAAGGTGGTATAGTATTTTTGAAAAATGCGTTGGTACCATTCTGAAATTGTCATTCGGTGGTTTCTTCACAAAACACCCCGTTTTTGGCACTCGAAAAATGCAAAATGGATTTTTTTGTGCGACAAAAAAGAAAACTTCCTCCTGCAACATTATTCGTCGTCCCATGATAAACATGAGTGCAAAATATGGCCACATTATGACAAAGTATACCATCAATGTGACCTAAAGAAACCTCTTCGCCCCACAACATAGAGCCAGCCAATCAAAACAAAGCATCAGCCTACACACGAATCACTCTGCAAAAGCCTATCTCAGCCGTCTATCCACATCCGATGATCCAAATCCAACTAATCATGCCTCATGACGAGACAAAAAATGGCCTAGACGCCCCCACAAATCCCAACTGCTCCACGGAAATATCCAGGGATAGTTTCGTCAAAGTTTATCTCCAAGCTAACCCTAGACATCTATCTCCAAGCTCCAGAACTCCCCAACCCATAGCCCGTAACCTTCGCTCATGCCGCCACCCCTCCTATGCTCCTCTCTTTCTGGGTCGACCCGGCCCGTGGAATCTGACCGCCGACCGCACCACCGCACCATGCCCTAACCTCTGCCCATCTCACCGCCGACCCCAGCTGCATTTTATCGTATCGACCCTGCCTACCACCTCCTCATCCCTAACCCTAACCCTACATTTTCCCCACCACCACCGCCACCACCTCCCCTCCGAACCACTTCCCACGAGGCCATCCTCCTCCCTTCTTCGTGCGCCGCCAAGGCCGTCCCGCATCTGATCTGGAGAGCAGGTCTTGCACCGACCAGATCCGTCGGACGAAGCACCGGCCGGTCTTCACCGATAAGTAAGTACTTCTATAGCTTATGTCCCTGTCGATCCAGTGATCCCCTGCTGAGTTTCTCGAGTGCTGATTGAATTGGTAGTATATTGGGTTTGCAGATGAGCCCAACAACGAAGCTCGAGGAGTTGATGTCGCGTCCGGTTATTGTGGTCAACGCGGACCAGATGCTAGCAGAGATAGACGCCCTCTTGGCAACATAGTTCGGACACATCCAAGGCCTCCGCCCGACGAGACCAATCCGCGTCCTAGGCGACTTCCACTACTGCATCACTTTGGCCCCAACAGCTCCACATCTACCGGCTAGGTCTTCAAATCTTCATGGTCTAATAATCTTCTTCACGATCCCCATGGTGTAGATAAGTCCTTAGTTCCTCACTTTTATCCTCTATGTGAGACACGAGTGTATTGTGTTCTGTTTACTTGCATTCTGTGTTGTGTTCATAGAACTTGTTAAGGAAATCTACTCACAGAATATTAATGGAGTCACATGGTTGCTAATCTGTTACATTGTTGGAGCACAGACATAGGTGCACTTACATAGCAGTAGGTGTGTTTGTTCTTTGCAAAGTCGTGGTAGTTAAATTTTAATGTCATTACGTTGTGTTAGCAATACTAAGTAGTGGTAGTTAAATTACTGATAGTACACTATGAAATTACTGATATTGATGTTCATTGTGGGAATCCTTATATTACAATTCCATGCATACTCTTGTATACTTGATTGTTAAATGTTCCTTATATTCCATGCATCATATGGTAATTTTAAGAAGCACCACTATATTCAACCAGTTCTATGGTTATCTCGTTCCGTGCCACTATATTCAACCACTGTATGATTGTAATTGTTGATGTTGGTCTATTTAGGCTAGTGTATCACTTTGGTTTATTAGGTGATCTGCTCTAATTCTAGACCATTGGTCTGCTTATATATAGTAGCTATCCTGTATGATTCTGGTTACTTTTCTTCATGAACCTTGTTTAGTTTCTTCATGAACATTTGTGGTACATTCTTTGTGAACTTAATTTGCACATGCATTTTATTTTATGTTTGTCAGGCTTAATTATTATTATCTTGTTTGCAAGGAGAGTTAACTATTGGTATGTAATATCAGGGTGTTGCTAAGTTCCTCTCACCACAGCTAGGAACAGAGGAGTTATTGCTCTTGCATGCATACTGGTACAAATCTATTATTCTTCCAGTGGGTATGTTTTGGAGGTCTGGGCCAAATCTATTCTTCTTCTTCCAGTGGGTTTGTTTTGGAGGTTTGGTAGCACTATATTTATGGGTCTGGATCAGAGGTAAGCTCTTCTTGAGCAACTACAAGAATGTTTCCTTCCTGCCTGTTTTAGTAAAGAGAATACAACTACACTACAAGAATGGGTGTGGTTCCTTTGGTCTTGTTTAGCTATGATTCTGCTTTGTGTAAATCCAGTTACTTTCAAGGTTCAATCATTCCATGGTTTAGTAAAGAGAATACAACTAATTTATCTCTTGATTTAAGCTTTCGTGTGCCTGATTGGTGATGTGAAAGTAGAAGTTGTTATATCCTATATATGTGCTCAAATTTGACAGAAGTAAATTATGATGTTGATTTTCAAACCTGTGATGGTTTTAGGATTGTTGAGCTAGTGCATGCCTTTAATTATTTTTCCTCTTTGCAATTTATTATTTCATAAATCAGTTTCGTACTAGCACCTTTCCATGAATAATTTTTCATAGTTCTCTATAGATTCATTAAGTGATGCGATGCATCTTATTGTCCTAATGCAGTCTGGTGCTTATCTTATTTTCCTTTATTTTGCAGAATTCAATTTGATAACGGGGTATCTATGATCATGCTCGTCTTTGGAAGATTTAGCAATGTCATTGTGTACTTTGCTGCAAGATGGTACTTATGTGGTCATTTTGATAGTGGCTGCGAGATGGTACTTGCTGGATGTGAATTTATTGTGTACTTTATGACTGTGAACTAGATGCTGGCTATCAACTTTATCAACTTATTGTGTAATTGATGGCTCAAAATAATGCTCAAATTGTTGTGAATTTGAATCCTGTTGTATATTTACTTCCTGGATTGGTCCTTGTGTTTCAAATCTTGATTCCTTTGTTTATTTACCTATTGATTGTGTATGGGATGGTCGAAATTATACATGAGAAGGATGTGTCCAGAACATTTACTGTTCTGTTAATAGGTTACAGCCCAATGTAATCTGGACTACAATGAAAGGTCACGGCCCCATGTAATCTCTACTGGAATAAAAGGGCATGGCCCAAACGAAACTTAAAACCAACATTATATTTTTAATAAACAAAAGGCTAAATTTTGTTAGTAATTGAACTGTTACAAAGGCCAAGCCAAAAATTAAAATGTATTGTATAAATAGGCCCAAAAGGGACGTGAAAAGTCCAAGCTCCAAAAGAACGGATCATAAAAGGCCGTAGTTTAGAAAACAAAATGCTAGAATTGTTGGGCTTAGCCCAAATAAGGAACAAAATGGACCAGGCTGAATTTGTATTACGACGATCTCATTTCGTCACAATTTTGCCACGTCGAATTGGCCACGTAGGATCTAACCTGGCCTGGCTAGATTCCTCATGACGATATTGGATCGTTATAACGGTTATGACGATTCAATATCGTCATAGACGGTTATGACATTTTCGTACAAAACATCGTTGTGTGCAATTACTGACGCTCAGTTTTTGACGATCTGTTTTTTGTCATAAGATCGTCATATATTATAGACAATGATGATTTAGTGACAAAAATGGAGGGTCATGTATCAACAGATTCCTATTAACCTCAACTGATGAGCGTTTCTGGAGAACTGAACAAGCCCTGCTATTCTCTGAGATATATGGTGGGTTCAGGTCTCCAGTGTGTCCCATGCAGTAGTTGGATCTTGAGAAGCTTCATTCTCACAGGTACTTTGAGGATGCTCTTTGGGTGACTGAGAAGATGGGGCTGCACACCATGTTTAAAGCGAAGGAAGACTACAATGTTGAGCTGGTTCAGCAGTTCTATGCCACTGTGGTTTTTGGGGATTCGACTGATATTCCCCTTGAGTGGATATCTGGTACTTTCAGGTGTCGCTCCAAAATGGTTCAGTTTGCACAGATTCTTGGTTTGCCTTTCAATCCCAATGCTCCTAGTGGTCTCAGAATGCATGTACATGGACATGCATATGACAAGAAGAGGCTGGCCCCAATTTACTCTCAGAATGATGTGGTTGGACAAACCACCAATATTAAGCTCATCTACAACATATTCGCATGTTCCGCCACACTCTCACTCCCAAGGCTGACAACAAGGATGATATGAGAGGCGCTGAGATCAACCTTATGGCTCATGCTCACACCGTGTACATTAGGGGTCCAGATCATCTAGGTGGAGCTATTGATGTTATGGACTTCATCTATCAGGATCTGTACAAGTGCATCACTGACAAGAAGTGCCCATTGTATGCTCCTTATGTGATGAAGCTCATTGCTGCTCACACTCCAGCCACTCCCCTGCTCTTTCATGGTCTTGTTTCTCACACTGCTGCTAAGCTACAAAGGAAGGGTGCCCCTACCACGAAGGCTCCTCGAGGCTACCCTCCTCCTCAGGACATTTTTGAGGATGATGAGATAGATGCTGATGACTCTGACAGTGATAGATCTGAGAAGGTGTAGGCGTCGATGTCTCGGGGCCCTAGGATGAAGCATGCTAGCAATGCATATCGCTTCAACACCTCTAAGGAGGAAGTGCAAAAGAAGGTGAAGAAGGCCTTGTGGTGGAAGAAGCTCCTCCTTTGCCAGAACATTGACATTCGCCATGGACAGTATGATGCATACAAGGTAAACATGAATGTCATGAAGGAGCTCAAGCGGATCAACCAGCCAATGGATGTTGATCCTTCTCAGCAGCAGGCATCTGATGGCACTCTCTCCTATGGACACTGGAGTCATGGACGTGTGGACTGGTCCATGTTTGAGGATGTGTCCTCTTCTTCTCTCCCTCATGGCCACAGCTTGACTCAGGATGACGATGGTGATGATGATGAGGATGAGGATGAGAGCGAGGATGGGGATGAGGATGCCGATGAGGACTCCAGTGGCTAGAGTCTGTCTTGGGGCGTTTTAGTAGTGCTCTTTCCCCTTTTTGGTGTCTCGATGCCAAAGGGGGAGAAGTAGCCCCATATTAGGTTGCTACCGGGGATTTGCATGGGTACACGGGGGCTTCATGTTATTTTGATTTGCCTCTTTGAAGCCCGGTGTATTTATCTTATCTTATTGGTTTGAGAACTATGTTGTGTTGAACTCTGTTTTATGTGTTATGTGTGGTCTGACATGTGTACCCGGTTATGTTTAAGACTATGTTATATCTAGTTTATCTATCTAGTCTTTATTACGTCTTGTCATGATCTATTTTACCAATCTAGTGAGGATGTGATCCTAGGATGTGTGATCTTGTATTTAAATGCAAAGCTAAATTGGTCACACATCTAGGGGAGCCTTACTATGTTGTGTAAAATAATATATTGTGAAATTTTTATCTATCCCATATGCAAATCCTTGGGTTGTCATCAAACACCAAAAAGGGGGATATTGAAAGGGCATTTATTCCTTTCATATTGTTTTAATGTTTGTTGACAACACTTGGATAAGTTTAATGCATTGCTAAATGTTTCAGAAGTTATCAGATTCATTTTGGCTAATTTAGACATATAGGAAAAAGGGTTTCGTAAGAACAAAAAGAGGGCAAGATCAATATCTGGCCGGACTGTTCGGCTGATGTGCGTCAGACTGTTCGACTGATGTGCGCCGAACTGTCCGGCCCATCTGGAGTAACCGGGCCAAAGCTGTCGGAGTGTCCGGCCATGGCGATTAGCCAGTTTTTCCTCGCAGGTGTGGACACTCAGTATGCTGGTTCGGACACTACCCGGACACTGGTCGGACTTTGGCCGGAAACTTGGCCAGGCCGGAGTGTCTGGATGACGCACACCGGAATGCCCGGCTAGGCCGGACTGTCCGGCCCATACAGGCCGGACTGTCCGGGTTAAGTGGCTCCAACGGCTCTAATTTTTGGGGCCCTATAAAAGGACCCCTTCTTCTACCTTGGGAGCTGCTCGTCCAGGTCAAGAACAGCAGCACATTTTGAGCCACCAAATCCACAAGATCTCTTCACTCACCCATCCAAAGTCATTGATCTTTGGAGAATCGAAGGAGGAGGCCTTGATCTATAGCTTCACCAAGAGAGATCTTCATTTTCCCCTCATTCACTTGAGGGCCCCTTTCTCTAGTGTTTCATTGGAAACCCTAACTTTTGATTTGGTTCTTATAAGCTTGTCTTTGATTGTTTGACAGCTTGCCTGTATTTGGGAGCCTCCAATTAGGTTATAGATGTGTGCCCCGAACTTGTTGTAAAGGTGTCGGCTTCCACCTCGAAGGTTGCCGATATAGTGGAAGAGGTGAATCTAACCCTTTAAGTTGAGGTTCATCGGAGAACAAGGGAGGCCTCTCATGGCGTTGGTGGTTTGAAACCACCACCTCTCCAAACGTAGACGTACTTCCCTTCAAAAGGAAGGAACTACGAGAAACAAATCCTTGTGTCTGCTCATCCACCACTTTGGTTACCTCTATCCTTTACCGCACTTTACTTTACTTGTTCTTGCTTAGTGTTGTGCTAGTTGGTGCTTGTTTTACATATAGGTAAATTCACTTTAGTTGCATAATCTACAGAATTTACCTTTCTTGTCAAACCCTAATTTTAAAAAGAATTTTTTTTCGAAGTAGCACCTATTTACCCCCCCCATTCTAGTTGCCCATATGATCCTTTCGATAGGAGAAGGAAAGGAGGAGTCCTTATAGGATACGAATCCTAGTCTTACTCACATATTTGGAGGAAGGAATCCGCCTATATATTTATGGGAGAGGGGTAAGGGCAAGACACACAAGTCCACGAGGATCCCCAGCCCCGAGACACCACCGTCGTCGCCGCGCCGCCCGTGGGCATGGCCTCCGGTCCTCTTCCTCTTCCTTGCATCATCGTCCTCGTCGCGTCTAGGAGATCTTCACCAACACTTGTCTAGTTCCAATCTAGTCGTGTTCTACCATGCCTAGTTCCAATCTAGTCGAACGACGGAGTGCTACCGAATCTTCATCGACACATTCCTGCTTTGTCCGCAAGTTCTTGATCTCGCCTCGACGCGATGTCGTTCTCGTGCACGTGTGGATACCACTGGAGGTGCGACACTTGGAGCAGTCAATTTTCGGAGCCGTTCGTGGGATAATACATCTCCTCGCGATTCGCTAAGGCTTGTTGCGGGAAACAGATGCACGATCAACCTCGTCATCGACAAACTTTCGCTAGTTCGATCTTCGAGGGTAGGATCCGTTACCTCACCCCTTGCATTGGATCTTGGTTATACGCTAGAATTTTTGATTTTTGTAGCACGTTTCCCAACAGTTGCTGCTGAAGCATGGAGGCCTGCTACTGAGCCACTATCTCATGCATTTGCTGATAATCGTGTTCGGCCTTCTCGCGCTTTCTTGTTTCTTCCCCTAAATGAACCTAAGTTATGTCATCGCAATGTTATCATTGTGGCAAACATTTAAATCAAGTAGATGATCAATTCAAATGAACACACATGGATCTTGCTAGTCGCTACCGAGGAAGACAATGTGTCATTTTATGAAACCTCGTTGCGAGGAAAATAACCAAATTGGAATACATCAATTATTATAAAAAATTCTCAGGAATGAGTTACCATGTACAAAGATGCATATGTTTAAAGCCAAATGAGTTAGGTCATGATCATAACCATGACATAGTTTGTTCAAATATGCTTATATTATGCACATGTGTGTACCTTGGAATGTCAACCAATTTGCCAAAATGAATTTCCATTTTGTTTGCACGGAAAAAATATATTCCATTTTTAAGTGCCAAAAAGAGGTTTCTTGTGAAATACCTACCAAAACTTAATTTAAAAATAAACCAACTAAATTCGTAAAATAAAATAGAACATGTTTTGTGTATGTTTGTATTTCAAATCTTTCTAGCCACCCTGACCATGCCAGTATTAGAAACAATGCATCACGAAGAAACGAAACGTCCAGTAGAAGTATAAAAACATGATGCAACTATTTACTCAAAATAAACAAAAATAGACATGTCTGGGAAAACCCAAATTGAATCACTAAGGTAATCAAGTGCAAACCCATGGCTAAATGGTCTCAAGAGCACACTGGTCAAGTTTAGATTCCATGTGTTGTTTATCTTTCACTTGATTCATGTTTGAAGTATATCGTGATCTTTAAGATCTAAGAACTATGAATAATGCACTTTTTAATAAGAATTGTGGACATCAATTAATATAGTGGTCGGGGTTTTACATTGGCGGACGCAGGGGCGGACCGGATGGGCCGTGGCCTGCCCAGAATTTTGGGGGATTTTTTTACATCTAGTCTTTACCTGGGTGCAACGAGCGAGAGAGAGATTTCGTCGTTTGGACTTTGGACTCGTCAAGCGAGTGGCGACTCGCGTTGTGTCGTCCTCCTCTCGTATCTGTCGCGACGGGAGCGTCGACTCGAGCGACTCCGGCCAGGCGGCGACCTCCCCAATATTCCCTACTCCCTCCGGCTGCCTCCCCCTATGCCCTCTGGCCACCTCTGGCCATGGGACGCTCATGTCGATTCCCCTCTGGAGTCAGGCCCTCTGCATCTGCATGGCTGCGCCGCTGTGAGGCTGCGGTTGTGGGCTGCCCCACTACTTTCGAGTTCCAATGGCCGAGCGGCTAGCCCAGGTGCGAGCAGCGATGGCGGCAGCTGGCCCAACCAACATTCATGTGTAAATTAGGGTTATTGGGGCCTATTTTGATGTAATCCTGATGGGGATTAGAGACTATTTTGATGCAATTTATTGGACAATACTTGCTCTTTTCTTGCGTTATATTGATAAATTGGGAAGAATATGTGAGAGGTTTCTTGTAGTAGTTCAAGTTTTCGGTACTACTTCATTGTCAGTTAAGGTTGCACTTTTATCCTTACTTAAAGATCATTTGACACCCACTCAAATTCGTGGACAAGTATATGATAGGGCTAGCAACATGAAGGGTGAGATTAAGGGGTTGAAAACATTGATCATGCAACAGTCACTATCTTCTTATTATAACCATTGCTTTGCATCAACTCCAATTGTTCTTATTGCGGTGGAAAAGTTGAGAAATAGCATGAGTGATGAGCTCTTAAACCATTGCTTAATGACATTTATTTAGCGAGATATGTTCTTGAAGGTAAGTGAAGAAGACATTGTTGAAACTTTTATGGTAATGCGAAAATGTAGATTTATCAAATAGCTAAGTTGATGTAAGACTATTATGTTTATATTTTGTCATGTATGACTATCTTAATGTTTTGTACAATTTGTATTGGAATGATGAACACTTGAAAAATTCGTATTGAACTACAATGTCGTGAATCAATTATATTCTTACATTATTCATTCGCAAACTTTCTATCGCAAAAGGCTAGTGTAAAAATATTGAAGCGTGCCCACCCTTAAGTTTGTTCCTGCATCTTCCACTGCTTATATATTCCCCTTTTTAAAGAAAATGGACTCAAGACTAGTATAGTTTTTTTTTTGCCTCGTAACTACCTATCAACAATCAACTAATCGATCGCAAATATCGATTGAAGCTACTACTTTTTCCGTTCAGAAATATAAGACATTTTTTATTTTATGAAATAAATTTACCTAGATGTCTTTTAGTGTATATATTTACTCTGAATCTATACACAAAAATAATCTAGATACATTCGTTTTATAAAATTAAAACGTCTTACATTTTTAAACGAAGAGATTATTTCTTAATTAATAACCCCGTGATCTCGTGTACCACTAAACCAAATCAAGGCGGCGACTCCATGGTTTGATCTGGTATTTCGATTCGTAATGCCGCACACGCATGCACTCTCTACTTTATCCTTTCGTGTATGTCACGTATTAACAGGGAGAAGGACGTCCTCCCAAAAGGACAAAATGAAAGAAGAGCAAACCCTTCAAGTTCTGAGGCTGGATAGGTGCTGGAAATCAAACGAGTCCAATCTTGCAAGTTGGCCACGCCAACTGGAGTATTTTCTTTTCCTTTGTGATTAGTTACATCTTTGTTCTGCATCTACAAGGTCTGAACAGATCAACCTTGTCGCAGTTTCCGTCTCAATGTATCTTCACAGCTTGCATCAGGATCGCAATTTGACAATTTATATTACAACGTGGTGGAACGCGCGGCGCGGGATGTACGACGACTTTTTCGAGTTGCGAGGAATGAGAGAGTAGCCGCCACTTACAAGTACCTCTGCCGAGAACTACTTAAAAAATCACACTGTCCAGTTGTCCACCTCCACTGATTTGTCGTTTTGTGGTTTCTTGATGCAAGAGGCAACTGAGAATAAATATGGACTCATGTACATTACACAACTCGAGTTCTTCCTTAAAGTACTTTGTACAAGAAAGGTGCATCTTAAATATCGGCAAAATTGCTTAGGCCTTGTTTAATTCATAGGAATTGCATAGGAATTATGTAAGATTTGAATCCTATGGGAATTTTTCCTATGTTATTGTTTGATTCATAGGAACATATCCTATAGAAATTAATCCTATAGAAATCTTGTAGTGCAATTCCTATAGAAAAGAAACATTAGATCATAGCTCATGGAAAAATTTCTTTGCTACATCAAACAAAATTCCTATTCTCATAGGATTCAAGTTGGCATGACATCTCACTCCTATGTTTTTTCTATTCCTATACTTTTCCTATCCTATGAATCAAACAAGCCTTTACTTTTTTTTGAACAAGGGTCGGTCCCGAAGGACCTAGATACTGCCATTAATATAACCGGTGGGATTACGACTTACAAGGAGGAGCTCAAAAGAAATAACAATTACAACCAAGCCCTCACAATATATAAAAAGGACCTTAGATAAAAGTTTGAAAACGCGATCAGGTCCCTCACCACCGCGCTGCCTCCACGCACGGCCAACCGCGCCGTCGCCGGGGACCAGGCTACTTGGAACGGTGTAGCTGGGAAACGCCGTGCTGTAGCAGAAGAAGGGCCTCCTTTGTGGCACACCGGCCTGGAGGTTGAAGAAGAGATGACGTCGGCTTGACGGCGACAGAGCTTAGAGCAGCCGCCCTTCGGCCATGAGAGTCGACGGTAGGACGGCCCGAGGCCGTCGAAGAGCCGCCGAGGATGTGCTCGAGATTGCAGTACCGCTAGATCCCCTTCGAGCACCATACCAGCTCCAGCCAAGAATGCATCCCCAAACCCGTTCGTCACCATGACGGCCAAAGAGGAAGGATCCAGCAAGGCCAGAACGTTCGGAGCCACGGCAACACTTATTGAAAGAAGAGAAAGGGGAACAAAGGCGTGGGAGCGATGGTGGCCTAAGCAACACCTCGCCATGGATTTGGCTAGTGGGTGTCGGCATAGGATCTGCTTCAAGTCTTTCTCTAGTCTTCCAAATCACAGCCATGGCCACGAGCAAGGAAGATCAAAAAAGAAGTAAAATGGATCTGGATCCGGCCACCCGATTATTTGCCTGGGAGAAGAAACACAAGGAAAAACCTAAAGCTACAAGAAGCCAGACCCCCCTCTCACCTGTCGTCGGCCACCATGGCCGGCGGCGGCGAGGGGGAGATAGGCCGGCAGGGAGATCTGGAGGTGGGGAGGAAAGAGAGAGCAGCATGTGGGCTGAAGACGCCACAGGGGCAAAACCGTTCGATTACAACTCCTAGGGATCAATTATAACTCACAAAACGCTTACTTGATATGGGTGAGAGCATCTCCACCAGACATCGATTTGTGTCCCGCAACCCGGTCAACAAGCTGTTTGAAGGCACAGGTTCAAACTACATCATTTAGCGGTGGGCTGCCCACATGGAGCTCCAACAATCATTTTACATAAAATAAAACTTTCATAGAAAGATGGTTTGACATAAAATAAAAATTATATGAGCTTTCCGTCCCTAGTCAGCTTCCTCATCTGCTCTCCTTGCCACCGCTCTTATCTCTACCTACGTCGGTGCCTTTGCGGCTCGACCTGACCTTATTGGGCACTTTACAAGGACATCCGTCCTCTAGAGGCGTGACCTCCGTGTTACAATGGTTCTTCTCCGCTCCCTGCGCTGCCTCTGCTGCTGCCGACGAGGATTCTGCCTCCTCTCTACCCTCGTCGCCTGCATATCGTCGTGAATGAACTACTGGATGCGCTCCTCCCACCTCATAGTTTCGTGGGAGCGCTCCAGGGACGGTCACCTCGATGGCCTCGGGCGTCGCGCGGATGGCCTCCTGTGCCTCCATCCCGCGTGCGGGTAGGATGGAGGCGAGGAGCACCCTCTAATTGATTGGCTCCTCCATGACCTCCTCATAGAAGTCAAAGATGTCCTCCTCCGCCTCCTTCTCGTCGAAGTCGATGTCGAAGTCGTCCTCATCTGTGTCATTGTTAGTGTCAACCTCCATCAAAGCCTCATCCGCCTCTTCTTCCGCGGCCTCCTCTAGTTGTGGTTGTGGGTCTGGCTCCTCTGGCAGTGGGTAGAGGGCATGAGCGGCCGCTGAGAGCTAAGCCCAGGTGGAGGGAAGACGGCAAGGCATGGTGCGCATTGTCCATTGCTTTCTGCTTGAGCTCAACCCTTATTTTCATAGTCGACATTAGGAAACTAGCGAGATATTGAAAGGAATCAGCTGTAAGCGGCGATAAGCGGCGATAAACTGGGCGGGAAATGATTGGCACAATCCACACACGGGTGATGGAGGCGACGCCACGCCATTACTCTGGCGTCAGGAGACGAACCATCACTGGTGCGTTTGGGGGGTGCTGGTATGGGCTTTTTTTGCCCGACACCCCCAAAACCCGTTGAAGGCCATGTTAGGAGGCGTCCGTGGAGATGCTATAGGTAGTGTGTGGTACTTTCTAATCTTAATTTAGTGTGTTTTTACTTCTAGTCTGCGTACCTACACGTTTGGGAAGTAACTCTGATCGGGTCGCATCGAGGCAGGTGTGGTGATATATCATAATAACAACCATTTGTATATCGTCAATTGTTCCTCCGACTGATCATCGTGTATACACGAAAAGACAACCGCATGCATCCAGTTTTTGCCTAAACTGGGTTGCTCCGGACGGGAAATTTTTAGATCGATCTGTGGAGATGAACGGGGAAAGGATGAAATACCTGATACTTATGTTTAAAATATAAGCAATAATTCATATAATTTAATTCGAATAATAAATTGATAAAACATGATCATTCAAATAGTACTAAAACCAATCATATAGATCAACAAAGTAGATGAACATATTACATCTATACAAGATAAACCTATTACATCTACACCAAACGCTAAAACTAGAAACTCTAACAAAATTTGAAAAACATAGATTGAGATCATATACAGTGCAGAGGTGGCAGCAGTAGCCGCAGCAGAGCTGTCGCCCATGTTGAGGTTATCGAAGAGGTCGGTAACGTCCGAAAATAAGTCGTTGTTTGGGAACTCGTCATCAACCGACGTCGTGGTAGCCAGTTGTCGCGCTTGAGCGCTCCCCAAAAACATGATCGCCCATCATCCGTACAGGTTCACGAGAGACGGGGTTTCGAAGGCCTACTATCTCGATCTGCGGTGCATGCTGCAAGCTGGGATAGGGAAGACAAAGACGGTGGCACAAGGTTCTAGAGGTAGGTGCGTGTGAATATTATCGATTAGGGGATTGTGGGGCACAGCCCACGTCCGAGTCGGTAACAGCCCACGATCTATAAAATCTGGAAACGGCTGATTGATTAATGCATTCGTTAATGAATCATAATTAATTCATAATTAATTTTCTCAAAAAGCAAAATAAAGTTTGGCTCGGCGAGATTCCCGCAACCCGCATGCGGTGACCCAGCATACCACTGCATGATGTAGTATACTATACTCGTTGACATAACACCAATAAAACACCGTTCACTAGTATTACATCCCTCAGAATGGCACAACAGAAACACAGTGGGTCCAATACATGGCTAAAGTTTACAACTCACTCTTTACACAAGATCCAGAGAACATTCTAGGTTAAAGAGAGAGAAAGAACTTCTTACAAAGAAGAATCAAATATAAACAATGCAAGAACTATTATACTATTAAGACTAGTATTTCAACTAAGGAATTGGTATTGCGGCTATTGCAATACACTACCAAATTAAGTTATTTGGCTAGCGATTATATTCCTATCTAATCAGTAACTGCGTCTTCACTTGTGTTGATGTATATGTTGACTTTCTTGACTTCATTGTAGATCTTTAGCTTTGGATGATGGTTCCTGTAGCATAAATCGATGTGAATGTTGTCTGTACCGACTTCAGAATCTAGCAAGGGTTAAGAAGATATTTTGAGTATGAGTGTACTCGGCAAATTCACTAAAAAAGGAGTGTTTGATGCACTATAACTACAACCACAGACCGTAGGTCGTAGGCAATGTAAGTTTTTATAAACATTTCTTCAAAAGTTGCTTTTATTCTGAAAAGCTATGTCCGTCAGCCTTCACGGGTTTACCAGAACTTTTATGGAGTTCCTTTCCTGCAGCGTTCGCAGCTCCTTCCCGGAACAGGGAGTAACAAGTTACAGTTCTTACACTCTGCAGAGGTGCGTTACTTTACCCATGAGAGATCAACTCTTTATTGCACAACCGGGTAGCTTATTCCCGTCCACAATTCCATGATGTGGGGCTCAGAAGATGATCCAAGCCAATCACTGCCCCCTTCGCGACCTCGCATGCCTCCTTGGTGTACACCATGCCCACATATTGAATTACGATAATGGTTTGTACAAACCGTTAGATGCCATAACTATCGTGGGACGTTGAGGGTTCCCACCCATATGCTGCATATCCTCTACGAATTACCAATTAATATGCACGCTACGAGAATAACAGCCACGACCTACACATCTGGCTTCATGCGAGAGGAAGAAGATACAACTGACTTCTCCTTCCCATTCCAAATCTCATGGTTAACGCGTAATATACGGCGCAAGGATCACTGGCGACATTGGTTGTTAAGTCCCAGGTGATATAGTTCTGAACAGTGGTATTCCAACTGTCAGATTTACTAGATTAGCTGATCACCCTGAATCAGTAACCCATAGTTCGCATTATTATAGAAAATAGTGTTTTCAGACCTTTTTCAAATGCAGGTGATGACACGCTGGATTTGTAAAATACTTTACGGAAAATAAACAAAGGACATGAGCAAGTGTGAACTTGCCTTTTATGATTGCAAGTTTATGCACTCACGGTCTTCGAGTCAGTATAAAGATCCAAAATCTAAAATCATCATCATTGGTCTGGTAAGGACTAATGTTTAAATAAGCAATATGCTCTTATGCATAAGTAATGTGATGCACGTTATAAACGCGAATCCCGGGGATAACGTTGTTCTAGGGTTTGGATACTATAAATGATGTCTTTGAAATGTGTTTGTACTTTTAGATGAGTTTAATACTTGTGCTTCTTATTAGGGCTTGTGAGTGTGTGTGAACAACACATATTTATGTAGCAATAAAATATACACCTATGAAATGTTATTCAAGATTGTTTACACTTTAATTGTTTATCTTTAAACTTTACTTTACAAGTAAAGTCACTTATAAATAGCTTAAGTGTTATCGATCCTAAGTATACAAATGAAGTATGAAGTAATGTGATCTTGATTATTTGTCATATATTGTCTGAAGTGGCGAAATGAATAACTTTTGAAGAAAAGAATCCTTTTCTAAGGTTTAAACAATCTTTGTGGTTAGTTAGTGGTGGTTGATGTTATTTGTGTTTACTTGAATAGTTTGGGCTTGAGATGCTTTATAACTTAATTATTTCAGACCAAAGTTAACTATAAAACATATAACAATGTTTATAGTGTTATATTTAGATTCTTGTAGACTAAAGTTAACTTTAAAACAAAGATATTTTGAAAGTATAATGCTTATCACATTTGTATTTGGTGTACTTGGTAATGTTGCCTTAAGGTTACTTAAGAATGGTTATTCTGCTATTTTAAGTAGTAAGCTCTTAATTTTATAGTGAAACAAGATTTCTTGTTTCCTCATAAAGGTATGATTATGGTTTGTGGTTAGATAAATAGTACTAGTGACTACTCATGAATTATCTTTGGATTTAGTCCATTGTAAGATTGTATTTGATTGATATATCATTCTTGAAGATTTTATAATTATTAAAGATCTTTTTAAAATATAATTTATTCATATAGTAGAAGGATACTTCAATATAATAATATTTATAATGTTTTGAATCATTATGACTTATTATTAGTATTCAAGACTTATTACTTATTTATTAGACTTGATTGACTATTTTTAGAAATATTAACAAATTTTATTTACCTTTATATGAATTTTAAACTAATTAAATAAATTTAAATTTGAGTTATTGAAGTATTTGAATTTTTATTTAACTCAAAAGTGGAATATTATATTTTTAACATGTAGATATTATTTTTGTGATCATTTTGGTATATTATATTTATTTTTATGATTTATAAATAATAAGATATGATTTTTATAAGATTTAATACTTTAAAATACTTAATAAATAATAAATATTTAAGTAAGTGAAATAATAGTGCATGATTATAGTTTTAAATTATAATTCTTATTTTTCTAAGATTTTTGGTATTCTATTTATATTTTTTAACATTTACCATTATTAAAATTTGGATTATCAAAGTTTTATCACTTATAAAACCTTTATTAAATAATATTTATTTAATCATTATAATAATATTTTATAATAATTTTAATTTGTAGGTTTTATTTTTCTACAAATTTCCATATATTATACACATTTTTCTAAATTATAAATCAAAAGTTATTAATTAAACAAGATTTAATCAATTATTTGATTCTGGAATATTAATAATTGAGTTTATAATATTTTATTTATTTCTTAAACAGGAATTGACTTTTTACACCGCAACCATACCTAGCCTGAGTCACTGACAAGTGGGCCTGTGTCCACCTTAGCTCTCAGGTTAGTAAAATGTATTTGTTACCGACCCTGTCTATACCCGCAGACAATGACATATGGGCCCAAGGCCATGTCATCAGCCACGCGAGACAAAGACTGGTCAAACACATTGACGTTGCTAGGGTGACACAAGCATGATGTCATGCTGACATCAGCCTGGCCTCCACCACCAGAGGATGGTCGCCGGCGGCGAACCACCGTGCTCTGGTGAACAAGGTTGATGCTACTGGATAACGGGAACCAAGACAAACCTATTGGTGGTAACGCCGCTACCTAATGGTCACCGGAAATACACCGGCGACGAGCTTCTACGGCGGCCAATGGCGGTGCTCAACGAAACAAGGTCTACGGTGAGAATCGGCAAGCGAAATTAGGATCCAGAGATGCGTAAGCTTACCCTGATGACGATAGAGAGGTCGAGGAGACTTGGGGAAGGCATGACGACGGTGAATCGATGATAATGGCCACGGCAGCCAATGAAAAGGAATGCTCGATTTCACATGATTCCCGGCGTGCGGGCTTCCGTGCTTGGTCCTAGGTGAATCAGACCATGACGGCGCGTCCAACGGTGGCTACCACGAGGCGAGGGGTGGCCAGATTTGGCTGGAACGACGAACTCCGATGAACTAGGGTTTCGGGTGAGGAAGTAAAATGGGTCTGGAGAGCGAGATAGAAGATGAGATAGGTATGAGAAGATAGAGGAGGAGGCGGCGATCTTATCTACTCCTCCCAAGGACGGTGGCACGCATCGTAGCGCGGCGGTCGATCGACGACGGAGCTCCGGCCAGCGAGTTGCTTCCAGTAGGCGAGGTAGACGACGAAGTTGATTTTGCGGAAAATCCCCTGGCGCTTCTTTCCCCTCAACCCGTAGTCCCTCTTCGGTCCCACCTGTCATCCAGAGACGAGAACGAACTGGACTGGTTATTGGGCATGAGTGGGCTGCACAGGGCGACAGGTAAGCGGGTAGGAGTTGGGCCACGACCAGGTCTTGTTTTTATTTGTTTTCCATTTTTCTATTTTCTGTTTCCCTTTTCATATTTGTATATAATCTTTAATTTGAACTTTTCTTTGTAGAATTTATTTGCTGGATAATTGTAGTAATACTAAAATATATTTAGTATCATTTGTGAACTTTTATTATATAAGCTTTTTATATTTCTTTTATTCTCTCTACATGAACCCCTTTTAATATTTTGTAGAAGCTTTTCTTATTATTTTTCTTTCCACTTTTAACCATGGATTTATTAAATGATATATTCTTATTTGTTTATAAAACTTAACTCTAGTTGGCTCATAGTTTGAATAGAAATTTTTATATGTATAATGATCCTATATCATTATTTGATGCATGGAATACAAAAGAAATTAATATGGTTATTACTACTTCCATTGACTTGGAAAATGGCAATGTATATATTCTATTATGATAAACAAATAAGTTTAGGATTTGAATTGTGAATACTTACCCTAGGGTTTAGGTTTTTAATATACTTAGATTCCTTTGTGGATGTGAGTAAGGATTTAATAACTAAGCATATTGTCTTCTGTATGTGATATTTGATGACATCATCTTTTTAAAATAGAAAGTTACATCTAAAATTTTTTATGGAGAAGAATTGATAAAAATATCTCTTAAATACATATGATTAAGATAATTGGAATGTTCGAGATGTGATTATGTGATTTGCTATAGGAAAATATTCCTATAAAGTGATATAGACATAAAATGATGGATCAATAACATGAAATGGATATTATGTTTGGTTTAAGACTTAAAGTTAATTGTTTACCAAGAATTTCTATTTTCCATAATTCACAATTCTGGATTTCTAATTAAGGAATTCCTTTCCTAGATATACTACCTTTTCCTATCTATCATCACGGTTAACATGATGAGCTTTCCTTTACAAAAATATTTTTATTCACATATCATCCTTCTAAACTCATGGATGAATCCTATGAGATTGGCATTGAAGCTCTTATAGTTTCCTAATATCCATACTTGGTTATATCCACTACTCTAATGTTGATAACCTTCCATAATCATCTATCACTAATATTTCTCCATCAGATGTATACATCCAATTACCTTTCTCTAAAGCGTACTATCCTTTAGGATGAATAACACTACTTCCATATATCTATGATATACTAGCTTTAATTGAATCATACTTTCTTATATTTACTCTAGTAACTCATACTCCAACCTTACATTATACTGTTGTGACTTATATTAACTACTCTGGGATAACTTATCTATACTAGGGTTTTAGTCATGTTCTATACACCAATATTACTTATACTTGATATAAGTATTCAATCTTGGTGAGCAAGGCATGATCATTATAAGCCATTAATCAATTATAGCTTAGGTTTCCAATTGGCTAATCAAGACTTCATCAATAAAACTTTACAATTGTATTGGAATTATCTTCTTAGTATCTTTAATTGGATTAAGGATTATTCATGGACTATGCCCTCTTTAAAAGATTTAAGTAGATGCTATGATAAGATCAAGAAGTAATATATCAAGTATTGATAGTTAAAGAACTTGTGAATCAATGGTTGATTACTCAACATTGATGAAAAACAGATATTGAGATAGGTTCCATCGAGATTGATATGGAAAGAAAGATATATGGTGAATGATCTTGACTTAGTTTCTTTCCAACTCAACTCATTAGATAAGAATAAGATAGATCAGGATTAGTCATTGCATTTATATTACTTTAGTTGTAATCTTAACTTGGCATTTGTGAGTTATTGTGCTGAATTTGATGATAGGATCCCTTAAGGATCAGATATTAATCATTTAAGCAATGTATTATGAGTAACATTTTATTATATTTGATCTACCCTTAGATCAAATCATGTTTACTCAAATAGGGTTTTAGCAAAGGTCATAATGAAACTTATCACAGTCAACTTGATGATCTACTCCAATTCCATCAAGATGAGAGAAGCTTCAATCACTCTGACAAGTTTTGTTTAAAAGCGCGAAAATTATTCGGATTTTCTATGCATGAATGCAATGCACACATCTAGTTTCAGCTTATTTCTAAGCTCTAATGCTAGGATGTTACACCGCGGCGCGCCCGTCGTGATGAGACGAGGCGTGGAGGAGGAGTGCGCAAGAGTTTCTCTTCTTCTCACACCTTAGTGAGTGATACACTAGCCTAGTATATAAGGAGGTGTAACTCTCACTCAACTAGCAATGTGGAACTAAACTTTAGCACCACTAGCACAACCATATGCTGCCATGCACAAATAGTCTAAAGAGAATTTCAGAATTTGTCTAATGGACCAACAACCCAATACTCACCAAATTCCAACAATACCCCACAAAGTCTCATTGACACATCATATTACTTTTATTCCAGAACATTATTTTATATACTTGTGCGTAGTGGAGACTGTTAAGTTGAACTTTCATGTTAAACTTTATGCTATGCTAGCTAGCAACTTGAATAGTGGACTATGCCTTAAACTACAAGTTTTCTGCACACTAGTTTCACATAAAATCTAGACCGTTAGAGGGCTGCAGCAGGGCTTCCCCGTGGTTTGGAGATTATGCGTCATACTCCAGGGCCTTTCATGAGTTTATTAGAGAGCATCCAACTCTCACGGACTGTGATGTTTGACAGACAGACGCATATAGATGTGTTCCTCAAGAGATGTTCTTCAGGACAACATCTATGCTTGTAAAAGCCACTTGGAACACATTAAGATAAATATCAACCTTCCATGCAGATTAAGAGAGTATTCCATATTTATGGAGATGTAAATATAATATGGGTATACTCTCCTCTCAGATGACCAACAACTTGTCTCCCAACTCTAATTCATGGGATCTCCGATCACATAGAGTGGGTTACCACTGCGATCAAATCATAGTGTGGGTCTCAAACCCATCTCCCTCGATGCATTATCTATCACATTACATGATAAACCCTTTATGAAGGGATTTGCCAGGATCTTAGATGTTTGGATATAATCCAATGTAATAACTCTGGAGTTTCTCAGTTTCCTAACAGATTTCAATCTCTTTCTTCACATGCCTTGATGACTTCATATTATCCTTAGAACTGTTTACTTTGAAGATCACAGTTTGATTATCAGAGTTCGTCGAGATGGCATGTATTGGTTTTTCAACCACAGGTAAGTCCATCAAGAGCTCACGAAGCCACTCTACTTTAGCAGTGGCTATGTCTAATGCTGTGAGTTCTGCTTCCATTGTTGACCTTTTTAAGATGGTCTGCTTGCAAGATTTCCAGGAAACAGCGTCACCACCAAGTGTAAACAAATAACCACTTGTGGCCTTAATCTCATCAGCATCAGATATCCAGTTTGGATCACAATAGCCCTCAAGTACCCGTGGATACCCAGTATAGTGAATACCATAACTCGCAGTGCCTTCCAAATAGCGCAAAACTCTCTCAAAAGAATGTCAATGATCATCTCTAGGATTTAACACAAATCGACTCACTTTTCTTATAGCAAAGGAGATGTCATGTCTAGTAGCGCTAGCTAAATACATGAGCGAGCCAATGATTTGAGAATATCTCAATTGATCTTTAGAAATCCTTCAATTCTTTCGAAGTAGCACACTCGGATCATAAGGCGTTGGAGAAGACTTGCAATCGCTATACCCTAAGCGACTCAATATATTTTCCACATAGTGGAACTGAAGCAATATAATCCCACCATTGTCGTTTTTTAGTAGCTTGATGTTTAAGATTACATCAGCCACTCCCAAGTCCTTTATCTTAAAGTAGCGAGATAGGAACTCTTTGACCTCCTTGATAACAGAGAGGTTGGTCTCGAATATCAATATGTCATCGACATAGAGACACATAATAACTCCCTCGCCCCCACCATGGCGATAGTACACATAGCTTTGTTTACAACAAAGCCTTTAGTAGTTTAAGTTCTTTCAAACTATTCATGCCACTACTTAGGAGCTTGCATGCGACCATACAAATACTTCACAAACTTACACGTCTTCCCTTCTTGACCATCTACTACAAATCCGTTAGACTTTTCCATATAAATTTACTCATCTAACCCTCCATTTAGAAAATCTATCTTAATGTCCATTTGATAAATGAGAAGTTCGTGTGAGGCAGCCAAGGATAGTAGTACTCGAATAATGGTCAATCTGGCTACATGTGAGTAGGTATCGAAGAAGTCTTCATCTTATTTTTGGGTATAAGCCTTGGCCACAAGATGTGCCTTGTACTTTTCAATAGTACCATTATGTTTAAGCTTTTTCTTAAACACCCACTTACATCCTACAGGTTTATATCTATAAGGACGATCAATGACTTCGCAAGTACCATTATCTAAGATGGATTCTATCTCGCTTCGGACAGCTTTTTTCTAGTAGTCAACATCTTGAGATGCATAGGCTTCTGAAATAGAAGTGGGGGTACCATCCACAAGATACACAATGAAATCATCAGCAAATGACTTTGCAGTCCTTTGTCTCTTGCTCCTTTTGGTAGCTTCATTGTCGTCCTCCACAGGATCATCAGAGTGTTCTATCGGCAATAGTGGGTTCAGGAATTATAGCAAATTCCTGACTAGATGAACTAGTCATATCCTAATTTGACGAGCTAAACAAACCTTTCATAGGAAAGGTATCCTTAAAGAAAGTCGCATCATTCGACTCCATAATTGTACCAACATGCATGTCGGATACCTCAGATTTTACTATAAAAAATCTATAGCCAATGCTATGAAAAGCATATCCCAAAAAAACACAATCCACGGTTTTAGGTCCAAGCTTTCGCTTCTTGGGTATTGGAATTATGACTTTCGTAAGCAACCCCAAATTCGTAAGTAAGAGAGTTTAAGCCTTTTATTCTCCTATTCCTCAAATGGAGTCATGGTTTTATCCTTTACGGGGACACGATTTAGGACATGACATGCAGTCATTAGCGCCTCCCCCACCATTCCTTGGAAAGACCCAATGTATCTAACGTGGCTTTAACCAAATTAGTTAGAGTGTAGTTCTTTCTTTCAGCCACCCCATTTAACTGAGATGAGTAGGAAGGCATCCTCTCATGGATAATACCATGTTCCGTACAGAATAAATCAAATTTATTTGAAAAGTAATCTCCACCACGATTCGACCTTAGCCTCTTGATTTTAGGATTCATTGGATAGATGCCATTGCAATTTCCAGATATTTGAGAACTTCACCACAACTTTCTTCTTTTGAAAAACGCCATTGCTATTCTATGTACATTCTATATATGCCATTATGCCTACTTAAACTCACATACAGATAATATACACATGTATTTCTATGGTACATACTTATACATGGTGGGTCCCACCAGAGTTAATACCGTCACTCATAATTTTTGACCAAATTTTTTCACAAAGAGAGAAAAAAGGTGAGGAGTCCCACCTCACCCGTTGAGAGCCATGCAATGCACCGAAAGATGCCTCAGACTCTGCCAGACGTGGCCGCCGCCGGCAGGAAGCGGACTTGATACAGAGCATCAACCGCATGGCACTACTGAACACCAAGACCGTATCCTCGCTCCACACTACGTCCCATGCGGGGCTCAAGACAGGTCTTGAGCACTATCTCGAGCAGCCTAATTGTCGGTGTGCAACAAGAGGCTGTGGCCTCAGCATGTTTGGCAGCCGGGGTAGCCCTATGGCCTACATATAACATTTCCATCTACCTTAGAGTAGTGAGATACACACTATGGCGTAAGGGTTTTGAGCTTAGGTACAACCGTTTTTGCTAGGAACGCTAGCGGCATGATGTGCACGACGGTCACCATGCTACAAAACTCAGGACGCAGATGCACGAAGGCGACGATGCTGCTTTTTTTAAATATGATAGGTGTTCACTAGAAAGTAAGAAATGTAGCTTTCCCAAGCAACTGACTTGAATGGGCGAGAAATTTCTCTTCAGCCATTGGCTCTCCTCCGTGTTGGCAAGAATATAATAGTTCTATGTATGTGATATGTGAGGCTCTGACAGTAACTGCTACTCATATCACGTTATTAGCTAGTGGCACAAATTGTCGAGCCCTTGCCAACTGTATCTTGTGATAGAAAAAATTCTTGCCTGGCTATGCCTGAAAAACAGAGCATCCAAAGACGTCCAGTCCAAGTCTAATATGATTTCAGGTGGAGTCTACCATAAATACGTATATATATGATGGAAATACAAGTGTATATTGTCTGGTATATGTGTTTAAGTGGGCATAATGGCATATATGGAACATAGGGAAAATCGTAGTGCCATTTTTCAAAAGACGAAAGTTGTGGTGACGGTTCTCAAATAGCTGAAAATTATAGTGACGTTTATCTAATTAACCCTTGATTTTAAGATCAAATTGGTTTTCTGTCTCAGCCTTACAGATTTTAAAGTAGTTCAAAGCTTTATTTTTAGATTTTAGAAGATAGACATAGCAGTATCTAGTGGAGTCATCAATCAACGTCATGAAATATATTTTTTCATCTTTTGTCAATACATCATTCATCTCACAGAGATACGGATGTATAAGTTCTAGCGGTGCTAAGTTTCTCGGTTCCACAGCTGTATGAGACTTGTGGGATTGCTTTGCTTGAACGCAAACTTGGGACTTAGAACATTTGACAGTAGTAAATTTTGAAATTAAACTCATATTGGCTAGCCGTGTCATGCAACCAAAATTAATATGACATAGCCATGAATGTCAAACATTGAATTTATTATCATTACAAACACGATTAATAACTTTAGTACGTGAGTCTGACAAAGACAAGCGGAATAGACCTCCGTACTCATAACCTTTTCCAACAAATTATACATACTTAGAAATTATAACTTAATTGGACTCAAAAACCAACTTAAAACCATCTTGACATAAAAGCGATCCGCTGATGAGATTCTTATTGATGGAGGGAACGTGCTGCACATTCTTCAGTTGTACGGTCTTTCTCAAAGTAAACTTCATATTTATCGTACCAACACTATGAACAGAAACACGTGATCCGTTTCCCATCAGCACGGAAGAAGTCTTTGAGACCTGATAAGAAGTAAACTGATGGGTTTCGCAGCATAGTAAATCAAAAAAAATTCTACGGATGCGAACGGGAAAGCCAAGATCTAATCTAGAAGATGCAAACAACGAGGGGGGAATAGATGAGATCTTTATACCCTTGAAGATTCGCACAGCGGAACGTTCAACGAACGTGGTTGATGTAGTCATACTCGCTTCTCCTCCTCGCGATCCGATCTGATCCAACACCGCAAGTGGCGATGCCTCCGAGAGATGCACACGTGCGGCACCTCGACGTCTCCTCCTTCCTCGGTCCAGCAAGTGGGGTGGAGAGATAGGTTGGATCTACAACACGACGGCGTGGTGCAAGCGGTGGAGAGTTTCTGCGGCAGGGCTTCGCCTACGCGTAGTCGGGAGGGAGAGAGAGGAGGGCAGCAGGGCGGCTAGGGCTTGAGGAGGTCGTGTGTGGAGGGTGCGCCCCCAGCCCTCTTTATATAGAGGGGTGGGCGGCTGGCCCTTGCCCCTCCCCCAAGCCCTAGGGCCGGCGGCCAAGGAGGGAGGAGTGGGGGGCAAGTTCCCCCCCCCCTTCTAGAAGCTCCCCTAGGGTTTCCCCTAGGGCTTGGCCGGCTGGGCCTATGGGGCCTTGTGCCCCTGGCCCAATGCGGCCAGGGCACTCCCTCGTAGGCCCACGTCCCCTCCCGACAAGTGGAGCCACGTTGGTCCCACTCCGGAAGGTTCTAGAAGCTTCCGGTACAATACCGAACAACCCGAAACAATTCCGAACTCCAAAATCTGCTTTCCCTTATATGAATCTTATTCTCTGGACCATTCCGGAACCTCTCGTGACGTCCTGGATCTCATCCGAGACTCCGAACAAAAACTCATAAACCAATTATCCAATCTATCCTAGCGTCGAGACATGTTAAGTGTGTGACCATTCGGGTTCGAGAATATGCATACATGATCTTCTATCAATAATCAACAGCGGGGTCTGGAAACCCATATTGACTCCCACACATTCATCGATGATCATATCGGATGAACCACGATGACAGGATTCAATCAATCCCATATATATATTCCCTTCGTCTCGCGATATTTTACTTGCCCGAGATTCGATCGTCGGTACCGGCATACCTAGTTCAATCTCGTTCACAACAAGTACTTTACTCGTTCCGTAATCCGATATCACTTTGTGATTAACTCCTTAACCACGTGCTTGCAAGCGGTGTTGATATCGATTACCGAGTGGGCCCGAAGTATATCTCTCCGACTTGGGAGGGACAAATCCCATCTCGATACATACAACCCAACAGGTACTTTCCGATCACCTGAGAGACACCTTTATGATCACCCTCTCATAGGATGACGTTTGATGACCTCAAAGCTTTCTTCTGATACCAGGGAGTTGCATTATCTCATGGTCTAAGGAATACAATATTTGACATAAGAAAAGCTTCGCAAAGATGAACACGATGACACGATCTAATTGCTCTGCTTAATTTGGGTATGTCCATCATATCATTCTCCCAATGATATGATCTCATTATTAATCGACAACTCATGTCTATGGTTAGGAAACCTTAACCATCATTAATCAATGAGCTAGTCCATAGAGGCGTACTAGGGACACGATGTTGTTCACAAACCACACAAGTATTAAATTTTCCGCTTAATACAATTCTAGCATGGAATATAAACTTTATCATGAACAAGAATTATAATAATAACATCTTTATTATTGCCTCTAGGCATAATTCCAACAGTCTCCCACTTGCACTAGAGTCAATAATCTAGTTTACATCTGGCAACAATCTAACACCCATGGCACTAAGGTGCTGATCATGTTTTGCTCGTGGAAGAGGTTTAGTCAATGGATCTGCGACATTCAGATCTGTATGTACTTTGCTAATCTTCAGATATCCATCTGTTATATAATCTCGGATTATATGAAACTTGCGGTTGATATGCTTGGTCTTTGGATGATATCTTGGTTCCTTAGCCAGTGCTATGGCGCCAGTGTTGTCACACAATATCTCCAGTGGGTCCAAGGCACTTGGAATCACACCAAGCTCAGTGATGAAGTTCCTGATCCAAACTCCTTCACTTGACGCTTCTACTGTAGATCCCGCGATTACGCTTTGCTTGCAGCTTCTCCAACTCACAGCTCCTCCATTCAAAATATAAACATATCATGTCTGAGATTTAGAATCATCCTTGTCGGTGTCAAAACTAGCGTCGACATAACCCTTTCCGACGAGCTGTTCATCACCTCCACAGACTAAGAACATTTCTTTAGTTCTATTTAAATACTTTAGGATGTTCTTCACGGCTGTCCAGTGTTCCACTCCTGGATCACTTTGGTATCTGCTCGTCAAACTAAGAGCATTGGACACATCCGGTCTAGTACACAGCATGGCATACATGATAGAACCTATGGCCGAGGCATAAGGCACTTTGCTCATAGCTTATCTATCATTTACCGTAGCTGGACACCGAGCCCTGCTCAATATCTTACCTGACAACATAGGTACTGAACCTTTCTTTGCCTTATCCATTCTGAACCTTTTCAGAACTTTGTCTAGGTATGTACTTTGGCTTAAAGCTATCAGGCGTCTTTGTCCATCTCTATAGATTTTGATGCCCAATATATAAGCAGCTTCCCCTAGGTCTTTCATTGAAAAACATTTGTTCAAATAACTCTTCACATCGTTAAGCATGTCAATGTCATTTCCAATAATCATTATGTCATCCACATATAGTACTAGAAATGTCACTGAGCTCCCACTCACTTTCTTGTAGATACAAGCTTCGTAGCAATTTAGAACAAATCCAAAGCTCTTGATCACTTGATCAAAACGAAGGTTCCAACTCCGAGATGCTTGCTTCAGTCCATAAATGGAACGCTGAAGTTTGCATACTTTATCAGCATCCTTAGGATCGACAAAACCTTCGGGTTGCATCATATACAACTCTTCATCAATGTTGCCATTGAGGAACGCAGTCTTGCCATCCATCTGCCATATTTCATAATCATGAAACGCAGCAATTGCTAATAAAATCTGAATGGACTTAAACATCGCTACGGGAGAGAAAGTCTCATCGTAGTCAACACCTTGAACTTGTCAAAAACCTTTCGCGACAAGACGAGCTTTATAGACAGTAACATTACCATCCGCGTCCATTTTCTTCTAGAAGATCCATTTGCACTCAACGGGCTTTCGGTCGCTAGGAGGGTCCACCAAAGTCCATACTTGGTTTTCGCTCATGGATCCTAATTCGGATTTCATGGCCTCTAGCCATTTCTCAGAGTCTAGGCTCATCATCGCTTCCTCATAGTTCGCAGGTTCACTGTCGTCTACTAACAAGACAGTTAAGACAGGGTTGTCGTACCACTCAGGAGGGGCACGTGACCTTGCGACCTGCGACGTTCAGTAGTAGCATCGTCCGAAGCTTCATGATCCTTGTCATTTGCTTCCTCTATTGTCGGTGCAGACGGCACTGGAACAATTTCAGGTGTTGCGCTACTCTCCAACTCAAGAGAAGGTTCAACAACCTCGTCTAGCTCTACTTTCCTCCCACTCACTTCTTTCGAGAGAAACTCCTTCTCAAGAAAGGATTCGTTCTTTGCGACAAACACTTTGCCTTCGGATCTGTGATAGAAGGTATACCTAATAGTTTCCTTAGGGTATCCTATGAAGACGCATTTCTCCGCTTTGGGTTCGAGCTTGTCTGGCATCAACTTCTTGACGTAAGCTTCGCATCCCCAATCGGTATGTATGATTTCCAACAAGTCCGTTGCTCTCTCCATCATTCCGGAGAACGGGGTTTTGATCATCTTGCCCATGAGGCATGGCTCGCATGTGTCAAATGATTCAAAATCAAGAGACTCCAAAAGTCCATCAGAATGGAGTTTCTTCATGCGTTTTACACCAATATGACCTAGACGGCAGTGCCACAAATAAGTAGTATTATCACTATCTACCTTGCATCTCTTAGCCTCAATGTTATGGATGTGTGTTTCATCCCTTTCGAGATTCAGAAGAAATAAACCATTCACAGCAGGTGCATGACCATAAAAGATGTTACTCATATAAATAGAACAACCATTATTCTCAGATTTAAATGAATAACCGTCTTGCAATAAACACGATCCAGATATGATGTTCATGCTCAACGCAGGCACATAATAACATTTATTGAGGTTTAAAACTAATCCCGAAGGTAAAACTAAGGAGAGCGTGCCGACGGCCATCACATCAAATCTTGATCCGTTGCCAACGCGCATCGTCACCTCATCCCTCGCCAGCCGCCTTCTATTCCGTAGCTCCTGTTTCGAGTTACAAATATTAGCAAATGAACCAGTATCAAATACCCAGGCACTACAACGAGGGCTAGTAAGGAAAACATCAATAACATGTATATCAAATATACCTTTGGTGGTGCCAGCCTTCTTGTCCGCTAAGTACTTCGGACAGTTGCGCTTCCAGTGACCCTTGTCCTTGCAATAGAAGCACTCAGTGTCCGGCTTAGGTCCAGACTTGAGCTTCTTCTCAGCAGGGGCAACGCGCTTGCCGCCGCCTTTCTTGAAGGGCTTCTTTGCACCCTTACCTTTCTTAAAGTTGGGGGGCTGGTTGACCATCAACACATGATTATCCTTCTTGATGTCCACCTCCGCAGCTTTCATCTTAGTGAATAGCTCGGTGATCGTATCAGTGGAACCAATCTGATTATGAGTAACTACAAAACCTTTGTAGCTAGGAGGGAGTGATTGCAGAACCCTGTCAATCTTGAGCTCCTCTGGAATCTTGCAGTCCAGTTTCTCAAGGCGTTGAGTGTAGCCCGACATCTTTATGGCGTGCTCACTAACGGAACTCCCTTCCTCCATCTTGCAGTTAAAGAATTTCTCAGAGATCTCATATCTCTCAGAACGGGCCTGAGTCTGAAACATAGTTTTCAGTTCCTCAAGGATCTCAAAGGTCCCGGGGAAATCTTCAAAACGATTTTGAAGGTCTGATTCCATAGCAAACAACATGGTGCTCTTAATCACACCATAATTGTAACACCCTCAGAATCGGCCCTATGCAAGTTTTAGCGAAACCCGCCAAACCCGCATAGAAACGATTCAAAGGTGCCCACCAGGCACTTTCGTGCGGGTGGAAAACGAAGTAATAACATTATACAACAGTCCTCGATGGGACCCACAGAACAGATATATATACAACACGACTCCATGAGTCAAGAATACAGATATACAGGACAAAGATCCAAATCACCTTGAAAACGATAGAGCGCCCAGCTACGGACAAGATGCAAATGGGGCTAAGAGCCCTGAAGAATAACCAATGGCGTCCATAACCCTGCCCAGGCCAAGCCGGAAGGGTAACCCTGCTAACGACGTCGATCTCAACCTGCTTAAACAAAAGGGGTGCCGACGAAGGGCAAAGGAAAAAGAGAGAGCGGTCAGTACTGAGGCCAGTACACGGCGAGGCTAGAATTCGGCGGTCCTCGCCTACATAGGTATGGTGGACTGAAGCGGCAGCGGCAGCATGCACTAAACACCCTATAGAGACTCGATACAACGGTCGGCTATCAGAGAGAGATAAGAAAGACCTATTCGGAACCAACCTGATACTATCACCAAGCATACCCATCATGGTATTTCCCCCTCGAGACCAAACGAGGAAGTCAACCGAGGAACTCACACAGTTGGCAGTTTTATTTATTCCGTTATAGTTGCGGCAATTACTAGTCAAATAAAGATGGCATGAGTCATCCTGATATAATAAGCAGTGGGCAGTTTTAGTTAACCATTCCGTTGTAGTTGCAACACTTACTAGTAAGATACAATTAGCATGAGATATCCCCAAAACCCAGCAGTTGTTGGTACTTTTATTTAGCCATTCCGTTATAGTTGCAATACTTACTAGTCAGATACAATGGTAGCAAGCGACAACCCAAACAAGCAATTGTTGGCAATTTTATTTAGCCATTCCATTATAGTGAAGCTGATTACTAGTCATTATAAAGTCAAATTTACAACACTACTTTAGTTATAGTTGTCTATGATCGAGATACTGTGCTCCAAGTCGTCCATAACCGCGGACACGGCTTTCAGAAAGTTTTACCCTGCAGAGGTGCACAAATAGCAACACACACTCGATCAACCTCGAAAAAACCAAATCAAAACCCAACGAGGCCTTCACGACAAAGCAATCACCAGATTCAGAAATATTTCAGGGGGCCACCCCATTAAGCTACCCGCAACGAAGTTAGCTGACTCCGAAACAGACTCAAGGTTTGGGTGGACGGCTGTAAACGACTGGGAACCCGAAAGTGTGACTGGGCTTGTCGATACCGCGAAAACGTGTCCCGATCCTAAACAGTACAGTGTGCAGTACCTCGCACAATTTAAATAAAGCAGTAACGCATGGCATAAGTACAGGATAGTAAATAAAACCTCAAACTAGTTTGTGGCCCCAAGAAATAAGAATGAATCAAGCTCTGGCTTAGGGGGGTCCCATAATCCTCCCGGATGTGGATAGCGCGAATATTCAAGGAACAGGTATCAAGTACTCGGGGTCCTACGGGACACAAGTGGACGGTTAACAACCAAATAACATCTATTGCCACCTGTGCCTCTGCATTTACCTACTTCAATTTTAGTCGTTAAACAGTAATTAAAGTCTTGATCATCTCCAACAATAAACATGCGGCAATACTCCAACAACTGTGGTACTTGACGACACGCAACAGCACTTGAGCAAGCGACTACGACGCGCAGGTCCAACTATCTACCAAACAACGGGTAAATAGGATGTGTCCAAGGCAATATAAGGCTATAAGGGATATCACTGGTACGAAAACTAGAGCAACGCAACACAGATAGCAATAGATCAACAGGAGGGAATAAATACTATAAAATCAAAATAGGTAGAAGGGGAAGGGATGCTCGCCTGAAAGCATTGCCGAAGATTCATCCGAAGAACGGGCGTCACTCGCATCAACTCATCGGCCTAGTCCGTGAAGAAGCAAAACACTAGCACAAACACCGGATGCACTATTTAATACTACGACAGAAGATCGGGCATGATGCATGTATGATGTATGACATGGCAAAGGTGCAATGCAATTAGATCATATTAAGCGGAACCGGGGGTCCCGACAATTAAATATATGGTTCCTGTTATTTATCTACCCCGCAAATTAAATGTTGTAATAACAAGGCAGGATAAGTTACCGGTTCGCTACACAAATTTAAATGAGGCCAATATAAGACTAGATTTGCCCGCATATGGATCCCATATTTAATTTAGGTGAATCGGCATAAGGCCCCCAAATCACATGACAATATGCATGCATGAACAATTAAATATGCAACAATTTATATAGGTATCGATTTATAAAATAGGGCTCGAGAGAAAGGGGTCACACATTAGGGTTCGGCGAGCTTGGGGTTCCGGGGTTCGGGGTCGGTCTCACTGTCCGGATCGTTCTCGGATAACAGAGTAGATCTTGGCGTTCCGCGAAGAAGGACTTGGTTCGGCGTCGGGGGCGCAGCGGACTCGTCCTGATCGCTGTCGTTCTTGTCGTCGTGAAGACCTTGTCGGGTCCGCGGTTCGGATCAGACTTGACGTCCGGGGTGAAGTGCTTGATGTCCTTCGGTTCCATGAGGCGATCTTGGCGTCGGGCGATCTTGCGGTAGCTGACGAGTCGATCTTAGCAACTGGTCCAAGTCGTCGGTCTCGAATCAGTGACTAGATCAGCTCCATCTGGCATGGTAACAGAGCACAGGCCGCACTAGAACGGGTACTTGGATGGTGCTACAGAGGCACGGTGAGGGTGCCGGGGCGGCAGGGTCGCATGAGGCCGAGGACGAGGCAGGTCGCGAGCGACGCGCCAGGCAGGGATCGGCCCGAGGAAAACAGGGGGCTCGCAGGGCGATGGAGAGGGAGACGCGCGACCGACGGTCGACGCGCTGGCGCAGAGGCAGAACACGGCGGCCCGGAGGTTCGGCGACGAGCTTGTGCAGGCCGGGACAGAGGCCAGCTCGAGGGAGGACGCCAGGGAGCGACGGCGGAAGCTTGCAGAGGGGAGGGAACGAGGCGGCCAGGGAGGCGAGGCTAGGCGGCAAGGTCCCGCGGCCGAGGGAGAGGCGACACGGAGCTCTGCTCGCAAGGCCCGGTGGGATGAGGACAGCAGGCGGCGGTTGACTGCAGGAGGGAGAGAGGTGCGGGATGGGGCGACAGGGAGAGCGACGATTGCGAGGAAGAGAGCAGAGGCGGCGGGGACGCGGGGTCGGGGGAGTGGGTCGGCGGCAGGAGGAGGTGCTTGCTGGCGGCGGCCGAAGGCGAGGCGGGCGAGGCCGGCCGGAGCCGAGCACGGCGGCGGGCGACGCGGGGTGGACAGAGGAGGCGGCGCTCGGAGGAGGGTGACAAGGAGGAAAGGGCCGGCGGTGGGGACGCAGAGGAGGCCCAGGGTAGGGCGGCGCCAGGACCGGAGGGGAGCACCGGCGGCGAGGTCGGGCTCGTGCGGCGGCGGGGTTTGCGGGAGGAGCCAGACGAGGAGAGGCGAGAGGTGGGGAATCGAACGGGGTGGGGTCCGATCGTGGGGTTGGGGTGGTTCCGTGAGGGGCGAGTGGGTGGGCCAGGGGCGTCGGGTGGAGTGGGGGAAGCAGGTGGCCGGTGGGGCGCGGGCCCAGGGTGGGACCCGGGTCCAGGCGGGAGCTGGCCAGGTGGCGGTGGGATGGGGAGAGGAAGAGAGTTGGGGGTGAGGTGGCGGGCTGGGATAGGATAGGGGAAAGAGAGTGATGAGGTGGCGGCAGGCTATTGGGTGGGGTGAGGTGGAGGCAGAGTGGGTAGATTAGGTGTAGCTAGGATTAGGAATTGGACAGGCTGGTTTTGTACTGGGGTGGCCGACTGGGTCGGAGCGGCCCGGTACGGCTGCCCCCTAAAAAATAATTAAACAATTTATTTATTCCAAACGGGGCTTTTGCAAATCGTTGGCAGAAAAAACAAAATAATCCGGAAACCCGGGTTTTAATTTAAAATCAAGACGGGGCGTTTAGAAAACAAAAATCAGACTTTTCGAAAATAGTTTCAGACAAACAAATGCATGATGATGACGATGCTCAAATGCAATGTGGCATGATGACATGAGCATGCGGTCATGATGATGCAATGCACAAAAACAACGCGATTTTCTAGTAGTGGTTTTTGCGGGATGCCACAATAATCATCTTTGCGCGACTGATAAACATCTTTCTCATCAGCCGGCGCATCTACAGCAGGGGCGTCACCTAGCGCTTTCTCAAGGACATAGTCCTTTTGTCCGCCAGAGAGAATGATTCTCAGATTGCGGAACCAGTTGGTGAAGTTAGACCCATTGTTCTTAAGCTTTTCTTCCTCAGCAAAAACGTTGAAGTTGAAGTTGGACTTAGCCATTTGATCTACAAAATTTGCAAGTACAATTTAGACTATGTTCATGATAACTAGTTCAACTTAATCAAATTACTAGATGAACTCCCACTAGATTCAACATCCCTCAAGTTGTTTAGTGAACATGATCCAAATTCACCACACCTAATCCGATCTTCACGAGAAGAGATGTAGTTTCAATGGTGGACAACAAAGTGTCGATCATATCATTCATATGACTCATGCTTAACCTTTCGGTTCATGTGTTCCGAGGCCATGTCTGTACATGCTAGGCTCGTCAAGTCAAACCCAAGTATTTCCGCGTGTGCAAAACTGGCTTGCACCCGTTGTATGTGAACGTAGAGTTTATAGCACCCGATCATCACGTGATGCTTGAACACGACGAACTTTTGCAACGGTGCATACATGGGGAGAACACAGTTTTATCTTGATCTTTAAGTGAGGAATCATCTTATAATGCTACCGTCACGATCTAAGCATAATAAGATACATAAAAGGATAAACATCACATGCATATAACTTTATGTGACATGGTATAGCCAATCTTCGCGCAATGATCTCCATCTTGTGCGTGCCAGCATGATCTCCATCACTCCACCATGATTGCCTCCACCACGAATAGCAACTACAATTATTGCTAACTACTTAGCGATAAAGTAAAGCTATTACATGGCGTATAAGAAGTTGACACACAAGTCATACACAATTATAAAGACAACCATATGGCTCCTGCCGGTTGTGTACTCATCGACATGCAAGTCGTGAAACATTACAAAACATGATCATTGCATACAACATACACATCACATCTTGGGCCATACCATATCACAGAAAACACTCCCTACAAAAATGGTTAGACGCCTCTACTTTGTTGTTGCATGTTTTACGTGGCTTATGGGAGTAACAAGCTAAGAACGATTCTTACCTACGGAAAGCCACAACGGTGATATTATGGTTGCCAAACTCTGGTGTAAATCCCATGACAACTATAGTGAGAGAAACTGGCATCCACCAGCCGCATGTGTGGAACAAGCCACACGTCAAGTGCGGAGCCGGTCTCGCGAACGAGGTCGCGTAAAGTTGGCCTGGACCGCTTCGATCTCACTATCCCGCATCATAAGAAGTACACAAACAAGAGGCTTGCAACATAAAACATCAATGCCCCCAATAAGCAGGTTGACTTCTACTCATGAAACACATCTACGCATAGATCTAGCTCTGATACCACTGATGGGTTTCGTAGCATAGTAAATCAAAAATTTCTACGGATACGAACGGGAAAGCCAAGATCTAATCTAGAAGATGCAAACAATGAGGGGGGAATAGATAAGATCTTCATACCCTTGAAGATTCACACAGCGGAACGTTCAACGAACGTGGTTGATGTAGTCGTACTCGCTTCTCCTCCTCGCGATCCGATCCGATCCAACACCGCAAGTGGCGATGCCTCCAAGATATGCACACGTGCGGCACCTCGACGTCTCCTCCTTCCTCGGTCCAGCAAGTGGGGTAGAGAGATAGGTTGGATCTACAACACGACGGCGTGGTGCAAGCGGTGGAGAGTTTCTGCGGCAGGGCTTCGCCTACGCGCAATCGGGAGGGAGAGAGAGAGGAGGGCAGCAGGGTGGCTAGGGCTTGAGGAGGTCGTGTGTGGAGGGTGCGCCCCCAGCCCTCTTTATATAGAGGGGTGGGCGGCTGGCCCTTGCCCCTCCCCCAAGCCCTAGGGCCGGCGGCCAAGGAGGGAGGAGTGGGGGGCAAGTTCCCCCCCCCCCTCTTCTAGAAGCTCCCCTAGGGTTTCCCCTAGGGCTTGGCCGGCTGGGCCTATGGGGCCTTGTGCCCCTGGACCAATGCGTCCAGGGCACTCCCTCGTAGGCCCACGCCCCCTCCCGACAAGTGGGGCCACGTTGGTCCCACTCCGGAAGTGTCGTGGTGGTGGCACGGCAGATGCCATGGGTAGGCTAAAGTATGGGGTCAATGGATGCTAGAGGGATCTAGGGAGGGAAGATGCAGTTGATTCTGCACACAGAAGGCAAAGGTAAAGATCTTATTTCTCCTTCCTTGGGCTACAAGCGCTCCTTGAGCTGTGTTTTAGAAGGAAGAACTAAACCAGCCTAACGATACTAGAAAATGAGCCGATCCCCTCCTCAGGGTCCAAGCCTCCCCTTATAAAGGAGAGCCTTGGGTTCCTTTAGGGCTGATGTGGCAAGCATATTCGAGGAATATGCTTCTCCCAATATATTAGTTCGGCGCCCCCCTTTCCCTGTCGCTCCCCTAATGACGGCAAGGTTCCAGAGGGCCCCTCCTGTGCGCCTCGGGCTTCAGGACTGTCACCTCCGTGACCTCCTTCTGCCCCTCTGTCGCTTTGCGCCTTTGTCCGCAGTGCTTGGCTCCGCTCAGATTCTCCCTAGCCTGCGGCTAGAGTTTGACTTCAGGCTTCTCCTTCTCCTGCAAGCTTCGTATCATTCGGCCCTGCCTCGTGTAACTCGGCTTGTCCTTCACCTGCATCAAGATTACTCGGTCTAACCCGGCCGACTTACGCAGTATCTCGGCCGGGTAATGCCTTGCTATCATTATAAGGGTCCTGCCCTTTCCTATCTCAGCCAACTTCTACAGGATTCGGCCTATTTAGACTGTAACTCGGAAACTAGACGGGGGACATCCTTTCGTCTTTCCCCGTCTTTACCCTATCCGTGGTTACTTCCCCAACATTAGTCCCCGAAGCTGGTATGGCCCCGCCGATAACGTCGGACGGGCTGTATCAGTTTCATGACACACGTTCCGCATTGTTTCCGAGTTATTTCTTTCTCGTTCGAGGAATCATCGTATCTTCTCGCGTACGCCTCATCCTACGTGTCATTCCCATCATTGTTTCTCTAGTTTTTTGTTCCTCTATAGTATTTACTGTCAGGCTACATTTACTACTGCGCCTGTCGCGCCGGCGCTGCGACGCCTCGTGTGCCGTTTCCGTTGGGGATCGTGACCTTCTTTGCTACCGTGTGGCCCTTGGTGCGGTTCCGCTCAACGACGTGTGATCGTGCGGCGCACACGATCTACACGGCCACTAGCCACACCCACGATCCCACTACCTTGCTTGCGGCTCGGTTATAAAGAGGGGCACGGCGCTGGGGGATTCACTTTCCCCTTTTCGCTCGCCCGCGCCCTTCTTCTTCCTCTCGCTTCCGCGCCCGTTCGCAGCTCCGCCACCGCGCGTTCATCTAAACCTCCGACGGCGAGGACTCCGCTGCGTTGCTCCGTCTGCCTCGTCCTTGTTCGTTAGCTTCGGCGTCGTCGCCGGTGAGTTCTTTCCGGTCCCGTCGCCTAGGCTTTCCTCTAGATTTCTCTGTCTCCATCTCGTTTTCGTGCGGTGGTTCCTTTGCTACTCCGCCGCCGTTTCTGAGTAGAATCACGACGGGGCCCTGTAGTTCTAAACCTTCCTCCGCCGCTAGTTCTTCCTCTGCTGATTTTTCCGGCGAGCCCATGTCTAGCTCCTTCAGCGGTGCCCTGATAGAGGATGACGATGCTGGCTCTGGGCCCGAGCGAGGCTCGTGGCAGGGCTCCTCCGTTACTCGCCGCGAGATCGAGTGGCTTATCCGAACTCGGAGGATTCCCGCTGAGGTCTCCTGTCGCTTACCCGGCAGCGAGTCCTCTCCGGATCTTAGGGAAGGCGAGTATGTAGTTTTCATGTCGCATTTCTCGCGCGGCTTTGGTCTCCCTCTTAGCGACTTTGCTAGGGAATTTCTCGACTACTTCGGCCTTCAGCCGCATCACCTTCCTGCAAATGCCATCGCCTCTCTTTCAGCTTTTATCTCTGCCTCGGAGGGATACTTCGGCCTATGGCCGTCCGTACATGTCTGGTCGAAGTTCTTCCCGATTCGTTCTAACGTTATCCCTGACAAGTCTCTGCACCCTTCCGAGAAACTGCTTACTCAATGTGGAGCGGCGTCCATTACACCTCGGAGGAAGTCCGTATTTCCTCGTGTTACAGGGCTAGAGTCGTGCAAGAAGTGGCACAAGTCCTTCTTCTATGTCAAGAACACGGGGACGGAGGACAAGATTCGGCTCCCTGCATTCTCCATTGGTACGCCCTCCAAGGTGAATTGGACTTATAATCCAAGGAAGAGTCATGCCTTGGCCGAGGCTTTTGAGATTCGGCTTAAAGAGCTGATCCGCGTCGGGTTACGCGGCGAGGATTTGATGGCTACCTTTATCAGTAGCCGAATCTGCCCATTCCAGAAACGGACGCATAAACTCTGCTACATGAGCGGTCCTCTTGACCCCAACCGAGTCTCAACCATGGAGCTGGACAACTATCTCATCTTTAAGCGTGTCCGAGCTATCTTCAAGACAGAGATGCCTGAGGACTAGGCTTGGGGATTGAAGCCGTTCACCCGCGAGCGTCCCCCTCCCGAAGTAAGCTTAATCACTAACGCTTTGTTTTCCAAATTTTTTTGTAACTGTTTTCACTGATTTTCCTCTTTCTTGTCTTACAGAGGTTCGCAGAACAGAAGGACGAGGATGCCGAAGTGTTGTCGCTTCCGTGGCCTACGGACCGGAATACCCCGGACACTGGGGAGCCGGACTCGGAAGAGTTCGTCCCTAAGTCGGATCCCTCCCCGGCTCGTGCTCGTGGCAAGACCTCGGCCCACGAGGAGGAAGGTGATTCGGACGAGGTCCAAGTTCTAGAGGTAGTTGCCGCAATGCCTATTTCTTATGCATTTCCAGCTTCTACTTTCCCAGCTAATCCGGCCGGTCAGGTTCACGACACCGAGCCTATTGCTTCCCGTCCCCCTGTTACCTCGGGGAAACGTGGGGCTCCTGTTGGTGCCTCAGAGGTGGCCCCCAAGAAACGAATGAAGAAATCCGCACTGAATCCTCCCCGGCGCAAGACCATGCCTGGAGTCGCAGGGTAAGTTCCTTTTGCTCGTATTTCTTGTTTCTCTCTTTCTGTTTTTTAACCTGACGCCCTTCTTTCTTTTCTATTTTCGCAGTGCTCCGCTTTCTGTTAAGCCCGACGGTCCTAGCATGACTAGACGTGTGAATCGGCAGCCGTCTCCTCCGCCTGCCGAAGATACTAGGATTCCCAGTCCTGCTCGTGTTGCATCTCCTCCAGTTCCGAATCGATCGCCCCCTCGCCACGATGTGCCTGAGAATCCTCTTGTTAACGTTGATTCCACTCGGCCCTCCGATATTTCCACCGAACCAGTTGCCTCTTCTGTGAATCCGAGTGTCTCTACCGAGCCTCTTTCTACCCCTGCGGTTTCTATAGAAGCTCCAGCCCCGGCCGAGGACGTCCATATCTCGGCGCCCTCTGCGACCGTGACCCCTCCGGATCCTAAAGACGTCGTTCCCATTGCCGAGGTATCAGCTCCTGCTGATGCCTCTAAAGCAAGAAAAGTTGTCGCCGCCAAGGCTTCCACTTCACAGAAATGTCTTGTCGGCTCTTCTCAGCCGAGTATCGCCGATGTGCTGTGCAAAGGAATTGCCCCCACCAAAACCTCCGTTACTCCGGCCGCCGGTACCCAGCTTGCCCTTCATAAAAGCCCTGCGGCCGCGGAGGTTACACAGCACGTCCGGGGTAAAGTCCTAACTCGGACGGCAAGTGGGAACAGCCTCGGCTCACTGGTGGAGTATGCTAATAACTGGAATGCTGCCGATCAATTTGAGGGTAATCCCAGCAGTCAGCCGTTCCAGCTTTCTGACATTAGCAGCCGCTTGGATCAAGCCGCCAAGATCGTCCTTGATAGTAACAGGATGAATGAGGTAATTGTAGTTTTACGGAGTTTTGATTAATTCTCCAGATGCTACTATATGTACTCTAGTCCCCGAAACTTGCAAGCGAATAACTTGTTATTCGCTTGGAAGTTTTATGATGCTTTACTTAATTCGATTTAACTTTAGGGTTCGAACCTATATCCGACTAGATCTGCCTTAAACTTTGCTTGATTTTTGTCTAGTTGATCTTCGAATATCCAGCCACTTAGATCCGGGTTAAGTTTTGCTTGACTTGGATCTATTTTGGCTTTGAATATCCAGCCACCTAGATCCGGGTTAAGTTTTGCTTTACTCGGATCTGTTCTGGCTTTGAATATCCAGCCACCTAGATCCGGGTTAAGTTTTGCTTGACTCGGATATGTTCTGGCTTTGAATATCCAGCCACCTAGATCCGGGTTAAGTTTTGCTTGACTCGGATCTATTCTGGCTTTGAATATCCAGCCACCTAGATCCGGGTTAAGTTTTGCTTGACTCGGATCTGTTCTGGCTTTGAATATCCAGCCACCTAGATCCGGGTTAAGTCTTGCTTGACTCGGATCTGTTCTGGCTTTGAATATCCAGCCACCTAGATCCGGGTTAAGTTTTGCTTGACTCGGATCTGTTTTTGGCTTTGAATATCCACTCATCGTTTGCTCTATTGCTCAGATTGCACATGACCGGCGGACTGCTGAATTTCAAAATTGCTTTTTTCGCACAGAAAACTGGAAGAAAAATATGAGAAAGTTATTCCTGTGGTGAAAAAAGCTGGTAAGTCGACAATTCTTTTCGTCATCTCCGACATTCCTATTGTTTTGTATGCGAGATGTCTGCTTACTTTGTTGATGAACAGGTAACATCAATAATCTCAACATCCATCTTGAGAAGAAAGTCAAGAACTTGGAAGGTTAGTTTCCCTTTTACCTTATACCTTTCCCTCTTTAAAATGTGCGCTAAGTTTCTTTTATCTCATTTGGCTTTGGTAAAGCCGAGTTACAAACTTTTGCAGCATCACACCAAGATTGCACGCCCATGCCTGATGTGATGCTGTATTTTTTAGAACAAAGCGCTACTCATTCGGCATAGCTAAAGGAAAAGGACGATGAAATAGCTCGGCTGCGCGCCGAGGTGGAGGCCCTTAAGCTCTCTCAAAAGTCCGAATTAGAAAAGGTCGACCAGGAGTTCTCCGAGGAGAAAAATCGGCTAGCTCTGCAATTGCAGAAAAATAAAGAGCTCCTCGAGGCTGCCGAACTGAAAACTCGGGGAATGAGCGAGGAGATCGCTCTCTTTGAGAAGAGCAAGATTGACTGGGCTAAAGACCTTCAGATAATGATGAGTTATATTCATCGTAAGCTTCTTAGCACAGCCGGATTATCTTTTTCTTTTTTCCTCCTGCCCCCTGACTCATTCGTGTTTTGCGCAGATCATTTTCCAGAAGCTAAGCCCGTGAGCTCTAAAGCAGTTCTTGCTGCTCGTGTGCGCCGAGGTGTTCCTGTTGACGCGGACTCGGAGTACTCGATGGAAGATTTCCTGGTTGCTGTCGGTGCTGTAGTTGGTCCGATGAAGATTATGGGCAGGGATTTGGTGCAGGAAGCTATCCGAGCGTACCATGTTCTCTGGCCGAATACCTCTGGGACTCCTGATATCAATGAGGTCCAATTGCTGGTGAAGAGATTAATGGAGTCCGAGAGGCAACTAAGTCTTTGGAGGGAATCAGCCGGATGAGCTGGCGCTGATATGGCTCGCATTGTTATTATGTCATGGTATGAAGATATTTCTCTTGATATCTTGAGAAATTTGCGCACTGGTTCCCGTTGGGTTGAGGACCCCACCTTCGTCGCTCTTCGGCAAGCTCGCGCCTTCCAGCTCGTTGAGTATGCCGACGTGCATACCTGGAATGAAGATCTGAGTTTCCTTCCGAACCTGGACGATGAGGTCATAGTCGAGGATGCATCGGATAACAACTCAGCTGAACAAGGGGAAGATGAGGATGACTCGGCTACTTCTGGTGATTCCAGTTCGAGCTCGGATGGCAACGGCGACGCGCGATCCTCCTCCAAAGGTACTGGGCATTCAACTGCACAAACTGATGCTCCTCAGCAGCCTCGGGCTTCGGCCGAAGTTGCACCTGGGTCTGTGGAGGGCGAGGCAACCTCGGCCGAGGCTCCGCCTACCTCGGAGTATCCAGCCCCTGACCAAGTTATTGCCTCTCCAGCTGGAAACCTTTAAGTCATTTCTTATCCCTGGTATGCCGGGCGTACGATGTACGTGGAACATTTGTCCATCTTCTGTATGGCATGAATTTCTTTTGCCGTGTGCTGCTGAGACATAAATGTTTGTAGTTGTTATCACTTTGTTTAAGTGGTTTTGTTCGTCCGAATCCTTGCTTTGGTGGCTTGCGATTTCTTGATTTTAGGATATATCTTTGCCTTTGTATTCCCGTGGTTTAGCCAATTAATCTGGGTGTGAGCTTCGAATATCATACGAGATTGAGCTGTTCTTACTCTGAGTGTCGAAGTTTGATACCTTCCTTGTATCAAAGGCTAACCACTACTTCGGAACAATATATGGCAGTCCCCGAGTCACTGCCTATAGCGCCGAAGTTTAGTGTGTAAACCAAATTTCAGAAATAATATAAGACGGTTGCCGAGTCGCTGCTCAAGGTGCCGAGGTTTAGTACATAACATAAAATTGGAGCAACATATGGCAGTCCCCAAGTCACTGCTCTGGATGCCGAGGTTTAATACATAAGATGTAATTGAAATAACATATGGCAGTCCCCGAGTCACTACTCTGGATGCCGAGGTTTAATACCTAAGATGAAATTGAAATAACATATGGCATTCCCCGAGTCACTGCTCTGGATGCCGAGGTTTAATACATAAGATGAAATTGAAATAACATATGGCAGTCCCCGAGTCACTGCTCTGGATGCCGAGGTTTAATACATAATTGGTTCTTGATCTTGAGATACTATACTACGAGTAAAATGGACGAAGTAAAGCTACGTTCCATGGCCTCTTCGTTTCTTCGCCGGCTTTGTCTGCCCTGTTCTTTCCAGGGGATTGAGCATCGATTAGGTAATAGGCATCATTGTGCAATGCTTTGCTCACGATGAATGGTCCTTCCCATGGAGGTGACAGCTTGTGCATGCCGGCCGTGCGTTGCACCAGTCGGAGAACTAAATCCCCTTCTTTGAACACTCTTGGATTCACCTTCTTGCTGTGATATCGTCGCAAGTTCTGCTGATAAATAGCTGATCGTGATAGCGTTAGCTCTCTGGCTTCTTCTAGCAGGTCCATAGTATCTTGCCGAGCTACTTCATTTATCTCTGAAGTTGTATATTGAGCAACTCTCGGCGAGTCATGTACTATGTCGGCTGGAAGCACGGCCTCTGCCCCGTATACCATAAAGAATGGTGTATAACCTGTTGATCTGTTCGAGTAGTCCTGAGGCTCCATAATACTGCTGGTAATTCCTCAATCCAACATCCTGCCGACCTTTGCAATGGTTCGACGAGTCGTGGTTTTATTCCGGACAACACTAGTCCATTAGACCTTTCCACTTGCCCATTAGATGCTGGGTGAGCCACAGAGGCAACATCTAATCTTATGCGTTTCTCTTGGCAAAACCTAGCGAAAGCTCCTTCTGCAAAGTTTGTGTCGTTATCTGTAATAACATTGTGCGGGTACCCATATATTAAGATGATATCTTTGAGGAATTTCACTGCTGTGGGCCCATCACATTTTTTTATTGGCTTCACCTCAATCCATTTTGTGAACTTGTCCACCATAACCAATATGTGGGTCATCCCCCCTCGGGCCGGCTTAAATGGTGCCACCATATCTAAGCACCACACAGAAAACGGCCAAGTAATGGGTATCGTTTTTAACTCGGACGACGGCACGTGTGTCTTGGTTGCATATCTCTGACAACCATTGCATTTTTCAACCAGCTCTTTGGCTTCCTTCAACGCCGTTGGCCAATAAAACCCATGCCTGAATGCTTTGGCCACTAAGGCACGAGATGAGGTGTGGTGTGCACATTCTCCTTGATGTATATCGAGGAGGATCTCCTGGCCTTCTGCCAAACTCACGCACCTTTGCAATACACTTGTGACACTTCTTTTATATAGCTCATTATTTATGATTGTATAATCTTTAGCTCTCCTTTTTATCTGTCTTGCTAACACTTCACTATTCGGCAAAATCGCATCTTTAAGGAAAGAGAATATGGGTTGCGCCCATACCGGTGTGATTTTCTCTGGTGTAGTCTCACTGTCTATTTCCATGTTTTCTGCCGACATAACTACCTCGGCTTTCTCCATAGTTATGCTTAACTATGCTGTCCTCCTCTTGGGGAGTTCCGGGTTATATTGCTGGTCTAGTTCCATCGGCACATTATCTTCTGCTGAATTTGCCGGAATAAAGATGGATTCGGACTCTAGAGATGGAGTTATTGATGGTTCCCTGAGGTGCTCTAGAGCAATACCTGGGGGAATTGACTGCCTGGTTGATCCTAGCTTTGACAACGTGTCTCCGGCATCATTTTCCGCCCGAGGTATGTGGTGAAATTCACACCCTTCAAAGTATCCACTGATCTTTTGCACATGAAATCTATACAAAGCCATATTATCATCTAATGCGTCCCAATTGCCTGAGACTTGTTGTACTACTAGATCCGAGACACCATAGCATAAGATTCGGCGTATGCCAATCTCTTTTGCTACTTTCAATCCATGGACCAGTGCTTCATATTCGGCTACATTGTTTGACGCGGCAAAATGTATTTGCAGCACATATTTCAGTTGATCTCTTTTGGGCGAGGTTAACACTATTCCTGCCCCCAAACAATTTCTTAGTTTGGAACCGTCGAAATGCATCGTCCAATAATTTTGGTCCGGTAATGGTGGCTCCTATTGCTGTAGGGTTCGCAGCATAGAAAACAAAAATTTTCCTACGATGTGAACTATATACCAAGATCTATCTACTAGATACAAACAACGGGCGGATGTATATCCGTAGAGAACATACCCTTGAAGACCGACAAAGCTTAACGAGTTCAACTCGTGGTTGATGTAGACGATCTCTTGCCGATCTCAAGATCGAGAGGAAGTCCTAGCGCCGCAAATCAGCAGCGCATCCGTGCTCGCACACACGTTCGAGGCACCGAGCAACCTCCGCCTCCTCGCTCCAGCGATGCAGCGGAAGCACAACTCTTTCTTTCCGAATAGCCACCGGGAACATGTATCTCGCTAGTCCGAGACCATGGGGGATAAATTCTAGAGGGGGAGAGAGATCCTTCACGAGGAGGTGTGAGAGACAAGTGAGGAGGGGGGCTCCTTTTATAGGAGGAGGGGGGGCACCCAAGGGGGTGGCCGCCGGCCATGGGGGCTGCCCCCTCCCCTCCTTCATTCATGTGGGTGGACACTCCACTCACAAAATGCCCTTTAAATTCCCTCCACTCAAAAGTCCACTCAAATTCCCATTAAATTTCCACCAAATTTAATGCAAACTCTCATTAAATAAAACTCTTTTATTTTATTCAGAATTTTGTCAATTACTTTAATGACAAACATTCACAAATAACCCCTTGCTAGAATTCTATTTCACATGCATAACCACTTTATGCAATTTCACCCGAAAACCTGTTTCGGTATCTAGTGAAATAAATTCCTGCGCTTGTTCATTCTTTCGGCATGAAACATTTGCTCCAATTGGATGTCGGTGTCTCTTAAGTGTGTCACCCTATGGTTCGTGAATAATGCGGACATGATCGAGACCCCTCTCGGATCAATAATCAGAAGCGGGATCTGGAGACCCATACTGACTCCCACACATTCAACGATGACTTTCTTGTGATCGTCGGAACCTTTTACGCTAGTATCTTAATCCCTTTGTTTCACGATATATTACATGTCCGAGATTCGATCATCGGTATCTCCATACCTAGTTTGATCTTGTTACCGACATGCACTCTTTTCTCGTTCCTGTGATATAACATTCTAGTGATCAAATCACTTGCTTGCAAGCTAATCAATGTGATATCACCGAGAGGGCCCAGAGTATATCTATCCGTCATCGGGATGAACAAATTCCACTCTCGATCCATGAGCCTCAACATAACACTTTATTAGTTCTGAATCCATCTTTATAATCACCCTGTTACGGTGTGACGTTTGATGTTATCAAGAAACTCTTCCGGTGTTAGTGATTGACATGATCTCATGGTCTAAGGATTAGGATCACTTCGTAAGTTGTTATAGCAATATAAACTCAATGACTTTGATCGTAATGCTATACTTCGGATGAATGTTCATCACACCATTACACTAATGTTGTGATCCCGTTATTAACAACATCCAATGTCCATGATCAGGAAACCTTGATCATCTTGTTAATCAACGAGCTAGTTTCTGTTTGTTTATTAAACACACATGTATTAACGTTTCCGTATTAATACAATTATAGCATGCAAAATAAACATCTATCATATACTTGGAATACACATAATAAACACTTTATTATTGCCTCTCAGGGCATATTCCCTTCAGTCTCCCACTTGCACTAGAGACAATAATCTAGTTACATAGTGATAAATCTAACACCCATTGAGTTCTGGTGTTGATCATGTTTTGCTCTAGGGAGAGTTTTAGTCAACGGATCTGCTACATTGAGATCCGTATGTACTTTACAAATCTTTATATCTCCATCCTTGACATGCTCGCGGATGGAGTGAAACCGGCGCTTAATATTCTTGGAATGTTTGTGAGACCTTGGCTCTTTGGCATTGGCAATGGCACCATTGTTGTCACAATAGATCACCATTGGGTCCAACGCGTTTGCCACCACTCCTAGTTCGGATATGAACTCCTTCATCCAAACTGCTTCCTGAGCCGCTTCTGAAGCAGCAACATATTCGGCCTCCGTTGTTGATCCCGCTACCACAGGTTGTTTGGAGCTCCTCCAACTAACCGCTCCGCCATTCATGAGAAATACATATCCGGATTGAGACTTAGAGTCATCCGGATCGGTGTCAAAACTAGCGTCGACATAACACTTAGCGACGAGCTCTTCTTCACCTCCGTATACAAGAAACATATCCTTAGTTCTTCGTAAGTACTTAAGGATATTCTTGACCGCTATCCAGTGTTCCGAACCTGGATCCGATTGGTACCTACTAGTCAAACTAATAGCATGTGCCACATCCGGTCTTGTACATAGAATGGCGTACATTATAGAGCCTATGGCTGAAGCATAGGGGACTTTGTCCATTATCTCTCTTTCTTCCGCCGAAGCCGGACTTTGAGTCTTACTCAATGTCTTGCCTTGCAACATAGGTAAGAACCCCTTCTTACTTCCGTCCATTTTAAACTTCTTTAAAATCTTATCAAGGTATGTACTTTGCGATAGCCCTATTAGGCGCCTAGATATATCTCTATAGATCTTTATGCCTAATATGTATGACGCTTCACCTAGGTCCTTCATTGAAAATTTGCTGTTTAGATAACTTTTAACACTGTTTAAAAGATCTATATCATTTCCGATCAATAATATGTCATCCACATATAATATCAGAAATGCCACATTGCTCCCACTCACTTTCTTGTAAATACAAGCTTCTCCATAAGTTTGGACAAATCCAAACTCTTTGATCACCTCATCAAAGCGGAGATTCCAACTTCGTGATGCTTGCTTCAATCCATAGATGGATCGCTGAAGCTTGCACACCTTGTTAGCATCCTTAGGATCGACAAAACCCTTTGGTTGTATCATATACAACTCTTCTTCAATATTACCATTGAGAAACGCGGTTTTGACATCCATCTGCCATATCTCATAATCGAAATATGCATCAATTGCTAACATAATCCTAACTGACTTTAGCATCGCTACGGGAGAGAAAGTCTCATCGTAGTCAACTCCTTGAATTTGTCGAAACCCCTTTGCGACAAGTCGAGCTTTATAGACGGTCACATTACCATCAGCATCAGTTTTCCTTTTGAAAATCCATTTGTTCTCCACGGCCTTTCGGTCGTGAGGTAATTCCACCAAGTTCCAAACTTGATTTTCATACATGGATTCCATCTCGGATTTCATGGCTTCTAACCATTTGTTGGAATCCGGGCTCATCATCGCTTCTTCATACGTCGCAGGGTCATCATTTTCATCAACCATGAAATTCATGACAGGATTTCCGTACAGCTCGGGAGCTGCACGCGTCCTGTTTGACCTGCGAGGTTCGGTAGTACTCTCTTTTGGAGTTTCATGATCATTATCATTAGTTCCCTCTTCAACAGGTGGAGCCAACTCCGGAACAACTTCCGGCGCTGCGCTACTCGCCATACTTTGAAGAGAAGGTTCCACAAGCTCTTCGAGTTCTACCTTCCGACTACTCACACCTTTCACGAGAAACTCTTTCTCTAGAAAGGATCCATTCTTGGCAACAAAAACCTTGCCCTCGGATCTGTGATAGAAGGAATACCCAATAGTTTCTTTAGGGTATCCTATGAAGACGCATTTTTCCGCTTTGGGTTCGAGTTTATCCGGTTGAAGTTTCTTCACATAAACATTGCATCCCCAAACTTTAAGAAATGACAGCTTAGGTTTGTTTCCAAACCACAATTCATACGGTGTCTTTTCAACGGATTTAGATGGTGCCCGATTTAAAGTGAATGCAGCAGTTTCTAGTGCATAACCCCAAAATGACAACGGCAAGTCCGTCAGAGACATCATAGATCGAACCATATCTAATAAAGTACGATTACGACGTTCCGACACACCATTTCGCCGTGGTGTTCCGGCAGGTGTGAGTCGTGAAACAATTCCACACTCTTTCATGTGAGTGCTAAACTCGTAACTTAGATACTCACCTCCACGGTCGGACCATAGAAATTTGATCTTTCTATTACGATGATTTTCCACTTCATTCTGAAATTCCTTGAACTTTTCAAAGGTTTCAGACTTGTGTTTCATCAAGTAGATATAACCGTATCTACTCAAATCATCCGTGAAAGTAACAAAATAACGATATCCACCTCGCGCCGACACACTCATTGGACCACATACATCAGAATGTATCATTTCCAATAAATCTGTCGCCCGTTCCATTGAACCGGAAAACGGCGTTCTAGTCAGCTTGCCCATAAGGCATGGCTCACATGTATCAAATGATTCATAATCAAGTGATTCCAAAAGTCCATCCGAATGGAGCTTCTTCATGCGTTTAACGCCAATATGACCTAGACGGCAGTGCCACATATATGCGGATATATCATCATTAAGTTTAATCCTTTTAGCATCAACATTATGAATATGTGTAACATTATCATCGAGATCTAATAGAAATAAACCATTCATCATCGGTGCATGACCATAAAAGATTTCATTCATATAAATGGAACAACCATTGTTCTCGGATTTAAATGAATAACCACTTCGCATCAAACACGATCCAGATACAATGTTCATGCTCAGTGCAGGCACCAGATAAAATTTATTCAAGTTTATAACTAATCCCGACGGCAAGTGGAGAGGCAGCGTTCCGACGGCGATCACATCAACGCTTGATCCATTGCCGACACGCATCTTGACCTCACCCCTTGCTAGCGGTCGCTTGTTTCGCAGCCCCTGATTCGAGTTACAAATATTAGCAACTGAACCGGTATCAAATACCCAGGTGCTACTGCGAGCACTAGTCAAGTACACATCAATAACATGTATATCATATATACCTTTGTTTGCCTTGCCGGCCTTCTTGTCTGCCAGATACTTGGGGCAGTTGCGCTTCCAGTGGCCAGTCCCCTTACAATAGCAGCACTCGGAATCAGACTTAGGTCCAACTCGGGGTTTCTTTTCAGGCGCGGCAACCGGCTTGCCACCCTTACTTCCCTTCCGTTTTCCCTTATTGTCTTTCTTGAAACCAGTGTTCCTATTGATCATCAACACTAGATGTTCCTTTTTGATCTCCACTTCTGCAGTTTTAAGCATTGACAGAAGCTCGGGGAGAGACTTCTTCATGCCTTGCATATTATAGTTCATCACGAAGCTCTTATAGCTAGGTGGTAGAGACTGCAGAACACGATGGATGCCTAAGTCAATGGGAATCGATATTCCCAAGGACACAAGCTTATCGGCGTAACCCGACATCTTGAGTACATGCTCACTAACGGAGCTGTGCTCTTCCATCATGCAGCTAAAGAACTTTTCTGAAGCGTTGTAGCTCTCTACAGCAGCATGTGTGTCAAAAATCATTTTCAACTCACCCATTGTATCAAATGCATTGCCGTTTTCGAAACGCTTTCGAAGTTCCGGCTCTAGCCCATACAATATGCCGCAATGAACTAAGTTGTGGTCCTCCTGACGAGTCTGATAGACATTCTTCTCCTCGTCAGGGGCATCATCAAAAGGTGGGGGGCCTAACGACGCTTCTAGCACATATTGCTTTTGTGCAGCAGAGAGGAGAATCCTCAAATTCATGGCCCATTCGGTAAAGTTGCTACCGTTCGTTGCTAGTTTCTCTTTCTCCATGAACACATTGAAATTAAAAGCAGGTGGTGCCATCTACAACAGAATTTGTAAAGTTTAGACTAAGTGTATGATAGATTGAGTTCAACTAATCTTTATTACGAATGAACTCCCACTCAAAAACGACATCCCTCGTGCCTTTTTGGTGATTACATGAACCAAATCCACTACACCAAGTCCGATCATCACGTGAGTCGGTATAGCTTCAAAGGCGAGCATCAAATGGGCATCATATCAACTATATGACTCATGCTTAACCTTTCGGTCCGTGTTCCGAGGCCATGTTTGTACATGCTAGGCTCGCCAAGTTAGAACCTTAGTATTCGCGTGTGTAACTGTTTTACACCCGAAATATGGTCGTGGATCCAAGAACACCCGATCATCACGTGATGTCTTGGATCGACGAAAACATAATCGGTGCATACTAAAGGAAGAACACATTCTTATCTTGATATTTAAATGAGGGATCATCTTATTATGCTAACAAAGCGCTAAACAAGCAATATAAGATGCTATCAAACATCATATGTTTATTAGTGAAATGATATGGTTCCCGCAGATGATCTCTATCATGTGCATCGTGGTATGATCACTATCATACCTATATGTGTAAATCCAAGGTCTATGGATTTTACACGCTATGTGTGTTGTAAGAGTATCATCTCATACTTCTACTTACAACACTACCATATCATAACACTAGCCCAGCAACAATCTAAACTAGACGCCTCTAATTTATCCATTGCAAGTTTTACGTGGCTTAGGGCTTTCGAGATAGAACCGTTCTTACCTACGAACATGAACCACAACGAGGATAATCAAATTGTTGACAACTCGCTTGCAAAATAGATATTGACTATAGTAGGAGAGACAGACACCCGCTAGCCACTTATGCAAACTAGTTGCATGTCAAGCGTGGAACAGGTCTCATGTGCGAGGACATGTAAAGTTTGTCCGGGCCGCTTCATCCCACTATGCCACCAATATCCAAAATTACAAAAAAGGAGCAACAACATGATCATCATCGCCCACATACTCATATGTGTACTACCCGTGTAAAGTATCTACGCATAGATCCGGCTCTGATACCACTGTAGGGTTCGCAGCATAGAAAACAAAAATTTTCCTACGATGTGAACTATATACCAAGATCTATCTACTAGATACAAACAACGGGTGGATGTATATCCGTAGAGAACATACCCTTGAAGACCGACAAAGCTTAACGAGTTCAACTCGTGGTTGATGTAGACGATCTCTTGCCGATCTCAAGATCGAGAGGAAGTCCTAGCGCCGCAAATCAGCAGCGCATCCGTGCTCGCACACACGTTCGAGGCACCGAGCAACCTCCGCCTCCTCGCTCCAGCGATGCAGCGGAAGCACAACTCTTTCTTGCCGAATAGCCACCGGGAACATGTATCTCGCTAGTCCGAGACCATGGGGGATAAATTCTAGAGGGGGAGAGAGATCCTTCACGAGGAGGTGTGAGAGACAAGTGAGGAGGGGGGCTCCTTTTATAGGAGGAGGGGGGCACCCAAGGGGGTGGCCGCCGGCCATGGGGGCTGCCCCCTCCCCTCCTTCATTCATGTGGGTGGACACTCCACTCACAAAATGCCCTTTAAATTCCCTCCACTCAAAAGTCCACTCAAATTCCCATTAAATTTCCACCAAATTTAATGCAAACTCTCATTAAATAAAACTCTTTTATTTTATTCAGAATTTTGTCAATTACTTTAATGACAAACATTCACAAATAACCCCTTGCTAGTATTCTATTTCACATGCATAACCACTTTATGCAATTTCACCCGAAAACCTGTTTCGGTATCTAGTGAAATAAATTCCTGCGCTTGTTCATTCTTTCGGCATGAAACATTTGCTCCAATTGGATGTCGGTGTCTCTTAAGTGTGTCACCCTACGGTTCGTGAATAATGCGGACATGATCGAGACCCCTCTCGGATCAATAATCAGAAGCGGGATCTGGAGACCCATACTGACTCCCACACATTCAACGATGACTTTCTTGTGATCGTCGGAACCTTTTACGCTAGTATCTTAATCCCTTTGTTTCACGATATATTACATGTCCGAGATTCGATCATCGGTATCTCCATACCTAGTTTGATCTCGTTACCGACATGCACTCTTTTCTCGTTCCTGTGATATAACATTCTAGTGATCAAATCACTTGCTTGCAAGCTAATCAATGTGATATCACCGAGAGGGCCCAGAGTATATCTATCCGTCATCGGGATGAACAAATTCCACTCTCGATCCATGAGCCTCAACATAACACTTTATTAGTTCTGAATCCATCTTTATAATCACCCTGTTACGGTGTGACGTTTGATGTTATCAAGAAACTCTTCCGGTGTTAGTGATTGACATGATCTCATGGTCTAAGGATTAGGATCACTTCGTAAGTTGTTATAGCAATATAAACTCAATGACTTTGATCGTAATGCTATACTTCGGATGAATGTTCATCACACCATTACACTAATGTTGTGATCCCGTTATTAACAACATCCAATGTCCATGATCAGGAAACCTTGATCATCTTGTTAATCAACGAGCTAGTTTATGAGAGAGGCATAACTAGGAACTTTCTGTTTGTTTATTAAACACACATGTATTAACGTTTCCGTATTAATACAATTATAGCATGCAAAATAAACATCTATCATATACTTGGAATACACATAATAAACACTTTATTATTGCCTCTCAGGGCATATTCCCTTCAGTTGCACCTCGGCCCAATCTACGAAGAAGTCGGCGACCGCCTGAGATTTGATTGCATCTCTCCTATCGAATTGTGGGGCATATGGTGACAACTCAATTGCCCATTTTGCTATTCGGCCACTCGCATCTTTGTTGCTCAATATGTCGGCTATGGGTGCTTCACATATCACTTTGATGGGGTGTTCCTCGAAGTAATGTTTAAGTTTCTTTGCCGACATATACACTCCATAAGCCATCTTCTGATAATGTGGGTAATTTTGCTTTGAAGCGGATAACACCTCGCTCAAATAATACACCGGCCTCTGTACCGACTTATCATCTTCGAGTCGTTCTACGACGACTACAACACTTACTACTCTGTTGGTAGCCGCTATATAGAGTAACATAGGCTCTTTTGATAGTGGAGAGGCCAGAATGGGTGCTGTGCTCAACATTCTTTGCAACTCATGAAATGCACTGTCTGCTTGTGGAGTCCAAATGAACTTATCTGATTTCTTCATCAGTTGATAGAGTGGTAGTGCCTTCTCTCCCAGCCGACATACAAACCGGCTGAGCGAGGCTAAACATCCCGTGAACTTTTGTACTTCATTTAGACACCTTGGCAACTCCATTCTTTCTACTGCCTTTATCTTCGTTGGGTTGGCCTCTATACCTCGGCTAGATACAAGAAAACCGAGTAATTTTCCTGCTGGCACGCCAAATGTGCATTTTTCCGGGTTAAGCTTCATTCGGAACCTTCTCAGGTTCGCGAAAGTCTGCCGTATATCATCCAGTAGCGTTTTGCTTTCCTTGGTTTTGATGACCACGTCATCTACATATACTTGTACATTTTTGCCTATCTGGTCGTGTAGACATTTTTGCATGCATCTCTGATACGTTGCTCCTGCGTTTCGCAGGCCGAATGTCATTGTGCGATAGCAATAAGCCTCGTACGGGGTAATAAACGCAGTATTTATTTGATCGGCCGGATTTAACGGTATCTGGTGAAAACCAGAATACGCGTCTACAAATGACAATAACTCACAACCAGCGGTCGAATCAATGACTTGGTCTATTCTAGGTAATGGAAAAGGATCTTTTGGACACGCCTTGTTCAGGTTCGTGTAATCGATACACATTCGCCATACAATGGCTACATTCGGGTCATCTTTCTTCTTTTCTACTAGCACCGGATTCGACAACCAATCCAGATACAACACCTCCATGATGAACCCGGCCGCGAGGAGCCGAGCTATTTCATCCCCTATTATTTTTCTCCTGTCTTCGGCAAAGCGGCAGAGAGGTTGCTTCACCGGCCTTGCTCCTGGCCTTACATTCAGAGAGTGCTCAGCCAACTCCCTCGGAACACCTTGCAGATCCTGAGTTGACCATGCAAATATGTCCCGATTCTCACGGAGGAAGTTGGTGAGCTCGCTTTCCTATTTAGCATCTAGGCCTGCACCAATAGTAACAGTAAGCTCTGGGAATTGCTCATCTATCTGAAACTTCTTCGTTTCTTTAGTCGGCTGAAAGGCGACACTTCCATGTGGATTGGCTAGTGCCGGCATATTCAGCTGTGCCGACTGAGCGAGGGCTGCTACCTCCTAAATCCTTCTTTTTTCTCTTGCTATAACCAATGATTCGGCCAAATTTGACCCGGCTGAAGCACATTCCATTGACTTCTTGTAATCCCCTGCTACTGTTATCACTCCTTGTGGTCCGGGTAGATTCATTTTCAGATAACTTACGTGACAGCTGCCCATGAATTTGGCCAACGTGGGTCGTCCGAGTAAAGCATGATAACAACTCTCTAGATCCACCACTTCAAACTCTAAGTTTTCTGCTCTGCAGTTATCTCTTGTGCCGAATAACACATCCACTCGGACCTTACCAATGGGTTCGCATGAAAGCCCTGGCACTATCCCTTGGAAAGTGGTCCTCGTGGATTGCAGCATGTTCTGCGATATTCCGAGTTTGTGCATGGTATCTTTGTACATGATGTTGATACTGCTCCCATTGTCAATGAGAACCTTTGAAAATTTCACATTTATGCTTGGTCCAACAAACGTCGGATCCAACACGAGTGCATACGACCCCGGATTCGGCATTATCTTGGGGTGATCCTTTATGCTCCAAGTTACTTCCTGATCTGACCAAGGCACATATCTTGGCACTGCCGGCATAACTGCATTTACTTCCATATGCCGGCGTTGCACACTCTGCTTGTCTTGCTGTTCTGTTGTGAACACGCAATAAGACTGATGATGTTCTCTGTAATCATTGCGTCCAGTATTTCCTGGATTTGCCCTTCCATCCTGGCCTTGGTTCATCACTTGATGTACCGCATCTCTCCGGTCCGAGTTATCGTACCTTGGGGGAGGAGGTAGTAACATCAGTTGCTGTGCATTTGCTCTAGTCAATTGTGGCTAATGTTGTTGATGTACTTGAAGGGGCGCTGCCTGAATGCCTACGGGGTTTCCCATTGCATTTTTCATCCATGCACATTGGCGGGTCGTATGGTTGGCTGGCCTTGATGGGTTTGACGTGTGAAATTTACACGGTTGATCTAACATAGATTCGAACGTGTACTTCGGCCTCTCCTGCCATTGTTTCTTTTGTTCTGGGGTCCACTGTCTTTTTCCTTCATTCCTTGGTGTCCACTGCTGAGGACCATTCTTTTGCCGTTGATTCGTTCCGTGACTCGGCTGATCCTGCGCTACCGCTGCCACTTGGGCCGAATTATATCTATAATCCGGTCTTTCTTCTCTTCTTCTTCCTCTAAAGTCATTGCGCCTGGATGACCCGGCCAAATCTCTTGCATATTGGTCTTGTTGCTCCCGATGATCTGCCGACATTAATTCTGGTTGCGTTGGATCTCCTAATGCATAGGAGTCCGCTATTCTGATAGTTTCTGCCAATGTGGTTGGCATATCTCTTTGCAGTCGTTGCCACAATACACTAGCATAACGGCATCCTTGAGCGAACCAAGCTATTGCTTGTGACTCTATAACTCCTTCACACGAGTTTCTCAGGTTACACCATCGAGTTAAAAACTCTCTATCTGTTTCATTCGGCCTCTGCTTGCACATGGCTAACTGTTGCGGCCTGTTTGGCCTCTTGTATGTGCTGGTAAAGTTGCTGACGAACATTTCTTCAAAATCTAACCAACAGTTGATACTGCCTGTCGGTAGATTATTCAGCCATACCCTAGCTGGTCCTTCCAACATTTGTGGGACATACCGTACTGCCCATCGTAAGTTTCCACCCGCTATTTTCACAGCAGTGGCATAATCAATCAACCAGTCTTGTGGTTTGGTACTCCCATTATATGTTTTGGTGCCTCTCGCTAGCTGAAAGTTCGGCACAGGTGGTTCGCCCATGATCCGTGGTCCAAAGCACGTCGGACCTGGTGGGCCCTGTTCTTCCAGCAACTCGGACCGGTATAGCCGGTCTAACTTTACTCTTGTATCATTTGACGGCAAATCTCTGTACAGAACTCTGTCTTGCATTCCATAGTGGTTATTTCCACCATGGATCGCATATTCTATCTCGGAATAACCATCATTGTACCTTTCATTCACCTGATTGTGGCGAGCTGGTATCGCTTGTCTTTCTTGCCAAGGTTCATGTCTTGGCTGTGGGTTGAGCGGCGGTTCTCTTCTTACTTCCACCGAGATATTGTTCTCATGATTGCCTCTTCCGAGTTCTCTTCTGCCGAGGTCTCCATTGCCTCGGCTTCCGCCGTCTTTCTCAATACGGCCGGGGTTCCTCTCACCACTGTTACCTCGGCTTCCATTGCCTCTGTTCTCGTTTGCTTTCCCGGCTATTGCCGGATCATACGGAACAATTTGCTTGTTTCTCTTTCCTAAAGTCACTGCTTTGTCCTTTCGTGCATTATTTCCGGGTGAGGATGTTGCTGCCACGGACAAGGCAGGTGCTGCTCCAGCCGAGTGAACCATTCGCGAGGCCCCCGGCCTCGCCGGGTCTGCCCTGAGCATCTCTTTGTTTTGCTGGTTCGCGATGCGCACCAGCTCATTCACTCTTTCTTGCTGTTTCTGCCGGGCTTCGCCGGTCAACCCCTCTAACTCTAATGCTGCGGCATTTGCCGCTCTTAGGTTCTTTGCCGGGGTACTGTACCTCGGCAAGTCCAAATCAACTGATTCTGCCTTATGAGCATCATGCTCCTTGTTGATATCATCTATGAGGTTTTTCCCTCTCAATCTTAACTCGTCCACCCGTTCGGGCGCGACGTCAAGCTTATTAGCTTTGGCATATTCTCGCAGGGTCCTGTTTAAGGACTCCCGCAAGGCCGACACCTTTTTTGCCTCTACCAGCACCTTTTTCCTGGTTTCTTCTAATTCTGCTTGAGCATTGGCCGGATCAAGTATCGGCGCTACAAGTGTAGTCAGGTTTTCTATGGTTGCCTGAAGAATGTTTTCTGGCCTTTCTAGAGGTGGCCCTCTTACTCTTGGTGCTTTTGGGGTAGTGTCCTGTACCTCGGCCTGGTTGGTCACTGGAGGGATTACCTCGGTGGGTAGTGGTGCCGTCTGCCTGGGCGCTCCCTGCACGCCTGTGGCGGGGTCTCTAGTCGATCTGGCAGCCGCTACTCCCGCTTGCACTCCGGCCGCGACCATCACCTCGACGCTGCCTGCGGGACGCGCTCCGCGTGGACGGCTCGCAGCGCTAAGGGGTGGCTCTCCTGCAACAACAACTTGGTGAGGATAAATGCCGGAGATGTCGACGCCAATGTAGACCCTGTGCCCACCCAAGCTGATGAAGACACCGTTGCGCGGGGGAGTTTTTCCCCTGAAGCTGCCCGCATTGTCGCTGACGTAGTCACAGAGGTCAAACCTCTGGACCAAGCTAGAAACGACGCACTCGCCAGTGTTGATGAAGTTTCCCGTCCGGATCATGACTCCAGCTAGCACCGTTGTTGTCCCTGAAGGGAATATGCCCTGAGAGGCAATAATAAAGTGTTTATTATGTGTATTCCAAGTATATGATAGATGTTTATTTTGCATGCTATAATTGTATTAATACGGAAACGTTAATACATGTGTGTTTAATAAACAAACAGAAAGTTCCTAGTTATGCCTCTCTCATAAACTAGCTCGTTGATTAACAAGATGATCAAGGTTTCCTGATCATGGACATTGGATGTTGTTAATAACGGGATCACAACATTAGTGTAATGGTGTGATGAACATTCATCCGAAGTATAGCATTACGATCAAAGTCATTGAGTTTATATTGCTATAACAACTTACGAAGTGATCCTAATCCTTAGACCATGAGAGTATGTCAATCACTAACACCGGAAGAGTTTCTTGATAACATCAAACGTCACACCGTAACAGGGTGATTATAAAGATGGATTCAGAACTAATAAAGTGTTATGTTGAGGCTCATGGATCGAGAGTGGAATTTGTTCATCCTGATGACAGATAGATATACTCTGGGCCCTCTCGGTGATATCACATTAATTAGCTTGCAAGCAAGTGATTTGATCACTAGAATGTTATATCACAGGAACGAGAAAAGAGTGCATGTCGGTAACGAGATCAAACTAGGTATGGAGATACCGATGATCGAATCTCGGACATGTAATATATCGTGAAACAAAGGGATTAAGATACTAGCGTAAAAGGTTCCGACGATCACAAGAAAGTCATCGTTGAATGTGTGGGAGTCAGTATGGGTCTCCAGATCCCGCTTCTGATTATTGATCCGAGAGGGGTCTCGATCATGTCCGCATTATTCACGAACCATAGGGTGACACACTTAAGAGACACCGACATCCAATTGGAGCAAATGTTTCATGCCGAAAGAATGAACAAGCGCAGGAATTTATTTCACTAGATACCGAAACAGGTTTTCGGGTGAAATTGCATAAAGTGGTTATGCATGTGAAATAGAATTCTAGCAAGGGGTTATTTGTGAATGTTTGTCATTAAAGTAATTGACAAAATTCTGAATAAAATAAAAGAGTTTTATTTAATGAGAGTTTGCATTAAATTTGGTGGAAATTTAATGGGAATTTGAGTGGACTTTTGAGTGGAGGGAATTTAAAGGAGATTTGTGAGTGGAGTGTCCACCCACATGAAGAGGGGAGGGCAAGGGGGCAGCCCCCATGCGCCGGCCACCCCCTTGGGGTTCCCCCCTCCTCCTATAAAAGGAGCCCCCCTCCTCACTTGTCTCTCACACCTCCTCGTGAAGGATCTCTCTCCCCCTCTAGAATTTATCCCCCATGGTCTCGGACTAGCGAGATACATGTTCCCGGTGGCTATTCGGCAAGAAAGAGTTGTGCTTCCGCTGCATCGCTGGAGCGAGGAGGCGGAGGTTGCTCGGTGCCTCGAACGTGTGTGCGAGCACGGATGCGCTGCTGATTTGCGGCGCTAGGACTTCCTCTCGATCTTGAGATCGGCAAGAGATCGTCTACATCAACCACGAGTTGAACTCGTTAAGATTTGTCGGTCTTCAAGGGTATGTTCTCTACGGATATACATCCGCCCGTTGTTTGTATCTAGTAGATAGATCTTGGTATATAGTTCACATCGTAGGAAAATTTTTGTTTTCTATGCTGCGAACCCTAAAGTGGTATCAAAGCCGGATCTATGCGTAGATACTTTACACGGGTAGTACACATATGAGTATGTGGGCGATGATGATCATGTTGTTGCTCCTTTGCTGTAATTTTGGATATTGGTGGCATAGTGGGATGAAGCGCCCCGGACAAACTTTACATGTCCTCGCACATGAGACCTGTTCCACGCTTGACATGCAACTAGTTTGCATAAGTGGCTAGCGGGTGTCTGTCTCTCCTACTATAGTCAATATCTATTTTGCAAGCGAGTTGTCAACAATTTGATTATCCTCGTTGTGGTTCATGTTCGTAGGTAAGAACGGTTCTATCTCGAAAGCCCTAAGCCACGTAAAACTTGCAATGGATAAATTAGAGGCGTCTAGTTTAGATTGTTGCTGGGCTAGTGTTATGATATGGTAGTGTTGTAAGTAGAAGTATGAGATGATACTCTTACAACACACATAGCGTGTAAAATCCATAGACCTTGGATTTACACATATAGGTATGATAGTGATCATACCACGATGCACATGATAGAGATCATCTGCGGGAACCATATCATTTCACTAATAAACATATGATGTTTGATAGCATCTTATATTGCTTGTTTAGCGCTTTGTTAGCATAATAAGATGATCCCTCATTTAAATATCAAGATAAGAATGTGTTCTTCCTTTAGTATGCACCGATTATGTTTTCGTCGATCCAAGACATCACGTGATGATCGGGTGTTCTTGGATCCACGACCATATTTCGGGTGTAAAACAGTTACACACGCGAATACTAAGGTTCTAACTTGGCGAGCCTAGCATGTACAGACATGGCCTCGGAACACGGACCGAAAGGTTAAGCATGAGTCATATAGTTGATATGATGCCCATTTGATGCTCGCCTTTGAAGCTATACCGACTCACGTGATGATCGGACTTGGTGTAGTGGATTTGGTTCATGTAATCACCAAAAAGGCACGAGGGATGTCGTTTTTGAGTGGGAGTTCATTCGTAATAAAGATTAGTTGAACTCAATCTATCATACACTTAGTCTAAACTTTACAAATTCTGTTGTAGATGGCACCACCTGCTTTTAATTTCAATGTGTTCATGGAGAAAGAGAAACTAGCAACGAACGGTAGCAACTTTACCGAATGGGCCATGAATTTGAGGATTCTCCTCTCTGCTGCACAAAAGCAATATGTGCTAGAAGCGCCGTTAGGCCCCCCACCTTTTGATGATGCCCCTGACGAGGAGAAGAATGTCTATCAGACTCGTCAGGAGGACCACAACTTAGTTCATTGCGGCATATTGTATGGGCTAGAGCCGGAACTTCGAAAGCGTTTCGAAAACGGCAATGCATTTGATACAATGGGTGAGTTGAAAATGATTTTTGACACACATGCTGCTGTAGAGAGCTACAACGCTTCAGAAAAGTTCTTTAGCTGCATGATGGAAGAGCACAGCTCCGTTAGTGAGCATGTACTCAAGATGTCGGGTTACGCCGATAAGCTTGTGTCCTTGGGAATATCGATTCCCATTGACTTAGGCATCCATCGTGTTCTGCAGTCTCTGCCACCTAGCTATAAGAGCTTCGTGATGAACTATAATATGCAAGGCATGAAGAAGTCTCTCCCCGAGCTTCTGTCAATGCTTAAAACTGCAGAAGTGGAGATCAAAAAGGAACATCAAGTGTTGGTGATCAATAGGAACACTGGTTTCAAGAAAGACAAGAAGGGAAAACGGAAGGGAAGTAAGGGCGGCAAGCCTGTTGCCGCGCCTGAAAAGAAACCCCGAGTTGGACCTAAGTCTGATTCCGAGTGCTACTATTGTAAGGGGACTGGCCACTGGAAGCGCAACTGCCCCAAGTATCTGGCAGACAAGAAGGCCGGCAAGGCAAACAAAGGTATATATGATATACATGTTATTGATGTGTACTTGACTAGTCCTCCCAGTAGCACCTGGGTATTTGATACCGGTTCGGTTGCTAATATTTGTAACTCGAATCAGGGGCTGCGGAACAAGCGACCGCTAGCAAGGGGTGAGGTCAAGATGCGTGTCAGCAATGGATCAAGCGTTGATGTGATCGCCGTCGGAACGCTGCCTCTCCACTTGCCGTCGGGATTAGTTATAAACTTGAATAAATGTTATCTGGTGCCTGCACTGAGCATGAACATTGTATCTGGATCGTGTTTGATGCGAAGTGGTTATTCATTTAAATCCGAAAAAAATGGTTGTTCCATTTATATGAATGAAATCTTTTATGGTCATGCACCGATGATGAATGGTTTATTTCTATTAGATCTCGATGATAATGTTACACATATTCATAATGTTGATGCTAAAAGGATTAAACTTAATGATGATATATCCGCATATATGTGGCACTGCCGTCTAGGTCATATTGGCGTTAAACGCATGAAGAAGCTCCATTCGGATGGACTTTTGGAATCACTTGATTATGAATCATTTGATACATGTGAGCCATGCCTTATGGGCAAGCTGACTAGAACGCCGTTTTCCGGTTCAATGGAACGGGCGACAGATTTATTGGAAATCATACATTCTGATGTATGTGGTCCAATGAGTGTGTCGGCGCGAGGTGGATATCGTTATTTTGTTACTTTCACGGATGATTTGAGTAGATACGGTTATATCTACTTGATGAAACACAAGTCTGAAACCTTTGAAAAGTTCAAGGAATTTCAGAATGAAGTGGAAAATCATCGTAATAGAAAGATCAAATTTCTACGGTCCGACCGTGGAGGTGAGTATCTAAGTTACGAGTTTAGCACTCACATGAAAGAGTGTGGAATTGTTTCACGACTCACACCTGCCGGAACACCACGGCGAAATGGTGTGTCGGAACGTCGTAATCGTACTTTATTAGATATGGTTCGAACTATGATGTCTCTGACGGACTTGCCGTTGTCATTTTGGGGTTATGCACTAGAAAATGCTGCATTCACTTTAAATCGGGCACCATCTAAATCCGTTGAAAAGACACCGTATGAATTGTGGTTTGGAAACAAACCTAAGCTGTCATTTCTTAAAGTTTGGGGATGCGATGTTTATGTGAAGAAACTTCAACCGGATAAACTCGAACCCAAAGCGGAAAAATGCGTCTTCATAGGATACCCTAAAGAAACTATTGGGTATTCCTTCTATCATAGATCCGAGGGCAAGGTTTTTGTTGCCAAGAATGGATCCTTTCTAGAGAAAGAGTTTCTCGCGAAAGGTGTGAGTAGTCGGAAGGTAGAACTCGAAGAGGTTGTGGAACCTTCTCTTCAAAGTATGGCGAGTAGCGCAGCGCCGGAAGTTGTTCCGGAGTTGGCTCCACCTGTTGAAGAGGGAACTAATGATAATGATCATGAAACTCCGAAAGAGAGTACTACCGAACCTCGCAGGTCAAACAGGACGCGTGCAGCTCCCGAGCTGTACGGAAATCCTGTCATGAATTTCATGGTTGATGAAAATGATGACCCTGCGACGTATGAAGAAGCGATGATGAGCCCGGATTCCAACAAATGGTTAGAAGCCATGAAATCCGAGATGGAATCCATGTATGAAAATCAAGTTTGGAACTTGGTGGAATTACCTCACGACCGAAAGGCCGTGGAGAACAAATGGATTTTCAAAAGGAAAACTGATGCTGATGCTAATGTGACCGTCTATAAAGCTCGACTTGTCGCAAAGGGGTTTCGACAAATTCAAGGAGTTGACTACGATGAGACTTTCTCTCCCGTAGCGATGCTAAAGTCAGTTAGGATTATGTTAGCAATTGCTGCATATTTCGATTATGAGATATGGCAGATGGATGTCAAAACCGCGTTTCTCAATGGTAATATTGAAGAAGAGTTGTATATGATACAACCAAAGGGTTTTGTCGATCCTAAGGATGCTAACAAGGTGTGCAAGCTTCAGCGATCCATCTATGGATTGAAGCAAGCATCACGAAGTTGGAATCTCCGCTTTGATGAGGTGATCAAAGAGTTTGGATTTGTCCAAACTTATGGAGAAGCTTGTATTTACAAGAAAGTGAGTGGGAGCAATGTGGCATTTCTGATATTATATGTGGATGACATATTATTGATCGGAAATGATATAGATCTTTTAAACAGTGTTAAAAGTTATCTAAACAGCAAATTTTCAATGAAGGACCTAGGTGAAGCGTCATACATATTAGGCATAAAGATCTATAGAGATAGATCTAGGCGCCTAATAGGGCTATCGCAAAGTACATACCTTGATAAGATTTTAAAGAAGTTTAAAATGGACGGAAGTAAGAAGGGGTTCTTACCTATGTTGCAAGGCAAGACATTGAGTAAGACTCAAAGTCCGGCTTCGGCGGAAGAAAGAGAGATAATGGACAAAGTCCCCTATGCTTCAGCCATAGGCTCTATAATGTACGCCATGCTATGTACAAGACCGGATGTGGCACATGCTATTATTTTGACTAGTAGGTACCAATCGGATCCAGGTTCGGAACACTGGATAGCGGTCAAGAATATCCTTAAGTACTTACGAAGAACTAAGGATATGTTTCTTGTATACGGAGGTGAAGAAGAGCTCGTCGCTAAGTGTTATGTCGACGCTAGCTTTGACACCGATCCGGATGACTCTAAGTCTCAATCCGGATACGTATTTCTCATGAATGGAGGAGCGGTTAGTTGGAGGAGCTCCAAACAACCTGTGGTAGCGGGATCAACAACGGAGGCCGAATATGTTGTGTAGGGATTCGTAGCATGGAAAACAAAATTTTCTATCGCATACAAACAAACAAGCCAAGATCTATCTACTAGATTGTAGCAACGAGTCGATGGAATAACTTACTTCTCGAAGATTCCAAAGTGTTTAACGAGAGCGGATTCTCGTGGGTGATGTAGTCGTACTCTTCCCGATCTCAAGATCGTGTAGACGATCCTTCTGGCGCTGCGTTTCGGCAGCGCTCCCGCAAACGGTCACACGTTCGGTACTCGACGAAGACCTTCCTCTCCCTTGTTCCAGCAGGCAGCGGAGGTTGTAGCACTCTCCTCGTGATTCCGGCAGCACAATGGCGTGGTACCGGAAGTAGAGGGGAGATCCCGCAGGGCTTCGCCTTAAGCCGGAGCGAGTATGGTGGAGTATGAGAGAGAACTATTAGTGGTCTAGGGTTTAGACACACCAATTAGAAGGCTCTAATCCGAAGGCTAGTGCAATTAGAAGCTCTAAACCAAAGCGTCTCTAAACCGGAGTCTAGGGCTAGGATTTAGATTAGAGGATAGGAACTTGTGTGTCTAGAGGAGGAGGCCCTGCCCCTCCTTTTATAGGTGGGAGGGGCGGCCAAGGGGAGGGAGTCCCTCCCCAAGTCGGCCTTGGGTGGCGTGCCGGCTTGGAGAGGAGGAACTCCTCCCCCAAGTCGGTTTCAACCTCCTCTTGCTTGTTTCCCACAGTTTCCTGTTTTAGCCGTTTGACTTTCAAACTGGCCATTTGACTTTTTAGTTTTAGGATTCAATTTAATCCTTTATTTGGAACAGCGAGAACACTTAGTACATGATGCAATCATTCCAATATGTAATGACACATTCATGTACCCCTTCCCCCCCGGAGTGCCGGACATTCCGGAACCTTCTAGAACATTCCTGATGAAAACACCGGAATCATTCCCGAACTCCGAAACGGGACTTTCCTTATATGAATCTTATTCTCCGGACCATTCCGGATCACCTCGTGATATCCCGGATCCCATCCGAGACTCCGAACAACATTTGGTCTCTTTCTCATAATACCATAACTACTCAAACAACGTCGAATCCTTAAGTGTGTCTCCCTACGGTTCGTGAATTATGCGGACATGATCGAGACACTTCTCCGAACAATAACCAATAGAGGAATCTGGAAATTCATATGGCTCCCACATATTTCTACGATTACTTTGCGATCGAATGAACCACTTACATACGATACCAATTTCTCTTTGTCTCACGATAGTTTACTTATCCGAGGTTATGATCGTCGGTATCTCTGCATACCTAGTTCAACCTCGTTACCGATAAGTACTCTTTTCTCGTTCCCGTGATATGTGATCCCTTGTGATCCAGTCACATGCTTGCAAGCCAATTGGATGACATTCCACCGAGAGGGCCCAGAGTATATCTATCCGTCATATGGATGGACAAATCCCACTCTTGATCCATGTGTCTCAACCAATACTTTCCGAACACTCAATGCCACCTTTATAGCCACCCAGTTACGGTGTGGTGTTTGATGTCATCAAAGCATCCATTGGGTAAAGGTGATATGCATGATCTCATGGTCGAAGGAATTAGGTTACTATGTATCAGAAAGCATATAGCAATTGAACTATTGAAATGACTTGATCTTTATGCTACGCTTATCTATAGGAGTATGTCCACCATATCATTCTCCTAACGATATGATCTCGTTGTTGATAACATCTCAATGTTCATGATAGGGAAACCACAATCATTTATCAACCAACAAGCTAGTGAAGTATAGAGGCTATACTAGGGACTTCAAATTAAGTTTACAAATCACACAAGTATCAATGTTTCCTTGTTAATACTATTATAGCATGAATGTAAACATTTATCATAAACACAAAGATATAATAATAACTACATTTATTATTGCCTCTAGGGCATATCTCCAACATGTTGCTGCTTCAGAAGCGGCTCAGGAAGCAGTTTGGATGAAGGAGTTCATATCCAAACTAGGAATGGTGGCAAACGCGTTGGACCCAATGGTGATCTATTGTGACAACAATGGTGCCATTGCCAATGCCAAAGAGCCAAGGTCTCACAAGCATTCCAAGCATATTAAGCGCCGGTTTCACTCCATCCGCGAGCATGTCAAGGATGGAGATATAAAGATTTGTAAAGTACATACGGATCTCAATGTAGCAGATCCGTTGACTAAAACTCTCCCTAGATAAAACATGATCAACACCACAACTCAATGGGTGTTAGATTTATCACTATGTAACTAGATTATTGTCTCTAGTGCAAGTGGGAGACTGAAGGGAATATGCCCTGAGAGGCAATAACAAAGTGTTTATTATGTGTATTCCAAGTATATGATAGATGTTTATTTTGCATGCTATAATTGTATTAATACGGAAACGTTAATACATGTGTGTTTAATAAACAAACAGAAAGTTCCTAGTTATGCCTCTCTCATAAACTAGCTCGTTGATTAACAAGATGATCAAGGTTTCCTGATCATGGACATTGGATGTTGTTAATAACGGGATCACAACATTAGTGTAATGGTGTGATGAACATTCATCCGAAGTATAGCATTACGATCAAAGTCATTGAGTTTATATTGCTATAACAACTTACGAAGTGATCCTAATCCTTAGACCATGAGATCATGTCAATCACTAACACCGGAAGAGTTTCTTGATAACATCAAACGTCACACCGTAACAGGGTGATTATAAAGATGGATTCAGAACTAATAAAGTGTTATGTTGAGGCTCATGGATCGAGAGTGGAATTTGTTCATCCTGATGACGGATAGATATACTCTGGGCCCTCTCGGTGATATCACATTAATTAGCTTGCAAGCAAGTGATTTGATCACTAGAATGTTATATCACAGGAACGAGAAAAGAGTGCATGTCGGTAACGAGATCAAACTAGGTATGGAGATACCGATGATCGAATCTCGGACATGTAATATATCGTGAAACAAAGGGATTAATATACTAGCGTAAAAGGTTCCGACGATCACAAGAAAGTCATCGTTGAATGTGTGGGAGTCAGTATGGGTCTCCAGATCCCGCTTCTGATTATTGATCCGAGAGGGGTCTCGATCATGTCCGCATTATTCACGAACCGTAGGGTGACACACTTAAGAGACACCGACATCCAATTGGAGCAAATGTTTCATGCCGAAAGAATGAACAAGCGCAGGAATTTATTTCACTAGATACCGAAACAGGTTTTCGGGTGAAATTGCATAAAGTGGTTATGCATGTGAAATAGAATTCTAGCAAGGGGTTATTTGTGAATGTTTGTCATTAAAGTAATTGACAAAATTCTGAATAAAATAAAAGAGTTTTATTTAATGAGAGTTTGCATTAAATTTGGTGGAAATTTAATGGGAATTTGAGTGGACTTTTGAGTGGAGGGAATTTAAAGGAGATTTGTGAGTGGAGTGTCCACCCACATGAAGAGGGGAGGGCAAGGGGGAAGCCCCCATGCGCCGGCCACCCCCTTGGGGTTCCCCCCTCCTCCTATAAAAGGAGCCCCCCTCCTCACTTGTCTCTCACACCTCCTCGTGAAGGATCTCTCTCCCCCTCTAGAATTTATCCCCCATGGTCTCGGACTAGCGAGATACATGTTCCCGGTGGCTATTCGGCAAGAAAGAGTTGTGCTTCCGCTGCATCGCTGGAGCAAGGAGGCGGAGGTTGCTCGGTGCCTCGAACGTGTGTGCGAGCACGGATGCGCTGCTGATTTGCGGCGCTAGGACTTCCTCTCGATCTTGAGATCGGCAAGAGATCGTCTACATCAACCACGAGTTGAACTCGTTAAGATTTGTCGGTCTTCAAGGGTATGTTCTCTACGGATATACATCCGCCCGTTGTTTGTATCTATTAGATAGATCTTGGTATATAGTTCACATCGTAGGAAATTTTTTGTTTTCTATGCTGCGAACCCTAAAGTCCCCACGGTGGGCACCAACTGTCGTGGTGGTGGCACGGCAGATGCCATGGGTAGGCTAAAGTATGGGGCCAATGGATGCTAGAGGGATCTGGGGAGGGAAGATGCAGTTGATTCTGCACACAGAAGGCAAAGGTAAAGATCTTATTTCTCCTTCCTTGGGCTACAAGCGCTCCTTGAGCTGTGTTTTAGAAGGAAGAACTAAACCAGCCTAACGATACTAGAAAATGAGCCGATCCCCTCCTCAGGGTCCAAGCCTCCCCTTATAAAGGAGAGCCTTGGGTTCCTTTAGGGCTGATGTGGCAAGCATATTCGAGGAATATGCTTGTCCCAATATAGTAGTTTGGCGCCCCCCTTTCCCTGTCGCTCCCCTAATGACGACAAGGTTCCAGAGGGCCCCTCCTGTGCGCCTCGGGCTTCAGGACTGTCACCTCCGTGACCTCCTTCTGCCCCTCTGTCGCTCTGCGCCTTTGTCCATAGTGCTTGGCTCCGCTCAGATTCTCCCTAGCCTGCGGCTAGAGTTTGACTTCAGGCTTCTCCTTCTCCTGCAAGTTTCGTATCATTCGGCCCTGCCTCATGTAACTCGGCTTGTCCTTCACCTGCATCAAGATTACTCGGGCTAACCCGGCCGACTTACGCAGTATCTCGGCCGGGTAATGCCTTGCTATCATTATAAGGGTCCTTCCCTTTCCTATCTCGGCCGACTTCTACAGGATTCGGCCTATTCAGACTATAACTCGGAAACTAGACGGGGGGACATCCTTTCTTCTTTCCCCGTCTTTACCCTATCCGTGGTTACTTCCCCAACAGGAAGGTTCTAGAATCTTCCGGTACAATACCGAACAACCCGGAACAATTCCGAACTCCAAAATCTGCTTTGCCTTATATGAATCTTATTCTCCGGACCATTCCGGAACCTCTCGTGACGTCCCTGGATCTCATCCGAGACTCCGAACAAAAACTCATAAACCAATTATCCAATCTATCCTAGCGTCGAGACACATTAAGTGTGTGACCCTTCGGGTTCGAGAATATGCAGACATGATCTTCTATCAATAATAAACAGCGGGGTCTGGAAACCCATATTGACTCCCACACATTCATCGATGATCATATTGGATGAACCACGATGACAGGATTCAATCAATCCCATATATATATATTCCCTTCGTCTCGCGATATTTTACTTGCCCGAGATTCGATCGTCGGTACCGGCATACCTAGTTCAATCTCGTTCACAGCAAGTACTTTACTCGTTCCGTAATCCGATATCACTTTGTGATTAACTCCTTAACCACGTGCTTGCAAGCGGTGTTGATATTGATTACCTAGTGGGCCCGAAGTATATCTCTCCGACTTGGGAGGGACAAATCCCATCTCGATACATACAACCCAACAGGTACTTTCCGATCACCTGAGAGACACCTTTATGATCACCCTCTCATAGGATGACGTTTGATGACCTCAAAGCTTTCTTCCGATACCAGGGAGCATTATGTCATGGTCTAAGGAATACAATATTTGACATAAGAAAAGCTTCGCAAAGATGAACACGATGACACGATCTAATTTCTCTGCTTAATTTGGGTATGTCCATCATATCATTCTCCCAATGATATGATCTCATTATTAATCGACAACTCATGTCTATGGTTAGGAAACCTTAACCATCATTAATCAATGAGCTAGTCCATAGAGGCGTACTAGGGACACGGTGTTGTTCACAAACCACACAAGTATTAAAGTTTCCGCTTAATACAATTCTAGCATGAAATATAAACTTTATCATGAACAAGAATTATAATAATAACATCTTTATTATTGCCTCTAGGGCATAATTCCAACATAAACATGGAAATATCAGAACATACATGTGTATTAGCACCCGTGACTATTCACCATTCAAGAGAATGACATACTGAAAGTATAGTAGGTAAAATACTGTACCCATCATATTTCATCTCGGTATCGCTAATAACAACATTAGCGGTCTTTCCGCTATTCCCATGTTGATGCTTGTCAAAGCGATTAGGTCAACTAGGAGCCCAATGATCAGGATCATCATAGACGTGGCTAGGGCCTTTCCTCTTATAATTTTTTTTCTTGAAGTTGGTTGAGTGTGTGGTTTTGTTCTTGCCATCAAATTTTCATTTGCCTTCAGATTTGTTCTTATTCTTGAACTTGTGGGATTGGAAGTTTTTACTATGCACCAAATTGGCACTAGAACTTTCCTCAAATCCTCGAGCAGTTTTGTCCTTTGCTCTCGCCTTTTCTTCCACATGAAGAGACTCAATGAGATCCGCAACGGAAAACTCTTGTCGCTTATGTTTCAGAGAAGTAGCAAAGTTTCTCCATAAGAGAGGAAGCTTGGCAATAATGCCACCGGACACAAACTTATCCGGTAAGGTACATTTAAACTTCTCAAGTTCTTTGGCAAGCGATTGTATCTCATGAGCTTGCTCAATGATAGAGCGCTCATCAGCCATCTTGTAGTCATAGAATTGCTTCATGACATACAACTCAGTGCCGGCATTAGAGACCCCAAACTAGGCCCCGAGAAAATCCCACGCGTCCTTTCCATTATCAAATGACATATATGGGTCAACAATTTTGTCCCCAAAGAACAGTGCACAAAGCCGCCATAAACATGGTATCGGCTTTCTTAAATGTCGCTTCCTGCTCAGTAGAAAGATCTCCTTCAGGTTTGCCAAGAGTGTGGCTATAGCAGTTTAGGTTTTCAAACCAAAGAACTGCTCTCGTGCGCCATCTCTTATAGTGCATACCATCAAAAGGAGGCGGCCTGGTAGCCGCGGCTACACCGATGGAATTCAGTTGCCTATAATCAGGTTTTTGGATTGTTGAAAATGTAAGCAATAATCCATAGGATTTAATCCGAATAATAAACTGATAAAACATTATCATACAAACAGTACTAAAACCAATCACGCAGATTACTAAAGTAGATGAACATATTATATCTATACAAGATAAACCCATCACATCTACACCAAACGCTATAACTAGAAACTCTAGTAAAATACGAAAGAGATGGATTGAGATCACATACGGTGCAGCGACGATAGCAGTAGCCGCAACAGAGTTGTCACCCATGTTGAGGTTGCCGAAGCGGTCGGTGTCGTTCGAGAACTCGTCGTCGACCGACGTCGTGGTAGCCAGTAGTCGCGCTTGAGCGCTCCCAAAAACCCGATCGCCCCTTACCCGTACAGGTTCACGAGCGGCGAGATTATGGAGGCCTACTGTCCTGATATGCGGTGCACGCTGCAAGCTGGGATGGGGAATACGAAGGCAGCGACGCAAGGTTCTAAAAGTAGGTGCGTAAGAAGATTACCGATTAGGTTTAGCGCAGACGTTTATATAATGCAGGTCAGGGAGATCGTGGGGCACAACCCACGTCCGAGTCGGTAACAGCCCATGATCCATAAAATATGGAAACGGCTAATTAATTAACATATCCATTAATGACTCGTAATTAATTCATGATTAATTTTTCCAAACAGAAAAATAAGGTCGACTCAACCGCAACCCGCGGGGGAGCGTCGTGGCGAGGCGGGCGGCGTCAGGGGAGGAGTGCGCGAGAGATGCTCTTTTTCTCACACCTTAGTAAGTGGTACAACAGGCTGGTATATAAGGAGGTGTAACTCACTCAATATAGGATTAAATTTTAGCACCACTAGCACAGCCATATACTGTCATGCATAAATATCGAGAGAGAATTTCAGTAATACTCACCAAATTTCAACTTGTGTGCATCTATTTATTTTTAAAGAAGATGGTCATGCTGGCATGCTTTATACATGCATGGTCCTTGCATCATGTAGTCATGCAGATTTCAAATGCATTATACTACTCCGGATCGTTGTGCAGCGGGCCGGCCAGATACATTATTGGCTCAACAGATGGCGTGTACATCCATGATAGTCCAAGATAACCTAACCATACATCGTACATGGTGGATGGTCCTAATAAACTACACACGAATTTAACTAGTGTTTGATTTATTTTTTCACTTTCTCAATCGCAAAACGACAAAGTCAGGGCCTCCGAAACCCTATCCCTAGACTTCGCATCTTCCTAAGCTATACTCTTGTAACCAATTGAGCTACTAAATACTTAACTAGATATATTCGAATCTAGTTAAAATTAAGGCCATTAAAATAGACCGGAGGAAATACTTTGAATAAATGTGTGGTATCCTTGTTTTGATGGGAATAGTAATTTATAGTGTTTCGTTACGATGTCGCTACGGTCACAATGTAGATTTGAATATAGGAATTCTCGTTGTGTTGCTTAGCTTGAAATTATTCCCTCACGTAAAGTTTGTTTAAATTCTAATGTATCTACTCCCTTCGTCCTAAAATAAGTGACTTTAGTTTGTCTAAATTTAAATATATCTATATATTAAAATATGTCTAGGTACATATGAACATAGAAGAATTCACGTCGAAGGGAGTATATAAAATAGTGTCTTGGTGCATTTGATTTTGGAGAAATCTGCGATATAATAGAGGGAATAGTTCGAGATCGTTGTAAGTTAAGTATGACCACATTTTTGTAGCTAGATCGATATTCAGTATAAGTTGAGTTAAGATTGATCTAAATCGCTCGAAGTCGACCCGTCTGCGGCCCTAGCTACGACACATTTGCGTCGATCGTCCGTCACTCTAGCTAGACGTGCATACATGTGGTCGCTGGCTCGACCCGTATGTCTTGACGACGACTGGACGTCGGCCCGACACATCGTGTCTGAAGCAACTCCTACCTCATCATGAGCAAGGCCAAGGCAGGCAGATTTGTCTAAACCATGTACTGTACTGTATATGTATAAGGCAGGCAGTCTCGACGGTTGACAGGCACTGTACTGCACAGTACGGTATATATGTGTTCCAGCGCCGATACGTCAAGTTTTATGCACAGCACCACGGCGCATGAATATGATGTGACGAACTGACTGTGCAGAAAATTGCGTACCTGAGCTCCGAGGACTCTGTCGCACCGAGAGTCACCGATCCCCTGGCTGGTTCTATGGACGTATATAGAGGTACGGACGGACGCCTTCCGTACCATCATCCCTCTCTCCCTTCCTCGAAACAAAAGCAACTCCGCACCATCATTCTAACTATACTAATGTGCTCCCACCCTGTTCACTGTTCCATACGCACGTACTAGTACTAATCGGTAGGTGTAAGTACAGTACTGTAGCTTTCACTCTTTGATCTGAATCGTAGTGTATCAATCTTGTATACAGTATCTGTTGATGCCGACTAGACGAGCAGTGCTACGACGTTCCAGGCACAGAAAGTAAACGTGCGCAGAGCTCGGCCAGGAGAGGTCCCAGGGACCACTGGCAGCGTCTTGGAGGGCCTAGCGAGTAGCGACCACTTCTTTACGAATCGGATCCAACGTCCATCGCACTTGACAATGGGAAGCTTCCTCGTGGACACGCGGTGTCCCTTCCTCGAGATCAAGCTTGACCCACCCGAGCCGCTCGCCATGCTTGAACCATGGGCATCGTGCTCCAACCACGGCCGCGGCTCACTCCAACCACGGACGCATCTCGCCGGAGGAGCTCGTGACATACAAGAATGGGGTGTTAGGATATGGGACCGTTGCCCTTGTCAAAATAGCTGCCAGGCATGTAAATCCCCGTTCAAAAAAAATGTAAATCAAATATGTCATTTATATAAGGACAGTGCTAGGCATCTCGGGGGCTATTTCCCCCGGATCCCCTGCCTTCCCCTGCTGACACGTGTCCCCCTCTTTTAATCCCGTTTTTGGTACAAACATACCCGTATTTGTTAAAAAATGTCCCTTTTTGCTACATATAGCAAAAAACGGTTTGACCAAAAAATAAAAAAAGGACTAACCTCACCGGAGATCTCGCCGGATACCTCGTCGGAGACTTGTAGCAAAAAAAGTCCTGATGTAGCAAAAGTTTTACGCGATTGTAGCAAAAACACAAAACAGTTGTAGCAAAAAATATATCCTATTGTAGCAAAAGACGGCCTCGCCGAAGACATCACCGGAATTCATAGCCCAGAATTTGTACAGAAGATATTGTAGCATATAGAGAACACCAATGTAGCAAAAGCAAAACGAATACATAGCAAAACAAAACCAAGCATGTAGCAAAATAAGTCCCTGCTTCACCCAAGGTCGCACCTGGTGCATTCGCTCGTAGCGCCGGCTTAGGCCTTCCGTAGCAACACTGCATGCCTGTGGTAGCAGTCGGAGACGCCACTTGTAGCAACGTACGACGACCATTGTAGCAGGCCGCCATCAGTCTGTAGCAGCGCCGACGGCCGCATGTAGCAGGGACAATGACCACTTGTAGCAGCCCGACAGCCCATATGTAGCAGGGTCGACGAACGTCTGTAGCAAGGCTGGCAGCCGCGTGTAGCAGGGCCGACAGATGCGTGGGGCAGCACTGCCACATGCGCGGGTAGTGCATGCCCTGTCAACAGCCTCGAGATCCCCATCCCCATGGCCATAGGATGGAGTCTGCTAGGAGGAGGAGGAGGAGGAGGAGGTGGGGGAGGGGAGATTAACGGAGGAAGGGAGAGTGGCTGCACGGCAGCGCATTGGTGGTGAAGAGGCGATGCGGCGGCGCTCTTGGTAGAAGGAGCACGGGGAGGAACATGGGGTGCTCCGAGAGAGGAGGAACAAGGGCGCTTGACGCCCGGGCGGCGGCGCTCCAGCACCGTCAGGCTCCCGAGGGTGTGGGAGGTCATGGAGGAAGCGGGAGATGGGTCGGCGGCGGAGGGGACGAGAGGATACAGCCGGGTCAACGTTCGATGATAAAAAGGACATCTCGTGAAGAGATAACGCTCTATGGTGGGCCTCCATGCGCTGGCTTCCTCGCAGGACGACGGAACGGACGCGTGGCGCGCGTAGGAGGCGGGGGATCGGGGGCGCGTGATCCCCCGGGGGATTTATATCGTTTTCCTTTATATAAGGCTATTTGGTAATAGTTGGTAAAAGCATTCCCACTCGTTGGACGTTCCTAGACCGAAATCCGGACCATAATATGACCGGACAAAACTCGTTTTCGGCCTAGAAACGCCGAGTTTCTCACTCGCGTTCCCAGGCCGAGTTCCTGCGTACGGCTAAAATTTAACAAATTTCGGCAAATTTAGGCGGATTTCGTTGAGTATGTCAGAAATATACAACTTGTATTTCTCTGGGGCCAAAGGCCACAATATATAATACATGTACATGTGGAAATATGCAGGAAAACCCCCTAACAAGTGGGGACATACAATATATAAATATACATCTAACACCCCCCTCTCAAACTCATGGTGGCTCCACAACACTGAGTTTGGAGAAAAAGAAAGTATGCTGCGCAATGGTCTGTGCCTTCGTAAAGAAAATCAGCCAATTGTAAGTCTGAAGGCACATACCGAAGCGCAGCAACCTGAGCCTGCACCTGAGCACGTGTATAGAAAGCATCAACACCAATATGCTTGGTAAACTCATGCTTGACCGGATCACGTGCAATACTGATAGCACCTGTACTGTCAGACAAAACCAGAGTGGGTGTGGTAATACCGTAATAGAGACCCCAAAATCCGCAAGGAACCACCGTAACAGGTCACCTCAGCAGTCAACAAGGCCATAACATGCAACTCAGCCTCAACACTCGAATGGGAAACCGCTGTCTGCTTCTTCGTCTTCCAAGCAATGAGTGAACCACCAAGAAACACACAGTAAGCAGAAAGTGAACGCCGATCCGTAGGATCACTCGCCCACGTAGCATCCGAATAGCACTGGAGCTGGAGGGAGTTGGAACGAGGAAAGAAAAGATGACGAGTGATCATGCCACGAAGATAACAAAGAACACGGAGAAGATGACTATAGTAAACAGTGGTAGGAGCGGAGACAAACTGACTCAGAATATGAACATGATAAGATATGTCAGGACGAGTGACAGCAAGATAAACAAGACTCTCAACAAGATGGCGATAACGGGTCGGATCAGGAAGAGGATCACCATCAGTAGGACGAAGCTTGACATTAAGCTCCATAGGGGTCTCAACAGTGCGCTCATCCCCAAGAGCATCACGGGCAAGAAGATCCTGAATATACTTTTCCTAGGAGATAAAAAAGGCATCAGAAGTGGAGGAAACCTCAATCCCAAGAAAATATCAAAGAGGACCAAGATCAGTCATAAGAAACTGATCACGAAGACGAGCCTTAACAAAGGCGATATACTCAGGATCATCACGAGTAATGATCATATCATCAACATAGAGAAGGAGAAGAGTGCGTCCACAAGGAGAAGTGTGAACAAATAGCGCTGGATCATGAGCACTAGGAGAGAAACTAGCAGCAGTCACCATAGAGGCAAAACGCTCAAACCAGGCACGAGGGGCCTGTTTCAGGCCATAAAGAGAACGCCGAAGACGACAAACCATCCCAGCGGGAACAGAATACCCAGGAGGAGGTTGCATATAAACCTCCTCACTTAACTCACCATTGAGGAATGCGTTCTGAACATCAAGCTGGGACACAAACCAGTGACGAACAGAAGCGATAGCAAGAAGAGTGCGCACAGTGGTCATATTAGCCACAGGAGCAAAGGTCTCATCATAGTCACGACCATGCTTCTGTTGAAAACCACAAGCCACAAGACGCGCTTTATAGCGCTCAAGTGATCCATCAGAGCGGGTCTTAATTTTATAGACCCACTTACACGTGATAGGACGAACACCGGGAGGGGGAGAAACAAGATCCCAGGTGCCAGTGCGCTCAAGCGCAGCAATATCCTCAGCCATGGCAAGCTGTCATTCGGGATGACGCTCAACATCCCGATAAGAAGTCGGCTCGAGGGCAACAGAGAGACCGTACTGACTAGGAGAGTAACGATTGGGGGCACGACGCTGACGAACAGGACGAGTAGAGGGAAGCTCATTAGAGGAAGACGACTCAGGAGACGACGAAGAAGAAGAGGGAATAGCAGAGGAAGGCTCTGGAGAACGAGGAGAACTAGGGGAACTAGACGGAGTAGAGGAGGATGGTGTAGAAGAAGAGACATCGGGGAGAGTGGGTCCTGAAGAAGATACAACAGGAGTAGGAGGTGTGTCAGGAAAAAGAAGAAAAGAAATATCTTCCACCGGGTAGGTACCAGCGGTGGGACGAGGATAGAATGGGCGCGTCTCATCAAAAGTAACATCGCGAGAGATACGCATCTAACGACCAACGGGGTCTCAACAGCGATAACCCTTATGCTCATCACTGTATCCAAGGAAGACACACTCAACAGATTGAGCGGCCAGTATGGTGCGTTCGCGAGGGGCAAGGAGAACATAGCAAACACAACCAAACAAGCGAAGCATAGAGTAGTCTGGAGAATGACCAGATAGGCGCTCAAGAGGAATACCACCCTGCAAGCGACAGAAGGCTGAATATTGATGAGATAAGCCGATGTAGAGACAGCCTCAGCTCAGAAATGCGGCGGAAGGGAAGAAGCAATCATCATGGCACGAGTGGTCTCAAGAAGATGGTGGTGCTTACGCTCAGCAACACCATTCTGGGCATGTGCACCGGGACAGGAGAACTGAGCGAGGGTACCCTGCTCAGCAAGAACACCTCACAACATCTGGGAGATATACTCACTAGTAGAATCAGCACGAAACACACGAATGGGGGTAGAATATTGAGTACCGACCATAGCCGCAAAACGCTGATATATGGAGAGCACTTCACTACGAGAGCGCATAAATTACAACCAAGTGTACCGAGAAAAATCATCTATGAATAAAATATAGTAGCGATGGCCCCCTTTCGAAGCGAAAGGAGCCAGACCCCAAACATCGAAATGAACTAAATCAAAAGGTCGCTGAGATACAGACTCACTAGTAGGATAGGGAAGCTGAATCTGTTTGCCCAACCTACATCCCTGACAATGTAAAGACCCATCTCTGGAGACAGACCCCAGAAGACCACGATAAACTAATGACGACAGGTGAGAGTCACAAAGGTGACCAAGACGATGATGCCACTACTAAAAGGAGCTGGTAGCAGAAGCGACGACCGGAGAAGAACTGGCAGATGAAGTGGCAGCGGAAGGAACTCGAAGTCAGTCTAACTCCCAAAGTTCTGAAGAGTCACGGTTGCGAGGGCCAGCTCCAACCAGGGCCTGTGTGCGACGGTCCTGGACAACACAAGAATCAGCATCAAGAATGACGCGACAACCAGAGTCAGTAAGCTGGCTAGCAGAGAACAGATTCATCTTAAGACGAGGAACATGAGAAATATCAGGGACAGAAAAATAGGAAGTAGAAAGAGTGCCCCTACTAGAAACAGGAAGAGAGATACCATCAGCCGTGAGAACACGGACATGAGAAGGGAGAGAATGAATAGCGGACAGAAGAGAAGACTCAGAGGTCATGTGAAAAGAAGCTCCAGAATCCAGATACCACGGGGACGTACCTGACTGTGTAGAAGATGATGGTCACGCAGTGCCTGAAGAACCAGTCACAGAACCAGCAGTGCCCATCGAAGAAGAGCCTGTAGCAGCAAGCAAACCGCGAAGACTCCTGATAATGTCCTGATCAGAGAGAGCAACTGTTGAAGATCCGGAAGGAGCCGACTGACCACGAGCCTGGTGCTACTGACGTAAACTGGGATCCTGTGTATAACAGGTGGCCCAAGTGTGGCCATCCCTGCTATAGTAAGTGCAGTGACGAAGAGAACCACGACGACCCTGACCACGAGCCTACTGGTGCTGACTCTGAACCTGAGACTGCTGATGGTGACTCTGAACCTGAGACTGCTGGTGCTGACTCTAACCCTGACCTGGAGGAGTGGGTAGTATCGGCGGTGGCACGGAGGACCGTGGCTGAGTCGAGGGAGCAGACGGCAGAGGAGGACCACGAGTAGCAAGCACAGACGGAACCGCAAGAAGACCAGCACCACGGAGACGAGTCTCCTAAGCCCGAAGCTCAGACAACACCTCAGAGAGCGGAACACGACCACGAGCATTCATCTGAGGGGCTCGAACTCCTGGCGGAGCCGAGACAGAAACTCATAGATGCAGTGGAACTCCAAATCCGAGCGCACAATCTGGCAGGACGGGCTTGTGCCACAAATAGCAGTACAGAGAGAATCAAGCTGACGCCATATAGCAACACTCTGAGTATAGAACTCATCAATAGTGGAATCACCCTGCTGAAGAGCATGCTCCTGGCGAACCACAGACAGGTATAGAGCATCACTAGACGGCTGATAGCGCTGACGAAGATGTGCCCACTGAGCGGCAACAGTAGGGAGACTCATAAACTCAGCAGCAAACTGGGCAGAACACTGGAGGTGAGAACAGCAGCAGCACGAGCGTCCTCATCGACCCACTGAGTGTAGGCGGTCAGATCGTGGCGATAGGCCTCGAGATTAGCAGAGTACTGTTTGAACTTCAGCTCATAAGCAGCAACAGCACTATCATCGGCACTCTGAGAAGCATCCTTGGCGTCCTGAGAAGCATCAGCACCGAGAACAATCGGTGTCGGCGAAAGAGGATCCACGGGAGCAGGGGCACGGCGGACAGGAGACCTCGCCGGAGAGCACACCCCAAAGACGGAGACCGCGCATGTGAACACGCATAAAGACAGCGAAATCAGGATAATTCGCGCCATCGAAGATCACCGGGCAGCGAGGAATCGCAACATAGGCCGATGCAGAAGACATCTCTCTCACACTTTTTTTGATTTTTTTTTGGAACAGATTTGGTCAATCCGCACCAGCAGGCAGAGACCAGCCAAAATCCGGCCAAATTCTGGCTAACCGGGGCAAGGGGCGGTGCCTAAGGGCTGGGGAGAGCAATTCCAACCGCTAGGGATTGATTCCCGGCAGCGGTGACGGTCGGCGGTGACAGAGGAGACGGCCGGCAGCGATCTGGCGTGAAGGGAGACGCGGGGCGGAGCCTGGCGTGCGGCTGGACGAGGGGGGGCGGGTGCAGCGAGCATGTCGTGCGACCCGTGCATGCGCCCGAAGCCCGCTCGCGTGAAGGAGATCGAGGCAGGGACCTGGAGGAGATCGATCTGGTACCAGTTGAGTTGGGGAAGATGTCGGGTAGAGGAGATCGATCTGGTCTTCGACGATAGAGAAGAGGAGATCAATCTGGTCTTCGACAGTAGAGAAGATCGATCTGGTGTGAGGAGATCGATCTGAATCAAACGGGCGGCGATGACAAGTGGCCGGGAACCAGATGTAGGGGGGACCAGCGGCGGCGACGACGGCAAGACCGTCGGCGACAGGGACGGTGGCGGCTGCGGCGACGAAGTTGCGAGGAGGAGGAGGCTAACTTGGCTCTGATACCATGTCAGGAATATGCAACTTGTATTCCTCTGGGAGCCAAATGCCACAATATATAATACATGTACAGGTGGAAATATGCAGAAAAACCCCCTAACAAGTGGGGACATACAATATACAAATATACATCTACCAGATTATAGGTGAATATAGGCGGATTACATCGAGTTCGGGCGAACACCTGAATTTAGGATAGATAATAAACTAAAAAGATTAAAAAAGCTACCGCCAATGCCGACGTCGTAGAGCATTCGTGCCTCCCACGGCTGGAGCGTGCGACGGCCAAAGCCGTTTGCCGCCGCGCCTTCGCCAGGAAAGCGCTCGGCCATGGGAAAGTGGGGGGGGAGCGGTGAGTTCGTTGGAGTGTGTGGTTCGCCGGAGTTGGGGGTCGGGGAGCTGTGAGAGAGTATGAGGAGCTCCAGCGAGGTGTACGACTTTTATAGGCCGAGATGGGCGGCGAGGGCGGAAGGGGTATAGCGGCGAGGGCGAAAAAAGGGGAAACAACGGGAAGTTATTGCCCACCGATCCGTCATGGGAGCCGAGGGGGCGGCGGTGGCGCGGCACTATGGCGACGCGTGGCCGACGTGACGAGCAGTTATTGTCCAGCGCTCGCCACGTGGTTCCGAGGAGGACGACGACTCGGCTTTTGTCGCTGACTGGACGGGTCCACACGCCGCTTTGCTTCGTTCGGCGTTCCCGGGATACTGGGAATGGCCTAGAAAGTCCGGACCAAACTTCGCCCAAATTCGGACGAAAAAAGGTTCTTTCGAACGCAATGGAATATTTTTCGGCATCCGAACCTAATTTTCGCCCTAGAAACGGCGTCCTCAGTAGCCGAGTGAAGATGCTCTAAGGGACAACCAGTCCGTTAGAGGCAATCAAGCCCATTACTCCTAGCGTGATGTGCTCCTAGCTATCGAGATAATCACGGTATTGATTACCTAGCGATCCCTCCATAATCGATCTCCTGTAACTACTCAGTACTGTTATGTATCGATCTATGTTAACACGAAACCGATGCAAGGCCAATCATTGTTCCCAGCCATAAGTCAATACGGGGGAATGGAGAACTAGGGTTAGGGATTTGGAGCCAGGCTACTAATAACAAACATGGGGAGTATTGCATAATATAACTGGCAGAAAATTAACCTACCGTAACAGAATGTCACATGAGGGCCTCGGTGCAAAATTATCGTCCACGTGTTGTTCCTGTCAACTCTAATTTGTTAGCAACCCTAGCTTGGACTAAATTGTGTTAAATCAACAAGTTCTTGACAACGATTCTGCAAACTAATAGAATGAGGACTAAATCGAGTGTGATGGACAAATATAGAAACTGTTACTATATTTAACTCCAAGAATTATGTAAGCTGAACTAAGATGCGCGACCAGAGCCGTCCAAGACGACAGAACCATGCTTCTGAATCGGTGCGTGTGTGCAAGCTGCTGCCTCTTTTCAGACATTTCCCGGCCATTCATAAACACAGAGATGAAATGCTTCGTTTCCTTCCTTTGTTGGCTCTATGAGCCCACAGATTACATGTCTCCTCCTGCAGTTGGATATTTGCCAGGGCCCAGTTCGATAGGGTTGCTTGGACTTTTCTTCTCAGCATCCTTTTCCTTTTGAGATGTTCTCGGCATCCTAAGGCAACGCAGCTTTGGACCCCCGGTGAAGAATGCCACAATATATAGTATAGGTACAGGTGCAAATATGCAGAAAGCCTCCTAACATATGGAGAAATTACAATATACAAATATATACATCTAACACCCCCCTCAAATTTATGGTGGATCCACAATACTGAGTTTGGAGAGTAAGAAATCATGCTGCTCTAGTCTGTGCCTTTATAAAGAAGTCCGTCAACTGTAACTCTGAAGACACATACTGAAGCGTAATAACCTGAGCTTGCACCTGAGCACGTGTATAAAAGTCATCAACACCAATATGCTTGGTAAGCTCATGTTTTACCGCATCACGTGCAATACTGATAGCACATATACTGTCAGACAAAACTGAAGTGGGTATCGTAACAGAGACCCTAAAATCCGCAAGCAACCACCGTAACCAGGTCACCTCAGCAGTCAACAAGGACATAGCTCGCAACTCAGCCTCAACACTCGAACGGAAAACCGTTGTCTGCTTCTTCGTCTTCCAAACAATGAGCGAACCACCAAGAAACACACAGTAAGCAGAAAGTGAACGACGATCCGTAGGATCACTCGCCCATGTAGCATCCGAGTAGCACTGGAGCTGAAGGGAGATGGAACAAGGAAAGAAAAGGCAACGAGTGATCGTGCCACGAAGATAGCGAAGAACACGGAGGATATGACTATACTGAACAGTGGTAGGAGCAGAAACAAACTGAGTCAGAATATGAACAGGATAAGATATGTCAGGACGAGTGACAGCAAGATAAACAAGACTCCCAACAAGATGGCGATAACGCGTCGAGTCAGGAAGAGGATCACCATCAGTAGGATGAAGCTTAACATTAAGCTCCATATGAGTCTTAACTGTGCGCTCATCCCCAAGAGCAGCACGAGCAAGAAGATCCTGAATATACTTTTCCTAGGAAATAGAAAATCCATCAGAAGTGGAGAAAACCTCAATCCCAAGAAAGTAGCGGAGAGGACCAAGATCAATCATAAGAAACTGATCACGAAGACGAACCTTAACAAAGGCAATATACTCAGGATCATCACCAGTAATGATCATATCATCAACATAGAGAAGGAGAAGAGTGCGTCCACGAGGAGAAGTGTGAACAAATAGCGCTGGATCATGAGCACTAGGAGAGAAACTAGCAGCAGTCACCATAGAGGCAAAACGCTCAAACCAGGCACGAGGGGCCTGTTTCAGGCCATAAAGAGAACGCTGAAGACGAAAAACCATCCCATCGGGAACAGAATACCCAGGAGGAGGCTGCATGTAAACCTCCTCACTCAATTATCCATCGAGGAAAGCGTCCTAAACATCAAGCTGAGACACAGACCAGTGTCGAACAGAAGCGACAGCAAGAAGAGTGCGCACAGTGGTCATATGAGCCACAGGGGCAAAGGTCTCATCATAGTCACGGTCGTGCTCCTTCTGAAAGCCACGAGCCACAAGACGCACTTTATAGCGCTTAAGAGATCCATCAGAGCGGGTCTTAATTTTATAGACCCACTTGCACGTGATGGGACGAACACCAGGAGGGGGAGAAACAAGATCCCAGGTGCCAGTGCGCTCAAGCGCAGCAATATCCTTAGCCATGGCAAGCTGTCATTCGGGATGACGCTCAGCATCCCGATAAGAAGTCGGCTCGAGGGCAACAGAGAGACCGTACTGACTAGGAGAGTAACGATTAGGTGGACGATGAAGACGAGTCGCCGGAAGAGGAGAGGGAAGCTCGTCAAAAGAAGAAGACATATCAGAAGAAGAAGAAGAAGAAGAAGGAACATCAGGAGGAGGATCCGGAACATGAGAGCGACGAGAATAATGGAAGGGAAAAGGAGACAACTGTGAGGTGGGTGGAGGATCAGTATAAGAAGTAGGAGAACTAGGTGGGGAGGAGGACAACAGGGTCGAAGGTGAGACATCAGCAATAATAGGTCCTGAAGGAGGATCAATAGGAACAGATGGAGGTGTGTTAGGAAAAAGTAGAAAGGAGATATCCTCCATCGGATAGGTCAAGGATGTGGGGTGAGGATAGAAAGGACGCGTCTCATCAAACGTGACATCACGAGAAATGCGCATCCGACGAACAACGGGGTCCCAACACCGATAGCCCGTATGCTCATCACTGTATCTAAGAAAGACACACTCAACAGACTGAGCGGTCAGTTTGGTGCGTTCACGAGGGGCAAGAAGAACATAACAAACGCAACCAAACGAACGAAGCACCGAGTAATCAGGAGGATGACCAGAGAGGCGCTCTAGAGGAATACCACCCTGCAGAGCAGCAGTGGGTTGAATATTGACGAGATAGGTGGCAATGGAAACAGCCTCAGTCCAAAAGTGAGGCGGAAGAGAAGCGGCAATCATCAACGCACGAGTCGTCTCAAGAAGGTGACGATGCTTGTGCTCAGCCACACCATTCTGAGCATGAGCACCAGGACAAGAAAACTGAGCAAGAGTACCCTCCTCAGCAAGAAAAGCGCGCAGTGAATGAGAGATATACTCGCCAGCAGAATCTGCATGAAACACACGAATAGGAGTGGAGAACTGGGTATGAACCATGGCAACAAATTTCTTATAGATACACAAGACCTCACTACGAGAAGACATGAAATATATCCAAGTGTGATGAGAAAAATCATCTATAAAGAGAACATAGTAGCGATGACCCCCTTTCGATGGGAAGGGAGCTGGACCCCAAACATCAGAGTGAACAAGATCAAAAGGACGCTCGGACACAGACTCACTGTGAGGATACGGTAGCTGAATCTGCTTACCAAGCCGACAATCCTGACAATCCAAAGAAGCATTTCCAGAGACAGACCCCAGAACACCACGATGAACTAAAGACAAGAGTCGAGAACCACATAAATGTCCAAGACGATGATGCCACTGCTGAAAAGAGCTAGTAGCGACGGCTACAGATGCCGAGGAACTGGCGACGGTGGCATCAGAAGGAAGACAAAGCCAGTGAAGCTCCCAGAGGCCATCATGACGGCGGGGGCCAGCACCAAGCATAGTGTTTGTGCGACGATCCTGAACAGAACAGGAATCAAAGTCGAGAGTGATGCTACAATGAGAGTCGACGATCTGACTACCAGAAAAGAGTTGCATGTTAAGTTGAGGAACATGCGCAACAGAAGGAACATGAAACGAGGAAGTACTAAGAATGCCTCGACTAATGACTGGGAGGGTACCATCGGCAGTAAGAACACGAATATGAGGGTCGACAGGTCGAACAGAATGCAACAAGGAAGAATCAGGAGTCATATGAAAAGAAGATCCAGTATCAAGAAGCCATGGGGATGTACCTGGAGAAGGAGGAGGTGGTCGCTCATTGCGATAAAACTCAGTCGCAGAACCAGCAGAACCTATCGGTGAAGAATCCCAAGCATCAAGCAGGCATCGAAGCTGCGCTATCTCATGCGCAGAGAGGGGCACGGCTGGAGAGGTCGAGGTACAATCAGGTGCCGACGAGGAGCTGTCACCCACACACACAGAGGCCGCCAAAGGTGGCGACGAAGAGCAACATGCCGATGAAGATGGAGTCGACGAAAGACGGTCACAACCGCCTGTAGAAGCCGCAAGAGTCGATGTCGAGCGGCGAGCCGACGTAGACGGGGTCGGCGAAGCGCGGCCATAACCACGTGAAGAGGCCGTGAAAGTCGACGTAGAGCGGCAGGCCGACGTAGACGAAGTCGTAGGAGGGTGGCCATAACCGCGTGAAGAGGCCGCGAAAATCGACGAAGAGCGGCGAGCTGACATAGATGAAGTCGACAGAGGGCGGCCATAACCATGTAAAGAGGCCGCGAAAGTCAATGTAGAGCGGCGAGCCTACGTAAACGAAGTCGGCGAAGGGCGGCTAGGACCGCATGGAGAAGCCGCACGCAACGACGAAGAGCGGCAAGCCGACAAAGAGGGAGTCGGCGGGCGAGCACCAAGTAACGAGGGAGGACATGGGTGCAAGACAGGAACAGCACAAGAGACATCATCGGAGTAGGAAACCATGCCCAAAGGCAAAAATTTTTACCTCACGGTACCAATCTGAGAGAAGCAACAGCCAACAGATTGGAACAACACGACGGGAGCCAAGTCGATCGAGCGGATCGGGAAATTAGAGCCAGGATTGTTCGAGCGGATCGGGAAATCAAGGCCAGGACTGTCCGCGGGCCGGCCAGAGATGGGAAGCCATCAGCAGCAGGGCGGGGCTGGAGGCACGACCGGTAGGGGCGGCCGGAGATACTGCGGAGGGTGCAGCCGGCAACCGTAGCAGGGTGGCCAGAGACACGGGCAGCGGGCGGCGGAGGGCACAGAAAATGACCAGAACAGGGACGGCCAGAGAAACTGCCTGCGAGCGGAAGAGAAAGGAGGCACAGACGTGTTGGAGGAGCAACGACGACCGGAAAGAGATAGGCGGCGCCGACGCCGTGGGATCGAATCGAAGACCGCACGAGTTGCGCGTGCGAAAAAAAACTATAGCTCTGATACCAAACTATAGCTCTGATACCATGTTAGAAATATGCAACTTGTATTATCTTAGGACCAAAGGCCACAATATGTAGTACAGATTCAGGTACAAATATGCAGGAAGCCCCCTAACATACGGAAAAATTACAGTATACAAATATATACATCTAAGACCAGCCACAGCGTAAAAAAGAAGCGATTCCTAACACTCTCTCTCCTACCTTTGAATCGATTCAATACAGTGTGGGACATCGGTTCATCAAACCTGACAACAAAAGCGACTCAATTCTATGGTTCGCTTCTTTGCATGCTTAGTGGACCATCCTGGTAGGCTTGTGAGGGAGAATGCCCACAAAAAGTAAAAAAGTGAATTGCTATTTACTTGATAGTGGGCCCTACAAACGGTTTCATACACTGCGGAAAAATTCTAGCGATTCTTACTCTGACTTTTTTTTTCTTTGAATCGGCTCAACAGTGTGGATGGTCTAACAGAGTAAGTGTATTGCCTTGCTCCTCCGTTCTGCAACAATAAAGGTGTTGGTTAGAGGACTGTCACGCCCCAAAAATTCGGGACCGTGACTAGAAATTCCACGAATTCGCCGAAGGCAAAATTCCGCGAAATTCCGAGTGATTACAAAACACAGCCATCACATACAAACTGATAGGAATAATATTACATGGGTAGATAATATCACATAAATAGTTTTCTTACAATCCAACATTAAACGAGGTTCTCTTTGTCTTAAAATCATTAAACCATGACTAACGCATACAAACTTTATTGATTTTACACACATGGCTACATTTCTAGGATCAGCCCTCGAGCGTAGGAATGACCTAAAACTCGAAATCTTCTCCGCGAAGGAAGACATCAGGATCAACCTCCACGATATCTTCGGGTGTTTCTGAAAAATGTTTATATAGCAAGGGTGAGTACTAAAGTACTCATCAAGTCACAAGATGGTTTCCAATTTAAAGTTTTATTCAAGATTAATTAACCAGGAAAGTCCCATAAGGTTTCCTTGTGGTCAAACCCATAGTGGTATCATTTTAACCACTTTGCCAAGCGGAGGGGAGAACATCGTCCACCCGTGGCATACTTAACTCCACCAAGTGATCATGCTTGGTATCATTCATTTTCTTTAGTATATATATTTATTTTTCTTTCATTCTTTATCATGGATTTTAGATATGTAAGTGTGTACCTTCAATGGTTCTGTGCTAAGCCATAGTGGCCCAAACCACTAGGGTTTGCGATATTGCTATCATTAGCATCAGAACCTTTAATCGAAAGCTAAGTTTTTATCTACTCTATCTTTTGAAAATTCTACCCGGAAAGGTCTCATCACTCGAATCCCACCGGGAGTATGTCAGGGCCACGGAAATCGATAACATACTATAGCATCCCGACTCCGAGTGTCTCCCCGTTGATCACCCATACCAGGGTCATCTACAATGTAGAAAATCCATTGGAATAGAGTAGGGGGTTCATACAATTTATGTGGTGTGTTTTATTGTTTTGTGTCAGGGATGTACCACATGTTTACTCATCAACCACGCCCACATACTAGGGCACATAATCCAAAATCAAGGCTCTCATCCAGGTGATGAGTCCTTTTTATACCAAGATTTTTAAGGTAAATATGACCTCCAAGCAATCATACAAACAATCATGCATCATCCATCAAGCAAGTCCAGGGTTTCCACTAGGGTTGGTCTCAACGAATAACATCAAATATTAATGGTTCAGGGGTTCTATTATTGCACATAGCTTCAATATTCTAAAATCATTTATCACCAAAATTTCATCGGTGAGAGAGGTGACTTGCCTAGAGAAAAGTCTCCCGGGAAATCCTCGACTCCGAGATGGTGCACTCCTATGCCAAAATCCTCCGAGGCTTCACCAATTGGTCCTAAAATGTTCAGAAATATTTTGTCCAAGGTCATTACTCGTATTTGTGAACTAAGGTTGAGATATAGATAAAAGCGGCCTTTATTTTCCTACATATACATAAAGGTTTTTGAGTTTTAAAATTCCAACAAAATAATTTTTGAAAACATTAGAAAAGTTATTTGTATACAGCGGGTTATGAGGATCAAAATGAGCCTTTTTATTTTAGAGCTTTTGATCAAAGTAATGTTGCAAAATAGGTTATTTAAAACAATCCTTAAAATGAAAATAGAAATTGAAATAGAAAATGAAAAGGCTTGGCATTCGTTTTTTTTCCTTGGGCTGAGGAGGGAGCTGGCTGGCCGGCCCATCTCTGGGCTTGGCCGCAACCCAGGCGGCGGCGGCCTGAAGCGCGTACCTCTTTGGCTCGCTCGGGAAGAATAAGAAAAAAAAGAAGAAGCAGAGGAACGGGAGGAGAGGAGATGCTCACCGGCGGTTGGCGGCGATGGAGGCAAGCTCTCTAGCGGTGGTGGCCAAAATTGACGAAGCGGTGATGCTCGCGAGGTTGAGAGGGATCGATTCCCACGAAGAAATCGAAGAATGGCAAAGTGGGGAGGTTTTATAGGCGGGGGCAGAGCTTGGGGCGGTAACGCGCGGCGGCAGTGAAGAAATCGGCGGCATCTACAAGATTATCCGGCGTCGTTGGTGTCCTCTCGGTCCTTCTTGAAGTGGCTGAGGTGTTGGCGAGGTCCTGGAGCGAGGCAAGGTGGCGAGCGGCTAGGCGGCGGCAGAGACATGGCGCTCGCGTACGGCGGGGTGACAGCGAAGCAGTGTGCGGTATGGCGACGACGAGCAGCGGCACGAGCGGGCGACGCGCGACGCGAGGGTGCGCGTCAGCCACAGCAACCGGTGGGGCCAGGGCGGCGGCGGTGCTGGCCGGTGATGGGGAAATCGACGGCAGAGCTAGGGTTCATCGCTGTTCTTCATGTTCCTCCTTTGTTTTCTTCTCTCTTTTTTTGTCTAATTTGTTTGATTCCAATTTGTTCGAATTTGCCTTTCCAAATTTGTTTTCAAATTCGCTTTAGTGTAGAAAAATTTGGATTGTTACAACCTTCCCCCCTTAAAATAATCTCGTCCCCGAGATTCACTCCTCCTCGGGAAACAGGTGCGGATATTTTTGTCGGATCTCCGACTCCTTTTCCCATGTAGCTTCTCCTTCTGTGTGATTACTCCATTGCACCTTACAGAACTTGATGTTCCTTGTCCTTAATTGTCGCTCCTTGGATTCAAGGATTTTAACTGGCTTCTCTATATAGGTCAGATCCTCTTGGGGTTCGATTTCGTCCAGGGATACCTTCTTTTCCGGCGGCTCTAAGCACTTTCTGAGTTGCGATATATGAAACACATTATGAACTCTATTCATTTTTGAACTTAACTCCAGTTGGTAGGCAACTTCCCCTACTCGTTTTGTAATTTTGAATGGTCCTACAAATCTGGGTGCCAACTTACCTTTTGTGTGGAACCGCTGGATTGACTTGAAAGGAGTGACCCTTAAATATACATAATCCCCTTCTTGGAAGCTAAGATCAAGTCGGTGTTTGTCGGCATATTGCTTATATCTGGTTTGAGCTGCTTGCAGCTTCTCTCTAATAATCCTCACTTGAGCCTCTACATCTTGAACTATTTGTGGTCCAAGAAGCTGCTTTTCTCCTACCTCAGTCCAATTTAATGGTGTTCTACAACTTCTTCCATACAGGGCTTCAAATGGTGATCTCCCAATACTAGCTTGATAGCTATTATTATATGAGAATTCTGCAAATGGTAAACATGTGTCCCATGCAGCTCCATAAACTAGCGCACATGACCGCAATATGTCCTCCAGGATTTGATTTACTCTCTCAATTTGTCCGTTGGTTTGTGGGTGGTATGCTGTACTGAAATCCAAATCCGTCCCCATGGCTTCATGTAACTTTTTCCAAAAGTGAGAAGTGAATTGCGGCCCTCTATCGAAGCAAATCTTCTCAGGTACTCCATGCAATAATACAATCTTTGTCAAATATAACTCTGCAAGCTTATTCTTTCCATATGTTTGCTTTATGGGTATAAAGTGGGCTACTTTTGTCAACCTATCGACGATGACCCATATAGCATCATATCCATTTCTGGTTTTGGGTAAACCCGTAATAAAATCCATACCGATCTCCTCCCACTTCCAATCTGGAATGGGTAGAGGTTGTAATAATCCAACCAGTTTTTGGTGGCCTGCTTTCACCCGTTGACATATGTCACAGAGTGTAACATATTCACCAATCTCTCGTTTCATATTTCTCCACCAATACCTCTTTCTCAAGTCTTGGTACATCTTCGTACCTCCTGGGTGTATGGAGAATTGCGAAGCATGTGCTTCCTGCAGGATTAAGTTCCTTAACTCCTTTTTGTTTGGTACGCACAGACGGTTCCGGAAATACAGTACTCCTTGCTCATTTACCGAAAAGTACGGCGCCTCATTTTTCAGCACCTTTTCCTTAAGCCCTTGTATCTCTTCATCTTTCTCTTGGGCTTGCTTAATTTGTTCATCTAGTGTGGTTTGAACTTGCAGGGTCATCACTGCTCCTTCTTCAACTAATTCTAAATTCAACTTCCGGAACTCCTTCCATAACTCTAGCTGATCATGTCGCACAGTTACTATGCTATGATATACTTTTCGGCTCAATGCATCTGCCACCACATTGGCCTTACCGGGTTTGTATTGAAATTCTAATTCATAGTCTTTTATCAATTCTAACCACCTTCGTTGTCGAAGATTTAAGTCGGGCTGCGTGAAGATATATTTTAGACTTTTATGATCCAAAAATACTTCACACTTATTCCCTAGCAAGTAGTGTCTCCATATTTTCAATGCATGAACTACTGCTGCAAGTTCTTAGTCATGTGTTGGATAATTTTCCCCATGTGGTCGGAGTTGTCTTGACGCATATGATATGACCTTTCCATCTTGCATCAGTACACATCCTAGCCCTTGTCTTGATGCGTCACAATATATTTGGAATTCTTTGTCCGAGTCTGGTAAAACCAGAACTGGTGCAGTGGTTAACCTATTCTTCAACTCCTGAAATGCGATTTCACATTTATTTGTCCATTCGTATTCCTTATCTTTTTTCAGCAATTAGGTTAGTGGCCGACAAATCCTTGAAAATCCTTCAATAAACCTCCTATAATATCCTGCCAATCCTAAGAAACTTCGAACTTCTTTCACATTTGTTGGGGCCTTCCATTCCAATATTGCTTTCACCTTTTCTGGATCCATTTTAACTCCTTCTTCTGATATAATGTGACCCAGGAAAGAAATTTCTTTCATCCAGAATTCGCATTTTGAAAACTTTGCGAACAACTTATGTTCTCTTAGCCTTGTCAAAACTTGTCTCAAGTGTTTCTCATGTTCTTCAGGGCTTTTGAGTATACTAGGATATCATCGACAAAGACTACTACAAATTTGTCCAAAAATTCCATCATCACCTTATTCATGAGATTCATGAAAAAGGCTGGTGCATTGGTTAATCCAAAAGGTACTACCGTGAATTCATATAATCCATATCTGGTAGTGAAAGCAGTCTTTGGTCTATCCTTCGGGCGAATTTTCAGCTGATGATATCCAGACCTTAGATCTATTTTTGAAAATATTTTGGCATTCCTTAACTGGTCAAAAGGGTCATCAATCCTGGGCAAAGGGTATTTATTTTTGATGGTGATTGCGTTAAGTCCCCGGTACTCTACACATAGTCTCGATCTACCATCCTTCTTTTTTGCAAATAATACCGGTGCTGCCCATGACGAGATGCTTGGTTGTATAAAGTTCTTGTCTAATAACTCGTCAATTTGCTTCAACTCTACTAGCTCTTTTCTTAACATGTGGTATGGTTGCCTTGTAATTGGTTCTGTTCCGGGTTTAAGTTTTATTTTAAATTCCACCTCTCTATCTGGTGGCTCCCCAGGTAATTCCTCTGGGAACACATCTGCAAATTCTTTAACCATCGGAATCTGCATTACTCCTTCTGCTACCATACTACATACCCTCTTCTTCTGCTTCCTCAAAAAGGAATTTTGTGACTTTATTCTCAATGTTAGATTATTCGGACTGGTGACATAAACCAATTTCTCCTCACAATCAACCTTTGCCTTATATTTATATAACCAATCCATTCCTAATATGACATCCAAATCTCGCAGTTGCAAGTGTATCAGGTTTGCTTTAAATTTTTCTCCATGGATGTCTATTTCTACCTCATTGGTCTTTGTTTGAGCTTTCATCTTTGCTCCGGGTGATTCAACCACATAAGGTTTCTCTAAGGGGAAGGAGGGCATATCATTTTCTAATGTGAAGCTTATTGGAATAAAGGAATGTGTAGCTCCGGGATCAAATAGAATTAAGGCTGGCTTAGACATTACTAAAAACGTACCAGTAATCACGTCGGTAGCCTCTGTGGCCTCTTTGGTAGACACATAATTCACCCATCCTTGATTTGGCCTTTGGTTCATTCCTTCCTTGTTCACCCCTTGAGAATTTTGTCCAATTATGGCCTTCCCTGCTTGCAACAATCCTTTCCCTTTATTGGCCGCATTTTGTGGCCTCATGCTTTGCTGTTGTCGGAATTGGGTCCTCGCCACTTCCACTGGTAAATTCCTCCTTGGGCACGCATTCCGCAAATGAGTAGGATCCTCACAGTGATAGCACACTGTTTTTTGTTGTGGACAACTTCCTATCGAATGTCTTCCTCCGCACCTAAAGCAGTTAACAATTCTGTCAACATTTCCTACTCTTCGATCATCCCTCTTTATGGCCATTGTTTTCCGCTGCTCTGCCGAACTTGGTGTCACCCAAGTCCTAGATCGGATGGCATCCATTGGGGTGTTAAAAGTCCGTGCTTTTCTCTTCCGATCCTCCACCATGCTCGCCCTCACTTTGTCAGTCTTTAGAAGACTATTTACCATAGCCTGATAATTGGGAAACACTTGAGACGAGATGTGGTACTTCAACGAGTCTTGCAGACCCTGCTCAAATTGTTCCATCTTCTTTGTCTCAGTGCTCACGTCATCAGCTGCGTACCTTGCCAAATAATTGAACTTGTCCAAATACTCCTTCAGAGTTTGATTTCCTTGCTTCAAATCCAAAAATTCCCGACGCTTCATCAACATTATCTCCGAAGGAATATGTTCCTTCTTGAATCCTTCCACAAATTCTTCCCACGTTATTTCTTCTGGGTTCTCACTAGCTTCCCAGAAATTTATCCACCATGCTGCGGCGGATCCCTGTAGTTGGTGTGATGCAAAAAGCACTTTTTCCCGGTCCTCACATCCTATTGTTTGTAGCCGTCGTTCAACATCTCTGAGCCAGTCATCGGCGTCTAGTGGTTCTTCTGAACCAGAGAAGATTGGTGGGTTTGTCTTTTGGAAATCTCCCCACCTTGGTTTTCGTGACTCCTTCTTTGCCTCTGAACTTCCTTTTTGTTCTGCCAATTTTTTTGCTATTCTTTCTAACATCTGGGCATGTGTTTCCATCATCCTCATCTGGTTCTCTTCGGTTTGTCGTCTGCCTCTATCCATGGCTAGCATAATTGCTGCTAGACTTGGCTGCTCTCCATTACTACCATAGTCTCCATTATCTCGGGTTGTTTGTGAGTTGTGGTCATCCATGTTGGTGACTTGCAACTGTTTTATTTGAAAGGAAAACTTTTGTTAGAGAATATACACGTGTTTGGGATATACAAGAGTAGGAAAATATTAAAAACGTTAGTTTTATTTATTTTACACAAACACTAAGCGGTTTACATAGCCTACTGGCTACTCGTACCTCGTACTTAATCACACATACATGCATATATTGCACACATCATCAAAACATGTCACACCCATTTTAAGACACAAACCTAGATCACACTAGCGCCTTTATTAAAGTGTCTATTCGTTATCCGATGAAGGGTTGCTGCTGGTATAGAACTCACGTTCCATCGGTTCCTCTTCCTCTTCATCCTCCTGACTTGGTGGCGCCTCTATTTCTTCCGACCTCACTTGCGGAGCACTCTTGAAGCGTTCAAGATATTTCTTGGTCCATATGGTCTTGATCTTCTTTGCTCCCGGTCCATGTGATTGATCCCCTTGACAAGCCCTTAATCGCCTTGCACTTGGACTGGCCATCTTCTGTTGAGCACTTATAGCCTCCTTAAGTTTTGTCTCCAAGTCAAGTATATTCTGGCGAAGCTCTATATTCTCGCCTCGCAACTAGACTATCTCACCTTGGGCTTCTTGATATTCCTTTCGAATCTTCCCATATTGCCCTGCTGCAAAGGCTATTTCTCTCACTACCTCTATCTCCGACCCGTCATTCACGAATGGTGTAAAAGGCACTCCCACGCTGTTTCCATCATTCAACTCCTGGGGTATGAGTCGATAGATGGACTCATCAAATGTGTCATCGTACTTATGTTGCAGGTTCAATATAGCCCTTCTGGATGCGTCCTGAATTGCATCCTCCTCTATATCCCTTTGTCCAACATAAGTGGTCTCGGTACCATCAACTTTTACGTTAACCCATCCGGTCCAATACTGAAGTATCCCATGCACAAAAATAGCTTTTGCATGAAAATGTGGGAGGTCCTGCCTCGGCACAAAAAGATATCCCAACATCCTCCACAAGAGTTGGGCCCATCCCCCGAGAGTCTTGGGAGAGGTATAAAAATAGTACACCATGCCTACAATATGTGAAATAACTTTTTCTTTAAAGCGCGAAAAAGAATTTTTTTTACACCCAAAATTTTATCTTACAAAATTTATATCAAAAACAAAAGATTTTAAGAGCTGGATAAAGGCTTCAAAAAAATTTATTTTGCTCAATCTTTTTTTTGCAACCATTTACCATTTTTCCAAAACCGGGGGTCTTTCCTACGGTCAAGGTTGGCTCTGATACCACTCTGTCACGCCCCAAAAATTCGGGACTATGACTAGAAATTCCACGAATTCGCCGAAGGCAAAATTCCGCGAAATACCGAGTGATTACAAAATACAGCCATCGCATACAAACTCATAGGAATAATATTACATGGGTAGATAATATCACATAAATAGTTTTCTTACAATCCAACATTAAACGAGGTTCTCTTTGTCTTAAAATCATTAAACCATGACTAACGCATACAAACTTTATTGATTTTACGCACATGTCTACATTTCTAGGATCAGCCCTCGAGCGTAGGAATGACCTAAAACTCGAAATCTTCTCCGCGAAGGAAGACATCAGGATCAACCTCCGCGATATCTTCGGGTGTTTCTGAAAAATGTTTATATAGCAAGGGTGAGTACTAAAGTACTCAGCAAGTCACAAGATGGTTTCCAATTTAAAGTTTTATTCAAGATTAATTAACCAGGAAAGTCCCATAAGGTTTCCTTGTGGTCAAACCCATAGTGGTATCATTTTAACCACTTTGCCAAACGGAGGGGAGAACATCGTCCACCCGTGGCATACTTAACTCCACCAAGTGATCATGCTTGGTATCATTCATTTTCTTTAGTATATATATTTATTTTTCTTTCATTCTTTATCATGGATTTTAGATATGTAAGTGTGTGCCTCCAATGGTTCTGTTCTAAGCCATAGTGGCCCAAACCACTAGGGTTTGCGATATTGCTATCATTAGCATCAGAACCTTTAATCGGAAGCTAAGTTTTTATCTACTCTATCTTTTAAAAATTCTACTCGGAAAGGTCTCATCACTCGAATCCCACCGGGAGTATGTCAGGGCCACGGAAATCGATAACATACTATAGCATCCCGACTCCAAGTGTCTCCCCGTTGATCACCCATACCAGGGTCATCTACAATGTAGAAAATCCATTGGAATAGAGTAGGGGGTTCATACAATTTATGTGGTGTGTTTTATTGTTTTGTGTCAGGGATGTACCACATGTTTACTCATCAACCACGCCCACATACTAGGGCACATAATCCCAAATCAAGGCTCTCATCCAGGTGATGAGTCCTTTTTATACCAAGATTTTTAAGGTAAATATGACCTCCAAGCAATCATACAAACAATCATGCATCATCCATCAAGCAAGTCCAGGGTTTCCACTAGGGTTGGTCTCAAGGAATAACATCAAATATTAATGGTTCAGGGGTTCTATTATTGCACATAGCTTCAATATTCTAAAATCATTTATCACCAAAATTTCATCGGTGAGAGAGGTGACCTGCCTAGAGAAAGGTCTCCCGGGAAATCCTCGACTCCGAGATGGTGCACTCCTATGCCAAAATCCTCCGAGGCTTCACCAATTGGTCCTAAAATATTCAGAAATATTTTGTCCAAGGTCATTACTCGTATTTGTGAACTAAGGTTGAGATATAGATAAAAGCGGCCTTTATTTTCCTACATATACATAAAGGTTTTTGAGTTTCAAAAGCCCAACAAAATAATTTTTGAAAACATTAGAAAAGTTATTTGTATACAGAGGGTTATGAGGATCAAAATGAGCCTTTTTATTTTAGAGCTTTTGATCAAAGTAATGTTGCAAAAGAGGTTATTTAAAACAATCCTTAAAATGAAAACAGAAATTAAAATAGAAAATGAAAAGGCTTGGCATACGTTTTTTTTCCTTGGGCTGAGGAGGGAGCTGGCTGGCCGGCCCATCTCTGGGCTTGGCCGCAGCCCAGGCGGCGGCCTGAAGCACGTACCTCTTCGGCTCGCTCGGGAAGAAGAAAAAAAAAAGAAGCAGAGGAACGGGAGGAGAGGAGATGCTCACCGGCGGTTGGCGGCGATGGAGGCGAGCTCTCTAGCGGTGGTGGCCAAAATTGACGAAGCGGTGATGCTCGAGAGGTTGAGAGGGATCGATTCCCACGAAGAAATCGAAGAATGGCAAAGTGGGGAGGTTTTATAGGCGGGGGCAGAGCTTGGGGCGGCAACGCGTGGCGGCAGTGAAGAAATCGGCGGCGTCTACAAGCTTAGTCCTCTTGGTCCTTCTTGAAGTGGCTGAGGTGTTGGCGAGGTCCTGGAGCGAGGCAAGGTGGCGAGCGGCGAGCGGCTAGGCGGCGGCAGAGACATGGCGCTCGCGTACGGCGGGGTGACGGCGAAGCAGTGTGCGGTATGGCGACGACGAGCAGCGGCACGAGCGGGCGACGCGCGACGCGAGGGTGCGCGTCGGCCACAGTAACCGGTGGGCCAGGGAGGCGGCGGTGCTGGCCGGTGATGGGGAAATCGACGGCAGAGCTAGGGTTCATCGCTGTTCTCCATGTTCCTCCTTTGTTTTCTTCTCTTTTTTTTTTTGTCTAATTTGTTTGATTCCAATTTATTCGAATTTGCCTTTCCAAATTTGTTTTCAAATTCCCTTTAGTGTAGAAAAATTTGGATTGTTACAAGGACGACCCGTTGTCGCCTCTTCTGTTCATCATTGTCATCGACGTCGCCCGGAATGTTTGATGCTGCGGAGAGGGGTGGGATCCACGAGATGGTCTAGTTGTGGCCGGTGTCAATCACCGCGTCTCCTATGCGCGGATGATTTGGTGGTTTTCGACTGGCCGACAGGAGCACCTTCACTTTGTTCGGCGTTCTTGCCGAAATCCGGCGACTAAATAGCGCAAATGGATGCAACTTCTGGTTTAAGAGCGGCAAGTTTTCTATTTGTGTTCCTAGGCTAAGTTTTCGGGTTTGGCCAAAATTTATTCAAACTTGGCAAATTTTAGCCGAATATAGACGATTTTCATTAATAGTGAGCGAGTTTATAAATATTACATCAAATTCGGGCGAACACCCGAATTTTGATGTTATTAGGCTAAAAAAACAAAAAAAAACTTAGAAATAGTCGAGGCTGATGCCGATGCCGCCGGACACCGCTCACAATGCCGAAGTTACGGTAGAACACCGTGTAGTCGGGGTCGGCCTTGTCGTCAACGTCGTCCTCGCTCAACGGCTACGGGGCGCGATCTGCCTTGGCCGGCATCGCCGTACCGCCACGGTTGGGACGAGGGTCTGTCGTCGTCGTCGAGGACGATGAGCGGCGCGCCCAGTAGGCAAGCACCCGGCGAGCTCTGCGGGCGGCCTCACGCTCGGCCTCCTCCTGAGGGCGCTGAATTCGGTGTGCCTCCTCGCGCTCCCAGTCGGCCCTAGACCAGGCGAGGGCGTCCGGCTCCATCATCGGCGGCACGTCATTGATGGAGCGCTCTATCGCGATCTTGATGGTGAAGGCGTCCTCGTCGACGGGGACAGCCTAGTCCGCCGACTCCGGCTTCGGCTGCCGTAGGCGAAGCCGGTCGATCGGCGGCGATGGCGCGTGGGGCTCGTTGATGACGATGCCTCGCGACCTCGTCCCCGGCGGCGAGCGCATCGACGTCTCGGCCTCCCGCTTAACAGGACGCGGAGCCTCGCCGCTGGCCCGCGACGACTGTGTCGATGCAGAGCCGGACGAGCGGGAGGCCGAGGCGGCGGAGGACGACGAGCTGAGGCTGCCCATCCTTTTGGGCAGCCAGTTCGCCGGAGGGGCGCGCCTCGCCCTCGCCGTGGGCGGTGGAGAGCGGGGGAAGCCCAGCCTCGGGCGGTTGCCCGCGGCGATGTGCTCCAGGACCGCCGTCAGCGTCCATCCTGATGCACTCCACCAGCGACGGCGAGACGTCGCGTTGTTGCGCTTCGGCGATGAGCCAGGCAGGCCTTCGTGGGCGGCGAGCTCCTGGAGCCGGCGCTCGGCAAAGAACTAGCCCCACTAAGCAAGGTTGTCGGGGTCTTCGGTGAGGTCCGGATCCTCCATCGCCGTGATTGAGGCCTGGATCTCCTCGACCATCTCGTCGTCCTTCGGCACCGGCACGCCGCCGGCGCTGAGCTTCTAGTTGGGCGGGCACCGGAAGTCGGGTTGTGCCATGTAGCCAGTGTCGTGTAACATCCGGGCCTCCCACGGCTGGAGGGTACGCCATCCGAAGCCATTCGCTATCGCGGGGTCACCTGGGTACCTCTCCGCCATGGCTTTCGCCCAGAGCTTCTACTCGCCGGAGTTGGAGTTCGTGGTTGGGGGAATGGGGAGGCTTGAGAGTGTGTGCTATGAGCCGGCGAGGGCGCCGGCTTTTATAGCCAAAATGGGCGGCGAAGGCGGGAGGGGTGCAGCGGCGTGGGCGGGAAAGGAAAAACGGCGGGAAGGTGAGGCGACGGTGGCGCCCCATTACGGCGACGCGTGGCCGACAAGACCCGTCATTGCTCGACGGTCCATCACTAGAGCCGATGCGAAGGGATGACGATGACTCGTCTTCCAGTCGCTGACAAGGCAGGCCCAAAGCGAAGCCTTTTTTTCGCCGATTCTGCTTCATCCGGCGTTCCTAGGATGTTACTAGCCCCTAGGATCGGCCTAGAAACCCCGGACAAAAGTTAGATTAAATCCGGACGAAATCGGCAAATATAATTAGACTGTTTTTCGGCGTTCGGATGAAAAATTCGTCTTAGAAACGGCTTTCTGGAACCCGAGTGGAGATGCTTCTAACCTATGGCTGTTACTGGTATCCCTGACTTGTTTTGGGGCTGCCTCGGGGCTGCGGGTCAATTTCGGCGAAAGCATCGCTGCCCCGATCAGGTGCAGCTCGGAGGCGCTCCCTGGTGCAACACATGTCTGGCTCTCCTTCGCCCCAAGGCTTTCAAATTTTCATACTTGGTTGGCGCTTAGGAGACATGCCCGTACACTGAACAAGTATGAAATGGTGTCAACACCAGAACGGACTTAGACAGCTTCTTGCTCCCTCCGCGCCACTAAGGCTAGGAGTGGTGGCCTCTTGCGATCAACAGTCTGCCAGCCAAGAGTAGGAACAGAAGCCGTAAATTCGCTTGTTCTTAGAAGCATCTGACTAGAACGCAATGAGCGTGTCTTCAACGGCAGAGAGAACAAATCAGGGTGTCCTGGTTGATGTAATTGAAACTTGGAACGCGTGGGTGGTAGCTAGAGGTGGGTTAATTAGTGCGAGAGATCACATAAGTATTATCCCCTCGAGGTTGTTCTGGCCGCGCCAAAGTGCTCGCCTGGGCTTCTCGTTAACTTCTCTCTGGACCTGGTCCGAGTTCAACTTAATACAAAACGCACAGATCTCCTGCGGTTACTTGAAAAAAAAAATCAATCAGCGACAGAATTTGTTCTGTACGCCTACATTCCAGAGCAAAGTGTTCCACCGAATTTCCGCCTTATACCCAAAGGGATAAAGCTCATGGTCCACAATTTGCTGCCTGAACAAAACCGATCTAACTTTAATTCTCTCCTTGATCAACGCCTTTTTTCTGGCGTTCTGCTCATTCCGAGGTGATATGATTCAATGGAATGATCCATTCTCCGTTATGAAAACAGTCTGCAATTGATATATTTGGTCTGACAGCATGGGAAAACAGAGCAGGGAATGAGCGGAAAGGGGTCACTTTGCTTGTTCATTTATCTTTCCGAAAGGAAACTCACTCCATCGCCAAGCCCAAGCTGCACGCAGGCTGCACTTATGTAGCCCGCTTACCTGCGTCTAGGCTCTGGTATGGTCGCAATGTTGGCTGGCTCGTCCTGCACCTAAGCCCATTAACATCTTTTCACAAGACACCCAGAATCAAGCAAAACGTTACAGGCAACAAGGCCTCGGACTCTTTTCGCAACGGCTGAGCCCGCTGGTTGTCTTTTCTTTAAAATGAAAGAGGTCGAAACTCATGGCATCTGCTTCAAAATAATGGCGTATAGTCTTTTTATTATACTATTATTATTCAACAAATCTCATAAAATAAGTACATAGATCAACCAAATGTCATTTTGTTGACAACAACCGTCACTACACCTATAACTTGATGAATGGGGGTGACATGATCCGGGCCACGTGTCCTGACCTCACGCCGAAACGCGTCTCTAAATTCAGAGGCCCCACCAGCTGCTCCAACGGTGAGCATTACAAAACGGTCTAGCAGACTTTCAATGCACATTATGCATGCACATTTTTCACAAGCCGCTACCACTATCTTTTACAGACCCATCTTCAGACAAAAATCAATGTACCGACCTCGTCAGGCCTGACATCTACGTCGCCACGACGATAAACAACGCCATTGCCCTACACACGAGATCCCACCGTGCCATGCCATCGAGACTCTTTGGAGTTAACACGGTAAAATTCCACGCCACACCACCTCCCGATCCACCATCCATCAACTTCTCCTAAAATGCCCCCTTCCCCCGAAGGGACAAAAATGACGCCAGACGCCACCATCGTCCGATTCGGGTGACCCAAAATTAGACTTTCCCCAGGATCATCCTGAGCGACAAGACGATACACATCGGCTAAACACAAAGGTAGGAGATCCTAGACGATACCTAAATGGAAGCGAGTGACGCTTAGCGTGACATAGTCGACTGATCGAGGTATCTAGGGTTTCCCTTAAAAATTGACGTACTTCGCGCGTGATGACCTGGCCGAGGGAGACAACCATTCACGATTTGTTGTCTCGATTTGTTGACGAGAGTGTGGCGACCTGGGTGCCCAAGGACCTGGTTGTTCCGTCAGAGTTGTTGCCTAGTGTCCTTTGTGCTTAATATCAAGACTATGTGTGCAATTTCTACTATTTCGTGCTCTTGTTTGCATATTTGTAATCCCACCGAATGAACTACTGTAGTTTCCCTTTTCAAATGGGAAGGAATATTAAGATATTTTATTTCTAGGATACATCCTAGAATACATATCAATCACATAGAGGAAAATTTTGGTTTATAGACTTGGATGATTTACTTGTTACGTGACGCTTGTCAATTACAAGTGTTGGTAGAATGAATGAGGTTTAAGATAAGTTAAGAATGTATTTGATCGTGTTTTGATGGTGTGATCATGTGCCAAGAATTATTCAGCACATGTGTTAAATGATAGAGAAGATAAGTTAAGCATCAAGTTTTTACTTGCTTCTTCAAGTGTGTTGTGTGTTGATTCACTTTTGTTCACGAGTTCTACATCTACCTTTTCTAACATAGAAATTTATGAAAGATTATTTTAAAGTTTTAACACTCAACATGATTAACTAGTCCTAAATCATCAGCTCAAGTGGAATTTCGATCACTTTGACAAGTTCTACCAAAAGTTTTTAGTTCTCCTAGATTTTATATGCATGGATGCAATACCCACAACTATATTCTAACCATTTCCATTTTCAAGTCTATCAAATTGGGTAATTACAAGACGTCACTGCAGGAAGGAGGGAGTCACCGCCGGCCTCACCCTCGAAGAAGGGAGGTACATCGTCCACCACCACCGGCTCCAAGGCCAGTCCACATGGCCTTGGAGGAGGAGCCTCCCATGTCGGCCAGCCACCATCGTTCTGCCATCCATACTCCAAAGATGAGCCCCTGAGTCCATAATGTGTGCTGGAGATGTGGCCCATCCAGGCCCAACTAGGCCCAACTTGAGCCGGAACGGTGAATACGATCGCCTCCATCGAGCGCTGCAACACCACACCGCAGCCACACGCCCTTCTCACGTCGCCAATGCAAGCCGACCGTGTCGTCGAGATTCTCCGTCGGTGCCCCGGCCGACGTGTAGCATCCCGGGTAAGACCACTACCAGAAAATTACTATGTTTTGTTTTATGCATCATCATGACTGCATGTTCATGTCATCATACCATATTGCATTTGAGCATCCTCATGCTTGCATGCATGTTTTAAACCTAAAAGTATTTTCCCTAAAATCCTATTTTTGTTTTCTAAATATCCCGTCCTTATTTTAAATCAAAAACCCGAGACCCTTCCGAATATTTTGGTGGTCTAAAACTATTTTATAAAATCTTTTATTTAAAATAAACAAATAAAAATAAAAAAATAAATATTTTGTTAGTGGGGGAGGCAGCCCAGTCGGTCAGGCCTAAAGGCCCAACCAACAGCCACCTACAACCCCACATGAAAATAACCTAACCGTAACCTACCTACCCTCCCTACTCCCTCTCCCCGCCGCCGCTATGCAACTTCGCCACCACCTCTCCCTTGGACCAAACACACCCACCCCACGTGCGCACACAACACTGATATGTAGGAAACGTGTCTATAATTTTTAATGTTTCATGCTTGTTTTGTATCTATTTTCCTTTGCTTTGTCTACCCTTTGAGGTGTTTTTATATCTTTTCTGGAACTAACCTATTGACAATATGCCACAGTGCCAGTTGCATGTTTTTTTCTGTTTTTGGTTCTAGAAAGGCAGAAAATCAATATTCTCAGAATTGGACGGGACAAAAGCCAAAGTTATTATTTTTCCTGGAGCAACAAGGAACCACGAAGTAGAGCCAGAGGGGGGCCACAGGATGGCCGCACCCCCTAGGCGCAGGCAAGCCCTGGGGGCGCCCACAGGGGGTGTGGGCCCCCTAGACCCCCACCGACCTTGATTCCTGCGCCTATAAGAAGCCTCTGATGAGAAAACCCTAAGGAATCCAGAAGAAATCCACGAAAACCTATGTAGCGCCGCCGCCACCGAATGGGAGATTTGGGGGGACAGAAAGTCTCTGTTCCGGCACCCTGCCGGGACGGGGAAGTGCCTCCGGAGCCATCTCCATCGATCTCCATCACCATCTCCATCACCGTTGTTGATTCCCATGATGAGGAGGGAGTAATTCTTCCTCGAGGCTAAGGGCTCTACCGGTAGTTATGTGTTTATCTCTCTCTCTCTCTATGCATGATCATATTATGATCATGAGCTTTGTAATCAAGTAGATCTACCTTGCTACTCAAGTGCTTCATTAGATCTCTACTCTCCCCATGTGTGTGAAAGTGACAGCATGCACGCCATGGTGGCACTTAGGTTTGAGTCTACATAAATACTCTTTGTGCTTTAATAGATCTATGCTTTTCTCCACGTGTGTGAAAGTGACAGCATGCATACTGTGTGTGGCACTTTGGCTAGATTGAATATTTGTTATGAGTTATATTTGGAGTTGGATGTCTCTATGAAATTGTGGTGTTTGTTGGAACCATCTAGCGCTCAAGGTGACAGTGTGGGGTTATCTATATTGGGGAAGGCCCTACCATGGATTAGAGTGTCCAACCGGAGAGTATTTAAGAGTAGTATCACGAAGAGAGGATATTTATATGATAGAGTGTTCACTAGTGAAAGTACGATCCCTAGGCCTTGTTTCTTTGAAATACCGTTTGCTACTAGATCTGTTGCATGTTTGCTTGCTTTAGTCTTTACCTCACCGTCAAGCTCTTTTCTGGCACTCACACACGTTCTCCCACATCAACAACAAGTCAGAATCTATTTGTTGGCACCGTTACCACTTGTATTTTACTATCTCTTCGCCGAACTAGTGCACCTATACACCTGACAAGTGTATTGGGTGTGTTGGGGACACAAGAGACTTCTTGTATCTTGATTGCAGGATTGTTTGAGAGGGAATACCTTTGACCACTTCCTCCCTGAGTTCGATAAACCTTGGGTAATCCACTTAAGGGAAAGTTGTTACTGTTCTACAAACCTCTGCACTTGGAGGCCCAACTGTTGGAATTATGCCCTAGAGGCAATAATAAAGATGTTATTGTTATAATTCTTGTTCATGATAAAGTTTATATTCCATGCTAGAATTGTATTAAGCGGAAACTTTGATACTTGTGTGGTTTATGAACAACACCGTGTCCCTAGTACGCCTCTATGGACTAGCTCATTGATTAATGATGGTTAAGGTTTCCTAACCATAGACATGAGTTGTCGATTAATAATGAGATCATGTAATTGGGAGAATGATATGATGGACAGACCCAAATCAAGCAGAGCAATTAGATCGTGTCATCGTGTTCATCTTTGCGAAGCTTTTTCTTATGTCAAATATTGTATTCCTTAGACCATGAGATAATGCAACTCCCTGGTATCGGAAGAAAGCTTTGAGGTCATCAAACGTCATCCTATGAGAGGGTGATCATAAAGGTGTCTCTCAGGTGATCGGAAAGTACTTGTTGGGTTGTATGTATCGAGATGGGATTTGTCCCTCCCAAGTTGGAGAGATATACTTCGGGCCCACTCGGTAATCGATATCAACACCGCTTGCAAGCACGTGGTTAAGGAGTTAGTCACAAAGTGATATCGGATTACGGAACGAGTAAAGTACTTGTTGTGAACAAGATTGAACTAGGTATGCCGATACCAACGATCGAATCTCGGGCAAGTAAAATATCGCGTGATGAAGGGAATATAAATATGAGATTAATTGAATCCTGGCATCGTGGTTCATCCGATATGATCATCGATGAATATGTGGGAGTCAATATGGGTTTCCAGATCCCGCTGTTGATTATTGATAGAAGATCATGTCTGCATATTCTCGAACCCGTAGGGTCACACACTTAACGTGCCTCGACGCTAGGATAGAATGGATAAATGGTTTATGCGTTTTTGTTCGGAGTCTCGGATGGGATCCAAGACATCACGAGAGGTTCCGGAATGGTCCAGAGAATAAGATTCATATAAAGGAAAGCAGTTTTTGGATTTCGGAATTGTTTCGGAATGTTCGGTATTGTACCGGAAGGTTCTAGAAGCTTCCGGAGTGGGACCAACGTGGCCCCACTTGTCGGAGGGGGGAGTGGGCCTACGAGGGAGTGCCCTGGCTGAATTGGGCCAGGGGCACAAGGCCCCATAGGCCCAGCCGGCCAAAACCCTAGGGGACCTTCTAGAAGGGGGGAAGACTTGCCCCCGACTCCACCCTTGTGGCCGCCGGCCCTAGGGCTTGGATGAGGGGCAAGGGGGCCGGACATCCCTCTATATAAAGAGGGCAGGGGCGCACCCTCCTCCCACCCCTCCTTGAACCCTAGCCGCCTACCTGCTGCCCTCCAGATCTCTCTCTCTCTCCCGACTGCGCGTAGGCGAAGCCCTGCCGCAGAAACTCTCCACCATAGCACCACGATGTCGTGTTGTAGATCCAATCTATCTCTCCACCCCACTTGTTGGACCAAGGAAGGATGAGACGTCGCGGTGCCGTATGTGTGCATCTCTCGGAGGGGTCGCCACTTGCGGCGTTGGATCGGATTGGATCGCGAGAAGGAGAAGGCTAGTACGACTACATCAACCACATTCTGTTGAACGTTCCACTATGCGATTTCTTCAAGGGTATGAAGATATCATCTATCCCTCTCGTTGATTGCATATCCTAGATTAGATCTTGGCTTTCCCGTTCGCATCCGTAGAATTTTTTTGATTTACTATGCTGCGAAACCCTTCAGTGGTATCAGAGCTAGATCTATGCGTAGATGTGTTTCACGAGTAGAACGCAACATGCTTTGTTGTGGGCGTTGATGTTTTCTGTTGCAAGCCTCTTGTTGTGTACTTCTTATGACGCGGGATAGTGAGATCGAAGCGGTCCAGGCCAACTTTACGCGACCTCGTTCGCGAGACCGGCTCCGCACTTGACGTGTGGCTTGTTCCATACATGCGGCTGGTGGATGTCAGTTTCTCTCACTATAGTTGTCATGGGATTTACACCGGATGTTGGCAACCATAATATCACTGTTGTGGCTTTCCGTAGGTAAGAATCGTTCTTAGCTTGTTACTCCCATAAGCCACATAAAACATGCAACAACAAAGTAGAGGCGTCTAACTTGTTCTTGCAGGGAGTGTTTTGTGATATGGTATGGCCCAAGATGTGATGTGTATGTTGTATGCAATGATCATGTTTTGTAATATTTCACGACTTGCATGTTGATGAGTACACAACCGGCAGGAGCCACATGGTTGTCTTTATAATTGTGTATGACCTGTGTGTCAACTTCTTATACGCCATGCAATAGCTTCACCTTATCGCTAAGTAGTTAGCAATAGTTGTAGTTGCTATTCGTGGTGGAGGCAATCATGGTGGAGTGATCGAGATCCTGCGGGCGTGCACAAGATGGAGATCATTGCAAAGATTGGCTATACCATGTCACATAAAATTATATGCATGTGATGTTTATCCTTTTATGTATATTATTATGCTTAGATCGCGACGGTAGCATTATAAGATGATTCCTCACTTAAAGATCAAGATAAAATTGTGTTCTCCCCATGTATTCACCGTTGCGAAAGTTCGTCGTGTTCAAGCACCTCGTGATGATCGGGTGCTATAAACTCTACGTTCACATACAACGGGTGCAAGCCAGTTTTGCACACGCGGAAATACTTGGGTTTGACTTGACGAGCCTAGCATGTACAGACATGGCCTCGGAACACACGAACTAAAAGGTTAAGCATGAGTCATATGAATGATATGATCGACACTTTGTTGTCCACCATTGAAACCACATCTCTTCTCGTGAAGATCGGATTAGGTGTGGTGAATTTGGATTGTGTACACTAAACAACTTGAGGGATGTTGAATTTAGTGGGAGTTCATCTAGTAATTTGATTAAGTTGAACTAGTTATCATGAACATAGTCTAAATTGTACTTGCAAAATTTGTATATCAAATGGCTAAGTCCAACTTCAACTTCAACGTTTTTGCTGAGAAAGAAAAGCTTAAGAACAATGGGTCTAACTTCACCAACTGGTTCCGCAATCTGAGAATCATTCTCGCTGGCGGACAAAAGGACTATGTCCTTGAGAAAGCGCTAGGTGACGCCCCTACTGTAGATGCGCCGGCTGATCAAAAAAACTTTTTATCAGTCGCGCAAAGATGATTATGGTGTGATTAAGAGCACTATGTTGTTTGCTATGGAATCGGACCTTCAAAATCGTTTTGAGGAGTTTGCCGGGCCCTTTGAGATTCTTGAGGAACTGAAAACCATGTTTCAGACTCAGGCCCGTTTCGAGAGATATGAGATCTCTGAGAAATTCTTTAACTGCAAGATGGAGGAAGGGAGTTCAGTCAGTGAGCACGCCATTAAGATGTCGGGCTACACTCAACGTCTTGATCAATTGGACTGCAAGATTCTAGAAGAGCTCAAGATTGACAGAGTTCTGCAATCACTCCCTCCTAGCTACAAAGGTTTTGTAGTTACTCACAATCAGATTGGTTCCACTGATACGATCACTGAGCTCTTCGCTAAGCTGAAAGCTGCGGAGGTGGATATCAAGAAAGATAATTATGTGTTGATGGTCAACAAGACCCCTAGCTTCAAGAAAGGTAAGGGTGCAAAGAAGCCCTTCAAGAAAGGCAGCGGCAAGCGCTTTGCCCCTGCTGAGAAGAAGCTCAAGTCTGGACCTAAGCCGGACACTGAGTGCTTCTATTGCAAGGACAAGGGTCACTGGAAGCGCAACTGACCGAAGTACTTAGCGGACAAGAAGGCTGGCACCATTAAAGGTATATTTGATATACATGTTATTGATGTTTACCTTACTAGCGCTCGTTGTAGTGCCTGGGTATTTGATACTGGTTCAGTTGCTAATATTTGTAACTCGAAACAGGAGCTACGGAATAGACGGCGGCTAGCAAGGGATGAGGTGACGATGCGCGTTGGCAACGGATCAAGAGTTGATGTGATGGCCGTCGGCACGCTCTCCTTAGTTTTACCTTCGGGATTAGTTTTAAACCTTAATAAATGTTATTATGTGCCTGCGTTGAGCATGAACATCATATCTGGATCGTGTTTATTGCAAGACGGTTATTCATTTAAATCGGAGAATAATGGTTGTTCTATTTATATGAGTAACATCTTTTATGGTCATGCACCTGCTATGAATGGTTTATTTCTTCTAAATCTCGAAAGCAATGAAACACACATCCATAACATTGAGGCTAAGAGATGCAAAGTAGATAGTGATAATTCAACTTATTTGTGGCATTGCCGTCTAGGTCATATTGGTATAAAACGCATGAAGAAACTCCATTCTGATGGACTTTTGGTGTCTCTTGGTTTTGAATCATTTGACACGTGTGAACCGTGCCTCATGGGCAAGATGATCAAAACCCTGTTCTCCGGAATAATGGAGCGAGCAACGGACTTGTTGGAAATCATACATACCGATGTATGCGGACCAATGAGTGTTTCGACGCGCGGTGGATATCGCTACTTTCTCACTTTTAGTGATGACTTAAGTAGATATGGGTATATCTATTTAATGAAACATAAATCTGAAATGTTTGAAAAGTTCAAAGAATTTCAGAACGAAGTGGAAAACCATCGTAACAGGAAAATTAAATTTCTACGATCCGATCGTGGAGGTGAATATTTGAGTTATGATTTTCTCACGCATCTTAAAGCAAGCGGAATCGTTTCGCAACTCGCGCCACCCGGAACACCACAGCGCAATGGTGTGTCTGAACGCCGGAATCGAACTCTATTAGATATAGTGCGATCGATGATGTCTCTTACAGATTTGCCGTTATCATTTTGGGGTTATGCATTAGAAACCGCTGCATTTACTTTAAATAGGGCACCATCTAAATCCGTTGAGACGACACCGTATGAACTATGGTTTGGTGCTAAACCTAAGTTGTCGTTTCTTAAAGTTTGGGGATGCGAAGCTTACGTCAAGAAGTTGATGCCGGACAAGCTCGAACCCAAAGCGGAGAAATGCGTCTTCATAGGATACCCTAAGTAAACGATTGGGTATACCTTCTATCACAGATCCGAAGGCAAAGTGTTTGTCGCAAAGAACGGATCCTTTCTTGAGAAGGAGTTTCTCTCAAAAGAAGTGAGTGGGAGGAAGGTAGAGCTAGACGAGGTTATTGAACCTTCTCTCGAGTTGGAGAGTAGCGCAACACCTGAAATTGTTCCAGTGCCATCTGCACCAACAAGAGAGGAAGCTAATGATGAGGATCATGAAACTTCGGACGATGCTACTGCTGAACGTCGCAGGTCGACAAGGTCACGTGCCCCTCCTGAGTGGTACGGCAACCCTGTCTTAACTGTCTTGTTAGTAGACAACAGTGAAACCTGCGAACTATGAGAAAGCAATGATGAGCCCAGACTCTGAGAAATGGCTAGAGGCCATGAAATCCGAATTGGGATCCATGAGCGAAAACCAAGTATGGACTTTGGTGGACCCTCCTAGCGACCGTAAGGCCGTTGAGTGCAAATGGATTTTCAAGAAGAAAACGGACGTGGATGGTAATGTTACTGTCTATAAAGCTCGACTTGTCGCGAAAGGTTTTCGACAAGTTCAAGGTGTTGACTACGATGAGACTTTCTCTCTCGTAGCGATGTTTAAGTCCATTCGGATTTTATTAGCAATTGCTGCGTTTCATGATTATGAAATATGGCAGATGGATGTCAAGACTGCGTTCCTCAATGGCAACATTGATGAAGAGTTGTATATGATGCAACCCGAAGGTTTTGTTGATCCTAAGGATGCTGATAAGGTGTGCAAACTTCAGCGTTCCATTTATGGACTGAAGCAAGCATCTCGGAGTTGGAACCTTCGTTTTGATCAAGTGATCAAGAGCTTTGGATTTGTTCCAAATTGCTACGAAGCTTGTATCTACAAGAAAGTGAGTGGGAGATCAGTGACATTTCTAGTACTATATGTGGATGACATATTGATTATTGGAAATGACATTGGTATGCTTAACGCTGTGAAGATTTATTTGAATAAATGTTTTTCAATGAAAGACCTAGGAAAAGCTGCTTATATATTAGGCATCAAAATCTATAGAGATAGACAAAGACGCCTAATAGCTTTAAGCCAAAGTACATACCTAGACAAAGTTCTGAAAAGGTTCAGAATGGATAAGGCAAAGAAAGGTTCAGTGCCCATGTTTTCAGGTAAGATATTGAGCAAGGCTCAGTGTCCAGCTACGGTAAACGATAGAGAAACCATGAGCAAAGTGCCATATGCCTCGGCCATAGGTTCTATCATGTATGCCATGCTGTGTACTAGACCGGATGTGTCCAATGCTCTTAGTTTGACGAGCAGATACCAAAGTGATCCAGGAGTGGAACACTAGGCAGCCGTAAAGAACATCCTAAAGTATTTAAATAGGACTAAAGAAATGTTCTTGGTCTATGGAGGTGATGAGCAGCTCGTCGTAAAAGGTTACGTCGACGCTAGTTTCGACACCGACTCGGATGATTCTAAATCTCAGACAGGATACGTTTATATTTTGAATGGAGGAGCTGTGAGCTGGAGAAGCTGCAAGCAAAGCATGATCGCGGGATCTACAGTAGAATCGGAATACATGGCTGCTGCAGAAGCGTCAAGTGAAGGAGTTTGGATCAGGAACTTCATCACTGAGCTTGGTGTGGTTCCAAGTGCCTTGGACCCACTGGAGATATTGTGCGACAATACTGGCGCCATAGCATTGGCTAAAGAACCAAGATATCATCCAAAGACCAAGCACATCAACCGCCGATTTCATATAATTCGAGATTATATAACAGATGGAGATCTGAAGATTAGCAAAGTACATACGGATCTGAATGTCGCAGATCCGTTGACTAAACCTCTTCCACGAGCAAAACATGATCAGCACCTCAATGCCATGGGTGTTAGATTGTTGCCAGATGTAAACTAGATTATTGACTCTAGTGCAAGTGGGAGACTATTGGAATTATGCTCTAGAGGCAATAATAAAGATGTTATTGTTATAATTCTTGTTCATGATAAAGTTTATATTCCATGCTAGAATTGTATTAAGCGGAAACTTTGATACTTGTGTGGTTTATGAACAACACCGTGTTCCTAGTACGCCTCTATGGACTAGCTCATTGATTAATGATGGTTAAGGTTTCCTAACCATAGACATGAGTTGTCGATTAATAATGAGATCATGTCATTGGGAGAATGATATGATGGACAAACCCAAATCAAGCAGAATAATTAAATCGTGTCATCGTGTTCATCTTTGCGAAGCTTTTTCTTATGTCAAATATTGTATTCCTTAGACCATGAGATAATGCAACTCCCTAGTATCGGAAGAAAGCTTTGAGGTCATCAAACGTCATCCTATGAGAGGGTGATCATAAAGGTGTCTCTCAGGTGATCGGAAAGTACTTGTTGGGTTGTATGTATCGAGATGGGATTTGTCCCTCCCAAGTTGGAGAGATATACTTCGGGCCCACTCGGTAATCGATATCAACACCGCTTGCAAGCATGCGGTTAAGGAGTTAGTCACAAAGTGTTATCGGATTACGGAACGAGTAAAGTACTTGCTGTGAACGAGATTGAACTAGGTATGCCGATACCAACGATCAAATCTCGGGAAAGTAAAATATCGCATGACGAAGGGAATATAAATATGGGATTAATTGAATCATGGCATCATGGTTCATCCGATATGATCATCGATGAATATGTGGGAGTCAATATGGGTTTCCAGATCCCGCTGTTGATTATTAATAGAAGATCATGTCTGCATATTCTCGAACCCGTAGGGTCACACACTTAACGTGCCTCGACGCTAGGATAGAATGGATAAATGGTTTATGAGTTTTTGTTCGGAGTCTCGGATGGGATCCAGGACATCACGAGAGGTTCCGGAATGGTCCGGAGAATAAGATTCATATAAAGGAAAGCAGTTTTTGGATTTCGCAATTGTTTTGGAATGTTCGGTATTGTACCAGAAGGTTCTAGAAGCTTCCGGAGTGGGACCAACGTGGCCCCACTTATCGGAGGGGGGCGTGGGCCTACGAGGGAGTGCCCTGGCCGCATTGGGCCAGGGGCACAAGGCCCCATAGGCCCAGCCGGCCAAAACCCTAGGGGACCTTCTAGAAGGGGGAGACTTGCCCCCCACTCCACCCTTGTGGCCGCCGACCCTAGGGCTTGGAGGAGGGGCAAGGGGGCCGGCCAGCCCTCTATATAAAGAGGTCAGGGGCGCACCCTCCTCCCACCCCTCCTTGAACCCTAGCCGCCTACCTGCTGCCCTCCAGATCTCTCTCTCTCTCCCGACTGCGCGTAGGCGAAGCCCTGCCGCAGAAACTCTCCACCATAGCACCACGCCATCGTGTTGTAGATCCAATATATCTCTCCACCCCACTTGCTGGACTGAGGAAGGAGGAGACATCGTGGTGCCGTACGTGTGCATCTCTCGAAGGCGTCGCCACTTGTGGCGTTGGGTCGGATCGGATCGCGAGGAGGAGAAGGCTAGTACGACTACATCAACCACGTTCTGTTGAACGTTCCGCTGTGCGATTTATTCAAGGGTATGAAGATCTCATCTATCCCTCTCGTTGATTGCATCTCCTAGATTAGATCTTGGCTTTCCCGTTCGCATCCGTAGAATTTTTTTGATTTACCATGCTGCGAAACCCTTCACCAACAACAGTCTACAAGAATAGAAGTGCGTAGACATCAAGCTCTTTTCTGGCGTCGTTGCCGGGGAGGTAAGGTAAAAGGTACTCACATCCTCCGGTGTGAGTGCTCGAAGTTATTTCCTTTAAATTCTGCAGTTTTGTCTTTTTGTTTCTTGTTTTCACTAGTTGGGCTTAATGGAAAACAACAACAAAATTAGAGAGCTTTATAGTGTTTATATTGAGTTAGGACATGAAGTGTTTGAAGAGAAATTTTAAAAACCTATGGAACTTTATTTGCATGCTAATAGCAATGTTATTAGTATGAATTTTTTGAACACCATTGTTACTAATGGTATGGAGACGTCTAAGCTTGGGGAAGCTAGTTTTTATGAGAAAGATCTTTTTAGCTCCCTAGCTTTAGGGAAGAAAAATTGCTCTGATGATACTTTATCTCCCATATGTGGTAATTCTAATGATACTTGTGATATTTTAAATCCACATACTGAAAGTGTCCCTTTTAAAATACCTATTGGAATTGTTGAATGTGTTATGAATAGCTGCTATTTTGGAGATGGAACTGTCCATCCTAGTGATCATTTACTCTTTATACATGAATTATGCGAGTTGTTCAAGTGTGCAGGTATTTCAATGGACCAAATTAAGAGGAAGCTATTCCCTTTCTCACTTAGGGACAAATCAAGGGAGTGGTATGATCTACTAGATGATCCTCATCATTTGGAGTGGAAGGAACTTGAATCTCTCTTTTATTATAAAATTTATCCTCCTCATGAAATTCATAAAGATAGGAATTATATTTATAATTTTCATCCTCATGAGGGAGAAAGTATTGCCCAAGCTTGGGGGAGATTGAAGTTACTAATGCTCAAATGTCCCATTCATGAGCTCCCCAGTAATATTATTATCAATAATTTTTATGCAAGGCTTTCAGGACATTACAAGGACTACCTATATACCTGTTCAGAGGGATCCTTCACAAGTAAGAAGGTCAAAGCTAAGTGGGATCTTCTTGAAACAATTCAAAGCAATACTGAAGATTGGGATAACAACAAAGGTAAAGAACCAGGTATAAACTGTGAGTATGATTGCATTAAGTCTTTCGCTGAAACTGCTGATTTTCAAGAGCTTAGTGCTAAATATGATCTTGATTCTCAAATTCTTGTTAGATATTATAGAGCCTTTGCTTCCCATATTAATGCTCCTAAAGAAAAATGGGACATGTATCATGAACCTTTTAAAGACACTTGCATGGAAAATGAAAATATTATTAATGATTCAATAAACATGCTCAAACTTCTAAAAGTACTATTTCTTATAAGCATGTAAATTTTTGCGGTATGCATAGACCTTGTGAGAAGAATCAAACAGAAGAAGAATATTGTATCACCCACTGGAATGAAAAAACTAGAAAGTGGTATAAGGATCTAGATGATCTTGGTAAAAAAGTTTGTGCCCTCTATCCTTTTATTTGTGAACTTTGATTTGAAGTGGTTCATTTCAATTTTCAATGCTGAGGCCATAATAATCCTGCAAGTTTGTATTGTGATAACGTGATCACTGATAATCAACATGATGAACTTACATTGTTTTTGGGGTGTGAAGAGTTATCAAGAAAAACTTCTTTGGTAGACATGAGTGCTTTTGGTATGAATTGTGAAGTCATGCATGGTTGTCATCTTTATTGTGTTGAAAATTGCCACGCAAATACTTACATACAAAATCTTATAAAATATGATATTTTACAAAATTATGACAGGATTGATATGTGTTTTGATCTTATTAATGAAAAGGAGGAATCATCCAAAGTTTCTTCTATTGTCTCTAAAAATAAGCCAGGGTATGTGGAGAAGCTTCCTTTCAAGCCTCTCCCTCCTAAAGAGGAGGAGAAGAAGAAGAAGAAGAAGAAGAAGAAGAAGAAGAAGAAAAGGAGTAAAAGGGGAGAGGAAACGGTATCTACCTCTAATCATATTGCTCCTATCATAGTTTTTGCAGATGAGTCTGAACTAGATGATGTTCCTATGCCTGTTACATATAGTAGTGATCATGATTGGAAAAAGCAGACCACTTTTGATATTGAAAATTTCTTTGGTACCAATTCTGAAAATGATGATATTAATAGTTGTTGTGCTATTAGTGCTATCCATGTTCCTTCCAATGATGATATGTTTACAAATGAACACACTTGGGAAGATAGCTATTCTATTGCTTATGATGATTACAATGATGAATGTGATATTTTCAGTCCACCTACTATTGAGGAGAAAATTTATTGTGATTACAATATGCCTCCTATATTTGATGATTATGGTGATGAGAATAACAATGATAGCTATTTGTTGAATTTGCTCCCACTACAATTAATAAGAATGACTATTCTTATGTGGAGAGTAATAATCATTTTATGCATGTGGCTCATGATAAGAATGTTTTATGTGATAGTTATATTGTTAATTTTGTTCATGTTGCTACTGAAAGTTATTATGAGAGAGGGAAACAAGGTTTTATGCATCTAAAAAATATTAAGTTTCCCCTCTATGTGCTGAAAGTTTTGAAGTTACACTTGTTTCATCTTCCTATGCCTGTCACTTTGTTCTTTGAGAATTTATTTTTTTACAAGATTCCTATGCATAGGAAGTGGGTTAGAATTAAATGTGTTTTTAATTTGCTTCTTGATGCTCTCTTTTACTTCAATTCATATTTCTTATGTGAGCATCTTCTCAAACTATCAAGCCTAACTTAAAGGCATTAAAGAAAAGTACTTGTTGAGAGATAACCCAAGAGTTTTCTTGAGTATTGGAAGTTATTAATTCTGTAATTACCTCTCCTTATCCTTTTTTTTTGCTTTTTGTGTGCCAAGAATGACCTCTAATGAGAGGAAAGTAAGATTTGGGGAGTTGTTGCCCCGAAACAGATTTCTATCCTCCACCAAAAAAAATCGTGAGGAGTCTCTGTAATTCGGATTTAGCTCAAAATGTACGAATAAATCCCCCAGTATGTTAGCTAACTTTCGTTAGTTCAAGACTTTTTGATTTGAGCAACATAAGGTCTTCGAAAAAATAGGTTTCTACCTGCTGGTCTGTTTTGACAGATTTCTGCCATTATTTCCATTTGCTTCTTATTGATTCCTTTTTGGGTTCTTTTTGGGAAATTGAGCTTTTTAAAGGAGTTGCTACAGTAGCATGTGTTTTTAGTGAAAAGTCTTGCTATTCCAAATCTTTACCTAAAGGTCTATTATCTTTTTAATACAATAATATTGCTAATGAAGATTGTGTGAAGTTTTGTATGAAGGAAAATTTGCAGGTGTAGAGAAAGAATGATGTAATAAGATGAAGAATGGACAAAAGCTCAAGCTTGGGTATGTCACCCCGTGTCACCCAAGAAATATTTAAAAGGTACAGGCTTCAAAGCTTCTTTCTAGACACTTCATTTTTATTGTTTCATGCATTGTTGTGTTGTTCTTGGAGCGTCTTAGTTTTCGTTTTGGTTTTCGTTCGCTTAGTTTGCTTGAGTAAGTTGGTTGGTTACACCACACTTCTTTTGGAGAGAGACACACTCAGTTTCCATTGCCTAGAACACTCTAGTTTTCATTCTTATTGTTCTGTGAGTGTTCACTTTTGCTAGCACTGTGTTTAGCCTTAGTTTTCTTGTGCTTTCAGCTTAGAACTTTTTAGTTCTTCTTTGTGGATTTTTGAAACAAGCTCACTGGTCTTTATTGATTATTATCTTTGTGAGTTGTTTCAAATAGGTTGATTGGTGTTGGAAAAGAGTAGTACGTTCTTGCTTGTAAGTGCAAGAGGAGCTTGCATTGACTGTGACTTAGAATTTAGCATGACATACTAGGCGTTGTTTTGACCTTATGCCAGTGATTACTGCTGTAGCATGTCTTGTTACAAACAATTGGGATTGCTTAGTGTGCCTTGAAGAAATTATGCATTGTTTTAACATGCAAAAAGCATAGTATTGTGGTATTCTCCTTTGATGCTTTGCTTTGGTTAACTTGGCACATGCTCACACCATGTTATGACTATGACAAGTCACCATTAGCCTCTATGATCATTTAGTCCTTGACTTGTAGTACCACTCTATGCTTTGATTAGTAATGTTTTGTTGCTATGCATGATTATGGCCATTATTACTCTCTTAGTTGGTTGCTCCCAGTAATTTGCTAGCATCCACTTGTATGAGTAAGTTCTACTCATGCTTCCAACTCCCAAGAAACCAAGTTTTTCCAAAGTGTCCACTATAAACTCCTATGCATGGTGTGTTACACCATTCCAAGTATATTCTTGTTTTCAGCTATCTTCCAGTTAAAAAGTCTCTTTGTTATGTGAAAACTTAGTGATTAAAGCCCCCACAAACTTGATGGCACACTTTATATTCCTTGCCCCTAATAAACTTGAACCATTGTGACAACTTTGTTGTATATGCTTGCACTTATACGTTGGAATTAGCAGAACCGTGCTGTCACGGGGAACGCTTTCAACATTGCACTTGTACTTTGTACTCAGTTGATATCATGCTCTTTTGTCTATGGATGTCACCGGTGTGAAATAAAGAGGGAACTTGTAAGTCCATGGAGTTTGTATTCTGTGTTAGAGAAACGTCTGGGCCGCTAGCCTAAGCCATGCCTAATCATGGTGGAAACTTGCAGCATCACCATAGTGACATCTATGAAGCATTCTTCTTATAACAAAAGAGACACATTGAGAAAAGAGGAAAGAGAGAAAAAAAACACCATATTCCCATGGTACATAAGAAGATTGCTGAGATGCTCATTGTCTGCTTGCCTTGTCATTTTGGTTATGGGAAAGCTCCTGTACCATGTGCAAGGGGTACCCGTTGGCGGTTCTCAATGATATGCAAATACTTATAATGACAAGAACTTACCTGGGCCCAAAGTTGAGTATGCATGAGGTGTGGCCCTCGTATTCAAGGGACTTGAGATTGCCAACTTATACTTCGTCAAGCATATACTCCATCTTTGCCACTTTAACCTTAACCACTTTAAGATGCTTATGATAGGGGCAATGAGGGCTGAAAGCTAACAAGTACTATAATTTTTGGAAGATCTTTTTGAAACTTGTAATCCCTGCTTCCTTTACAAAAAGTTCTTTCTTCCACCATTATTGAGTCTCCACCTTCTACTTTTAGGCACCATTAAGAGAGCATAGTTGTCATTCTGTGTGCAGTGTTCCAAAGCGTATTGATTGATGCATATTGTGATATTACTTGTTCTTGTGCTACTTGTTTCTAGTCACCCTTGTGAACTTTGAAGGTGTCCTTTGCATCTATATTGCTACTCTATGAGGGACAAGCTGATTGCCACTATGTTATGTTTTCTGTATATGAAACAAACAAACGTTTTTCAATGCATGTTATTCACGATCTTTGTTTGTAGCCTTTCATGTTGCATGCATAGTTACTTTGTCTTATTGTTAGAACTCCATATTTTATGCACATGTTTAGAGTTCTTTGATCCCAGCTTTCAATGCTTGCAAATGGTTGGATCTTTAATTGTGATGGTGCATGTTACCTCAAAAATTATTCTTTTTATCACTTACCTACTCGAGGACAAGTAGGAGTTAAGCTTGGGGATGCTTGATACGTCGGAAATGTATCTATAATTTTTGATGTTCCATGCTTGTTTTGTATCTATTTTGCTTTGCTTTGTCTACACTTTGAGGTGTTTTTATATCTTTTCGGGAACTAACCTATTAACAAGTTTCCACAGTGCCAGTTGCCTGTTTTCTTCTGTTTTTGGTTCCAGAAAGGCAGAAAATCAATATTCTCAGAATTGGACAGGACAAAAGCCAAAGTTATTATTTACCCGGAGCAACACGGAACCACGAAGCAGAGCCGGAGGGGGGCCACAGGGTGGCCGCACCCCTAGGCGCGGGAAAGCCCTGGGGCACCCACAGGAGGTGTGGGCCCCCTGGACCCCCATCGACCTTGATTCCTGCGCCTATAATAAGCCTCCGATGAGAAAACCCTAAGGAATCCAGAAGAAATCCACGAAAACCTCCGTAGCGCCGCCGCCACCGAAGGGGAGATTCGGGGGACAGAAAGTCTCTATTCCAGCACCCTGCCTTGACGAGGAAGTGCCCTCGGAGCCATCTCCATCGATCACCATCGCCATCTCCATCACCGCTGCTTATTCCCATGATGAGGAGGGAGTAGTTCTTCCTCGAGGCTAAGGACTCTACCGGTAGTTATGTGTTCATCTCTCTCTCTATGCATGATCATATTGTGATCATGAGCTTTGTAATCAAGTAGATCTACCTGGCTACTCAAGTAATTCATTAGATCTCTGCTCTCCCCATGTGTGTGAAAGTGATAGCATGCACGCCATGGTGGCACTTAGGTTTGAGTCTACATAAATACTCTTTGTACTTTAATAGATCTATGTTTTTCCCACGTGTGTGAAAGTGACTGCGTGCATACCGTGTGTGGCACTTTGGGTAGATTGAATATTTGTTATGAGTTATATTTGGAGTTGGATGTCTCTATGAAATTGTGGTGTTTGTTGGAACCATCTAGCGCTTAAGGTGACAGTGTGGGGTTATCTAGATTAGGGAAGGCCCTACCGTGGATTAGAGTGTCCAACCGGAGAGTAGTTAAGAGTAGTATCATGAAGAGAGGATATTTATATGAGAGAGTGTTCACTAGTTAAAGTATGATCCCTAGGCCTTGTTTCTAAACATTGAAACACCGTTTGTTACTAGATCTGTTGCATGTTTTCTTGCTTTAGTCTTTACCTCACCGTCAAGCTCTTTTCTGGCACTCACACACGTTCTCCCACGTCAACAACAAGTCAGAAGCTATTTTCTGGCACCGTTACCACTTGTATTTCACTATCTCTTCGCCGAATTAGTGCACCTATACACCTGACAAGTGTATTGGGTGTGTTGGGGACACAAGAGACTTCTTGTATCTTGATTGCAGGATTGCTTGAGAGGGAATACCTTTGACCACTTCCTCCATGAGTTTGATAAACCTTGGGTAATCCACTTAAGGAAAACTTGTTGCTGTTCTACAAACCTATGCACTTGGAGGCCCAACAACTGTCTACAAGAATAGAAGTGCGTAGACATCAAACACACGTACGCACGCATCGCCCCTGACCGCGCGGCACACCGACCCGCTGCCCTGCACACACACACACACATTGTAACACACACGCCACCCCGCCTCTCCCTTGTCACATACACTACCCAACTGTGATCGACACGTGGCTAGGACCCACCTCGTTCCCAATCATAACCCTCCCACCCCGTGAGTCTTCCTCTCCCCTTGATCCTGATTCTGCCACTGCCGGCTTCCTTCCCCGTTTTCGTCGCATCTCTTCTCCGCCGCCTCCCCACCTCGAGCCACCTCCCCACCGCGGCTTGATCTCCTCCTCCTCCGCGCCTCACCTGCCCTTCCTCGAGGACGCGCGCGTTGCCACGTGCCGCCCGCTGCAAGCGCGTCCGCCTCCGACGCCAAGCTCCGGCCGACCTGTTCCCGAGCTTCCCTCGCCCCTGCAGCATCGGCGCGGCCTCTATGTGCCTACCTCTGTAGTCAAACTCCTCCAGGGCCACCACTTCCCCCTGGCCTCGCTCGCTCCTGCCAGCCATATTGGTCTTTAACCCGCTCCGCTTGAGCTCGTCCCCGGTGCCCGAACTCCTCCTATCTAGCACCGCTGGCCCCTGCCTCTTCTCCGACACGGTGCAGCGCTACGTGCAGGTGCCGCCTCTTTCCGTCCCTAACCTGGGCCTCCCTTCCCGAAGGCTGACGCTGGCTCAGTTGACTATAGAGCCTCGTTGGGAGACCCGAGGAGCAAGGTGTGATGAGCACAGCAACAAGTTTTCCCTCAGTTATGAAACCAAGGTTATCGAACCAGTAGGAGCAAGGAAACAACTCCAAGGTGTTGCTAACAACTTAGAATCCTGCACAACACAAACTCAAGACTTTTCCCCAACTTACAGTGAGATTGTCAATCTCACTGGTTTGCTGAAAACAAAGGATTAAACGTATAGTGTGGAAGGTAATAGTTGCTTGTAGAAAGTAAACGGTAACAGTAGATGATGTAACACTGATAAAGATTGGACCGGGGTCCACAGTTCACTAGAGGTGTACTCCTTAAGATAGATAACATGCTGGGTGAACAAATTACAGTAGGGCAATTGACAGATTGAGCAAGCATAACAATGCATATACTAGACATCATGATTCCTATGAGATTTGATTGGGCATTACAACAATATACATAGACCGTAATCCAACTGCATCTATGACTAATAATACATCTTCAGGTTATCATCCGAACCCCTTCCAGTATTAAGTTGCAAGCAACGGATAATTGCATAAAGCAATGTGTGTAAAGTAAACAATACAATTGTTCCATGAACAAAAGATTGTTGTTTTCTCCCTAGTAGCAACAACACATCTACAACCTTAGTGATTCCTGTCACTTCCCCAGATTACTAGAGGCATGAACCTACTATCAAGCATAAATACTCCCTCTTGGAGTCACAAGCATCTACTTGGCCAAGATAGCTACTAGCAACGGAGAGCATGCAAGATCACAAACAACACAAACATGATAGAATCAATAATCAATATGACATGATAGAATCAATAATCAATCTAACATAGTATCTCAATATCCATCAGATCCCCGCAAACACAACATGTATGATTACAAAAAGATGATCTTGATCATGAATGGAGCTCACAAGATCTAAACATGATAGCACAAAGGAGGAGAAATAACCATATAGCTACTGTATGGACCCATAGTCCAAGGGTGAACTACTCACGCATCATTCCGGAGGCTAGCATGGTGATGAAAAAGACCTCCGGGATGATCTCTCCCCTCCGGCAGGGTGCCGGGAAGAGCTTCAGATCCCCCCGATCGAGGAACGATGGTGGCAGCGGCTACAGACTGTTTCATGGAGATCTGATCGGGTGTTTAGGGTTTCTGCATCGGGGTGACTTTATAGGCGAAGATGCGAAGTCGGTTGAGGGCCAGGGGGCCACACCCTGCCCTAACGCGGCCTAAGGTGGACCCGCGCCTAGGGGGTGTGGCCACCCTGTGGCGCCCCTCCGTCTCTCCTCTAGACTCCGTGTTCTTTCTGATAAAATATTGACTTTGGATGTTACCCCGTCCAATTCCGAGAATATTTCCTTACTAGCTTTTCTGAAACCAAAAACAGCAGAAAACAGGCAACTAGCACTGTTGTATCTTGTTAATAGGTTAGTCCCAGAAAATATATAAAAATACCTTAAAGTGTAGACAAAGCATAGCAAAGTTGATACTAAACAAGCATGGAACACTAAAAAATTTATTTACGTTTACGACGTATCAAAGGCCGCCATCGCCATCAGTTTCTCTACATGTGTATGGGCGCATGCGTTCATGCTCCATTTCGACCGCACGCGTTTCAGATGGGATATCTGGAGTTTGCTCGCTTGAAGCTCGGTCTCGATGTTCTACTTCTGTTGTGGTATGGAGGTGAATATGCGGTAGTGGTGACAGATGTGTGGGAATGACAGTGTGGTGTTACCACAAGAACTTCCTCTGTTTTGACATGACAAGACCGATAGTGATGCTACGCAGAGAACAGGGCGCCGCTGATCCATGATCGCCATCAACCGGATCCTTGTACCTCGCCAAGCTTTGTCTCTGGTGTATACAAGCTTTCCGCCAACAACTTCGTAGAACCATCGTCGTTCGAAATGCTATGGAACAAAGAAACCGGACCCATTGACCCAAAGTCCTCAAGTTCTCCTCCCCGGAACCCGAAGGATGCCGCCAAGTTCTCCATCCCGAACCCGAAGCCCGATCCCGGAGTCCGAGACCGAACCAAACCCTCGGAACCAAGTTCGCTGATCCCCCTAATGTGTGACCCTCTTCCCGAGACCCCTATATTTTTATAATATATGAATATATTTGTTGCGTATAATCATTCATACTCGCATACATATTGTGGGCGTTTGGGGCTATTTTATCGACTCACCTAATAATTAAATATGGAGACCATATGCGGACTTTTCTAGTCCTATATTGGATCCCTTTAAATTTGTGTGGCGAACCGATGCTATATTTTGCCTTATTAAGCCAAAATTTAAAATGCAGGGTATCTAAACAACTTGAACCATCTAAGTAACTGTCAGGACCCGGTTCCTCTTAATATTGCCTAATTGCATCGCGCCTTTGCCATGTCATGTATCAAACATGCATCATGTCTGATATTCTGCCATAGTATTAAATAGTGAATCTGGTGTTTCTTCTAGTGCATTGATTTTTAACGGATTAGACCGATGAGTTGATGCGAGTGTCGATCCAATCTTCGGATGAACCTTCGATAGTGTTTCCCAGGCGAGCATTCTCCCTCTTTCTACCTATTTTACATTTATAGTCTTTACTTTCTCCTATTGATGTATTGCTACCTATGTTGTGATGCTTTAGTATTTTCGTACCCGTTATATCCCTTGCAACCCCTATATTGCCTTGGACGCCTCCTATTACATGTTGTTTAATAAACAGTTGGCCTTGCGAGTCATAGTTCTTGCTCAGGTGTTGCTTTGCATCGTCGATGTTCCACCGTGGTTGGGGGTTGGCACATGCTTAATGGTGAAAATGATTATGGCTTTAATTACAGTTTAATAATTAATATTGAAAGTAGATAAATAATGCAGAGGCACAAAGGGGTAATAGTTAAGATCTGGTTACTATCCTGCCCCTTGTGTTCACCTAGGACCCGAGTTCTTGACACCTGTTCCAGCGTGCTAACCACATGTGGGGTGTATGGGAAACCCTATCGGCTTAGTACCTGATTTTAAAGTATTGTTCTGAGGGTCACAAATTAGTTTGGGCTTTATACGTTACTACTGTACTTATGCCATGTATGCCATGTATGAGATATTTATACCTGTTGCTCGATGAGCGTTTATTACTATTGCGTAGGTACGACACTCAGTCACGGGAATATATTGTCTATGGCCTCTTCTCCCGTGACTAGTCCATGCAACCTCAGGGTCCGTACGAGGAGGATTAGCTATACCTCGGACGAATAGCTCTTTTGGGTGGCCCCCATATACTTGCTTTGGGGTCTGGGAAAGCATCGTGTCCTAGGCCCCGCCGACATACTGATGGGTGTATGTTAATATCTTTGGGAACAAGGGTCGAAGTATGCGTGGAAACTTTGATGCACCCCTGCAGGGTTAAATCTTTTCGAAAAGCCGTGTCTGCGGTTATGGACGACTTGGAGCACAATATCTCGATCATAGACAACTATAACTAAAGTTTACTGTTATAATTTGACTTGTATCTGATATGACTAGTAAGTTAGATAATCACCATGGAAACAATAGATAAAATTGCCAACTGTGTGAGTTTTCTCGGCATGACTTCCTCGTTTGGTCTCGAGGGGGAAATATCTGGATGAGTATGTTTGGTGGTAGTATCAGGTTGGTTCCGAATAATTCTTTCTTATCTCTTTCTGATAGCCGACAATTGTATGGAGTCTCTATAGGTTGTTTATGCATGCTTTGCTGCCGCTCCAGTCCATCATACATGTGTAGGAGAGAGCCGTCGAATTCTAAGTCTCGCCGTGTACTAGCCTTAGTACCGACCGCTCTCTTTTTCCTTTGCCCTTTGTCGGCACCCCTTTTTTTTAGCAGGTTTGAGATCGATGTCGTTAGCAGGGTTATCCTTTCGGCTTGGTCTAGGCAGGGTTATGAACGCCATTGGTTATTTTTTAGGGCTTTTAGACCTATTTGCATCTTATCCGTACTTGGATGTTGTATCATTTTTAAAGTGAATTGGACCTTTGTACTGTATAGCTCTATTCTTGACTCTTGGAGTCGTGTCGTATATATCTGTTCTGTGGGTTCCATCGTGGACTAATGTGTAATGGTATTATTTTGTTTGCCACCCGCACGAAAGTGCCTGGTGGGCACCTTTGAATCGCTTCTATGCGGGTTTGGAGGAGAACACTAAAACTTACATAGGACTTATTCGAGGGTGGTACACGACGCCTCCCACGACAAGGAGCACGCGCCGTGAGAGCCCTCACCCTTGCCGTCGACGGCACGGGCTTTACCGATTGCGTCCTAAGATGGGGGCAGGAGAGGAAGGAAGGGTGGATGGGGCGGAGGTGGCAGGCCAGGATTTCCCCTATGTCACCTTAGAGAGGGACGCCGAATATTAAGATGTTAAAGGAGGACCTTGGAACGATGACTTCGAAAATCTCCGATTTAACATTTAGTTTTAATAGGGATTCTTTGTTCATATGTGTTATATTTTAGAGAATACGTAGTTTTGTTGTGATGTAGTTTTATTAGTTGATCAATAATTGTTTGCTACAAAAGTTTCACCTTATTTTTTTTCAAAATTTTACGATTTATTAATAATCATCAACAACAGTACAAAGAAAATCTAAAAATAATAAAAATTATAAATATGTCCATATACCACCTAGCGATGACTATAAACACTAAATAAGCCAAAGACGCGACCTCATCCTCACTCCTCCATCACTCAAGATGGTCAAACCTTGTCGAAGCTCCTCCATCAGTGGAGATGGTCAAAACTCGAACTAGAGCTTGTTGTATTATCACTATTTGCAAAAAAAAAAGACTAATATCACTAAATTCATACCATATTAAAAAAAAAAAAAGTAAGCCACTACAAGCCTAGTTTCTAAAAACAAGATTTGAACATTTGGTCGCTGCTTTTTGGGGATTATAATGCACAAAAATTTGAAACCTGAAGCATTCGATTTAAGAACTGTGGATCAATGGATAAGCCAATCAACAGTTTGTGACCAAAAGGAATCATACAAACCGGAAGCATACGGAGCAAGAGTTATAATGAGAACTCAGAAGCAACATAAATAAAATTTTAAAAAAAAGATGATAACCTCTATGGTATACATGATTTTCTGTACATACATATACAACCAGCCGTGTACGACTACAATCTATGAGTAAATCCAAGTCCAAAACGAAGGATACGGACCAAGGTATGAAAGAACGTGTCGGTCGGTATACATGTCATGTCATGTCAGTCTCAACCCAGCTAAGCAAAGTAGTATAGTTAACGAACGTATGACCTACGCGCGTGCGTTGCTGTGCCGTGCGCGCGGTAGCACCACGTACACAGTACGCGCACGCGCAGTACGCACGTCACACGCGCATTCCGATCCTAAACGCGAGCCTAGACGACGGCGCCGCGGCAGAGCGGGCACGAGGCGTGCCGGCACAGCCAGCCGTCGATGCACGGCAGGTGGAACGTGTGGCCGCACCCGGGCAGGCTCCTCGCCCTCTGCCCGGCCTCGAACTCCTGGAGGCACACGGAGCAGCCGGCGGCGTTCTGCACGGCCGCCGCCTGCCGCTCGGTGATCGTCGTCGCAGGGAGCTCGGCGATGGCACCCGCGGCCATGCCCTTGAAGGAGGCGCTGCCCGTCCCGAACATCTCCGCCAGCGTGGGCGGGGCGCCGTCGGAGCCGTCGTCCGCGGCGCTCATCTGGCTGTTGACGGCGCTCTGCACGGCGGGGTCCACCTTCTCGCGCACCAGACGGCCCGTCAGGAGGCTCCAGATCACGTCAAGCTGGAATCAAACAAACCGGCCAACTCGTTAATTAATCAATCCGCAGAAAAAAAATGAATAAGTACTTGGATTTATCAGCTGATCGAATCGTATCGATGCCGCTTGCACTAGCTAGCTGAGCTGAGCGAGAGCCCGATTGATTTGATTTGTCGGCGTCGGCGTGTTACGTACCACGTAGAGGACGCTCCAGATGCCGGACTCGTCGGAGCGCCATATGGCCACGGACCTGTCGACGACCTCCATGGCCACCACCGCGCCGGAGATGGCGCCGATGCCCGCGCCGCGGACCAGGCCGCTCTCGGTGGCAAGCCCGATCAGCCCGCCCGTGATGGCCCCCAGGATCGTGCCCACCGTGGCGAAGACGAAGGTGATCACGCCGCGGATGACCGCGCCGGCGACGCGCGCCGGCATGCTCGATTCGCTCCTGCCGCTGGCGCTGACCCCTGGTGCCTCGTCCTGATCCGAGTAGAACGCCGCAGGGAATGTCGACGCGTCGGCATGGGCTAGTAGCGCTGCGTCCATGGCTGCCGCGGAAGTGTCGGATGAACAAACAGATCAGACAAGGAGAATATCGCCGCCGGCAAGGTCGATCAGAGTTGTACTAGAGACGAATGAAGAAAGAGGTGTGGGATCGAAGATTTTTTTATATAAACGATTTAGGAGGGGCTGCCAATATATAGTACTCCTCCCATGAAGCGCGTTGATTAATTAGCCCAAGACTCGTAGCGTGGATTTTGCTAGCTGATTCCGGTGCACCTGGCTCGCCAGCTCAGCCGTGCGCCGTCCGCGACCACGCGAGCTTCCGATTTCGTTTTCCCGACCGACAGCCTTGCCCAGTCTCCCTGCATGTGTACGGTACGAGCCCCACGTGGCAGGCGAAGAGCCTCGGCGTTGGAGGTCGATGGCGGAACAGGTCCATCGGATGATCGGAGGGAGGAAACACGGCAATCATCATAAATGCTAACTAATGAGCCGAGCCCGTCCCCGGCACGCGGGTGATGGGAACGTGCCATATGCCTTGCCTTCGCCCGCTCCATCTCTTAACGGCTAAGCTTCCCTCTTCCGGAACTGCACGGTACACGACAGCTTCAACCAAGCGAATTCCGAAACTTCTCCTCGATCTCACTCCGATGGCTGCGTGACGGGTGCAGTCCTACGTGTTATCAAGTGTGCCCATCAGCTCAGATATTTTTGATAAGGAGTGGAGTTTTTTTTTTTTCTCCCGAGCTCCACTGCTCTTACTATTTCGAAAAATTCAAAATCATATTTGTGAATTCTAATTTTTTTGAAAATACCTGGACGTAACCCATGATTTATCTCACAACATGCAAAATATCAATTTCAAATATTTTGTTTCTTTTTACACAACCAGCAGGAGCTCCGCCTATTCTTAAAGAAGGAAGAGAATTGGTCAGTTTGAAGAAAAACTGGTTGAAAAACATGTCATGTTTTTAGAAAAACCGACGGAAAACCACACATGGCCACACGACCTAGATAGCTTGGTCTGGAGCGTCGTCGAACGACACCAGCATGATGGCAACGACAAGCACTGCAAGAGTCTGGTCCACATCCCCCAAGAGAAAGGCCAGAGTTGAAGGAGAACGCTAGGCCTCTCAAGCTTCATGGCGAGAGGCAGGCCGAAGCAAACAAGCCAACGACACCCGCACGCCGACAGAACTCGAAGACGTCAGCTCAAGCGGTAGCGCAAGCAACTCCGAGAGCGGCGTCCAACCCTATGAAAAATGACGCCTACAAGGAGAGCACGACGTCCAAAGACGCCACCGTCATCCAATCCAGCTCAAAAAAATTGTATTTTGAGCTACAAAATGATAAGAGTGTGTGTAAGTATGTTTTTAAATTTCCAATTTTATCATATTTATCAATTTTGTGTAGGCCAAATACAAAGAGTTTCACATCACGGTTTTGCATGCTTGTGGGATACAATATTTATTATCTCCGATTTTTTTCCAAATATTTTTAAAACCTGTAAACTAAGGTTTTTTTAACGAAGAGAATGCTTGAGAGCCAAAGACACTTTCCAAAGAGGGAGAAAATGAGAGAGAGAGAGAGAGAGAGAGAGAGAGAGAGAGAGAGAGAGAGAGAGAGAGAGAGGGGGGGGATGCGTGCTATTAGTCCAAAATTTCCATCATCATCTTAGGAACAATATGTTTGTTGTTGTATATGTGTGGTGTTTAGCCTACATATACTTTGGCCACAACACATAACATCTATCTTATTTCATTATTTGCATGATAGTGCAGAGACATGGGGTATAGATTTCTGTCTCCGGAGCTCTAGTGCTCCCTTTATTTTAATAAAAGACAACAAAAATTATGAGTTTTTTTTAAAGGGATTCTGGATGTACCTGATGATATATCCTACAAACGTCAAATCCCAATTTTGAATACTTCTTCTGACTACACAAAATGGAAAGGTTCGAACCGAGTAAAGTGAACCATGCTTATTTTTAAAACTGCAAAAATTATCAGACTTGTCATCATTGTGAAGCGGAGGACTTAAACAATTTAGTGTTACAATTTTACATGCTTACTGTAAAATACATCATTGATAATATATACTGTACAAAAATTTTCAATTAAAAAAAAAACAGTAAACCAGTGGAGCTCGGGAGCACGAGAGACTTTCTCGACAGATGCCCTATGGGCTATGGGACGGAAAATGCGACTGAAAAATCGCCGGTCAGTTTATGCGGGCCGCAGTGCAGCCAGCGAACTTTGGTATGTGTGTGTCTTCCGTTCAACGGCGCATTGATTGCCGGAGCAAGAAATTTCTGCGGCGATGGGGAGAGCTCCGTCAGCAGCGGCTGACCTTGTGTGAGCCGCCGTGGGAAGAGAAACGTTCAAGAGAGGAAGAGGGAGCATACGTATCGCCGGTGGTGCAGTTGGACTCGAAGAAAATCTTACAGAGAATGATGTGTCAGGGTTCAGAAGGTTCTAGTACGATGGATGGATGAAAGCTGCAGCGGGGGAACCTGGATGGACCGCAAGGCGCCTCCTCTCATGGCCCTTTTCTTTACAAAACTCGGTAGAAATGCAGACGTTTATAAATAGGATACGTACGCTTATTTTTTTACAGCCCTTTAGACAGTCTAGCCATATGATATACTCTCTTCGATCCAGTTTATCAGGCATGCACGTAGTTTAAAAATAACTTTGATCAATAATTTTGATCAACAAATTTTATATAATATGTCACAAAAATTATATCATTAAATTTATTTTCAAAAATAGTTTCTAATGATATATATTTTTAAAATATATATTGCATATTTTTTTGGTTATAATTGATGGTTAAAGATTTTTTTAAGCTATGTATATGTCTAATAAATTGGATCGAATAGAGTAACTCTATTCTCCTTCAGTCGAGTCAACTTTGATACAACATGGCGACGTGTGTCGAAGGGAAATTCGACCACGAGACCTCGGCGGTGTAAGCCGGACGTGGTGACAGACGGTGGCGCAACACCAGATTGGGAAGGTAGGTAGAGCCGAGACTAGGGCAAGGCTGGGCCCGAAGACACTGACTTTCTTGACTGCGTTAATAACTTGACTGAGCATTCTTTTTTGTATTTGGAAACTAACTTGACTAAGTTCGAAGCACGTGATCGGTGTAAGAATGGAACTGAAACTAACTTGACTGAGTTCCAAGCATTCGGCTAATGGTTCCTAAAAAAGAGCCAAATAGCTCTTCGATAACCGCAAATGATTGTTTGGGGTTACATCCCCTTTACAGCAAAAAAGCAAAACCTATACGGGAGCATGGATATTTGTGCCGGATCCTCCGGGTGGATAGCGCCACGTGTTCTCAAAACTAGTATCTTTTCTCGCTTTTGTTATAAATGATCCGATCTTGTTACAAAATGTTTTGCTTTTGCTATATGCAACACAAACGGTTTGTTTTAAAAATATAATAAAAAAGACTGCCTCGCCGGAGACTTCGTAGTAAAAAAATTATATTGATGTAGCAAACCCGATCTCGCCGGAGACTCGTCACAGAATTTCGCCGGAAGAGCTCTCCGGAAACCTTGTAGCAAAAACTCTACACTATTGTAGCAAAACCACTAAAGTGATTGTAGCAAAAAAATACTCGGTTGTAGCAAATCTGACTTTGTCGGAGATCTCATCGGAGACCTTATAGCAAAAACTTTATGCCATTGTAGCAAAAACATAAAACGGTTATAGCAAAAAATTTATGCCATTTTGTAGCACCGCCCGATACATCGGAGGTCCGCCACCTGAGGCTGGTAGCACCAGTGCCTATGGTAGCACCGTCGGATGCCTATGATAGCAAAACCCTAAACCGCTCGCAGCAACGCCCAATGCCACTCGTAGCAGCACCAACTATGTGTGCACGCCAACAAAGAAGATGGAGGCCAAGAATCTCGCTAGAGAATTGCGGGACAACTCCAACGATGGCCCTTGCAGCAAATTCCTTCGGCAACATGAGCTCGATTTTGAGGATGTTGTCGATGTGGAGGCACAACCACGAGCAAGGATCTAGTCCGACTACGGCGGGTGCATGCTCCAGCGGGCCTGATACGAATGCAACGGCGGGTGCCTGCTCAGATGAGTGCTCCACGCTAGGGACGGATTTCGAGATGTGTGCGAACATAGGGACGGCGTGGCCGGGGGTTCGGTCTGGCGGCGACAGGTGCCTGGTCCGGCAGCCTGGTCTGCTGGCGGTGACTATCTGGTCTATGTCATGCGAGCAGCGGTTGGTGCCTGACCATGGCAGGAGCAGGCGCGTCCTCAAGGGAAGTTACGAAAAGGAAGAACTGGCCTGACCTCACGGCTCACGCGTAAATATAGCGACATGGGGGATCATTTCATTTCCCCAGGGAAGTGTATCATTTTTATGAAAGATAATTTTAGAATGATTCCAACAACTGATTTATTCCATCGATGATCAAGTTTATATATAGTCGAACGAATGCGAAAGAGGAGTCACGCCGTTCGTGAGGCGGTGGGAGCGTTGGGAGCCAGAGAACTGCCATGACAGTTTACAACATAGGATTACTCCTATTTACATGTTTAAATAAATCCTTACACTTCCCCTAATTCTTGCTTGTTCTTGTGACCGATTATCTTGGGAATAATCACCTCTAAAAACTATGTAGAAAAAATTGAAGAGAGACACAATATAACATGAAAAAATCCTTCTAAAAACCCCATGGGAAATTAGGAAAAAATGACATATGTTGTTCATGATTGTACTGATATTGCCTCATTAAAAACCTATAGAAAAACTCACAAAGGAAAAAAAGTGCAATACCAAATATCGGATGATCTTCAGCAGGTCATAACCCGAGAGATTTCTCCCGCTGAACTTTGCAAGTCATGAAGTCTCCTCATACCAATTTCATGTACATGTTTATGAAACACCAAACTTGGCAAGGACTTGGTAAACAAATCAATAAGGTTATCACATGACTTTGTTTGCAAATACAGTTTGCAAAATATTATTTCCCAACTCTTGTGTAGCTCATGGGGATAAAACAACTTAGCAGTAATATGCTTTGTAATATTGCTCTTAAGTACAATACAAACAGCATTATCCGCATAGATAATTGTGGGCGATTCTAGTGAACCGATCTCACTTGAACCTTGGATAAATTTTATCATTTTGTGAAGCCATATATATTCCCGTGATGTTTCATACAAAGCAATTATCTCAGAATGGTCCGTGGACGTAGCCACCAATGTTTGCTTTGTCGACTCCAAGAGAAGGTTATACCTCCATATAAGAAGACAAAACCAGTATGTGATCTGGCATTATGGGGATCTGATAAGTATCCAGCATCACAATACCCCACCATAGTTATCTCTTATTTTTTTGGTAGAACAAACCAAGATCTTTGGTGCCCTGAAGATATCTTAGAATATTCTTCACACCAACCCAATGCCTTTTTGTTGGCGATGTGCTATATCTAGCCAACAAATTAACTGCAAACGATATATCAGGTCTCATGCAATTAGCTAGATACATTAGTGCACCAATTGCACTAAGATATGTGAATTCTGGTCCCAATATCTCCTCATTGTCATCCTTAGGTTTAAAAGGGTCTTTATCTCTATCAAGAAACCTAATAACCATAGGTGTTTTAGACGGGTATGCTTTATCCATATTGAATTTCTCCAATATCTTTTGCATATAAGCATCCTGATAAAATAATATTCCTTAAGAAATACGTTCAAGTTGCAAACCGAGCCAAATTTTGTCTTACCCAAATCTTTCATCTCAAATTCCATCTTGAGATGATTACTAGCCTCATTTATCTCTTGTGTGGTACCAATGATATTCAAATCATTCACATATACAGAGATTATACAAAATCCATCGGTAGATTTCTTGATGCACACACATGGGCAATCATCATCATTCAAGTACCCTTTCTACAAAAGCAACTCGCTTTGTCGGTTGTACCACACTCTAACCGACTTCTTCACGCCGTATAACGATCTCTGTAGCTTTGCACAATACATTTTGTGATCAGCCTTCAGATCTGGAATCTTCATTCCCTCGAAGACTTTCATATAGATATTTGTATCTAGTGACCCATATAAATATGTGGTCACCACATTCATCAATTGGATATACAAATTCATTTGCACTGCCAGCGATATAAAGTATCGGAACGTGATTCCACTCATCACAGAAGAATATGTTTCATTGTAATCTATGCTAGGTTTCTGTGTAAACCCTTGTGCTACAAGCTCACCTTATATATCACCACCTCATTGTTTTCGTTCCTCTTTTGAACAAAAACCCATTTCTCCCATATGGGGAAAACATGCTGAGGAGTAAGTATTACTTTAATAAAATACCCCTCTCCTGGTAAGCAAGCACAATTCATCTTCAATGGCGACCATCCATTTGGGACAGTCCGAGCATTTAATATACTCTGTCATGGTCTTAGGTTCACAGTCCAATGCCATGTAATCTGCAATCTTTGCGGAGAAAAATATGTCGACATTTGTAGACTTTCTGTTGAGTGATTCTCCTAATTCAACATAGCTTGTGGAAATCTCTTCAATACCTTCAGACTCATTGTGATTTCTCTCAACAATTGAATCGAGGTGTTCCAATGTTCCAAGACCTATATTTGTGTGCACATGTACTTGTGATGGTCCATGGATGATGAAAATCCTTTAGGTGTCTTTCTTCAACACTAGGTTGAGCGTCAACCCACAGTTGACATGCATTTACTTTTTGAGAGGTCCTCATTCCTTGCGGACATTTCTGAGAAGCTCTGTCCTTTTTGTCCATATTTCTTTCCCTCTTGGGAAGTTGAGTGGTCTAGCTATCTCAACTCTCTCTAGGACATTCATAGCGGGAACACGGGATTTAATGACACCTTTATAGTTCGTAAATGCATCTAGCAGATTATTTGCAATATTTTGCAAATTTATGATCCTCTGAACCTCCAGTTCAGATTCATTCATACGTGGATCTAAAGACTGATTTCCTTCAACATTTCAATCTATTTTCCTGTCATTCTTTGTGGTTCTTTTCTCCCTCTAATATCGAAAAATTATCCTCATCAAAGATACATTCAGCATACCACCCTGTAAAGAGATCTCATGTTAAAGGCTCCAGGTACTTTATAATCGACCACATAGATACACATCTTTCTCTGTGGACCCATCGATGTACGCTGAGGTGGTGATATCGGTACGTATACAACGCAACCGAATCTTCGAAGGTGGGAAATACTTGGTTGATTTCCACGTACTAACTGCATATGGTATTCAGTTGGTCAAATTTGTATCAATTCCGCAAAATATAACCGCATGTCCCCAACATGAAGTTGGGAGATTACAATTCTGTAGAAACGATCTTGCTATCAACTTGATTGATAGGGGTTAACCTCTTGGGTGGCCCGATCTTCACGGATCTCTGGTCAAATCGATAGAAAAGGCGAGAAAAAGGAGAGAAGGTAGTTGAAGCGAACACACACCTCGCGAAGAACACGATGAACACACACAAACACAAACACGATACAAGACCTATTGCTCACTCCGGCGGTCACCGGTCCGATAGAATCCTCACAAGGAAAGATCGGTCAATATCCTCCCGTCAAATCCACATCAGAGAGGAAAGAACACCTTGAAGAGTATCTTGATAACTTTACTAGAGCCAACTCAATGTAAAAACCTTGTACACATAAGGATTCTCAAAGGCACAATCCATAGAGATGGGTGATGATAGGGTTCAGGGAAGGAGACATAACTTAGGGGTTTCTAGTCTATCATATATGTCTAGGGTTTACAGATGGAGGGATGGGGCTATTTATAGGCCAAACACTAAACAAGGAGTAGTTTGGGGACAAAACTAGGGTTTGAACGAAACAAGGGGTAGATTGAAAATACAATAGAAGATGATTGGTATCTATTTAGTCTGACAGGGATTTCCCCCATCCACAAATTCTAGAACTTTAATAACTAATTGAAAAATGTCGAGCAAACTTTAATTGTTTTAGCATGAAAACCCAAATGAGTTCCTCCGGATCTTTGAAAAGCATTGTATTTTCACATTACCATTGTAAGCAGCCCACACTCAAAAGCCTTTGTACTTCTTCAAGATTAAACAAAAATCATAAAACAAAAATTACTAACTTCTTTATGATTTTTATTATCTCAACCACGACAACTAAATAAAGCAGTCGAGCAAAACAATAAACATAATAAGTTGTGCTACTTAATCTCATGATCGATGATTTCAGACCATTTAACTAACCTTGCATATGTTAGAAGCATCATATCCTTGTCCTCTAACTGACTATAAGTCAACTTATATTTTGCAAATAGAGAACCAATTAAATTTTTAAGATATAAATTTGTTTTTCACTTGAGCATGACCATAATTTTTTCTTTGGAATCTGTAGAACTAACAACATGCAAGGTCGGTTCCATATGTTCCTTCCAGGAGGCATCTATGATCTTGTGAGGAAGTAGCAAAACTTATTCTCAAAGATAATGCTAAAGTAAGACCCTAACATGGAAGACACATCTATGATAGTGGTTCCTGGAGTCCAGAAATATGGCATTGAAAGTTTTGCGAATGTCATTTTGCATTCTGTTCTAGAAGTTGACAAAAATGTGTTTTGTTTTCTTGTTGATGAGTCCATCATTTCATGCTATGTTGATGGTTCCAAGCATTCTAAATGAACTATCGTTAATATTGTTCGTGTGAAAAACATGTCCTTCAAATCTCAAGACTTAAATTGTTTTTTTGTGTGCAAAATATAAGGCGAGTTAAAATCAAGTTAGAGGACAAGGTTAGGATGGAGCTAGCTATATACGAGGTCAGTTATGCTCTCAAATTATTGGTAGCACGACTTATTATGTTCATTTCTTTGCTTATCAAATTCAGTTAGTTGTTATTGTAAGAAAGAGTAAAATATTTAGTAATTTTGTAGTGTGATTTTTGTCTTGTTAAATGTGGTCGGTTGATCTTCCAAACAGAGGGACATGATTAGAAATACTTGGTTCACAAGAATTGAGGGTGTCAAAGTACTTATAGCGGGAATATGACTAGATCAAGAGACATTCCTTAGGGTTCTAATGCTAAAACACTTGAAAACTTGGTTCAAATGTTCCAATCGGTTATTGAAGTTCTAGAATTTTTGCAAGAGTAAGACATGCATATATTTTATGAAAAGGCAGAGCTTCTGCCGGTTGCTCCAAAAAAAGTCATATACCAACTAGAGACTAAGCAAGTGGTCTTCTAGTATATTTTCAATTTTATTGACTTCGCCTTCCTTCTACATCTCGTGTAGACAATCCTTACATAGCTACAAACACATTGTCATTAGCACTGCAACAAAAGGATCCAGATATACCGATGCCATGAAATGATGGAGATCAACTAGATTTATTTCAAACGAACTTACAGAACATGGATGAGAATCTCTGCTAGGTAAAGTTCATGGTTTTTTTGAGAAACATAATACTAAAGAGTTGGACATGGAAGAAGAAACATACATTAATCCAAAGGAGAAGCTACATAATTGATATTACCAGCAAACATCATTATCAAGTAGATTGCTTTAAGGTGATTTTGATTGGCTATTTCGAGAGCGCGGGTTTAGCGAGACATTCTCCAATTTTCTTATTTAGTCAATGAATTTGAATCCAAGAGATTCATTTCTTGATTTTATTTGGAGAATTTAATGACAACTAAACTACACCCTAAAGGTTTTGGAACTGAGGGATCTTGATAAACCTACGTCTCTATAGACAAGGTGGTATATTATGTATCTTTTGTTTTATCAACAATTGATATTAGTAGTAGTTGTGTTGCATGTTTCCATGACTACACCTAAATGATAGCTTTGGTGATAAGAAATGAAATAATTCACAAACGAACATTTATTTTCATATCCACACCAGCTTTGTGCTTTCTCTTTATTTGTTTTGACAATATCCGCTTTAGTATTTATTTCTGATTTCTAGTGCTTCAAAAGTGTGATTAGGAAAAAATCATGCCATCCACATAGGAACATCACATGTTGCCATGATTGTGCATGAATGCCCATATCACGCTACCAAGACCTTTCACCCATTTCTCTCTAGAAAAATTGCACACACTTGACACCACTTGATTCTCCCTACATTTCAGGCACATTACATTCACTTTATACTTTGCACTGTTCTGAAACCGTAACACACACTCCTACGCTCCTTAGATACCCCGCGATTAGTTTTTTACTAAGGTATCCTCCTCCATTTGAAGTTCCTCTACTTGCTAGGCCTGTAGTACAAACTAAAAGGCACCCTGGATTGCCCATCACTCATCCAGTTTGTCTGGCAGGCTGGTAGAGCCGTACAGGCAGGGCCATATTAGGTCCGATGCTAAACTTGCCTTCCTACACAAAACTAGCGTGATCCCCTACCAGCACTCTGCATCTCCTTTGGTTAAAGGGGCAAGCAATGAATAAAGCTACATATATTCACAGAAAAAAAATCCCAGCTAATAGAACAATGCACTTCATTTGAGGTGTTACCCTTCAGTCAATATATGGTAGTGTTCATTACCAAAAGAGGTAGTGTCCAAGAAGTAGCTTTCATGTTTTTTACCCTTTCCCTTTAAATAGACTGTAGCTAGCATTGCTGAATGCTGATGTGAGCTCATGGTACCAACACCAAAAGGACACCATCGACAATCAAAACCCTCCAGATTTGGTTTGCTTTACCTTTTGCTTTTTCCCCCCTTTGTTCCCTCTGTCTTTTCTTTTTTATTTCTGGCTCTATCGTCTCATACGGTCACCACTCTTTTACCTAGGTTCTCACTTTAAGCATCTTCTCTTTGCTTCTTCATGGAGGCAGAGGGCCTTCTTATATTAAAAAAATGAGGGTGAGGGTTACCATACTCATCACTTGCATAACGGCTTCAGCTCTTCCACCAGAGAAAACAGACATCTGGCCACCATGGCAGGGCTTGGCACCGGGGCAGGAGCTCCTGTCGTGAAGGTGTACCATGAGAAATCCATGATCCTACCCGATGTGTCGAGGGTGCTTGCGTGCCTGTATGAGAAAAATGTCCAGTTCGAAACTGTGACAGACTCGTACAAGGATATACTCAGACTCCAGGTACTTGCTGTCTTAGTTTTTGTGGAGTGACCAGATATTGTACAAGTAGCAGTTTCTCGAGCCTATGAAGTTCATCTAATATCAAGTTTCTATGTTATCTGTGCTGCCTCTGCAGGCAACGAGGAGTGTCCCAGTTCCATTCTACGACGGACCCACATTTCGACAAGGTAACACTGCTTGTAACTATACTTCACCCAGTTTAGATGCACTCCATGATTCTTTAATCTAGTGTCGTTACAAAGAACTACTAGTATTATTTACAAGTTAATAACAGGCCAGAGTGTGATTTTACCTGTCTCAAGACTCTCAAGATGCACGCATTGTAGCTAAGAAAGGTTGATCTTAGAACACCCACCTGAACCCATTGAGATGAATTCAGGTTTAAACTTGCGCCTCTGCCCTGAAAAAACAATTGGTGCAAAAGTAGTAGAATTGACATAGTAAACAATAGTTTTTTTTATCTAAGAAGATTTTGACAGAATATTCATGGATGGCAATAATACATGAAAAGCTGCTTACATATTTCTTTAGCATTCTGGTTTTCAAGAACTTTGGCAGTACCAAGTTACATCCCATCTCATTTCTATGTGCTAGTTAGAGCAAAAATAGTGGGAGTTCTTGCTCATCAATAGTTTGTGCATACCAGTATTCTTGCTCATCAATAGCTAAATTATTAGTCAAGCAGGATTTTGTAGGGACTGTATGCCTATTTTTTACCACTTCCCAGCCTGCTTTTCGGTGTTTTTTCAAATGATTGTGATAACACTATTATTTAATCAGTAAAGCTTTGTCTTCCTCGCAAAAGAAGTACTGCATGCAGCATTAACAGCTAATTGCTCCTTGATCAAGGTTTGTAAATGAAATGCAACACATTTGGATGCCTTGTAAACATGATTTGCAAATATGATTTGGATGCCTTCATCAAGCTCTTCCTTAGAAACATTTGAAACAAAATATGATTTATATTTTAAATGCAAGTATATCATGGTTTTGCTAGCAAGCATAAAATGTATTTTCCATGTACTGATCGTAAGAATTTATAACAACACTGCCTCGGTTTCTGGAGTGAAGTTATGTATGAGTTTCTTAATGGCTACTCCCTCAGTCCCATAATATAAGATCTTATTACAACCAATATGCTCATATGTTGGTGTAATAAGATCTTAATTATGGTAGGGAGAGAGTACTTAGTAACCAGAATTATAAAATGATGCACCTTCAGTCAGAATACGAAACTGACACCCATCTTCTAAACTGCAGAATCAAGAGCGATCTGCCGCTATATAGCAGAAACCTATGAACAGCGTGGGTATCCTTTCCTCCTGGGGAAGGATGTCCTTGAGAGAGCTTCCATTGAACAGTGGCTACGGCATGAGGAGCATGCCTTTGACCCTCCGAGTCGGGCATTGTTCTGTCATCTGGCCTTTCCTTTGCATGATGAAGACATGAGTGATATCGACAGAGAGAAGAGAAAGCTGGAAGAAGTCCTGGAGGTCTACGAACAGAGGCTTGGCGAGAGCGAATTCCTTGCTGGGAACAAGTTCACTCTTGCTGACCTTGTTCACCTGCCAAACACTCATCACATAGTGACATCTGAAAAGTTCGCCTACCTGTATGACTCAAGGAAGAACGTGCAGAGGTGGTGGAATACTATCTCTGCCCGAGATTCTTGGCAGCAGGTGGTGAGAGATATGCAGAACCTGGAGGAGCAGAACCAAATAGAAGAACTTGAGCAGCAGCAGATGGAGGAGCAGTGGCAGTGGGAGACAGAACCACCACCAACATCTGGTCGCCGCATCTTGCGCATAGACCCTCGACAGCAGACCGGCACCGAGTCCCGCACAGTACTCGTTGCACCACCCAGCGGCGGTGTTATATCATCCCCGTCTTTTACAGTTCAACAGGAACAGCAACCACTTCACACAGAAACAACCTCTCATGGTGAAACTTCACCTAACAACAGAGAAGGAAGTAACTTCTTTACTCCCACCGATAAAACTCCAGCACCCTCAAAGAAAAAACCCTCCACCACTCAGAAACCACCTAGCAGTGTTGAAGGCACCAGGAGTAACTTCTTTACCCCAGCTACCCCTCCTACCACCACCAAGATGTCTCAGAGAATCAATACTGATAAATCCACCTCCAAAGATGCCTCATCTCCAACCAGACCCAGATCCAGCAGCCATACTGAAGAGGCATCAAATCTTGCAAAACCCACTCCAAAAGAACCCACAAAAAACACTGATAGGATCTCTGCACCTCGTCAGACTAGTGAAGTAGTTGCTCCTGATAAACCCAGTCCAGCATCACCCAAAACTCCCAATAAAACTGAGAGGAAACCTACCAGTGTCGATCCTTCGGTTGACAGTTCAGTTCCTTATATCAGGCCTGATGATTCACAAACACAAAGAAGTCCTTATACCGGGCCTGCTGCAGAGAAACCTGCAGACACTTCTGGTCCTGAGGCAGGTGAAAGACCTTCTAATCAGAGAAGTGTTGTGCAGACTCCTTATGCACAGCAGCCTTCTGAGCAAGCAAAGAAGGCCACAGCTGATCAAAGAGCTGCTGCTCAATTGCCAGAGCATGTAGCAGCCAAAGATGTTCAAGGTGAAACTGCTCCACAAATTAGATACCGTGATGCCAAAAACAGCACTAAGGAAGCTAGAGAAGCTGATCAAAAGAGGGCTGCGTCAGCAACAACCAGGGACCTACCATCAGGTTCTCAAAATACACCTGAGCAATCTAAAGCACCATCTAAGCTGAAAGCAACTGACTCGTCACCAATGCAAGAAGAATATGAAGATACTCAGGGTGAAGATGAACGGTTCTCAACTAAGAGGCTCAGAAAAATAGTTGAGAAAACTGATCCAGAAGTACTCAAATCACAGTCTACAGATTTGCAAAGCCCTCCAATACAGGAGGAAACACCTTCCATTTCTAAGAAGCCTTCATATGCTCAAGACAGAAAAGGGCAAGCTGGTAGCAGCCTGGCTGATGCGAAAACTGATGGTACTCCAGCAACTGGCACAAGAGATCCTGGCACTCCAACTACTGCTGATGCAAGGAGAGCAACTTCACCACCAAACGGAGGAGTGGCTCCTGATGGTCGTGGTGCCACTGAGCCACAAAAATTACCATCCATCAATGAAAAACAACCAGCTCCACCAATGCCAAGCCAATCACCAACAAGTAGTGCTCGGGGTGCTTCTGCATCATCAAAAGGAGCCGGTCAAGATGATGACTTACCCCAGCCAACCAATGATCAATGGAGGGACAGATCTGCGCCTGCAACCCAATAAGGAGCTAAAGATGCTGCTAGCACTGATAAGTTGGACAAAGCATCGACTGACCAGTCAGACAAGAGCGCCAAGCAGACACCACGCCCTACAACTACCACATCAGGTAATAGCCTCTACCAATAGGTCTGATGAAATGGTGCCCCATGTGCCAGCCAATATGGCAGCGGTGGCACTAAGTAGATTACCCCAAACCAAGCACCAAAGGCCTTCCACAGAATAGCAGTTCCAAATTTTAGTTGAGTTCAATTCACCAACCATCTCACACACAATCCTAATACATTACAGAAAAAAGCTGCATTTGTACTGTCAGTTCAGCATTTTTTTAACCCTCATAGAACCATTCATCATATCACATACTCCTATTAGAAGGCTTAATATTTAACCAATTGTAGTTATAGACTCATAGTTCAGTCCCAGTTAGAATAGCTGATTCATAGTCTAAAATAATTCTTCATATTCCTGATTACTAGTCCTAATAAAAAAATCAACCGCATGAACATATATAATATATGTTGTGGACTGATCACGTCATAACACAGATCAACCATCAGGCCAAGCTCCACCGTCACCTTCTTTTGCTGATAAAAGGAACGTGAAGAGAGGTATTGATGAAGCCAGTCAAACCACCAAGGTAGCACCTGATGAGCAGCCTGCTGGGAGAGCTCCTACAAATTCTGTGAATAAGCCGATATCTTCCAAGGATAATGGCAAGCAAACCAATGAAACTGTATATTATAGCAGCTCAGAAACATCCAGAGAAATGACACCATCAGGCTCCGAGAAGAGCATGGGACAACAGAAAATGCAAAGTGATAAGTCTAGTATATCACCGCAAGCCAATGGGAAGCAAGGTTCTCAAGCTGCACTTCTCACAAATACTGATCAAAACAGTGGGAAAACTCCAGGACAAGATTCACAAGAGTCTCAGAAACAAATCTCCCCTGATACTCAGAAAATTAAAAACAACAGAAGCAACAGCACAACAGATGGCTCAAGCAAACCCACCCAGTTTGATGGTAATGGAGGTGATGTCCGTGAGACACAGAGGGGTGGCTAGTCAACCAAACTATAACACGCTTCTGGCAGATCATCTTATTGCAGCTTCTTCATTGTCATCTTATCAAGCTCACCAGTTCCACATGCTCGTAAATAAGGTCCATTATCTTGTCTTGTCACCGTTGGACCAATCATGCCAGCTAATGTTGTGTACTCCACCTTTTATACTGTTATTTCTTTTCAATGGTGCATTTCTGTGCTGTTGTTGTGCCAAACAGTGACTTGTTTAGATGGTCCTTAAGTTAGACTAATTCCCAATAATGTGAATGCAACATTTGTTCTCCACAAGAACCATATCACTTTGTATTTATCAAAATGTGTTCATCTTAGAGATCTGTTAACTGTCTAGTATTCAATATGTGTTCACCTTAGTGATCTGTTAACTGCTAGTATTCGAATTTTGGTCTTCTTTACAGTCATAATGTTCCCCACAAGCTAGGATTATGATTTATGATCACAGTTGAAAATCTGTAGTTACCATAGCTACTAGTCTTAATTTATTTCATAGTTAAATGTGAGTATCTTACATATAATAACAAACAACTAGGACAGCAGGGATGAATTCAAAAGTACATACCACAAACATATTTCAGCACCCCTGGTCAAGGTTCCAGCAAAATGATCACGCCCCTCAACAGTTTGACATTAGGATTAGATTGAAAATGTACCCTGCAAAAGTAAACCATAAAATAAGTTCAGCAAACAAAAATCAGTAGATCATCGTGTCAAAAACAAAATCAATAGATCATATGATAAGCTCAGCAAACAAAAATCAGTAGCTACTACCTACTGAATCGATCGGTATGAGAATAATGTTGGACAAGCCTACACCGCATCTCTCTGACACAGAAACAAAAATTATCCATAGACACGCATGCACAGGAATTGCCCCAGCATATAACTTGGAAATCTCCATGTGGGGACAGAAAGCAGTAGCACTAAGTCACTAACAGCAATCTAACAAGGATAGTGTTACTGGAAGTTGATGTTGGGTCCAACATAGAAAGGCAAAAATAATAGGTTGCATACCAGAAATGATTAGTAGAAAAGACATTTGGTATCAGGCAACAAGACTTGTGAAATTTTAAGTACTCCCTCCGATCCATATTAATTGACTTTGGTTTGTCAAAATTTGGATGAATCTATATACTAAATAGTGTCTAGATTTATCTAAATCTAGACAAATTTGAGTCAATTAATATGGGCCGGAGGGAGTAGGATTTTTACATCTCAGCGTCAAGGCAGAGTTATGCATGGAAGACAAAAGATAGTGTATTACGCATTAGCCCTTCTCTTACGGGAATACACAGGTATCTGCACGCTTAATAACTGCTGTAAGGCACAAACCCTTTCTTTCGGGCCTTTCATGCGACATATTATCAAACATACCCTGCGCCACACTTTGTATTACGCATTAGCCCTTCTCATTTTGCAACACCCGCGCCGCGCGAGCCTATTCCGGGAGGCCTGCCTCGCACTCGCTCCCCCGGCCACCGCCACGAAAACCATGGCCGTCCCTCCAAAAAAGCCACCAGGTCTCTGGCAGCCACTTTCCCCACGCGCGCACATGCACATGCGAGCAAGGCGAAGCAGTCTGACCGATCGCCGAAGCTAGCGAGGACCATCGCCGGCCGGAGCTAATTAATTAAGGTAGGCAGCGGCGGCGGCCGACTGCCTTACGAAGGAGCGGGGGAAGATGGCTAGAGATTTCCTGGCCTACTACTCGTGCAAGCACCCGGTCGACACTCTTGGGTGGACGCCCATCCCCGGCATCGCCCTGGACACGCTGTTCCTCGTCGTCATCCAGGCGCTCGCCGTCATCGTCATCTCCAGCCTAATCCACTCCTTCCTCCGCCGCTACGACCAGCCCACCGCCATCTCACAGATCCTCGTAATCGATTCAACATTTTTTTTTGTTTTTTCTCTCGAATCGACCGTCATCATATAGCTGGTGGGTGTTGCATATATATGCAGGCCGGCATGGTGGTGGGCGGGCTGGGCATCCGCAACGCCATCGTGCACGTGAACGTGGACAACGTGGAGGACATGTACAACGGCTACATCTCCGCCACGCGCATCCTCTACATGTTCCTCGTCGGCCTCGAGATGGACATGGCCGCGCTGCGGAGCACCACCCGCCGTTGCGTCGCCTTCACCTACGCCACCGTGGCCGCCAGTCTCTTCCTCGCCGCCATCGTCTCCAGCGGCATGTACGGCACCATGATGCACTCCCCTGTCAGGACGCCCGAGATGCTCGCCGCCACGCTCATGGTGGCGATCACCAACACCTCGTCCATCGCCGTCGCCAGGATCGCCAGCGACCTCAAGCTCACGGTCACCGAGAACGGCCGCCTCATCGTCGCCGCCGCCATCGGCACCAACATCATCTGCATCGTCGGCGACGGCGTGCTCTCGTCTACCAGGATGGCCAAGGAGAAGAGCCAGAACCTCTCCCTCGGCTTCCTGGCGCTCGCCGCGGCGGGGCTTGCTGTGTGGCTGGTGCGCCCCGCCGTGACGCGCGTCAACCAGCGCAATGTAGGGCAGCACCACGTCAAGAATTGGGACCTGGCCTTCATGATCGCGTCCATCTGGCTCGTTGGCAACTTCCCGCAGAAGCTCGGGTTCGACGGGTTGCCCACGAGCTTCGCGCTGGGGCTCGCGTTCCCGAGGGAAGGCCCCGCGGCGCGCTCCGTCACCGACGCGCTCGTGCCCCCCGTCAACGGACTGCTGCTCCCCTTCTACTTCGCCACCATCGGGATGCGGATGAACTTCAACTCCATGTCCGGCGCCATCATCGTGCCCGGCGTGCTCATGACGCTGCTCGGCCTCGTCGGCAAGGCCATTGGCGCTGCCGTCGCCTCCGCGTTCATCAACATCCCGCTCTGCGACGCGCTCCGCTTCGGCGTCCTGCTCAACGTCAAGGGCCACGTCGACACCATGAACATGAAGTTCGCCAAATCAGAAGGGGTAACATCTATACCACCATCGAGTAGAGTGACCCAACCAACACGATTCATAAGTGTCGTCGGAAATCGTAATGGACTTGACCGATCGTGGTATTTGACTGGCGCCTGCAGGTGTGGGCGGAGCAAGCGCTGTACGCGATGATCATCGGTAACCTGGCCAGTACCCTCGTCGCCGGTCCGGCCGCCGCGGCTGTTCTTCGTAAGGAGAAGGAGGCGTACGCGAGGAAGCACCAGGCCCTGGAGTCGTTGGGCGAGGACAAGGAGCTGCGCATGCTCACCTGCTCTCACAGCGCGCACTCAGCGCCCGCCCTGCTCAGTCTGGTCGAGCTCCTTGTGACAGTGCCGGAGACGCAGCCCGCCGTCCACGTCCTCCACCTGTTCGAGGGCGGCCAGAAACGCGCGGCGGCGGCCGCCGCCGCCGCGTCGTCGACGGCGCCTTACCACCAGCAGATCCTGGACGAGTACGACGCCGGACGCGACGCCATCACGGACATGAACACGGTGGTCGACCTGTACTGGCGCGCCACGGGCGTGGCCTTCCGGCAGATCGACGTCGTGAGCAGCAGCGCGTCCCGGGACGTGGACGCCGTGTGCCGCTACGCCGCGGACGCGCACGCCGCCCTGCTCCTCCTCCCCAGCTACAGGGAGCAGCGGTACGACGGCAAGATGGCATGCCGCCTCGAGGAGCGCCGTGAGCTCAACCAAGGCGTGCTGGCGCGCGCGCCGTGCACCGTGGGCCTCCTCGTCGACCGGCCCTACAGGAGCATCGGCGCTAGCTTCCAGGTCCCCTGCAGCGTCGACACGAGCACCAGGACGCTGCTGCACCCCTGCAGCGACAGGGCGGTGACCCACGTGATAGCGGCGGTGTTCCTGGGCGGGCCAGACGACCGCGAGGCCGTGTCGGTGGCGTCCCGGCTCGCCGACAACCCCAACATCGGCCTCACCGTGTTCCGGTTCGTCAAGCGCAGCACGTACGACACCGTGACGTCGTCCACCTCCAGGGCGGCCGCGATTGCGGCGGGCGACGACCTGGAAGCGCCGTTAAACGAGGGGGACGTGGACGAGCGGTTCATGTGGAGGTTCTACGAGATGTACGCGTCGAGGGAGCTGGCCATGTACGTGGAGAAGGTGGTGGAGAGCCCGGCCGACGTGGTGGAGACGCTGGACGCGATGGCGGGGATGTTCTCGCTGGTCATCGTGGGGCGGGGCGGGCGGCAGCCGGTGGAGCTGCTGGCCGGACTGGATCGGTGGGCTGAGGCCGGGCGAGAGATGGGCGCCGTGGCAGAGATTTTGGCGTCCAACGCGTCCATGGAGATGGGCTCCGTGCTCATCATGCAGCAGCACACGGTGGTGATGCCGGCGCGCCGATGACCGCCGTACGGATGGAACAACGTAGCAGTTGTACTGATTCAGTTACACAGATATGCAGCTTGTGTATATTTAGACGTGTCGATCAATTAGGATGCAGGAGCTGACCATTGTAATCTTGTGTGGGGATCTGTTAAGATCCTGAGTTTTCTTTCACTAGAAGCCTTTATAATCTAATGAAAATGAAGAATGTGTAGGGTGATAAGTGCAGTACACTAAGCTTCCCCCTAAGAGGACGGGTTAGGAAGGATCTTTGGACCACAAATGCAACTCTACCATACACGATAGTTTGTCCATGGTTTCATTCAGTTTCATTCCAATTCAGTCGGACATTCATTTCTAAAATGCAATGATACTGTCATGGTGGTATCACGTCATATGCCATGAGTAAGCTAAAATTGGGACCGATGGACGTGGAGAAATCTGGTGACGGATGATATAGTGAAGACCGCACACAGAAGAACACAGAGAGACACGATACCCAGGTTCGAGGCTCTCCTAGTGAAATCTGGCATGGAGGGTGGGCTGCTCCTCTCCGGCATGGAGGGTGGGTTTCTCCTCTCCGGCCGTCTCCCCGTCCCTTCCCTCTCCCCTCTGGCCGCACCTCCTCTGCAGGTACCTCTCCCCTCCCCTCCCCTCTCTCAAATCCCCTCCCCTCAATTCCAAAATAATTTGTCCATTGTGGATTACTCCATTGTGAAAAGGTTCTAGTTAAGTGATGTAAATATTTCACTTCGATGAAGCATTTCAACATATGAGCTTGAGCTTGTAGGAGTAGGATATTTCACTTAGATACATTGTTGGTAATGTCACTTAGGATATTTCAACATATGAGCTTGAGCTTGTAGGAGTATGATATTTCACTTAGATACATTTCACTTAGGATATTTCAACATATGAGCTTGAGCTTGTAGGTATACAAGTGTTAGTAATGTAATTATTTCACTTAGATGATATTGGTAAATGTCACATGTGCTTGAGCTTGTAGTAGTAGGATACATTGTGAATATTTTCGAGCTTGTAGGAGTTGCTACATTGATTGATGTTTGTATTTTTAACTGGTAGTATTGTGTTGAAAGCATGTGCAACATATATGAGTGATATTGGCTAGTTTGTGTCTATGAATTGCTATGGCAATGTAAAATGAGTAAGTTAGAGCAATGGTTGCACATTATAGATGGTTTGGTATTATTGCACTTTTTTAGGGTGATTGTAGATGGCTTGGTATTATTGGTTGCACATTGTCGCAATTTGTCAAATAATGCATTCTCTAACGGATGTTTTGGTATTTGTTTTGGCTATTAATATAGATGGCTTATGCAAAAGTCCTTCATGTGCATCACGGTGGGCGTGTTGTGTAATCGGATTGTGGTGTTGAGTTTGTGGATATGGCAAATATTGTGATATTTTTTTGACTAGTCCTAGTCTTAGTGAGGTTGTTGTCAAGGTTAGAGCCGCGCTTGGATGGAGTGACAAAGCTGATAAAGTTGTGTTGGAAGGAAGATACGATGCGGGTGGCTCTAGATCTTATACTAAGATGATACCGATCAACGGTGACAATGAGTGGGATCTATACAAAGAGCTAGTGGACAACTCGCAATAAAATCTTTGGTCGTGGTTGCCGTCAAGGTCACCGGGCATGCCCATCTTCTCATCGACTTGAGGCCCTCAGTTATCAAAAGAAGCAAGGGTTGACCGTCCTAAGTATGTGTATGATGCGGGTCCAAGACAACCGCCTATGTGGGGCACAGAAAATCAACAAGATAAAGATTACTTGGAGGAGATTATGGAGGAGCCAAGTTCTGTTGAAAGAGAACAAGTAGAGATCATTGAGGATAAAATAAATGTTGAAACCTTAGAGCCGATCGAGGAAGAGTTTGTAGTTGTCTCGCCAATCAACATTCCATCATCGCCTTGTGTACCTTTGGTGGCATCCTAGATGCTTGAGGGAGATCCATATACCTATGAAGATCACAATGAAGAGGACAAGGGGTATGAACATGCTTACGATGCGGACTCGGACGATGATCGTTTGGTTCCCAAGTTTTCGGAGAAGGAGACCGATGCATTTGTCAAGGTGTGGGGCAGAGATCCTAATGTTCACGAGTTCAAGGATGTTAGGGAGGCTCAACTAGCCATGGCAGACTCGAACCTGCGGGAGTATGGGCCAGAGCGGCCTATACCCCTCACCGAAGGCGAGGCAAAGATTGACCTAGGGCACGGCCTTTGATATACCCGGGGCTAAAATTCAAGGCTATGCTGGACATGCAAGTATGGTTCTAGGAGTACGCCGTAAGTCATCATCGACCCTACATAGTGTTCAAGTCCGACCAAATGAAAGATATGTTTTGATATGCGAGAATGAAGATTATCCTTGGAAGGTATGGGAAAGTAAGAAGAAACCTAAAGGTTGGTGGAAGATAAGTAAGTATGAAGGCCCACACACACATGTGGCAATGCCTTCCTGGAGGGAAACAAGCACCGACAACTGACATCTAGCTTTATTGCACACTGGTGTGCCAATGCAATAAATATACGCCTACCCTGCAAGCGGCCTCTTTGGTACAATTTGTGAAACTCATATTTGACTATCATATCAAGTATGGAAAGGCTTGGAGGGCTAAGAAAATGGCTATGAAGATGGTTTATGGTGATTGGGAGGAAGCATATGGAAGTCTGATACATTCGATCCGGATTACGAATGTAGTATAGCTCTTTTTCCCTAGTAGACCTAGGTTTATCGAATCCTCGAGAAGCAGAAAGAAAAGTGAGATTACCTTAACAGACCTTCGAGAGTTTTTGAATTCCTATTGCGTTTTCACCGGAACAAGAGTTTGCGATCTTGTTATTGTTGTTGTTGTCGACGATGGAGAGAGAAAGGGCCTAGGGTCTTCGGTTTTCACCAGTAGCTGTGCAAAACATCTGATAGGAATAATATATAGTAACAAAGTACTCATGTAATTGTTAGAGCAAGATAATTATATATGGGCAGTGCATCCATAAATGTTATCGCCTCCGCAACCGCTTATGGCAATAACCTACTAGTCTCATCCATGGAAGAAAGAGAACTAATGATATGCATAGTGATGTCACTGTTAATCCCAAGTAAGTTCCTCACATACAACCGTACTACCCTTTCTGTCACTGGGATTCCTATCCTGCAGATCAGTCGTTACTCACACTCCCTTTGCCTGGATCAATCCTCGGGGTCTTGGGTACCTGAAAAGTCCTTAGATTGAGGCAAGAGAGGGTACTACAATCATCAAGTCATACAAACTAATACATGATCCCATCTATGATAAATAACATGCACAAAAGCTACATGGCTAGGCCGAAGCTCTTAGCCGAAGGAAGATTACTCACACATAGAGATGAAATCGACAATCATAAACATTGTAATAGAGATCATAGAGTTGATAACAAATAGTCTTACAATGTCGCCAATTGGAGATGAGATCTACTATTACAAGTGGTTGAAGATGGCTATGGTGGTGGAGAAGGGTTTAGAGGTTTAGATCTAGATCTATTCCTCCGGCGTGGCGGCAGGGAGAGTTGAGGATGAAAGAAGCGATGTTGTGGAGTCGGGGGCTTGTTTCTTGTCGCCTGAAGACTCTTTATATAGGGGACCCTTCACAAAAGTTGTTCTGTTTGACCTAAGGAGGTCGATGCAAACTATACGGCCGCAACTATACGGCTGTGGGCCGTATAGTTGGTCATTAAACTTGCAGTTGCCTCCTCACGGCTCCTGGTTTCTTTGGCGTGTTGGAAATATCGTATCTTTGGCATTTATGTAGTGATTCCCTTCATAATACATCGTTATCTGCACAGGCAAAAATAACAAGAAAGGATTGCATACCCCTCTAATCATTAGGCATTAGTGGCAGGAAATAGAGAGATATTTCATCAAATATATTTTAAATGCGGACGTGTATGGCTATATTTCACAACCATCAACCTCCCCAAGCTTAAACTTGATCGTCCCCGAGCAAGAAAACCAAAATCAAAAGGGAACTCAACATTTAAACCGAAATAACGAGATGATTATCTTACTCATGATTGGTAGTATCATGTTTCCTCCACTTTATTAATCTGAAAAACTTTAGCATAGATATAGTAATGGCAAGCATATCATACGGGTTTCATGAATTCTTATAGCGCAGCAAAATTATTATAAGAATGGATGATTAAGAGTAAAATTTATTCCATATCACGTAATTAACTCATATGCTTGCCTTTGAACAATAAAGTGTAATCATGTAAAATTAAGAGTGTGAGAGTTTGTCATGAAAAGCATATATACTAGAGTATCTCAATTATCCCACATCAATAAATGAATACTTTTCAAGCACTATTTTTCTATTCATTGTCCTTCAAGAATTTCAGTTTTTAAGTAAATGAGAGCATGCCAAAAAAATTATTAGTTTATCGGGCTAAGATGGACACTCGTGGCATCACTAAGGTTTCTATTCCTTTTGCATAATGATTACTCATATCATCCAGAGGAGTGATTTCATCATGTTACAGCTATCCGGGAGTGCCAAGAATCTTACCCGTTATAGCATTACTGTTGCCGATGTTTAATCAACTCATAGCCGAAATCTAGGAGTCTCCTCCATGAAGATCGTTCGTAGGCCAGCGGAGTTGTTGGAATCCCATGAAGTTTGACACGCATAAATCTATATCATTCTTATGATTTACAATTCAAACTTTCGCATGCTCACAAACCCGCTAAACATTAATTCAATTGAACAAATCTTTTCAAAGAGAGCTATCAAGTCAATCATTATTTTCTATGATGTTGAGTGTCTCTAGGAATAAGATTTCAAGACCAAACATTACAACACCCAAGTCTTCAATTTGTGCGATGTTTTCTTCTTTAAATTGTTTAGCAAATTTTTAGACAAGACTTGGTTAACTACAAGAGCTGGAACAAAACGTATCCAATTAAATACCCATGCAAACAAAATTTTACTACAATATAAAGACTCACTCCACCGATATAACATCTTAACATTACTACTAACTATCATGGGTTTCTCAAACTTCAAAAGTGGGGAGTCATAAGGCATACCTTTCATGTTTGGTTCCACTTATCTCTTCCCTTTTTATTTGTTTCTTGGAAACTCGAAGTCAATCACTCTCCTGCAAATCAATGAGAACTTCGAGGCGGAAAGAAAAAGAGAGAGGGAAAATAAAGATAAATGGAGAAATCTTTTTGTAGTTTTTGAGAAGGGGGATTAAAGAATAGAAAATTGGCAGCAAAGCTCGGCTTGAAAATCTCAAACAAAATAAAATAACAAAGGTAAAGTGTTGGGGAAACCAACACGAGTGCTTATAAACTCAAATAAAATCATAACCTCGAAATTAAGATAAAGAAAATCAAAATCAAAATATAAAATAAATAGAAAACCTCCCCAAGCTTAGGCTTTTGCAAGCTCTTCAAATCACTGTGGTGGGCAGAAAAGTTGTAACTCCAGTCCGCAAATCGATTTGAAAGGTTACTTGTTGTTTCTTGGAGGTTTAGGGCGAGATTGTGCATTCCTTCCACAGTTCCTCCAAGTTCATGAAAATCTTGATATGTAGCGAACCAGTTTGGTGGCTGCTGCTCCTGATGAGGGACTTCTTGCTCCTCCTCTTGGTCCTCATCCTCCTCTGGAATCTCTTCCTCGGGTTGGTGTTTCTCAACCTGCAAGTCATAAAGCACACGTCCTTCCTCGATAGAGAAAAGATAATTAGGCAAAGGAGCAGGGTAGATACGCCTAGCTCCAGCAATATGCAGATAATAAACACCACCTCTCCTAGTAAGCATTCCACAAGCCCTCAAAGTAAAGTAACCAACACGTCGCTCACCTAGCACCGGCTGTAACTCACCTAGGTCGATGCCCAATGCATTGGCAAGCATGATGACGATGCCTCCACAAGTGGTTGGTCCTTGGCTTTGGTGGGATTGGTAGTCCAAGTAGCGCACAAGTATTGCGCCCAAGTGAAGCGACAAGTTATCATAGTTGAAAGCAGCTTTTGCAAGGACTAAAATGTCCTCCTCGTTGAGTCTTGTAAACTTATTACACGCCTGCAAGGTGTTAGCAATAACATAGAACAAATAATAAATAGCAGGATGTTGAATATTCTTCCCTCTGTTAACTCTAGAAGTAAGGCTCATTCTATTATAACAGATATCAGGGGAAGGTTCCATGTTGGTAAAAGCTGCGCGCAGAGCATTAGGATCATTTTTGGGTAAACCAAAACAATTGCACTATTCATCTAGTGTTAGAGAATATTTTTTGTCCATGAGTCAGAAATAAATCTTATCCTCCACATGCCATGCCTTAACGGTGCTTTGCAAAGAGCTAAAAAATTCAATGGTTAACCGGCGATAGGTTGGTGTATCATGGAATACAAAGGTTTGCAGGACAACTCTATTGAAAAGTAAATTAAAATCATCAGAAATACCGAGTTGGTTCAAACTGACGGGCAAGTCCACTTGGTTGCCTTGACTTCTCGGTTTTTGATCCTGTCGAAACGATCACGCTGGGCTTCGTTCTTGAATCGAATTCCCATGCGTTCCTGAGCTGCAGCCCGAGAAGAACTAGCTAGGGAAAAATCACGTGTCCGGCTCCTCGTGTTCATCTTCTAAAAATAATAAAAGAGACAAATATAAAACTTTTTGATCCAACAGTAATAGTCACAGCATAATCCTCATCATAGCACACTAAAGAATCTCCTCAACATATTAATCTAGGCAAGATAATCATGGCAATTGTTCAAATATAAGTCTCAGCTTAGATTGATAATGATAATAGATCAGAGATGAATTTGCAAAAAGTAATAGGAGGATCGGAGGAGAAACATACCGTAGATCACTTGTGTGCGTGGAATTCGAACGAAATCAAGCAGGGGTGAAGATCCCTTGAGGTTTTGAGAGAGTTTGGGGTAGAAGAGAGAAAAAAGGATTGTGTTTTTGATGATTTGGGTACCTTCCCGAGCGTTTAAGTGGTCGGACACAACTATACAGCGGCAACTATACGACATGAATAGGGCGTTTCGGCCGTATAGTTGGTCCGACGGGAAAAATTTTAGGGTTTCCTAGGGTTTTTGTTTGACGCCTATAACTATACGGCCGGAACTTTTGTTCCCGCCGTATAGTTGCTCGTCAAACATTCTGTACTCTGGGATGAAAAATTGTCGATGGGTAACATATCTATACGGCCGCAACTATACGGCGTGAATTTTTATTCCTGACGTATAGTTTGTCGTTAACCTTTCTATACACATCAAAAAAATTCTATTTCTTCTTAGATTACTTTTTAGACTAAAACTTAGCGAAACACCTTGTTTTGACAGAAAAAGACAGACTAAAATTTTGACCAACTATGGCATATATAAAACAGGAATTTTTAGTAGCGCTGAATCTCTTCCTCTCACTAGAGTTTTCTAGCACTCTTTATTTATACAAAACTTAAACTAAAACTTAAAAACTTAACTCAAACCTTTATTTCACATGGGTTACCTTCTATGCAGCGCTCTTTTATGGTCAATAGCTTGACCTTGATATCGTTCACTTAGGCCATATGAGTGGAACACCCACTCCGAAGTAATTGTTCTTCAAAGTGATGGCCTCCTTATCATCTTGCTTGGCTTTCTTTTTCCTGGGGAAATGAATAACAAAAGTATCCCACGAAGTCAATTGAAGCTTCACGCCCTTCATGCAAATTGATCAAAGCCTTAATAGTTTTTAAGAAAGGACGGCCTAATATGATAGGGGCAGTAGCATATTCAGGCATGTCAACAATAACAAAATCAATGAGAGCAGGACAACCTTTAATGTAAACTAAAGTATTTTATTTTATGCCTACTGCTTGTTTATAGGTAGAATCTACTAGATATAATTTTAGTTCGGTGATTTCAAAAGAGCCAATATTTAACTTGTTAAAAAGACTCTTTGGAATTGTTGAAACACTTGCTCTTAGATCACATAGTGCAACTATTTTATTAGTCCCAATTTTAATCTTAATGGTAGGCTCAAATATATCATCTAGCTTAACAGACAATTTTTCAGCAATCTTCTTGTATTCTTCTTCAAGCTCACGTACCTTTATTTCTACATGATTAACAAAGTGTTGATATATGGCTTCTTCATTTCCTTCACTTACTGGAATCTTAACATTGATCCTTTTTACGAGATCTTCAATAGTGTAGTTTGGTGAAGGAGCATTGCTATAATCAAGTTCTTCGGGATCCTCCCTTTGGATTCTTATCATCTTGAGCTCTTCAACTAGATTGGGCTCAGCTTTACCTGGAAATTTTGCTAGAATGAGAGTTTGACTCTCGGTTATCTTACCTAGCTATGCCTCAACGATCCTTGTTCTTTCTTGGAGGGCATGTAAATCATTTCTTAAACTAACAGCTTGGTTAGATAATTTACCAAGCATAGCATCATGATTCTCCGTAATTTTGACTAGAATATTGTTTTGCTCATTTTGTGAGTCCATAAAAGCTTTAAGAGTTTCTTGGAGACTAGTATTTCTTGATGTCATATTATTATTAGAGCTACCTTCTGGACTAGAGTAATGTTTCTGAAAGTTTGAATTGTAATTCTTTTTCCAAGCAGGGTTATAGTCATTACGAGCTATGAAGTCTTCTTCTTCAATAGTTGGTTCTAGACTAGTCCTTACCGGGGTTCCTTACCTTTAACGGCTAATATAAGCTCATCCAACTTGGCATTGAGTTCTTCATTCTCTTGAGGTGTGATGGAGTTCACCTTCTTCGTGTTTGATCTTTCTATATGTCATTGGGCATGGTTGTCTTGCATATTGTCTAGCTGCTGCTTTGCTTCGGTAATTTCCTTACCATAAATGTTCCTCCAGCTGCAGTATCTAGCATAGACTTAGAAATAGGGTTAAGAGCATTATAAAATAAATAGAGAATTAACCAATCTTCCATCCCATGGCTGGGATAGTTTCTTATGCATTCTTTCATTCTCTCTCATGCAAGCGCTAGTGGCTCACACTCTTCCTGTCTAAAACTAGTAATATTAGATCTGAGTTGCATGGTCTTTGTAGGTGGAAAGAATTTAGTCATAAATAAAGAAGTACATTCCACCCATGATGCAATTTACATGGTTATACCCCGCAGGTACATGATCTCAGCATACCTGGTCCAGCCCAAGGAAGGCCCACGGCAGAAGTACGCCGGCCCATGAAGATTTTCGAGTGGCCAAGGCCCATGACGCCTTCGGATCCTTGGAGAGCAAGACTAGCGTAGATAGGAAATTCAAAGGGGTAAAACCCTAGAACTTGTAACCGACTAGGTCTATGCCCGGGACCTGCCTGAGTCTATATAAAGGCTAGGAGGGCACGACCTAGACCTCTCCCTCATACTTTCGCATACACGCCTCCACGCCAGATTGCATCTGTGCACCCCTGTAACCTTTGGTTCCGCCGTAATCAAGAGCAGACAAGTAGGAGTAGGGTTTTCCCTCCGGGGGCCTGAACCTGGGTAAACCTTGTGTCCCCGTGTTGCTTGTTTGCTAACCGTTCCACGATCTCCAGCATCCCCATCTTCTCCAAAACCCAAGTCCATAACAATGGGCATTGATGAGATCAAACCTCGTCAATTGGCGCCGTCTGTGGGAACTGGGGACGCTGATTGTGCGATCGTGACAGTCCCAACCCGATCGATCTACAACTCTGCAGCGACGGAGAGTCATCTCCTCTTCAGCGCTTTCGACTTCACCGCCCACTCACCGGCCACCATGAAGGACTTCGAGCCCGTAGGCGACGGACTCAAAATCCTGTTCGGGAGCTTCTGCTTCCAGGTGGGGCAAAATGGCACCCTCCGCCTCCCTGAGCGGGTGCCCCTACCATCAAGCAGGCCCGCTTCGTGGACCCCACACCTCGTGCTACGCACAACATCATCAATAGATGATTCCTACGACAGCAGCAGCTGCAACTCCGATCTGTGCGATCCGCCGTCGGATGAAGGGACCTACGGTTTCGGATCTGAAAGCTGCGGTAGCAGCGGACCAATCTACGAGCGCTACCAATGCGCCGTAGTCATACAGGCTGACGGGGATCAGCAAACACCCAACCCGCCGCCCAACCCACCACCTAACCCGCCAGAACGAAACGGCGGGAATAGAAGAAGCCAGTCCCCCCCACCCGAAGGGGAAAACAATGGCCATGTCATCCGCCTTAGCAAAGAAGGATGGGCCCAGGCACGCAGCGCCGTGGCAGGCAACATAGTCCTGCCTGCAGACTCCTCCCGGGATCTGCTGATGGCCTACCACTTGCTCCTGATCGAGGAACACAAGAAGCAGGTCAAGATGCTGGAGGTGCTCGACAAGCGCAAGCAAGCAGCCTTAGAGTCCAGTGCGCGACGAGCTGCGCTCTCTGCCATGGGCATCGACTCCATCTCGAACGCCAACCAAGGCAACAAGCACCACTCTCGGGTGGAAAACATGGACCCCAAGGAGCGCCGGGAGGTGACCCGAACCCTCCACACATCCTTCATGGAGATGGACGCCGACGGCAACGTCATCCCGAAAATGCCGCAGGCTGCAATCATGGCAGCCACTGCGTACCTCGCAGCTCACCCACCTCCAGAGGGAGACCCGAAGAGGGCCATGCACAATTCCGCACTTACCGGACTCGGACTCGTCGGAGCTGCGCTCCACCAGGAAGCTCCCATGGAGCCGAAGAAGAAAGCTCCGGTCAGGTTCTACCGCAGCCCCACCCCTTCATCCGAAGAAGAGGAACATGACCTTCCTCAAAGGAAGAAGAGTTCGCGCCACCGCAACCGCGACTACGACGCCAGAGACGCGCTCACACAGCGCAAAATCGACAAAGCGCGAGCCAATTGCGCATGCTCGTCTGAATCCGAGATGGACGAAGACGAGGGAGAACTCTGCGGAGCCCGATGCTTCAGCAGATCTGTTCGGCGAACAAAGATGCCACGCAATTTCAAGCTTCCTTCGGATACTCCGAAGTTCGGCGGCACACAGGATCCAAAGGCATGGCTCAGCGACCACCTATCGTCCGTCAAATTGCACGGCGGAAACAAGGAAACCGCCATGCAATGCCTTCAGATGCAGCTGACAGGAGCGGCCCGGATCTGGCTCAGCAGCCTATCTTCAGGGTCCATCCGAAGTTGGGATGAGCTATCTTACAGCTTCATCCGAAACTTCAAGGGCACCAACAAGAGGCCCGCCTCAATCGAAGAATTGCGAGCCTGCACTCAACGAACGGGCGAATCCATTCGCTCGTACATACTACGCTGGTCCAACACAAAAAACTCCGCAGCACACATTTCCGAAGAGAGGGCCATCGACGCCTTCAGGGACGGCGTCAAGCGCCAAGACTTCAAGGAGGAACTTGGGCGCGTCAAGCCCAAAACACTCGACCACCTCATGGACATCGCCAACAGGTGGGCCGACGGAGAAGACTCCATTCACCGAGCACAATCGGAAGAAGATGACGACTACGATCGACGACGAGAGCGCCGTAGCAAGAGAAGATCGCGCGTCTACGACGATCGCGACGGACCCGACATGGTCGCGGCCGGCTATGCCGATCGCCGCAACGACGCCAACCGCAACAGCGGAGGATACCGCGGAGGAAACTTCCGCGATGGAGGACGCCCAGCATAGTCGTGGCAGCGCTGCGACCGCAATAACGGACCCTCAGCATACGAAAAGCTTTCGGGTCCATGCACCATCCACTTCTACATCGACAAGCAGGATGGCAAAAAGAAGGCGAGCCACATGCTCAAGGACTGCCGTGAGTTCCAAAAGCTCAGCGAAAGCATGGTGCAGATGAGGCAGCAAGCCCCAATCCCTGCATTCGGAAACGCACCCGCATCAGGTGAAATAGCGCATGGAGCTCCTCCACCGCCACCTGTAGGAGGCCCGAACCAGCCAGTCGCACCAGCATAGAACAACGCTGGGAACGGGTATCCCCAGCCGAAAGGAGCACTGATGATCCAGAAGGGGCGCCCCACGAATAGGGTGCAGAAGAAAATCACCCAACAGATCAACCTGGCCGTGGCAACTCCACCCTCCATCCCTGAGTACCTCAGCGGATCGGAGTCCTGCATCACGTTTAGTCGTTCGGATCACCCTTGCCAGATCCCTCGCCCAGGTCATGCTGCCCTGGTGCTGGAGGCGCAGATCGGAGGTTTCGAGATGAGTCGCGTCTTCATGGATGGCGGTAGCGGCATCAACCTGATGTTCGCAAGCACTCTAGCAGCGATGCGGATCCCGCAGTGCAGCCTAGAACAATCAGACACAACGTTCCACGGCATCGTTCCAGGGAAGGGCATATTCCCCCTGGGCAAAATTTGGCTCGACGTCATCTTCGGCAAGCCGGACAATTTCCGACTGGAGCGGCTCGAATTCGAAGTAGTGGACTGGCCATCACAGTACCACGCCATCCTCGGGCGTGTAGCATTCGCAAGGTTCTTGGCTGTCCCACACAATGCATACCTGCTACTCAAGATGCCAGGACCAAAGGGCGTCATCACAATCCACGGGAGCTTCACCTGATCGGACCAATGCGATAGAGATTTCAACAGAATCTCCCAATCATTCGGCATGCAGGAGGAGCTCCTAAGGCTCCGCGAGGTGACGAACAATGGGGCACCCCCAGTCGCACGATAAAACGCACCTGACATGTATTTCGACTCCACCGTCAACACAAAGAAGGTGCAGGTCCATCCGACGGATGCCTCCAAGACGGCGCTGATCGCCAATGACCTCAGCCCCGCATAGGAAGGCGCGCTCGTGGAATTCCTTCGTGGGCACTGGGAAATCTTCGCCTGGTGTCCTGCGGACATGCCAGGAGTTCCCAGGGAATTCGCTGAGCACGCACTCAACGTCTTTCTAGACACCAAGCCCGTCAAGCAGTCCATCCGGAGACTGTCCGAGCCACGGGCCAAAGCTATCGGCAAAGAAATCAACAGACTACTCGCTGCAGACTTCATCAGGGAAATCAAAGAAAGCGAGTGGCTTGCAAATACAGTGATGGTCCCAAAGAAGGACACGGACATCCTGCGGATGTGCGTGGATTTCACGTCGCTAAACAGGCATTGCCCAAAGGACCACTTCCCTTTTCCTCGGATCGATCAGATCATCGATTCGACTGCAGGTTGCGAAAAACTCTCCTTCCTCGACGCCTACTTAGGCTACAACCAGATTTGACTCAAGGTCGAAGATCAGGAGAAAACGGCATTTATCACACCGTTCGGAGTGTTCTGCTACAACACAATGCCCTTCGGGCTAAAGAATGCAGGCGCCACGTACCAACGATGCATGCAAGCATGCCTCAAGGACCAGATCGGTCGCAACGTTCAAGTCTATGTTGACGACATAGTCATAAAAACCAGGGAGGCGAGGACACTTATCGACGATCTCCGCGAGACGTTCGACAACCTCGACCGCTACAGGATCAAACTCAATCCCGAAAAGTGCGCCTTCGGCGTCCCATCGGGTCAGCTACTTGGGTACTTCATCTCTCAGCGAGGGATCGAGGCGAACCTGAAGAAAATCAGAGCCATCATGGCGATGGAGAAGCCGAAAAACCTCAAGGGTGTCAAGCAGCTCGCAGGACGAATAGCGGCGTTGAGCAGATTCATCAGCCGCATGGGCGAGAAGGCCCTGCAATTATACCAGCTGCTACGCAAGGCAGATAAATTCGAGTGGACGCCCGAAGCCGACGATGCATTCGAAATCCTCAAACGGCTACTCTCCACCTCGCCCGTCCTGGTCACGCCAAAGGAGCGCGAATCTCTGCTGCTGTACATAGCAGCCACACATCAGGTGGTCAGCACCGTGCTAGTGGTCGAATGACCCGAAGAGGGCAAGACCCACGGGGTCCAACGCCCAATCTACTACCTCAGCGAGGTACTGACGCCAACAAAGCAGAGGTACCCTCACTACCAAAAACTCGCCTACGGCGTGTTCATGACGGCTCGACGGCTGAGCCATTACTTCCAGGAGCACCAGGTGATGGTCGTCAACGAGGCACCCCTGAACAGCATCCTGAATAACCCAGAGGCCACAGGACGCGTGGCCCTGTGGGGCATCGAGCTGTCACCCCTGGACATCGTCTACGAGAAGCGACTCGCAATCAAATCTCAAGTCCTCCCGGTCTTCCTTGTACATTGGATGGAGCTACAGCTGCCAGACACCCCAGACATGTCGCAGTCATGGACGATGCACTTCGATGGCTCCAAGCGTGAAGCTGGAGCAGGAGCCGGGGTCATACTGACCTCCCCGCAGGGCGACCAGATGAAGTACGCCCTCCGGATGAAATTCCGAGCTTCCAACAACGAGGCCGAATACGAAGCCCTCATCCATGGCATGAGGATGGAAAAGATCTGCGGCGCAACGCGCCTGGTCATCTACGGTGACTCCAACCTAGTCGTCCAGCAGAAGATGAACGAGTGCGACGCACACGCCGAAAACATGATCGCGTACCGCGCACTCTACAACGCACTCGAAGGAGAATTCGATGGCTCTGAGCTTCGCCACGTCGGGAGAGAAAGCAACGAGGAAGCCGACAGACTCGCCAACATCGGCTCCACCTGCGCAAAGGTGCCACCGGGTGTGTTCCTCGAACAGATCTGCGTGCCATCCATCAAGCGGAAATTCCCCAAGGGATCACCCGAAGAAGCAGAACACTCGGGGGCTACGCTGCCCGAAGGACACGAAGGACCCGAGAAACTGGACACAGAGGTCGCTATGGTCAACCTGATGCAGGTCATGGCAGTCGAAGAAACTTGGACGCGACCATACCTCCAGTTCTTGATAAACGGAGAACTGCCTGACAGCCCGACAGATGCCCGGCGCATATCTCGTCGGTCAAAAGCCTTCACCATCATCAATGGCGAGCTGTACAAGCGCAGTATTACGGGTGTACTACAAAGGTGCGTCACCATCGGTGACGGGAAAGCCATCCTCCAAGACATCCACGAGGGCATCTGCGGCCATCATGTAGGCAGCCGCTCCCTTGTCGCCAAAGCTCTACAAGCTGGATTCTACTGGCCAACGGCCATGAGCGACGCAAAGGACATCGTCCGAAGATGCAACGGGTGCCAAAGGTTCGCCGACAAACCGCACGCACCCGGGTCAGAGCTCAGACCCATACCTATAGCCTGGCCCTTTGCCCAATGGGGCCTCGACATGATCGGCAAACTGCTAAAGTCCTCGAAAGGGGGGCACGTTTACCTCTTGGTCGCAGTCGATAAATTCACCAAGTGGGTCGAGGCCATGCCGATTACCAACCAAAAGGGCAAGACCGCCGTCAAGTTCTTCGATTCCATTGTCTACAGGTTCGGCGTACCGCACAACATCATCACCAACAATGGATCAAACTTCATCTCCAAAGAATTCCAATACTTCTGCGAAGGCCTCGGGATCAACATCACATACGCCTCAGTGGCTCACCCGCAAACGAACGGGCAGGTCGAAAAGGCCAACGGCCTAATCGGCGCTGGCATCAAGAAGCGCCTCATGAGCCCACTCGAACGAAAGGCTGGAGCCTGGACGAAAGAGCTGCCATCCGTCCTATGGAGTTTGTGTACTACGCCAAACAGCTCCACCGGCTACACACTGTTCTTCATGGTGCATGGAGCCGAAGCCGTGCTACCAATCGAAGTACGCCACCAGGCCCCCCGGGTCGTCGCTTACAGCGAAGCCGAATCCACGGCTGCACTCAAAGACTCCATCGACACACTCGACGAAGCAAGAGACGTAGCATCAACTCGATTAGCGGTGTACCAGCAGAGTCTCCGCCACTACCACAGCCGCCGGCTGCGCCCAAGGTCCTTCGTCGAAGGAGACCTCGTCTTGCGACTCAAGCAAGAGCAACCGAAGAAATTCGAGTCACCATGGGAAGGACCCTACATCATCACCGAGGTCATCCCAGGTGGCGCCTATCGCCTCAAGCACGTGGAGTCTGGAGTCGCATACTCCAACCCATGGAACATCGCGCACTTGCGACAATTCTACCCCTAGCTACCTACCCCTTTACTTTCAATAAGGCTTTTCAGCCAAGGCTATTTAGCCGAACAATGTACTTCCTCCATTACGATATAAATAAAGCTAAGTGTCTCGCCCAAAAATTTCGTTTCGCTATTTGCAACTTTACTTTATGCTACAAACGCACTCGGGGGCTCCCCCACCTCACGATTTCATTGACTGAGAATCACACGTGTACACCCTGAGTAGCTGACAACGTCAGGCAAACGAAAAGGACACGTACCCAATCAAAGCACTGCGTGCTCAAACAACAAACAAACCTTTATAACAAAGGGCACAACACGCCCAGTCGAAATATACAAATTTTACATCTATCTCTTTTACAGGTACTACCTATTCTGGAGAATAACTTGAGCACGCTGCTCAAACAAATCTATGACCTGTTCGGCATACTGCCTTACAGCCGCATAATGCGGACGCATATCCCACTCACCACCATCCGGCCAAAGAGGTGGCCCAGCTGCTACAATAGACAGATCTACATCAGGACGATGCAGCCTAACAAGGGACAACGCAGCCTTCACCCCTGCGACGAGCTGCTGCCTCACCAATTCCTGGACATGGGTCACGCTCCGAAATCTAGACAGAAGACCAGACAGGGTTGTTGGCACAGCATCCAGGGGAAACATCACATGCAGAGCCGACGAGAGTGAAGTCTGCACTTGACGAAGCACCCGCGACACTTGGTGAACGCGATCCTGCACCGTGGCCAGAGCCATAGCATGGTCACGATCCATCCAGAAGAAGCCGCCAGCTTCCATGTCTTGTTGAGTCAAGCAATTGACCCGAACAGCGACACGCTCCTTCTCCTCCCTCGGAGCAAGATTAGCACCTGCGACACTCGCACAAAATAAGACGCAAGGCCAGTAGGCGCATCCAAAAAACTGAGCTGCAGCTCGAAACAATAACAACTTACATTGAAGCTGCTCAGACAGCCGAAGCAGTTCCGCCATCAAGTACTCCTCTCTGGCTGTACCGCGATCTTCCTTGGACTTCCAAACATCGGCGTGGCCACGCACCCCAAGAAACTCCTTCTCAAGACTACGGACACGGTCTCGGAGAAAAGCAAGTTGTGATGAATCATCCAAAGATGGCCGCTGCCGCGTTGCAGGCGAGGTGTCAATGGGATCAGCACCCGAAGGAACCTAGAGCAGCAGAAAAGAAAAGGACATAAACATTCAGACGGAGAAGAGCACAACTCAATAAAATTCATTAAGCATATAAAGGCCACTACGTGGCACAATGATTTTTGTTCCTCAACATAATTACAAGCAAAAGAAAATTACAAACTATCCTACAGCTAGAACGCCTAAGACGCGGCACCCTGAGTAGCCTCGGAGCCGGATTGCCTCGCCTTGGCCTCCCCCTATTGCCACAGCGCATACTCGGACAGCAGATCAATGAGCTTTGGCCCATATCGCTTGCAGCGAGCAGAATAGGTAGCAAAGGCTACCTCGGATCCATCCGCGGATGTCGGCATCCGGGAGGTGATCTGGGGAAGGTCCAGCTCCGCTCCAACCGCCAAGGCCATCGCCAGCCCGACGGACGCGCTGATGCCCTTCTGCTTGCGCTTGTACGCCGCAGGCGCTTCGGCTGACAAAGCCTCCTCCAGGGCGTCAACATCATCAAGGGCCGTGCCCTTGGGGACAAGCTCCTTATAGAAGCGGCCAAGGACCTCCTTCGCCTTGGCGAGGGAGTTGACGACGGTGCTGCAGCGATCTTCGACCGCTGCAGTAGCATCATCTAGAGCACTCCCGTGCTCCAGAGCGCTGTGGTTAAAATCGATGCCTGCGGCATCTGAGACAAAAAAGAGAAGGCATGAAAAAAGTAACACAGAAGAAAGACAAGAAAACGAAAAGACAGGAGCAAAAATAAGGTACTCACTTGAAACAGCCTTGGCAGCAGCCATGAGCTTGCCCGCCACCTCTCTTTCACGCGCAGTCGCAGCCATGGCAAGCTGCTCCTCGCGGTTTGTAGCCTCCTGCTGCAGACGCTCCTTAGCCTCGGCTGCCTTGGCCAGCTCCAGCTCAAGGCGCTCTTTCGCACCAGCGGCGTCCTCGGCCTTCTTCTTCGCTTGACCAAGGCTCTTCTTGAGAGCATCAATCTCACGGAGGGAAGTGTTATGCTCCTCTGCATTCAAAACATACAAGCGTCAGAAAGCAAGACAATAATACAAAAAGAAAGAAGCACCAAAGCATACAGGTACCTTGAAGGTGTTGGAGGTTGGCCTCCAGCACCAGGTGCTCCTGCACCAGTCGCTTGGCATCCTGCACAAAAGGCTGCAGGAAGAATAACTACCAGTAAGGAAAAGGACTTGGGGGCTGCGCCCAACATGAAGGAACAAAAGCAAAATTCGCACACGAAAACGCTCGGGGGCTCCCCCCGAAGACTCGAAGAAAGAACAAGACAAGAATTTTTTTTAGACGCTCGGGGGCTCCCCCCGTGGCAGGAAACAGAAGTACTTACATGCTCCGATGGCGACTCCGAAGGCCCGCTCGCAGCCTTCTGAGGCTCAACCAGCTGAGTTTCCTGCGGAGAAGGGACCGGCGTAGCACCCTCAGAGGTAGCCACCATCTGAGGAGGAGGAGACGCAACCTTCGACTCTCCCATCATCTCCCGAGCACCATCGCTGGAGGAGTCGTGGGAGGAATGCCTGCAGATGAAATAATTAGCACAAGCACAAAAGTCAACAGCAAAAAGACAACAGTATAAAAGAAACTTACGAGTCCAGTGAGCTCAGGTCGAAGATAGGAGGAGTCCTTCGGGCTCTCTTCTCCCCCTTCTTCTCTTCTTTCTTCTCTTCCTTCTTTTCTTCCTTCTTCCGCTTCGCTGGTGGGTGCGGCGCTATAGCCCGCACAGGAATGGCAGGAATAGGGGAGGAAGAGCCTCCATGCCCGTCACTATGACGCTCAAGGCACAGAGGGTTCCTAGGAGTCGGAGGAGTCGAGGCATCTGAAGACTCGCTGGAGCTCTGCGATCGTTTGCGCGTGTGGTCCTCGCTCGACTCGTTGGCATCTTCCGCCGGAGATCGCGCCGAAGGCAGCTCGGACATGGAATCCACCAAATCATTGTCCAGAGCATCCGGATATACTTCGGGTAATGGAGGCGACATACCCGGCACTTTGAAGCTCTGCACAAGAGAAGAACAATTTGTCAGCAAACAAATACAAAACAATGGAGTCGAAAAATAGCGCTACGCGCACGGATCTACACCTGTGGAACAGGAAGCGAAGAAGAAAACGGAGGAGTCAGCGACTTCCCCGGGATTTTCTCTCCAGCCTTGAACTTCAGCAGCAAGCGAAGGGCCCTGTCAAGATCCCCCTCCGAGATTTTCTCAGCCGAAACCCTCGTCGGATCACGCCGGCCAGCATAAAGGAACATTGGGTGCACCCTAGCCTGGAGTGGCTGCACCCGACGCTCGAGGAAGGTGCGGATGATATCCACACCATTCACTTCCTTCTCCGGAATCAACTAGAGATCCTCCACCCGACGATATAGCGCCTCTATCTCCGCCACCTCGCCATCCAAGATCTTGTTTTTCCAAGACCTTTTCGGCTCAATCTTCTGGGAGGGGTCGAAAGGAACAAGACCAAAATCTTGCCCAGGCACTACGGAGTCGCGGATATAAAACCATCGCCTCCGCCAGTACTGGACAGATTCGGACATGGAAAAGGAAAAGAAAAGCAAATTGGGCTTGAGGGAGATGATGCAACCCCCAATGGGATAAACACCATCCGAACCAGATTGCCTCTTCACGGAATAAAGTTTCCGAAAGAGGCCAAAGTGCGGCTCGATGCCAAGCCAGCACTCGCAGAAAGTGATGAAACAAGCAATGTGAAGAAGAGAATTGGGCGAAAGATGATGCAGCTGGATGCCATAGAGAAAGAGCAGCCCACGAAGGAAGTCGTGGACTGGGAAGGAAAACCCACGAATAAAGAAGGCAAGAAACATAACCCGATACCCAGCGGGGGGACGGGGGATTACCCCGTTGCCGGGGAGTCTGACGGCCTCCCTATCCTGTGGGATCAAGCCCCGCTCGCGAAGCTTGCGGAGGTCACTCTCCCGCGTCTCTGATCGCCGCCAACCACCGTCGGTGACACGGGTAGTGGTGGCGCATTTCTTCCCTCCGGTGGCACTGGTACCAACCGCAGATGATGACTTCTTCGGTTTCCCCATCGCGCTACGGCAGCGCCGGCGGTTAGAGCGCAGAAGGGAAGAGGGAAATGTGGAAGGATATACCAGCGCGCAACAAGAACTCCTAGAGCACAAGGAGGCAGTGAAAACAAGAATCAATACGGTGAAAACAAACTGCAGCTTTCTCCAATGATTATAACGGCGAAGACGATGCACGGCAACCGTCCATCAAGAAGACCTAACGCCAACGGTAGATCTGGCCATACACGTGTCAGCATCACAACGAACCGTCGTTACCACGCCGTCCACTACGCGCAAAAATCGAGGCGACGCCATAATTATCTCCACGCCGCGCGTGACCGGTCAATTCAAGGTCAGCAAGTGGGACCCACGTTCGTCCATTCAAGTCATCTCTGGCGCAGCAGACGCTTGAGGTCATTGATCGTCAGCACTAATGTCATCAAAAGCTATACTAGCAACAGCTACAATTTTTTCGGCTTCAAAGCTAAGAGTACTCACTCGAATCTACGATTCGACTAAATACTCGGGGGCTACTCCTATTAGGAGCGCTGGCTGCGCACCCGAAAGATGAATAAAAACGAACTATTTTCTTCGAGTCCTACGTCGAGTCTACGACTCCACTACGGACTCAGGGGCTAGTCCAATAGGGAGGATGGATTTAAGCATCCGATTTTTTTTGTGTCCTACGGACTTAACAACTAAACAATGTCTGAATTAAAGTCTCCGCTCGAGTCTACGACTCGAACAGACACTCGGGGGCTACTCCCATAGGGAGCGCTGGTCGCGCACCCTATGAATCCTTCGACTGCGATCTTTCGGATCAGCATGCAAAAACTTTTCGGCAACTCTGCCCCAACAAGACGCTAAGCGAGTAGCGTTCTCCTTGGCCACCTGAAACACCTCCGCGGTGATAAATATTCGGATCCTGTGTCTGCGACACAAAGATAAGACCTACAAATATCATCTAATGGTCTGGCAACGCACACGACTGCGCTCTGCTAGTAAAAACCCGTGCCAACAGGCGCGATAAAAAATCCTGACGGACGCGTTGGGTACATCAATTAAATTCACTGGAATTTCACTCCTATAAGTCCTCCGCGGCCTGAGTCGAATTACGCCAGCATATGTTCCAGGTCCGAGTTGAGGGACTCGAACCTGAAGAAGATCGTGTTGTTTCGTCCTAAGACAGTTAACTGACCCTGATCCGTCGGGTGAGTCAGGCACACGCATCAACAATCCCTACACATGAACTATTGAAATACATAGTTACACCCGAAAGATTGAAGAGTCCTCAGCCGAATCTACGATTCGACTGATCACTCGGGGGCTACTGACATGGTTATACCCCGCGGGTACATGATCTCAGCATACCTGGTCCAGCCCAAGGAAGGCCCACGGCAGAAGTACGCCGGCCCATGAAGATTTTCGGGTGGCCAAGGCCCATGACGCCTTCGGATCCTTGGAGAGCAAGACTAGCGTAGATAGGAAATTCAAAGGGGTAAAACCCTAGAACTTGTAACCGACTAGGTCTATGCCCGGGACCTGCCTGAGTCTATATAAAGGCTAGGAGGGCACGACCTAGACCTCTCCCTCATACTTTCGCATACACGCCTCCACGCCAGATTGCATCTGCGCACCCCTGTAACCTTCGGTTCCGCCGTAATCAAGAGCAGACAAGCAGGAGTAGGGTTTTGCCTTCGGGGGCCTGAACCTGGGTAAACCTTGTGTCCCCGTGTTGCTTGTTTGCTAACCGTTCCACGATCTCCAGCATCCCCATCTTCTCCAAAACCCAAGTCCATAACAATGGGCATTGATGAGATCAAACCTCGTCAGCAATAGTATTACTAGGCAAAGATAGCAACCATTCTTTTGCTCTTCCTCTAAGAGAGAAAGGAAATAAGCACAATTTGACCGCATCGGGGTCAACATCTTTAATGTGCATCATATCACATATTTCAGTGAAAGTATTCAAGTGCATACCTGCATCTTCTACAACAAAGCCTCCAAATTGATTCTATTGAACCAAACTTAAATAGTGGGGCTTAATTTCGTAATCTTCAGTAGTAATTGCTGGCTGAGTAATAGGAGTACACAAATAATCATTGTTAGGAGTTGCAAACTCCCCAAGCTTCTTTTCAGCCATACTTCCTATGTTTTTGTATTTTCTTAAACAAGTACTAATGGTGATAAATCAAGAATTAAGAAGACTAACTAATATTATTTTTTGGTTTTTCAAATAAAAACCGAAAGCAAACTAACAAAATTAAAAACGAGAATTTAAAACTAGTAAGGTTCCTACTAACCTCACCAGGGTAGCTATTGCTTCCCCGGCAACGACGCAAGAAAAATGGTTGATACATTCGATCCAGATTACGGATATAGTATAGCTCTTCTCCCCTAGTAGACCTAGGTTTATAAAATCCTCGAGAAGCAGAAAGCAAAGTGAGATTACCTTAACGGACCTTCGAGAGTTTTAGAATTCCTATTGTGTTTTCACCGGACCAAGAGTTTGCGATCTTGTTGTTGTTGTTGTTGTCGATGATGGAGAGAGAAAGGCCCTAGGGTCTTCGGTTTTCACTAGTAGCTGTACAAAACATCTGATGGGAATAATAGATAGTAATATAGTACTCATGTAATTGTTAGAGTAAGATAATTATATGTGGACAGTGCATCCATAATTGATAAGTACATGTGCATCATAGAGAATCGCCAACGGGGTACCCCTTGCCCCATGACACATGAGCTATCCCATATCAAAATGGGGCAACAGACAGTGAGCATCTCAGCAATCCATTTATTTACCATGAGCATGGTGCATACATTTTTTTCTTCTCTATATTTTTCTATATTTTTTTCTAAGGATGCTTCATGGATTGCTCACTATGGTGATGCTGCAAGTTTCCACCATGATTAGGCATGGCTTAGGCTAGTGGCCCATGCGTTTCTCTAACACATATACATAACTCTATGGACTTACAAGCTTCCCTTTTATTTCACACCGCCGACATCCATAAACAAAAGAGCATGATATCAAGTGGATAGATATTTACAGGTGTTGAAAGCATTTCCCATGACAACATGGTTCTGCTAATTCCCAAATTATAAGTGCACGCATATACAACATAGATGACAGAATGGTTCAAGTTTATTAGGGGCAAGAAAAGTAAAGTGTGCCATGAAGTTTGTGAGAGCTTTAATCACTAATTTTCACATAACAAGTTTAATTTGGAAGAGAGATAAAACAAGAATATTATTGAAATGGTGTAACACACCATGCATATGAATTTATAGTGGACTCTTTAGAATAACTTGGTTTCTTGGGAGTTGGATGCATGAGTAGAGCTTACTCAATACAAGTGGAGGCTAGCAAAAGACTGGGAGCGACCAACTAAGAGAGCAATAATGGTCATAATCATGCAGAGCGACAAAACATTATCAATCAAAGCATAAAGTGGTATCGCAAGTCAAAAACAAAATGATCATAGAGGCTAAGGTGACTGTTTCATAGTCATAACATGGTGTGAGCATGTACCAAGTCAACCCAAACAAAGCATCAAAGGAGAATACCACAATATTATGCTTTTGTATGCTAAAAAACACATGATTCTTTCAAGGCACATTAAGCAATCTCAATTGTTTGGAATAAGTCGTGATACAGCAATAACCACTAAGCATAAGGTCAAAACAACATCTAGCATGGCATGATAAAGTCTAAGCCATAGTCAAGACAAGCTCCCTTTTATACCACTTAAGCATAAAACTTTTTACTCTTTTTCAACACCAATCAACTTATTTGAAACAACACAGAGAAAGCGGGGGTCCAACTACTTTATTCAAGCAAACTAAGCAAAATAAAACCAAAAACAAAAACTAAAATGCTCCAAGAACAACACAATAGTGCATGAAACAATAAAAACGAAGTGTCTAAAAAGAGACCTGAGATTTTTATTGGTGTTGCGAAGCTTCGCTTTCAACTGACAACGGAGGACATGTCAAAGTTATAATTTCGACGGTGTTGTGTAACTACCTCGGTGAATTACGCTCCTAGATACAAGCCTGGATGAGCGGAAATGGTTGAAATAGTACGGTGGGGCCCAAATGCCACTCACAGGTAGACCTTTCGGCCGTCCCAACCATTTCCAATCATCGGGACAAGTACGGGCGGCGTAATCGGCAGGCGAAGGGATCAACTACATACACAAATGAGTATGTATGCAAGCCACCATACAATAGTACATCAGAGCCATTCCATCTAAAAAGAAAGGAAATATAGCAACGCCATATGGCAAGATTCAAATGTCCTAGATAGAGTTAATAGTTTAGGATATCTCCTCATACATCACACATCAGAGTATCAGGCGGAAGCGGCAAACAAGATCCGAGTACGGATAAGAAGCAAATCGGCATAAGATGCCCCATAAATAAGCACATCCCGCCCACAGATCTCACGGATCCCCGATCCCGGAATCTCTACACCGAACGATCGTAGCCCACATCATCAGCCTCCTCCACCCAGTATCCATCCTGCGAGTGTACCTGTTCATCTAAACCAATAATTTATCGTGTGAGACCCTAGGGGTACTCAGCAAGTCTTTATGCCTCTAAAGGGGACACAACCTGGGGTGACGCAATTGCCGCAAAAGATAAACCCTAGCAATTCTATAGATACTCGCTAACCATCCGCCTAACCAAAGATAGACGGATGTCCATGAGTTAATGACAACAGTTATAACAGTAACATCCACAGATCCATCCTCCTCCTCGCTTACCGACGAGGAAGCGGACGAACAACCTCCCCATCCGTTGGCAGTTTTATTAACCATTCCATGAGTGTTGCACTATTTACTAGTCAGTTATTTAGTCAAGTTAAAAGCGGTACTTTAGTTATGCTTGTCTATGGTCGATAAACTGTGCTCCAAGTCGTCCATAACCGCGGACACGGCTTTCAGAAAGTTTTACCCTGCAGGGGTGCACAAATAGCAACACACACTCGATCAACCTCGGAAAAACCAAATCAAAACCCAACGAGGCCTTCTCGACAAAGCAATCACAGGATTCAGAAATATTTCAGGGGGCCACCCCATTAAGCTACCCGCAACGAAGTTAGCTGACTTCGAGACGGACTCAAGGTTTGCGCCAGTGGCTGTAAACGACTGGGAACCCGAAAATGTGTCTGGGCTTGTCGATACCGCGAAAACACTCCGCTTACCTAAACAGTACAGGTGCTCCTCTCACAAACGTAATAAAGCAGTAAAGCATGGCATAAGTACAGGATAGTAAACAAAACCTCAAACTAGTTTGTGGCCCCAAGAAATAAGACGGAATCAAGCTCTGGCTCAGGGGGGTCCCATAAGCCTCCCGGATGTGGATAGCGCGAATAATCAAGGAACAGGAATCAAGTACTCGGGGTCCTACGGGACACAAGTGAGCAGGAAAAACCAAATAGCAGATATTGCTCACCGGTGCCACTTTCATTAGTTATCCCATTACTACTCAGGTTAAGTTGTTTAGGTACCTCGTTATCCATCAGACTCTCACATACCCTACACATGCTGTTCTACGACTCGCATGGCTCAAACAACTCCTGTAGTACTGGCTCATGGGATGGAGGAACAAGCTTGGTGGGGTTTAAAAGTAAAGGCTATGCAATACTTGGGATTCAGTTTAATGCAATCGCGACTCAATGATGCAAGAATAAGATAGAGGCAATAGGCACTGTATGTATGCAAGCATGTGGTAGTGCTTGCCTGGCAACTCAGTTGAAGCGAGAGAAGGATCTGGGTAGTGCTCCTGGTTCTCTTGATATATCCCCTGCTCAGTGTCTATTCGAAGAAGAACCAAACAAACAAGGGCCAACATAAATAAAGTGCACAAGCATATGAATAAAATGCGACAAGCAAACAATCATGCCATGATGAATGATTCACAATTTGCATGCAATAAAGTAGCATGGCATGGGTGAGGTGTGGAGTACAAGAATAAGTCATTTCATTGAGTTTTGGCCACAATTTATTGTCATATTAGTTTCTGTATGCTATATATTTATATGATGCATGCTGCACTTTAAGTCATGGATAGCATAAACAGAAAGGTCTCGTCGAGCTGATCATTTTAGACATATCATTTGTTAAATTCGGAGTTATAAAACAAAAGTTATTAAATAAATAAGGAAAAGGGCATTTTATGTAATTTTACTCAACTTGGAATTTTAAATGTGCAAAAGGTAATTTGATTAGCATATTTGAAATCCTCACATTTTTCTGATTCAAAAACATATATTATATGTTAAATTTGGATTTACAATTTTAAAGTTATTTGAAAACAGATTTAATTTTGAATTTGAATTAATTTGAAATAGATTTGAATATAAACAGACAACCAAAAACCTTTTGTTACTCACCCTTTTCTACCCACAGACAAAGACAGGTGGGGACAGGGCTAGCACAGGGCCACGCGCGCAAAAAAGCTTGTGGCCACCGCGGCTCAGCTAGCCCACGTGCATGACAGGTGGGGCCACGGCCGGCTCGGGGCCACACGCGGGCGCGCCAGCGGGGGCGTGCCACGCGGAGGAGCCGGGGACCGCGGGTTGAGGCTGCGAAACGTGGGGAGCCTTTTTGCAAAAATCCAGAGGTACAGACAGGTGGGCCTCCAGGGATCGCGGGCTGCGCAAGCGAAAAAGGTGGGGGGGGTTTAGGGAAAAGTACCACGCGGTACTGTTTTTCTCCTTGCTCTGCATCTGGCGCGCGCGGTGCGCGGCGTGGCGAGGCGGGGCGTCGAACCCGCGACGTGGGCGCGTGCGCAGAGGGGCAGAGCCACTGCGCTGGTGTGAGGTTGGTGTCTGGAGGGCGGCGCGGGCTAGATAAAGCCCTAGACGGCGCGGGCGCGAGCGGACGCGCGCGGCCGCCGGTGCACAGAGTGTGCTCGACGGAGCGCTCGTCGCCGACAGGAAACGAAGCAAGGCAGGGGCATGTCCAGGGGGTTCGGGGGCTCACCGCGGGGCCGTTGGTGGCTCGGATCGGGTAGGCGTGCAGCGGATCGGCGACGAGGCAGGGGCCGAGCGAGCTAGGGTTTCGCGGCGGGGCGCGTCGGTGTCCAGCGTCCTGGTCCGTCTCCTCCTCGCTGGCGGGTACGGGGCGTAGCAGGGGAACCTCCTCGCTTTCCTCGACCTCCTCCACGACAAGCTTGGCGGCCGGAGCGGCGAGTTCGACGTGGTGCTGGCGGCGGACGGCGATAGGGAAGATGGTGGCAGAGAGGGAGAAGGGAGGCGAGGCAGGGCCTCTGGGGTGGATCTGGCGAGGCAGAGAGGGGTGGGAGGGGGTAGATAAGGACGGGGGTGAGGTGGTTGGCGTGGGAGAGGGGAAGGTGGCGTCGGCCACCTTTTTCACCTACTCCCTCACGTGCTCGGCATGGGGCTCGGCAGGCACGGGCTGAGGCCAGGGGGAGGGGTGCTGGGGCTGCCGAGTGGGCCAGGGAGGAGGGATCTCGTGGTGGGGCACGCCGGTAGAGAGAGAAAAGAGAGTAGAGAGAAGAGGGCCGGCTCGGGCTAGGTTAGCTAGGGTAGGAGGGGAGAGGGGCATGGCTCGGCTAGGGTTTTGTTTGGGTGGGTAGCTAGGTGGTATGGTGGGGCCAGCTAGGTGAGAGAGAGGGAGGCCGAGAGAGGGGGTTCAGGGCTTGTGCATGCCCACATGATCATGCATGGATGGGGATGGTTAAAGAGGGGGTAGGGTTTAGGGTTAGATGGGGTATGGTGATAGGTAGGATCTCAGCTAGAGGGTAAGAGAGAGAGAGAGAGATGGATTGGTTCACTTGACTAGATCAAGCATGATCACACAAGCTCAAACAAGATAGCCAAAGAGAGAGAAGAAGAAAAGGTGGTGATGGGGTAGATAGAGATGGGGATGAGGTTTAAGCAAGATCAAAATATATCAAGCCTAAAAGAAAGGATAGAGATAGAGATGAACCACTCAAAACTTCAAATAAAACCAAAGATGACCAAAGTTGGTGATGGTTGCATGGGACATGCATTATATTTAATGCACTCCCTAAGAGATTGGTACAAGCTTGCATGGGCCATGCATAAGCATTAAATGCCAGGTTTTATCTTGTGAAAACAAAATAATATCTCATGGCATTTATTTATTTGCATCCTCCAAAGTTGGAGTAAGGGTCAAGCAAAAGAACTTGTAGGATTGGACCCACCCTATCTCTCATGAGCTAGATTAAACAACAAAAGAAAAATGATTACAAGCTCATGGTTAATGGGGTGGTGGAATTGTAAGGTGGTGAAAGAAAGGTGGTGGAGTTGATTAAAAGATATGCCCCCAACCCAACTTGGGCATTTAACAATATATCAAGAACCAAATACAATATCAAGAGGCAAATACAAATAATAATGCATATGAGATAAGAACCAAAACAAAAGGTTTTTTTTGTATGATGCTCAAATGCAAGGTGGCATGATGACATGAGCATGATATGATGATGATACAACAATTAAATGTAGGAAGTAGCCATTATATTACTAGACCAAGTAGCATTACAGTTGTTAGACAAATGGGATGCTACAACTCTCCCCCACTAAACAGGAATCTCGCCCCGAGATTCTAGGAAGAAGAAGAAGAAGAAGACTCAAAGAGGGAAGGATAGTTGGCACGGAGTTCATCTTCACGCTCCCAAGTGGCTTCATCAACGGAATGGTGCGACCACTGCACCTTACAGAACTTGATGGACTTGTTGCGAGTCCTTCTTTCTGCGACTTCCAGGATTTTGGTGGGGTGTTCTGGATAAGACAGGTCTTCTTGGAGATTGATTAGCTCATGATCCACGGTCCTGCCGGGATCCTTGAAGCACTTCTTGAGTTGAGAGATGTGGAAAACATCATGAACCTTGAGTTTTTCCGGGAGCTCCAGGGCATAAGCAACTTCTCCTCTTCTTCCACGAATTTTGAAAGGACCAATGTATCTAGGAGCCAGCTTTCCTTTGATACCAAAACGGTGTGTGCCTTTCATGGGAGTGACACGAAGGTACACGAGATCACCAGGGACATACACCATGTCCGTGTGCTTCCTGTCATAATTGCTCTTCTGGCGGCTTTGAGCAATCTTCAGATTTCAAGAATGATATGCACCTTCTCCTCCGCTTGAGTTACAATGTCAGGGCCAAACCATATTCTTTCTCCTGCACCTGACCAACCAATTGGAGTTCTGCATTTGCGGCCATAGAGAGCCTCAAATGGTGCCATCTTCAGACTCTTCTGGAAGCTGTTGTTGTAAGAGAATTCAGCATAAGGAAGGCATTCTTCCCACTTCATGCCAAAAGAGATGACGCAAGCACGAAGCATATCCTCCAGAATCTGATTGATCCTTTCAACTTGTCCTTGCGACTGAGGGTGGTAAGCTGTGCTGAAGTTCAACTTTGTTCCCAAAGCATTTTGGAAACTTTCCCAGAACTTGGAAGTGAAGATGCTTCCACGGTCTGAACTGATCTCAAGCGGAACCCCATACAGAGAGACAATTCTGTTGATATAGAGCTCAGCCAACTGAATTCCAGAAATTGTTTCCTTGACGGGGAAGAAGTGAGACACTTTAGAGAGCCTGTCGATGACAACAAAGATTGCATTGTTGCCCTTCTGCGACCTTGGAAAACCAGTGATGAAGTCCATCTCTACTTTCTCCCATTTCCATTCCGGAGGTTTCAATGGCTGTAGAAGACCGAAAGGTTTCTGGTGGACAGCTTTCACTCTGCGGCAGACATCACACTCCGAGACATACTTGGCACAATATCTTTTCAAACCCGGCCACCAATATTGTGTTTTCAAGTCCATGTACATCTTTGTGCTGCCAGGGTGGATAGACAGAACAGAATCGTGCGCCTCCTTGAGAACTTGCTCTCTCAAACCCGGGTAGTTCGGAACAAACATCCGGTGTTCGAAGAAAAGCGTGCCTTGATCATCGACGTGGAAGGACTCATACTTCGGAAGCTGAAGTTTGGAGGTGATCTTTCTGGTGTGCGGATCACCACGCTGACGAAAGCGAATCTTTTCTTCCAAGAGAGGGGTTGCTAGAAGGTTCTGGAGATACCCTTGTTCCACAACTTCAAGGTTGAGCTGACGGAATTCCTCGCACAAGACAGGCTGTTGTTCTTCCATCATGAGGTTGTTGACATAAGCTTTGCGGCTGAGAGCATCGGCCATGACATTAGCTTTGCCCGGAGTGTAGTTGATGGTCAAATCAAAATCATTGGTTGCTTCAATCCATCTCCTCTGCCGAAGGTTGAGATCAGGCTGTGTGAAGATATACTTCAAACTCTTGTGATCAGAAAAGATCTCACAACGGTTGCTAAGCAAGTAGTGCCTCCATATCTTTAAAGCAAAGACAACTGCTGCGAGCTCGAGGTCATGTGTGGGATAGTTGATCTCATGCGTCTTCAACTGTCGAGAGGCATAAGCAACAACTTGCTTTTCTTGCATAAGGACCGCACACAATCCTTGCAAAGAGGCGTCACAGAATATCTGGAAAGGCTTAGATGTGTCCGGAGGAACCAAGACTGGTGTGGAAGTGAGCTTCTCTTTGAGTGTCTCAAAGCTTGCTTGACATGCAGGAGTCCAAAGGTATTTCTTGCCTTTCTTGAGGAGATCGGTAAGAGGCTTCGCTATCTTCGAAAAGTTCTGAACGAAGCGACGGCAATAACTAGCCAAACCAAGGAAACTCCGCACTTCTTTGACATTAACAGGAGGAAGCCATTCAACAATTGTCTTCACAGTTTCCGGGTTGACTGCAATGCCCTTGGCAGAGATGACATGACCAAGATAGGTTACTTGAGGCAGCCAAAACTCACACTTTGAGAACTTTGCATACAAGCGGTTCTCCCGAAGCTTGTTTAGGACACACCGAAGGTGTTCTTCATGCTCTTCCTTTGACTTAGAATAGACTAGGATGTCATCCAGATAGACCACAACGAACTTATCAAGGTACTCCATGAAAACCGAGTTCATAAGCCTCGAGAAGGTAGCAGGAGCGTTGGTGAGACCGAAAGACATGACCGTGTACTCATACAGGCCATAGCGGGTGGTGAAAGCTGTTTTAGGAACATCTTCCTTGCGAATCTTGATTTGGTGATAACCACTTCTCAAGTCAAGCTTAGAGAACACCACAACTCCATCTAGCTGATCGAAGAGATCATTAATCCGCGGAAGGGGATATTTGTTCTTGATGGTTTTAGCATTGAGAGCCCGATAGTCAACACAAAGTCTATCAGTCTTGTCTCGCTTCTTCACAAAGATTGTTGGGCTACCCCAAGAAGAAGTACTGTGTTGAATGAAACCCAACTTCTCTTGTTCATCAAGTTGTCGTTTAAGTTCAGCCAACTCAGCAGGACCCATTTTATAAGGCCGCTTGGAGATAGGAGCCGTTCCAGGTTCAAGCTCAATTACAAACTCAACCTCACGATCCGGAGGCATACCCGGCAACTCTTCAGGAAAGACATCTGGGAACTCACAGACCACCGGAACACTCTGAATAGCTTCCATAGCATCATTATTCAGAGCCGCCAAAGAGAAGAGCTGGATAGCAGGAGTCAGACTTGGAGAATAGACTATATGACCTTTAGGAATCTTCAGAGAAACCGAGTGTTCAGCACAATCAATCACAGCTGCATTTGCTGTCAACCAATCCATGCCCAGAATGACATCAATGTCAGAATTGCCCAGAACAATTAAGGAAGCCGAGAACGACGAGCCACCAATCTCAATTTGATTGTCATGGCTGACTTTAGAAGCTGCCATATTTGCTCCAGGAGAAAGGACCATTAGCCGCTTGAGGAGAGGAACCAATGCTAACCCATTCTCATATGCAAACTTGATAGAAACAAAAGAATGCGATGCACCAGAATCAAACAAAACTCGTGCAGGGACTGAGTTAATGGATAGCATACCCATCACAACTCCAGGTGCATGCTCAGCTTGAGCGGCGTTGACACAGTTGGCACGAGCAACCGTAGACCCGGGCTTGGTGTTGATGTTGAGAGCCCGAGGTGGTGGTGCACGAACCAAAGGAGAGCTTGCCGCAGATCTTGGAGGTGGTGGCGGAAGAGCTTTGTTTTTCAACGGACAGTTCCAGTTTAGATGCCCAGGGTCTCCACACATGAAACAAGCACCAGGTGGACGTGGAGCAACGTAGCCAGGGACTCCGCCAGGCGCTCCAGGGTAGTGGTGGTTGTAGCCCCTGGGAGCAGCAGTGAGGAAGTTTTGTGGCCTTGCCGCGTAGCTTGAAGGTCTTGGTGAAGCCGGAAGCGATGGTGGGGTGTTAGGAACCCAGACACGACGCTTAGAAGGAGCTGACATAGCTGCAGAGCTTGGTGCATCACGGTTGTGTTTCTTTGACTCCTCGAACACTTGCCTACTTGCTTCCTCCTGCAGAGCTGTATGCTGAAGTTCCAGAAAAGACGCCGGCCTTGCATGTGTGATTGCATATTTAATCGATGCATTGAGCCCTTGCCGGAACCTCTTTTGCTTCTTCTTGTCATCAGATATCTCATCGCCACCATATCGAGAAAGATTCATGAAGTTCCTGATGTAGGTATTGACATTATCATTTCCCTGCTTGAGGTTGAGAAACGCTTCCTTCATCCTTTCCATGACAATTTCTGACAGATACTGCTCTTTGAACGCTCCAGTGAACCGTTCCCAAGTAGGCTGAAAACCAGTGCAGTTTGCCTTCAGGTAATTCTCCCACCAGAGAGCTGCATCTCCCTTCAGAAGGTGAGTAGCACACTTTACCCATTCTTGCTCAGGAACATCAGCAGTCTCTAGTAGCCTTGACATCTCACGCAACCAATCATCCGCATCAAGTGGTCGATCAGAAACATCAAATTGGCGAGGGTTGAACTTCAGGAAGCTTTTGATGTCTCCTCGCTTGGGAGGTGGAGGTAGTGGAGCAAACTCATTCCTCCGAACACTTTCCTCAAAGCGCTGCTGGTTCTGCTGCATTGCTGCCAAGGCATTGGCGATGTTTGACAACGCGGATCCCAGTTCAGGTGGTATGTCCTCATCAGAACGGCGTGGTGGAGCCATCCTGTGATTGATATAAAACACAAGTCAGTACTATAATGGAGAATAATAATAATCCAAAATAGTACCAAGATGGATTAACCAAGATTAAAGGATACAATTTACTAAGATGATATTAAAATATCAACAAAGTTCAAAGCACCTAGAAGATATTAAGCATATCGCACACGACTGAAAAGGAGTGTGGTACACAAATATATCAAAGAAAAATTTTCCACAAATTTCGGCATTAAAATACCAATAGATGCGCAAAATTACTTAACGAATCAAGATTAGTGACTCTACCAATTCAATATACAAAAGCGAATGATAAGAGTAGTGGTATGGTCGCGACTCCATCCCGCACTCGAATCATTACTCCGCACATGAATAAGTGGAACACATATCCTAACCCCTTCTTCTCACGTTGAACCTAAAGATTGGTAACTACCGAAATGAACACCCTAAACAAGATAACGTCGGATAACAAAGAGTAAGACAGATCGCGTCGGTTTGCAAAAGCCTGTCGGTATGGAATGTACCAACAGTTGATAACCAAAAGGCCGATTGTGATAACAACTTGGATGCAACAGATAGACAAAGAATTACACACACACACACACAAACTATGGTACTACGGAAACCCCGAACACGTGAATCCTAGTTTGAACTTTTAAGAAGAGGATTGAAAACGTTACACTTCCTTACCAGAAAAGGGTGGGTAAGAAGAAAAATGGAAGCAGTCCTACTCTCGCGTTTTGTTTTTCCCTAGTATACATAACTACCAAAAATATTTGCTAGACTGACAACGACCATTTGGCTGAGACCCTGAAGGGCGGGATGGCTCTGATACCAATTGTAACTACCTCGGTGAATTACGCTCCTAGATACAAGCCTGGATGAGCGGAAATGGTTGAAATAGTACGGTGGGGCCCAAATGCCACTCACAGGTAGACCTTTCGGCCGTCCCAACCATTTCCAATCATCGGGACAAGTACGGGCGGCGTAATCGGCAGGCGAAGGGATCAACTACATACACAAATGAGTATGTATGCAAGCCACCATACAATAGTACATCAGAGCCATTCCATCTAAAAGAAAGGAAATATAGCAACGCCATACGGCAAGATTCAAATGTCCTAGATAGAGTTAATAGTTTAGGATATCTCCTCATACATCACACATCAGAGTATCAGGCGGAAGCGGCAAACAAGATCCGAGTACGGATAAGAAGCAAATCGGCATAAGAAGCCCCATAAATAAGCACATCCCGCCCACATATCTCACGGATCCCCGATCCCGGAATCTCTACACCGAACGATCGTTGCCCACATCATCAGCCTCCTCCACCCAGTATCCATCCTGCGAGTGTACCTGTTCATCTGAACCAATAATTTATCGTGTGAGACCCTAGGGGTACTCAGCAAGTCTTTATGCCTCTAAAGGGGACACAACCTGGGGTGACGCAATTGCCGCAAAAGATAATGTCGGGGGGTTGACCCCGGATAGGTCAGCGACGGGGAAAGACAGAGGGACAATCCCCGTCTAGTTTCCGAGTTACGCTCTAGGTCGGCCGAATCATGAATGTGTCGGCCGAGGTACGGAGGCGAGAAGCCCGTGTATGTGTATCGAGCAGCTACCCGGCCGAGTTACTGCGAGGGTCGGCTGGGTTAGCCAGAGTGATCTTGAGGCAGGTGAGGGACAAGCCGAGTTATGTAAGGTAAGGCAAGGCCGAGTGATACGAAGCTTGCAGGAGAAGGAGAAACCCAAGGTCAAACTATAGCTGCAGGCTAGAAGGAATCAGAGCGGAGCCAAGCACAAGAGACAAAGATACAGGACGTCAGAGGGGCAGAAGGAGGTCACGAGGGTGACAGTCCTGGAGCCCGAGGCACGCAGGAGGGGTTCTCTGGAGCCTTGCCGTTGTTAGAAGGGCGACAGGGAAAGGAGGCCGCCGAACTACTATTCTGGGACAAGCATATTCCTCGAATATGCTTGCCCCGTCAGCCCTAAGGGTGCCCAAGGCACCCCTTTATAAGGGGAGGCTTGGACCCTGAGGGTGGGATCGACTCCCTTGAGGACCGTTAGGCTGGTAAGATTCATCTGGTCTCACTGTATACAGCTCAAGGAGCACTTGTAACCCAAGAGAAGAGAAATAAAGATCTTTTCCTTACTATCTGAGTGTAGAATTAGTTGCATCTTCCCTCCCCAGATCCCACTAGTACCCGTTGGCCCCAATCTTTAGCCTACCCATGGCATCTGCCGTGCCACCACCACGATAGTTGGCGCCCTCCCCAGATCCGCAGAATGACTCGGAACCCCTAAGGAGGGGGACAGCCGGGGTAAGCGCAATCATGGAGAGAGCCGAGATATATATGTCGGCAGAGAACATGGAGATAGACAGTGAGATCACATCAGAAAAAGTAACACCGATGTGGGCGCAACCCATATTTTCTTACCTAAAAGACGCAACGTTGCCGAGTAATGAAGTATTAGCTAGACAAACCGTAAGAAGAGCAAAAGCTTATACAATCATAAACAATGGGCTGTATAAAAGAAGCGTCACAAACGTATTGCAGAAATGCGTAAGTTCGACAGAAGGGCAGGAAATCCTTCTAGACATACACCAAGGGGAATGTGGGCACCATGCCTCATCTCGCGCCTTAGTAGCCAAGGCATTCAGGCATGGATTCTATTGGCCAACGACATTGAAAGAAGCAAAAGAGTTAGTTAAGAAATGCAATGGATGTCAGATATACGCAACCAAGATACATATGCCGTCGGCCGAGTTAAAAACAATACCCATCACCTGGCCATTTTCTGTATGGGGTTTAGATATGGTGGGACCATTCAAGCCGGCGCGAGGAGGAATGACCCACATATTGGTTATGGTGGACAAGTTCACAAAATGGATTGAAGTAAAACCAATTAAAAAGTGTGATGGGCACACAACAGTGAAATTTCTCAAGGATATCATCCTGAGATATGGATACCCGCACAGTATTATTACGGACAATGGCACAAACTTTGCAGAAGGAGCTTTCGCTAGATTTTGTCGAGAGAAGCACATAAGACTAGATATTGCCTCTGTGGCTCACCCAGCATCCAATGGACAAGTGGAAAGGTCTAATGGACTGGTGCTATCAGGAATAAAACCACGACTTGTCGAACCATTGCAAAGGTCGGCAAGATGTTGGATTGAAGAAATCCCAACTGTACTATGGAGCCTCCGGACTACTCCGAATAGATCAACAGGCTATACTCCATTCTTTCTGGTGTACGGGGCAGAGGCCGTACTTCCAGCCAACATAATATATGACTCGCCAAGAGTGGCTCAGTACACAACCCCAGAGACAAATGAGATAGCTCGACAAGATGCCGTAGACCTGCTGGAAGAAGCTAGGGAGTTGACATTATCACGATCGGCTATTTATCAACAGAACTTGCGGCGGTATCACAGCAAGAAAGTGAATCCAAGAGTATTCAAAGAAGGAGATTTAGTCCTCCGACTTGTGCAACGCACGGCCGGAATGCACAAGTTGTCACCCCCATGGGAAGGACCATTTATTGTGAGCAAAGCGTTGCACAATGATGCATATTATCTAATCGACGCTCAGTCCCCTGGAGGGAGCAAGGCAGACAAAGCTGGTGAAGAAACGAAGCGTCCCTGGAATGTGGCTTTACTACGGCCATTCTACTCATAACATTATTTCTCAAAGTCAAGATCTAATGATGTATCTGAACCTCGGCGCCCAGAGCGGTGACTCGGGGACTGTTGTATTTTATATCAATTTCATGTTATGTATCTGAACCTCGGCGCCCAGAGCAGTGACTCGGGGACTGCCATATGTTATATCTATTTCATGTTATGTATTTGAACCTCGGTACCCAGAGCAGTAACTCGGGGACTGCCATATGAAATATCAATTTCATGTTAATAACTAAACCTCGGCATCTAAAGCAACGACTCGGGGGCTACCGTATGCTACTTCAATCTTATACTGAGCGCACCCGTATTAGTCTTATACTACCTCTGAAATTCGATCTACAAATCGAAGTTTCGCACAATAAACAATGACTCAACGATTACTATATATTTTCCCAACGAAGCGGTCAAAATCTGTTCAGAACAGATCAGTATTATATGATATTCAGAGCTCACGCCTGATAAAACCATAAAAAATAGAGGCGAAGATAAATCCTAAAAGATCAGGAAATGGAGGGCCAACAAAGCAAGAATTCGGACGAACATCCACTTAACCAAATGTCACAGCAGTGCACAACAAAACAAGTTTGATACAGAGAATTGACAAGTATTTCGCCTACATCATACGCCCGACATACCAGGGATCAGAAATAACTTAGGCATTGTTCGTTGGGGAGGCAGCAGCCGGCTCAGGTGCGGGGTACTTTGAGGTAGGAGGAACTTGGACTGAGGTCGTCTCGCTCTCCGCCGACCCAGGTGCAACTTCAGCGGAAGTCTGAGGTTGCTCAGGAGCATCAGTCTGTGCGGTAGAATGCCGGTACCTTTGGAAGAAGACCGCGCGTCGCCGTTGCTGTCTGAGCTTGAGCTGGAGCTATCAGATGCGGTCGAATCATTTTCACCCTCCCCCTGCTCAGCCGAATTATCATCCGAAGCATCTTCAGCTACAACCTCCTCATCCGGGTCTGGAAGAAAACTCGGCCCTTCATTCCAAGTGTGCACGTCGGCGTACTCGACAAGTTGGAAGGCCCGAGCTTGCCGAAGAGCGACAAAGGTGGGATCCTCAACCCAGCGGGAACCAGTGCGCAAATTTCTCAGGATGTCAAGAGAGATGTCTTCATACCATGACATGATAACAGTAAGAGCCATATCGGCACCAGCACGCCCAGCAGATTCCCTCCAAAGACTCAGCTGCCTCTCAGATGCCATTAGTCTTTTCACCAATAGCTTGACTTCGTTGATATCAGGAGTCCCCGAAGTATTCGGCCAAAGCACATGGTAAGCTCGGATAGCGGCTTGCACCAAGTCCCGGCCCATAATTTTCATCGGACCAACTGCAGCACCAACGGCAACCAAGTAATCCTCCATTGAATATTCTGAATCAACGGTGACAGGTTCACCTCGGCGCACGCGAGCTGCAAGAACCGCTTTAGAACTCACGGGTTTGGCCTCGGGGAAATGATCTGCGCAAAGCACGAACGTGTCAGATGGTAACAGGAACAAAAAAGAAAAATATAATTCGGCCATGCCAAGTAGCTTACGATGAATGTATCTCATCATTATCTGAAGGTCTTTGGTCCAATCGACCTTACTCTTCTCAAAACGAGCAACTTCCTCGCTCAAACCCTGAGTTTTAAGTTCGGCAGCCTCGAGAAGTTCTTTGTTCTTCTGCAGCTCCAAAGTCAGCCGATTCTTCTCCTCGGAAAATTCTTGGTCGACCTTTTCCAGTTTGGATTTCTGGGAAAGCTTGAGGGTATCCACCTCGGATCGCAGGCGAGCTATTTCATCATCTTTTTCTTGAAGTTGCACCGAATGAATAGCATTTTGTTCTAAAAAATGCAGCATCACGTCAGGCATGGGTATGCAATCTTGGTGACACTGCAAAGTTTTGCAACTCGGCTTTACCAGAGCCAAACGCAATAAGGTAACTCAGCACATATATTAAAAGGGAGAAGATGTAAAATAGAAAGGAAACTAACCTTCCAAGCTCTTGACCTTCTTCTCAAGGCGAATATTGAGGTTATTAATGTTACCTATTCACCAAGAAGTAAGCCGGCATTCCGTGAACAAATACATGAGAACATTGAAAATAAGGAAAAGGAAATAACGACATACCAGCCTTCTTCACCACTGGAAGAATTTTCTCGTACTTTTCTTCCAGCTTGCGGTGCGAAAAAAGCAACCTCTGGAATTCGGCGGTCCGCCGGTCATGTGCAACCTGAACAATGAGGCAAAATGATAAATCGACAGTAAAAGCTAAACCAGATCCGAGTCAAGCAGGACTTAACTCAGATCTAGGTGGCTGGATATTCAAAGCTACTTTCGATCCGAATCAAGCAGAGCTTAATTCGGCTCTAGGTGGCTAGACATTCGAAGCTAAACCAGATCCGAGTCAAGCAGGACTTAACTCAGATCTAGGTGGCTAGATATTCAAAGCTACTTTCGATCCGAATCAAGCAGAGCTTAATTCGGCTCTAGGTGGCTGGATATTCAAAGCTAAACCAGATCCGAGTCAAGCAGGACTTAACTCAGATCTAGGTGACTGGATATTCAAAGCTACATTCGATCCGAATCAAGCAGAGCTTAATTCGGCTCTAGGTGGCTGGATATTCGAAGCTAAACCAGATCCGAGTCAAGCAGGATTTAACTCAGATCTAGGTAATTGGATATTCAAAGCTAAATTAGATCCAAATCATGCAAAACTTCATTCGGCTCTAGGTGGCTGGATATCCAAAGCTAAATTAGATCCGAATCAAGCAGAACTTAGTTCGGATTTAGGCGGCAAGTTATTCAAAGCTACAACATATCCAAGTCAAACAAAACTTAACTCGGATATGGATGGCCGGATTAACGAACCGTAGGAATAAAATTAAGTCAAAAGATCATTAAACTTACAAGCGTATAACAAGTAATTCCCTTGCAAGTTTCGGGGACTAGAGCATATAGTAACATCTGAGGAATAATTTAAAACTCAGAGAAACAGTAATTACCTCATTCATCTTGTTGGTATCAACGATAAACTTGGCAGCATGGTCAAAATGGCCGCTGATATCAGAAAGCTGAAAGGGTTGATTCATAGGATTACCCTCAAACTGATCAGCAGCGTTCCAATTATTCGCATACTCTACCAGTGCTCCGAGGCTGTGCCCACTGGCTGTCCGAGTTAAGACCTTACCCCGGACAGGCTGATCGACCACGGCGGTCACAGGGCTCTTATGAAGAGCGAGCTGGGTGCCGGCGGCCGAGGCAACGGAGACCTTAGTAGGCGCAGCTCCCTGACGCAGCATGTCGGCAATACTCGGCTGAGAAGAGCCGACAAGACCTTTCTGAGAAGAGGAAGTCTTGGCGGCAACAGGTATTCTCGCCTTAGAGGAGGCATCAGCAGGAAGTGACGCCTCAGAGGTGGCGACGGCGTCTTTAGGAGCAGCAGGGGTTATGGTCGCAGAGGGCGCCGAGATAACGACCTTTTCGGCCAAGATCGGAGTGGCTATAGAAACTGCCGGGGTAGATAGAGATTCAGTAGCAGCGCTGGGGCCCATAGAAGGGGCGGCGGGTTCGACAAAAACTTCGGAGGGCCGGTTTGAGTCCGGGTCAATGGAAGGGGTCTCAGGCACTTCGCGACGAAGAGGCGACGTATTCGGAGCTGGAGGAGAAGCAGGACGAATAGGACTAGGAATCCTAGTATCATCAGCAGGAGGAGGAGACGGCGGCTGAATCGGGCGACTAGTCATACTAGGACCGCCGGGTTTAACAGAAAGAGGAGCACTGCAAAAATAAGAAAGAAGAATCGTCAGTATGAAAAATAGAAAGAAAGAAACAAGAAATATAAGCAAAAGGAACTTACCCGGCGACCCCAGGCATAGTCTTGCGCCTGGGAGGGTTCGGAGCGGATCTTTTCACTCGTTTCTTGGGAACCGCCTCCGAGGCACTAGCAGGAGCCCCGCGCTTCCCCGAGGTAACAGGGGGTCGAGAAGCAATGGGCTCGGCGTCGTGAACCTGACCGGCCGGATTAGCTGGGAAGGTAGAAGCCGGAAATGCATAAGAAATAGGCATAGCGGCAACTACCTCAAGAATTTGGACCTCGTTCGAATCACCTTCCTCATCGTGCGCCGAAGTCTTGCCACGAGCTCGAGCCGGGGCAGGATCCGACTTAGGGACGAACTCCTCGGAGTCCGGCTCACCAGTATCCGGGGTACTCCTGTCCGCGGGCCAAGGGAGCAGCAGAACTTCGGCGTCCTCGTTCTTCTGTTCTGTGAACCTCTGCAAGACGAGGAAACAGAAAGTTAGATGAACCCGTTACGAAAACAATGGAATAGCAGAGCGGTGTAGATTAAGCTCACCTCGGGAGGCGGATGATCGCGGGTGAACGGTTTTAACCCCCAAGCCCAATCCTCAGGCATCTCTGTCTTAAAGACAGCTCGGACGCGCTTATAGATCAGGTAGTTGTCCAGCTCCATGGTCGAGACTCGATTAGGGTCAAGGGGACCACTCATGTAGCACAGTTTGTGAGTCCGCTTCTGGAATGGGCAAATCCGGCTACTAATGAAAGTGGCCATCAAGTCTTCGCCGCATAACCCGGCCCGGATCAACTCTTTAAGCCGAATCTCGAAGGCCTCGGCCAAGGCATGAGTTTTCCTCGGATTGTAGAGCCAGTTCACTTTGGAAGGTGGACCAATTGAGAATGAAGGGAGCCGAATCTTGTCCTCAGCCCCTCTGTTCTTGACATAGAAGAATGATTTGTGCCACTTCTTGCACGACTCCAACCCAGTAACACGAGGAAACACGGACTTCCTCCGAGGTGTAATAGACGCTGCCCCACATTGGGTAAGAAACTTCTCGAAAGGGTGCAGAGATTTGTCAGGAACTACATTGGAGCGAATCTGAAAGAACTTCGACCAGACATGCACTGACGGCCACAAGCCGAAGTATCCCTCCGATGCGCAGATGAAAGCAGAAAGAGAAGCGATAGCGTTCGCAGGAAGATGATGCGGTTGAAGGCCTAAGTAGTCAAGGAATTCTCTAGCGAAATCGCTAAGAGGGAGACCGAAGCCACACGCGAAGTGCGACATAAAAACTACATACTCGCCCTCCCTAACATCCGGAGAGGATTCGCTGCCGGGTAAACGGCAAGAAACCTCGGCGGGAATTCTTCGAGTCCGGATGAGCCACTCTATCTCACGGCGTGTGACAGAAGAGCCCTTCCACGAGCCTCGCTCGGGCCCGGAGCCAGCGTCATCATCCTCAACCAGAGCGCCGCTAAATGAACTAGACATAGGTGCGCCGGAAAGATCGCCGGAGGAAAGACTGGCGGCGGAGGAGAGTTTAGAGCTGCAAGGCCCCGTCGGAATTTTGCACGAGAACAATGGTGAAGAACCAGAGGAACCGTCGCACGAGCACGGAATCGAAACAGATGGATCTAGGGAAAAACCCAGGCAATGCGACCGGAGAGGACTCACCGGCAACGGAGCCAAAGCCGCAGAGCGCAGGCGAGGCAGGCAGAACGGCGCGGCGGAGTCTTCACCGACGGAGGCTCTGGCAAGCGCGCGGCGACGGAGCTGCGAGAGGACGCACCGGCGGAAGGAAGGAGGAAGACGGAGACGGGCGAGAAGGGGAAAAGTGAGTTCCCCAAACGCCGTCCCCCTCTTTATAATCGAGCCACGAGCAAGGTAGTGGGATCCTGGGTGTTGCGGTTGACTGTGTAGATCGTGGGTGCGGCACGAACGCACGACGATAAGTGGAGCCACACCAACGGCTACACAGGAAGGAAGAGCGTTACGATCCCCAGGGGAAACGGCACCCGAGGCATCGCAGCGGCGGCGCGGCAGGTACAAAGTTAACTGTAGCCTGTCAGTGAGTACTGTAGAGGGACCAGAAAACTAGAAGAACGATGATGGGGGTGACACGTAGGACATGGCGTATGAGAGAAGGAACGAGGAAATCTCGGAGGAAGAGGATATAACTCGGAAACAAAGCTGAAGAATATAATGAAGCTGAAACGACCCGGCCGAAGTTATCGACGGGGCCGCACCAGCTTCGGGAACTAATGTCGGGGGGTTGACCCCGGATAGGTCAGCGACGGGGAAAGACAGAGGGACAATCCCCGTCTAGTTTCCGAGTTACGCTCTAGGTCGGCCGAATCATGAATGTGTCGGCCGAGGTACGGAGGCGAGAAGCCCGTGTATGTGTATCGAGCAGCTACCCGGCCGAGTTACTGCGAGGGTCGGCTGGGTTAGCCAGAGTGATCTTGAGGCAGGTGAGGGACAAGCCGAGTTATGTAAGGTAAGGCAAGGCCGAGTGATACGAAGCTTGCAGGAGAAGGAGAAACCCAAGGTCAAACTATAGCTGCAGGCTAGAAGGAATCAGAGCGGAGCCAAGCACAAGAGACAAAGATACAGGACGTCAGAGGGGCAGAAGGAGGTCACGAGGGTGACAGTCCTGGAGCCCGAGGCACGCAGGAGGGGTTCTCTGGAGCCTTGCCGTTGTTAGAAGGGCGACAGGGAAAGGAGGCCGCCGAACTACTATTCTGGGACAAGCATATTCCTCGAATATGCTTGACCCGTCAGCCCTAAGGGTGCCCAAGGCACCCCTTTATAAGGGGAGGCTTGGACCCTGAGGGTGGGATCGACTCCCTTGAGGACCGTTAGGCTGGTAAGATTCATCTGGTCTCACTGTATACAGCTCAAGGAGCACTTGTAACCCAAGAGAAGAGAAATAAAGATCTTTTCCTTACTATCTGAGTGTAGAATTAGTTGCATCTTCCCTCCCCAGATCCCACTAGTACCCGTTGGCCCCAATCTTTAGCCTACCAATGGCATCTGCCGTGCCACCACCACGACAGATAAACCCTAGCAATTCTATAGATACTCGCTAACCATCCGCCTAACCAAAGATAGACGGATGTCCGTGAGTTAATGACAACAGTTATAACAGTAATATCCACAGATCCATCCTCCTCCTCGCTTACCGACGAGGAAGCGGACGAACAACCTCCCCATCCGTTGGCAGTTTTATTAACCATTCCATGAGTGTTGCACTATTTACTAGTCAGTTATTTAGTCAAGTTAAAAGCGGTACTTTAGTTATGCTTGTCTATGGTCGAGAAACTGTGCTCCAAGTCGTCCATAACCGCGGACACGGCTTTCAGAAAGTTTTACCCTGCAGGGGTGCACAAATAGCAACACACACTCGATCAACCTCGGAAAAACCAAATCAAAACCCAACGAGGACTTCTCGACAAAGCAATCACAGGATTCAGAAATATTTCAGGGGGCCACCCCATTAAGCTACCCGCAACGAAGTTAGCTGACTTCGAGACGGACTCAAGGTTTGCGCCAGTGGCTGTAAACGACTGGGAACCCGAAAATGTGACTGGGCTTGTCGATACCGCGAAAACACTCCGCTTACCTAAACAGTACAGGTGCTCCTCGCACAAACGTAATAAAGCAGTAAAGCATGGCATAAGTACAGGATAGTAAACAAAACCTCAAACTAGTTTGTGGCCCCAAGAAATAAGACGGAATCAAGCTCTGGCTCAGGGGGGTCCCATAAGCCTCCCGGATGTGGATAGCGCGAATAATCAAGGAACAGGAATCAAGTACTCGGGGTCCTACGGGACACAAGTGAGCAGGAAAAACCAAATAGCAGATATTGCTCACCGGTGCCACTTTCATTAGTTATCCCATTACTACTCAGGTTAAGTTGTTTAGGTACCTCGTTATCCATCAGACTCTCACATACCCTACACATGCTGTTCTACGACTCGCATGGCTCAAACAACTCCTGTAGTACTGGCTCATGGGATGGAGGAACAAGCTTGGTGGGGTTTAAAAGTAAAGGCTATGCAATACTTGGGATTCAGTTTAATGCAATCGCGACTCAATGATGCAAGAATAAGATAGAGGCAATAGGTACTGTATGTATGCAAGAATGTGGTAGTGCTTGCCTGGCAACTCAGTTGAAGCGAGAGAAGTATCTGGGTAGTGCTCCTGGTTCTCTTGATATATCCCCTGCTCAGTGTCTATTCGAAGAAGAACCAAACAAACAAGGGCCAACATAAATAAAGTGCACAAGCATATGAATAAAATGCGACAAGCAAACAATCATGCCATGATGAATGATGCACAATTTGCATGCAATAAAGTAGCATGGCATGGGTGAGGTGTGGAGTACAAGAATAAGTCATTTCATTGAGTTTTGGCCACAATTTATTGTCATATTAGTTGCTGTATGCTATATATTTATATGATGCATGCTGCAATTTAAGTCATGGATAGCATAAACAGAAAGGTCTCGTCGAGCTGATCATTTTAGACATATCATTTATTAAATTCGGAGTTATAAAACAAAAGTTATTAAATAAATAAGGAAAAGGGCATTTTATGTAATTTTACTCAACTTGGAATTTTAAATGTGCAAAAGGTAATTTGATTAGCATATTTGAAATCCTCACATTTTTCTGATTCAAAAACATATATTATATGTTAAATTTGGATTTACAATTTTAAAGTTATTTGAAAACAGATTTAATTTTGAATTTAAATTAATTTGAAATAGATTTGAATATAAACAGACAACCAAAAACCTTTTGTTACTCACCCTTTTCTACCCACAGACAAAGACAGGTGGGGACAGGGCTAGCACAGGGCCACGCGCGCAGAAAAGCTTGTGGCCACCGCGGCTCAGCTAGCCCACGTGCATGACAGGTGGGGCCACGGCCGGCTCGGGGCCACACGCGGGCGCGCCAGCGGGGGCGTACCACGCGGAGGAGCCGGGGACCGCGGGTTGAGGCTGCGAAATGTGGGGAGCCTTTTTGCAAAAAGCCAGAGGTACAGACAGGTGGGCCTCCAGGGATCGCGGGCTGCGCAAGCGAAAAAGGTGGGGGGGGGGGGTTTAGGGAAAAGTACCACGCGGTACTGTTTTTCTCCTTGCTCTGCATCTGGTGCGCGCGGTGCGCGGCGGGGCATCGAACCCGCGACGTGGGCGCGTGCGCAGAGGGGCAGAGCCACTGCGCTGGTGTGAGGTTGGTGTCTGGAGGGCGGCGCGGGCTAGATAAAGCCCTAGACGGCGCGGGCGCGAGCGGACGCGCGCGGCCGCCGGTGCACAGAGTGTGCTCGACGGAGCGCTCGTCGCCGACAGGAAACGAAGCAAGGCAGGGGCATGTCCAGGGGGTTCGGGGGCTCACCGCGGGGCCGTTGGTGGCTCGGATCGGGTAGGCGTGCAGCGGATCGGCGACGAGGCAGGGGCCGAGCGAGCTAGGGTTTCGCGGCGGGGCGCGTCGGTGTCCAGCGTCCTGGTCCGTCTCCTCCTCGCTGGCGGGTACGGGGCGTAGCAGGGGAACCTCCTCGCTTTCCTCGACCTCCTCCACGACAAGCTTGGCGGCCGGAGCGGCGAGTTCGACGTGGTGCTGGCGGCGGACGGCGATGGGGAAGATGGTGGCAGAGAGGGAGAAGGGAGGCGAGGCAGGGCCTCTGGGGTGGATCTGGCGAGGCAGAGAGGGGTGGGAGGGGGTAGATAAGGACGGGGGTGAGGTGGTTGGCGTGGGGGAGGGGAAGGTGGCGTCGGCCACCTTTTTCACCTGCTCCCTCACGTGCTCGGCATGGGGCTCGTCAGGCACGGGCTGAGGCCAGGGGGAGGGGTGCTGGGGCTGCCGAGTGGGCCAGGGAGGAGGGAGCTCGTGGTGGGGCACGCCGGCAGAGAGAGAAGAGAGAGTTGAGAGAAGAGGGCCGGCTCGGGCTAGGTTAGCTAGGGTAGGAGGGGAGAGGGGCATGGCTCGGCTAGGGTTTTGTTTGGGTGGGTAGCTAGGTGGTATGGTGGGGCCAGCTAGGTGAGAGAGAGGGAGGCCGAGAGAGGGGGTTCAGGGCTTGTGCATGCCCACATGATCATGCATGGATGGGGATGGTTAAAGAGGGGGTAGGGTTTAGGGTTAGATGGGGTATGGTGATAGGTAGGATCTCAGCTAGAGGGTAAGAGAGAGAGAGAGATGGATTGGTTCACTTGACTAGATCAAGCATGATCACACAAGCTCAAACAAGATAGCCAAAGAGAGAGAAGAAGAAAAGGTGGTGATGCGGTAGATAGAGATGGGGATGAGGTTTAAGCAAGATCAAAATATATCAAGCCTAAAAGAAAGGATAGAGATAGAGATGAACCACTCAAAACTTCAAATAAAACCAAAGATGACCAAAGTTGGTGATGGTTGCATGGGACATGCATTATATTTAATGCACTCCCTAAGAGATTGGTACAAGCTTGCATGGGCCATGCATAAGCATTAAATGCCAGGTTTTATCTTGTGAAAACAAAATAATATCTCATGGCATTTATTTATTTGCATCCTCCAAAGTTGGAGTAAGGGTCAAGCAAAAGAACTTGTAGGATTGGACCCACCCTATCTCTCATGAGCAAGATTAAACAACAAAAGAAAAATGATTACAAGCTCATGGTTAATGGGGTGGTGGAATTGTAAGGTGGTGAAAGAAAGGTGGTGGAGTTGATTAAAAGATATGCCCCCAACCCAACTTGGGCATTTAACAATATATCAAGAACCAAATACAATATCAAGAGGCAAATACAAATAATAATGCATATGAGATAAGAACCAAAACAAAAAGGTTTTTTTTGTATGATGCTTAAATGCAAGATGGCATGATGACATGAGCATGATATGATGATGATACAACAATTAAATGTAGGAAGTAGCCATTATATTACTAGACCAAGTAGCATTACAGTTGTTAAACAAATGGGATGCTACATGTTGGCAGAGGCAAGAAATGTCAAGTTGGATACGATTAGAAGAACATAAGGTAACAACGGAGGCAGGATCTTAGAAGCGATGAATACATTGTTTCACATGCTATTGTGCGGGCTTGGATGCAAACTTTTCTCGTCCAAACTGCACACTCGGTGCCTGTGAGCATGGTGATTAATGGTTTGCATAAGCGGTCTCGGCAAGTGGGGCAAACATCACTCGAGACTTCAGTTTTGGTTGTGCTCCTCAAGAATCGAGTCATGCATGTTTTCAAGGTAAAAACCCAGTGTCTGGCATTTATTGGTTGTACCTGACTATGACCTTATTCAAGATATTGTTCTAAGAATTCGGACTTTTTACAGGGTGAAAACTTTAAATCTTCGATCGGATGACGACGACGCCTATACATTGCTTTTCTCTTGAAGTTGTTGCTTTTGGAGAGCCACTGCGACTTTTCTGTAGTCTGGGTGTTGTCTTTCGTGATGGTTAGACTGTTGCTACCGCGAGTAAGTGATTACCATGGCAGGATCTTCTTTTTCTTTTTTTTGTTGTGTGCATTCCTGATGTTCTAAGTACGTGTTGCAGAGGCTAGGTATAATTCGTATCTTCACAATATTAATCTATTCATTTTATTAAAAAACAAATAAGTGGTTTGAGTAGATAGATTCTTTTTCCTAAAAGAGTGTAAGGGGTCGTTAGAAAAAGTTCCGAAGGATTCTAATCCTACTAACGAAATGACCACCGTAGATCTTCCCGAATCCTACGGAATTCTTCGAAAACAAAGGAACCCTTGGCGATGATTAAACCCGAAGAGGCCGAAAAATAAACCCTATACTCTAAACTGATCTTAGGTTCACGGAAGGCCAGATCGAGCAGTTGGCTGTTGGATCGCCGATGTGACTCATATCATGACTTCCCTGTACGATCATGCCATACCCGGCCCGTACCGGCGGTGAGTACAAAATCGCCATACCCGTGATGAATACTGTACTAGTCTAGATCTTGCTTGGCGTAGGCGGGTCCAAGATCTGAGACGCGTGGGAGTTGTACGTGTCATCTCCAAGCATGGGTCTTGCGTCCTACTCCCTCCGTTTAAAAATACAAAATGTTTTAGGTTTGAAAAGGAGATGTATCTAGACACCTTTTAGTGTATAGGTTCATACGAATCTAGACAGTAAACGGTGTCTAGATACGTCTCATTCATAAACCTAAAACATCTTATATTTCCAAACGGAGAGTTTCGTTGGCATGCTATGTATTTTAGGATTTCTTATCGCCCTTATCTGATTTGGTGACTTCCAGTGGGGCTTTCGCGCCCACTTGTTCTAAGAACCAAGACAAGAAAGTAAACGAAAACAAAGAAGACCGTGAATTCAGTCATTATTTTGGCAGCCTAACGCGTGTGATTAAGGGCATTTTGATCCATTTCGGTATCTAGATCGGTTTGGGTCGGCCGGCAACACAAAAAACTTCATTTTGGGCTATGTCCATTATTTGGGGTGGGTGCCCAAGTGGCGCCAACCCATTTTTTTCAATTTCATTTTTAAATTTGACTTGAATTGCATACATAGTTTCATGGATTTTGCTTACATTGTCTTGCATTATATACATAGTTTTATTTACGAATGTCTTATATTGCATACATAGTAAATTTAATTTAGAAGACTCCATTTTAGCATATGCATGGGCACGTAGTAGATTTAATCTAGAACACTCAGTCTCGTATTTGCCTAGTCATCGGACTCGAAGTCGGTGTAGTAGTGTCGGTATTTGCCTAGTCATCGGACTCGAAGTCGGTGTAGTAGTGCCGGTGGCACATGGTTCGTCGAAGACGTCGATAATGAACATGGATTCTTCGTGTATGTGAAGACGAGGAAATGCTCAACCTCAATGTCGTGCACACGGGCGAATTTCCTGCACCCATTGTCGAGGTACATTTGGCTGAGACGGTCAAACATCAACCCCATAGAACAGAGGCCGGTAAAGCCGCCGCGTACCTGCAACACGACATGGCGGGGCTCCTTCCCATTACGAGGGTCGCGAACTTCGTGGGGAGACAAAGCATGTCCTAGTTCATGCCCAGGTGGATGGTGACGCTGAACTCAAAACCGGCGAGGTTGTTGATGGGCGCAGGTGGTGGCATAGGTGATGAAGATGGCGACGGGTAAGGCGCTGGCAAAACATTCTGGTCTCGCCCCCCATGTCATCCTTCCCGACCTCGCCCGCGCCTAGCACCCGGTGGTCGTCCCAACCTCCCTCTCCTGGATCGTATGCCGCCTACCATGACTGCCGCGTCTCTGGGATGGGGAATGGAAGGTGGTGCCGTGTGGAGAAGATGGCCGCAGGGCCATGTTTAAAAAGGCGAGGGCATTGGATGCGACACGAAGGCTGGCGTCCACATTGATGTTGATCAGCCAACCCAGACGTTGGGCGGCACGGTTAGTGTTGGGAATATGCCCTAGAGGCAATCATATATGATGTGATTCCCATTGTATTAATAAAGATATTAAGTTGTCCCTGTATGAACATTTGATGTATATCATTGAATATGTGATTCGGTTGTGGAACTATACAATCATGTTGTTCATACTAAATATCCTTGGTCATAGAGGTTGTGTTGGACACACAACTTAGACCAATGTGAAAGTCGGTTGACGACTCGATTCCACTTGTCATGAGCATGGTAATGCTATTCCGACTTACACAGATTTGGCTAAAGAGTTTAGCGAGTCAGATTGACCCATATTGAGATACAATGAACAAGTCGTCATTCGTATATCTGAATCAATGTAATCCTTAGACTTAAGGCTGTTGCACAGTCCGAGTCGAGGTTCACCGACTTAGGTTATGTCAAACGTTGATCCGTAACTGGACAGTTATAAAGGCAGAGTTCAGGTCGACTGAGAATCAAGCTGCGTGATATGAATAATCAAGATGAGATTTTTCCCTCTAGTTGGAGAGATATTCTATGGACCCTCTCGGATGATATGATTTGGAAAGCATGACCATGAACGAATCGGTTAAGTGTTAACTGAGGCGATCGACTAAGAGTTAGTCGGATGAATCACTTATCTCGGATCGAGAAGAGAGTCGAACTATTTAAGGGATGAAAACTATTCGTCTATAGTCCGGCAAGGTATATCGTGAGGCAAAAGGGACTCGGACGCAAGTCACATTGGAAAGACATGTCTTCATGACTCTTTGGTACTAGGGAGTCGATATGTTCTGCACCAACTGATCGATTGGGAGTCAGACTCCAATCGTGTCCAAGTTGCCATAAGCCTGCGGGGTCACATACTTAAGAGCGGGAGCAAGTTCGGATTGGATCTGAACCAGAAATCTGTATGGGTTGGATTCGAGCCGGATTTTGGACTGAGTCAGTGAGTCGGATTCATAGTGATTAATATTATATGGGCTTTAGAGAATGGGCTACGAGTGAGTGGAGCCCACATTCACTCCGAATATATAGTGGGGCGCAGAAACCCAGGAGGGTGAACGGTTAGGTTATTCCATGTGTTGGAAACCCTAGCTCCACAGCAGTCCCGCCACCGCCGGCGCTCCTCCTTGTACGTGTGGATAACAACAACGGTGATGTACGATCAGCACCACGACGATCGGGATCGGATAAGACTGCATAAATAGACGTGCTACATCAGTAATCCGCAGATGCACATCTAGTGATAATCCTAGTGGCCTTCTATCTTAGCTAGGTCTTGGAATCTCCACGTTAGAGGATTTTTTGTTTTATCTCTACGTGGCTCAACAGTTAGCCTACGAGTCAACAACGCAGCTAGCCTACAAGTCAGCCTACTCTATTAATAGCTTTTGGGTTGGAGACCTGTGGCTATTGGGTCGCTGCCAACAGCCTCTCACTAGTAGGAAACAGTTTTATAGCAGTTATTTTTCTAGTGGTGTGTAAAACAAAAGGTATAATAGTCGTGTAGTTCGGAAAAGACAAACTCCGCCACTACAACTTAATCCTGGCGTTCAAGAAATTGCAAACGTCGGCACTAAATGGGGACTACGAGGCGAGACAGGACCAATATAGCCCAGACGTTCGGCACTTTCAAACGCCGGAAATACGGTGTAGTGGTGGCCTCCCATAATTTAAGACGCCACTACTATGTCATCCAAAATTTTGCTAAAGGCACCGCCCATCCCGCGCGGTTGTTCCTTACTTTTCATTCCGCACCACACACCTTCCCACTCGTCCCACCGAAATCGTCACCGCCTTCCTATCCCTGGCCGCCACCGCCCGGTCCAGCCCCGCTGTAACCAGCCACACAGCGACCATGTCCTCTCCGTCCTCGCCGTCTTTGCTTCCGCACCGCGACTGATCCACCGGCCTTGCGGCGACCCTATCCTCTCTGCCCTCACCGTCGTGCCTCCACCGACCTATGCCTCCCCCAACCTCGCGCCGCCGCAGGTAGACTACCCGTACCCTCTCATAGTGTATTTAGTTTAGTAATTTTAGGTGATTTTTATGTAGTGTAGAAAATATGTGATTTTCGGGATTTTAGTTTAGTGTAGAAAATAGCAACTAGAAGTAGATAATTTTAGGGGTAAAAAATCTAGATGATCTTAGATATATAGCAAATTTAGATAATTTTAGGGATACAAAATCTAGATGATTTAGGTTGATTTTGGTTTTGTACTTCCATATGTCCAATGATTAAAAATGGTAGGATGCAATCTCGAGGGTGATGTGAGCGAGCCTTGTGAGATGCATAAATAAATAATTTGTGCATCCTACTTGGCTCACTTATCCCATCTCTAAAATTATTTTAGGTCCAATACGAGTATGAGTCTCTACTTTTAGGTTAATTTTCATACGAATATGTTGATTTAGATTGATTTTGGTTTTCTACTTTCATATGGTTGATGATTAAAATGTAAGGATGCAATGTCGGGGGTGTTGTGTGTGAGCTTTATGATATGCATAAATAAATAATTTATGTATTCTACTTGGATCACTCACGCCATCCCTGAATTTATTATCATCCAATGAAAATATAAGGTCCTATTTGATCTTAGAGTGTGAGACATGCATATGTGCAGTTGATTAATTATCGAATACTTTATATTTGATATGGCGATTTGTGGGACATGCATGTATAAAATAACTTTATTTTTTTTGTAAAGGACATGGCTCTGTGTCAAGTTTGTTTTAGAGACTGTAGTGATGATAGTATGTCGGGCTCACTATTCCAAGTCCGTCTCATACGGGGTTGATTTTAGCATTCTTTGGTATGCATAAATTTTGACATTTAAATTCAATGAATTTTGTTTCTATACTATTATTATTTATTTACTTGTTTTTTTCATGTTCAAACTATCCCATGCAATTTAAGAATAAACTTCAATAGAATAATAGGAGAAAGCGTGGATTTCCAAGCTCTTGGACGAACATATATTATTGACGTTGGCAAAGAGTAAGAATGACTCGCCTTGCATATTCATCATGGAAAAGGTTCATTTCCCAAAACCAAACTCCGCTGGTGTGTACCTGGTTTTTGAACGGGAGCTTCTAGGCCAAGAATCAGTGTTGTATATTTGAACTTGGGCGATGCGGAGGATGACGGTGACGAGGGTGGCGATGATGAGGAGGACGAGAATGATGGCGATGAGGATGAGGGCGACGACGAGGATGAGGGCGATGAGCAGAAAGCATGACCATTGGATTATACAATTATCACTCGGAGATGCAAGCTTACCCATAGTAAGGAGTACTATCTTGTCGATCGACAATATTCCTTCAAAAAAATACCTACATCGGCCTAGCATTTGTCACTGGCTCGACCATGACGCATATTCAACTACATGATATGGTATGTTTTCACTTATCATTATTTCTTTAGTCTCCATTGTATTTGTACTGTATGATAGTTATACGATTTTTAACTTCTGTATCTTAACTAGAAACTACCATCGATAATGGTTTTTTCTCTTCAAATTTCTGAAGAAGGCTTGGTTAGAATACACGTTGGAGCAAGAGGGGTCGTAAGCGACATTTCGTACAAGACAGTGAGAGATGGCTGCATTATCTTTGACATCCAGGAGTGAAAGAACTTTGATAAAGCTGAAGATGATCTAGATGGACAAGACATTCTTTTCACTGGCATGACCACTTCACGTCGTAACATTCAGATAATATTCGTCATCGACATCATCGTTCATATTGACTAGTTAGTTTCTTGTCATAGTTTGTTAGTGTAGATGCAACTTGCTAAGTATGATCATGTTTTGAACCGCTTGTTAATAATTTTTGGTGAACCAAATCGATATTTTCCTTCTTATGTGAATATGCATTTCGTGATGTCACATTGCTGTTATATTGCAACCTTTAATCTACAATATACAACACATTTTCTTAAATTTCAAAAATATATACTTGCAGCATTTGATTTTATGGAAACGCCACAAATTGTATATATAGTACTGGCGTTTGCGCTAAACGCCACCACTATGTCTCCTAGTAATGGCGTTTAAACCGAACGCCACCAGTACGGGCAATAATGGTGGTGTTCACTTAAGACGCCACCACTACGTCTTACCAGTGGCGTGAGGTTAGTGGCGTTAAGCGCCACTAACCCCCTTTTTCGAACTTCGCTACTAGGCCTTTTCCTACTAGTGCCTGGAGGACTCGAGAAGACGAGGGAGGGCACACACAGCATTCACGACGATGCATTGCTAGCATTTTTTGAACGAGGAATGGACCGACCCGAACTGTTTGGGTCTGACAGCTGGGATGCGTTTTGATCGTCCGGGCGTACGCGCGGACTAATTTAGAGTGCGTGTAGTCGAATGGGTCTGCCCGTTATAGATACCCTAAGGCCAACTTCAACGGCCTCTTGCAAAATAGACATGCCTTTTTTCCGTTTTGGTCCGTTTGCGGGGGAGGTGGATAGGCACCGAGACGATGTCCGGTCTGGCATGGCCGGTGCACCTAACGGTGGCACCTCCCCATTTGTCTGGCCTTTTTTACTGATTGATGAAATACATACAGAAATACACAAAAACCAAAATAGGTCAGCAATTAAAATTAAAATCAATTGTTCACAACAAATAGAAGTGCACGATCCAAATCAAGTTTACACAATCAAATTACATCAATTAAACTTGAAATAAAATGAGATAGAAGCTAGTTATTTGGCTGCATGACCGGTTGGTTTTCCACAAATTCTCATATATAGTCAACCAAATCATTCTGGAGTTGGTTATGAGTAGCCCGATCTCGAATCTCATGATGCACTTGTAGAAATTCTGCAAAATTAGGTGGCATACCTGAGCTGGTTTAACCAAATCTCCCTGAGATTCCTAGCCTGGGTCATCGATGCTTTTATCACACCCATTTTCGACGATCATGGTGTGCATGATCACACAAGATGTCATCACTTCACACATTGTGTCTTTGTTCCAAGTTCTAGCAGGGTGCCGCACTATATCCCATCGGGATTGGAGCACACCAAAGGCTCGCTCCACATCCTTTCTAGCAGCCTTCTGCTCCTAGGAAAACCTCTTGTGCTTCTCTTCGGTGGGGTTGCGTATAGTCTTCACTAAGGTAGACCAAGTAGGACGGATACCATCTTCCAGGTAATATGCCCTGTTGTAGACGTGGCCTCGTGCTTGATAGTTCATATGGGGAGCACTGCCTTCTACAAGCCTAAACAACACATTGGACCTGTGAACAACACAAATGTCATTGTGGGAACTAGCCATGCCAAAGAAAGATTGTCAAATACAAAGATCATGGGATGCAACGGCCTCAAGTATGACCGTGCACACCTTTGCATATCTTTTATATTGCCCCTGCCAGGCAAACAGACAGTTCTTTCACTCCCAGTGCATACAATTTATGCTTCCAATCATTCCTGGAAACCCTCTCGTTTCGTTGAAAGCCAAGAGTCGGTGAGTTTCCTCGGTATTGGGTGCCCTCGGAAATTCTTCAACAAAAACGGCCACCAGCTTTGCAAAACTTGTACACTGTTCTAGACAAGTGGACTCGCTCATGCGCAAGTAATCGTCAACACAATTAGCAACTACTCCATAAGAAAGCATGCGAAAAGCTGCGGTGCATTTTTGGTAGGAGGTGAAGCTGAGCTTACCGGTCGCATCTTTTTTCAAAGAGAAGTAGTCGTCATGATCCCTCACTCCGTGAAGAATACGCATGAACACCTTCCTTGACATCCAAAAGCGCTGCCGAAAAAGTGCAGGAGGGTACAAAGGCCTGGTGTGGTGAAAGTAATCCTGAAACATCATCTCGTGGCCGGCGACTCGGCCACGTTCCAGCGCTGCCACCCGTCCCTTGACCGAGCCATGGTACATTTGCTTCGTCTCCTCATTGTGCCGATGGACTATCACGGCCGTGGTGGCCCAAAGTTCACTGTCATCGTCGGACTTGTCGGAAGACTGCATGTCATGTTTGTTGAAGAACTCGTCCCCACTATCGTCCAAGGTCTGCACAATGAGACGGATGAGCTTAGTCCGCAAGGATGAGGACAAGGACTAGGCGAAAGGTGGCAGAATGCTGTACCTGTACGCGGAGGAAAATGGTCGAACATGTGAAGTGCGTCCTAGGAGAAGGCCGTGCTCGACGCCGGGGCCGGCACGATCTTCGGGTACTAGTGCCTTCAAGGGCAAGGAGACTTCACCAGCATAGAGGCCTATGGAGGAGGATGCAACGGGGTCCGGTGGCGGCCTTCCAGAAGGGAAGGTGTCACGGTGGCAGTGGCGGCGGCGGTGGGTGGGAGACGGGAAGGTGGGGAAGCAAGGGTGGGATGTGGGTTTGTGTCTGACGGGAGGACCAGGAGCATGGAAGTGCAGGACATGGTCCGAAGACGCAGATAGTTCGAGCCCTTCCCAAACCGAGCTCAACTTTCGTCCCGGTTTCGCTGAAAGAGACGGGTCCAAGGCTGCATCTCGATTTGCAGATGTGCGTTGGGCCGTGGCCTCTCGGTCCGAAAGGACGGACGTGCAGGGTCGTTTGCGGGGAGTTGGAGTTGGCCTAACACCAGTGTTTCGACGACTCTAGCACAACCTTAGAGCATCTCCACTCGTTGGGCGAACCCAGGCCGAAAACCGGACCAATTTTCGGCCGGACGACACGCGTTTTCGGCCTGGGTACGCCCAGTTTCCCACTCGCGTACCCAGGCCGAGTTCCCAAGTTTGGCTAAATTCAGTTAAACTCGGCAAAATATGGGCGAATATAGACGGAATTTCATTAAGTAGGGCAAAGGGGCACATAGTACATCGGATTTCATAACTAGAAAAAGGCCGCCGCCGTGTTCGACGCCGGACGCCGCAACTACATGCCGAGACAGGGGTGGTTGCCGGCCTCGATGTGCGCCATGACTCCGGCGAGAGTTCGCCCTGGAACGCTCCACCAGCGGCAGCGGTAAGCCGCATTGTTACGCGGCGGCGGCGAGCCCGACGGTCCGTCGTGTCGGGCGAGTTCCTCGAGGCGCCTGTCGGCGAAAAAATGCCTCCAGAAGACTAGGTTGCCCTAATCCTCGGCGAGATCCGGGTCTTGCATGGCGGCGATAGCGGCCTGGATCTCTCCGGCGAGTTCTAGGTCTTGCATGGCGGCGATAGCCGCCTGGATCTCTCCGGCGAGGTCCTCTCCGTCCGGCACCGGTGGAACGGGGATCCCGCCGGCGCTGAGTTCCTAGCCTACTGGGAGACGAGTGTCCGACGGCGCCGTATAGCGCGCCTCGCGGAGCAGCCGGGCTTCCCACGGCGACATCGTGCGTCGGCCCTCGGCAATGGCTTCTCGGCGGAGTTGAGGAGGAAGAAAGGTGCGAACGTCCGAAGTTCGCCGGAGTTGTGGTGGTGCGAGGGACTGTGAAGAGAGACGGCGGGATGTATGGCTTTTATAGGCCAGAAGAATGGCGGGAGGAGTGTAGCGGCGAGGGCGGGAAAAGGAAAACAGCGGGAAGAATGGCGGCGACTCGGCTTCTGTCACTGACAGGCTGGTCCACTCGCCCAATTCACTTCGTCCGGCGTCCCCAGGGCGTACCCGGGATCCTGGGTTCAGCCTGGGTAGTCGGGACCAAAGTTGGCTCAAATCCGGCCGAAAAGAGGTCCCTGGATACGCGACTGAGCCGATTTTCGGCATCCGGACGTAATTTTAGCGTTCGGATCGCCAGTATCCTGAATAGGCGAGTGGAGATGCTCTTAGGCTCAGGGCTTTATATAAAGCCCACCTCATGCTTCCACCCATACTTAAAGCAAAGCATCTACCGTTACGGCCACTCATGAGTCCCGAGAGGGTTCGGGTTTGTAGCTCTCGCGTTAGTTCCAGCCAACACTTGGAGGCCGTCACATCGTCGTCTATCTGTACACACATATGACGTCTCGGCAAGCTGCAAGTCAGTTTAAATTGGTCGTCACTGCACTCGCCAAGCAGCTGCCTGCCATGGAGGGGTGCTTAAGCTTGTGTGTCGTAGCCCTATCCACGCTGCTGGCAATATGGTTTCTCAAGCTACTCTCCGGTCGCAAGAACAACCCCAAGAAGCAGCTGCCTCCGGGGCCATGGACTCTCCCCATCATCGGCAGCCTCCACCACGTCGTCAGCATCCTCCCGCACCGCACTATGGCTGCGCTGTCTCGCCGCCACGGGCCGCTGATGCACCTCAGGATGGGCGAGGTCCCCACCCTGGTGGTCTCCAGCGCTGAGGCGGCGTCGCAGGTGATGAAGGCGAATGATCTCGCGTTCGCCGGGCGGCCCAGCAGCGCGACGCAGGAGATCTTCGGGTCCCGCGGCAGGGACATCGCCTTCGCCCCCTACGGCGAGCCGTGGCGCCAGATGCGCAAGGTCTGCGTCATGGAGCTCCTCGGCTCCAGGCAGGTGAGGCGCTCCGAGGCCATCAAGGCCGAGGAGGTGGGCCGCCTCGTGCGCTCCATCGCCGCCGCCGGATCCGCCGGCGCCACCGTCAACGTCAGCGCGACGGTGACGGCGCTCAGCAACGACGTCGTGTCGCTGGCGGTCTTCGGCGGCAAGTTCACGCGGCAGGAGGAGTTCATCCGCGAGTTGCACCAGGCGATGGAGCTGGTGGCGGGATTCTGCCTCGTCGACCTCTTCCCCTCGTCGCGGCTCGCGCGGTGGCTTAGCAACGGCATGAGACGTATGAGGAGGTGCCACGGCCGCATCCAGCGCATCATCGCCGACATCGTCGACGAGCGCAAGGCGGCTCTAGCTGCCCGTGATGGCACCTGCAGCAGCACCGACGACGAGGACCTGCTGGGTGTGCTGCTCAGGCTGCAGCTGGAGGACTCGTTGGAATTTCCTCTAACCACAGAGATTATAGGCGCCGTCTTGTTTGTGAGTACTTTCTTTCCCTTCTCCTTTTGCATTCATAATGTTTATTTCTAACTTTTGGGTTTGACCCCTTTATTTTTTATTAACAGGAAATCACATATAGCTCTAAACATAAATACTAATCCTTCCATTTTGTTCATTGTATTTGTTTCACACATATATCCTTGAAGCATAAAACAGAAGTAATATTAGACATAATCGAATCATGATTTATCCTCTTAATTAGATATACCAGTATATTGGACATAATTGACTTTTCACTTTCAATTTTTCTTTGTCTCCCTTGACTTTTTATCAACATCAAAATCCGGATCAATTAACACGTTAGCATGCGTGGTTAAGTACATGCATGAAGAATAGACGATAGCCCAAACTAATATATATACTCAGTACGGCATACTCCTAGACAAAATCAGCGTCTGAAACTAGCTCTTAAACAAGTTGTGCAAAGCTACCATGCATGCCATGATCGCCTAGCAAAGCTATTAGAAAACCTTGGTGGACATATACCACATGGCCTATATATGTGCAGTATGTTGGTTCCACTATTATGAAATATTGTGTGAATAAATATGCATACCATATTGTTCCAGGACGTGTTTGCTGGTGGCACGATTACCACCGCAACAATATTGGAGTGGACTATGTCAGAGCTTGTGAACAATCCTAAAGTCATGGCTAAGGCGCAACTAGAAATTCGAGAGGTGCTTGGTGACGACCGAGGTATTATTACCAATGATGACACTGCTGAACTCCCATATATGCGGATGGTCATCAAGGAGGCTTTCAGGTTGCATCCACCCTTTCCTCTAGTCCCCCGCAAGGCCAGAGAGGATTGTACAATTATGGGATACGACATGCTTAAAGGTACCAATGTATTAGTTAATATCTTTGCAATTTCAAGGGATCCAAGATCCTGGAAAAATCCTGAAGAGTTCGTGCCCGAGAGATTTAAAAACAACGCCATGGATTATTATGGGGCATACTTTGAATTAATTCCCTTTGGCGCCGGCCGACGACAGTGCCCTGGGATGCTATTCAGCACGTCGACCGTGCACATCACATTGGCAAACATGTTGTATCACTTCGACTGGATGCTTCCTAATGGAGCTAGCCTAGCTTCATTTGACATGTCCGAGAAGTTCGGGTTGACAGTAAACAGAAGGAATGACCTTCAACTCATAGCTATTCCACACATGGGCTTCAAAGCTACACCATCAAAGTGATATAGAGAAGTTTACATCTGTGTGGAAATGTATGTTCCTATATCCACAACTTATGTCTTCAGTGCATTGTGTAGTTTATGCACTAGAATAAAAGAAGCTCATTGCAAGCATTGTGTTATGTACAATTGAACGTATTATTATGCACGCTAGAAAAAATACGGAGTACTAAATGAGCATATATATATAGAATATGATTGTATTAGTTTCGTATGTCTGTGAACGTTTGAATGAGACATCAATTGTTAATTATGTGATATGTCTGTGGAAAAAACATGATATGTAGTCTGGCACATGCAATTTGTTGATTAGAATAAGAGTACAGTGTGCGTGTGTGTGTGTTTTCGAAAAACTGGACTGGTCATTTGTTGATTCATGGTCTGCTCAGGGTTCATGGGCAGTACATATACATAAAAATATGAATGGTGTCCACACAAGTTGGAGAACTTTTTGAAACCAACCTAAATCGACCTGGAGTTGTCTTGCCATTATTCGGTCTTATACATGTTAGCTTATATCTGACATTACCGCCATTTATGAAATTTTAGTAGTATCAAAGTGTTTGTTGTGCTTTAGCTTATTTGGAAAAGCAGTGGATGGTCTACCGTTCAGAAGCCGTTGTTGGCCGATTCGGTGGACTAATCTGGTTCCAAGTAGATCATCAATATGCAATTAGTTCAGGCTTTGACTATAAGGTTTTTCCATGAAGATTTAAATAGATTAATGGTCCTTTTGGTGTAATAAATTCATAAGAAAATAACTAATGTTTAGAAAATTGCAAATAATATGTCCATGGAATCACAATCCCGTGAAGATTATATATCTGATTTTAGTTTGATTTTTACACAACAGAAACTACATAAATGATTAAAAACCTATTAAACACTATTTAAATCATACAAAAAGATCTATAACTCCGATTAGGGTGAATCCAATTCCTACTGGTTTGTATTAATGTCCTCTATCCAGTAAACCCTAGATCCAAATTTAATTCGACAGTTGAAAGTATAAAGGAATTCGCCTAGAGGGGGGTGAATAGGCTTTTAAAATTATTACGGCTTACGCCAAGTAAATGCGGAATAAAACTAACGTTTAATTAATTGAGTACAAAACCTAGCCACTAAGTTCACCTAGGTGCACCAACAACTTATGCTAAGCAATACAAGCAACAAGGTGATAGTAAGGTATAAATACTTCAAGCACGATGGCTATCACAATGTAAAGTGCATAATTAAAGGGTTCGGTTGAGAGATAACCGATGGACGCGGAGACGAAGATTTGTTTCCCGAAGTTCATTTCCAAAGAAGCTACATCTCCGTTGGAGAGGTGCGATGGCGCAATGCTCTCCGAACGCCATAAATGGCTCACCTCGAGGTGTGGTGGCTCGATGCTCACCCAACGCTACACAAGGCCTCACCCCGGATGCGAAAGCACGCAACTCACCGACGCCACAAAAGGCTCACCCTATTCTCCCAAGTGCGCACCACAAAAGGCGGGCACTTGCTCCACTATGGGACGCTTGAGGGCGGTCACCGAACCCGTACAAGATTGGGGCTAACTCCACAACTCAATTGGAGGCTCCCAACAACAAAGCCACAGAAGGCCAACAACGCCACAAAAGGCTACAAGACCACAAAAGGTCAACAAGACCACAAAAGGTCAACAATCCAACCACACAACCGTCTAGGGTTCCAAGGAACCCAAGAGAAACAAGCTCACAAGCTTGAACTCGCCGAATCACTGAGGAGAACTCAAACCTATGCACCAAATGCAAGGGCAAGTCCTTCTCTCCCAAATTCCAACAAAGCTACAAAAGATATTGGGGGAATAAGGGAGGAAGAACACAAAAGGAGAACACAAAACTCTCCAAGATCTAGATCCCAATGATTCCTTCACAAAGAAGGGTTTTAGCTTGGGGGGTGTAACACCCTCAGAATCGGTCCTATGCAAGTTTCAGCGCTTCCCGCCAAAACCCGCATAGAAACAATTCAAAGGTGCCCACCAGGCACTTGCGTGCGGGTGGAAAACGAAGTAATACCATTACACAATAGTCCTCGATGGAACCCACAAAACATATATATACAACAGCGACTCAAAGAGTCAAGAATACAGATTTACAGTACAAAGATCCAGATCACCTTGAAAACAATACAGCGTCCGAGTACGGACAAGATGCAAATTGAGCTAAGAGCCCTGAAGAATAACCAATGGCGTCCATAACCCTGCCCAGGCCAAGCCAGAAGGGTAACCCTGCTAACGACGTCGATCTCAAAGCCTACTTAAACAAAAGGGGTGCCGACAAAGGGCAAAGGAAAAAGAGAGAGCGGTCAGTACTGAGGCCAGTACACGGCGAGACTAGAATTCGGTGGTCCTCGCCTACATAGGTATGGTGGACTGAAGCGGCAGCGCAGCATGCACTAAACAACCTATAGAGACTCGATATAACTGTCGACTATCAGAGAGGGATAAGAAAGACCTATCCGGAACCAAACTGATACTACCACCAAACATACCCATCCTGGTGTTTCCCCCTCGAGTCCAAACGAGGAAGTCAACCGAGGAACTCACACCGTTGGCAGTTTTATTTATTCAGTTATCGTTGCCTCAATTACTAGTCAGGTATAGATAGTCATCCTGATATAATAAGCAGTGGGCACTTTTAGTTAACCATTCCATTATAGTTGCAACACTTACTAGTCAGATACGATTAGCATGAGATATCCCAAACCCAGCAGTTATTGGTACTTTTATTTAGCCATTCCGTTGTAGTGAAGTTGATTACTAGTCATATCGGATACAAGTCAAATTATAACAGTAAACTTTAGTTATAGTTGTCTATGATCGAGAACTGTGCTCCAAGTCGTCCATAACCGCGAACACGGCTTTTCGAAAAGATTTAACCCTGCAGGGGTGCACCAAAGTATCCACACGCACTTCAACCCTTTTTGCCAGATCAGTTAACATACACCCATCGGTATGTCGGCGGGGCCTAAGTCATGACGTTTCCCAGACCCAAAGCAAGTACATGGGGGCCACCCCACTAAGCTACCCACAACGAAGTCGGCCGGTCTCCGAGACGGACTCAGGGTTTGCGTCAATGGCTGTAAACGACTGGGAACCCGAAAGTGTGACTGGGCTTGTCGATACCGCGAAAACACTCCGCTTTCCTAAACAGTACAGGCGCTCCACGCGCAATCGTAAATAAAGCAGTAAAGCATGGCATAAGTACAGGATAGTAATAAAGCCCCAAACTACTTTGTGGCCCCCAGTATAGTACTTGGAATCAGGTACTAAATCGATGGGGGTGCCCACACACCCCACCTGTGGTTAGCGCGCTCGATCTCGGAACAGGTGTCAAGAACTCGGGGTCCTACGGGACACCAGTGAGCGGTTAAAATCCAAATATTGTCTATTACCCACCGGTGCCTCTGCATTTACCTACTTTCAATTTTAGTTATTAAACAGTAATTAAAGCCATGATCATCTCCAACATAAAGCATATGGCAGCCTTCCAACCGCTGTGGTACTGGACGACACGCAACAGCACTTGAGCAAGCGACTACGACGCGCAAGTCCAACTATCTACCAAACAACCGGTAATAGAATGTGTCCAAGGCAATATAAGGCTGCAAGGGATATCACGGGTACGAAAACTAGAGCATCGCAACACAGATAGCAATAGATCAACAGGAGGAAATAAAGACTATAAATGCAAAATAGGTAGAAGGGGAAGGGATGCTCGCCTGAAAACATTGCCGAAGGTTCATCCGAAGATCGGGTCGACACTCACATCAACTCATCGGCCTAATCCGTGAAGAAGCAAAGCACTAGAAGAAACACCGGATGGACTATTTAATACTACGGTAGAAAATCGGGCATGATGCATGTATGATGTATGACACGGCAGACATGCGATGCAATTAGACCATATTAAGCGGAACCAGGGTCCCGATAATTATTTACTAGGTTCATGTTGTTTAGATACCCCACATTTTAAATGTTGTCTTAACATGGCAAACCATGGTATCGGTTCGCTAGACAAATTTAAATGGAGCCAATATTAGACTAGATTCGCCCACATATGGACCCCATATTTAATTTAGGTGAGTCGACATAAGCCCCCCAAACACCCACAAAACATGTATGCAACATGAACAATTTAAATGCAACAAGTATATGTCATATATTATAAAAATAGGGGTCTTGGAAAGGGAATCACATATTGGGTATCGGCGATCTTGGGGTTCGCCGAGGGGGTTCGACAGGATCGGTCTTCGGAACAACGACCTTTAGATTCCGTGAAGGGAACTCGAGGTGTTCGGATCCGTCAGGAGGAACTTGGCGCGCCAGGGGCTCGGAGTCGTCCGTGAAGGAGATCTTGCTGGTCCATGACGAAGATCGACCTTCGGGTTTGGGGTCTTCGGTTCTTTAGCGTCCATGGTTCTTAGCAACGAGACATTTTGTGTCCATACTGAAACATCAGTAGCACCCCTTCAGACTTGGTGCTTACAGCATCTGAACATGCCAGGGACACGAGTAGAGGGCCTTGGTCTCCAGATAAGGTGGGCACAGGCGCGTGCGACAGGGTTGGCAGCTCTGCCGGGGCATGGTGAAGCACGACGGCGATCGCGGCCACAGCGATGGGCGCCGGGAAGCTCACGAAGGAAGGCCTGTTCCTGGGAAGGTGCTGGCAGCGAGGACACGGGGTCGGCCTGCGGGTGCTGCATGAAGGTTGAGACCGGAGGCAGCCTTGGCAGCAGAGGAGCGGCAGGGGTCATCGGAGAGACCACGACGACGGTGGCGCCTGGGTCGAAGCAGAGGCGGCGGCCGGAGAGGTCGACGACGGAGGCCGGCAGAGGAGCACGGGCGAGCGTGACGGGGAGGGCGCGGATCGAGGACAGAGGAGGCCATGCGGGGGGCTCGAGGTTGCGATGGCGAGGCGGGCCGGGCCGAGGAAGGCCGGTGGGTGGAGGAAGAAGCAGCGGCGGGGCTCGCTGCCGGCGGTCACACGCGCGATGCAGATGAGTCCTTCGCCGGCGGCGGAAGCGCGAGGCGCAGGAAGAAGAGGGCACGGCCTTAGGGGCGAGGTCGAGGACGACGCCGGCGGCGGCGGTTGCAGGGGGCTCACGCCCAGGCGAGGACGGAGCCACAGGAAGGAGACCGCAGGCTCGGCGAGGTAGGTCGGGTCGAGGTCGAACGGCGGCGGAGGGCGCAGGGGCTCCGATGGCCACGGACTGGAGGCGGGGCGACGCGGCCGGGCGAGGACGGATCGGTCGGCGACGAGGAGCTGGTGGGCGAGAGGGAGAAGAGAGGAGCGGGAGCCGGCAGGGGGGACGAGGGGTAGGTGGGGAAGGTGGGTCCGATAGGTGGGGCCAGGAGGGTGGGGATCGGTGGGGTGGGACCGAGATCCAACAGAGGGGAGAGAGGCGGCTGCGCGCTGGGGTATGGTGGTGGCGGGGAGTGGTGTGGGGATGAGGTGGAGGGAAAAGGGAGGGGTTGGTGAGGTGGCAGGTGGTGGTTGGGTGGATGGAGGGAGGATAGCTGAGGTGGCGAGCACCGATTGGGTGGGATGAGGTGGAGGAAGGGTGGGTAGATTAGGTTGGGGTAGGAAAAGGGTTTAGGTAGTCCGGTTTTGTACTGGGGGTGGCCGACTGGGTCGGATCGGCCCGGTACGGCTGCCCCTAAAAATAAAATAAATATTTTAATATTTAAAATGGGGCTTTTTGAAAATCGTTGGTAGACAAAGCAAAATATTTTGGAGACCCGGGTTTTGTGTTTGAATAAAGACGGGGCGTTCAGAAGACAAAAATAGATTTTTCGAAGATAGTTTTATGCAAACAAATGCAAGATGACATGACGATGCTCAAATGCAATGTGGCATGATGACATGAGCATGCGGCCATGATGATGCAATGCACAAAAACAACGCGATTTTCTAGTAGTGGTTTTTGCGGGGCGCCACAATTCGACACCACTAACAATGGATCTCGCCCTCGAGATCCGCCTCATGGTACCGGGAAGAAGGGCGGCAATCTGAATCTTCTCGCATCGTGTAGATTCTCGCGACACCACTAACAAGAGGTCGTTGTCCGTGATCGTCGAGAGAACACTCCGGGAAACAAAGGCGAAGGTAGAGGTATCAACCAATCAATCCACCTCTAACTTCGATAGAAAGAGAGAACCGATGCATTCTCATCCACTTCAATGTACACAAGCGAATAGAGTGAGTAGTCGGCATGGGGTCCAATCCATCACGCACCCAAACTATTACCCTGCACAATCAGTAGAGAAGAGTGCAACCATTCTCGGAATCAGACTGAAGGTCTTGACAATCGAGGTTCGGAACAGAGGGGTGATGCGGCTCTGCATCGGATCTGGCATAGAGGATGTCGTCGCGTCGGAAAACACCAGAAGGCACAAACAAGGAACAAAGAATGGTACCACAGATAAAGGATCACTCAGATAGCATGAAGACCAGATGTAGCAACACCGTTACCAAAGGAGGAAGCAAAACCCTGAAGGTACGATGGAACCCAATCACGAGAAATCCTGGACTCGAAGAGAGAGAAGAGAGCGGATTCAAAATACGCAGAGGTGAGAGGAGAGCAGCAGAGGGGTAAGGAGTAAAATTAGACCTAATCAGAACTATCCAACCGATTTTTGCAAAAATAGTTTTAACACTCTACTTCGGCCGTTAGCTAGGTTATCCTACAGGCTAGACTTGTGGGGTATCGTAACTGCTGAGCTCTGATACCACTCTGTAACATCCTCAGAATCGGCCCTATGCAAGTTTCAGCGCTTCCCGCCAAAACCCGCATAGAAACGATTCAAAGGTGCCCACCAGGCACTTGCGTGCGGGTGGAAAACGAAGTAATACCATTACACAATAGTCCTCGATGGAACCCACAAAACATATATATACAACAGCGACTCAAAGAGTCAAGAATACAGATTTACAGTACAAAGATCCAGATCACCTTGAAAACAATACAGCGTCCGAGTACGGACAAGATGCAAATTGAGCTAAGAGCCCTGAAGAATAACCAATGGCGTCCATAACCCTGCCCAGGCCAAGCCGGAAGGGTAACCCTGCTAACAACGTCGATCTCAAAGCCTGCTTAAACAAAAGGGGTGCCGACAAAGGGCAAAGGAAAAAGAGAGAGCGGTCAGTACTGAGGCCAGTACATGGCGAGACTAGAATTCGGCGGTCATCGCCTACATAGGTATGGTGGACTGAAGCGGCAGCGCAGCATGCACTAAACAACCTATAGAGACTCGATTTAACTGTCGGCTATCAGAGAGGGATAAGAAAGACCTATCCGGAACCAAACTGATACTACCACCAAACATACCCATCCTGGTGTTTCCCCCTCGAGTCCAAACGAGGAAGTCAACCGAGAAACTCACACCGTTGGCAGTTTTATTTATTCAGTTATCGTTGCATCAATTACTAGTCAGGTATAGATAGTCATCCTGATATAATAAGCAGTGGGCACTTTTAGTTAACCATTCCATTATAGTTGGAACACTTACTAGTCAGATACGATTAGCATGAGATATCCCAAACCCAGCAGTTGTTGGTACTTTTATTTAGCCATTCCGTTGTAGTGAAGTTGATTACTAGTCATATCGGATACAAGTAAAATTATAATAGTAAACTTTAGTTATAGTTGTCTATGATCGAGAACTGTGCTCCAAGTCGTCCATAACCGCGGACACGGATTTTCGAAAAGATTTAACCCTGCAGGGGTGCACCAAAGTATCCACACGCACTTCGACCCTTTTTGCCAGATCAGTTAACATACACCCATCGGTATGTCGGCGGGGCCTAAGTCATGACGTTTCCCAGACCCAAAGCAAGTACATGGGGGCCACCCCACTAAGCTACCCGCAACGAAGTCGGCCGGTCTCCGAGACGGACTCAGGGTTTGCGTCAATGGCTGTAAACGACTGGGAACCCGAAAGTGTGACTGGGCTTGTCGATACCGCGAAAACACTCCGCTTTCCTAAACAGTACAGGCGCTCCACGCGCAATCGTAAATAAAGCAGTAAAGCATGGCATAAGTACAGGATAGTAATAAAGCCCCAAACTACTTTGTGGCCCCCAGTATAGTACTTGGAATCAGGTACTAAATCGATGGGGGTGCCCACACACCCCACCTGTGGTTAGCGCGCTCTATCTCGGAACAGGTGTCAAGAACTCGGGGTCCTACGGGACACCAGTGAGCAGTTAAAATCCAAATATTGTCTATTACCCACCGGTGCCTCTGCATTTACCTACTTTCAATTTTAGTTATTAAACAATAATTAAAGCCATGATCATCTCCAACATAAAGCATATGGCAGCCTTCCAACCGCTGTGGTACTGGACGACACGCAACAGCACTTGAGCAAGCGACTACGACGCGCAAGTCCAACTATCTACCAAACAACCGGTAATAGGATGTGCCCAAGGCAATATAAGGCTGCAAGGGATATCACGGGTACGAAAACTAGAGCATCGCAACACAGATAGCAATAGATCAACAGGAGGAAATAAAGACTATAAATGCAAAATAGGTAGAAGGGGAAGGGATGCTCGCCTGAAAACATTGCCGAAGGTTCATCCGAAGATCGGGTCGACACTCACATCAACTCATCGGCCTAATCCGTGAAGAAGCAAAGCACTAGAAGAAACACCGGATGGACTATTTAATACTACGGTAGAAAATCGGGCATGATGCATGTATGATGTATGACATGGCAGGCATGCGACGCAATTAGGCCATATTAAGCGGAACCAGGGTCCCGATAATTATTTACTAGGTTCATGTTGTTTAGATACCCCACATTTTAAATGTTGTCTTAACATGGCAAACCATGGTATCGGTTCGCTAGACAAATTTAAATGGAGCCAATATTAGACTAGATTCGCCCACATATGGACCCCATATTTAATTTAGGTGAGTCGACATAAGCCCCCCAAACACCCACAAAACATGTATGCAACATGAACAATTTAAATGCAACAAGTATATGTCATATATTATAAAAATAGGGGTCTTGGAAAGGGAATCACATATTGGGTATCGGCGATCTTGGGGTTCGCCGAGGGGGTTCGACAGGATCGGTCTTCGGAACAACGACCTTTAGATTCTGTGAAGGGAACTCGAGGTGTTTGGATCCGTCAGGAGGAACTTGGCGCGCCAGGGGCTCGGGGTCGTCCGTGAAGGAGATCTTGCTGGTCCATGACGAAGATCGACCTTCGGGTTTGGGGTCTTCGGTTCTTTAGCGTCCATGGTTCTTAGCAACGAGACATTTTGTGTCCATACTGAAACATCAGTAGCACCCCTTCAGACTTGGTGCTTACAGCATCTGAACATGCCAGGGACACGAGTAGAGGGCCTTGGTCTCCAGATAAGGTGGGCACAGGCGCGTGCGACAGGGTCGGCAGCTCTGCCGGGGCATGGTGAAGCACGGCGGCGGTCGCGGCCACAGCGATGGGCGCCGGGAAGCTCACGAAGGAAGGCCTGTTCCTGGGAAGGTGCTGGCAGCGAGGACACGGGGTCGGCCTGCGGGTGCTGCATGAAGGTTGAGACCGGAGGCAGCCTTGGCAGCAGAGGAGCGGCAGGGGTCGTCGGAGAGACCACGACGACGGTGGCGCCTGGGTCGAAGCAGAGGTGGCGGCCGGAGAGGTCGACGACGGAGGCCGGCAGAGGAGCACGGGCGAGCGTGACGGGGAGGGCGCGGATCGAGGACATAGGAGGCCATGCGGGGGGGCTCGAGGTTGCGATGGCGAGGCGGGCCGGGCCGAGGAAGGCCGGTGGGTGGAGGAAGAATCAGCGATGGGGCTCGCTGCCGGCAGTCACACGCGCGATGCAGACGAGTCCTTCGCCGGCGGCGGAAGCGCGAGGCGCAGGAAGAAGAGGGCTCGGCCTTAGGGGCGAGGTCGAGGACGACGCCGTCGGCGGCGGTTGCAGGGGGCTCACGCCCAGGCGAGGACGGAGCCACAGGAAGGGGACCGCAGGCTTGGCGAGGTAGGTCGGGTCGAGGTCGAATGGCGGCGGAGGGCACAGGGGCTCCGACGGCCACGGACTGGAGGCGGGGCGACGCGGCCGGGCGAGGACGGATCGGTCGGCGACGAGGAGCTGGTGGGCGAGAGGGAGAAGAGAGGAGCGGGAGCCGGCATGGGGGACGAGGGGTAGGTGGGGAAGGTGGGTCCGGTAGGTGGGGCCAGGAGGGTGGGGATCGGTAGGGTGGGACCGAGATCCAACAGAGAGGGGAGAGAGGCGTCTGCGCGCTGGGGTATGGTGGTGGCGGGGAGTGGTGTGGGGATGAGGTGGAGGGAAAAGGGAGGGGGTTGGTGAGGTGGCAGGTGGTGGTTGGGTGGATGGAGGGAGGATAGCTGAGGTGGCGAGCATCGATTGGGTGGGATGAGGTGGAGGAAGGGTGGGTAGATTAGGTTGGGGTAGGAAAAGGGTTTAGGTAGTCCGGTTTTGTACTGGGGGTGGCCGACTGGGTCGGATCGGCCCGGTACGGCTGCCCCTAAAAATAAAATAAATATTTTAATATTTAAAATGGGGCTTTTTGAAAACCGTTGGTAGACAAAGCAAAATATTTCGGAGACCCGGGTTTTGTGTTTGAATAAAGACGGGGCGTTCAGAAGACAAAAATAGATTTTTCGAAGATAGTTTTATGCAAACAAATGCAAGATGACATGACGATGCTCAAATGCAATGTGGCATGATGACATGAGCATGCGGTCATGATGATGCAATGCACAAAAACAACGCGATTTTCTAGTAGTGGTTTTTGCGGGGCGCCACAGGGGGATTGTAGATCTAGATCTCCTCTCTCAAATCCCTCAAAAAGATGCAAGAATTATAGGAGGGGAAAGGGAGAGGGAAAGCTTCTTCAAGGTTGACAATGGAGGCGAGAGAGAAAGCCAAGAACCAAGAAGAAAAGCTAGTGGCCACAAAGGGGAAGAGGAGCCCCTTTTAAAGGGCTCCCAGATCTGCCCGTTATGGGCATTCGTGACTCCTGTCCGGAACTTCCGGTGGGAGGCCGGAAGTTCCGATGGCACACAACCAACGGTCGAAAACTGCGGAGCGAGAAACTGAAAAAGCGAATCCTGGTCGGAACTTCCGCCGGTTCAACGGAACTTCCGGTGGGAGCAAAACTTCCGGTGACAGTTCCGACAGAAGTTCCGTCAAATAGACACAACAAAAACAAAAGGTTACTGAACGTGAGCGGAACAAGAGCCGGAAATTCAACCGAAACTTTCGGCCTGAGCGGAACTTTCGGTCACTGGCCGGAACTTCCGGTGAGAGCGAAACTTCCGGTGGAAATTCCGACTGAAGTTCCGTCAAATAGCACATCCAAAACAGAAGGTTACTGAGCCTGAGCGGAAGAAGACCCGGAACTTCCACCGGAACTTTTGGCGGCAAAAATGCCCTAGCGGAACTTCCGATGGCAAGCCAGAACTTCCGGTCAGGGAAATTCTAGAAACCAGAAAACCAGAAACGCAATAAATTTTGCATCCGAACTCCAAACGGGATGAAACCAATTTTGTTGGAAAGATAACGACGAAATATTGGGTATCACCTTGGGAGAAAATACCATGAATATATATGTGAAGTATACCCCAAGGTGTGGAGCCAGAAAACTCCCAAGAACAAAAACCGCAATAAGATAGGCAAGTGAAATCCTTAGATGATAAACTAGAGCTTGTTATGATGATGACCACAAGCTCTAGATCCTCTCATAGAAAAGAAACAAATAACAACCAAGAAAGATGAGGCTATGAATTCAAAGGTTTGAGCTCTCTTAGAACGATGCAAACGAGACACCCGCTTGAGAGCCCCTCTTGATAGTACGGCTATCTATCCTAAACCCGGTCTCCCAACTAACAACACGAGACCGGCAAAAGAGAAGCCCTATCAAGAACATACCTTTTCCTTGAGCATCCCACTTGAACTTGATGTAGACCGTCTTGTTCTTCTATAGTGGGAACACCTTTCTTGGATGCTCTTGCTTGATGAACATGAAGACTTGCAAATTGCTCCCCCATACTCCATGGGGAAACCTCTTCTTTGAACTTGTCTTCATCATTCCATGAGCACGAGGATGGAAAGCTTCAAGCATGAGATCTTCTAGAGATGGCGCATCTTGAGCTCGTCCTTCTTCATACCTACTTGAGGTTGATCCATCTTGATGCAACTCTTTGCACATGTCTTGATCAACCTTCAAGCTCCTTATTTCTTCATGATTCCAATGGGCACAAAGCCCTTGGACATTTCTTCATATTCCAACCTTGAGACCAACACATGGCCCAAGTGATGCCAATGGACAATCCTACAAGTGAAACTCAATTTACACATTAATCCATAGAGATTGTCATTAATTATCAAAACCACACATGGGGGCATACATGCCCTTTCAACAGTTAAGACAGGAGTTACAATAGAACTATTAAAACCCCTATATTGGCAAGTAATTATTAATAACAAGTACTCCATTGCATTAATTGATCTCTTGCATGCATCATACACTTCAGTTTTGTTTAGGGAACTAAAATAACAACCATTGTGACTTATTAAATTGTCATGCATGCGTTTGTTGCATTTTTTTTGATATCTATGTGCTATTGTTTATGTTGTATGCATTTGTTTGATCGATAGATTGCGAGGAATGCAACGTGTGTGATTGCTATGAGTGCCTGAACAACTTCAGCCGCAACCAAGGAAAGTAGATGATAATTTGTTTATGATTATTGTCCTACTATTTTCAATGCATTGTGGTGTATTTTGTAGTTGCATGATTAGGAACTACTATCGATATGCTATGTCCTATTATGTGGTAGGGATCTCTTGTAGTTGAGCCACCGTTGATAGATGTGCTTAGCCGTGCTATGATAGACGAGGGCTGGGGTACATCACTGAAAGTTGTTTCTAAAAGTGTTGGTTTGCAAAAACTAAAAACAACTTAATCAATGAACCTTCTGGGTGTGATGGGATTGACATTTTTTGGTGGTATCATTGCGGAAAGGCACCCAGATATCAAGAGAAAATGATTGGCTTCATTATTTTGTATCTTACGTGTACAACCATGTGCTAATAATGAAATGGGCGGTTGGTTGGACTTTGTAGGTTGTGGGAACTCAAACCCACGTATCCAGAGATGTAGAATTTTGGTAGGTTGGTACGGTGCGTGTCGGGTTTGGGGAGCTACTTTCCGAACGGTTCCTTCTAGGAATTATCCCTATCATCACCCAATATGAGAATGGTGGTACGAGCTGGGCTGGCCAAGTCACATGGGTAAAGTGTACTAACCCTTGCAGGGTGTATAAACTAATCGATTAGCAGTGTCCCCGATTATGGACATCTGAATTGCTTGATATTGAGTTCATGACATGTTTTTCGCTCATTCTAATTTCCTAATTGCTTTTATGTTGATGGGTTAACTTAATTGGGATGTTTTCAAAGAAAATCAAAAACTGACTATGAAAGTAGGACAAAGATATTTGAAAATGCAAGCTAGACACAGCTCCACTTGCCAAATAAGCATGTAGTTTACTAGGTCTGTTGTCTCCTTCAGCTCTACTTTCCATACATTCCATGTATTTTACCTTTGAGGCTGCTACGTTTTATGTTGCAGGATGTTCCGATTCAAAGTGATCGACTAGGTTGCGATACTCCACTCAACAGTTATTCGGCTATGGCACAATTGAAGATGGAGCCTATCAATTGTTTATGCTGCCGTATGCTACTTGATATTGAGCTAGCCTTGAGCTAAGAAATATTATAATAATTGCAAATTATGAATCAATTCGTTATTTATGATGCACTGTTAAATTCTTTGATATTCATCTGTACTGTGTGTGTCAGTGAACTGATCCAGGGATTGGCACTATACACATGAACTCAGCCTTATCAGGCGAGGGTGTTACATGATGGTATCAGAGCAATGCGTTTACTGTAGGATCGTGACCTAGAAATGGATTAGGAAAATCATCTAAAAATTATAAACACTATATGATTCTATCTATTCTCTTCTTACACTTCTGTCTAGTATCTTCTTATCATTTCAATTCTCATACTCTTCTCTTTTAAAGTATAGAAGGAAGGCTCTCTCTAGGAATGAACTCATAATTTTGTACTTATTAGATTCTTGTAATCCTTCATCTATATTTTCTAATCTCATCTTGTTCAAACTTGTAGATGAACACTTGTGCGACAAAGTGCAAGATTAAGAATAGTTAGATGATATCCACCATATAGTTTTGATATGACTCCGGTTAGATATAGCAATCGATCATTGCAAGATCTTGTTTGATAGTTGTTTTATTATGCTTAGGTTGTGCTATTTGATACCTTAAAGTTTCAGAATATTTTTGAGAGATTTCATAATATGTTAATGAAGGTTTTGATTAAAAATCCGTGGTAAATTCGTTGTAGTTTTCTGCCTGATAGATTTTACTGCGTGATTTTTCATTTTTAATTGATAACTCCGATTAATCTGAAATTTTAGGATCTGGTCCGAAACTTCCTAATTTAGCAGAGAGAAAATTGTCTAAAATTCCTGATAAGTTTAAGATGCCCATAATAATTCGTGAACACTGCTGTAGTTTTAGGACAGATTCTGTCCATTGCTTTTATGATTATAGGTTCGCCCCCAAATAAATATTAGTTAATGTAAAACTATTTTGTGGATGGTATGACACTAAACAAAACTTCTGTAACATAAAAAAACTATTTTTTGATTGAGTGTTGTTTATGTTGATTGTGTGCTTCTGTGCTAATTGTGTGTTTCATATAGTTATAGGTAGTATTACTTCTCTAATCTTTCTATCTATAACTTATATATGCTATCCCAAACAGATGTCGTCTCGCCGCCAACCCACTGAGATGGAGCAGCTGATAGCAGCACAGGCACATCCAGCACAGGTGATGACCCAATTCATGGCTGCCCAGAATAATAACAATAACAATGGGAACAACCAGTCCTAAGAGGATGCTCTCACCAGGTTTTTAAAACTGAGGCCAGCTAAGTTCTACACTACACCTGAACCTATGATTGCTCTTGATTGGTTGCGCTCGGTGAACAAAAAATCAGTGACTGTTGGATACAGTGATGTGGAGAAGGTGAGGTTTGCTGCTCACCTACTGGAGGAACAACTGCTTCTTAGTGGGATACTTTCCAGATCACCCACCCACTAGATACTGTTACTTGGGCCATGTTTGAAGAAGGATTCAAGACCAACCATGTTTCTTCAGGGGTACTGAGTCTAAAGAGGAAGGAGTTTTGCAACCTACGCCAAACCAACCGCACTGTGGCAGAGTACATAGAGGAATTTAACAACCTATCATGTTATGCACCTGAAGATGTTGACGCTGATGCCAAGAGGAGAGAGAGGTTCCTGGATGGCCTCAGTGATGAGCTCTCGCTATAGCTGCCTGTGGTCTATTGCCCCCACTTTCGAAGAACTGATGGACAAGGCCAGAATTCTGGAAGGGAAGCACCAACAGGTGGGAAAACGCAAGAGGAAGCATAACAATCACCACTCAGGATCATACCACTGTGCTCGCACTTCTTATGATGGAGACTTTGTACATCATAAGCATGGTGGCAATGGACACAACCACAATGGAGGCAATGGCCACAATTCTGGAGGCAACAATGGTCATAACCACAACTATCAGAGGAAGGATATTAGCCAAGTGACGTGTTTCAAGTGCAACCAGAAGGGACACTATGCCGATAACTACACGGAGAGGAAGAGTGAAGCTGGATCCAAGCCGGATTCACCCCCGAAGGCAACTGTGAACCATGTGAGCATGGAGAAAGCACTCAACAAGCCATGTCATGTGACTAGTAAGTTCTTACTAATTCATCTATCACAGTCGTAATGTTTTCAATACTGGTGCACCGTATTCATTCATATTGAGACATTCATGGATAAGAATAGTTACATATGGAGTTACTTAGAGGATCTGTTAAAGAGAACCCACTGGAAAGGATTGGTAGCTAGCACAAGATTTCACAATTAAGTATTGGATGTTGGAGATGCCAAGTTCAGTTTTCTTAAGGGGGTTAGCCTCGACAACAACACCCATATCCTTGCTAGCCATTTCGAATCTCGGGACGAGATTCATCTTAAGGGGGATAGTCTGTCACATCCCAAGATTTTAGGAATTTGGAACTAGAAAAAATTATATTTGTGTCGCATTGGCATATAATTTTGCATTCATGAACAATTTCAAATGCAAAACACTATATTTAAGCCCTATTTTGAATCACTAAAATGCCCCTACAAAGGGAAATACATGTACTTGTGAAGTCACTATCATGGAATAGGCAAATTATTGCAAAAAGGATACTAAGTTTATCCTCTGAATTTTAGAAAAAATTATTGACAAAAATCAAGTCATTTAGATTATCTATGCAAAAGTTATGAGGAGAAATAGAAAACATAAAATAATAAAAAGAAAACAAACAAACAAAAAACCTAATCTAACTTAACCCGCGGACCTAGCCCAACTAGCGCCCCGCCCTACCTACCGCCGGCTCCACCCCGCGCGCAGCGCGCAACCGCCAGCAAGCAGCCCATCAGGCCCACCAGCAGCCCGCCAGCCCACATCTCCCCTCCTTGTGTCACTGACGCATGGGCCCTGCCTGTCATCCCCATCCTCGCGAACAGATCATGCTCAACACGATCTCGTTGAAACAGATCGATCCTCTCCGCAAAATTTGCGCGATTAAGTTTGCCCCTTCCCTCCTCCCCTCGGGATCCTCCCCATATAAACCCCACACCTCTCATCGTTGTCTTTTTTTTGTTTTCCTGAACCCTAGCCGCCCTACGAGCCGCCGATCTTGATTGCTGCCGTCGCCCCACTTCCGAGCTCCAGATCGAGTTCGAAACCAAGGGTTTCGACGTCGGCGACCCCTCTCCTACCCTCCACCATATTCCTCTTGCGGTGCCGCTTATCATCATGCCACTCCTTTGCCCGCCACCAAAGACAGCAACTAACGCCGCCGGAGCACGGTCGGAGCCCGAGAAGGACGGCAAGACCTCGCCGTCGACTAAGAGGGAGATAGCCGCTGTCGGGACCGCCCAGAGACCACCGCACTCCTCCGCACCTTGTCATCGGGTTCCCATCAACAAATACCACCGGAGGCCCCTCCACCGTCACAGTCTGACCCGCGTCGCCGTCGTTCGCCGCCAACGAGATCGAGGTGAGCGTTAGCATCCCTCATCGCCTTTGATTTGGGATTCGACGTCCAGGATTAGATCCTGTACCGAAAAGGTACGGGCGAATTGCGTCACGCCGCGGGGTGCCGCGTCAGTGCTGACCGGCTAATCGGCGTTGACTGGGCAATGCAAGAAATAGAATTGAATAAAATTTATAGAAAATGTTTTAACCTTGTAAAATTCATATAAAAAGATTGGTAGATCCAAAAATATCAAATAATATATCAATGGATTCGGAAAAACATGTACAATGATAATATTTCATTAGATCTAACATTTACAATATTCATTTAATGTAGTAATTTAATTAGTTTTAATGCCCTTGTAGGTTAATAAATTCATAAAAAATTATCTGTAACTCCGAAAAATATAAATAATATGTCGAAAGAAAGCTAATCTAATGTAGATTAATAATCAGATTAGATCTAATCTTTGCAGTACATATTTACTGTAATGATTTAACTAGTGTTAATGCTTTTTTAGATCATTAAATCTATATTAAATTATTTGCATATAACAAAAACATAAATAATATACTGATGGAAATCTGGTTCCAAGTAGATCATCAATATGCAATTAGTTCAGGCTTTGACTATAAGGTTGCCATGAAGATTTAAATAGATTAATGGTCCTTTTGGTGAAATAAATTCATAAGAAAATAAGTATTGTTCAAACAATTGGAAATAATATGTCCCTGGAATCACAATCCCGTGAAGATTATAGATCTGATTTTAGTTTGATTTTTATACAATAGAAACTATATAAATGATTTAAAACCCATTAAACACTATTTAAATCATACAAAAAGATCTATATCTCTGATTAGGGTGAATCCAATTCCTACTGGTTTGTATTAATGTCCTCTATCTAGTAAACCCTAGATCCAAAGTTAATTAGACAGTTAAGACATGAGTTACAATAGAACTATTAAAACCCCTATATTGGCAAATAATTATTAATAACAAGTACTCCATTACATTAATTGATCTCTTGAATGCATCATACACTTTAGTTTTGTTTAGGGAACTAAAATAACAACCATTGTGACTTATTAAATTGGCATGCATGCATTTGTTGCATTTGCTTGATATCTATGTGCTATTGTTTATGTTGAATGCATTTGTTTGATCGATAGATTGCGAGGAGTACAACGTGTGTGATTGCTACGAGTGCTTGAACGACTTCAGCTGCAACCAAGGCAAGTAGATACTAATTTTTTCATGATTATTGTCCTACTATTTTCAATGCATTGTAGTGTATTTTGTAGTTGCATGATTAGGAACTACTATCGCTATGCTATGTCCTATTATGTGGTAGGGATCTCTTGTAGTTGAGCCACCATTGGTAGATGCGCTTAGCCGTGCTATGATAGACGAGGGATGGGTTACATCACTGAAAGTTGTTTCTAAAAGTGTTGGTTTGCGAAAACTAAAAACAACTTAATCAATGAACCTCCTGGATGTGATGGGATTGACATTTTTTGGTGGTATCATTATGGAAAGGCACCCAGGTATCAAGAGAAAATGATTGGCTTTGTTATTTTATAGCTTACGTGTACAACCATATGCCAATAATGAAATTGACGATTGGTTGGACTTAGTAGGTTGTGGTAACTCGAACCCACGTATCTAGAGATGTAGAATTTTGGTAGGTTGGTACGGTGCGTGTCGGGTTTAGGGAGCTACTTACCGAACAGTCCCTTCTTGGACTTCTCCCTATCATCACCCAATATGAGAGTGGTGGTACGAGCTGGGCTGGCCAAGTCATATGGGTAAAGTGTACTAACCCCTATAGGGTGTATAAACTAATCGATTAGCCATGTCCCCGGTTATGGACATCTGAGTTGCTTGATATTGAGTTCATGACATGTTTCTCGCTCATTCTAATTTACTAATTGCTTTTATGTTGATGGCTTAACTTAATTGGGATATTTTTAAAGAAAATCAAAAACTGATTATGAAAGTAGGACAAAGGTATTTGAAAATTCAAGCTAGACACAGCTCCACTTGCCAAATAAGCATTTAGTTTGCTAGGTCTATTGTCTCATGATACTTCCAAAACGTATCTACTTTCCAGAACACTTTTGCTATTGTTTCTCATTTAAATTTGTGTCATTTGGATACAATTAACACGGACTGATGCTGTTTTCAACAGAATTACCTTGGTGTCTAGTTTTTGTGCAGAAAATCAACTATCAGGAAAAATCCCGGAAAATATGCCAAAAATTCATATTTCACCAGAAGATCCACTGAGCTAGAGTACGAGTCGGGGGGGAGACCTGGGTGGCCCACACCCCCTGCCGTGCGGGTGGGCCCACCCCATGCCTAGGAGGGGTGTGGCCAGCCCAGGCACCCCCTCGGTCTCTCTTCGCCTATAAGAAGCCTCTTGACCTAAAAACCGAGGAGGGTTTGTTGTTTTTCCAGAAAGAGTTCCGCTGCGCCGCCACCACCAGAAGCTGCGATTCGGAACCAGAAACTCCGTTCTGGCACCCTGCCGAGACGGAGAATTTGGGGAGGATCATCGCCATCGTCATCACCAACGCCTCTCCATCAACTATCAATGTTTCCCTCATCCATGAGTGATTAATCCCCGCTGTAGGCTATGGGGATGGTAATGATTGGATGAGTTCTATCATGTAATCGAATAAGATTGTTAGGGCATGGTGCCTAGTATCTCTATTAGTGCTATTTGACTTTGTTGCAACTTGTTATGCTTAATGCTTATCACTAGGGCCCGAGTGCCATTATCTCAGATCTGAACTTATTATTGAATCATTATTATAGTATTGTTTGTGATCTTACCTGCAAGTTGTGTACACATATCATTGTCCAGATCCAAAGGCCCCGAAGTGACAAAAATTGGGACAACCTGAGGGGATGGTTGTGATGTGAGGATCACATGTGTTCACGGAGTGTTAATGCTTTGCTCCGGTGCTATATTAAAAGGAGCACCTTAATTGCCAGTAGTTCCCTTGAGGCCCCGCTACAACGGCCTGGCAGGACAAAAGATGTTGTGCAAGTTCTCATTGCGAGCACGCATAACTATACATGGAGCACATGCCTATGATTGTTTAGTACTTGGATGCTTATTCTTATTTATCTATAATTTCCCTAGATATTGAAGTTACATGTTTAGACTCGTCCATGCAACGCCCGTCCATCCATCCCTATGCCTACCGCGTTCATAGCCTACTATTTGCTACTACTGTTACTATTTCTTTTGTTCTGCTGCTGCTGTTGCTTTGTTGTTTCTACTACAAACTGTTGCTACTGATAAACTTCTGTGAGCAAGAACTATTTCTAGGTGCAGCTGAATTGACAACTCAGTTGTTAAGGCTTGCAAGTATTCTTTGGCTCCCCTTGTGTCGAATCAATAAATTGGGTAATACTACCCTCGAAGACTGTTGCGATCCCCTATACTTGTGGGTCATCAAGACTATTTTCTGGCACCGTTGCCAGGGATCGTAGCTTTATTTGTAAGTTCACTTGGATCTAATGTTTTTCACTGCTACTCCTTTCATCATGGAGAAGTCTCGTGATGGAAAGTTTCCTATTTTACCATCCACTACGAGAACAGGTACAGTCCTAAACACCTCTGCTGCTCTTGATTCACCGTCTGTTATAAGTAAGCTTGTTACACCACCACCACATACTCATGCTACACACACTGCTACTACTGCTGAATCTGAATTTGCTTTTGATACTCATGATGTTACTTCTACTGTGCTTGATGTGAGTGGTTCATTAGGTCCTTTCCTAGATGCTACTATGGCTGGTCTAGGAAATACTAAAACTCCTAGTGAAGACATTGTTACACCTGTTAGCTCACCCGAGTCTAGAGAGAGTTATGATATTAATGATGGCTACATTGAGTTTACCGATGAATTTGTTGAAGAGTGCCAAAACACACATGGTTCTAGTGCTATTAAGAGTCTCCTTGCAAGACGTACCATTATTCCTAAACTGTCCTCTAATCCTAAGTTTGCCACCTCTCCCATAGATATCAAAGATAAATAGTATGATTTCTCTCTTGATTTATCCTATTTAGACATTGTTGAGAAAGAACCTTTTTGTGGGACTAAAAATGAGAGTGATGTAGCTCATATGAATGAGCTTTCCACTATGAGTGCTTTATTCTCTGATGATTTTAAGATGCGCAAGTACTTTGTTACTAAGATCTTCCCTTTTTCACTAAAAGGAGAATCTAAGGCTTGGTTTAATAGATTGCCTCCTGGTTCTATTAATAACCCTGATTGTTTGATTGCTTCTTTCTTCCAGAAATATTTTCCTCCCAGTGCTAGACATGCTGCTTTGCAGAGACTTTTTGATTTTAAACAGGGAGAAGAAGAGAAATTGCCTGAGTCATGGACAAGGTTCTGTGCCTTGATTCATGCACATCCTGGATGTCCATTGCCTAAAAATGAGCTTCTCGATATTTATTATAATGGACTAACTGATGATTCTAGGACATACCTAGATAGTTTTGCTGATTGTGTTTTCAAGAAAAGAACTCCTACAGATGCTGAAGAATTAATGGCTAAAATAAGCAAGAATTATGATGATTGGACTTTAACTGAGCTAAATACATCTGAGCCTATTACTCCTGAACCAGTTGTGCCTGAACCAGTTCCAATACCAACACCAAAGAAGAGGGGAGTTATTGCATTAAATGATGAAGTGATGAAAGAAGCTAAGAAATGTCTAAAGGAGAAAGGTATTAGAGCTGAAGATGTGAAGAATCTACCTCCTATAGAAGAATTATGCAAACCAATTCCCCACTCATCTACTATTGAAGTGCACTCTCTTCACTTTGATAAAGGTGACATTCCCTATGGTAAGCCTCCTGATCAATGCTTAGAGGAACTTGACACATTTATTGTTAAATAAGGTAATTTTAATAAACAAGTTCAGAATCATTTATTGTAAGACTCTAGAGCTATTAATGAGTTGAAAGATATTGTGGAAAGAACTTCTAATGATATTAAAATGCTTTGTAAACACTTTCAAATGGTTCAAACCCAATTTGATCAACTTGCTAAGGTACAAAAAGATATGCTAGTTAATGCCTCAGAAGATAAACATGCTTATGGAATTAGAACTAGGAGTGGTACAGCTACTCAAGACCCTTTATATCCCGAAGGACACCCTAAAAGAATTGAGCAGGATTCTCAACAAGGTGAAAGTAGTGGTAGTCCTCGTAAGAGAAAGAAAAAGAAACATAAAATAGTTGAGGAACCACTTGAACTTGCTGTAGATCCTAATAGTATATATGTCTCTGATGCTAAAACTGAGAGTGGTAATGATGAAAATGATGCTCCTGATAAGGAGGAAGTTGAGGAAGAACCTGAGAGGCACACTAAGAACACTAGGTACACTAAGAAAGATTTTATTGCTAAGAAACATGGTAGTGAGAGAGAGAACTTTGGGTGCAAAAACCTATGCCTATTCCAGGTAAGAAACACAAGTAAAAGGAGGAAGAACACTACAACAAGTTCTATGAGTGGATGAAGCCTTTATTTTTGCAAATTCTTTTGACCGATGCTATTAAGTTGCCTCCTTATTCAAAGTATATGAAGGATATTGTCTCTAATAAAAGTAAGATTCCTAATGAGGAAATTTCTACTTTGCTTGCTAATTATTCCTTCAATGGTAAGGTTCCAAAGAAACTTGGTGATCCAGGTATACCAACTATTCCTTTCTCTATTAAGAACAATTATGTTAGAACTGCTTTATGTGATTTGGGAGCTGGAGTTAGTGTTATGCCTTTTTCTCTCTACAAGAGACTCCAGCTAGAAAATTTGATACCAACTGATATATCTTTGCAAATGGATGATAAGTCAACTAATATTCATGTTGGTATATGTGAGGATGTTCCTGTTCAAGTGGCTCATAATTGCTTGGTTTTAACTTTTTGTTGTGCTTGAAATGCCTGAAGATGATAATATGTCTATTTTTCTTGTAAGACCTTTTCTTAATACTGCAGGTGCTATCATCAATCGCAATCAAGGAAAAGTAACATTTAATATTAATGACAAAGAGCATACTTTCTATTTCCCCAATAAGGTTGCTAAGAGCTATTGCCTAGATTCCATTGAAAATATTGAAAGCATCAAGGTTGGAGAAATATATTGTCCCATTCCATAAGAAAATTTTGAACCTATTATGATTGGGACCATTGCTATCAAGTTTGAGGTAACATAATCACCTTGTGGAATGCAATTTTTTGTTTCATATAAGATTGTTCTAGTAACAAGACTTGATCAACCTTGTTAACAAAAGGATTTTAATGAACAAAATAATGTTTTCACTATGGTTATACTTGCTTACTTTTACTTTTCTCCTTTTAGTCTTTGCCCTTTCTCTTGTTAGCTTTGGTTTTGTTAGTTGTTTGCTTGTTAGAGTGTCTTAGAACTTCTATAGTTTGTTTTTGGTTTGCTTTTGCTTCTTCTAAAAAAAACTTTTCTGCGAGAAAATTGGCCAAAAATAAAGTTTTCCGAGAAATCCCGGAAAATTCAAAATAATTTTTTCCTCGCAAAAAGGGGCAGAGGGACCCCTGGAGTGACCCAGGGGGCACCCCAGGCCAGCATACCCGTAGGCGGCGCGGCTAGCCCCCAGGTGGAGCCTGGCATGGGTGTGGCCCACCTGTGGCCCTCCAAGATGCCTCCTCCCAGCCATCTTCTTTCTCTCTCTCGAAAAACACCAGAAAACTTTCTCAAGCTCGAGTTCCTGCTGTTGTTTCTCCCTATTTTCGATCTCCTTGCTCAGCCCATCTTTGCTGCTGATTTTTGGAGGGATTTCTCCTTGGAATGTGCCTCCTCCGCTTGTCCAATTAGATTTGTGATTGGTAGATTGTATCTCGAGCATTTTGCTGCTATAGGTGACAGGTTGTGTGAGCTTGCATGCTTGTTCTATGCGTAGAGATTCCATTTTGATGCATGTGTAGCCCTCTAGAAAGTTCATATAGTAGCTTCTCATCATTTATCAACTTGGAATTCACTTGGTTTGATGTTTGTCTAAAAATTTCAGAAAAAAAAGGTCATGGACAACCACACCTTGGGTGAAATATTTGAGAGTGATGCACCTATGAGGGAAAGGCCTTCAATATGATCCTCCCGAGCTAGGCCCTCATACAATGAGGATCTCATTACACCACGATTTCGCGACGAGGGATATGAGGGGAATGCGCACCCTTCCACCTTTCCTTGCCCAACCTTTTTGCGGGCTGCTGGGATTCTTGAGGATTTTCTAACCTTGGTTCGGAGGGTTGGACTAACAAGCTATATGCAGGATGAGAGCGTGCAATATGCTACGCTCACTAAAACATTTGTGGAGAGCTTCTCTTTTTCTAACAGCTTGTTCAAGCCAGATGTGTCTTTCAAAATTTAGGCCTTACACCTTGACATAGAAGAAATTTTGTGAGATCCTAGGACTTGGTACAGCTGGGTCGGCGAAGAAGATTCTAGCTCAACCCACTAATTTGTTGGAGCTCTACTGTGGGATAACCAATGATGATGGCCGTAGAGCCCAGGGAGGAAAGATAAGAAATATCCAGCTCCCATCTATCGGGTACTTTGCTTATTATCTTGCCACTAGTGTTCTTGGTAGGGAGAACACTAGCGATATTTCCAACTATCATTTGGCCTTCATAGCTATTGTGCTCAACAATGAAACTAGGTACAACCTTGGTTCTCTCATTGCTCGTCGCTTAGCTGCTAAGGGACCCATTTATGGGGGGAATTATTGTTGCACGTGTTGTTGCTGCCTTGGACCTTGCCGTTGATCCAAATGATACAGTTTTGGCTCCTCGGAGGCTTGATCTTGCTACCATAAAAGTGCATCACTTTGTCACTGCTGGCTCTACCCTTGAGAGTTTGGTTTATAGAATGTTGTTTACTGATGGGGAAGATAGAGAGAGATCCCTCTACCCCAAACCACTTTGTTCAGTATTTCCCAGGGACCTTTGTCACGCTCCAAGGAGGAGATGGATGAGAAGCTGCGCATTCTTGGCTTCCATGGATACTATCAGGGGGACACGCCCTCATACGACCCCTCTGTGCACTACATAGGGGAGTCCTCGAGCTCTTACCAGGACGAAGGGGCCTCCTCGTCGTACTACGGAGGTGCACCCACTTGGTCACCATGGAGTTGAGCCCCACTTAGGCCAAAAGCCTAAGCTTGGGGGGAGGTATACTAACAACACACTCATCTATATATCATGTTTCGTCGGTTCTTTGTATATCCATTGTTTCGCTTTCTTTTTGGTTTTTGTTCCTGCTTTCCTAAAACACAAAAATACCAAAACTATTTTCGTTGTTTCTCTTGGTTTGTTTCTTTGCGTTTTAGCTTTGGTTTGCCTAAAGAAAAATCTAAAAAGATTTTGCTTTGTTTTTTTTGCTTTGTTTGCTTGTTTGAAAAATCGAAAACACCAAAAATATTTGTTGTTCTTCTTTGGTTTTGTGAGTTCTTTGCAAGGTTCAGCTGTCCTCAGTGGAGTTTGGTTTCATGTTATTATTCAAGTCACACAAGTGAAGGGCAATAATGAAGATTACAACAACTTGAGGTGTGGTAAGAGGCTGGTAACAAACTCTATTTGTTTTCATTTTTGTACATATAATCATCATTGTGAGCATGCTTAGTCTGTTCATGTAAGGTGTATGTTATTTATGGATGCTTAGTAGTTCTTGCTTTCTTATGATTAGCTCCATCTTGCTAATAGTTTGTAGCATGTCATATGAATGTTTGCTTGCATTGTTCTATTCATATTTTGGTATGATATTGTGGTATCCTCCTCTGAATGTTTCATGTGAATCGACTTGGCACATGCTCACGCATGCATATGACTAAACAATAGTCAGTAAGCCTCGACGATTTATTTTGCCCAGAGTTCTTGTATCACTTTCATGCCATAATTAGTCAAGTTTTGTTGCAAGCATGATTATGACAATTATTGCTCTCTCGTTTGTCGCTCCCTCTCTATTGCTAGCCTTCACTGGCACTGAGTATGATCTCTACTTGTGCATCTAGCTCCCCAAAACCAATATTGCCAACAGTGTCCACCATACCTACCTATTAGCATCATTTTCTATTCAGTGCATCTTCGTTATGCCTTGTTTTCTTCCAAATAAAATGTTTGTCTGTTTTGAGAAAGTTAGTTAGTAAAGATCTCACGAACTTGATGGCACACTTTATTTCCGCACTTAATAAACCTTAACCATTGTGACTGTCCATGAAAGTTATATGCTTGCAAATTATAGGCTGGGAGTTAGCAGAACCGTGCTGCCACGAGGAACGCTTTCAACACTTATGGATACTTATCCAGTTGATACCATGCTCTTTTGTTTTTGGATGTCTTCGGTGTGAAATAAAAGGGGAGCTTGTGAGTTCATGGAGTTATATATATGTGTTAGAGAAACGTCTGGGCCGCTAGCCTAAGCCATGACTAATCATGGTGGAAACTTGCAGCATTACAATAATGAGCATCTGTGAGGCATCCTCAATAAAAACCTATGCAAATAGCAAATAAAATGATCGCTGAGATGCTCATTGTCTGCTTTCCTTGTTATTTTGATCATGGGATAGCTCATGTGTCATGTGCAAGGGGTACCCCGTTGGCGGTTCTCTATGATAAGGTGACTAAAGTTGAGTAGCACGAGGAGCGGCCCTCGTACTCAAGGGACATGGGATTTCCAGTTTATGGTATGTCAAGCATACAACTCATATTGGACCTCACTTTCACCATTAACCACATAAACATGCCTATGATAGGGGCAATGAGAGCTCAAAGATAGCGAGTACCTTACTTTCAGCATTTGGAAGCCTTTCAAACTTTTTAAAACCCTTTTCACTTCCTTGTTGAGTCACCACTTATTCTATGAGCACCTTCTTGAGAGAATAGTTGTCATTCTTGTTTTTGTCTCAAAACTTGGTTAGTTATGTCATGACTTTGATGCTTGTATCTCTGATATCTTTACTTCTTGTCTTCATGTGAACTTCAGAGGTGCCTTGGCATTTATATTGTGTTCTACAAACAAAGACAAGCGAGATACCACTCTATCATACCTTTTTATGAGCATTTCAATGTTGCTTATGTTTATGTTCCATGCTACTTATTATTATTGAGTTGGTTTATCTTCATAGCTTGCATTGAATATTGAGTAGACTTAGTTGCATACTTCTTATTATGAATGGTTTAAGTGTCTACTCATGTGCTGAGAATATTTACATCTTATGAAGCGAATGTGTTCGTGAAAGTTCTTTTATCGCACTTAGTTTTAAACTGAATTGCTTGAGGACAAGCAATAACCTAAGCTTGGGGGCAGTTGATACATCCAAAATGTATCTACTTTCCCGAACACTTTTGCTATTGTTTCTCCTCTAAACTTGTGTGATTTGGATACAACTAACACCGACTGATGCTGTTTACAGCAGAATTACCTTGGTGTCTAGTTTTTGTGTAGAAAATCAACTATTAGGAAAAATCCTAGAAAATATGCCAAAAATCCTATTTCACGAGAAGATCCATGGAGCCAGAGTACGAGACGGAGGGGAGCCCTGGGTGGCCCACACCCCCTGCCGCGCGGGTGAGCCCTCCCCGCGCCTGGGAGGGGTGTGGCCAGCCTAGGCACCCCCTCGTTCTCTCTCTTCGCCTATAAGAAGCCTCTTGACCTAAAAACCTAGGGGGGGTCGTCATTTTTCCAGAAAGAGTTCCATTGCGCCGCCACCACCAGAAGCCACGATTCGGAACTAGAAACTCCGTTCTTGCACCCTGCCAGGACGGGGAATTTGGAGAGGATCATCGCCATCGTCATCACCAACGCCTCTCCATCAACCATCAATGTTTCCCTCATCAATGAGTGAGTAATACCCTGCTGTAGGCTATGGGGATGGTAGAGATTGGATGAGTTCTATCATGTAATCGAATAATATTGTTATGGCATGGTGCCTAGTATCTCTATTAGTGCTATTTGACTTTGTTGCAACTTGTTATGCTTAATGCTTGTCACTAGGGCCCGAGTGCCATGATCTCATATCTGAACTTATTATTGAATCATTATGATAGTATTGTTTGTGATCTTATCTGCAAGTTGTGTACACATATCATTGTCCGGATCCAAAGGCCCCAAAGTGACAGAAATTGGGACAACATGAGGGGATGGTTGTGATGTGAGGATCACATGTGTTCACGGAGTGTTAATTCTTTGCTCCGGTGCTCTATTAAAAGGAGCACATTAATTTCCAGTAGTTCCCTTGAGGCCCCGCTGCAACGGGCTGACATGACAAAATATGTTGTGCAAGTTCTCATTGCGAGCATGCATGACTATATATGGAGCACATGCCTATGATTGTTTAGTACTTGGATGCTTATTCTAATTTATCTACAATTTCCCTAGATCTTGAAGTTACATGTTTAGACTCGTCCATGCAACGCCTGTCCATCCATCCCTATGCCTACCGCATTCATAACCTACTGTTTGCTACTACTGTTACTATTTCTTTTGTTCTACTGCTGCTATTGCTTTGCCGTTTCTACTACAAATTGTTGCTACTGATAAACTTCTATGAGAAAGACCTATTTCCAGGTGCAGCTGAATTGACAACTCAGTTGTTAAGGCTTGCAAGTATTCTTTGGCTCCCCTTTTTCTAATCAATAAATTTGGTAATACTACCCTCGAAGACTGTTGCGATCCCCTATACTTGTGGGTCATCATCTCCTTACTTAGCTATACTTGCCATACATTCCATGTATTGACCCTTCGGGGCTGCTACGTTTTATGTTGCAGGATGTTCCGATTTAGAGTGATCGACTAGGTTGTGATACTCCACTGAACAGTTGTTCGCCTGTGGCACAATTGAAGATGGAGCCTATCAATTGTTTATGGTTTTGTATGCTACTTGATATTGAGATAGCCTTGAGCTAAGAAATATTGTAATAATTGCAAATTCTGGATCAATTCGTTATTTATGATGCGCTGTTAAATTCTTTGGTATTCATCTATACTGTGTGTGCCAGTGAACCGATCCAGGGATTGACACTATACACATGAACTCATCCTTATCAGGCGAGGGTGTTACACCGCACCCCTTTCCTCTTGATCTTGTTGGAATTTGGTGAGTTTTGGGCTGCTAGCCCATTAGACAAATTCTGAAATTCTCTTTGGCCCACTTGTGTATGGCAGCATATGGCTGTGCTAGTGGTGCTAAAGTTTAGTCCCACATTGCTAGTTGAAGGGGAGTTGGACCACGTTATATAGTAGAGTGTTGCACCACTCACTAAGGTGTGACAAGGAGAGAAGCCCTCGCGCACTCCTCCTCCGACGCCGCCCGCCTCGCCTCGCCATGCCTTGCCTCGCCTCGTCACGACGCGCGCGCGCCGCGGGTTGCGGGAATCTCGCCGAGACGAGCTTTATTTTGCTGGTTGGGAAAACTAATTATGAGTCATTAACGGACGTGTTAATTACAGCCGTTTCCAATTTTTATGGACGTGGACTGTTACCGACTCGGACATGGGCTGAGCCCACGATCTTCCTAACCTGCACTATATAAGCGTCTGCGCTAAACCTAATCGCTGACTCAATACACACACGTGCCTACCTCCAGAACCTTGCTTTGCCGCTTTCGTCTTCCCCATCCCGGCTTGTGGCATGCACCACAGATCGGGACAGTAGGCCTCCGAAACCCTGCCTCTCGTGAACCTGTACGGGTGAGGGGCGATCAGGTTTTTGGGGAGCGCTCAAGCGCGACTACTGGCAACTAGCGACGAGTTTCCGAATGACGACTTCTTCTCGAATGTCAGCGATCTCTTCGGCAACCTCAAGATGGGCGACAACGCTGCTGCAACCGCTGTGGCTGCTATTCAGCCTACATCGTATGTGATCTCGATCTCTGTCTTTTGGATTATGCTAGAGTTCTTTGTTCTAGCATTTGGTGTAGATGTGATAGGTTTATCTCCTATAGATGTAATCTGTTCATCTACTTTGTTGATCTGTATAATTGGTTTTAGTACCATTTGTATGATCATGATTTATCAATTTATTGTTCGGATTAAATCATATGGATTATTGCTTATATTTCCAACAATCCAAAAACCTGATTATAGGCAACTGAATTCCACTGGTGTAGCCGCGGCTACTAGGCCGCCTCCTTTTGATGGCATGCACTATAAGAGATGGCGCAAGAGAGCAGTTCTTTGGTTTGAAAACCTAAACTGCTATAGCGCCACTCTTGGCAAGCCTGAAGGAGATCTTTCTGCTGAGCAGGAAGCGACCTTTAAGAAAGCCGATACCATGTTTATGGCGGCTTTATTCAGCGTTCTTGGGGACAACATTGTTGACCCGTATATGTCATTTGATAATAGCAAGGACGCGTGGGAAGCGCTCGAGACCAAGTTTGGGGTCTCGGATGCTGGCACTGAGTTGTATGTCATGGAGCAATTCTATGACTACAAGATGGTTGATGAGCGCTCCGTCATTGAGAAGGCTCATGAGATACAATCACTTGCCAAAGAACTTGAGCAGTTCAAGTGTTCCTTACCGGACAAATTTGTGTCCGGTGGCATTATTGCCAAGCTTCCTCCCTCGTGGAGGAACTTTGCTACTTCTCTAAAACATAAGAGACACGATTTTTCCTTTATGGATCTCATTGGGTATCTTCATGTGGAATAGAAGGCGAGAGCAAAGGACAAAACTGCCCGAGGATTTGAGGGAGGTTCTATTGCCAATTTGGTGCAGAGGAAAAACTTCCAATCCCACAAGTTTAAGAATAATAACAAAACTAAAGGAAAGGGGAAGTTTGATGGCAAGAAGAAGGCCATGCACTCAACCAACATCAAGAAGAAATATGATAAGAGAAAAGGATCTTGCCATGTTTGTGGTAATCCTGATCATTGGGCTCCTAGATGCCCTAATCGCTTTGACAAGCGTCAACATGGGAACAACGTCAAGGACGCTAATGTTGTTATTAACGATACTGAGATGAAGGATGCTGGGTACGGTATTTTACCTACTATCATTTCAGTATGTCATTCTTCTGATTGGTGGATAGACACGGGTACTAATACACATGTATGTTCTGATATTTCCATGTTTTCCTATTATCAGGTCTCAAGGACTTCTTCCGTGTTGATGGGAAACGGCTCATGTGCTTCCGTTCATGGTGTTGGTACGATAAATCTGAAGTTTACTTCGGGGAAGACCGTACAACTGAAGAATGTGCAACAAGTTCCCTCCATCAAAAATAATCTCGTCAGCGGATCGCTTTTATGTCGAGATGGCTTTAAGTTGGTTTTTGAGTCCAATAAAGTTGTAATTTCTAAGTATGTACAATTTGTTGGAAAGGGTTATGAGTGCGGAGGTCTGTTCCGTTTGTCTTTGTCAGACTCATGTACTAAAGTTATTAATCATGTTTGCAATGATAATGAGTCCAATGTTTGGCATTCACGACTCTGTCATATTAACTTTGGTTGCATGACGCGGCTAGCCAATATGAGTTTAATTTCGAAATTTACCACTATCAAAGGTTCTAAGTGCCAAGTTTGTGTGCAAGCAAAGCAACCCCGCAAGTCTCATACGGCTGCGGAACCAAGAAACTTAGCACTGCTAGAACTTATACATTTAGATCTTTGTGAGATGAATGGTGTGTTGACAAAAGGTGTAAAAAGATACTTTATGACGTTGATTGATGACTCCACTAGATACTGCTATGTTTATCTTCTGAAATCTAAAGATGAAGCTTTGAACTACTTCAAAATCTATAAAGCTGAGGCAGAAAACCAACTTGATCTTAAAATCAAGCGGCTAAGGTCAGATCGTGGTGGAGAGTACTTTTCAAATGATTTTGATTTATTCTGTGCGGAACATGGTATTATACATGAGAGGATGCCTCCCTACTAACCTCAGTCAACTGGGGTGGCCGGAAGAAAGAATCGCACTCTAACTGATTTGGTTAACGCCATGTTAGATACATAGGGTCTTTCCAAGGAATGGTGGGAGGAGGCGCTAATGACTGCGTGTCATGTCCTAAACCGTGTTCCTGTAAAGGATAAAACCATGACTCCATTTGAGGAATGGGAAAAGAAAAGGCTTAAACTATCTTACTTACGAACTTGGGGTTGTTTGGCGAAAGTCAATATTCCAATACCCAAGAAGCGAAAGCTTGGACCAAAAACCGTTGATTGTGTTTTTCTGGGATATGCATTTCATAGCATTGGCTATAGATTTTTGATAGTAAAATCTGAGGTATCCAACATGCATGTTGGTACAATTATGGAGTCGAATGATGCGACTTTTTTTGAGGACATGTTTCCTATAAAAGGTATGTCTAGCTCATCAAATCGAGAGATGACTAGTTCATCTAGTCAGGAATTTTCTATAATTCCTGAACCCACTATGCCGATATAACACTCTGATGATCCTGTGGAGGATGACAATGAAGCTCCCAAAAGGAGCAAGAGAGAAAGTACTACAAAGTCATTTGGTGATGATTTCATTGTGTACCTTGTGGATGATACTCCCACTTCTATTTCAGAAGCCTATGCATCTCAAGATGCTGACTACTAGAAAGAAGTTGTCCGAAGCGATATGGACTCCATCTTAGCTAATGGTACTTGGGAAGTCACTGATCGTCCTTATGGGTGCAAACCTGTAGGATGTAGGTGGGTGTTCAAGAAAAAGCTTAGACCTGATGGTACTATTGAAAAGTACAAGGCGCGTCTTGTGGCCAAGGGTTATACCCAAAAAGAAGGTGAAGACTTCTTTGATACTTACTCACCTGTAGCCAGATTGACCACTATTCGAGTACTACTTTCCTTGGCTGCCTCACATGGTATTCTCGTTCATCAAATGGACGTTAAGACAACTTTTCTAAATGGAGAGCTAGATGAGGAAATTTATATGGATCAGCCTGACGAATTTGTAGTAGATGGTCAAGAAGGAAAGGTGTGTAAGTTAGTGAAGTCTTTGTATGGTCTTAAGCAAGCTCCTAAGCAGTGGCACGAGAAGTTTGAAAGAACTTTAACTGCTGAAGGCTTTGTTGTAAATGAAGCTGACAAATGTGTGTACTATCGCCATGGTGGAGGCGAGAGAGTTATTATGTGTCTCTACGTTGATGACATATTGATATTTGGGACCAACCTCGCTGTTATCGAGGAGGTCAAAGAGTTCCTATCTCGCTGCTTTGAGATGAAGGACTTGGGAGTGGATGATGTAATATTAAACATCAAGCTACTCAAGGATGATTATGGTGGGATTACACTGCTTCAGTCTCACTATGTGAAAAAGATATCGAGTCACTTCGGGTATAGCGACTGCAATTCTTCTCCAACGCCTTATGATCCGGGTGTGCTACTTCTAAAGAATCGAAAGTTTGCTAAATATCAATTGAGATATTCTCAAATTATTGGCTCGCTCGTGTATTTAGCCAGCGCTACTAGACCTGATATCTTCTTTGCTGTAAGAAAACTGAGTCGATTTGTGTCAAATCCTGGAGATGATCATTGGTATGCTCTTGAAAGAGTTTTGCGCTATTTGAAAGGCACTGCGAGTTACGGTATTCACTATACTGGGTATCCACGGGTATTTGAGGGTTATAGTGATTCAAATTGGATATCTGATGCTGATGAGATTAAGGCCACAAGTGGTTATTTTTTTACACTTGGTGGTGGTGTTGTTAATTTCCTGGAAGTCTTGCAAGCAGACCATCTTAACGAGGTCAATAATGGAAGCAGAACTCATAGCATTAGACACAACCACTGTTGAAGCAGAGTGGCTACGTGAGCTCTTGATAGACTTACCTGTGGTTGAAAAACCAATACCCGCCATCCTGATGACTATGATAATCAAACTGTGATCGTCAAAATAAACAGTTCTAAGGATAATATAAAGTCATCAAGGCATGTAAAGAGGAGATTGAAATCTGTCAGAAAACTGAGAAACTCCGGAGTTATTGCATTGGATTATATCTAACATCTAAGAGTCTGGCAGATCCTTTCACAAAGGGATTATCACGTAATGTGATAGATAATGCATCGAGGGAGATGGGTTTGAGACCCACACTATGAGTTGATCATAGTAGTAACCCATTCTATGTGATCGGAGATTCCGTGAATTAGAGATGGAAGACAAGTTGTTGGTCAGCTGAGAGGAGAGTATTCCCATATTATGTTTACATCTCCATAAAAATGCAATACTCTCTTAATCTCCATGGCAGGTTGATATTTATCTTAATGTGTTCCAAGTGGCTTTTATAAGCAGAGATGTTGTCCTGCAGAACATCTCTTGAGGAACACACCTATATGAGTCTGATTGTCAAACGTCGCAGTCCGTGAGTGTTGGGTGCTCTCTAATAAACTCATGAAAGGCCCTGGAGTATGAAGGATAAGCTCCAAACCGCGGGGAAGCCAACGGCAGCCCTGTACCGGTCCAGATTTTGTGTCAAACTAGCACACAGAAAACTTGTAGTTCAAGGCATAGTCCACTATTCAAGTTGCTAGCTAGTGTAGCATAAAGTTTAACGTGGAAGTTCAAATTAACAGTCTCCACTACACACCGGTATATAAAACAATGTTCTGAAATAAAAGTGATATGATGTGCCAATGAGACTTTGTGGGGTATTGTTGGAATTTGGTGAGTTTTCGGCTACTGGCCCATTAGACAAATTCTGAAATTCTCTTTGGCTCACTTGTGTATGGCAGCATATGGCTATGCTAGTGGTGCTAAAGTTTAGTCCCATATTGCTAGTTGAAGGGGAGTTGGACCACCTTATATAATAGAGTGTTGCACTACTCACTAAGGTGTGACAAGGAGAGAAGCCCTCGCGCACTCCTCCTCCGACGCCGCCCGCCTCGCCTCGCCTCGTCACGACGCGCGCGCGCGCCGCGGGTTGCGGGAATATCGCCGAGCCGAGCTTTATTTTGCTGGTTGAGAAAACTAATTATGAGTCATTAACGGGCGCGTAAATTACAGCCGTTTCCAATTTTTATGGACGTGGACTATTACCGACTCGGACGTGGGCTGAGCCCACGATCTTCCTAACCTGCACTATATAAGCGCCTGCGCTAAACCTAATCGGTGACTCAACACACACACACGTCTACCTCCAGAACCTTGCTCCGCCGCTTTCGTCTTCCCCATCCCGGCTTGCGGCGTGCACCGCAGATCGGGATAGTAGGCCTCCGGAACCCCGCCTCTCGTGAACCTGTACGAGTGAGGGGCGATCAGGTTTTTGGGGAGAGCTCAAGCGCGACTACTAGCAACCACGACGTCGTCTGACGATGAGTTCCCGAACAACGACTTCTTTCCGGACATCAGCGATCTCTTCGACAACCTCAACATGGGCGACAACGTTGCGGATGCTATCCAGCCTACATCGTATGTGATCTCGTTCTCTGTCTTTCGGATTATGCTAGAGTTCTTTGTTCTAGTGTTTGGTGTAGATGTGATAGGTTTATCTCCTATAGATGTAATCTGTTCATCTACTTTGTTGATCTGCATAATTAGTTTTAGTACCGTTTGTATGATCATGATTTATCAATTTATTATTTAGATTAAATCATATGGATTATTGATTATATTTCCAACAGATCTGTCATCGCCCTCCCTCTCCTCTCGGTCATTCATCGCCCCTCCATCTCCCTCTCCCACTAATATATGGCATCCTCTCCGCGCACGCCGCCGCCCATCCGTGTCAACGCCGCAGTTCGGTGAGCCCTTCGCTTCCTCTTTGTTTAAATTCATTTGTATATGATGCGTCCACTTACATTAGGGTAGATTTAGTAGATGATTTTTGTAGTTGAAATAGGGTAGAAATTTTATATGATTTGTGTAGTTGAAATAGGGTAGAAACTTGCAGTGTAATGTAGATGATTTGTGTAGTTTAATTAGGTTAGTTTTTGTTAGATTATTTGTGTAGCGTGTTTAGTGTAGTCGGCGATTTTGTTAGAAATTTGTATAGACAATTTTATTAGAGTATTTTCATAGTGTGTAGTGTAGTAGATGATCTAGTTGGAAATTTGTAGTGTGCTTAATGTAGTGTAATGTAAATGGTTTAGTTGAATCTATTTGATTCAGTTGGAAAATGTGGTGGATTAGAAACATTGTTGTTAATTTACACGATAAACATAATCATTTAAACTATAGTAGCATCATTATTAAACTCTTGTGATTTCACCAAGCCGCCCAACAACGAGCCGAGTGCACAACCAGTCCAACATACCCTCAACACACAACATATGCGCACGCTCCAAAAGTTGTCGCCGCCGTCTTCCATGAACCCATGTTTAGGCCGGAGAACAATGCATTGATCTTGCCAGTCCTGCCATCGATGCCACCGCCCTGAAGACGTCTATCATCATGTGTCTGCCGCCATGACCCCGAAAGAAAAGACGCCGCTCCAACTCAAGACCCATCCAGCTAGAATATGCTCCAAAGATGCTGCCCCCAAGAGGGAGATCGGCGATGCACGTCGCCATCGTACGATCTAGGAGACCCAAATTTGTGGTTTCCCCCGGAGCAGCGCCTGGGCAAGGAGACGTGATGGATCGGATGTAACAAGAAGCTCCTATATAACAATGGCTCAAAGGAGAGTGTGACACGAAGAGCGGCACCATCGACTGATCCAAAGGATACAGGGTTTCCCCTAGAAACTCTTGCTCACAGACTGACACCATGACCGTCCCACAAGCCTGACGCCGCCAAGGGGCCTCCGCCACCAAGCAGCAAGGGAACTGACGATGAGGCCGAGGGAGACGACCTGCCACCGCAACGGAGTCACTCCGCCATCACCAAATCCAGGTCCGCCACACCAGGATCTGATCTCCACCGTGAACGGTCAAAGATGTCGCATTTTGCCACGCCGCTGCTACAGCCACACGCCGCTCCGCCGAGTTGTCTGGTGCATGCTCCATGTACACCCATCGAAAGGCGCTAGGGGCGAAGAAATCCCCCCGGTCGCCGGTGTCGACCAGGCTCCGCCCAGCCGCACCCTCGGGCGGTGGCGAAGGAGGAGGAGGGGGAGGGACATGTGGCGAGGGTTAGGGTTCCTCCATGGTGGTGGAAGGGAGGAGCCTAGAAAACCAACTAAAAAAATACAAGGACATCCAATTATTTTGCAACGATAAATTGGTGTGTTCCAATGTTGACATTACACCCCAACTTATTCCCAAAATGCAATGACCTGAAATTATTTCGTAAATCAAGTCCTATATATATATGTGTGTGTGTGCCGAGACTGTTGGGCAGAGCACTCCTTTGCAATCCGCACACAGCTTAAAATGAAAGCAATGAAAGGGAGCCTATGCCACGAGTTCGAGACTGGCATCCCCGCAGCCGTTGTGTGGGAGGTCTATGGAGGCCTCCTCCTCCCCCAGTTGATTCCTCAACTGCTTCCTACCATTGTCTCCAAGCTCGAGATTGTAGGAGATGGTGGGGTCGGAACAGTCTTGCATCTCACTTTTTCTCCTGGTTATTAGAATCTCAACTCAGGCACTTCGATCTACCCAGCTTCAGGCTGGTGATTAATTTCATATTGGTGATTCTTGTTCTTGCTAGGCACCCCTTGATTGGAATACCAAAAAGAAAAGTTCATCAAGATTGACAATGAGAACTTTGTCAAGGAGGCACTCGTAGTTTTTTCTTTTTTGGAAATGGGCGCTTTATTACTCAAAGTTTACACACGGCCTCTGCATAGTTAGAATGCACACAGCCAAACAACCACAGTCTCGGTCGAAAACAAAAAAATCTGAAATACAGAGGAATAAAAATAAAAGCATAGTTCTCCCAACTATCTAAGCAGGATCTATTCGCAGCGGTTGCTGCCATCCATGTCGGGAGAAGACATCGCGCGCCGTATCTTCCAACCGCCTACAACCCTCCGCAAACAAGTCGCGGAACTCCATACGTTGTAGATAAGTCCATGATCGGAGTACAGCCGTGGCCCGATAGATAACCTGCAATGGAGAAGATACAACATTATTAAAAATCTTGTCATTTCTATATAGCCAAAGCAACCAAATAATGACAAGCGTTCCCACCCTAAATACAGTCTCATATTTATCCTCAATCCCATTCATCCAGTTGCCAAAAACATTGACCACCGATCGAGGAGGAGATAAACTAGAGGCTATTTGGATGATTGACCATATAACACGAGCAAATTTACAATGGAAGAATAAATGACGTATTGTCTTATTATGATGACAAAATACGCATTCAATGCTACCATGCCAATTCCTCCTAACAAGATTATCTTTTGTGAGAATCACCCCCTTACGGAGATACCAAGCGAATATCTTCGTTTTAAGGGGTATCCTCAACTTCCAAATTTTATTATTGTCATCGACTGGAATATTAGGTTGGATCAAAGCTCTATAAAATGAATCAACAGAAAAATTTCCACTATGTAAAAGTTTCCATTTAAATTCATCCATACCCTCAGATAGTTGTATCCTGGATAATCTTGCTAATAGATTATTCCATGACACCAGTCTAGGACCTAAGAGACTTCGTCTGAAAGACACATTAGGAGGATTAGTTTCCATTACCTCAGCGAGAGTATTCCTTTTGTGTCTAACAATCGAATATAGAGCTGGATATTGTTCACGGAGATATGTTTGGCCAAGCCATTTATCTTCCCAGAACCTAATCTGTGAACCATCCTTAATATTAAAAGTGCCAAAACGGAAGAATTGCATTTTGGAAGCCATAAGTCCAGCCCAAAAGTGTGAATCACCTCGTTTTCAAACCAGTGTAGACACCGCTTTTGAGCCAACATATTTCCTCAGAATAGTTTGCCAGACCCCTTCTTCGGTAAGAAGTTTGAATAACCATTTACCCAATAATGCGGTGTTTTTTACTTTTAAATCATGTATGCCCAATCCACCATATTCTTTGGGTCAGCAGACAACATTCCATTTGGCCAGTCGATATTTCTTTTTCTCACTATCCCCTTGCCAAAAGAATCTTGACCGGAAATAGTCCAGTTTAGACAAGACTCCTTTTGATAACTGGAAGAATGATATCATATACAGTACCATGTTGGTGAGTACTGAATTAATGAGGACCAGTCTTCCACCAAGAGATAGCAATTTACCCTTCCAACTATTTAGACGTTTCTGAAGTCTTTCCTCAACGAGTTTCCATTCAGCAATCGTAAGACGCCGATAATGAATCGGTATTCCCAGATAATTGATTGGAAATTGCCCGTGACCACAACCAAAAAGATCGGAATACAGGTGAGCCTCGTCTTTAGCCTCTCCAAAACAATACAAATCACTCTTATGAAAGTTTATTTTCAATCCAGAAAGCTGCTCGAATGCTGAGAGTATTAGTTTCAGGTTCTTGGCTTTCTCCAGATCATGTTCCATAAATAGTATTGTATCATCGGCATATTGAAGAATTGATAGACCACCATCAACAAGATGTGGAACCAATCCTTCAATTTGACCATCAGCCTTCGCTCTCTCAATAAGGATAGCCAGCATATCTGCCACTATATTAAATAGTAAAGGCGATAATGGATCCCCTTGTCGCAGCCCTTTTTTGGTCTGAAAGTATTTTCCTATGTCATCATTGACATTAATGGCAACACTACCCCCAGTCACAAAAGACTGTATGAGAGCACACCACTCTTCAGAAAATCCTTTCATACAGAGTGTTTGCTGTAAGAAAGACCAATTAACTTTATCATATGCCTTCTCAAAATCGATCTTGAACAATACCCTATTTAATTTTTTTGAGTGCAGTTCATGAATCATTTCATGCAGGGTTACAACGCCATCTAAGATATTTCTCCCTTGCATGAAAGCGGTTTGAGAAGGTCGAACAACATGATCAGCCACTGAATTCAGTCTAATCGTAGCAACCTTTGTGAAAATTTTAAAACTAACGTTAAGAAGGCAGATTGGATGATACTGTTGTATACGTTCTGCATTGTTAACCTTAGGTAGTAAAATTATGTTGCCAAAATTTAGCCTGAATAGTTCTAGCTGACCAACATGTAAAAACTCGAACAAGCGCATCAAGTCAACCTTTATAACTTCCTAGAAAGTTTTGTAAAACTCTATTGGAAAGCCATTAGGTCCTGGCGCTTTGTTTGGTTCCATTTGGAAGACAGCCTTCTTAACCTCCTCCTCAGTATAAGGAGCAGTCAGAAAGTTGTTTTCCACAGTAGAAACATGAGGAATATCCTCCGTCCGTGACTCATCCAAAGAAAATGAATTTTCAGGAGGTGCCCCAAACAAAGATTTATAGTAGTTGGTAATATAAGATTTAAGATGTTGCTGACCTTCGATCGACCCTTCTTCCTGGATTAGAGAATGAATAAGTTTCTTCTTATGCTTGCCATTTGCAATAGCATGGAAGTATCTTGTATTCGCATCTCCTTCTAGGATAAATTTGGCTTTAGACCGTTGGTACCACTTGAGTTCTTCTTCACGCAGAAGTCTGGCAATTTCTGCATTCGATTGGTTTTTAAGCTCAATCTCTTGTGCAGTCAATAACCTAACCTCCGCTGAAGCCTCCAAGTCATTAATAATAGCAGAAAGGCGTATTTTTTCATTTTTAAGGATACCAGAAGTATGTATAGCCCAACCACGGAGGAATTTGCGCAAGGCGCGCATTTTATTGTTCCAACGTTTTATAGGTGTGTGACCACTAACCGGTTTTTCCCAAATAGCCTTCACAAGGTCATAAAAACCATCACGATCAATCCATCCTAGTTCAAACTTGAAACTGTTCTTGGATTTCCGTGGTGGTATTCCGACAGATAATAGCAATGGAGCATGGTCCGATAAAGTCTCAATACGCTCTAAAGCGCGAACAGTTACCATAGGAAATTTATCTTCTCATTTGGTATCCATAAGCACTCTATCTAACTTTTCATATGTAGGCTCTGGAAGACTATTAGCCCAAGTAAATTGTCTTCCTAACATTGTAACCTCTCTTAAGTCTAAGCTGTCTATGACAGCATTAAACATGAAAGACCAATGTTTATCAAACCGTCCCTGACTTTTCTCATGAGGGAATCTTAGCAATTTAAAATCCCCACCTATAAGGATAGGATAAGGATTATCCTTAGCAAGATTAACCAACTCACGTAAAAAGTCAGCTTTATAAACATCCTGGACAGCCCCGTATACAGCGACCAGAGACCAAACGAAATCATCAGCCTTGTTCCGGATATGGAGTTTAATAAAAAAATCTCCAACCGAACTGGCTAATATTTCCATTGTCTCATCTCTAACGCCTAACAGGATTACCCCGGACCGCCCCCGTGGCGGACGTGATACCCATGTAAAATCCACTCCACCAGAAAGGCGATTGAGTTGACTTTGTGAGAAATCACGTCTACCAGTCTCAGAAATACCCAAAAAATCCAATTTATAATCTCTCACACAATCGGCAAAGAACAAATGTTTAGCCAAGTCACGAAGACCTCTGCTATTTGAGAACATACCATTTATTGAGAAACAATTGGGGATTTGGGTACACGAGATCTCTTACGGGACCGATGGCCCTTTGATTTCCGACCAGAAGCTGTAAGATCATATAATGAATCCAGCCCGGTCTCATCAAAGCCCACATCTGATACTTCACCAACTAAGTGAGAAAGGAGTTGACCATCTATTGTGGCATGCAACTCATCCTCCTCCATTGGTGAAGGGTCAGGAACAACAGAGATTTTAGGAGTAACCGTTAGACGGTCAACCTCCATATGTCTCAAAACAGAATTAGAAAGATTAACTTCACTAACAGATCTACCCAAACTAACTCCAACTTTAGACAGCTTATCCATAATAGAGTTATTTGAAAAAGAAAGAAAAGATTTAGATGAATTACCCGGGGTGTCCAAATTCTTCTCCGCCTTCCTCTGCATGGCCTTGCCCAAGGAGTCCTCATTTGTGGCAGAGGCTCCCAGTGCATCAACACCATGACGAGAACTCCTGCGCGTCGGGGTCGCAGCGACCAAGATAGGACCATCGGTATCAGGGGACAAACCAAACCCCTCCTGGGTCAGGTCCATCCTTCCTGCCTCCGGTCCACCAACTGAGCCAGAGCGTCCCCCCAAGTCCGACGGACAAGCACTGTGGGAGGAACCTCCAGCATCCCTCAAAATAGAGGGAGTATTTCACTTCCCCGGCCTCTGCACCTACTAAGGATGCACACAGCCATTAAGCATGAGTACCAGGATTTTTAAACTTGGTTAAGCACCAAGCCTGGTCCTCAAGATAAATTGCATGAGTACCAGGAGAGCCTGGTCCTCAAGTATAAATAGAAACCTTAATTCGCTTCCGTGAGGATTTGAACTCAGGTGTCGGGTTTGTATATCCACTCCCCCAACCAGTTGAGCTAGGCTCACTCCTCAGGAGGCACTAGTAGTGGAAGGAAGTGTCCTAGATCTTGGATTTCTGAAATATTCGGTACGGTTTGAGATTATAGAGAATGCAGACAAGACATCTATGATAAGATCAACCCTTGAATATGAAGTTGCCGAAGGGGATACACGCACCGCATCCCTTGCCAGTACCAGTACTTTAGCTGGTCTTGCTGAGGCCATCACAAAGTACATCAAGGTGCAGAAGAACGCTGAGCAAACTCCCAAATGAACTTCATAAGAACAGAGCACCCCCACCAGATTGTATCAGATAAGCTAAGTGACATGGCGCCCTCTATACCCTTATGTCACATGCATACATGCACCTGTAGTACGTGACAATGGCATGATATATGTCCAGGCTCAAAATAATGTACTCCCTCTGCCTTCATTTTGTTGTCTAATTTGAGGCCAAGGGAGTAGAACTTTGTGTTTCATGTTTGTGAACCATCCCTCCGGGGTTGCCTATTGTAACGGTATCTCCGGCGTCTTTAGTTATCCAATATATGGTGTTTTACGTGAAGGTGTTTTTTAATCAAGTATTGTCGTGTTTTGGCGTGAGGCTTTTTGTTTGTCATTTGCGTTAGGTTCGTCCACATCGATGGGTTGCTCATAGGCTTAACACTCCCCCTTCAGGTTGCGTTGATCGCGTGATTGTGAGATCTATCAGGTTCTTGTGAATTACAAAGTGCATCATGAAAGTTCAGACCAACCATTGTTCTTCACTGACAATGACTACCTTTGTAATTTATTACATATATTTCTTGTGTGTTTTTTACCAGTGGTGTCATAGTAAATCGGCATTTTAGACCAACTTGTGCAGAGCTATTTGTCCATGTAGATACCCGGTACACTCGGTGCCAGGCATGCTGCTTTTCTCTTGGGTCAGATTCTACAGTGTTTTCTTGTTTACGAGAAAATATGCCACACATTTATCGTCTATACCTCCATTTGTCCATTTGTAGAGTGATTTACTTTGGACGCCGAACCTCCTATATTAATAACCCAATATAGGTGACATTTTTATGCATGAAGAATGCATGTATGGTAGCTGTATATATGACGTTGTCCTGCAACTCTGAATTCAGTCACGGATGTTGTCTTTTTGGTAGCAAAGCAATGCATTCCTGATCGTGCAACGGATGGGCCAATGCTAAACACGCGCAGCAGACATGTGGTACGTACTCTTCTCGAGGCGCAGGCTAACTTGGTGTTTTGCGATGGCAGCTTGTCTACACGGTGTGGACCTCAGCTTTGTTGCCTAATTAATCTGCTCACATGTCCATAGTCGGAGAGAAATACGGATTTAACTTGCCATTGGAGTAGTACAATTGGAAGGCTGAAAAAAAGGTCGTGAGTATACATATCGACGGGAGGGATAATTATCGGATTGTCCTTAGAAGTTTTGGTGTATTCAGTTTTGCCCTAGCTGCGAATGGTGCTCTCTTACTAGCTGCAGTTACTATGACGAAGCCAACCGATCAGTTTAAATGAGTATAATGAATTAAAAAATAAAAAAAAATCTGTATTTGGAATAGGTAGACATATATACCTGTTATTTGGAATAGCACTAGTGGAAATGAGGCTTTTCGTTGATCCTGAAAAAGGGCTTTAACACCGGTTCTTCTACAAACCGGTGTTAAAGGGGGCCGTACCAGCGTGGCCCGTGCGGCAAAAAGGAGCTCCTTTTAACATCGGTTCGTGCCACGAACCGGTGTTAAAGGACCCTGCAACAGTGGACCGCGCAGCCCTCCCCCCCCCCTTTAACACCGGTTCGTGGCTTGAACCGGTATTAAAGGGGGGCTATATAAGACACCGCAGCCCACACCCCACTCTTCCATTTTTTCACTATCTCATTTTGGAGCCTAGCAAGAGGGTGTGAAGAGTGCTAGTTTGTATTTTTTTCATATGCACAAAAGGTGTTCGGTGAAATGCCCGAGAGCTCAAAATAAGTTTTCTCGTTGCTCTTTCCTTCTCGGTCGAGGTCGGCAACTATCCTTTCATGTGTCATTGATGTACTATATATATAAATGGTCATTTCCCTATTAATTTTTTATATATACTACATATTAATGCAGATGAACCGGCAATGGATGTACGGTGACCGCCGCACTTCCGAGTACATTACGGGCCTCCAAAATTTCATCGTTGTGGCTAATGCAAACCGTGATCACAATGGTTTTATGTGTTGTCCGTGTGTTCACTGTCAGAACAAGAAAGACTACTCAAATACCAGAACCATTCACGCCCACCTGCTTCGATCCGGTTTCATGCCCAGCTATAATTGTTGGACCAAGCACGGAGAAAAAGGGGTTGTGATGGACGACAACGAAGAAGAAGAGGATGATGACAACTATCATAATATGTATCCTGAATATGATGATACTGCAACGGGGGTAGATAATTAAGATCAAGAAGCAGCAGATGGTCCCGCTGATGACGATCTTGGTCGGGCCATTACTGATGCAAAGAAAGAATGTGAAACTGAAAAGGAGAAGGAGAAGCTGGAGCAGATGTTAAAGGATCACAAAACATTGTTGTATCCAACTTGCGAAGATGGCCGCAAAAAGCTAGGTACCACACTGGATTTGCTGCAATGGAAGGCAGAGAACGGTGTGACTGACAGCGCATTTTCAAAGTTGTTGGTAAAAATGAAGAATCTTCTTTCACGAAATAATGAGTTGCCCGACAGTACATACCAAGCAAAGAAGGTTGTCTGCCCTCTAGGATTATACGTGCATAAGATACATGCCTGCATTAATGACTGCATCCTCTACCGCGGTGAGAAGTACGAGAATTTGGATGCATGCCCGGTATGCACTGCACTGTGGTATAAGATCAGACGAGACGATCCTGGCGATGTTGAGGACGAGGCCCCTAGGAAGAAGGTTTCCGCCAAGGTTATGTAGTATGCTCCTATAATACCATGGTTAAAACGTCTCTTCATAAATAAAGAGAATGCCAAGTTGTTGGGATGGCACATGGAAGACTGTAAGAAAGACGCGATGTTGAGACTGAAGGGAATATGCCCGAGAGGCAATAATAAAGTGGTTATTATCGTATTCCTTATTTATGATAAATGTTTATTTTACATGCTATAATTGTATTAATACGAAAACGTTAATACATGTGTGTTTAATAAACAAAAAGGAAGTTCCTAGTTATGCCTCTCTTATAAACTAGCTCGTTGATTAACATGATGATCAAAGTTTTCTGATCATGGACATTGGATGTTGTTAATAACGAGGTCACAACATTAGTGTAATGATATGATGAACATTCATCCGAAGTATAGCATTACGTTCAAAGTCATTGAGTTTATATTGCTATAACAACTTACGAAGTGATCCTAATCCTTAGACCATGAGATCATGTCAATCACTAACACCGAAAGAGTTTCTCGATGACATCAAACGTCACACCGTAACTGGGTGATTATAAAGATGGCTTCAGAACTACTAAAGTGTTATGTTGAGACCCATGGATCGAGAGTGGAATTTGTTCATCCCGATGACGGATAGATATGCTCTGGGCCCTCTCGGTGATATCACATTGATTAGCTTGCAAGCAAGTGATTTGATCACTAGAATGTTATATCACGGTAACGAGAAAAGAGTGCATGTCGGTAACGAGATCAAACTAGGTATGGAGATACCGATGATCGAATCTCGGACATGTAATATATCGTGAAACAAAGGGATTAAGATACTAGCGTAAAAGGTTCACACGATCACAGAAGTCATCGTTGAATGTGTGGGAGTCAGTACAGATCTCCAGGTCCCGCTGCTGATTATTGATCGGGGAGGGATCTCGATCATGTTTGCATTATTCGCGAACCGTAGGGTGACACACTTAAGGGATACCGACACCATTCGGAGCAAATGATATGCCAGAGAAAGAAAAAGGAAAGCGCAGGAATTTATTTCACTAGACACCGAAACTGTTTCGGTTGAAATTGCTGAAAATGGTTCTGCATGTGAAATTGAAATGTTGTAAGGGGTTTTATGTGAATGTTTGTTAATTAAAGTAATTAACAAAATTCTTAATAAATAAATAAAAAGAGTTTTATTTAAATGAGAGCTTGCATTAAATTTTGTGGAAATTTAATGCATGTGAGTGGATTTTTGAGTGGAGGCTTTTTAATGGGAGTGGAGGCTTTTCATTTTTGAGTGGGAGCTCCACCCACATGAATGTGGAAGAGGTGGGGGCAGCCCCCATGGCTGGGCACCATGCCCCTTGGGTGCCCCCCTCTCCCCTATAAAAGGCCCCCCTCTCCTCCTCTCAAAACACACCTCCTCGCGAAGGATCTCTCTCCCCCCTTTAGAATTCCCCCATGGTCTCGGATCAGCGAGATACATGTTCCCGGTGGCTTTTTCTGGAAGGATTTGTTGCTTCCGCTGCTTCGCTGGAGCGAGGGCGCGGAGGTTATCGGGGTACCCGTACGTGTGTGCGATCACGGATGCACCACTGCTTTGAGGTGCTGGACTTGATCGTGCTGGACCGGCTGGACCAGATGGACTTCATCACGATCTTGAGATCGGCAAGCGTTCGTCTACATCATCCACGAGTACAACCTCGTTAACGCTATTCAGTCTACGAGGGTATGTATTCTATGGATGTATATCCACCCGTTGCTTGTATCTAGTAGATAGATCTTGGTACATAGATGTTCCCATCGTAGGAAATTTTTTGTTTTCTATGCTGCGAACCCCTACAGTGGTATCAGAGCCGGATCTATGCGTAGATACTTTGCACGGGTAGTACACATATGAGTATGTGGGCGATGATGATCATTTTATTGCTTCTTAGTTGTACTTTGGATATTGGTGGCATAGTGGGATGAATCGGCCCGAACAAACTTTACATGTCCTCGCACATGAGACCTGTTCCACGCTTGACATGCAACTAGTTTTGCATAAGTGGCTAGCTGGTGTCTGTCTCTCCTACTATAGTCAATATCTAATTTGCAACGAGTTGTCAACAATTTGGTTATCCTCGTTGTGGTTCATGTTCGTAGGTAAGAACGGTTCTATCTCGAAAGCCCTAAGCCACGTAAAATTTGCAATGGATAAATTAGAGGCGTCTAGTTTAGATTGTTGCTGGGCTAGTGTTATGATATGGTGATGTTGTAAGTAGAAGTATGAGATGATACTCTTACAACACACATAGCGTGTAAGTTCCATAGACCTTGGCCTTACACATAAAGGTATGATAGAGATCATACCACGGTGCACATGATGGAGATCATATGCGGGAACCATATCATTTCACTAATAAACATGTGATGTTTTGATTGCATCTTATATTGCTTGTTTGGCGTTTTATTAGCATAATAAGATGATCCCTCATTTACATGTCAAGATAAGAATCTGTTCTTCCTTAAGTATGCACCGACAATGTTTCGTCGCTTCAAGGCATCACGTGATGATCGGGTGTACTTGAATCCACGAGCATATCTCGGGTGTAAGACAGTTACACACGTGAATACTAAGGTTCTTACTTGGCGAGCCTAGCATGTACAGACATGACCTCGGAACACGGACCGAAAGGTTAAGCATGAGTCATATAGTAGATATGATGCCCATTTGATGCTCGCCTTTGAAGCTACACCAACTCACGTGATGATCGGACTTGGTGTAGTGGATTTGGTTCATGTAATCACCGAAAAGACACGAGGGATGTCGTTTTTGAGTGGGAGTTCATTTCTAATTTGGATTAGTAGAACTCAATTTATCATAAATTATATCAATGTGAATTTGCATAATTTGTTGTAGTCATTGGCATTCGTTCACCACCTTATGCATAGTTGTAATTGAGATAATAGAACTATAGAATTCTGGATATTTACTTTACGAACTGGTATCGTATTGTGTCGAGTTTCAATCTAAAGTTTAAAGTCCTGTTGCAAACTTTCAGCAAAATTCTATTTACTCCGTGAAATTTAATAATTGGTATTAAATCGAGAGTAACAATTCCAGTGTTAGTATCTTAAGTATCATGTTTGCCTCCATGATTCTTGATTGTTTTAATATCAAGTTTATCTAGGAGCTGAAAGAATTGTTTCAGAAACCATCATGTGTGACAGATATAACGATATCCGAAACAATGTTTTGGTTGCAATATGATAGAGTATAATATATGTTCTCATATTGGATGAGAATTTACGAATGTTGGAGATGCTAGACATCCTAATCATCCAATAGGGTTTTGGAAAGTAACGTTATACTCACGATTCATCTTTATAAGCTACAATAGCTTGATCATGAAAGTCGTCATGATAAGGATGAATAGAAGATGTATGTAAAGTGTTTACTACACTAAAAGATTAGTAAAGAATGGATTTTGAAAGAATACCGATTATTTTGATGATGGTGATCTACTTCAAAGTGCAAGTCCAAAAGTATTATTATTTGAATATACATGCTTTGGACTATGTGTCATGTATATGGCGCCACTTTTGATGTTGATAGATTCTTTTAAAAAGAAAAAGGAAATGCTGAAAGAGAAATCTATAAAATATATTTGGTAGAAAAGAATAGATTGGAAATATCCAATTTAGGTATATGGATGATATACATGTTATGGTTGTATTCTTTGCTTGTTAAACAATGTGGTTCTTGGGTATTGGATACCGAATTGGTTGGTATGAAATTTCATACGGAACGACGCAATTCATGAACCACAATGGCCTAAGTAACTAGCAAGAGAATATGTGATGATGTTCATCGAAAACAAACAAACCGTTGTTTCTATTTCTCGTTGACATAAAAGCTTGACTTCAAGATTTGTTTTAATAATTGTTATTTGAATCAGGTATTATGAGAACAAAGGTTCTTCAAATAATTACCGTATTCCATATAAGATGGATGATTTACAAATCTAGTTGGAGAAATCACATCCATAAAACCTAATGCTAAAATGTCGCAAGACAAATGATTGAAAGATCACTTACGAAGTGACATCGTTGTTTAAATTATATTGGAAAGAAAACATGAAGAATCTCCATTTTCATGGATTTTTGGAGTCTTTGATTTGATCAAGTGACGCTTGTGAGACTTTCCTCGGGATAATTAAAACTTCGTTCAAAGGCCAAAGAAGAACGAACGACTAAATTATTGGAATTTATACATATCGATGTATGTAGTCCATTATGTGTAGTCGTAAGCGATGCGTTTCAACTTCATATGCTTTCTCCAGAAATTTGAGTGAATATTCCCTTAATGAGATAGAAGTGTGAAATATTTGAAAATGTTCAAAGACTTTCAAGATGAAGTGAAAATCATTGTGACAAGAAAATAAATGGTTTATGATTTTATCATAAGGGATTTATTTGAGTTACAAGTGTAACAAGAAAATAAATGAATTATGATTTTACCATAAAGGGATTTATTTGAGTAGCAAGTTTAGCAAAACACCTAGATTTACATCTCCCGAAACACCATAGAAGTATGGAGTGTTTGAGATTTGTAATGAAACCTTGTTTGACATGGTTGGATCAAAGGTGTTATTTATAAAACTGCCATTATGTTTTAAAAAGATTAAAGCTTTAGAGACTACCGCTTTTACACTGAAAAGAGCTTCATCTTGATCCGTTGAAATGACACCATATGAGTTATGGTTTGGGGTAAAACCCAAGTTGTCATTTCTTAAATTTTGGTATGCTGAACATAAGTAAGATGTTTACAACCGAAGTCGGATGGGCATGTCTTTGTAGGTTATTTCGAATAACAATTGGTTATTCCTTCATAACACCCATGACAAAAGGGTTTGTCGCTTGAAACATAGAGTTTCTTGAAGAAGGAATTTTTCATAAATTTTAAGTGGGAGGACAATAGAACTTTGATAAGGTTAGCGAACCTTAGCTAAATGTGATGAGTTGCGCAGCGCCGGAAATGGTTCCGGAGGCTGCCATAATGCTCATAGCTTATGTGCCTCAAAGGTTGTGGTCACGGAGATCTAAGTTCTTATTGAACCAAGTCGGTCGGATAAACAAATCAAATGCTGAGATTTGAGAGTAAATCATTATTGTTTGACAATGATGAACCGACCACATACAAAGAAGCGATGATGGGCCCTGACTCCGTCAAATGGCTCGAAGCCATAAAATCCGTGATAGTTCCATACACGAGAAACCAAGTTTTGAACTTGGAAGACCCTCCGGAAAGGTGTAAAAAACCTATCGGTCGTATTTTGATCTATAAGGAAACAGACATGGATGTTTCACATCTATGAAATAGTCGACATGTCGTAAAGTATTTTACGATAATGTTCAAGGAGTTGACTATGACAAGATTTTATCTTTCATAGCAATATTTAGTCTAGACGGATTAAAATAGCAACCACTACATATAATTTGGTATATGGTAGATGAATAAACAAAACAAAGTTCTTATAATAGAATGGTTACCTAGGACGTGTACATGACACGATCCAAAGGTTTTTGTTAATTCAAAGGATGCTAAAAAAAGGGCATGCAAACTTCAATGGTTGAAGTAAGCATCGCGGAGTTGGAATCTTCACCATGATGAAAAAGGAGTTTTTCATCAGGAGACAATGAAGATGCTTGCATTTGCAAGAAATTAAGTGGGAGCGTTGAGACATATTTCTAATACATTATGTGGAGGACATCTTGTTGATTAGAAATGGTGTAATTTTTATTGACAAAGGTTAAGAATTTCATTTTGATGAAATACTTAGGCAAAACCCGAATATTTAGCATGAAAGTCTATAGTGGATAGACCGAGACGCTAATATGGTTATGCCAAACATACATATATGAGATATTGAAGGAGTTCAATATAGAAACGACAAGAAACAGTTCTTGTCACATGGAAAGGAATTGAATCAAGATTCAAGTGTATCGACACTTGATAAGTGAAACAAGATTCAAGTGCTTTGACACTTGATGAGTGAAATCACGAGAATGTTTTGATCAATCATACCATGATATGTACACATCCAGATATGTCCTATGCTCTAAGTGTTATGAGCAAATACCAGAATGAATCAAAAAATGATCATTGGACGATAGTAAGGATATTCTTATGATCTTTTGGAAGAACTAAGAATATATTTGTGTAGAGGTGACAAACAATTACAAATAGTTCATTGTAAAGTGTTACATTGATACTAGTTTTGTCACAAGATACAAATTAAGTTTATCTCAATTTAAACTATGGGTGGCACAATGTAATGGAAAGGAGATTCCATGATGGATTTGGAAGAGTTCCATAGTTAAGACATTGTGACAAATACTACAACAAAAGGCTAAGTATATGACTGCTATAGTAGCAGCAAAGGAGGGAATTTGTGTCAAGTAGTTTGAAATCAAACTAAGGTGTGGTTCGCAACGGGCTAACACTAAAGATATATTGTATGACAATAGTATCGACATGGTTTAACCCCAAGGAACTAAAGGTCTCACCGAAAGACCAAATTTATACAATGCCATCTCATTGGAGAATGAGTGATGCGTGGAGACGCAAAGATATGCAAATACACACGGACCTGAAAGCATCAGATCCGTAGATTATGTTAACCACTTGCAGTTTCGTATATGGAACACCAGAAAGCCATAGGTGTTCAATACGCAAAGTTTTCAAACTAGATTATTGTCTCTAGTGCAAGTGGGAGACTGAAGGGAATATGCCCGAGAGGCAATAATAAAGTGGTTATTATCGTATTCCTTATTTATGATAAATGTTTATTTTACATGCTATAATTGTATTAATACGGAAACGTTAATACATGTGTGTTTAATAAACAAAAAGGAAGTTCCTAGTTATTCCTCTCTTATAAACTAGCTCATTGATTAACATGATGATCAAAGTTTCCTGATCATGGACATTGGATGTTGTTAATAACGAGGTCACAACATTAGTGTAATGATATGATGAACATTCATCCGAAGTATAGCATTACGATCAAAGTCATTGAGTTTATATTGCTATAACAACTTACGAAGTGATCCTAATCCTTAGACCATGAGATCATGTCAATCACTAACACCGGAAGAGTTTTTCGATGACATCAAACGTCACACCGTAACTGGGTGATTATAAAGATGGCTTCAGAACTACTAAAGTGTTATGTTGAGACCCATGGATCGAGAGTGGAATTTGTTCATCCCGATGACGGATAGATATGCTCTGGGCCCTCTCGGTGATATCACATTGATTAGCTTGCAAGCAAGTGATTTGATCACTAGAATGTTATATCACGGTAACGAGAAAAGAGTGCATGTCGGTAACGAGATCAAACTAGGTATGGAGATACCGATGATCGAATCTCGGACATGTAATATATCGTGAAACAAAGGGATTAAGATACTAGCATAAAAGGTTCACACGATCACATAAGTCATCGTTGAATGTGTGGGAGTCAGTACAGATCTCCAGGTCCCGCTGCTGATTATTGATCGGAGAGGGGTCTCGATCATGTCTACATTATTCGCGAACCGTAGGGTGACACACTTAAGGGATACCGACACCATTCGAAGCAAATGATATGCCAGAGAAAGAAAAAGGAAAGCGCAGGAATTTATTTCACTAGACACCGAAACTGTTTCGGTTGAAATTGCTGAAACTGGTTCTGCATGTGAAATTGAAATGTTGTAAGGGGTTTTATGTGAATGTAACAAAATTCTGAATAAATAAATAAAAAGAGTTTTATTTAAATGAGAGCTTGCATTAAATTTTGTGGAAATTTAATGCATGTGAGTGGATTTTTGAGTGGAGGCTTTTTAATGGGAGTGGAGGCTTTTCATTTTTGAGTGGGAGCTCCACCCACATGAATGTGGAAGAGGTGGGGGCAGCCCCCATGGCTGGGCGCCATGCCCCTTGGGTGCCCCCCCTCTCCCCTATAAAAGGCCCCCCTCTCCTCCTCTCAAAACACACCTCCTCGCGAAGGATCTCTCTCCCCCCTTTAGAATTCCCCCATGGTCTCGGATCAGCGAGATACATGTTCCCGGTGGCTTTTCTGAAAGGATTTGTTGCTTCCGCTGCTTCGCTGGAGCGAGGGCGCGGAGGTTGTCGGGGTACCCGTACGTGTGTGCGATCACAGATGCACCATTGCTTTGAGGTGCTGGACTTGATCGTGCTGGACCGGCTGGACCAGATGGACTTCATCACGATCTTGAGATCGGCAAGCATTCGTCTATATCATCCACGAGTACAACCTCGTGAACGCTATTCGGTCTACGAGGGTATGTATTCTATGGATGTATATCCACCTGTTGCTTGTATCTAGTAGATAGATCTTGGTACATAGATGTTCCCATCGTAGGAAAATTTTTGTTTTCTATGCTGCGAACCCCTACAGAGACACCCCGCTGATGGGTCACAGTGGAGAAAAGTCGAGCGAGAGTACCCGGACTTCGCACGTGACGCAAGGAACTTAAGGTTTGGTCTAAGTACAGACGGCATGAATCCTTTTGGTGAGCAGAGCTGCAATCACAGCACCTGGCCTGTGACTCTATGTATCTATAACCTTCCTCCTTGGTTGTGTATGAAGAGGAAGTTCATTATGATGCCAGTGCTCATCCAAGGCCCGAGGCAACCCGGCAACGACATTGATGTGTACCTAAGGCCATTAGTAGAAGAACTTTTACAGCTGTGGGCCAAACCAGGTGAACGTATGTGGGATGAGCACAAAGGGGAGCCATTTGACCTACGAGCATTGCTTTTCGTAACCATTAATGATTGGCCTACTCTTAGTAACATTTCAGGGCAGACAAACAAGGGATACAATGCATGCACACACTGTTTAGATGAGACTGAAAGTGTATATTTGGATAAATGTAAGAAGGTTGTGTACCTAGGGTATCGCCGATTTCTTCCGAACCTGCATCCAGTAAGAAAGAAAGGCAAGCATTTCAAACGTCTGGCAGAACCCCGAAGGAAGCCTGTCCTCCGTACCGGTGAGGAGGTATTTGGTATGGTCAAGGACCTAGAAGTAATCTTTGGAAAAGGTCCTGGCAGTCTATCTGTTCCGAATGACGATTCCGAACACGCGCCCATGTGGAAGAAGCAATCTATATTTTGGGACCTACCCTATTGGAAAGTCTTAGAGGTCCGCTCTTCAATCGACGTGATGCACGTGACGAAGAATGTTTGCGTGAACCTGCTAGGCTTTCTAGGAGTGTATGGGAAGACAAAAGATACACCGGAAGCACGGCAGGACCAGCAACATCTGAAAGCCCCTGAAGAGCCTATGCATCTTGAGAACAAGAAGGGTAAACGATGCCACTTAACTCCTGCCAGCTACGCTCTTACCAAAGCAGAGAAGGAAATCTTTTTTGAATGTCTAAGCAGTATCAAGGTCCCGTCTGGCTTCTCGTCGAATATAAAGGGAATAATAAATATGGCAGAGAAAAAATTCCAAAACCTGAAGTCTCATGACTGCCACGTGATTATGACACAATTGCTTCCGATTGCATTGAGGGGACTTCTACCTGAAAATGTTCGAGTACCCATTGTGAAGCTATGTGCATTCCTCAATGCAATATCTCAGAAGGTAATCGATCCAGAAAGCCTACCAGGGTTACAAACAGATGTGGCCCAATGTCTTGTCAGCTTTGAGTTGGTGTTCCCACCATCCTTCTTCAATATTATGACGCATCTCCTGGTTCACCTAGTAGAAGAGATTGCCATTCTCGGTCATGTATTTCTACACAATATGTTCCCCTTTGAGAGGTACATGGGAGTCTTAAAGAAATATGTTCATAATCGTGCTAGGCCAGAAGGAAGCATCTCCAGGGGCTATGTAACAGAGGAGGTCATTGAGTTCTGTGTTGATTTTATTTCTGACCTTAAGGAGATTGGTGTTCCAGAATCACGACATGAGGGAAGACTGCGTGGAAAAGGCACCCTAGGATGTAAAGCAATGATATGTAGGGACGGGCATTCTCTCAATCAAGCACACTACACGGTTTTACAAAGATATATCTTGGTTGCCCCGTATATCAATGAACACAAGAATTTAATACGCCTCAAACACCCGGGGCAGTCTGATGAATGGATTATAAGTGAACACATGGCGAGTTTTGGCGGCTGGCTGCAAAGACTTCTCACGAATAACACCACTGTTGGGGATCAGCTGTACTTGTTGGCCAGGACACCATCTTCGACTGTATGTACTTTCCAAGGGTACAAGATAAATGGGAATACATTTTACACGATAGTCCAAGATAAAAAGAGCACCAACCAAAATAGTGGTGTCCGCTTCGATGCAGCAGAAAACAATGGGCTCATATGCCAAGAAGTTCATGCTCATATTATGTAACTCTAGTTCATGTTTTTAATATTAATAAATGTCTTGAGTGTTAGTCTTGTTTTGTGGATGGACCGGGACTATGAGAAGAAGTTATCCCGATTTGTACTTACCATTAAGATCTGATCTCCAAACGCGCGGTCACATATTAGGGAGTGCCTCTATGACCAGTTTCTTGGAGATGCCGGAGGACTGGGCTCCGTCGGCATCTCCCTGAAACTGGCCGTAGTGGTGTCCCTGCTCTCGAAAACTATCTTGCAGCTTGTAACTTCTCTAACTAGATCAATACACCTGGGAGCTAACTAATTTCACATATTAGGGAGTGCCTCTATGACCAGTTTCTCGGAGATGCCGGAGGACTGGGCTCCGTCGGCATCTCCCTGAAATTGGCCGTAGTGGTGTCCCTGCTCTCGAAAACCATCTTGGAGATGCCTCAAACTGGCTGGAGGACTGGACTCACAAGGATGCCTATTTATAGTACAAGCAGCTCGGCATAGTGTCGACACTTACGAAATAATGTCGACACTCACCCCTATTATTAGTGCTGACTCGTGTTTTGTCCCGGTTGGTGTCTCCAACCGGGACTAAAGGTTCATCTTTAGTCCCGGTTGGTGACTCCATCCGGGACAAGGTACACGCCGCACGACATAATGTTGACACTCACCCCTATCATTAGTGCTGCCTGGCCCAGCCTGAAATCCCTCCAACCGTCCCATTTTTAGAACAATGTCATATTTCTTCTATTAACAGTATATGTATTAAATGATCCATTTTTCTTCCTTCTATTTCTTCCCTCCATATTTTTTCCCGCCATTTTTCTTCCCGCCATTTTTCTTCCCGCTAGTTCTTCCCTCCAGTTCTTCACGCCAGTTCACTATATATATATATATATATGTAGGGTTGGCCTCCATTGTCATTGCACATCTCTAGACTCATATCTGCAACCTCATCACTCTTTCCCATGGCTTCCACCATAGCACTAACCCCCAGGGAGGCGGAGGCGCTTTGCGCCTCGAACTACCCCTGCCCGTCGGGCTACTATGTCCCTGTCGGCTGGATGCTGAGCGCCGGAGGCATGCCGGTTCCTCCTGTCCCTCTAGGTGTGGCGCGCCGGATGGCCATCACGAACCACTACTACTTCGAGCTCACGCCGGAGCAGCGGAGGAATCCCAGATGGCATCCCGACTATTTCCCTACTTGGGAAGCCTTCTTCGTGGATCGGCGTGAGAGGGCGCTTGCCAGGCACGAGGAGGACGTCCCACCTCCTCCTAACTTCAACGAGGCCGGCCGTCGGCTATGGTGGCGCGGTCGGACTCTCCAGAGCGTCATGGCCTATGACACTGCCGCCGACTCTAACCCCCGTCTGCGCTACCCTCAAGTCCAGCCCACGCGTACTCAGCCTTCAAGGTTCAATTACGGCGACCCCGACGACGACAGCGATGACAGCGGCGGCGAGTACGACGACTACAGTGGCGAGTATTACAGGTGTAGGCAGGAGCATGACTGAATCACTCCAACATTCCGAAACAAGTTCGGCCGATTGTTACTTAATCTGGTCATGTATCTTAATTTTTAGTTTTTTATGTATCTTAATTTTCAGTCGTGGTTTATGTAACTTACTATTAGTTGCATTCCGTATTTTAATTCCAGTTCTATCTCCTTCACAAAATGACCTATCTCATTCGAGGTTTCTTGGCTTTCGGGTCAAATGACCAATGTTATGGCTAGAATCAAGGCATAGTTTGTGATAATATGGCCATATTGTGCATACATGTGCATCATGGCATGGCAAACAATGTTGCAAGAGGAAGTTTTCCTTTTTATCGCACCAAAAAGGCATTTTCCATTTTCCGAGCATAAAAAACGGACGGTTTTGTGAAGCAACCACCAAATGGCTAATTCAAAAAACCACCAACACATGTTACAAAAATACTAGACCACCTTATATGGAAAATGAACCAACATGGGGATATGAAATCTTTCCGTCCACCTCTGGTGAAAAACACAAATTCCTGCCGAATCGGCAGGAAGTGGGTCAGATATGAACTACAGGTACATGATACGATGCTCATGATTTTTTACAAAAATCATTTTTAGGTTCACAATATGCTATTTTATCAAAAATCCAATGCAAGTTGAGCGAGGCTTGGCCCCGAGCTAAGAATCTGCATGCCCGTTGTTCGACAAAGTTTGACGATAGTTTAAAACGGGGATAAAAAAATAAAAAAAGATCGAAACAGTGCGAAACCTTCGCGTGGTGTTATATTATGTGACATAGTTAGAAGGAAAAATGTCAAACTTGGTATATTAATTATGTCTCAAAAAAACCTTCACAAAATGACCTATCTCATTCGAGGTTTCTTGGCTTTCGGGTCAAATGACCAATGTTATGGCTAGAATCAAGGCATAGTTTGTGATAATATGGCCATATTGTGCATACATGTGCATCATGGCATGGCAAACAATGTTGCAAGAGGAAGTTTTCCTTTTTATCGCACCAAAAAGGCATTTTCCATTTTCCGAGCATAAAAAACAGATGGTTTTGTGAAGCAACCACTAAATGGCTAATTCAAAAAACCACCAACACATTTTACAAAAATACTAGACCACCTTATATGGACAATGAACCAACATGGGGATATGAAATCTTTCCATCCACCTCTGGTGAAAAACACAAATTCCTGCCGAATCGGTAGAAAGTGGGTCAGATATGAACTACAGGTACATGATATGATGCTCATGATTTTTTACAAAAATCATTTTTAGGTTCACAATATGCTATTTTATCAAAAAAAACCAATGCAAGTTGAGCGAGGCTTGGTAAGATTCAAGTGTATACAAAAGATGCGGCATTTAAATATCCAATCAATTAAAAAATGTTAATACAAAAGATGCGGCATTAAAATATGATTTGCTCTAATAAAATAGGGTTAGATTCCTTTTTAGATGCTTAATATTTCTTATGTTCAAAGTTTTAGGATTTGACAATTTATTTTTGTTTGAATTGAATAATAAAAATTTATATGTAAGTGTTTTAATCATTTTGAAAATTTTCATCTAAAGTAAATATAAAATGTTTTTACATGAATGGATATATATTATTTTTCTAAAAATTATGATATATTATTCATATTTTTCTGAGTTGAAATGAAAAAGATATGAATTTTATAAATTCATATCCTATTTTTTGAAATTAATGCATGAAATAAATGCCCCCCCTTTAACACCGATTCCAGACACGGACCGGTGTTAAAGGGGGGCGCATTTATTTCGTTTCGCGCGCGCACCCCCCTCCTTTAACACCGGTTTGTGGATGGAACCGGTGTTAAAGGGGAGGTATTAAATGCGCGCGTGAAACGAATTCCCCCCCTTTAACACCGGTGCGCGCCTTCCCCTTCCTCTCTTCCCCCAGCCAGATCGATCGAACAGGAACAAGCAGAGGAGCTCGCCGTCTCGTCCTCCATCGCCTCCGTCGCCGCCTTCCACGCCTATCGCCACCGCCTTCCACGCCTATCGCCACCATCGATCGCTCCCTGCCGGCGAGCTCCAGCCAGCTCCGGCCACGTACGTCGCGCCCGTGCTTCTCGGCCTCCACCCGCTCGAGACCTAGCTCGTCGGCCGCCGCCCCGTACGTCCTCCTCTCCTCCAGCCATAGGGGCGCAGGCGAGCTCCGACCAGCTTCGGCCAGGGTCAGCGCGAGTTCCGCCGCGCCCATGCTTCTCGGCCTCCGCCCGCACGTGACCTCGCTGACCGCTCCGCCGTCGAGCCGCCGCCCCGTCCTCTCCTCTAGCCAACGAGGGCGCGGGCGAGCGCTGGCCAGGTGGAGTCTGGTGGCGCACGCACGCTAGTCCGGCGCTCGGCGCTCACCAGTTGGCTAGAGCTCGCCGGCGGATGCTCGTGGCTGCTCCCCGCCGGCCAAGTCCAAGTCGGCCTAAGATAAATAGATTAGAAAAAAATATATAAATAAAAAAGGAATTGAAAAATAGAAAAAAAGGACCTAAGATTAGAATTTATAATATGTGGAGGTGTTTTGGTAAATAAACGCGGCCAAGTCGGCCTGACCACCGGGTCCCACCGGTCAGATTCATCGTTAGAACCGCGTCAAAACTAGATCAGTGCTATATGCAACCTATTGCCCCAAATCCAGTGCTTTTTGAAATTTTGAAATTTTTTGGTGGTCTTTTGAAATCCTAGCCTCAATTGCGATGCGATGTGTCGTTGGTCGTCGAAGTGGTGGCTAGAGTTCGCGAATGTCGGTGGCGGCCTTAGAAGAAGGTGGACTGCGCGGGCAGCTCTTTAGCGAGCGTCGTGGCTTCTCCCCTCGGTCTAGGCCTATCTTGGGGACAACGGGCGGGGAAGAAGACGGGGAAAACCCTTTACCATAGGTCTCTGAGGCCGCCGATTCTGCCAAGTTGTTTGTCGTCGCTGCCGTCGCTCTGGTGACCATACTGAGGCGGCGCCGACACTATAATGCTTGCCTCGGCCTCCTCTTTCGAACAACGCCCGTTTTAGGTAGGCCGTATCACGCTACCTCGCGCGCCCTAGGTCGCTCTCCAACGCCACCAGCCTCCGGTCAGCCACTGTAGCTAGCCCCTCTCAAATGCATCCGGGATTTCTCCGAATTAGGGTTTGGACCCCTCGGAACTCGTTTAAAATGATCAAGCATCCTTAGGGTTTTAATTTCATTTGTGTATTTATTTGTGTATTTTTGTATGAATAATATGTATATTTGTGTATGAATCCAAGTCCACTTGAATGTTTACTCTCTTACTCTAGATAATATTATTGTTTTAGAAACTATGGATCCACTTAGTAGAAACCTTGAAGAAGAAGAAGAAGAAATAATGGAGAACATTATTGATGAGGACACCTCACAATATCTGAACTTGGAGGGACATGATGACAGCTCAAGTAGTCATGGAGAAGATGAAGACTCCGGTGAACGCAATTTAGTGATTACAAAGTCCGGCGAGGTATATGCATTGATTAAGCCTCTGCTGACTTCCACCAACAATCTTCTTCTGCATGTATTAATTAACGCTTCTTTCTTCTTTTAGCCCTCTGGATCGAAGTGGGAGGAAGCTGAGAAGGCCCTGCGCGCTAGAGGGATCACACCCCAGACAGATGGGTGGGACCTACGTGCAAAGACTTGGTTCTACGGAATCGGGGCAAGGTTGGACCCAGAAACAGGATTGTGTATCTTCCCAACCCTCCTTGCCAAACCCGTCACTGAACTCATCACGGCATACGAGGAAACATCCGCCAGGACCTTCCATCCCGACAGAGATAATGACCAGCTCACATGCGCCATCGGTAAAAAAGAACACCCTGGACATGCACGAGGCACAGGGGGTATGACGTGGAAGGATGGGTTTGCCGAGTGGAGCGACTCTTACAGATGGCGCGGCAGAAAAGAAAAATAGCGTACATAACGGATGACACAGATAGAACATGCACTTGTGGCGCTGCAGGCGCAAGTGAATGCACAACAGAGCCATCAAGCTACCGGCCCATCTCAGCGGCACGAAGAGCCTGCATTGGAAGCTGCCGGCGGCCCAGACTCTACGCGGAAAAGCAGCGTGGCTTCCACGGAGAACGCGCAGCCCACGCTTGAAATGGCGGGTCCTCGATACCCCGTGGATGAGATCACGGAGAGCGAACACGTTGAGCTGCATGTGAGATTAATGGGCTTATCCATTAAGGTGGCTGTCGGCTATGCCTTACCTCCTGTAGCTGGTGGAACTTACCACTGCCGACCGATTCCAGATGGCTATGCTATTGTCGGGGTGGATGAGGTTGTGAAGGAATATGAGGAAGCACGGCTTGACCATGCTACATGTGAAGGGGAAACTCAACTCAAATTTGCAGTGAAAACAACCATTCTTTGGAAGAAGGAACACATCATGCTTCCAAATTGGAGGCCACTGGCACCCCCGCCGTCTCCGCAGCGTCAGCAGTCTGAGCCGCTTCAGCTATCTCCTGCGCGGCAGCCATCTCCGGCGCTTCAGTCATCTCCTGCGCGGCAGCCATCTCCGGCGCGCCAGCCATCTCCGGCCCGTCAGCCATCTCCGGTGCTTCAGCCATCTCCTCAGCGTAAGCGGAAGAGCACTGCCACGAAGAGCATCACTAGCACTGCCACAAAGAAATCCACAAGAAACCGTACGCCAAAGAGTTCAAAAAACTACGTCCTGCAGCCTTCCGCCAAGCCATTGCCGGTTTTACCGTGGAATCGCAGCGACGAGGAGACCCATAGGATCTCGGAAGAAGAGGTCAAGAAATTCTTTGCACCTAGACGGGCCGAGCCAAAGGAGAAAATAGACCCGGCGGTGGTGGAGAAGTTTTACAAAAAACTTTTCAAACCTGAAACCCCACTTGTGCTGGACTACGAGCACCAGATTTTGAAGGCGAATGCAAGGCGCCGTAGGGAGACTGAAAGTAGCATTCGTGCGGAACCCCAGAAAACAGTTCCCATGCTCGGAGAGCAGGAAAACCAATCATGCGCCCCGCTCCAAATGTTCGACACACGGGACGCTCCTCCCGTAAATGATTACGAGGCAGAGCTACAAAGAAATGCCAATGAGATGGGGATGACTTACATTGCATACTTGAACATCATGGGAGACAACTTGCCCAAATGCGATGCCAACCCCATACAGCCATGGAAGTATGGGAAGAATCTCGTCAAGAAAGAGGAGCTCAAGAATCTACCAACAAAGATGCGAAAATTGCACAAGTGGTACCTTGATTTCTGCAAGACGAGAAAGGAAGAATGGATCACGGCGCATATAAGAGATGAGATTTTCTTGTGCGGAGACGATGAGATCGACTTCAACATTCAAGACTTGCATTTTATATTCGATCAGAAGGAACTCGACAAAGCTTCCATCATCCTTTATTGTGTGTAAGTACTATTTCTGTAATTTATATCTCATCTCATTCACTTCATTAATTACATGTATATATATATATGCTCACCATATATGTATATACTATTATGCAGGAAAAAGGTTATGGAATGCATGAAAGGAGGCCCTTTTGACATTGGGTTTGTTGACCCAAATAGAGTTCATGAAGAAGTGGTATGAACCAAACCCGGGCAAACAGAAGATTACTTGCTAAGGTCTTTACTGAGACAACAAACCAAAAGGGAAATACTATTGCCTTACAACTTCTCGTGAGTACTGTTACCCTCTCTTGTACACATTCTGTTTCGGCTTACTCGATGTTAAGTGTAACTGATGATGAGTTATGCGTGCATAGGTTCCACTTTATTCTGCTAGTCATTCAACCCGACTCAGGAAAAGTCCTTGTCATGGACTCGTTACGAAAAGAAAAAGAGCTATGGGCAGACTTTAGAGAGATGCTCCAGAGGTAATTTCAATCATATTATCGCACTAGATCGGCAACTTTCGTGACAACAAGTAATTAATTACTCCTTTATTCATTTTCTTTGCCGGACAGGGTTTGGAAAAGGTTCACGGGCAGGGCCATGGGTGAAAGGTCAGAAGAACTAAAATTTGTAGACCAAAATGTAAGTAATACTAGCTAGCTCGGTCTGCGTATCTCTTTGATTCTGCTTCCAATTCCATTATATCATGCTTTATTGATTATTATTTTGATTGAACTCTCTATTCTCGTAAAGTGCGCACATCAGGGACCCGGCAATAACTTATGTGGATACTATGTTTGCGAGTTCATTCGCAACACGATATGTGCGACGGGCCAAGCCGCACTAGAACAACTTAGAGTAAGTAAACAAAGTCCACAACATTATTTTATTACCATCAATTGTGTTGAGTTTTATTCTTATATATATATTGACCCCATTCTTCATATATATTCAGATCGAACGGATGCGGGACCAACTCCTACCATTTGACCGCATACGAGCCATTCAAGAGGAATTGGCGGGGTTCATACTTGATGAGGTCGTCACGCCTGGCGGAGAACTCTTTAGATATCCACCAAAATGAACGATGACGATGTATGTGCCGATGACGATGTGTGTGCCGATGATGATGTTTGTGTATAATAATAGTTGCTTAATTATTCATGTACTCGTATGTACCGATGACGATGTATGTGTATACCGCTCCCGATCGATTCCCCCTCCCCCCCTCCCGCAGAAATACGCCCAGAACGGGGCAGAGGCAGAACTCTGCCGCGACAGAGATTTATGCCGTTTTCCTGCCGCGGCAGAGAACCTTTAACACCGGTTCGTGTTACGAACCGATGTTAAAGGGGGGGCCTGAGCCCTGCGGTAGCCTCACGCGCGCCAGCCTTTAACACCGGTTCGTATAAGAACCGGTGTTAAAGGGGGGCCCCCTGTAACACTGAACCCTCAACAGCGGTTCTACAACCGCTGTTAGAGGGCCCTCCCAACCGGTGTTAGAGGGGGGTCTACACTAGTGTAGGTAGACATATACATAGTGTGAGTATCAAAACACTGGGTGTGCTAGCTTGTCCATTTATAAAACGTTCATGTATTGATCCTCAAGAAACTTAGGGCATTTTCATCGGGCCAACCCAACCCGCTCGAGCGCGTCCGAACTCGTTCGCGCGAATGTGCAGTATGTACGCGGCGTCCCAGCGATACGACCCATTCGGGAGAACGCGGTCGGCTCGACCCTCGACCGATTCATGCACTAAATCTGGGCAATGGTTGTGTCGGCCCGGACGCGCACAGACCGCGCGGGTGTCCAGTCGGTCATTCGGGCACATTTATAAGTGAAACATTAGTATTTAACGATAACTTTTTATTAGATTAGCCATGCCAGTTATAAAAAAGTCGTTTAAACAAAATAAGGTACTGCTACGGCTACTACTGCTGGAGGAGGGCGTCGTTACGGCTACTCGCCGCCGTTGCCGCGACCACCGTTGCCACTATCGCCGGCCCCGTCGATCACCGCCCTAGCAGATCAGATGGCCCGCTGCTGGAGGCGTATGCGGAAACGTTCATGTGCTAGGCCGCGAACCACTGATGAGCTCAAATCACTGTAGAGCTTCCTTGGAAAACCCCAAGAGGAAGGTGTGATGAGCACAACAGTAAGTTTTCCCTCAATTATGAAATCAAGGTTATCGAACCAGTAGGAGGAAGGAAACAACTCCAAGGTGTTGCTGATAACTTGAAATCCTGCACAACACAAACTCAAGACTTTGTCTCAACTTACAGTGAGGTTGTCAATCTTACTGGTTTGCTGAAAACAAAGGATTAAATGTATGGTGTGAAAGGTAATGGTTGCTTGCAGAAATTAAACGGTAACATTAGATGATGTAACAATGGTAAAGATTGGACCGGGGTCCACAGTTCACTAGAGGTGTTCTCCTTAAGATAAATAGCATAACATGTTGGGTAAACAAATTAAAGCGAGGCAATTGATAGGAACTGAGCAAGGCATAATAATGCAATACTAGACATTCATGATCCTATGAGATTTGATTGGGCATTACAACAATATACATAGACCGCTATCCAATTACATCTATGACTAGTAATCCACCTTCAGCTTCTCATCCGAACCCCCTCCAGTATTAAGTTGCAAATAACAGATAACTGCATTAAACAATGTGTGTAAAGTAATCAATACAATTGTTTTATGAACAAAAGATTATTGTTTTCTCTCTAGTGGCAACAGCATATCTACAACCTTAGAGATTTTTGTCACTTCCCCAGATTAAATAGAGGCATAAACCCACTATCGAGCATAAATACTCCCTCTTGGAGTCACTAGCATCTATTTGGCCAAGATAACTACTAGAAACAGAGAGCATGCAAGATCTCAAACAACACAGACATGATAGAATCAATAATCATAAAGACATGATAAAATTAATAATCAATCTGACATAGTATCTCCATATCCATTGGATCCCCGCAAACACAACATGCATGATTACAAATAGATGATCTTGATCATGAACCGAGCTCACAAGATCTAAACATGATAACACAAAGGAGGAGAAATAACCATCTAGCTACTGTATAGACCCATAGTCCAAGAGTGAACTACCCGCGCATCATACCGGAGGCTGGCATGATGATGAAGAAGGCCTCCGAGATGATCTCTACCCTCCGACAAGGTGCCGGAGAGAGCTTCAGATCCCCCCCCCGATCTATGGATGATGGTGGCGACGCCTATAGACTGTTTCGTGGAGATCTGATCGGGTACTTAGGATTTTGGCATCAGGAGGCTTATATAGGCGAAGAGGCGAGGCAGGAGGACGGCCAGGGCGCCCACACCATAGGGCGACGCGCCCTAGGTGGGCCCGCGTGGCCCTATGGCGCCCCTCCGTCTCTCCTCTGGACTCCGTATTCTCCTCGGTAAAATATTGACTTTGGCTTCTGTCCCGTCCAATTCCGAGAATATTTCTTTACTAGATTTTCTTAAACCAAAAACATTAGAAAACAGGCAACTGGCACCGCAGCATCTTGTTAATAGGTTAGTCCCAGAAAATATATAAATATACCTCAAAGTGTTGACAAAGCATAACAAAGTTGATACTAAACAAGCATGGAACATCAAAAATTATAGATACATTTACGACGTATCAACCACCACCTTGCTTGTCGCCTTCCACTACTAGGAAAACAGCTATAGGTAATCAGCACATCCGTGGCTCACATGGTTGAAGTGCCCCACGGCTAAAACAGACGTGGCTCACCTGTGGGCAGTGCCCTACTAATAACTAGAACAACCGTGGCGCACATGACTATAGTGCGCCACAGATGTGTGTGGGCCAGGGCCCTGTTGGCCACACGCCAAACATCTGTAGCGCACTATAGTCATGTGCGCCACGGTTGTTAGGGTCATCTGTGGTGCACGTGGGCCTGGTGCGCTACGCCTAAGCGCATGCCCCCCTCTGCTCTGAAACGGCCACAAACTTCTGTGGCGCACTCGGCCTAGTGCGCCACAGGGAGTAGGAGCATTTGTGGCGCACATGGTATAGTGCGCCACAGATGTTTGTACTCCCTGTGGCGCACTAGGGCCGTGTGCGCCACGGATGTGTCGATTTCTTTAGGACAGCACTTTATGTGCACATGTGTGACCACATCCACCACCCCACACTTCACTTTCCCCTTCTTCTTCCTCCTTAGATCTAGTCGGGATCTTCTCCTTCCCACCTCAATTTCTCCACACATTCACCATTTTTAGCATGTAAAACTTGCTTTGGATGTTACATAAGTAATAGAGGAGGTCTCCGCTCTCTCATCTATCCTTCTCCAGTCGACGCGCGCACCTCTCCTTTCCATCTTTCTCGCGATCGGTCTCTCATCTCGGTAAGTTGTCCATGTAAGGATGTGTTCATGTGTATATGGATGATGTGCTCATATGTATGTAGATGATCGATGCTCATGATGTGTGTATGTGGAGAGGATCGATGGTCATGCATATGTGTGTGTATATGGAGAGTATCGATGATGCTCATGCATGTGTACTATATGGAGAGGATAATGATATGTTCATGTGTGTATGGATCGGTCTCTCTCTCTCTCTTGTGTTTGTATGTGAACAAGTTGCCATTTGTTTTGCCAAAATGTTGATTCATTTCCATTTTGGCAAGACTTTGGCATTTCGCAAAGGTCCTAATTTTAGGATAGGTCATGCCGAAATTTTCTATCGACCATTGCATGCATGCATTCATTATGTGGTTCTAATAGACTTCAAAATTGTACCGTGTACATCGTGCAGGCAAAAATGGTCCGCATAAGGAGCGAAGGCATTGTGGCTAGATTTTTGAAATGTGCGACGGCCGACATGATACGAAATAACAAGACAGATATAAGATGTCCGTGCAGAAGATGCAAACTCAACTGGGTGATCGACCCAGATTCCGGGAATCTGCAGGCGCACCTGCTCCGCCATGGTTTCATGGATGGATACACTCGTTGGATAAGCGATGACGTATATGATGGAGACGGTGAAGAAGGTGGCCAACATGACGATGATCATCATCACGGCGAGAACGGGCGAGATGATGAAGAGTCTCCTGGAGATGGTGAAGGTGCGGAAGCAGACCGGGATGATGATGATCTAGATGCCGGAGGAGCAGACGACGATGGAACAACGTCAGGCTGGGTGCGGGACCCTTATGTGCAAGAGCTGCTTCTCAAGCAGACGAGTAACGCCAGGGCTGCCGCTAGAGAGAAAGCCAAGCTTGCGCAACTTGAGAAAGACGCGGTTACTCCATTGTATGAAGGATGCAGGCCCGATGATACCCGGTTGAATGTAACGCTCAAGGCTATGGAGATGAAGGCGAAGCACAAATTGAGCGACGCAAGCTTCGACGATATGATGGCATTCTGGCACGATCGTCTCCCGGAGGGGAACACATGTCCAACTAGTATCGAGGATGCCAAGAAAATCGTCTGTCCTCTCGATCTACCGCACGTTAGATATCACGTATGCATCAACGATTGCATCATTTATCGGGGCGAGGACGCGGAGAAAACCACATGTCCGGTGTGCGGCGTGAGTTGATACAAGAAAGGGAAGAAAGCACCTCGAAAAGTGGTATGGTACTTTCCTATCACTCCTCGTATGCAGCGCTATTTCGCGGACCCTAAGAAAGCAAAGATCATGCGATGGCATGCGGAAAGGAAGAAGCCAGGAGATGATGATGACCCCGAAAAGGATGAGCTGCTGACGCACCCTTCAGATGCTAGCTAGTGGAAAGCATTGGACCTCGAATTCCCAGAATTCGGTGGAGATTCGAGGAACATCAGGCTTGGTGTGAGCACCGATGGACTCAATCCGTTCGGTAGCCAGAGCAGCACGCACAGCACTTGGCCCGTGTTTGTATGGATGTACAACCTCCCTCCATGGTTGTGCATGAAGAAGAAGTACATACAAATGAGTATGCTAATTCAAGGGCCGAAACAACCTGGTACCGACATCAATCTGTATCTCGGGCTGTTGAAAGAGGAGCTAGCCACGTTATGGGAATCTGGAGCCAATACTTACGACGCCGTCGCACAAGATTATTTCATTATGAGAGCCGCGTTGGTCACTACGGTGCAAGACTATCCAGGTTGCGGGTATATCTCGGGGCAGGTTATCCAAGGATTCTGCACATGCGTTAGGTGCATGGATAACACAAGCTATCTCCAACTAGAGAAAGATCCAGGGTCATCGAAAACCGTGTTCATGGCGCACCGGAGGTGGCTCGGCAAGAATGATCCATGGAGAAAACGTGGAGACCTGTTCGATGGCAAATCAGAGACCCGAGGAATCCCAGAGCGTAGGAGCAGCGAAGAAGTGGAAGAGTTGCTGAAAAACTGGAAAGATTGTCCTAAGCCTGGAAAGAAGCGAAAGAGGCAGCAACAAGACAAGCCGCTGATGAAGGTATGGAAAACAAGGTCTGTTTTCTGGGAGTTGCCATACTGGAAGTTTCTCCGCACGCCTCATAGCCTCGACATCATGCATATCACGAAAAACGTGTGCGAGAGTCTGGTCGCCACCATAATCAACATGCCAGATAGGACGAAAGATGGTCCGAAAGCAAGGCACGACCTGATATGCTTGGGTATCCGGAAGGAGCTTCACGGAGGACGCACTACTCCTGATGATCAGGAAGATGACGATGATCATGAGTCGGAGACAACACAAGGTCGTCGGAAGGGTAAAAAGTTAAAGAAGAACGAATATTACTGCCCTCCTTCTTGCTTCACTCTAAGCCAGGATGAGATCAAACAGTTTTTCAAGTGCCTTCTAGGAGTCAAATTTCCTTACGGCTACGCGGGCAAGATAAGCAGATACCTAGACGAGGCAAAGCAGAGGTTCAGTGGCATGAAGTCTCACGACTGTGCCGTGCTAATGACGCAGGTACTTCCGGTCGCACTAAGAGGGATAATGGACGAGCACGTCCGTGAAACGTTATTTGGCCTATGCAAGTTTTTCGACGTCATCTCTAGGAAGTCGATTGGCTTGAATCAGCTCGGAAGGCTACAGGAGGAGATCGTGGTGATACTATGTGAGCTTGAGGTCTACTTCCCACCCGCATTCTTCGACATTATGGTGCATCTGCTGGTCCATGTCGTGGAGGACATCGTACAACTCGGGCCGATGTTCCTCCGCAGCATGATGGCGTTCGAAAGGATGAACAGACACATCAAAGGATACGTTCGCAACAGGTCCCGTCCAGATGGAAGCATAGCCAAGGGCTTTCTGGCCGAAGAGTGCATCTCTTTCTGCACGAATTATCTAGACATCAAGAACCCTGTCGGTCTTCCCGTCAACAGACACCTTGGCAAGCTCGACGGATCTGGTCACCGAGAGGGTCGTCGCATACTGCATGCAGACTTCGATTTTCGACGCGCTGACTTTGATCGAGCAAACCTCGTCGCGCTACAGCATTTAGAACTGGTCGATCCTTGGGTACAGAAGCACAAAAGGTTAATCGAGAAGAAGTACAGTGACCGGGGCATACAGAGGACGCAGGGAGAAATAATCAAAGAGCACAACTCAGATTTCACGCGTAGGTTTAGGCAGACGCTCCTTGATAATCCCCCGCGCTCGCATTCTTCTGACACGGAAAAGATCATATTCACCTTGTCGCAGGGACCGATGCAAAACCTGGTGACCTATCAGGCGTATGATATCAACGGCTACACATTCTACACGGAGGAAAAGGACAACAAGTGTGATTATCAGAACTCAGGCGTAACGTCGGAATTCTACACCGATGACAACGTGAAGGAAAGATTCTACGGAAGAATCGAGGAGATCTGGGAGCTCGACTACTGTGGAGAAAAGGTGCCGATGTTCCGTGTCAGATGGGCAAAGAGCGTCGAAAGAGAAGACCGGTATTTCACAACCATGGTTATACCCGAAGCAGCCAAATCCAAGGCCGCCGGTGCAAACGTGGCTGCGAAAAATGAACCTTGGGTACTGGCTACCAAAGTGGACCAATGGTTTTTCATTACCGACCCGACAAAGCCCAGCCGTGTTGTCGTGAGGAGAGGAAAAAGAAACATCATCAGAATGGATGGAGTCGCCAACGAGCAAGACTTCGACCAGTACAGCGATCCAAAGATTGAAGATGACGACGACTACGATGCAGCAACATACATCACAAGAAGAAAAAGGACAACCCTACCCAAAAAAGGTAGCCCGTTCGAAAGAAGAAACATTAAAGTGCCGGGGCTAAATTATTCAACTGCGACAAAGAAGGGAAAAAAGATTGTAAAACACTAGCTCAAAAAATATTGTAAACGCGTGGTCGAAAAAGATTGTAATATTCATGGACAAAGTATTATGAAATTTAGTTATACTTTAAATCATATTTTTGGGCATTTTTGGAATATTATTACTTTTGGGCATTTTTGGAATATTTATAAGTATTTTAAAATCAAAATAAACCTTCTATGGCATATATCACCACTTTTGGGCATTTTTTGGAATATTTAAAAGTATTTTTAAAATCAAAACAAAAAATTGGGGCACCAGGATTCGAACCTGGGTGCTCTCAGGTTTAGAATAGAGTAGTGGGCAGAACCAGTGGGATAGGCTAGTATAGTTGTTAGCTAGTGGGGCTGTAGTTCTATTATGCAGTTGTTAGAAGCCGATAGGCGTAGCGCACTAGCCCATAGTGCGCTGGCTCAGTGCGATACGCCTAAGTGGCTTTATCCACACGTGGCGCCCGACCCCCTCTCTCATCCCCATCTCTCCATCTCTCAGCCCGAGTACGATCCGCCGCCGCCGCCGCTCTCGATCCACCGCCGCTGCGTCTGAGGAGGAGGAGGCCTGCCCGCGCCCGAGGAGGAGGAGGTCCGCCCGTGTCCGAGGAGGAGGTCCGCCCGCGTCTCAGGAGGAGGCCCGTGTCCGAGGAGGAGCAGCCGCCGCGTCTTAGGAGGTGGAGGCCGCCGTCGTCCGCCCGTCGTCGTCCGCCCGTCAGAGGTGAGCGTCGCCTCTCCCCTCTCTCCCTCTCTCCCTCTCTCTCCCTCTCTCCCTCTCTCTCCCTCTCTCCCCTCTCTCTGCAGGCCATGGTTAGGGTTCTGCTTCATGGTCTGAAAAAGAACTCTCTATGCGATACTCAGCTCTAGTATTATGCAGCCAAGTGTCTATTAGTCTAGCAATCGTGAAGCTTGCTCTTATATACAAGTCAAAAGAACATTATTGTTGACAACGAATTGGCATATCAGTCGAATTGGCATATTGTTGACAAAAGCTTGCTGTTGGTTCACCTGGGCATGGTCAAACATGATTGTAGCTTGATTTACAAAAGCTTGCTGTTGACAAACATGACTTGTTGACAAAAGCTTGCTGTTGACAAAAGTTAGAACTGCAACACGCATCATAACAGTTCAAACATGACTGTAGCTTGATTTACACTTTTAAACAGGCATTATCTATAAATGTATTCCTCTTTCTATTCGTAGTGAAGATTTTTCTGTCTATACCTTTCCTTTTTTCTGTACCAGTGGAGAAGTATCTGGAGATAGAGTAGGCAGGGGCAGCAGCCCTAGCTCCACTGCTTGAAATCTTGAGGGCATTGGCAGCTGAGCTTGCCCACAGCCTCAGAGCCATTGCAGCTGGATTAGTTGTTGCAACCTTGCAACCCAAGCAACAAAGTGTATATGCGTTCTTCTTTGCCCTCTCCTTGAAGGGGATAGTAGCTCAGTGGTAGTAGTGGTGGGAGGATAGGGAAATGTCTCAGTCAGATGTAGTTAAGTCTGGATGCAGTAGTTTTACATGATAGATTTAGTTATACTTTGAATCATACTGTGGAGAAAAGAGTTGCTGGATTTAGTTGATGGTTTCCATGATAGCTTCGGTACTTTTATCAATATTGATGGTTTCCATGATAGCTTCAGGACATTTATCTATCAGCATTTCATTTTAATGGATGTAGTTGCTAGGTTAATAAAGGCATAATCTGATGCTAGACTTGATGGAAAACCTGATGCTAGGCATAACCTGATGTAATAAATTACTAGTTCATATTCCTAGCAAACAGAGAGCTTGTAGGTTTAGGCTTGATTTTTTTAGCAAATAGAGAGCAATATGATCCTGGTTTGTGACCTCCTTGGTATGATCTGTGGCTAGGTTTTAGATCAAGAGATATATGATCTGAAATGCTCCTGCTGAAATCCTAGTTATGGTGATGGTTTTAGTGTTGAATGGTATCCACACATATATATCTCAAACAATGTGTATATACTGATGAAATGCTCCTGCTGAAAGCCTAGTTATGTTGTATGGTTTTAGTACTGATCCTGGTGATGGTCTAGTAGTGCTGAGAAGGCACTACTGCAAGCAATATAAACTTGTATTTGCTTTCTGGTGATGGTCTAGTAGTACTGATCCTGGTGATGGTTTTAGTACTGATCAGAAGCATGCTGTCATATTTGTTGTCATATAAACTTGTATTTGCTTGCTGTCACATAATGACAGGTGCTATAATCTGCATGTATTTGCTTGCTGTCATTAATGACTTGATATAATCCGTGGTGATATAATTGTAGCAATTGAAATTGTGCTGGTGCTTGTATATGAAGCACTTTATTATGTCGTGTATGCAGGTTCTTGTATGAAATGAGTCCCGATTTTTGCCGGAATGTTGATTAACTTCCGTTTCGGCAGAAATCGGGCACTCCTAGTTTAAGAAAATTAGCAAAGGTCATGCCGGATTTTTCCGTGCATTTAACCAATTATTTGTTTTTTATTAGTGCAAAGATGTGTGACAACGACGAGGCTGGATGTTCTAAGCGCATCAGCGCTGAAGGAGAACTCAGACCTCCGAATAAACAATTGACATTCTGGGAGGCGGCCCAGCGGCTAGAAGACGATGAAGAATACCATCCTTCGGAGAGCGAGGATGATGAGATGGAAGACGCGGAGGAAGAAGCCGAAGGAACGGCAGACGATGAAACCACTGATGGCGGCGAGGGCACAGGGAGTGGTAGCAACCCTCCTAAGAAGAAGAAGAAGAAGCCGAAGGACCGGCGCCCGAACACGGTCAGCACGGTCAGGGAGGAAATTACCGAAGTGAGCCCATCAGGGGTTCCTTTGGAGCCCGCCCTTGTCGTCAAATGGTACGGTGGGCAAGTGGCGGCGATCACCCGGACAACCATCTCGATCAACACCGAGAATCTCCGGCATAAAGATAATGGCCACTTACGCACACTCCTCTTCGAGAAGCTGCACGCCAGATACAAGTTACTCGCTAAGTATCAGAACACAAATTATCATGGGAACGAAGTAAACAAATCCGCCCTCACAAAGATGAGCACCGCCCTGGCCAGCTGGAGAACCCGGATAAAGAAGAAGATCTATAAAGAAGGCAAAAGTCTCGAGGAGATCCAGAAGATTGACCCGCAGATCACCGAAGATCAGTTCCGGGAGTTCAAGGAGAGGTGTGAATCCGAAAGAGCCCTGGCCAATAGTAATCGGGGAAAGGTGCTGCATGCGATGAATATAGGTCATCACCATCTCGGATCTGGTGGATACAGAACCGCGGAGGCCAAATGGAATAAGGAGGACGAAGAGTATAGATCCAAGGGGATAGAAAACCCCTTTGCTAAATTCGAACCCGGGCAGGTTCGAAACTTCATCAGGGCCCGTTACCATGTGGACCCAAAAACCAAACAACTCACCGCGGATCCTGCGGTGAAGGAATTCGAGGAAATTGTGGTAAGTATAATCTAATTACCGCGGATCAACACGATTGCAATCTAATCGATGATCTAAATGATTCACTGTTACTTCTTCTGCAGGAGGAGGAAATTGTTGCTAGTCATGGATCCCAGGGTTCCTCATCCCAGGGGTCGACGGCGGCCACCCGGTGGGATAACCCTTTTAACAGGGCAATGAACCGGGCCAAGAAAATAGAGCCGGTTACGAAGAAGCCGTCGTCGGCTGGCCGTCTGGCCGGCCTCGGGGGTAAGAATTGGGTGGATCATTTTGGTCCACCGTCGAGGACGCATGTGGCGCCGTCGGGAAGGAGCGAGGAGGAAAACCGAGAGGTTCAAGAACTTAAGGCACAAGTGGCGCGGATCCCGCAGATCGTCCAAGACAACCTGGCAATCACCCTCACGTCCTTCCTGCCTACCTTGGTGGAGTCAATAGCGAACTGGAGTGCGGGTGGTCGAGTAGGGCCGTGCCCGATTCCAAGCATGGTCAGCAGCCACTCGAACAACGCGGCGCCGACGAATCAGGCGAACTACGTGTTCGTGACTCCGCCCACTAGCACCGCGGTGCCGCAAGTGTTGGTGACTCCCCCTGCCATCACCGCGGCGCCGGAGTACATGTTGGTGCCCCCCTGCCATTGTCGCGGCGGCACCGGAGCTCCAAGCACCCGTCGGTAGGGAGAATACACCGGCGGCCAGCACCGCGCCATCAAGCAGCCCTTCCGTCTCTTGCACGCCCGTCGCCGTATGCGGTGCGTCGACATTAGCCGATCTCGACGCCATCATGGTAAACAAATTGCTTTAATTACCGCCTTATTTCATGCCATCTATATATATATTACTCTTATGGCATCTCGCTCTGACGACGCCGTACATGTTTTCTGCAGACGGATGTTCCTTGCACTCTCTTATGCTACGTGAACAACGAGCTGAGGGATGTTGCCAAGGGTACCATCGTTCAACCCTTGCAGCGCACGTTCCACTCAAAGTCGATGCCAAATAGCGTGCACAGGGTTAAAATTAGTCGGGTGCTAAGGGGCTGCGACGACCTGGAACCTCCCATTCAACCCCCAGGAGCGGATGAAGAAGAGTCGTATGTCCTTAGAAGTTGCTTTGGCTTATTCTTGCTATGGCCAAAGAGCATGATCCGTTTGGGGACGGCGGGGGCCATCACGCCACAGACAACAGCACCGCCTGTCGTGCCAGCGACAAGCGGTAGCAAGGCCCCCTTACTGCCCTCGCCGTCACCTCCACGCGGTGGGTCGGATGATCATGTTGATGATGTGCACATGGCGCAGGATCCGGCCGAGGACGACGAAGACTGGAATGATCACTTCTTCAGCACTCAGTTTGGCAACGAAGAAGACCTAGCTGGTGGCCCCACAGAGAAAGCCACTATCACCAAGCGTCTGTTTGGTTCTCAGGAGACGCCTCCAGCTTGCGCCTTTACAGAGCCAGCTGATACAACCAACCGGCCCTTTATTCTAAGCCCTGACACACTACATAGGGCGGCCGGTGCTCAGATTGCGGTGCCTGCCCGCTCTCCAAAAGGAAAAAAGGGCAGGAAAAGAAAATCTAGCAGCTCGAGCCAGCCGGTGGTGTCAACAACTGCGAATCCGATCAGGTTTCGGGACGGGCCACCAAGACCCGAGGGTATTATGTGGAGGATTCATGTGGCGGGTGAGCCCATGCTACCTAAGAATTTGCGGAAGCTCGCCAGTTCGGAACTGCAGAGTGTGCATGATGGCGTGCTGACGATAGAGAGACGCCTTCTATCGGAGAAAGATCCCTCGCACCCGGTATTCGTGGTTAAGGTGCCACCAGGCTTGGGCTTCGTCGACACTGCCCCCGCGGATCTGTTCTTCCTGCGGTTCGAGGACATCTTCAATATGTTCCACCTATACCCGCTGCACTATACCATGGTCCGTCTCTTTTCTCTCAGCCTGGCCATGCAGATGATTAGAGAGAACACACCGGGCATCGCTATAGTGGACCCCTACTACATGCGTGACGGCTGCTTGGGTTCCCCCGCCGAACGACGTATCGTGGCCTCGTACCTAAAAAGAATCCTCGTGGCGAACAAGACAAAGGAATACATTCTCGTGCCTTACTTTCCCGAGTAAGTCGTTATTCACTCGCCACCGTCGATTGGCTTTATTAGATCATCATCATTCTTTTTCCAACACATTCCATTTGAATTTTTTGCGCAGAGATGAACACTGCACGCTCATCTCCTTATCGCCGAAGCATTCCCACGCCACGTATTTCGACTCGGGGAGTCTAGAAAAGAAGAAAAACTACGACAAGATCAAGGAAGTTCTGGATGATGCTCTCACTGGCTTTGCCTCGACGGAAGGCACCAGCTTCGTGCGTAAGAAGGTCAAGTTCGGCAGGCACGTCTTCAACCACGTAACAGAGTTCCCCTGCGTGAAGCAGCCGGAAAACAGTAAGAAGGAAGCCTACTACGCACTCCATCACATGAGGGCGTTCCTACTTGACCAGCAGAATTCTACGCTGCCAGATCATCTCAAACAGTGGGCCGAAGCAAAGGCCAAGATCAATGATTCGGATATTAGACAAGAGATGTATCGCATCTAGCAGCAGTTTGGGGCAATCATCTTTCGTGATGTCATGACTTCGGGGGGGATCTTCTACGGAGGAAATATCCCGAATAACCGTGACATAGAAGATCGCCTAGAGATGCAGGGTGACTATAGGAAGTTCATGACGAGACAGGGCGTCCTCCCGTTCCCTAAGCCGAGCCAGAAGGCTTGATGTTGGCCTATTTGTAGTTACAAACTATAGATGACCTTTGTGTGTGTGTGTGGACGACAAGTGAACTTATTTTGCTTATTATTATATATCAATCAATGCTTGGTTTTTTTGCTTACTCTTTGGTCCTTTGCTCAATTTGGTCCTTCTTTTTTCCTTACTCTTTTTTCGAGAATAATGCCGATGATTGAAATGTCGTGGCACACTATATATGTGAATGTGCTACGATGGGACTGTGAGCCTTGTGATATGCACAAGTCCAGGTCTTGTGCATCCTACTTGGCTCACAGTTCCATCGTAGCATATTCCTGTGTCCAACGACCTATGTATATATATATGAGGCATCTTTTCGAGTTATTTTTGTCTTTTTCGAGAATATGCCGATGATTGAAATGTTGTGGCACAATATATATGTGAATGTGCTATGACGGGATAGTTAGCCTTGTGATATGCACAAGTCCAGGAATTGTGCATCCTACTTGGCTAACGGTTCCGTCATAGCATATTCCTGTGTCCAACGACCTAGCTAGTTATATATGAGGCATTCTTTTCGAGCTACTTTGGTCTTTTTCGAGAATAATGCCGATGATTGAAATGTCGTGGCACACTATATATGTGAATGTGCTACGATGGGATTGTACGCCTTGTGCTATGCACAAGTCCAGGTGTTGTGCATCCTACTTGGCGTACGGTTCCATCGTAGCATATTCCTGTGTCTAACGACCTATGTATATATATGAGGCATGCTTTTTGAGTTACTTTGGTCTTTTTCGAGAATAATGCCGATGATTGAAATGTCGTGGCACACTATATGTGAATGTGCTGCGATGGGATTGTTCGCCTTGTGCTATGCACAGGTCCAGGTGTTGTGCATCCTACTTGGCGAACAGTTCCATCGTAGCATATTCCTGTGTCGAACAACCTAGTTATATGTGAGGCATGCTTTCTGAGTTTGGTCTTTTTGATTTAGGAGTACTTTCTATAAGTGTATCTTCATATGCGACTTTAATTATATATGTTTTTTTCAATAGTCGGTTAATTATTATTGTCAACTTATAGATGACGTGGTACGTCGTGTACAAGGGACGGGTTCCCGGAGTCTACGATGATTGGGAAGACTGCCGGAGACAGGTGCACCGTTTCAGCGGCAATAGCTACAAAGGGTACAACACTATGGCGGAGGCGGAAGCTAGATACACGCGCTATCTAGCGGGAGTTAGGACAAGGAACCGGATGAAGACCTACACCTTCGTCGCGGCGGTGATCATGCTTATCTTCTTTGGTTATTTATCCCGCGTTTGTGTCTAGCTAGTTAGTTTAGATGTCTAGGCGAGATTCCGAGCTCTAACTTGTTCGATCGACACATGTATTAGCATGTCACCAACTACTACTTTGTAACATGATCGAAATAATGTAACTTAGACTATGTATTCATGTATGAGACTTATCTATATGTATTTGTTTCAATCTTGTTTTTCATATTGAGTATTTATATATATAATTGTATATCTTGTATCTGTGTGTGTATATCTGCTGTAATATTGTATATAATCTGTATTGCATATAATCTGGCTCGGAAATTAAAAAAAAAACAAAAAATACATCTGTGGCGTACATGGTCTACCTTCTGTGACGCACTACATCTAAAGCGCACCATGGAAGTTTAGTGGCGCACTAGGTAGTGCGCCACAGAAGATCCCAGGGGTAGCGCACCATGCCAAACTTCTGTGGCGCACTTGGAGGTGCGCTACGCCTATCTCTGCACAACCGTGGCGCACTAGGCAGTGCGCCACGGCTGAGAGATAGCCGTAGCGCAAGGCCCGTGGCGCACTGCTAGTGCGCCACGGATGATGTTTCCAGGTGCGCCACTAACGGCCTGTTTCCTAGTAGTGTTCCTGCGGTCCTCCGCCGCCCGGTTCGCCAGGTCCTTCTCCATCTCGTGCGGCCCAGTGGTCCTTCGCCTCCTGGTCGGCGAGCTCCTTCGCCGCAACAATGGCAAACGCCTGGCGTTGGGCTTCTGTCTCAGCCGCGATCAACTCCGTTGGATAAGGAGCCAGAGCCGGAACACCAATAGGGACGAAGCCCAGCGCCTGCGTGATGTGCAGGGGGACGGCGATCGCCTCTTCCCCCTCCTCCTTAGCCTCCAGCTGATCCACCTCCTCCCCCTCCTCCTCGTCGTCCTCCTCCACCTCCGTCTTGTCGCCATCGACAAGACCCCACACGCTCCTTCTCCGCCGCTTCCGCCTCACTACGCGCTTTGGCGGCGTGGCGAAGCTCGCGGACGGCAACCTTGGCCACCTCCTCCAGCGTGGTCATGGCCGCCTCATGGCAGATCTCGTGGAGAGCCGCTGATGCGGCCTCCATGGCCACCGCCTCCTTGGCGGCGACGTTGTGTATGTCGCGCACCGCCCTTGGGTGGCCACTCCACCACCCGCTCCAATGCCGCCTCTACCACACGGCCTTCCTCCTCGAAGGCCAACACCTGCGCCTCGCTCATGCGCCTGGCCAACAACGTGGCCTCGAGGTGGACCTCGTCGACCTCCACCTCCGAGAAGCGGGTGCGGCGCATCTCCCAGATCTTGGTTCAGTTGACGATCTTGCGGCGAGGCATAGCTGATGCTGGCTGGTGTTTTTTCGGTTGCTGGTTTGCTCTTGCTTGGGCTTGTTGTCTCCGCCACGCTGACGACCATCTTTTATAGACCGCGACGAAGGCGGGAAATGGTCTGGGAGACGCGGGAAGTTTTCTGGCCGCAGGAAACGATGGCCGGAAACACCGGACACGTGGGAAGCCGTCGGCACTGATAGCCGATGTCACGTCGTCATTAGCGTCCCATCGCAAGAGTGTCAAGCGGTGACAGCGGGGAGAGACGGACAGATGGGTCGAGCCACTGAGCGCGGCTGGCCGCAGACCGAACCCGACCTAAAAACGACCGCGGTCCAACCCAAACAGACAGAAACGGACAATTTCGATCGACCGGATGAGTTGGCTCTGTGGAGATACCTTTAGACTCATCGAATACATAATGGTTTGTCCCACGTGTATAGTGAAACTATTACTAGCCATGCTAGTAGGAATGATATGATATTTATCCATGTCCATATACATTGACTCGACAGTTCCATACGTGATAGGCAATACACTCCTGCCGACGTTGGGATGCTGATCTACGTGCTTCTCCTGACATACATTGTTGTGTGTTCATATATAGAGATGAGAATTGCGTTACAGCTCATGGTGCCACACCCACTGATGTTCGTGGTCGACATCTGTCCCCGGGTCCACTCAGGGGCGGAGCCAGGGTGTGAGCTTAAAGGGGGCAAAGTGTGCATGTTATTTGTTTGAGGGGGGATGAGCTTGCTAAACTACCACAAAGAATGACCTGCCATGGCTACTATTCTTAAGAAAACCATGAGTATAGAGGGGGCGTCGCCCCTGCTCGTCCCCCCTTGGCTCCGTCCCTGGGTCCACTAGAGACTGATGTATACTACACCCACATATGTAGAAGCTGTTTTACATATGGAAGATATGTCCGTCTCAATTAAACGGAAGAATATTATTAGAAAGAGAAAATCATAAAATTTCTATTCTAGAACGGCAATCCTAGTACTATACCTTGCTTAGTTGTCATATGACATATAAATTATTCAAAAAACCATTCAGGTGAGCTCATATTATGCAAAACCTTAGCAGCTAATAATAAAATTACACAATACACTAAATTACTCGTATTGCAATACTCACTTCTAAGTACTCGTGTTGTGTTACTCTCTTCTAAATTATTCATGTTTCAAGAGTTAAAACAATCTATCTTCTTCGCTATGTATTTCCGTCAGAAATGGGTGTGAGCCTCCACAAAACAGGTCCGTGGTGGATGCTATCTTGACTATCTTGTACAGCTAGAGCTATCACATAGCTACCATTACCGGCAGGTGTTATGCATATAACGTTACTAACTTCTGGATATAGAATGCATGCAAATGTGCAAAATAGGACAAAATCACAGCTGGAAGCGATTCTATATTTATATATATTGCAACCAATATGAGGCATATAACAATTAGACATCTGAACATAGAGCCGCCACCATGACGACAGACATGGAAGACAGAATGTATGACACTATATCAACCTAGATGTTCAGCAGTAAAAAGCCATTTGGGCTGGCGTAAGATTATGGAAGCTTTCTAAGAATACTTTTCAAAGACAATAGATATACTAATGTGTACTGCTGCTACCCTTTTAAAAATCAAAGTTGAGACGTTAGTTAGGAAGCAATCACAATAGACAATAGGCAATATACTTGTGTCAGAGCCATTTACTTAGCAGTTATGCAGAATACAAAGAACATAAAATACTTCTTTAGGATGATGTTGCTCTTAGACTCAATGCTTCATCCCTTCGTCGGTGAGGGTGGGAACATGGTCCCTTCCATCTGCACTATAAGAAAATACACTTAGTTGTATCTACGTAGACACTATGGCTGACCATCTATGAAAGCACACCTTGGCTGACAATGAATAAATGAAAATGATCCTCTTCATTTGCACTCCAAGAACATGCAGTTGAGTATACTAATCCAAGAGGAGGGGAACCGGTACCAAAGAGGGCAACCAGTACCGATTAGAAAATCTGCTGGCTGCTGTGCCGGGCGAGTGCATGCGGCGGCGTATCCCGTCCGCATGAACGGCGGCGCATCCCGCGTGCATCTGTGGTTGGATGGTGGCGCTCTGACGATTGGAGTATTTCTAGCTTCAATTGTACATGGAACAGATCATAAGTTCATATAAAAAATAAGCTGAAGAGAGCGTAGCCACGATGGGGCATTGGAACACGTACTCCCTGAGCCGGAAGTAGAGCAGGATGGCGGGGCATAGCATCGGAGACGGAGGGTGCGCAGTGCGGCCTCCGGCGGCGGGTGGACTGCGACAGCGATCTTGTGGGCTGCGACGGCGAGGAGCAATAGCAGGCGGCGCGATTGATGGAGGGTGATGCGCGAGGACGACGTGATATCGCACATGGGTACGGGATTACATTACTGCTTTGACCGGGTCATGCGGGGATTACGGGGCGTGGGAATTGATTGGGATTACTCCTGCGAGTTTTTCTGAGGCATCTCGAGCCAATTGCGTGAGAGCGTGATTAGCGACGTCGGACATTGTTTTACCGCTAGGTGCGGTTGTGACGTGCATCGTTGGATGCATTTTATGTGCTGAGGATCTGTTGGATCTGCCCCCTTCTGGGTCTTTTTATATTGGTATTGGTATAATATATATATATATATATTTTTCTGAGGCATCTCGAGCCAATTGCGTGAGAGCGTGATTAGCGACGTCGGACACTGTTTTACCGCTAGGTGCGGTTGTGACGTGCATCGTTGGATGCATTTTATGTGCTGAGGATCTGTTGGATCTGTCCCTTTTGGGTCTTTTTATATTGGTATAGATAAGCGTCGTCATGCTACTAAATAACTTAAACTAGTACTCCCTCCGTTTCGGTTTATAAGTCCTGCACGTAGTGCTATGCCGCCAAATAAAGCAATTTAGTATGATGTATATATTACAAAAAATATATCACCGGAAACTTTAGACTTTGTATTTTCCAATGATATAATTTTTATATTATATAATTAAAATTATATAGGTCAAATTGATAACCTAGATATACGCGTAGGCCTTGTAAACTGAAACGGAGGGAGTAACATATATACATTAGTACTAATTTATGTTAATATTTTATATTGGGTAGTAATATGTGTGGTGTTATGTTATAATTTATTAATTAGGTTGTAGATTTGTATGGTCTTGGTACATATAATGTTATCACTACGGGGAAAAATGTCGCTGTTGTGTAGACACGTCTTTGCCGTGTGCCAAACGCACCGGAACACGGCAAAGACAGTCTTTGTCATGTGTAACTCAGAAAATACACGGCAAAGTACGTGAACACGGCAAATTTATAAAAAAGAACACGGCAAAGAAATATACACGGCAAAGACCCATAAAGAAACACGACAAAGAAAATACACTCGGCAAAGTTGACAACGGCACACGGCATAGGTGTTATCACGGCAACGAGGTGGGACCCGTGACCCCACAAGTCCATTTAACGGGAGGAGCTAACGGCCGCAGACGGTGGTCTCTTTGCCGTGTGTCCTCGCCGGTCCTTTGTCGTGTGTATTCTGCAGTATACACATCAAAGGCCCTTTGCCGTGTGTATTCCATAGTACACACGGCAAAGGGCCTTTGCCGTGTGTATTTCGCAGTACACACGGCAAAGCCTTTTTTTTTGCCTTTTATCACATTACTCTTAGGAAAATCATAAAAAAATCATTCTAATTCAGAAAAATACAAATAATATATCAAAATTTGCAGAAAAATAAGATTTATCTATGTACACTTAAAAATTAGATATTTATATTGAATAAGAATCTTCATGCTCGTCGTTTTGACCATAGTTTTAAACATGCATAAAAAATTCAAAAACGATCGAAACAATGCGAAACCTTCATGTGGTGTCATAGTGACATGGTTGCAAGGAAAAATATCAAAGTTGTTATATTGAATATGTCTCAAAAAAACCTTCACAAAATGACTTATCTCATTCGAGGTTTTCTGGCTTTCGGGTCAAATGACCAATGTTATGGCTAGAATCAAGGCATAGTTTGTGATAATCTGTCCATATTGTGCATGCATGTGCATTATGGAATGGCGAATAATGTTGTATGAGGAATTTTTTTTCATCGCACCAAAAAGGCATTTTTCATTTTACGAGCATAAAAAAGGGGAATTTTATGAAGCAACCACCAAATGGCTAATTCAAAATTCTACCACCCTATTTTTCAAAAATACTAGACCACCTTAAATGTACAATGTCCCAACGGGGGGATCTCAAACCTTTCCGTCTACTCTAGGTGAAAAAGACAAATTCCTGCCGAATCGGTAGGAAGTGGGTCAGATATGAACTACATGTACATGATCGGATGGGCATAATTTTTTACAAAAATCATATTTAGATTCACAATATGCTATTTCATCAGAGATCCAGTGAAATTTTAGAGAGGCTCAGCTTCGAGCTAAGAATCTTCATACCCGTCGTTCGACAAAGTTTGTCGATAGTTTTAAAGAGTCATAAAAAAATTCAAAAACGATCGAAACAATGCGAAACCTTCGCGTGGTGTCATATTATGTGATATGGTTGGAAGGAAAAATATCAAACTTGTTATATTGAATATGTCTCAAAAAAACCTTCATAAAATGACCTATCTCATTCGAGGTTTCATGGCTTTCGGGTCAAATGACCAATGTTATGGCTAGAATCAACACATAGTTTGTGATAATCTGCCCATATTGTGCATGCATGTGCCTCATGGAATGGTGAACAATTTTGCAGGAGGAAGTTTTTATTTTCGTCGCACCAAAAAGCCATTTTCCATTTTCTAAGCGAAAAAAACGAGAGATTTTTATGAAGCAACCACCAAATGGATAATTTAAAATGCTACCACCCTATTTTTCAAAAATACTAGACCACCTTAAATGGACAATGTCCCAACAGGGGTATCTCAAACCTTTCTGCCCACTCCAGGTAAAAAAGACAAATTCCTGCCGAAACGGCAGGAAATGGGTCAGATATGAACTACAGGTACATGATCTGATGGGCATGATTTTTTACAAAAGTCATTTTTAGGTTCACAATATGCTATTTCATCAGAGATCCAGTGAAATTTTAGAGAGGCTCGGCTTCAAGCTAAGAATCTTCATACCCGTCGTTCGACAAAGTTTGTCGATAGTTTAAAAGAGTCATAAAAAATTCAAAAACGATCGAAACAATGCGAAACCTTCGCGTGGTGTCATATTATGTGACATGGTTGCAAGGAAAAATATCAAACTTGTTATATTGAATATGTCTCAAAAAAACCTTCACAAAATGACCTATCTCATTCGAGGTTTTCTGGCTTTCGGGTCAAATGACCAATGTTTTGGCTAGAATCAAGGCATAGTTTGTGATAATTTGTCCATATTGTACATGCATGTGCATTATGGAATGGCGAATAATGTTGCAGGAGGAAGTTTTCCTTTTCGTCGCACCAAAAAGGCATTTTTCATTTTACGAGCGTAAAAAACGGGGAATTTTATGAAGCAACCACCAAATGGCTAATTCAAAATTCTACCACCCCATTTTTCAAAAATGCTAGATCACCTTAAATGTACAATGTCCCAACGGGGGATCTCAAACCTTTCCGTCTACTCTAGGTGAAAAAGACAAATTCCTGCCGAATCGGTAGGAAGTGGGTCAGATATGAACTACATGTACATGATCGGATGGGCATAATTTTTTACAAAAATCATATTTAGATTCAAAATATGCTATTTCATCAGATATCCAGTGAAATTTTAGAGAGGCTCAGCTTCGAGCTAAGAATCTTCATACCCGTCGTTCGACAAAGTTTGTCGATAGTTTTAAAGAGTCATAAAAAAATTAAAAACGATCGAAACAATGCGAAACCTTCGCATGGTGTCATATTATATGACATGGTTGCAAGGAAAAATATCAAACTTGTTATATTGAATATGTCTCAAAAAAACCTTCATAAAATGACCTATATCATTCGAGGTTTCCTAGCTTTCGGGTCAAATGACCAATATTATGGCTAGAATCAAGGCATAGTTTGTGATAATCCGCCCATATTGTGCATGCATGTGCCTCATGGAATGGTGAACAATGTTACAAGAGGAAGTTTTTATTTTCGTCGTACCAAAAAGCCATTTTCCATTTTTTGAGCGAAAAAAACGAGAGATTTTATGAAGCAACCACCAAATGGATAATTTAAAATGCTACCACCCTATTTTTCAAAAATACTAGACCGCCTTAAATGGACAATGTCCCAACGGGGGTATCTTAAACCTTTCTGCCCACTCCAGGTGAAAAAGACAAATTCCTGCCGAAACGGCAGGAAATGGGTCAGATGTGAACTACAGGTACATGATCTGATGGGCATGATTTTTTACAAAAATCATTTTTAGGTTGACAATATGCTATTTCATCAGAGATCCAATGAAAGTTTAGAGAGGCTCAGCTCCGAGCTAAGAATCTTCATACCCGTCGTTCGACAAAGTTTGTCGATAGTTTAAAAGAGTCATAAAAAATTCAAAAACGATCAAAACAATGCGAAACCTTCGCGTGGTGTCATATTATGTGACATGGTTGCAAGGAAAAATATCAAACTTGTTATATTGAATATTTCTCAAAAAAACCTTCACAAAATGACCTATCTCATTCGAGGTTTCCTGGCTTTCGGGTCAAATGACCAATATTATGGCTAGAATCAAGGCATAGTTTGTGATAATGTGCCCATATCGTGCATGCATGTGCATTATGGAATGGCAAATAATGTTGCACGAGTAAGTTTTCCTTTTCCTCGCACCAAAAATCCATTTTCTATTTTCCGGGCATAAAAAACGGGGGTTTTATGAAGCAACCACCAAATGGATAATTCAAAATGATACCACCCCATTTTCACAAGATTATATGGATGTCATATTTGGATTCCTCACATTTTTCTGATCGATTTAGACATTTTATTTGTCGAATTCCGATTTACGGATTTAAATATATGAATTATTCCATATTAAATAGAAAAAGGAAATAAAATAAAATCATTTTATTTTTTATTTGGATTCAAGATTATTATTACTTTTCATTATTGTTTACTTAAATAATTGTTTGGAATCTAAAACTGAGATGTGTGACATCATGGCCCAAGAGTTAATAGCATTGATCTGGAAGTATTAGCAACAAGGTATGATTTCTTTCTTGGTAGCTCATTCGGAAGGAACGAAGAAGTTAAGCGTGCTAGGCTTAGAGTAGTGTTAGGATGGGTGACCACAGGAGAAATTTGATTATGAGTGCAATTTGACCTAATATTTAACATAAAAAAGATTAAAATATTCTATATGAGATTATCAAGTAAATAATATTCAAAAAAGTTTGAAACAAATTTTTTTTATTTTTTTTAAAAAGGCAGTTTCTTTGCCGTGTACTTTTTCCACGAGACACACGGCAAAGACAGCTTCTTTGCCGTATACTTTTCAAGGAGACACACGGAAAAGACAATTTCTTTGCCGTGTACTTTTCGAGAAGACACACGGCAAAGAATAGGCACCGTCATCTCCGCGGGAACCGTTATCTTACTTTAGTTTGCCGTGTCTATGCATGAGACACACGACAAAGCCTTTGCCGTGTCTTATTTAGAAAACACACGGCAAAGGACCTTTGCCGTAGCGAACGTTGCCGTGTGGCATTTGCCGTGTGTATACACACGGCAAAGCCTTTGCCGTGTTCCTAAAGGCCTTTGTCGTGTCTTTTGGCCACACGGCAAAGAGCCTGTGTGCCGTAGTGTATGGTAACTAGCTAAGTTATTGTCTCTATTCCTTTTTCATTAATTATTATATCATGTTATCAAATTGCTTACTTGGCTTTGCATATACATGCATATTACTAGCTAAGTTATTCGCACTATAACCCGTCTAAGGTCTGATCAAAAGTTAAATTTGTACTAACTTGACCAAATATTTAGAAACAAATATGTACATGAAATGGACATATTAATAAAATATATTTTAAATCTATTAATATTGATTTAGTATTATAAATATTTATATTTTTATGTATAATTTTGATCAAACTTAAAAAATATTAGCTTTTAACTAAACCTTAGGCGACTTATATTTTGAGACGAATGGAGTATTAACGTGTGGAGCTAAGAGCATACCCACTCGTTAGGTGATCCCAGGCCGAAATCCGGACCAAATTTGGGCCGGACGAAACTTGATTTTGGCCTGGGAACGGCGAGCTTCCCACTCGCGTTCTCAGGCCGGGTTCCCGCGTTCGGCGAAAATTCAGACGAAACTGGCAAATTTAGGCGGATTTCATTAAAACTTGGACGAATATAGGAGGATTACATTGAATTTAAAACTACATTACTAGGTAATAAACTAAAAACATTAAAAGAGTCGCTGTCGTCTCCTTCGTCGATGCCGTCTCCGCTTCTACATGCCGAGGTGGTCGTAGAAGGACGTGTAGCCGGTATCGGCCTTGCCATCGTCCTTGCCGCCGTCGTCATCGTCGCTCGGCCGCTGTGGCGGGCGGGACCTCCCCTGGCCGGCGTCGCCGCACCTCTAGGGCTGGTAGGTGGGGCTGGCCTCGTCGTCGTCAAGGACGACGAGCGACGTGCCCTGGTAGGCGAGAACGCGGCCAGACCAGGCCTAGCGTTCGGCCTCCTGCTACAGGCGATGGACGCGCCACCGCTCTGTCTCCACCCAGTCCGCCTTGGACTAGGCGAGTATATCCGGCGAGGACAGCTCCACCGGCGGCTGTGACACCGCCTCCCGCAGGGACTGCTCCATCGCCATCTTGACAGAGAATGCATCCTCGTCGACAGGCCCCGCCCAGTCCTGCGGCTCCAGCTTCGGCTTGCGAAGGCAGAGACATCTGATGGGCGGCAACAGAGCGCGTGGCTCGTTGATGACGATGCCACGCGACCTGGTCCTCGGAGGCGACCGAACCGGCGTCTCCGGCTCCTTAACCGGCCGAAGCGGCGGCGAAGTCGTCGGCGTGGACCTGGAGGAGCGTGTCGCTGAGGCCGAGGACGAATAGGATAGGTTGTCCATCCTCCTCAGCAGCCAGTTGGCCAGAGGATGGCGCCTCGCCCTTGACGACGGTGTGGGGTGATACGTCAGAAACGTATCTATAATTTTTGATATTCCATGCTTGTTTAGTATCTACTTTGCTTTTCTTTGTCCACACTTTAAGGTGTTTTTCATATGTTTTCTGGTACTAACCTATTAACAACATGTCACAGTGTCAATTGCCTGTTTTCTTCTGTTTTTGGTTCCAGAAAGGCAGAAAATCAATATTCTCGGAATTGGACGGAACAAAAGCCAAATTCAATATTTTCCCGTGGGGAACACGATGCCGGAATACGAGACAGAGGAGACTCACCAGGGGGCCACACCCCCTGGCCACGCGGGTGGGTCTACCCCGTGCCTGGGGGTGTAGCCGCCCTGGTGGCCCCCTGCCTTGCCTCTTCGCCTATAAGAAGCCCCCGATACCTAAACCCTAAGCACCCGATCAATATTCCACGAAACCGTCTGTAGCCGCCGCCACCATCGTCCCTAGATCGGGGGGATCTGAAGCTCTTCCTAGCACCCTGCCGGAAGGGAGATCATCCCGGAGGCCTTCTTCTTCATCATGCTAGCCTCCGGTATGAAGCGTGAGTAGTTCCACCTTGGACTACGTTTCCATGTAGTAGCTAGTGGTTGTATCTCCTCCTTGTGCTTTCATGTCTAGATCTTGTGAGCTTTGTTCTGAAGGGAATATGCCCTGAGAGGCAATAATAAAGTGTTTATTATGTGTATTCCAAGTATATGATAGATGTTTATTTTGCATGCTATAATTGTATTAATACGGAAACGTTAATATATGTGTGTTTAATAAACAAACAGAAAGTTCCTAGTTATGCCTCTCATAAACTAGTTCGTTGATTAACAAGATGATCACAGTTTCCTGATCATAGACATTGGATGTTGTTAATAACGAGATCACAACATTAGTGTAATGATGTGATGAACATTCATCCGAAGTATAGCATTAAGATCAAAGTCATTGAGTTTATATTGCTATAAACAACTTACGAAGTGATCCTAATCCTTAGACCATGAGATCATGCCAATCACTAACACCGAAAGAGTTTCTTGTTGACATCAAACGTCACACCGTAACTGGGTGATTATAAAGATGGCTTCAAATCTACTAAAGTGTTATGTTGAGAATCATGGATCAAGGGTAGAATTTGTTCATCCCGATGACGGATAGATATACTCTGGGCCCTCTCGGTGATATCACATTGGTTAGCTTGCAAGCAAGTGATTTGATCACTAGAATATTGTATCACGGGAACGAGAAAAGAGTGCATGTCAGTAACGAGATCAAACTAGGTATGGAGATACCGATGATCAAATCTCGGACATGTAATATATCTTGAAACAAAGAGATTAAGATACAAGCATAAAAGGTTCCGACGATCATAGGAAAGTCATCGTTGAATGTGTGGGAGTTAGTATGGATCTGTAGGTCCCGCTACTTATTATTGATCAGAGAAGGGTCTCGATCATGTCCGCATTATTCGCGAACCGTAGGGTGACACACTTAAGAGACACTGACATCCAGTTGGAGCAAATGTTTCATGCTGGAAAGAATAACAACCGCAGGAATTTATTTCACTAGATACCGAAACAGGTTTTCGGGTGAAATTGCATAAAGTGGTTTTGTATGTGAAATAGAATTCTAGCAAGGGGTTATATGTGAATGTTTGTCATTAAAGTAATTGACAAAATTCTGAATAAATAAAAGAGTTTTATTTAATGAGAGTTTGCATTAAGTTTGGTGGAAATTTAATAGCAAGTTTGAGTGGAGGGAATTTAAAGGAATTTTGTGATTGGAGTGGCCACCCACATGAAGAGGGGAGGGCAAGGGGGCAGCCCCCATGCGCTGGCCACCCCCTTGGGGTCCCCCCTCTCCTATAAAAGGCACCCCCTGTAAGGTTCCCAACCTTTAATAAGGTAGAGATCCCTGTGCTTACAATGATAGTCCCTGGATCAATAGCTAGCATCCACAGTTAAGATGTAATATCAAGAAACAAAGGTCATAATACAACTTTATAACCTGGAATAAAATAATTTATTACATCTTACATAGCTCATTTGGCTATCTCATTACAATGCAGCAGAATATAACAATAGCATGGGGTCCTTCATCTTCAAAGTGCCACAGGCAGACATGTTGGTTGTAGACTTGTAATCCTAATCATTAAACTTCACTAATAACAAACAAACCTGCAACATAACAAGTTACAGCCACAAGGGTCAATACATTTGAATTGTATTGGCAAGTGATACTATGGTAGTATAGTGGAGTCTATCATCTATATGCATTTGGCTAGGTGGAGCTTAGGCTTGCTTTGCTCAAAATAGATTTTCCTTATCATTTGAAAACACTAAGTTTTTGTTTGACAAAAATCACCCAAGGCATCTCCCAATAGAAATTGGTGATCCTTCAACCCTTGTTCAACCACAAGTTTTTAACTTAGAAATTTCGATGAGGAGATTCTTGATAGCTTCCATGTCTTGATGCTCAAATTGTCCTTTGCCAGGGACATGGCTAAGTACTTAGATTTTACACTCTGCAGAGGTAGTGCACTTTCCCCACAAGACTTGGTTTCACCAAGACAAGATCTTTCTGAAGCCTTCCCTTAGACCAGAATGGACGCGCTCCATCCTATCAAACCCCTACCACCAACTGTCCATTTGGCTAAGTTATTGCAACCTATATGATCCAGGCAGAGCCCATAATGCCAAGTGGCTTCACTTGAAGCTTCTCAACATTTGACATCTCAAATCTCTTTGTTTCTGGGTGGCCATCCACAAGTGAGATACACAAGGTAAACCATAGAAATGGGCCTTGTGAACCACTCAACACAAACCATTCCTTCCATTCCACCCAGGTGATTCATTCACTTAGTTGTTTTATTAAACAAAACACAAGTCCTTGACTTAGAAATATACCATAGTATGAATATATATTCCACCCTTGTTTTCTACTAGCTAAGCTAAGCATGATAGTAGTAGGAATCTTAACTTAGGAAATTTCTACTATGGTTTCATCTACTAGGATTTCCCATGGCATAGTTTATACTTAGCAAAAATTCCATGCAAGTCCTACTTAGAAATATCACTAATGCATAGTGAAAATAATCGGACAACAGTATGAAGCATAACTTGCCTTTTTGGTAGAGAATATAAGTTCACTCCTTGTCTTTTCAATGATCACACTCTTCAAATCACTACAATTCAATCAAGCAAGGCACAATTTCAATCTACCATTCAAGCAACATCACAAAAAATAATAGAAACAAAACAATGCATGCAAGCATGCCAAACTTTGTTTTATTTACAAAAGTGGTTTATAATAGGTTATAAACATTCTAAAACACTTATTGGTCATTTTATAAAGTGGCCAAACTATTTGCAAAAGATTCTCCCTATAAACCATTTTTAAACCAAATCATTATTTTATGTGGTTGAAAATGCCTTTATCAAAGTAGCAATCTTTATAGGGTTCACCAAATACAATTTTAAATCATAAAACTTGGTGCTTGGGGTCAGAGAGTTTATTCCAAAACATTTCCCAAAGGTTTTCTTCAAAAAGCATTTTTAACAAATAAACAATATTTCTTATTTGACTGGAAATGGTTTAAATCAAAGGTTTATTCTTTTGCTTCACCAAATATATTTTTGAAACCATAAATTGATTCCTATGGTTAGTAGGTTCAAAACAAACCATTTGCCCAAGATTTTATCGCCAAAATAATTTTAGAAAGAATTTAATATGCTAAACATGCCTACACAAGTTTCTGCAAAAACAATCATTTTATCAGAAGCAATTCACTAAACAAATGGCATGGTCAGAAAGTACTTGTTTTGCTGAATCCATTGATATAAAATTTGCAAAATTTGGACGTGTGGTTTGAAAGTTATGAATTTTTCAAATTGGAACAACACATAGATCATTTCTGGTTTTTTATAAACAGGCAGGGCCACGTGGCGTGTTTTTATTCGTCGGTACTGCTTCGCTCGAATAGATCACTGTGGAGCGTTGGATCTAAGTTTAATCGTGCAGCTCAGATGCACTACTTACCCCTTCGGGTTAGTTCTAATCTTAGTCGTCAGACCAAATCCTACGGACCTCACTTCTTTGACCATGAAGCAGCGGCGCTGGCGGCGACGTGTGGCGGCGCACGGTCAGATGGTAGCGGTGCTGGTGATGCAGGAAGCGAGAGAGGGTGGGGAGAAACTCACCAGGTTCGCGTGGTGTCGCTGATGCTCATCGTGATCGCGAGAAGGCAAGGGGCGCACGGTGATGGCGTGGATTCCTCGCCGGAGTTGAGCTGCACCTCGGGCTCGTCTGTTCGTCGACGGGGGCGACGATATACGGCATGCTAAGGCAAATAAAGGGCACCGTTAGGTTTGTATGGAAGTCGTGATCATGTGAGCATCCAAGAGGGGGAAAGGGGTGGTCTATTCTTACCAGGAGGACTCTCCGGAGTCGAGGCCGACGGCGGCGATGCTCAGCTGTCGTCGTTGCCGACGCTGAGGGTCAAGCGCGAGCAAGCTGATGATGCAGAGAGAAGCGCCGGGGGGGTGGGGAGCATGTTCGTGTGGTTGAGGAGGCGAGGGGCGAAGGAGGCTGTCCGGAATTGCTGGTGGAGCTCGCCGGAGTCAGTGACGGTGTGGTTCCAAATTGAAACAGCCCTGGGGCAGAGAGGGCCGGTCGAAAGAGGGGAAAGAGAGAGGGGAGGTAGGCGTTTAAGAGGGCAGTGTCACGGGCGAAAATCACGCGGCCATTAATGCTAATTTACGCGAGGAATTAACGACAGAGAACGTCTGTGAGGGAGAGGAGGAACGGGTCGCGGGGTAGACGAAGAGGTGAGCTCGCGGTGGGGGCCTGGCGTCAGCGAGAGAGGAAGAGGGGAGGTGGGGTCCATCTGTCATTCGCTATGCGGGTCGATTTGTGAGTGGAAATGATTCGCTGCGGGGGCGAGCAGGTGGGCTGCTGATATGCTTAATGGGCTAGCTAGGCTGGGTTGCTCTATTTCATTTTTTTTTGTTCTGAATATCTTTCCTTTTTGCATTTCTTTAATTCTATTTTGATTTTGAATAAACAATTCAAACACTCATTTTAATTCAAACCTTTGCCAAATTTTGTGAATAATCAAACACTGATTAATAACACATTCTGAAGTCAAATTTACAATCAATAATTTATTCTTTTTAGGGTCTTTTAATTATTTAAATTAGGCCTTTGCATTACTTCATATAAGATTTAAAATATTTTTAATCCTTATTTAAATTTCATTCTTCCACAAAGCCTTTTCAGTAAGTTTTATTAAATTATTAGGATGTCAAATAATTCACCTTGAATTATTTGGAAATGCTTTTAATAGGATTTATCAATCATTTAAAATTGGATTTGTCTTTATTCAAATAGAATTTGGTTAATGCCATTTTAATTAATTTGAAAACTCTTTATCCATTAATTTATTTGTATTTGGATCATAATTATTCCATTTGCTTATGGATTAGGTCATGATATAATTTGGTCTTTAAATATTCCTTATTGAATAATTTCTTTCTTTATCTCATAAAGTCCATATCTTTTTATTTATAGATCCAAACTTGGTGATTCTAATTTGTAAAATCTTATTTGATATTTATTTATACTTTTAAATATCTTTAGGATTATTTGCTCACCATTTGATATGGATTTATAGATAGATGCTTTATTAGCTTTGGGAATTAAATATCCTTATCTTATTAAATTCATGAGATTTTATCTATGGTTCCAAATTGGTTGAAATCAATTTATATGGTTTTATAATATTTATATTTGTCATTTTTGATCATTTGTAAATGTTTGTTGACAAATTTTTATATGGATCAAATCCACAGGCTTGGAGATAACTTGGAAAATGATTTCCTTCTATTAGGGTTTTAGAGTTTTGGTTTATTTATCAAGTGTTTAAATTTCAAGATGCATTTATCAAGAATGAAATCCACTTGATTTGAATTTTAGTTGGATTCAAACATTAACCAAAGTTTGTTCAAGATGGGATTTTAATTTCCATTTAAAAAACAAAAGTTTCTTTTCACCCTAAATTTCAACAATTATTTATTTTGTTTATTTATTTTTCACATAACAAGACTTGGAAAATCTTGGGATGTGACACCCCCTCCTCACTTCTCACTCACACCTCCTCGTGAAGGATCTCTCTCCCCCTCTAGAATTTATTCCCCATGGTCTCGGACTAGCGAGATACATGTTCCCGGTGGCTATTCGACAAGAAAGGGTTGTGCTTCCGCTGAATCGCTGGAGCGAGGAGGCGGAGGTTGCTCGATGTCTTGTATGTGTGTGCGAGCACGGATGCGCTGCTGCTTTGCGGCGCTAGGACTTCCTCTCGATCTTGAGATCGGCAAGAGATCGTCTACATCAACCACGAGTTCAACTCGTCAAGCTTTGTCGGTCTTCAAGGGTATGTTCTCTACGGATATACACCCACCCGTTGTTTGTATCTAGTAGATAGATCTTGGTACATAGTTCCCATCATAGGAAATATTTTGTTTTCTATGCTGCGAACCCTACAGTGGTATCAGAGCCGGATCTATGCGTAGATGCTTTACATGGGTAGTACACATATGAGTATGTGGGCGATGATGATCATGTTGTTGCTCCTTAGTTGTAATTTTGGATATTGGTGGCATAGTGGAATGAAGCTGCCCGGACAAACTTTACATGTCCTCGCACATGAGACCTGTTCCACGCTTGACATGCAACTAGTTTGCATAAGTGGCTAGCGGGTGTCTGTCTCTCCTACTATAGTCAATATCTATTTTGCAATGAGTTGTAAACAATTTGGTTATCCTCGTTGTGGTTCATGTTCATAGGTAAGAACGGTTCTATCTTCGAAAGCCCTAAGCCACGTAAAACTTGCAATGGATAAATTAGAGGCGTCTAGTTTAGATTGTTGCTGGGCTAGTGTTATGATATGGTGATGTTGTAAGTAGAAGTATGAGATGATACTCTTACAACACACATAGCGTGTAAGTTCCATAGACCTTGGACTTACACATAAAGGTATGATAGTGATCATACCACGGTGCACATGATAGAGATCATATGCGGGAACCATACCATTTCACTAATAAACATGTGATGTTTGATAGCATCTTATATTGCTTGTTTAGCGCTTTATTAGCATAATAAGATGATCCCTCATTTAAATATCAAGATAAGAATGTGTTCTTCCTTTAGTATGCACCGATTATGTTTTCGTCGCTCCAAGACATCACGTGATGATCGGGTGTTCTTGGATCCACGACCATATATCGGGTGTAAGACAGTTACACACGCGAATACTAAGGTTCTAACTTGGCGAGCCTAGCATGTACAGACATGGCCTCGGAACACGGACTGAAACGTTAAGCATGAGTCATATAGTAGATATGATGCCCATTTGATGATCGCCTTTGAAGCTACACCGACTCACGTGATGATCGGACTTGGTGTAGTGGATTTGGTTCATGTAATCACCGAAAAGGCATGAGGGATGTCGTTTTTGAGTGGGAGTTCATTCGTAATGTGGATTAGTTGAACTCAATCTATCATAAACTTAGTCTAAACTTTACAAATTCTGTTGTAGATGGCACCACCTGCTTTTAATTTCAATGTGTTCATGGAGAAAGAGAAACTTGCAACAAACGGCAGCAACTTTACCGAATGGGCCATGAATTTGAGGATTCTCCTCTCTGCTGCACAAAAGCAATATGTGCTAGAATCGCCGCTAGGCCCCCCACCTTTTGAGGATTCCCCTGATGAGGAGAAGAATGTCTATCAGACTTGTCAGGAGGACCACAACTTAGTTCATTGCGGCATATTGTATGGGCTCGATCCGGAACTTCGAAAGCGTTTCGGAAACAACAATGAATTTTATACAATGGGTGAGTTGAAAATTATTTTCGACACACATGCTGCTATAGAGAGCTACAATGCTTCAGAAAAGTTCTTTAGCTGCATGATGGAAGAGCACAGCTCCGTTAGTGAGCATGTACTCAAGATGTCGGGTTACGCCGATAAGCTTGTGTCCTTGGGAATATCGATTCCCATTGACTTAGGCATCCATCGTGTTCAGCAGTCTCTACCACCTAGCTATAAGAGCTTCGTGATGAACTATAATATGCAAGGCATGAATAAGTCTCTCCCCGAGCTTCTGTCAATTCTTAAAACTGCAGAAGTGGAGATCAAAAGGGAGCATCAAGTGTTGATGATCAATAAGAACACTGGTTTCAAGAAAGACAAGAATGGAAAACGGAAGGGAAGTAAGTGCGGCAAACCGGTTGTCGTGCCTGAAAAGAAACCCCGAGTTGGACCTAAGTCTGATACCGAGTGCTACTATTGTAAGGGGACTGGCCACTGGAAGCGCAACTGCCCCAAGTATTTGGCAGACAAGAAGGCCGACAAGGCAAACAAAGGTATATATGATATACATGTTATTGATGTGTACTTGACTAGTGCTCATAGTAGCACCTGGGTATTTGATACCGGTTCAGTTGCTAATATTTGTAACTCGAATCAGGGGCTGCGGAACAAGCGACCGCTAGCAAGGGGTGAGGTCAAGATGCGTGTCAGCAATGGATCAAGCGTTGATGTGATTGCCATCGGAACGCTTCCTCTCCACTTGCCGTCGAGATTAGTAATAAACTTGAAGAATTGTTATCTGGTGCCAGCACTAAGCATGAGCATTGTATCTGGATCGTGTTTGATGCGAAGTGGTTATTCATTTAAATCCGAGAATAATGGTTGTTCTATTTATATGAATGAAATCTTTTATGGTCATGCACCGATGATGAATGGTTTATTTCTTTTGGATCTCGATAATAATGTTACACATATTCATAATGTTGATGCTAAAAGAATTAAACTAAATGATGATATATCCGCATATATGTGGCACTGCTGTCTAGGTCATATTAGCGTTAAACACATGAAGAAGCTCCATTCGGATGGACTTTTGGAATCACTTGATTTTGAATCATTTGATACATGTGAGCCATGCCTTATGAGCAAGATGACTAGAACGCCGTTTTCCGGTTCAATGGAATGGGCGACAGATTTATTGGAAATCATACATTCTAATGTATGTGGTCCAATGAGTGTGTCAGCGCGAGGTGGATATCGTTATTTTGTTACTTTCACGGATGATTTGAGTAGATACGGTTATATCTACTTGATGAAACACAAGTCTGAAACATTTGAAAAGTTCAAGGAATTTCAGAATGAAGTGGAAAATCATCGTAACAGAAAGATCAAATTTCTACGGTCCGACCGTGGAGGTGAGTATCTAAGTTACGAGTTTAGCACTCACATGAAAGAGTGTGGAATTGTTTCACAACTCACACCTGCCGGAACACCATAGCGAAATGGTGTGTCGAAACATCGTAATCGTACTTTATTAGATATGGTTCGATCTATGATGTCTCTGACGGACTTGCCGTTGTCATTTTGGGGTTATGCACTAGAAACTGCTGCATTCACTTTAAATCGGGCACCATCTAAATCCATTGAAAAGACAACGTATGAATTATGGTTTGGAAACAAACCTAGGCTGTCATTTCTTAAAGTTTGGGGATGCGATGTTTATGTGAAGAAACTTCAACCGGATAAACTCGAACCCAAAGCGGAAAAATGTGTATTCATAGGATACCCTAAGGAAACTATTGGGTATTCCTTCTATCACAGATCCGAGGGCAAGGTTTTTGTTGCCAAGAATGGATCCTTTCTAGAGAAAGAGTTTCTCATGAAAGGTGTGAGTAGTCGGAAGGTAGAACTCGAAGAGGTTATTAAACCTTCTCTTCAAAGTATGGCGAGTAGCACAGCGGCGGAAGACGTTCCGGAGTTGGCTTCACCAGTTGAAGAAGGAACTAATGATAATGATCATGAAACTCCGAAAGAGAGTACTATCGAACCTCGCAGGTCTAGCAGGACGCGTGCAGCTCCCGAGCTATACAGAAATCTTGTCATGAATTTCTTGGTTGATGAAAATGATGACCCTGCGACGTATGAAGAAGCGATGATGAGCCTGGATTCCAACAAATGGTTAGAAGCCATGAAATCCGAGATGGAATCCATGTATGAAAATCAAGTTTGGAACTTGGTGGACTTACCTCACGACCGAAAGGCCATGGAGAACAAATGAATTTTCAAAAGGAAAACTGATGCTGATGGAAATGTAACCGTCTATAAAGCTCAACTTGTCGCAAAGGGGTTTCGACAAATTCAAGGAGTTGACTACGATGAGACATTCTCTCCCGTAGCGATGCTAAAATCAGTTAGGATTATGTTAGCAATTGCTGCATATTTCGATTATGAGATATGGCAGATGGATGTCAAAACCGCGTTTCTCAATGGTAATATTGAAGAAGATTTGTATATGATACAACCAAAGGTTTTTGTCGGTCCTAAGGGTGCTATCAAGGTGTGCAAGCTTCAGCGATCCATCTATGGATTGAAGCAAGCATCACGAAGTTGGAATCTCCGCTTTGATGAGGTGATCAAAGAGTTTGGATTTGTCCAAACTTATGGAGAAGCTTGTATTTACAAGAAAGTGAGTGGGAGCAATGTGGCATTTTTGATGCTATATGTGGATGACATATTATTGATCAGAAATGATATAGATATTTTAAACAGTGTTAAAAGTTATCTAAATAGCAAATTTTCAATGAAGGACCTAGGTGAAGCGTCATACATATTAGGCATAAAGATCTATAGAGATAGATCTAGGCGCCTAATAGGGCTATCAGAAAGTACATACCTTGATAAGATTTTAAAGAAGTTTAAAATGGAAGATAGTAAGAAGGGGTTCTTACCTATGACACAAGGCACGACATTGAGTAAGACTCAAAGTCCGGCTACGGCATAAGAAAGAGAGAAAATGGATAAAGTCCCCTATGCTTCAGCCATAGGCTCTATAATGTACGCCATGCTATGTACAAGACCGGATGTGGCACAATGCTATTAGTTTGACTAGTAGGTACCAATCGGATCCAGGTTCGGAACACTGGAAAGCGGTCAAGAATATCCTTAAGCACTTACGAAGAACTAAGGATATGTTTCTTGTATACGGAGGTGAAGAAGAGCTCATCGCTAAGTGTTATGTCGATGCTAGCTTTGACACCGATCCGGATGACTCTAAGTCTGAATCCGGATACATATTTCTCATGAATGGCGGAGCAGTTAGTTGGAGGAGCTCCAAATAACCTGTGGTGGCGGGATCAACAACGGAGGCCGAATATGTTGCTGCTTCGGAAGCGGCTCAGGAAGCAGTTTGTATGAAGGAGTTCATATCCAAACTAGGTGTGCTTGAAAACGCGTTGGACCCAATGGTGATCTATTGTGACAACAATGGTTCCATTGCCAATGCCAAAGAGCCAAGGTCTCAAAAGCATTCCAAGCATATTAAGCGCCGGTTTCACTCCATCCGCGAGCATGTCAAGGATGGAGATATAAAGATTTGTAAAGTACATACATATCTCAATGTAGCAGATCCGTTGACTAAAACTCTCCCTAGAGCAAAACATGATCTACACTAGAACTCCATGGGTGTTAGATACATCACTATGTAACTAGATTATTGTCTCTAGTGCAAGTGGGAGACTGAAGGGAATATGCCCTGAGAGGCAATAATAAAGTGTTTATTATGTGTATTCCAAGTATATGATAGATGTTTATTTTGCATGCTATAATTGTATTAATACGGAAACGTTAATACATGTGTGTTTAATAAACAAACAGAAAGTTCCTAGTTATGCCTCTCTCATAAACTAGTTCGTTGATTAACAAGATGATCACAGTTTCCTGATCATAGACATTGGATGTTGTTAATAATGAGATCACAACATTAGTGTAATGATGTGATGAACATTCATCCGAAGTATAGCATTACGATCAAAGTCATTGAGTTTATATTGCTATAAACAACTTACGAAGTGATCCTAATCCTTAGACCATGAGATCATGCCAATCACTAACACCGGAAGAGTTTCTTCTTAACATCAAACGTCACACCGTAACTAGGTGATTATAAAGATGGCTTCAAAGCTACTAAAGTGTTATGTTGAGAATCATGGATCAAGAGTGGAATTTGTTCATCCTGATGACGGATAGATATACTCTAGACCCTCTCGGTGATATCACATTGGTTAGCTTGCAAGCAAGTGATTTGATCACTAGAATGTTATATCATGGGAACAAGAAAAGAGTGCATGTCAGTAACAAGATCAAACTAGGTATGGAGATACCGATGATCAAATCTCGGACATGTAATATATCGTGAAACAAAGGGATTAATATACAAGCATAAAAGTTCCGATGATCACAGGAAAGTCATCGTTGAATGTGTGGGAGTCAGTATGGATCTCCAGGTCCCGCTACTGATTATTGATTGGAGAAGGGTCTCGATCATGTCCGCATTATTCGCGAACCATAGGGTGACACGCTTAAGGGACACTGACATCCAGTTGGAGCAAATGTTTCATGCCGGAAAGAATAACAAGCGCAGGAATTTATTTCACTAGATACCGAAACAGGTTTTCGGGTGGAATTTCATAAAGTGGTTTTGCATGTGAAATAGAATTCTAGCAAGGGGTTATATGTGAATGTTTGTCATTAAAGTAATTGACAAAATTCTGAATAAATAAAAGAGTTTTATTTAATGAGAGTTTGCATTAAATTTGGTGGAAATTTAATAGCAAGTTCGAGTGGGATTTTGAGTGGAGGGAATTTGAAGGAATTTTGTGAGTGGAGTGTCCACCCACATGAAGAGGGGAGGGCAAGGGGGAAGGCCCCATGCGCCGGCCACCCCCTTGGGGTTCCCCCTCTCCTATAAAAGGCACCCCCTCCTTACTTCTCACTCACACCTCCTCGTGAAGGATATCTCTCCCCCTCTAGAATTTATTCCCCATGGTCTCGGACTAGCAAGATACATGTTCCCGGTGGCTATTCGGCAAGAAGGGTTGTGCTTCTGTTGCATCGCTGGAGCGAGGAGGCGGAGGTTGCTCGGTGTCTTGTACATGTGTGCGAGCACGGATACGCTGCTGCTTTGCGGCGCTAGGACTTCCTCTCGATCTTGAGATCGGCAAGAGATCGTATACATCAACCACGAATTCAACTTGTTAAGCTTTGTCGGTCTTCAATGGTATGTTCTCTACGGATATACATCTGCCCGTTGTTTGTATCTAGTAGATAGATCTTGGTACATAGTTACCATCGTAGGAAATTTTTTGTTTTCTATGCTGCGAACCCTACACGTTCATGATCAAGATCTCATCTATTTGTAATCATGCATGTTGTGTTTATGGCAATCCAATAGATATTGAGATTACTATGTCATATTGATTAATGGTTTTGTCTTATTGATTCTATCATGTCTGTGTTGTTTGTGATCTTGCATGCTCTCTGTTGTTAGTAGATATCTTGGCCAAGTAGTTGCTAGTGACTCCAAGAGGGGGTATTTATTCTCGATAGTGGGTTCATGCCTCTATTTAATCAAGCGAAGTGACAAAAATCTCTAAGGTTGTATATGTGTTGTTGCCACTAGGGGGAAAACAATGGTCAATTGTTCATGGAACAAGTGGATTGTTTACCTTACACACTTTGCTTAAAGCAGTTGTATGTTGCTTGCAACTTAATACTGGAGGGGGTTTGGATGATAACCCAAAGGTGGACTTCTAGTCATAGATGCAGTTGGATGGCGGTCTATGTATCTTGTTGTATTGCCCAATAGAATCTCATAGGATCTTTATGTCAAGTATTGCATTGTTATGCCTTGCTCAAGTCCTGTCAATTGCCCTGCAGTAATTTGTTTACCCAGCATGCCATGTTTGTTTATCTAAGGAGAACACCTCTAGTGAATTATGGACCCCGGTCCAATCTTTATCATTGATACATCTTCCACTATTATTGTTTACTTGCTGCAAACCACTTTCACCTTCCACACCATACAGTTAATCCTTTATTACAGCAACCGGTGAGATTGACAACCTCACTATTAGTTGGGGCAAAGTCTTGAGTTTGTGTTGTGCAGGTTTTCACGTTGCTTGCAACACCTTTGAGACGTTCCCTTCCTCCTACTGGTTCGATAACCTTGGTTTCTTACTGAGGGAAAACTTGATGCTGTGCTGCATCACACCTTGCTCTTGGGGTTTCCCGACGAAGCGCTCCACTTCAACAGCCAGCTAACAAGATTTTCTGGCGCCGTTGCCGGGGAGGCTAAGGAAGTCTTCACAAGGGGAGACCTCCTCAACCTTTCTATTTACTTTGTTTTTAGTTAGCTTATATTCTTTTGCTTGGTTTTGTTTTCCTCTTTTTATCAAAAACTCCAAAAAAAAAAGTTTAGTTTGGTTTGCTTTCTCTTAATAAAAACACAAAAAAATTAGTTCCTGCTCTAGCTGCTGCTGCTTTTGGCTTGCTCCACTTTTGCCAAAATGAACTCTGCTGAGAACACCAAGTTGTGTGACTTCACTAGCATAAACAACAATGATTTCCTTAGCACTCCTACTGCTCTACCTGCACCTGATGCTACCTTTTATGAAATTAAGCCTGCTTTGTTGAATCTTGTGATGAGAGAGCAACTTTCTGGTGCTAGTTCTGATGATGTTGCTGCCCATCTCAATAACTTTGTTGAACTTTGTGAGATGCAAAAGTATAAGGATGTAGATGGAGATATTATTAAGCTCAAGTTGTTTCCTTTCTCCTTGAGAGGAAAAGCTAAAGAATGGTTGCTATCCTTGCCTAGAAATAGTATTGGTTCTTGGATTAAGTGCAAGGATGCTTTTATTGGAAAGTACTACCCTCCTTCTAAGATTATATCTATGAGAAGTGATATTATGAAATTTAAACAACTTGATAATGAACATGTTGCTCAAGCTTGGAAAAGAATGAAATCTTTGGTTAAGAATTGTCCCACTCATGGACTTACTGCTTGGATGATTATCCAGACTTTTTATGCAGGTTTGAACTTCTCTTCAAGAAACCTGTTGGATTCAGCTGTTGGAGGTACCTTTATGACCATCACCTTGGGTGTTGCAACAAAAATCCTTGATAATATGATGGTTAATTATTCTGAATGGCACACTGCGAGAGCTCCACATGGTAAGAAGGTAAATTCTGTTGAAGAAACCTCTTCTTTGAGTGATAAGATTGATGTTATTATGGCTATGCTTGTTAGTGGGAAAGCTCCTTTAGATCCAAACAATGTTCCCTTAGCCTCTTTGGTTGTCAAGAAGAGCAAGTTGATGTGAACTTCATTAGAAACAACAATTTCAACAACAATGCCTATAGGAATAATTTTGGTAGTAACAACAATTTTAGGCCTTATCCTCCTAATAATGGCAATTCCTATGGAAACTCCTACAACAATGCTAGAAGTGCCCCTCTAAACTTGAAGTCATGCTCAAAGACTTCATTAGTAAACAAACCACTTTCAATAAGACTGTGGAGGAAAAGCTTTTAAATGTTGAGAAAAAAATTTCCTCTTTGTCTGAAGCACAGTCCTGTTTGATTAATAAAATGGATGCTAAACCTGAAACCATGGAAAGTACCTTTGCTGCTACTCATGCCATACAAGATATTATTGATGAAAATGTTAGACTATTAGCCCAACTTCATTCTAAGTGGGAAAGGGAAGCTGAAATTGATAGAAACAATAGTATGTGCACCATTACCACTAAACCACAAGAAGTCCCTATTCCTCCTCCTACAATGCCTAAGCCTAATGAGTCTACTATTAGTGATGCTAAGTTTGATTTTGATATAGATGGTTGCAATATTTCTGAAGTGATTCTGTTCCTGCAAAAACTTGCTAGAAGTCCTGATGCTAGTGATATGCATGTTGCTTTCACCAAACACATTACAGATGCTCTTGTTAAGATTAAGGAAGAGAAGTTAAAACACAAAGCTTCTATTCCTAGGAAAGTAGAAGATAGTTGGGAACCCATTATTAATATGCAAGTGAATGACTTTGATCTCAAAGCTTCATGTGATCTTGGTTCTAGTGTATCTATTATGCCTAGGAAGATTTATGAAATGCTTGATTTGCCACCTTTGGAAGATTGTTATTTGGATGTCCCACTTAATGATAATGCTAAGAAGAAACTCATGGGGAGTATTAATGATGTTCTCATTATGGTTAACAATGCTTATGTCCCTGTTGATTTCTATGTTTTGGATGTTGAATACAATGCTTCTTGTCCTATTACTTTGGGAAGACCTTTTCTTAGAACTGTTCATGCCATCATTTATATGAAAGAAGGCACCATTAAATATCAATTTCCATTAAAGAAAGGTATTGAACACTTCTCTATAAGGAGATATAAGTTGCTTTTTGATCCTCCTTTGAAAGCAAGGTTTGATGTTAATGCTTCTTCATTTGAAAATACTTGATTTTTTGCTTCTTGTGCCTAACTTAAAGGCGTTAAAGAAAAGTACTTGTTTGGAGATAACTCAATAGTTTCCTTGAGTCTTGGAAGTTATTATTTCACTAATGAACTCTCCTTATCCTTTTTGTTTGCTTTTTGTGCCAAGAATGACCTCTAATGAGAGGGAAGTAAGATTTGGGGATTTGTTGTCCCAAAACAGATTTCTGTCCTCCACCATAAAAATTCGTGAGGAGTCTCTATAAGTCGTATTGAGCTGAAAATTTACTAATAAACCCCCCAGTATGTTAGCTAACTTTCGTGAGTTCAACACTTTTTTATTTGAGCAACAGAAGGTCTTCAAAAAAATCGGTTTCTACCTACTGGTCTGTTTTGACAGATTTCTGCCATTATTTGCATTTGCTTCTTATTGATTACCTTTTGGGTTCTTTTTGAGAAATTGAGCTTTTTGAAGGAGTTACTACATTGCTTGTGTTTTTAGTGAAAGTTTTTATGTTCTAAAGCTAAACCCAAGGGTCTTTTATCTTTTGAATACACTAATGTTGCTAATGAAGATTGTGTAAAGTTTTGTATGAATGAAAAATTTTAGCTGCAGGGAAAGAATTATGTAATGAGATTAAGAATGTACAAAAGCTCAAGCTTGGGGATGCCACCCCGTGCCATCCCAAGAAATATTCAAGAGGTACAAGCGTCAAAGCTAGGGGATGCCTTGGGCATCCCCTTCTTCATCAATAAAATCTCAGGTCTTTCTAGACACTTCGTTTTTATTGTTTCATGCACTTTTGTGTTGTTCTTGGAGCGTATTAGTTTTCGTTTTTAGTTTTTGTTTGCTTGAATAAAGTAGTGGGACCCCCGTTCTCGCCGTGTTGTTTCAAATAAGTTGATTCATGTTGGAAAGGAGTAGGAAGTTATTACTTCTGTAATGACCTATCCTTATCCTTTTTGTTTGCGTTTTGTGCCAAGAATAACCTCTGATGAGAGGGAAGTAAGATTTGGGCAGTTGTTGTCCTGAAACAGATTTTTGTGCTCCACTTTAAAAATTCATGTAAAATCTTTGTAAGTCGGATTAAGCTCTGATGTTCTGAATAAATCCCCAGGTTGTTAGCTAACTTTCGTTAGTTCAACACTTTTTGATTTGAGCAATAGAAGGTCTTCGAAAAAATCGGTTTCTACCTGCTGGTCTGTTTTGACAGATTTCTACCATTATTTGCATTTGCTTCTTATTGATTCCTTTTTGGGTTCTTTTTGAGAAATTGAGCTTTTTGAAGGAGTTACTACAGTAGCTTGTGTTTTTAGTGAAAGTTTTGTTGTTCTAAATCTAAACCCAAGGGTCTTTTATCTTTTGAATACACTAATGTTTCTAATGAAGATTGTGTGAAGTTTTGTATGAAGGGAAAATTTCAGGTGGAGAGAGAATGATGTATGAGATGAGGAATGGACAAAATCTCAAGCTTGGGGATGCCACCCCGGTGTCACCCCAAGAAATATCCAAGAGGTACAAGTGTCAAAGCTTGGGGATGCCCAAGGCATCCCCTTCTTCATCAATAAAAAGCTCAGGTCTTTCTAGACACTTCGTTTTTATTGTTTCATGCAATGTTGTGTTGTTCTTGGAGTGTCTTAGTTTTCGTTTTATTTGCTTAGTTTGTTTAGTTTTCTTGAATAAAGTAGTTTGGACCCTCGTTCTCGCTGTGTTGTTTCAAATAAGTTGATTGGTGTTGGAAAGGAGTAGAAAGTTCTTGCTTGAAAGTGCAAGAGGAGCTTGCATTGACTGTGACTTAGACTTTAGCATGTCATGCTAGGTGTTGTTTTGACCTTATGCTTAGTGATTATTGTTGTAGCATGACTTGTTCCAAACAATTGGGAATGCTTAGTGGGCCTTGAAGGAATCATGCGTTGTTTTAGCATGCAAAAGCATAGTATTGTGGTATTCTCCTTTCATGCTTTGTTTGGGTTGACAGGCACATTATCACACCATGTTATGACTATGAACAAGTCACCATAGACTCTATGATCATTTAGTCCTTGACGTGTAGTACCACTCTATGTTTTTATTAGTAATGTTTTGTCGCTATACATGATTATGGCCATTATTGGTCTCTTAGTTGGTTGCTCCCAGTCTTTTGCTAGCCTCCACTTATATGAGTAAGATCTACTCATGCTTCCAACTCCCAAGAAACCAAGTTATTCCAAAAGTGTCCACTACAAATTCCTATGCATGGTGTGTTACACCATTCCAAGTATATTCTTGTTTTCAGCTATCTTCCAATTAAAAATTATTTTGTTATGTGAAAACTTAGTGATTAAAGCCCTCACGAACTTGATGACACACTTTTTATTCCTTGCCCTAATAAACTTGAACCATTGTGTCATCTAAGTTGTATATGCTTGCACTTATACGTTGGAATTAGCAGAACCATGTTTTCATGGGTAACGTTTTCAACATTGCACTTGTACTTTGTACATAGTTGATATCATGCTCTTGTCTATAGATGTCACCGGTGTGAAATAAAAAGGGAGCTTGTAAGTCCATGGAGTTATGTATTCTGTGTTAGAGAAACGCCTGGGCCGCTAGCCTAAGCTATGCCTAATCATGGTGGAAACTTGCAGCATCACCATAATGAGCAATCTATGAAGCATCCTCAATAAAAACCTATGCAAATAGCAAATAAAAAAATCGCTTAGATGCTCATTGTCTACTTGCCTTGTCATTTTGGTTATAGGATAGCTCATGTACCATGTGCAAGGTTACCCCATTGGCGGTTCTCTATGATACACATATACTTACTATGACAAGAACTTACAGGTGACCAAAGTTGAGTAGCATGAGGTGCGGCCTCGTATTCAAGGGACATGAGATTGCCACCTTATACTTTGTTAAGTATATACTCCATAGTTTGTTCACTTTAACCTTAATCACTTCAAGATGCTTATGATAGGGGCAATGAGGGCTGAAAGCTAACCAGTACCATAATTTTTGGAAGCTCTTTTTGAAACTTGAAATCCCTGCTTCCCTTTATGAAGGGCCTTTATTCCACTATTATGTTGAGTCTCCACTTTCTACCTTTAGGCACCAGTTAAGAGAGCATAGTTGCCATTCTTAGTTCTCTGTGCAGTGTCCCAAAACTAATTGATTGATGCATATTGTTGATATTGCTTGTTCTTGTGCTATTTGTATCTAGTCACTCTTATGAACCCTGAAGGTGTCATATGCATCTATTTGTTACTCTATGAGGGATAAGCTGAATACCACTATGCCATGTTTTCTGTATGTGAAACAAACAAACGTTTTTCAATGCATGTTATTCATGATTTTTGTTTGTAGCCTTTCATGTTGCATGCATAGTTACTTTGTCTTATTGTTAGAACTCCATCTTTCATGCTCATGTTTAGAGTTCTTTGATCCCATCTTTCAATGCTTGCAAATGGTTTGATCTTGGTTTTCATGGTGCATGTCACCTCAAAAATTATTCTTTTATCACTTGCCTACTCGAGGACGAGCAGGAGTTAAGCTTGGGGATGCTTGATACGTCTAAAACGTATCGATAATTTTTGATGTTCCATGTTTGTTTAGTATGTACTTTGCTTTGCTTTGTCCACACTTTGAGGTGATTTTCATATGTTTTCTGGTACTAACCTATTAACAAGATGCCACAGTGCCAGCTGCCTGTTTTCTTCTGTTTTTGGTTCCAGAAAGGCAGAAAATCAATATTCTCGGAATTGGACGGGAGAAAATCCAAAGTCAATATTTTACCGTGGGGAACACGAAGCCGGAATACGAGACAGAGGAGACTCACCAGGGGGCCACACCCCTTGGACGCGCGGGTGGGCCCACCCCGCGCCTGGGGTTGTAACCGCCTTGGTGGCCCCCTGGCTCGCCTCTTCGCCTATAAGAAGCCCCTGATGCCTATACCCGAAGCACCCGATCAATATTCCATGAAACCGTCTATAGCCGCCGCCACCATCGTCCCTAGATCAGGGGGGTCTGAAGCTCTTCCCGGCACCCTGCCGGAGGGGAGATCATCTCAGAGGCCTTCTTCTTCATCATGCCATCCTTCGGTATGAAGCGTGAGTAGTTGCACCTTGGACTACGGGTCCATGTAGTAGCTAGATGGTTGTATCTCCTCCTTGTTCTTTCATGTCTAGATCTTGTGAGCTCCATTCATGATCAAGATCTCATCTATTTGTAATCATGCATGTTGTGTTTGCAGGGATCCGATGGATATTGAGATTACTATGTCAGATTTATTAATGGTTTTGTCTTATTGATTCTATCATGTTTGTGTTGTTTGTGATCTTGCATGCTCTCTGTTGTTAGTAGCTATCTTGGCCAAGTAGTTGCTAGTGACTCCAAGAGGGGGTATTTATGCTCGATAGTGGATTCATGCCTCTATTTAATCAAGGGAAGTGACAGAAATCTCTAAGGTTGTAGATGTGTTGTTGCCACTAGGGGAAACAACGGTCTCTTGTTCATGGAACAAGTGGATTGTTTACCTTACACACTTTGCTTAAAGCAGTTGTCTGTTGCTTGCAGTTGGATGGTGATCTATTGTAACATCCCCAAAATCATGTTTCAAACTTATGCATATCATCCATGCATCCATGAGCATATGATTTTCATTTCAAACAAATAATTTCAAAACAGAAGCATTTATGCTTATTATTTTATGTAAGTTTGCTCTAGCCTTAGTGCTATCTTCCAATGAGAAGAATACTTGTTTTGATTCAGTAAAGTTTGAAATTCAAACTTAGGCACCACCAAAAGTTTGAACAAACTTCAAAAACAAAATGAGTGAATAAAACCAATATTATGCCTATTGAATATATATCATAAAGGCTTGGTTTATTTTTATTTTCTTTTGTTCAAAGTGTTTTGATTAAACAGTGGTGTTTGACACACTTTTGAGTGCAAGGTTGCAGTATAAAAACCTAGGGAGGATTTGAATTCAAACTCATTTGAATTGGATTTGAAAACCATTTCAGAAAATCAAAACAGAAAAAGAAAAGGAGAAAAGAAATAGAAAAAAAGCCAGCGCTACCTATCTGGCCCAACTGCCAATCCAGCCCACTAAGCCCACCCGGGGTCTCCCTCTCTCTCTCTCACTCGCAGACACACACACCAGGTCACTGACCGCATGACCCCACCCCCTCTCCGTTTCACTCGCTGACCAGTGGACCTCGCCAGCTCACCCCTTCTTCTCCAAATCGCGCCGCGACCACGTCGCCGGCCGTTTCCTCCGCCCTTCACTGCCGCGTTGATTCCTCGCTTAAATTCCCTTGATACCGCGTGCGATCTTCGCCCCTGCCTAGCCTACTTAAACCCCCTCTGCCCCCTCTCCATTTCCCCCCAAACTCCGAGCACAAAGCGCCCCCAGGCTGCCCACATTCATCCTCGCACCGTCGCAGACAGAGAGCACTCCGGCGATCGATTTCTGTGAGCCCCGTGCGCCCCTCTCCCTCTGGTTCTTGTAGACAGCCTCGCCACTTCCATGCGCATCTACTGACACCGTTGGTTCCTTCTGTACCGCCCCAGGTCGTCGTCTTCGACAAGCACAGCAAGCCCCCGACGACATCCTCAACTCCGGCGGTCAAATTCGGTGAGCCCCCTTGTTCCCCTCTGCCTCTGATGCACACGATCTTGCTCGCCGTAGTCTTGTGCATATCCTGATGCTGTTTGTGCATGCTAGGGTGACCAGGAGCCTCGCCAACGTCGTCATCCACCCAAACCCGACGCCGCCAGCAACTCCGACGAGCTCCAGCGACCATCTCCGTGCGCCCCTTGCCAAGCCGTCGCCAGGTTGAGCATCAGTGCATCGTCCCGTTTCTGGTAAGCGCCTCCGACGACCCTAGAACCACCCGTAGCGCCGCGCCGCCGTAGGCAGAGCTCGCCGCCGCCAGTAGCCACCGCCAGCGCCGCCCAGCTTTGGTCGTTTGATCCAGAGCCATTGGATCTGGATCCAGCGTGCGAGATTAGATCACTTAACGAACCGTTACGAGTAGATCTGGGCCGTGCAGTTTATGTTGATCAAACGGCTCACAGGCGCGATCCTGAGCGAAGCGGTACGGGCCAATTAGATTAAGACGCGTGGCAGCTGTTTGGGTTTAAAAACAGGATTTGAATCTATTAGAAGTTTGATTTTGTTTTGGCTATAACTTTTGATCCCCACGTTAGAATTTGACAAATTTTATATCATTGGAATCAGGAGAACAAGCCCTTTCTAAATATGCAATGTGTTTAATGTTTTTCTTCTGTTAAAATGGTTTTATTTGCAGAAACTTCTGTAGGGCTAATTTGAGTAAATGAATTGTTTAGGAAATGTTTTAGGGTTTAAATAAATGTTGTTTGGCAAGTTTTTAACTTGTTTATGAACCAGTACTGTATACTTGCTTTGTTGAGTTTTAAAAATCATCACATATCATTTTGCATGCATGCATATATTTTTGATTGTATATGTTTTGTATGTGATTTGTTGCTATAATTCTTTGTGTAGATTTTGGTGCTAGTGATTGTGATTGTGAGGAGTGTAGCTACTCTCCAAACTACCAAGGCAAGTGGTACTTCATGAATATTTTTATCCCTATGTTTTGTACTAAGAATTATAAATATTTTGCTAGTCTTGCATGCTATATTTTTCTTATATGCCATGTTGGGAAATCCTAGTAGTTGTAGAATTGCTAGGAAATTTCTAAGTTAAGATGCTTATCTATGCCATGCTTAGCCTAGCTAGTAGCAACCAAGGGTGGGTGAAATATACATGCTATGATGAAAATATTTCTAAGTCTTTGGACTTGTGTTTTGCCTAATAAAACAACTAAGTAAATGAAACACCTGGGTGGAATGGAAGGAATGCTTTGTGTTGAGTGGTTACACAAGGCCAGGGGACTGGTGAACCTTGTGTATCTCACTTGTGGAAAGCCACCCAAGAACAAAGAGATTTTAGAGGCCAAGTGTTGAGAAGCTTCTAGTGCAGCCACTTGGCAATATGGGCTCTGCCTGGATCATATAGGTTGCTAGAACTTAGCCATTTGGACAGTTGGTGGTAGTGGGAATGATAGGTTGGAGCGCGTCCATTTGGTCTAAGGGAAGGCTTCTGAAAGGTGCTGTCTTGGTGAAAATCAAGTCTGGTGGGGAAAGTGCACAACCTCTGCAGATGGAAAAATCTAAGTACTTAGCCATGTCCCTGGAAAAGGACAACTTGAGCATCAAGGCATGGAAGCTATCAAGAATCTCCTCATCCCAATTTCTAAGTAAAAACTTGTGGGTGAACAAGGGCGAAGGACCTCAATGTCTATTGGTGGTTCCTTGGGAAAAGTTTTGACAAAGAAAAGCTTAGTGATTTCAACTAATAGGCAAAACCTATTTTGAGCAAGCAAGCCAAGCTACACTTAGCCAAATTTCATATAGTATCTAGTCCACCTAAATTATACTAAGGTATCACTTGCCAATACTATTCCAAATGTATTGACCCACTGTGGCGGTAACTTGTGATGTTGTAGGTTACTCTGATGAGGATTAGGAGTCATGAGTCTACACTCAACATGTTTGCCTGTGGCACATAAAGATGAAGACTTTTATTTATTTACTTATTCAAACTCTTGTATTAGGCATGTGGCCTTGGAGTTGTAAGACTATGTTTATTCTCTGGAATGGCTGTAATAATGACCTTTGTATATGTGTACTTCATCTTAAACTGTGGATGCTAGCATTGATCCAAGGACTAGCATTGCAATCACAGGGATCCTTTTCCTTTATAAAGGAGGGATCTTACAGATGGTATCAGAGCACTGTGTTGCCTGTAGGATTATGACCCTAGGATTGGAAACCACTAAGGAAAAAATTTCAACAAACTTCTACACTTGTCTATTCTTCTCGTAAATTTTTCTATTCTTCTTTCTCATCTCTATTTGTAGACGAACTCCATCAACGAAGCCGTAAGGAAAGGACCACTCATGACAATGACCTTGGAGTGTGAGACAGAATTCCCCAAGGTTCTCAAGGACCTCATGGTTGCATTAGAGATACAAGGTGCAGCTGTGTACAAAGGTTTTCCTGTGATGGATGAAGGAGCTGAATACTGGTGGGTGCAACTTCACTTGTATAAAAACAAGGAAGACAACCACAAGGACTCAGGATTCTGCATGTTCACCAATTCAGTGATGCACCCTACATTCTTTGACTCAGCAAGGGATGCAGCTTGGAAGACCATCAAAGAACTTGGTGAAAGAGTCAAGTGCAGAATGTTCAACATCCAAAATATCCTGAAAGAAGATAAGAAATATACCCAAGAGTTGGAGGCTACCAACCAAACCCTAAGAGGGGACATTATAGACTTAGTGATGGAGTCATGTGAGCAAGATAGGTTGATTGCTTCTAGAAACATTGTGTTAGCCAACAGATCCAGTGAGATAGGATTATAAACGTACTTCGTTAGTTGGACCACCACTTATCACCTTATTTTCCAAATGTTGCTCTAAAATAAGTTGAACCTTGGTTGTTGTAATGGATCCATGTATGCCATGACTTGTGTGTTTTGTTTTCCAAGGATATGTATGTGATGTTTTGCCTTGTGTTTTACCTTGAATTGTATTGTTCTAACTTTTTCTATCTTATAAATAGATGCCTACTATTACCATCAGCACTGTTGAGGAGTTCCAGGGAACTCGCTTTGGTCCTCGTATTGTTGAGCTTACTACTTTGCTCAATCTCCCTCTTCCTACCATCATGGTGCTTCCCCTCACCAAGTTTGAGAGGAAAGACCTTTGGGGTTTCAAGGTCAACCAGCCCGGACGCCAGACTGAGCCTACCACGGAGGCCATCGTCTTCAAGCTCATGCACGATGACAAGGAGAGAGGCCTTGAGGTAGTCATGCAGGATTTGATAGGACGTCTGCTGGGGAGACACTCTCGACAGGTTAGAGGTACTCACTTCCACGTCTTCGGTAGACGTGATGAGGATGGAGAGTCCATCGACTTCGAGGGACACAGCGGAGCCGATTCGCCTATACCTCCAGGACTTAGAGGCTCTCATTAGGCACGTGGACACTGATAGGACCAACGTCATGCTCAACAATGACGAACTCCAGGTGCAGCTTCGTGAGAAGGACAAGCTCTTTGCGGAGCAAGATGAGATAGTCAAGGAGATGGAAGCGAAGTTCGAGAGCCAGGGCAGAAAGTTCAAGAGTCAGGAGAAGCGAGTCCAGGATAGGAACAAGAGGATTCGGGACATGACTGAAGAACTGCAGGCCAAGGACTTCGAGCTCGAGCATCAGCAGACGGTGATTGAGAGGCTTCGTTCCCAGAAGACGGCTCTCAAAGACAAGATAGAGACCTTGACCGCCAATGTCGAGGAATACAAGACCGCAATGGAGAATGCAGGTCTTACCTTTGTCGAGGAGGAGGTTGATGCCGAGGAGTAGATTTGACTACTCATTTATCATTTATTATCATACTTGTTGTTGGGAACTTGTTATTTGACCATCCAACATGTGGATGTCTTGTTATTTGTGTGTGTTTTACTTTGCGAACTTGTTATCTTGTTGTTGAACCTTTATCCTTTTGTTGCATGCTTTGTGATTGTTTATGTGATGTATTGTGCATGAAAGCATCTATGGGTATCTCATTCTTATCTCTATTGAACAAACCACAGATGCCTCCCCGTCGTGCCAATCCCAACCCCAACAACAACAACATCACTCCAGAAATGCAGCAAATGATGACAGCTCAGACTCAGCTGATGCAAATGATGACGACGCTCATCCAGAACCAAAACAACAAAAACAACAACAATAACAACAACAATAACAACAACAACAACAACCCACCAGGTTTTGACATGCTTACCAGGTTCTTGAGATTGAGGCCAGCAAAGTTCCCAGGAACAACTGATCCCATGGTGGCCAATGATTGGCTACGCTCTGTGAACAAGGACTTGGTAACTGTGGGTTGTACTGATGCAGAAAAGGTCAGATTTGCAGCACATTTGCTGGAAGGACCAGCCGCCACTTGGTGGGATAACTTCCAGATCACCACTCCCATAGAAGATGTGACATGGGCTATCTTTGAGGATGGCTTTCGTACTGCTCATATCTCATCTGGAGTGATGAGTCTGAAAAAGAAAGAGTTTCATAACCTGAAGCAGCGCCACCGTAGCGTGGCTGAATATATTGAGGAGTTCAACAATCTGGCGCGATATGCACCGGATGAAGTTGACACTGATGCTAAGAGGAAAGAAAAGTTCCTCGAAGGGTTGAATGATGAGCTGAATCTGCAGTTGGCTGTGGCATATGTTCCCACATACCAGTCTCTTTGTGATAAGGCTGCTATTTTGGAGAACAAGATGAAGCAAGTTGAGAGCAGGAAGAGAAAGCACTCGGACAAGCACAACTCAGGATCGTCTCACAAACGTTCCCATTATGATGACAACGGAAGCTCAGGATCCCACAAGCATGGGAAATTCAACAAGCACCACAACCACAACCGTCATGACAACAAGAATCATCGTGGTCATGACAATGACAAGTACAAGAACCACAAGGGTGGATATAAGAGCCACCACAGTGGTAATGGAAGTGGCAGTGGAAGCCAGCCTGTCAAGAAGGACATTAGTCAAGTTGAATGCTTCAAGTGCAAGAAGATGGGGCATTATGCAAATGAATGCCCAGAAAAGAAAGTTGAAGGACCCAACAAGCCCAACCCTTTTCAGAAGGGACAAGTTAACCACATCAATGTGGAGGAAATCTATGAGGAGCCTGATGCTGTTGCTGGTAAGTTCAGACTCAATTCTATCCCAGCATTTGTTCTTTTTGATACTGGAGCATCGCATTCATTCATATCAAAAGCATTTGTTGATAGAAATGGGTTTCCAATTGAAAACATTGGGTGTCCAATAAAAGTTAGTTCTCCAGGTGGAGATATGATAGTAAGTCTTGGATGTCGGGATCTAGTAATAGAGTTTGGAAAGCATAAGTTTCCAGTGAGTCTGATAATCCTAGATTCCCAAGGACTGGACGTAATATTGGGAATGGATTGGATGGCTAAGTATGAAGGAGTACTAGATTGTGCTAATTGTACTGTCGCACTCACAACCCCGGAAATAAAATGGATTAAATTCAAGTCTAACTTTGAATCAAAAGGGAGTAAGCTAAATTCTCTTAAGGGGGTTAGCATAGACAGTGTGCCAATTGTGAGTGAATATCCGGATGTGTTTCCGGAAGAATTGCCGGGAATGCCACCAGATAGAGATGTGGAGTTCCTTATTGATTTGCTACCAGGATCTGGACCAATAGCAAAGAGACCGTATAAGATGTCAGTTGATGAACTGAAAGAACTCAAGAAACAACTTGGAGAACAGTTGCAGAAAGGATTCATTCAACCAAGTTCTTCATCTTGGGGAGCCCCAGTTTTGTTCGTGGAGAAGAAAGATAGAAGTCAAAGGTTGTGCATAGATTACCGTTCACTCAATGAGATAACTATCAAGAACAAATACCCTTTGCCTAGAATCAATGACTTGTTTGATCAGCTAGAAGGAGCTTGTGTGTTCTCAAAGATTGATCTCCGGCCAGGCTATTTTCAACTCAAGATAAGAGAACAAGACATACCTAAAACAGCTTTCACTACCAGGTATGGATTGTATGAGTATACCGTGATGCCATTTGGTTTGACCAATGCTCCAGCATACTTTATGAATATGATGAACAAGGTGTTCATGGAATTCCTTGATAAGTTTGTTGTCATTTTCATCGATGACATTCTAATCTACTCCAAGAGCAAAGAAGAGCATGAAGGACATTTACGTTTGATACTTGAGAAGCTTAGAGAGCATAAACTGTATGCCAAATTCAGCAAGTGTGAATTCTGGTTGAATGAAGTTGGATTTCTTGGACATGTTATGACAAAAGATGGTGCAGCAGTTGATCCTGCTAAAGTTTCAGCTGTAACTGAATGGGAATCTCCTAAGTCGGTGAAAGAAGTTCGCAGTTTCCTTGGCTTAGCAGGTTACTACAGAAGGTTCATTGATAATTTCTCCAAGGTTTCTAAGCCTATGACAGAATTGCTAAAGAAGGACAAGAAATTTGCTTGGTCTGAAGGTTGTGAACTCAGCTTTCAGGAATTGAAGAAGAGACTTGTGACAGCACCAGTATTGTGTTTGCCAGACTTGGAAAAAGATTTCCAAGTATTTTGTGATGCATATCATCATGGTTTGGGTGCAGTACTTATGCAAGAAGGAAAAGTTGTGGCTTATGCCTCGAGACAACTCAAAACTCATGAAGTGAACTATCCTACTCATGATTTAGAGTTAGCCTCTGTTGTCCATGCACTCAAAACATGGAGACACTATCTTTTGGGAAAGCGATGTGAAGTGTTCACAGATCACAAGAGTTTGAAACATATCTTCACCCAGAAGGAAATTAATATGAGACAAAGAAGATGGCTAGAGCTCATCAAGTACTATGACTTAAGTTTGCAATACCATCCCGGTAAAGCAAATGTTGTAGCGGATGCTCTAAGTCGTAAGGGTTTTGTGAATGGCCTTACCAAAGGAGAATTGCCAGATGATTTGTGTGCCCAATTTAGAGATCTCAGATTGGAGATTGTGCCTGAAGGACAACTCATGTCTTTGGATGTTCAACCCACTTTGTTGGACAAGATCAAAGAAGCCCAGAAGACTGATAAGGAAATTGAAGAGATTAAAGAAAAGATTGGCAAAGGAAAAGCCAAAGGGTTCCATGAAGACGAACAGGGTACTTTATGGCATGGGAAACGTATCTGTGTTTCACAAGATCCGGAGCTTCGAAAACTGATTTTACAAGAAGCACACAACTCTCCGTATTCCATTCATCCGGGTAACACCAAAATGTACATGGACATGAAGGAAAGATTTTGGTGGAATAATCTCAAGAAGGACATCGCAGAACATATTGCTTTGTGTGATGTGTGCAGTAGAGTGAAAGCGGAACATCAGAAACCAGCAGGTTTGCTTCAACCACTACCTATTCCTGATTGGAAGTGGGACAAGATTGGTATGGATTTCATTACCGGATTACCAAGGACCCGGTCAGGATACGATTCTATTTGGGTAGTAGTGGATCGCCTAACTAAAGTGGCTCATTTCATACCCGTGAAGACAACCTATACAAGTGCTAAGTTGGCCAAAATCTATATGAGTAGAATTGTATGTCTACATGGAGTGCCCAAGAGTATTGTGTCTGATAGGGGAACTCAATTCACTTCCCATTTTTGGAGACAGCTACATGAGTCATTGGGAACAAGGTTGGAATTCAGTACTTCTTTTCATCCTCAAACTGATGGACAAACCGAAAGGACTAATCAGATTCTTGAAGACATGTTGAGGGCATGTGCCCTAGACTATGGAGCCAGTTGGGATGAAAGTCTACCTTACGCAGAATTTTCTTATAACAACAGCTATCAAGCCAGCATTGAGATGGCACCATTTGAGTTTCTCTACGGGAGAAAATGTACCACCCCATTGTTATGGAATGGTGTGAGAGAAAGAAGTTTGTTCGGACCAGAACTGATCAAAGAAGCCGAAGAGAAGGTCAAGTTGGTTAAGGACAGATTGAAGATAGCACAGTCCCGACAGAAAAGCTACGCAGATCCAAAACGTAGAGAAGTCACCTACGAAGTCGGTGATAGAGCTTATCTTAGAGTGTCACCACTTCGTGGAGTGAAGAGGTTCGGAGTCAAAGGAAAATTGGCCCCAAGATAAGTTGGACCATTCAAGATTCTGAGTCATAAAGGAGAAGTTGCCTATGAAATTGAACTGCCAGAGTCTCTGTCAGCTGTCCATAATGTGTTTCATGTGAGTCAACTTAAGAAATGTCATCCAGAAATGGAAGAAACTTCTTTGAAGGATACTGTACCTTTGGAAGAGGTTCAGTTGGAGAGTGATATCACTTATGAAGAGAAGCCTATCAAGATTCTTGAGACTGCAGAAAGAGTCACACGGACTAAGACTATCAAGTTTTGCAAAGTTCAGTGGAACCATCATTCCGAAGAAGAAGCAACATGGGAAAGAGAAGATGATATTCGAAAAGACCACCCTCACCTATTTGCTAGCCAATCCGAATCTCGAGGGCGAGATTCACCTTAAGGGGGTTAGATTTGTAACATCCCCAAAATCATGTTTCAAACTTATGCATATCATCCATGCATCCATGAGCATATGATTTTCATTTCAAACAAATCATTTCAAAACAGAAGCATTTATGCTTATTATTTTATGTAAGTTTGCTCTAGCCTTAGTGTTATCTTCCAATGAGAAGAATACTTGTTTTGATTCAGTAAAGTTTGAAATTCAAACTTAGGCACCACCAAAAGTTTGAACAAACTTCAAAAACAAAATGAGTGAATAAAACCAATATTATGCCTATTGAATATATATCATAAAGGCTTGGTTTATTTTTATTTTCTTTTGTTCAAAGTGTTTTGATTAAACAGTGGTGTTTGACACACTTTTGAGTGCAAGGTTGCAGTATAAAAACCTAGGGAGGATTTGAATTCAAACTCATTTTAATTGGATTTGAAAACCATTTCAGAAAATCAAAACAGAAAAAGAAAAGGAGAAAAGAAATACAAAAAAAGCCAGCGCTACGTATCTGGCCCAACTGCCAATCCAGCCCACTAAGCCCACTCGGGGTCTCCCTCTCTCTCGCTCACTCGTAGACACACACCCCAGGTCACTGACCGCACGACCCCACCCCCTATCTTTTCACTCGCTGACCAGTGGACCTCGCCAACTCACCCCTTCTTCCCCAAATCGCGTCGCGACCACGTCGCCGGCCGTTTCCTCCGCCCTTCACTGCCGCGTTGATTCCTCGCTTAAATTCCCTTGATACTGCGCGCGATCTTCGCCCCTGCCTGGCCTACTTAAACCCCCTATGCCCCCTCTCCATTTCCCCCCAAACTCCGAGCACAAAGCGCCCCCAGGCTGCCCACATTCATCCTCGCACCGCCGTAGACAGAGAGCACTCCAGCGATCGATTCCGGTGAGCCCCGTGCGCCCCTCTCCCTCTGGTTCTTGCAGACAGCCTCGCCACTTCCTTGCGCGTCTACTGACACCGTTGGTTCCTTCTGTACCGCCCCAGGTCGTCGTCTTCGACAAGCACAGCAAGCCCCCGACGACATCCTCAACTCCGGCGGTCAAATTCGGTGAGCCCCCTTGTTCCCCTCTGCCTCTGATGCACACGATCTTGCTCGACGTAGTCTTGCGCATCTCCTGATGCTGTTTGTGCATGCTAGGGTGACCAGGAGCCTCGCCAACATCGTCATCCACCCAAACCCGACGCCGCCAGCAACTCCGACGAGCTCCAGCGACCATCTTCGTGTGCCCCTTGCCAAGCCGTCGCCAGGTTGAGCATCAGCGCATCGTCCCGTTTCTGGTAAGCGCCTCCGACGACCCTAGAACCACCTGTAGCGCCGCGCCGCCGTAGGCAGAGCTCGCTGCCGCCAGTAGCCACCGCCAGCGCCGCCCAGCTTTGGTCGTTTGATCCAGAGCCATTGGATCTGGATCCAGCGTGCGAGATTAGATCACTTAACGAACCGTTACGAGTAGATCTAGGCCATGCAGTTTATGTTGATCAAACGGCTGATGGGCGCGATCCTGAGCGAAGCGGTACGGGCCAATTAGATTAAGACGCGTGGCAGGTGTTTGGATTTAAAAACAGGATTTGAATCTATTAGAAGTTTGATTTTGTTTTGGCTATAACTTTTGATCCCCACGTTAGAATTTGACAAATTTTATATCATTGGAATCAGGAGAACAAGCCCTTTCTAAATATGCAATGTGTTTAATGTTTTGCTTCTGTTAAAATGGTTTTGTTTGCAGAAACTTGTGTAGGGCTAATTTGAGTAAATGAATTGTTTAGGAAATGTTTTAGGGTTTAAATAAATGTTGTTTGGCAAGTTTTTAACTTGTTTATGAACCAGTACTGTATACTTGATTTGTTGAGTTTTAAAAATCATCACATATCATTTTGCATGCATGCATATATTTTTGATTGTATATGTTTTGTATGTGATTTGTTGCTATAATTCTTTGTGTAGATTTTGGTGCTAGTGATTGTGATTGTGAGGAGTGTAGATACTCTCCAAACTACCAAGGCAAGTGGTACTTCATGAATATTTTTATCCCTATGTTTTCTACTAAGCATTAGAAATATTTTTCTAGTCTTGCATGCTATATTTTGCTTATATGCCATGTTGGGAAATCCTAGTAGTTGTAGAATTGCTAGGAAATTTCTAAGTTAAGATGCTTATCTATGCCATGCTTAGCCTAGCTAGTAGCAACCAAGGGTGGGTGAAATATACATGCTATGATGAAAATATTTCTAAGTCTTTGGACTTGTGTTTTGCCTAATAAAACAACTAAGTAAATGAAACACCTGGGTGGAATGGAAGGAATGCTTTGTGTTGAGTGGTTACACAAGGCCAGGGGACTGGTGAACGTTGTGTATCTCACTTGTGGAAAGCCACCCAAGAACAAAGAGATTTTAGAGGCCAAGTGTTGAGAAGCTTCTAGTGCAGCCACTTGGCAATATGGGCTCTACCTGGATCATATAGGTTGCTAGAACTTAGCCATTTGGACAGTTGGTGGTAGTGGGAATGATAGGTTGGAGCGCGTCCATTTGGTCTAAGGGAAGGCTTCTGAAAGGTCCTGTCTTGGTGAAAATCAAGTCTGGTGGGGAAAGTGCACAACCTCTGCAGATGGAAAAATCTAAGTACTTAGCCATGTCCCTGGAAAAGGACAACTTGAGCATCAAGGCATGGAAGCTATCAAGAATCTCCTCATCCCAATTTCTAAGTAAAAACTTGTGGGAACAAGGGTGAAGGACCTCAATGTCTATTGGTGGTTCCTTGGGAAAAGTTTTGACAAAGAAAAGCTTAGTGATTTCAACTAATAGGCAAAACCTATTTTGAGCAAGCAAGCCAAGCTACACTTAGCCAAATTGCATATAGTATCTAGTCCACCTAAATTATACTAAGGTATCACTTGCCAATACTATTCCAAATGTATTGACCCACTTTGGCTGTAACTTGTGATGTTGCAGGTTACTCTGATGAGGATTAGGAGTCATGAGTCTACACTCAACATGTTTGCCTGTGGCACATGAAGATGAAGACTTTTATTTATTTACTTATTCAAACTCTTGTACTAGGCATGTGGCCTTGGAGTTGTAAGACTATGTTTATTCTCTGGAATGGCTGTAATAATGACCTTTGTATCTGTGTACTTCATCTTAAACTGTGGATGCTAGCATTGATCCAGGGACTAGCATTGCAATCACAGGGATCCTTTTCCTTTATAAAGGAGGGATCTTACATCTATGTATCTTGTTGTATTGCCCAATCAAATCTCATAGGATCTTTATGTCTAGTATTACATTGTTATGCCTTGCTCAAGTCCTGTCAATTGCCTTGCTGTAATTTGTTTACACAGCATGACATGTTTGTTTATCTAAGGAGAACACCTCTAGTGAACTGTGGACCTCGGTCCAATCTTTACCATTGATACATCTTCCACTGTTACTGTTTACTTGCTGCAAACCACTTTCACCTTCCACACCATACAGTTAATCCTTTGTTTTCAGCAAACCGGTGAGATTGACAACCTCACTATTAGTTGGGGAAAAGTCTTGAGTTTGTGTTGTGGAGGTTTCCATGTTGCTTGCAACACCTTTGAGACGTTTACTTCCTCTTACTGGTTCGATAACCTTGGTTTCTTACTCAGGGAAAACTTGATGTTGTGTTGCATCACACCTTGCTCTTGGGGTTTTCCGACGAAGCGCTCCACTTCAATATCCAGCTAACAAGGGGTTGCGGGGGAAGCCTAGGCGGGGCTCATTGCCGGCATGTATATGCTCCAGCACGGCGGCGAGGGTGAACCCGGGAGTGATGCGGCTCAGATCACTATAGAGCTTCGTTGGGAGACCCCAAGAGGAAGGTATGATGAGTACAGCAACAAGTTTTTTCCTCAGTAAGAAACCAAGGTTATCGAACCAGTAGGAGGAAGGAAACGACTCAAAGGTGTTGCTAGCAACTGGAAACCTGCACAACACAAACTCAAGACTTTGCCCCAACGAACAGTGAGGTTGTCAATCTCACCGGTTTGCTGAAAACAAAGGATTAACTGTATGGTGTGGAAGGTAATGGTGGTTTGTAGAAAGTAAACAGTAACAATGGAAGATGTATCAATGGTAAAGATTGGACAGGGGTCCATAGTTCACTAGAGGTGTTCTCCTGAAGATAAACAACATGGCATGCAAGGTAAACAAATTACAGCAGGGCAATTGACAGGACAGAGCAAGGAATAACAATGAAATACTAGACATTCATGATCCTATGAGATTTGATTGGGCAATACAACAAGATACATACACCGCCATCCAACTACATCTATGACTAATAATCCACCTTCAGGTTATCATCTGAACCCCTTCCAGTATTAAGTTTCAAGCAATGGATAATTGCTTTAAGCAAAATGTGTAAGGTAAACAATCCACTTGTTCCATGAACAAGAGACCGTTGTTTTCTCCCTAGTAGCAATAGCATATCTACAACCTTAGAGATTTCTGTCACTTCCCCAGATTAAATAGAGGCATGAACCCACTATCGAGCATAAATACTCCCTCTTGGAGTCACTAGCATCTACTTAGCCAAGATAGCTACTAGAAACGGAGAGCATTCAAGATCACAAACAACATAGACATGATAGAATTAATAAGATAGAACCATTAATCAATCTGACATAGTGATCTCAATATCCATTGGATCCCCGCAAACACAACATGCATGATTACAAATAGATGATCTTGGTCATGAATGGAGATCACAATATCTAAACATGATAGCACAAAGGAGGATAAACAACCATCTAGCTACTACACGGACCCGTAATCCAAGGTGGAACTACTCACACATCATACCGGAGGCTGGCATGGTGATGAAGAAGGCCTCCGGGATGATCTCCCCTCCGGCAGGGTGCCGGGAATAGCTTGAGATCCCCTCGATCCAGGGACAATGGTGGTGGCGACTATGGCCTGTTTCATGGAAGATTGACCGGGTACTTAGGGTTTTGGTATCGGGGGCTTCTTATAGACGAAGAGGCGAGGCAGGGGGCACCCGGGGTAGCCGCACCCCCCAGGCGCGGGCCAGGATTGGCCGTGCCGCCAGGGGGTGTGGCCCCCTGGTGGATCTCCTCCGTCTCGTACTTTGGCTCTGTGTTCCCCACGGTAAAATATTGACTTTGGCTTTTGTCCCGTCCAATTTCGATAATATTGATTTTTTGCCTTTTCTGGAACCAAAAACAGAAGAAAACAGGCAACTGGCATTGTGGCATCTTGTTAATGGGTTAGTCCAAGAAAACATATAAAAGTACCTCAAAGTGTAGAAAAAGCAAAACAAAGTAGATACTAAACAAGCATGGAACATAAAAAATTATAGATACGTTTTCGACCTATCAAGCATCCCCAAGCTTAACTCATGCTCGTCCTCGAGTAGGTAAGTGACAAAAAGAATAATTTTTGAGGTGACATGCACCATCATGATCAAACCATTTGCAAGCATTGAAAGCTGGGATCAAAGAACTCTAAACATGAGCATGAAAGAAGAAGTTCTAACAATAAGAAAAAGTAACTATGTATGCAACATGAAAGGTTACAAACAAAGATCATGAATAACAATGCATTGAAAGATGTTTTTTTGTTTCACATATAGAAAACATAGCATAGTGGCATTCAGCTTGTCCCTCATAGAGTAGCAAATAGATGCATAGGACACGTTCAAGGTTCATAAGAGTGACTAGATACAAATATCACAATGACACGCAATATGAACAATATGCATCAATCAATATGTTTTGGGACACTGCACATAGAACTAAGAATGGCAACTATGCTCTCTTAACTGGTGCCTAAAGGTAGGAAGTGGAGACTCAATATAATAGTGGAAGAAAGGCCCTTTATAAAGGGAAGCATGGATTTCAAGTTCCAAAAAGAGCTTCCAGAAATTATGGTACTGATACGTTGGAAACGTATCTATAATTTTTGATGCTCCATCCTTGTTTAGTATATACTTTGCTTTACTTGTCCACACTTTGAGGTGATTTTTACATGTTTTCTGGTACTAACCTGTTAACAAGTTGCAACAGTGCCATATGCATGTTTTCTGCTATTTTTTGTTTCAAAAAAGTTAGTAAAGAAAACATCAAAGTCAATTGCTTTCCGTGGGGAACAAGAATTCCAGAGGAGAGCCGGAGGGGCCAGCCAGAGGGGCCAGACCCACCCTAGGCGCGGGTGGGCCCTACCCCGTGCCTGGCTAGGGTTTGGCGCCCCTGGCCGCTGCCTCGGCCTCCCCCTTCGCCTATAAGAAGCCCCCGATGCAGAAACCCTAAGCACCCGATCAAATCTCCACGAAACCGTCTGTAGCCTCCGCCACCATCGTCCCTAGATCGGGGGATCTGAAGTTCTTCCCGGCACCCTGCCGGAGGGGAGATCATCCCGGAGGCCTTCTCTCCGGTATGATGCGTGAGTAGTTTCACCTTGTACTATGGGTCCATGTAGGACCTAGATGGTTGTATCTCCTCCTTTGTGCTTTCATGTATAGATCTTGTGAGCTCCGTTCATGATCAAGATCTAATCTATTTGTAATCATGCATGTTGTGTTTGTGGGGATCTGATGGATATTGAGATTATTATGTTGATTTTATTAATGGTTTTGTCTTTATGAATCTATCATGTATGTGTTGTTTGTGATCTTGCATGCTCTCCGTTGTTAGTAGCTATCTTGGCCAAGTAGTTGCTAGTGACTCCAAGAGGGGATATTTATGCTCGATAGTGGGTTCATGCCTCTAGTTTCCAAGGGAAGTGACAGAAATCTCTTCGGTTGTAGATGTGTTGTTGCCACTAGGGAGAAAACAACGGTCGCTTGTTCATGGAACATGTGGACCGTTTACCTTACACACTTTGCTTAAAGCAGATGTCTGTTGCTTGCAACTTAATACTGGAGGGGGTTCGGATGATAACCTGAAGGTGGACTTCTAGTCATAGATGCAGTTGGATGGTGGTCTATGTATATTGTTGTATTGCCCAATCAAATCTCATAGGATCTTTCTGACTAGTAATTGCATTGTTATGCCTTGCTCAGTTCCTGTCAATTGCCCTGCTGTAATTTGTTTACCCTTCATGCCATGTTGTTTATCTAAGGAGAGCACCTCTAGTGAACTATGGACTCCGGTCCAATCTTTACCATTGATACATCTTCCATTGTTACTTGTTTACTTGCTGCAAACCATTACCTTCCACACCATATGTTTAATCCTTTGTTACAGCAAACCGGCGAGCTTAACAACCTCACTGATTCGTTGGAGCAAAGTCTTGAGTTTGTGTTGTACATGTCTCCGCGTTGCTTGCAACACCTGTGTGGCGTTTCCTCCCTCCTTCTGGTTCGATAACCTCGATATCTACTGAGGGAAGACTTGCTGCTGTGCTCATCACACCTTGCTCTTGGGGTTTCCAACGAAGTGCTCCACGTCAGCACCATCAACAAGTTTTCTAGCGCCGTTGCCGGGGAGGCTAAGGACGTCTTCACTAGGGTAGTCCTTCACTTCCTTTCTCTTTACTTTGTTTTTAGTTTGCTTTGTTTCTTTTGCTTGGTTTTGTTTGCCTCTTTTCAAAAAACCCAAAAAATTAGTCTAGTTTGGTTTGCTTGATTTATTCAAAAACACAAAAAAATTAGTTCCTGCTATAGTTACCACCTTGATCTAGCTCGCCATGTTGCTTCCCAAGTTCGCCCTGAAAGATCTTGCAATAGGTAGTGGTTCCATAATTGGGAAAGATAATATTGAAGAATTCTTTAACTATGTTAGCAAGCATGAGGATATTGAGGATAAATCTATAGCAGAGCTTGCTCCTAATTATGAGATTGCTGTAGCTTTTTTAGTTCATATGTTGGTGGCTAGGTTTGTTAGCCTTAACCCCTTCATACAATTCTTGTTCCTAAAACTAAAAGAAGAAAAGAATGCTGAAAAGATAGAATTCATCTTTGAAACTTTATCAAAAGAATTTCATGATGTTGCTAGGGAAGACAAAAAGGTCTTTGAGCGTTTCAATATGCTAGGCTCAAGTGTAGATGTTGTGGGTATTTCTGATAAAACTAAGCCTAGAGAAGAATTTAAGATACCCATACCCTTTAAGCTTGTTGGAATGCATGAAGCCTTTGAAAAGAATTTTGATTGGATTGCTCCTAAAAATCTTTTTGATGAAAGTAGTAGACCAAAGAGAGATGATAAGGGATCCTCCAAAACCCATTTGGATGAGATACCTTTCATAGTTGAAGACTTTGGAAGTATGGATATTAATGCTTCATTTGAAAATACTTGATTCTTCTTGCTTCTTGTGCCTAACTTAAAGGCGTTAAAGAAAAGTACTTGTTAGGAGATAACCCAAGAGTTTCCTTGAGTCTTGGAAATTATTACTTCAGTAATTACCTCTTCATATCCTTTAAAGATTTCTGCCTCCACTTAAAATTTTGTGAGGAGGCTCTGTAACTCGTATTGAGCTCAAAATTTACGAATAAATCCCCCAGTATGTTAGATAACTTTAGTTAGTTTAACACTTTTTGATTTGAGCAACAGAAGATGTTCGAAAAAATCAGTTTCTACCTGCTGGTCTGTTTTGACAGATTTCTGCCATTATTTGCATTTGCTTCTTATTGATTCCTTTTTGAGTTCTCTTTAGGTGAATTGAGATTTTTGAAGGAGTTACTACAGTATCTTGTGTTTTTAGTGAAAATCCTTGCTGTTCCAAAGCTTTGCCAGGGGTCTAATATCTTTTGAATACACTAATGTTGCTAATGAAGATTGTGTGAAGTTTTGTATGAAGGAAAATTTTCAGGTGTAGAGAGAGAATGATGCAATGAGATGAAGAATGGAAAAAAGCTCAAGCTTGGTGATGCCACCATGGTGTCACCCCAAGAAATATCCAAGAGGTACAAGCTTCAAAGCTTGGGGATGCCCAAGGCATCCCCTTCTTCATCAATAAAAAGATCAGGTCTATCTATACACTTCGTTTTTATTTTTTCATGCATAGTTGTATTGTTCTTAGAGCGTCTTAGTTTTTGTTTGCTTTGCTTAGGTTGTTTAGTTTGCTTGAATAAAGTAGTTTGGACCCCCGTTCTCGCTGTGTTGTTTTGCAAATAAGTTTGCTTGGTGTTTGGAAAGGAGTAGTAAGTTCATGCTTGAAGTGCAAGAGGAGCTTGCATTGATTGTGACTTAGACTTTAGAATGACATGCTAGATGTTGTTTTAGCATTATGCTTAGTGATTATTGTTGTAGCATGTCTTGTTCCAAACAATTGGGATTGCTTAGTGTGCCTTGAAGAAATTATGCGTTGTTTTAGCATGCAAAAGCATACTATTGTGGCATTCTCCTTTGGTGCTTTGCTTGGTTGACTTGGCACATGCTCACACCATGTTATGACTATGACAAGTCACCATTAGCCTCTATGATCATTTAGTTCTTGACTTGTAGTACCACTCTATGTTTTGATTAGTGATGCTTTGTTGCTCTACATGATTACGGTCATTATGCTCTCTTAGTTGGTTGCTCCCAGTCTTTTGCTAGCCTCCACTTGTATGAGTAATATCTACTCATGCTTCCAACTCCCAAGAAACCAAGTTATTCCAAAGTTTCCACTATAAACTCCTATGCATGGTGTGTTACACCATTCCAAGTATATTCTTGTTTTCAGCTATCTTCCAATTAAAAACTATTTTGTTATGTGAAAACTTAGTGATTAAAGCCCTCACAAACTTGATGGCACACTTTATTCTTTGCCCCTAATAAACTTGAACCATTGTGACAACTTTGTTGTATATGCTTGCACTTATAAGTTGGAATTAGCAGAACCGTGCTATCACAGGGAACGTTTTCAACATTGCACTTGTACTCTGTACTCAGTTGATATCATGTTCTTTTCTCTACGGATGTCACCGGTGTAAAATAAAGAGGGAACTTGTAAGTCCATGGAGTTTGTATCCTGTGTTAGAGAAATGCCTGGGCCGCTAGCCTAAGCCATGGCTAATCATGGTGGAAACTTGCAGCATCACCATAGTGAGCTATCTATAAAGCATCCTCAATAAAAAGCTATGCATATGGTAAATAAAAAGATTGCTGAGATGCTCATTGTCTGCTTTCCTTGTCATTTTGGTTATGGGAAAGCTCCTGTACCATGTGCAAGGGGTACCCCGTTGGTGGTTCTCAATGATATGCAAATACTTACAGTGACAAGAACTTACCTGGACCCAAAGTTGAGTATGCATGAGGTGTGGCCCTCGTATTCAAGGGACTTGAGATTACCAACTTATACTTCGTCAAGCATATACTCCAGCTTCGCCACTTTAACCTTAACCACTTCAACATGCTTATGATAGGGGCAATGAGGGCTGAAAGCTAACAAGTACCATAATTGTTGGAAGCTCTTTTTGAAACTTGTAATCCCTGCTTCCTTTACAAAAAGGCCTTTCTTCCACCACTATTGAGTCTCCACGTTCTACCTTTAGGCACCATTAAGAGAGCATAGTTGTCATTTTGTGTGCAGTGTTCCAAAGCTTATTAATTGATGCATATTGTGTTATTACTTGTTCTTGTGCTATTTGTTTCTAGTCAACCTTGTGAACTTTGCAGGTGTCCTATGCATCTATTTGCTACTCTATGAGGGACAAGCTGATTGCCACAATGCTATGTTTTCTACATGTGAAACAAACAAACTTTTTTCAACGCATGGTATTCATGATCTTTGTTTGTAGCTTGACATGTTGCATGCATAGTTACTATGTCCTATTGTTAGAACTCCATCTTTCATGCACATGTTTAGAGTTCTTTAATCCCAGCTTTCAATGGTTGCAAATGGTTGGATATTTATTGTGAGGGTGCATGTCACCTCAAAAATTATTCTTTTATCACTTATCTACTCAAGGACAAGCATGAGTTAAGCTTGGGGATGTTGATACGTTGGAAACGTATCTATAATTTTTGATGCTCGATGCTTGTTTAGTATCTACTTTGCTTTACTTGTCCACACTTTGAGGTGCTTTTTACATGTTTCCTGGTACTAACCTATTAACAAGTTGCAATAGTGTCAGATGCCTATTTTGTGCTGTTTTTGGTTTCAGAAAAGTTAGTAAAGAAATATTCTCGGAATTGGACGGGACAAACGTCAAAGTCAATTACTTTCCGTGGGGAACAAGAAGTCCAGAGGAGAGCCGGAGGGGCCATACCCACCCCAGGCGCGGGTGGGCCCTGCCCCGAGCCTAGCTAGGGTTTGGTGGCCCTGGCCGCCTCGTCGACCTCCCCCTTCGCCTATAAGAATCCCCCGATGCAGAAACCCTGAGTACCCGATCAAATCTCCATGAAACCGTTTGTAGCCGCCACCACCATCGTCCCTTGATCAGAGGAGATCTGAAGTTCTTCCCGGCACCCTGCCGGAGGGGAGATCATCCCGCATGCCATCTCTCCGGTATGATGCGTGAGTAGTTCCATCTTGGACTATGGGTCCATAAAGTAGCTAGATGGTTGTATCTCCTCCTTTGTGCTTTCATGTATAGATCTTGTGAGCTCCGTTCATGATCAAGATCTAATCTATTTGTAATCATGCATGTTGTGTTTGCGGGGATCCGATGGATATTGAGATTATTATGTTGGTTTGATTAATGGTTTTGTATTTATGATTCTATCATGTCTGTGTTGTTTGTGATCTTGCATGCTCTCCGTTGCTAGTGGTTATCTTGGCCAAGTAGTTGCTAGTGACTCCAAGATGGGGTATTTATGCTCGATAGTGGGTTCATGCCTCTAACTTCCAAGGGAAATGACAATAATCTCTTCGGTTGTAGATGTGATGTTGCTACTAGGGAGAAAACAACGACCTCTTGTTCATGGAACATGTGGACTGTTTACCTTAAAAACTTTGCTTAAAGAAGTTGTCTTTTGCTTGCAACTTAATATTGGAGGGGGTTTGGATGATAACCTGAAGGTGGATTTCTAGTCTTAGATGCAGTTGGATGGCGGTATATGTATATTTTTGTATTGCCCAATCGAATCTCATAGGATCTTTCTGACTAGTAATTGCATTGTTATGCCTTTCTCAGTTCCTGTCAATTGCCCTGTTGTAATTTGTTTACGCTTCATGCCATGTTGTTTATCTAAGGAGAGCACCTCTAGTGAACTATGGACCCCGGTCCAACCTTTACCATTGATACATCTTCCACTGTTACTTGTTTACTTGCTGCAAACCATTACCTTCCACACCATACGTTTAATCTTTTGTTACAGCAAACCGGTGATCTTGACAACCTCACTGATTCGTTGGGGCAAAATCTTGAGTTTTGGTTGTGCAGGTCCCGCGTTGCTTGCAACACCCGTGTGACATTTCCTTCCTCCTTCTGGTTCGATAACCTCGGTTTCTACTGAGGAAAGACTTGCTGCTGTGCTCATCACACATTGCTCTTGGGGTTTCCAACAAAGTGATACATGTCAGCACCATCAACAAGTTTATGTCAATTACTATACGTGGGGAACAAGAAGTCCAGAGGAGAGCCTGAGGGGCCAGCCAGAGGGTCCAGAACCACCCCAGGCGCGGGTGGGCCCTGCCCAGCGCCTGGCTAGGGTTTGGCGCCCCTGGCCGCCGCCTCGGCCTCCCCCTTCGCCTATAAGAAGCCCCCGATGCAGAAATCCTAAGCACCCGATCAAATCTCCACGAAACCGTCTGTAGCCGCTGCCACCATCGTCCCTAGATCGGGGGGGATCTGAAGTTCTTCTCGGCACCCTGCCGGAGGGGAGATCATCCTGGAGGCCTTCTCTCCGGTATGATGCGTGAGTAGTTCCACCTTGGACTATGGGTCCATGTAGTAGCTAGATGGTTGTATCTCCTCCTTTGTGCTTTCATGTATAGATCTTGTGAGCTCCGTTCATGATCAAGATCTAATCTATTTGTAATCATCCATATTTTGTTTGCGGGGATCCGATGGATATTGAGATTATTATGTTGGTTTGATTAATGGTTTTGTCTTTATGATTCTATCATGTCTGTGTTGTTTGTGATCTTGCATGCTCTCTGTTGTTAGTAGCTATCTTTGCAAAGTAGTTGCTAGTGACTCCAAGAAGGGGTATTTATGCTCGATAGTGGGTTCATGCCTCTAGTTTCCAAGGGAAGTGACAGAAATCTCTTCGGTTGTAGATGTGCTGTTGCCACTAGGGAGAAAACAACGGTCTCTTGTTCATGGAACATGTGGACTGTTTACCTTGCACACTTTGCTTAAAGCAGTTGTGTGTTGCTTGCAACTTAATACTGGAGGGGGTTCGGATGATAACCTGAAGGTGGACTTCTAGTCATAGATGCAGTTAGATGGCGGTCTATGTATATTGTTGTATTGCCCAATCGAATCTCATAGGATCTTTCTGACTAGTAATTGCATTGTTACGCCTTCCTCGGTTCCTGTCAATTGCCCTGTTGTAATTTGTTTACCCTTCATGACATGTTGTTTATATAAGGAGAGCACCTCTAGTGAACTATGGACCCCGGTCCAATCTTTACCATTGATACATCTTCCACTGTTACTTGTTTACTTGCTGCAAACCATTACCTTCCACACCATACGTTTAATCCTTTGTTAGAGCAAACCGGTGAGCTTGACAACCTCACTGATTCGTTGGGGCAAAGTCTTGAGTTTGTGTTGTGTAGGTCTCCGCGTTGCTTGCAACACCTATGTGACGTCTCCTCCTCCTGGTTCGATAACCTCGGTCTCTACTGAGGGAAGACTTGCTGTTGTGCTCATCACACATTGCTCTTGGGGTTTCCAACGAAGTGCTCCACGTCAGCACCATCAGGTACTGGTTAGCTTTCAGCCCTCATTACCCCTATCATAAGCATCTTGAAGTGATTAAGGTTAAATTGAACAAACTATGGCGTATATGCTTGACAAAGTATAAGTTGGCAATCTCATGTCCCTTGAATATGAGGGTCGCACCTCATGCTACTCAACTTTGGTCACATGTAAGTTCTTGTCATATTAAGTACATGTGTATCATATAGAACCACCAACGGGGTACCCCTTGCACATGATACAGGAGCTATCTCATAATCAAAATGACAAGGCAAGCAGACAATGAGCATCTCAACAATCTTCTTATTTACCATGGGAAAATGGTGTTTTTTTCTATCTTTCCTCTTTTCTCATCTCTTTTTTTCTTTTTATCAATCTCTATCTCTTTTTTATAAGAAGAATGCTTCATAGATTGCTCACTATGGTGATGCTGGAAGTTTCCAACATGATTAGGCATGGCTTAGGTTAGCGGCCCAGGCGTTTCTCTAACACGCATACGTAACTCCATGGACTTACAAGCTCCCCTTTCATTTCACACCGACGACATCCTTAAACAAAAGAGCATGATATCAACTAGGTATAATGTACAAGTGCAATGTTGAAAGCGTTCCCCATGATAGCATGGTTCTGCTAATTCCAACGTATAAGTGCAAGCACATACAACATAGATGACACAATGGTTCAAGTTTATTTAGGGGCAAGAAAAATAAAGTGTGACATCGAGTTTGTGAGAGCCTTAATCACTAAGTTTTCACATAACAAAGTGACTTTTAATTGGAAGGTAGATGAAAACAAGAATATACTTGGAATGGTGTAACACACCATGCATAGGAATTTATAGTGGACATTTTGGAATAACTTGGTTTCTTGGGAGTTGGATGCATGAGTAGAGCTTACTCATACAAGTGGAGGCTAGCAAAAGACTGGAAGCGACCAACTAAGAGAGCAATAATGGCCATAATCATACAGAGCGACAAAACATTACTAATCAAAGCATAAAGTAGTACCACAAGTCAAAAACTAAATGATCATAGAGGCTATAGTGACTGGTTCATAGTCATAACATGGTGTAAGCATGTGCCAAGTCAACCCAAACAAAGCATCAAAAGAGAATACCACAATACTATGCTTTTGTATGCTAAAATAACGCATGATTCTTTGAAGGCACATTAAGAAATCCTAATTGTTCGGAATAATTCATGCTACAGCAATAATCACTAAGCATTAGGTCAAAACAACATCTAGCATGACATGATAAAGTCTAAGTCACAGTCAAATCAAGCTCCTCTTATACTACTAAAGCAAGAACTTCCTACTCCTTTCCAACACGAATAAACTTATTTGAAACAACACAGCGAGAACGGGGGTTCAACTACTTTATTCAAGCAAACTAAGCAAACAAAAACTAAAAACGAAAACTAAGATGCTCCAAGAACAACACAACAGTGCATGAAACAATAAAAACGAAGTGTCTAGAAAGACCTGAGATTTTTATTGATGAAGAAGGGGATGCCTTGGGCATCCCTTAGCTTTGACGCTTGTACCTCTTGAATATTTCGGGTGACACGGGGTGGCATCCCCAAGCTTGAGATTTTGTCCATTCTTAATCTCATTACATCATTCTTTCCCTACAGCTGAAAATTTAACTTCATACAAAACTTTACACCATCTTCATTAGCAACATTAGTGTATTCAAAAGATAATAGACATTTGGGGTTTAGTTTTAGAACAGAAAAAAATTCACTAAAGACACAAACTACTATAGCAATTTCCTCAACAAGCTCAATTTCCCAAAAAGAACCGAAAAAGGAATCAATAAGAAGCAAATGCAACTAATGGCAGGAATCTGTCAAAATAGACTAGCAGGTAGAAACCGATTTTTTCGAAGACCTTCTGTTGCTCAAATAAAAAAGTGTTGAACTAACGAAAGTTAGCTAACAACCTGGGGGATTTATTCTTAAAAGTTAGCTAAATCCGACCTACACAGATTTTACACTAATTTTTAAAGTGGAGCACAAAAATCTGTTTCGGGACAGTAACTCCCCAAATCTTACTTCCCTCTCATTAGAGGTTATTCTTGGCACAAAAATCAAACAAAAAGGATAAGAAGAGGTCATTACAGAAGTAATAACTTCCAAGACTTAAGAAAACTATTGGGTTATCTCCCAAGAAGTACTTTTCTTTAACGCCTTTAAGTTAGGCACGAGAAGCAAGCATCGAGTATTTTTAAATGAAGAAGCATTAACATCAAACCATGCTTTCAAAGGAGGAGAAAAAATCAACTTATATCTCCTTATAGGGAAGTGTTCAATACCTTTCTTGAATGGAAACTGATATTTAATGGAGCCTTCTTTCATATCAATGATGGCACCAATAGTTCTAAGAAAAGGTCTTCCCAAAGTAATAGGAAAAGAAGAATTGTATTCAACATCCAAAACATAGAAATCAACAGGTACATAAGCATTGTTAACCATAATAAGAACATCATTATGTAGGGTTCGCAGCATAGAAAACAAAAAAATTCTACGATGGGAACAACTATGTACCAAGATCTATCTACTAGATACAAACAACGGGCGGATGTATATCCGTAAATAACATACCCTTGAAGACCGACAAAGCTTAACGAGTCCAAACTCGTGGTTGATGTAGACGATCTCTTGCCGATCTTAAGATCGAGAGGAAGTCCTAGCGCCACAAAACAGCGGCGCATCCATGCTCGCACACACGTACGAGACACCGAGCAACCTCCGCCTCCTCGCTCCAGCGATGCAGCGGAAGCACAAATCTTTCTTGCCGAATAGCCACCGAGAACATGTATCTCGCTAGTCCGAGATCATGGGGGATAAGTACTAGAGGGGGAGAGAGATCCTTCACGAGGAGGTGTGAGTGAGAGAGAGGGAGGGGGACTCCTTTTATAGGGAGAGGGGGCACCCAAGGGGCCATGCGCCCAGCCATGGGGCTGCCCCTCCCCTCCTTTCATTCATGTGGGTGGACACTCCACTCACACAAAAGCCTTTCGTTTTCCTCCACTCAAATTCCCATTAAATTTCCACCAAATTTAATGCAAACTCTCATTAAATAAAACTCCTTTTATTTATTCAGAATTTTGCCAATTACTTTAATGACAAACATTCACATATAACCCCTTGCTAGTATTTCATTTCACATGCAGAAACACTTTCTGCAATTTCACCCAAAAACCTGTTTTGGTATCTAGTGAAATAAATTCATACGCTTGTTATTCTTTCCGGCATGAAACTTTTGCTCCAAATGGATGTCGATGTCTCTTAAGTGTGTCACCCTACGGTTCGCGAATAATGCGGACATGATCGAGACCCTTCTCCGATCAATAATCAGAAGCGGGATCTGGAGACCCATACTGACTCCCACACAATCAACAATGACTTTCTTGTGATCGTCGGAACCTTTTACGCTAGTATATTAATCCCTTTGTTTCGCGATATATTACATGTCCGAGATTCGATCATCGGTATCTCCATACCTAGTTTGATCTCGTTACTGACATGCACTCTTTTCTCGTTCCCGTGATATAACATTCTAGTGATCAAATCACTTGATTGCAAGCTAATCAATGTGATATCACCGAGAGGGCCCAGAGCATATCTATCCATCATCGGGATGAACAAATTCCACTCTCGATCCATGGGCCTCAACATAACACTTTAGTAGTTCCGAACCCATCTTTATAATCACCCTATTACGGTGTGGCGTTTGATGTTATCAAGAAACTCTTCCGGTGTTAGTGATTGACATGATCTCATGGTCTAAGGATTATGATCACTTCGTAAGTTGTTATAGCAATATAAACTCAATGACTTTGATCGTAATGCTATACTTCAGATGAATGTTCACCATATCATTACACTAATGTTGTGACCTCGTTATTAACAACATCCAATGTCCATGATCAGGAAACCTTGATCATCTTGTTAATCAACGAGCTAGTTTATAAGAGAGGCATAACTAGGAACTTCTTTTTGTTTATTAAACACACATGTATTAATGTTTCCGTATTAATAAAATTATAGCATGTAAAATAAACATTTATCATAAACAAGGAATACGATAATAACCACTTTATTATTGCCTCTCAGGCATATTCCCTTCACATGAGTTTCTTTTTAGAATTAGCATTAAGTGGGACATCCAAATAGCAATCTTCCAAAGGTGGCAAATCAAGCATTTCATAAATCTTTCTAGGCATAATAGATACACTAGAACCAAGGTCAGATGAAGCTTTGAGATCAAAGTCATTCACTTGCATATTAATGATGGGTTTCCCAACTATATTCTACTTTCCTAGGAATAGAGGATTTGTGTTTCAACTTTTCTTCCTTAATTTTAATAAGAGCATCAGTAATGTGTTTGGTGAAAACCACATTCATATCACTAGCATCAGGACTTCTAGAAAGCTTTTGTAGGAACATAATCACTTCAGAAATATTGCAACCATCAAGATCAAAATCAAACTTAGCATCACTGGTAGTAGACTCATTGGGTTTAGCCATTGTGGTAGGAGGAATAGTGACTTCTTGTGGTTTAGTGGCATCCATATTGGTGGTGGTGATAGTGCACACACTATTGTTTCTAGCAATTTCATCTTCTCTTTCCCACTTAGCATGTAGTTGAGCTAACAATCTAACATTTTCATCAATAGTAACTTGTATAGCATGAGTAGTAGCAAAGGTACTTTCCAAAGTTTTAGGTTTAGCAGCCATTTTATTAATCAAATAGGACTGTGCTTCAGACAAAGAGGAAATATTTTTCTCAACATTCAAAAGCTTTTCCTCCACAGTCTTGTTGAAAGTGGTTTGTTTACTAATAAAGTCTTTAAGCATGACTTCAAGTTCAGAGGGAGCACTTCTAGTATTGTTGTAGGAGTTTCCAAAAGTATTGCCATTATTAGGAGGATGAGGCCTATAATTGTTGTTACTACCAAAATTATTCCAATAGGAATTGTTGCTAAAATTGTTGTTTCTAATGAAATTCACATCAACTTGATCTTCTTGGACAACCAAAGAGGCTAAGGGAACATTATTTGGATCAATAGGAGCTTTTCCATTAATTAGCATAGCCATGATAACATTAATTTTATCACTCAAAGAGGATGTTTCTTCAACAGAATTTACCTTCTTACCATGTGGAGCTCTCTTAGTATGCCATTTAGAATAGTTGACCATCATATTATCAAGGAGATTTGTTGTAGCACACAAAGTAATGGTCATAAAGGTACCTCCAGCAACTGAATCCAATAGGTTTCTTGAGGAGAATTTTAAACCTTCATAAAAAGTCTGGATAATCATCCAAGCAGTAAGTCCATGAGTGGGAAAATTCTTAACCAAAGATTTCATTCTTTCCCAAGCTTGAGCAACATGTTCATTATCAAGTTGTTTAAATTTAATTATTTCACTTCTCATAGATATGATCTTAGCAGGAGGATAGTATTTTCCAATAAAATCATCTCTGCACTTAATCCAAGAATCAATACTATTTCTAGGCAAGGACAGCAACCATTCTTTAGCTTTTCCTATCAAGGAGAAAGGAAACAACTTGAGCTTAATAATATCTCCATCTACATCCTTATATTTTTGCATCCCACAAAGTTTAACAAAGTTATTGAGGTGGGCAGCAGCATCATCAGAACTAGGACCATAAAATTGCTCTCTCATCACAAGATTCAACAAAGCATGATTAATTTCATAAAAGGTAGCATCAAGATAAGGTGGATCAGTAGGTGTACTTAGGAAATCATTGTTGTTTGTGCTAGTGAAGTCACACAACTTGGTGTTCTCATCAGAGTTCATTTTGGCAAAAGTGGGGCAAACCAACAACAGCAACAACCAGAGCAGGAACTAATATTTTGTGTTTTTGATAAGAGAAAGCAAACCAAACTAAACTAGTTTTTGACAAAAAGAGGCAAACAAAACAAGGAAAAAGAAACTAAGCAAAACAAAAACAAAGTAAAGGGAAAGGTTGTGAAGGACTCCCCTTGTGAATCCGTCCTTAGCCTCCCCGGCAACGGCGCCAGAAAAAGGCTTGATGCGGCTCAAATCACTGTAGAGCTTCGTTGGGAGACCCCAAGAGGAAGGTATGATGAGTACAGCAACAAGTTTTTCCCTCAGTAAGAAACCAAGGTTATCAAACCAGTAGGAGGAAGGAAACGACTCAAATGTGTTGCTAGCAACTGGAAACCTACACAACACAAACTCAAGACTTTGCCCCAATGAACAGTGAGGTTGTCAATCTCACCGGTTTGCTGAAAACAAAGGATTAACTGTATGGTGTGGAAGGTAATGGTTGCTTATAGAAAGTAAACAGTAACAATGGAAGATGTATCAATGGTAAAGATTGGACCGGGGTCCATAGTTCACTAGAGGTGTTCTCCTTAATATAAACAACATGGCATGCAGGGTAAACAAATTACATCAGGGCAATTGACAGGACAGAGCAAGGCATAACAATGAAATACTAGACATTCATGATCCTATCTGATTTTATTGGGCAATACAACAAGATAAATAGACCTCCATCCAACTGCATATATGACTAATAATCCACCTTTAGGTTATCATCCGAACCCCCTCCAGTATTAAGTTGCAAGCAATGGATAACTGCTTTAAGCAAAGTGTGTAAGGTAAACAATCCACTTGTTCCATGAACAAGAGACCGTTGTTTTCTCCTGTCACATCCCAAATTTTAGATTTGGTTCTGCATATCATTCATATCATCGCATCATGCTTTTCCACGCAAAACCGTCGATTGAAAAGAATCGGCGAAACGCTATTTTCAAAACCCTTTGCTATTTTACTACGAGGCTCCTGCGGGAGGCTTTAGTAGGACTAGTGTAGTCCACCCTTGTAGCCTAGTGGTTTCACTCAACCATTGACCCTGGATTGTTCCCCTCGATTTTTTCAAAAGCGTAGGAGCAAGAATCGCTCGATTCGGAGCTCGTACGGAAAAGTTACGGCCGTTTTATTAAAAGATAGAAAAACGGGCCGATTTCCGTGACCGTTTCCAACCGCGCGCCGTGTCCGCGTAGGACCCCACGAGGGGGCCCCACTTAAGAGGCCCCACCCAGCCGCCTCGGCCTCCGTGCCCACCCCGCCTCCACCTCGATCGCCACCCGTGCCGCCTCTCCTCCCCGCGATCGCCGCCGCCCCTGCCCTAGCCGCCGCGCCACCTCGGGATCGCCGCCGCCGCCCTCGGCCTCCGTGCCCCAGGTACGCCCCGCCATCCGCACCCGCGCGCGCCTCCGCCGCCAGCGCGCCGCGCCATCCCGCCGCCTCGCGCCGCTGCTGCCGCCGCCGCAGCCACCCGCCACCGTTGCAGCGCCCCGCCGCCTAGCCGCCTCCCGCCAGCACGCCGCACCCCGCCGCCTGCTGCGTGCCTCGCCGCACGCTCGCAGTGCCCGCGCCGCACCGCGCTGCTGCCGCCCCGCCTCGCTCGCGCCGCGCTGCCGCTGCTGCGCGCACGCATGCACGCACGCGCGCCGCCTCGCGCGCCTTGCGCCGCCGCTCGCCGTCCGCGCTGCCGCGCCGCCGTTGCGTGACCGCCTTGATCCACGCGCTGACCGTCTCCCTTCCGCGCAGGAAAAACTCCGTCGCCGGAACCGATCGCCGCCACCGTCCCGAGTTCGTCGTCGTTCGTCTCCGGTGAGTCCACAGCCACCGTTAGATTTCAGATCAGCGGTCCAGATCAGCCGTTGACCGGTCAGTACCCAGGCGTTGACTAGTCAGACGCCCAGTCAGCGCCCACTCAGCAGTCGCTTTGACCAGTCAACAGACACAGTTGACTAGGTTTATTCTTTAATCGTTTTAGTTGGCACATTTCGGTAGAAACTTGTAAATTGCGTAGAAATTAAACCGCTAGGCCAAAAATTGCAAATAAAATATGTGTAGGTTCAGTAAGTCGTGTAGAATCTTGCTGTACCTTTGGTTCAGACTTTTCCAGCAAGATTTAGTACAGTTTAATCAAATAGGTTAATGGCCTTTTTGGAGTAATTAATTCGTAGAAAAAGATCCGTAGCTCCAAAAATCGCGTATGATATGTCCCTGGATTCAGTGGAACGAGGGAATCTCATCGTGAATTAAAAGGGTAGGCTTACAGTGAAAACTTCTGCAGAAACTGTCTAGTGGCTTCTGCAGTATTTTTATTACTCGGGGAGTTTTATAATTCCTTTTTGAGTAATTCCAGTTGGTACTGTTCCTAAATAGCAATGCCTATACTTTAGAATTTTCCCAAGATTTTACAAATAGTGTACTACCGGTAGTGAATTATTTGAGTTCTAGCTCTAGTTTTGAGCACTACTTTTGCATAATAGTTTTCCTAGCGCTAAAACTATTTTCCATGCATGCAATCAGTAGTATTATTGAACAGGATTATGTGGTGCAGCTGTAGCACCAATTCACTTGCCTTGCATACCTTCATGCATCATCTTTGTTGCATATGCTTGTGGATGTTTGTTTATGATTGCAATTGTATCGTGTAGATTGTGACGAGTGCAACGCCTGCTCGTGTGTGGATTGTTCTTCCGACCGCTACAACTAAGGCAAGTAGATGCTACTTTGTTCATGATATCGTCCTACTATTTTCAATGCATTGTCGTGTATTTTGTAGATGCATGTGTAGGATGATACTATCGCTATGCTATATCCTATTATGTGGTAGGGCTTTCCTTGTAGATGAACCACCGTTGGTAGATGTGCTTAGCCATGCTATGATGAACGAGGTCTGGGTTACATCATTGAGACTTGTTTCTAAAAGTATTGGTTTGTGAAAACTAAAACAACTTAATCAATGAATCTCCTGGGTGTGATGGTATTGATAATTTTTGGTGGTTTCATTGCGGAAAGGCACCCAGGTATCGAGAGAAATTGGTTGGCTTCTTTATTTGGTAGCTTACGTGTACAACCATGTGCCAATAATAAAATGGGCGGTTGGTTGGACTTAGTAGGTTGTGGTAACCCGAACCCGCGTATCCAGAGATGTAGAATTTTGGTAGGTTGGACCGGTGCGCGTCGGGATTGGGGTGCTACTTCCCGAACAGTCTCTTCTTGGACTTCTCCCTATCATCACCCAAAATGAGAGTGATGGTACGAGCTGGGCTGGCCAAGTCACATGGGTAAAGTGTACTAACCTCTGCAGGGTGTATAAACTAATCGATTAGCCGTGTCCCCGGTTATGGACAACTGAGTTGCTTGATATTGATTCCATGACATGTTTCTCGCTCATTCCAATTTCATAATTGTTTTAATACTGTTGGGTTAACCTAATAGGGATCTTTCCAAAGAAAATCAAAAACTGTTTATGAAAGTAGGACAAAGATATTTGCAAATGCAAGCCAGACACAGCTCCACTTGCCAAATATGCATGTAGATGTTAGTACTATTGTCTCCATTACTAGCTCTACTTGCCATACATTCCATGTATTGACCCTTCGGGGCTGCTACGTTTCATGTTACAGGTTATTCCGATTCTGAGTAATCGATATAGGCCACGGTACTCCACTCGGCACTTGTTCACTTGTGGGCAATTTGAAGAATGGAGGATTTACTTTATTTATGTTGCTACCTGAATAATTTGAGCTAGCCTTGAGCTAAGCTTTTATTGTAATAATGGTACTCTGGATTTTCGTTATTCATGATACACGGATATTTTGCTATGTTATTCATCTTATTCTATTGTGGGCCAATGAACCGATCCAGGGATTGGCATGTCACATAGAAGCCTCGGTCTTTTCAGAACTGCGGTGTTACAAGATGGTATCAGAGCCCGTGTGTCGACTGTAGGATCGTGACCTAGGATTGGATTAGGAAGCCTTAGAATTATTAAAGCTATATTAACTTTGTCTTTCATCGTAAGCCTTTCACCCTCGTAAATTCTTACCATATGCTATTCTCACACTTTCCTCTTTTACTTGATAGATGGGAGAAGTCAGGACTGAGTATGCCACCATGGAGTCACCAAGGCCCTTTGCAAGGCAGTTAGCACAGATCTCGCAGTCATTGGGATTGCCACTGCCCATGTTCAAGGGAAGAAGGTTGTACACCTATGGATATGGAGAGGATGCATGGGAGATCACTACCTTCATATTCAGGGATGCCGCCTTGCCAAACCCTGTGCATTTGATCTACACCAAGACATACTGCAACTGGGGACTTGGAATCAACTTGGCCATACATGAAGCCCTGTCTCGCCAGTGCCATCATGTCCGACACCTACTGCCAGCAGATTCACCCTACCGTGACTATGGGAGGCGTGATGAAGATGGGCACATTGTGGTTACCCCGGGCGACAGGAACAACATGCCGCCCCGTCGGAGGCACATAGAGGACATGGAAAGGGAGAATGGAGCTCTAGCTGAGAAAGTGATGATGATAAAGGAGATTGCAGATTTTGCTAGCAATGGTATGGTGGTCCAAGGACAGGAGATTGACACCCTGCATGAAGCTGTGGGAGTTCTGGAGAATGCCCTGATAGCCAGAGATGCAACCATAGCTCATCTTCATGGTACTGTGCAGGAGAACACCCAGAACATACAACAGTTGCAAGGGACCATTCAGGAAAGGGATCAAACTATTGAAGCTATGACAGCCCAGATTGCCGCCCTCCAAGCACAGCTGAATCCACCCTCTGATGATGACAATGGAGATGATGGCAACAATGGGGATGATGATGACAGTTGACATGGTTATACCCTACGGGTACGTAACTTCAGCATACCTAGTCCAGCCCAAGGAAGGCCCACGGCAGACATACCCTGGCCCATGAAGATTTTCGGGTGGCCAAGGCCCATGACGTCTTCGGATCCTTGGAGAGCAAGACTAGAGGAGATAGGAAATTCAAAGGGGTAAAACCCTAGAACTTGTAACCGACTAGGACTACGCCCGGGACCTGCCTAAGTCTATATAAAGGCCAGGAGGGCACGTCCTAGGGCAACTCGACTCATACTTTCGCACACGCATCCACGCCAGATCGAATCTGCGCACCCTGTAACCTTCGGTTCCGCCGTAATCAAAGAGCAGACAAGCAGGAGTAGGGTTTTCCCTCCGGGGGCCTGAACCTGGGTAAATCTCGTGTCCCCTGGTTGCTTGTCTGTTAACCGTGCCACGATCTCCAGCATCCCCATCTTCTCCAAAACCCAAGTCCATAACAATGGGCATTGACGAGATTAAACCTCGTCAATTGGCGCCGTCTGTGGGAATTGGGGCTGCTGATTGTGCGGTCGTGACGGTTCCGACCCGATCAATCTACAACTCTGCGGCGACGGAGAATCACCTCCTCTTCGGCGCTTTCGACTTCACCGCCCACTCGCCGGATACCATGAAGGATTTCGAGCCCGTAGGCGACGGACTTGAAATCTTGTTCGGGAGCTTCTGCTTCCAGGTGGGACAAACTGGCACCCTCCGCCTCCCTGAGCGGGTGCCCGTGCCATCAATCAGGCCCGCTTCATGGGCTCCACACCCCGTGCTACGCACGTCACCATCAACAGATGAGTTCTACAGCAGCAGCAGCTGCAACTCCGATCTGTGCGATCCACCTTCGGATGAAGGGACCTACGGTTCCGGATCCGAAAGCTGCGGCAGCAACCAACCGATCTGCAGACGCTATCTGTGTGCCACAGTCATCCAAACCGACGAGGAAATGCCTAACCCGCCGCCCAACCCCAACCCGCAGGACAGAAACGGCGAAAACGGTGGAAACGGCGAAAACGGGGAAAACAGTGGTCACCTCATCCAACTTAGCAAAGAAGGATGGGTCGAAGCACGCCGCGCCGTCGCAGGCGAAATAGTCCTACCTCTGGACTCCCCACGTGATCTGCTGAGGGCATACCACTACCTCCTCATCGAGGAGCACAAGAAACAAGTCAAGATGCAGGAGACGCTCGACAAACGCAAGCAAGCAGCCTCTGAGTCCAGTGCGCGACGAGCTGCGCTCTCCGCCATGGGACCCGGCTCTAGCACAAACGGAAATCAGGGAAACAAACACCGCTCTTGGGTGGAAAACATGGACCCCAAGGAGCGGCGTGACGTGACCCGAACTCTCCATACATCGTTCATGGATATGGACGCTGACGGCAACATCATCCCGAAGACGCCACAAGCTGCGATCATGGAAGCCACTTCGTATCTCGCGTCTCACCCACCTCCGGAGGGGGACCCGAAAAGGGCCATGCATAGGTCCGCACTCACCGGACTAGGACTAATTGGAGCTGCGCTCCACAAAGACGTTCCTGCGAAACCGAAGAAGAAAGCTCCGGCCAGGCGTGACCGGAGTCCCACCCCCTCATCCGAAGAGGAAGAGGAGCACGATCTTCCTCGAAGGAAGAAGAGCTCGCACCGCCATAAAAGCGACTACGACGCCAGAGACAAGCTTACACAGCGCAAGATCGATAAAGCACACGCTAAGCGCGCATGCTCGTCTGAATCTGAGATGGATGAAGACGAAGGAGAACTCTGCAGGGCTCGATGCTTCAGCAGATCCGTCCGGCGAACACAGATGCCACGCAACTTCAAGCTTCCTTAGGATAATCCGAAGTTCAACGGCACGCAAGATCCAAAGTCCTGGCTCAGTGACCATCTGTCATCCGTCAAGCTTCACGGAGGCAACAAAGAAACCGCCATGCAATGCCTTCAGCTGCAGCTAACAGGCGCAACGCGGGTCTGGCTTAGCAGCCTACCATCAGGATCCATCCGAAGCTGGGAGGATCTCGCTTACAGCTTCATCCGAAACTTCAAAGGCACCAGCAAGAGGCCCGCCTCAATTGAAGAATTGCGAGCCTGCACTCAGAGAACGAGTGAATCTATTCGCTCGTACATACTACGCTGGTCTACAACCAAGAACTCCGCAGCACACATCTCCGAAGAGCGGGCCATCGACGCCTTCAGGGACGGCGTTAAACGCCCAGACTTCAAGGAGAAACTTGGGCGTGTAAAGCCCAAGACACTCGACCAGCTCATGGAAATCGCCAACAGTTGGGCAGACGGAGAAGATTGCATCCAGCGGGCGCAATCAGATGAAGAGGACGACTACGGCCGAAGACGCGAACGCCGCAGCAAGAGGAGATCGTGCGTCTACGAGGACCGCGACGGACCCGACATGGTCGCAGCCGGCTACGCCGACCGCCGTAATGACAACAGCCGCAACAGCAGAGGATACCGCAGCGGAAACTTCCGCGACAACGGACGACCAACGCAGTCGTGGAAACGCCGCGACCACGAGAAAGGACCCTCAGCATTCGACAAACTTTCGGGTCCATGCACAAGATGGCAAAAAGAAAGCTAGCCACATGCTCAAGGACTGCCGCGAGTTCCACATGCTCAAGGACTGCCGCGAGTTCCATGCACCTTCTGCTTGCGCTTATACGCTGCAGGCGCTTCACCTGACAGAGCCTCTGCCAGGGCATCCACATCTTCAAGGGATGCGCCCTTCGGGAAGAGCTCCTGGTAGAAGCGACCAAGGACCTCTTTCGCCTTGGCAAGGGAGTTGACGACGGTGCTGCAGCGGTCTTCGACCGCTACAGTGGCATCATCTAGAGCACTCCCGTGCTCCAGAGCACCGCGGTCGAACTCGATGTCTGCGGCATCTGAGACAAAAAAGAAGAAAACATGAAGAAAGGCAACATAGAAGAAGATCCGTAGAAAAAGAAGCAAGTACAAAAGCTAACGCTCACCCGAAATAGCCTTGGCAGCAGCCATGAGCTTATCCGCCACCCCTTTTTCACGAGCAGCCGCAACGGTGGCCAGCTGCTCCTCACGATCTGCGGCCTCCTGCTGCAGACGCTCTTTCGCTTCGGCTGCCTTCGTCAGCTCCAGCTCAAGGCGCTCTCTCGCACCAGCGGCAGCTTCGGCCTTCTGCTCCGATTGGCCAAGGCTCTTCTTCAGAGCATCGACCTCACGGAGAGAGTCGTTATGCTCCTCTGCATTTACAACAAGCAAGTGTCAAAGAACAGGACCAGGATAAGCAAGAGAAGTACTACAAGGCAGACGAATACCTTGAAGCTGCCGCAGTTTCGCCTCCAGCGTCAGGCGTTCCTCCACCAGCCGCTTGGCCTCTTGGAAAAAAGGCTGCAGCAACAGGCAATAGTAGTAAGAGCAGGACTTGGGGGCTACGCCCAACACAAAGAAGCATAAACAACATCAGCATACGAAGACACTCGGGGGCTCCCCCCGTAACATCAAGCAGAAAAACTTACGTGCTCCGAAGGCGAACCCGCAGGCCCGCCTGCGAAATTCTGAGGCGCAACCACCAGCCTCTCCTGCACAGGAGGAACTGGCGCAGCGTCACCAGAAGTCGCCACCGTCTGAGGAGGAGGCGACGCAATATTCGACTCCCCCATCATCTCGCGCGCACCATCACTAGAGCCGTCGGAGGATTGCCTGCATACGAACCAATCAACACAGGTGCAAAAATAACAAGGGAACAAAGGACAATAGTGGCGACAAGAAAACTTACGAGCCCAACACGCTCAGATCGAAGATAGGAGAAGCCCTTCGGCCCCTCTTCTCCTCCTTCTTTTCTTCCTTCTTCTCCTCCTTCTTTTCTTCCTTCTTCCGCTTTGCTGGCGGGTGCGGAGCAACAGCCCGCACAGGAATGGCAGGAAGGGTAGAGGAAGAACCCCCATGAACATCATCATGACGCTCAAGGCCCAGAGGATTTCTAGGAGTCAGAGGAGTCGAGGCATCCGACGACTCGCTAGAACTCCGTGATCGCTTGCGCGAATGGTCCTCACTCGATTCGTCGGCATCCTCCGCTGGGGATCGCGCTGACGGTAGCTCGGACGCGGAATCCACCACTTCATTATCCGGGGCATTCGGATACCTTTCGGGCAACAGTGGTGCCATGCCCGGCACTTTGAAGATCTGCAAAAGGAAAAGGAACTTTGTTAGCAAACAAAGGAAAAAGTACACAGCTGACAAAAACAAAAAGGGAGCACTACGTGCGCAAATCTACACCTTCGGTACGACCAACGTCGAAGAAAAGGGAGAAGTCAGCGACTTCCCCAGGATTTCTTCGTCGGCCTTGAACTTCAACATCGCGCGAAGAGCCTTGTCAAGTTCCACCTCGGAGATTTTCTCACTCGAAACCCTCGTTGGATCACGGCGCCCAGAGTAAAGAAACATCGGATGCGCCCTAGCTTGGAGAGGCTGCACCCGACGCTCAAGAAACGTCCGGATGATGTCGACACCGTTCACCTCCTTCTCAGGAATCAATTGGATATCCTCCACCCGACGGTACAGGGCCTCTATCTCCGCCACTTCACCGTCTAAGATTTGGTTTTTCCAGGATCTTTTCTTCTCAATCAATTGGGAGGGGTCAAAAGGAACGAGACCAAAATCTTGCCCAGGCAGTACGGCGTCACGGATGTAAAACCATTTCCTTCGCCAGTACTGGACAGATTCGGACATGGAAAAGGAAAAGAATTGCACATTGGGACTGAGGGAGATGATGAAACCCCCAATGGGATACACACCATCCGAACCAGACTGCCTCTTCACGGAATAAAGCTTCCGGAAGAGGCCAAAGTGCGGCTCAATGCCCAGCCAGCACTCGCAAAGGGTGACAAAACAAGCAATGTGGAGAAGAGAATTGGGAGACAGATGATGCAACTGAACCCCATAGAAAAAGAGCAGTCCACGAAGGAAGTCATAGACTGGATACGAAAACCCACGCAAGACGAAGGCAAGAAACATAACCCGGTACCCAGATGGGGGACGGGGGATTACCTCATTGCCGGGGAGTTTGACGGCCGTCGTATCCTGCGGGATCAGGCCCCGCTCGCGCAGTTTGCGGAGATCGCTCTCCCGCGTCTCTGATCGCTGCCAGCCACCATCGGTGACGCGAGCAGCGGCGGTGCTCTTCTTGCCTCCGGCGGCGCTGGTCCCAACCGCAGATGAGTATCTCTTTGTCTTCCCCATGGCGCTACAGCGGTGGTGTCGTTGGCAACGACGAAGGACAAAGGAAATGTGGAAGAAACTCTCAGCGCGCAACAAGAATAGCTCAAGAACGAAGAGGCAGTGAATAGATGAATTGTTGCGGTGAAAAACAAACCACGAATTCACCAGGGATTATAACAGCGAAGACGACGCACGCTGGCCGTCCATCGAGAAGACCTAACGCCAACGGTAGATCTGGCCGTACACGTGTCAGCACCAAAATGAACCGTCGTTACCACGCCGCCCACTACGTGCGGAAATCGAGGAGACACCGTAATCATCTCCACGTCGCGCGTGACCGGTCAATTCAAAGTCAGCAAGTGGGACCCACGCTTCGTCCAGTCAAGTCATCTCTGGCGTAGCAGACGCTTGAGGTCATCGATCGTAAGCACTGACGTCATCAAAAGCTATACTAGCACCACTTCGGCTCCACAGCTAAAAGTACTCACTCGAATCTACGATTCGACTAAATACTTGGGGGCTACTCCTATCAGGAGCGCTGGCCGCACACCCGGAAGATGAATAACGACAAAGTATTTCTTCGAGTCCTACGTCGAGTCTACGACTCCACTACGGACTCGGGGGCTACTCCCATAGGGAGGATGGATTTAAGCATCCGAAAATTTTTGAGTCCTGCGGACCTAATGATTGAAACAATGCTTGAACTAAAAGTCTCCGTTCGAGTCTACGACTCGAACAGACACTTGGGGGCTACTCCCATAGGGAGCGCTGGTCGCGCACCCTATGAAATCTTTGACTGCGATCTTTCGGATCAGCACGCAAAAACTTTTGGCAACTCTGCCCCAACAAAACGCTGAGTGAGCAACAATCTCCTTGGCCACCCGAAGCACCTCCGAGGTGATAAACGTTCGGATGCTGCGTCTGCGACGCAAAGATAAGACCTACAGATATCATCTGATGGCCTGGCAACGCACCTGACTGCGCTCTGCTAGTATGAATCCGTACCAGTAGGTACGATGAAAAATCCCGACGGACGCGTTGGGTACACCAATTAAAATCACTGGAATTCCACTCCTATAAGTCCTCCGCGGCCTGAGTTGGATTACGCCAGCATATGTTCTAGGCCCGGGTTAAGGGATCCGAACCTGAAGAAGATCGTGTTGTTTCGTCCTAAGACAGTTAACTGACCCTGATCCGTCGGGTGAGTCAGGCACACGCATCAACAATCCCTACACACATATACTATTAACATATAGCTGCTCCCGAAAGATGGAAGAGTCCTCAGCCGAATCTACGATTCGACTGATCACTCGGGGGCTACTGACATGGTTATACCCTACGGGTACGTAACTTCAGCATACCTAGTCCAGCCCAAGGAAGGTCCACGGCAGACATACGCTGGCCCATGAAGATTTTCGGGTGGCCAAGGCCCATGACGTCTTCGGATCCTTGGAGAGCAAGACTAGAGGAGATAGGAAATTCAAAGGGGTAAAACCCTAGAACTTGTAACCGACTAGGACTACGCCCGGGACCTGCCTAAGTCTATATAAAGGCCAGGAGGGCACGTCCTAGGGCAACTCGACTCATACTTTCGCACACGCATCCACGCCAGATCGAATCTGCGCACCCTGTAACCTTCGGTTCCGCCGTAATCAAAGAGCAGACAAGCAGGAGTAGGGTTTTCCCTCCGGGGGCCTAAACCTGGGTAAATCTCGTGTCCCCTGGTTGCTTGTCTGTTAACCGTGCCACGATCTCCAGCATCCCCATCTTCTCCAAAACCCAAGTCCATAACAATGGGCATTGACGAGATTAAACCTCGTCAACAGTGGAAGCGATGATGATGATGAGGACGAGGATGATGATGGAGACGATGATGGTGGAGGAGATGAAGCTGTTGCAGTTGCAGCTGAAAGTGAAGAAGAAGAGGAGGATCCAGAAGAGGTGGAGTTTGAGATCTCAAGTGATGATTCAGGAGAAGTGTATACTCCACCGCCATGGTTGTACCGCGAACCGAAGCGCCAACGCATGAGTGCAAGGACCTACCGCAACCTCTTCAAGAAGTAGATAGAAGTCCACCAATTAGTCCACGTTAGGCAAACTCGTTAGGATTAGTCTCGATCGATGTGAAACTTAATTAATGTTAGTTTAAGAGTGTTTAGTTGCTTATTTGTGTACTCCAATATCCCAGGAATCATTTGTGCAAATTTTATGAAAGAGTTATGGCAAATTTTGGTTAACATCTGTGTTATTTTCGCTGCAGTTTTCTGCTGATACAGCAGTACTGTTCGATTTTTCATATTTTTCTAGTAACTGGGAAAAATCTGAAAAACATTGGGCTGATGCGAAACTCTCTGTACTATATGTGCAAAAATCAGCCAAATTTTCTGACGAGTTTAAGTCAGGCGGAAAAATTCGCGAACGCTGCTGGACTGTTCTGGCAGATTGCTGTTTTTGTTGTTTAGTTGATCAACTGTTTAGTTAACCATTGCCAACTCTTGTAAAACTATTTCAGTAGGTATATACTGCTAGGATAACCCCTGGGATGTTGCTGGATCACTTGATTGTTGATGTCTTGCTTGCTTGTGATTGTCTGCCATTGTTTGTTGTTGTTTGATCATATGCATGGGTAGAATCCTATTGACGTAGTTGATTCTTTCTAAACTTACCTGTGCTGAACCGCAGATGCCTCCCCGCCGTCAACCCACTGAGTTGGAGCAGCTCATGGCAGCTCAGGCACAGCTGACCCAAGTGATGACTCAGTTCATGGCAACTCAGAACAACAACAATGGAAACAATCAGCCTCAGGGAGATGCTCTCACCAAATTTCTGAGGCTAAGGCCAGCTAAGTTCTCTACTGCAGCGGAACCAATGGTAGCTCTTGACTGGTTGCGTTCAGTCAACAAGGATCTAGTAACTGTTGGATGCACCGATGCTGAGAAGGTGAGGTTTGCCGCTCACCTACTGGAGGGACCAGCCGCTTCTTGGTGGGACACATTTCAGATCACCCACCCGCTGGATACTGTGACTTGGGCAATGTTTGAGGAAGGTTTCAGGACCAACCACGTGTCTTCAGGAGTTCTGAGCCTGAAGAGGAAGGAGTTCCGCAACTTGCGCCAAACCAATCGCACCGTGGCCGAGTACATTGAGGAGTTCAACAACCTGTCCCGTTATGCACCTGAGGATGTTGACACTGATGCAAAAAGGAGGGAGAGATTCCTGGATGGCCTCAGTGATGAACTTTCAGTGCAGCTACTGGTGGTTTATTGCCCCACTTTCCAGGAGCTTATGGACAAGGCCAGGATCTTAGAAGGGAAGCACAAGCAGGTGGAAAACCGCAAGAGAAAGAGCAACAATCACCACTCTGGTTCACATCACAAGTCTCGCACTTCATATGATGGATACTCCAAGCATGGAGGGCGTGACCATGGGAGCCATGACCGCCACCACCATGGGGGCGATGGGCATCGTCATGACAACCATAGGAGCAACCACCACAGCCACAAGGGAGGACACTCTCACCACTCTGGAGGACACGGTGGACATGACCGCAACCGTGATCGCAACTTTGTGAAGAAGGATCTGAGTGAGGTGACATGCTTCAAGTGTAAACAGAAGGGACACTATGCTGACAAATGTCTGGAGAGGAAAGGACTGAAGCCAACCAACAACGAGAAGGCCACAGTGAACCACATGAATGTGGAGGAGATCCCAGATGAGCCTGACCTTGTGATTGGTAAGTTTCCAATCAACACTTACCCTGCACTTATACTTTTCGATACTGGTGCATCGCATTCATTCATATCAAGGGCATTCGTGGACAAGTATAAGTTACCTACGGAGTCTATGAAAGGGTCCATTAGAGTGAGTTCACCTGGAGGATATATGATAGCTAGCGCGGGATGCCGCAATTTAACTGTGAGGATTGGTACACACAACTTCATTGCACATCTAGTAGTGTTGGAATCACAAGGATTAGACGTTATTCTGGGTATGGATTGGATGTCTATGCATGAGGGACACATAGATTGTGCACAGCGAGCTGTTTCACTCAAAACCCCGGATGGTAAGAGGATTAGATTCAAGTCGGCTGTACGACCGGGAAGGTGTAAGTTGAATTCTCTTAAGGGGGTTAGCATGGATACTGTGCCAGTGATTAGGGATTACCCTGACGTGTTTCCGGAAGAGCTGCCAGGGATGCCACCTGACAGGGAAGTGGAGTTTCTTATTGACCTGATGCCGGGAACAGGACCAATAGCAAAGAAACCATATAAGATGGATGTGGATGAGCTGAAGGAATTGAAGAAGCAGTTGAAAGAGCAGCTGGAAAAGGGATTCATTCAGCCTAGTTCGTCGTCATGGGGTGCACCTGTTCTGTTTGTGGAGAAGAAAGACAGCAGCAAGAGATTAGTAGTGGACTATCGCTCGCTGAATGAAGTAACCATCAAGAACAAGTACCCTCTGCCGAACATAAATGATTTGTTTGATCAACTGGAAGGAGCGAAGGTATTCAGCAAGATTGATCTGCGATCAGGCTACTTTCAATTGAAAATCCGGGAGGAGGATGTACCAAAAACCGCCTTCACCACTAGGTATGGTTTATATGAGTATACGGTTATGTCATTTGGACTAACGAATGCCCTGGCATATTTCATGACCATGATGAACAAGGTATTTATGGAGTACTTGGACAAGTTCGTGGTGGTGTTTATTGATGACATACTAATATATTCCAAGGATGATGCCGAGTATGAGAAACACCTGCGACTGATTATGGAGAAGCTGAGGGAACACAAGCTGTATGCCAAATTCAGCAAGTGTGAATTCTGGCTTAACACTGTTGGATTTCTTGGACACGTAGTGTCAGGAGAAGGAGTCGCTGTTGATCCAAGCAAAGTGACTGCAGTAACTGAGTGGGAAGCACCCAAGAATGCAGGAGAGATAAGAAGCTTTTTGGGACTTGCTGGATATTACAGGAGGTTCATTGAAAACTTTTCCAAGATTGCTAAGCCGATGACTGAACTTCTGAAGAAGGAGAGGAAGTTCGAATGGACAGATGTGTGTGAAGCCAGCTTTTAGGAACTGAAGCGTCGCCTAGTAACCGCACCTGTTCTATGTTTACCAGATCTTCAGAAGGATTTCCAAGTGTACTGTGATGCTTCTCGACAGGGACTTGGGAGTGTGCTGATGCAAGATGGGAGAGTAGTGTCATATGCCTCGCGGCAACTCAAACACCATGAGCGGAATTACCCCACACACGACTTGGAGTTAGCGTCAGTGGTCCATGCGCTCAAGGTATGGAGGCATTACTTAATGGGAAAACACTGTGATGTATACACCGACCACAAGAGCCAGAAGTACATATTTACCCAGAAGGAACTGAACATGAGGCAAAGGAGATGGTTGGAACTTATCAAGGACTATGATATGAATCTACAATACCACCCAGGAAAGGCCAATGTAGTAGCAGATGCTCTGAGTCGGAAGGTTTATGCCAACGGATTGACAATTGGGGAATTGCCCGAGGATTTGTGCGAGCAATTCAAGGACCTTAGACTGGAGGTAGTATCTGAAGGGTACTTGGCAACAATGTAAGTCCAACCAACGCTACAGGACAGAATCAGGAAGGCTCAAGTGGGAGACAAAGAGATAGATGAAGTTAAGGAAAAGATGAAGGAGGGTCGAGCAAAGGAATTCTGCGAGGATGAGCAAGGAACCTTGTGGTACGGAGATCGTTTGTGCGTTCCCAACGATCCGGAGATAAGGAAGTTGATTCTGCAGGAAGCTCATGACTCGCCGTATTCCATACATCCGGGCAATACGAAGATGTATATGGACCTAAAGGACAGATTCTGGTGGAACAACATGAAGGGAGACATCGCGGAGCATATTGCCCTATGTGATGTATGTAGCTGAGTGAAGGCGGAACACCAGAAGCCAGCAAGATTGCTACAGCCATTGCCCATGCCGGATTGGAAGTGGGATAGAGTGGGGATGGATTTTATCACAGGATTGCCCAGGACCAGGTCAGGATATGACTCCATTTGGGTAGTGGTCGACCATTTGACCAAGGTAGCCCACTTTATACCGGTAAAGACAACCTATACGAGTGCAAAGTTGGCCAAGATTTACATGGACAGAATTGTGTGACTACACGGAGTTCCCAAGAGTATTGTATCTGATAGAGGCACCCAATTTACCTCACACTTCTGGCGCCAGCTGCACGAGTCACTTGGTACTAGATTGGAGTTTAGCACAACGTTTCACCCACAGACTGATGGACAGACCGGGAGGGTGAATCAGACTTTGGAAGACATGCTGAGAGCTTGCGCTTTGGCTCATGGTTCTAGTTGGGATGATAATTTGCCATATGCGGAGTTTTCCTACAACAACAGCTATCAAACCAGCATCAAGACGTCACCGTTCGATGTGCTATATGGGAAACGGTGCCGGACACCATTGCTATGGGATGGAGTAGGAGAACGTCAGTTGTTTGGACCTGATTTGATCAAGGACGCTGAGGAGAAGGTCGCCTTGATTAGGGACAGGCTGAAGGTAGCACAATCAAGGCAGAAGAGCTACACTGACGCCAAGCGCAAGGAAGTGGTGTATGAGATAGGTGATAGAGCATACCTCAGAGTGTCGCCGCTTCGTGGAATCAAGAGATTTGGGATTAAGGGTAAGCTGGCACCTCGATTTATTGGACCGTATCGGGTCTTAGCACGCAAGGGAGAAGTTGCTTATCAGTTGGAGTTGCCAGAGGCTCTGTCCGTTGTTCACAATGTGTTCCACGTGTCCCAGCTGAAGAAGTGCCATCCGGAGATGGTGGATACACCATTGAGAGACACCGTACCGCTAGAGGAGGTTCAGCTTGAGAATGATTTGACCTATGAGGAGAAACCGGTCAAGATTCTGGAGACAGCGGAGAGGACTACCCGTACCAAGACGATCAGGTTTTGCAAGGTGCAGTGGAGCCACCACACCGAAGAGGAAGCCACTTGGGAGCGTGAGGATGACATCCGAGAGGACTACCCACACCTATTTGCTAGCCGCGCCGAATCTCGGGGACGAGATTCATCTTAAGGGGGTTAGCCTTGTCACATCCCAAATTTTAGATTTGGTTCTGCATATCATTCATATCATCGCATCATGCTTTTCCACGCAAAACCGTCGATTGAAAATAATCGGCGAAACGCTATTTTAAAAACCCTTTGCTATTTTACTACGAGGCTCCTGCGGGAGGCTTTAGTAGGACTAGTGTAGTCCACCCTTGTAGCCTAGTGGTTTCACTCAACCATTGACCCTGGATTGTTCCCCTCGATTTTTTCAAAAGCGTAGGAGCAAGAATCGCTCGATTCGGAGCTCGTACGGAAAAGTTACAGCCGTTTTATTAAAAGATAGAAAAACGGGCCGATTTCCGTGACCATTTCCAACCGTGCGCCGTGTCCGCGTAGGACCCCACGAGGGGGCCCCACTTAAGAGGCCCCACCCAGCCGCCTCGGCCTCCGTGCCCACCCTGCCTCCACCTCGATCGCCACCCGCGCCGCCTCTCCTCCCCGCGATCGCCGCCGCCCCTGCCCTAGCCGCCGCGCCACCTCAGGATCGCCGCCGCCGCCCTTGGCCTCCGTGCCCCAGGTACGCCGCCGCCACCCGCACCCGCGCGCACCTCCGCCGCCAGCGCGCCGCGCCATCCCGCCGCCTCGCGCCGCTGCTGCCGCCGCCGCAGCCACCCGCCGCCGCCGCCGCTGCAGCGCCCCGCCGCCGAGCCGCCTCCCGCCAGCGCGCCGCACCCCGCCGCATGCCGCGCGCCTCGCCGCCTGCTCGTAGCGCCCGCGCCGCGTCGCCCCGCCTCGCTCGCGCCGCGCTGCCGCTGCTGCGCGCACGCACGCGCGCCGCCTCGCGCGCCTTGCGCCGCCGCTCGCCGTCCGCACTGCCGCGCCGCCGTTGCGTGACCGCCTTGATCCACGCGCTGATCGTCTCCCTTCCGCGCAGGAAAAATGCCGTCGCCGGAACCGATCGCCGCCACCGTCCCGAGTTCGTCGTCGTTCGTCTCCGGTGAGTCCACAGCCGCCGTTAGATTTCAGATCAGCGGTCCAGATCAGCCGTTGACCGGTCAGTACCCAGGCGTTGACTAGTCAGACGCCCAGTCAGCGCCCAGTCAGCAGCTGCGTTGACCAGTCAACAGACACAGTTGACTGAGTTTATTCTTTAATCGTTTTAGTTGGCAGATTTCGTAGAAACTTGTAAATTGCGTAGAAATTAAACCGCTAGGCCAAAAATTGCAAATAAAATATGTGTAGGTTCAGTAAGTCATGTAGAATCTTGCTGTACCTTTGGTTCAGACTTTTGCAGCAAGATTTAGTACAGTTTAATCAAATAGGTTAATGGCCTTTTTGGAGTAATTAATTCATAGAAAAAGATCCGTAGCTCCAAAAATCGCGTATGATATGTCCCTGGATTCAGTGGAACGAGGGGAATCTCATCGTGAATTAAAAGGGTAGGCTTACAGTGAAAACTTCTGCAGAAACTGTCTAGTGGCTTCTGCAGTGTTTTAATTACTCGGGGAGTTTTATAATTCCTTTTTGAGTAATTCCAGTTGGTACAGTTCCTAAATAGCAATGTCTATACTGTAGAATTTTCCCAAGATTTTACAAACAGTGTACTACTGGTAGTGAATTATTTGAGTTCTAGCTCTAGTTTTGAGCACTACTTTTGCATAATAGTTTTCCTAGTGCTAAAACTATTTTCCATGCATGCAATCAGTAGTATTATTGAATAGGATTATGTGGTGCAGCTGTAGCACCAATTCACTTGCCTTGCATACCTTCATGCATCATCTTTGTTGCACATGCTTGTGGATGTTTGTTTATGATTGCAATTGTATCGTGTAGATTGTGACGAGTGCAACGCCTGCTCGTGTGTAGATTGTTCTTCCGACCGCTACAACCAAGGCAAGTAAATGCTACTTTGTTCATGATATCGTCCTACTATTTTCAATGCATTGTCGTGTATTTTGTAGATGCATGTGTAGGATGATACTATCGCTATGCTATATCCTATTATGTGGTAGGGCTTTCCTTGTAGATGAACCACCGTTGGTAGATGTGCTTAGCCATGCTATGATGAACGAGGGCTGGGTTACATCATTGAGACTTGTTTCTAAAAGTATTGGTTTGTGAAAACTAAAACAACTTAATCAATGAATCTCCTGGACGTGATGGTATTGATAATTTTTGGTGGTTTCATTGCGGAAAGGCACCCAGGTATCGAGAGAAATTGATTGGCTTCTTTATTTGGTAGCTTACGTGTACAACCATGTGCCAATAATTAAATGGGCGGTTGGTTGGACTTAGTAGGTTGTCGTAACCCGAACCCGCGTATCCAGAGATGTAGAATTTTGGTAGGTTGGACCGGTGCGCGTCGGGATTGGGGTGCTACTTCCCGAACAGTCTCTTCTTGGACTTCTCCCTATCATCACCCAAAATGAGAGTGATGGTACGAGCTGGGCTGGCCAAGTCACATGGGTAAAGTGTACTAACCTCTGCAGGGTGTATAAACTAATCGATTAGCCGTGTCCCCGGTTATGGACAACTGAGTTGCTTGATATTGATTCCATGACATGTTTCTCGCTCATTCCAATTTCATAATTGTTTTAATACTGTTGGGTTAACCTAATAGGGATCTTTCCAAAGAAAATCAAAAATTGTTTATGAAAGTAGGACAAAGATATTTGCAAATGCAAGCCAGACACAGCTCCACTTGCCAAATATGCATGTAGATGTTAGTACTATTGTCTCCATTACTAGATCTACTTGCCATACATTCCATGTATTGACCCTTCGGGGCTGCTACGTTTCATGTTGCAGGTTATTCCGATTCTGAGTAATCGATAAAGGCCACGGTACTCCACTCGGCACTTGTTCACTTGTGGGCAATTTGAAGAATGGAGGATTTACTTTATTTATGTTGCTACCTGAATAATTTGAGCTAGCCTTGAGCTAAGCTTTTATTGTAATAATGGTACTCTGGATTTTCGTTATTCATGATACACGGATATTTTGCTATGTTATTCATCTTATTCTATTGTGGGCCAATGAACCGATCCAGGGATTGGTATGTCACATAGAAGCCTCGGTCTTTTCAGAACCGCGGTGTTACATCTCCCTAGTAGCAACAACACATCTACAACATTAGATATTTCTATCACTTCCACAGATTAAATAGATGCATGAACCCACTATCAAGCATAAATACTCCCTCTTGGAGTCACTAGCATCTACTTGACCAAGATAGCTACTAGAAACGGAGAGCATGCAAGATCACAAACAACATAGACATGATAGAATCAATAAGATAGAACCATTAATCAATCTGACATAATAATCTCAATATCCATCGGATTCTCGCAAACAGAACATGCATGATTACAAATAGATGATCTGATCATGAACGGAGCTCACAAGATCTAAACATGGTAGCACAAAGGAGGAGAAACAACCATCTAGCTACTACATGGACCCGTAGTCCAAGGTGGAACTACTCACACATCATACCGGAGGCTGGCATGGTGATGAAGAAGGCCTTTGGGATGATCTCCCCTCTGATAGGGTGTCGGGAAGAGCTTCAGACCCCCCGATCTAGGGACGATGGTGGCGGTGGCTACAGACTGTTACGTGGAAGATTGATCGGGTACTTATGGTTTTGGTATCGGGGACTTATTATAGGCGAAGAGGCGAGGCAGGGGGGCACCCGGGGTGGCCGCACCCCCAGACACGGGCCAGGCTTGGCCGCGCGGCCAGGGGGTGTGGTCCCCTGGTGGCTCTCCTTCGTCTCGTACTCTGGCTCCGTGTTCCCCACGGTAAAATATTAACTTTGGCTTTTGTCCCATCCAATTCCGAGGATATTGATTTTCTGCCTTTTCTGGAACCAAAAACAGAACAAAACAGGCAACTGACACTATGGCATCTTGTTAATAGGTTAGTCCCAGAAAACATATAAAAGTACCTCAAAGTGTAGACAAAACAAAGCAAAGTAGATACTAAACAAGCATGGAACATCAAAAATTAGATACGTTTTCGACGTATCAGGGAGCGCTCCACCAGCGGCGGTGCCCAGCCGCGTTGTTCCTCTTCGGCGGTGAGCCCGGCATCCCCTCATGGTGGGCGAGAGCCTGCTGCCGCTGGTGGGCGAGATGCTGTTCCCAGAAGACGGGGTTGCCCAGATCCTCGGTGAGGTTCGGGTCCTCCATGGAGGCAATGGCTGATACGTCGAAAACATATCTATAATTTTTTATGCTCCATGCTTATTTTGTATTTTTGCTTTGTCTACACTTTGAGGTGTTTTTATATCTTTTATGGAACTAACCTATTAACAAGTTGCCACAGTGCCAGTTTCCTGTTTTCTTCTATTTTCGGTTCCAGAAAGGCAGAAAATCAATATTCTCGGAATTGGACGGGACAAAAGCCAAAGTCATTATTTTTCCCGGAGCAACACGGAACCCCGAAGCAGAGCTGGAGGGGGCCATAGGGTGTCCGCACCCCTAGGCGCGGGCAAGCCCTAGAGGAGCCCACAGGGGGTGTGGGCCCCCTGGACCCCCACCGACCTTGACTCTTGCGCCTATAAGAAGCCTTCGACCCAAAAACCCTAGGGCATCTGGCGGAAATCCACGAAAACCTCCACAGCGCCGCCGCCACCAAAGGGGAGATTCGGGGGACAAAAGTCTTTGCTCCGGCACCCTACCGGGACGGGGAAGTGCCCCCCGGAGCCATCTCCATCGATCTCCATCGCCATCTTCATCAACGTTGTTAATTCCCATGATGAGGAGAGAGTAGTTCTTCCTCAGGGCTAAGGGCTCTACCGGTAGCTATATGTTCATCTCTCTCTCTCTATGCATGATCTTGTGGTCATGAGCTTTGTAATCAAATAGATCTACCTTGATACTCAAGTGCTTCATTAGATCTCTGCTCTCCCCATGTGTGTGAAAGTGACAACGTGCATGCCATGGTGGCACTTAGGCTTGAGTATACATAAATACTCTTTTTGCTTTAATAGATCTATGCTTTTCCCCACGTGTGTGAAAGTGACAGCGTGCATACCGTGTGTGGCACTTTGGCTAGATTGAATATTTGTTATGAGTTATATTTGAAGTTGGATGTCTCTATGAAATTGTGGTGTTTGTTGGAACCATCTAGCGCTCAAGGTGACAGTGTGGGGTTATCTAGATTGGGGAAGGCGGACTTTGAGAAGTGTTGTTATAGCCCTACCGATGATTAGAGTGTCCAACCAGAGAGTAGTTAAGAGTAGTATCATGAAGAGAGGATATTTATATGAGAGAGTGTTCACTAGTGAAAGTATGATCCCTAGGCCTTGTTTCTAAACATTAAAACACCGTTTGCATCTAGATCTGTTGCATGTTTGCTTCCTTTAGTCTTTACCTCACCGTCAAGCTATTTTCTGGCACCGTTACCACTTGTATTTCACTATCTCTTCACCGAACTAGTGCACCTACACACCTGACAAGTGTGTTGGGTATGTTGGGGACACAAGAGACTTCTTGTATCTTGATTTCTGGATTGCTTGAGAGGGAATACCTTTGACCACTTCCTCCCTGAGTTCGATAAACGATAGGTAATCAACTTAAGGGAAACTTGCTGCTGTTCTACAAACCTCTACACTTGGAGGCCCAACAACTGTCTACAAGAATAGAAGTGCGTAGACATCAAGCTCTTTTCTGGTGTCGTTGCTGGGGAGGAAAGGTAAAAAGCACTCACACACCTTACCCCCGGCAACAGTAAACCAGAAAGCTCTTTTCTGGCGCCGTTGCCGGGGAGGTAAGGTAAAAGGAACTCACATCCTCTGGTGTGAGTGCTCGAAGTTATTTCCTTTAGATTCTGCAATTTTGTCTTTTTGTTTCTTGTTTTCACTAGTTAGGCTTAATGGAAAACAACAACAAAATTAGAGAGCTTTATAGTGTTTATCTTGAGTTAGGACATGAAGTGTTTGAAGAGAAAATTAAAAAACCGATGGAACTTTATTTGCATGCTAATAGCAATGTTATTAGTATGACTTCTTTGGACACTATTATTGCTAATGATATGGAAACGTCTAAGCTTGGGGAAGCTAGTTTTTATGAAAATGATCTTTTTAGTCCCCCAGCTTTGGAAGATAGCTATTCTATTACTTATGATGATACCAAACCTCCAATATATGATGATTACAATGATGAGTATGATATTTTCAGTCCACCTACTATTGAGGAGGAAATTAATTGTGATTACAATATGCCTCCTATAGTTGATGATTATGGTGATGAGAATAATAATGATAGCTATTTTGTTGAATTTGCTTCCACTACGATTAATAAGAATATGCTTATGTGGGGAGTAATAATCATTTTATGCATGTGTCTCATGATAAGAATGTTTTATGTGATAGTTATATTGTTAATTTTGTTCATGTTGCTACTGAAAGTTATTATGAGAGAGGGAAACATGGTCTTATGTATCTCAATAATATTAAGTTTCCCCTCTTTATGTTGAAAATCTTGAAGTTGCACTTGTTTTGCTTTCCTATGCTTGTTGCTTTGTGCTTTTATGACTTGTTTCTTTACAAGATTACTATGCATAGGAAGTGAGTTAGGCTTAAATGTGTTTTGAATTTGCTTCTTGATGCTCTCTTCCACTCCAATTCATATTTCTTATGTGAGCATCTTCTCAAACTATCAAGCCTAACTTAAAGGCGTTAAAGAAAAGTACTTGTTGGGAGATAACGCAAGAGTTTTCTTGAATCTTGGAAGTTATTACTTCTGTAATGACCTCTCATTATCCTTTTTTTTTGTGTGTGCCAAGACTGACCTCTAATGAGAGGGAAGTAAGATTTGGGGAAGTTGCTGTCCCAAAACAGATTTATGTCCTCCACTAAAAAAATTCGTGAGGAGTCTCTATAACTCGTATTGAGCTTAAAATTTACAAATAAATCCCCTAGTATGTTAGCTAACTTTCGTTAGTTCAACACTTTTTGATTTGAGCAACATAAGGTCTTCGAAAAAATCGGTTTCTACCTGCTGGTCTGTTTTGACAAATTTCTGCCATTATTTGCATTTGCTTCTTATTGATTCCTTTTTGGGTTCTTTTTGGGAAATTGAGCTTTTTGAAGGAGTTGCTATAGTATCTTGTGTTTTTAGTGAAAATACTTTCTGTTTCAAAGCTTTGCCAGAGGTCTAATATCTTTTGAATAAGCTAATGTTGCTAATGAAGATTGTGTGAAGTTTGTATGAAGGAAAAATTTCAGGTGTAGAGAAAGAATGATGCAATGAGATGAAGAATGGACAAAAGCTCAAGCTTGGGGATGCCACCATGGTGTCACCCCAAGAAATATCCAAGAGGTACAAGCGTAAAAGCTTGGGGATGCCTTGGGCATCCCCTTCTTCATCAATAAAAAGCTCAGGTCTGTCTAGACACTTCATTTTTATTGTTTCATGCACAGTTGTGTTGTTCTTGGAGCGTCTTAGTTTTCGTTTGCTTTGCTTAGTTTGCTTGAGTAAGTTTGTTGGTTACACCACACTTCTTTTGAAGAGAGACACACTCTGTTTTCATTGCCTAGAACACTCTAGTTTTCACTCTTATTGTTTTGTGAGTGTTCTCTTTTGCTAGCACTGTGTTTAGCCTTAGTTTTCTTGTGCTTTTAGCTTAGAACTTTTTAGTTATTCTTTGTGGATTTGTGAGACAATATCACTGATCTTTATTGATTATTATCTTTGTGAGTTGTTTCAAATAAGTTGCTTGGTGTTGGAAAAGAGTAGGAAGCTTCACGCTATAGTGGTACAAAAGGGAGCTTATTTTGACTGTGACTTAGACTTTAGCATGTCATGCTAGATCTTGTTTGACCTTATGCTTAGTGATTATTGTTGTAGCATGACTTGTTCCAAACAATTAGGATTGCTTAATGTGCCTTGAAGGAATCATGCGTTGTTTTAGCATACAAAATCATAGTATTGTGGTATTCTCCTTTGATGCTTTGTATGGGTTAACTTGGCACATGATCACACCATGTTATGAATATGAACAAGTCACCATAGCCTCTAAGATCATTTAGTCCTTAACTTGTAGTACCACTCTTTGCTTTGATTAGTATGCTTTGTTGCACTTCATGATTATGGTCATTATTGCTCTTTTAGTTGGTTGATCCCAGTCTTTTGCTAGCCTCCACTTGTATGAGTAAGTTCTACAGATGCCTCCAACTCCCAAGAAACCAAGTTATTCCAAAGTGTCCACTATAAACTCCTATGCATGGTGTGTTACACCATTCCAAGTATATTATTGTTTTCAGCTATCTTCCAATTTAAAACTATTTTGTTATGTGAAAACTTGGTGATTAAAGCCCTCACGAACTTGATGACACACTTTATATTCTTTGCCCCTGGTAAACTTGAACCATTGTGACAACTTTGTTGTATATGCTTGCACTTATAAGTTGGGATTAGCAGAACCGTGCTGTCACGGGGAACGTTTTCAACATTGCACTTGTACTTTGTACTCAGTTGATATCATTCTCTTTTGTCTATGGATGTCACCGATGTGAAATAAAGAGGGAACTTGTAAGTCCATGAAGTTTGTATTCTGTGTTAGAGAAACGCCTGGGCCGCTAGCCTAAGCCATGCCTAATCATGGTAGAAACTTGTAGCATCACCATAGTGAGCTATCTATGAAGCATCCTTAATAAAAACTATGCATATAGTAAATAAAAAGATTGCTGAGATGCTCATTGTCTGCTTGCCTTGTCATTTTGGTTATGGGAAAGCTCCTTTACCATGTGCAAGGGGTACCCTGTTGGCGGTTCTCAATGATATGCAAATACTTACAATGACAAGAACTTACCTGGGACCAAAGTTGAGTATGCATGAGGTGTGGCCCTCGTATTCAAGGGACTTGAGATTGCCAACTTATACTTTGTCAAGCATATACTCCATCTTTGCCACTTTAACCTTAATCACTTCAAGATGCTTATGATAGGGGCAATGAGGGCTGAAAGCTAACAAGTACCATAATCTTTGGAAGCTCTTTTTGAAACTTGAAATCCATGCTTCCTTTATAAAAGGCCTTTCTTCCACCACTATTGAGTCTCCACCTTCTACCTTTAGGCACCATTAAGAGAGCATAGTTGTCATTCTGTGTGCAGTGTTCCAAAGCTTATTGATTGATGCATATTGTGATATTACTTGTTCTTGTGCTAATTGTTTCTAATCACCCTTGTGAACTTTGAAGGTGTCCTATGCATCTATTTGCTACTCCATGAGGGACAAGTTGAATGCCACTATGCCATGTTTTTTGTATGTGAGACAAACAAACATTTTTCAATGCATGTTATTCATGATCTTTGTTTGTAGCCTTTCATGTTGCATGCATAGTTACTATGTCCTATTGTTAGAACTCCATATTTCATGCACATGTTTAGAGTTCTTTGTTCCTAGCTTTCAATGCTTGCAAATGGGTTGATCTTGATTTTGATGGTGCATGTCACCTCAAAAATTATTCTTTTTATCACTTACCTACTTGAGGACGAGCAGAAGTTAAGCTTGGGGATGCTTGATACGTCGGAAACGTATCTATAATTTTTGATGCTCCATGCTTGTTTTGTATCTACTTTGCTTTTCTTTGTCTACACTTTAAGGTGTTTTTATATATTTTCTAGAACTAACCAATTAACAAGTTGCTACAGTGCCAGTTGCTTGTTTTCTTCTATTTTTGGTTCCAGAAAGGCAGAAAATCAATATTCTCAGAATTGGACGGGACAAAAGCCAAAGTCATTATTTTCCCGGAGCAACACGGAACCATGAAGCAGAGCCGGAGGGGGGCCACAAGGTGGCCGCACCCCTAGGCGTGGGCAAGCCTTGGAGGCGCCCATAGGGGGTGTGAGCCCCTGGACCCCCACCGACCTTGACTCCTGCGCCTATAAGAAGCCTCCGACCCAATAACCCTAGGGCATCTGGCGGAAATCCACGAAAACCGCCACAGCGCCGCCGCCACTGAAGGGGAGATTCGGGGGACAGAAAGTCTCTATTCCGGCACCCTGTCGGGATGGGGAAGTGCCCCCGGAGCCATATCCATCGATCTCCATCGCCATCTTCATCACCGTTGCTGATTCCCATGATGAGGAGAGAGTAGTTCTTCCTCGGGGCTAAGGGCTCTACCGGTAGCTATGTGTTCATCTCTCTCTCTATGCATGATCTTGTGGTCATGAGCTTTATAATCAAGTAGATCTACCTTGCTACTCAAGTGCTTCATTAGATCTCTGCTCTCCCCATGTGTGTGAAAGTGACAACGTGCATACCGTGTGGCACTTTGGCTAGATTGAATATTTGTTATGAGTTATATTTGGAGTTGGATGTCTCTATGAAATTGTGGTGTTTGTTGGAACCATCTAGCGCTCAAGGTGACAGTGTGGGGTTATCTAGATTGGGGAAGGCGGAATTTGAGGAGTGCTGTTATAGCCCTACCGATGATTAGAGTGTCCAACCGGAGAGTAGTTAAGAGTAGTATCATGAAGAGAGGATATTTATATGACAGAGTGTTCACTAGTGAAAGTATGATCCCTAGGCCTTGTTTCTAAATATTGAAACACCGTTTGCATCTAGATCTGTTGCATGTTTGCTTGCTTTAGTCTTTACCTCACCATCAAGCTATTTTCTGGAATCGTTACCACTTGTATTTCATTATCTCTTCGCTGAACTAGTGCACCTATACACCTGACAAGTGTATTGGGTATGTTGGGGACACAAGAGACTTCTTGTATATTGATTGCTAGATTGCTTGAGAGGGAATACCTTTGACCACTTCCTCCCTGAGTTCTATAAACCTTGGGTAATCCACTTAAGGGAAACTTGTTGTTGTTGTTCTACAAACCTCTGCACTTGGAGGCCCAACAACTGTCTACAAGAATAGAAGTGCGTAAACATCAATGGCCGCCTGGATCTCGTCTTTGAGCTCCTCGGGCTTTGGCTCCGGCGGAATCGGGATCCCATCGGCGTTGAGCCTCTAGCCAGATGGGAGGCGGATGTCCAGCGGCGCCATGTAGCCCGCCTCGTACAACATGCAGGCCTCCCATGGCTGGAGGGTGCGGCGGCCGAAGCCGTTCGCCGCCGCTGGATCATCGGGGTACCTTTCGCCCATGGTGTGAAGTGTGGGAGTGTGGGGAGGGAGAGCTCGGAGTTCGCCGGAGTTGGGAAGTTGTGGGAGAGTGTGGAGAGTTCCGGCGAGGGGCGCGACTTTTATAGGCCGAGACAGGCGGCAAGGGCGGGAGGGGTGTAGCGATGAGGGCGGTAGGGGTGTAACTCCTTTTATTTGTTTTCTTCGCCGGGCAGCACTTGGAAACGGTTCACCAAGAAGGCTAGGAGTGTTTGGAAAGAGGAGCTTACATTTGAACCACTAGATGTAAGTACCACTAGCTAGATCCGCTCATCTCTTTGATTCTAGTTTTGATACCGTTATCATGCTTGATTATTATTTTGATTGAACTCTGTTCTTGTAAAGTGCCTGACGCAGGGACCAGAGAACAATTTATGTGGATACTATGTTTGCGAGTTCATTCGTCAGACGTGCTGTGAGAAGGGCAGAAATTTAGAGCAACTTAACGTACGTAAACAATTTTTATAGTTTTTATTATCATCAAATTGTGTTTAGTTTCATTCATATAGGTTGACTCCTTTTTTAAATCAGCTTGAATGGCTACGAGACGGTCTTCTGCCAAAGGATCGCATACGAGCAATTCAGGAGGAATTGGCGGAATTCTTGGATGCAGAAGTCCTAAACCCAAAAGGAGAATACTATACGGGTGTATAGGCAATATGGACTGTACAAAGAGCTTATTTTGTATGTATATATGTGTATGAAACCCGTGTATCAAATGTAATATGTTCGACACTTGGATCTCTATTGTTATGATGATGTTGTGTAATATAATGGTTCCTTCATTGATGAGTGCAAAACACACACAAAAAAACAATATAAATAAATTCTTTGCCACGACACAAAAAGTGGTCAAAATGCTGCTGCGGCAAAAAAATGTGGCCAAAATGAATTCTCTGTCGCGACTGAAAAATGTGCCAAATCTCTGCCGCGGCAGAGAGTGATTTGTTGTTACGAACCGGGGCGGTTGCTCCCCCCCCTCGTGCGGAGCAGCGGCCACGTGGACCACATTTTGTCCCGGTTCGTGGACTAACCGGGACTAAAGGGTCAGGGCTTTAGTCCCGATTGCCCCGTCTCGGTTGGGCAACCGAGACTAAAGCCCCTTACCAACCGGGATGCATGGAGCTGTATACACTAGTGGAAGTTATTGCCCGTCGGTCCGTCGTGGGAGCCGAGGGGGCGGTGCTGGCGCGGCGTTGCGGCGACGCGTGGCCTTCGTGGGGTTCTGAGGACGACGATGACTTGGTTTTCATCACTGACTGGACAGGTCCACGCGCCGCTTTCTTTTTTTTGCCGAGTTCGCTTCGTCCGGTGTTCCCAGGGAGTTCCCGGGATCCTCGGAATAGCCTGAAAAGTCCGGACCAAAGTTGGCCCAAATCCAGACGAAAAGAGGTTTCTGGGAACGTGACTGAGCCGAATTTCAGCGTCAGAACCTAATTTCAATGTCCAGATCAGCGTTCTGATAATGCTAGTGAAGATGCTCTAAAGATATTCATGCTGCCGACCCCCAAGCCTCAGGTGCCACGTTTCAGTTCATGAGAAGTGCTTTGCTCATGACTGAGAACGGCTGTCATATTCTGAAATGTGCAGAAAACATTGAGAGGGGTATTTCCAATTTGGACGAAATCAATATACATTCTCTTACGTTTGGGACATGAAGAAGAAAACAATATACATTCTTGATCCTACCTTCTGTGTCTCCTGGATATATGCTCTCAAGAAAAAACTACACTTTGCCATTGCTGACAAACTACATATATCTATGTTCATTTGATTGTTCAGATTATTCTCTTTCTTCTGGCATGTGGATTGCATAAACTGGAAGAAGATTTTTTTAGATATTCTAAAGTTTAGTTGTATCGCCTCATAACACAATATCAATACAAAAATACAATGTTCAATTAAGTAGTTCCATCAAGTTTAAAATATGTAAGCACTCTTGATTCGGCAATCCCAAAAAAAATGACGGCAAATGTAACATCCCAGATTTTATATTAAGATGATTACTAGAAGCATGCATCATCCTTGCATCATTACATCCTACAAATAATTTTTTCAACAAAATCCTAACACCTAAACCTATCAAAACCCTAATAAAGTTTTCCATATGTAAGCATTATTGTTGTAGTCAAGCTTGACCCTTCTAAAAACTATGTAAAAACATTAAACTATGGTCCTAACATGACCACCTTCTTTTTACAAAAATTTAGAAGTTGGTTTCATCATTTTTGGACTTTATATGCAAAAGATATTTAAGATTTAGTAAAACAGAAATTGAAAAAAATTATTAAGGAAAAAAAAGGGCAACGGCCTAACCTAATTAGGCCGGCTGCGCCAGCCCACCCGCGCACGCGCGGCACCTAACTTGCTAGCGCCAGCCACCGCAGCCCGCCACCAGCCCACCACCGTAGCCCGCCACCAGCCCACCACCGCAGCCGCCACCTGCCCGCACCCGCTGACCGCCCGGACCCACTCGTCAGCACCTTCGTCGACTCCAGGACGAACACGGAGACCGCCGCGCAACTGACCGAGAATATCGGCCGAATTCGGATCGAATCCATGCCCCCTCCTTCACGAAATCTTCCCCTCTTATACCGCGGCTTCGGCCCCCACCGTTGTTCTCGTTTTTCTCAAACCCTAGCGCCCGTTTCGCAAACTTCCGATCTCGTCGGAGCAGTCTGCCGTCAGAGCTCGAGGTTGGCGACCCTCCAGAGCACCTCGAGCCATGTTCTACCTTCCACACTACTCGCCTCGACCTACCATACCCTCCCATCTAACTCGTTTCTTCCGAACCGCAGGGGGTCACCGGCAATTGCTCGCCGGAGCCCGTCGGGACCGAGAGGAGGAACGGCCGACCGTGGGAGATAGAGGAGGAGAGGGACCGCGCTGAGATCGTTGGGAGATTCGCCATCACCGTGCTCATCAGGGGCTATCTTCGTCCTCATCCAGGATCACCAGAGCCATCAGGACGCCGACCACCGTCGTCTCCATCGCCGCCACCGTCGTCTCCATCACCGCCACCGCCACAGGTCAGTAGAGCCTCCCTCGACCGTCCGATTGTAGATATGCGGGCCAGATTAGAAGGAGGGACGAAGGGGTACCGGCCAACCGCGCTGTGCCGCGTGGCAAGCCGCGTCAGCCACCGCACCCGCGCCGCGTCCTTCCAGCTGGACCAAGCGGAAGCTGCCACCTGGCGCGTTTTTAAGTTAGGGTTAGACCAGTTCGGTTCAACTTTGCAGATTTGAGTTAAATATTGCGAAAATCATATAAAATTAAATATTTGGCCAAATTTAGCTTGTAATATACCGTTGAATTCATAATTTTATGTAGAACCCAGATCTACAATAAAATTCCAAATTTACAGTAGGATTTTCAGTGTAGAATTTAATCATTAGATTGGAGTATTTAATTCGTAGAAAAATAATTAAAACTCCGTTTTAGTTGATTCTGGTTGCGTTGACTTTGTTTCCGCAATACCTACTGGACAAAATTATAAAACTTTGCTTAAGATCATTAGATATAATTTGGGGCTAATTAGATGGTTGGATCTCCTATTAATCCTATGAATTATATTAGTGACCCAAACAGATTTAAACCTATGGGAAATCAATCCTAGTAACACCCTTAACACTATTGCAATCCAATTATGCTACCTTGGTCAATTTAGAAAACCAATCTTGCATAAAACACCATGTTGCATGCATGCATTATTATCTCTGTGACATGTTTTGAGCAAGTTGTGATCAGATCTATGTTTGTGATTCGTTAGATTCGTTACACCACTTGTTCATAATTTTGTCCCAGTTTTGATTCTATGCATGTGATCATCAAAATTCTGTAGTATGCATGTGTAGGATGTTCTAGTAGAATTTTCCTTAGTATTATTTTGCAAGTGCGATGATTTTGTAGTATGCCATGAGTAGATCTATACTTAGGATTTTCCCTCCTAATAGGTTATCCCTGTTTTTGCTAAGTATTGCTTGCTATGCTATATACACAAAGTACCGTTGGGGGGTTCGAAAGACAAAGAATTTTTCTAAGTATAAAGACTCTCTAGAGCAAACTTTTCTTCTCAAATCCACTTCAAAATAAACTAAGTTTTCTTCTGGACGGAATGGTTGTCGGGTCAACGAGTGAGATTTTGGTGGAGGACGGCCGCCCAGGAATCAAAGAAGTCTGCCATGTTTCAGAATTCAGAAGCTTTCAGTGCAACCACAATACATTATGGGCTCTGTCTTGGCCTAGTACTTAGTGGGAAACCTCACGTGTGTACCAACATTTAGAGGTTCTTGGCACGGTTGGATCCGGAAGGTAGAGGGGCTACTAAGGAAAAGCCTCGTCATGGTCTTGTCTGTAAAAGGACTTGATCGTGGATTGTGGGTAAAGTGCACAAACTCTCGAGAGTATTGCAATCTGATCGATCAGCCATGTTCACGGAAACAGAACAACATTGAGCATCTGAATGATGGAGCCTCTGAAGGATCTTCCTCTCTCTTTTCTAAACAAAGTTTTGAAACCCCATGGCGTGAGTAATATCGCCAATGGGTGGGATTTCGGGAACTTGGTGTGTAATATCCAAGTGTCACTTGGTGCGTAATATCCAAGTGATTGGTTGTTTGGACACTTGGTGAGTAATATCCTCGTGTGCCACTCGACCTTATTTTATCTAAGCAAATGTTTACAAAGTAGGGAAAATTCCTCTTCTTCTCTCTATTTAAGCAAACTAGCTTTGAGCAAATGAACTCTACAGCCTAAATTAGCCTTGCATGTATGGATAGTCTTTCTCTCCTTGGTGTAATTTGCCAATACATTCAAAGTATTGACCCAACTTGTTGGCTGCACGTCTTATGTGCAGAATCCGAAGATTGAAAGGTGCATAGGGATCGCGAGTCTACACTCGACAAGCCTGGGGCGTTGATGGACTCAAGCTGCTTTTATGTTTCCGCTGTTATTTGAGCTAGCCTTATGCTAAGCAAATTTGTAATAAATTTATACTCTGGATTCTCCGTGTAATAAAGACTTTGTGTTTTACATGATATTTTATCGACTGTGAGTGCTAGCTATTGATCCAGGGACTAGCATGTTAATCACACGGACTTAGGATCCTTACCGATCCGAGGTCACTACAGCAAACCACATATTTTCAATGTCCATTAGCATTATAAGAGCATCTCTAACCGATCTCCTTAATGTTAGAGCCCAATTCAACGTACTGTTTATTGATTCTTATATTTTTTTTCTCCTCTAAACTTCGGCCTTCGGATTCGATCCTCTTTATTTAGACTCCTAAATTTAAACTTCGACTGGACACTTGATTAAACATATTGCAATAAAACAAAAATACATCAAAATCAAACTAAAACACTTAGTTCATGCACACATTGCATAGTTCATACAAAGATTCTAACACTTGGATGGTCGCCGGCGTTGGTGGCCGCCACAAAAACCCTAGCTACGCCGCCGAGCGTCGGTGTCCACCTACTTGCCGAGGCTGTCGAGCCACACGTCGAAGCTGCCGGTGGAGTCGGTGTCACTGTCGCCGAGGTCGATGACTTCTTGCGCTGGCGCCGAGGAAGACGCAGCCGTCTTCGCCGAGGAGGAAGAGGCGATGTCGCGACATGCGATATACTCCTCATAATGCGCGGCCTCTGCAGTGACACGGTCGGGATTCTGGCGCCGGAGCTCCGCCATGTACCGTTTGCCGGAGGCTTCAGCCTCGAGCCGCTCCCGCGCCTCTCGGTCCTCCCGAGCGATGCGAGCGGCACGGCCACGGCTAGGAGGGGAGAAGAGCTTCAGGACTTCACCAGGCTAGCTTAGGGGAAGTTGGGAGAAACTTAATATACAATTTTGACGTTGATAATACTGCTACTTTATAACTAATGAATGATGCCGCATTGCAGCTATTTTGTCGCTGCGGGAGCTTTTTTTTGCCAGTTTTGCAACTTACTCATGTGCCACAATGGCGACACGCTACTAATACGTTAAGTATTGTTGGTGTGTCCTGGACATTATTATTTCAACTACAGTGGCATGTGCACGGCGCGCCACACGTATCCGTGGCGTGTCTAGGACACACCATCGATACAAAATTGTAGTAACATAATAGCGGTGACGTGTTACATACACGCCACTATGGATCGTTTTGGCACGCAATCCAAATAGACCGATATGTCCTGCACTAGTGTTACGTAATGAAGATGTCATTCTATGATTTACTCCCGATTGAACCAGTTTAAATGCAGTGTGAATTTAATTCTCTTTATATCCTTTAAATCACTCGCAAAATATCCTTTAAACAATTCGCATATTTCAAATTTGTTTTTTCTAGTATGTTTTTGAGACAAATCTGTTTTTCTAGTACTTCCTTCGTCTTAAAAATAGATGTCATAGATTCATCCAAATTTAAATGTGTGACATTCTATTTAAATTATCCTTTCTGGAGCATATTTTCTTTAGCAAATTTATGTAAGGATGGCAATGAATGGGTACCCTTTACGCTACTTAGTACAAAAAGATGAACTAATTTTCGGCAAAATTCCACTCTTTGGGAAAACTAGTTCATTTTTTAAACTAGGCTAAACTAGAGGTACCCTAAAAGTTTTAAAGTTCCATCTCTAAATTTATGAATCTGTTGCTTGGGCGGCCCATTCTCTCTACCAGTGGGTCCAACCCATTTCCTCTCACTTCATCCTCACATCTGGACAGCAAACTCCTCAAACAAAAAAAAGAATCTGGATAGCAAACTCCTGGCCCAATTCACTCACGAGCCCCTGCCCTCGGCCCTCCGGGCTCCGGCCTCCACGTCCACGACGCACCTCGAACTGTCGATCCCCTCGCACAGCACTACGCCACGGCCTTCCCTCCAAAAAAAAAAGCAATACGCCGCCGCCGCCGTCCTTCAGAAACCGCTTCCACAGGCGAGGCAGCGCCATTATTTCAAGCCGGAGCTTCGCCACGTGCCCCCGGAGCAAGACACGTCGATCTATTTGGAGATTCATCGACTACGTCGCCGGAATTTCTCCATCTTCCCCAACTCCTGTCATTTGCTCCCTGCACTCGTACGTCGCCGTCCAGTATGTACTAGGTTATAATCCACGTCTCCGCCCCATGTGTATTCCCCAGGCTTTCAGTTTTCTCGGTTTTTGGTTAGTTCAGTTTCGTAGAAAATAACGTCCAAGTTCAGCAAGTCAGATTAGCAACAAGATACGAGTTGAAAGTTGAATAGGTGACCAAACTAGTCCGTGTCACGGCATAGTATGTTTGGTTTGTGTCACAGCATAGTATGTTTGGCCTGTGTCCCTAAAAAAGAGTATGTTTGGCTTGTGATTATGCATTCTGCACGTTGTGATTATGTCTGGAAGTTGAAAATGCTTCAGAATGCTTTGTTGTAGGTAGAGGCCCTTGCAGCAAATGTGCCAGCGCTGCTATCCTCCACGACTGCCTGACAATTTGTCATCGCCGCTGCACTTGAAGACGTTTCCATTTTTCAACAACAACTCCCATGGCTTGCAACAATAGGAGTCTGTAGATGTCAGCAGTGTGGCTTGAGTATGCTGACACAGCAGTGAAGATGTCATGTGGCCTTGTTAAACTTTTCAGATCTGACATCATAAATTTAGTAGAAAAATACCTGCTCTTGTTAGGGGTTTTAAAAAACAGTTCAAGATTAGTAGATACAAAGATAAATAATTTATCTACTAACTTTCTGCCCCTTATCGTGCGCTGTTATGCAGTTTTTGTGCAGCCTGAGCAATTTCGTGTTGTGATGTTCAGTGATAATATCCTAAAATGAGGTAAATTACATCAAGCAGCCACCTCATGATTTTGCAATTTTACATACTCCCTCCGTCCGCAAATAAGTGTACTTCTATCTTTTGCTTTGAGTCAAACTTATTAACATTTGACCACAAGTGTAACAACATATATACAATCAAATTGTTATGTTATGATCTATATTTCAAAACGGATCTAATGATACTAACTAAATGTCATAAATGTTGCTACATTTCACTATAAAGTTGGTCAAACTTTGTTAAGTTTGACTTAAGTCAAATACTAGAAGTACGCTTATTTGCGGACGGAGGGAGTAAGTTACTTTCTTTTGCATTGCTGAATTTCTTCATGTTCCTTTTGCTGCAAGTGCACGTGATTAACACAAGATGATTTAACTGTCATCACATTCTCTAGAAAGGGTGTAGCATATATGTATAAAACTGCCAAAAGTTAATAAGCGGGTCAGTGTTTTAATGTTCCTTGAGGAAAGTTAGGACCATGTTGTCTTCTAGTTGGCTTAACAGTAAAACTAGCTCACAGCTTCATATCTGCCACACCGTTCTTGATCCTCATGGCCTGGTATCCAGAGTGTCTAAATTCTGTATTTTTTCGAACTTTCCTATAACTCTGTGAGAATGCAACCCAATTCACTGTCCTTTTCCGTACCCATTGCCCGACATCGCTCTATATGATAGCTAGTTAGCTTCAGGCTTCAGCACTCATATGTTAGATTTTCGGTTTACTAAGTATATATCTAGTATTGTCCTTTCAACAAAAAAAAAACTAGTAGTGTTGTACCGCAATAAGGTTTACCGCATAGCTTCAGATGCTTTATATATTTGAACCGTCAGGACAAGTTAAAACTTCACTTAAGGCCTCTTTACGAAGTCTTATGATTAACCTCTGTAATTATGTTTAAACCTTGGCAAGCAAAGTGTTTTCGGTGTGCCTTGTTCTTAAGACCTATTTCTGTTGATGCTAAAACAATGCTTTCTTGGTGTAGTTTAGAATGAAATAGATTGTGTTTATGTGTTCAAGAAAAATGTGTTGTGTTATCAGGTCCAGGGCTTTTGAGTTGGGAAATCAAAAGAAAAGATAATGCTGCTCCTCAAAAATGCGTATAGTCCGTTGACTTTCTTTTTCGGATAAAGGCAGCATATGCTCTAAGATTCTATTTTCCCACATAAGGAGGAAAAATCAGTCCCACTCACAACCCAAAAAGAAGAAACTGGATGGACCCCTTTTTGCGCGGCCCAGTGATCTTATATATATTTATCTGGTATGTAGACTGATATTTGTATGGATGAGATGAGGATATTTATAAGAGCTTTGAATAAAATGTATAGCCAGTAGGTGAAGAAATGGTCCATGACTTCCCGTTTATCATCAATGACACTAGTTGGCAACTAGCAACCAACAAGGCCATGAGTCTGGCCATGCAGTGTTGGCTATTATGGAGGCAGTGTGATTTAAGTTGGATGTTACTGGGAAAGCATATGGTTGGTGCATGCATTTGTGGTCCTATCAGAGGCCATAGCTCATATCCCTCAAGAAAAAAAAGTGGCCATAGCTCATAGCTGTGACTCAGTGGTTAGATGATTGAACTGCAGGAGTCCGTAAGTTAGAATGTTTCACGAGGCCTTCCTTAGCTCATGAAGCTCACTTTTATGTTTTGAAAAGTGTGAAGGTCACTCCATGGTCTTCACAGTTCTACTAGCAAATAGTTATACTGATTCATGTAGCGGCTAAGAGGCATGCCTGCAGCATGTAGGCTCTGAGAAGCATCATTTGTTAATTGTGCATAAAGAATTGGGTCTACTGGTTGGGTACATATTCCGTTTAGGAAGATTGTTGTTGGTTCAAGAAACTTGCTCGGCAATTTCATACGTCAATTGCCTTGTGGTCTGATTATTTTGATATTTTCATTCATCCATTTCTTAGTTCCTTCATGCAATTTCTAGTAGGCCTACAAGATTGCAATAACCATTGCTAATATGGCAGTTTCATCATCCCTCTTGGTACTGGAACTGGCTTCTCCGATGGCCTCTCTCATACAACTGCATACCTATATGTACATTGGTAGAATCTTAATTAGTAGTGGTAGTAGAACTTCTTTCTTCAGAAGGGTAAACTTGATTCTTTCTTTTTCTAATCACAATGTGATTATTTTTACATGCATCCATCTGTACATCCACAATAATGTACCCTTGGAAAAACGTTGCACAAAAAAGTGTGCTCCAAAAGTACAATCGGGAAAAAAGATGAACATAAAAACAGAAAGAAGAAGCCGGAGATGTTCACTCTTCAGCTGCTCCACACAGAAAATCGCTGGTCATGTTCAGTGGGTGCTTGCATCATTCTGCTTGGGTGGTGGCAAGTCATCGTGATGGAACTGAGGAGCGCTCTCTCAACATCTTCAGAGGCCTCTCTCCTAAGCAAACACATCACATACTCCATCATTGCTGTATCACACGGCAGCGTGATCCTCCCATCACTTTTGAACCCAAACTCTTCCTGAGACATCCTCAGGATCTCTTCGAAGACTGTCGTGCGGAGGCACGCTAGAGGGATCTCGAAACGCCTCCCATCAGAGGAGTAGACAATGAAGTGGCCCTTGCCTGCAACTGAGCTGCAGGATGAGTGGACACCCTTGTCAGTTGTCATGGCCCATCTTCGCCCGATGGTACCGATCCCCTGCCACTTCTTGGAAAGTTGAGCTAGTTTCTTGGAGCTCATCATGGTTTCTTGTTTTGATTTTGAAGGAAGCGGAATTTGACTCTTAGGAAATGATCAGAGAAAAATCTTATGTTGTGTGTGGCGATGATTTGTGCCATGATCATGTATTTATAGGTAGCGCATGTGATGGTTGGGTCTGCACCTTATAAAACTATCACAGATACCAAGTGTTCGTTGGACAAGGCCATGGATACCCTTGGTGTGATGTTGTTATCTGTGGTTGCAACTTGTAAGAGTTGTTGTGTAGGACCATTTTTTCTCACATGGTGGAGCTATCTTTGCTGGCTACATACATAATTGGTCACCGCAGTTGGTCGGGCTTTAACACGAGTAGACGGGATGTTGGGTCCAGCCCTTTAATCTTCTAGATCTGAGATGATAGACATATTTACTGAACTATTGGCCCTTTATATATTAATAATGCTATATACGGGGATATTCTAAGATGAAGTACATTACATCATTCTGCCACCTTATGATTTGGAAAAAATTCTAGAGAATTTACTATGTTGCATTTACTCAGTTCCCCGTATTTCTTTTGCTGCAAGTGCCATGTAATTGACTCGAGATGATTTAAGTATCGTCACATCTTCTAGAAAGTTAGTGCATGCAATACAGAAATCTGAGCAAACTGGAGGTTCTGTGTTCCTATTTAAGCTTGTCATTCAGGCTTCATCTGGTACAAGAACTCACATTTAGATGTAATCGAACTCAGGAACCTTGCGGTGTTGCCTAACAGTAGTGCTAGCTTAATTAGATTAGGACTTGTGAGGATGTTGTATGCAAACAGCTCTGTTTCTACCACCAATCCTGTGTCTTGTTACAATACACATGACCCTGCCACTTCCACTATCGATCAATTCGAAAGCATTGCACTACTCCAGTTAGTTTCAGAACTCATATATTATACTTTTCATCAGTAAGGATAAGTAGCTAGTATATTGTACTACAATAAGGTTTATTGGTCACATGGCTTCAGATGCTATATTGCTATACAGATCTGAACCTTTAAGACAAATGGGAACTGCGTCTAAGGCCTCTTTACTCTTCAGAAGGGATTAAAGTTTAAGATCAGTGTGCAAGTTTAAACCCTGACAAGTAAATGTGTAATTGTTGTGCTTAAACGTTTTTTTTTTCCTGTTGTGAAGCTAAAAAATATGCTATCTTGTTATGGTTTTGGAGGGAATAAACTGATTATTTGTTTCAGGATAGACACATTGCACTATTGGGTCTAGGCTTTTGGTATTTGGAATGCTGTTCTATATCTGGTGGGTGAGGTTTTTTTGGGGGGCTTTGAATCAAATGCATATCCGGTGGGTGAACAAATGGTCCATGACCCTTTGCCTACTTATCAATGACACTAGTTGGTGAGCAATAAGGCCATGAGTCTAAACGTGCAGTGTTCGCTACAATGGAGGCAATATGATTTAAAGTGGATATTATCAGGCCAACACACAGTTGGTGCATGCCCTTATGGTCCTTACGGGACGCTACCTGTGACTTGGTGGTTAGATGATTGGATACGCACAACAGAAGTAGGTTGATTAGGATGTTTCGCGAGGGCTTCCTTAGCTGATGAAGCTAACTTTTTTCTGTTAACTTATGAAGCTCTTCATGGGCTTCTCAGTAGTACTCCACTAGCAAATATCAGTACTGAATATTGTGCAGTGGCTAAGGGACATGACTGCAGCACGTATGCTCCTGAATTCGTAGGAGGCTTACAGAAGCAGCATCTTTTTGACAAACATAGAAGCAGCATCTTTTGTTTTGTATATAAATGAATTGGGTTTGCTGGTTGGTTACGTATTTTTGCCAACATTAATCTGGTAGGAAGTCTTTCTTGGTTCAAGCAACTTGCTCAGCAATTTCATACATCATTTGGTACTGAAATCTGGCTTTTCTCACAGCATCTCTAACACAGTGCAAACTGCATAGTGCATACAGAAAAGTAATTTGGTAGAATCTAAAATAGTACTAGGAGCAGCAGATTATTTTGCTTCATTTTCTTTTCGTTTGTTTTTCCTTGGCTATATTTATCACATGGTACTTTTGATTGTGCTTTTGTTTTTGTTTCTGGTTTGCTTTTGGTTCTGTACCTTCTCGGCGTTTTCATGTACTAATACAGAATGACTCAAATTTTGATGCTTTCGAGAAAAAAATAGTAGATATTGTTTCCATGGGGTAAGCCCGATTCCTTATTTTCTAATCACAATGTGATTATTCTTACATGCTTCCATCTGTGCATCCACGGGACAAATGGAAAAATGTCGCACAGAACTGTGCTCCAAAAGTACATCCGGGAAAAAAAGATGGAAGGTGAAAAAAAAAGAATAAGCTGCAGATCTTCACTTCTCAGGAGCTGCACACAGAAATTTGCTGGTTAAGCCCGCTGGGTGGTTGCACCATTCTGTTTGGGTGGTGGCAAGTCATCACTATGGAAGTGAGGAGCGCTCTCTCAACATCTTCTGAAGCCTCTCTCCTAAGCAAACACATCACATACTCCATCATTACTGTATCACAAGGCAGTGTGATCCGCTCATCATTTGTGAACCCAAACTCCCGAGACATCCTCAGGAGCTCCTCAAAGACCGTTGTGTGGAGGCACACTAAAGGGATCTCAAACCGGCTCCCGTCGGAGGAGTAGACAACGAAGTGACCCTTTCCTGCAACTGAGCTGCACGATGGGTGGATATCCTTGTCCGATGTTGTCACCCTTCTACGCCCGATGGCACCAATACCCTGCCACCTCTTGGAAAGTTGAGCTAGCTTCTTGGAGCTGATCATGGTTTGCGCGTTTTGTTTTCAAGGAGCTTGTCTGTGACTGATGAATTATCAGAGAGAAAGGTCAGTCTGTGTGTGCCGATAGTTTGTGCCAGGATCATATATTTATAGGGCGCATATGTAGTAGGAGGAATAGTAAATCGTTAGGGGACAAGGCCATGAACTCCCTTGATGTGATGTCCTATCTGTGATTGAACCTTGCAAGTCTAAATGCACTGGTTCACTGTTTCTCACATGGTGGAGGCGTGGAGCCATCTTTGCTGGCTTGGTACCTAACTGAGCACCAGCGTGGTTGAGCTTTGACAGTCATACAAGATATAGGACCAGTCCTGTAGTTTTCTGAGACTTTTGTTTGAAGTAACATATCAGAGATAATAAACATATTTACTAATTTGCTGTCCTTTTCTTGCAGTATTATGCAGCTTTCTAGTGTATTTTATAGTTCTGCTCAAGGAGAATATCCAAAATGAGGTATACCATTACCCCACCTTATGATTTTGAGAAATTTTACAGAAGTTATCTTCCGTTGCATTTGCTGATTTTCCTTCTGCCTCTTGGTTTGCAAGTGCTTTGTGATTGACTCTAGATGATTCACTATCGCCATATTCTGTTAGACAGGTCTATAGTGTAATATATAAATCTGCCAACAGTTCACTTGCAGTGATTTGAATTGGATATTACTGGGCCAACATGCAATTAGTGCACTGGGTCCTTAGGGGGGCGAAGTGGTTAGATGATTTGCTATATACGATAGCAGTGGTACTATGTTGGACAGAAGCATTATTAGACAACTACTCAAGCTCCAGCTTTCTTCAACACGGCGGGACATTTAGGGCAGCATCAGTTGGAGAGCCATCATCAAGTGGGATTACTTGGGATGTTTCGTGCGACCTTCCTTAGCTGATTAAGCTTAGTCCATGGAGATGGACTCCGTACTATTGAGTACTGATCTGTGCGGTAGCTGAGAGACATGAGGGCAGCATGTAGGGTCCAGGATTTAAGAAGCAGCTTCCTTCCGTAATGGGAGATGCTGATAGGCTACATGTTCTACCAACATGAATTCAGTTAGGGAGGTTTTGGTTGGTTCAAGCAACTTGCTTGACAAATCAATACGAGCATTGTACATTGTGGCCCATGATCTCCAGCATCTTGTAATGCGGTGCCCTCCATATAATCCTTGCTTCTTCCTGATATTCCTAATAGGCCTACTGAAATAGTGCAGCTAAAACCTTATTTTCGTCTGGATCAAATTTGTGAATATCATTTTGTACTAGCACAGATTTTCAAAGCCAATTGTTTGAATGCATTTTGTGCCAAAATAGCCAAATAGGCTTCTTGATGGCGTCTAGTAAGTAGTAACGCACCTGGCATACGTGGGAGTTGTCATGGCGCTTTCATATGCATACCTGGAATTCTGATGTGATGGTAATTACATGATCCAGGAACTAGGATGGTTAGCAGTTCTAGAGTATACATCTGATCAAGAGAAGCATACAGTGCAAGCACACATGTGGCCAAATACTGAAGTAAAGTTAGAGGATTCTCTTACTTTCATTTGGAACTTGATGCAAAGGTAACATTTCTACCCGGGTTGGAATCAAATGTATATCTGGTAGGCGAACAAATGGTCCATGACTTATGCCTATTACCAATGAAACTAGTCGGTGAGCAACAGCGCCACAAGTCTGTACGTACAGTGTTGGTTACAATGGAGGAAGTATGATTTCAATGGGATAATACTGGGCCAACATGTAGTTGGTCATGCATTTGTAGTCCTTGCGAGACCCTAGCTGTGACTTGTGGTTAGATGATTGGATACATACTGCAGAAGTAGGTTACTTAGGATGTTTCGTGGGAACTTCCTAGCTGATGAAGCTAACTTAATTTCATTTAACTTATGAAGCTCACTTATTTTAATTATTTTTACCTATGAAGCTCCCACCAGTTCATGGGCTTCCCCGTGGTACTAGCAAATATCAGTACCGAGTATCGTGCAGTGGCTAAGAGCCATGAATGCAGCATGTAGGCTCCTGAATTGGTGGGAGGTTTACAGAAGCTGTATCTTTTCTTAATTGTGTATAAAGAATTGGGTTTTCTGGTTGATTACATATTTTTGCCAATATTAATCAGGTTAGGAAGTCTTTCTTGGTACAAACAACTTGCTTGACAATTTCATACAACGTTTCGTATTGAATCTGGCTTCTCTGATGGCATCTCTAATACAGTGCAAACTGCATTGTGCATACATGAACGGTAGAATCTAAAACAGTTCTAGTAGTAGATATTCTTTTGCTTCCTTTTCTTTTTGTTTTATTTTCCTTTTTGGCTTGTTGCCTTGGCTGTATTTACCACATGGTGTTTTGGTTTCTGGTTTGGTTTTGCTTGTGTACCTTCGCACCTTCTCGGTGTTTTCCTGTAATACAGAATGACATGCGTTTAGATGTGTTCCAGAAAACGTAGTGGATATTGTTTCAATGGGGTAAGTTTGATTCCTTCTTTTACAATCACAGCGTGATTATTCTTACATGCATCCATCTGTGCATCCACGGAACAATTGGAAAAAGGCCGCACAGAACTGTGCTCCAAAAGTATGTCCGGGAAAAAAGGATGGAAGGTGCAAAAAAAGAAAGAACAAGCTGCAGATCTTCACTCTAGGAACTGCACACAGCAAATTGCTGGTTAAGTCCGCCATATGGTTGCACCATTCTGCTCGGGTGGTGGCAAGTTATCACTATGGAACTGAGTGCCCTCTCAACATCTTCTGAGGCTTCTCTCCTTAGCAAACACATCACATACTCCATCGTTGCTGTATCACAGGGCAGCATGATCCTCCCGTCGCATGTGAACCCAAACTCCTCCTGAGACATCCTGAGGAGTTCCTGGAAGACTGTCGTGCGAAGGCACGCCAAGGGGATCTCGAACCGCCTGCCATCGGAAGAGTACACAACACAATGGCCCTTGCCTGCAACTGTGCTGCAGGATGGATGGGTCTCCTTGTCCACTGTTGTTACCCTTCTTCGCCCGATGGCACCAACTCCGTGCCACTTCTTGGAAAGTTGAGCTAGCTTCTTGGAGCTGATCATGGTTGCTTGTTTTGTTTTTCGACGAGATGGGCTGTGACTCTTGAATGAAATGGTAAGAGAAAAAAGGTCTGTCTGTGTGTGGTGATGGTTTGTGCCGTGATCATGTATTTATAGGGTGCAGATGTGGTAGGAGGAATAGAAAATTGTTAGGCGACAAGGCCATGAACTTCCTTGGTGTGATGTTCCTATCTGTCATTGCATCTTGCAAGTCTAAATGCACTGGGCCATTGTTTCTCACATGGTGGAGCCATCTTTGCTGGCTTGGTACGTAACGGAGCACCACAGTGGGTTGAGCCTTGACACAGTCGTACAAGATATAGGACCAGTCCTTTAGTTTACTGAATTTTTTTTAAGCAACATATCGGAGATAATAAATATATTTACTAACTTCCTTTTGCTTGCATTATTATACAGCTTTTGTTTGTCCGGTTGATTTTATAGTGCACTGCTCAAGGAGAGTATAAAAAATGAGGTATACCATTTTCCCACCTTATGATTTTGAGGAATTTTACGGAAATTATTTCCCTCCTGCCCCTTGATTTGCAAAGGCTATGCGATTGACTCAAGATGATTCATTATCATCATATTTTTTAGAAAGGAGTATAATATAATGTAATATATAAATCTGCCAACAGTTAACTTGCAGCTTCAGGCCTCAGATGATGCAATGAAATACCTTTTTCTTAGATTGTACTATGTTCAGATAGATGCTAACCTTGCGGTGTTCTAGTTGGCGTAACAGTGCTACAGCTTATTTAGGTTAGGAAGGCATTAATCACAAACAGTTTTTATCTGCCACTTGAAATCTTTATCCTGATATCCTGGGTGTTTAAATTCTATAGGATGACAATGAACATTTCTGTAACTCTGTAATCAGAAATTGTCATTAACCTTGTCACTTCAAACACTGATCAGTTTCAGATGTGTACACTACTTGATCTTAGCACTAGAGGTATAAGTTTTTTGGCCTACGATAAATAGCTATTACTATTGTACACTGAAGTTAATTAGTTATATGGCCTCAGATGTTACTTTCCAATCTGTATGGAGAACATTTAAGACTGATGTGTTCTTAAACGGAAGCTTAAACCTTGCCAAACAATGTGTTCTTGGTGTGGTTTCTTGTTCTTGAGATCTTCTACTGAGAAGCTAAACAATGTGTTTCAGCCATTCGGAAGGATATTTTGGCGAAACTAGTGTGCTATCAGGTCCATGCAGTGTTCAGGATGGTGTTAGCTTGTTAGGTGAACTGATGATCCATGACTTCCCTGTAAATGTCTGAACACGAGTTGGCGGAGCAACAAGGCTATAAATCTGGTCATACGATGGTGGCTACAATAGAGGCAATGATTTGAATTGGATATTACTGGGCCAACATGCACTTAGTGCACTGGGGTCCTTATGGAGGCAAAGTGGTTAGATGATTTGGTACATACAATAGCAGCGGTACTATGTTGGACAGAAGCATTATTAGACAACTATTCAAGCTCCAGCTTTTCTCAACACGGTGGGACATTTAGGGCAGCATCAGTTGGAGAGCCATCATCAAGTGGGATTACTTGGGATGTTTCGTGTGACCTTCCTTAGCTGATGAAGCTTAGTCCATGGCAATGGACTCCGTACTATTGAGTACTGATCTGTGCAGTAGCTGAGAGACATGAGGGCAGCATGTAGGGTCCATGATTTAAGAAGCAGCTTCCTTCCATAATGGGAGATGCTGATAGGCTACATAATTCTCCCAACATGAATTCTGTTAGGGAGGTCTTGGTTGGTTCAAGCAACTTGCTCGACAATTCAATACGAACATTGTACGTTGTGGCCCATGATCTCCAGCATCTTGTAATGCGGTGCCCTCCGTATAATCCTTACTTCTCCCTGACATTCCTAATAGGCCTGCAGAAATAGTGCAGCTAACCTTGTTATCGTCTGGATCAAATTTGTGAATATCATTTGGTACTAGCACAGATTTTCAAAGCCAATTGTTTGAATGCATTTTGTGCCGAAACAGCCAAATAGGCTTCTTGATGGCGTCTAATAAGTAGTAACACTCCTGGCATGCGTGGGAGTTGTCATGGCGCTTTCATATGCTTTGTTTCACATCCAACTCCGAGATTAAAGCATATATCCTGAAGACTGGTTGCTTGATGATGGACATCAGTCAGGATGGTTAAAAAGCCTGTTATGGTTCCTCTTTTATAATGTACTAGCACGCCTGTTGTTTGCTTTTATATAAACTTTGACATGAAGGCCAAGAAGTCTGGATGTTTGTTGATACTTTTGTATAAACTTTGGCATGATGGCCGATCTAAAAAATAGATATAAAATTATATATCCTGTGCTTATAGTTTCAGGGTGTTAAATTTCAGCATGACAGATCTGGTCTGTGTACCCTTTGTTCTTTTTAGGCATTGGAATTCTGATGTGATGATAATTACATGATCCAGAAACTAGGATGATTAGCAGTTCTAGAGTACCATCTGATCAGAAGAAGCATACAGTGCAAGCACGCATGTGGCCAAATACTGAAGTAAAAGTTAGACGATTCTCTTACTTTCATTTGGAACTGGATGCAAAGGTAACATTTCTACCCGGGTTGGAATCAAATGTATATCTGGTAGGTGAACAAATGGTCCATGACTTATGCCTATTACCAATGAAACTAGTCGGTGAGCTGCAGCGCCACAAGTCTGTACGTACAGTGTTGGTTACAATGGAGGAAGTATGATTACAATGGGATAATACTGGGCCAACATGTAGTTGGTCATGCATTTGTAGTCCTTGCGAGACCCTAGCTGTGACTTGTGGTTAGATGATTGGATACATACTGCAGAAGTAGGTTACTTAGGATGTTTCGTGGGGACTTCCTAGCTGATGAAGCTAACTTAATTTCATTTAACTTATGAAGCTCACTTATTTTAATTATTTTTACCTATGAAGCTCAGTTCATGGGCTTCCCCGTGGTACTAGCAAATATCAGTACCGAGTATCGTGCAGTGGCTAAGAGCCATGAATGCAGCATGTAGGCTCCTGAATTGGTGGGAGGTTTACAGAAGCTGTATCTTTTCTTAATTGTGTATAAAGAATTGGGTTTTCTGGTTGATTACATATTTTTGCCAATACTAATCAGGTTAGGAAGTCTTTCTTGGTACAAACAACTTGCTTGACAATTTCATACAACATTTCGTATTGAATCTGGCTTCTCTGATGGCATCTCTAATACAGTGCAAACTGCATTGTGCATACATGAACGGTAGAATCTAAAACAGTTCTAGTAGTAGATATTCTTTTGCTTCCTTTTCTTTTTGTTTTATTTTCCTTTTTGGCATGTTGCCTTGGCTGTATTTACCACATGGTGTTTTGGTTTCTGGTTTGGTTTTGCTTGTGTACCTTCGCACCTTCTCGGTGTTTTCCTGTAATATAGAATGACATGCATTTAGATGTGTTCGAGAAAAGGTAGTAGATATTGTTTCAAATGGGGTAAGCTTGATTCCTTCTTTTCCAATCACAGTGTGATTATTCTTACATGCATCCATCTGTGCATCCACGGAACAATTGGAAAAACGCTGCACAGAACTGTGCTCCAAAAGTATGTCCGGGAAAAAAGGATGGAAGGTGAAAAAAAAGAAAGAATAAGCTGCGGATCTTCACTTTAGGAACTGCACACGGCAAATTGCTGGTTAAGTCCACCGTATGGTTGCACCATTCTGCTCGGTTGGTGGCAAGTTATCACTATGGAACTGAGGAGTGCCCTCTCAACATCTTCTGAGGCTTCTCTCCTTAGCAAACACATCACATACTCCATCGTTGCTGTATCACAGGGCAGCATGATCCTCCCGTCGCATGTGAACCCAAACTCCTCCCGAGACATCCTGAGGAGTTCCTGGAAGACTGTCGTGCGAAGGCACGCCAAGGGGATCTCGAACCGCCTGCCATCGGAAGAGTACACAACACAGTGGCCCTTGCCTGCAACTGTGCTGCAGGATGGATGGATCTCCTTCTCCACTGTTGTTGCCCTTCTTCGCCCGATGGCACCAACTCCGTGCCACTTCTTGGAAAGTTGAGCTAGCTTCTTGGAGCTGATCATGGTTGCTTGTTTTGTTTTTCGACGAGATGGGCTATGACTCTTGAATGAAATTGTAAGAGAAAAAAGTCTCTGTGTGTGTGGTGTTGGTTTGTGCCGTGATTACGTATTTATAGGGCGCAGATGTGGTAGGAGGAATAGAAAATTGTTAGGGGACAAGGCCATGAACTCCCTTGGTGTGATGTTCCTATCTGTCATTGCATCTTGCAAGTCTAAATGCACTGGGCCATTGTTTCTCACATGGCGGAGCCATCTTTGCTGGCTTGGTACGTAATGGAGCACCACAGTGGGTTGTGCCTTGACACAGCCGTACAAGATATAGGACCAGTCCTTTAGTTTACTGAGAATTTTGTTTGAAGCAACATATCAGAGATAATAAACATATTTACTAACTTCCTGCCTTCTGCTTGCATTATTATGCAGCTTTTGTTTGTCCGGTTGATTTTATAGTGCGCTGCTCAAGGAGAGTATCAAAAAAATGAGGTTTGCCATTATCCCACCTTATGATTTTGAGAAATTTTACAGAACTTATTTTCCATTACATTTTCTGATATTCCTCCTGCCCCTTGATTTGCAAATGCTATGTGATTGACCCAAGATGATTCACTATCATCATTTTTTTTAAATGTACAAATGTAATATAGAAATCTGCCAACAGTTAACTTGCAGCTTCAGGCCTCAGATGATGCAATGAACTACCTTTTCTTAGATTGTACTATGTTCTAGTTGGCTTAACAGTGCTACATCTTATTTAGGTTAGGAAGGCATTAATCACAAACAGCTTTTTATCTGCCACTTGAAATCTTTGTCCCGATATCCTGGGTGTCTAAATTCTATAGGATGTCAATGAACATTTCTATAACTCTGTAATGACAAATTGTTACTGACCTTGTCACTTCCAACACTGATCAGTTTCAGATGTGTACGCTACTTGATCTTAGCACTAGAGGTATAAGTTTTTTGGCTTAGGATAAATAGCCATTACTATTGTACACTATAAAGTTAATTAGTTATATGGCCTCAGATGATATGTTCCAACCTGTACGGAGAACATTTAAAGACTGATGAGAACTCTTCTGAAGACACCTTTAGGAGCTTATAACGGAAGCTTAAATCTTGCCAAACAATGTGTTATTGGTGTGGTTTCTGGTTCTTGAGATCTGCTTCTACTGAGAAGCTAAAACAATGTGTTTCAGCCATCCAGAAGAATATCTTGGCAAAAATAGTGTGCTATCAGGTCCATGCAGTGTTCAGGATGATGTTAGCTTGTTAGGTTAACTGATGATCCATGATTTCCTTGTAAATCTATGACACCAGCTGGCGAAGCAACAAGGCCATAAATCTGGTCACGTGATGTTGGTTACAACAGAGGCAATGATTTGAAATGGGTATTGCTGGTCCAACATGCACTTAGTGCACTGGGTTCCTTATGGAGGTAAAGTGGTTAGACTATTTGCTATATACGATAGCAGTGGTACTATGTTGGACAGAAGCATTATTAGACAACTACCCGAGCTTCAGTTTTCCTCAACACACCGGGACATTTAGGACAGCATCGGCTGGAGAGCCATCATGAGGTGGGGTTACTTGGGATGTTTCGTGAGACCTTCCTTGCCTTATGAAGCTTACTCCATGGCCATGGGCTCCGTAGTACTGGGTACTGATCCGTGCAGTAACTGAGAGACATGAGGGCAGCATGTAGGGTCCAGGATTTAAGTTGCAGCTTCCGTCGCTTTGGCTGCTTGGCGGGGCTGGCCTGGTCACGGTCTACGCCGACGGCCCCGACGTTTGGCCGTCGGCGTAGCGACCGGCCATCGGCGTATTCATCCATTCCTGTAGTGCGGTTGTTAATGGGGGATGTGATAGGCTACGTACATAATTTTGCCAAGATAAATTCGGTTAGGAAGGTCTTGGTGGGTTCAAGCAACTTGCTCGACGATTCAATATGACCATTGTCCTCCGTTTCCTTGATTCTTCCTGTTATTTGCTAAAGCCTAATTGGCCTTTAGAAAAAGTGCAGCTAACCTTGTTATCGCCTCAATCAAATTTGTGGGAATCATTTGGTACTGGCACAAATTTTGTTTGCCAATTGTTTGCATGCATTTTGTGCTGAAACTTACAGCTAAAACTTGCTTCTTCATGGCATCTAGTAACGCATGTAGCAGATGCGTGAGTTGTCATATCGCTTTCTTATGCTTTGTTTTGCACCCATCGTCAAGGTTACAGCACATCTTGAGGACTGGCCAGCCTGACGACGGACTGCATTCAGGGTGGTGAAAAAGCTTGTTATGGTTCTTGTTTTGTGATCTACTCTGATGCCTGTTTTTTGCTTTTTTACATAAACTTTGGCATGATGGCCAAGAACTATGTATGTTTGTGATGTTTGCTTTTGTATGAACTTTGGCATGGTGGCCGATCTATAAAAATAGAGATAAAATTATATATCCCGTGCTTGTAGTTTCAGGGTGTTACTTTTCAGCACGACAAATCTGGTCTGTGTGACCTTTGTTCTTTTTATATATCGTTATGCTGACGTGATGGTAGTTACATGATCCAGGAACTACGATGACTAGCAGTTCTGGAGCATGCATCTGATCGCAGAGTATACAGTGCAAGCACACCACCGGTGGCCGAATGCTGCTCCATTTGGAACTTCTTTTGAAGTACATGGAGGATTCTCTCACTTTCCATTTGGTATCCGAGAAACGAATTAAGCGGTAAAATGGGTTGGTATCCCAGAAACTCCTCTTGATCCCGTTCCACTCCACTCAAGGACCACTGCTTTTACCCGGGTTGGTATCCCAGAAACGAATTAAGCGGTAAAATGAGTCCTCCAACTCCAAGGTTTGCGAGGTGGATGGCAATGACAGAGGAAGACAAGCCGTGTCACGGTCTGGAGTTTACATCAAGGAGGCAAAGAATATGTTTCAGACTTGCACCAAGTGGAGTTAGCCATGTCCGATGTATGGCCTTTGTCGGGTGACGATCTCTTGCAAAATTCAGGGAAGGAATGGCTCCTGCAACTTTTGTCGACCATACCCGACGAACAGAGAGCACTGACGCTGCTGACGATCTGGAGGATTTGGCATGCACACAATGAGATAACCCATGACAAGCCGTGTCCACCATTGAATGCTCCTTCCTGGTAGGCTATCTGAACTCGCTGCTAATGATCAAACAATTCCCTGATGCAGATATTGCGAAGGGGAAGATGGTGGTTGATCCGAGCAGAGGTTTCAAGAACAAGAAGCAGGTAGGCCAAGATGACCACAAAGCCCACGAGAGATGGAAACGCCCAGAGTAGGGACATGCCAAGCTCAATGTCGATGGTGCGTATACAAGCAGAGACGCCAGAACTGGCATGGTGCTGCGAGACTCAGGGGGTGTGGTGATCTATGCAGCATGCCGGAACTTACAGCAATGCCGAGATGCCATGGAAGCAGAGATCATGGCGATAGAGGAAGGGCTGCGCCTCGCTCTCCATTGGTCCATGCTGAACTTCGCACTGGAAACGGACTGTCCTGAGGCAATTGAGCTGATTAAAGAGGGAACTCCAAACACCTCAATCTATGCCTTCAAAATTAGTGTAATCCGAGAGTTGTTACGGGAAAGGGAGTATTGTTAAAGTTAGCAGGTCGGCTAACAGGGTTGGCCATGAGCTAGCCCAGATAGCTAGGATTCAGGGTAGAACTGAAGTATGGCTCGGTAACCTCCCCCACGAAGTCGCCGAGCATGTTACCTCTGATTGTAATCCTATCTATAATTAATATAATTCCCTTTCCAGCGCAAAAAAAAGTATGAGCCGGGGAATGGGAAGAAGCTTAATTTCTGGGCTGACCGTTGGATGGAGGGAAGAAGTGTGGAGTGGAGCTGCTGGCGCTCAAAATTTGTACGGTCTTGAGTAAAGAAATTGTCAGTGGCAGATGCCTTGCTGGAGACAGTAGGTGGGTTTCAGAGATCAGGGAGCTCCTTTGATACCGGCGATTGCTGAACTCACGGACGTGTGGGCACTGGTCAGTGAACAAAGGATGCAGGTGGGCGATGTCAAGGTTAACCTGCAAGTGTCGATGAGTGGCGAGTACACAGCCAAATCTGCATAGAGTTCTTTCTTCCTGGGGAGGACAAGGCTGCCGATGGCTACTGAACTTTGGAGGGCGGGAGCTCCTCTGCTTCAGAAGCTACACGTGTGGTCTGTGATGAAGAACAGATTGCGGACGGTTGATGGCCTGCAAAAAAGGATACTGCAAGAACCTGCAGATATGCCCATTCTGCTGTCAAGAATCTGAAACTGCAAATCACCTGACGGTTGAGTGCTCGCGGCTGATTTGGTCCTTCAACCTTCTTCCCTACAGACTGCATCGATTCACGACAGGCGCTGGGACGGCAATCGAAGACTGGTGGTGTAGGATTGCTGAAGCTGTGCCACGAGGACAGGGGAACGAAGTCTCCTGATAGCACGCTGCCTGTGGCTAGAGCGCAACAGCCGGCCGGGTATTTGACGTCCCTGTAGATCCTACCGGAGGGGAGGTAGATCGATTAGAGGCAGAGCAAAACGCGACTTTTCTGTTATCTCTCGTTCCTTTTATTCTGGCTTAAAATGGGAATCACGAGCCCACGATCCTAACTGAAACTCTACTGCAGCTAGTCTGCTGAAACTGACAAAGCAAACCTACACTAACATTGCATTCTGAATTATTTCAACAATCTCCTCCTAAGGCAGATGCAGTGCAGCTAATGAATCTCTACAATCTTGGTCTTCTCGCGGAGCAACTGAAACCTGATGCGTCCAAGCGCCTTGGTAAAGATGTCGGCGAGTTGATCTTCAGTGCCGATGAAGTCGACAGTTACAGTTCCATCTTGAATGCATCCTCTTATGAAATGATAACGCACCTCGATGTGTTTGCTCCTGTCGTGGAATACCGGGTTCTTGCATAGCTGAATCGCGTATTTGTTGTCCACAAGAAGCTTGGCGACAAGTGGATCACAACCCAGCAGATCATAGAGCAAGCGTTCGAGCCAGACACCCTGGCAAGCCGCTGTGGCCGTGGCGATGTACTCAGATTCACACGATGACAAGGACACAACCTTCTGCTTCTGGCATTGACAGGAGACTGGTCAATCACCAAAGGAAAACAGTGTCCCTGACATGCTCTTCATGTCGCCAGGGTCGCCGGCCATGTCTGCATCGTTGTAGCCTACCAGCTGCGCGCCGGCAGTGGCACAGGCGTAGCGACAGCCAACATCGACCGTCCATGTACCTGCTTACCATTTCAACGCTGAAACTGATGTCAGGTCGAGTGTGAACTAGGTAGCGGAGGCTACCCACAATGCTTCTGTAGAGCGTGATGTCGACCGGCGGGTTGGTGCTGTTCTTGGTCAGCTTTAGGCGTGGCTCCATGGGGACATGCGTGCGGCAAACGCTGCTTGCTTCAGCATGATCAGGCCAGGTGATTGGCTCACCTCGATGCCCAGATACAGAGAAAGTAGACCGAGGTCGCTCATCTTGAATCTGTGGCACATCTCCTGCTTGAATTCCTCAATTGCTGCAATTGCTGCAGTGTGTGCTCCTGTGACGATAAGATCATCGACGTAGATGCCGAGGAGGAGCCGGTCATCTTCCTTGCCACGGGTGTACACCGCATGCTCCGATGCGCTATGGACGAACCCGAGCGTGGCGAGCACCGTGTCCAGCTTCGTGTTCCATGCCCGTGGTGCTTGACGAAGCCCATAAAGCGCCTTGTGCAGGCGCAATACCTTGCTGGAGTTGGCACCGTCGATGAAGCCCGACAGCTGTGATACGTACACCTCCTCGCCTAGCTCGTCATTGAGGAACGTTGTCTTCATGTCCACGTGATGGACCTCCCACTTGAACTGGGCAGCCACGGCAAGCAGCAGCCTGACGGAGTCAGGACACACGACGGGAGAGAAAACTTCATCGAAGTCAACTCCTGGCCGCTGGACATAGCCCTTGGCTACGAGTCGCGCCTTGTGTTTTAGAACATTGCCATCAGTGTCACGCTTCAGCTTGTACACCCACTTGACCCCAATCGGCCGCTTCCCTGGTGGCAGGTCGGTGAGAGACCAAGTTTGGTTCTCCTCGATTGAGGCGATCTCGTCCCGCATGGATTGGACCCACGCCTCATCGTCCTCCGCCTTAGTAAGCGTTGCAGGCTCGTCGGTGGGAGTGAGCAGGAGCCGTGTTGCCTGCCCTGGATTCACAGCGTCGGGATCAATCATATCTAGGACACGGCGGTAGCGGTGTGTTGCGGTTGCGTCATCAGCAACGTCGAGCTATTCATCCCCTTCTGGTGGTGGAGGCGAGATGAACTGGACCGTTCCATCATCGTACGTCGTGGTCAGCGTTGGTGAGTTGTGTTGTGGTGTTGACGGCTCATTTTCCAGGCTTACTGGGCTCCCACCGCTGGGGGATGGAGCTTGGCCCACTTCCACCTGATCTGGAGGAGGTTTTGTCGTCGAAACTGGTGGTGACTAGTGCAGCACCCAGCTTTCAACAGAGAAGGAACTATCATCAGGCTCTCCCCAATTCTAGCTCTTTCCTTCATCAAAAAATGGCATCCCTAGAGACATGGAGCCTCTGCTTCACTGCTGAAAACAGCAGAATGTGACATTAAGAAGTGTGCAGGGCATAGCCATGCGATGGCTATACAGAACAAGCCTAGCTTCAAGAAAAAGGGCACTTCTTGGCAGAAGAAGAAGGGCAAGGCTAAGGATACAATTCCTAAGCCAAACCTGTACCCAAGAAAAAGGCTATACCTATAGAAGACACTGAGTGCTTGTTTTGTCATGAACATGGCCACTAGAAGAGAAACTGCAGCAAGTACCAGGCTTCTTTGAAGAAGAGTGGAGGTAAAAGTACTTCCCGCTCAGGTATGCTTGTTATAAATGTTGTGGACATTTTTCTCGTAGATTCTTATGTTAACTCTTGGGTATTTGATACCAGATCGGTTGCTTGTATTTGCAATTCGATGCAGGGGCTAACACAGACTAGAGAAGTGCAGAAAGGCGGAGTGGATTTTCGCGTCGGAAATAAAGCAAAGGTTGCTGCATTGTTCGTCGGCGTCATGCAGCTTCACCTTCTGTCAGGATTTATTATGGAGTTAAATAATTGTTATTACATTCTTAGCATGGGTCGAAACATTATATCACCTTCATGTTTGATGAGGAATGATTATTCATTCACGAGTGCAAACAATGGTTGTGTAATCTCTAAGAATGCTATATTTATGGTTGATGCTCCCATTGTGAATGGGTTATTTATTTTAAATCTTGATGATGCATCTGTTTAAAATGTCAGTGCTAAAAGGCTTCGGCCTAATGGTTTTAGTCCTACCTATTTATGGAATTGTCGTTTGGGGCATATAAGTGAAAAGCGCATTAAGAAGCTCCATGGTGATGGTCTTATAACTTCGTTTGATTTTGAATCATACGAGACATGTCAAGCTTGTTTACTTGGAAAGATGACCAAGACGCCTTTTACGGGTTTACCCGAGAGAGCGACAGACTTGTTGGAACTCATACATACTAATGTATGTGGACCAATGAGCACGACAGCCAGAGGAGGATATCACCACTTCATTACTTTTACTGATGATTTCAGTAGATATGGCTATGCCTACTTGATGAAGCATAAATCTGAAACTTTTGAAAGGTTCAAAGAGTTTCAGAGTGAGGTAGAGAATCAACGTGGCAAGAAAATTAAGGCCTTATGATATGATCATGGAGGTGAAAAATTGAGTCACGAATTTAGCAATCATCTTAAGAGTTGCAAAATTGTTCCATAGCTCACGCCGCCTGGAACGCCTCAAAGAAATAGGGTCTCCGAACGGTGCAATCGAACTTTGTTGTACATGGTTTGTTCGATGATTAGCCTGTCGTATTTACTATTATCATTTTGTGGTTACGCTCTAGAAACAGTAGCTTTCACACTAAACAGGGTACCATCTAAATCCGTAGTTAAGAACCATATGAGATGTGGACTGGAAAGAATCCCAGTTTGTATTTTCTAAAAATTTGGGGTTGTGATGCATTTGTCAAGCGACTTTAGTCAGACAAGCTAACACCCAAATCATATAAGTGCATTTTCATGGGATATCCAAGGGAAACCTTAGGGTATTACTTCTACAACCAAGAAGAGGGCGAAGTGTTTGTCACTCGTAGCGGTGTTTTTCTAGAGAAAGAATTTCTCACAAAGGGAACGAGTGGAAGGTCAATGCGACTTGAAGAAGTTCAAGATGAGCCAGCTGGGGATGCTTCTGCGAGTGATGCTATTGTAGCAGAACAAGTTGAGGAACCCATGGCAATATAAGCACCACAATCACGAAGGTCGGCGAGGCTCCGTGAAGCGCGAGAATTATTATTGTTAGACAATGATGAGCCTGCGACCTATGTGGAAGCGATGGTGGATACAGACTCTGAGAAATGGTTGATTCCCATGAGATCCGAGATAGAGTCCATGGGATACAATCATGTTTGGAACTTGGTTGACCTGCCTGATGCTTTTAAATCCATCGAGTGCAAATGGATCTACAGAAGAAGATTGATATGGATGGAAATGTTCACATCCATAAAACTAGACTTGTTGCAAAAGGTTTTCGACAAGTTCAAGGAGTTGACTACGATGCGACTTTCTTGCCCGTAGCAATTCTTAAATCTATACGGATCATTCTAGACATTGCTGCACATTTCGACTATGAGATATGGTAGATGGACGTCAAGACGGCTTTCTTAAATGGAATCCTTACTAAGGACGTGTATATGATGCAGCCCGAAGGTTTTGTTGATCCAAACAATGCTGGAAAGGTATGCAAAATTCAAAAGTCTATTTTATGGGCTGAAGCAAGCATCTCGGAGTTGGAACATTCAATTTGATGAAGTTGTAAAGGAGTTTGGCTTCATAAAAAACGAACAAGAACCTTGTGCTTACAAGAAGGAAAGTGGGAGAGTGCTTGTATTTCTAATCTTATATGTAGATGACATATTGCTGATTGGAAATGACATTCCTATGCTCAAGTCTGTTAAGACCTCATTGAAAAATAGTTTTTCAATGAAGGACTTAGGAGAAGCGGCATATATTCTGGGTATCAAGATCTATAGAGATAGATCAAGGAGGCTAATTGGATTAAGCAAGAGTACATACATTGACAAAGTGTTGAAATGTTTTAGCATGGAAGAGGCTAAGAAGGGGTTCTTGCCCATGTCTCACAGCATTAAACTCAGCAAGACTCAGTGTCCTTTGACTACTGATGAGCGAGAGCGCATGAGTAGGGTTCCATATGCTTAGGCTATTGGATCCATCATGTATGCAATGTCATGTACTCGCCAAGATGTTTCCTATGCTCTAAGTGTTACGAGCAGATACTCGGCTAATCCAGGTGAAAGCCACTGGACGCGGTAAAGAATATCCTTAAGTACTTGAAAAGTACTAAGGATATGTTCCTAGTTTATGGAGGTGAGGATGAACTCAGTGTAAAGGGTTACACAGATGTGAGTTACCTTAACGACTCAGATGACTCTAAATCACAATCAGGTTATGTGTTTGTCATGAATGGTGGTGCCGTGAGATGGAAAAGTTCCAAGCAAGATATGGTGGCCTCCTCTTCAACAAAACTTGAATATATTGCCGCCTCGGAGGCTGCAAAGGAAGTGATGCGACTCAGATCACCGTAGAGCTTCATTGGGAGACCCCAAGAGGAAGGTACGATGAGTACAACAGAAAGTTTTTCCCTCAGTAAGAAACCAAGGTTATCGAACCAGTAGGAGGAAGGAAACAACTCAAAGGTGTTGCTAGCAACTGGAAACCTGCACAACACAAACTCAAGACTTTGCCCCAACAAACAGTGAGGTTGTCAATCTCACCGGTTTGCTGAAAACAAAGGATTAACTGTATGGTGTGGAAGGTAATGGTGGTTTATAGAAAGTAAATAGTAACAGTGGAAGATGTATCAATGGTAAGGATTGGACCGGGGTCCATACTTCACTAGAGGTGTTCTCCTTAAGATAAACAACATGACATGCTAGGTAAACAAATTACAGCGGGGCAATTGACAGGACGTAGCAAGGCATAACAATGCAATACTAGACATTCATGATCCTATGAGATTTGATTGGACAATACAACAAGATACATAGACCACCATCCAACTGCATCTATGACTAGTAATCCACCATCAGGTTATCATCCAAACCCCTTCCAGTATTAAGTTGCAAGCAACGAATAACTGCTTTAAGCAAAGTGTGTAAGGTAAACAATCCACTTGTTCCATGAACAAGAGATCATTGTTTTCTCCCTAGTAGCAACATCACATCTACAACCTTAGAGATTTTTGTCACTTCCCCAGATTGAATAGAGGCATGACCCACTATCGAGCATAAATACTCCCTCTTCGAGTCACTAGCATCTACTTGGGTAAGATAGCTACTAGAAACGGAGAGCATGCAAGATCACAAACAACATAAACATGATAGAATCAATAAGATAGAATCATTAACCAATCTGACATAGTAATCTCAATATCCATCAGATCCCCGCAAACACAACATGCATGATTACAAATAGATGATCTTGATCATGAACGGAGCTCACAAGATCTAAACATGGTAGCACAAAGGAGGAGAAACAACCATCTAGCTACTACATGGACCCGTAGTCTAAGGTAAAACTACTCACGCATCATACCGGAGGATGGCATGGTGATGAAGAAGGCCTCCGGGATGATCTCTCCCCTCCAGCAGGGTGCCGGGAAGAGCTTAAGATTCCCCCTCGATATAGGGACGATGGTGGTGGTGGATACGGACTGTTTCGTGGAAGATTGATCGGGTACTTAGGGTTTTGGTATCAGGGGCTTCTTATAGGAGAATAGGGAGGCCGAGGGGGTGCTCGAGGCGGCTACACCCCCTAGGACTGGCCGCACGGCCAGGGGTGTGGCCTCCTCGAGGCCCTTCTCTGTTTCGTCTTCTGGCTCTGTGTTCCCCACGGTAAAATATTGACTTTGGCTTTTGTCCCATCCAATTTCGAGAATATTGATTTTCTGCCTTTTCTGGAACCAAAAACAGAAGAAAATAGGCAATTGGCACTGTGGCACCTTGTTAATAAGTGTAGACAAAGCAAAACAAAGTAGATACTAAACAAACATGGAACATAAAAAATTATAGATACGTTTTCGACGTATCAAGCATCCCCAAGCTTAACTCCTGCTCGTCCTCGAGTAGGTAAGTGATAAAAAGAATAATTTTGAGGTGACATGCACCATCAAAATCAAGATCAAACCATTTGCAAGCATTGAAAGATGGGATGAAAATACTCTAAACATGAGCATGAAAGAAGAAGTTCTAACAGTAAGACAAAGTAACTATGCATGCAACATGAAATGTTACAAACAAAGATCATGAATAAAAATGCATTGAAAAACGTTTGTTTGTTTCACATATAGAAAACATAGCATAGTGGCATTCAGCTTGTCCCTCATGGAGTAGCAAATAAATGCATAGCCACCTTCAAAGTTCATAAGGATGACTAGATACAAATAGTTCAAGAACAAGCAATATCAACATTATGAATCAATCAATAAGTTTTGGGACAATGCACATAGAACTAAGAATGACAACTATGCTCTCTTAATTGGTGCCTAAGGATAGAAGGTGAAGAATCAATATAAAAGTGCAAGAAAGGCCCTTCAAAGGGAAGCAGGGATTTCAAGTTTCATAAAGAGCTTCCAAAAATTATGGTACTTGTTAGATTTCAGATTTCATTGCCCCTATCATAATCATCTTGAAGTGATTAATTTTAAAGTGAACAAAGTATGGAGTATATGCTTGACAATGTATAAGTTGGCAATCGCATGTCCCTTGAGTACGAGGGTCGTTCCTCATGCTACTCAACTTTAGTTACCGGTAAGTTCTTGTCATAGTAAGTATATGTGTATCATAGAGAACCACCAACGGGGTACCCCTTTCCCCATGACACATGAGCTATCCCATATCAAAATGACAAGGCAACAGACAATGAGCATCTCAACAATCTTCTTATTTACCATGGGAAAATGGTGTTTTTCTCTTCTTTCCTCTTTTTTTCTTTTTCTCTTTTTTCTATCTCTCTTTTTTATATAAGAAGGATGCTTCATAGATTGCTCACTATGGTGATGCTGCAAGTTTCCACCATGATTAGGCATGGATTAGGCTAGCGTCCCAACACATATACATAACCCCATGGACTTACAAGCTCCCCTTTTATTTCACACCGCCGACATCCATAAACAAAAGATCATGATATCAACTGGGTAGATATTTACAGGTGTTAAAAGCGTTCCCCGTGACAGCATAGTTCTGCTAATTGCCAACTTATAAGTGCAAGCATATACAACATAGATGACACAATGGTTCAAGTTTATTAGGGGCAATAAAAATAAAGTGTGCCATCAAGTTTGTGAGAGCTTTAGTCACTATAATTTTCACATAACAAGTTTAATTTGGAAGATAGACAAAACAAGAATATACTTGGAATGGTGTAACACACCATGCATAGGAATTTATAGTGGACACTTTGGAATAACTTGGTTTCTTGGGAGTTGGATGCATGAGTAGAGCTTACTCAATACAAGTAGAGGCTAGCAAAAGACTGGGAGCGACCAACTAAGAGAGCAATAATGGCCATAATCATGCAGAGCGACAAAACATTACTAATCAAAGAATAAAGTGGTACCACAAGTAAAAAACTAAATGATCATAGAGGATAAGGTGACTGGTTCATAGTCATAACATGGTGTTAGCATGTGGCAAGTAAACCCAAACAAAGCATCAAAGGAGAATACCATAATACTATGCTTTTGTATGCTAAAACAACGCATGATTCTTTCAAGGCACATTAAGCAATCCTAATTGTTTGGAACAAGTCATGCTACAACAATAATCACTAAGCATAAGGTCAAAACAACATCTAGCATGACATGATAAAGTCTAAGTCACAGTCAAAGAAAGCTCCTCTTGTACTACTAAAGCAAGAACTTCCTACTCCTTTCCAACACCAATCAACTTATTTGAAACAACACAGCGAGAACGAGGGTCCAAACTACTTTATTCAAGCAAACTAAGCAAACAAAAACCAAAAATGAAAACTAAGATGCTCCAAGAACAACACAACAGTGCATGAAACAATCAAAATGAAGTGTCTAGAAAGACCTGAGATTTTTATTAATGGAGAAGGGGATGCCTTGGGCATCCCCAATCTTTGATGCTTGTACCTCTTGAATATTTCTTGGGGTGACACAGAGTGACATCCCCAAGCTTGAGCTTTTGTCCATTCTTCATCTCATTACATCATTCTTCCTCTACACCTACAAATTTTCTTTCCTACAAAACTTCACACAATCTTCATTAGCAACATTAGTGTTTTCAAAAGATAATAGACCTTTGGGGTTAAGTTTAAAAACAGCAAAACTTTCAATAAAGACACAAGCTAGTGTAGCAATTCCTTCAAAAATCTCAATTTCCCCAAAAGGAATCAATAAAAAGCAAATGCAAATAATGGCACAAATCTGTCAAAACAGACCAACATGTAGAAATCGATTTTTTCGAAGACCTTCTGTTGCTCAAATCAAAACGTGTTGAACTAATGAAAGTTATCTAACAACCAGGGTATTTATTCAGAAAATTACAGCTAAATCCGACTTACATAGATTTTACACGAATTTTTACAGTGGAGCACAAAAATCTGTTTTAGGACAGCAACTCCCCAAATCTTACTTCCCTCTCATTAGAGGTTATTCTTGGGACAAAAAGCAAATAAAAAGGATAAGGAGAGGTTATTACAGAGGTAATAACTTCCAAGAATCAAGAAAACTATTGGGTTATCTCCGAAGTACTTTTCTTTAACACCTTTAAGTTAGGCCCAAGAAGCAACAATCAAGTATTTTCAAATGAAGAAGCATTAACATCAAACCTTGCTTTCAAAGGAGGAGCAAAAGGCAACTTCTATCTCCTCATAGGGAAGTGTTCAATACCTTTCTTGAATGGAAATTGATATTTAATGGTGCCTTCTTTCATATCAATGATGGCACCAACAATTCTAAGAAAAGGTCTTCCTAAAGTAATATGACAAGAAGAATTGTATTCAACATCCAAAACATAGAAATCAACAGGGACATAGGCATTGTTAACCATAATAAGAACATCATTAACACTCCCCATGAGTTTCTTTTTAGCAATATCATTAAGTGTGACATCCAAATATCAATCATCCAAAGGTGGAAAAACAAGCATTTCATAAATCTTTCTAGGCATAATAGAGACACTAGAACCAAGGTCACATGAAGCTTTGAGACAAAGTCATTCACTTGCATATTAATGATGGGTTCCCAACTATCTTCTACTTTCCTAGGAATAGAGGCTTTGTGTTTCAACTTTTCTTCCTTAATTTTAATGAGAGCATCTGTAATGTGTTTGGTGAAAGCCACATTCATATCACTAGCATCGGGACTTCTAGCAAGCTTTTGTAGGAACATAATCACTTTAGAGATATCGCAACCATCAAGATTAAAATCAAACTTAGCATCACTGGTAGTAGACTCATTGGGTTTAGGCATTGTGGTAGGAGGAATAGGGACTTCTTGTGGTTTGATGGCATCCATATTGGCGGTGGTGATAGTGCAAACACTATTGTTTCTAGCAATTTCAGCTTCTCTTTCCCACTTAGCATGTAGTTGAGCTAACAGTCTAACATTTTCATCAATAGTAACTTGTATGGCATGAGTAGCAGCAAAGGTACTTTCCAAGGTTTCAGGTTTAGCAGCCATTTTATTAATCAAAGAGTACTATGCTTTAGAGAGAGAGGAAATATTTTCTCAACATTCAAAATTTTGGACTGTAAACTAGGAATTTCCCTATTCAAATTCTCAAGTTGATGACTAATATTTTTCAAGATAGCAGATTGTTCTTCCATAGTCTTAGTGAATATCTTGTTCTGCTCATATTGCATTTTGCATAAAGTTTATAGTGAATCTTTCAACTTCTAGAATCCTATCTTCACTAGGCATTCCAGATCTACCATGATAAGTATTGCCATTATTAGGAGGATAAGGCCTATAGTTATTACCATAAGCATTGTTGCCAAAATTATTATTCCTAATGAAGTTCACACCAACTTGCTCTTGTTGAGCAACTAAAGAGGCTAAGGGAACATTATTTGGATATATATGAGATTTTCCATTAACAAGCATATCCATGATAACATCAATCTTATCACTCAAAGAGGAGGTTTGTTCAACATAATTTACCTTCTTACCATGTGGAGCTCTCTCAGTGTGCCATTCAGAATAGTTGACCATCATATTATCAAGGAGCTTTGTTGCAGCACCCAAAGTAATGGCCATAAAGGTACCTCCAGCAGCAGAATCCAACAGGTTTCTTGAGAAGAAGTTTAAACCTGCATAAAAAGTTTGGATAATCATCCAAGTAGTCAGTCCATAAGTGGGACAATTCTTTACCAAAGATTCATTCTTTCCCAAGCTTGAGCAACATGTTCATTATCAAGTTGTTTAAATTTCATTATTTCACTTCTCATAGAAATAATCTTAGCGGGAGGATAGTATTTTCCAATGAAAGCATCTTTGCACTTAATCCAAGAATCAATAATATTTCTAGGCAAGGATAGCAACCATTATTTAGTGTTTCCTCTCAAGGAGAAAGGAAACAACTTGAGCTTAATAATATCTCCATCTACATCCTTATATTTTTTTCATCTCACAAAGTTCAACAAAGTTATTGAGGTGGGCAGCAGAATCATCAGAACTAGCACCCGAAAATTGCTCTTTCATCACAAGATTCAACAAAGCAGGCTTAATTTCATAAAAGGTAGCATCAGGAGAAGGTGGAGCAATAGGAGTACTTAGGAAATCATTGTTGTTTGTGCTAGTGAAGTCACAGAAGTTGGTATTCTCAGCAGAGTTCATTTTTGCAAAGGTGGAGCAAACCGACAACAACAGCAACTAGAGCAGGAAATGATTTTTTTTGTGTTTTTGATAAGAGAAAGCAAACCAAACGAAACTAATTTTTTGTGTTTTTTATAAAAAGAGGCAAACAAAACAAGGCAAAAGAAACTAAGCAAAACAAAAACAATCAAAGAGAAAGGTTGTAAAGGGCTCCCCTTGTGAAGCCGTCCTTAGCCTCCCTGGCAACGGCGCTAGAAAAAGGCTTGATGCGGCTCAAATCACCGTAGAGCTTCGTTGGGAGATCCCATGAGGAAGGTATGATGAGTACAACAACAAGTTTTTCCCTCAGTAAGAAACTAAGGTTATCGAACCAGTAGGAGGAAGGAAACGACTCAAAGGTGTTACTAGCAAATGGAAACCTACACAACACAAACTCAAGACTTTGCCCCAACGAACAGTGAGGTTGTCAATCTCACTGGTTTGCTGAAACAAAGGATTAACTGTATTGTGTGGAAGGTAATGGTGGTTTGCAGAAAGTAAACAGTAATAGTGTAAGATGTACCATGTGTAAAGATTGGACCGGGGTCCATAGTTCACTAGAGGTGTTTTCCTTAAGATAAAAAACATGACATGCTGGGTAAACAAATTACAGTGGGGCAATTTACAGGACAGAGCAAGGCATAACAATGCAATACTAGACATTCATGATCCTATGAGATTTTATTGGGCAATACAGCAAGATACATAGAACGCCATCCAACTGCATCTATGACTAGTAATCCACCTTCAGGTTATCATCCGAACCCCTTCCGGAATTAAGTTGCAAGCAACAGATAACTGCTTTAAGCAAAGTGTGTAAGGTAAACAATCCACTTGTTCCATGAAAAAGAGATCGTTTTTTATCCCTAGTAGCAACATCACATCTATAACCTTAGTGATTTATGCCACTTCTCCAGATTAAATAGAGGCATGAACCCACTATCGAGCATAAATACTCCCTCTTCGAGTCACTAGCATCTACTTGGCCAAGATAGCTACTAGAAACGGAGAGCATGCAAGATCACAAACAACACATACATGATAGAATCAATAACCAATATGACATAGTAATCTCAATATCCATCGGATCCTCGCAAACACAACATGCATGATTACAAATAGATGATCTTGATCATGAACAGAGCTCAGAAGATCTAAACATGGTAGCACAAAGGAGGATAAACAACCATCTAGCTACTACATGGACCCGTAGTCCAAGGCGGAACTACTCACGCATCATACCGGAGGCTGGCATGGTGATGAAGAAGGCCTCCAGGATGATCTCTCCCCTCTAACATGGTGCCGAGAAGAGCTTCAGATTTCCCCTGATCTAGGGACGATGGTGGTGGCGGCTACAGACTGTTTCGTGGAAGATTGATCGGGTACTTAGGGTTTTGGTATCGGGGGCTTCTTATAGGCGAAGAGGGAGGCTGAGAGGGTGCCCGGGGTGGCTGCACCCCCCAAGCGTGGGCCAGCACTGGCCGCGCTTTTAGGGGGTGTGGCCCCCTCGAGGACCTTCTCCATCTCGTCTTCTAGCTCTGTGTTACCCACGGTAAAATATTGACTTTGGATTTTGTCCCGTCCAATTCCGAGAATATTGATTTTCTACCTTTTTGGAACCAAAAACAGAAGAAAACAGGAAATTGGCACTATGCCATCTTGTTAATAGGTTAGTCCCATAAAACATATAAAAATATCTCAATGTGTAGACAAAGCAAAGCAAAGTAGCTACTAAACAAGCATGGAACATCAAAAATTATAGATACGTTTTCGACGTATCAGGAGCTGTTTGGATTTGGAATTTCCTGATTGCTCTTGGTGTGGTTCATGGCGCGTCCAATCCCTTCGAAGTTTATTGTGACAACAATGGTGCTATTGCACAAGCTAAGGAACCTAGACAACACCTTAAGAACAAACATATTCGCATGCATTACCATCAGATTCGTGAGTTCGTTTAGGATGGTAGTGTCATGATATGCAAAATACATACAGACTCAAATGTTGTTGATCCCTTGACAAAGCTACTCCCGCAACCTGTGCATGAAGCGCACACAAGAGCAATAGGTTTTAGATACAATCTAGATTGACTCTAGTGCAGGTGGGAGACCGAAGGAAATATGCCCTAGAGGCAATCATAGAGATGATTATATTTCATGTGTATCCATGACTTATTGTAATGTTCCTTGAATATCCATATATCAGGCAACTTGTATTGATTGGAAATTATGTGAATTGTTTGTGAAACTCTTTACTTGTATGGTTATCTAATAGTTGTCCCTAGTCGGAGTTCATGTGAGGACACACGTGAATATTACACAAGCACATCGATTGGTTGATGACTATGTTTCACAAGTCATAGACATGTAGATGTCAAACCAATGATATGGACACATGTTATAAACATGGGGTTGGACTGACCCAACTTGAGACTGGAAATTATACTTGCATCTCTTTGTACACATCGTATACGTTTTATCCTTAGACCTGAGATTGTCACATGTACTTGAGATGTGGATCGACCTACTTTGGGGCTATCAACCGATGCTCCGTAACTGGATAGTTATAAAGGTAGCTTTTGGATTTGTCCTGATACATGCTGCAAGGCATTGATCAATCAAGATGGGATTTGTCCCTCTCTACTTGAGAGAGATATCTATGGGGCCCTCGAGTGATCGGATCCAGAAATGCATGGCTGTGCTACATATGGTTAAGAGTTAAACTAGTAAAGGGATTCCGAATCACAGTATCGAGAAAGAGAGGTCATCTTGGAGCTAGACCAAATATCATGAGACAAAGGGAAAGACATGTACTCAACCTTGTGATGGTTCGTCCGAATGATCTTTATATGCGTTTAGGAGTTGGCACGTCTTGCTAGAGGCCACTACCAACTATTGACGGAGTATGTGTACTCGTGTCATGTCTATATGTGTACTCCTCTCACGCATGTGTTGTACATGCGGACCTAGCAGTCTGGCGTGTGATGCTTCCACTCCATACGTGTGGATACCTCGGAGGTGCTGCCGCTGTAGCACTTGGACGAGCCGTGCAAAGGGGAGCTGCTCGTGGGATGCGGACAAGGAGGAGACGTAGAACATCTATACTTCCCCGACGTGTTTCATCGAGTTCCATGAATGCGCATCTAGTGGTAATCTCGAGATCTATGACAACAATATTCATGGTTGACGCGGTAGAATTTTTTTGATTTTCGCTACTATAGCCTAATCGTTACCCTTCACTAGGATACACATCGGACCCGCCGTCCCTCTCTCGCTGACTTGTGGTCCATTTTGTGTGACCGGTGCAGCCAATGATAAATGGGGCCGTTCTGTGGGGCCATCGAAGCCAATGAACATGGGGCCGTCATGTGGGGCCACCGAAGCCAATGACCGATGGGGCCGTGCTGTGGGGATGGAGGGGGGATTTGCATATTTGTCACGTTTTACTTTGCAACTTGCATATTTGCCATTTTGTGTGTCACTGACATGTGGTGATCCTGTGGAAAATATGTAAATTTTAAAGAAAAAGTTTGGCATATATGCAAAATTGGCAAATATGCAAAAATCCTGGAGCAGCTAATCCCCCAAACATTGACAGGTGGGGTCGTGTATGACACACGTGAGGTCGGCTCTCTCTATCATCCGCTCCCAGCCCCCAGCCCCGAGCAGCTCCTATCCCACTGGCGGACAGAGCATCAATCGTTGGCGTGTCGGCGGCTCCATCCTACGGTGGCTTCGGACAGACTGCCGCGCTGCACCTCAACCACTGCTCCATCAACTGTTTCATCCGCACGCATTGTACGTTGAGGCAGTACCGACCGCAGGAAGGTGTAACACCCTCGAAATCGGCCCTATGCAAGTTTTAGCGAAACCCGCCAAACCCGCATAGAAACGATTCAAAGGTGCCCACCAGGCACTTTCGTGCGGGTGGAAAACGAAGTAATAACATTACACAACAGTCCTCGATGGGACCCACATAACAGATATATACAACACGACTCCATGAGTCAAGAATACAGATATACAGAACAAAGATCCAAATCACCTTGAAAACGATAGAGCGTCCGACTACGGACAAGATGCAAAGGGGGCTAAGAGCCCTGAAGAATAACCAATGGCGTCCATAACCCTGCCCAGGCCAAGCCGGAAGGGTAACCCTGCTAACGACGTCGATCTCAAAACCTGCTTAAACAAAAAGAGGTGCCGGCAAAGGGCAAAGGAAAAAGAGAGAGCGGTCAGTACTGAGGCCAGTACACGGCGAGGCTAGAGTTCGGCGGTCCTCGCCTACATAGGTAAGGTGGACTGAGCGGCAGCGCAGCATGCACTAAACAACCTATAGAGAATCGATACGAATAGCGGCTATCAGAGAGAGGTAAGAAAGGCCTATTCGGAACCAACCTGATACTACCACCAAACATACCCATCCTGGTGTTTCCCCCTCGAGACCAAACGAGGAAGTCAACCGAGGAACTCACACCATTGGCAGTTTTATTCATTCTGTTATAGTTGCGGCAATTACTAGTCAAATAAAGATAGCATGAGTCATCCTGATATAATAAGCAGTGGGCAGTTTTAGTTAACCATTCCGTTGTAGTTGCAACACTTACTAGTCAGATACAATAAGCATGTGATAACCCAAACCCAGCAGTTGTTGGTACTTTTATTTAGCCATTCCGTTGTAGTGGAGCTGATTACTAGTCATGTCGGATACAAGTCAAATTATAGCAATAAACTTTAGTTATAGTTGTCTATGATCGAGACATGTGCTCCAAGTCGTCCATAACCGCGGACACGGCTTCTCGAAAAGATTTAACCCTGCAGGGGTGCACCAAAGTTTCCACACGCACCTACACCCTTGTTGTCAGATCAGGTAGGTACAAGATCACAAAACATACACCCAACGGTATGTCGACGGGGTTTCGGACACGACGTTTCCCAGACCCAAAGCAAGCACGGGGGGCCACCCCACTAAGTACACCCGCAACGAAGTCGGCCGGGCTCCGAGACGGACTCAGGGTTTGTGGAGCCGGCTGTAAACGACTGGGAACCCGAAACTCTCGGGCTTGTCGATACAGCGAAAACGGGTCACGATCCTAAACAGTACAGGTGCTCCTCGCACAATCGTAAATAAAGGAGTAAAGCATGGCATAAGTATAGAATAGTAATAAAGCCCCAAACTACTTGTGGCCCCCAGTACAGTACTTGGAATCAGGTACTAAATCAATGGGGGTGCCCATACATCCCACATGTGGTTAGCGCGCTCGATCTCGGAACAGGTGTCAAGAACTCGGGGTCCTACGGGACACCAGTGAGCGGTCGGAAACCAAATATTATCTATCACCCACCGGTGCCTCTGCATTTACCTACTTCAGTTTTAGTTATTAAACAGTAATTAAAGTAAACAATAATTAAAGCCATGATCATCTCCAACATTAAACATGCGGCGATACTCCAACAACTGTGGTACTGGACGACACGCAACAGCACTTGAGCAAGCGACTACGACGCGCAAGTCCAACTATCTACCAAACAACAGGTAATAGGATGTGTCCAAGGCAATATAAGGCTGCAAGGGATATCACGGGTACGAAAACTAGAGCATCGCAACACAGATAGCAATAGATCAACAGGAGGGAATAAATACTATAAAAGTAAGATAGGTAGAAAGGGGGAGATGATCGCCTGAAAAACTTTGTCGAAGGTTCAACCGACGATCGGGTCGACACTCGCATCAACTCAACGGCCTTATCCGCGAAGAACCAAAACACTAGAATAAACACCGGATGCAATATTTAATACTACGGCAAAAGATCGGGCATGATGCATGTATGATGTATGGCATGGCAAGGATGCGATTCAATTAGGCAATATTAAGCGGAACCGGGGTCCCGACAACTAATTGATAGGTTCATGTTGTTTAGAAACCCCGCAAATTAAATGTTGTCTTATCATGGCAAAATATATCACCGGTGCGCTACACAATTTTTAAATGGAGCCAATATTAGACTAGATTCGCCCACATATGGCCTCCATGTTTAATTTAGGTGAATCGGCATAAGGCCCCCAAACCACAGACAAGTATGCATGCAAGTATGACAATATAATATGCAACAAGTGATATATCATTTAATAAAATAAGGGCTCAGGTTTGGGTTCACACATTGAGGTCGAAGGTCTTGGTTCGGGGGGGGGGGGGGGGTTCGAGGTCGGGTCTCAGGGTCCAGGGTTCGACGGGATTGGTCTCGGACAACGGGAAGTCGAACTTGCCGCATCTGAAAAGGAGGACTTGGTTGGCGTCGGGGTCACATCGGATCCTCCCTGGCGAAGATCTTGTCGGGTCGTCGTATCGGGTCGGTCTTGGCGTTCGGGAAGAAGAACTTGGCGTCCTCGAGGAAGTACTTGGCGTATCCGTGTCGATGACCTGGGCGTCCGGGTTCTCGGACTTCAGTTCCGGGAAGAAGTACTTGTCGCATCTGTGGCCTTCGGGTCGAAGAATTCGGCATGTCCGGGTTCGGTCTTCGGGTCCGGAAAGGAGAGCTTTGTTCGGCATCGGTACCGGGCACATGTCTTCTCAGAAGAACTTGGCGGAGGACATCAACGAACTAGTCCCCCATACACCAGGAAGATTGTCTTCGAGGCCGTGGTTCCATCTTGTAGCTCACATTCAATAGCATCTCCCCAACATGCTATCATGTCACCACCAGGACATCCACATGGCATCAACAAGCGACGCAGCGAATCCTCGAGAACCAACTATAGCAGGGCAACACATACAGGTATCGGGCATGTCCTCGGTTGAACAGGGATTAGCACAACACAGACCACCGGGCTGGGCTCCCGAAGCCATGCGGGACAGACATAGCTGGCCAGCAAAGAACCTTCCATGGGGGCCCACGCGCACGATGGTGGTGGCTCGCACGCGCTCGCGAAGACGGTTGGCAACGGGCCGACGATGGAGCTTGCAAGGGGGGTGGATGCACAGTGCTGCAGGGCGGCCGGAGGCAGGACTCCAGGGAGAGGGCGGCTGGCGAGGACTTGGGCGCGCCGCCGGAGAAGGCAAGGCCGACGCGGGGCGGCGCCGAGAGCGAACGGGGGGAGGAGCTTGGGGAGCTTGCGAGGGGCACCGGCCAGAGGCGGGGATGAGGACGGCCCGGCGGCGGCGGTACAGGGGAGCTCCTGGTGGCAGGGTCGGGCGCTGCAGGTCGACGGTCGCGGGGGCGTCGACGACGGAAGCCGGCTTCGGCCGCGCTCTGGGGGACGCGTTCGGCGGTGGAGGAGGGAGGGGCCTGGCGGCGGAGGCGCGCTCGCGGGACGGCGAGCCGGAGGGATGGCGGTCAGAGGTGCAGAGGGGTGGCTCGGGCCGGCGAGGTTGGAGGCAAGCAGCGGGGAGAGGGTCGGCGGAAGGAGCGCCAGGGGATGTCGGCGAGGGAAGTTGAGGAGCGGCGGCGGCAGACTCGAGCGGAGGGGAGCGGTGGTTGGGGAGGGAAGTCGCGAGGGGAGAGAAGGAACGGGAAGGGGAGCGTGCGGGGCAGGAGGGTGGGGATCGGTGGGGCACGGGCCCAGGGTAGGGCCGGCTGTCGGTTGACCAGGTGGTTGGGCGGGAGTGGGGCAGGTGGCGGGCTAGGATTGGCCAGGGGTGTGGGCTGGTGAGGTGGAGGGAGGGGATTGGCCAGGGTGATGTGGAGGGGGGCTGGGTAGACTAGGGTGGGGTAGGAAAAGGGATTAGATATTTTAGAGTTTAGTTGGGCCGGGTCGTAGACTGCTGGCTTGTCGGGCTTTTGGCCTGGTAGGCTGGCGGTCTCCCCGACAATAAAAAAATATTTTTATTTAATTGATTTTAGTTTAAAAATACTTTCGTAAATAGTTGTTAGACAAATAAAAGATTCGGTCGGACCGAGGGTTTGATTTGAAATAGAAGGATGGCTAGTTTAGAAAACAACATAGTCTTTTGCAACATAGTTTTATGCAAAAATGATATGCATGATGACATGAGCATGCGGTCATGACGATGCAATGCACGAAAACAACGCGATTTTCTAGTAGTGGTTTTTGCGGGGCGCCATAGAAGGTCCGCCACCCACGACGACCGGGATTTTGTTCCACCGCCATAGCTCGACAAACAGTCACATCAATTGCTAGTAGTGCTTGGTAAGACCTTGGCTCCTGCTCTGCCCACCCTAATTGATTTAGTTCCCATAATTTCCTCAATATTGCAGGGGTAAATTAGTCTTCAATGTTTGGTCGTAGAGGGTACACCGGCGAGGGTGGGGATTCGATCATGTCATGGCCACATTCTCCTTCTCATACCATGTCGGAAGTGCAGGTAGCTCCTTCTCTTCGTACTACCATTGAATTTGAAGTGCCGTCATGGCCTATCAGACTGATTTTAATTGGGTTTGTTTTGGGATTGTTACAGTGTGCTATGCAGGCCGATGATCCATGTTACAGTATAGCCAGAGGATGGAGTTGGAGGACATGGTTGCCAATTTAGGTGACGAATTAGCCCGTACAAACCTGTTGATATTCGAGCTCAAGCATACTATCGAGGAAGAAAAGAAGAACTCGGAACTTATTCACAAAGAGAAGTTGACACTTGAGGCTAATCTTGCCGTATCTGATCAAGTGGTAGAAAATCTAAAACATGAACTTCAAGTGAAAGGGGAGGAGAATAGTTGATTCATGTGGGCAGTTTTAGTAGTTGTCATCCCCGTCCTAGGAGTTACAGTATGGGGTTGTAGTGAAGGTGGCACGTGTAATTATTAGTTGACTAGATAGATAATTTAGAGAGTAGAATTATTATTCAATGGATGATTCTGAGTTCCTGCTAATTTAGTCACTTTGCGGTCCCAAAGTTGTCAAGAGAATGCATTGCGGGACCCGAGTTGCTTTGGATCTAGCTGCCCATAGTTGGCGTGCCAAATTCCTAGAGGGTCAAGTTGGGGGCCCTATCAGTTTTGACCGTTGTGTCACTGCCATCGTGGCTGCCATGTAGACTTGCAGCATTGACAGCACCATCCATTCCCCATTCTTCTTGACGCAGCATTCTTCTTCTTCAGAGAGGCAATCTGTCAAAGAAAGTAGTACTCCCTTCGATCCAAATTGGTTGACTCAAATTCGTCAAGATAAGGATGAATCTAATATTAATTCATGTCTAGATACAATCGAATCTAGACAAATCTAAATCAACTAATTTGGATCAGAGGGCATACTACTTATGAATCAGCGTCACAGAAATGGATGTATCTAGACATGTTTTAGTGCTAGATACATCCATTTCAATGACAAGTAGTATGCATCGGAGGGAGTGTTAATTTTGATTCAAATGGTACATATTTCGATCAAATTTATACAAGCCCACTAGAGATTGTCAAAGCAAGTACTACTACTTATGAATCGGCTTTAGAGCATATCCACCAGTCTCATAGCTCAAATACATACTCCCTCCGGCCCATATTAGCACTAAAACTTGACTAGATACATTCATATCTAGATGAACCTAAGTCAACTAATATGGGTGGGAGGAAGTATCAAATTTATTTAAATCATACATATATTTTAAGTCACGGAATTTTGGTTCAAATTGGGCTCAAATTTGTCCCAATATTAAGTGGACAGTGAGCTAGCCGCCCTTCCCGCCGTATGTGTACTCCAAGAAGTACGGGAAAAGTTCTCCCATCCATCCGGCCACGAGGTACATCCAGCCTTCACCGTCGAAGTGCACCTCGACGTGCCAGCTGCGACTTGCCTCCCATAGCATTGGTTCACGAGGGCTTGATCTATGCCATCGCAGTGATGTTGCATATGATGGCTTCAATCATCGTCGCATCGATGACCATTGTCGGCACCGCCACCTCCTTAGTGTCTTTCATCAGCAAAGGATCTGAGGAGGTAAACGGAAGTGAGACAGACAGAGACAAAAAATTCAGATGCTTAGATCCTCATCGCCGCACGCTGTTCCAGCCGCCACGCTTGGATCCACGCCGTTGCAAGCCGTTCCGACCGCCACACTTAGGTCCGTGCCGCCGCACGTCGTTCCGACCACCAGGCTTAGATCCGTGCCACCGCACGTCATTCCGACCCCCACGCTTAGGTTCGTGCCACCGCACGCTGTTCTGTTTGCCAGGCTTAGGTCCGTGCCGCCGATGGTTGGCCAAGATCCGTGTGACATACATATCGACCAATCAGAGTGCAGCCAAACTGAGAGCTAGTTGATGTGGCTGGTATACATGCGGCAGGGAAAGAGAGGGAGAGACATCCAGCTTGTCAGGCTCTCCTCTCCATACAAGGTAGGTGCGCCCATCGGGAGAGAGACCTCCAGCCCGTCGGATCATGATGTATTCAATGGTGGTTGGCCAAGATCAGTATGACATACATCTCGACCAATCAGAGCGCACCAGCCAAATTGAGCGCAAGTTGAGCTGTTGTGAGGGTTTCAGTCAAGAAAGAGGGGAAAAGTGAGGAAAACTTTAGCGAGAGGGTAAAAGTGAGGAAAAATTTAGAGGGAGGGGAAAATGAGTAGAGCTAAGGAAAACAAGGGCACTCAGATAAAAAAATGAGTAAGGGAAATTCAATCTTTTGGCATAAAAATGGAAAATGTGTTATTTGAACAAAATAATTAATATTGGATGACAGTATATTGTTTGCAACTCAAATATATACATGTGTTCCAAATTTGGCCTCATTTAGACAAAGTATGTTTTGTGATGAGTTATTTTGAAGGTTGATCGAGTAGAAAGCCAGCATCTTCATAACTAGTAGCTCATTCCAAGAAGGGTTTAAGAAGTGGTTTAGGGGATAAATCCATTTCTCTTTATTCCTTTTCCTTTATTATTAATGCTAGGTTGTAGTCAACATAAGAATACTCCATTTGAAGGTTGCACCATGTTTTGAGTTTTTTTGAATTAAACTAACCCTAAAACCATTTTTTGAATTTAATCACTTAGAAAAAGAAAAATGTGGCTGATTACAAGTTAATCCAAAATTTTCAATTTCATATGGTAAATCAATCAAAGATACACAAGTGTGCCAAAGTTTGGATCAATTGGTCAACGTTTAAGCCATGAACTAGCTAAATCCCATGTGTTGACCACATGTCAAGGCCAAAACTGAGCAATGCTAAGCAACTAGGTGCATGACCATAGAAACTTGCAATAACACATATATTATAGGATTATCTAACATAAAAACTTGGGAGCATCACATTAGTTAGAATTCAATACAAACATTGATAGTAGTTCAAATGCATCATACAAAATCAAATTAATAATTCAAATTCATTTTTTATTGCTCCTAGTGTTTTTTGCTGGGTTCACCACCTTGCTCCTGGTGATCCTAGCTAGAATATTCTCGGATTCCACCATCAACTTCTTTCGTTTGTTCCCTTTGTTCTTTTTCTCTGCATCCAATGAATCAAGTGCTTCAGTCTATCGTACAATTGGTTCAATTACGTTTCGATCCTATGGTTCATACGCTTCAAAAAGCTTTGCCTCCATTTCTTCAATATCCGCTCATGTAATTCATTTATGTTTGAACTCTGCTTCAATCTCCCATGCATTTGATGTAATCTCCCCTGCATTTGGTTCAATCTCCTCTCGATTGACTGGTTCAATCTCCCCTGCATTTGGTTCAATATCCTCTGCATTTGGTTCAATCTCCTCTCGATCCATTGGTTCAATCTCCTCTGCATTTGGTCCAATCTCCTCTCGATCTGTTGGTTCAATCTGCAATGTATCCATTGCTTTATTCTCCTCTCGTTCAAATACTTCATTCTCATCTGCATTTGCTGCTCCCACCTGATCATCCATTCCATAAGCTGGGTCCACTGCATTTTTACAAAGCCTAGCAATATGCCCTAGGATCCCACAATGTTTGCACTTACGTCGTTAAGGTGGTGCACCACCCTCTGCACTAGATCTCATCCTATTCTTCCTTGGCCTACCTGCTGGTCTAGTAAAAACCGGAGGGTATAGCTTGAAGCCTGGATCCACTTCCATCCATTGGTCTTTTCCCAACAAAGCTAAAACATTCTGAGCATATGCTGCCCTAAATTTGGCAACAGAGAAATACTCAGATACATACTGATCAACTCACCCTCTTCACCTCCTAAAACATCCATGGAAAACAATGCATGTATGCAGGTTTTCCCACGGAGCTGCCATTGCCTACAATGACATGTCCCGTCAACAAAACTCACTAGATACCTTCATTGCATATCTTTACTATCAATGTACGTTAACTCAGCCTCCATTCCTCTTCTAATGCATTTCATCTTCAATTGTTTTGCCCTCGCATGTAAAGCCTTAATCAAATATGGGAGTATGAGATGGACAACATATACTGTTGATGCAATTCTTTGATGCAAATTGATCTTTATCATGATCATCTGTCTAATCTTATCAAATATTTTCCACAACATAAGCCCTTTCAATGACTTGACATTTTCATTAAAACTCTCTACAAGGTTACTTGTTACATAGTCTACCTTGCAAATTTCATTGAATCGGCTTCTTGACCACACCATTCCATGATGTGCATCCAAGTACTCCTTCATCACAGGTTTTTGTTTATACAACACTTCCAAATGATACAGATGCTTCCTCAAACTGTATGTGTATGAAGTTGGCCATAGGTTATCAGTATAAACTTTACCCTTAAATTTGTTCGTAAAATTCTGCACTAAGTGTCGCATACATTCCCTATGCTCCACTCCGGGGAATACTGCTTCTAGAGCTTTCTCCAAACCTTTCCAAGCGTCCGTGTGGATAGTAAGTCTTGGTGGATGACCTATAAGGTCGCACAAATTCTCCAAAAACCATGTCCAACTTTCCTCTGACTCAATCTCAAAAACTCCATAAGCAACAGGGAACATCCAATTGTGGCCATCAACTGCAGTAGTAGATAATAGATGTCCTTTAAATCTGCCATGAAGAGTTGTTGCATCCACGGCCAAATAAGGCCTGCAACCATCCAGAAACCCTTGCCAGCAAGCTTTGAAACAAACAAAAGCCCTTCTAAAGCATTCCTTCTCCATTGTCTTCCCTCTTATTTTGAACTGGACTTTATGCATGTCTATCTGTACAACACTACCTGGACTAGCCATCTCCACTTCTGCTTTGAAGTTGTAAAGCAACTAAAATTTTTCATTCCATGGACCATTGATCCTCTCAAGAGACATTTCCTTTGCATAGAACATCGTCATGTAAGGTACTATAATATTAAACTTTTTATAAACTTATTTTATAAGCATGTTGTTGCACCAAGTAATGTTTTCGCTCTCATCCAATCCATGATTGCATATGCCAACCACCTAGTCTTTGCTAGTTTTGTTTTGTCCTTTGGCTATCCCCCTTGAGGTGGACAAGAATGTTGGAACCGCTTAATTTTATCTGAAACATAATAAAATGCCAGGTACAACTAACAAACTCTACACAATGATCTGAAATACACAACTGGTTGTAATACCTGAACGAAACTGCTCCTGAGTATACTGGATGCATGCATCCTCCATGTACACCTCTTGTATGGGCACTTCACTGTGAACCTTGCTGGCTCACTCTTAATAACATCATAATCATTATTGGTGCGAATGTAATATGTAGTAAGGGCATTACGATAGTCCCGCATTGTTTCAAATACGGTGCATTCTGAAATCTTAGGATAGTCCCTATCACACTCAATTGGTGGCAAGTCCTCGCCATCGTACTCGTCTAAAACGAGGTTGTCATTATTCTCCTTGTTATCTTCATCATCAGTGTCATCAAATCTGGCACCGTGAACAATTTCCTCAGTGTATTGATCATCTAGTGCATATTTACTAAATATATCTACAAATTCAGTAAAACCCAACTCATCCTCATCATCTAGTGGAGGCGCTCCCTCGTCAGGCTCTGCTTCGTCCTCCACATCAGACACACGAGCGATTTGGCTTACACTCGCAATGCGAACATATGGTACTATTGTGTACCTACAAGGAGCGCCGAGGCGCACACTATTAGCAGAGACAACATAGACACATGATGCCCGACCACCTGATGATGCTTGACCACCATATGATGATTTAACTCTCTTTCCCGTGTGCTCAACTTTAGGTTACACATGGAGACGAATTCGGCCAAAACGTTCGGCAACATTTAAAGAGAAAAGCATTACCAGATCATCTTCGCTAGTTAGTGGGAGCAATCTTTGCTCACTAATGTTGAAATATTGCAAATCAACTGAATCGCCACTGCTCCAGGGGAATTTAAAATAGATTTTATCTTTCAAATCGCTGAGAGTTATGGAGGTTGAAACCACCGCTGGGAAGTAAAATCCAGAAAGATATTGTTCATAACCACGAATTACGCTAGTATCCAGTCTAACCGTCAGCCAAAATGCCAGCGCTGGATTAATCCTATCCGAAAAGCAAGGTAGTTAGTTGAGCACCAGCGATTCACGCTCAAATACTTCCTATAATCAATCCACAAAGGGAAATGATGCTTACCCAGATGGAATCCATTCGTTAGATCCCTCCGATTCCACCCAATCTTCTCCGTTCTTGACGGGGATGGCTGGCTGGTACCAGCGTTGCATACTGTTCCGCAAAATGGGTAGATCTAGCAGCGGCAAGAGCGGAGCCGGAGGTGGAGTGGGCTCCATGTCTAGGGGAGGGGGGCTCTCGGGCCGAGGACGACATAAGGTAGGAGGGCACGACGGTGGGGAAGCGAAGGGGCGGTGTGGGAGTTGTTCCATGCTCAGGGGGAAGCAAATGGTTTGGGTGAGCGAGAACGGTCGGTCCGACGTATCTCCATGCGGTCCCACCCATCACCATGTATGCAATACCCATACTAACACGGTCCCACCATTCACCATGTATGCAGGACTCGTCCCAACACGGAACCACCCGTCAGCATGTAACGGTCAAGGCCACGTAACGTAACACTCAACGCACGACCCATCGCAACGCGGTCCCACCAGTCAGCATGTAACCATAAAGCCTTGACCTGACGGTATCCCTCCATCTGAGCGTCTGCGATCGCCTATGAGGATTTCATAATATAGCAAGGGGAAAAGCGAGAAAAAGTTTAGCGGCTAGGAAAAACTGAGTACAACTAACGAACCAAGGGCACGAAAATAGAAATACCAAAAGAAAACTCCACGCCAGCTCAAAATACCCTATTCTGAAGATATAAAGAACGTGAAACATCCAAACAAGCTCTTTTTTGGTATAGAAGTATCGAAAGTAGTAAGTACTATTTGCTGGGCATTTACTCATTTACTTGGTTCATGTTTGTTTTATTTTATGGAAAATGATTGGCTTCCTCCTGGCGTGTAACACCCTCAGAATCGACCCTATGCAAGTTTTAGCGATTCCCGCCAAACCCGCATAGAAACGATCCAAAGGTGCCCACCAGGCACTTTCGTGCGGGTGGAAAACGAAGTAATAACATTACACAACAGTCCTCGATGGGACCCACAGAACAGATATATACAATAGTGACTCAAAGAGCCAAGAATACAGATATAATATACAAGATCCAAATCACCTTGAAAATGATAGAGCGTCCGACTACGGACAAGATGCAAATGGGGCTAAGAGCCCTGAAGAATAACCAATGGCGTCCATAACCCTGCCCAGGCCAAGCCGGAAGGGTAACCCTGCTAACGACGTCGATCTCAAAACCTGCTTAAACAAAAGGGGTGCCGACAAAGGGCAAAGGAAAAAGAAGGAGCGTCAGTACTGAGGCCAGTACACGGTGAGACTAGAATTCGGCGGTCCTCGCCTACATAGGTATGGTGGACTGAAGCGGCAGCGGCAGCATGCACTGAGCAACCTATATAGAGACTCGATACAACTGGCGGCTATCAGAGAGGGGTAAGAAAGACCTATTCGGAACCAACCTGATACTACCACCAAACAAACCCATCCTGGTTTTTCCCCCTCGATACCAAACTAGGAAGTCGACCGAGGAACTCACACGGTTGGCAGTTTTATTTATTCAGTTATCGTTGCAGCAATTACTAGTCCGGTGTAGATAATCATCCTGATAAAGTAAGCAGTGGGCACTTTTAATGAACCATTCCGTTGTAGTTGCGACACTTACTAGTCAGATACCATTAGCATGAGATAACCCAAAACCCAGCAGTTGTTGGTACTTTTATTTAGCCATTCCGTTATAGTGAAGCTGATTACTAGTCATATCGGATACAAGTTAATTTATAACAATAAACCTTAGTTATAGTTGTCTATGATCAAGCACTGTGCTCCAAGTCGTCCATAACCGCGGACACGGCTTCTCGAAAAGATTTTACCCTGCAGGGGTGCACCAAAGTATCCACAAGCACTTCGACCCTTTTTGCCAGATCAGTTAACATACACCCATCGGTATGTCGGCGGGGCCTAAGTCATGACGTTCCCAGACCCAAAGCAAGCACGAGGGGCCATCCCACTAAGTACACCCGCAACGAAGTCGGCCGGTCTCCGAGACGGACTTAGGGTTTGGGTAGACGGCTGTGAACGACAGCAAATCCCAAAACTGGGACTGTCGACACCGCGAAAACGTGTCCCGATCCTAAAAAGTACAGTGTGCTCCTCGCACAAACGTAAATAAAGCAGTAAAGCATGGCATAAGTATAGGATAGTAAATAAAACCTCAAACTAGTTTGTGGCCCCCAGTACAATACTTTGAAATCAGGTAATAATCAATGGGGGCCCATATCTCCCCACCTGTGGTTAGCGCGCTCGATCTCGGAACAGGTGTCAAGAACTCGGGGTCCTACGGGACACAAGTGGGCGGTCGGAAACCAACATTGTCTATCACCCACCGATGCCTCTGCTTACTTACTTCAATTTTAGTTGTTAAACAGTAATTAAAGTGAACGGTAAGTAAAACCATGATCATCTCCAACAATAAACATGCGGCACTTCTCCAACAACTGTGGTACTTGACGACACGCAACAACACTTGAGCAAGCGACTACGACGCGTGGGTCCAACTATCTACCAAACAACAGGTAATAGGATGTGTCCAAGGCTATATATGGCTGCAAGGGATATCACGGGTACGAAAACTAGAGCATCGCAACACAGATAGCAAAAGATCAACAGGAGGGAATAAATACTAGAAAAGTAAGATAGGTAGAAAGGGGAAGATGCTCGCCTGAAAACATGGTCGAAGGATCATCCGAAGGTCGGGGCGACACTCGCATCAACTCAACGGTCTTATCCGCGAAGAAGCAAAACACTAGAATAAACACCGGATGCAATATTTAAGATTACGGCAGAAGATCGGGCATGATGCATGTATGATGTATGACATGGCAAAGGTGCGATGCAATTAGGTCATATTAAGCGGAACCGGGGTCCCGACAATTAATTAAATGGTTCAAGTTATTTAGAACCCCCGCAATTAAATGTTGTTTTAACATGGCAAAAGATAGCACCGGTTCGCTACACAAGTTTAAATGAGGCCAATATGAGACTAGATTTGCCCGCATATGGGCCCCATATTTAATTATAAGGTGAATCGGCATAAGGCCCCCAAACCACACAATATGCATGCATGCAAGTATGACAAGTTAATATGCCACAAGTTGTATTATGTTATAAAATAGGGTTTCGGGAAGGGGTTCACACATTAGGGTTCGGCAGATCTTGGTTCCGGGGTTCGGGGTTAGGTCTCAGGGTTCGGATCCGGGGTTCGACGGGATCGTCTCGGCGGGATCGTTCTCGGATAACTGAGGTCGATCTTGTCGCATCCGGGAGCAGGGCTTGGGTCGGTGTCGGGGCGCATCGGATTCTTCCGGGTCGGTGCCGATCTTGTCGTCGCGAAGGTCTTGTCGGGTCCGCGTACCGAGTCGGTCTTGGTGTTCGGGAAGGAGTACTTGTCGCATCCGATGGATCGGTCCCCGGGTCGAAGAACTTGGCGCGCCAGGGTTCGGTCTCAAAGAGGAAGGAGAACGCGTCGGGGTTTGTTCTTCGGCTCCGAGAACGGTCTTGCGGTCCATGAGGTGATCATGTCGGGGCTTCGAATCCTCGAGATCAGGGTCTTCGGTTCCGCGGGATCAAGGCTTCGAATTTCGGGCAGGAGATCTTGGCAATACCGAGGGTTCGGCTCCATGCAGGCGAGCTTGGATTGCACCAATCCTTGGTCTCAAAGATCTTGCCGAGATATCTAGGATCGAAAGTCCCGTGCAAAGGTGAACTGGAGAGCAACAAACAGTCACCACCACAGTACAATCCTCCAAAGACATACATCAACACACACATCGTATTAACATCGTCTATTGGCTGCACTTATCTTCACCGAAGAGGCCTTGTGCGTTGCTGCAGAATCCCGAGGCATCGCTGGGCTGTCTTCGGGCCCGTCGAACACGCACGAGCCAAGGCGACGGGTTACCGAGAGCGTGCGGTGCGGGCGAGGTCGACATGAGCAGCCGGCCAGAGGATCGACGCGGGCAGAACGGGAGCGAGAGGCTTGGCAGGCGGTGCTCGCGACGGAGGGGCGGCTCGGGCCGGCGGAACCGGGCGTGCCGGAGGCGGGCAGAGCTCGGGGAGGGCACCGGCGAGGTGGCCGACGGCGGGAAGGAGGCCGGCGGGAGCTTGCGGAGGACGGTGGCCGGAGGTGAGCGGGCCGACGGAGCTCGAGCGCGGCGGAGGCGGGGGAGGCGACTGACGGCGGCGGCGACGCTCGGGACCGCGGGCGAGGAGACGGGGAGAGCGGGGCCGCGACTGGTGGTGCGGCGGTGGTCCCGCAGGCGGCCGGCGGCGCGGTCCGGGGAGGAAGAGAGAGCGCACGGGGCGAGCGGCAGAGAGGTTGGGGAGGATGGTGCGGCGACGGGGAGAGAGGAGGGAGGAGGCTGCGGGGGCGGTCGGGCCAGAGAGGCGGCGAGGGAGGCTCGCGGGGGTAGGGGAAGAAGGGGGCGGCGCTGGCGGATGGGCTGATGGCGGCGGGAGGCAGGTGGCCGGAGGAAGGAGGAGGCGCGACGGAGGGGTGGTTGTCGGGGCGTGGAAGAGGAGCGCGTGGGGAAGGCTGGGGTCGGGGTGGGGGACGCGTGGGGAGCGTGTGTGGGGCCCAGGGGCGTGGGCCCGGGTGGAAGGGGCAGGTGTGGGGGCTGTGTGTGTGTGGGTGGCGTCGGTGAGTTGAGAGGGGCTGTGGGGAGAGAGAGGGGGTGGGAATGAGGTGGCAGCGTGGGATTGGTAGAGGGGAGGGAGAGGGTGAGGTGGCGTTCAGGGATTGGAGGAGGTGAGGTGGAGAGGGGCTGGGTAGATTAGGTTGGGTAGACTAGGGATTTTGGTGGACCGATTTTATTTCGGGGGTGGTCGTTCGGGTCGAATCGGCCCGTTCGACTGCCCCCACTAAAATAATTTAATATTTTATTTGATTAAAACAAAGCTTCTGCAAACCGATAGCAGACAAAACAAAATAATCCGGAGACCCGGGTTTTGCGTTTGAATAAAGACGGGGCGTTTAGACAACACAAACAGGTTTTTCCGCAAATAGTTTGATGCAAGCAAATGCAAGACGATGACGATGCTCAAATGCAATGTGGCATGATGACATGAGCATGCGGTCATGATGATGCAATGCACAAAAACAACGCGATTTTCTAGTAGTGGTTTTGCGGGGCGCCACAATTCGACACCACTAACAATGGATCTCACCCTCGAGATCCGCCTCATGGTACCGGAAGGAAGATCGGCGATCTGCGTCTTCTCGCTTCGAGTAGATCCTTGCGACACCACTAACAAGAGGTCGTTGTCCGTGACCGTCGAGGGAACACTCCGGAATCAAAAGGGCGAAGGTAGAGGTATCCACAAATAAAGCCACCTCTAGCTTCGATGGAAAGAGGGAACCGATGCATCCTCATCCACTTCAATGTACAAAAGCGAATAGAAGGGGTAGTCGGCATGGGGCCAATCCATCACGCACCCAAACTATTACTCCGCACAATCAGTGGAAAAAGCGTGCAACCATTCTCGGAAACAGACTGAAGATCTCGACAAGCGAGGTTCAGAAACAAAGGAGTGATGCAGAATCTGCATCGGATCTGGCATAGAGGATGTCGTCGCGTCGGAAAACACCGGAAGGCACAAACAAAGAACAAAGAATGGTACCACAGCAGATGGATTCCTCAGGCAACTTGAACACCGGATGGTAGAACACCGTTATCAAAGAAGGAAGCGAAACCCTGAAGGTACGACGGAAACCCAACCACGAGAATTCCTGGACTCGAAGAGAGGGAAGAGAGCGGATTCAAAACACGTAGAGGTAAGAGGGGAATAGCAAAGGTAAGGAGTAAAATCAGACCTAATCAGAACTATCCAACCGATTTTTTCAAAATAGTTTTGACACTCTACTTCGGCCGTTAGCTAGGTTATCCTACAGGCTGGACTTGTGGGGTATCGCAACTGCTGAGCTCTGATACCACTCTGTAACACCCTCAGAATCGACCCTATGCAAGTTTTAGCGATTCCCGCCAAACCCGCATAGAAACGATCCAAAGGTGCCCACCAGGCACTTTCGTGCGGGTGGAAAACGAAGTAATAACATTACACAACAGTTCTCGATGGGACCCACAGAACAGATATATACAACAGCGACTCAAAGAGCCAAGAATACAGATATAATATACAAGATCCAAATCACCTTGAAAATGATAGAGCGTCCGACTACGGACAAGATGCAAATGGGGCTAAGAGCCCTGAAGAATAACCAATGGCGTCCATAACCCTGCCCAGGCCAAGCCGGAAGGGTAACCCTGCTAACGACGTCGATCTCAAAACCTGCTTAAACAAAAGGGGTGCCGACAAAGGGCAAAGGAAAAAGAAGGAGCGTCAGTACTGAGGCCAGTACACGGCGAGACTAGAATTCGGCGGTCCTCGCCTACATAGGTATGGTGTACTGAAGCGGCAACGGCAGCATGCACTGAGCAACCTATATAGAGACTCGATACAACTGGCGGCTATCAGAGAGGGGTAAGAAAGACCTATTCGGAACCAACCTGATACTACCACCAAACAAACCCATCCTGGTTTTTTCCCCCTCGATACCAAACTAGGAAGTCGACCGAGGAACTCACACGGTTGGCAGTTTTATTTATTCAGTTATCGTTGCAGCAATTACTAGTCCGGTGTAGATAATCATCCTGATAAAGTAAGCAGTGGGCACTTTTAATGAACCATTCCGTTGTAGTTGCGACACTTACTAGTCAGATACCATTAGCATGAGATAACCCAAAACCCAGCAGTTGTTGGTACTTTTATTTAGCCATTCCGTTATAGTGAAGCTGATTACTAGTCATATCGGATACAAGTTAATTTATAACAATAAACCTTAGTTATAGTTGTCTATGATCAAGCACTGTGCTCCAAGTCGTCCATAACCGCGGACACGGCTTCTCGAAAAGATTTTACCCTGCAGGGGTGCACCAAAGTATCCACAAGCACTTTGACCCTTTTTGCCAGATCAGTTAACGTACACCCATCGGTATGTCGGCGGGGCCTAAGTCATGACGTTCCCAGACCCAAAGCAAGCACGGGGGGCCACCCCACTAAGTACACCCGCAACAAAGTCGGCCGGTCTCCGAGACGGACTTAGGGTTTGGGTAGACGGCTGTGAACGACAGCAAATCCCAAAACTGGGACTGTCGACACCGCGGAAACGTGTCCCGATCCTAAACAGTACAGTGTGCTCCTCGCACAAACGTAAATAAAGCAGTAAAGCATGGCATAAGTACAGGATAGTAAATAAAACCTCAAACTAGTTTGTGGCCCCCAGTACAATACTTTGAAATCAAGTAATAATCAATGGGGGGCCCATATCTCCCCACCTGTGGTTAGCGCGCTCGATCTCGGAACAGGTGTCAAGAACTCGGGGTCCTACGGGACACAAGTGGGCGGTCGGAAACCAACATTGTCTATCACCCACCGATGCCTCTGCTTACTTACTTCAATTTTAGTTGTTAAACAGTAATTAAAGTGAACGGTAAGTAAAACCATGATCATCTCCAACAATAAACATGCGGCACTTCTCCAACAACTGTGGTACTTGACGACACGCAACAACACTTGAGCAAGCGACTACGACGCGTGGGTCCAACTATCTACCAAACAACAGGTAATAGGATGTGTCCAAGGCTATATATGGCTGCAAGGGATATCACGGGTACGAAAACTAGAGCATCGCAACACAGATAGCAAAAGATCAACAGGAGGGAATAAATACTAGAAAAGTAAGATAGGTAGAAAGGGGAAGATGCTCGCCTGAAAACATGGTCGAAGGATCATCCGAAGGTCGGGGCGACACTCGCATCAACTCAACGGTCTTATCCGCGAAGAAGCAAAACACTAGAATAAACACCGGATGCAATATTTAAGATTACGGCAGAAGATCGGGCATGATGCATGTATGATGTATGACATGGCAAAGGTGCGATGCAATTAGGTCATATTAAGCGGAACCGGGGTCCCGACAATTAATTAAATGGTTCAAGTTATTTAGAACCCCCGCAATTAAATGTTGTTTTAACATGGCAAAAGATAGCACCGGTTCGCTACACAAGTTTAAATGAGGCCAATATGAGACTAGATTTGCCCGCATATGGGCCCCATATTTAATTATAAGGTGAATCGGCATAAGGCCCCCAAACCACACAATATGCATGCATGCAAGTATGACAAGTTAATATGCCACAAGTTGTATTATGTTATAAAATAGGGTTTCAGGAAGGGGTTCACACATTAGGGTTCGGCAGATCTTGGTTCCGGGGTTCGGGGTTCGGTCTCAGGGTTCGGATCCGGGGTTCGACGGGATCGTCTCGGCGGGATCGTTCTCGGATAACTGAGGTCGATCTTGTCGCATCTGGGAGCAGGGCTTGGGTCGGTGTCGGGGCGCATCGGATTCTTCCGGGTCGGTGCCGATCTTGTCGTCGCGAAGGTCTTGTCGGGTCCGCGTACCGAGTCGGTCTTGGCGTTCGGGAAGGAGTACTTGTCGCATCCGATGGATCGGTCCCCGGGTCGAAGAACTTGGCGCGCCAGGGTTCGGTCTCAAAGAGGAAGGAGAACGCGTCGGGGTTTGTTCTTCGGCTCCGAGAACGGTCTTGCGGTCCATGAGGTGATCATGTCGGGGCTTCGAATCCTCAAGATCAGGGTCTTCGGTTCCGCGGGATCAAGGCTTCGAATTTCGGGCAGGAGATCTTGGCAATACCGAGGGTTCGGCTCCATGCAGGCGAGCTTGGATTGCACCAATCCTTGGTCTCAAAGATCTTGCCGAGATATCTAGGATCGAAAGTCCCGTGCAAAGGTGAACTGGAGAGCAACAAACAGTCACCACCACAGTACAATCCTCCAAAGACATACATCAACACACACATCGTATTAACATCGTCTATTGGCTGCACTTATCTTCACCGAAGAGGCCTTGTGCGTTGCTGCAGAATCCCGAGGCATCGCTGGGCTGTCTCCGGGCCCGTCGAACACGCACGAGCCAAGGCGACGGGTTACCGAGAGCGTGCGGTGCGGGCGAGGTCGACACGAGCGGCCGGCCAGAGGATCGACGCGGGCAGAACGGGAGCGAGAGGCTTGGCAGGCGGTGCTCGCGACGGAGGGGCGGCTCGGGCCGGCGGAACCGCGCGTGCCGGAGGCGGGCAGAGCTCGGGGAGGGCACCGGCGAGGTGGCCGACAGCGGGAAGGAGGCCGGCGGGAGCTTGCGGAGGACGGTGGCCGGAGGTGAGCGGGCCGACGGAGCTCGAGCGCGGCGGAGGCGGGGGAGGCGACTGACGGCGGCGGCGACGCTCGGGACCGCGGGCGAGGAGACGGGGCGAGCGGGGCCGCGACTGGGGGTGCGGCGGTGGTCCCGCAGGCGGCCGGCGGCGCGGTCCGGGGAGGAAGAGAGGGCGCACGGGGCGAGCGGCAGAGAGGTTGGGGAGGACGGTGCGGCGACGGGGAGAGAGGAGGGAGGAGGCTGCGGGGGCGGTCGGGCCAGAGAGGCGGCGAGGGAGGCTCGCGGGGGTAGGGGAAGAAGGGGGCGGCGCTGGCGGACGGGCTGATGGCGGCGGGAGGCAGGTGGCCGGAGGAAGGAGGAGGCGCGACGGAGGGGTGGTTGTCGGGGCGTGGAAGAGGAGCGCGTGGGGAAGGCTGGGGTCGGGGTGGGGGACGCGTGGGGAGCGTGTGTGGGGCCCAGGGGCGTGGGCCCGGGTGGAAGGGGCAGGTGTGGGGGCTGTGTGTGTGTGGGTGGCGTCGGTGAGTTGAGAGGGGCTGTGGGGAGAGAGAGGGGGTGGGAATGAGGTGGCAGCGTGGGATTGGTAGAGGGGAGGGAGAGGGTGAGGTGGCGTTCAGGGATTGGAGGGGGTGAGGTGGAGAGGGGCTGGGTAGATTAGGTTGGGTAGACTAGGGATTTTGGTGGACCGATTTTATTTCGGGGGTGGTCGTTCGGGTCGAATCGGCCCGTTCGACTGCCCCCACTAAAATAATTTAATATTTGATTTGATTAAAACAAAGCTTCTGCAAACCGATAGCAGACAAAACAAAATAATCCGGAGACCCGGGTTTTGCGTTTGAATAAAGACGGGGCGTTTAGAAAACACAAACAGGTTTTTCCGCAAATAGTTTGATGCAAGCAAATGCAAGACGATGACGATGCTCAAATGCAATGTGGCATGATGACATGAGCATGCGGTCATGATGATGCAATGCACAAAAACAACACGATTTTCTAGTAGTGGTTTTGCGGGGCGCCACATGGCGATATCACACATTGATCCCCTGGGTCGCGATCGTCACTGTGCAAGCGCAGCTTTTCTAGTAGGCCCCACGCCAGCCTTATCTCTCCCATCTTCTTCCCTCCCTGAAGCTCCTCGTCGATGTTGCTCGGTCCCCTGCACGCCGCCGCAGCCTCGCCTCGCTGCCGCAGGAGACTCTACACCCCACGGACGGCCATGGACAGCCAGCGATGGTGCTACCCATGGTGTGAAGGGATACGGGTAGGCTACACTAGCGCAAATCAAAATTTTCTATCACGTAAACCAGGAATACTGTTGTCATAGATTACGGGATTACCACTAGACACGCAGTTGCGGAACTTGATAAAGCACGTCGAGGCAGTGTAGATGTTCTACGTCTCCTCCTCGTCCTCGTCCCACAAGCAGCCCCCTTGCGTGGCTCGTCCAAGTGCTACCGTTGCAGCACCTCCGAGGTATCCACACGTACAGGGTGGAAGCGTCAGATGCCGGACTACTAGGTTCGCGCGTGCAACACAGGTGTGAGGGGTGGCGGCTGGGTGGAATGGTCTAACCCTAGTCATCTTGCCCCACCCTCTCTTATATAGGCGTCCCTAGTGGGCTTCTATATTAGCAGCCTATTAGTAGCCTGAGCCTGGTCTAATTCGGATATAATCCTCATTAGGCTTTCAGCCCCTTAAGTGTGTGACCCTATAGGTTCATATACGTATAGACATGACACAAATATATTTATTCTGTCAATAGTTGGTAGCGGCCTCTAGCAAGACGTGCCAACTCCTAAACGCATACAAAGATCATATAAAACGAACCATCACAAGGTTTAGTACATGTCTTTCTCTTTGCCTCACGATATTTGGTCTAGCTCCAAGCTGACCTCTCTTTTCTCGATACTGTGATTCAGAATTCCTTTACTAGGTTAACTCTTAACCTAATGTAGCATGACCATGCATTTCTGGATCCGATCACTCGAGGGGCCCAGAGATATCTCTCTCAAGTAGAGAGGGGAAAATCTCATCTTGATTGACCATACCTTGCAGCATACTTCAGGACAAACCCGAAAACTACTTTTATAACTACCCAGTTATGGAGCAGTGTTTGATAGCCCCAAAGTAGGTCGATCCACATCTCAAGTGCATGCGACAATCTCAGGTCTAAGGACAAAATGTACACGATGTGTAGAGAGAGTTGCAAGTCTAATTGTCAGTGTCAAGTTGGGTCAGTCCAACCCCATATTCATAACATGTGTCCACATCATTGGTTTGACATCTCCATGTCTATGACTTGCGAAACATAGTCATCAACCAACCGATATGCTAGTCTAATATCCATGTGTGTCCTCATATGAACTCCGACTAGGGACAACTATTAGATAACCATACAAGTAAAGAGTTTCACAAACAATTCACATAATTGTCAATCAATACAAGTTGCCTTATATGAATATTCAAGAAATATTACAATAACTCATGGATACATAAAAAATATAATCATCTCTATGATTGCCTTTAGGACATATTTCCTTCATGGTGGCTGTGCGAAGTCCTCGAGGTACGCAGGAACGATGGTCCACACAGACGTTCTCCTTTGGGAGGAGAGGCCATGGCTTCTGCAACCACGACGTTTGTTTCCAAAGCCATCGCCTCCAGCGACGGCTATGCTACCTAGGGTGTATGGGCTTGCTACGACGGTCTTCGGCGTTTTCTACTTGGGTTGGCCAGTTTTGCTACATATGGTGTCTACCGGTGCTACGAGCATTTGCTATCTTAGCATAATATTTATGCTACATATTTACTTTTGTTTTGCTACTTTCGATAATTTTTTTGCTACAACCGTCGTATGATTTTGCTACAAGGTATTTGGCGAGAGATCTCCGGCAAAATCGGATTTGCTACAATAGGACATTTTTTTGCTACATACGTTTTTGTTGTTTTGCTATAATATTGTATAAAAATTACTACACGGTCTCCAACGTCTCTAGCGAGATTAGATCTGCTACACTATCACAACTTTTTGCTACAGAGTCTTTGGTAAGGTCTCCACGAAGTCTCCGGCGAGACATTCTTTTTTTTGAAGTGAACTTTTTTTGCTACTTAACAAAAGCAAAAAATTCTGTAGCAAAAGCAGGATTTATAGGCTATCTTTTAAGACACGTTCACGCTTGGGATCCGGGATGAGGGCAATTATGTCCGAGGAACATGTAGCACTACCCTTATTTTAGGGTGAACGGCTTGGTTTGTGTTTGCTGCTACATAGTTGAGTATGCTGGCTAGTTTTGGGCAAATGCTATTTATTATTGCTTAACGCGCAAGTTTATAGGCTCCGCTTATGTAGGCGCACGTATTGGGCTGACCCACTTAACATTTTAATCTTTTTATGTTATTTTTTCTGTGTTTTTTCTTTTTTATTTCTTTTTATTTTTCTGTGTTTGTGAAACATTTTAAAATATAAACAATTTTTAGATCTTAACATTTTTTAAATTCAAAAAGTTTTTGAATTTGAACAAAAATTAAATATGAACAATTTTCAAATTTGTACGGTTTATGAATATGAATAGTTTTAGAATTTGAATATTTTAAACATTTGAGAAAACTGTTCAAATTTTGAAACTGTTTAAACTTGAAAACTGTTCAAATTTGAAAAAAAACTAAAAGTAGTACACTTGTTAGTTTGGGCTGGTTTGAAGCGGCCAACGAGGAGAAAGCTAGCATAGCGACGCGTCAGGCGGAAAATAGCGGCTCCTAGTTTTGCATGTTCACGAGCCAGCCGAGTTACATATCAGTTTGTTTGAGGCTCAGCCAAGGAAGAATTGGGCCTCAGAGCACGTCTACTCTATGGGCCGTTCCAGGTAAATCTCTAGAGTTCTAAAAAAGGTAAAACTCTGCAGTTCTAAGGAAAAAGGTAAGGGTGCGATTTGGCTTCTCAGTTTTTCTTTTAAGTATTTAGTTTCTAAAGATACTATAGTCTCAAATACTCCGGTGTGTTTGGCAGTAGAAAATATTGTAGTTTTATAAACCGTAGTATCATCAAAATAGTGTTTTTTTTGCAGTATTTGAGAAAGAGTTCAGGAGCTTTTTTTCTTTCTAAAACCGAGAAAAGAGAGAAAGTGAAGTTTTGCTTTGCCAGACATTGGTATTGAAATATTTTGGTATTAGAAAAATAGAGATTCCAAACAGAGCCAATCTCTGCAGGCTTGCCCTAAAAAAACTTAGATTGCCGAAGACAACGAAAGGCACTGACGAGTGAAGTTCCAGTGCAATTCAAATTTAGTCTACACATTTTCTTTTTGAACTGAGATTTCGTCTACACATTGAGTTTTGAAAGATAAAATTTACTGATCTTTACATGTCTGTCTTTTTTGTTGATTTTTACATGTTTGGTATTCTGAGCAATATTTAGCCTATATTTTTTAGACTTTCTGATAACTTTTTGTTAGTAATACGTGCGTTGGTAGCATAGCAAGTACTAGAACCTCTCTCCGGCAGTGACTGAACTACGAGGATAGCATATGTCGGAGTATGTCCTGGTTGCACCGTAAAAAACCTAAAATCTACGTACCAGTTAAGAAAAAGGGTAACAATGTACTCCTCTAGATAATAGACTAGAGCATGATATTTAGTCTATTAACTCATATTTTTTGTTGATTGATCCATGTTTCGACCTTGAGTGATCCTTAAATTGTAATAATATTGGATATTTGGATTCTTGAAATAAAAGCCCGTGTGTATCAACGGATGCAGAGACCGGGGTTTTTTTCCCTTTTCAAAAAAAAAAAAAAAATACTCCTCTAGATTCATGTGTTATAACTAGATAAAATCCGTATCTAAAAAAGAAAATTCTAAGACAAATATTTAAGACGGAGAGAGTAATACAGTAGTAACGGTGAAGTGGCTAGGAGCTGATCGAGTAGTCAGACCGGCGTTTGCCAAACATTCTGAAATACTGCAGCTACACAGGAGGATCTCGTTTCTAAAGGGGAGATGATATATACTCCCTTTCTTGCCAAAAAAAAAGTGCATATAAATTCGTTCAAAAGTTGGACGATGTAAATTTTGATCAAACATGTACTTAGAAAAATATCAGCATCTAGAATACCAAACCCGTACCATTAGATTCATCATGATTTATGTTTTCATATTGTATCCCTAAGGAGCTCTAGTGCGTCCACATATCGTAGTGATTTTTGCTACTAGCTCCATTGAGTGTTTGACAAAGAAAATGTTTCCAGCAACTCTCCCGCTGGCAAAATACTCTATACTAGGCGAGCACGCGAGCTTCGTCTCGCCGCCTATATCCGGTCGACACAATGTGGCTAGCATGGTAGATTTACAAGAGTTTTCACACTAGTGGAAACAAGGTCTTTTGTTGATCCCGAAAAGGGGCTTTAACACCGGTTCTTCTACGAACCGGTGTTAAAGGGGGGGTCGTACCAGCGTGGCCCCTGCGGCATTAAAGGAGCCCCCCCTTTAACACCGGTTCGTGCCACGAACCGGTGTTAAAGGTCCCTGCACTGGTGGCCCGCGCACCACCCCCCCCTTTAACACCGGTTCGTGGCATGAACCGGTGTTAAAGGGGGGGGGGCTATATAAGACACCACCCCAGCCCACACACACCCCACTCTTCCATTCTTTCACATTTTGGAGCCTAGCAAGAGGGTGTGAAGAGTGCTAGTTTGTGTTTTTTTCATATGCACTAGAGGTGTTCGGTGAAATGCCCGAGAGCTTAAAATAAGCTTTCTTGTTGCTCTTTCCGTCTCGGTCGAGGTCGGCAACTATAGTTTCATGTGTCATTGATGTACTATATATATAAATGGTCATCTCCCTATTATTTTTTGATATATACTACATATTAATGCAGATGAATCGGCAATGGATGTACGGTGACCGCCGCACTTCCGAGTATATTACGGGCCTCCAAAATTTCATCGTTGTGGCTAATGCAAACCGTGGTCACAATGGTTTTATGTGATGTCCGTGTGTTCACTGTCAGAACAAGAAAGACTACTCAAATACCAGAACCATTCACGCCCACCTGCTTCGATCCGGTTTCATGCCCAGCTATAATTGTTGGACCAAGCACGGAGAAAAAGGGGTTGTGATGGAAGACAACGAAGAAGAAGAGGATGATGAAAACTATCATAATATGTATCCTGAATATGATGATAATGCAACGGAGGTAGATAATGAAGATCAAGAGGGAGCAGATGGGCCCGCTGATGACGATCTTGGTCGGGCCATTACTGATGCAAAGGAAGAATGTGAAACTGAAAAGGAGAAGGAGAAGCTGGAGCAGATGTTAAAGGATCACAAAACATTGTTGTATCCAACTTGCGAAGATGGCCACAAAAAGCTAGGTGCCACACTGGATTTGCTGCAATGGAAGGCAGAGAATGGTGTGACCGACATCGCATTTTCAAAGTTGTTGGTAAAAATGAAGAATCTTCTTCCAAGAAATAATGAGTTGCCTGACAGTACATACCAAGCAAAGAAGGTTGTCTGCCCTCTAGGATTAGACGTGCAGAAGATACATGCCTGCATTAATGACTGCATCCTCTACCGTGGTGAGAAGTACGAGAATTTGGATGCATGCCCGGTATGCACTGCACTGCGGTATAAGATCAGACAAGACGATCCTGGCGATGTTGAGGGCGAGACCCCTAGGAAGAAGGTTCCCGCCAAGGTTATGTGGTATGCTCCTATAATACCACGGTTAAAACGTTTCTTCAGAAATAAAGAGCATGCCAAGTTATTGCGATGGCACATGGAAGACCGTAAGAAAGACGCGATGTTGGGACACCCCGCTGATGGGTCACAATGGAGAAAAGTCGAGCGAGAGTACCCGGACTTCGCACGTGACGCAAGGAACTTAAGGTTTGGTCTAAGTACAGACGGCATGAATCCTTTTGGTGAGCAGAGCTGCAGTCACAGCACCTGTCCTGTGACCCTATGTATCTATAACCTTCCTCCTTGGTTGTGTATGAAGAGGAAGTTCATTATGATGCCAGTGCTCATCCAAGGCCCGAGGCAACCCGGCAACGACATTGATGTGTACCTAAGGCCATTAGTTGAAGAACTTTTACAGCTGTGGGCCAAACCAGGTGTACGTATGTGGGATGAGCACAAAGGGGAGCCATTTGACCTACGAGCATTGCTTTTCGTAACCATCAATGATTGGCCTGCTCTTAGTAACATTTCAGGGCAGACAAACAAGGGATACAATGCATGCACACACTGTTTAGATGATACTGAAAGTGTATATTTGGATAAATGTAAGAAGGTTGTGTACCTAGGGTATCGCCGATTTCTTCCGAACCTGCATCCAGTAAGAAAGAAAGGCAAGCATTTCAAACGTTTGGCAGAACCCCGGAGGAAGCCTGTCCTCCGTACCAGTGAGGAGGTATTTGGTATGGTCAAGGACCTAGAAGTAATCTTTGGAAAAGGTCCTGGCAGTCTATCTGTTCCGAATGACGATGCCGGACACGCGCCCACGTGGAAGAAGCAATCTATATTTTGGGACCTACCCTATTGGAAAGTCTTAGAGGTCCGCTCTTCAATCGACGTGATGCACGTGACGAAGAATGTTTGCGTGAACCTGCTAGGCTTTCTAGGAGTGTATGGGAAGACAAAAGATACACCGGAAGCACGACAGGACCAGCAACGTCTGAAGGCCCCTGAAGAGCCTATGCATCCTGAGAACGAGAAGGGTAAACGATGCCACTTAACTCCTGCCAGCTACGCTCTTACCAAAGCAGAGAAGGAAATCTTTTTTGAATGTCTGAGCAGTATCAAGGTCCCGTCTGGCTTCTCGTCGAATATAAAGGGAATAATATGTAGGGGTTCGTAGCATGGAAAACAAAAATTTTCTATCGCATACAAACAAACAAGCCAAGATCTATCTACTAGATTGCAGCAACGAGTCGATGAAATAACTCACCCTCGAAGATTCCAAAGCGGTTAACGAGAGCAGATTCTCGTGGGTGATGTAGTCGTACTCTTTCCGATCTCAAGATCGCGTAGACGATCCTTCCGGCGCTGCGTTCCGGCAGCGCTTCCGCAGTCGGTCACACGTTCGGTACTCGATGAAGACCTTCCTCTCCCTTGTTCCAGCAGGCAGCGGAGGTTGTAGCACTCTCCTCGCGATTCCGGCAGCACAACGGCGTGGTACCGGAAGTAGAGGGGAAATCCCGCAGGGCTTCGCCTTAAGCCGGAGCGAGTATGGTGGATTATGAGAGAGGGCTATTAGTGGTCTAGAGATTAGACACACCAATTAGAAGGCTCTAAACCGCAGGCTAAAGAAATTAGAAGCTCTAAACCAGAACGGCTCTAAACCGGAGATTAGAGGTAGAAACTTGTGTGTCTCAAGGAGGAGCCCTGCCCCTCCTTTTATAGGTGGAGGGGCTAGGCGCGCCAGGGAGGGAGGGAGTCCCTCCCCAACTCGGCCTAGGGCTGGGCGCCGGCTTGGAGGAGAGGAACTCCTCCTCCAAGTTGGTTTCAACCTCCTCTTGCTTGTTTCCCACAGTTTCCTGTTTCCCACAGTTTCCTGTTTTCCACAGTTTCCTGTTTTAGCCGTTTGACTTTCAAACTGGCAATTTGACTTTCATGTTTTTGGAACAGCAAGAACACTTAGTACATGATGCAATCATTCAATAACACATTCATGTACCCTCCCCCCCCGGAGTGCCGGACAATCCGGAACCTTCTAGAACATACCCGATGAAAACACCGGAATCATTCCCGAACTCCGAAACGGGACTTTCCTTATATGAATCTTATTCTCCGGACCATTCCGGATCACCTCATGATATCCCGGATCCCATCCGAGACTCCGAACAACATTCGGTCTCTTTCTCATAATACCATAACTACTCAAACAACGTCGAATCCTTAAGTGTGTCTCCCTACGGTTCGTGAATTATGCGGACATGATCGAGACACTTCTCCGAACAATAACCAATATAGGAATCTGGAAATTCATATGGCTCCCACATATTTCTACGATTAATTTGCGATCGAATGAACCACTTACATACGATACCAATTTCCCTTTGTCTCACGATAGTTTACTTATCCGAAGTTATGATCGTCGGTATCTCTGCATACCTAGTTCAACCTCGTTACCGATAAGTACTCTTTTCTCGTTCCCGTGATATGTGATCCCTTGTGAGCCAGTCACATGCTTGCAAGCCAATTGGATGACATTCCACCGAGAGGGCCCAGAGTATATCTATCCGTCATATGGATGGACAAATCCCACTCTTGATCCATGTGTTTCAACCAATACTTTCCGAACACTCAATGCCACCTTTATAGCCACCCAGTTACGGTGTGGTGTTTGATGTCATCAAAGCATCCATCCGGTAAAGGTGATATGCATGATCTCATGGTCGAAGGAATTAGGTTACTATGTATCAGAAAGCATATAGCAATTGAACTATTTAAATGACTTGATCTTTATGCTACGCTTATCTATAGGAGTATGTCCATCACATCATTCTCCTAATGATATGATCCTGTTGTTAATAACATCTCTATGTTCATGATCAGGAAACCATGATCATATATTAACCAACAAGCTAGTTTAACAAGAGGATTTACTAGGGACTCTTATTTTAGTTTACAAATCACACAAGTATTAATGTTTCCGGTTAATACAATTATAGCATGGTATGTAAACATTTATCATAAGTGTGAAGATATGATAATAACCACTTTATTATTGCCTCTTGGGCATATCTCCAACAGTCTCCCACTTGCACTAGAGTCAATAATCTAGTTTCAAATCTTTGTGTATTCAACACCTATGGCTTTCCGGTGTTGTATGTACACGATTGCTAGTGGTCAACTGATCTCCGGATCTGACACTTCTAGGTCCGTGTGTAATTGCATGTCTTTGCGTCTCTACGCATCACTCATTCTCTAATGAGATGGATTTGTATAAATTTGGTCTTTCGGTGTGACCTTTAGCTCTTTGGGGTTAAAACATGTTGATAATATTGTCGCACAATATATCTTCATAGTATTATCCCACTGTGAACTACACCTAGTTTGATAACAAACTACTTGACATAAATGCCCTCTTTTGATGCTAAAATAGCAGTCATATACTTAGCCTTTTGTTGTAGTATCTGTCACAATGTCTTAACTTTGGAACTCATCCAAATCCATTATGGAACTCACTTTCCATTATATTGTGCCACCCTTAGTTTAGATTGAGATAAACTTAATTTGTACTTTGTGACAAAGCTAGTATCAATGTAGTACTTTTACAATGAACTAACCATCTATTTGTCACTTCTACAAATATTATACTCTTAGTTCTTCCAAAAGATCATAAGAATATCCTTACTATTGTCCAATGATCATCTTACGAATCATTCTGGTATATGCTCACAACATTTAGAGCATAGGACATATCTGGATTTGTACATATCACAGTATGATTGATATAAATACTCTTTGTGATTTCATACATCAAGTATCAATCTATACTTGATTATTTGTTTCACTTTACCAAATGTCAATACACTTGAATATATCATCAACATTGAATTCATTCAATCCTTTCTATGCGACAAGAACCTCTCTTGTAGTTTCTATATTGAACTCATTCAATATCTTGTCTATGTACTTCTGGCACAACCATATTAGCGTCTATTGATGCCAAATATTTGGGTTTTGCCTAAGTCTTTCATCGGGATGAAATTCTTAATATGTGTTAATAAAAGATACATCTTTTCCAATCAACAATATGTCTTCCACATAATGTATTAGAAATATGTCTTAGCGCTCCCACTTAATTTCTTGCAAACGCAAGCATCTTCATCGTCTCTAATGAACTTTTAAACTTCTTTAACAGTTTCATCACAGTGAAGATTCCAACTCCGCGATGCTCACTTTAACCATTGAAGTTTGCATATGCTTTTAGCATCCTTTGAATTAACAAAACCCTATGGACCGTGTTATGCACATGTCCTAGGTAACAATTCTATTAGAAGAACTTTTTTTTGTTTATTCAGCTACCATATAACAAAATTATATGTAGTGGTTGCTATATTAATCCGTCTAGACTAAATATCGCTATGAAAGATCAGATCTTGTCATAGTCAACCTTTGAACATTGTTGTGAACTCTTTCCCAACATGTCGACTATTTCATAGATGTGCAACATCCATGTCTATTTATTTATAGATCCAAACACAACTGCAAGGTCTTACACCTTTCTCGAGGGTCCTTCAAGTTCAAAAACTTGATTTCTCGTGTATGGAACTATCACGGATTTTATGGCTTCAAGCCATTTTACGGAGTCAGGGCCCATCATCGCTTCTTTGCATGTAGTCGGTTCATTATTCTCAAATAATGATTCAACCCTCAAATCTTGGTATTTGATTTTTTACCCGACCTACTTGTTTCAATAGGAACTTAGATCCCGTGACCACAACCTTTGAAGTACGCGAGCCATGAGTATTGTTTGCTAACTCCGGAACACTTTTCGGCGCTGCGCAACTTTGCACATATAGCTAAGGTTCTTTCAACCTTATCAAAGTTCTATTGTCCTCCCACTTTACTTTTCACGAAAAATTCCTTCTAAAAGAAACTTGACGTTCTAAGTGACAAACACTTTTGTCTCCGGTGTTATGGAGGAATACTTAACAAAGACAGGTTCATCCGACTTTGGTTGCAAACATCTTTCTTATGCATAGCATACCAATGTTTAAGAAAGGACAACTTGGGTTTTATCCCAAACCATAACATATGGTGTCATTTCAACGGATTATGATGGAGCTCTTTTCAGTGGAAAAACGGTAATCTCTAAAGCTTTTAATCTTTAAAATATAATGGCAGTTTTATGAATTATACCTTTGATCTAACCATGTCAAACAAGGTTTAATTACATATCTCGAACGTTCCATACCCTTATGGTGTTTCGGGAAATGCAAATCCACGGAACGATTCCTTAAATCTTAGGTATTATGCTAAACTTGTAACTTAAATATTTTCCTTTATGATCTTATCATAAACTATTTATATTCTTGTTACAATGATTTTTCACTTCATCTTGAAAGTCTTTGAACTTTTCAAATGTTTCATACTTCATCCTTATTAAGCAAATATTCATATATTCACTCAAATTTTCGGAGAAAGCATATGAAGTTGAAATCTATCGCTCTTGACTATACATAATGGACTTCATACAACAATATGTACAAGTTCCAATAAGCTAGTCTATCGTTCCCTTTTGGCCTATGAACGAAGTTTTAATTATCTCTTAGGAAAGTTTCACAAGCGTCATTTGATCAAAAATCAAAAGACTCCTAAAATTCCATCCACATGGAGTTTCTTCATGTTTTCTTTCCAATATAATTTAAACGGCGATGTCACTTCCGAAGTGATCTTTCAATCAATTTGTCTTTCGACATTTTTAGCACTAGTTTTATGGATGTGATTTCTCCAACAAGATTTGTGAATCATCCATCTTTTATGGATTACGGCAATTATTTGAACAACCCTTTTGTTCTCATAATACCTGATAAAACAAATCTTGAAGGCAAGCTTTGATGTTTAACGAGCAACACAATAACCCTTTATTTGTTCTCGATGAACATCATCACATATTCTTTTGCTAGTTACTTAGGCCATTGTAGTTCATGAATTGTGTTGTTTCGTATGACGATTCACACCAACAAATTCAGTATCAAATACTTGAGAACCACATTGTTTAATAAGCAAAGAATATATCCATAACATGTATATCATCTATATACTTAAACTGAACAATTCTAGTCTTTTCTTTTCTGCCATATATTTATGAGATTCTCTTTCAATATTTCCTTTTCTGTTTGAAAGAATCTATCAATATCAATAGTGGAGTCATACATATGACATATAGTCCAAAGCGTGTATAATTAAATACCAATGTCTTTGGACTTGCACTTTGAAGTAGATCACCATCATCAAATATTTGGTGTTCTTTCAAATTCCTCTCTTTAGTAATCTCTTGGTGTAGTAAACATTTTACCTACATCAAATATTCACCCTCATCATGGATTTATCCATGATCAAGCTACTTTTAGCTTATAGCGATGAATTATGAGTATAATGTTGCTATCCAAAAACCGTTTGGAGGATTAGGACAACAAGTGTCTCCAACCTTTTTGCAAATTCTCATCAAAATATGAGAACATAAACTTTGCCATATTATACTCTATCATGTTGTAACCAAAACTTCGTTTCAGATATCACAATATCTTCCACACATCATGGTTTCTGAAACAACTCTTTCAGATCCTAGATAACCTTGATATTAAGAGAATCCTTTGAATATCAAGAATCATGGAGACAAACATGATACTAACACTTGGAATTGTTACTCTTGATTTAATACTAATTATTAAACTTCATGGAGTAACCGGAACTTACTGAAAGTTTGCAATAGGACTTTTAAACTTTAGATTAACACTTCAAAACAATACGATATCAGTTCGTAAAGTAACTAACCAGAATTCTATAGTTCTATCATCTCAATTATAACTAAGCGCAAGGTGGTAAACGGATGCCAATGACTACAACAACTATGCAAATTCACTTTGATTTAGTTTATGATAAATTGAGTTCTAATTAATAATTAAATTAATCTTGGTGAACTCCCACTCAAAACAATATCCCTCACATTTTTTTAGTGATCACACGAACCAAATCCACCACATCAAAACCGATCATCACGAGAGTTGATATAGCTTCAATGGCGAACAATCAACATGTTCATCATATCTACTATATGACTCATGCTCTACCTTTCGGTAATCCGTGTTCCTGAGGCCATGTCTGTACATGCTAGGCTCGTCAAGATCAAACCTTAGTTTCTGCATGAGCAAATCTGGCTTGCTCACATTGTATACACTTGCAGAATCTAACACACCCGATCATCACGTGGTGCTTCGAAACAACAAGCTTTAGCAACGGTGCTAACTAAGGGTGAACACTTTATGACTTGAAATTCATGTGCATGAGGGATCATCTTATAATGCTACCGTCGTCTACTAAGCAATACAAGATGCATAAAGGATTAACATCACATGCAATTCAATAATATGTGATATGATATGGCCTTTCTTCTTTGTGCTTCTGATCTGCATCTTCTAGCACGAACATGATCTCCATCATCACCGGCATTGCATCAAGGTCAATGACGCTTCTCCATGGTTGTCGTCCACCGGCTTCAACTATTACAACTACTTTGAATAGACACGCGGGTCTTAACATAAATTAAAGACAACCATATGGCTCCTGCCGGTTGCCAACTTACAATAAGGAACATTGCATACATCATATATAATCACAATCATGGCCATATCACATCACAGCACACCCCTGCAAAACAAAGTTAGACGCCTCTACTTTCTTTGCATATTTTACGTGGTTTGGGGCTTTCAATAAGTGTCGTTCTAACTTACGAACAAGAACCACAACATTGATACTAGTATTGTTAATCACCCGTTGTAAATTGGATCTTAACTATGCTAGGAGAAACAGGCACCCGCAAAGCCACTTATGCAATACAAGTTGCATGTCAAGCGTGGAGCAGGTCTCATGAACGATGTCATGTAAGGTTAGCCCGGGCCGCTTCATCCCAACATACCGCAAGATGCAAAGTACACAAGAAGCAATCGACAATAAAAGCATCAACGCCCACAATGACCATTGTGTTCTACTCGTGCAACAGATCTACATATAGACACGGCTCTGATACCACTGTAGGGGTTCGTAGCATGGAAAACAAAAAATTTCTATCGCATACAAACAAACAAGCCAAGATCTATCTACTAGATTGCAGCAACGAGTCGATGAAATAACTCACCCTCGAAGATTCCAAAGCGGTTAACGAGAGCAGATTCTCGTGGGTGATGTAGTCGTACTCTTTCCGATCTCAAGATCGCGTAGACGATCCTTTCGGCGCTGCGTTCCGGCAGCGCTTCCGCAGTCGGTCACACGTTCGGTACTCGACGAAGACCTTCCTCTCCCTTGTTCCAGCAGGCAGCGGAGGTTGTAGCACTCTCCTCGCGATTCCGGCAGCACAACGGCGTGGTACCGGAAGTAGAGGGGAAATCCCGCAGGGCTTCGCCTTAAGCCGGAGCGAGTATGGTGGATTATGAGAGAGGGCTATTAGTGGTCTAGAGATTAGACACACCAATTAGAAGGCTCTAAACCGCAGGCTAAAGCAATTAGAAGCTCTAAACCAGAACGGCTCTAAACCGGAGATTAGAGGTAGAAACTTGTGTGTCTCAAGGAGGAGCCCTGCCCCTCCTTTTATAGGTGGAGGGGCTAGGCGCGCCAGGGAGGGAGGGAGTCCCTCCCCAACTCGTCCTAGGGCTGGGCGCCGGCTTGGAGGAGAGTAACTCCTCCTCCAAGTTGGTTTCAACCTCCTCTTGCTTGTTTCCCACAGTTTCCTGTTTCCCACAGTTTCCTGTTTTCCACAGTTTCCTGTTTTAGCCGTTTGACTTTCAAACTGGCAATTTGACTTTCATGTTTTTGGAACAGCAAGAACACTTAGTACATGATGCAATCATTCAATAACACATTCATGTACCCTCCCCCCCCGGAGTGCCGGACAATCCGGAACCTTCTAGAACATACCCGATGAAAACACCGGAATCATTCCCGAACTCCGAAACGGGACTTTCCTTATATGAATCTTATTATCCGGACCATTCCGGATCACCTCGTGATATCCCGGATCCCATCCGAGACTCCGAACAACATTCGGTCTCTTTCTCATAATACCATAACTACTCAAACAACGTCGAATCCTTAAGTGTGTCTCCCTACGGTTCGTGAATTATGCGGACATGATCGAGACACTTCTCCGAACAATAACCAATAGAGGAATCTGGAAATTCATATGGCTCCCACATATTTCTACGATTAATTTGTGATCGAATGAACCACTTACATACGATACCAATTTCCCTTTGTCTCACGATAGTTTACTTATCCGAAGTTATGATCGTCGGTATCTCTGCATACCTAGTTCAACCTCGTTACCGATAAGTACTCTTTTCTCGTTCCCGTGATATGTGATCCCTTGTGAGCCAGTCACATGCTTGCAAGCCAATTGGATGACATTCCACCGAGAGGGCCCAGAGTATATCTATCCGTCATATGGATGGACAAATCCCACTCTTGATCCATGTGTTTCAACCAATACTTTCCGAACACTCAATGCCACCTTTATAGCCACCCAGTTACGGTGTGGTGTTTGATGTCATCAAAGCATCCATCCGGTAAAGGTGATATGCATGATCTCATGGTCGAAGGAATTAGGTTACTATGTATCAGAAAGCATATAGCAATTGAACTATTTAAATGACTTGATCTTTATGCTACGCTTATCTATAGGAGTATGTCCATCACATCATTCTCCTAATGATATGATCCTGTTGTTAATAACATCTCTATGTTCATGATCAGGAAACCATGATCATATATTAACCAACAAGCTAGTTTAACAAGAGGCTTTACTAGGGACTCTTATTTTAGTTTACAAATCACACAAGTATTAATGTTTCCGGTTAATACAATTATAGCATGGTATGTAAACATTTATCATAAGTGTGAAGATATGATAATAACCACTTTATTATTGCCTCTTGGGCATATCTCCAACATAATAAATATGGCAGAGAAAAAATTCCAAAACCTGAAGTCTCATGACTGCCACGTGATTATGACACAATTGCTTCCGATTGCATTGAGGGGGCTTCTACCTGAAAATGTTCGAGTACCCATTGTGAAGCTATGTGCATTCCTCAATGCAATATCTCAGAAGGTAATCGATCCAGAAAGCCTACCAGGGTTACAAACAGATGTGGCCCAATGTCTTGTCAGCTTTGAGTTGGTGTTCCCACCATCCTTCTTCAATATTATGACGCATCTCCTGGTTCACCTAGTAGAAGAGATTGCCATTCTCGGTCCTGTATTTCTACACAATATGTTCCCCTTTGAGAGGTACATGGGAGTCTTAAAGAAATATGTTCATAACCGTGCTAGGCCAGAAGGAAGCATCTCCAAGGGCTATGTAACAGAGGAGGTCATTGAGTTATGTGTTGATTTTATTCCTGACCTTAAGGCGATTGGTGTTCCAGAATCATGACATGAGGGGAGACTGCGTGGAAAAGGCACCCTAGGATGTAAAGCAATGATATGTAGGGACGGGCATTCTCTCAATCAAGCACACTACACGGTTTTACAAAGATCTATCTTGGTTGCCCCGTATATCAATGAACACAAGAATTTAATACGCCTGAAACACCCGGGGCAGTCTGATGAATGGATTATAAGTGAACACATGGCGAGTTTTGGTGGCTGGCTGCAAAGACTTCTCACGAATAACACCACTGTTGGGGATCAGCTGTACTTGTTGGCCAGGACACCGTCTTCGACTGTATGTACTTTCCAAGGGTACGAGATAAATGGGAATACATTTTACACGATAGGCCAAGATAAAAAGAGCACCAACCAAAACAGTGGTGTCCGCTTCGATGCAGCAGAAGACAATGGGCAAAAGACCACGTATTATGGGTTCATAGAGGAGATATGGGAACTTGACTATGGACCTAATTTTAAGGTCCCCTTGTTTCGATGCAAATGGGTCAAGCTAACAGGAGGAGGGGTTGAGGTAGACAAGAAGTACGGAATGACAACGGTGGATCTCAACAATCTTATGAAGAACTTAGACGAACCATTCGTCCTAGCCAATGATGTGGCTCAGGTTTTCTATGTGAAGGACATGTCCTCCAGACCAAAAAAAAGAAAAAATATGCAAACGAATACATCATATGATGAGCCAAAGCGTCACATAGTTCTTTCAGGGAAAAGAAACATCGTGGGAATCGAGGACAAGACAGACATGTCAGAAGATTATAATAAGTTTGATGAAATTCCGCCCTTCACAGTGAAAACTGACCCAAGCATTCCGTTAAGTAAAGAAGATGCTCCATGGATACGTCTGAAGCGATCATAAGGAAGGGCATATGCCAAGAAGTTCATGCTCATATTATGTAACTCTACTTCACGTTTTTAATATTAATACATGTCTTGAGTGTTAGTCATGTTTTGTGGATGGACCGGGACTATGAGAAGAAGTTGTCCCGATTCGTACTTACCATTAAGATCTGATCTCCAAACGCGCGCGGTCACATATTAGGGAGTGACTCTATGACCAGTTTCTTGGAGATGCCGGAGGACTAGGCTCCGTCGGCATCTCCCTGAAACTGGCCGTAGTGGTGTCCCTGCTCTCGAAAACCATCTTGCAGCTTTGTAACTTCTCTAACTAGATCAATACACCAGGAAGCTAACTAATTTCACATATTAGGGAGTGCCTCTATGACCAGTTTCTCGGAGATGCCGGAGGACTGGGCTCTGTCGGCATCTCCCTGAAACTGGCCGTAGTGGTGTCCCTGCCTCAAACTGGCTGGAGGACTGGACTCACAAGGATGCCTATTTATAGTACAAGCAGCTCGACATAGTGTTGAAACTTACAAAATAATGTCGACACTCACCCCTATTATTAGTGCTGACTCGTGTTTTGTGCCGGATGGTGTCTACAACCGGGACTAAAGGTTCATCTTTAGTCCCGGTTGGTGTCTCCAACTGGGACTAAAGGTTCATCTTTAGTCCCGGTTGGTGACACCATCCGGGACAAGGTACACGCCGCACGACATAATGTCGACATGCACTCACCCCTATTATTAGTGCTGACTCGTGTTTTGTCCCGGTTGGTGTCTCCAACCGGGACTAAAGGTTCATCTTTAGTCCCGGTTGGTGACACCATCCGGGACAAGGTACACGCCGCACGACATAATGTCGACATGCACTCACCCCTATTATTAGTGCTGACTCGTGTTTTGTCCCGGTTGGTGTCTCCAACCGGGACTAAAGGTTCATCTTTAGTCCCGGTTGGTGTCTCCAACCGGGACTAAAGGTTCATCCCGCCATTTTTCTTCCCGCCAGTTCTTCCCTCCAGTTCTTCCCGCTAGTTCACTATATATATATGTAGGGGGTTGGCCTCCATTGTCATTGCACATCTCTAGACTCATATCTGCAACCTCATCACTCTTTCCCATGGCTTCCACCGTAGCACTAACCCCCAGGGAGGCGGAGGCGCTTTGCGCCTCGAACTACCCCTGCCCTCCGGGCTACTGTGTCCCCGTCGGCTGGATGCTGAGCGTCGGAGGCGTGCCAGTTCCTCCTGTCCCTCTAGGTGTGGCGCGCCGGATGGCCATCACGAACCACTACTACTTCGAGCTCACGCCGGAGCAGCGGAGGAATCCCAGATGGCATCCCGACTATTTCCCTACTTGGGAAGCCTTCTTCGTGGATCGGCATGAGAGGGCGCTCGCCAGGCACGAGGAGGACGGCCCACCTCCTCCTAACTTCAACGAGGCCGGCCGTCGGCTATGGTGGCGCGGTCGGGCTCTCCAGAGCGTCATGGCCTATGACACTGCCGCCGACTCTAACCCCCGTCTGCGCTACCCTCAAGTCCAGCCCACGCGCTACCCTCAAGTCCAGCCCACGCGTACTCTCCAGAGGTTCAATTACGGCGACCCCGACGACGACAGCGATGACGGCGGCGGCGAGTACGACGACTACAGTGGCGAGTATTACAGGTGTAGGCAGGAGCATGACTGAATCACTCCAACATTCCGAAACAAGTTCGGCCGATTGTTACTTAATCTGGCCATGTATCTTAATTTTCAGTTCTTTTATGTATCTTAATTTCCAGTTCCAGTTTGGCTTTATGTAACTGTCTCAAAATGACCTATCTCATTCGAGGTTTCTTGGCTTTCGGGTCAAATGACCAATGTTATGGCTAGAATCAAGGCATAGTTTGCAAGAGGAGTTTTCCTTTTTATCGCACCAAAAATGCATTTTCCATTTTCCGAGCATAAAAAACGGACGGTTTTGTGAAGCAACCACCAAATGGCTAATTCAAAAAACCACCAACACATTTTTTAGGTTCACAATATGCTATTTTATCAAAAAACAATGCAAGTTGAGCGAGGCTTGGTGAGATACAAAAGATGCGACATTTAAATATCCAATCAATTCAAAAATGTTAATACAAAAGATGCAGCATTAAAATATGATTTGATCTAATAAAAATCATTTTTTAGATGCTTAATATTTCTTATGTTCAAAGTTTTAGGATTTAACAATTTATTTTTGTTTGAATTGAATAATCAAAATTTATATGTAAGTGTTTTAATTATTTTAAAAAAATTTCATGTAAAGTAAATATAAAATGATTTACATGAAAGGATAGATATTATTTTTCTAAAAATTATGATATATTATTCATATTTTTCTGAGTTGAAATGAAAAAGATATGAATTTTCTAAATTCATATCATATTTTTTGAATTAAAAAAGCCCCTTTAATGCATGAAATAAATGCCCCCCCCTTTAACACCGGTTCCAGACAGGAACCGGTGTTAAAGGGGGGAGGGCATTTATTTCGTTTCCCGCGCGCACCCACCCCCCCCTTTAACACCGGTTCGTGGCTGGAACCGGTGTTAAAGGGGGGGTGTGTGTAATAAATGCGCGCGGGAAACGAATTCCCCCCCTTTAACACCGGTTCGTGGCACGAACCGGTGTTAAAGGGGGGGTGTATTAAATTCACCTTCCCCTTCCTTTCTTCCCCCCAGAGCAGCCAGATCGCCACCGCCACCGTACGTACCGCCACCGCGCGCGCCATCGGAGCAGAGAGAAGCGCCGCGCCGCCACCTCTGTCCGCCGCCGTTGGAACCGCCTCATCGCGAAGATCATCTCCACCGAAGGAATCGACCCCGCGTGCTTCAAATCCTCGCCATCGACCTCTTCTCTTCCGACGCCGTCCGCCACTCTCCGACGACGAATCCGACGCTTCTCGACCACACCTCGCCTCGCCGACCCCTCCGTTGCATCCGTGGTGAGCCTGCGGTCCTCACAGAACTCCTCTCTCGCCTCCTCTCGCTCTCTGTCGCTGGCGCCACGAGCATCTGCAAGCCCCGCACCGCGCGCCGCCGTGTGTCGTGCTCCGACGACCATTCCAGGGAGGCGCCGCCACTATCTGGCTCCCCGCAACGCCCTCTCTCTATCTCGCCCCTCCGCGCATCCAGGCGAGCACGGGATCATTGGATCCTTGCTCGATCCGAGGGTGAGCTCCATTGCTGATGTCATGCTGACATCAGCATGAGGCAATAACTCATTTTCTTTTATTAATTATTTTGTAAATAATTTCAGTAAATATTAAATATGACAGGTGGGCCATGCATGTCAGGGTTTTAATCAATTCTGTAAATATTTTCTGAAAATAATAAAAGTCTGACATGTGGGCCCAAGTTTGGAAATTAATTTAAATATTCCAAAAATGTTTAAAATGAATTAAAATTTGGGAAATTCATAACTAATTCATTTGAAATCAGAAAAATACAAATAATATACCAAAATGTTCAGAAAAATGAAATCTATCTAACTAAGCTATAATTATACATTGTTAATCAACTTTGATATCAAGTTTAATTAGAAGAAGCAATTGAACCCCATAGGTGATTCTGATGATTCCCCTGTTTTAGGGTTTGGATCCTCGGAACCCCCTCTAAAGTGATCAAGCATGTTTTAGGATTCAATTCAACACCGTTTAACTTGTCATATCATCCATATTGTATGAGCATTGCACATGCCATGTGTTGAGAGTTGTTTTCTCTTTTCCGATGATTGGTTCTCGTGAATAGGAACCGAACCCGAAGCTGAAGTCAACGCTACCGAAGAGCAGAACCAGTTAGTATGGATCCACTTAGTAGAAACCTTGAAGAAGAAGAAATAATGGAGAACATTATTGATGAGGACACCTCACAATATCTGAACTTGGAGGGACATGATGACGACAACTCAAGTACTAGTCATGGAGAAGATGAAGACTCCGGTGAACGCAATTTAATGGTTACAAAGTCCGGCGAGGTATATGCATTGATTAAGCCTCTGCTGACTTCCACCAACAATCTTCTTCTACATGTATTAATTAACGCTACTTTCTTCTTTTAGCCCTCTGGATCGACCAGCGCGCAACCATCTTCTTCTACGAAAAAGAGCAAGCGAGGCGCGAGCCAGCGGTTGAAAGATCGTGCAAAGTTCACGATCGAAGCAGTCCGTGTTGATGGCAGGCCGATGGATCCCAAGAAGGCCACAGACAAATTTGTACGTCAGGCTGGAGTTCTTGTTAGGGATCAAATCCCAATCACAATTGAAAATTGGAATAAGCCAAAGAAGGGCGACGGTACCTTTGTCGATGACAGATCCAAAGAAACGCTTTGGAATTCGTTGTTGGTAAATTTCACCCTTCCGCCAGAGGAGGATGAAAACAACCCGGTTATAAAGGAAAAGGTTAAAGAGTGGACTCTAAAGAAGATGGCCGAGGCTTTCCGCAACTGGAAGACAAAATTGAACAAATTTATCAAATCTGGCGAGACTCCAAATTTCGAAGACGCATATTATGCGAAGATAAGACCTCACTGGCCCGAATTTGAGACATATAAAAAAAGTGCTATAGCTAAAAAGAGGTCAGAAACCAATACGCCTAATGCCCTGAAGGAGGAATATCACCAGAGGACGGGGTCAGGTGGCTACATATCTCAGAGGCCTAAGTGGGAGGAAGCTGAGAAGGCCCTGCGCGAGAGAGGGATCACACCCCAGACAGATGGGTGGGACCTACGTGCAAAGACTTGGTTCTACGGAATCGGGGCAAGGTTGGACCCAGAAACAGGATTGTGTATCTTCCCAACCATCCTTGCCAAACCCGTCACTGAACTCATCACGGCATACGAGGAAACATCCGCCAGGACCTTCCATCCCGACAGAGAGAATGACCAGCTCACACGCGCCATCGGTAAAAAAGAACACCCTGGACATGCACGAGGCACAGGGGGTATGACATGGAAGGATGGGTTTGCCGACTGGAGCGACTCTTACAGATGGCGCGGCAGAAAAGAAAAAGAGCGTACAGAGCGGATGACACAGATAGAACATGCACTTGCGGCGCTGCAGGCGCAAGTGAATGCACAACAGAGCCATCAAGCTACCGGCCCATCTCAGCGGCACGAAGAGCCTGCATTGGAAGCTGCCCGCGGCCCAGACTCTGCGCGGAAAAGCAGTGTGGCTTCCACGGAGAACGTGCAGCCCACGCTTGAAATGACGGGTCCTCGATACCCCGTGGATGAGATCACGGAGAGCGAACACGCTGAGCTGCATGTGAGATTAATGGGCTTATCCATTAAGGTGTCTGTCGGCTATGCCTTACCTCCTGTAGCTGGTGGAACTTACCACTGCCGACCGATTCCAGATGGCTATGCTATTGTCGGGGTGGATGAGGTTATGAAGGAATATGAGGAAGCACAGCTTGACCATGCTACAGGTGAAGGGGAAACTCAACTCAAATTTGCAGTGAAAACAACCATTCTTTGGAAGAAGGAACACATTGTGCTTCCAAATTGGAGGTCACTGGCACCCCCGCCGTCTCCGCAGCGTCAGCAGTCTGAGCCGCTTCAGCTATCTCCTGCGCGGCAGCCATCTCCGGCGCGGCAGCCATCTCCGGCCCGTCAGCCATCTCCTGCGCGGCAGCCATCTCCGGCCCGTCAGCCATCTCCTGCGCGGCAGCCATCTCCGGCCCGTCAGCCATCTCCGGTGCTTCATCCATCTCCTCAGCGTAAGCGAAAGAGCACTGCCACGAGGAGCATCAGTAGCACTGCCACAAAGAAATCCGCAGGAAACCGTACGCCAAAGAGTTCAAAAAACTACGTCCCGCAGCCTTCCGCCAAGCCATTGCCGGTTTTACCTTGGAATCGCAGCGACGAGGAGACCAATAGGATCTCGGAAGAACAGGTCAAGAAATTCTTTGCACCTAGACGGGCCGAGCCAAAGGAGAAAATAGATCCGGCGGTGGTGGAGAAGTTTTACAATAATCTTTTGAAACCTGAAACCCCACTTATGCCGGACTACGAGCGCCAGATTTTGAAGGCGGATGCAAGGCGCCGTAGGGAGACTGAAAGTAGCAGTCGTGAGGCACCCCAGAAAACAGTTACCATGCTCGGAGAGCAGGAAAACCAATCATGTGCCCCGCTCCAAATGTTCGACACACGAGACGCTCCTCCCGTAAATGATTATGAGGCAGAGCTACAAAGAAAGGCCAATGAGATGGGGATGACTTACATTGCATACTTGAACGTCATGGGAGACAACTTGCCCAAATGCGATGCCAACCCCATACAGCCATGGAAGTATGGGAAGAATCTCGTCAAGAAAGAGGAGCTCAAGACTCTACCAACAAAGATGCAAAAATTGCACAAGTGGTACCTTCATTTCTGCAAGACGAGAAAGGTAGAATGGATCACGGCGTATATAAGAGATGATATTTTCTTCTGCGGAGATGACGCGATTGACTTAAACATTCAAGACTTGCATTTTCTATTCAATCAGAAGGAACTCGACAAATCTGCCATCAGCCTTTATTGTGTGTAAGTACTATTTCTGTAATTCTTATCTCATCTCATTCACTTCATTAATTGCATGTATATATATATGCTCACCATATATGTATATACTATTATGCAGGAAAAAGGTTATGGAATGCAGGAAAGGAGGCCCTTTTGACATTGGGTTCGTTGACCCAAATAGAGTTCATGAAGAAGTGGTAGAAACCAAACCCGGGCAAACAGAAGATTACTTGCTAACGTCTTTACTGAGACAACAAACCAAAAGGGAAATACTATTGCCTTACAACTTCTCGTGAGTACTGTTACCCTCTCTCTTATACACATTCTATTTCAGCTTACTCGATGTTAAGTGTAACTGATGATGAGTTATGCGTGCGTAGGTTCCACTTTATTCTGCTAGTCATTCAACCCGACTCAGGAAAAGTCCTTGTCATGGACTCGTTACGAAAAGAAAAAGAGATATGGGCAAACTTTAGAGAGATGCTCCAGAGGTAATTTCAATCATATTATCGCACTAGATCGGCAACTTTCGTGACAATAAGTAATTAATTACTCCTTTATCCATTTTCTTTGTCGGACAGGGTTTGGAAAAGGTTCACGGGAAGGGCCGTGGGTGAATGGTCAGAAGAGCTAAAATTTGTAGACCAAAATGTAAGTAATACTAGCTAGCTTCCAATTCCATTATATCATGCTTTATTGATTATTATTTTGATTGAACTCTCTATTCTCGTAAAGTGCGCGCATCAGGGACACGGCAATAACTTATGTGGGTACTATGTTTGCGAATTCATTCACAACACGATATGTGCGACGGGCCAAGCCGCACTAGAACAATTTAGAGTAAGTAAACAAAGTACACAACATTATTTTATTACCATCAATTGTGTTGAGTTTTATTCTTATATATATATTGACGGCCCATTCTTCATATATATTCAGATCGAACGGATGCGGGACCAACTCCTACCATTTGAACGCATACGAGCCATTCAAGAGGAATTGGCGGGGTTCATACTTGATGAGGTCGTCACGCCTGGCGGAGAACTCTTTAGATATCCACCAAAATGAACGATGACGATGTATGTGCCGATGACGATGTATGTGCCGATGACGATGTTTGTGTATAATAATAGTTGCTTAATTATTCATGTACTCGTATGTACCGATGACGATTTATAAGTATACCGCTCCCGATCGATTCCCCCTCGCTCCCCTCCCTCCCGCAGAAATACGCCCAGAACGGGGCAGAGGCAGAAGTCTGCCGCGGCAGAGATTTAGGCCGTTTTCCTGCCGCGGCAGAACTCTGCCGCGGCAGGAAAACGACCTAAATCTCTGCTGCGGCAGAAGAACCTTTAACACCGGTTCCAGATACGAACCGGTGTTAAAGGGGGGGGGGGGGCTGAGGCCTGCGGCAGCCCCACGTGCGCCACCCTTTAACACCGATTCGTATAAGAACCGGTGTTAAAGGGGCCCCCCCTCTAACACCGAACCCTCAACAGCGGTTGGGGAACCGCTGTTAGAGGGCCCTCCCAACCGGAGTTAAAGGGGGGCTCTGCACTAGTGTCATCTTCAATCTGATAGGTATAGCATATTTTAGGTTGTTTAATGTTTTATTTTAATATCATACATCAGGGTCGGACCTAGGTTATACCGAGTGGGGACCTAGGCCCCTAGTCAATTTCAGGTTTCCCCCCTTTGAAACCTACAATTTTACTACCTAGGCCCCTGCTCAGCTTGGGCCCTCGCTTGCTGATTGGGCTGGGTCCATCCCTGTCATACATAGTTCCGCCGTGTTGACATAACTCAATAACTTTTTCAACCTAGATATCTTGAGCACTTTTGTGCCCTTTAGTTGTAGTTAACGGGCATCTATCTCAACTCTTTGCACTATAAACCAACACGATTTATCTTTAGTAGACAACATGAATCTTAACCAGGCAACCCACTTACCATGATTCAACCGAACTGTGCTAAGTTTACCCTTTCAATAAAAATAAAATAAGAATAAATAAGACCAAATTCACCCTCCTCCTACTTTTTTCTGAAAAGACCATACACCAGGTAGACACGCGCGCTTTGCTGTGCCGCCCATAATGCGTTTTGACATTCGATTCAAACAACTGACTTTTTCTCGCTTACAAACTCGATAGAAGCATAACTGCTTGCAGCATGCACAACACATATGTCATATAGCATGTCGTAGAACTCAAACAACACCGACGATCAACTACCAACCTATCAAGCAACAATATCGCATAACCTGTATAGATGTAGATTTAGGTACCATAATTAGCTGATAAGCTAAAAGTTGTAGTAGTCGCAAAAAATAAAAGTGAAGTAGATACTTTTAAATAGGGACATCAAGTATAAACAGAAGATATCATAGTTAATCATCAGCTCATATCCTGCTTTTAAATGTGCAGCCCATCACAAGAAAGCATGTTGTTCCTTTGGCACTAATTTCTATCAGTTTATCGGTGTTGAGAGATTTGACATCTTTGCTCCAGAAGAAAGAACATGGCTATGTCCCTGGGGCAACACTGATGTAGTGAACTAAGGATAGATCCATACTTTTTCACTGACAGATATAAACGGGAAACATTAGGGTTCAGACAATAACAAACTGTGACACGTATGCTATTAGTTGCGCAAAGAAAAAGGCTAAATAAACTAATGATATCTAAATCAGACTCCCTTAACAAACGGATGTGATCTATAAAAGTAAAAAATAATTGTCACCAAGGTGTCAATTCTGGACAGTTTGGACAAGCTCCTTGTGTGCATCAAAATGGAGGTTTCGTTGTACGCCTGTGCATGAGAAAAATCATAAGAAAATAGACTAATTCTCATAAACATTAGTTTTGCAGATGTAAGATTACGGACAATTCATAAGATAGTAAAGGAGCATGGTACCTCAGTCATAATGGTGATATAGAAGGAGGTGGATTCCCTTGGTTCATCTGATACCTTGATTCCTGGTTTTGTAAGTCAATGAATTAGTGTTACATAGGACTGTTGCATTTCTCACAAAACCTCATAAGAAGAAGAATTGGGTTCACTTTTCTTGTCACCCATATTAGGACTTCACGTGCAGGAGATAACAGTTTCAACATTACACAATACGATTCAAACATGGATGCGCTTGACAATGCCACTAACAGTTTTGACTTACATTTGCTAGGCTAGTTAACTCATATTTTCAAATATAGGCATTTACCTTTTGCAAGTAAAACAGGGCATCGAGGTATGCAGATTCAATGGCCTCATGACCTATACAACAATAGTCATCGCCCTGACCGCAAGAATGAGGAGACTTGGGCTAGCAATTAGTAATTGTTTAGGGATATGAGGATGTTTCCAAAATGATCAATAGGATAAACCTTGAATTAGTTTCAAATAAAAAAATTAGTTAATGGCAATTTGAATTTTTTGTAAATATTCCCATTTTTTCGTGAACCGGAGATGTTTCGCTAATCAAGTGTGAACAAATAAAAACCAATCGGAATTTTTCGAACGACCCAACACAAAAACAAAAATATTGCCATGAATCATACCCTACAAAATAAATTCGACCCTTGCTTTTGACGATTCATTTACTTCCAGTAATGATTTATTCGAACACCAAGCATTCATGGTTTTATAGGCGTCGCCTAGACGACGCTTAGGCATCCAGGCGTTCCTCCTCCGTCTTGGAAAATTGACCAATTTAGGCGTCTAAAGCGCCCGCCTAGGAGTGTAAAGCGCTCGCCTAGGTGTTAGAGCGCCTCTAGGTCGCCTTAAGACGCCTTAAAGCCTTTAAAACCATGCAAGCATTACTCATGCACAAACACATAGAGAAGAAGTCGCCTTTTGTGAAAGCTAGCCAGATTTCACCATGTGACACGTGCGTATGTTCTTCTAATCTTCTATGCGATATCACAACGACCGAACATGCAATAGTTTTGAATCTTTGGCCAATACTCATTGACTGGACCCTTTGACCTCTCGTCCAAACAAAAGGTGCATAGGAAGCGACCATTGGGAACTTTTTTTAGAAATTAAAGGTAGGAAAAGAACATCTGACTAATCCACAAGGTCACACAAATGAAAAATGGAAATGCGGTAATAAACTTATAACTTAGAGATTAACTACGTGGGTCGTTGATATGCATAAGCGAGCTCAATATCCTGGTACTATAAAGGTTTATTCACAATATGCGCAAAACATATAATGATACAATTATATCCCAAAGACATGACCTTTGATTTTAGATCTCACACGGTCATACCTGACTACATGGACTTCAAATTTCGATCTCATACCTATGAACTGTAACAGAAAGGAGATCTATGAATCACTGGAAAATTAAACGGATTTGTGCAAGGTGGGAACATAATAAATGAACTTGAAAGATGTACGCACCTCATAAAATGAATAAACATGTATCACACTGAATCTTCTGAAACCAGAAGCTGAAGACAAATATTTACGCTGGGTAAGGCAACCAACAAATAAAAATAAAATTTATATAACTAAAGTATATTCAGATTATAGTCAAGATTAAATATCCAATGCATCCATATAAGTAGAAGGGAGTAGGGCCTGTAAAACCTCATATATCTCTTTTTGTTTCATGTTTTGACATATTCTTTCAGGCACACGTGACGCAAATCAATTACCTTCTCAATGATAAGAATAGGCGTAAGTTACATCTTGTCAAAGACCTACAGAAGAATTCATGCGAACAACTTATCTGGTAAAAACTTAGCAAATCTCTGTCTCTACTACTATAAAGAGACAGATTCATCGTCCATCCTACCCCCTTCATGTGTTACAGCCATCGAGCGGGCGACCTAGTCTGGTGCTCGTCTCATAGGCATGTAGATTACACAAACCCGTCAGAAGATGCAGGAAACTGGATCGAACCTAAAACCCAGCTCCGTTGATCGTCCACATTCAGATTGGAAGCACAATTCTTAGATACTGCATATGTAATTGCTAAGCTATTGCAAATTATGCTAATTTGTCTTAATGGCATGGCCTCTAGTTACATGATTTACTGGTCAGAATTTCACAGTGAGGTAGTAACATCCAAGTAGGTGTGCCAAAAGATAATGTATTTAACGTCACAGTAAGTATCATGTTAGTGAATTGCACTTCACTGTTGATTCATATTTTTCTTAGGTTGTACTAACAGAACTTATAATAGTGCCAGCATCACTCATGTAAAATATCTTCATTCATTTTCAAGTGTCTTCAGTCAAATGGTGATTTCAGTACATGGCACATTCCTCACTTTCTTGTGTTCTCTTCCTTACCGTGGCTTACTGGATTAAAGATCTATGCTTAGCTTAGCCAATATATGAAGAACAATAATTGATAACCACGATAAATAAGAGGTTACTAATGAATCTCCCTAATGATTTATTGGCACCAATATGACGACGCCACATGAATGGAAATAACTAAATTATCATATGCAAGAACCAAAAAATGAAGCAGCTGCACAAAAAGAACTACAGAAGCACAATTCATTCAGAAAATATTTGAGATCACCACTTATTCAAGATCAAGCCGATAATCCATCCAATAAATGCAGTAACCTTTAGAATAAAATCAAAGCAATTAAAGAATTAGGAGAAATATGATTAGCGAATTTACTTACTGACAAAAACGTATAACCCTTTCAAATAAGAAATATAACCTCTAGACATCTTAGTAGGATGACTATCCATCATAACCGAAGCCAACATGCTAAACCACGGAGTCCACACAACAATCAGCAAAATATAGGATAGGCTAGCAATCAGGCATGTAAACACCAGCTGCTCCACACCAGTGCTTTCAAGGAAAACACAGGTCATGCAAACCACATGGTGGTGTGCTGAGTCGTTGTCATTGTGGTGGAGCTGGGAATTGGAGAGGGCTGAGGAGCACATCCAGAACGACACCAACTTGGTGAATCACTGGTAGAGCAGCACGGCAAGGACACCAACTTGGTGAACCGCCGGTAGATCTCATCGTCGGTTCCTCCCACCTGGGAGAGCCGCCCGGGGGAACGGAAATGGCCGCCGGTGGCGGCACATCACCATCAAGTGAGAGAGGAAAGTAGCAAAACCTACGCTATTGGGTTTTTCCCCGAGGTTGTTCGTGCATTTTGTCGAACATGTTGGAGGCAGCCGCACCTCCATCGTCTCTAGACACACTCAGAGACAAGTTCTGCGGCAGGAAAGGGCCGTCTGGCTACAGATTCACCCCCTAGTGATATGAACTGTCAGCAAGTGAACTGATTAATCAGTACATGACCTGCATCAGTCTACATGGCAGGCCTCTCTCTACTCGGAGTGACCTATGGGAATTCCCCTTGGCAGGATGGAGTCGCAAGAGTAATTTCCAATCTAACTACACACATCATGACTCAAGAGATAGAGCGGCCCTGGCGCTCTTTCCGCCTGAATGATGGTGCCCATTTCCGCAAAAACTAAATTTGACATGTATTGATTGGAATTGATTGCAATAAAGGGAAAGCGTGTATCATTAAAATTGGTGAAACTCACCACAATTCTGTCCTACCATCTTTCTTCCTTTGCGGAGTACTGGACATAGCATCAAGTGCAAAGTAGGAGTCCATCATCGTACGACACAGGGTAGGACCGACGGCCACTCAAGCTGGCCGGAGCCAAGCTCAACCTCGTCCCCTGTCACCATCGCATCCGGACCTCCGGCGCCGAACAGGGACGACCGGTAGCCACAGCCGCCACTTCATAGGATCTGGAGGCGCCGTGAAGCCAGCCTCGATTCCGGCTGTCCGCCGTTCCCCGGGCCGATGCGCTCGGGGACGACGCCGTCCATGGCGGGCTGGAGGTGCGAGCATCAGACAGATCGGTCCAGTAACTTGTGAGGTAGGATGGCATGTACTCATGTGGTGGAAGGCGAGGTGGCGGCGGCTCAGCTGATTTGGTGCAGCGGCGCTCCGGGAGAGATAAGAAAGAAGCATGGGAAGAGAGGAAGCAGGGTCGACTCGGGACTCGGGAGGAGAGGAGGATTCCACCGCTGTCGTTTTCTCAGGCATAGGAGAGCACTCGGTCACTGCCATCGTGGTCCAGGGTCGTTGATAGGCCCAATCCTCAGCCATGAAGAACCCTCGCCCATGGTAGAAAAAATTGCAGCTTACCAGCCCAAATCAACGACCAAGATGGCTTCCATCCAAAGATCTAATGGATGAGAACACACCTATCTGAAGTACCCTCAAATGGCTGGGTCATGCTCAAGCTTAAGCTATAAGATAATGAGTTGCCACGACTCATGGTCAATGCGATTGCAAGGTGGTTCCTGGATTGACTCTAAGGCGGTTTGCAGCCATATGTATCCGTTCTCATAGGAAATCTCTCTGGTATCCCCTTCGCGTACTCCTATCCCGCGGCGGCAGAATGGACGAAAATAACCCATAAAAAAACAATTTCACCGAATAAACTCTGGTTAAGATAAAATCACGAAACTAACCCTTTTTGCAACGCCATACGGGCTGGCGCTGCATCCTGAAGAGCGGCGCCGTTACGCCTGGCGTTGCGCACCTGCCAGCGTGGCGCCTCGTGGGCCCCGGTCCCGCTAGTTTGGCGCCGTGTAGTGTGGCGCCGCACTGTGTAGTGCAGCGCCGTTGCGCTTGGCGCCGCACTTCAGGTCTTGTACCAGCGCGGCGCCAGCCCTCCCCAGCCCCATCCTCATTCCTCTCCCAGCCCAAACAGATAAGCAAGCATGGCGGCGGCGGCGCTCTCCACCTAATACACCCCCCAACCAGGCCAGATTGGCGAATTTCTTCCAAGAATCGTGCTCCCAATCCCCTCCCCCAGGTATTCTCTCTAATCCCTCTCAATTGCATCCACATATTTCTCATTTTTTGTCCCTTATTTGCAATATTTGGTCTAACCCTAGATTGTATGGTGAAACCATAGATTGGGAGAACCATTGCCATGTTTACTTGATCTTTAGGTTTAGGAATGCTTGTAAGATGGATCTTGAAACCCTAGACTGAAATATTAGGAATGCATGTAAAACCCTAGTTATTTTGGGATAGTGAAACCCTAGAACTATAGGTAGAGAAATTGTATGCTAGAACTATAGGTAGAGTAGGATGAAATTTTTGTTCGTGTTAGAATTATAGGTAGAGTAGGGTAGAACTAGATGCTAGATGCTAGAACTATATGTGTCAACTATAGTTGGAATAAATGGACATTTTGTAATTGTTCTTATTCTCTCTATTGTTTTGAATATGTAGGATGTCTCTAAACCCCCTTCTAAACAATTCTCACTATGATGTTCAACACCGTGCATACAAGATGTCGGAGAAGAGACAGGTACTAAAAACTTCAATGCAAGTCGAACAAGATGCTATGTTTGTTTAGATGGAAATCTAACATTTTGCCATTGTATGTTTGCAGGAGATTCAACCCCTTCGACTTAGGTACCACGAGGTCTCGTCCGGCAAGATGCCTTATGATGCACGGTACACTCCGTACATCCAGCAGCTAGGACTCCTCCCCTTTATCCACATGGTCACTCGGTCCACACCGGCCTTCAACCCTGCTGCGATCACCACGCTTGTGGACCGGTGGAGGCCGGAGACGCACACCTTTCACCTTAGGACCGGTGAGACTATGGTGACTTTGCAGGACATGAGCATGATCCTGGTACTCCCAATCGAGGGAAACCCTGTGTGCATAAGCTCGGATTCAGACGGGTGGCGTGAGCAGATGGTCGACCTTATAGGGAAGGATCCACCCGAGGCTATAAACAAGAAGGGGGAAATACTAAGGGTCGCTGCCGGGGCTACTTTTACTTGGATCATCCAGAATTTCAAGATTTGCCCCGAGGATGCCGATGAGGAGACGATCAAGACATACACTCGTGTGTATGTGTGGTACATTATCACGAGGACTCTGTTTCCTGACAGCAGTGGGGATCGTGCTCAGTGGCATTGGCTCAACTTGCTCGTTTTTTGACTCTACCTTCAGTTGGGGTTCTGCGGCGTTGGCCTGGTTGTACCGTCAGGTAATGAGTTATTTACAAATGTTGTTGTATATTTCTGCACTATCTCAAAAAAATTGTTCTTACCAAATGGTTGTTCACTTCATCTGCAGCTGGATGATGCTTGCCTTAGGAGCGTCGCCGATTCAAGGATTGGTGGTTGTTTGCTCCTTCTTTCGGTGTGGAGCTGGGAACGCTTCCCCATTGGACGTCCGAGATTGTTGACATTCAATCCTTACATTGATAACGGCAACGACTACCTTCTCCCCACGTGGGCTTACAAGTGGGATGTGGTCTCCGAACCGCCAACGGACCCAGTGGAGGCGTACAAGAGGTACACCAACGAGTTTGACACGATCACCATGGATCAGGTAATTTCCTCGGGTGCGGTCAATTATATCTGTTGAACTTGTAATCTTTGACCCTGACATGAGTGTGGTATGATGCAGGTGACGTGGGAGCCATACGGTCGAGGGGACCGCTTTGGTGTTCCGGAGGACTATCACCTTAACCCTATTTGCCTCAGAGGATCTCGTCTGTGGCTAATGCGTTGCCCCATGGTGTGCATGTGGGCTGTTGAGTATCACTAGCCTCACCGTGTCATGACCCAGTTTGGGTGATTTCAGATTGTCCCGCCTGAGTGGAAGGACACGGACTTAGGGCTCCATAGGTAAGCTATTAACTGCCTTACCATTTGATGTGCTTATCATTCATCAAATAACGCTTTTGACTTGTTGTTGTGTGCATCTTGGACAGGAAGAAGCAGAGGAAGGATAAGGATTGGCCCAAGCTTCATAGGAAGCACCTTGAGAAATTCAGGAGGTGTGTGATCGAGGCTAAGAAAGCAAAAGGAGCACAGGATAGGCCCTTCAATCGGGATGCTTTCAACAACTACATCGCATGGTTCGTTGACAACGCGCGGGTGGAGATATACCCACGTGCATTTCGGGATTCGATCTTGGAGGAGCCATTGGTGTTTGATGAGCTTTCAACCGAACAATACAACATCAGGGTCAGAGAAGGGCGACAAGCCGAGTTTGCTCCCTTGGTCAAATTTGTGGTAAAGTGTGCCGAATATTTTTTTTTCCGTCTAGGCGCTTCTCACACCTTGCATGGATAACTTACTAGTTTCTTGTCTATGACAGCGCGATCAGGTAAGGAAGTCCGCCGATGCATGCGAGGACGCTTTGGACACATACCCTCGCGGAGAGAAGGGAGAGAGTCTGTTTCGTGAGTTCGTGAAGAAGCAGGGCCAACGGTTAAGGCGGCTGTCGAACTTGCTAGGTTGTCGTGACCCCGAGGTGGCAATACCGTCCGCGTCACGGTCCAACACGCCCCAAGGTGACAATTCTGGCGATCATCACTCCACATCCGAGGACGAGTCGAACACACCCGAGGTAGTACAACCATTGCACCCCCCACCCTCCCTTGCATTTCTCTTGAATTTTTCCTTACCAATCTTCTTTTGTTGACAGCCGCAAGATGAGGAAAGCGTCTCCGACGAGATGACATTGGGAAACTACACTCGCTACAAGGTCCACGAGAGGTCCGACTACGTGCTCAAGCCAAGGCAACCCAAGAAGCCTTACACACCCAACCCTTCCACGGCCAAGACAAAGAAGCCCAAGAATCCATATCTCTTAGAGGTGGAGGATGAAGAGGAACCGAGGAGGAGGAGGAAGATGCCCGCGAGAAGGGGCCGAGGGGTGAAGACCACCCGTGGGAAGTAGAGTAGATGTTGCAATTTGTACTAATGGTTATTGTCGTGAACTTGGTACTTTAGTGTTGTCGTAAACTTGGTACTAATGGTTGTTGTCGTGAACTTGGTACTTTGGTGTGGTCGTAAACTTGGTACTAATGTTTGTTGTGATGAACATCTGTAATGGTTGTCGTGATAACCATCTGTAATGGTTGTCGTGATGAACATCTATAATGGTTGTCGTGATAAACAATCGTGGGCTCGAACAACTGAAACAAATAGACAGACAGAGAGAAGTCAGGAAAGTGCCTGGCGCCGCACATGCAGTATGCACCGGGCAAGGTGGCCCAAGAAACGGCTAAGTCAAAGTGTGGCGCCAGGCTAGACGGCGTCGCACAGTGCAACGCGCAGCCTGGTGGCGCCGCACATGCGCTCGAAAATAGACCGAAGCTTCTGTCTATTTCCGAGCGCATGTGCGGCGCCAGGCTGGACGGCGCCGCACAGTGCAACGCCACCAGGCTTGGCGCCACACTGTGAAGATGCTGCTATAGCCAGCTTTCAAGGGTAGTTTCGAGGGAAAATGGTCATACATCGAACAAAAAATCTTTGAGGGGGGAAATGTTTCTTGACACATACGAAATAACACGAGAAGTCCTTTATCCATTGCTTAAATTCCAACAAGGTCCTGAACCTTGATCCTTTGCAAAAGCCACTATTCACTTTATTGCCATCCCGGTAAGAACTTGTCCTTGGTCCGAGCACTATGCCTTTGCCACCATCAACCGTGGCTTCATCTGCGAGACTAAGATCACGAAAGAAAGGCACCCGATGGTCCCGACCCAATACGGTATCGTGGATTTCGGCCTCTCTAGCCGTGAACCCCTCCTCGTCAACTTCTTCTTCAGGACCATCATTATCCGAGTACGATGCATAGCCTCGAGAATACGGGAGGTCATGGTCCATGTCATCTTGTGTGATATATTTCTCTAAATCTCCAATATTGTTGTCGTGGAGTTCAACATCATCATTGTCATCTTCATATTCACCCCCACAATCATCATCTTGATGTCTTGAAATCGGGCTCAATGTTTGGGTCAATGGAGGTTCACGCCTTAGCTCTTGGTCTACGGGTGGAGGACTCATAGTACGCAATGGGGATGCCATATGGTTCAAGTCCAAAGACAATGAACTACCAACTTGCTTGGTGGCAAATAGCTCAAGAGCCTTGTCTAGTGATTCGGCCACCACCTCCTTGTATGCAAGCCAACGGGCCTTGAAGAAGATACGCATGGTCTTTCAACGGACATGCATTCCCAAGCCAACATTATGTCTTCCCTCCAACTCAATATCATCCTTTGGGTCCATCCATTTGAATTCAATCCTCAATTGCTCCAAGACCTCGGCATAGGTTGGAGTACGCTCAAACACCAAATCAAGCTCGTCCGGGTCCGGTTCTATGTTACCTCTCAAAAAAGCATCCTTGTCTACATGGTGAACATGAACAATTCTTGCCATTCCTAACATAATCACAACAACAATACCATGGTCAACACACTCAATAGATACCCATGCTAACATTAACACAATACCAACCCCTATGCCAATACAACAACATTCTTCCATGCATCTTACAAAAAAACTAGGGTTTGCAAGATATGGACCAAAACAAGAAATTAATGGGTGAAATCAAAGAAGAAGGGGAAGAATACCTCAAGGCACTTGGGGGGATCGAACTCCACAGAGAGAGGCTTCCGATTTGGGCACTAGGAGGGAGGAGGTGGAGGGGGGAGAAGAGCCACCGCCGCCGCTGCAGCTCCTGTGTGGGTGAGAAAGAATGGGATGGGGCTGGGGAGGGTTGGCGCCGCGCTGGTACAAGACCTAAAGTGCGGCGCCAAGCGCAACGGCGCTGCACTACACAGTGCCGCACCGCATGGTAAGGCGCCGCACTAGCGGGACCGTGGCCCATGGGGCGCCACGCTGGCAGGTGCGCGGAGCCAGGCGTAACGGCGTCGCTCTTCAGGGTGCGGCGCCAGCCTGTATGGCATTGCAAAAATGGTTAGTTTCGTGATTTTTTTTGCCAGAGTTCATTCCGTGAAATTGTTATTTTTATGGGTTATTTTCCTCCATTCTGCCTCCCGCGACACCCCCCCTCTCTTCCTACAGTGAAGCAGCCATGGCGGTCATGCTCCAACTGGCGCCCCGCCCGCTGGCCCTACCTATGACGTCCTCTCCCCCCACGACACCGACTTGGATGCGCCGCTGGACAACAACATCCCACGGACACAACATCAATCTTCTGCCTCCTCTGACCTTTGTCTTATGGTCGTTCCTCCTGCCGGCTTCTGTGGGCCACGACCGAAAGGAGTAGATGCTTGCGACGGAGATGAGTGGGAGTGATGCGGCCTTTTTTGAGAAGGAGGGGAAGGAGAAGTGAGCAATCAGTTATTTAATCTTTATTTTTAGTTAATTAGGTTTTTTGCTGTATCATTTATACTGCAATGTATACATGTCGGTTGGTTCATTTTTGCCATGACGGAATCCATGCTTTGGGAGTATGTACTAGCATTTAGATACCATAGTATTATTCCTTCGTAATTGTTGAAATCAGTGCACAATGCAGCCCTTCTTGAATATTTCAAAAATATTGTGTAACCTGTATTATTGTCTATAATATTGTTGAAATCATTCCTTTGTGTTGGAAACTGGAATTTCCAGATTTCAACAATACAGTGCACAATGCAGCCCTTCTTGAATATTTCAACTGTATAGTGCAGACCTTCTTCTAATATTTCATATATCAATCATATGGTGGTTTCAGTTACTGAGATTCCTACTCCTTGATATAGAGATGCCTGAGCCCGCAACTATACCTGTGATGTCCAATATGATGAGAAAAGTGCAAACTTATCTGTTTAGTATTTGATTAAATGACTGTTTCCTAGCATGAACTTCCTTTTAAGTACTGGAATTACATCCCTTATAGTTATTTGAGATGCATGGTAGACACCCTTCTGGCATATGAGATTTGTAATTTGTTTCATGCTACCAAGTTTTTATCTCTTGAAAATAAGTAAACATGTTTCAACAACAAAAAAGCCACTTACCGGTTCCTTCCAAAAAACTTATTTAGGCGTGTTTAGAAGATTATGATACACCATAACCATATGTAGCAGACCATTCTCTTGAACTCAGTAATAACAGACCTGATGATTATTTTCTTTTTACTGAACTTAAAATGCAGTAGTCCAATTTAGACTTAAGACACATATTAGTAATAAAGAACCTTGGCACATTTAAGGCATCCTATTTTTATTTGCACTAGGTATTAGAATTTCAGATGGCACTGATGTGAGTACAATTGTGCATTATGGTCTTTATGCTTGTTTGATTGAATCAGAAAGAGTTATATATATGGTCTTCCGAGTTCTGACTGATTTATGTATGATTTTTAGATGCCTCGACATATGGTCAATTAAACCTCAACGACTGAAAACGAAGCTACTGACATGACAACACAAGGTACTGAATCTGCACATGATATTCCTATTAGTACAACTGAAACAACACCTAGCTGTTTAGAACCAGTGTCAGATGTTTCTTGATACATAATTAGGAAGCCAACAAGATCAAGGTCAGTTACATGACATTTCTTCGAGATCTTTATTTAATAGATTGCAGCTCATAAGACATAGTTTTTCTATGATATTAGATGGAATTGACCCCTTTGATAAGAAAATTCCCATCAATGGTGATGGTAATGAAACACAACCATAGCTAAAAAAATAATTGTGTGGTGATTGTAATGGGATAGGAGCACTATCTATTTAGGAATCTGACCATTTAAATATATGAAAAGCTCTTGCTCATATTGTAGTCACTTATTACTTGATTATAAAATTGTAGAGGGTGAAGGTTTCTCATATACTGAAGGTTCTCTGCCAGATGGGGTGGCTTTGCACTCTAAATGGAAGAGAAAGTGTACCAAAACCAATTTCGATAGAATCGTGCATACGGGTTTGTTACCAACACCAACAAGCGCATTGACATCATTGAGAAATCAACTTACATGAAGTCTTTCGTTATTTATAAAACAAATCTCTTTATTTTTTGTATTGTGCTATGGTCTTATTGTGCTATGGTCATTGCTCCCTTCTCATGGCTATATATGACAGACTAACTATGTCATGTTATAGGCATTCTCTGCATCATATTATTGTAGATATTTCTTTATAGATCATTGGTTAGTGAACATTTTTATTATGTAATTCACCATAGTGATTTTTAAGATAATGCTACCTACCCCTATGAGCACTTATGGTACTCTCTCCGACCCTAATTAATTGACTTAGATTTGTCTAAATTCGGATGTATCTAGCACTAAAACATGTATATATACATTCGTATCTAGAAAAATGTGAGTCAACTAATTTAGGTCGGAGGTAGTCCTGAAATTACTGACATCTATAGATTTCTTAAATTTAGTTGATGTGTATTCAATGTTTTCTTCTATTACTACTTCCGTGTAATCTGAGAAAATATTGAATGTTCATGGTTTGATACATAAGTGAATTGAATCTGAGAGGCTTCAGGATGTTATGCTCACATTTACTTCAGGATGTGAGGGTTTTTCACAAAAGTTTATCCAATTAAGTCGATAATGACCATCTTCTCTATTTTGATATTGCATCAATCCAAGTTTAGAAACTGGTATACCTCTTAGAGGCTTCTACCTAAGATAAACAATTTTTAAATGGGTTAATATTTTCTTACCAAGAAATGTTGATGGATGCATGAAGAATTGGAAAACAGCATGGTTTTTTCTAAAGTTATTCATAGGGACAGTTCTCTACAAAATTATAGTACACCGATGACTTGCATACTGTTGTTATAGATATTTGCAGCACAATGAGCTAAGTAGATGTTCTTTCTGTAAAGTTCATAGTCTGTTCAGGTAGTTTTTTTTTCTCAGATCAATGTCATATGTAATGTAATTATAGCTATTTTCTTGCATAATGAGCTTGGTGCTCATAATGTGAATGTTCTAGAAGTAGAATTTTTGTACATAGAAACCATGGTTGTTATGGAATTTTTTGTCACTCACATGTGTGATGCTGTCTTAGCTCTTAGTTTAGCTCTTAGTTAAGACATGAGAAAATACATACTGAACGGAAAGTTGGTTCTATAGGATGCTTGCATTAGATATGTGTGATCAGACATTAGATACAAGTAGGCGCTCAACCGGTGTATTCCTTGTGGTATAGAAGTATTTATATTGTAGAAATGACTAAAATTTGCTTGATTAGGTTCTGTATAGTTAATTTTTTTATAAACTCATAAATCATAATAAAATGGAAATACGTTGTTTAGATGTAATCATGAAGTTGGATGACTCAAGAAAGATATATATTGGTTGTATTTTGTTGGTTAGTTGTTCTAGAAGTAGAATGTTGGTGCCATTGGTAGATGACGGAGGTCGACTGCAGTTCAGTCTCTTAATCTTCCATAATATTGGCAATAGCGCAACATGCATATCTTTCAGATTGCAACTGGTTGAATTCAGGGTTGGTTCATTCTTTGTAGTGAGATCTTATATTGACATGTTTATTATCTAGGAATTAATAAAACATTGATTTAATCTTCTCATGAACCCAATTTTGTTTAGCTTCTGGACAAATCATTTTGTCTTATATCCTTAGTTGTTGTAATATTGAATATGTCTCCTCTTGGGCTCTTCGTTTACAACAACACATCAATTTAGGTTCTTACCTTGGTTCTCCTTATTTACAGGTTTCATTAATGGCTCCTAATGGTCTAATACTTGAATTATACTCTGATTTGGCTAACAAAATTCATTTATTTTTCCCAGCCCAAAGGGACAAAATGAAACATTGCATGTTCACTGTCACACTAAATCTCTCTGTATCGATGTGATTTTCCATTTTTTGTTGCTTCTTCATTGTTGATGGGATGCCTTCAACCGAAGGAGAGGCAAATATCTTTCTCTTCAGTAATAAATTATTCTTGATTTGAATATATATTAATCCATTGGTTTTTGTACCTGAGCATTACCAAATGTCGGAGATATGTATTGCTCTTTAGTTTTTCTGTTCAGACACCAAGATTGCAGTGTTTTATGAGCATTGTTAAAGAAAAAAACTATTCAGTAGAGAAAAATGAATACATTTGTGAGGATGGGAGAAGAAAACAGAGATTGGAGGGTTGTCTTGGACTCTTTCGACGCATGCCATGAACACTTTGGCAAAATGGATTGTCCAGTGAACACTTTGTTATGGAGGACAAAAGAAGACTTCTGTGAAAACGATAAAATACCCTTTTAAATGAGAATGCATTAGATAGACATAAACTTACAGTCTCAGATTGGATGTGTTCCACTCCATTGTAGAATCCCTTGGTTGTACTTGGGGGCAGGTGGTTTTGCTTCAAGGGAATGAAATATGCATGATTACGTGGATTCAAACAAAATAGAATGATCATCAATATCCTATTGTTTCTGCTATTGTAAGGATCAGAGTCGCTCAGTCACGTCCAAGTTGTTTCTGCTATTGTAAGGATCAGAGTGGATCAGTTATGGTGTGTTATACAAAGATCTTTTTTATGCATTTGGATATCATACGAGAAAATTTTAGAGTTTAACTTCCCATATACATAACTCATGCAATATTATGATCGTCAAACTATATTTTTTGGTACATATTTTGACTGTTAGCTGGAACACCTGACATGCTATTGGAACCCGTCATCCGTTATTCATGCCTGTAACTAACCATTGTAATGTTTTCAAGACGTACTTTGTGTGTAACATCAAATTGCTGTTTTGAAGGCATCGAGGAAAGGAAGCATTTGGAAAGGGGGACTGCGTTACACCAATGTACTTCTATGGGCTGGTAAATGCATGAACCTTTTATTACTCCAATCTCTGTTTTGGAACGTCAGATTTGGCCAGAGGATGCGCTGGACTACTATGTTATTTGGCTAAATGATATTTTATTGGACAGACTGATGGAGTACATGTTTTGGAGCGTCAGATTTGGGGTCGAGGATGCGCCGGCCTGCTACATTATTTGGATAAATGATATCTCGTTGGATGGACTGAAAGTTTATGTTGGATTTTTTGTTAGCTGTATTTTCGTTGCCGTTCACATGATTGGATGATTAACGATTTACCACTTTTCCGTTTCTTCTTCAGAACAAACCACAACTTTTGTACTTCATCCGTCCCAAAATGGATGTTGGAGATTTGTCTAAATTTGGATGTATCTATACACTAAATAGTGACTAGACATCTAAATTTAGATAAACTTCCGACATCCTTTTTGGGACGAACGGAGTAGTATTTGTTATGTGAGATGAGATTTTTTCATGCGGGAGACATCATATGATGTTAAGCTAATGAAATGGCAACCATATACTCGATGAAAACCCTGTTAGATTCATTTGCTGCTTCAACTAACAGAGACCCGAAGCCAAACTTGTCGGTCATAATTGCAGGTTAATGGAGACAAACCCATTTGACGCCACCATGTTTTCCAAACGGAACCTCCGTTGGTTGCGAATGTGAGCATGGTACCGTGAGGGCAGAGCTCTCAGTTTGGAAGTCCTCTTTAACGGCCCAAGCGAAAATCCCACATGAATCTAGAGGCATAAAAATCGCATGCATGGTTGTTACAGGAAGAATTGTGAAAAATAAGACAACTAGCATCAAGTGATTTAGGTGTTACCTTAGGTCTTGGACGATTTTCTTACAGATTGGCAACGCATTTTAAATTATCTGAAGTATGCTGGCTTTCCCTCAGGTAGAAGCTGACTGTTATAGCTGCTGATAGCAATGCATCGGTTGAAATGGCTTATTTGTGGAGATCTTGCTAATTTTTTTTTGAAAGCATTGTGACATGTTACTGGTAGAGATTATGTCCAGTCGGTAAGCATGCAGCTGAAAATTCCTGCCGCTTATTGGACAGAGCTATGTTATTGATGTGACTGTTCACATTTCTCTTTCCATAGAACACTAACTTTTCAGGTGTCTGGGTTCTACTCCAAAGGTGGTTCTATATGTATGGACAATGTGTCGAGCATGTTGGTGGCTGCGCCCTCAAGCACAGCTGTACAAGAAGACCTCCCTATTGCTGGTAGGAAGAATGGACAAAAATAACCTCTTTTGGAAAGGATTTCACGAACTGACCCCTCAGCGTAACAATTTCACTGGCACTAACCCTTTGGGTAACGCATAACAGAAAGGCGCTATACTATATAGTGTAGCGCCTTTATGTTAGGCGCTATGCCTCTTGCCAGCGTGGCACCACCTGGCCCGGCCCTGGCCCCACCCGGCCGTGTGGCGCCTGGGCGCTATGCTCAATGTGTAGCGCCTTTATGATAGGCGTTATGATTTAATGTGTAGCGTCTATCAGAAAGGCGCTACACATTGAGACTTAGCTGCCAGTGTGCAGCCCCCCTCCCCACCCCTCCCCATTCACTCCCCAGCCAAGAAGAACAGAAAGGAGGCGCCCCCTTTTCCCCTCTCTTCTTTCCCCCTCAAATCTCTCACATTGGAAGCTTCATTTGGTGAATTTCTGCCCCTCCCCAGCTGTTAGAGGTACCGTCCCTCATTCCCCCCATTTTGACCTCTTGAAATCTTTCATTTTGGTTAGACTTGGCTTGAAACCCTAGAAATTTGATTTGGGGAAAAATGTTTGGAAATTTGTTTTCATTGCCCAATGTTGGGTAGAAAGATGTGTATGAAGCATTTAGTTAGGTTTAGGGTTGTTGAAATGTCATTGTTTGGTTTATTTTAATGTTATGGCTAGGGTTAGGGTTTGCTTATGTAAGAGAGGGTGTTCTTGTTAGCTTTATGGTTTGGTAATGTGTCTAGTATATTTTTGTTTATCTTGTCATGGTTAGTTAATGAACATATTGTCCTATATGTTAGGGATGGAAAGAATTGTTCATGTTCATCATGTGGACAAGAATTCTTTTTTGAAAGGAAACATAGAACCAGACCCAGATGAGCTAGATATTGTGTTTCAGCGTAGTCCCACCTATGTCGAGGTCTTGGAGCAAGTGAGGATTGAATTGAAATGGATGGACCCAAGTGATGATGTTGAGTTGGAGGGAAGACATAATGTGGGTTTGGGAATGCATATCCATTGGAAGATCATGCGTATCTTATCTGAGGCCCGTTGGCTTGCATACAAGGAGATGGTTGCCGAATCACTAGAAAAGGCTCTTGAGATATTTGCCACCAAGAAGGTTGATAGTTCATTGCCTTTGGACTTGAACTGTCTTGCCTCCCCATTGGATAGTAGGAGTCCTCCACGCGTAGAGAAAGAGCTATGGAGTGAACCTCCTTTGACCCAAACATTGAGCCCGATTTCAAGACACCACGAAAAAGTGTTGGAAGAGGACAATGATGATTGTGGTGGTGAAGATGATGATGATGTTGAACTCCACGACAACAATGTTGGAGATTTGGACAAATATATCACTCAAGATGACATGGACTGTGACCTCCCATATTCTTGAGGCTATGCATCGGACTCGGATGATGATGGTCCCAAAGAAGAAGTTGATGAGGAGGGGTTCACGGCTAGAGAGGCCGAAATCCATGATACCGTATTAGGGCGGGACCATCGTGTGCCTTTGTTTCGTGATCTTAGTCTCGCGGATGAAGCCACGGTTGATGGTGGCAAAGGCATACTGCTTGGACCAAGGACAAGTTCTTACCGGGATGACAACCACGTGAATAATGGATTTTGCAAAGGATCAAGGTTTAAGACCTTGTTGGAATTTAAGCAAGGGATAAAGGACTTCTCGGTGAATCATCATCGTGCTTACACGGTCGTGCACTCGGACATCAAGAAGCGTTACACGGTGAAATGCGAGGAGGAAGGATGTCCTTGGATTGTGCGTGCAAGACCATTCAAAGGATGTCCCGATTGGCACATATCTAGTTGTGTATCAACTCACATGTGTCGATGCCCAGTGGTGGATGGAAAGGATGTGAAGCACGAGAACCAGCAACCCACCTCCGAGTTCCTCGCTTATAGGCTTTCCAATGACATCGCGTCATTTCCAATAATGAGCATCAAGATGGTTATGGAGCTTGTGAAAGCCCTCTTTCACTACGAGGTGAAGTACGAGAAAGCATGGAAGGCTAAGCAAGCCGCATTTAAGATGTTGTATGGTGATTGGGAGGAATCTTATAACCGAATCCCAAGGTTGTTGGGAGCGATGGACAATGCTAACCCGGACATGGTTCATGTGGTTGAACCTTATGGGAACAAGACAAGGATTGTAAACAGAAGAACCGTTCGAGTTTTTGGCCATGCATTTTGGGGTTTCGAGCAATGTGTTCAGGTACGGTCAAATGACAAGTAACATGGCAGAGGCCTTCAACAAGTTGCTCAAAGGTATCCGTGCATTGCCCGTCATGGCAACAGTCCGATATACATTAGACATAATGAATGGGTATTTTCTAAAATACTCATATGAAACGGACTGGCAGATTGCGGGGGACAACAATAACAAGTACAAATACAAGTACCCACCTAAGGCTGATGATTGGATGCAATTTTAGTGAAAGAAAGCGGATGCCCAAGTTGTCACGGAATATGATAATGACGAGCTTATTTACCAAGTTACAGAGCCCGGAGGTATAATGGCTGATGGTGTCCAACACAGAGGCCGAGCTTTCAAGATCTCGCTCAAGACTTGTGAGTGCACATGCGGAAGGCCATCATTGCTTCATCTTGCGTGCTCGCACTTGCTCGTGGCATTTCGCAGGCGACATTTGGATTACAATAATACGCTCACGGTGAGAGAGTCTGAGTTCTCTATTGAGACTACTAAGAAGACATGGTATCCTAGATTTCACCCATACTTGGACCAATCACAATGGCCGGAATACCATGGAATTCAACTATGGCCCAATCCAAAATGGAAGGTGATTAAACATGGAAGACGCAAGACAAAGCACTTTAGGATCTACATGGATGGATGGGGCCGTGGTGGTGGGCGAGAAACATGCAATGACCAATTCCAAGAGCCTCGTGATAGAGCCCGGTGTGGAACGTGCAATGGTGAAGGACACAATGCAAGAAAGTGTTCCCAAAGGAAAAGAGCAAAAGGAAATGAATCAAGCACTAGCCAACCAAGTGTTAGCCAACAAGACCCAAACCAACCAAGTGGTAGCCAACAAGACCCAAGAAAACCAAGTGGTAGCCAACAATTCCCAAGCCAACCTAGTGGTAGCCAACAATTCCCAAGCCAACCAAGAACTAGCCAACAAGTTCCCAGCCACAATGATCCTAGACAACAAGCTCCTAGACAACAAGCTCCTAGGAAACAAAGAGGTCGATCACTTGGGCTTAGAAGATGAAGAGGGCGTGGCGGTTTTAACCCGGCTAGTGTGTTAGGTTACTTGGCAGGACCAAATCCTTATGTTAATAGGTACGGCTAAAATGTTTATACTTGCATGCTTATGTTTTTGTTTTGAATATTTACTATAGGGGAGCCCCCCACGGTCCTTTATATTTCAAATAAAACAAAATGTATTATGTACAAACTAACAATATAAAAATATGTATAGAAATAAAAAAAGATTATACAAAGTTACAATAAAGTATCTATCCAGGAGTTCAGCTCTGGGATGGTCTTCTTTTTGACTCTATATTTTAAAAGTGAAACATCACTGATAAACCCTGATTTCCAAGAGATGAATGAAGGTATAATTCCTTTGAAAATTTTGTCATTTCTCTGTTTCCAAATATTCCAGCAGGAAAGTATAGCAATCTCTATGAAGCATGGACCCTTGAATTTGTGTTTTGCATGCTTATGTTACTACCGACTATGCTTATTTCATTGAATCAACTATTGTTCACATTCATGTATCCTTTACTAACTTATACCTTTCATTCTTATAATAGGTATGTCGACTCAACCCAACAAGGACAATGATGGGGAAGGTGTGAACTACTCGAAGTACTGGGCGGACGCTATGGAGGTTGTGAGGAAGAGGAAGGAAGCTGAGGAAGAGGAAGAGATGAAAAGGAAGGAAGTTGAGGAAGATGGGAAGAGGAAGGCATTCGATTCGGTAGTTCAACTTTCTCGTGACTTGGCTAAAAAGAAGGATGAAGAGGACGAGGTGAAGAGGAAGAAGGAAGAGGAGGAGAGGAAGAGGAAAAAAGAGAAGGAAGAGGAAGAGGCAAAAGGAGAAGGAAGATGAAGAGAGGAAGATGAGGGCCAATGCTAGGCACGACTAAGAGGAAAGGCCATGGAAGGCGTTTCGTACTTTTGAGGGCTATGGAAAGGAGGTTCCTATTTGTTGGTGTGAAACCGATTGCATTGTTAAGAAGTCCCAAGACTACAATTCCGATAGTTGGGGAAATAAGTTCTTCATGTGTGCCAACTACTCTTGCTCTCCCTTCGCTGGTATAGTTGGATATTCTGTTAGATTATGCAGTTTGTTTGGGAGCACATATAAATTTGTATACATGCATATGTTTTTCTGTAACTGACATACCACAACAAATACTCGCAAAATCTGTTCAAGAAAGTGAACATGCCCATAAGTAATGAAGAATCTACCCATTCTCTCGGGGCCCGGAAAATACCTATGCGAGTTATGTTACTGCCATATGTCATAGTGAATTAGTGATACTATAGTTTTTCCTCTTTTTTGTGCTACAAATCTGTGGAAAATCTAAGGAATATTCATTGACGTTTTTTTTGCCGATAAATACAGGAATTGAAGGATTAGGACACATCACAACAAACTCGTAGAAGATAGTCAATTAGTTTGACAAAATTCTATTTTTCTATCGATGCATCGAAACGCAAGACTTTTGTGTTTTTTGCGAAAAAGATAGGCGATTAGTCCGACTAGCAGATGCATCATGTTCAGGCAAAACCTATAAAATCAAGAGGTTTGCTCTATAATTCCCCTAGCTATTGTCATTTCTAGATCGCGTGGTACATCACATAAGGGAATATCTTCCAAAAAATCTATTCACTAAAGGATCCCAGTCGTAGCTGACACTTAGGGCATGTATACTGCAAAACGCTTGTGCAGGCGCTAAAAAAGGTTAACCCCAAGCATCAGGTGCTAGGAGCGGTATTTTGTAGTGAGTTTGTAAGCGTCAGACTCTTCTTAATGCTGCGACGCCAAAAAACGACTTGACTAACTTCACCCGCTCTCTCCTCTCCTCCCTGGTTTGAGAGTCCACCGAGTGGGCCTGGAATCTCGATGAGAACCGTCAAACGAGCAGGATCTTTTTCACTAACACCTCAAATGAAGCGTCTGATTGTACCTGCCCTTAGTGAACTATTTATAATCTTTTTTGTTAAAGATGTTTGTTGATTATTTTTTGCCGGTATCAGGATGGAGTGAAGCATAAAAAAGCTTACAGCGAGAGTCTGAATATAGACTGACTTGACTAACTTCACCCGCTCTCTCCTCCCCTCCCTGGTTTGAGAGTCCACCGAGTGGGCCTGGACCGACCCCAAACCCTCTCCGGCGGTGCCGCCGGCCGGAGATAGCGAAGGGAAGGTGTCGTAGTAGATAGGGTTAGTAGATCTATGTTTTTGGATTCTCTTGGCTAGATCCTGAACTTCTTGTTCTGGCGCCTCACCGTCGCTCGGCTCCGTCGGCAGTAGCGGGCGATGGTTCTCCGCTCGAGGATCTCCATTAATAAGGCCTCTTGATGCCTCTTGATCTAATCCCTTGTTGTGTTGTTTTTGTTGGAAATATAAGCAATAATCTATATGATTTAATTCGAATAATAAACTGATAAAACATGATCATACAAACAGTACTAAAACCAATTATGCAGATCAACAAAGTAGATGAACATATTACATCTATAGGAGATAAATCTATCACATCTACACCAAACGCTAGAACAAAAAACTCTAGCATAATCTGAAAAAGACAGTTAAGGATCACATACAGTGTAGGCTGAATAGTAGCCGCAGCGGTCGCAGCAGCGTCGCCCATGTTGAGGTTGTCGAAGAGATTGGTGACGTCCGGGAAGAAGTCGTCGTTCGGGAACTCGTCATCGGACGAAGTCGTGGTTGCCGGTAGTCGCGTTTGAGCGCTCCCCAAAAACCTGATCACCCCTCACCCGTACAGGTTCACGAGAGACGGGGTTCCGGAGGCCTACTGTCCCGATCTGCGGTGCACGCCGCAAGCCGAGCTGGGGAAGACGAAAGCGGCGGCGCAAGGTTCTGAAGGTAGGCGCGTGTGTGAATTGATTCACCGATTAGGTTTAGCGCAGACGCTTATATAGTGCAGGTTAGGAAGATCGTGGGGCTCATCCCACGTCCGAGTCGGTAACAGTCCACGTCCACAAAAACTGGAAACGGCTGTAATTAACGCGTCTGTTAATGACTCATAATCAGTTTTCCCAACCAGCAAAATAAAACTCGGCTCGACGAGATTCCCGCAACTCGCGGCGCATGCGCGTCGTGACGAGGCGAGGCGAGGCGAGGCGGGTGGCGTCGGAGGAGGAGTGTGCGAGGGATTCTCTCCTTATCACACCTTAGTGAGTGGTGCAACACTCTACTATATAAGGTGGTCCAACTCCCCTTCAACTAGCAATGTGGGACTAAACTTTAGCACCGCTAGCACAACCATATGCTGCCATATACAAGTGGGCCAAAGAGAATTTTAGAATTTGTCTAATGGGCCAGCAGCCCAAAACTCATCAAATTCCAACAATCTCCCACAAAGTCTCATTGGCACATCACATCACTTTTATTCCAGAACATTGTTTTATATACCGGTGTGTATTGGAGAATGTTAAGTTGAACTTTACGTTAAACTTCATCCTACACTAGCTAGCAACTTGAATAGTGGACTATGCCTTGAACTACAAGTTTTCCGCGCGCTAGTTTCACACAAAATCTAGACCGGTACAGGGCTACCGTCGGCTTCCCCGTAGTTTGGAGCTTATGCTTCATACTCCAGGGCCTTTCATGAGTTTATTAGAGAGCACCCAACTCTCATGGACTACGACGTTTGACAGTCAGACTCATATAGGTGTGTTTCTCAAGAGATGTTCTGCAGGACAACATCTCCGCTTATAAAAAGCCACTTGAAACACATTAAGATAAATATCAACCTGCCATGCAGATTAAGAGAGTATTGCATCTTTATGGAGATATAAATATAATATGGGTATACTCTCCTCTCAGCTGACCAACAGCTTGTATCCTAGCTCTAATTCACGGGATCTCCGATCACATATAGTGGGTTGCCACTGGGATCAACTGATAACGTGGGTCTCAAACCCATCTCCCTCGATGCATTATCTATCACATTACGTGATAGTCCCTTTGTGAAAGGATCTGTCAGATTCTTAGATATTTGGATATAATCCAACGAAATAACTCTGGAGTTTCTCAGTTTCCTGACAGATTTCAGTTTCCTCTTCACATGTCTTGATGACTTCATATTATACTTAGAACTGTTTTCTGTGACGATCACAGTTTGATTATCACAGTTCATCGGAATGGCGGGTATTGGTTTTTCAACCACAGGTAAGTCCATCAAGAGCTCACGAAGCCACTCTGCTTCAACAGTGGCCGTGTCTAATGCTGTGAGTTCTGCTTCCATTGTTGACCTTGTTAAGATGGTCTGCTTACAAGACTTCCAGGAAACAGCGCCACCACCAAGTGTGAATAAATAACCACTTGTGGCCTTAATCTCATCAGCATCAGATATCCAGTTTGAATCACTATAACCCTCAAGTACCTGTGGATACCCAGTATAGTGAATACCATGACTCGCAGTTCCATTCAAATAGCGCAAAACTCTTTCAAGAGCATGCCAATGATCATCTTCAGGATTTGACACAAATTGACTCAGTTTGCTTACAGCAAATGAGATGTCAGGTCTAGTAGCGCTAGATAAATACATGAGCGAGCCAATAATTTGAGAATATCTCAATTGATCTTTAGCAGTCCTTCGATTCTTTCGAAGTAGCACACTCGGATCATAAGGCGTTGGAGAAGAATTGCAGTCGCTATACCCGAAGCGACTCAATATCTTTTCCACATAGTGAGACTAAAGCAATGTAATCCCACCATTGTCATCTTTTAGTAGCTTGATGTTTAAGATTACATCAGCCACTCCCAAGTCCTTCATATCAAAGCATCGAGATAGGAACTGTTTGACCTCCTCGATAACAACAAGGTTGGTCCCGAATATCAATATGTCATCAACATAGAGACACATAATAACTTCCTCGCCCCCACCATGGCGATAATAGACACATTTGTCAGCTTGATTTACAACAAAGCCTTTAGCAGTTAAAGTTGTTTCAAACTTCTCGTGCCACTTCTTAGGAGCTTGCTTAATACCATACAAAGACTTCACTAACTTACACACCTTTCCTTCTTGACCATCTACTACAAATCCATCAGGATGCTCCATATAAATTTCCTCATCTAGCTCTCCATTTAGAAAAGCTGTCTTAACGTCCATTTGATGAACGAGAAGACCATGTGAGGCAGCCAAGAAAAGTAATACTTGAATAGTGGTCAATCTGGCTACAGGTGAGTAGGTATCGAAAAAGTCTTCACCTTCTTTCTGGGTATAACCCTTGGCCACAAGACGTGCCTTGTACTTTTCAATAGTACCATCAGGTCTAAGCTTTTTCTTGAACACCCACTTACATCCTACAGGTTTGCACCCATAAGGATGATCAGTGACTTACCAAGTACCATTAGCTAAGATGGAGTCCATCTCGCTTCGGATAGCTTCCTTCCAGTAGTCAGCATCTTGATATGCATAGGCTTCTGAAATAGAAGAGGGAGTATCATCCACAAGGTACACAATGAAATCATCACCAAATGACTTTGCAGTCCTTTGTCTCTTGCTGCTTTTGGGAGATTCATTGTCATCCTCCATAGGATTATCAGAGTGTTCTATCGGCATAGTGGGTTCAGGAATTATAGAAAATTCCTGACTAGATAAACTAGTCATCTCTTGATTTGATGAGCTAGACATACCTTTCATAGGAAATATGTCCTCAAAGAAAGTCGCATCATTCGACTCCATAATTGTACCAACATGCATGTCGGATACCTCAGATTTTACTATCAAAAATCTATAGCCAATGCTATGAAAAGCATATCCTAGAAAAACACAATCAACGGTTTTTGGTCCAAGCTTTCGCTTCTTGGGTATTGGAATATTGACTTTCGCCAAATAACCCCAAGTTCGTAAGTAAGAGAGTTTAAGACTTTTATTTTCCCATTCCTCAAATGGAGTCATGGTTTTATCCTTTACAGGAACACGGTTTAGGACATGACATGCAGTCATTAGCGCCTCCCCCACCATTCCTTGGAAAGACCCGATGTATCTAACATGGCGTTAACCAAATCAGTTAGAGTGCGGTTCTTCCTTTTGGCCACCCCATTTGACTGAGGTGAGTAGGGAGGCGCCCTCTCATGTATAATACCATATTCCGTACAGAATAAATCAAATTCGTTTAAAAAGTACTCTCCACCACAATCCGACCTTAGCCGCTTTATTTTAAGATAAAGTTGGTTTTCTGCCTCAGCTTTATAGATTTTGAAGTAGTTCAAAGCTTCATTTTTAGATTTTAGGAGATAAACATAGAAGTATCTAGTGGAGTCATCAATCAACGTCATAAAGTATCTTTTTCCACCTTTTGTCAACACACCATTCATCTCACAAAGATCTAAATGTATAAGTTCTAGCGGTGCTAAGTTTCTCGGTTCCGCAGCCGTATGAGACTTGCGGGGTTGCTTTGCTTGCAGACAAACTTGGCACTTAGAACCTTTGACAGTGGTAAATTTCGAAATTAAACTCATATTGGCTAGCCGCGTCATGCAACCAAAGTTAATATGACAGAGTCGTGAATGCCAAACATTGGACTCATTATCATTGCACACATGATTAATAACTTTAGTACATGAGTCTGACAAAGACAAGCGGAACAGACCTCCGCACTCATAACCCTTTCCAACAAATTGTACATACTTAGAAATTACAACTTTATTGGACTCAAAAACCAACTTAAAGCCATCTCGACATAAAAGCGATCCGCTGACGAGATTATTTTTGATGGAGGGAACTTGTTGCACATTCTTCAGTTGTACGGTCTTCCCCGAAGTAAACTTCAGATTTATCGTACCAACACCATGAACGGAAGCACATGAGCCGTTTCCCATCAACACGGAAGAAGTCCTTGAGACCTGATAATAGGAAAACATGGAAATATCAGAACATACATGTGTATTAGTACCCGTGTCTATCCACCAATCAGAAGAATGACATACTGAAATGATAGTAGGTAAAATACCGTACCCAGCATCCTTCATCTCAGTATCGCTAATAACAACATTAGTGGCCTTGCCGCTGTTCCCATGTTGATGCTTGTCAAAGCGATTAGGGAAGCTAGGAGCCCAATGATCAGGATCGCCACAGACGTGGCAAGAGCCTTTGCTCTTATCATTTTTCTTCTTGAAGTTGGTTGAGTGCGTGGCTTTGTTCTTGCCATCAAACTTCCCCTTTCCTTCAGTTTTGTTCTTATTCTTGAACTTGTGGGATTGGAAGTTTTTCCTCTGCACCAAATTGGCAGTAGAACCTCCCTCAAACCCTCGAGCAATTTTGTCCTTTGCTGTCGCCTTCTCTTCCACATGAAGAGACCCAATGAGATTCGTAACGGAAAACTCTTGTCTCTTATGTTTCAGAGAAGTAGCAAAGTTCCTCCACGAGGGAGGAAGCTTGACAATAATGCCACCGGCCACAAAGTTGTCCGGTAAGGAACACTTGAACTGCTCAAGTTCTTTGGCAAGTGATTATATCTCATGAGCTTGCTCAATGACGGAGCGCTCATCAACCATCTTGTAGTCATAGAATTGCTCCATGACATACAACTCAGTGCCAGCGTCCGAGACCCCAAACTTGGCCTCGAGCGCTTCCCACGCGTCCTTGCCATTATCAAATGACATATATGGGTCAACAATGTTGTCCCCAAGAACACTGAACAAAGCCGCCATAAACATGGTATCGACTTTCTTAAAGGTCATTTCCTGCTTAGCAGAAAGATCTCATTCAGGCTTGCCAAGAGTGGCGCAATAGCAGTTTAGGTTTTCAAACCAGAGAACTGCTCTCTTGCGCCATCTCTTATAGTGCATGCCATCAAAAGGAGGCGGCCTAGTAGCCGCGGCTACACTAGTAGAATTCAGTTGCCTATAATCAGATTTTTGGATTGTTGGAAATATAAGCAATAATCCATATGATTTAATCCGAATAATAAACTGATAAAACATGATCGTATAAACGGTACTAAAACCAATTATACAGATCAACAAAGTAGATGAACAGATTACATCTATAGGAGATAAACCTATCACATCTACACCAAACACTAGAACAAAGAAATCTAGCATAATCTGAAAAATACAAGGATCACATATAGTGTAGGCTAAATAGCAGCCGTAGCGGTCGCAACAGCATCGTCCATGTTGAGGTTGTCGAAGAGATTGGTGACGTCCGGGAAGAAGTCGTCGTTCGGGAACTCGCTGTCGGACGACGTCGTGGTTGCCAGTAGTCGCGCTTAAGCGCTCCCCAAAAGCCTGATCGCCCCTCACCCGTACAGGTCACGAGAGGCGGGGTTCCAGAGGCCTAATGTTCCGATCTGCGGTGCACGCTGCAAGCCGGGATGGGGAAGACGAAAACGGCGATGCAAGGTTCTAGAGATAGGCGCGTGTGTGGATTGATTCACCGATTATGTTTAGCACAGACGCTTATATAGTGCAGGTTAGGAAGATCGTGGGACTCAGCCCACGTCCAAGTCGGTAACAGTCCACGTCCATAAAAACTGGAAAGGGCTGTAATTAACGCGTCCGTTATTGACTCATAATCAGTTTTCCCAACCAGCAAAATAAAGCTCGGCTCAGCGAGATTTCCGTAACCCGCGGCGCGCACGCGTCGTGATGAGGCGAGGCGGGCGGCGTCGGAGGAGGAGTGCGCTAGATCTTCTCTTCTTGTCACACCTTAGTGAGTGGTGCAACACTCTACTATATAAGGTGGTCCAACTCCCCTTCAACTAGCAATGTGGAACTAAACTTTAGCACCACTAGCACAGCCATATGCTGCCATATACAAGTGGGCCAAAGAGAATTTCAGAATTTGTCTAATGGACCAGCATCCCAAAACTCATCAAATTCCAACAGTTTCTTCTCCTCCTGACAGGCCGTGGAGGTGAGGGGGAAGAGAACTACAGTCTGGCGGCAGACTGATCTGGAGGTGGTTGGGGACTCTCTGCTATTTTGATGCCTTGGTGTGGCTATGGATGGTCGTCAATGGAAGCCACTACCCTGCTTCCAAGGGGAAAGAGGATGGGGTCCGATCTAGAGGCGAGTCCCCTTCATAAGCGCCTTCGTCATCTTCCTTGTGGTGGGGAGAGGAAGGAGGCAGCCATGTGGCCATCGGTGCAGGGTCCCAGTGACAAGGGAGCAAGGAAGCTTCTCCTGGGAGTTCATCAACGGTGGCCCCACACCTGGCTGGCTATGGTGGTAGGGGTGAGGCGTCGCGACAAGGAATGGCGGCCCGTTGCTCTTCCGCCGGCCGGCCCTGGCAGCGTGGGAGGGAAGAAGGGTGGCCGTTCTTGATTTGTTCTCCTCAAGATGGTGATGTTTGGGGCAAAATCCTCAATTACTAATCTTCTTAGACCATGGTGGTGATGGTCAAGGTGCTGAGGAAATAATCTTTGATGCCCCTGGCTGGAGATTGGAGAAGACGATGACTCATTGTGCTGCTGCTCCAAAAAGATTCCATGAGTTTGTTTACTTCGCTTCTTTGGATGCATCTTTTCGGTCTAGATGTTACACAAAGGATCAACTGCGAATTGATGTTCAGGCTGTCTGGGCTTTCTTCATTTCGCTCGGGCGTATGTGCCGAAGGCAGGTGAGATTGTCTCCGATGTCGCTCCCTAGATTTAGCGATGTAGATCCTCTTGTATTAGGATCGGTGACGCAACTTCAACATCTACAACTCAATATTCTACTCCCTCCATCCCAATTTAGGTTGCATATAAGATTTTGTCAGAGTCAAACTGTACAATATTTGACCAACTAGTTTGATACAACTATAAACTTATACAATGTCAAATTAATATTATTATTTAAAATATATTTTTATAATATATATATTTTATATCATACATATTTATATTATTTATAATCTTGGTCAAACTTTGCAAAGTTTGACTAGCATGCAAAATTATGAGCAACATAATACGGGATAAAGGGAGTACCTCGTGTTCGTGTGCCATCTTGATTGCTGGTTGGCTCAACGGTTGGCCATGATTTGTTAGGCCCTTGAAAAACTCAATTGCAGGATTGACGCGTCCATGTTCTAGGCAGTAGATTTGTCTCTGGTCTTCAGAGTTTCGAGTGTATGAGCTATATTGTACTCTGGTTTAGTTTTTAATATATTAATAGTTCATCTGTTAAAAGAAAAAGAGAGTCTAAATACAGTTGTTGCTGCTACAAACTCTCTTTGATGGTCCTTCCCACTGTGTTAAGCCAAATGGTTCCGTTGTAGCCCTATTATTAAAGATCTACTCTATCTTTCTAGAAGCCCGTTGTGTTTGCAAAGTAACACCGTAATGCTGAATAGAATTGATCTATCTGAACAATGACAAACAACAAGAGACATGCGTAGCAAAGCGCGCAAAGTCCTTCTATTATACGTCTAACCGCGGGCTCCTTTTTTCCTTCCGCTGTGGCCAAAGCTCTCGGTGCATGGTAGTGGGCCCGCGTGATAGGTCGGTCCGTTTGATCCTTGACGACAGCCTTAATTTGGCTCAGACCGGATTAATTACTTCGTTTTCGATCCGGATCGGATTGCAGGTCGAGTCCGATTCGTAGCGGGAGATGAGATGTTGGGCGTTTTAAAAGGCCACGGATCGAGAGGGGATGGCCAGCAATCGAAGCAACACGCGACCGACCGACCGACCGACCGAAATTCAGCACAGCTAGCGGCTCCCCTGACTTGGATCGTCTACGCGAGTTTAGCACGAGCGCGTGACCAGAGAAGATGGCAGCGAGGCAGCAGGCCCTGTGCGCCAACAGCTGCGGCTTCTTCGGCAGCCCGGCGACCCGCAGCCTCTGCTCCAAATGCTACAAGGAGCAGCAGCTGATCGATTCGGTGGCCTTCGATCGATCCATCATGTCCGGCCTCGCGAAGCTCAAGATCAGCTTGCCAGCTGCAGGTGCCATCGACGACGAGATGAAGACGCCCGAGGAGACCAAGAACCGGTGCGTGGCCTGCCGGAAGAAGTTGGGCCTGCTGGGTTTCGCGTGCCGCTGCGGCGGCGTGTACTGTGGCGCGCACCGCCACGCCGGTAGCCACGAGTGCTGGTTCGACTACAAGGAGGCCGGCCGGGAGCAGATCGTGCGCCAGAACCCGCTCGTCGTCGCGCCCAAGATCGCCAGGATTTGAATCAACGCTTCATGATCTTCTTCAGATGAGCCAATGCAAGAAGCACGCGCCTGTCATATACTCACATGTACATGCATGCAACGACCGGCCGACGTCTACATCAGGAACTAAAACTGGAGAGACTGCCTCGTATGCCTGTTTCGAGAGAGACTGCCTCGTGGACTATATTTAGGTTGTAATCTTTAAACCTCTTAGATGGGCTAAAAATCATCCATGTACTAGATTTAGTATATGTAAACCTCTTATTAGAATGTATCTCTCTTCAATGTAGTAACCTATCTGTTCTTCCACAGAATTGTATTATATATACATCGGTTTTTTTTTCCAATGGTATACATCAGTGTCTTCTGCTCGGCTGTCTTACTACAGACAACTTTCTTGAGAAGAAAAGTTGCTCAAACTCGTATTGTACTTATGCGTGTTTCTTTTTCAGATCTGTACGGGAGAAGGAGGAGACGGAAAAACCATGTTATGTTGCACAGATAGTGTAGGAATTCCGGTGCAGCAAGGTTGCGCTACCCGTTAAACATTCATAAGCAGGCTGCATATCGAACGCAAAAAACGCAGCATAGTTTTCTTCATTGTGTGTCCGGTTCAGATAATGAGGTTTTTTTTATAGAATTACCAAATGATGAAATACATTTGTTGCTCCTCTCAATCAGGTCTGGTCCTGAGATTTCGGAGGTCCGGGGCGAAATTAAAATTTTGGGCCCCTATTACTATATTTTTTTAGCATGTATAAGATGATGAAAAATAAATACTTTAAGTATACCCAACTATAATATTCATATAAAATAATAATGTTTACATGATACCTTCAAATTTTCTCCGCCAATTCCTAGAAGTAAAGTCAGTGACGATGAAATCAATATCAACCTCGTCCACTAAGTTCTTCTCGGTGTATATAGTTGCCAAACCATTTAGCCTCTCTTGAGACATTACAGATCTTAAATAGTTTTTCAATAATTTCTTTCAACGAGTATTGGACAAAGACTTCAGAGTTAAACATTCCACGTGGTCAAGCAACACTTTCCATCTTTTGGTAGACTCAGAAAATAAAACATAGATCCGTTGCACAATACCAAAGAAAAAACAACCTTACCACAAGATTTAGCCATATCAAAAAGAGTAAGATCAAGACTATAGCAAGCACACGGTATATACAAAGCCCTTGAATTTATCTTAATCAACCTGTTCTTCACCCCTTTGTTCTTTCCTTTCATATTAGAACCATTATCATAACCTTGACCCCTAATATCATCAATAAGAAGACCATATGACTTGATGGATTCAACCAATACATTGAAAATACCTTCACCGAATGGATTCAACCAATACATTGCTCTTCAAAAATTTAAACATAGAACCTCTCTGTGATTCTATTAATTTTTGTTCTTGATGTCTCCTTTTTCTTTTCTTAGCACCAGATTCAAGCGCCATAATCAGTAAACCTCGCTTCTACAAATAAGAACAACAACTACTAATCAAAATTCAGAACGCGAATTAGGGCATATAATAGAATGCCAAGATAACTAAGACAGGCTCGTTCTTACCATCTATCTTAATCCTCAATGCAGATTGGGTGATTGTCTGATTGGGGACTACGACGGCCGGGCAGTAGCCAGTGTGAACCGTGATCGGCGAGAGCGAGAAGACCTAGCCGCCTAGGCGATAGCCACGACCCCATGAGATGAGAGCTGGAGAGGTCGGGCCGTCGCCGCGTCGGGCGATCTGGCGAGTCAGGCGACGTTTCGTATCATCGTATTGATCAGGCAAGACTAGAGAATGGCCACGTTCCGTACGGTCGCAGGCATGTATGGTCGTATGAATCAATTGGCGCTGACTCAAGTTATCAACAATCAAAAGGAAAAAAGCCCATCTAAAACATTAAACCGTTTTTTTCTACCATATATAATAAACCTATATAGAAAATATGGGCCCCTAAATTTTATGGGCCTGGGGCGTTCGCCCCGCTAGACCCTCCCTAGGGCCGGCTCTGCTCTCAATGTACGGTGTAGACGTCTCTCTAGGATTAATATTGGATCGAGCCAAATATATTGATTTTTGGGCGGCGAGGCCTAGATCTCGATCCGGAATCCATTAATTGGCAGGATATGCAACAACAACTTTACTCGTGTCGCCCTTACTTTCGTATGGTTTGTCTTAAAGTCCAAAAGTTGAAGTCCCGGGTACATGTGTTCTGACCTCCGGAAACAATGTTGTATGAGTGGTTGCACCCTTCTCGGTGGTTTTTTTTGTCTTGGTTTCCCAACTGCTAATTGTGTTGTTCGGTGTTTGTGGTTTGTGTTTTTTTAACAAAAACGGCAATTTTGCCTCATTTTATTTAGAAAAGTCGAAGAGAATTTACCGGTTCATTTGCGGGGAACCGGCCGAAAACCTACACAATACACCAATGTCGTCATGAAACACGACCATATTGGACACACCACCATAGCCAACCTGGCTACCCACATGCTAAGACACACAAGGAGAGCCATGTCGAGGTTTCCACGAGCGTCATTGTCATCACTCCTATGCGAACTAGCGACTCCGACTTCACCGACGACTTCCCAAACCGAGCCTCACAAATAGCGTCGGAGCCCATGCCGGCCCATGCCACCAATTGGCCACACACGCCAACGACATACAACTCCAACTTAGGTGACGAGCTTCGCAAGGGAATTATGCTGATCTTGTGCCGACCGAGTACTATGCAGAGGCCACTGGTGGCCGGTCATCGTCGCAGCCTGGACACTCTCCACCGCAGCTCCGACTCCTCAGCAACACAGTGGAGCAGAAGAACCCATCGGACACGCCGGGAAAACCGACTACCAAAGCTCAGCCGCGACCCATCCTTGGCTCGACGCATCATCTTTGCCAAACTGCACACTTGGACCTCGCGCAGCTGCCCAACATCACACCCTCTTCCCGAACCCCCGGTCAAAGGCGGCCCCGAGACGATGCCCCCAAGAAGGAAAGAGACACGGTGGCGCCTCCATCGTCCGATCTCGGATCTGTGGTTTTCCTCCGGAGTCAGGGCCACAGGTGGAGGAGTGAGCATACCTCGACGATGATTCCAAGAAAGTTCGCGACACCCGCATGCAACACCATCGCCAGCTCCGGCCAAAACCGGAGCAAGGATTTCTCCTGGAGAATCTCAACCACCTCCAACCTTAAAGGGCCGCCCACAGACCTCCACCATGCGCGCCGAAGCCCGCCGACCACCACCCATGCCAAATCCAGCTCCACACCACCAGGACGAGCACTTCAGGACATCAACGGACCGCAGCTAGAACAAGCCGAGCTACAAACCCGAGAGCCAGCACCAGAATCCTCGCTGAAGTCCACCCTCCACACCGGCAACACCAGCATCGGCTGCGGCCCGCAAGGCCCAGATCGGGACCTAACAAAAGCCCACGCCTAGATCCGGAGTGCCCGCAGTGACGCGCTCCACATTCGCACCCAGGCCAGCGCGCCGAACCAGCCACCGCGAGCCAGGATCCCTACCCGGAGCAAAGCGGCACCTTGCACCACCATTGTTGCCGCCGATGCCTTGGAGGAACGCTGTGCGAGGAGCCCTGCCGCCACCGTCCTGGAGCCTGCGTAGGCTTTGCCGGCCAGCCCCTCTGGTGGCGGCGGCACGAGGGAGATGGGTGGAGGGGGCTAGGGGGTCGCCGGTGGGGGATTCCCTCGTTCCGCCAGAGAGGGCGGCGCGGGGGTCGGGAGGTTTCAGTTCACCCGTGTATAATTGACTGGTTTGTGTTTGATTATTAGTGTTATAGCTCGCTTCGCTACCGGTGGAGGGATTCCTTGATGTTAGCCATTATGTGTCATATTTGTGTCTTTTGTAGGTCCTTTTGCCCGACGTCTTGGTGGTGCTTGGAAAAAATGTTTAAGTACGTTACAACATTTTGCAAGATGTAGAGGCAGGCAGGGTGGTCCTTTCTTTTTTTTTTCTAAAATGGAGAAGTATGGCAACCCAATTTCTTGGCATTGCTAAGGATCAAATGGGAGCCTGATGCATTATCCCAATAATTTAGGAGATTTCGTTCCCGTGTCTTCTATGCAGCGCTTCTTGTTGCTGACTGCAATCCCCATAGCCACCACACTCGCCTTCTAAAGGCATTTCTATGTTGCTTGCATATGGTCGAGCAAATTTTTTTTTATAGAGAAAGCCTAAGCTTTATTAGGGCATATCGTCCCATCCCAAACAAGACCATCTATAGCTGCTGATACATCATACTCCCATATCAACACTCTGTTTACATCACAAGATCACCCAATCTTGGCTAGTTCATGGGCTGGTTGGTTCACAAGTTATGCTGCTTTTTTTTAATTATGTTGCTTGCATAGGGTCGAGCAAGTTTTGCGTAGACTAACGCGTTTTAGAATCTGAACAGGAATCGAACCATATTGCTCGGAAGGAAACAAGATTGAATTTCCTCAAAAAGAAAAGGTGGAAGGAAAACCGTGTCAACAAGCACGCGTGGACTGTGAATCCCTTTTGACCTTTCGGTCTCGGACTGCATGAGCGATGATGGGGCTCTCCGGGCTCCGTTTGTTCTTGGCGTCGCACCATGTGGGACCGGGCTGGCCAGGCGGGATTCGGCGCCGAGCACGACAGGATATCGGAACGCAACACCATATAATAGCCACAGATAGGTGCGGCATCGAAAAGCAGCATCGACATCTTCTCGGCGGAACAGATCGAGCAGCCAAGGGAGATCGAGGTGCACGCGCGAACAACGACCAGTACGTGAGGAGGAAACGCTCGTGCATCACATCGAGATCTCTAGCACCTCGACTCGAGCAATGGCCGAGACGCAGCAGGCGGGCGGAGCTCCGGCTTTGGACGGCGGCACGGCGGCCCTGTGCGCGAACAACTGCGGCTTCTTCGGCAGCGCGGCGACCGACAACCTCTGCTCCAAGTGCTACAAGGAGCAGCAGAAGATCGGTGGCTTGGCCTCGGTGGACAACGTCGTCTCCGGCTTCGCGTCGCTGCGGATCAAAGAGACAGGTGGATAGTGTGCTGCTGCCGCCGGAGTCGGAGGCGAGGTGCAGCGGACCGAGAAGGAGGTGGCGCTGGCGCCGACGACCGCTACGAAGAGCCGGTGCGAGGCGTGCTGGAAGAAGGTGGGGCTGCTGGTGGGTTCCCTTGCCGGTGCGGCGGCACCTACTGCGGTGCGCACGCCGCCGCAAGTTTGACTACCAGGCGGCCGGCCGCGAGCAGATCGTGCGTCAGTATTCCCCGAGAGCGTGGCTCTTCTCCAAACGCTATGAAAGTTATAGCGTGCTAATAGCACGCTATTTTTCAAAATAGCGTGTATAAAAAAATTAAAAATTAAGGTCTAATATGTATTACTAGAGATTTCAGCAGCTATTTTTTAGTAATACATGCATAACCAATTAACTAGTAGTGGCCAAATGACAAAATTTGCTTGACATCCGGTGCAGGAAAAGTTAGAGGACAAGACCTGTGTTAGGTCATCTCACTAGTCGAGAACTTAAGATGCGCGTCCTTCTGGTGCTTCACTGTGTCCGGTGGACGTACCAAGCAGAGAGGCTGGACTTTGATGGCCTCCACAAAGTGTTTGTGCTTTCGGTAGTGATTTACTGGGGTTTATCTCCAATGCATGTTTCTCGCGTGTGATTAGGAAAGACGCTCATGTGAGTTATGTACGTGGTGTGCGTGTATATATGGTGGTATGTTTTTTCCCAGCAGTGTGACTCTCATGTTGTCGCATAAATCAATTTTGATTGATAAAAGAAAGTATATTTAATATAAAGAAAATATCAATTACACCTAGACTTTGCTCGAACATAATGTTAATAACTAGTCGGGACACATCCATGCACACAACCATAAGATTAAAAAGAAAATAGAAAAGGACATGTCAAGTTATATAAAACGCAGCCACTATACCTTACCACCACCATTGGAAACACCCTGACAACAAAACATGTTAATGTATGATCTCTCCAAACAGTGCCTTTAACAAGAAAGCGACAAAAATATCTAATCATCACTATTGGGAACACCTTGACAACAAATCATGTTAAGGTAGGATCTCTCCAAACAATGCCTAAAACAAGGAAGTGGCAAAAAGACCAACATTGATTGGTGTCAGACCAAGGTATTCACCCTGAAAATCAAGACTTGGTACTCCACAAGTACTACCAAAAATGAAATCACCCAGTGATCTCGCTCCCACTTGTCAAGGAGGGTGATGCAACTCTTCGTTCACTGGGCTCACCGCCATGTACACATGGTTTTGATGTGGACATCGCCCTGCAAGCGAAACTGCAATCGTATAACGGCTATGAAAAAAATATCTTTATGACATCCAAATCCCACCACCACCATCGTCTTGAACTCGACATGAGCTAACCTTCTAGCCTTCCTAGCATAACCGCCTTGATATTCCTTGCCTCAGTCATAGTCAGCACCATGATCACATCATTGTACCCGATGGTTCCGAGGTCGAGCTTACAAAGCCACATAGGTTGAGATTTGCGGTCATGCATGACCGGAACTCCTCCGAGCCAGAGGCCTTAGAGTGCCCCGCGCTTGTCCAAGAAGACCGCCGAAGAAGATGATCCAAACATGGAAAGCCGACCGAACAATTGAGACAATCGATGAGGAATGAAGGTTTCACTTCACCATCTAGACGACGACCATCGGTGGCCTTAGGGACGGCTTGATGCGGCCAACTCGGCCCTTCTCATGGGCCTCTGCTTCCAACGATTTATTCGTGCATGGCTCCTTGTGTACGCCGCATGGCCACTACCTCTGCCTAGACTGGCGCACCCATATGCGCACGTACAACCATGCGGCGTACACGATACTACCTGTTGTTTCCACTTCTATTGCTCTACACATGCGCAGATCACTGCTCAAAAATTGGGGTCGTTCTAGACGTAGTTATAATGTGTGACGACCGCTTGAAGCCCCATTTTTGATCAAATGACGGCCCAATAGCTGGCGCACAAATCGGTGACATCCATGGGGGGGGCACCCCGCCTTCATCAATTTGATGATAGGCGGCCTCGTTTGGCGATATCAAGTTGGAAAGGGTGGTGGATCGAGGAGTTCTAAGGGTCGTGGCATTGGGGTGTTGGGGGGGGGGGGCTTCGGGGTCGTTTGTGAGGCTAGTGGGACCAGAAAAGCTCTCTAGTTATATATTTTTCTTCCATCATAGAAATCACTTGTAAGACGCTCTTATTTAAACGATATGATCTGGAGAATGTGCACTCTAGTACATTAGATATTTCGTACAGATATAGAGAACCGCGCTGACTCAATATGAAACCGGATGGTGAGATTTCGAAATGCCCTTCATAATTGTGAGCTCAAAGAGGTGCACCTACAAAATCATAAATTCACTTGGAGCAATGAGCAAGCAAATCCAACAATGAGCAAGCTCGATACTTTCTTTTGCAATGAAGATTCAGACATTTCCTTCCTGAACCACATCTTACATGCCTTGTCATCGTCACTATCCGACCATTGCCCACTTCTTCTCACAAGCGATAGTGGTCCGAAGAGACCTAAGGTGTTCCGTTTCGAGAATTTTTGGGCCTGCCGGGGTTCACGGAGGTGGTAAATGATTCTTGTAATGGTGATTATAATCATGGAGAACCTTTCCAACGACTCTTCCATAATCTCAAAACGACTAGCAAAAGACTTAGGACTTGGAGCAAGTCTCTCTTCTGCAAAGTCAAAGTGGAGCTCCATATGGCTTTGGAAATAATCCTTTGTCTCGACGTGGCGCAAGAAAATAGAGTTCTAAGCATCTAAGATCAAGACTGAAGAGGAGAGTCACCGCTTTGGCGGACCTTGAGAGAACTAGGGAAAGGCAAGCATCAAGGATAACAAACTTAAAATAAGAGGATGCTAACACAAGATTCTTCCACCTTCGCATCAACGCGAGACGAAGAAAGAATCACATACTTCGCCTCAAGCACAATAACGGATGGGTCACAAATCATGATCAAAAGAAGAATATCATACACAATCACTTCAAATCCATCAAAAGGAAAGGGCCGCCTTGGAAGGCCAACTTCAATTGGTCAATAATCCCAAAGCCTACATGCAACCTTAGTGGGCTCGATGCCCTCTTCACGGAAGAGAAAGTGAAGGCCGCGATTGACACCACCGCTAGTGACAAAGCGCCGGGAATGGATGGTTTTACGGGGGTCTTCTTTAAGTCTTGTTGGAACACAATCAATAATGATATTATGGCGGTCATCAACCAATTTTCTACTATTTACACAAGAAACTTGCATTGGCTCAACTCCGCTAACATCGCTCTTATCCCCAATAAAGAAGGTGCCGAAGATATCTCCGACTTTAGACCCATTAGCCCCATACACGCGATTGCAAAACTCATCACAAAAATGATGACCACATGCCTAGCTACCCACATGAACAAGCTCATATTCTCCTCCAAAGTTCTTTCATAAAGAAAAGAAGCATTCATGAAAACTTCCTCTAAGTCAAAAGCTTAGCTAGATAGCTCCACAAATCAAGAAAGCCAACACTTCTAATCAAGCTTGACATCAAAAAGGATTTTGATCCGGTTCGACAGGACTACCTTATGGACATGATACAACACTTGGGATTCCCAAGCAAGTTTAGATATTGGGTATCCGCCATCCTCACCACCTCTACCTCAAGGGTGATTCTTAATGGTGTGGCTGGTGATCCAATGTGACACCCCTGGGATTATGGCTAGACAAATCCCAGACCTCTGTCTGATATAAGCCTAACCTAAATCTCGAAAGCATACAGAGAGAGAGAGAATTGATAACACAACAGTGACGGTAAGACACAAAATTATTACAGCAAGCTCATAACTGAGCAAAGAACCAAATATTACAAGCAGTGGTCACTGACCACAAACATCGAACAACACAAGACAAATTATGCTATTAAGTATAGCAAACTTAACAAATGGCCTAAGAGGCCTGAAGCATAATAATGACGTCCAATCGATAGATTCCAGGCTACCGACCGGGAACCCCAAGCTTCTCATCGATGTCGATGCCGTAAAGAACTCGTATTCTATGGTAACACTTATTCTGCTACAAAAGTATCAACGAAGCTAGGGTGAGTACAGGGTGTACTCCGCAAGACTTATGGCTGGTGGAGTTATTTTGCATAAAGCCGTCTTTGTTTGTAAAACGAGAGGGAGAAGAAGATCTAATTAGAATACTTTTAAAAGGGGATAAGAGAGCGGTATCTCTAGCTTTGATCATCTTTTGATATCCACCAAATCTTTATCAGCTGAACCTATCAACTAGGATCACCCCCTTGATTCCTCGGGACAAAGTAATACTATCAACTAGGATCAGCTGAACCTATCAACTAGGATCACCCCCTTAAGCATCCTCTAGCAACGCTTCACAAGACAAACCCTAGTTATGCTCGGAGCAGTGGATCAGGGAATATTATGCTATAAAGGAAACATGCATCAGATAGTATTACTTTGTCTATTGATAAAATACTCTAGAATCGTATGCACGTGGCAAGAATTGAAATACTTTGAAAGCATATGATTCATATGTATGTGTGGGGCTTCGCTTGCCTTTGCCTGTTGATACCCAGCTATGGATCTCCAGGATTCATCAGCTTGACTTGTTCGTCGATGATCCAATACTTATCTTCGATGGTATTTATCTCAATCATCAGTCCTGAACTCGATCTCGAATCATTGCTCACATTCATCTCCGGGTACTACCAGGAAGAAGCAGAAACACCGAAACAGAGGTAAACAATCAACACATGGCATCGATGCAATGCTCAAGCAAGTATGATGATATGACAAGTTAATGTGTATTGTAATGGAACCTAGTACATGCTTTTCATTTTAAACATGGTCCGAGGGGTGCAAACTCTAATACAGGGAGAACCTCGAAATCACCTATGGGGTTCAATTGGTTCTTCTAATTAAACTTGTCACTGAAGTTGCTTAACAATGTATGATTATGACTCTATTGTATAGATCTTATTTTTATGAACATTTTGATATATTATTTGTATTTTTATGATTTAAAACGAATTAGTTATGAATTTATCCATTTCTAATTCATTTTAAATCATTTTTGGAATTTTATAAAATAATTACATTTTTGAAATACTTTACTATTTTTATTAATCACAAAACATTTCTGAAAATGTTTATGTTACTTACAGGGTGGACCCACCTGTCATATAATTCTAATTTATAGAAATGAATTAAAAAAACATTTAAATAAAAGAAAAGGGCATTATGGAGTCAGCATGACGTCATGCTGACGTCAGCTGCACCATTGCCCACAAATCGAGCACGGAGCGGGCGATTGAGGGGATACGGGGATTCACAGAGGGGTGCATTGTAGAGAGGGTTGCGAGGCGGTCCTGGTGGTAGCCCCGCCAACAAATGGTCACCGGAAGGCGGCTGGCGTTGAGCTCCTGTGGCGGCAGCCACGGGTGGACGGTGCGGGCTCGATAGGGAGAAGAAGGAGTGGTGCACGAGCACCAGTGGCTCACCAGGAGGTCGATGGAGGGGTCGGCGAGGCCCGGGGAAGCCGGACGGAGGCAAATCGATGGTGGCCGGCATCAGGAGTGGTGAGGTCATCGACGACGATAGAGGTCTCCTCGGCCCGTTTCCAAACAGCGGGGAGACATAGTTTAGCACAACAGAGCTCCTAGGCACCTCATATGGCCTAGGGGAGGCCAGAAATGGCGGGGCTCGTCGGTGGTTGGAGCTTGGGTTTTGGGGCCAAAGGGGAAAACCGCGAGAGAGGGCGAGAGGAGATGAGATTGGTATGGGGAGAGAGAGAGGAGGACGCTGGCGATCTTATCCTTGCGTCCAACAGTGGCGGCGGGAATCACAGCGCGGTGAGGCGACGGACGACATCGCGATGGCCACATAGGTGCTTGGCTCGGGGAGGAAGACGACGAGGAACATGAGGGCCAAAGCAGTACAGGCTGCTGGTGGGCTGACTTGGGCCAGGTTGGGATGCAGGCGGTTGCTATGGAAGGAAGATAGAGAGGAAAAAGAGATGGGATGCGGCCGAACTAGGTTAGGGTTAGGTTTTTATTCTGGAAACATTTTTCTAGTTATGTTTTTCTGTTTCTCTTTTGTATTTTCAATTGTAATCTATTTTTAAGAATTTCAAAAATACCAGAACTTTGCAAACATATTAAAATATTGCAGTGGTCCTTATAACAATTTGGGCTCCATATAATTTTGGGTTTTCAAATATTTCAAAACCATTCGAAATTTTTAAAATAGAGAGAGGGAATTAGGGTTTTGATCTATTTGTTGAATACATTTTAAATTATGATGATGCTCATGAATGCACAATAAAATCCTAATTACCATTTAATAAAACTAGGGGTGTTGCAATTCTATCCCCAATAAAAGAATCTCATCCCGAGATTCCTAGGTAGGAAGACAGAAGGAATAGGGTTACACTACACTTCCACGATCCTGTCGAAGAGGTTGATTCATGCCACCATGACGAATGGACGAAGCGCTTCATAATCTTCGAGGTTATCACTCACACTAAGGAAGAGAGGGAATGAAATAGAACCACAAACTGAGTATCTCGTGGTTAACTCGTGGATAGACGTTTCACGAACATCTCAAGAGGTAACAACATGGAACACACAAAGGTAACGGAGAAAACAAAAGGAGATGGTTTTCAAGGTGATAGGTAGCTAGTCTTCATAAGGATTGAGACCAAGGAAATTACAGAAGATTTTTGACTTCTGAGGGAAGAAAGCTTCCAACAGAAAGAACATGAACACAAACTTTGAGAGATAAACCTCTACTAAACAGCTTAATAGAGCTTTATAGGTGGAAAAGATAGATACCAACAAAACTAGGTTGTTGGACTACTTTTGAAACAGAAGGGTCACTCTTTCATTCAACAGAAGGCCAAAACAGAAAGGTGTTTTTGGTGGAGAGGACTCGTGAGAGTCACAAGGAACATGTAACAAGAGAAACTATTGATTACCAAAATCATGGTCGCTCTTTGAACATTTTTAAGAAAACAAGAAGGAAACTCTTTATTCATCTCAAACTATCAAAATCTTTACCAAAGATTTTGATATCACTTTACACCACCAGATGAATAGGTAAGAAGATTCCTGACGACACGATAAGAAAGAAACTTCATTCTCAGAATCCAAGTACTTGGTATGACAAGACGCTTGCCAGCTTAAAAGGGTTTGGAGGATCGACCGAGAGACATTTAGCAGCTCTACTTTAAATGTTCTCCTTGATTGAAACACCGATAGCAGGCTACTGACAAGACTTTAATCAGTCATCAAGTAAAGGTCAGACTTCTTTTACAAAGGAAACCATAAGCACAACTCCTATAATGAGTCATAGAAGAAGCCTCATGAGAAGTGGGTGTTATTGTTGATTCAAGAGAGTATGACAACAGGTCTTCCGACTGATTGTGTCAACCATTACATCAATCTTACCGGATGTCCAGAGAGACCTATGTCAAAACCTTGAGGGAAACCAACCATCATTGCTACTTGAGATTCAGCTTTGGTTAGGTGGAGAGATACTTCAGACTCAACATCATACTTCTAACACCCACAACATACTTCAAGATGACACGAAGATGGTTCTTAGAAGTTTCCAACATTAATGCCAAATGTTCCATATGGATCTCATATAATGTGCAGAATATAAGGATGTCATTGATGGGCTCAATAACAAACTTATTGAGACACTCCAAGAAGATGGACTCATATGTTATATAAACAAGGCAAACTATTGGTCAGACCAAAGGACATGAAGATGCACTCAAGTGAAACATTACAAGTGATACACCATCTTATAGTCCTTGGAATTGAGTTTGATTTGATGATTGCCCAAATCAAATCAAAGACATGGAATATAACATATCCCCAATGGACATACTATATTGCTTCAACACAAACAGAACTAGACATCCCTTTAAGGAGGAACGGAGTTGGATAGAACTTTTGTCTTACAACTCTCCAAGTTGTTGTTTAAGCTCAATCAACTAGATCAGGGGTACCCAGTATGGATCCTTGGAGAAAGGAGCGGTTTGAATAAACATCTTACTCAAGAAACTGACAACATGGTCATGTGGCCACATGGCGATACTTCTAGCAAGACATTCAGAATATCATGAACCACCGATATGTCACTTAGTTCGAGAGGAAACTTGCTTGGTAAGGCAAGAAGACATAGTCTCAGAGCTTCGGCACGAGCCTAACTCTTTGACCGAAGAGAGTGCACTAGAATAACGGACTTGGTATCACAATCATCCTTTGCTTAGTGATAGCTTAACTATCATGCTAGGAATGATACAAATGTCCTTGAAGTTCAAAGCAATAAGAGTTACTAAGAATATTAGATGTACGCACGCACAACACTCATGAGTGCGAACAACTCAGAGGAAAGCTGGGTAAATATGTGTAAGAGCATCACTTCATCAAGAGGGTCATGAATCTCAACATGACCTCTTAGTATAGAAAGGGTGTGATACTTTAATGTAGAGAAGAACATAAGCTAAACAACGCTTATTGATATACGGATTACAACACTTTGACCTGGTCTTATAAATGACGAGGTAGTGGAGTTTGTTTCTCCTGACATCCTGAATTGGTTTGTCACGACGGACCACAAGAGTATCTTGCATTGGAAGATACCAGTGCATTTACTACTTAGTGATACGTCCAAAACATTTCTACTTTCTCAAAAACTTTGCTATTGTTTCTCCTCTAAACTTGTGTGATTTGGATGCAACTAACACGGACTGACGCTGTTTTCAGCAGAATTACTTTGGTGTATTGTTTTTGTGCAGAAAATCAACTATCAGGAAAAATCCCAGAAAATATACCAAAAACTATATTTCACTAGAAGATCCACGGAGCCAAAAGGAGAGACAGAGAGGGGGCCTGGGGGGGCCAGACCCACCCTAGGCGCGGGCCCACCACGGCCGTGCCTGGAGGGGTAGCACCCTCCCCAGGCAACCCCTCGGCATCCCTCTGCGCCTATAAGTTGCCTTTCGACCTAAAAACCGAGGGGGGTTCGATAGTTTTCCAGAAAGAGTTCCGCTCCGCCGCTGCCACTAGAAAGCAAGATTCGGATCCAGAAACTCCATTCTGGCACCCTGCCGGGACGGGGAATTTGGATAGGATCATCGCCATCGTCATCACCAACGCATCCCCATCAACCACCGATGTTTCCGTCATCCATGAGTGAGTAATTCCCCGCTGTAGGCTTGGGGATGGTAGGGATTGGATGAGTTCTATCATGTAATCGAATATGATTGTTAGGGCATAGTGCCTAGTATCTCTTGTGCTATTTGACTTTGTTGCAACTTGTTGTGCTTAATACTTGTCACTAGGGCCCGAGTGCCATGATCTCAGATCTGAAATTATTATTGAATAATTATGATAGTATTGTTTGTGATCTTATCTGCAAGTTGTGTACACATATCATTGTCTGGATCCAAAGGCCCCAAAGTGACAATAATTGGGAAAATCGGAGGGGATGGCTGTGGTGCGAGTATCACATGTGTTCGTGGAGTGTTAATGCTTTGCTCCGGTGCTCTATTAAAAGGAGCACCTTAATTGCCAGTAGTTCCCTAGAGGCCTAGCTACAACGGGCTGGCTAGACAGAAGATGTTGTGCAAGTTCTCATTGCAAGCACGTATGACTATATTTGGATCACATGCCTAGGATTGTTTAGTACTTGGATGCTTGTTATTATTTATCTGCAATGCCCTAGATCTTGAAGTTACATGTTTAGACTTGTCCATGCAACGCCCATCCATCCATCCCTATGCCTGCCGCACTCGAATCCTACTGTTACCGTTACTGTTACTATCGCTACTGTTCACTGTTCATGTTACTGTTGCTGTTGCTACTACCAAACTGTTGCTACTGATAAACTTCTGTGAGCAAGAATTATTTCCAGGTGCCGCTGAACTGACAACTCAATTGTTAAGGCTTGCAAGTAATCTTTGGATCCCCTTGTGTCGAATCAATAAATTGGGTAATAGTACCCGCGAAGACTGTTGCGATCCCCTACACTTGTGGGTCATCACTTAGCTACCAACTGGTAGACAAAGGTCGAAAAACAACAAGGAAGGAAGAGCATGATCAGAACGGAATCCCAAGATGTGGATGCATAAGTCAACAATCTTCAAAACCCGATGTAGAAAAGGGAGGTGTGGCTGAGTCACGAATATAGAAGCTAGGCTCACTAAGATAACTCTTGTCGTGATTTGTTTGGTTCCATTGAAGAACATGTACCATAGCATGTGGTATAGAAAGTCTTTTATCATCACTGTTCAATAGCGACAATATCCACAAGCTTGAAGGCTGGAGTAAAGGTACTAGCCATCCCGAGGTAATGTGTGAGCATTAACCACACGGGTCAAATAAATGGATCTTGGGTTAAAGGTCAGCTTCATGTACAAGATTCACAACACCAGAATTCAACATAATCAGGGATCTTCGGTTCAAGTCTGAGGATTAAAACCCAGAGAAAGAGGTAACTACTACTTGAGTGACAAAGCATACACTTCAAGCTAGCAATCACAAGGTACCTTCCAAGATAAGAAATGACTTCTGAAGTACCCAAAAAAAGGAGACACACAAGGCAAAAGTAAACCTCAAGGCCTAGAACAGAACAGTATTGGACAATAAAAATGATGTGGGCCCATAGGACAGAGAGATCATGATGGAAGAAATCTCTCAGGTGAAACAGAACAAGGGAAGCAAGGAACACACACCAGACTCTAGAGAACTTAACACTAGGTCACTGTTTGAGAAACGACATGCCCAAAAAGGCACCTAAATTTTGAAAGAAGGAACAAAATAGAAAAACTTTGCAAATCAACACAAGATAAGATCACCCAGAATTAGAGCGAAACTGGATAAGGAGTAAAAGAAGCATACCAGAGTTTTCATACATACTTTTCATCTTTGAAAATAGTTTTCACAAAAACTAGACTCAACATCGACTAGTAGAAAGGTTTTCCTACAGATGGTGCTCTGATACCAAAACCTGTCACACCCCCGGGATTATGGCTAGACAAATCCCAGACCTCTGTCTGATATAAGCCTAACCTAAATCTCGAAAACGTACAGAGAGAGAATTGATAACGCAACAGTGACCCTAAGACACAAAATTATTACAGCAAGCTCATAACTAAGCAAAGCACCAAATATTACAAGCAGAGGTCACTGACCACAAACATTGAACAACGGAAGGCAAATGTGTGAACATTAAGTATAGCAAAATTAACAAATGGCCTAAGAAGCCTAAAGCATAACGATGACGCCCAATCCATAGATTCCAGGCTGCTGACCGGGAACCCCAAGCTACTCGTCGATGTCGATGCAGTAAATAACTCGTCTTGTATGGTAACACTTATTCTGCTGCAAAAGTATCAATGAAGCAAGGGTGAGTACAGGGTGTACCCCCCAAGACTTATGGCTGGTGGAGTTATTTTTCAGAAAGCCGTCTTTGTTTGTAAAACGAGAGGGAGAATAAGTGTTGGCTGTGCGTGGTGCACTTCGTTGGAAACCCCAAGAGCAAGGTGTGATGAGCACAACATCAAGTTTTCCCTCAGTAGAGACCGAGGTTATCGAACCAGAAGGAGGAAGGAAACGTCTCAAAGGTGTTGCAGGCAACGTGAAACCTGCACAACACAAGCTCAAGACTTCGTCCCAACGAACAATGAGGTTTTCAAGCTCACCGGTTTGCTATAACAAAGGATTAACTGTATGGTGTGGAAGTTAATGGTGGTTTGCAGCAAGTAAATAGTAACAGTGGAAGATGTATCAATGGTAAAGATTGGACCGGGGTCTAGTTCACTAGAGGTGTTCTCCTTAGATAAACAACATGGCATGAATGTAAACAAATTACAGCAGGGCAAGTGACAGGAACTGATCAAGGCATAACAATGCAATACTAGTCAAAAAGATCCTATGAGCTTCGATTGGGCAATACAACAAGATACATAGACCACCATCCAACTGCATATATGACTAGAAGTCCACCTTCAGGTTATCATCCGAACCCCCTCCAGAAGTTGCAATCAACATACAACTTCTTTAAGCAAAGTGTGCAAGGTAAACAATCCACTTGCTCCATGAACAAGATACCGTTGTTTTCTCCCTAGTGGCAACAACACATCTACAACCGAAGAGATTTCTGTCACTTCCCTTGGAAACTAGAGGCATGAACCCACTATCGAGCATAAATACTCCCTCTTAGAGTCACTAGCAACTACTCGGCCAAGATAGCTACTAACAACGGAGAGCATGCAAGATCACAAACAACACATACATGATAGAATCAAATAGACAAAACCATTAACCAATCTGACTTAATAATCTCAATATCCATTGGATTCCCGCAAACACAACATGCATGATTACAAATAGATTAGATCTTGATCATGAACGGAGCTCACAAGATCTATACATGAAAGGACAAGGAGGAGATACAACCATCTAGCTACTACATGGACCCGTAGTCCAAGGTGGAACTACTCACGCTTCATACTGGAGAAGAAGGCCTCCGGGATGATCTCCCCTCCGATAGGGTGCCGGGAAGAACTTCAGATCCCCCCGATCTAGGGACGATGGTGGCGGCGGCTATAGACGGTTTGATGGAATATTGATCGGGCGCCTAGGGTATATGCATCGGGGGCTTCTTATAGGCGAAGAGGTGTAACATCCCAAAAATATTAAACATGAATCATCAATTGCTAATCATCCAATTTAGGGTTAACAAAAACTTTCCTATCTAAAAATATGAGAGCATTCATATGTATGTGTATGTAGAATTAGGATTCTTTTGAATTGCCATGGTTCCGTGTTTCATTGCTTGAAAAATTATTCTTAGGTGAAATAAACATCATTTAAATCATTCTCAAACTTTTCCCAAAGACAAACAACTCAAAATGAACAAATGAAGTGAATGGTCACTTTGGCCAAATTAACTCTCATGCCTACTTTGGCTATTCCAAGCACTCAAAACTTAACAGAAACATTTGTGGATCTTTGCACCCCTTGTTAGTACTCATAATGAGGTGCCAAGGCCCACTTTGTGATCTTCCAAAAACATTCAAATGCTAAGTTTAAATGACAGTTTAAAATTGAATCTATCTCATATGGGAAGATCCCACTATTTCAAAAACCACTCAAACAAGCTCAATTTTCAAAACCCAAGCACCTACAGAGTCCCCAGCACATGTCTAGCACACCCACCAAAAATCTTCTCAAAATTCAAAAAGAATTTTCTTGCGGCCATTTCATTAAACACTTGGCAGGCAAATTTAAACCAAATCAAATTCACTGTTTTTAATAGTGTTTTGGCCTAACTTGTTCCCTCTCTAGCTCGCAGCAACCATTTAGTAGATCATCTAGCTTAATTGGAAACCCCTAGTCTCACTGTGAGCTGGCCATTGTCATCAATGGTGAGCAAGCCGAGCCACCTCGCCGGCCAACTTGGTCGCCGCCGCAGCAGACCACCTCCCCCTCTCTATCCATGTCTCGGAGTTAGCCAACACTTCACCACCACCCACTGTCCCCTCCCCGAGCCAAGGCAAGCCATGGACCACCGAGCATGCCCCGCGCCCAGTACCACTGCGACATGCCGAGCACGCGCCAGAGCGCAGCAGCCGGCACGCGCGCACACGCCGCCCCTCGACCGCAGCCCGTGCCCACCGCTTCGCCATGATCCAAGGAACACGCCAGACATCCCCGTTCGCCGCCCAATGCCTCACAGCCACCGCTCGCCGTCAAAGACGCCGCCTCTGCCGCTCAGAGCGCCAGCCTCGCCCGACCGATTACCACCGCCCCTAAGCCTGCATTTAAGTTCTAGAGCATCGCTAGGAGACCGTGCATCGATCGCCATCCTCAGCCATGCCACTAGCAGCCCGTAGCCATGTCGCCACCGTCGCCTGCCCATCCCTCTCGGTCTCGCCGTCGAGCCTATAAAAGGAAGCCACCCCCAGCCGTTTGAAGCACACCATTCCACTCCCCTCACCTCACTGATCGTTCCACCGTCTAGTCGGAGCACGAGGAGCAGCAACTCGCCGGAATTGAACCGGAGCAGGCCGCCTCTAGAGGAGAAGGGCGCCGCTGATTGCGACCACCTCCTGAGCTGCCTCGACCGTCCCTGAGCTCGCTGTCGACCACTCGTTCGTTTGCCCGCCTCGCCATCGTTGCTGGAGCCCTGGTATTCCCCTTATGCACCCCCACTGAGCCGCTAGGGTTAGAGCTCACCGGCGACAGGTCCGTCATCGACGATGATCCCCAGCCGTCGATCCCCACTCTAATCCAACGACCCACATCGCCCCGTACCGCTTCGCGTGTTATGAGCCGCTGACTGGTAGACCCCTATCAGCTGAGCCCCGCGCTGCGGAGTGACATTGGGCCGGCCCATTAACGTCTCCCGCGCAACCCAGCAGTTTGAATTTAGATTTTTCCATTTTTGTAGAGTTCCCAACCTTTAATAAGGTAGAGATCCCTGTGTTTACAATGCTAGTCCCTGGATCAATAGCTAGCATCCACAGTTTAAGATGTAATATCAAGAAACAAAGGTCATATTACAATATTATAACCAGGAATAACATAATTTTATTACATCTTACATAGCTCATTTGGCTATTATATTACATTGCAGCAGAATATCTCTAAGCATGGGGTCCTTCATGTTCAAAGTGCCACAGGCAAACATGTTGGTTGTAGACTTGTAATCCTAATCAATCAACTTCACTAATATCAATCAAACCTGCAACATAACAAGTTACAGCCACAAGGGTCAATACATTTGAATTGTATTGGCAAGTTTCACTACTATGTAGAAATAAGTGGTTCCTAACATTACATGCATATTTGGCTAAGTAGGGTTTTAGGCTCATTTGCAGAAAGCAATAATATTTTTCCTATCTTTTTCAAAATAATTTTGATCCTTTGTCAAAATCTTTCTGAGCTCCTTGGTACACCCCAAGTGCTTCTTTGTCAAAATCTTTCGAGATCCTTGGTACACCCCAAGTGCTTCAAGTCTTTTGTTGTCACTTTCAAGTTTTACTTTTAGAAATTGGAATGTCGAGATTTACCATAGCTTCAGGCCTTAGTTGCTCAGTATTGTCCATAACCGGGGACACGGCTAAGTACTTAGAATTTTATCTTCTGCAGAAGTTGTACACTTTACCCACATGACACACTCTCATCTTGTTGCCACCAGTGGCCGCTGGATAAGTACTCACCAAGATGGAGTACTGGCAGATTGAGAATGTGACGAAGTCTTTCCATAGGGTCCTCCCATACACAATGCTAGCTTGTCTTCAGGCACCAATGTAGGGTTCCAAGTTCCCTCATTCCAGTAACCTTAAGGGCCAAGGCATGGGTCTTCCACAATGTAATTGACTAAGCCAGTGCCCATTTAGCATGTGGCTGTACACGGAAGCCACTGTACGAGGAACATGTTCAATCTCTAAGTCCCTGGGTGGTTTTCTTTTGGTGCACACACAAAAAGAGATTGCCATATAAACATGGTTCTTTTTGTTGCCACCTTGTCCAAAACTTGAGTATCCTTTTCCACCCAGGTGGTTCATTGAGTACTTGTTTTATTATATAAAACACAAGTCTTTTCAATACTTCAAAATCTCAACATGTATCCTTTCTCAAAATATACATAGCAGGGCTAAGCATATTACAACGACATTGTTTTCACTAAGGAATGTATAAGGGTATCCTATTAGGATTTAGCATAGCAAAATATAGTAGTCCTTATCATGCATGTTTCAAAATCCACTAAGTGTAATGAAAATAGTAGGACTTGGATGATAGTGTCACTTGCCTTTTTGGTAGAGGATGTTGGTTCACTTCTTGTTCTTGCTAATACCACACTCTTCTAACTTCACTACAATTCAATCAAACAAACATGGATTCAACTATCATTCCAACCAATAATCAAACAATTCATCACACATAAAATAATAGAAACAAAGTCATGCATGCAAGCATGCAAAAGATAGTTTTATTTGCAAAGGTGGTTTCTACTAGGCTCTACACATTGTAAGGTTCAAAATGGTCATTTTCTAAAGTGGCAAAGTCATTTGCAAAAGGGTTTTATCTATAAACCATTTTTAAATCAAATCATTATTTTATGTAGTGGAAAATGTTTTTAGCAAAGCAACAATTTTATATTGTTCACCAAACAAGTTTTTAATTGACAAAACTTGGTGTTTAGGGTCAGTAGGTTTGAATCAACACATTTTCCAAAGGTTTTTCTCAAAAAACATTTCCATAACAAAATCAATATTTTTATTTGACTAGAAATGAGCTAATTCAATTATTCAATCATAATCTTTACCAAATGCATTTTTAAATCCATAAGTTGGTTCCTAGGGTCAGTAGGTTCACAACAAACCAATTTGCAAAGATTTCATCCTCAAAAACTTTTTGGAATAATTTTTATAACCTAAACAAGAATACACAAGTTTCTGCAAAACCAAACAATTTAACAGAAACTTTTTACTAAACAAATGGCATGGTTGGCCAGGTCTTGCTTTTCTGAATCCATTGATATAAAGTTTGCAAATTTTGGACGTGTGGATCAAAAGTTATGAGGTTTACAAATTTGCATCTAAATCAGATTCTAAAATCTGTTTTAAACCAACTAGTGCCACGCGGCACGTTTCTACTGGTCAGTACCGCTTCGCGCGGATCGAGCGATGCAGGCCGTTGGATAAAATTACATCGCACAGCGCTGAGATGCTACTTACCCCTTCGTATAGCTTCTATCGCGTTCGTCCGATCTAGATCCTACGGTCCCTAGCGTGTGACCAAGAGCTAGCGGCGCTGGCGGCGGCGACTGGCGGCGGAGCTGTCAGACAACAACGGTGGCGACGATACAGGAGGTGGGGATGGAAGGGGAGATGCTCACCGGGTTCAGGAGGTCACGACGATGCTCAATGTGTTGAGATTTCGTCGAGGGGCGTACCGGAGCGGAGGGGATTGCTCGCCGGAGACGATGGCGGCGTCAGGCGGTTCTGGTGGTCGTCGAGGACGACGTTGCAGATCACCCTAAGACAAGATAGGGGCATGGTTAGATGCGGGCGAGTGTGGGATTCACGTGAGCATGATCGGGAGGGCTCGGGGCGGTCTGTCTTACCAGGGGAGGTCGCCGGAGAAAGAAGCAGACGCGGCGGCGCTCAGAGGCTGTCGAAGCCGAGGCTCTGGGGCGAGCGCGGACGAACGGGAGGCACTGATAGATGCGCCTGGAACTGGGGATCACTCTCGCGTACAGTGGGAGGCGAGAGGTGGCGAGGTGTGGCCGGAATTCGCTGGAGAGGCTCGCCGGAGCAGTGGCGGTGCAATGCAGAATCAAGGCAGCCTGGTGGCTCACTCGCAGCGGGGTTTGAGGGGAAAGAGAGGGAAGACGCAGGCGGTTAAATGGGTGCGGTTACTTGGAGGAATCAAGGCTGTCTTCAATATGTATTCATCGCCGGCGTTTCTTGTCTGCAACGGCAGGGCGGGGTTTGGGGGTTGAAGACGACGCTGAGGTGGCAGTGGGGTCTGGGCGTCAGCGAAGGAGGGAAGTGTGCGGTGGGGTCCGTCTGTCAGTCGCTGAGTGGGTCGATTCGCGGGTTCGAATCGTTTTCTGCGGGGAGGAGAGGAGTTGGGCTAACTGGGCCATGTGGGCTTAGCTGGGTTGGGTCAAGTTTGTTTTCATTTTTTTCTTTCTGATTGCTTTTTGTTTTTCTATTTGGTTTTCTGTTTTGTTTTTATTCAAACTATTCAAACAACCAAGTGAATTCAAACTTCCACTAAACTTTGCAATGATTTTTGTTCTATTAATCAACACAACTCAAAGTCCAAAACAAAATAATATTTTTATTTTAGGGTCCATTAATAATTAAATGACTAGACCTTTAATCATTTAATTCAAATAGGATTTCTTTTATTAAAATCTTTATTTTTGAAATCTAAATATAAAACCAAAAACACTTCAGTAGGTTTTATTTGAGAATATAAAATACTTGGAAAACTTGTTTAAAATATTTTAACAAGTTTTTATGTTTAATTAAAATGGTAAACCCCTTTATTTTAATAAAATTGGTTTAATAATAAACTCTCATTATTTTATTTAAATAAACCTTCACTCTTTTAATCAAAGCAAAACATTTTATTTCAAAAGCTTGGCCAAGGTTTAATTTGGCTCTATAAAATAATCCTTATTTATAATTCTATCCTTTTCTTTGAAACCAAATCTTTTTTTATTAAAATATCCAAAAATAGTAATTCCAAATATTTTTAACTTTATTGTTTATTTATCTTTTTAAATCCCTTTAGGATTTTATTTGATCCAAATAGGTTTTGAAAGTTACCAATTGGATTCAAAAGTTTCTTCTCACCCTGAAATTCCACAAAGTTTTATATTATTCATTTATTTTTCACATAACAAGATTTGGAAAATCTTGGGATGTGACAATTTTAATTCAAACACAGTTCTGTACATAGATTCAAAACCCAGCTCGATTGAATGAACCAAATTGCATGAAACAAATTTTGTTAGAAATTTACTGAAATGCTTAATCCAAGCCCGTTGGATTCAAATCATTTGGATCTGTAGACCAACCTTGGCAAAAATAACAAGTCAGAAGCTTTTCTGCATTTAAACATTTTTCAAAATTCAACCATAAGAGCTTTTGAGTTGATTACAACTCTCAAAAATCATATTTGATCATACCTTTCAGAATATATAAAAACATATGGGTTTACTTATAGAAATAATGTTCAAATAACAAAAGAATGCCACATAGGCATTTCTAACCACTTTATTTATTTAAAATAAAAAGGTTAAACCTTATTAAATTGTGACACCACTTTAAATCACATTTCCATGTACTGAAATATGTGGTGATGACATGTGTCAACATGATCCCATGTTTGAGTTGGAGAATATTAAATCTTAAGTAGTTTTTCAATGAGTAGAAATTACTTTTCTCACATTAAAATAAATAAGCCAAATGCTTTAATCTTGTAATGATAGGTGATGATGTTAGATCATCTATAGTACCCCTTTGTGTGATGATTGAAAATAGTTAAGTATTGTTTGGTGATTGTGTACCTCGTATTTATTTATAGACGCTAGTACCGACCAAGGATACGAGGAGGAAGGAGGATACTACGAGGAAGAAGCCGAGGAGAACTTCAACCACTTCTCTGCACAAGGCAAGCTAACACTTGCAAGATACCCTACTTTAGCAAGCTTATACTTGCAATTATGCAAGCTACTACCTGCTTGTTACCATGCCAACTATATGCCTTAAGCATATGTGATCATACCCACTTGATAACCCAATCCTAGTTTTACTTACAAGCTTTATACTTTATTTCTTTATCAAAGCTTTCTCTTAGAGTTTACATAGTAACTTGTAGTTACTAGAAGGATAATGGAAGGTTGCATAAAGAGCATAAAACTTGGCCTAAGTTAGATAACCTTGATATTATCCTAAGGCATGAGAATGGAACTTAGCAAATCTCCACTTATGTACCACCCCTCATTAGTAGTTACCACCACTTGTAGATGCTAGTGCTAAGCATAAAATTTGATCAACTTTAGATGGGCATACTTGGTGGAAATGGTTATGAAAACCTTAGAATGATGAGTCATTCTACTGAAATGTTTTGACATGTGTTCTCGAACACCAGATGATTTTGATGATGAAAATGTTGAGGCACGAGCCTTAACCCTTTATAAAACTGATGGTTGTCTTGATGTGATACCATTCCAATTTTACCGTACAACCACAATACCCGAAATTTGGGTAGGGCTTAACTGGAAATTTATATACCTTAGTATGGGTTCCCTCGCGGCCAAGGTCTGAGCTGAGGCTACCTTGTGAAGATTGTCCACCTATGCAGTACCCAAGATGACAGTTGGTCATGGTTGGGAGGCCAAACTCACAGGAGAGGTGCCTATACTAGGGCGTGTAATGGAAAGGTTAGGATTGATTATCCGCATACTGAGTATGGTGAATTCAGGATTTGTTCCTGACAGATGTATCAAATGTTGTGGTGAAAGTGTACAATCTCTGCAGAGTGTCAAACTATTCGAATAGCCGTGTCCGTGGTTATGGACAGTTGGAGTGGCCATACTGTTCCCCCATCGGATGTTTTCAAAATGACTTATGAAATGAATTGAGACTTTGACTTGACCACAAAAGAGTTGTGATATGAAATTCAAGTTCCCACTTAGGTGTTATAAAACTTCAACTAGTTTTCTTTGCTTCTGAACTGAGTAGAGGTAAATCTGGCTTTTTGCAAAACAATCCTAGAGCTTAGTGTCCTACTACAAAACCCCCCTTCACTTGTTAGTATTAGTTTGCGAGTACTTAAAGAGTACTCATGGATTTGTCCCTGGCTATTCCCGTGGCCAGACTATGAAGAGGAGTATCAGGATGATGGACCACTGGAAGGTTATGACAACTAGGATCATCTCCCATCGTCAGCATTGCCTGTGACCCCAAAGATGGAGCTTCGCCTACGCTATCTTTACTATTACGTTATTCCGCTGCTTGAGTTGTATTAAGAACTGGATCATGAGATCCTTATTTGTGTAAGACCTTATGTATGGTTTGTAATGGATGATGTACTTCGATATCCAAATCTGTTATGTCTCGCAAAAATGGTAATCCTGGGATTGCGATGTATGGCATAACAAGCATCGGGGATTAAAAATCCAGGTGTTGACAAGTTGGTATCAGAGCCATCCTGACCATAGGAGACCCTAGTTAGACTGGACGTTGAATCAAAAACTTAGTTTCAAAACCCAAGGAAGTGAGTATTTACAAAAACTTATTCCCATTCTTATCACTTTGATTCTTTCATGAAAATTCATGTTCCTCAAAAACTCTTGCAAAATACATAAAATTTGACACACTTGATCACTCTACTAACTTACTCATCCTATATTCTTATAGATGGACGTGAAGTACAACAAGTTTTATCATTTGGGGAATGGAGGAGAACTCATCTTTGAGCGTGACCTGGACCAGCTGTCGGAACTTCTGGAGCGTCCGCACCCCGAGTTCTTTGGAGCTCATCTCAATGATCAAGGAGGAGAAGATCTGTAGTGGCTAGTTGTTGCAAGTCTCAGAGGAAAGATTGAACCTCCCACTACAGAGGGAATTCATTTCACCTTAAGAGAGAACAACTGGCTCGATGGACTTGCCAGGGCCATGCAGGAACCTCTTGCCCGTCTCTGTGGGCAGAGTATCAATCAGATCAAGGGTACCCACTTTGAGTTTTATCCAAGGCGTGATGCTATGGGACAGCCACTAGAAGCCCCACATCACCCCGAGTTGAAGAATCAGTTGGACCACCTCAGCTTCATGATGTATGATCGTCAGCAGGAGTTGGACAATGCCTGTGACTACTCGAACCACAAGTCCGCCATCATCAAGACGAAGGATCAGACCATCTCCATGCTAGTGAAGGATCGCAAGTCTCGTCACCGTCAGCTCGACAAGAAGGAGCGCATCATTGCCCGCCTTCGCCACCGTATCACGGATTTGGAGGATACCATCCACGAGAGAGACATGCAGTTGGAGGAAAGGGAGAATGACGGGGAAGATCTTCATGGAGACCCCTACTCCTATCTCAGCGATGATGATGACTTTCTGTAAGATCAGGCCATGGACTTCTTCACAAATGAGGAGGATTTCGCCTTCATCGATGATGACGATGATGATTACACCAACTCCGAGGATAGTAGCACTTGAGCACTAGCATTAGTGATATTTATTCGGTCCCACTGTATCGTAGTTTCCAGAATGGTTCTTAAAACCATCTGTTTTCCTTTGTTGTGGTGTGTGTTGTATCGTGTGCTATGAATGAATGAATGAAAAGCAAGTTGCTAGAAAATCCGAGTCAAACTTTAAAAACTTTTCAAAGTCCCTGAACCTTAGAAATTTCCCTCTTTTCTCATGATCTCTCTCAATCTTCAGATGCCTCGCGGAGGAAGCGGATCATCCCCGAACCCGATGTTGCAGATCCTGCAAATGTTGGTTTTTGACCGCGAAGCTGAAAGAGCAGAACGTCAAGCCAACTTAGCCACCCTTCAACACATATCTCAGATGGACAACAACAATCAAGGCCAAGGTAATCAGGACAACCATGGATCTAAGCTCAAGAATTTCTAGAACACCAACCCACCTATTTTCACTAAGTCGGAAGAGCCCTTAGATGCAGATGATTGGCTGCAAACCATGGAAAACAACCTGGAAGTCGCCGGAGTAGAAGCTAACGAGAAAGTTCTGTTCGCCACCCACTATCTAGCCGGAGATGCAAGAGCATGGTGGAACAACGTTCGTGCAATGACCGGAGGATAGATGATGACCTGGGAGGAATTCAAGGTCAAATTCAGCAGAACCCATGTGCCACCGGGTTTGATCAAACGGATGAGAGATGAATTCAGAGAACTGAAGCAAGGAAGGATGACCGTAGTGGAATACCGTGAAAAATTCTTGTCATTAGCTAGGTATGCCCCGAATGAAATCGACACTGAAGCCAAGAAGAAAGAGAGATTCTTAAATGGTCTACACGATCAGATGCAGATGGTGTTGGTCAATATCCCCTTTGCTGATATTGAAGCCCTTGTCGACTCTGCCATCCAGATGGAAGGAAAGATCAACCAAGCCAATGAGAACCGCAAGCGTCGCATGATGCATCAACCAGGAACCCATCAGACCCCAAAGTATCGCCCCAACCCATCTCCAGGATTTGCCCCAAGAACCAATAGACCCCCGATGAACCGTCCGACCTACCCCAACCGTGGAAACCCAAGGCCCGGAGGAAATCACAACAACCCCGGCAACTCTAACAATTTCAACCGTGCACCACCCAAGTTCAACAACAACAATGTTGCCACCAACACCAACACTGCCCCGAGTACTGGAAGCAATGTTGTGCCTGTTGCAGCAAACGACAAGTCGCAATTGACTTGTTTTGACTATGGAAATAAGGGTCACTAATCCAATGAGTGCCCCAACAAGAAGAATGCCGCAGCCCCCAATGCAAATGCCCCAGCTCAGCAGCAGCGTCGTGTTCAGCCAGGAAGAAGGTTTTCCCCAGGGAACTCGCTCAACTGCAACGGCCGTCTTTTTTCTCATGCATGCTAAAGAAGATCAAGAAGCGCCAGACGTCGTGCTGGGTATGTTTTCTGTTAATTCAGTACTTGCTAGAGTGTTGTTTGATTCTGGTGCATCGCATTCATTTGTCACCGAAGAATTTGCCTGCACTAGTAAGATTCAATCAACCAAACTGAAGCATGTTATGATTGTTTAAATCCCCGGTTCAACCACCAAGGCTAGGCAAATTTGCAAAGCCGTCCCTGTACGAATCCATGGCATAGATTTTTATGCTAATCTGATAGTACTCGGAACTAAAGGTTTGGAAGTAGTACTAGGAATGGATTGGATGTCCAAACATAAAGGATTAATCGACTGTGCCAAGAAAGCCATAACCATGACCAGTACAACCGGAGTATCAGTCGAGCATGTATCTGAAACCTTACCTTGTCAATTCAAGTGCAACAAGAGTATAGCCCAACCTACCATTGACCAAGTCCGGATAGTCTATGAATACCCCGATGTATTTCCAGATGTTTTGCCCGGTATGCCCCCAGATCGGGATATCGAGTTTATCATTGAACTAATCCCTGGAACAGGACCCATAGCCCAGAGACCATATAGTATGGACCCGTCTGAACTAGCGGAACTAAAGAAGCAACTGGATGCCATGCTGGAAATTGGATTGATTCAACCAAGTGCGTCACCATGGAAATCACCTGTCTTGTTCGTGGACAAGAAAGATGGAGGTAACCGTTTGTGTACGGATTATAGGAAGTTGAATGATGTCACTGTTAAGAACAAATACCCATTGCCCAAGATAGAAGATCTGTTTGACCAGTTGACCGGTGCCAGGGTGTTTTCTAAGATTGATCTTAGAACTGGTTATCATCAACTCAAGATTCGCGCAGAGGATATTCCCAAGACTGCCTTTACCACCAGATATGGATTATACGAGTATACTGTCATGTGTTTTGGATTAACCAATGCCCCCGCTTATTTCATGAATCTCATGAATAAGATTTTTATGGACTTCTTGGATAAGTTTGTCGTTGTTTTCATCGATGACATTCTAATTTATTCCAAATCAGAAGAAGAACATGAGGTACACCTAAGGACCATTCTTGGAACCCTTAGAGAGCATCAGCTGTATGCCAAGTTTAGCAAATGTGAATTCTGGTTACAGGAGGTAGGATTCCTCGGACACATTGTATCAGCCGGAGGAATTTTCGTTGACCCTACAAAGGTGAATGATGTCGAAGATTGGCAAGCCCCAACCACTCAAACTCAAGTTCGTGCATTTCTCGGATTGGCGGGATACTACCACAAGTTCTTAGAAGGATTCTCGAGTATCTCCAGACCCATGACCCAATTGCTGAAGAAGGACAAGAAGTTTTAATGGACGGACAAATGTGAAGCGAGTTTTCAAGAACTCAAGAGAAGACTGATTTCAGCCCCAATCTTAATCATGCCGGATATCACGAAGCCCTTTGACATGTATTGTGACGCATCCAAGATCGGTCTCGGATGTGTGCTAATGCAGGAAGGCAAAGTTATATCCTATCTATCCCAGCAACTGAAGCAGCATGAACAGAACTACCCAACCCATGACCTCGAGCTCGCAGCTGTAGTTCTAGCCCTGAAGATATGGAGGCATTACCTGATGGGAAACCATTGTGAGATTTATTCGTATCACAAGAGCCTGAAGTATATATTCACTCAGAAGGAGCTGAATATGAGACAGAGAAGATGGATTGATCTATTCAAGGATTATGATATGGACATTCACTATCACCCCGGTAAAGCCAATGTGGTAGCAGATGCCCTTAGCAGATTGCCGTGCCGCTTGAACTCCATGATTTTGAAGGAGCAACCAAGCCTTCACAAAGAGATGGAAGATTTCCGAATGGAATTAGTGAGTGAAGGATTTTTGGCTAGCATAGAGCTTCAACCCACTTTGATCAGCCTGATCAAAGAGGCGCAGAAAGGGAATGCTAGTATCGACGGAATCAAGCGTCGTATCAGTACAGGCAAAGTACCCGGATTTACCGAAGACGAAGAAGGAGTTCTGTGGTACAAAGGACGTCTTTGTGTACCAGCAGATTCAGGGTTAAAAGAAGTTATTCCGAAGGAAGCTCATGATACTCTTTATTCTATCCACCCCGGAGGAACAAAGATGTATCAGGATTTGAAGGAACAATTCTGGTGGCATAAGATGAAGAGAGAAATCGGAAGCTATATCGCCAAGTGTGATATATGCCAGAGAGTCAAGGCGGGACATCAAAGACCCGCAGGATTGTTGCAACCTCTACAGATTCCAGAATGGAAATGGGATTCCGTTGGAATGGACTTTATCACCGGATTGCCTACTTCTAAGTTGCCCATTTCTTACCAGTCAAGACCACGTATCTGAGTTCAAAGCTAGCAGAGTTATACATCGCTAGAATCATCAGTTTGCACGTAGTCCCCAAGAACATTGTATCTGATTGAGGAACTCAGTTTACCTCGAGATTCTGGAAGAAAGTCCAAGAAGGTTTAGGAACCCGATTAGATTTCAGCATAGCTTATCACCCTCAGACCGATGGACAAACAGAGCGAGTAAATCAAATACTCGAAGACATGTTAAGAGCATGTGTGTTAGAGTATGGATCTAAATGGGAAGACTGTTTGCCGTTCGCAGAATTTTCATACAACAGTTACCAAGCAAGTTTGCAAATGTCCCCATTTGAATTCATGTATGGACGGAAGTGTCGCACCCCTTTGAACTGGTCGAAAGTAGGAGAGAGTCAGATTTTCGGACCCAACATCCTACGAGAAGCAGAAGAGAAAGTTCACAAGATTCGTGAGCACCTCGAGACTGCCCAGTCAAGACAGAAGAGTTACGCCAACAAGAGACGTCGAGACCTCGCCTTCAACATCGGAGAGTTTGTGTATCTGAAAGTGTCGCCATTAAAGGGAATGCAGCGTTTCCAACTAAAGGGAAAGTTAGCTCCGAGATATATCGGACCCTTCAAGATTCTGAACCGTCGAGGAGAAGTGTCGTATCAGTTGGAACTGCCAGAAGAGATGTCAGCCATGAACAATGTGTTCCATATCTCATTACTTCATAAATGCCTCGAAGTTTCGAAGAATACTGAAGTGTTCAAGAATATTGATCACCGGACCATAGAGATCAACGATGACCTGACCTATCCTGAAGTACCCATCCATATTTTGGAAGAAGCTTTCAGAACTACCAGAACCCGAAGCATCAAGTTTCTCAAGATCCAGTGGAGCAATCACACGGAAGAGGAAGCTACCTGGGAGCGCGAAGATCACATCAGGACAGAGTTCCCAGATTTCTTCAAATCCTAGGTAATCTTTTCTGTCCTTTTTTCAAATCTCGGGACGAGATTTTGTTTAAGGGGGAAAGGTTTTTAACATCCCAAAAATATTAAACATGAATCATCAATTGCTAATCATCAAATTTAGGGTTAACAAAAACTTTCCTATCTAAAAATATGAGAGCATTCATATGTATGTGTACGTAGAATTAGGATTCGTTTGAATTGCCATGGTTCTGTGTTTCATTGCTTAAAAAATGATTCTTAGGTGAAATAAACATCATTTAAATCATTCTCAAACTTTTCCCAAAGACAAACAACTCAAAATGAACAAATGAAGTGAATGGTCACTTTGGCCAAATTAACTCTCATGCCTACTTTGGCTATTCCAAGCACTCAAAACTTAACAGAAACATGTGTGTATCTTTGCACCCCTTGTTAGTACTCATAATGAGGTACCAAGGCCCACTTTGTGATCTTCCAAAAACATTCAAATGCTAAGTTTAAATGACAGTTTAAAATTGAATCTATCTCATATGGGAAGATCCCACTATTTCAAAAAGCACTCAAACAAGCTCAATTTTCAAAACCCAAGCACCTACAGAGTCCCCAACACATGTCTAGCACACCCACCAAAAATCTTTTCAAAATTCAAAAAGAATTTTCTTGCGGCCATTTCATCAAACACTTGGCAGGCAAATTTAAACCAAATCAAATTCACTGTTTTAATAGTGTTTTGGCCTAACTTGTTCCCTCTATAGCTCGCAGCAACCATTTAGTAAATCATCTAGCTTTATTGGAAACCCCTAGCCTCACTGTGAGCTGGCATTGTCATCAATGGTGAGCAAACCGAGACACCTCGCCGGCCAACTTGGTCGCCTCCGCAGTAGGCCACCTCGCCCTCTCTCTCCATGTCTAGGAGCTAGCCAGCACTTCACCGCCACCCACTGTCCCCTCCCCGAGCCAAGGCAAGCCGTGGACCACCGAGCACGCCCTGCACCCAGTACCACTACGACATGCCGAGCACGCGCCAGAGAGCCGCACCCGACACGCGCGCACACGCCGCCTCTTGACCGCAGCCCGTGCCCATCGCTTCGCCATGATCCAAGGAACATGCCAGACATCCTCGTTCGCCGCCCATTGCCTCACAGCCACCGCTCGCCGTCGAAGACGCCGCCTCTGCCGCTCAGAGTGCCAGCCTCGCCCGACCGACTACCACCGCCCCTAAGCCCGCATTTAAGTCGATCGCCATCCTCAGCCATGCCGCTAGCAGCCCATAGCCATGGCGCCACCGTCGTCTGCCCATCCCTATCGGTCTCGCCCTCGAGCGTATAAAAGGAAGCCACCCCCAGCCGTTTGAAGCACACAATTCCACTCCCCTCACCTCACTGATCTTTCCACCCTCTAGCCGGAGCACGAGGAGCAGCAGCTCGCCGGAATTGCACCGGAGCAGGCCGCCTCTGGAGGAGAAGGGCGCCGCTGATTGCGACCACCCCCTGAGCTTCCATGACCGGCTCTGAGCTCGCCGTTGACCACTCGTTCGTTTGCCCGCCTCGGCGTCGTCGCTGGAGCCCTGGTATGCCCCCTATGCACCCCCACTGAGTCGCTAGGGTTAGAGCTCGCCAGCGACAGGTCCGTCGTCGACGATGATCCCCAGCCATCGATCCCCACTCTAATCCAACGACCCACATCGCCCCGTACCGCTTCGCGCGTTATGAGCTGCTGACTGGTAGACCCCCCTGTCAGCTGAGCCCCGCGCCGCGGAGTGACACTGGGCCGGCCCATTAACGTCTCCTGCGCAACCCAGCAGTTTGAATTTAGATTTTTCCATTTTAATTCAAACACAGTTCTATACATAGATTCAAAAATCAACCCAGCTCGATTGAATGAACCAAATTGCATGAAACCAATTTTGTTAGAAAGGTACTAAAATGCTTAATCCAAGCCCGTTGGATTCAAATCATTTGGATCTGTAGATCAACCTTGGTAAAAATAACAAGTCAGAAGCTTTTCTGCATTCAAACATTTTTTAAAATTCAACCATAAGAGCTTTTGAGTTGATTCCAACTCTCAAAAATCACATTTGATCATACCTTTCAGAATATATAAAAACATATGGGTTTACTTACAGAAATAATGTTCAAATAACAAAAGAATGCCACATAGGCATTTCTAGTCACTTTATTTATTTAAAATAAAAAGGTTAAACCTTATTAAATTGTGACACCACTTTAAATCACATTCCCATGTACTGAAATATGTGGTGATGACATGTGTCAATATGATCCCATGTTTGAATTGGAGAATATTAAATCTTAAGTAGTTTTTCAATGAGTAGAAATTACTTTTCTCACATTAAAATAAATAAGCCAAATGCTTTAATCTTGTAATGATAGGTTCTGCTGTTAGATCATCTATAGTACCCCTTTGTGTGATGATTGAAAATAGTTAAGTACCGACCAAGGATACGAGGAGGAAGGAGGATACTACGAGGAAGAAGCCGAGGATAACTTCAACCACTTCTCTGCACAAGGCAAGCTAACACTTGCAAGATACCCTACTTTAGCAAGCTTATACTTGCAATTATGCAAGCTACTACCTGCTTGTTACCATGCCAACTATATGCCTTAAGCATATGTGATCATACCCACTTGATAACCCAATCCTAGTTTTACTTACAAGCTTTATACTTTATTTATTTATCAAAGCTTTCTCTTAGAGTTTACATAGTAACTTGTAGTTACTAGAAGGATAATGGAAGGTTGCATAAAGAGCATAAAACTTGGCCTAAGTTAGATAACCTTGATGTTATCCTAAGGCATGAGAATGGAACTTAGCAAATCCCCACTTATGTACCACCCCTCATTAGTAGTTACCACCACTTGTAGATGCTAGTGCTAAGCATAAAATTTGATCAACTTTAGATGGGAATACTTGGTGGAAATGGTTATGAAAATCTTAGAATGATGAGTCATTCTACTAAAATGTTTTGACATGTGTTCTCGAACACCAGATGATTTTGATGATGAAATGTTGAGGCATGAGCCTTAACCCTTTATAAAAATGATGGTTGTCTGGATGCGATACCATTCCAATTTTACCGTGCAACCACAATACCCAAAATTTGGGTAGGGCTTGATTGGAAATTTATATACCTTAGTATGGGTTCCCTCGCGGCCAAGGTCTGAGCTGAGGCTACCTTGTGAAGATTGTCCACCTATGTGCAGTACCCAAGATGACAGTTGGTCATGGTTGGGAGGCAAAACTCACAGGAGAGGTGCCTATACTAGGGCGTGTAATGGAAAGGTTAGGATTGATTATCCGCATACTGAGTATGGTGAATTCAGGATTTGTTCCTGACGGATGTATCGAATGTTGTGGTGAAAGTGTATAATATCTGCAGAGTGTCAAACTATTCGAATAGCCGCGTCCGCGGTTATCGACAGTTGGAGTGGCCATACTGTTCCCCCGTCAGATGTTTTCAAAATGACTGATGAAATGAATTGAGACTTTGACTTGACCACAACAGAGTTTTGATATGAAATTCAAGTTCCCACTTAGGTGTTATAAAACTTCAACTAGTTTTCTTTCCTTCTGAACTGAGTAGAGGTAAATCTGGCTTTTTGCAAAACAACCCTAGAGCTTAGTGTCCTACTACAAAAACCCCCTTCACTTGTTAGTATTAGTTTGCGAGTACTTAAAGAGTACTCATGGCTTTGTCCCTGGCTATTCTTGTGGCCAGACTATGAAGAGGAGTATTAGGATGATGGACCACCAGAAGGTTACGACAACTAGGATCATCTCCCATCGTCAGCATTGCCTGTGACCTCGAAGATGGAGCTTCGCCTACGCTATCTTTACTATTACGTTATTCCGATGCTTGAGTTGTATTAAGAACTGGATCATGAGATCCTTATTTGTGTAAGACCTTATTTATGGTTTGTAATGGATGATGTACTGTGATATCCAAATCTGTTATGTCTCGCAAAAATGGTAATCCTGGGATTGCGATGTATGGCATAACAGGCATCTAGGATTAAAAATCCGGGTGTTGACAAGAGGCGAGGCAGGGGGTGGTCAGGGGGCCCGCACCCTGCCCAGGCGCAGGCTAGGCTTGGCCGCGCTTGGGGGAGGGTGTGGCTGCCCTGTAGCGCCCCTCCGTCTCTCCTCTAGACTTCGTGTTGCCCATGGTAAAATATTGACTTTGGCTTTTGTCCCGTCCAATTCCGAGAATATTGATTTTCTGCCTTTCTAGAACCAAAAACAAAAGAAAACAGGCAACTAACACTGTGGCAACTTGTTAATAGGTTAGTTCCAGAAAACATATAAAACACCTCAAAGTGTATACAAAGCAAAGCAAAGTAGATACTAAACAGGCATGGAACATCAAAAATCATAGATATGTTTCTGACGTATCAAGCATCCCCAAGCTTAACTCCTGCTCGTCCTCGAGTATGTAAGTGATAAAAGAATAATTTTTGAGGTGACATGCACCTTCACAATAAATATCAAACCATTTCCAAGCATTGAAAGTTGGTATCAAAGAACTCTAAACATGTGCATGAAAGATGGAGTTCTAACAATAAGACAAAGTAACTATGCATGCAACATGAAAGGCTACAAACAAAGATCATGAATAGCATGCATTGAAAAATGTTTGTTTGTTTCACATACAGAAAATATGGCATAGTGGCAATCAGCTTGACTCTCATAGAGTAGCAAATAGATGCATATGACACCTTCAAAGTTCATTAGAGTGACTAGATACAAATAGCACAAGAACAAGCAATATCACAATATGCATCAATCAATAAGTTTTGGGACACTACACATAGAACTAAGAATGGCAACTATGCTCTATTAATGGTGCCTAAAGGTAGAAGGTGGAGACTCAACACAATAGTGGGAGAAAGGCCCTTCATAAAGGGAAGCAGGGATTTCAAGTTTCAAAAAGAGCTTCCAAAAATTATGGTACTTGTTAGCTTTCAGCCCTCATTGCCCCTATCATAAGCATCTTGAAGTGATAAAGGTTAAAGTGAACAAAGATGGAGTATATGCTTGACAAAGTATAAGTTGGCAATCTCAAGTCCCTTGAATACGAGGGCCACACCTCATGCTACTCAACTTTAGTCACTTGTAAGTTCTTGTCATTGTAAGTATTTGCATATCATAGAGAACCGCCAACGGGGTACCCCTTGCACATGGTACAGGAGCTATCCCATAACCAAAATGACAAGGCAAGTAGACAATGAGCATCTCAGCGTTCTTTCTATTTACTATATGCATAGCTTTTTATTGAGGATGCTTCACAGATAGCTCACTATGGTGATGCTGCAAGTTTCCACCATGATTAGGCATGGCTTAGGCTAGCGGCCCTGGCGTTTATCTAACACAAAATAGATAACTCCATGGACTTACAAGATCCCTTTTTATTTCACACCAGTGATATCCATAGACAAAAGATCATGATATCAACTGAGTACAAAGTACAAGTGCAATGTTGAAAAATTTCCCATGATAACATGGTTCTGCTAATTCCAATGTATAAGTGAAAGCATATACAACATAGACGACACAGTGGTTCAAGTTTATTAGGGGCAAATAATATAAAGTGTGCCATCAAGTTTGTGAGGGCTTTAATCACTAAGTTTTCACATAACAAAATACTTTTTAATTGGAAGATAGCTGAAAACAAGAATATACTTGGAATGGTGTAACACACCATGCATAGGAATTCATAGTTGACACTTTGGAATAACTTGGTTTCTTGGGAGTTGTAAGCATGAGTAGATCTTACTCATACAAGTGGAAGCTAGCAAAAGACTAGGAGCAACCAACTAAGAGAGCAATAATGGCCATAATCATGCAGAGCGACAAAACATTACCAATCAAAGCATAGAGTAGTACTACAAGTCAAGGACTAAATGATCATAGAGGCTATGGTGACTTGTTAGAGTCATAACATGGTGTGAGCATGTGCGAAGTCAACCCAAACAAAGCATCAAAGGAGAATACCACATTACTATGCTTTTGTATGCTAAAACAACGCATGATTCTTTCAAGGCACACTAAGAAATCTCAATGACTTGGAGCAAGCCATGCTACAGCAATAATAACTAAGCATAAAGTCAAAACAACACCTACCATGGCATGGTAAAATCTTAGTCACAGTCCAAGCAAGCTCCTCTTGCACTTTCAAGCAAGAACTTTCTACTCCTTTCCAACACCAATCGACTTATTTGAAATAACACAGCGAGAACGGGGGTCCAAACTATTTTACTCAAGCAAACTAAACAACCTAAGCAAAGCAAACGAAAACTAAGACGCTCCAAGAACAATACAACAGTGCATGAAACAATAAAAACGAAGTGTCTAGACAGACCTGAGCTTTTTTATTGATGAAGAAGGGGATGCCTTGGGCATCCCCAAGCTTTGACGCATGTAAATCTTGGATATTTCTTGGGGTGACACCATGATGAAATCCCCAAGATTGAGCTTTTTGTTCATTCTTTATCTCATTACATCATTCTCTCTCTACACCTGACATTTTCCTTCATACAAAACTTCACACAATCTTCATTAGCAACATTAGTGTATTCAAAAGATAATAGACCCTTGGGTTTAGCTTTATAACAGCAAAACTTTCACTAAAAACACAAGCTACTTAAGCATCTTCCTTTAAAAAGATCAATTCCCCAAAATAAAACTCAAAAAGAAATCGATAAGAAGCAAATGCAAATAATGGCAGAAATCTGTCAAAACAGACCAGCAGGCAGAAACCGATTTTTCTGAAAATATTTTGTTGCTCAAATCAAAAAGTGTTGAACTTATGTAAGTTAGCTAACATACTGGGGGATTTATTCATAAAATATCAGCTCAATCCGACTTACAGAGTCTCCTCAAGAATTTTTATGGTGGAGGATAGAAATCTGTTTCGGGACAACAACTCCCCAAATCTTACTTCCCTCTCATTAGAGGTCATTCTTGGCACAAAAAGCAAACAAAAAGGATAAGAAGAGGTCATTACTGAATTAATAACTTCCAATACTAAAGGAAACTCTTGGGTTATCTCCCAACAAGTACTTTTCTTTAACGTCTTTAAGTTAGGCATGATAGTTTGAGAAGATGCTCACATAAGAAATATGAATCGTAGTAAAAGAGAGCATCAAGAAGCAAATTCAAAACACATTTAAGTCTAACCCACTTCCTATGCATAGGAATCTTGTAAGAAAATAAATCAAAGAAGCACAAAGCAACAAGCATAGGAGAGCAAAACAAGTGCAACTTTAAGATTTTCAACATAGGGAGGGGAAACTTAATATTGTTGAGATACATAAGACCATGTTTCCCTCTCTCATAATAACTTTCAGTAGCATCATGAATAAACTCAACAATATAACTATCACATAAAGCATGCTTTTCATGATCTACAAACACATAATTTTTATCAAGCTCAAGAATAGTGGGATTAAAACCTTCAAACCCACTTTTAGCAATTTTATAAAAAGGTAACTGATCATTCAACATAGGACCATCATCTAGAGCTTTATCATAAACATTTCCTAAGCAAAACTCCTTAGTACCATGCATTTCTAAGTTAGGCACAAATATAGGATTATCATAGATAACAAGAGCATAACTATTATCACAAGTTTTGCCCATAGCAGATATTTTAAAAGAATCTGCAGGGACATAACATTCATCCTCCTTTGGTAAACATGGGGGACAATCAAATAATGTAAGAGGTAAAGAGTTACTTTCATTAGAAGGTAGACATGGGTAGATCCATTATTTCTCCTCTTGACCATCACTCTCCTCCTCTTTTTCATCTAATGAGCTTTTAGTTTCAACAATTTGTTCTTCCATGGGCTCCTGCAAGGCATTAATCTCTTCAATTTGTGGAAAGAACCTATTAAAATATTCAAGAATATAGCCATTTTCTTCCTTGTAATTATCAAAGAAAAATTTAAGTATCTCATAAACCTGATATTCATAAGGTGCATCATCAGTATTTTCAAGCAAACTGGCAAGTTCAAATGCACCCTTGAAAGCAATAAATTCTTCAATTTGTTCCACATCATAAAAGTCATAATTTCCTTTAACATAAGAAGATATGGTAACATTATCATTATACTCACATTGAAAAGGCAGGTGTTTATACCTCCTACGGCAACAACATTTATCAAAGCAATAAGTAACATTATAAATAGAGCACACCTCTCTAGCAATAGTATTCCATTTATCAATTTGTTCTCATAAGTGTTTCCCTTTTTGTGACAAACGGTGCTCCTTATAATAATACTTTTCTTCTTCCATGAACCCACCTTGCCAATAAGAACTAGTTTCAAAGAAACCATCCATTGATAGAAAGCATGACAAAGCAAGGCAATAACAGACCAGCAACTAGAGTAGGAACTAATTTTTTGTGTTTTTAATAGAGAAAGCAAACCAAACTAAACTAAAAAAATTGGAGTTTTTGATAAAAAGAGGCAAACAAAACCAAGAAAAAAAACTAAGAAAACTAAAAACAAAGTAAAGATAAAGGAAGTGGAGGACTCCCCATGTGAAGACGTCCTTAGCCTCCATGGCAACGCTGCCAGAAAATCTTTTTGGCTGTTCGTGGTGCACTTCGTTGGAAACCCCAAGAGCAAGGTGTGATGACCACAACAACAAGTTCTCCCTCAGTAGAGACCGAGGTTATCGAACCAGAAGGAGGAAGGAAATGCCTCAAAGGTGTTGCAAGCAACGTGGAAACCTGAACAACACAAACTCAAGACTTTGTCCCAACAAACAGTGAGGTTGTCAAGCTCACCGGTTTGCTATAACAAAGGACTAACTGTATGGTGTGGAAGGTAATGGTGGTTTGAAGCAAGTAAATAGTAACAGTGGAATATGTATCAATGGTAAAGATTGGACCGGGGTCCATAGTTCACTTGAGGTGCTCTCCTTAGATAAAAAACATGGCATGAAGGGTAAACAAATTACAGCAGGCCAGTTGACAGGAACTGAGCAAGGCATAACAATGCAATACTAGTCAGAAAGATCCTATGAGATTCGATTGGGCAATACAAGAAGATACATAGACCGCCATTCAACTGCATCTATGACTAGAAGTCCACCTTTAGGTTATCATTCGACCCCCCCTCCAGTATTAAGTTGCAAGCAACAGACAACTGCTTTAAGCAAAGTGTGTAAGGTAAACAATCCACTTGCTCCATGAACAAGAGACCGTTGTTTTTTCCCTAGTGTCAACAACACATCTACAACCGAAGAGATTTCTGTCACTTCCCTTGGAAACTAGAGGCATGAACCCACTATCGAGCATAAATACCCCCTCTTGGAGTCACTGGCAACTACTCGGTCAAGATATCTACTAACAACGGAGAGCATGCAAGATCACAAACAACACAGACATGATAGAATCAAATATACAAATCCATTAACCAATCTGACATAATAATCTCAATATCCATCGGATCCCCATAAACACAACATGCATGATTACAAATAGATTAGATCTTGATCATGAACGGAGCTCACAAGATCTATACATGAAAGCACAAGGAGGAGATACAACCATCTAGCTACTACATGGACCCGTAGTCCAAGGTGGAACTACTCAAGCTTCATACCGGAGAAAAAGGCCTCCGGGATGATCTCCCCTCTAGCAGGGTGCCGGGAAGAACGTCAGATCCCCCGATCTAGGGACGATGGTGGCGGCGGCTATAGACGGTTTTATGGAATATTGATCAGGTGCCTAGGGTTTCTGCATCGGGGGCTTCTTATAGGTGAAGAAGGGGGGCGGCTAGGGGGCCCACACCTTGCCCAAGTGCGGGGAGGGCTTGGCCGCGCCTGGGGGGGTGTGGCCACCCTGTGGCGCCCCTCCATCTCTCCTCTGGACTTCGCGTTGCCCACATTAAAATATTGACGTTGGCTTTTGTCCCGTCCAATTCCGAGAATATTGATTTTCTGCCTTTCTCAAACCAAAAACAGAAGAAAACAGGCAACTGGCACTGTGGCAAATTGTTAATAGGTTAGTTCCAGAAAACATATAAAAACACCTCAAAGTGTAGACAAAGCAAAACAAAGTAGATACTAAACAAGAATGGAACATCAAAAATTATAGATACGTTTCCGACGTATGAATAAGCTAGTCTAATGTCACATCCCAAGATTTTCCAAATCTTGTAATGTGAAAAATAAATGAATAAAATAAAACTTTGTTTGATTTTCAAGGCCAGAAGAAACTTTTTGAATCCACTTGGGAACTTTCAAACCTATTTTGATAAAATAAAATCCTAAAGGGATTTAAAAAGTTAAATAAACATTAAACTTCAAAATATTTAAAACTACTATTTTGGATCTTTTAATAAAAGGTTTTGGTTTTCAAAAGAAAAGGATGATTTATAAATAAGGATAATTTTATATAGCCAAATTAAACCTTGGCCAATATTTGAAATGAAATGTTTTGTTTTGATTAAAAATAGTAAGGGTTTATTTAAATAAAATAATAAGGATTTAATATCCAAATTTTATTAAAGTAAAGGCTTTTCCCATTTTAAATAAGACACTAAAACTTATTTATTTATTTAAAATAAGTTTCCAAGTATTTTATATTCTCAAATAAAACCTACTGAAGTGTTTTGGTTTTATTTTTCAAAATAAATATTTTAATAAAACAAATCTTATATGGAATATTAACTAAGGTCCACTTTATTTAATTATTAATGGACCCTAAAGTAATATATTATTTTGTTTTAAACAAGTTTTTCCAAGAATTCCTTAATTTCAAATAAAACCTACTGTTTTGGTTTTGCAAGTGTTTGGATTTCAAATGAAGATTTTATTAAATAAATCAAACCCTATTTGATTAAATAACTAAGGTCTATTTTATTTAATTATTAAATAGATCCTAAAATGAATAAAAATATTATTTTATTTTGGGATTTGGTTTATGCTGATAAACAGAACCAAGTTCAAAAGTTGTGAAGTGTGGTGTTTGTTTGAATTGATTTGGTTGATTGGATTGTTTGTTTGAAATTCAAATCAGTAAATAGAAATGGAAAAAGATAAATCAATAAGACAGAAAAAAATAAGAACAATTCGACCCAGCCCATCTGGCCCAGCTCCAACCCAACATCCCACCTAGCCACCTCACCCTCGCCCCCGAACCGTTTTTCTTCACCACAGAAGCAACCCGCGCAGACACCGACCGGTGGACCCTCCCCCTCACTCCCTCTCTCGCTGCCAGAGGACCCCGCAGACACGCTGTCATCTTCCCCACCCCCACGACCCGTTCTTCCTCCCCTCGTCACCGTTGCAAGCTTTAAATTCGCGGCATGAATTCGCCTTAATGCCGCGAGTAAAACCTGCCGTGATCACGCACGATAAATCGTCTTCCTCTCCTCTCTCGTTTCCCCCTGACTCCTCCCTCAAGCACGCCCCCAGGCCGTCGAATTTTACTCGAACACCGCCTCTGTCCGACGACACTCCGGTGAGGATTCCGGCCGAGCCTCTTCGCCCCGCGCCTCCCTGAGCACCCTAGTAGATTCCCCACCTCCTGACGCATCCGTCCGTGCCCCTCGTTCGACCACGCGCGTCCCTGAGCATTGGCAACGTCTTCCTCGAGCCAGCGCCGCAGTCTGGTTCTTCTCCGACGACGTCTCCCCGGTAAACCAGACCGCCTCTTCACCTCTCGTTCACGCACACAACTTTGTTTTGATCCCGCGCGCCTAACCGCGTCATCATTTTGTCTCGAGGTGATCCACAGCACCCTCCCCAACCACGACAGAGTGTGGCCGTCGTCAGACGCAACTCCGACGAGGAATTCCTGCAACCCTAGTGCGCCCCTTGACCAACCGCGAGTACCTTGAGCTTCGCCGTGTTCTCCTGAGCCTGATGAGCATCTCCTTACTCTTCCTTGCTTCCTCTAGCGCCAGCTCCGCCGCTAGCCGAGCATCGCCGCCGCTCACCGTCGCTCGGCACCGCCAGTTCTTGGTCGCTGTGTTGATAGCCATTAGATGAAGATCGTAGGGACGCGATAGATCACTTAACCTGAACCGTTACGCTTGATCTGCACTGCTCAACCTAAGTTAAATCCAACGCACCGTGTTGCCGATCCGGCCGAACCGGTATCGACCAATGAAACAGCGACGCATGGCCAGTATTAGATCTAAAAGCAGATTTGAATCTGATTGAATTGTAAATTTCAAACCCTTGTATCTTTGGATCCACACGTCCAAAAATTACAAATTTTATGTCGTTGGATTCAGGAGAGCAAGACCTAGCCAACCATTCCCTTGGTTTAGCAAATAGTATCTGTTAGATTTCTTGTTTTTGCAGATTCTTTTGTGTGCTTGTTTAGATTAGAAAAATTGTTTAAAAATGATTTTAGGGTTAAAACCTTTGCAAAATGGTTTGTTACCAACTCACTGACCCTAGGAACCAACCCATAGTTTGGAAAATGGATTTGGTAAAGTTTAGGATGGAAAACTTGATTTAGTCATTTCTAGCCAAAAGAAAATAATGATTTTTGTTATGAAAATGATTTTGAGTAAAAACTTTGGGAAAATGGTTTAGACCAAACCTACTGACCCAAAACACCAAGTTTTGCAATAGCAACTCATTTGGTGAAAAACATAAAGTTTTGCTTTGATAAAAATAATTTTCACCACATAAAATAATGATTAGATTTAAAAATGGTTTATAGACCAAAACCCTTTTGCAAATGACTTTGCCACTTTGGAAAATAACCACTTTTGAGTTTACAAAGTTTAGAAGCCTAGTGGAGACCACCTTTGCAATTAGAACCATCTTTTGCATGCTTGCATGCATTACTTTGACTTTGTTATTTTATGTGATGTTTTGCTTGATTGGTAGATTAAGTTTGTGCCTTGCTTGATTGAATTGTAGTGACTTGAAGAGTGTGATTGTTTCAAGGACAAGGAGTGAACCTATACCCTCTACCAAAAAGGCAAGTGATGCTTCATACTTTCTATCCCATTACTTTCACTATGCATTAGTGATTTTGCTAAGTAAAACTTGCATGGATTTTGCTAAGTATAAACCTTACTATAGGAAAACTAGTAGATGAAACCTTAGTGGAAATCTTCCTAAGTTAAGATTCCTATTACTATCAAGCTTAGCCTAGCTAATAGAAAACATGGGTGGAATAAATATTCACACTATGGAACAATATTCTAAGTCTGAGGACTTGTGATTTTGTCTAATAAAACAACTAAGTTAATGAATCACCTGGGTGGAATGGGATTGCTTGGTGGTTTTTGGTTGAGTGGTTCACAAGGCCCATGTTTATGGTTTACCTTGTGTATCTCACTTGTGGTATGCCACCCATGAACAAAGGGATTTGAGATGTCAAATGTTGAGAAGCTTCAAGTGCAACCACTTGGCAATATGGGCTCTGCCATGATCATATAGGTTGCAAGAACTTAGCCATATGGACAGTGGGTGGTAGTGTTTGATAGGTTGGAGCGCGTCCATTTTGGTCTAAGGGAAAGCTTCTGAAAGATCTTGTCTTGGGAAACCAAGTCTTGTGGGGAAAGTGCACCACCTCTGCAGAGTGAAAAACCTAAGTACTTAGCCATGTCCCTGGTAAAGGACAATTTGAGCATCAAGACATGGAAGCAATCAAGAATCTCATCATTCAAATTTCTAAGTTAAAACTTGTGGATTGAACAAGGGTTGTTTGAATATTCAATATTTGATTGAGAGATGCCTTGTAAAGGATCTTCAATCTGGGATTGAGAAAAATTATTTTATCAAAGCAAAAACTTAGTATTTTCATATGTTAAGGAAAAATCTATTTTGAGCAATGCAAGCCTCAACTCCACTTAGCCAAATGCATATAGATGATAGACTCCACTATACTGTTATAGTATCACTTGCCAATACAATTCAAATGTATTGATCCTTTGTGGCTGTAACTTGTATGTTGCAGGTTTGATTGTTTTTAGTGAAGATTGATTGATTAGGATTACAAAGTCTACAACCAACATCTGCCTGTGGCACTTTGAATTTGAAGGACCCATGACTATAGTTATTCCGCTGCAATGTAATGTAATAGCCAAATGAGCTATGTAATGATGTAATTAAATTATGTTATTCCTGGTTATAAAGTTATATTATGACCTTTGTTTCTTGATATTACATCTTAACTGTGGATGCTAGCTATTGATCCAGGGACTAGCATTGTAAACACAGGGGGCTCTATCTTATTAAAGATTGGAGACTCTACATCTAATTAGAATACTTTTAAAAGGGTATAAGAGAGCGGTATCTCTAGCTTTGATCATCTTTTGATATAAACCAAATCTTTATAAGCTGAACCTATCAACTAGGATCACCCCCTCAATTCCTGAGGAAGCATCCTTAAGCACATGTTACTTCACTTGCCAAGTTTTACAATTAGGTTCAAGTTCTCTATGATCATCACGTTCATTCCCAAGTCGTCCATAACCGTACCACGGATTTTCGAAAAGATTAATAACCCTACAGGGGTGTACAACTTTACCCACACATACCAACTGACTCTTAATGCCAGATATCGTTAGCTCTCTTCCTTGGAAGGCCGGTAGAGGGTGGTTGGACACGAACTTTACCTTGCTTTCGCCAAGACCATGAGTCACGCACTAAGGTGATGCCGCCATAATGGGTCGAGTCCCGAAGCCGGTCCCTAGAGATGTGAACATGGTTTGAGATTATGGAGGCCGGGCCTCTCCCATTCCCTGCCACGCTTACCTACCTATATGAATGCACCTCCTTCACCTCCTTCGAGAAGAACTAGAATGCATATGTCGAATGGAATGCCCGAACTATGTGACTCATGGAATCTACTAGGCAAGTTAGTTGGTCGAGGGGGTTTCTAGGCCCCTGTGTGGTTGTATGCTCATCTTGGTTCAAGAGGCAAGAACTCAGGTCCTAATAGTGGCAAGTATGGGACTGGAACAACCACAACCCACTGTGGCCTCCCATACAACCCAACTGAGATCATACCACGTCATCCTATCAAACTAGGATCATTCGTAGCTCTGATTCATCAACCATATGGACCAACAATAATAGCTAAGCATGGCTAAGAACAACAGATGTAATAGCTCTAGCAACGCTTCACAAGCCAAACCCTAGTTATGCTAGGAGTGGTGGATCAGGGAATATATGCTACAAAGGGAACATGCATCAGATAGGGTTACTCTATCTATCGATAAAATACTTTAGAATCGTATGCACATGGCAAGAATTGAAATACTTTGAAAGCATAGGATTCATATGTATGTGTGGGGCTTCGCTTGCCTTTGCCTGTTGATACCCATCTATGGATCTTCAGGGTTCATCAGCTTGACTTGTTCGTCGATAATCTAATACTTCTCTTCGATGGTGTTTATCTCGATCATCAGTCTTGAACTCGATCTTGAATGGTTGCTCACATTTATCTCCGGGTACTATCGGGAAGAAGCAGAAACACCAGAAAGAGAGATTAACAATCAACACATGGCATCGATGCAATGCTCAAGCAAGTATGATGATATGAGAAGTTAAAGTGTATTGTAATGGACCCTAGTACATGCTTATCATTTTAAATAGGGTCCGAGGGGTGCATATCCTAATATAGGGAGAACCTCGAAATCACCTATGGGGTTCAATTGGTTCTTCTAATTAAACTTGTCATTGAAGTTGCTTAAGAATGCATGATTATGACTCTATTGTATAGGTCTTATTTTTCTGAACATTTTGATATATTATTTGTATTTTTATGATTTAAAATGAATAAGTTTTGAATTTCTCCATTTTAATTCATTTTAAATCATTTTTGGAATATTATAAAATAGTTACATTTTGTAAATACTTTACTATTTTTATTAATCAGAAAACATTTCTGAAAATATTTATGTTACTTACAGGGTGGACCCACCTGTCATATAATTCTTATTTACAGAAATGAATTACAAAAACATTTAAATAAAAGAAAAGGGCATTATGGAGTCAGCATGACGTTAGCTTCACCATTGCCCACAGATCGAGCACGGAGCAAGAAATTTAGGGGATGCGGGGCTTCACGGAGGGGTGCGTTGGAGAGAGGGTTGCAAGGCGGTCCTGGTGGTGGTAGCCCCACCAACAAATGTTCACCGGAAGGCGGCCGACGTTGAGCTCCTGCGGCGGCCACGGGTGGACGGTGCGGGCTCGATAGGGAGAAGAAGGAGTGGTGCACGAGCACCAGTGGATAACCAGGAGGTCGATGGAGGGGTCGGCGAGGCCCGGGGAAGCCGGACAGAGGCAAATCGACGGTGGCTGGCGTCGGGAGTGGTGAGGTTATTGATGACCCACAAGTATAGGGGGTGTATCGTAGAACTTTTGATAAATAAGTGTGTCAAACCCAACGAGGAGCAGAAGGTGTTGACAAGTGGTTTGGATCAGGAATTCACTGTAAATACTAGCAAACGGATTTTTAGGGGCTTTTGATAATGCAAATAAATAAAGGGCGAGTAAATAAAAGACAATAATAATAATTGCAGCAAGTGTCCCAATCCTTTCTTCAGAAAAGGACAAGCCGGTTGTATTACTTAAGATGACCAAACGTTCTCGAGGACACATAGAAATATTGTCAAGTGCTTTCACTTTATATAGTTGATTAATCTTCTTTGGTTGGATAAGTGTTGTGTAGCTGAACCTATTCTAATGTACCAACCTTACTTGTACTAATACATACTTGTGATTATACCCCTTGCAAGCATCCGCAACTATAAGAAAGTAATTAAGATAGAAACCTAACCACAACATTAAACTCTGAGATCCTACACTCCCTTGTGCAAAGGTTTCCCAGCGGGGGTTTAGGTTTCTGTCACTCCGGCAACCCCACAATTAGTATCCAAATACACAATGCATTCTCCTAGGCCCATAAAGGTGAAGTATCATGTAGTCGATGTTAACATGACACCACTAGAAGAATAACACCACAACTTAAATATCAAACCATTGAATATTTCTCAACACAATTCCACTACTAACAACATGACTTCTCCCATGTCCTCAAGAACTAAATGAACTACTCATGAGACATTGATGACCCACAAGTGTAGGGGATCGCAACAGTCTTCGCGGGTAGTATTACCCAATTTATTGATTCGACACAAGGGGAGCCAAAGAATACTTGCAAGACTTAACAACTGAGTTGTCAATTCAGTTGCACCTGAAAATAGTTCTTTCTCACAGAAGGTAGGAACAGTTTGTAGTAGCAACATCAAATCAACAACAATAGTGAAACAGGAGCAACAATAACAGTAAACAGTGGGATTCGAGTGCGGTAGGCATACGGATGGATGGACGGGCGTTGCATGAACAAGTCTAAACATGTAACTTCAAGATCTAGGGCATTGCAAATAAATAATAACAAGCATCCAAGTACTAAACAATCCTAGGCATGTGCTCCATATATAGTCATACGTGCTCGCAATGAGAACTTGCACAATATCTTCTGTCCAGCCAGCCCGTGGCAGCGGGGCCTCTAGGGAACTACTAGCAATTTAGGTTCTCCTTTTAATAGAGCACCCGAGCAAAGCATTAACACTCCATGAACACATGTGATCCTCACATCACAGCCTTCCCCTCCAGTTGTCCCAATTATTGTCACTTCGGGGCCTTTGGATCTGGACAATGATATGTGTACACAACTTACAGATAAGATCACAAACAATACTATCATAATGATTCAATAATAAGTTCAGATCTGAGATCATGGCACTCGGGCCCTAGTGACAAGCATTAAGCACAACAAGTTGCAACAAAGTCAAATAGCACTAATAGAGATACTAGGCACTATGCCCTAACAATCTTATTCGATTACATGATAGAACTCATCCAATCCCTACCATCCCCCTAGCCTACTGCGGGGGATTAATCACTCATGGATGAGGGAAACATCGATGGTTGATGGAGAGGCGTTGGGATGATGATGGCGATGATCCTCCCCAAATTCCCCGTCCTGGTAGGGTGCCAGAACAGAGTTTATGGATCCGAATCTTGATTTCTGGTGGTGGCGGCACAGCGGAACTCTTTCTGGAAAAACATCGAACCCCTCTCGGTTTTTAGGTCAAGGGGTAACTTATAGGCGCAGAGGTAGCCCAAGGGGGTGCTTGGGGTGGCTGCACCCCCTAGGCATGGGCTGGGCCCACCCGTGCCTAGCAAGGGTGTGGGTCTCCCAGGCCTCCACTCAGTCTCTTCTTCTGGCTCAGTGGATCTTCTGGTGAAATAGATTTTTGGCATATTTTCCGGGATTTTTCCTGATAGTTGATTTTCTACACAAAAACTAGACACCAAGGTAATTCTGCTGAAAACAATGTCAGTCCGTGTTAGTTGTATCCAAATCACACAAGTTTAGAGGAGAAACAATAGCAAAAGTGTTCGAGAAAGTAGATACGTTTGGACGTATCAACTCCCCCAAGCTTAGCTTATTGCTTGTCCTCAAGCAATTCAGTTGAAAACTGAGTGCGATAAAAGAACTTTCACGAACACATTTTCTTGATATGATGTAAATATTCTCAGCACAGGAGTAGATGCTTAGAAAATTCATAGTAAGAAGTATGCAACCAAGTCTACTCAATAGTCATTGCAAGCTATGAAGATAAACCAACTCAATAATAATAAGTAGCACGAAACATAAACATAAGCAACATTGCAATGCTCATAATAAGGTATGATAGAGTGGTGTCTCGCTTGCCTTTGTTTGAAGAGCACAATATAAATGCCAAGGCACCTCTGAAGTTCAAGTGAAGACTAGAAGTAAAGATATGAGAGATACAAGCATCAAAGTCATGGCATAATTAACCGTTTTGAAACAAACACAAGAATGACAACTATGCTCTCATGAAGGTGCTCATAGAATAAGCGGTGACTCAACAAGGTTGTGAAAAGGTTCTGAAAAGTTTGAAAGACTTCCAAATGCTTAAAGTAAGGTACTCATTAGCTTTGAGATCTCATTGCCCCTAGCACAGGCATCTTTATGTGGTTAAGGTGAAAGTGAGGTCCAATCTGAGTTATATGCTTGACAGATCATAAACTGGAAATCCCAAGTCTCCGCATGCTACTCAACTTTGGTTACCTATAAGTTCTTGTCATTGTAAATACATGCATATCATAGAGAACCGCCAATGGGTTACCCCTTGCACATGATACATGAGCTATCCCGTGATCAAAATGACAAGGAAAGCAGACAATGAGTATCTCAGCGATCTTTTTATTTACTATGTGCATAGCTTTTTATTGAGGATGCTTCATAAATGCTCATTATGGTGATGCTGTGTCACATCCCAAAATTTTCCAAATTTTGTAATGTGAAAAATAAATAAACAAAATAAATAATAGTTGAAATTTAGGGTGAAAAGAAACTTTTTGTTTCTAAATGGAAACTTAAAATCCCATCTTCAACAAACTTGAGTAATGCTTGAATCCAACTAAATTCAAATCAAGTGAAATGCATTCTTCTTAAATGAATCTATAAATTTAAACACTTGGAAAGTAAACCCAAACTCTAAAACCCTATTCGAGGAAAATCATTTCAAAAGATATCTCTAAGACCATGGATTTGATCCATATAAAATTTGTCAGCAATTATTTGTAAATGATCAAGAATGACAAATAGGAATATTATGAAACCATAGAAATTGATTTCATTCAATTTGGAACCATAGATAAAATCTTATGAATTTAATAAGATAAGGAAAAAGTAATTTCCAAAGCTAATAAATCTCCTACCTAAAATCCATACCAAATGGTGAGCAATTAATCCTAAAGATATTTAAAAATATAAATATTTATCAAATAAGATTTTACAAATTGGAATCACCAAGTTTGGATCTTTAAATAAAAAGATATGGATTTTATAAGATAAAGAAAGAAATAATAAATAGGGACTATTTTAAAAGACCAAATTAAAACATGGCCAAGCAAATAAAATAAAATATTTTTGTTGTAATAAAAAGAGTAAAGGTTATTTGAATAAAATCATGAGGATTTATTATTACCCAAATTCATTTAAGCAAAGAAATTTTCCATTTTAAATGAACATTAAATCAAAATAAAGTATTTTAAATAAGAATGCAAAGTGTTTTATTTCTAAATAAAACCTATTGAAAAGATTTGGAAAAATTTAGATTTCAAATGGACTTTGAAAACATTAATAAATCTTATTTGAACTAATACAAGGGCCTATTTTTAAATAATTAATATACCCTGAAAAGAATAAAAAATATTATTCTAAATTTGACTTTAGAATGTATTAATAAATAGTACTTGATTTTACACAAAGTTTGGTAGAAGTTTGAATTTAATTGGAGTTTGAATTGTTTGAATAAAAATCAAAACAGAAATTCAAAATAGTAAAAGAAAAACAATCTGTACAAAAAAATAGAAAGGAGCCAGCCCAACCCAGCTAGCCCACTAACCCCAGCAGAAGCCCATCCCCTCTCCCCAAAACGTTTTATTGTACTCGCAACCACACCCGTAGAGTCTATGACGACTGGACCCCACCTCTCCTCTCTCTCTTTCGCTGACGCCCAGACCCCACCCCGTCAGACTTCGTCCTCACCCGCGCGAAGACCACGCCCCCCTCTGGCCGTTTCTCAGACGATGATGCCGGCGTTAAATTTCCATCAATGCCTCGCCTTAATCTCACCGTGACCATGATCCCTTAAACGCCTGCTCCCCCTCTCCATTTCCCCCAGAAGCCATCCACCCTCTGCCACGAGGCCGCTCAGATTTTGCTCGAGAACGCCTACTACTCCGGCGAGCATTTTCATCAATTCTGGCCAGTCACCGTCGCGCCTCGCCCCCTCGACCACACGAGCACACTCCCTGGCCTCTGGCGCATCTCCCAATATTCCGAGCTCAGCCGCGCAAGCCCCCTAGCGTCGGCAACCTCAACGCCGCTCGCCACCGTCTTCGGCTTGGACTCCGGCGACCTCCCAGGTGAACCCTGAACTCTTTCTCTCTCTCTCGATGACACTCCGAGGTTCTCTGATTCCACGCGGTTCTAACGCCCCCCCTCCCAATCACCTTCTCTTGGTCTGCAGCCCCGTCCCCGTCGACAACAGGACATGCCCGACGCCATCTCGAACTCCGGCAAGAGATTGAAGATGACCCCGTGCACCCCCTGCTCTCCTACGACCACGTTGAGCATCAGCATTCCATGACGAACACGGTGAGCATATCCTCCCTCTCCCTCTCTTCCTGGAATAGCCAGAATGCCGTAGCCCGAGCGTCGCCACTGTCGAGCGCCGCCAGTCTTTGGCCAATCACCTGTGAGCCGTTAGATAGAATGACTAATCGAAGGGGTATGCGATGATCTGAGCCGCACATGTCCCTTTTAATCCTACGATCCACGTTGCTTGATCCAGACGAACCGGTACCAGCCTATCAGAACAAGACACGTGGCCCAGTCCGTTTTATAAAAACCAGAATTGATCTATTAGATGTTCAAATTTGTAAAATTCATAACTTTTGATCCACACGTCCAAATTTTGCAAATTTTATATCAATGGAATAAGCAGAACAAACCCTAACCAACCATGCACTTTTTTTTAATGAATTTCTTCTGGAAAATTGGTTTAATTTTCAGGAACATGTGTAGGCATATTTTGGATATAAAAATTATTCTAGCAATGTTTTTAGGATAAAATCTTTGGCAAATGGTTTGTTTTGAACCTACTGACCATAGAAACCAACTTATGGATTTAAAATGGTATTTTGTGAAGTTAAAGAATGAATCCTTGAATTAGAACATTTCTAGTCAAGTAAAAATATTGTTTATGTGTTAAAAATGCTTTTTGGAGAAAACCTTTGGGAAATGATTTGAATTAAACTCTCTCACCCTAAAAACCAAGTTTTGAGATTTAAAAATATATTTGATGAACCCTATAAAAATTATTACTTTGCTAAAGACATTTCCAACAACATAAAATATGGTTTTGGTATAAAAATGGTTTATAGGTAAAACCTTTTGCAAATGGTTTAAATATTAAGTACTTGACCTTAAAACACTAACATTTGTATTAAAGCTATATTTGGCAAACACTAGAAAATCTTACTTTGATTTAAATCAAATCTAGCAAAACAAAAATGACTTAAAATAGCCATTTTCACTAACTAGATTATCAAATGGTTTTACCACATTTATAAAATACCTTGCCACTTTATAAATGACAAATAAGTGTTTCAAAATGTATATAACCTATTAGAAACCACTTTTCCAAATAAAACAACCTTTGGCATGCATTGCTTTGTTTTTATTATTTTATGTGATGATTGCTTGAATGGTAGATTGAAATTGTGCCTTGCTTGATTGAATTGTAGTGACATTTGAAGAGTGTGACTATTGCAAAAGTCAAGGAGTGAACTTATAATCTCTACCAAAAAGGCAAGTGATGCTTCATACTTTTGTCCCATTATTTTCACTATGCATTAGTGATGTTTCTAAGTAGGACTTGCATGGAATTTTTGCCAAGTATAAACTATGCCATGGGAAATCCTAGTAGATGAAACCTTAGTAGAATTTTCCTAAGTTAAGATTCCTACTACCATCATGCTTAGCTTAGCTAGTAGAAAACAAGGGTGGATTATATTCATGTTATGGAATATTTAATAAAACAACTAAGTGAATGAATCACCTGGGTGGAATGGAAAGAATGGTTTGTGTTGAGTGGTTATGCAAGTACAGTATGCTGGGGAAAACTTGGGCATCACCAAGTCCAGTATACTGGGGAAAACTTGGTATCTCACTTGTGGAATGCCACCCAGGAACAAAGAGATTTGAGATGTCAAATGTTGAGAAGCTTCAAGTGCAGCCACTTGGCATTATGGGCTCTGCCTGGATCATATAGGTTGCAATAACTTAGCCAAATGGACAGTTGGTGGTAGGGGATGATAGGTTGGAACGCGTCCATTCTGGTCTAAGGGAAGGCTTCTGAAAGATCTTGTCTTGGTGAAACCATGTCTTGTGGGGAAAGTGTACCACCTCTGCAGAGTGTAAAATTTAAGTACTTAGCCATGTCCCTGGGAAAGGACAATTTGAGCATCAAGACATGGAAGCTATCAAGAATCTCCTCATCCCAATTTCTAAGTTAAAAACTTGTGGTTGAACAAGGGTGAAGGTTCACCAATTTTTATTGGTGGTTCCTTGGGTGTTTTTGACAAGCAAAAACTTAGTGTTTTCAAATGATAAGTAAAAATCTATTTTGAGCAAAGCAAGCCTAAGCTCCACCTAACCAAATGCATATAGATGATAGACTCCACTATACTACCATAGTATCACTTGCCAATACAATTCAAATGTATTGACCCTTGTGGCTGTAACTTATTATGTTGCAGGTTTGTTTAATGTTAGTGAAGTGTGTTGATTAGGATTACAAGTCTACAACCAACATGATTGCCTGTGGCACTTTGAAGATGAAGGACTCCATGCTATAGTTATCCTGCTGCATTGTATTGAGATAGCCAAATGAGCTATGTAAGATGTAATGAATTATTTTATTCCTGGTTATAAAGTTGTATTATGACCTTTGTTTATTGATATTACATCTTAACTGTGGATGCTAGCTATTGATCCAGGGACTAGCATTGTAAACACAGGGATCTCTACCTTATTAAAGGTTGGGACCTCTACATGCTGCATCTTTCCACCATGATTAGGCATGGCTTAGGCTAGCGGCCCAGGCGTTTCTCTAATACAATGTATAGACTCCATGAACTCACAAGATCCCCTTTTATTTCACACCGACGACATCCGCACACAAAAGAGCAAGTTATCAACTGGTAAAATATCCAAAAAGTGTTGAAAGCGTTCCCCGTGACAGCACGGTTCTGCTGACTCCCGGCATATAATTTGCAAGCATATAACTTTCATGGACAGGTCACAATGGCTCAGGATTATTGAGTGGAAGGAATAAAGTGTGCCATCAAGTTCGTGAGAGCTTTACTAACTAACTATCTCAAAACAGACAAACATTTTATTTAGAAGAAAACAAGGCATATTGAATATGCACTGAAATAGCAAATAATGCTAATAGGTAGGTATGGTGGATACTACTGGCAATATTGGTTTTTGGGAGTTGGATGCACAAGTAGAGCTCATACTCAGTGCAAGTGAAGGCTAGCAATAGAGAGGGAGCGACAAACGAGAGAGCAATAACTGTCATAATCATGGTTGCAACAAAACATGACTAAGTATGGCATGAAAGTGATACTAGAACTCTGAGGCAAAATAAATCATTGAGGCTTACTGACTATTGTTTAGTCATATGCATGTCTGAGCATGTGCCAAGTCGATTCACATGAAACTTTCAGAGGAGGATACCACAATATCATACCAAAATATGAATAAAAAAATGCAAGAAAATATTCATATGACATGCTATAAACTATTAGCAGGCTGGAGCTAATCACAAACAAGAAAGAACTACTAAGCATTCATAATAATACACACCTTACATGAACAGACTAAGCATGCTCACAATGATGAATATATGTACAAAAATGAAAACAAATAGAGTTCGTTACCAGCCTCTTACCACACCTCAAGTTGTCTTAATCTTCATTATTTCCCTTCACTTGTGTGACTTGAATAATACCATGAAACCAAACTCTATTGAGGACGGATGAACCCTGCAAAGAACTCACGAAACCAAAGAAGAACAAAAAATATTTTTGGTGTTTTCGATTTTTTTAAAGCAAGCAAACAAAGCAAACCAAACAAAGCAAATTATTTTTGGATTTTTATTTAAGGCAAGCCAAAGCTAAAAAGCAAAGAAACAAACCAAGAGAAACAACATTTTTTTTTGGTATTTTTGTGTTTTTGAGAAAGAAGCAACAAGAACCAAAAATAAAGCGAAACAACGGATATACAAAGAACCGACAAAACATGATATATAGATGAGTGTGATGTCGGTGTACCTGCCCCAAGATTAGGCTTTTGGCATAAGTGGGGATCAATAGCGCGGGTAATAACCCTAAGCTGGTGGGTCATCATAGGAATGATCGTAGTCAGGCGCTTGCGATGAAGAAGATGCGCCCCAATCATAAGAAGGCTGCTGGTATGAAGACTCTCCCAAGTTGGAGGGCTGAACCGAATCATCTTCGGCATCCACTCCATCATTCTCCTCATGTTAGGAGACCTCCGCCACGTATGTGCCAAACTCCTCCTCCATGAGCGACCATCCTTGCATGTTATCAAAATTAAACAAAGCGGGTGTAGGCAAATAAACTATTTTCTCAGTACTACCCCCTCTCCAACCACGCTTGGAAAAATATAGTTCAAATGGTAAACTTCTCACATTAGCCCCCAAGGAAACAAAACCATGCTGAATCATAGATTCAAGATCAAGTCTCTCAATGGGGAACTGATAATCTGAATGGTGAGGCTCTAAACCATGGAAAGCAAGCAACCTGGAGGCAATAAGAGCTCCACAAATTCCACCCTTATCGCAGTTAGTGGTGAGACGGTAAGCTATCAAAGTACCTAGGTTATAAGATCTATCCCTATTCAAAGCAGCTGCAATAAAAGCTAGATCAAAGGAGGATAACTTCCTAGCAATATTTCTAGCAAGAACACACTTGGTAATGAAATAGGAAAAATATCTAATAGAGGGGAACTGAATGTTCTGAATTTTACCACTTTCCTTAGAGAAGTAGAAACCTTGGAAAATCTTAGTGTATAAATCCATAAGTAACTTGGGCCTCTCCTTGATCTTCTCACAAGATCCCCAACAAGGCACTCTAATAGCTGCCCAGAAATCAGCAAACGACAGGTCGATAGCTATATTGTATATTTTGTAATGGACCATGGGATTAGATAGAGATCAAGTAAACCGGAAGTCCTGGACAACATCCATGGTTAGCTTAACATATTGAAAAGGTTCACCTCCAACAAAGTGTTCCACCCCTGCATTGGTAATCATAGTTTGGACATCCTGGAGGATTCCCGCGGTTCTCATAAATTCCTGGCATGGATATATGGAAGGGAAAACTCCTTCCTCACTATGAACTTTCATTGGCTCAGGTACCATCAAGTCATATTGATTCAGTGGATATGCACTCATCTTCCTTGCTGAATTTTTTTTAGACAAACATCAAACCAAGTGATTTCCAAGTTGATAAATGATGAGCAACTACTATCGGAACTTGCTAGAGGGCTACACATGCATCAAAATGAAATCTCTAAGCATAGAATAAGCATGCAAGCTCACACAACCTGACACCTATAGAGGCAAAATACTCAAAATACAATCCACCAATCACAAATCTAATTGGACAAGTGGAGGAGGCACATACCAAGGAGCAAACTCTCCAAAAATCAGTAGCAAAGATGGGATGAGCAAGGAGATCGAAAATCGCGAGCAAGAACAACAAGAACTCGAGCTTGAGAAAGTTTTTCGGTGCTTTTCGGGAGAGAGAAACAAGATGGCTTTGAGGAGGCACCTAGGAGGGGCCCAGGTGGGCCACACCCCACCCAGGCGCCACCTCTAGGTAGGTCGTGCCTACCAGGGGTGTGGGTGCCTGGGGTGGCCCCCTAGGTCACTCCAGGTGTCCCTCTGCCCCTTTTTTGAGGAAAATTTTATTTTGAATTTTTTGGGATTTTTCGGGAAACTTTATTTTTGGCCAATTTCCAGGGTATGAAAATTGATTTTCTTGCAGAAACAGTTTTTTTAGAAAAAGCAAAAGCAAACAAAAACGAAACAACAGAAGTTCTAAGACACTATAAAAGGAAAGCTACTAGCTAACAAGAGCAAAAGCAAAGACTAGGAAGGAGAAAAGTAAAAGAAAGCAAGTATAACCATAGTGAAAACATTATTTTGTTCATTAAAATTCTTTTGTTAACAAGGTTGATCAATTCTTGTTACCAAAACAATCTTATATGAGATAAAACTTTGTATTCCACCATGTGATTATGTTGCCTCAAGCTTGATATCAATGGTCCCAATCATAATAGTTTCAAAAAAATTCTTGTGGAATGGGACAATATATTTCTCCAACCTTGATGCTCTCAATATTTTCAATGGAATTCAGGCAATAGCTCTTAGCAACCTTCTTGGGGAAATAGACAGTGTGCTCGTTGTCATTAATATTGAATGTTACTTTTCCTTGATTACAATTGATGGCAGCACCTGCAGTATTAAGAAAAGGTCACCCAAGAATAATAGACATATTATCATCTTCAGGCATTTCAAGCACAACAAAATCAGTTAAAACCAAGAAATTATGAGCCACTTGAACAGGAACATCCTCACATATACCAACATGAATAGTAGTTCACTAATCAGCCAATTGCAAAGATATATCAGTTGGTATCAAGTATTCTAGTTGGAGTCTCTTGTAGAGAGAAAAAGGCATAACACTAACTCTAGCTCCCAAATCACATAAAGCAGTTCTAACATAATTGTTCAAAATAGAGCAAGGAATATTTGGTATACATGGATCACCAAGTTTCTTTGGAACCTTACCATTGAAGGAATAATTAGCAAGCAAAGTATAAATCTCCTCATTAGGAATCTATCTTTTATTAGAGACAATATCCTTCATATACTTTGAATAAGGTGGTAACTTAATAGCATCAGTCAAAGGAATTTGCAAGAATAAAGGCTTCATCCACTCACAAAACTTGCTGTAGTGTTCTTCCTCCTTTGACTTGTGTTTCTTACCTAGAAAAGGCATAGGTTTCTGCACCCAAGGCTCTCTCTCTCTTTACCATGTTTATTAGCAATGAAATCTTCCTTACTGTACCTAGTGTTCTTAGTGTGCTTCTCAGGTTCTTCCTCAACTTCCTCCTAATCAGGAGAATCATTTTTATCATTACCACTGTCAGTTTCAGCATCAGAAACAGATATACTATTAGGATCTTCAGCAGGTTCAAGTGGTTCCTCAACTATTCTATGTTTCTTTTTCTTTCTATTACAAGGACTAACACTATGTTCACGTTGCTGAGAGTCCTACTCAATTCTTTTAGGATGTCCTTCAGGATATAAAGGACCTTGAGTAGCTATACCACTCCTAGTTCTAATTCCATAAGCATGTTTATCTCTTGAGGCATTAACTAGCATATCCTTTTGTACTTTAGCAAGTTGGTCTTGAACCATTTGAAAGTGTTTACAAAGCATTTTAATATCATTTGATGTTCTTTCCACAATATCTTTCAACTCTTTAATAGCTCTAGAATTTTCCAATAAATGATTTTGAACTTGTTTATTAAAATTATCTTGCTTAACAATAAAAATGTCAAGTTCCTCTAAACATTGATCAGGAGGCTTACCATAAGGAATATCACCTTCATAATAAGTGTTGGAGAGAGTGTACCTCAATAGTAGATGAGTGGGGAATTGGCTTACATAATTCTTCTATAGGAGGTAGATTCTTCACATCTTCAGCTCTAATACCTTTCTCCTTTAGACACTTCTTATCTTCCTTCATCACTTCATCATTTAATGCAATAACTCCTCTTTTTTGGTGTTGGTATTGGAACTGGTTCAGGAACATCTAGTTCAGGAGTAATAGGCTTAGGTGTATTTCGCTCAGTTGAAGTCCAATCATCATAATTCTTGCTTATTTTAGTCATTAATTCTTCAGCATCTGTAGGAGTTCTTTTCCTGAAAACACAATCAGCAAAGCTATCTAGGTATGTCCTAGAATCATCAGTTAGTCCATTATAATAAATATCAAGAAGCTCATTCTTAGGTAATGGACATCCAGGATCTGCATGAATCAAGGCACGGAACCTTGTCCATGACTCGGGCAATTTCTCTTCTTCTCCCTGTTTAAAATCAAAAAGTCTCTGCAAAGCAGCATGTCTAGCACTAGGAGGAAAATATTTCTGGAAGAAAGAAGCAATCAAACAATCAGGGATATCAATGGAACCAGGAGGTAATCTATTAAACCAAGCCCTAGCTTCTCCTTTTAGTGAAAAAGGGAAGATTTTAGTAACAAAGTACTTGCGCATCTTAAAATCATCAGAGAATAAAGCACTCATAGTAGAAATCTCATTCATATGAGCCACAACACTCTCAGTGTCAGTCCCACAAAAATGTTCTTTCTCAACAATGTCCAAATAGGATAAATCACGAGAAAAATCATAATCTTTATCTTTAATATCGATGGGAGAGGTGGCAAACTTAGGATCAGAGGACAACTTAGGAATAATGGTGCCTCTAGCAAGGAGACTCTTAATAGCACTAGTACCATGTGTGTTTTGGCACTCTTCAATAAATTCAGTAAACTCAATGTAACCATCATTAATATCATAACTCTCTCTAGACTCAGGTGAGCTAACAGGTGTAGCAGTGTCTTCACTAGGAGTTTCAGTATTTCCTAGACTAGCCATAGTAGCATCTAGGAAAGGACCTAATGAACTACTCGCATCAAGAACAGTAGAAGTAATATCATGAGTATCAAAAGCAGTTTCAGACTCAGCAGTAGTAGCAGTGTGTGTAGCATGAGTATGTGGTGGTGGTGTAACAAGCTTACTTATAATAGACGGTGAATCAAGAGCAGCAGAGGTGTTTAGGACTGTACCTCTTCTTGTAGTGGATGGTAAAATAGGGAACTTTCCATCACGAGACTTCCCCATGATGAAAGGAGTAGCACTGAACAATAATAGATTCAAGTGAACTTACAAATAAAGCTATGCTCCCCGGCATCGGCGCCAGAAAATAGTCTTGATGACCCACAAGTGTAGGGGATCGCAACAGTCTTCGCGGGTAGTATTACCCAATTTATTGATTCGACACAAGGGGAGCCAAAGAATACTTGCAAGCCTTCACAACTGAGTTGTCAATTCAGCTGCACCTAGAAATAGTTCTTGCTCACAGAAGGTTATCAGTAGAAACAGTTTATAGTAGCAACAGCAAAGCAATAACAACACTGAAAGAGGAGCAACAGTAATAGTAAACAGTGGGATTCGAGTGCGATAGGCATAGGGATGGATGGACGGTCATTGCACGAATGAGTCTAAACATGTAACTTCAAGATCTAGGGTATTGCAGATAAATAATAAAAAGCATCCAAGTACTAAACAATCCTAGGCATGTGATCCATATATAGTCATACATGCTCGCAATGAGAACTTGCACAATATATTCTGTCCAGCTAGCCCGTGGAAGCGGCGCCTCTAGGGAACTACTAGCAATTAAGGTGCTCCTTTTAATAGAGCACCGGAGCAAAGCATTAACACTCCATGAACACATGTGATCCTCACACCACAGCCTTCCCCTCCGGTTGTCCCAATTATTGTCACTTTGGGGCCTTTGGATCCGGACAATGATATGTGTACACAAATTGCAGATAAGATCACAAACAATACTATCATAATGATTGAATAATAAGTTTAGATCTGAGATCATGGCACTCGGGCCCTAGTGACAATAATTAAGCACAACAAGTTACAACAAAGTCAAATAGCACTAATAGAGATACTAGGCACTATGCCCTAACAATCTTATTCGATTACATGATACAAATCATCCAATCCCTACCATCCCCATAGCCTACTACGGGGGATTACTCACTCATGGATGATGGAAACATTGATGGTTGATGGAGAGGCATTGGTGATGACGATGGCGATGATCCTCCCCAAATTCCCTGCCCCGGCAGGGTGCCAGAATGGAGTTTCTGGTTCCGAATCTTATCTCTGGTGGTGGTGGTGTAGCGGAACTCTTTTCTGGAATATGTCAAACCCCCCTCTGTTTTTAGGTCAAGGGGTAACTTATAGGCGCGGAGGGAGCCCGAGGGGGTGCCTGGGGTGGCCGCACCCCCCTAGGTGTGGGCAGGGCCCACCCGTGACTGGCATGGGTGTGGCCCCATAGGCCTCGTCTCGGTCCCGTACTCTGGCTCCGTGGATCTTCTGGTAAAATAGGATTTTTGGCATATTTTCCCGGATTTCCTCTGATAGTTGATTTTCTGCACAAAAACTAGACACCAAGGTAATTCCGCTGAAAACAGCGTCAGTCCGTGTTAGTTACATCCAAATTACACAAGTTTAGAGGAGAAACAATAGCAAAAGTGTTCGGGAAAGTAGATATGTTCTGGACGTATCACAGCTACTCCCCCAAACATTGACAGGTGGGGTCGTGTATGACACACGTGAGGTTGGATCTCTCTGTCATCCGCTCCTAGCCCCTAGCCCCGAGCAACTCCTATCCCACCGGCGGACAAAGCATCCTTCGTTGGCGCGTCGGTGGCTCTGTCCTATGGTGGCTTCGGACGGATTGCCATGCTGCACCTCAACCACTGCTCTAGCACCTGTTTCGTCCGCTAGCATTGTACGTTGAGGCAGTACCAATCGCAGGAAGGTCCGCTGCCCATGACGACCGGGATTTTGTTCTGCCACCATAGCTCGACGAACAGTCGCAGCAATTGCTAGTAGTGCTTGGTAAGACCTTCTCTCCTGCTCCGCAAACCCTAATCGGTTTGGTTCCCATAATTTCCTCGATATTGCAGGGGTAAATTAGTCTTCAATGTCTGGTCGTAGCCGGTACACCGGCGAGGGTGGGGATTCGATCATGTCGTGGCCACATTCTCCTTCTCCTGGCATGTCGGAAGTGCAGGTAGCTCCTTATCTTCGTACTACCGTTGAATTTGAAGTGTTGCCATGGCTTGTCAGACTGATTTTAATTGGGTTTGTTTTGGGATTGTTACAGTGTGCTATGCAGGCCGATGATCCATGCTATAGTCTAGACAGAGGATGGATTTGGAGGAGATGGTTGCCAATTTAGGTGACAAATTAGCCTGTAAAAACCTGTTGATATTCGAGCTGAAGCGTACTATCGAGGAAGAAAAGAAGAACTCATAACTTATTCGCAAAGAGAAGTTGACACTTGAGGCTGACCTTGCCATATCTGATCAAGTGGTAGAAAATCTAAAACATGAACTTCAAGTGAAGGGGGAGGAGAATAGTCGATTCATGTGGGCAGTTTTAATAGTTGTCATCCCCGTCCTAGGAGTTATAGTATGGGGTTGTGGTGAAGGTGGCACGTGTAATGATTAGTTAAATAGATAGCTAATTTAGAGAGTAGAATTATTATTCAATGGATGGTTCTGAGTTTCTGCTAATTTAGTAACTTTGCGGTCCCAAAGTTGTCAAGAGAATGCATTGTGGGGCTCGAGTTGCTTTGGATCTAGCTGCCCATAGTTGGCATGCCAAATGCCTAGAGGGTCAAGTTGGGGGCCCTATCAGTTTTGACCGTTGTGTCACTGCCATCGTGGCTGCCATGTAGACTTGCAGCATTGATAGCAGCATCCATTCCCCGTTCTTCTTGATGCCGCATTCTTCTTCTTCTTCTCCTTCTTCTTCTTCAGAGAGGCAATCTATCAAAGAAAGTAGTACTCCCTCCGATCCAAATTAGTTGACTCAAATCAATCAAGATACATATGAATCTAATACTAATTCATGTCTAGATACAATCGAATCTAGACAAATCTAAATCAACTAATTTGGATCAAAGGGCGTACTACTTATGAATAAATGTCACTGAAATGGATATATCTAGATATGTTTTAGTGCTAGATTCATCCATTTCAACGAAAAGTAGCATGAATCGGAGGGAGTATCAATTTTGATTCAAATGATACATATTTTGATCAAATTTATACAAGCCCACCAGATATTGTCAAAACATCTAATAGAGGGGAACTGAATGTTCTGAATTTTACCACTTTCCTTCGAGAAGTAGAAACCTTGGCAAATCTCAGTATATAAATCCATAAGTAACTTGGGCCTCTCCTTGATCTTCTCACAAGATCCCTAACAAGGCACTCTAATAGCTGCACAGAAATCAGCAAACGGCAGGTCGACATCTATATTGTATATTTTGTAATGGACAATGGGATTAGATGGAGACCAAGTAAACCAGAAGTCCTGCACAACAGCCATGGTTAGCTTAACATATTGAAAAGGTTCACCTTCAACCAAGTGTTCCAACCCTGCATTGGTAATCATAGTTTGGAAATCCTGGAGGATTCCCGCGATTCTCATAAATTCCTGGCATGGATATATGGAAGGGAAAACTCCTTCCTCATGATGAACTTTCATTGGCTCAGGTACCATCAAGTCATATTGATTCAGTGGATATGCACTCATCTTCCTTGCTGAAATTTTTAGACAAACATCAAACCAAGTGATTTCCAAGTTGATAAATGATGAGCAACTACTATAGGAACTTGCTAGAGGGCTACACATGCATCAAAATGAAATCTCTAAGCATAAAACAAGCATGCAAGCTCACACAACCTGACACCTATAGCAGAAAAATACTCAAGATACAATCTACCAATCACAAATCTAATTGGACAAGTGGAGGAGGCACATACCAAGGAGCAAACTCTCCAAAAATCAGCAGCAAAGATGGGCTGAGCAAGGAGATCAAAAATCGCGAGCAAGAACAGCAATAACTCGAGCTTGAGAAAGTTTTCTGGTGTTTTTGGGAGAGAGAAAGAATATGGCTTTGAGAAGGCACCTGGGAGGGGCCCAGGTGGGCCACACCCCACCCAGGCGCCACATGTGGTGTGCCCACGCCCACTAGGGGTGTGGTGGCCTGGGCTGGCCCCCTGGGTCACTCCAGGTGTCCCTCTGCCCCTTTTTTTGAGGAAAAATTTATTTTGAATTTTCTGGTATTTTTCGGGAAACTTTATTTTTGGCCAATTTTCAGGGTATGAAAATTGATTTTCTCGCAGAAACAGTTTTTTCAGAAAAAGAAAATGCAAACAAAAACCAAACTACAGAAGTTCTAAGACACTCTAAAAGGCAAGCAACTAGCTAACAAGAGAAAAAGCAAAGACTAGGAAGGAGAAAAGTAAAAGAAAGCAAGTATAACCACGGTGGAAACATTATTTTGTTCATTAAAATCCTTTTGTTAACAAGGTTGATCAAGTCTTGTTACCAAAACTATCTTATATGAAACAAAACTTTGCAATCCACAAGGTGATTATGTTACCTCATACTTGATAGCAATGGTCCCAATCATAATAGTTTCAAAATTTTCTTGTGGAATGGGACAATATATTTCTCCAACCTTGATGTCTCAATATTTTCAATGGAATTCAGGCAATAGCTCTTAGCAACCTTCTTGGGGAAATAAACAGTGTGCTCTTTGTCACTAATATTAAATGTTACTTTTCCTTGATTACAATTGATGACATCACCTGTAGTATTAAGAAAAGGTCTCCCAATAATAATAGACATATTATCATCTTCAGGCATTTAAAGCACAACAAAATCAGTTAAAACCAAGAAATTATGAGCCACTTGAACAGGGACATCCTCACATATACCAACGTGAATAGTAGTTCACTTATCAGCCAATTGCAAAGATATATCAGTTGGTATCAAGTATTGTAGCTGGAGTCTCTTGTAGAGAGAAAAAGGCATAACACTAACTCTAGCTCCCAAATCACATAAAGCAGTTCTAACATAATTGTTCTTAATAGAGCAAGGAATATTTGGTATACATGGATCACCAAGTTTCTTTGGAACTTTAGAATTGAAGGAATAATTAGCAAGCAAAGTAGAAATCTCCTCATTAGGAATCTATCTTTTATTAGAGACAATATCCTTCATATACTTTGAATAAGGGGGCAACTTAATAGCATCAGTCAAAGGAATTTGCAAAAATAAAGGCTTCATCTACTCACAGAACTTGTTGTAGTGTTCTTCCTCCTTTGACTTGTGTTTCTTTCCTGGAAAAGGCATAGGTTTCTGCACCCAAGGTTCTCTCTCTTTACCATGTTTATTAGCAATAAAGTCTTCCTTAGTGTACCTAGTGTTCTTAGTGTGCTTATCAGGTTCTTCCTCAATTTCCTCCTTATCTGGAGCATCATTTTTATCATTACCACTCTCAGTTTCAGCATCAGATACAGATATACTATTAGGATCTACATCAGGTTCAAGGGGTTCCTCAACTATTTTATGTTTCTTTTTATTTCTCTTACGAGGACTACCACTACTCTCACCTTGCTGAGAATCCTGCTCAATTCTTTTAGGGTGTCCTTCAGGATATAAAGGATCTTGAGTGGCTATACCACTCTTAGTTCTAATTCCATAAGCATGTTTATCTCCTGAAGCATTAACTAGCATATCCTTTTGTACCTTAGCAAGTTGATCAAGTTGGGTTTGAACCATTTCAAAGTGTTTACATAGAATTTTAATATCATTTGAAGTTCTTTCCACAATATCTTTCAACTCTTTAATAGCTCTAGAGTTTTCCAATAAATGATTCTGAACTTGTTTACTAAAATTACCTTACTTAACAATAAAAATGTCAAGTTCCTCTAAACATTGATCAGGAGGCTTACCATAAGGAATATCACCTTCATCAAAGTGTTGGAGAGAGTGTACCTCAATAATAGATGAGTCAGGAATTGGCTTGCATAATTCTTCTATAGGAGGTAGATTCTTCACATCTTCAGCTCTAATACCTTTCTCCTTTAGACACTTCTTAGCTTCCTTCATCACTTCATCATTTAATGCAATAACTCCCCTCTTCTTTGGTGTTGGTGTTGGAACTGGTTCAGGCACAACTGGTTCAGGAGTAATAGAGTCATGTGTATTTAGCTCAGTTGAAGTCCAATCATCATAATTCTTGCTTATTTTAGCCATTAATTCTTCAACATCTGTAGGAGTTCTTTTCCTGAAAACACAATCAGCAAAGCTATATAGGTATGTCCTAGAATCATCAGTTAGTCCATTATAATAAATATCAAGAAGCTCATTTTTAGATAATGGACATCCATGATGTGCATGAATCAAGGCACAGAACCTTGTCCATGACTTAGGCAATTTATTTTCTTCTCCCTGTTTAAAATCAAAAAGTCTCTGCAAAGCAGCATGTCTAACACTAGGAGGAAAATATGTCTAGAAGAAAGAAGCAATCAAACAATCAGGGCTATCAATGGAACCAGGAGGTAATCTATTAAACCAAGCCCTATCTTCTCCTTTTAGTGAAAAAGGGAAGATATTAGTAACAAAGTACTTGCACATCTTAAAATCATCAGAGAATAAGGCACTCATAGTAGAAAGCTCATTCATATGAGCCACAACATTCTCAGTTTTAGTCCCACAAAAAGGTTCTTTCTCAACAATGTCCAAATAGGATAAATCAAGAGAGAAATCATAATCTTTATCTTTAATATCTATGGTAGAGGTGGCAAACTTATGATCAGAGGACAACTTAGGAATAATGGTGCGTCTTGCAAGGAGACTCTTAATAGCACTAGTACCATGTGTGTTTCGGCACTCTTCAATAAAATCATCAGTAAACTCAATGTAGCCATCATTAATATCATAACTCTCTTTAGACTCAGGTGAGCTAACAGGTGTAACAGTGTCTTCAATAGGAGTTTCAGTATTTCCTAGACTAGCCATAGTAGCATCTAGGAAAGGACCTAATGAACAAATCGCATCAACCACAGTAGAAGTAACATCATGAGTATCAAAAGCAGTTTCAGACTCAGCAGTAGTAGCAGTGTGTGTAGCGTGAGTATGTGGTGGTGGTATAACAAGCTTACTTCTAACAGACGGTGAATCAAGAGCAGAAGTGGTGTTTAGGACTATACCTCTTCTTGTAGTGGATGGAAAAATAGGGAACTTTCCATCACGAGACTTCCCCGTGATGAATGGAGTAGCAGTGAACAATAATAGATCCAAGTGAACTTACAAATAAAGCTATGCTCCCCGGCAACGGCGCCAGAAAATAGTCTTGGTGACCCACAAGTGTAGTGGATCGCAATAGTATTCGCGGGTAGTATTACTCAATTTATTGATTCGACACAAGGGGAGCCAAAGAATACTTGCAAGCCTTAACAACTGAGTTGTCAATTCAGCTGCACCTGGAAATAGTTCTTGCTCACATAAGTTTATCAGTAGCAACAGTTTGTAGTAGCAATAGCAATAGCAAAGCAACAACAATAGTGAAACAGGAGCAATATTAACAGTAACATTAAACAATGGGATTCGAGTGCGGTAGGCATAGGGATGGATGGACGGGCATTGCATGAATGAGTCTAAACGTGTAACTTCAAGATCTAGGGCAATGTAGATAAATAATAACAAGCATCCAAGTACTAAACAATCCTAGGCATGTGCTCCATATATAGCCATACGTGCTCGCAATGAGAACTTGCACAACATCTTCTTTCGAGCCAGTCCGTGGCAGCGGGGCCTCTAGGGAACTACTAAAAATTAAGGTGCTCCTTTTAATAGAGAACCGGAGCAAAGCATTAACACTCCGTGAACACATGTGATCCTCACATCACAACCATCCCCTCCGGTTGTCCCAATTTCTGTCACTTCGGGGCCTTTGGATCTGGACAATGATATGTGTACACAACTTGCAGATAAGATCACAAACAATACTATCATAATGATTAATAATAAGTTCATATCTGAGATCATGGCACTCGGGCCCTAGTGACAAGCATTAAGCACAACAAGTTGCAACAAAGTCAAATAGCACTAATAGAGATACTAGGAACTATGCCCTAACAATCTTATTCGATTACATGATAGAACTCATCCAATCCCTACCATCCCCATAGCCTACTGTGGGGGATTACTCACTCATGGATGAGGGAAACATCGGTGGTTGATGGAGAGGCGTTGGGGATGATGATGGCGATGATCCTCCCCAAATTCCCTGTCCCGGCAGGGTACCAAAACGGAGTTTCTGGATCTGAATCTTGGTTTCTGGTGGTGGAGGCGCTGCGGAACTCTTTCTGGAAAAACGTCGAGGGGTAACTTATAGGTGTAGAGGGGGCCCGAGGGGGTGCTTGGGGTGGCTACACCCCCCTAGGCGTGGGTTGGGCCCACCCGCGCCTAGCAGGGGTGTGGGCCCCCCAGGCCTCCACTCCGTCTCTTCTTCTGGCTCAGTGGATCTTCTGGTGAAATAGGATTTTTGGCATATTTTCCGGTATTTTTCCTAATAGTTAATTTTCTGCACAAAAACTAGACACCAAGGTAATTCTGGTGAAAACAGCGTCAGACCGTGTTAGTTGTATCCAAATCACACAAGTTTAGAGGAGAAACCATAGCAAAAGTGTTCGGGAAAGTAGATACGTTTTGGACATATCAGACATCATATGGATCAAGATCAGTGATGAAATAATGATAAGTAACAATCTGAACATGAACAATAATTCAATGGTTCCACTCAATAGCATCAACTACAATAAGTAATCAACACCGAGAAAGTTTCCCCTAAGAACTATGCAAGATTCAACCCAATTGTTACAGCGGGATGGAGCGGTGGTGACGGTGCTGGTGGATATGATGGTGAAGAAGATGATGATGATCCCGATGAAGTCTAGCTCGATGACGTTGTTGATGGCAACGATCTCCCCTCTCCGGGAAGGAATCTCCCCGACAGATTTCTGCCTGCCGGAGAGCTCTTTCTCTCTCTGTAGTTTCCGCCGCGCAGAGACCACGGAATCTTTCTGTGGTCCCTCCCCGAGTCTTAGGGTTTCAAGGGTATTAAATATGCCAAAGGGCGATGCCAGAGGTGGGCCATGGTGGCCACACCACCTGGTGGCGTGGCCTAGGGGGCCGCGCCAGGTGTGGTGTGGGCCCCCTATGGCCCATCTCCACTCCTCCTTCTGGCCTCCTTCATCTTTTGGAAAAATAGGGATTTCCATATATTTTATGGAATTTTATGATCTTCGCGGATATTGCATCTAGACAACGCTTTTTCCATCAGAATCCTGACTCTGGTGGTTCATCCTCCAAAAGTCATCAAACATGCAAAATAGATGAAATAACATAAGTATCATCTCTTAATATGAAATATATCAATGAATACCAGTAAATTATGATATAAAATAGTGATGCAAAATGGACGTATCAACTCCCCCCAAGCTTAGACCTCGCTTGTCCCCAAGCGAAAGCTGAACTCAGTAAACATGACCACAGGTTTACGGAGTGAAGTGTCAATAAAAATAATACGGACGAGAAGCATCACATTTATCAATACACAAATCATAATAGAAAGCAACTCACTATTATATAACTTAACTTGCAATGAGTAAGGGAGTCACAATAAGATGCATAAGGAAAATCATAATTGGTAATGGCAAACTTTGTTCTTGGTCAGAGAATAGTTAACAAATCATACTTAGTTTTAAGCAAAGCTTTTATAATGGAGTTTATATTGCAGGAGTCTCATGCTCAAACATAATGGCCTTTTTACATTGATAGCTTTCAAAGTCATATTCATTCAGATAAGAGCTATGTGCAAAACAAGGAATATAAGAAACAAGATTGAATAAATCAACATATGGATGATTGAACCACATCAACTCAAATGCTTGCTTGATATAGAAAGGAATAGGTTTATTGACTCAACTTAAAAATAAAATATAGGCCCTTCACAGAGAGAAGCAGGGATTTCAAGTTTCATAAAGAGCTTCCAAAAATTATGGTACTTACTAGCTTTGATATCTCATTGCCCCTATCATAAGCATCTTCAAGTGATTAAGGTAAATGTGAGGGAAAATATGAGTTATATGCTAAACAAATCATAAGTTGAAAATCTCATGCCCCTTGAGTACGAGTACCAGACCTCATGCTACTCAACTTTGGTCACAAGTAAGTTCTTGTCATTGTATGTGTATGTGTATGTGTATGTGTATCATAAAGAACTGCCAACGGGGTACCCCTTGCCCCATGACGCAGGAGCTATCCCATATCAAAATGACAAGGCAACAGACAGTGAGCATCTCAGCAATCTTTTTATTTGCTATTTGCATATGTTTTTATTGAGTATGCTTCATAGAATGCCACTTTGGTTATGCTGCAAGTTTCCACCATGATTAGGCATGGCTTAGGCTAGCCTCCCAGGCGTTTCTCTAACAAATATACATAATCCATGGACTTACAAGTTCCCCTTTTAATTCACACAGTCGTCATCCATAAACAAAAGAACGTGATATCAACTAAATAATAAGTGCAATGTTGAAAGCGGACCCCAAGATAACATGGTTTTGCTAACTCCCAACTTATAATTTGCAAGAACATAAGCATCATAAGATTTTCATAATGGTTCAAATTTATTAAGTACAAGAAAATAAAGTGTGCCATCAAGTTCGTGAGAGCTTTAATCACTAATTTTCACATAACAAAAAGGTTTTAATTTGGAAGATAGATAAAACTCGAGAATTTACTTGGAATAGCAATAGTGCTAATAGGTAGATATGGTGGACACAAATGGCATAGGTTTTAGTTCAAGGATCGGATGCACGATAAGCATTCCCTCTCAGTACAGATTTTTGGCTAGCAAGGCTGGGTAGCAAGCATAAGAGTTGAAGGAAACAAACAAACATACAAGTGATAGAAACAATCATGCAGTCTTACTTAGAAACACAAAAGATCTTAACTTGGGAATACTAAGATTATGAGCCAATCAAGAAAGAAAATTAAATAATATATCTATAAGTACTTTTCTCTTTTCCATTCAATCCTCAAAGTAGTGTTGCTACTGACCAAAGCTAGGTTTGCCAAAGCCAACTAAATTTACTTGATGCTCCCAAAGTGATACCAATACTAACAACAAGATCAATCATATAACAGAAAATGCAAAATAAAATAAGATGTGAAAAAAGTAAATGATGAAACTTCTCATTAATATTCCATAGCGGCACTCACACCAAGGGATACATAGATAATTCACTAGAGGAGAGATACTTCCACAATGCAAACCATCCTATATGATAACTTCTCTATTCATGATATGAATCTACTAAAAAGGTAAAAAGATGAAAGATAATGATGTTATACCGCAGCACTCCCCCAATCTTGGAACAAACCAAGGGGACGCCAAAACCTGATGATGAATTACTCCTTAGGTGGTGGTGTTTTCATGATCGAGGTGATAAAATTTTCCAGCATCTTGCAAAGCCTCTTATTATATTCTTGAAGTATCTCCACCTCTCTCCTCAAAACTCGATACTTATCACAAAACTCATCAGTGGCTCGAAGGGCTTCCACTGCTGCAGGGCAGGAACCGAGGTTTGGAATTGGTGGTATTAGCCCTTCCTACTTGACGCTCCGATCCATGTCTTCACGCCTAGTTGTGATCCTTCCTTCTTCCACCCATCCAATGAAAGTCCCTTGCTCAAGATCATGGAGGATCTTGCGCCGGTGTCGCAACTCATAGTCCTCCGAAAACGAACCGTGTAATGACATCTGAACAAAACAGATCAAAACGAAAACGCGACGATAACACGATATACGGACCTCGAGGAGTCCAGGGGATTATATATTATGAAGTTTAATGACACAAGGAAGGTCTAAACTTATCACAATATAACTAAGAACAATATGAATAGTAACTTCAATATAAGGTCTAAACTTATCACAAGCAAAGACTACAACTAAGAACTCTTTTTCAATAGTAGCATAATTCTTTTGAGCAGCATCAAGATTCTTACTAGCATAATGGATAACATTCAACTTTTTATCTATTCGTTGTCCAAGAACAACACCTACATCAAAATCACTAGCATCACACATAATTTCAAAGGGTAAATTCCAATCAGGTGGTTGGACAATAGGAGCAGTAATTAAAGATTTCTTTAGAGTTTCAATAGCTTCCTTACAATCATCATAAAAAATAAAAGGTACATCTTTTTAGAGAAGATTAATAAGAGGTTTTGATATTTTGTAGAAATCTTTAATAAACCTTCTATAGAAACCAACATGACCAAGGATACTACGAATACCTTTAACATCCCTTGGGCAGGGAATTTTATCAATTGCTTCAACTTTGGCTCTGTCAACTTCAATACCTCTTTCAGAAATTTTATGTCCAAGGACAATTCCTTCATTAACCATGAAGTGGAATTTCTCCCAATTAAGAACAAGGTTAGTTTATTCGGATCTCTACAAAACTTTATCAAGGTTGTGCAGACAATTATCAAAAGAAGTTCCATAGATGGAAAAATCTTCCATGAATACTTCCACAATTACCTCACAAAACCCATGAAAGATAGCAGACATGCATCTTTGAAAAGTAGCAGAAACATTACGCAGACCAAAAGGCATACGTCTATAAGCATAAGTTCCATAAGGACACATAAAAGTGGTTTTCTCTTGATCTTGTTGTTTCACAGCAATTTGAGAGAACCCAAAATAACCATAAAGAAAGCAAAAAATGTGTCTTCTTAGAAAACCTTTCTAACATTTGATCAATAAAGGCAACGGATAATGATCTTTCTTAGTAAATTTCTTAACCTTTCTGAAATCAATGCACATCCTATAACCAACTACTACTCTTTGAGGAATAAGCTCATTATTTTCATTAGGAACAACAACAATTCCTCCTTTCTTAGGGACACAATGAACATGACTAACCCATTGACTATCAGCAACAGGATAAATAATACCAGCATCAAGGAGTTTTAATACCTCATTTCTTACCACTTCCTTCATCTTAGGATTCAAATGACGTTGATGTTCTACCACTGGTTTTGCATCAGGTTCTATATTAATAGCATGCTGACGTATAGTAGGATAAATCCCTTTTAAATCATCAAGAGTATAGCCCATAGCTCCTCGGTGTTTCTTCAATACTTCTAATAATCTTTCCTCTTCCTTTCCCAAAAGTTTAGAACTAATAATAACAGGATATATTTTCTTATCATCAATGTAAGCATATTTAAGATCACCAGGTAAAGGTTTCAGATCGAAAACCGGGTCCTTTTTAGGTGGTAATGTGCTACCCAAATCTTCCATAGGTAAATTATGCTTAAGCATCTTGGGTTGACGAAGGAGAATCTCGTCAATCTCATTTCTTTCTTCCATGAATATCTCACTTTCGTGGTCTTCCATATATTGCTACAAAGCATTGTAAGGACCAAGAGAAATAGAAGCAAGTTGTTCAACTCTAAAATCCTCATTAGGCAATTCATTTTCATTAGGAGCTTTATCAAATTTGGAAAAATTATACTCATAAGATTCTCCATCAAATTTAGTTAAAATTTTCTCCTTCTTACAATCTATAATAGCTCCACAAGTGTTCAAGAAAGTTCTACCAAAAATGATAGGACAAGTTTTACTAGCAGATAAACCAAGTACTAAAAAATCAGCAGGATATTTAATCTTACCACAAAGGACTTCCACATCTCTTATAATACCAATTGGAGAGACAGTTTCTCTATTATCCAGGTGAATAACCACATTAATTTCTTCTAGTTCACAAGGACCAATTTCATGCATATTTTCTTTGTATAGATCATAAGGAATAACACTTGAACTTGCACCAATATCACATAAACCATAATATCAATGATCAACAATTCTAACAGAAAGCACAGGGACACTAGCTTTCCTAGTTCTACTAGGATGTGAAACAATATTAGAAGCATCTTCACAAAAGATAATGTGTCCATCTTCTACATTTTTAGTGACAAGGTCTTTCACTATTGCTACTGCAGGTTCAATATTTATTTGTTCATCAGGTTCTACAGCTCTCTTTGTACTTTTGTTTACCACACTAGCTATCATAGAATGTTCCTTTACCTTAGCAGGGAAAGGTATTTTCTCAATATAAGGTTCAGGAAAAATATGATCAACAGTATAAACTTCAGTATTTCTAGCAGGAACACAATTAACAATATCTTTATATGGTGCATGATACTTGTTCCACTCCTTTTGGGGAATTTCAATATAAGAGGCAAAGGCCTTAATTTTTTTGCAAGAACTTGAGAATCAAGACCATAAGCAGTACTAATATTATGAAAGTCGTCAGCTCCCATAAAAGAGTTAATGCATTCATAATCATAACTTATACCTGACTTTCTTCCTTTATCATTCTCCCATGCTTCAGTATTTTCTTGAATATAGTCTAGGAGATCCCATTTAGCTTCTTATTTCATACGTGTAATTGATCTAGCACAAGAAGCATCTAATAAATCCTTATCATGAAGAGAAAGCCTTGCATAAAAGTTATTAATAATAATATTATTGGGGAGCTCATGAATAGGACATTTTAGCATTAGTAACTTCAATCTCCCCAAGCTTGGGTTGTACTCTCTCCATCACGAGGCCAAAATTTATATATTTGATTCCGATCTCTATGAATCTCACTAGGAGGATAGAATTTAGAATAAAAGAGAGGTACAATTTCCTCCCATTCAAGAGATTGGCCATTCTTTAGCAGCGTATACCATTCCTCATCTCTATCTTTCAATGATACATAGAATACCTTTCTCTTAACTTGATCTGTTGTAATACATGCACACTTGAACAACTCGCATAATTCATTTATATAAAGCAAATGATCACCGGGATGGACAGTTCCATCTCCATAATAGTAGTTATCCACAACACGATCAACAATTTTTTAGGTATTTTAAAAGGATCTAATTCAGCAGGTGGTGGTTCATCTACTACCTTAGAAGTGGTAGTAGCTTGACCAAATAGGAAGATAAGTGAGTTATTGTAAGGTTCCCAACCTTTAATAAGGTAGAGATCCCTGTGTTTACAATGCTAGTCCCTAGATCAATAGCTAGCATCCACAGTTAAGATGTAATATCAAGAAACAAAGGTCATAATACAACTTTATAACCAGGAATAAAATAATATATTACATCTTACATAGCTCATTTGGCTATCTTATTAAAATGCAGCAGAATATAGCAATAGCATGGGTTTCTTCATCTTCAAAGTGCCACAGGTAGACATGTTGGTTGTAGACTTGTAATCCTAATCATTAAACTTCACTAATATCAAACAAACCTGCAACATAACAAGTTACATCCACAAGGGTCAATACATTTGAATTGTATTGGAAAGTGATATTATGGTAGTATAGTGGAGTCTATCATCTATATGCATTTGGCTAAGTGGAGCTTAGGCTTGCTTTGCTTAAAATAGATTTTCCTTATCATTTGAAAACACTAAGTTTTTGCTTGACAAAATCTTTCCCAAGGCATCTCCCAATAGAAATTGGTGATCCTTTCAACCCTTGTTCACCCACAAGTTTTTAACTTAGAAATTTGGATGATGAGATTCTTGATAGCTTCCATGTCTTGATGCTCAAATTGTCCTTTTCCAGGGACATGGCTAAGTACTTAGATTTTTCACTCTGCAGAGGTGGTGCACTTTTCCCACAAGACTTGGTTTCCCAAGACAAGATCTTTCAGAAGCCTTCCCTTAGACCAGAATGGACGCGCTCCAACCTATAAAACCCCTACCACCAACTGCCCATTTGGCTAAGTTCTTGCAACCTATATGATCCAGGCAGAGCCCATATTGCCAAGTGGCTGCACTTGAAGCTTCTCAACATTTGACATCTCAAATCTCTTTGTTCCTGGGTGGCCATCCACAAGTGAGATACACAAGGTTCACCAGTCCCCTGGCCTTGTGTAACCACTCAACATAAACCATTCCTTCCATTCCACCCAGGTGATTCATTCACTTAGTTGTTTTATTAAACAAAACACAAGTCCTCAGACTTAGAAATTTTCCATAGCATGAATATATTCCACCCTTGTTTTCTATTAGCTAAGCTAAGCATGATAGTAATAGGAATCTTAACTTAGGAAATTTCTACTAAGGTTTCATCTACTAGGATTTCCCATAGCATAATTTATACTTAGCAAAAATTCTATGCAAGTCTTACTTATAAATATCACTAATGCATAGTGAAAACAATGGGACAAAAAGTATGAAGCATCACTTGCCTTTTTGGTAGAGAGTATAGGTTCACTCCTTGATCTTTGCAATGTTCACACACTTCAAATCACTACAATTCAATCAAGCAAACAATATTTCAATCTACCATTCAAGCAATTCATCACATAAAATGATAAAAACAAAGCAATGCATGCAAGCATGTCAAGGATTGTTTTATTTGAAAAAGTGGTTTCTAATGGTTCATAAACATTTGAAAACACCTAATGGTCATTTTATAAAGTGGCAAGATCATTTGTGTAACATCCCAAAAATACTAAACTTGGATCATCAAATTCTAATCCTCACATTTAGGGTTAACAAAAACTTTTCTAAATAAAATTATGAATGTATGTATATGTGTATGCATTGATTTTGAATTCTTTTAAACCCACCTTGTTTGTTTGTTTCATTGCTTGTAAAATGTTTCTTAGGTGAAATAAACATCATCTAAAACATTTCCCACACTTTTCCTAAAGACAAGTAAATCAAAACACATATATGAAGTGAATGGTCATTTTGGCCAATTTAACTCCCATGCCTACTTTGGCTATCTCAAACTTTCAAAACCTAACAGAAACTTTTCTGGATCTTTGCACCCCTTGAATGTACTCATAACAAGGTATCAAGGCCCACTTTGTGATCATCCAGAAACTTTCAAATGCATAGTTTAAATGACAATTCAAAATTGAATCTTTATCATATGGGAAGATCCCACTTTTTCAAAAACCACTCAAACAAGCTCAACTTTCAAAACCCAAGCATCTGCAGACTCACCAGCACCAATCTAGCAAACCCACCAAAATTCATTTCAAAATTCAAAACTTGATTTCATGCGGACATTTCATCAAACAGGTTGCAGACACAAATCAAACAAACATCAAACACTATTGTGAGAAGTGATTCTTGCCTAACTGGTTCCCCATTTAGCTCACACACAACTCAGTAGATCATCTAGGAAGATTAGCCAGGCACTAGCACCACTGTGAGCTTGCCATTGTCATCAATGGTGAACAGTCGAAGCCAACCTTGCCACCCCATTGTGGACAGCAGGCTAGAGGAAGAACTAGCCGTGCCAACCTTGTCTGGGAGGCAGCCCACCGTCCACCGCCACTACCTGTCCCAGCCGCAAGCGTTGCCAAGCCCTAGACCACGCGCACAAGCCGCGCCCAGACCATGCCGAGCATGCGCCAGAGCGCCACCCTCGACCAGCGTCCACAGACCGCGTGCCACCCTCACCGCGTGCACACACGATCACCACCGACCCAGGAGACCGCCAGACATCCCCGTTTGCCGCCCCGTGCCATACAGCCACCGCCCGCCGTCGAAGACGCCGCCTCTGACGCACAGAGCACCACCCGTTCCAGACCAAGCCGCACCGCCCCATGCCTCGAGACCATGTCGTTGAGCATCGCCAGGAGACACCGCACCGTCCCCTACCCTTGCCCATGCCTTTAGCCGCCTGTAACCTCGCCCCCGATGAGCTCACCGTGTGCCCCGACGGTCCCCTTGCTCGACTATAAATAGAGGCCACCCCCGCACGATTTCTTCACACCATCTCACTCCCCTCTCCTCACTGACCGTGCCACACTGTTCTCAGAGCAAGGCAAGCACCACCTCGCCGGAATTTCACCGGAGCCCGCCGCCTCTGGAGAAGAAGGGAGCCAGCGATTGGAGCCGCCCCAGGAGAAGCCACCAGTACCAGGAGACTCGCCGACCCTCACCCGTACCCCGGTGAGCCCCCAGCACCCCTCACTGGCCGCGCTAGGTTTCGTTCTCACCGGAGTTGTCTCGCGTCGACGATGACCCCCATCCGTTGGATTAGAACTAGATCGAACGATCCACGTTGCCCCATACCGCCTCGCCCAGCCCCGTGTCACTGACGAGTGGGGACACCCACTTAAGAAGCCCGCGGGAGCACTGCGTTTAGCAGGCTGGCCCAGTACTTTTTCCCGCGCAGCCCAGCGATTCAAATGAAACCTTTTTCTTTTTAAATTCAAACACACTTTTGTACCCAACTTCAAAAATCAACCCAGATCGATTCATTGCACCAAATTGGATGAAACCAATTTTGTTGGAAAGGTCTGTGAATGCTGAATCCAAGCCCGTTGGATTCAAGTCATTTGGATCTGTAGATCACCCATAGTAAAAAATAACAAGGCAGAAGCTTTTCTGTATTCAAACATTTTTCAATTTTAAACCATAAAAGCTTTTGAGTTGATTCCAACTCTCAAAAATCACAATTAACCATACCTTTCAGAATATATAAAAATATATAGGTTTACTTACAGAAATAATGTTCAAGTAATAAAAGAATGCTACATAAGCATTTCTAGCCACTTTAATTAATTAAAATAAAAGGGTAAAACCTTATTAAGTTGTGACACCACTTTAAATCACATTCCCATGGACTACAATATGTGGTGATGACATGTGTCAACATGATCCCATGTTTGGTTTGGAGAATATTAAATCTTAAGTAGTTTTTCAATGAGTAGAAATTACTTTTCTAAAAATAAAAAGAATCAAATCAAGCCTTAACCTTGTAACGTTAGAGATGATGTTAGATCATCTATAAGACCCTTGTGTGTGATGATTGCAAGTAGTTAAGTATTTTTTGGTGATTGTGTACCTCGTATTTATTCGTAGACGCTAGTACCGACCAAGGCTACGAGGAGCAAGGAGGATACTACGAAGAAGAAGCCGAGGAGAACTTCAACCACTGCTCTGCACAAGGCAAGCTAAAACTTGCAAGACACTCTACTTTAGCAAGCCAAATACTACTAGTGAATGTGCAAGCTGATAATATACCTATGCAAGCTAACCCTTGCAAGATTACCCATTTGATAAACCAATCCTAGTTTTATGAGCAAGCTTCTCACTTTATTTCTTTATCAAAGCTTACTTAGAGTTTACTTAAGTGACTGGTAGATCTTTGAAAGATGCTGAAGGTTGCATAAAGAGCATAAAATTTTGCCTAAACTAGAAACCTTGATATCAGCCTAAGATATAAGGTTGGACTTAGTGAAACTCCACTAGTTACCACCCCTCATTAGTACTACCCCCACCTGTAGATGCTAGTGCTAAGCATAAAACTTGATCAACTTTTAGATGGGAATACTTGGTGGAAAAATGGTTATGAAAACCTTGGAATGATGGATCATTCTATTGAAATGTTTTGGACATTTGTTTCCAAACACTTGATGATTCTAGTGATCAAAATGTTGAGGCATGAGCCTTAGCCCTTTATAAAACTGATGGTTGTCTTGATGCGGTACCATTACAATTTTAGCGTACAACCACAATACCCGAATATTGGGTAGGGCTTGACTGGAAACTTATATACCTTAGTATTAGTTCCCTCACGGCCAAGGTCTGAGCTGAGGCTACCTTGTGAAGATTGTCCACCTGTGCACTACCCAAGATGACAGCTGGTCATGGTTGGGAGGCCAAACTCACAGGAGAGGTGCTCATACTAGGGCGTGTAATTGAAAGGTTAGGATTGATTATCCGCATACTGAGTATGGTGAGTTCAAGATTTGTTCCTGACGGATGTATCGAATGTTGTGGTGAAAGTGTACAATCTCTGCAGAGTGTCAAACTATTCGAATAGCTGCGTCCGCGGTTATGGACAGTTGGAGTGGCCATACTGTCCCCCCGTCAGACTTTTCAAAATGACTTGTGAAATGAATTGAGACTTTGACTTGACCACAACAGAGTTGTGACCGGAAATACAAGTTCCCACTTAGGATTTATAAAATTATGACTAGCTTCAGAACCTAGTAGAGATAAATCTGGCTTTTGCAAAACAACCCTAGAGCCTAGTGTCCTATTATCCAAAAACCCCCTTTACTTGTTAGTATTAGTTTGCGAGTACTTAAAGAGTACTCATGGCTTTGTCCCTGGCTATTCCCATGGCCAGACTATGAAGAGGAGTACCTGGAAGATGGACCCCAGGAAGGTTACGACAACTAGGATCATCTCCCATCGTCAGCATTGCCTGTGACCCCGAAGATGGAGCTTCGCCTACGCTACCGTTATTATTACGTATTCCGCTGCTTGATGTTGTATTAAGAACTGGATCATGAGATCCCTATTTGTGTAAGAACTTATGTATCGTTTGTAATGGATGAAGTACTATGGTATCCAATTCTGTTATGTCTCGCAAAAATGGTAATCCTGGGGTTGCGATGTATGTCATAACAGGCATCTAGGATTGAAAATTCAGGTGTTGACAATTTGTATAAGATTTTACTTCATAAACCATTTTTAGATCAAGTCATTATTTTATGTGGTGAAGAAATACTTTTAATAAGGCAACATTCTATAGGTTTCACAAAATATGTTTTTTCAAACCATATAACCTTGTGTTTAGGGTCAGAGAGTTTATTTCCAAAACATTTCTCAAAGATTTCTACCAAAAGCATTTTTAATAAATAAACATTACTTTTGTTTGACTAGAAATGGTTTAAATCCAAAGTTTACTCTTTTGTTTCACCAAATACATTTTTGAAACCACAATTTGTTTCCTATGGTCAGTAGGTTCAAAACACACCATTTGCCAAAGATTTTATCCCCAAAATCATTTTAGAACAATTTTTACATTCTAAACATGCATACACAAGTTTCTGCAAAAACACTCAATTTAACAAAAGCTTTTTACTAAACAAAATGCGTTGGCTAGGGCTTGTCTTTCTGAATCCATTGATATGAAATTTGCAAAATTTGGACGTGTAGATCAAAAGTTATAGATTTTACAAAATCTAGCATCTAATAGATCAAATCTGTTTTAATTCAAACGAACAGAGCCACGTGGCGCAATATTACTCGTCCATACCGTTTCGTCCGGATCAGCTACTCTGGCGCGTTGGATCTAAAGTAGATTGTGTGGCTCAGAAGCAAACATACCCCTTCGCTTAAGTTCTAATCTCATGCCTTCGATCAAGATCTAACGGCTCTCATCTACTGGTCAAATACTGGCGGCGCTGGCGCTGGTGAACGGCGGCGGCGCGCTCTGGCAGTGACCTTGCCAGCGATACAGGAAGCTAGGGAGAGAGGGAAAGGGCTCACCGAGTTCGCCGAAGCTTAGGTAAGCTCAAGGTGGTACTGGCTGGCAAGGGGGCGCACGGTGGTGGCGTGGATTCTTCACCGGAGTTCACGGAGGCGTCGGGTTCGGTCAGTCGTCGTCGAGGGCGACGCTAGGGAGCACAAAAAGATAAAATAAGAACGGCATTAGCTGCGCACGAGGTTGGCGATCATTCGTGCATCATCAGGAGAGGGAGGGGAGGACGGAGCTTATGGGGAGAGGTCGACGGAGTTGGAGGCAGACGGCGGTGTAGTCAGTCGTGGTCGCTGCCGACGATGTGGGGCACGCGCGAGTGAGCTGAGGATGCAGAGAGATGCGCCAGGGCCTGGGGAGTTTGTTCGGGTGCTCGAGGAGGCGAGGGGCGGAGGATACTGGCCGGAATCGCTCGCGGAGCTCGCCAGAGACAACGGCAGTGCAGAGCTAAATGGAGGCAGCCTGGTGGCTCTCTGGCAGTGGGGTTTGAGGGGAAATGAAGAGGAGAGGGAGGGGATTTATCACGCGTGATCACGGGACTAATTCATCGAGCCATTGCAGCGTAATTACTCGGATAAATTAATGGCAGGAAACGGCTGGGAGGAGGGCGTGGTCGTCGCGGGGTTGAAGACGGTGAGGTGTTCAGTGGGTCCAGTGGTCAGCGAGAGAGAGAGGAAGAAAGTGGGGTCCAACTGTCAGCGTCTTTGCGGGTTTGATCACTGGTTCGAATCGTTTTTCTGCAGGGAAGGAGAGGAACTGGGCTGGACTGGCTTAGTGGGCTGGGCTGGCTTGGTCGAGTCCATTTCATGTTTTTTTTGTTCAGTTTGTTTTTCTTTTTCCATTTCTTTTTATTTTGTTTTGGTTTTGTTTAATTAATTCAAACACTCATTTGAATTCAAACCTTTGCCAAATTTTGTGTAGGTTTAAATATTGATTAATAAAACATTCTGATATCATTTTTGGAATAATTTATTTATTCTTTTTAAGTCTTTTAATTATTCAAAAATAGGCTCTAGTTTTAATTGGATAAGATTTAATAATATTTTTAAATCTCCATTTAAGTTCTTAAACTTTCCAAATCCTTTCAGTAGGTTTTTATTCATTTAATAGGGTGTCAAAATAATTCATCTTGAATTATTTAGAAGGTATTTAATATGATTCATAAATCATTTGAGTTGGGTTTTTGTTTAATTTCAATTGAATTAAATATAGTTTTGAATCCATAAATTTTATTTGGAAGATTTCTTTAATCTTAATTAGGTTGAATTAAACACCTTTTATTTCACTTGGGTAAATTCCAAAATACTATTTTCTCAAGAATTATATAATTATTCTTATTAGAGATTTGTCTTTATTAAAAATAGGGATAGAATGGTTAATACTATTTTATTTTATTTTGGCAATTCTTTATCCCTTTATTTTATTTGGATTTGGATTCTATTTATTCCATTTTCTTAATGGATTAGGCCAAGATTTAATTTGGTCTTTAAATATTCTTATTTATATTTCTTTCTTCATCTTATAAAATCCATATTTTTTTATTTATAGAACCAAACTTGGTGATTCCAATTTGTAAAATCTTATTTGAGATTTATTTATCCTTTTAATATCTTTTAGGATTATTTGCTCACCATTTGCTATGGATTTTAGATAAGTGCTTTATTAGCTTTGGAAATTACTTTTCCTTATCTTATTTAAATTCCTAAGATTTTATTTATGGTTCCGTATTAAGTGAAACCAATTTCTATGGTTTTATAATATTTCTATTTGTCATTCTTGATCATTTGTAAATGTTTGTTGACAAGATTTTATATGGATCAAATCCATAGGCTTGGAGATAACTTGGAATGATTTTTATTCCATTAGGGTTTAGGGTTTTGATTTATTTTCCAAGTGTTTAAATTTCCATATGTATTTAATGAGGAAAGCATTTCTCTTGATTTGTATTTTGTTGAATTCAAACTTTAATTAAAGTTTGTTCAAGATGGGTTTTTAAGTTTTCATTTAGAAACAAAAGTTTCTTTTCACCCTAATTTCCAACAATAATTTATTTTGTTTATTTTATTTTTCACATTACAAGATTTGGAAAATCTTGGGATGTGACAGGCTACCACCCTTAAAATAAATCTCGTCCCGAGATTTGGGGAGGCTAGGGGTTACAAGTTGGCTCAAAGCATCTAGGGTACTACCACCCTTAAAAAATTTCCAACTAAATTACATCTTGGTTTGCTTGGAATCTTGTTGAAATATCTCTGGGCAAACATCTGCATAATGTCCTTTGTTTCCACACTTGAAACATGTGACAAGGCTGAGATCCTTCATAGGCTTGTTTATCTTGTGCTTCATCTTTTCTGGACAGTTGCTTGCATAATGTCCTTGGTTACCACAGTTGTAACATGTGATAAGATTGAGTTCTTCACGTATCTTCTGTGGACAAGTTGCTACATAATGTCCTAGCTCTTTGCAGTTGTTGCACCACACTTGGATAATCTCCTTATACTTCTTCTTCTCTGGACATTCACTGGCATAGTGTCCCATTTCTTTGCAATGACCACATTGCACATGGATTTTGTCCTTCTTTTTCTTGGGTTTCTCCAAAGCTAAGAGTGCTTCTAATTCATGTTCTTCATATGTTATCTCAAAGGTAGGAACAGTTCCTGGTCTCCTTGACCTTCTATTACTCCTTTTATTGAATTTTTAAGGGTGGTAGTACCCTAGTTGCCTTGAAGCCAACTTGTAACCTTTAGCCTTCCCAAATCTCGGGACGAGATTTATTTTAAGGGTGGTAGCCTGTCACATCCCAAAATTTTCCAAATTTTGAAATGTGAAAAATAAATACACAATATAAAACTTTGTTGAAATTCAGGGTGAGAAGAAACTTTTTGATTCCAATTGGGAAACATTCAAAACCTATTTTTATCAAATAAAATCCTAAAGAGATTTAAAAATATAAATAAACAATAAAGTTAAAATATTTGGAATCACTATTTTTGGATCTTTTAATAAAAAGATTTGGTTTCCAAAAGAAAAGGTAGAATTATAAATAAGGATTATTTTATAGAGCCAAATTAAATCTTGGCCAAGCTTTTGAAATAAAATATTCCTATTTGATAAAAAGAGTAAAGGTTTATTTAAATAAAATAATGAGGATTTATTAATACACAATTTTATTGAAGTAAAGGCTTTCCATTTTAAATAAACACTAAAACTTATTAATTTATTTTAAATAAGTTTTCCAAGTGTTTTATATTTTCAAATAAAACCTACTGAAATGATTTTGGTATTATTTAGATTTCAAATAGAGTTTTAAAATAAATTAAATCCTATTTGAAATAATAACTAAGGACTATTTTAATTAATTATTAAATAGATCCTAAATGAATAAAAGTATTATTTTATTTTGGACTTTGGTTTGTGTTGTTAAATAGAACTAAAAATTATACAAAGTTTGGCAAAGATTTGAAATCATTTGAGTGTTTAATTGTTTGATTGAAAATCAAAACAGAAAATCAAATAGAAAAAGAAAAAGCAATCAAAACAAAAAAAAGAAACAAACAGCAGCCCAACCCATCTGGCCCAGAAAGCCCAGCTCCAGCCCAACTTCTCCCCCACGCGTGAAACGTTTTGCACCAAGAAAAGAACCCGCAGGGACGCTGAGCAGTGGACCCATCTCCCTCTCTCTCTCTCCCTCACTGCCAGATGGACCCCACAACCACGCAGTCGTCTTCAATCTCGCGCCAGCCGTTCCCTGCCGTTGCAGCCGAGTAATTCCGGCGTTAAATTTGCATAAATGCCGGCATTAACTCCTCCAGTGATCACGCGTACTTACTCGCCCCTGTCCCCTCTCTCTTTCCCCCTAAACCACGCTCCCTCTCGGCCACCAGGCTGCACGAATTGCACGCCCAAGCAACCACTGCTCCGACGAGCTACTCCGTCGATTCCGGCGACGCCTGACTGTACCCTGCCCCCTTGTGCACACGAGACTACTCCCCAGACCAATGCGCATCTACCGGTGGTTCCATCTTAGCCGCGCTTGCCCCAGAGCGTCGGCAAGGACGAACTCTGAACGCCGCCGACGCCTGCCACCTCCCCGTAAGAACAGATCGCCCCTTTCTCTCTGCTTGTAAGCCGCATGTTTAGCGTCTTCACGCGCACCTAACCGTGTCATTCTTTTGCTTTGGCATGGCCTATAGCCTCGCCTCCGACAACGATCAGACGGACCCGACGGTGAACCCAACTCCGGCGAGCAATCCCTCTGGAATCCGAGCGCCCCTCGCCAAGCCAGTGCCACCTTGAGCTTCACCTCGACCTCGCGAGCACGGTGAGCACCTCCGCTTCTTCTCTTGCGTCCTGTATCGTCGGCGACGACCACGTCTGAGCGCTGCCGCCAGAGCGCCGCCGTCAGCGCCGCTCGAGTTTGGTCAAGTAGTTTTACACCGTTAGATGTTAATCCTGCGGCTAAGATTAGAACTTAGACAAAGGGGTATGAGCCCATCTGAGCCACTAGATCTAACTCAAATCCTACGGTTCGCAGAGGCCGATCCGCACAAAACGGTACCGGCCAATTAGATCACGCCGCGTGGCACTGGTTTGATTTAAAACAGAATTCTGAATCTGATTTGTATGCAAACTTGTAAAATTCATAACTTTAAATCTACATGTCCAAATTTTGCAAATTTTATATCAATGGAATCAGCAGAACATGTACTTTGCAACCATGCACTTTGTTTAATGTTTTGCTTCTGCAAAATTGGTTGAAATTGCAGAAACTTGTGTAGGCTTATTTTGAATATAAAAATGTTCTAGATAAAATTTTAATGTTAAATCTTTGAAAAATGGTTTGTTGTGAACTTACTGACCCAAGGAACCAACTCATGGATTTAAAAATGAATTTTGTGAAGTTTAGGATTAAATACTTGAATTAGCTCATTTCTAGTCAAATAAAATATTGATTTTGATATGGAAATGATTTTTGAGTAAAACCTTTGGGAAATGATTTGATTCAAACCTTCTGACCCTCAACACCAAGTTTTGTGAATTAACAACTTATTTGATGAACAATATAAAATTATTGCTTTGATAAATGCATTTTCAACCACATAAAATAATGATTTGATTTAGAAATGGTCTATAGATAAAACCTTTTTGAAAATGGTTTACCACTTTAGAAAATGACCACTTTGAACTTTATAATGTTTAGAGCTTAGTAGAAACCACCTTTGCAAATAAAACTATCCTTTGCATGCTTGCATGCATGACCTTGTTTCTATTATTTTATGTGTGATAAATTGTTTGAATATTGGTTGAAATGCTAGTTGAATTGTGTTTGCTTGATTGAATTGTAGTGCAATTAGAAGAGTGTGATATTTGCAAGATCAAGAAGTGAACCAACATTCTCTACTAAAAAGGCAAGTGACACTATCATCCAAGTCCTACTGTTTTCATTACACTTAGTGGATTTTTTGAAACATGCATGATAAGGTTTACTATATTTTTATGCTATGCTAAATCCTAATAGGATACCCTTATATATTCCTTAGTGGAAACAATGTAGTTTTAGTATGCTTAGCTCTGCTATATATTGGGATGGGATACATGTTAAGATTATATGAAGTATTGAAAAGACTTATGTTTTATATAATAAAACAAGTACTCAATGAACCACCTGGGTGGACAAGGATACTCAAGTTTTGGACAAGGTGGCAACAAAAGGAACCATGTTTATATGGCAATCTCTTTTTGTTGTGCACTAGAAGGAAACCACCCAGGGACTTAGAGATTGAACATGTTTCTCGTACAGTGGCTTCCGTGTACAGCCACATGCTAAATGGGCTCTGGCTTAGTCAACTACATAGTGGAAGACCCATGCATTGGCATCTTCAGGATAACTAGAATAGTGCTAGGGAACTTGAAACCCTACATTGGTGCCTGGAAGACAAGCTAGCATTGTGTATTGGGAGGACTCCTATGGAAAGACTTTGTCACATTCTCAATCTGCCAGTACTCCATCTTGGTGAGTACTTATCCAGCAGCCACTGGTGGCATCAAGATGAGATTGTGTCATGTGGGTAAAGTGTACAACTTCTGTAGAAGATCAAATTCTAAGTACTTAGTCGTGTCCCCGGTTATGGACAATACTGAGCAACTAAGGCCTGAAGCTATGGAAGATCTCGACATTCCAATTTCTCAAAGTTAAAACTTGAGGGTGACAACAAGGGATTTGAAGCACTTGGAGTTTTCCAAGAAGTTCAGAAAGATTTGACAAAAGTTCAAAACTATTTTGAAAGGATAGGATAAAACTATATTGCTTTCTGCAAATGAGCTTAAACCCCACTTAGCCAAATATGCATGTAATGATAGGATCCACATATTTCTACATAGTAGTGAAACTTGCCAATACAATTCAAATGTATTGACCCTTGTGGCTGCAACTTATTATGTTGCAGGTTTGTTTTATGTTAGTGAAGTTTACTGAATAGGATTACAAGTCTACAACCAACATGACTGCCTGTGGCACTTTGAAGATGAAGGACCCCATGCTTATAGATATTCTGCTGCAATGTAATGTGATAGCCAAATGAGCTATGTAAGATGTAATGATTTATTTTATTCCTAGTTATAAAGTTGTAATATGACCTTTGTTTCTTGATATTACATCTTAACTGTGGATGCTAGCTATTGATCCAGGGACTAGCATTGTAAACACAGGGATCTCTACCTTATTAAAGGTTGGGAACCTTACAGATGGTATCAGAGCACTGTGTTGCCTGTAGGATTGTAACCCTGGGATTGGACAAAACCCCTTAGAAAAATAGGAGTTGAATTTGTTCCAAAAACTTATTTACAAACAATCTTGTAAACTCTTTCCTCAACCTTTTTGGTTTTGACTCTACATCTCTCCTATTTCAACTTGATGGATAAAGCCTTCACCATGACCAATGACTTTAACTTTAGTTTCACCAAGGACTTCATCAACTCTAATGACTTCAACATCTTCAAGAAATTTCAAACTTATTTTCACCAAGGACTTCAACCTTAGATATCACTAAGGACTACAAGTGAAAACCAAGAGACACTAGATTGCCTACCAAAAGACATTGATATCAAGTTTGAGTATGGATCATATTGACCTATGAGGTATGATTATACTAAGTTATTATTTTCAAGAAAACTTGTTGTTTCCTTCAACTCATGAGTTAAGCTCATAAGTTGTTAAGTGGATAGTTGCTTGTTGATTGTTTGATTGTTGAGTGTTTGATTGAACTTGGTTGGTTTTTGAGTTGTGTGTTAGAACTTCTTAAAACCTATCCATCATACTTATCCCTATCAAACCAACAGATGCCTCCCCGTCGTGCCAACCCCAACCAAAACAACAACATCACCCCTGAGATGCAGCAGATGATGGCAGCTCAGACACAGTTGATGCAACAGATGACCACATATATACAGAATCAGAACAACAACAACAACAACAACAACAACAACAACAACAACAACAACAACAACAACAACAACAACAACAACAGCAACAGCAGCAACAACAACAACAACAACAACAACAACAACATCAACAACAACAACAACAACAACAACAACAACAACAACAACAACAACAACAACAACAACAACAACAATCAGAATAACCCTCCAGCACTTGACATGCTCACCAAGTTTCTGAAACTTAGGCCTGCAAGGTTCTCTGGAACAACTGATCCAATGGAAGCTGATGATTGGTTACGTTCAGTGAACAAAGACCTAGTGACTGTTGGCTGCACCGATGAAGAAAAAGTTAGGTTTGCAGCATTTCTGCTTGAAGGACCAGCAGCAACATGGTGGGACAACTTTCAGATCACCACTCCCCTTGAAGATGTAACTTGGGCTATTTTTGAGGATGGATTCAGAACAACCCACATCTCACCTGGAGTAATGTACTTGAAGAAAAAGGAAGTTCACAATCTGAAACAACGTCACCTCAGTGTGGCTGAGTATATTGAAGAATTCAACAATCTGGCACGCTATGCACCAGATGAAGTTGATACAGATGCTAAGAGAAAACAAAAATTTCTTGAAGGACTTAATGATGAGTTGAACCTGCAGCTAGCTTTTGCCTATGTCCCAACTTATCAATCACTCTGTGACAAAGCCACCATTTTGGAAAACAAGATGAATCAAGTTGAGAATAGAAAGAGGAAACATAAACTCAAGAATCATTCAGGATCATCAAAGAAGAATCATTCATTCAAAAGGAGCAATGAAGATTCTGAACCACATCAGTATCACCACAACAACAATGGAAGTGAAAATAATGGAAATGATACTGACAATGGAGATGACCTTGGTCAGAACCAACATGACACTTTCAAGAAAGACATTAGCCAGTTGCAGTGCTATAACTGCAAGGAACTTGGACACTATGCATCAGACTGTCCTGAGAAGAACAAGAAAAAGGATGCTAGAAGAGACAATGGAAATGACTCCAATGTGACCTAGAAAGGACATGTAAACCACATTGACATGGATGGAAACTTTGAAGAGATAGAAGAAGTGGATGTCAGAAACTAGTTAACTCAGAAGAGTCAAATAAGGATTCCTTGTCTGGATATTAAGTGTTGAACCTATAGTCAAGTGAACCATCAATGTAACCCTATGAGACTTTATTTTTAAGGGTGGTAGTACCCTAGTTGCCTTGAAGCCAACTTGTAACCTTTAGCCTTCCCAAATCTCGGGACGAGATTTATTTTAAGGGTGGTAGCCTGTCACATCCCAAAATTTTCCAAATTTTGAAATGTGAAAAATAAATAAACAAAATAAAACTTTGTTGAAATTCAGGGTGAGAAGAAACTTCGTTTCTCGTATAGTGGCTTCCATGTACGACCACATGCTAAATGGGCTCTGGCTTAGTCAACTACATAGTGGAAGACCCATGCATTGGCATCTTCAGGATAACTAAAATAGTGCTAGGGAACTTGAAACCCTACATTGGTGCCTGGAAGACAAGCTAGCATTGTGTATTGGGAGGACTCCTATGGAAAGACTTTGTCACATTCTCAATCTGCCAGTACTCCATCTTGGTGAGTACTTATCCAGCGGCCACTGGTGGCATCAAGATGAGATTGTGTCATGTGGGTAAAGTGTACAACTTCTGCAGAAGATCAAATTCTAAGTACTTAGTCGTGTCCCTGGTTATGGACAATACTGAGCAACTAAGGCCTGAAGCTATGGAAGATCTCGACATTCCAATTTCTCAAAGTTAAAACTTGAGGGTGACAACAAGGGATTTGAAGCACTTGGAGTTTTCCAAGAAGTTCAGAAAGATTTGACAAAAGTTCAAAACTATTTTGAAAGGATAGGATAAAACTATATTGCTTTCTGCAAATGAGCTTAAACCCCACTTAGCCAAATATGCATGTAATGATAGGATCCACAGATTTCTACATAGTAGTGAAACTTGCCAATACAATTCAAATGTATTGACCCTTGTGGCTGCAACTTATTATGTTGCAGGTTTGTTTGATGTTAGTGAAGTTTACTGAATAGGATTACAAGTCTATAACCAACATGACTGCCTGTGGCACTTTGAAGATGAAGGACCCCATGCTTATAGATATTCTGCTGCAATGTAATGTGATAGCCAAATGAGCTATGTAAGATGTAATGATTTATTTTATTCCTGGTTATAAAGTTGTAATATGACCTTTGTTTCTTGATATTACATCTTAACTGTGGATGCTAGCTATTGATCCAGGGACTAGCATTGTAAATACAGGGATCTCTACCTTATTAAAGGTTCGGAACCTTACAATTATGATATAAATACTGATGCAAAATGGACGTATCAGTCATCAACAGCGATAAAGGTCTCCTCCGCCCGATTCCTTTGGCGGGGAGACGTAGTCCAGCATAGCGGATCTCCTAGACACCTCGTATGGCCTAGGGGAGGCCAGAAACGGCAGGGCTCATCGGTGGCCGGAGCTATGGTTTTAGGGCCAAAGGGGAGAGGGCAAGAGGAGATGAGACTAGTATGGGGGGAGAGAGGAGGACGCGGGCGATCTTATCCTTGCGTCCAACAGTAGCGGCGGGTATCGTAGTGCGGCCGGGCGACGGACGGCATCGCGACGTCCACACAGGTGCTTGGATCAGAGAGGAAGACGACGAGGAACATGAGGGCCAAAGCGGAACGGGCTGCTGGCGGGCTGTCTTGGGCCAGGTTGGGCTGCAGGCGGCTACTCTAGGAGGAAGATAGAGATGGAAATAGATTGGATGTGGCCCAACTAGGTTAGGTTTAGGTTTTTATTCCGGAAACACTTTTCTATTTCTGTTTTTTTGTTTCTATTTTGTATTTTCAATTGTAATATGTTTTTGAGTATTTCAAAAATACCAAAACTTTGCAAACATATTAAATATTGCAGGGGCCCTTATAACAATTTGGGCTCCAAATAGTTTTGGGTTTTCGAATATTTCAAAACCATTTGAAAGTTTTCAAAAAGATAGAGGGAATTAGTGTTTTGATCTATTTGTTGCATACATTTTAAATGCGGATGATGCTCATGAATGCACAATAAAATCCTAATTACCATTTAATAAAACTAGGGATGTTACATCCAATTCATCATGGAAGGGGCCTTCGGCAAGGCGACCCCTATCGTTGCTACTTTTTGTCATGGCTACTTACCCTCTCCATCATATCCTCTGTAATGCCACCAAGCAAGGAAACCTTCAATGTATCCGTGGAATATATACCACCATATGCACTTCCCTGTATGCCGATGATGTTGCCATATTTGTGACACCCGAAAAGAATGATATCAATTTCCTTACCGCCACCTTGGAAAGATTTGGAGAAGTTGCCGGACTTGTAACCAACCCATAAAAGAGTTAAGTTGCTCCCATATGGTGTGAAGAACTAAACCTCGATTATATCCTCGAAGCTTTCCCGGCCAAGCGCACAACTTTCCCTATGAGATATCTTGGCTTGCTTCTATCTGTCACTAGGTTAAAGAGAATACACTTCCAACCCTTAGAAGATAAGGTCGCTGCTAAACTTATTGATGGCTCAGTTGATGTGGAGCCTATTGGGAACCCCAAGAGCAAGGTGTGAAGCAGCACAGCAGAAAGTATTACCTCGGTAAGAAACCAAGGTTATCGAACCAGTAGGAGGAAGGAAACGTCACACAGGTGTTGCAAGCAACGTGGAAACCTGCACAACACAAACTCAAGACTTTGCCCCAACTAACAGTGAGGTTGTCAATCTTACCGGTTGCTGTAACAAAGGATTAACTGTATGGTGTGGAAGGTGATGATGGTTTGCAGCAAGTAAACAGTAACGGTGGTAGATGTATCAATGGTAAAGATTGGACCGGAGTCTAGAGGTGCTCTCCTTAGATAAACAACATGTCATGAAGGGTAAACAAATTACAGCAGGGCAATTGACATCAACTAAGCAAGGCATAGCAATGCAATACTAGACAAAAAGATCCTATGAGATTCAGTTGGGCAATACAACAAGATACATAGACCGCCATCCAACTGCATCTATGACTAGAAGTCCACCTTCAGGTTATCATCCGAACCCCCTCCAGTATTAAGTTGCGAGCAATAGACAACTGCTTTAAGCAAAGTGTGTTAGGTAAACAATCCACTTGTTCCATGAACAAGAGACCATTGTTTTATCCCTAGTGGAAACAACACATCTACAACCAAAGAGATTTCTGTCACTTCCCTTGGAAACTAGAGGCATGAACCCACTATCGAGCATAAATACCCACTCTTGGAGTCACTAGCAACTACTTGGCCAAGATAGCTACTAACAGCGAAGAGCATGCAAGATCACAACACAGACATGATAGAATCAATAAGAAAAAACCATTAATCAATCTGACATAGTAATCTCAATATCCATCGGATCCTCGCAAACACAACATGCATGATTACAAATAGATTAGATCTGGATCATGAACGGAGCTCACAAGATCTATACATGAAAGAACAAGGAGGAGATATAACCATCTAGCTACTACATGGACCTGTAGTCCAAGGTGGAACTACTCACGCTTCATACCGGAGAAGAAGACCTCCGGGATGATTTCCCCTCCGGCAGGGTGCCAGGAAGAACTTCCGATCCCCCCGATCTGGGGACGATGGTGGTGGCGGCTACAGATGGTTTCCTGGAGTTTTGATCGAGTGCCTAGGGTTTCTGCATCGGGGGATTCTTATAGGCGAAGAGGCGAGGCAGGGGGTGCCCAGGGGCCCACACCCTGCCCAGGCGTGGGCCCACCCTGTCCGCGCCTAGGGGGTGTGGCCGCCCTGTGGTGCCTCTCCCTCTCTCCTCTAGACTTTGTGTTGCCCACCGTAAAATATTGACTTTGGATTTTGTCTCGTCCAATTCCGAGAATATTGATTTTCTGTCTTTCTGGAACCAAAAATGGAAGAAAACAGGCAACTGACACTATGGCAACTTGTTAATAGGTTAGTTCCAGAAAACATATAAAACACCTCAAAGTGTAGACAAAGTAAAGCAAAGTAGATTCTAAACAAGCATGGAACATCAAAAATTATAGATACGTTTCCGACGTATCACTTGTCCCATGGATTGGGAAGAACGTAGCCATGGTCGATTGAACAACCCTTATCTAGGTGGTACTAGCATTGCTATCTACTATATCACCGTGCTTGATGTTCCTATGGAGGTGCTCATGAAAATTGATAGCTTAATAAGAGCCTTTATTTGGGAGGCATGTGATAAGGTTATCGGAGGAAAATGCAAGGTCAATTGGGAGACGATTTGCATGCCCAAAGAATTCGGTGGCCTTGGCATCCTAAACTTCAATAAGTTTGTTCTGCTCTTTGAATGAGATGGCTTTGGCATGAATGGGACGAGGATGTGAAGCCATTGGTAGGACTTGTAAATCCTTGCATGCCACATGACCGTGAGCTTTTTGTTGCGTCCACTAAAGTTACCATGGGGAATGGGAAGAAAGTGCTTTTTTGGGAGGCATCTTGGCTACAAGGAATGAGACCAAAACATATAGCACCACTCATAATCGACATCTCAAAAAATAAAAAGTGTTCTTAGCAAATCCATGGATAATGACAATTGGGTAGCTCAAATAAACACCCAAGGAGGATAAAAAACAAACAACATAGCCCAATTCTATGAGCTTTGGGAAAAACTCCACCACATTCATCTAGATCAACATACTACAAAAAAGATCACTTGGAAATTTACCAACAATGAAGAGTACACCTCTAAGACTACATACAAGATGCAATTTTTAGGACATACACAATCCTCCATTCCCTCCTTGGTGTGGAAGCCGTGGGAACCTCCGAAATGCAAAACTTTTGCATTGTTGGTTCTCCAAAATAGAGTTTGGACGACGGATAGATTAGATCAAAGAGGGTGGCAAAATTGTGAACTATGCAAGCTTTGCAACAATGTCCAAGAGTCGTCCGCTCATCTCCATTTTCAATGTCGCTTCATGGTGTGTGTTTGGTAGTTGTTAAAGAATTGGCTTGGCCTCCCCGATGTTGACCTAGTGGATTGGCAAGATATGCACACCGTCAAGGAATGGTGGAAGGAGAAGATCCAGAAAAATAGCCAATCTAGGAAAGTGATGGCCTCTCTCGTCATGTTGGTCTCATGGGAGATATGGAAGGAGAGGAATGCACGTGTCTTACGCAACCAAGCCTCAACATCCATCATGGTGATGAAGAAAATAAAAAACGAGGTGACTCTATGGAGCATTGCCCGCGCCAAAACAGTTTGTAACCTAATTCCACGAGAGTAGGGAATCGCTTTTATCTTGTTTTTTCTTGGTCTTTTTAGGGACCAAGGTGTGGTTTGTTTGCCACCTCTAAACTTCTCCTTAATTAATGAAAATGGCAAGTATTTTTCCTAGTTTCAAAAAAAATCTCAATAATTTTGGTCATTGCTTAACTATAAAAGAAAATAAATGCACTATATCTTGACAGGGAGGGAGTATCTCCAAAATGCTGGGAGTGGCAAACTAATATCTTGGACTTTTATTTCCTTTACATGTTAAGCACATTGATGATTTAAAGAAAATGAGTAAAGTCCTTCACATGGAGATGAAGTTGGTGATCTGGTTTTCTCATTGGTAATACAAACGGTAGTTTGGGGCATGTTTGATTGCTCGACCCAATATTTTTCGTTTTTCCTACTTGGTCGGCTGAATGCTACATGAGGCCAGATTTGCCTTGGACCAAGTTTGGCACTTTATTTGGTAGCCTACATTTAGTTTTTCTGCAATTTTGGATAGTTGTTTGCTTGCCAACAACCCTAATTATGTTTCGTTTGATGTAAAAACATGCATATTTGGTTACACTTGTCGTAGTGTTTTGGTCACCCCTTCTCACAGGTGGTGACGTTATCACGTAATATCAAAATAGCAGAAAATTAAATTCAATAGTAAATTAAACTAGCAGTAGCAAATTAGAATCCTAACTACTAGCAAATATTAGTTTAAGACAATGTTATCTAGCTACTAGCAAATGACAGTTCAGCACAACGTTCCCTAGCTGCTACGAATGATTTTTTTCACACCAATATCAAGGGTTGTTCATAGAACATAATGGCACCACTCCAGCAGTCCTTCTTCTTCACTTCCTCTTCAGATCCTATAGTTTCCTCTCGTAGCCCACATGTCAAGGGCTCACTACATTCTCCTCCAAGAAGCACAACCTCCATGCGCAACACCATGGCCACCATCAACGTCATTGTCATCTGGAACAACATCTTCCTCTTCTTGGAAGTATTCATCCGCACCATATTGCAAGATCCAATTGTGCAAAATGCAACATGCAGGAATAGGCTTAACTTGGGCAGGGAAAGAATGGAAATGCTTCTGATCAAGGATCTTGAACCTATTCTTTGGAGCAGCGAAAAACCTCTCAATCGTAACTCTAAGGATAGAGTGCCTAAGATTGGAAAGTTCCTCCGGGGTCCTAGGATAGTTTCTAGCAGAGAACTCATTGAGATGGTACCTTATTGGTTTTAAGGGTGGAAGAACTAGACCGATAAGCATACATGTTGTCTGCTAGGTAGAACTAGCCTTTAGAAATATTGAGCCCATCAGGTCTATCAAAGCTGTCATTCAGAATTGTGGCATTGATAGCTATGAGATTTGATACATTTTTAATGCCTTTTCTTGATGGTTTTCATCTGGATTTGATGGTTTTCTAGATTTACCTAACGCTAATACTTTTGTAGCAAAGGAAACTTGGTTTTTAATGTGTGTTTTATGTTCTGAACATCAACATAAGGGTTTCATACCAGCATTAGATCTTAGAAATAAGCTGAACACAGATGTGTGCATTGCATTCATGCATAGAAGATCCGAATAATTTTCGCGCTTTTAAATAAAAACTTGTCAAAGATATTGAAGCTTCTCTCAACTTGATGGAATTGAAGTAGATCATCAAGTTGACTGCGATAAGTTTCAATATGACCTTTGCAAAAACCTTATTTTGGGTAAACCTGATTTGATCTAAGGGTAGATCAAATGGAATAAAATTAAACCCTAATACATTACTTAATGATTTATATTTGATCCTTAGGTGATCATATCATAGTATTCGTTATAATTACTCATGAATACCAATTTATAAATATAACACAAATAATAGGAATGTACTAACTATATCTTAATCTCATCTACTTATACCATGAGTATCATGGTAATACCTAACCTTAACTCTTAGGTGAGATTGAGTAGGAAATAAACCAAGTCAAGATCATACACCGTATATCTTTCTTTCCATAACAATCCTTATCATCTCTATTGAATCATATCTTTATATCTGTTGTTCATCAATGTTGAGTAATCAACTATTTATTCACCAATTCTTAACTTATCAATTCTTGACCTATAAACTCTTGTCCTTATTATATCATTCACTTAAGGCTTATAAAGAAAGAAGTCAGAAGAGGTAAATAGTGATGCTAGTTTTAGATGATATCTATAGGATGGGAGTGATTGCAGGAAATTAAATCAATATGGTAACAAAGAAAATTACAAGGATGAAGTCTGAAGATAGTTACAAGGAGTAGCCCTATTGGATCAAGTAGGTACAGTCAATGAATTATATCTCTTAATCCAATAGAGCTAAACAGAAGATAATTATAATACAACTATAATGTTGTATTGATGAAGCCTTGTTCAGCCAACTGGAAACCAGAATCATAAAAGATCAAAGGATTATTATGATCATGCCTTATTCACCAATATTGAATGCTTATACCATGTATAAGTGACATTGGTGGATAAAACATGATTGAACCATAGTATAGATATATTATCCTAGATTAGTCATTACAAGTCACATTAATATAATCTGAGGTTGGAATAATAGATACTGGAGTTAAGAAGAGACAAGATAGTATGAATAAGGTGATGCTAGAGTAACATTGGATTAAAGAAGTAGTATTTTCCTCTTTGGAAATACTAAGCACTTGAGGTGAAGTAGGATTTGATGTATACATCTATTGAAGTGATATTAGTGAAGGATGATTTAGGAAGGGTATGAATGGAGTTAGATGTAACCACTTGTTGGGTTAGAGATTATTAATAGTAGAGTAGTTGATATAGCCAAGTATAGATATAAATGATTATGAAAAGCTTTAGTGTCAAGCTCATTGGATTTACAAATGGATTTAGAAGGATAAAAGGTGGATAAGAATATTCTTGTGAAGCAAAGCTCATCATGTTAGCACGTGATGATGGATATGAAGTAGTATATCTAGGAAATGAATTCCTTAATTAGAAGTCCAGAATTGTGAATTATGGAAGATAGGAAATTCTTGGTAAACACTGACACCTAATTCTATAACCAAACCTATTATCCATTTCATCTAATTGATCTATCATTTTGTTTCCACAATGCTTCAGAGGAATATTTTCCTATATCAAATCACCTGAGCACATCTTTGTCATTTTCAACCATCATTACCATAGGTGCTTAGGAACCATCTTCATCAATTCTTTCTCATCAGATAGCCTAGAAAACAATCCCACTATTTTATTTCAAAGGGTGATAACATTAAAAATTATAAACATAAGACAATATGATTAACCATTAATCTTTATTCAGATCAATAAAATAAATATGAGAATATTAAACCTTCTAAGGACTGATGGTAAGAATTTTCAATTTAAACTTTAACTATTTTGTTAGTAATAATAAAAAAATATACATTGCCATTTCCTAAATTATGAGAATAATATTAACGCTATTAAGTACTCAAAACTTTATGTATCAAATAATATTGAAGTACCAATAAATATAAAAGTTGCCCTAATATTATATATTAATGGAAATAAAATCTCATTAGTTAGTAGTAATACATTCTATGATAAGTTTATGAATTTTTGTCAATTAAATTCATATTAAGGGCCCTCACAAATAATAATAGAAAAAGGATATATATATAAAGGAAATAAAGAAAATATCAGAATACATAATAAAAGTTCACAAATGGATTCTTAATAACTTTATTGTTGCTACAAGTATTCAGCAAATAAAATTTCAAAAAGAAAAGTGCAAACCAAATATAAAATAAAAACTTGAAAACAAAATAGAAAATGAAAAAGGAATAAAAACAGGAAAAAACAGAGGACACACCAAATCTGGCCCATGGCCCATTTCCTCTTCTCTCTATCTGTCGCCCGCAGGTCACAGCCAATCCTCTCCGCTCGCTCCACAGCAGCCCACTCTGGCCCAACAACAGCCGCGTACCCCTTCGCCCTCTTTTTCTTTTCTTCTTCCTCTCGCCAGCAAGCACACCGGCGAAGCAGCTGCCTGGCACCACGTCGGTCGTCCGCCGTCGTCGCGATGCCCGCTGACGCCAAGATCCATGTCGCCGCTGTTTGTTGCCTATAAGTAGATCATCGATGCGCCGGAGATCCTTATCCTCACTTTCTTCCTCTTCTTTTCGTCGGCAACCAAAAACCTAGCCACAGTCATCGGAGCACGCCGGCATGTGGAGTTCGTCCCGGAGTCCATGGAGTGGTCCAGGAGATGCGCCAGCATGCGTAGATCGTCCGTGCGGAGCATCGCATCAAGAGGATCTCGGAGGGAGGCAGCTTAATGTAGATTATTTTAAATACAATTTTATTAAATCATCTCTCAACCATTAATGTAGATTATTTTATAAAATAATCCTTATCCAATCTAAAATCTCCAAGATTAATTATAATAAAATAAAAACCATTTCTTTACTTTAACCACAAGATTATGAACAAATCAAAACACTATAAGTGAATCCATAAGTAGTAAATAATATTGTTTACTTATTTATAAACCTTAACCACATCTTTTTAGGAAGGTAAATTCCTTTATACCATTATAATGTAAAGAAATCACTACTCCAATAGAAGTAATGCCATTCAGAAGTAACTCTAAGGAAACAATATAAAGTGAACAAGATACAAGTATCATAAGTAATACACCCTAAGTCTACCTACATTCTTAAAGTTACTTATAGTTGTTGGAGATATGCCCTAGAGGCAATAATAAAAGTGGTTATTATTATATCTTTGTGTTTATGATAAATGTTTACATTCATGCTATAATAGTATTAACCGGAAACATTAATACTTATGTGATTTGTAAACTAAATTAGAGTCCCTAGTAAAGCCTCTTTATAATACTAGCTTGTTGGTAAATAGATGATTATGGTTTCCTGATCATGAACATTGAGATGTTGTTAACAACAAGATCATATCATTAGGAGAATGGTGTGATGGACATACTCCTATAGATAAGCATAGCATAAATATCAAGTCATTTTAATAGTTCATTTGCTATAAGCTTTCTCATACATAGTAACCTAATTCCTTCGACCATGAGATCATGTTAATCACCATCACCGGAAGGATGCTTTGATGACATCAAACACCACACCGTAACTGGGTGGCTATAAAGGTGGCATTGAGTGTTCGGAAAGTATGGGTTGAGGCACATGGATCAAGAGTGGGATTTGTCCATCCATATGACGGATAGATATACTCTGGGCCCTCTCGGTGGAATGTCATCCAATTGGCTTGCAAGCATGTGACTGGCTCACAAGGGATCACATATCACGGGAACGAGAAAAGAGTACTTATCAGTAATGAGGTTGAACTAGGTATGCAGAGATACCGACGATCAAAACCTCGGATAAATAAACTACCGTGAGACAAAGGGAAATTGGTATCATATGTAAGTGGTTCATTCGATCGCAAAGTAATCGTTGAAATATGTGGGAGCCATATGAATTTCCAGATTCCTCTATTGGTTATTGATCGGAGAAGTGTCTCGATCATGTCCGCATAATTCACGAACCGTAGGGAGACACACTTAAGGATTCGATGTTGTTGAGTAGTTATGGAATGATGAGTAAGAGACCGAATGTTGTTAGGAGTCTTGGATGGGATCCGGGATATCACGAGGAGATCCGGATTGGTCCAGATAATAAGATTCATATAAGGAAAGTTCCGTTTCGGATTTCGGAAATGATTCCGGTGTTTTCACCAGGAATGTTCTAGAAGGGTCTGGTAGGTCCGGCACTCTGGAAGGGGAAGGGTACATGAATGTGTCATGACAATGTGGAATGGTTGCATCATTTACTAGGTCACTTGGCTAGGCAATATGATGAGAGAAATCAAATCCAAGTTTGAAAGTCAAACGCCAATTTGAAAAGTCAAATCTGAAGTTTGCTTGGTGGAGGGAGAGTAGGAAACCTACTTGGGGAGGAAGTCCTACTCCCTCCACCCACCGGCCAAGGAGGAGGATTTGGAGGAGGACTCCCTCCTCCCTCCCACCTATATAAGGAGGGGTAGGGCTGCCCCCTACCCTCACACCCAATACCCTAGCCCCAAGTCGCCGGCGCCACCACCTCCAAGTGCTGCCGCCGCCTAGGGAACCTCCCAACTCGCCGAGTTAGGGTTTCCCCAAACCCTAGCCGCCGGCAAAGCCACCTCCCCTTGGTGCTTCTAAACCCTAGATCTACAAGGCCTCTCTCATACTCCACCATACTCGCTCCGGCTTAAGGCGAAGCCCTGCGAGATCTCCCCTCTACTTCTGACACCACGCCGTCGTGCTGCCGGAATCGTGAGGAGAGTGCTACTACCCCTACTGCCTACTGGAACAAGGGAGAGGAAGGTCTTCATCGAGTACCGAATGTGTGACTGACTGCAGAAGCGCTGTCGGAACGCAGCGCCGGAAGGATCGTCTACGCGATCTTAAGATCGGCAAGAGTACGACTACATCACCCACGAGAATCTGCTCTCATTAACCGCTTTGGAATCTTCGAGGGTGAGTTCCTGTATCGACTCGTTGCTATAATCTAGTAGATAGATCTTGGCTTGTTTGTGTGCATGCGGTAGAAGTTTTTTGTTTTCCATGCTATGAACCCCTACAGTGGTATCAGAACCGTGTCTATATGTAGATCTGTTGCACGAGTAGAACACAATGGTCATTGTGGGCGGTCGTGCTTTTATTATCAATTGCTTTTTGTGTACTTTGCATCTTGCGGTATGATTGGATGAAGCGGCCCGGGCTAACCTTACATGACATCGATCATGAGACTTTCTCCACGCTCAACATGCAACTTGTATTGCATAAGTGGCTTTGCGGGTGTCTGTCTCTCCCATTATAGTATAGATTCAATTTACAACGGGCACTTGATAGTTCAAACATCAACATTGTGGTTCTTGTTCATAAGTTAGAACGACACTTATTGAAAGCCCCAAACCACGTAAAATATGCAAAGAAAATGAGAGGCGTCTAACTTTGTTTTGCAGGGGTGTGTTGTGATGTGATATGGCCATGATTGTGATTATATATGATGTATGCAATGTTCCTTATTGTAAGTTGGCAACCGGTAGGAGCCATATGGTTGTCTTTTAAATTCCGTTAATACCTGCGTGTCTATTCAAAGTAGTTGTAATAGTTGAAGCTGGTGGACGACAACCCTGAAACGGCACCATTGACCTTGACGTCATACCGGTGATGATGGAGATCATGTTCGTGCTTGAAGATGGAGATCAGAAGCACAAGAATAAAGGCCATATCATATCACATATTATGAATTGCATGTGATGTTAATCCTTTATGCATCTTGTATTGCTTAGTTTGCGACGGTAGCATTATAAGATGATCCCTCAATCACACAAATTTCAAGTTTTAAAGTGTTCATCCTTAGTAAGCACCGTTGCTAAAGCTCGTTATTTCGAAGCACCATGTGGTGATCGGGTGTGTTAGATTCTACGAGTGTATACAACATGAGAAAGCCAGATTTGATCATGAGGAAGCTAAGGTTTGATCTTGACGAGCCTAGCATGTACAGACATGGTCTCGGAACACAGATCACCGAAAGGTAAAGAATGATTCATATAGTAGATATGATGAACATGTTGATTGTTCGCCATTGAAACTACATCAACTCTCGTGATGATCGGTTTTGATGTGGTGGATTTGGTTCGTGTGATCACTAAAACAATTTGAGGGATATTGTTTTGAGTGGGAGTTCACCTAGATTAATTTAACTATTAGTTAGAACTCAATTTGTCATAAACTTAGTCTAAACTATTGTAAATATGTTGTAGATCAATGGCGGCCCCTACCATCAATTTTAATGCGTTCCTAGAGAAAGAAAAGTTGAAAAACAATGGAAGCAACTTCACGGATTGGTTCCGCAATTTTATGATTGTCCTCAGTGCTGGTAATTTGACCTATGTGCTGGATGCACCGCTGGGTGATCCACCTGTAGTTACTACTACCGATGAGGTAAATAATGTTTTCCTTGCTCAGAAGAATCAATACTCCACAGTTCAGTGTGCTATCTTGTATGGTTTGGAATCGGAGCTTCAGAAAAGGTTTGAGAACCATGACCCACATGATATTATCCGTGAACTCAAAATGATATTTTAGGCTCACGCGGCAGTTGAGAGTTATGAGGCTTCTGAAAAGTTCTTTAACTGCAAGATGGAAGAAGGCAGCTCCGTCAGTGAGCGCGTGCTTAAGATGTCTGGGCACACAAGCAAGCTTCAAAGCTTGGGAATAGTGATTCCTAATGCTTTGGGGATACACCGTGTCCTCCAATCACTACCACCAAGTTACAAGAACTTTGTGATGAACTACAATATGCAAAACATGGACAAGTCATTGCCAGAACTCTTCTCCATGTTGAAATCTGCAGAAGTGGAGATCAAGAAAGAGCACCAAGTATTGTTGGTCAATAAGACCACCAAATTCAAGAAGCAAGGCAAGTCTAAGAAAAAGGGAAACTTCAAGAAGGGCGGTAAGAAAGTTACCGCGCCGGCGAAGAATACCAAGGATGGACCTAAGCCTGATACTGAGTGCTTTTACTGCAAGGGAGAAGGTCACTGGAAGCGGAATTGCCCAAAGTATTTGGCGGATTTGAAGAACGGCAACATCAATAAGAAAGGTATATCCGATAATACATATTATTGATGTGTATCTCACTAGTACTCGTAGTAGTGCCTGGGTATTTGATACCGGTTCGGTTGCTCATATTTGTAACTCGAAACAGGTACTGCAGAATAAACGGAAGCTAGCGAAGAACGAGGTGACGATGTGTGTTGGAAATGGATCAAAGGTTGATGTAATCGCGGTCGGCACGCTACCTATTCATCTACCATCAGGATTAGCTTTATACTTAAATAATTGTTATTTGGTGCCTGCGTTGAGCATGAACATTATATCTGGATCATGTTTATTGCGAGACGGTTACTTGTTTAAGTCCAAGAATAATGGTTGTTCGATTTATGTGAATAATATGTTTTATGCACATGCACCTTTGATAGATGGTCTATTCTTATTGAATCTCGATTGTGGAAATACACACATTAATAACATTGAAGCTAAACGTTTGAATTGAGTGATAACTCGACCTATATGTGGCACTGTCGTCTTGGTCACATTGGAGTGAAGCGTATGAAGAAACTCCATTCTGATGGACTTCTTGAATCACTTGATTTCGAATCACTTGAAAGATGCGAAGCATGTCTGATGGGTGAAATGACTAAGACTCCATTTTCTGGTATGATGGAGCGAGCTACGGACTTATTGGAAATAATACATACCGATGTGTGTGGCCCAATGAGTGTAGCATCGCGCGGTAGTTATCGTTATGTTCTTACCTTCACGGATGACTTGAGTATATATGGGTATATATATTTCATGAAACATAAGTCCGAAACTTTCGAGAAGTTTAAGGAATTTCAACGTAACAAGAAGATTAAATTTCTACGATCTGATCGTGGAGGTGAATATCTGAGTTACGAGTTTGGCGAGCATTTGAATAAATGTGGAATACTTTCAAAATTGACACCGCCAGGAACACCACAGCGTAATGGTGTGTCTGAACGTCGTAATCGAACTCTCTTAGATATGGTTCGTTCTATGATGTCACTTATAGATTTACCGCTATCGTTTTGGGGTTATGCATTAGAAATAACCGCATTCACTTTAAATAGGGCACCATCTAAATCCGTTGAAACGACACTGTATGAATTATGGTTTGGGAAGAAACCTAAATTGTCGTTCCTTAAAGTTTGGGGTTGCGAAGCTTATGTAAAGAAGTTACGGCCTGACAAGCTAGAACCCAAAGCGGAAAAATGCGTCTTCATAGGATACCCGAAGGAAACTATTGGGTATACCTTCTATCATAGATCCGAGGGCAAAATCTTCATTGCCAAGAATGGATCCTTTCTAGAGAAGGAATTTCTCTCGAAAGAAGTGACTGGAAGGAAAGTAGAACTCGAAGAGGTTGTTGAACCTTCTCTCGAACTTGCGAGTAGCGCAGCACCGAAAGTAGTTCCTGTGGCTCCTACACCAATAAGAGAGGAAGCTAATGATGTTGATCATGAAACTTCGGTTGAAGTTACTACGAAGGCTCGCAGGTCAACGAGAACTCGTACCACTCCTGATTGGTATGATCCCGTTATGAGTGTCATGTTGGTGGATAACACCGATGACCCTGCGACATATGAGGAAGCAATGATGAGCCCAGATTCCAATAAATGGCAAGAATCCATGAAATCCGAGATTGGATCCATGTACGAAAACCAAGTATGGACTTTGGTGGACTTACCGGATGGGCGGAAGGCTGTCGAGAACAAATGGATTTTCAAGAAGAAAACAGATGCTGATGGTAATGTTACTGTCTATAAAGCTCGACTTGTCGCAAAAGGGTTTCGACAAATTCAAGAAGTTGACTACGATGAGACTTTATCACCAGTAGCGAAGCTAAAGTCTGTGAGGATTATGTTAGCAATCGCTGCATATTATGATTATGAGATATGGCAGATGGATGTCAAAACAACGTTCCTTAATGGATACATTGATGAAGAGTTGTATATGATGCAACCCAAAGGTTTTGTCGATCCTAAAGATGCTAACAAGTTATGCAAACTTCAACGGTCCATATATGGATTGAAGCAAGCATCTCGAAGTTGGAATCAACGCTTTGATAAGGTAATCAAAAGTTTTGGTTTTATACAAACTTATGGAGAAGCTTGTATTTACAAGAAAGTGAGTGGGAGCTCTGTAGCATTCTTAATACTATATGTAGATGACATATTGTTGATTGGGAATGATGTAGACGTTCTTAATAGTGTCAAGGATTATTTGAATAATAGTTTTTCAATGAAATATCTTGGCGAAGCAGCTTACATATTAGGCATAAAGATTTAGAGAGGTAGATCGAGACGCCTAATATCATTGTCACAGAGTACATATTTGGAAGAAGTTCTAAAGAGGTTTGGAATGGAAGATAGCAAGAAAGGGTTCTTGCCCATGTTGCCCAATACGACATTGAGTAAAACTCAAAGTCCTGCAACGGTAGAAGATAGAGAAAGGATGAGTAAGACTCCCTATGCCTCAGCCATAGGATCTTTAATGTATGCCATGCTATGTACTAGACCCGATATTGCATATGCTGTTAGTTTGACTAGCAGATATCAAAGTGATCCAGGAGTGGACCATTGGACAGCGGTCAAAAACATCCTTAAGTACTTGATAAGAACTAAGGATATGGTTATTTCTTATGGAGGTGATGAACAGCTCGTTGTTAATGGTTACACCGATGCTAGTTGGAACACCGATCCGGATGATTCTAAATCTCAATCTGGATACGTATTTACTTTGAATGGTGCAGCAGTTAGCTGGAGGAGTGCAAAGCAAAGCGTTGTGGCAAGATCTTCAACTGAATCAGAATACATAGCTGGTTCGGAGGCTTCACAAGAAGCGATATGGATGAAGGAGTTCATTATAGAGCTTGGTGTGGTTACAAGTGCGCTGGTGTAAGGTTCCCAACCTTTAATAAGGTAGAGATCCCTGTGTTTACAATGCTAGTCCCTGGATCAATAGCTAGCATTCACAGTTAAGATGTAATATCAAGAAACAAAGGTCATAATACAACTTTATAACCAGGAATAAAAATAATTTATTACATCTTGATAGCTCATTTGGCTATCTCATTACAATGCAGCAGAATATAACAATAGCATGGGGTCCTTCATCTTCAAAGTGCCACAGGCAGACATGTTGGTTGTAGACTTTTAATCCTAAATCAATAAACTTCTCTAACATCAAACAAACCTGCAACATAATAAGTTACAGCCACAAGGGTCAATACATTTGAATTGTATTGGCAAGTGATACTATGGTAGTATAGTGGAGTCTATCATCTATATGCATTTGGCTAAGTGGAGCTTAGGCTTGCTTTGCTCAAAATAGATTTTCCTTATCATTTGAAAACACTAAGTTTTTGTTTGACAAAATCTTTCCCAAGGCACCTCCCAATAGAAATTGGTGATCCTTCAACCCTTGTTCAACCACAAAATTTTAACTTAGAAATTGGGATGAGGAGATTCTTGATAGCTTCCATGTCTTGATGCTCAAATTGTCCTTTACCAGGGACATGGCTAAGTACTTAGATTTTTTCACTCTACAGAGGTGGTGCACTTTCCCCACAAGACTTGGTTTCCCAAGACAAGATCTTTCAGAAGCCTTCCCTTAGACTAGAATGGACGCATTCCAACCAATCATCCCCTACCACCAACTGTCCATTTGGCTAAGTTATTGCAACCTATATGATCCAGGCAGAGCCCATAATGCCAAGTGGCTGCACTTGAAGCTTCTCAACATTTGACATCTCAAATCTCTTTGTTCCTGGGTGGCCATCCACAAGTGAGATACACAAGGTAAACCATAGAAATGGGCCTTGTGAACCACTCAACACAAACCATTCCTTCCATTCCACCCAGGTGATTCATTCACTTAGTTGTTTTATTAAACAAAACACAAGTCCACAGACTTAGAAATATTCCATAACATGAATATATATTCCACCCTTGTTTTCTACTAGCTAAGATAAGCATGATAGTAGTAGGAATCTTGACTTAGGAAATTCTACTAAGGTTTCATCTACTAGGATTTCCCATGGCATAGTTTACACTTAGCAAAATTCCATGCAAGTCCTACTTAGAAATATCAATAATGCATAGTGAAAATAATGGGACAAAAGTATGAAGCATCACTTGCCTTTTTGGTAGAGAATATAAGTTCACTCCTTGTCTTTGCAATGATCACACTCTTCAAATCACTACATTTCAATCAAGCAAGCAATATTTCAATCTACCATTCAAGCAACATCACATAAATTAATAGAATCAAAACAATGCATGCAAGCATGCCAAACTTTGTTTTATTTACAAAAGTGTTTTATAATAGGTTATAAACATTCTAAAACACTTATTGGTCAATTTATAAAGTGGCAAAACTATTTTCAAAAGATTTTACCTATAAACCATTTTCAAACCAATTCATTATTTTATGTGGTTGAAAAATGCCTTTATCAAGTAGCAATCTTTATAGGGTTTACCAAATACATTTTTAAATCATACAACTTGGTGCTTGGGGTCAGAGAGTTTATTCCAAAACATTTCCCAAAGGTTTTCTTCAAAAAGCATTTTTAACAAATAAACAATATTTTCATTTGACTATACATGGTTTAAATCAAAGATTTATTCTTTTGCTTCACCAAATATATTTTTGAAACCACAAAGTGATTCCTATGGTCAGTAGGTTCAAAACAAACCATTTGCCAAAGGTTTTATCTCAAACATGCATACACAAGTTTCTGCAAAAACAATCAATTTAACAGAAGCATTTTACTAAACAAAGTGCATGGTCAGAAAGTACTTGTCTTGCTGATTCCATTGATATAAAATTTGCAAAATTTGGACGTGTGGTTTGAAAGTTATGAATTTTTCAAATTGGAACATCTAATAGAAAAGTTTCTGGTTTTTAAAACAAACACAGGCCACGTGGAGCGTTTCTCTTGGTCAATAACGGTTCGCGTGGATCGACCTCTCTGGAGCGTTAGATCTAAGTGAAATCGTTCGGCTCTGGTTCAAACTTACCTCTTCGCCTAGATCTAATCCTAGCCAGTCAAAATGGATCCTACGGCTACAAGGCGCTTGCCAGGAACTGGCGGCGCGAGCGACGGTGGCTGCCGGCGGCGCGGTCTGACAGCGGTGTCGCCGGCGATGTAGGAAGCTAGGGAGAGGATGGTGAGGCTTACTGGGTTCGCCGCGATGTTTTGAAGCTCAAGGTGGCCGTGGGAGATCAGGGGGCTCTCGGGGTTGACCGCAATTGCTCGTCGGAGGGATGCCTGGCGTCGGGTGCGGTCAGTCGTCATCGAGGGCGACGCTACGGAGTACGAGGGAGCAAACGGAAGATGCGGTTAGCTTCGTACGCGAGTCACGGACATGTGTGCATCAAAAGGAGGGCAAGGGGGGCATGGTCTCACCGGTAGTGCTCGTCGGAGCGGAGGCAGACGGCGGCGATGTGCAGTGGTCGTCGTTGTCGAGGTTCTGGGGCGCGCGGGGACGAGCTGGCGCTACGGGGAGATTCGCCAGGAGGTGGGAAGCAAGTGAGCGTGGTCGAGGGGTCGAGGGGCGACGAGGGGCTGCCGGAATTGCCGCCGGAGAGCGTCGGAGGCAGAGAGGCTTGAGCTCGCAATTCGCGCAGCCTAGAGGTAGAGAGGAGATGGTGCTCGGGGGAAAAGAGAGAGGAGAGCCTGGCGATTAATACAGCGTGGTCACGGCGAGGAATAAACGCAGCATTAAGGTGGATTTAAGCCGAGGAATCAGTGCAGCAATAGCAGCGGAGTTGGGGGAAGAAGGGGTCGTCGCGGGGTAGGAGAGAAAGCTGACAGGTGGGGCTGTGGGTCCTGTTTGACAGCGAGTGAGAGAGAGGAGGAGTGGGGTCCAACTGTGATTCGCTGTGCGGGTCAACTTCTGAGTGTATAACGTTTCGCTGCGGGGGCGAGCAGGTGGGCTGCTGATGGGCTTAATGGGCTAGCTATGCTAGGCTGAGTCTGTTTCCATATTTTTTTGTGATCTGATTCTTTTTCTTTTTCCATTTATTTTTATTCTGTTTTGATTTTTCTTAATTAATTCAAACATCAATTTGAATTCAAACCTCAGCCAAAATTGGTGTAGGTTTAAATACTGATTAGTAATATAATCTGAAGTCAATTTTGGAATAAAATTTTATTCTTTTTGGGGTCTTTTTAATTATTCAAAAAGTCCCTTGTTTTAAATCAAATAAGATTTATTAATATTTTGAAACACCATTTAAATTCTTAAACCTTCCAAATCTTTTCAGTAGGTTTTTATTTGTTTAATAGGGTGTCAAATAATTCATCTTGAATTATTTGTAAAGTATTTAATATGATTCATAAATCATTTGAATTGGGTATTTGTTTTAATTCCAATGGAATTAAATATAGGTTTAATTCCCTAAATTTTACTTGGAAGATTTATTTTATTTAAGTTAATTAAACAACTTTTATTCCACTTGGGTAAATTCCAAAATACTATTTTCTCATGAATTATATAATTATTCTTATTAGAGATTTGTCTTTATTAAAATAGGGATAGAATGGTTAATGCCATTTTATTTTATTTTGGAAATTCTTTATCCTTTTATTTTATTTGGATTTGGATTCTATTCATTCCATTTGCTTAATGGATTAGGCCAAGATTTAATTTGGTCTTTAAATAATCCTTATTTAATATTTCTTTCTTCATCTATAAAATCCATATCTTTTTATTTATAGATCCAAACTTGGTGATTCCAATTTGTAAAATCTTATTTGATATTTGTTTATCCTTTTAAATCCCTTTAGGATTATTTGTTCACCCTTTGGTATGGACTTATAGATAGGTTCTTTATTAGCTTTGGAAATGAAATATCCTTATCTTATTAAATTCATAAGATTTTATCTATGGCTCCAAATTGAATGAAATCAATTTGTATGGTTTTATAATATTTCCATTTGTCATTCTTGATCATTTTGAAATGTTTGCTTGGCAGCTTTTATATGGATCAAATCCATAGGCTTGGGGATAACTTGGGAAATGATTTTATTCCATTAGGGTTTAGGGTTTGGATTTATTTTCCAAGTTTTAAATTTCAAGATACATTCATTGAGGAATGCATTACTCTTGATTTGGATTTTGTTGAATTTCAAACTTTAATTAAAGTTTGTTCAAGATGAGATTTTAAGTTTCCATTTAGAAACAAAAGTTTCTTTTCACCCTAAAACTCAACAATCTTTTATTTTGTTTATTTATTTTTCACATTACAAGATTTGGAAAATCTTGGGATGTGACAGCTAGACCCAATGTCTATCTATTGTGATAACATGGGCGCCATAGCCAATGCGCAAGAACCAAGGTCACACAAGAAGCTGAAGCACATCAAGCTACGTTTTCACGCTATTCGAGAGCATGTCCAAGATGGTGACATCAAGATTTGCAAAGTACACATAGATCTGAATGTGGCGGATCCGTTGACTAAACCTCTCCCGAGGGCAAAACATGACCAACACCAAACTGCCATGGGTGTTCGGTATATTACCATGTAATCTAGATTAGTTGACTCTAGTGCAAGTGGGAGACTGTTGGAGATATGCCCTAGAGGCAATAATAAAAGTGGTTATTATTATATCTTTGTGTTTATGATAAATGTTTACATTCATGTTGTAATAGTATTAACCGGAAACATTAATACTTGTGTGATTTGTAAACTAAATTAGAGTCCCTAGTAAAGCCTCTTTATAATACTAGCTTGTTGGTTAATATATGATTATGGTTTCCTGATCATGAACATTGAGATGTTGTTAACAACAAGATCATATCATTAGGAGAATGGTGTGATGGACATACTCCTATAGATAAGCGTAGCATAAAGATCAAGTCATTTTAATAGTTCATTTGCTATAAGCTTTCTGATACATAGTAACCTAATTCCTTCGACCATGAGATCATGTTAATCACCATCACCGGAAGGATGCTTTGATGACATCAAACACCACACTGTAACTGGGTGGCTATAAAGGTGGCATTGAGTGTTTGGAAAGTATGGGTTAAGGCACATGGATCAAGAGTGGGATTTGTCCATCCATATGACGGATAGATATACTCTGGGCCCTCTCGGTGGAATGTCATCCAATTAGCTTGCAAGCATGTGACTGGCTCACAAGGGATCACATATCACGGGAACGAGAAAAGAGTACTTATCAGTAACGAGGTTGAACTAGGTATGCAGAGATATCGACGATCAAAACCTCGGATAAGTAAACTATCGTGAGACAACCCAATGGTTCCACTCAATAGCATCAACTACAATAAGTAATCAACACCGAGAAAGTTTCCCCTAAGAACTATGCAAGATTCAACCCAATTGTTACAGCGGGATGGAGCGGTGGTGACGGTGCTGGTGGATATGATGGTGAAGAAGATGATGATGATCCCGATGAAGTCTAGCTCGATGACGTTGTTGATGGCAACGATCTCCCCTCTCCGGGAAGGAATCTCCCCGACAGATTTCTGCCTGCCGGAGAGCTCTTTCTCTCTCTGTAGTTTCCGCCGCGCAGAGACCACGGAATCTTTCTGTGGTCCCTCCCCGAGTCTTAGGGTTTCAAGGGTATTAAATATGCCAAAGGGCGATGCCAGAGGTGGGCCATGGTGGCCACACCACCTGGTGGCGTGGCCTAGGGGGCCGCGCCAGTGGTGTGGGCCCCTATGGCCCATCTCCACTCCTCCTTCTGGCCTCCTTCATCTTTTGGAAAAATAGGGATTTCCATATATTTTATGGAATTTTCTGATCTTCGCGGATATTGCATCTAGACAACGCTTTTTCCATCAGAATCCTGACTCTGGTGGTTCATCCTCCAAAAGTCATCAAACATGCAAAATAGATGAAATAACATAAGTATCATCTCTTAATATGAAATATATCAATGAATACCAGTAAATTATGATATAAAATAGTGATGCAAAATGGACGTATCAACTCCCCCCAAGCTTAGACCTCGCTTGTCCCCAAGCGAAAGCTGAACTCAGTAAACATGACCACAGGTTTACGGAGTGAAGTGTCAATAAAAATAATACGGACGAGAAGCATCACATTTATCAATACACAAATCATAATAGAAAGCAACTCACTATTATATAACTTAACTTGAAATGAGTAAGGGAGTCACAATAAGATGCATAAGGAAAATCATAATTGGTAATGGCAAACTTTGTTCTTGGTCAGAGAATAGTTAACAAATCATACTTAGTTTTAAGCAAAGCTTTTATAATGGAGTTTATATTGCAGGAGTCTCATGCTCAAACATAATGGCCTTTTTACATTGATAGCTTTCAAAGTCATATTCATTCAGATAAGAGCTATGTGCAAAACAAGGAATATAAGAAACAAGATTGAATAAATCAACATATGGATGATTGAACCACATCAACTCAAATGCTTGCTTGATATAGAAAGGAATAGGTTTATTGACTCAACTTAAAAATAAAATATAGGCCCTTCACAGAGAGAAGCAGGGATTTCAAGTTTCATAAAGAGCTTCCAAAAATTATGGTACTTACTAGCTTTGATATCTCATTGCCCCTATCATAAGCATCTTCAAGTGATTAAGGTAAATGTGAGGGAAAATATGAGTTATATGCTAAACAAATCATAAGTTGAAAATCTCATGCCCCTTGAGTACGAGTACCAGACCTCATGCTACTCAACTTTGGTCACAAGTAAGTTCTTGTCATTGTATGTGTATGTGTATGTGTATGTGTATCATAAAGAACTGCCAACGGGGTACCCCTTGCCCCATGACGCAGGAGCTATCCCATATCAAAATGACAAGGCAACAGACAGTGAGCATCTCAGCAATCTTTTTATTTGCTATTTGCATATGTTTTTATTGAGTATGCTTCATAGAATGCCACTTTGGTTATGCTGCAAGTTTCCACCATGATTAGGCATGGCTTAGGCTAGCCTCCCAGGCGTTTCTCTAACAAATATACATAATCCATGGACTTACAAGTTCCCCTTTTAATTCACACAGTCGTCATCCATAAACAAAAGAACGTGATATCAACTAAATAATAAGTGCAATGTTGAAAGCGGACCCCAAGATAACATGGTTTTGCTAACTCCCAACTTATAATTTGCAAGAACATAAGCATCATAAGATTTTCATAATGGTTCAAATTTATTAAGTACAAGAAAATAAAGTGTGCCATCAAGTTCGTGAGAGCTTTAATCACTAATTTTCACATAACAAAAAGGTTTTAATTTGGAAGATAGATAAAACTCGAGAATTTACTTGGAATAGCAATAGTGCTAATAGGTAGATATGGTGGACACAAATGGCATAGGTTTTAGTTCAAGGATCGGATGCACGATAAGCATTCCCTCTCAGTACAGATTTTTGGCTAGCAAGGCTGGGTAGCAAGCATAAGAGTTGAAGGAAACAAACAAACATACAAGTGATAGAAACAATCATGCAGTCTTACTTAGAAACACAAAAGATCTTAACTTGGGAATACTAAGATTATGAGCCAATCAAGAAAGAAAATTAAATAATATATCTATAAGTACTTTTCTCTTTTCCATTCAATCCTCAAAGTAGTGTTGCTACTGACCAAAGCTAGGTTTGCCAAAGCCAACTAAATTTACTTGATGCTCCCAAAGTGATACCAATACTAACAACAAGATCAATCATATAACAGAAAATGCAAAATAAAATAAGATGTGAAAAAAGTAAATGATGAAACTTCTCATTAATATTCCATAGCGGCACTCACACCAAGGGATACATAGATAATTCACTAGAGGAGAGATACTTCCACAATGCAAACCATCCTATATGATAACTTCTCTATTCATGATATGAATCTACTAAAAAGGTAAAAAGATGAAAGATAATGATGTTATACCGCAGCACTCCCCCAATCTTGGAACAAACCAAGGGGACGCCAAAACCTGATGATGAATTACTCCTTAGGTGGTGGTGTTTTCATGATCGAGGTGATAAAATTTTCCAGCATCTTGCAAAGCCTCTTATTATATTCTTGAAGTATCTCCACCTCTCTCCTCAAAACTCGATACTTATCACAAAACTCATCAGTGGCTCGAAGGGCTTCCACTGCTGCAGGGCAGGAACCGAGGTTTGGAATTGGTGGTATTAGCCCTTCCTACTTGACGCTCCGATCCATGTCTTCACGCCTAGTTGTGATCCTTCCTTCTTCCACCCATCCAATGAAAGTCCCTTGCTCAAGATCATGGAGGATCTTGCGCCGGTGTCGCAACTCATAGTCCTCCGAAAACGAACCGTGTAACGACATCTGAACAAAACAGATCAAAACGAAAACGCGACGATAACACGATATACGGACCTCGAGGAGTCCAGGGGATTATATATTATGAAGTTTAATGACACAAGGAAGGTCTAAACTTATCACAATATAACTAAGAACAATATGAATAGTAACTTCAATATAAGGTCTAAACTTATCACAAGCAAAGACTACAACTAAGAATTCTTTTTCAATAGTAGCATAATTCTTTTGAGCAGCATCAAGATTCTTACTAGCATAATGGATAACATTCAACTTTTTATCTATTCGTTGTCCAAGAACAGCACCTACATCAAAATCACTAGCATCACACATAATTTCAAAGGGTAAATTCCAATCAGGTGGTTGGACAATAGGAGCAGTAATTAAAGATTTCTTTAGAGTTTCAATAGCTTCCTTACAATCATCATAAAAAATAAAAGGTACATCTTTTTAGAGAAGATTAATAAGAGGTTTTGATATTTTGTAGAAATCTTTAATAAACCTTCTATAGAAACCAACATGACCAAGGATACTACGAATACCTTTAACATCCCTTGGGCAGGGCATTTTATCAATTGCTTCAACTTTGGCTCTGTCAACTTCAATACCTCTTTCAGAAATTTTATGTCCAAGGACAATTCCTTCATTAACCATGAAGTGGAATTTCTCCCAATTAAGAACAAGGTTAGTTTCTTCGGATCTCTACAAAACTTTATCAAGGTTGTGCAGACAATTATCAAAAGAAGTTCCATAGATGGAAAAATCTTCCATGAATACTTCCACAATTACCTCACAAAACCCATGAAAGATAGCAGACATGCATCTTTGAAAAGTAGCAGAAACATTACGCAGACCAAAAGGCATACGTCTATAAGCATAAGTTCCATAAGGACACATAAAAGTGGTTTTCTCTTGATCTTGTTGTTTCACAGCAATTTGAGAGAACCCAAAATAACCATAAAGAAAGCAAAAAATGTGTCTTCTTAGAAAACCTTTCTAACATTTGATCAATAAAGGCAACGGATAATGATCTTTCTTAGTAAATTTCTTAACCTTTCTGAAATCAATGCACATCCTATAACCAACTACTACTCTTTGAGGAATAAGCTCATTATTTTCATTAGGAACAACAACAATTCCTCCTTTCTTAGGGACACAATGAACATGACTAACCCATTGACTATCAGCAACAGGATAAATAATACCAGCATCAAGGAGTTTTAATACCTCATTTCTTACCACTTCCTTCATCTTAGGATTCAAATGACGTTGATGTTCTACCACTGGTTTTGCATCAGGTTCTATACTAATAGCATGCTGACGTATAGTAGGATAAATCCCTTTTAAATCATCAAGAGTATAGCCCATAGCTCCTCGGTGTTTCTTCAATACTTCTAATAATCTTTCCTCTTCCTTTCCCAAAAGTTTAGAACTAATAATAACAGGATATATTTTCTTATCATCAATGTAAGCATATTTAAGATCACCAGGTAAAGGTTTTTAGATCGAAAACCGGGTCTTTTTTAGGTGGTAATGTGCTACCCAAATCTTCCATAGGTAAATTATGCTTAAGCATCTTGGGTTGACGAAGGAGAATCTCGTCAATCTCATTTCTTTCTTCCATGAATATCTCACTTTCGTGGTCTTCCATATATTGCTACAAAGCATTGTCAGGAGCAAGAGAAATAGAAGCAAGTTGTTCAACTCTAAAATCCTCATTAGGCAATTCATTTTCATAAGGAGCTTTATCAAATTTGGAAAAATTATACTCATAAGATTCTCCATCAAATTTAGTTAAAATTTTCTCCTTCTTACAATCTATAATAGCTCCACAAGTGTTCAAGAAAGTTCTACCAAAAATGATAGGACAAGTTTTACTAGCAGATAAACCAAGTACTAAAAAATCAGCAGGATATTTAATCTTACCACAAAGGACTTCCACATCTCTTATAATACCAATTGGAGAGACAGTTTCTCTATTATCCAGGTGAATAACCACATTAATTTCTTCTAGTTCACAAGGACCAATTTCATGCATATTTTCTTTGTATAGATCATAAGGAATAACACTTGAACTTGCACCAATATCACATAAACCATAATATCAATGATCAACAATTCTAACAGAAAGCACAGGGACACTAGCTTTCCTAGTTCTACTAGGATGTGAAACAATATTAGAAGCATCTTCACAAAAGATAATGTGTCCATCTTCTACATTTTTAGTGACAAGGTCTTTCACTATTGCTACTGCAGGTTCAATATTTATTTGTTCATCAGGTTCTACAGCTCTCTTTGTACTTTTGTTTACCACACTAGCTATCATAGAATGTTCCTTTACCTTAGCAGGGAAAGGTATTTTCTCAATACAAGGTTCAGGAAAAATATGATCAACAGTATAAACTTCAGTATTTCTAGCAGGAACACAATTAACAATATCTTTATATGGTGCATGATACTTGTTCCACTCCTTTTGGGGAATTTCAATATAAGAGGCAAAGGCCTTAATTTTTTTGCAAGAACTTGAGAATCAAGACCATAAGCAGTACTAATATTATGAAAGTCGTCAGCTCCCATAAAAGAGTTAATGCATTCATAATCATAACTTATACCTGACTTTCTTCCTTTATCATTCTCCCATGCTTCAGTATTTTCTTGAATATAGTCTAGGAGATCCCATTTAGCTTCTTATTTCATACGTGTAATTGATCTAGCACAAGAAGCATCTAATAAATCCTTATCATGAAGAGAAAGCCTTGCATAAAAGTTATTAATAATAATATTATTGGGGAGCTCATGAATAGGACATTTTAGCATTAGTAACTTCAATCTCCCCAAGCTTGGGTTGTACTCTCTCCATCACGAGGCCAAAATTTCTATATTTGATTCCGATCTCTATGAATCTCACTAGGAGGATAGAATTTAGAATAAAAGAGAGGTACAATTTCCTCCCATTCAAGAGATTGGCCATTCTTTAGCAGCGTATACCATTCCTCATCTCTATCTTTCAATGATACATAGAATACCTTTCTCTTAACTTGATCTGTTGTAATACATGCACACTTGAACAACTCGCATAATTCATTTATATAAAGCAAATGATCACCGGGATGGACAGTTCCATCTCCATAATAGTAGTTATCCACAACACGATCAACAATTTTTTTAGGTATTTTAAAAGGATCTAATTCAGCAGGTGGTGGTTCATCTACTACCTTAGAAGTGGTAGTAGCTTGACCAAATAGGAAGATAAGTGAGTTATTGTAAGGTTCCCAACCTTTAATAAGGTAGAGATCCCTGTGTTTACAATGCTAGTCCCTAGATCAATAGCTAGCATCCACAGTTAAGATGTAATATCAAGAAACAAAGGTCATAATACAACTTTATAACCAGGAATAAAATAATATATTACATCTTACATAGCTCATTTGGTTATCTTATTAAAATGCAGCAGAATATAGCAATAGCATGGGTTTCTTCATCTTCAAAGTGCCACAGGTAGACATGTTGGTTGTAGACTTGTAATCCTAATCATTAAACTTCACTAATATCAAACAAACCTGCAACATAACAAGTTACATCCACAAGGGTCAATACATTTGAATTGTATTGGAAAGTGATACTATGGTAGTATAGTGGAGTCTATCATCTATATGCATTTGGCTAAGTGGAGCTTAGGCTTGCTTTGCTCAAAATAGATTTTCCTTATCATTTGAAAACACTAAGTTTTTGCTTGACAAAATCTTTCCCAAGGCATCTCCCAATAGAAATTGGTGATCCTTTCAACCCTTGTTCACCCACAAGTTTTTAACTTAGAAATTTGGATGATGAGATTCTTGATAGCTTCCATGTCTTGATGCTCAAATTGTCCTTTTCTAGGGACATGGCTAAGTACTTAGATTTTTCACTCTGCAGAGGTGGTGCACTTTTCCCACAAGACTTGGTTTCCCAAGACAAGATCTTTCAGAAGCCTTCCCTTAGACCAGAATGGACGCGCTCCAACCTATAAAACCCCTACCACCAACTGCCCATTTGGCTAAGTTCTTGCAACCTATATGATCCAGGCAGAGCCCATATTGCCAAGTGGCTGCACTTGAAGCTTCTCAACATTTGACATCTCAAATCTCTTTGTTCCTGGGTGGCCATCCACAAGTGAGATACACAAGGTTCACCAGTCCCCTGGCCTTGTGTAACCACTCAACATAAACCATTCCTTCCATTCCACCCAGGTGATTCATTCACTTAGTTGTTTTATTAAACAAAACACAAGTCCTCAGACTTAGAAATTTTCCATAGCATGAATATATTCCACCCTTGTTTTCTATTAGCTAAGCTAAGCATGATAGTAATAGGAATCTTAACTTAGGAAATTTCTACTAAGGTTTCATCTACTAGGATTTCCCATAGCATAATTTATACTTAGCAAAAATTCTATGCAAGTCTTACTTATAAATATCACTAATGCATAGTGAAAACAATGGGACAAAAAGTATGAAGCATCACTTGCCTTTTTGGTAGAGAGTATAGGTTCACTCCTTGATCTTTGCAATGTTCACACACTTCAAATCACTACAATTCAATCAAGCAAACAATATTTCAATCTACCATTCAAGCAATTCATCACATAAAATGATAAAAACAAAGCAATGCATGCAAGCATGTCAAGGATTGTTTTATTTGAAAAAGTGGTTTCTAATGGTTCAGAAACATTTGAAAACACCTAATGGTCATTTTATAAAGTGGCAAGATCATTTGTATAACATCCCAAAAATACTAAACTTGGATCATCAAATTCTAATCCTCACATTTAGGGTTAACAAAAACTTTTCTAAATAAAATTATGAATGTATGTATATGTGTATGCATTGATTTTGAATTCTTTTAAACCCACCTTGTTTGTTTGTTTCATTGCTTGTAAAATGTTTCTTAGGTGAAATAAACATCATCTAAAACATTTCCCACACTTTTCCTAAAGACAAGTAAATCAAAACACATATATGAAGTGAATGGTCATTTTGGCCAATTTAACTCCCATGCCTACTTTGGCTGTCTCAAACTTTCAAAACCTAACAGAAACTTTTCTGGATCTTTGCACCCCTTGAATGTACTCATAACAAGGTATCAAGGCCCACTTTGTGATCATCCAGAAACTTTCAAATGCATAGTTTAAATGACAATTCAAAATTGAATCTTATCATATGGGAAGATCCCACTTTTTCAAAAACCACTCAAACAAGCTCAACTTTCAAAACCCAAGCATCTGCAGACTCACCAGCACCAATCTAGCAAACCCACCAAAATTCATTTCAAAATTCAAAACTTGATTTCATGCGGCCATTTCATCAAACAGGTTGCAGACACAAATCAAACAAACATCAAACACTATTGTGAGCAGTGATTCTTGCCTAACTGGTTCCCCATTTAGCTCACACACAACTCAGTAGATCATCTAGGAAGATTAGCCAGGCACTAGCACCACTGTGAGCTTGCCATTGTCATCAATGGTGAACAGCCGAAGCCAACCTTGCCACCCCATTGTGGACAGCAGGCTAGAGGAAGAACTAGCCGTGCCAACCTTGTCTGGGAGGCAGCCCACCGTCCACCGCCACTACCTGTCCCAGCCGCAAGCGTTGCCAAGCCCTAGACCACGCGCACAAGCCGCGCCCAGACCATGCCGAGCATGCGCCAGAGCGCCACCCTCGACCAGCGTCCACAGACCGCGCGCCACCCTCACCGCGTGCACACACGATCACCACCGACCCAGGAGACCGCCAGACATCCCCGTTTGCCGCCCCGTGCCATACAGCCACCGCCCGCCGTCGAAGCCGCCGCCTCTGACGCACAGAGCACCACCCGTTCCAGACCAAGCCGCACCGCCCCATGCCTCGAGACCATGTCGTTGAGCATCGCCAGGAGACACCGCACCGTCCCCTACCCTTGCCCATGCCTTTAGCCGCCTGTAACCTCGCCCCCGATGAGCTCACCGTGTGCCCCGACGGTCCCCTTGCTCGACTATAAATAGAGGCCACCCCCGCACGATTTCTTCACACCATCTCACTCCCCTCTCCTCACTGACCGTGCCACACCGTTCTCAGAGCAAGGCAAGCACCACCTCGCCGGAATTTCACCGGAGCCCGCCGCCTCTGGAGAAGAAGGGAGCCAGCGATTGGAGCCGCCCCAGGAGAAGCCACCAGTACCAGGAGACTCGCCGACCCTCACCCGTACCCCGGTGAGCCCCCAGCACCCCTCACTGGCCGCGCTAGGTTTCGTTCTCACCGGAGTTGTCTCGCGTCGACGATGACCCCCATCCGTTGGATTAGAACTAGATCGAACGATCCACGTTGCCCCATACCGCTTCGCCCAGCCCCGTGTCACTGACGAGTGGGGACACCCACTTAAGCAGCCCGCGGGAGCACTGCGTTTAGCAGGCTGGCCCAGTACTTTTTCCCGCGCAGCCCAGCGATTCAAATTAAACCTTTTTCTTTTTAAATTCAAACACACTTTTGTACCCAACTTCAAAAATCAACCCAGATCGATTCATTGCACCAAATTGGATGAAACCAATTTTGTTGGAAAGGTCTGTGAATGCTGAATCCAAGCCCGTTGGATTCAAGTCATTTGGATCTGTAGATCACCCATAGTAAAAATAACAAGGCAGAAGCTTTTCTGCATTCAAACATTTTTCAATTTTAAACCATAAAAGCTTTTGAGTTGATTCCAACTCTCAAAAATCACAATTAACCATACCTTTCAGAATATATAAAAATATATAGGTTTACTTACAGAAATAATGTTCAAGTAATAAAAGAATGCTACATAAGCATTTCTAGCCACTTTAATTAATTAAAATAAAAGGGTAAAACCTTATTAAATTGTGACACCACTTTAAATCACATTCCCATGGACTACAATATGTGGTGATGACATGTGTCAACATGATCCCATGTTTGGTTTGGAGAATATTAAATCTTAAGTAGTTTTTCAATGAGTAGAAATTACTTTTCTAAAAATAAAAAGAATCAAATCAAGCCTTAACCTTGTAACGTTAGAGATGATGTTAGATCATCTATAAGACCCTTGTGTGTGATGATTGCAAGTAGTTAAGTATTGTTTGGTGATTGTGTACCTCGTATTTATTCGTAGACGCTAGTACCGACCAAGGCTACGAGGAGGAAGGAGGATACTACGAAGAAGAAGCCGAGGAGAACTTCAACCACTTCTCTGCACAAGGCAAGCTAAAACTTGCAAGACACTCTACTTTAGCAAGCCAAATACTAGTAGTGAATGTGCAAGCTGATAATATACCTATGCAAGCTAACCCTTGCAAGATTACCCATTTGATAAACCAATCCTAGTTTTATGAGCAAGCTTCTCACTTTATTTCTTTATCAAAGCTTACTTAGAGTTTACTTAAGTGACTGGTAGATCTTTGAAAGATGCTGAAGGTTGCATAAAGAGCATAAAATTTTGCCTAAACTAGAAACCTTGATATCAGCCTAAGATATAAGGTTGGACTTAGTGAAACTCCACTAGTTACCACCCCTCATTAGTACTACCCCCACCTGTAGATGCTAGTGCTAAGCATAAAACTTGATCAACTTTTAGATGGGAATACTTGGTGGAAAAATGGTTATGAAAACCTTGGAATGATGGATCATTCTATTGAAATGTTTTGGACATGTGTTTCCAAACACTTGATGATTCTAGTGATCAAAATGTTGAGGCATGAGCCTTAGCCCTTTATAAAACTGATGGTTGTCTGGATGCGGTACCATTACAATTTTAGCGTACAACCACAATACCCGAATATTGGGTAGGGCTTGACTAGAAACTTATATACCTTAGTATTAGTTCCCTCACGGCCAAGGTCTGAGCTGAGGCTACCTTGTGAAGATTGTCCACCTGTGCACTACCCAAGATGACAGCTGGTCATGGTTGGGAGGCCAAAATCACAGGAGAGGTGCTCATACTAGGGCGTGTAATTGAAAGCTTAGGATTGATTATCCGCATACTGAGTATGGTGAGTTCAGGATTTGTTCCTGACGGATGTATCGAGTGTTGTGGTGAAAGTGTACAATCTCTGCAGAGTGTCAAACTATTCGAATAGCCGCGTCCGCGGTTATGGACAGTTGGAGTGGCCATACTGTCCCCCCGTCAGACTTTTCAAAATGACTTGTGAAATGAATTGACACTTTGACTTGACCACAACAGAGTTGTGACCGGAAATACAAGTTCCCACTTAGGATTTATAAAATTATGACTAGCTTTAGAACCTAGTAGAGATAAATCTGGCTTTTGCAAAACAACCCTAGAGCCTAGTGTCCTATTATCCAAAAACCCCCTTTACTTGTTAGTATTAGTTTGCGAGTACTTAAAGAGTACTCATGGCTTTGTCCCTGGCTATTCCCATGGCCAGACTATGAAGAGGAGTACCTGGAAGATGGACCCCAGGAAGGTTACGACAACTAGGATCATCTCCCATCGTCAGCATTGCCTGTGACCCCGGAGATGGAGCTTCGCCTACGCTACCGTTATTATTACGTATTCCGCTGCTTGATGTTGTATTAAGAACTGGATCATGAGATCCCTATTTGTGTAAGAACTTATGTATCGTTTGTAATGGATGAAGTACTATGGTATCCAATTCTGTTATGTCTCGCAAAAATGGTAATCCTGGGGTTGCGATGTATGTCATAACAGGCATCTAGGATTGAAAAATTCAGGTGTTGACAATTTGTATAAGATTTTACTTCATAAACCATTTTTAGATCAAGTCATTATTTTATGTGGTGAAGAAATACTTTTAATAAGGCAACATTCTATAGGTTTCACAAAATATGTTTTTTCAAACCATATAACCTTGTGTTTAGGGTCAGAGAGTTTATTTCCAAAACATTTCTCAAAGATTTCTACCAAAAGCATTTTTAATAAATAAACATTACTTTTGTTTGACTAGAAATGGTTTAAATCCAAAGTTTACTCTTTTGTTTCACCAAATACATTTTTGAAACCACAATTTGTTTCCTATGGTCAGTAGGTTCAAAACACACCATTTGCCAAAGATTTTATCCCCAAAATCATTTTAGAACAATTTTTACATTCTAAACATGCATACACAAGTTTCTGCAAAAACACTCAATTTAACAAAAGCTTTTTACTAAACAAAATGCATGGTTGGCTAGGGCTTGTCTTTCTGAATCCATTGATATGAAATTTGCAAAATTTGGACGTGTAGATCAAAAGTTATAGATTTTACAAAATCTAGCATCTAATAGATCAAATCTGTTTTAATTCAAACGAACAGAGCCACGTGGCGCAATATTACTCGTCCATACCGTTTCGTCCGGATCAGCTACTCTGGCGCGTTGGATCTAAAGTAGATTGTGTGGCTCAGAAGCAAACATACCCCTTCGCTTAAGTTCTAATCTCATGCCTTCGATCAAGATCTAACGGCTCTCATCTACTGGTCAAATACTGGCGGCGCTGGCGCTGGTGAACGGCGGCGGCGCGCTCTGGCAGTGACCTTGCCGGTGATACAGGAAGCTAGGGAGAGAGGGAAAGGGCTCACCGAGTTCGCCGAAGCTTAGGTAAGCTCAAGCTGGTACTGGCTGGCAAGGGGGTGCACGGTGGTGGCGTGGATTCTTCACCGGAGTTCACGGAGGCGTCGGGTTCGGTCAGTCGTCGTCGAGGGCGACGCTAGGGAGCACAAAAAGATAAAATAAGAACGGCATTAGCTGCGCACGAGGTTGGCGATCATTCGTGCATCATCAGGAGAGGGAGGGGAGGACGGAGCTTATGGGGAGAGGTCGACGGAGTTGGAGGCAGACGGCGGTGTAGTCAGTCGTGGTCGCTGCCGACGATGTGGGGCACGCGCGAGTGAGCTGAGGATGCAGAGAGATGCGCCAGGGCCTGGGGAGTTTGTTCGGGTGCTCGAGGAGGCGAGGGGCGGAGGATACTGGCCGGAATCGCTCGCGGAGCTCGCCGGAGACAACGGCAGTGCAGAGCTAAATGGAGGCAGCCTGGTGGCTCTCTAGCAGCGGGGTTTGAGGGGAAATGAAGAGGAGAGGGAGGGGATTTATCACGCGTGATCACGGGACTAATTCATCGAGCCATTGCAGCGTAATTACTCGGATAAATTAATGGCAGGAAACGGCTGGGAGGAGGGCGTGGTCGTCGTGGGGTTGAAGACGGTGAGGTGTTCAGTGGGTCCAGTGGTCAGCGAGAGAGAGAGAGGACGAAAGTGGGGTCCAACTGTCAGCGTCTTTGCGGGTTTGATCACTGGTTCGAATCGTTTTTCTGCAGGGAAGGAGAGGAACTGGGCTGGACTGGCTTAGTGGGCTGGGCTGGCTTGGTCGAGTCCATTTCATGTTTTTTTTGTTCAGTTTGTTTTTCTTTTTCCATTTCTTTTTATTTTGTTTTGGTTTTGTTTAATTAATTCAAACACTCATTTGAATTCAAACCTTTGCCAAATTTTGTGTAGGTTTAAATATTGATTAATAAAACATTCTGATATCATTTTTGGAATAATTTATTTATTCTTTTTAAGTCTTTTAATTATTCAAAAATAGGCTCTAGTTTTAATTGGATAAGATTTAATAATATTTTTAAATCTCCATTTAAGTTCTTAAACTTTCCAAATCCTTTCAGTAGGTTTTTATTCATTTAATAGGGTGTCAAAATAATTCATCTTGAATTATTTAGAAGGTATTTAATATGATTCATAAATCATTTGAGTTGGGTTTTTGTTTAATTTCAATTGAATTAAATATAGTTTTGAATCCATAAATTTTATTTGGAAGATTTCTTTAATCTTAATTAGGTTGAATTAAACACCTTTTATTTCACTTGGGTAAATTCCAAAATACTATTTTCTCAAGAATTATATAATTATTCTTATTAGAGATTTGTCTTTATTAAAAATAGGGATAGAATGGTTAATACTATTTTATTTTATTTTGGCAATTCTTTATCCCTTTATTTTATTTGGATTTGGATTCTATTTATTCCATTTTATTAATGGATTAGGCCAAGATTTAATTTGGTCTTTAAATATTCTTATTTATATTTCTTTCTTCATCTTATAAAATCCATATTTTTTTATTTATAGAACCAAACTTGGTGATTCCAATTTGTAAAATCTTATTTGAGATTTATTTATCCTTTTAATATCTTTTAGGATTATTTGCTCACCATTTGGTATGGATTTTAGATAAGTGCTTTATTAGCTTTGGAAATTACTTTTCCTTATCTTATTTAAATTCATAAGATTTTATTTATGGTTCCGTATTAAGTGAAACCAATTTCTATGGTTTTATAATATTTCTATTTGTCATTCTTGATCATTTGTAAATGTTTGTTGACAAGATTTTATATGGATCAAATCCATAGGCTTGGAGATAACTTGGAATGATTTTTATTCCATTAGGGTTTAGGGTTTTGATTTATTTTCCAAGTGTTTAAATTTCCATATGTATTTAATGAGGAAAGCATTTCTCTTGATTTGTATTTTGTTGAATTCAAACTTTAATTAAAGTTTGTTCAAGATGGGTTTTTAAGTTTTCATTTAGAAACAAAAGTTTCTTTTCACCCTAATTTCCAACAATAATTTATTTTGTTTATTTTATTTTTCACATTACAAGATTTGGAAAATCTTGGGATGTGACAGGCTACCACCCTTAAAATAAATCTCGTCCCGAGATTTGGGGAGGCTAGGGGTTACAAGTTGGCTCAAAGCATCTAGGGTACTACCACCCTTAAAAATTTTCCAACTAAATTACATCTTGGTTTGCTTGGAATCTTGTTGAAATATCTCTGGGCAAACATCTGCATAATGTCCTTTGTTTCCACACTTGAAACATGTGACAAGGCTGAGATCCTTCATAGGCTTGTTTATCTTGTGCTTCATCTTTTCTGGACAGTTGCTTGCATAATGTCCTTGGTTACCACAGTTGTAACATGTGATAAGATTGAGTTCTTCACGTATCTTCTGTGGACAAGTTGCTACATAATGTCCTAGCTCTTTGCAGTTGTTGCACCACACTTGGATAATCTCCTTATACTTCTTCTTCTCTGGACATTCACTGGCATAGTGTCCCATTTCTTTGCAATGACCACATTGCACATGGATTTTGTCCTTCTTTTTCTTGGGTTTCTCCAAAGCTAAGAGTGCTTCTAATTCATGTTCTTCATATGTTATCTCAAAGGTAGGAACAGTTCCTGGTCTCCTTGACCTTCTATTACTCCTTTTATTGAATTTTTAAGGGTGGTAGTACCCTAGTTGCCTTGAAGCCAACTTGTAACCTTTAGCCTTCCCAAATCTCGGGACGAGATTTATTTTAAGGGTGGTAGCCTGTCACATCCCAAAATTTTCCAAATTTTGAAATGTGAAAAATAAATAAACAATATAAAACTTTGTTGAAATTCAGGGTGAGAAGAAACTTTTTGATTCCAATTGGGAAACATCCAAAACCTATTTTTATCAAATAAAATCCTAAAGAGATTTAAAAAGATAAATAAACAATAAAGTTAAAATATTTGGAATCACTATTTTTGGATATTTTAATAAAAAGATTTGGTTTCCAAAAGAAAAGGTAGAATTATAAATAAGGATTATTTTATAGAGCCAAATTAAATCTTGGCCAAGCTTTTGAAATAAAATATTCCTATTTGATAAAAAGAGTAAAGGTTTATTTAAATAAAATAATGAGGATTTATTAATACCCAATTTTATTGAAGTAAAGGCTTTCCATTTTAAATAAACACTAAAACTTATTAATTTATTTTAAATAAGTTTTCCAAGTGTTTTATATTTTCAAATAAAACCTACAGAAATGATTTTGGTATTATTTAGATTTCAAATAGAGTTTTAAAATAAATTAAATCCTATTTGAAATAATAACTAAGGACTATTTTAATTAATTATTAAATAGATCCTAAATGAATAAAAGTATTATTTTATTTTGGACTTTGGTTTGTGTTGTTAAATAGAACTAAAAATTATACAAAGTTTGGCAAAGATTTGAAATCATTTGAGTGTTTAATTGTTTGATTGAAAATCAAAACAGAAAATCAAATAGAAAAAGAAAAAGCAATCAGAACAAAAAAAAAGAAACAAACAGCAGCCCAACCCATCTGGCCCAGAAAGCCCAGCTCCAGCCCAACTTCTCCCCCACGCGTGAAACGTTTTGCACCAAGAAAAGAACCCGCAGAGACGCTGAGCAGTGGACCCATCTCCCTCTCTCTCTCCCTCACTGCCAGATGGACCCCACAACCACGCAGTCGTCTTCAATCTCGCGCCAGCCGTTCCCTGCCGTTGCAGCCGAGTAATTCCGGCGTTAAATTTGCATAAATGCCGGCATTAACTCCTCTAGTGATCACGTGTACTTACTCGCCCCTGTCCCCTCTCTCTTTCCCCCTAAACCACGCTCCCTCTCGGCCACCAGGCTGCACGAATTGCACGCCCAAGCAACCACTGCTCCGACGAGCTCCTCCGTCGATTCCGGCGACGCCTGACCGTACCCTGCCCCCTTGTGCACACGAGACTACTCCCCAGACCAATGCGCATCTACCGGTGGTTCCATCTTAGCCGCGCTTGCCCCAGAGCGTCGGCAAGGACGAACTCTGAACGCCGCCGACGCCTGCCACCTCCCCGTAAGAACAGATCGCCCCTTTCTCTCTGCTTGTAAGCCGCATGTTTAGCGTCTTCACGCGCACCTAACCGTGTCATTCTTTTGCTTTGGCATGGCCTATAGCCTCGCCTCCGACAACGATCAGACGGACCCGACGGTGAACCCAACTCCGGCGAGCAATCCCTCTGGAATCCGAGCGCCCCTCGCCAAGCCAGTGCCACCTTGAGCTTCACCTCGACCTCGCGAGCACGGTGAGCACCTCCGCTTCTTCTCTTGCGTCCTGTATCGTCGGCGACGACCAGGTCTGAGCGCTGCCGCCAGAGCGCCACCGTCAGCGCCGCTCGAGTTTGGTCAAGTAGTTTTACACCGTTAGATGTTAATCCTGCGGCTAAGATTAGAACTTAGACGAAGGGGTATGAGCCCATCTGAGCCACTAGATCTAACTCAAATCCTACGGTTCGCAGAGGCCGATCCGCACAAAACGGTACCGGCCAATTAGATCACGCCGCGTGGCACTGGTTTGATTTAAAACAGAATTATGAATCTGATTTGTATGCAAACTTGTAAAATTCATAACTTTAAATCTACATGTCCAAATTTTGCAAATTTTATATCAATGGAATCAGCAGAACATGTACTTTGCAACCATGCACTTTGTTTAATGTTTTGCTTCTGCAAAATTGGTTGAAATTGCAGAAACTTGTGTAGGCTTATTTTGAATATAAAAATTGTTCTAGATAAAATTTTAATGTTAAATCTTTGAAAAATGGTTTGTTGTGAACTTACTGACCCAAGGAACCAACTCATGGATTTAAAAATGAATTTTGTGAAGTTTAGGATTAAATACTTGAATTAGCTCATTTCTAGTCAAATAAAATATTGATTTTGATATGGAAATGATTTTTGAGTAAAACCTTTGGGAAATGATTTGATTCAAACCTTCTGACCCTCAACACCAAGTTTTGTGAATTAACAACTTATTTGATGAACAATATAAAATTATTGCTTTGATAAATGCATTTTCAACCACATAAAATAATGATTTGATTTAGAAATGGTCTATAGATAAAACCTTTTTGAAAATGGTTTACCACTTTAGAAAATGACCACTTTGAACTTTATAATGTTTAGAGCTTAGTAGAAACCACCTTTGCAAATAAAACTATCCTTTGCATGCTTGCATGCATGACCTTGTTTCTATTATTTTATGTGTGATAAATTGTTTGAATATTGGTTGAAATGCTAGTTGAATTGTGTTTGCTTGATTGAATTGTAGTGGAATTAGAAGAGTGTGATATTTGCAAGATCAAGAAGTGAACCAACATTCTCTACTAAAAAGGCAAGTGACACTATCATCCAAGTCCTACTGTTTTCATTACACTTGGTGGATTTTTTGAAACATGCATGATAAGGTTTACTATATTTTTATGCTATGCTAAATCCTAATAGGATACCCTTATATATTCCTTAGTGGAAACAATGTAGTTTTAGTATGCTTAGCTCTGCTATATATTGGGATGGGATACATGTTAAGATTATATGAAGTATTGAAAAGACTTATGTTTTATATAATAAAACAAGTACTCAATGAACCACCTGGGTGGACAAGGATACTCAAGTTTTGGACAAGGTGGCAACAAAAGGAACCATGTTTATATGGCAATCTCTTTTTGTTGTGCACTAGAAGGAAACCACCCAGGGACTTAGGGATTGAACATGTTTCTCGTACAGTGGCTTCCGTGTACAGCCACATGCTAAATGGGCTCTGGCTTAGTCAACTACATAGTGGAAGACCCATGCATTGGCATCTTCAGGATAACTAGAATAGTGCTAGGGAACTTGAAACCCTACATTGGTGCCTGGAAGACAAGCTAGCATTGTGTATTGGGAGGACTCCTATGGAAAGACTTTGTCACATTCTCAATCTGCCAGTACTCCATCTTGGTGAGTACTTATCCAGCGGCCACTGGTGGCATCAAGATGAGATTGTGTCATGTGGGTAAAGTGTACAACTTCTGTAGAAGATCAAATTCTAAGTACTTAGTCGTGTCCCCGGTTATGGACAATACTGAGCAACTAAGGCCTGAAGCTATGGAAGATCTTGACATTCCAATTTCTCAAAGTTAAAACTTGAGGGTGACAACAAGGGATTTGAAGCACTTGGAGTTTTCCAAGAAGTTCAGAAAGATTTGACAAAAGTTCAAAACTATTTTGAAAGGATAGGATAAAACTATATTGCTTTCTGCAAATGAGCTTAAACCCCACTTAGCCAAATATGCATGTAATGATAGGATCCACATATTTCTACATAGTAGTGAAACTTGCCAATACAATTCAAATGTATTGACCCTTGTGGCTGCAACTTATTATGTTGCAGGTTTGTTTTATGTTAGTGAAGTTTACTGAATAGGATTACAAGTCTACAACCAACATGACTGCCTGTGGCACTTTGAAGATGAAGGACCCCATGCTTATAGATATTCTGATGCAATGTAATGTGATAGCCAAATGAGCTATGTAAGATGTAATGATTTATTTTATTCCTAGTTATAAAGTTGTAATATGACCTTTGTTTCTTGATATTACATCTTAACTGTGGATGCTAGCTATTGATCCAGGGACTAGCATTGTAAACACAGGGATCTCTACCTTATTAAAGGTTGGGAACCTTACAGATGGTATCAGAGCACTGTGTTGCCTGTAGGATTGTAACCCTGGGATTGGACAAAACCCCTTAGAAAAATAGGAGTTGAATTTGTTCCAAAAACTTATTTACAAACAATCTTGTAAACTCTTTCCTCAACCTTTTTGGTTTTGACTCTACATCTCTCCTATTTCAACTTGATGGATAAAGCCTTCACCATGACCAATGACTTTAACTTTAGTTTCACCAAGGACTTCATCAACTCTAATGACTTCAACATCTTCAAGAAATTTCAAACTTATTTTCACCAAGGACTTCAACCTTAGATATCACTAAGGACTACAAGTGAAAACCAAGAGACACTAGATTGCCTACCAAAAGACATTGATATCAAGTTTGAGTATGGATCATATTGACCTATGAGGTATGATTATACTAAGTTATTATTTTCAAGAAAACTTGTTGTTTCCTTCAACTCATGAGTTAAGCTCATAAGTTGTTAAGTGGATAGTTGCTTGTTGATTGTTTGATTGTTGAGTGTTTGATTGAACTTGGTTGGTTTTTGAGTTGTGTGTTAGAACTTCTTAAAACCTATCCATCATACTTATCCCTATCAAACCAACAGATGCCTCCCCGTCGTGCCAACCCCAACCAAAACAACAACATCACCCCTGAGATGCAGCAGATGATGGCAGCTCAGACACAGTTGATGCAACAGATGACCACATATATACAGAATCAGAACAACAACAACAACAACAACAACAACAACAACAACAACAACAACAACAACAACAACAACAACAACAACAACAACAACCACCACAACAACAACAACAACAACAACAACAACAACAACAACAACAACAACAACAACAACAACAACAACAACAACAACAACAACAACAACAATCAGAATAACCCTCCAGCACTTGACATGCTCACCAAGTTTCTGAAACTTAGGCCTGCAAGGTTCTCTGGAACAACTGATCCAATGGAAGCTGATGATTGGTTACGTTCAGTGAACAAAGACCTAGTGACTGTTGGCTGCACCGATGAAGAAAAAGTTAGGTTTGCAGCATTTCTGCTTGAAGGACCAGCAGCAACATGGTGGGACAACTTTCAGATCACCACTCCCCTTGAAGATGTAACTTGGGCTATTTTTGAGGATGGATTCAGAACAACCCACATCTCACCTGGAGTAATGTACTTGAAGAAAAAGGAAGTTCACAATCTGAAACAACGTCACCTCAGTGTGGCTGAGTATATTGAAGAATTCAACAATCTGGCACGCTATGCACCAGATGAAGTTGATATAGATGCTAAGAGAAAACAAAAATTTCTTGAAGGACTTAATGATGAGTTGAACCTGCAGCTAGCTTTTGCCTATGTCCCAGCTTATCAATCACTCTGTGACAAAGCCACCATTTTGGAAAACAAGATGAATCAAGTTGAGAATAGAAAGAGGAAACATAAACTCAAGAATCATTCAGGATCATCAAAGAAGAATCATTCATTCAAAAGGAGCAATGAAGATTCTGAACCACATCAGTATCACCACAACAACAATGGAAGTGAAAATAATGGAAATGATACTGACAATGGAGATGACCTTGGTCAGAACCAACATGACACTTTCAAGAAAGACATTAGCCAGTTGCAGTGCTATAACTGCAAGGAACTTGGACACTATGCATCAGACTGTCCTGAGAAGAACAAGAAAAAGGATGCTAGAAGAGACAATGGAAATGACTCCAATGTGACCTAGAAAGGACATGTAAACCACATTGACATGGATGGAAACTTTGAAGAGATAGAAGAAGTGGATGTCAGAAACTAGTTAACTCAGAAGAGTCAAATAAGGATTCCTTGTCTGGATATTAAGTGTTGAACCTATAGTCAAGTGAACCATCAATGTAACCCTATGAGACTTTATTTTTAAGGGTGGTAGTACCCTAGTTGCCTTGAAGCCAACTTGTAACCTTTAGCCTTCCCAAATCTCGGGACAAGATTTATTTTAAGGGTGGTAGCCTGTCACATCCCAAAATTTTCCAAATTTTGAAATGTGAAAAATAAATAAACAAAATAAAACTTTGTTGAAATTCAGGGTGAGAAGAAACTTTGTTTCTCGTATAGTGGCTTCCATGTACAACCACATGCTAAATGGGCTCTGGCTTAGTCAACTACATAGTGGAAGACCCATGCATTGGCATCTTCAGGATAACTAGAATAGTGCTAGGGAACTTGAAACCCTACATTGGTGCCTGGAAGACAAGCTAGCATTGTGTATTGGGAGGACTCCTATGGAAAGACTTTGTCACATTCTCAATCTGCCAGTACTCCATCTTGGTGAGTACTTATCCAGCGGCCACTGGTGGCATCAAGATGAGATTGTGTCATGTGGGTAAAGTGTACAACTTCTGGAGAAGATCAAATTCTAAGTACTTAGTCGTGTCCCTGGTTATGGACAATACTGAGCAACTAAGGCCTGAAGCTATGGAAGATCTCGACATTCCAATTTCTCAAAGTTAAAACTTGAGGGTGACAACAAGGGATTTGAAGCACTTGGAGTTTTCCAAGAAGTTCAGAAAGATTTGACAAAAGTTCAAAACTATTTTGAAAGGATAGGATAAAACTATATTGCTTTCTGCAAATGAGCTTAAACCCCACTTAGCCAAATATGCATGTAATGATAGGATCCACATATTTCTACATAGTAGTGAAACTTGCCAATACAATTCAAATGTATTGACCCTTGTGGCTGCAACTTATTATGTTGCAGGTTTGTTTGATGTTAGTGAAGTTTACTGAATAGGATTACAAGTCTACAACCAACATGACTGCCTGTGGCACTTTGAAGATGAAGGACCCCATGCTTATAGATATTCTGCTGCAATGTAATGTGATAGCCAAATGAGCTATGTAAGATGTAATGATTTATTTTATTCCTGGTTATAAAGTTGTAATATGACCTTTGTTTCTTGATATTACATCTTAACTGTGGATGCTAGCTATTGATCCAGGGACTAGCATTGTAAACACAGGGATCTCTACCTTATTAAAGGTTGGGAACCTTACAATTATGATATAAATACTGATGCAAAATGGACGTATCAGTCATCAACAGCGATAAAGGTCTCCTCCGCCCGATTCCTTTGGCGGGGAGACGTAGTCCAGCATAGCGGATCTCCTAGACACCTCGTATGGCCTAGGGGAGGCCAGAAACGGCAGGGCTCATCGGTGGCCGGAGCTATGGTTTTAGGGCCAAAGGGGATAGGGCAAGAGGAGATGAGACTAGTATGGGGGAGAGAGGAGGACGCGGGCGATCTTATCCTTGCGTCCAACAGTAGCGGCGGGTATCGTAGTGCGGCCGGGCGACGGACGGCATCGCGACGTCCACACAGGTGCTTGGATCAGAGAGGAAGACGACGAGGAACATGAGGGCCAAAGCGGAACGGGCTGTTGGCGGGCTGTCTTGGGCCAGGTTGGGCTGCAGGCGGCTACTCTAGGAGGAAGATAGAGATGGAAAAGAGATTGGATGTGGCCCAACTAGGTTAGGTTTAGGTTTTTATTCCGGAAACACTTTTCTATTTCTGTTTTTTTGTTTCTATTTTGTATTTTCAATTGTAATATGTTTTTGAGTATTTCAAAAATACCAAAACTTTGCAAACATATTAAATATTGCAGGGGCCCTTATAACAATTTGGGCTCCAAATAGTTTTGGGTTTTCGAATATTTCAAAACCATTTGAAAGTTTTCAAAAAGATAGAGGGAATTAGTGTTTTGATCTATTTGTTGCATACATTTTAAATGCTGATGATGCTCATGAATGCACAATAAAATCCTAATTACCATTTAATAAAACTAGGGATGTTACATCCAATTCATCATGGAAGGGGCCTTCGGCAAGGCGACCCCTATCGTTGCTACTTTTTGTCATGGCTACTTACCCTCTCCATCATATCCTCTGTAATGCCACCAAGAAAGGAAACCTTCAATGTATCCGTGGAATATATACCACCATATGCACTTCCCTGTATGCCGATGATGTTGCCATATTTGTGACACCCGAAAAGAATGATATCAATTTCCTTACCGCCACCTTGGAAAGATTTGGAGAAGTTGCCGGACTTGTAACCAACCCATAAAAGAGTTAAGTGGCTCCCATATGGTGTGAAGAACTAAACCTCGATTATATCCTCGAAGCTTTCCCGGCCAAGCGCACAACTTTCCCTATGAGATATCTTGGCTTGCTTCTATCTGTCACTAGGTTAAAGAGAATACACTTCCAACCCTTAGAAGATAAGGTCGCTGCTAAACTTATTGATGGCTCAGTTGATGTGGAGCCTATTGGGAACCCCAAGAGCAAGGTGTGAAGCAGCACAGCAGAAAGTATTACCTCAGTAAGAAACCAAGGTTATCGAACCAGTAGGAGGAAGGAAACGTCACACAGGTGTTGCAAGCAACGTGGAAACCTGCACAACACAAACTCAAGACTTTGCCCCAACTAACAGTGAGGTTGTCAATCTCACCGGTTGCTGTAACAAAGGATTAACTGTATGGTGTGGAAGGTGATGATGGTTTGCAGCAAGTAAACAGTAACGGTGGTAGATGTATCAATGGTAAAGATTGGACCGGAGTCCATAGTTCACTAGAGGTGCTCTCCTTAGATAAACAACATGTCATGAAGGGTAAACAAATTACAGCAGGGCAATTGACATCAACTAAGCAAGGCATAGCAATGCAATACTAGACAAAAAGATCCTATGAGATTCAGTTGGGCAATACAACAAGATACATAGACCGCCATCCAACTGCATCTATGACTAGAAGTCCACCTTCAGGTTATCATCCGAACCCCCTCCAGTATTAAGTTGCGAGCAATAGACAACTGCTTTAAGCAAAGTGTGTTAGGTAAACAATCCACTTGTTCCATGAACAAGAGACCATTGTTTTCTCCCTAGTGGAAACAACACATCTACAACCAAAGAGATTTCTGTCACTTCCCTTGGAAACTAGAGGCATGAACCCACTATCGAGCATAAATACCCACTCTTGGAGTCACTAGCAACTACTTGGCCAAGATAGCTACTAACAGCGGAGAGCATGCAAGATCACAACACAGACATGATAGAATCAATAAGACAAAACCATTAATCAATCTGACATAGTAATCTCAATATCCATCGGATCCTCGCAAACACAACATGCATGATTACAAATAGATTAGATCTGGATCATGAACGGAGATCACAAGATCTATACATGAAAGAACAAGGAGGAGATACAACCATCTAGATACTACATGGACCTGTAGTCCAAGGTGGAACTACTCACGCTTCATACCGGAGAAGAAGACCTCCGGGATGATTTCCCCTCCGGCAGGGTGCCAGGAAGAACTTCCGATCCCCCCGATCTGGGGACGATGGTGGTGGCGGCTACAGATGGTTTCCTGGAGTTTTGATTGAGTGCCTAGGGTTTCTGCATCGGGGGATTCTTATAGGCGAAGAGGCGAGGCAGGGGGTGCCCAGGGGCCCACACCCTGCCCAGGCGTGGGCCCACCCTGTCCGCGCCTAGGGGGTGTGGCCGCCCTGTGGTGCCTCTCCCTCTCTCCTCTAGACTTTGTGTTGCCCACCGTAAAATATTGACTTTGGATTTTGTCCCGTCCAATTCCGAGAATATTGATTTTCTGTCTTTCTGGAACCAAAAACGGAAGAAAACAGGCAACTGACACTATGGCAACTTGTTAATAGGTTAGTTCCAGAAAACATATAAAACACCTCAAAGTGTAGACAAAGTAAAGCAAAGTAGATTCTAAACAAGCATGGAACATCAAAAATTATAGATACGTTTCCGACGTATCACTTGTCCCATGGATTGGGAAGAACGTAGCCATGGTCGATTGAACAACCCTTATCTAGGTGGTACTAGCATTGCTATCTACTATATCACCGTGCTTGATGTTCCTATGGAGGTGCTCATGAAAATTGATAGCTTAATAAGAGCCTTTATTTGGGAGGCATGTGATAAGGTTATCGGAGGAAAATGCAAGGTCAATTGGGAGACGATTTGCATGCCCAAAGAATTCGGTGGCCTTGGCATCCTAAACTTCAATAAGTTTGTTCTGCTCTTTGAATGAGATGGCTTTGGCATGAATGGGACGAGGATGTGAAGCCATTGGTAGGACTTGTAAATCCTTGCATGCCACATGACCGTGAGCTTTTTGTTGCGTCCACTAAAGTTACCATGGGGAATGGGAAGAAAGTGCTTTTTTGGGAGGCATCTTGGCTACAAGGAATGAGACCAAAACATATAGCACCACTCATAATCGACATCTCAAAAAATAAAAAGTGTTCTTAGCAAATCCATGGATAATGACAATTGGGTAGCTCAAATAAACACCCAAGGAGGATAAAAAACAAACAACATAGCCCAATTCTATGAGCTTTGGGAAAAACTCCACCACATTCATCTAGATCAACATACTACAAAAAAGATCACTTGGAAATTTACCAACAATGAAGAGTACACCTCTAAGACTACATACAAGATGCAATTTTTAGGACATACACAATCCTCCATTCCCTCCTTGGTGTGGAAGCCGTGGGAACCTCCGAAATGCAAAACTTTTGCATAGTTGGTTCTCCAAAATAGAGTTTGGACGACGGATAGATTAGAGCAAAGAGGGTGGCAAAATTGTGAACTATGCAAGCTTTGCAACAATGTCCAAGAGTCGTCCGCTCATCTCCATTTTCAATGTCGCTTCATGGTGTGTGTTTGGTAGTTGATAAAGAATTGGCTTGGCCTCCCCGATGTTGACCTAGTGGATTGGCAAGATATGCACACCGTCAAGGAATGGTGGAAGGAGAAGATCCAGAAAAATAGCCAATCTAGGAAAGTGATGGCCTCTCTCGTCATGTTGGTCTCATGGGAGATATGGAAGGAGAGGAATGCACGTGTCTTACGCAACCAAGCCTCAACATCCATCATGGTGATGAAGAAAATAAAAAACGAGGTGACTCTATGGAGCATTGCCCGCGCCAAAACAGTTTGTAACCTAATTCCACGAGAGTAGGGAATCGCTTTTATCTTGTTTTTTCTTGGTATTTTAGGGACCAAGGTGTGGTTTGTTTGCCACCTCTAAACTTCTCCTTAATTAATGAAAATGGCAAGTATTTTTCCTAGTTTCAAAAAAAATCTCAATAATTTTGGTCATTGCTTAACTATAAAAGAAAATAAATGCACTATATCTTGACAGGGAGGGAGTATCTCCAAAATGCTGGGAGTGGCAAACTAATATCTCGGACTTTTATTTCCTTTACACGTTAAGCACATTGATGATTTAAAGAAAATGAGTAAAGTCCTTCACATGGAGATGAAGTTGGTGATCTGGTTTTCTCATTGGTAATACAAACGGTAGTTTGGGGCATGTTTGATTGCTCGACCCAATATTTTTCGTTTTTCCTACTTGGTCGGCTGAATGCTACATGAGGCCAGATTTGCCTTGGACCAAGTTTGGCACTTTATTTGGTAGCCTACATTTAGTTTTTCTGCAATTTTGGATAGTTGTTTGCTTGCCAACAACCCTAATTATGTTTCGTTTGATGTAAAAACATGCATATTTGGTTACACTTGTCGTAGTGTTTTGGTCACCCCTTCTCACAGGTGGTGACGTTATCACGTAATATCAAAATAGCAGAAAATTAAATTCAATAGTAAATTAAACTAACAGTAGCAAATTAGAATCCTAACTACTAGCAAATATTAGTTTAAGACAATGTTATCTAGCTACTAGCAAATGACAGTTCAGCACAACGTTCCCTAGCTGCTACGAATGATTTTTTTCACACCAATATCAAGGGTTGTTCATAGAACACAATGGCACCACTCCAGCAGTCCTTCTTCTTCACTTCCTCTTCAGATCCTATAGCTTCCTCTCGTAGCCCACATGTCAAGGGCTCACTACATTCTCCTCCAAGAAGCACAACCTCCATGCGCAACACCATGGCCACCATCAACGTCATTGTCATCCGGAACAACATCTTCCTCTTCTTGGAAGTACATCCGCACCATATTGCAAGATCCAATTGTGCAAAATGCAACATGCAGGAATAGGCTTAACTTGGGCAGGGAAAGAATGGAAATGCTTCTGATCAAGGATCTTGAACCTGTTCTTTGGAGCAGCGAAAAACCTCTCAATCATAACTCTAAGGCTAGAGTGCCTAAGATTGAAAAGTTCCTCCGGGGTCCTAGGATAGTTTCTAGCAGAGAACTCATTGAGATGGTACCTTATTGGTTTTAAGGGTGGAAGAACTAGACCGATAAGCATACATGTTGTCTGCTAGGTAGAACTAGCCTTTAGAAATATTGAGCCCATCAGGTCTATCAAAGCTGTCATTCAGAATTGTGGCATTGATAGCTATGAGATTTGATACATTTTTAATGGCTTTTCTTGATGGTTTTCATCTGGATTTGATGGTTTTCTAGATTTACCTAACGCTAATACTTTTGTAGCAAAGGAAACTTGGTTTTTAATGTGTGTTTTATGTTCTGAACATCAACATAAGGGTTTCATACCAGCATTAGATCTTAGAAATAAGCTGAACACAGATGTGTGCATTGCATTCATGCATAGAAGATCCGAATAATTTTCGCGCTTTTAAATAAAAACTTGTCAAAGATATTGAAGCTTCTCTCAACTTGATGGAATTGAAGTAGATCATCAAGTTGACTGCGATAAGTTTCAATATGACCTTTGCAAAAACCTTATTTTGGGTAAACCTGATTTGATCTAAGGGTAGATCAAATGGAATAAAATTAAACCCTAATACATTACTTAATGATTTATATTTGATCCTTAGGTGATCATATCATAGTATTCGTTATAATTACTCATGAATACCAATTTATAAATATAACACAAATAATAGGAATGTACTAACTATATCTTAATCTCATCTACTTATACCATGAGTATCATGGTAATACCTAACCTTAACTCTTAGGTGAGATTGAGTAGGAAATAAACCAAGTCAAGATCATACACCGTATATCTTTCTTTCCATAACAATCCTTATCATCTCTATTGAATCATATCTTTATATCTGTTGTTCATCAATGTTGAGTAATCAACTATTTATTCACCAATTCTTAACTTATCAATTCTTGACCTATAAACTCTTGTCCTTATTATATCATTCACTTAAGGCTTATAAAGAAAGAAGTCAGAAGAGGTAAATAGTGATGCTAGTTTTAGATGATATCTATAGGATGGGAGTGATTGCAGGAAATTAAATCAATATGGTAACAAAGAAAATTACAAGGATGAAGTCTGAAGATAGTTACAAGGAGTAGCCCTATTGGATCAAGTAGGTACAGTCAATGAATTATATCTCTTAATCCAATAGAGCTAAACAGAAGATAATTATAATACAACTATAATGTTGTATTGATGAAGCCTTGTTCAGCCAACTGGAAACCAGAATCATAAAAGATCAAAGGATTATTATGATCATGCCTTATTCACCAATATTGAATGCTTATACCATGTATAAGTGACATTGGTGGATAAAACATGATTGAACCATAGTATAGATATATTATCCTAGATTAGTCATTACAAGTCACATTAATATAATCTGAGGTTGGAATAATAGATACTGGAGTTAAGAAGAGACAAGATAGTATGAATAAGGTGATGCTAGAGTAACATTGGATTAAAGAAGTAGTATTTTCCTCTTTGGAAATACTAAGCACTTGAGGTGAAGTAGGATTTGATGTATACATCTATTGAAGTGATATTAGTGAAGGATGATTTAGGAAGGGTATGAATGGAGTTAGATGTAACCACTTGTTGGGTTAGAGATTATTAATAGTAGAGTAGTTGATATAGCCAAGTATAGATATAAATGATTATGAAAAGCTTTAGTGTCAAGCTCATTGGATTTACAAATGGATTTAGAAGGATAAAAGGTGGATAAGAATATTCTTGTGAAGCAAAGCTCATCATGTTAGCACGTGATGATGGATATGAAGTAGTATATCTAGGAAATGAATTCCTTAATTAGAAGTCCAGAATTGTGAATTATGGAAGATAGGAAATTCTTGGTAAACACTGACACCTAATTCTATAACCAAACCTATTATCCATTTCATCTAATTGATCTATCATTTTGTTTCCACAATGCTTCAGAGGAATATTTTCCTATATCAAATCACCTGAGCACATCTTTGTCATTTTCAACCATCATTACCATAGGTGCTTAGGAACCATCTTCATCAATTCTTTCTCATCAGATAGCCTAGAAAACAATCCCACTATTTTATTTCAAAGGGTGATAACATTAAAAATTATAAACATAAGACAATATGATTAACCATTAATCTTTATTCAGATCAATAAAATAAATATGAGAATATTAAACCTTCTAAGGACTGATGGTAAGAATTTTCAATTTAAACTTTAACTATTTTGTTAGTAATAATAAAAAAATATACATTGCCATTTCCTAAATTATGAGAATAATATTAACGCTATTAAGTACTCAAAACTTTATGTATCAAATAATATTGAAGTACCAATAAATATAAAAGTTGCCCTAATATTATATATTAATGGAAATAAAATCTCATTAGTTAGTAGTAATACATTCTATGATAAGTTTATGAATTTTTGTCAATTAAATTCATATTAAGGGCCCTCACAAATAATAATAGAAAAAGGATATATATAAAGGAAATAAAGAAAATATCAGAATACATAATAAAAGTTCACAAATGGATTCTTAATAACTTTATTGTTGCTACAAGTATTCAGCAAATAAAATTTCAAAAAGAAAAGTGCAAACCAAATATAAAATAAAAACTTGAAAACAAAATAGAAAATGAAAAAGGAATAAAAACAGGAAAAAACAGAGGACACACCAAATCTGGCCCATGGCCCATTTCCTCTTCTCTCTATCTGTCGCCCGCAGGTCACAGCCAATCCTCTCCGCTCGCTCCACAGCAGCCCACTCCGGCCCAACAACAGCCGCGTACCCCTTCGCCCTCTTTTTCTTTTCTTCTTCCTCTCGCCAGCAAGCACACCGGCGAAGCAGCTGCCTGGCACCACGTCGGTCGTCCGCCGTCGTCGCGATGCCCGCTGACGCCAAGATCCGCGTCGCCGCTGTTTGTTGCCTATAAGTAGATCATCGATGCGCCGGAGATCCTTATCCTCACTTTCTTCCTCTTCTTTTCGTCGGTAACCAAAAACCTAGCCACAGTCATCGGAGCACGCCGGCATGTGGAGTTTGTCCCGGAGTCCATGGAGTGGTCCAGGAGATGCGCCAGCATGCGTAGATCGTCCGTGCGGAGCATCGCATCAAGAGGATCTCGGAGGGAGGCGAATTTGTCGAATCCTTTTCCTCGATGGTCGTCGGAATCCGCAGAATTGTGCTTGCCTCCGGTCACCATCTATATCGCCGACCACACCATCACATGGGGGGTGAGTTTCCGCATCGAACAACCTTAACTACGCTTCCTAGTTCCATCTGTAACTCGAGTTCGCCGTCGGGCCGATGGACGCCGCCGTCATAGGTCATCACCGGTGTAACTCCGGCGATTAAATCTTAGCGTAGACACCACCCCTAGTATCGCCTTGCTATCACGGTTCCAACCCAACCGTCCACGGTCACTGGGGAGCTCCGGCTCGCCGCCGGTGACCACTTTCTGGTGGTGGTGGCCGTGCTGATGTCACAATGACATCATGCATGCGTCAAGGTTGACGTGGTCAGCTGTTGACTGGTCTTTGCCCATGTGGTGTATGACATGGCCCTGGTCCCACCTGTCATCGACTAGTAGTAGGTATAGGAACGGTAACAAATGCCTTTACTGCTTTGGGTATGCCATGTGGCAACTGGCCCACGGGTCAGTGACCTTGGGTAAGTTTAGCTCAGGTGTAAAAAGTAATTTCTGTTTAGGAAATAGATAAAACATTATCAGATTAAATATGAATATTCCTGAAATATAATATAATGATTAAATCTTGTTTCATTAATAACTTTTATTTTATAAATGAGAAAAATACATATAATATATGAAAAATAAAATCTACAACTTAAAACTATTATTAAAAATTATTATGATGATTATTTAAATAAATATTATTTAATAAAGGTTTTATAAGTAATAAAACTTTGATAATTAATATTTTAATAATGGTAAATGTTAAAAATATAAATAAAATACCAAAAATCTTAGAAAAATAAGAATTAGAGTTTAAAACTATAACTATAAATTATTATTCCTCTCAATTAAATATTTATTATTTATTAGTTATTTATATAGTAATAAACCTTATTAAAATCATATCTTATTATTTATAAATCACAAAAATAAATGTAATATACCAAAATGATCACAAAAATAATACCTACATATTAAAAATGTGATATTACACTTTTGAGTTAAATAAAAAGTTAAACACCTTCATAACTTGAATTTAAACCTATTTCTTTAGTTAATAATTCATATAATGTCAAATACAATTTGTTAATATTTCTTAAATTAATGAATTTAGTCTAATAAAAGGTATTAGTCTTAAATATTCATAATATATGTCAAAATGGTTCACCACCTTTTAAATACAATTTTATTAAATCATCTCTCAACCATTAATGTAGATTATTTTATAAAAGAATCCTTATCCAATCTAAAATCTCCAAGATTAATTATAATAAAATAAAAACCATTTCTTTACTTTAACCACAAGATTATGAACAAATCAAAACACTATAAGTGAATCCATAAGTAGTAAATAATATTGTTTACTTATTTATAAACCTTAACCACATCTTTTTAGGAAGGTAAATTCCTTTATACCATTATAATGTAAAGAAATCACTACTCCAATAGAAGTAATGCCATTCAGAAGTAACTCTAAGGAAACAATATAAAGTGAACAAGATACAAGTATCATAAGTAATACACCCTAAGTCTACCTACATTCTTAAAGTTACTTATAGTTGTTGGAGATATGCCCTAGAGGCAATAATAAAAGTGGTTATTATTATATCTTTGTGTTTATGATAAATGTTTACATTCATGCTATAATAGTATTAACCGGAAACATTAATACTTATGTGATTTGTAAACTAAATTAGAGTCCCTAGTAAAGCCTCTTTATAATACTAGCTTGTTGGTAAATAGATGATTATGGTTTCCTGATCATGAACATTGAGATTTTGTTAACAACAAGATCATATCATTAGGAGAATGGTGTGATGGACATACTCCTATAGATAAGCATAGCATAAATATCAAGTCATTTTAATAGTTCATTTGCTATAAGCTTTCTCATACATAGTAACCTAATTCCTTCGACCATGAGATCATGTTAATCACCATCACCGGAAGGATGCTTTGATGACATCAAACACCACACCGTAACTGGGTGGCTATAAAGGTGGCATTGAGTGTTCGGAAAGTATGGGTTGAGGCACATGGATCAAGAGTGGGATTTGTCCATCCATATGACGGATAGATATACTCTGGGCCCTCTCGGTGGAATGTCATCCAATTGGCTTGCAAGCATGTGACTGGCTCACAAGGGATCACATATCACGGGAACGAGAAAAGAGTACTTATCAGTAATGAGGTTGAACTAGGTATGCAGAGATACCGACGATCAAAACCTCGGATAAATAAACTACCGTGAGACAAAGGGAAATTGGTATCATATGTAAGTGGTTCATTCGATCGCAAAGTAATCGTTGAAATATGTGGGAGCCATATGAATTTCCAGATTCCTCTATTGGTTATTGATCGGAGAAGTGTCTCGATCATGTCCGCATAATTCACGAACCGTAGGGAGACACACTTAAGGATTCGATGTTGTTGAGTAGTTATGGAATGATGAGTAAGAGACCGAATGTTGTTAGGAGTCTTGGATGGGATCCGGGATATCACGAGGAGATCCGGATTGGTCCAGATAATAAGATTCATATAAGGAAAGTTCCGTTTCGGATTTCGGAAATGATTCCGGTGTTTTCACCAGGAATGTTCTAGAAGGGTCTGGTAGGTCCGGCACTCTGGAAGGGGAAGGGTACATGAATGTGTCATGACAATGTGGAATGGTTGCATCATTTACTAGGTCACTTGGCTAGGCAATATGATGAGAGAAATCAAATCCAAGTTTGAAAGTCAAACGCCAATTTGAAAAGTCAAATCTGAAGTTTGCTTGGTGGAGGGAGAGTAGGAAACCTACTTGGGGAGGAAGTCCTACTCCCTCCACCCACCGGCCAAGGAGGAGGATTTGGAGGAGGACTCCCTCCTCCCTCCCACCTATATAAGGAGGGGTAGGGCTGCCCCCTACCCTCACACCCAATACCCTAGCCCCAAGTCGCCGGCGCCACCACCTCCAAGTGCTGCCGTCGCCTAGGGAACCTCCCAACTCGCCGAGTTAGGGTTTCCCCAAACCCTAGCCGCCGGCAAAGCCACCTCCCCTTGGTGCTTCTAAACCCTAGATCTACAAGGCCTCTCTCATACTCCACCATACTCGCTCCGGCTTAAGGCGAAGCCCTGCGAGATCTCCCCTCTACTTCTGACACCACGCCGTCGTGCTGCCGGAATCGTGAGGAGAGTGCTACTACCCCTACTGCCTGCTGGAACAAGGGAGAGGAAGGTCTTCATCGAGTACCGAATGTGTGACTGACTGCAGAAGCGCTGTCGGAACGCAGCGCCGGAAGGATCGTCTACGCGATCTTAAGATCGGCAAGAGTACGACTACATCACCCACGAGAATCTGCTCTCATTAACCGCTTTGGAATCTTCGAGGGTGAGTTCCTGTATCGACTCGTTGCTATAATCTAGTAGATAGATCTTGGCTTGTTTGTGTGCATGCGGTAGAAGTTTTTTGTTTCCATGCTATGAACCCCTACAGTGGTATCAGAACCGTGTCTATATGTAGATCTGTTGCACGAGTAGAACACAATGGTCATTGTGGGCGGTCGTGCTTTTATTATCAATTGCTTTTTGTGTACTTTGCATCTTGCGGTATGATTGGATGAAGCGGCCCGGGCTAACCTTACATGACATCGATCATGAGACTTTCTCCACGCTCAACATGCAACTTGTATTGCATAAGTGGCTTTGCGGGTGTCTGTCTCTCCCATTATAGTATAGATTCAATTTACAACGGGCACTTGATAGTTCAAACATCAACATTGTGGTTCTTGTTCGTAAGTTAGAACGACACTTATTGAAAGCCCCAAACCACGTAAAATATGCAAAGAAAATGAGAGGCGTCTAACTTTGTTTTGCAGGGGTGTGTTGTGATGTGATATGGCCATGATTGTGATTATATATGATGTATGCAATGTTCCTTATTGTAAGTTGGCAACCGGTAGGAGCCATATGGTTGTCTTTTAAATTCCGTTAATACCTGCGTGTCTATTCAAAGTAGTTGTAATAGTTGAAGCTGGTGGACGACAACCCTGAAACGGCACCATTGACCTTGACGTCATACCGGTGATGATGAAGATCATGTTCGTGCTTGAAGATGGAGATCAGAAGCACAAGAATAAAGGCCATATCATATCACATATTATGAATTGCATGTGATGTTAATCCTTTATGCATCTTGTATTGCTTAGTTTGCGACGGTAGCATTATAAGATGATCCCTCAATCACACAAATTTCAAGTTTTAAAGTGTTCATCCTTAGTAAGCACCGTTGCTAAAGCTCGTTATTTCGAAGCACCATGTGGTGATCGGGTGTGTTAGATTCTACGAGTGTATACAACATGAGAAAGCCAGTGAGGAAGCTAAGGTTTGATCTTGACGAGCCTAGCATGTACTGACATGGTCTCGGAACACAGATCACCGAAAGGTAAAGAATGATTCATATAGTAGATATGATGAACATGTTGATTGTTCGCCATTGAAACTACATCAACTCTCGTGATGATCGGTTTTGATGTGGTGGATTTGGTTCGTGTGATCACTAAAACAATTTGAGGGATATTGTTTTGAGTGGGAGTTCACCTAGATTAATTTAACTATTAGTTAGAACTCAATTTGTCATAAACTTAGTCTAAACTATTGTAAATATGTTGTAGATCAATGGCGGCCCCTACCATCAATTTTAATGCGTTCCTAGAGAAAGAAAAGTTGAAAAACAATGGAAGCAACTTCACGGATTGGTTCCGCAATTTTATGATTGTCCTCAGTGCTGGTAATTTGACCTATGTGCTGGATGCACCGCTGGGTGATCCACCTGTAGTTACTACTACCGATGAGGTAAATAATGTTTTCCTCGCTCAGAAGAATCAATACTCCACAGTTCAGTGTGCTATCTTGTATGGTTTGGAATCGGAGCTTCAGAAAAGGTTTGAGAACCATGACCCACATGATATTATCCGTGAACTCAAAATGATATTTTAGGCTCACGCGGCAGTTGAGAGTTATGAGGCTTCTGAAAAGTTCTTTAACTGCAAGATGGAAGAAGGCAGCTCCGTCAGTGAGCGCGTGCTTAAGATGTCTGGGCACACAAGCAAGCTTCAAAGCTTGGGAATAGTGATTCCTAATGCTTTGGGGATACACCGTGTCCTCCAATCACTACCACCAAGTTACAAGAACTTTGTGATGAACTACAATATGCAAAACATGGACAAGTCATTGCCAGAACTCTTCTCCATGTTGAAATCTGCAGAAGTGGAGATCAAGAAAGAGCACCAAGTATTGTTGGTCAATAAGACCACCAAATTCAAGAAGCAAGGCAAGTCTAAGAAAAAGGGAAACTTCAAGAAGGGCGGTAAGAAAGTTACCGCGCCGGCGAAGAATACCAAGGATGGACCTAAGCCTGATACTGAGTGCTTTTACTGCAAGGGAGAAGGTCACTGGAAGCGGAATTGCCCAAAGTACTTGGCGGATTTGAAGAACGGCAACATCAATAAGAAAGGTATATCCGATAATACATATTATTGATGTGTATCTCACTAGTACTCGTAGTAGTGCCTGGGTATTTGATACCGGTTCGGTTGCTCATATTTGTAACTCGAAATAGGTACTGCAGAATAAACGGAAGCTAGCGAAGAACGAGGTGACGATGCGTGTTGGAAATGGATAAAAGGTTGATGTAATCGCGGTCGGCACGCTACCTATTCATCTACCATCAGGATTAGTTTTATACTTAAATAATTGTTATTTGGTGCCTGCGTTGAGCATGAACATTATATCTGGATCATGTTTATTGCGAGACGGTTACTTGTTTAAGTCCAAGAATAATGGTTGTTCGATTTATATGAGTAATATGTTTTATGCACATGCACCTTTGATAGATGGTCTATTCTTATTGAATCTCGATTGTGGAAATACACACATTAATAACATTGAAGCTAAACGTTTGAATTGAGTGATAACTCGACCTATATGTGGCACTGTCGTCTTGGTCACATTGGAGTGAAGCGTATGAAGAAACTCCATTCTGATGGACTTCTTGAATCACTTGATTTCGAATCACTTGAAAGATGCGAAGCATGTCTGATGGGTGAAATGACTAAGACTCCATTTTCTGGTATGATGGAGCGAGCTACGGACTTATTGGAAATAATACATACCGATGTGTGTGGCCCAATGAGTGTAGCATCGCGCGGTAGTTATCGTTATGTTCTTACCTTCACGGATGACTTGAGTATATATGGGTATATATATTTCATGAAACATAAGTCCGAAACTTTCGAGAAGTTTAAGGAATTTCAACGTAACAAGAAGATTAAATTTCTACGATCTGATCGTGGAGGTGAATATCTGAGTTACGAGTTTGGCGAGCATTTGAATAAATGTGGAATACTTTCAAAATTGACACCGCCAGGAACACCACAGCGTAATGGTGTGTCCGAACATCGTAATCGAACTCTCTTAGATATGGTTCGTTCTATGATGTCACTTATAGATTTACCGCTATCATTTTGGGGTTATGCATTAGAAACAACCGCATTCACTTTAAATAGGGCACCATCTAAATCCGTTGAAACGACACTGTATGAATTATGGTTTGGGAAGAAACCTAAATTGTCGTTCCTTAAAGTTTGGGGTTGCGAAGCTTATGTAAAGAAGTTACAGCCTGACAAGCTAGAACCCAAAGCGGAAAAATGCGTCTTCATAGGATACCCGAAGGAAACTATTGGGTATACCTTCTATCATAGATCCGAGGGCAAAATCTTCATTGCCAAGAATGGATCCTTTCTAGAGAAGGAATTTCTCTCGAAAGAAGTGACTGGAAGGAAAGTAGAACTCGAAGAGGTTGTTGAACCTTCTCTCGAACTTGCGAGTAGCGCAGCACCGAAAGTAGTTCCTGTGGCTCCTACACCAATAAGAGAGGAAGCTAATGATGTTGATCATGAAACTTCGGTTGAAGTTACTACGAAGGCTCGCAGGTCAACGAGAACTCGTACCACTCCTGATTGGTATGATCCCGTTATGAGTGTCATGTTGGTGGATAACACCGATGACCCTGCGACATATGAGGAAGCAATGATGAGCCCAGATTCCAATAAATGGCAAGAATCCATGAAATTCGAGATTGGATCCATGTACGAAAACCAAGTATGGACTTTGGTGGACTTACCGGATGGGCGGAAGGCTGTCGAGAACAAATGGATTTTCAAGAAGAAAACAGATGCTAATGGTAATGTTACTGTCTATAAAGCTCGACTTGTCGCAAAAGGGTTTCGACAAATTCAAGGAGTTGACTACGATGAGACTTTATCACCAGTAGCGAAGCTAAAGTCTATGAGGATTATGTTAGCAATCGCTGCATATTATGATTATGAGATATGGCAGATGGATGTCAAAACAACGTTCCTTAATGGATACATTGATGAAGAGTTGTATATGATGCAACCCAAAGGTTTTGTCGATCCTAAAGATGCTAACAAGTTATGCAAACTTCAACGGTCCATATATGGATTGAAGCAAGCATCTCGAAGTTGGAATCAACGCTTTGATAAGGTAATCAAAAGTTTTGGTTTTATACAAACTTATGGAGAAGCTTGTATTTACAAGAAAGTGAGTGGGAGCTCTGTAGCATTCTTAATACTATATGTAGATGACATATTGTTGATTGGGAATGATGTAGACGTTCTTAATAGTGTCAAGGATTATTTGAATAATAGTTTTTCAATGAAATATCTTGGCGAAGCAGCTTACATATTAGGCATAAAGATTTAGAGAGGTAGATCGAGACGCCTAATATCATTGTCACAGAGTACATATTTGGAAGAAGTTCTAAAGAGGTTTGGAATGGAAGATAGCAAGAAAGGGTTCTTGCCCATGTTGCCCAATACGACATTGAGTAAAACTCAAAGTCCTGCAACGGTAGAAGATAGAGAAAGGATGAGTAAGACTCCCTATGCCTCAGCCATAGGATCTTTAATGTATGCCATGCTATGTACTAGACCCGATATTGCATATGCTGTTAGTTTGACTAGCAGATATCAAAGTGATCCAGGAGTGGACCATTGGACAGCGGTCAAAAACATCCTTAAGTACTTGATAAGAACTAAGGATATGGTTATTTCTTATGGAGGTGATGAACAGCTCGTTGTTAATGGTTACACCGATGCTAGTTGGAACACCGATCCGGATGATTCTAAATCTCAATCTGGATACGTATTTACTTTGAATGGTGCAGCAGTTAGCTGGAGGAGTGCAAAGCAAAGCGTTGTGGCAAGATCTTCAACTGAATCAGAATACATAACTGGTTCGGAGGCTTCACAAGAAGCGATATGGATGAAGGAGTTCATTATAGAGCTTGGTGTGGTTCCAAGTGCGCTGGTGTAAGGTTCCCAACCTTTAATAAGGTAGAGATCCCTGTGTTTACAATGCTAGTCCCTGGATCAATAGCTAGCATTCACAGTTAAGATGTAATATCAAGAAACAAAGGTCATAATACAACTTTATAACCAGGAATAAAAATAATTTATTACATCTTGATAGCTCATTTGGCTATCTCATTACAATGCAGCAGAATATAACAATAGCATGGGGTCCTTCATCTTCAAAGTGCCACAGGCAGACATGTTGGTTGTAGACTTTTAATCCTAAATCAATAAACTTCTCTAACATCAAACAAACCTGCAACATAATAAGTTACAGCCACAAGGGTCAATACATTTGAATTGTATTGGCAAGTGATACTATGGTAGTATAGTGGAGTCTATCATCTATATGCATTTGGCTAAGTGGAGCTTAGGCTTGCTTTGCTCAAAATAGATTTTCCTTATCATTTGAAAACACTAAGTTTTTGTTTGACAAAATCTTTCCCAAGGCATCTCCCAATAGAAATTGGTGATCCTTCAACCCTTGTTCAACCACAAAATTTTAACTTAGAAATTGGGATGAGGAGATTCTTGATAGCTTCCATGTCTTGATGCTCAAATTGTCCTTTACCAGGGACATGGCTAAGTACTTAGATTTTTTCACTCTACAGAGGTGGTGCACTTTCCCCACAAGACTTGGTTTCCCAAGACAAGATCTTTCAGAAGCCTTCCCTTAGACTAGAATGGACGCATTCCAACCAATCATCCCCTACCACCAACTGTCCATTTGGCTAAGTTATTGCAACCTATATGATCCAGGCAGAGCCCATAATGCCAAGTGGCTGCACTTGAAGCTTCTCAACATTTGACATCTCAAATCTCTTTGTTCCTGGGTGGCCATCCACAAGTGAGATACACAAGGTAAACCATAGAAATGGGCCTTGTGAACCACTCAACACAAACCATTCCTTCCATTCCACCCAGGTGATTCATTCACTTAGTTGTTTTATTAAACAAAACACAAGTCCACAGACTTAGAAATATTCCATAACATGAATATATATTCCACCCTTGTTTTCTACTAGCTAAGATAAGCATGATAGTAGTAGGAATCTTGACTTAGGAAATTCTACTAAGGTTTCATCTACTAGGATTTCCCATGGCATAGTTTACACTTAGCAAAATTCCATGCAAGTCCTACTTAGAAATATCAATAATCCATAGTGAAAATAATGGGACAAAAGTATGAAGCATCACTTGCCTTTTTGGTAGAGAATATAAGTTCACTCCTTGTCTTTGCAATGATCACACTCTTCAAATCACTACATTTCAATCAAGCAAGCAATATTTCAATCTACCATTCAAGCAACATCACATAAATTAATAGAATCAAAACAATGCATGCAAGCATGCCAAACTTTGTTTTATTTACAAAAGTGTTTTATAATAGGTTATAAACATTCTAAAACACTTATTGGTCAATTTATAAAGTGGAAAAACTATTTTCAAAAGATTTTACCTATAAACCATTTTCAAACCAATTCATTATTTTATGTGGTTGAAAAATGCCTTTATCAAGTAGCAATCTTTATAGGGTTTACCAAATACATTTTTAAATCATACAACTTGGTGCTTGGGGTCAGAGAGTTTATTCCAAAACATTTCCCAAAGGTTTTCTTCAAAAAGCATTTTTAACAAATAAACAATATTTTCATTTGACTATAAATGGTTTAAATCAAAGATTTATTCTTTTGCTTCACCAAATATATTTTTGAAACCACAAAGTGATTCCTATAGTCAGTAGGTTCAAAACAAACCATTTGCCAAAGGTTTTATCTCAAACATGCATACACAAGTTTCTGCAAAAACAAACAATTTAACAGAAGCATTTTACTAAACAAAGTGCATGGTCAGAAAGTACTTGTCTTGCTGATTCCATTGATATAAAATTTGCAAAATTTGGACGTGTGGTTTGAAAGTTATGAATTTTTCAAATTGGAACATCTAATAGAAAAGTTTCTGGTTTTTAAAACAAACACAGGCCACGTGGAGCGTTTCTCTTGGTCAATAACGGTTCGCGTGGATCGACCTCTCTGGAGCGTTAGATCTAAGTGAAATCGTTCGGCTCTGGTTCAAACTTACCTCTTCGCCTAGATCTAATCCTAGCCAGTCAAAATGGATCCTACGGCTACAAGGCGCTTGCCAGGAACTGGCGGCGCGAGCGACGGTGGCTGCCGGCGGCGCGGTCTGACAGCGGTGTCGCCGGCGATGTAGGAAGCTAGGGAGAGGATGGTGAGGCTTACTGGGTTCGCTGCGATGTTTTGAAGCTCAAGGTGGCCGTGGGAGATCAGGGGGCTCTCGGGGTTGACCGCAATTGCTCGTCGGAGGGATGCCTGGCGTCGGGTGCGGTCAGTCATCATCGAGGGCGACGCTACGGAGTACGAGGGAGCAAACGGAAGATGCGGTTAGCTTCGTACGCGAGTCACGGACATGTGTGCATCAAAAGGAGGGCAAGGGGGGCATGGTCTCACCGGTAGTGCTCGTCGGAGCGGAGGCAGACGGCGGCGATGTGCAGTGGTCGTCGTTGTCGAGGTTCTGGGGCGCGCGGGGACGAGCTGGCGCTACGGGGAGATTCGCCAGGAGGTGGGAAGCAAGTGAGCGTGGTCGAGGGGTCGAGGGGCGACGAGGGGCTGCCGGAATTGCCGCCGGAGAGCGTCGGAGGCAGAGAGGCTTGAGCTCGCAATTCGCGCAGCCTAGAGGTAGAGAGGAGATGGTGCTCGGGGGAAAAGAGAGAGGAGAGCCTGACGATTAATACAGCGTGGTCACGGCGAGGAATAAACGCAGCATTAAGGTGGATTTAAGCCGAGGAATCAGTGCAGCAACAGCAGCGAAGTTGGGGGAAGAAGGGGTCGTCGCGGGGTAGGAGAGAAAGCTGACAGGTGGGGCTGTGGGTCCTGTTTGACAGCGAGTGAGAGAGAGGAGGAGTGGGGTACAACTGTGATTCGCTGTGCGGGTCAACTTCTGAGTGTATAACGTTTCGCTGCGGGGGCGAGCAGGTGGGCTGCTGATGGGCTTAATGGGCTAGCTATGCTAGGCTGAGTCTGTTTCCATATTTTTTTGTGATCTGATTCTTTTTCTTTTTCCATTTCTTTTTATTCTGTTTTGATTTTTCTTAATTAATTCAAACATCAATTTGAATTCAAACCTCAGCCAAAATTGGTGTAGGTTTAAATACTGATTAGTAATATAATCTGAAGTCAATTTTGGAATAAAATTTTATTCTTTTTGGGGTCTTTTTAATTATTCAAAAAGGCCCTTGTTTTAAATCAAATAAGATTTATTAATATTTTCAAACACCATTTAAATTCTTAAACCTTCCAAATCTTTTCAGTAGGTTTTTATTTGTTTAATAGGGTGTCAAATAATTCATCTTGAATTATTTGTAAAGTATTTAATATGATTCATAAATCATTTGAATTGGGTATTTGTTTTAATTCCAATGGAATTAAATATAGTTTTAATTCCCTAAATTTTACTTGGAAGATTTATTTTATTTAAGTTAATTAAACAACTTTTATTCCACTTGGGTAAATTCCAAAATACTATTTTCTCATGAATTATATAATTATTCTTATTAGAGATTTGTCTTTATTAAAATAGGGATAGAATGGTTAATGCCATTTTATTTTATTTTGGAAATTCTTTATCCTTTTATTTTATTTGGATTTGGATTCTATTCATTCCATTTGCTTAATGGATTAGGCCAAGATTTAATTTGGTCTTTAAATAATCCTTATTTAATATTTCTTTCTTCATCTTATAAAATCCATATCTTTTTATTTATAGATCCAAACTTGGTGATTTAAATTTGTAAAATCTTATTTGATATTTGTTTATCCTTTTAAATCCCTTTAGGATTATTTGTTCACCCTTTGGTATGGACTTATAGATAGGTTCTTTATTAGCTTTGGAAATGAAATATCCTTATCTTATTAAATTCATAAGATTTTATCTATGGCTCCAAATTGAATGAAATCAATTTATATGGTTTTATAATATTTCCATTTGTCATTCTTGATCATTTTGAAATGTTTGCTTGGCAGCTTTTATATGGATCAAATCCATAGGCTTGGGGATAACTTGGGAAATGATTTTATTCCATTAGGGTTTAGGGTTTGGATTTATTTTCCAAGTTTTAAATTTCAAGATACATTCATTGAGGAATTCATTACTCTTGATTTGGATTTTGTTGAATTTCAAACTTTAATTAAAGTTTGTTCAAGATGAGATTTTAAGTTTCCATTTAGAAACAAAAGTTTCTTTTCACCCTAAAACTCAACAATCTTTTATTTTGTTTATTTATTTTTCACATTACAAGATTTGGAAAATCTTGGGATGTGACAGCTAGACCCAATGTCTATCTATTGTGATAACATGGGCGCCATAGCCAATGCGCAAGAACCAAGGTCACACAAGAAGCTGAAGCACATCAAGCTACGTTTTCACGCTATTCGAGAGCATGTCCAAGATGGTGACATCAAGATTTGCAAAGTACACATAGATCTGAATGTGGCGGATCCGTTGACTAAACCTCTCCCGAGGGCAAAACATGACCAACACCAAACTGCCATGGGTGTTCGGTATATTACCATGTAATCTAGATTATTTGACTCTAGTGCAAGTGGGAGACTGTTGGAGATATGCCCTAGAGGCAATAATAAAAGTGGTTATTATTATATCTTTGTTTTTATGATAAATGTTTACATTCATGTTGTAATAGTATTAACCGGAAACATTAATACTTGTGTGATTTGTAAACTAAATTAGAGTCCCTAGTAAAGCCTCTTTATAATACTAGCTTGTTGGTTAATATATGATTATGGTTTCCTGATCATGAACATTGAGATGTTGTTAACAACAAGATCATATCATTAGGAGAATGGTGTGATGGACATACTCCTATAGATAAGCATAGCATAAAGATCAAGTCATTTTAATAGTTCATTTGCTATAAGCTTTCTGATACATAGTAACCTAATTCCTTCGACCATGAGATCATGTTAATCACCATCACCGGAAGGATGCTTTGATGACATCAAACACCACACTGTAACTGTGTGGCTATAAAGGTGGCATTGAGTGTTTGGAAAGTATGGGTTAAGGCACATGGATCAAGAGTGGGATTTGCCCATCCATATGACGGATAGATATACTCTGGGCCCTCTCGGTGGAATGTCATCCAATTAGCTTGCAAGCATGTGACTGGCTCACAAGGGATCACATATCACGGGAACGAGAAAAGAGTACTTATCAGTAACGAGGTTGAACTAGGTATGCAGAGATATCGACGATCAAAACCTCGGATAAGTAAACTATCGTGAGACAAAGGGAAATTGGTATCGTATGTAAGTGATTCATTCGATCGCAAAGTAATCGTCAAAATATGTGGGAGCCATATGAATTTCTAGATTCCTCTATTGGTTATTGATCGGAGAAGTGTCTCGATCATGTCCGCATAATTCACGGACCGTAGGGAGACACACTTAAGGATTCGATGTTGTTGATTAGTTATGGAATGATGAGTAAGAGACCGAATGTTGTTCGGAGTCTCGGATGGGATCCGGGATATCATGAGGAGATCCGGAATGGTCCGGAGAATAAGATTCATATAAGGAAAGTCCTATTGTGGAGTTCGGAAATGATTCCTGTGTATTCACCAGGAATGTTCTAGAAGGGTGTGGAAGGTTCGGCACTCTGCAAGGGGAAGGGTACATGAATGTGTCATGACAATGTGGAATGGTTGCATCATGTACTAGGTGTAACATCCCTAAAAACATGTTTCAAACTCATGCATATCATCCATGCATCCATGATCATATGAAATTCATTTCAAACAAATCATTTCAAAACAGAAGCATATATGCTTATTATTTCATGTAAGTTTGCTCTAGCCTTAGTGCTATCTTCCAATGAGAAGAGTACTTTGTTTGGTTCAGTAAGGTTTGAATTCAACTTAGGCACCTCCAAAAGCTTGAGCAAAGTTTTCAAAACAAAATGAGTAAGTAAAACCAATATTATGCCTATTGAATATATCACATAAAGGCTTGGTTTTATTTTTATTTTCATTTGATCAAAGTGTTTTGAGTAAACAGTAGTGTTTGACACACATTTGAGTGCAAGGTTTGCATTATAAAAACCTAGAGAAGTTTTGAATTCAAACTCATTTGATTTGGAGTTGAAATCATTTCAGAAAAATCAAACATAAAAAGAAAAAGGTTAAAAGGGAAAAAAAATAAGCTAACAGGAGAATCTGGCCCAACTGGCCCAACTAAGCCCAGCAACCCACCCCGCGAACCGTTATTCGTTACTCACACCCGCACCCACCGAGTGACTGACAGACAGGACCCACTCCCTCTCTGTTTCTCTCGCTGACAGCCGCGGCCCACACGGCGTCGTCGTCTCCACCCCCCGCGATGTGTTCTTCCCCAAATCACGCCGTGCGTTTCCTGGTTTGATTTGCTCGTCAATTCGCGTTGATTGCAGGAGTAAATCATGCCCCCGTCTCGCCTACTTAAACCCCCTCTGCCCCCTCTCCATTTTCCCCCAGACTCCGAGCACAAAGCGCTCCCAGGCTGCCCGCAATCATCCTCGCACCGCCGCAGACAGAGCTCACTCCGGCGACCAATCCCGATGAGCCCCGTGCGCCCCTCCTTCTCTAGTTGTTGCAGACAGCTTCGCCACTCCCTTGCGCACCTTATGACACCATTGGTTCCTCCTATACCGCCGCAGGTCGTCGTCTTCGTCAAGCACAGCAAGGTTCCGACGACGTCCTCAACTCCGGCGATTAAATTCGGTGAGCCCCTTGTTCCCCTTCGCCTCTGATTCACACAAACGAGTTCTCCGTAGTCTTGCGCATCTCCTGATGCCGTTTGTTCATGCTAGGGTGACCAGGAGCGTCGCCAACGTCGTCGTCCACCCGAGCCCGACGCAGCCAGCAACTCCGACGAGCCCGTGCAGCCGTGTCCGTGCGCCCCTTGCCAAGCCGTCGCCAGGTTGAGCATCAGTGCATCGCCACGATTCTGGTAAGCATCTCCGACGACCCCAGAGCCACCTGTAGCTCCGCCGTCATAGACCGAGCTCGCCGCCGCCAGTAGCCACCGCCAGCGCCGCCCATCTATGGTCGCTTGATCCAGGACTGTAGGATCTAGATCCAGCGCGTATAAACAGATCACTTATCGAAGCGTTATGAGTAGATCTGGGCCATGCAGATTAAGTAGATCTAACGGCTCACAGACGCGATCCTGAGCGAACCGGTACGCACAAATTAGATTAAGACGCGTGGCTAGAGTTTAGATTTAAAAACAGGATTTGAATCTATTAGTGGTTTGAATTTGTTTTAGCTATAACTTTTGATCCCCACGTTCAAATTTGATAAATTTTATATCAATGGAATCAGGAGAACAAGCCCTTTCTAAATATGCAATGTGTTTAATGTTTTGCTTCTATTAAAATGGTTTTATTTACAGAAACATGTGTAGGGCTATTTTGAGTATATGAATTGTTTGAGAAATGTTTTAAGGTTTAAATAAATGTTGTTTGGAAAGTTTTGAACTTGTTTATGAACCAGTACTTTACACTTGATTTGTTGAGTTTTAAAAATCATCACATATCATATTGCATGCATTCATATATTTTTGTTTGTATATATTTTGTATGTGATTGTTGTTATGATTTTATGTGTAGATTTTGGTGCCAATAGTGATTGTGATTGTGATTGTGATTGTGAGGAGTGTATCTACTCTCCAAACTACCAAGGCAAGTGGTGCTTCATGATATTTTTATCCCTATGTTTTCTACTAAGCATTAGAAATATTTTGCTAGTCTTGCATGTTATATTTTGCTTATATGGCATGTTGGGAAATCCTAGTAGTTGTAGAATTGCTAGGAAATTTCTAAGTTAAGATGCTTATCTATGCCATGCTTAGCCTAGCTAGTAGCAACCAAGGGTGGTGAAATATACATGCTATGATAAAAATATTTCTAAGTCTTTGGACTTGTGTTTTGCCTAATAAAACAACTAAGTAAATGAAACACCTGGGTGGAATGGAAAGAATGGTTTATGTTGAGTGGTTACACAAGGCCCATTTCTATGGTTTACCTTGTGTATCTCACTTGTGGAAAGCCACCCAGGAACAAAGGGATTTGAGAGGCCAAATGTTAAGAAGCTTCTAGTGCAGCCACTTGGCAATAAGGGCTCTTCCAGGATCATATAGGTTGCAATAACTTAGCCATTTGGACAGTTGGTGGTAGTGGGATGATAGGTTGGAGCGCGTCCATTTGGTCTAAGGGAAGGCTTCTGAAAGGTCCTGTCTTGGTGAAAATCAAGGCTTGTGGGGAAAGTGCACAACCTCTGCAGATGGAAGAATCTAAGTACTTAGCCATGTCCCTGGAAAAGGAAAACTTGAGCATCAAGACATGGAAGCTATCAAGAATCTCCTCATCCCAATTTCTAAGTAAAACATGTGGGTGAACAAGGGTGAAGGACTCCAATGTCTATTGGTGGTTCCTTGGGAAAAGTTTTGACAAAGAAAAACTTAGTGTTTTCAACTAATAGGCAAAACCTATTTTGAGCAAAGCAAGCCTAAGCTACACTTAGCCAAATTGCATATAGTATCTAGTCCACCAAAGTTATACTAAGGTATCACTTGCCAATACTATTCCAATGTATTGACCCACTGTGGCTGTAACTTGTGATGTTGCAGGTTACTCTGATGAGGATTAGGAGTCATGAGTCTACACTCAACATGTTTGCCTGTGGCACATGAAGATGAAGACTTTTATCTATTTACTTATTTAAACTCTTGTAATAGGCATGTTGCCATGGAGTTGTAAAGACTATGTTGTCTCTGGAATGACTGTAATAATGACCTTTGTTTCTGTGTACTTCATCTTAAACTGTGGATGCTAGCATTGATCCAGGGACTAGCATTGCAATCACAGGGATCCTTTACCTTTATAAAGGAGGGATTTACATATGGTATAAGAGCACTGTGTTGCCTGTAGGATTATGACTCTAGGATTGGAAACCACTAAGGAAAAATTTTCAACAACTTCTACACTTGTTTATTCTTCTCGTAAACTTTTCTAATCTTCTTTCTCATCTCTATTTGTAGATGAACTCCATCAACGAAGCCGTAAGGAAAGGACCACTCATGACAATGACTTTGGAGTGTGAGACAGAATTTCCCAAGGACCTCATGGTTGCAATGGAAATACATGGTGCAGCTGTGTACAAAGGCTTTCCTGTGATGGATGAAGGAGTTGAGTACTGGTGGGTGCAACTTCACTTGTATAAAAACAAGGAAGACAACCACAAGGAATCAGGATTCTGCATGTTCACCAATTCAGTGATGCACCCTACATTCTTTGATTCAGCAAGGGATGCAGCTTGGAAGCCCATCAAAGAACCTGTTGATAGAGTCAAGTGCAGAATGTTCAACATCCAAAATAGCCTAAAAGAAGAGAAGAAACATACCCAAGAGTTGGAGGCTACCAACCAAACTTTAAGAGGAGACATTATAGACTTAGTAATGGAGTCATGTGCTCAAGATAGAGTGATTGATTCTAGAAATATTGTGTTAGCCAACATAACTAGTGAGTTGGGATTGTAACTTACTTCGTTAGTTGGACCACCACTTATCACCTTATTTTCTAAATGTTGCTTAAAATAAGTTGAACCTTGGTTATTGTAATGGTTCCATGTATGCCATGACTTGTGTGTTTTGATTTCCAAAGATATGTATGTGATGCTTTGCCTTGTGTTTTATCTTAAATTGTGGTGTTCTAACTTTTTCTATCTTATAAATAGATGCCTAATGTTACTATCAGCACTATTGAGGAGTTCTAGGGAACTCGCTTTGGTCCTCGTATTATTGAGCTCACTACTTTGCTCAATCTCCCTCTTCCTACCATCATGGTGCTTTCCCTCACCAAGTTTGAGAGGAAAGACCTTTGGGGTTTCAAGGTCAATCAGCCAGGACGCCAGACTGAGCCTACCACGGAGGCCATCATCTTCAAGCTCATGCACGATGACAAGGACAGAGGCCTAGAGGTAGTCATGCAGGACTTGATTGGACGTCTGTTAGGGAGACACTCTCGATAGGTTAGAGGTACTCATTTCCACGTCTTTGGTAGACGTGATGAGGATGGAGAGGCCATCGACTTCGAGGACACTTCGAGGGATACAGCTGAGCCGATTCGCCTATACCTCCAGGACTTAGAGGTTCTTCTTAGGCACGTGGACACTGATAGGACCAACGTCATGCTTAGCAATGACGAACTTCAGGTGCAGCTTCGTGAGAAGGACAAGCTCTTCGCGGAGCAAGATGAGATAGTCAAGGATATGGAGGCAAAGTTTGAGAGCCAGGACAGAAAGTTCAAGTGTCAGGAGAAGCGAGTCCAAGATAGGAACAAGAGGATTCGAGACATGACTGAAGAACTGCAGGCCAAGGACTTCGAGCTCGAGCATCAGCAGACTGTGATTGAGAGGCTTCGTTCTCAGAAGAGGGCTCTCAAAGCCAAAGTAGAGACCTTGACCACCAATGTCGAGGAATACAAGACCGCTATGGAGAATGCAGGTCTTACCTTTGTTGAGGAGGAGGTTGATGCCGAGGAGTAGTGATGACTACTCATTTATCATTTATCTATCATACTTTATTTGAGTCACAATGACCATCCAACATGTGGATGGCTTGTTATTGGTGTGTTTACTTTGCAAACTTGTCGTTTCTGTTGTTGAACTATTATTGTTATGATGCATGCTTGGTGATTGTTTATTTGATGTATTGTGCATGAAAGCATTTATGGGTATCTTATTCTTATCTCTATTGAACAAACCACAGATGCCTCCCCGTCGTGCAAATCCCAACCCCAACAACAACAACATCACCCCTGAGATGCAGCAAATGATGACAGCTCAGATTCAGCTGATGCAAATGATGACTACGTTCATCCAGAACCAAAACAACAACAACAACAACAACAACAACAATAATAACAACAACAACAACAACCCACCGGGTTTTGACATGCTTACCAGGTTCTTGAGATTGAGGCCAGCAAAGTTCTCAGGAACAACTGATCCCATGGTGGCCAATGATTGGCTACACTCTGTGAACAAGGACTTGGTAACTGTGGGATGTACTGATGCAGAAAAAGTCAGATGTGCAGCGCATTTGTTAGAAGGACCAGCAGCTACTTGGTGGGATAACTTCCAAATCACCACTCCTATTGAGGATGTGACATGGGCTATCTTCGAAGATGGTTTCCGTACTGCTCACATCTCATCCGGAGTGATGAGTCTGAAGAAGAAAGAGTTTCATAACCTGAAGCAGCGCCACCGCAGCGTGGCATAGTATATTGAGGAGTTCAACAATCTGGTGCGATATGCACCGGATGAAGTTGACACTGATGCTAAGAGGAAGGAAAAGTTCCTCGAAGGGTTGAATGATGAACTGAACCTGCAGTTAGCTGTGGCATATGTTCCCACATACCAAACTCTTTGTGACAAGGCTACTATTTTGGAGAAAAAATGAAGCAAGTTGAGAGCAGGAAGAGAAAGCACTCGGACAAGCACAGCTCGGGATCGTCTCACAAACGTTCCCATTACGATGATAGTGGAAGCTCAGGATCCCACAAGCATGGGAAATTCAACAAGCAACACAACCACAACCGTCATCATGACAACAAGCATCACCGTAGTCATGACAATGACAAGTACAAGAACCACAAGGGTGGATATAAGAGCCACCACAGTGGTAGTGGAAGTGGCAGTGGAAGCCAGCCTATCAAGAAGGACATTAGTCAGGTTGAGTGCTTCAAGTGCAAGAAGATGGGGCATTATGCAAATCAATGCCCAGAAAAGAAAGTTGAGGACCCAACAAGACCAACCCTTTTCAGAAGGGACAAGTGAACCACATCAATGTGGAAGAAATCTATGAAGAGCCAGATGCTGTTGCTGGTAAGTTCAAACTCAATTCTATTCCAGCATTTGTTCTTTTTGATACTGGAGCATCCCATTCATTCATATCAAAAGCATTTGTTGATATAAATGGGTTTCCAACTGAAAACATTGTGTGTCCAATAAAAGTTAGTTCTCCAGGTGGAGACATGATAGTGAGTCTTGGATGCCGGGATCTAGTGATAGAGTTTGGAAAGCATAAGTTTCCCGTGAGTCTGATAATCCTAGATTCCCAAGGACTGGATGTAATTTTGGGAATGGATTGGATGGCTAAATATGAAGGAGTACTAGATTGTGCTAATCGTACTGTTGCACTCACAACCCCAGAAAGAAAATGGATTAAGTTCAAGTCTAACTTTGAATCAAAAGGGAGTAAGCTAAATTCTCTTAAGGGGGTTAGCATAGATAGTGTGCCAATTGTGAGTGAATATCCGGATGTGTTTCCGGAAGAATTCCCAGGAATGCCACCAGATAGAGATGTGGAGTTTCTTATTGATTTGCTACCAGGATCTGGACCAATAGCAAAGAGGCCATACAAGATGTCAGTTGATGAACTGAAAGAACTCAAGAAAAAACTTGGAGAACAGTTGCAGAAAGGATTTATTCAACCAAGTTCTTCATCTTGGGGAGCCCCAGTTTTGTTTGTGGAAAAGAAAGATAGAAGTCAAAGATTATGCATAGATTACCGTTCACTCAATGAGGTGACTATCAAGAACAAATACCCTTTGCCTAGAATCAATGACTTGTTTGATCAGCTAGAAGAAGCTTGTGTGTTCTCAAAGATTGACCTCGGATCAGGTTATTTCCAACTCAAGATAAGGGAGCAAGACATACCTAAGACAGCTTTTACCACAAGGTATGGATTGTATGAGTATACCGTGATGCCATTTGGTTTGACCAATGCACCAGCATACTTCATGAATATGATGAACAAGGTGTTCATGGAATTCCTTGATAAGTTTGTTGTCGTTTTCATCGATGACATTTTAATATACTCCAAGAGCAAAGAAGAGCATGAAGGACATTTGCGTTTGATACTTGAGAAGCTTAAAGAGCATAAACTATATGCCAAATTCAGCAAGTGTGAATTCTGGTTGAATGAAGTTGGATTTCTTGGACACGTTGTGTCAGGAGATGGTGTAGCAGTTGATCCTACTAAAGTTTCAGCTGTAACTGAATGCGAATCTCCCAAGTCAGTGAAAGAAGTTCGTAGTTTCCTTGGCTTAGTAGGTTATTACAAAAGATTCATTGAGAATTTCTCCAAGGTGGCTAAGCCTATGACAGAATTGCTAAAGAAAGACAAGAAATTTGCTTGGTCTGAAGGTTGTGAACTCAGCTTTCAGGAATTGAAGAAGAGACTTATGACAGCACCAGTCTTATGTCTGCCAGATTTGGAGAAGGATTTCCAAGTGTATTGTGATGCATCTCATCATGGATTGGGAGCAGTACTTATGCAAGAAGGGAAAGTTGTGGCCTATGCCTCGAGACAACTCAAAACTCATGAGGTAAACTATCCTACTCATGATTTAGAGTTAGCCTCTGTTGTCCATGCACTCAAAACATGGAGACACTATCTTTTGGGAAAGCGATGTGAAGTGTTCACAGATCACAAGAGTCTGAAGTATATCTTCACCCAGAAGGAAATTAACATGAGACAAAGAAGATGGCTAGAACTCATCAAGGACTATGACTTGAGTTTGCAATACCACCCCAGTAAAGCAAATGTTGTAGCAGATGCTCTAAGCCGTAAGGTTTTTGTGAATGGCCTTACTAAGGGAGAATTGCCAGATGATCTGTGTGCCCAATTTAGAGATCTCAGATTGGAGATTGTGCCTGAAAGACACCTCATGTCTTTGGATGTTCAACCCACTTTGTTGGACAAGATAAAATAAGCCCAGAAGACTGATAAGGAAATTGAAGAAATTAAGGAAAAGATTGGCAAAGGAAAAGCCAAAGGATTCCATGAAGACGAACAGGGTACTTTATGGCATGGGAAACGTATCTGTGTTCCACAAGATCTGCAGCTTCGGAAACTGATTTTGCAAGAAGCACACAACTCACCGTATTCCATTCATCTGGGTAACACCAAAATGTACATGGACATGAAGGAAAGATTTTGGTGGAATAATCTCAAGAAGGACATCGCCGAACATATTGCTTTGTGTGATGTGTGTAGTAGAGTGAAAGCGGAACATCAGAAACCAGCAGGTTTGCTTCAACCACTACCTATTCCTGATTGGAAGTGGGACAAGATTGGTATGGATTTCATTACCGGATTACCAAGGACCCGGTCAGGATATGATTCTATCTGGGTAATAGTGGATCGCCTAACTAAAGTGGCTCATTTCATACCCGTGAAGACAACCTATACAAGTGCTAAGTTGGCCAAGATCAATATGAGTAGAATTGTGTGTCTACATGGAGTGCCCAAGAGTATTGTGTCTGATAGGGGAACTCAATTCACTTCCCATTTTTGGAGACTGCTACATGAGTCATTGGGAACGAGGTTGGAATTCAGTACTGCTTTTCATCCTCAAACTGATGGACAAACAGAAAGGACTAATCAGATTCTTGAAGACATGTTGAGGGCATGTGCCCTAGACTATGGAGCCAGTTAGGATGAAAGTCTGCCTTACGCGGAATTTTCTTATAACAATAGCTACCAAGCCAGCATTGGGATGGCACCATTTGAGTTTCTCTACGGGAGAAAGTGTACCACCCCATTGTTATGGAACGGTGTGGGAGAAAGAAGTTTGTTCGGACCAGAACTTATCAAAGAAGTCGAAGACAAGGTCAAGTTGGTTAAGGACAGATTGAAGATAGCACAGTCCCGACAGAAAAGCTACGCAGATCCTAAGCGTAGAGAAGTCACCTACGAAGTTGGTGATAGAGCTTATCTTAGAGTGTCACCACTTCGTGGAGTGAAGAGGTTCGGAGTCAAAGGAAAGTTGGCCCCAAGATATGTTGGACCATTCAAGATTCTGAGTCGTAAAGGAGAAGTTGCTTATGAAATTGAATTGCCAGAGTCTTTGTCAGCTGTCCATAATGTGTTTCATGTGAGTCAGCTTAAGAAATGTCATCCAGAAATGGAAGAAACTTCTTTGAAGGATACCATACCTTTAGGAGAGGTTCAGTTGGAGAGTGACCTCACTTATGAGGAGAAACCTATCAAGATTCTTGAGACTGCAGAAAGAGTCACACGGACTAAGACTATCAAGTTTTGCAAAGTTCAGTGGAACCATCATTCCGAAGAGGAAGCAACATGGGAAAGAGAAGATGATCTTCGGAAAGACCACCCTCACCTATTTGCTAGCCAATCCGAATCTCGAGGGCGAGATTCACCTTAAGGGGGTTAGATTTGTAACATCCCTAAAAACATGTTTCAAACTCATGCATATCATCTATGCATCCATGACCATATGAAATTCATTTCAAACAAATCATTTCAAAACAGAAGCATATATGCTTATTATTTCATGTAAGTTTGTTCTAGCCTTAGTGCTATCTTCCAATGAGAAGAGTACTTTGTTTGGTTCAGTAAGGTTTGAATTCAACTTAGGCACCTCCAAAAGCTTGAGCAAAGTTTTCAAAACAAAATGAGTAAGTAAAACCAATATTATGCCTATTGAATATATCACATAAAGGCTTGGTTTTATTTTTATTTTCATTTGATCAAAGTGTTTTGAGTAAACAGTAGTGTTTGACACACATTTGAGTGCAAGGTTTACAGTATAAAAACCTAGAGAAGTTTTGAATTCAAACTCATTTTATTTGGAGTTGAAAATCATTTCAGAAAAATCAAACAGAAAAAGAAAAAGGGAAAAAGGGAAAAAAATAAGCTAACAGGCGAATCTGGCCCAACTGGCCCAACTAAGCCCAGCAACCCACCTCGCGAACCGTTATTCATTACTCACACCCGCACCCGCCGAGTGACAGACAGATAGGACCCACTCCCTCTCTGTTTCTCTCGCTGACAGCCGCGGCCCACACGGCGTCGTCGTCTCCACCCCCCGCGACGTGTTCTTCCCCAAATCACGCCGTGTGTTTCCTGGTTTGATTCGCTCGTCAATTCGCGTTGATTGCAGGAGTAAATCACGCCCCCGTCTCGCCTACTTAAACCCCCTCTTTCCCCTCTCCATTTTCCCCCAGACTCCGAGCACAAAGCGCCCCTAGGCTGCCCGCAATCATCCTCGCACCGCCGCAGACAGAGCTCACTCCGGCGACCAATCCCGGTGAGCCCCGTGCGCCCCTCCTTCTCTAGTTCTTGCAGACAGCTTCACCACTCCCTTGCACACCTTCTGACACCATTGGTTCCTCCTATACCGCCGCAGGTCGTCGTCTTCGTCAAGCACAGCTAGGTTCCGACGACGTCCTCAACTCCGGCGATTAAATTCGGTGAGCCCCTTGTTCCCCTTCGCCTCTGATTCACACGAACGAGTTCGCCGTAGTCTTGCGCATCTCCTGATGCTGTTTGTTCATGCTAGGGTGACCAGGAGCGTCGCCAACATCGTCGTCCACCCGAGCCCGACGCAGCCAGCAACTCCGACGAGCCCGTGCAGCCGTGTCCGTGCGCCCCTTGCCAAGCCGTCGCCAGGTTGAGCATCAGTGCATCGCCACGATTCTGGTAAGCATCTCCGACGACCCCAGAGCCACCTGTAGCGCCGCGCCGCCGTAGACCGACCTCGCCGCCGCCAGTAGCCACCGCCAGCGCCGCCCATCTGTGGTCGCTTGATCCAGGACCGTAGGATCTAGATCCAGCGCGTATAAACATATCACTTATCGAAGCGTTATGAGTAGATCTGGTCCGTGCAGATTAAGTAGATCTAACGGCTCTTAGACGCGATCCTGAGCGAACCGGTACGCACCAATCAGATTAAGACGCGTGGCTAGAGTTTAGATTTAAAAACATGATTTGAATCTATTAGTGGTTTGAATTTGTTTTAGCTATACCTTTTGATCCCCACGTTCAAATTTGATAAATTTCATATCAATGGAATCAGGAGAACAAGCCCTTTCTAAATATGCAATGTGTTTAATGTTTTGCTTCAGTTAAAATGGTTTTATTTACAGAAACATGTGTAGGGATATTTTGAGTATATGAATTGTTTGAGAAATGTTTTAAGGTTTAAATAAATGTTGTTTGGAAAGTTTTGAACTTGTTTATAAACCAGTACTGTACACTTGCTTTGTTGAGTTTTAAAAATCATCACATATCATATTGCAAGCATTCATATATTTTTGTTTGTATATATTTTGTATGTGATTGTTGCTATGATTTTATGTGTAGATTTTGGTGCCAATAGTGATTGTGATTGTGAGGAGTGTACCTACTCTCCAAACTACCAAGGCAAGTGGTGCTTCATGATATTTTTATCCCTATGTTTTCTACTAAGCATTATAAATATTTTGCTAGTCTTGCATGTTATATTTTGCTTATATGCCATGTTGGGAAATCCTAGTAGTTGTAGAATTGCTAGGAAATTTCTAAGTTAAGATGCTTATCTATGCCATGCTTAGCCTAGCTAGTAGCAACCAAGGGTGGTGAAATATACATGCTATGATAAAAATATTTCTAAGTCTTTGGACTTGTGTTTTGCCTAATAAAACAACTAAGTAAATGAAACACCTGGGTGGAATGGAAAGAATGGTTTATGTTGAGTGGTTACACAAGGCCCATTTATATGGTTTACCTTGTGTATCTCACTTGTGGAAAGCCATCCAGGAACAAAGGGATTTGAGAGGCCAAATGTTAAGAAGCTTCTAGTGCAGCCACTTGGCAATATGGGTCTGCCAGGATCATATAGGTTGCAATAACTTAGCCATTTGGACAGTTGGTGGTAGTGGGATGATAGGTTGGAGCGCGTCCATTTGGTCTAAGGGAAGGCTTCTGAAAGGTCCTGTCTTGGTGAAAATCAAGGCTTGTGGGGAAAGTGAACAACCGCTGCAGATGGAAGAATCTATGTACTTAGCCATGTCCCTGGAAAAGGACAACTTGAGCATCAAGACATGGAAGCTATCAAGAATCTCCTCATCCCAATTTCTAAGTAAAACATGTGGGTGAACAAGGGTGAAGGACTCCAATGTCTATTGGTGGTTCCTTGGGAAAAGTTTTGACAAAGAAAAACTTAGTGTTTTCAACTAATAGGCCAAACCTATTTTGAGCAAAGCAAGCCTAAGCTACACTTAGCCAAATTGCATATAGTATCTAGTCCACCAAAATTATACTAAGGTATCACTTGCCAATACTATTCCAATGTATTGACCCACTGTGGCTGTAACTTGTGATGTTGCAGGTTACTCTGATGAGGATTAGGAGTCATGAGTCTACACTCAACATGTTTGCCTGTGGCACATGAAGATGAAGACTTTTATCTAACTTATTTAAACTCTTGTAATAGGCCTGTGGTCATGGAGTTGTAAAGACTATGTTGTCTCTGGAATGACTGTAATAATGACCTTTGTTTCTGTGTACTTCATCTTAAACTGTGGATGCTAGCATTGATCCAGGGACTAGCATTGCAATCACAGGGATCCTTTACCTTTATAAAGGAGGGATCTTACACTAGGTCACTTGGCTGGGCAATATGATGAGAGAAATCAAATCCAAGTTTGAAAGTCAAACGCCAATTTGAAAAGTCAAATCTGAAGTTTGCTTGGTGGAGGGAGAGTAGGAAACCTACTTGGGGAGGAAGTCCTACTCCCTCCGCCCGCCGGCCAAGGAGGAGAAGTTGGAGGAGGACTCCCTCCTCCCTCCCACCTATATAAGGAGGGGTAGGGCTGCCCCCTACCCTCACACCCAAAACCCTAGCCCCAAGTCGCCGGCGCCACCACATCCAAGTGCTGCCGCCGCCTAGGGCACCTCCCAACTCGCCGAGTTAGGGTTTCCCCAAACCCTAGCCGCCGGCTAAGCCACCTACCCTTGGTGCTTCTAAACCCTAGATCGCCAAGGCCTCTCTCATACTCCACCATACTCTCTCCGGCTTAAGGCGAAGCCCTGCGAGATCTCCCCTCTACTTCCGAGACCATGCCGTCGTGCTACCGGAATCATGAGGAGAGTGCTACTACCTCCGCTGCCTGCTGGAACAAGGGAGAGGAAGGTCTTCATCGAGTGCCGAACGTGTGACCGACTGTGGAAGCTCTGCCGGAACGCAGCGCCGGAAGGATTGTCTACGCGATCTTGAGATCGGCAAGAGTACGACTACATCACCCACGAGAATCTGCTCTTGTTAACCGCTTTGGAATCTTCAAGGGTGATTTCCTCTATCGACTCGTTGCTACAATCTAGTATATAGATCTTGGCTTGTTTATGTGCATGCGGTAGAAAAAAAATTCCATGCTGCGAACCCCTACAATAGTTACCAAGCTTTAAGTATAATGCTAAAAACTTTATTATATACTTTATAGTTAACTTTGGTCTGTTATAATTAAGTTATAAAACATCTCAAGTCCAAACTATTCAAACATAAATAACAACAATCATATTTAATCAACCACAAATGTTGTTTAAACCTTAGTAAGGAAATCTTTTCTTCAAATGTTATTCTTTTTGCCACTTCAGAAAACAGATGACAACTAATCACAATCACATTACTTTATAATTTACTTGTATAATAAGATTGGTAATACTTAAATTCTTTATAAGTGACATTACTTGTAAAGTAAAACTTGAAGATAAACAATTAAGATGTAAGGAACCTTATATAGCATTCCATACTGTGTATTTTATTGTTGTATAAATACATGTTGTTTCCCACACACTCACAAGCCTTAATAAGAAGCACATGTCTGAAATTTAATATAAAAGGGCAACACATTCCAAGGAAAAAACCCTTTCCAGTATCCAAACCCTAGAACAACGTTATTCTCGGGATTCACGTTTATCAACTTGCATTACATTGCTTATGCATAAAAGCATCTTGCTTCTTTAAACATTAGTCCTTACCGGACCAATGATGCAGATTTCAGCTATTGGATCTTATATTGTCTTGAAGACCATGAGTGCATAATATTGTAATCACAAAAGGCAAGTTCACACTTGCTCATGTCCTTTGATTATTTTCTGTAAAGTATTTTGCAAATCCAGTGTTGTCATCACCTGCATTTGAAAAAGGATAGAAAACACTATTTTCATAATAATGAGATTATGGGTTATTTACCATGAGGTAATAACCTACTATAAGAGTTCTGGTGGTAAAGGAACATATTATCTAGGACTTAACAACCAATGTCATTAGTGATTCTTGCGCCGTATATTACGCGTTGACCATGAGATTTGGAATGGGACGGAGAAGTCAGCTGTATCTTTTCCCTCTTGCATGGAGCTAGATGTGCGGGTCGTGGTTGTTATCACTCGTAGCGTGCATATTATTTATGGTAATTCGTAGAGGATATGCAGCATATGGGTGGGAGCCCTCAACGTCCCACGATAGTTCCGGCATCTGAACGGTCTGTACTGCCATTACCGTAATTCAATAGGTGGGCTGGCGTACACCAAAGAGACATGCGGGGTCGCGGAGAAGGCAGTGATTGGCTTGGATCTTAGTCTGGGCCTCACACCAAGGAAGTGTGAACGAACCTGAAATTCGGATGTGCAACAAAGCTAAGATCTCTCATGGGTAAAGTGACGCACCTCTGCAGAGTGTAAGAACTGTAACTTGTTACTCCCTGTTCCGGGAAGGAGCTGCGAACGCGGCGGGAAAGGAACTCCATGAAAGTTCTGGTAAACCCGTGAAGGCTGACGGACATAGTTTTCAGAATAAAAGCAATCTTTGAAGAAATGTTTACGAAAACTTGCATTGCCTACGACCTACGGTCTGTGGCTGTAGTTATAGTGCATCAAACACTCCTTTTCTAGTGGACTTGCTGAGTACGCTCGTACTCAAAGTATCTTCTTAACCCTTGCTAGGTTCTAAAGCCAGAACAGACGACGTCTACATCAAGTTATGCTCCAGGAATCATCACTAAAAGCTAAAATTCTTCAATGAAGTCAAGAAAGTCAGCATATACATCAGCTCAAGTGAAGACAAAGTTGCTGATTAGATAAGAATAGAATATCTAGCCATAGAACCTATTTCTGTAGTGTATTGCAATAGCAGCAATGTCAGACCATTAGTTAATATATTAGACTTAATAGTATTATAATTTTGGAGTTGTTTATTTCTGATTCTTCTTTGTAAGAAGTTTCTTTCTCTCTCTTTAACCTAGAGTGTTCTCTGGATCTTGTGTAAAGAGTTGAGTTGTAACCTATAGTCATGTCTTGGACCTGCTATGTTTCTGTTGTACTACTCTAAGGGATGTAATACTAGTGAACGTTGTTTCATTGGTGTTATGTCAACGACTATAGTGTACTACATCATGCAGTGGTATGCTGGGTCACCGCATTTAACAGGAAAAATACAATATTCAAGCGGAAAAAGCAAGACTCTTTTTGGAAGCAATCGAGGGAGGCAACCAGTATCTTTAACGAGCAACTATACGGCAGGAATATTTTCTCTGGCCATATAGTTCCCACCGTATAGTTGCCACCGCCTTCGTCTTGTTGTTTGGGACAACTTTCATGAAGAGGCCAGACACGAAAACACAACATAGTAGCCGCCGTGCCATCCAGAAGGGAGAAAGAAGATATCCGGAGAAGAAGGGGAAGACGTTCTTCATCTCACTCCACGATATTCGACCTCCTAGCCACCACACTGATGACCCACAAGTATAGGGGATCACAACAGTCTTCGAGGGTAGTATAACCCAATTTATTACTTCGACACAAGGGGAGCCAAAGAATACTTATAAGCTTTAACAACTGAGTTGTCAATTCAGCTGCACCTGGAAATAGTCTTGTTCATAGCAGTTTATTAGTAGCAATAGTTTTGTAGTAGCAATAGCAAAGTAACAGTAGCAGTAGAACAAAAGCAATAGTAACAATAGTAGCAAATAGTAGGATATGAGTGCGGTAGGCATAGGGATGGATGGACGGGCGTTGCATGGACGAGACTATTCATATAACTTCAAGATCTAGGGAAATTGCAGATAAATAAGATAAAGCATCCAAGTACTAAAGAATCATAGGCATGTGTTCCATATATAGTCATATGTGTTCGCAATGAGAACTTGCACAACATCTTTTGTCCAGCCAGCTTGTTGCAGCGGGCCTCAAGGGAATCTACTAGCAATTAAGGTGCTCCTTTTAATAGAGCATCGGAGTAAAGCATTAACACTCCATGAACACATGTGATCCTCATATCACAGCCATCCCCTCCGGCTGTCCCAATTTTTGTCACTTCAGGGCCTTTGGTTCCGGACAATGATATGTGTACACAACTTGCAGATAAGATCACAAACAATACTATCATCAAGAATCAATAATAAGTTCAGATCTGAGATCATGGCACTCGGGCCCTAGTGACAAGCATTAAGCACAACAAGTTGCAACAAAGACAAATAGCACTAATAAAGATACTAGGCACCATGCCCTAACAATCTTATTCGATTACATGATAGATCTCATCCAATCCCTACCATCCCTATAGCCTATAGCGGGGGATTACTCACTCATGGATGGGGGAAACATGGATGGTTGATGGAGAGGCATCGGTGATGATGATGGCGATGATCTCCTCCAATTCCCTGTCCCGACAGGGTGCCAGACTGGAGTTTCTGATTCCAAATCACGGTTTCTAGTGGTGGCGGCGCAGCGAAACTCTTTCTGGAAAAAGTCGAACCCCCCAGAGTTTTTAGGTCAGGAGGCTTATGTAGTGTGACACCCCGGTTTTGATAAGACCGTGGCCTCTATGTGACATGCCAATCCCTGGATCGGTTCATTGGCCCACAATAGAGTAAGATAGATAATCATATCAAATAACCGTGTATCATGATCTACAAGATCCAGAGTACCATTATTACAATATAAAAGCTTAGCATAAGCTAGCTCAAATTGTTCAGGTAGCAACAAAAGCGAGTAAATCTTCCAATCTTCAAATTGCCCACAAGTGAACAAGTGCCGAGTGGAGTACCGTGGCCTATAACAATCAATCAGAATCGGAATAACCTGCAGCATAAAACGCAACAGCCCCGAAGGGTCAATACATGGAATGTATGGCAAGTAGAGCTAGTAATGGAGACAATAGTACTAACATCTACATGCATATTTGGCAAGTGGAGCTGTGTCTGGCTTGCATTTGCAAATAACTTTGTCCTACTTTCATAAACAGTTTTGAATTTTCTTTGAAAAGATCCCAATTAAGTTAACCCAACAAAATTAAAACAATTATGAAATTAGAATGAGCGAGAAACATGTCATGGGATCAATATCAAGCAACTCAGTTGTCCATAACCGGGGACACGGCTAATCGATTAGATCATACACTCTGCAGAGGTTAGTACACTTTACCCATGTGACTTGGCCAGCCCAGCTCGTACCATCACTCTCATTTTGGGTGATGATAGGGAGAAGACCAAGAAGAGACTGTTCGGGAAGTAGCTCCTCAATCCCGACGCGCACCGGTCCAACCTACCAAAATTCTACATCTCTAGATACGCGGGTTCGAGTTACCACAACCTACTAAGTCCAACCAACCGCCCATTTCATTATTGGTACATGGTTGTACGCGTAAGCTACACAATAAAGAAGCCAATCATTCTCTCTTGATACCTGGGTGCCTTTCCGCAATGAAACCACCAAATTTTATCAATACCATCACACCCAGGGGGTTCATTGATTAAGTTGTTTTCAGTTTTCGCAAACCAATACTTTGAGAAAACAAGTATCAATGATGTAACCCAGCCCTCGTTCAACAAAGCATGGCTAAGCACATCTACCAACGGTGGTTCAACTACGAAGAGGGTCCTACCACATAATAGGACATAGCATAGCGATAGTATCATCCTACACATGCATCTACAAAATACACGACAATGCATTGAAAATAGTAGGACGATATCATGAACAAAGTAGCATCTACTTGCCTTGGTTGTAGCGGTCGGAGGAACAATCCACACACGAGCAAGGGTTGCACTCCACACAATCTACACGACACAATTGCATTCATAAACAAACAATTCACAAACATATGCAACAAGGATGATGCATGAATACAAGAACGGCAAGTGAATTGGTGCTACAGCTGCACCACATAATACTAATACATATTACTACAGAATACATGCATGGAAAATAGATTTGGCGCAAGGGAAACTATTAACCAAAAGTAGTGATCACTACTAGAGCTTAGAACTTAAATAATTCACTACCGGTAGTAAACAGTTCGTAAAATCCTGGAAAAATTCTACCGCATAGGCATCGCTGATAAGAAACAGTACCAATTGGAATTACTCAAAAAGGAGATATAAAACATCCCGAGTAATTAAAACACTGCAGAAAGCCATTAGACAAATACTACAGAAGTTTTTACTGTAAGCCTATCTTTTTATTTCATGATGAGATTCCTCTCATTCATACGAGTTCAGGGACATATCACACGCGATTTTTGGAGCTACGAAACTTTTACTACGAATTTATTACTCCGAAAAGGCCACTAATTAGTTTGATTAAACTGTACTAAACCTGACAGTAAAAGTCTGAACCAAAGCTACAGCGAGATTCTACACGACTCACTGAACGCGTACATATTTTATTTGCAATTTTTGGCCAAGCGGTTGAATTTCTATGCAATTTACAAGATTCTACCGAAATCTGTCAACTAATGGGATTAACGAAATTGACCCAGTCAACTGTGTCTGATGACTGGGCGCTGACTGGGCGTCTGACCAGTCAACGTTTGGGGCGTCTGACTAGTCAACGTCTGGAGTGCTGACCAGTCAAAGAATGATCTAAGCCGCTGATCTGAGATCTGACGGTGGCTGCTGTCTTACCGGAAACGGATGGCGAATCGAACTCCGGCGATCTCCGGACGGTGGCGACGATCGGTTCCGGCGTCGTGGTTCTACCTGCACGTACACACACGGTCAACTACGGCTCCCGGAACAATAAACGCGCGCGTGTACGCGGCGATCTGCAGGGCGCAGATGGCGGCGGCGGATGGAGACGCGGAGCACGGGAACGGAAAGAGGAGATCGAGGCGAACCCGGCAACAGACGCGGCGATGGTCGGCGGCGGAGGAGTGGCCGGCGGCGGCGAGGAGAAGCGGCGGCGGCGGCGGTCTGCGTGCGTGCGCGCCAGGGAGGAGATGGCGGCGGCGGTTTGGGTTGCGTGCACGGGAACCGAGGCCAGGGGTGGGGCCCTCCTTTTATTTGGTACTTCAGGTGAGAAAAAAAAAGAAAAGAGAAAAAAAACTGAAACAGAATCGGTCCGCGGTTGGACTCCGTTTCGGAAATCGGTCCGGATTTTCGGACCGGTTTCCGGTGGTTTACTAAAACGTCCGAGTCTTTTGCATACGAACTCCGATTGGAGCGATTCTTGCGCCTACAGGTTCGTATCGTCGAGGGGAACAACCTTCAGTCGAAGTTTGAGCGAAAACTCGAACCTACAGGGGTGGTTGTCGCAAGTCTTACTAGAGCTCTCCGCAGGAAACTTGGATCGAAACAAAATAGGGTTTTGCAATAGGCGTTTCGCCGAACCTTTCTACTCGACGGTTTTGCATGGAAAGATATGATGCAATGCTATGAATGATATGCAAGACCAAATCTAAAATTTGGGATGTGACAAGACTAACCCCCTTAAGATGAATCTCGTCCTCGAGATTCGGCGCGGCTAGCAAATAGGTGTGGGTAGTCCTCTCGGATGTCATCTTCACGCTCCCAAGTGGCTTCCTCTTCGGTGTGGTGGCTCCACTGCACCTTGCAAAACTTGATTGTCTTGGTACGGGTAGTCCTTTCTGTTGTCTCCAGAATCTTGACCGGTTTCTCCTCATAGGTCAAATCATTCTCAAGCTGAACCTCCTCTAGCGGTACAGTGTCTCTCAATGGTGTATCCACCATCTCCGGATGGCACTTCTTCAGCTAGGACACGTGGAACACATTGTGAACAGCAGACAGAGCCTCTGGCAACTCTAACTGATAAGCAACCTCTCCTTTGCGTGCTAAGACCCGATACGGTCCAATAAATCGAGGTGCCAGCTTACCCTTAATACCAAATCTCTTGATTCCACGAAGCGGCGATACTCTGAGGTATGCTCTATCACCTACCTCATACACCACTTCCTTGCACTTGGCGTCAGCGTAGCTCTTCTGCCTAGATTGTGCTACCTTCAGTCTGTCTCTAATCAAGGCGACCTTCTCCTCAGCGTCCTTGATCAAATCAGGTCCAAACAACTGACGTTCTCCTACTCCATCCCATAGCAATGGTGTTCGGCACCGTTTCCCATACAGTACGTCGAACGGTGACGTCTTGATGCTGGTTTGATAGCTGTTGTTGTAGTAAAACTCGGCATACGGCAAATTCTCGTCCCAACTGGATCCATGAGCCAAGGCGCAAGCTCTTAGCATGTCCTCCAAAATCTGATTCACCCTCTCGGTCTGTCCATCAGTCTGTGGGTGGAATGCTGTGCTAAACTCCAATCTAGTACCAAGTGACTCGTGCAGCTGGCGCCAGAAGTGTGAGGTAAATTGGGTGCCCCTATCAGATACGATACTCTTGGGAACTCCGTGTAGGCACACAATCCTGTCCATGTAAATCTTGGCCAACTTTGCACTCGTATAGGTCGTCTTCACCGGTATAAAGTGGGCTACCTTGGTCAAATGGTCGACCACTACCCAAATAGATTCATATCCTGACCTGGTCCTGGGCAATCCTGTGACGAAATCCATTCCCACTCTATCCCACTTCCAATCTGGCACAGGCAATGGCTGTAGCAATCCTGCTGGCTTCTGGTGTTCTGCCTTAACTCGACTACATACATCGCATAGGGCAATATGCTCCGCGATGTCTCCCTTCATGTTGTTCCACCAGAATCTGTCCTTTAGGTCCATATACATCTTCGTATTGCCCGGGTGTATGGAATATGGCGAGTCATGAGCTTCCTGCAGAATCAACTTCCTTAACTCCGGATCGTTGGGCACACACAAACGATCTCCATACCACAAGGTACCTTGCTCATCCTCGCGGAATTCCCTTGCTCGACCTTCCTTCATCTTTTCCTTAACTTCATCTATCTCTTTGTCTCCTATCTGAGCCTTTATGATCCTGTCCTGTAGCGTCGATTGGACTTCCATTGTTGCTAAGTATCCTTCAGATACTACCTCCAGTCTAAGGTCCTTGAATTGCTTGCACAAGTCCTCAGGCAATTCACCAATTGTCAATCCATTGGCATAAACCTTCCGGCTCAGAGCATCAGCTACTACATTGGCCTTTCCTGGGTGGTATTGTAGATTCATATCATAATCCTTGATAAGTTCCAACCATCTCCTTTGTCTCATGTTCAGTTCCTTCTGTGTAAATATGTACTTCAGGCTCTTGTGGTCGGTGTACACATCACAGTGTTTTCCCATTAAGTAATGCCTCCATACCTTGAGCGCATGAACCACTAACGCTAACTCCAAGTCGTGTGTGGGGTAATTCCGCTCATGGTGCTTGAGTTGTCGCGAGGCATATGACACTACTCTCCCATCTTGCATCAGCACACTCCCAAGTCCCTGTCGTGAAGCATCACAGTACACTTGGAAATCCTTCTGAAGATCTGGTAAACATAGAACAGGCGCGGTCACCAGTCGATGCTTCAGTTCCTGAAAGCTGGCTTCACATACGTCTGACCATTCAAACTTCCTCTCCTTCTTCAGAAGTTCAGTCATCGGCTTAGCAATCTTGGAAAAGTTTTCTATGAACCTCCGGTAATATCCAGCAAGTCCCAAAAAGCTTCGAATCTCTCCCGCATTCTTGGGTGCTTCCCACTCAGTTACTGCAGTCACTTTGTTTGGATCAACAGCAATTCCTTCTCCTGACACTACATGTCCAAGAAATCCAACAGTGTTAAGCCAGAATTCACACTTACTGAATTTGGCATACAGCTTGTGTTCCCTCAGCTTCTCCATAATCATTCTCAGATGTTTCTCATGCTCAACATCATCCTTGGAATATATCAGTATGTCATCAATAAACACCACCACGAACTTGTCCAAATACTCCATAAATACCTTGTTCATCATGGTCATGAAGTATGCCGGGGCATTTGTTAGTCCAAAAGACATAACTATATACTCATATAAACCATACCTAGTGGTGAAGGCGGTTTTTGGCACATCCTCCTCTCGGATCTTCAATTGGAAATAGCCTGATCGCAGATTAATCTTGTTGAACACCTTTGCTCCTTCCAGTTGATCAAACAAATCGTTTATATTTGGCAGAGGGTACTTGTTCTTGATGGTTACCTCATTCAGCGAACGATAGTCCACCACTAATCTCTTGGTGCTGTCTTTCTTCTCCACAAACAGAACAAGTGCTCCCCATGACGACGCACTAGGATGAATGAATCCCTTTTCTAGCTGCTCCTTCAACTGTTTCTTCAATTCCTTCAGCTCATCCACATCCATCTTATATGGTTTCTTCGCTATTGGTCCTGTTCCCGGCAGCAGGTCGATAAGAAACTCTACATCCCTGTCAGGTGGCATCCCTGGCAGCTCTTCCGGAAACACGTCGGGGTAATCCCTAATCACTGGCACAGTATCCATGCTAACCCCCTTAAGAGAATTCAACTTACACTTTCTCGGTCGTGTAGCCGACTTGAATCTAATCCTCTTACCATCCGGGGTTTTGAGTGAAACAGCTCGCTGTGCACAATCTATGTGTCCCCCATGCATAGACATCCAATCCATACCCAGAATGACATCTAAACCCTGTGAATCCAGCACTACTAGATGTGCAATGAAGTTGTGTGTTCCAATCCTCACAGTCAAGTCGCGGCATCCCGCACTAGCTATCATATCTCCTCCAGGTGAACTCACTCTAATAGACTTTTTCATAGACTCAGTAGGTAACTTATACTTATCCACAAATGCCCTTGATATGAATGAATGCGATGCACCAGTATCAAAAAGTATAAGTGCAGGGTAAGTGTTGATTGGGAACTTACCAATCACAAGGTCAGGCTCATCTGGAATCTCCTCCACATTCATGTGGTTCACTGTGGCCTTCTCGCCGTTGGTTGGCTTCAGTCCTTTCCTCTCCGGACAGTTGTCAGCATAGTGTCCCTTCTGCTTGCACTTGAAGCACGTCACCTCACTCAGATCCTTCTTCACGAAGTTGCGATCACGGTTGCGGTCATGCCCACCGTGTCCTCCAGAGTGGTGAGAGTGTCCTCCTTTGTGGTTGTGGTGACTGCTCCTATGGTTGTCATGACGATGTCCATCGCGGCGGTCATGGCTCCCATGGTCACTTCCTCCATGCTTGGAGTATCCATCATATGAAGTGTGAGTCTTGTGGTGTGAACCAGAGTGGTGATTGTTGTTCTTTCTCTTGCGGTTCTCCACTTGCTTGTGCTTCCCCTCCAAGATTCTGGCCTTGTCCATAAGCTCCTGGAAAGTGGGGCAATAAACCACCAGTAGTTGTACTGAAAGCTCGTCACTGAGGCCATCCAGGAATCTCTCCCTCCTTTTGGCATCAGTGTCAACATCCTCCGGTGCATAACGGGACAGGTTGTTGAACTCCTCAATGTACTCGGCCACGGTGCGATTGGTTTGGCGCAAATTGCGGAACTCCTTCCTCTTCAGGCTCAGAACTCCCGAAGACACGTGGTTGGTCCTGAAACCTTCCTCAAACATTTCCCAAGTCACGGTATCCAGCGGGTGGGTGATCTGAAATGTGTCCCACCAAGAAGCGGCTGGTCCCTCCAGTAGGTGAGCGGCAAACCTCACCTTCTCAGCATCAGTGCATCCGACAGTTACTAGATCCTTGTTGACTGAACGCAACCAGTCTAGAGCAACCATTGGTTCCGTTGCAGTAGAGAACTTAGCTGGCCTTAACCTCAGAAATCTGGTGAGAGCATCTCCCTGAGGCTGATTGTTTCCATTGTTGTTGTTCTGATTCGCCATGAACTGGGTCATCACTAGGGTCAGCTGTGCCTGAGCTGCCATGAGCTGCTCCATCTCAGTGGGTTGGCGGCGGGGAGGCATCTGCGGTTCAGCATAGGTAAGTTTAGAAAGAATCAACTACGACAATAGGATTCTACCCATGCATATGATCAAACAACAACAAACAATAGCAGACAATCACAAGCAAGCAACACATCAACAAACAAGCGATCCAGCAACATCCCAGGTGTTATCCTAGCAGTATATAACTACTGAAATAGTTTTGCAAGAGTTGGCAATGGTTAACTAAACAATAGATCAACTAATCAACAAAACAGCAATTCTGCCAGAACAGTCCAGCAGCGTTCACGAATTTTTCCTCCTGACTTAAACTCGTCAGAAAATTAGCCAATTTTTGTGCACATGGCACAGAGAGTTTCACATAAGCCCAATTTTTTTCAGAGTTTTCCGAGTTACCAGAAAAATATGAAAAATCGCGCAGTACTGCTGTATCAGCAGAAAAACTGCAGCGAAAAACACACAGATGATAACCAAATTGCCATAACTCTTTCATTAAAATTCGCACAAATAATTCCTGGGATATTGGAGTACACAAATAAGCAACTAAACACTTTTAATCTAACACGAACTAATCTTCACAATGGTCGAGACTAATCTTAACGAGTTCTCCTAACGTGGACTAATTGGTGGACTTCTATCTACTTCTTGAAGAGATTGAGGTAGGTCCTTGCGGTCATGCGTTGGCGCTTCGGCTCGCGGTACAACCATGGCGGAGGAGTGTACACCTCTCCTGAACCATCACTTGAGACTTCAAACTCCACCTCTTCTGGATCCTCCTCTTCTTCTTCATCCTCAGCTGCAACTGCAACAGCTTCATCTCCTCCACCATCATCGTCTCCATCATCGTCATCCTCGTCCTCATCATCATCATCGTCTCCACTGTCATCATCATCCCCATTGTTGCCATCATATCCATTGTCATCATCAGAGGGTGGATTCAGCTGTGCTTGGAGAGCGGCAATCTGGGCTGTCATAGCTTCAATGGTTTGGTCCCTTTCCTGGACGGTCCCTTGCAACTGTTGTATGTTCTGGCTGTTCTCTTGCACAGTACCATGAAGATGTGCTATGGTTGCATCTCTGGCTATCAGGGCATTCTCCAGAACTCCCACAGCTTCATGCAAAGTGTCAATCTCCTGTCCTTGGACCACCATTCCATTGCTAGTAAAGTATGCAATCTCCTTTAACATCCTCACCTTCTCTGCTAGAGCTCCATTCTCTCTTTCCATGTCCTCTATGTGCCTCCGACGGGGCGGCATGTTGTTCCTGTCGCCCGGGGTAATCACAATGTTCCCTTCTTCATCACGCCTTCCATAATCACGGTAGGGTGAATCTGCAGGCAGCAGGTGTCGGACATAGTGGCACTGGCGAGACAGGGCTTCATGTACATCCAAGTTGATTCCAAGTCCCCAGTTGCAGTATATCTTGGTGTAGACCAAATGCGCGGGGCTTGGCAAGACGGCATCTCTGAATATGAAGGTAGTGATCTCCCATGCATCCTCTCCGTATCCATAGGTGTACAGCCTTCTTCCCTTGAACATAGGCAGTGGCAATCCCAATGACTGAGAGAGCTGAGCTAACTGCCTTGCAAAGGGCCTTGGTGACTCCATGGTGACATACTCAGTCCTGACGTCTCCCATCTATCAAGTAAAAGAGGAAAGTGTGAGAATAGCATATGGTAAGAATTTACGAGGGTGAAAGGCATAAGAGGAAATACAGTGTTAATATAGGCTTAATAATTCTATGGCTTCCTAATCCAATCCTAGGTCACGATCCTACAGTCGACACACGGGCTCTGATACCATCCTGTGACACCCCGGTTCTGATAAGACCGTGGCCTCTATGTGACATGCCAATCCCTGGATCGGTTCATTGGCCCACAATAGAGTAAGATAGATAATCATAGCAAATCACCGTGTATCATGATCTACAAGATCCAGAGTACCATTATTACAATATAAAAGCTTAGCATAAGCTAGCTCAAATTGTTCAGGTAGCAACAAAAGCGAGTAAATCTTCCAATCTTCAAATTGCCCACAAGTGAACAAGTGCCGAGTGGAGTACCGTGGCCTATAACGATCAATCAGAATCGGAATAACCTGCAGCATAAAACGCAACAGCCCCGAAGGGTCAATACATGGAATGTATGGCAAGTAGAGCTAGTAATGGAGACAATAGTACTAACATCTACATGCATATTTGGCAAGTGGAGCTGTGTCTGGCTTGCATTTGCAAATAACTTTGTCCTACTTTCATAAACAGTTTTGAATTTTCTTTGAAAAGATCCCAATTAAGTTAACCCAACAAAATTAAAACAATTATGAAATTAGAATGAGCGAGAAACATGTCATGGGATCAATATCAAGCAACTCAGTTGTCCATAACCGGGGACACGGCTAATCGATTAGATCATACACTCTGCAGAGGTTAGTACACTTTACCCATGTGACTTGGCCAGCCCAGCTCGTACCATCACTCTCATTTTGGGTGATGATAGGGAGAAGACCAAGAAGAGACTGTTCGGGAAGTAGCTCCTCAATCCCGACGCGCACCGGTCCAACCTACCAAAATTCTACATCTCTGGATACGCGGGTTCGAGTTACCACAACCTACTAAGTCCAACCAACCGCCCATTTCATTATTGGCACATGGTTGTACACGTAAGCTACACAATAAAGAAGCCAATCATTCTCTCTTGATACCTGGGTGCCTTTCCGCAATGAAACCACCAAATTTTATCAATACCATCACACCCAGGGGGTTCATTGATTAAGTTGTTTTCAGTTTTCGCAAACCAATACTTTGAGAAAACAAGTATCAATGATGTAACCCAGCCCTCGTTCAACAAAGCATGGCTAAGCACATCTACCAACGGTGGTTCAACTACGAAGAGGGTCCTACCACATAATAGGACATAGCATAGCGATAGTATCATCCTACACATGCATCTACAAAATACACGACAATGCATTGAAAATAGTAGGACGATATCATGAACAAAGTATCATCTACTTGCCTTGGTTGTAGCGGTCGGAGGAACAATCCACACATGAGCAAGGGTTGCACTCCACACAATCTACACGACACAATTGCATTCATAAACAAACAATTCACAAACATATGCAACAAGGATGATGCATGAATGCAAGAACGGCAAGTGAATTGGTGCTACAGCTGCACCACATAATACTAATACATATTACTACAGAATACATGCATGGAAAATAGATTTGGCGCAAGGGAAACTATTAACCAAAAGTAGTGATCACTACTAGAGCTTAGAACTTAAATAATTCACTACCGCCAGTAAACAGTTCGTAAAATCCTGGAAAAATACTACCGCATAGGCATCGCTGATAAGAAACAGTACCAATTGGAATTACTCAAAAAGGAGTTATAAAACATCCCGAGTAATTAAAACACTGCAGAAATCCATTAGACAAATACTGCAGAAGTTTTTACTGTAAGCCTATCTTTTTATTTCACGATGAGATTCCCCTCGTTCATACGAGTTCAGGGACATATCACACGCGATTTTTGGAGCTACGAAACTTTTACTACGAATTTGTTACTCCGAAAAGGCCACTAACTAGTTTGATTAAACTGTACTAAACCTGACAGTAAAAGTCTGAACCAAAGCTACAGCGAGATTCTACACGACTCACTGAACGCGTACATATTTTATTTGTAATTTTTAGCCAAGCGGTTGAATTTCTACACAATTTACAAGATTCTACCGAAATCTGTCAACTAATGGGATTAACGAAATTGACCCAGTCAACTGTGTCTGATGACTGGGCGCTGACTGGGCGTCTGACCAGTCAACGTCTGGGGCGTCTGACTAGTCAACGTCTAGAGTGCTGACCAGTCAACGAACGATCTAAGCCGCTGATCTGAGATCTGACGGTGGCTGCTGTCTTACCGGAAACGGATGGCGAATCGAACTCCGGCGATCTCCGGACGGCGGCGACGATCGGTTCCGGCGTCGTGGTTCTACCTGCATGTACACACACGGTCAACTACGGCTCCCGGAACAATAAACGCGCGCGCGTACGCGGCGATCTGCAGGGCGTAGATGGCGGCGGCGGATGGAGACGCGGAGCACGGGAACGGAAAGAGGAGATCGAGGCGAACCCGGCAACAGACGCGGCGATGGCCGGCGGCGGAGGAGTGGCCGGCGGCAGCGAGGAGAAGCGGCGGCGGTCTGCGTGCGTGCGCGACAGGGAGGAGATGGCGGCGGCGGTTTGGGTTGCGTGCACGGGAACCGAGGCCAGGGGTGGGGCCCTCCTTTTATTTGGTCCTTCACGTGAGAAAAGAAAAGAAAAGAGAAAAAAAACTGAAACAGAATCGGTCCGCGGTTGGACTCCGTTTCGGAAATCTGTCCGGATTTTCGGACCGTTTTCCGGCGGTTTACTAAAACGTCCGAGTCTTTTGCATACGAACTCCGATTGGAGCGATTCTCGCGCCTACGGGTTCGTATCGTCGAGGGGAACAACCTTCAGCCGAAGTTTGAGCGAAAACTCGAACCTACAGGGGTGGTTGTCGCAAGTCTTACTAGAGCTCCCCGCAGGAAACTTGGATCGAAACAAAATAGGGTTTTGCAATAGGCGTTTCGCCGAACCTTTCTACTCGATGGTTTTGCATGAAAAGATATGATGCAATGCTATGAATGATATGCAAGACCAAATCTAAAATTTGGGATGTGACATGTAGGCGAAGAGGGAGGCCTAGAGGGTGCCTGAGGTGGCCACACCCCCTCCAGGCGTGGCCAGGCCCAGCCCGCGCGGCCAGGGGTGTGGGCCCCTCGTGGCCCTCCCCCGTCTTGTCTTTTGGCTCCGTGAGTCTTCTGGTAAAATAGGATTTTTGGCATATTTTTGGGGATTTTTCCTGAAAGTTGATTTTCTGCACAAAAACTAGACACCAAGGCAATTTTGCTGAAAATAGCGTCAGTCTGTGTTAGTTGAATCCAAATCACACAAGTTTAGAGGAGAAACAATAGAAAAAGTTTTTGGGAAAGTAGATACATTTTGGACGTATCACACACCTCCATAGCCATTAGTTGTACTTGAGAGAGATATCTTCACCTTGCAAGATTAGGGTTTGAGATTGTTTCTTGCCATCTTGAATTGTGTTAGATTTATTTTCTATTCTTATTGTGGATCTCCACTGTAATATCAAGAAGAACTCCATTTATTTAATTATATCGATTATGCTTTGTTCTCTCATGTGTGAGTAAGTTCCTTTGGGCGTGGAAGATGTAAGGGATTGGTGAGATGTGATGTGCCTATATATTTTCCATTAGTTTTTGATTGATTTTAATTACTATATTATGTAAGATTGACTATCCGTGGGATGCCTAATGCTTGTTATCCAATTAAGGGCCCAAACAACGATACTTTGTTCTATATAGATAAGATCTTGTTTGCTAGCTGACCGGCGACCCTCGAGTGACACGGGTATAACAATGGAAAACTAGTTGAACTCGAGGAGCACGAGGAGCCACTGAGACTATTGCATTAGTCCAATCCAATGAGCTTAATTGCTAAGCAACCTAAAGGATCTTAATCGCCTAGTGACTGACCATGGTTTTGGTAACAGACTAGTAGGATTATTGAAGTTGGTATGAAATCAACCAAGAGAAGTTTTGGCTAATTATGGGTTGCTTGCCTACACACATACTTATAAGATTATAATTTTTTACACTTATCACTCATCCACCTGGCACATTCACTATCACCATGAACTGTATCTCCCAGCCCCTATTTTGTCATCTGCAGAAAACAACAAACAATCAAATCGTTATTTGCTTTTATGCTTTTTATTTCTAAAGTTTACATTTTAGTTTGTTTTAAATACATTCATTTAAATCCAAATCTTGTTCTTATTTCAACACTTGCAGTCTATTCCTTGAAGACATGTGACAACTTTGAGTGTGACAGAGACTTCAATCATAAACACTTACCTTTGGGATCCTTGTGGGATCGATATCTTAACTTTGAAACTAGCTACAAACAATTTATGCACTTGTAGTCATCAGGCATCATGGGCAGATCCTTCCCAGCCAGCAAGCACATATGTGGATTTCATGTCGAAATCAACATATACAAGCACATTCTAGCTAGGTTAGTACTTTCTCCCCATGTATGCAGCCTATTTGGATTTCAGCACTCTGGCCATCATATGAGTATCATCAATTGATCTAATACAATCCCGGGATCACAAGAATGTTAGGCGGCACTGTAATTTTCTTGAGGTACAAGATAGAGTTTCCCACCTTGTAAAATGGGAACCAAAGAGCGTTGCCTTGTATCTTCGAGGGAGTTTGACCACTTGGTGGCTTGATCAACTCTCCCCTGAGCTCGCTAATAGCATAGAGCACCTGATGGAAATATCGCAAAATCGTCTCGGTAGATCACCTCCACGTGTTGTGAATCACTCGGAATCTCTGGTTATGTCCAAGAACATGAAGAAACAGATCCACTTGCTCTTTGATAGAGCATTTGATGTTTTCCTTAAGAAAATTCCTAGACCTTAATGCTTTCACAAGATGGTTAAAAGGGGCCCTTCTCATCCTGAGCATGGCGATAGCCTATGTATTGTTGTTGTTGTTGTAGTTCAGATTTGATGTCCTCTCTCTATTGCGCTACATCATGGGACCATATGTCACCACCAGCCTGTTAGTCCTAGCAGCCACTCTTCTGTGGATCAGTAGCATCCATGCCTGAATCACAGCGGCCAAGGCAGCTGCCTGAATGATAACCTTCAATTGTTGGCCCTAAACAAGGTAGCATTGCATCAACACTCTAGTTACTACCCCAATGTCGAGATAACTACCTAAGGTACTAATGTAGGGGGAGGAGGCAAGGAAAAGGTTCTTACTTCATGGCAACAGTCGTCGATGATCGGGAGCAGCCAGTGCCGGAGTGGTCATAGTAGCTGCTGCCAGAGACCTAAATATGTGACACCGCCGCCGCTAAAGCCGCCATCCAAGAAGAAAATGGGGATGGATTTTCTCCCATCAAAAGGTGGCAGCCTAAGAGGGTGGTGAGCCTGCTTTTCGCACCATACGCCACTGCATTTATCCCGAACCTCGCCATCTCCGTGCTACCTTCTCGTGCACCATGTTCCTCTCCTTGCGCTCGCTAGGGCCTGTCCCCATGGAAACGCCCAAAATCATCGTTCCCAGTGGGCCAACTTTTGGGTTGATTTAAAACCCGTACGATGCAGAAAACACATGCGACCCGACACAACAAACTATTTCTTTGAGCGCCATGCAATAAACGGCAATACGACCTAGCAAACGTGCCCTTGTAGATCAACACACATGTACCATTCCCGAATCCCGAGGTGAGAGAGAGCACAGGGTGTGGTAGCAGCTTTGGAGGGAGTCTTTGTCGCTGAAGTTTTTTCATCAGTTATCCACACTACTGAACAAGAAGTCCTCATCGAGGGTGTCATAATATGTCCCACTGCACCAAGCGTCTCACATCTCCTCTTTGATGATGATTCTTTGATGTTTCTTAAGGCTGACTATGACAATGCCACGGAGTTACAATGAATTTTAAATGTGTATGAAGCCTATTCAGGTCAAGTGATTAATAAAGATAAGTGCACTGCCCTTTTCAGTTCAAATTGCAATACTCTTCCAAAATCGGATATTCTTGACTGCCCCAACATGACAAGTGAAGGAGATAATGAGAAATACGTTGGTCTTCCTGTCTATATCGGAAGGGCGAAGAAAAGAATTTTCCAATATTTGAATGGTAAGATTTGGGTGAGGATTCAAGGATGGAAAGAAAAAATTGTTTCAAGGGCCGGAAAGGAAATTCTTATCAAGGCAGTCGCGCAAGTGATCCCCATCTTTGCCATGTCATGCTTTGACTTGACTAAAGAGTTGTGCGATGAGATATCTGCCATAATTTGCAAATTATGGTGGAGTCAAATGGATAAAGAAACTAAGTTGCACTGGCTCTCATGGAAAAATTTATCAAAACCAATAAAATTATGACGCCTAGGCTTTAGAGATCTTTACTCCTTCAATATTGCAATGCTAGCAAAACAGTATCGGAGAATTCTTATTAATCCAGACTCATTGTGTGCAAAACTGGTACAACCTAGATATTTCCCGACGTGTGATTTCCTGAATGTCTCTCCAACAAAAGGAATATCATACACATGGCGGAGTATTCTGAAAGGTCGCGACCTGATCAAGAAGGGATTCATTTGGCATGTGGGCGATGGTCGTAGCATCAACATCTGGAAGGACCCTTAGATTCATTGAGCCATTACTAGAAGACCAAGTACATACTGCGACCATCATCAGTTATTAGAGAGTGTTTGTGAACTTATTTGTCCTGTCACCGGACAATTGGACCGTGACCTTGTGAGGCAAACCTTCAATGCTGATGATGATGAACATATCCTCACTATCCCAATCCAAGAAGTATTTGATGATTTTCCAGCTTGGCATCCTGTTCCGAAGGGTGTCTTCTCTGTTAGGTCAGCGTACAAGCTCAAGATCAAGTTGTTGGACATTGCTGTGGGTGAAACTACCTCATCTACTGTAGCAAATCCGATGACTGGTACGCCAACCAAATGGCAAAAGATCTGGATCCTGAATATCCCTAGGGAAATCAGCATGTTCCTTTGGCGCTTGGGGCACAATAGTCTTTCTGTGAAGATGAACCTGCAGTGTATAGGCTTGGATCTTGAAACCCATTGCCCTATGTGTCGCCCTCTTGACGAGGATTGCAGCCACATCTTCCTCAAATGCAAGTTTTCCAAATCTGTATGGTGTGAAGCAAATATGGAGGCCTTTGATACCTTCGATCCGGATTAAGGATGTAGTATATCTCTTTTTCCCTAGTAGACCTAGGTTTATTGAATCCTCGGGAAGCATAAAGCAAAGTTAGTTACTTAAACAGACCTTCGAGAGTTTTAGAATTCCTTTTGTTTTTTCACCGGACCAAGAGTTTGTGATCTTTTTTGTTATTGTTGACGATGGAGAGAGAGGGGCCTAGGGTCTTTGGTTTTCACCAGTAGCTGTGCAAAACATCTGATGGGAATAATAGATAATAATAAAGTATGCATGTAATTGTTAGAGCAAGATAATTATATGTGGGCAGTACATCCATAATTGATATCGCCTCCGCAAGCGCTTATAGCAATATCCTACTAGTCTCATCCATAGAAGAAAGAGAACTAATGATATGCATAGTGATGTCACCGTTAATCTCAAGTAAATTCCTCACATATAGCCGTACTACCCCTTCTGTTACTGGGGTTCCCATCCTGCAGATCCGTCATTACTCATACTCCCTTTATCTAGATCAATCCTCAGGGTCTTGGGTACCTGACAAGTCCTTAGATTGAGGCAAGAGAGGGTACTACAATCATCATGTCATACAAACTAATACATGATCCCATCTACGATAAATAACATGCATAAAAAGCTACATGGCTAGGCCGAAGCCCTTAGCCCAAGTAGAATTACTCACACATAGAGATGAAATCAACAATCATAAACATTGTAATAGAAATCACAAGGTTGATAGCACATAGTCTTACAATGTCACCAATTGGAGAAGAGATATACTATTACAAGTGGTGCAAGATGGCTATGGTGGTGAAGAAGGGTTTAGAGGTTTAGATATAGATCTATTCCTTCGGCGTGGCGGCTTCTGGTGGTAGGGAGAGTTGAGTTCGAAAAGAAGCGTTATTTCCCGTTGCCCAAAGCCTCTTTATATAGGGGTCCCTTCATGAAAGTTGTTCTGTTTGACCTAATGAAGTCGATGGCAACTATACGGCCGGAACTTTACGGCCAGAATAAATTTCCCACCGTATAGTTGGTCGTTATGGCTTCTGCCTCCACTTCACGGCTCCTGGTTTCTTTGACGTATTGGAAATCTTGTATCTTTGACATTTATATAGTGATTACCATCATTATACGTCATTATCTGTGCAGGGAAAAATAGCAAGACAAGATTGCATACCCCTTTGATCATTAGGCATTAGTGGCAGGATTTAGAGATATATTTCATCAAATACCTTCGATCCAGATTACGGATGTAGTATAGCTGTTTTTCCCTAATAGACCCAGGTTTATTGAATCCCCGGGAAGCATAAAGCAAAGTGAGATTACTTAAATGGACCTTTGAGAGTTTTAGAATTCCTTTTGTGTTTTCATTGGACCAAGAGTTTCCCATCTTTTTTTTGTTGTTGTTGACGATGGAGAGAGAGGGCCTAGGGTCTTCAGTTTTCACTAGTAGCTGTGCAAAACATCTGATGGGAATAATAGATAATAATATAGTATGCATGTAGAGCAAGATAATTATATGTGGGCAGTGCATCCATAATTGCTATCGCCTCTGCAACGGCTTATAGCAATAGCCTACTAGTATCATCCATAGAAGAAAGAGAACTAATGATATGCATAGTAATGTCACCGTTTATCCCAAGTAAATTCCTCACATACAGCCGTACTATCCCTTCTGTCACTGGGGTTCTCATCCCGCAGATCAGTCATTACTCACACTCCCTTTACCTGGATCAATCCTTGGGGTCTTGGGTACCTGACAAGTCCTTAGAATGAGGCAAGATAGGGTACTACAATCATCATGTCATATAAACTAATACATGATACCATCTATGATAAATAACATGCACAAAATATACATGGCTAGGCCGAAGCCCTTAGCCCAAGGAGAATTACTCACACATAGAGATTAAATTAAATCAATAATCATAAACATTGTAATAGATATCACAAGGTTGATAGTAAATATTCTTACAATGTCGCCAATTGGAAGAGATCTACTATTACATGTGGTCGAAGACGGCTATGGTGGTGAAGAAGGGTTTAGATCTTTAGATCTAGATCTATTCCTACGGAGTGGCGGCTTCTGGTGGCAGGGATATTTGAGGTCGAAAATAATCATTGTTTCCCGTCTGAAGCCTCATTATATAGGGGTTCCTTCATGAAAGTTGTTCTGTTTGACCTAATAAAGTCGATGTCAACTATACGGCTGGAAATATATGGCTGGAATAAATTTCCCGCCGTATAGTTGGTGGTTAAGGCTTCTGCCTCCACTTCACGGCTCCTGGTTTCTTTGATGTGGTGGAAATCTCGTATCTTTGAAATTTATGTAGCGATTCCCATCATTATACGTCATTATATTTGTAGAGAAAAATAGCAAGAAAGGATTGCATACCCCTTTGATCATTAGGCATTAGTGGCAGGATTTAGAGAGATATTTCATCAAATATATGAATAATATCTAGTTTAAATGCGGACGTGGATGGCTATATTTCACAACCATCAACCGTCCGTGGAGTGTGTTGGAATGTGCAAATGCATCAGAAATGGTGGAAGCTTTACTTAATTTGGATGTGAATTCCTGTCTGCTCTCCATCAAAATAATCTAGAAGATTTGGTGTGCATAAAATTCAGTGAATGCTGGAGACCGTTCTCCTGTCCTAGCTATTATAGCATCGTCTACAATTCAATACACTTCAGAGTTTACTTCATATTTATCCAAACCTCATTGTCAACACCCGGATTTTTCAATCCTAGATGCCTGTTATGCCATACATCGCAATCCCAGGATTACCATTTTTGTGAGACATAACAGAATTGGATACCATAGTACTTCATCCATTACAAACGATACATAAGTTCTTACACAAATAGGGATCTCATGATCCAGTTCTTAATACAACATCAAGCAGCGGAATACGTAATAATAACGGTAGCGTAGGCGAAGCTCCATCTTCGGGGTCACAGGCAATGCTGACGATGGGAGATGATCCTAGTTGTTGTAACCTTCCTAGGGTCCATCTTCCAGGTACTCCTCTTCATAGTCTAGCCATGGGAATAGCCAGGGACAAAGCCATGAGTACTCTTTAAGTACTCGCAAACTAATACTAACAAGTAAAGGGGTTTTTTGGATAATAGGACACTAGGCTCTAGGGTTGTTTTGCAAAAGCCAGATTTATCTCTACTAGGTTCTGAAGCTAGTCATAATTTTATAAATCCTAAGTGGGAACTTGTATTTCAAGTCACAACTCTATTGTGGTCAAGTCCAAGTCTCAATTCATTTCACAAGTCATTTTGAAAAGTCTGACGGGGGAACAGTATGGCCACTCCAACTGTCCATAACCGCGGACGCGGCTATTCGAATAGTTTGACACTCTGCAGAGATTGTACACTTTCACCACAACATTTGATACATCCGTCAGGAACAAATCCTGAATTCACCATACTCAGTATGCGGATAATCAATCCTAACCTTTCAATTACACGCCCTAGTATAAGCACCTCTCCTGTGAGTTTGGCCTCCCAACCATGACCAGCTGTCATCTTGGGTACTGCACAGGTGGACAATCTTCACAAGGTAGCCTCAGCTCAGACCTTGGTCGTGAGGGAACTAATACTAAGGTATATAAGTTTCCAGTCAAGCCCTACCCAATATTCGGGTATTGTGGTTGTACGCTAAAATTGGAATGGTATCATATCCAGACAACCATCAATTTTATAAAGGGCTAAGGCTCATGCCTCAACATTTTTATCACTAGAATCATCAAGGGTTTGGAAACACATGTCCAAAACATTTCAATAGAATGATCCATCATTCCAAGGTTTTCATAACCATTTTTCCACCAAGTATTCCCATCTAAAAATTGATCAAGTTTTATGCTTAGCACTAGCATCTACAGTTGGGGGTAGTACTAATGAGGGGTGGTAACTAGTGGAGTTTTACTAAGTCCAACCTTATATCTTAGGCTGATATCAAGGTTTCTAGCTTAGGCCAAATTTTATGCTCTTTATGCAACCTTCAGCATCTTTCCAAAATCTAGTAGTCACTTAAGTACACTCTAAGTATGCTTTGATAAAGAAAATAAAATGAAAAGCTTGCAGATAAAACTAGGATTGGTTTATCCAATGGGGTATGATCACATATGCGTAAGGCATAGTAACAAGTAGGGGTTTGTTGCATCAGTAGGGTATCTTGCAAGTGTTAGCTTGCATCAATGTCAATATAAGCTTGCACATTCACTAGTAGTATTAGGCTTGCCTTGTGCAGAGCAGTGGTTGAAGTTCTCCTCGGCTTCTTCTTCGTAGTATCCTCCTTCCTCCTCGTATCCTTGGTCGGTACTAGCGTCTATGAATAAATACGAGGTACACAATCACCAAACAATACTTAACTACTTGCAATCATCACACACAAGGGTCCTATAGATGATCTAACATCATCTCTAACCTTACAAGGTTAAGGCTTGATTTGATTCTTTTTATTTTTAGAAAAGTAATTTCTACTCATTGAAAAACTACTTAAGATTTAATATTCTCCAAACCAAATATGGGATCCTGTTGACACATGTCATCACCACATATTTTAGTCCATGGCAATATGATTTAAAGTGGTGTCACAATTTAATAAGGTTTTACCCTTTTATTTTAATTAATTAAAGTGGCTAGAAATGCTTATGTAGCATTCTTTTATTACTTGAACATTATTTCTGCAAGTAAACCTATATATTTTTATATATTCTGAAAGGTATGGTTAAATGTGATTTTTGAGAGTTGGAATCAACTCAAAAGCTTTTATGGTTTAAATTTGAAAAATGTTTGAATGCAGAAAAGCTTCTGCCTTGTTATTTTTACTATGGGTGATCTACAGATCCAAATGACTTGAATCCAACGGGCTTGGATTCAGCATTCATAGACCTTTCCAACAAAATTGGTTTCATCCAATTTGGTGCAATGAATCGATCTGGGTTGATTTTTGAAGTTGGGTACATAAGTCTGTTTGAATTTAAAAAGAAAAAGGTTTAATTTGAATCACTGGGCTACGCGGGAAAAGTTACTGGGCCGGCCTGCTAAGCGCAGTGCTCCCGCGGGCTGCTTAAGTGGGTGTCCCCACTCGTCAGTGACACGGGGCTGGGCGAAGCGGTATGGGGCAACGTGGATCGTTCGATCTAGTTCTAATCCAACGGCTGGGGGTCATCGTCGACGCGAGACAACTCCGGCGAGAACGAAACCTAGCGCGTCCAGTGAGGGGTGCTGGGGGCTCACCGAGGTACAGGCGAGGGTCGGCGAGGTGGGCGAACGACGAAGTCGACGACGGCGAACCTCCTGGTATCGGTGGCTTCTCCTGGGGCGGCTCCAATCGCTGGCTCCCTTCTTCTCCAGAGGCGGCGGGCTCCGGTGAAATTCCGGCGAGGTGGTGCTCGCCTTGCTCTGAGAACGGTGTGGCACGATCAGTGAGGAGAGGGGAGTGAGATGGTGTGAAGAAATCGTGCGGGGGTGGCCTCTATTTATAGTCGAGCGAGGGGACCGTCGGGGCGCACGGTGAACTTGTCGGGGGCGAGGTTACAGGCGGCTAAAGGCATGGGCAAGGGTAGGGGAAGGTGCGGTGTCTCCTGGCGATGCTCAACGACATGGTCTCGAGGCATGGGGCGGTGCGGCTTGGTCTGGAACGGGCGGTGCTCTGCGCGGCAGAGGCGGCGTCTTTGACGGCGGGCGGTGGCTGTATGGCACGGGGCGGCAAACGGGAATGTCTGGCGGTCTCCTAGGTCGGTGGTGATCGTGTGTGCACGCGTTGAGGGCGGCGCGCGGTCTGTGGACGTTGGTCGGGGGTGGCGCTCTGGCGCATGCTCGGCATGGTCTGGGCGCGGCTTGTGCGCGTGTTCCAGGGCTTGGCAACGCTCGCGGCTGGGACAGGGAGTGGCGATGGACGGTGGGCTGCCTCCCAGACAAGGTTGGCACGGCTAGTTCTTCCTCTAGCCTGCTGTCCACAATGGGGTGACAAGGGGGTGCTCGGCTATTCACCATTGATGACAATGGCAAGCTCACAGTGGTGCTAGTGCCTGGCTAATCTTCCTAGATGATCTACTGAGTTGTGTGTGAGCTAAATGGGGAACCAGTTAGGCAAGAATCACTGCTCACAATAGTGTTTGATGTTTGTTTGATTTGTGTCTGCAACCTGTTTGATGAAATGGCCGCATGAAATCAAGTTTTGAATTTTGAAATGAATTTTGGGTGGGTTTGCTAGATTGGTGCTGGTGAGTCTGCAGATGCTTGGGTTTTGAAAGTTGAGCTTGTTTGAGTGGTTTTTGAAAAAGTGGGATCTTCCCATATGATAAAGATTCAATTTTGAATTGTCATTTAAACTATGCATTTGAAAGTTTCTGGATGATCACAAAGTGGGCCTTGATACCTTGTTATGAGTACATTCAAGGGGTGCAAAGATCCAGAAAAGTTTATGTTAGGTTTTGAAAGTTTGAGACAGCCAAAGTAGGCATGGGAGTTAAATTGGTCAAAGTGACCATTCACTTCATATATGTGTTTTGATTTACTTGTCTTTAAGAAAAGTGTGGGAAATGTTTTAGATGATGTTTATTTCACCTAAGAAACATTTTACAAGCAATGAAACAAACAAACAAACAAACAAACAAGGTGGGTTTAAAAGAATTCAAAATCAATGCATACACATATGCATGCATTCATAATTTTATTTAGAAAAGTTTTTGTTAACCCTAAATGTGAGGATTAGAATTTGATGATCCACGTTTAGTATTTTTGGGATGTTACACTCATGTAGTACACGATTTATACCACAAATCAATGGACCCAACCCCAGTAGATTATTTAAAAATCAACATTGTTGGCTCTTTCTGCAGGAAAACTCAAATTGGCGGTTGGGGCTTCTGTATTCGAGACTGCGATGGTGATGTCTAGGGTGCAGGTATGGGGAAAATATATCATGTTGCTAACCCTTTTCATGCTAAAACAATTGCTTGACTCAAGGCTATTGAGTTTGTAGCTGAGTTAGACATGGGACGAATAATAAATGAAACTGATGCAAACTTGCTGAAGACAACCCACTTATCCAGTGAGTTTGACTTGGCTTGGAATTCTTTTCCGGGAGACAAAATTCCTACTGTTTACCAACTTCTTAGATTACAAAGTGTTTTACTGTAAGAGTGTTTTTAAACAGTGGCCCACAAGGACGGAGCCAGGGGGACGAGCGGGGGCAAGATCCCCCTAAGGCCCCGTTTCCTTCTCAGGTATTTCTTAGGTTTAGAGAGTTTTTTCCTGGCCCAACCCGAAATCCTCGGAAATCTTGTCGAGCCCGTTTACTTCTCGTGTTTTTTCCAGGGTTAATCCCGGCCCATCCCGAGAAATCCCCACCACCAAAAGCAGAGTATTCTCACACGCGACCCTCACCTCGTGTATCGTCGGGGAAGACGGATCGGACAAAAGCGAGACGGTGCGGACGCCAACCTCGGACGCCACTGACGACGCCTAGACTGCCTCCATGTATTTCTCTTTGGTGTGTTATTCTCGCCTAGTCCATGTCCTCTCCTCCAGGACGCGTCCCTCTCCTCCCCCTCCCCACCCTAGGGTTCTTGGTCGCCGCCGCCGTTCGTCGTGTCTCTGGTTAGCAGCGCTTCAGTGGCCCCTGATTTCGTCCTATTAGTTGTGAAACTGGAACCCCTTTCCACTTAATTGCACCATTGATACGTTGGAAACATATCTATAATTTTTGATGCTCCATGCTTGTTTAGTATCTATTTTGCTTTACTTCTCCAGACTTTGAGGTGCTTTTTACATGTTTTCTGGTACTAACATATTAACAAGTTGCAACAGTGCCAGATGCCTATTTTCTGCTGTTTTTGGTTTCAGAAAAGTTAGTAAAGAAATATTATCGGAATTGGACGGGACGAAGGACAAAGTCAATAACTTTCCGTGGGGAACAAGAAGTCTAGAGGAGAGACGAGGAGGCATGCCAGGGAGGTTAAACCCCCCCTAGGCGCGGGTGGGCTCTACCCCGCGCCTAGGTAGGGTTTGACCCCTCTGGACGCCGCCTCGGTCTCCTCCTTCGCCTATAAGAAGCCCCCGATATAGAAACCTTGAGTACCCGATCAAAAATCCACGAAACCGTCTGTAGCCACCGCCACCATCGTCCCTAGATCGGGGGGATCTGAAGTTCTTCCCGGCACCCACTACTAGGAAAACGGCTATAGGTAATCAGCACATCCGTGGCTCACATGGATGAAGTGCCCCACGGCTAAAACAGGCGTGGCTCACCTGTGGGCAGTGCCCTACTAGTAACTAGAACAACCGTGGCGCACATGACTATAGTGCCCCACAGATATGTGTGGGCCAGGGCTCTGTTGCCGCACGCCAAACATCTGTAGCGCACTATAGTCATGTGCGCCACGGTTGTTAGTGTCAACCGTGGCGCACATGGGGGTGGTGCGCTACGCCCCCCCCCCCCCCTCTGTTGTGAAACGGCCACAAACATCTGTGGCGCACTCTGCCTAGTGCGCCACAGGGAGTACGAACATCTGTGGCGCACATGGCATAGTGCGCCACGGATGTTTCTACTCCCTGTGGCGCACTAGGGCCGTGTGCGCCACGGATGTGTCGATTTTTTTAGGACAGCACTTTATGTGCACATGTGTGACATCCTCCACCACCCCACACTTCAGTTTCCCCTTCTTCTTCCTCCTTAGATCTAGTCGGGATCTTCTCCTTCCCACCTCAATTTCTCCACCCATTCACCATTTTTAGCATGTAAAACTTGCTTTGGATGTTACATAAGTAATAGAGGAAGGTCTCCGATCTCTCATCTCCTTTTCCGGTCGACGCGCGCACCTCTCCTTTCCATCTTTCTCGCGATCAGTCTCTCATCTAGGTAAGTTTTCCATGTAAGGATGTGTTCATGTGTATATGGATGATGTGCTCATATGTATGTAGATGATCGATGCTCATGATGTGTGTATGGAGAGGATCGATGGTCATATATGTGTGTGTATATGGAGAGTACCGATGATGCTCATGCATGTGTGTATGGAGAGGATAATGATATGTTCATGTGTGTATGGATCGGTCTCTCTCTCTTGTGTTTGTATGTGAACAATGCAAGTTGCCATTTGTTTTGCCAAAATGTTGATTCATTTCCATTTTGGCAAGACTTTGGCATTTTGCAAAGGTCCTAATTTTAGGATAGGTCATGCCGAAATTTTCTATCGACCATTGTATGCATGCATTCATTATGTGGTTCTAATAGACTTCAAATTTTTACCGTGTACACCGTGCAGGCAAAAATGGTCCGCATAATGAGCGAAGGCATTGTGGCTAGATTTTTGAAATGTGCGACGGCCGACATGATACGAAATAACAAGACAGATATAAGATGTCCGTGCAGAAGATGCAAACTCAACTGGGTGATCGACCCAGATTCCGGGAATCTGCAGGCGCACCTGCTCCACCATGGTTTTATGGATGGATACACTCGTTGGATAAGCGATGACGTAGACGATGGAGACGGTGAAGGTGGCCAACATGACGATGATCATCATCACGGCGAGAACGGGCGAGATGATGAAGAGTCTCCTGGAGATGGTGAAGGTGCGGAAGCAGACCGGGATGATGATGATCTAGATGCCGGAGGAGTAGACAACGATGGAACAACGTCAGGCTGGGTGCGGGGCCCTTATGTGTAAGAGCTGCTTCTCAAGCAGACGAGTAACGCCAGGGCTGCCGCTAGAGAGAAAGCCAAGCTTGCGCAACTTGAGAAAGACGCGGTTACTCCATTGTATGAAGGATGCAGGCCCGATGATACCCGGTTGAATGTAACGCTCAAGGCTATGGAGATGAAGGCAAAACACAAATTGAGCGACGCAAGCTTCGACGATATGATGGCATTCTGGCACGATCGTCTCCCGGAGGGGAACACATGTCCAACTAGTATCGAGGATGCCAAGAAAATCGTCTGTCCTCTAGATCTACCGCACGTTAGATATCACGTATGCATCAATGATTGCATCATTTATCGGGGCGAGGACGCGGAGAAAACCACATGTCCGGTGTGCGGCGTGAGTCGATACAAGAAAGGGAAGAAAGCACCTCGAAAAGTGGTATGGTACTTTCCTATCACTCCTCGTCTGCAGCGCTATTTCGCGGACCCTAAGGAAGCGAAGCTCATGCGATGGCATGCGGAAAGGAAGAAGCCAGGAGATGATGATGATGACCCTGAAAAGGATGAGCTGCTGACGCACCCTTCAGATGCTAGCCAGTGGAAAGCATTGGACCTCGAATTCCCAGAATTCAGTGGAGATTCGAGGAACATCAGGCTTGGTGCGAGCACCGATGGACTCAATCCGTTCGGTAGCCAGAGCAGCACGCACAGCACTTGGCCCGTGTTTGTATGGATGTACAACCTCCCTCCATGGTTGTGCATGAAGAAGAAGTACATACAAATGAGTATGCTAATTCAAGGGCCGAAACAACCTGGTACCGACATCAATCTGTATCTCGGGATGTTGAAAGAGGAGCTAGCCACGTTATGGGAATCTGGAGCCAATACTTACGACGCCGTCGCACAAGATTATTTCACTATGAGAGCCGCGTTGGTCACTACGGTGCAAGACTATCCAGGTTGCGGGTATATCTCGGGGCAGGTTATCCAAGGATTCTGCGCATGCGTTAGGTGCATGGATAACACAAGCTATCTCCAACTAGAGAAATATCCAGGGTCATCGAAAACCGTGTTCATGGCGCACCGGAGGTGGCTCGGCAAGAATGATCCATGGAGAAAACGTGGAGACTTGTTCGATGGCAAATCAGAGACCCGAGGAATCCCAGAGCGTAGGAGCAGCGAAGAAGTGGAAGAGTTGCTGAAAAACTGGAAAGATTGTCCGAAGCCTGGAAATAAGAGAAAGAGGCAGCAACAAGACAAGCCGCTGATGAAGGTATGGAAAACAAGGTCTGTTTTCTGGGAGTTGCCATACTGTAAGTTTCTCCGCACGCCTCATAGCCTCGACATCATGCATATCACGAAAAACGTGTGCGAGAGTCTGGTCGCCACCATAATCAACATGCCAGATAGGACGAAAGATGGTCCGAAAGCAAGGCACGACCTGATATGCTTGGGTATCCGGAAGGAGCTTCACGGAGGACGCACTACTCCTGATGATCAGGAAGATGACGATGATCATGAGTCGGAGACGACACAAGGTCGTCGGAAGGGTAAAAAGTTCAATAAGAACGAATATTACTGCCCTCCTTCTTGCTTCACTCTAAGCCAGGATGAGATCAAACAGTTTTCAAGTGCCTTCTAGGAGTCAAATTTCCTTACGGCTACGCGGGCAAGATAAGCAGATACCTAGACAAGGCGAAGCAGAGGTTCAGTGGCATGAAGTCTCACGACTGTGTCGTGCTAATGATGCAGGTACTTCCGGTCGCACTAAGAGGGATAATGGACGAGCACGTCCGTGACACGTTATTTGGCCTATGCAAGTTTTTCGACGTCATCTCTAGGAAGTCGATTGGCGTGAATCAGCTCGGAACGCTACAGGAGGAGATCGTGGTGATACTATGTGAGCTTGAGGTCTACTTCCCACCCGCATTCTTCGACATTATGGTGCATCTGCTGGTCCATGTCGTGGAGGACATCGTACAACTCGGGCCGATGTTCCTCCGCAGCATGATGGCGTTCGAAAGGATGAACGGACACATCAAAGGATACGTTCGCAACAGGTCCCGTCCAGATGGAAGCATAGCCAAGGGCTTTCTGGCCGAAGAGTGCATCTCTTTCTGCACGAATTATCTAGACATCGAGAACCCTGTCGGTCTTCCCGTCAATAGGCACCTTGGCAAGCTCGACGGATCTGGTCACCGAGAGGGTCGTCGCATACTGCATGCAGACTTTGATTTTCGACGCGCAGACTTTGATCGAGCAAACCTCGTCGCGCTACAGCATTTAGAACTGGTCGATCCTTGGGTACAGAAGCACAAAAGGTTAATCGAGAAGAAGTACAGTGATGGGGGCATACAGAGGACGCAGGGAGAAATAATCAAAGTGCACAACTCAGATTTCACGCGTTGGTTTAGGCAGACGCTCCTTGATAATCCCCCGCGATCGCATTCTTCTGACACGGAAAAGATCATATTCACCTTATCACAGGGACCGATGCAAAACCTGCTGACCTATCAGGCGTATGATATCAACGGCTACACATTCTACACGGAGGAAAAGGACAACAAGTGTGATTATCAGAACTCAGGCGTAACGTCGAAATTCTACACCGATGACAACGTGAAGGAAAGATTCTACGGAAGAATCGAGGAGATCTGGGAGCTCGACTACTATGGAGAAAAGGTGCCGATGTTCCGTGTCAGATGGACAAAGAGCGTCGAAAGAGAAAACCGGTATTTCACAACCATGGTTATACCCGAAGCAGCCAAATCCAAGGCCGCCGGTGCAAACGTGGCCACAAAAAATGAACCGTGGGTACTGGCTACCAAAGTGGACCAATGTTTTTTCATTATCGACCCGACAAAGCCTAGCCGTGTTATCGTGAGGAGAGGAAAAAGAAACATCATCGGAATGGATGGAGTCGCCAACGAGCAAGACTTCGACCAGTACGGCGATCCAAAGATTGAAGATGGCGACGACTACGATGCAGCAACATACATCACAAGAAGAAAAAGGACAACCCTACCCAAAAAAGGTAGCCCGTTCGAAAGAAGAAACATTAAAGTGCCGGGGCTAAATTATTCAACCGTGACAAAGACGGGAAAAAAGATTGTAAAATGCTAGCTCAAAAAATATTGTAAAACGCGTGGTCGAAAAAGATTGTAATATTCATGGACAAATTATTATGAAATTTAGTTATACTTTGAATCATGTTTGTAACACTTTTATGACATATATCACCACTTTTGGGCATTTTTGGAATATTTAGAAGTATTTTAAAAACAAAACAAAACTTGTATGGCATATATCACCACTTTTGGGCATTTTTTGGAACATTTAAAAGTATTTTTAAAATAAAAATAAAAAAGTGGAGCACCAGGATTCGAACCTGGGTGCTCATAGTTTAGAATAGAGCTAAGGGGCAGAACCAGTGGGATAAGAGAGTACTAGTGTTAACTAGTGGGGTGGCCGCCCTCTTATCTGGTAGTCCAACCCACATAGGCGTAGCGTACCCTGGCCAAGTGTGGTACGGTTATCCGTAGCGCACTTGGCCAGGGTGCGCTACGCCTATGTGTGTTGGACTGGTCAACCGTGCGTGCCACATCGACCCGCCTCTCTCATCCCCGCATCTCACAGACACCGCCACCGCCGCACAGCGCTCTCGATCCGCCACCGCCGCCCTGCGCTGTCGAGGAGGAGGCCCGCGCCACTGCCGATTCGTGGAGGAGAAGGAGGCCCGTGCCGCTTGTGGAGGAGGAGGATCTCGCACCGCTCGAGGAGGTGGAGGCCGCCGTCGTCCGCCCACCGTCGTCCGCCCGTCGCCCGCCCGTCAGAGGTGAGCGTCGCCCCTCCCCTGTCTCTCCCTCTCTCCCTCTCTCTCTCCCTCTGTCCCTCTCTCTCCCTCTGTATGGTGGCCTCGGACACGCCGGAGTCGCCCCTCCCCTGTCTCTCCCTCTCTCCCTCTGTCCCTCTCTCTCCCTCTGTATGGTGGCCTCGGACACGCCGGAGTCGCCCTCCCCTGTCTCTCCCTCTCTCTCCCTCTGTCCCTCTCTCTCCCTCTGTCCCTCTCTCTCCCCCTGTCTCCAGCAGTATGAACTAGGAGTATGAACTAGAAGGAAGTTAGGGTTCATGGTTCATCTCTGTTACCATTACTAGAGACTAGGGTTCATGGTTCACAACTCCCAGGTTATGTTGTTATGACATACCTGTTCATCTCTGTGTAGTGTTGGCATGCTATTATTAGAAATGACAGGCAAACACTGATCGTGTGGCCTCATTTCTTCTTATATGCATATCACTGGTTACTTCCTCTGTTGTGTTTATTTTGCTTACACAGTTTCTCCCTTTATTGTCTACACTGTTTCTTACCATACTTAATGTGGTTCTGCTACTTCAGTGATACTTCTTATTCTTAATAATAGTACCTTGTCTAGATACTGATGCAATGTGGGGTCTGTGGTTCTGCTTTTAGTGTTGCATCCAATATGCATTTGTTGTAAATAACTGATGGAAAAGCTCCCCTCTGAAATATTCATATATTGTCCTGATGTTGGATTGTCATTGTTGTAGTTCTAGTTGCGGTCTGTTATGCTATGATGCATTTGTCGAACTTTTAGGCCTCACATTATGTTGTGGTAGTCTGGCAAGATGTATGGTTGATAGAAAATTTAGTGTATCTTGGTTGACAAGGTCAAGAGTAAGCTTGGTTCATAGCTTAGGGTTCATAGTAAGCTTGGTAGATAGCTTAGGGTTCAGAGTAGCAAGGGTTCAGAGTAAGCTTAGGATTCAGATCAGTAGCAAGGTTCAGATCAATAGCAAGGTTCAGAGTAGCAAGGTTCAGATCAGTAGCAAGGTTCAGAGTAGCAAGGTTCAGATCAGTAGCAAGGTTCAGAGTAGCAAGGTTCAGATGCTTGATGTGGCTGGGCTTTGGTAGTTCATATTCCTAGTATTTTGTATTTTGTTTCAGTTGCTTAAGCTTTGGTAGCTTGTAGCTTGTAGCAGTTAGCTTTTGTAGCTTGTCCAAACCTGAACATCAGTTTAGGACTTCTTATGTGCTGCTAAGTCCAAACCTGAAACTGTTGTTTATCCTATGTGAAACTTCTTATTCAGCATTATAGTTAGCCATTTTATGCTTGCTGAAACCATTGTGAAACTTCTTATTCAGCATTATAGCAGTTAGCTTGTAGCCATTATAGTTAGCCAGATTATCCTATGTGACCAGATTATGTGCTGGCTGTGTTGGCCATTTATTGTGTGCTGGTTGTGCTGGCTATGATGGCCATTTATTGTGTGCTAGCTATGCTGGCCATATATATGCAGGTTCTTGTATGAAATGAGTCCCGATTTTTGCCGGAATGTTGATTAACTTCCGTTTCGGCAGAAATCGGGCACTCCTAGTTTAAGAAAATTAGCAAAGGTCATGCCAGATTTTTCCGTGCATTTAACCAATTATTTGTTTTTCATTAGTGCAAAGATGTGTGACAATGACGAGGCTGGATGTTCTAAGCGCATCAGCGCTGAAGGAGAACTCAGACCTCCGAATAAACAATTGACATTCTAGGAGGCGGCCCAGCGGCTAGAAGATGATGAAGAATACCATCCTTCGGAGAGCGAGGATGATGAGATGAAAGACGCGGAGGAAGAAGCCGAAGGAACGGCGGGCGATGAAACCACTGATGGCGGCGAGGGCACAGGGAGTGGTAGCAACCCTCCTAACAAGAAGAAGAAGAAGAAGCCGAAGGACCGGCGCCCGAACATGGTCGGCACGGTCAGGGAGGAAATTACCGAAGTGAGCCCAACTGGTGTTCCTTTGGAGCCCGACCTTGTCGTCAAAGGGTACGGTGGGCAAGTTGTGGCGATCACCCGGACAACCATCTCGATCAACACCGACAATCTCCGGCATAAAGATAATGGCCACTTGCGCACACTCCTCTTCGAGAAGCTGCACGCAAGATACAAGTTCCCCGCTAAGTATCAGAACACAAATTATCATGGGAACGAAGTAAACAAATCCGCCCTCACAAAGATGAGCACCGCCCTGGCCAGCTGGAGAACCCGGATAAAGAAGAAGATCTATAAAGAAGGCAAAAGTCTCGAGGAGATCCAGAAGATTGACCCGCAGATCACCGTAGATCAGTTCCGGGAGTTCAAGGAGAGGTGTGAATCCGAAAGAGCCCTGGCCAATAGTAATCGGGGAAAGGTGCTGCAGGCGATGAATATAGGTCATCACCATCTCGGATCTGGTGGATACAGAACCGCGGAGGCCAAATGGAATAAGGAGGACGAAGAGTACAGATCCAAGGGGATAGAAAACCCCTTTGCTAAATTCGAACCCGGGCAGGTTCGAAACTTCATCAGGGCCCGTTACCATGTGGACCCAAAAATCAAACAACTCACCGCGGATCCTGCGGTGAAGGAATTCGAGGAAATTGTGGTAAGTATAATCTAATTATCGCGGATCAACTCGATTGCAATCTAATCGATGATCTAAATGATTCACTGTTACTTCTTCTGCAGGAGGAGGAAATTGTTGCTAGTCATGGATCCCAGGGTTCCTCATCCCAGGGGTCGACGGCGGCCACCCGGTGGGATAACCCTTTTAACAGGGCGATGAACCGGGCCAAGAAAATAGAGCCAGTTATGAAGAAGCCGTCGTCGTCTGGCCGGCCTCGGGGGTAAGAATTGGGTGGATCATTTTGGTCCACCGCCGAGGACGCATGTGGCGCCGTCGGGAAGGAGCGAGGAGGAAAACCGCGAGGTTCAAGAACTTAAGGCACAAGTGGTGCGGATCCCGCAGATCGTCCAAGACAACCTGGCAATCACCGTCACGTCCTTCCTGCCTACCTTGGTGGAGTCAATAGCGAACTGGAGTGCGGGTGGTCGAGTAGGTCCATGCCCGATTCCAAGCATGGTCAGCAGCCACTCGAACAACGCGGCGCCGACGAATCAGGCGAACTACGTGTTCGTGACTCCGCCCGCTAGCACCGCGGCTCCGCAAGTGTTGGTGACTCCCCCTGCCATCACCGCGGCGCCGGAGTACATGTTGGTGCCTCCCCTGCCATCGTCGCGGCGGCACCGGAGCTCCAAGCACCCGTCGGTAGGGAGAATACACCGGCGGCCAGCACCGCGCCATCAAGCAGCCCTTCCGTCTCTTGCACGCCCGTCGCCGTATGCGGTGCATCGACATTAGCCGATCTCGACGCCATCACGGTAAACAAATTGCTTTAATTACCGCCTTTCATGCCATCTATTACTCTTATGGCATCTCTGACGACGCCGTACATGTTTTCCGCAGACGGATGTTCCTTGCACTCTCTTATGTTATGTGAACAACGAGCTGAGGGATGTTGCCAAGGGTACCATCGTTCAACCCTTGCAGCGCACGTTCCACTCAAGGCCGATGTAAGATAGCGTGCACAGGGTTAAAATTAGTCGGGTGCTAAGGGGCTGCGACGACCTGGAACCTCCCATTCAACCCCCAGGAGCGGATGAAGAAGAGACGTCTGTCCTCAGAACTTGCTTCGTCTTATTCTTGCTATGGCCAAAGAGCATGATCCGTTTGGGGACGGCGGGGGCCATCACGCCACAGACATCAGCACCGCCTGTCGTGCCAGCGAGAAGCGGTGGCAAGGCCCCCTTACCGCCCTTGCCATCACCTCCACGCGGTGGGTCGGATGATCATGTTGATGATATGCACATGGCGCAGGATCCAGCCGAGGACGACGAAGACTGGAATGATCACTTCTTCAGCACTCAGTTTGGCAACGAAGAAGACCTAGCTGGTGGCCCCACAGAGAAAGCCACTATCACCAAGCGTCTGTTTGGTTCTCAGGAGACGCCTCCAGCTTGCGCCTTTACAGAGCCACCAGCTGATACAACCAACCGGCCCTTTATTCTAAGCCCTGACACACTACATAGGGCGGCCGGTGCTCAATATTGCGGTGCCTGCCCGCTCTCCAAAAGGAAAAAAGGGCAGGAAAAGAAAATCTAGCAGCTCGAGCCAGCCGGTGGCGTCAACAACTGCGAATCCGATCAGGTTTCGGGACGGGCCACCAAGACCCGAGGGTATTATGTGGAGGATTCATGTGGCGGGTGAGCCCATGCTACCTAAGAATTTGCGGAAGCTCGCCAGTTCGGAACTGTAGAGTGTGCATGACGGCGTGCTGACGATAGAGAGACGCCTTCTATTGGAGAAAGATCCCTCGCACCCGGTATTCGTGGTTAAGGTGCCACCAGGATTGGGCTTCGTCGACAATGCCCCTACGGATCTGTTCTTCCTGTGGTTCGACGACATCTTCAATATGTTCCACCTATACCCGCTGCACTATACCATGGTCCGTCTGTTTTCTCTCAGCCTGGCCATGCAGATCATTAGAGAGAACACACCGGGCATCGCTATAGTGGACCCCTACTACATGCGTGACGGCTGCTTGGGTTCCCCCGCCGAACGACGTATCGTGGCCTCGTACCTAAAAAGAATCCTCATGGCGAATAAGACAAAGGAATACATTCCCGTGCCTTACTTTCCCGAGTAAGTCGTTATTCACTCGCCACCGTCGATTGGCTTTATTAGATCATCATCATTCTTTTTCCAACACATTCCATTTGAATTTTTTGCGCAGAGATGAACACTGCACGCTCATCTCCTTATCGCCGAAGCATTCCCACGCCACGTATTTCGACTCGGGGAGTCTAGAAAAGAAGAAAAACTACGACAAGATCAAGGAAGTTCTGGATGATGCTCTCACTGGCTTTGCCTCGACGGAAGGCACCACCTTCGTGCATACGAAGCTCAAGTTCGGCAGGCACGTCTTCAACCACGTAACGGAGTTCCCCTGCGTGAAGCAGCTGGAAAACAGTAAGAAGGAAGCCTACTACACACTCCATCACATGAGGGCGTTCCTACTTGACCGGCAGAATTCTACGCTGCCAGATCATCTCAAACAGTGGGCCGAAGCAAAGGCCAAGATCAATGATTCGGATATTAGACAAGAGATGTATCGCATCCAGCAGCAGTTTGGGGCAATCATCTTTCGTGATGTCATGACTTCGGGGGGGATCTTCTACGGAGGAAATATCCCAAATAACCGTGACATAGAAGATCTCCTAGAGATGCAGGGTGACTATAGGAAGTTCATGACGAGACAAGGCGTCCTCCTGTTCCCTAAGCCGAGCCAGAAGGCTTGATGTTGGCCTAGTTGTAGTTACAAACTATAGATGACCTTTGTGTGTGTTTGGACAAGTGTACTTATCTTATTAGGTTTATGAATCATCGCTTACTTATTTTGCTTATTATTATTATATATCAATCAATGCTTGGTTTTTTTGCTTACTCTTTGGTCCTTTGCTCAATTTGGTCCTTCTTTTTTTCCTTACTCTTTTTTCGAGAATAATGCCGATGATTGAAATGTCGTGGCACACTATATATGTGAATGTGCTACGATGGGATTGTGAGCCTTGTGATATGCACAAGTCCAGGTCTTGTGCATCCTACTTGGCTCACTGTTCCATCATAGCATATTCATGTGTCCAACGACCTATGTATATATATGAGGCATTCTTTTCGAGTTATTTTTGTCTTTTTCGAGAATAATGCCGATGATTGAAATGTCGTGGCACACTATATATGTGAATGTGCTATGATGGGATTGTGAGCCTTGTGATATGCACAAGTCCAGGTCTTATGCATCCTACTTGGCTCACGGTTCCATCATAGCATATTCCTGTGTCCAACGACCTATGTATATATATGAGGCATTCTTTTCGAGTTATTTTTGTCTTTTTCGAGAATATGCCGATGATTGAAATGTCGTGGCACAATATATATGTGAATGTGCTATGACGGGATAGTTAGCCTTGTGATATGCACAAGTCCAGGAATTGTGCATCCTACTTGGCTAACGGTTCCGTCATAGCATATTCCTGTGTCCAACGACCTAGCTAGTTATATATGAGGCATTCTTTTCGAGCTACTTTGGTCTTTTTCGAGAATAATGCCGATGATTGAAATTTCGTGGCACACTATACATGTGAATGTGCTATGATGGCATTGTGAGCCTTGTGATATGCACAAGTCCAGGTCTTGTGCATCCTACTTGGCTCACCGTTCCATCGTAGCATATTCCTGTGTCCAACGACCTATGTATATATATGAGGCATTCTTTTCGAGTTATTTTTGTCTTTTTCGAGAATATGCCGATGATTGAAATGTCGTGGCTGTTGGAGATATGCCCTAGAGGCAATAATAAATATAGTTATTATTATATCTTTGTGTTTATGATAAATGTTTATATTCATGCTATAATAGTATTAACAAGGAAACATTAATACTTGTGTGAATTGTAAACTTAAATTGAAGTCCCTAGTATAGCCTCTATACTTCACTAGCTTGTTGGTTGATTAAATGATTGTGGTTTCCATATCATGAACATTGAGATGTTATCAACAACAAGATCATATCGTTAGGAGAATGATATGGTGGACATACTCCTATAGATAAGCGTAGCATAAAGATCAAGTCATTTCAATAGTTCAATTGCTATATGCTTTCTGATACATAGTAACCTAATTCCTTCGACCATGAGATCATGCATATCACCTTTACCAGATGGATGCTTTGATGACATCAAACACCACACCGTAACTGGGTGGCTATGAAGGTGGCATTAAGTGTTCGGAAAGTATTGGTTGAAACACATGGATCAAGAGTGGGATTTGTCCATCCACATGACGGATAGATATACTCTGGGCCCTCTCGGTGGAATGTCATCCAATTGGCTTGCAAGCATGTGACTTGGTCACAAGGGATCACATATCACGGGAACGAGAAAAGAGTACTTGTCAGTAACGAGGTTGAACTAGGTATGCGGAGATACCGACGATCATAACCTCAGATAAGTAACATATCGTGAGACAAAGGGAAATTGGTATCGTATGTAAGTGGTTCATTCGATCGCAAAGTAATCGTAGAAATATGTGGGAGCCATATGAATTTCCAGATTCCTCTATTGGTTATTGTTCGGAGAGGTGTCTCGATCATGTCCGCATAATTCACGAACCGTAGGGAGACACACTTAAGGATTCGACGTTGTTTTGAGTAGTTATGGTATTATGAGAAAGAGACCAAATGTTGTTCGGAGTCTCGGATGGGATCCGGGATATCACGAGGTGATCCGGAATGGTCCGGAGAATAAGATTCATATAAGGAAAGTCCCGTTTCGGAGTTCGGGAATGATTCCGGTGTTTTCATCGGGAATGTTCTAGAAGGTTCCGGATTGTCCGGCACTCCGGGGGGGGAGGGTACATGAGTGTGTCATTGAATGATTGCATCATGTACTAAGTGTTCTTGCTGTTCCAAAAACATGAAAGTCAAATTGCCAGTTTGAAAGTCAAACGGCTAAAACAGGAAACTGTGGGAAACAGGAAACTGTGGGAAACAAGCAAGAGGAGTTGGAACCAACTTGGAGGAGGAGTCCCACTCCTCCAGGCCGGCGCCCAGCCCTAGGCCGAGTTGGGGAGGGACTCCCTCCCTCCCCTGGCGCGCCAAGGCCCCTCCACCCATAAAAGGAGGGGCAGGGCTCCTCCTTGAGAAACACAAGTTTCCACCTCTAATCTCAGGTTTAGAGTCGTTTGGTTTAGAGCTTCTAATTGCTTTAGCCTGCGGTTTAGAGCCTTCTAATTGGTGTGTCTAATCTCTAGACCACTAATAGCCCTCTCTCATAATCCACCATACTCGCTCCGGCTTAAGGCGAAGCCCTGCGGGATCTTCCCTCTACTTCCGGTACCACGCCGTTGTGCTGCCGGAATCACGAGGAGAGTGCTACAACCTCCGCTGCCTGCTGGAACAAGGGAGAGGAAGGTCTTCGTCGAGTACCGAACGTGTGACCGACTGCGGGAGTGCTGCCGGAACGCAGCGCCGGAAGGATCGTCTACACGATCTTGAGATCGGAAAGAGTACGACTACATCACCCACAAGAATCCGCTCTCGTTAAACACTTTGGAATCTTCGAGGGTAAGTTATTCCATCGACTCGTTGCTACAATCTAGTAGATAGATCTTGGCTTGTTTGTTTGTATGCGATAGAAAATTTTTGTTTTCCATGCTACGAACCCCTACAGTGGTATCAGAGCCGTGTCTATATGTAGATCTGTTGCACGAGTAGAACACAATGGTCATTGTGGGCGTTGATGCTTTTATTGTCGATTGCTTCTTGTGTACTTTGCATCTTGCGGTATGTTGGGATGAAGCGGCCCGGGCTAACCTTACATGACATCGTTCATGAGACTTGCTCCACGCTTGACATGCAACTTGTATTGCATAAGTGGCTTTGCGGGTGCCTGTTTCTCCTAGCATAGTTAAGATCCAATTTACAACGGGTGATCAACAATGATAGTATCAATGTTGTGGTTCTTGTTCGTAAGTTAGAACGACACTTATTGAAAGCCCCAAACCACGTAAAATATGCAAAGAAAGTAGAGGCGTCTAACTTTGTTTTGCAGGGGTGTGCAGTGATGTGATATGGCCATGATTGTGATTATATTTGATGTATGCAATGTTCCTTATTGTAAGTTGGCAACCGGCAGGAGCCATATGGTTGTCTTTAATTTATGTTAAGACCCGCGTGTCTATTCAAAGTAGTTGTAATAGTTGAAGCTGGTGGACGACAACCATGGAGAAGCGTCATTGACCTTGATGCAATGCCGGTGATGATGGAGATCATGTTCGTGCTTGAAGATGGAGATCAGAAGCACAAAGAAGAAAGGCCATATCATATCACATATTATGAATTGCATGTGATGTTAATCCTTTATGCATCTTGTATTGCTTAGTAGACGACGGTAGCATTATAAGATGATCCCTCATGCACATGAATTTCAAGTTCGAAAGTGTTCACCCTTAGTATGCACCGTTGCTAATGCTTGTTGTTTCGAAGCACCACGTGATGATCGGGTGTGTTAGATTCCGCAAGTGTATACAACGTAAGCAAGCCAGATTTGCTTATGCGGTAGCTAAGGTTTGATCTTGACGAGCCTAGCATGTACAGACATGGTCTCAGGAACACGGATCACCGAAAGGTAAAGCATGAATCATATAGTAGATATGATGAACATGACGATTGTTCACCATTTAAACTATATCAACTCTCGTGATGATCGGTGTTGATATAGTGGATTTGGTTCGTGTGATCACTAAAACAATGTGAGGGATATTGTTTTGAGTGGGAGTTCACCTAGTTTAATTTCTTTATTAATTTGAACTCAATTTGTCATAAACTTAGTCTAAACTATTGCAAATATGTTGTAGATCAATGGCAGCCCCTACCATCAATTTTAATGCGTTCCTAGAGAAAGAAAAGTTGAAAAACAATGGAAGCAACTTCGCGGATTGGTTCCGCAATTTGAGGATTGTCCTCACAGCTGGTAATTTGACCTATGTGCTGGATGCACCGCTGGGTGACCCACCTGCAGCTGATGCTCCCGATGAAGTAAAGAATGTTTACCTCGCTCGGAAGAATCGGTACTCCATAGTTCAGTGTGCTATCTTGTATGGTTTGGAATCGGAACTTCAGAAAAGGTTTGAGGATTCAGACCCATATGATATTGTCGAGGATCTCAAATTGATTTTTGAGACTCATGCGGCAATTGAAAGTTATGAGGCTTCTGAAAAGTTCTTTAACTGCAAGATGGAAGAAGGCAGCTCCGTCAGTGAGCATGTGCTTAAGATGTCCGGGCACGCAAACAAACTTCAAAGCTTGGGTATAGTGATTCCTAATGCTTTGGGGATTTACTGTGTCCTCCAATCACTACCACCAAGTTACAAGAACTTTGTGATGAACTACAACATGCAGAACATGAACAAGACGTTGCCAGAACTCTTTGCCATGTTGAAATCTGCAGAAGTGGAGATCAAGAAAGAGCACCAAGTGTTGTTGGTCAATAAGACCACCAAATTCAAGAAAGGCAAGTCTAAGAAAAAGGGACACTTCAAGAAGGGTGGTAAGAAAGTTACCACACCGGCGAAGAAGACCAAGGCTGGACCTAAGCCTGATACTGAGTGCTTTTACTACAAGGGAGAAGGTCACTGGAAGTGGAATTGCCCAAAGTACTTGGCAGATTTGAAGAACGGCAACATCAAGAAGAAAGGTATATCTAATATACATGTTATTGATGTGTATCTCACTAGTATTCGTAGTAGTGCCTGGGTATTTGATACTGGTTCGGTTGCTCATATTTGTAACTCGAAACAGGTGCTGCAGAATAAACGGAAGCTAGAGAAGAATGAGGTGACGATGCGCGTGGGAAACGGATCAAGGGTTAATGTGATCGCGGTCGGCACGCTACCTCTTCATCTACCATCGGGATTAGTTTTATACTTAAATAATTGTTATTTGGTGCCTGCGTTGAGCATGAACATTATATCGGGATCTTGTTTATTGCGAGACGGTTACTTGTTTAAGTCCGAGAATAATGGTTGTTCGATTTATATGAGTAATATGTTTTATGCACATGCACCTTTGATAGATGGTCTATTCTTATTGAATCTCGATAGTGGAAATACACATATCAACAATATTGAGGCTAAACGTTTGAAATCAAGCGATAATTCGACCTATATGTGGCACTGTCGTCTTGGTCACATCGGAGTGAAACGTATGAAGAAACTCCATTCCGATGGACTTCTTGAATCACTTGATTTTGAATCACTTGATAGATGCGAAGCATGTCTGATGGGAAAAATGACTAAGACTCCATTTTCTGGTATGATGGAGCGAGCTACGGACTTATTGGAAATTATACATACCGATGTGTGTGGTCCAATGAGTGTAGCATCGCGCGGTGGTTATCGTTATGTTCTTACCTTCACGGATGATTTGAGTAGATATGGGTATATCTATTTCATGAAACATAAGTCCGAAACTTTCGATAAGTTTAAGGAGTTTCAAAGTGAGGTAGAGAATCAACGTAACAAGAAGATTAAGTTTCTACGTTCTGATCGTGGAGGTGAATATCTAAGTTACGAGTTTGGCGAGCATTTAAAGAAGTGCGGAATACTTTCACAATTGACACCGCCGGGAACACCACAGCGTAATGGTGTGTCCGAACGTCGTAATCGAACTCTTTTAGATATGGTTCGTTCTATGATGTCACTTACAGATTTAGCGCTATCATTTTGGGGTTATGCATTAGAAACAGCCGCATTCACTTTAAATAGGGCACCATCTAAATCCGTTGAAACGACACCATATGAATTATGGTTTGGGAAGAAACCTAAATTGTCGTTCCTTAAAGTTTGGGGATGCGAAGCCTATGTAAAGAAGTTACAGCCGGACAAGCTTGAACCCAAAGCGGAAAAATGCGTCTTCATAGGATACCCGAAGGAAACTATTGGGTATACCTTCTATCATAGATCCGAAGGCAAAATCTTCGTTGCCAAGAATGGATCCTTTCTAGAGAAGGAATTTCTCTCGAAAGAAGTGACTGGAAGGAAAGTAGAACTCGACGAGGTTGTCGAACCTTCTCTCGAAATTGCGAGTAGCGCAGCACTGGAAGAAGTTCCTGTGGTGCCTGCACCAATTAGATAGGGAGCTAATGATGGTGATCATGAAACTTCGGTTGAAGTTGCTACAGAGCCTCGGAGATCAACGAGAAATCGTACCACTCCAGATTGGTATGATTCCGTTATGAGCGTCATGTTGGTGGACAACACCGATGACCCCGAGACATATGAGGAAGCGATGATGAGCCCAGATTCCAATAAATGGCAAGAAGCCATGAAATCCGAGATTGGATCCATGTACGAAAACCAAGTATGGACTTTGGTGGACTTACCGGATGGCCGAAAGGCTGTCAAGAACAAATGGATTTTCAAGAAGAAAACAGATGCTGATGGTAATGTTACTGTCTATAAAGCTCGACTTGTCGCAAAACGGTTTCGACAAATTCAAGGAGTTGACTACGATGAGACTTTCTCACCAGTAGCGAAGCTAAAGTATGTAAGGATTATGTTAGCAATCGCTGCATATTATGATTATGAGATATGGCAGATGGATGTCAAAACAGCATTCCTCAATGGAGATATTGATGAAGAGTTGTATATGATGCAACCCAAAGGTTTTGTCGATCCTAAAGATGCTAACAAGGTATGCAAACTTCAACGGTCCATCTATGGATTGAAGCAAGCATCCCGAAGTTGGAATCAACGTTTTGATAAGGTAATCAAAAGTTTTGGTTTTATACAAACTTATGGAGAAGCTTGTATTTACAAGAAAGTGAGTGGGAGATCTGTAGCATTCTTAATACTATATGTGGATGACATATTGTTGATTGGGAATGATGTAGACCTTCTTAATAGTGTCAAGGAATATTTGAATAATAGTTTTTCAATGAAGGATCTTGGCGAAGCAGCTTACATATTAGGCATAAAGATTTATAGAGATAGATCGAAACGCCAAATATCATTGTCACAGAGTACATATTTGGACAAAGTTCTAAAGAAGTTTGGAATGGAAGAAAGCAAGAAAGGGTTCTTGCCCATGTTGCCCAATACGACCTTGAGTAAAACTCAAAGTCCAACATCGACAGAAGATAGAGAAAGGATGAGTAAGACTCCCTATGCCTCAGCCATAGGATCTCTAATGTATGCCATGCTATGTACTAGACCCGACATTGCATATGCTGTTAGTTTAACTAGAATATATCAAAGTGATCCAGGAGTGGATCATTGGACAGCGGTCAAAAACACCCTTAAGTACTTGAGAAGAACTAAGGATATGGTTCTTTCTTATGGAGGTGATGAACAGCTCGTTGTTAATGGTTACACCAATGCTAGTTGGAACACCGATCCGGATGATTCTAAATCACAATCTGGATACGTATTTATTTTGAATGGTGCAGCAGTTAGCTGGAGGAGTGCAAAGCAAAGCGTTGTGGCGAGATCTTCAACTGAATCGGAATACATGGTTGCTTCGGAGGCTTCACAAGAAGCGATATGGATGCAAGAGTTCATTACAGAGCTGGGTGTGGTTCCTAGTGCGCTGGACCCAATGTCTATCTACTGTGATAACATGGGCGCCATAGACAATGCGCAAGAACCAAGGTCACACAAGAAGCTGAAGCATATCAAGCTACGTTTTCACGCTATTCGAGAACATATCCAGGATGGGGATATAAAGATTTGCAAAGTACACACAGATCTGAATGTGGCGGATCCGTTGACTAAACCTCTCCCGAGGGCAAAACATGACCAACACCAAACTGCCATGGGTGTTCGGTATATTACCATGTAATCTAGATTAGATGACTCTAGTGCAAGTGGGAGACTGTTGGATATATGCCCTAGAGGCAATAATAAATATAGTTATTATTATATCTTTGTGTTTATGATAAATGTTTATATTCATGCTATAATAGTATTAACAAGGAAACATTAATACTTGTGTGAATTGTAAACTTAAATTGAAGTCCCTAGTATAGCCTCTATACTTCACTAGCTTGTTGGTTGATTAAATGATTGTGGTTTCCATATCATGAACATTGAGATGTTATCAACAACAAGATCATATCGTTAGGAGAATGATATGGTGGACATACTCCTATAGATAAGCGTAGCATAAAGATCAAGTCATTTCAATAGTTCAATTGCTATATGCTTTCTGATACATAGTAACCTAATTCCTTCGACCATGAGATCATGCATATCACCTTTACCAGATGGATGCTTTGATGACATCAAACACCACACCGTAACTGGGTGGCTATGAAGGTGGCATTAAGTGTTCGGAAAGTATTGGTTGAAACACATGGATCAAGAGTGGGATTTGTCCATCCACATGACGGATAGATATACTCTGGGCCCTCTCGGTGGAATGTCATCCAATTGGCTTGCAAGCATGTGACTTGGTCACAAGGGATCACATATCACGGGAACGAGAAAAGAGTACTTGTCAGTAACGAGGTTGAACTAGGTATGCGGAGATACCGACGATCATAACCTCGGATAAGTAACATATCGTGAGACAAAGGGAAATTGGTATCGTATGTAAGTGGTTCATTCGATCGCAAAGTAATCGTAGAAATATGTGGGAGCCATATGAATTTCCAGATTCCTCTATTGGTTATTGTTCGGAGAGGTGTCTCGATCATGTCCGCATAATTCACGAACCATAGGGAGACACACTTAAGGATTCGACGTTGTTTTGAGTAGTTATGGTATTATGAGAAAGAGACCGAATGTTGTTCGGAGTCTCGGATGGGATCCGGGATATCACGAGGTGATCCGGAATGGTCCGGAGAATAAGATTCATATAAGGAAAGTCCCGTTTCGGAGTTCGGGAATGATTCCGATGTTTTCATCGGGAATGTTCTAGAAGGTTCCGGATTGTCCGGCACTCCGGGGGGGGAGGGTACATGAGTGTGTCATTGAATGATTGCATCATGTACTAAGTGTTCTTGCTGTTCCAAAAACATGAAAGTCAAATTGCTAGTTTGAAAGTCAAACGGCTAAAACAGGAAACTGTGGGAAACAGGAAACTGTGGGAAACAAGCAAGAGGAGTTGGAACCAACTTGGAGGAGGAGTCCCACTCCTCCAGGCCGGCGCCCAGCCCTAGGCCGAGTTGGGGAGGGACTCCCTCCCTCCCCTGGCGCGCCAAGGCCCCTCCACCCATAAAAGGAGGGGTAGGGCTCCTCCTTGAGAAACACAAGTTTCCACCTCTAATCTCAGGTTTAGAGCCGTTTGGTTTAGAGCTTCTAATTGCTTTAGCCTGCGGTTTAGAGCCTTCTAATTGGTGTGTCTAATCTCTAGACCACTAATAGCCCTCTCTCATAATCCACCATACTCGCTCCGGCTTAAGGCGAAGCCCTGCGGGATCTTCCCTCTACTTCCGGTACCACGCCGTTGTGCTGCCGGAATCACGAGGAGAGTGCTACAACCTCCGCTGCCTGCTGGAACAAGGGAGAGGAAGGTCTTCGTCGAGTACCGAACGTGTGACCGACTGCGGGAGCGCTGCCGGAACGCAGCGCCGGAAGGATCGTCTACACAATCTTGAGATCGGAAAGAGTACGACTACATCACCCACGAGAATCCGCTCCCGTTAAACACTTTGGAATCTTCGAGGGTAAGTTATTCCATCGACTCGTTGCTACAATCTAGTAGATAGATCTTGGCTTGTTTGTTTGTATGCGATAGAAAATTTTTGTTTTCCATGCTACGAACCCCTACAGTGGCACAATATATATGTGAATGTGCTATGACGGGATAGTTATCCTTGTGATATGCACAAGTCCAGGAATTGTGCATCCTACTTGGCTAACCGTTCCGTCATAGCATATTCCTGTGTCCAACGACCTAGCTAGTTATATATGAGGCATTCTTTTCGAGCTACTTTGGTCTTCTTCGAGAATAGTGCCGATGATTGAAATGTCGTGGCACACTATATATGTGAATGTGCTACGATGGGATTGTACGCCTTGTGCTATGCACAAGTCCAGGTGTTGTGCATCCTACTTGGCGTACGGTTCCATCGTAGCATATTCCTGTGTCCAACGACCTATGTATATATATGAGGCATGCTTTTTGAGTTACTTTGGTATTTTTCGAGAATAATGCCGATGATTGAAATGTCGTGGCACACTATATGTGAATGTGCTACGATGGGATTGTTCGCCTTGTACTATGCACAGGTCCAGGTGTTGTGCATCCTACTTGGCGAACAGTTCCATCGTAGCATATTCATGTGTCGAACAACCTAGTTATATATGAGGCATGCTTTTTGAGTTTGGTCTTTTTGATTTAGGAGTACTTTCTATAAGTGTATCTTCATATGCGACTTTAATTATATATGTTTTTTTTCAATCATCGGTTAATTATTATTGTCAACTTATAGATGACGTGGTACGTCGTGTACAAGGGACGGGTTCCCGGAGTCTACGATGATTAGGAAGACTGCCGGAGACAGGTGCACCGTTTCAGCGGCAATAGCTACAAAGGGTACAACACTATGGCGGAGGCGGAAGCTAGATACACACGCTATCTAGCGGGAGTTAGGACAAGGAACCAGATGAAGACCTACACCTTTGTCGCGGCGGTGATCATGCTTATCTTCTTTGGTTATTTATCCCGTGTTTGTGTCTAGCTAGTTTAGATGTCTAGGCGAGCTTCCGAGTTCTAACTTGTTCGATCGACACATGTATTCGCATGTCACCAACTACTACTTTGTAACATGATCGAAACAATGTAACTTAGACTATGTATTCATGTATGAGACTTATCTATATGTATTTGTTTCAATCTTGTTTTTCATATTGAGTATTTATATATATAATTGTATATCTTGTATCTGTGTGTGTATATCTGCTGTAATATTGTATATAATCTGTATTGTATATAATCTGGCTCGGAAATTAAAAAAAACAAAAAATACATCTGTGGCGCACATGGTCTACCTTCTGTGGCGCACTACACCTAAAGCGCACTATGGAAACTTAGTGGCGCACTAGGTAGTGCGCCACAGAAGATCCCAGGGGTAGCACACCTGCCCAAACATCTGTGGCGCACTAGCAGGTGCGCTACGCCTGTCTCTACACAACCGTGGCGCACTAGGCAGTGCGCCACGGCTGAGAGATAGTCGTAGCGCAAGGCCCGTGGCGCACTGCTAGTGTGCCACGGATGATGTTTCCAGGTGCGCCACTAAAGGCCATTTTCCTAGTAGTGACCCTGCCAGAGGGGAAATCATCCAGAAGGCCTTCTCTCCGGTATGATTCGTGAGTAGTTCCACCTTGGACTATGGGTCCATGTAGTAGCTAGATGGTTGTATCTCCTCCTTTGTGCTTTCATTTATAGATCTTGTGAGCTCTGTTCATGATCAAGATCTAATCTATTTGTAATCATGCATGTTGTGTTTGTGGGGATCCGATGGATATTGAGATTATTATGTTGGTTTGATTAATGGTTTTCTCTTTATGATTCTATCATGTATGTGTTGTTTGTGATCTTGCATGCTCTCCGTTGCTAATGGTTATCTTGGCCAAGTAGTTGCTAGTGACTCCAAGAGGAAGTATTTATGCTCGATAGTGGGTTCATGCCTCTAGTTTCCAAGGGAAGTGACAATAATCTCTTTGGTTGTAGATGTATTGTTGCTACTAGGGAGAAAACAACGGTCTCTTGTTCATGGAACATGTGGACTGTTTACCTTACACACTTTGCTTAAAGCAGTTGTCTGTTGCTTGCAACTTAATACTAGAGGGGGTTCGGATGATAACCTGAAGGTGGACTTCTAGTCATAGATGCAGTTGGATGACGGTCTATGTATATTGTTGTACTGCCCAATCAACCTCATAGGATCTTTCTAGCTAGTAATTGCATTGTTATTCCTTGCTCAGTTTCTGTCAATTGCCCCGCTGTAATTTGTTTACCCTTCATGCCATGTTGTTTATCTAAGGAGAGCACCTCTAGTGAACTATGGACCCCGGTCCAATCTTTACCATTGATACACCTTCCACTGTTACTTGTTTACTTGCTGCAAACCATTACCTTCCACGCCATACGTTTAATCCTTTGTTACAGCAAACCGGTGAGCCTGACAACCCCACTAATTCGTTGGGGCAAAGTCTTGAGTTTGTGTTGTGCAGGTCTCCATGTTGTTAGCAACACCTATGTGACGTTTCCTTCCTCCTTCTGGTTCGATAACCTCGGTCTCAACTAAGGGAAAACTTGATGCTTGCTCTTCACAGACCCTGTGCTTGGGGTTACCAACGAAGTGCCACGTCGAGCATCATCAAGACTTTCTGGCGTCGTTGCCGGGGAATCTACTTCAACCTCTTCCTCCCGTCAAGCGCCATCAACAAGTTTTTTGGCGCTGTTGCCGGGGAGGCTAAGGACGTCTTCACTAGGGGAGTCCTTCACTTCCATTCTCTTTACTTTGTTTTTAGTTTGCTTTGTTTCTTTTGCTTGGTTTTGTTTGCCTCTTTCCAAAAAAACCCAAACAAATTAGTCTATCTTGGTTTGCCTGCCTTATTCAAAAACACACAAAAAATAGTTCCTACTCTAGTTGCCACCTTGCTCTAGCTCACCATGTTGTTCCCCAAGTTCGCTCTGAAAGATCTTGCAATAGGCAGTGGCTCCATAATTGGGAAAGATAATATTGAAGAATTCTTTAATCATGTTAGCAAGAATGAGGATATTGAGGAAAAATCTATAGCTGAACTTGCTCCTAATTATGAGATTGCTGCAGCTTCTTTAGTTCATATGCTGGAGGCTAGGTTTGTTAGCCTTAACCCCTTCATGCAATTCTTGTTTCTAAAACTAAAAGAACAAAAGAATGCTGAAAAGAGGGAATTCATCCTTGAAACTTTATTTAATGAATTCCATGATGTTGTTAGGGAAGCCAAAAAGGTCTTTGAGCATTTCAATATGCTAGGATCCGATGTAGATGTTGTGGGTATGTTTGATAAAACTAAGCCTAGAGAAGAATTTAAGATACCCATACCCTTTAAGCTTGTTGGAATGCATGAAACCTTTGAAAAGAATTTTGATTGGATTGCCCCTGAAAATCTTTTTGATGAAAGTAGTAGACCAAAGAGAGATGAGAAGGGATCCTACAAAACCCATTTGGATGAGATACCTTTCATAGTTGAAGATTTTGCAAGTATGGATGTTAATGCTTCTTCATTTGAAAATACTTGATTCTTCTTGCTTCTTGTGCCTAACTTAAATGCGTTAAAAAAAGTACTTGTTGGGAGATAACCCAAGAGTTTCCTTGAGTCTTGGAAGTTATTACTTCATTAATGACCTCTCCTTATCCTTTTTGTTTGTTTTTCTGCGCCAAGAATGACCTCTAATGAGAGGGAAGTAAGATTTGGGGAGTTGCTGTCCCAAAACAGATTTCTGTCCTCCACCAAAAAAAATCGTGAGGAGTCTCTGTAACTCTGATTGAGATCAAAATTTACGAATAAATCCCCCAGTATGTTGGCTAACTTTTGTTAGGGTCAAGACTTTTTGATTTGAGCAACAGAAGATGTTAAAAAAATCGTTTCTACCTGCTGGTCTGTTTTGACAGATTTCTGCCATTATTTGCATTTTCTTCTTGTTGATTCCTTTTTGAGCTCTCTTCAGGTAAATTGAATTCTTTGAAGGAGTTACTACAGTAGCTTGTGTTTTTAGTGAAAAGCCTTGTTGTTCCAAAGCTTTGCCAGTGGTATAATATCTTTTGAATAAGCTAATGTTGCTAATGAAGATTGTGTGAAGTTTTGTATGAAGGAAAAATTTCAGGTGTAAAGAGAGAATGATGCAATGATATGAAGAATGGACAAAATCTCAAGCTTGGGGATGCCACCATGGTGTCACCCCAATAAATATCCAAGAAGTACAAGCGTCAAAGCTTGGGGATGCCCAAGGCATCCCCTTCTTCATCAATAAAAAGCTCAGGTCTGCCTAGACACTTCGTTTTTATTGTTTCATGCATAGTTGTCTTGTTCTTGGAGCGTCTTAGTTTTAGTTTGCATTGCTTAGTTTGTTTAGTTTGCTTTAGTAGTTTGGACCTCCGTTCTCGTTGTGTTGTTTTGCAAATAAGTTTGCTTGGTGTTTGGAAAGGAGTAGTAAGTTCTTGCTTGAAGTGCAAGAGGAGCTTGCATTGACTGTGACTTAGACTTTAGCATGACATGATAGGTGTTGTTTTAGCATTATGCTTAGTGATTATTGTTGTAGCATGTCTTGTTCCAAACAATTGGGATTGCTTAGTGTGTCTTGAAGAAATTATGCGTTGTTTTAGCATGCAAAAGCATAGTATTGTGGTATTCTCCTTTGATGTTTTCCTTGGGTTTACTTGGCACATGCTCACACCATGTTATGACAATGACAAGTCACCATTAGCCTCTATGATCATTTAGTCCTTGACTTGTAGTACCACTCTTTTCTTTGATTAGTTTGCTTTGTTGCATTGCATAATTATGGTCATTATTGCTTTCTTAGTTGGTTGCTCCCAGTCTTTTGCTAGCCTCCACTTGTATGAGTAAGTTCTACTCATGCTTCCAACTCCCAAGAAACCAAGTTATTCCAAAGTTTCCACTATAAACTCCTATGCATGGTGTGTTACACCACTCCAAAGTATATTCTTGTTTTCAACAATCTTCCAATTAAAAACTATTTTGTTATGTGAAAACTTAGTGATTAAAGCCCTCACGAACTTGATGGCACACTTTATTCTTTTCCCCTAATAAACTTGAACCATTGTGACAACTTTGTTGTATATGCTTGCACTTATAAGTTGGAATTAGTAGAATCATGTTGTCACGGGGAACGTTTTTAACATTGCACTTGTAACTTGTTGTACTCAGTTGATATCATGTTCTTTTGTCTATGGATGTCACCGATGTGAAATAAAGAGGGAACTTGTAAGACCATGGAGTTTGTATCCTGTGTTAGAGAAACGCCTGGGCCGCTAGCCTAAGCCATGCCTAATCATGGTGGAAACTTGCAGCATCACCATAGTGACATCTATGAAGCATTCTTCTTATAAAAAAAGAGACACATTGAGAAAAGAGGAAAAGAGAGAAAAAAGCACCATATTCCCATGGTACATAAGAATAATTGTTGATATGCTCATTGTCTGCTTGCCTTGTCATTTTGGTTATGGGAAAGCTCATGTGCCATGTGCAAGGGGTACCCCGTTGGCGGTTCTCAATGATATGCAAATACTTACAGTGACAAGAACTTACCTGGACCCAAAGTTGAGTATGCATGAGGTGTGGCCCTCATATTCAAGGGGCATGAGATTGCCAACTTATACTTCGTCAAGCATATACTCCAGCTTTGCCACTTTAACCTTAACCACTTCAAGATGCTTATGATAGGGGCAATGAGGGCTGAAAGCTAACAAGTACCATAATTTTTGGAAGCTCTTTTTGAAACTTGTAATCCTTGCTTCCTTTACAAAAAGGCCTTTCTTCCACCATTATTTGAGTCCCCACTTTCTACCTTTATGCACCATTAAGAGAGCATAGTTGTCATTATGTGTGCAATGTTCCAAAGCTTATTAATTGATGCATATTGTGTTATTACTTGTTCATGTGCTATCTGTTTCTAGTCACCCTTGTGAACTTTGCAGGTGTCCTATGCATCTATTTGCTACTCTATGAGGGACAAGCTGATTGCCACTATGCTATGTTTTATATATGTGAAACAAACAAATGTTTTCCAATGCATGTTATTCATGATCTTTGTTTGTAGCTTGCCATGTTGCATGCATAGTTACTTTGTCTTATTGTTAGAACTCCATCTTTCATGCACATGTTTAGAGTTCTTTGATCCCAGCTTTCAATGCTTGCAAATGGTTGGATCTTTATTATGAGGGTGCATGTCACCTCAAAAATTATTCTTTTTATCACTTACCTACTCGAGGACGAGCAGGAGTTAAACTTGGGGATGCTGATACGTCAGAAACGTATCTATAATTTTTTATGCTCCATGCTTGTTTAGTATCTACTTTGCTTTACTTGTCCACACTTTGAGGTGCTTTTTACATGTTTTCTAGTGCTAACCTATTAACAAGTTGCAACAGTGCCAGATGCTTGTTTTCTGCTGTTTTTGGTTTCAGAAAAGTTAGTAAAGAAATATTCTCGGAATTTGATGGGACGAAGGACAAAGTCAATTACTTTCCGTGGGGAACAAGAAGTCTAGAGGAGAGCTGGAGAGGCCGGCCAGAGGGGCAAACCCCCCCCCCCCCAGACACGGCCACAGGTGGGCCCGCGCCAAGCTAGGGTTTGGGCACCCTGGCCGCCTCCCGGTCTCGCCCCTTCGCCTATAATAAGCCCCCGATACAGAAACCTGAGGACCCGATTAGAAATCCACGAAACCGTCTATAGCCTCCGCCACCATCGTGTAGGGTTCGCAGCATAGAAAACAAAAAATTTCCTACGATGTGAACTATGTACCAAGATCTATCTATTAGATACAAACAACGGGCGGATGTATATCCGTAGAGAACATACCCTTGAAGACCGACAAAGCTTAACGAGTTCAACTCGTGGTTGATGTAGACGATCTCTTGCCGATCTCAAGATCGAGAGGAAGTCCTAGCGCCGCAAATCAGCAGCGCATCCGTGCTCGCACACACGTTCGAGGCACCGAGCAACCTCCGCCTCCTCGCTCCAGCGATGCAGCGGAAGCACAACTCTTTCTTTCCGAATAGCCACCGGGAACATGTATCTCGCTAGTCCGAGACCATGGGGGATAAATTCTAGAGGGGGAGAGAGATCCTTCACGAGGAGGTGTGTGAGACAAGTGAGAGGAGGGGCTCCTTTTATAGGAGTAGGGGGCACCCAAGGGGGTGGCCGCCGGCCATGGGGCTGCCCCCTCCCCTCCTTCATTCATGTGGGTGGACACTCCACTCACAAAATGGCCCTTCAATTTTCTCCACTCAAAAATCCACTCAAATTCCCATTAAATTTCCACCAAATTTAATGCAAACTCTCATTAAATAAAACTCTTTTATTTTATTCAGAATTTTGTCAATTACTTTAATGACAAACATTCACAAATAACCCCTTCCTATAATTCTATTTCACATGCATAACCACTTTATGCAATTTCACCCGAAAACCTGTTTCGGTATCTAGTGAAATAAATTCCTGCGCTTGTTTATTCTTTCGGCATGAAAATTTTGCTCCAATTGGATGTCGGTGTCTCTTAAGTGTGTCACCCTACGGTTCGTGAATAATGCGGACATGATCGAGACCCCTCTCGGATCAATAATCAGAAGCAGGATCTGGAGACCCATACTGACTCCCACACATTCAACGATGACTTTCTTGTGATCGTCGGAACCTTTTACGCTAGTATTTTAATCCCTTTGTTTCACGATATATTACATGTCCGAGATTCGATCATCGGTATCTCCATACCTAGTTTGATCTCGTTACCGACATGCACTCTTTTCTCATTCCCGTGATATAACATTCTAGTGATCAAATCACTTGCTTGCAAGCTAATCAATGTGATATCACCGAGAGGGCCCAGAGTATATCTATCCGTCATCGGGATGAACAAATTCCACTCTCGATGCATGAGCCTCAACATAACACTTTATTAGTTCTGAATCCATCTTTATAATCACCCTGTTACGGTGTGACGTTTTATGTCATCAAGAAACTCTTCCGGTGTTAGTGATTGACATGATCTCATGGTCTAAGGATTAGGATCACTTCGTAAGTTGTTATAGCAATATAAACTCAATGACTTTGATCGTAATGCTATACTTCGGATGAATGTTCATCACACCATTACACTAATGTGGTGATCCCGTTATTAACAACATCCAATGTCCATGATCAGGAAACCTTGATCATCTTGTTAATCAACGAGCTAGTTTATGAGAGAGGCATAACTAGGAACTTTCTGTTTGTTTATTAAACACACATGTATTAATGTTTCCGTATTAATACAATTATAGCATGCAAAATAAACATCTATCATATACTTGGAATACACATAATAAACACTTTATTATTGCCTCTCAGGGCATATTCCCTTCAGTCTCCCACTTGCACTAGAGACAATAATCTAGTTACATAGTGATAAATCTAACACCCATTGAGTTCTGGTGTTGATCATGTTTTGCTCTAGGGAGAGTTTAGTCAACGGATCTGCTACATTGAGATCCGTATGTACTTTACAAATCTTTATATCTCCATCCTTGACATGCTCGCGGATGGAGTGAAACCGGCGCTTAATATGCTTGGAATGCTTGTGAGACCTTGGCTCTTTGGCATTGGCAATGGCACCATTGTTGTCACAATAGCTCACCATTGGGTCCAACGCATTTGAAACCACTCCTAGTTCGGATATGAACTCCTTCATCCAAACTGCTTCCTGAGCCGCTTCTGAAGCAGCAACATATTCGGCCTCCGTTGTTGATCCCGCTACCACAGGTTGTTTGGAGCTCCTCCAACTAACCGCTCCGCCATTCATGAGAAACACGCATCCGGATTGAGACTTAGAGTCATACGGATCGGTGTCAAAGCTAGCGTCGACATAACACTTAGCGATGAGCTCTTCTTCACCTCCGTATACAAGAAACATATCCTTAGTTCTTCGTAAGTACTTAAGGATATTCTTGACCGCTATCCAGTGTTCCGAACCTGGATCCGATTGGTACCTACTAGTCAAACTAATAGCATGTGCCACATCCAGTCTTGTACATAGCATGGCGTACATTATAGAGCCTATGGCTGAAGCATAGGGGACTTTGTCCATTATCTCTCTTTCTTCCGCCGAAGCCGGACTTTGAGTCTTACTCAATGTCTTTCCTTGCAACATAGGTAAGAACCCCTTCTTACTTCCGTCCATTTTAAACTTCTTTAAAATCTTATCAAGGTATGTACTTTGTGATAGCCCTATTAGGCGCCTAGATCTATCTCTATAGATCTTTATGCCTAATATGTATGACGCTTCACCTAGGTCCTTCATTGAAAATTTGCTGTTTAGATAACTTTTAACACTGTTTAAAAGATCTATATCATTTCCGATCAATAATATGTCATCCACATATAATATCAGAAATGCCACATTGCTCCCACTCACTTTCTTGTAAATACAAGCTTCTCCGTAAGTTTGGACAAATCCAAACTCTCTGATCACCTCATCAAAGCGGAGATTCCAACTTCGTGATGCTTGCTTCAATCCATAGATGGATCGCTGAAGTTTGCACACCTTGTTAGCATCCTTAGGATCGACAAAACCCTTTGGTTGTATCATATACAACTCTTCTTCAATATTACCATTGAGAAACGCGGTTTTGACATCCATCTGCCATATCTCATAATCAAAATATGCAGCAATTGCTAACATAATCCTAACTGACTTTAGCATCGCTACGGGAGAGAATGTCTCATCGTAGTCAACTCCTTGAATTTGTCGAAACCCCTTTGCGACAAGTCGAGCTTTATAGACGATCACATTACCATCAGCATCAGTTTTCCTTTTGAAAATCCATTTGTTCTCCACGGCCTTTCGGTCGTGAGGTAATTCCACCAAGTTCCAAACTTGATTTTCATACATGGATTCCATCTCAGATTTCATGGATTCTAACCATTTGTTGGAATCCGGGCTCATCATCGCTTCTTCATACGTCACAGGGTCATCATTTTCATCAACCATGAAATTCATGACAGGATTTCCGTACAGCTCGGGAGCTGCACGCGTCCTGCTTGACCTGCGAGGTTCGGTAGTACTCTCTTTCGGAGTTTCATGATCATTATCATTAGTTCCCTCTTCAACAGGTGGAGCCAACTCCGGAACAACTTCCGGCACTGCGCTACTCGCCATACTTTGAAGAGAAGGTTCAATAACCTCTTCGAGTTCTACCTTCCGACTACTCACACATTTCGCAAGAAACTCTTTCTCTAGAAAGGATCCATTCTTGGCAACAAAAACCTTGCCCTCGGATCTGTGATAGAATGAATACCCAATAGTTTCCTTAGGGTAACCTATGAAGACGCATTTTTCCGCTTTGGGTTCGAGTTTATCCGGTTGAAGTTTCTTCACATAAACATCGCATCCCCAAACTTTAAGAAATGACAGCTTAGGTTTGTTTCCAAACCACAATTCATACGGTGTCTTTTCAACGGATTTAGATGGTGCCCGATTTAAAGTAAATGCAGCAGTTTCTAGTGCATAACCCCAAAATGACAACGGCAAGTCCGTCAGAGACATCATAGATCGAACCATATCTAATAAAGTACGATTACGACGTTCTGACACACCATTTCGCTGTGGTGTTCCGGCAGGCGTGAGTTGTGAAACAATTCCACACTCTTTCATGTGAGTGCTAAACTCGTAACTTAGATACTCACCTCCACGGTCGGACCGTAGAAATTTGATCTTTCTATTACGATGACTTTCCCCTTCATTCTGAAATTCCTTGAACTTTTCAAAGGTTTCAGACTTGTGTTTCATCAAGTAGATATAACCGTATCTACTCAAATCATCCGTGAAAGTAACAAAATAACGATATCCACCTCGCGCCGACACAATCATTGGACCACATACATCAGAATGTATGATTTCCAATAAATCTGTCGCCCATTCCATTGAACCGGAAAACGGCGTTCTACACATCTTGCCCATAAGGCATGGCTCACATGTATCAAATGATTCAAAATCAAGTGATTCCAAAAGTCCATCTGAATGGAGCTTCTTCATGCGTTTAACGCCAATATGACCTAGACGGCAGTGCCACATATATGCGGATATATCATCATTAAGTTTAATCCTTTTAGCATCAACATTATGAATATGTGTAACATTATCATCAAGATCTAATAGAAATAAACCATTCATCATCGGTGCATGACCATAAAAGATTTCATTCATATAAATGGAACAACCATTGTTCTCGGATTTAAATGAATAACCACTTCGCATCAAACACGATCCAGATACAATGTTCATGCTCAGTGCAGGCACCATATAACAATAATTCAAGTTTATAACTAATCCCGACGGCAAATGGAGAGGCAGCGTTCCGACGGCGATCACATCAACGCTTGATCCATTGCCGACACGCATCTTGACCTCACCCCTTGCTAGCGGTCGCTTGTTCTGCAGCCCCTGATTCGAGTTACAAATATTAGCAACTGAACTGGTATCAAATACCCAGGTGCTACTGTGAGCATTATTCAAGTACACATCAATAACATGTATATCATATATACCTTTGTTTGCCTTGCCGGCCTTCTTGTCTGCCAAATACTTGGGGCAGTTGCGCTTCCAGTGGCCAGTCCCCTTACAATAGTAGCACTCGGTATCAGACTTAGGTCCAACTCGGGGTTTCTTTTCAGGCACGACAACAGGCTTGCCGCCCTTACTTCCCTTCCGTTTTCCCTTCTTGTCTTTCTTGAAACCAGTGTTCCTATTGATCATCAACACTTGATGTTCCTTTTTTATCTCCACTTCTGCAGTTTTAAGCATTGACAGAAGCTCGGGGAGAGACTTCTTCATGCCTTGCATATTATAGTTCATCACAAAGCTCTTATAGCTAGGTGGCAGAGACTGCAGAACACGATGGATGCCTAAGTCAATGGGAATCGTTATTCCCAAGGACACAAGCTTATCGGCGTAACCCGACATCTTGAGTACATGCTCACTAACGGAGTTGTGCTCTTCCATCATGCAGCTAAAGAACTTTTCTGAAGCATTGTAGCTCTCTACAGCAGCATGTGTGTCGAAAATCATTTTCAACTCACCAATTGTATCAAATGCATTGCCGTTTTCGAAACGCTTTCGAAGTTCTGGCTCTAGCCCATACAATATGCCGCAATGAACTAAGTTGTGGTCCTCCTGACGAGTCTGATAGAAATTCTTCTCCTCGTCAGGGGCATCCTCAAAAGGTGGGGGGCCTAGTGGCGCTTCTAGCACGTATTGCTTTTGTGCAGCAGAGAGGAGAATCCTCAAATTCATGGCCCATTCGGTAAATTTGCTACCGTTCGTTGCTAGTTTCTCTTTCTCCATGAACACATTGAAATTAAAAGCAGGTGGTGCCATCTACAACAGAATTTGTAAAGTTTAGACTAAGTGTATGATAGATTGAGTTCAACTAATCCATATTACGAATGAACTCCCACTCAAAAACGACATCCCTCGTGCCTTTTTTGTGATTACATGAACCAAATCCACTATACCAAGTCCGATCATCACGTGAGTCGGTATAGCTTCAAAGGCGAGCATCAAATGGGCATCATATCTACTATATGACTCATGCTTAACCTTTCGGTCTGTGTTCCGAGGCCATGTCTGTACATGCTAGGCTCGCCAAGTTAGAACCTTAGTATTCGCGTGTGTAACTGTTTTACACCCGAAATATGTTCGTGGATCCAAGAACACCCGATCATCACGTGATGTCTTGGAGCGACGAAACATAATCGGTGCATACTAAAGGAAGAACACATTCTTATCTTGATATTTAAATGAGGGATCATCTTATTATGCTAACAAAGCGCTAAACAAGCAATATAAGATGCTATTAAACATCACATGTTTATTAGTGAAATGATATGGTTTCCGCATATGATCTCTATCATGTGCATCGTGGTATGATCACTATCATACCTATATGTGTAAATCCAAGGTCTATGGAGTTTACATGCTATGTGTGTTGTAAGAGTATCATCTCATACTTCTACTTACAACATCACCATATCATAACATTAGCCCAGCAACAATCTAAACTAGACGCCTCTAATTTATCCATTGCAAGTTTTACGTGGCTTAGGGCTTTCGAGATAGAACCGTTCTTACCTACGAACATGAACCACAACGAGGATAACCAAATTGTTGACAATTTGTTGCAAAATAGATATTGACTATAGTAGGAGAGACAGACACCCGCTAGCCACTTATGCAAACTAGTTGCATGTCAAGCGTGGAACAGGTCTCATGTGCGAGGACATGTAAAGTTTGTCCGGGCCGCTTCATCCCACTATGCCACCAATATCCAAAATTACAACAAAGGAGCAACAACATGATCATCATCGCCCACATACTCATATGTGTACTACCCATGTAAAGCATCTACGCATAGATCCGGCTCTGATACCACTGTAGGGTTCGCAGCATAGAAAAACAAAAAATTTCCTACGATGTGAACTATGTACCAAGATCTATCTATTAGATACAAACAACGGGCGGATGTATATCCGTAGAGAACATACCCTTGAAGACCGACAAAGCTTAACGAGTTCAACTCGTGGTTGATGTAGACGATCTCTTGCCGATCTCAAGATCGAGAGGAAGTCCTAGCGCCGCAAATCAGCAGCGCATCCGTGCTCGCACACATGTTCGAGGCACCGAGCAACCTCCGCCTCCTCGCTCCAGCGATGCAGCGGAAGCACAACTATTTCTTGACGAATAGCCACCGGGAACATGTCGCTAGTCCGAGACCATGGGGGATAAATTCTAGAGGGGGAGAGAGATCCTTCACGAGGAGGTGTGTGAGACAAGTGAGAGGAGGGGCTCCTTTTATAGGAGGAGGGGGGCACCCAAGGGGGTGGACGCCGGCCATGGGGCTGCCCCCTCCCCTCCTTCATTCATGTGGGTGGACACTCCACTCACAAAATGGCCCTTCAATTTTCTCCACTCAAAAATCCACTCAAATTCCCATTAAATTTCCACCAAATTTAATGCAAACTCTCATTAAATAAAACTCTTTTATTTTATTCAGAATTTTGTCAATTACTTTAATGACAAACATTCACAAATAACCCCTTGCTAGAATTCTATTTCACATGCATAACCACTTTATGCAATTTCACCCGAAAACCTGTTTCGGTATCTAGTGAAATAAATTCCTGCGCTTGTTTATTCTTTCGGCATTAAACTTTTGCTCCAATTGTATGTCGGTGTCTCTTAAGTGTGTCACCCTACGGTTCGTGAATAATGCGGACATGATCGAGACCCCTCTCGGATCAATAATCAGAAGCGGGATCTGGAGACCCATACTGACTCCCACACATTCAACGATGACTTTCTTGTGATCATCGGAACCTTTTACGCTAGTATCTTAATCCCTTTGTTTCACGATATATTACATGTCCGAGATTCGATCATCGGTATCTCCATACCTAGTTTGATCTCGTTACCGACATGCACTCTTTTCTCGTTCCCGTGATATAACATTCTAGTGATCAAATCACTTGCTTGCAAGCTAATCAATGTGATATCACCGAGAGGGCCCAGAGTATATCTATCCGTCATCGGGATGAACAAATTCCACTCTCGATCCATGAGCCTCAACATAACACTTTATTAGTTCTGAATCCATCTTTATAATCACCCTGTTACGGTGTGACGTTTGATGTTATCAAGAAACTCTTCCGGTGTTAGTGATTGACATGATCTCATGGTCTAAGGATTAGGATCACTTCGTAAGTTGTTATAGCAATATAAACTCAATGACTTTGATCGTAATGCTATACTTCGGATGAATGTTCATCACACCATTACACTAATGTGGTGATCCCGTTATTAACAACATCCAATGTCCATGATCAGGAAACCTTGATCATCTTGTTAATCAACGAGCTAGTTTATGAGAGAGGCATAACTAGGAACTTTCTGTTTGTTTATTAAACACACATGTATTAATGTTTCCGTATTAATACAATTATAGCATGCAAAATAAACATCTATCATATACTTGCAATACACATAATAAACACTTTATTATTGCCTCTCAGGGCATATTCCCTTCACATCGTCCCTAGATCGGGGGGATCTGAAGTTCTTCCCGGCACCCTGCCGGAGGGGAGATCATCCTAGAGGCCTTCTCTCCGGTATGATTCGTGAGTAGTTCCACCTTGGACTATGGGTCCATGTAGTAGCTAGATGGTTGTATCTCCTCCTTTGTGCTTTCATGTATAGATCTTGTGAGCTCTGTTCATGATCAAGATCTAATCTATTTGTAATCATGCATGTTGTGTTTGCGGGGATCCGATGGATATTGAGATTATTATGTTGGTTTGATTAATGGTCTTATGTTTATGATTCTATCATGTCTGTGTTGTTTGTGATCTTGCATGCTCTCTGTTGCTAGTGGTTATCTTGGCCAAGTAGTTGCTAGTGACTCCAAGAGGGAGTATTCATGCTCGATAGTGGGTTCATGCCTCCAATTTCTAAGGGAAGTGACAGAAATCTCTTCGGTTGTAGATGTGCTGTTGCTACTAGGGAGAAAACAACGGTCTCTTGTTCATGGAACATGTGGACTGTTTACCTTACACACTTTGCTTAAAGCAGTTGTCTGTTGCTTGCAACTTAATACTGGAGGGGGTTCAGATGATAACCTGAAGGTGGACTTCTAGTCATAGATGCAGTTGGATGACGGTCTATGTATATTGTTGTGTTGCCCAATCAACCTCATAGGATCTTTCTGGCTAGTAATTGCATTGTTATGCCTTGCTCAGTTCCTGTCAATTGCCCCGCTGTAATTTGTTTACCCTTCATGCCATGTTGTTTATCTAAGGAGAGCACCTCTAGTGAACTATGGACCCTGGTCCAATCTTTACCATTGATACATCTTCCACTGTTACTTGTTTACTTGCGGCAAATCATTACCTTCCACACCATACGTTTAATCCTTTGTTACAGCAAACTGGTGAGCTTGACAACCTCACTGATTCGTTGGGACAAAGTCTTGAGTTTGTGTTGTGCAGGTCTTCACGTTGTTTGCAACACCTGTGTGACGTTTCCTTCCTCCTTCGGGTTCGATAACCTCGGTCTAAACTGAGGGAAAACTTGATGCTTGCTCTTCACACACCCTGCGCTTGGGGTTACCAACGAAGTGCCACGTCGAGCATCATCAAGACTTTCTGGCGCCGTTGCCAGGGAGTAAAGAAAGAAGATCCCACGTCAACGAGGCGCCATCAACAAGTTTTCTGGCGCCGTTGCCGGGGAATCTACTTCAACCTCTTCCTCCCGTCAAGCGCCATCAGGTGCCGGAACAGAGACTTTCTGTCCCCAAATCTCCCCTTCAGTGGCAGCAGCACTGCGGAACTTTTCGTGGCTTTTTGGTTGATGCTTTAGGGTTTCTGAGTCGAGGGATTCTTATAGGCGAAGGAGGCAAGGTCGGTGGATGCCCATGGGGCCCACACCCCCTGGTGGCGCGGCCAGGGTGGGCCCACGCCACCCTAGGGTGTGGCCACCCTGCTGCCCTACTCCGTCTCTGCTTCGATTTTCCGTATTTCTCAGGGAAAAATATGAAGATTGGCTTTTGTCCCGTCCAATTCCGAGAATAGGTCATTTTTTTTACCTTTTATGAAACCAAAAACAACAGAAAACAGGCAACTGGCACTGTGGTATCTTGTCAATAGGTTAGTTCCAGAAAGTGTATAAAAATACCTCAAAGTGTAGACAAATGATATAAAACAAGCATGGAGCATCAAAAATTATAGATACGTTTACGATGTATCAATCCTCGAGAAAGCTTTAGCCTTATTGAGTTCAATCACCATTTCAAACACTTTCGCTACTTGCTTTCTTTTACTTGTTGTTTACTTATGCGCATTCAATCAAAAACCTTTCAAACACCCTTTACTCGATATCAAAGCCAGCTTACAAGTATCCTTTGGTAGACAATGACAAGGGGCATAAATCTCGACCTTAACCAAATAGCTCTCTGTAATCGCTCTCCTAAGTATAATCTACACTATGTCGCCATGTGGACCGAGCAGCAGGCGTAGCGAGAGTAGGCCTTCGAGTTCGCTTGATCTTGTGTGTTTTGTGGGCCATCTTTCTCTGCTTGGTGTCCCTTCTTTGAACTAGGCTTTCGCCCCACTTTATAAAAAAGCAACCATCCATAACGGGTTACAAGGTTCAACCAACATGAAACAAAGTATGTTGGGGCCACATCACAACACGACCCAAATGGAAATAGCATAATGACTCGCTCGCCATGCGAGATAACACCGAAAAGACCTAATATCTAGGATGGGATAGGAGGGGAGCCGTCGTGCCTCCTCTAGAATAAGCCGAAGAATCTCAGCCAGTCGCGGCTTGTCTAGCTGTCTAAAGAGCGGGTACTAGCTACAAACATGCTAAGAATTTGAACACCAAGTCAGAAGGAACATTGAGGTAGAATCTTCTCAATAACCATGTTATTGCGAATGGTCCAAAGTTACCAAGACAATGCGACAAACACTAGCCAGAAGAGGCGGTGGCCCTTTCATGCATGGTTTGCCTGGGTTTCTAGGAATTTAGCGAGATCATGGGCCTGCCAGTCCGGGCCCAATGCACCTCTAGTAAGGTTCCACAGAAACTAGGCTACAGGGCAAGTGAACATTATGTGTGTGTCCGATTGGGGGACCCCACATAGTGGACACAAGCCGTCATCGGGCCCATGTATTTTAGCCACTTCGACCCTGGAAGGTAAGCGATCTCGCAACTGTTTCCATATGAAGATCTTCGTCTTTAGGGGTAGGGGTGCCTTCCAGAGGGGTTTAGTCCATGGTAGGCTAGGCCCTCTAAAGAGGACCATGTAGGCATAACTAGTCGTGAAGGACGCTGAAGGGGTCAAGTGACACGCCACACCGTCGGGTGCGTACGAGAGAGTAGCAGGCAAAACCGTCCTATGTTCCCTCCATGATTAGGTTTCTGTAGGTCTAAAGGTTCGATGGAACAAGACATTCCATGTTCCCTCTTGGACCGTGGTGGCAACCCTAAGCGATGGCTCAGAACATATGGCAAACATGCTCGAGTATACCTCCCGAAGGGGCAAGTAAAATTATACTCAAGCCATTTATATATCTAATAAGACAAGCACAAACTCAATAATGCTCCATGTATGATAATAAACTCGGAATTTCACAAAAGGGATCAACTATTCCTGAAGGGAATTCTAATGATGCAAACTTTATTTCTAAGCTCAAACTAATGCAAAGCTAAAATAGTAACATAAAACTTATAAGATATATTACAAGGTCTTAAAGATCTCCCCAAGCTTGGAATCAAGCCAGGTGGAATCAAATAATCCCTCACGATTATTTGATACCATGATTATTGTAGATCACTATGGCGCCATGGCACGTGGTATCTTCTCTTCACGGGCCAGCCTGAGACAGAGGGATTGATTGAAAGCCTCCAATTATTTAGTACACAACTTGTAGAAAAGATTATTCCTCTCTAGCACATTCACTTGTTCTTTAATGAGATCATTGTTATTTTGGAGGGTTTGTATCGCCTTAAGAATCATAGAAAAACCTGATTCAGTTGTCTTCTTAATATCTTCATCAAGTTTATCAAGATAAAATCGCAACAACCAAAGATTCATGGTTGTCCCTGGCGCCTCCTTATCCACCTCTGTAATCTTCAGCTCGAGGGCTTTCAACTCCCTCTTCTGGCGTTCTTTGTTGGCGTCAAGAAACTCCATAGGGATGGTCTTGATCTTTTTGTTTTGCTTGCTATTGCTCCCGATCTCCATAGGAACTTCTCTCCTTGGCTTCCTAGCCCTGGTTTCTCTATGGTTGTGTATCCTCTCGTATGAATAAGAGGTATATTGGTTCCTGGTGATTATGATTTAGAGAGAAACACAATGAAAGTATCTAGGGGGGGTTAAATGTCAGTAAAACTCGCGAGAAACACCAAAGCTGCGCCTAAGAAAATAATATTAATGAAACAGGGAAAGAAATCATGGATTTGGAAAAGTCCAGCTCCGTAAGGACCAACTATACGGGCGCGGGCCGTATAGTTTCGGCTGTATAGTTGGTTCTGGGCAGATATTTCGAAATATCTTGAGTCTAGGTCGATTAGGTTACTAACTTGGAACCGACAAACCTTTTTTTCTTTTTTAGATGAGTAAACGAAAAAGAATCGGAGATACCAGAAAGTTTAACGACCAACTATAGGTGGGAGCAAAATTTTCGTCTGTATAGTTTGGTTGTATAGTTTCCAGACATCGAAAAATATTTTGTGAAGAGACTACCGTACGTTTAACGACCAACTATACGGAGGGAGCATTTTATTCAGCCGTATAGTTGGTAAAAACCCTCAGAAACTTTAGAAAAACATGAGGAATTCAAAGGTAAAGTTTTCAAGAGTATAAATTGTAAAGACAAATCACTTATTTAGAGAAAGAAAACTTACCTTCCACTTACCATTTATTTAGTCGGGATGACAAGCTCCTCCAACAATAAAGACTTATTCTCTTTTGGAGGAATTGATCTTACCTCATCTAATAATTCTCATAAATGAAAATCACCAGGACTAAAGTTCCTCATAATAAGATTGGTGCCTTGCTGGGCAAGTATGAATACTGCATTCAAGGGACTTGAGATGACCAACTTATACTTCATCAAGCATATACTCCAGCTTTGCCACTTTAACCTTAACCACTTCAAGATGCTTATGATAGGGGAAATGAGGGCTAGAAGCTAATAAGTTCCATAATTTTTAGAAGATCTTTTTGAAACTTGTAATCCCTGCTTCCTTTACAAAAAGGTCTTTCTTCCACCATTATTGAGTCTCCACCTTCTATCTTTAGGCACCATTAAGAGAGCATAGTTGTCATTATGTGTGCAATGTTCCAAAGCTTATTAATTGATGCATATTGTGTTATTACTTGTTCATGTGCTATCTGTTTCTAGTCACTCTTGTGAACTTTGCAGGTGTCCTATGCATTATATTGATACTCTATGAGGGACAAAATGATTACCACTATGCTATGTTTTCTGCATGTGAAATAAACAAACGTTTTTCAATGCATATTATTCATGATCTTTGCTTGTAGCTTGCCATGTTGCATGCATAGTTACTATGTCCTACTGTTAGAACTCCATTCTTTCATGCACATGTTTAGAGTTCTTTGATCCCAGCTTTTAATGTTTGCAAATGGTTTGGATCTTTATTGTGAGGGTGCATGTCACCTCAAAAATTATTCTTTTATCACTTACCTACTCGAGGATGAGCAGGAGTTAAGCTTGGGGATGCTGATACGTTGGAAACGTATCTATAATTTTTGATGCTCCATGCTTGTTTAGTATCTACTTTGCTTTACTTGTCCACACTTTGAGGTGATTTTTTACATGTTTTCTGGTACTAACCTATTAACATGTTGCAACAGTGCCAGATGCCTGTTTTCTGCTGTTTTTGGTTTCAGAAAAGTTAGTAAAGAAATATTCTCGGAATTGGACGGGACGAAAGAAAAAGTCAATAACTTTCCGTGGGGAACAAGAAGTCCAGAGGAGAGACGAGGAGGCGTGCCAGGGCGGCTAAACCCCCCTAGGCGCGGTTGAGCTCTACCCTGCGCCTAGGTAGGGTTTTCCCCCTCTGGTCGCCGCCTCGGTCTCCCCCTTCGCCTATAATAAGCCCCTGATACAGAAACCCTAAGTACCCAATCAGGAATCCACGAAACCGTCTGTAGCCGCCGCCACCATCGTCCCTAGATCAAGGGGGGATCTGAAGTTCTTCCCGGCACCCTGCCGGAGGGGAGATCATCCCGGAGGCCTTCTCTCCGGTATGATTCATGAGTAGTTCCACCTTGGACTATGGGTCCATGTAGTAGCTAGATGGTTGTATCTCCTCCTTTGTGCTTTATGTATAGATCTTGTGAGCTCCGTTCATGATCAAGATCTAATCTATTTGTAATCATGCATGTTATGTTTGCGGGGATCCAATGGATATTGAGATTATTATGTTGGTTTGATTAATGGTTTTGTCTCTATGATTATATCATGTATGTGTTATTTGTGATCTTGCATGCTCTCCGTTGCTAGTGGTTATGTTGGCCGAGTAGTTGCTAGTGACTCCAAGAGGGAGTATTTATGCTCGATAGTGGGTTCATGCCTCTAGTTTCCAAGGGAAGTGACAATAATCTCTTCGGTTGTAGATGTGTTGTTGCTACTAGGGAGAAAACAATGGTCTCTTGTTCATGGAACATGTGGACTGTTTACCTTACACATTTTGCTTAAAGCAGTTATCTGTTGCTTGCAACTTAATACTGGAGGGGGTTTGGATGATAACCTGAAGGTGAACTTCTAGTCATAGATGCAGTTGGATGACGGTCTATGTATATTGTTGTATTTCCCAATCAACCTCATAGGATCTTTCTAGCTAGTAATTGCATTGTTATGCCTTGCTCAGTTCCTGTTAATTGCCCCGCTGTAATTTGTTTACCCTTCATGCCATGTTGTTTATCTAAGGAGAGCACCTCTCGTGAACTATGGACCCCGGTCCAATCTTTACCATTGATACATCTTCCACTGTTACTTGTTTACTTGCTGCAAACCATTACCTTCCACACCATATGTTTAATCCTTTATTACAGCAAACCGGTGAGCTTGACAACCTCACTGATTCGTTTAGGAAAAGTCTTGAGTTTGTGTTGTGCAGGTCTCCACATTGTTTGCAACACTTGTGTGACGTTTCCTTCCTCCTTCTGGTTCGATAACCTCGGTCTCAACTGAGGGAAAACTTGTTGCTTGCTCTTCACACACCTTGCGCTTGGGGTTACCAATGAAGTGCCACGTCGAGCATCATCAACCATCCCGCCGTTTAGAGAAATATTCACCTAGTAGTTGTTCCCTTGTTCCAACATAAGGGATAACTTGCTATTGGAGATGAAATTCTTCTTGATTACACCCTGATATCACCACACAATGCATGGTAGCTGCAGATGAAATTCACATCTAAGTGCAGTAGTACATAACTTCTGTCAGCTAGTCTAGTCCTAGATGCATTTTTGAATGAACATTCTTTGTGGATAGTTACAATATCATATTGATTTGTTCCTTACTAAAGTAGGATGGCCGAGTAGAATTTAGATTTTTTGGTGGAAAGCAGACCGATGATGATGAGTCTGGTAAAGATATGATGAAAAAGCATCACCCACAAGTCTTATTCAGTGGTGTCATTACAGTTCTTGGTAAGAGACTGAAAATGCATCTAGATCATTATGCCCCCTTGTTTTTATTAGGCTTGCACTCATCAAACTTCCTTTAAGGAGACATGATTATGTGAACTATTTCATGCCATGTAAGGTTCCTTGGACCTGTGAAGGTAATGCCTCTATGTATTCATTTTTAATATAGTGGCATAATTGATGGGCCAAACAGGAGTTCGAACTGCACCTTGCATTCTAATGTCCTATATTGATTCTGTTAGTTTTCCAAGAGCTAGTTTCCATGTCTGATTTATCTTGTGCTGATTATATTGACAAAACCATCGGTTTAGTACACAAATGGGTGTTTCTACTCTTGATTTGAGCTAGTGCTCGGAGGCTTCCCTAATGCAAGCATGTTCGTGATTTGAGCTGGATGCATTGACGTAGGTGCCCTTGGGGACTTTCGGCTGCTTTCTGAAATGCATTTGACGTTTTGTACTCTGTATAGATCTTTGTATCCATAGAAAAATCATTCAAGTTTAGATGATGCACCATTCATATCCTTAGATACATAAACTGAGGTGTGCACCATTTTGCCTTATTTTGCAGCGAAACAAAGTAAATTTATCTATATACATGCGCTGTTATGTCACTGCAGGGAAACATTCAAACACTCACTGCTAGTGACCTAGACAAGTACAAGGCACACACATGGTTTTCTTCTGTAATATAGCTTCCTTTTAACTTTATCTGCTTCATTGTTTAAATTATTTAATGGATGGATTATCATGTATGACTTCAGAAGCATTCATCTGATGCTCGGGCATTTTCATTCATCAAAATTCTTAACCTTATGTAGAACATAAGCTTTCCTCCGCAAATGTTGTTTGTGGAAAATGTTGTCGGATTCGAGGTTGGTTTAGGTTTCAGTTACTTTCGGTCGCAATAATTGACCATAGTATTTTAACTTCCATCTGTATTACTTTCAAGTCTCAATTTCAACACACAAGAATTCATCCTAAGCCCCTTGCACTTTGGTGTCCCATATTCTAGTACACTATATAGTCAGATAGTTTGGAGAAATATGTGTGTTGTCCAAAGTTTTTAGGAGTTGTGATATCTAGCTATATATAAACCCTGTGTCTAGGAAATATATTTTGTGTTCTCACGTTTGTGAATCTTTTTATATGTAGATTCTTCTAATAGTCGAACTGAAAATGCTATGATCTTGGTAAACTAAAGTGTGCCCCTCTAACCGTAATTGACTTCATCCACGATAGTCTTTGGTCAAAATTCAGTATTGTTTATCTTAGTACTGAAGTACTAGTATGGAAGGAGAGCATATCCACTATAGTGTATCTATTCAATTCCATTTTTCCCTGTTGGATTGCCTAGTGTAAATTATGATAATCTATATGTATTGCCCTGTTTGCTGTTAGGTGATGTGATCCTTGCTTAATTATCTTAGTGCTGAAGTACTGAATGGTGATTTCCATGTTGGCTAGGCTTGACTTGTTCTCCATTGGTAGCTACTACTTGCATTGTCAAGTGGTCAAATTGTGTTTTCTCTTTATTATCGTTTTTAACTCTCGGATGCATGTCGGCAAGCATATAATTGGTAACAAAATGCTTGCAAATTCATTATTTTTATCCAGCACTTCCTGACTTTCTTATATTACTTGAATCAAAGTATGGTTTCAGTAGTTTCATCCAGCACTTCCTGACTTTCTTATATTCACATTGCACTGAAATGAATTTAGTATAGCTGCTCCATTGTTTATCATGCTACCCTACACTTTCTTGCCATTGTTTATCATGCTACCAAGATCTCCCGGAGATAAGCCTCTCGAATAGTTCTTTTCTTTCTTTTCAGGAGACATGCACACATCATGATCCTGAGCTATCATATGCATGTTCTTGCTACCAAGAGGACTGCTCTTGCCTCGATGTCAAGGCAATGAAGTATTTAAGTGTTCCGATCAAGATTTTGAAGTTACATTGTATTCATGAACGGGTTGTAATAATGTTATAAATCATAGATGTTTAAGCTCCGTACAAATTTATTTAATGCAAATATTGGATTTTTGTTTGAGCTGCTATGTCCATGTAGAGATAAAGTTTCAGTTTTTCATATTAGCTCAATACTTCACAATCCCCTCACATCCCCAAAAATCGAAGTAAACTGAGGGAATTGGAGAAATGTACGGAAATGAGGGGAAATGTGGGCATTGGATGAAAGGGAGTGATTCGCCAAATCCCCTCGTATCCCTAAACCCGTAGAGGATGGAAATAGCCTAGAAATAAACAAGGCCTAACGATTTGATTTTTTTCTAATAGCGATCAGGAAGTTCCGTAATTTCTGCCTCTCACGAATATGTTCGCCCCGTTGTCTGTGTGACTGTGTCTAATGCACGTAAGCACAGTCCTCCAAGGCCCTTCAAACGTATCTGCTATGAGCCCACCCTAAACCAGGCCCATACGTGACATCTACAAAGTCCAGCCAGAAGAGCGTCAGAACTAGTAGCACGCACGGAGGATGATCGCCTTTGGACGTTTCTTTTCTCTTGGTGAGTAGGATGCCTACCTGACGGCTGCCATCTGAGGCTCCTGTCTAAATCAATCAATCGAAACGGCGGCGATCCATAGCTGGCTGCACGGTCGCACAAACGGCCGGCCGGCGGCACGGTTGAGCATGGGCGAAGCAAGGTAGTTTACTAGTCTCCCTAATTTTGATTGTGAATTGTGATCTTGTTAGTCCTTTGATCATCCATCAACATCAGACTAATTTATGCCGTAAAAAGGAATTAGGAATTTTTTGATTGCCTACTTTTGCATGTTTGGACACGGAGAGGAAGAGAGCCAGAACACTTTATAAATTAATTAGGTGATCCTCAATTTGCTTCTACGAAAAGTGACCAGTTAAGAATTCTTTTGATTGCCTACTTGTTCAATAATCATCATAGCCAGAGCTAATTTAAAAATTGATCTTTTGTTTTGTTTTGCCAAACGATATTGCTATGTTTTGATAGAAATGGTATAGCACCGTGATGCACAAATTTCTTCTAATTCAAAAGAAATACGCAATTAGCAGGCCGTCGAGGAAAAAACTCGACAATTATCATCTTCGCTCCTCTTTGGTAAAATCCTGGCTCCGTTCCTGGTGGCTCATGCACTAGCAACTAACGGTGCTAGCCTTGTTACAGGTGAAGTTATATTGTGGCATGATCATTACCAGATTTTGTATCCCATGCAGTTGCTAGCGATCTAGCTGCAATAAGAGCCACTTTTGTAAGAAAAAAAACTGTCTTCTCTCGTACGTGCTCTCTGAGGAGTACATATCTGGTGCTGCTGAAATGTGAAGGGGACTCGCTCGTGCCTCCTGTAAAATTACTCCAGTCAAGCAGCATATATACATGCATGCATGTCTCGACACGAAAAGGACATGCACGTCCTGCTTGAGTCTCACTCAGCCACTAGCTAGCCCGATAGATACGGCTGGCTGTACCGTACCCTTCTTTCAGTGCTCCAGAGCTAAATAATTGTACTGCACGATGAACCTGGTACACACACATGCACACTCGTATGCTTTTACGTGACCTCCCCGACCAGCCTGCACGTATACCAGTTTGCGCCCTGAGATGTACGGCTGGCTGAGCTTGTGTTCATCATGCACTGCATGTGCTTAGCCAGGCCATGGTAGTACTGGGCCTAGGCTACTCGCGCTCTCGCACTGGTGGGGAGCTCCTATGTGCTGCTCTTCGTCGCTTGCGCCGGAGTTGAACTGGGCCGGTGATTGCCTGACCTATTTATCAAGCTTGTTTTCCTTCAAAAAATAATTTATAATGCTTGTTTTTTATATTATTAAAAGCATCTCCAGAGATTCCATATTGGCGCTGCGCTAAATACCCGCTGACATAGCGCATGGCAGCGTGCACACGCATCCAGCATCTGAACACGCGCGGTAAAATTTTAGCGCAACACAATTTTGCGCTATCCAACACGGAATGTTAGTTGCTCCAACTACAGCATGCACAATCGCTGGACATGCGAGTGAATAAGGGCATCTCTGTCGGGCCAACTGACCGTGCTTGTTCGAATTTGTCCGAGCGGACTGGTGGATAGGTGCGCGGTGGCCCAGTACAAAACTCATCCAAACAAACGCGCGCAGACCGATTCATTTATGCACCAAATCTGGTCCTCGGTTGGATTGATCCGGAGAACACGCTTGTCCTCGCGCGTCCTTCCTTTTTATTTGGCGATCCCCTCCGCCAGTGGCATAGAAACCACACCACTTCTTCCAAAAAATCTCTCCCAAATTTTTACTGGCGGGAGCGGCAGGAAAGACGATGGATCCCACCGTCATGGCCGATGCTGCGCTCCCCGGCGTTCCCGCCTCCAAGAAGCGCGGTCGGGCGAAGAAGCTCACCAAGGACATGACGCCGGCGGAGCGTAAAGTGTAGTCGGGGAAGCGTGCTGACCGGCGGGTAGCAGCGAGAGCTCGAGCCGCCATTGCCAGGCTCGAGAAGGAGTGTCGGGATGAGAACGAGCGCTTCTAGGCGAACCAGAACATGGTCGACGCCAACAAGCTGGCAGTGAGTGCCTCTAGGTGTGCCGTCAACATGATCAAGCAGGAGGCGATGACCACCGCTTTCGGCAGCGCCGTCTGTTTCGATGGCACCGTCGCTCTTCCGGCACGTCCTCTACCAGCTTCGTCACTTCCACGCCTACCGGCCGGCCACCAACTCAGCCCAGGACGCCAGGGCCGCACACGGCCTCGCTTGGAGTCCAAAGTAGGAATGCCTCGCTCTCCCGTTCCGTCCTTACCTGCACGGCGTCGTCGGATGTGGGAGAGCCCATCATCGACCTAAACCGCACTCCAACCACTGCAGACGCAACCCCGGAGGCGTCAACAAAGAGGCGGTCCATCTATGCCGTGAACATGCCAACACCAGTCAACATGTTCGGTGAAATGCGCGCCGAGGCGCGCGGGGGGGGGGAGGGGCACCGACACAGTATGGTCACCACATTTCTTTGCCATTGCCAACACACTTCTCCCGTCGCTTTATGATAGCCAACTTGGGTGTAGGATTTCATGGCCAACGATGGCGAGGCCACCCTGCACGACATGATCAATGAGGGTGGCGGGGGCTATGCCGACGACGGCGAGACCCAGCAAGAGACGCAGCGGGAGACCCAGCCAGATGCCTGCAACATTGTGATGAGGCATTGTTTTGAAACGATGGCACTTCCATGGCCGAGGGGGTCACGGCCGCGTCGTTGGTCACTTCACTTGCGGCCTCAATTGTCGATGGCAAGAAGGTGAGCCAACGAACCGGGGGCTACACCCCCGCCGAGGACAAGCTCCTATGCAAGGCATGGATGGAGATTTCACAAGATCTACTATGCGGAACCGAGCAAAAGGTCTTTGCCTATTGAAAAAGGTGGGCAGGTTCTTCCATGAGCACAGGAAATTCGGGAAGGACGTCTTCTTTAGCGATCGAAACGATATCTCCCTCTCCAAGCGGTGTGGCACCATCCATGCCGAGTGTAGCAAGTTCCAAGGCTCCTACGAAATGGTGACGAAAAGGAAAATAAGCGGCATGCAGCCGGTTGACATGGTAAAACCTCTTCCTCTCTATGTCGATGTCTTGCATTTGCATTGAGCCATTGTTGGCATCCATATGTGCAGGTCTTGAAAGCAATGGAGCACTTTAAGATGGTGAATGATAATAAGACCTTCTCGTTGGGCCATTGTTGGACGGTTCTCAAAGACACCAAAAATGGGAGACTAGCTTTTCCCTTTGGAGAGAAACGTGTAGGGGTTCATAGCATGGAAAACAAAAAATTTCTACCGCATACACACAAACAAGCCAAGATCTATCTACTAGGTTGTAGCAACGAGTCAATTAGAGTACTCACCCTCGAAGATTCCAAAGCGATTAACGAGAGCAGATTCTCATGAGTGATGTAGTCATACACTTGCCGATCTCAATATCGCGTAGACGATCCTTCCGGCACTGCGTTTCGGCACCTTCCGCAGTCGGTCACACGTTCGGTATTCGATGAATACCTTCCTCTCCCTTGTTCCAGCAGGCAGCGGAGGTTGTAGTTCTCCCTTCGTGATTCCGGCAGCACGACGACGTGGTGTCGGAAGTAGAGGGAAAATCCCGCAGGGCTTCGCCTAAGCCGGAGCAGGTTATGGTGGATCTAGGGTTTCTAGCGATCTAGGGATTAGAAGGCCGGAGAGGAGGAGGCATGGCCGGCGGCGGCGATGCAGCTAGGTGGGGAGGGGCTGGTGTTGTGTGGCCTTGGGGCACCCCTTCCCCTCTATTTATGAGAGGGAGGGCAGCTTGGGAGAGGGGAGTTTGAATCCCTCCCCAACTCCCTCTCCTTGTTGGCTTGTGGTGGAGGGAAAGAAGGATTTTTTCCTTCCTCCACCAGGACACATTGTCCCAGTTTGACTTTTCAAACTTGCCTTTTGACTTTTAATTTGGAGCTTTGATTTATTTCTTGCTAATGCCCAACCAAGTGACCTAGGACATGATTCAATTATTCCACTTATCCATGACACATTCATGTACCCTTCACCTTCCGGTCTGGTGAACCTTCTAGAACCTCTCCAATGAAATCATCGGAATCATTCCCAAACTCCGGATTTGGACTTTCCTTATATGAATATTATTCTCCAGACCATTTCGGATCTCCTCGTGTTATCCCGGATCCCATCCGAGACTCCGAACAACATTCGGTCTCCCTACTTACATTCCATATCTACTAAACAACATCAAATCCTTAAGTGTGTCTCCCTACGGTTTCTGAATTATGTAGACATGATCGAGACTCTTCTCCGATCAATAACCAATAGAGGAATCTGGAAATTCATATGGCTCCCACATATTTCTACGATTACTTTCCGATCGAATGAACCACTTACATACGATACCAATTTTCCTTTGTCTCACGATATTTTACTTATCCGAGGTTTGATCGTCGGTATCTTTGTATACCTAGTTCAACCCCGTTACCGATAAGTACTCTTTTCTATTTCTTGTGATATGTGATCCCTTGTGAGCCAGTCACATACTTTTAAGCTAATTGGATGACATTCCACCGAGAGGGCCCAGAGTATATCTATCCGTCATATGGATGGACAAATCCCACTCTTGATCCATGCGCCTCAACACATACTTTCCGAACACTCAATGCCACCTTTATATCCACCCAGTTACGGTGTGGTGTTTGATATCATCAAAGCATCCATCCAGTGATGGTGATTAGCATGATCTCATGGTCAAAGGATTTAGGTTACTATGTATCTGAAAGCTTATAGCAACTGAACTATATTAAATGACTTGATCTTTATGCTGCTTAACTATAGGAGTATGTCCATCACATCATTCTCCTAATGATATGATCTTGTTGTTAATAACATCTCAATGTTCATGATCAGGAAACCATGATCATATATTAACCAACAAGCTAGTTTAACAAGAGGCTTTACTAGGGACTCTTTTATGTTTACAAATCACACAAGTATTAATATTTCATGTTAATACAATTATAGCATGGTATGTAAACATTTATCATAAGCATGAAGATATGATAATAACCACTTTATTATTGCCTCTTGGGCATATCTCCAACAAAATGAACAACAAGAAGGGAAAGAGCAATACTTCGACGGCGATGTCATTGATCTAGATGATGACAATGTCGAAGGCTTCATCGCCTGTGTAAGCAACGGGACTGTCGGTCGTGCCCGCCGCCCTGGTGGGCACAAGGCCACGAAGGCCGACCTCGCCTGCTAGGCTGGTTCCTTGGTGTTCTAGGAGACCTTTAAGAAGATCCTGGAGAAGAAGGAAGAGGCTATCACCGAGAGGGAGGATATGCGTCACAAAGAGAAAGAGGCAGCCGCTAAGACCTTTGTCGAGATGCACACGAGGTCTATCGAGGTGGAGGAAGCCAACGCCAAGGCTAGGCTAATGGAGATCGAGGCCAAGGCGAGGGCGAGAGAGGCCGAAGCCAAGGCCAAGGAAGCCGAGGCCAGGTCTAGGGTGCTGAAGGCCGAGGCGAAGGCCAAGGAGGCCGAAGCCAAGATCATGGCCAAGGAGAAAGCAATCATGCTCACCGACCTAGATAGCATCACCGACCCCGATCGCAGGGCTTGGATCGCGAAGAGGCAGCAAGCCATTAATGCTCGTGATGCCTGAAGGGAAATGGCGAAGGTGGATGCAACTTTTGGGGCAGAGAATCTGCCATTTTGTGGACATTTGTGTATGATATTGCCTCATTTTATACATTTTAGATCCACTGGCCACTTTTTGGCGATGCCCAAAGGGCGATGGCACACGTCTGCCATGTTGTTCGATACTCAATCTGTGTGTTTTTGCTTATCAATTTGACATTTTCAACTGACTGGCAACCCCTTGCCCAGCGATGGCGCCAACGAACGCCAGAGCGGACAGATGGGTCACGCCGCTGAGCGCGGTCGGCCAGATAGACCGGAGCCTAACCCAAAAGTGGGCGTGGACTGACCCAAACAGACAGAAACATACTGTTTGGGTCGGCCCGGTGGATCCCGGTGGAGATACCCTAAGACAACCGCGCGGAAAATTCACCCGCTTCTGTGCCCTCTTCTTCCGCCGCCCTTTGTGACCTGGCCGCCCTCTGCCCCGACCTGGACAAGGCCACCGTGCCTGCCTATACTCCGCTTCCCCGACACTCCTGGCCCGCTCCCTCCGCCTGCGTCCCGACCTGGCCGCACTCTTCCCCGACCTAGCCGCTCCCCCCACGCGCTCGGCCCACTTCCTCCACGCGCACCCTTGCCTTGGATGGGGATGGAGTTCGTTCCTGCCACCGGAAAGGGAGCTCGCCCAGCTGCTCGTATCGTCCCCGACCTCCTCCCTCCATGCCTGAAAAGCTGTGTCCAGGCAAGAGAGGCGCAAAGGATGGCAAAAGTTCTTGCATGTACCACCAATAGGGCCCTATCGTACTAGACTAAGGCCATCGCATACAAGCTTATCCATAAGGACGCCTTGAACGTGGCTATCGCTGCCAACAACAAAACCAACATTCATTCAATAGCCACAATTTTGACGACGTCCTTCACAATATGTCCAACTCTACACATGTCAAACAACATCTCTCCTCCGTTGGCGCCGCAATCCAGCCACTCCGTGTAGGCAACCCGCTTGTTCATCTTGCGTGACAAGTCATCGGAGGTGGGCGAATCAGTTTTGACGACCCTGATGCATGCTTCCCTCGACCTCAATAGGAATTAAGTGGCTGGCGACTCGCTGGTGGTGCATGCCAAGACCCCGCGGGACTACAGTACAAGCGATGACTTGGTTCCACGTAAGGATGGCAATTTTATCCATGGATCTAGGTATCCACGGATATCCGACCCGGTGGGTAAGGGTATGGAGGCCTAATTACATCCACGGATTTCATGGGGCGGATATCCGCTAATTCATGGTGTGGGGATCGGTAGTGGTTTCGCTCCATGGATATCCAACGGATACCCGGCTGACACGTGGGACCGACATGTCAGTGAGATTGTTTTTTACATGTGCAATATTTACTCAATATAAAAGGCCCCAACTTTCAAGCCGTAGGCCCAAAGGCCCACCGAAATAGTAATCGTAATTAACCCTAATTGGCTAATTTCCCTCATTACTCTATGACGGTCGTTTTTCTCCCTCCCCCCACGCTGAACCCTTATTTATGCCGAATGTTGTTATGATTATGTATATGGTGTGTAAACCAATGGATATCCATGGATACATGGATAACCGACGGGTTTGGATCTGGAGCGACATCCATGCCCATGGATATCTTCGTGGGCGGGCTAGAGTGACGTTCGTGGATTTGGATTTGGATTTGGTTTTGGTATATCCGTCCAAACCCGCTCCATTGTCATCCTTATTCCACGCAACCTGCTCGGCGGAATGTCTAGCCCGATGTTCGTCCAAGAGGTATGATCCATATCACCTCTTGTCGGTCTTTGGCCCTTGTAGTTGTCGCAAATGGTGCGAATGATATGTGATTTTTCTTAGGAGTATGGTGATGATGAATGGAGAGCATTATCTATGGGGACAGAACTCAACAGCCTACTCAACAAGATGGAGTCTCGATTGAGCACGAGCCATTGTTTGAGGATGAGCTATTTTATTTGAAGAATTTGTATGTTGAGCTATCTTATTTATGCGCTTGAGGCCTTTTATTTGATGGCCAAAAAACTATAAAAATGGCCTCTAGACGATTTGGCGTGCGCCCAAACATGCCGAATTGGTGGGAGAGGCCGAAGTGGCAGGATAAATACAGTGGCCCGTTGGTTGGACCCACGGATAGGGGAAGATAGTCCGTCTGAATAGGTCCTCCATACGCTCCAAACAGACCAATTCAGACCGTTTAAGTGTCCTAAGAGCATCTTGACGGCACCCCCAACCCGGCTTCCAATGGCCTTTGGGGATGCCGGACGAAAAAAGAGCCTACACAAGCACCTCCCAACCTGTGCCAACAACTTGATCCGCCCAAGAAACTGCCCGACACTCCCATGCCAACCCCCACAAGCATGGGTCGGGCCAGGGCAGCCGACAACGGATGTCACGTCGGACTGGCCGCTTCGGTCGCGCCGGGCCCAATCTTCATCCATTGGGCAGGCTGGTAAAATCAATTTGACGCCACATTGATCCAGTTCCATGCTATCCATAGGCCGCACGACGTCGGGTTTAGACACCAACATGCAGACATCAACACATAGAAGGCTTGTCTCGCGACGAGCCAGAGTTAATGGCGCTACGCCCTTTTTTTCTACCAGCGGCTCCTATTTTAAAGGGCAATGCCCATGCCTCCAATCAACACACTTCTACTACTTTTCTTTCTTATCACCACTCCCAAACTTGTCTCCTAGCGAGTTTACCTTGGAGCACAACGACCACAAGGCTGGTGATAGCAGGAGCGGTGACAGAGACAACCCTCCACCGCCGTCGCTCTTCCAGCACCGGTCGGTCTAGCACCAGCAGCCCTAAACATTCACCTGGGTTGCACTGGAGTGGATCAATCTCACCTTCGACAAGGAGGAGGAGGAGGAGAAGGAGGCGACGACACAAGCCCAAGCCTTGTCACCGCAAGTAGTTGATTTTAATTAAGTTTAGATTGTATTTAGGTCAAATTTCATTCAAATCGTGTAAATGTCCGCAAATTTGAATAAAATTTTATTATGCTTCTAAAAAATCGGATTGTTAAACGTTAGACGCGACCGTTGGAGGCGCCCATGTGGGATGGCCTCCCCAAACGCCACCAGTTTGGGCTAGCCTCTCAAAATCTATTGCTGAACACCGATCGGAGAGACAAGCGAAGATGCTCTAATTTTGTTTTCAAAGTAAAAAGCTATGCCCAGCCTCTGCATCAAACGAATGTTCTAAATGCGGTGGCCTGTTTGGAATGGTTTTAAAATGTGACATTTTTGTGCATGTAAGTGACCAGCCAGTGCACGACGCTCCCATAGCGATGTGCTGGCTGTGCTGCCGTCTATTATTTGAGGAGCCCGGTGGAGATGTTTTTAGGCCATCTCCACCGGCTCTGACCCATCCCGTCCGAGTGTGTTAGAACTCGTCCGTGCAGACGTATGGGACGTGCGCGGTGCCCCAGCGGTCCAATCTATTTGGACAAACGCGTTCGGCTCGATCCATTCGTGCATCTAATCTAGGCAACAGTTGCATCGTCTCGGACACGCACGGACAACTCGGGTGTCTTGCCCGTTGGTGTCACTGGTCCACCCGTCAGCCACCGTAGCATTGATTCAGACGTGCGCATGCACCGATTCAGATGCAACTGCGACATCGATTCAGAGAAGCTGCGGAAGGCTGACCAGCGGTAGCCTACGCTATCAATAGCGAGACGACACACTGACTGGCTGGACACTTCAATGCCGTCTTTTCAGCCTCCGCGTCGGCATCCGATGCCGGTCTTTTAACTGGCCGCCCGCGGCCATCTTCTCCCCATAGAACACCATCCTCTCCTCCTTCTCCTTTTCGTTCTCCACTACCTGTAGCTAGCCATGGCCGGTGCGCTGGATCGAGGGGAGGGCGCGACGACCGTGGACGTCGAGGGAGGCGTGGAGGACGCGGCCAAATCACCGCGCCACCATGCTATCCCTCAACCCCGTCGTTGTCTGAAGATTTTGACCAGACACCCAATTCGTCGTGGCCATCCACCTCGGCATACCGTGTGACAGGCTGCTCCTGTCCCGCGGGTTCATGACACTGATCGACGATGCGCCGCCCCCGCTTATCATGCTGCAGGAAAATGGCTTCAGGACCAGCAGGTACCTAGTCGATCTGCAGTTCGACCACCTCGGCCAGATATACCTCGACAACGGCTGGGAGTGCTACGCCCGCTCGCACCAGATCGAAGCGGGCAACATCCTCGTCTTCAAGTACGATGGCGGAGGAAATTTCGGCGACAGCGTCTTCGACCATACTATGTGCCGTCGCTGCTACCACTCCGACTCCGACGAGTAGGCTAGGCTGTGCGCGCGCCATCAATGTAGCCATTGGCCATTTGCAATAAAAATCTTTATTCGACGGGCAAATATATTACAAACAAGAGTAGAACGGATCGCCTATGGATCGACCGGCATTGGCCATTCTAGCTAGGCGCCGCCTATGGGTCGACAAGGCCCCATTATACGCTGAGAGAGTGGTGGATCAGTTCCTGCGTCTGCATCTCTTCTTCGGCTTGGGGGAGGCGGGCACGCAGGTACGCGCCGTCGGGATTGACCCACAATGCTTCACGGATGTCTTCACGCACTTCCATGAGCGCTAGACGCCAACAGTGCTCCGGCAGAAAGACGCGGTTCATCACCTCGAACGAGAAACGCTCGCCGGTGGTCCTGTTGTAGTCGTAGTGAGAGCGGCGGGACTGCAGTGGCATATGTAATATATGCGGGCACCCCGGAACCGGAGGAGGCTCCACGTCTGGTGCCACTAGGGGGTTCGGCCACCACGAGGGCAGCGGGCGGTCGGGCACTGCTTCTCTGAGGTTGCCACGGAACTCGTCGGGACGACGACGGTAGCCAGGCATGGTGGTTTTGTGCCGTGGGGTGGTGCGGGCTTGGTCCAAGATATCTCGGCGGCCCTTCCCTTTTTATGGCTCCGACTGGACGCGGTGGAAAACGCCCAGAACTAGCGGAAAAGAGAGGCGGGAGACAGCGTGGCGACGGGAAGACGCTAAAAAATACGCTGGTGTTGCGCTGGTCAAGCGCAGACAGATGGATCACACCGCTGGACGGCGTTGGCCGGACAGGCCGGACCCTCTTTCTATATCGACCGCGATCCGACTCAAACGGACAGAAACGGACGGACGGGACCTGTGTGCATGCAAGTGGCCGGCGAGTGGCCGGTACATGTGTCACGTGCAAAAAGACGCACAAAGTACATACACATGCGTGTAAATTATAGACTTTTGACGTGGGATCTTTGGCATGGATCCCTTGGTCTGTTCTACGTACAGGATTTGTGACAAACAAAAGTTCCCAGCTTTCCCTTTTTTTCCCCAGCGAAGTCGAGCCATCACGAAATCACAACTCATCACCAGCAGTACGGCCATGATGCATCGATCCTTCCAAAACCCGACCAGGTTACCCCGGCGAGCCCGTGACTGGCCGCTGGCGAGTGGTGGGTCACGGTGGCGCACGGGCTGTGTTGCCCCACCGGAGCAAAGCGAGAGACAAAGCCAAAAAGCCATCGACGCCGCCCGCCCACGCAGTACACGGATGTCCTGTCCCCCACTCCGGCTCTCCCGCTCGCCCGCCTCCCGCCCACTGCCCACTGGGCGACGAGGCTGGGCGGGCCTGGGCGGGGCACCCCTCGGCTAAAAGGGTGAGCAGAGGAGATTCCCGCGCCGTCCCGTCGCCATCCTCTCCCTGCTGCTGCTGCTGCTGCTCTAGATCCGCAACAGTCGCCGAATCCTATCTCCCGCCCCACCCGTCGCTCCCAGTGGCATCTACTAGTAACATTTTGAAACTGTTTTCGGCGAGGTTGCTGTCGCCATGGGGTGCGGGCACTCCAAGCCGCCGCGAGGGGACCAGGGCCCGGCGGTCGCGCTCTGCCGGGACCGCTCCGCTCTGCTCGCCGAGGCCATCCGCCACCGGTACGAGCTCGCCGACGCCCACCGCGCCTACGCCGCCTCGCTGCGCGCCGCCGGCGCCGCGCTGCACGACTTCCTCCGAGCGCAGCAGCCGCCGCCGCCGCCGCCCGAGCCCCCCGTGCCGGTTCTGCACGTGCGCCTCCCCGAGCACCGGAAGGGGGACTCGCTCGTCCCCGCCGCGCCCAAACAGGTCGATGACGATGGCGGCGGGCACATTCTTTTCTCCTCGGACGACGACGAAGAGGGCTCCGACGACGCGCACATCAGGTTCCCGTCCGACGACGAAGACGACGATGCCGAGCCGCGTGTCCCCCGCCCCGAGCCTCTCCCGCCCGCGGCACCGGCGCCGCCTCTGGCAGCTCCGCCGTACGGTGCTTGGTATGCTCCGCCGCTGTACAGTTACGGCACCGGCCCCGCAAATGGTGGGTACGGCGCCGGCATTGGCGGCTACGGCCAGGGCTTCTTCAGCATCAGTTACGCCCGCAGCCAGCCGCCGCCACCGTCCGTGTCATACGAGCATCGGCCCCAATCCACCAATGCCACCGTCCAATACTACCCGGGTAATGCACCTCTTCCCGGTTCATACTACGGCGGCTACCAGTACCAGTACCCCCAGGGCAGTGGCTTGCATCAGGTGGCAGCCTCTTCCTGCGAAGGGGCTCTGCCACCGCCTTCGCCGCCGCGCGTGTCCTCCTGGGACTTCTTCAACCCGTTTGAGTCAGTTGAAACCTTCTACCGGGAAGAGCCTGCTGCTGCGGCCACCAATACTCCAAGCCAAAGCTCCAAGGATGCGCAGAAGGAGGGCAACGTCCCTGAATTGGAGAACAAGGAAGTGGAAGAAGAGGTGGTCAATGAATCAAACATCATTGGCAACATCAGTGAAGTTGGGTTGGCCAAGGAAGAAAAAAGTAGCAGTGCTGGTGACGAGCCACAAACAAAATCCAAGTTGCCGGAGGCAAACAGTAGCACTGCAGGTAACATGATTCATGATGTCCATGTAGTGGAGAAGAGTGTGGTGGAAGAACATCTCCAGCATACCGATGCCGGTGGGGTACCTGAGATTTCTGGGAAGGCGTACAATGATGATGTCGAGGTGGCGCAGGAGATCAGGTTGCAGTTTGATGTTGCCGCAAAGTCTGCAGCTGAGGTGTCCAAGATGCTTGAGGTGGGGAAGATGCCTTACTACCAGAAGAAATCAGGACTGAAAGGTTTATGATGAGCTGCTCACTGTCAATCTTTTGTTATTTTGGTTCTGTTGTGAAAATAGGAAATTTTGCCTAACTCAACTGATGTTGCAGTATCCTCCTCGATGATGATCTGTGCGCGGCCTTCACTGGGCGAGGAGTTCCTGCGGTTTCAGGAGGAGAAAGCTATGGAATGTGGCAACCTTTCTTCGACATTGCAGAAGATGTATATGTGGGAGCAGAAGCTTCTTGAGGAACTCAAGGTTCTGAGCGCGCTTTACAATTTTCACTTTCGAGCTACATGATTTTATCCATGTCATATTGAACATTTTTTATCATTGCTACTTAACAATTTCAAACCATATTCTCCTGGAAAATTTCCGAGTAACGAACTCGAGTCTCAACAACTAGGTGCTGAGACTTGAGAGTGCTACACTTATTACATACAAAAGAAAGTTCTTGTAAAAACTTGTTAAATAGTTAATCATAGATGATTGGGATTTTGCATTGTGAATAAATCCAAATCCTATTTTGTCCTACTAGGTGTAGCCTATTTATATTTTCTAAAGTGATTTATGCTATCATTTCTTCCTCTTTTACATTCCATATAATTTTCTTCTAAAAGAATAGCAAATGTTTCTGTTTTATAATTATAGAGATTTATGTTTCTTATGCTTAACTTGGTGTTGCTATTCCTTTGCTTTCTTTAACATGTAACACTATGATTTTACTTTATTTGAATTGCGAATTGATATGAAAAAACATGATTTCTTCATCTCTGGTGTTGGTTATACTCATGCAATTCTGTCTATTACAGACTGAGGAGAAGATGAGAGTGCATTATGATAAAAAGCGGCAGGAGCTGAAAGTTCTGTATGAGAGAGGTGCTGAATCTCAGAAGCTTGAGGCAATTGAAATTTATATCAGAAAGCTGTCCACAAAAATCAGCGTTGCCATTCAGGTTATCAATGCTATCTCAAAGAAGATTAATAAGTTGAGAGATGAAGAACTAGGGCCGCAAACATGTGAGCTGATTCAAGGGTATGCAATACATATCTCTTTCTAAAAACAACACTAAAATTCAGATGGGTATTCCTTGTGCGTATATATTTTACGGTTAGATAATGGTATTCCTTGTGCGTATATATAAGCAGTGTAGAACTGGGTCTGCAGGGAGCCAAGCGGTTTGATCACTCTTTGGTGCAAAATTGTTAGTACGCAAGGATTTTCATTTCAGATATCCACCAACAAGCATAAATAGGAATAAATTGCACCGTCTACTTTCTGGTTTCTTGGCTTAAGACATACTTTCTCTGACAAAGCACTGCAGTTTGTTACCTTCTGGAATCCTAGTAACTTGTCAGGCATAATGAGATGATTTTAAGAAAGAAGTGGTATTTGATCCGTTTGATCGACTGGAGCTTCAAATTGTTTTCAGTGATAAGTTTAATTCTCAAATCACTGAAGCCATTGTCATGCATCTTTTTCCTTGGATAATACTGTCATTTGCATCTTAACTTTGATGCATATAATGAATTTTCAGGTTGAAGCAAATGTGGCATGCCATGTCAGAATGCCATCAGATCCAATGCCATGCCTTATCCCAAGCTAAAAACATTGACTCTACTGTAGCATCTGCAAGATTCAGTGAAACTCATATCAACTTAATCAAGCGGCTGGAGCTTCAGTTGCTGGATTTGGTTGCCAGTTTTGTCGCATGGGTTAATGCTCTAAAGAGCTACATTAACACTATAAATGACTGGCTCAAGAAGGGAATCGACTATGTTCCTGAAGTAACCGATGATGGGATTCCTCCCTTCTCTCCAGGACGATTAGGTGCACCCCCCATTTTCAGCATCTGTAATAATTGGGCAATGGGCATCACAAGGATACCCGAGACAGAAGTAGTAAACACAATGCAGGCCCTTACCTCTAATGTTCTGCACCTCTGGGAGAAGCACAGGTCAGAGTGGAGGCAGAGTATGATGGCTAACAGAGATATGGAGAGGGAGCTTAGAGTGATGGAGAGGGACGAATTGTCGATGCGCAAGGCTCTCAAAGCACAGAACAAGAAGCTTGTGCTTGTTTCCAATCAGAGCGGCGTATCCTTATCTGCACAGGCATTACAGGACTGTGGTCCACCTGCTGAAGTGGCTTTGCAATCGTGTATGAAGAAATATTTTGAAGCAATGGAGAGCTTCGCTGCTGCCTGTGCAAACACGTACAAGGATCTCCATCTTCGTTCTGAAGAAGAGAGAACTCGACCTGCCCAAGAGATTGGCAGAGTTTCCTAGTGGCATTTCAGACTTTTCTGGTACAGTGCAAGTAAACGACCACTGTTCTTGGATGAGCAGAAATTGTGCACATAGAAGTATCACACATTCGCATTGCTGGTCTCGTGACCATTTGACCTGGCTATCCCCCTCTGTCTGGTTTGGGGTTTGCAGGGTTTAAAGCGGCCGACGTGAACATTTGTTCTTCTAAGACGGGGTTGAATCATCAGACTGCAATTGCTCTTACCAAACCTGCCATCTCATGCCGGAGGAAGACGGTTCTGTAAATAAGTGAATCAGCGTAGATGATATCACCAGAGAGATGAACACATTACAGACAAGGAGTCCAGATCACTTGGTTGTGTATAACCCCACCAGCTGAGTTCAAGTCCTCATGGACATGAATTTGGGTTTCTATTTCCACTATCAGTTAAAAAAAGGAGAAATGGAAGGTGCTGATCAGAACAAAGATCTGAAGATCTTTGATCATTAATGAAGACTCAATTGTTTGGGGAGAAATGGTAGGTACTGAACTGCTGATCCGAAGATCTTTGATCATTCATGATGACCCTGCAATTGTTTGGGGAGAAATCAATGGTGCTGATCAGAACAATGATCTTAAGATCTTCGATCATTCATGAAGACCCTGCAATTTGCTTGGAATGCTGCTCCTTAAGTGTATGAGTCATTGTTCTCAGCATGATATCATAACCGATTCATGATCCTGAGACATGTTAGGTGCTCATTGTGGAGCTTTGCTCTTCAGGCCGATATTATCTGGAGCTTGAGCCTTTCTTTTAGAACAGACAAGGTCCTGGCTCGGTTTTCCAACTGATGTGTTCATCCAACCTCAAATTTTCACCTTATTTATTTTTCTTAACATTATTTTTCTTGGTTGCTCACCACATACATATGCCATGTGGTTTCATCCTATTTATTTGTATGCATGTTTCATTTGTATCTGTGACTTTTGTACAGCTACGGTATCACCTGAGCCTCTTGTAACATTTTTCTTCTTTTACCTTTCGCCGTTATGATATGCTAATCTGTCCATCAAGCTATTGTTTGAACATGGAGAAATGATTGGGGATAAAGGCACATCAAAACTTGTGTGAGGTCACCTTCTCTTTTCTGAATCTTTTTTGAATGAAATAAGTGGCATATATGACTTGGAAAATGCTTTGAGAGCATGTGATCCAGCATTTGATAGTTTGAAGAGACCGGAGTTCCACTACTCATGCCTGTATGCACTTTGGACAGATCAGTGCGTCTTTTTTAGATGCAAATGCATGTCGAAAGCCAATCATCAATCGCTAAAGCTGCTGATAATCTCTCATCACTAATGAGCGCCGGCCGCAGTTGGGTTCGCAAAGTGACACGTGGCTCGTGAGGTGGGAACTGGGAAGATCATGAAGCCATGACACACAGACACCGCCGAGCGAGATAATCTCTCACGAGTCATGATCGGAGGATTCTAAGCAAAGGATCTCCCGCTTCATTAAACATCTCAACCTTGCGAGTTGCGATTGCGACATCCCCTGGGTAAACTAGCCTCGACTCCATGATTGGTCGGTACGGACGGGAAGGGAAGCTCGCACGGATGATGCCCATGTCCTGTCCTTATCTGTGCATCAGCGCGTGCTCGGCAACTTCGTCTAGCTTGGCGCGCCCGGAGGCGTCCATGTGTCCAGCTCCGGCCCAACCGCTCGCGGGTGGAACGCTCCTGGTACGTACATACGTACATCGGCCGCGCCGCGCACGCCCGTGGGGGGCATGCCAGCCTGCCGTGCCGGTGGCCGGCCGGCGCCAACATGACAGCGCACCGACGTACGGCGCGCGCGCGCAGGGAGGGTACGTATATATGGGCTCCGACGGCGGCACGGAACGGATAGAGGTTCGCTGCTTCTGCGATCAACTTGGCATCTCATCGATCTCATCTGGACGTACGTACGCACGCGCAGTAGGTATCACGAAGTGAAGTGACATGGAGGGCTACGGCTTCTTGGGTTCCTCGTCGCCGGCGACGATGGCGGGGGATTTGGAAGGCGTGGCGCGCGTGTACGAGCACGTGGAGCCGCTCATGCGGTTCGCGCGCGCCGAGCAGGTGGAGGAGGAGCTCGAGGCGTCCATCGGGATGCTCGACGCGTGCGCCGCCGCGCGGGACGGGCTGTGTGCCATGCGCGCCTGCGCGTTCGACCTCGAGGTCGCCCTCCGGCGCGGGGACGCCGCCGCCGCCCAGAGCGCGGCGGGTGCGTACGCGCGCCTGGCCAGGAGGGCGCGCGCGGACGTGAAGAGGCAGCAGCAGCACCGGCGGCGCCCGAGGCAGGAAGCCGGCAGTGCGCGCTCACTGGAGGAGGCACGGCGGGTCACCGTGGCGGTGCTGGAGCGCGTCGTGACGGCTCTGTCGCGGCGGGTGGCCGTGTCCGCGGGGCCGAGCAGGTGGTCGGCGTGCATCGTGGCCAGGGCGTTCATGAAGAGGACACGGGTGGCGTGCGAGGACGCCCAGAACAGCGCCACCGCAGCCGTCCTGCCGTCGCTCGCGCTGCGCAAAGACTCGTCGGCGTCGCGGGCGCAGAGGGAGCTGCGAGCGCTGGGCGACACCATCCAGCACCTGGAGGACGGGCTAGAGCTGCTCTTCAGGCGCCTGGTGCAGTGCAGGGCATTCCTGCTCGACATGTGTAGCTCTTAGGTTTTCATCAGAGGATGATCGATGGTGTCTCTTCAAATTTTGGAGTTTAGATTTAGAAAAAATTCTTTGAGCCGTTGATGATTTTTCTCGGATTTTAGATGCAGTTGTCTCTGCCAGTCTGTCCGTACGATCATAGCATCAAAGGAAATGAAATGGCTCAAAATTCGGATATATTATCATTTCATTTCATCGCAGTTGTTTCTCTTCTACCATCGTCTATCTACGTCAAATAAAGCTCAGCAAATCCACTCTTCTGCAGACATGCTTAAAGTTAGCTGGTATCTTTTTTTTCCTCGGATAACCAGGCCGGATTGTATTTCTTGCGAGAAATAACAATGGATAGGAGCCCATCTCCATTCTGCATGGCAGGATGACGGTATCTTAAAAGGGGACTCGGGATGGACAATTGAAGTTGGAGTGGTTCACAGTGGCAAGTTTGACAGATCGAGGACCCACTCCTCTCCCCTCGCGTCGCCTCCTCCAGGGGCGACAGGGGGAGCCTAACCCTAGACGGCCGCCGCCACCCCCTCCTCCCTCCCTCCCTCCTCTCCTCGCTATCCCCGGAGGCGATCGCCGGAAAGCCGCGCGCGACGTCGGTGAAAGGGGGCAGCGGGGACCCAGCATCTCGCGGCCAGGAATCAGGGGTCTGGAGGGACCTTCTCCCGGCAGCGAGCAGCGCGGCGGCGCGCGGAGAAGAGCGGGACGGGCAGAGCTCACCAGAGAGGACGGAGGCGAGCTCACGAGCGGGACCCTGGGCAGTTGCGCAGCAACGGTAGAGGCCCAGGAGCGCAGGCCGCCTTCTTCGACGCGCATGGAAGGTGCAGATTGGGGTTTTGTGACTAGACAGATTGAGGGAAAATAACATGAGCTCGTGAGAGAAGAAAGCCGAGCAGGTTTATATACGCGGGACTGTTCGTAGTTCTCGAGTGAACACGTGTGAGCGTGAACTCGTGTGAGTGGGGGCTAGCACGGTCTCCACTTTCTACTTGTATTAACAACACGTGCACGGTATCTCGGAAACATGCATGACGCGAGTTTTCGAGGCGGACGGCATAATGGTCCGCCTTAGTAGACCCCTAGAGACGTTTAATATTTTAAACCGGCTACGGCTGAGTGATCTAGGAAGACGGAAAATAATTGTCGTCGTCTCAGGTTCCATCTAAAGGCGTTTTATTTTAACGAGCGGCTGATGGTGTAGTCGTATTAGAGACGGTGCAGATTAGTAACCGTTTAAGGTTAAAGTTAAAGGCGATCAAAAAATTACGACCGCCTGAGGGTGATGAACACAACCAGTGGATTGTATTGTTGGGATAAACCGGATCTAGGCATAGTCTCGTTACTTGTACTAGTGTCTGTTGAACTTAGAATTTTAGTTAAACTTCATAGAATTAAAATAAAGTCTACAAAAGTTCAGCAACACTCTTTCTTGATTGCATCGGCAACTACACGGTCTACAAAAGTTCAACAAAACAACCTCATGGTTGCTTTATCAAAATATGTCATCTCCAATAGAAGGTTTGAAGCTAGGCATGCTAAGTAATTCAATAAATTTTATAATGTCTTCATATCCATGCGAGTCTTATTTTAAAGTTCGCTCTGTTGGATGATTTTTCCTCGCCTTTTCCCCTTTTATATGTGACAATTTAGATAGTAGTGTTGGAGTAAATTATTTTGAATGATATAACCGTGTGATTATTATACCTTAGATAATGGCGCGGTAGTTATAGAACTTGCTAAGTATGTACTCAAACTATCTTATTATCCCTTGCTATACTCTAGTAATTTGTTAATGTCATCACAATCCAAGAAGATGATAAAAAAGGACCACTACAAGGAACCGAGGAGCAAAGGAGTCAACGGCGGATACTACAAACAGTGAGGGTGAATAGATGGGACTCAATTTCCAATGATAGAAATCATACCATTAGAACGTTACCGAGAAAGCAATAGTCATTATTGAATTGATGCACTAGCCAACTATTTCAAAATTCTGAACTGATGGGAAAGACTGTGCTATATATTATATTTCTGACACTCTCCTCACGTGCAGGATGTGGACTTTTCTCACAAGCTTAGAACGTGGATTAGGTTGTCCATAGATATTTATTTTTAATACCGTGTTGGCCAGAATTTGAACTCTAGACCCCGGTCTCTGATACCATATAAATTGATGCACTAGTCAACTATTTCAAAAGTCCAAACTAATAGGAAAGGTTGTGCAATATATTATATTTCTAACAGTCATTACTTAGTTGTAGATATAGTTCACGATGTAGATCTAGATCTAGATTAGTCTATCAATTGCTCATTTTGGATTTTGGTTTAACCAGGAGCTTATCTGACAAACTCATTGTGTCATAAAAATTCTGAAGATCTTTTGTAAAGATCTATGATATAAATAACATAGTTAAACCCTGAACCTGCGATGTTTTTGTTATACTAATCTGTTGAGATATTATAACTACCTAAATCCAAAACATATAGTACATTCAGTGTTGTTTTTCTATGGCCCACATGTTTTTTGCAGAAACTTTGTGAGCGGAAGTGCATGCGACAAAGAGACAATCGAGTCTCTGCGCGAGAGAAGAGTCCCCTAATCCTTGCGGGTCACACGTGCGGGTGACTCCGCCGGGGGGGGGGGGGGGGGGGGGGGGGAGGGACCCTAGACATGAGAACCACCCCATCCTGACCTCCCCTGGATGTTGTCGGCACTGACGGTGGTGGCATTACCCGGTAGCCAAAGGTGGCAGGGGGAACGAGCGCGCTCTGGCGACTGATTCTGTGTGGAGGAGGCGTCATCAGCAATGCTTTGTTGGGAGTTGCGGCCGCGCACAACGAGCTGGAGGAGAGCGGTAAAACAGAAAGGAGAGTGGCGAGCAACCATGGAGGTGACAGCGCTGTCCCGGAGGTCAGCACCGAGATGGAGGTGCTGACCATTGTTACAGGTTTTCTTGGCCTCGGAGGTAGCCTGGTGCGGTGCCCCTGGGCTAGCTCCTGGAGGAAGCGCCTACTACGAAGGACCAACACAGGTGCCCCTACTAGTGGTGACACATCCTTGTTCGAGAGAAGGCACCCTGCTAGCGGCGGCGCGTCCTAGATATGGGCCAAAATAGCCCGATCTTGGTTTGAGGGCTGCGATGGAGTGCTTGTCGCGGAGTGCAATAGCGGTGAATGGCAGCTCATCGACCGAGATGGAGATGGAAGAAGGGCGGGGATGTGGAGAGAAGGGGCGTCTCTCGTCCGTGCGGGGTCCAGGAGTTCCACGACACTTCGGCCATGATGATGGGGTGTTGCGGCGATCGGCGTGAATAACATGGACATTTTCCCCATTCCGGTGGGTTTGGAGGGAGGTGTTCCGCGATACATACGGAAGTCTCGCCCGTCTTCGGTAGGTGCCGGCAACGATGGCACCTGTGGGTGTCGTTCTTCTATTTGGAGGCGTCGATGTTTGACACGAGAAAAACGTTCTGGAAAAGTAGAAGGTAGGCTACTCGAGGGAAGAAGGATGGTAGCGTGTTTTTCTCCTGCGCCGTGTAAAGAAAATAAGTGCGGGCGTGCCAGTGTACCGTAGTACACAAGAAAAAGGTAGGGAAGATGCATTTCATTAATCTCTCATGGAGAAACAAAGTACAAATTCCTAATACAGTGCGCTCCGTGGCCTACTTGCGCGGCCAGCCTGACTAGGGCGATTGCGATCTCATGGTTCCCGGGGCCTCGAAAGGCACCCGGTTAATTACTCTCGCGGATTACGCCGCGAGACACCTCCGATTAAGCCGTGTGGTCGTCTTCGTCGTCTTCTCTTCGCGTTCTCCATGCATGATGTGGTGGTGGTGTGTGTGTGGGCGGCGGCAGAGCCCGTGTCCTCGTCGGTACACGCGCCGCGAGTAGCATGGCCTTTGCTCCGGCCATGCCCGCCCTTGCCGTCGTGCCTCGTCGGTCTTGACGGCGTCGATGTAGTTGGAGTTGGAGTAGCATGGGTCCGCTCATCTAGGACTTCTCGACGACCAGCAGCCTCGTCGGGGTGCGCAAGGGGTATGCCTCGTAGGAGTAAGTGTTGGTGGAGATCGGCGTCGGTGCAAAACCGACACACGCCTACAAGTCGGTGCAGCCAACGTGGTCGACACCTCGTCTCGGTCCGACGCCGAGTTCACGGCTGTCGTCCTAGACAAGAGCGTCGTCTCACGGGCTCGTGGAGATGGGAATGGCGCCGACTTGCATACTAGTAGCCCGTCATCACTCGTCTTCGGCACGCCTCGCCGGAGCGAAGAAGGCACCGGGCTCGATGGGAGAAGAGATGGCGCCTGGCTTGCATACTAGCAGCCCGCCATCACTCGTCTTCGGCACGCCTCGCTGGAGTGAAGAAGGCACCGGGCTCGATGGGAGAAGAGATGGCGCCAGGCTGCCGTGCGCCCTCAGGCCGTCGTCTGTGATGTTGGAGATAGCACCGGGCTGTACGCCGGTAGCCGCACGCCCTCGGAGCCGTCGTCTCGTCGACGTTGGTAGGAGGTGAAGAAAGGTTGGGCTGCACGCCGGCAGCCCCGCCGCCATCTTGGCCAGCATGGTTCGTCGAGATGGACGTGGCACCGAATGCACGCCGGCCGCCTTATCGCCGTCGTCTTCGGCACGCTTCTCCGGTGTGAGGAGGTACCGGGCTCCACGCCTCCATCGTCTTCGGCGCCGCCGTAGAGCATGGCTCGATGGGGAGGATATGGCGCCGCTACGGCACGCCTACAGTCGCATGGCCGCCGTCTTTGGCGCGCCACACCAGAGTGGAGATGGCGATGGCGCCGGGCTGCACGACGGCAGCCTCACGTCCTCGGGGCCGTCGTCTTGGTGGCGACGGAGAGGGAGATGGCGCCGGGCTGCACGCCGGCAGCCGCGCGCCCCCGAGACCATCCTATTGGTGGCGGCGGAGGTGGAGATGGCGCCGTGCTGCACGCCGGCAGCCGCGCGACCCCGAGTCGTCGACTTGGTGGCGTTGGAGATGGCGCCGGGCTACACGCCGGCAGCCGTACGCTCTCGGGCCGTCGTCTTGGTGGCGTTGGAGATGAACGTGGCGCCGGAGATGGAGATGGCGCCGTGCTGCACGCCGGCAGCCGCGCGCCCCCTGGTCATTGACTCGGTGGCGTTGGAGATGGCGCCGAGCTACACGCCGGCAGCCGTACGCTCTCGGGTCCGTCGTCTTGCTGGCGGCACCGGCAGCCGCGCGCCCTCGAGGCTCGTGGTAGTGGAAACGGCGCCGGCTTGCACGCCGGCTGCCCCACCGTCGCTCGTCGGTGTGGCTCGCTGGAGTGGGGTGACGCCGTCTTGTCCATGTGTTGGACGTATCCGCCTCGGCGCGGCAGCGTGTGCATGTGTGTGTATATGTTGTAGAGAGAAAAGAGAAAAAGAGAGAGATTTAACCACGATTCTCACCATTAGAAAGCTCCATGCCGCCTCCCTTCTTGCTTCCGATCGGGTATACGTGTGTGTATGGGTGCTGATCGATGGATGAACGTGTTTGTGGATGGATGTTTGAGGAAACGGAGATTGTTTTTTTTTTTTGGGCTGGCTGCGGCGTGCGTACGGTGGCTGCCTCCGTGCACGAGAGTTCTTCAAACCAGCGAGTACAAGCTCTGCATGAGTTTTTGATTGGGGTCTGGGTAGCGTCGTCTTCTTTTTATAGCCAGGGAGAGACGCCGTATGGATCAGAAAGCGACTCTTTCGGTCAGTTTCATGCGCGTGTTTATCTTATCATCGGAGTAGGCGCCGGATCAACGGGAGTAGTACTTATCTTTTCAATGGATTGACATCAGCTAGCCAAAATAAACCTGTTACACACGTCATGTAGCCAATACGTATGCGAACGCGCCGCCGGCCGGCCGACCGGACCGTATACGTACGTCTTACAATTTTTACCGTACGTGTATCCCTGCAAAATGAACTAGTAATTAATTAAATTATAATTAGTAGCTCTTTTCTTCATGTTGTATTTACTAGGCGCCGGTTCACAAGAAGTAGCTGCCTGCACTAGCTGTGCTTGTATGGATAGATGCTAGCTGCATGCACATACATGTCGAGTTGATCAGTCGAATGATCAGCTTTACGTACTTGCTGGCTCGGCTGATCATATGTTTTGTACCCATCAACGTGACAATACAAATTAGCGTCGAACAGTCGATCGTCGAGGTGTCTCGACACTTCACTCATTTTCTCTCAGGTTTGGTGGATTCTGTAACATCCTAGGATTAGCACCTAGAAATAGAGAGGACACAGGTTTGTGCATTGCATTCATGCATAAAAAAATCCGGGGAATTTTCACGCAAAACCAAAAGAGCTACAGAGGGATCGGGATCTCTCTTGTACTGAAGGAAACTTCGGAGCAAGTGCGATAGATTTCGACATGACCTTTGTAGAATCCTTTGTTTCATGGAAAATTTGTTCAAACATGTATTTGAATTTCAAATAATTTATAAGATACACAAATGGAAATTAGAAATACTTTAATAACTTGAAATAAAATGATTACATTAATAATATATAAAAGAATTCTTAAATACAACAATATATTTATATATACATGACATTATCTTTACAATCAGGATTTACAAAGGAAGAAATAATAAATAAATAGTTTATTATTTACAAACACAATATTAATACAAAATCTTTACACATGTGAATAAAAGGGAAATTACAACCAGATTAAAAAAGAAAACCTAACTAAACTTGTTTTCTTCTTCTTGATCTTCATTCCTGTAAGATAATCAACAAAGAAGGAAACATTGTTTAATGTTAAAATGTTTGCCCCACCATAGGTGAGGCAATTTGATATATGAAAATAGCTTAGGGATTTTGGTAAGAACTACCAAAATCCACTAACAACCTAGGAGGGTACCACCAAATCTAGGCAACAATTAGGATATGGATTATGGGAACTAAACACTTGAGTAATGAGAGGCAACTATGAGAATCCAGGAAATCAGTGCATATTTGATCCATCATTTGAAGACAACAATAAGCATGCTATGGCACCCTCCTAAGCCTAGATAAGTTCAAGAAAATAAAAATCAAAGCAACACAACAAGTAATCTGTCTTAGCACTAATCAGCCAAGAAGATTCATAGTTAACCTGATCTTTGCCAAGTACTTTAAGTCACATGGCAAGTAAGCAATAGCTCAATTGCTATGTAAAAGCCACAAATATTTGATTAGGGAAAAATCCCATTTAACTGAACCAAATGACGGTTGTATCCATCAAGATGAAATAAGGAAAGCTACAGTATAAGACAAGGAAATATCAGGCATTCACTTGATCTTATCCACACATCACAGCAACCAGGTAAGCAGCACAGTCACTGCATGCAGAATGTGTGCTGTCGACACAACAAGACAGCATCCGAACTAGAAAAAGGAAAGCACAGCCACCATCACTGGTTAGACACGCCATAGTCCTATCCTCTTCTCAAAGCCACACTCCTCTGCCTCAAGAACACCACAAGTAGTCCTAGCCTGTACCAGATCAACACAGCAGAAAATATACACAACACTACCATCAGAGTTACATACCACACCATCTCTAGCTCTAGTTGCTCCCAGGAGCCATCCAGGAGCTAGGAGTAAAGGGATTCACAACAAAGGCAACATGGTTGCAAGTTAGGAGGAGGGAAGAAGCACTAGTAGTCCAAAGAAGAACTAGCCAGCATATCAAGTATCAGGATAGGAATTCAAAGTAGATCCAGCAAGGAATAAGGAGGAGCAGGATTTCAAGGACAAGATGCATGGAATCTTACATTAGTAGCAGAACAATATCAACAATCATATCTTGTAGCAGGTAGAACATTACAATATTTTCAGCATCTGTATTCTCTTTTGCATCAGCATCTTGGGAAAATAAAGAGACTAATACCCATCAAATCCACTCCTATACCCTTCAACCTGATGATCATCTAGGAGGATTGGAGGAGGGTGTTCTCTCAGATCTACATAGAGATGCTATGTATGTTCCTCATAGAGAAATAAAAGATACATCATAATCTCTGTTCTGATTCAGAGTTTGGCCTCAGCCTTTGCATCCTAGGCAGGGGCTATAGCACACTTATATTAATCATACCAAGGCCATAAAATCATACAAATCATCTTTTCACAAACCAGCAAGCATGAAGGATTGCTGGGCACAAATCCAAAAGAATTGGAATTGCACCTCAGGCACAATCCCAAACTCACTCCCACCAAACTCTCAATCTAGTCTTAAAAACTAGAACATCAGCCCTTCATCAAGTTTGATAATAAGTCATTTTCTTAGATATTCAAAAATATCTAAGAATTATTTTATATTTTTTAGTTACACACTGCTTATCTTCACATTTTGATTCAAGGCAGCTCATACTACAACAAATATCACAATCTTCATTTTATAAGATCATCCAGAATACAACAGCTACCCTCTCATATAAGTTTAGAAGAATTCAAATCATTTTCCTAGCTAATAAGCCAGGAAACATTTAGTACTGCTATTATCCCTGACAAAGGAATGCATATCTTAACACATTCAGATCTAATTACCATATGTCATTCACCATCCAGCAATAATTTCAAGACAATATGATTTCCAGCTCATTTTCCTAACCAACTCAACTAGCAGTCAGTATCAATAGTTCTTGACTATCAACATGAACTAGCAAATGTTCAAAACAGCAAGTATCCCAAACAGATAAAAATCCAAACCAATGGTTTGAATTTTCATGTCTACTGTAATCATCCAGAAGGGTTTCTCAGATCATCTACCCAGATTAAGAGTAGCATAAACCTACTCTTACCATAATACCTCATCATTTAATCATAGGGTAAAGAATCAAACTAGAGCTAAGATATCTCCACAAGACACAGTTATTCACCAGATGTGAACCCTAGGTTTAGAGATGAAATCTAGACAGTGGGTAATTACAGAAAGCACACTTGACATAGCAAGGTAGATAAAGCCTGGAGGGGGAGCATGGAAGAGAGAAACACCTACCTTTGGCGAGTCATATCTCGCCGGAGAGGAAGAAGAAGTAGTATCGACGGCAACGGCAACACAGAACACAACGGGGAAGGGCTCACCATACACCACCACCTAGCCCAACATCAATCTCATCACCAAGGCGGCACATGGAGCAGCCCTGAGGGCCACAGCATCCTACACCGGCCTAGAATACGAACTTCAGTGAGCGGCGGCGCCCGAATCGACAACCACCACACCATGGCATAGCTAGGGTTCTTGACGAGTGCGCAATAGGGGGGTGCAAGCCAAATCGATGGGGGAAAAGAAGAACGAAGAGGTGGCAAGGCAGCACCATCCTGCGTCGGTGCCGGAGGCGGCCGGTGGCGGTCGGGGCGACAAGCGGCGGCGCTGGCGGCGCATCGCGCACAGAGAGGAACACGAGAGAGATAGGGTTGTGTCTATGTGCGTGCGTGGGGGTGAGGAGAGGGGTGGGTTGGAGTGTAGTGTCGAGCCCGGTCTAGGTGGGCCAGGCCAGCCCATATATCCCAAACAAACGGCCCATTTCAAAATAAAATAAGAAATCAAATAAAAGAAAAAATAATTAAATTACCAGAATAACCTTTAAACATTTCCAGCTATAGAAAATTATACAAAAATCATAAAAACATATTTAATATATTAAAATTATCACAAAAATAATATCCACCTAAGAAAAATATAATTTTACTTATTTAAGTTAATAAAATGCAAATAAATATTAAACACTATTAAATCTTAAGTGAAAATTTATTAATTAAGGAAAAATCCTAAAAATAAATAAAAATCAATTTTGTGTATAAAAATAACTTTAATATTTTATAAAAATACTAACTTAGAGTTTTACAAATAAAATATAAATCAAATATTTAAAGACACATAAATATTTAAAGAATTTTATAAAAATAAAGGTAATACATAAAATTAAATAAAATTCATTTTTAAGATCTTTAATAAGTATATTTCACTAGAAAAATACTATTTATATTATTTAAGAACATTTTAAGATAAATAAAATTCATCACTTATACCCACTTTGTTAATTCTTAAAATTATTTCTTAAGTAAGAAATAATCCCATTTTCTTATAAAACACTAAAACCTTTAAAGTTTGATTACTAAGTATAAATCCATAATTAAAATAAAACTTAAATATAACTATTAGCCTTTAAATGTTTTTAAATCTTAAATTCAAATTAAACTCCTTTTAAATAAATATTATATATCACTCATGTATAAGGGGGTAAATAATGTCCATTCCTCAACCACTCTTAAAAAATGACTTTAAACTAAAATAAATTTGTAAGATCATCTAATTATGCTCCCATTAATAAATTGCATATTATTAAATTTATCTTTCACTTAAATTAAAAGGGATCATCCTTAATCATATTTGCTAAAACCCTAAAGCTAGATGCTATTCTAAAACTCATCATATCTTACAATTCACTTCTATTTTTATAGTTAACTTTGGTTTAAACAATCATAAACACATTTGAAGTTTATTCATGTTTTAAAGTTAACTTTAGTCACTTGTATCATCAATTAAAATATAATAACTCAACACCATTCCTAACCGTCACAAACCCTAATGTAAAACCTAATAACCTTAAGGCTAATTAACCTTAACTAATACTAGTTTATTCAAATGTTATTCTTTTTGCCACTTCACACAAACAAGTCTATATTAGTTTCTTCAGCTCTTAAGAACTCCACTCAAGGAATTTTTATCCTAGTCACCAGAAAACAACTAATCATAATCACATTACTCTATCCGTATTTGTATATTTTGGATTGTAACACTTAAGTTCCTTATCAATGTCATTGCTTATAAAATAAACTTAAAGATAAAATCAAACTAGCATAGCATTATTTATGCATAATGGTATCTTGCTTCTTTAAACATTAGTCCTTACCGGACCAACGATGATGATTTCAGATATTGGATCTTCTATTATATCGAAGACCGTGAGTGCATAATCTTGCAATCACAAAAGGCAAGTTCACACTTGCTCATGTCCTTTGATTATTTTCTGTAAAGTTTTTTGCAAATCCAGTGTTGTCATCACCTGCATTTAAAAAGGTCAGAAAACACTATTTTCATAATAATATGATTATAGGTTATTTACCATGAGGTAATAATCTACTATGAAAGTTCCGGTGGTAAAGGAACATATTATCTAGGACTTAACAACCAATGTCGCCAGTGATTCTTGCGCCGTATATTACGCGTTAACCATGAGATTTGGAATGGGACGGAGAAGTCAGCTAGATCAGCTCCCTTTCGCATGCATTGGACACTGTTCTGGGCATTTGTAAGTTGCAGATCATGGGTATAGCCGTTTTATACGGGGGAAGTCTACCGTGGATCTGGGCTTACAAAAGACAGATATCTAGTGTTAATGGTTGTTGTGTGTATCCAATTAAGGTATAGCCATTTTATACGGGGAAAAGTCTACCTTGAGTTTGGTCATCCAACAATTGTGGTGTATGCGGGGTCGCGGAGAAGGGCAGTGATTGGCTTGGATCTTAGTTTGGGCCTCATACCAAGGAAGTGTGAACGAGCCTATAACTCGGATGTGCAACAAAGCTAAGATCTCTCATGGGTAAAGTGACGCACCTCTGCAGAGTGTAAGGACTGTAACTTGTTACTCCGTGTTCCGGGAAGGAGCTGCAAATGCTGCGGGAAAGGAACTCCATGAAAGTTCTGGTAAACCCGTGAAGGCTGATGGACATAGATTTTCAGAATAAAAGTAACCTTTGAAGAAATGTTTATGAAAACTTGCATTGCTACGACCTATTGTCTGTGGCTGTAGATAGTGCATCAAACAGTCCTCTTTAGTGAATTTTCTGAGTACGCTCGTACTCAAAGTATCTTCTTAAACCTTGCTAGATCTCGGAGAAAACAATGGCGTTTCCAGGAAATAATTCACTTGAAGAGTTGAAGATATCTAAGGAAGATCAACGGAGTCGAAGACCTGACCAAAATCTATCGAAGACAAGCTGAAGCGTAGAATATAAATAAAACTCCTAGAATCTAGAACCTACTTGTGTAGAATAATACTATAGTAGTACTTTCAAGCCTTATACATATATTAATAGTAGTACTTATAAAGTAACTCCGAGTGGATCTTTCTGGTTCTTTCTGTATAATATTCCTCACTGTCCGAGGAAGCTCTCTGTATCTTTTGTAATATGCTATATGTAATATAAAGTGTTGTCTTGGACCTGCGATGTTTCTGTTGTACCACTCTGAGGGATATAATGCGGATGGAACGGTGTTCCATTGGTATTATATCAACGACTATAGTGTACTACACCATGCAGTGGTATGCCGGGTCACCGCAGTTGGTATCAGAGCATATGCTTTGACCTTAGGTTGGAAACCTAGTAAATGGGTAGAACCTATAGGCTGGATAGTGACTATAGGAAGCCATCTTATCTACACCATATTTCCTTATATAAGTGATGAGTATTCACTTGAGAATAACCTTGTCACACCTTATTGAAGTTCTTAGGTTACCTCTTTTCTTACTAATAATACTTATCTACTATTTAATTTAGGAAGTACCTATCAAGTATTTTGTAAGAAGGCAATACATCTTCTACTAGACTATTCTATACTATAACTAAATTAGAGTAGTATATCACCAAGTCAGAGTACCTCATAAGGGAGTAGTTAATCATGGTGTTATCTTACTAAGAGAAGCCATGAAATGAAGTAAACTTTTGTCATTATCTTTATACTGATAGTAAATACCAGAGGAGTATGTCCCAAAATCTTAAACAACATGTTATTGTAGGGGAAGTAACTAATGTTTTGTTTAACTAAGAGCTATTATATAAAGAATAGAATCTTATTAAGAGTAATAAATAGGGTTATGCTTATCTAACCCCATGTAATATGCCAAATTTATAGTGGCATGAATGAAAAGGCAGTATTCTTGTAGTACAAGTAGATCTATATAGGTTATGAAACTGGTTAAAATTTGAGAATTATTCATTGTTATAATAAATGTGTTTAGGAAAGTTAAGATTAGAAACAAAGGGTAGAAATGTGAGGATGATGTTTAGTATATAACTCCAAGGATAATTAAGTTATAACCAATTATAGAGTGATTTAACCAACTATCTCTAGAGTCGGATCAAATATTACCAAAAGTTATTCCTTTGCAAATGGGCAAATGGTGTAATTTCAGAGGCAAAGAACATTATGAGCCATACAAATAGGTATATAATGGTAGAATTCCATACACTATATGTATCAAAAATTTTAGTGTATAACATCAAAGCCTAAGTACAAGAGATGTTTTACTCGAAGTACTGTTTCTACAGACTTTTGATGTATGATTGCTAGAGGTAATATTTGGATTTGTTGGATTTTATTGGATCTTATTGTGTGACTAGGTCTGTGCATGAAGTTTGAACTTTATGGGCATATGCATGATGTTTCATGGAGTCCTTACTTGATGTACAGGTCTAGAAGGGAAAATGGGTTCGCGTGAGGGAGAGGCAAATTATCACTTTAATGTTGGAAAGATGAAGGCTCTGTAGGGTTTGCAGCATAGAAAACAAAAAATTTCCTACGATGTGAACTATGTACCAAGATCTATCTATTAGATACAAACAACGGGCGGATGTATATCCGTAGAGAACATACCCTTGAAGACCGACAAATATTAACGAGTTCAACTCGTGGTTGATGTAGACGATCTCTTGCCGATCTTAAGATCGAGAGGAAGTCCTAGCGCCGCAAATCAGCAGCGCATCCATGCTCGCACACACGTTTGAGGCACCGAGCAACCTCCGCCTCCTTGCTCCAGCGATGCAGCGGAAGCACAACTCTTTCTTGCCGAATAGCCACCGGGAACATGTATCTCTCTAGTCCGAGACCATGGGGATAAATTCTAGAGGGGGAGAGAGATCCTTCACGAGGAGGTGTGAGTGAGAAGTGAGGAGAGGGGTGCCTTTTATAGGAGGAGGGGGGCACCCAAGGGGGTGGCCGCCGGCCATGGGGGCTTCCCCCTCCCCTCCTTCATTCATGTGGGTGGACACTCCACTCACAAAATTCCTTTAAATTCCCTCCACTCAAAATCCCACTCAAACATGCCATTAAATTTCCACCAAATTTAATGCAAACTCTCATTAAATAAAACTCTTTTATTTTATTCAGAATTTTGTCAATTACTTTAATGACAAACATTCAAAAAGAACCCCTTGCTAGAATTCTATTTCACATGCATAACCACTTTATGCAATTTCACCCGAAAACCTGTTTCGGTATCTAGTGAAATAAATTCCTGCGCTTGTTCATTCTTTTGGCATGAAACTTTTGCTCCAATTGGATGTCAGTGTCTCTTAAGTGTGTCACCCTACGGTTCATGAATAATAGGGACATGATCGAGACCCCTCTCGGATCAATAATCAGAAGCGGGATCTGGAGACCCATACTGACTCCCACACATTCAACGATGACTTTCTTGTGATTGTCAGAACCTTTTACGCTAGTATCTTAATCCCTTTGTTTCACGATATATTACATGTCCGAGATTCGATCATCGGTATCTCCATACCTAGTTTGATCTCGTTACTGACATGCACTCTTTTCTCGTTCCCGTGATATAACATTCTAGTGATCAAATCACTTGCTTGCAAGCTAATCAATGTGATATCACCGAGAGGGCCCAGAGTATATCTATCCGTCATCGGGATGAACAAATTCCACTCTCGATCCATGAGCCTCAACATAACACTTTATTAGTTCTGAATCCATCTTTATAATCACCCTGTTACGGTGTGACGTTTGATGTTATCAAGAAACTCTTCCGGTGTTAGTGATTGACATGATCTCATGGTCTAAGGATTAGGATCACTTCATAAGTTGTTATAGCAATATAAACTCAATGACTTTGATCGTAATGCTATACTTCGGATGAATGTTCATCACACCATTACACTAATGTTGTGATCCCATTATTAACAACATCCAATGTCCATGATCAGGAAACCTTGATCATCTTGTTAATCAACGAGCTAGTTTATGAGAGAGGCATAACTAGGAACTTTCTGTTTGTTTATTAAACACACATGTATTAATGTTTCCGTATAGTACAATTATAGCATGCAAAATAAACATCTATCATATACTTGGAATACACATAATAAACACTTTATTATTGCCTCTTAGGGCATATTCCCTTCAGTCTCCCACTTGCACTAGAGACAATAATCTAGTTACATAGTGATAAATCTAACACCCATCGAGTTTTGGTGTTGATCATGTTTTGCTCTAGGGAGAGTTTTAGTCAACGGATCTGCTACATTGAGATCCGTATGTACTTTACAAATCTTTATATCTCCATCCTTGACATGCTCGCGGATGGAGTGAAACCGGCGCTTAATATGCTTGGAATGCTTGTGAGACCTTGGCTCTTTGGCATTGGCAATGGCACCATTGTTGTCACAATAGATCACCATTGGGTCCAACGCGTTTGCAACCACTCCTAGTTCGGATATGAACTCCTTCATCCAAACTGCTTCCTGAGCCGCTTCTGAAGCAGCAACATATTCGGCCTCCGTTGTTGATCCCGCCACCACAGGTTGTTTGGAGCTCCTCCAACTAACCGCTCCGCCATTCATGAGAAATACGTATCCGGATTGATACTTAGAGTCATCCGGATCGGTGTCAAAGCTAGCGTCAACATAACACTTAGCGACGAGCTCCTCTTCACCTCTGTATACAAGAAACATATCCTTAGTTCTTCGTAAGTACTTAAGGATATTCTTGACCGCTATCCAGTGTTCTGAACCTGGATCCGATTGGTACCTACTAGTCAAACTAATAGCATGTGCCACATCCGATCTTGTACATAGCATGGCGTACATTATAGAGCCTATGGCTAAAGCATGGGGGACCTTGTCCATTATCTCTCTTTCTTCCGCCGAAGCCGGACTTTGAGTCTTACTCAATTTCTTGCCTTGCAACATAGGTAAGAACCCCTTCTTACTTCCGTCCATTTTAAACTTCTTTAAAATCTTATCAAGGTATGTACTTTGCGATAGCCCTATTAGGCGTCTAGATCTATTTCTATAGATCTTTATGCCTAATATGTATGACGCTTCACCTAGGTCCTTCATTGAAAATTTGTTGTTTAGATAACTTTTAACACTGTTTAAAAGATCTATATCATTTCCGATCAATAATATGTCATCCACATATAATATCAGAAATGCCACATTGCTCCCACTCACTTTCTTGTAAATACAAGCTTCTCCATAAGTTTGGACAAATCCAAACTCTTTGATCACCTCATAAAAGCGGAGATTCCAACTTCGTGATGCTTGCTTCAATCCATAGATGGATCGCTGAAGCTTGCACACCTTGTTAGCATCCTTAGGATCGACAAAACCCTTTGGTTGTATCATATACAACTCTTCTTCAATATTACCATTGAGAAACGCGGTTTTGACATCCATCTGCCATATCTCATAATCGAAATATGCAGCAATTGCTAACATAATCCTAACTGACTTTAGCATCGCTACGGGAGAGAATGTCTCATTGTAGTCAACTCCTTGAATTTGTCGAAACCCCTTTGCGACAAGTCGAGCTTTATAGACGGTCACATTACCATCAGCATCAGTTTTTCTTTTGAAAATCCATTTGTTCTCCACGGCCTTTCGGCCGTGAGGTAATTCCACCAAGTTCCAAACTAGATTTTCATACATGGATTCCATCTCGGATTTCATGGCTTCTAACCATTTGTTGGAATCCGGGCTCATCATCGCTTCTTCATACGTCGCAGGGTCATCATTTTCATCAACCATGAAATTCATGACAGGATTTCCGTACAGCTCGGGAGCTGCACGCGTCCTGCTAGACCTGTAAGGTTTGGTAGTACTCTCTTTCGGAGTTTCATGATCATTATCATTAGATCCCTCTTCAACAGGTGAAGCCAACTCCAGAACAACTTCTGGTGCTACGCTACTCGCCATACTTTGAAGAGAAGGTTCAATAACCTCTTCGAGTTCTACCTTCCGACTACTCACACCTTTCGCGAGAAACTCTTTCTCTAGAAAGGATCCATTCTTGGCAACAAAAACCTTGCCCTCGGATCTGTGATAGAAGGAATACCCAATAGTTTCCTTAGGGTATCCTATGAAGACGCATTTTTCCGCTTTGGGTTCGAGTTTATCCGGTTGAAGTTTCTTCGCATAAACATCGCATCCCCAAACTTTAAGAAATGACAGCTTAGGTTTGTTTCCAAACCACAATTCATACGGTGTCTTTTCAACGGATTTAGATGGTGCCCGATTTAAAGTGAATGCAGCAGTTTCTAGTGCATTACCCCAAAATGACAACGACAAGTCCGTCAGAGACATCATAGATCGAACCATATCTAATAAAGTACGATTACGACGTTCCGACACACCATTTCGCTGTGGTGTTCCGGCAGGTGTGAGTTGTGAAATAATTCCACACTCTTTCATGTGAGTGCTAAACTCGTAACTTAGATACTCACCTCCACGGTCGGACCGTAGAAATTTGATCTTTCTATTACGATGATTTTCCACTTCATTCTGGAATTCCTTGAACTTTTCAAAGGTTTCAGACTTGTGTTTCATCAAGTAGATATAACCGTATCTACTCAAATCATCCGTGAAAGTAACAAAATAACGATATCCACCTCGCGCCGACACACTCATTGGACCACATACATCAGAATGTATGATTTCCAATAAATCTGTCGCCCGTTCCATTGAACCGGAAAACAGCGTTCTAGTCATCTTGCCCATAAGGCATGGCTCACATGTATCAAATGATTCAATATCAAGTGATTCCAAAAGTCCATCTGAATGGAGCTTCTTCATGCGTTTAACGCCAATATGACCTAGATGGCAGTGCCACATATATGCGGATATATCATCATTAAGTTTAATCCTTTTAGCATCAACATTATGAATATGTGTAACATTATCACCGAGATCTAATAGAAATAAACCATTCATCATCGGTGCATGACCATAAAAGATTTCATTCATATAAATAGAACAACCATTGTTCTCGAATTTAAATGAATAACCACTTCGCATTAAACACGATCCAAATACAATGTTCATGCTCAGTGCAGGCACCAGATAACAATTATTCAAGTTTATAAATAATCCCGACGACAAATGGAGAGGCAGCGTTCCGACGGCGATCACATCAACGCTTGATCCATTGCCGACACGCATCTTGACCTCACCCCTTGCTAGCGGTCGCTTGTTCCGCAGCCCTTGATTCGAGTTAGAAATATTAGCAACTGAACCGGTGTCAAATACCCAGGTGCTATTGCGATCACTAGTCAAGTACACATCAATAACATGTATATCATATATACCTTTGTTTGCCTTGCCGGCCTTCTTGTCTGCCAAATACTTGGGGCAGTTGCGCTTCCAGTGGCCAGTCCCCTTACAATAGTAGCACTCGGTATCAGAGTTAGGTCCAACTCGGGGTTTCTTTTCAGGCACGGCAACCGGCTTGCCGCCCTTACTTCCCTTCCGTTTTCCCTTCTTGTCTTTCTTGAAACCAGTGTTCCTATTGATCATCAACACTTGATGTTCCTTTTTGATCTCCACTTCTGCAGTTTTAAGCATTGACATAAGCTTGGGGAGAGACTTCTTCATGCCTTGCATATTATAGTTCATCACAAAGCTCTTATAGCTAGGTGGTAGAAACTGCAGAACACGATGGATGCCTAAGTCAATGGGAATCGTTATTCCCAAGGACACAAGCTTATCGACGTAACCCGACATCTTGAGTAGATGCTCACTAACGGAGCTGTGCTCTTCCATCATGCAGCTAAAGAACTTTTCTGAAGCTTTGTAGCTCTCTACAGCAGCATGTGTGTCGAAAATCATTTTCAACTCACCCATTGTATCAAAAGCATTGCTGTTTTCTAAATGCTTTCGAAGTTCCGGCTCTAGCCCATACAATATGCCGCAATGAACTAAGTTGTGGTCCTCCTGACGAGTCTGATAGACATTCTTCTCCTCGTCAGGGGCATCCTCAAAAGGTGGGGGGGCCTAGTGGCGCTTCTAGCACGTATTGCTTTTGTGCAGCAGAGAGGAGAATCCTCAAATTCATGGCCCATTCGGTAAAGTTGCTACCGTTCGTTGCAAGTTTCTCTTTCTCCATGAACACATTGAAATTAAAAGCAGGTGGTGCCATCTACAACAGAATTTGTAACGTTTAGACTAAGTGTATGATAGATTGAGTTCAACTAATCCATATTACGAATGAACTCCCACTCAAAAACGACATCCCTCGTGCCTTTTTGGTGATTACATGAACCAAATCCACTATACCAAGTCCGATCATCACGTGAGTCGGTATAGCTTCAAAGGCGAGCATCAAATGGGCATCATATCTACTATATGACTCATGCTTAACCTTTCGGTCTGTGTTCCGAGGCCATGTCTGTACATGCTAGGCTCACCAAGTTAGAACCTTAGTATTCGCGTGTGTAACTGTTTTACACCCGAAATATGTTCGTGGATCCAAGAACACCCGATCATCACGTGATGTCTTGGAGCGACGAAAACATAATCGGTGCATACTAAAGGAATAACACATTCTTATCTTGATATTTAAATGAGGGATCATCTTATTATGCTAACAAAGCGTTAAACAAGCAATATAAGATGCTATCAAACATCACATGTTTATTAGTGAAATGATATGGTTTCCGCATATGATCTCTATCATGTGCATCGTGGTATGATCACTATCATAACTATATGTGTAAGTCCAAGGTCTATGGAGATTACACGTTATGTATGTTGTAAGAGTATCATCTCATACTTCTACTTACAACATCACCATATCATAACACTAGCCTAGCAACAATCTAAACTAGACGCCTCTAATTTATCCATTGCAAGTTTTACGTGGTTTAGGGATTTCGAGATAGAACCGTTCTTACCTACGAACATAAACCACAACAGGATAACCAAATTGTTGACAACTCGTTGCAAAATAGATATTGACTATAGTAGGAGAGACAGACACCCGCTAGCCACTTATGCAAACTAGTTGCATGTCAAGCGTGGAACAGATCTCATGTGCGAGGACATGTAAAGTTTGTCTGGGCAACTTCATCCCACTATGCCACCAATATCCAAAATTACAACTAAGGAGCAACAACATGATCATCATCGCCCACATACTCGTATGTGTACTACCCGTGTAAAGCATCTACGCATAGATCCGGCTCTGATACCACTGTAGGGTTTGCAGCATAGAAAACAAAAAAATTCCTACGATGTGAACTATGTACCAAGATCTATCTATTAGATACAAACAATGGGCGGATGTATATCCGTAGATAACATACCCTTGAAAACCTACAAAGCTTAACGATTTCAACTCGTGGTTGATGTAGACGATCTCTTGCCGATCTCAAGATCGAGAGGAAGTCCTAGCGCCGCAAATCAGCAGCGCATCCGTGCTCGCACACACGTTCGAGGCACCGAGCAACCTCCGCCTCCTCGCTCCAGCGATGCAGCGGAAGCACAACTCTTTCTTGCCGAATAGCCACCGGGAACATGTATCTCACTAGTCCGAGACCATGGGGGATAAATTCTAGAGGGGGAGAGAGATCCTTCACGAGGAGGTGTGAGTGAGAAGTGAGGAGAGGGGTGCCTTTTATAGGAGTAGGGGGGCACCCAAGGGGTGGCCTCCGGCCATGGGGGCTGCCCCCTCCCCTCCTTCATTCATGTGGGTGGACACTCCACTCACAAAATTCCTTTAAATTCCCTCCACTCAAAATCCCACTCAAACATGCCATTAAATTTCCACCAAATTTAATGCAAACTCTCATTAAATAAAACTCTTTTATTTTATTCAGAATTTTGTCAATTACTTTATTGAAAAACATTCACAAATAACCCCTTGCTAGAATTCTATTTCACATGCATAACCACTTTATGCAATTTCACCCGAAAACCTGTTTCGGTATCTAGTGAAATAAATTCCTGCGCTTGTTCATTCTTTCAGCATGAAACTTTTGCTCCAATTGGATGTCGGTGTCTCTTAAGTGTGTCACCCTACGGTTCGTGAATAATGCGGACATGATCGAGACCCCTCTCGGATCAATAATCAGAAGCGGGATCTGGAGACCCATACTGACTCCCACACATTCAACGATTACTTTCTTGTGATCGTCGGAACCTTTTACGCTAGTATCTTAATCCCTTTGTTTCACGATATATTACATGTCCGAGATTCGATCATCGGTATATCCATACCAAGTTTGATCTCGTTACTGACATGCACTCTTTTCTCGTTCTCGTGATATAACATTCTAGTGATCAAATCACTTGCTTGCAAGCTAATCAATGTGATATCACCGAGAGGACCCAGAGTATATCTATCTGTCATCAGGATGAACAAATTCCACTCTCAATCCATGGGCCTCAACATAACACTTTATTAGTTCTGAATCCATCTTTATAATCACCCTGTTACGGTGTGACGTTTGATGTTATCAAGAAACTCTTCCGGTTTTAGTGATTGACATGATCTCGTGGTTTAAGGATTAGGATCACTTTGTAAGTTGTTATAGCAATATAAACTCAATGACTTTGATCGTAATGCTATACTTCGGATGAATGTTCATCACACCATTACACTAATGTTGTGATCCCGTTATTAACAACATCCAATATCCATGATCAGGAAACCTTGATCATCTTGTTAATCAACGAGCTAGTTTATGAGAGAGGCATAACTAGGAACTTTCTGTTTGTTTATTAAACACACATGTATTAATGTTTCCGTATTAATACAATTATAGCATGCAAAATAAACATCTATCATATACTTGGAATACACATAATAAACACTTTATTATTGCCTCTCAGGGCATATTCCCTTCAAGCTCATGAGATGTTGGTGATACAACAAAAGGAGGCTAACCAGGCAATTCTGAAGGAAGGACCCAGTCAAAGGCCGTATTTAACCACCAAAGAGGAGGTTCTTCAGTATATGAGGAGTATTGAAGAATGAGGAAAGGTTGAAACAGAGAGGCAGGACCAGTTTTATTAGAAGACATTAAAGGTTAGCCAAGAGAAGCAATTCAAGGAATTACATCCAAGGGTTAAACTGGTGGAATTTTTAGAAACCAATCCCTGGAGTTTTTCCATGGTTGAAGAATCTATGGAGGTGGAGAATTAGTTAATGGATACATCCCGTAAGCTTAAAAGTGTGGGATGCAAGGATGAAGAAAAGGTGCGCTATGCAACTTATCTGTTGACAGGAACCACAACCATGTGTTGGGAAAAGTCCAAGTTCGTGATCCCGGAAGGAGGTGTCGGTACCTAGGCTGAGTTCAAAAAGAAATTTCGAGAAGAATTTGTTCATAAGAACAATGGGAAAAGGAAGGATAATGAAGCCTTAGAGAAAAAGAATCTTCCAGTCCTGAAACATGTACGAGAATTTAACCATTTATCCAAGTATATTAGTGAGAAAGTAAACAGGGAGGCGAAACGACAAAATAAGTTCATAAAAGGACTATAAGCAATTATGAAGATGTAGCTCAGGATTGTGCGTGCAAAGGAGTTTCAGGAATTGGTGGATAGTGCACATATATCAGGAGATGACGAGATTGTTGCACCTGAAGGAAAGAAAAACAAAATTCAAAAATAGGCCACAACAGGTCAGGTCCAAGGACATATGACGAAGAATTATCCGGATCCACATATAACATACAAAACAGAGAAGATATGTCACAACTGTGGAATTCGGGGCCACATTTTGAAGGAGTGTCCAAAACCTAAGATAGTATGTTACCAATGTAGAGAACTAGGACACATGAAAAGGAACTGCTTAAAACCGCAGTCAACTCATGGATGGACAGCAGGAGTAATAGGACCAATAATGGGGGTTATCATCCACTCAAAGCATTCCGCCCAATCCAAATGGAGAAAGTAATGTAGGAGCATTTCAGGGGAAATGTAACAAGTGTGGATTTCTAGGACACAAGAAATCATGTTGTCCGGAACATCAGGAGGGTTATGGAACATCAGTGGGAAGAGACACAACATCCACCAAAGCACCATCAAAGGAGGGTGTAGGTGAAGAAGGTACATCTTCAGGAAAACGGGAGTATGAAACCATAAATGAAGTCAATAACAGCAACAACCACAACAAAGCAAGTGGTAAGTCAAGGCATTATTAATGATATAAGTTACCTTATACATGCACTTAAGGAGTAAGAGAATTTGCACCGCTATTTTCCAAGTATGTGGGTATACCATCTGTTCCTCAAAAGACCATTAGAAAATCTCAAAGGGGAGTGTGAATAATGAAGCATCAGAAGTTGAGATTCGGAGTAAGGTTCAGGGAAAGCCAAAACATTCTTAAAAAGTAAGCTATAAGGACTAAGTATAGCATAAATAGATGAATAATAGAGTCAAACTATATTGAGCCAAAGTATAAACCAGAATCTTATGTTTAGGAGACTTTCTAAAAACTTAGACACTTTTTGAATAAATGTCCTAATCTGAAAACACTCAAGAGGATCTGATCAGGGCAGAAGTGCTAGATTCAAAAGAAGTGTATACATCAAATGGAATTAGAAGTTGCCTCATTTCAAATCAAAAGAGGATCCACGAAGAAGCTTGAATGAAGATACAACAATTATCTTCCTCCCGGATTTAAAAGAGTCACCAGGATCTGAAGAAGTCAATCTTATCTTCCGAAACGTAAGAGGGTGCGAACTTCGAGGATGAAGTTTATTTTAAGGAGGGAGTCTGTGAAGGGTTTCGCGGCATAGTAAATCAAAATTTTCTACGGATGCGAACAGAGGGAAAGCCAAGATCTAATCTAGGAGATGCAAACAACGAGAGAGATTGGATTAGATCTTCATACCCTTGAAGATTCGCACAGCGGAATGTTCGTCGGAACGTGGGTGATGTAGTCGTACTCGCTTCTCCTCCTCGTGATCCGATCCGATCTAGCACCACAAGTGGCGGTGCCTCCGTGAGATGCACATGTGCAGCACCTCGACGTCTCCTCCTTCCTCGGACCATCAAGTATGGTGGAGAGACGGATTGGATCTACAACACGACGGCGTGGTGTATATGGTGGAGAGTTTCTGTAGCAGGGCTTCGCCTACACGCAGTCGGGAGGGAGAGAGAGAGGAGGGCAGCAGGACGGCTAGCTCTTGGAGGGGAAGGTGTGAGGGGTTTGTGCGCCCCCAGCCCTCTATATATAGAGGGGTGGGCGCAGCCCTAGCCCCTCCCCCAAGCCAAGGCCGGCGGCCCCAAAGGAGGAGGAGTGGGGGGCAAGGAAACCCCCCCTTCTAGAAGCTCTATCTAGAGTTTAAACCTCTTTTGGCCGGCTGGGCCCTATGGGGCCTTGTGCCCCTGGCCCAATGCGGCCAGGGCACTCCCTCATAGGCCCATGCCCCCTCCCGGAAGGTGGGGCCACGTTGGTCCCCTTCCGGAAGGTTCTAGAAGCTTCCGGTACAATACCGATTAACCCGGAACAATTCCGAACTCCAAAAACTGCACTGCCTTATATGAATCTTATTCTCCGGACCACTCCGGAACCTCTCGTGATGTCCCGGATCTCATCCGAGACTTCAAAAAAAAACTCATAAACCAATTATCCAATCTATCCTAGCGTCGAGACACGTTAAGTGTGTGACCCTGCGGGTTCGAGAATATGCAGACATGATCTTCTATCAATAATCAACAGCGGGGTCTGGAAACCCATATTGACTCCCACACATTCATCGATGATCATATCGGATGAACCACGATGCCAGGATTCAATCAATCCCATATATATATTCCCTTCGTCTCGCGATATTTTACTTGCCCGAGATTCGATCATCGGTACCGTCATACCTAGTTCAATCTCGTTCACAACAAGTACTTTACTCGTTCCGTAATCCGATATCACTTTGTGATTAACTCCTTAACCACATGCTTGAAAGCGGTGTTGATATCGATTACCGAGTGGGCCCAAAGTATATCTCTCCGACTTGGGAGGGACAAATCCCATCTCGATACATACAACCCAACAGATACTTTCCGATCACCTGAGAGACACCTTTATGATCACCCTCTCATAGGATGACGTTTGATGACCTCAAAGCTTTCTTCCGATACCAGGGAGTTGTATTATCTCATGGTCTAAGGAATACAATATTTGACATAAGAAAAGCTTCGCAAAGACGAACACGATGACACGATCTAATTGCTTCGCTTAGTTTGGGTCTGTCCATCACATCATTCTCCCAATGATATGATCTCATTATTAATTGACAACTCATGTCCATAGTTAGGAAACCTTAACCATCATTAATCAATGAGCTAGTCCTTAGAGGCGTACTAGGGACACGGTGTTGTTCACAAACCACACAAGTATTAAAGTTTCCGCTTAATACAATTCTAGCATGGAATATAAACTATCATGAACAAGAATTATAATAATAACATCTTTATTATTGCCTCTAGGGCATAATTCAACAGTCTCCCACTTGCACTAGAGTCAATAATCTAGTTTACATCTGGCAACAATCTCACACCCATGGCACTGAGGTGCTGATCATGTTTTACACGTGGAAGAGGTTTAGTCAATGGACCTGCGACATTCAGATCTGTATGTACTTTGCTAATCTTCAGATCTCCATCTGCTATATAATCTCGGATTATATGAAACTTGCGGTTGATATGCTTGGTCTTTGGATGATATCTTGGTTCCTTAGCGAGTGCTATGGCGCCAGTGTTGTCACACAATATCTCTAGTGGGTCCAATGCACTTGGAACCACGCCAAGCTCAGTGATGAAGTTTCTGATCCAAACTCCTTCACTTGACGCTTCTGCAGCAGCCATGTATTCCGCTTCTACTGTAGATCCCGCGATCACGCTTTGCTTGCAGCTTCTCCAGCTCACAGCTCCTCCATTCAAAATATACACGTATCCTGTCTGAGATTTAGAATCATCCTTGTCGGTGTCGAAACTAGCGTCGACGTAACCTTTTACGACGAGATGTTCATCACCCCCATAGACTAAGAACATTTCTTTAGTTCTATTTAGGTACTTTAGGATGTTCTTCACGGCTTTCCAGTGTTCCACTCCTGGATCACTTTGATACCTGCTCGTCAAACTAAGAGCATTGGACACATCCGGTCTAGTACACAGCATGGCATACATGATAGAACCTATGGCCGAGGCATAAGGCACTTTGCTCATAGCTTCCCTATCATTTACCGTAGCTGGACACTGAGCCTTGCTCAATATCTTACCGGACAACATAGGCACCGAACCTTTCTTTGCCTTATCCATTCTGAACCTTTTCAGAACTTTGTCTAGGTATGTACTCTGGCTTAAAGCTATCAGGCGTCTTTGTCTATCTCTATAGATTTTGATGCCCAATATATAAGCAGCTTCACCTAGGTCTTTCATTGAAAAACACTTGTTCAAATAACTCTTCACATCGTTAAGCATGTTGATGTCATTTCCGATAATCAATATGTCATCCACATATAGTACCAGAAACGTCACCGAGCTCCCACTCACTTTCTTGTAGATGCAAGCTTCGTAGCAATTTGGAACAAATCCAAAGCTCTTGATCACTTGATCAAAACAAAGGTTCCAGCTCCGAGATGCTTGCTTCAGTCCATAAATGGAACGCTGAAGTTTGCATACTTTATCAGCATCCTTAGGATCGACAAAACCTTCGGGTTGCATCATATACAACTCTTCATCAATGTTTCCATTGAGGAACGCAGTCTTGACATCCATCTGCCATATTTCATAATCATGAAACGCAGCAATTGCTAATAAAATCCGAATGGACTTAAACATCGCTACGGGAGAGAAAGTCTCATCGTAGTCAACACCTTGAACTTGTCGAAAACCTTTCGCGACAAGCCGTGCTTTATAGACGGTAACATTACCATCCGCGTCCATTTTCTTCTTGAAAATCCATTTGCACTCAACAGCCTTTTGGTCGCTAGGAGGGTCCACCAAAGTCCATACTTGGTTTTCGCTCATGGATCCCAATTCGGATTTCATGGCTTCTAGCCATTTCTCAGAGTCTGGGCTCATCATCGCTTCCTCATAGTTCGTAGGTTCACTGTCTTCTACTAACAAGACAGTCAAGACAGGGTTGCCGTACCAATTAGGAGGGGCACGCGACCTTGCCGACCTGCGACGTTCAGTAGCAGCATCGTCCGAAGCTTCATGATCCTTGTCATTAGCTTCCTCTATTGTTGGTGCAGGCGGCACTGGAACAATTTCAGGTGCTGCGCTACTCTCCAATTCAAGAGAAGGTTCAATAACCTCGTCTAGCTCTACTTTCCTCCCACTCACTTCTTTCGAGAGAAACTCCTTCTCAAGAAAGGAACCGTTCTTTGCGACAAACACTTTGCCTCCGGTTCTGTGATAGAAGGTATACCCAATAGTTTCCTTAGGGTATCCTATGAAGACGCATTTCTCCGCTTTGGGTTCGAGCTTGTCCGGCATCAACTTCTTGACGTAAGCTTCGCATCCCTAAACTTTAAGAAACGACAACTTAGGTTTAGCACCAAACCACAGTTCATACGGTGTCGTCTCAACGGATTTAGATGGAGCCCTATTTAAAGTGAATGCAGCGGTTTCTAATGCATAACCCCAAAATGATAACGGCAAATCAGTAAGAGACATCATTGATCGGACCATATCTAATAGGGTTCGATTCCAGCGTTCAGACACACCATTGCGCTGTGGTGTTCCGGGTGGCGTGAGTTGCGAAACAATTCCGCTTGCTTTAAGATGCGTGAGAAAATCATAACTCAAATATTCACCTCCACGATCAGATCGTAGAAACTTAATCTTTCTGTTATGATGGTTCTCCACTTCATTCTGAAATTCCTTGAACTTTTCAAACGTTTCAGATTTATGTTTCATTAAATAGATATACCCATATCTACTTAAGTCATCGGTAAAAGTGAGAAAATAGCGATATCCACCGCGCGTCGAAACACTCATCGGTCCGCATACATCGGTATGTATGATTTCCAACAAGTCCGTTGCTTGCTCCATCATACCGGAGAACGGGGTTTTGATCATCTTGCCCATGAGGCATGGTTCGCATGTGTGAAATGATTCAAAATCAAGAGACTCCAAAAGTCCATCAGAATGGAGTTTCTTCATGCGCTTTACACCAATATGACCTAGACGACAGTGCCACAAATAAGTAGTATTATCACTATCTACTTTGCATCTCTTAGCCTCAATGTTATGGATGTGTGTTTCATCCCTTTCGAGATTTAGAAGAAATAAACCATTCACAAGAGGTGCATGACCATAAAAGATGTTACTCATATAAATAGAACAACCATTATTCTCCGATTTAAATGAATAACCGTCTTGCAATAAACACGATCCAGAAATAATGTTCATGCTCAACGCAGGCACATAATAACATTTATTAAGGCTTAAAACTAATCCCGAAGGTAAAACTAAGGAGAGCGTGCCGACGGCCATCACATCAACTCTTGATCTGTTGCCAACGCGCATCGTCACCTCATCCCTCGCAAGCCGCTGTCTATTCCGTAGCTCCTGTTTCGAGTTACAAATATTAGCAACTGAACCGGTATCAAATACCCAGGCACTACAACGAGGGCTAGTAAGGAAAACATCAATAACATGTATATAAAATATACCTTTGATGGTGCCAGCCTTCTTGTCCGCTAAGTACTTCGGACAGTTGTGCTTCCAGTGACCCTTGTCCTTGCAATAGAAGCACTCAGTGTCCGGCTTAGGACCAGACTTGAGCTTCTTCTCAGCAGGGGCAGTGCGCTTGCCGCCGCCCTTCTTGAAGGGCTTCTTTGCACCCTTACCTTTCTTGAAGGTGGGCTTGTTGACCATCAACACATGATTATCCTTTTTGATGTCCACTTCCACGGCCTTCAGCTTTGCGAAGAGCTCGGTGATCGTATCAGTGGAACCAATCTGATTGTGAGTCACTACAAAACTTTTGTAGCTGGGAGGGAGTGATTGCAGAACCCTGTCAATCTTGAGCTCCTCTGGAATCGTGCATTCCAGTTGCTCAAGGCGTCGAGTGTAGCCCGTCATCTTAATGGCGTGCTCACTAACGGAACTCCCTTCCTCCATCTTGCAGTTAAAGAACTTCTCAGAGATCTCATATCTCTCAGAACGGGCCTGAGTCTGAAACATGGTTTTCAGCTCTTCGAGAATCTCAAAGGGCCCGGGATAGTCTTCAAAACGATTTTGAAGTTCCGGTTCCATAGCAAACAACATGGTGCTCTTAATCACACCATAATCATCTTTGCGCGACTGATAAACAGCTTTCTCATCAGCCGGCGCAGTTGCAGCAGGGGGGTCACCTAACGCTTTCCCAAGGACATAGTCCTTCTGACCGCCAGAGAGAATGATTCTTAGATTGCGGAACCAATTGGTGAAGTTAGACCCATTGTTTCTAAGCATTTCCTTCTCAGCAAAAACGTTGAAGTTGAAGTTGGACTTGGCCATGTGATCTACAGTATTTGCAAGTACAATTTAGACTATGTTCATGATAAATAGTTCAACTTAATCAAATTACTAGATGAACTCCCACTAAATTCAACATCCCTCAAGTTGTTTAGTGAACATGATCCAAATTCACCACACCTAATCCGATCATCACAAGAAGAGATGTGGCTTCAATGGTGGACAACGAATTGTCGATCATATGATTCATATGACTCATGCTTAACCTTTCGGTTCATGTGTTCCGAGGCCATGTCTGTACATGCTAGGCTCGTCAAGTCAAACCCAAGTATTTCCGCGTGTGCAAAACTGGCTTGCACCCGTTGTATGTGAGCGTAGAGTCTATAGCACCCGATCATCACGTGATGCTTGGACACGACGAACTTTCGCAACGGTGCATACTCGGGGAGAACACGGTTTTATCTTGATCTTTAAGTGAGGAATCATCTTATAATGCTACCGTCACGATCTAAGCATAATAATATACATAAAAGGATAAACATCACATGCATATAACTTTATGTGACATGGTATAGCCAATCTTCGCGCAATGATCTCCATCTTGTGCGTTCCGGCATGATCTCCATCACTCCACCATGATTGCCTCCACCACGAATAGCAACTACAACTATTGCTAACTACTTAGCGATAAAGTGAAACTATTACATGGCGCATAAGAAGTTGACACACATGTCATACACAATTATAAAGACAACCATATGGCTCCTGCCGGTTGTGTACTCATCGACATGCAAGTCGTGAAACATTACAAAGCATGATCATCGCATACATTATACACATCACATCTTGGGCCATACCATATCACAGAAAACACTCCCTGCAAAAACAAGTTAGACGCCTCTAATTTGTTGTTGCATGTTTTACGTGGCTTATGGGAGTAGATGCTAAGAACGATTCTTACCTACGGAAAGCCACAACGGTGATATTATGGTTGCCAAACTCTGGTGTTAATCCCATGACAACTATAGTGAGAGAAACTGACATCCACCAGCCGCATGTGTGGAACAAGCCACACGTCAAGTGCGGAGCCGGTCTCGCGAACGACGTCGCGTAAGGTTGGCCTGGACCGCTTCAATCTCACTATCCCGCGTCATAAGAAGAACACAAACAAGAGGCTTGCAACAGAAAACATCAACGCCCGCAACAACCATGTTGCGTTCTACTCGTGAAACACATCTACGCATAGATCTAGCTCTGATACCACTGAAGGGTTTCGCGGCAGAGTAAATCAAAATTTTCTACGGATGCGAACAGAGGGAAAGCCAAGATCTAATCTAGGAGATGCAAACAACGAGAGAGATTGGATTATATCTTCATACCCTTGAAGATTCGCACAGCGGAACGTTCGTCGGAACGTGGGTGATGTAGTCGTACTCGCTTCTCCTCCTCGCGATCCGATCCGATCTAGCACCACAAGTGGCAGTGCCTCCGTGAGATGCACACGTGCAGCACCTCGACGTCTCCTCCTTCCTCGGACCAGCAAGTATGGTGGAGAGACGGATTGAATCTACAACACGACGGTGCGGTGTATATGGTGGAGAGTTTCTGCAGCAGGGCTTCGCCTACACGCAGTCGGGAGGGAGAGAGAGAGGAGGGCAGCAGGACGGCTAGCTCTTGGAGGGGAAGGTGTGAGGGGTTTGTGCGCCCCCAGCTCTCTATATATAGAGGGGTGGGCGCAGCCCTAGCCCCTCCCCCAAGCCAAGGCCGGCGGCCCCAAAGGAGGAGGAGTGGGGGGCAAGGAAACCCCCCTTCTAGAAGCTCTATCTAGAGTTTAAACCTCTCTTGGCCGGCTGGGCCCTATGGGGCCTTGTGCCCCTGGACCAATGCGGCCAGGGCACTCCCTCATAGGCCCATGCCCCCTCCCGGAAGGTGGGGCCACGTTGGTCCCCTTCCGGAAGGTTCTAGAATCTTCCGGTACAATACCGATTAACCCGGAACAATTCCGAACTCCAAAAACTGCACTGCCTTATATGAATCTTATTCTCCGGACCACTCCGGAACCTCTCGTGATGTCCCGGATCTCATCCGAGACTCCGAACACAAACTCATAAACCAATTATCCAATCTATCCTAGCGTCGAGACACGTTAAGTGTGTGACCCCGCGGGTTCGAGAATATGCAGACATGATCTTCTATCAATAATCAACAGCGGGGTCTGGAAACCCATATTGACTCCCACACATTCATCGATGATCATATCGGATGAACCACGATGCCAGGATTCAATCAATCCCATATATATATTCCCTTCGTCTCGCGATATTTTACTTGCCTGAGATTCGATCGTCGGTACCGTCATACCTAGTTCAATCTCGTTCACAGCAAGTACTTTACTCGTTCCGTAATCCGATATCACTTTGTGATTAACTCCTTAACCACATGCTTGCAAGCGGTGTTGATATCGATTACCGAGTGGGCCCGAAGTATATCTCTCCGACTTGGGAGGGACAAATCCCATCTCGATACAGACAACCCAACAGATACTTTCCGATCACCTGAGAGACACCTTTATGATCACCCTCTCATAGGATGACGTTTGATGACCTCAAAGCTTTCTTCCGATACCAGGGAGTTGTATTATCTCATGGTCTAAGGAATACAATATTTTACATAAGAAAAGCTTCGCAAAGATGAACACGATGACACGATCTAATTGCTTCGCTTAGTTTGGGTCTATCCATCACATCATTGTCCCAATGATATGATCTCATTATTAATTGACAACTCATGTCCATAGGTAGGAAACCTTAACCATCATTAATCAATGAGCTAGTCCTTAGAGGCGTACTAGGGACACGGTGTTGTTCACAAACCACACAAGTATTAAAGTTTCCGCTTAATACAATTCTAGCATGGAACATAAACTTTATCATGAACAAGAATTATAATAATAACATCTTTATTATTGCCTCTAGGGCATAATTCCAACAGTCTGTAACATCCCAGGATTAGCACCTAGAAATAGAGAGGACACAGGTTTGTGCATTGCATTCATGCATAAGAAAATCTGGGGAATTTTCGCGCAAAACCAAAAGATCTATAGAGGGATCGGAATCTCTCTTGTACTGAAGGAAACTTCGGAGCAAGTGCGATATATTTCGACCTGACCTTTGTAGAATTCTTTGTTTCAGGGAAAATTTGTTCAAACATGTATTTGAATTTCAAATATGAAATTCAAATGAATTTATAAGATACACAAATGGAAATTAGAAATACTTTAATAACTTGAAATAAAATGATTACATTAATAATAAATAAAAGAATTCTTAAATACAACAATATATTTATATATACATGAATTGTCTTTAAAATCAGGATTTACAAAGGAAGAAATGATAAATAAATAGTTTATTATTTACAAACACAATATTAATACAAAATCTTTACACATGTGAATAAAAGGGAAATTACAACCAGATTAAAAAAGAAAACCTAACTAAACTTATTTTCTTCCTCTTAATCTTCATTCCTGTAAGATAATCAACAAAGAAAGAAACATTGTTTAATGTTAAAATGTTTGCTCCACCATAGGTGAGGCAATTTGATATATGAAAATAGCTTATGGATTTTGGTAAGAACTACCAAAATCCACTAACAACCTAGGAGGGTACCACCAAATCTAGGCAACAATTAGGATATGGATCTCGGAACTAAACACTTGAGTAATGAGAGGCAACTATGAGAATCCAGGGAACGAGTGCATATTTTGTTGGAGATATGCCCTAGAGGCAATAATAAATGTAGTTATTATTATATCTTTGTGTTTATGATAAATGTTTACATTCATGCTATAATAGTATTAACAAGGAAACCATTAATACTTGTGTGATTTGTAAACTTAATTTGAAGTCCCTAGTATAGCCTCTATACTTCACTAGCTTGTTGGTTGATTAATGATTGTGGTTTCCCTATCATGAACATTGAGATGTTATCAACAACAAGATCATATCGTTAGGAGAATGATATGGTGGACATACTCCTATAGACAAGCGTAGCATAAAGATCAAGTCATTTCAATAGTTCAATTGCTATATGCTTTCTGATACATAGTAACCTGATTCCTTCGACCATGAGATCATGCATATCACCTTTACCGGATGGATGCTTTGATGACATCAAACACCACACCGTAACTGGGTGGTTATAAAGGTGGCATTGAGTGTTTGGAAAGTATTGGTTGAGACACATGGATCAAGAGTGGGATTTGTCCATCCACATGACGGATAGATATATTCTGGGCCCTCTCGGTGGAATGTCATCCAATTAGCTTGCAAGCATGTGACTTGGTCACAAGGGATCACATATCACGGGAATGAGAAAAGAGTACTTATCAGTAACGAGGTTGAACTAGGTATGCGGAGATACCGACGATCATAACCTCGGATAAGTAACATATCGTGAGACAAAGGGAAATTGGTATCGTATGTAAGTGGTTCATTCGATCGCAAAGTAATCGTAGAAATATGTGGGAGCCATATGAATTTCCAGATTCCTCTATTGGTTATTGTTCGGAGAAGTGTCTCGATCATGTCCGCATAATTCACGAACCGTAGGGAGACACACTTAAGGATTCGACGTTGTTTTGAGTAGTTATGGTATTATGAGAAAGAGACCGAATGTTGTTCGGAGTCTCGGATGGGATCCGGGATATCACGAGGTGATCCAGAATGGTCCGGAGAATAAGATTCATATAAGGAAAGTCCCATTTCGGAGTAGCGGAATGATTCCGGTGTTTTCATCGGGAATGTTCTAGAAGGTTCCGGATTGTCCGGCACTCCGGGGGGGAAGGGTACATGAATGTGTCATTACATATTGGAATGATTGCATCATGTACTAAGTGTTCTTGCTGTCCCAAATAAAGGATTAAATTGAATCCTAAAACAGAAAAGTCAAATGTCCAGTTTGAAAGTCAAACGGCTAAAACAAGAAACTGTGGGAAACAAGAAAGAGGAGTTGGGAACCGACTTGAGGGAGGAGTCTCCTCCCCAAGCCGGCGCGCCACCCAAGGCCGACTTGGGGAGGGACTCCCCTCCCCTGGCCGCGCCTCCCCATCTATGAAAGGAGGGGCAGGGCTCCCCTCCTAGACACACAAGTTTCCACCTCTAAATCTCCGGTTTAGAGCCGTTTTGGTTTAGAGCTTCTAATTGCTTTAGCCAGCGGTTTAGAGCCTTCTAATTGGTTTAGAGCCTTCTAACTGGTGTGTCTAATTATTAGACCACTAATAGCCTCTCTCATAAGCTCCACCATACTCGCACCGGCTTAAGGCGAAGCCCTGCGGGATTTCCCCTCTACTTCCGGTACCACGCCGTTGTGCTGCCGGAATCGCGAGGAGAGTGCTACAACCTCCGCTGCCTGCTGGAACAAGGGAGAGGAAGGTCTTCGTCGAGTACCAAACGTGTGACCGACTGCGGGAGCGCTGCCGGAACATGGCGCCGGAAGGATCGTCTACGCGATCTTGAGATCGGAAAGAGTACGACTACATCACCCACGAGAATCCGCTCTCGTTAAACGCTTTGGAATCTTCGAGGGTAAGTTATACCATCGACTCGTTGCTACAATCTAGTAGATAGATCTTGGCTTGTTTGTTTGTATGCGATAGAAAATTTTTGTTTTCCATGCTACGAACCCCTACAGTGGTATCAGAGCTGTGTCTATATGTAGATCTGTTGCACGAGTAGAACACAATGGTCATTGTGGGCGTTGATGCTTTTATTGTTGATTGCTTCTTGTGTACTTTGCATCTTGCGGTATGTTGGGATGAAGCGGCCCGGGCTAACCTTACATGACATCGTTCATGAGACTTGCTCCACGCTTGACATGCAACTTGTATTGCATAAGTGGCTTTGCGGGTGCCTGTTTCTCCTAGCATAGTTAAGATCCAATTTACAACGGGTGATCAACAATGCTAGTATCAATGTTGTGGTTCTTGTTCGTAAGTTAGAACGACACTTATAGAAAGCCCCAAACCACGTAAAATATGCAAAGAAAGTAGAGGCGTCTAACTTTGTTTTGCAGGGGTGTGCAGTGATGCGATATGGCCATGATTGTGATTATATTTGATGTATGCAATGTTCCTTATTGTAAGTCGGCAACCGGCAGGAGCCATATGGTTGTCTTTAATTTATGTTAAGACCCGAGTGTCTATTCAAAGTAGTTGTAATAGTTGAAGCCGGTGGACGACAACCATGGAGAAGCGTCATTGACCTTGATGCAATGCCGGTGATGATGGAGATCATGTTCGTGCTTGAAGATGGAGATCGGAAGCACAAAGAAGAAAGGCCATATCATATCACATATATATTGAATTGCATGTGATGTTAATCCTTTATGCATCTTGTTTTGCTTAGTAGACGACGGTAGCATTATAAGATGATCCCTCATGCACATCAATTTCAAATCATAAAGTGTTCACCCTTAGTTAGCACCGTTGCTAAAGCTTGTTGTTTCGAAGCACCACGTGATGATCGGGTGTGTTAGATTCTGCAAGTGTATACAACGTGAGCAAGCCAGATTTGCTCATGCAGAAACTAAGGTTTGATCTTGACGAGCCTAGCATGTACAGACATGGTCTCGGAACACGGATCACCGAAAGGTAAAGCATGAATCATATAGTAGATGTGATGAACATGTCGATTGTTCGCCATTGAAACTATGTCAACTCTCGTGATGATCGGTGTTGATATGGTGGATTTGGTTCATGTGATCACTAAAACAATGTGAGGGATATTGTTTTGAGTGGGAGTTCACCTAGTTTAATTTTATTATTAATTTGAACTCAATTTGTCATAAACTTAGTCTAAACTATTGCAAATATGTTGTAGATCAATGGCAGCCCCTACCATCAAATTTAATGCGTTCCTAGAGAAAGAAAAGTTGAAAAACAATGGAAGCAACTTCGCGGATTGGTTCCGCAATTTGAGGATTGTCCTCACAGCTGGTAATTTGACCTATGTGCTGGATGCACCGCTGGGTGACCCACCTGCAGCTGATGCTCCCGATGAAGTAAAGAATGTTTACCTTGCTCGGAAGAATCAGTACTCCATAGTTCAGTGTGCTATCTTGTATGGTTTGGAATCGGAGCTTCAGAAAAGGTTTGAGGATTCAGACCCATATGATATTGTCGAGGATCTCAAATTAATTTTTGAGACTCATGCGGCAATTGAAAGTTATGAAGCTTCTGAAAAGTTCTTTAACTGCAAGATGGAAGAGGGCAGCTCCGTCAGTGAGCATGTGCTTAAGATGTCTGGGCACGCAAACAAACTTCAAAGCTTGGGTATTGTGATTCCTAATGCTTTGGGGATTTACTGTGTCCTCCAATCACTACCACCAAGTTACAAGAACTTTGTGATGAACTACAACATGCAGAACATGAACAAGACGTTGCCAGAACTCTTTGCCATGTTAAAATCTGCAGAAGTGGAGATCAAGAAAGAGCACCAAGTGTTGTTGGTCAATAAGACCACCAAATTCAAGAAAGGCAAGTCTAAGCAAAAGGGACACTTCAAGAAGGGTGGTAAGAAAGCTACCACGCCGACGAAGAAGACCAGGGCTGGACCTAAGCCTGATACTGAGTGCTTTTACTGCAAGGGAGTAGGTCACTGGAAGCGGAATTGCCCAAAGTACTTGGCGGATTTGAAGAACGGCAACATCAAGAAGAAAGGTATATCTGATATACATGTTATTAATGTGTATCTCACTAGTACTCGTAGTAGTGCCTGGGTATTTGATACTGGTTCGGTTGCTCATATTTGTAACTCGAAACAGGTGCTGCAGAATAAACGGAAGCTAGCGAAGAACGAGGTGACGATGCGCGTAGGAAACGGATCAAAGGTTGATGTGATCGCGGTCGGCACGCTACCCCTTCATCTACCATCGGGATTAGTTTTATACTTAAATAATTGTTATTTGGTGCCTGCGTTGAGCATGAACATTATATCAGGATCTTGTTTATTGCGAGACGGTTACTTGTTTAAATCCGAAAATAATGGTTGTTCTATTTATATGAGTAATATGTTTTATGCACATGCACCTTTGATAGATGGTCTATTCTTATTGAATCTCGATAGTGGAAATACACATATCAACAACATTGAGGCTAAACGTTTGAAATCAAGCGATAATTCGACCTATATGTGGCACTGTTGTCTTGGTCACATCGGAGTGAAACGTATGAAGAAACTCCATTCCGATGGACTTCTTGAATCACTTGATTTTGAATCACTTGAAAGATGCGAAGCATGTCTGATGGGTAAAATGACTAAGACTCCATTTTCTGGTATGATGGAGCGAGCTACGGACTTATTGGAAATCATACATACCGATGTGTGTGGTCCAATGAGTGTAGCATCGCGCGGTGGTTATCGTTATGTTCTTACCTTCACGGATGACTTGAGTAGATATGGGTATATCTATTTCATGAAACATAAGTCCGAAACTTTCGAGAAGTTTAAGGAGTTTCAAAGTGAGGTAGAGAATCAACGTAACAAGAAGATTAAATTTCTACGTTCTGATCGTGGAGGTGAATATCTAAGTTACGAGTTTGGCGAGCATTTGAAGAAATGCGGAATACTTTCACAATTGACACCGCCGGGAACACCACAGCGTAATGGTGTGTCCGAACGTCGTAATCGAACTCTCTTAGATATGGTTCGTTCTATGATGTCACTTACACATTTACCGCTATCATTTTGGGGTTATGCATTAGAAACAGCCGCGTTCACTTTAAATAGGGCACCGTCTAAATCCGTTGAAACGACACCGTATGAATTATGGTTTGGGAAGAAACCTAAATTGTCGTTCCTTAAAGTTTGGGGATGCGAAGCCTATGTAAAGAAGTTACAGCCGGACAAGCTTGAACCCAAAACGGAAAAATGCGTCTTCATAGGATACCCGAAGGAAACTATTGGGTATACCTTCTATCATAGATCCGAAGGCAAAACATTCGTTGCCAAGAATGGATCCTTTCTAGAGAAGGAATTTCTCTCGAAAGAAGTGACTGGAAGGAAAGTAGAACTCGACGAGGTTGTCGAACCTTCTCTCGAAATTGCGAGTAGCGCAGCACCGGAAGAAGTTCCTGTGGTGCCTGCACCAATAAGAGAGGAAGCTAATAATGGTGATCATGAAACTTCGGTTGAAGTTGCTACAGAGCCTCGGAGGTCAACGAGAACTCGTACCACTCCAGATTGGTATGATCCCGTTATGAATGTCATGGTAGTGGACAACACCGATGACCCCGAGACATATGAGGAAGCGATGATGAGCCCAGATTCCAATAAATGGCAAGAAGCCATGAAATCCGAGATTGGATCCATGTACGAAAACCAAGTATGGACTTTGGTGGACTTACCGGATGGCCGGAAGGCTGTCGAGAACAAATGGATTTTCAAGAAGAAAACAGATGCTGATGGTAATGTTACTGTCTATAAAGCTCGACTTGTCGCAAAAGGGTTTCGACAAATTCAAGGAGTTGACTACGATGAGACTTTCTCACCGGTAGCAAAGCTAAAGTCTGTGAGGATTATGTTAGCAATCGCTGCATATTATGATTATGAGATATGGCAGATGGATGTCAAAACAGCATTCCTCAATGGAGACATTGATGAAGAGTTGTATATGATGCAACCCAAAGGTTTTGTCGATCCTAAAGATGCTAACAAGGTATGCAAACTTAAACGGTCCATCTATGGATTGAAGCAAGCATCCCGAAGTTGGAATCAACGTTTTGATAAGGTAATCAAAAGTTTTGGTTTTATACAAACTTATGGAGAAGCTTGTATTTACAAGAAAGTGAGTGGGAGCTCTGTAGCATTCTTAATACTGTATGTGGATGACATATTGTTGATTGGGAATGATGTAGACCTTCTTAATAGTGTCAAGGAATATTTGAATAATAGTTTTTCAATGAAGGATCTTGGCGAAGCAGCTTACATATTAGGCATAAAGATTTATAGAGATAGATCGAAACGCCAAATATCATTGTCACAGAGTACATATTTGGACAAAGTTCTAAAGAGGTTTGGAATGGAAGAAAGCAAGAAAGGGTTCTTGCCCATGTTGCCCAATACGACCTTGAGTAAAACTCAAAGTCCGACATCGGCAGAAGATAGAGAAAGGATGAGTAAGACTCCCTATGCATCAGCCATAGGATCTCTAATGTATGCCATGCTATGTACTAGACCCGACATCGCATATGCTGTTAGTCTAACTAGCAGATATCAAAGTGATCCAGGAGTGGATCATTGGGCAGCGGTCAAAAACATCCTTAAGTACTTGAGAAGAACTAAGGATATGGTTCTTTCTTATGGAGGTGATGAACAGCTCGTTGTTAATGGTTACACCGATGCTAGTTGGAACACCAATCCAGATGATTCTAAATCACAATCCGGATACGTATTTATTTTGAATGGTGCAGCAGTTAGCTGGAGGAGTGCAAAGCAAAGCGTTGTGGCGAGATCTTCAACTGAATCGGAATACATGGCTGCTTCGGAGGCTTCACAAGAAGCGATATGGATGAAAGAGTTCATTACAGAGCTGGGTGTGGTTCCTAGTGCGTTGGACCCAATGTCTATCTACTGTGATAACATGGGCGCCATAGCCAATGCGCAAGAACCAAGGTCACACAAGAAGCTGAAGCATATCAAGCTACGTTTTCACGCTATTCGAGAACATATCCAGGATGGGGATATAAAGATTTGCAAAGTACACACAGATCTGAATGTGGCGGATCCGTTGACTAAACCTCTCCCGAGGGCAAAACATGACCAACACCAAACTGCCATGGGTGTTCGGTATATTACCATGTAATCTAGATTAGATGACTCTAGTGCAAGTGGGAGACTGTTGGAGATATGCCCTAGAGGCAATAATAAATGTAGTTATTATTATATCTTTGTGTTTATGATAAATGTTTACATTCATGCTATAATAGTATTAACAAGGAAACCATTAATACTTGTGTGATTTGTAAACTTAATTTGAAGTCCCTAGTATAGCCTCTATACTTCACTAGCTTGTTGGTTGATTAATGATTGTGGTTTCCCTATCATGAACATTGAGATGTTATCAACAACAAGATCATATCGTTAGGAGAATGATATGGTGGACATACTCCTATAGACAAGCGTAGCATAAAGATCAAGTCATTTCAATAGTTCAATTGCTATATGCTTTCTGATACATAGTAACCTGATTCCTTCGACCATGAGATCATGCATATCACCTTTACCGGATGGATGCTTTGATGACATCAAACACCACACCATAACTGGGTGGTTATAAAGGTGGCATTGAGTGTTTGGAAAGTATTGGTTGAGACACATGGATCAAGAGTGGGATTTGTCCATCCACATGACGGATAGATATATTCTGGGCCCTCTCGGTGGAATGTCATCCAATTAGCTTGCAAGCATGTGACTTGGTCACAAGGGATCACATATCACGGGAACGAGAAAAGAGTACTTATCAGTAACGAGGTTGAACTAGGTATGCGGAGATACCGACGATCATAACCTCGGATAAGTAACATATCGTGAGACAAAGGGAAATTGGTATCGTATGTAAGTGGTTCATTCGATCGCAAAGTAATCGTAGAAATATGTGGGAGCCATATGAATTTCCAGATTCCTCTATTGGTTATTGTTCGGAGAAGTGTCTCGATCATGTCCGCATAATTCACGAACCGTAGGGAGACACACTTAAGGATTCGACGTTGTTTTGAGTAGTTATGGTATTATGAGAAAGAGACCGAATGTTGTTCGGAGTCTCGGATGGGATCCGGGATATCACGAGGTGATCCGGAATGGTCCGGAGAATAAGATTCATATAAGGAAAGTCCCATTTCGGAGTAGCGGAATGATTCCGGTGTTTTCATCGGGAATGTTCTAGAAGGTTCCGGATTGTCCGGCACTCCGGGGGGAAGGGTACATGAATGTGTCATTACATATTGGAATGATTGCATCATGTAATAAGTGTTCTTGCTGTCCCAAATAAAGGATTAAATTGAATCCTAAAACAGAAAAGTCAAATGTCCAGTTTGAAAGTCAAACGGCTAAAACAAGAAACTGTGGGAAACAAGAAAGAGGAGTTGGGAACCGACTTGAGGGAGGAGTCTCCTCCCCAAGCCGGCGCGCCACCCAAGGCCGACTTGGGGAGGGACTCCCCTCCCCTGGCCGCGCCTCCCCATCTATAAAAGGAGGGGCAGGGCTCCCCTCCTAGACACACAAGTTTCCACCTCTAAATCTCCGGTTTAGAGCCGTTTTGGTTTAGAGCTTCTAATTGCTTTAGCCAGCGGTTTAGAGCCTTCTAATTGGTTTAGAGCCTTCTAACTGGTGTGTCTAATTACTGGACCACTAATAGCCTCTCTCATAAGCTCCACCATACTCGCACCGGCTTAAGGCGAAGCCCTGCGGGATTTCCCCTCTACTTCCGGTACCACGCCGTTGTGCTGCCGGAATCGCGAGGAGAGTGCTACAACCTCCGCTGCCTGCTGGAACAAGGGAGAGGAAGGTCTTCGTCGAGTACCGAACGTGTGACCGACTGCGGGAGCGCTGCCGGAACGTGGCGCCGGAAGGATCGTCTACGCGATCTTGAGATCGGAAAGAGTACGACTACATCACCCACGAGAATCCGCTCTCGTTAAACGCTTTGGAATCTTCGAGGGTAAGTTATACCATCGACTCGTTGCTACAATCTAGTAGATAGATCTTGGCTTGTTTGTTTGTATGCGATAGAAAATTTTTGTTTTCCATGCTACGAACCCCTACATATTTGATCCATCATTTGAAGACAACAATAAGCATGCTATGGCACCCTCCTAAGCCTAGCTAAGTTCAAGAAAATAAAAATCAAAGCAACACAACAAGTAATCTGTCTTAGCACTAATCGGCCAAGAAGACTCATAGTTAAACTGATCTTTGCCAAGTACTTTAAGTCACATGGCAAGTAAGCAATAGATCAATTGTTATGTAAAAGCCACACATATTTGATTAGGGAAAAAGTCCATTTAACTGAACCAAATGACTGTTGTATCCATCAAGATGAAATAAGGAAAGCTACAGTATAAGACAAGGAAATATTAGGCATTCACTTGATCTTATCCACACATCACAGCAACCAGGTAAGCAGCAGAGTCACTGCATGCAGAATGTGTGCTGTCGACACAACAAGACAGCACCAGAACTAGAAAAAGGAAAGCACATACACCATCACTAGTTAGACACGCCATAGTCCTATCCTCTTCTCAAAGCCACACTCCTCTGCCTCAAGAACACCACAAGTAGTCCTAGCTTGTACCAGATCAACACAGCAGAAAATATACACAACACTACCATCAGAGTTACATACCACACCATCTCTAGCTCTGGTTGCTCCCCAGGAGCCATCCAAGAGCTAGGAGTAGAGGGATTCACAACAAAGGCAACATGGTTGCAAGTTAGGAGGAGGCAAGAAGCACTAGTAGTCCAAAGAAGAACTAGCAAGCATATCAAGTATAAGGATAGGAATTCAAAGTAGATCCATCAAGGACTAAGGAGGATCAGGATTTCCAGGACAGGATGCATGGAAGCTTACATTAGTAGCAGAACAAGATCAACAATCATATCTTGTAGCAGGTAGAACTTTACAATATTTTCAGCATCTGTATTCTCTTTTGCATCAGCATCTTGGGAAAATAAAGAGACTAATACCCATCAAATCCACTCCTATACCCTTCAACTAGATGATCATCTAGGAGGATTAGAGGAGGGTGTTCTCTCAGATCTACATAGAGATGCTATGTATATTCCTCATAGAGAAATAAAAGATACATCATAATCTCTGTTCTTATTCAGAGTTTGGCCTCAGCCTTTGCATCCTAGGAAGTGGCTATAGCACACTTATATTAATCATACTAAGGCCATAAAATCATACAAATCATCTTTGCACAAACCAGCAAGCATGAAGGATTGCTGGGCACAAATCCAAAAGAATTGGAATTGCACCTCAGGCACAATCCCAAACTCACTCCCACCAAACTCTCAATCTAGTCTTAAAAACTAGAACATCAGCCCTTCATCAAGTTTGATAATAAGTCATTTTCTGAGATATTCAAAAATATCTAAGAATCATTTTATATTTTAAAACAAAGGTAACTGATTCAGTTACACACTGCTTATCTTCACATTTTGATTCAAGGCAACTCATACTACAACAAATATCACAATCTTCATTTAATAAGATAATCCAGAATATAACAGCTACCCTCTCATATAAGTTTAGAAGATTTCAAATCATTTTCCTAGCTAATAAGCCAGGAATCATTTAGTGTACTGCTATTATCCCTAACAAAGGAATGTATATCTTAACACATTCAGATCTAATTACCATATGTCATTCACCATCCAGCAATAATTTCAAGCCAATATGATTTCCATCTCATTTTCCTAACCAACTCAACTAGCAGTCAGTATCAATAGTTCTTGACTGTCAACATGAACTAGCAAATGTTCAGAACAGCAAGTATCCTAAACAGATAAAAATCCAACCCAATGGTTTGAATTTTCATGTCTACTGTAATCATCCAGAAGGGTTTCTCAGATCATCTACCCAGATTAAGAGTAGCATAAACCTCCTATTACCATAGTACCTCATCATTTAATCATAGGGTAAAGAATCAAACCAGAGCTAAGATATCTCCACAAGACACAGTTATTCACTAGATGTGAACCCTAGGTTCAGAGATGAAATCTAGACAGTGGGGAATTACAGAAAGCACACTTGACATAGCAAGGTAGATAAAGCCTGGAGTGGAGCATAGAAGAGAGAAACACCTACCTTTGGCGAGTCATATCTCGCCGGAGAGGAAGCAGAATTAGTATCGACGACAACGCCAACACAGAACACCACAGGGAAGGCCTCACCATACACCACCACCTAGCCCAGCATCAATCTCACCACCAAGGCGGCATAGGGAGCAGCCCTGAGGGCCACATCATCCTACACCGACCTAGAATACGAACTTTAGTGAGAAGCGGCGCCCGAATCGACAACCACCACACCATGGCAGAGCTAGGGTTCCCGACGAGTGCGCAACAGGGGGCGTGCAAGCCAAATCGATGGGGGAAAAGAAGAAGGAAGAGGTGGCAAGGCAGCACCAGCCTGCGTCGGTGCCGGAGGTGGCCGGTGGAGGCCGGGGCGACAAGCGGCGGCGCTGGTGGCGCATCGCGCACGGAGAGGAACACAAGAGAGATGGGGTTGTGTCTGTGTTCATGCGTGGGGGGTGAGGAGAGGGGTGTGTTGGTGTGTAGTGTCGGGCCCGGTCTAGCTAGGCCAGGCCAGCCCATATATCCCAAACAAACGGCCCATTTCAAAATAAAATAAGAAATCAAATAAAAGAAAAATAAATAAATTACCAAAATAACCTTTAAACATTTCCAGCTATAGAAAATTATACAAAAATCATAAAAATATATTTAATATATTACAATTATCACAAAAATAATATCCACCTAAGAAAAATATAATTTTACTTATTTAAGTTAATAAAATGCAAATAAATATTAAACACTATTAAATCTTAAGTGAAAATTTATTAAATAAGGAAAAATCCTAAAAATAAATAAAAATCATTTTTGTGTATAAAAATAACTTTACTATTTTATAAAAAAAATACTAACTTAGAAGTTTACAAATAAAGTATAAATCAAATATTTAAAGACACTTAAACATTTAAAGAATTTTATAAAAATAAAGGTAATACTTAAAATTAAATAAAATTCATTTTTAAGATCTTTAATAAGTATATTTCACTAGAAAAATACTATGTATATTATTTAAGAACATTTTAAGTTCAATAAAATTCATCACTTATACCCACTTTGTTAATTCTTAAAATTATTTCTTAAGTAAGAAATAATCCCATTTTCTTATAAAACACTAAAAACTTTAAAGTTTGATTACTAAGTCTAAATCCATAATTAAAATAAAACTTAAATATAACTATTAGCCTTTAAATGTTTTTAAATCTTAAATTCAAATTAAACTCCTTTTAAATAAATATTATATATCACTCATGTATAAGGGGTAAATATTGTCCATTCCTCAACCACTCTTAAAAAATGACTTTAAACTCAAAGAAATTTGTAAGATCATCTAATTATGCTCCCATTAATAAATTGCATATTATTAAATTTATCTTTCACTTAAATTAAAAGGGATCATCCTTAATCATATTTGCTAAAACCCTAAAGCTAGATGCTATTCTAAAACTCATCATATCTTACAATTCACTTCTATTTTTATAGTTAACTTTGGTTTAAACAATCATAAACATCTCATTTGAAGTTTATTCATGTTTTAAAGTTAACTTTAGTCACTTGTATCATCAATTAAAATATAATAACTTAACACCATTCCTAACCATCACAAACCCTAATGTAAAACCTAATAACCTTAAGGCTAATTAACCTTAACTAATACTAGTTTATTCAAATGTTATTCTTTTTGCCACTTCACACAAACAAGTCTATATTTCTTCAGCTCTTAAGAACTCCACTCAAGGACTTTTTATCCTAGTCACCAGAAAACAACTAATCATAATCACATTACTCTATCCGTATTTGTATATTTTGGATTGTAACACTTAAGTTCCTTATCAATGTCATTGCTTATAAAATAAACTTAAAGATAAACCCAATCTTAAAGAAGATACCCAAGATCAACTTATTCAAAATACTAAGGTTTTCACTTTGGGAATTATAAAATTGCATAGCATTATTTATGCATAAAGGCATCTTTCTTCTTTAAACATTAGTCCTTACCGAACCAATGATGATGATTTCAGATATTGGATCTTCTATTATCTCGAAGACCGTGAGTGCATAATCTTGCAATCACAAAAGGCAAGTTCACACTTGCTCATGTCCTTTGATTATTTTCTGTAAAGTATTTTGCAAATCCAGTGTTGTCATCACCTGCATTTAAAAAGGTCAGAAAACACTATTTTCATAATAATATGATTATAGGTTATTTACCATTAGGTAATAATCTACTATAAAAGTTCCGGTGGTAAAGGAACATATTATCTAGGACTTAACAACCAATGTCGCCAGTGATTCTTGCGCCATATATTACGCGTTAACCATGAGATTTGGAATGGGACGGAGAAGTCAGCTGGATCAGCTCCCATTCGCATGCATTGGACACTGTTCTGGGCATTTGTAAGTTACAGATCATGGGTATAGCCGTTTTATACGGAGGAAGTCTACCGTGGATCTGGGCTTACAAAAGACAGATATCTAGTGTTAATGGTTGTTGTGTGTATCCATTTAAGGTATAGCCGTTTTATACGGGGAAAAGTCTACCTTGAGTTTGGTCATCCAATAATTGTGGTGTATGCGGCGGAGAAGGACAGTGATTGGCTTGGATCCTAGTCTGGGCCTCATACCAAGGAAGTGTGAACGAGCCTATAACTCGGATGTGCAATAAAGCTAAGATCTCTCATGGGTAAAGTGACGCACCTCTGCAGAGTGTAAGAACTGTAACTTGTTACTCCCTGTTCCGGGAAGGAGCTGCGAACGCTGCGGGAAGGGAACTCCATGAAAGTTCTGGTAAACCCGTGAAGGCTGATGGACATAGCTTTTCAGAATAAAAGTAACCTTTGAAGAAATGTTTATGAAAACTTGCATTGCCTACGACCTATGGTCTGTGGCTGTAGATAGTGCATCAAACACTTCTCTTTAGTGAATTTGCTGAGTACGCTCGTACTCAAAGTATCTTCTTAACCCTTGCTAGATCTCGGAGAAAACAATGGCGTTTCCAGGAAATAAGTCACTTGAAGAGTTGAAGATATCTAAGGAAGATCAACGGAGTCGAAGACCTTACCAGAATCTATCGAAGACAAGCTGAAGCGTAGAATAGAAATAAAACTCCTAGAATCTAGAACCTACTTCTGTAGAATAATACTATAGTAGTACTTTCAAGCCTTATACATATATTAATAGTAGTACTTCTAAAGTAACTCCGAGTGGATCTTTCTGGTTCTTTCTGTATAATATTTCTCACTGTCCGAGGAAGCTCTCTGGATCTTTTGTAATATGCTATATGTAATATAAAGTGTTGTCTTGGACCCGCGATGTTTCTGTTGTATCACTCTGAGGGATATAATGCAGATGGAACGGTGTTCCATTGGTATTATATCAACGACTATAGTGTACTACACCATGCAGTGGTATGCTGGGTCACCGCAATGTCTCTGGACAAAAGCCTAGGTTCGGAGCAGGACCGACATGATAGAGACGTTCAAGGTTGATCTTTAAGGGCGCTATGCATGCCATGGCCGGCGAGTCCAAGACAATGCCTTTTCATACATGGACGGATCCTGTATAGGGCAAGGGTGTACAAATGTACCCCCAAATTTTTCAGCAAAAAATTCTTATATAGTTTTTCTCTTTTCCAATAACTCTTATATAGTTGTATGGTGGATATATATAACACAAGGAACATGTTTTCTCTAACATATATAGTATTCCCCCCAACAACAAACTAAGTGAAAATCCTATAGTTTACTACTCCTGTTGCTCGGGGATAAGTGTCATAGATTTGTTAACTACATCCAAGTATTTTTTTTTTCGGATTTTCCTAAATTTTTTTTGGAACCAAGTACCCGAAGCTTCAAAAACCGGGCTCTCTGGTGCCGGGAGCCATAGACTCGCTCTCACAAAATCAGCTAGTATTTAGTACGGTAAGAGGAAGTTCCTTTTTTTGCACAGCGAAGGTCCCATAGGACTCGGCCATTTAGTTAATTGGGACCAAGTTTGTGGACCAAACGACCTTGGGGGTTTGGTAATTTTGAATTTGGAAATCATGAACATTGCACTACCGTCGAAGTGGTTGTGGAAATTATTTAACATGAAAGGAGTTTGTCAAACTTTACTCACCAACAAATACCTGATGAAATGCACACGCAACTAGGTCATGCACAAAACTAGGGACTCACACCGTTGCAGAAGTGATAAAATTTCAAGGATGAGGTGGACAAAACTCTTCTTCTTTGCTATTCAGCTCAGTGAACTTTCTAAGTTTCTTTACATATCCACTAGTGTGCATGATACAAAACTGTTAGGATGATCGACTAATCATTTAAAAGGTGGAATGCCAACCGCGGGAAACTAGAGCTCAGGGTATCTACGAGCTAAGAGTGTTCAGAAGCGAAACTCTATTTTGGATCAATCTCCTGTACAGAAGTTCCACTCCCGTCTCAAGATCACCGATACTGCGCTCCAGTGCCCGTAATTGCTCCTCTTCACACACAAATTTGGTCTTCTGGAATGTCTTGGAGATAAGAGAGCACTTGGGCATCTCGACTTCCTTCGACAGGAGGCCACATGTGGATTCCAGCAGAGAGATGGTGATCTCTCTGGCTTCTGCCATTAGCATCACCACCCTGCATTCGTTCTCAGAAACAGCCTTTTTGCTGATCTTCTTGAACTGTTTTTGTGCGCTCTTGGATAGCCGGATGTACGCCTTCACTTGAAAGGACGCATCGTCTCCTCTCCTGAGTGCAAACAGGAGCTCCTGAACACTCATCTTCAGCTCCATGAAACTCCCCTGCACTGCGTTGCAGAGGTCAAGCAAGACGAGTGACCGCCCAAGCTCTGCCTCCAGCGCCGTCCTTTGCAGACTCTGGCAAAGGCTGACTTGGTTGCTGGGCTTGCACATCATCTCCTCGATGCACTTGTAGATGCCTTCAAGCTTCCTCAAACCATCGCATGTTGTATCGATGGTCGCTGAGGGTGAAAAGATTGTTGTGCTCAGCCTTTGGAGCTGCTGCTCGATTTCTGGCTTGTTCGAGCGGGGGCTCGAAGGCGCGCTTGCAGATCTTTGATGGTAAGCCATTCTTGGAGATTGAAGCTTTGGTGATTTTTTTCTTCTGTATGTACTAGATAGAGGAGAATGGTTGGCAAGACGAGTTCAGCTTGTTGATGCTCGGAGCCTTGGGGTTCTCCTGTATTTATATCATACTAGTGGCTGAAGCCTGAAACGGTGGCGTGATGAGCAGAGCTTTCGACAGGAAGAATCTCATCCGCTACCCTACTTGTATGATCTGGATTATTGTGTTATAAGTGATCTGTCTGTACGTGTTTCGTTAGTTAGCACAGCAGAACCTCAATGAGTGGGCGTCTGTGACTGGCATGTCCCAGTTATTGGTGTCACAGCACACTGCACGAGCGTTTTGTTTGATTTCAGATCGCGGTTCAGAGCGCGATACAGGTTTCGTGTTGATACAATGATTAATCTGTCTGCTTCTATGCAAGTTCTTCAAAATTAGGATATGCTCTCATGCATATGCAGTAGCATCAGCGTGTTTCAGCTATCCACAGCGTGCTTGCAGGGAGAAGTAAGTATCTGCTCGCTGTCTGAGATATTTGTGTGAACTGAAATCATCAGCTAAGCATGCTGACGGACTGAGGTGCAAGTGTCAGAAATAAACAACCACTGCAAAGGTTATCGGAATGAAATTAAATTGTTTGATGATTCCTGATTGTCTTTGGTGGTGTCTAGAAGATGAAAGTGAAGAAGGGTGCAAAGGATATACGTATGAATATGTTCTTTGATGGTGTCTAGAAGATGGACAGGAATCTCCATCCGATCATGATTGCATGACAACCTGCAGGCACAGACATCAGACAATTCGCTAACACATCGCTGACCAACATAGTTGGACTGTCATGTTGGTTGCGTTGCTCAGCTCAGGTGCAGGTCGATGGGCTTGTTGGGTTCAGATGAACGTGGCCAGCACAAACAAAATACAGTAGCACAAGTGCACGGAAATTTCGCCACTTCATCAGTATTGTGAGCCATGTTTTGGCGATCCGAAGCAGGATCCGCCAATGATAAAAACACAAGTAAGGTTCAGACATGTCTGATCAAATGGCTCGATTAGCTGGATTGAAGGCTGTTTCCTCCTTGTTGCGGTCCGTCCGGGAGTACGCCCTGTATTTTTTTTGTGCAGACATGGATTCGTCATACTAGCTGCTTATGATGGAAGATGGTCTGTAGATCTCCAGGGAAAGGTCGTGCGTGAGGAAAGCTGCAACTTCAAGTTCCCTGCAACATCCAGGACCAGGTAACTATATACTATCTGAGTGCACCACACTTGGTTTGGCAAAGAGGAAAATAAGCAAAGGTGACAATCGGCTGACAGTCGGAGAGTGTCTGTCTAACGCTCAGTTGACTGAGAATTAGCCTAATTCTCAGTCAGGTGATGTCAGCCTCTTATGTGTTCATGCTGCGCGCTGTTGAATTCTGCATGCGTGGTTGGCTGACGCTACGCGCTGCGATCTAATAAAAGAAAAGATGCTATGCGCTACTGCCTTCGCATTGCGTGGTCGAGCACATGTCCGCTCATGCACTGTTCTGCGTGGGCGTGTACCTTTGCCTATGGTACAGACTATAGATGATTGTTTGTTAGCTTTATCTAGTTCTAGTAGGAAAAAAATATTCAATTCTACGTGCAAAAATTCTACTCTGGTCAATCCGAAAATAAATAGTCTATTAAAACCATAGTTGCAAGCTCATTTGTAACAAAAAATACAAATCACTTACAACTCTATTTTGCAACTAAAAAGACAACTCAGTTGCAATTTGAAAAGACCTCAACCTTGGCCCTCGGCCCTCGAGTTGCATGTCCAATTGTAACTGACATGTCAATTTGAAAAGGACCCACCGTCTGGCCCACAAGTTGCAAGTCCAATTGCAACTTTAAATGTGGATTAGAAAAGGTTTCTTTTCCTAAGTTGCATGTCTGGTTGAAACTCAAATATCAATTTTAAAAATCAAAATTCAAAAATAAAAAGGTCAAAGGCCCCACCGCGGCTCTTGAGTTGCATGTCCAGTTGCAACTAATAGGTCGATTTAAAAAGAACCTGTCCCGACTCTCAGTTGCATATCTAGTTGCAACTGACAAGTCGATTTGAAAAGACCCCGCCCCTCGACCCTCGAGTTGCATGTGCAGTTGCAACTTAAAATGTCGTTTTGCAAATGACAAATTAGAAAAAGGTTGAAGACCTCGCCCCCAGCGCTCAAGTTGCATGTCCAATTGCAACTCAAAAGAAGTTGCAAATGACAAATTAGAAAAAGGTTGAAGGCCCCGTCCTCGACGCTCAGAGTTGCATGTCTAGTTGTAACTCAAAAGCCATGCCTCCCTCTAGTTGCATGTCCTACTGCAACTGACAGGGCGATTTGAAAAGGCCCGCCCCGGCCTTCAAGTTGCATGAAAAGTTGCAACTTAAAAGGTTGATTAGAAAAAATTCATCTCTCGAGTTGCATGTTTGGATGCACCTCAACGGCATGTACACGAGCGCCCGCGCGCAATGACGACGACGATGTAGTACATACCTACGCATGAACGCACTATGAGCGTTGCAACCGCGAGTGGTTGGTTGCGCTGGGCTGGACACATGGACGCCTCCTGGCGCGCCAGGCTTGCTAGGCGAAGCTGCCGAGCGTGCGCGCGCAGAGATGGCCTCATCCGTAGTATGAGCTTCCTTTCCTGTCCGTACCACTATGAATCGCGTCGGTGTTTGGGGTTTGATAAATGAAGCGGGAGATCTTTGGGGATCATCTCCGGTTCTAAACAAACCTTTTGTCAGATACTACGTTCTTGTCAATTGCCTCATAATCCAGCGAGGCTACTGCTAATCATGGGAGATTTTGTTTGCTGTACGTGCTCTGAAAGTCTTCCTCTTCTTCTTCTTCCTAGCACCTACTAGTACCTTTCAATAATCGGGCATCGCTACGTGGATCGAACTGCGGCACTCTAGATGTTCTGTTTCTCGGATCAGCCCGACGACAGGACAGACTGCGATTTGCTTGCCGGTACAGATTACGATTCTCTGCTGCTCTTCAAGATTGGCTAGGTACTTTGGCGTTTCCGGTTTCAGCTCACATGTACGGAAAATGTACTACATCTCTTTAACCGTTGCTACTAACTCGCAGCTACGTAGCTGATTTTGAGTTCAAGAGGCAGAGTTAAAGTTAAGCCACTCTCCGACTGTCAGCCGATTGTCACCTTTGCTTATTTTCCTCTTTGCCAAACCAAGGTGGTGCACTCAGATAGTATATAGTTACCTGGTCCTGGATGTTGCAGGAAACTTGAAGTTGCAGCTTTCCTCACGCACGACCTTTCCCTGGAGATCTACAGACCATCTTCCATCATAAGCAGCTAGTATGACGAATCCATGTCTGCACAAAAATACTCCCGGCCGGACCGCTGGGTGTGTTTCGATTTGTCAGAGCGACCGCAACAAGGAGGAAACAGCCCCTTCCATTTGTCGTCCAGCTAATCGAGCCATTTGATCAGACATGTCTGAACCTTACTTGTGTTTTTATCATTGGCGGATCCTGCTTCGGATCGCCAAAACATGGCTCACAATACTGATGAAGTGGCGAAATTTCCATGCACTTGTGCTACTGTATTTTGTTTGTGCTGGCCACGTTCATCTGAACCCAACAAGCCCATCGACCTGCACCTGAGCTGAGCAACGCAACCAACATGACAGTCCAACTATGTTGGTCAGCGATGTGTTAGCGAATTGTCTGATGTCTGTGCCTGCAGGTTGTCATGCAATCATGATCGGATGGAGATTCCTGTCCATCTTCTAGACACCATCAAAGAACATATTCATACGTATATCCTTTGCACCCTTCTTCACTTTCATCTTCTAGACACCACCAAAGACAATCAGGAATCATCAAACAATTTAATTTCATTCCGATAACCTTTGCAGTGGTTGTTTATTTCTGACACTTGCACCTCAGTCCGTCAGCATGCTTAGCTGATGATTTCAGTTCACACAAATATCTCAGACAGCGAGCAGATACTTACTTCTCCCTGCAAGCACGCTGTGGATAGCTGAAACACGCTGATGCTACTGCATATGCATGAGAGCATATCCTAATTTTGAAGAACTTGCATAGAAGCAGACAGATTAATCATTGTATCAACACGAAACCTGTATCGCGCTCTGAACCGCGATCTGAAATCAAACAAAACGCTCGTGCAGTGTGCTGTGACACCAATAACTGGGACATGCCAGTCACAGACGCCCACTCATTGAGGTTCTGCTGTGCTAACTAACGAAACACGTACAGACAGATCACTTATAACACAATAATCCAGATCATACAAGTAGGGTAGCGGATGAGATTCTTCCTGTCGAAAGCTCTGCTCATCACGCCACCGTTTCAGGCTTCAGCCACTAGTATGATATAAATACAGGAGAACCCCAAGGCTCCGAGCATCAACAAGCTGAACTCGTCTTGCCAACCATTCTCCTCTATCTAGTACATACAGAAGAAAAAAATCACCAAAGCTTCAATCTCCAAGAATGGCTTACCATCAAAGATCTGCAAGCGCGCCTTCGAGCCCCCGCTCGAACAAGCCAGAAATCGAGCAGCAGCTCCAAAGGCTGAGCACAACAATCTTTTCACCCTCAGCGACCATCGATACAACATGCGATGGTTTGAGGAAGCTTGAAGGCATCTACAAGTGCATCGAGGAGATGATGTGCAAGCCCAGCAACCAAGTCAGCCTTTGCCAGAGTCTGCAAAGGACGGCGCTGGAGGCAGAGCTTGGGCGGTCACTCGTCTTGCTTGACCTCTGCAACGCAGTGCAGGGGAGTTTCATGGAGCTGAAGATGAGTGTTCAGGAGCTCCTGTTTGCACTCAGGAGAGGAGACGATGCGTCCTTTCAAGTGAAGGCGTACATCCGGCTATCCAAGAGCGCACAAAAACAGTTCAAGAAGATCAGCAAAAAGGCTGTTTCTGAGAACGAATGCAGGGTGGTGATGCTAATGGCAGAAGCCAGAGAGATCACCATCTCTCTGCTGGAATCCACATGTGGCCTCCTGTCGAAGGAAGTCGAGATGCCCAAGTGCTCTCTTATCTCCAAGACATTCCAGAAGACCAAATTTGTGTGTGAAGAGGAGCAATTACGGGCACTGGAGCGCAGTATCGGTGATCTTGAGACGGGAGTGGAACTTCTGTACAGGAGATTGATCCAAAATAGAGTTTCGCTTCTGAACACTCTTAGCTCGTAGATACCCTGAGCTCTAGTTTCCCGCGGTTGGCATTCCACCTTTTAAATGATTAGTCGATCATCCTAACAGTTTTGTATCATGCACACTAGTGGATATGTAAAGAAACTTAGAAAGTTCACTGAGCTGAATAGCAAAGAAGAAGAGTTTTGTCCACCTCATCCTTGAAATTTTATCACTTCTGCAACGGTGTGAGTCCCTAGTTTTGTGCATGACCTAGTTGCGTGTGCATTTCATCAGGTATTTGTTGGTGAGTAAAGTTTGACAAACTCCTTTCATGTTAAATAATTTCCACAACCACTTCGACGGTAGTGCAATGTTCATGATTTCCAAATTCAAAATTACCAAACCCCCAAGGTCGTTTGGTCCACAAACTTGGTCCCAATTAACTAAATGGCCGAGTCCTATGGGACCTTCGCTGTGCAAAAAAAGGAACTTCCTCTTACCGTACTAAATACTAGCTGATTTTGTGAGAGCGAGTCTATGGCTCCCGGCACCAGAGAGCCCGGTTTTTGAAGCTTCGGGTACTTGGATCCAAAAAAAATTTAGGAAAATCCGAAAAAAAAAATACTTGGATGTAGTTAACTATGTGATTTATAAGCGCATAAATTTTCAGCTCAAAATACTTTGTACATTAGGCTCAACAAAAATGACAAACCGAGTTTTGTTGTCGGTGAACAGTTTTGAAACTAGAGTGGAAATTTTGAGTCCTTTTGTGCCATTTAGAAAACATAGTTTGCTACATCCATTGATAGAATACATAGTTCACTTTCGCAAAAAAATAATAAAAAAATACATAGTCCACTACCTTTATGTAAAATTTTTTGGAATTTTTTAAAACATTGAATTCAAAGGGCTATTTGCTGGTTTTGCCGCCTATAATGCAGCAGAAAACTTGAGATTATTTATAGCACGACGAATCCTCGGACGATTGAGCCTGCTCGCATGCCCGAGCAACAGCCGCGCCGTGCAAGAGCAGGTACATACTCCGCACGCTCTCCCTACCTCTCTGCGGTGTCATGTCCGGCCACCGGCACGGCCTGGCTGGCTGGCATTGCCTCCCGGGGCCGCGGCACGTTCACGAGGGCAACGACGACCATGTACACGAACGCACTATGAGTGTTTCAACGGCGAGTGGTTGCGCTGGAGCTGGACACATGGACGCCTCCTGGCGCGCCAGGCTAGCTAGGCGAAGCTGCCGAGCGTGCGCGCGCAGAGATGGCCTGATCCGTATGAGCTTCCTTCCCTGTCCGTACCACCATGAATCGCGTCGGCGCAGACATGTTTGGGGTTTGTTAAATGGGGCGGGCGATCCTTGGGGATCATCTCGGCGTTCTAAACAAACTTTTCGTCAGATACGTTCTTGTCCGTGACCTGATACGATGTGTGTGTCAATCCATCTTCTTCTTCTTCTTCTTCTTCTGCCTAGCACCTACCTTTCAGTACGTGTGTCGCTACACGTGGATCGAACTGCGGCACTGTACTTAGCGTTGTTTTGTTTCTCGGATCAGCCCGACGACAGTACAGAACGCGATTTGCTTGCTGGTACAGAGATTGCTGTTCTATATGCTGCTCTTCAAGATAGGTTAGGTACTCACCTTGGCGTTTCCGATTTCAGCTAAGCTGTACGGAAAATGTACACCGTTTCTACTAACTCGCAGCTAGCTGATTTTGAGTTCAAGAGTTAGAGTTAAAAGTTAAGCCACTCTCCGATTGTCAGCTCGGTTCCCTGCTTATTTTCCTCTTTGCCAAACCAAGTGTGCTGCATCGTAGATATATACTCCCTCCGTTTCAAAAGATAAGATGTTTTAGATTTGTGAAAATAATGTATCTAGATATCTTTTAGTACGTAGATTCGTAGTGAATCTCTCCGAACCTACAAATTAAAAGGCGTCTATATACATTATCTTTACAAAACTAAAACATCTTATATTATGAAACGGAGGGAGTAGTTACCTGGTCTTGAATGTTGCAGGAAAATTTACAGCTTCCTCACGCACCTTTCCTTGGACGACAATAAGATCTACAGACTATCTTCCATCATTACTTCATTTAGCAGCTAGCATGACGAATCCATGTCTGCACAAAAGTACAGGGCGTACTCCCGGACATCTGGGTGTGTTTCGATTTGTCAGAGCAACCGCAACAACGAGGAAACAGCGTTCCATGTGTTGTCCAACTAATTTCCTGATATGGAGGATCCTCTTCGGATCGCCGAAACATGGCTCAACAGTCAACACTGACCAAGTGGCGAAATTTCCCTGCACTTGTGCTGTTCTATTTCTGCTGGCCACGTTCATCTGAACCCAACACTCCATCAACCTGAACCTGAACTGAGCGTGCATCAAACTCTGCTGGCAACGCAACCAACATGACAACCCAGCTATGTTGGTAAGCAATGTGTTAATACTACTGGATTAGACAACTGGCCTGGAAGGACATCAGCATTGTCTGTGGCTGCAGGTTGTCATGCAATCATGAGCGGGTGGAGATTCCTGCTGCATTTTTTTTTTTGATAAAAGATTCCTGCTGCATTCTGTCCATTTTGCGAGTCACCAAATAACAAGTTCATATATCCTTTGATCCAGGCTTCCCTTTCATTTTCAACACCAAAGACAATGAAGAATCGAACAATCTAATTTAATTTCCTTCCCATAACCATTGCAGTGGATGTTTGTCTGCACCTCAGTCCCCACCATGCTTATCTGATGATTTTAGTTCACACAAATATCTCAGACAACGAGCTGATACTTACTAGTAGTATTAATTATGCAAGCGCTTGCATGATTATCGTCCTTGCTGTGGATAGCTGAAACATGCTGCTGCTGCTGCATGTGTAATAGAACTTGCAGAGAACCAGACAGATTAATCATTGTATCGACACGAAACCTGCATAGCGCTCTGAACCGTATTCTGAAATCAAACTAAAACGCTCGTGCAGTGTGCCGTGACAGCAACAACTGGGACATGCCAGGCATATAAGCTCAAAGCTTACTCATTGAGATTCTGCTGTGCTAACCAAACATGGACAAACAGACCCCTTAACACAATAATCCAGATCATATGGAGGGTAGCGGATGATATTCTTCCTGTCGACAGCTCTGCCTCTGCTCATCACGCCATCGCTTCAGGCTTCAGCCACTCCGATATAAATACAGGGAGAACCCCAAGGCTTGAGCATCAACAAGCTGCAACTCGTCTTGCAAACCATTATCCTCTATCTAATACATACAGAAGAAGAAAAGCATCAAAGCTTCAATCTCCAAGCATGGCTTACCATCAAAGATCTACAAGCGCGCCTTCGAGCCCCCGCTCGAACAAGCCCCAAATCGAGCAGCAGCTCGAGAGCCTGAGCACAACAGTCTCTTCACCCTCGACGACCATAGATACAACATGCGATGGTTTGAGGAAGCTTGAAGGCATCTACACCTCCATTGAGGAGATGTTGTGCACGCCCAGCAACCAAGTCAGCCTTTGCCAAAGTGTGCAAAGGAAGGCGGTGGAGGCCGAGCTTGGACGGTCACTCGTCTTGCTCGACCTGTGCAGCGCCATGCAGGAGAGCTTTGTGGAGCTGAAGATGACTGTTCAGCAGCTCCTCTTGGCTCTCACCAGAGGAGAAGATACATGTACTCAAGTCAAGGCGTACACCAAGTTGGCCAAGAAGGCACAGAAGCAGTTCAAGAAGATCAGCAGGAAGACTGTTTCTGACAAGGACTGCAGGGTGGTGATGCTAATGGCAGAAGCGAGAGAGGTCACCATCTATCTGCTCGAATCCACATGCCGCCTCCTGTCGAAGCAAATTGAAATGCCCAAGTGCTCTCTTGTCTCCAAGACATTCCAGAAGAGCAAATTCGTGTGCGAAGAGGAGCAATTGCGGGCACTGGAGCAGAGTATCGGTGATGTAGAGACCGGAGTGGAACTTCTATACAGGAGATTGATCCAAAACAGGGTTTCCCTTCTGAATGTTCTTAGCTCATAGATACCCTGAGCTCTAGTTTCCTGCGGTTGGCATCCACCTTTTAAAGGATTAGTCAATCATCCTAACAGTTTTGCATCATGTACACTGCGGATATGTATAGAAACTTACAAAGTTTAGTGAACTAAAAGGAAAAAAGAGTTTTGTCCACTTCATCGTGTGAATTTTATCACTTATACCCGACCATATCATTGTTCATCGTGCGAGAGAGGTCACCATTTCTCTGCTCGAATCCACATCATGCCTCCTGTTGAAGCAAGTTGGGATGCCCAAGTGCTCCCTTGTCTCCAAAACATTCCAGAAGACCAAATTTGTGTGCAAAGAGGAGCAATTGCGGGCATTGGAGCGCAGTATCGATGATCTTGAGTCTGCAGTGGAACTTCTGTACAGGAGATTGATCCAAAATAGAGTTTTGCTTCTAAACACTCTTAGCTCGTAGATACCCTGAACTCTAGTTTCCTGTGGTTGGCGTCCATCTTTTAAAGGATTAGTCGATCATCCTAACAGTTTTGCATCATGTACACTTGTGGACATGAAGAGACAAATCAGTGAACTGAAAAGCGAAGAAAATGAATTTTGTCAATTCCATTTTGTGAATTTTATCACTTATATTGGACTCCAACATTATTCATGTCATCAAAATGACTTTGCGTTCTTGTCGAAAAATAAAATAAAGAGGGGGAGAGAAATGTAGCTCTTCTAGCATGATGCACCGTTGATGGTCTAGCTGATTGATTTGAAATTGATGATTTATTTGAGATGCACATATGAATCGAATCCCTCATATTGTGCTCTGGTACATGAAAAATATTTCTGCCATTTTGCATCCGACATGTACAATGTGTGCCAAACAACTAGAACACTCTCTCGTATCCATTAGTACACCAAATTAGTTTAATATTTTTATTCGCAAAAAAGAAGAAGAAAGACTTAGTTTAATTTTAATCTTAAGAGTTAAAAGGATTGTGCGTGTCAGAATAATACTAGATTAACAATCCGTTTAGGCTTGTCTATTTATTTCGACTATATATTTTAAACAAACCCAAAATAGGTTTGAAGGGTTTCGCAGCATAGTAAATCAAAAAAATTCTACGGATGCGAACAAGAAAGCCAAGATCTAATCTAGGAGATGCAATCAACGAGAGAGATAGATGAGATCTTTATACCCTTGAAGAAATCGCACAGCGGAAACGTTCAATAGAACGTGGTTGATGTAGTCGAACTAGCCTTTTCCTCCTCGCGATCCGATCCGATCCAACGCCGCAAGTGACGGCGCCTCCGAGAGATGCACACGTGCGGTGCCGCGACGTCTCCTCCTTCCTTGGTCCAGCAAGTGGGGTGGAGAGATGGATTGGATCTGCAGCACGACGGCGTGGTGCTATGGTGGGGAATTTCTGCGGTAGGGTTTTGCCTACGCGCAGTCGAGAGAGAGAGAGGTGGAGGACAGCAGGACGACGGCTAGGGTTGGAGGAGTGGGGGGAGGGGTGCGCCCCTGCCCACCTTATATAGGGGGCTGGCCGGCCCCCTTGGCCCCTCCTCCAAGCCCTAGGGCGGCGGCCCCAAGGGTTGGGGTGGGGGCAAGTTTCCCCCCTCCTTCTAGAAGGGTTCCCTAGGGTTTCCCCTAGGGTTTGGCCGGCTGGGCCTATGGGGCCTTGTGCCCCTGGCCCAAAGCGGCCAGGGCACTCCCTCTTAGGCCCACGCAGCCCTCCGACAAGTGGGCCCACGTTGGTCCCACTCCGGAACCTTCTAGAACCTTTCGGTACAATACCGAACGATTCCGAAATCCAAAAACTGCTTTCCTTTATATGAATCTTATTCTCCGAACCATTCCGGAACCTCTCGTGATGTCCTGGATCTCATCCGAGACTCTGAACAAAAACTCATAAACCAATTATCCATTCTATCCTAGCGTCGAGGCATGTTAAGTGTGTGACCCTACGGGTTCGAGAATATGCAGACATGATCTTCTATCAATAATCAACAGCGGGGTCTAAAAACCCATATTGACTCTCACATATTCATCGATGATCATATCGGATGAACCACGATGCCAGGATTCAATTAATCCCATATATGTATTCCCTTCGTCACGCGATATTTTACTTGCCCGAGATTCGATCGTTGGTATCGGCATACATAGTTCAATCTCGTTCACAACAAGTACTTTACTCGTTTCGTAATCCGATATCACTTTTCGTCAGATACGTTCTTGTTCAATTCATTGACCTGATACGATGTGTGTATGTCAATCCAGCGAGGCTGTTAATCATGGGAGGTTTAGTTTCATGTGCTCTATCTTCCTATCTTCTTCCTAGCATCTACCTTTCAATAGTCAGGCAACACGTGTCGCTACGTGGATCGAACTGCGGCGCTGTACTTAGAGTTGTTTTATTTCTCGGATCAGAAGCAGACTGATCGACTTGCTGGTACAGATTATAGTTCTTCAAGATAGGTTAGGTGTTTCTGACTGTCTCTCCAGCTCACCCGTAAGGAAAATTTACACCTCTTTTGCTAACTCGCAGCTACTTCATCTGTCCTCAAATAACTGTACTTTTACGTTTGTGTTAAGTCAAAAAAAATTCAAATTTTTGTCACCTCTTTGCTAACCCTGTCTTTATACGTTGAAAACGGATGGGCTTTAGCCTTGTGGTCGGTTCAGAGACCTGTAAGACTGAGCTGTAAAAACTGACGCTGTTTCATTTCTCTGAAATGGAAATGACCGAGGAAGTATATTTTAAAATTTGACCAAGTTTTTTGAAAAAGATAGCAACATGTACAATATCAAGTTGGTATATTATGAAACTCTTTCTTAAAATGAATCTAGTGATAATGATTTAATGTCATAAATGTTACTATGTTTTCTGATTAAGTTGGTCAAACCTTAAATTTTGAAAAGGTAGAAGTACATTTATTTGTGGACGGGAAAGTAGCTGGTTTTCCTCTCCGATTGTCAGCTCAGTTGCTTATTTTCCTCTTTGCCAAACAAAGGGTGCTGCACCTAGATAGTTACTACCTGGTCTTGGAAGTTTCAGGAAATTTGAAGTTGCCGCTTAATTTGAAGATGCCGCTTCTCGAGCGCCACCTTTTCCTTGGACGCAACTCAAATTTCCAGACTAACTTTAATTCATCACTAGCAGCATGACGAATCCCTGTCTGCAGAGTGCAGACAAATCCCTGTCTGACGAGTTTCAGGACATTCTTTCTGTTGTGTGCAACAACGAGGAAGCAAACCTTCCAGGTGTAAAATAACAAGTGTACCACTACTTTTCTCCCTCTTGTTTTCACACTTCCATCTTGTTACTACCTTTTGGACTTCAACATTGGCAACCCTGACACAATTGCGAGGATGAGTGAGAGAGAGCCCCCCCTCCCCCAACGCGTCACGGCCACTCCAGGTCGTGGCGGCCACCCATCTCCCCTGTTCGCCGGCCTCCACCCCTGGCGCCGCGTCGCCGGTAGCCCTGGCCATCCTCTTCGGTTCCATTACTCCCGAAGACCTGGCAGGATCTTGCAAGCGCGGATCTGGTTGCTGCGGCCCCTCTACGGCACCTTCAAGGTCCCCTGCTGCTCTGACCGCACCATCAAGTGTAGCCAGCCGCTGGGCGGCGGAGCAGGCCTCGCCACCGGAGTTACTGCTGCCCCCGTCTCAGCAATTCCTTGGCAAGGAGCTTCCGCTCGCGTGGCCCGAGGTCCTGCCCCCTCCCCCTCCGCTCAAGCCTGGAGATAAGCCCAAATCTTTTGCCCCAGACCTGCCGGGTCGTTCCTCTTTCGCAAAGGGGAGCTCTGGGCCTTCTCGGCTGCGCTCCATCATCGTTGCCCCGTCTTCCCTGGCGAGGGAGTTAAGCCGGCCGTCTCACCCTGCCCATGACGCTGGTTGGCAATAGGTTCGCCCCAAATTCTGGTGGCTCAAGGTTACTGCTTCCGCTTCGGGCGCCTTGGTCGTTGACCGTCACCAGGGGAATTCAAGGGCTGCCGGTGTCCGTGCCCCGCTCCCCTTCAAATGGAAGTGCTTCCGCTGTCTCTCCCCGCACCACTTCATCCGCCACTGCACCGGGCCGACCTGTTGCCGAGCTTGCAGGCCCCTCCAGGAAGACCGACTGCGCAGCTCCTTCCTTGTCTCAGTCGCAGCCTCGGGCACCTCCGGCAAGCGCCGCTGCTGCCCCTGCGCCGCCAACCCCCGCCATGTCAAGCCTGGACCGCCTGCCGGGAAATCCGGCCAATCGGCCGGACGAAGTGTACAGCTCCTCCATCAGCACGCCATTGATCGAGTCAGATGCTTCTGAGATGAGGCGCACGCACCTCGGCATCATCATCTCCGACCCGCGCCTCAACGTCAGCACTGGATCTATCGCCAAGGTCCTGCAACAGCAGCTGGACTTCGACTGGGAGGACATCCTCATCTCCGCCGCCTACCCGACGACTTCATCGTCAGCTTCAAGCACCCCTGGCAGTGAGACATGGCGCTCGAGCTAGGGTTGGCTCCCCTGCGGCACGACACCATGGCTCTCACCTCATGGTCGCCAACTGCTCGCGGCTGGCCAAAAACTTGGCGCTTCTATTGTCGGGTGGTGATCGAGAACCTGCCACTCAACGCGTGGGACGACATGGCCACGGTCAAGGCAGTTCTGGGCGGCGCCTGCGAGCTGGACCGGGTGGAGCGCCGGACGGCCACGAAGGACAACAAGGCGGCGATGTTCGTTTGGGTTTGGGCTTTGGACCCCGACCTCATCCCCAAGGCCAAGCCTCACACCATCCTCAACCGCCCTGCTGAGCGAAGGGAGGGCCTGCAGAAAGGTACGCCGGCCGAAGAGGGGCGCGACGGTCCTCTGTACCGCGTTCTGCTACACCTCGACACGATCGTGGACTACACTCCCATCGATGAGAGCCAGCGCCGCCGCGGTCAGGTGTGGCCTCACAAGTTTCGCCGAGAAGGATGGCCGCTCCGGCCCGACGGCGCTCTGCTCGTGACCGCCTCGGCGCTTCTAACCACCGTCATGATGATGACGACCGGGAGGGGCGCCAAGGTGACCGGGAAGTTCATCGTGGCGATAGACGGCGCAACAGTCGCCGGGAGGACGCCGGGAGCGGGGACAGGCAGCGTCGCTACTCTAGCAATCGACAACCTTGTGGCGAGCGGCATGATCGCCGTGCTTTGCGGTCCCCTGATCATTGGCGCCGTGGGGATGCCTCTCGTTGTCGCTCTCGAGGCCCCTCCGGTATCGAGAAGGCCAGACATGTCGCGCTGGCTGTGGACGTGCCTTGCATGCCGACAAACAGCAGGGCGCACAGCGGCAATGTGGACCTGTAGCTCCAGGTGTTGCCTCGCAGCCGGCGCACGGGCGGAGGATCCGCTCGCGCACTCCTGCCCGGAGCGCTGCCATGGGTGCCACGCCATCCCCTCCTTACCGTCATCAGAGAAGCCTGGGAAGCCCAATGCAGCTGTCTCCACCGCTGCTTCACCTTGACGGACTCCAGGAGGGCATCCAGTACACCTTGTGTTCGCCTGGCGTGGACCAGCTCGGCACCACGGCTGATGGGCAGCTGCCGGCGTCGTCACCTTAGATCCCCTGGGAGGCCATTCCGGCAGAAGAACACTCATCTTAGGCAAACGCCTATGCTGATGCTTGGTCTGCCAATATTTTTCCACTTTCAATGATGATGTTGGAGATATGCCCTAGAGGCAATAATAAATGTAGTTATTATTATATCTTTGTGTTTATGATAAATTTTTACATTCATGCTATAACAGTATTAACCAGAAATATTAATACTTGTGTGATTTGTAAACTAAATTAGAGTCCCTAGTAAAGCCTCTTTATAATACTAGCTTGTTGGTTAATAGATGATCATGGTTTCTCGATCATGAACATTGAGATGTTGTTAACAACAAGATCATATCATTAGGAGAATGGTATGATGAACATACTCCTATAGATAAGCGTAGCATAAAGATCAAGTCATTTTAATAGTTCAATTGCTATAAGCTTTTTGATACAGAGTAACCTAATTCCTTCGACCATGAGATCATGCTAATCACCATCACCAGAAGGATGCTTTGATGACATCAAACACCACACCGTAACTGGGTGGCTATAAAGGTGGCATTGAGTGTTCAGAAAGTATGGGTTGAGGCGCATGGATAAAGAGTGGGATTTGTCCATCCATATGACGGATAGATATACTCTGGGCCCTCTCGGTGGAATGTCATCCAATTGGCTTGCGAGCATGTGACTGGATCACAAGGGATCACATACCACGAGAACGAGAAAAGAGTACTTATCAGTAACGAGGTTGAACTAGGTATGCAGAGATACCGACGATCAAAACCTCGGATAAGTAAACTATCATGAGACAAAGGGAAATTGGTATCGTATGTAATTGGTTCATTCGATCGCAAAGTAATTGTAGAAATATGTGGGAGCCATATGAATTTCCAGATTCCTCTATTGGTTATTGATTGTAGAAGTGTCTCGATCATGTCCGCATAATTCACGAACCATAGGGAGACACACTTAAGGATTCGATGTTGTTGAGTAGTTATGGAAAGATGAGTAAGAGACCGAATGTTGTTCGGAGTCTCGGATGGGATACGGTATATCATGAGGAGATCCGGAATGGTCCGGAGAATAAGATTCATATAAGGAAAGTCATGTTTCGAAGTTGGGGAATGATTCCGGTATTTTCACCAGGAATGTTCTAGAAGAGTCCAGAAGGTCCGGCACTCCGGAGGGGAAGGGTACATGAATGTGTCATAACAATATGGAATGATTGCATCATGTACTAGGTCACTTGGCTGGGCAAAATAAAGGAAGAAATCAAATCCTAGTTTGAAAGTCAAACGCAAATTTGAAAAAGTCAAACGGCAAGTTTGCTTTGTGGAGGGAGAGTAGGAAACCTACTTGGGGAGGAGTTCCTCTCCCTCCACCCGCCGGCCAAGGAGGCCGACTTGGGGGATGACTCCATCCTCCCAAGCCGCGCCCTCTCACCTATATAAGGAGGGCAGGGCTGCCCCTCTTCCCTACACCAAAGACACCCCAAAACCCTAGCCCTAGCCGCCGACCTCCTCCAAGTCGTCGCCGCCCTAGGGTTTCTCCAAGTCGCCGACTTGGGGCTTTCCCAAGCCCTAGCCGCCGGCTACACTCTCCCCTTGGTGCCCTCTAAACCCTAGATCGCCAAGGCCTCTCTCATACTCCACCATACTCGCTCTGGCTTAAGGCGAAGCCCTGCGAGATCTCCCCTCTACTTCCGGTACCACACCGTCGTGCTGCCGGAATCGCGAGGAGAGTGCTACAACCTCCGTTGCCTGCTGGAACAAGGGAGAGGAAGGTCTTCATCGAGTACCGAACGTGTGACCGACTGCGGAAGCACTGCCGGAACGCAGCGCCGAAAGGATCGTCTACGCGATCTTGAGATCGGCAAGAGTATGACTACATCACCCACGAGAATCTGCTCTCGTTAACCGCTTTGAAATCTTCGAGGGTGAGTTCCTCTATCGACTCGTTGCTACAATCTAATAGATAGATCTTGGCTTGTTTGTTTGCATGCGGTAGAAATTTTTTGTTATTCATGCTACGAACCCTTACAGTGGTATCAGAGCCGTGTCTATATGTAGATCTGTTGCACGAGTAGAACACAATGGTCATTATTGTCGGTGGTGCTTTTATTATCAATTGCTTTTTGTGTACTTTGCATCTTGCGGTATGATGGGATGAAGCGGCCCGGGCTAACCTTACATGACATCGTTCATGAGACTTGCTCCACGCTCAACATGCAACTTGTATTGCATAAGTGGCTTTGCAGGTGTCTGTCTCTCCCATTATAGTATATATCCAATTTACAACAGGTACTTGATAGTTCAAACATCAACGTTGTGGTTCTTGTTCGTAAGTTAGATCGACACTTACTGAAAGCCCCAAACCACGTAAAATATGCAAAGAAAATTAGAGGCGTCTAACTTTGTTTTGCAGGGGTGTGCTGTGATGTGATATGGCCATGATTGTGATTATATTTGATGTATGCAATGTCCCTTATTGTAAGTTGGCAACCTGCAGGAGCCATATGGTTGTCTTTAAATTCTGTTAAGACCCACGTGTCTATTCAAAGTAGTTGTAATAGTCTAAGCTAATGGACGACAACCATGAAACGGCGCCATTGACCTTGACGCTATACCGGTGATGATGGAGATCATGTTCGTGCTTAAAGATGGAGATCGGAAGCACAAGAAGAAAGGCCATATCATATCACATATTATGAATTGCATGTGATGTTAATCCTTTATGCATCTTGTATTGCTTAGTTAACAACGGTAGCATTATAAGATGATCCCTCATGCACACAAATTTCAAGTTCCAAAGTGTTCATCCTTAGTAAGCACCGTTGCTAAAGCTCGTTGTTTCGAAGCACCACGTGATGATCGGGTGTGTTAGATTCTATGGGTGTATACAACGTGAGCAAGCCAGATTTGCTCATGCGTAAGCTAAGGTTTGATCTTGACGAGCCTAACATGTACATACATGGTCTCGGAACACGGATCACTGAAAGGTAAAGCATGAGTCATATAGTAGATATGATGAACATGTTGATTGTTCGCCATTGAAGCTACATCAACTCTCGTGATGATCGGTTTTGATGTGGTGGATTTGGTTCGTGTGATCACTAAAACAATGTGAGGGATATTGTTTTGAGTGGGAGTTCACCTAGATTAATTTAACTATTAATTAGAACTCAATTTGTCATAAACTTAGTCTAAACTATTGCAAATATGTTGTAGATCAATGGCGGCCCCTACCATCAATTTTAATGCGTTCCTAGAGAAAGAAAAGTTGAAAACCAATGGAAGCAACTTCGCGGATTGGTTCCGCAATTTGAGGATTGTCCTCAATGCTAGTAATTTGACCTATGTGCTGGATGCACTGCTCGGTGAACCACCTGCAGCTACTGCTACCGATGAAGTAAAGAATGTTTACCTCACTCGAAAGAATCAGTACTCCATAGTTCAATGTGCTATCTTGTATGGTTTGGAATCGGAGCTTCGGAAAAGGTTTGAGAACCAAGACCCATATGATATTGTCCGTGAACTCAAAATTATTTTTGAGACTCACGCAGCAGTTGAGAGTTATGAGGCTTCTGAAAAGTTCTTTAACTGCAAGATGGAAGAGGGAAGCTCCGTCAGTGAGCATGTGCTTAAGATGTCTAGGCACGCAAACAAACTCCAAAGTTTGGGTATAGTGATTCCTAATGCTTTGGGGATTTTCCGTGTCCTCCAATCACTGCCACCAAGTTACAAGAACTTTGTGATGAACTACAATATGCAAAACATGAACAAGACGTTGCCAGAACTCTTCTCCATGTTGAAATCTGCAGAAGTGGAGATCAAGAAAGAGCATCAAGTGTTGTTGGTCAATAAGACCACCAAATTCAAAAAAGGCAAGTCTAAGCAAAAGGGAAACTTCAAGAAGGGTGGTAAGAAATTTACGGTACCGACGAAGAAGACCAAAGTTGGGCCTAAGCCTGATACTGAGTGCTTTTACTGCAAGGGAGAAGGTCACTGGAAGCGGAATTGCCCAAAGTACTTGGCGGATTTGAAGAACGGCAACATCAAGAAGAAAGGTATATCCAATATACATGTTATTGATGTGTATCTCACTAGTACTCGTAGTAGTGCTTGGGTATTTGATACTGGTTCGGTTGCTCATATTTTTAACTCGAAACAGGTACTGCGGAATAAATGGAATCTAGCGAAGAACGAGGTGACGATGCGCATTGGAAATGGATCAAAGGTTGATGTGATCGCGGTCGGCACACTACCTCTTCATCTACCATCGGGATTAGATTTATACTTAAATAATTGTTATTTGGTGCATGCATTGATCATGAACATTATATCTGGATCATGTTTGTTGCGAGACGGTTACTTGTTTAAGTCCGAGAATAATGGTTGTTCGATTTATATGAGTAATATGTTTTATACACATGCACCTTTGATAGATGGTCTATTCTTATTGAATCTCGATAGTGGAAATACACATATTAATAACATTGAAGCTAAATGTTTGAAATTGAGCGATAACTCGACCTATATGTAGCACTGTCGTCTTGGTCATATTGGAGTGAAGCGTATGAAGAAACTCCATTCCGATGGACTTCTTGAATCACTTGATTTTGAATCACTTGAAAGATGCGAAGCATGTCTGATGGGTAAAATGACTAAGACTCCATTTTCTGGGATGATGGAGCGAGCTACAGACTTATTGGAAATCATACATACCGATGTGTGTGGACCAATGACTGTAGCATCGCACGGTGGTTATCGTTATATTCTTACCTTCACGGATGACTTGAGTAGATATGGGTATATCTATTTCATGAAACATAAGTCCGAAACTTTCGAAAAGTTTAAGGAATTTCAAAGTGAGGTAGAGAATCAACATAACAAGAAGATTAAATTTCTATGTTCTGATCGTGGAGGTGAATATCTAAGTTACGAGTTTGGCGAGCATTTAAAGAAATGCGGAATACTTTCACAGTTGACACCGCCGGGAACACCACAACGTAATGGTGTGTCCGAACATCGTAATCGAACTCTCTTAGATATGGTTCATTCTATGATGTCACTTACAGATTTACCGCTATCATTTTGGGTTATGCATTAGAAACAACCGCATTCACATTAAATAGGGCACCATCTAAATCCGTTGAAACGACACCGTATGAATTATGGTTTGGGAAGAAACCTAAATTGTCGTTCCTTAAAGTTTGGGGTTGCGAAGCTTATGTAAAGAAGTTACAGCCGGACAAGCTTGAAACCAAAGCAGAAAAATGCGTCCTATGTACCCGAAGGAAACTATTGGGTATACCTTCTATCATAGATCCGAAGGAAAAATCTTTGTTGCTAAGAATGGATCCTTTCTAGAGAAGAAATTTCTCTCGAAAGAAGTGACTGGAAGGAAAGTAGAACTCGACGAGGTTGTTGAACCTTCTCTCGAACTTGTGAGTAGCGCAACACCGGAAGTAGTTCCTGTGGCGCCTACACCAATAAGAGAGGAAGCTAATGATGATGATCATGAAACTTCGGTTGAAGTTGCTACAAAACCTCGCAGGTTAACGAGAACTCGTACCACTCCTGATTGGTATGATCCCGTTATGAATGTCATGTTGGTGGACAACACCGATGACCCTGCGACATATGAGGAAGCGATGATGAGCCCAGATTCCAATAAATGTCAAGATGCCATGAAATCCGAGATTGGATCCATGTACGAAAACCAAGTATGGACTTTGGTGGACTTACCAGATGGCCGGAAGGCTATCGAGAACAAATGGATTTTCAAGAAGAAAACAGATGCTGATGGTAATGTTACTGTCTATAAAGATCGACTTGTCGCAAAAGGGTTTCGACAAATTCAAGGAGTTGACTATGATGAGGCTTTCTCACCAGTAGCGAAGCTAAAGTCTGTGAGGATTATGTTAGCAATCGCTGCATATTACGATTATGAGATATGGCAGATGGATGTCAAAACGGCGTTCCTCAATGGAGACATTGATGAAGAGTTATATATGATGCAACCCAAAGGTTTTGTCGATCCTAAAGATGCTAACAAGGTATGCAAACTTCAGCAGTCCATATATGGATTGAAGCAAGCATCCCGAAGTTGGAATCAACGTTTTGATAAGGTAATCAAAAGTTTTGGTTTTATACAAACTTATGGAGAAGCTTGTATTTACAAGAAAGTGAGTGGGAGCTCTGTAGCATTCTTAATACTATATGTAGATGACATATTGTTGATTGGGAATGATGTAGACCTTCTTAATAGTGTCAAAGAATATTTGAATAATATTTTTTCAATAAAAGATCTTGGCGAAGAAGCTTACATAATAGGCATAAAGATTTGTAGAGATAGATCGAGACGCCTAATATCATTGTCACAAAGTACATATTTGGACAAAGTTCTAAAGAGGTTTGGAATGGAAGATAGCAAGAAAGGGTTCTTGCCCATGTTGCCCAATACGACCTTGAGTAAAACTCAATGTCCAGCAACGGTAGAAGATCGAGAAAGGATGAGTAAGACTCCCTATGCCTCAGCCATATGATCTCTAATGTATGCCATGCTATGTACTAGACCTGACATTGCATATGCTGTTAGTTTGACTATCAGATATCAAAGTGATCCAGGAGTGGATCATTGGACAGCGGTCAAAAACATCCTTAAGTACTTGAGAAGAACTAAGGATATGGTTCTTTCTTATGGAGGTGATGAACAGCTCGTTGTTAATGGTTACACCGATGCTAGTTGGAACACCGATCCGGATGATTCTAAATCTCAATCTAGATACATATTTACTTTGAATGGTGCAGCAGTTAGCTGGAGGAGTGCAAAGCAAAGCGTTGTGGCGAGATCTTCAACTGAATCGGAATACATAGCTGCTTCGGAGGCTTCACAAGAAGCGATATGGATGAAGGAGTTCATTACAGAGCTCGGTGTGGTTCCGAGTGCGCTGGACCCAATGTCTATCTATTGTGATAACATGGGCTCCATAGCCAATGTGCAAGAACCAAGGTCACACAAGAAGCTGAAGCACATCAAGCTACGTTTTCACGCTATTCGAGAACATGTCCAAGATGGTGACATAAAGATTTGCAAAGTACACACAGATCTGAATGTGGCGGATCCGTTGACTAAACCTCTCCCGAGGGCAAAACATGACCAACACCAAACTGCCATGGGTGTTCGGTATATTACCATGTAATCCAGATTAGTTGACTCTAGTGCAAGTGGGAGACTGTTGGAGATATGCCCTAGAGGCAATAATAAATGTAGTTATTATTATATCTTTGTGTTTATGATAAATGTTTACATTCATGCTATAACAGTATTAACCAGAAACATTAATACTTGTGTGATTTGTAAACTAAATTAGAGTCCCTAGTAAAGCCTCTTTATAATACTAGCTTGTTGGTTAATAGATGATCATGGTTTCTCGATCATGAACATTGAGATGTTGTTAACAACAAGATCATATCATTAGGAGAATGGTATGATGGACATACTCCTATAGATAAGCGTAGCATAAAGATCAAGTCATTTTAATAGTTCAATTACTATAAGCTTTCTGATACATAGTAACCTAATTCCTTCGACCATGAGATCATGCTAATCACCATCACCAGAAGGATGCTATGGTGACATCAAACACCACACTGTAACTGGGTGGCTATAAAGGTGGCATTGAGTGTTCGAAAAGTATGGGTTGAGGCACATGGATCAAGAGTGGGATTTGTCCATCCATATGACAGATAGATATACTCTGGGCCCTCTCGGTGGAATGTCATCCAATTGGCTTGCAAGCACGTGACTGGATCACAAGGGATCACATACCACGGGAACAAGAAAAGAGTACTTATCAGTAACGAGGTTGAACTAGGTATGCAGAGATACCGACGATCAAAACCTCGGATAAGTAAACTATCGTGAGACAAAGGGAAATTGGTGTCATATGTAATTGGTTCATTCGATCACAAAGTAATCATAGAAATATGTGGGAGCCATATGAATTTCCAGATTCCTCTATTGGTTATTGATCGAAGAAGTGTCTCGATCATGTCCGCATAATTCACAAACCGTAGGGAGACACACTTAAGGATTCGATGTTGTTGAGTAGTTATGGAAAGATGAGTAAGAGACCGAATGTTTTTTGGAGTCTCGGATGCGATTCGGGATATCACGAGGAGATCTGGAATGGTCCGGAGAATAAGATTCATATAAGGAAAGTCCTGTTTCAGAGTTGGGGAATGATTCCGGTGTTTTCACTAGGAATGTTCTAGAAGAGTCCGGAAGGTCCGACACTCCGGAGGGGAAGGGTACATGAATGTGTCATAACAATATGGAATGATTGCATCATGTACTAGGTCACTTGGCTGGAAAAAATAAAGGAAGAAATCAAATCCTAGTTTGAAAGTCAAACGCCAATTTGAAAAAGTCAAACGACAAGTTTGTTTGGTGGAGGGAGAGTAGGAAACCTACTTGGGGAGGAGTTCCTCTCCCTTCACCCGCCGGCCAAGGAGGCCGACTTAGGGGAGGACTCCCTCCTCCCAAGCCGCGCCCTCCCACCTATATAAGGAGGGGCAGGGCTGCCCCTCTTCCCTACACCAAAGACACCCCAAAACCCTAGCCCTAGCCGCCGGCCTCCTCCAAGTCGCCGCCGCCCTAGGGTTTATCCAAGTCGCCGACTTGGGGCTTCCCCAAGCCCTAGCCGCCGGCTACACTCTCCCCTTGGTGCCCTCTAAACCCTAGATCGCCATGGCCTCTCTCATACTCCACCATACTCGCTGCGGCATAAGGCGAAGCCCTGCGAGATCTCTCCTCTACTTCCGGTACCACGCCGTCGTGCTGCCGGAATCGCGAGGAGAGTGCTACAACCTCCACTTCCTGCTGGAACAAGGGAGAGGAAGGTCTTCATCTAGTACCGAACGTGTGACCGACTGCGGAAGCGCTGCCGGAACGCAGCGCCGGAAGGATCATCTACGCGATCTTGAGATCGGCAAGAGTACGACTACATCACCCACGAGAATCTGCTCTCGTTAACCGCTTTGGAATCTTAGAGGGTGAGTTCCTCTATCAACTCGTTGCTACAATCTAGTAGATAGATCTTGGCTTGTTTGTTTGCATGCGGTAGAAATTTTTTGTTTTCCATGCTACGAACCCTTACAGATGAAGCGGCTAGATCCTCTTTCCACCTGCACCTGTTACCTGCACATCTAGGTGCTGGGGCTCTTGAGGGGAACTTGAGCGAGCGTTCTGTGGAACATATTCCCACAGCTTGCTCCATCCAAGCTGGAACGGAGCATGGGTCGAGGACCCTAATGCCAGGCTCGGTCGTCCTGCAACTACAGAATTTGGAGGTGGACAGGAGCAGCTCTGTTTTGCAGAGAAATTGTTGAGGCAAGGTTTCCAGGACCAGATGCTGCATGGACCTGTCCTCGAGCAGCTTTCTCCTGCCGTCGAAAAAACTGTGTATGAGCTGGGTGACTTAGGTAGCAGTCTGCATGCGTCTTTTGGAGGTTGGCAGCTATAGGACATCTTTGCCACACCGCCGTTACCGCCACAGCCGCCTTCCCCTGAGCAGTCCTCTAATGATATTGATGATGATAGGCTGTTTGATATCACTCTGAAGTCCAATGCCCTTAGGTCTATGAGGGATGCAAATCTGTGTGGATAGGAGCTTATGGAGGATGCGACATCAAGGGTTGATGACATGCAGGTGGACCCAAAGACCACCTTCCTAAGCAAAGTGGTCAGGATGTTCTCCCCATCAATCCTTGGATTCCCCACCAACACTGCACCGAAGAAGAAGAGGACATGGCCAAAGAAGCTCTTCTCCATGCTAGCCCCGTCAAGACGCAGCGAGCATCCAACCACAAAGTGCTCGACCATGATGACCACAAGGAGGACCTAGATTGCTGCATGCAAGCAGTTGGGCCTGATTAGCCAAGACAGCGAGTTCGACGACGAGGTACTGGCCTGGTACCTGGCCCTCTTCCAGGGGCCACTCTCCTAGGACCAGGTGCGTGGCCTCAGCCTACTGACCGAGGTCTCGAGTGGGCCGAGCTTCATTCTGAAGGAGAAGGAGATGGAGGGCTTGCTGAAGGAGTCGCCGTACGCGGACTGACTCGAGCTGGGCCCATCTACGACGTCCAAGTTATCATGAATTGTAAAACCTTTGTTATGTCTGATGTTAGGGTCCTGGTTGTCGCCAATACCTGTAGCCAGTGCGACAAGCAAACCAATAGCTTCATGTTAGATCCTCTGACTCGTTGGGTCCAAGCGACCGTCGAGCATGTGATGTGTTGTCATGCATGTACCAGTCGCGGATGTAGCCGCCCTTGCTTACCTTCCACTAGTGATCCTGGCCACTACTTTGGCCTGAAGAAGTTTGTAATTGGCGCTGACGCCCTTAGTCGAACTACTTTCAATGTTAGCACAACTTAAACTCTTAAATTCGAATGTTCGCGGGTTAAACGACCCGGCACGCAAAATGGTGGTCCGTGATATGGTGTTTAGCACAAGGTGCTCGATCCTTTGCATACAAGAATTGAAACTTCCACTCCTTTCTAATGTTGTCAAAAATGACATTGTGGGCAAGCACTGAGAGGTTGTGCACAGTTACCTGCTGACGGCACCAGAGGTGGGGTGCCCCTTTTCTGGCATGATGACCTTTTCAACGTCTCCAATATAAACATCCGAAATTTCTCCATCACGACTGCCTTCGAGGATAAGACCACAAATAATTCATGAACTCTAACCACGGTTTATGGACCGGCTGATGACGACCGCAAGCTGAGCTTCCTGGATGAGCTCGTCACCACTCATGCCCAAGTGACCGGGCCTTGGCTTGTGATCGGAGACTACAACCTAATCTTGCATGACGAGGATAAAAACAATCAACGAGTAAATCGGTGATGGATGAGACATTTCAAGACTGCTCTTGACACAAGTTACCTCCATGAAATAAGATTGGTGGGAAGAAGATTTACCTGGAGCAATGAACAAGAAGTGCCTACACTTGTGCGCCTAGACTGAGCCTTCTACAACTCGCTCTGGGACGATTTGTACCCGACAGCCAAACTACTCCCCCAAGCTTCCTCAATGTCAGACCACCGCCCCCTGATTTTCATCCAGGATATGATTGTCCGTGCACCCCACCGTTTCAGATTTGAGAGTTTTTGGCCTCTTTTACATGGGTACTCTGAGGTGGTCCAGCAGTCCTGGAATGAGCCATGTCACTTAACAAACCCCTTTGCAATCCTCGATTGAAAACTAAAAAGGATGGCTAAACACCTTTCAAGCTGGGCAAAAAATTATATCGGCGACATTAAAAAAAAGAATATGTTGCTTGGCCAAGAGATCATACTTCAGCTTGACATGGCCCAAGAATCACGCCTGCTCACGGTGGATGAGAGTGAGCTCCGGAGAAATCTCAAGACTAGGGCCGTGGGTTTATCCGTGCTCAATAAAATCAAGGCAAGACAAAGGGCTAAAATCAAGTGGTTTAATCTCGGCGACGCAAGCACCAAGTTTTTTCACTCCAAGGCTTCTCACCGCAAGATTAAAAACAAAATTCAAAGCTTGCAGTCAAACTCTGGTCTTGCAACAACACCTGCAGAAATTGAGGAGGTTATACAAACTCATATGAGCTCCATTGTTGGTTTGGAAATTAATTGCACCAAGCGGTTTGACTGACCCCGGATCTTTTAGATCTTGATGCCCCCTTTACAAGTGAAGAGATTAAAAAAGCTATCTTTGAGATGCCCACTGACAAAGCCCCAGGACCAGACGGTTTCTCCATCAGCTTCTTTAGAACTGCTTGGGAAGTGATTAAACACGACCTCCTCAACGCCGCACAAAAGTTTTACTGCATCAACGATCAGTCCTTCGAAAATCTAAACGCAGCCTTTTACACGCTCCTGCCAAAGAAGGACCAACCCATCGAAATCACACATTATAGGCCTATCAGCTTAATTCATGCCTTTGCTAAACTGATGTCCAAAGTGCTTGCCATAAGGTGGCAACCAAGGCTTGACGAGCTAGTTTCTCCCTGTCAGAGCGCATTCATCTTCGGACGGAACATACATGATCCTGTACGTCCAAAATCTAGCAAAGCACTACCACAAGACCAAGACTCCGGTGCTCCTGCTGAAATTGGATATTGCCAAAGCCTTCGATACCGTGTCTTAGAACTGGGTGGCGCTGCTCTTCCGGACGGCAAGCTCAAAGCCTCTAATCAATGGAGTGCCTGGCCAGGCAATCATTCATCGTCGAGGCTTGAGGCAGGGAGACTCAATCTCTCCTTTATTGTTTGACCTAGCCATGGAGCCTTTACACCGACTTCTGGAGCTGGCCACGGAGGCTGGGATCCTCACCAAGCTTAAAGGGAAAGCTTGCAAGTTCAGGGCGGCTCTCTATGCGGACGACGTTGCACTATTTCTCCACCCATCTGCCAATGACATCAGTGGAATCCATGACATCCTCCAAGCTTTCGGTAAAGCCACCGGGCTAATCACAAACCTCACCAAAAGCTCGATCATGCCAATCAACTGTCATAATATTGATGTCAAGACCCTCATACAACCGGTAGGAATAACTAGAGTCGACTTTCCGTGTACCTACCTCAGGATGCCACTTTCAATCAGGAAACTTCGGAAAGCTGACTGGCAAATGCTACTGGACAAGGTTGATAGATACTTAGCTACCTGGAAAGCGAGATTAATGAGCAAGGAAGGAAGATTGGAAATGCTAAACTCAGTTCTCACCTCCCTGGCAGTTTACATGATGACAATCAACGACATGCCTGCTTGGGTGCGTAAGGAATTCGATAGGAGAAGAGCTTGGTTATGGGCTGGTGAGGCTACTTGCAGTGGGGGAAAATGCCGAGTCAGCTGGCAAATGTTCTGCCGCCCTAAGAGGCTTGGTGGCCTTGGGGTTCATAACATCGAATACTTCTTCGGTCGAGCCTTAAGATTACGATGGCTGTGGCAAAAATGGAAAGCTCCAAACAAGCCTTTGTAGGGGTTCGTAGCATGGAAAACAAAAAAATTCTACCGCATGCACACAAACAAGCCAAGATCTATCTACTAGATTGTAGCAACGAGTCGATAGAGGAACTCACCCTTGAAGATTCCAAAGCGGTTAACGAGAGCAGATTCTCGTGGGTGATGTAGTCGTACACTTGCCGATCTCAAGATCGCATAGACGATCCTTCCGGCGCTGCGTTTCGGCAGCGCTTCCGCAGTCGGTCACACGTTCGGTACTCGATGAAGACCTTCCTCTCCCTTGTTCCAGCAGGCAGCGGAGGTTGTAGCACTCTCCTCACGATTCTGGCAGCACGACGGTGTGGTGTCGGAAGTAGAGGGGAGATCTCGCAGGGCTTCGCCTTAAGCCGGAGTGAGTATGGTGGAGTATGAGAGAGGCCTTGGTGATCTAGGGTTTATAGAGCACCAAGGGGAGGGTGTGGTCGGCGGCTAGGGCTTGGGGAAGCCCCAAGTCCTCGAGTTGGAGGGGAAACCCTAGGCGGCCGCTGCACTTGGAGGTGGAGGCGCCAGAGCTAGGGTTTGAGGTGTGAGGGTAGGGGGCAGCCCTACCCCTCCTTATATAGGTGGGAGAGGGCCGGTTGGGAGGAGGGAGTCCTCCTCCAACTCCTCCTCCTTGGCCGGCGGGTGGAGGGAGGGGACTTCCTCCCCAAGTAGGTTTCCTACTCTCCCTCCACCAAGCAAACTTGAGATTTGACTTCTCAAATTGGCGTTTGACTTTCAAACTTCAATTTGATTTCTCTCTTTATTTTTCCCAGCCAAGTGAACTAGTACATGATGCAACCATTCCATATTGTCATGACACATCCATGTACCCTTCCCCTCCGGAGTGCCGGACCTTCCGGACCCTTCTAGAACATTCCTAGTGAAAACACCGGAATCATTCCCCAACTCCGAAACAGGACTTTCCTTATATGAATCTTATTCTCCTGACCATTCCGGATCTTCTCATGATATCCCGGATCCCATCCGAGACTCCGAACAACATTCGATCTCTTACTCATCATTCCATAACTACACAACAACATCGAATCCTTAAGTGTGTCTCCCTACGGTTCGTGAATTATGCGGACATGATCAAGACACTTCTCCGATCAATAACCAATAGAGGAATCTGGAAATTCATATGGCTCCCACATATTTCTATGGTTACTTTGCGATCAAATGAACCACTTACATACGATACCAATTTCCCTTTGTCTCACGATAGTTTACTTATCCGAGGTTTTGATCGTCGGTATCTCTGCATACCTAGTTCAACATCGTTACCGATAAGTACTCTTTTCTCGTTCCCGTCATATGTGATCCCTTGTGAGCCAGTCACATGATTGCAAGCTAATTGGATGACATTCCACCGAGAGGGCCCAGAGTATATCTATACATCATATGGATGGACAAATCCCACTCTTGATCCATGTGCCTCAACCCATACTTTCCGAACACTCAATGCCACCTTTATACCCACCCAGTTACGGTGTGGTGTTTAATGTCATCAAAGCATCCTTCCGGTAATGGTGATTAGCATGATCTCATGGTCGAAGGAATTAGGTTACTATGTATTAGAAAGCTTATAGCAATTGAACTATTAAAATGACTTGATCTTTATGCTACGCTTATCTATAGGAGTATGTCCATCATACCATTCTCCTAATGATATGATCTTGTTGTTAACAACATCTCTATGTTCATGATTGGGAAACCACAATCATCTATTAACCAACAAGCTAGTATTATAAAGAGGCTTTACTAGGAACTCTAATTAGTTTACAAATCACACAATTATTAATGTTTCCGGTTAATACTGTTATAATATGAATGTAAACATTTATCATAAGCACAAAGATATAATAATAACTATATTTATTATTGCCTCTAGGGCATATCTCCAACAGTCTCCCACTTGCACTAGAGTCAACTAATCTAGATTACATGGTAATATACCGAACACCCATGGCAGTTTGGTGTTGGTCCTGTTTTGCCCTCGGGAGAGGTTTAGTCAACGGATCCGCCACATTCAGATCTGTGTGTACTTTGCAAATCTTTATGTCACCATCTTGGACATGTTCTCGAATAGAGTGAAAACGTAGCTTGATGTGCTTCAGCTTCTTGTGTGACCTTGGTGTAGGGGTTCGCAGCATGGAAAACAAAAAATTCCTATCGCATACAAACAAACAAGCCAAGATCTATCTACTAGATTGTAGCAACGAGTCGATGGAATAACTTACCCTCGAAGATTCCAAAGTGTTTAACGAGAGCGGATTCTCGTGGGTGATGTAGTCGTACTCTTCCCGATCTCAAGATCGTGTAGACGATCCTTCCGGCGCTGCGTTCCGGCAGCGCTCCCGCAGTTGGTCACACGTTCGGTACTCGACGAAGACCTTCCTCTCCCTTGTTCCAGCAGGCAGCGGAGGTTGTAGCACTCTCCTCGCGATTCCGGCAGCACAACGGCGTGGTACCGGAAGTAGAGGAGAGATCCCGCAGGGCTTCGCCTTAAGCCGGAGCGAGTATGGTGGAGTATGAGAGAGGGCTATTAGTGGTCTAGAGATTAGACACACCAATTAGAAGGCTCTAAACCGCAGGCTAAAGCAATTAGAAGCTCTAAACCAAAACGGCTCTAAACCGGAGATTAGAGGTAGAAACTTGTGTGTCTAGAGGAGGAGGCCCTGCCCCTCCTTTTATGGGTGGAGGGGCCGGCGCGCCAGGGGAGGGAGGGAGGGGAGTCCCTCCCCAACTCGGCCTAGGTGGGCCGCCGGCTTGGAGATGAGGGACTCCTCCCCCAAGTCGGTTTTTGCCTCCTCTTGCTTGTTTCCCACAGTTTCTTGTTTTAGCCGTTTGACTTTCAAACTGGACATTTGACTTTTCTATTTTAGGATTCAATTTAATCCTTTATTTGGAACAGCAAGAACACTTAGTACATGATGCAATCATTCCAATATGTAATGACACATTCATGTACCCCTCCCCCCTCCCGGAGTGCCGGACATTCAGGAACCTTCTAGAACATTCACCGGAATCATTTCCGAACTCCGAAACGGGACTTTCCTTATATGAATCTTATTCTCCGGACCATTCCTGATCACCTCGTGATATCCCGGATCCCATTCGAGACTCCGAACAACATTCGGTCTCTTTCTCATAATACCATAACTACTCAAAACAACGTCGAATCCTTAAGTGTGTCTCCCTACGGTTCGTGAATTATGCGGACATGATCGAGACACTTCTCCGAACAATAACCAATAGAGGAATCTGGAAATTCATATGGCTCCCACATATTTCTACGATTACTTTGCGATCGAATGAACCACTTACATACGATACCAATTTCCCTTTGTCTCACGATATGTTACTTATCCGAGGTTATGATCGTCGGTATCTCTGCATACCTAGTTCAACCTCGTTACTGATAAGTACTCTTTTCTCGTTCCCGTGATATGTGATCCCTTGTGAGCCAGTCACATGCTTGCAAGCTAATTGGATGACATTTCACCGAGAGGGCCCAGATAATATCTATCCGTCATATGGATGGACAAATCCCACTCTTGATCCATGTGTCTCAACCAATACTTTCCGAACACTCAATGCCACCTTTATAGCCACCCAGTTACGGTGTGGTGTTTGATGTCATCAAAGCATCCATCCGGTAAAGGTGATATGCATGATCTCATGGTCGAAGGAATTAGGTTACTATGTATCAGAAAGCATATAGCAATTGAACTATTTAAATGACTTGATCTTTATGCTACGCTTATCTATAGGAGTATGTCCACCATATCATTCTCCTAATGATATGATCTTGTTGTTGATAACATCTCAATGTTCATGATAGGGAAACCACAATCATTTATCAACCAACAAGCTAGTGAAGTATAGAGGCTATACTAGGGACTTCAAATTAAGTTTACAAATCACACAAGTATTAATGTTTCCTTGTTAATACTATTATAGCATGAATGTAAACATTTATCATAAACACAAAGATATAATAATAACTACATTTATTATTGCCTCTAGGGCATATCTCCAACAGTCTCCCACTTGCACTAGAGTCATCTAATCTAGATTACATGGTAATATACCGAACACCCATGGTAGTTTGGTGTTGGTCATGTTTTGCCCTCGGGAGAGGTTTAGTCAACAGATCCGCCACATTCAGATCTGTGTGTACTTTGCAAATCTTTATATCCCCATCCTGGATATGTTCTCGAATAGCGTGAAAACGTAGCTTGATATGCTTCAGCTTCTTGTGTGACCTTGGTTCTTGCGCATTGGCTATGGCGCCCATGTTATCACAGTAGATAGACATTGGGTCCAGCGCACTAGGAACCACACCCAGCTCTGTAATGAACTCTTTCATCCATATCGCTTCTTGTGAAGCCTCCGAAGCAGCCATGTATTCCGATTCAGTTGAAGATCTCGCCAGAACGCTTTGCTTTGCACTCCTCCAGCTAACTGCTGCACCATTCAAAATAAATACGTATCCAGATTGTGATTTAGAATCATCCGGATCGGTGTTCCAACTAGCATCGGTGTAACCATTAACAACGAGTTGTTCATCACCTCCATAAGAAAGAACCATATCCTTAGTTCTTCTCAAGTACTTAAGAATGTTTTTGACCGCTGTCCAATGATCCACTCCTGGATCACTTTGATATCTGCTAGTTAGACTAACAGCATATGCGATGTCGGGTCTAGTACATAGCATGGCATACATTAGATCCTATGGCTGATGCATAGGGAGTCTTACTCATCCTTTCTCTATCTTCTGCCGATGTCGGACTTTGAGTTTTACTCAAGGTCGTATTGGGCAACATGGGCAAGAACCCTTTCTTGCTTTCTGCCATTCCAAACCTCTTTAGAACTTTGTCCAGATATGTACTCTGTGACAATGATATTTGGCGTTTCGATCTATCTCTATAAATCTTTATGCCTAATATGTAAGCTGCTTCGCCAAGATCCTTCATTGAAAAACTATTATTCAAATATTCTTTGACACTATTAAGAAGGTCTACATCATTCCCAATCAACAATATGTCATCCACATATAGTATTAAGAATGCTACAGAGCTCCCACTCACTTTCTTGTAAATACAAGCTTCTCCATAAGTTTGTATAAAACCAAAACTTTTGATTACCTTATCAAAACGTTGATTCCAACTTCGGGATGCTTGCTTCAATCCATAGATGGACCGTTGAAGTTTGCATACCTTGTTAGCATCTTTAGGATCGACAAAACCTTTGGGTTGCATCATATACAACTCTTCATCAATATCTCCATTGAGGAATGCTGTTTTGACATCCATCTGCCATATCTCATAATCATAATATGCAGCGATTGCTAACATAATCCTCACAGACTTTAGCTTCGCTACCGGTGAGAAAGTCTCATCGTAGTCAACTCCTTGAATTTGTCGAAACCCTTTTGCGACAAGTCGAGCTTTATAGACAGTAACATTACCATCAGCATCTGTTTTCTTCTTGAAAATCCATTTGTTCTCGACAGCCTTTCGGCCATCCGGTAAGTCCACCAAAGTCCATACTTGGTTTTCGTACATGGATGCAATCTCGGATTTCATGGCTTCTTGCCATTTATTGGAATCTGGGCTCATCATCGCTTCCTCATATGTCTCGGGGTCATCGGTGTTGTCCACCAACATGACACTCATAACGGGATCATACCAATCTGGAGTGGTACGAGTTCTCGTTGACCTCCGAGGCTCTGTAGCAACTTCAACCGAAGTTTCATGATCACCATCATTAGCTCCCTCTCTAATTGGTGCAGGCACCATAGGAACTTCTTCCGGTGCTGCGCTACTCGCAATTTCGAGAGAAGGTTCGACAACCTCGTCGAGTTCTACTTTCCTTCCAGTCACTTCTTTCGAGAGAAATTCCTTCTCTAGAAAGGATCCATTCTTGGCAACGAAGATTTTGCCTTCGGATCTATGATAGAAGGTATACCCAATAGTTTCCTTCGGGTATCCTATGAAGACGCATTTTTCCGCTTTGGGTTCAAGCTTGTCCGGCTGTAACTTCTTTACATAGGTTTCACATCCCCAAACTTTAAGGAACGACAATTTAGGTTTCTTCCCAAACCATAATTCATACGGTGTCGTTTCAACGGATTTAGATGGTGCCCTATTTAAAGTGAATGCGGCTGTTTCTAATGCATAACCCCAAAATGGTAGCGGTAAATCTGTAAGTGACATCATAGAACGAACCATATCTAAGAGAGTTTGATTACGACGTTCGGACACACCATTACGCTGTGGTGTTCCCGGCGGTGTCAATTGTGAAAGTATTCCGCATTTCTTCAAATGCTCGCCAAACTCGTAACTTAGATATTCACCTCCACGATCAGAACGTAGAAATTTAATCTTCTTGTTATGTTGATTCTCTACCTCACTTTGAAACTCCTTAAACTTCTCGAAAGTTTCGGACTTATGTTTCATGAAATAGATATACCCATATCTACTCAAGTCATCCGTGAAGGTAAGAACATAACGATAACCACCGCGCGATGCTACACTCATTGGACCACACACATCGGTATGTATGATTTCCAATAAGTCCGTAGCTCGCTCCATCATACCAGAAAATGGAGTCTTAGTCATTTTTCCCATCAGACATGCTTCGCATCTTTCAAGTGATTCAAAATCAAGTGATTCAAGAAGTCCATCGGAATGGAGTTTCTTCATACGCTTCACTCCAATGTGACCAAGACGACAGTGCCACATATAGGTCGAATTATCGCTTGATTTCAAACGTTTAGCCTCAATGTTGTTGATATGTGTATTTCCACTATCGAGATTCAATAAGAATAGACCATCTATCAAAGGTGCATGTGCGTAAAACATATTACTCATATAAATCGAACAACCATTATTCTCGGACTTAAATAAGTAACTGTCTCGCAATAAACAAGATCCCGATATAATGTTCATGCTCAACGCAGGCACCAAATAACAATTATTTAAGTATAAAACTAATCCCGATGGTAGATGAAGGGGTAGCGTGCCGACCGCGATTACATCAACCTTTGATCCGTTTCCCACGCGCATCGTCACCTCGTTCTTCGCTAGCTTCCATTTATTCTGCAGCACCTGTTTCGAGTTACAAATATGAGCAACCGAACCAGTATCAAATACCCAGGCACTACTACGAGTACTAGTGAGATACACATCAATAACATGTATATCAGATATACCTTTCTTCTTGATGTTGCCGTTCTTCAAATCCGCCAAGTACTTTGGGCAATTCCGCTTCCAGTGACCTTCTCCCTTGCAGTAAAAGCACTCAGTATCAGGCTTAGGTCCAGCCTTGGTCTTCTTCGCCGGCGTGGTAACTTTCTTACCACCCTTCTTGAAGTGTCCCTTTTGCTTAGACTTGCCTTTCTTGAATTTGGTGGTCTTATTGACCAACAACACTTGGTGCTCTTTCTTAATCTCCACTTCTGCAGATTTCAACATGGCAAAGAGTTCTGGCAACGTCTTGTTCATGTTCTGCATGTTGTAGTTCATCACAAAGTTCTTGTAACTTGGTGGTAGTGATTGGAGGACACGGTAAATCCCCAAAGCATTAGGAATCACAATACCCAAGCTTTGAAGTTTGTTTGCGTGCCCAGACATCTTAAGCACATGCTCACTGACGGAGCTGCCCTCTTCCATCTTGCAGTTAAAGAACTTTTCAGAAGCCTCATAGCTTTCAATTGCCGCATGAGTCTCAAAAATCAATTTGAGATCCTCGACAATATCATATGGGTCTGAATCCTCAAACCTTTTCTGAAGCTCCGATTCCAAACCATACAAGATAGCACACTGAACTATGGAGTACTGATTCTTCCGAGCGAGGTAAACATTCTTTACTTCATCGGGAGCATCATCTGCAGGTGGGTCACCCAGCGGTGCATCCAGCACATAGGTCAAATTACCAGCTGTGAGGACAATCCTCAAATTGCGGAACCAATCCGCGAAGTTGCTTCCATTGTTTTTCAACTTTTCTTTCTCTAGGAACGCATTAAAATTGATGGTAGGGGCTGCCATTGATCTACAACATATTTGCAATAGTTTAGACTAAGTTTATGACAAATTGAGTTCAAATTAATAATGAAATTAAACTAGGTGAACTCCCACTCAAAACAATATCCCTCACATTGTTTTAGTGATCACACGAACCAAATCCACCATATCAACACCGATCATCACGAGAGTTGACATAGTTTCAATGGCGAACAATCGACATGTTCATCATATCTACTATATGATTCATGCTTTACCTTTCGGTGATCCGTGTTCCGAGACCATGTCTGTACATGCTAGGCTCGTCAAGATCAAACCTTAGTTTCCGCATGAGCAAATCTGGCTTGCTCACGTTGTATACACTTGTAGAATCTAACACACCCGATCATCACGTGGTGCTTCGAAACAACAAGCTTTAGCAACGGTGCTAACCAAGGGTGAACACTTTATGACTTGAAATTCATGTGCATGAGGGATCATCTTATAATGCTACCGTCGTCTACTAAGCAATACAAGATGCATAAAGGATTAACATCACATGCAATTCATAATATGTGATATGATATGGCCTTTCTTCTTTGTGCTTCCGATCTCCATCTTCAAGCACGAACATGATCTCCATCATCACCGGCATCGCATCAAGGTCAATGACGCTTCTCCATGGTTGTCGTCCACCGGCTTCAACTATTACAACTACTTTGAATAGACACGCGGGTCTTAACATAAATTAAAGACAACCATATGGCTCCTGCCGGTTGCCAACTTACAATAAGGAACATTGCATACATCAAATATAATCACAATCATGGCCATATCACATCACTGCACACCCCTGCAAAACAAAGTTAGACGCCTCTACTTTCTTTGCATATTTTACGTGGTTTGGGGCTTTCAATAAGTGTCGTTCTAACTTACGAACAAGAACCACATCATTGATACTAGCATTGTTGATCACCCGTTGTAAATTGGATCTTAACTATGCTAGGAGAAACAGGCACCCGCAAAGCCACTTATGCAATACAAGTTGCATGTCAATCGTGGAGCAAGTCTCATGAACGATGTCATGTAAGGTTAGCCCGGGCCGCTTCATCCCAACATACCGCAAGATGCAAAGTACACAAGAAGCAATCGACAATAAAAGCATCAACGCCCACAATGACCATTGTGTTCTACTCGTGCAACAGATCTATATATAGACACGGCTCTGATACCACTGTAGGGGTTCGTAGCATGGAAAACAAAAAATTTCTATCGCATACAAACAAACAAGCCAAGATCTATCTACTAGATTGTAGCAACGAGTCGATGGAATAACTTACCCTCGAAGATTCCAAAGTGTTCAACGAGAGCGGATTCTCGTGGGTGATGTAGTCGTACTCTTCCCGATCTCAAGATCGTGTAGACGATCCTTCCGGCGCTGCGTTCCGGCAGCGCTCCCGCAGTTGGTCACACGTTCGGTACTCGACGAAGACCTTCCTCTCCCTTGTTCCAGCAGGCAGCGGAGGTTGTAGCACTCTCCTCGCGATTCCGGCAGCACAACGGCGTGGTACCGGAAGTAGAGGAGAGATCCCGCAGGGCTTCGCCTTAAGCCGGAGCGAGTATGGTGGAGTATGAGAGAGGGCTATTAGTGGTCTAGAGATTAGACACACCAATTAGAAGGCTCTAAACCGCAGGCTAAAACAATTAGAAGCTCTAAAGCAAAACGGCTCTAAACCGGAGATTAGAGGTAGAAACTTGTGTGTCTAGAGGAGGAGGCCCTGCCCCTCCTTTTATGGGTGGAGGGGCCGGCGCACCAGGGGAGGGAGGGGAGTCCCTCCCCAACTCGGCCTAGGTGGGCCGCCAGCTTGGAGAGGAGGGACTCCTCCCCCAAGTCGGTTTTTGCCTCCTCTTGCTTGTTTCCCACAGTTTCTTGTTTTAGCCGTTTGACTTTCAAACTGGACATTTGACTTTTCTGTTTTAGGATTCAATTTAATCCTTTATTTGGAACAGCAAGAACACTTAGTACATGATGCAATCATTCCAATATGTAATGACACATTCATGTACCCCCCCCCCTCCCGGAGTGCCGGACATTCCGGAACCTTCTAGAGCATTCACCGGAATCATTTCCGAACTCCGAAACGGGACTTTCCTTATATGAATCTTATTCTTCGGACCATTCCTGATCACCTCGTGATATCCCGGATCCCATCCGAGACTCCGAACAACATTCGGTCTCTTTCTCATAATACCATAACTACTCAAAACAACGTCGAATCCTTAAGTGTGTCTCCCTACGGTTCGTGAATTATGCGGACATGATCGAGACACTTCTCCGAACAATAACCAATAGAGGAATCTGGAAATTCATATGGCTCCCACATATTTCTACGATTACTTTGCGATCGAATGAACCACTTACATACGATACCAATTTCCCTTTGTCTCACGATATGTTACTTATCCGAGGTTATGATCGTCGGTATCTCTGCATACCTAGTTCAACCTCGTTACTGATAAGTACTCTTTTCTCGTTCCCGTGATATGTGATCCCTTGTGAGCCAGTCACATGCTTGCAAGCTAATTGGATGACATTTCACCGAGAGGGCCCAGAGAATATCTATCCGTCATATGGATGGACAAATCCCACTCTTGATCCATGTGTCTCAACCAATACTTTCCGAACACTCAATGCCACCTTTATAGCCACCCAGTTACGGTGTGGTGTTTGATGTCATCAAAGCATCCATCCGGTAAAGGTGATATGCATGATCTCATGGTCGAAGGAATTAGGTTACTATGTATCAGAAAGCATATAGCAATTGAACTATTTAAATGACTTGATCTTTATGCTACGCTTATCTATAGGAGTATGTCCACCATATCATTCTCCTAATGATATGATCTTGTTGTTGATAACATCTCAATGTTCATGATAGGGAAACCACAATCATTTATCAACCAACAAGCTAGTGAAGTATAGAGGCTATACTAGGGACTTCAAATTAAGTTTACAAATCACACAAGTATTAATGTTTCCTTGTTAATATTATTATAGCATGAATGTAAACATTTATCATAAACACAAAGATATAATAATAACTACATTTATTATTGCCTCTAGGGCATATCTCCAACACTTGGTTCTTGCGCATTGGCTATGGCGCCCATGTTATCACAGTAGATAGACATTGGGTCCAGCGCACTTGGAACCACACCGAGCTCTGTAATGAACTCCTTCATACATATCGCTTCTTGTGAAGCCTCCGAAGCAGCTATGTATTCCGATTCAGTTGAAGATCTCACCACAATGCTTTGCTTTGCACTCCTCCAGCTAACTGCTGCACCATTCAAAGTAAATACGTATCCAGATTGATATTTAGAATCATCCTGATCGGTGTTCCAACTAGCATCGGTGTAACCATTAACAACGAGTTGTTCATCACCTCCATAAGAAAGAACCATATCCTTAGTTCTTCTCAAGTACTTAAGGATGTTTTTGACCGATGTCCAATGATCCACTGCTGGATCACTTTGATATCTGCTAGTTAAACTAACAGCATATGCAATGTCGGGTCTAGCACATAGCATGGCATACATTAGAGATCCTATGGCTGAGGCATAGGGAGTCTTACTCATCCTTTCTCTATCTTCTGCCATTGCTGGACTTTGAGTTTTACTCAAGGTCGTATTGGGCAACATGGGCAAGAACCCTTTCTTGCTATCTTCCATTCCAAACCTCTTTAGAACTTTGTCCAAATATGTACTTTGTGACAATGATATTAGGCGTCTCGATCTATCTCTATAAATCTTTATGCCTAATATGTAAGATGCTTCGCCAAGATCTTTCATTGAAAAACTATTATTCAAATAATCCTTGACACTATTAAGAAGGTCTACATCATTCTCAATCAACAATATGTCATCTACATATAGTATTAAGAATGTTACAGAACTCCCACTCACTTTCTTGTAAATACAAGCTTCTCCATACGTTTGTATAAAACCAAAGCTTTTGATTACCTTATAAAAACATTGATTACAACTTCGGGATGCTTGCTTCAATCCATAGATGGACCGTTGAAGTTTGCATACCTTGTTAGCATCTTTAGGATCGACAAAACCTTTGGGTTGCATCATATACAACTCTTCATCAATGTCTCCATTGAGGAACGCTGTTTTGACATCCATCTGCCATATCTCATAATCATAATATGCAGCGATTGCTAACATAATCCTCACAGACTTTAGCTTCGCTACTGGTGAGAAAGTCTCATCGTAGTCAACTCCTTGAATTTGTTGAAACCCTTTTGCGACAAGTCGAGCTTTATAGATAGTAACATTACCATCAGCATCTATTTTCTTATTAAAAATCCATTTGTTCTCGACAGCCTTACGGCCATTCGGTAAGTCCACCAAAGTCCATACTTGGTTTTCGTACATGGATCCAATCTCGGATTTCATGGCATCTTGCCATTTATTGGAATCTGGGCTCATCATCGCTTCCTCATATGTTGCAGGGTCATCGGTGTTATCCACCAACATGACATTCATAACGGGATCATACCAATCAGGAGTGGTACGAGTTCTCGTTGACCTGTGACGTTCTGTTGCGACTTCAACCGAAGTTTCATGATCATCATCATTAGCTTCCTCTCTTATTGGTGTAGGCGCCACATGAACTACTTCCGGTGCTGCGCTACTCGCAAGTTCGAGAGAAGGTTCAACAACCTCGTCGAGTTCTACTTTCCTTCCAGTCACTTCTCTCGAGAGAAACTCCTTCTCTAGAAAGGATCCATTCTTGGCAACGAAGATATTGCCTTCGGATCTATGATAGAAGGTATACCCAATAGTTTCCTTTGGGTATCCTATGAAGATGCATTTTTCCGCTTTGGGTTCAAGCTTGTCCGGTTGTAACTTCTTTACATAGGCTTCGCAACCCCAAACTTTGAGAAACGACAATTTAGGTTTCTTCCCAAACCATAATTCATACGGCGTCGTTTCAACGGATTTAGATGGTGCCCTATTTAAAGTGAATGCGGATGTTTCTAATGCATAACCCCAAAATGATAGCGGTAAATCTGTAAGTGACATCATTGAATGAACCATATCTAAGAGAGTTCGATTACGACGTTCGGACACACCATTACGCTGTGGTGTTCTCGGCGGTGTCAATTGTGAAAGTATTCCGCATTCTTCAAATGCTCGCCAAACTCGTAACTTAGATATTCACCTCCACGATCAGAATGTAGAAATTTAATCTTCTTGTTACGTTGATTCTCTACCTCACTTTGAAATTCCTTAAACTTCTCGAAAGTTTTGGACTTATGTTTCATGAAATAGATATACCCATATCTATTCAAGTCACCCGTGAAGGTAAGAACATAACGATAACCACCGCGAGATGCTACACTCATTGGGCCACACACATCGGTATGTATGATTTCCAATAAGTCCGTAGCTCGCTCCATCATACCAGAAAATGGAGTCTTAGTCATTTTACCCATTAGACATGCTTCGCATCTTTCAAGTGATTCAAGAAGTCCATCGGAATGGAGTTTCTTCATATGCTTCACTCCAATATGACCAAGACGACAGTGCCACATATAGGTCGAGTTATCGCTCAACTTCAAACGTTTAGCTTCAATGTTATTAATGTGTGTATTTCCACTATCGAGATTCAATAAAAATAGACCATCTATCAAAGGTTCATGTGCATAAAACATATTACTCATATAAATCGAACAACCATTATTCTCGGACTTAAACAAGTAACCATCTCGCAATAAACATGATCCAGATATAATGTTCATGCTCAACGCAGGCACCAAATAACAATTATTTAAGTATAAAACTAATCCTGATGGTAGATGAAGAGGTAGCGTGCCGACCGCGATCACATCAACCTTTGATCCATTTCCAACGCGCATCGTCACCTCATTCTTCGCTAGCTTCCGTTTATTCTGCAGCACCTGCTTCGAGTTACAAATATGAGCAACCGAACCAGTATCAAATACCCAGGCACTACTACGAGTACTAGTGAGATACACATCAATAACATGTATATCGGATATACCTTTCTTCTTGATGTTGCCGTTCTTCAAATCCGCCAAGTACTTTGGGCAATTCCGCTTCCAGTGAACCTCTCCCTTGCAGTAAAAGCACTCAGTATCAGGCTTAGGCCCAGCCTTGGTCTTCTTCGCCGGCGCGGCAACTTTCTTACCGCCCTTCTTGAAGTTTCCCTTTTTCTTAGACTGGCCTTGCTTCTTGAATTTGGTGGTCTTATTGACCAACAACACTTGTGCTCTTTCTTGATCTCCACTTCTGCAGATTTCAACATGGAGAAGAGTTCTGGCAACATCTCGTCCATGTTTTGCATATTGTAGTTCATCACAAAGTTCTTGTAACTTGGTGGTAGTGATTGGAGGACACGGTGAATCCCCAAAATTAGGAATCACTATACCCAAGATTTGGAGTTTGTTTGCGTGCCTAGACATCTTAAGCACGTGCTCACTGACGGAGCTGCCCTCTTCCATCTTGCAGTTAAAGAACTTCTCAGAAGCCTCATAACTCTCAACTGCCGCGTGAACCTCAAATATCATTTTGAGTTCACGGACAATATCATGTGGGTCATGGTTCTCAAACCTTTTCTGAAGCTCCGATTCCAAACCATACAAGATAACACACTGAACTGTGGAGTACTGATTCTTCCGAGTGAGGTAAACATTCTTTACTTCATCGGTAGCAGTAGCTGTAGGCGGGTCACCCAGCGGTGCATCCAGCACATAGGTCAAATTACCAGCATTGGGGACAATCCTCAAATTGCGGAACCAATCCGCGAAGTTGCTTCCATTGTTTTTCAACTTTTCTTTCTCTAGGAACGCATTAAAATTGATGGTAGGGGCCGCCATTGATCTACAACATATTTGCAATAGTTTAGACTAAGTTTATGACAAATTGAGTTCTAGTTAATAGTTAAATTAATCTAGGTGAACTCCCACTCAAAACAATATCCCTCACATTGTTTTAGTGATCACACGAACCAAATCCACCACATCAAAACCGATCATCAAGAGAGTTGATGTAGCTTCAATGGCGAACAATCAACATGTTCATCATATCTACTATATGACTCATGCTTTACCTTTCGGTGATCCGTGTTCCGAGACCATGTCTGTACATGCTAGGCTCGTCAAGATCAAACCTTAGCTTCCGCATGAACAAATCTGGCTTGCTCACGTTGTATACACTCATAGAATCTAACACACCCGATCATCACGTGGTGCTTCGAAACAACGAGCTTTAGCAACGGTGCTTACTAAGTACGAACACTTTAAAACTTGAAATTTGTGTGCTTGAGGGATCATCTTATAATGCTACCGTCGTTAACTAAGCAATACGAGATGCAAAAAGGATTAACATCACATGCAATTCATTATATGTGATATGATATGGCCTTTCTTCTTGTGCTTCCGATCTCCATGAACATGATCTCCATCATCACCAGTATGGCGTCAAGGTCAATGGCGTCGTTTCATGGTTGTCGTCCACCAGCTTCAACTATTACAACTACTTTGAATAGACACGCGGGTCTTAACGGAATTTAAAGACAACCATATGGCTCCTGCCTGTTGCCAACTTACAATAAGGAACATTGCATACATCAAATATAATCACAATCATGGCCATATCACATCACAGCACACCCCTGCAAAACAAAGTTAGACGCCTCTAATTTTCTTTGCATATTTTACGTGGTTTGGGGCTTTCAATAAGTGTCGATATAACTTACGAACAAGAACCACAACGTTGATGCTTGAACTATCAAGTGCCCGTTGTAAATTGATCTATACTATGATGGGAGAGACAGACACCCGCAAAGCCACTTATGCAATACAAGTTGCATGTTGAGCGTGGAGCAAGTCTCATGAACGATGTCATGTAAGGTTAGCCCGGGCCGCTTCATCCCATCATACCGCAAGATGAAGAGTACACAAAAAGCAATTGATAATAAAAGCACCACCGCCCACAATGACCATTGTGTTCTACTCGTGCAACAGATCTACATATAGACATGGCTCTGATACCACTGTAGGGGTTCGTAGCATGGAAAACAAAAAATTTCTACCGCATACACACAAACAAGCCAAGATCTATCTACTAGATTGTAGCAACGAGTCGATAGAGGAACTCACCCTCGAAGATTCCAAAGAGGTTAACGAGAGCAGATTCTCGTGGGTGATGTAGTCGTACACTTGCCGATCCTTCCGGCGCTGCGTTCCGGCAGCGCTTCCGCAGTCGGTCACACGTTCGCTACTCGATGAAGACCTTCCTCTCCCTTGTTCCAGCAGGCAGCAGAGGTTGTAGCACTCTCCTCGTGATTCCGGCAGCACGACGGCGTGGTGTCGGAAGTAGAGGGGAGATCTCGCATGGATTCGCCTTAAGCCGGAGCGAGTATGGTGGAGTATGAGAGAGGCCTTGGTGATCTAGGGTTTAGAGGGCACCAAGGGGAGGGTGTGGCCGGCGTCTAGGGCTTGGGGAAGCCCCAAGTCGCCGAGTTGGAGGGGAAACCCTAGGCGGCGGTGGATGCACTTGGAGGTGGAGGCGCCAGAGCTAGGGTTTGAGGTGTGAGGGTAGGGGGCAGCCCTACCCCTCCTTATATAGGTGGGAGGGGGCCGGTTGGGAGGAGGGAGTCCTCATCCAACTCCTCCTCCTTGGCCGGCGGGTGGAGGGAGGGGACTTCCTCCCCAAGTAGGTTTCCTACTCTCCCTCCACCAAGCAAACTTGAGATTTGACTTTTCAAATTGGCGTTTGACTTTCAAACTTCGATTTGATTTCTCTCTTTATTTTGCCCATCCAAGTGACCTAGTACATGATGCAACCATTCCATATTGTCATGACACATCCATGTACCCTTCCCCTCTGGAGTGCCGGACCTTCCGGACCCTTCTAGAACATTCCTGGTGAAAACACCGGAATCATTCTCCAACTCCGAAACAGGACTTTCCTTATATGAATCTTATTCTCCGGACCATTCCGGATCTCCTCATGATATCCCGGATCCCATCCGAGACTCTGAACAACATTCGGTCTCTTACTCATCATTCCATAACTACACAACAACATCGAATCCTTAAGTGTGTCTCCCTACGGTTCGTGAATTATGCGGACATGATCAAGACACTTCTCCGATCAATAACCAATAGAGGAATCTGGAAATTCATATGGCTCCCACATATTTCTATGGTTACTTTGCGATCAAATGAACCACTTACATACGATACCAATTTCCCTTTATCTCACGATAGTTTACTTATCCGAGGTTTTGATCGTCGGTATCTCTGCATACCTAGTTCAACATCGTTACCGATAAGTACTCTTTTCTCGTTCCCGTGATATGTGATCCCTTGTAAGCCAGTCACATGCTTGCAAGCTAATTGGATGACATTCCACCTAGAGGGCCCAGAGTATATCTATCCGTCATATGGATGGACAAATCTCACTCTTGATCCATGTGCCTCAACCCATACTTTCCGAACACTCAATGCCACATTTATAGCCACCCAATTACGGTGTGGTGTTTGATGTCATCAAAGCATCCTTCCGGTAATGTGATTAGCATGATCTCATGGTCGAAGGAATTAGGTTACTATGTATCAGAAAGCTTATAGCAATTGAACTATTAAAATGACTTGATCTTTATGCTACGCTTATCTATAAGAGTATGTCCATCATACAATTCTCCTAATGATATGATCTTGTTGTTAACAACATCTCTATGTTAATGATCGGGAAACCACAATCATCTATTAACCAACAAGCTAGTATTATAAAGAGGCTTTACTAGGGACTCTAATTAGTTTACAAATCACACAAGTATTAATGTTTCCGGTTAATGCTGTTATAGCATGAATGTAAACATTTATCATAAACACAAAAATATAATAATAACTATATTTATTATTGCCTCTAGGGCATATCTCCAACAGCCTTGGACCCAAATGCCAGCCCCATGCAGCAAAAAGGATAAAGCTCTTTTCTCTGCGGCCACGCGAGTCATGGTTGGGAATGGCCAAACGGCTAATTTCTGGAATGACCGTTGGCTCGATGATAAAATCCCAAAAGATATTGCACCTGATATTTTCAAAATCTCGATCCATAAAAATAGATCGGTGAGGGAAGCACTCACCGACATGAAATGGATGCAAGACATCAGGCACAACCTCTCAATTGAGCACGTACCGCAACTCCTACGATTGGCAGAACAAATTGACACGGTGCAGCTTAACGACCACGATGATGACATCGTTTGGAGATTTGACAAGAATGATTTCTACACGTCAAGCTCAGCATACCAGCTTCAGTTCTTAGGGGTGCAGCGTACTGATCACATGAAGCTGATTTGAAAAGGGTGGGCACCAGCAAGCTGCAAATTCTTTCTATGAACGCTGATGATTGACAAGGTGCTCACCGCTGATAAACTGCTTTTGAGACAATGGGAAAACAACTACTTCTACCCACTGTACGAACGAAATCTGGAGACTGCCAGCCACCTGTTCTCGGAATGTGCATTCTCGTGCAAAATTTGGTTGGAGCTTGCAAATTACTTTGGCATTAACTCCTTCCATCCTCACAAATGGCAAGACAAGAAGTACTCTATCCATGACTGGTACAAATCACTTGTGTCCGGTCAAACACGCACGCAAAGGAAATCAGCGCACACGGCAGCAAAACTGATATGTTGGGAAATTTGAAAGGAACGAAACCAAAGAATTTTTCAAGTGGTTGCAAGGATCAAGAAAGAGGCAAATCTTTGGCAATATGCAGGGGCTTCGATTCCCTTAATGGCACAAGATGGTGGAACACCCTTTGATCCGGGTTGAATTTTCTTTATTGGCTTTTTGCAGTGAGGGCCGTCTTGGCCTTCACTTTCCTTTCCTTATGAATCTTGTTATTCCACTATCGCAATGAATATAGCAGTTCTCCTGCTGTTATTCAAAAAAAAAACTTCCATGTGTCGTCCAACTAACTGAGCCATTTGATCAGACATGTGTGGACCTTACTTGCGTTTTCAGCAGTCCAGTATAAATGGCGGATCCTGCTTCGGATCACAATAACATGGCTGAACACTGAAGAAATGTCCCTACAGTTGTGCTATTTTGTTCATCTGAACCAGGCAATGCATCAACCTGCCCCTGAGCTGAGAGTGCATCAACCTCTGCTGGCAACGCAACCTACATGTGTTAGTGAACTAGACAACCAGAGTAGAAGGGCATAAGAAATCATGAGCGGGTGAAGATTCCTGCTGTCCATTTTGCTAGTTAGAGCATAGACGCCACCAAAGAACAAGTTGGTATATCCTACTCTGTCTCCCCTTTCATTTCCAACACCAAAGACAACCAGGAATAATAATCAAAAAAATCAAATTTCCTTCCGATAACAAATGCAGTGGTCGTTTGTTTCTGGCACTTGCACCTCAATGTATCAGACAACGAGCTGATTCAACTATGCACGCACTTGCATGATTGTCGTCCTTGCTGTGAATAGCTGAAACACGCTGATGCTCCTGCATATGCAGGAGAACTTACAGAGAACCAGACAGATCAATCATTGTAGCAACACGAAACCTGCATCGCGCTCTGAACCGCGATCTGAAATCAAACAAAACGCTCGTGCAGTGTGCTGTGACACCAATAACTGGGACATGCCAGGCACACATATCCTCACTAATTGAGGTTCTGCTGTGCTAATCAAAAAATACAGAAAAATAGATCACTTAACACAATAATCCAGGATCATATGGAGGGTAGGGGATGAGATTCTTCCTGTCGACAGCTCTGCTCAACACGCCATCGCTTCAGGCTTCAGCCACTCCGATATAAATACAGGGAGAACCCCAAGGCTTGAGCATCAACAAGCTGCAACTCGTCTTGCCAACCATTGTCCTCTATCTAATACATACAGAAGAAGAAAAGCATCAAAGATTCAATCTCCAAGCATGGCTTACCATCAAATATCTGCAAGCGCTCCTTCGAGCCCCCGCTCGAACAAGCCCCAAATCGAGCAACAGCTCGAGAGCCTGAGCACAACAGTCTCTTTACCCTCGGCGACCATCGATACAACATTTGATGGTTTGAGGAAGCTTGAAGGCATCTACAGCTCCATTGAGGATATGATATGCACACCCAGCAACCAAGTCAGCCTTTGCCAAAGCTTGCAAAGGAAGGCGGTGGAGGCAGAGCTTGGACGGTCACTCGTCTTGCTCGACCTCTGCAACGCCATGCAGGGGAGCTTCATGGAGCTGAAGATGAGTGTTCAGGAGCTCCTGTTGGCTCTCAGGAGAGGAGAAGATGCATCCTCTCAAGTCAAGGCGTACATCCAGTTAGCCAAGAAGGCGCAAAAGCAGTACAAAAAGATCAGCAAGAAGACTATTTCTGACGACAAGGAATGCAGGGCGGTGATGTTGATGGCAGAAGCGAGAAGGATCACCATCTCTCTGCTGGAATCCACATCCTGCCTCCTGTTGAAGCAAATTGAAATGCCCAAGTGCTCTCTTATCTCCAGGACATTCCAGAAGACCAAATTCGTGTGCGAAGAGGAGCAATTGCGGGCACTGGAGCGCACTATCGGTGATCTTGAGACGGGAGTGGAACTTCTATACAGGAGATTGATCCAAAATAGAGTTTCGCTTCTGAACACTCTTAGCTCGTAGATACCCTGAGCTCTAGTTTCCTGCGGTTGGCATTCCACCTTTTAAAGGATTAGTCGATCATCCTAACATTTTTGTATCATGTACACTAGTGGATATGTAAAGAAGCTTAGAAAGTTCAGTGAACTGAATAGCAAAGAAAAAGAGTTTTGTCCACCTCATCCGGCAAATTTTATCACTTCTGCAACAGTGAGTCCCTAGTTTTGTGCATTTCATCGGTTATCCGTTGGTGAGTAAAGTGTGCCAAACTCCTTTCATGTTAAATAATTTTCACAACCACCTCGATGGTAGTGCAATGTTCATGATTTCCAAATTCAAAATTCTCAAACCTCCAAGGTCGTTTGGTTCACAACACTGAGTTTGGAGAGTAAAAAATCATGCTGCGCCATGGTCCGTGTCTTCGTAAAGAAATCCGTCAACTGTAAATCTGAAGGCACATACTGAAGCGCAACAACCTGAGCCTGCACCTAAGCACGTGTATAGAAAGCATCAACACCAATATGCTTGGTAAGCCCATGCTTGACCGGATCACGTGCAACACTAATAGCACCTGTACTGTCAGACAAAAATAGAGTTGGTGTGGTAATAGAGACCCCAAAATACGAGTAACCATCATAACCAGATCACCTCAGCAGTCAACAAGGCCATAGCACGCAACTCAGCCTGAACACTCGAACGAGAAATCGTTGTCTGTTTCTTTGTCTTCCAAGCAATGAGCGAACCACCAAGAAACACACAGTAAGCAGAAAGTGAACGGCGATCCGAATGGTCACTCGCCCACGTAGCGTCTGAATAGCACTGGAGCTAGATGGAGCTGGAACGAGGAAAGAAAAGGCGACGAGTGATCGTACCACGAAGATAACGAAGAACACGGAGAAGATGACTGGTAGGAGCAGAAACAAACTGACTCAGAATATAAACAGGATAAGAGATGTCAGGATGAGTGACAACAAGATAAACAAGACTCCCAACAAGATGACGATAACACGTCGGATCAGGAAGAGGATCACCATCAGTAGGTTGAAGCTTAACATTAAGCTCCATAGGGGTCTCAACAGTGCGATCATCCCCAAGAGCAGCACTAGCAAGAAGATCCTGAATATACTTTTCCTGAGAGATGTAAAAGCCATCAAAAGTGGAGGAAACCTCAATCCCAAGAAAATATCGAAAAGGACCAAGATCAGTCATAAGAAACTGATCACGAAGACGAGCCTTAACAAATGCTATATACTCAGGATCATCACCAGTAATGATCATATCATCAACATAGAGAAGAAGAAGAGTGCGTCCACGAGGAGAAGAGTGAACAAACAGAGCTGGATCATGAAAACTAGGAGAGAAACCAGCAGCAGTCACCACAGAGGCAAAGCGCTCAAACCAGGCACGAGGGGCCTGTTTGAGGCCATAGAGAGAACGCCGAAGACGGCAAACCATCCCAGCGGGAACGGAATACCCAAGAAGAGGCTGCATATAAACCTCCTCACTCAACTCACCATTAAGGAATGCATTCTGAACATCAAGCTGAGACACAGACCAGTGACGAACAGAAGTGACAGCAAGAAGAGTGCGCACAGTGGTCATATGAGCCACAGGAGCAAAGGTCTCATCATAGTCACGATCGTGCTCCTGCTGAAAACCACGAGCCACAAGACGTGCTTTATAGCGCTCAAGAGATCCATCAGAGCGAGTCTTAATTTTATAGACTCACTTACAAGTGATATGACGAACACCGGGAGGGGGAGAGACAAGATCCCAGGTGCTAATGCGCTCAAGCGCAGCAATCTCCTCAGCCATGGCCATCTGCCATTCAGGATGATGCTCAGCATCCCGATAAGAAGTCAGCTCAGAGGCAACAGAAAGACCATACTGACTAGGAGAGTAACGGTTGGGAGCATGACGTTGGCGAACAGGACGAGTAGAGGGAAGCTCATCAGAGGAAGACGACTCGGGAGACGACGAGGAAGAAGAAGGAATAGCAGAAGAAGGCTCTAGAGAACGAGGAGAACTAGGGAAACTAGACGGAGCAGAGGAGGATGGTGTCGAAGAAGAGACATCAGGGAGAGGAGGTCCTGAAGAAGACACGATAGGAGTAGAAGGAGGTGTGTCAGGAAAAATAAGAAAAGAGAGATCTTCCACTGGGTAGGTACCAGCGGTGGGACAAGGATAGAAAGGGCGCGTCTCATCAAAGGTAACGTCGCGAGAGATACGCATCCGGCGACCAACGGGGTCCCAACAACGATAGCCCTTATGCTCATCACTGTATCCAAGAAAAAACACACTCAACAGACTGAGCGGTCAGTTTGGTGCGTTCGCGAGGGGCAAGGAGAACATAGCAAACACAACCAAAACAAGCGAAGCATGGAGTAGTCTGGAGAATGACCAGATAGGCACTCAAGAGGGATACCACCCTGTAGAGCGGTAGAGGGCTGGATATTGATGAGGTAAGCCGACGTAGCGACAGCCTCAGCCTAGAAATGCGGCGGAAGGGAAGAAGCAATCATCATGGCACGAGTGGTCTCAAGAAGATGGCGGTGCTTGCGCTCAGCAACACCATTCTGGGCATGTGCGTCAGATAGGAGAACTGAGCGAGGGTACCCTGTTCAGCAAGAACACCTCGCAGCATCTGGGAGATATACTCACCAGCAGAATCAGCACGAAACACACGAATGGATGTAGAATATTGAGTACGGACCATGGCCGCAAAACGCTGATATATGGCAAGCACTTCACTGCGAGAGCGTATAAAATACAACCAAGTGTACCAAGAAAAGTCATCGATAAATAAAATATAGTAGCGATGCCCCCCTTTCGAAGCGAAAGGAGCCGAACCCCAAACATCGGAATGAACTAAATCAAAAGGTCGCTGAGATACAGACGCGCTAGTAGGATAGGGAAGCTGAATCTGTTTGCCCAACCTACAGCCCTGACAATGTAAAGACCCATCTCCTGAGACAGACCCCAGAAGACCACGATGAACTAATGACGACAGGCGAGAGTCACAATGGTGACCAAGACGATGATGCCATTGCTGAAAGGAGCTGATAGCAGAGGCGACAACCGGAGAAGAACTGGCAGATAAAGTGGCAGCGAAAGGAACACGAAGCCAGTCTAACTTCCAAAGTCCTGAAGAGTCACGGCTGCGAGGGCCAGCTCCAACCAGGGCCTGTGTGCGACGGTTCTAGAGAACACAAGAATCAGCATCAAGAATGACGCGACAACCAGAGTTAGTAAGCTGGCTAGCAGAGAACAGATTCATCTTAAGACGAGGAACATGAGAAATATCAGGAACAGAAAAAGAAGAAGTAGAAAGGGTGCCACGATTAGAAACAGGAAGAGAGGTACCATCGGCCGTGAGAACACGAACAGGGGAAGGGAGAGAACAAAGAGCGGACAAAAAAGAAGACTCAGAGGTCATATGAAAAGAAGCTCCAGAATCCAGATACCACGGAGACGTACCTGACTGTGTAGAAGGTGGTGGCCGCGCAGTGCCTGAAGAATCAGTCACAGAACCAGCAGTGCCAATCGAAGAAGAGCCTGTAGCAGCAAGCAGACCGCGAAGACTCCTGATAATGTCCTGATCAGAGAGAGCAACTATGGAAGATCCGGAAGGAGCCGACTGCCCACGAGTTTGGTGCTGCTGACGTAAACTGGGATCCCATGTATAACAGGTAGCCCAAGTGTGGCCATCCCTGTTACACTAAGAGCAGTGATGAAGAGAACCACGGCGACCCTGACCACGAGCCTGATGGTGTTGACTCTGACCCTGAGACTGTTGAGACTGCTGGTGCTGACTCTGACCCTGACCTGGAGGAGTGGGTAGTATCGGCGGCGGCACAGAGGACCGCGTCTGAGTCAAGGGAGCAGGCGGCATAGGAGGACCACGAGTAGCAAGCACAGATGGAACCGCAAGAAGACCAGCACCACGGAGACGGGTCTCCTCAGCCCGAAGCTCAGACAACACCTCAGAGAGCGGAACATGACCACGAGCATTCAACTGAGCACGCCGGGGCTCAAACTCCTGGCGGAGCCGAGACAGAAACTCATAGATGCGGTGAAACTCCAAATCTGGTCGCACAATCTGGCAGCACGGGCATGTGCCACAAACAGCAGTACGGAGAGAATCAAGCTGACGCCAGATAGCAACACTCTAAGTATAGAACTCATCAATAGTGGAATCACCCTGCTGAAGAGCATGCTCCTAGCGAACCACGGACGGGTAAAGAGCATCCCCAGACGGCTGATAGCGCTGACAAAGATATGCCCACTGAGCGGCAACATTAGGGAGACTCATGAACTCAGCAGCATACTGGGGCAGAACACTGGAGGTGAGAACAGCAGCAGCACGAGCATCCTCATTGACCCACTGAGTGTAGGCAGTCAGAGCGTGGCGATAGGTCTCGAGATCAGCAGAGTACTGTTTGAACTTCAGCTCATAAGCAGCAACAACACTATCATCGGCACTCTGAGCAGCATCCTTGGCCTCCTGAGAAGCATCAGCACCGAGAACAATCGGTGTCGGCGAAAGAGGAGCCACAGGAGCAGGGGGCACGACGGACAGGAGACCTCGCCGGAGAGCACACCCCAAAGACGGAGACCGCCCATGTGAACGCGCATAAAGGCAGCGAAATCAGGGTAATTCGCGCCATCGAAGATCACCGGGCAGCGAGGAATCGCAACATAGCCCGATGCAGAAAACATCTCTCTCAATTTTTTTTGGAACAGATCTGGTCAACCCAGCTGCAGGCAGATGCCGGGCAAAATCCAGCGAAATTCTGGCTAACCGGGACGAGGGGCGGTGCCTAAGGGCCGGGGGAGGCCAATTCCGGCCGTCGGGGATCGATTCCCGGTAGCGGTCTAGCGAGCCGGTGGCAGAAGTCCGGCGGTCTGACGCTGGCGACCCGGCGAGTGGACAGAGGCCGGGAGGTCAACGCGGGTGCAGCGCGTGAAGATCCCGCGCGTGGAGGCGGAGATGGCCCGCGCGTGGAGGCGGCGGTGGTTGGCCCGCGCGTGGAGGCGGCGGTGGTTGGTCGGCCCGCGCGTGAAGATCCCGTCTGGACCGCAGCGCGTGAAGCCAATCGAGACAGCAAAGGAGCAGGTGTATGAGCATAGAACCAGGCGCCGGCTCGCGTACGCACGGAGAGAAGACGAGATCGATCTGTAAAATCGATCTGGTGGAGATCGATATGGAGATCGTGACCGAGAACCGAATCTGGATCGGATCTGGATCACGAGACAGAACGGCAACGGCGGCAGACGGCCAGAAACTAGGCGTAGACAGGCGGCGGCGACGACGGCAAGGCCGTCGGCGACAGGGACGGTGGCGGCTGCAGCGACGAAGTTGCGAGTAGGAGGAGGCTAACCTAGCTCTGATACCATGTCAGGAATATGCAATTTGTATTTCTCTGGGGGCCAAAGACCACAATATATAATACAGGTACAAGTGCAAATATGCAGGAAGCCCCCTAACATATGGGGAAACTACAATATACAAATATATACATCTAACATCCTCCATCTATTAGTACACCGAATTAGTTTTAAATCTTAGTTTTGAAAGGGTTGTACATGGTGGAATAAATATCGGATTAACAATTCGTTTGAACTTGTCTATTTATTTCGACAATATCTTTTAAACAAAGCCAACATAGGTTTTGTTTCGATAAAATTTAAAAATTAAATTACAAAACACGATAAAACATCATGATGGATTCTAAAATACAATAAAACCCAATGAATAACATTAAAGTAGAAAATTTAAACACTTTTCCTATCTAATATATTTATCGATGCACAAATAATCCTCTATAAAACTCAATAAAAAATATTATGTCTCCTAGCTGTGGTCACTATGGTTTTAATGCAACCATTATGTGTTTCCTTTAGGATTTGAAATCGAAGTTCGATGTTTTTTTTATCTTTTTTGCATGAATATATTTTATGGTTTGAAGTCTAAGGCAATTGCCAATTATTTCTAAGTCCGATGAAACAAGTTTGACATGCGGTGAAACAAATTGTTTAAAAAATATTTTTGCGTGGTTTCATAATCGGTTTAAAAGTTTCACCAAGTTCAAAAGTCAGATTTTAAAATATTATTAAAATATATTCAATACCTTTCTTGTTTTGAAGCTCTCTTCACTATACCCCAAATATTCAAACGGTTCGCGATTTGGTCTTTTGGTTTAAAAGCTACGAAAATTTCAAGTTTCAAAATGAAAGGACCAACTAAGGTCAGCTAGAGGGGGTGAATAGGCGACTACCAATTTTTATCTTTTTTTTTTCAAGTTTAGGCTTTGCAAGAATAAAATTCTCTAGAGATGTAGCTAGGTGAACAATTCTATATGATGAAGAACAACAAGTAACAAAGCAGTAAGGACAAGTAATAAAGGTGAGGAGCGAGTAGACCGGAGAGGAGATGTGGATATGTAATTCCCGTAGTTCACTTCTAAGGAAGCTATGTATACGTTTGAGAGGTGTTGGAGCCACAAAAGGTTACCTCAAGCGCCGCAAATGCCTCATCCTTTTCTCCGGTGAGCTCACGTTCCACCGGTGACCTTAAAGGTGCCAACCAGGACCTTTACAACAAGGTTGAGGGCAGTGGGCAGTCTCCACAACTCAATTGGAGTGCCCCCAACGACTTAACGGAATTTCACAACTCATGCCCAAGCTTCGAGAACGTCCTACACCATTTAGGGTTCCAAGAACCCAAGATAACAAGATCCACAAATGATGGATGGGGGGAATCAAATTTACTTTGGTGGAAGTGTATATCTAGGTCACCTCTCCCATTCCTCAAAAGATCAAAAGGTTTGAGTGGCTAGAATGAGAGATCTAGGAAGATTGAGCTCGTGTATTAATGGAGGAGAAAAAATCTTGAAGAGTTAGGTGGGGAGGAGGAAGAAGGGATCCTTAAATAGGATCCTTTAATTCGAACCGTTACACAGTTTCACGACTTTACCGGTACTACCGGTGGCGGACCAAAAGTTTCGGTGGCGCATGTTCCAACGGCTCGAAAACCGTGGAAGTTGCCTCAGAGTACATGCCAGAAGTTTCGCCAGTGCGTGGCCAGAATGTCTGGCCGGTACTACCGGAGAACTTCCGGCCAAGTTTCGCTGATAGTCACTCAGAAATTGGAAATGTACCGAAGTGAAACCAGGCCTCAACAGAACTAGGCCGGAACAAGGCCCCGAAGTTCTGGGCCGTGAAACCCCTTGAACAAAACTACCGACGGCCCAACGAAAGTACCGCTCACTCAAGTACCACTAGCAACAGGGACGTGGAAGTGACCTAGCAGTACCAGCCGGAAGTTCCATCCATGTATGGTCGGAACTTCTGACTGGTACTACCGGTCAACTTCCGGCCTAGTTCCGGTTATTTGGTTTCTCTACACAAAAAGTTACTGCGAGCAAACCAGGGTTCACCGGAAATGGGCCGGTACCTGGGCTGGTACTTCCGGTGACGCCAGCCTCGCAGAAAACTACAAGTCAGAACTACCGTGGTTCACCGGTACTTCCGGCCAAAGCAAAAAACAGCTCAAACCCTCAATAGGATCACTCTCTCGCTGAAAAGTGGGAAGGTTGTGGGGGTGCAAGTATGGTTTGTGCAAAAAACATGATTCCCCTCATCATTCCGAAAGGAGCAACAAAATAGAGAGATACACAAAACAAGGAGCGCCGTCTTCGAGAGTCTTCACGAGAAGAGTCCACCAACCAAGATGTGCACATATATAAATCTTACAACTTAGGCACACGATTAAACCATAAGTGGAGTTGTCATCAACACCAAAACATATAGGGAAATCAATGCCCTTTCACAAAATAAGATCATGTGAAGTGTGGCAGGAGAGAGAAGATAGCATGCACAATGTCCCGCAAAGTCTAGAGCAGCGAAAATGTGGAGCCTGCATCGCTAGATACTGTGCGTGGTAGTATCATTGCTCTCGGGTATGCAACACATTGATAAAGTAAAGGGTGTGTTTCACGTCCAGTTTGGTGGGTGATGAACACTGACACAAGTGACATGATATTATTTTTGGTAACCAGGTTCACCCTAGAGTCGGATATGAGAAAAGCCTAATTTTCTTAAGTGGTGTGACCTCGCGCACGAAAGCGATAAACTGTAGACGTGTCGAGGGCCGTTCCAACGGACACAAACCAACATCCCTTTGAGACCCCTTCCACAAGCCCAGAGTTTAGAGTAAATTTCTCAAACCCGATGACTAAAATCTCGAGATTTTTGGGTATCACCTTGCAGGTGAACCCTGCTTCATATCAAAGATGAGTTGCAGATGATCCATGGGATTCCTTTTATAAGTTTACTAGAGCCTTGTACAAAAGGCGGCCAATATTCTTGGCAGCAAGGAAAAAATAAATGGCAAATAAGTCTATTCTATACAAACTATATATATCCTTACGGAGGAAGAAAATAAATGATAACTTTGTCTAATTAGTCTATGAGTTTAGTCCATAAATTATTCATTCGGTGAGAATAATATGAACGTGTGCTGTTTCAGCATTGTGTACATTCTCTTTAGCTACGAGAGCGGAGATTCTAGTGCATGCGATTTGGCATGCACAACCCCATTCTCGCTCTCCTTCAAGTTTTATGGAAACGTGAGCTATCATATTCTCTCCTTCCATTTTTGTTCTAAAGTTTAAAAAAGTTGTAGATTTTGAACCAAATGTTAAATTTGAGAAATGTTTGCAATCTGAGTTTCTAGTGAAGAGAGCTTCAAAACAAGACTAATATTGAATATATTTTGAAAATCGAATTTTGAAACTTTGTGAAACTTTGAAAAACTTTATGAAACCTGGTGAATTTTCTTGTTTGAAACAATATGTTAAATGTGTTTCAAATTTCATTCATCATGGTTAGGAAATAATTGACAAATTTCTTAGAGTTCAAAAAATAAAATATGTTGATGGAAAACAAGATAAACAAGTTTATTGGGTTTCATTGTTAATCATAATAGTGACGTTTCATTATGCTTCCGAATTCAGGTTTTAAATTTTGTTAATTTTAGGCTTGTTTAAAAGATTTAATTGAAATAAATATATGGGTTCAAATAAAATATTAATTCTTATAATTATTTTGATTTATATGTCTATTTTAAATCTAGGATTGAAAATTAATTGAAGAGAGAGTGTTACGAATATGTCAACCACCAGACATGCATGCAAAAGCTTCTGTTTCAGGTTTTTAAATTTTGTTAATTTTAGGATTGGTTAAAAGATTTAATTAAAATAAATATATGGGTTTAAACAAAATATTAATTCTTATAATTATTTCGATTTATATGTCTATTTTAAATCTAGGATTGAAAATTAATTGATAAGAGAGAGTGTTACGAATATGCCAACCACCAGAACATGCATGCAAAAGCTTCTGTTTCGTCAGAATCTCAAAGCAACTTGCAAAAATAAATGGCTTAGTATGCACGAGACTAGAGTTTCATTTCTCTTTTAGTTGTGGTTTCTTCAAGGTGAATAAAGGTAAAAAATAGGGAAAAAATAAGTGTTCTATTGTGGTCGGCTAATGGTAGATGGTTCATCAGAATGCAAAAAGGCACCTGGAGAACTGGTACGTCACAAACGGTTTGCTGTTAGGACCACCTGTGATTGCAATCTAGTACTTTCTCTATTTAAAAAAATCGTAAATTTGTTTAAATTTAGATATATCTAATCACTAAATAGTGTATAGATATATCCAAATTTATCAAATCTCCGACTTAATTTTTTTGACGAAGGGAGTAGGTTCTTAGGGTATCTCTAACTGATTCATAAAATCGGTTAGAGGAGTAAAAATACGCAACGGCGGCACCTAATCGAACTCCTAAACGTTAGAGGAGTAAAATTATACTTATCGGAGGAGTAAAAGTGACAGACGACTTCTAAATTTACTCCTTCGAGACCACTTTCGAGAAAATCTTCCGCCTCCCGACACGCCTCACCCATTCCCGCCGGCGACCTACCCTGCCGTCCCCACCCCGATCCCTCCGTCGCCCTCATGGCCTACCTCTCCCTCGCTTGCCGCCTCTTGCCGTCGCCGGAATCAACGGGGCGAGCTCGTTTTAGCCGGTCGCCACCCTGATTTGGAGCAAATCGGGCTCCGTCGTCGTCGATTCGCCGCAACTTCGAGCCGTCGGAGGCTGGGAAGGTTGTAGAAGGCAGGCACCGTCGCCCTCGACGCCTCCTCTACCCTACCCGACGACCGCCCGGCCAACCTCGTCACCTCCTCCGCTCGCAATTGACGCGCAGCTCTCCGACTCCACTCGCAATCAACGCGTAGCTCTCCGCGCACCTTCTCCGACCATCCCCGGCGCCGGAGACGCCCCAATGCCGCCGCAATCGGAGATCTCCGTCGCGGCCTCGAGTGGGAAAAGATTGGGGGCCAACAATGTGGTCCGGTCGAGCGGCACGGCCTTCAAGGCCTTCGATAAGGCCGGAGGCAAGCGCGTGGAGGCTCCCGAGGTGGCGCCGCGTCCTCCCCTTGCTCATGTAGTCGGCCGGCGGCAAAGCAAGCCGACTCCGGCCAAAGTGGCGCTCGCGGAGGTGGCAGCCAAGAAGAAGGGGAAGAAGACCGAGGCGGCGCTACCGAAGGCTGCAGCTGCCTCTTCGACGCGCAAAGCCTCGACGGCCAAAATGGGGCAAAAGAAAGTTTACTCTTCTAAATTTAGGGGACCAGTTTGACGCCGACCTTCTTTAAAGGAATATATTTACTCCTTTTAAGTTTATACTCCTCTAACCGATTGAGGATTAGTTAGAGATGTCCTTATGGAGCGCAATCTGCAGAAACATTATCACCTCGTTACAAACACAACTGGGATCACAGACACTTACCTAGAAAAAATTGTCCACGTTCTAGGATTTGCTGCTTTCTGAGATGGCGATATCCAGGATCGCTCTGCTTCGTGAGATGGCGATTGGTGACTCCTCTGAGATGGCGATTGTGATCGCTCTGCTTCGTGGACTCTCCCCTCTTATCTCTCTCCTCAGATTGCCCTTTTCTCCCGACTGTCTGGTTTCTTGGGTTTAGGGTTTCGTGGTGGCATTCCTTTTTTGTGTGTGTGGTGTCGTTCCTCGGAGCGCTGTTATCCTCCGCCGGTCTGCCCTAGGTTCCGGTTCGGCTCTGACGGTGATGGTCATGGTGGGTAGGATATTTTTAGTCCGTACCAGTACGAATCACGTCGGCAGTCGGCACGCACATGTTTGGGGTTTGTTTAATGGCGCGGGAGATCCTTGGGGATCATCTCGGGTTCTAAACAAACTTTTGGTCAGGTACGTTCGTCTTGCTGGCCTGATACGCTGTGTGTGTCAATCCAGTGAGGCTGCTAATCATACGAGATTTTGTTTGATGTGCTCTGAAAGTCTCCCTCTTCTACTTCCTAGCATCAACCTCCAATAACCAGGTGATACGTGTCACTATGTGTCGTTATACTTATGTTGTTTTATTTCTAGGATGTATGCATCAGCCTGACAACAGACTGATGTCTTGCTAGTGTAGAACAGATTAAGCGATATTTCTGGCCTTTTAGGGATTTATGCGTGCGTGTGTATAGAACTTCTATATATACACTGTAGTTCCTTGATCTTGGAAGTTTCAGTAAATTACTTCTCTTGGACTGGTATAAACTTTCCAGAAAATCTCGCATCATTAGCAGCATGACAGATACTGTACTTCTATCCATGTCTTCAGACATACTCCCAGACATGTATACAGTTCAGTGTTTTGATTTGACAGAGCAATTGCATCGGCGAGGAACGAAGAAGAAATCTTAGATGTGTCGTCCAATGAATTGAGTCATTGATCAGGCATGTCTGAACCTTGGGTTGTTAGCACTTGAATATAAGTGGCGGATCCTTGTTCGGATTCGCAGAAACATGCCGCTACACTGACGAAACTTCCGTGCACCTCGGCTATTCTTTGTTTGTTCTGTCCACGTTCATCTGGACCCAACAATGCATCGACCTGCACCTGAGCGTGCATCAACCTCTGCTGGCAACCCATCCAACATGACAACCCGGCTATGTTGATTAGCGATATGTTACTGAATTAGATAATCGAGCGACGAAGGACATCAGCACTGTCTTTGGCTGCTGAGGTTTTCCTGCAATCATGAGAGGATGGAGATTCCTGCCGCAATCCTGTCCATTTTGCTAACCTCAGTCCACATTCTGAAATTCCCAAACTCCTAAGAAGTACTTAGTATGTACAATAAGAGCAGTCGACACCGCCAGAAAACAGTCCGTATATCCTTTGCTCCCTTCGTTTTACATCATCTTACATTTCATTTCCAACACCAAAGACAATGAGGAATCAAACAATTTCTAATGTTCCTTGATCTGGATAACTGAAACACGCTGATGCTGCTGCATAACATATTCAAATGTTCGCGCTCTGTAATCTTTCCTGATCCTTAATCAGACTGAAAACTCGAGCAGTGTGATGTGCCAGAAGAAACTGAGACATGAAAGGCACACAATCCTAGTCATTGAGGTATGCTGTGCTAACCAAGCACAGACAACCAAACTAATTGTTTGGACGAACAGGTCACTTAACACAATAATACAGATCAGACGAAGGTTAGCGGATGAGATTCTTCCTGTCGACAGCTCTATTCAGCACGCATCGCTTCAGCCTCTCCGATATAAATACATGGAGAACCGCAAGGCTTGACAATCAACAAGCTGCCAACCATTCTCCTCCATTTATACCTACAAAAGAAAATATCATCAGAGCTTCAATCGAAGAGCATGGCTTACCATCTAAGATCCGCAAGCGCGCCTTCGAGCCCTCGCTCGAACAAATCAGAAGTCGAGCAGCAGCTCCAAAGCCTGAGCACAACAGTCTCTTCACCCTCGACGACCATAGATACAACATGCGATGGTTTGAGGAAGCTTGAAGGCATCTACACCTCCATTGAGGAGATGTTGTGCACGCCCAGCAACCAAGTCAGCCTTTGCCAAAGTGTGCAAAGGAAGGCGGTGGAGGCCGAGCTTGGACGGTCACTCGTCTTGCTCGACCTGTGCAGCGCCATGCAGGAGAGCTTTGTGGAGCTGAAGATGACTGTTCAGCAGCTCCTCTTGGCTCTCACCAGAGGAGAAGATACATGTACTCAAGTCAAGGCGTACACCAAGTTGGCCAAGAAGGCACAGAAGCAGTTCAAGAAGATCAGCAGGAAGACAGTTTCTGATGGCAAGGACTGCAGGGTGGTGATGCTAATGGCAGAAGCGAGAGAGGTCACCATCTATCTGCTCGAATCCACATGCCGCCTCCTGTCGAAGCAAATTGAAATGCCCAAGTGCTCTCTTGTCTCCAAGACATTCCAGAAGAGCAAATTCGTGTGCGAAGAGGAGCAATTGCGGGCACTGGAGCAGAGTATCGGTGATGTAGAGACCGGAGTGGAACTTCTATACAGGAGATTGATCCAAAACAGGGTTTCCCTTCTGAATGTTCTTAGCTCATAGATACCCTGAGCTCTAGTTTCCTGCGGTTGGCATCCACCTTTTAAAGGATTAGTCAATCATCCTAACAGTTTTGCATCATGTACACTGCGGATATGTATAGAAACTTACAAAGTTTAGTGAACTAAAAGGAAAAAAGAGTTTTGTCCACTTCATCGTGTGAATTTTATCACTTATACCCGACCATATCATTGTTCATATCATGGCTAAATGGCTTGCGTTATTGAAGTTGTTGTAAAAAACAAAATAAAGAGGGTATGCGACGATGTTTGATAAAGTAAAGGGTGTGTTTGATGACTAGGTTGCTGGACGATGGACATTAGCACGAGCGACATGATATTTTTAATTAGTAACGGTTCATAACCCTTGGACGAGAGGAGCCTAATTCCCTTGAGGGGGTGTGACCTCGGGCACAAAAGCAATAACAAGGAGATGGGTCGAGGACCGTTTGAACCGACATGCAACAACTTCGCTTGGAGGTCCTCTTCACAAGCCTTAAGTCGGAGTAAATTCCACCAAAATCCTAGAGCCTAGTAAAAAAGGTCATAATTATTCTTGATATGAAGGGAAGTAAAATACAAATGGGTCGATTCTAGAAAAAAATAAGGGCTCGTTCGACAACCCACTGCTCCACAGATATCCCTCGCTCCACTCCGCCTCAAGCCACTCTGCGCTCTGACGATCGAGGCGAGCGAGCAGTCAGCCTTCGGCTAGCTCTGCTCCGTGAAAGCATGGGCTGCCAGAGTGCCAGCCCAATACAGGTAAATGGGAGCCCGTTCGGGCAGACTTAGAACGATTCAGCATGATGGGAGTTTTATAATGACGGGCTTTGTGCCCATTAGTGCTAAAAATGTTGGTACTGGAGCAACTGCCCACCGTGGTGGTCGGGACGTGGCCGCGGTATGCTCCTGGTGGCGGTGAGGTCCTAGAAGCGGCATGTAGTTCGTGCTCGATCCGGGCCGGCCGATGAGGAATATGAACACAAGGGGCATGGAATGGGCGAAAGGGAGCAAGGTCGGCCGCGGGTAGCCTCCAATTTTTGGCGTTGTGTGCCAATCGGCTAGCGGCGCCAGCAAACCATCCTGCGGCGCTGGTTGAGTTGTCCTCTTTTTTAACCGGTTGGAGTCTTGACGATGAAGAGAGAGGAGGGAAATAAAAGGTGTACCGGTTCGGTAGCCACTTAGCGGGGGCAGATTTCTGTAATTTCTACGGGATCCGGCTTTTCATAAAACGAGGAGCGAGGGATGAGTCGCTCCGCAGTTTTGCACTGCCTACCGCTCCGCTCCACGGTTCAAGATCCGTGGAATTGACGCGTTCGGTGCTGCTCCACGCGCTCCGGCAACGGATTTGGAAGCTAGAGCGTTACCGAACGGGCTCTAAGTATTCTTAGAAAGGAGTAAAAACAAGGGGTAACTTTATCATATTTTGTCCATGAATCATTCAGCCGATTCAGTGAGAAGAATATGAACGTGTGATGTTTCTATTTTGTGTGCATTATGTTTGGCCATGGATTTTTCTGCACAAACATTATCTCAATCGGCTCTTTGCACAATTACAGGCTGGGAAAATTCTTCCCAAGCAGTTTGTATGATGGAACCCACGTTGCAATACTATAATTTTTTTGAAAATAATAATATACTAATACCATGGAGATAACAATTACACCCGGTCCAAAAAAACTCTGCACCAACCAAATGTCAGAATACATTATGAACACACTGACAAAATACAAAAAAAGAAAGTCCAGCCAGTGATTATTTCCTTGCACTTGTGCAGCCCAAACTATCGACAAAGACAACACCCGGATTCTATATTCTTAGAAACAACGCATCTAAGAAGGGAACAATGTACTAACCTTCGTCATCGTACGATCAAAGATCTTAGGATTTCACCTTAGAGAAAGTCCGGTGACATGGATATGACCTATCGGGTCCCTATGATTAGTTACCTTTAGGCGCATAAATGCTTATGACCCAGGAAACCCAAAGGAGTTCAAGGAGCATCCGATGGATAGAAACTTACCTTGTCGAACAAGATAGGATTATGAAACAACATAGAGTTTGTATTGTAACTGTAAACATATAACCTCTCCGGATACGGCTCCAGGACCAGCCTCTTATATAAAAGCTAGGAGGACCTGACGAGGAGGACACCTTACCTTTTATGCAATCCGTCGTGAGCTAGATCACAACTAGCGAATCGGCGACTTTGTAATCAAGCTTTTCTCATAATCAGACTATATTGACTTCGTTGTTTGTTTGATCAGCCGACAAAATCCCCAACACTCTCTTTTCCACAAAACCCTAAGTCCATAACAATGGGCATTGCCGAGATTACTCCTCGTCAATTGGCGCCGTCTGTGGGAACTTTTGAGCATTGGAGTCATGGATTCAGCGGCTTCCCCTTCACCAAGCAGCAACCCGACGATCAAGGTTGGCGGGGTCCTCTTCACAAGCCTTAAGTTCGGAGAAAATTCCACCAAAATCCTAGAGCCTAGTACAAATGGGTCGATTGTAGAAAAACATAAGTACCATTAGAAAGGAGTAAAAACAAGGGGTAACTTTATCATATTTGGCCCATGAATCATTCAGCTGATTCACTGAGAAGAATATGAATGTGTGAGGTTTCTATTTTGTGTGCATTATGTTTGGGCCATGGCTTCTTCTGCACAAACATTATCTCAATTGGCTCTTTGCATAGTTATGGGCTAAGGAAATTCTTCTCAAGCAGTTTGTATGGTGAAACCGACTGCAATATTATTATTATTTTGACAAAAGTAATATATATTAATATCGTTGAGATAACAACTACACCTAGCCTTTGCACCAACCAAATGTCATAAGACATTATAGATAAACAGTCAAAATACAAAAAAAATAAAAAGGAATAAAGTCCAGCCACTGATCATTTCCATGCACTTGCAGCGCAAACTACCGTAGGGATTCGTAGCATGGAAAACAAAAAATTTCTATCGCATACAAACAAACAAGCCAAGATCTATCTACTAGATTGTAGCAACGAGTCGATGGAATAACTTACCCTTGAAGATTACAAAGTGTTTAACGAGAGCGGATTCTCGTGGGTGATGTAGTCGTACTCTTCCCGATCTCAAGATCGTGTAGACGATCCTTCCGGCGCTGCGTTCCGGCAGCGCTCCCGCAGTCGGTCACACGTTCGGTACTCAACGAAGACCTTCCTCTCCCTTGTTCCAGCAGGCAGCGGAGGTTGTAGCACTCTCCTCGCGATTCCGGCAGCACAACGGCGTGGTACCGGAAGTAGAGGGGAGATCCCGCAGGGCTTCGCCTTAAGCCGGAGCGAGTATGGTGGAGTATGAGAGAGCTTTAGTGGTCTAGGGTTTAGACACACCAATTAGAAGGCTCTAATCCGAAGGCTAGTGCAATTAGAAGCTCTAAACCAAAGCGGCTCTAAACCGGGGTCTAGGGCTAGGGTTTAGATTTAGAGGATAGGAACTTGTGTGTCTAGAGGAGGAGGCCCTGCCCCTCCTTTTATAGGTGGAGGGGCCGGCGTGCCAAGGGGGAGGGAGAGGAGTCCCTCCCCAACTCGGCTTGGAGGTGGGCCGCCGGTTGGAGGAGGGAACTCCTCCCCAACTCGGTTTGCCCCCTCTTTCCTCTTTCCCTCTCTTTCCTGTTTTAGCCGTTTGACTTTTCAAACTTGCTATTTGACTTTTCAATTAAGGATTCAATTTAATCCTTTATTTGGAACAGCGAGAACACTAAGTACATGATGCAATCATTCCAATATGCAATGACACATTCATGTACCCCTTCCCCTCCGGAGTGCCGGACATTCTGGAACCTTCTAGAACATTCCCGATGAAAACACCGGAATCATTCCCGAACTCCGAAACGGGACTTTCCTTATATGAATCTTATTCTCCGGACCATTCCGGATCACCTCGTGATATCCCGGATCCCATCTGAGACTCCGAACAACATTCGGTCTCTTTCTCATAATACCATAACTACTCAAACAACGTCGAATCCTTAAGTGTGTCTCCCTACGGTTCGTGAATTATGCGGACATGATCGAGACACTTCTCCGAACAATAACCAATAGAGGAATCTGGAAATTCATATGGCTCCCACATATTTCTACGATTACTTTGCGATTGAATGAACCACTTACATACGATACCAATTTCCCTTTGTCTCATGATAGTTTACTTATCCGAGGTTATGATCGTCGGTATCTCTGCATACCTAGTTCAACCTCGTTACCCATAAGTACTCTTTTCTCGTTCCCGTGATATGTGATCCCTTGGGATCCAGTCACATGCTTGCAAGCTAATTGGATGACATTCCACCGAGAGGGCCCAGAGTATATCTATCCGTCATATGGATGGACAAATCCCACTCTTGATCCATGTGTTTCAACCAATACTTTCCGAACACTCAATGCCACCTTTATAGCCACCCAGTTACGGTGTGGTGTTTGATGTCATCAAAGCATCCATCCGGTAAAGGTGATATGCATGATCTCATGGTCGAAGGAATTAGGTTACTATGTATCAGAAAGCATATAGCAATTGAACTATTGAAATGACTTGATCTTTATGCTACGCTTATCTAAAGGAGTATGTCCACCATATCATTCTCCTAACGATATGATCTTGTTGTTGATAACATCTCAATGTTCATGATAGGGAAACCTCAATCATTTATCAACCAACAAGCTAGTGAAGTATAGAGGCTATACTAGGGACTTCAAATTAAGTCTACAAATCACACAAGTATCAATGTTTCCTTGTTAATACTATTATAGCATGAATGTAAACATTTATCATAAACACAAAGATATAATAATAACTACATTTATTATTGCCTCTAGGGCATATCTCCAACAGTCTCCCACTTGCACTAGAGTCATCTAATCTAGATTACATGGTAATATACCGAACACCCATGGCAGTTTGGTGTTGGTCATGTTTTGCCCTCGGGAGAGGTTTAGTCAATGGATCCGCCACATTCAGATCTGTGTGTACTTTGCAAATCTTTATATCCCCATCTTGGATATGTTCTCGAATAGCGTGAAAATGTAGCTTGATGTGCTTCAGCTTCTTGTGTGACCTTGGTTCTTGCGCATTGGCTATGGCGCCCATGTTATCACAGTAGATAGACATTGGGTCCAGCGCACTAGGAACCACACCCAGCTCTGTAATGAACTCTTTCATCCATATCGCTTCTTGTGAAGCCTCCGAAGCAGCCATGTATTCCGATTCAGTTGAAGATCTCGCCACAACGCTTTGCTTTGCACTCCTCCAGCTAACTGCTGCACCATTCAAAATAAATACGTATCCAGATTGTGATTTAGAATCATCCGGATCGGTGTTCCAACTAGCATCGGTGTAACCATTAACAACGAGCTGTTCATCACCTCCATAAGAAAGAACCATATCCTTAGTTCTTCTCAAGTACTTAAGGATGTTTTTGACCGCTGTCCAATGATCCACTCCTGGATCACTTTGATATCTGCTAGTTAAACTAACAGCATATGCAATGTCGGGTCTAGTACATAGCATGGCATACATTAGAGATCCTATGGCTGAGGCATAGGGAGTCTTACTCATCCTTTCTCTATCTTCTGCCGATGTCGGACTTTGAGTTTTACTCAAGGTCGTATTGGGAAACATGGGCAAGAACCCTTTCTTGCTATCTTCCATTCCAAACCTCTTTAGAACTTTGTCCAAATATGTACTCTGTGACAATGATATTTGGCGTTTCGATCTATCTTTATGCCTAATATGTAAGCTGCTTCGCCAAGATCCTTCATTGAAAAACTATTATTCAAATATTCCTTGACACTATTAAGAAGGTCTACATCATTCCCAATCAACAATATGTCATCCACATATAGTATTAAGAATGCTACAGAGCTCCCACTCACTTTCTTGTAAATACAAGCTTCTCCATAAGTTTGTACAAAACCAAAACTTTTGATCACCTTATCAAAACGTTGATTCCAACTTCGGGATGCTTGCTTCAATCCATAGATGGACCGTTGAAGTTTGCATACCTTGTTAGCATCTTTAGGATCGACAAAACCTTTGGGTTGCATCATATACAACTCTTCATCAATATCTCCATTGAGGAATGCTGTTTTGACATCCATCTGCCATATCTCATAATCATAATATGCAGCAATTGCTAACATAATCCTCACAGACTTTAGCTTCGCTACCGGTGAGAAAGTCTCATCGTAGTCAACTCCTTGAATTTGTCGAAACCCTTTTGCGACAAGTCGAGCTTTATAGACAGTAACATTACCATCAGCATCTGTTTTCTTCTTGAAAATCCATTTGTTCTCGACAGCCTTCCGGCCATCCGGTAAGTCCACCAAAGTCCATACTTGGTTTTCGTACATGGATCCAATCTCGGATTTCATGGCTTCTTGCCATTTATTGGAATCTGGGCTCATCATTGCTTCCTTATATGTCTCGGGGTCATCGGTGTTGTCCACCAACATGACACTCATAACGGGATCATACCAATCTGGAGTGGTACGAGTTCTCGTTGACCTCCGAGGCTCTGTAGCAACTTCAACCGAAGTTTCATGATCACCATCATTAGCTTCCTCTCTATTTGGTGCAGGCACCACAGGAACTTCTTCCGGTGCTGCGCTACTCGCAATTTCGAGAGAAGGTTCGACAACCTCGTCGAGTTCTACTTTCCTTCCAGTCACTTCTTTCGAGAGAAATTCCTTCTCTAGAAAGGATCCATTCTTGGCAACGAAGATTTTGCCTTCGGATCTATGATAGAAGGTATACCCAATAGTTTCCTTCGGGTATCCTATGAAGACGCATTTTTCCGCTTTGGGTTCAAGCTTGTCCGGCTATAACTTCTTTACATAGGCTTCGCACCCCCAAACTTTAAGGAACGACAATCTAGGTTTCTTCCCAAACCATAATTCATACGGTGTCATTTCAACGGATTTAGACGGTGCCCTATTTAAAGTGAATGCGGCTGTTTCTAATGCATAACCCCAAAATGATAGCGGTAAATCTGTAAGTGACATCATAGAACGAACCATATCTAAGAGAGTTCGATTACGATGTTCGGACACACCATTACGCTGTGGTGTTCCCGGCTGTGTCAACTGTGAAAGTATTCCACATTTCTCCAAATGCTCGCCAAACTCGTAACTTAGATATTCACCTCCACGATCAGAACGTAGAAATTTAATCTTCTTGTTACGTTGATTCTCTACCTCACTTTGAAACTCCTTAAACTTCTCGAAAGTTTCGGACTTATGTTTCATGAAATAGATATACCCATATCTACTCAAGTCATCCGTGAAGGTAAGAACATAACGATAACCACCGCGCGATGCTACACTCATTGGACCACACACATCGGTATGTATGATTTCCAATAAGTCCGTAGCTCGCTCCATCATACCAGAAAATGGAGTCTTAGTCATTTTTCCCATCAGACATGCTTCGCATCTTTCAAGTGATTCAAAATCAAGTGATTCAAGAAGTCCATCGGAATGGAGTTTCTTCATACGTTTCACTCCAATGTGACCAAGACGACAGTGCCACATATAGGTCGAATTATCACTTGATTTCAAACGTTTAGCCTCAATGTTGTTGATATGTGTATTTCCACTATCAAGATTCAATAAGAATAGACCATCTATCAAAGGTGCATGTGCATAAAACATATTACTCATATAAATCGAACAACCATTATTCTCGGACTTAAACAAGTAACCGTCTCGCAATAAACAAGATCCTGATATAATGTTCATGCTCAACACAGGCACTAAATAACAATTATTTAAGTATAAAACTAATCCCGATGGTAGATGAAGGGGTAGCGTGCCGACCGCGATCACATCAACCTTTGATCCGTTTCCCACGCGCATCGTCACCTCGTTCTTCGCTAGCTTCCGTTTATTCTGCAGCACCTGTTTCGAGTTACAAATATGAGCAACCGAACCAGTATCAAATACCCAGGCACTACTACGAGTACTAGTGAGATACACATCAATAACATGTATATCAGATATACCTTTCTTCTTGATGTTGCCGTTCTTCAGATCCGCCAAGTACTTTGGGCAATTCCGCTTCCAGTGACCTTCTCCCTTGCAGTAAAAGCACTCAGTATTAGGCTTGGGTCCAGCCTTGGTCTTCTTCGCCGGCGTGGTAACTTTCTTACCACCCTTCTTGAAGTGTCCCTTTTGCTTAGACTTGCCTTTCTTGAATTTGGTGGTCTTATTGACCAACAACACTTGGTGCTCTTTCTTTATCTCCACTTCTGCAGATTTCAACATGGCAAAGAGTTCTGGCAACGTCTTGTTCATGTTCTGCATGTTGTAGTTCATCACAAAGTTCTTGTAACTTGGTGGTAGTGATTGTAGGACACGGTAAATCCCCAAAGCATTAGGAATCACTATACCCAAGCTTTGAAGTTTGTTTGCGTGCCCAGACATCTTAAGCACATGCTCACTGATGGAGCTGCCTTCTTCCATCTTGCAGTTAAAGAACTTTTCACAAGCCTCATAGCTTTAAATTGCCGCATGAGTCTCAAATATCAATTTGAGATCCTCGACAATATCATATGGGTCTGATTCTTCAAACCTTTTCTGAAGCTCCGATTCCAAACCATACAAGATAGCACACTGAACTATGGAGTACTGATTCTTCCGAGCGAGGTAAACATTCTTTACTTCATCGGGAGCATCAGCTGCAGGTGGGTCACCCAGCGGTGCATCCAGCACATAGGTCAAATTACCAGCTGTGAGGACAATCCTCAAATTGCGGAACCAATCCACGAAGTTGCTTCCATTGTTTTTCAACTTTTCTTTCTCTAGGAACGCATTAAAATTGATGGTAGGGGCTGCCATTGATCTACAACATATTTGCAATAGTTTAGACTAAGTTTATGACAAATTGAGTTCAAATTAATAAAGAAATTAAACTAGGTGAACTCCCACTCAAAACAATATCCCTCACATTGTTTTAGTGATCACACGAACCAAATCCACTATATCAACACCGATCATCACGAGAGTTGATATAGTTTAAATGGTGAACAATCGTCATGTTCATCATATCTACTATATGATTCATGCTTTACCTTTCGGTGATCCGTGTTCCTGAGACCATGTCTGTACATGCTAGGCTCGTCAAGATCAAACCTTAGCTACCGCATAAGCAAATCTGGCTTGCTTACGTTGTATACACTTGCGGAATCTAACACACCCAATCATCACGTGGTGCTTCGAAACAACAAGCTTTAGCAACGGTGCTAACTAAAGGGTGAACACTTTATGACTTGAAATTGATGTGCATGAGGGATCATCTTATAATGCTACCGTCGTCTACTAAGCAATACAAGATGCATAAAGGATTAACATCACATGCAATTCAATAAAATGTGATATGATATGGCCTTTCTTCTTTGTGCTTCCGATCTCCATCTTCAAGCACGAACATGATCTCCGTCATCACCGACATTGCATCAAGGTCAATGACGCTTCTCCATGGTTGTCGTCCACCGGCTTCAACTATTACAACTACTTTGAATAGACACGCGGGTCTTAACATAAATTAAAGACAACCATATGGATCCTGCCGGTTGCCAACTTACAATAAGGAACATTGCATACATCAAATATAATCACAATCATGGCCATATCACATCACTGCACACCCCTGCAAAACAAAGTTAGACGCCTCTACTTTCTTTGCATATTTTACGTGGTTTGGGGCTTTCAATAAGTGTCGTTCTAACTTACGAACAAGAACCACAACATTGATACTAGCATTGTTGATCACCCGTTGTAAATTGGATCTTAACTATGCTAGGAGAAACAGGCACCCGCAAAGCCACTTATGCAATACAAGTTGCATGTCAAGCGTGGAGCAAGTCTCATGAACGATGTCATGTAAGGTTAGCCCGGGCCGCTTCATCCCAACATACCGCAAGATGCAAAGTACACAAGAAGCAATCGACAATAAAAGCATCAACGCCCACAATGACCATTGTGTTCTACTCGTGCAACAGATCTACATATAGACACGGCGCTGATACCACTGTAGGGATTCGTAGCATGGAAAACAAAAAATTTCTATCGCATACAAACAAACAAGCCAAGATCTATCTACTAGATTGTAGCAACGAGTCGATGGAATAACTTACCCTCGAAGATTCCAAAGTGTTTAACGAGAGCGGATTCTCGTGGGTGATGTAGTCGTACTCTTCCCGATGTCAAGATCGTGTAGACGATCCTTCCGGCGCTGCGTTCCGGCAGCGCTCCCGCAGTCGGTCACACGTTCGGTACTCGACGAAGACCTTCCTCTCCCTTGTTCCAGCAGGCAGCGGAGGTTGTAGCACTCTCCTCGCGATTCCGGCAGCACAACGACGTGGTACCGGAAGTAGAGGGGAGATCCCGCAGGGCTTCGCCTTAAGCCGGAGCGAGTATGGTGGAGTATGAGAGAGCTTTAGTGGTCTAGGGTTTAGACACACCAATTAGAAGGCTCTAATCCGAAGGCTAGTGTAATTAGAAGCTCTAAACCAAAGCGGCTCTAAACCGGGGTCTAGGGCTAGGGTTTAGATTTAGAGGATAGGAACTTGTGTGTCTAGAGGAGGGGGCCCTGCCCCTCCTTTTATAGGTGGAGGGGCCGGCGCGCCAAGGGGGAGGGAGAGGAGTCCCTCCCCAACTCGGCTTGGAGGTGGGCCGCCGGTTGGAGGAGGGAACTCCTCCCCAACTCGGTTTGCCCCCTCTTTCCTCTTTCCCTCTCTTTCCTGTTTTAGCCGTTTGACTTTTCAAACTTGCTATTTGACTTTTCAATTAAGGATTCAATTTAATCCTTTATTTGGAACAGCGAGAACACTAAGTACATGATGCAATTATTCCAATATGCAATGACACATTCATGTACCCCTTCCCCTCCGGAGTGCCGGACATTCCGGAACCTTCTAGAACATTCCCGATGAAAACACCGGAATCATTCCCGAACTCCGAAACGGGACTTTCCTTATATGAATCTTATTCACCGGACCATTCCGGATCACCTCGTGATATCCCGGATCCCATCCGAGACTCCGAACAACATTCGGTCTCTTTCTCATAATACCATAACTACTCAAACAACGTCGAATCCTTAAGTGTGTCTCCCTACGGTTCGTGAATTATGCGGACATGATCGAGACACTTCTCCGAACAATAACCAATAGAGGAATCTGGAAATTCATATGGCTCCCACATATTTCTACGATTACTTTGCGATCGAATGAACCACTTACATACGATACCAATTTCCCTTTGTCTCACGATAGTTTACTTATCCGAGGTTATGATCGTCGGTATCTCTGCATACCTAGTTCAACCTCGTTACCGATAAGTACTCTTTTCTAGTTCCCGTGATATGTGATCCCTTGTGATCCAGTCACATGCTTGCAAGCTAATTGGATGACATTCCACCGAGAGGGCCCAGAGTATATCTATCCGTCATATGGATGGACAAATCCCACTCTTGATCCATGTGTTTCAACCAATACTTTCCGAACACTCAATGTCACCTTTATAGCCACCCAGTTACGGTGTGGTGTTTGATGTCATCAAAGCATCCATCCGGTAAAGGTGATATGCATGATCTCATGGTCGAAGGAATTAGGTTACTATGTATCAGAAAGCATATAGCAATTGAACTATTGAAATGACTTGATCTTTATGCTACGATTATCTAAAGGAGTATGTCCACCATATCATTCTCCTAACGATATGATCTTGTTGATAACATCTCAATGTTCATGATAGGGAAACCTCAATCATTTATCAACCAACAAGCTAGTGAAGTATAGAGGCTATACTAGGGACTTCAAATTAAGTCTACAAATCACACAAGTATCAATGTTTCCTTGTTAATACTATTATAGCATGAATGTAAACATTTATTATAAACACAAAGATATAATAATAACTACATTTATTATTGCCTCTAGGGCATATCTCCAACAACTACCGCCAAAGACAACACCCGGATTCTATATTCTTATAAACAACACATCCAAGAAGGGAACAATGTGCTCACCTCCGTCGTCATACGACCAAAGATCTTAGGATTTCACCTTCGAGAACGTTTGGGCTATCAAAACAATGTATTCAATTGTCATTGCCAGATACAACAAACTAAGGTCAGATATTAGGACTTTACCCCCAAAAATAATACTCCGTACTCCTACAATGTTGTCGCCCGCCATTACAAGTCCTCAAATCACCGTTATGACATTTTCTGTCATTGTGAACACCATGAACATAGAAACATTGACATCTCCCATGATGTCGGAGCTTCACGCCACACCCTCCTGAAGCCGCACGGGATGGTAATAAGGACGTACATAGCCGGATTCCATCTGATCAGCAATGAAGATCTCCGGTGGAGCAATCCGAAACTTGTCACCGACCAGATCAAGGAGAACAATAACAAGTAGATCAATGGTTTGTAAAAATTATCCTAGACACCTGGATTGGAAGGGATCCGGTCAGGTGCCTCCACCAACATTAGCCCATGGGGCTTCAAGGGGCGTGTTGTGAAGCTCTGCTTTCATCTGACACCACGGGACATGTCGAAGTTGCGATTTCCATGGGGGTGATTGGTAGAGGCGGGGAATTTCAAGTCGGTTACGTGAGAAGACCAAAAGGCAACAACGGTGGATGGATCTAGATGTTGAAGACATTGCTTTGCGGGCTACTAGGCGGGCTTGGGTACATGATTTTTCCTGTCCAAACCATAGTGTGTATTAGCCTCGTGATTCATGATCTGCAGCAGCATCCACGACAAGTAGGGGCAGCAGCACTAGGATACTTCATCTTTGGTGATGCTACCTTACAGAGCCGTGCTTTTCAGGGTAAAAATACAAAGTCTGATCTTTAATGGTTGTGCCTCAGAAGACATGGTTAAAAACATTGTTTTGAGAACTTCAACTTTTTCAAGGGTGAAAATCAGAGATCTTCAATCAGGCAACAACAATGCTTGTGTTTTGTTTCTTTCTTAAAGACATTTCTTTTGGAGAGCCTGTTTTGTAGTTCGGGTGTTGTGTTTGGTGGTGCTTAGAGTCTTGCTATGGCGAGTGACCGATCAGTGTGGCGTTTTTTTATTATTTCCTTTTTTGTTGTGTATATCTTTTCATATCTTCGGGCATCATGTTGGTGCAGGGGCTGGATATAATTATTATCTTGGTGATATTTATATATTCCTTTTATAAAAAAGAGGGTTTAATAACAACAATTCTCCCTACCTAGCCGACATCCCTCCTCCCCCACCTAGCCGCCACCCCTCCTCCCCCACCCAGCCTCCTCTCTCGCCGCCGTCGCCCTGAGCGTCGACGGGCAAAGCCCGTGCAGCGCGGCGGCTCTCCTCGGCCGAATCTAGCGCGGCGGCAGCGGATCTCCCTATCTGGCGCGGCGGCGGTGGTTCTCGCGGCAGCGGCGGCGGCTCACCTTGGCCATCTGCGACAGAGGTCACTGTGCAGCGGCGGCGGGGTGCTGGTCCGACGTGTCGATGGCGGCGCAGCAGGGAGGCGGTGACCCGAGGATGCGTGCTGAATCGGCAACGGACGGTGGGCAGCAGCGGTGGACAGACTTGTTTTGGGTCTAGATGGGTTCGGACGGGCTCGGTCCCTAATGCCAGATGCATCTCCTTTCTCCGACGATGGTACGAGTTCTCAGGGCCTCCCACGCAGCACGGGGACGCCTGGGGCAGCAGCCCTAGGTATGATGGTGGTGGTGGTGGTGGCCTTCTTCTTCGTCGGAGTGGTCGACTAGGTGGTCTTTCCATCGTGCGGTGGATCCTGCTAGTTTCCTGCGGGTGGCGTGGGGGCTGCTAGCTCGGTTTAAATAAAGGTGGTGGTCCTAGTTCCCTCTCAAGCCAAGACGAAGATCTACCGGATGTTGGTCTCCATTGATATGGTTTCTATGTCGTGTTCGGGAAGGCTTCGCCGGCGAACTCCATAGTGCGCTCATGCCGTGAGTTTGCTAGATCGAAATGGATTCGATCATGCACACCCATGTTTTACTTTGACCGTTTGACTTTAGAGGGTACGCTTCGAAGCTCCGCTGGCTGTTATTATCATGGGGCATGTTCTCGTTCAATGGTGCTAACGGAGAAAGTCATGGAGACCGAGATCTGAGGACTGATAATGGTGGTTCGAGTTTAAATGGTGATGAGGAATTGGCTAGGTGACTTGTGAATTAAAGCAGTGGCATGCAAGTGGGGACGACTGCATAGGAGAGGTTCACGGTCTTATCTTTGAGAATGAAATCCGGGGTCTGGCCTTAATTGGTTGTGCCTGGTAATGATCTTATTGAAGGTATTGTTTTAAGAGCTTGGACTTTCTTTTGGGTGAAAACCTAGATCTTTGATCGGACGATGATGATATTTGTGCAATGTTTTCTTCTTAAAGGCGTCGTTTTTCGAGAAGCTGAACTTTTGGTGCTCTCTTGATGGTGGTAGTACTGCCATTTCAATGAATGAGTCACTATAGTAAGACTTTTTTTGTAATTCTGCTTTATTTTTGATTGTATGAATCTGTATGGCCGCTAGGGCAATACGGTGTTGCCGAGGCTTCTATATAATTTGTATGCTCTAATATATTAATATATGCTCCTTTAAAAAGATAACAACAAGTGGTTGGGCTGGAGCTGGACACATTGACGCCTCCGGTCGCACCAAGCTAGACGAAGCTGCCATGCGCGCGCGCGCAGATATGGCATGATCCGCATAAGATCCCTTTCCTGTCCGTACAAATCATGGAATCGCGCCGGCACAGACATGTTCAGGGTTTGTTAAACAAACTTTTCGTCAGATACGTTCTTGCTGCTGGCCTGATACGATGTGTGTGTGTCAATCCACTGAGGCTGCTAATCATAGGGGAATTTCTTTTTTGTGCTCGATCTTCTTCCTAGAACCTCCCTTAGGTGAGTACGTGTCACCACGTGAACCGAACTGCGGCACTGGCTATACTTAGTGTTGTTTTATTTCTGGGGTGTATATAAGCCTGTGCATACACGGTTTAGCTGGTTTGAGCTAGCTCAAAATTTATACTTCTTGCTGATGCTATTATTCCAGACGAGGCTAACACAATATCTTTGTTATTTTGTTTGCTATTTAGTTTTCCTAAAATCTGAATTAATAACTGAATGATTGTGTTATTTTGCCTTATTATTATCTTGGAGTCTTCCTTTGGTGAATCGTGATCTGAAAACCCGATGGGAGGTGTCAAATATTTGGCTACTTCGTTTAGTGCTTGATTATATTCGGACATGCAAATTATGAGAGAATTAAGGTTTTTACCTCTTGCACTAACCTTTTAATTTCAGAAATGTCTTGTCTTGTGTCTGTGCCAGATAACAAGTCTTTATTTTTATTTAGACAACTTCCTATACTTTTCCCAATGAACTGCACTTCTTCTTTAATATAATAGTTATTCTTACTAACTACGTTTTGTCTTGTTTTTCCTTCTTCTAGCTTATGTAAAGCTATATCAATTTTATTATTCAACCCAGTATATCTTTCAGCAAGCTTCTGATTTTTTTTAAATAAACTTTCAAATTTTTGGTCTAGACTGTCTTGTCTTTTTCCCCAAGATATGAAGAATTATATATCAGATCAACCACTATATTTAACTGGCTGTGAGAAGTATGCCAACTATGCTCCTCAAAGAGATTTATTCTACACTTTATATCAATATTTTTTTTAGTTTTTATTATCTTACCTGCACTAACTTCTAAATTTAGATACTTTAACCTTTCAATGATTAAACACTAGCTCTGATACCAATAATACACAAAATAAAAATATTCTAAATAATATAAAAATAATATAAAATACGAGATTATAAAATTTTATATTTAGTGATTTATTAGCGTTGATTTTGATATGTTAAAATTAATATTAAACTGTATGTATATACTGCAGGATCTTCTATAGGCTGGCAAGGCCGACAGACAAGCGAGGGTGTGCGAAGTGGTGTAAAAGTCCTACTCGGTACTTACCGTATTTCTCACTATATTGTTTCAGGAGTAGCTAAGTTTCTTTCCCTAGATTGTTTTTAGTAAAATTTATATGGGCTGTTCTCTTATCGTCTTCCCAGGCAGTTCCACCTAGAGGGAACACTTCTCTACGGCTACGGCTACCAGGTTCTCGTTCGAACGCAACACATAAGGCTTTAAGAGAGAACTACACGCAGAGGTTTCTCCTATAGGATTCCTAGCATAAGAATCCATCCCATATAAACATGCTTAAAAATAAAAGGGAAACACGAAACTACTTCATTTCCACAATATAGCTTACATACGGTTTTTCCTTTCGGGAAACCCCCGAAGGGCTTACACGAAGATAGAATAAATTACCTTACAACCTCTCCAAGCTTTGTGGTACAAGTGCCTTCAGTATAGAGGCTTTTATTACAGGGAGAGTGGTTACTACTACTAGTGAGCGGAGAGTTTGATGGCTGAGTCGCACTGGCTCTAAGCTCTGCTGGTTGCTGGTTTGCTGGTGTTGGTGTATGGTGCCTTCGCCCTTTTTATAGGCGAGAGATCAGCCTCCCAGAGCCTTCTCCTCCATTATTGTCTTTACTATTCTTTGTAGGCACATCATGCACCTATCTCATAGCTTCTCTATTCTTCTTGAACACATAATGCACCTATCTTGTAGGTTTTCTATGCATTGCATAGGAATCTGATTGGAAGAGATGGAGAGTTTTGTGCAGCCTCCACGTTCCCTTGGTTGGATATAACTTTTCTTCGTCCTTATCTTCACTTTTAGCTATCTTCTTTTACTTCATGATTATGATCTTGGAAGTGGCTTTCTTCTTGCATGCTTACCATGCGTTCACAACTCGATACATTGGGCTACAGATGCATACTGATGATGGTTACATATTTTTAATATTATTGGTAGTATATATTATTATTATTATTTTTATTTGAATTGGGGTGGTCCTAATCGATAGTCATATCAATTTACTAGACTCCTTGGCTTGACAGACTGCTAAGATAAATGCATGCATGCTTAGCGTATTATAAATCTCTGCATTTCGATTTGTCAGAGCTTCTGCAACAATCCAGGAAGCACCTTGGGTTGATCGGACATGTCTGAAACCTTGCGTTTTCAGCAGTTAAATACCAATTTCCATGCACTTTTGGTTCTTCCCACGGCCATCTGAACCCAACAATGCACCAACCTGTACTTGAGCGTGCGTCTTTCTCTGCTAGCCACGCATCCAACATGACAACCCGGCTATGTTGGTTAGCAATGTGTAAACAACTAACACAGAAGGCCATCAGCAATCATGAACGGATGGAGATTCCTGCTGCACCCTTGTTCATGTTGCTAAAGTCGTCAGGACTCATTCTAAAATCTCGACCACCTGATTATAGGTATCTGCACCTCTGCTCCCTTTGTTTTCTTCTAATTTCCAGCGCCCAAGACATGGTTGTCCTAGCTGCGGATGTATAGTTGAAAGCCTGAAACACGTCGCTTCTGCTGCACATGCACTTAGACATATCATAATGTTGAAGAACCAGCCTATTAATCACAGCAGCAACACGAAACCAGTTTCGCGTTCTGTAAACTTTCCATGATCCGAAATCAAACTAATTAAACACTCGTGCAGCGTGCTGTGCCACCAATAGCTGAGACATGCCACATACATAAGCTCATTGATTAACACCTACGTACTGCCCTAGTTCACAAAAAAAAAAAAAACCCTACGTACTGCCCTAACCAGAAACACATAAGGAACAGCATTATCTGAATGGACTTTGGCTGGCTCTGTTCCAACATATCAGTCAGCACGATAATCCAGATCATATGGATACTAGCGGATGAGATTCTCTCTGTCGACTTCTCTGTTCACCCTACCATTGCTTCACCCTCTCCGATATAAATACAGGGAGAACACAAAGGCTTAATCACCAACAAACTGCGTCCTGCCAAACCAGTCTCTTACATTTCCACGGAAGATAATAGCACAAAAGCTTGAGGAATACCAAGAATGGCTTACCATCAAAGATCTGCAAGCACGCCTTCGAGCCCTCGCTCAAACAAGCCCGAAATCGAGAAGGAGCTGCAGAGCCTGAGCACTGTCACCTCTTCGCCCTCGGCGACCATCGATACAACTTGCGATGGTTTGAGGAGGCTTGAAGGCATCTACATCTGCATCGAGGAGATGATGTGCATACCCAGCAACCAAGTCACCCTTTGCCAAACCCTGCAGAGGAAGGCAGTGGATGCAGAGATCGGACGGTCACTCGTCCTGCTCGACCTCTGCAACTCCATGCAGGAGAGCTTCATGGAGCTGAAGATGACTGTCCAACAGCTCCTCTTGGCTCTCAGCAGAGGAGAAGATGCATCCTCTCAAGTCAAGGCGTATAGCCGGCTGTCCAAGAAGGCACAGAAACAGTTCAAGAAGGTCAGCAAGAAGGCCTTTTCAGATGACAAGGACTGCAGAGTGGTGATGCTAATGGCTGAAGCCAGAGAGATCAGCATCTCTCTCCTCGAAACCACGTGCAGGATCCTAGCAAAACAAGTCGAGATGCCCAAGGCATTCCTGAAGAGCAAATTCGTGTGCGGAGAGGAGCAATTGCGGGTCCTGGAGTGCAGTATCGGTGATCTTGAGACCGGAGTGGAACTTCTGTACAGGAGATTGATCCAAAACAGAGTTTCGCTTCTGAATGTTCTTAGCTCATAGATCTGCTAAGCATGTATGCTCTAACGGTGCACTGCGATTGGCATCCGATTTTTATAGGACCTGTCAATCACCACAAATTTTTGTACCTGATACGTATATAGTATATACAGCTTCAGATGTGAAAAAAACACACTCTTTGTGTCCGATGGAAAGCACTCAGGCAAATAGCCTGGAACTCAGGCGCCAATCGCCTGGATTCCGGTGGTTATACTAGCTTCCATTGACTTACCATCAGCAGGACGTAGCTACCATGCCGGCAACTATACCAAAATAAACTCAGTTTGCTAATAATCAATTTGTTGGATTTTTACCATTCAAAAAAAAAAGTTTTCATTGGGCGAAGGGTTCCATGATCGCCTGACGATATCCTGGATCGTGTTGCTCTGTTTTGACAATCTAGTTCATGTCCTTGGTTTTGGTGGATCTTACGGGTCCGGCCACCCGAACAGATCGATCAATCTTGTGGAAAATCAAGTAGAGGCATGCATAGACGAATTGCAAGTTTCGCTTGAACAATTAATCTTACAGAAGATATATAATCAGGGGCGGAGCTACAGTAAAAAAACTGGGGTCAATTGACCCCATCGATTTTGGCCCAGACCCTTGTATGTATAGCCCAGGTAGTCAGGTGCAATAAAATGACCCCGTAAAAACTGATTTTGACCCCGCTAACTATACATTCACGTGTCCAGGCCCAATACACATACGTCCAGCTTTGGCAGCCCATAGTTTGCTGAATGCTCTGAATCGGTCGATCGCCTAGCTCGGTCGCTGGTTATCGCCTCGTATTCCTTTTCTTTACGAACAGGCGGCTGTTCCGTGGTGCGGCACTACGAGTCTCGACCAGTTCTCATCTCCTCCGGTGGATCGCAGGCGCAGCCTCGCCCTCGCCGGCACTGCCTCAACTCACCACCCCTCTCATCCTTCGAGAAAAACAACAATTTCCTCTACGAGATCCGTAAGTGCCACTAACTGAAACTTGATCCAAAGCATTCTCGTTCTCAATTCTTTAATTATCTTAGGGTTCCTCATGTGACGACTGTTGATCTTTTAATTTCTTGAAGGTCTGGGCGAGTATTAATAATCAGTGAGACACTACGGTGGATTAGAGAAAATAAATTAGGTCTCAAATTCCCAGAGCAATCTAGCGGGTAATGTCAGGTAATCAAACAAGGACATTATATAGTAACTTCCATCTACTCCTTTCGATCCAAATTAGTTGACTTAGATTTGTCTAAATTCGACTGTATCTAGATATATTAGTATTAGATTTATCTATATCTTAATAAATTTGAGTCAACTTATTTAGATCGAAAGAAGTATATAATTCATACATACCTTTGTACTTCTGTAACAGACTCTTGCTAATTTAGTAATAGCCTCTTGCTAACCCCGTACTAGTTCTACAGTATCAATGTAATTCATATATACTTTATAATTTATACATACTTTTGTACTAGCCTCTTGCTAAATTGAACCGTGGTATAATTCATACGTATTTTTGTAATGGCTTTTTGCACTCTCCTGATTATAATAGCCTCTTGCTAATTTTACAGGTAGTAGAAAATTTATGGAGAGTTTCTTGAATTTGAAAAGAAAATCGCCACCCCCCACGACCAATGATCCTGATCATGAAGGTTCATCCAACACTAGTCGTATCATACGTCCTTGCCCTTTGCCGGTCCCTCCAACTCCAAGAGAGGTAACAGTTAATCTGAACGAGCTTCCATATGATCCGACAGATAGGAAGAGGATAACAGAATATATAGGACCAAAGCTACAAGATGAGATAAGACGAAATATTTGGTTAGAGGTCCGTTTAGGCCACAACTTGGTTTTAAGTATCCACAGAGGAGCATAGGAGATCTCCAACGCCGGTTTAGTACTAAGTGGTATAGAAAATATGATTGGATAGAGTACAGTGTGAAGAAGGATGCTGCATTTTGCTTATATTGCTACTTGTTCAGAGATTGTATCGAAGGCCAAGGGGGGAATGATGCATTTGTAGTCGAGGGTTTTAATTATTGGAACAAGGGTGAGCGACTAAAAGTCCATGTGGGTGAATCTCCTAATAATTTTCATAACACGGCAGTCAAAAGATGTAATGATTTGCTAAAACATGGCCAGTCTGTTGTTGTTGCTCTAGACAAACAAAGTAAAGTCACTCAAGAGGAGTATATGATTCGGCTAAATAATTCCATAACTGCTGTTCGATACTTACTGCATCAAGGTTTAGCATTCCGTGGCCACGATGAGTCTAAAGAGTCTAAGAATAGAGGAAATTTTCGAGAGTTGGCACATACTTTGGCGGAGCAAAATGAGGACACAAGGAGGATCGTGTTGATCGACACTCCTAAAAATATTCAAATGGTTGCTCCGGAAATTCAAAGGGACATTGCTGAATGTTATGCCGAGGTAATAATTTATTGCTTTTGTCATTTACTTTCCTTTCTTATTTACATGTGATAAATGTCGTGAGTTCTTATGGTTATAAAAATATTTTTTGTGTGCAGTTCATAGTTAAATCTATTATTGATGAAATTGGAGGTGGTGTGTTTTGTTTGTTGGTTGATGAGTCTGCTGATGTTTCTGACAAAGAATAGATGGCGGTAGTTCTGCGGTATGTCGACAAGTTTGGAGCAATCAAAGAGAGACTTATTGGTGTTGTTCATGTGAATGAGACGTCTGCTTTATGCCTCAAGTCTAGTATTGATTACTTCTTTGGTAAGTATGGATTGAACATGAAACAAGTTCGAGGCCAAGGTTACGACGGTGCGAGCAACATGAGAGGTGAGCTCAATGGCTTGAGAGCTTTGATCATGAGGGAGAATAGCTCAGCATATTATGTCCACTGCTTCGCTCATCAGCTTCAGTTAGTCATTGTGGCAGTAGCTAAAAAGAATGATGATGTTAGCAACTTTTTTGACATGGTAGCTCTTCTGATGAATGTGGCCGGAGCTTCTTGTAAGCGAAAATACATGATAAGAGAGAGCCAACAGGAGAGAGTGAAGAAAGCCATTGGATGTGGACAACTTAGCACTGGTACAGGATTAAATCAAGAGCAATCTTTTCAAAGAGCCGGAGACACTCGTTGGGGATCTCACTATAAAACTCTTTTAAGCATAAATAACTTGTTTCCAGATGTTATTGATGTGCTCAAATATGTTGAGAAAGATGGACCAAGTGATGCAAGGAAACGCCAAGCTCGTGGTCTCTTGGATTATGTCAATGATTTTGACTTTGTGTTTCATCTACACTTGATGTTGCTTATTTTAGGACATGCGAATGCTTTATCTCTATCTTTGCAGAGGAAAGATAAGGACATCTTGGAGGCTATGCAAGAGGTGAAGTTAACTAAGGAAAAATTTCAGCAAATTAGAGACGATGGTTGGGACTCTTTATTGCAAAAAACTTACTCGTTTTGTGTGGAGTATGGTATTCCGAAGTTGGATATGGAAGAACAATATATAGACCGGCATAAACCAAGGAAGAAGACCAACCGCACTAACTATGAGCACTACAAGTTTGATTGCTTGAACCCTGTTATTGACTTGCAACTTGGAGAGTTCAGTGACCGTTTTACTGAGGTAAACTCAACTCTCCTTACCCAGATGGCTGCATTTAGTCCCAAGGATTCCTTTGATGCTTTCAAAATTGAGACCTTAGTGAAATTGGCTAAGTCATATCCAGATGATTTTGATTCCATCCAATTGAAAGATCTTGCCCATGAGCTTTCATTCTACATTGATAATGTGCGAGCGGATAAAAGATTTTTCGGTCTGAAAACTATCTCTGAACTTGCTAAGCTGATGGTTAGTACAAACAAGCATTTGGCATTTCCTTTGGTATATCAACTGCTCACGCTTGTGCTAGTTCTTCCTGTTGCCACTGCATCTGTTGAGAGGTGTTTTTCAGCAATGAAAATAGTGAAAACAGTGCTACGTAATCGCATTGGTGATGATTTCATGAATCACTGCATCATTTGCTTTTTGGAGCAAAGACTTCTATATTCAACTCCACGTAATGTTGTGATAGACCGCTTTCTAAAGATGAAAGACCGTAAAGGTCAAAAGAAATAGAGGTAATTGCTTTTGTAATCCGACTTTATTTTGATATGATATATCAATAATTATTGTTTTTATTTATATAAGTTTGCTACAATATACATTATAGAATTTTTAATTAATATACTAGCATTGAATCTAGCCATGCTGAGTTATGCAAATATATATTAGTGGTACATTTTATGGATATGTATTTTTTCTATTTGTTTGTGTTGACCCAGCGACTTTTTTCCTTGGCTTCGCCCCTGTATATAATTACAAACTTAGTAGTACGTACTAGAGCAACAGCAGTTGGTGCTGCTCAATCGCAAGAGTAAGGGAAAAGGCGAAAACAACGAGTCCCGTAAGCAGGATCAGAACCCCGAGCAGGGCCTTCTCCACGCGCTCCTCCACCTTATCCAACACCTGGAAGGACATGCAGGCAACCGCGGCACCGGCGCACCCTAGGACGCAGATCATCGCCCATCTGCTGCACTCCTGGGGCACCGCCCTCGCCTGCTCGCCCTCGTCGTCCATGCGCCCTAGTAGTAGTAGTAGTCGATTCACCGACCGATCGATCTAGCACTTCACGTTCTCTCTACTTACTACATAGGTTTTGTTTGGTCCTGTCGATATGGCAAGATAATAGACCGGCCGCTCAATACCTTTGTATCCATCTTTGTCTCATCTGGAAACGTACGATGTACAGTTATCGTAACCAGTACTTACTGAACCCAATACGGGAAATCTCTACTACTCCCTCCGTCCAAGAATAGATGTCTTAGGTTTTTTAAATTTTGAATAAATCTATATACTAAATAGTGTCTAGATTTATCCAAATTTTGATAAATTTGAGACATCTATTTTAAGATAGAGGGAGTATATAATTTTTGTTACGGTGGTTTTCGTTTTCTTTGTCTTCGTACGTCGTCCGTCGTATCGTCCGCCCCGTTTTGGAGAAAATAGTGATTGGGCAGTTCAGATGGAAAAGAACTCCAACCGCTGACGTCCTGAACTCGAACAACAAACTGAACTCGATTGGAAAAGAAAACCACCGCCGCTCTCTCTCCTCACTTCCTCGGTGATTCCCCATCGTGCGTGTTCGCCTGCGCCGCCCTTCTCCCGCGACCTCCCGGCGCCTCCCTCCTTCTCAATCTCTCGGACCCGACCTCCTCCTCCATGGGCTGGGATTATGCGCCGCCGACTAGGGTAGTGCACCTTCGCTTGCCGATGATGGACATACCGGGGATCCGAGGCGGCGAGGAGATGGCCGGTTCCATACGGGGACGCCTGGGTCTAGATGAGGGCGGAGGCTGGTGGTGTCGGAGAGATGACCTGGGAGGAGGAGTTTCTCCTTGCATTGTGAAAGAGCTATATTTATGACCTGCTCCTTGCACTACACTGAACTTAAAATCTGAATTTAGTGGTGTTGTACAAGATTTCATAGGTTCACCGTACTACGATCCACTTTTTTCGTTGACTTCACTATGTTTCTAGGAAGCAATGAACTGCTATAGGAATCTGTAGAAAACTGTCAAAGTAGCAGTTGAGCAGAAAAAACAATGGAAATTGAAGATGGATACAATAGAGGTGTGTACTTGCAGACAACTTGCTCGTTAAATTGAATACCGCTACCTCTCCTGGTCTTGGATTGCCTTTCTGAACTTTGTCTTCTACCTGTGTATATACCTCTGCCTATTTTGGATTGCCTTTCTGAACTTTGTCTTCTACCTATGTATATACCTCTGCCTATTTTGAATTGCCTTTGTGAACTTTGTCTTCTACCTGTGTATATACCTCTGTCTATTTTGGATTGTCCTTTTAAAATTCATATTGAAAAATATGTGCTATGCAACATGTATATGTGTATATTGTGAGTAACTTGGAATGATGCTCTGAAACTCCTGTTTTCTTGGAGTGCTAGGCTTTGCATAATCATTAATGTTGGTTACATGGTATTTGAAGATCTAGGAGTCGAAATTTTTGTATCTTTCACTTTATTGTATCTGTTAAATTATATTTCACGTGGAGCTTCAAACTACTATAATACCCCTGTCTACAAAATGAAAGCATGAAAGTTAATTTTATGAGAGTATATGTTTATGAGACCTGTTATCTACGACAAAATAATGAAAACTAAATCATAGTTTTGTTGAGGTTAGAAATATGACGAAGAGAAAGGTACATGTTATTAACTAGATGTTAGTTTCATGAAAACTATAGTTACAAATAAAGTTTCACAACCACTCATGTAATAGAATGCTCCGACTCGTGGCAACGCACGGGCATTTAGCTAGTAGAATTAAACTACGTAGCACATATGGGCACTGCTTTTTGACGGTCGACCGCTTCAATTGACCCGCGCGGTCACTTCTGACCAGTTCGCTTGGTTTCCCTTTTCGATATGTCTCGGTCGGCACCGGCAATTCCATTTCCTTTTTTACTTGGTCTGTCCAGCTTATTCCCTTTTCGTGCCAGCTTATTTCCAAGCAGCGATATGATTTCAGTCCATGGTTCCAGCCTTCCAATTTCACCCCACAATTCCCTTTTTGGGACAACGTAATTTTAGGGTTAAACAAAAAGGGTGGAAAATATTATAGTAAAATCTAATTTCAACAGGAATGAACCGCTGAACCAGCGATTGGCTATTACTTTCAACTGCAAAAATACAAAATGCTGCTACTCGGCGGTAGTTCTATAGAAAACAAAACCCGGCGGACCGCTCCGACCATCCTTGTTATGACATGTCAAGCGAGTCACGTTGCCGTCTGTGGCGCGTGATGTGAACATTTCAACAACAACGCAATCAGGCACGAAGCGATAACTGCGCAATTCCAAAGCCTAGGGTGCCACTTCGTTTGTAGTGTGACCAACATCGAAAAATCTCTAATTAGATCAAGTTTAGGAATTAAACACAAAAGGACAAAAGATTGGATAGTGCCGTTTAGGACCAAAAGTGAGATCCGTACCTGAAATCCGCACTAAACAACAAAACTGATTATAGCCAGCTAAATTCAAATTCGAAATTGAAAATATATTGTAGATCAAATCGTTCGTCTGATTTAGAATCCGTTTTCACTGTTGGTCTTGTCACAACGAGATCTTCGAAACTAGATCATATGTTGATATGTTTTGACGAAATTTTTTGGATCTAAAAGTTATTCACCCGTAACACGTAAAGAGTGAATCTAAACACCTTTTTAGTTTGCAGATGCATGGCACGAACAGGTACTATATTACGAGATTGAACTTTTGAAAATTCTGTTGCCTTCACGGTAAAAATAAACACAAATACAGTTGGATCAAACTTTGGATCATCACATATAGTCGATCGTATACACATTGGATCATCCTAAAAGAAGCTGCAACCCTAACCTAACCCTAACCAGAACATGACGCTAGGAATCCTCACCGGAGCCCACGAGTTGCGTCGACGACACGGTCGGTGATCACTCGGAGTCGGGCACGATGTTGACGATCTTTTGCTTAACACAGCGTGTCGGGAGCTCCTTCTCGCTGGCCTACTATGCCGCCACTACCATGATCGCCTCGTGTCGTTCCGCTGCTTCGCATGTCAGCTTTAACCTCAGAGTAGCGGCCCGCTCGGCGCCGTCGTCGACGAAGTCGGCCAGATCCACCGTGCGCCTGCCATAGTCCTCCTCCTCTTCCTCCTCCCCCGCTCCTCCTCCTCGATTAGCGGTGGTTAGGTGGGTGCCCGTCGCGCTCTCCTTCGTGAGCATCTAGCCTCCTCATCATCGCGGGTGAAGTTTCACCAACCACATAGGTGACTGCCGCCGTCCGTCGTCCTGTCACCAATTTAGCAAGTTTAATTCGCTTTACATAGAGCCACATAGGCATATGAGTACAAGTTATCCACCCAGCTAACACTATAGTTATCCAGTAATATGAGTACAAGTTATCCACGAGCTAATGCTATAGTTATCCATGCTTATATGTAGAAGTTATCCCATAAATCATCAATAGACATATATCCAGGAGTGTTGTGTGTGACTAGCCAACTGCATTAAAAATTTGATAGTAGAAAGAAAGTGGGAAAACACAAACATAAATAGGAAATCACACGTGGGGTATAAAAATCAAGTTATACATCAGTTTATATAGAAGTTATCCGGTCATATGAGTACAAGTTATCCAACATCTACATTGCAGTTATCCAGACATATGAGTATAAGTTATTTACTCAGCTAACACTATAGTTATCCAGAAATATGAGTACAAGTTATCCATCAGCTATCACAATAGTTATCCATGCTTATATGTAAAAGTTATCACATAAATCATCAATAAACATATATCCAGGATTGTTGTGTCTGACTAGCCAATTGCATTAAAAACTTAACAGTAGGAATAAAGTGGAAAAGCACAAACATAGGTAGAAAATCACACATGGGGGTATAAAAATCAAGTTATCCATGAGTTTATATAACAGTTATCTAGCCATATGAGTACAAGTTATCCAGCAGCTAACACTGCAGTTATCCAGAAATATGAGTACAACTTATCCACCCATCTAACACTATAGTTATACATGCTAATATGTAAAAGTTATACCATAAATCATCACTAGATATATATATATATATAATTATATATATATATATATATATATATATATATATATATATATAATAGTGTTGTGTGGGACTAGACAAGTGCACTAAAAACTTGACAGTAGGAAGAAAGTGAAAAAAACATAATCGGGGATAAGAAGTCACACATGGGGTATAAAAATCAAGTTATCCAATAGTTTATAGAGAAGTTGTCCAGGCATATGTATACAAGTTATCCACCAATTTATGCAGAAGTTATCCAGTCATATATATACAAGTTATCCACCAGTTTATACAGCAGTTATCTAGCAAATATATACAAGTTATTCACCAGTTTATGTGGCTATTATCCATGCATATATGTATAGAGTCATCCACCAAAATTAGCACCGACGAAACAATTCCAGTCAATTTTAACCTTGATGATCAGTTGTACTAAAATAACCTTGGTGTATATCTCGAAGAAACTAGCTGCAAGCCAGCAATCAGCAAATGGAATCTACTATTATAATTAATACACACAAATCTAGACAAATAATAGTCAGAAAGAGAATGTCCATGGACACGTGCAGATGGAAATTTATGTCCAACGTAAGTAGAAGTTAGTAATTTCTTCTTTTAGGGGAAATAGGCTTCAATTGACTATCAAAATATGGGCCGATATTCGTGGAATCCTTATTGAAATAATTAATTCATGTGCTAAGACCTGGCACATGACTGAAGAAAAGTAACTCTTTTTATTTTTATTTTTTGGGATCTAAATATTTTGGGGGAAATTTTGATATGAGCCAGATAGCACATCACACATACATAGGCTTAGTTAGCGCAACATGATTTCATAATGATGGATGGTTCCTCTAACCCGTGCATGCTTCAAAATTTTACTCATTATAATTCCTTTCTATGTTACACAAACAAGCAGGAGCAAATGGAGATGAGATGGAGTTGGATGACCCGATGGGGGTAAAGAAGCAGAAGCAAGGAGAAACGAAGGAGCTGGAGGAGGGGAGCGTAACAAACAACTTGGAAGCGGGGCTATCGGAACAGCTCCGCGAGCAGAAATGAGAATTGCAATATGGAATGGCCGGGGGTTGGGGAATGACCCGGCCGTTCAAGGTCTTCTGGATCTCCGGAAGAGGGAGGACCCCGATGTTCTGTTTGTGTCTGAGACAAAGATGGAGCAAAATAGACTGGAATGGTTTAGGTGGAAGCTGGACATGCCACATATGGTGGTAAAAAACTGCGAAGGGAAAAGTGGGGGCTTGGTGCTTTTTTGGAAGAGAGAAATAAATCTGAAGGTGGTGGGGTTCATGTAGAAGTACCATATTGACACTGGAATTACGGAATCTGATGGTTTCGTGTGGCGGTTCACGGGTATGTATGGTGACCCAAGATCGTAGGGAAAGGAGAATACATGGAGACTGATGCGTACACTAAAATACCAGAACAATAAACCCTGGTTGTGTGGCGGCGATTTCAATGAAATCCTCCATACATGGGAGAAAGAAGGGGGTGCCCCAAGGCCGCATAGCTGCATGGACCGGTTCCGAGAAGCACTGGAGAGTTGAGAATTGGACGACTTGGGCTTTGTTGGGGATGCCTTTACCTGGAGGAATAATCACCATGAAGCTACAAGTTACATTCGGGAGAGACTAGACCGTGCGGTGGCAACACAAGCATGGTGAGACCGCTTCCTAGGGTATAAGGTGATCAATGGTGACCCGAGACACTCAGACCATTGTCCGATAATCATTGATACACATGGCAGTGAGAAGGCTAGGAGAAGCCCGACTCGGGGCTTGATGCCTAGGTTTGAAGCAAAATGGTTGGAGGAAGAGGAATATGCGAGCATTGTGGAAAACTCTTGGGAGATGGAGGTGGTGGGGCAGCAGAAGGGAGTGACGGGTGCTGTGAAAGGGGTGTTAGGGGAGTTAGTGGAGTGGAGTAGGAATAAACTAGGAGACCTAGAGAAGAGAATAAGTAGAATAAAGAAGGAGTTGGAGAGGTGGAGGAGAAAAGGCATTGGGCCGGAACAAGTTAGAAGAGAGGAACTCCTTCGTTATAAACTAAGCCGTCTTGAAGAACAGAAGGAGCTGTACTAGCAGCAAAGGTCCCATGTGCAATGGATGAAACATGGGGATAGAAATACCAAGTACTTCCATTCAGTAGCTTCAGAAAGGAGGAAGAGAAATAGAATCGGGAAGCTTAGGAAGGAGTATGGGAGTGTGGTGGAGGAAGAGGGGGCCATGAAAGAAGTGGTGACTAACTATTTTTTAAACCTCTTTTCTTCCAGTGCAGGTACACGGGTGGATGAGCTCTTGAGCCACCTTGCCTCACGAGTGACACCCACTATGAACGAATTGCTTTGCAAGGAGTTCAATGTGCAGGAGGTGAAGGAGGCCCTGGATAGTATCGGAGACTTAAAAGCCCTTGGAATAGATGGAATGCCCTCGATTTTTTACAAGAGAAGCTGGCAGTTAGTGGGGAACAAAGTGACGACTGAAGTGTTGGATGTACTTAATGGTGTCCCAATGCCGGAAGGATGGAACGATACATGTGTGGTGCTCATTCCAAAGAAGGACCCTGAAATTATGAAGGATTTGCGTCCGATCAGTCTATGCAACATTGTGTACAAGTTGGTTTCCAAGGTGCTTGCAAACCGGCTCAAACAAATACTTCCCAAGATTATTTCACCGAACCAAAGTGCATTTGTACCGGGAAGATTGATCACGGATAACATCCTCCTTGCTTATGAATGTACACACTACATGAAGAATAAAAGGATAGGAAAGGATGGGTTCATTGCAGTGAAACTAGACATGAGCAAGGCCTATGACCGTGTAGAGTGGGAATTCCTGGAGAAAATGATGAGGAAGCTAGGATTTGAAGAGAGATGGATTGCAAGAATTATGCTTTGTGTTTCTTTGGTTACATATCAGTTTAGGGTGAATGGAGAGTGCACGAATACCATTACAGCACAGATGGGTTCCACCAAGGAGACCCCCTCTCGTCCTATCTGTTCCTGATATGTGCTGAAGGCTTCTCTACGCTGCTGAACAAAGCAGAGGTCGATGGTACCCTACCTGGCATTCAGATATGTCAGGGCGCCCCTAGCATCAATCACCTGTTGTTTGCAGACGACTCACTAGTGCTGATGAAAGCGTCACGTGACAGCGCTAGATCTCTGCAATATATACTAAAGTTATACGAGAGCTGCTCGGGTCAAACTATCAATGCTGACAAGTCCTCTGTCATGTTTAGTCGAAACACCAAGGATAGGTGTAGGAGAATGATGTTGGATGAGCTGTGTATCAACGCTGAAGCAAAAACTGAGAAATACTTGGGGCTTCCTGTGTATGTGGGGAGATCGAGGGCCAAGATGTTTGAGTATTTGAAGGAGAGGATATGGAAGAAGATCCAAGGATGGAAGGAGCGGTTCCTTTCTAAAATGGGGAAGGACATCCTGATCAAAGCCTGCGCGCAGGCGATCCCTACCTTTGCGATGTCTTGTTTTGACCTAACAAAGACACTTTGCGAGGAGATGGGAGCTATGATCTGCAGATTCTGGTGGGCGCAGAATGATAAAGAGAATAAGGTTCATTGGCTAAGCTAGGAAAAATTCACACGGTCAAAAAGGGATGGAGGGCTCGGTTTTCGCGATCTATACGGTTTTAACCTTGCTATGATAGCTAAGCGGGCTTGGCGCATGATGATTAATCCAGACTCTCTGTGTGCACAAGTCCTAAAAGAAAAATATTTCCCCAACACCACGATCTTGCAAGCGCAGCCTACTCAGGGTATGTCATATACTATCAGGAGCATCCTAAAAGGCGTGGAGCTACTCAAAGAGGGTATAATCTGTCGCATTGGGAATGGCACGAGCATCAACATCTGGACTGATCCATGGCTGGATTGGGATGAAGCACTCAATCCCATTACACCACAGCACCACTGCATATATACTACTGTCAATGATCTCATCTGTCCGATCACGGGGACATGGGATGAGCAGCTCGTAAGAGGCACATTCATGGACATTGATGCTAAGGTTATCCTTGCAACACCTACACGGGAAGATTTTGAGGACTTCTATGCATGGCATTATGACGGCAAAGGCCAATTTTCAGTAAAATCTGCAAAATAACTGTATGTGGCAAAGAGAGATGGTCCAATGTCGGGTTCATCGCACCATGCTCCTGAATCCCTGCAATGGGAGCAGATATGGAAGCTCCAGTGCCCCCCCAAAATACAACAGTTTATTTGGAGATTTGCTCATGATAGTCTCCCCCTTAGAATGAACATCAAGAGGCGAGGTATGGAATGTGATACCAAATGTGTGTGCTGCCAGAGAATTGATGAAGATGGGGCACACTCTTTCCTACGATGCAAATAAGTTAAATTTGTCTGGAAAGAATTGCAGCTTGAATCCGAGAGACAGAAGCTATGTGAGTGTCCCAATGCAAAGTTTGTGGTCCAGCAGATTTTAGCCTAGAAGGAAGACAAAAGAGTCCTGATTGCATGCCTGCTATGGAGGTGGTGGACAAGGAGAAATAAGATAAACGCAAAGGAGAGTGGAGGAGATAAGAAGATCTTGATAGCCCAGATTAGATACTGGGCAGGAGAGTCGGCTGTATATTTCAAAGCAGGTAAAGCAACAGGAGACAACTAATGCCCAAGCTGTGTGGCATCCCCCACCAATGGACACTCTGAAACTGAATGTTGATGGAGCTTTCTCAGCTGCTACGAACACAGGTGGATGGGGCTTTGTGATAAGGGATGATCAGGGCCGAATCAGGCGCTCTGGAGCAGGTAGGCTAGCGTGGGTGCAAAGTGCAGCCCAAGCTGAAATTTATGCATGTGAGGAGGCAGCACAGGCAGCTTCAGAATGAGGAATGGTGCATGTCCAAATTGAGACAGATTCTCTGAACCTTGCCTCGTCCACGAAGAGTACCTCGTTCGACAGAGCTTTTGAGGGGATAATCTACAGATACCTTCACCTATACATGCTCCTATCCTTCAACTCTTTTGAGTTTACTCATGTTCCACGTACTTGTAATAATATTTCTCATGCACTAGCTGCTTATGGCGCGAGCCGGCAAGACTCTAGAATGCTGTGGCCGGAATCGCTGCCTGACAATGTATGTGTTGAGGTGGCCAGCAATGTTGCTGTGCCCAGTTTCTAATGGAATCCAGTGTTCCAGATCAAAAATAAAAACAAGCAGGAACAACAAGGAGGCATAGAGGCATATGACCATCTGGGGGAGCTGGACCAGGCCTTGTTCATGCAACTCAACCATGTCTACCACAACCATGCCTCCAGACAACAGCATGGAAATTGAAGAGAACACCGAGCTCTGAGGCCAGTGTCTGAGCCGCAGAAGATCATGGGCAAGCTCCTCCGACAATCCCAGCCAGGATACTTCTCCCGGGCATGGCGCCCGTGGCAGCCGCTCGTAGGGATTAGATTCCTCGCTGCCGACGCTAGAGTGAGGGGAGGGGCGGAGACTGGGCCGAGGGCACCTGCAAGAACGAAGAGAGTGAAGGGCGCCAGCGCAGCGGCATCGATGGCGACGGGCGTAGCAACCACACAGACGAGGTAGTGCACGGGAAGGGGACGAGGCTCCCGTCCGACACACGGGAAGGAGGCGCGCTCCCTGTCGACGCGCGGGATGGAGGCGGCATGCGGGCAGCAGCGTGGCCGACGGCGGGGAAGGAGGCCGGGTGGGATTCGTTCGTGGGACGATGAGGTGGTCTTAAACTGACAAGATGATAAGACTTGGTCGGGATTAGAATCCCACGACTCGTGTGAGCCCGCCGAGTTTTGTCATCTGACAACCGGTCTGAACATAGATTTGCCGAAAAATAATTCTAAAGTTCCTAGTTGTTCCTCTATTCTCAATGAGCCTAGCCTCGTGCATCAGTATTGCCTAAAAGTTCTAGTTTTTCACTGGAATAACGGAAACCTGAACCTCACTAGTTACATAGCTAGAAAACAATGAAGTTCAACATCTAGTTGGAACATTTTCATGGTAAACAACTAGCTCTAAGCAGAAGACTAACACAAGCAAAACTTCTATCTCAAGAACTATAAACCAGAAGCAACTAGCTCTCAGCATAATAATAGAAGAAAAGGGAGATAAAACAAGCTAAAAACACCATTAACAAGCATTCAAGTGCATTCACTAATTCCTTAATCAACAAACAAACAGATCCGCTTGGGAGCAGTGACAAAGTAGTAGTGCAAATCTCATGCAAACAAAAAGATTTTTGTGCTCCACTGTAAAAATTTGTGAGGAAGATATGTAAGTGGGATTGAGCTTATATTTTGTGAATAAATCCCCCAATATGTTAGCTAACTTTCGTTAGTTCAACACTTTTTGATTTGAGCAACAGAATGTCTTCCAAAAAATCGGTTTCTACCTACTAGTCTGTTTTCACAGATTTCTGCCATTATTTGCATTTGCTTCTTATTTATTCCTTTTTGGGTTCTTTTTGGGAAATTGAGATTTTTGAGTGAATTTATAAAGTATCTTGTGTTTTTAGTGAAATTTTTTCTGTTCTAAAGCTAAACCCAAGGGTCTATTATCTTTTGAATACACTAATGTTGCTAATGAAGATTGTGTGAAGTTTTGTATGAAGGAAAATTTTCAGGTGTAGAGAGAGAATGATGTAATGAGATAAAGAATGGACAAAATATCAATCTTGAGGATGCCATCCCGTGTCACCCCAAGAAATATTCAAGAGGTACAAGCATCAAAGATTGGAGATGTCCAAGGCATCCCCTTCTTCATCAATAAAAATCTCAGGTCTTTCTAGACACTTCGTTTTTATTGTTTCATGCCCTGTTGTGTTGTTCTTGGAGCGTCTTAGTTTTTGTTTTTGTTTGCTTGAATAAATTAGTTTGGACCCCTGTTATCGCTGTGTTGTTTCAAATAAGTTGATTGGTGTTGGAGAGGAGTAGAAAGTTCTTGCTTGAGTAGTACAAGAGGAGCTTGCTTTGGCTGTGATTTAGACTTTATCATGTCATGCTAGGTGTTGTTTTGACCTTATGCTTAGTGATTATTGTTGTAGCATGACTTCTTCCAAATAATTGGGATTGCGTAGTGTTCCTTAAAAGAATCATGCGTTGTTTTAACATATAAAAGCATAGTATTGTGGTATTCTCTTTTGATGCTTTGTTTGGGTTGACTTGGCACATGCTCACACCATGTTATGACTATGAACAAGTCACCATAGCCTCTATAATCATCTAGTCCTTGAATTGTAGTACCAGTTTATGATTTGATTAGTAATGTTTTGTCGCTCTTCATGATTATGGCCATTATTGCTCTCTTAGTTGGCCGCTCCCAGTCTTTTGCTAGCCTCCACTTGTATGAGTAAGTTCTACTCATGCATCCAACTCCCAAGAAACCAAGTTATTCCAAAGTGTCCACTATAAATTCCTATGCATGGTGTGTTACACCATTCCAAGTATATTCTTGCTTTCATCTATCTTCCAATTAAAAAGTCTTTTTGTTATGTGAAAACTTAGTGATTAAAGCTCTCACGACCTTGATGGCATACTTTATTTTTCTTGCCCCTAATAAACTTGAACCATTGTGTCATCTATGATGTATATGCTTGCACTATACGTTGGAATTAGCACAGCCATGCTGTCATGGGGAACACTTTCAATATTGCACTTGTACATTGTACCCAGTTGATATCATACTCTTTTGTTTGCGGATGTCGTCGGTGTGAAATAAAATGGGAGCTTGTAAGTTCATGGAGTTATGTATGTCTGTTAGAGAAACGCCTAGGCCGCTAGCCTAAGCCATGCCTAATCATGGTGGAAACTTGCAGCATCACCATAGTGACATCTATAAAGCATTCTTCTTATGAAAAAAAGAGATTGAGAAAAAAATATGAGAAAAGAGGAAAAAGAGAAAAAAGCACCATATTCCCATGGTAAATAAGAAGAATGTTAAGATGCTCATTGTCTAGTTGCCTTGTCATTTTGATTATGGGATAGCTCATGTATCATGTGAAAGGGGTACCCCGTTGGTGGTTCTCTATGATACACATGTACTTACTATGACAAGAACTTACATGTGACTGATTTGAGTAGCATGAGGTGTGGCCCTCGTATTCAAGGGACATGAGATTGCCAACTTATATTTGTCAAGCATATACTCCATAGTTTGTTCAATTTAACCTTAATCACTTCAAGATGCTTATGATAGGGGCAATGAGAGCTGAAAGCTAACAAGTACCATAATTTTTGGAAGCTCTTTATGAAACTTGAAATCCCTGCTTACCTTGAAGGGCATTTATTTCACCATTATATTGAGTCTCCACCTTCTACCCTTAGGCACCAGTTAAGAGAGCATAGTTGCCATTCTTAGTTCTATGTGCATTGTCCCAAAACTTATTGATTGATGCATATTGTTGATATTATTTGTTCTTGTGATATTTGTATCTAGTCACTCTTATGAACTTTGAAGGTGCCTATGCATCTATTTGCTACTCCATGAGGGACAAGATGATTGCCACTATGCTATGTTTTCTGTATGTGAAACAAACAAACGTTTTTCAATGCATTTTATTCATGATCTTTGTTTGTAACCTTTCATGTTGCATGCATAGTTACTTTGTCTTACTGTTAGAACTCCATCTTTCATGCTCCTGTTTAGAGTTCTTTGATCCTAGCTTTCAATGTTTGCAAATGGTTTGATCTTGATTTTGATGGTGCATGTCACCTAAAAAATTATTCTTTTTATCACTTACCTAATCGAGGACGAGCAGTAGTTAAGCTTGGGGATGCTTGATACGTCGGAAAAGTATCTATAATTTTTTTTATGTTCTGTGCTTGTTTAGTATCTACTTTGCTTTGCTTTGTCTACACTTTGAGGGTTTTTTATATGTTTTCTGGTACTAACCTATTAACAAGATGTCACAGTGCTAGTTGCCTGTTTTCTTCCGTTTTTGGTTCTAGAAAGGCAGAAAATAAATATTCTCAGAATTGTACGGGACAAAAGCCAAAGTCAATATTTTACCGTGGGGAACACAGATCCAGAGTACGAGACGGAGGGGAGGCACCAGGGGGTGACAACCCCTGGCGGCACGGGATAGGGTTAGCCGCGCCTGGGGGGTGTGACTACCCTGGCCGCCCCTGCCTCGCCTCTTCGCCTATAAAGACCCCCCGATGCCAAAACCCTAAGTACCCGATCAATATTCCAGGAAACCGTCTATAGCCGCCGTCACCAACGTCTCTAGATCGGGGGGATCTGAAGCTCTTCCCGGCACCCTGCCGGAGGGGAGATCATCCTGAGGCCTGCTTCTTCATCATGCCAGCCTCCGGTATGAAGCGTGAGTAGTTCCATCTTGGACTACGGATCCATGTAGTAGCTAGATGGTTGTATCTCCTTCTTTGTGCTACCATGTTTACATCTTGTGAGATCCGTTCATGATCAAGATCTCATCTATTTGTAATCATGCATGTTGTGTTTGCGGGGATCCGATGGATATTGAGATTACTATGTTAGATTGATTAATGGTTTTGTCTTATTGATTCTATCATGTCTGTGTTGTTTGTGATCTTGCATGCTCTCCGTTTCTAGTAGCTATCTTGTCCAAGTAGATGCTAGTGACTCCAAGAGGTGGTATTTATGCTAGATAGTGGGTTCATACCTCTATTTAATCTATGGGAAGTGACAGAAATCTCTAAGGTTGTAGATGTGTTGTTGCCACTAGGAAGAAAACAACGGTCTCTTGTTCATGGAACAAGTGGATTGTTTACCTTACACACTTTGCTTAAAGCAGTTGTCTGTTGCTTGCAACTTAATACTAGAGGGGGTTCAGATGATAACCCAAAGGTGGACTTCTAGTCATAGATGCAGTTGGATGGCGGTCTATGTATCTTGTTGTATTGACCAATCGAATCTCATAGGATCATGAATGTCTAGTATTGCATTGTTATGCCTTGCTCAGTCCTGTCAATTGCCCTGTTGTAATTTGTTTACCCAACATGTCATGCTTGTTTATCTAAGGAGAACACCTCTAGTGAACTATGGACCCCGGTCCAATCTTTACCATTGATTCATCTTCCACTATTACTGTTTACTTTCTGCAAACCACTATTACCTTCCACACCATACAGTTAATCCTTTGTTGCAGCAAACCGGTGAGATTGACAAACTCACTGTTCGTTGGGGCAAAGTCTTGAGTTTGTATTGTGTAGGTCTCCAAGTTGCTGGCAACACCTTTGAGTTGTTTCCTTCCTCCTACTGGTTCGATAACCTCGGTCTCTTACTGAGGGAAAACTTGTTGCTATGCTCATCACACCTTGTTCTTGGGGTCTCCCAACGAGGCGTTAACATGCCATCATCATATGTTGATACTAAAGATCAAATCTCGGGCGAGTCATGTATCGAAGTAAAAAAAAAGAATTGGACACGGAGTTTATGGTCCAAATGACAAAGTTCCATGGAATGCATGGGGGTCATTATGGACATCCCGTTCCCGCTATTTATCATTGACCCGAGAGAGATATCGATCATGTTTGTGCCATTCCTGAACCATAGGGTAACATACTTAAAGGTCTTACGCCGTTTTGAGATCGTTAGGGAAGTGGTGGGATCACAGTCAAAAGAAAGAGAATGTCGGAATCGTTCCGAAGGATTACCAGAATAATTTCGAAGGGGGAATCCAAAGGTGTTCGGAATGAGTAGAAAAGTGTTTCGGATCAAAAGGAATTTTATAATATGCATTTATATTAAATCTGGGAATTAATATTAAATAAATATTTAAAATTAAAGGGGCAACTTCCTCTATTGGGAAAAATCCTCGAAGGGAAAAGGCCTAAAGGTAAGCCACCCTGAAAGAGCCGCCGCCACTTGGCCCCACTGGCCAGGCCATCACGTGGGCGCGGGTGCCTAGGCGGGCCATGGGCTTGCCCACCCGGCCTATCACTACTGGGCGAGCCACTTGGTCCGTGGCCCACGGGCGTGCGGGCTGGTGCGGGACCCATCCGACCGACCGTCGCCGCCTCGCCTTGGCTGGCATGCCTCCCCTCCTTTTTTTTCTTTTAGTCCCAAGTGGGACTTTAAGGAGAAGGTGTCCTCCTCTTCCCCCTATATAAGAAGGCCTTTATTGGATGGAAAAATAACAATAAATTAAAATAGAATTTGCTTTCTTAGGATTTTTTTCTCTTTCTCTCTCCGTTGAATCTTGCGAGTGCACTTCTAAGAAGGACAATGCACATGGGAGACGACACCACCCGACACGCCGTCGCGCTGCTGGATCCTAGTTCCAGAGGGTCTACTTCCGCATCCTGGCTGGATAAAGAAGAATGAAAGTCGTCGTCAAACATCGTATGTATGTGATACATCGGCGGCGCTGTCACTTGTGGCGCCAGAGCTGTCGTGCAAGGAACAAGAGGTGACATGCGAGGAGAAATGCGGTCTTGAGGTTGGCTACGTGTACGACTACATCACCAAGTTCAAGCGTGAACATAATGCTTTCGGTCTACAAGGGTATGTCACTAAAACCTCTATCCATGTTGCTGCATAAACTCATAGAAACATCTTGACATTGGGTGTTGCACTAGCTAGAATTTTTTATTTTCTGCTGTGAACCCTTCACCTCCTAGGGTTTGGAGTGTTTTCTTCGAGTCTTGTATCAGACTTGTTGGCATTGTGTGGCTTTATTAGTATTAAACTCAAGCTTAGGTTGAGCCTTCTGTTTGAAAATATCTACAAGTGGCACACCAATCTAGGCATCACAAAGCCTAGTTCACCCGGTCTCACCGAGTCTCCACCCCATTGTAGACCTCTAGATACATAACTATGTACTCCCTCCTTTTGTAAATATAAGATGTTTTATATTTGTGAAGCAAATGTATCTAGCCACCTTTTAGTGTATAGATTCATTTGAACCTAGACACTAAAAAGTGTATAGATACATTAGCTTCACAAACATAAAACATCTTATATTTCTAAACAAAGGGAGTAGGTTCTAAGGCAATCCCACTGGTCTACTGAAAACAAGGTGATTCCCATTTCTGGACAGGCTTAATGAAAGTAAATGGACCTTTTCAAGTTTCGATCTTTCTCTATGAAAGAGGGTTCAAAAATAATATTCTGGGAAGGCATATGGTTAAGGAATCTCATGATGAGTGTTCAATACCTCATATGTCACCATATTGTTTAGCATAATTATTTCATAGTTATGAAGTGTCGGTGATAACCTCTCCAAGCATAATTTTTATGTGAGACTTGGTAGGTAATAAGGCCACTATCTTGGAATAGATTTTTTTTGACAAAAAACATATAATATGATGAACATACCAAATAAACTCAGCCTCTGCAACAATGCATTGCCCTAGAGGCAATACAGATACACACAACCTAGAAAAAGAAGAAGACTTCAAAAAATCCCGCTACAGAGATTTATTTCTTATAACAGCAGTACTAACACCACCCAAGACAACACCGGATGTATAGCTTTGATGATGTGTAGTTCAGATCACTTTAGAGCTTCATTGGGAAACTCCAAGAGGAAGGTATGATGAGCACATCAACAAGTTTTCCCTCAGTAGAAAACAAGGTTATCGAACCAGTAGGAGGAAGGAAACGACCCAAAGGTGTTGCTAGCAACATGGAAACCTGCACAACACAAACTCAAGACTTTTCTCCAACGAACAGTGAGGTTGTCAATCTCACAGGTTTGCTGAAAAGAAAGGATTAACTATATGGTGTGGAAGGTAATGGTGGCTTACAGAAAGTAAAGAGTAACAGTGGAAGATGTATCAATGGTAAAGATTGGACCGGGGTCCATAGTTCACTAGAGGTGTTCTCCTTAAGATAAACAACATAACATGCTAGGTAAACAAATTACAGCGGGGCAATTGACAGGACAGAGAAAGGCACAACAATGCAATACTGGACATTCATGATCCTATGAGATTTGATTGGGCATTACAACAATATACATAGACCGCCATCCAACTGCATCTATGACTAGTAATCCACCTTCGGGTTATCATCCGAACCCCCTCTAGTATTAAGTTGCAAGCAACGGATCATGAACGGAGATTGTTGTTCCATGAACAAGAGATCGTTGTTTTCTCCCTAGTAGCAATAACACATCTACAACCTTAGATATTTCTGTCACTTCCCCAGATTAAATAGAGGCATGAACCCACTATCGAGCATAAATACTCCCTCTTGGAATCACTAGCATCTACTTGGCCAAGATCTCAAACAACACAGACATGATAGAATCAATAAGATAGAATCATTAACCAATCTGACATGGTAATCTCAATATCCATTGGATCCCCGCAAACAGAATATGCATGATTGCAAATAGATGATCTTGATCATGAACGGAGCTCACAAGATCTAAACATGGTAGCACAAAGGAGGAGAAACAACCATCTAGCTACTACATGGACTCGTAGTCCAAGGTGGAACTACTGATGCTTCATACCGGAGGCTGGCATGGTGATGAAGAAGGCCTCCAGGATGATCTCTCCCCTCCGGCAGGGTGCCAGGAAGACCTTCAGATCCCCCCCCCCGATCTAGGGATGATGGTGGCAGCGGCTACAGACTGTTTCGTGGAATTTTGATCGGGTTCTTAGGGTTTAGGTATCGGGGGCTTCTTATAGGCGAAGAGGGAAGACGAAGGGGTGCCTGAGGCGGCTGCACCCCCCCAGGCGCGGGCCAGGCCTGGCCGTGCGGCCAGGGGTGTAGCCCCCTCAAGGCCATCCTCCATCTCGTCTTCTGGCTCCGTGTTCCCCACGGTAAAATATTGACTTTGGCTTTTGTCCCATCCAATTCCGAGAATATTCATTTTCTGACTTTTCTAGAACCAAAAACAACAAAAAAAGGCAACTGGCACTTTGGAATATTGTTAATAGGTTAGTCCTAGAAAACATATAAAAATATCTCAAAGAGAAGACAAAGCAAAGCAAAGTAGATACTAAACAAGCATAGAACATCAAAAATTGTAGATACGTTTACAACGTATCAAGCACCCCCAAGCTTAACTCCTGCTCGTCCTCGAGTAGGTAAGTGATAAAAATAATAATTTTGAGGTGACATGCACCATCAAAATCAAGATCAAACCATTTTCAAGCATTGAAAGCTAGGATCAAAGTACTCTAAACATGAGCATGAAAGAAGAAGTTATAACCGTAAGACAAAGTAACTATGCATGCAACATGAAAGGTTACAAACAAAGATCATGAATAACAATGCATTGAAAGACGTTTGTTTGTTTCACATATAGAAAACATAGCATAGTGGCATTCAGCTTGTCCCTCATGGAGTAGCAAATAAATGCATAGGACACCTTCAAAGTTCATAAGAGTGACTAGATAGAAATAGTTCAAGAACAAGCAATATCAACAATATGAATTAATCAATAAGTTTTGGGACAATGCACATAGAACTAAGAATGGAAATTATGCTCTCTTAATTGGTGCCTAAGGATAGAAGGTGGAGACTCAATATAATAGTGGAAGAAAGACCCTTCATAAAGGGAAGCGGGGATTTCAAGTCTCATAAAGAGCTTCCAAAAATTATGGTACTTGTTAGCATTCAGCTCTCATTGCCCCTATCATAAGCATCTTGAAGTGATTAAGGTTAAAGTGAACAAACTATGGAGTATATAATTGACAAAGTATAAGTTGGCAATCTCATGTCCCTTGAGTACGAGGGCCGCTCCTCATGCTACTCAACTTTAGTCACCGGTAAGTCCTTATCATAGTAAGTACATGTGTATCATAGAGAACCGCCAACGGGGTACCCCTTGCACATGATACAGGAGCTATCCCATATCAAAATGATAAGGAAAGAAGACAATGAGCATCTCAGCAATCTTCTTATTTACCATGGGAAAATGGTTCTTTTTTCTCTCTTTCCTCTTTTCTCATCTTTTTTTTCTTTTTCTCAATCTCTATCACTTTTTATAAGAAAATGCTTCATAGATTGCTCACTATGGTGATGCTGCAAGTTTCCACCATGATTAAGCATGGCTTAGGCTAGCAGTTCAGGCGTTTCTCTAACACACATACATATCTCCATGGACTTACAAGATCCCCTTTTATTTCACACCGACGACATCCGCAAACAAAAGAGTGTGATATCAACTGGGTACAATGTAGAAGTGCAATATTGAAAGCGTTCCCCATGACAGCATGGTTCTGCTAATTCCAACGTATAGTGCAAGCATATACAACATAGATGACACAATGGTTCAAGTTTATTAGGGGGCAAGAAAAATAAAGTGTGCATCAAGTTTGTGAAAGCTTTAATCACTATTTTTTCACATAACAAAGTGACTTTTTAATTGGAAGGTAGATAAAACAAGAATATACTTGGAATGGTATAACACACCATGCATAGGAATTTATAGTGGACACTTTGGTAATAACTTGGTTTTTGGGAGTTGGATGCATGAGTAGATCTTACTCATACAAGTGGAGGCTAGCAAAAGACTGGGAGTGACCAACTAAGAGAGCAATAATGGCCATAATTATGCAGAGCGACAAAACATTACTAATCAAAGCATAAAGTGGTACCACAAGTCAAAAACTAAATGATCATAGAGGCTAAGGTGACTTGTTCAAAGTCATAACATGGTGTGAGCATGTGCCAAGTCAACCCAAACAAAGCATCAAAGGAGAAAACCACAATACTATGTTTTTGTATGCTAAAACAATGCATGATTCTTTCAAGGCACATTAAGCAATCCTAATTGTTTGGAACAAGTCATGCTACATCAATAATCACTAAGCATAAGGTTAAAACATTATCTAGCATGACATGATAAAGTCTAAGTCATAGTCAAAGCAAGCTCCTCTTGTACTACCAAGCAAGAACCTCCTACTCCTTTCCAATAACAATCAACTTATTTGAAACAACACGGCAAAAACGGGGGTCCAACTAATTTATTCAAGCAAACTAAGCAAACAAAAAACCAAAAACAAAAACTAAGACGCTCCAAGAACAACATAACTGTGCATGAAACAATAAAAATGAAGTGTCTAGAAAGACCTGAGATTTTTATTGATGAAGAAGGGGATGCCTTGGGCATCCCCATGCTTTGATGCTTGTAATTCTTGAATATTTCTTGGGGTGACACGGGGTGGCATCCCCAAGATTGAGATTTTGTCCATTCTTCATCTCATTACATCATTCTTCCTCTACACCTGCAAATTTTCCTTCATACAAAACTTCACACAATCTTCATTAGAAACATTAGTGCATTCAAAGATAATAGACCTTTGGGGTTTAGTTTGAAAACAGCAAAACTTGTACTAAACACAAAAGATACTGTAGCAATTCCCTCAAAAAGCTCAATTTCCCAAAAAGAAACCAAAAAGGAATCAATAAGAAGCAAATGCAAATAATGGCAGAAATCTGTCAAAACAGACTAGCAGGTAAAACCCGATTTTTTTCGAAGACCTTCTGTTCTCAAATAAAAAAGTGTTAAACTAACGAAAGTTATCTAAGAAACTGGGGTATTTATTCAGAAAATTACAGCTAAATCCAACTTACAGAGATTGTACACAAATTTTTATAGTGGAGCACAAAAATCCGTTTCGAGACATCATCTCCCCAAATCTTACTTCCCTCTCCTTAGAGGTTATTCTTGGCACGAAAATCAAATAAAAAGGATAAGGAGAGGTTATTATAGAAGTAATAACTTCCAAGACTCAAGAAAACAATTGGGTTATCTCCCAAGAAGTACTTTTCTTTAATGACTTTAAGTTAGGCATAGAAAGATGCTCACATAAGAAATATGAATTGAAGTAAAAGAGAGCATCAAATTCAAAGCACATTTAAGTCTAACCCACTTCCTATGCATAGGAATAGTGTAAGAAAGTAAATCAAAGAAGCACATAGTAACAAGAATGGGTAGATAAAACAAGAGAAACTTCAAAACTTTCAGCACATAGAGAGGTGTTTCAGTACCATGAAAACTTCTACAACCATATTTTCGTCTCTCATAATAATTTTCAGTAGAATCGTGAATAAACTCAACAATATAACTATCACATAAAGTATGCTTTTCATGATCTACAAAGACATAATTTTTATCAAGATAAAAAATAGTGGGATTAAAACCTTCAAACCCACTTTTAACAATTTTATAACAAGATGACAGATCATTCTCAAGAGGTATAAGGTTCCAAGATAAAGTCAAGACCCCTCCAATCTCATTTTCAATAGTAGTACTATTAATATTATCAACCAATATAGGACCATCATCTAGAGCTTTATCATAAACATTTTATAAGCAAAGCTCCTTAGTACCATGCATTTCGAACTTAGGCACAAATAAAGGATTATCATAAGATTTATTAAAATAGCAAGGATTGGCATAGATAATAGGAGCATAATTATTATCACAAGTTTTACCCATAGTATATATTTCAAAAGGATCCACGGGAACATAACATTCATCATCCTTTAGTAAGCATGGGGGACAATCAAATAATGTAAGGGATAAAGAGTTACTCCCGTTAGAAGGTAGGCATGGATAGATCCATTCTTCCTCCTTTTGTTCATCACTCTCCTCCTCTTTTTCATCTAATGAGCTTCCAGTTTCAGCAATTTCTTCTTCCATAGGCTCCTACAAGGCATTAGTCTTTTCCGTTTGTGGAAAGCATCTATTAATATATTCAAGAATATAGCCATTTTCTTCCTTGTAATTATCAAAGAAAAATTTAAGTATATCATAAACCTCATATTCATAAGGTGAATCATCAGTATTTTTAAGCAAACTAGCAAGCTCAAATGCACCCTTCCAAGCAAAAAATTCTTCAATTTGTTCCACATCATAAAATTAATAATTTACTTTAACATAAGAAGATATGGTAACATTATCATTATACTCACTTTGAAAACAGAGGTGTTTATACCTCCTACAGCAACAAGATTTATCACAGCAATAAGTAACATTATAAGTAGAGCACACGTCCCTAGCAATGGTATTCAATTTATCAATTTGTTCCCATAAGTGTTTCCCTTTTTGTGACAAGCGGTGTTCCTTACAATAATTTTTTTCTTCCGTGAACCCACCTTGCCAATAAGAACTAGTTTCAAAGAAACCAAAAATTGATAGAAAGCATGACAAAGCAAGGCAAAAGAAACTAAGCAAAACAAAAACAAAGTAAAGAGAAAGGTTGTGAATGAATCCCCTTGTGAAGCCGTCCTCAGCCTCCCTGGCAACGACGCCAGAAAAAGCTTGATGATGTGTAGCTCAGATCACTATAGAGATTCGTTGGGAAACCCCAAGAGGAAGGTATGATGATCACAACAACAAGTTTTCCCTCAGTAGAAACCAAGGTTATCGAACCTGTAGGATGAAGTAAATGACCCAAAGGTGTTGCTAGCAACTTGGAAACCTGCACAACAAAAACTCAAGACTTTGCCCTAACAAACAGTGAGGTTATCAATCTCACCGGTTTGTTGAAAACAAAGGATTAACTATATGGTGTGGAAGGTAATGGTGGCTTACAGAAAGTAAACAGTAACAGTGGAAGATGTATCAATGGTAAAGATTGGACCGGGCTCCATAGTTCACTAGAGGTGTTCTCCTTAAGATAAACAACATAACATGCTAGGTAAACAAATTACAGCGGGGCAATTGACAAGACAGCGCAAGGCATAACAATGCAATACTAGACATTCATGATCCTATGAGATTTGATTGGGCATTACAACAATATACATAGACTGCTATCTAACTGAATCTATGACTAGTAATCCACCTTCATGTTATCATCCGAACCCCCTCCAGTATTAAGTTGCAAGCAGCGGATAACTTCTTTAAGCAAGGTGTGTAAAGTAAATAATACACGTGTTCCATGAACAAGAGATCTTTGTTTTCTCCCTAGTAGCAACACCACATCTACAACCTTAGAGATTTCTATCACTTCCCCAGATTAAATAGATGCATGAACCCACTATCGAGCATAAATACTCCCTCTTGGAGTCACTATCATCTACTTGGCCAAGATAGCTACCAGAAATGGAGAGCATGCAATATCTCAAACAACACATACATGATAGAATCAATAAGATAGAATCATTAATCAATCTGACATAGTAATCTCAATATCCATCGGATCCCCACAAACACAACATGTATGATTACAAATAGATGATCTTGATCATGAACAGAGCTCACAAAATCTAAACATGGTAGCACAAAGGAGGATAAACAACCATCTAGCTACTACATGGACCCGTAGTCTAAGGTAGAACTACTCACGCTTCATATCGGAGGCTGGCATGGTGATGAAGGAGGCCTCCGGGATGATCTCTCCCCTCTGGCAGGGTGCCAGGAAGAACTTCAGATCCCCCCGATCTAGGGACAATGGTGGCGACGGCTACGGACTGTTTCGAGGAATGGTCGGGTTCTTAGGGTTTAGGTATCGGGGGCTTCTTATAGGCGAAGAGGGAGGCCGAAGGGGTGCCCGAGGCGGCTGCACCCCCAGGCACAGGCCAAGCCTGGCTGTGCGGCCAGGGGGTGTGGCCCCCTCGATTCCCTCCTCCGTCTCGTCTTTGGCTCCGTGTTCCCCATGGTAAAATATTGACTTTGGCTTTTGTCCTGTCCAATTCCGAGAATATTCATTTTATGACTTTTCTGGAACCAAAAACAACACAAAATAGACAACTGGCACTGTGGCATCTTGTTAATAGGTTAGTCCCAGAAAACATATAAAAATACCTCAAAGAGAAGACAAAGCAAATCAAAATAGATACTAAACAAGCATGGAACATCAAAATTATAGATATGTTTACGACGTATCAAGCTTCTCCAAAAGAGATTCCTCCAAAAAGGTAACGGTGCACAAGCGTCATTGTTTCCCATCATAGATCTTCAGTTTTCACCATGGAGAAAGTCATCGCTTCCAAAACCAATGCCTTAAATAAGACCATTGTCAGGCATAACCAATTAAGGCCAGACCTTAGATTTTCATCCTGAAAGGTAAGACTTTGGACTTCTCCTATGATGTCACCTCCACTTACGGTGCAGCTACTCCAAGTCAGAAATATCCAAGAAAATTCATCATTGCAACCATGAGTTGAATCATTGTTGCTAGTCCCCAGATGTCAGGTACCACGAACTTCTCCACCAGCTGAATTCACCATGGAACAAGAGAGCATGTCTGATGCGTCTTAGATCATTGTAGAGCTTCGTTGGAAAACCCTAAGAGGAAGGTATGATGAGTACAGTAATAAGTTTTCCCTCAGTAAGAAACCAAGGTTATCTGACCAGTAGGAGGAAGGAAACGACTCAAAGGTGTTGCTAGCACCTTGGAAACCTGCACAACACAAACTCAAGACTTTGCCCCAATGAACAGTGAGGTTATCAATCTCACCGGTTTGCTGAAAACAAAGGATTAAACATATGGTGTGGAAGGTAATGGTAGCTTGCAGAAAGTAAACAGCAACAGTGGAAGATGTATCAATTGTAAAGATTGGACCGGGGTCCACAGTTCACTAGAGGTGTTCTCCTTTAGATAAATACATAACATATTGGGTAAACAAATTACAGCGAGGCGATTGACAGGACAGAGCAAGGCATAACAATGTAATACTAGACATTCATGATCCTATGAGATTTGATTGAGCATTACAACAATATACATAGATCGCCATCCAACTGCATCTATGACTAGTAATCCACCTTCAGGTTATCATCCAAACCCCCTCCAGTATTAAGTTGCAAGCAACGGATAACTGCTTTAAGCAAAGTGTGTAAATTAACAATACAATTGTTCCATGAACAAAAGATCGTTGTTTTCTCCCTAGTAGCAACAACACATCTACAACCTTAGAGATTTATGTCACTTCCCTAGATTCAATAGAGGCATGAACCCACTATCGAGCATAAATACTCCCTCTTGGAGTCACTAGCATCTACTTAGCCAAGATAGATACTATAAATGGAGAGCATGCAAGATCTCAAACAACACAGACATGATAGAATCAACAAGATAGAATCATTAATCAATCTGACATACTAATATCAATATCCATCGGATCCCCGCAAACACAACATTCATGATTACAAATAGATGATCTTGATCATGAACGGAGCTCACAAGATCTAAACATGGTAGCACAAAGGAGGAGAAACAACCATCTAGCTACTGTATGGACCCATAGTCCAAGGTGGAACTACTCACGCATCATACCGGAGGCTGGCATGGTGATGAAGAAGGCCTCTGGGATGATCTCTCCCCTCCGGCAGGGTGCCGGGAAGAGCTTCAGATCCCCCTGATCTAGGGCGATGGTGGCGGCGGCTACGGACTGTTTCGTGGAGAAATGATTGGGTGCTTAGGGTTTTGGCATCGGGGGCTTCTTATAGGCGAAGGGGGAGATCGAGGGGGTGCCCGAGGTGGCTGCACCTCCCCCCAGGCGCGGGCCAGGCCTAGTCGTGCGGCCAGGGGGTGTGGGCCCCTCGTGGCCCTCCTCCGTCTCGTCTTCTGGCTCCGTGTTCTCCACGGTGAAATATTGAATTTGGCTTTTTTCCCGTCCAATTCCGAGTATATTTATTTTCTGGCTTTTTTAGACCAAAAACAACAAAAATAGGAAAATGGCAGTGTGGCATCTTGTTAATAGGCCAGTCCCAGAAAACGTATAAAAATACCTCAAAGTGTATACAAAGCAAAGCAAAGTGGATACTAAACAAGCATGGAACATCAAAAATTATATATACGTTTACTATGTATCAAGCATCCCCAAGCTTAACTCCTGCTCGTCCTCGAGTAGGTAAGTGATAAAAAGAATAATTTTTGAGGTGACATGCACCATCACAGTCAAGATCAAACCATTTGCAAGCATTGAAAGCTGGGATCAAAGTACTCTAAACATGAGCATGAAATATGAAGTTCTAACAATAAGACGTAGCAACTATGATGCAACATGAAAGGATACAAACAAGGATTCATGAATAAAAATGCATTGAAAGACGTTTTTTTTGTTTCACATATAGAAAACATAGCATAGTGGCATTCATCTTGTCCCTCATGGAGTAGCAAAACATAAATGCATAGGACACCTTCAAAGTTCATAAGAGTGACTAGATACAAATAGTTCAAGAGCAAGCAATATCAACAATATGAGTCAATCAATAAGTTTTGGGACAATGCACATAGAACTAAGAATGGAAATTATGCTCTCTTAATTGGTGCCTAAGGATAGAAGGTGGAGACTCAATATAATAGTGGAAGAAAGGCCCTTCATAAAGGGAAGCAGGGATTTCAAGTTTCATAAAGAGCTTCCAAAAATTATGGTACTTGTTAGCTTTCAGCTCTCATTGCCCCTATCATAAGCGTCTTGAAGTGATTAAGGTTAAAGTGAACAAAACATAGAGTATATTCTTGACAAAGTATAAGTTGGAAATCTCATGTCCCTTGAGTACGAGGGACACTCCTCATGCTACTCAACTTTAGTTACCGGTAAGTTCCTATCATAGTAAGTACATGTGTATCATAGAGAACCGCCAACGGGGTACCCCTTGCCCAATGATACAGGAGCTATCCCATATCAAAATGGCAAGGCAAGCGGACAATAGGCATCTCAGCAATCTTCTTATTTACCATGGGAAGATGGTGCTTTTTTCTCTCTTTCCTCATTTCTCATCTCTTTTTTGTTGTTTTTCTCAATCTCTTTTTTCTATCTCTCTTTTTTATATAAGAAGAATGCTTCATAGATTGCTCACTATGGTGATGCTGCAAGTTTCCACCATGATTAGGCATGGCTTAGGCTAGCGGCCCAGGCGTTTCTCTAACACATATACATAACTCCATGTACTTACAAGCTCCCTTTTTATTTCACACCGACGACATCCATAAACAAAAGAGCATGATATCAACTGGGTAGATATTTACAGGTGTTGAAAGCGTTCCTCGTGACATCACGGTTCTGCTAATTCCCAACGTATAAGTGCAAGCATATAAAACATAGATGACATAATGGTTCAAGTTTATTAGGGTCAATAAAAATAAAGTGTGCCATCAAGTTTGTGAGATCTTTAATCACTAACTTTCATATAACAAGTTTAATTTGGAAGATAGATAAAACAAGAATATACTTGGAGTAGTGTAACACACCATGCATAGTAATTTATAGTGGACACTTTGGAATAACTTGGTTTCTTGGGAGTTGGATGCATGGGTAGATCTTACTCAATACAAGTGGAGGCTAGCAAAAGACTGGGAGCGACCAACTAAGAGAGCAATAATTGCCATAATCATGCAGAGCGACAAAACATTACTAATCAAGGCATAAATTGGTACCACAAGTCAAAAACTAAATGATCATAGAGGCTAAGGTGACTAGTTCATAGTCATAACATGGTGTGAGCATGTGCCAAGTCAACCCAAAAAAATCATCAAAGGATAATACCACAATACTATGCTTTTGTATGCTAAAACAATGCATGATTCTATCAAGGCACATTAAGCAATCCTAATTGTTTGGAACAAGTCATGCTACACTAATAATCACTAAGCATAAGTTCAAAACAACATCTAACATGACATGATAAAGCCTAGGCCACAGTCAAAGCAAGCTCCTTCTTGTACTACTAAAGCAAGAACTTCCTAGTCCTTTCCAACACCAATCAACTTATTTGAAACAACACAGCGAAAGCAAGGGTCCAACTACTTTATTCAAGCAAACAAAAACCAAAAATGAAAAATAAGACACTCCAAGAACAACACAATAGTGCATGAAACAATAAAAACGAAGTGTCTAGAAAGACCTGAGATTTTTATTAATGAAGAAGGGGATTCCTTGGGCATCCCCAAACTTTGACGCTTGTACCTCTTGAATATTTATTGGAGTGACACTGGGTGGCATCCCCAAGCTTGAGCTTTTGTCTATTATTCATCTCATTACACCATTCTTCCTTACACCTAAAAATTTTCCTTCATACAAAACTTCACACAATCTTCATTAGCAACATTAGTGCATTCAAACGATAATAGACCTTTGGGTTTAGTTTCAAAACAGCAAAACTTTCATTAAAAACACAAGCTACTGTATCAATTCTCTCAAAAAGCTCAATTTCCCAAAGAGAACCCAAAAAGGAATCAATAAAGAGGAAAATGCAAATAATGGCAGAAATCTGTCAAAACAGACCAGCAGGTGCACCGATTTTTTCGAAGACCTTCTGTTGCTCAAATAAAAAAGTGTTGAACTAACGAAAGTTAGAGGGTGCTGCATGGGATCCTACCGCTGAAGTGTATCCTTGCCAATCTCCATATAGGCACGAGTGAATGTCCACTATGTGAATAAGGACCGGAAGATATACGGCACCTACTGTTTCAATGTCAACCGGCGAAATATATGTGGCAGGCCCTTGCTCTTGCTGATATCATAGAGGAAGTACTTCCTGAAGATAGAGCGGGTTCGGCAACACTTGAGATCCTCCTTTGCCGGCAGAACAACATAGTCCAGAACCTCCCGTCCATTGGATTGAAAGAGCTCGTGTCGGTGACAGCATGGTACCTCTGGTGGATTAGAAGGAGACGTACCCATAATGAGGATGTCCCACCAATCTTATGGTGTAAGATGTCTATTTTGACAATTGTTGCCAATGCAGCTGCAGGTGCTAAACCCCCAGGCGTCAGCTCTGAATTTAAATGGTGTACACTAGAGCCTCGTCAGGTGAAGTTAAACGTAGATGCTTCATTCTATGCAGATACTTGGGAGTTGTAGGTGCTTTACTTCGAGATTATCAAGGCCAGTTCATAGCAGCTACTAGCAAAGTTATTGATCATGTAGTGTCGGTAAAAGTGGCAGAAGCACTGGCTATGAAAGAAGGGTTGGAACTTGCAAACAAGTGGGGGTGCAATGTGATTGTCGATGAATATGATTCGTTGGAAACTATTGAAGCTTGTGAAGCATGGTGGACGGAAGCGGCTTCTATTTATGCGGATTGCGTGGATCTTGTTTCATCAATTGGAAGTGTCCACTTTCAGCATTGCTCAAGGGAAGCCAATAAAGCTGCACACAAGCTAGCTAGAGTTTATTTCTTAAATAATTCTTATTGTAACTGGGTCAATGAACCCCCTAGCTTCTTACTCCAATCCCTCCTGAATGATGTAACTATTTGATGGTTTTTGGGGCTGCAGGTTTCAGACGCACTCTTTTTCCTTACCAGGGTACCTAAGGGGACTGGAAGGTTTAATGAGGCAGCCTGCATGTGTAATATATTATATTTCAAACAAAAGCTAACAACCTGGGGGATTTATTCATAAAATTACAGCTCAAACCGACTTACAGAGATTTTTCACGAATTTTTACAATGGAGCACAAAAATCTTTTTCGGGACAGCACTTTCCCAAATCTTACTTACCTCTCATTAGAGGTTATTCTTGGCAAAAAAATCAAACAAAAAGGATAAGGAGAGGTTATTACAGAAGTAATAACTTCCAAGACTCAAGAAAACTATTGGGTTATCTCCCAAGAAGTACTTTTCTTTAATGCCTTTAAGTTAGGCACAAGAAGAAAGATCAAGTATTTTCAAATGAAGAAGCATTAACATCAAATTTTGCTTTCAAAGGAGGAGCAAAAGGTAACTTCTCTCTCCTAATAGGTAAGTGTTCAATACCTTTCTTGAATGAAAATTGATATTTAATGGTGCCTTCTTTCATATCAATAATGGCACCAACAGTTCTAAGAAAAGGTCTTCCCAAAGTAATAGGACAAGAAGCATTGTATTCAACATCCAAAACATAGAAATCAACAGGGACATAAGCATTGTTAACCATAATAAGAACATCATTAACACTCCTTATGAGTTTCTTTTTAGCATTATCATCAATTGGGACATCCAAATAGCAATCTTCCAAAGGTGGCAAGTCAAGCATTTCATAAATCTTTCTAGGCATAACAGAGTGATGAGCGCGTGAACACTTCGTTGGGAGACCCCAAGAGGAAGTTATGATAAGCACAGCAGCAAGTTTTCCTTCAGTAAGAAACCGAGGTTATCGAACCAGTAGGAGGAAGGAAACAACTCAAAGGTGTTGCTAGCAACTTGGAGACCTGCACAACACAAACTCAAGACTTTGACCCAACGAACAATGAGGTTGTCGATCTCACCGGTTTGCTGTAAAAAAGCATTAACTGTATGGTGTGGAAGGTAATAGTGGTTTGCAACAAGTAAACCGTAACAGTGGAAGATTCAATGGTAAAGATTGGACCAGGGTCCATAGTTCACTAGAGGTGTTCTCCTTAGATAAACAAGCATGACATGCTGGGTAAACAAATTACAGTAGAGCAATTGATAGGACTAAGCAAGGCATAACAATGCAATACTAGATATCAAGATCCTATGAGATTCGATTGGGCAATACAACAAGATACATAGACCGCCATCCAACTACATCTATGACTAGAAGTCCACCTTTGGGTTATCATCTGAACCCCCTCCAGTATTAAGTTGCAAGCAACTGTCACATCCCAAAATTTTCCAAATTTTGTAATGTGAAAAATAAATAAACAAAATAAACAATTGTTGATTTTTAGGGTGAGAAGAAACTTTTTGATTCCAATTGGAAACATCCAAACCTATTTTGATCAAATAAATCCTAAAGGGATTTAAAAAGATAAACAATAAATAAAGAAAGTTTTAATAATTGGAATCACTATTTTTGGATCCTTTAATAAAAAGATTTGGTTTTCAAAAGAAAAGGTAGAATTATAAATAAGGATTATTTTATAGGGCCAAATAAAACATTGGCCAAGATTTTGAAATAAAATATTTTGTTTTGATTAAAAGGGTAAAGATTTATTTAAATAAGATAATGAGAATTTATTAATATCCAATTTTATTAAAGTAAAGGCTTTTCCATTTTAATAAACACTAAAACTTGTTATTTTATTTTAAATAAAATTTCCAAGTGTTTTATATTTTCAAATAAAACCTACTGAATTGATTTTGGTATTAATTTAGATTTCAAATAGAATTTTAAAAATAAATCAAATCCTATTTGAATTAATAACTAAGGACTATTTTATTGAATTATTAAATAGATCCTAAAAGAATAAAAATATTATTTTATTTTGACTTTGGATTATGTTGTTAAACAGAATTAAAAACTACACAAAGTTTGGCAACGGTTTGAATTCATTTGGGTGTTTGAATTGTTTGAATAAAATCAAAACAGAATTCAAATAGAAAAAGGAAAAAGCTTCTGTATAAAAAAAAATGAAAGAACAGACCCAACCCATCTGGACCACTAAGCCCAACTCGCAGCCGAACTCTTTTCCCCCACTCAGCGAAACGTTTTTCACTCATTCTCGCACCCGCAGAGTCACAGACAGGTGGCCCATCTCCCACTCTCTCTCCCCCCGCTGACAGACAGGCCCCACAGCGCCAGCACATCGTCTTCAACCCGCGCCAGCCGTTTTCCCCTCTCCTCAACGGCGTTCTGCCGATTAACTCCGGCGTTGATTTCGCGTTAATGGCAGCCTTAATTCCTCCAGTGACCACGCCCATTTAACCGTCCGTTCCTCCTCTCTCCTTTCCCCCAAACCACGCCACCCCTCTGCCACCGGGCTGCCCCAATTGTGAGCTCGAGCCCTCTCTGCTCCGACGAGCTCCTTCGTCAATTCCGGCGAGGACAGACTCCCCCTTGGCCCCTGCTTCACACGGGTTTCATTAGCAGCCTCTTGCGCACCTCCCTGTGCCAACCGTTTGACCTTGCCCGCTCCACAACGATGACAACTTCGATTCTGAGCGTCGCCGCCGTCTGCCTTGGCTCCGGCGAACTCCCCTGGTAAGCTCAGACCTCCCCAGCACCTCCCTATGATGCTCCCTTACTCGCGACCCTCGTGCGCACCTAACCATGCCTCTACCTTGTCTTAGCGCGGTCCTAAACGACGCCAGCGACGACGCCTGAGCACAACCGACGCCGCTGCACACTCCAGCGAGGAATTACCGCCGTTCCTGTGCGCCCCTTGGACAGCTGCGACCACCTCGAGCTTCACCTCGACCACGCGGACACGGTGAGCTGTTTCCCTTCTTCCTTTGCTTCCTGGAATCGCCGCGACGTCACCGTCTGAGCGTGGACCGCCGCTCGCCGCCGCGCAGCGCCGCCAGTCCTTGGTCGAAGCAGCTGAGCCCGTTGGATCCTAATCCTGTGGCTAAGATTAGATTTAAGCGAAAGGGTATCGTGTGCCTCTGCGCTGCACGATCTCACTTAGATCCAACGATCCAGAGAGCTCGATCCAAACGAAACGGTACCGGCTAGTAGAATTACGCCACGTGGACATGGTTTAGTTTAAAACAGAATTTTGAATCTGATTGATATGCAAACTTGTAAAACTCATAACTTTAAATCTACACGTCCAAATTTTGAAAATTTTATATCAATAGAATCAGTAGAACAAGTACTTTGCAACCATGCAATTTGTTTAATGATTTGCTTCTGGAAAATTGGTTGAAATTGCAGAAACATGTGTAGGCTTATTATGAATATAAAAATTGTTCTAGATATAATTTTAATGTGAAATCTTTGCAAATGGTTTGTTGTGAACCTACTGACCCTAGGAACCAACTTATGGATTTAAAAATGTATTTTGTGAAGTCTAGAAATAAATATTTGATTTAGCTCATTTCTAGTCAAATAAAAATATTGATTTTGTTTTAGAAATGATTTTGAGTAAAACCTTTGGGAAATGATTTGATTCAACCTTATGACCCTAGACACCAAGTTTTGAGAATTAAAATATATTTGGTGAACTATTTAAAGAATATTGCTTTGCTAAAAGTATTTTCAACCACATAAAATAATGATTTGATTTAAAAAAATGGTTTATAGATAAAACCTTTTGCAAATGGTTTTACCACTTTAGTAAATGGCCACTTTGAACCTTATAATGTATAGAGCTTAGTAGAAACCACCTTTGCAAATAAAACTATCTTTTGCATGCTTGCATGCATGACCTTGTTTCTATTATTTTATGTGTGATAAATTGATTGAACATTGGTTGGAATGCTAGTTGAATTTGTGTTTGCTTGATTGAATTGTAGTGGAATTAGAAGAGTGTGATATTTGCAAGATCAAGAAGTGAACCAACATTCTCTACTAAAAAGGCAAGTGACACTATCATCCAAGTCCTACTATTTTCATTACACTTAGTGGATTTTGTAACATGCATGGAAAGGTTTACTATATTTTTATGCTATGCTAAATCCTAATAGGATACCCTTATATATTCCTTAGTGGAAACATTGTAGTTGTAGTATGCTTAGCCCAGCTATATATTTGGGATGGGATACATGTTATGAATTATATGAAGAGTTGAAAAGATATATGTTTTATATAATAAAACAAGTACTCAATGAACCACCTGGGTGTACAAGGATACTCAAGTTTTGGACAAGGTGGCAACAAAAGGAACCATGTTTATATGGCCATCTCTTTTTGTTGTGCACTAGAAGGAAACCACCCAGGGACTTTCTCGTACAGTGGCTTCCGTGTACAGCCACATGCTAAATGGGATCGGGCTTAGTCAACTACATAGTGGAAGACCCATGCATTGGCATCTTCAGGTTAACTAGGATTGTGTAAGGGAACTTGAAACCCTACATTGGTGCCTGGATGACAAGCTAGCATTGTGTATTGGGAGGACTCCTATGGAAAGACTTTGTCACATTCTCAATCTGCCAGTACTACATTTTGGTGAGTACTTATCCAGCGGCCACTGGTGGCATCAAGATGAGATTGTGTCATGTGGGTAAAGTGTACAACTTCTGCAGAAGATCAAAATTCTAAGTACTTAGCCGTGTCCCCGGTTATGGACAATACTGAGCAACTAAGGCCTGAAGCTATGGAAGGTCTCGACATTCCAATTTCTCAAAGTTAAAAACTTGAGGATGACAACAAGGGATTTGAAGCACTTGGAGTTTTCCAAGAAGTTCAGAAAGATTTGACAAAAGATCAAAAACTATTTTGAAAATATAGGATAAAACTATTTGCTTTCTGCAAAAGAGCCTAAACCCTACTTAGACAAATATGCATGTAAATGATAGGATCCACTTATTTCTACATATTAGTGAAACTTGCCAATACAATTCAAATGTATTGACCCTTGTGGCTGCAACTTATTATGTTGCAGGTTTGTTTGATGCTAGTGGAGTTTATTGATTAGGATTACAAGTCTACAACCAACATGACTGCCTGTGGCACTTTGAAGATGAAGGACCCCATGCTTTATAGATTTCTGCTGCAATGTAATGTGATAGCCAAATGAGCTATGTAAGATGTAATAAATTATTTTATTCCTGGTTATAAAGTTGTATTATGACCTTTGTTTCTTGATATTACATCTTAACTGTGGATGCTAGCTATTGATCCAGGGACTAGCATTGTAAACACAGGGATCTCTACCTTATTAAAGGTTGGGAACCTTACAGCAACAGACAACTGCCTTAAGCAAAGTGTGTAAGGTAAACAATCCACTTGTTCCATGAACAAGAGATCGTTGTTTTCTCCCTAGTGGCAACACCACATCTACAACCTTAGAGATTTCTGTCACTTCCCCTAGATTAAATAGAGGCATGAAATCAGTATCTAGCATAAATACCCCCTCTTGGACTCAATAGCAACTACTTGGCCAAGATAGCTACTAACAACAGAGAGCATGCAAGATCACAAACAACACAGACATGATAGAATTAATAAGACAAAACCATTAATCAATCTGACATAGTAATCTCAATATCCATCAGATCCCCGCAAACACAACATGCATGATTACAAATAGATGAGATCTTGATCATGAACGGAGCTCACTAGATCTAGACATGAAAGCACAATGGAGGAGATACAACCATCTAGATACTACATGGACCCGTAGTCCAAGGTGGAACTACTCACGCTTCATACCGGAGGCTGGCATGATGAAGAAGAAGGCCTCCGGGATGATCTCCCCTCCGGAAGGGTGCCGGGAAGAGATTCAGACCCCCCCCCCCGATCTAGGGACGATGGTGGCGGCGGCTATAGATGGTTTCGTGGAATATTGATCGGGTACTTAGGGTTTAGGCATCGGGGGCTTCTTATAGACGAAGAGGCGAGGCAGGAGGGCGGCCAGGGGGGCCACACCCTGCCCAGGCGTGGCCTAGGGTGGGCCCACGCCTGGGGGCGGTGCGGCCGCCCTGTGGCTCCCCTCCGTATCTCCTCTGGACTCCGTGTTCTCCTCGGTGAAATATTGACTTTGGCTTGTGTCCCGTCCAATTCCGAGAATATTTCCTTACTAGCTTTTCTGGAACCAAAAAATGAAGAAAACATGCAACTGGCACTGTGGCATCTTGTTAATAGGTTAGTACCAGAAAACATATAAAAACACCTCAAAGTGTGGACAAAGCAAAGCAAAGTAGATACTAAACAAGCATGGAACATCAAAAATTATAGATACGTTTCCGACGTATCAAGCATCCCCAAGCTTAACTCCTGCTCGTCCTCGAGTAGGTAAGTGATAAAAAGAATAATTTTTGAGGTGACATGCACCATCAAAACCAAGATCAAACCATTTGCAAGCAAAAAGATGGTATCAAAGAACTCTAAACATGAGCATGAAAGATGGAGTTCTAACAGTAAGGAAAAGTAACTATGCATGCAACATGAAAGGCTACAAACAAAGCTCAAGAATAACATGCATTGAAAAACGTTTGTTTGTTTCACATACATAAAACAAGGCATAGTGGCAATCAGCGTGTCCCTCATGGAGTAGCAAATAGATGCATAGGACACCTTCAAAGTCCATAAGAGTGACTAGATACAAATAGCACAATAACAAGCAATAACAACAATATGCATCAATCAATAAGTTTTGGGACAATGCACATAGAACTAAGAATGGCAACTATGCTCTCTTAACTGGTGCCTAAAGGTAGAAGGTGGAGACTCAATATAGTGGTGGAAGAAAGGCCCTTCATAAGGGAAGCAGGGATTTCAAGTTTCAAAAAGCGCTTCCAAAAATTATGGTACTTATTAGCTTTCAGCCCTCATTGCCCCTATCATAAGCATCTTGAAGTGATTAAGGTTAAAGTGAACAAACTATGGAGTATATGCTTGAAAAAGTATAAGTTAGCAATCTCATGTCCCTTGAATATGAGGGTCGCTCCTCATGCTACTAAACTTTAGTCACCTGTAAGTTCTTGTCAAAGTAAGTACATGTGTATCATAAAGAACTGCCAACGGGGTACCCCTTGCACATGGTACAGGATCTATCCCATAACCAAAATGACAAGGCAAGAAGACAATGAGCATCTCAGCGATCTTTTTATTTGCTATTTGCATAGGTTTTTATTGAGGATGCTTCACATATTTCTCATTATGGTGATGCTGCAAGTTTCCACCATGATTAGGCATGGCTTAGGCTAGCGGCCCATGCGTTTCTCTAACACAAAATACATAACTCCATGGACTTACAAGCTCCCCTTTTATTTCACACCGACGACATCCATAGACAAAAGAGCATGATATCAACTGTGTACAAAGTACAAGTGCAATGTTGAAAGCGTTCCCCGTGACAGCACGGTTCTGCTAATTCCAACGTATAAGTGCAAGCATATACAACATAGATGACACAATGGTTCAAGTTTATTAGGGTCAAGAAATATAAAGTGTGCCATCAAGTTTGTTAGAGCTTTAATCACTAAGTTTTCACATAACAAAATACTTTTTAATTGTAAGATAGATGAAAACAAGAATATACTTGGAATGGTGTAACACACCATGCATAGGAATTTATAGTGGACAATTTGGAATAACTTGGTTTCTTGGGAGTTGGAAGCATGAGTAGAGCTTACTCATACAACTGGAGGCTAGCAAAAGACTGGGAGCGACCAACTAAGAGAGCAATAATGTCCATAATCATGTAGAGCGACAAAACATTACTAATCAAAGCATAGAGTGGTACTACAAGTCAAGGACTAAATGATTATAGAGGCTATGGTGACTTGTTCATAGTCATAACATGGTGTGAGGATGTGCCAAGTCAACCCAAACAAAGCATCAAAGGAGAAAACCACAATACTATGCTTTTGCATGCTAAAACAACACATGATTCTTTCAAGGCACACTAAGAAATCCCAATTTTTTGGAACAAGTCATGCTAAATCAATAATCACTAAGCATAATGTAAAAAAACACCTAGAATGACATGCTAAAGTCTAAGTCACAATCAAAGCAAGCTCCTCTTGCACTATTTCAAGCAAGAACTTTCTACTCCTTTCCAACACCAATCAACTTATTTGAAACAACACAGTGAGAACGGGGGTCCAAACTAATTTATTAAAGCAAACTAAACAAACTAAGCAAAGCAAACAAAAACTAAGACACTCCAAGAACAACACAATAGTGCATGAAATAATAAAAACAAAGTGTCTAGAAAGACCTGAGCTTTTTATTGATGGAGAAGGGGATGCCTTGGGCATCCCCAAGATTTGACGCTTGTACCTCTTGGATATTTCTTGGGGTGACACGGGGTGGCATCCCCAAGCCTGAGCTTTTGTCTATTCTTCATCTCATTACATCATTCTCTCTCTACACTTGAAATTTTTCCTTCATACAAAACTTCACACAATCTTCATTAGCAACATTAGTGTATTCAAAAGTTAATAGACCCTTGGGATTAGCTTTAGAACAGCAAAACTTTCACTAAAAACACAAGCTACTGTAGCAATTCCCTCAAAAAGCTCAATTTCCCAAAAATAACCCAAAAAGGAATCAATAAGAAGCAAATGCAAATAATGACAGAAATCTGTCAAAACAGACAAGCAGGTAGAAACCGATTTTTTTGAAGACCTTATGTTGCTCAAATAAAAAGGTGTTGAACTAACTAAAGTTAGCTAACATACTGGGGGTATTATTCGTACATTTTCAGCTCAATACGACTTACAGAGACTCCTCATGAATTTTTATGGTGGAGCACAAAATTTTGTTTCGGGACAGCAACTCCCCAAATCTTACTTCCCTCTCATTAGAGATCATTCTTGGCACAAAAAGCAAACAAAAAAGGAGAAGGAGAGGTCATTACTGAATTAATAACTTCCAAGACTCAAGAAAACGCTTGGGTTATCTCCCAAGAAGTACTTTTCTTTAACGCCTTTAAGTTAGGCACAAGAAGCAAGAAATCAAGTATTTTCAAATAAAGAAGCATTAACATCAAACCTTGATTTAAAAGGAGGAGCAAAAAGCAACTTATCTCTCCGCATAGGGAAGTGTTCAATACCTTTCTTGAATGGAAATTGATATTTAATGGTGCCTTCTTTCATATCAATGATGGCACCAACAGTTCTAAGGAAAGGCCTTCCCAAAGTAATAGGACAAGAAGCATTGTATTCAACATCCAAAACATAGAAATCAACACGGACATAAGCATTGTTAACCATAATGAGAACATCATTAACACTTTCCATGAGTTTCTTCTTAGCATTATCATTAAGTGGGACATCCAAATAACAATCTTCCAAAGGTGGCAAATCAAGCATTTCATAAATCTTCCTAGGCATAATAGAGACACTAGAACCAAGATCACATGAAGCTTTGAGATCAAAGTCATTCACTTGCACATTAATAATGGGTTCCCAACTATCTTATACTTTCCTAGGAATAGAAGCTTTGTGTTTTAACTTCTCTTCCTTAATTTTAACAAGAGCATCTGTAATGTCTTTGGTAAAAGCTACATGCATATCACTAGCATTAGGACTTCTAGCAAGCTTTTGCAGGAACATAATCACTTCAAAAATATTGCAACCATCAAGATCAAAATCAAACTTAGCATCACTAGTAGTAGACTCATTGGGCTTAGGCATTGTAGGAGGATGAATAGGGACTTCTTGTGGTATAGTGGCATCCATATTGGTGGTGGTGATGGTGCACACACTATTGTTTCTAGCAATTTCAGCTTCCCTTTCCCACTTAGCATGAAGTTGGGCTAACAGTCTAAACTTTTCATCAATAGTAACTTGTATGGCATGAGTAGCAGCAAAGGTACTTTCCATGGTTTCAGTTTGCAGCCATTTTATTAATCAAAGAGGACTGTGCTTCAAATAAAGAGGAAATATTTTTCTCTACATTCAAAATCTTTTCCTCCATAGTCTTGTTGAAAGTGGTTTGTTCACTAATAAAGTCTTTGAGCATGACTTCAAGTTAAGAGGGGGCACTTCTAGCATTGTTGTAGGAGTTTCCATAGGTATTGCCATTATTAGGAGGATAAGGTCTATAATTGTTGCTACTACCAAAATTATTCCTATAGGCATTGTTGTTGAAATTATTGTTTCTAATGAAGTTCACATCAACTTGCTCTTATTGGGCAACCAAAGAGCCTAAGGGAACATTATTTGGATCTAAAGGATCTTTCCCACTAACAAGCATAGCCATAATAACATCTATCTTATCACTCAAAGAGGAGGTTTCTTCAAAAAAATTTACCTTCTTACCATGTGGAGCTCTCTTAGTGTGCCATTCAGAATAATTAACCATTATATTATCAAGGAGTTTTGTTGCAGCACCCAAGGTGATGGTCATAAAGGTACCTCCAGCAGCTGAATCCAACAGGTTTCTTGAGGAGAAGTTCAAACCTGCATAAAAAGTCTGGATAATCATCCAAGCAGTAAGTCCATGAGTGGGACAATTCTTAACCAAAGATTTCATTCTTTCCCAAGATTGAGCAACATGTTCATATCAAGTTTTTTAAATTTCATAATATCACTTCTCATAGATATAATCTTAGCAGGAGGGTAGTACTTTACAATAAAAGCATTTTTGCACTTAATCCAAGAATCCATATTATTTCTAGTCAAGGATAGCAACCATTCTTTAGCTTTTCCTCTCAAGGAGAAAGGAAGCAACTTGAGCTTAATAATATCTCCATCTACATCCTTATACTTTTGCATCTCACAAAGTTCAACAAAGTTATTGAGATGGGCAGCAGCATCATCAGAACTAGCACCAGAAAATTGCTCTCTCATCACAAGATTCAACAAAGAAGGCTTAATTTTATAAAAGGTAGCATCAGGAGCAGGTGGACAAATAGGAGTGCTTAGGAAACCATTGTTGTTTGTGCTAGTGAAGTCACACAACTTGGTGTTCTCAGCAGAGTTCATTTTGGCAAAAGTGGAGCAAGCCAACAGCAGCAGCAACTAGAGCAAGAGCTAATTTTTTTCTGTTTTTGATAAGAGAAAGCAAACCAAACTAAACTATTTTTTTTGGAGTTTTTGATAAAAAGAGGCAAACAAAACCAAGAAAAATAAACTAAGCAAACCAAAAACAAAGTAAATAGAAAGGTTGTGAAGGACTCCCCTTGTCAAGACGTCCTTAGCCTCCCCGGCAACAGCGCCAGAAAAAGGCTTGATGAGTGTGTGAACACTTCGTTGGGAGACCCCAAGAGGAAGGTATGATGAGCATAGCAGCAAGTTTTCCCTCAGTAAGAAACCGAGGTTATCGAACCAGTAGGAGGAAGGAAATGACTCAAAGATGTTGCTAGCAACTTGGAGACCTGCACAACACAAACTCAAGGCTTTGCCCCAACAAACAGTGAGGTTGTCAATCTCACCGGTTTGCTATAACAAAGGATTAACTGTATGGTGTGGAAGGTAATAGTGGTTTGCAACAAGTAAACAGTAACAGTGGAAGATGTATCAATGGTAAAGATTGGACCAGGGTCCATAGTTCACTAGAGGTGTTATCCTTAGATAAAGAAACATGGCATGCTGGGTAAACAAATTACATCAGGGCAATTGACAGGACTGAGCAAGGCATAACAATGCAATACTAGACATCAAGATCCTATGATATTCGATTGGGCAATACAATAAGATACATATACCACCATCCAACTGCATCTATGACTAGAATTCCACCGTTGGGTTATCATCCGAACCCCCTCCAGTATTAAGTTGCAAGCAACAGACAACTTCTTTAAGCAAAGTGTGTAAGCTAAACAATCCACTTGTTCCATGAACAAGAGATCGTTGTTTTCTCCCTACTAGCAACAGCACATCTACAACCTTAGAGATTTCTGTCACTTCCTTAGATTAAATAGAGGCATGAACCCAGTATCGAGCATAAATACCCCCTCTTGGAGTCACTAGCAACTACTTGGCCAAGATAGCTACTAACAACGGAGAGCATACAAGATCACAAACAACACATACATGATAGAATCAACAAGACAAAACCATTAATCAATCCGACATAGTAATCTCAATATCCATCGGATCCCTGCAAACACAACATGCATGATTACAAATAGATGAGATCTTGATCTTGAACGGAGCTCACAAGATCTAGACATGAAAGCACAAAGGAGGAGATACAACCATGTAGCTACTACATGTACCCTTAGTCCAAGGTGGAACTACTCACGCTTCATACCGGAGCCTGGCATGATGAAGAAGAAGGCCTCCGGGATGATCTCCCTCCGTCAGGGTGCCGGGAAGAGCTTCGGGTCCCTCCCCCCGATCTAGGGACGATGGTGGTGGCGGCTACAGACGGTTTTGTGGAATATTGATCGGTACTTAGGGTTTAGGCATCGGGGGATTCTTATAGGCGAAGAGGCGAGGCAGGACGGCGGCCAGGGGGCCCACACCCTGCCTAGGAGCGGCCTAGGGTGGGCCCACGCCCGGGGGTGGTGCGGCCGCCCTGTGGTCCCCTCCGTCTCTCCTCTAGACTCCGTGTTCTCCTCGGTGAAATATTGACTTTGACTTTTGTCCTGTCCAATTCCGAGAATATTTCCTTACTAGCTTTTCTGGAACCAAAAACAGAAGAAAACAGGCAACTGGCACTGTTGCATCTTGTTAATAGGTCAGTCCCAGAAAACATATAAAAACACCTCAAAGTGTGGACAAAGCAAAGTAGATACTAAACAAGCATGGAACATAAAAAATTATAGATATGTTTTCGACATATCACAGAGACACTAGAACCAAGGTCACATGAAGCTTTGAGATCAAAGCCATTCACTTGCATATTAATGATGTGTTCCCAACTATCTTCTACTTTCCTAGGAATAGAAGTTTTGTGTTTCAATTTTTCTTCCTTAATTTTAATGAGAGCATCTGTAATGTGTTTGGTGAAAGCCGTATTCATATCACTAGCATTAGGACTTCTAGCAAGCTTTTGTAGGAACATAATCACTTCAGAGATATTGCAACCATCAAGTTCAAAATCAAACTTAGCATCACAGGTAGTAGACTTATTGGGTTTAGGCATTGTTGTAGGAGGAATAGGGACTTCTTGTGGTTTGCTAGCATCCATATTGGTGGTGGTAATAGTACAAACACTATTGTTTCTAGCAATTTCAGCTTCTCTTTCCCACTTAGCATGTAGTTTAGCTAACAGTCTAACATTTTCATCAATAGTAACGTGTATGGCATGAGTGGCAGCAAAGGTACTTTCCAAGGTTTCAGGTTTAGCAGCCATTTTATTAATCAAAGAGGACTGTGCTTCAGATAAATATGAAATATTTTTCTCAGCATTCAAAATTTTGGACTATAAACTAGGAATTTCCCTATTCAAATTATCAAGTTGATGACTAATATTTTTCAAGATAGCATATTGTTCTTCCATAGTTTTAGTGAATATTTTGTTCTGCTCATATTGCATTTGCATGAAGTTTTTAGTGGATCTTTCAACTTCTAGAAACCTATATTCACTAGGCATTCCAGATCTATCATGATAAGTATTGCTATTATTAGGAGGATAGGGCCTATAGTTACTATTACCATAAGCATTGTTGCCAAAATTATTATTTCTAATGAAGTTCACATCAACTTTCTCTTGTTGAGAAACCAAAGAGGCTAAAGGAACATTATTTGGATCAATATGAGAATTTCCATTAACAAGCATAGCCATGATAACATCAATTTTATCACTCAAAGAGGAGGTTTCTTCAACAGATTTTACCTTCTTACCATGTGGAGCTTTCTCAGTGTGCCATTGAGAATAATTAACCATCATATTATCAAGGAGCTTTGTTGCAGCACCCAAGGTAATGGTCATAAAGGTACCTCCAGCATCTGAATCCAACAGATTTCTTGAAGAGAAGTTTAACCCTGCATAAAAATTCTGGATAACCATCCAAGCAGTCAGTCCATGAGTGGGACAATTCTTAACCAAAGATTTCGTTCTTTCCCAAGCTTGAGCAACCTGTTCATTATCAAGTTGTTTAAATTTCATTATTTCACTTCTCATGGATATAATCTTAGCAGGAGGATAGTATTTTCCAATAAAAGCATCTTTTCACTTAATCCAAGAATCAATACTATTTCTAGGCAAGGATAGCAACCATTATTTAGCTTTTCTTCTCAAGGAGAAAGAAATCAATTTAAGCTTAATAATCTCTCGATCTACATCCTTATATTTTTGCATCTCACAAAGTTCAACAAAGTTATTGAGGTGGGCAGTAGCATCATCAGAACTAGCACCAGAAAATTTCTCTTTCATCACAAGATTCAACAAAGCAGGCTTAATTTCATAAAAGGTAGCATCAGGAGCAGGTGGAGCAACATGTGTACTCAGGAAACCATTGTTGTTTGTGCTAGTGAAGTCACACAACTTGGTGTTCTCAGGAGAATTCATTTTTGCAAGCATGAAGCAAGCCAACAACAGCAGCAACTGGAGTAGGAACTAATTTTTTTTGTGTTTTTTATAAGAAAAGGCAAACCAAACGAAACAAATTTTTTGGAATTTTTGATAAAAAGAAGCAAGCAAAAGAAAGCAAAATAATCTAAGAAAAACAAATACAAAGTAAAGATAAAGGTTGTGAAGGACTCCCCTTGTGAAGCCGTCCTTAGCCTCCCTGGCAACGACGCCAGAAAGCGTCTTGATGCGGCTCAGATCAGTGTAGAGCTTCGTTGGGAACCCCAAGAGTAAGGTATGATGAGTACAACAATAAGTTTTCCCTCAGTAAGAAACCAAGGTTGTCGAACCAGTAGGAAGAAGGAAACGACTCAAAGGTGTTGCTAGCAACTTGGAAACCTGCACAACACAAACTCAAGACTTTGCCCCAACGAACAGTGAGGTTTTCAATCTCACCGATTTGCTGAAAACAAAGGATTAAACGTATGGTGTTGAAGGTAATGGTAGCTTGTAGAAAGTAAACAGTAACATTGGAAGATGTATCAATGGTAAAGATTGGAATGGGGTCCACAGTTCACAAGAGGTGTTCTCCTTAAGATAAATACATAACATGCGGGGCAAACAAATTACAGCGGGGCAATTGACAGGACAAAGCAAGGCATAACAATGCAATACTAGACATTCATGATCCTATGAGATTTGATTGGACATTACAACAATATACATAGACCGCCATCCAACTGCATCTATGACTAGTAATCCACCTTCAGGTTATCATCCGAACCCCCTCCGGTATTAAGTTGCAAGCAACGGATAACTGCTTTAAGCATAGTGTGTAAAGTAAACAATACAATTGTTACATGAACAAATTATCGTTGTTTTCTCCCTAGTAGCAACAACACATCTACAACCTTAGAGATTTCTGTCACTTCCCCAGATTCAATAGAGGCATGAACCCACTATCGAGCATAAATACTCCCTCTTTGAGTCACTAGCATCTACTTGCCCAAGATAGCTACTAGAAACGGAGAGCATGCAAGATCTCAAACAACATAGACATGATAGAATCAACAAGATAGAATCATTAATCAATATGACATAGTAATCTCAATATCCATCGGATCCCCGCAAACACACAATGCATGATTACAAATAGATGATCTTGATCATGAACGGAGCTCACAAGATCTAAACATGATAGCACAAAGGAGGAGAAACAACCATCAAGCTATTGTATGGACCCATAGTCCAAGGTGGAACTACTCACACATCATACCGGAGGCTATCATGGTGATGAAGAAGGCCTCCGGGATGATCTCTCCCCTCCGACAGGATGCCGGGAAGAGCTTCAGATCCCTTCGATCTAGGGACGATGGTGGCGGCGGCTATGGACTGTTTCATGGAGAACTGGTCGGGTGCTTAGGGTTTTGGCATCGGGGGCTTCTTATAGGCTAATGGGGAGACCGAGGGGTGCCCGAGGTGGCCGCACCCCAGGCGCGAGCCAGGACTGGCCGCGCGGCCAGGGGTGTGGGCCCCTCGTGGCCCTCCTTTGTCTCGTCTTCTGGCTCCGTGTTCTCCTCGGTGAAATATTGACTTTGGCTTTTGTCTCGTCGAATTCCGAGAATATTTATTTTCTGGCTTTTCTAAAACCAAAAACAGCAGAAAACAGGCAACTGGCACTGTGGCATCTTGTTAATAGGTTAGTTCCAGAAAACGTATAAAAATACCTCGAAGTGTAGACATAGCAAAGAAAAGTGGATACTAAACAAGCATGGAACATCAAAAATTATAGATACGTTTATGACGTATCAATGTCCATGACGGTAACAACCAGCAGAGCTTTACAGCACTCCCTCTGAAAACCAAATGATCGGATAAGAACACGGGTGCGCAAGACCGAATTCCATCTGATCCAGTAATCTCTAGGCAATAGACGCCCATGGGACTTCACAGGTGGAGTCTTACGGAACACGACACTCCCACCGAATCGATGGGGACTGGCATCCGGTAGATCTTCATCTTGGCACAAGAAGAATCCTAGGACCATCTCCATTATTCAAGCACACCATTAGGATCCCATGACACCGGACGGAGCAGAAAAGGAGGAGTCAGCCGCACATGAAGTTCATCCATGGTTGTTGGCAAGCCCTAGATCTAACCCTAAGGCCAAGATCCATGGCACTGTCGCACCGCCAATGGAAGTATCGCGTCATTCGCCACCAGATCGTTATCCTGGCTTTCAGTCCCCCTCCCCCCCAACTAGATCAGGCCGAGCCGCCTCCACAAACCCCTCTCCTCTCCTCCGTCTTTTTCCGAGAGGAGGGCCGCCACCGCCTTCGGCGCGGGCGTCGGCCAGGGGCCGTTGAGGGGAGGAGGACCGGTGGCGAGATCGTGGGTCGCCTCCGGAGCCGCTCGGACGAGAGTGTTTTTCTGTCATGCACCGTCTTGGGATCCATTGCTGACAAGGCTAGTAGATTGTGTGGTAATACATGAACATGATGTGTTCCGTTCAAACTTGCATATGAATGGCACGTTCTCGCTTAAATATTTAGGGATAGTGCATATGCATGCATAATAAATACTACCTCTGTTTCATAATGTAAGCCTTTTTAGCAAGCTAAAACAGCTCACTAAAAAGGCTTATATTGTGAAACGGAGAGAATAAATAACAAAAGAGAATTTCAAAAATGAAGGTGTCGCTATAGATTAACTTGTTCGTTGGTATGTAATGCGGGGGAGGAGCATTTTAACAAAAAAATAATCCCGTAAACTGTAATTGGCATGAGAATATGAGGTGCTGTTTTTTATAATTATGATGAAACAAATAAATATCCTCATTTCGTCCAGCTTTCAGCCCCCCTCCCCCCAACTAGATCAGGCCGAGCCGCCTCCACAAACCACTCTCCTCTCCTTCGTATTTTTCCGAGAGGAGGGCCGCCACCGCCGCCGGCACGGGTGGGGGCCAGGGGCCATTGAGGGGAGGAGGACCGGCAATGAGATCGTGGGTCGCCTCCGGAGCTGCTCGGACGAGAGCGACACGCAAGGTTTTTTTTCCGTCGTGCACTGGCTTGGAATACATTGCTGATAAGGCTAGTAGATTGTGTGATAATACATGAATATAATGTAAGTCTTTTTAGCAAACTAAAACAACTTGCTAAAAAATCTTATATTGTGGAACAAAGGGAGTAAATAACAAAAGAGAATTTCAAAAATGAAGGTGTCACTATAGATTAACTTGTTCTTTGGTATGTAAGGCGGGGGAGGAGCATTTTAACAAAAAATAATCCCGTAAAGGGTAATTGGCATGAGAATACGAGGTGCTATTTTTATAATTATGATGAAACAAATAAAGATCCTCCTTCCGTCCAATTTCTCCCTCTTTGTGACTCGCTCTACTTGCAAGAGGGAGAAAATTCAAAAAAAACATTATGTTTTAATTCCATGGCTAAGAACATGTGTTCTAACAGCATGCAAAGTTTCGCCAAGAAAAGACATGTGTGGCTGTCTGCGGAAAAATAAACAAAATTTGGTGCTCAAAGAAATTAAGGAAACTAGAAAATGTCCCGGGCGTTGCAACAAAAAATTATATCATGCATATGAAAAGTTAATAGTGATTCGAATGAAAATATGTTTTTATAATCAAATTGAAAGGCATGTATGCCTCATGTGTGGTTTTGGTAATTAATGATAATCTCTATGGACTAATGTGTAAATTAAGCTTCACTTGTAGGTTTGTCTATTGGCATCGCTTGGGCCATGTGTTGGTCTCAAGGTTAAAAGATGAAGAAATGTCCAAGGGGTTTGTGCCATTGGAAACATGAAGAAAGAAGGAGCTTGAAGGTTGATTAAGACAAGTGCAAAGAGTTGTATCAATATGGATCAACCTCAAGAAGGGATGAAGAAGAGAAAGCTCAAGATGCGCCATCTCTAGAAGATCTCATGCTTGAAGCTTGCCATCCTCATGATCATGGAGTGATGAAGACAAGTTCAAAGAAGAGGTTTCCTCATGGAGTATGGGGGAGCAATTTGCAAGTCTTCATCTTCATCAAGCAAGAGCAAACAAGAAAGGTGTTCCCACTATAGAAGAACAAGACGATCTACATCAAGTTCAAGTGGGATGCTCAAGGAAAAGGTATGTTCTTCATAGGGTTTCTCTTTTGACGGTCTCGTGTTGTTAGTTGGGAGACCGGGTTTAGGATAGATAGCCGTACTATCAAGAGGGCTCTCAAGCGGGTGTCTCGTTTGCATCGTTCGGAGAGAGCTCAAACCTTTGTATTCATAGCATCATCTTTCTTGGTTGTTACTTGGTTTTTGTCCATGATAGGATCTAGAGCTTGTGGTCATCATTATAACAAGCTCTAGTTCATCAAATAAGTATTTCACTTGCATATCTTATTGCGGTTTTTGATCTTGCGAGTTTTCCGGCTCCACACCTTGGGAGATACTTCACATATATATTCATGGTATTTTTTCCCTAGGTGATACCCAATATTTCGGTTTGTTGGATTCTATTCATCATCATCTTTCCAACAAAATTGGTTTCATATCGTTTGGAGTTCGGATGCGAAAGTTATAGCATTTCTGGTTTTTGGAATTTCCCTGACCGGAAGTTCCGGCTTCTCATTGGAAGTTCCGCTAGGGCATTTTGCCGCCAGAAGTTCCGGTTCTTCTTCCGCTCACGTACTGTATCCTCTCTATTTGGTTTGTTGTATTTGACAGAATTTGGGCCGGAAGTTACGGCGATAATACCGCCCCCACTGGAAGTTCCGCTCGGGCCTAGTTGCCGCCGGAAGTACCGATTGAAAATCCGGCTCTTGTTCCGCTCATGTTCAGTAACCTTCTGTTTTGGATGTGTCTATTTGACAGAACTTCTGTCGGAACTTCCACCGGAATTTCCGCTCCCACCGGAAGTTCCGGTGGACCGGCGAAAGTTCCGACCAGGACTCGTGTTTTCAGTTTCTCGCTTCGCAGTTTTTGACCGTTGGCTAAGTGCCACCGGAAGTTCCGGCCAGGGTCGTGAATGCCCATAACGGGCATCTGGGAGCCCTTTAAAAGGGGCTCCTCTTCCCCTTCGTGGGCACTAGCTTTTATTCTTGGTTCTTGGCTTTCTCTCTCTCCTCCATTGTTAACCTTGAAGAAGCTTTCCCTCTCCCTTTCCCTTCCTATGATTCTTGCATCTTTTTGAGAGATTTGAGAGAGGAGATCTAGATCTACAATACCCCCAAGCTAAATCCCTTCTTTGTGAAGGAATCATTGGGATCTAGATCTTGGAGAGTTTTGTGTTCACCTCTTGTGTTCTTCCTCCCTTATTCCCCCAATAGCTTTTGTAGCTTTGTTGGAATTTGAGAGTGAAGGACTTGCCTTTGCATTTGTTTCATAGTTTTGAGTTCTCCTCGGAGATTCGGCGAGTACAAGCTTGTGGGCTTGTTACTCTTGGGTTCTTGGAACCCTAGACGGTGGTGTGGTTGGATTGTTGACCTTTTGTGGTCTTGTTGACCTTTTGTGGTCTTGTTGACCTTTTGTGGTCTTGTAGCCTCTTGTGGATTTGTTGGCCTTTTGTAGCATTGTAGCCTTTTGTGGCTTTATTGTTGGGAGCCTCCAATTGAGTTATGGAGTAAGCCCCAATCTTGTATGGGTTCGGTGACCATCCTCAAGCGTCCCATAGTGGAGCGAGTGCCCGCGTTTTATGGTGCGCACTTGGAAGAATAGGATGAGCCTTTTGTGGCGTCGGTGAGTTGCGTGCTTCCGCATCCAGGGTGAGGCCTTGTGTGGCATTGGGTGAGCATTAAGCCACCACACCTCGAGGTGTGCCATTTGTGATGTTCGGAGAGCATTGCGCCATCGCACCTCTCCAATGGAGACGTAGCTTCTTTGGAAGTGAACTTCGGGAAACAAATCTTCGTCTCTGCGTCCATCGGTTATCTCTCAACCGAGCCCTTTACTTATGCACTTTACATTGTGATAGCCATCGTTCTTGAAGTATTTATATCTTGCTATCACCTTGTTGCTTGTATTGCTTAGCATAGGTTGTTTGTGCACTTAGGTGAACTTTATGGCTAGGTTTTGTGCTCAATAAATTAAACGTCAGTTTTATTCCGCATTTATTTGAGCCTAAATCGTTATAATTTTAAAAGCCTATTCACCACCCCTCCCTCTAGGCAACTTCCTTTGTACTTTCAGAAATATTATATCATTTTAGATTTACAGATAGATCACGAATGCGAAATAAAGCAGACCTTGGTACACAAAGCTAGGCTTTATTGAAGCAGTGATGAAACTTGGAGCAACCAAGCTAATACGATCATAAAAATAGGACACTACAGGACGCGCGCTACACCAAGGGCAAAAAGCCGTCAGTGTATGGTACACCGACGGCTGCCCTCGGCGTAGCCTCCTAGGCGAAGGTCTCCCTCGGCGGAGCACACACAAACCGTCGGCGTATCGAAATGTCGTCGGCGTAGCGGCCGCCGGCATAGCCTGTCGCCCGGTTGCAAAAATATTAAAAAAAATATTATTTTTTTACTTTTTTTCACAATTTTTTTAACCTTTGAATTGTTTGATTCATTAATCTCTCACTTTGAACATTTTTAACACTAGTTATACTTAATATTTTATTAAATTACAGTCTTGGTCAAACTTTTCAGCCGGTCACCCATCCTAATACTACTCCAGCTTCAGCACGCTTAACTTCCTCGTTCCTTCAGAATCTGTTTTCGCAAAGTAATTTATACATTGTTGTCAATACTATGATATCAGTCCTATTAACTCTTATATCATCATGTCGCATGTTTGTATTTTTTGAAATTATAAACAATTATTTAAGTAAACATTAATGAATAAGTAAAAATATTATTGAATTCAAATAAAAATATAATAATTTTACTTTTTGTATTTTTCTATTTAATATGGAATAATTAATATCTTTAAATCCGTAAATCGGAATTCAACAAATAATATGTCTAAATTAATCAGAAAAATAAGAGAAATCCAAATATGATATCCATATCAACTAATCACAAACCCTCCATTTTTGAATTAGCTATTTGGTGGTTGCTTCAGAAAATCATCTTTTTGCACTTGGAAAATGAAAAATGGCTTTTTGGTGCGATGAAAAGGAAAAATTGCATTTGATCTTTGATAAAATAGCATATTGTGAACCTAAAAATGATTTTTATAAAAAAACATGAGCATAGGATCATGTACCTGTAGTTCATATCTGACCCATTTCCTACCGATTCGGCAGGAATTTATCCTTTTTACCAAAGGTGGATGGAAAGGTTTCGGATCCCCCTGTTAGAACATTGTCTATATAAGGTGGTCTATTATTTTTGTAAAATGTGGTGGTAGCATTTTGAATTAGCCATTTGGTGGTTGCTTCACAAAACCGTCCGTTTTTTATGCTCGGAAAATGGGAAATGGCTTTTTAGTGTGATGAAAAGGAAAACTTCCTCTTACAACATTGTTCGTCATCCCATGATGCACGTGTATGCATAATATGGACACATTATCACAAACTACGCCTTGATTCTAGCCATAACATTGGTCATTTGACCCGAAAGCCAAGAAACCTTGAATGAGATAGGTCTTTTTGTGAAGGTTTTTTTGAGACATAATCAACATACCAAGTTTGATATTTTTCTTCTAACTATGTCACATAATATAACACCACGTGAAGGTTTCGCATTGTTTCGATCGTTTTTGAATTTTTTATGCCCGTTTTAAACTATATATAATGTTTTATGTTTCACTTAATTTTTATTTACAAATGTGTAATATTTGAGTGTAGATAGATAGATCTTATTTTTTTGCAAATTTTGATATATTATTTATATTTTTCAGAATTATAATGATTTAGTTATAATTTTTCAAAGTTTATTAAGGTAAAATAAAAAATAGCTACGCCGAGGGCAGCCGTCGGCGTATGCATAGAATATGCCGAGGACAATTCTACGCCGACGGCTGCTTGGCGGGGCTGGCCTGGACGATGGCTACGCCGACGGCCCCGACGTTTGCCCGTCGGCGTAGCGACCGGCCGTCGGCGTAGCTTCCTATTCCTATAGTGGGAGGAGTCTTATAGATTTTTCTTTACAATGATCGGGTGCAGCCTCCGTTCAAAAAAAAAATCAGGTGCAGCCTTACAAAGTACCGGCCGAACATATCAAAGTCAGAGTATATAAACGTATTAATGAGTAGGGTGATGCAATTTGTGGATGCAACTCATAAGGGAGTACATGAGAAAAGAACAAAAATAGATCTCCATGACCAAAGGAGTACAGAATACCTGATTGCAGTGAAGGTTTACAAAGCTGTACAACGACTTGTCTAAATTAAAAGCTCATAACTTTTTAATGAAGAATCAACCTGTGATACATTAGTAGAGCTGAGTATTCGTGTGTGCATGTGGCTGACCATTCATTTAGCTGGCGCGTGTACATTTTCAGAGAAGTAAATCGGTCACTTTCTTCAGATAACCTAAGTTACACACAATTACTCCTCCGCGGTATTTAAATATTTAAATACTCACATACTTCTCTTGAAATAGGCTTAATTAATTTGTCACCTGAAAAAGTAATGAAACAATATTCACAACTTCATGAACTCATGAAGTATCCTCAAATAAGGCAAATAGTACCTTCTACGGTTCTACCCGTCAAGATTGAATGGGACAGGTACGTATCACTGTTTTGATAGACTGAAATAGTGCAATGCTATATATGTGAGATTAATAGCCTTGGGGAAACCAATGGTACAATTGAGATATAGTATTCTTGTCCGTCATGAGTATCTCACTCCTCTTGCATACTGAACGAAGTTAAGCGTATCTTTCATGAAGTCAAAAATCTGCAGGACGAACAAACATTCAAAATTGCAAGAGTTAAATGATAGAACGAGTGGAAGAAAAAGAGAGAAACATATGGTGGCGATGGCGAAGAGATGCTTGTTTGGTTGTCGCGGGCCAAACCGTCTCATCTGAGTCGCGCATACGCTGCAGCCTGCAGGAAATGAACCTCCATGTAACATGATAATATATGCCACAAAGATGACTTAAGAAATTGTAGCAGAGGGTCAAGATCTTGCTGAATGTCTGCAGTTCTATACGATAGTAATGCCAGCGACAGTGAGAGTCAAGATCTTGGAGCAAAATTCCTGTTGTGGTAGCAATTCCAGGGATCATGGTGGTAGACCATTTGCAGATCACGCTATTGTGACCACAGTCGTCGACTCATCGAGGTGCGGCTTAGACGGTGTGCCCAATATTTTACCCGGCATGGCAGCACAGTAGCACAATGGCCTGAGATTCATTCTGGCGAAGAGATGTAGAAGATCGGGTTGAGGAGCAGCAGTACACGGAATGGCGTCGCTGTAGCACAATGTTCCGGGATGATATCTAACCGAGAGAGGAGATTGGGTTGAGGAGCAGCAGTACCGGTGGGTTGGAATCCCTAGAGCATCACTAGTAGTACCCTCAAACCCTCAAATTTTCAAACCAGTTTAAAGGTTGAGAATTTGCATTTTTTGACACTTTTAAGGGTTAAAAAACAGAGGCAAAGACTAGAACCCTCAAACCCTTAAAAAGGTTATTTATAAGGGTTGGACCCTGAAATTTTGCTCCCAACCCTTACTTCTACGGGTTGGAATTGGGTTTGAGGGTTGGACCCTTAAATATTTTTGAGGGTTTGAGGGTTTAGGGGTTCTAATCTTTGCGTTTTTTTGTTTTAACCCGTAAAAAAAGGTTTTTTTTTCAAAAAGGGGGCAAAAGCTTTGCCCCAATCGATTAATTAAGAAGGAGTTTTACAGGAAGAAGTTTCGAGGCTACTAAAAAAATACAATTACTCTCGCGGCATGAATTCACCCAACCGCTTTGCACCCGCACACACCCACAAGCGGGCTTCGCGCTTAATCCTATCTAGCACTATAAGCGGTGGCGCAAGCTTTTTGCGGAAGACCCTGTCATTCCGCTCATTCCAAATCTCCCAAGTGACGAGTAGGGTGAGGGACGCCATAGCTTTGTGGTTCGGGATCTGACCCCCCGTCATCATCTCCCACCAATTCTTTGTGGAGAGGCCCATCCATTGCGTTTGGTCTAATTCAGGAATGCCAATCCAATCTTTGATGGATGCCCAGACTCGTTTAGTGAACCGGCATTCCACGAAAAGATGGTCAATCGTCTCCGTTGTTTGCTTACAAAGCGGACAAGCACCGCAGTTTTGCCATCCCCTCTTGGCCAAACGATCCGCGGTCCAAATCCTATTTTGGGTAAGAAGCCAAGCAAAGAACTTCACCTTCGGCGGTGCCCAAGCCTTCCAAACTAGTTTGTGCATGCTGGAGGCGGTGGAACCCAAGAATTGCACCTCGTAGGCCGACTTGGCCGTATATTCACCATTATCCGTAAGCTTCCAAAGAATGTCGTCCTCAGCATCCTCGTATAGTTGCACCTCTTGAAGTAGAGACCAAAGTTCAGCGCATTGTGCTAGGTGTTCGATAGAGAAGTCATTTCCCAATTTTATGTTATGCACCCATGCATTATCGTGCATGGCTTGGTGCACCTTCCACTTCTTTCTCGTGGAGATACCGAAGATGAGGGGCGCAATGTCCATAGGCTTCCTCCCAAGCAGCCATGGTGCATGCCAAAAAGGAGTTTTATGGCCATTACCAATGGTGATGGTCGTGGCGGCATAGAATATGGACATATCCTTGTCGGAGCAAGGGTTGCCGGACCCAATCCAAATTTTATCGGGATTCTTCCATTCAAGCCAAGGCCATCTCAAGCGAAGCGCCACCACAAATTTGTCCAAGTTTTTAATCCCAAGCCCACCGAGCCTCTTTGGCCTACAAACAGTCTCCCAATTGACCTTGCACTTAGCCCCGGTGGTCTTGTATTTAGCCTCCCAAAGGAAGGCCCTTTCAATTTTGTTGATGGACTTCAGAGTTTCGGGAGGGACAATGAGAGATGTGAGGTAGTAAGTTGATTGTGATGTAAGCACCGACTTGACGAGCTCATTGCGCCCGGCCATAGTGATGAACTTGCCATTCCAAGTTTGGAGCTTCCCGGCGCACTTATCCTCAAGATGTTGAAAATCTACCCTTTTTAGCTTCCAAACCGAAAGTGGTAGGCCAAGGTACTTCAAGGGGAAGTAGGCTCTAGTAACCGGAAGCCCACCAAGGATGTCGTCAAGGTTGATATTTTCACATCTAATGGTGACAAAATTGCTCTTATGAAAGTTGGTGCAGAGCCCCGTAACCTCACCAAAACTTTCAAGTATTATGGCAAGGTTGCTAATATCCTCTTTTATAGGTGCCACAAAAATGGCAGCGTCATCAGCGTATAGAGAGGTTCTTAAGATGGTCCTCCTTCCGCGGAGCCTGTGAAGCAGGCCGTATGAGGTGGCCCTCTCCAAAATTTGGGATAGTGGGTCAATGGCAAGTACAAAAAGTAGCGGAGAGAGAGGGTCCCCTTGCCTTAACCCTCTACCATGCGAGATTGGGTGGCCCGCAATGCCATTGAGTAGCACCCGAGAAGTTGAAGTTGAAAAAAGGGCGGTGATCCAATCTCGGAACCGGCTAGGGAAACCCCGACGATGTAGGAGGTCAATGATGTATTCCCAACGCACCGAGTCAAAAGCTTTCCGAATGTCAAGTTTGAACAAGAGAGACGAAATCTTCCCCTTGTGAAATCTCTTCGCAAGGTTTTTAACATAGAGGAAATTTTCATGGATGCTCCTCTTCTTGATGAAAGCACTTTGAGCATTGGAGACCAAGTCATTCATAAACGGCCCAAGGCGGGAGGCCAACATCTTGGCGATGATCTTTCCGATGGCATGGATCAAACTTATGGGACGGTAATCGCCAATCCCTTCTGCCCCGTCCTTCTTGGCCAATAGAACAATATTTGCGGAGTTAAGCCAATGGAAATTTTCCACTTGGAGGCTCCCAAAATGGTTTATGACCCTCATGACGTCCTCTTTTATGATGACCCAACATTTCTTGAAGAATAAGCCGGTGAATCCATCCGGTCCGGGCGCCTTATCCCCAGGCATTTGATTTATTGCATTTTCCACTTCATCCTCAGAGAAGGGATCCCCTAAGCTTTGCAAATCCGGGCTGTCAAAAGGAAGCTCGTCCCAATTAAGGTCTTGTCTTCTTTGCTCCCCGCGGCCCATGACCTCCTTAAAGTGGTCGTGGATGATATCTTGTTTGTCTTTGTGCTCAGTAACCCACCCTTGGTTGTGCTTTAGGCGGTACATGTGATTCTTCCTTCTACGTGCATTGACCCTCATGTGGAAAAATTTGGTGCTGGCGTCTCCCTCTCTAAGATTCGAAATTCTTGCACTTTGCTTTTTCCTAGATCTCTCCACAACGGATAGGGCGACGACCTTCCTTTTCAAACGGGCCCTAAGCTCCCTCTCCCCGGCTGAGAGCACCCTATTTTCTTGGTCTTTGTCAAGGTGGAGGATCACAAGCAGGGCGGCGTGCAAAAGCACCTTCGCATTTGAGAACAGGGCACGCCCCCATTTGGACAAGCATTTGGCCGTCCTGGATAGCTTGTGGAAAAGAGTGTGACAAGGCTCGGTATGAGAAGTGTGCTCGCTCCAAGACTTTTGCACTACTTCCATGAACCCGGGGAGACGAACCCAAAAGTTTTCAAATTTGAAAGAGCGGGGTCTTCTAGGCCCACTATCATCGGCAAGGAGAAGAGGGCAGTGGTCCGAAAGCGATGACAAGAGCGCGTGGAGGACATGGATGTCGAATCTGATGTCCCATTCGGAATTGCAATAGAAGGCGTCAAGTTTGCAAAGCGTTGGGTTCGCCCTCTCATTGCTCCAAGTAAACCGCCGATTTTGCAAATGAATCTCATTGAGCTCGCAGGCAAGAAGGGCCGCCCGAAAGCGGTTTATTCTACTTCTATTAGTGTTGCGCTTGTTTTTGTCCCTTGCTCTCCGGATTTGGTTGAAATCACCAAGAGCAAGCCATCTCACCCCTGGAGGAGGCTTCTGCGCCACAAGCTCGGCAAAAAAATCGTCCTTACGATCAGCCGCCGTCGGACCATAGACCGATGTTATCTTGAAGTCACTCTCATGGCCAGAATTAAGGAGGTGCACGGTCGCCGATAGACAGAACTCAGTTATTTGTACGTCGGTAATCTGCACTCTAGAATCGTCCCACAACAGGAGAATGCCGCCTCTAGTACCAATGGCCGGCCTTTGAGAAAAACTTTTTAATTTGTTGCCTCCAATGTAGCAAGCATCAAAGGGGGAGATATCTCCCAGCTTGGTTTCTTGTAAACATACAATATGGCAGGAAGAGGTGGCAATGGTTTCATGCACCGTGTCTTTCCTGTCATGATCGTTCAACCCTCTGACATTCCAACCTAGAATATTCATACTTTGTTCTAACATGGGGAACCAACAAGACCCTTTTGCACAAGCACACACATCAAATTTGCTAACAGCCCGAAAAAAGGCAGACTCAGCATGGCTACAAATTCCAACTCCTGGAACATGCTCCAGCTAGAAGGAAAGGCACCCTCTGTAACAACTCTAAGCCTGGGAGATGAAAGTAACATGGTGGTAAGGCTAGCCCTTCGGAAACGATCAAGCAAACAACAACAGCTAAACATTGAGAACAGCAACATCTCTAGCTTCTTGGTCCAGCGCTGCGGCTCCACCAAGACCCATCAGTGCAAGGTCAACCGCTTCTTCTTTAGGTGTGTTCACCATGAACAGCACGCGCATTGTCGCCAGGACATGCCCAGGGACCTGCCCCTAGAAGCGCCGCGAAAATTCTGCCATGGCCTGCTCGGTCACTTCCTCACCATCCTGGATGATACCCAAGCTGTGGCACACCACCGTCTCTGCAGCCTGGACAATGGGCCTGACCCTCTTCTTCGCCTTCAGCCTTGCACTAGACCTCCTCACTGAGTAGCTAGTGTCGCGGGAGATGGATACACCGGCAAGAGTCTTCCTCCTAGCCGTCGGCCGCACCGGCGGAGGGGAGCCCAGCAGGGCCTGCTTCTTAGCCCTGAAAAGCGGGGCCAACGGCTCTACTGGTGACGAGCCCGACGAGGTGGCCGTGCCGCCGCCAGACCCCAGCAACGGCGACGCAGGCACCGCTGACCCAACAGAGCGCAGAGGTGTCGAGAGGCACTCAGGCGAAGCCCCAAAGCCAGGAGAGCGAGAGAGTGTCTCCACGGAGACGAGCGAAGCAGGCGATAGCAGCTGCAGGGCGTGACGCGCGCCATCAGAAGCTTGCCCAACAGAGCGTGGGGAGATGGAGAGACGCGCCAGGTCGCCCGTGCTGCTGCGCGCGAGCAGGAATAGGGGCATGTCAGACCCCTTGCCGCTAGGCGGAGATGGGCACACACCGGACGGTGATGAAGGAGGGTCCGGCGTGACTGGTGGCGTCCTCGCAGCCCTCGAGAGTTGCCGGCTACGGGCCGGGGAAGCCGAGCGTGCCCTTGGCCTCCCACGTAGCTGACGGGGCTCAGGCAAGGGAGACATCGCGCTGCCCGAAGACAGGAGAACCGCGCCTCCGACGCTAGCCGTCGACACGGCGTCGAGCTCGACAGGGTGATCGAACTGGCTCACCTGATGCAGGGCCAGCAGCGCCAGCGCCTCCTCAAAGGCAGACTCCACGCCGACAGGAATCCGCTGCCTGCCGCCCTGCTGCGGCTCAGGCAGGGTCACGCCCAGCTGGCCACAAGCCAGCGCCCCCACCACCGACGCGACGACGTGCTAGTGCCGGCGCCCAGCATCCCTGTTGCTCGAGCGATCCCGCTGCCGCCCCTGCTCGTGAGCGCCTCCATTGGCCCTTGACCCTCGCGACAGGCTCCGGCGAAGCTTCTCACGCCAGCTGCGTGATCTGTTGCGGCCACGCCTATCGCGGTCGTCTTCGTCCTCATCCCGGCGACCTCGGCCTTGGCGGCTCCCTTCCCTGCACTGCAGGCGCGCGCTGGTGTCGTGGATGGAGCGCTCACCGTCCACGTGGCCCCAACGCCACTCGCCCTTGCCCGGCATTGGCGGTTGGGACTCGATCGGCCCCGACAGGTCCTCGACGATGTCGAGGTGGATGATGCAGCGACGACGCAGTTTTGAGGATACTACTAGTAATGCTCTTATAGTCATCCTGGAGGACTCTAATATTCATGATAGGGAGACGAAAGGAGGCACCTCTGGAGGACGTAGGAGGAATTGATGATGGTTTTTGTTTAAATGAATTAAATGTTGAATTGGTGGAAGAGAAGAGGACACATGCGTTACAGCTACTGTAACACAATGATGATGTGGCTTAAGATCCCGACGTGAAGGCTGAAACGGGAGGCCATGGTGGCTTAAAAATGCTGACGTGGCCTTACAGATGATGTGGCATAGCTGCATGTTTAAAGAAATATAGTAGTGGGGGTGATCTTCTTAGGCTGGTCCTAGTGCTAGTATCATAAGATGTATCATGTATGCCAACTTGGCAAAAATCTGATGTGGTATCATAATTAATGAAGAGAGATGTGGTTAGAGTATCATAGGTAGATACAGTATCATAACACGTAAAACTAGAAATCATAATGGCAAATAAATCTTGTACACACATTTTGTATAAAGATTCTACAAATCAATAAATATACTCTTACTATGATACTACTATATGATACAATGCACTAGAGACATAGTATCATACACTAGTATCATATGCATGATACTAGTATTATGATACTCCCACTAGGACCAGCCTTAGTTATATAAATAGGATGTGTGGCTTTTTAGAGCACTAATATGTTTTGGAAAGGAGGAAGCATTTTGCCTCATTATTACTCTTTTGCACATTTCTTAACATGGTAAACAAACGGACATGTGGGCGTACGGACGCAAGGTCCCTGCGCCCGGGCTTCGCTCCCGCTCGCCTCGAGGAATCGATCGAAAGCATCGACAAAATCACGATCAGCTAGCTTTGGGCAAAACTTTGTCAGCGAACCGAGCGAACCGAGCAAGGGTGGCGCACGCGTGGCTTTGAGCCAACGAACCGAGCGAGCGTCGTCCCAGGCTTCCAGCGACAGGCAGCGGGTGGGCCTTAAGCGTCGTGATGGGCCTTGAATTAGGCCTTGAGCCATGAACCGATCGAGGCAGCAGACACCGAGCCAGGAACCGATCGAGGCATTATGACTGATCAGACAGCACACGACTCCTCTCGTTCTCGTTCGAGTGCCCCTTCGGCCTTGGAAAATAATATTTCCTTCTATCCATATTAATTCACTCAAATTTGTTTGGATTTAAATAAATTTAGATATTATTTAATATATAGGTTTATCCAAATTTTAACAAATCAAAATCAATTAATATAGACCGGAGGAAATATGTTAGAGCATGTACTATGCTGGATTTTTATCTAGGACGTTTAGAAAGATAGTTACCATGTGTATTCGAGCCAAATTTATTGGCTATATATGCCCACGCGCCGACGCTTATTTTTTCATCAACGCTACCAAAACTATCAAAAACTTGAAACTACCCGGATTAGATTCTTACCGCCTATCCTAAGCACCTACACTGTACGTCCCCTTGCTCGGGGTTCAAATGAATCGATTCTCCGTGCGTCCACTAATGCTACGCCTACGGAAATAACTTATAAAAAAGTTCTACAAACTCACAACGTGTACAGAAACATGAGCAAGAAACAGCGGCCAAGCTCAACTACATGCGGCCCGCTGTAATAATTTTTCCGCCGAATTTGTGGATGTTTCTGTCGAACACCTTGTGACCGAGCACTCGCCGACGGAAACTATAAAGATTCAAATATGTCACCGTTTTGTGTTCGTCTGGGTACTCAGCCTGGGTACGTGAGTGAAAAACTAGGCGTACCCAGGCCGAAATCAAGTTTCGTCCGATCAAAAAAAGTCCTGGATTTTGGATTCGTCCAACGAATGGAAATGCTCTAAATAGATAGCACAAAAGTAACAAGTCAGGTAGAACCGGTGCACAATTGGGTCATTATTTATTTATTAGTACTTTCATACGATCGAAGCATGAGCGACCCCAAACTTTTCAAGCACTACACATACACACACGGTTAATCCCCTAACATATTAATTGTGGGCCGGGGATCGATTTCACAAGCATGCGTATGCGTCGTAGCTGCATGCATGCGCGCATCAGTTGGCCACCGCTCGGAGCTTCATACCGGCGGCGCAGTGGCCGGGGACGCCGCAGATGAAGTAGTTCACGCCTTTCTTGAGACTCAGCGTGGCGCTCCCTGTCGCTGTTGCCGCCGCGTCAGCGGCCCTGCGCACCTTGCAGCTCCGGTACTCCGACGCGCTCACGGCCACCGCGTTGTGCGCGCCTGCCTGGTACTTGAAAACTGCACGCAATCAATGGTGTTACTTTTCTCCTATATGATCCTGAGAAAGGAGGACGACTGGACGAGGGAGAGAGGGAGAGTCTACCAAGCGTGTCACCAGCCGCGAAAGCCTTTCCAGTGGCCCAACTGTCATAAGAAACAGAGAAGCCCCAGCCGCTGGAGTCGCCGACGACGTGGGTTTCAGCGAGCACAGTCGTCGTCGTCGTCGAGCAGAGAAGCACCATCAAACCCAGAACCACAAGGCTTGCGCTGCATCTTCCCATGGCTCAAGTATGTATGTGCCTACTTCAGAGTGAGTGTTGTGTGGTTTTATGTAATTTCTGCGTCTTGCAATCTTCCACATGGTGCCATTTTATACTGGTCTGGTCTGCTGTTGTTAATTGTTAGTGCCAAGTTAGGTACGGTGTAGTGGGCCACCAGCCCACCCATGAAGAAACGTAGGTTCGTCCTAGAATCTTTGTGCTAACTGAGCTTCCACAAGGCTCGGTGATTTTGGCTTTACAGATTTATTTAGCCTTTCCTGCTTCTTCTTTAATTTCTCCGCTAGCTTTTCTTCCATGACCTACCCACATCCAATAAAATTACCATGCTTACAAATCCATGGCCAATATGATCAGGTCGATGTGCTCTACCTAGGTAGTATGGTGGGGTATATATCGAACCACATCCTTTGCACGGCCAGTAAACTAACAAAGCAGTGAAGAATGATATCATGGTCACTCAAGGCCACTCTAGAATATCACCATCTTGTCTAGTTGCATACTAATGCTGGATTATTAGGCAGAATTTTCATAATTAATTTCAAAATATAAATCATGATGATAACATCCATATATTATAACAGCTACTATCTCCTCGCAATGTCTCTCCATCTCCTCCTCGCAGTGTCACGCCCGGATCTTGTGGTGGATCGACCCTGCGCTGCCGTCTCCTTGCGGGCCGCTAGCCATGGCCGTCGGTTGGGATCGGTGAGGCAGATCACGCAGGTCGTCGGCGGGTGGCGTGGGGGCTACCGATCTAGCTTCGAATAAAGGGGGTCTGGTCCTAGGATCCCTCTCACGCCAATACGAGGATCTACTTGATGTGGTCCTTCCTTCCTGTAGCTGGAGTGTCGAGTTCCGGAATGGCTCCGCTGGTGAACTCCAATGGACGACATGTCGGAGTTTGTCAAATTAGATGGATTTCAGTCATGCTCAACCATGTTTTTATCTTACCGTTTGGTTTCAAAGGGAGCGATGTGAAGCTTTGCAATCTGTTGCCATCAAGGAAATGTCTTTAGTCCCATGGTGAAGTCAGTCGCGGAGAATGACATGGAAGCCGAGGTCTGGGGACTGATAATGGTGGTTTGAATCCTGGTGGTTTGAATCTTGGAGCAGCGACATCGGAAAGTGGGGGTGACAGTACATGAGGATTCCAGAGTTCAAACTTGCAGGGTGAAAAACCAAGGTCTGGCCTTAATTGGTTGTGTCTGTCAATGATCTTGTTGAAGGCATTGTTTTGTGAGTACGGACTTTCTCTGGGGTGAAAACCCACGATAGATGATTGGGGTGATGACGGCGCTTATGCACTGTTGCCTTCTTGGAGGCGTCACTTTTGGAGAGGATGGATTTCTAGTGGTGTTTGGTCCGCTGTTGTAAGGCATAGATCGTTGCAGTGAGACTTTTTTTTGTAATTCTTTTTTTTTTGGCTTTGTGTATCCATAAAGCTAATAGGATAATGTGTTGTTGCAGAGGCTGGGTGAAATTGGTATTAATATATGCTCCTTTTAAAAAGAATAGTTACAATTGTGTGAAACTCTAATTAGAAGTAGTGCAAACTTTACAACAACCATAATAAAATAATAGATCAGAACAAAGCACATGTACTGATCGTTCGTAGATGGAGAAGCCGTTGGTGCAGAGGTTGCAGAGACCGGTCGAAGAAGATGACATAGAAGATGGCGTGCACGCGGTCTGCTTGACTACCAAGAAGACGAGTCGTGATGACGAACTTGAGCAGTCACGCGGAACGCTTCTCAAAAACCTTATTTGCTCTCTCTCGTACTGTATCGCGAAGACGAGTGGTTCCAAAGACATGCTCTCTTGTTTGCCGGTGCACGCCGGCACTCGGAATGGAGTAAACTACGGTGGCCTTGGCGAGGGCGGCATGGCGCCTTGTTGGGGGACTCAACGCAGCTAAGCTTCTCATATCCGCGTGGTGCAGGTGATGGCGGTGGTGCCCGCTACAATCTCCGGCCTGCTGATGGGAGCCGGCGGGCGGCGGTGTGGGGGTCGTCATTCTGCCTAATAAAGGAGGCGGTCCCTGAGTTCTTCTCGCGTCAAGATGTTGGTCTGCTGGATGCCTGGCCTTATGGATATGGTCGGTGACGAGTTTCGGAAGGACCCACCGGCGAGCTCCCTTGAGCGCCTCATGCCTAAAGATTGTTGGATCGGATGGAATTCGATCATGCGCATCCTTATTTTTTTTACTGTGCGGTTCCAGGAGGGAGCGTTGCGAAGCTTCGGTGTCTGTCGTCAACATGAGACATGTATTTTGCATTCCATGGTGAAATGTGAAACTAAGAATATTATGGAGGCTAAGATATGAGGACTAGCAATGGTGGTTCAATTCTTTAAGGTGATGAGCGGTTTCAAAAAGTGGAAGCGGCAACAAAGGAAAAGTATAGTCTTATGTTTCAAAGTAAAAATTCAAGATCTAACCTTAACTAGTTGTGTCTAACAATGGCTTTGTTGAAAGCATTGTTTTGAGCGGACTTTCTCCGGTATGAAAACATATACAATACGACGACGATGGCACTTGTGCATTGTTTACTTCTTGGATGCGTCTCTTTTGAAGAATTTAGACTTTAATGATGTTTGTGCTACTGCTATAAGGAATAGATCACTGTTGTGATACTACTATAAGGAATAGATCACTGCTGCTGGACTTCTTTTTATTTTTGGCTTGTGTGCACCTGTAATGCCTTTAGGAATGCCTTTAGGGCACTGCATTATCATAGAGTTTAGGTGTAATTGGTATCATCACGATATTAATATATTCAGTTTATCAAAAAAAAAACAAGGAGAGGATAACATTTTATTAACTTAAAAAAGCTCACTTACTATAAAACAATCATTTAGCATGACCCAAACTAACACTAAACAATCAGGTCAATTATGTAGCCAGAAGCACGCCTTACAAGACATGCTATTCACCTGTGAAATGCCTCAAGAAATATAAATGGGACAAAATATTGAATCAATAAGTGTGCCAACTGACCAACAACAAATCTTGTATGAGTAATACACGCACATACCAACAAATCTTGAAAAGATAACAAGCCATCTAAATATACCCAGCTCTTTCTGTGGGTGGATAAATATACATATCGATACAGATTCTTGTTGTCAATAGTTGGAACATAATGTGATAAGCTCAGCTAGTCAGCTAGATGCGCGTAATGCACTACAAAATTGCAGAGCACGTGGATTATTTCGAGAACCAGCCCAGCTAAGTAATAGTCCTGAAGTCCACTCCTATCACAATAAGGTTGCTTGCTCCTTTCAATTTTGGTTCCTGATGCCACCTGTTTGGATCCATGAACAAACAGCATCCTCGTGCAGGCGACTTTGCCGCCAATAATGGAGACATGACAGCCTCATAAACTCAGTTCAAGATGATTCTTCAGTAAGGAGAAACAAAACATCAATTTTTCCTGAGCAATTCTGTAACAAGGTTCTACTAATCTACTCCGCGTCACTATAAAAATATACATTTGATAAACATTTCAGCGTCTTCGCCTCTTTGGAATGATTTACAGAATGGTTTTGCGAAACTAGAGTATATTCAGACAGAAAAACACTTCACAAGTTCATGTATGCAATTATACTTAATATGAAATGGTTTAACCTAAAAGATGGGGACGATATGTTGAATGGATAACAAGCCCACTATCCTTGTCCAGTGTATCTTTTTGTTTTCTTGCTCACTGCCACCTAAACATGCCAGCTCAAAACATCAAAGTTTGACATTGTAACTGGAACAGATTTGCACCAACGATACAAGCAAATACAGAAAAAATAAGTTATGCATGTGCTTATGCAGTCATGCCAGGATGCATCGTTATAATAAACCACCATGAAGATTCTTGCTGTTAATAACTGGAACATGACATCATGACACCACCAGGAAGATAGCCGCACACCAGTGTTACGCGCTGAAATTGAGACCACATTAATATTTAAATCATTATGTTGTTCCCAGATCAAGAACCTTGATCGGCAGCATATGGAATAAAAAATTCCCACGATTCCTTTTGTCTACCATCAGACCAATGCTGCCTCCATATACATCCTCTGTATATATATAGGTCTCAAGAGAAGACTATACACATCATACCAACAATTGCCCTCTCCTCCTTACTTCCCGCTCAACACAGAGATTAGTTTCAGAAGCAGATATGGCTTTTGCTCTAAGATCAATAAGCTTGCCATCTAGGCATCACGCGAGTGAGGCGGAAGTGCAAGAAGATCTGCACAGCCTAGAGATAAGCATATCTTCATCCATTACCATTGATACGATGTGTGATGGTTTGAGGAGGCTTGGAGACATCTACAGTGTTGTCGAGGAGATCATCCAGTTGCCAAGCACCCATGTGTGTTCCTCCCAGCAGAGGAAGATGTTGGATGGAGAGGCAGAATGTTCTCTCCAGCTGCTTGATCTCTGCAACACCATGCAAGCGATCTTTGTTGAGCTGAAGGCCATCATCCAAGAGCTGCAAGTGGCTCTAAGAAAAGGAGAAGATGCAACTATCCAAGCCAGGATCCACTCTTATACCCGATTGGTGATGAAGGCCGGCAAACATTTCAAGAAGACTACAAAGAAGGCAACTTCTCACAAGATGGATTGCGGAGTGGTAGTCTATTGACCAAGGCAAGGGAGATGACTGTCTCTCTACTTGAGTCCACAGTGCACCTCTTGTCGAAGGAAATCAAAGTGCCTAAACAGTCACTTGTTTCCAAGGCATTTAACAAAAAGAAAGTTGTTGTTTGCGAGAACTTGCAGGACTTAGAGTGCAGTATGGGTGATCTTGAGAGTGGAGCAGGACATCTGTTCCGGAGACTGATCCAGAGCAGAGTTTCTCTCCTAAACATTCTTAGCTTATAGATCTCCAAGAGCCTTGTCATTCATGATATCATGTGATTGGCATCCGATTTTTAGAGGACTAGTCAATCTCATATTTCCCCAATATATATATAATATAGATGTACAGAAAATTACAGAAGCAATTCCAAAATGTTGATATATTTCAAGCTCGCAAATAGTTTTGTTATGTCATGATACTTTTATTGGCGACGGTCAGTTTACTTTGGCTGTGCTCCTTATTTGGTGGATCTTGCTTAGTGTACATGAAACATGACAGTTCGAAGAAACCAGAAGCTTGTGATTATCAGAATAGATTAATTATCTAGGTACCTCCTCCCCCCACCCCCACTGTAATCCCATTTTTTTGTGTAAGACTGGATACATATGTAAAAAATTAAATAAACTAAATTTCCATTCTAAAAGTTAATATCTGGGTGTTGAAGGTATATAAAATAATTTCATATCATTCTTTTAGAGGATTTCATATCATTATCTAGGGTGTGATATTTGATATGAAATTCCTTTTTTTCAAATGGTTTAATATGAAACGGAGCTGTTACTCAAGGTGCCAAACTATTTTGTTGGATGCAGCGAATCAGGTTTTCAATTTTCATAACCTAAACAAGCCAGCTCCAAACCTAAGATACCTGGTCAAACTGAGAGCTGGACAGCTAGGAGCCTAGGATTACACGTGTGTCACAGCTAGATTTTCCTTTACCAAGGTTGCTTGAGCATGCAAATATGTCAAGGTCTCAAAGTCCACTGTCCACCACTGAACTCAACGTCCACCAACAAACCCAACCATACTATTGATTCTTGTTGCCAACTGATGGAACATGGGAATGTGATTGCTCATCTCGAGGAAAGTGGACGCACCAAAAACTGTACTTAACACGAAGCATCTTTGGTATTACTATCATTCAGCTGCTGTTAGATCTTAATCCATGGCAGACAGCATCTTGGAGATGAACTGGCATGATTCTTTAGATCTACAATTATAAACCAGTGCTTCCACACATCTCTATAAATAGGCCTCAGCGGAACGGTAGACACATCAAACTAAGAGTTCCTCTGTTCTTCTCCTCTCCTCAACCACAATACACAGAAAAGCTTCCAGATCAGAAATGGCGTTCCACCTAAGATCGATAAGTCTGCCCTCAAGGCCTCAGGCCAACGAGGCCGAAGTAGAGCAAGAGTTGTTGAGCCTAGAGGCAAGCATCTCTTCCTCTGCCACCATCAGCACGATGTGTGATGGTCTGATGAGGCTTGGAGACATCTACAATGGTGTTGAAGAGATTATTGGCCTGCCAAGCAACCAAGTTGGGAAGATGTTGGCTGGAGAGATGGAATGCTCTCTTGAGCTGTTGGATCTCTGCAGCACCATGCAAGAGATCTTCATGGAGATGAAGGCCATCGTCCAAGAGCTGCAAGTGGCTCTAAGAAAAGGAGATGATGCAGCTTCTCAAGCCAAGATCCAGTCTTATGCTCGTTTGGCGAAGAAGGCCCAGAAACATTTAAAGAAGACCGCGAAGAAGCCAACTTCGGGGGGTTGCAGGATGGTCATGCTATTGACCAAGGCTAGAGAGATTTCTGTATCTCTGCTGGAGTCCACAGTTCTTCTTTTGTCGAAGCAAATCGAAATGCCTAAACAGTCTCTTGTTTCCAAGGCATTTCACAAGAAGAAAACAGCTATTTTCGAGGAGGAGCAATTACAGAAGTTGGAGTGCAGCATTGGAGATCTTGAGAGCGGAGCAGGAGTTCTATTCAGGAAACTGGTCCAGAATAGAGTGTCTCTCCTAAACATTCTTAGCTCATAGATGCTCCACGTCACTCTTGACGCCTAGTGATTGGCATCCGCCTTTTTGAGGAATAGCTGATCTTCATTCATTTTTCCAATATGTATACATTAGAAATGTACAGAAAGTTACAGAAAGAGAAACCAAAGTTTTGATCCATTTGACCATTTCATGCTTGAAGATCTGCATGTGATCTAAATATACTTAATTGCAATACCTTGGTTTCTGGATCTTGTTGGAGGTACATGAAACATGCCAGGCCGAAGTCACAAGGGCTACGCTTGCTGTTAACAGAATAAATCAATTTAATTACCAAGATTCCCCCACTACCACTACCACCTCCACCACATGGATGTGCAATTGAATATTTCTAGTTCAGAATGGATATGTGAATTAGTTTAAATAAAATAAGTTTCTTCAACAGAAAGTGTCTTTGGCTCCCGAGCTCCAACGCTCTCTTAATTTTTTAAAAAAAAACTAGAAATAATATTTACAAGTTTTAGAAAAATCTGAAAATAATCCTGTACATAGTCAATGTTGTATCCTACAACGAGAAAATTCTTTACATTGTGGGCTACACAAAAGTGACAAAATCTGATAAAATTGGAGATTTGAAAATATGCATACTCAGATCCATATTTGTTTTTCATTTTTGTGTAGATCAGAATACAAAGTATTTGAAATTGATATTTTGGGATACACCATTAGCTACATTCGGATTTTTTTTTCATTTTTATTTTAAAACTTGCAAATGGGATTTTTTTTGTTTCTTTTTAAATAACATGATCACTGGAGCTTGGGAGCCAAAAACATCCACTCCTTCAATGGATATTTAATTAACCAGATTCCTACTACCACCACATGGATGTGCAGTCTGGCACTACAATGGAATATTTCTAGTTTCAGAATGGATAGCAAATTTACTGAAATCTTACAATCTTCAACATGCATAGCAATTGGGAATGTTACAATGTGTAGTATTAATAACAATTCAAAAACCTAGAACAAAATGCCACAACCGTATACCCTATTTTTTAGATAATGAACCACAAACCCTAGTACCTCAGCATCTTTTGCTTATTCTTAAGGATTATGAAATTATAACATAAATTTCAGAACAGTGAAATCGCGCAAAGTTCCCAATCTGAAAGTTTCGCTCATTTTCATATCATTCTCAAATCTCAATATACTACGACAAAGCCATGTTATACATTTATTTACTAGTAAAAGAAAGAATTGTGGCCCTGAACATAGAACAGAAGTGCCATTTTCATTTCCCCTTGTTGTTTTTCCCCTCTATGTTTTGGGCCCTGAGTCTACCATTCTTTTCTTTTTTTGAGAGAAACCCTGAGTCCACCATTCAGGCTCACACACTCAAAACAAGCCCAGAACTAGCCTAGCCCATGAAACCAACACTGACATTATGGGCCCAACGGCTCGTATCAGAGCCCATCTTGGCTTGGCTAACATTAGTACGATGCACACTCAAAATCAATATGATCCAATCCAACTCTTATAAATTCATTCGTGTACTAAAACTAAAATATTTATACAGTATTTATTAATCTTAACAATTTAATCTTATTTTTTTCAAAACTATTGCGGGCAGCCATGGCACATCGATAAGCTCAGTTAAGGAATCTGCACAGCACATGGTTTCCCTTGAGATCTCAACATGCATCACATTATCATATTCATATCAGATATCAAATGTTTCAGAAACGTAAACAATACCAGCGGCGATGCACAAACGGATCAAATTTTGTCGCCGTTACTAGAGACACGACTGCAGAAGAAATATATTAAATAACATAGCACCAGCTTGTCTTGTGCACGATCACAAGATTCTTCTTGTCTGCCAGAGAAGATTGAGATTGCCGAGGTGTTATAAGTACAGATCAGCCAAAGGGAGGAAGGGATGGTGGAAGGTGCTCATACCTTGGGGTTTCTCTGGTCCTCTCACCGTTTCTTCTCTTCCAGCTCCAGATACACTGGGCATGCTTGACTGGAAGTTGCACACTTGCTTCCATCTAGGATCTCTGAGTTTGCCTCCTTGTTCTTCTGATCACACAGATGGTATCAGAGCCAGCAAAAGGCTGCAGGTCTTGAGTGGTGTCTAGCTGCTTGACCTCTGCAGTGAGACTGTAGACTGTTCATTCGAGTCAGAATTTGGTCCTACCTGCATCCACTCGGTGAAGAAGCCACAAGAATAGCTGAAGGAAGTTCAGAAGGAAAATGCTTTTGAATTCTTTTAGAAGGAGTACAAAATAGAATAGCCAGATTACTTAGAAGAGAGCAGGAGACTACTGTCTCTCTATTTAAGAAAATATTGCAGCTTCTGCCCAAGCAAATTGCAATGATAAGCAGCAGACTGGAGTTGGACCTTGAACATCTGGAGAGGGACAGTGGTCTGATCAGGAAATAGATCCAGAATAGGTGTTTCCATTCTGAATAGTTTGAGTTGCTTTTTTTTGCCAATACACTTTGTGTCTATGTGATTGGGGTGCACCTTTCTCACAGGAATCCCTAATAAGTGTCCAAAAAAGAAAATTCCCATCAGTGAAAACTAAACTTTTACATAATGGCATGAGCATGCAATTTCACAAAAATACATCCCCGCACAATACCATACTTCTGGTTCTTGCTGCCAATTTATGACGATAATATGTTGGCTCATCTAGAGGACACCAGAAAGACTAAAAAATGAGGTAAACAGGAGACGACTTTGCTGTTGCAATTGCTAGCCCTATGCCAGATCTCCATCCATGGCAGACAGCATCTGGAAAAATAAATGGCATGATTCCTCATGTCTACCAATCAAATACTCCTGCTTGTATGCTTCCTCTTCTGTACAAATAGGCCTCAGAGGAGAGGTAGACACATCAAACCAGAAGTGCTTCTTTGTCCTGCTCCTCCTCTCTTCAACCACAATATAGAGAAAAAGCTTCAAGATCACAAATGGCATTCCACCTAAGATCCATAAGTTTGCCTTCAAGGCCTCAGGCCAACGAGGCAGAAGTTGAGCAAGAGCTGCTGAGCCTAGGGGCAAGCATCTCTTCCTCCACCACCATCAGCATGATGTGTGATGGTCTGAGGACGCTTGGAGACATCTACAATGGTGTTGAAGAGATTCTTGGCCTGCCAAGCAACCAAGTCGGGAAGAAGTTGGATGGAGAGATGGAATGCTCTCTTGAGTTGTTGGATCTCTGCAGCGCCATGCAAGAGATTTTCGTGGAGATGAAGGCCATCATTCAAGAGTTGCAAGTGGCTCTGAGAAAAGGAGATGATGCAGCTGCTCAAGCGAAGATCCAGTCTTATTCTCATTTGGTGAAGAAGGCCAAGAAACATTTCAAGAAGACCGTGAAGAAGACTACTTCTGCTGGTTGCAGGATTGTCATGCTACTGACCAAGGCCAGAGAGATATCTGTATCTCTGCTGGAGTCCTCAGTCCATCTCTTGTCGAAGGAAATTGATATGCCTAAACAGTCACTTGTCTCCAAGGCATTTCACAAGAAGAAGGCAGTTGTTTGCGAGGAGGAGCAATTGCAGGCGTTAGAGTGCAGTATTGGAGGTCTTGAGAGTGGGGCAGGACACCTGTTCAGGAAACTAGTCCAGACCCGGGTTTCTCTCCTGAACATTCTTAGCTCATAGATACTCCACGCCACTCTTGGCACACCGTGATTGGCATCCGCCTTTTTGAGGACTGGCTGATCTTGGTGCAGTTTTCCCAATATGTAATTATGTGTATACGATACAAATGTACAGAAAGTTATAGAGAGAGAAACCAAAATTTTGATCCATTTCATGCTTCAATATGTGTTAGGTGATCTAAGTATATACTTAGTTGCAATATCCTTGGTTCGTGGATCTTGTTGGGCGTACACTAAACATGACAGGTCGAAGTCACAAGGGCTAAGCCTATTGTGAGCAGAATAAATCAACTTGATTAACAAGATTCCCTACCACCACCACCACCACCACCGCCTCCATCACATGGATGTGCAGTCTGGCACTGCAGTTCAATATTTTCTAGTTTCAGAATGCATATGCAATTTGTTTAAATAAAATGAGTTTCCACAATCTTCATACATATCATCCAAGCATGTCACAGTGACAATATTAGGAATCCAGTGGCCCAAAAAAGGCCACATCCATGTATCCTATTACCACAAGAAAATTTGCCCTTTCTTACTTGTCAAGATGGAGTCACACAAAATTTGCATTTCACAGAATTTCTCGTTTTCATATCTTGATACACTAATGAAACCCGATTGATTGATGACAGGAGAGGAGCCATCATGACAGCATGACATGGTCACGGCTAAATGTTGGATTAGAAATCAGTCAAATAATGTCTAGAGCGTGCGATTATGCCAAGGTGCACTACCAGACTACCACACAGCTGGTTCTTGCTTCAAACTGCAGGAACATGATAATGTGCTCTCTCGTCCCAAGGACAGCAGGCACTCTAAAATATGTACTAAACAGGAGACGACTTTGCTGTTGCAATTGCTAGCCCTATGCCAGATCTCCATCCATGGCAGACAGCATCTGGAAAAATAAATGGCATGATTCCTCGTGTCTACCAATCAAATACTCCTGCTTGTATGCTTCTTTCTTCGGTACAAATAGGCCTCAGAGGAGAGGTAGACACATCAAACCAGAAGTGCTTCTTTGTCCTGCTCCTCCTCTCTTCAACCACAAAACAGAGAAAAAGCTTCAAGATCACAAATGGCTTTCCACCTAAGATCCATAAGTTTGCCTTCAAAGCCTCAGGCCAACGAGGCCGAAGTCGAGCAAGAGCTGCTGAGCCTAGGGGCAAGCATCTCTTCCTCCACCACCATCAGCACGATGTGTGATGGTCTGAGGAGGCTTGGAGACATTTACAATGGTGTTGAAGAGATTCTTGGCCTGCCAACCAACCAAGTCGGGAAGATGTTGGATGGAGAGATGGAATGCTCTCTTGAGCTGTTGGATCTCTGCAGCGCCATGCAAGAGATCTTCGTGGAGATGAAGGCCATCATTCAAGAGTTGCAAGTGGCTCTGAGAAAAGGAGATGATGCAGCTGCGCAAGCGAAGATCCAGTCTTATTCTCGGTTGGCGAAGAAGGCCAAGAAACATTTCAAGAAGACCGTGAAGAAGACTACTGCTAGTTGCAGGATTGTCATGCTACTGACCAAGGCCAGAGAGATATCTGTATCTCTGCTGGAGTCCTCAGTCCATCTCTTGTCGAAGGAAATCGATATGCCTAAGCAGTCACTTGTCTCCAAGGCATTTCACAAGAAGAAGGCAGTTGTTTGCGAGGAGGAGCAATTGCAGGCGTTAGAGTGCAGTATTGGAGATCTTGAGAGTGCGGCAGGACACCTGTTCAGGAAACTAGTCCAGACCCGGGTTTCTCTCCTGAACATTCTTAGCTCATAGATACTCCACACCACTCTTGGCACACTGTGATTGGCATCCGCCTTTTTGAGGACTGGCTGATCTTGGTGCAGTTTTCCCAATATGTAATTTATGTGTATACGATACAAATGTACAGAAAGTTATAGAGAGAGAAACCAAAATTTTGATCCATTTCATGCTTCAATATGTGTTAGGTGATCTAAGTATATACTTAGTTGCAATATCCTTGGTTCGTGGATCTTGTTGGGCGTACACTAAACATGACAGGTCGAAGTCACAAGGGCTAAGCCTGTTGTGAGCAGAATAAATCAACTTGATTAACAAGATTCCCTACCACCACCACCACCACCGCCTCCATCACATGGATGTGCAGTCTGGCACTGCAGTTCAATATTTTCTAGTTTCAGAATGCATATGCAATTTGTTTAAATAAAATGAGTTTCCACAATCTTCATACATATCATCCAAGCATGTCACAGTGTACAATATTAGGAATCAAGTGGCCCAAAAAAGGCCACATCCATGTATCCTATTACCACAAGAAAATTTGCCCTTTCTTACTTGTTAAGATGGAGTCGCACAAAATTTGCATTTCACAGAATTTCTCGTTTTCATATCTTGATACACTAATGAAACCCGATTGATTGATGACAGGAGAGGAGCCAGCATGACAGCATGACATGGTCACGGCTAAATGCTGGATTAGAAATCAGTCAAATAATGTCTAGAGTGTGCGATTATGCCGAGGTGCACTACCAGACTACCACACAGCTGGTTCTTGCTTCCAATTGCAGGAACATGATAATGTGCTATCCCGACAGCAGGCACTCTAAAATATGTACTAAACAGGAGACGACTTTGCTGCTGCAATTGCTAGCCCTATGCCAGATCTCCATCCATGGCAGACAGCATCTGGAAAAATAAATGGCATGATTCCTCGTGTCTACCAATCAAATACTCCTGCTTGTATGCTTCCTCTCCTGTACAAATAGGCCTCAGAGGAGAGGTAGACACATCAAACCAGAAGTGCTTCTTTGTCCTGCTCCTCCTCTCTTCAACCACAATACAGAGAAAAAGCTTCAAGATCACAAATGGCTTTCCACCTAAGATCCATAAGTTTGCCTTCAAGGCCTCAGGCCAACGAGGCCGAAGTCGAGCAAGAGCTGCTGAGCCTAGGGGCAAGCATCTCTTCCTCCACCACCATCAGCACGATGTGTGATGGTCTGAGGAGGCTTGGAGACATCTACAATGGTGTTGAAGAGATTCTTGGCCTGCCAAGCAACCAAGTCGGGAAGATGTTGGATGGAGAGATGGAATGCTCTCTTGAGTTGTTGGATCTCTGCAGCGCCATGCAAGAGATTTTCGTGGAGATGAAGGCCATCATTCAAGAGTTGCAAGTGGCTCTGAGAAAAGGAGATGATGCAGCTGCTCAAGCGAAGATCCAGTCTTATTCTCGTTTGGCGAAGAAGGCCAAGAAACATTTCAATAAGACCGTGAAGAAGACTACTTCTGCTGGTTGCAGGATTGTCATGCTACTGACCAAGGCCAGAGAGATATCTGTATCTCTGCTGGAGTCCTCAGTCCATCTCTTGTCGAAGGAAATTGATATGCCTAAACAGTCACTTGTCTCCAAGGCATTTCACAAGAAGAAGGCAGTTGTTTGCGAGGAGGAGCAATTGCAGGCGTTAGAGTGCAGTATTGGAGATCTTGAGAGTGGGGCAGGACACCTGTTCAGGAAGCTAGTCCAGACCCGGGTTTCTCTCCTGAACATTCTTAGCTCATAGATACTCCACGCCAGTCTTGGCACACTGTGATTGGCATCCGCTTTTTGAGGACTGGCTGATCTTGGTGCAGTTTTCCCAATATGTAATTATGTGTATAAGATACAAATGTACAGAAAGTTATAGAGAGAGAAACCAAAATTTTGATCCATTCCATGCTTCAATATGTGTTAGGTGATCTAAGTATATACTTAGTTGCAATATCCTTGGTTCGTGGATCTTGTTGGGCGTACACTAAACAAGACAGATCGAAGTCACAAGGGCTAACCCTGTTGTTAGCAGAATAAACCAACTTGATTACCAAGATTCCCTAGCACCACCACCACCGACTCCATCACATGGATGTGCAGCCTGGCACTGCTGTTCAGTATTTTCTAGTTTCAGAATGCATATGCAGTTTGATTAAATAAAATGAGTTTCCACAATCTTCATCCATATCATCCAAGCATGTCACAGTGTACAATATTACGAATCCAGGTGCCCAAATTTTCTTAATAAGAAGATTACTAAATTACTAATCCATATTGGTAAATGAGAATTTTATCATGCCAGTATTTTTAGCATGATGTTTGGTATTTAATGGGAGACTGGGAGTTGAGCATCATAGATTGTGATAAGACCGCCAATAAATGTTTTAGTAATACATGCTTTTTCTTTCTTCCCGCTCTTAGCTTGTATCCAAACGCCAATAAAAATCCTTTACAACTGGATTCACTTGAAAAAAATGTCTCATTTAGCTAGGAAATTTTCCGGAAAATTTTCAAAAAATAAAGGAAAACATGGGTCCGCATCTCAAACCATGCTTTTTAACTATGACCTTGTCACTCAATAGCAAAAACATATGCTTAATATCAATTTGCAGAAAATTTAAGCATTTGGGCCATAAAGATTTAAAGAATCTTGCTGTTACATGCCATGTCCAAGCTACAAGGCAAGCTTGCAGTTAGGACAACATATTGGCTGGCTAGATCCCCCCACCCCACCCCCCACAATCACACAGGCCTCCATTTATTTATTGCTTTATTTTATTTTTTGTATACATCCATGTCATGCAAAAATGAACTCTCCGCTAAAAAACATACTGAAAGTGATAACAGCTTTAGTCTGTTCGTTGGCACAGCTGTGGTGGTTGCAGAACAATTTGAAAATTTTATGTAAACCTAGTGTAGTTCTAATGTTAATGTCTAAATTATCCATATATAAGTTAGTGTATTGCAGCGTGCTGTACAGCACGACATTGAGTACTGACATCAACCAAATATGTTCGGTGAGTGGGAAATTGCATGCAGACCAGGTGATTTTAAGCTGAGCAAGAGGGTTTCCATATATCTTGTAGGAGAAATAATATGCAAAGGAACCGGTAATTTTGCAATGGCTCATACAATCAAATCACTCATCAGCTCAGGTAGGTCACAAGGTATTGCAGCACACAGAAAATTAAGGGCTAGCTAGAAGCGTACCAGGGTCTGACCTATGCAGGGATCGAGCTCTTCCGGCGGCCGCGGCTTCGAGACATACGGGGGGTGGCCGGAGGTGGGCGGAGCGGTCGACGCACCGGCGCGGTTTCTCCGTCTCCGCCTTTCCTTGCCCTCACGAGCGGCGGAGGAAGTGGAGAAGTTAGTTTTCTTTTTTTCAGAACAAGTGGAGAAGATAGTAGCCCACTGGGCTTCAGTTTGGGCCAGTAGGCTGGGCCCCATTAGCGAACAGTGATCTATTTGGACATCAAATATCTTGCGCATTGTGGACTAATTTCTCAATCTCACTCAAGAACTCGCGATTCAGGTGTAAAATAAAAAACGGAGACAATGGTTTGTACTGCGTATAAGCCTGCATGCAGCTTTTCTGGGCTTTCTTCTGCTTTTATTGGCAAGAGAGATCGATCGTGTGAGAGCACATGTTGTCCACACCAGACGTGCCATCCCACGTCCAGGCAATCGCGGATCACAGCGCGACGATTAGGTCAAGAAATGACTGAAACCAACTATCCTATCTACTGCTGATAAAATAGCTGAAACCTAAACTGAAACTAACAGCTAGCTAACCTGACGAATCTGACGACTAACTGAATCTGTCGACACTTTTATTCAGACACTAGATTAATCAACAAACTCCCCCTAATCTAAGTGTCCTCCATCTTGACAACACCGATGCGGCGGCGCAGCTCCAGAAACTGCACACATCCGAGTGCCTTTGTCATGATGTCGGAGAGCTGATTCTCAGTGCGCACAAACTGAATGTCGATGTTGCTGTTCTTGACGCACTGACAGATGAAGTGATACCGAATCTCAATATGTTTGCTTCGGTCGTGGAAGACCGGGTTTTTCGTCAGCGTGATCGCTGACTTGTTGACGACTCGCAGCTCTGGGGCGCTACCATCGCGCCCAAGGAGCTCGCCGTGGAGCCGCTTAAGCCAGACTCCCTGGAGGCTGCTGCGGTGGCGGCGACGTACTCAGCCTCACACGAGGAGAGCACGACGATCTTCTGCTTCACGGACTTCCCAGGTGACAGGGCACTGGCCGAAGAAGAATAGCACATCGCTCGTGCTCTTGCGGTCGTCGACGTCGCCGGCCATGTCCGTGTCGCTGTAGCCGACGAGCTTGGCCTCGCGACCTTGGCGTGAATAGATGCACCCAAGGTCCCTGGTGCCGGCAATGTAGCACAGCAGATGCTTGACAGCACTCTAGTGCTCGCCGGTAGGCGCCTCCATGAACCTGCTCAGGTACCCCCACAGTGAAACAGATGTCGGGGTGCGTGTGCATGAGGTTGCGGAGGCCGCCAACAACACTGCGATAGATTAAGGCATCCACCGCAGCGCCGCTTGCCTTCTTGCTCAGCTTCAGGTGAGGCTCCATTGGCACCGACGCAGGGTTGCAGCTGCTCATGCCCAATCTGTCGAGCATCTTCTCTGCATAGCCTGTCTGTGCCAACTGAATGCGACCTGGCTGCTGCTTCACCTCGATTCCAAGGTAGTAAGTGAGCAGGCCGAGGTCACTCATCCTGAAGAGGCTCTGCATCTCCTCCTTGAACCTCCCAATTTCTGCTGGCGACGTCCCGGAGATGATGAGGTCGTCGACGTATACTCCAAGGAGTAGTCGCGCCCCATCCTTACAGCGTGTGTAAACAGCGTGTTCGGATGGGCACTTCTCGAAGCCCAGCGCGACGAGGCTCTTGTCCAGCTTCGCGTTGCAAGCGCGAGGGGCCTGGCAGAGCCCATACAGCGCCTTCGACAGTCCCATCACCTTCCCCTCCGAACCATCCTTGACGAAGCAGGGAGGCTGGGACGCATACACCTCTTCTTCGAGCTCGCCGTTGAGGAAGGAGGATTTCACATCGAGGTGGTGCACCTCCCACTCCTACTGTGCGGTGATGGTGAGGAGGAGGTGCACGGAATCGAGCCTGGTGACGGGAGCGAAGACCTCCTCATAGTCAACACCTACCCTCTGAACGTAGCCCTTGGCGACGAGACGGGCCTTGTGCCTGACCACACACACCTTCTCGTCCCGCTTGACCTTGAAGACCCACTTAAGCCCGATGGGATTGTGGCCACGTGGGAGATCCGCCAGAGCCAATGTTTGGTTCTCCTCGATTGAGCCCATTTCCTCCTCCATCGCCTTCCTCCAACACTCCTCCTTTTGTGCATCGACGGCGTTCGCTGGCTCCTCTGCAGATGTGAGGAACAGTCGCTCGGCGAGCCCAGGTGGGGAGGTGCCGATGTCGAGATGTCGCTGACGCGGCGGTAGCGGTGAGGCGCGCCCTCATCATTGAAGGCATCGTACAGGTCTGCATATGGCGACGATGGAGGTGTGGCGAACCTCACGGGGGTGCCACTGCGGTCCTGCGAGACGGCGGAGTGGCAGGGAATCCTGAGTCCCCACCAGCAGAGGTGACGGGTGATGTTGAACCCCCACCGTCAGGAGCAGGTTCGTCACCTGTCCCCTTTTCCTCTGGGGCTGATGCAGCTGGGGATATGGGTGTTGTAGCGTGCGGCGTGGGAGGCGCTGCGTGCTCCACCACGAACTCGCTCCAGCTTGCAGCATCAGCGTGCTCGACCTTCTCCTCCCACTTCCAGCTTGCCGCTTTGTCAAAGACCGCGTTGCGCGTCATGTGGACACGTCGCGTCACTGGATGGTACGCGCGATATGCTTTCGTGCCTGCCTCGTATCCGATGAACACCATCAGCGTGCTCCTGTCATCCAGCTTGTGGAGGAAGGGGCGGGCGTTCTTGACATGGGCCACGAAGCCAAACACCCGCAGGTGCTCGATGGTGGGTTTCTTGCCGTGCCAGGCCTCATACGGAGTCTTGCCATTGATAGTGCGCGTGAAGGTATGATTCAGTACATACACGGCGGTGCTCACATCCTCCCCCCAGAAGTAGCTGGGCATGGACTTAGCCTTCATCATTGATCTTGCCATGCCCACTACTGTCTGGTTACGGTGCTCGACGACGTCGTTCTGCTGCGGCGCGTATGGAGCCATCAGATGTTGCTTGACACCAGTGTCGGCGAAGTGTGTGGCGAGAGCAGTCGAGGTGAATTATCCCCCGCGGTCAGTGCGCACTGTGCGCAATGTGCGTCGGCTCTCTGTTTGCGCCTCGGCTTGGAAACGCTTCAGGGCAGTGGCAGCCTCGTCCTTGGTCGACAGCAGGACTAGCCACATTTAGCGGTTGTAGTCGTCGACGAGCAGGAGAAAGTAGCATCGTCCGCCAGGCGTGGGTGGCACGATGGCGCCGCAGAGATCGGCGTGCACCAGCTCCAGCGGCTCCTCCGCCCGGAACTTTGCCTGCAGGGGAAAAGGTGTGCGCCGCTGCTTGCCTGCTAAGCAGGCCTTGCATATCTCACCTGTTGGCTCGACGCTGGGCAATCCGCGCACCATCCCTTCCTTTGCCATCTTCTACAGGGCCTCGAGGTGGACGTGCCTGAACCATGTGTGCAACTGCCATGACACCGAGTCGTAGAGGAGTGCAAGGCACGCAGGCTGCACGGCACGCACCAATAGCATGTAGAGGCGGTCTGTCGTGCGCCTCACCCTGATGAAGAGGATGTTGTTGGTGTCGCGGACCGTGAGCAGCCCATGGCGGATCTTGACCTCGCAGTCGCGCTCGTCTAGCTGCCTGAGGCTGACGACGCTGCTCTTGAGCCTGGGGATGTAGTACACGTCCGAGAACGCGCGTTGACGCCCCCATACACGGTGAACACGATGGTGTCGCGGCCCATGATCTGCACCACTGATCCGTCCCCAAACTTGACGTTGCCACACACGGTCTCGTCGAGCTGCGCGAACGCCGCCCTATCCCATGTCATGTGGTTGGACGCCCCAGAGTCCAGGAACCAGACAGGGTCAAGGGGGTCGGTGTCGCGCCCAGGCATGATCTTGGCCTTCTCCTCGTTCAGAAGGATGGCCGTTGGTGGCGTCACCGCTTCTGTCAGTGCTAGGGTGGCGCTGACGGGAGGAACGGGAAGCAGCTCGATTTTAGCGAGAAGCATGGCAGGATCGGTATCGTCCTCCCCCTAGGCCAGGTGTGCTTGCGCCTGCTCATCCCTCTGCTTCTTCCTGCATTCTCGAGCCCAGTGCCTCTTCTTACCGCAGTAGTGGCACTTGTCGTCCTTGGACGGGCCACTGCCGCCGCGGGTGCCGTCCTTGCCACTGCTGGTACAGTCTTTCCGCGTCTTTCCACCACCAGAGCCAGAGCCTCCTGCTCCAAACTAGCGGTTCGCGTTGCATGCGCGCCACTCCTCCGTGAGGAGCAAGCGGCCGCCCGTCTCCTGTTCTGGCTCGCCGCGTGCCTCCGATACCGTCAGGCGACCGCTGAGGTCGTCGATCGCGAGGCTCTTCAGATCAAGCATTGTTTCAATGGAACAAGCCATCTGCGTATACCTTGGAGGAACGATGCGCGGGATCTTGGAGATGCCATCGAGCTCAGAGGTGGTATCACCTAGCGACTGCAACTCGGTCACCAGGTTGGAGACACGGAGAGATAAGTCCTCTACGCTCTCCCCGCTCTTGAAGGCCAGCGCGTTGAAATCCTTTCGGAGTTTCTGGCGTCATGCTTCGCGCACGCGATCGACGCCGACGCGCATCGCCTTGATCGTGTCCCAAGCGATCTTGGCGTTGTCCTCGGTGGCGAGCAACTGCACCATCTCCGGCGGCACCGAGCCCAGGATGGCGCCGAGCGCCTGTCGCTCCTGCCGCTCCGGTGCATCGTCCGCGTCCACTGCCTCCCAAAGCCCAGCGCACTGGAGCTTGACACGCATTAGGACTGCCAACTCCGTGTAGTTGGTCTTCGTGAGAGTGGGCCAGGAGACGGCTCTGCCGCCACCGCCCTCCCTCACGATTGTCTCCCTCACCATGATGTTGCCGTTGCCGCCATCCCTTCTCCTGCTGCGTCCGTGGCTCAGCGAGCGCACGCGACGTGAGGAGCCTGACGCATCGGGCGTCGCGGGCCTGGCAGCTGCCGCTGGCGCAGCTGGTGGAGGAGTCCCAACCATGGGGTCGATGCTCTGATACCACTTGTGGACTAATCTACTCTCTCAATCTCACTCAAGAACTCGTGATTCAGGTGTAAAATTGAAGAACAGAGACAATGGTTTGTGCTGCGTATAAGCCTGCAGCTTTTCTGGGCTTTCTTCTGCTTTTATTGTCAAGAGAGATAGATCGTGTGAGAGCACACGTTGCCCACAACAGACGTGCCATCCCACGTCGAGGCAATCGCGGATCACAGCGCAATGATTAGGTCAAGAAATGACTGAAACCAACTATCCTATCTACTCCTGATCAATAGCTGAAACCTGAACTGAAACTAACAGCTAGCTAACTTGACGAACCTGACGACTAACTGAATCTGTTGACACTTTTATTCAGACACTAGATTAATCAACACGCATCTCCAGCGGGCCAAGCGATTCGAGCACCGACGGTTCGAATTGGGGACGCCCAAACGCTGAAAACGTTTGCTCCAGCGATCTGATCCAAGCGACCACGTGTGTTCGGACCGACTATTTCTAGCCAAAAACTGCATTGAGAATGTGTTGCCTCGAATGCTATACAGACAACGCGTGTGTCCTCCCTCGTGTCCTTGCGTCTACGTATGGGCGCGCTTGGCAGTGAACGAGTGCTTCGCCTGCTGCCACGGTCATGCGCCATTGATGGTGGCATCATGCGCTTCTCATTAATGGTCGGCGTCTCGCACCTTCCTCCCTACACTCGACCTTGTCCCTGCTCTACTCCTAGCATCCCCTCTTCCCAGCGCCCTACCAACCACATGTCCACCATCATGTACTCCAGACAAGTGGGAGGCGCGCGCCTTGTATGAGGCGAACTATCCGGCGCCTCCGGACTGCGTCTGCCCAGCGGGTAGGCGTGGCGAGAGTCCACTGGCTGAGTTGGCACCGACGAGGCTTTAACCTTTCTGCTCTCTTGGTATGATAACATTAACCTTGCGGTCTTGCAACATTTGCGCGAAGGTGCCAAGTGGACCATTGACCCGGAGCTTATCAAGCAACGCTAGGGAGACGACATATGCCTTCATCCAATATGCCGATGTGCATGCCTTTAGGGAATGGCCAAGATTTCATGATGTGGAGGGTGAAGAAGAAGGTGATGAGGAAGAACAAGAAAAAGTTGATGAGGATATCGAAGGCGAGGTTCCTCCTTGTAATCCCCTGGATACTACGCTCTAAACACAATCCAGTATAATCCAAAAGTGGAAAGGACGTACTACTGTGGGGCCGTGAAGCCATGCACAAGTAGGTCGGGGGTATTGGCAGGGCATGGTACTGGCCAACCATCCCACCCAATTTCATGGTTATAGTTTTATGTATAAGAAACATAGTCGGTTATTCTACGAGTCTAACATATACAAATGAGTATGTATGCTAGTGACATACAAGAGTACCATCAAAGCCACACCATTTAAAAGAAATAGAAATATTGCAACACCATACGACAAGATCTAAATACTTAGATAGATATAATAGTTTAGGATACATCCTCATACATCAATCATCAAAGCATCAAACGAAATAAGAAACACATATCTAAGTACGGATTAGGAGTCAAATGGGCATAAGATGCATATGAACAAAGCACATTTCTGCCCACAGATCTCAATAATCTCCATCCCCGGAATCTCTATGCAAGAGGGTCGTTACCTCCATCATCGATCTCGTCGACGTAGTAACCTCCATGTGGATAACCCTAACAATCTAAACAATATTTATGGTGTGAAACGCTAAGAGACACAACAAGTTTTTATGCATCTAAAGGGATTAACCTGGGGGTGACGAAATTGCAGTGAAAGATAAAAATCTAAACAGTTCTATAGAGACACGCTACAACATCCGTCTAAACAAATATTGTTGGAGATATGCCCTAGAGGCAATAATAAAAGTGATTATTATTATATCTTTGTGTTTATGATAAATGTTTACATTCATGCTATAACAGTATTAACCGGAAACATTAATACTTGTGTGATTTGTAAACTAAATTAGAGTCCCTAGTAAAGCCTCTTTGTAATACTAGCTTGTTGGTTAATAGATGATCGTGGTTTCCCGATCATGAACATTCAGATGTTGTTAACAACAAGATCATATCATTAGGAGAATGGCATGATGGACATACTCCTATAGATAAGCGTAGCATTAAGATCAAGTCATTTCAATAGTTCATTTGCTATAAGCTTTCTGATACATAGTAACCTAATTCCTTCAACCATGAGATCATGCTAATCACCATCACCGGAAGGATGCTTTTATGACATCAAACACCACACCGTAACAGGGTGGCTATAAAGGTGGCATTGAGTGTTCAGAAAGTATGTGTTGAGGCACATGGATCAAGAGTGGGATTTGTCCATCCATATGACGGATAGATATACTCTGGGACCTCTCGGTGAAATGTCATCCAATTGGCTTGCAAGCATGAGACTGGCTCACAAGGGAACACATATCATGGGAACGAGAAAAGAGTACTTATCGGTAACGAGGTTGAACTAGGTATGCAGAGATACCGACGATCAAACCTCGGATAAGTAAACTATCGTGAGATAAAGGGAAATTGGTATCGTATGTAAGTTGTTCATTCGATCGCAAAGTAATCATTGAAATATGTGGGAGCCATATGAATTTCTAGATTCCTCTATTGGTTATTGATCGGAGAAGTGTCTCGATCATGTCCGCATAATTCACGAACCGTAGGGAGACACACTTAAGGATTCAATGTTGTTTAGTAGATATGGAATGTTAGTAGGGATACCGAATGTTGTTCGGAGTCTCGGATGGGATCCGGGATATCACGAGGAGATCCGAAATGGTCCAGATAATAAGATTCATATAAGGAAAGTCCGATTCCGGAGTTCGGGAATGATTTCGATGTTTTCATCGGAGAGGTTCTAGAAGGTTCACCGGACCGGGAGGGGAATGGACCATGAATGTGTCATGGGTAAGTGGAATGATTGGATCATATCCTAGGTCACTTGGTTTGGGCATTTGCGAGAGAGAATTAAAGCTCTAAATTGAAAGTCAAACGGGAGGTTTGAAAAGTCAAACTGGAACAATGGTTTCCTAGTGGAAGAAGGAAAGAGTCCTTCCTTCAATCCAACTTGGGTTTGGGTTTGGATTCAAAACCTCCCCTCCCAAGGCTTCCCCCTCTCATAAATAGAGGGGGAGGGCTGCCCCAAACACACAAGAGCCATCATTCCACCCGTGACGCGCCGCCGCCTAGCGCTGCCGCTGCCACGTCGCCGCTGACCTAGCCGCCGTCGACACCTCCTCCTACTCCTGGCCTTCTAAACCCTAGATCGCCGGGAAACCCTAGATCCACCATAACTCGCACCGGCTTAGGCGAAGCCCTGCAGGATCTTCCCTCTACTTCCGACACCACGCTGTCGTGCTGCCGGAATCGCGAGGGGAGAACTACAACCTCCGTTGCCTGCTGTAACAAGGGAGAGGAAGGTCTTCATCGAGTACCAAACGTGTGACCGACTGCGGAAGCGCTGCCGGAACGCAGCGCCGGAAGGATCCTCTACGCGGTCTTGAGATCGGCAAGTGTACGACTACATCACCCATGAGAATCTGCTCTCGTTAACCGCTTTGGAATCTTCGAGGGTGAGTGCTCCTATCGACTCGTTGCTACAATCTAGTAGATAGATCTTGGCTTGTTTGTGTGCATGCGGTAGAAATTTTTTGTTTTCCATGCTACGAACCCCTACAGTGGTATCAGAGCCATGTCTATATGTAGATCTGTTGCACGAGTAGAACACAATGGTCATTGTGGGCGGTGGTGCTTTTATTATCAATTGTTTTTTTGTGTACTTTGCATCTTGCGGTATGATGGGATGAAGCGGCCCGGGATAACCTTACATGACATCGTTCATGAGACTTGCTCCACGCTTGGCATGCAACTTGTATTGCATAAGTGGCTTTGCGGGTGTCTGTCTCTCCCATCATAGTATAGATTCAATTTACAACGGGCACTTGATAGTTCAAGCATCAACGTTGTGGTTCTTGTTCGTAAGTTAGAACGACACTTATTGAAAGCCCCAAACCACGTAAAACATGCAAAGAAAATTAGAGACGTCTAACTTTGTTTTGCAGGGGTGTGTTGTGATGTGATATGGCCATGATTGTGATTATATGATATGTATGCAATGTTCCTTATTGTAAGTCGGCAACCGGCAGGAGCCATATGGTTATCTTTTAATTCCGTTTAAGACCTGCGTCTCTATTATTCAAAGTAGTTGTAATAGTTGATGCTGGTGGACGGCAACCATGAAGCGGCGCCATTGACCTTGATGCCATACCGGTGATGATGGAGATCATGTTCGTGCTTGAAGATGGAGATCGGAAGCACAAGAAGAAAAGCCATATCATATCACATATTATGAATTGCATGTGATGTTAATCCTTTATGCATCTTGTATTGCTTAGTTCGCGACGATAGCATTATAAGATGATCCCTCGAGCACAAAAATTTTAAGTTATAAAGTGTTCATCCTTAGTAAGCACCATTGCTAAAGCTCGTTGTTTCGAAGCACCACGTGATGATCGGGTGTGTTAGATTCTGCGAGTGTATACAACAAGAGCAAGCCAGATTTGCTCATGCGGAAGCTAAGGTTTGATCTTGACGAGCCTAGCATGTACATACATGTTCTTGGAACACGGATCACCGAAAGGTAAAGCATGAGTCATATAGTAGATATGATGAACATGTTGATTGTTCGCCGTTGAAGCTACATCAACTCTCGTGATGATCGGTTTTGATGTGGTGGATATGGTTCGTGTGATCACTAAAACAATGTGAGGGATATTGTTTTGAGTGGGAGTTCACCTAGATTAATTTAACTATTAATTAGAACTCAATTTGTCATAAACTTAGTCTAAACTATTGCAAATATGTTGTAGATCAATGGCGGCCCCTACCATCAATTTTAATGCGTTCCTAGAGAAAGAAAATTTGAAAAACAATGGAAGCAACTTCGCGGATTGGTTCTGCAATTTGAGGATTGTCCTCAATGCTGGTAATTTGACCAATGTGTTGGATGCACCGCTGGGTGACCCACCTACAGCTGATGCTACCGATGAGGTAAAGAATGTTTTCCTTGCTCGGAAGAATCAGTACTCCACAGTTCAGTGTGCTATCTTGTATGGTTTGGAATCGGAGCTTCAGAAAAGGTTTGAGAAGCATGACCCACATGATATTGTCTGTGAACTCAAAATGATATTTGAGGCCCACGCGGCAGTTGAGAGTTATGAGGCTTCTGAAAAGTTCTTTAACTACAAGATGGAAGAGGGCAGCTCCGTCAGTGAGCACATGCTTAATATGTCTGGGCACGCAAGCAAGCTTCAAAGCTTGGGTATAGTGATTCCTAATGCTTTGGGGATTCACCGTGTCCTCCAATCACTACCACGAAGTTACAAGAACTTTGTGATGAACTACAATATGCAAAACATGGACAAGTCGTTGCCTAAACTCTTCTCCATGTTAAAGTCTGCGGAAGTGGAGATCATGAAAGAGCACCAAGTGCTGTTGGTAAATAAGACCACCAAATTCAAGAAGCAAGGAAAGTCTAAGAAAAAGGGAAACTTCAAGAAGGGCGGTAAGAAAGTTACCGTGCCGGCGAAGAAGACCAAGGATGGGCCTAAGCCTGATACTGAGTGCTTTTACTGCAAGGGAGAAGGTCACTAGAAGTGGAATTGCCCTAAGTACTTGGCGGATTTGAAGAACGGCAACATCAAGAAGAAAGGTATATCTGATATATATGTTATTGATGTGTATCTCACTAGTACTAGTAGTAGTGCCTGGGTATTTGATACTGGTTCGGTTGCTCACATTTGTAACTCGAAACAGGTGCTACAGAATAGACAGAAACTAGCGAAGAACAAGGTGACGATGCGCGTTGGAAATGGATCCAAGGTTGATGTGATCGCGGTCGGCACGCTACCTCTTCACCTACCATCGGGATTAGTTTTATACTTAAATAATTGTTATTTGGTGCCTGCGTTGAGCATGAACATTATATCCGGATCATGTTTATTGCGAGACAGTTACTTGTTTAAATCCGAGAATAATGGTTGTTCGATTTATATGAGTAATATGTTTTATGCACATGCACCTTTGATAGATGGTCTATTCTTATTGAATCTCGATTGTGGAAATACACACATTAATAACATTGAAGCTAAACGTTTGAAATTGAGCGATAACTCGACCTATATGTGGCATTGTCGTCTTGGTCATATTGGAGTGAAGTGTATGAAGAAACTCCATTCCGATGGACTTCTTGAATCACTTGATTTCGAATCACTTGAAAGATGCGAAGCATGTCTGATGGGTAAAATGACCAAGACTCCATTTTCTGGTATGATTGAGCGAGCTACGGACTTATTGGAAATCATACATACCGATGTATGTGGCCCAGTGAGTGTAGCATCGCGCGGTGGTTATCATATTGTTCTTACCTTTACGGATGATTTGAGTAGATATGGTATATCTATTTCATGAAACATAAGTCCGAAACTTTCGAGAAGTTTAAGGAATTTCAAAGTGAGGTAGAGAATCAACGTAACAAGAAGATTAAATTTCTATGATCTGATCGTGGAGGTGAATATCTAAGTTACGAGTTTGGCGAGCATTTGAAGAAATGCGGAATACTTTCACAATTGACACCACCGGGAACACCACACCGTAATGGTGTGTCCGAACGTCGTAATCAAACTCTCTTAGATATGGTTCGTTCTATGATGTCACTTACAGATTTACCGCTACCGTTTTGGGGTTATGCATTAGAAACAGCCACATTCACTTTAAATAGGGCACCATCTAAATCCGTTGAAACGACACCGTATGAATTATGGTTTGGTAAGAAACCTAAATTGCCGTTCCTTAAAGTTTGGGTTTGCGAAGCTTATGTAAAGAAGTTAAAGCCTGACAAGCTTGAACCCAAAGCAGAAAAATGCGCCTTCATAGGATACCCGAAGGAAACTATTGGGTATACCTTCTATCATAGATCCGAGGGAAAAATCTTCGTTGCCAAGAATGGATCCTTTCTAGAGAAGGAGTTTCTCTCGAAAGAAGTCACTGGAAGGAAGGTAGAACTCAACGAGGTTGTTGAACCTTCTGTCGAACTTGCGAGTAGCGCAGCACCAGAAGTAGTTCCTGTAGCGCCTACACCAATAAGAGAGGAAGCTAATTATGTTGATCATGAAACTTCGGTTGAAGTAACTACGGAACCTCGTAGGTCAACGAGAACTCGTACCACTCCTGATTGGTATGATCCCGTTATGAGTGTCATGTTGGTGGACAATACCGATGACCCTGTGACATATTAGGAAGCGATGATGAGCCCAGATTCCAATAAATGGCAAGAAGCCATGAAATCCGAGATTGGATCCATGTACGAAAACCTAGTATGGACTTTGGTGGACTTACCGGATGGTCGGAAGGCTGTCGAGAACAAATGGATTTTCAAGAAGAAAACAGATGCTGATGGTAATGTTACTGTCTATAAAGCTCGACTTGTCGCAAAAGGGTTTCGACAAATTCAAGGGGTTGACTACGATGAGACTTTCTCACCGATAGCGAAGCTAAAGTCTACGAGGATTTTATTAGAAATCGCTGCATTTTATGATTATGAGATATGGCAGATGAAGAGTTGTATATGATGCAACCCAAAGGTTTTGTCGATCCTAAAGATGCTAACAAGGTATGCAAACTTCAACAGTCCATTTATGGGTTGAAGCAAGCATCACGAAGTTGGAATCAATGTTTTGATAAGGTAATCAAAAGCTTTGGATTTATACAAACTTATGGAGAATCTTGTATTTACAAGAAAGTGAGTGGGAGCTCTGTAGCATTCTTAATACTATATGTAGATGACATATTGTTGATTGGGAATGATGTAGACCTCCTTAATAGTGTCAAGGATTTGAATAATAGTTTTTCAATGAAAGATATTGGTGAAGCAGCTTACATATTAGGTATAAAGATTTATAGAGATAGATCGAGACGCCTAATATCATTGTCACAGAGTACATATTTGGACAAAGTTCTAAAGAGGTTTGGAATGGAAGATAGCAAGAAAGGGTTCTTGCCCATGTTGCCCAATACGACCTTGAGTAAAACTCAAAGTCCTGTAATGGCAGAAGATAGAGAAAGGATGAGTAAGACTCCCTATGCCTCAGCCATAGGATCCCTTATGTATGCCATGCTATATACTAGACCCGACATTGCATATGTTGTTAGTTTGACTAGCAGATATCAAAGTGATCCAGGAGTGGATCATTGGACAGCGGTCAAAAACATCCTTAAGTACTTGAGAAGAACTAAGGATATGGTTCTTTCCTATGGAGGTGATGAACAACTCGTTGTTAATGGTTACACCGATGCTAGTTGGAACACCGATCCGGATGATTCTAAATCTCAATCTGGATACGTATTTACTTTGAATGGTGTAGCAGTTAGCTAGAGGAGTGCAAAGCAAAGCGTTGTGGCGAGATCTTCAACTGAATAGGAATGCATAGCAACTTCGGAAGCTTCACAAGAGACGATATGGATGAAGGAGTTCATTACAGAGCTCAGTGTGGTTCCAAGTGCGCTGGACCCAATGTCTATCTATTGTGATAACATGGGCGCCATAGCCAATGCGCAAGAACCAAGGTCACACAAGAAGCTGAAGCATATCAAGCTACGTTTTCACGTTATTCGAGAGCATGACCAAGATGATGACATAAAGATTTGCAAAGTACACACATATTTGAATATGGCGGATTCGTTGACTAAACCTCTCCCGAGGGAAAAACATGACCAGCACCAAACCGCCATGGGTGTTCGGTATATTACCATGTAATCTAGATTAGTTGACTCTAGTGCAAGTGGGAGACTGTTGGAGATATGCCCTAGAGGCAATAATAAAAGTGGTTATTATTATATCTTTGTGTTTATGATAAATGTTTACATTCATGCTATAACAGTATTAACCGGAAACATTAATACTTGTGTGATTTGTAAACTAAATTAGAGTCCCTAGTAAAGCCTCTTTGTAATACTAGCTTGTTGGTTAATAGATGATCGTGGTTTCCCGATCATGAACATTGAGATGTTGTTAACAACAAGATCATATCATTAGGAGAATGGTATGATGGACATACTCCTATAGATAAGCATAGCATTAAGATCAAGTCATTTCAATAGTTCATTTGCTATAAGCTTTCTGATACATAGTAACCTAATTCCTTCGACCATGAGATCATGCTAATCACCATCACCGGAAGGATGCTTTCATGAAATCAACCACCACACCGTAACTGGGTGGCTATAAAGGTGGAATTGAGTGTTCGGAAAGTATGTGTTGAGGCACATGGATCAAGAGTGGGATTTGTCCATCCATATGACAGATATGTAGGGTTCGCAGCATAGAAAACAAAAGTTTTCCTACGATGGGAACTACGTACCAAGATCTATCTACTAGATACAAACAACGGGCGGATGTATATCCGTAGAGAACATACCCTTGAAGACCGACAAAGCTTAACGAGTTCAACTCGTGGTTGATGTAGACGATCTCTTGCCGATCTCAAGATCGAGAGGAAGTCCTAGCGCCGCAAATCAGCAGCGCATCCGTGCTCGCACACACGTTCGAGGCACCGAGCAACCTCCGCCTCCTCGCTCCCGCGATGCAGCGGAAGCACAACTCTTTCTTGCCGAATAGCCACCGGGAACATGTATCTCGCTAGTCCGAGACCATGGGGGGATAAATTCTAGAGGGGGAGAGAGATCCTTCACGAGGAGGTGTGTGAGACAAGTGAGGAGGGGGCTCCTTTTATAGGAGGAGGGGGGGCACCCAAGGGGTGGCCGCCGGCCATGGGGGGCAGCCCCCTGCCCTCCTTCATTCATGTGGGTGGACACTCCACTCACAAAATGCCCTTTAAATTTCCTCTACTCAAAAGTCCACTCAAATTCCCATTAAATTTCCACCAAATTTAATGCAAACTCTCATTAAATAAAACTCTTTTATTTTATTCAGAATTTTGTCAATTACTTTAATGACAAACATTCACAAATAACCCCTTGCTAGAATTCCATTTCACATGCATAACCACTTTATGCAATTTCACCCGAAAACTTGTTTCGGTATCTAGTGAAATAAATTCCCGCGCTTGTTTATTCTTACGGCATGAAACTTTTGATCCAGTTGGATGTCGGTGTCTCTTAAGTGTGTCACCCTACGGTTCGTGAATAATGCGGACATGATCGAGACCCTTCTCGGATCAATAATTAGAAGCGGGATCTGGAGACCCATACTGACTCCCACACATTCAACGATGACTTTCTTGTGATCGTCGGAACCTTTTACGCTAGTATCTTAATCCCTTTGTTTCACGATATATTACATGTCCGAGATTCGATCATCGGTATCTCCATACCTAGTTTGATCTCGTTACCGACATGCACTCTTTTCTCGTTCCCGTGATATAACATTCTAGTGATCAAATCACTTGCTTGCAAGCTAATCAATGTGATATCACCGAGAGGGCCCAGAGTATATCTATCCGTCATCGGGATGAACAAATTCCACTCTCGATCCATGAGCCTCAACATAACACTTTATTAGTTCTGAATCCATCTTTATAATCACCCTGTTACGGTGTGACGTTTGATGTTATCAAGAAACTCTTCCGGTGTTAGTGATTGACATGATCTCATGGTCTAAGGATTAGGATCACTTCGTAAGTTGTTATAGCAATATAAACTCAATGACTTTGATCGTAATGCTATACTTCGGATGAATGTTCATCACACCATTACACTAATGTTGTGATCCCGTTATTAACAACATCCAATGTCCATGATCAGGAAACCTTGATCATCTTGTTAATCAACGAGCTAGTTTATGAGAGAGGCATAACTAGGAACTTTCTGTTTGTTTATTAAACACACATGTATTAACGTTTCCGTATTAATACAATTATAGCATGCAAAATAAACATCTATCATATACTTGGAATACACATAATAAACACTTTATTATTGCCTCTTAGGGCATATTCCCTTCAAGATAGATATACTCTGGACCCTCTCGGTGGAATGTCATCCAATTGGCTTGCAAGCATGTGACTGGATCATAAGGGATCACATATCATGGGAACAAGAAAAGAGTACTTATCGGTAACGAGGTTGAACTAGGTATGCAGAGATACCGACGATCAAACCTCAGATAAGTAAACTATCGCAAGACAAAGATAAATTGGTATCGTATGTAAGTGGTTCATTTGATCGCAAAGTAATCGTTGAAATATGTGGGAGCCATATGAATTTCCAGATTCCTCTATTGGTTATTGATCGGAGAAGTGTCTTGGTCATGTCCGCATAATTGACGAACCGTAGGGAGACACCCTTAAGGATTCAATGTTGTTTAGTAGATATGGAATGTTAGTAGGGATACCGAATGTTGTTCGGAGTCTCGGATGGGATCCGGGATATCACGAGGAGATCCAGAATGGTCCAGAGAATAAGATTCATATAAGGAAAGTCCGATTCCGGAGTTCGGGAATGATTTCGATATTTTCATCGGAGAGGTTCTAGAAGGTTCACCGGACCGGAAGGGGAATGGACCATGAATGTGTCATGGGTAAGTGGAGTGATTGGATCATATACTAGGTCACTTGGTTTGGGCATTTGCGAGAGAGAATTAAAGCTCTAAATTGAAAGTCAAAGGAGAGGTTTGAAAAGTCAAACTGGAACAATGGTTTCCTAGTGGAAGAAGGAAAGAGTCCTTCCTTCAATCCAACTTGGGTTTGGGTTTGGATCAAACCCTCCCCTCCCAAGGCTGCCCCCCTCATAAATAGAGGGGGAGGGCTGCCCCAAACACACAAGAGCCAGCCCTCCACCTGTGCCGCGCCGCCAAGCCGCCGCCGCCTCGCGCCGTCGCTGCCTCGTCGCCGCGGCCCTAGCCGCCGCCGACACCTCCTCCTCCTCCCGGCCTTCTAAACCCTAGATTGCCGGGAAACCCTAGATCCACCATAACTCGCACCGGCTTAGGCGAAGCCCTGCAGGATCTTCCCTCTACTTCCGATACCACGCCGTCGTACTGCCGGAATCGCGAGGGGGTAACTATAACCTCCGCTGCCTGCTGGAACAAGGGAGAGGAAGGTCTTCATCGAGTACCGAACGTGTGACCGACTGCGGAAGCGCTGTCGGAACACAGCGCCGGAAGGATCCTCTACACGATCTTGAGATCGGCAAGTGTACGACTACATCACCCATGAGAATCTGCTCTTGTTAACCGCTTTGGAATCTTCGAGGGTGAGTGCTCCTATCGACTCGTTGCTACAATCTAGTAGATAGATCTTGGCTTGTTTGTGTGCATGCGGTAGTTTGTTTTCCATGCTACGAACCCCTACAAATATAGATGGACGTTCTTTAAGTAAACAACAGTTAAGTATCCAACAGTTATATAAACAACATAATTAAACATCGCCCGTCCTCCTTCTCGCTTACCGAACAAGAAGGCGGAAGAACAACTGAAAGATCACAGATGACACCTATATATACAATCGCACTTAGGACATAAACTTGCATATATGAAAATTATACACCTTTGAACTCTTTGAAATCACACTTAGCATATGATAATGTTGTGCTAATAAAATCCTGATCATTTATCATTTTAATGAGGTGAAATATAATGCATAAACTTGCATATACGAAAATTATACACCTTTGAACTCTTTGAAATTGCACTTAGGACATGATAATGTTGTGCTAATTAAATCCTGATCATTTATCATTTTAATGGAGTGAAATATAATGCATAAACTTGCATATACGAAAATTATACACCTCTGAACACTTTCCCTTCAAATTATATTCAAAATCATTTGTTTATGGAGTTAAAGTACCGGTGACAAACTTGTTATTTTTGCATGGATAGAGGGGCGCCCCTCGACAGATATAGGGGTTATCTTCTCCGCTAGATCACAAAGGATCAAAGGTTGGTGGGCACGATCCGTGTGATAACTATCTCAACCAATCAGAGCATAGCAGGCAAGATGAGCACATGTGTGAGAGTTTGTGACTAAGAGAGAGGGGGAAACTGAGTAGAACTTAAAAACCAAGGGCCAAATTGAGTAGAACTTAAAAACCAAGGGCAAAACTGACAAAGGCATTCAAATAGAAAATAGAAAGAGATTTAAAAAATTAAAAATGCTTCTTTTATACAATAAAATACATCTTGTCATACATCAAACTATTTGCAATTCAAATATACATCAGTTTGACAATTATTTCCTCATTCAGACAAACTATGTTTTGGGGAGGGATGTTTTGGGAAGAAGCTTGGGTAGAAAGCCATGAACCTTCATAGATAGTAGGTGATTTGATATGTGGTGACTTAGGTTAAAACTTGATTTTATATACATTTATTGTGGTGGCAGGTCACGTAATAAGACTCCCTGGGTGGATGCCACTATGTTTTGATCTTTCTGAATTTGTTTTGCATAAAATGACTCAATTAGCTAGCTAAAACCCATTCGTTGACTCTTCGTTGACTAGCCACCGGAGGGTAAAAGTGAGTATATTGCACACGTCAGTGTTAGTACTTAAGGGCAAAACTGAGTATAACCAAACTGTCAGTGTTACACTCGAGGGTATAACTGAGCACAACTAAGTAACCAGGGCTAGACACGAGGGAAAAACGTGACACACGGTACGCGTGTCACGGTGCACGAGGCGGTAGCGGACCCGTGTGGACGTACACGGTTACGCGGTGCACGGTGGTGCAACAAAAAACATCTCCTCTATTCACCTTTATAGAGGCATCCTCACTCTCACTCATCACTCACTCACTCACTCACGCAACCATATCCACTGTCCCATCACCTTTTGCAAACCTCTAAGAAAACCCAACCACGCCGACGATGGATAAGAAAGGAACGATGGCCATCGTCACCTCCAAGGCAGCCGGCGAGTAGGCCACGTTCCCGTATAGGCACCCGTCGAGGCATCAATGGCAGCCGCCGTCCCTGTCCCCGTCCAGACCCCCGTCCTCGCTTCTGCCATAGCCGCCGGCAAGGAGGCCCCCGCCGGTCTCGGGCAGATCGCGTTCGGCTAGGACCCATATGAGGAGGATGATTACATCAAGTCACAGAACCCTTACGACACTAGCAATGCCGACCCATGGTCGGAGGTAACTAGTGTTTTCTCCCCTTCCTTTGTTCTTCCCCATTCCCATCGTTGGATGCTAGATCGTGTGTTATTGGGGTTTGGCTGTTCATATTTTCAATCGTTGGATGCTAGGTATTTTTATAGTAGCTAATCCTCTTGTGTTAGGTCTTGTATTTCTATGAATCCCTCTATTCATATTTCAATCCTATTTTATTTGTCTTCTGAGCTGCAGCTATGAGATTACCTAGTTAGTACTAGCGTCGGTCTGTAGTTGGGATCAGTATTCGATTTGGTTGAGATTTGGGGATTGGGGAATAATCAGGGGATCTCAATCGGTTAATTTATGCAAGTAATTAATCCCGATAATCAAGGTATCTCAATCATGTCCTTATTGCACTCTACTGTTTTTTCCAACAGGTGGATAGCAGCGACGTCTTCAGCGACGATGAGTCCAAGGATACCAAGACTCATTAGGTGCTGAGGAGGGTGAAATCCGGCCAGTATGACAAATTCTTTCTCGGCGACGTCTACAGGTGCCCCTTCTGCGCCAGGAGGCTACACGCCACCGACTTCAACTCCCTCGTGAAGCATGTCGAGGACGTCAAGACCCGCAACCCATCCATGAATGTCAATGACTTCAGAGCCAAGCACCAGACGCTCGGTTTTCACCTCCACAACCTCCAAATGGTGCCATCGAGGAGGTTCGCATACCCCCGATCAAGCCCAAGGCTCCCAAGGTCAAGAGATAGCGCAAAAATAAGTGGAGGAAGCGCCAAAGGGAGGAGGCGGAGGCCCTCCTGGAGGAGGCCATGAGGGGGCACTGATCTTGTGCTGCTGCTACTGTAAAGCAGCTTCTTTTGTTTTTTCTGTGTTGAACTTGTATGCTGCTGCTACTGAGCAGCCTAATTTTCGAACCTCGTTTAAGTATTGTACTATATATATATATCCTATATTAGCTGCTTTATCTACATATATTCTGTTTAATGAATGTATTTATGGTGCTGGTTAGATTTCTGCTTTAGATTTTCTACCAGATTGAGAAAAAACAAGGGCCAAAAGGAAGAGAGAAGCTGCTCTAGATTTTCAACCTTTTGGGGAAACACATTTGTTAGGGAGATAAAGGGGAAAATACACTCTCAAAAAGGTCAATAATAAAAATAACAAAAAAGAAAACTTCCAATTTAGGATACAGGACGCACGTAACCACAAACGCGCCCCACATAGTCCCACACGACATCCCACATAATATGTTCCCAACAATCCGGCTCCACGTAGTCCAACATGGCACGGCCCCACACGTTATCATAACGCGTATTTGACCAACCGGCCCCACTTGTCAGCACGTAACGACGAGGGTATACTATGGGACCCGACTGAACGCGGTCCCACTTGTCAGCATGTAATGGCAAGGCTGACGGACAATGATTTTTAGACCGTGTAAGAGTTTCGTAGTAGGAGATGGGCAAAAGTGAGGAAAAGTTAAGCGGCTATGGAAAAGTGAGTACAACTAACGAACCAAGGCATGAAAAAAGAAATCCCTATGTACTATGACTATATCATAAGGCGTTCTGCCTACCGGCCGCTCGCGGGAGGCGCAGAGAGAAGTCTAGTTGTAAAAAAGAGTATGCAAAATTGATGACATCACTAAAACAATACAGATTTCAGGCAGAACGCGGATTATCAGACAAAATCTTCACGAAGGTGTTATCTATTTTCAATGATCTGCTTCCAGATGGTAATGAGCTCCTAGAAAGGACGACTGCTACAAAGAAACTAATTTTCCCATTAGGACTGGAAGTAAAAAATATACATGCTTGTGTCAAAGATTATATCTTGTACCATAATGAGTACAAATATTTGCATGCTTGCCTAATTTGCAAACATCCACGTGTGAGATCCTGGTGTGTGGTGTAATAGAATTGATAGGATACTCATACCAACAAGTTGCAACTTCTTTTTCAGAAGCTCATCTGAAAAGAACTCCAAGAAAAAGTGTGCTTGGCCTAGAGAGATTTGAGGATGGGTGACCAATAAGGAAGTTGTACCCGAGTGCGCCCGAGTGAGAATAAAGTGCACATAAAAAAATAGTGCTACTATGTGGGGCTATCCTAGAGATCCTAAAGAGCCGCCAGGGGTGACAACCGCTGGTCCGGAGAGGCCAGTGTGTTACAATTAGTACCAGAGATGATCCTCGTGGTTACATGGGCGTGTGCTGGTCAGTAGAGCGGACATGTGGATCATGACGCGAGTGGCCCAGAGTGGACACAGGATAGCATACGTGCTGGCACTGGAAAGCACATACACGTGGAAAGAGTGGACGTTTCTACCTTTGGTTGATCAACGAGGGCGTCGATTTTCTAAGACTGGGTGTACGTGAGCTCCTGGCGCATGGCTTGGTAGGATTGATAGGATACTCATACCAACAAGTTAAAACTTTTTTTGGAAGCTCATCTGAAAAGAACTCCAAGGTTAAGCATGCTTGGCCTGGAGCGATTTTTGGATGGGTGACTGATCGGGAAGTTGTTCCCGGGTGCGCACGAGTGAGGACAAAGTGCATAAAAAAGACTAGTGTTGGTATGTGGGGTTGATGACCGGGTTTCCTACGATCAATAACATGATTATTGCAGTACTTATAGCAGCAAGTATTATTTATAAAGTTCATCCCTTGGAAGCTTTGCAAATGGCAACAACATAACCCCACATCCATTTTTGTCAATGCAGCCACATTCGCACCCAAAACGGTGTTTGGAAATAGTCTACTCTATTGGTTACTAGAATGGAAATGATTTGAGAGATGTTTGAAGTAACTAATAATAAGGAGCTAAACAAGAACAAAGTAAACTAGAACTGGAAGTAAACGAGATGGGTTGTACTTGTAGGATCGAATGGAATGAGAGAGGGTTTGTAGGCTTCATTCTTAGTAGTACTAGATGGGAAAATATATGTGTGATCCGTTGTCTACAAGAGGTTTCTTGGACAAATAAACGGTCCCCACTTGATTATCGGGTTGTTACACTGTGTGTACTATGCATAATTCTTGCGTGCCACTCTCAAGAAAAATGTACACTTCCGGACCAAGGGATCCCATGAACTCATCTTCGACTCATGTAATTGAATACTTGGATCACAAACACATTCTAACTTGGCGCACTAGATCAAACCTCAACCTAGAACCTTATCAATCACTCACACATGGATGAACAACAAAACATAGATGAATATATTAATGAAGTCAAAACCATATTTAATCTTATAAGTACAAGATCTAAAACAAGGGAGAGAGAGGTGGAGACGTTGTTGGAGATGATGACGATGAACAGTGCGCGCGGTGAAGATGGGGGTGTCTCCCTCTCCTTCTCTTGTTTGGATCTTGTGGAGGTGTTGGAGGAGATCTTGATATTGGAGGTGTGTGGCGGCTATGGAGAGGGAGGAGCAATAGGTCTCCGCCCCTAGGGTGTGGATGGATTCTCTCCTCTTCCTCTAGGGTTTGCCCTCTTTAAATAGGCATTCTAGACGTAGGTTTCACGAACCGACGGATCTCGGGGCCGAATATGCCCATTGAGCCTTCACAGATGTTGTTCCGGTTGACGTAACGAAGCCGTCGAAGGGCGGTAAAACTGTACAGTATGGACAGGCTCCGCTCATACTAGTGGTCGTTATGCCCTCTGGAGTCTGCAGTGTTTTGGCCGCCATTTCTTCATATGGACTCTGATTGAGGTGTTCTTTGTCTCGTTGGATTCATATGGAGGAGAGACAAAACACCATGGCCTTGGATATTCATTTGGAGTTGATAAAAAATTTATTTTCATCCCCTCAAATGTTTAACTCTGGTGCATGTTGTTGGAGATATGACCTAGAGGCAATAATAAAAGTGGTTATTATTATATCTTTGTGTTTATGATAAATGTTTACATTCATGCTATAACAGTATTAACCGGAAACATTAATACTTGTGTGATTTGTAAACTAAATTAGAGTCCCTAGTAAAGCCTCTTTGTAATACTAGCTTGTTGGTTAATAGATGATTGTGGTTTCCCGATCATGAACATTGAGATGTTGTTAACAACAAGATCATATCATTAGGAGAATGGTATGATGGACATACTCCTATAGATAAGCATAGCATTGAGATCAAGTCATTTCAATAGTTCATTTTCTATAAGCTTTCTGATACATAGTAACCTAATTCCTTCGACTATGAGATCATGCTAATCACCATCACCGGAAGGATGCTTTGATGACATCAAACACCACACCGTAACTGGGTGGCTATAAAGGTGGCATTGAGTGTTCGGAAAGTATGTGTTGAGGCACATGGATCAAGAGTGGGATTCGTCCATCCATATGACGGATAGATATACTCTGGGCCCTCTTGGTGGAATGTCATCCAATTGGCTTGCAAGCATGTGACTGGCTCACAAGGGATCACATATCACAGGAACGAGAAAAGAGAACTTATCAGTAACGAGGTTGAACTAGGTATGAAGAGATACCGACGATCAAACCTCGGATAAGTAAACTATCGCGAGACAAAGGGAAATTGGTATCGTTTGTAAGTGGTTCATTCGATCGCAAAGTAATCATAGAAATATGTGGGAGCCATATGAATTTCCAGATTCCTCTATCGGTTATTGATCGGAGAAGTGTCTCAGTCATGTCCGCATAATTCACGAACCGTAGGGAGACACACTTAAGGATTCGATGTTGTTTAGTAGATATGGAATGTAGGTAGGGATACCGAATGTTGTTCAGAGTCTCGGATGGGATCCGGGATATCACGAGGATATCCAAAATAGTCCGGAGAATAAGATTCATATAAGGAAAGTCCGATTCCGGAGTTCGGGAATGATTTCTATGATTTCATCGGAGAGGTTCTAGAAGGGTCTAGAAGGTTCACCAGACCAGAAGGGTAATGGTCCATGAATGTGTCATGGGTAAGTGGAATGATTGGATCATGTCCTAAGTCACTTTGGTTGGGCATTTGTAAGAGAGAAAAAAACTCTAAATTGAAAGTCAAAAGGGAGGTTTGAAAAGTCAAACTGGAACAATGGTTTCCTAGTGGAAAAAGGAAAGAGTCCTTCCTTCTATCCAACTTGGGTTTGGGTATGGATTCAAACTCCCCTCTCCCAAGCCTCCCTTCCTCTCATAAATAGAGGGGGAGGGTTGCCCCAAAGAACACACAACCAGCCCTCCCCACCCGTGTCGTGCCGCCAAGCCGCCGCCGGACCGTCGCCATTGCCCTAGCCGCCGCTGACACCACCTCCTCCTCTCCGGCCTTCTAAACCTAGATCGCCGGAAACCCTAAATCCACCATAACTCGCACCGTCTTAGGCGAAGCCCTGCGGGATCTTCCCTATACTTCTGACACCACGTCGTCATGCTGCCGGAATCGCGAGGGGAGAACTACAACCTCCGCTGCTTGCCGGAACAAGGGAGAGGAAGGTCTTCATCAAGTACTGAACGTGTGACCGACTGCGGAAGCGCTGCCAGAACGCAGTACCGGAAGGATCGTCTACGCGATCTTGAGATCGGCAAGTGTACGACTACATCACCCACAAGAATCTGCTCTCGTTAACCGCTTTGGAATCTTCGAGGGTGAGTACTCTAATCGACTCGTTGCTACAATCTGGTAGATAGATCTTGGATTGTTTGTGTGCATGCGGTAGAATTTTTTTGTTTTCCATGCTACGAACAGTGTTTGTTCCCAAGGAAGAACACAACCAGTTCTTCCTTCTCCGTCCCCTCTCTATGGCCGACTTGGCCCTCCTTTTATAGTGACAAGGGGACACCACATGGGTCATTCATTGAGCACCAACGCTTGGAAACACACTCATCGAGGTGGAATGCACATGGCCTCGATGTGGCATAGATGCCCTGCTGTATCCTAGCGTGTGCCAGAGTGCGGGCAGGAGTATCTTACCACGTAGGTCAAGCATCGTTAACCACGTGTCCTTATTGTCCCCATGCCATCTGAAAGAGCATGTGGGCCCCCATGTGTGGTTTTGGTAATTAATGACAACCTTTATGGACTAATGTTTACATTAAGTTACATTAGTAGGATTTGTCCATTGGCATCGCTTGGAGCATATGTTGGCTTCAAGGTAGAAGAAATGAAGAATAAGTGTTGTGCAATCTCAAAATGCGCCGTCTCTAGAAGATCTCATGTTTGATACTTTCCATCCTCGGTGGTCATGGATCGATGAAGAGAAATCAAGAAAGGTGTCCATATTGAGAAGTTCAAGATCGTCTACATCGAGCTGAAGTGGAAATGCTCAAGGCAAAGGTATAATCTTGTTAGGTTTTCCCTTTTGCCGGTCTCATGTTTTTAGTTGGGAGACCGGGTTTAGGATAGATAGTCGTACTATCAAGAGGGGCTCTCGAGTGAGTATATCGATCATACCGTTCGGAGAGAGATCAAACCTTTGACTACTAGGCATCATCGTTCTTGATTGTTATTTGGATCTTATCCTTGTGAGGTTCTAGAGATTGTGGTATTCATAATAAGCTCTAGTCCATCAAAGACGGATTTCTCCTTTATATCTTATTGCGGGTTTAATCTTGAAGGTTTTCTGGATTCTCGTGAAGGGAGGTACCTCACTTTAAAATACATGAAGTATTACCACTTGGTGGTATCCAATATTTTCAATGTTCCAAGGCAATTGATTCCGTATCGATCAGAGTTTCCTAGCTCGAGTTATTGCCGTTTGTATTTACCTTTGTTTGTTTGAGAAAGAAAATAAGGGAAACAGTTTTTGGGACGAGCGGTAGTACCATTGGGTACTACCGGCCCCATCTGTCGTGCCCCCTCACCCACTGACTTGCCTAGTGGCCCAGTCCGGTTGTACCGGCCTAGCCTGGTAGTACCACCCGGCCAGGCCGGTACTACCGGCTGGCCCAGCTAGCTAGCATCACCTATCATCTCCCGGGTCGCCCTCCCTCTCGCTCACGCGCGCGCTGATACGTCGGAAACATATCTATAATTTTTTATCTTCCATGATTGTTTAGTATCTACTTTGCTTTGCTTTGTCTACACTTGAGGTGTTTTTATATGTTTTCTAGAACTAACCTATTAACAAGTTGCCACAGTGCCAGTTGCATGTTTTCTTCTGTTTTTGGTTCCAGAAAGGCAGAAAATCAATATTCTCGGACTTGTACGGGACAAAAGCCAAAGTCAATATTTTACCGTGGGCAACACGAAGCCAGAAGAGGAGACGGAGGAGGGCCTCGAGGGGGGCACACCCCCTGGCCGCACGGGTGGTCCCACCCCACGTCTGGGGGGGGTGCAGCCGCCTCGGGCACCCCCTCGGCCTCCCTCTTCGCCTATAAGAAGCCCCCCGATGCAGAAACCCAAGGAACCCGATCAAAACTTCACAAAACCGTCTGTAGCCGCCGCCACCATCGTCCCTAGATTGGGGGGATCTGAAGTTCATCCCGGTACCCTGCCAGAGGGGATATCATCCCGGAGGCCTTCTTCTCTGGTATGAAGCGTGAGTAGTTCCACTTTGGACTACGGGTCAATGTAGTAGCTAGATGGTTGTATCTCCTCCTTGTGCTTTCATGTATAGATCTTGTGAGCTCCATTCATGATCAAGGTCTAATCTATTTGTAATCATGCATGTTGTGTTTGCAGGGATCCGATGGATATTGAGATTACTATGTCAGATTGATTAATGGTTTTGTCTTATTGATTCTATCATGTTTGTGTTGTTTGTGATCCTCCATGCTCTCTGTTGTTAGTAGCTATCTTGGCCAAGTAGTTGCTAGTGAGTCCAAGAGGGGGTATTTATGCTTGATAGTGGGTTCATGTCTCTAGTTTCCAAGGGAAGTGATAGAAATCTCTTCGGTTGTAGATGTGTTGTTGCCACTAGGGAGAAAACAACAGTCTCTTGTCCATGGAACAAGTGGATTGTTTACCTTACACACTTTGCTTAAAGCAGTTGTCTGTTGCTTGCAACTTAATACTGGAGGGGGTTCGGATGATAACCCGAAGGTGGACTTCTAGTCATAGATGCAGTTGGATGGCGGTCTATGTATATTTTTGTATTTCCCAATCGAATCTCATAGGATCTTTTTGTCTAGTATTGCATTGTTATGCCTTGCTCAGTTCCTATCAATTGCCCTTCTGTAATTTGTTTATCCTTCATGCCATGTTGTTTATCTAAGGAGAGCACTTCTAGTGAACTATGGACCCTGGTCCAATATTTACCATTGATACATCTTCCACTGTTTACTCGCTGCAAACCACTCATCACCTTCCACACCATACAGTTAATCCTTTGTTACAGCAACCGGTGAGATTAACAACCTCACTGTTCGTTGGGGCAAAGTCTTGAGTTTGTGTTGTGCAGGTTTCCACGGTGCTTGCAACACTTGTGTGACGTTTCCTTCCTCCTACTGGTTCGATAACCTCGGTTTCTTACTGAGGGAATACTTTTTGTTGTGATGCATCATACCTTGATCTTGGGGTTTCCCGATGAAGCGCTCCTATATCAACCAAGCGCATCACGCGCGCAGCCGCCCCGCTCGATCCCGCTCCCGTGCGTGCAGCCGCCTCGCTCGCTGGCCCCACTCCTCGCTCACTCGCGCAGTGCCTCGCTCCCGCTCGCTTGCATGCTGCGCCTTCCTCCGATCCCCTTCTCTCCTGCTAGCCTACTACGCCAGCGTTTGCCGCCCGCCTTGTTGATTCCATCGCCTAGCCCATGACCGGTAGTACCGGTCCACTCTGGTAGTACTGGCCCAATCTGGATTTTGGCCCCAACGGGCAGAAATATGGGCCCCTATTTATTGCCTCCTTCTTCTCTTTTATTTGGTTGCTTCTTCCTCTATTATTCTTCAAGCATTTGCCCTATTATTTGACATCTCTTTGTGCTTGATTTCTCTCTTTTACCCCAATGATTCTTGCTCATATTTGAAGGTAAGATAGAGGAGATCTAGATCCACATTTTGGCCAAACCAAACCATATCTTTTTGAGTGTATCTTTGGGATCTAGATCTTGGAGAATTTTGTGTTCTCTTTGTGTTCTTCCTCTCTTGTTCCCCCAATTGCTTTAGTAGTTTTGTTGGAACTTGAGAGTAAAGGATTGGAGCATCTTTGTGGTGTTCTTGCCTTTTGCATTCGGTGCATTGGTTTGAGTTCTCCTAGGAGGATTTGGTTCGGTGAAATCATAGAAGCCTTCGTGCTTCTATGATAGACTTCGCGCCTCGGTTATCTCTATACCTGAGCTATTTACTTATGCACTTTACATTGTGATAGCCTTCGTGCTTGAAGTAATCTATCTTGCTACCACATTGTTGCTTGTCTTGCTTAGCATAAGTTGTTGGTGCACATAGGTGAACCTTAGTATTTAGGCTTTGTGCTTGACAAAAGAAAACGATAGTTTTATTCTGCCATTGTTAAGCCCATCTCGTAAAAGTTTTTAACCGACTATTCACCCCCCATCTAGGAGGCATCCGTGATCTTTCACCATCCTCTCGGGATCCCGGGAGTGTCCTTGTCTCGCTGCTCGGTAGAGTGATCCCGGGCCCCTCGATTGTTATCGCTCCCAGGTATTTGAAGGGTCCCTGACGGGTGATGACTGCAAGTGCAAAAATCGATTGTAGCTAGTTTAGAAATAAGAGTACCGAACCCACAGAGAGCTATTTGGTTAAGGTATTTATGCCCCTCGTCACTATCTACCAAAGGATACTTGTAAGCTGCCTTTGATCTCAAGAAATGGGTGTTTGAAAGATTTTGTGTATGTGTGCAAGAAAGTAATAAAATCAAGTAAAGTAACCAAGTAACAAAAGCGTTTGATGGGGATAAGCCAATCGGGATATCCACGAATGTTGTAAACGACTGGCCCAAGACAATGCTGAGTGGGCCAGCAATGATGGTGACTAGAAAGGAGGCTTCAAAGAAGACCGGCGACTAGACCCGAAGTCCCAAGACTATAGTTAGGCCCAGACGGATTATGTCAAACTCTTGAAATCTTTACTAATTCGGTTAAGATCCTGTAAATCCCTAGCGAGGAACCCCTATATAAGCCTCCCTAGGGTTCCCTTTGTACTCACGAGCTATTAGCTATACCATCCAAGCGACTCGCCGCCCTTACGCCGAGTTCTCCCACCATGTAACTCATCTACCATCAATACAAGCAAGCAGTAAGTAGGTCTTTACCCTATGGGGGGCTGAACCTAGGAAAACCATGTGTCTCACTCCCAATCTCGATCCGCAGATGGCGACTCGCTCTTCCCCTCCTTTGAATCAATCATTATCCCTGGTAGCGACGGCCGTGGCCATTCCCATGATAGTGGCGCCCACCATGCGGCATGGTGAGTCAATCCTCAGATCTGCAGCGAGATCCTTCGCTCGAACTTGCCGACCCTTCACCACCAGCTGCGTGATTGCCACCGGTGGATTCCTCCAGATCCTGCTGACTAGCTATTTGTCGGCCTCGCGACCAGTCACGTATGTCGTCGTAATACCAGTCAGCTCCATCAACCTCTTTGTCGGCTTCACCGATGCCATCGACCCAGTGAATTCCACTGCATTCGTCGCCAGCACCAGATCGCCCCCACGCTATCTACTCTCAGAGGAGCAGATCCAATCGATCTCCCTACTCGCCTCCAAGTATGATTCGACCCAGGACATCTTGGTCGAGAGCAATGATACCCTCCGCGATAACGCTAACTCGGCGACACCCACGCCGGCGCGGAACCCACCTCCCCCACCGCAAAAGCTAGCTCCATCACCAAGGTCTCCAATGCTGGAGACTACAAGGATGATTCGATCCTCCAACTACTCGACCTCGGGGTCGGAGTCCCCTGATGAGACCTACCCCGTCATCCACCACGCCATCTACATGGCGAATGACACCAAACCACCGGTGGATCCTTTCACCACGCCCCTCCCACCCACCGCAACTGGCAACGAGATCGAGCTGCACCGCGTGGCCTTGAACGAGGCCAGGGAGAAAGAGAATACCGAGCACAAAATTTTTACCTCGAGCAGGAAACCGCACAACGGCTCTCGGTATACCATCGAAACCGGGTAACGCGGCGACTTCACCTTACCTCAGGGGCGAGTCCTCAACTTCAACGACGAGAACGACCCCGCACAGGCAACCGACCGTGAGGTCTGCAAGAATGCACCACCGAGAAGCAGTCGTCCACCCGCTGGGTCGACCATGCACGGAGCTCCCGCGCCACCCAATCACGCGCCCCCTCCGGAACAACCTCGGGGTCATAATCACGCCACGAGAATACGACGCCAACAGCCTCCCCCTCTATTCGACTCTGATGGATAACGTCATTGTGAGTCAGGCCATGGTCGCAAATCTAAACCCCCTGTGTGATGGCGCAATCCAGATCAAGTACGCCCAAGCCCTTCTTGCCAAAGCAGTCGAGCAGTAGAACACGGGCAGAGACTCTCAAGGGCGGGTTTACTCCCGGTCCACCAACAGTAGAGCGATGTCGTCTAGTCGCCCAAGTGAACGGACAGTCGCCAACATGGAAAACTGCCCGCCCCCAGAGCCACGACAACTAGTGGTTGCCAACCCCGCCATCTCCACCAATGACCCGCGGCCTCAATACACCGCAGTAGCGGCCAGTGGCCAGCCTATTGATGCGCGAGGCCACATCTTCAACACACAAGCATGGCGAGCTCTTCAACCATACGACCTCCGCCACACACTTTCCAGTCACGGCGACCTCAGCCGAGTCGGCCCTCCATGCTTCGGACCAATGATCCGGGGTGAAAACTACCCTCCAAACTTCCTAGGTCCAAAGGACATGGAAAAGTACGACCCTACACTAGATCCCAAAGGATGGATCAACACCTACCTCATGGAAATGAGGATCGCCGGCCACAACAAGCTACTGGCCACTCGCTACCTTCCTATGATGATGGAAGGTGTGGCCCGCCAGTGGATCAACACCCTCCCGGAGAACAGCATCGACTCCTGAGAAGCGATGCGCGCCGCCTTCATCAAGCACTTCGAAGGCTCTTACTACGCGCCACTACTATCGAAAGACCTAGAGTGATGCGTCCAGGGGCCAAGCGAGTCGACCAGCCACTAGGTCCAACGATGGAAAGAACTATGGATAAACGCCGCAGGCATCCACCCAGATATAACCATCCACTGCTTCAAGAACGCCTGCCGATATGAGCCCTTGGTCGCCAAGATCAAGAGAGTGTACCGGACACTCGACAACATCCCCGGCCTCCTCGATATCGCCAAGCGCTATTTGGAGGAAGATCTGATCCAGGAGTCCTACGACTAGTCGAGTGGAAGGCACCACACACAGGCAGCCCAACCAGCGGCCATATCCGTGACCTTCGCTACAACAATACCCGCCAGGCAACCAAGCATAGTAACGACGGACGAACCGACTTTGTCGCTAATGCCATCTATGGCCCCGGCGACCCCAAGAATTATCACCGCGAGTGGAACAACCCACAAGAAAATGCTATACCAACCCTGCATCTATCATAGCAAAGATGGCAAACCCGCCACCCACACCACCGTTGAGTTCCACTCCCTCAAGGAGATCGAGAAAGCAAGGTGCGCAAGGGAAGAACCGAACCCCGCCCAGCCGCGCGACAACAGAAGTGGCAGCGCATTCAGAAATTTCGTTGGCTCGCTCCACACCTTCACCGGCATCAGAACGTGATGCGAGAAGAAGGTGCTCTCCCACGCTACCGCTGTCAACGCGGTGCAGCAAGTTGACATCCCACGCTGGCTAAACTGGTCAGAGCAGAGAATCACCTAGAGTCGCGAGGAACACGTTCCTAGGATCAGATACCCCGGGTGAGTCACCCTGGTCGTCAGGCCCAAAGTGGCCAATTATTGGTTGCCCAGAACACTCATGGACAGGGAAGCTCTATAAACATCCTCTATATGGACACGTTCAGGCGACTGCAGATAACGTAGTCCATGGTAGAATCCACCCTCTACACATTCCACGACATAGTTCCGGGTCGGAAGGTATACCCGGTTTGAAAGGCGAGGCTGCCAGTCACCTTCGGAACACCACCAACTTCCACACAGAGCGGATCTTCTTCAAGATGGTCAACTTCAGGAGCCCGTACCATTGCGTACTCGGCATGCAGGTGTTCTCCAAGCTTATGGCGACCCCACATTATGCCTACAACATGATGAAGCTATCAGTCCCCCATGGCATAATCACCGTGCGCGGTGACCCAGACATGGCCGTCGAATGCGAGGACAACATCGCAAAGATGGTCGAAGCAGTCATCACCGAAGAGGCGCAACACGCCGATGGACTTGACAGATTGGCGAGTGGCGCCTATCAGGACGACCCTACAGTCCTAAAGAAACAAGCGACGACTCACTTCCTCCCCGGCACCTTCGAGGCCCCAACGCCAAACGCTCAAGACGACACTGCATGCTCAGCAAGTCCCATTGTGAGAACCACGATGCCACAGCTCGGGACAAACCTGACACACCAGGCGTCATGGAGGGTCTTGCTGAGCACATACAAAACACCGACCCAGAGGGTCGGCACAACAAGCAAATACTGCCACCTCGCAACGTAGAGCGTGTCCTATCAATCGCCGAGATAGTACGACGATTCTTTGATATGGGGCTCATACACCCCAACAACTACTCCGACTGGTTGACGAAACCATTCTTAGTGCTGAAAAGAAACGACACTCGGAGAATGTGCATCGACCACAACGACCTTAGAGAATGAGCACGACTCGCCCAAGACGTACAACTAGGGTCAACTCGCAGGGAAAAAAGAACGACCGGAGGTAGAAACCCCAGGCATGCTCCGTATCAGGTGCAAGTCTTAGAGCATCTCCACTCACATTCCCAGAACACCGATCCCAGGGAGAAAATTACGTCCGGACACCGAAATTCGGCTCAGTCGCGTTCCCAGGAACCTGTTTTCGTCCGGATTTGGGCCAACTTTGGTCCGGACTTCCCAGGCCATTCCCAGGATCCCGGGAACGCCCTGGGAATGTCGGACAAAGTGAATTCTCTGAGTGGACCAGCCCTGTCAGCGACAGAAGCCGAGTCATCGTCATCCTTCCCGCCGTTTCCCCTTTTCCCGCCCTCGCCGCTACACCCCTCCCGTACTCGTTGTCGGCCTCGGCCTACAAAATCCGTACATCTCGCCGTATCCCTTCACAATATCTCACACTGCTCCCAACTCCGGTGAACTCCAAACGCTCGCACCTTTCCACATCCACAACTCCGCTGAAAAGCCATGGCCGAGAGATTCCTCGGCGACATCGCAACGGCGAACGACCACAGCATGTTGCAGCCGTGGGAGGGGCCACTGCACGCTGCAGTCGTGGGAGGCCCGGCTGCTCCATGACGCGGGCTATACGGCCCGCCGGACTTCCGTCTCCCCCTCAGAGGGAATCTCAGCACCGACAGGATCCCTATTCCGCCGGTGCCGACCAATAAGGACATCGCCGGCGAGATCCAGGCGGCTATCGCCGCCATGGAAGACCCGGATCTCGCCGAGGATCCTGGCAACCTGGTCTACTGTGAGCAGTTCTTCGTCGACATGCGCCTCCAGGAGCTCGCCCAACATGAGGGACCGCCACGCTTGACGCCGACGCGTAATAATGCAGCATTGCACCACCGTTGGTGGAGCGCTCCCGGGCGAACGCCCGCCGCCGTGCTGGAGCACATCCAGGCCGGCAACCACCCCTGTCTCGGCATGTATAAGCGGCGTCTGGCATCAGCGTCGGCCACGGCGGCGGCCTTTTCCTAGTTTAAATTTAATGTTTTCCTAGTTTAAATTCGATGTAATATATGCGTCCTCGTACTAATTAATGAAATCCGCCTATATTCGCCCAAATTTCGCTATGTTTAACTAAATTTATCCGAACGTGGGAACTCGGCCTGGGAACGCGAGTGGGAAACTCGACGTTCCCAGGCTGAAAACGAGTTTCGTCTGGCCCAAAATTGGTCAGAATTTCGGCCTGGGATCGCCCAACGAGTGGAGATGCTCTTACACTTCGCACCCAACTGTGTAACGCAAATTGTGTAACCCCCCTCCAATGAATAAAGAAAGTTTTCCGCCAATTGTGTTTACTCTCCTTGCCTTGTGCAAATCGCGCTCATAAATTTTATGTATGCAATACCGGTCGTTAACCCTTGGAAGCGTGACTCGACAAGACCAGGTAGTGCGGTCCAAGGGCATAAGGGAACCCCAAGCCTTGTGTCGTCCATGAAAAACGCCGAGCGAGAGCCCCTATCAGAGTCGCGTTGCTCGACTGGCCCACCGGGCCAAGACGACCGACCATGCTTCTCACAGCACCCTGTCTCCCCCTCGGATGCAGTGACTCAAACGGTTAAGTAGCACACTCGGGACTAGTAACGACACAGACCCGCACGCTCCTTGTGAAAACACCAAGTACAAAGCTCGCCCAGGGGTCGCCTAGTGACTGGCTCCACGATCCAGGAGGGATGACGCGCTACAAACAAATAGCGCAACACATGTCCTTCCTACCTTAGGATCAAAGTTTCGAAAGTCCAAGTACCACGCTCAGGAACTCGTCAAAAACAAACCCGCACGCGTCTAGGAAAAAATGCCAAGTACAGCGGGTCCTTTGGGGTCTCCACGCGACTGGCTCCCCAAGCCACAACAAGTCGACTAAGGGCTACTCGAACAACCTGCACAAACATACAATCATTAGTCACGCGCGTGCAAAAATAATCAAAACATGCTCGGGGACTAGCTACCCCCAACGCACCTAATACACGAAGTCAAAACTTGAAGAAAACAAACAAATACCAGATCTCCATCACATATATGCACAGAAAATGCATTCATACAAAGTCAAACGACTTTACACAAGCCACTCGGCACTAACCCTATCACGTGGTTGGTCCTCCTACTTTGCAGGTTATTCCCTAGAAGTATCACTCGACGACTTGGCTTCCTTGACAGGCTTCGTCGGGTACATGGACAAGGCCTTCTCGCTCGCCGACTGAAAGGGACGCTCCGACGGGAAACCCCGATGCTCCGGGTCGGTGTCGCCTGGAGCTACCTGCGTCGCTTGATACGGCAGGAGATGATTCATAGCTAGTACCCGCTCCACATACGGAGCCGCCTTCGCTTGCAGTGCGACAACTTCAGAGGCCTCCACCGCCCTAGTCGTCGAAGTTTACCCGCTCATCATGTCGTTGAGATCGAAGTCCTCGGGGAAGTGGGCGAGCCCAAGGATTAACACTGTAGTCACCCCGAGACGGAAGGCGGACCACACCATCCAGCCCACCACGGCAGGCGCTAGTTCCAGATAGTGCCACGCATCCATAAAACGTGTGGTCATAACCTCAGTTGAGGTTATGCTCTAGAGGATGGCACAAACACATGACGACGACTCCGAGGCGGCATCCAACACCGCGTTCATGCACTGTTCCATGGAGAAGTTCAGCACAGACTCGTCACCCTGACCTAAAACATCTGCAAAAGTCAGGCCACATCAAACACAATGCTACGGTTGCTTCGACCCATGATGGCCTGCAAGTGCACATGTTCATCAGAGAATTTTTTCGCCGAAGTATTAATTCCAATTTTTATATCAATCCCAACAAGGAGCTTCGGCAAGTGCCTTTAGGCGGAGTTTCTATCACACTCAAGGTGTCACAAGTCTTGAATGAATTGACTACAATTGCTTATGGTGGAAGGTTGTGAGTAAAAGATAGAGGAAACTTGCGTAGGAAGTAAATAAGGAGTAAATTACATAAAAGTAAAAGAATGGAAATGAGTTTTGGGTTCCTGCTGATAAGAAGTTAGGCGCGAAGAGAAACAGTTCATGGTGATAGTGAACGTGCCAAATGGATAAAGTGAAATAAGTAATTGTGATATTTCTTATTTGTAAGTGAGTAGGCAAGCAACGCATATACCGACTAGAAGTCCTCGTGGTCAATTCTTTCTAGTCCCAATGATTCGTCTGTTTGTTACCACGGCAGTGGTCAGCACATCAATTAAGGTCTTGCGACAAGATCAAGGCTTTAATCTTGATGGTTCCTTGTTGTCCTTGAGAGATGCTAGCTCCTCATTGATATCGACCGTGTCACTCGGGGGTCAACGATTCGCTAGCACACAACTTCATACCTATGATATCTTAGATCATGTTACCTAGGCCCTTAAATTAGATAACAAGCATTAGGCAAACATAGATAATCATTCTCACAAATTAATAATCACTACAACAATAAAAATGGATGGATATATAGGAGGCACGACACATCTCACTAATTCCCTACATATTCCACGCCTATGGGGATTTACTCAGACATGAGAGGGAGAAAAATCGAAGGCATAATTGTATTGCAAATGGAAATCATCTCAAAGTTATCATAGCAAACCACAATAGTACTTGAAGATCAAATCGAATACAAACCAAAGGTAGATAAAAGTATCAAACCCTAATCTTACAATTGCCAATCTCTCTCTCTAGATGATGATGGGGATGATGATGGAGTGTGTGTTGAAGAGGTGGAGATCATTGAGGAACAAGGGGATGTTCTTCTCCTCTTCCAGATCTGATCTCTTCTCTCTGATGAGTTTTGCGGCGGCTGTGTTCTCTTTTTCATCCTCTCCCTTTTACGAAAGTTGCTTATATTGATATAGGGAAGCCACTGGAAGTTAGTACGGGTGGGCGGTACAGGCGCGTCCCGGCTGTACCACTAGTCGTTACGCGTTCTGTATGCCTCCAATGAAAGGTGCTCCAATTGGGGATTTGCTTATTTAGGTGTAATTAGCTCATAAATGTCGTTAGATCTTCAATAAATTTTATTACCTAAAAACCATCACAAGGAACCAATGATTCGCTCATTGTGACATTAACGTTAGTGGAAAGTGCAATATTTAGTGAAATCTGGCAATAAACAAGAGAAAAATTAATAGGAAAAAGTGATGAAATTTGGAGATATCAACCCTCTCGAGGACTGACCCTCTCGGGGACTCCCCCATTACTAAGAAATACAGGAAAAATACTCACTAAGGAGGCGATGGCAATTATCCTTAACATGCTTCTCCAAAATGGAGAACTTGGACTACAGGTCCATGATCACGGAGTCAGACGCGACACGATCCGAGTTCGCGGCCGCGACTGACACCTTCGCCTTTTCCTTTGACATGGCCAACATCACCCTCATCGACTTCAGCCCCGCGACTGGCACATAGCCCTCGTGAGACTTCGCCAATTTGGTGGCTTCGTTCTCTACATATCAAATAAGCCATCCGCACAACGATCACCAGACACGACTACAAATGACTCTAGTGTAAACACTCAACAACTAAAGATTTTAGCCGCCGCACTTCCTCTTGTGTTGCGGCCAGCTCCTTCTCCACCCTCTACAACACAGACTGCCAGTCGGCCACTTCTTTCTGCAGAAGAGAAAGGCCATTGTTAGTACAAGTATCTCAAGACCTGACCCGCCAACTACTTGGCGACTCGACCCTCGGGGACTGGGGAACACAAGTTCTATGCACCTAATCGCCAAGATTTTGCGACCGAGCACTCGGGCACTAGGATTACCTAGATGGCTACGCCCAGCAGGCGATGAAGCTCGACAGCTACCATGGAGGACATCGAAGTCGCCCCACCGCTGGAAGGCTATGACGCCGACTCGGTACGGTCGTCAATAACCTCCAGGACCGCCGGTGATTGCATGTTCGTGACCTTCGCCACGAACAGCGGGAACGAGGCAGGTTGGCTGCAGGAGACATCATTGTTATTAGATTGGCCTTGGCAGGAGCGTCCACCTCCACGACCTCGACTTCTTCGGCCATTGACTCTGCCGCTTAGGATGCAGCCATGCCAGCTTAGATCGCTAACACCATGACAGTCAGTGACCTTCTTCTTCACACCAGCCTCGGGGAGCTTCGGTTGTGCAGTCCTTCTTCTTCATGGAAGGATCTTCCGCCACCACGGCAAGCTCGCCCGCGACCTTTACCGCGGTACCCCTTTGGATCTTCTTTGGGCCGCTCCTGTCAGATACGACTATACTTAGGCAAGCGATCCAAAAGGATACAGAGAGGTGATAAATGGAATAAACGTCGATGCTTACCTAGCGACCAGAATCTTTTGCATCCCGTTGGTCATGTGGGTGGGCTTCTCAAGATCTGGCCTAATGGGCCACGATAGCCCCACTTCCAGCAGGCTCGCTTGGCACCGCTGATTTGGTGGAGCCTTCGGATTGCCTGCGGGCTTGGACGGTATTGGAGCCCGCTTGGAGCTCGCCTCCACGGCGACCTCTGGATCACTGTCTCCTTCACTGAGGATAAGACTAGCCTCGGTCTCACGGCGCTTCTGGTCGTGCATTTTACGAGTCACGGATGGAGGCTCGCGCTCCTCTGCAACGACTTCTCCCTCTTCCTCCTCCCCACCGGAGGAATCTCTGGCCTCCTCCTAGAGAAGTTCTTGCAGCACCTCTTCGTCTAGAGGAGGGAGCCAATGTTCCAGGATCCTGAATGTCTGTAGATAGTCACACTCATTAAAAGGCGAACTTGTGAAGCGCGAATGGAATGGGATAAGATCGGAAACTACTTACCGTGGGGGGCAGGACATCATCCGGCCTGTACGGTGTGAGTCTGTCGGACATACCGGTGTATGGTGCCTCTATGATCTTTTTGAGGACTGCAATGTAGTCCTCTGCCTTCCATTGCACGGAGTTCGTCCTCGACGGGTCGGCGAGGCCGATGTACTCGTACATCAGCGTCGACCGCCTCATCAGCGAAACCAGCCGGCGACCGAGCCAACAGTTGAGGAGGTTGATCGTCTTTAACCCCTCGTCCTCCAGCTCGGTCATGCGGGCGATCATCTCCGTGACCACCATCTGCTGCGACCGCGGTAGCTCCTCACTAATAGTCGGGAGCGTTCCATGGTATACGCCGGAATCGCCATGTCCCCAGCGGTTGTCTACTCCTTGACATAAAACCAAGCCTTCTTCTAGTCGTTGGTTGCCTTCTTTGGCAGCATCAGTTTAAAGAAACTGGCGCCGGTCTTCACCTGAAAGGTGATACCACCGGCGGCCAGCAGGGGCCCTTTCTTGCCCTCGCGACTCGCGCGGCCATGGAACAACTTGAGCCAGAGAGGAAAGTAGGGGTCGCACCCCAGATATGATTCACAAAACGCGATAAAAACCACGATCTGATTGATGCTATGAGGGCCTAAATCGGAGGGCTTAATCCAATAAAAATGGAGGAAGTGCCTGAATAAAAGGGAGGTGGGGAAACCTAGGCCATGCTCTAAGTGGCTAACGAATGAGATGAATTTGTCGGGCCACGGCTTGGGTTCGCTCTCACTAGGCGACGGAGCTCGCCATCTGCCTTTGGTAAGGATCCATGCGTCCTGGAAGGAGTGCAGGACGGCTGTGGTGCATCTGGACTTGGACCACGAAGGCACCATGACAATGGACTCGCTGAGATCTGGGATTTGGATCGGAGGCGAATGCGAATGGAGAAGAAAGCAAATGCAGGAAGAACATAAGGAAATCTTCATCACCCTCTGTCGGTTGCCATTTATAGCACCATGTCTCCAATAATCGCGAGATTAGCCGTTACTTCGCGTGGTAAAATCGCTGAAGTTACCGTTAGGAGGTAACTAATGACTAGTTTGACCATGCCGATAGTCCAACTTTGGTCAAATTGACCACTCGCATGTACCATTCACTTACTCCAATCGGTCAAAGCAAGAAACCTGAAGAAAAATGATTCGCCAAAGCTGCACTTGAAGACTAAAACTTCTCCCTTCATTGGAGGATTTCATCATCGATTCGACAGGGTGTCCACCTGGATTCGTCTACTCTGACTACCAAGTTGACTCCTATGCCGAACCCCTGACGCACTCGTGGACTACTGATGGGGATAATCCAATCGGGGTATCCATGAAGGCAGGAAGCAACTGGCCCAATACAATGCCGAGTGGGCCAACAATGACGGCGACTAGAAAGGAGGCTTCAAAAAAGACCGACGATTGGATGCAAAGGCCCAAGACCGTAGTTAGGCCTAGTCGGATTAGGTCAAACTCCCGAAACCTTTACTGATTCGGTTGAGATCCTGTAAAACCCTAGCGAGGCACCCCTATATAAACCTCCCTAGGGTTCCCTTTGTACTCACGAGCTATTAGCTATCCCATCCAAGCGACTCGCCGCCCTTACGCTGAGTTCGCCCACCTTGTACCTCATCTGCCATTAATACAAGCAAGTAGGTATTTACCCTACGGGGGCTGAACCTGGATAAACCATGTGTCTCGCTCCCAATCTCGATCCACAGATGGCGACTCGCTCTTGCCTTCCTTCGACTCAATCATTACCCCTGGTAGCGACTGCCGTGGCCATTCCCACGACAGCGTTAGAAATGGTGTTGAACTCAATAAGGCTAAAATGTTCTCGGGGATGTAGGATACACCACTAGCATATGAGAATTATTCATGATTAGGATAATCCATGTCTTTTGTCATGATATGTGTGGAGGGAGCTTCATAATAAGATATTCACCAACACGCTCGCGGGCAAGCGACTTATACGAGTCAGGTAACGAGGTCATCTCTAAATAACCACTACGATGCCTGTGAGCAAATCACTACTATAGACCACCACAATTAAGGGTTTCCCCATGGATAGTTATGAGCTTAGTGAATCTCCCTTAATCCCCTCTTTAACCGTGTAGGTTATAAGCCAGTGCTTGTAGTCACAAAGTAGCATCGTGCATACTCCCATACATGTCCAAAGGGTATTTCCCTCTCTCTAGTCCTGAAGGCAAATTCTATGTGGTCGACTTCACATACCAGCTAGAGAGAGCTCTAACATAATATCATAAATCAATAGATTAAAGACCAAAGTTATAGATCATCTTTATTTCATTTAATAATAATGCTAGGGTTTCTCCATCTCCTCAAGAACAAGGGAAACTACTCACACATGGAAGCAATCAACAACATCATCATATTCATATGGATGGATTGAAGGTGCAAAGGTAAATCTAGTGCAAACCACAATTGTATTGGAATTACAACAAGATGTAATAAACGAGAGTGGGGGGAGAATGGTGTTGATGGAGGTGCAATGGTTGATGGCGGTGCATCGGTTGATGATGAGGGGGATGATGCGATGTCCTTAGATGATCTGTGAAGCAGCAAGGATTTTCCCTTCTCCAAGTTTCTCCTCCAGATCCCTTTCTGATGTGGTATTTCGAGGCTGGAGGTTTCTGTGAATGTCTGCTCTCACATTCGTCTTCGCGTGCCGAGAGTATTTGACGAGACGGACGTCCTGGCAGGTGGTACGAGAGGGTTTCGCCTGTACCGCAGGTCGTTAAACCTTCTGTAACTCCTCGCATCCTCTCTTCTCTCATGTGCGTGGAAAATCATTTTAATAATATTTATCACTTAGAAATAATATGTAACATAACAGACTCAATTGATATATCACAAGAGACTTAATAATTCGGGATCCTGTTAAAACAAAGAGAAAAGGTGCGCGCTAGCACCATAAAATAAAAAAAATCCTAACTCTACTTATACAAAAACACAACATAGATATGCTTAAAAAATGAACTCATCAGCGGGCTCCTCTTGCGTGGGACAGGCTCGTGCAGGGTCGATCTTCTCGAACGAGTGTGCAGGCTTGCTGGTAGACGACCCTGTGAGGACCCCTGTCTCTACGGGACCAACAGAAGAAAAAGTACATCATGATGTTAATGCTTATGGACCGAAACAACCCAATAATAACATTGATGTATATATTTACTTGAAACTACTTGTAGATGAACTACAACTTTGTGGGAAAAAAAGAGTAAAAATGTAAGATGCCGACAGAAAAGAAGAGTTCGATCTCCGTGCAATGTTGTTTTGCACCGTGGCATGACTATCCAGCATTTGGTAACACGTGCGGGCAGATCAAAAAGGGATACAAGGGCGTGTGTGTGTGTGTGCGCGCGCGCGCGCGTGACGTGCATGGGTAGAACCGCTAGCAAATGGCTAACGTAGATGGCTAACGAACTCGCGCAAAACCATCTACATGCGTCACCGCAGGTTCTTGACGACAAAGCATCTGTACCGGTTTATGAAAAGCCAATTCAATGGGAAAGAGGAGCATGGGAGGAAACCAAAAATCACTAAAGGCACCACGTTGTTTAAGATGGTCCAGAAGGTAAAAGTTGTGCTTGGCAAGGGTCCTAAACCGAAGCAGGATCCCCTAAGCGCTTGTTTATTTTTTTCTGAGGATACGCGGGGATTTGGTGTCATCCAATACTCTCCAATTCCCTCAAATACCCTTTCCCAAAAATACTTTACCATGATGGAGAAATTTTAATCTAGCAAAAAATACACTACTTCAGAAGGAATTTGTGGGAATATTTCGGAATTATCCTCTCTAAAGCCGGTCTAATAAACGACCTATCGGAAAATTTCCGGGATATGAAATAATCTACTTTCATCCCCTCAAATACCCTAGAAGTAAACAAAGCCTAAACCGGAGCAGGATCCTAATCCGAAGAAACGGCTACATGGAGAGGTCGGGGAAGGATAAATCAGCGGAGGTAGGCAAGAACAACCTCAATAATCCGAAGAAGGGAAAATGAGTAAGAAAAAAATACCTGTACAAATTTGGAAGAAGAAATCAGTATTCTAGGAGTTTGAGTATTGGAAGGATACGTTTTGAAATTTTGCACTGTAGAATACAATGTTGACTACATCCATGTATTTTTTTTTCAAAATTCTTTGAAACTCAAAGTTTCAAAAAAAAGAACTGTAGCAAACGGCCGTTCTCAGTCCCCTACAGGTCATCATTCAAAGTCGTGGCGTCAGCAGCGATTCATCAGAAACAGATGCCATTTTTGTTCTTATAAAAGGCCCAGATTTGCTACAAGAATCATACCTAAAATGGTTACAAGCAACATAACTTACGAGCATAACAGAAAAAACTTATAAGAAAGAAGTTAGAAACAAAATCCTGATTACGGACCATCAGTTATATGAGTTTATGACCAGTTGGTCTCCCTGCTTCAGCAGCATTCTCTGGCGCTGTACAAAGATAATATTCGATTCGTGCATTCTCATTCAAATTGAAAGTAGCAGTTTATGTTCTCTACAGTCATTTCATCACGAATCGTCCAAATTGCCGCCCATTTTAGATGCATGTTGCAGGTGAAAAAATAACCTTGTGCCTGAATGATATTAGATATAACATCTCTAACACAGGACAAACGGAAGATAGCGTGATCAGTGTTCTTTAAGACCCCAGAAAGTAGGCAAACCTGTATTTCATGGCCTTGTCCTTTGGCTACAGCTATCATGTTGGTAACAGGTTCTGCCTCTTTACGTTCTAATTGCTTTTTTTTTCTTTTCCCAAAGAGCTTGGAGCTGCGTTGTCAGACAGGCCACCACTCCCAAAGTAAAGAAGAAGATACCACTAGCACCGCATTACATGATGGAGCCCTGTAGGTGAAGAGAGTCAACTGTTGCTTCCACTAGCAGGCACCAACCCCAACGAACCGTGGCTCTCTGACCATTTCATTCATGGTCGTAAATCTCCTAATCTTGATCTCCTAAAATTGAAGTACACGAATGTGCTCGTGCACAGCTGCAGATGTCGCTGTTAACAGCAGCTCAGCTGAGAGACATGCCAGCCTCGCCAGATAATTATAGAGAAATCTTGAGATCTCGTCCTCACTGGCTCTCATCACAGGTGTGGCAGTTAGACATTGTTGATCTTGAGAATAGAGTTCAGCTTCTCTTCAGGAGATTGATCCAGAGCAGGGTCTCTTATAAACACTCTTAGATTTTGTATAGCGAGATGATGCAGCAAATCTGACCCCCTGTGATCCATGTCTACCTTTTAGAGAATCTGATGATCACAAAAAACATGTTGAGATGTATGTAAGAGAACACAGAAAAGGGCAACTAAATGTCAGCATAGCACCACAGCAGTAGCTCCAAGAGAACTTAGTAGAATGTGACAGCAAAACAAAAAAAACAGACGCCTAACCAACTCAATTAGGAATTCATTTTAAGTTTTTCTTTCAGGAAAAAACAGATTCACTCGTAATATTTCAATTATCAACTGTTACAGAAGTAATTGGTGTGCACTCTTCAACTTTGTAAATATTTGCAACCCTTGTTGTCAGATAAAGAGATTTCCTTGCCAGTTGCATGAGATGCTCATCAAGACCTCAACATAAAGAAGAAGATGCTTGTAATGCTCTCCCAAAAGATTCATGCCAAGTTAGCACTACTTAAGAATTAATATTTTCTTATCAACCAGAATGGACATGTATGCAAACCTACTTGATTTGCATTCCCCATTAGACAACTGTCTGAGCATGCACATATGGCGAGGCCCAGCAATAGAGAAAACCGCTGTCTTTTCTTGCCGCTAGTAACTAGGACATGGCAATGTGGCAACCTAGATAGCAGCACCTAATGCACCCTGAGATTGCAAAGGACCACATGTGGTAGTTAATGGCACTAATAGAAACATGCCAGCGATGCTCACCACATGAACACATTGTGTTGCCTTGAAGCTAGGAGGTCAACAGTTTCTCCAGCACCAATCAGCACCAGCTCTTTGCCTCATCATATCCCTCCACACTCACCAATATCACAATCTCGATCTGGATCTGACTACACGCTCATGCAGATGACTTTGCCGTCCATAGTAGAGACATGACAGGGTGTTCGTAACAGAAACTAATAGTTAGAGATGCTACTTGAACTGATCATCAAACATAAGAAGACATCAGATTGTCGTGGAGATGGGTGGCTTTATTGCAGCAGCACAGCAACCCATGAACAAAGAGATTCTTGCTGTCTACGAAGTCAGCCATGTGGAGATGTGTGGCTTCATTGTAGCAGCACAGCAACCCATGAACAAAGAGATTCTTGCTGTCTACGAGGTCAGCCACTGCGTAGCTTCTTCTTATATAGAGAGAGGTAAACCATACCAGTTGAGCACCATCAGAGCAAAGTTTTCTTTCTCTGAATCTCTTCTCTTCCATCTCCCGTTCCAGCCATGGCTAGTCCTAGTCCTCCCAGATCTGCGAGTGTGCCAGATACAAAAGGCCGACATCTCTTCACCTTCTGCTACCATTGAAACAATGCTCAATGGTTTCAGGAGGTGTGTAGGCGTCTACAACAACATCGAGGAGATCAAATGCTTGCCAAGCAGCCAAATTATCCTGTGCCAGCACCAACAAAGGAAAGCCATGGAGATTGTGCACTATCTTTTCTGAGCTCAAGATAAGCGCTCGGGAAATTCAACTGGCTCTCAAGAAAGGAGATTACACACCTGTTTAGGCCAAGATACAATCTTTCATCCATCTGACACAGAAGGCACAAAAACAGTCCAACAAAAATGACTGCAGGATGGTCAAACTGTTTGCAACAGAGGTCATTGCCTCGATGCTTGAATCATCCAGGCAGTTCCTATTGAAGCAAATTGCGAGCCAAGCTATTCAAGTGGTATCTTGTCTCCAAGACAATGAGGAACAAATACTGAAACCAGAGTTGGACATTGTTGATCTTGAGAGGAGTGTCGAGATTTTGTTGAGGAGATTGATCCAGAGCAGAGTATCTCTTTTGAATGCGAAGCTTGTAGATGTATGATACGCCACAACTGATTTGTGATTAGCATCCACCTTTTAGACGATCTGCTGATCATGATAACAATTTTCAATTCATAAATGGGAGAAATTGTACAGAACTATACTTGGCTAAGAAACACGCAAAAATGGATCCATTTCCGGTTGACAATTTACTATTTATGCTTGCAACTACCTATGTTTGGAGCATTAACTCAGATCGTATCTCAGTGGGAAAAAACTCAAAATTGCTCATCATCGCTGAACGTCATCCAAGCAGTTAGCACGTTGTTTAAATTTAAAATAAATTTTAAAATGCTTCATGACAAGATGGACATATTATTCAAATTGTAGTTATCAAACTAACAAGCAAAGGATCCTTCACGACAAGATGGACATATTATTCAAATTGTAGTTATCAAACTAACAAGCAAATGATCCTTGTGCAGTCCCATCCCACCAGGGTTCGAGTCCCCAGAACTCCTCTGGTGCTCGCGGTTGTTCTCCTTTAAATAAAAAAAAAATTAACAGGGGCTAGTCCCTGTTGGTTTTTTAAGGATCCTTGTGCGGTGGTCTAGCTATACATAGCTAAAGCAGGCCAGCTGCAACACTTGAGGTTGACGAACACATGTAGCATGAATTGTGCAGGATAAATACCTACATAAATTACCTACTTTACATAACTAGATAACACACATGCACCACTCAGTGAAGAAGGCACACGGATATCTGAAGGAAGTTAAGAAGGAAAATACTTCTGAAGTCTAGTCAGAGCAAATTGCAGCTTCTGGCAAAGAAAATGGCGATGATAAAAGCATCAGACTGATGCTAGATATTAATCATCCGGAAAGCAGCAGAGTCAGTACAGGAAATAGATCCAGAACTGGTGTTCCCGTTCTGAATAGTCACAGCTGCTTCAGTTTTTGCCAAGGATAAACTTGATCATTAAAACAAATCTCAATGTCCAAAAAAGTTAAAATGCACATCAGTGAAAACAAATCGCACTATGTTTTCCAATTTTTATGATCTCAGTTCCATTGTCTATAGATGGATGGGCCATCATAGGTGTCCACAATATAGCACTTGGTGCTTTCTCGATCAGGAGACATGTTCTTCCAAACGCTACTTTTTTTAACATATAATTGATTGGGTAGAATGGAGAAAAAATAGCAATTTAGAAGAATTAAGTTTTGCTTATTTAAAACTTTCCGACAAAGAAAGATCATCATGTTTGAGAATCAATTAGCATGACTAACAAGTGACAAGATATCATAAACAAATATGTTGAAAAAATATGGTGACTAGGGACACACACATCAAAAACTCGTTTCTGTAATGGTTTGACATAAAATGTGATGCTTTTCACACGGTGAATGGCTCATTCTGAAAACGTAGGGATATAATTTTGAACCAATAACAAGCCCATGATCCTAGGCAGTTGATCTTGTCTTCCATCTTCTAAACATGCCAACTCAAACACAAGGATTAAAGATCATATCTTATAGAACTGAGAACAGGGTACTAGCTAGTATGATAACTCAGAGCAAAACGCCCAGTTAACAATCCATGAAATAATGGCATGAGCATGCAATTTGATCAAGATGCCCACCAGAAAATTCCATGCTGCTGGTTCTTGCTGCCAATTTCTGAAGATAATATGTTTGCTCACCCCAAGGACAACCGACACACTTAAATATGTGCTAAACAAGAAAGGGCAGACGACTTTGCTGTTGTAATCGCTAGCCTTCTGCCAGATCTCCGTCCATCACAGACAGAATCGACAAAGTTAAATGGCAGGATTCTTCGTGTCTACGAATCAAATACTCCTAATTGTATGCTTCTTCTGTATAAATAGGCCTCAAAGAAAAGGTAGACATATCAAACCAGAAGTTCTATTTTGTACTCCTCCTCTCTTCAACCACAATACAGAGAAAAAGCTTCAAGATCATAAATGGCTTTCCACCTAAGATCCATAAGTTTGCCTTCAAGGCCTCAGGCCAACGAGGCCGAAGTCGAGCAAGAGCTGCTGAGCCTAGGGGCAAGCATCTCTTCCTCCACCACCATCAGCACGATGTGTGATGGTCTGAGGAGGCTTGGAGACATCTACAATGGTGTTGAAGAGATTGTTGGCCTGCCAAGCAACCAAGTCGGGAAGATGTTCGATGGAGAGATGGAATGCTCTCTTGAGCTGTTGGATCTCTGCAGCACCATGCAAGAGATCCTCGTGGAGATGAAGGCCATCATTCAAGAGTTGCAAGTGGCTCTGAGAAAAGGAGATGATGCAGCTGCTCAAGAGAAGATCAAGTCTTATTCTCGTTTGGCGAAGAAGGCCAAGAAACATTTCAAGAAGACCGTGAAGAAGACTACTTCTTCGGGTTGCAGGATTGTCATGCTATTGACCAAGGCCAGAGAGATATCTGTATCTATGCTGGAGTCCTCAGTCCATCTCTTGTCGAAGGAAATCGATATGCCTAAGCAGTCACTTGTCTCCAAGGCATTTCACAAGAAGAAGGCAGTTGTTTGCGAGGAGGAGCAATTGCAGGCGTTAGAGTGCAGTATTGGAGATCTTGAGAGTGGGGCAGGACACCTGTTCAGGAAACTAGTCCAGATCAGGGTTTCTCTCCTGAACATTCTTAGCTCATAGATACTCCACACCACTCTTGGCACACTGTGATTGGCATCCGCCTTTTTGAGGACTAGCTGATCTTGGTACAGTTTTCCCAATATGTAATTATGTGTATACGATACAAATGTACAGGAAGTTATAGAGAGAGAAACCAAAATTTTGACCCATTTTTGGCCATTTCATGCTGCAATATGTGTTACGTGATCTAAGTATATACTTAGTTGCAATATCCTTGGTTCGTGGATCTTCTTGGGCGTACACTAAACAAGACAGGTCAAAGTCACAAGGGCTAAGCCAGTTGTTAGCAGAATAAATCAACTTGATTACCAAGATTCCCTACCACCACCACCACCGCCTCCATCACATGGATGTGCAGTCTGGCACTGCAGTTCAATATTTTCTAGTTTCAGAATGCATATGCAATTTGTTTAAATAAAATGAGTTTCCACAATCTTCATCCAAGCATGTCAGTGTACAATATTAGGAATCCAGAGGCCCAAAAACGGCCACATCCATGTATCCTAGTGCCACAAGAAAATTTTCCCTTTCTTACTTGTCAAGATAGAGTCGCACAACATTTTCCTTTCACAAAATTTCTCGTTTTCATATCTTGATACACTAATGAAACCCGATTGATTGATGACAGGAGAGGAGCCAGCATGACAGCATGACATGGTCACAGCTAAATGATGGATTTGAAATCAGTCAAATAATGTCTAGACCATGCAATTATGCCAAGGTGCACTACCAGACTACCACACAGCTGGTTCTTGCTTCCAATTGCAGGAACATGATTATGTGCTCTCTCTTCCCGAGGACAACGGGCACTCTAAAATATGTACTAAACAGGAGACGACTTTGCTGTTGCAATTGCTAGCCCTATGCCAGATCTCCATCCAAGGCAGACAGCATCTGGAAAAATAAATGGCACGATTCGTTGTGTCTACCAATCAAATACTCCTGCTTGTATGCTTCTTCTGTACAAATAGGCCTCAGAGGATAGGTAGACACATCAAACCAGAAGTGCTTCTTTGTCCTGCTCCTCCTCTCTTCAACCACAATACAGAGAAAAAGCTTCAAGATCATAAATGGCTTTCCACCTAAGATCCATAAGTTTGCCTTCAAGGCCTCAGGCCAACGAGGCCGAAGTCGAGCAAGAGCTGCTGAGCCTAGGGGCAAGCATCTCTTCCTCCACCACCATCAGCACGATGTGTGATGGTCTGAGGAGGCTTGGAGACATCTACAATGGTGTTGAAGAGATTGTTGGCCTGCCAAGCAACCAAGTCGGGAAGATGTTCGATGGAGAGATGGAATGCTCTCTTGAGCTGTTGGATCTCTGCAGCACCATGCAAGAGATCCTCGTGGAGATGAAGGCCATCATTCAAGAGTTGCAAGTGGCTCTGAGAAAAGGAGATGATGCAGCTGCTCAAGAGAAGATCAAGTCTTATTCTCGTTTGGCGAAGAAGGCCAAGAAACATTTCAAGAAGACCGTGAAGAAGACTACTTCTTCGGGTTGCAGGATTGTCATGCTATTGACCAAGGCCAGAGAGATATCTGTATCTATGCTGGAGTCCTCAGTCCATCTCTTGTCGAAGGAAATCGATATGCCTAAGCAGTCACTTGTCTCCAAGGCATTTCACAAGAAGAAGGCAGTTGTTTGCGAGGAGGAGCAATTGCAGGCGTTAGAGTGCAGTATTGGAGATCTTGAGAGTGGGGCAGGACACCTGTTCAGGAAACTAGTCCAGATCAGGGTTTCTCTCCTGAACATTCTTAGCTCATAGATACTCCACACCACTCTTGGCACACTGTGATTGGCATCCGCCTTTTTGAGGACTAGCTGATCTTGGTACAGTTTTCCCAATATGTAATTATGTGTATACGATACAAATGTACAGGAAGTTATAGAGAGAGAAACCAAAATTTTGACCCATTTTTGGCCATTTCATGCTGCAATATGTGTTACGTGATCTAAGTATATACTTAGTTGCAATATCCTTGGTTCGTGGATCTTCTTGGGCGTACACTAAACAAGACAGGTCAAAGTCACAAGGGCTAAGCCAGTTGTTAGCAGAATAAATCAACTTGATTACCAAGATTCCCTACCACCACCACCACCGCCTCCATCACATGGATGTGCAGTCTGGCACTGCAGTTCAATATTTTCTAGTTTCAGAATGCATATGCAATTTGTTTAAATAAAATGAGTTTCCACAATCTTCATCCAAGCATGTCAGTGTACAATATTAGGAATCCAGAGGCCCAAAAACGGCCACATCCATGTATCCTAGTGCCACAAGAAAATTTTCCCTTTCTTACTTGTCAAGATAGAGTCGCACAACATTTTCCTTTCACAAAATTTCTCGTTTTCATATCTTGATACACTAATGAAACCCGATTGATTGATGACAGGAGAGGAGCCAGCATGACAGCATGACATGGTCACAGCTAAATGATGGATTTGAAATCAGTCAAATAATGTCTAGACCATGCAATTATGCCAAGGTGCACTACCAGACTACCACACAGCTGGTTCTTGCTTCCAATTGCAGGAACATGATTATGTGCTCTCTCTTCCCGAGGACAACGGGCACTCTAAAATATGTACTAAACAGGAGACGACTTTGCTGTTGCAATTGCTAGCCCTATGCCAGATCTCCATCCAAGGCAGACAGCATCTGGAAAAATAAATGGCACGATTCGTTGTGTCTACCAATCAAATACTCCTGCTTGTATGCTTCTTCTGTACAAATAGGCCTCAGAGGATAGGTAGACACATCAAACCAGAAGTGCTTCTTTGTCCTGCTCCTCCTCTCTTCAACCACAATACAGAGAAAAAGCTTCAAGATCATAAATGGCTTTCCACCTAAGATCCATAAGTTTGCCTTCAAGGCCTCAGGCCAACGAGGCCGAAGTCGAGCAAGAGCTGCTGAGCCTAGGGGCAAGCATCTCTTCCTCCACCACCATCAGCACGATGTGTGATGGTCTGAGGAGGCTTGGAGACATCTACAATGGTGTTGAAGAGATTGTTGGCCTGCCAAGCAACCAAGTCGGGAAGATGTTCGATGGAGAGATGGAATGCTCTCTTGAGCTGTTGGATCTCTGCAGCACCATGCAAGAGATCCTCGTGGAGATGAAGGCCATCATTCAAGAGTTGCAAGTGGCTCTGAGAAAAGGAGATGATGCAGCTGCTCAAGAGAAGATCAAGTCTTATTCTCGTTTGGCGAAGAAGGCCAAGAAACATTTCAAGAAGACCGTGAAGAAGACTACTTCTTCGGGTTGCAGGATTGTCATGCTATTGACCAAGGCCAGAGAGATATCTGTATCTATGCTGGAGTCCTCAGTCCATCTCTTGTCGAAGGAAATCGATATGCCTAAGCAGTCACTTGTCTCCAAGGCATTTCACAAGAAGAAGGCAGTTGTTTGCGAGGAGGAGCAATTGCAGGCGTTAGAGTGCAGTATTGGAGATCTTGAGAGTGGGGCAGGACACCTGTTCAGGAAACTAGTCCAGATCAGGGTTTCTCTCCTGAACATTCTTAGCTCATAGATACTCCACACCACTCTTGGCACACTGTGATTGGCATCCGCCTTTTTGAGGACTAGCTGATCTTGGTACAGTTTTCCCAATATGTAATTATGTGTATACGATACAAATGTACAGGAAGTTATAGAGAGAGAAACCAAAATTTTGACCCATTTTTGGCCATTTCATGCTGCAATATGTGTTACGTGATCTAAGTATATACTTAGTTGCAATATCCTTGGTTCGTGGATCTTCTTGGGCGTACACTAAACAAGACAGGTCAAAGTCACAAGGGCTAAGCCAGTTGTTAGCAGAATAAATCAACTTGATTACCAAGATTCCCTACCACCACCACCACCGCCTCCATCACATGGATGTGCAGTCTGGCACTGCAGTTCAATATTTTCTAGTTTCAGAATGCATATGCAATTTGTTTAAATAAAATGAGTTTCCACAATCTTCATCCAAGCATGTCAGTGTACAATATTAGGAATCCAGAGGCCCAAAAACGGCCACATCCATGTATCCTAGTGCCACAAGAAAATTTTCCCTTTCTTACTTGTCAAGATAGAGTCGCACAACATTTTCCTTTCACAAAATTTCTCGTTTTCATATCTTGATACACTAATGAAACCCGATTGATTGATGACAGGAGAGGAGCCAGCATGACAGCATGACATGGTCACAGCTAAATGATGGATTTGAAATCAGTCAAATAATGTCTAGACCATGCAATTATGCCAAGGTGCATTACCAGACTACCACACAGCTGGTTCTTGCTTCCAATTGCAGGAACATGATTATGTGCTCTCTCTTCCCGAGGACAACGGGCACTCTAAAATATGTACTAAACAGGAGACGACTTTGCTGTTGCAATTGCTAGCCCTATGCCAGATCTCCATCCAAGGCAGACAGCATCTGGAAAAATAAATGGCACGATTCGTTGTGTCTACCAATCAAATACTCCTGCTTGTATGCTTCTTCTGTACAAATAGGCCTCAGAGGATAGGTAGACACATCAAACCAGAAGTGCTTCTTTGTCCTGCTCCTCCTCTCTTCAACCACAATACAGAGAAAAAGCTTCAAGATCATAAATGGCTTTCCACCTAAGATCCATAAGTTTGCCTTCAAGGCCTCAGGCCAACGAGGCCGAAGTCGAGCAAGAGCTGCTGAGCCTAGGGGCAAGCATCTCTTCCTCCACCACCATCAGCACGATGTGTGATGGTCTGAGGAGGCTTGGAGACATCTACAATGGTGTTGAAGAGATTGTTGGCCTGCCAAGCAACCAAGTCGGGAAGATGTTCGATGGAGAGATGGAATGCTCTCTTGAGCTGTTGGATCTCTGCAGCACCATGCAAGAGATCCTCGTGGAGATGAAGGCCATCATTCAAGAGTTGCAAGTGGCTCTGAGAAAAGGAGATGATGCAGCTGCTCAAGAGAAGATCAAGTCTTATTCTCGTTTGGCGAAGAAGGCCAAGAAACATTTCAAGAAGACCGTGAAGAAGACTACTTCTTCGGGTTGCAGGATTGTCATGCTATTGACCAAGGCCAGAGAGATATCTGTATCTATGCTGGAGTCCTCAGTCCATCTCTTGTCGAAGGAAATCGATATGCCTAAGCAGTCACTTGTCTCCAAGGCATTTCACAAGAAGAAGGCAGTTGTTTGCGAGGAGGAGCAATTGCAGGCGTTAGAGTGCAGTATTGGAGATCTTGAGAGTGGGGCAGGACACCTGTTCAGGAAACTAGTCCAGATCAGGGTTTCTCTCCTGAACATTCTTAGCTCATAGATACTCCACACCACTCTTGGCACACTGTGATTGGCATCCGCCTTTTTGAGGACTAGCTGATCTTGGTACAGTTTTCCCAATATGTAATTATGTGTATACGATACAAATGTACAGGAAGTTATAGAGAGAGAAACCAAAATTTTGACCCATTTTTGGCCATTTCATGCTGCAATATGTGTTACGTGATCTAAGTATATACTTAGTTGCAATATCCTTGGTTCGTGGATCTTCTTGGGCGTACACTAAACAAGACAGGTCAAAGTCACAAGGGCTAAGCCAGTTGTTAGCAGAATAAATCAACTTGATTACCAAGATTCCCTACCACCACCACCACCGCCTCCATCACATGGATGTGCAGTCTGGCACTGCAGTTCAATATTTTCTAGTTTCAGAATGCATATGCAATTTGTTTAAATAAAATGAGTTTCCACAATCTTCATCCAAGCATGTCAGTGTACAATATTAGGAATCCAGAGGCCCAAAAACGGCCACATCCATGTATCCTAGTGCCACAAGAAAATTTTCCCTTTCTTACTTGTCAAGATAGAGTCGCACAACATTTTCCTTTCACAAAATTTCTCGTTTTCATATCTTGATACACTAATGAAACCCGATTGATTGATGACAGGAGAGGAGCCAGCATGACAGCATGACATGGTCACAGCTAAATGATGGATTTGAAATCAGTCAAATAATGTCTAGACCATGCAATTATGCCAAGGTGCATTACCAGACTACCACACAGCTGGTTCTTGCTTCCAATTGCAGGAACATGATTATGTGCTCTCTCTTCCCGAGGACAACGGGCACTCTAAAATATGTACTAAACAGGAGACGACTTTGCTGTTGCAATTGCTAGCCCTATGCCAGATCTCCATCCAAGGCAGACAGCATCTGGAAAAATAAATGGCACGATTCGTTGTGTCTACCAATCAAATACTCCTGCTTGTATGCTTCTTCTGTACAAATAGGCCTCAGAGGATAGGTAGACACATCAAACCAGAAGTGCTTCTTTGTCCTGCTCCTCCTCTCTTCAACCACAATACAGAGAAAAAGCTTCAAGATCATAAATGGCTTTCCACCTAAGATCCATAAGTTTGCCTTCAAGGCCTCAGGCCAACGAGGCCGAAGTCGAGCAAGAGCTGCTGAGCCTAGGGGCAAGCATCTCTTCCTCCACCACCATCAGCACGATGTGTGATGGTCTGAGGAGGCTTGGAGACATCTACAATGGTGTTGAAGAGATTGTTGGCCTGCCAAGCAACCAAGTCGGGAAGATGTTCGATGGAGAGATGGAATGCTCTCTTGAGCTGTTGGATCTCTGCAGCACCATGCAAGAGATCCTCGTGGAGATGAAGGCCATCATTCAAGAGTTGCAAGTGGCTCTGAGAAAAGGAGATGATGCAGCTGCTCAAGAGAAGATCAAGTCTTATTCTCGTTTGGCGAAGAAGGCCAAGAAACATTTCAAGAAGACCGTGAAGAAGACTACTTCTTCGGGTTGCAGGATTGTCATGCTATTGACCAAGGCCAGAGAGATATCTGTATCTATGCTGGAGTCCTCAGTCCATCTCTTGTCGAAGGAAATCGATATGCCTAAGCAGTCACTTGTCTCCAAGGCATTTCACAAGAAGAAGGCAGTTGTTTGCGAGGAGGAGCAATTGCAGGCGTTAGAGTGCAGTATTGGAGATCTTGAGAGTGGGGCAGGACACCTGTTCAGGAAACTAGTCCAGATCAGGGTTTCTCTCCTGAACATTCTTAGCTCATAGATACTCCACACCACTCTTGGCACACTGTGATTGGCATCCGCCTTTTTGAGGACTAGCTGATCTTGGTACAGTTTTCCCAATATGTAATTATGTGTATACGATACAAATGTACAGGAAGTTATAGAGAGAGAAACCAAAATTTTGACCCATTTTTGGCCATTTCATGCTGCAATATGTGTTACGTGATCTAAGTATATACTTAGTTGCAATATCCTTGGTTCGTGGATCTTGTTGGGCGTACACTAAACATGACAGGTCGAAATCACAAGGGCTAAGCCAGTTGTTAGCAGAATAAATCAACTTGATTACCAAGATTCCCTATCACCACCGCTGCCTCCATCACATGGATGTGCAGTCTGGCACTGCACTTCAATATCTCTAGTTTCAGAATGCATGTGCAATTTGTTTAAATAAAATGAGTTTCCACAATCGTTTTTTTTTGAGAAAACGCAATGAAAAGATAGAGTTTGCTTACAGGCCTCCTAGGAGGTCAAAATATGGGGAAAAAGAGAAACTAATGGACATCCCATGTCGATGGTAATGCTACTCGCAGGCCTAAAGCTCCTGCCTGAGCCCAGAGTGTTGCTTCCTCCTTGATCATCGCCATCAACTGCGTGACAGAGGGTCATGCTCTGTCAAAGACGCAAGCATTCCAATGCTTCCAAATCATCCAGGGAATGAGCAGCGCCATTGTTCCCAAGCCCTTGCACAGTGCCTGGGGAGTTCCCTGCTTGGCATCATTGAGCCATTCCAGGATTGAGGCATCGCCATTGTTTGGAATTCAGCATGTCATCCTCAGTGCAGCCAGGGCATCGTGCCATATCTGCCTCATGAAGGGGCATTCAATGAGGAGGTGCCCCATGGATTCAGGCGCCTCATGGATTCAGGCACCTGGTCGCATAGCAAGCAGCGCGGGTGATGCTGCAGGCCATGGCATTCGAGGCGCGCGGCCGTCCAGCACCTGTCGAGGTGCGCAAGCCAGTGGAACATCTTGACCCGGGGTGGTGCCCAGGCTTTCAATATTTGCTTCCAGATGGGGCAGGACCACATATTAGCTGGACAGGTCTCCTCCACAATCACACAGCCTAGACTACTTTTGCTTTGTTTTGTTTGTATACATCCATGTTATGGAAAACTAGCTCTCCATTGAAAAAACACAATGCAAGAGATAACAGCTTCAGTTTGTTCGTTGGCCCAGCTGTGGTGGTGGTTGTATAACAATTTGACAAATTTCTGCAAACCCCGTGTTGTTCTAATGTTAATGGCTGAAGCATCAAGATCATTTGAGCACATAAATGATGGTGTATTACGCTGTAGTGTGCACGACATTGAGTACTGACACCAAGTCACCAACCACCTAAGTTCAGTGAGTGAGAAATTACACGCAGACCAGATGAATTTTAAGCTGAGTAAGAGGATTTCTAATCAACTAATGAGACATGAAGGACTCAATAATTTTGCACTGGCTCGTACAATCACTCATCAGCTCAGGTATATGAACGGTACGACCCAAATCCAATCACCCATGTAGGTCACAAGGCGCCGCAGCACACAGAGAAGTGAGAGATAACTAGAAGCGTACCAAGGTGGGAATTCTTGAGTTCTCGATAACTTCCGGCGGCCGTGGCGTCCGGGCATACGAGGGTCGCCGAAGGTGGGCGGCGCCGACGCGCCGGCGCTGTTTCTCTGTCTCCGCCTTTCCTGGCCCTCACGAGCGGTGGAGGAAGTGGAGACTGTAGGACCCCAACCCTGGGCTTCCATTTGGGCCTGTAGGCTAGGCCCCGTTAACCGCGGGCCAGTATGCATTCCCATTTAGGCTCAGCGCGGGTTTGTGAGCGTCGAGCTGAACTGGATTTGCCCATAAGCTCTAAGCGTTTTCGGACGATGAGAATGCCCATCGTCCTCGTCTCGCCCTGTGGTGATCCTAACCTTCATCGGAGGTTCGGAGAACGCCATCACCGGAGAAGACACGGTAGCAACGTTGGCCGCCCGTTGTAGCAGCGCATCCCGCTGAAGTAGCAGAGTCCCCCGCCGCTTGTAGCAAAAAGTGTCATTGCCTAGACGCTGTCTTCGGAGAAGAAGCAGACATCGAAAAAGTCGTCAGTGCAGCGGTAGCAACGCCAACAACCCTTTGTAGCAGGGTATCTCGTCGCAAGTAGCAGAGCTCCCCACTGCTTGTAGCAAAAGACGCCATTGCCGAAGAAAAAAACGTCGCCAGAGAAGAAGCAGTCGCCTGGTAGCAACGCCAACAACCCCTTGTAGCAGTGCATCACGCTGCAGGTAGCAAAGCCTCCACCGCTTGCAGTGACGCCATCATCGGAGAAGACTTCGGCGCAACGATAGCAACGCCAACCACCCAGCAAATGCCCCTTGTAGCAGCGCCACCCACCACCGGTAGCAAAGTCGGTTGCCCAAGGTAGCAACGCCGCCACCATAGGTAGCAAAACACCGGAACTGCTGATAGCACCGCTGCCCGCCCATGGTAGCAACATCGGTTGCCTAAAGTAGCAAACGCCGTAACCTCACGGAGCAGGAGCAGCGACACCACCAGGGCGGGCGCGTGGGTATAACCTTGGGCGGCGGCGACCTCGGAGAAGCAGCAACTCGATATAAGGTGAAGGAGTCGATGTATGGGGCCGACAACACTAGGATTCGGTGGCAGCAAGGACTGGACAAGGGAGACGTTGTGGTCGGCTCCAAGAGTCAGGCCAGCCGTGGAGATTGGCCGGAGATTGGGTGCGGTCGTGCTGGTCATATAGAGTTATTGGGGAAAGGAGATAAGGAGAAGGGGTGGGACCTGCATAGGCACGTGACAGTGAGGGCGACCGGGACGATCGGTATCATTTTCCTAAAGTCATTTGGAACATTTTTAATTTTCTCGATTGAAATTTCGTTGGTTTCTATAATTTACAAAATCGTTTAACATGAGATTTTGAGTTTGAATGCAATAATTTTCATGATCTCAAACTAATCATACTAGCTTAGATGATAGTAGCGTGATCCACATCCATCATGTATGTGATTGGGTGAGATCAGGATTTTAAATATAGCATGATATGTTGGGTTTATATGCTTAGGGGTGCGAGTCATGACCCAAAATTCGGTATGTGTATTTGATCTAATTAAATTCATTCTTTCTAAAATAGAGATCCAAATGTAATTTTCACTTTTACTGCTTGATAAATTCGGGTACCTGATATTTTGGGTTCGATTTTGGCCATGACCGAACAGTGTGGAGAGGTGAATGTCAGTTTCAGATAGGACCGACTCACGTTGCAGGAATGTGATATGTCGTAATCGTATTTATAATTTTTAATGCTCCATGCTTGTTTTGTACCAACTATCTTATGTTTTGTCTATACTTTGTGGTATTTTTATGCATTTTCTAGAACTAACCTATTAACAAGATGCCACATTGCCAGTTCCTGTTTTCTGTTGTTTTTTGTTTCAGAAAAGCTAGTAAAGAAATATGCTAGAATTGGACGAAACAAAAGCCAAAGTTCTTATTTTTCAGACATGACACGAAGGCCGAAGGAGAGACGAAGAGTCGCCGCGAAGCAACCACACCAGGTGGCCGCGCGGGCCCCCTGGTCGCGCCACCGTATGGCGTGGACCCCTCGGGCGTCCACCGACCTTGCCCCTTCGCCTATATATTCACCCCGAGGCAAAAACCCTAAATACAAGATCAGAAATCCACGAAAAGTTTCGCAACACCGACGCCACTGAAGAGGAGATTCAGGGGCTGTTCTGGCACCCTTCCGGGACGGGGAATTGCCCCCCGGAGCCATCTCCATCGACTCCACCGCCATCTCCATCGCTGTTACTGACTCCCATGATGAGGAGGGAGTAGTTCTCCTCTGAGGATAAGGGCTATACCGGTAGCTATGTGTTCATCTCTCTCTCTCTCTCTCTCTCTCTCTCTCTCTCTCTCTATGCGTGATCTTATTGTGATCATGAGCTTTGTAATCTAGTTGAATAAGTAGATGCTACTCTGCTACTCAAGTGCTTTTATTAATGTAATCTTCGGAGACACCTTGTCCAACGTGTGTGAAGGTGACAGTGTGCACACCGTGTGTGGCTCTTAGGATTATAATTTGAGTTGGATGTCTCTATGAGATTGTGGTGTTTGTTGGAACCATCTAGCGCTCAAGGTGATAGTGTGGGGTTATCTAGATGGGGAATGCGGATTTTAAGGAGTGCTCTTGTAGCCCTACACCGTCCAACCGGATAGTAGTTCAGGGTAGCATAGTGAAGAGAAGATATTTATATGAGAGTGTCCACTAGTGAAAGTATGATCGCTAGGCCTTATTTCTAAGCATTAAAACACCGTTTACAATCAGTCCCGCTACATGTTTGCTTGCTGCCATTTTTATTTCAGATTGCAATTACCACTTATAATCATCCATATTACTTGTATTTTACTATCTCTTCGCCGAACTAGTGCATCTATACACCTGACAAGTGTATTGGGTGTGTTGGGGACACAAGAGACTTCTTGTATCTTGATTGCGGGGTTGCTTGAGAGGGATACCTTTGACCTCTTCCTCCCTGAGTTTGATAAACCTTGGGTGATCCACTTATGGGAAACTTGTTGTTGTTCTACAAATCTCTGTACTTGGAGACCCAACACTGTTTACAAGAATAGAAGCGTGCGTAGACATCAAGCTCTTTTCTAGCACCGTTGTCGGGGAGGTAAGGTAAAAGATACTCACATCCTCTGGCTACTAAGCTATTGTTGGAGATATGCCCAAGAGGCAATAATAAAGTGGTTATTATCATATCTTCACACTTATGATAAATGTTTACATACCATGCTATAATTGTATTAACCGGAAACATTAATACTTGTGTGATTTGTAAACTAAAATAAGAGTCCCTAGTAAAGCCTCTTGTTAAACTAGCTTGTTGGTTAATATATGATCATGGTTTCCTGATCATGAACATAGAGATGTTATTAACAACAGGATCATATCGTTAGGAGAATGATATGGTGGACATACTCCTATAGATAAGCGTAGCATAAAGATCAAGTCATTTCAATAGTTCAATTGCTATATGCTTTCTGATACATAGTAACCTAATTCCTTCGACCATGAGATCATGCATATCACCTTTACCGGATGGATGCTTTGATGACATCAAACACCACACCGTAACTGGGTGGCTACAAAGGTGGCATTGAGTGTTCGGAAAGTATTGGTTGAAACACATGGATCAAGAGTGGGATTTGTCCATCCATATGACGGATAGATATACTCTGGACCCTCTCGGTGAAATGTCATCCAATTAGCTTGCAAGCATGTGACTGGCTCACAAGGGATCACATATCACGGGAACGAGAAAAGAGTACTTATCGGTAACGAGGTTGAACTAGGTATGCAGAGATACCGACGATCATAACCTCGGATAAGTAACATATCGTGAGACAAAGGGAAATTGGTATCGTATGTAAGTGGTTCATTCGATCGCAAAGTAATCGTAGAAATATGTGGGAGCCATATGAATTTCCAGATTCCTCTATTGGTTATTGTTCGGAGAAGTGTCTCGATCATGTACGCATAATTCACGAACCGTAGGAAGACACACTTAAGGATTCGACGTTGTTTGAGTAGTTATGGTATTATGATAAAGAGACCGAATGTTGTTCGGAGTCTCAGATGGGATCCGGGATATCACGAGGTGATCCGGAATGGTCCGGAGAATAAGATTCATATAAGGAAAGTCCCGTTTCGGAGTTCGGGAATGGTTCCGGTGTTTTCATCGGGAATGTTCTAGAAGGTTCCGGATTGTCCGGCACTCCGGGGGGGGGGGAGGGTACATGAGTGTGTCATTGAATGATTGCATCATGTACTAAGTGTTCTTGCTGTTCCAAAAACATGAAAGTCAAATTGCCAGTTTGAAAGTCAAACGGCTAAAACAGGAAACTGTGGGAAACAGGAAACTGTGGAAAACAAGCAAGAGGAGTTGGAACCAACTTGGAGGAGGAGTCCCACTCCTCCAAGCCGGCGCCCAGCCCAAGGCCGACTTGGGGAGGGACTCCCCTCCCCTGGACGCGCCTCCCCACCCATAAAAGGAGGGGCAGGGCTCCCCTCCTAGAACACACAAGTTCCTATCTTCTACCTCCGGTTTAGAGCCGTTTTGGTTTAGAGCTTCTAATTGCTTTAGCCAGCGGTTTAGAGCCTTCTAATTGGTTTAGAGCCTTCTAATTGGTGTGTCTAATTACTAGACCACTAATAGCCTCTCTCATAAGCTCCACCATACTTGCACCGGCTTAAGGCGAAGCCCTGCGGGATTTCCCCTCTACTTCCGGTACCACGCCGTTGTGCTGCCGGAATCGCGAGGAGAGTGCTACAACCTCCGCTGCCTGCTGGAACAAGGGAGAGGAAGGTCTTCGTCGAGTACCGAACGTGTGACCGACTGCGGGAGCGCTGCCGGAACGCAGCGCCGGAAGGATCGTCTACGCGATCTTGAGATCGGAAGTGTACGACTACATCACCCACGAGAATCTGCTCTCGTTAACCGCTTTGGAATCTTCGAGGGTAAGTTATTCCATCGACTCGTTGCTACAATCTAGTAGATAGATCTTGGCTTGTTTGTTTGTATGCGATAGAAAATTTTTGTTTTCCATGCTACGAACCCCTATAGTGGTATCAGAGCCGTGTCTATATGTAGATCTGTTGCACGAGTAGAACACAATGGTCATTGTGGGCGTTGATGCTTTTATTGTCGATTGCTTTTTGTGTACTTTGTATCTTGCGGTATGTTGGGATGAAGCGGCCCGGGCTAACCTTACATGACATCGTTCATGAGACTTGCTCCACGCTTGACATGCAACTTGTATTGCATAAGTGGCTTTGCGGGTGCCTGTTTCTCCTAGCATAGTTAAGATCCAATTTACAACGGGTGATTAACAATACTAGTATCAATGTTGTGGTTCTTGTTCGTAAGTTAGAACGACACTTAATGAAAGCCCCAAACCACGTAAAATATGCAAAGAAAGTAGAGGCGTCTAACTTTGTTTTGCAGGGGTGTGCAGTGATGTGATATGGCCATGATTGTGATTATATATGATGTATGCAATGTTCCTTATTGTAAGTTGGCAACCGGCAGGAGCCATATGGTTGTCTTTAAATTCTGTTAAGACCCGCATGTCTATTCAAAGTAGTTGTAATAGTTGAAGCCGGTGGACGACAACCATGGAGAAGCATCATTGACCTTGATGCAATGTCGGTGATGATGGAGATCATGTTCGTGCTAGAAGATGGAGATCGGAAGCACAAAGAAGAAAGGCCATATCATATCACATATTATGAATTGCATGTGATGTTAATCCTTTATGCATCTTGTATTGCTTAGTAGACAACGGTAGCATTATAAGATGATCCCTCATGCACATGAATTTCAAGTCATAAAGTGTTCACCCTTAGTTAGCACCGTTGCTAAAGCTTGTTGTTTCGAAGCACCACGTGATGATCGGGTGTGTTAGATTCTGCAAGTGTATACAACGTGAGCAAGCCAGATCTGCTCATGCAGAAACTAAGGTTTGATCTTGACGAGCCTAGCATGTACAGACATGGCCTCAGGAACACGGATTACCGAAAGGTAGAGCATAAGTCATATAGTAGATATGATGAACATGTTGATTGTTCGCCATTGAAGCTATATCAACTCTCGTGATGATCGGTTTTGATGTGGTGGATTTGGTTTGTGTGATCACTAAAACAATGTGAGGGATATTGTTTTGAGTGGGAGTTCACCTAGATTAATTTAATTATTAATTAGAACTCAATTTATCATAAACTAAATCAAAGTGAAATTGCATAGTTGTTGTAGTCATTGGCATCCGTTTACCACCTTGTGCTTAGTTATAATTGAGATAATAGAACTATAGAATTCTGGTTAGTTACTTTACGAACTGGTATCGTATTGTTTTGAAGTGTTAATCTAAAGTTTAAAAGTCCTATTGCAAACTTTCAGTAAGTTCCGGTTACTCCATGAAGTTTAATAATTAGTATTAAATCAAGAGTAAAAATTCCAAGTGTTAGTATCATGTTTGTTTCCATGATTCTTGATATTCAAAGTATTGTCTTAATATCAAGGTTATCTAGGATCTGAAAGAGTTGTTTCAGAAACCATGATGTGTGGAAGATATTGTGATATCTGAAACGAAGTTTTGGTTGCAACATGATAGAGTATAATATGGCTAAAGTCATGTTCTCATATTTGATGAGAATTTGCAAAAGGTTGGAGACACTTGTTGTCCTAATCCTCCAAAAGGTTTTGGATAGCAACATTATACTCATAAATTCATCGATACAAGCTAACAGTAGCTTGATCATGGACAATTCCATGATAAGGGTGAATATTTGATGTAGGTAAAATGTTTACTACACCAAGAGATTACTAAAGAAAGGAATTTGAAAGAACACCAAAAATTTGATGATGGTGATCTACTTCAAAGTGCAAGTCCAAAGACATTGGTATTTAATTATACACGCTTTGGACTATATGTCATATGTATGACTCCACTATTGATGTTGATAGATTCTTTCAAACAGAAAAGGAAATACTGAAAGAGAATCTCATAAATATATGGCAGAAAGGAAAAGACTAGAATTGTTCAGCTTAAGTATATAGATGATATACATGTTATGGCTATATTCTTTGCTTATTAAACAATGTGGTTCTCAAGTATTTGATACTGAATTTGTTGGTGTGAGTCGTCATACGAAACAACACAATTCATGAACTACAATGGCCTAAGTAACTAGCAAAAGAATATGTGATGATGTTCATCGAGAACAAATAAAGGGTTATTGTGTTGCTCGTTAAACATCAAAGCTTGCCTTCAAGATTTGTTTTATCAGGTATTATGAGAACAAAAGGGTTGTTCAAATAATTGCTGTAATCCATAAAAGATGGATGATTCATAAATCTCGTTGGAGAAATCACATCCATAAAACTAGTGCTAAAAATGTCGAAAGACAAATTGATTGAAAGATCACTTAGGAAGTGACATCGCTGTTTAAATTATAATGGAAAGAAAACATGAAGAAACTCCATGTGGATGGAATTTTGGAGTCTTCTGATTTTTGATCAAATGACGCTTGTGAAACTTTCCTAGAGATAATTGAAACTTCGTTCATAGGCCAAAAAGGGAACGAAAGACTAGCTTATTGGAATTTGTACATATTGTTGTACGAAGTCCATTATAAATAGTCAAGAGCGGTGGATTTCAACTTCATATGCCTTCTCCGAAAATTTGAGTGAATATATGAATATTTACTTAATAAGGATGAAGTATGAAACATTTGAAAAGTTCAAAGACTTTCAAGATGAAGTGCAAAATCATTGTAACAAGAATATAAACAGTTTATGATAAAGATCATAAAGGAAGATATTTGAGTTACAGAGTTTAGCATAATACCTAAGATTTAAGGAATCGTTCCGTGGATTTGCATTTTCCCGAAACACCATAAGAGTATGGAGCGTTCGAGATATGTAATTACCTTGTTTGACATGGTAAGATCGAAGGTATAATTCATAAAAATGCCATTATATTTTAAAGATTAAAAGCTTTAGAGATTACCGTTTTTCCACTGAAAAGAGCTCCATCATAATCCGTTGAAATGACACCATATGTTATGGTTTGGGATAAAACCCAAGTTGTCCTTTCTTAAACATTGGTATGCTAAGCATAAGAAAGATGTTTGCAACCAAAGTCGGATGAACCTGTCTTTGTTAAGTATTCCTCCATAACACCGGAGACAAAAGTGTTTGTCACTTAGAACGTCAAGTTTCTTTTAGAAGGAATTTTTCGTGAAAAGTAAAGTGGGAGGACAATAGAACTTTGATAAGGTTAAAAGAACCTTAGCTATATGTGCAAAGTTGCGCAGCACCGAAAAGTGTTCCGGAGGCAGCAACAATGCTCATGGCTCACGTGCCTCAAAGGTTGTGGTCACGGAGATCCAAGTTCCTATTGAAACAAGTAGGTCGGATGAACAATCAAATACCAAGATTTGAGGGTTGAATCATTATTTGAGAATAATGAACCGACTACATGCAAAGAAGCGATGATGGGCCCTGACTCCGTCAAATGGCTTGAAGACATAAAATCCGTGATAGTTCCATACACGAGAAATCAAGTTTTGAACTTGAAGGACCCTCGAGAAAGGTGTAAGACCTTACAGTTGTGTTTGGATCTATAAAGAAATAGACATGGATGTTTTACATCTATGAAATAGTCGACATGTTGGGAAAGAGTTCACAAAATGTTCAAAGGTTGACTATGACAAGATTTGATCTTTCATAGTGATATTTAGTCTAGACGGATTAATGGAGCAACCACTACATATAATTTGTTATATGGTAGTTGAATAAACAAAACAAGTTCTTCTAATAGAATTGTTACCTAGGACATGTGCATAACACGGTCCATAGGGTTTTGTTAATTCAAAGGATGCTAAAAGCATATGCAAACTTCAATGGTTGAAGTGAGCATCGCGGAGTTGGAATCTTCACTATGATGAAACTGTTAAAGGAGTTTAAAAGTTCATTAGAGACAATGAAGATGCTTGCATTTGCAAGAAATTAAGTGGGAGCGCTAAGACATGTTTCTAATACATTATGTGGAAGACATATTTTTGATTGGAAATAATGTATCTTTTATTAACACATATTAAGAATTTCATCCCGATGAAAGACTTTGGCAAAACCTAAATATTTGGCATCAATAGACGCTAATATGGTTGTGCCAGAAGTGCATAGACAAGATATTGAATGAGTTCAATATAGAAACTACAAGAGAGGTTCTTGTCACACAGAAAGGATTGAATGAGTTCAATGTTGATGATATATTCAAGTGTATAGACATTTGGTAAAGTGAAACAAATAATCAAGTATAGATTGATACTTGATGTATGAAATCACAAAGAGTATTTATATCAATCATACTGTGATATGTACAAATCCAGATATGTCCTATGCTCTAAATGTTGTGAGCATATACCAGAATGATTCGTAAGATGATCATTGGACAATAGTAAGGATATTCTTATGATCTTTTGGAAGAACTAAGAGTATAATATTTGTAGAAGTGACAAATAGATGGTTAGTTCATTGTAAAAGTACTACATTGATACTAGCTTTGTCACAAAGTACAAATTAAGTTTATCTCAATCTAAACTAAGGGTGGCACAATATAATGGAAAGTGAGTTCCATAATGGATTTGGATGAGTTCCAAAGTTAAGACATTGTGACTGATACTACAACAAAAGGCTAAGTATATGACTGCTATTATAGCAGCAAAAAGAGGGCATTTGTGTCAAGTAGTTTGTTATCAAACTAGGTGTAGTTCACAGTGGGATAATACTATGAAGATATATTGTGCGACAATATTATCAACATGTTTTAACCCCAAAGAGCTAAAGGTCACACCGAAAGACCAAATTTATACAAAGCCATCTCATTAGAGAATGAGTGATGCGTAGAGACGCAAAGACATGCAATTACACATGGACCTGGAAGTGTCAGATCCGGAGATCAGTTGACCACTAGCAATCGTGTACATACAACACCGTAAAGCCATAGGTGCTGAATACACAAAGGTTTGAAACTAGATTATTGACTCTAGTGCAAGTGGGAGACTGTTGGAGATATGCCCAAGAGGCAATAATAAAGTGGTTATTATCATATCTTCACACTTATGATAAATGTTTACATACCATGCTATAATTGTATTAACCGGAAACATTAATACTTGTGTGATTTGTAAACTAAAATAAGAGTCCCTAGTAAAGCCTCTTGTTAAACTAGCTTGTTGGTTAATATATGATCATGGTTTCCTGATCATGAACATAGAGATGTTATTAACAACAGGATCATATCGTTAGGAGAATGATATGGTGGACATACTCCTATAGATAAGCGTAGCATAAAGATCAAGTCATTTCAATAGTTCAATTGCTATATGCTTTCTGATACATAGTAACCTAATTCCTTCGACCATGAGATCATGCATATCACCTTTACCGGATGGATGCTTTGATGACATCAAACACCCACCGTAACTGGGTGGCTACAAAGGTGGCATTGAGTGTTCGGAAAGTATTGGTTGAAACACATGGATCAAGAGTGGGATTTGTCCATCCATATGACGGATAGATATACTCTGGGCCCTCTCGGTGAAATGTCATCCAATTAGCTTGCAAGCATGTGACTGGCTCACAAGGGATCACATATCACGGGAACGAGAAAAGAGTACTTATTGGTAACGAGGTTGAACTAGGTATGCAGAGATACCGACGATCATAACCTCGGATAAGTAACATATCGTGAGACAAAGGGAAATTGGTATCGTATGTAAGTGGTTCATTCGATCGCAAAGTAATCGTAGAAATATGTGGGAGCCATATGAATTTCCAGATTCCTCTATTGGTTATTGTTCGGAGAAGTGTCTCGATCATGTCCGCATAATTCACGAACCGTAGGAAGACACACTTAAGGATTCGACGTTGTTTGAGTAGTTATGGTATTATGATAAAGAGACCGAATGTTGTTCGGAGTCTCGGATGGGATCCGGGATATCACGAGGTGATCCGGAATGGTCCGGAGAATAAGATTCATATAAGGAAAGTCCCGTTTCGGAGTTCGGGAATGGTTCCGGTGTTTTCATCGGGAATGTTCTAGAAGGTTCCGGATTGTCCGGCACTCCGGGGGGGAGGGTACATGAGTGTGTCATTGAATGATTGCATCATGTACTAAGTGTTCTTGCTGTTCCAAAAACATGAAAGTCAAATTGCCAGTTTGAAAGTCAAACGGCTAAAACAGGAAACTGTGGGAAACAGGAAACTGTGGGAAACAAGCAAGAGGAGTTGGAACCAACTTGGAGGAGGAGTCCCACTCCTCCAAGCCGGCGCCCAGCCCAAGGCTGACTTGGGGAGGGACTCCCCTCCCCTGGCCGCGCCTCCCCACCCATAAAAGGAGGGGCAGGACTCCCCTCCTAGAACACACAAGTTCCTATCTTCTACCTCTGGTTTAGAGCCGTTTTGGTTTAGAGCTTCTAATTGCTTTAGCCAGCGGTTTAGAGCCTTCTAATTGGTTTAGAGCCTTCTAATTGGTGTGTCTAATTACTAGACCACTAATAGCCTCTCTCATAAGCTCCACCATACTCGCACCGGCTTAAGGCGAAGCCCTGCGGGATTTCCCCTCTACTTCCGGTACCACGCCGTTGTGCTGCCGGAATCGCGAGGAGAGTGCTACAACCTCCGCTGCCTGCTGGAACAAGGGAGAGGAAGGTCTTCGTCGAGTACCGAACGTGTGACCGACTGCGGGAGCGCTGCCGGAACGCAGCGCCGGAAGGATCGTCTACGCGATCTTGAGATCGGAAGTGTACGACTACATCACCCACGAGAATCTGCTCTCGTTAACCGCTTTGGAATCTTCGAGGGTAAGTTATTCCATCGACTCGTTGCTACAATCTAGTAGATAGATCTTGGCTTGTTTGTTTGTATGCGATAGAAAATTTTTGTTTTCCATGCTACGAACCCCTACAGCTATCTTCTAGTACTGTTGCTGGTCTGTGAATGCTCGAAGTTATTTCCTTTAGATTTTGCAATTATATATTTTTGTTTCTTGTTTTTATTTTCACTAGTTAGGCTTAATGGAAAACAACAATAAATTAGAGAGGTTTTTAGTATTTTTCCTAAGTTAGAACGTGAATGGTTTGAAAAAAAATTAAAAAACCTATGGATCTTTCTTTGCATGCTAATAGCAATGTTATTAGTATGAATTTTTTGAACACCTTTGTTACTAATGCTATGGAAACGTCTAAGCTTGGGGAAGCCAGTCTTAATGAAAATGATTTTCTTAGTTCCCTATGATGATGGGTGTGTGATGTCCTGCACAACACAAACTCAAGACTTTGCCCCAACGAACAGTGAGGTTGTCAAACTCACTGGGTTTGCTGTAAAAAAGGATTAACTGTATGGTGTGGAAGGTAATAGTGGCTTGTAGAAAGTAAACAGTAACAGTGGAAAATGTATCAATGGTAAAGATTGGACCGGGGTCTATAGTTCACTAGAGGTGTTCTCCTTAGATAAACAAACATGGCATACTGGGTAAACAAATTACAGCAGGGCAATTGACAGGACCGAGCAAGGCATAAATATGCAATACTAGACATTCATGATCCTATGAGATTTGATTGGACAATACAACAAGATACATAGACCGTCATCCAACTGCATATATGACTAGAAGTCCACCTTTGGGTTATCATCCGAACCCCCTCCAGTATTAAGTTGCAAGCAACAGACAACTGCTTTAAGCAAAGTGTGTAAGGTAAACAATCCACTTGTTCCATGAACAAGAAACCGTTGTTTTCTCCTAAGTGGCAACATCACATCTACAACCTTAGAGATTTCTGTCACTTCTCTTAGATTAAATAGATGCATGAACCCACTATTGAGCATAAATACCCCCTCTTGGAGTCACTAGCAACTACTTGGCCAAGATAGCTACTAACAACGGAGAGCATGCAAGATCTCAAACATTACAGACATGATTGAATCAATAAGACAAAATCATTAATCAATCTGACATAGTAATCTCAATATCCATCGGATCCCCGCAAACACAACATGCATGATTACAAATAGATGAGATCTTGATCATGAACGGAGCTCACACGATCTAAACATGAAAGCACAAAGGAGGAGATACAACTATCTAGCTACTACATGGACCCGTAGTCCAAGGTGGAACTACTCACGCTTCATACCGGAGGCTGGCATGATGAAGAAGAAGGCCTCTAGGGTGATCTCCCCTCTGGCAGGGTGCCGGGAAGAGCTTCAGATCCCCCCCGATCTAGGGACAATGGTGGCGGTGGCTTAGACGGTTTCGTGGAATATTGATAGGGTACTTAGGGTTTAGGCATCGAGGGCTTCTTATAGGCGAAGAGGGAGGCCGAGGGGGTGCCCGAGGAGGCTGCACCCCCCAGGCACGGGCCAGGCTTGGCCGCGCGGCCAGGGGGTGTGGCCCCCTCGAGTCCCTCCTCTGTCTCGTCTTCTGGCTTCATGTTCCCCGCGGTAAAATATTGACTTTTGATTTTTTTCTCGTCCAATTCCGAGAATATTAATTTTCTGCCTTTCTGGAACCAAAAACAGAAGAAAACATGCAACTGGTACTGTGGCATCTTGTTAATAGGTTAGTACCAGAAAACATATAAAACACCTCAAAGTGTGGACAAAGCAAAGCAAAGTAGATACTAAACAAGCGTAGAACATACAAAATTATAGATACGTTTCCGACGTATCAAGCATCCCCAAGCTTAACTCCTGCTCGTCTTCGAGTAGGTAAGTAATAAAAATAATATTTTTTTAGATGACATGCACCATCAAAATCAAGATCAAACCATTTGCAAGCATTGAAAGCTGGGATCAAAGAACTCTAACATGAGCATTAAATATGGAGTTCTAACAATAAGACAAAGTAACTATGCATGCAACATGAAAGGCTACAAACAAAGGTCATTGATACGTCTAATTTACATCACCATTCCATATCATAATTTGCCTCTATTCATTGATATATGTCTTATTATGAGGTATCACTTATGTCTTTTCCTCTATTTATGCATGTTGGATGATTCTTGGAGGATGAACTGCCGGGGTCTGGATTCTGATGGAAAAAGAGGTGTTTTGATGCAATTTCATGAAGATCAGAAAAATATCAGAAAAAAATATGGGAAAATTATATTTCCTCAGAAGACAAAGGAAGCCAGAAGGGGAGGCGTAGAAGGGCCACAGGGGGCCCACCCCCTAGGCACGGGTCCCCCTGGGTCGCGCCTAGGGCAGGTGTGGCCCACCTGCTCGGCTCCCGACTCCGCCCTCTCGCCTATATCTTCCTCACGGAACCCTAATACCATGGGAGCAACCATAGAAAGATTTCCGCTTCCTCTGCGGGACGGAAAACACCGAGAGAGAAAGATCTCTCCGGCAGACAGATTTCTGCCAGGGAAATTCCTTCCCGGAGAGGGGAGATCATCGCCATCAACACCATCATCAAGCTAGGCTTCATCGGGATCATCATCATCATCATCCACACCATCATCTCCACCAGCACCATCATCACCACTCCATACCGCTGTAACAATCATGTTGAATACTTGCTTAGTTCATTAGGGGAAACTTTCCCGGTGTTGATTACTATTGTAGTTGATGCTTGTGAGTGGAACCATTGGATTATTGTTTATGTTCAGATTGTTATCCATTATCATATCATCTTTGATCTTGATCCATATGATGTCTCGTGAGTAGTTCGTTTAGTTCTTGAGGACATGGGAGAAGTCATGTTGTTAGTAGTCGATTTGTGTTGAGTTATTATTCAATGATTTAGTATTTAAATTGTGGTGCTATTCTTCTAGTGGTGTCATGTGAACGTCGACTACATGATACTTCGCCATTTATGGGCCTAGGGGAATGCATTGTGTATTTGGATACTAATTGTGGGGTTGCCGGAGTGACAGAAACCTGAACCCCCGTTAGGACACCTTTGCACAAGGGAGCGTAGGATCTCAGAGTTTAAGGTTGTGGTTAGATTTATATCTTAACTACTTTCCTGTAGTTACGGATGCTTGCAGGGGGTTTAATCACAAGTATGTACTAGTCCAAGTAAGTTCGGTACATTAGCATAGGTTCACCCACACAACACTTACAACACCAAAGAAGTATACTCAGCTATTTGAAGCGAAAGCACTTGACAGAATTCCCATGTGTCCTCGAGAACGTTTGGTCCTTATAAGTATTTCCACCGGCTTGTCCTTTGATAAGAAAGGATTGGGCCACTTGCTGTGTTTGTTCATTGTCTTTATTACTTGCACCTTGTTTTGTTGCCTTATCAGAAAACCCCTAAAATCCGTTTGCTAAGTATTTACAGAGATTTCCTGCTCCATACCACTATTCAACACCTTCTGCTCCTCGTTGGGATCGACACTCCTATTTATCGAAAGTACTGCGATACACCCCCTATACTTGTGGGTCATCAAGACTATTTTCTGGCGTCGTTGCCGGGGAGTGAAGCGCTATTGAAGAGTGGAACTAGTAAGGTAAAATTCTACTGTGAGTATTGCTTTTTGTTTCTGCTTGTTAATTTGTTTCCAATATGGATAACCCACTTGGTTTTCTGTTTGGGAAAACTACTACCACTGTTAGGGTAGTAGATGAACCACCACCTGTTCAGATAGATCCTTTTAAGATACCTACAAGTATTGTTGATTGTGTTATGGATAATTATTATTTAGGGGATGGAACTATCCACCCTGGTGATCATTTGCTTTTTATCCATGAATTATGCGGGTTATTTAAGTGTGCAGGTATGACAACTGAACATGTGAAGAAGAATTTACTCTCCATATCCTTGAAAGGGAGAGCTGAAGAATGGTATAAGCTGCTGAAGAATGGACAATCCATGGAATGGGAGGAAATGGCATCTCTCTTTTATTCTAAATTTTATCCTCCCAGTGAGATTCATAAGGATAGAAATCTAATATATAACTTTTGGCCTCGTGATGGAGAGAGTACAACTCAAGCTTGGGGGAGATTGAAGTTACTAATGCTTAAATATCGTATTCATGAACTCCCTAACAATATTATTATCAATAACTTTTATGCTAGGCTTTCTCTTCATGATAAAGATTTACTAGATGCTTCTTGTGTTGGATCATTCACACGTATGAAGGAAGAAGCTAAATGGGATCTCCTAGACCGTATTTAAGAGAACACTGAAGCTTGGGAGAATGACAAAGGAAGAAAGTAAGGTATAAACTATGATTATGAATGCATTAAATCTTTTATGGGAACTGATGATTTCCGTGATATTAGCAATGAGTTTGGTCTTGATTCCCAAAGTATTGCCAACTATTTTAAGGCCTTTGACTCTTACATAGAACTCCCCAAGAAGAAGTGGAATAAGTACCATGAACCTTATAAATATGTTGTTAGTCATGTTCCTGTTAGAAGTACTGAAGTTTGTACTACTAATCATATTGTGCCTGAACCTCATGTTGAGAAAGTTCCTTTCCTAGCTAAGGTAAAGGAGTATTCTGTGATTATTAGTGCAAATAACAAAGGTACTAAGAAAACTGTGGAGTCTGAGCAAATAAATATTGAACATGTAGTAGCTATTGTGAAAGATCTTGTCACTAGAAATATAGAGGATGAGAAAATTGTCTTCTGTGAAGACGCTTCTAATATTATCTCTCATCCTAGTAAAGCTAGAAAAGCTAGTGTCCCTGTGCTTTCTGTTAAAATTGGTGATCATTGCTATTATGGTTTATGTGATATTGGTGCTAGTTCTAGTGCTATTCCTTATGAGCTTTACAGGGAAATTATGCATGAGATTGGTCCTTGTGAGCTCGAGGACATTGATGTGGTTATTCACCTTGCTAATAAGGAAACTATTTGCCCCATTGGAATCGTAAGAGATGTGGAGGTTCTCTGCGGTTATATTAAGTATCCTGCTGATTTTCTAGTGCTTAATTCAGCAGCTAGCAAAACTTGTCCTATCATTTTTGGTAGACCTTTTTTGAACACTTGTGGAGCTATTATAGATTGTAAGAAGGAGAAAGTTTTAACTAAGTTTGATGGAGATTCTTATGAGTTTAACTTTTCCAAATTTGCCAAAGCTCCTTGTGAAAATAGCTTGCCTAATGAAGATTTCAGGATGGAACAACTTGCTTCTATTGATCCAGTTTATGACCTTGGACCTCTTTTTGATGACTATAAGTATGCTTATTCTGATGATAAAGTTGTTGCCAGTGACAGTTATATTGTCAATGTTATTCAAAGTGCTACTGAAAGTTATTATGAGAGAGGGAAACATGATTCTATGCATCCCAATAATGTTAAGTTTCCCTGTTTTATGTTGAAAGCTTTGAAGTTGCATTTGTTTTTTCTTCCTATGCTAGTGGATTTTTGTATCAACAATTTGTTTTCTCATGATATCCCCATGCATAGGAAGTGGGTTAAACTCAAATGTGTTGGTTATTTGCTTCTTGATGCTCTCTTTCACTTCAAATATTTATCTCCTTTGTGAGCATCTTTGCAAGCCTAACTTGAAGGCATTAAAGAAAGGTACTTGTTGGGAGATAACCCAAGAGTTTGGTTGAGTCTTGGAAGTTATTACCTCAGTAATAAACTCTCCTTATCCTTTTTTGTTTTGGTTTTTGTGTCAAGTTCAACTACTTTTGTGAAGTAGAGGAGTTGTGAAAAGTGGCTGTCCTAGGACAAATTTTTGTGCTGCATTGTAAAAATTCGTGAGGGATCTCAGTACTTCGGATGGAGCTGTATTTTTCTAAGATTTTCCTCCAAGTTGTTAACCAACTTTAATTAGTTTTGCACTTTTTGATTTGAGCAATATAAGATTTTCGAAAAAATCAATCTTTACCTGCTGGTCTATTTTGACAGATTTCTGCCGTCATTTGCATGTGCCTCTTACTGAAGCTTTTGCTTTGATGGATTTTAGTTGAAGTGTGAACCTAAAGGTTTATTGTTTTTGCTTACACTAATGTTGCCATTGAAGTTTGTGTATTGCCTTGTGAAGAAAGGAATTTCCAGGAGAAGGAGGAAAGGAATCTGCAGAGTTCGACTTTGAATAGGTAAAAGTGGTGAAAACAGAAGGTTCGTGAAAGCCTAATGTTTTTATATTTTTGATGTTTTTACTACATAAGGCAAGTTACAAGACGGAACAGAGGCAGAAACGGAGTCTGGGGTGGCCTCACCCACCCCAGGCGCGGGCCCACGCTACCCGCGTCTAGAGGGGGTGAGACCCCCCGAGCTCTATCTCCGCCTCTCTTTCATACTAGTACCTTCCTTATGCATTGAAACTTCATAATATATAACCCCCGGATCCCCCGAGGTTCGTGCATCGTGTTCTCGTCGTGTTTTCGTTTTGATCTATTTCTGTCAGAAATCTTCTCAAGTTTAGAGCACCATGGTCTCTGCCAATGATAAAGGCAAGAAGCCCGAGGAAGATGATCCTCAAAACCCCAAGGAGGAGAAGATTTTGGTTGGGGATGAAGAAGACATGGAAGAGGACAAGCATCTAGACACCCGCGCTACCGTCGCAAGCATCGGAGTGGTGGCAAAACCTACCAAGCTTAGGATGACAACATAGATGTCTATAGGAGGGAAACCTCCACGTCTTATCTACAATCCACTATCATCTCCTCCACTACCAAGATACCCTTCCATACTCTTATACATGAGCATCAATACCAACATGTTCCCAAAGGGAACTTGCCCTCAGTTTGGGATATGCCTCGCTCTAACCATGCAGGGAAGGAACATACTAAGGAGGAAGAGTGGGGAAAGAATAGCAATGACTGAAATTCTCGGCCCGACATGATCATGAACCGCATTGAGCAGAATTCAGAGTTGATTCATACTCTGACCTTTGAGATTGAGGATTTGAAGAAACTTATTGAAGAGATTATCAAGAGAACACCACCACCGAAGGAGTAATTCATCATCAGGTTTGGCATCCCCTTGGCTTGTTCCAAGCTTGGGGGAGTGCCACGGTATCACCATCATCATCTTTTATCTTTTACCTTTTTTAGTGGATTCATATCTTTGATAGGGAGGTTATCTTATAGTTTGGTTTGCATGTGGAAGTATCTCTCCTTTAGTTGATTATCTATGTATCCCTTGGTGTGAGTGCCTTTATGGAATATTAATGAGAAGTCTCATCTTTTACTTTTTGCACTTCTTATTTTAGTTTGCAATCTCTATTATATGATGGATCTTGTTGATCAGTATTGGCATCACTTTGTGAGCATCAAGTAAATCTAAATTGGTTTTGGCAAACCGAGATATGGTCAGTAGCAACACTTTTTGAGGTTTGAAAGGAAAATAGAAAAAAGCTTACATGTATTTTGTATCATTTATTTTTCTTTCGTGTTGGCTCATAAGCTTAGTATTCTTTATTTAAGATCTTTTGTGTCTTCAAGGAAGATTGCATGTTTGGATTTATCACTTGTAGGTTTGCTTGTTTCTTTCAACTCTTTTGCTTGCTACCCAGCCTTGCTAGCCAAAAACCTGTTTTGGGAAGGCATACTTCTCATGTTTCCAATCCCTTTGAACCAAAACCTATGCCATTTGTGTCCACCATATCTACCTACTAGCATTATTGCTATTCCAAGCAAATTCTCAAGCTTCATATATCTTTCAAATTAAAAAGTATTTTGTTATGTGAAAACTAGTTAGTAAAGCTCTCACGAACTTGATGGCACACCTTATTTTCTTGCCCCTAATAGACTTGAACCATTGTGTCATCGAAGTTGTATATGCTTGCATCTATACGTTGGGATTAGCAGAACCGTGATGTCACGGGGAACGCTTTCAACATTACGCATGTACGTTGTACACAGTTGATATCATGCTCTTTTGTTTGCGGATGTCGACGGTGTGAAATAAAGAGGGAACTTGTAAGTCCATGGAGTGATGTATGTGTGTTAGAGAAATGCCTGTGCCGCTAGCCTAAGCCATGCCTAATCATGGTGGAAACTTGCAGCATCACCATAATGAGCATTCTGCGAAGCATCCTCAATAAAAAGATATGCACATAGTAAATAAAAAGATCGTTGAGATGCTCATTGTCTGCTTGCCATGTCATTTTGATTATGGGATAGCTCCTGTACCATGTGTAAGGGGTACCCCGTTGACGGTTCTTTATGATACACATGTACTTACAATGAAAAGAACTTACCAGTGACTAAAGTTGAGTAACATGAGGAGCGGCCCTCACATTCAAGGGACATGAGATTACCAACTTATATTTCGTCAAGCATATACTCCATCCTTGTGCACTCTAACCTTAATCATCTCAAGATGCCTATGATAGGGGCAATGAGGGCTCAAAACTAGTAAGTACCAAAATCTTTTGGAAGCCCTTTATGACTTCAAATCCCTGCTTCCCTCTATAAAGGGACCTTTCTCCTATTTTCCAAGTTGATTCAGTAAACCTACTTCCTCTCTATCTCCAGCAAGCATTTGAGTTGTTGTGTTTCAAGCATTCATATGGTGATTTATTCAATCATGTTCTTTATCTTCCTTGTTTGCACAAGACTCTTATCTATTGAGTATTACTTTGAAATCCTTCATTGAAAAACCTTTTTGAGCAAGGAGTGATCCTATTTTGAAGACTTCTACAAAAAGCTTTTTGTGAAACTGTTTGCCAGGTGTTCTCTGACCAAGAACAAAGTTTGCCAATTCCAATTATGATTTATCTTTATGCATCTCTATTGTGACTCCTATACTTGTTGCAAGCTAAGTTATATAATGGTGAGTTGCTTTCTTCTATGAGTTGTGTAATGGTAAGTGTGATGCTTCTTGTCCATATTCATTTATCGACACTTCACTCCATAAACATGTGGACATGTTTACTGAGCTCAGTTTTCGCTTGGGGACAAGCGAAGGTCTAAGCTTGGGGGGAGTAGATACGTCCAATTTGCATCACCATTATATATCATAATTTGCCTCTATTCATTGATATATGTCTTATTATGAGGTATCACTTATGTCTTTTCATCTGTTTATGCATGTTGGATGATTCTTGGAGGATGAACTGCCGGAGTCTGGATTCTGATGAAAAAAGAGGTGTTTTGATGCAATTTCGTGAAGATCATAAAAATACCAAAAAAATATGGGAAAATTATATTTTCCTAGAAGACAAAGGAATCCAGAAGGGGAGGCGTAGAAGGGCCACAGGGGGCCCACACGCCCTAGGCGCGGATCCCCCTAGGCCGCGCCTAGGGCAGGTGTGGCCCACCTGCTCGGCTCCCGACTCCGCCCTATCGCCTATATCTTCCTCACAGAACCCTAATACCAAGGGAGCAACCACATAAAGATTTCCGCCGCCTCTGCGAGGCGGAAAACACCGAGAGAGAAAGATCTCTCCGGCATACAGATTTCTGCCAGGGAAATTCCTTCCCGGAGAGGGGAGATCGTCGCCATCAACACCATTGTCAAGCTAGGCTTCATCGGGATCATCATCATCATCCACACCATCATCTCCACCAACACCATCATCACCACTCCATCCCGCTGTAACAATCGTGTTGAATACTTGCTTAGTTCATTAGGGGAAACTTTCCCGGTGTTGATTACTATTGTAGTTGATGCTTGTGAGTGGAACCATTGGATTATTGTTTATGTTCAGATTGTTATCCATTGCCATATCATCTTTGATATTGATCCATGGTGTCTCGTGAGTAGTTCGTTTAGTTCTTGAGGACATGGGAGAAGTCATGTTGTTAGTAGTGGATTTGTGTTGAGTTATTATTCAATGGTTTAGTATTTAAGTTGTGGTGCTATTCTTCTAGTGGTATCATGTGAACGTCGACTACATGATACTTCACCATTTATGGTCCTAGGGGAATGCATTGTGTATTTGGCTACTAATTGTGGGGTTGCCGGAGTGACAGAAACCTGAACCCCCGTTAGGATACCTTTGCACAAGGGAGCGCAGGATCTCAGAGTTTAAGTATGTGGTTAGATTTATATCTTAACTACTTTCCTGTAGTTGCAGATGCTTGCATGGGGTTCATTCACAAGTATGTATTAGTCCAAGTAAGGTTGGTACATTAGCACAGGTTCACCCACACAACACTTACAACACCAAAGAAGGATACTCAGCTATTTGAAGCGAAAGCACTTGACAGAATTCCCATGTGTCCTCGAGAACGTTTGGTCCTTATAAGTATTTCCACCGGCTTGTCCTTTGCTAAGAAAGGATTGGGCCACTTTCTGTGTTTATTCGTTGTCTTTATTACTTGCACCTTGTTTTTTTGCCTTATCAGAAAACCCCTAAAAATCCGTTTGCTAGGTATTTACAGAGATTTCCTGCTCCATACCACTAGTCAACACCTTCTGCTCCTCATTGGGATCGACACTCCTATTTATCGAAAGTACTGCGATACACCCCTATACTTGTGGGTCATCAGCCATGAATAACATGCATTGAAAAACGTTTGTTTGTTTCACATACGGAAAACATAGCATAGTGGCATTCAACTTGTCCCTCATGGAGTAGCAAATAAATGCATAGGACACCTTAAAAGTTCATAAGAGTGACTAGATACAAATAGTTTAAGAACAAGCAATATCAACAATATGAATCAATCAATAAGTCTTGGGACAATGCACATAGAACTAAGAATGGAAACTATGCTCTCTTAATTGGTTCCTAAGGATTGAAGGTGGAGACTCAATATAATGGTGGAAGAAAAGCCCTTCATAAAGGGAAGCAGGGATTTAAAGTTTCATAAAGAGCTTCGAAAAATTATGGCACTTGTTAGCTTTCAGCCCTCATTGCCCCTATCATAAGCATCTTGAAGTGATTGAGGTTAAAGTGAACAAACTATGGAGTACATGCTAGACAAAGTATAAGTTGGCAATCTCATGTCCCTTGAATACGAGGGCCGCTCCTCATGCTACTCAAGTTTAGTTAGTTGGAAGTTCTTGTCATAGTAAGTACATGTGTATCATAGAGAACTGCCAACGGGGTACCCCTTGCACATGATACAGGAGCTATCCCATAATCAGAATGACAAGGCAAGCAGACAATGAGCATCTCAACAATCTTCTTTTTTACCATGGGAATATGGTGTTTTTTCTCTATTTCCTCTTTTCTCATCTTTTTTTTCTTTTTCTCAATCTCTTTTTTCTATGTATTTTTTTATAAGAAGAATGCTTCATAGATTGCTCACTATGGTGATGCTGCAAGTTTCCACCATGATTAGGCATGGCTTAGGCTAGCGGCCCAGGCGTTTCTCTAACACGCATACATAACTCCATGGACTTACAAGCTCCCCTTCCATTTCACACTGACGACATCCATAAACAAAAGAGCATGATATCAACTATGTACAATGTATAAATGCAATGTTGAAAGCATTCCCCATGATAGCATGGTTCTGCTAATTCCAACGTATAAGTGCAAGCATATACAACATAGATGACGCAATGGTTCAAGTTTATTAGGGGCAAGAAAAATAAAGTATTCCATCAAGTTTGTGAGAGCTTTAATCACTAAATATTCACATAACAAAATACTTTTTAATTGGAAGATAGATGAAAACAATAATATACTTGGAATGGTGTAACACACCATGCATAGGAATTTATAGTGGCCACTTTTGGAATAATTTGGTTTCTTGGGAGCTGGAAGCATGAGTAGAGCTTACTCATACAAGTGGAGGCTAGCAAAAGACTGGGAGCGACCAACTAAGAGAGCAATAATGGCCATAATCATGTAGAGCGACAAAACATTACTAATCAAAGCATAGAGTAGTACTACAAGTTAAGGACTAAATGATCATAGAGAATATGGTGACTTGTTCATAGTCATAACATGGTGTGAGCATGTGCCAAGTTAACCAAAACAAAGCATCAAAGGAGAATACCACAATACTATGCTTTTGTATGCTGAAACAACGCATGATTCTTTCAAGGCACACTAAGCAATCTCAATTGTTTGGAACAAGTCATGCTACAACAATAATCACTAAGCATAAGGTCAAAACAACACCTAGCATGACATGATAAAGTCTAAGTCACAGTCAAAGCAAGCTCCTCTTGCACTATTCAAGCAAGAACTTTCTACTCCTTTCCAACACCAATCAACTTATTTGAAACAACATAACGATAATAGGGGTCCAAACTACTTTATTCAAGCAAACTAAGAAAACCAAACGAAAACTAAGACGATCCAAGAACAACACAACAGTGCATGAAACAATAAAAACGAAGTGTCTAGAAAGACATGAGCTTTTTATTGATGAAGAAGGGGATGCCTTGGGCATCCCCAAGCTTTTAAGCTTGTACCTCTTGAATATTTATTGGGGTGACACGTGGTGGCATCCCCAAGCTTGAGCTTTTGTCCATTCTTCATCTTATTACATCATTCTTTCTCTACACCTGGAAATTTTCCTTCATACAAAACTTCACACAATCTTCATTAGCAACATTAGTGTATTCAAAAGATAATAGACCCTTTGGTTTAGCTTTAGACAGAAAAAATTCACTAAAAACACAAGATACTGTGCAATTCCCTCAAAAATCTCAATTTCCCAAAGATAACACAAAAAGGAATCAGTAAGAAGCAAATGCAAGTAGTGGCAGAAATCTGCCAAAACAGACCAGTAGGTAGAAACAGATTTTTTCGAAGACCTTCTGTTGCTCAAATAAAAAAGTGTTGAACTAACTAAAGTTAACTAACATACTGGGGGATTTATTCACAAAATATCTGCTCAATCTGACTTATAGAGATTCCTCAATTTTTTTTACGGTGGAGCACAAAAATCTGTTTCGGGACAACAACTCCCCAAATCTTATTTCTCTCTCATTAGAGGTCATTCTTGGCACAAAAAGCAAAAAAAGGATAAGGAGAGGTCATCACTGAAGTAATAACTTACAAGACTTAAGAAAACTCTTGGGTTATCTCCCAACAAGTACTTTTCTTTAACGCCTTTAAGTTAGGCACAAGAAGCAAGAATCAAGTATTTTCAAATGAAGAAGCATTAACATCAAACCTTAGTTTCAAAGGAGGAGCAAAAAAGCAACTTCTATCTCCTTATAGGGAAGTGCTCAATACCTTTCTTGAATGGAAATTGATATTTAATGGTGCCTTCTTTTATATCAATGATGGCACCAACAGTTCTAAGAAAAGGTCTTCCCAAAGTAACAGGACAAGAAGCATTGTATTCAACATCCAAAACATAGAAATCAACAGGGACATAAGCATTGTTAACCATAATAAGAACATCATTAACACTCCCCATGAGTTTATTTTTAGCATTATCATTAAGTGGGACATCTAAATAACAATCTTCCAAAGGTGGCAAATCAAGCATTTCATAAATCTTCCTGGGCATAATAGAGACACTAAAACCAAGATCACATGAAGCTTTGAGATCAAAGTCATTCACTTGCATATTAATAATGGGTTCCCAACTATCTTCTACTTTCCTAGGAATAGAAGCTTTGTGTTTCAACTTCTCTTCCTTAATTTTAACAAGAGCATCTGTAATGTGTTTGGTGAAAGCAACATGCATATCACTAGCATCAGGACTTCTAGCAAGCTTTTGTAGGAACATAATCACTTCAGAAATATTTCAACCATCAAGATAAAAATCAAACTTAGAATCACTAGTAGTAGTCTCATTGTGTTTAGGCATTGTGGTAGGAGGAATAGGAACTTCTTGTGGTTGAGTGGCATCCATATTGGTGGTGGTGATAGTGCACACACTATTGTTTCTAGCAATTCAGCTTCTGTTTCCCACTTAGCATGAAGTTGGGCTAACAGTCTAACATTTTCATCAATAGTAACTTGTATGTCATGAGTAGCAGCAAAGGCACTTTCCAAAGTTTCAGGTTTCGCATCCATTTTATTAATCAAGGAGGACTGTGCTTCAGACAAAGAGGAAATATTTTTCTCAACATTCAAAATCTTTTCCTCCACAGTCTTGTTGAAAGTGGTTTGTTTACTAATAAAGTATTTAAGAATGATTTCAAGTTCATAGGGGGCACTTCTAGTATTATTGTAGGAGTTTCCATAGGTATTGCCATTATTAGGAGGATAAGGCCTACAATTGTTGTTACTACCAAAGTTATTCCTATAGGCATTGTTGTTTCTAATGAAGTTCACATCAACTTGCTCTTCTTGAGCAACCAAAGAGGCTAAAGGAACATTATTAGGATCTAAAGGAGCTTTCCCATTAACAAGCATAGCCATGATAACATCAATCTTATCACTCAAAGAGGAGGTTTCTTCAACAAAATTTACCTTCTTACCATGTGGAGCTCTCTCAGTGTGCCATTTAAAATAATTAACCATCATATTATCAAGGAGTTTTGTTGCAGCACCCAAGGTGATGGTCATAAAGGTACCTCCAGCAGTTGAATCCAATAGGTTTCTTGAAGAGAAGTTCAAACCTGCATAAAAAGTCTGGATAATCATCCAAGCAGTAAGTCCATGAGTGGGACAATTCTTAACCAAAGATTTGATTCTTTCCCAAGCTTGAGAAACATGTTCATTATCAAGTTGTTTAAATTTCATAATATCACTTCTCATAGATATAATCTTAGTAAGAGGGTAGTACTTTCCAATAAAAGCATCTTTGCACTTAATCCAAGAATCAATATTATTTCTAGGCAAGGATAGCAACCATTCTCAAGTAGAAAGGAAACAACTTGAGCTTAATAATATCTCCATCTACATCCTTATACTTTTGCATCTCACAAAGTTCAACAAAGTTATTGAGGTGGGCAGCAACATCATTAGAACTAGCACCAGAAAATTGCTCTCTCATCACAAGATTCAACAAAGCAGGCTTAATTTCATAAAAGGTAGCATCAGGAGCATGTGGAGCAATAGGAGTGCTAAGGAAATCATTGTTGTTTGTGCTAGTGAAGTAACACAACTTGGTGTTCTCAACAGAGTTCATTTTGGAAAAAGTGGAGCAAGCCAACAGCAGCAGCAACTAGAGCAGGAACTATTTTTTTGTGTTTTTGATAAGAGAAAGCAAACCAAACTAAATTATTTTTTTTGGAGTTTTTGAAAAAAAGAGGCAAACAAAACCAAATAAAATAAACCAAGCAAAAAAAAACAAAGTAAAGAGAAAGGTTGTGAAGGACTCCCCTTGTGAAGACGTCGTTAGCCTCCCCGGCAATAACGCCAAAAAAGCTTGATGATGGGCGTGTGATGTCAACGCCTCGTTGGGAAACCCCAAGAGCAAGGTGTGATGAGCACGGAAGCAAGTTTCCCCTCATTAAGAAACCGAGGTTATCGAACTAGTAGGAGGAAGGAAATGACTCAAAGGTGTTGCTAGCAACTTGGAGACCTGCACAACACAAACTCAAGACTTTGCCCCAACGAACAGTGAGGTTGTCAATCTCACCGGTTTGTTGTAACAGAGGATTAACTGTATGGTGTGGAAGGTAATAGTGGCTGGCAGAAAGTAAACAGTAACAGTGGAAAATGTATCAATGGTAAAGATTGGACCGGGGTCCATAGTTCAATAGAGGTGTTCTCCTTAGATAAACAAACATGGCATGCTAGGTTAACAAATTACAACAGGGCAATTAACAGGACTGAGCAATGCATAAAAATGCAATACTAGACATTCATTATCCTATGAGATTTGATTGGTCAATACAACAAGACGATACATAGACCGCCATCCAACTGCATCTATGACTAGAAGTCCACCTTTGGGTTATCATCCGAACCCCCTCCAGTATTAAGTTGCAAGCAATAGACAACTGCTTTAAGCAAAGTGTGTAAGGTAAACAATCCACTTGTTCCATGAACAAGAGACCGGTGTTTTCTCCCTAGTGGCAACAACACATCTACAACCTTAGAGATTTCTGTCACTTCCCTTAGATTAAATAGAGGCATGAACCCACTATCGAGCATAAATACCCCCTCTTGAAGTCACTAGCAACTACTTGGCCAAGATAGCTACTAACAACGGAGAGCATGCAAGATCTCAAACAACACACACATGATAGAATCAATAAGACAAAACCATTAATCAATCTGACATAGTAATCTCAATATCCATCGGATCCCCGTAAACACAACATGCATGATTACAAATAGATGAGATCTTGATCATGAATGGAGCTCACAATATATAAACATGAAAGCACAAAGGAGGAGATACAACCATCTAGCTACTATATGGACCCGTAGTCCAAGGTGGAACTACTCACGCTTCATACCGGAGACTGGCTTGATGAAGAAGAAGGCCTCCGGGATGACCCCCCCCTCCGGCAGGGTGCCGGGAGGAGCTTCAGACCCCCCGATCTAGGGACGATGGTGGCGGCGATTATAGACCTTTTCCTGGAATATTGATCGGGTACTTAGGGTTTAGGCATTAGGGGCTTATTATAGGCGAAGAGGAAGGCCAAGGGGGTGCCCGAGGCGGCTGCACCCCCCAGGCGCGAGCCAGGCCTGACGCGCGGCCAGGGGGTGTGGCCCCCTCGAGGCCCTCCTCCGTCTCGTCTTCTGGCTCCATGTTCCCCACGGCAAAATATTGACTTTGGCTTTTGTCCCATCCAATTCCGAGAATATTGATTTTTTGCCTTTCTAGAACCAAAAACAGAAGAAAACATGCAACTAACACTATGGCATCTTGTTAATAGGTTAGTACCAGAAAACATATAAAAACACCTCAAAGTGTAGACAAAGGAAAGCAAAGTAGATACTAAACAAGCATGGAACATCAAAAATTATAGATACGTTTCCGACGTATCACCCTAGCTTTAGAGCAGAAAATTTGCTCTGATAATACTTTATCTCTCATATGTGGTAATTCTAATAATGCTTGCGATATTTTAAATCCATATACTGAAAGTGTCCCTTTTAAAATACCTATGGAAATTATTGAACGTGTTATGAATAACTACTATTTTGGAGATGGGACTGTCCATCGTGGTGATCATTTACTCTCTATACATGAATTATGTGAGTTGTTCAAGTGTGCAGGTATTTCAATGGACCAAGTTAAGAGAAAGCTATTCTCTTTATCACTTAAGGACAAAGCAAGGGAGTGGTATGAGCTACTAGATGATCCACATCATTCAGAGTGGAAGGAACTTGAATCTCTCTTTTACTCTAAATTTTATCCTCCTCTTGAAATTCATAAAGATAGGAATTATATTTATAATTTTCATCCTCATGATGGAGAAAGTATTGCCCAAGAATGCGGAGATTGAAGCCAGTAATGCTCAAATGTCTCATTCATGAACTCCCTAGTCATATTATTATTGATAATTTTTATGCAAGGATTTCAGGACATTACAAGGACTATCTAGATACCTGTTTAGAGGGATCATTCACAAGCAAGGAGGTCAAAGCTAAGTGGGATCTTTTTGAAACAATTCAAAGCAATACCGAAGATTGGGATAACGAGAAAGGTAAAGAACTAGGTATAAACTATGAGTATGATTGCATTAAATCTTTCGCTGAAATTGCTGATTTTCAAGAGCTAGTGCTAAATATGGTCTTGATACTCAAATTCTTGTTGATTGTTGTAGAGCCTTGTGATGACCCACAAGTATAGGGGATCGCAACAGTCTTCGCGGGTAGTATTACCCAATTTATTGATTTGACACAAGGGGAGCCAAAGAATACTTGCAAGCCTAAACAACTGAGTTGTCAGTTCAGCTGTACCTGGAAATAGTTCTTGCTCACAGAAGTTTATCAGTAGCAACAATTTGTATTAGCAACAACAAAGCAACAACAATAGTGAAACAACAACAATAGTAATAGTAACGGTAACAGTAGGATTCGAGTGCGGTAGGCATAGGGATGGATGGACGGGCGTTGCATGGACGGGTCTAAACATGTAACTTCAAGAATCTAGGGCATTGCAGATAAATAAGCATCCAAGTACTAAACAATCCTAGGCATGTGCTCCAAATATAGCCATACGTGCTCGCAATGAGAACTTGCACAACAGCTTCTGTCCAGCCAGCCCGTGGCAGCGGGGCCTCTAGGGAACTACTGGCAATTAAGGTCATCCTTTTAATAGAGCACCGGAGCAAAGCATTAACACTCCATGAACACATGTGATCCTCACACCACAGCCATCCCCTACGGTTGTCCCATGTATTTTCACTTTGGGGCCTTTGGATCCGGACAATGATATGTGTACACAACTTGCAGATAATATCACAAACAATACTATCATAATGGTTCAATAATAAGTTCAGATATAAGATCATGGCACTTGGGCCCTAGTGACAAGCATTAAGCACAACAAGTTGCAACAAAGTCAAATAGCACAAGAGAAACTAGGCACTATGCCCTAACAGATCTTATTCGATTACATGATAGAACTCATCCAATCCCTATCATCCCCAAGACTATAGCGGGGGATTACTCACTCATGGATGAGGGAAACATCGGTAGTTGATGGAGATGCGTTGGTGATTACGATGGCGATGATCCTCTCCAAATTCCTCATCCCGGCAGGGTGCCAGAACGGAGTTTCTGGATCCGAATCTTTGTTTCTGGCGGAGACGGTGGAGCGGAACTCTTTCTAGAAAACTATCGAACCCCCCCTCAGTTTTTAGGTCGAAAGGCAACTTATAGGCGCAGAGGGAGGCCGAGGAGCTGCCTGGGGTGGCCAAACCCCCACCAGGCGCGGGGTCAGGTGGGCCCGCGCCTGGGGTGGGTCTGGGCCCCCCAGGCCTCCCCTCCATCTCTTCTTCTGGCTCCGTGGATCTCCGGTGAAATATAATTTTTGGCATATTTTCCGGGATTTTTCCTGATAGTTTGTTTTCTGCACAAAAACAAGACACCAAGGTAATTCTGCTGAAAACAGCGTCAGTCCATGCTAGTTGTATCCAAATCACACAAGTTTAGAGAAGAAACAATAGCAAAGTGTTCGAGAAAGTAGATACGTTTTGGACGTATCAACTCCCCCCAAGCTTAGCTTATTGCTTGTCCTCAAGCAATTCAGTTGAAAACTGAGTGCGATAAAAGAACTTTCACGAACACTTTGCTTCATATGATGTATATATTCTCAGCACATGAGTAGATGCTTAGACAATTCATAATAAAGAGTATGCAACTAAGTATACTCAATAGTCATTGCAAGCTATGAAGAGAAACCAACTCAATAATAATAAGTAGCAAGAAACATAAACATAAGCAACATTGCAATGCTCATAATAAGGTATGATAGAGTGGTATGTCGCTTGCCTTTGTTTGAAGAGCACAATATAAATACCAAGGCACCTCTGAAGTTCAGATGAAGACTAGAAGTAAAGATATCAGAGATACAAGCATCAAAGTCATGGCATAATTAACCAAGTTTTGGAACAAATACAAGAATGATAACTATGCTCTCAAGAAGGTGCTCATAGAATAAGAGGTGACTCAACTAGGTTGTGAAAACGGTTTCGTGAAGGTTTGAAAGGCTTCCCAATGCTGAAAGGAAGGTACTCATTAGCTTGAGCTCTCATTGCCCCTATCATAGGCATCTTCATGTGGTTAAGGTGAAAGTGAGGTGCACTCTGAATCATATGCTTGACAGGCCATAGACTGGAAATCCCAAGTCCCTTGAGTATGAGGGTCGCTCTGCATGCTACTCAACTTTGGTCACCTGAAAGTTCTTGTCATTGTAAATACATGCATATCATCGAAACCGCCAACGGGGTACCCCTTGCATATGGTACAGGAGCTTTCCCATAACCAAAATGACAAGGCAATCAGACAATGAGCATCTCAGCAATATTTTTATTTACCATATGCATAGCTTTTTATTGAGGATGCTTCATAGATGCTCATTATAGTGATCCTGTAAGTTTCCACCATGATTAAGCATGGCTTAGGCTAGTGGCCCAAGCGTTTCTCTAACACAATGTATAAACTCCATGAACCAACAACTTCCCCTTTTATTTCACATTGTCGACATCCGTAAACAAAAGAGCAAAGTATCAACTGGATAGAATTATCCAAAAAGTGTTGAAAGCGTTCTCCGTGACAGCACGTTTCTGCCGACTCCCTATATATAATAAGCAAGCATATAACTTTCATGGACTAGTCACAATGGTTCAAGATTATTGAGCGCAAATAATATAGTGTGCCATCAATTTCACGAGAGCTTTACTAACTAACTTTGTCAAAGAAAACAAACATTTTATTTTGGAAGAAAACAAGGCATATGGAATATGCACTGAAATAGCAAATGATGCTAATAGGTAGGTATGGTGGACACAGCTGGCAATATTGGTTTTGGGGAGTTGGAAGCACAGGTAGAGCACATACTCAGTGCAAGTGAAGGCTAGCAATAGAGAGGGAGCGACAAACGAGAGAGCAATAGCTGTCATAATCATGCTTGCAACAAAACATGACTAATTATGGCATGAAAGTGATACAAGAACTCTGAGGCAAAATAAATCATCGAGGCTTACTGACTAGTGATTAGTCATATGCATGCGTGAGCATGTGCCAAGTCGATTCACATGAACAGTCATAGGAGGATACCACAGTGATACCGAATTATGAATAAAACAATGCAAGCACATATGACATGCTACAAACTATTAGCAAGCTGGAGCTAATCATAGACAAGAAAGAACTACTAAGCATCCATAATGACATACACCTTACACAAACAGGCTAAGCATGCTCACAATGATGAGTATATGTACAAAAATTTAAAACAAATAGAGTTCGTTACCAGCCTCTTACCACACCTCGAGTTGTCTTAATCTTCACTATTGCCCTTCACTTGTGTGACTTGATAATTAACATGAAACCAAAATCCACTGAGGACGGCTGAACCCTACAAAGAACTCACAAAACCAAAGAAGAACAACAAATATTTTTGGTGTTTTTGATTTTTTAGAAACAAGAAAACAAAGAAAAACCAAGCAAAAACAAAGCAAACCAAACAAAGCAAAATCTTTTTGGATTTTTCTTATAAGGCAAACTAAAGCAAAGAAACAAACCAAGAGAAACAACGAAAATATTTTTGGTATTTTTGGGTTTTTGAGGAAGCAGCAACAAGAACCAGAAAGAAAGCGAAAACAATGGATGTACAAAGAACCGACCGAACATGATATATAAATGAGTGTGATGTCGGTGTACCTCCCCCCATGCTTAGGATTTTGGCCTAAGTGGTGCTCAATCCGATGGTGCCCAAGTAGATGCACCTCCGTGGTATGTCGAGGAAACTCCCTCGTCCTGGTACGAGCTCGAGGCCTCCCCTGTATAATGTAACATGGGGTCATATGCGGGCGCTTCCTCCTGATAGTGCCCGTGGAAGTTGAGAGAGCGCAGCTTGTCATCCATGTCCCCCTTCGTGCGTGACCAAGGTCCCTGAGAAATACTGAGCAAAGTGGTTTGGGGTAGAGGGATCTCTCTCTCTCTTCCCCGTCAGTAAACATCATTCTATAAACCAAGTTCTCAAGAGTAGAGCTAGAGGTGACAAAGTGGTGCGCCTTCATGGTAGCAAGATCAAGCCTCAAAGGAGCCAAAACTGTATCATGTGGATCAACAACAATGCCCAAGGCAGTAGCGATATGAGTAGCAATAATTCCCCCATAAATGGGTCCCCTAGCAGCTAAACGACGAGCAACGAGGGAACCAAGATTATACTTATCCTTACCATAGAGCGCAGTAGCTAAGAAGGCCAATTGATAGTTGGATATATTACTAGTGTTCTCCCTACCAAGAACACTGGTGGTAAGATAGTAGGCGAAGTACCTGATGGCTGGAAGTTGAATGTTCTTTATCTTCCCTCGTTGAGCTCTGCGGTCATCATCATTGGTTATTCCTCGGTATAGTTCCAACAAATCAGCGGGAAGAGCTGTAATCTTCTTTGATGACCCATTTGTACCAAGTCCCAGGGCCTTGCAAAAGTTCTTCAAAGACATAGAATGAGCCCTGCCATAAAGTCTGAAATACACAGAAGGATTGAACAAACTATTGGTGAAGGAGAAACTCTCCACAAATTTTTTAGTAAGTGAAGCATATTGTGCACTCTCATCCTGCATGAAACTTGTTAAACCAGCTGTTGGGGATATGCTATATGGGTATCCCTATAGCATGTCTCTTATCCGGCTAACCCGGGTGGCCCACAGTTGGTAGCATGGCCTATGGCCTGCTGGGCGGCCCAGTTAGATGGATCCAGAAGGGAGGCCCATGCCGGATAAATGAAGGCTGTGGTTGGAGTCACCGACGTACCCGGAGCCTTGGAGTGCAAGATACACAAGACTAGTAATAGACAGTGTAGGACTCTATAACTTGTCCGGCTAGGACTTTTCCCTGTAACCCTAGGACCTGGCGACTATATAAGTCGGGCCTATGGGAGCCTTTAGGGCATAATCTCAGACAATCATAGACAACTTCACACAACCTCGCACAGCGAACCAATCTCTGTAACTCGGCGTATTGCCCTTATAGTGATTTATAGCAGGAGTAGGATTCCGCAACCGTCGTGGGATCTGAACCTGGGTAAGCTGTGTTACCTCGTACCCGTCAACCGTCCGCCTTCCCCCATGTCTCTAAACACACACCATGAGGACCCCTCCATGGCGTACTCGTCGGCAATACCACGACAGTTGGCGCCCACCGTGGGGGCAAGAGGCGCTTCAGGCTCTTCAACGGGCGAGGACCAAGATCTTCGCGGGAATCGGCAAAACCGTAGCCATCGGTCGCGTTCTCTTCTCCGGCAACGTTCCGATCATCCCTCCCGACGAGTTCTAGATCCCGGCAAAGACGAACCCTACGCGGTGTTCGATCGTTCCTATCAGAGACATCCACCTCTTCATCGGCGAAACCGACTCGGGCACTAGTTCCCTGGGAGTCGGAGGAGCATCAAGACCCGCACGTACCGCCTACGGGCAGGATACGTTCGCGGAAGGATCAATGTCCGATCTCTCTTCAGATTTTGCCGGCAAAGATCGGAAAAATTCAAGGCCCACCCAAACCGCCCCTGTGCTGGATATAAAGGTGGAAAATCACTGCAAATCCACCGGCTTCGCCCGTGCGTCTAGAAAGCAGAGATCCAAGTTCGTCGGCGTGGTCACCATCTTCGATCTGGCACGCTGTGTTTAGAGAGAAGGCGAAAACCCCTGCGATTACCTGGCCAGGTGGCTCCGTATAGGAGCCGATCTGGCCCACTACCCCGATGATAACACTCTGTATCACTTCATGGAAGGACTGGACCGTGGCACGCTTCTCCGACACTCTTTAAGGCGGCAGCAGGCAACAAGATGCCTCACCCGCGAACAGATGGTGAACACCGTCAACAACTACGCGGAGGCTAACGCGGAATCCCAGAAAGCACTCGCACTCATCGACGGAGAACCTCCAATTCAGCCACCACCGCCTCCGGCCGCCATCGCCGCAGATGCACCACCACCTCCAGTCATCGTTGCGGCCGTTGCACCTCCACTGCCCGTCATCAAGGAAGTCCTGGCACCCTCCGACTCTGTCATTGACGCGCTTTATGCTGACTTCAGTGCAGATTCTGAGGAGATAGACTTCAGTCCAGAAGAGCTAGACTCCACTATGCAGGAGATGGAGGAAGAGTACTCGCGCGACGAGCAAGCTAACAATGCCATCACATCTCGAGGGGTGTTCGTCACCATTGGGATGGCGATGGAAGAAGATCAACCCAGACGAGCTCCGCCTACAGCGCTGGACAAGGGGAAGGGGCCACTTATTGCTGCTGACGATGATCGCCAAAGGTCATGCCTCCTCCGCCTAACCCAGAGCAGCAGTCGCAGGAACTCGACACCGGCCCGAGCAACAACAACACCGCAAATGTGCCGCCTCCAGCATCCACGTCTGCAGCAGCCCAAGTTACTTCAGCTGATAGAGTGATGTACGACAATCTCCTCATCGAGCCACCGACCGTTGCTCATATCCGGAACGTGAACCAGCTTGACGAGAAGCGTCAGCAGCTGCTGGAGGAAGCACAGGCCATCGCGGAGCAAGGCGCCAAGCTAGATCGAGATCTGTTCAACGCGCAAAAATATATAGAGAAAGCTAGAGCAATGGAGGCCGAGTACAAGACTTTGCTGCAGCAGCAGAAGGCTAAGAAAGCTCCGGCTCGCGTCATCAACGATCCTGGTGTACGGCGCAACCTAGGATGGGCCCCCTCGAAGCCGGCACAAGCCAAGCCATACATTGACAATGAAGGGAAGCAGGTGATGCCCACCCCACTCCTTAAACTCGCCGTCGCCAAGACCCTTCTGGAGCAGAATAGATCGCCCGAGGCAATGGAACAGGTTTACGACCTAGTGGCCAAGGCGGTGAAGCAGCAGGAAAAGGCCACCTCTTAGAGGCTCGAGTTCGATCCAGCGCTTTGCCGGTCTAGTCAGTACAAATCGCCAAGGGACAGATCTCCTCTTGATGTCGGGTCCCAGACAGGTTCATCAGAACAAAGACGGAGGGACGCGCGCAACAGGAAGGATGCCATCACCATATCCTCCGACCACGGAGAAAAGGCCCGACCTCATCGCCCGTTGCCACCGCCCCGATCTCCCCGACATCGCGATGATTACAAAGCTCACAATCGTACGGATATGCCCCCACCAAAGCAGTGCGGCATCGTCATTCGCGACAACGCGGAGCAGACCTGTCATGACGGAGAGCGCAACCAAGGGAACAGGAGCAGGTCGCACCATGACCTTCCGCGTCCGACAAGCAACCGTGACAGGCGTGAGAAGTCGCAGGAGGGTAACAGCAAGAAGGCTAACCCATCGCCACCTCCGCCTCCGTCACCACCAAGCATTCACCATGGCGGAAGAGGCCCGCGTCGTTCACGTAGCCCATCCTCTGTCGACAAGAAAAAGAAGAGCCCGGAGCCATACGATGCACGTTCAAGGATCGATAAGATCCACGAGGCCCGGAAAGGACCATACCTGGGACCACGTTGCTTTGGACCTGCAATACGATCCGCAACTTACCCCAAAGGTTTCCGGATTGACAAGACCATCAAGCTCTATGACGGCACTGCCAAGCCAGCCACATGGTTGCAGGACTACGGCAACGCGGTGGAGATTGCTGGTGGCAACCCCAACGTCGCCGTCAAGTACCTCCCGTTAAATGTTGGCGGGCACGGCCTGTCAATGGATCGACGACTTGCCGGAGAAATCTATCTACAACTGATTGGACATGCAAGAAGCGTTCACCAAGAACTTTGAGGTTACATACAAGCGTCCCTGTACTATGGGCGATCTACATCGGTGCCTGCAAGAGAAATACGAGACATCTCGCGCCTACCTCTCTCGCTGGCTTGACACGAAGAATTCCTGTGCAGGAGTGCACGCTCAAACCGCCATGGCCGCCTTCATCGACGGACTGGAAAGAGGCACATTGCTCCAGCATAAGCTGAAGCGCTTGCAGGACAATCACCAGCTTGACTTGAACCAGATGATTCAGTTGGCTAGTGAGTTCGCAGCCGCCGCCGATGATGCTCGCGGCTCCTTGCCGGCAATAGCCGTTCCAACTCAAGCTCGGAGGAACAGCAGTACAAAGCGGAAAACCGCCCCAGAAGAAAAGCAATCTACCGACATGGTCGCTATGACTTTTGCAGGACGAGGCGAAGGCAGACAACGTGGCCGAGGAAGAGGAGCTGGTCGTGGGCAGCAACGAGGAAATGAAACCACCTCGGCGCCGCTTCGCGTTCCCCAAACTACAAGGAGTACCGCGATATGCCGTGCCTCGTACACCTCGATGCCAACGGTAAAGCCACCCATACCAATCGACACTGCAAGTTCGTCAACGACCTTAAGGAAGACCCGGAGTCCGGCTACAAACAAAGTCGGAAGAACAGACCGCGAGGCAAGGGCAAGGGGAAGAAGAAGGAGGAGGAGTCCAATGATTCAAGTGACATGGACGAAGACGTTGACCCCAAGCACACCGCCAAGAGCGACGACAAGGGCAAGAACCCCTTTGCGAAAAAGGCTCCAGTCTACCACACTTTCCTTGGCACCCCCACCATCCGACAACAGAAGACCTCTTTGAGGATCCTGATGGCCACTCTCCCCCCAGTTCCCCAGTACCTGCGCTGGTCGGAGGTTCCAATAACTTGGGACAGGACGGACCACCCAGACCTTATACCTACGGAGAACCAGTACGCCATGGTCATCAACCCTTTGATTGACGGCGTGGAGTTCACTAAGTGTATGGTAGATAGTGGAAGCAGCATCAACATCATGTACCTGGATACACTACAGAAGTTGAACTTGACGGAGGAAAACCTAAGGCGTACCAACACCATCTTCCACGACCTAGTCCCTGGTCGGGAGGCTCGATCCCTTGGGCGCATTACACTTCAGGTTGCCTTTGGCGATGTTAACAATTACCGCCAAGAGCGCATGACCTTCGAGGTGGTCCCCTTCAAGAACGTGTACCACGTCATATTTGGCCGCGACATATTCCACACGTTCATGGCCAAGCCATGCTTCGTCTACAACAAACTCAAGATACCCGGACCAAATGGTGTCATCACCGTATTCGGAATCTTTACCAAGGCAAGGGACTGCAAGATTAATGAAGCAGCCGTTGCAGAAGCTGTCCTCTACAGTGAAGAATTCAAGGAGATCCAGAGCAAGGTCGATAACTCAGAGATGATCGCGTCGAAGAAGCAGATCTCCGACTCCACTCCTGCGTTCAAGGCCGCCATCGAGACCAAGCCGGTGGAACTTGTGGTAGGCGATGCCTCCAAGACCATCGCCATTGGGACGAACCTGGATCCCAAATAGGAAAGCGCGCTCATCGAGTTCCTTCGTGAGAATAGGGACATCTTTGCCTGGAAACCTGCCGACATGAAAGGTGTACCTAGGGAACTTGCCGAGCACAGCTTAAACATCGATCCAAAATGCAAACCAGTAAAATAACCTCTACGACGCTTCGGAGATGAGAAGAGACACGCCATTGGCAAAGATATAGCTAGGTTACTTAAAGCCGTGTTTATCCGAGAAGTCCTTCACACCCGATGGGTGGCCAATCCTGTACTTGTCCCCAAAAAGGGAACCAATGAATTAAGAATGTGCGTTGATTACACCGGCTTGAACAAAGCATGTCCCAAAGATCCGTTTGCTTTGCCTCACATTGACCAAGTCATTGACTTGACGGCTGGCTCGGAGCTTTTGTGTTTTCTCGATGCATACTCAGGATACCACCAGATCAAGATGAGGAAGTCGGACCAATTGGCCACTTCGCTCACTACACCATACGTCACGTTTTGCTATGTTACGATGCCCTTTGGGCTGAAAAACGCAGGTGCTACGTACCAGCGGACAATGCAAGGATGCCTCCACGACCAAATTGGTCGGAACGTTCACACCTATGTGGACAATATCGCGATGATGTCGAAAAAATCAAACGACTTAAAAGAAACCTTTGATAATCTCCGGAAATACAACATGATGCTTAACCCTAAGAAGTGCGTCTTCAGGGTTCCAGCCGGCAAATTGTTGGGTTTCATCATTTCCCAACGCGGAATCGAGGTCAACCCGGAGAAAATCAAGGTCATATTAAACATAAAACGTCTGACATGCCTAAAGGGCATTCAACGACTAACAGGTTGCGTTGCAGCAGTTAGTCAGTTCGTCAGCCGACTTGGAGGGAAGGCTCTGCCGCTGTAAAAGTTGCTGAAGAAGGCAGACAAATTCGCATGGACAGACGAAGAAGATGCATCATTGAAGCAGCTCAAGGAGATTCTTTCCTCAACGCCCATCCTTGTAGCACCCGAGCCTGGAGAGCCCCTGTTAATCTACATGGCGGCAACCAACCGGGTAATCAGCATCGTCGTCGCGGTAGAGCGGAAGGAACCAGGCTATGAGCACGAAGTTCAACGACCAGTTTACTACGTAAGTGAGGTCTTGACGGAGTCCAAGCAGCGTTACCCACACTACCAGAAGATAGCTTATGGAGTATTCCTTGCTTCACGGAAGCTGAGGCATTACTTTCAGAAGCACCCAATCACAGTGGTGAGCAAGACTCCACTGTCCAACATTATTAACAACAACGACACTACATGAAGGTTCGCGAAGTGGGGCATTGAACTTGCCGCCTTCGAGATCACCTACAAAAGGCGCGACACTATCAAATCACAGGCCTTGGCGGAGCTTATTGCAGATTGAACGGAGATGCCAGATGCTACTTCGTTGCTGGAACCAGAATACTGGGTGATGCACTTTGACAGATCAAATATGCTCAACGGCTCGGGGGCTGGTGTATTGCTACAGTCACCAACAGGAGACAAGCTACACTACGTTCTGCAGATCCACTTCGAGGCTACAAACAACATGGCGGAGTATGAAGCACTCATTCACGGACTACGTGTACCAAGGATATTGGCATCAAGCGTATAGTTTGCTGTGGAGATTCCGACTTGGTTGCCCAGCAGGTGGCTGGCACCTGGAATGCGCGAAAACCTATGATGGCGGCATATCGAGACGAAGTGGACGAGATAGCCAAGAGCTTTTTGGGCTACGAAGTCAAGTATGTACCTAGGGAGCAAAACGAGGCGTCTGATCTGCTATCTAAGCTTGGATCAGGGCGCAAGCAAATTCCGCCAGGAGTTTTTCTAGAGCATCTGTGCACAACATATGTGAAAGGAGCCGACATCGAAAACCCGGATAGAGCTGACTCTTTCGTCAACATGGTGACTAAGATCCCTCCGGCTTGGACAAAACCGTTCATGGAATATCTCAAACACGGAACATTGCCCGACGACGAAGTCGAAAGATCGCAAATAGTACGACGAGCAAAGGGTTATGCCATAATCAATGGGCAACTCTACAAAAGGAGCACTACTGGTGTATACCTAAAGTGTGTTTCCCACCTAGAAGGTATGGAAATCCTACGCGAAATCCACCTCGGAGATTGCGGGCATCACGCCTCTCCTCGATCGTTGGTCGCGGAAGCCTTCCGGCAAGGATTCTACTGGCTGACCGCGAAGGCGGACGCCGACAAGCTGGTTGAGACATGCATGGGATGCCAGTATTACGCCCGACAACGACATGTTCCTGCTGAAGAACTGCGAACAATACCAATAACTTGGCCGTTTGCAGTCTGGGGGCTAGACATGGTGGGACCGTTACAGACGGCACCTTGCGGGTTTACACATCTGTTTGTAGCAGTTGATAAATTCACTAAATGGATAGAATCTAAACCCATTAGAAAGCTTGACGGGGCAACTGCCCTTAGGTTTGTTCGGGATCTAGTGGTGACATTTGGTCTCCCACACAGCATTATCACCGACAATGGCAGCAATTTATCACTCGGAGAAGTGGAGGCTTATTGTTGGGAGAAAGGCATCCGACTTGATCTTGTATCTGTGGCACACCCACAATCCAATGGTAAGGTTGAGCGAGCCAATAGATTAGTTCTACAGGGAATCAAGCCACGTCTTGAGGCACCGCTACATAGAGCAGCTGGAGCCTGGGCGGAAGAATTTCCATCTGTGCTGTGGAGTTTACGAACTACACCCAACAGATCCACCGGCTACACCCCTTACTTCATGGTATATGGAGCAGAAGCCATCCTGCCTTCCGACATACTTCACGATGCGCCAGGGAGTTGCCGCCTACGACGAAGATGACGCTGAAGAATCCAGACGCCTAGATGTGGACCTTCTCGATGAGGAGCGCATTTTGGCATGCCAAAGATCCGCCATCTACCAGCAGAAGCTACGCAGCTACCATAGTCGCCGCATCGGGCATCGCTCGTTTAAAGAGGGGGATTTGGTGCTCCGACTTAAGCAGAAGAAGTCACACAAGTTATCCCCGCCATGGGAAGGACCGTTCATCATAAGCAAGGCGCTACTCAATGGGTCTTACTACCTCGTTGAAAATCGTGAACTGAAGGATCGACCCAACGAGGATCATAAGAGTAAGCGACGTGACCCGGATGATGACTACCGGGAGCTTGATCGGCCATGGAACATAGCACAACTACGTCCTTTTTACACTTAGCATTTTTTATCTAATTGTGTACCTCTTATATGATCAATGAAATAAAGCTCTCTGGTTCACTCATATTTCTGAGTCTTTTACCTCCTTTAGTGTTCATTTTTGGATCATGTAAAACCTCTATGCACAAGTTTTGCGATTGCACTTGTGAAAATTCCGCCCAAGGGCGTTAGCTTAAGTTTTCTGGTCTACACGTTCTTTGTTGTTTTTATGTGGATTCTGGAGTAGTGACTTTTGGCACTTATTGTCGGCGATTTTGTGCTTAGGTTATTGACGGTGCCATTGGGCATCATCACCTGGGCGCATGGTTCCGACAACGAGTCTTCTGACTCACGAAAGGTCAAGCATAAGAACCAAAGTAATGGATAAGCCAACACTTGCTTAAATAATATATATACATGCTGGAAACTGATTTTAAGTAGCAGGACAAGCAACATTGTTTTCCGCCTTAAGTTATATCAACAAGTTTTTTCCGCATACGCACCAAAGGTGAAACAAATATTACAAAGTTGTCTTTCATTCCTTTGGCGCAGGCAACTTGGAAGCAACATCATCACCAGCAGGAGAACCACCCTCGAAGTCGGCGGTGTGAAGAGACTCAGAGGAGCTTTGGTTGCCGCCATCAATGGTGTTCATCGACACGAAGACGTCGACGTCCACCAACTCTGCAACTCTGGTGTCATTGAAGGGAATATGCCCTGAGAGGCAATAATAAAATGTTTGTTATGTGTATTCCAAATATATGATAGATGTTTATTTTGCATGCTATAATTGTATTAATACGGAAACGTTAATACATGTGTGTTTAATAAACAAACAGAAAGTTCCTAGTTATGCCTCTCTCATAAACTAGTTCGTTGATTAACAAGATGATCACGGTTTCTTGATCATAGATATTGGATGTTGTTAATAACGAGATTACAACATTAGTGTAATGGTGTGATGAACATTCATCCGAAGTATAGCATTACGATCAAAGTCATTGAGTTTATATTGCTATAAACAAACTACGAAGTAGTCCTAATCCTTAGACCATGAGATCATGACAATCACTAACACCGGAAGAGTTTCTTGTTGACATCAAACGTCACTCCGTAACTGGGTGATTATAAAGATGGCTTCAAAGCTACTAAAGTGTTATGTTGAGAATCATGGATCAAGAGTGGAATTTGTTCATCCCGATGACGGATAGATATGCTCTGGGCCCTCTCGGTGATATCACATTGGTTAGCTTGCAAGCAAGTGATTTGATCACTAGAATGTTATATCACAGGAACGAGAAAAGAGTGCATGTCAGTAACGAGATCAAACAAGGTATGGAGATACCGATGATCGAATCTCGGACATGTAATATATCGTGAAACAGAGGGATTAAGATACAAGCGTAAAAGGTTCCGACGATCACAGGAAAAGTCATCGTTGAATGTGTGGGAGTTAGTATGGATCTCTAGGTCCCGCTACAGATTATTGATCGGAGAAGGGTCTCAATCATGTCCGCATTATTCGCGAAACGTAGGGTGACACACTTAAGGGACACTGGCATCCAGTTGGAGCAAATGTTTCATGCCGAAAGAATAAACAAGCGCAGGAATTTATTTCACTAGATACCGAAACAGGTTTTCGGGTGAAATTGCATAAAGTGGTTATGCATGTGAAATGGAATTCTAGCAAGGGGTTATTTGTGAATGTTTGTCATTAAAGTAATTGACAAAATTCTGAATAAAATAAAAGAGTTTTATTTAATGAGAGTTTGCATTAAATTTGGTGGAAATTTAATGGGAATTTGAGTGGACTTTTGAGTGTCCACCCACATGAAGAGGGGAGGGCAAGGGGGCAGCCCCCATGTGCCGGCCACCCCCTTGGGGTTCCCCCTCCTCCTATAAAAGGAGCCCCCCTCCTCACTTGTCTCTCACACCTCCTCGTGAAGGATCTCTCTCCCCCTCTAGAATTTATCCCCCATGGTCTCGGACTAGCGAGATACATGTTCCCGGTGGCTATTCGGCAAGAAAGGGTTGTGCTTCCGCTGCATTGCTGGAGCGAGGAGGCGGAGGTTGCCCGGTGTCTTGTACGTGTGTGCGAGCACTGATGCGCTGCTGCTTTGCGGCGCTAGGACTTCCTCTCGATCTTGAGATCGGCAAGAGATCGTCTACATCAACCACGAGTTGAACTCGTTAAGCATTGTCGATCTTCAAGGGTATGTTCTCTACGGATATACATCCACCCGTTGTTTGTATCTAGTAGATAGATCTTGGTACATAGTTCCCATCGTAGGAAAATTTTTGTTTTCTATGTTGCGAACCCTTCAGTGGTATCAGAGCCAGATCTATGCGTAGATACTTTACACGGGTAGTACACATATGAGTATGTGGGCGATGATGATCATGTTGTTGCTCCTTTGTTGTAATTTTGGATATTGGTGGCATAGTGGGATGAAGCGGCCCGGACAGACTTTACATGTCCTCGCACATGAGACCTGTTCCACGCTTGACATGCAACTAGTTTGCATAAGTGGCTAGCGGGTGTCTGTCTCTCCTACTATAGTCAATATCTATTTTGCAAGCGAGTTGTCAACAATTTGGTTATCCTCGTTGTGGTTCATGTTCGTAGGTAAGAACGGTTCTATCTCAAAAGCCTTAAGCCACGTAAAACTTGCAATGGATAAATTAGAGGCGTCTAGTTTAGATTGTTGCTGGGCTAGTGTTATGATATGGTAGTATTGTAAGTAGAAGTATGAGATGATACTCTTACAACACACATAGCGTGTAAACTCCATAGACCTTGGATTTACACATATAGGTATGATAGTGATCATACCACGGTGCACATGATAGAGATCATATGCGGGAACCATATCATTTCACTAATAAACATGTGATGTTTTATAGCATCTTATATTGCTTTTTTAGCGCTTTGTTAGCATAATAAGATGATCCCTCTTTTAAATATCAAGATAAGAATGTGTTCTTCCTTTAGTATGCACCGATTATGTTTTCGTCGCTCCAAGACATCACGTGATGATCGGGTGTTCTTGGATCCACGACCATATTTCGGGTGTAAAACAGTTACACACGCGAATACTAAGGTTCTAACTTGGTGAGCCTAGCATGTACAGACATGGCCTCGGAACACGGACCGAAAGGTTAAGCATGAGTATATAGTTGATATGATGCCCATTGGATGCTCGCCTTTGAAGCTATACCGACTCACGTGATGATCGGACTTGGTATAGTGGATTTGGTTCATGTAATCACCAAAAAGGCACGAGGGATGTCGTTTTTGAGTGGGAGTTCATTCGTAATATGGATTAGTTGAACTCAATCTATCATACACTTAGTCTAAACTTTACAAATTCTGTTGTAGATGGCACCACCTGCTTTTAATTTCAATGTGTTCATGGAGAAAGAGAAACTTGCAACGAACGGTAGCAACTTTACCGAATGGGCCATGAATTTGAGGATTCTCTTCTCTGCTGCACAAAAGCAATATGTGCTAGAAGCGCCATTAGGCCCCCCACCTTTAGATGATGCCCCTGATGAGGAGAAGAATGTCTATCAGACTCGTCAGGAGGACCACAACTTAGTTCATTGCGGCATATTGTATGGGCTAGAGCCGGAACTTCGAAAGCGTTTCGAAAATGGCAATGCTTTTGATACAATGGGTGAGTTGAAAATGATTTTCGACACACATGCTGCTGTAGAGAGCTACAACGCTTCAGAAAAGTTCTTTAGCTGCATGATGGAAGAGCACAGCTCCGTTAGTGAGCATGTACTCAAGATGTCGGGTTACGCCGATAAGCTTGTGTCCTTGGGAATATCGATTCCCATTGACTTAGGCATCCATCGTGTTCTGCAGTCTCTGCCACCTTGCTATAAGAGCTTCGTGATGAACTATAATATGCAAGGCATGAAGAAGTCTCTCCCTGAGCTTCTGTCAATGCTTAAAACTGCAGAAGTGGAGATCAAAAAGGAACATCAAGTGTTGATGATCAATAGAAACACTGGTTTCAAGAAAGACAAGAAGGGAAAATGGAAGGGAAGTAAGGGCGGCAAGCCGGTTGCCGCGCCTGAAAAGAAACCCCGAGTTGGACCTAAGTCTGATACCGAGTGCTACTATTGTAAGGGGACTGGACACTGGAAGCGCAACTGCCCCAAGTATCTGGCAGACAAGAAAGCCGGCAAGGCAAACAAAGGTATATATGATATACATGTTATTGATGTGTACTTGACTAGTGCTCGCAGTAGCACCTGGGTATTTGATACCGGTTCAGTTGCTAATATTTGTAACTCGAATCAGGGGCTGCGGAACAAGCGACCGCTAGCAAGGGGTGAGGTCAAGATGCGTGTCGGCAATGGATCAAGCGTTGATGTGATCGTCGTCGGAATGCTGCCTATCCACTTGCCGTCGGGATTAGTTATAAACTTGAATAATTGTTATCTGGTGCCTGCACTAAGCATGAACATTGTATCTGGATCGTGTTTGATGCGAAGTGGTTATTCATTTAAATCCGAGAACAATGGTTGTTCCATTTATATGAATGAAATCTTTTATGGTCATGCACCGATGATGAATGGTTTATTTCTTTTGGATCTCGATAATAATGTTACACATATTCATAATGTTGATGCTAAAAGGATTAAACTAAATGATGATATATCCGCATATATGTGGCACTGCCGTCTAGGTCATATTGGCGTTAAATGCATGAAGAAGCTCCATTCGGATGGACTTTTGGAATCACTTGATTATGAATCATTTGATACATGTGAGCCATGCCTTATGGGCAAGATGAGTAGAACGCCGTTTTCCGGTTCAATGGAACGGGCGACAGATTTATTGGAAATCATACATTCTGATGTATGTGGTCCAATGAGTGTGTTGGCGCGAGGTGGATATCGTTATTTTGTTACTTTCACAGATGATTTGAGTAGATACAGTTATATCTACTTGATGAAACACAAGTCTGAAACCTTTGAAAAGTTCAAGGAATTTCAGAATGAAGTGGAAAATCATCGTAATAGAAAGATCAAATTTCTACGGTCCGACCGTGGAGGTGAGTATCTAAGTTACGAGTTTAGCACTCACATGAAAGAGTGTGGAATTGTTTCACAACTCACACCTGCCGGAACACCACAGCGAAATGGTGTGTCGGAACGTCGTAATCGTACTTTATTATATATGGTTCGATCTATGATGTCTCTGACGGACTTGCCGTTGTCATTTTGGGGCTATGCACTAGAAACTGCTGCATTCACTTTAATTCGGGCACCATCTAAATCCGTTGAAAAGACACCGTATGAATTGTGGTTTGGAAACAAACCTAAGCTGTCATTTCTTAAAGTTTGGGGATGCGATGTTTATGTGAAGAAACTTCAACCAGATAAACTCGAACCCAAAGCGGAAAAATGCGTCTTCATAGGATACCCTAAGGAAACTATTGGGTATTCCTTCTATCACAGATCCGAGGGCAAGGTTTTTGTTGCCAAGAATGGATCCTTTCTAGAGAAAGAGTTTCTCGCGAAAGGTGTGAGTAGTCGGAAGGTAGAACTCGAAGAGGTTATTGAACCTTCTCTTCAAAGTATGGCGAGTAGCGCAGCGCCGGAAGTTGTTCCGGAGTTGACTCCACCTGTTGAAGAGGGAACTAATGATAATGATCATGAAACTCCGAAAGAGAGTACTACCGAACCTCGCATGTCAAGTAGGACGCGTGCAGATCCCGATCTGTACGGAAATCCTGTCATGAATTTCATGGTTGATGAAAATGATGACCCTGCGACGTATGAAGAAGCGATGATGAGCCCGGATTCCAACAAATGGTTAGAAGCCATGAAATCCGAGATGGAATCCATGTATGAAAATCAAGTTTGGAACTTGGTGGACTTACCTCACGACCGAAAGGCCGTGGAGAACAAATGGATTTTCAAAAGGAAAACTGATGCTGATGGTAATGTGACCGTCTATAAAGCTCGACTTGTCGCAAAGGGGTTTCGACAAATTCAAGGAGTTGACTACGATGAGACATTCTCTCCCGTAGCGATGCTAAAGTCAGTTAGGATTATGTTAGCAATTGCTGCATATTTCGATTATGAGATATGGCAGATGGATGTCAAAACCGCATTTCTCAATGGTAATATTGAAGAAGAGTTGTATATGATACAACCAAAGGGTTTTTGTCGATCCTAAGGATGCTAACAAGGTGTGCAAGCTTCAGCGATCCATCTATGGATTGAAGCAAGCATCACGAAGTTGGAATCTCCGCTTTGATGAGGTGATCAAAGAGTTTGGATTTGTCCAAACTTATGGAGAAGCTTGTATTTACAAGAAAGTGAGTGGGAGCAATGTGGCATTTCTGATATTATATGTGGATGATATATTATTGATCGGAAATGATATAGATCTTTTAAACAGTGTTAAAAGTTATCTAAACAGCAAATTTTCAATGAAGGACCTAGGTGAAGCGTCATACATATTAGGCATAAAGATCTATAGAGATAGATCTAGGCGCCTAATAGGGCTATCGCAAAGTACATACCTTGATAAGATTTTAAAGAAGTTTAAAATGGAAAATAGTAAGAAGGGGTTCTTACCTATGACACAAGGCACGACATTGAGTAAGACTCAAAGTCCGGCTTCGGCGGAAGAAAGAGAGATAATGGACAAGTTCCCCTATGCTTCAGCCATAGGTTCTATAATGTACGCCATGCTATGTACAAGACCGGATGTGGCACATGCTATTAGTTTGACTAGTAGGTACCAATCGGATCCAGGTTCAGAACACTGGAAAGCGGTCAAGAATATCCTTAAGTACTTGCGAAGAACTAAGGATATGTTTCTTGTATATGGAGGTGAAGAAGAGCTCATCGCTAAGTGTTATGTCGACGCTAGCTTTGACACCGATCCGGATGACTCTAAGTCTCAATCCGGATACGTATTTCTCATGAATGGTGGAGCGGTTAGTTGGAGGAGCTCCAAACAACCTGTGGTGGCGGGATCAACAACGGAGACCGAATATGTTGCTGCTTCAGAAGCGGCTCAGGAAGCAGTTTGGATGAAGGAGTTCATATCCGAACTAGGTGTGGTTGCAAACGCGTTGGACCCAATGGTGATCTATTGTGACAACAATGGTGCCATTGCCAATGCCAAAGAGCCAAGGTCTCACAAGCATTCCAAGCATATTAAGCGCCGGTTTCACTCCATCCGCGAGCATGTCAAGGATGGAGATATAAAGATTTGTAAAGTACATACGGATCTCAATGTAGAAGATCCGTTAACTAAAACTCTCCCTAGATTAAAACATGATCTACACCAGAACTCCATGGGTGTTAGATACATCACTATGTAACTAGATTATTGTCTCTAGTGCAAGTGGGAGACTGAAGGGAATATGCCCTGAGAGGCAATAATAAAATGTTTATTATGTGTATTCCAAGTATATGATAGATGTTTATTTTGCATGCTATAATTGTATTAATACGGAAACGTTAATACATGTGTGTTTAATAAACAAACAGAAAGTTCCTAGTTATGCCTCTCTCATAAACTAGTTCGTTGATTAACAAGATGATCACGGTTTCCTGATCATAGACATTGGATGTTGTTAATAACGAGATCACAACATTAGTGTAATGGTGTGATGAACATTCATCCGAAGTATAGCATTACGATCAAAGTCATTGAGTTTATATTGCTATAAACAAACTACGAAGTAGTCCTAATCCTTAGACCATGAGATCATGACAATCACTAACACCGGAAGAGTTTCTTATTGACATCAAACGTCACTCCGTAACTGGGTGATTATAAAGATGGCTTCAAAGCTACTAAAGTGTTATGTTGAGAATCATGGATCAAGAGTGGAATTTGTTCATCCCGATGACGGATAGATATGCTCTAGGCCCTCTCGGTGATATCACATTGGTTAGCTTGCAAGCAAGTGATTTGATCACTAGAATGTTATATCACAGGAACGAGAAAAGAGTGCATGTCAGTAACGAGATCAAACTAGGTATGGAGATACCGATGATCGAATCTCGGACATGTAATATATCGTGAAACAGAGGGATTAAGATACAAGCGTAAAAGGTTTCGACGATCACAGGAAAAGTCATAGTTGAATGTGTGGGAGTCAGTATGGATCTCCAGGTCCCGCTACTGATTATTGATCGGAGAAGGGTCTCGATCATGTCCGCATTATTCGCGAACCGTAGGGTGACACACTTAAGGGACACTGGCATCCAGTTGGAGCAAATGTTTCATGCCGAAAGAATAAACAAGCGCAGGAATTTATTTCACTAGATACCGAAACAGGTTTTCGGGTGAAATTGCATAAAGTGGTTATGCATGTGAAATGGAATTCTAGCAAGGGGTTATTTGTGAATGTTTGTCATTAAAGTAATTGACAAAATTCTGAATAAAATAAAAGAGTTTTATTTAATGAGAGTTTGCATTAAATTTGGTGGAAATTTAATGGGAATTTGAGTGGACTTTTGAGTGGAGGGAATTTAAAGGAATTTTGTGAGTGGAGTGTCCACCCACATGAAGAGGGGAGGGCAAGGGGCAGCCCCCATGCGCCGGCCACCCCCTTGGGGTTCCCCCCTCCTCCTATAAAAGGAGCCCCCCTCCTCACTTGTCTCTCACACCTCCTCGTGAAGGATCTCTCTCCCCCTCTAGAATTTATCCCCCATGGTCTCGGACTAGCGAGATACATGTTCCCGGTGGCTATTCGGCAAGAAAGGGTTGTGCTTCCGCTGCATTGCTAGAGCGAGGAGGTGGAGGTTGCCCGGTGTCTTGTACGTGTGTGCGAGCACGGATGCGCTGCTGCTTTGTGGCGCTAGGACTTCCTCTCGATCTTGAGATCGGCAAGAGATCGTCTACATCAACCACGAGTTGAACTCGTTAAGATTTTTCGGTCTTCAAGGGTATGTTCTCTACAGATATACATCCACCCGTTGTTTGTATCTAGTAGATAGATCTTGGTACATAGTTCCCATCGTAGGAAATTTTTTGTTTTCTATGCTGCGAACCCTTCAGTCATAACCCGCGAGCGATGACAAGATGGCTTCATGATTAATCTCTTTGCCATCATCGTCTACATTGGGAATGCCAGAGGTCACCGTGTCGATGTAGGCATCTTCATAGTGTGCCTTCACCATCGACAACGCCATCCTTGCGCCAGCCAGTGCACAAGAAGCTTTCCATCTCGTGATACGCTCGGGGGCTCGGCGCAGAATCTCCGAGTACTTCACCGTAGAGTCTGATGCCTTGATGTTTATATGGACGGGTTTGGCGATCTCCTTGGCTTGCGTGATGGCGGTGTTAATAAAGTTGCCCGCAAGAACCATGCATTCCTTGGCCGGAGGAGGTGAACGGGTCAAACCCAGAGGAGCTGAAAATTCCGACAAGGAGTGCATGAGTTCAACAATTCAAAGTATCCGGACTACAGAAATCCAAGACGGAGAAAACTTACTGAAGATGCTGGCTTCAGCTTGCTAGATGATGTCCGCCAAGGATTCTTTCTCTTGTTGGAGGAGCTTATACGCCTCGCTGTGGCATTGATTTTGCTCATCGACAGCTTGCTTATGATCTCTTAAGATCGCAAGCTCCTCCTTCAAGCGATTAATTTCCGCGGTGGCATTGATTTTCAGCATGTCTTTCCTCTCCTCCTTAAGGATCTTGTTCTCGCTGTCCAGCTGCTGGATATGCTTGGACTGCTCGACAATGTCCTTGGCCTTGGCAACATGTTCTGCAAAGTCGGAGAAAACAAAGTACACAGTGAGTACTCGGAGAATGTAGGCACATAAACAAGACGGAATGCGCAAAAAGAAAACAGACTCTTGTTTTTGATGATTTGTTCCTTCAAGAAGGCAGTTTTACCCTTTTTGGCTTCAAGATCTGCACGCATCTTCTGGTACTTATCATTGGCCATGCCCCTCCGAGCATTCTCGTTCTGTGGAAAAAAGGACAAAGTTAAAACGTTGCTTAGTCTGCTTGGAGCATCTAGCCGGAAATCCTCCACCTAGAGGCTCGGGGGCTACAGCGAGAGTTTTTAACATAGCAACATGCTTAGCTTCTCTTTGAGCATCTAGTCTGAACTAATTCAGTTTTCGATTAAAGGCTTGGGGGCTACAGTATAAGGTTTTTAACTCAGCTATATGTTTAGCTTTCTTTAAGCATCTAGTCGGAACTAACTCAGTTACAACTAGAAGCTTGGGGGCTACAGTGCTGAAATTTATAAACACTGTGTATGCTACTCTTAAAGCATCTAGTCGGAACATTTCATTCCATCTAAATTCTTGGGGGCTACAGTGAGAAGTTTTCTAGCTTAGTCACTCTTAGAGCATCTAGACGCAAAAGCTTATGGTTTTCCGTCTACATCCTCGAGGGCTACAGTGGGATACTCATATGAAATGCAAAAAGGCAAATAAAACTTACCAGTGCAATGATCTTGAGATTGGTAGCACTCTCGGCTAGCAGCTTGCCAAAGGAGATACTGTTTCCTTGCAAGATGTCTGCTTGTCGGAGGAGCTCCTCAAGACCGCATGTCGGAGATGTCAGCGCTGCTCCAGGAACCACAGATATGCTACTCGGCGTAAGCGCCGGGTAGACTATCTTTGGGAACTCAAAGGATTTCTGGGGAGCAAGGGCGCCGCCTTCGGCAGAAGTACCAGCTTCCACCACCGCCTTACCGCCACCAATGCCATCCTTAGCCGGAGCTTCAGCCATTTGATGGGCGGTATTCTCCTGCGTCGCCTGCTCGCCGACAACAACAAGCTCAGTAGAGGCGCCAGAGTCCACTTCCATGGCGGAAGGGCCTGATGCCTCCTTAGCCTGAGAGCTTGTCGGGGCAGACGAGGGATTGACGGCAGGAGTGGCAGGGGCGATGGCGGGAGAGGCGTCGTGATGCAGCATGTCCTTGATATTTCGAGAAGCCCCGGATGTTTTGGAGGTCTTCTTGAGGCTGGTTGTGGCTTTCTTCCTGAAACGTGCAAAATGCATAAGTACAGGATCAAGACGAATAAATAGACAATGTCGGAAGAAAAGAAGCTTACACAAGTGGGGGTGCTTTAGCAAAAGGGATCCCGATGGCTTTTCTTTTCTCCGCCTCCAGGGAGGCGATAGACTTTTTGGAGGCTCCACCCTCCGTCTTCTTCTTCTTGCCTCAGCGTTAGAGGTGGAGCTCTTCCGCTTTCGCGCCACCGGAGCTTCGTCGTCAGACACGACCGTGACTTCCTTCATCTTTGGATCATAGATTTGGGCAGCCAGGCTGCCCTCCTCTAGATCGCTAAGCTGTTAAGTGAGAAATCACCGTGTTAGATAAAATGACATTTGCAAGATGGAAGAACTGGAGTATATGTCATACACGGAAAATAAATACCTACCTTTGGGCACTTGCCGTCTATGTGCATGTCGTAGGTGATGGTGAAGCCACGCTTCTTATCCTTCACCTTGACGATGTCCTTAAGGCGGAGCTTGTCGGAGTCGCTCGAGAAGTTGTCCACGGAGATGCGGAGACTATCCCTTCTGTCGCTGGTATACTCGTGCATGAACTTCGCGCGGTGCTTCAGAGGTTGGATTCGCCTGATGAACCAGCACATGGCTAGGTCCAAGCCGGTCAAACCCGTCTCTACAAACCATTCGATCCGCCTTATAGCACGAGAAGCGTCGAGGTCGGAGGGAAGGGAGGCTTGGGATCTCCATGTGGAAACTTCAGCGGCGGCTCCGTCCACGAAGTCCGGGTACGTTACTTCTCGGCCAACCAGAGGAATGTCTGGGCCGTAAAAGTATGTCCGCTGCCAATTTTTGCAGGACTCATGGCCGACGATGTCGGGGAACCGCCGGCCAGGTCGAATCTTGAAGCTTATGGTGCCGCAGTTCCTAAGCTCTTCCTTGCTATGTCCGGCTTCACGTTTGACGGTGAAGAAATACACAAAGAGGTCTAACCTAGGCCTTATCCCTAAGTATCCCTTGCAGAGCGCCGCGTAGTTGCTAAGCACTAAGATACTGTTGGGGGAAATGTTCTGGGGCTGGACCCTATAGTGATTCAAGACAGAGAGACGCAGCGTACCAGCTGAGCTTTGAGGTACACCTTTTCTCCGGCTTTAGGAGAAGGTGTCACCTCGCCGGTCGGCGCCGCCCGCCAGACGAGCCCCTCCGTCGCAGGAAGGTAGCCTTCGGCGATCATCTCTTGGATATCACGATCAGTGATATCCGAGCCACGCCAGTCGCCCTTGTGCGAGTCTGGTTCCTCCTCCAGCGGCTCCAGCGCCGCCAGATTAAGGTCGCCGCCGATGGACTCGATAACCACCGATGCGGGAATGACTAGGCCCTCTAGAGGCACGACGATGGAGCTCGCCGGCTTCGCCACGGCTTCACTCGATGCCGCCATGGAAGGAGAAGCACTGCTGCTACTGGCCATGGAGCGAGGTTGGGCGCAACTGGTGCAGATTGGAAGCTAGGGTTTTTTCGCGAGTCAGGCGCGGAGAGCTCGAAGGGGCGTGCGCTAGAGGAAGAAGAAGACGCGAGGGGAATGAGGTAAAAATAGGAAAATTCCACCGCGGTTACTATTTATCATCTCCAGCGTCAAGATTCGTGCACCTTAATCGGACAGTTGCCGCGTAGACGATGTGTTCGTGAATGTGCGTGGAAATTTAGCCACGTCTCTAACCGTCGCTGCCAACGGTTCGTATTGCTCGCGCGGGAAAATCAGACATGATTGTGTTCTCTGCATGTGTGAGTTACGAGGCATCGCTGACCTAAGCCTACGTCGTCCTAGATGACATAGGCATATGAGCCGTCACATCGAAGATTCCGACATGGACGGACCCGATCCGACTACGGAAGAGTAGGATGGAAGATTCAATATTTCTCTGACTTACAAGTTGAAGACGGAGAAACCTTTGCAGGGTTCTTTGGGAGGACTACAAAATATTGCTTGACGATTTGCCGTCATCCATCTAGACGGAGCATTCCACGTGAGAAGGCAAGATGGCGCAAGATCTCGGAGTTCTCCAGGGGCTACTGTTGGGGATATGCTATATGGGTATCCCTATAGCATGTCTCTTATCCGGCTAACCCGGGTGGCCCACAGTTGGTAGCATGGCCTATGGCCTGCTGGGCGGCCCAGTTAGATGGATCCAGAAGGGAGGACCATGCCGGATAAAGGAAGGCTACGGTTGGAGTCATCGACGTACCCGGAGCCTTGGAGTGCAAGATACACAAGACTAGTAATAGACAGTGTAGGACTCTGTAACCTGTCCGGCTAGGACTTTTCCCTGTAACCCTAGGAACTGCCGACTATATAAGTCGGGCCTATGGGAGCCTTTAGGGCATAATCTCAGACGATCATAGACAACTTCACACAACCTCGCACAACGAACCAATCTCTGTAACTCGGCGTATTGCCCTTATAGTGATTGATAGCAGGAGTAGGATTCCGCCACCATCGTGGGATCTGAACCTAGGTAAGCTGTGTTACCTCGTACCCGTCAACCGTCCGCCTTCCCCCACGTCTCTAAACACGCACTATGAATACCCCTCCATGGCTTACTCGTCGGCAATACCACGACACCTGACATGGTTATATCCTACGGGTACGTGATCTCAGCATACCTGGTCTAGCCCAAGGAAGGCCCACGGCAGATGTACGCCGACCCATGAAGATTTTCGGGTGGCCAAGGCCCATGACGCCTTCGGATCCTTGGAGAGCAATACTAGAGTAGATAGGAAATTCAAAGGGGTAAAACCCTAGAACTTGTAACCGACTAGGTCTATGCCCGGGACCTGCCTGAGTCTATATAAAGGCTAGGAGGGCATGACCTAGATCTCTCTCTCATACTTTCGCATACACACCTCCACGCCAGATTGCATCTGCGCACCCCTGTAACCTTCGGTTCCGCCGTAATCAAGAGCAGACAAGCAGGAGTAGGGTTTTCCCTCCGGGGGCCTGAACCTGGGTAAACCTTGTGTCCCCGTGTTGCTTGTTTGCTAACCGTTCCATGATCTCCAGCATCCCCATCTTCTCCAAAACCCAAGTCCATAACAATGGGCATTGATGAGATCAAACCTCATCAATTGGCGCCGTCTGTGGGAGTCGGAGGAGTCGATGCATCCGAAGACTCGCTAGAGCTCCACGACCGTTTGCAAGTATGGTCCTCGCTCGACTCGTTGGCCTCTTCCGCCGAAGATTGCGCCGACGGCAGCTCGGACATGGAATCCACCAAATCATTGTCCGGAGCATCCGGATATACTTTGGGTAATGGAGGCGACATACCCGGCACTTTGAAGCTCTACACAAGAGAAGAACAATTTGTCAGCAAACAAATACAAAACAATGGAGTCGAAAAATAGCGCTACGCGCACGGATCTACACCTGTGGAACAGGAAGTGAAGAAGAAAACGGAGGAGTCAGCGACTTCCCCGGGATTTCCTCTCCGGCCTTGAACTTCAGCAGCAAGCGAAGGGCCCTGTCAAGATCTCCCTCGGAGATTTTCTCAGCCGATACCCTCGTCGGATCACGCCGTCCAGCATAAAGGAACATTGGGTGCACCCTAGCTTGGAGTGGCTGCACCCGACGCTCGAGGAAGGTGTGGATGATATCCACACCATTCACTTCCTTCTCCGGAATCAACTGGAGATCCTCCACCCGACGATATAGCGCCTCTATCTCCGCCACCTCGCCATCCAAGATCTTGTTTTTCCAAGACCTTTTCGGCTCAATCTTCTGGGAGGGGTCGAAAGGAACAAGACCAAAATCTTGCCCAGGCACTACGGAGTCGCGGATATAAAACCATCGCCTGCGCCAGTACTGGACAGATTCGAACATGGAAAAGGAAAAGAAAAGCAGATTGGGCTTGAGGGAGATGATGCAACCCCCAATGGGATAAACACCATCCGAACCAGATTGCCTCTTCACGGAATAAAGTTTCTGGAAGAGGCCAAAGTGCGGCTCGATGCCGAGCCAGCACTCGCAGAAAGTGATGAAACAAGCAATGTGAAGAAGAGAATTGGGCGAAAGATGATGCAGCTGGATGCCATAGAGAAAGAGCAGCCCCCGAAGGAAGTTGTGGACTGGGAAGGAAAACCCACGAATAACGAAGGCGAGAAACATAACCCGATACCCAGCGGGGTGACGGGGGATTACCTCGTTGCCGGGGAGTCTGACGGCCTCCCTATCCTGCGGGATCAAGACCCGCTTGCGAAGCTTGCGGAGGTCACTCTCCCGCGTCTCTGATCGCCGCCAACCACCGTCGGTGACACGGGTAGTGGTGGCGCCTTCTTCCCTCCGGCGGCGCTGGTACCAACCGCATATGATGACTTCTTCGGTTTCCCCATCGCACTACGGCGGCGCCGGTGGTGAGAGCGCAGAAGGGAAGAGGGAAATGTGGAAGGATATTCCAGCGCGCAACAAGAACTCCTAGAGCACAAGGAGGCAGTGAAAACAAGAATCGATGCTGTGAAAACAAACTGCAGCTTTCTCCAATGATTATAACGGCGAAGACGACGCACGGCAACCGTCCATCAAGAAGACCTAACGCCAACGGCAGATCTGGCCATACACGTGTCAGCATCACAATGAACCTTCGTTACCACGCCGTCCACTACGAGCGGAAATCGAGGCGACGCCGTAATTATCTCCACGCCGCGCGTGACCCGTCAATTCAAGGTCAGCAAGTGGGACCCACGTTCGTCCAGTCAAGTCATCTCAGGTGCAGCAGACGCTTGAGGTCATTGATCGTCAGCACTGATGTCATCAAAAGCTATACTAGCAACAACTACAATTTCTTCGGCTTCAAAGCTAAGAGTACTCACTCGAATCTACGATTCGACTAAATACTCAGGGGCTACTCCTATTAGGAGCGCTGGCCACGCACCCGAAAGATGAATAAAAACGAACTATTTCTTCAAGTCCTACGTCGAGTCTACGACTCCACTACGGACTCGGGGGCTACTCCCATAGGGAGGATGGATTTAAGCATCCGATTTTTTTTTGTGTCCAACGGACTTAACACTGAACAATGTCTGAATTAAAGTCTCCGCTCGAGTCTACGACTCGAACAGACACTCGGGGGCTACTCCCATAGGGAGCGCTGGCCGCGTACCCTATGAATTCTTAGACTGCGATCTTTCGGATTAGCATGCAAAAAACTTTTTGGCAACTCTGCCCCAACAAAATGCTAAGTGAGAAACATTCTCCTTGGCCACCTGAAACACCTCTGCGGTGATAAACGTTCGGATGCTGTGTCTGCGACACAAAGATAAGACCTATAGATATCATCTGATGGCCTGGCAACGCACACGACTGCGCTCTGCTAGTATAAACCCGTGCCAGCAGGCGCGATGAAAAATCCTGACGGACGCGTTGGGTACATCAGTTAAAATTATTGGAATTCCACTCTTGTAAGTCCTCCGCAGCCTGAGTCGAATTACGCCAGCATATGTTCCGGTTTCGAGTTCAGGGACTCGAACCTGAAGAAGATCGTGTTGTTTCGTCCTAAGACAGTTAACTGACCCTGGTCCGTCAGGCGAGTCAGGCACACGCATCAACAATCCCTACACACATACTGTTAATACATAGTTGCACCCAAGGGATTGAAGATTCCTCAGCCGAATCTACGATTCGACTGATCACTCGGGGGCAACTGACATGGTTATATCCTACGGGTACGTGATCTCAGCATACCTGGTCTAGCCCAAGGAAGGCCCACGGCAGATGTACGCCGGCCCATGAAGATTTTCGGGTGGCCAAGGCCCATGACGCCTTCGGATCCTTGGAGAGCAAGACTAGCGTAGATAGAAAATTCAAAGGGGTAAAACCCTAGAACTTGTAGCCGACTAGGTCTATGCCCGGGACCTGCCTGAGTCTATATAAAGGCTAGGAGGGCACGACCTAGATATCTCTCTCATACTTTCGCATACACACCTCCACGCCAGATTGCATCTGCGCACCCCTGTAACCTTCGGTTCCGCCGTAATCAAGAGCAGACAAGCAGGAGTAGGGTTTTCCCTCCGGGGGCCTGAACCTGGGTAAACCTTGTGCCCCGTGTTGCTTGTTTGCTAACCGTTCCACGATCTCCAGCATCCCCATCTTCTCCAAAACCCAAGTCCATAACAATGGGCATTGATGAGATCAAACCTCGTCAACACCAGCCCTCTCAATCAAAGCCATGAAATCACTAAGAATCCTAGCAGCTCGCAAGAAAGTTTGGCAAGGAAAGGTGGAGGGGTGCGCATCCCCTTCATCTCCCTCGTCACCAAATCGTGGAGTGATGAGATCCTCATTGTATGAGGGTCTGGAGCTGGTAGATGACCTTGGGAGCCTTGCCCTTCTAGGTGCATCACTCTCAAAACTGTCACCAAAGGTGTGGTGGTCCATGACTTCCCTATTCTGAAATTTTAAACAACCATCAAACCAAGTGATTTCTAAGTTGATAAATGATGAGCAACTACTATAGGAACTTGCTAGAGGACTACACATGCATTAAAACAAAGTTTCCAAGCATATAACAAGCATGCAAGTTCAAACAACCCATCACCTACAGTAGGAAAATACTCAAGATACAATCTACCAATCACAAATCTAGTTGGACAAGTGGAGGAGGCACATACCAAGGAACAAACCCTCCAAAAATCAGCACTTGAGATGGGCTGAACAAGGAGATCGAAAATTGCGAGCAAGAACAACAAGAACTCGAGGTTGAGCAAGTTTTCCGGTGTTTTTAGGGAGAGAGAAAGAAGGTGGCTTTGAGGAGGCAGTCTGGAGGGCCCCAGGTGGGCCAGACCCCCCCTAGGCGCCACCACTAGGTAGGCGCGCCTACCAAGGGTATGGGGCCTAGGGGTGCCCCCCTGGGTCATCTCAGGTGCCACTCTGCCCCTTTTTTCGAGGAAAATTTATTTTGAATTTTCTGGGATTTTTTGGGAAACTTTATTTTTGGCCAATTTTCAAGGTATGAAAATTGATTTTCTCGCAGAAACAGTTATTTCAGAAGAAGCAAAAGCAAACCAAAAGACAAACTACAGGAGCTCTAAGAAACTCAAAGAAGCAAACAACTAGCAAAACTAAAGCTAAAGCAAATACTAGGAAGGAGAAAGGAAAAAGAAAGCAAGTATAATCACAGTGGAAACATTATTTTGTTCATTAAAATCCTTTTGTTAACAAGGTCGATCAAGTATTGTTACCAAAACAATCTTATATGAAACAAAACTTTGCATTCCACAAGGTGATTATGTTACCTCATACTTGATAGCAATGGTCCCAATCATAATAGTTTCAAAATTTTCTTGTGGAATGGGACAATAAATTTCTCCAACCTTGATGCCCTCAATATTTTCAATGGAATTCAGGCTATAACTCTTAACAACCTTCTTGGGGAAATAGACAGTGTGCTCTTTGTCATTAATATTGAATGTTACTTTTCCTTGATTGCAATTGATGACAACACCTGCAGTATTAAGAAAAGGTCTCCTAAGAATAATAGACATATTATCATCTTCATGCATTTCAAGCATAACAAAATCAGTTAAGACCATGCAATTATGAGCAACTTGAACAGGAACATCCTCACAAATACCAACAGGAATAGTAGTTGACTTATCAGCCATTTGCAAAGAAATATCAGTTGGTATCAAATTTTCTAGCTAGAGTCTCTTATAGAGAGAAAAAGGCATAACACTAACTCCAGCTCCCAAATCACTTAAAGCAGTTCTAACATAATTATTCTTAATGGAGCAAGGAATAGTTGGTATACCTGGATCACCAAGTTTCTTTGGAACCTTACCATTGAAGGAGTAATTAGCAAGCAAAGTAGAAATCTCCTCATTAGGAATCTTCCTTTTATTAGAGACAATATCCTTCATATACTTTGAATAAGGAGGCAATTTAATAGCATCATTCAAAGCAATTTGCAAGAATAAAGGTTTCATCCACTCACAAAACTTGTTGTAGTGTTCTTCCTCCTTTGACTTGTGTTTCTTACCTAGAAAAGGCATAGGTTTCTGCACCCAAGGTTCTGTCTCTTTACCATGTTTATTAGCAATAAAATATTCCTTAGTGTACCTAGTGTTTTTAGTGTGTTTCTCAGGTTCTTCCTCACCTTCCTCCTTTTCAGGAGACTCATTTTTATCATTACCACTCTTAGTTTCAGCATCAGAGACATATATACTATTAGGATCTACATCAGGTTCAAGTGGTTCCTCAACTTTTTTATGTTTAATTTTCTTCCTCTTACGAGGACTACCACTATCCTCACCTTGTTGGGAATCCTGCTCTATTCTTTTAGGGTGTCCTTCAGGATATAAAGGATCTTGAGTAGCTGCACCACTCCTAGTTTTAATTCCATAAGCATGTTTATTTCCTGAAGCATTAACTAGCATATCCTTTTGCACCTTAGCAAGTTGATCAAGTTGGGTTTGAACCATTTGAAAGTGTTTACAAAGCATTTTAATATTATTAGAAGTTCTTTCCACAATATCTTTCAACTCATGGATAGCTCTAGAGTTTTCGAATAAATGATTCTGAACTTGTTTATTAAAATTACATTATTTAACAATAAATGTGTCAAGTTCCTCTAAGCATTTATCAGGAGGCTCACCATAAGGAATATCACCTTCATTAGATTGGAGAGAGTGTACCTCAATAGTAGATGAGTGGGGAATTGGCTTACATAATTCTTCTATAGGAGGTAGATTCTTCACATCTTCAGCTCTAATACCTTTCTCCTTTAGACACTTTTTAGCTTCCTTCATCAATTCATCATTTAATGCAATAACTCCCCTCTTCTTTGTTGTTGGTGTTGGAACTGGTTCAGGAACAACTGGTTCAGGAGTAATAGGCTCAGGTGTATTCAGCTCAGTTGAAGTCCAATCATCATAATTCTTGCTTATCTTGTTCATTAATTCTTCAGCATCTATAGGAGTCCTTTTCCTGAAAACACAATCAGCAAAGCTATCTAGGTAGGTCCTAGAATCATCAGTTAGTCCATTATAATAAATATCAAGAAGCTATTTTGAGGTAATGGACATCCAGGATATGCATGAATCAAGGAACATAATCTTTTCCATGACTCGGGCAATTTCTCTTCTTCTCCCTATTTAAAATCAAAAAGTCTTTGCAAAGCAGCATGTCTAGCACTGGGAGGAAAATATTTATGGAAGAAAGAAGCAATCAAGCAATCAGGGCTATCAATGGAGCCAGGAGGTAATCTATTAAACTAAGCCCTAGATTCTCCTTTTAGTGATAAAGGGAAGATCTTAGCAACTAAGTACTTGCGCATTTTAAAATCATCAGAGAACAAAGCACTCATAGTAGAAAGCTCATTCATATAAGCCACAACACTCTCATTTTCAGTACCACAAAAAGGTTCTTTCTCAACAATATCTAAATAAGATAAATCAAGAGAGAAATCATAATCTTTATCTTTAATATCTATGGGAGAGGTGGCAAACTTAGGATCATAGGACTTCTTAGGCATAATAGTACGTCTAGCAAGGAGAATCTTAATAGCACTAGCCCCATGTGTGTTTCGGCACTCTTCAACAAATTCATCAGTGAGCTCAATGTAACCATCATTAATATCATAACTCTCACTAGACTCAGGTGAGCTAACAGGTGTAACAGTGTATTCACTAGGAGTTTCGGTATTTCCTAGACTAGCCATAGTAGCATCTAGAAAAGGACCTAATGAACCACTGGCATCAAGCATAGTGGAAGCAACATCATGAGTATCAAAAGCAGTTTCAGATTCATTAGTAGTAGTAGTGTGTGTAGCATGAGTATGTGGTGGTGGTGTGACAAGCTTACTTATAACAGACGGTGAATCAAGAGCAGCAGAGGTGTTTAGGACTGTACCTCTTCTTGTAGTGGATGGTAAAATAGGGAACTTTCCATCACGAGACTTCCCCATGATGAAAGGAGTAGTAGTGAACAATAATAGATCCAAGTGAACTTACAAATAAAGCTATGCTCCCCGGAAACGGCGCCAGAAAATAGTATTGATGACCCACAATTATAGGGGATCACAATAGTCTTCGCGGGTAGTATTACCCAATTTATTGATTCAACACATGGGGAGCCAAAGAATACCTGCAAACCTTAACAACTGAGTTGTCAGTTCAGCTGCACCTGGAAATAGTTCTTGCTCACAGAAGTTTATCAGTAGCAACAGTTTGTAGTAGAAACAGCAAAGCAACAGCAACAACAGCAATAACAATAGTGAAACAACAACAATAGTAACAATAACGGTAATAGTAGGATTCGAGTGCGGTAGGCATAGGGATGGATGGACGGGTGTTGCATGGACGAGTCTAAACATGTAACTTCAAGAATCTAGGGCATTGCAGATAAATAATAATAAGCATCCAAGTACTAAACAATCCTAGGCATGTGCTCCAAATATAGTCATACGTGCTCGCAATGAGAACTTGCACAACATCTTCTGTCCAGCCAGCCCGTGGCAGCGGGGCCTCTAGGGAACTATTGGAAATTAAGGTGCTCCTTTTAATAGAGCACCGGAGCAAAGCATTAACACTCCGTGAACACATGTGATCCTCACACCACAGCCATCCCCTCCGGTTGTCCCAATTATTTTCACTTTGGGGCCTTTGGATCCGGACAATGATATGTGTACACAACTTGTAGATAATATAACAAACAATAATATCATAATGATTCAATAATAAGTTCAGATATAAGATCATGGCACTCGGGCCCTAGTGACAAGCATTAAGCACAACAAGTTGCAACAAAGTCAAATAGCACAACAGAAACTAGGCACTATGCTCTAACAGATCTTATTCGATTACATGATAGAACTCATCCAATCCCTACCATCCCCAAGCCTACAGTGGGGGATTACTCACTCATGGATGAGGGAAACATCGGTGGTTGATGGAGATGCGTTGGTGATGACGATGGCGACGATCCTCTCCAAATTCCCCGTCCCGGCAGGGTGCCAGAACGGAGTTTCTGGATCCGAATCTTGGTTTCTGGTGGAGGCGGCGGAGCGGAACTCTTTCTATAAAACTATCAAACCCCCTCGGTTTTTAGGTCAAAAGGCAACTTATATGCGCAGAGGGAGGCCGAGGACCTGCCTGGGTTAGCCAAACCCCCACAAGGCAGCAGGGTCAGGTGGGCCCATGCCTGGGGTGGGTCTGGGCCCCCAGGCCTCCCCTCAATCTCTTCTTCTGGCTCCATGGATCTTCTGGTGAAATATAATTTTTGGCATATTGTAAGACCCCACCTTTATAAAGGTAAAGGTCCCTGTGATTGCAATGCTAGTCCCTGGATCAATTGCTAGCATCCACAGTTTAAGATGAAGTACACAGAAACAAAGGTCATTATTACATCGTCATTCCAGAGATAACATAGTCTTTTACAACTCCTTAGCCATAGGCTAGTACAAGAGTTTAACTTAACAATATAAATAAAAGTCTTCATCTTCATGTCCCACAGGCAAACATGTTGAGTCTAGACTCATAACCCTAATCCTCATCAGAGTAACCTGCAACATCACAAGTTACAGCAACAGTGGGTCAATACATTGGAATAATATTGGCAAGTGATACCTTAGTAGAATAATAGTATCTAGCTTCTACATGAATTTGGCTAAGTGTAGCTTAGGCTTGCTTTGCTCAAAATAGGTTTTACCTATCAGTTGAAAACACTAAGTTTTTGTTTGGCAAAAACTCCCAAGGAACCACCAATAAACATTGGCAAACCTTCTCCCTTGTTCACCCACAAGTTTTTAACTTAGAAATCGGGATGAGGAGATTCTTGATAGCTTCCATGTCTTGATGCTCAAATTGTCCTTTTCCGGGGACACGGCTAAGTACTTAGTTTCTTCCTTCTGCAGAGGTGATGCACTTTCCCCACAGGACTTTATTTTCACCAAGACAGGATCTTTCAGAAGCCTTCCCTTAGACCAAAATGGACGCGTTCCAAACCTATCACCCCTACCACCAACTGTCCATTTGGCTAAGTTATTGCAACCTATATGATCCAGGCAGAGCCCATAATTCCATGTGGCTGCACTAGAAGCTTCTTAACATATGGCATCTCAAATCCCTTTGTTCCTGGGTGGCATTACACAAGTGAGATACACATGGTAAACCATTTGAAAAATGGGCCCTGGTAACCACTCAACAAAAATCCAACCAAGCAATTACCTTCCACCCAGGTGTTTCATTCACTTAGTTGTTTTCTAAGCAAAACCATAAGTCAAAGACTTGGAATATTTTTCCATAGCATGTATATAATCCACCCTTGGTTTCTACTAGCAATGCTAAGCATGACAATAGCAAGTATCTTAACTTAGAGAAAATTCTAACAATTCTACAACTACTAGGATTTCCCAAGCATAGCATATAGATACTTAGCAAAATTATCATGAAAGCCCTATACAAAATATTTCTAATGCATAGTCAAAATATTGGGACAAAAGTATGAAGCACCACTTGCCTTGGTATTTGGGGGAGTAACAACAATCCTCACAGTCACAATCACCACTAGCACCAAAATCTACACATAAAATGATATCACCAAATTCACATTCCAATTAAACAAGCAAAAATATATGAATGCATGCAAATGACATGTGATTATTTTTCTAAACCAAACAATACAAGTAAAATAGTACTGATCAATAAACTAAACATTTATACATCAAATAAACTTTATTTGGCCTTTAAAACATTTTCCAAATAATTTTTATACACAAATTAAGCCTACAAATGTCTCTGCATAAAATTCTGTTTTAATAGAGGCAAAATATAAAAACAAGCCTACATATGTGTAGGATTTATTTTTGTGATTCCATTGATATCTTATTTGTATTTTTTGGATAAACAGAGCAAAAGTTATTGAATTTACAAGTTTAAATAACTAATAGATCTAAATTCAGATTTTAAATCTAAAACCTAGCCATGCGGCAGCCTCTGATTGGTGCGTGTCAACACCCGGATTTTTTAATCCTAGATGCCTGTTATGCCATACATCGCAATCCCAGGATTACCATTTTTGCGAGACATAACAGAATTGGATACCATAGTACTTCATCCATTACAAACGATACATAAGTTCTTACACAAATAGGGATCTCATGATCCAGTTCTTAATACAACATCAAGCAGCGGAATACGTAATAATAACGGTAGCGTAGGCGAAGCTCCATCTTCGGGGTCACAGGCAATGCTGACGATGGGAGATGATCCTAGTTGTCGTAACCTTCCTGGGGTCCATCTTCCAGGTACTCCTCGTCATAGTCTGGCCATGGGAATAGCCAGGGACAAAGCCATGAGTACTTTTAAGTACTCGCAAACTAATACTAACAAGTAAAGGGGTTTTTTGGATAATAGGACACTAGGCTCTAGGGTTGTTTTGCAAAAAGCCAGGTTTATCTCTACTAAGTTCCAAAGCTAGTCACAATTTTATAACTCCTAAGTGGGATCTTGTAATTCAGGTCACAACTCTGTTGTGGTCAAGTCAAAGTCTCAATTCATTTCACAAGTCATTTTGAAAAGTCTGAAGGGGGAACAGTATGGCCACTCCAACTGTCCATAACCGCGGACGCGGCCATTTGAATAGTTTGACACTCTGCAGAGATTGTACACTTTCACCACAACATTCGATACATCCGTCAGGAACAAATCCTGAATTCACCATACTCAGTATGCGGATAATCAATCCTAACCTTTCAATTACACGCCCTAGTATAAGCACCTCTCCTGTGAGTTTGGCCTCCCAACCATGACCACTGTCATCTTGGGTACTGCACAGGTGGACAATCTTCACAAGGTAGCCTCAGCTCAGACCTTGGCCGTGAGGGAACTAATACTAAGGTATATAAGTTTCCAGTCAAGCCCTACCCAATATTCGGGTATTGTGGTTGTACGATAAAATTGGAATGGTATCGCATCCAGACAACCATCAGTTTTATAAAGGTCTAAGGCTCATGCCTCAACATTTTCATCACCAAAATCATCAAGTGTTTGGAAACACATGTCCAAAACATTTCAATAGAATGATCCATCATTCCAAGGTTTTCGTAACCATTTTTCCACCAAGTAATCCCATCTAAAAGTTGATCAAGTTTTATGCTTAGCACTAGCATCTACAGGTGGGGGTAGTACTAATGAGGGGTGGTAACTAGTGGAATTTCACTAAGTCTAACCTTATATCTTAGGCTGATATCAAGGTTTCTAGCTTAGGCCAAATTTTATGATCTTTATGCAACCTTCAGCACAACTGTCTAGTATCTACCAAACTCTTAGGTAGACTCTAAGTAAGCTTTGATAAAGAAAGAAGCTTGCCATAAAACTAGGATTGGTTTAACAAGTGGGTAGGATCACAAGTATGGGTTTGTGGCATCAGTAGGGTATCTTGCAAGTGTTAGCTTGCATATGTCAACTTGATTAGTAAGGCTTGCATCAGTGTCAATATAAGCTTGCCTTGTGCAGAGCAGTGGTTGAAGTTCTCCTCGGCTTCTTCTTCGTAGTATCCTCCTTCCTCCTCGTATCCTTGGTCGGTACTAGCGTCTATGAATAAATACGAGGTACACAATCACCAAACAATACTTAACTACTTGCAATCATCACACACAAGGGTCCTATAGATTATCTAACATCATCTCTAACATTACAAGGTTAAAGCTTGGTTTAAATATTTTTATTTTTAGAAAAGTAATTTCTACTCATTGAAAAACTACTTAAGATTTAATATTCTCCAAACTAAACATGGGATCATGTTGACACATGTCATCACCACATATTGTAGTCCATGGGAATGTGATTTAAAGTGGTATCACAATTTAATAAGGTTTTCCCTTTTATTTTAATTAATTAAAGTGGCTAGAAATGCTTATGAAGCATTCTTTTATTACTTGAACATTATTTCTGCAAGTAAACCTATATATTTTATATATTCTGAAAGGTATGGTTAAATGTGATTTTTGAGGGTTGGAATCAACTCAAAAGCTTTTATGGTTTAAATTTGAAAAATGTTTGAATGCAGAAAAGCTTCTGCCTTGTTATTTTTATTATGGGTGATCTATAGATCCAAATGACTTGAATCCAACGGGCTTGGATTAAGCATTCGCAGACCTTTCCAAAAAATTTGGTTTCATCCAATTTGGTGCACTGAATCGATCTGGTTTGATTTTTGAAGTTGAGTGCTGAAGTGTGTTTGAATTGAAATAGAAAAAGTTTTAATTTGAATTGCTGGGCTGTGCGGGAAATTCTAACGGGCCGGCCTGCTAAGCGCAGTGCTCTCGCGGGCTGCTTAAGTGGGTGTCCCCACTCGTCAGTGACACGGGGCTGGGCAAAGCGGTATGGGGCAACGTGGATCGTTCGATCTAGTTCTAATCCAATGGCTGAGGGTCATCGTCGACGCGAGACAACTCCGGCGAGAACGAAACCTAGCGCGGCCAGTGAGGGGTGCTGGGGGCTCACCGGGGTACGGGCGAGGGTCGGCGAGGCGGGCGAACGACAAAGTCGACGACGGCGAACCTCCTGGTACCGGTGGCTTCTCCTGGGGCGGCTCCAATCGCTGCCTCCCTTCTTCTCCGGCAGCGGCAGGCTCCAGTGAAATTCCGGCGAGGTGGTGCTCGCCTTGCTCTGAGGATGGTGTGGCACGGTCAGTGAGGAGAGGGGAGTGAGATGGTGTGAAGAAATCGTGCGGGGGTGGCCTCTATTTATAGTCGAGCGAGGGGACCGTCGGGACGCACGGTGAGCTCGTCGGGGACGACGTTACAGGCGGCTAATGGCATGGGCAAGGGTAGGGGACGGTGCTGTGTTTCCTGGCGATGCTCAACGAGATGGTCGCGAGGCATGGGGCGGTGTGGTTTGGTCTGGAACGGGCGGTGCTCTGAGCGGCAGAGGCGGCGTCTTCGACGGCGGGCGGTGGCTGTATGGCACGGGGCGGCAAACGGGGATGTCTGGCGGTCTCCTGGGTCGGTGGTGATCTTGTGTGCACGCGGTGAGGGAGGCGCGCGGTCTGTGGATGCTGGTCGAGGGTGGCGCTCTGGCGCACGCTCGGCATGGTCTGGGCGTGTCTTGTGCGCGTGGTCCAGGGCTTGGCAACACTCGCGGCTGGGACAGGCAGTGGCGATGGACGGTGGGCTGCCTCCCAGACAAGGTTGGCATGGCTAGTTCTTCCTCTAGCCTGCTGTCCACAATGGGGTGACATGGGGGTGCTCGGCTATTTACCATTAATGACAATGGCAAGCTCACAAGGGTGCTAGTGTTGGGCTAATCTTTCTAGATGATCTACTGAGTTGTGTGTGAGCTAACTAGGGAACAAGTTAGGCTCAAAACACTGCACACTATAGTGTTTAATGTTTTGTTTGATTTGTGTCTGCAACCTGTTTGATGAAATGGCCGCATGAAATCAAGTTTTGAATTTTGAAATGATTTTTGGTGGGTTTGCTAGATTGGTGCTGGTGAGTCTACAGTGCTTGGGTTTTGAAAGTTGAGCTTGTTTGAGTGGGTTTTGAAAAAGTGGGATCTTCCCATATGAAGAAGATTCAATTTTGAATTGTCATTTAAACTATGCATTTGAAAGTTTCTGGATGATCACAAAGTGGGCCTTGATACCTTGTTATGAGTACATTCAAGGGGTGCAAAGATCCAGAAAAGTTTCTGTTAGGTTTTGAAAGTTTGAGACAGCCAAAGTAGGCATGGGAGTTAAATTGGTCAAAATGACCATTCACTTAATATATTTGTTTTGATTTACTTGTCTTTAGGAAATGTGTGGGAAATGTTTTAGATGATGTTTATTTCACCTAAGAAATTTTACAAGCAATGGATCACAAAAACAAGGTGGTTTTTAAAGAAATTCAAAATCCATGCATACACATATACATGCATTCATGGGTTTACTTAGAAAAGTTTTTGTTAACCCTAATCTTGATGATTAGTGTTTGTTGATCTAAGTTTGGTATTTTTGGGATGTTACAAACCTTCCCCCCTTAAACAAAATCTCGTCCCGAGATTTGAAAAAGGACGAAAAGATTACCTAGGATTTGAAGAGATCTGGAAACTCCGTCCTGATGTGATCTCCGTGTTCCCAGGTAGCTTCCTCTTCTGTGTGGTTGCTCCACTGAATCTTGAGAAACTTGATGCTTCGGGTTCTGGTAGTTCGAAAGGCTTCTTCCAAAATACGGATGGGTACTTCAGGATAGGTTAGGTCATCGTTGATCTCTATGGTCCGGTGATCGATATTCTTGAACACTTTGGTCTTCTCAGGGACTTCGAGACACTTGCGAAGTAACGAGATATGGAACACATTGTGCACCGCTGACATCTCTTCAGGTTGTTCCAGTTGATAAGATACTTCTCCTCGACGGTTCAAAATTTTGAAAGGTCCGATATATCTGGGGGCTAACTTTCCGTTGAGTTGGAAACGCTTCATTCCCTTCAATGGCGACACTTCCAGATAAACAAAATCTCCGATGTTGAAGGCGAGGTCTCGACGTCTCTTGTCGGCGTAACTCTTTTTTCGGGATTGGGCTGTCTTGAGGTGCTCACAAATCTTTTGAACCTTCTCTTCTGCTTCTCGTAGGATGTCGGGTCCGAAGATCTGACTCTCTCCTACTTCCAACCAGTTCAAAGGGGTGCGGCACTTTCTTCCGTACATGAATTCAAATGGGGCCATTTGCAAACTGGCTTGGTAACTATTGTTGTATGAAAATTCTGCAAACGGCAGACAGTCTTCCCACTTGGATCCATATTCTAGCACACATGCTCTAAGCATATCTTCGAGTATTTGGTTTACTCGCTCCGTTTGTCCATCGGTCTGAGGGTGATACGCGGTACTAAAATCTAGGCGGGTTCCTAAACCTTCTTAGACTTTCTTCCAGAATCTCGAGGTAAACTGAGTTCCTCGATCCGATACGATGTTCTTGGGGACTCCGTGCAAACTAACGATTCTAGCGATGTACAACTCTGCTAGCTTCGAACTCTGATAGGTGGTTTTGACGGGCAAGAAATGGGCGACTTTGGACAATCTGTCCACTATGACCCAAATAGAGTCATTTCCCCTACTAGAAGTAGGTAGTCCAGTGATAAAGTCCATTCCTACAGAATCCCATTTCCATTTCGGAATTTGCAAAGGTTGCAGCAATCCAGCGGGTCTTTGATGTCCTGCCTTGACTCGCTGGCATATATCACACTTGGCGATATAGCTTCCGATTTCTCTCTTCATCTTATGCCACCAAAATTGCTCTTTCAAATCTTGATACATCTTAGTTCCTCCGGGATGGATAGAATAAAGAGTATCATGAGCCTCCTTCAAGATAACTTCTTTCAAATCCGAATCTGCTGGTACACAAAGGCATCCTTTGTACCACAGAACTCCTTCTTCGTCCTCGGTGAATCCGGGTACTTTGCCTGTACCGATACGACGCTTGATTCCGTCTATACTAGCATTTCCTTTCTGCGCCTCTTTAATCTGACTGATCAAAGTGGGCTGAAGTTCTATGCTAGCCAAAAATCCTTCACTTACTAATTCCATTCGAAAATCTTCCATCTCTTTGTGCAAACTTGGTTGCTCCTTCAAAATCATGGAGTTCAAGCGGCACAGCAATCTGCTAAGGGCATCGGCTACCACATTGGCTTTACTAGGGTGATAGTGAATGTCCAGGTCATAATCCTTGATTAGCTCAATCCATCTTCTCTGCCTCATATTCAGCTCCTTCTGAGTGAATATATACTTTAGGCTCTTGTGATCCAAATAAATCTCACAACGGTTTCCCATCAGGTAATGTCTCCATGTCTTTAGGTCTAGAACTACGGCTGCGAGTTCGAGATCATGGGTTGGGTAATTTTGTTCATGTTGCTTCAATTGTCGCGATAGGTAGGATATAACTTTGCCTTCTTGCATTAGCACACATCCGAGACCAATCTTGGATGCGTCACAATACACATCGAAGGGCTTCGTGATATCCGGCATAATTAAGATTAGGGCTGAAATCAATCTTCTTTTGAGTTCTTGAAAACCCGCTTCACATTTGTCGGTCCATTCAAACTTCTTGTCCTTCTTCAGCAATTGGGTCATGGGTCGGGCGATACTAGAGAATCCTTCTACAAATTTGCGGTAATATCCCGCCAATCCGAGAAAAGCATGAACTTGGGTTTGAGTGGTTGGGGCTTGCCAATCTTCTACATCTTTCACTTTGGCATGGTCAACGGCAATTCCTCCGGCTGATACAATGTGACCAAGGAATCCTACTTCCTGTAACCAGAATTCACATTTGCTAAATTTTGCATACAGCTGATGCTCTCTAAGGGTTCCAAGAATGGTCCTTAGGTGTAGCTCATGTTCTTCTTCTGATTTGGAATAAATCAGAATGTCATCGATGAAAACAACGACAAACTTATCCAGGAAGTCCATAAAAATCTTATTCATGAGGTTCATGAAATAAGCGGGGGCATTGGTTAATCCAAAAGACATGACTGTATACTCATACAATCCATATCTGGTGGTAAAGGCAGTCTTTGGAATATCTTCTGCACGAATCTTGAGTTGATGATAGCCAGTTCTAAGATCAATCTTAGAAAACACCTGGGCTCCGGTCAACTGATCAAACAAATCTTCTATCTTAGGAAAGGGGTACTTGTTCTTGATGGTGACATCATTCAACTTTCGATAATCCGTACATAAACGGTTACCTCCATCTTTCTTGTCCACAAACAAGACAGGTGATCTCCATGGGGACGCACTCGGTTGAATCAATCCGATTTCTAACATGAATCCAGTTGCTTTTTCAGTTCTTCTAGTTCCGACGGGTTCATACTATAGGGTCTCTGGGCTATGGGTCCGGTTCCGGGGATTAGTTCGATGATAAACTCGATATCCCGATCTGGGGGCATACCGGGCAAAACATCTGGAAATACATCGGGGTATTCACAAACTATCCGAACTTGGTCAATGGTAGGTTGGGCTAGACTCTTGTTACACTTGAATTGGCGAGGTAAGGTTTCAGATATATGCTCGACTGATATTCCGGTGGTACTGGTCATGGTGATGGCTTTCTTAGCACAGTCAATCAATCCTTTATGTTTGGACATCCAATCCATTCCTAGTACTACTTCCAAACATTTAGTTCCGAGTACTATTAGGTTAGCATAAAAATCTATGCCATGGATTCGGATAGGGACGGCCTTGCAAATTTGCCTAGCCTTGGTGGTTGATCCGGGAATTTGTACAATCATCACATGCTTCAATTTGGTTGGTTGAATTTTACTAGTGTAGGCAAATTCTTCGGTGACAAATGAATGCGATGCACCAGAATCAAACAACACTCTTGCCAGTACTGAATTAATAGAAAACATATCCAGCACGACGTCTGGCGCTTCCTGAACTTCTTCAGCATGCATGAGAAAAAGACGGCCATTGCGGTTGAGTGAATTCCCTGGGGCAAATCTTCTCCCTGGCTGGACACGTCCCAGCTGTTGGCGTTGGGGGCTGTAGCATTCTTCTTGTTGGGGCACTCGTTGGAATAGTGGCCTTTATTTCCACAGTCATAACATGTCACTTGTGACTTGTCCTTGCCTGCGACAGGCACAACATTGCTTCTAGTCCTCGGGGCAGTGTTGGGGTTGGCGGTAGCATTGTTGGTGTTGAACTTGGGTGGGGCATGGGTGAAATTGCTAGAGTTGCCGGGGTTGTTGTGATTTCCTCCGGGTCTAGGGTTTCCACGGTTGGGATAGGTCGGACGGGTCATAGGGGGTCTGTTGGTTCTTGGGGCAAATCCTGGAGATGGGTTGGGGCGATACTTTGGGGTCTGATGGGTTCCTGGTTGATGCATCATGCGATGCTTGCGGTTCTCATTGGCCTGGTTGATCTTTCCTTCCATCTGGATAGCAGAGTCGACAAGGGCTTCAATATCAACAAAGGGGATATGGACTAACACTGTCTGCATCTCGTCATGCAGACCATTCAAGAATCTTTCTTTCTTCTTGGATATGGTGTCTATCTCGTCCGGGGCATACCTAGCTAATGACAAAAATTTGTCATGGTATTCCACTACAGTCATCCTTCCTTGCTTCAATTCTCTGAACTCGTCTCTCATTCTCTTGATCAAACCTGGTGGCACATGGGTTCTGCTAAACTTGACCTTGAATTCCTCCCAGGTCATCATCTGGCCTCCGGTCATGGCGCGAACACTGTTCCACCATGCCCTGGCATCTCCGGCTAGATAATGGGTGGCGAACAAGACTTTCTCATTGGCTTCCACTCCGACGACTTCTAAGTTATTTTCCATGGTTTGCAGCCAATCATCGGTGTCTAGGGGTTCTTCTGATTTGGTGAAGACGGGTGGGTTGGTATTCTGGAAATTCTTGAGCTTAGATCCGTGGTTGTCCTGATTTCCATGGCCTTGGTTGTTGTGGGCTAGCTGGGCTATCTGTTGCAGAGTGGCTAGGTTGGCTTGACGTTCCGCTCTTTCAGCGTCTCGGTCAGAAGTCAACATTTGCAGGATCTGCAACATCGGGTCCGGGGCTAAACCACTTCCTCCACGTGGCATCTGAAGATTGATATAGATCATGAGAAAAGAGGGAAGTTGCTAAGGTTTTGGGTTTTTGAAAAGTGTGTAGAGTTTGACTCAGGTTTTTCTAGCAACTTGCTTTTTCATTCATTCATTCAATTGATACAACGCACACCACAACAAGGAAAAACAGATGGTTTTAAGAACCATTCTGGAATCTATGATACAGTGGGACCGACTACTACTCACTACGCTAGTGCTCAGTGCTACTACTCCTTGGAGTCTGTGGCTTCATCATCTTCAGCATCATCGATGAAGGCGAAATCATCCTCATCGGTGAAGAAGTCCATGGCCTGATCCTCCCGAAAATCATCGTCATCGCTGAGATAGGAGTAAGGGTCTCCACGAAGATCCTCTCCGGCATTCTCCCGTTCCTCTAACTACATGTCTCTCTCGTGGATGGTCTCTTCCAGAGATGAGATGCGATGGCGAAGACGGGCAATAATGCGCTCCTTCTTGTCGAGCTGACGACTGCGAGACTTGCGATCCTTTGCTAGCATCGCGATGGTCTGGTCCTTCGTCTTGATGATGGCAGACTTGTGGTTGCAATAGTCACAGTAGTTGTCCAACTCCTGCTGACGATCATACATCATGAAGCTAAGGTGATCCAATTGAGTCTTCAGCTCGGGGTGGTATGGGGCTTCCAGTGGTTGGCCATTTGCATCACGCCTTGGGCAAAACTCGAAGCGAGTACCCTTGATCTGATTGATGCTCTGCCCACACAGACGGGAAAGAGCTTCCTGCATTGCTCTGGCAAGTCCATCGAGCCAGTTGTTTTCCCTCAAGGTAAACTTAATTCCCTCCGCAGTGGGAGGTTCAATCTTTCCTCAGAGACTTGCAACAATTAGCCACTGCAGATCTTCTCCTCCTTGATCATTGAGCTGAGCTCCGAAGAACTCGGGGTGCGGACGCTCCAGAAGTTCCGAAAGTTGATCCAGATCCCTCTCAAAGATAAGGTCTCCTCCATTCCCAAGTTGATAAAACTTGTTGTACTTCACGTCCATCTATAAAAATAGAGGATGAGTATATTAGCAGAGTGATCAAGTGTGTCAAAAATTTATCTATTTTGCAAGAGTTTTTGAGGAACATGAAGTTTTATTAAAGAATTAAAGAGGTAAGAAGGAGAATAAGTTTTCGTAATATTTTTGTTCTTTGGTTTTGAAACTAAGTTTTTGGTTCAACGTCCAATCTAACTAGGGTCTCCTATGGTCAGGATGGCTCTGATACCAACTTGTCAACACCCGGATTTTTCAATCCTAGATGCCTGTTATGCCATACATCGCAATCCCAGGATTACCATTTTTGCGAGACATAACAGAATTGGATACCATAGTACTTCATCCATTACAAACGATACATAAGTTCTTACACAAATAGGGATCTCATGATCCAGTTCTTAATACAACATCAAGCAGCGGAATACGTAATAATAACGGTTGAGTAGGCGAAGCTCCATCTTCGGGGTCACAGGCAATGCTGACGATGGGAGATGATCCTAGTTGTCGTAACCTTCCTGGGGTCCATCTTCCAGGTACTCCTCTTCATAGTCTGGCCATGGGAATAGCCAGGGAAAAAGCCATGAGTACTTTTAAGTACTCGCAAACTAATACTAACAAGAAAAGGGGATTTTTGGATAATAGGACACTAGGCTCTAGGGTTGTTTTGCAAAAAGCCAGGTTTATCTCTACTAAGTTCCAAAGCTAGTCACAATTTTATAACTCCTAAGTGGGATCTTGTAATTCAGGTCACAACTCTGTTGTGGTCAAGTCAAAGTCTCAATTCATTTCACAAGTCATTTTGAAAAGTCTGACGGGGGAACAGTATGGCCACTCCAACTGTCCATAACCACGGACGCGGCTATTCGAATAGTTTGACACTCTGCAGAGATTGTACACTTTCACCACAACATTCGATACATCCGTCAGGAATAAATCCTGAATTCACCATACTCAGTATGCGGATAATCAATCCTAACCTTTCAATTACACGCCCTAGTATAAGCACCTCTCCTGTGAGTTTGGCCTCCCAACCATGACCACTGTCATCTTGGGTACTGCACAGGTGGACAATCTTCACAAGGTAGCCTCAGCTCAGACCTTGGCCGTGAGGGAACTAATACTAAGGTATATAAGTTTCCAGTCAAGCCCTACCCAATATTCGGGTATTATGGTTGTACGATAAAATTGGAATGGTATCGCATCCAGACAACCATCAGTTTTATAAAGGGCTAAGGCTCATGCCTCAACATTTTCATCACCAAAATAATCAAGTGTTTGGAAACACATGTCCAAAACATTTCAATAGAATGATCCATCATTCCAAGGTTTTCGTAACCATTTTTCCACCAAGTAATCCCATCTAAAAGTTGATCAAGTTTTATGCTTAGCACTAGCATCTACAGGTGGGGGTAGTACTAATGAGGGGTGGTAACTAGTGGAGTTTCACTAAGTCTAACGTTATATCTTAGGCTTATATCAAGGTTTCTAGCTTAGTCCAAATTTTATGCTCTTTATGCAACCTTCAGGACAACTGTCTAGTATCTACCAAACTCTTAGGTAGACTCTAAGTAAGCTTTGATAAAGAAAGAAGCTTGCCATAAAACTAGGATTGGTTTAACAAGTGGGTAGGATCACAAGTATGGGTTTGTGGCATTAGTAGGGTATCTTGCAAGTGTTAGCTTGCATATGTCAACTTGATTAGTAAGGCTTGCATCAGTGTCAATATAAGCTTGCCTTGTGCAGAGCAGTGGTTGAAGTTCTCCTCGGCTTCTTCTTCGTAGTATCCTCCTTCCTCCTCGTATCCTTGGTCGGTACTAGCGTCTATGAATAAATACGAGGTACACAATCACCAAACAATACTTAACTACTTGCAATCATCACACACAAGGGTCCTATAGATGATCTAACATCATCTCTAACATTACAAGGTTAAAGCTTGGTTTAAATATTTTTATTTTTAGAAAAGTAATTTCTACTCATTGAAAAACTACTTAAGATTTAATATTCTCCAAACTAAACATGGGATCATGTTGACACATGTCATCACCACATATTGTAGTCCATGGGAATGTGATTTAAAGTGGTATCACAATTTAATAAGGTTTTCCCTTTTATTTTAATTAATTAAAGTGGCTAGAAATGCTTATGAAGCATTCTTTTATTACTTGAACATTATTTCTGCAAGTAAACCTATATATTTTATATATTCTGAAAGGTATGGTTAAATGTGATTTTTGAGAGTTGGAATCAACTCAAAAGCTTTTATGGTTTAAATTTGAAAAATGTTTGAATGCAGAAAAGCTTCTGCCTTGTTATTTTTACTATGGGTGATCTACAGATCCAAATGACTTGAATCCAACGGGCTTGGATTAACCATTCACAGACCTTTCCAAAAAAATTGGTTTCATCCAATTTGGTGCACTGAATCGATCTGGTTTGATTTTTGAAGTTGAGTGCTGAAGTGTGTTTGAATTGAAATAGAAAAAGTTTTAATTTGAATTGCTGGGATGCGCGGGAAATTCTAACGGGCCGGCCTGCTAAGCGCAGTGCTCTCGCGGGCTGCTTAAGTGGGTGTCCCCACTCGTCGGCAACGTGGATCGTTCGATCTAGTTCTAATCCAACGACTGAGGGTCATCGTCGACGCGAGACAACTCCGGCGAGAACGAAACCTAGCGCGGCCAGTGAGGGGTGCTGGGGGATCACCGGGGTACGGGCGAGGGTCGGCGAGGCGGGCGAACGACGAAGTCGACGACGGCGAACCTCCTGGTACCGGTGGCTTCTCCTGGGGCGGCTCCAATCGCTGGCTCCCTTCTTCTCCGACAGCGGCAGGCTCCAGTGAAATTCCGGGGAGGTGGTGCTCGCCTTGCTCTGAGGATGGTGTGGCACGGTCAGTGAGGAGAGGGGAGTGAGATGGTGTGAAGAAATCGTGCGGGGGTGGCCTCTATTTATAGTCGAGCGAGGGGACCGTCGGGGCGCACGGTGAGCTCATCGGGGGCGACGTTACAGGCGGCTAATGGCATGGGCAAGGGTAGGGGATGGTGCTGTGTCTCCTGGCGATGCTCAACGACATGGTCGCGAGGCATGGGACGGTGTGGTTTGGTCTGGAATGGGCGGTGCTCTGAGCGTCAAAGGCGGCGTCTTCGACGGCGGGCGGTGGCTGTATGGCACGGGGCGGCAAACGGGGATGTCTGGCGGTCTCCTGGGTCGGTGGTGATCGTGTGTGCACGCGGTGAGGGCGGCGCGCGGTCTGTGGATGCTGGTCGAGGGTGGCGCTTTGGCGCACGCTCGGCATGGTCTGGGTGTGTCTTGTGCGCGTGGTCCAGGGCTTGGCAACGCTCGCGGCTGGGACAGGCAGTGGCGGTGGACGGTGGGCTGCCTCCCAGACAAGGTTGGCACGGCTAGTTCTTCCTCTAGCCTGCTGTCCACAATAGGGTGACATGGGGGTGCTCGGCTGTTCACCATTAATGACAATGGCAAGCTCACATGGGTGATAGTGTTGGGCTAATCTTTCTAGATGATCTACTGAGTTGTGTGTGAGCTAACTAGGGAACAAGTTAGGCTCAAAACACTGCACACTATAGTGTTTAATGTTTTGTTTGATTTGTGTCTGCAACCTGTTTGATGAAATGGCCGCATGAAATCAAGTTTTGAATTTTGAAATGATTTTTGGTGGGTTTGCTAGATTGGTGCTGGTGAGTCTGCAGATGCTTGGGTTTTGAAAGTTGAGCTTGTTTGAGTGGGTTTTGAAAAAGTGGGATCTTCCCATATGAAGAAGATTCAATTTTGAATTGTCATTTAAACTATGCATTTGAAAGTTTCTGGATGATCACAAAGTGGGCCTTGATACCTTTTTATGAGTACATTCAAGGGGTGCAAAGATCCAGAAAAGTTTTTGTTAGGTTTTGAAAGTTTGAGACAACCAAAGTAGGCATGGGAGTTAAATTGGTCAAAATGACCATTCACTTAATATATTTGTTTTGATTTACTTGTATTTAGGAAATGTGTGGGAAATGTTTTAGATGATGTTTATTTCACCTAAGAAACATTTTACAAGCAATGGATCACACAAAGAAGGTGGTTTTTAAAGAAATTCAAAATCCATGCATACACATATACATGCATTCATGGGTTTACTTAGAAAAGTTTTTGTTAACCCTAATCTTGATGATTAGTGTTTGTTGATATAAGTTTGGTATTTTTGGGATGTTACAGTGCGTACCGGTTCGGCCGGATCACGCTCGTGGACCGCAGGATCTAACTAACGATGCACGGCCCAGATCTGTTCGTACCGCTTCAACTAAAATCTAATCGTGGCCCTAGGATCCAGATCCAATGGATTAGATCTGATCAACCAACTCAGCGGCGTGAATGGTGTAGGCGGCGGCGACGGCTCTTGCGGTGACACTCCGGCGAGGTCAGAGGTGCAGGGGGTGCGCTAGTTCTTAACGAGATCGCGAGGACATGGAGATGCTCAACGCGTAGGTGGACAGGGTCGGGGCACACAGACACAATAGCAAAACCTCGTCGGAGTTCTTCCGCGCGTCGGGTGGTCACTGTCGGAGTCGAAGATGACGACCTATGGCACAAGGAATCAAACGGCAAGAGTTAACAGATGCGCAGTTGCGTGAACCAGAGACGGAGGGGAACATGGGGCTCACCGGAATGGCTCATCGGAGTTGAGCTAAGCCTCGGGCGTTTGCAGGTGTTGACTAGGGCGACGACCTGGGGCAATTTAGGAAAAATTTAAAACATGAGAAGATGCGCAAGGCGATGGAGAAGAAGTTCGTGTGAACCAGAGGGCAAGGCGCGCTCGAGACTCACCGTGATAGCTCGCCGGAGTTCTTCGGTGCTGCGACGGTGTAGGGAGAAATTTGTGGAGCCTGGCGGCGCTTCGGGCTGGTTGTGTTGGGGGAAATGTCCGCGAGGGGGAGGTGCTTAAGTAGCCAGAGCAGGGGCAAGGATTGCGCACGAAATGATCGGCATTTACTCGAATTAAGACGCGGTAGTGAAGGAGGAGGAAGAAACGTCAAGGCCGGGTCGTGGGCGGGGTTTGGGGACGACGCTGATGGGGCAGGTGGGTCCGGGGTGTCAGCGAGGGAGGGGTGTGCGCGTGGGTGAGAAACAGAGTGAGAGGGGAAAACCCGGGTGGGATGATTCTGTTACTGGGCCGAATAGGTGGCGCCGGCCCTTTCTATTTTCCTTTATTCTTTTCTATTTCTATTTTGATTTTCTGAAATCATTTTCAAATGCTTTTCATATGGGTTTGAATTCAAACTTGTTCTGATTTTTTGTAAAGTGGACCATACACATATTTGACTACAAAACAATGTTGTTCACTCAAAAATATATTGGCCCGTTGAATTTTAAAAATGAACCATGCTTTAATTATTTATTTATAATAGGCATATGAATGGTTTTGAATTCATATTTTTGTTTTGAAATTTTTGACCAAGCTTTGGAAATAACATTCAACCCTATGTTCAACCCTTTTCTGGTTGAAACAAGTATTCTCATACTAGAGAGTAGCAATAAGGCCATTGCTTTGCTTACATAAAATAATAGACAACAATTGCTTCTGTTTTGAAAATCTTATTTGAAAATGATCCTAAAATGCTTATGAATGCATGAATGATATGCAAACTTTATAATCATGATTTTTGGGATGTTACAAATCTAACCCCCTTAAGGTGAATCTCACCCTCGATATTCGGATTGGCTAGCAAATAGGTGAGGGTGGTCTTTCCGAAGATCATCTTCTTTTTCCCAAGTTGCTTCTTCCTCGGAATGATGGTTCCACTGAACTTTGCAGAATTTGATAGTATTTGTCCAAGTAACTCTTTCTGCAGTCTCAAGAATCTTGATAGGTTTTTCCTCATAAGTGAGATCACTTTCCAATTGGACCTCCTCCAAAGGTATAGTATCCTTCAAAGAAGTATCCTCCATCTCCGGATGGCATTTCTTTAGCTGACTCACATGAAACACATTGTGAACGGCAGACAATGATTTAGGAAATTCAATCTCATATGCTACTTCTACTTTACGGCTCAGAATCTTGAATGGTCCAACATATCTTGGGGCCAATTTTCCTTTGACTCCAAATCTCTTCACTCCATGAAGTGGTGATACTCTAAGATATGCTCTATCACCCACCTCATAGGTGACTTCTCTACGCTTTGGATCTGTGTAGCTCTTTTGTCGGGACTGTGCTATCTTCAATCTGTCCTTTACTAACTTGACTTTCTCTTCAGCTTCCTTGATTAGTTCTGGCCCGAACAAGTTTCTTTCTCCAACACCATTCCATAGCAATGGTGTAGTACACTTTCTCCCATAGAGAAATTCAAACGATGCCATCTCAATACTGGCTTGATAGCTGTTGTTGTAAGAGAATTCTGCATAAGGCAGAATTTCATCCCAACTAGCTCCATAATCTAGGGCACATGCCCTCAACATATCCTCCAAAATCTGGTTGGTCCTTTCTGTCTGTCCATCAGTCTGGGGATGAAAAGCAGTGCTGAATTCCAATCTCGTTCCCAATGACTCATGCAGTTGCCTCCAAAAATGGGAAGTGAATTGAGTTCCCCTATCTGACACAATACTCTTGGGTACTCCATGCAGACACACAATCCTATTCATATAGATCTTGTCTAACTTAGCACTTGTATAGGTTGTCTTCACGGGTATGAAATGAGCCACTTTAGTAGGCGATCCACCATGACCCAAATAGAATCATATCCCGATCTAGTCCTTGGCAATCCAATGATGAAATCCATGCCAATCTTGTCCCACTTCCAATCAGGAATAGGTAGTGGTTGTAACAATCCTGCTGGTTTCTGATGTTCCGCTTTCACTCTGCTACATACATCACACAAAGCAATATGTTCGACGATGTCCTTCTTGAGATTATTCCACCAAAATATTTCCTTCACATCCATGTACATTTTGGTGTTACCCGGATGAATGGAATATGGTGAGTTGTGTGCTTCCTGTAAAATTAGTTTCCGAAGCTCCGGATCTTGCGGAATGCAGATACGTTTTCCATACCATAAAGTACCATGTTCGTCTTCATGAAATCCTTTGGCTTTTACCTTACCAATATTTTCCTTAATCTCTTCAATTTCCTTGTCCATCTTTTGGGCTTCCTTGATCTTGTCCAACAAGGTGGGTTGAACATATAATGACATGAGATGTCCCTCAGGCACTATCTCCAATCTGAGATCTTTGAATTGGGCACACAGATCATCTGGAAATTCTCCCTTAGTAAGGCCATTCACATAAACCTTACGTCTTAACGCATCCGCTACAACATTTGCTTTACCGGGGTGGTATTGCAAACTCAGGTCATAGTCCTTGATGAGTTCCAACCATCTTCTTTGTCTCGTGTTGATTTCTTTCTGGGTGAAGATATACTTCAAACTTTTGTGATCTGTGAACACTTCACATCGCTTTCCCAAAAGATAATGTCTCCATGTTTTGAGTGCATAGACAACAGAGGCTAACTCCAAATCATGAGTAGGATAATTCACTTCATGAGTTTTGAGTTGTCTCGAGGCATAAGCCACAACTTTCCCTTCTTGCATCAAAACTTCACCTGATCCTTGATGAGATGCATCACAATAAACTTGGAAATCCTTTTCTAAATCTGGCAGACATAAGACTGGTGCTGTCACTAGTATCTTCTTCAACTCTTGGAAACTGAGTTCACATCCTTCAGTCCAATCAGATTTCTTGTCTTTCTTGAGTAACTCCGTCATTGGCTTAGCTACCTTGGAGAAATTCTCAATGAATCTTCTATAGTATCCTGCCAAACCAAGGAAACTACGAACTTCTTTCACTGACTTAGGAGATTCCCATTCAGTTACAGCTGACACTTTTGCGGGATCAACGGCTACACCATATCCCGACACAATGTGTCCAAGAAATCCAACTTCATTCAACCAGAATTCACACTTGCTGAATTTGGCATACAGTTTATGCTCTCTAAGCTTCTCAAGTATCAAACGCAAATGTCCTTCATGCTCTTCATTTATCTTGGAGTAGATCAAAATGTCATCAATGAAAACGACAACAAACTTGTCAAGAAACTCCATGAACACCTTGTTCATCATATTCATGAAGTAGGCTGGTGCATTTGTTAAACCAAATGGCATCACGGTGTACTCATACAATCCATACCTAGTGGTGAAAGCAGTCTTAGGTATGTCTTGTTCCCTTATATTAAGCTGAAAATAGCCTGACCGGAGATCTATCTTTGAGAACACACGGGCTCCTTCTAACTGATCAAACAAGTCATTGATTATGGACAAAGGATATTTGTTCTTGATAGTCACCTCATTGAGTGAATGATAATCTATGCATAACCTTTGACTTCTATCTTTCTTTTCCATAAACAAAACTGGTGCTCCCTAAGATGAAGAACTTGGTTGAATAAATCCTTTCTGCAACTTTTCTCCAAGTTGTTTCTTGAGTTCTTTCAACTCATCAACTGACATCTTGTAAGGTCTCTTTGCTATTGGTACTGATCCTGGCAACAAGTCAATCAGAAACTCCACATCTCTATCTGGTGGCATTCCCGGCAATTCCTCCGGAAACACATCCGGATATTCTCTCACAATTAGCACACCGTCTATGCCAACCCCCTTAAGAGAATTTAGCTTACTCCCTTTTGATTCAAAGTTAGTCTTGAATCTAATCCTTTTATTATCCGGGGTTGTGAGTGTGACAGTACGGTTGGCACAATCTAGTACTCCCTCATACTTGGTCATCCAATCCATTCCCAAAATAACATCCAACCTTGGGAATTTAGAATTCTCAAATTAACGGGAAACTTATACTTCCCAAATTCTATGACTAGGTCATGACATCCTGAGTTCACTATCATTTCTCCACCAAGAGAACTTACTTTTATAGGACACCCAATAGTTTCAACTGGAAGTCCATTTCTATCAACAAATGCTCTTGATATGAATGAATGCGATGCGCTAGTATAAAAAAGAACAAGTGCTGGAACAGAATTGAGTTTGAACTTACCAGCCACAACATCAGGTTCCTCATATATTTCTTCCACATTGATGTGGTTCACTTGTCCCTTTTGGAAGGGATTGGGCTTGTTGGCACCTTCAAATTTCTTTTCTGGGCACTCATTAGCATAGTGCCCCATCTTCTTACACTTGAAGCATTCAACCTGACTGATATCTCTCTTTGCAGGCTGATTTCCACTTCCACCTCCACTGTGGTGACTCTTGTGTCCACTCTTGTGGTTCTTGTACTTGTCATTATCATGACTGCGGTGATGCTTGTTGTCATCATGGAGGTTGTGGCCGTGGTGGTTGTTGTACTTTCCATGTTTGTGGGATCCAGAACTCCCACTGTCATCATGATGGGAACGCTTGTGAGATGATCCCGAGCTGTGCTTATCAAAGCTATGATTCCTTTTCCTGCTCTCAACCTGTTTCATCTTATTCTCCAAGATGGTAGCCTTGTCACAAAGTGATTGGTAGGTTGGGACATAGGAAACAGACAACTGCAGGTTCAATTCATCATTCAGTCCTTCGAGGAATTTTTCCTTCCTCTTGGCATCAGTATCAACTTCATCCGGTGCATAACGCGCCAGATTGTTGAATTCCTCAATGTACTCAGCCACACTGCGGTGACGCTGTTTCAGGTTGTGGAACTCCTTCTTCTTCAAATTCATCACTCCGGATGAGATGTGAGCTGTGCGGAATCCATCCTCAAAGATAGCCCAAGTCACATCCTCAATGGGAGTGGTGATCTAAAAGTTATCCCACCAGGTTGCTGCTGGCCCTTCCAGCAGATGTGCTGCAAACCTGACCTTCTCTTCGTCGGTGCAGCCGACAGTCACTAAGTCCTTGTTCACTGAACGTAACCAGTCATTGGCTACCATTGGATCAGTGGCTCTCGAGAACTTTGCAGGCCTTAGTCTTAGAAATCTAGTGAGCATGTCAAATCCTGGCGGATTATTCTGGATGTTGTTGTTGTTATTGTTATTGTTGTTGTTATTCTGATTCCGGTTCTGCATGAAAGTGGTCATCATCTGCATCAGTTGTGCCTGTGCTGTCATCAACTGCTTCATCTCGGGAGTGACGTTATTGTTGTTGTTGTTTTGGTTGGGGTTGGCACGACTGGGAGGCATCTGTGGTTTCAATAAGGATAAGAATGAGATACCCATAGATGCTTAACATGCACAATACATCACATAGATAATCACAATAACCAAGCATCAAAATAACATAGAGTTTAAACGACATAAACAACAAGTTTTGGAAAAAGCAAACACACCATAGCAAGCCATCCACATGTTGGATGGTCATTGCGACTCAATAATCAAAGTACGGTAGATGAAAGATAAACGAGTAGTCTACACTACTCCTCTGCATCAATCTCCACATCAACAAGGGTAAGACCTGCATTCTCCATCGCGGTCTTGTACTCATCAACACTAGTAGTCAAGGCCTCAATCTTGGCCCTAAGAGCCCTCTTCTGTGAGCGAAGCCTCTCGATCACTCCCTGCTGATGCTCAAGCTCGAAGTCCTTGGCCTCTAGCTCTTCCTTCATCTCCCGGATCTTCTTGTTCATGTCTTAGATTCTTTTCTCCTAGCTCTTGAACTTCTTGTCCTGTCTTTCAAGCTTGGCCTCCATTTCCTTGACTATCTCGTCTTGCTCCGCGAAGAGCTTGTCCTTCTCTCGGAGCTGAACCTGGAGGTCGTCATTGCTAAGCATGACGTTGGTCCTATCAGTATCTAGGTGTCTAATAAGACCCTCTAGGTCCTGGAGGTACAAACGAATCGGCTCCATCGTATCTCTAGCAGCATCCTCGTACTCTATAGCTTCACCCTCCTCATTGCGTCTCCCAAAGGGGTGAAAGTAAAGACCTCTAAGCTCGGTGGAGTGCCTCCCTACCAGGCGCCCAAGTAACTCCTACATGACTACATCTAAGCCATTCTCCTTTTCTTCATGCATCAGCTTGAAAGTGATGGTCTCCGTGGTTGGCTCTATCTGGCGTCCCGTCTGGGTGACTCTGAAGCCCCATAGGTCCTTCCTCTCAAACTTGGTGAGTGGAAGAGTCATGATGCTAGGAAGTGGAAGGTTGATCACACTAGTGAGCTCAATGAGACGAGTACCAAAACGAGTTCCCTTGAACTCCTCGGCCGTGTTGATAATAACATTAGGCATCTATTTTTATAAGATAGAGAAAAGTTAGAATCAACATCAATAGAAAAAAATCACAAGACAAAATATCACAAGCACATATTTTTGCAACAAACACACAAGTCATGGCATACACAAATCCATTACAAACATCAAAGGTTCAACATAACTTAGACAAATTTTTGGAAGTAGAAACGATAAGTGTGGTGGTCCAACTAACGAAGTACGTTACAACTCTCACTCACTAGACAAAATAGCTATCAGGGCATCCTTAGTAGCCATCTGTCTATCTTGTTCACAAGACTCCCATATTAAGTCTATGATGTCTCCCCTTAGTTGTTGGTTGGTAGTCTCCAACTCTTGGGTATGCTTCTTTTCTACCCTAAGGTCATTTTGAGTGTTGAGCATTCTGCACTTGAGTCTATCACCAAGCTCCTTGATAGCATTCCAAGCTGCATTTCTTGCAGAGTCAAAGAATGTTGTGTGCATTTCTGAGTTGGTGACCATGCAGAATCCTGACTCCTTGTGATTGTATTCCTTGTTTTTGTACAAGTGAAGTTGCACCCACCAGTACTCTTCTCCTTCATCCATCACAGAGAATCCTTTGTACACAGCTGCACCATGTATCCCCATGGTAACCATAAGGTTCTTGAGGGCTTTGGGAAATTCAGTCTCACACTCCAAAGTCATGGTCATGAGTGGTACCTTCCTCACGGCTTCGTTGATGGAGTTCATCTACAAATAGAGATGAGAAAGAATATTAGAAAAGTTTACGAGAAGAAAAAGACAAGTGTGGAAATTTTTCAAATTGTTGAAATTTTTTCCTTAGTGGTTTCTAATCCAATCCTAGGGTCATAATCCTATAGGCAACATAGTGCTCTGATACCATCTGTAAGACCCCACCTTTATAAAGGTAAAGGTCCCTGTGATTGCAATGCTAGTCCCTGGATCAATTGCTAGCATCCATAGTTTAAGATGAAGTACACATAAACAAAGGTCATTATTACATCGTCATTCCAGAGATAACATAGTCTTTTACAAGTCCTTAGCCATAGGCTAGTACAAGAGTTTAACTTAACAATATAAATAAAAGTCTTCATCTTCATGTGCCACAGGCAAACATGTTGAGTGTAGACTCATAACCCTAATCCTCATCAGAGTAACCTGCAACATCACAAGTTACAGCCACAGTGGGTCAATACATTGGAATAGTATTGGCAAGTGATACCTTAGTAGAATAATAGTATCTAGCTTCTACATGAATTTGGCTAAGTGTAGCTTAGGCTTGCTTTGCTCAAAATAGGTTTTACCTATCAGTTGAAAAACACTAAGTTTTTGTTTGGCAAAAACTCCCAAGGAACCACCAATAAACATTGGTAACCTTCTCCCTTGTTCACCCACAAGTTTTTAACTTAGAATTGGGATGAGGAGATTCTTGATAGCTTCCATGTCTTGATGCTCAAATGGTCCTTTTTCGGGGACACGGCTAAGTACTTAGTTTCTTCCTTCTGCAGAGGTGGTGCACTTTCCCCACAAGACTTGATTTTCACCAAGACAGGATCTTTCAGAAGCCTTCCCTTAGACTAAAATGGACGCATTCCAAACCTATCACCCCTACCACCAACTGTCCATTTGGCTAAGTTATTGCAACCTATATGATCCAGGCAGAGCCCATAAAGCCATGTGGCTGCACTAGAAGCTTCTTAACATATGTCATCTCAAATACCTTCGTTCCTGGGTGGCATTCCACAAGTGAGATACACAGGGTAAACCATTTAAAAATGGGCCCTGGTAACCACTCAACAAAAATCCAACCAAGCAATTACCATTCCACCCAGGTGTTTCATTCACTTAGTTGTTTTATTAAGCAAAAACATAAGTCAAAGACTTGGAATATTTTTCCATAGCATGTATATAATCCACCCTTGATTGCTACTAGCTAGGCTAAGCATGGCAATAGCAAGTATCTTAACTTAGAGAAAATTCTAACAATTCTACAACTACTAGGATTTCCCAAGCATGGCATATAGATACTTAGCAAAATTATCATCAAAAAAACTATACAAAATATTTCTAATGCATAGTCAAAATATTGGGACAAAAGTATGAAGCACCACTTGCCTTGGTAGTTGGGGGAGTAACAACAATCCTCATAGTCACAATCACCACTAGCACCAAAATCTACACATAAAATGATAGCACCAAATTCACATTTCAATTAAACAAGCAAAAATATATGAATGCATGCAAATGACACGTGATGATTTTTCTAAACCAAACAAGACAAGTAAAACAGTACTGATCAATAAACTAAACATTTATACATCAAATAAACTTTATTTGTCCTTTCAAACATTTTCCAAATAATTTTATACACAAATTAAGCCTACAAATGTCTCTGCATAAAATTCTATTTTAATAGAGGCAAAATATAAAACCAAGCCTACATATGTGTAGAATTTATTTTTGTGATTCCATTGATATCTTACTTGTATTTTTTTGGATAAACAGAGCAACAGTTATTGAATTTACAAGTTTAAATAACTAACAGATCTAAATTCAGATTTTAAATCTAAAACCTAGCCACGCGGCAGCCTCTGATTGGTGCGTACCGGTTCGGTCGGATCACGCTCGTGGACCGTAGGATCTAACTAACGATGCACGGCTCAGATCTGTTCGTACCACTTCAACTAAAATCAATCGTGGCCCTAGGATCCAGATCCAATGGATCAAATCTGATCGACCAAAACTCAGCGGCGCGAATGACGCAGGCGGCAGCGACGGCTCTGGCGGTGACACACCGGCGAGGTCAGAGGTGCAGGGGGTGTGCTAGTGCTTACCGAGATCACGAGGACGTGGAGATGCTCAACGTGTAGGTGGACAGGGTCGGGGCGCATGGACACAATAGCAAAACCTCGTCGGAGTTCGTCCACGCGTCGGGTGATCACTGTCAGAGTCGACGACGATGACCCAGATGCGTGAGACACTGGCGAGCACAATTTCATGAACTAGAGACAGAGGGGAACACGGGTCTCACCGGAATGGCTCATCGGAGTTGAGCTAAGCCTCAGGCGTTTGCAGGTGTTGACGAGGCGATGACCTGGGGCAATTCAGGACAAATTGAAACCATGAGAAGATGCACAAGGCGATGGCAAAGCAGTTCGTGTGAACCAGAGGGCAATGCGCGCTCGAGACTCACCGTGATAGCTCGCCGGAGTTCTTCGGTGTTGTGGCAGTGTAGGGCGAAATTTGTGGAGCCTGGCGGCGCTTCAGGCTGGTTGTGTTGGGGGAAATGGCCGCGAGGGGGAGGCGCTTAAGTAGCCAGAGCGGGGGCGAGGATTGCGCATGAAATCATCGGCATTTACTCGATTTAAGACGCGGTAGTGAAGGAGGAGGAAGAAATGCCGAGGCCGGGTCGTGGGCGGGGTTTGGGGACGATGCTGACGGGGCAGGTGGGTCCAGGGTGTCAGCGAGGGAGGGGTGTGCGCGTGGGTGAGAATCAGAGGGAGAGGGGAAAACCCGGGTGGGCTGATTCTGTTACTGGGCCGAATAGGTGGTGCCGGCCCTTTCTATTTTCCTTTATTCTTTTCTATTTCTATTTTAGTTTTCTAAAATCATTTTCAAATGCTTTTCATATGGGTTTGAATTCAAACTTGTTCTAAATTATTGTAAAGTGGGCCATACACATATTTGACTACAAAACAATTTTGTTCACTCAAAAATATATTGGCCCATTGAATTTTAAAAATAAACCATGCTTTAATTATTTATTTATAATAGGCATATGAATGGTTTTGAATTCATATTTTTGTTTTGTAATTTTTGACCAACCTTTGGAAATAACATTCAACCCTTTTCTGGTTGAAACAAGTATTCTCATACTAGATATTACTAATAAGGCCATTGCTTTGCTTACATAAAATAATTGACAACAATTGCTTCTGTTTTTATAATCTTATTTGAAAATGATCCTAAAATGCTTATGAATGCATGAATGATATGCAAACTTTATAATCATGATTTTTGGGATGTTACACATATTTTCCGGGATTTTTCCTGATAGTTCATTTTCTGCACAAAAACAAGACACCAAGGTAATTCTGCTGAAAACGACATCAGTCCGTGTTAGTTGTATCTAAATCACACAAGTTTAAAGAAGAAACAATAGCAAAGTGTTCGAGAAAGTACATAGGTTTTGGACGTATCACCTTGGCTTCTCATATTAATGCTCCTAAATAAAATTGGGACATGTATCATGAACCTTTTAAAGACACTTGCATGAAAAATAAAATTGTTATTAATGATTGCAATAAACATGCTCAAACCTCTGAAAGTACTATTTCTTATAAGCATGTTAATTTTTGTGGAGTACTTATACCTTGTGAAAAGAATCGAATTGAAGAAGAATATTGTATCCACCATAGGAATGAAAAAACTAGAACGTTGTATAGGGCTCTAAATGATCTTGGTAAAAAAGTTTGTGCCCTCTAGCCTTTTATTTGTGAACTTTGCTATAAAGTGGGTCATTTCAATTTTCAATACTCAGGTTATATAATAGCCTTTCTAATCCAGTGAGTACTACAAGTTTGTATTGTGATAACATGATCACTCTTAATCAGCATGATGAACTTACATTATTTTTGGGGTGTGAAGAGATATCAAGAAAAACTTCTTTGGTAGAGATGAGTGATTTTGATATGAATAGCGTCCTGCATGGTTGTCATCTTTACTGGGTTGATAATTGCCACGCAAATACTTACATACAAAATATTATAAAAGATGATATTTTACCAAAATATGAGAGGACTAATATGTGTTTTTTTCTTATTAATGGAAAGGAGGAATCCTCCAAAGTTTCTTATATTGTCTCTAACAATAAACCAGGGTATGTGGAGAAGCTTCCTTTCAAGCCTCTCCCTCCTAAATAGGAGAAGAATAAGAAGAAGAAGAAGAAGAAGAGGAGGAGGAGTAAAAAGGAGAGAGGAAACGATATTTTCCCCTAAGCATGTTGCTCCTATTATAGTTTTTGCTGATGAGTCTGACTCGATGATGTTCCTATGCCTGTTACATATAGTAGTGATCATGGTTGGGAAAAACACACTACTTTTGATATTGAAAACCTCATTGGTACCAATTGTGAAAATGATGATGTTAATAATTGATGTACTATTAGTACCATCCATATTTCTTCCAATGATGATATGTTTACAAATGAACACACTTTGGAAGATAACTATTCTATTGCTTATGATGATACTATACCTCCAATATATGATGATTACAATGATAAATATGATATTCTCAGTCCACCTACTATTGAGGAGAAAATTAATTATGATTACAATATGGCTCCTATATTTTATGATTGGCCAATAGTTTGTTGCCAAGGGGATAGCTGCCCCCTCTGTGGATGCCGTCCGATCAAAAACATTGAGATATGTGTCAAACCTGCTTAAGGGTGTATCGTAAGATGATGTATGATTAACTATTTGTAATAAGGCTGACCGCTGACAGTACAAAAGCTGCTAACAGCAGTGATATAAGATTCCGAACAAACTGCTATTCGTTTGTCGGCTAGCTTAACTCAACATGGCGAAGTACTATAGGTTGTAGAATGCTAGTATAGGTTGTATAGAAGGTTAGTAGGGTTTCACCACACTTGACACTGCTAACAATAGGTCAACAATACATAGGAAATAGCGTCAATGTCTCACAGAAGCTACATATATGTGTTCTGCCAGACCCTGGTATCATAGTGTTGTCATGGCACATATAGCAACACAAGCTTGTCTCGTGATTGATACGAGACATTGGATTCCTTGCATGCGACAGAACTGTGTACATAACCGTCGATTGATTGTTGCAGACTTACAGTGAAGATAACTTTGCCGAAGATAAGTCCATGTGTAGTGGGCGTACAAGTATAAATGTGATCCTTTCACGTGACTGACTTTCACGTGACTGACCATGTACATGGCACATAATTTATAAAGGAACGCATTCGAATGGCAAATATGGTGCACCCTCTGTCCCTAAAAAATATATATTATAGATTTATCTAAAATTTGTAACTATACACTAATAGTGACTAGATACATTTAAATTTAGACAAATTTGGGACATCCTTTTTAAGACAGAGGGTAACATACAACTACACCGTACCAAAACTTACTTGAAGAAATGTACTTGTAACGTACACGCTAGCTCAGTACACTTCAGGACATCGGTCTCAAATAAGTTGAGTATCTTACTCCCATACGCATACAGCAAGACTCACACGTTGACCACGTAATTTGTTCACAACCTACTCATCCTCACTTTAAGCCCAACTACTGAACATGATATAAATGACGCATGGATTTTCCCACTTGGACTATACTTGCATGACAGTGTATAGACTCTACATGCATACACTATCGACATGGACACAACACTTGCATGTTATACCTAGACTACATGTATGCGTTAGCATAGCTCTGCTTCATGCATACACGACATGTCAGCAAGGCATTCTCATGCATCAGAACATCATGCATGTTCAAGTTTGTTTTATCTACTTGTAGCTTCTCGTGTGCAGATGCATAGATAGCACTAAAAATAATATTAAGCTTATTTGTTGATATAAAAAAAAACTTTCCAATGCTATATTTGATTAGGGTGAGATAGTCAAAATGCATAAGTTAATTAGATAATAGGAAGGAATGAGTAACACATGCTCATTCATGATCTAGATACAATTTAGTATTTACAAGAAAAGTAAATCGATATTCTATTTCCAATATCGGATTCTCACAATGCAGATCAATGTTAGTGTATAGCTAATACCGATGGTGTAGCACGAGTAGTTCCAATGGGATTGACTCAGTGGTCCCTTCACATGATGAAATGAAAACAAGCATATGATACTGTACCCATGGTTTGTCTTGTAGTTTGTTGTGGTGTACTACTAACAGGGCAACATCATAGCTGACACATCATGGCAGAGAAACACTATCTCTCATGACACACAATGACAAACTCTAGGTATAGCAGAAAGATGGCATGCAAACGACACCTATAATTGTTGATTAGCAGAATTGGCATTCTTTTTATAACAAATGTGGTTAGGTTCATGCACATATCTCTAGGTGGATCGTATGGTACACGCAAGGGGGCAGCTATCCCCCTTGGCAGAAAATCCACACTCTTTATGATTATGGTGATGAGAATAAAAATGATAGCTATTTTGTTGAATTTGCTCCCACTACAATTAATAAGAATGACTATGCTTATGTGGAGAGTAATAATTATTATATACATGTGGCTCATGATAAGAATGTTTTATGTGATAGTTATATTGTTAATTTTATTCATGATGCTACTGAAAGTTACTATGAGAAAGGGAAACATGGTTTTACTCATCTCAATAATATTAAGTTTCCCCTCTTTATGTTGAAATTTTTGAAGTTGCACTTGTTTTGCTTTCATTGCTTTGTGCTTTCATGACTTGTTTCTTTACAAGATTATTTTTCATAGGAAGTGGGTAAGACTTAAATTTGTTTTATATTCGCTTCTTGATGCTCTCTTTTACTTCAAATTCATATTTTTATGTGAGCATCATCGAAATTATCATGCATATCTTAATGTCTATGAAGAAAGAGATTTTGGGAGACAACCCATTATATTTTTTCTTTCATTTTATTTGAGTCTTGAAAGTTATTGCCTCTATAATAACCTCTCCATATCCTTTTTGTTTGGTTTTTGTGCAAAGAATAACCTCTAATGAGAGGGAAGTAAGATTTGGGGAAGTTGCTGTCCCGAAACAGATTTGTGTGCTTCACTATAAAAAATTGTGAAAAATCCCAAAACTTCGGATTGACCTGAAATTGTTTATGTGCATGCCCATGGTATTTACCCAACATTCGTTAGTTTTGCACTTTTCCATTTGAGCAAAGATTTTTGAAAAAATCGGTCTTTACCTGCTGGTCTGTTTTAACAGTTTTCTGTCATTATTTGCATTTGCCTCTTAATCGGTTTATTTTTGAGTTCTCTTTGATCACTTGAGCTTTTAAAAGAAGTTGCTATAGTAGCTTATGTTTTAATGGATGATTTACTTGAGTTGAAATTGAACCCAAAGGCTTATTATCTTGAATACACTAATGTTGCTAATGAAGATTGTGCGAAGTTTTGTATGAAGGAAGTTTTCAAGTGTAGGGAGAGAATGATGTGATGAGATGAAGTATGGACAAAAGCTCAAGCTTGGTGTTGGCGTGATATTGACGCCTCATTGGGAGACCCCAAGAGCAAGGTGTGATGAGCACATTAGCAAGTTTTCCCTCAGTAAGAAACTGAGGTTATCGAACCAGTAGGAGGAAGGAAACGATTCAAAGGTGTTGCTAGCAACTTGGAAACACGCACAACACAAACTCAAGACTTTGCCCCAACGAACAGTGAGGTTGTCAATCTCATCGATTGCTGTAACAAAGGATTAACTGTATGGTGTGGAAGGTAAAAGTGGTTTGCAGAAAGTAAACAGTAACAATGGAAGATGTATCAATGGTAAAGATTGGACCGGGGTCCATAGTTCACTAGAGGTGTTCTCCTTAGATAAAAAACATGGCATGCTGGGTAAATAAATTATAGCAGGGCAATTGACAGGACTGAGCAAGGCATAACAATGCAATACTAGACATTCATGATCCTATGAGATTCGATTGGGCAATACAACAAGATACATAGACCGCCATCCAACTGCATCTATGACTAGAAATCCACCTTCAGGTTATCATCCGAACCCCCTCCAGTATTAAGTTGCAAGCAACAGATAACTTCTTTAAGCAAAGTGTGTAAGGTAAACAATCCACTTGTTCCATGAACAAGAGACCGTTGTTTTCTCCCTAGTGGCAACAACACATCTACAACATTAGAGATTTCTGTCACTTCCCTTAGATTAAATAGAGGCATGAACCCACTATCTAGCATAAATACCCCCTCTTGGAGTCACTAGCATCTACTCGGCCGAGATATCTACTAGAAACGGAGAGCATGCAAGATCACAAACAACACAGACATGATAGAATCAATAAGACAAAACCATTAATCAATCTGACATAGTAATCTCAATATCCATCGGATCCCCACAAATACAACATGCATGATTACAAATAGATGATCTTGATCATGAATGGAGCTCACAAGATCTAAACATGGTAGCACAAAGGAGGAGATACAACCATCTAACTACTACATGGACCCGTAGTCCAAGGTGGAACTACTCACACTTCATAACAGAGGCTAGCATGATGAAGAAGAAGGCCTCCGAGATGATCTCCCCCCGGCAGGGTGCTAGGAAGAGCTTCAGATCCCCCCTATCTAGGGACGATGGTGGTGGCGGCTACAGACGGTTTCGTGGAATATTTATCGGGTACTTAGGGTTTATGCATCGGGGGGTCTTTATAGGCGAAGAGGCGAGGCAGGGGGTGGCCAGGGTGGTCACACCCCTAGGCGCGGCTAGCCCTAGCCCGCGCCGCCAGGGGGTGTGGCCCCCTGGTGCCTCCCCTCCGTCTCGTACTCTGGCTCCGTGTTCCCCACAGTAAAATGTTGACTTTGGCTTTTGTCCCATCCAATTCCGAGAATATTGATTTTTTGCCTTTCTGGAACCAAAAACAGAAGAAAACATGCAACTGGCACTATGGCATCTTGTTAATAGGTTAGTACTAGAAAACATATAAAAACACCTCAAAGTGTAGACAAAGCAAAGCAAAGTAGATACTAAACAAGCATGGAACATCAAAAATTATAGATACGTTTCCAACGTATCACTTGGGGATGCCACCTGTGTCACCCCAAGAAATATTCAAGAGGTACAAGCGTCAAATCTTGGGATGCCCAAGGCATCCCCTTATTCATCAATAAAAATCTCAGGTCTTCTTTCAAAACACTATATTTTTTGCTTCATGCACTATATGTTGTTCTTGGAGCGTCTTTGTTTTTGTTTTTAGTTTTCTTTTGCTTGTTTGCCACAATAAGTTGGTTGGATCATATCACACTTCTTTTGGAGAGAGACACACTCCATTTTCATTGTTTAGAACACTCTAGTTTGCACTCCTATTGTTCTATGAGTGTTCTCTTTTGCTAGCACTGCGTTTAGCCTTAGTTTTCTTATTCTTTTTGCTTAGAACTTTTTAGTTCTTATTTGTAGTTAGGTGAGACAAGATCTCTGATCTTTATTGATTATTATCTTTCTGAGCTATTTCAAATAAGTCGATTGGTGTTGGAAAAGAGTAGAAAGTTTCATGCTTATGGTGGTACAAAAGGAAGCTTGTTTTGATTGTGACTTAGACTTTATCATGTCATGTTGGATGTTGCTTTGACCATTTGTTTAGTAATTATTGTTGTAGCATGACTTATTTCAAACAATTGAGATTGCTTAATGTGCCTTGAAAGAATCATGTGTTGTTTTAGCATACAAAAGCATAATGTTGTGGTATTCTCCTTTAATGCTTTATTTGGGTTGACTTGGCACATGCTTACACCATGTTATGACTATGAACCAGTCACCTTAGCATCTATGATCATTTAGTTTTTGACTTGTGATATCACTTTATGCTTTGATTAATAATGTTTTGTCGCTCTGCATGATTATGGCCATTATTGCTCTCTTAGTTGGTCGCTCCCAGTCTTTTGCTAGCCTCCACCTATACTCAGTATGAGCTCTACTCGTGCGTCCAACTCCCAAGAAACCAAGTTATCCCAAAGAGTCCACTATAAACTCCTATGCATGGTGTGTTACACCATTCTAACTATATTCATGTTTTTATCTATCTTCCAAATTAAATTTTGTTATGTGAAATTAGTGATTAAGCTCTCATGAACTTGATGGCACATTTTATTTTCTTGCACTTAATAAACTTGAACCATTGTGCCCATCTATGTTGCTTATATGCTTGCAAATTATAAGTTGGGAGTTAGCAGAACCATGCTGTCATGGGGAACGCTTTCAACATTGTACATATCTATTCGGTTGATATCATGTTCTTTTGTTTATGGATGTCGACGGTGTGAAATAAAAGGAGAGCTTGTAAGTCCATGGAGTTTGTATATGTGTCAGAGAAATGCCTGGGCGGCTATCCTAAGCCATGCCTAATCATGGTGGAAACTTGCAGCATAACCATAATGAGCATTCTACGAAGCATCTTCAGAAAAAGTAGAAAAAAAAGAGAAATAAAAAAAATAGAAAAAAACCATGCTCATGGTAAATAAAAAGATCGCTGAGATGCTCATTGTCTATTGCCTTGTCATTTTGATATGGGATACCTCCTATGTCATGGGGCAAGGGATACCCTGTTGGCGGTTCTCTATGATACACATATACTTACAATGATAAGAACTTGTCTGTGACTAAAGTTGAGTAGCATGAGGAACGTGATGGTGCTCGACGTGGCACTTCATTGGTAACCCAAAGAGCAGGGTGCGAAGAGCAAGCAGCAAGTTTTCCCTCAGTTGATATCGAACCAGAAGGAGGAATGAAACATCACACAGGTGTTGCAAGCAACACGGAGACCTACACAACACAAACTCAAGACTCTGTCCCAACGAATCAGTGAGGTTGTCAAGCTCACCGGTTTGCTGTAACAAAGGATTAAACGTATGGTGTGGAAGGTAATGGTGGTTTGCAGCAAGTAAACAAGTAATAGTGGAAGATGTATCAATGGTAAAGATTGGACCAGGGTCCATAGATCACTAGAGGTGCTCTCCTTAGATAAACAGCATGGCATGAAGGGTAAACAAATTACATCAGGGTAATTGACAGGAACTGAGCAAGCCATAACAATGCAATTACTAGTCAGAAAGATCATATGAGGTTGATTGGGCAATACAACAAGATACATAGACCGCCATCCAACTATATTTATGACTAGAAGTCCACCTTTAGGTTATCATCCGAATACCTTCTAGTATTAAGTTGCAAGCAACAGACAACTGCTTTAAGCAAAGTGTGTAAGGTAAACAGTCCACATGTTCCATGAACAAGAGACCGTTGTTTTCTCCCTAGTAGCAACAACACATCTACAACCGAAGATATTATTGTCACTTCCCTTGGAAACTAGAGGCATGAACCCACTATCGAGCATAAATACCCCCTCTTGGAGTCACTAGCAACTACTTGGCCAAGATAACCACTAGCAATAGAGAGCATGCAAGCTCACAAACAACACAGACATGATAGAATCATAAAGACAAAACCATTAATCAAACCAACATAATAATCTCAATATCCATCGGATCCCCGCAAACACAACATGCATGATTGCAAATAGATTAGATCTTGATCATGAACGGAGCTCACAAGATCTATACATGAAAGCACAAAGGAGGAGATACAACCATCTAGCTACTACATGGACCCATAGTCCAAGGTGGAACTACTCACACATCATACCGGAGAGAAGTCCTCCAAGATGATCTCCCCTCCGGCAGGGTGCCGGGAAGAACTTCAGATCCCCCCGATCTAGGGACGATGGTGGCGGCGGCTACAGATGGTTTCGTGGATTTCTGATCGGGTACCCAGGGTTTCTTCATTGAGGGATTTTTATAGCCGAAGGGGGAGGCAGAGGGGCCGGCCAGGGGCACCAAACCCTAGCCAGGAACGGGCCCACCTGTGGCCGCGCCTGGGGGGGTGGCCCCTCTGGCTCGCCTGCTCGGCTCTCCTCTGGACTTCTTGTTCCCCATGTAAAGTAATTGACTTTGTCCTTTGTCCCGTCCAATTCCGAGAATAAGTCTTTACTAACTTTTCTGAAACCAAAAACAGCAGAAAACAGGCATCTGGCACTGTTGCAACTTGTTAGTTGGTTAGTACCAGAAAACATGTAAAAAGCACCTCAAAGTGTGGACAAGTAAAGCAAAGTAGATACTAAACAAGCATGGAGCATCAAAAATTATAGATACGTTTCCAACATATCAACATCCCCAAGCTTAACTCCTGCTCGTCCTCGAGTAGGTAAGTGATAAACAGAATAATTTTTGAGGTGACATGCACCCTCACAATAAAGATCCAACCATTTGCAAGCATTGAAAGCTGGGATCAAAGAACTCTAAACATGTGGATGAAAGATGGAGTTCTAACAATAGGACATACTAACTAAGCATGCAACATGACAAGCTACAAACAAAGATCATTAATAACATGCATTGAAAAACATTTGTTTGTTTCACATGCAGAAAACATAGCATAGTGGCAATCAGCTTGTCCCTCATAGAGTAGCAATAAAATGCATAGGACACCTGCAAAGTTCACAAGGGTGACTAGAAACAAATAGCACAAGAGCAAGTAATAACACAATATGCATCAATTAATAAGCTTTGGAACGATGCACACAGAATGACAACTATGCTCTCTTTGCCTAAAGGTAGAAGGTGGAGACTCAATAGTGGTGGAAGAAAGGCCTTTTATAAAGGAAGCAGGGATTACAAGTTTCAAAAAGAGCTTCCAAAAATTATGGTACTTGTTAGCTTTCGGCCCTCATTGTCCCTATAATAAGCATCTTAAAGTGATTAAGGTTAAAGTGGCAAATATGGAGTATATGCTTGACGAAGTATAAGTTGGCAATCTCAAGTCCCTTGAATACGAGGGCCACACCTCATGCATACTCAACTTCAGTCACAGGTAAGTTCTTGTCATTGTAAGTATTTGCGTATCATTGAGAACCGCCAACGGGGTACCCCTTGCACATGTTATACGAGCTTTCCCATAACCAAAATGACAAGGCAAGCAGACAATGAGCATCTCAGCAATCTTTTTATTTACCATATTCATAGCTTTTTATTGATGATGCTTCATAGATAGCTCATTATGGTGATGCTGCAAGTTTCCACCATGATTAGGCATGGCCTAGGCTAGCGGCCCAGGCATTTCTCTAACACAGAATACAAACTCCATGGACTTACAAGTCCCCTCTTTATTTCACACCGGTGACATCCATAGAGAAAAGAGCATGATATCAACTGAGTACAACAAGGTACAAGTGCAATGTTGAAAACGTTCCCCGTGACAGAACGGTTCTGCTAATTCCAACTTATAAGTGCAAGCATATACAACAAAGTTGTCACAGTGGTTCAAGTTTATTAGGGGCAAAGAATAAAGTGTGCCATCAAGTTCGTGAGGGCTTTAATCACTAAGTTTTCACATAACAAAATAGTTTTTAATTGGAAGATAGCTAAAAACAAGAATATACTTGGAATGGTGTAACACACCATGCATAGGAGTTTATAGTGGACACTTTGTAATAATTTGGTTTCTTGGGAGTTGGAGGCATGAGTAGAGCTTAATCATACAAGTGGAGGCTAGCAAAAGACTGGGAGCAACCAACTAAGAGAGCATAATGGCCATAATCATGCTGCAATAAAGCATACTAATCAAAGCAAAGAGTGGTACTACAAGTCAAGGACTAAATGATCATAGAGGCTAATGGTTACTTGTGAGAGTCATAACATGGTGTAAGCATGTGCCAAGTCAACCCAAGCAAAGCATCAAAGGCGAATACCACAATACTATGCTTTTGCATGCTAAAACAACGCATAATTTCTTCAAGGCACACTAAGCAATCCCAATTGTTTGGAACAAGACATGCTACAACAATAATCACTAAGCATAATGCTAAAACAACACCTAGCATGTCATTCTAAAGTCTAAGTCACAGTCAATGCAAGATCCTCTTGCACTTCAAGTAAGAACTTACTCCTCCTTTCCAACACCAAGCAAACTTATTTGCAAAACAACACAGCGAGAACGGGGGTCCAAACTACTTAATAAAACTAAACAAACTAAGCAAAGCAAACTAAAACTAAGATGCTCCAAGAACAACACAACTGTGCATGAAACAATAAAAACAAAGTGTCTAGATAGACCTGAGCTTTTTATTGATGAAGGGGATGCCTTGGGCATCCCCAAGCTTTGACGCTTGTACCTCTTGGATATTTCTTGCGGTGACACCATGGTGGCATCCCCAAACTTGAGCTTTTGTCCATTCTTCATCTCATTGCATCATTTTCTCTCTACACCTGAAATTTTTCCTTCATACAAAACTTTACACATCTTCATTAGCAACATTAGTGTATTCAAAAGATATTAGACCTCTGGCAAAGCTTTGGAACAGCAAGGCTTTTTACTAAAAACACAAGATACTGTAGTAAATCCTTCAAAAAGCTCAATTTACCTGAAGAGAACTCCAAAACAAATCAATAAGAAGCAAATGCAAATAATGGCAGAAATCTGTCAAAATAGTCCATCAGGTAGAAACCGATTTTTTGAACATCTTATGTTGCTCAAATCAAAAAGTGTTGAACTAATGAAAGTTAGATAACATAATGGGGGATTTATTCATAAATTTTGAGCTCAATCCGAGTTACAGATCCTCCTCAAGATTTTTTTGGTGGAGGACAGAAATCTGTTTTGGGACAGCAACTTCCCAAATCTTTACTTCCCTCTCATTAGAGGTCATTCTTGGCATAAAAAGCCAAAACTCAAGGAAACTCTTGGGTTATCTCCCAACAAGTACTTCTCTTTAACGCCTTTAAGTTAGGCATAAGAAGCAAGAAGAATCAAGTATTTTCAAATGAAGAAGCAACCTTCTTGTTCTTTCCCTTCTTACCTTTATTTTTTTCCTTAGGGAAGATATGATTGCTTACTGGAGGAGCAAAATGCATGATACCTTTTCCCACATCTATTACTGCTCCAAGGTGTTTCAGTAGAGACCTTCCAAGTGTGATCTGTCCCTTGCCTACACATTCAATAACAAGATAATCAGTAGTCACCATTTTCCCTGAGAATTTTGTAAACACACCTTCAGCTATTCCAATGGGTGATATAGTGGCATTGTTGGTAAGAGAGATTTCCTCTCCTCCTTCAATAAGCCCCCAAAGACTCAATGAATCAAAAATATCTTTAGGCATGAGGCAAAATTCAGACATGATATCACAACGAGCATCAAAAAATGTAGTGTTTATTGAGACTTTGATTGTGGGAAACCATTTTGAAGGCTCAGAATTTATGGGAACATAATCATGGCAAGCCCTAAGAGTGTGATAACAACTATTCATAGCAGCAATACTGGTCTCAAGATGGTTCAACCTAGCAAAAATACTTGTGAAAGAGGAATCAGACTTGCCAGGTGTACCATAGATCATGATTAATTTCCTTATGGCATCATAAGCTTCATCCTCAGTACATAGCAAAAAATATTTCTCAGCCACAACATCCAAAGGATATCTATAACAAAGAGCAATACCGCGATAGAAACTATCAATAACCAAGCCGAGGCTTACCTCATGCTCAGTTTCTCTCTGGAAAGCAGAGATTCTGGACCAAGATTCTTTAAAACTTTCTTCAGTTTTTTGCTTAAAAGGGGAGATTTCTACCATAGGGGAAATAAAGGTTGATCCAAAACCCGACATGGCAACAACTAGAGCAGGAACTAATTTTTTTGTGTTTTTGAATAAAGCAGGCACACCAAACTAGACTAATTTTTTTGGGTTTTTTGGTAAGAGGCAAACAAAACCAAACAAAAGAAACAAAGCAAACTAAAAACAAAGTAAAGAGAAAGGAAGTGAAGGACTCCCCTAGTGAATACGTCCTTAGCCTCCCCGGCAACGTTGCCAGAAAGACTTTGATGGTGCTCGACGTGGCACTTCGTTGGTAACCCAAAGCGCAGGGTGTGAAGATCAAGTAGCAAGTTTTACCTCATTTGAGACCGAGGTTATCGAACCAGAAGGATGAAGGAAACGTCACACAGATGTTGCAAGCAATGCGGATACCTGCACAACACAAACTCAAGACTCTGTCCCAACGAATCAGTGAGGTTGTCAAGCTCACGTGTTTGCTGTAACAAGGATTAAACGTATGGTGTGGAAGGTAATGGTGGTTTGCAGCAAGTAAACAAGTAACAGTGGAAGATGTATCAATGGTAAAGATTGGACCGGGGTCCATAGTTCACTAGAGGTGCTCTCCTTAGATAAACAGCATGTCATGAAGGGTAAACAAATTACAGCAGGGAAATTGACAGGAACTGAGCAAGGCATAACAATGCAATTACTAGTCAGAAAGATCCTATGAGGTTGATTGGGCAATACAACAAGATATATAGACCGCCATCCAACTGCATCTATGACTAGAAGTCCACCTTCAGGTTATCATCCGAACCCCCTCCAGTATTAAGTTGCAAGCAACAGACAACTGCTTTAAGCAAAGTGTGTAAGGTAAACAGTCCACATGTTCCATGAACAAGAGACCGTTGTTTTCTCCCTAGTAGCAACAACACATCTACAACCAAAGAGATTATTGTCACTTCCCTTGGAAACTAGAGGCATGAACCCACTATCGAACATAAATACCCCCTCTTGGAGTCACTAGCAACTACTTGGCTAAGATAACCACTAGCAACAGAGAGCATGCAAGATCACAAACAACACATACATGATAGAATTATAAAGACAAAACCATTAATCAAACCAACATAATAATATCAATATCCATCGGATCCCCACAAACACAACATGCATGATTAAAAATAGATTAGATCTTGATCATGAACGGAGCTTACAAGATCTATACATGAAAGCACAAAGGAGGAGATACAACCATCTAGCTACTACATGGACCTATAGTCCAAGGTGGAACTACTCACGCATCATACCCGAGAGAAGGCCTCCGGGATGATCTCCCCTCCGGCAGGGTGCCGGGAAGAACTTCAGATCCCCCAATCTAGGGACGATGGTGGCGGCGGCTACAAACAGTTTCGTGGATTTCTGATCGGGTACCCAGGGTTTCTGCATCGGAGGCTTTTTATAGGCGAAGGGGGAGGTAGAGGGGCCGACCAGGGGCACCAAACCCTAGCCAGGCGCAGGCCCACCTATTGCCGCGCCTGTGGGGGGGGGGGGGGGGCTCTGGCTCGCCTCCCCCGCTCTCCTCTGGACTTCTTGTTTCCCACAAAAAGTAATTGACTTTGTCCTTTGTCCCATCCAATTCCGAGAATATTTCTTTACTAACTTTTCTGAAACCAAAAACATGAAAAAACAGGCATCTGGCACTGTTGCAACTTGTTAGTAGGTTAGTACCAGAAAACATGTAAAAAGCACCTCAAAGTGTGGACAAGTAAAGAAAAGTAGATACTAAACAAGCATGGAGCATCAAAAATTATAGATACGTTTCCAACGTATCATAATGATACTCGTACTCAAGGGGCATGAGATTTTCGACTTGTGATTTATCAAGCATATAACTCATATTTGTCTCAATTTAACCTTAATCACTTCAAGATGCTTATGATAAGGGCAATGAGAACTCAAAGCTAGTAAGTACCATAATTTTTGGAAGCTCTTTATGAAACTTGAAATCCCCGCTTCCCTCTATGAAGGGCCTTTCTTTTTTACTTTTTTGTTGAGTCTCCATCTTCTATCTTTATGCACCAATTAAGAGAGCATAGTTGTCATTCTTAGTTCAATGTGCATTGTCCCAAAACTTATTGATTGATTCATAATTATGGTATTGCTTGTTCTTAAATTATTTGTATCTAGTCACCCTTATAAACTTTGAAGGTGTCCTATGCATTTATGTTTTGCTATTGCATGAAGGACAAGCTGATTACCACTCTTGCTATGTTTTATATATGTGAAACAAACAAATGTCTTTCAAAGCATTATTCATGACCTTTTGATTGTGTTGCCTTTCATGTTGCAACATAGTTGCTTCGTCTTATTGTTAGAAATATATCTTTCATGCTTATGTTAGAGTACTTTGATCCTAGCTATCAATGCTTTGCAATACCTTGATCAAGATTGTGATGGTGCATGTCACCTCAACAAATATTCTTTTTATCACTTATCTTCTCGAGGACGAGCAAGAGTTAAGCTTGGGGATGCTTGATATGTCGTAAATGTATCTATAATTTTTGATGCTCCATGCTTGTTTTGTACCAATTATCTTATGTTTTGTCTATACTTTGTGGCATTTTTATGCATGTTCTGGAACTAACCTATTAACAAGATGCCATAGTGCCAGTTCCTGTTTTCTGCTATTTTTGGTTTCAGAAAAGCTAGTAAAGAAATATTCTCGGAATTGGACGAAACAAAAGCCAAAGTTATTATTTTTCTAGACATGACACGAAGTCCGGAGGAGAGACGGAGAGTCGCCACGAAGCAACCACACCAGGTGGCCGCGCCCCCCCCCCCCCTGTCGTGCCACCGTATGGTGTGGACCCCTCGGGCATCCACCGACCTTGCCCCTTCGCCTATATATTCCTCCCGAGGCAAAAAACCCTAAATACAAGATCAGAAATCAATGAAAAGTTCCGCAACACTGCCACCACCGAAGAGGAGATTCAGGGGACAGAAGTCTCTGTTCTGGCACCCTACCGGGACGGGGAATTGTCCCCAGAGCCATCTCCATCGACTCCACTGCCATCTCCATCGCCATTGTTGACTCCCATGATGAGTAGGGAGTAGTTCTTCCCCGAGGCTAAGGGCTCTACCAGTAGCTATGTTTTCATCTCTCTCTCTCTCTCTCTCTATATATATATATATATATATATATATATATATATATGCATGATCTTATTGTGATCATGAGCTTTGTAATCTAGTTGAATAAGTAGATGCTACTCTACTACTCAAGTGCTTTTATTAATGTAATCTTCAGAGACACCTTGTCCCATGTGTGTGAAAGTGACAGTGTGCATACCCTGTGTGGCTCTTAGGATTATATTTTGAGTTGGATGTATCTATGAGATTGTGGTGTTTGTTGGAACTATCTAGCGCTCATGGTGACAATGTGGGGTTATCTAGATGGGGAATGCGGACTTTAAGGAGTGCTCTTGTAGCCCTACAACGTCCAACTGGAGAGTAGTTCAGGGTAGCATAGTGAAGAGAAGATATTTATACGAGAGTGTCCACTAGTGAAAGTATGATCCCTAGGCCTTGTTTCTAAGCATTGAAACACCATTTACAATCAGTCCTGCTACATGTTTTCTTGCTTCCATTTTTATTTCAGATTGCAATTATCACTTATAATCATCCATATTACTTGTATTTCACTATCTCTTCGCCGAACTAGTGCACCTATATACCTGACAAGTGTAATGGGTGTGTTGGGGAAAGAGACTTCTTGTATCTTGATTGCAGGGTTGCTTGAGAGGGATACCTTTGACCTCTTCCTCCCTGAGTTCGATAAACCTTGGGGTGATCCACTAAAGGGAAACTTGCTGCTGTTCTATAAACCTCTACACTTGGAGGCCCAACACTATCTATAAGAATAGAAGCGTGCGTAGCATTCAGAATGCTTTCAACTTGGAATGCTTTCAACTTGTTTACATTGTCGATATTGGGTCGTCCACACCAAAGTGCAACTGCTGCCCCTCGTCGTGTCGCCGTTGGGCTTCAATCATGACTGTCGACCAAATCATGCAAACAAAAGTCCTCACTAGTGCAGAATAGGCTATTAGCAACGTGTTAAAACACCTGTTAATGGCGTGTATTCGAAATTCCATGGGTGTTACACCACTGATATTTGATACCAGTGGCATATTTGAGACATGCCACTGGTATCAGAAACATTAGCGACCTAGACCTCAAACTCAAAGAACAGAAGTAGGTGGCATCCTGGAAGGCAATCAACGTGGTGACGGAAGGTGGCGTGCTAGTACTAGGTGGGTTTCTTGTACACTGCGGGTTCTGGCTCAGACTTGCGACGATCACTATGGGCAACAAGGTAGAAGAGCACGATGGCAAGAAGGGCCGATGCGATGGTGGCGATCAAGAGGTGATGGGTGGGGAGGCGGTGGGAGGAGAGGAAGATCAAAGCAATGCACGTCTGAAAACCTAGATAGGCATGGCAACAACGTCGTCATGAGTTGGCCAGAGTTGGTTGCATCTAAGTCGTCAGGACAAGGGTGAATTAGGAGTGTGATGGGTATTGGTGAGTGGGGAGATGCGTCAAGTCGATTGAATGTGTCGAGGAATATGCATCTAGAATACGCTAGGACACTAGGGATATTGCACGTAAAGTTCAGTCCATTTGGGTAGCGGCAACCGGTGATTGAATTGATTAAACTAAATTTAGTTTCACTTTCGGTCTTTTCAGGTTCGGTTTCTAGTCATCGGTCTTCTATCCACCCCTAATATCCTTTTTCCTTCAACATATTGGATACTGAGTGATAGATCGCATGATATGTAGTTGAATAGAAAATAATAATTTATATGTTTCTGGTTGTTCTTTTTCATCTAATGCATTCATTGACAGTTTTTAGTGTATGATTTGAAGTTTTCGAACTGACTGATTAAAAGTAACTCATATTGTAGGTGTCATAACCCTTAAGTTTTAAATGTATGTTCTTAATTTCAACATCTGAATAAAAAAGAACGTATTATTCATGCATATCCGTCCATGTCTGTCAAAATAATCGGGTGAAATACTATATCGGCCAATATATCAGCTTATATAATTTATATCTACACCTTTTTTGCAAAAAATTAACAATCTATTAATAATTCTCGGCGGTCATACAAAGAACCATAAAGTAATAAAAATTATAAATAAATCACTGAACCACCTAACGACAACTATTAATACTGACACGAGACCAAAACGCACCAATATCCTCGCACCTCTATCACCGGTGCCAGGTAAAATCTGGTCGTAATAGAGTTTATTGTAGTTGATAAACGGAAAATCGTCGTGCTAGGCCCCTAAGCACCTGGCCAAAACAACCACACCAATGATCAGAACCATAAATAGACACAAAAATTGACATGATCATAGGAGACCCGTCGGCCTTGTGTCCTCCGTAAGTGCTAGACATACCTTATTCTGATTCCAGGAAGTTACTAGTGCCTCGCCATTCCGAAGAATACACTAAAAAAATCTAAGAAAAAACGAGACCTTCCCAACGGCGAGAGGGTGCGTGGTCCGCCACAGCTCCAATGCCCCAAGTCCACCGGAGACGTAGCGAACCAATGGTGACACCGACGAGGGGCAAACCAATCCTCGTCGAAAAGAACCAACACACTTTTTAAAAGGTCCCAAATTTATGTGTGTATGTGTGAGCTAGTTAAAAATCAATAGAATCATAGGAGATCCGTTAGACACACGACTCCATGCAAAGAACCAGCTCCAATACCCCACCGGAGACACAACGAACTAGCGGCGGCACAAAGGAGGGGCGAACCAATTGCCTCTCTCCCAACCTCTACCGGTTCACGGGCAAAGTCAGGTTGTATCAACACGCTTTTTAAAAGGTCAAAAGGCCCCAAGCTTGTGTGTTTGTTTTGCGACGAGTTCATTGATTTTTTTTTTTGATGAGTACTTCAAGTAGTCGGATCGTTGTTTCCCTGCTGCATGGAGCTGTGGTAGTCGGCGGTGTAGTCCCGCCTGGTGTGGGGCGTCGGGTGAGTCGGGATATAAAAGCACCTTGGCATGTCGTTCTGGAGGTGGCCGGCGAGCCCCCTGGCGTTATGAGCAATCCGTGATTCAACGTCTACGAGTTTAGTGTGCACTTCCAGTGGGCGCGGCGCATGACACGTGCATCACGACGCACGCTGCACGGATGGACATGGACGGAAAATAGGAGTCGCCGCCGAGAGTTCATGCTTAGCGGTGACGGTTTATTCGGTTTAGCCGGGTCCAACCAGTCTCAAACCAGCTCAAGAGTTTTTAAATGCGGTCTCCTGGTTTACAGCAGCGAACCCAGCATAAACCGGTGATCTGGTGCGGTGTGGGTTGGGTTCACGGTTTGGCCGGTTTAAAACCAAACTATGCCCAGATTTAAGTACTTGCATATAATTGTTGGTCGTGCAGAGCACGATGCAAATCAATCTTTGTTAAATACATGCACCAGAAAATCTAATTTGTAATAGCGGCACACGGATCGCCTGGAGATTGCTTCTGGTAAGAGCCAGCGAAGCTTAAGCAGCAATTCATCACAGACAAATACCCTTCTTTTTACAGAAGGACCAGATTACAAAAAACATAAATGGTTAAAGAAACATACCAGATGAACATAACAAAAAAAATTACAAGAAATATTTATAGATAAAATCCTGATTCCTGACCATCAATTATGACCAGTTGGGTCTCCCCTGCTTCAGCAACATTCGATTTGTACATTGCCTCATTTGGACGGAAAAGCAGTTTATGTTCTATAGACATTTTTGTGATTTTCTTGTACGTGAATCCCCAAAGAACCAATCGAACTGCCAGCCGCGTTTGATACATGTTGCGAGAAAGAACACGGAGTGACTGGTGTAAGATACCACATCTTTCACGAACAGCTATGCTATCCTGTTGGCAACAGGCTCTACGTCTCTACTTTCTTCTGTTGCATTTTTTGGTTCCCATAGAGCTTGGAGCTGTGTTACCAGATAGATCACCCATCCTCAAGCAAAGAAGCTGGTACCACTAACATGTACTCCCTCCGTTTCAAAATATAAGATGTTTTAGGTTTATGAAGAGAATGTATCTAGACTTGTTTTAGTGTGTAGATTCATTCTAAACATGAATGAACCTATATACTAGAAGTAGTCTAGATATATTTGCTTCACAAAGCTAAAACATCTTATATTTTGAAACAGAGGGAGTAGTAGGTGAAGAGAGTCAACTGTTGCTTCCACCAGGAACCATGTCATTTGCACGCTCGCGGATCCCATGGTCTTGATCTTCTGACATTCAAGTACCCATATGTGCTCGTGCACAGCTGCAGATGTCGCTGCTAACAGCAGATTAGTTGAGAAACATGCCAGCCTCACTAGACAATTATAGACGCATCTTGGCAATGCCAGCCTCACTGACTCTCATTCACAGGTATTGGAGTTCGACATTATTGATCTTGAGAGTAAAATTCAGCATCTCTCCAGGAAATTGATCCAGCGGGAGAAGGGCCCCTCTCCTGAGCACTCTTAGCTTGTAGCCAGACAATGCATCAAATCTGACCCCCTGTCCGCCATTTAGAGGATCCACTGATCATGGAAACAAATTTCAGATGTATGCATAAGAAACAATGCATAGAAAATCACTCAATTCTAAAATTAAAACTTCAGAGAACCCACAGCCAAATAGACAATCACCTAAAATTTGCAGTTATTCAATTCAAGTCTTTTCCCAGATAAAAGGGACCCTTCCAGGTTTCAGTATATAAACAAAACCAAGAGTACATGTTACATGCCTGCAGGGACTGGCCGGGTGTCACCATATCACCACCGCAATAGCTCTCAGAGACCTGATAGAACATCTCCTCAAACAAAAGTAGATGTCTAAGCAGCTTGATCAGGAATTCATTTCAAGTTTTTCTTTCGAGAAAGAACTGAGTCACTCGAGATCTTTTCATTACTGACTGTTATGGAAGTGAATTGCTATTCATTCTTGAATCTTATATTTGCACTACGGTGTGAGATAACGAAATGGCCATGCCAACTGAATTCGATACCCATCAAGACCAGAAATTAGATGGAAAGTTAGAACTACTCAAGGATTAATATTTGCTAATCAACCTGAACGTACATGGATGCAAAACTATTCCCACTAGAAAACTGTTTGAGCATGCACGTACGACGAGACCCAGCAATAGAGTAAACCCCCGTGTCATTTTTTGCTGCCAATAACTAGGAGATGACAACGTGACAGGCCTAGCTATGGGCACCTAATGCATCATGAGATTTTCAAAGGATCACCTGTGGTAGTTAACAGCATTAGTACTAGAAACATGCCACCAATGCTCACCACATGCACACACGTGTTGCGTCAGACCTCGGGGGTCAAATGTTCCTCCACCAACCAGCACCAGCTCCTACTCTCATCGTTTCCCTCCACGCTCACCAATCTCATGATTTCGATCTGGATCTGACTACACGCTCGTGCATATGAGTTTGCTGTCCATACTAAAGACATGACAGGGTGATCATAACACAGAGTAATAGTTAGAGATGCTAATTGCACTGATCATCAAACATTAAAAAACATCATATTGTCGTGGAGATGGGTGGCTTTATAACAACAGCACAGCAACCCATCAACAACGAGATTCTTGCTGTCTACAAAGTCAACCATAGCATGGCTTCTGCTTATATAGAGAGGTAAACCATGCCAGTCAAGCACCATCGCGGCATAGTTCCTTCTCTCTGAATCTTTTCTCTTTCATCTCCGGTTCCAGCCATGGCTAGTCCTCTCAAATCTGTGAATGTGCCAGATACAGAAGGCGAACATCTATTCACCTTCTGCTGCCATTGAAACAATACTCGATGGTTTCAGGAGGTGCGTAGATGTCTACAACAACATTGAGGAGATCATATGCTTGCCAAGCAGCCAAATCATACTTTGCCAGCACCAACAAAGAAAAGTTGTGGAAAGATTGAGCACTATCTTTTCTAAGCTCAAGACAAGTCGCTCAGGAAATTCAATTGGCTCTCAAGAAATGAGACTACACCTGTTCAGGCCAAGATACAATCCCTCGTCCATCCGACACAGAAGGCACATAAACAGTCCAACACAAATGACTGCAGGATGGTCAAACTGTTTGCAACAGAGGTCGTTGCCTCGATGCTTGAATCATCCAGGCAGATCCTATTGAAGCAAATTGAGAGCCGGGTTATACGAGTGGTATCTTTTCTCCAAGACAATGAGGAGTAACTACTGAAATCGGAGTTAGACATTGTTAATGTTGAGAGGAGTGTCAAGATTTTGCTAAGGAGATTGATCTAGAGCAGAGTTTCACTTTTGAATGCTAAGTTTGCTGATGGATGATACACCACCTCTGATTCCTTGCGATCAAATGGGATACACCACCTTTTAGACGGTCTGCTGATGATGATAACAATTTTCAATGCATAAATGGGAGAAATTGTACAGAAATATCTGAAGGAAGTTAAGGCAAATACTTCTGACGTCTCGTTAGGAGTACAAAAAAGGAGCAGATTACTTACAAGAGAGAGGGAGACGAGTGTAACACTACTTGAGCAAATATTACATCTTCTGGCCAAGAAAAAGTTCGGTGATAAGCATCAGACTGGAGTTGGTATTAATCATCTGGAGAGCAGCAGAGTCTGTACAAGAAATAGAACCAGAACAGGTGTTTCTGTTCTGAATAGTCTCAGTTGCTTCAATTTTTTGCCAAGGATACTCTCAGCTTCTAGATAATACTTATATGATTCTATGTGATTGGAGCTCAACTTTCAAAGGAATTGCTAGTCGATCATTCAAACAAATCTCAATGTCCAAAATAATTAAAATGCCCATCAGTGAAAACAAATTGTTTTCCTACTTTTATGATGTCAGTTTCATTGTCTATAGATGGATGGGCCATCATAGGTGTCCAAAATATTGCAATTGTTGTTTTCTCAAGCATATAGTTGATTTGGTTTGCTACAGAAGCGGTAGAATGAAGAAAAAAAAGGTGCAATTTAGAAGGATTAAGTTTTATTTGAAACTTCGCGACACAGAAAGATCATCATGTTTGAGAATCAATTAGCATGGCTAACAAGTAACAAGATTTCATAAACAAATATGGTGACCAGGAACACACATAAAACTCGTTTCTGTAATGTTTGGCATAAATGTGATGCTTTTCACATTGCGGGTGGCTCATGCTGAAAAAGGGGGATATATTTTTTAACAAATAACTAGCCCATGATCCTTGGCAGTTGATCTTGTCTTCCACCTCCTAATCATGCCAACTCCAAAGCACAAATATTAAATATCATATCTTATAAAACTGAGAACAGGGTACTAGCTAGTATGACACATCACATCAAAACACAAAGTTAGCAATCCATGAAATAATTGCATGAGCATGCAATTTAACAAATACGCACCACCTGAAAATACCATATTGCTGGTTCTTGCTGCAAATTTCTGAAGCTAATATGTTGGCTCATTCCAAGGACTACCGACACACTAAAATATGTGCTAAACAGGAAACAGGAGACGACTTTTCTGTTGTAATCGCTAGCCTTATGCCAGATCTCCATCCATAGCAGACAACATCAGGATAATTAAATGGCATGATTCTTCGTGTCTACCAATCAAATAGTCCTGCTTGTATGCTTCCTCTGTATAAATAGGCCTCAGAGGAGAAGTAGACACATCAAACAAGAAGTGCTTCTTCGTCCTCCCCCCTCCTCATTTCAACCATAGTATAGAGAAAAAGCTTCAAGATCAGAAATGGCTTTCCACCAAAGATCCATAAGTTTGCCTTCAAGGCCTCAGGCCAACGAGGCCGAAGTCGAGCAAGAGCTGCTGAGCCTAGAGGCAAGCATCTCTTCCTCCACCACCATCGTCACGATGTGTGATGGTCTGAGGAAGCTTGGAGACATCTACAACGGTGTTGAAGAGATTATTGGCCTGCCAAGCAACCAAGTCAGGAAGATGTTGGATGGAGAGATGGAATGCTCTCTTGAGCTGTTGGATCTCTGCAGCACCATGCAAGAGATCTTTGTGGAGATGAAGGCCATCATTCAAGAGTTGCAGGTGTCTCTAAGAAAAGGAGATGATGCAGCTGCTCAAGCCAAGATCCAGTCTTATTCGCGTTTGGCAAAGAAGGCCAAGAAACATTTCAAGAAGACCGAGAAGAAGGCTACTTCTACAGGATGCAGGATGGTCATGCTATTGACCAAGGCTAGAGAGATATCTGTATCTCTGCTGAAGTCCTCGGTCCATCTCTTGTCGAAGGAAATCGATATGCCAAAGCAGTCACTTGTCTCCAAAGCATTTAACAAGAAGAAGGCAGTTGTTTGTGAGGAGGAGAAATTGCAAGTGTTAGAGTGCAGTATTGGAGATCTTGAGAATGGGGCAGGATATCTGTTCAGGAAATTAGTCCAGATCAGGGTTTCTCTCCTGAACATTCTTAGCTCATGGATACTCCACACCACTCTTGGCACACTGTGATTGGCATCCGCCTTTTTGAGGACTAGCTGATCTTGGTACAAGTTTCCCAAGATGTAATTATGTATACAAGACAAATGTTTAGGAAATTATATAGAGAGAAACTAAAGTTTTTGTCCATTTACCCATTTCATTGCTTCAAGATTTGTTATGTCATCTAAGCATATGCATAGTTGTAGTATCCTTCGTTCGTGGATCTTGTTGGGCGTACACTAAACATGACAGGTCGAAGTCACAAGGGCTAAGCCTGCTGTTAGCAGAACAAATCAATTTAATTACAAAGATTCTCCACCAGCACCAACACCTCCAGCACATGGATGTGCAGTCTGGCATTGCAGCTGAATATATCTAATTTCAGAATGCATATGCAATTTGTTTAAATAAAAAGAGTTCCTACAATTTTCATCCATATCATCCAAGCATGTCAGTGCACAATATTATCAATCTAGAGGCTAAAACTCGATTTCTCGTTTTCATATCATTCTCGATACACTAATGAAACTCGATTGATTGATGACAGGAGAGCAGCCAGCATGACATGGTCACAGCTAAATGCTGGATTAGCAATCAATTAAATAATGTCTAGAGCATGCAATTATGCTAAGATCCACTAGAAGACTACTACACTGTTGGTTCTTGCTTCCAATTGCAGGAACATGATAATGTGCAGGCTCGTCTCGATGATAGCGGACACACTAAAATATGTACAAAACAGGAGAGGACTTTGCTGTTGTAATCGCTAGCCTTATGCCAGGTCTCCATCCATAGCAGACAGCATCTGGAAAATTAAATGGCACGATTCTTCGTGTCTACTAATCAAATAGTACTGTTTGTATGCTTACTCTGTATAAATAGGCTTCAGACGAGAGGTAGACACATCAAACCAGAAGTGCTTATTTGTTCTCCTCCTCTTTCCAACCACGGTACAGAGAAAAATCTTCAAGATCAGAAATGGCTTTCCACCAAAGATCCATAAGTTTGCCTTCAAGGCCTCAGGCCAACGAGGCCGGAGTCGAGCAAGAGCTGCTGAGCCTAGAGGCAAGCATCTCTTCCTCCACCACCATCGTCACGATGTGTGATGGTCTGAGGAAGCTTGGAGACATCTACAACGGTGTTGAAGAGATTATTGGCCTGCCAAGCAACCAAGTCAGGAAGATGTTGAATGGAGAGATGGAATGCTCTCTTGAGCTGTTGGATCTCTGCAGCACCATGCAAGAGATCTTTGTGGAGATGAAGGCCATCATTCAAGAGTTGCAGGTGTCTCTAAGAAAAGGAGATGATGCAGCTGCTCAAGCCAAGATCCAGTCTTATTCGCGTTTGGCGAAGAAGGCCAAGAAACATTTCAAGAAGACCGAGAAGAAGGCTACTTCTACAGGATGCAGGATGGTCATGCTATTGACCAAGGCTAGAGAGATATCTGTATCTCTGCTAGAGTCCTCGGTCCATCTCTTGTCGAAGGAAATCGATATGCCAAAGCAGTCACTTGTCTCCAAAGCATTTCACAAGAAGAAGGCAGTTGTTTGCGAGGAGGAGAAATTGCAAGTGTTAGAGTGCAGTATTGGAGATCTTGAGAATGGGGCAGGATATCTGTTCAGGAAATTAGTCCAGATTAGGGTTTCTCTCCTGAACATTCTTAGCTCATAGATACTCCACACCACTCTTGGCACACTGTGATTGGCATCCGCCTTTTTGAGGACTAGCTGATCTTGGTACAAGTTTCCCAAGATGTAATTCTGTATACAAGACAAATGTTTAGGAAATTATATAGAGAGAAACTAAAGTTTTGGTCCATTTACCCATTTCATTGCTTCAAGATGTGTTATGTCATCTAAGCATATGCATAGTTGTAGTATCCTTCGTTCATGGATCTTGTTGGGCGTACACTAAACATGACAGGTCGAAGTCACAAGGGCTAAGCCTGCTGTTAGCAGAATAAACTAATTTAATTACCAAGATTCTCCACCACCGCCACCGCTTCCAGCACATGGATGTGCAGTCTGGCACTGCAGTTGAATACTTCTAATTTCAGAATGCATATGCAATTTGTTTAAATAAAAAGAGTTCCTACAATCTTCGTCCATATCATTTATGCATGTCACAATGTACAATATTATGAATGCAGAGGACCAAATTGTCTTAATAAGAAGAATACTAATCCGTACTGGAAAATGCGAATTTTGCCAATTAAGTTGTGCGCTGGTCCATAATGTTTGTACCTCACGCATGCTTAAGCTTTTATTTGAAGCATCTTACAGTTACATACGAGGTCCAAGCTACAAGTAAAGCTTGCAATTAGGACAACATATTAGCTGGCACACAGCCATATCATTTGGAAATTGTATTCAATCATCTTGTACTTCTAATGTTAATATCTACATCATCCATACCATCTGAGGACATACACGATACTGCATCACACTGTGGTGTGCGCGACAGATTTACGTTCAATGAGTGAGGAAATGCATGCAGACGGGATGAGTTTTAAGCTGCGCAAGAGGATTCCGAATCAACTAATAAGTCGCAAACTTTGAGGACACAATAATTTTGCACTGGCTCATACAATCACTAGTCACCCCCAGGTATCAACGGTAGAACCAAAGGCAGGTCACAAAGGCATTGCAGCACACGGAGACGGAGGAAACACGGGCGACGGAGGAAACACCATGCAAGAGCTAGTTAGGATCGCGGGCTTCTGTTTGGCCCAGTCCCGTACGGCCAGTATACAATACTAATTTGGGCTCAGTGTAAGTCTGTACGCGCCGGGCTGGTCTGGCTTGGCCCATAAAGTCATGTGAAATATATTTTATTTTTTCATTAAAATTCCTTTGGGTTTATTCTTTGAATTTATGGGCCTTCGACAAAATGGTAAATCTTAAGGCCTTATTTACTTCTCTCGTATTCGCTAGGGATTCATGGGGATCGGAGAGAATTATTTAATCACGCCAGCAAAATCTCCGTAGTCCGTTTACCACGCCGGGTTTGGACGGGATATTCTCACAAATTCTTCATGTTTTTTTTGTCTAGATGAAAACTTTCCTCTAAGGTTGACATGGTTATACCCTACGGGTACACGACCTTAGCATACCTGGTCCATCCCAAGGAAGGCCCACGACAAATATACGCCGGCCCATGAAGACTTTCGGGTGGCCAGGGCCCATGATGCCTTTGGATCCTTGGAGAGCAAGACTAGAGTAGATAGAAAATTAAAAGGAGTAAAACCTAAAACCTGTAACCGACTCGATCTGTGCCTGGGACCTTCCTACCTCTATATAAAGGCCAGGAGGGCACGACGAGGAGGCTCTCTTACGATCTCTCGCACACCACCGCATACACACCTCCATGCCAGATTGCATCTGCGCACCCTGTAACCTTCGGTTCCACCATAATCAGAGCAGACAAGCAGGAGTAGGGTTTTACCTCCGGGGGCCTGAACCTGAGTAAACCTCGTGTCCCCGTATTGCTTGTTTGCTAAACGTTTCGCGATCTCCAGCATTCCCATCTTCTCCAAAACCCAAGTCCATAACAATGGGCATTGACGAGATCAAACCTCGTCAATTGACGCCGTCTGTGGGAACTGGGGGCACTGATTGTGCGATCATGACGGTCCCAACCAAAGCGATCTACAACTTCACGGCGAAGGAGAGTCATCTCCTCTTCGGCAATCCACCATCGGATGAAGGGACCTACGGTTCTGGATATGAAAGCTACGGCAACAGCGATCCAATCTACGAGCGCTACGAATGCGCCGTAGTCATCCAGAGTGACGCGGAACACCACGCGCCCAACCCGCCGCATAAGCCACAGGGTAGAAACGGCGGGAACAGAAGAAGCCAGTCCCCCCACCCAACGGGGACGACACCGATCGGGTCATCCACCTCAGAGAGGAGGGATGGGCTCAACCACGCGAAGCCGTAGCAGGCAACAAGATCCTGCCCGTGGGTGCCTCACGGGACCTGCTGATGGCATACCATATCCTCCTAGTCGAGGAGCACAAGAAGCAAGTGAAGATGCAGGAGGTGCTTGACAAGCGCAAGCAAGCAGCCTTGGAGTCCAGTGCGCGGCGAGCTGCACTCTCCTCCATGGGCATTGGCTCCAGCTCGCATGGCAACCATGGCAACAAGCACCGTTCTCGAATGGAGAACATGGACCCCAAGGAGCGTCGCGAGGTGACCCGGGCCCTCAACGCGTCCTTCATGGAGATGGACGCCGACGTCAACGTCATCCCGAAGAGACCGCAAGCCGCAATCATGGCGGACACCGCGTACCTCTTGTACCACCCACCTCCGGAGGGGGACCCGAAAAGGGCCATGCATAAGTCCGCGCTTACCAGACTCGGACTCGTGGGAGCTGCGCTCCACGGAGAAGCTCCTGTGGAGCCAAAGAAGAAGGCTGCGGTCAGGTTCAACCGCAGCCCCACGCCCTCATCCGAAGATGAAGAGCACGGCCTTCCTCGAAGGCATAAGTGCTCGCGCCATCGCAGCCGCGACTACGACGCTCAAAGCGAGTTAACCCAGCGCAAGATCGACAAGGCACGTGCCAAACGCGTATGCTCGTCTGAATCCGAGGAGGATGATGACGAAGGAGAACTCTATGGAGCCCGATGCTTCAGTAGATCTATTCGGAGGACACGGATGCCGCGGAACTTCAAGCTTCCTTCGGACACTCCGAAGTTCGATGGTACACAGGACCCCAAGGCATGGCTCAGCGACCACTTGTCGTCCGTCAAGCTGCACGGCGGAAACAAGGAAACCACCATGCAATGCCTTCAGCTGCAGCTGACGGGCGCAGCCCGGATCTGGCTCAGCAGCCTATCCTCGGGATCCATCCGAAGCTGGGAGGAGCTGGCATACAGTTTCGTCCGAAACTTTAAGGGCACCAGCAAGAGACATGCCTCGATCGAGGAGCTGTGGGCCTGCACTCAACGAACGTGCGAATCCATTCGCTCGTACATACTGCATTGGTCCAACACCAAGAACTCCGCGGCGCACATCTCTGAGGAGAGAGCTATCGACGCCTTCAAGGACGGCGTCAAACGCCAGGACTTCAAAGAAGAACTTGGGTGCGTCAAGCCCAAGACACTCGACCACCTCATGGACATCGCCAACAGGTGGGCCGACGGCGAGGACTCCGTCCACCGAGTGCACTCGGAGGAGGAAGACGACTACGGCCGGCGACGTGAGCGCCGTATCAAGAGGAGATCGCGCGTCTACGATGATCGCGATGGACCCGACATGGTCGCGGCTGGATACGCCGACCGTCGCAGCGATGGCAACTGCAGCAACGGCGAATCCCGTGAAAGCAACTTCCGCGACGGAGGATGCCCAACACAGTCATGGCAACGCCGTGGCCGTGACGACGGACCCTCAGCATACGACAAACTGTCGGGTCCATGCACCATCCACTTCTACATCGACAAGCAGGATGGTAAGAAGAAGGCAAGCCACATGCTCAAAGACTGCCGCGAGTTCCAGAAACTCAGCGAGAGCATGGCCCAGATGAGGCAGCAAGCCCCGAACCCTTGATACGGGAATGCACCCGCGCCAGGTGAGATCGAACATGGAGCTCCTCCACCACCACCTGCGGGACCTTCAAACCACCCAATCGCACCCGCGCAGAATAACGGTGGGCACGGGTACCCCGCGCCGAAAGGATCGCTGATGATCCAAAAAGGGCGCCCAACAAACAGGGTGCAGAAGAAAATCACCCGTCAGATCAATCTAGCTGTGACCGCTCCACCCACCATCCCTGAGTACCTCAGCGGATCGGAGTCCTTCATCATGTTCAGCCGTTCGGATCACCCTTGCCAGGTCCCTCGCCCAGGTCATGCTGCCCTGGTGCTTGAGGTGCAGATCGGCCGGTTCGACATGAGCCGCGTCTTCATGGACGGCGGCAGCGGCATCAATCTGATCTTCGCCAGCACCTTGGCAGCAATGCGGATCCCGCTGTGCAGCCTGTAACAATCTGATACAACGTTCCACGGCATCGTCCCAGGGAAGGGTGTATTCCCCTGGGAAAGATATGGCTCGATGTCATCTTCGGCAAGCCCGACAACTTCCGGTGCGAGCGACTCGAGTTCGAAGTGGTGGACTGGCCATCACAATACCACGCCATCGTCGGGCATGTAGCATTCGCACGATTCCTGGCAGTACCGCACTATGCGTACCTGCTACTCAAGATGCCAGGACCCAGGGGCGTCATCACGGTCCACGGGAGCTTCACCCGATCGGACCACTGCGACTGGGACTTCAACAAAATCTTCCAGTCATTCGGCATGCAGGAGGAGCTCGTAAGGCTCCGCGAGGTGACGGACAATGGGGCACCCCCAATCGCAAGACAGAATGCACCAGATATGTCCTTCGACTCCACCGTCAACAGAAAGAAGGTGCAGGTCCATCCGACGGATGCCTCCAAGACAGCGCTGACCACCAACGACCTCAGCTCCGCATAGGAAAGCGCGCTCGTCGAATTCCTCTGTGAGCGCTGGGAAATCTTCGCCTGGTGTCCTGTGGATATGCCAGGAGTTCCCAGGAAATTCGCCGAGCACGCACTCAATGTCTTTCCAGACGCCAAGCCCGTCAAACAATCCATCCGACGACTATCTGAACCACGGGCCAAAGCAATCGGAGTCGAAGTCAATAGACTACTCGACGCAAACTTCATCAGGGAGATCAAGGAGAGCGAGTGGCTCGCAAACACCGTGATGGTCCCCAAAAAGGACACGGACATCCTGCGGATGTGCGTGGACTTCACATCGTTGAACAAGCACTGCCCGAAGGATCACTTCCCTCTCCCTCGGATCGATCAGATCATCGATTCGACTGCAGGATGCGAAAAACTCTCCTTCCTTGATGCCTACTCAGGCTACAACCAGATCCAACTAAAGGTCGAAGATCAGGAGAAAACGGCATTTATCACGCCGTTCAGAGTGTTTTGCTACAACACAATGCCCTTCGGGCTGAAGAACGCAGGCACCACGTACCAACGGTGCATGCAGGCATGCCTGAAGGACCAGATCGGCCGCAACATACAAGTCTATGTCGATGACATAGTCATCAAAACAAGGGAGGCCAAGACGCTCATCGACGATCTCCGCGAGACGTTTGATAACCTCGATCGATACAAGATCAAGTTAAACCCAGAAAAATGCGCCTTCGGCGTCCCATCTGGTCAGCTACTAGGCTACTTCATCTCCCAGCGAGGGATCGAGGTGAACCCAAAGAAAATCCGTGCCATAATGGCCATGGAGAAGCCGAAGAACCTCAAAGGCGTCCAGCAGCTTGCCGGGCGAATCGCGGCATTGAGCAGGTTCATCAGCCGCATGGGCAAAAAAGCTCTGCCGTTCTATCAGTTGCTACACAAGGCAGACAAATTCGAGTGGACGCCCGAGGCGGACGACGCATTCGAAGATCTAAATCGGCTGCTCTCTACCTCGCCCATCTTGGTCATGCCAAAGGAGCGCGAGACTTTGCTGTTATACATAGCAGCCACACACCAGGTGGTAAGCACTGTACTGGTGGTTGAGCGACCCGGAGAAGGCAATACCCATGGGGTCCAACGCCCAATATACTACCTTAGCGAGGTACTAACGCCGACAAAACAGAGGTACCCTCACTACTAGAAACTCGCCTACGGCGTGTTCATGACGGCTCGTCGGCTGAGCCACTACTTCCGGGAACATCAGGTGATTGTCGTCAACGAGGCACCCCTGAACAGCATCCTGAACAACCCGGAGGCCACAGGACGTGTGGCCCTATGGGGCATAGAGCTGTCACCTCTAGACATCATCTACGAGAAGCGCCACGCGATTAAGTCCCAGGTCCTTCCAGACTTTCTCACTGGATGGAACTACAGCTGCCAGACACGCCGGACATGACATATTCATGGATGATGCACTTCGACGGCTCCAAGCACGAAGTCGGAGCAGGAGCCCGGGTCATACTGACCTCCCCGCAGGGCAAAAAGATGAAGTACGTCCTTCGGATGAAATTCCGAGCTTCCAACAACGAAGCCGAATACGAAGCCCTCATCCACGACATGAGGATGTCCAAGATCTGTGGCGCGACGCGCCTGGTCATCTACAGTGACTCCAACCTCGTCGTTCATCAGACGATGAACGAGTGCGATGCACACGCCGCCAACATGATTGCGTACCGCGCACTCTATAACGTACTCGAAGGAGACTTCGACGACTGCGAGCTTAGGAACGTTGGAAGAGAAAGCAACGAAGAGGCCGATAGACTTGTCAACATCGGATCCACCTGCGCACGGGTGCCACCAGGTGTGTTCCTCGAACAGATCTGCGTGCCATCCATCAAACGGAAATTCCCAAAGGAATCACCCGAAGAAGCAGAGCACTCGGGGGCTGCGCTACCCGAAGGGCAGGAAGGACCCGAAAAGCTCGACACAGAGGTCGCAGTGGTCAACCTAATGCAGGTCATGGCAGTCGAAGAAACTTGGACACGGCCATACCTAAGGTACCCGATAGACGGAGAACTGCCTGATAGCCCGACAGATGCCCGGCGCATATCTCGCCGGTCCAAGGCCTTCACCATCATCAATGGCGAGCTGTACAAACGCAGCATTTCGGGTGTACTCCAAAGGTGCGTCACCATCGGTGACAGTAAAACCATCCTCCAAGACATCCACGAGGGCATCTGCGGCCATCATGCGGGCAACCGCTCACTCATCGCCAAAGCTCTACGAGCTGGATTCTACTGGCCCACGTCCATGAACGACGCCAAGGACATCATCCGAAGATGCAACGGGTGCCAAAGGTTCGCAGATAAACCGCACGCACCCAGATCAGAGCTCAGGCCCATACCTTTGGCCTGGCCCTTCGCCCAGTGGGGCCTCGACATGATCGGCAAACTGCCAAGGTCCTCGAAAGGAGGTCACGTCTACCTCCTGGTCGTAGTTGACAAATTCACCAAGTGGATTGAGGCCATGCCCGTCACTAACCAAAAAGGCAAAACGACCGTCAAGTTCTTCGAATCCATCGTCTACAGGTTCGGCGTGCCGCACAGCATCATCACCGATAATATGTCGAACTTCATCTCCAAAGAATTCCAGGACTTTTGCGAAGACCTCGGAATCAACATCACATACGCCTCCGTGGCGCACCCGCAAATGAACGGGCAGGTCGAGAAGGCCAACGGCCTCGTCGGCACTGGCATCAAGAAGCGCCTAATGAGATCACTCGAGCGACTCGCAGGAGCCTGGACACAAGAGCTACCCTCGGTCCTGTGGAGCCTGCGCACAACGCCAAACAGCTCAACTGGCAACACGCCTTTCTTCATGGTGCATGGAGCCGAAGCCGTGCTACCAGCAGAGGTACGCCACAAGGCCCCACGGGTCGTCGCCTACAGCGAAGCCGAATCGACGGCCGCACTCGAAGACGTCGTCGACACACTCGATGAGGCGCGTGATATAGCAGCAGCTCGATCAACGGTGTACCAACAGGGCCTCCGCAACTACCACAGCCGACGGCTGCGCCCAAGGTCCTTCGTTGAAGGAGACCTAGTCTTGCGACTCAAGCAAGAACGACCAAAGAAATTCGAGTAACCATGGGAAGGACCCTAGATCATCACTGAAGTCATTCCAGGTGGTGCCTCAAGCACGTGGAGTCTAGAGTCGCATACTCCAACCCATTGAACGTTGCACAACTGCGACGCTTCTACCCCTAGCTACCTCCCTCTTTTACTTTCAATAAGGCTACTCAGCCGAACAATGTACCTCCTCCTCATGATATGAATAAAGCTTAGTGTCTTGCCCCAAAATTTTCATCTATTATCTGCATTTTACTCCATGTTACAACACACTCGGGGGTTCCCCTCACCTCACAATTTCGTCGACTGAGGATAACGCGTGCACACCTGAGTAGCTGACCACGTCAGGCTAACGAAAAGGACACGTATACAAACAAATCACCACGTGCTAAACAACAAAAAACCTTTACAATAAAGGGCACAACACGCCCAGTCGAATATATACAAATTTTATATCTATCTTTTTCACAGATCCTACCTATTCTGAAGAATAGCCTGCGCACGCTGCTCAAACAGATCTATAATTTGTTCGGTATACTGCCTTACAACCGCATAATGTGGACGCATATCCCACTCGCCACCATCCGGCCGAAGAGGCGGCCCAGCCGCTACAACAGACGATCTACATCAGGACGATGTAACCGCACAAGGGAGAGCACGGCCTTCACCCCCGCGACAAGCTGATGGCGCACCAGTTCCCGAACACGATGCACATTTCGAAACTTCGACAGCAGGCCACAAAGAGTTGACGACGCCTCATCCAGCGGAAACATCGCATGTAGAACTGAAGCCAACGAATAATTCACCTGACGCAGCACCCGTGATACCTGGTGGACACGATCCTGCACCGTCGCAAGGACCATGGCACGATCACGGTCCATCCAGAGGAACCCGCCGGCCTCCATGTCCTGCTGGGTCAGGCAGTTGATCCGAACAGCAACACACTCCTTTTCCTCCCTCGGAGCAAGGTTAGCACCTGCAATACTCGCAAAAGTAAGATGAAAGGCCAACAGGCACACCCGAAACAATGAGAAGCAGCTCGAGAAACTCACATTGAAGCTGATCGGACAAACGACGTAACTCCACCATCAAATACTCCTCTCTGGCAGCTCCTCGCTCTGCCTTCGATTTCCAAACATCGGCGTGGCCACGCACTCCAAGCAATTCTTTCTCAAGAGCACAGACGCGGTCTCGAAGAAACACAAGTTGCGACGCACCATCCAGGGATGGCCGCAGCTATGGTGTAGGCGAAGTATCAACGGGACCATCACCCGAAGGCCCCTAGAGTAAAAGAAGACAAGGATATGAACAAGCAGACGAAGGAGAACATAACTTGGAAATTCATTATGTGCAGCAAAAAGCCACTGCGTGGCACAAGGATCGTTCATAGATATAATTACAACAAAGGAAACAAAAGCTATCCTACAACCACAAGGCCTAAGAAGCTGCATCCTGAGTAGCCTCGGAGACGGACTACCTCCCCTTGGCCTCTTCCTGCTGCCTCAACGCGTACTCAGCGAGCAAGTAAATCAACTTCGGCCCATAACGCTTACAACGAGCAGCATAGAGGGCGAAGGCTACCTCGGATCCATCAGCAGCCATTGGCATCCGGGAGGTGACCTGATGAAGATCCAGCTCCGCTCCAGACGCCAGGGCCATTGCCAGCCCGACGGACGCGCCAATGCCTTTCTGCTTGCGCTTGTACGCCGCAGGCGCTTCGGCTGACAGCGCATCCACCAAAGCATCGACATCCTCGAGGGCGACGCCCTTGGGGAAGAGCTCCTTGTAGAAGCGCCCGAGAACCTCCTTGGCTTTGGCAAGAGAGACGACCACGGTACTGCAGCGGTCTTCGACCGCCGCAGCAGCATCATCCAGAGCACTTCCGTGCTCTAGAGCACCGCGATCAAACTCGATGCCCGCGGCATCTAAAGAAACAAAAGAAGCAACATAAATAAAAGCGCGGCAAGGAAAGACAAGGAAGCCGAAAAGGGAAGACGAAGCAACTCACCCGAAATAGCCTTGGCAGCCGCCATCATCTTGTCGGCTACCTCCTTCTCGCGCAAAGCCGTGGCGGTGGCCAGTTGGTCCTCGCGGTCCGTCGCCTCCTGATGCAGGCGCTCCTTGGCCGCAACTGCATTGGTTAGCTCCTGCTCAAGGCGCCCTTTCGCAGCAACGGCGTCCTCGGCCTTCTTCTCCGCTCGCCCAAGGCTCTTTTTGAGAGCATCAAGATCACGAAGGGTGGTATTGTTGTCCTTTGCAGTCAGCAGAACTTCTATCAGATCGCAGGACAAGAAATAAAAGAGGAAGCAAAAAGATCAACTCATGTACGCACCTTGAAGCTGTTTGAAGCTGGCTTCCAACGCCAGGTGCTGTTGCACCAGCTGGTTGGCGCCTTGCACAAAAGGCTGCAAAAGATACTACCCGTTAAAAGAAAGACTCGGGGGCTACGCCCAAAGTACGAGCAAAGTAAATCACACGCACGAAAAACGCCCAGGGGCTCCCCCCCAAGACTCACAGAAAAACGATCAGCAAATCATCATGCAGATGCTCGGGGGCTCCCCCCGAGACAAGACGCAAAAACAAAAAGTGATCAGCGGACCCCCCAAAAAACACCTGGGGGCTCCTCCCGTGGCAGAAAAAAAGGAACTTACGTGATCAGACGGCGACTCCGAAGGTCTAGCCAAAGTCTTTTGGGGGACAACCACCCGAGCCTCTTGCGGAGAAGGGTTCGGAGTAGCGCCCTCAGAGGTGGCCACCGTCTGAGGAGGAGGAGGAACAACCTTCGACTCCCCACCATCTCCCGAGCGCCATCCCTGAAGGAGCCGTCGGTGGAGTGGCTACAAAAGGAAAAATCAGCCAAGTACAAAGCAAACAGACAAGAGAAAGAAAAAAAGGAACTAAGGAAACTTACGAGTCGAGATCGCTCAAGTCGAAGACATGCGGGGTCTTCCTGCCCTTCTTCTCCTCTTTCTTCTCTTCCTTCTTCTCTTCCTTCTTCCGCTTCACCGGCAGGTGCGGTGCCACAGCCCGAACGGGCACGGCTGGAATAGGAGAGGAAGAGCCCCCATGACCCCCACTATGACGCTCAAGGCACAGCGGGTTCCTAGGCGTCGGCGGAGTCGAAGCATTCGACGATTTGCTGGAGCTCCGTGTCCGCTTACGAGTGTGATCCTCGCTCAACTCGTTGGCCTCTTCGGCCGGTGATCGCGCCGACGGAAGTTCAGACATGGAGTCCACTACCTCATTGTACGGTGCATCCGGGAACACTTCGGGCAATGGAGGCGACATTCCTGGCACCTTGAATTCCTGCACAAGAAGAAAACAAAAATTTCAGCACAAAAAGGTGCAAGGACAACACAGTCGAAAATAGCGCTACACGCACGTCCCAGATCTGCACCTGCGGAACTGGACAAGAAGCAGAGAACGAAGAAGTCAGCGACTTCCCCGGGATATCCTCTCCAGCCTTGTATTTCAGCAGCGGGCGAAGGATCCCGTCGAGATCCCCCTTGGAGAATTCCTCAGTAGAAACCCTAGTCGGATCACGGCGACCAGAATAAAGGAACATCGGGTGCGCCCTAGCCTGGAGCGGCTGCACCCGATGTTTGAGAAAGGTGCGAATGATATCCACACCGTTCACCTCCTTATCCGGAATCAGTTGAATATCCTCCACTTGACGATAGAGCCCCTCTATCTCCGCCACCTCGCCATCCAAGATCTGGTTCTTCCAGGACCTTTTCAGCTCGATTTTCTAGGAGGGGTCGAAAGGAGCAAGGCCAAATTCCTGCCCAGCCACCGTGGAGTCGCGGATGTAAAACCATCGCCTCTACCAGTACTGGACAAATTCGGACATAGAAAAGGAGAAGAAAAGAAGATTGGGTTTGAGGGAAATGATGCAGCCCCCAATGGGATAAACACCATCGGAGCCAGATTGCCTCTTCACGGAATAGAGTTTCCGGAAGAGGACAAAGTGCGGCTCGACACCGAGCCAACACTCGCAGAAAGTGATGAAACAGGCAACATGAATAAGAGAGTTGGGAGAAAGATGATGAAGCTGGATACCATAAAGAAAAAGCAATCCGCAAAGAAAATCGTGGATTGGGAAGGAGAGGCCCCGAAGGACAAAGGCGACGAACATAACCCGAAACCCAGCGGGAGGACGGGGAATTACCTCATCACCGGGAAGTTTGAAAGCCTCCCTATCCTGCGGGATTAGGCCCCGTTCATGGAGCTTGCGGAGATCATCCTCACGTGTCTCTGATCGCTGCCAGCCACCATCGGTGACACGGGTGACGGCGGAACCCTTCTTGCCACCAGCAACAACACTGGTACCAACTGCAGAGGAGTAATTTTTGGGCTTCCCCATTGCAGTGCGGCGGTGACGGCGGTGAGCACGCAGAATCAAGGAAGGAAAAGCTCGAGGAAATTCCAGCGCGTAGTGAGAAAGCTCAGAGAAGATGGGAGCAGTGAAACAAGAATGGCTGCGGTGAAAACAAACTAACTTTTTCCCCAATGATTATAAGGGTGAGGACGAAACACGACGACCGTCCATCGGGAATACCTAGAGACAACATCAAAATCTGACCGTCCACGTGTCAGCGCATCAGCGAACCGTCGCTCACACGCCGTCCACTATGCACGGAAATCGAGGCGATGCCGTAATTATCTCCACGCGGCGCGTGACCGGTCAACTCAAAGTCAGAAGGTGGGACCCATGATCGTCCAGTCACGTCATTTCTGGCGCCGCAGGCGCTTGAGGTCACCGATCGTCAACACTGATGCCATCAAAAGCTATACTAGCAACGGTTACAATCTTTCGGCTACACAGCTAAGAGTACTCATTCGAATCTACGATTCGACTAATTACTCGGGGGCTACTCCTAATAGGATCACTGGCCGCGCACCCAAAAAATGAACAAAGCACAACATCACTGAACTATTCTTCGAGTCCTACGTCGAGTCTGCGACTCCACTACAGACTTGGGGACTACTCCCATAGGGAGGATGGATTCAAGCATCCGAAAAATTTGTGTCCTACAGACCTAAAAGTCAACAAAGATTGAATTAAAAGTCTCTGCTCGAGTCTACGACTCGAACAGACACTCGGGGGCTACTCCCATAGGGAGCGCTAGTCGCACACCCTATGAATTCTTCGAGTGCGATCCTTCGGATCAACATGCAAAACTTTTCGGCAACTGTGCCCTAATTAACGCTAAGTGAGCAACGTCCTCCTTGGCCACCCGAAACACCTCCGCGGTGATAAACATTCGGATGCTGTGTTTGCGACACAAACATAAGACCTACAGTTATCATCTGAGGGCCTGGCAACGCACACGACTACCCTCTGCTAGTAAGAATCCGTGCCAACAGGCGCGATGAAAAATCCCGACAAACGCATTGGGTACATCATTTAAAATTTACTGGAATTCCCTCCTGTAAGTCCTCCGCGCCTGAGTTGAATTACGCCAGCATATGTTCCAGATTCAAGTCGAGGGACTCGAATCTGAAGAAGATCGTGTTGTTTTGTCCTAAGACAGTTAACTGACCCTGATCTGTCGGGAGAGTCAGGCACACGCATCAACAATCCCTACACACTCAAATCATTCTCTAAACAAACAGAGATAGCTGCACCCGAAGGATTGAAGAGTCCTCAGCCGAATCTACGATTCGAATGAACACTCGGGGGCTACTGACATGGTTATACCCTACGGGTACACAACCTTAGCATACCTGGTCCATCCCAATGAAGGCCCACGACAAATAGACGCCGACCCATGAAGATTTTCGTGTGGCCAGGGCCCATGACGCCTTCGGATCCTTGGAGAGCAAGACTAGAGTAGATAGAAAATTCAAAGGGGTAAACCCTGAAACCTGTAACCAACTCGATCTATGCCTGGGACCTGCCTACCTCTATATAAAGGCCAGGAGGGCACGACGAGGAGGCTCTCTTACGAGCTCTCACACACCACCGCATACACACCTCCACACCAGATTGCATCTGCACACCCTGTAACCTTCGGTTCCACCATAATCAGAGCAGACAAGCAGAAGTAGGGTTTTCCCTCCAGGGGCCTGAACCTGGGTAAATCTTGTGTCCCCGTATTGCTTGTTTGCTAACCGTTCCGCCATCTCCAGCATCCCCATCTTCTCCAAAACCCAAGTCCGTAACAATGGGCATTGGCGAGATCAAACCTCGTCAAAGGTAGAGTACTTTTAGGAAAGATTATTTTCAGGGATTGGAGGGTATTGCTCGGGTAACAGCAAAAAATTCTCACATATCCCCAAATCTCTAGTGGATAAAAATATGAGAGAAGTAAATAAGGCCTAAAGGCTAATATCTGGCAAGAGGCGAGACTAGGTTTCACACACCGCTAGTAGCGAGAAAGTTGGACCTCTTTATGCAAGTCTCTCTTTAACTATCCATAATAAGCTTGAGATTAAGAGTAGTTCACTTAGGTTGTATTTGTTAGCATGTGCCAACCCAGAATTCCTATCTCCACTCATACATGATATTTCTAGACAAGTTCAGTTCAGATTTCTTCTACGTTTGGTAGTCCGGATTTGCTAGAACAAGCTGGATAGAGATGTTGTTTGGTGGCTTGTGTCAGATCAGATATGATATTGTCTGATACGTCATAAATGTATCTATAATTTTTTATGTTCCATGCTTGTTTAATATCAACTTTGCTATGTTTTGTCTACGCTTTGAGGTATTTTTATACATTTTCTAGGACTAACCTATTAACAAGATGTCGCAGTGCCAGTTGCCTGTTTTCTGCTGTTTTTGGTTTCAGAAAAGCTAGTAAGGAAATATTCTCGAAATTGGATGGGACAAAAGCCAACGTCAATATTTCACCGAGGAGAACACAGAGACCGAAGGGCGACCGGAGGGGAGCCATAGGGTGGCCGCACCCCCCACGTGTGGACCCACCCTGGGCCGCGCCTGGGCAGGGTGTGGGCCCCCTGGCCACCCTCCTGCCTCACCTCTTCGCCTATATAAACCCCCCGATGCCAAAACCTTAAGTACCCGATCATATCTCTATGAAATAGTCCGTAGCCGCTGCCACCATCGTCCCTAGATTGGGGAGGGATCTGAAGCTCTTCCCGGCACCCTGCCGAAGGGGAGAGATCATCCTGGAGGCCTTCTTCATCACCATGCCAACCTCCGGTATGATACGTGAGTAGTTCACCCGTGGACTATGGGTCCATACAATAGCTAGACGGTTGTTTCTCCTCCTTTGTGCTACCATGTTTAGATCTTGTGAGCTCCGTTCATGATCAAGATCATCTATTTGTAATCATGCATGTTGTGTTTGTGGGGATCCGATGGATATTGAGATACTATGTCAGATTGATTATTGATTCTATCATGTCTTCTTGATTATTGATTCTATCATGTCTGTGTTATTTGAGATCTTGCATGCTCTCCGTTTTTAGTAGCTATCTTGCCAAGTAGATGCTAGTGACTCCAAGAGGGAGTATTTATGCATGATATTGGGTTCATGCCTCTATTAAATCTGGGGAAGTAACATAAATCTCTAAGGTTGTAGATGTGTTGTTGCTACTAGGGACAAAACAACAATCTTTTGTTCATGGAACAATTGTATTGTTTAGTTTACACACAATGCTTAATGCAGTTATCCGTTGCTTGCAACTTAATACTAGAGGGGGTTCAAATGATAACCTGAAGGTGGATTACTAGTCATAGATGCAGTTGGATATCGGTCTATGTATATTGTTGTAATGCCCAATAAAATCTCAGAGGATCATGAATGTCTAGTATTGCATTGTTATGCCTTGCTCAGTCCTGCCAATTGCCCCGCTGTAATTTGTTTACCCAGCATGTTATGTTATTTATCTTAAGAAGAACACCTCTAGTGAACTGTGGACCCCGGTCCAATCTTTACCATTGTTACATCATCTATTGTTATTGTTTACTTTCTACAAGCAACCTTTACCTTCCACACCATACGTTTAATCCTTTGTTTTCAGCAAACCAGTGAGATTGAGAACCTCACTGTAAGTTGGATCAAAGTCTTGAGTTTGTGTTGTGCAGGATTCCAAGTTGTCAGCAACACCTTGGAGTTGTTTCGTTGCTCCTACTGGTTCGATAACCTTGGTTTCATAACTGAGAAAAGACTCGCTGTTGTGCCCAGCATACCTTCCTCTTGGGGTCTCCCAACAAAGGTCTACTATTGAGCTGCATCAAGACGTTTTCTGGCGCCGTTGCGGGGGAGTTAAGGACGGCTTCACAAGGGGAGTCCTTCACAACCTTTCTCTTTACTTTGTTTTTGTTTTGCTTAGTTTATTTTGCTTTCTTTTGTTTGCTTCTTTCTATCAAAAATTACAAAAAAATAGTTTTGTTTGGATTGCCTTTTCTTATAAAAATACAAAAAATAGTTCCTACTATAGTTGTTGGTCTGTTGTTGCCTTGCTTTGTCATGCTTTCTATCAATGGCTGGTTTCTTTGAAACTAGTTCTTATTGGCAAGGTGGGTTCACGGAAGAACAAAAATATTATTATAAGGAACACCGCTTGTCACAAAAAGGGAAACAATTATGGGAACAAATTGATAAATTGAATACCATTGCTAGAAATGTGTGCTCTACTTATAATGTTACTTATTGCGTTGATAAATCTTGTTGCTATAGGAGGTATAAACATCTCCCTTTTCAATGTGAGTATAATGATAATGTTACCATATCTTCTTATGTTAAAGGAAATTATGACTTTTATGATGTGTAACAAATTGAAGAATTTATTGCTTGGAAGGGTGCATTTGAACTTGCTAGTTTGCTTGAAAATACTGACGATTCACCTTATAAACATGAGGTTTATGATATACTTAAATTTTGCTTTGATAATGACAAGGAAGAAAATGGCTATATTCTTAAATATTTTAATAGATTCTTTCCACCAACGGAAGATACTAATGCTTTGCAGGAGCCTATGAAAGAAGAAATCACTAAACCTGAAAGCTCATTAGATAAAAAAGAGGAGAGTGATGATCAAGAGGAGGAAGAATGGATTAGCTACCCATGCCTACCTTCTAATGAGAGTAACTCTTTATACCTTACATTATCTGATTGTCCCCCATGCTTACCAAAGGAGGATGAATGTTATGTTCCTATGGATTCTTTGAAATATATACCATGGGTAAAACTTGTGATAATAATTATGCTCCTATTATCCATGATAATCCTTTATTTGTGCCCAACTTCGAAATGCATGGTACTAAAGAGTTTTGCTTAGAAAATGTTTATGATAAAGCTCTAGATGATGGTTTTATATTGGTTGATAATATTAATTTTACTACTACTGAAAATAAGATTGATCAGTCATCTTGTTATAAAATTGTTAAAAGTGGGTTTGAAGGTTTTAATCCCACTATTTTTGAGCTTGACAAAAATTATGTATTTGTAGATCATGAAAAGCATGCTTTATGTGATAGTTATATTATTGAGTTTATTCATGAGGCTACTGAAAATTATTATGAGAGAGTAAAATATGGTTGTAGAAGTTTTCATGGTACTGAAACACCTCTCTATGTGCTGAAAGTTTTGAAGTTACTCTTGTTTTATCTTTCTATGCCTGTCACTTTGTTCTTTGAGAATTTATTTGCCTATAAGATTCCTATACATAGGAAGTGGGTTAGACTTAAATGTGTTCTAAATTTGCTTCTTGATGCTCTCTTTTACTTCAATTCATATTTCTTATGTGAGCATTTTCTCAAACTTTTCATGCCTAACTTAAAGGCGTTAAAGAAAAATACATCCTGGGAGATAACCCAATAGTTTTCTTGAGTATTTAATGTTATTATTTCTATAATAACCTCTTCTTATCCTTTTTATTTGATTTTTGTGCCAAGAATAACCTCTAATGAGAAGGAAGTAAGATTTGGGGAAGTTGCTATCCCAAAACATATTTTTGTGCTTCACTGTAAAAATTCCTGAAAAATCTCCGTATGTCGGATTGAGCTATAATTTTTTTATTAAATCCCCCAGGTTGTTAGATAACTTTATTTAGTTCAACACTTTTTGATTTGAGCAACAGAAGGTCTTCAAAAAAATTGGATTTTACCTGCTGGTCTGTTTTGACAGATTCCTGCCATTATTTGCATTTGCCTCTGGGTTCTCTTTGGTAAATTGAGCTTTTTGAGGGAATTACTACAGTAGCTTGTGTTTTTAATGAAAGTTTTGCTGTTTTGAAACTAAACCCAAAGGTTTATTATTTTTGAATACACTAATGTTGCTAATGAAGATTGTGTGAAGTTTTTTATGAAGGAAAATTTTCAGGTGTAGGCATAGTTTAAAAAACTGGACCAGCGACTGAACCGGTGAGGTCCTCGGTTCACGGTTCACTGGTTGGACCGCTGGTTCAAATCGGTTCAATGTTGGTTTATTAAGGAAAAAATATGGAGGGAAAAGTACTAATCTGTTAGAAAAGAGAAATATATTTAGAGTATACGTGAAGTATTTTGACACAAACATTGGTCGCCCCAGTTGGCTATCCCATGGAAACCTTTGTTGGCGCGAGCTGGGAGGTTTTGGTATCGAATCCCGACCTCCGCGGGATATTTTATTCTATGGATGGTTTTTTATTGGTCGGACCGCTGACCGGTTTTGCACTAAATAACTGGTTCGACCGCTTTTTGTCTGGTTTTTCCTGGTTCGTTAGCTGGCCAGAACAGTGTGCTTAAAAACCTTTGAGGCCTTAGGTTCCAGTTTTTTCCGGTTTAACCAGTGAACCGATCCGGTTTTTAAAACTATGGGTGTAGGGGAAGAATGATGTAATGAGATGAAGAATGGAAAAAAGCTCAAGCTTGGGGATGTCACCCCGTGTCACCCCAATAAATATTCAAGAGGTACAAGCTTCAAAGCTTGGGGATGCCTGGCATCCCCTTCTACATCAATAAAAATCCCAGGTCTTTCTAGACACTTCGTTTTTATTTTTTCATGCACTATTGTGTTGTTCTTGGAGCGTCTTAGTTTTTGTTTTTGGTTTTTGTTTGCTTAGTTTGCTTGAATAAAGTATTTGTACCCCCGCTTTCGCTGTGTTGTTTCAAATAAGTTGATTGGTGTTGGAGAAAGAGTAGAAAGTTCTATGCTTATAGTGGGGCAAAGGAAGCTTGATTTGACTGTGGCTTAGACTTTATCATGTCATGCTAGATGTTGATTTGACCTTATGCTTAGTGATTATTGCTGTAGCATGGTTTGTTCCAAACAATTGAGATTGCTTAATTTGCCTTAAAAGAATCATGCGTTGTTTTAGCATACAAAAACATAGTATTGTGGTATTCTCCTTTGATGCTTTGTTTGGATTGACTTGGCACATGATCACACCATGTTATGACTATGAACTAGTCACCTTAGCCTCTATGATCATTTAGTTTTTGACTTGTGATACCACTTTATGCTTTGATTGACAATGTTTGTCGCTCTGCATGATTATGGCCATTATTGCTCTCTTAGTTGGTCGCTCCTAGTCTTTTTGCCAGCCTCCACTTGTATTGAGTAAGCTCTACTCATGCATCCAACTCCCAAGAAACCAAGTTATCCCAAAGTGTCCACTATAAATTCCTATGCATGGTGTGTTACACCATTCCAAGTATATTCTTGTTTTATCTATCTTCCAAATTAAACTTGTTATATGAAAATTAATGATTAAAGCTCTCACAAACTTGATGGCACACTTTATTTTTCTTGATCCTAATAAACTTGAACCATTGTGTCATCTATGTTGTATATGCTTGCACTTATAAGTTGGGAATTAGCAGAACCGTGCTGTCACGGGGAACGCTTTCAACACCTATAAATATCTACCCAGTTGATATCATGCTCTTTTGTTTATAGATGTCGATGATGTGAAATAAAAGGGGAGCTTGTAAGTCCATGGAGTTATGTATATGTGTTAGAGAAACGCCTGGGCCGCTAGCCTAAGCCATGCCTAATCATGGTGGAAACTTGCAGCATCACCATAGTGAGCAATCTATGAAGCATTTTTCTTATATATAAAAAAAGAGAAACAGAAAAGAGGAAAGAAGAGAAAAAAGCACCATAATCCCATTGTAAATAAGAAGATTGCTAAGATTCTCATTGTCTGCTTGCCTTGTCATTTTGATATGGGATAGCTCCCGTGTCATGGGGCAAGGGGTACCCCGTTGGCGGTTCTCTATGATACACATATATTTACTATGACAAGAACTTACCGATAACTAAAGTTGAGTAGCATGATTAACGGCCCTCATATTCAAGGGACATGAGATTGCCAACTTATACTTTGTCAAGCATATACTCCATATTTTGTTCACTTTAACCTTAATCGCTTCAAGATGCTTATGATAGGGGCAATGAGAGTTGAAAGCTAACAAGTACCATAATTTTTGGAAGCTCTTTATGAAACTTGAAATCCCTGCTTCCCTTTGAAGGGTCTTTCTTCCACTTTTATATTGAGTCTCCACATTCTATCTTTAGGCACCAATTAAAAGATCATAGTTGTCATTCTTAGTTCTATTTGCATTGTCCCAAAACTTATTTATTGATTCATAATGTTGATATTGCTTGTTCTTAAACTATTTGTATCTAGTCACCCTTATGAACTTTGAAGGTGTCCTATGCATTTATGTTTTGCTACTCCATAAGGGACAAGCTGAATGCCACTATGCTATGGTTTCTATATGTGAAACAAACAAACGTCTCTCAATGCATTGTTATTCATGAATCTTTGTTTGTATCCTTTCATGTTGCAATATAGTTAGTATGTCTTATTGTTAAACTTCATCTTTCATGCTCATTTTTAGAGTACTTTGATCCTAGCTTTAAATGCTTGCAAATGGTTTGATCATGATTGTGATGGTGCATGTCACCTCAAAAATTATCCTTTTATCACTTACCTACTCGAGGACAAGCAGGAGTTAAGCTTGGGGATGCTTGATACGTCGTAAACGTATCTACAATTTTTTATGTTCCATGCTTGTTTAGTATCAACTTTGCTATGCTTTGTCTACACTTTGAGGTATTTTTATACATTTTCTAGGACTAACCTATTAACAAGATGCCACAATGCCAGTTGCCTGTTTTTTGCTGTTTTTTGTTTCAGAAAAGCTAGTAAGTAAATATTCTCGGAATTGGACGGGACAAAAGCCAAAGTCAATATTTCACCGAGGAGAACACAAAGACCGAAGGGGAGCCACAGGGTGGCAGCACCCTCCACGCGAGGGCGCACCCTAGGCCGCGCCTGGGCAGGGTGTGCCCCCTGGCCGCCCTCCTGCCTTGCCTCTTCGCCTATATAAACCCCCCGATGCCAAAGCCCTAAGTATCCGATCATATATCCACGAAATAGTCTGTAGCCGCCGCCACCACCGATAGTGGGTTCATGCCTCTATTGAATCTGGGGAAGTGATAGAAATCTCTAAGGTTCTAGACGTGTTGTTGCTACTAGGGAGAAACCAACAATCTTTTGTTCATGGAACAACTGTATTGTTTACTTTACACACATTGCTTAATGCAGTTATCCGTTGCTTGTAACTTAATACTGGAGGGGGTTCGGATGATAACCTGAATGTGGATTACTAGTCATAGATGCAGTTGGATGGCGGTCTATGTATATTTTTGTAATGCCCAATAAAATCTCATAGGATCATGAATGTCTAGTATTGCATTGTTATGCCTTGCCCAGTCCTGTCAATTGCAACGCTGTAATTTGTTTACCCAACATGTTATGTTATTTATCTTAAGGAGAACACCCCTACTGAACTGTGGACCCCGGTCTAATCTTTACCATTGTTACATTATCTACTGTTACTGTTTACTTTCTTCAAGCAACCTTTACCTTTCACACCATACGTTTAACCCTTTGTTTTCAGAAAATCAGTGAGATTGACAACCTCATTATAAGTTGGAGCAAAGTCTTGAGTTTGTGTTGTGCAGGATTCCAAGTTGTTAGCAACACCTTGGAGTTGTTTCCTTACTCCTACTGGTTCGATAACCTTGATTTCATAACTAAGGAAAGACTCGCTGTTGTGCTCATCATACCTTCCTCTTGGGGTTTCCGAACGAAGCTCTACTATTGAGCCGCTTAATTGTCAAAAAAAATTACATAGAGATCCATGTACAGAAAAGAAAAGTGCAATCTGGCCCTTAGACAAAAAATTAAAAAAGCAATCGGGTCCTCGCATCATAGCGTCGTCGGTGCTCTGTCGTGAGGCCTCGCGCTACCGAGAGCTCACACCGCTAGGAGCGTGTCGCCGGTAGCTCGCCCACTAGGAGCACACCGCCAAGATCTCGCGTCGTCAGGAGCCCGTCGGTTGAGTCCATGACGCGGGTGGCCCACGTGAGTTGTGGCTTGTATCCGGTGCGCTCACAAACAGATTTTGGAGACAAAATATTATCTAAAATCTGTTTGGATCAACGAACCAGTCACAAATTTGGGTTAGACATCTTTAGTTTTGAACATCGCTGCCATCTTTAAATTTTCTTGACCACATGATGACCTTATAGATGGATTTATTTCGCTTTTCCAAAAGCTAAAGACAACGAAAAAGGATGAGAACACCAAAAAAAATGGATTTGGTGGACGAGCTTACTTACTTGAGCTCTTTTGTACAAAAAAGTCGAAAATGATATTTTCAAGTTTTGAAAAAATCTGAAAAAATGCACATGTAGGTAATTAAGTATATTTTAATTGTGCAATATCTCAATCTGAAATACGTTGTATTATGGACTGCACAAAAACAATAAAATTTGACAAGATTTGGAAGTTACGGCTCACCTGCTTAGATATGTATTTTTGTCTATTTTGTGTAGCCTAAATAGACAATATTTCAGATTGGGACTTTGCACACTTAAAGTATACATCAGTGCCCTATTCATATTTTTTCAAAACTTTGAAATGCAAATTTGGGGTGTTCAAACTAAAAGGCTCCCGTGAGACGCACTAGGGAAAACACCCACTTCCTTTGGTACCCCTATCATTTTGTCAGAATCACACGGAATTACACATATAAGTTCTGACCATGCCTTTCATCGATTTTAGGTTTAGCATTTGGTTTTAGAATTGGAATCTGATTAATTTTTTTCTTTGCATTAGTATCACCCTTGGCGGTTTTACGTTCCACGTGTTTGGTTTGCGTTGTTTTTTCTTAAAATTAGAGTTGCTCTTGGCTTTCTTCTCGTTGGATCTTTGATTTGTGAAAAATACCTTGCTTGGAGCTCAGAAGAATTCCTCTCAAGATTCCCTAAAGATAACTCATTAAGTATATAGAGGTTGGAGCTCACAAAAAGTGTTGGAGTAGGATTTAAAGTAAACTTCCCCGCTAAGGCTATGTTCGGTTAATCCTCTACCCAAGAGGATTAAAGTGGATTGGAGTGGAATAGGGGGATTTTGACTTACTAGGGATTTAATCTCTCTCAAACCCTTCCAATCCACTTCAATCCCAGCTGAACCGAACAGGCCCTAAATGGGTACGTGGGTATATGTGCAGGTTGGCCTAGAAATACAACCATTATACTGAAATATACACAACTTGAAGGCATCGACCGGAACCACTTGGTGGGACCGAAACAAGTTGGAGTGCAACCCTTTGAACTTTTTTTGAGATGGAATTCTCAATTCCATTAACCAGAAGACACAACGCTGGTCACGTTGATGTTTACAACATGAGACAAAGATTCCAGCCATAACGATCGAATCTCCCGCCTACGCACACCTACTGTAGTCAGTTCGTGTGCAAGATTATTACAAGCTCTTGGACAGTACGTAAATGAGACCAACGTTACGCAAGTCTCGATAGATCATGCCTGTGTACGATCAAAGGGTTGATAGATACCCAACACGTCCAGGTCCAAAATAGTCTTCATCCTAGCTAGGAACCAAGGGAGGATCACTCTTTGACTGGGGACCAACTTTAGGTGTCTACTACCCTTTCACTCACCGGGTTCAAGGTCAAAACATGAGAAATTCATTGTATAGACCACTAAGTCCTAGCTCCGAGGCTTCTATTCCTCAACATTCAGAAACTACAGTTGAAACTCCATGATTTCGCTACTAGTGTTCTTTGATTTTCCCAAACGAAATCACTCAGCCTGGTTTGAAGCAAACTTGAGCATCTCACTAGTCTCGGAGGTTCTACAAAATACCCACTTGGAGGGGCCAACCTGAGCTGTGCTCAAGTTTGCTTGAAACCCTGTTGACTCGAAGGGGCCACCTTGGAAGAAGAAACAATTATAGTGGGTGGGAATATTCCAGAAGAATTTCAACCGAGCACTAAACAAGAAAATCTTCTGCATACCTATACTCGAAGTAATAACTGGATCAGGAAAATCTACAAGAGGTTCTCATCTTGCCGAAACACTTCCAATATTTGTAGCGGTCGATCATGAACCATTTTGCAACTAGCATGTTTTAGGACGAGGAGTTGAAACTCGCTAAAACAAACATTAGTCCCTTAATCATGTCTCCGTAAATCATCAATACCCGCAGCGGGCCTGAAATGCATTTTTCATATGATTTGTACACAAGTACTAGAATGGTAGTATTAAGGATTGGCTGGTGGATGTCATGTCGATCCAGTTTTCGAAACATGCGGAAAAAAAGTCACGTAAATCATAATGTTCTTCTAGATATAATAAGTTAAGGTTTTGCCGCCAAAGAAAAGGTTAGGTATACATAAAAAATTTGGTTTTTCTACCACAGCACCCAAATAATACATTGAAATCCATATCATTTTGTCTTCGAAGAAACGTTCAGACGACATGAAATATACAGTGCCACGAGATGTATTTGCACCAAGAACAAAATAACCAAGTGCTGCAATTTTTGCACTTTGAGAGGCATCCGACGTTCATTTCGAGAGCTCTTCCTCCTCCTCCTCCAGCTTACGGTTCATCAGCTAAACAAATACGCATCTCAATGCACCGATGCTCGTGCAGATGATGTTGCCTGTTGTAATGGAGACATGGCACTGGCACACAACCTCTTCTTCGTCTGCAGAAGCAGATTCTCGGTGTCTGCAGGTCCAGCTGTGCAGTGGCATATTCGAGATCCCAGCGGAAACACGGTGATCATGCTGCAGGTACGCCTTGGAGAGCCTCCAGTTGTTGTCCATCGTTTTTGAAAAAAAAAATTAGCTAAGCTTGATGTTGTCCATTCTTTACATTAGTCCCACGCACGCACACACGTGTGCGCACATACACCAGAAAGAAAAAATTACTTATATAATTCTTATCATTATTGAATATTATACACAAGGTTAGACAGATTTGTTAAAACAACTTTGTAATGGAACTAGTCTAGATTTATCAGTAGCACTGTACCTTGCCTTTCTAGATCGAAAACAGAGAGAGAGAGAGAGAGAGAGAGAGAGAGAGAGAGAGAGAGAGATCCGAGAGGGGAACTACCTGCTCCCTGGCTCGACAGACACGAGCCAGAGGGAATGCCGGAGCTTGTGCCGGAGCTGGAGCCGCCGTCGTTAGCCATGGGAAAAGGGGGGCGACGGCGTGAGCGTGGGTGGTTGAGAGTGGTGGCGGCGAAGCTTCCCGTCGGCCTAGCGCGAACCCTAAACGGTGGGTGTGTTGGTGGGGGGCTGCGGTGCACGGTGAACCTCGTACCGTGTGCGTCCGGCTCCCCACCTCTTTATATACGCGCTGGCGACAGGGGCCCACCAACCATGGACAAGGTTGGGCGCCCCCGATTAGTGCGTGATGAGGGACTCCGTTCGGGCCGTTGGGCCCGAACGTGGGAGAGATCTATCTAACATTCTCCCCCTAGATCTCGTCTTTACTTTTAACTTTGTACTTTACTCGTTTCATCACAGAATCACAGATTGATACATAGAGCATGTTTCATCGTCTCAGCTCAATTTCCGATAGAATCAGACAGCCACTATATACCTTCTTGTTTTGAAACAGATGCTGTTACTTTTGGGCCTCTGTAGTCCAGGAATCATAGGCTTCCCATTAAACCCATGCCGGCTATGTGTTCCTTGAACACATTGAATGGTAAGCCTTTCGTTAGCGGATCCGCAAGCATATCCTTTGTTCTTATATGCTCGAGTCTTATAGTTTGATCCTGAACTTTGTCCTTCACAATATAATACTTTATATCTATAGACTTTGTAGCATTACTCGACTTGTTGTTGTGATCATAGAATACTGCGGGCTCGTTGTCACAGTACATCTTTAGTGGCCTGCTGATGCAGTCAACCACTTTCAAGTCGGGTAAAAATTTCTTTAACCATAACGCCTGTCCCATGGCCTCATAACATGCTATAAATTCTGCATACATCGTAGATGATGCAACTATCGACTGTTTGGCGCTTCTCCACGAAATAGCACCTCATGCGAGAGTAAAGACATATCCTCTCGTGGAGTTTCTGTCGTCTTTATCTCTCGCAAAATCTGCATCTGAATACCCTTTTATCTCTAGGGAATCAGATCTTTTATATGTTAGCATGAGGCCTTTTGTGACTTGTACATAACGCAAAGCTTTCTTTACCATCTTCCAGTGCTCTATGCCTGGATTCTCTTGATATCTACCGAGTACCCCGGTGATAAAATCTAAGTCAGGGCGAGCGCATACTTGTGCATACTGTAAGCTTCCAACAGCCGAAGCATATGGTACTGACTTCATTTGATCGATTTCATATTGATTCTTTGGACATTGGGATTTTCCAAAACTATCGCCCTTGACTATGGGAGCAGGTGTTGCATTACTCGCATGCATATTGTCTTTCTTTAAAATCTTTTCACAATACGCTTTCTGCGACAGTCCTAACACTCCATTCTTTCTATCTCGGTGAATTTCTATGCCCAAAACATAAGAAGCTTCACCAAGATCTTTCATGTCAAAATTTGATGACAAGAACTTCTTTGTATCTAGTAGTAGACTAACATCACTGCTAGCAAGCAAGATGTCATCCACATACAGAATTAGGAAAATATATTTCCCACTTTTGAACTTTGCATAAATGCAGTTGTCCTCAACATTCTCATTGAATCCAAATCTTTTAATTGTATCATTAAAATTTAAATACCACTTCCTAGAGGCTTGCTTTAACCCATAAATGGATTTCTTTAGGCGGCATCCCATATGTTCCTTCCCCTCCATGAAAAAACCCTTGGGTTGTTTCATGTAAACATTTTCTTCTAAATCTCCATTTAGAAATGCCATCTTAACATCCATTTGATGCAACTCTAAATCAAAATGTGCAACTAGTGCCATGATGATTCTGAAGGAGTCCTTACATGAGACCGGAGAAAAAGTCTCATTGTAGTCTACGTCTTCTCTTTGCGTAAAGCCTTTTGCCATAAGTCTAGCTTTGTACTTTTCTACATTCCCATTGGAGTCATACTTTGTTTGATAGACCCATTTGCATCCTACTGTTTTGGCTCCTTTATGAATTTCCTCTAAGTCCCAAACATTGTTGGAACTCATCGATTTCATTTCATCTTCCATTGCCTCCACCCACTTGGCTGAGTGAGGGCTACTCATGGCTTCTTCATATGAGGTAGGATCGCCCTCCATATGAACTATGTTGTAGACTTTGTATATTTCTTTGGAAATGGCTGGTCTTCGTTCTCTTTTAGACCTTCTGAGTTTATCAGACTCTTGCTCATTTCTTGCCTCGGGTTCAGGCACATTTACAGTGTGTGGATGTTCTGGCTCCCTTTCGTTCTCAACAGTGGGTTCAGGTGGCTCATGATGGACAGGTTCCGGACTTTCGCCCATTGTTGTCACGTGTGGAGTCACAACAGGTGACGGCACCACAACCTCAGGGGTTGTAGATGGTGGCACAACAGGTAGCGAGAAAAATGGCTCCTGAGTCATCGGATTAGGTGCATGCACCCTCTTCTCCTCAAGATCAATTTCCTGAGCTACCGTGCTCCCCCTCATCAATTCGTCCTCCAAGAAGACTGCATGTCTCGTTTCTACAAACTTTGTATATCTGTCAGGACAGTAGAAACGATAGCCTTTTGACTTATCTGGATAGCCAATAAAGTGGCAAGATACTGTTTTGGGGTCTAACTTTGCAATGTTTAGATTGAAAACTTTTGCCTCAGCTGGGCTCCCCTAGACCCTCAAGTGGTGCAGAGAGGGGACTCTGCCTGTCCACAATTCATACGGTGTTTTGGGCACCGACTTACTTGATACTCTGTTGAGAATGTGAATGGCAGTTTTAAGCGCCTCCATCCACAATCCCAATGGGAGGGTGGAATAGCTCATCATGCTGCGCACCATATCCATAAGGGTACGGTTACGCCTTTCAGCTACTCCGTTTTTGCTGAGGTTCTCCCGGCATGGAATACTGGGCGACTATTCCATTTTCCTGCAGGAACCTTGCAAAGGGTCCTGATACTTGATCATATGGAGTATGCCGACCGTAGTACCCCCCCCACGGTCAGACCGGACTATCTTAATTTTTTTATCATGCTGATTTTCTACTTCAGCTTTGAATATTTTGAATTTATCCAATGCTTCCGATCTTTCCTTAATTGGATAAATAACCATACCGGGAGTGATCATCCGTGAATGTTATGAATGAATCATAGCCATCCACACTTTTCACCGGAAACGGTCCACAAATATCAGTGTGGATTATTTCTAGTGTAGCTATACTTCGGTTTGCACCATTTTTAATTTGTTTTACATACTTTCCTTTAATGCAATCTATGAATTTCTCGATGTCTGAGAACTCTAACGGAGGAAGAATGTCATTTTTAACGAGGCTTTCTATTCTTCCCCTCAAAATATGGCTTAATCTGCAGTTCCATAACTTTGATGAGTCAACAGTTCGCTTTCTTTTCTTTTGTTCTTTGTTCGACAAGGGAACTTGTTCATTCACATCACACACAGAAAATACTTTCTCATGCAAAGATAATAAATAAAGCTTGTCATGTAGTGTAGCAATACCCACACAAGTATCTTTCAACCAAATGGCACATTTTCCATATCCAAAATAGCACTCATACAAGTCTTTGTCCAAGCACGACACACTTATTAAATTTCTATGAATGGAAGGAACAAATAAAACATCCTTAAGCAAAAGAGAAGAGCCATCAGCCAGCTCTAGAGGAATGTCGATCCCATTCGCCACTTCAATGAGTCTTTCTCTTTTTGGCAAAATCCTTGTCGAATGGAACCACTATAAAGAGTTGGCAACATGAACAGTTGCACCAGAGTCAATCCACCAAGTAGATTTAGAAAACTTTTCATACAGAGATTCATTAACAAAATAGACTATATCTTTACCGTTTTTGGCCATTATGGACTTCAGCCATATTGGGCAATCCTTTTTGTAGTGGCCAACCTTCTTACAATGGTGGCACTGGTCTTTGTCCCCAGGGGTAGACTGCTGGTACTGATGCTGGTGCTGTTGTGGGCCCTTGCCATGTGGCTTGGAAGGTGAGCCACCATGGTTACTGTTGGTGAAGTTCCTCTTCCTATTGTCCTTCACGTAGTTCAAGGAACCACCGTGAATGGACTTTAGCCTTTCTTCCTCTTGAGAACACATCCCTATGGTCTTTTCAATGTCCCACTTTTCAGGGGACATGTTATAGTTGATGACGAAGTTCTCGAACTGTTGGGGAAGAGAGGCCATGACAAGATGCACCAGAAGAGCAGGCTTGAGCTCGAGGTCCGCATCCATGGGCTTCAACTTAGCCACCAAGTTGGACATCCTCAAGATGTGCTCTCTAATGCCATGTGGCCCTCCCGTATACTTTTCTGTCACCAGCTGTTTGAGCAGCTGGGTTGCATACATATTTGAAGAGCCAGTAAACTGGCTCTTTATCTTTCCAAGGTACTCGCCAACAGAGGCACACTCTTCAATTGAGCCTACTATTGCGTTCTCAATTGTGTTCTTGACAAAAGCCAAGCATTTATTATTTGCATTGACCCACTTTTGATTGTCTATTGAGTAGGCCAGCTCCAAAGGAGCATGGTACCTCTTTCTCTTTTCAAATGCAGCACTTTCCTCAGCATCACCCCTCATCGGGTCTTTGGGCTTGACTGGTTGTTTGTGAAAGAACATGTGGGCCCCCATGTGTGGTTTTGGTAATTAATGACAATCTTTATGGACTAATGTGTGTATTAAGTTATACTTGTAGGAATTGTCCATTGGCATCGCTTGGAGCTTGTGTCGGCTTCAAGGTCGATGAAATGAGAAGAAGATATGTTGTGTAAGCTCAAAATGCGCAATCTTTAGAAGATCTCATGTTTGATGCTTGCCATCCTCGGTGATCATGGATCGATGATGAGGAATCAAGAAAGGCGTTCCATCTTGAGAAGGGAAAGATCGTCTACATCGAGCTCAAGTGGAATGCTCAAGAAAAAGGAATAATCTTGGTAGGTTTTCCCTTTTGCCGGTCTTATATTGTTAGTGGAAGACCGGTTTAGGATAGATAACCGTACTATCAAGAGGGGCTCTCGAATGAGTAACTCGATCACATCGTTCGGAGAGAGCTCAAACCTTTGCATACTTGCATCATCGTATTTTGTTTTTATTTTGTCTTATCCATGTGAGGATATAGAGCTTGTGGTAATCTCCATAACAAGCTCTTGTTCATCAAAATCGGATCCCTCTTTTATATCTTATTGCGATTTTGATCTATGCGGTTTTTCGGTTTCTCACCAAGTGAGGTATCTCACATTATTATACTTGATACATTCTCACTCGGTGTAACCAATATTTTCACCTTTTATAGGGAAGCTCATGTCGTCCTCTTTCCAATGCAATTGGAATCGGGTCGATCGGAGTTACCAATCAAAAGTTATAGTAGTTTGAATATCTGCTGGTCTCCTAGGTACCAAAATGTGGTAGTACCGCATTTTAGTACCTAGCGAGGCAGAAGGTTTTGGAAAGTTTCCAAAATCCACTGCCGGGCTAGGTACCAAAAAGCAGTAGTACCGCATTTTAGTACCTAGCGCGGCAGAAGGTTTTTTACTTCGTCATTTGGATATATCCTCCCTTGCTGGACTATGATGTTTCTTTGCATGATCTTGTAGAGGTTGTTGTCCTCTTCGAAACGAGCCCAAGATCATCGAAATCGGAGTCCGGATGCAAAAGTTATGGTTGTTTTCGTTCTGTGATGACCGGTAGTACCGGACCAGGATCCGGTAGTACCGGGGTCCGGTAGTACCGCATTTTGGTACGAGGGAGTGCAGAGAAAAAATGCGTTTGGAGCCCCATGAACCCCAGGAAATGTCCGGTAGTGCCGGGAAAGTCCGGTAGTGCCGGGAAAAAGTCCGGTAGTACCGGGAATCGCGTTTTTGGGCTGCAACGGTTGGATTTTGGAGGGACCTATATAATGGGCCTTCTTCCCCAATGGTTCCTCAACCATTCTTGCAAGATTTCCCCTCCATTGTTGACCTTCTTGAGCTTGCTTTCTCTCAATCCCTCCGATGATTCTTGCATATTCTTGAGGGATTTGAAAGAGGAGATCTAGATCTACAATCCCACCAATCAATCTCTCCTCTAAGTGAGGGGAACATATTGGGATCTAGATCTTGGAGTCTTTTGTGGATTTCCTCCATTGTTCTTCCTCTCTTATTCCCTCATAAGCTTTTGTAGCTTTGGTGGAATTTGGGAGAGAATGATTTGAACACCTTTGTGGTGTTCTTGCCATTTGCATTTGGTGCATCGGTTTGTGTTCTCCTCGGAGGATTTGGTTTGAGTTACTCTTTGGAGCTTGTCACTCTTGGGTTCTTGGAACCCTAGACGGTTTTGTGGCCTTGGTGGCATTGTGGCCTTGGTGGCATTTGTTGAGGCCTTTTGTGCCGTTTGTTGGGAGCCTCCAATTAAGTTGTGGAGAAGTGCCCCAACCTTGTGAGAGGTTCCGGTTGCCACCGACAAGTGCACCGATAGTGGAAGCGTGGATCGATCCCGTTGGGGTGAGATTCACCGGAGAATAAGGGAGGCCTTTTGTGGCGTTGGTGGTTTGATACCACCCCCTCTCCAAACGATACGTACTCCATGTTGGGAGGAACTCGGTAAAATATCGGTGTCCCCGCGTGCCTCGGCTATCTCTATACCCGAGCTCTTCACTTATGCACTTTACATTGTGATAGCCTTCATGCTTGAAGTAATATATATCTTGCTATCACTTTGTTGTTTGTATTGCTTAGCATAAGTTGTTGGTGCACATAGGTGAACCTTAGTTGTTCTAGGTTGTGCTTAACAAAGTAAACACTAGTTTTATTCCGCCTTTGTTGAGCCACTCTAGGAAAAGATTTTATCGCCTATTCACCCTCCCTCTAGGCGACATCTGTATCCTTTCAATTGGTATCAGAGCCCGGTCTCTCATTTTAGGCTTCACCGCCTTGAGAGTAAAGATGCCGGCTAGAGGATTAGTGCACAGTGACATGTTCATATTCGATGTCACAAATTATGATATATGGAAAACTCATATGCTTATTCATTTTCGGGACATGGACCCAAATTTGGAGCGTATTGTAGATATAGGTTTTTCTCCTCCTATGGATTTTAAAAATCTATCTTGTGAGGATGAGAAAAACCTATATCTCGATGCTCAAGCTTCTAATGTGCTTGTTAATGCTTTGAGCCATGTAGTTACATCTTCAATTATTCCTTTTTGGAGCGCTCATGAGTTATGGACAAAACTTCAAGATAAATATGTTGTGTCCAACATTATTGAGGATGATTGTGTTGCTTCCACTTCCGGTCGAGATGAGTTCTCATCCTCTACCACTTCACCAACATGTGATTTTTCACAAGGTAATTATATGGTGAGTGGTGATAGAAATTGCAATTTGGATAGTGTGCTTACTATTTGTGATCCTTCATCTCTATCTAGTTGCAATGATCTATTTTTGGACCTTAACACTTCTAGCACTCAAAACTCCTTACATGCTTGTGTTAATAGTCCTTGCATGTCATGTAGAATTAACTTGGATAAATCTTGTGATGATATGCTTGGGTTGTCTTGTTGCCATGACAAAAATGCTTCTACTTCCTCTATTGCTTGTGTTGCTAACCATGTAGAGGAAAATGAAGATTTTATGGGACAAGACAAGTTTTTGAATAGAGCTACAAGAGCAATCTCATCATCACCTTCCCCCGGTTCTCACCTATGCCTTATGGCTAAAGGAACGAAGGTATCCTCTTTGTATCCCATTGTATCTCATAATGATGATGAGGTTGAGAATGATAATGATGATGATCCACTAGTTGATTATGATATTGCCTCTATTCTAGATATGGGAGAGATTGTCTTTTCTGCACTTCATATAAATAAAATTGCTTCCTCCAAATTTGTTGAAATCTTGACTTGTGCTATTGAAGGCAAGAAACTTATTGAGGAACAAGAAAATATTATCTCTCAAAAGTTTGCACTTGAGCGTGAGTATGCTAATGAAATTGCACAACTAAAGGACTCCCTTGAAGAAGAACAAACCACCAAAGAATCTCTTGAGGAGACTTTTACTCTAGAAGTCTCTAGAGTAAAGGAATACCATGATAGAGAACTTGCGGTGGCAAACTCCTTCAAGATTAAAAATGGTGAACTTGACGTTGCTTATGCTAAACTTGTTGAGGATTTTAAGCACCTCGAAAATGGCTCTCGGGTCGTTAAGAGGGAGCTCATCAAACTCACCGAGTCACATGAGCAACTTAAAGCTTCATATTCAAAAGAGCTTGCCAAGTTGCCCTCAGCTCTTGCTAATAATAATGATGCTTGTGCTACTAACTCTATATCTTGTGAAGCATCTATTTTGAAGGAAAATGTTGAGCTAAAGGCTCAACTTGCTTTGCTAACTATCAACTATGTGAAATTAGAAGAAAGTCATGTTAAGCTCTCAAGCTCGCATGAGGATCTTCTAGTCTCCCATGGTACGCTAAAGTTAGCTCATGAGGCCATCGTGTCAAAGGTAACATCTAGTGGGCCTCATGTGGACATTAGCACTATATCTACTCCAAATGTTATATTTACATGTGCTAGTCCTTGTAATTCATCCTCTCACAACCATGCTATATCTCGTGATGAATTACATTCCGTGCCTTGTTGCTCTAACAATGTAGAATCTACTTCCTCTAGTTCTTTTGTTGAAACTAACCATGTAGAGGAAATAAAAGAGCTCAAGGCTCAAGTCACTTCTTTGAAGAATGACTTGAAAAAGGGTCATCAAGGGAAGGCCACACTCAACAAAATCTTGAGTCTGCAAAAATCCCCCAATGACAAGAGTGGACTTGGATTCAACTCCAATGTCAAGAACAAGTCCACTATCAAGTTGAAGCACAAGGACAACAAGAAGAATGGCCAAGATCAAGTCAAGTATCCGACCAACATTGTTTGCTTCAAGTGCAAGGAAGAAGGGCATCATGTCAAACATTGCCCATTAAATAAGAAGTTCCTTGGCAAGAAGCAACAAGGGAAGCGGCCTCAAGCTCTACATCTTGTTAGAGATGGGCCTCCTCCCAAGAAGACTCAAGCTCTTCCTCAAGTTGTTGCTTCATCCAAAAATAAAGATGGCAAGAGAAGAACTTGCTACATATGCCGTGAGAAGGGGCACATTTCTTCCGCATGCACTATTGGTAACTCCTCATCCCATCCTATCTTGATTGATGATTCTTATTCTCTTTGTAAGGATGAGGTTGGCAATGTGTTTGCCAAATTTGTTGGTGCTCAATGTGGTGTCAAGAAAAGAACCATTTGGGTTGCCAAACCTATTATGACTAACCTCTTAGGACCCAACTTGGTTGGGGACCAACAAGCCAAAACTTGATCAATAGGTGTGTTTTGGAGGGCATTGGAGACTTGGATACATCATGAAGAATTAAGGTATATTCATTATTATATTTGTCAAGCCAAGTCATGTGGTTTATATTTCTCCTATTATTATATTTCCAATGTTCCTCCTTGCGGTAACATATGCTTAACGCATTTCATTGAAAGTTACTCTCCCCCTTGTGCATGTGTTGGTTTTGTATCTTCCATGCTTTTGTACAAGTTGTGCTTTCCACTTAATTATCTTGAGGTATCAATCATATGTGTATATGATTAAGTGGCACAACATGTATGTGTGTTTATTGTGTTTGAGCCTTTCTTGATTATATTTGGTATCTTATTTGGCTCTTTTTGAGAGATTAATGGATTATCCCATTTTGGGGGAGTGTTATGCTTGGGCATTCCACAATCCTAAAATTGTGTGTACATGAGGAATACCACCTAGTATTTATATTGGATTATTGTCTAGCCTCTATGTGGTACAATTCTCATGAGAAATTTAAGTTTTATAATGTCCATTAATTATGTCTATTTGTATCATTTTGCCTCATGTTGGTTTTATGGTAGTATCACATTATGGGGGAGTCATATGCTTAGTGCATATTACAAATCCTAGAAAATGTGGATATTCGAGGTTGTGTCACTTAGAATTGATATTGATAATTATCTAGCACCTATGTGACACATTTGCTCATACAATTTCCAATTTGCTTGAATGGCTTTATTGATCTTATTTTGGATCTTGTATATGAGAGTGGTTCTTGGTATGTGTTTCCTCATATTTAGATATAAATATTCGCATGGAAACCATTTTGTAACATCCCTAAAACCATGTTTCAAACTCATGCATATCATCCAAGCATCCATGATCATATGAGTTTCATTTCAAACAAAAAATTTCAAAACAGAAGCTTTGTTGCTCAATATTTCATGTAAGTTTACTCAAGCCCTTGTGTTACTTGTTTTGAGAAAGGTACTGTTAATCATTCAGTATGGTTTAGAATCCAAACTCAAGTGATTTCAAAAACTTGAGCAAAGTCTCAAAGAAAAATATGAAATAAAAACCAATTCTATGCCTATTATCACACCTCATAAAGGCATGGTTTTATTTTACTTTCGAAAGTCCCAAGTGTGTTTGAGTAAACAGATGTGTTTGACACTTATTTTGAGTACAGATTTATTGTACAAAAATCCTGAAAAGTTTTGGAATCAAACAGATTTGAATTGAAGTTTGAAAACCATTTTAGAAAAGCAAACAGAAAAAGAAAAAAACTTAAAAGAGAAAAAAATAAGCCTCAACCGAATCTGGCCCAACTGGCCCAGCTAAGCCCATCACCCCCACCCCGCGAACCGTTTTCTTCACTCGCCCCCGCACCCACTAGCTCGCTGACAGTCTGGACCCACTTCCTCTCCTTTCCTCTCGCTGACAGCCACGGCCCACACGACCATCATCGTCTCCACCCAGCAACTGGTTCATCCCCAAATCACGCGGGCGTTTCCTGTTTGATTCGCGTCGTCAATTCCCGTTCAATGCTGGAGTGATTCACGCCCCCACCTCGCCTACTTAAACCCCCTCTTCCCCCTCTCCATTTTCCCCCAGACCCCGAGCACAGAACGCCCCCAGGCTGCGAGAATTCCTCGCCGCAACCCCGCTGCTCCGACGACCTCGCCGACGAATTCCGGTGAGTACCGCACTCCCCTCTGCCCTTGGTTCATGCTGGCTTGCTCTGCATCTCCGTGCGCATCTACTGACACTTTCCGTTTGCTCGCGCATGGCCTGTAGCCTCGGCAACGTCAACAACTGAGCGCCGCCGCTCTCTGCTCGAACTCCGGCGATCTTTCCCCGTAAGTTCCAGCCTCCCCTTGCCCTCTGTTTGATACGCGTAAGATCCCCAGCGTCCTGCGCATCTAACGGTACCCTCCCCTTGTCTCAGCGCGGCTCAGAACATCGCCAACGTCGACGAGCCGAAGCCACAGCCGCCAGGGACTACTCCGACGAGCAATCCGCGACGGCTCCGAGCGCCCCTTCGCCAACCAAGGACACGTCGAGCTTCTCCTCGTCACTGCGGTTCTGGTGAGCATCTTCCCACCTCTCCGGGCACCCTAGTTCGCCGGCACCGCCACTGTCAGAACGCGCCGTCGCCAGTCGCCGCCGCTAGCGCCGCCCGTCTGTGGTCAATTAGATTAGGGCCGTAGGATTTAGATCTAACGAGTAAGATTAGATCTGTGTCGAAGAGGTACGCGTTAGATCTGGCCGTGCATCTTCATTTAAATCGTGTGGCTCTCATTGATCGATCCGCCCGAACCGGTACGGGCCAATTAGAACAAGACGCGTGGCAGCAGTTAGATTTAAAAGATAGAATTTGAATCTATTAGATGTTCAAATTTGTTTTGGCTATAACTTTTGATCCACACGTTAGAATTTGACAAATTTTATACCGTTGGAATCAGGAGAGAAAGCCCTTTCTAAATATGCAATGTGTTTAATGTTTTGCTTCTGTTAAAATGACTTTATTGGCAGAAACTTGTGTAGGGCTAATTTGAGTATATGAAATGTTTAGGAAATGATTCAGGGTTTAAATAAATGTTGTTTGGCAAGTTTTTAACTTGTTAATGAACCAGTACTGTTTACTTGCTTGGTTGAGTTTTAAAAATCATCACATACCATTTTGCATGCATGCATATATTTTTGGTTGTATATGTTTTGTATGTAATTTGTTGCTATAATTCCTTGTGTAGATTTTGGTGCTAGTGATTGTGATTGTGAAGAGTGTAACTACTCTCCAAACTACCAAGGCAAGTGGTACTTCATGAATATTTTATCCCTATGTTTTTACTAAGCATTAGAAATAGTTTTTTAAACTTGCATGTTATATTTTGCTTATTTGCCATGTTGGGAAATCCTAGTAGATGTAGAATTGCTAGAAAATTTCTAAGTTAAGATACTATCTATGCCATGCTTAGCCTAGCTAGTAGCAACCAAGGGTTGGTGAAATATATACATGCTATGATGAAAATATTTCTAAGTCTTTGGACTTGTGTTTTGCCTAATAAAACAACTAAGTAAATGAAACACCTAGGTGGAATGGAAGGATTGGTTTGTGTTGAGTGGTTACACAAGGCCAGGGGACTGGTGAACCTTGTGTATCTCACTTGTGGAAGCCACCCAGGAACAAAGAGATTTTAGAGGCCAAGTGTTGAGAAGCTTCTAGTGCAGCCACTTGGCAATATGGGCTCTGCCTGGATCATATAGGTTGCTAGAACTTAGCCTTTTGGACAGTTGGTGGTAGTGGGAATGATAGGTTGGAACGCGTCCATTTGGTCTAAGGGAAGGCTTCTGAAAGGTCCTGTCTTGGTGAAAATCAAGTCTGGTGGGGAAAGTGCACAACCTCTGCAGATGGAAAAACCTAAGTACTTAGCCATGTCCCTGGCAAAGGACAATTTGAGCATCAAGACATGGAAGCTATCAAGAATCTCCTCATCCCAATTTCTAAGTAAAAACTTGTGGGTGAACAAGGGTGAAGGACCTCAATGTCTATTGGTGGTTCCTTGGGAAAAGTTTTGACAAAGAAAAACTTAGTGATTTCAACTAATAGGCAAAACCTATTTTGAGAAAAGCAAGCCAAGCTACACTTAGCCAAATTGCATATAGTAATATAGTCCACCTAAATTATACTAAGGTATCACTTGCCAATACTATTCCAATGTATTGACCCACTGTGGCTGTAACTTGTGATGTTGCAGGTTACTTTGATGAGGATTAGGAGTCATGAGTCTACACTCAACATGTTTGCCTGTGGCACATGAAGATGAAGACTTTTATTTATTTACTTATTCCAAACTCTTGTACTAGGCCTGTGGCCTTGGAGTTGTAAAGACTATGTTTATCTCTAGAATGGCTGTAATAATGACCTTTGTATCTGTGTACTTCATCTTAAACTGTGGATGCTAGCATTGATCCAGGGACTAGCATTGCAATCACAGGGATCCTTTTCCTTTATAAAGGAGGGATCTTACAGATGGTATCAGAGCACTATGTTGCCTGTAGGATTATGACCCTAGGATTGGAAACCACTAAGGAAAATTTTTCAGCAACTTCTACACTTGTCTATTCTTCTCGTAAACTTTTCTAATCTTCTTTCTCATATGTATTTGTAGATGAACTCCATCAACGAATCCGTAAGGAAAGGACCACTCATGACAATGACCTTGGAGTGTGAGACAGAATTCCCCAGGGCTCTCAAGGACCTCATGGTTGCATTAGAGATACAAGGTGCAGCTGTGTACAAAGGTTTTCCTATGATGGATGAAGGAGTTGAATACTGGTGGGTGCAACTTCACTTGTATAAAAACAAGGAAGACAATCACCAGGAAAAAGTATTCTGCATGTTCACCAATTCAGTGGTGCACACTACATTCTTGGAATCAGCAAGGGATGCAGCTTGGAAGACCATCAAAGACCTTGGGTGATAGAGTCAAGTGCAGAATACTCAACCTCCAAAATGATCCAAAGGAAGAGAAGAAACATACCCAAGAGTTGGAAGCTACCAACCAAACTTTAAGAGGAGACATTATAGACTTAGTAATGGAGTCATGCGAGCAAGATAGACTGATTGCTTCTAGAAACATTGTGTTAGCCAATAGATCCAGTGAGATAGGATTGTAAGCGTACTTCGTTAGTTGGACCACCACTTATCACCTTATTTTTCCAAATGTTGCCTTAAAATAAGTTGAACCTTGACTGTTGTAATGGATCCATGTGTGCCTTAACTTGTGTGTTTTGATTTCCAAGGATTTGTATGTGATGTTTTGCCTTGTGTTGTATCTTGAATTGTGTTGTTCTAACTTTTTCTATCTTATAAATAGATGCCTACTGTTACCATCAGCACTGTTGAGGAGTTCCAGGGAACTCGCTTTGGTCCTCGTATTGTTGAGCTTACTACTTTGCTCAATCTCCCTCTTCCTACCATCATGGTGCTTCCCCTCACCAAGTTTGAGAGGAAAGACCTTTGGGGTTTCAAGGTCAACCAGCCCGGACGCCAGACATAGCCTACCACGGAGGCCATCATCTTCAAGCTCATGCATGATGACAAGGAGAGAGGCCTTGAGGTAGTCATGCAGGATCTGATAGGACGTCTGCTAGGGAGACACTCCCGACAGGTTAGAGGTACTCACTTCCACGTCTTCGGTAGACGTGACGAGGATGGAGAGTCCATCGACTTCGAGGACGATTCGAGGGACACAACAGAGCCGATTCGTCTATACCTCCAGGACTTAGAGGCTCTCATTAGGCACGTGGACTCTGATAGGACCAACGTCATGCTCAGCAATGACGAACTCCAGGTGCAGCTTCGCGAGAAGGACAAGCTCTTCGCGGAGCAAGACGAGATAGTCAAGGAGATGGAGGCGAAGTTCTAGAGCCAGGACAGAAAGTTCAAGAGTCAAGAGAAGCGAGTCCAGGATAGGAACAAGAAGATCCGGGACATGACTGAAGAACTGCAGTCCAAGGACTTCGAGCTCGAGCATCAGCAGACGGTGATTGATAAGCTTCGTTCTCAGAAGAGGGCTCTCAAAGCCAAGATAGAGACCTTGACCACCAACATCGAGGAATACAAGACCACAATGGAGAATGCAGGTCTTACCTTTGTCGAGGAGGAGGTTGATGCCGAGGAGTAGATTTGACTACTCATTTATCATATATTATCGTACTTGTTGATTGAGAACTTGTTATTCGACCATCCGACATGTGGATGGCTTGTTATTTGTGTGTGTTTTATTTTGCAAACTTGTTATCTGGTTGTTGAACCTTTATCATTATGTTGCATGCTTTGTGATTGTTTATGTGATGTATTGTGCATGAAAGCATCTATGGGTATCTCATTCTTACCTCTATTGAACCAACCACAGATGCCTCCCCGACGTGCAAACCCCAACCCCAACAACAACAACATCACTCCGGAAATGCAACAAATGTTGACAGCTCAGACTCAGCTGATGCAAATGATGACAATGCTCATCTAGAACCAAAACAACAACAATAACAATAACAACAATAACAACAACAACAACCCACCGAGCTTTGACATGCTTACCAGGTTCTTGAGATTGAGGCCAGCAAAGTTATCGGGAACAACTGATCCCATGGTGGCCAATGATTGGCTACGCTCTGTGAACAAGGACTTGGTAACTGTGGGCTGTACTGATGCAGAAAAGGTCAGATTTGCAGCACATTTGCTGGAAGGACCAGCCGCCACTTGGTGGGATAACTTCCAGATCACCACTCCCATAGAAGATGTGACATGGGCTATCTTTGAGGATGGCTTCCGCACTGCTCACATCTCCTCTGGAGTGATGAGTCTGAAAAAGAAAGAGTTCCATAATCTGAAGCAGCGCCACCGCAGCGTGACTGAATATATTGAGGAGTTCAACAATCTGGCGCGTTATGCACCGGATGAAGTTGACACCGATGCTAAGAGAAAGGAAAATTTTCTTGAAGGCTTGAATGATGAACTGAACCTGTAGTTGGCTGTGGCATATGTTCCCACATACCAGTCTCTTTGTGATAAGGCTGCTATTTTGGAGAACAAAATGAAGCAAGTTGAGAGCAGGAAGAGAAAGCACTCGGACAAGCACAGCTCGGGATCGTCTCACAAATGTTCCCATTATGATGACAGTGGAAGCTCAGGATCCCACAAGCATGGGAAATTCAACAAGCACCACAACCACAACCGTCATGACAACAAGCATCACCTTAGTCATGACAATGACAAGTACAAGAACCACAAGGGTGGATATAAGAGCCACCACAGTGGAAATGGAAGTGGCAGTGGAAGCCAGCCTGTCAAGAAGGACATCAGTCAGGTTGAATGCTTCAAGTGCAAGAAGATGGGGCATTATGCAAATGAATGCCCAGAAAAGAAAGTTGAAGGACCCAACAAGCCCAACCCTTTTCAGAAGGGACAAGTGAACCACATCAATGTGGAGGAAATTTATGAGGAACCTGATGCTGTTGCTGGTAATTTCAAACTCAATTTTGTTCCAGCATTTGTTCTCTTTGATACTGGTGCATCTCATTCATTCATATCAAGAGCATTTGTTGAAAGAAATGAACTTCCAGTAGAAACTATTGGGTGTCCTATAAAAGTAAGTTCTCCTGGCGGAGAAATGATATTGAATTCAGGATGTCATGATCTAGTTATAGAGTTTGGGAAGTATAAGTTTCCCGTTAACTTGATAATCCTAAATTCCCAAGGATTGGATGTCATTTTGGGAATGGAATGGATGACTAAGCACAAGGGAGTGATAGATTGTGCCAACCATACTGTCTCACTCACAACACCAGAAAATAAAAGGATCAGATTCAAGACCAACTTTGAAGCAAGAAGGAGTATGCTAAATTCTCTTAAGGGGGTTAGCATAGACATTGTGCCAATTGTGAGTGAATATCCGGATGTGTTTCCGGAAGAATTGCCGGGAATGCCACCAGATAGAGATGTGGAGTTCCTTATTGATTTGCTACCAGGATCGGGACCAATAGCAAAGAGACCGTACAAGATGTCAGTTGATGAACTGAAAGAGCTCAAGAAACAACTAGGAGAGCAGTTGCAGAAAGGATTTATTCAACCAAGTTCTTCATCTTGGGGATCCCCAGTTTTGTTTGTGGAGAAGAAAGATAGAAGTCAAAGGTTATGCATAGATTACCGTTCACTCAATGAGGTGACTATCAAGAACAAATACCCTTTGGCTAGAATCAATGACTTGTTTGATCAGCTGGAAGGAGCTTGTGTGTTCTCAAAGATTGATCTCCGGTCAGGCTATTTTCAACTCAAGATAAGGGAGCAAGACATACCTAAAACAACTTTCACTACAAGGTATGGATTGTATGAGTACACCGTGATGCCATTTGGTTTGACCAATGCTCCAGCATACTTTATGAATATGATGAACAAGGTGTTCATGGAATTCCTTGATAAATTTGTTGTCGTTTTCATCGATGACATTTTAATCTACTCCAAGAGAAAAGAAGAGCATGAAGGACATTTACGTTTGATACTTGAGAAACTTAGAGAGCATAAACTATATGCCAAATTCAGCAAGTGTGAATTCTGGTTGAATAAAGTTGGATTTCTTGGACATGTTATGACAAAAGATGGTGTAGCAGTTGATCCTGCTAAAGTTTTAGCTGTAACTGAATGGGAATCTCCCAAGTCAGTGAAGGAAGTTCGTAGTTTCCTTGGCTTAGCAGGTTACTACAGAAGGTTCATTGAGAATTTCTCCAAGGTAGCTAAGCCTATGACAGAATTGCTAAAGAAAGACAAGAAATTTGCTTGGTCTGAAGGTTGTGAACTCAGCTTTCAGGAATTGAAGAAGAGACTTGTGAAAGCACCAGTCTTGTGTTTGCCAGACTTGGAAAAAGATTTCCAAGTATATTGTGATGCATCTCATCATGGTTTGGGAGCAGTACTTATGCAAGAAGGAAAAGTTGTGGCATATGCCTCGAGACAACTCAAAACTCATGAAGTGAACTATCCTACTCATGATTTGGAGTTAGCCTCTGTTGTCCATGCACTCAAAACATGGAGGCACTACCTTTTGGGAAAGCGTTGTGAAGTGTTCACAGATCACAAGAGTTTGAAGTATATCTTCACCTAGAAGGAAATTAATATGAGACAAAGAAGATGGCTAGAACTCATCAAGGACTATGACTTAAGTTTGCAATACCATCCCGGTAAAGCAAATGTTGTAGCGGATGCCTTAAGTCGTAAGGTTTTTGTGAATGGCCTTACCAAAGGAGAATTGCCAGATGATTTGTGTGCCCAATTTAGAGATCTAAGATTGGAGATTGTGCCTGAAGGAGATCTCATGTCTTTGGATGTTCAACCCACTTTGTTGGACAAGATCAAAGAAGCCCAGAAGATTGATAAAGAAATCGAAGAGATTAAAGAAAAGATTGGCAAAGGAAAAGCCAAAGGGTTCCGTGAAGACGAACAGGGTACTTTATGTCATGGGAAACGTATCTGTGTTCCACAAGATCCGGAGCTTCGGAAACTGATTTTGCAAGAAGCACACAACTCACCGTATTCCATTCATCCGGGTAACACCAAAATGTACATGGACATGAAGGAAAGATTTTGGTGGAATAACCTCAAGAAGGACATCGCCGAACATATTGCTTTGTGTGATGTGTGTAGTAGAGTGAAAGCGGAACACCAGAAACCAGCAGGTTTGCTTCAACCACTACCTATTCCTGATTGGAAGTGGGACAAGATTGGTATGGACTTCATTACCGGATTACCAAGGACCAGATCAGGATATGATTCTATTTGGGTAGTAGTGGATCGCCTAACTAAAGTGGCTCATTTCATACCCGTGAAGACAACCTATACAAGTGCTAAGTTGGCCAAAATATACATGAGTAGAATTGTATGTCTACATGGAGTGCCCAAGAGTATTGTGTCCGATAGGGGAAATCAATTCACTTCCCATTTTTGGAGACAGTTACATGAGTCATTGGGAACGAGGTTGGAATTCAGCACTGCTTTTCATCCTCAAACTGATGGACAGACAGAAAGAACTAATCAGATTCTTGAAGACATGTTGAGGGCATGTGCCCTAGACTACGGAGCCAGTTGGGACGAAAGTCTGCCTTACGCAGAATTTTCTTATAACAACAGCTATCAAGCCCGCATTGAGATGGCACCATTTGAGTTTCTCTACGGAAGAAAGTGTACCACCCCATTGTTATGGAATGGTGTGGGAGAAAGAAGTTTGTTCGGACCAGAACTTATCAAAGAAGCCGAAGAGAAAGTCAAGTTGGTTAAAGACAGATTGAAGATAGCACAGTCCCGACAGAAAAGCTACGCGGATCCTAAGCGTAGAGAAGTCACCTACGAAGTTGGTGATAGAGCTTATCTTAGAGTGTCACCACTTCGTGGAGTGAAGAGGTTCGGAGTCAAAGGAAAGTTGGCCCCAAGATATGTTGGACCATTCAAGATTCTGAGTCGCAAAGGAGAAGTTGCTTATGAAATTGAATTGCCGGAGTCTTTGTCAGCTGTTCATAATGTATTTCATGTGAGTCAGCTTAAGAAATGTCATCCAGAAATGGAAGAAACTTCTTTGAAGGATACTATACCTTTGGAGGAGGTTCAATTGGAAAGTGACATCACTTATGAGGAGAAGCCTATCAAGATTCTTGAGACTGCAGAAAGAGTCACAAGGACTAAGACTATCAAGTTTTGCAAGGTTCAGTGGAACCATCATTCCGAAGAGGAAGCCACATGGGAAAGAGAAGATGATCTTCGGAAAGACCACCCTCACCTATTTGCTAGCCAACCCAAATCTCGAGGGCGAGATTCACCTTAAGGGGGTTAGATTTGTAACATCCCTAAAACCATGTTTCAAACTCATGCATATCATCCAAGCATCCATGATCATATGAGTTTCATTTCAAACAAAACATTTCAAAACAGAAGCTTTGTTGCTCAATATTTCATGTAAGTTTACTCAAGCCCTTGTGTTACTTGTTTTGAGAAAGGTACTGTTAATCATTCAGTATGGTTTAGAATCCAAACTCAAGTGATTTCAAAAACTTGAGCAAAGTCTCAAAGCAAAATATGAAATAAAAACCAATTCTATGCCTATTATCACACCTCATAAAGGCATGGTTTTATTTTACTTTCGAAAGACCCAAGTGTGTTTGAGTGAACAGATGTGTTTGACACTTATTTTGAGTACAGATTTATTGTACAAAAATCCTGAAAAGTTTTGGAATCAAACAGATTTGAATTGAAGTTTGAAAACCATTTTAGAAAAGCAAACAGAAAAAGAAAAAAACTTAAAAGAGAAAAAAATAAGCCTCAACCGAATCTGGCCCAACTGGCCCAGCTAAGCCCAGCACCCCCCCGCGAACCGTTTTCTTCACTCGCCCCCGCACCCACTAGCTCGCTGACAGTCTGGACCCACTTCCTCTCTTTTCCTCTCGCTGACAGCCACGGCCCACACGACCATCGTCGTCTCCACCCAGCGACTAGTTCATCCCCAAATCACGCGGGCGTTTCCTGTTTGATTCGCGTCGTCAATTCCCGTTCAATGCTGGAGTGATTCACGCCCCCACCTCACCTACTTAAACCCCCTCTGCCCCCTCTCCATTTTCCCCCAGACCCCGAGCATAGAACGCCCCCAGGCTGCGAGAATTCCTCGCCGCAACCCCGCTGCTCCGACGACCTCGCCGACGAATTCCGGTGAGTACCGCACTCCCCTCTGCCCGTGGTTCATGCTGGCTTGCTCTGCATCTCCGTGCGCATCTACTGACACTTTCTGTTTGCTCGCGCATGGCCTGTAGCCTCGGCAACGTCAACAACTGAGCGCTGCCGCTCTCTGCTCGAACTCCGGCGATCTTTCCCCGTAAGTTCCAGCCTCCCCTTGCCCTCTGTTTGATATGCGTAAGATCCCCAGCGTCCTGCGCATCTAACGGTACCCTCCCCTTGTCTCAGCGCGGCTCAGAACATCGCCAACATCGACGAGCCGAAGCCACAGCCGCCAGGGACTACTCCGACGAGCAATCCGCGACGGCTCCGAGCGCCCCTTCGCCAAACAAGGACACGTCGAGGTTCTCCTCGTCACTGCGGTTCTGGTGAGCATCTTCCCACCTCTCTGGGCGCCCTAGTTCACCGGCACCGCCACTGTCAGAGCGCGCCGCCGCTAGTCGCCGCCTCTAGCACCGCCCGTCTGTGGTCAATTAGATTAGGGTCGTAGGATTTAGATCTAACGAGTAAGATTAGATTTGTGTCGAAGAGGTACGCGTTAGATCTGGCCGTGCATCTTCATTTAAATCGTGTGGCTCTCATTGATTGATCCGCCCGAACCGGTACGGGCCAATTAGAACAAGACGCGTGGCAGCAGTTAGATTTAAAAGATAGAATTTGAATCTATTAGATGTTCAAATTTGTTTTGGCTATAACTTTTGATCCACACGTTAGAATTTGACAAATTTTATACCGTTGGAATCAGGAGAGCAAGCCCTTTCTAAATATGCAATGTGTAATGTTTTGCTTCTGTTAAAATGACTTTATTGGCAGAAACTTGTGTAGGGCTAATTTGAGTATATGAAATGTTTAGGAAATGATTTAGGGTTTAAATAAATGTTGTTTGGCAAGTTTTTAACTTGTTAATGAACCAGTACTGTTTACTTGCTTGGTTGGGTTTTAAAAATCATCACATACCATTTTGCATGCATGCATATATTTTTGGTTGTATATGTTTTGTATGTAATTTGTTGCTATAATTCCTTGTGTAGATTTTGGTGCTAGTGATTGTGATTGTGAAGAGTGTAACTACTCTCCAAACTACCAAGGCAAGTGGTACTTCATGAATATTTTATCCCTATGTTTTTACTAAGCATTAGAAATATTTTGTTAAACTTGCATGTTATATTTTTCTTATATGCCATGTTGGGAAATCCTAGTAGATGTAGAATTGCTAGAAAATTTCTAAGTTAAGATACTATGTATGCCATGCTTAGCCTAGCTAGTAGCAACCAAGGGTTGGTGAAATACATACATGTTATGATGAAAATATTTCTAAGTCTTTGGACTTGTGTTTTGCCCAATAAAACAACTAAGTAAATGAAACACCTGGGTGGAATGGAAGGATTGGTTTGTGTTGAGTGGTTACACAAGGCCAGGGGACTGGTGAACCTTGTGTATCTCACTTGTGGAAGCCACCCAGGAACAAAGAGATTTTAGAGGCCAGGTGTTGAGAAGATTCTAGTGCAGCCACTTGGCAATATGGGCTCTGCCTGGATCATATAGGTTGCTAGAACTTAGCCTTTTGGACAGTTGGTGGTAGTGGGAATGATAGGTTGGAACGCGTCCATTTGGTCTAAGGGAAGGCTTCTGAAAGGTCCTATCTTGGTGAAAATCAAGTCTGGTGGGGAAAGTGCACAACCTCTGCAGATGGAAAAACCTAAGTACTTAGCCATGTCCCTGGCAAAGGACAATTTGAGCATCAAGACATGGAAGCTATCAAGAATCTCCTCATCCCAATTTCTAAGTAAAAACTTGTGGGTGAACAAGGATGAAGGACCTCAATGTCTATTGGTGGTTCCTTGGGAAAAGTTTTGACAAAGAAAAACTTAGTGATTTCAACTAATAGGCAAAACCTATTTTGAGCAAAGCAAGCCAAGCTACACTTAGCCAAATTGCATATAGTAATATAGTCCACCTAAATTATACTAAGGTATCAGTTTCCAATACTATTCCAATGTATTGACCCACTGTGGCTGTAACTTGTGATGTTGTAGGTTACTCTGATTAGGATTAGGAGTCATGAAGATGAAGACTTTTATTTATTTACTTATTCCAAACTCTTGTACTAGGCCTGTGGCCTTGGAGTTGTAAAGACTATGTTTATCTCTGGAATGGCTGTAATAATGACCTTTGTATCTGTGTACTTCATCTTAAACTGTGGATGCTAGCATTGATCCAGGGACTAGCATTGCAATCACAGGGATCCTTTTCCTTTATAAAGGAGGGATCTTAGACATTTGCTTCAAGTTACTCTAATCACTAGTGATTGTGTGACTATTGGAAGCTACCAAGAATCTTGTTTGAAGTATCATGCTCAATTCTTATATTTAGTTATATGATTCTTGTTGTGTGTATATGATCTTGGATATCCGTATGAACTACCTAGGGAAAATTATTCCCAATATTTCTTGTCCTTGGACAATGAGTACTCAATTTAAGGTAGAATTTATTGATCATATTCACTTTGGCCTTTGCTTAATTTTATCCTATCTTTGGCCAAGAAAATGTTTTATGTTGTCTCCCAAGCTTCCTTGCTTCTTTTGGATCTTCTTATTTTATTGATATCCTCTTGTGTTTTAGTTAATGTAGGTAGTAGTGATGATCCCATTTGTGTGCATTTTGCATTCTAAAGGAAAATCCTACATAATGTACTATCCATGGGGGAGCTCTCCTATATTATTTAGAACATTCATATTTATGCTTCTTTGTTTGATCCATATCGGGTTTTATGTGCTTGGAACCTCAATCTTTTTGTGTTGGTATTTTGTGCCATCATGTGAAGTTTGGGGAGTTTGGTTTCTTGTTGGAACCTTGCTCTTTTTGGGAGTTGGTTTTGTCTCATTCCTTGTTTCTTGATTTGACCATTTTAGAATGAGATAAATCCTTGAGCATTTTTATTTCTATCTATTTTTGCTCTTTTGGCCTTAGCCTAGTTCATTTGTTGAACTTGTGATCTTTCATGTGTTGAATTGGGTCTTTGATACAATTTGGACCCCGCTTGTCTTGTCACACTCTTGTGTGTGCCATCTTGGTTTACTTGGTGTTTTTGTTCAAATTGTATCTCATTTTTGGTTTTTGAAAGCCTTGTGCATGCATATTTACTACATATCTATATTATTGAAGGGTTTCGCGGCATAGTAAATCAAAATTTTCTACGAATGCGAACAGAGGGAAAGCCAAGATCTAATCTAGGAGATGCAAACAACGAGAGAGATTGGATTAGATCTTCATACCCTTGAAGATTCGCACAGCGGAACATTCGTCAGAACGTGGGTGATGTAGTCGTACTCGCTTCTCCTCCTCGCGATCCGATCCGATCTAGCACCACAAGTGGCGGTGCCTCCGTGAGATGCACACGTGCAGCACCTCGACGTCTCCTCCTTCCTCGGACCAGCAAGTATGGTGGAGAGACGGATTGGATCTACAACACGACGGCGTGGTGTATATGGTGGAGAATTTCTGCAGCAGGGCTTCGCCTACAAACAGTCGGGAGGGAGAGAGGAAGGGCAGCAGGGCGGCTAGGGTTGGAGGGGAAGGTGTGGGGGGTGGTGCGCCCCCAGCCCTCTTTATATAGAGGGGTGGGGCGGCAACCCTAGCCCCCTCCCCCAAGCCAAGGCCGGCGGCCAAGGAGGAGGAGTGGGGGGCAAGGAACCCCCCCCCCCTTCTAGAAGCTCTATCTAGGGTTTAAACCCATCTTGGCCGGCTGGGCCCTATGGGGCCTTGTGCCCCTGGCCCAATGCGGCCAGGACACTCCCTCATAGGCCCATGCCCCCTCCCGGAAGGTGGGGACACGTCGGTCCCCTTCCGGAAGGTTCTAGAAGCTTCCGGTACAATACCGATTAACCAGGAACAATTTCGAACTCCAAAAACTGCACTGCCTTATATGAATCTTATTCTCCGGACCACTCCGGAACCTCTCGTGATGTCCCGGATCCCATCCGAGACTCCAAACAAAAACTCATAAACCAATTATCCAATCTATCCTAGCGTCGAGACACGTTAAGTGTGTGACCCTGCGGGTTCGAGAATATGCAGACATGATCTTCTATCAATAATCAACAGCGGGGTCTGGAAACCCATATTGACTCCCACACATTCATCGATGATCATATCGGATGAACCACGATGACATGATTCAATCAATCCCATATATATATTCCCTTCGTCTCGCGATATTTTACTTGCCCGAGATTTGATCGTCGGTACCGTCATACCTAGTTCAATCTCATTCACAGCAAGTACTTTACTCGTTCCGTAATCCGATATCACTTTGTGATTAACTGCTTAACCACATGCTTGCAAGCGGTGTTGATATCGATTACCGATACATACAACCCAACAGATACTTTCCGATCACCTGAGAGACACCTTTATGATCACCCTCTCATAGGATGACGTTTGATGACCTCAAAGCTTTCTTCCGATACCAGGGAGTTGTATTATCTCATGGTCTAAGGAATACAATATTTGACATAATAAAAGCTTCGCAAATACGAACACGATAACACGATCTAATTGCTTCGCTTAGTTTGGGTCTGTCCATCATATCATTCTCCCAATGATATGATCTCATTATTAATCGACAACTCATGTCCATGGTTAGGAAACCTTAACCATCATTAATCAATGAGCTAGTCCATAGAGGCGTACTAGGGACACGGTGTTGTTCACAAACCACACAAGTATTAAAGTTTCCGCTTAATACAATTCTAGCATGGAATATAAACATTATCATGAACAAGAATTATAATAATAACATCTTTATTATTGCCTCTAGGGCATAATTCCAACAGTCTCCCACTTGCACTAGAGTAAATAATCTAGTTTACATTTGGCAACAATCTCACACCCATGGCACTGAGGTGTTGATCATGTTTTACACGTGGAAGAGGTTTAGTCAATGGATCTGCGACATTCAGATCTGTATGTACTTTGCTAATCTTCAGATCTCCATCTGCTATATAATCTCGGATTATATGAAACTTGCGGTTGATATGCTTGGTATTTGGATGATATCTTGGTTCCTTAGCGAGTGCTATGGCGCCAGTGTTGTCACACAATATCTCCAGTGGGCCCTATGCACTTGGAACCACGCCAAGCTCAGTGATGAAGTTCCTGATCCAAACTCCTTCACTTGACGCTTCTGCAGCAGCCATGTATTCCGCTTCTACTGTAGACCCCGCGATCACGCTTTGCTTGCAGCTTCTCCAGCTCACAGCTCCTCCATTCAAAATATACACGTATCCTGTCTGAGATTTAGAATCATCCTTGTCGGTGTCGAAACTAGCGTCGACGTAACCTTTTACGACGAGCTGTTCATCACCCCCATAGACTAAGAACATTTCTTTAGTCCTATTTAGGTACTTTAGGATGTTCTTCACGGCTGTCCAGTGTTCCACTCCTGGATCACTTTGATACCTGCTCGTCAAACTAAGAGCATTGGACACATCCGGTCTAGTACACAGCATGGCATACATGATAGAACCTATGGCCGAGGCATAAGGCACTTTGCTCATAGCTTCCCTATCATTTACCGTAGCTGGACACTGAGCCTTGCTCAATATCTTACCTGACAACATAGGCACTGAACCTATCTTTTCCTTATCCATTCTGAACCTTTTCAGAACTTTGTCTAGGTATGTACTCTGGCTTAAAGCTATCAGGCATCTTTGTCTATCTCTATAGATTTTGATGCCCAATATATAAGCAGCTTCACCTAGGTCTTTCATTGAAAAACACTTGTTCAAATAACTCTTCACATCGTTAAGCATGTTGATGTCATTTCCAATAATCAATATGTCATCCACATATAGTACCAGAAACGTCACCGAGCTCCCACTCACTTTCTTGTAGATGCAAGCTTCGTAGCAATTTGGAACAAATCCAAAGCTCTTGATCACTTGATCAAAACGAAGGTTCCAACTCCGAGATGCTTGCTTTAGTCCATAAATGGAACGCTGAAGTTTGCATACTTTATCAGCATCCTTAGGATCGACAAAACCTTCGGGTTGCATCATATACAACTCTTCATCAATGTTTCCATTGAGGAACGCAGTCTTGACATCCATCTGCCATATTTCATAATCATGAAACGCAACAATTGCTAATAAAATCCGAATGGACTTAAACATCGCTACGGGAGAGAAAGTCTCATCGTAGTCAACACCTTGAACTTGTCGAAAACCTTTTGCGACAAGCCGTGCTTTATAGACGGTAACATTACCATCCGCGTCCGTTTTCTTCTTGAAGATCCATTTGCACTCAACGGCCTTACGGTCGCTAGGAGGTTCCACCAAAGTCCATACTTGGTTTTCGCTCATGGATCCTAGTTCGGATTTCATGGCTTCTAGCCATTTCTCAGAGTCGGGGCTCATCATCGCTTCCTCATAGTTCGTAGGTTCACTGTCTTCTACCAACAAGACAGTCAAGACAGGGTTGCCGTACCACTCAGGAGGGGCACGCGACCTTGTCGACCTGCGACGTTCAGTAGCAGCATCGTCCGAAGCTTCATGATCCTTGTCATTAGCTTCCTCTATTGTTGGTGCAGGCGGCACTGGAACAATTTCAGGTGCTGCGCTACTCTCAAATTCAAGAGAAGGTTCAATAACCTCGTCTAGCTCTACTTTCCTCCCACTCACTTCTTTCTAGAGAAACTCCTTCTCAAGAAAGGAACCATTCTTTGCGACAAACACTTTGCCTTCGGTTCTGTGATAGAAGGTATACCCAATAGTTTCCTTAGGGTATCCTATGAAGACGCATTTCTCCGCTTTGGGTTCGAGCTTGTCCGGCATCAATTTCTTGACGTAAGCTTCACATCCCCAAACTTTAAGAAACGACAACTTAGGTTTAGCACCAAACCACAGTTCATACGGTGTCGTCTCAACGGATTTAGATGGTGCCCTATTTAAAGTGAATGCAGCGGTTTCTAATGCATAACCCCAAAATGATAACGGCAAATCAGTAAGAGACATCATCGATCGGACCACATCTAATAGGGTTCGGTTCTGGCGTTCAGACACACCATTGCGCTGTGGTGTTCCGGGTGGCGTGAGTTGTGAAACGATTCCACTTGCTTTAAGATGCGTGAGAAAATCATAACTCAAATATTCACCTCCACGATCGGATCGTAGAAACTTAATCTTTCTGTTACGATGGTTCTCCAGTTCATTCTGAAATTCTTTGAACTTTTCAAACGTTTCAGATTTATGTTTCATTAAATAGATATACCCATATCTACTTAAGTAATCGGTAAAAGTGAGAAAATAGCGATATCCACCGCGCGTCGAAACACTCATCGGTCCGCATACATCGGTATGTATGATTTCCAACAAGTCCGTTGCTCGCTCCATCATACCGGAGAACGGGGTTTTGATCATCTTGCCCATGAGGCATGGTTCGCATGTGTCAAATGATTCAAAATCAAGAGACTCCAAAAGTCCATCAGAATGGAGTTTTCTTCATGCGCTTTACACCAATATGACCTAGACGACAGTGCCACAAATAAGTAGTATTATCAGTATCTACTTTGCATCTCTTAGCCTCAATTTTATGGATGTGTGTTTCATCCCTTTCGAGATTTAGAAGAAATAAACCATTCACAATAGGTGCATGACCATAAAAGATGTTACTCATATAAATAGAACAACCATTATTCTCCGATTTAAATGAATAAACGTCTTGCAATAAACAAGATCCAGAAATAATGTTCATGCTCAACGCAGGCACATAATAACACTTATTAAGGTTTAAAACTAATCCCGAAGGTAAAACTAAGGAGAGCGTGCCGACGGCCATCACATCAACTCTTGATCCGTTGCCAACGAGCATCGTCACCTCATCCCTCGCAAGCCGCCGTCTATTCCGTAGCTCCTGTTTCGAGTTACAAATATTAGCAACTGAACCGGTATCAAATACCCAGGCACTACAACGAGGGCTAGTAAGGAAAACATCAATAACATGTATATCAAATATACCTTTGATGGTGCCAGCCTTCTTGTCCGCTAAGTACTTCGGACAGTTGCGCTTCCAGTGACCCTTGTCCTTGCAATAGAAGCACTCAGTGTCCGGCTTAGGACCAGACTTGAGCTTCTTCTCAGCAGGGGCAACGCGCTTGCCGCCGCCTTTCTTGAAGGGCTTCTTTGCACCCTTACCTTTCTTGAAGGTGGGGGGCTTGTTGACCATCAACATATGATTATTCTTTTTGATGTCCACCTCCGCTACTTTCATCTTAGCGAAGAGCTCAGTGATCATATTAGTGGAACCAATTTGATTGTGAGCAACTACAAAACTTTTGTAGCTAGGAGGGAGTGATTGCATAACTCTGTCAATCTTGAGCTCCTCTGGAATCTTGCCGTCCAGTTGCTCAAGGCGTTGAGTGTAGCCCGACATCTTAATGGCGTGCTCACTAACGAAACTCCCTTCCTCCATCTTGTACTTAAAGAATTTCTTAGAGATCTCATATCTCTCAGAACGGGCTTGAGTCTGAAACATGGTTTTCAGCTCCTCGAGAATTTCAAAGGGCCCGGCGAACTCCTCAAAACGATTTTGAAGATCCGATTCCATAGCATACAACATGGCGATCTTAATCAAATCATAATCATCCTTGCGCGACTGATAAACAGCTTTCTCATCAGCCGGCGCATCTACAGCAGGGGCGTCACCTAGCGCTTTCTCAAGGACATAGTCCTTTTGTCCGCCAGCGAGAATGATTCTCAGAATGCGGAACCATTTGGTGAAGTTAGACCCATTGTTTCTAAGCTTTTCTATCTCAGCAAAAACGTTGAAGTTGAAGTTGGACTTAGCCATTTAATCTACAGTATTTGCAAGTACAAATTAGACTATGTTCATGATAACTAGTTCAACTTAATCAAATTACTAGATGAACTCCCACTAAATTCAACATCCCTCAAGTTGTTTAGTGAACACGATCCAAATTCACCACACCTAATACGATCTTCAAGAGAAGAGATGTGGTTCCAATGGTGGACAACGAAGTGTCGATCATATCATTCATAATACTCATGCTTAACCTTTCGGTTCATGTGTTCCGAGGCCATGTCTGTACATGCTAGGCTCGTCAAGTTAGACCCAAGTATTTCCACGTGTGCAAAACTGGCTTGCACCCGTTGTATGTGAGCGTAGAGTCTATAGCACCCGATCATCACGTGATGCTTGGACACGACGAACTTTCGCAACGGTGCATACTTGGGGAGAACACAGTTTTTATCTTGATCTTTAAGTGAGGAATCATCTTATAATGCTACCGTCGCGATCTAAGCATAATAAGATACATAAAAGGATAAACATCACATGCATATAACTTTATGTGACATGGTATAGCCAATCTTCACGCAATGATCTCCATCTTGTGCGTTCCGGCATGATCTCCATCACTCCACCATGATTGCCTCCACCACGAATAGCAACTACAACTATTGCTAACTACTTAGCGATAAAGTGAAAACTATTACATGGCGCATAAGAAGTGGACACACAGGTCATACACAATTATAAAGACAACCATATGGCTCCTGCCGGTTGTGTACTCATCGACATGCAAGTCGTGAAACATTACAAAACATGATCATCGCATACATTATACACATCACATCTTGGGCCATACCATATCACGGAAAACACTCCCTGCAAAAACAAGTTAGACGCCTCTACTTTGTTGTTGCATGTTTTACGTGGCTTATGGGAGTAGATGCTAAGAACGATTCTTACCTACGGAAAGCCACAACGGTGATATTATGGTTGCCAAACTCTGGTGTTAATCCCATGACAACTATGGTGAGAGAAACTGACATCCACCAGCCGCATGTGTGGAACAAGCCACACGTCAAGTGCGGAGCCGGTCTCGCGAACGACGTCACGTAAGGTTGGCCTGGACCACTTCAATCTCACTATCCCGCGTCATAAGAAGAACACAAACAAGAGGCTTGCAACAGAAAACATCAACGCCCGCAACAACCATGTTGCGTTCTACTCGTGAAACACATCTACGCATAGATCTAGCTCTAATACCACTGAAGGGTTTCGCGGCATAGTAAATCAAAATTTTCTACGGATGCGAACAGAGGGAAAGCCAAGATCTAATCTAGGAGATGCAAACACCGAGAGAGATTGGATTAGATCTTCATACCCTTGAAGATTCGCACAGCGGAGCGTTCGTCGGAACGTGGGTGATGTAGTCGTACTCGCTTCTCCTCCTCGCGATCCGATCCGATCTAGCACCACAAGTGGCGGTGCCTCGGTGAGATGCACACGTGCAGCACCTCGACGTCTCCTCCTTCCTCGGACCAGCAAGTATGGTGGAGAGACGGATTGGATCTACAACACGACGGCGAGGTGTATATGGTGGAGAATTTCTGCAGCAGGGCTTCGCCTACAAACAGTCGGGAGGGAGAGAGGAAGGGCAGCAGGGCGGCTAGGGTTGGAGGGGAAGGTGTGGGGGTGGTGCTCGCCCAGCCCTCTCTATATAGAGGGGTGGGGCGGAAACCCTAGCCCCCTCCCCCAAGCCAAGGCCGACGGCCAAGGAGGAGGAGTGGGGGGCAAGGAACCCCCCCCTTCTAGAAGCTCTATCTTGGGTTTAAACCCATCTTGGCCGGCTGGGCCCTATGGGGCCTTGTGCCCCTGGACCAATGCGGCCAGGACACTCCCTCATAGGCCCATGCCCCCTCCCGGAAGGTGGGGCCACGTTGGTCCCCTTCCGGAAGGTTCTAGAAGCTTTCGGTACAATACCGATTAACCCGGAACAATTACGAACTCCAAAAACTGCACTGCCTTATATGAATCTTATTCTCCGGACCACTCCGGAACCTCTCGTGATGTCCCAGATCCCATCCGAGACTCTGAACAAAAACTCATAAACCAATTATCCAATCTATCCTAGCGTCGAGACACGTTAAGTGTGTGACCCTGCGGGTTCGAGAATATGCAGACATGATCTTCTATCAATAATCAACAGTGGGGTCTGGAAACCCATATTGACTCCCACACATTCATCGATGATCATATCGGATGAACCACGATGACAGGATTCAATCAATCCCATATATATATTCCCTTCGTCTCGCGATATTTTACTTGCCCGAGATTTGATCGTCGGTACCGTCATACCTAGTTGAATCTCGTTCACAGCAAGTACTTTACTCGTTCCGTAATCCGATATCACTTTGTGATTAACTCCTTAACCACATGCTTGCAAACGGTGTTGATATCGATTACCGAGTGGGCCCGAAGTATATCTCTCCGACTTGGGAGGGACAAATCCCATCTCGATACATACAACCCAACAGATACTTTCCGATCACCTGAGAGACACCTTTATGATCACCCTCTCATAGGATGACGTTTGATGACCTCAAAGCTTTCTTCCGATACCAGGGAGTTGTATTATCTCATGGTCTAAGGAATACAATATTTGACATAAGAAAAGCTTCGCAAAGACGAACACGATAACACGATCTAATTTCTTCGCTTAGTTTGGGTCTGTCCATCATATCATTCTCCCAATGATATGATCTCATTATTAATCGACAACTCATGTCCATGGTTAGGAAACCTTAACCATCATTAATCAATGAGCTAGTCCATAGAGGCGTACTAGGGACACGGTGTTGTTCACAAAACACACAAGTATTAAAGTTTCCGCTTAATACAATTCTTGCATGGAATATAAACATTATCATGAACAAGAATTATAATAATAACATCTTTATTATTGCCTCTAGGGCATAATTCCAACAATTATGGCATGCTTGCTTTCTTTGATCCAATATATAGGGGAAACTCCACCAAATCCCATCGGCTAAGTCGTGCATGAAATTCAATTTCATATCAATATGCACATATTTATGTGTAGTCTCTCCTATGTATTTTAGTTGCACTAACTACATTGGACCCAATAAGTTTGGGGACCATTTTGTACTTAAATGTGTTTTAGGTACATTGGAGATAGATTGGATGCTTGTCTCTCAATCTTGAAGAAGTGGTGCGTTAATGACAATTGGAGGCAAGCTATAGGATGATCAATGAATTCATATCCTCTACATCCTACCAATTATATCTCGGTAACAAGTATCTCTTGATCATGCATATTTATATTGCTTCCAACCTTTTGTAGGTTGCATCTTGGCATGGTTTCTTTGATTTTGTATTTATGTTGTATCTCTAGCCATGCTATTAAGAGGACTCTCTATTGTATATGTGTATAAGTTGAGATGAGTGCATATAATTGGGACTATACAAAATCATGCATATGATCCTCCAATCCCAAATATGTCAATCTAGCAATTTTATTGCCTATCATTTCCTCAACTTCTCTCATGTGCAATACTGAGATTTTGCTAGTCCATTTTCTCTTATGATACTTGTTGCCTTTCTCCATACATTCCAACTTTCTCCTTTTCCCTTGGTGATAGTTGTAATATATGTAGTGTGTTAGTGTTTGAATCTCATTAATCTACAATAAGATATATTTGAGCCTTTGGCCGTGCTTTGAAGCAAAAATCTTATTGGTATATGTTATGACTTCATTTTTGCTTCCATGTGCTTCTTGTATATCTTCTTTATGTGTGCATATTTCTTTGTTGGCATATGTCTTTGTGATGTTTTCAACTTATAGACATATACACATATGTGAAGATAATTTTAGTTGATTTTTAATCCTTGGAGACCACCTTTCTATTCCTTTTGATTCTTCAGTGGCTTCCAAATTTAATTTCCTATGAGTGTTAGTTCCTCTTGTTTGCATATTTGGGCACTAATATTTGTTCTCTCATGCCTTGCATTGTTAAATAAACTTGGATGAGTGAGGATTCCATGATTATGCACCTTGTTCCCAAATACAATTATCATAATTGGTGCATTATCTTTGGGGAGCTCATCTAATTCATTTAATAATGCTCATTTGTCTTATTTCTCATTTATTGTGCCTTAAATGTTTATGGAGAAGTGAGGATTCCATATTTGTGCATTTTTGTATTGAAATACAACGATTCTAAAGTCTGCACAAATCTTGGGGAATTTCTCTATTTTATTTAAGCATTTATTTGATCTTTCATTTGATGTGTTTTAAATGTTTATGGAGGAGTGAGGATTCCATATTTGTGCATTTTTTGTATTGAAATATACCGATTTTAAAGTATGCACAAATCTTGGCGAGCTTCTCTATTTTCTATTTCAAACACTCTTTTGCTCATATCATAACATCTTGTTGTTTCCATTTGGACTCATTTGTTGTTTTCAATTGGTTGTCGGCCCTTGTAATTGCTTGCATCATTTGGCTTTATTTTGGCAATCTTCGGGTCCTCGATATAGTCCTACTCCCTCCCAAGTATTCATCATTGGATATGTGTGAAGGCACACCTTTGGAGGAATTATTACTATATTTGCCTTCTAGAACTTGTCACCCATTTCGGCAATCGATGCCAACAGGGGAGAAGTTTTAGAGGGTTTAAGGGAAGTTGGTTGATGCATTGAGTTTGTTCTTAAGCATTTGCCTTTCATGCTCTTGCATATTTATTGTTGCTTAACATATGTTATATATAGAGTAAACTCCACCAATGATAATGATTGGCAATATATGCAATGAAATTCAAGTTCATCACACATGCATAGATTGTGGGGGAGTTTGCTCTATATATGGTGGTGGTACCAATATCACATACTTTTGTAGTATTTGATATTGGTATTACCATCTTATTCATTAAAATTCCTTATATAAACCCTCTTAAAGGGATTGTCATCAATTACCAAAATGGGGGAGATTGAAAGAACATGTGGGCCCCCATGTGTGGTTTTGGTAATTAATGACAATCTTTATGGACTAATGTGTGTATTAAGTTATACTTGTAGGAATTGTCCATTGGCATCGCTTGGAGCTTGTGTCGGATTCAAGGTCGATGAAATGAGAAGAAGATATGTTGTGCAAGCTCAAAATGCGCAATCTTTATAAGATATCATGTTTGATGCTTGCCATCCTCAGTGATCATGGATCGATGATGAGGAATCAAGAAATGTGTTCCATCTTGAGAAGGGAAAGATCGTCTACATCGAGCTCAAGTGGAATGCTCAAGACAAAGGTATAATCTTGGTAGGTTTTCCCTTTTGCCGGTCTTATATTGTTAGTGGAAGACCGATTTAGGATAGATAACCGTATTATCAAGAGGGGCTCTCGAATGAGTAACTCGATCACATCGTTCGGAGAGATCTCAAACCTTTGCATACTTGCATCATCGTATTTTGTTGTTATTTGGTCTTATCCATGTGAGGATATAGAGCTTGTGGTAATCTCCATAACAAGCTCTTGTTCATCAAAATTGGATCCCTCTTTTATATCTTATTGCGATTTTGATCTATGTGGTTTTTCGGTTTCTCACCAAGTGAAGTATCTCACATTATTATACTTGATACATTCTCACTCGGTGATAACCAATATTTTCACCTTTTATAGGGAATCTCATGTCGTCCTCTTTCCAACGCAATTGGAATCAGGTCGATCAGAGTTACCAATCAAAAGTTATAGCCGTTTGAGAATCTGCTGGTCTCCTAGGTACCAAAATGCGGTAGTACCGCATTTTAGTACCTAGCGCGGCATAAGGTTTTGGAAAGTTGCCAAAATCCACTGCCGGGCTAGGTACCAAAAAGCGGTAGTACCGCATTTTACTACCTAGCGCGACAGAAGGTTTTTTACTTCATCATTTAGATATATCCTCCCTTGCTGGACTATGATGTTTATTTGCATGATCTTGTAGAGGTTGTTGTCCTCTTCGAAACGATCCCAAGATCATCGAAATCGGAGTCTGGATGCAAAAGTTATGGTTGTTTTTGTTCTGTGATGACCGGTAGTACCGGACCAGGATCCGGTAGTACCGGGGTCCGGTAGTACCGCATTTTGGTACCAGGGAGCGCAGAGAAAAAATGCGTTTGGAGCCCCAGGAACCCCAGGAAATGTCCGGTAGTGCCGGGAAAGTCCGGTAGTACCGGGAATCGCGTTTTTGGGCTGCAACGGTTGGATTTTGGAGGGACCTATATAAGGGGCCTTCTTCCCCAATGGTTCCTCAACCATTCTTGCAAGCTTTCCCCTCCATTGTTGACCTTCTTGAGCTTGCTTTCTCTCAATCCCTCCGATGATTCTTGCATATTCTTGAGGGATTTGAAAGCGGAGATCTAGATCTACAATCCCACCAATCAATCTCTCCTCTAAGTGAGGGGAACATATTGGGATCTAGATCTTGGAGTCTTTTGTGGATTTCCTCCATTGTTCTTCCTCTCTTATTCCCCCATAAGCTTTTGTAGCTTTGGTGGAATTTGGGAGAGAAGGATTTGAACACCTTTGTGGTGTTCTTGCCATTTGCATTTGGTGCATCCGTTTGTGTTCTTCTCGGAGGATTTGGTTTGAGTTACTCTTTGGAGGTTGTCCCTCTTGGGTTCTTGGAACCCTAGACGGTTTTGTGGCCTTGGTGGCATTGTGGCCTTGGTGGCATTTGTTGAGGCCTTTTGTGCCGTTTGTTGGAAGCCTCCAATTAAGTTGTGGAGAAGTGCCCCAACCTTGTGAGAGGTTCTGGTTGCCACCGACAAGTGCACCGATAGTGGAAGCGTGGATCGATCCCGTTGGGGTGAGATTCACCAGAGAATAAGGGAGGCCTTTTGTGGCGTTGGTGGTTTGATACCACCCCCTCTCCAAACGAGACGTACTCCATGTTGGGAGGAACTCGGTAAAATATCGGTGTCCCCGCGTGCCTCGGTTATCTCTATACCCGAGCTCTTTACTTATGCACTTTACATTGTGATAGCCTTCATGCTTGAAGTAATATATATCTTGCTATCACTTTGTTGCTTGTATTGCTTAGCATAAGTTGTTGGTGCACATAGGTGAACCTTAGTTGTTCTAGGTTGTGCTTAACAAAGTAAACACTAGTTTTATTCCGCCTTTGTTGAGCCACTCTAGAAAAAGATTTTATCGCCTATTCACCCCCCCTCTAGGCGACATCTGTATCCTTTCAGTTTGGTGTCAACCACCCAGTCCACCTCGGCGGAGACAAAGGCCAGGTCAAACTTTTTCCTCCATTCGGAGTAGTTATCCCCTCTGAGCAGTGGGATGTCCTTCAGGCAGCTCATGATGTCGAGACCTCCTGAAAACCACAAAAGATATGAGATAACCAAAAACAACTGTATGCATTAATCCAACGTTGGTATAAATTAAGCATGCAATTGTTTGCGCCATTTAAAGTTATGTCACCGTTGGGTAAAAATTAAATTAAATGCACCTTTAATACTTAATGGAAAAGATCATGATCATGTTTATTAATAACGTTGGTCAATTAATAACATGGGGCACAATGATCTTTAATTACTTTGTCAAATCTTTTGAAACAAAATTGAAACAAACTTTATTGCTTTCTAGCAATTTAAATTAACTATTTGCAGCGGAAACATTATTCATAAACTTTCATAAGACTTTTAAATTTTACAGAAAAATCTGCCTCTATTCCATTTTCTAGTCAAATATTCACTTGAAATAAATAGACTAGAAAAAACTGTGCAAAAAACTCTCCAAAACTGATGAAAAAGCATCAAAAATAGCTTCTGTAAAAATAAAAACAGAAACAGAACAGAGCAATCACTGCAGCAGCGGCCCAGCGTGGCCCAGTGACCCGGCAGCTATCTGCCGCACGCGCACTCACTAAGAGCCGCCAGCAGCCCGCCACCGGCCTGCCTGCGCGCTGCCCCTGCCTGCGCGCCCGCTAGCTTATGCACCGCCCACGCGAGCAGAGACGCTCTTGCGGGCTTGCTCGCCAGTGGCCCGCTTGGCCCGCACTGGCTCGCAGCCGCCTGCACCGCTCAATCGCAGCCGTCCGCGCCAGGCCGCCCTAGATCGTGTGGCTGCACGCACGTTTCGCGGCAACAAAACTGTCACCCCGCGCCCCCTCTGAAACCCTAACCCCATTTCCCCCCGCGCGCCCCCGTGACCCCCCACTCCTCTGTCTCTGGCGGCGCGCGCGAGCAGGCGAGGCGAGGTGGCCGTCCCGCCGGCGAGCCCCTCCCTCTACCTGTCTCTCTCACGCGACGGTATGGGAGCTCACTAGTGGAGGTCGAGGCAAGGTGGCCACCCCGCGCGGCGACGGTGCCGACGGCGGCGCTCCCCTCCCTCTCTCCCATTCTCTGGCTCCCAAGCCCCGGCGGGGACTGAGGCGAGGCGGCGCTGCCCAGCGCAGACGGTGGCCCCCTCCCTCTCCCACGAGCATCAGCGCCTCCCTGCCCTTCTTGCCGGCTGTGCGTCCACCCGAGGATGGGCGAACCGCCGTCAAGCGGCGCAGCGGCGGCGCCCTTTGCCGGCGCATGGCGGCAGCCCGGTGGGTCCCCCTCATCGATTTCTTTAACCTCCCACCTCCCCCAAAAATAGAGAAGGATATGGCGGCGGTGCCTCCCCTTGGCTCCTTGCCGACGCGTGCATCCACCCGAGGGTGGGTGCACCGCCGTCAAGTGGCCGAGGTAGGGCAGATCCTTTTCCCGGCGATGGCCGGGGTGTCTTTTCTTTTGACTTGGGGTTTTGCATGCGGGATCTGGGGTTGTCTTTGATTTGGGGTTGCTTTTGGGGCTTAGATCTAGGATTTTCTTTGCCCCCGAAGGGGTGTTTCTTCTTCTAGATGTCTCCCAAAGGGATGCCCATCTAGATCGAGAGGAAAGGCGCGGCCATAGGGCAGGCGCTCTTTGGATCTAGGGTTTTTTTTCTTGAACTTTTGCTTTCTCCTTTTGCACCGAAAAATCTAGCGACTAGCGCTCTGATACCAATGTTAAAACAACTTTGTAACGGAACTAGTCTAGATTTATCAGTAGCACTGTACCTTGCCTTTCTAGATCGAAAACAGAGAGAGAGAGAGAGAGAGAGAGAGAGAGAGAGAGAGAGAGAGAGAGAGAGAGAGAGAGAGAGATCCGAGAGGGGAACTACCTTCTCCCAGGCTCGACAGACACGAGCCAGAGGGAATGCCGGAGCTTGTGCCAGAGCTGGAGCCGCCGTCGTTAGCCATGGGAAAAGGGGGGCGACGGCGTGAGCGTGGGTGGTTGAGAGTGGTGGCGGCGGAGCTTCCCGTTGGCCTAGCGCGAACCCTAATCGGTGGGTGTGTTGGTGGGGGGCTGCGGCGCACGATGAACCCCGTACCGTGTGCGTCCGCCCCCCACCTCTTTATATACGCGCTGGCGACAGGGTCCCACCAACCATGGATAAGGTTGGGCGCCCTCGATTAGGGCACGATGAGGGACTCCGTTCGGGCCGTTGGGCCCGAACGTGGAAGAGATCTATCTAACAAGATTGTTACTGCTAATCTTTAAAATGCCTTACTCCGGTTAGGCAGAGACATCTCTACAAAACTACTATTGTTAGACAAAGACATCTTCACAAAACTATGGAGACGTTAATCTTGCATAAGAAAAACTATATCGTGTCTGGCCAAAACAATGGAGGTCCTGATCTTGCATGATCGGTGGTCTCTGCATCTAGGACATACGGTTCACTACAGGACGTGCGCGCTACGCCGAGCGCAAAAAGCCGTCGGCGTAGGCCAAAATGCTCTCGGCGTATGGTACACCGACGGCTGCCCTCGGCGTAGCCTCCTCGGCAAAGGTCTTCCTCGGCGGAGCACGTAGAGGCATCGGCGTATCAAAATACCGTCGGCGTATGCTCCGTCGGCATAGCTTGTCAACAGGATGCAAAAACATTTTTTTTAAAAAAATATTTTTTTTATTTTTTTTAGTTTTTGAATCTTTGAATTGTTTGACCCGTTAATCTCTCACTTTGAACATTTTTAACACTAATTACACTTAATATTTAATTAAATTGCAGTCTTGGTCAAACTTCCCGGCCGGTCATCCATCCTAATACTACTCCTGCTCCAGCATGCTTAACTTCCTCGTTCCTTCAGAATCTGTTTCCGCAAAGTAATTCATATATTGTTGTCAATACTATGATATCAATCCTATTAACTCTTATATCATCATGTCACATGTTTGTATTTTTTGAAATTACAAACAATTATTTAAATAAACATTAATGAATAAGTAAAAATATTATTGAATTCAAATAAAAATATAATAATTTTACTTTTTTGTATTTTTATATTTAATATGGAATAATTAATATCTTTAAATACATAAATCAGAATTCGACAAATAATATGTCTAAATTGATAAAAAAAATGAGTGAAATCCAAATATATTATCCATATCAACTAATCACAAACCCTTCATTTTTTAATTAGCTATGAGAAAATCCCCCCTTTTGCGCTCGGAAAATGAAAATATCTTTTGTGTGCGATGAAAACGAAAACTTGCATTGGATCTTTGATAAAATAGCATATTGTGAACCTAAAAATGATTTTTATAAAAAAACATAAGCATCGGATCATGTACCTGTAGTTCATATCTGACCCACTTCCTACCGATTCGGCAGGAATTTATGTTTTTTACCAGAGGTGGACAGAAATGTTTCGGATCCCCCTGTTGGTACATTGTCTATAAGGTGGTCTACTATTTTTGTAAAATATGGTGGTAGCATTTTGAATTAGCCATTTGGTGGTTGCTTCACAAAACCGTCTGTTTTTTGTGCTCGGGAAATGAAAAATGGCTTTTTGGTGCGAAGAAAAGGAAAACTTCCTCCTGCAACATTGTTTGCCATCCCATGATGCACATGTATACACAATATGAGCACATTATCACAAAATATGCCTTAATTCTAGCCATAACATTGGTCATTTGACCCGAAAGCCAAGAAACCTCGAATGAGATAGGTCATTTTGTGAAGGTTTTTTACGACATAATAATATACCAAGTTTAATATTTTTCCTTCTAACTATGTCACATAATATGACACCATGCGAAGGTTTCGCATTACTTTGATTGTTTTTGAATTTTTTATGCCCATTTTAAACTATCGTCAAACTTTGTCGAACGACGGGCATGAAGATTCTTAGCTCGGGGCCAAGCCTCGCTAAACTTCCATTAGATCTTTGATAAAATAGAATATTGTGAACCTAAAACTGATTTTTGTAAAAAAAACATGGGCATCGGATCATGTACCTGTAGTTCATATCTGACCCACTTCCTACCGATTCTGCAGGAATTTGTCTTTTTCACCAGAGGTAGACGGAAAGGTTTCAGATCTCCCTGTTGGGATATTGTCCATATAAGGTGGTCCAGTATTTTTGTAAAATGTGGTGGTAGTATTTTGAATTAGCCATTTGGTGGTTGCTTCACAAAACCGTGCGTTTTTTGTGCTCGGAAAATAGAAAATGGCTTTTTGGTGCGACAAAAACGAAAACTTCCTCCCGCAACATTGTTCGCCATCCCATGATGCACATGTATGCATAATATAGGGATATTATCACAAACTATGCCTTGATTCTAGCTATAACATTGGTCATTTGACCCGATAGCCAAGAAACCTCGATTGAGATAGGTCATTTTGTGAAGGTTTTTTGAGACATAATCAATATACCAAGTTTAATATTTTTACTTCTAACTATGTCACATAATATAACACCACGCGAATGTTTCGCATTGTTTCGATCGTTTTTGAATTTTTTATGCCCGTTTTAAACTATCGTCAAACTTTGTCGAACGACGGGCATGAAGATTCTTAGCTCGGGGCCGATCCTCGCTAAACTTGCATTGAATCTTTGATAAAATAGCATATTATGAACCTAAAAATGATTTTTGTAAAAAAACATGGGCATCGGATCACGTACATGTAGTTCATATCTGACCCACTTCCTACCGATTCGGCAGGAATTTGTCTTTTTCACCAGAGGTGGACGAAAAGGTTTCAGATCCCCTTGTTGGGACATTGTCCATATAAGGTGGCCTAGTATTTTTGTAAAATGTGGTGGTAGTTTTTGAATTAGCTATTTGGTGGTTGCTTCACAAAACCGTCTGTTTTTTGTGCTCGGAAAATGGAAAATGGCTTTTTGGTGCGACAAAAAGGCAAAAAACTTTCTCCTGCAACATTGTTCGCCATCCAATGATGCACTTGTATGTACAATATGGGAACATTATCAGAAACCATGCCTTGATTCTAGCTATAACATTGGTCATTTGACCCAAAATCTAAGAAACCTCGAATGAGATAGGTCATTTTGTGAAGGTTTTTTGAGACATAATCAATATACTAAGTTTGATATTTTTCCTTCTAACTATGTCACATATTATAACACCACGCGAAGGTTTCGCATTGTTTTCATCGTTTTTGAATTTTTATGCCTGTTTTAAACTATCGTCAAACTTTGTTGAACGACAGGCATGAAGATTCTTAGCTCGGGGCCGAGCCTCGCTAAACTTGCATTGGATCTTTGATAAAATAGAATATTATGAATCTAAAAATAATTTTTGTAAAAAAACATGGGCATCGGATCATGTAGTTGTAGTACATATCTGACCCACTTCCTACCGATTCGGCAGGAATTTGTGTTTTTCACCAGAGGTGAACGAAAAGGTTTCAGATCCTCCTGTTGGGACATTGTCCATCTAAGGTGGTCTAGTATTTTTGTAAAATGTGGTGGTAGTATTTTGAATTAGCCATTTGGTGTTTGCTTCACAAAACCGTCTGTTTTTTGTGCTCGGAAAATAGAAAATGCCTTTTTGGTGCAACAAAAAGGAAAACTTCCTCCTGCAACATTGTTCGCCATCCTATAATGAACATGTATGCACAATATGAGGACATTATCACAAACTATGCCTTGATTCTAGCTATAACATCGGTCATTTGACCCGTAAGCCATGAAACCTCGAATGAGATTGGTCATTTTGTGAAGGTTTTTTGAGACATAATCAATATACCAAGGTTGATATTTTTCTTTCTAACTATGTCACATAATATAACAGCACGCGAAGGTTTCGCATTGTTTCGATTGTTTTTGAATTTTTTATGCCCGTTTTAAACTATATACAATATTTTATGTTTTACTTAATTTTTATTTATAAATGTGTAATATTTGAGTGTAGATAGATAGATCTTATTTTTCTGCAAATTTTGATATATTATTTGTATTTTTCCGAATTAGAATGATTTAGTTATGATTTTTCAAAGTTTAATGAGGTAAAATAAAAAAAGCAACGCCGAGGGCAACCGTCGGCGTATGCTACGCCGAGGGCAGCCGTCGGCGTAGCATAGGATATGCCGAGGGCAATTCTACGCCGACGGCTGCTTGGCGGGTCTGGCCTAGACGATAGCTGCGCCGACGGCCCCGACGTTTGGCCGTCGGAGTAGCTTCCTATTCCTGTAGTGGTTCACTCTTCTTCACCGAATTTTTATACAGGCAGTTAAGATCTTTTATATATTTATACAGCTCACAAAACCAAAATAATTTTTATGTATTATTTTATTACTCCATCCGACCCATATTAGTTGACTCAAATTTGTCTATATTTGGATGAATATAATCTAGACACTATTTAGTATATATATTCATCCAAATTTTGAAAAATCAAGTCAAGTAATATGGGTCGGAGGGATAATTTTTTTAGAACGCACAAGAGGTTTGCGTGTCATTGTATTAAGTGAGACAAAGGTTTCAGGTTGTTACATATATGGGCTGCCTAGCAGCTGAGCCACACACGACTCCACCAAAAACTTAACCTATTATTTTATTCTAGATGTACACAAATATCTACATATTAATAAATAAACAATTAATGCTCTTAATTGCATTTATTTTGGTACAACTTATCTAGAGCTCTACTTTAATGAAATAAAGCCATCCACATCCACTATAAATAGTCTTGCTATTTCGTTTGTTCTCCTTCATATTTCACAAATCATACAACAAACAACAAATATTTCCTTCAACGCTACAACTAGTTAAGATGAGGACTGCCCAGATGTTGCTGCTCCTGACCTTCGCCTTCCTCGTGCTAACATCAGGTACTGATTTGTTCTTGTGGTACATTTGTTTGGCGAACCCTTCGTGAACACTATGTTCATGTAGTGATCCTCTATTTTCTTCATTTTGAAACTCTACAGATGTGGTATCGAAGGTGTCCACAGAAGGTAGCATCAGACCTGATTTGTGTACGTCGACCATTATCCCAGCAAATACGCCATGTGATACCCAAGATTGCCTTAAACGATGCCAGAAACAGGTCCATGGATCTGGCCAGTGTGTTCCTGGAGGGTGCAAGTGCACATTCTGCGTATTTGCTCCAGCTGTCCAAAACAATGAAGAAATGGGTACTAAGTAGAAAAGATAGGTTCCATGTTCGGCAGAATAATACCAATAAAATAGAAAAGGTATCATAGAAAAGATGGTCACTGGAAAGTTATATAAAAACTAATAAATTGGACCTATAAAAACTAATAAATTGGACCGATCGTACGCAATGTCATAGCTGAGGTAGCACCTCTCTTGCTACCTCTCAAGGAGACTCCTGGTAGTTCAATTGTGTCTATGGACCATAAAAGAACATGGATACGGTCGCTTTACTTTCCTCGCAGAACCGAGAGTGTTTCTTTGCAACGCCAAAATGAGAGATGCGCGTGCTACCCATCCAGGCCCCTGGGTTATATTTTGACTTTAACATAATTTAACACAACGTGGAGGATTCGATAGTCCTCATGTAACCTACGGTTTCTAATACATTCAACGTCGATTTGAGATTATTATATATACATAATTATATGGTACATGGAGCACACGAGCAGCATCCTACAACTTTATCACTTTCCGACACTAAAGAAATGAGGTGTATTTGCAAAATCTCTAATGTGGCACCACAACAATCCAAATTCATGTGTGAATTGTCGATACATAAATCCCAACATCAGCTCCACGCATGCTACAAAGTTTCCGAGTTCCAGAGAACGATGCACTGTTCTAGTTACTCGTTGATAGTGCTGCCACATTCGAAGCTGTTACATGCTAGTCTCCAGCGCCAAGTGCTATTGGATGAGGTTGGTGTTGTGCACAAAGGGCTGCAACAGAAAAAGAAAAACCATCAGAAAAGGCTCGGGGGCTACGCCCCGCAAGAGCAACATGACCAACAGGTCACCCGAAAGGGCTCAGGGGCTCCCCCCAATGGATAAAGTAGAAAATACTTACGTGTTCAGGCGTGGACTCCGAAGTTCTGCGCGCAGCCTTCTGAGTTACGACTGCCTGAGCTTCTCGCTTGGAGAGGTTCGGGCCATCATCCCCAGAGTCGGCCCCACCTGATGGGGAGGAGCTGTCGGCTTCGACTCCCCTACAGCCTCCTGAGTGCCCTCGCTAAGAGGCTCCTCCGAAGAATGGCTGAAAGAAAAAAGTTTGATCAGACAAACAACCTACATTACCTAGACAGGTGACAGTAAACAATTAAGGTGAAATCACTTACGAATCAATGTTCGATAAGTTGAAGACGGGGGTCGCCTTCTCCTTCCTCTTCTTGGTCGGCAGCTACGGAGCCATCGCCCGAATGGGCACGGCAAGAATAGGTGTGGATGAAGCACCTTCATCCTCGCCATGTTGGTCGAGGAAGGAGACACCCCTTGGAGTTGGCGGGGTCGACGCATCCGAAGACTCGCCCTAGGAGTGCTTTGGGGTCTGCCCTTCACTAGCCTCGGGAGCATCCGCAGTGGGCGACTAAGCTGGAGGAAGCTCAGACTCGGAGTCCACCTCCTCATTGTCTGGTGCTTCCCTAAAATTCTCAGACAGAGGAGGCATAAACCCCGTAACAAAAGTCGGATCGCTAGAGCCGGCGTAGAGAAACATTGGGTGCGCCCTAGCCTAGAGAGGTTGCACCCGGCGCTTGAGAAAGGTGCAGATGATGTCGACACCGTTGACCTCTTTGCCTGGCACCAGCTGAAGGGCCTCCACCCGCTGGTAGAGGCTCTCCACCTCCGCAGCTTCACCCTCCAAGATGTGGTTCTTCCACGATCTCTTCGGGACGATCTTCTGCTCGGAGTCGAAGGGAGCAAGCCCATATTGCTGACCGTCTAGCTTGGCATCGCAGATGTAGAACCACTTTCGGCGCCATTGCTGGACGGACTCACAGATAGAAAAGGAGAAGAATTGGACGAAAGGGCGGACGAAGATGATACAACCACCAAGCGGATAGACTCCACCGGTGCCGGACTGCCTCTTCACGGAATAGAGCTTCCGGAAGAGGCCAAAAGTATGGCTCGATACCGAGCCATAACTCGCAAAGGGTTATGAAGCAAGCGACATGGAGAAGAGAATTGGGAGACAGATGATGTATCTGAATCCCATAGAAGAAAATGAGTCCACGAAGGAAATCGTGGACAAGAAGCGAAAGACCGCGAAGGATAAAGGCAACAAACATCACCTGAAACCCTATGGGCGGGCGGGGGATTACCTCATCGCCAGGAAGCCTGGCGTCCTCCTTGTGCTAGGGGATCAACCCAGAATTGCGTAGCTTGCGCAGATCCACATCACGCACCTCTGTGCGCCTCCACCCGCCGTCCTTGATGCGGGTGGTCGCGGCGGTCTTCTTGCCGCCGGCGGCGACGCTCGAGCCAGATCCGGTAGTGGTCTTCTTCGACTTGCCCATCGTGCGACGTCGAGAGCGGCGGTGTGCGCGAAGAAAAGAAGAGGTAAATGAGCGGAGAACTTCTAGTGCACACGAAGAGAAGCAGAGCTTGTGAAAATAAAGGCAATGGCGATGAGAAAATGACGAAGGGTAAAAGAAAACTATTGTTTACTTACGGTATAAAAGGAGAAAGACGATGAACACGAGCCGTTGATCCAGAAGCCCTAGCGCGCAACCAAGATCCAACCCTACATGTGTCAGCACAACAACGAACCGTCGCCAGCACGCCGTCCACAGCGCACGAAAACCGAGGAGACGCTGTAAGTTTCGCCATGTCTGCGCGTGACTAGTCAACTTCAAGTAAGACCGTGGGACTCAAGGTTGTTCCGTCGCGTCATATTCGTCGCCGCAGATGGTTGAGATCACCAATCATCAGCACTGATGTCATCAAGGCTAAAGCTAGCAATGGCTGGAAATTTCCGGCTGATCAATCAAGTACTTACTCGAATCTACGATTCAAGAAACTACTCGGGGGGCTACTCCTATCAGGAGCACTGGCCGCGCACCTGAGAAATGACTAAGGTACTACACCTCGCAACTATCTTCGAGTCCTACGTCGAGTCTGTGACTCCACTATGGACTCGGGGGCTACTCCCATAGGGAGATCGGTGGAGCATCCGAAAAATTGTGTTCTTCGGACCTAAGTTGAAAACAATTGAACTAAAATTCTCTGCTCGAGTCTACGACTCGAACAGACACTCGGGGCAATCCCATAGGGCTACTCCCTATGAATTCTTCGACTGCGATCCTTCAGATCAAATACGACAAAAATCTTTTTGGCAACTTTTCCCAAACCAACGCTAAGTGATAAGCAATCTCCTTGGACACCCGAAACACCTCCGCGGTGACAAAAATTCGGATGTTGTGTCCGCGACACAAACATAAGTCCTACAAATATTATCTAATGGCCTGGCAACGCACCTGACTACGCTCTGTCAGTAAACTTTCATGTCAACAGGCACGACAAAAATCATGATGGACGCGTTGGGTACATCACTTGAAAACCACTGGGATTCGACTCCTATAAGACCTCAACGACATGAGTCGAATTACGTCAGCATTCATTCCGGATTCAAGTCTAGGGACTCGAGTCTGAAGAAGATCGTGTTGTTTTGTCCTATGACAGTTAACTGGCCCTGATACGTTGGGAGAGTAGGCACACGCATCAACAATCCCTACGAACTAAACCATTTTCTCTTAAAAACAGGTTCAAACCGCACCCGAAAGATTGAAAAGTCCTCAGCCAAATCTACGATTCGACTGAACACTCGGGGGCTACTGACATGGTTATACCCCACGGGTACACAACAATGGTCATCATCGTGGTGCACCTGGTCGTCCTCATCCTCGTGCTGCACCTGGTCATCCTCGTGGTGCACCTGGTCGTCCTCGTGGTGCACCTCCTCGTCCTCGTCCTCCTGCAGCGGGAAGTTCTCCCTGCGAGGGAGGTGGGTCCTCCAATCCCCTTCCTCGAGCTCCACCGTAGCGCGGGTTGGGACGAGATACTCTTCTCCTTTGGGTAATCTTCTCTTGGCTCATCATCTTGAGAAGGGAGGCCGTTGATTCCTTGCTCCCCCGAGGCATTGGTCAATCACCTGCATTATAGACATGTTGAAATTAATAAGCATAAAGACATAATGCAATTAAGAAGCATGTTAAGAAATAAATACTAAGCATAAAGACATAATGCAATTAAGAAGCATCTTTAAGAAATAAATACTAAGCATAAAAACATAAAAGACCCTCACCTCTAGTCATCACTATCATAAAGTACTTGGTTGTGGTGCATCGCGTTCTGATTTTCACTATCACTATCACTATCACGTGAGTAGTAAGGCTCGTCGCAAGGTGGAGGCTCATCATTGTTGAAATTCGCCTCATGAAACTTGTTTGAGCATATCAACGTCCTTTAAATCCACCACTGTCTCACCACGAGTTTGTGCATCGTTCTCGAGGTCCTCATGACCCACTTGTATGTCAAAACCCCCGAAGTTCTCTTCCTCTTGATAGAAAATTCCCTCGTATGTCACAGCGTCAATGTTGAGGTAATCATTGGCGTTGGGCCTAGGTAGCTTACCATGTGGCGATACCTGGAAGACGACTTCCCAACCCAAAAGTTCCTCTTTCTTGCATGGGTAGGGCAAGTAATAAACTTGCTTGGCTTGGTGAGCCACTATATAGACATCGGCTCCGCAATAGGTGGTTGAAGGCCTAACTTCAACTAATCCAATGGAAGGGGTACTTCTCTGTCCATCGATGGGGTCGAACCAGCGACATTTGAACACAACAAGCTTGAGTTTTATGTTCGTCTCAAACGTCAGCTCGTATACGTCCTCTAATATCCCGTAGTAATCGACTCCATTGGTTCCTCCGGTGAAGACCCCAATATTTATAGTTTTTGCATTAGGACGATTGTTCTGGTGAAACTCTGTATGGAAGCGGTACCCATTAACATCGTACTTCTGATACCACATAACTCTACGGATACAACCCTGTGAAACACATCGAATCTCATTCGTCATCTCAACGTTGCGATCAGATCCCTGCAAGTCATGGATTGCAAGGTAAGAGGGATATGTGTAATAATAGGGACAAGTCACAGATTGCAAGGTAAGAGGGAAATTACTTTGGCCCTGAACCAAGCCACATAATTTTTCTTTCCGGGGGCACCATCTTTTAGAAGAGTGTCCAGCTCCGTGACACTGGGATCCCTCGTTTCCGACCACTGTTCATCCTTGAATTGGCTAAAAGGAGAAAACACGTATTAGACCAAAACCGAGTTACTAGTTGCAATAGGTAATTTGTTCATCACTTTACCTCATGAAATCGATAAGTTCATGCTTCATGTTCATGAGCACATAGAACATTATGCCCTCCTTTTCTTCCGGCTTCAATATGTACTCTTTTCTAGCACTGGACTTGCCACCGGGAGATTGAAAGAGTGCGATCTTGGGGTCTTCCTCCAGCTCGTCGACATTGTACCGAGTGATTGGGTTATGCAGAGTGGGAACATCATTGGCATAGTACTTTGTTGTGATGTCTGCTATCTCCCCGATCAGAGTTGCCTCATCTATGCATGCTTCAATCTTACTTTGTTTCCACATTTCATTCGAATATACTTAAACTCTCTCTCAATACAGAACTGCCAACGAAACTGCACTGGTCCACCCAAAAGTACCTCGTTCGCGAGGTGCACGATGAGATGTGCCATAGGAGTAAAAAATCCTGGCGGAAAGATCGTCTCCAACTTGCATAGAAACTCTGGCACTAGTTCCTGCAGCCTCTCAATCAGCTCGAGAGATACCTGCTTAGCACACAGAGTGCGAAAGAAATGGCTCAACTCCGCGAGCACTCGCCATACATGATCGGGGAGATACCCTCGAACCATCACCGGCATCAGCCGCTCAATCCATATATGATAGTCATGACTCTTTAGGCCGGTGACTTTTCCCGTCGCAAGATTGACACCCTTAGTCATATTTGAACAATAACCATCGGGGAACATCACGACGTACTTGAGCCACCTGAATGACTCCTTCTTTTGGTCACTATCAAGGCAGACGATGGCATGCGGCTTGAACCAATTTCTTCAATTGCGGTCAGGAGGCTGCATGTGTTGTTTCTTCCTATCACGTAGCTTCTCAACATCGACCCTAGCCTTGACATTATCCTTTGACTTTTCAGGGATGTTGCAAATTGTGTGAAAGATGGACTCTCCTACATTATTTTCAGTGTGCATCATATCGATGTTATGGGGAAGTTCGAGGTCCTTGTAATACCCGAGCTTCGTTATGGCTGCCTCGTGAGTCCAATTGTGCGTTTTACCATATCCCTCAAATTGTGGGCCAGGAATCTCAGTACGCTTCAGAGCAGTAGCTCGGCTTTAACAGCTACACCATCAAACATTGGTATCGCTTTTTCTTCATTCACAACTACGCCCTTCATGAAGTTATTTTTGTCTCGTCTGAACCGGTGCCCTCTTTTGAGGAAAGGTCGATTTTTGTCAAAGGCGACATACTTGCCACCCGAGCTTACCCAAAAGAACTCAAGTTGGATCCTGCAAACTGGGCAAGGCCACTTACCGGATGTACACCACCCGCAAAATAGGGCGTAGTCGGGCATGTCATGCATGGAATACTGGTACCAAACTCTCATGAGGAAGTTTGTCTTAGATGCTCGGTCATATGTCAATGTCACGTGGTGCCAAGAGTGGTTCAAATCATCAATAAGCGACTGCATGTAGACACTCAAATTTTTCCCCGGGTATTTAGGCCCTGGAATGATAAGCGACAAGAATATGGTATTCCTTTGCATTAGGACTCCGGGAGGGAGATTGAGCGGAATAACAAACACAGGCCAGCAGCTGTAAGAGGCCATCGACATACCATATGGATTGAATCCATCGGTTGCTATCGCAATTCTGACATTCCGAGCCTCACTTGCGAATGCCTCGTGTTTTGCATCGAAGTTCTTCCATGCCTTACCATCAGATGGATGTCCCATCATTTCATGTCCGTGCTCGTCATGGCATCTCTTCCCTGTCTTGTGCCACTTCATCTGTGTGGCAGTCTCCTCGGTCATGTAAAGCCGCTGGATTCTTTTTATAAATGGGAGATAACAAAGAATCTTCACGGCGACATTTTTCTGTGTCATCTGACCATCATGTCCCTTTCTCTCATGATACCTAGAGGCCCCACACTTGCTGCAGTACTTGTCGTCCTCAAACTGTTTCCAAAACAAAAGACAGCCTGCTGGAAAACAATCTATCTTTACATAATCCATGGTGAGCACTTTCATGATTTTCCGTCATTCGTACATGCTTTTAGGTAGACAATGCCCTTTGGGCAACATACCATACGTAAACAAATTACGTTCAAAACTTGCTCGGGTGGTGGCGTACTGGGACTTGTCGGCTAGTATTTGCGAGATGGCATCGAGTTGAGACAATCTCACCCGGATATAGAGGCCTCTTAGCCGAGGCCATCATACCAAGGAAGGCCTTCGCGGTTGCCTCCGGTTCCTCCTGTGGAGGTGGCGAACCTGGCATGTCGGCATTGCGAAAATCCTCTAGCAAGTTTATAATCCCATCGTCCTCAATGCCATCGATCCGTTGTCGCATCACCTCAGCTCTATCACGTTCGTACTGAGAAAAGTCGACCAAAGGCTCGTAGTCAAGCATATACCCATACTGCCAAAGGTGTTTACTCATATCATCCTTTGTCTGACGACGAAGCCTCATGCAATGAGCGCAAGGACACCTTGGACGAACTATCTTTGAACCACACGCTAACTCCTTCACCAAAAAATTGGTCTTCCATACCCACTCGTCTGTTCTTTCAAGCGCACTAATATGACCACTGTGCATCCAACCATTACCAGCCATCCTCTGCTTCATCGAGAGCCACAATACAAATTCAACATTTCATATTAATTAATGACATCAAACTAAATACACAAATTTTACGTTGTTATTCCATGCATACACCTAACATGTGTAATAGGAAAAGATATGTCCTAATCCCACCCCAAGGATGTGTAGATTGGATACGCTCTCCACGGTCAACCCCAAACCGAGACAAAATTTCGGCAACACCTCCCTGCTGTTCTCCCGATACACGTCCCGCCAAAAATGCCGAGAGAATTGTGCATCCGGAGAACAATAGGGAGGCGCCGCCGAAATCCTGTCTCGGTTCGGGGTAGACCGTGGAGAGCGTACCCAATCTACACATCCTCCGGCTGTCCAAAAATCGTGGACAATACGAAAGAGTTACATTTTAAAATATGCAATCGAATGCATATTTATTCGTGTAACCCTTTCGAACGGGAGACGCCTAGGTTTCGCAACTGACTTGGTGATCTAGACACAAAATAAATACCTAGGTACATTACAAGATGGGCGCAAGATTTATACCCTCGAAGCGTGAGCGAATAGTCGAGGAAGATCGGTGATGGGGATGTGCCTACCGGGGTATACCCAGCAGGACGTTTCCGACCGGCCCAAGAACTGGCGAGTGGGCCTGCAGGACGGCGACTGGATCAAGGCCCAGCGTGGATCCAAGCGACTGGAAGCTGAAGGCCCAGGCGAGTAGATAGGCCCAGTCGGATTAGGTTAAACGAGTACCGAAGCCTTAACTGATTCGGTTGAGATATGTAAACCCTAGGGAAGGTGAGCCTATATAAACCTCCCTGCGGGGCGTGTAGAGATACATTCCATCATACACCCAAGCGACTCGCCGCCTAGCCGCCGAGCTCGCCCGTTGTACCACCATCATAAAACAATCTAGCAGGAGTAGGTCTTTACCCTCCGAGGGCCGAACCTGGGTAAAACCCTGTGTCTCCGCCCTCATCTCGCACCGCAGATGGCTGGCCGCCCTTGCCCATCGTTCTACTACTCGCTGCCGATTGCAGCATCTGCCGTGACCATTCCCACGACAGTGGCGCCCACCGTGGGGCCTGGCCGGTCTGGCCGGTGTTCTGCGGCGAGATCCAATCTGCCCATCAACGAGACGGTCGCCACCGGCCGCATGATAGCGATCGGCGAGATGCTCCAAATCTTGCCGAGCAGCTACGTCCCGGCGGCGCGACCCGTCATGCACAGCGTGATCCTGCCGGTCGGCACGATCAGCCTCTTCGTCGGCCTCGCCGACGTCATCGTCTCGGAGGACTCGGCTCGCATCCGCGAGTCGCCGCCACACGATCGGCTCTCCGAGAGCCAGATCCGCACGATCCATCGCCTCGCCTCCGAGTACAACTCGGCCCACAGCGACGTGGCCGAAAACTCAGCGGCCGCAGAAGACGCGGCCCTCAACGACGACGCCGACTCGGCGACCCCGGCATCACTCGCCGGATCCATCACCGCGGCTTCACCCGCGGGCTCCATCACCCAGGTCTCCAACGTGGGAGACTTCGAGGACCCCTGTATCCTCGGGATCTTCGACTTCGACTCCGGGTCAAAAAACTCCGCCGACCTCCGCGACGGAACCGGTCGCCACGCCGCGACCTACATGGCGACCGGCACCGAGCCGCCGGAGGACCCCTTCTCCACCCCAATCCCTCCTAACGCCACGGCAACGGAGGTCAAGGAACTCCGCCTGAAACTGGCGGAGGCAGTGCGCAAGGAGCAAGCCGAGCGCGAAAAATTTCCCCTCGAGCAGGTGACGGCGCAGGAGCTATCGCGCTACCACCAGCAGCGGATCAGGTCGCGCCTGAACCCCACCGTTCAGGGGCGCGCCCTAAACTTCGACGACGAAAACGACCCGGCCCGCGTGGCCGAGCGCGCGATCTGCGAGAACGCGCCACCAGGAGGAAGCGCCCGGCCCCTGCCAGGGTCGACGGCGATGGGCGCCCCACCTCCACCCAACCGCACACCTCCCAGGGAACAGCCGCGGATAGTAGTCTCCTCACGGGAGCGAGACGCAAACGGCCTCCCACTGTTCTCCACCCCGATGGACAACCTCGTGGCAGGACGAGCAGCAGCCGACAACATCACGGCCACCGGCGACGGCGCCCTACAGATCCAGTACGTCAGGGCCCTGCTCGCAAAGGCCGTCGAGCAGCAAAACGCGTGCGCCGACTCGCAGGGTAGAGTATACTCGCGTTCTTCGGGAAGCAGAGCGGCCTCAAGCGGCCGCCCAATGGCGGCAAACACCCTCAACTGCCCGCCACCCGAGCCACTGCAGCTCCAACACCGACCCGCGAACGCGGCACTTTCCACCAACGACCCCAGGCCAGCGACAAACTTCGTCGCCGCCAACGGTCAACCCATCGACGCCCGCACCCACATCATCAACAACCAAAGTTGGCGCGCACGCCAGCCCGACGACCTGCGACACACCCTAACCAATCGCCGCGACGGCGAGCCCATGGGGTCGCTCAGTCGACTCGGCCCCAAGTGCTTCGGACCAATGATCCGAGGCGAGAAGTACCCGCCAAACTTCAAGGCGCCGAAGGAGATAGAAAAGTATGACCCCTCGTACGACCCCGCCGTCTGGCTCGATACATACCTCATGGCGATGGGGATCGCAGGCCACACCGACCTGCTAGCCGCCCGTTACCTCCCCCTGATGATGGAGGGGACGTGCAGGCAGTGGATCAACACCCTCCCCCAGGATAGTATCGACTCCTGGGAGGAGATGCGCGACGCCTTCGTCAGGCACTTCGAGTGCTCCTACACCCGCGCCACCACCATCGAGGACCTGGAGCGATGCGTCCAGGGACCCCGCGAGTCGACCCGCAACTGGGTCCAACGGTGGCAAGAACTCTGGTACAACGCGGTCGGCATCCACCCGGACACCGCGATCCATTGCTTCAAGACCTCGTGCCGCTACGAGCCTCTGGTCGCCAAGCTCAAGCGACACTCTCGCACACTCGACAACATACCGGACCTCCTTGAGATCGCCAAACGGCACGCGGAGGAAGATCCAAACTAGGAAACCGACGACGAGTCGGGAGGTCAACGCTGCACGAGCGGCAACGACAGCGGACGACGGTCCGACCTACGCTACAGCAACACTCGCCTTACCGGCAAGCGCCGCAGTGACGGGCGAGTCGACTTCGTCGCCAACGCCGGGCACGCACAACGCGAGCCCAAGAGCTTCCGCCGCAATGGAGGACAACGCCGCGACGGAGGACAACGCCGCGACGGCGGCAACTACAAGGCCAAGCCAAGGTTCGACCCCGCGGCCCTTCTTAACCAACCTTGTGCGTTTCATAGCAGGGAAGGGAAGCCCGCAACGCACACAACCGTCGACCGCCACACCCTCAGGGAGATCGAGAAGGCACGACGAGCACGGGAGGACCCCGACAATGACCCGCCAAACGGCGGAAAATTCGGCAAAGTGGCTGGTTCGCTCCATACCTTCACAGGCTTCAACACGAAGCGCGAGAAGAAGGTCATCGCCCGCGCCGTCGCTGTCAACGCGGTAGCTCAGGTGGACGTTCCCCAGTTCCTCAACTGGTCGGAGCAGCCCATCACCTGGAGCCGCCAAGACCACTCGCCACGCATCGAGTATCCAGGCCGAGTCGCCCTGGTGGTCAAGCCTAAGGTCGGCGACTACTGACTCCCCAAGACATTGATGGACGGCGGCAGCTCCATCAACATCCTGTACCTGGACACCTTCAGGCCGCTGCGGCTCCCGCAGTCGATGATCGAGACGACCCACACCATGTTCCATGGCATCGTCCCCGGTCGGAAGGCGTACCAGATCGGCAAGGTCACGCTGCCAGTCACCTTCGGCACACCAGCAAACTTCCGCACCGAGCGGATCGTCTTCGAGCTGGTGCCCTTCGACAGCCCCTACCACTGCGTCCTGGGGCGCCAGGCGTTCGCCAAGTTCATGGCAGCGCCCCACTACGCGTACAACGCGATGAAGCTCCCCGGGCCATGCGGCGTCATCGCCATCAACGGCGACCCCGACATGGCCGCCGAGTGCGAGGCCAAAGGAGCCGAACTCGCTAACGCCGTCATCGCGGCAGAGACCAACCACGCCGATGAGCTCGCCAAGTACGCGAGCGGGGTGAACAACGACGACCCCACCATACTCAAGAAGCCCAACTCGGAGGGCGCAAACACCTCAACCTTCGAGGCAACGACGCACACCCGCACCGTCGAGCTGGTCCCAGGCGACTCCAGCCAGACGGTGACGATCGGGACAGGCATGAGCCCAGCCTAGGAAGGCGCACTCATCGAGTTCCTCCATGAGAACAGGGACATCTTCGCATGGAAGCCCTCTGACCTGCCTGGTGTCCCTAGGGAGCTCGCTGAGCACAAGCTAAACGCTGACCCCAAAGTGCGACCCATCAAACAGTCGCTGCGGCCCTTCAATGAAGAGCGCCGCCGAGCAATCGCCGAGGAGGTGTAGCGTCTACTCGCTGCAGGATTCATCCGGACAATCAAATACTCCAAGTGGCTGGCAAACCCAGTCCTGGTCGAGAAGAAGAATGGGACCTGGAGGATGTGTATTGACTACACAAACTTGAACAGCGCCTGCCCAAAGGAGCAGTTCGTCCTCCCACGGATCGACCAAATAATCGATTCCACCGCGGGCTTGGAGTCGCTATGTTTCCTCGATGCCTACTCTGGGTACAACCAGATCAAAATGGCCGCCGAGGACGAGGAGAAGACGGCGTTCATCACGCCATTCGGAGCCTTCTGCTACACCGCCATGACCTTTGGCCTCAAGAACGCCGGGGCGACCTACCAGCGGTGCATTCAAGAGTGCCTCGCGAGCCAAATTGGCCGCAACATCCACGTCTACATCGATGACGTGGTCGTAAAGTCCGCTCGCCAGGGTGACCTACTCGCCGACCTGGCGGAAACGTTCGCCAACTTGCGAAAATACAAGATAAAGCTTAACCCAGGCAAATGCACCTTCGGTGTACCAGCAGGACAACTACTGGGGTACGTCGTCTCCAAGCGAGGGATCGAGGAGAACCCCACGAAGATCGACACGATCGCCCGGCTCGGCAAACCCGAGTGCATGCGCGACGTCCATAAACTGGCCGGGCGAGTAGCGGCTCTCAGTCGCTTCATCCCCCGCCTGGGCGAAAAGGCGATGCCCCTATACCGCCTGATGCGCAAGAACCCCACCTTCAGTGGGACAAGGAGGCGGATGACGCGCTTCGCGACCTCAAGAAGGTGCTACTCGCCGCACCGCTACTCGCCGCCCCCGCCAACAAAGAACCCATGCTGGTTTACGTCGCGGCTTCCGAGCGCGTCGTCAGCGCCGTCATGGTCATCGAGCGACCAGAGGAAGGAAAGGAGCGCCCAGTACAGCGACCGGTGTACTACATCAGCGAGGTCCTCACCGAGTCGCGCCAGCGATACCCGCAGTACCAAAAGCTGGTATACGCGGTCTTCAGAGCTCAGCGGCGCCTGCCGCACTACTTCCAGGAGCACCCGATCACGGTCGTCTCCTCAGCACCACTACAGGACATCATCCGCAACCGCGAGGCGACCGGGCGGGTCGCCAAGTGGGCCGTCGAGATCGGCGTCCACAACATCAAATATGAGCCACGAAAAGCGATCAAGTCGCAGGCCCTAGCGGACTTCATCGCCGACTGGGAAGAGGCCCAGCAGCTAGAGAAGCTGCCATACCTCCATTACTGGAGCCTGCACTTCGACGGCTCCAAGAACGCGGGCGGCGCAGGCGCAGGGATCGTGCTAACGTCACCGAAGGGCGACAAGCTCCGTTACGTCCTCTGCCTCGACTTCACACCCTGCACCAACAACATGGCCGAGTACGAGGCCTTACTCCACGGCATGCGAGCTGCCAAGGAGATGAATGTCAACCGCCTACGCTGCTACGGAGACTCCGACCTCGTCGCTGGGCAAGTCGCTGGCACCTGCGACGCCGTCTCCCCCACCATGGTGGCGTACCGCCAAGCAGTGGACAAGCTGGGCGGACACTTCACAGGCTACTCCGTCGAGTGGATCGACAGGCGGAAGAACGAGGAGGCCGACGCACTCTCTCGCATTGGGTCGGCTCGACTCGCACCACCTGCCGGCGTCTTCCTTGACACAATCACCAAGCCATCAGTCTCTCCCCCGAGGGAGATCGACATCGGAGTCCCGTTACAACCGGAGGCAGCCCTGGTCGCACTCGTCACCGAGCCAGACGACTGGACCAAGCCCTACATCGCCTACCTGGAGGCCAGCACCTTGCCGGCAGACGAGACGGACGCTCGGATGATCGCACGCCGATGCAAGTCCTACACCATCATCGACGGCGAACTCCACAAGCGCAGCGTCACCGGCGTGTTCCAACGCTGCGTCCAACCCGCAGAAGGACGCAAGATCATCCATGACATCCACTCCGGTGACTACGGCCACCACGCCGGCGCCCGCTCTCTAGTCGCCAAGGCTATGCGGCATGGCTTCTACTGGCCCACCGCACACGCCGATGCCGTCGCATTGTCCAGCGGTGCGCCGGGTGCCAGAAGTACGCCAACCAGACGCACGTGCCGAGCTCAGCGCTCAAGACAATCCCCATCACCTGGCCATTCTCCGTATGGGGCATGGACATGGTAGGCCCCTTCAAGAAGGCTCCTTCTGGCTACACCCACCTCCTGGTCGCGGTCGACAAGTTCACAAAGTGGGTGGAGGCCAAGCCAGTCCGGAAATGCGATGGGAAGACTGCCACTAAATTCCTACGCGAGCTCATATATCGCTACGGGTTCCCAAACAGCATCATCACGGACAACGGCACCAACTTCACCAAGGGATCCATGGCCGAATTCTGCGAGGAACACCACATTCGGCTCGACCTCGCATCAGTCGCCCACCCGGAATCCAACGGCCAGGCGGAACGGGCCAATCAAAGCATCCTCCACGGCCTGAAGCCGCGACTCCAAGTACCACTCAAGCGCACCGCCGGGTGCTGGGTCGAGGAGCTACCCTCCGTCATCTGGGACATCTGCACCTCGGTCAACAGGTCGACAGGATTCACCCCCTTCTTCATGGTGTACGGCGCCGAGGCAGTCGTGCCCACCGACCTCGAGCATGACTCGCCGCGGGTTGTCCACTACACGGAGGCTGCAAACGAACTCGCCCGCCAGGACGGAGTCGATCAACTCGACGAGGCACGTGACCTCGCTCGGTCACGCACCGCCATCTACCAGCAGGGACTCCGCCGCTACCACAGTCGGCGGGTGAAAACTCGCACCTTCCAAGAAGGCGACCTGGTGTTGCGCCTCATCCAGGACAAGAAGGGTATGCACAAGCTCTCCCCTCCGTGGGAGGGACCATTCGCCATCGGGCGAGTACTCGGCAACGACGCCTACTACCTCATCGACGTCCACGGGGACGGCGAACTCGACGTCAAGCGACCATGGAATGTAAACCTCCTACGGAAGTTCTACCCCTAGAACCCCACACATGTACTCTCCAGTCGCTATGAAATAAAAAGAATCGGTTACCGCAACTTGCGCCTACTCTCCGTGTCTTGTGCCACTCGCACTCGTAATAACAGCGTCAAGCTAACCGCAGAAGTCAACCTTTGGTCAAGCGATCGGCACGGCTAAGTAGTGCGATGCAAAAGCACTGGGTCACCTCAGGTTTTACATCGTCCACGAAAAACGCCTACCCGGAGCCCCATTGGAGTCGCCTAGCCCGACTGGCTCTACGAGCCAAGACAACTGCCTTCGCTTCTCACAGCGACCACGATCCTCCGCACCCTCGACATAGCGACTCGAACGGCCACGTACCACGCTCGGGGACTATTGACCAGTTCAGCGCGAGCGGCTCGGGAAAACGCCAAGTATGAGAGCATGCCCAGGACTCGCCACGCGACTGACCCCACGGGCCAGGCAGGAGTGATGCGCTCAAACTAACGCGCCAAGTCCTCACCCACCCTCGAGTCGCGCCTAGAACAACCAAGTACCACGCTCGGGGACTCGGCCACCCGACCTCGTTCGCGCAAGAAAAAACAGCGAAGTACAGAGCGCTCAAGGGAGTCGCCTAGCGACTGGCTCTTCGAGTCTGGGCGAGTTTACCACAATAACAAAACATTCAAAAACAACAAACATATCACACACGAGGTAAACCCCACAAAAGGGCGGACGCGCTCGGGGACTCGTTCAAACCTCAATCACAAAACACATGACAAATCCCAAGACAAACACGATGTCTCATTCAATAGCATGTCGCATTGTCTCAAATTACAAAATATGCCCAAACGGCAGACCTGCTACTAACGCCCCAGGGCAAACTATCCTATTCTGCATGCTTCGACGACGACTCGCTAGCACCCCGACGATTGCGGATGAACGGCGTGTACGGATTTGACGGGTACGTCGTCAGCTCACCCGCCATCGCCGCGCGGAAGGGCTGCTCGACCTTGAAGTCCCGGTGCTGCGGCTCGGGGTCGTTGGGCGCGACGACCGTCTCCTGGTACGGAAGGAGGTCGCCCATTGCCCAGACACGCTCGGAGTACATCACGGCGCGGTCCGTCAATTTGAGCACCTCGGAAAGCTCCACTACGCCAGTCGACGATGGGTAGCCACTCGTCACGTCGTCGAGGTCGAAGTCCTCCGGGAAGTGACCAAGTCCAAGGCTAAGCGCCGTCGCTGCTCCGCGCCGAAACGCCGATCGCGTCATGAATTCAACGACCGAGGGCGCCTTCTCCAAGTACTTCCACACCTCGACAAGGTCGCTAGGAATTACTTCCGTGGGTGATATCTCCTGGAGGTAGGCTCGGATGCACGTCGCCGACAACGTCGCCGAGTCGACGAGCGTGGCCACACACTGCCGCGCGTCGAACGAGCTCGCCTCTTCCGCGCTATCAAGGATGCGACCTGCGAATAGAAGACAACAATGAGTATGTCGGGCATCACAACAGAACACATGTTATTGGCAGAGGCAGATACACTTACCAATCAAGGAGCGGGAGAGATCCGTGATGAAGCATTGAAGCGAAGTATAGTCGTCCTGAAGCCCAGCAACAAGGGCGTCGGACACTTTACGATCCTCTGCGGCGGCGGTAATAGCGGCCTTGGCTCGCCCATCCGCCGAGTTCGCTTCCTCCTTCGCCTCCCTTAGCTCGCGCTCGAGTTCGGCGATCCGCTTCTCAGCCGAGCTCAGTGCCGATTGAGCCACCGCCAACTCACCCGCTGGGACAAGCCCCTGGCGAGCTTCCTCCGCCTTCGCGGCAACCGCCTGAAGCCCCTTATTCGCCTCTTGGACGGTGGCCAGTTCCTTCTCCGCGCGGTGCTTCGCTGCCAATCGGTCAGCTGATTCACGTTGCAGACCCTGCACATCATTCAAACAGTTAATCAAAGCAACATCCTCAGCGCCCACCCGCTGAAATTCAGCGAGTGCGTACTCGGCGACTGGCAATCAAAAAATTCCTAAGTGCCCACCCGCTGAAATTCAGCGAGTGCGCACTCAGGGACTGGCAATCAAAAAATTCCTAAGTGCCCACCCGCTGAAATTCAGCAAGTGCGCACTCGGGGACTGGCAATCAAAAAACTCCTAAGTGCCCACCCGCTGAAATTCAGCGAGTGCGCACTCGGGGACTGGCAATCAAAAAACTCCTAAGTGCCCACCCGCTGAAATTCAGCAAGTGCGCACTCGGGGACTGGACGCGGAAAATAACAACTATACACCAAAAGAATCAGACCGCTGCAATACACCGACCTGATCCTCGGGGACTGGACATACCTGGACGGCTGCGCCAAGCATGCCATGAAGTTGTATCGCGTCCACGGACGCGAGGAGAGCTGGCATGTGCCCACGACGTTGCTCGACTTCCGCATCAGCGACCCCAGTTGCACGGCTCGAGGGCGAAGTTCCACTCGTTGTGTCCGCTTTGGCCATGAAGCACGAGAATGTCGCGATGGAGGCACCCGCACCAAAGGAGGTCGGCTCGGCCGCTCCAGGCGAGGGAGCGCCCTCCTTCGTGGATGCGGTCGCCTCTATTGCGGGTTTAGACGGCGCGACCGCCGTGTCGTCAGAGATCGTGACGACACCATCGCCCTTGGCCTTCTTGCCGCCATCCGTAGGGACGACGACCTCGTCCGCCTTCCTCTTACGGGAAGGATCCTCCTCGCTGACGACGGGTGGCACCTTAGCCACGGTCGGGTGGCCCATCTTCTTCACTCCAGTCCTGTAAATCAATCATGTAAGCAAGATAGTTCAAGCTTCTATGGAATACAAATGTAGGTGAGCAAACTCACTTGGCGACTGGAATGAAGCGTAGCCCCGTGCGGAGGCCGGCCAGCTTCTCCAGTTCAGGGCCCAGTCGGCGGCTGAGCCCCATCTCCAGGACGTCGCGTGCCCAAGACACGGACGGCTTCTTCGTCGTCGAAGCTGCAACAGGAGCCTCTGGGACATCTTCGGCAGGAGCTTCCCTGCGAGGCGAAGCCGCCGCGGCTGGAGCATCCCCCAGCCCATAAACTGGGGCGAATGGCGGAGGCATCGAAGCCAGTGGCACCTCGACAGTGGCCGTGTCCAGCGCGGCTGCCGTCGGTGGTGCCTCGTCCTTGGCCGGGCTGGGGGCGTCGGAGCTGCTCGCCGAGTGCGGTGGCGAGGCCGGCCTCATCGGCTTCGTCTTCTTCTTCGAAGGGGCCTTCGCCTCCTTCTCCTTCTTCTTCTTCTTTGATGGAGTAGCCTGGCGGCGCGAGGTGGTCTCTGGAAGTTCTTCATCGTCATCATGACGCTCGAGGCTTTTGCTCGCCTCAAGCTCACGTTGACGCTGCCCGCGAGTCTTGTGGACCAGCGGGGCGACCTCCTCCTCGGACTCGTCGTCGCCGTCACTCTCATCGCTCCCAGCGTCGCCCTTGGCAGGAGGCGACTCGCCCACGTCCTGGACGGACGAGCTCGAATTCTCGTCGTCCGAAGGCGGGAGCCATCCTTCCACCACTTGGAATAGCTGCAATGAACGCAAGATGAAATTAGAATGACTTGCGACTGCAAAAACTGCGATTGCGAATGATCCAAGGTGATTACCGTTGGGGCTGGACGCTTTGCGGTGTAGGGGCGACCCCAGCCTGTGCGTCCAGGTACACCGCCTGGGTGATCTTCTTCAGTGTTGCGGTGTAGTCCTCGAGCTTCCACTCGGCTAGGCTGGACTTCGTTGAGTCCTCCCGGCCCATGTATTGGTACATGTAGTGGTCGCGCCGAGCCAGAGGGACGAGCCGCCGCCCGAGCCAGCAGTTATATAAGTTGATCGACTGGAGGCCCTTCTTCTTCAAACCGCGGATGGTTTGGAGCATTTCTTCCACGACCATCCGCTGGTCGCTGGGGAGCTTGCCGACTTGAAGACGGCGCGGTTCGGACTGGTTGGCGGAGTATCGTGGGATCGCCGTCTCGCCCTCCGGGGTCGCCTCGGCAACGTAGAACCAAGACTTCTTCCAGTCGCTCGCTGCCTTGGCGGGCAGCATCAAGTCAAAGAATGAAGCCTTCGACTTCAGCTGGAATGTCAGGACGCCCGCGGCAAGCATTGGGCCGCCCGCTTCCTCGCGGTTGATCCGTCCGTGAAACAGATCTTGCCACAGAGGGAAGTAGGGCCGGCAGCCCAAGTAGCACTCGCAGAACGCCACGAAGATGGCGAGCTTCTCGATGCTGTGAGGACCTAGGTCCGACGGCTGGATCCCGTAGTAGGCACAGAAGCGCCGGAAGAACGGGGACGTAGGGAATCCTAGCCCCCGTTCCAGGTGGCTGGTGAAGCAGATGAATTCCCCCTCGCGCGGGTTCGGGGTCACATCTCCGGCCGCGGGGATGCGCCAACAGCCGGCGCGTAGGATCCCGGCCTCCTCAAAAGACGCCAGCTGCGCCCTTGTACACTTAGATCTGCCCCAAGGCTCGGTGGAGAGGGCCATGGCGGAAGGATTTGTGGGGGGTCGGAGGATTTCGGGTCGGCTGGATCGCGATGCGAAGGGAGGCGAAAGTGCGCGCAATCGGAGGAAATGGCGAGAAGGTGGTTCTCTGATCGCCTGCCATTCCCCTTATATAGCGGTTGTTACCCGCCAAATCAGGGAGCCGTTACTACGCGGTGATTACGCCAAAAGTTACCGTTGGATTACCCCAACGGCTAGTTGGACCACGTTTAACGGTCCAACTTCAGCCACTCGGCTCGCCGACCCGACCACTATGATAGTGTTTCACCGACTCGACTCGCCAAAGCTGCGATCAGGATGACTAGTTTTTTCCTTTATACAGGAGCCCGCCGACGATTCGACTCGATGTCTACTCTGAATCCGTATACTCCGACTGCCAGCAGCCACCTACGCCTAATCGACGACGGCCTCGGGGACTACTGATGGGGATGTGCCTACCGGGGTATACCCAGCAGGACGTTTCCGACCGGCCCAAGAACTGGCGAGTGGGCCTGCAGGACGGCGACTGGATCAAGGCCCAGCGTGGATCCAAGCGACTGGAAGCTGAAGGCCCAGGCGAGTAGATAGGCCCAGTCGGATTAGGTTAAACAAGTACCGAAGCCTTAACTGATTCGGTTGAGATATGTAAACCCTAGGGGAGGTGAGCCTATATAAACCTCCTTGCGGGGCGTGTAGAGATACGTTCCATCATACACCCAAGCGACTCGCCGCCTAGCCGAAGAGCTCGCCCGTTGTACCACCATCATAATACAATCTAGCAGGAGTAGGTCTTTACCCTCCGGGGGGCCGAACCTGGGTAAAACCCTGTGTCTCCGCCCTCATCTCGCACCGCAGATGGCTGGCCGCCCTTGCCCCTCGTTCTACTACTCGCTGCCGATTGCAGCATCTGTCGTGACCATTCCCACGATAATCGGGCAGCGGAAGGGCGACCTCTCTAACGGCGACCTCCGGTCACGACCTCCGGGATGGCGACCTCTCCGACGGGGCCTAGTGTCCTCCTGAAAGTCTATAGATTGCAAAGACAAATAAAAGTACAAATTAGCCATTGTGGAGACATTAGGAACAATTCTCGCTTAAATGTGAGACATGGTGGAATTACCTGCAGGGAGCTCCGGCGAGGAGGCGCGCGAGCGGGACAAAGGCAGGGGCCGGGCCGATGCAGGGGAGGAGCCCCGAGCCACGAGCTCCAGCTCGGGCCGGGTCGGACCAGGGGGCGAGCCATAACAGTGGGAGGCCCTGGGGGCTGAGCCGAACCAGGGGAGGAGGGGGCTCGCGGGTCAGTGACGGGGAAGGAGGGGGCTCACGGTGGCGGGGTTGGCGCGGGGTAGGGGGAGGTCAACGGCGGCGGGGTTGGCTCAGGGTGGGGGGAGGTCGACGGCGGCGGCGCGGGGGTGGGAAGGTGGCAGCGGCGACGCAGGGACACAGGCTGGGCGCGGGGTGGGGGCTCACGGTGGCGGGGAGGTCGACGGCGGGGCGCGGGGGTGGGAAGGTGGCGGCGGCGGCGCAGGGACAGAGGCTAGGCTCGGGGTGGGGGGAGCTCGACGGCGGCGGCGTGGGGGTGGGAAGGTGGCGGCGGTGGTGAAGGGACAGAGGCTAGGCGCGGGGTGGGGAGTGAGGGAAGATGGGGTCGCGGGGTGGGCCGGTTTGGGCTAAGGCCAAAAGGGCCCTACGCCGACGGTATAGCCGTCGGCACAGCCCTGTATTTTTTTCTCACTTAAATTTATTTAGCTCCTTTTTTATTTGCTCTTATTTAATATATTTAATTTTATATTGGATTCTACTTGATATATTATATTTTATATTTGCTCTTACTTAATATATTTAATTTTATTCCTCCTCCTTTTCATTTATTTCGTATAAAATATAGATCCTAGTCCGAGGGAACCGTAGATCTACCCCATTGACCGGCCCCGGATGAGTGTTGACCAATATAGTTTTTTCTTTGTTTATGTTTGTTTAGTCGATTCCTACATATTATACCAAGGTAGGGACCATGAAACATAATGTAGCCCCCGGTATACCCACTTCCTAGGGTTTCGCTGGAAAAGGACCGCCGGAGCTCCGAGGCCTAGAATGTCCGAGAAGGGGCACACATGGCACCTACCAACCTTGCACCACACATCCATGCATGTGCTAGGGCCACATGAAAGTCCTTGGGGTATTCCGACGCCCCGGAGCATGGTCTCTTGCGGAACCCTGATCTGTGGGCATCAGATCATCTACCCCCCTAGACGTCCCTCTGACAGGGGTAGCCCGGAGTAGCACTCTCTTGTTTTGTGTTTGTTTAGGTCATATGATGATGTAAAACCATGGTGCTTCACAAGGGTAGGGCACTATCCTACCCGGTTTCACCGGAACGGGGAGTTCCCCCCTTATATAAGTCCAGAACCTTAGCTTTAGGTTACAGCGCACGCATGAGAAGGGGGACACATGCACCCGGGGACTAGGTTTTGCATGTTTCAACATAGCACCACACTTCCATGCATGTGCTAGGGACACATGCAAGTCCTTCAGGTATTCCGACGCTCCAAAGCGTGGTCTCCCGCGGAACCCTGATCTGTGGGCATCGGATCGTCTACCCCCCTAGACGTCCCTCTGACAGGGGTAGCCCGGAGTAGCACTCGCTTGTTTTATGTTTGTTTAGGTCATATGATGATGTAAAACCATGGTGATTCACAAGGGGAGGGCACTATCCTACCCGGTTTCACCGGAACGGGAGTTTCCCACTTATATAAGTCCAGAACCTTAGCTTTAGGTTACATCGCACGCATGAGAAGGGGGACACATGCACCCGGGGACTAGGTTTTGCATGTTTCAACATAGCACCACACTTCCATGCATGTGTTAGGGCCACATGCAAGTCCTTGAGGTATTCCGACACCGCGGAGTGTGGTCTCCCGCAGAACCCTGATCTGTGGGCATCGGATCATCTACCCCCCTAGACGTCCCTCTGACAGGGGTAGCCCAGAGTAGCACTCTCTTGTTTTGTGTTTGTTTAGGTCATATGATGATGTAAAACCATGGTGCTTCACAAGGGGAGGGAACTATCCTACCCGGTTTCACTGGAACGGGGAGTTTCCCCCTTATATAAGTCCAGAACCTTAGCTTTAGGTTACAGCGCACGCATGAGAAGGGGGACACATGCACCCGGTGACTAGGTTTTGCATGTTTCAACATAGCACCACACTTCCATGCATGTTCTAGGACCACATGCAAGTCCTTGAGGTATTCCGACGCCGCAGACCGTGGTCTCCCGCGGAACCCTGATCTGTGGGCATCAGATCGTCTACCCCCCTAGACGTCCCTCTGACAGGGGTAGCCCGGAGTAGCACTCTCTTGTTTTGTGTTTGTTTAGGTCATATGATGATGTAAAACCATGGTGCTTCACAAGGGGAGTGCACTATCCTACCCGGTTTCACCGGAACGGGGAGTTTCCCCCTTATATAAGTCCAGAACCTTAGCTTTAGGTTACATCGCACGCATGAGAAGGGGGACACATGCACCCGGGGACTAGGTTTTGCATGTTTCAACATAGCACCACACTTCCATGCATGTGCTAGGGCCACATGCAAGTCCTTGAGGTATTCCGACGCCGCGGAGCGTGGTCTCCTGTGGAACCCTGATCTGTGGGCATCGGATTGTCTACCCCCCTAGACGTCCCTCTGACAGGGGTAGCTCGGAGTAGCACTCTCTTTTTTTGTGTTTGTTTAGGTCATATGATGATGTAAAACCATGGTGCTTCACAAGGGGAGGGCACTATCCTACCCGGTTTCACCGGAACAGGGAGTTTCCCCCTTATATATGTCCAGAACCTTAGCTTTAGGTTACAGCGCACGCATGAGAAGGGGGACACATGCACCCGGGGACTAGGTTTTGCATGTTTCAACATAGCACCACAATTCCATGCATGTGCTAGGGCCACATGCAAGTCCTTGAGGTATTCCGACGCCGCGGAGCGTGGTCTCCCGCGGAACCCTGATTTGTGGGCATCGGATCATCTACCCCACAAGACGTCCCTCTGACAGGGGTAGCCCGGAGTAGCACTCTCTTGTTTTGTGTTTGTTTAGGTCATATGATGATGTAAAACCATGGTGCTTCACAAGGGGAGGGCACTATCCTACCCGGTTTCACCGGAACGGGGAGTTTCCCCCTTATATAAGTCCAGAACCTTAGCTTTAGGTTACAGCGCACGGATGAGAAGGGGGACACATGCACCCAATGACTAGGTTTTGCATGTTTCAACATAGCACCACACTTCCATGCATGTTCTAGGGCCACATGCAAGTCCTTGAGGTATTCCGACACCGCGGAGCATGGTCTCCCGCGGAACCCTGATCTCTGGGAATCAGATCGTCTACCCCCCTAGACGTCCCTCTGACAGGGGTAGCCCGGAGTAGCACTCTCTTGTTTTGTGTTTGTTTAGGTCATATGATGATGTAAAACCATGGTGCTTCATAAGGGGAGGGCACTATCCTACCCGGTTTCACCGGAACGGGGAGTTTCTCCCTTATATAAGTCCAGAACCTTAGCTTTAGATGTTGGAGATATGACCTAGAGGCAATAATAAATGTAGTTATTATTATATCTTTGTGTTTATGATAAATGTTTACATTCATGCTATAATAGTATTAACAAGGAAACATTAATACTTGTGTGATTTGTAAACTAAATTAGAGTCCCTAGTAAAGCCTCTTTATAATACTAGCTTGTTGGTTAATAAATGATTGTGGTTTCCCTATCATGAACATTGAGATGTTATTAACAACAAGATCATATCGTTAGGAGAATGATATGATGGACATACTCCTATAGATAAGCGTAGCATAAAGATCAAGTCATTTTAAATAGTTCAATTGCTATATGCTTTCTGATACATAGTAACCTAATTCCTTCGACCATGAGATCATGCATATCACCATCACCGGAAGGATGCTTTGATGACATCAAACGCCACACCATAACTGGGTGGCTATAAAGGTGGCATTGAGTGTTCGGGAAGTATTGGTTGAGACACATGGATCAAGAGTGGGATTTGTCCATCCATATGACGGATAGATATACTCTGGGCCCTCTCGGTGAAGTGTCATCCAATTAGCTTGCAAGCATGTGACTGGCTCACAAGGGATCACATATTACGGGAATGAGAAAAGAGTACTGATCAGTAACGAGGTTGAACTAGGTATGCAGAGATACCGACGATCAAAACTCGGATAAGTAAACTATCGTGAGACAAAGGGAAATTGGTATCGTATGTAAGTGGTTCATTCGATCGCAAAGTAATCGTAGAAATATGTGGGAGCCATATGAATTTCCAGATTCCTCTATTGGTTATTGATCGGAGAAGTGTATCGATCATGTCCGCATAATTCACGAACCGTAGGGAGACACACTTAAGGATTCGACGTTGTTGAGTAGTTATGGAATGATGAGTAAGAGACCGAATGTTGTTCGGAGTCTCGGATGGGATCCGGGATATCACGAGGAGATCCGGAATGGTCCGGAGAATAAGATTCATATAAGGAAAGTACTGTTTCGGGGTTGGAGAATGGTTCCGGTGTTTTCATCGGGAATGTTCTAGAAGATTACGGAATGTCCGGCACTCCAGAGGGGAAGGGTACATGAATGTGTCATAACAAGTTGGAATGGTTGCATCATGTACTAGGTGTCGTCGCTGAACAAAATAAAGATTTAAATCAAATCCTAGTTTGAAAAAGTCAAACGCCAATTTGAAAAGTCAAACGACTATTTTGCTTGGTGGAGGGAGAGTAGGAAACCTACTTGGGGAGGAGTTCCTCTCCCTCCACCGCCGGCCCTTGGAGACCGAGTTGGGGAGGGACTCCCCTCCCCTTGGCGCGCCCCTCCACCTATATAAGGAGGGGCAGGGCTGCCCCTCCAAACACACCACGCACCCCGCAAACCCTAGCTCCTAGCCGTCGGTGCCGCCACCTCCTGTTGTCGCCGTCGGCGCCGCCACCTCCTGCTGCCGCCGCCTAGGGCAAACCCTAGCCGCCGACTTGGGCTTCCCCAAGACCTAGTTGTTGGCCTAGCCCTCTCTCCTTGGTGTGTCTAAACCCTAGATCACCGAGGCTCTCTCATAGTCCACCATACTCGCTCCGGCTTAAGGCGAAGCCCTGCGAGATCTCCCCTCTACTTCCGGTACCACGCCGTCGTGCTGCCGGAATCGCGAGGAGAGTGCTACAACCTCCGCTGCCTGCTGGAACAAGGGAGAGGAAGGTCTTCGTCGAGTACCGAACGTGTGACTGACTGCGGAAGCGCTGCTGGAACGCAGCGCCGGAAGGATCGTCTACGCGATCTTGAGATCGGGAAGAGTACGACTACATCACCCACGAGAATCCGCTCTTGTTAAACACTTTGGAATATTCGAGGGTGAGTTATTCTATCGACTCGTTGCTACAATCTAGTAGATAGATCTTGGCTTGTTTGTTTGTATGCGGTAGAAATTTTTTGTTTTCCATGCTACGAACCCCTACAGTGGTATCAGAGCCGTGTCTATATGTAGATCTGTTGCACGAGTAGAACACAATGGTCATTGTGGGCGGTGGTGCTTTTATTATCAATTGCTTCTTGTGTACTTTCCATCTTGTGGTATGATGGGATGAAGCGGCCCGGGCTAACCTTACATGACATCGTTCATGAGACTTGCTCCACGCTCAACATGCAACTTGTATTGCATAAGTGGCTTTGCGGGTGTCTGTCTCTCCCATTATAGTATAGATCCAATTTACAATGGACACTTGATAGTTCAAACATCAACGTTGTGGTTCTTGTTCGTAAGTTAGATCGACACTTATTGAAAGCCCCAAACCACGTAAAACATGCAAAGAAATTAGAGGCGTCTAACTTTGTTTTGCAGGGGTATGCTGTGATGTGATATGGCCATGATTGTGATTATATTTGATGTATGCAATGTTCCTTATTGTAAGTTGGCAACCGGCAGGAGCCATATGGTTGTCTTTAATTTATGTTAAGACCCGCATGTCTATTCAAAGTAGTTGTAATAGTTGAAGCCGATGGACGACAACCATGGAGCAGCGTCATTGACCTTGATGCAATGCCGGTGATGATGAAGATCATGTTCGTGCTTGAAGATGGAGATCGAAAGCACAAAGAAGAAAGGCCATATCATATCACATGTTATGAATTGCATGTGATGTTAATCCTTTATGCATCTTGTATTGCTTAGTTAACGACGGTAGCATTATAAGATGATCCCTCATGCACATGAATTTCAAGTTCTTAAGTGTTCATCCTTAGTAAGCACCGTTGCTAAAGCTTGTTGTTTCGAAGCACCACGTGATGATCGGGTGTGTTTGATTCCGCAAGTGTATACAACGTGAGCAAGCCAGATTTGCTCATGCGGATCTAAGGTTTGATCTTGATGAGCTTAGCATGTACAGACATGGTCTCGGAACACGGATCACCGAAAGGTAAAGCATGAATCATATAGTAGATATGATGAACATGTCGATTGTTCGCCATTGAAGCTACATCAACTCTCGTGATGATCGGTTTTGATGTGGTGGATTTGGTTCGTGTGATCACTAAAACAATGTGAGGGATATTGTTTTGAGTGGGAGTTCACCTAGATTAATTTAACTATTAATTAGAACTCAATTTGTCATAAACTTAGTCTAAACTATTGCAAATATGTTGTAGATCAATGGCGGCCCCTACCATCAATTTTAATGCGTTCCTAGAGAAAGAAAAGTTGAAAAACAATGGAAGCAACTTCGCGGATTGGTTCCGCAATTTGAGGATTGTCCTCAATGCTGGTAATTTGACCTATGTGCTGGATGCACCGCTGGGTGACCCGCCTGCAGCTGATGCTACCGATGAAGTAAAGAACGTTTACCTCGCTCGGAAGAATCAGTACTCCATAGTTCAGTGTGCTATCTTGTATGGTTTAGAATCGGAGCTTTAGAAAAGGTTTGAGAATTCAGACCCACATGATATTGTCCGTGAACTCAAATTGATCTTCGAGACTCACGCGGCAGTTGAGAGCTATGAGGCTTCTGAAAAGTTCTTTAACCGCAAGATGGAAGAGGGCAGCTCCGTCAGTGAGCATGTGCTTAAGATGTCTGGGCACACAAACAAACTTCAAAGCTTGGGTATAGTGATTCCTAATGCTTTGGGGATTTACTGTGTCCTCCAATCACTACCACCAAGTTACAAGAACTTTGTAATGAACTACAATATGCAAAGCACGAACAAGCAGTTGCCAGAACTCTTCTCCATGTTAAAATCTGCAGAAGTGGAGATCAAGAAAGAGCACCAAGTGTTGATGGTCAATAAGACCACCAAATTCAAGAAAGGCAAGTCTAAGCAAAAGGGACACTTCAAGAAGGGTGGTAAGAAATTTACCACACGGACGAAGAAGACCAAGGCTGGACCCAAGCCTGATACAGAGTGCTTTTACTGGAAGGGAGAAGGTCACTAGAAGCGGAATTGCCCTAAGTACTTGGCGGATTTGAAGAACGGCAACATCAAGAAGAAAGGTATATCCGATATACATGTTATTGATGTGTATCTCACTAGCACTCGTAGTAGTGCCTGGGTATTTGATACTGGTTCGGTTGCTCATATTTGTAACTCGAAACAGGTGTTGTAGAATAAACGGAAGCTAGCGAAGAACAATGTGACGATGCGTGTGGGAAATGGATCAAAGGTTGATGTGATCGTGGTCGGCACGCTACCTCTTCATCTACCATCGGGATTAGTTGTATACTTAAATAATTGTTATTTTGGTGCCTGCGTTAAGCATGAACATTATATCGGGATCTTGTTTATTGCGAGATGGTTACTTGTTTAAGTCCAAGAATAATGGTTGTTCGATTTATATGAGTAATATGTTTTATGCACATGCACCTTTGATAGATGGTCTATTCTTATTGAATCTCGATAGTGGAAATACACATATTAATAACATTGAAGCTAAACGTTTGAAATCGAGCGATAACTCGACCTATATGTGGCACTGTCGTCTTGGTCACATTGGAGTGAAGCGTATGAAGAAACTCCATTCCGATGGACTTCTTGAATCACTTGATTTTGAATCACTTGAAAGATGCGAAGCATGTCTGATGGGTAAAATGACTAAGACTCCATTTTGCTGGTATGATGGAGCGAGCTACGGACTTATTGGAAATCATACATACCAATGTGTGTGGTCCAATGAGTGTAGCATCGCGCGGTGGTTATCGTTATGTTCTTACCTTCACGGATGACTTGAGTAGATATGGGTATATCTATTTCATGAAACATAAGTCCAAAACTTTTGAGAAGTTTAAGGAATTTCAAAGTGAGGTTGACAATCAACATAACAAGAAGATTAAATTTCTACGTTCTGATCGTGGAGGTGAATATCTAAGTTACGAGTTTGGCGAGCATTTGAAGAAATGCGGAATACTTTCACAATTGACACCGCCGGGAACACCACAGCGTAATGGTGTGTCCGAACGTCGTAATCGAACTCTCTTAGATATGGTTCGTTCTATGATGTCACTTACAGATTTACCGCTATAATTTTGGGGTTATGCATTAGAAACAGCCGCATTCACTTTAAATAGGGCACCATCTAAATCCGTTGAAACGACACCGTATGAATTATTGTTTGGGAAGAAACCTAAATTGTCGTTCCTTCAAGTTTGGGGTTGTGAAGCCTATGTAAAGAAGTTACAGCCGGACAAGCTTGAACCCAAAGCGGAAAAATGCGTCTTCATAGGATACCCAAAGGAAACTATTGGGTATACCTTCTATCATAGATCCGAAGGAAAAATCTTCGTTGCCAAGAATGGATCCTTTCTAGAGAAGGAATTTCTCTCGAAAGAAGTGACTGGAAGGAAAGTAGAACTCGACGAGGTTGTCGAACCTTCTCTCGAACTTGCGAGTAGCGCAGCACCGGAAGAAGTTCATGTGGTGCCTGCACCAATAAGAGAGGAAGCTAATGATGATGATCATGAAACTTCGGTTGAAGTTGCTATAGAGCCTCGCGGGTCAACGAGAACTCGTACCACTCCTGATTGGTATGATCCCGTTATGAGTGTCATGTTGGTGGACAACACCGATGACCCTGCGACATATGAGGAAGCGATGATGAGCCCAGATTCCAATAAATGGCAAGAAGCCATGAAATCCGAGATTGGATCCATGTACGAAAACCAAGTATGGACTTTGGTGGACTTACCGTATGGTCGGAAGGCTGTCGAGAACAAATGGATTTTCAAGAAGAAAACAGATGCTGATGGTAATGTTACTGTCTATAAAGCTCGACTTGTCGCAAAAGGGTTTCGACAAATTCAAGGAGTTGACTACGATGAGACTTTCTCACCTGTAGCGAAGCTAAAGTCTGTGAGGATTATGTTAGCAATCGCTGCATATTACGATTATGAAATATGGCAGATGGATGTCAAAACAGCGTTCCTCAATGGAGACATTGATGAAGAGTTGTATATGATGCAACCCAAAGGTTTTGTCGATCCTAAAGATGCTAACAAGGTGTGCAAACTTCAAAGGTCCATATATGGATTGAAGCAAGCATCCCGAAGTTGGAATCAACGTTTTGATAAGGTGATCAAAAGTTTTGGTTTTATACAAACTTATGAAGAAACTTGTATTTACAAGAAAGTGAGTGGGAGCTCTGTAGCATTCTTTATACTATATGTAGATGACATATTGTTGATTGGGAATGATGTAGACCTTCTTAATAGTGTCAAGGAATATTTGAATAATAGTTTTTAATGAAAGATCTTGGCGAAGCAGCTTACATATTAGGCATAAAGATTTATAGAGATAGATCGAGACGCCTAATATCATTGTCACAAAGTACATATTTGGACAAAGTTCTAAAGAGGTTTGGAATGGAAGATAGCAAGAAAGGGTTCTTGCCCATGTTGCCCAATACGACGTTGAGTAAAACTCAAAGTCCGACAACGGCAGAAGATAGAGAAAGGATGAGTAAGACTCCCTATGCCTCAGCCATAGGATCTCTAATGTATGCCATGCTATGTACTAGACCCGACATTGCATATGCTGTTAGTTTAACTAGCAGATATCAAAGTGATCCAGGAGTGGATCATTGGACAGCGGTCAAAAACATCCTTAAGTACTTGAGAAGAACTAAGGATATGGTTCTTTCTTATGGAGGTGATGAACAGCTCGTTGTTAATGGTTACACCGATGCTAGTTGGAACACCGATCCGGATGATTCTAAATCACAATCTGGATACGTATTTACTTTGAATGGTGCAGCAGTTAGCTGGAGGAGTGCAAAGCAAAGCGTTGTGGCGAGATCTTCAACTGAATCGGAATACATGGCTACTTCGGAGGCTTCACAAGAAGCGATATGGATGAAAGAGTTCATTACAGAGCTCGGTGTGGTTCCAAGTGCGCTGGGCCCAATGTCTATCTACTGTGATAACATGGGCGCCATAGACAATGCGCAAGAACCAAGGTCACACAAGAAGCTAAAGCACATCAAGCTACGTTTTCACGCTATTCGAGAACATGTCCAAGATGGTGACATAAATATTTGCAAAGTACACACAGATCTGAATGTGGCAGATCCGTTGACTAAACCTCTCCCGAGGGCAAAACATGACCAACACCAAACTGCCATGGGTGTTCGGTATATTACCATGTAATCTAGATTAGTTGACTCTAGTGCAAGTGGGAGACTGTTGGAGATATGCCCTAGAGGCAATAATAAATGTAGTTATTATTATATCTTTGTGTTTATGATAAATGTTTACATTCATGCTATAGTAGTATTAACAAGGAAACATTAATACTTGTGTGATTTGTAAACTAAATTAGAGTCCCTAGTAAAGCCTCTTTATAATACTAGCTTGTTGGTTAATAAATGATTGTGGTTTCCCTATCATGAACATTGAGATGTTATTAACAACAAGATCATATCGTTAGGAGAATGATATGATGGACATACTCCTATAGATAAGCGTAGCATAAAGATCAAGTCATTTTAAATAGTTCAATTGCTATATGCTTTCTGATACATAGTAACCTAATTCCTTCGACCATGAGATCATGCATATCACCATCACCGGAAGGATGCTTTTATGACATCAAACACCACACCGTAACTGAGTGGCTATAAAGGTGGCATTGAGTGTTCGGAAAGTATTGGTTGAGACACATGGATCAAGAGTGGGATTTGTCCATCCATATGATGGATAGATATACTCTGGGCCCTCTCGGTGAAATGTCATCCAATTAGCTTGCAAACATGTGACTGGCTCACACGGGATCACATATTACGGGAATGAGAAAAGAGTACTTATCAGTAACGAGGTTGAACTAGGTATGCAGAGAAACCGACGATCAAAACCTCGGATAAGTAAACTATCGTGAGACAAAGGGAAATTGGTATCGTATGTAAGTGGTTCATTCGATCGCAAAGTAATCGTAGAAATATGTGGGAGCCATATGAATTTCCAGATTCCTCTATTGGTTATTGATCGGAGAAGTGTCTTGATCATGTCCGCATAATTCACGAACCGTAGGGAGACACACTTAAGGATTCGACGTTGTTGAGTAGTTATGGAATGATGAGTAAGAGACCGAATGTTGTTCGGAGTCTCGGATGGGATCCGGGATATCACGAGGAGATCCGGAATGGTCCGGAGAATAAGATTCATATAAGGAAAGTCCTGTTTCGGGGTTGGAGAATGGTTCCGGTGTTTTCATCGGGAATGTTCTAGAAGGTTCCGGAATGTCCGGCACTCCGGAGGGGAAGGGTACATGAATGTGTCATAACAAGTTGGAATGGTTGCATCATGTACTAGGTGTCGTCGCTGAACAAAATAAAGGGTTAAATCAAATCCTAGTTTGAAAAGGTCAAACGCCAATTTGAAAAGTCAAACGGCTATTTTGCTTGGTGGAGGGAGAGTAGGAAACCTACTTGGGGAGGAGTTCCTCTCCCTCCACCGCCGGCCCTTGGAGACCGAGTTGGGGAGGGACTCCCCTCCCCTTGGCGCGCCCCTCCACCTATATAAGGAGGGGCAGGGCTGCCCCTCCAAACACACCACGCACCCCGCAAACCCTAGCTCCTAGCCGCCGGCGCCGCCACCTCCTGCTGCCGCCGCCTAGGGAAAACCCTAGCCACCGACTTGGGCTTCCCCAAGCCCTAGTTGTTGTCCTAGCCCTCTCTCCTTGGTGTGTCTAAACCCTAGATCAGAGAGGCTCTCTCATAGTCCACCATACTCGCTCCGGCTAAGGCGAAGCCCTGCGAGATCTCCCCTCTACTTCCGGTACCACGCTTTCGTGCTGCCGGAATCGCGAGGAGAGTGCTACAACCTCCGCTGCCTGCTGGAACAAGGGATAGGAAGGTCTTCGTCGAGTACCGAACGTGTGACCGACTGCGGAAGCGCTGCCGGAACGCAGCGCCGGAAGGATCGTCTACGCGATCTTGAGATCGGGAAGAGTACGACTACATCACCCACGAGAATCTGCTCTCGTTAAACACTTTGGAATCTTCGAGGGTGATTTATTCTATCAACTCGTTGCTAAAATCTAGTAGATAGATCTTGGCTTGTTTGTTTGTATGCGGTAGAAAAATTTTGTTTTCCATGCTACGAACCCCTACATTAGGTTACAGCGCACGCATGAGACGGGGGACACATGCACCCGGGGACTAGGTTTTGCATGTTTCAACATAGCACCACACTTCCATGCATGTGCTAGGGCCACATGCAAGTCCTTGAGGTATTCCGACGCCGCGGAGCGTGGTCTCCCGCGGAACCCTGATCTGTGGGCATCGGATCGTCTACCCCCCTAGACGTCCCTCTGACAGGGGTAGCCTGTAGGGGTTCGTAGCAAGGAAAACAAAAATTTTCTATCGCATACAAACAAACAAGCCAAGATCTATCTACTAGATTGTAGCAACGAGTCGATGGAATAACTCACCCTCGAAGATTCCAAAGTGTTTAACGAGAGCAGATTCTCGTGGGTGATGTAGTCGTACTCTTTCCGATCTCAAGATCGCGTAGACGATCCTTCCGGCGCCGCGTTCCCGCAGCGCTCCCGCAGTCAGTCACACGTTCGGTACTCGACGAAGACCTTCCTCTCCCTTGTTCCAGCAGGCAGCGGAGGTTGTAGCACTCTCCTCGCGATTCCGGCAGCACAACGGCGTGGTACCGGAAGTAGAGGGGAGATCCCGCAGGGCTTCGCCTTAAGCCGGTGCGAGTATGGTGGAGCTTATGAGAGAGGCTATTAGTGGTCTAGTAATTAGACACACCAATTAGAGGGCTCTAAACCAATTAGAAGGCTCTAAACCGAATAGCTCTAAACCGGGGTCTAGATCTAGGGTTTAGTTTAGAGGATAGGAAACTTGTGTGTATTGGGAGGGAGCCCTGCCCCTCCTTATATAGGTGGGAGGGGCTGGCCGGCCAAGGGGAGGGAGTGGAGTCCCTCCCCAACTCGGCCTAGGTGGGGCGCCGGCTTGGGGAGGAGGACTCCTCCCTCAAGTCGGTTTCCTCCTCTCCTCCCACTTCCCAAAAACTGCCGTTTGACTTTCAAACTAGCCGTTTGACTTTTTCAATTTAGGATTCAATTTAATCCTTTATTTGGGACAGCAAGAACACTTAGTACATGATGCAATCATTCCAACATGTAATGACACATTCATGTACCCCTTCCCCCCCGGAGTGCCGGACAATCCGGGACCTTCTAGAATGTTCCCGATGGAAACACCGGAATCATTCCCGAACTCCGAAACGGGACTTTCCTTATATGAATCTTATTCTCCGGACCATTCCGGATCACCTCGTGATATCCCGGATCCCATCCGAGACTCCGAACAACATTCGGTCTCTTTCTCATAATACCATAACTACTCAAACAACGTCGAATCCTTAAGTGTGTCTCCCTACGGTTCGTGAATTATGCGGACATGATCGAGACACTTCTCCGAACAATAACCAATAGAGGAATCTGGAAATTCATATGGCTCCCACATATTTCTACGATTACTTTGCGATCGAATGAACCACTTACATACGATACCAATTTCCCTTTGTCTCACGATATGTTACTTATCCGAGGTTATGATCATCGGTATCTCTGCATACCTAGTTCAACCTCGTTACTGATAAGTACTCTTTTCTCGTTCCCGTGATATGTGATCCCTTGTGACCAAGTCACATGCTTGCAAGCTAATTGGATGACATTTCACCGAGAGGGCCCAGAGTATATCTATCCGTCATGTGGATGGACAAATCCCACTCTTGATCCATGTGTTTCAACCAATACTTTCCGAACACTCAATGCCACTTTTATAGCCACCCTGTTACGGTGTGGTGTTTGATGACATCAAAGCATCCATCCAGCAAAGGTGATATGCATGATCTCATGGTCGAAGGAATTAGGTTACTATGTATCAGAAAGCATATAGCAATTGAACTATTGAAATGTCTTGATCTTTATGCTACGCTTATCTATAGGAGTATGTCCACCATATCATTCTCCTAATGATATGATCTTGTTGTTGATAACATCTCAATGTTCATGATATGGAAACCACAATCATTAATCAACCAACAAGCTAGTGAAGTATAGAGGCTATACTAGGGACTTTAAATTAAGTTTACAAATCACACAAGTATTAATGGTTTCCTTGTTAATACTATTATAGCATGAATGTAAACATTTATCATAAGTGTGAAGATATGATAATAACCACTTTATTATTGCCTCTTGGGCATATCTCCAACAGTCTCCCACTTGCACTAGAGTCAATAATCTAGTTTCGAACCTTTGTGTATTCAACACCTATGGCTTTCCGGTGTTGTATGTACATGATTGCTAGTGGTCAACTGATCTCCGGATCTGACACTTCCAGGTCCGTGTGTAATTGCATGTCTTTGCGTCTCTACGCATCACTCATTCTCTAATGAGATGGCTTTGTATAAATTTGGTCTTTCGGTGTGACCTTTAGTTCTTTAGGGTTAAAACATGTTGACAATATTGTCGTACAATATATCTTCATAGTATTATCCCGCTGTGAACTACACCTAGTTTGATAACAAACTACTTGACACAAATGCCCTCTTTTGCTGCTATAATAGCAGTCATATACTTAGCCTTTTGTTGTAGTATCTGTCACAATGTCTTAACTTTGGAAATCATCCAAATCCATTATGGAACTCACTTTCCATTATATTGTGCCACCCTTAGTTTAGATTGAGATAAACTTAATCTGTACTTTGTGACAAAGCTAGTATCAATGTAGTACTTTTACAATGAACTAACCATCTATTTGTCACTTCTACAAATAATATACTCTTAGTTCTTCCAAAAGATCATAAGAATATCCTTACTATTGTCCAATGATCATCTTACGAATCATTCTGGTATATGCTCACAACATTTAGAGCATAGGACATATCTGGATTTGTACATATCACAGTATGATTGATATAAATACTCTTTGTGATTTCATACATCAAGTATCAATCTATACTTGATTATTTGTTTCACTTTACCAAATGTCAATACACTTGAATATATCATCAACATTGAACTTATTCAATCCTTTCTGTGCAACAAGAACCTTTCTTGTAGTTCCTATATTGAACTCATTCAATATCTTGTCTATGTACTTCTGGCACAACCATATTAGCGTCTATTGATGCCAAAATACTTGGGTTTTGCCTAAGTCTTTCATCGGGATGAAATTCTTAATATGTGTTAATAAAAGATACATTATTTCCAATCAACAATATGTCTTCCACATAATGTATTAGAAACATGTCTTAGCGCTCCCACTTAATTTCTTGCAAATGCAAGCATCTTCATTGTCTCTGATGAAATTAAACCCTTTTAACAGTTTCATCATAGTGAAGATTCCAACTCCGCTATGCTCACTCTAACCATTGAAGTTTGCATATGCTTTTAGCATCCTTTGAATTGACAAAACCCTATGGACCGTGTTTATGCACATGTCCTAGGTAACGATTCTATTAGAAGAACTTGTTTTGTTTATTCAACTACCATATAACAAATTATATGTAGTGGTTGCTTTCATTAATCCGTCTAGACTAAATATCACTATGATAGATCAAATCTTGTCATAGTCAACCTTTGAACATTGTTGTGAACTCTTTCCCAACATGTCGACTATTTCATAGATGTAAAACATCCATGTCTATTTCTTTATAGATCCAGACACAACTGTAAGGTCTTACACCTTTCTCGAGGGTCCTTCAAGTTCAAAACTTGATTTCTCGTGTATGGAACTATCACGGATTTTATGGCTTCAAGCCATTTGACGGATTCAGGGCCCATCATCGCTTCTTTGCATGTAGTCGGTTCATTATTCTCAAATAATGATTCAACCCTCAAATCTTGGTATTTGATTGTTTACCCGATCTACTTGTTTCAATAGGAACTTAGATCTCCGTGACCACAACCTTTGAGGCACGTGAGCCATGAGCATTGTTGCCGCCTCCGGAACACTTTTCGGCGCTGCGCAACTTTGCACATACAGCTAAGGTTCTTAACCTTATCAAAGTTCTATTGTCCTCCCACTTAACTTTTCACGAAAAATTCCTTCCAAAAGAAACTTGACGTTCTAAGCAACAAACACTTTTGTCTCCGGTGTTTATGGAGGAATACTTAATAGTCATACAAAGACAGGTTCATCCGACTTTGGTTGCAAACATCTTTCTTATGCATAGCATACCAATGTTTAAGAAAGGACAACTTGGGTTTTATCCCAAACCATAACCTTATATGGTGTCATTTCAACGGATTATGATGAAGCTCTTTTCAGTGGAAAAACGGTAATCTCTAAAGCTTTTAATCTTTAAAATACAATGGCAGTTTTATGAATTACACCTTTCGATCTTACCATGTCAAACAAGGTTTAATTACATATCTCGAACGCTCCATACTCTTATGGTGTTTCGGGAAAATGCAAATCCACGGAACGATTCCTTAAATCTTAGGTATTATGCTAAACTTGTAACTCAAATATCTTCCTTTATGATCTTATCATAAACTATTTATATTCTTGTTACAATGATTTTGCACTTCATCTTGAAAGTCTTTTGAACTTTTCAAATATTTCATACTTCATCCTTATTAAGTAAATATTCATATATTCACTCAAATTTTCGGAGAAAGCATATGAAGTTGAAATCCATCGCTCTTGACTACACATAATGGACTTCGTACAACAATATGTACAAGTTCCAATAAGCTAGTCATTCGTTCCCTTTTGGCCTATGGACGAAGTTTTAATTATCTCTAGGAAAGTTTCACAAGCGTCATTTGATCAAAATCAAATAGACTCCAAAATTCCATCCATATGGATTTTTCTTCATGTTTTCTTTCCAATATAATTTTAAACGGCGATGTCACTTCCTAAGTGATCTTTCAATCAATTTGTCTTTCGACATTTTAGCACTAGTTTTATGGATGTGATTTCTCCAACGAGATTTGTGAATCATCCATCTTTTATGGATTACGGCAATTATTTGAACAACCCTTTTGTTCTCATAATACCCGATAAAACAAATCTTTGAAGGCAAGCTTTGATGTTTAACGAGCAACACAATAACCCTTTATTTGTTCTCGATGAACATCATCACATATTCTTTTGCTAGTTACTTAGGCCATTGTAGTTCATGAATTGTGTTGTTTCGTATGACGATTCACACCAACAAATTCAGTATCAAATACTTAAGAACCACATTGTTTAACAAGCAAAGAATATAGCCATAACATGTATATCATCTATATACTTAAACTGAACGATTCTAGTCTTTTCTTTTCTGCCATATATTTATGAGATTCTCTTTCAGTATTTCCTTTTCAGTTTGAAAGAATCTATCAACATCAATAGTGGAGTCATACATATGACATATAGTCCAAAGCGTGTATAGTTAAATACCAATGTCTTTGGACTTGCACTTTGAAGTAGATCACCATCATCAAATGTTTGGTGTTCTTTCAAATTCCTTTCATTAGTAATCTCTTGGTGTAGTAAACATTTTACCTACATCAAATATTCACCCTTATCATGGTATCGTCCATGATCAAGCTACTTTTAGCTTATAACGATGAATTATTAGTATAATGTTGCTATCCAAAACCTTTTGGAGGATTAGGACAACAAGTGTCTCCAACCTTTTTGCAAATTCTCATCAAAATATGAGAACATGAACTTTGCCATATTATACTCTATCATGTTGTAACCAAAACTTCGTTTCAGATATCACAATATCTTCCACACATCATGGTTTCTGAAACAACTCTTTCAGATCCTAGATAACCTTGATATTAAGGGAATCCTTTGAATATCAAGAATCATGGATACAAACATGATACTTATATACTAACACTTGGAATTGTTACTCTTGATTTAATACTAATTATTAAACTTCATGGAGTAACCGGAACTTACTGAAAGTTTGCAATAGGACTTTTAAACTTTAGATTAACACTTAAAACAATACGATACCAGTTCGTAAAGTATCTAACCAGAATTCTATAGTTCTATCATCTCAATTATAACTAAGCGCAAGGTGGTAAACGGATGCCAATGACTACAACAACTATGCAAATTCACTTTGATTTAGTTTATGATAAATTGAGTTCTAATTAATAATTAAATTAATCTAGGTGAACTCCCACTCAAAACAATATCCCTCACATTGTTTTAGTGATCACACGAACCAAATCCACCACATCAAAACCGATCATCACGAGAGTTGATATAGCTTCAATGGCGAACAATCAACATGTTCATCATATCTACTATATGACTCATGCTCTACCTTTCGGTAATCCGTGTTCCTGAGGCCATGTCTGTACATGCTAGGCTCGTCAAGATCAAACCTTAGCTACCGCATAAGCAAATCTGGCTTGCTTACGTTGTATTTACCCGTGGAATCAAAGACACCCGATCATCACGTGGTGCTTCGAAGCAACAAGTTTTAGCAACGGTGCTAACTAAGGGCGAACACTTTAGAACTTGAAATTTATGTGCATGAGGGATCATCTTATAATGCTACCGTCGTCTACTAAGCAATACAAGATGCATAAAGGATTAACATCACATGCAATTCATAATATGTGATATGATATGGCCTTTCTTCTTTGTGCTTCCGATCTCCATCTTCAAGCACGAACATGATCTCCATCATCACCGGCGTAGCATCAAGGTCAATGACGCTTCTTCATGGTTGTCGTCCACCAGCTTCAACTATTACAACTATTTTGAATAGACACGCAGGTCTTAACAGAAATTAAAGACAACCATATGGCTCCTGCCGGTTGCCAACTTACAATAAGGAACATTGCATACATCAAATATAATCACAATCATGGCCATATCACATCACTGCACACCCCTGCAAAACAAAGTTAGACGCTTCTACTTTCTTTGCATATTTTACGTGGTTTGGGGCTTTCCATAAGTGTCGTTCTAACCTACGAACAAGAACCACAACATTGATACTAGCATTGTTGATTACCCGTTGTAAATTGGATCTTTACTATGCTAGGAGAAACTGGCACCCGCAAAGCCACTTATGCAATACAAGTTGCATGTTAAGCGTGGAGCAAGTCTCATGAACGATGTCATGTAAGGTTAGCCCGGGCCGCTTCATCCCAACATACCGCAAGATGCAAAGTACACGCAAAGCAATCTACAATAAAAGCATCAACGCCCACAATGACCATTGTGTTCTACTCGTGCAACAGATCTACATATAGACACGGCTCTGATACCACTGTAGGGGTTCGTAGCAAGGAAAACAAAAATTTTCTATCGCATACAAACAAACAAGCCAAGATCTATCTACTAGATTGTAGCAACGAGTCGATGGAATAACTCACCCTCGAAGATTCCAAAGTGTTTAACGAGAGCAGATTCTCGTGGGTGATGTAGTCGTACTCTTTCCGATCTCAAGATCGCGTAGACGATCCTTCCGGCGCCGCGTTCCCGCAGCGCTCCCGCAGTCGGTCACACGTTCGGTACTCGACGAAGACCTTCCTCTCCCTTGTTCCAGCAGGCAGCGGAGGTTGTAGCACTCTCCTCGCGATTCCGGCAGCACAACGGCGTGGTACCGGAAGTAGAGGGGAGATCCCGCAGGGCTTCGCCTTAAGCCGGTGCGAGTATGGTGGAGCTTATGAGAGAGGCTATTAGTGGTCTAGTAATTAGACACACCAATTAGAGGGCTCTAAACCAATTAGAAGGCTCTAAACCGAATAGCTCTAAACCGGGGTCTAGATCTAGGGTTTAGTTTAGAGGATAGGAAACTTGTGTGTATTGGGAGGGAGCCCTGCCCCTCCTTATATAGGTGGGAGGGGCTGGCCGGCCAAGGGGAGGGAGTGGAGTCCCTCCCCAACTCGGCCTAGGTGGGGCGCCGGCTTGGGGAGGAGGACTCCTCCCTCAAGTCGGTTTCCTCCTCTCCTCCCACTTCCCAAAAACTGCCGTTTGACTTTCAAACTAGCCGTTTGACTTTTTCAATTTAGGATTCAATTTAATCCTTTATTTGGGACAGCAAGAACACTTAGTACATGATGCAATCATTCCAACATGTAATGACACATTCATGTACCCCTTCCCCCCCGGAGTGCCGGACAATCCGGGACCTTCTAGAATGTTCCCGATGGAAACACCGGAATCATTCCCGAACTCCGAAACGGGACTTTCCTTATATGAATCTTATTCTCCGGACCATTCCGGATCACCTCGTGATATCCCGGATCCCATCCGAGACTCCGAACAACATTCGGTCTCTTTCTCATAATACCATAACTACTCAAACAACGTCGAATCCTTAAGTGTGTCTCCCTACGGTTCGTGAATTATGCGGACATGATCGAGACACTTCTCCGAACAATAACCAATAGAGGAATCTGGAAATTCATATGGCTCCCACATATTTCTACGATTACTTTGCGATCGAATGAACCACTTACATACGATACCAATTTCCCTTTGTCTCACGATATGTTACTTATCCGAGGTTATGATCATCGGTATCTCTGCATACCTAGTTCAACCTCGTTACTGATAAGTACTCTTTTCTCGTTCCCGTGATATGTGATCCCTTGTGACCAAGTCACATGCTTGCAAGCTAATTGGATGACATTTCACCGAGAGGGCCCAGAGTATATCTATCCGTCATGTGGATGGACAAATCCCACTCTTGATCCATGTGTTTCAACCAATACTTTCCGAACACTCAATGCCACTTTTATAGCCACCCTGTTACGGTGTGGTGTTTGATGACATCAAAGCATCCATCCAGCAAAGGTGATATGCATGATCTCATGGTCGAAGGAATTAGGTTACTATGTATCAGAAAGCATATAGCAATTGAACTATTGAAATGTCTTGATCTTTATGCTACGCTTATCTATAGGAGTATGTCCACCATATCATTCTCCTAATGATATGATCTTGTTGTTGATAACATCTCAATGTTCATGATATGGAAACCACAATCATTAATCAACCAACAAGCTAGTGAAGTATAGAGGCTATACTAGGGACTTTAAATTAAGTTTACAAATCACACAAGTATTAATGGTTTCCTTGTTAATACTATTATAGCATGAATGTAAACATTTATCATAAGTGTGAAGATATGATAATAACCACTTTATTATTGCCTCTTGGGCATATCTCCAACATAGCCCGGAGTAGCACTCTCTTGTTTTGTGTTTGTTTAGTTCATATGGTGATGTAAAACCATGGTGCTTCACAAGGGGAGGGCACTATCCTACCCGGTTTCACCGGAACAGGGAGTTTCCCCCTTATATAAGTCCAGAACCTTAGCTTTAGGTTACAGCGCACGCATGAGAAGGGGGACACATGCACCCGGGGACTAGGTTTTGCATGTTTCAACATAGCACCACACTTCCATGCATGTGCTAGGGACACATGCAAGTCCTTGAGGTATTCCGACGCTCCAAAGCGTGGTCTCCCGCGGAACCCTGATCTGTGGGCATCGGATCGTCTACCCCCCTAGACGTCCCTCTGACAGGGGTACCCCGGAGTAGCACTCGCTTGTTTTATGTTTGTTTAGGTCATATGATGATGTAAAACCATGATGCTTCACAAGGGGAGGGCACTATCCTACCCGGTTTCACCGGAACGGGGAGTTTCTCCCTTATATAAGTCCAGAACCTTAGCTTTAGGTTATAGCGCACGCATAAGAATGGGGACACATGCACTGGGGACTAGGTTTTGCATGTTTCAACATAGCACCACAATTTCATGCATGTGCTAGGGCCACATGCAAGTCCTTGAGGTATTCCGACGCCCCGGAGCGTGGTCTCCCGCGGAACCCTAATCTGTGGGCATCAGATCGTCTACCCCCCTAGACGTCCCTCTGACAGGGGTAGCCCGGAGTAGCACTCTCTTGTTTTGTGTTTGTTTAGGTCATATGATGATGTAAAACCATATGAAGGGGGATAGATGTACCCGGGGAAAGAGATGGAGACTGCTATCCGGGCGGTACAAACAATATATATCAACATTAAATTATTGAGAGTAATTAATAAATTAGTATAAAATATATGACTAAAATTAAATGGAAAAAACAATTTGAAGGGATAAGCCCAACCAAACCCTATAGTACACAAACAATCGAAATCGCAGCAAAAAAATCTGAAGGGCTACGCCGCCGTCGGCGCAGCCCACCAAATTCAGGCGTGGGAGGAGCACGTGGCGCTTAGGGCTACGCCGACGGCCCGGCCGTCGGCACAGCTTCGCCACCAAACGGCGTTTACGGCACCGTGTCTGAGCCGTGGCTACGCCAAGGGCCAAACCTGTGCCGAGGGTCACCGTCGGCATATCGTTCTCCACTACGCTGACAGCGTGGTTGTGTCGAGGGCCACCGTCGGCACATGTTACTATGCCGATGTCCCTTTCTACGCCGACGGCCTGGCTGGGGTGGCTGGCCTGGGAAGGCAGCTACGCCGACTGCCCCGACATTTGGCCGTCGGCGTAGCATACCGGCCGTCGGCGCCTACAACATTTCATGTAGTGAACTAAACCGTTTAGCCCAGTTAAACAAAAACCTTGCAATCAGGATAACATATTAGCTGCAGTAATTTCCTGCACAATGACACAGCCTAGACTGCTTTTGCTTTGTTTTTGTTTGTAGACATCCATGTTATAGAAAACGAGCTCTCCACTGAAAAAACACAATGCAATAGATAACAGCTTCAGTTTGTTCGTTGGCCCAGCTGTGGTGGTGGTTGTATAACAATTTGACAAATTTCTGCAAACCCCGTGTTGTTCTAATGTTAATGGCTGAAGCATTAAGATCATTTGAGTACTGACAAGTCACCAACCGCCTAAGTTCCGTGAGTGAGAAATTGCACGCGGAACGGATGATTTTAAGCTGAGTAAGATGATTTCTACTATCAAAACTAGTAATAAGATGCGAATGACCCAATAATTTCGCACTGGCTACAATCACTCATCAGCTCAGGTACGAACGGTACAACCCATCACCCATGTAGGTCACAAGGCGTCGCAGCACACAGAGAAGTAAGAGATAGCTAGAAGCGTACCAAGGTGGGAATTCTGGAGGTCTCGATATCTTCCGGCGGCCGCGGCCGAGGCGTCCAGACATACAGAGGGTCGCCGAAGCCGAAGGTGGGCGGCGCCGACGCGCCGGCGCGGTTTCTCTGTCTGCGCCTTTCCTGACCCTCACGAGCGGTGGAGGAAGTGGAGACTCCCTGTCCTGGGCTTCCCTTTGCGCCTGTAGGCTAGGCCCCGTTAGCCGCGGGCCATTATGCATTCCGAAATATTTAGGCTCAGCGCGGGTTTGTGAGCGTCAAGCTGATCTGGATTCGCCCATAAAGTCACCTGGAACATTTTTATATTTCTCGATTGAAATTTCCTTGGTTTCTATAATTTTCAAAATCGTTTAACATGATTTTTTTTAGTTTGAATGCAATAGTTTTCATGAGCTCAAACTAATCAGACTGTCTTAGACGATAGTAGCGTGATCCACATCCATCTTGTAGTGTGATTGGGTGAGATCAGGGTTTTAAATATAACATGAGATGTTGGGTTTATATGCTTAGGGGTGGGCAGTCATGCATTCCTGCAATGTATGTTCTCATAAATCGAACCCGAAATATCTAATTAAGTTTTCAATGTATGTTCTCAATTTCAACATCTGAATAAGAAAGAACATAGAATTCATGCATATCGGTCCATATCTAGCAAAATAATCGGGTGGAATACTATATTGGCCAATATATCAGCTTATATTATTTATATCTACATGCTTTTTTGAAAAGAAAAAACCAACAGTCTAGATCACTGGAGAACCATAAACGGACACTGCCTCACCATTCGAAGAATACATAAACGGGCACGAAAATCGACAGGATCACTGGAGATCTGGCGGACGTACAACTCTATGTGTCCTCCATCAGTGCTAGACGGACCTTATTCTGATTTCAGGAATTTACCACTGCCTCGCCATTCCGAAGAATACACTAAAAAATCTAAGAAAAAACAAGAGCCTCCCGACAGTGAGAGGGTTTGTGATTTGTCACAACTCCAATGCCCGAAGTCCATCGGAGGCGTAGCGAACCAACGGCAGCACCGACAAGGGGCGAACCAATCATCTCTCTCCTAAACCATATCGGTTCGCTGACAGAATCAAATATATTAACATTCTTTTTAAAAGGCCCCAAACGTATGTGAGTGTGTGTGTGTTTTGTGATGAGCTCGTTGAAAATCAATAGGATTATACGAGATCCATAGGACACACAACTCCATGCGTGGATCTTATTCTGATTTTGTTACCACTGCCTCGCCATTCTAAAGAGTAAACTAAAAAAAAACTAAGAGAAACGAGACTCTCCAATGCCCTGAGACCACCGGAGACGCAGCGAACCAGCGGCAGCACAAACAAGGGGCAAACCAATCACCCCTCTTCTTCTGACCTGTATCGGTCGGGCAAAGTTAGATATCAACACGATTTTTAAAAGGTCCCAAACTTGTGTGTGTCTGTTTTGCAACAAGTTTCGTTGAATTTTTCTTTTTTGATGAGTACGTGCATATAATTGATGATCGTGCAGAACCAATATAATTAGAGTAACATGACAACACAATGCAAATGAATCTTTGTTAAATAGTTAAATACATGCACCAGAAAATCTAATTTGCAATAGCGGCACATGGATCGCATAGTGATTGCATCTGATAAGAGCCAGCAACTGCACGAATGCACTACAAGGCTGGCAGCTTCAGCAGCGATTCATCAAAGACATATACAGTACCATTTTTTGTTTTTATACAGAAGGGCCAGGTTTGTTATAGTACAAAAAACATAAATGGTTAAAGAAACATACCAGATGAACATAACAAAAAAATCTACTACAAGAAATATTTATAGATAAAATCCTGATTCCTGACCATCAATTATGACCAGTTGGGTCTCCCCTGCTTCAGCAACACTCTCTAGCGCTGTAAAAGACAATGTTCGATTTGTACATTGCCTCATTTGGATGGAAAAAGCAGTTTATGGTCTAGACATTTTGATGATTTTCTTTCACTGGTACGTGAATCGCCCAAAGAACCAATCAAACTGCCAGGCTGCCAGCCGTTTTCGATACATGTTGCGGGAGAAAGAACATGGAGTGACTGATGTAAGATGCCACATCTTTCACTAACAGCTATCCTGTTGGCAACAGGCTCTACGTCTCTACTTTCTTTCTGTTGCGTTTTTTTGGTTCCCATAGAGCTTGTAGCTGTGTTGCCAGATAGATCACTCATCCTCAAGCAAAAAAGCTGATACCACTAACATCACGTTCGACGATGGAGCCATGTAGTTGAAGAGAGTCAACTGTTGCTTCCAGCAGCGAGCACCAACCACCAGGAACCATGTCACTTGCACGCTCGCGGATCTCATGGTCTTGATCTGCTGACATTAAAGTACGCATATGTGCTCGTGCAGAGCTGCAGATGTCGCTGCTAATAGCAGCTGAGTTGAGAAACATGCCAGCCTCACTGGACAATTATAGACGCGTCTTGGCAATGCCAGCCTCATTGACTCTCATTCACAGGTATTGGAGTTCGACATTGTTGATCTTGAGAGTAGAATTCAGCATCTCTCAAGCAAATTGATCCAGAGGGAGCGGGGGCTCTCTCCTGAGCCCTCTTAGCTTGTAGCAAGACGATGCATCAAATCTGACCCCCTGTAATTCGTTTCCGCCATTTAGAGGATCCACTGATCATGGAAACAAATTTCAGATGTATGAATGAGAAACAATACATAGAAAATCACTCAGTTCTAAAATTAAACCAAGAGTACAATCACCTAAAATTTGCAGTTATTCAATTCAAGTCTTTTCCCCGGATAAAAGGGACCCTTCCAGGTTTCAGTATATAAATAAAACCAAGAGTACATGTTACATGCCTGCAGGGACTGGCCGGGTCCCGGGTGTCACCATATCACCACCGCAATAGCTCCCAGAGACCTGATAGAACATCTCCTCAAACAAAAGCAGATGCCTAAGCAGCTTGATCAGGAATTCATTTCAAGTTTTTCTTTCAAGAAAGAACTGAGTCACTCGAGATCTTTTCATTACTGACTGTTATGGAAGTGAATTGTTATTCATTCTTGAATCTTGTATTTGCACTTGTGTGAGATAACGAAATGGCCATGCCAACTGAATTAGATACCCATCAAGACCAGAAATTAGATGGAAAGTTAGAACTACTCAAGGATTAATATTTGCTAATCAACCTGAACGTACATGGATGCAAAACTATTCCCACTAGAAAACGGTTTGAGCCTGCACGTACGACGAGACCCAGCAATAGAGTAAACCCCCGTGTCATTTTTTGCTGCCAATAACTAGGAGATGACAACGTGACAGGCCTAGCTATGGGCACCTAATGCATCATGAGATTTTCAAAGGATCACATGTGGTAGTAAACAGCATTAGTACTAGAAACATGCCACCAATGCTCACCACATGCACACACCGTGTTGTGTCAGACCTCGGGGGTCAACTGTTCCTCCACCAACCAGCACCAGCTCATACTCTCATCGTTTTCTTCCACACTCTTCGATCTGGATGTGACTACACGCTCGTGCATATGAGTTTGCTGTCCATAGTAAAGACATGACAGGGTGATCATAACATAGAGTAATAGTTAGAGATGCTAATTGCACTGATCATCAAACATAAAAAAACATCAGATTGTCGTGGAGATGGGTGGCTTTATAACAACAGCACAGCAACCCATCAACGACGAGATTCTTGCTGTCTACAAAGTCAACCATAGCATGGCTTCTGCTTATATAGAGAGGTAAACCATGCCAGTCAAGCACCATCGCGGCATAGTTCCTTCTCTCTGAATCTTTTCTCTTCCATCTCCGGTTCCAGCCATGGCTAGTCCTCTCAGATCTGTGAATGTGCCAGATACAGAAGGCGAACATCTATTCACCTTCTGCTGCCATTGAAACAATACTCGATGGTTTCAGGAGGTGCGTAGATGTCTACAACAACATTGAGGAGATCATATGCTTGCCAAGCAGCCAAATCATACTTTGCCAGCACCAACAGAGAAAAGTCGTGGAGAGATTGAGCACTATCTTTTCTAAGCTCAAGACAAGCGCTCAGGAAATTCAATTGGCTCTCAAGAAAGGAGACTACACCTGTTCAGGCCAAGATACAATCCCTCGTCCATCCGACACAGAAGGCACATAAACAGTCCAACACAAATGACTGCAGGATGGTCAAACTGTTTGCAACAGAGGTCGTTGCCTCGATGCTTGAATCATCCAGGCAGCTCCTATTGAAGCAAATTGAGAGCCGGGTTATACGAGTGGTATCTTTTCTCCAAGACAACGAGGAGTAACTACTGAAATCGGAGTTAGACATTGTTAATGTCGAGAGGAGTGTCAAGATTTTGCTAAGGAGATTGATCTAGAGCAGAGTTTCACTATTGAATGCTAAGTTTGCCGATGGATGATACACCACCTCTGATTCCTTGCGATCAAATGGGATACACCACCTTTTAGACGGGCTGCTGATGATGATAACAATTTTCAATGCATAAATGGGAGAAATTGTACAGAAATATCTGAAAGAAATTAAGGCAAATACTTCTGACGTCTCGTTAGAAGGAGTACAAAAAAGGAGCAGATTACTTACAAGAGAGAGGGAGACGAGTGTAACACTACTTGAGCAAATATTACATCTTCTGGCCAAGAAAAAGTTCGGTGATAAGCATCAGACTGGAGTTGGTATTAATCATCTGGAGAGCAGCAGAGTCTGTACAAGAAATAGAACCAGAACAGGTGTTTCCGTTCTGAATAGTCTCAGTTGCTTCAATTTTTTGCCAAGGATACTCTCAGCTTCTAGATAATACTTATATGATTCTATGTGATTGGAGCTCAACATTCAAAGGAATTGCTAGTCGATCATTCAAACAAATCTCAATGTCCAAAATAATTAAAATGCCCATCAGTGAAAACAAATTGTTGTCCTACTTTTATGATGTCAGTTTCATTGTCTATAGATGGATGGGCCATCATAGGTGTCCAAAATATTGCAATTGGTGTTTTCTCAAGCATATAGTTGATTTGGTTTGCTACAGAAGCGGTAGAATGAAGAAAAAAGGTGCAATTTAGAAGGATAAAGTTTTATTTGAAACTTCGCGACAAAGAAAGATCATCATGTTTGAGAATCAATTAGCATGTCTAACAAGTAACAACATTTCATAAACAAATATGGTGACCAGGGACACACATAAAACTCGTTTCTGCAATGTTTGGCATAAATGTGATGCTTTTCACATTGCGAGTGGCTCATGCTGAAAAAGGGGGATATAATTTTTAACAAATAACTAGCCCATGATCCTTGGCAGTTGATCTTGTCTTCCACCTCCTAATCATGCCAACTCCAAAGCACAAATATTAAATATCGTATCTTATAAAACTGAGAACAGGGTACTAGCTAGTATGACACATCACATCAAAACACAAAGTTAGCAATCCATGAAATAATTGCATGAGCATGCAATTTAACAAATACGCACCACCTGAAAATACCATATTGCTGGTTCTTGCTGCAAATTTCTGAAGCTAATATGTTGGCTCATTCCGAGGACTACCGACACACTAAAATATGTGCTAAACAGGAAACAAGAGACGACTTTTCTGTTGTAATCGCTAGCCTTATGCCAGATCTCCATCCATAGCAGACAACATCAGGATAATTAAATGGCATGATTCCTCGTGTCTACCAATCAAATAGTCCTGCTTGTATGCTTCCTCTGTATAAATAGGCCTCAGAGGAGAAGTAGACACATCAAACAAGAAGTGCTTCTTCGTCCTCCTCCTCTTTTCAACAATAGTACAGAGAAAAAGCTTCAAGATCAGAAATGGCTTTCCACCAAAGATCCATAAGTTTGCCTTCAAGGCCTCAGGCCAACGAGGCTGAAGTCGAGCAAGAGCTGTTGAGCCTAGAGGCAAGCATCTCTTCCTCCACCACCATCATCACGATGTGTGATGGTCTGAGGAAGCTTGGAGACATCTACAATGGTGTTGAAGAGATTATTGGCCTGCCAAGCAACCAAGTCAGGAAGATGTTGGATGGAGAGATGGAATGCTCTCTTGAGCTGTTGGATCTCTGCAGCACCATGCAAGAGATCTTCATGGAGATGAAGGCCATCATTCAAGAGTTGCAAGTGTCTCTAAGAAAAGGAGATGATGCAGCTGCTCAAGCCAAGATCCAGTCTTATTCGCGTTTGGCGAAGAAGGCCAAGAAACATTTCAAGAAGACCGAGAAGAAGGCTACTTCTACAGGATGCAGGATGGTCATGCTATTGACCAAGGCTAGAGAGATATCTGTATCTCTGCTGGAGTCCTCGGTCCATCTCTTGTCGAAGGAAATCGATATGCCAAAGCAGTCACTTGTCTCCAAAGCATTTCACAAGAAGAAGGCAGTTGTTTGCGAGGAGAAATTGCAAGTGTTAGAGTGCAGTATTGGAGATCTTGAGAATGGGGCAGGATATCTGTTCAGGGGAATTCCCTGTTCAGGAAATTAGTCCAGATCAGGGTTTCTCTCCTGAACATTCTTAGCTCATAGATACTCCACACCACTCTTGGCACACTGTGATTGGCATCCGCCTTTTTGAGGACTAGCTGATCTTGGTACAAGTTTCCCAAGATGTAATTATGTATACAAGACAAATGTTTAGGAAATTATATAGAGAGAAACTAAAGTTTTGGTCCATTTACCCATTTCATGCTTCAAGATGTGTTATGTCATCTAAGTATATGCTTAGTTGCAGTATCCTTCGTTTGTGGATCTTGTTGGGCGTACACTAAACATGACAGGTCGAAGTCACAAGGGCTAAGCCTGCTGTTAGCATAATAAATCAATTTAATTACAAAGATTCTCCACCACCACCAACACCTCCAGCACATGGATGTGCAGTCTGGCATTGCAGCTGAATATATCTAATTTCAGAATGCATATGCAATTTGTTTAAATAAAAAGAGTTCCTACAATTTTCATCCATATCATCCAAGCATGTCAGTGCACAATATTATCAATCTAGAGGATAAAACTCGATCTCTCGTTTTCATATCATTCTCGATACACTAATGAAACTCGATTGATTGATGACAAGAGAGCAGCCAGCATGACATGGTCACAGCTAAATGCTGGATTAGCAATCAATTAAATAATGTCTAAAGCATGCAATTATGCTAAGATCCACCAGAAGAGTACTACACTGTTGGTTCTTGCTTCCAATTGCAGGAACATGATAATGTGCAGGCTCGTCTCAATGACAGCGGACACACTAAAATATGTACAAAACAGGAGAGGACTTTGCTGTTGTAATCGCTAGCCTTATGCCAGGTCTCCATCCATAGCAGACAGCATCTGGAAAATTAAATGGCACGATTCTTCGTGTCTACCAATCAAATAGTACTGTTTGTATGCTTACTCTGTATAAATAGGCTTCAGACGAGAGGTAGACACATCAAACCATAAGTTCTTATTTGTCCTCCTCCTCCTCCTCTTTCCAACCACGGTACAGAGAAAAATCTTCAAGATCGGAAATGGCTTTCCACCAAAGATCCATAAGTTTGCCTTCAAGGCCTCAGGCCAAAGAGGCTGAAGTCAAGCAAGAGCTGCTGAGCCTAGAGGCAAGCATCTCTTCCTCCACCACCATCGTCACGATGTGTGATGGTCTGAGGAAGCTTGGAGACATCTACAACGGTGTTGAAGAGATTATTGGCCTGCCAAGCAACCAAGTCAGGAAGATATTGGATGGAGAGATGGAATGCTCTCTTGAGCTGTTGGATCTCTGCAGCACCATGCAAGAGATCTTTGTGGAGATGAAGGCCATCATTCAAGAGTTGCAGGTGTCTCTAAGAAAAGGAGATGATGCAGCTGCTCAAGCCAAGATCCAGTCTTATTCGCGTTTGGCGAAGAAGGCCAAGAAACATTTCAAGAAGACCGAGAAGAAGGCTACTTCTACAGGATGCAGGATGGTCATGCTATTGACCAAGGCTAGAGAGATATCTGTATCTCTGCTAGAGTCCTCGGTCCATATCTTGTCGAAGGAAATCGATATGCCAAAGCAGTCACTTGTCTCCAAAGAATTTCACAAGAAGAAGGCAGTTGTTTGCGAGGAGGAGAAATTGCAAGTGTTAGAGTGCAGTATTGGAGATCTTGAGAATGGGGCAGGATATCTGTTCAGGAAATTAGTCCAGATCAGGGTTTCTCTCCTGAACATTCTTAGCTCATAGATACTCCACAACACTCTTGGCACATTGTGATTGGCATCCGCCTTTTTGAGGACTAGCTGATCTTGGTACAAGTTTCCCAAGATGTAATTATGTATACAAGACAAATGTTTAGGAAATTATATAGAAAGAAACTAAAGTTTTGGTCCATTTACCCATTTCATGCTTCAAGATGTGTTATGTCATCTAAGTATATGCTTAGTTGCAGTATCCTTCGTTCGTGGATCTTGTTGGGCGTACACTAAACATGACAGGTCGAAGCCACAAGGGCTAAGCCTGCTATTAGCAGAATAAATCAATTTAATTACAAAGATTCTCCACCACCACCAACACCTCCAGCACATGGATGTGCAGTCTGGCATTGCAGCTGAATATATCTAATTTCGGAATGCATATGCAATTTGTTTAAATAAAAAGAGTTCCTACAATCTTCATCCATATCATTTATGCATGTCACAATGTACAATATTATGAATGCAGAGGACCAAATTGTCTCAATAAGAAGAATACTAATCCGTACTGGCAAATACGAACTTTGCCAAAATAAGCTGTGCGCTGGTCCATAATGTTTGTACCTCACGCATTATTAAGCTTTTATTTGAAGCATCCTGCAGTTACATACGAGGTCCAAGCTACAAGGCAAGCTTGCAATTAGGACAGCATATTAGCTGGCACACAGCCATATCATTTGGAAATTTTATTCAATCATCTTGTACTTCTAATGTTAATATCTACATCATCCATACCATCTGAGGACATACACAATACTGCAGCACACTGTGGTGTGCACGACAGATTGAGTACTGACAGCAGCCCCATACGTTCAATAAGTGAGGAAATGCATGCAAACGGGATGAGTTTTAAGCTGCGCAAGAGGATTCCAAATCAACTAATAAGTCGCAAACTTTGAGGACACAATCATTTTGCACTGGCTCATACAATCACTAGTCACCCCAGGTATCCACGGTACAACCAAAGGCAGGTGACACAGGTCACAGAGGCATTGCAGCACACGGAGAACTAAAAGAGCTGGCCATGGCCAGATACGTACCAAGGTGGGATTTCCGGAGGCCTCGACCTCTTCCGGCAGCCGCGCTGTCCAGACATACGGGGGTCGCCGGAGGTAGGCGGCGGCCGACGCCCCAGCGCGGTTTCTCCGTCTCCGCCTTTCCTTTCCCTCACGGCCTCACGGGCGGCGTAGGAAGTGGAGAAGCTAGTTAGCGTTGCGGGCTTCTGTTTGGCCCAGTACCGTACCGCCAGTATACATATACTAATTTGGGCTCAGCGTAAGTCTGTACGCGCCAGGCGTCTGGCTTGGCCCATAAAGTCATGTGAGATATATTTTCTTTTTTCATTAAAATTTATTTCGGTTTATTCTTTGAATTTACGGGCCTTCTTCAAAATGGAAAATCACCGCTAGTGGAGAGAAAGTTGGACCTCTTTATACGGGTCTCTCTTTAACTATCCACTAAAGCTTGAGTAAACAGTAGTTTAATCTTTCTTTTTTTAAAAATAAACGCTTTTATTACTTTGAGTAATGTTTTACACCCGATATCTGCATAACTAAAATACACATAGCCGTACAAACTATACAACTAGAGAATAAAGAAAGTAGACTAATATTACAAAAATCGCTATCAAAATAGACAACCTCGAGTTATGGCAGATCAATCCACAGATTACGCGTCCATTCATGCCGGGAGAAAATATCTCTCGCCGTGTCTTGTAATCGCGTACACCCTCCATAAACAAGTCGTGAAACTTTATACGTTGGAGAATAGTCCATGATCGGAGGATAGCCGTGACCAGATATATAACCTGCAGGGGAGAAGACACGATATTATTAAAAAAAATGTTATTTTTACATAGCCATGACGACGCAAGCGCTCCCATTCTAAACAAAATCCTGTATTTATCATCTATCACATGCAACCAGTTACCAAAAACATTGGCCACCGGGAAAATAAATCAGAAGAATGACCATATAGAGCGAGCAAATTTACAATGGAAGAATAAATGATGGATTGTCTTATCATGATGATAAAAATGCATTATGTATTTTCATATCAATTTCTCTTTACAAGATTATCTTTTGTAATAATTACTCCCATACGCAGATACCAAGGGTATTTTTATTTTCTAAATTTTACTATTATCGAATATCAGGTTCGTTGAACTCGTCCAAGAGTAGTTTCATGGTGTTATTTGGTTGCCAAGATCCAGTCTTATTCGCGTTTGGCGAAGAAGGCCAAGGAACATTTCAAGAAGACCGAGAAGAAGGCTAAAGACGAATATCATGCGGATATCTGTATAATGAGTTCAACTGAAAATTTATCATTTTCTACTAATTTCCATTTAAACTTATCCAAGAGTAGATACCATGCAAACTCCTGCAGAGATACCATGCGAATATCTGTACAATGAGTCAACTAAAAATCTACCACTTTCTAGTAATTTCCATTTGAACTCGTCCAAAAGTAGTTCACATTTAGGGTGTGTTTGGTAGTATGTGTCAATCCAGAATCACTATCTCCACTCATACATGTTGTCTTTAGAGAAGTTTATTTCAGATTTTTTTCTATGTTTGGTAGTCCGGGTTTGATGGAACAAGCTGGACAGAGATGTTGTTTGGTGGCTTGTATAAGATCAGACATGATATTATCAAAAAAAATACAGAGAGAACCTTGTATAGAAAAGAGAAGTGCAATCAGGTCCTTACACAGAAAAGTAGAAAAGCAATCGGGTCCTCGCATCATGGCGTCGCCGGTGCTCTGCCGTGAGGCCTCGCGCTGCCGAGAGCTTGCACCGCTAGGAGCCCGTTGCCGGGAGCTCGCCCGCTAGGGCACACCACCAGGATCTTACACCACTGGGAGCACGTCGGTTGAGTCCATGATAGGGGTGGCCCACGTGAGTTGCGGCTTGTGTCCGGTACGCTCACAAACAGATTTTGGCAGATTTAGACAAAATATTATCTAAAATCTGTTTGGGTTCAACGAACCAGTCACAAATTAATTTGTGTTAGACATATTTTGTTTTAAACTTCGCTGCCATCTTTAAATTTTCTTGACCACATGATGACCTTATAGATGGATTTATTTCACTTTTACAAAAGCTAAAGACAATGAAAAATGATGAAAACACCAAAAAGATGGATTTGGTGGACGAGCTTACTTACTTGAGCCCTTTTGTAAAAAAAGTCGAAAATGATATTTTAAAGTTTTGAAAATCTAAAAAAATGCACATGTAGGTAATCAAGTATATTTAAATTGTGCAATATCTCGATCTGAAATACGTTGTATTATGGGCTGCAAAAAAATAATAAATTTTGACAAGATTTGGAAGTTACAACGTGCTTAGATATGTATTTTTGTCAATTTTGTGCAGCCTAAATAGACAATATTTCGGATTGGGACTTTGCACACTTAAAGTATACATCAGTGCCCATTCAAAAAATATTCATATTTTTTCAAAACTCTAAAATGCAAATTTGGAGTGTTCAAACTAAAAGGCTCCCATTAGACGCACTAGCAAAAAAACCCCACTTCCTTTGATACACCTATCATTTTGTCAGAATCACACAGGAATTACACATACTAGATGGGTCCGCGCGCTTCGCCGCGCCATCTGCTCTACGTTGTTGCATGGGTGTTGTATCACGGTGTCTGTATTTTATTTGTTTGACACGAAAACGGCGGTGTTTTTTCTACGCAAGAGATCGTTTCAATGGACAAAGTTATGTGATAATCTTGGTCCTCGTCTAGTCCGTGGTTTATGTGATCTTATGCGTAGCCGGTGGTCATGCGGCTAGTCTGTGATACTAAGATATTGTAAAGTTTTTTGTACAGTATTTGTTTTTGTGTGACACAATCGATACTTCTCGGTTGCATCATAATAGCTATCTTTGCCAGCTTTCATGTAGCTGGTGCTCACACGTGCGGTCTGCGTGGCATGTGGCTTGGCGTTAGGTGTTCGAGCCTACGCGGTTGCAATTGCTTGCATGCATTTTTGTCCTCTTGCTGCGGGTGAGAGCGGAGTTATGTTCGCTATATAGTTGTCATTTCGGGCACTCTGTCTACCTGAGGGTTGTGTGTGGATATCATCTACTCCCTCCGTCCAAGAATAGATGTCTTGAGTTTTTCAAATTTTGGATGAATCTATATATACTAAGTAGTGTCTAGATTCATCCAAATTTTGACAAATTTGAGACATCTATTTTGGGACAAAGGGAGTAGTTCAATTTCTCTGCATGTTTGCCGGCGTGCATGCAACGTACCCGTTTGAGAACGGTGCTGGAAGGAGCGGATTGGTCGTTGCAAACGGGCATGTGCATGGGGGCACAGGGGCCGACGCAAGCGGCGGCGAGGTTTTGCCACCCTCTTCGGCGGTCGTGTTCCGTGATGGTGGTGCTGCGGTGGCCGCTGCTGCTGACGGCGCGGATGTTGGCATGGAGTATAGTGTCGTTGTAGTTCCGGGGGTGAACGGGCATGCCCGTGGAGCTGCTCATGCGTTGCTTATCCCGCTTGACGCAATGGAGAGGGCTAAGGATGGTAAGCAGCTGGTTTCTTGCGATTTGTCTTTTGCTTGGAATTTATGTTCTGTAGATGCGTTGCTTATCTACGTAGATGCGTTATTTATGTTGCTTGGTGAAGTTTTGGTGGCTGCCGATGGTACCAGCGCGAGGTACCGGACCCGCTGGGAGGACGGCAGCTACATGTTGACAGTGGAGAGCAGTGTTCCGCAGAGGTGCCTCGTGGTTTCCCAGATGTGCTGAGTGCCAAGAGACGGGTGGTTGGGAGCGCGTCACAAGCAAAGGATGACGCGGCGACAGGTCTCATCCGTGCTTTTCATTGGCGGCACGGCGTTGCGGTCACGAATGCCAACTGGAGACGTGTGAATCGTATGCGTCATTAAACCGTTCAGCTCCACGCGGTTATACAGAATACTCTGCACGAGAAGCAACATGCAGTGGAGAAGGCCCAGCGGGTCTGTTCGTGCTACACTGTAGGAGTTGTCTTCGTCGGTGTTGCTCTCTAGGGATGCTGCCAGAGCCGGCAATGGTTTCGGCGAGCTGATGGACACGTGACTGCTTTGACGGGGTAGTCGTCTTCTGGTAGTGGCACGCAGGTCGGTAACAACTTGTTGCAATGTTAGAATCGAGCACAAAAACCATGCTCAACGAATGAGATCGAACCATCACGGTACCACTATAACTCCATGCTTACTTTCAGTTCTAAATGGAAAGGAATGATGAGGCTTAGGAAAGTGCAACTTTATACATTAAGTACATACTTCTACGCAAGAATCTGGTACATGCGCTCTCAAGAAGAATCACCTGTAGCTTCATGTACTATTTTATATAACATCTTTAATTTGGTATACTATTTTACACAGAACTTAGGGCGTTGTCGTTGCTAAAACTTCCAAAACTGGATTGTATCCCATGTGCAGCCTTGACATGTGGTTACCCAATTTCTCGAAACACCGGTGACGTTGTAGAGAGGCAAAAAATAACACACATTTAACTGACATAATCTGGTGTCGCCCTCCAAATTTTCCATTTCCATGCATTGGATAAAATAATTAAATTACTTACTAACCAAGGAATTGAAAGAAACTACAAAAGGTTTCACCTGCAGGCTGCAGATATAGGACAGATGCCAAATAATGATAACTGGTGACATCGCTGATTTACAGTCAGGTCGCCTAACATTCTTAAAGAATTGTATCCTGTAGAAACATAAGGTATGCATAAATACATCGGCGGAGCAAAAAATTGGGCTGCTAAGAACAACTCGAAGTAATGACAACGCCGAGGAATAAAAGTTTATTTAACCCCTCGTGTATGTTCAGTAAAAATGAATGCATTCTCCTGGTCTAAATATAAATATTGCTTGTTGTGTTCAAAGGCAGTACACATAATTCTGGAACAAAAAATATAGTCAAATCAAAACTTCTTAGAATTGGGAAGTTGCTTGTCAATAACCTGCTGTAAGAGATAACCTATAGATCTCACAGACTCACACCAAAGACGACAGTGGTGAAATTTCCTTTCTATAATTTTCCATGAAATAGGACATAAATCTTAGGATAAATAACATATAGGAGGTTTTTGAAAAACATAGAAGTTTCTGCAGAAGCACGCATAGAAGCATTGGACTTGCCACAAAAGAGACCATGTTTATATGCAAGACACATATCAATGGTCTTGGGAAAAAATAATAACCCCAAGTAGAGCAGGATATAACCAAACCTAGCTAGCACATCCAAAGATTATTCAGTAGAATTATAGGACCACCTGCAGAAAAGAACAAAGACATCCAATAAGCCGAGATGAATTGCAAGCTTCCAAGATCCATATGAACGGAATATTCGCAGGCTAAACCAGCATGATTTGTCCACAGTCATAAGTAGCAGACGAATGGCTCACATAAACAAAAGTAGCAGAAGAATAATTGGCCACGCAGTTAGAACTATGCCTTAAACGCAGAGACGTAACACGCAGGCAAGATAGGCCCATAGGCCGCCAGTGACCGAAGAACTATTTTTTGCCAGCCTCACTATCAACAAATTTATCATGGATGGGTTTGGAGATAATAGCTGAGATAGGATGTGACTTGTACATGTGTAATCATCAGTTACTAATTTACTACTAATAGAGAGTATTACCTAAGTAAGAGAACCTGCCTATATACAAACAACACTTACCAATTAGTTATTCAGGTTGTTGGGCACTCAACTTTGGAGGGTTAGTTATTTCTATTGTTTCACTTGAAACTGTACATGAGTATGAGTCTCAATTAACAAAGAATTTGCAGTGACAGAAAAATTACATCTCTTTGCTGCGAAACAAACAGTCTGTGTCAATATTTAAGTTCAACATCGAAATTTATCAACTCAATCAAGTAGGCCACCCCATCTAAACTAAAGGAACAAACTTAACATCTTAATAGCTTGGAGGATACAATGAGTATTGATTCAGTGGCACGTCTCAACAGCCATCTACATTCCAAAAATCTTATAGTTTCTTAACACCGCAATGTCCTAGTGACGATCAATCCGAAGACAAATTAAACCTTTCCGAGGGCCCATGTCATCACGTGTCCATGACAAAGGATATATTTGAGGACCTGCAAATAAACATGTCTTATGAAAAGGAATAAGTAGGCAATCCGGAGATGGCCAGGGGATCATGGTCATGAAATTATTCAGTAGCACGAGCAGCCTGTAAACAAAAATTAAAATTAGCGTACTGAAAATCAAATCCTCAACATATATTAGAAAATGCCCAAAACAATGCAACCCAATATGCAGGTCCAACAGAAGCACCAGATACCAGAGAAGGGAACAAGGAGAAGAGGAATTCATCACTATCGATTCAGTGCCAGCGGCGAGGAACAACATGACTGGTGGCGGGGCCAGTATATACACACCAGCAGCGGGGCCAGCATATACTCCCCTTCATCCCATACCTGCTCCACCAGTTGGCTAATGGTGTGGATGTCCCGGTTCAGGATATAGGTTCCCTTGGCGGCCGCCTCCAGGTACTGCCCGGCCCAAAAAGATCTCCAAACACGCCGGGGACATCACCACGAACGACGCCAACACATGCACACCAATGCACCAAAGAAGGACACGTTACCGCACCTGGATTAATCAATGGCGAGAACAGATGGGCTCCCTCATCTTCTGGATTTAGCATCTAAGGTCACCACCAGACTAATCCTGGTCTCCACCTATCGATATGCAAAGTTAAGAAGATAAGGGAGCCCATCTGCTGCACCTCCATAAGGATCTTCAGGCAACCCTAGATCGATTGATCCATCATCGAAAAAAATCACTTCATTGTAGGAAGGGGAAAGGGGGCGTCGTGGGAGCGACTGCCTCAAATCAGGCCGATAGGTGCTGGCATTAGAGCCACCGCCAACCCAGCTCCACCCCCTCCGCCCCACTGCCATCGTGATCTTGAGGGAGAGAATATGGAGGAAGGACTAAGGAAGATCCAGATCCAGTCGCCTTTTTATTTGCCTAGGAGAACATAAGGAAGAGAAAAACTAAAACTACAAGGATCCTGACCCCCCTCCCACTCGCCTCCGACCACCATGGCCGCCGATGACAGGGGGAGAGAGGCCGGCGATGGGATCTTGGTAGGGGCTGGAGGAAAGAGAAGACCACACAGGTCATTCACCACACCGGCAGTCAAACATCTCACGATTTTGACCAAAGGAGGAACGAGAAGGAACCACCGCCCACGCCGAGCGAGAACCGAGCGAAGAAAGATCGTGTCACCAGGCCCACATCCAGCGACAACACGAAACTCCTCGCGCACCGCAAGTAGCCTGAAAATTCTCCCCGTCGCTCACGCTTAAGTAATCTTTACTATTAAAAAGAAGTTGGTGTTGGTAGGTCCACTTTGACTTCAGACATCCACTTTGACATCAAACATTGAAAGAATCCTGGCCGTCCAACCTGTTACCGGTGGATCAGATCTCGCGCTTGTTTGACGGACAAAACTGGTCCTAAATCCTCCTATCTTCCGCCCCCGCACGAACAAATCTCGCCGCTAATTGAGCTCCTCCCCCGTCAAGCGAGAGACCTCACGTGATCCCCTTCTGCCCTCACCGCTTTGACCGAGCCATGGAGAAGGAGACAAATCCCAACGCCCCTTCCTGTTCTAGGCTCGCTCTCGCCACCCACCTCCCACGCGTTGTCGCCGTGGCCGACGAATAGGCCTTCCATGGCCGGTGCCGCGGGGAGCTCCCTGATGGGCCGGTCGCCGCCCATGGATTCCACCGAGGTCTGGCGGCTCATGGCGGGAAGGCGGCCTAAATTTTCCTGATGGCAGCGGCTGCCGTGGCCGACGAAGAGGCTCGCCATCGCCGGCGCATGAAGGGGACGAGGCCTTCCATGGAGGATTCTTGCGCTGCTCTGCACCGTCGCCGCTCTCCGGAGCTTCCTGTTGGTTCCCGCTAGAAGGTGAGATGTTCGCGATGGTGGGCGGCAAAGCCGGGCATCCCAGCGTTGCCCCGTCTCCTTCTAGAACAAGGTGATTGCTAATCAAGTGCTGATTATTCTAGGGACAATCACAGGTGCTGTTTTTTTGTAATAATGAAATTGAGTAATCTCACCTATGTGCATATATGCTTGTTGATTCACCTAAATAAGACAACAAATTTCTTATCAAAAAACATGTTCTGGTAAATTTCTCACCAATATATACTTTTGGAGCTAATAAAATCAGGCATATACGTGGAGTACATGTTCTGGTTTATTAACATGAAGGTTCCCTTTAGCAGTAACTCCACGTTCACAGTGCTTTCAAGTTGTTTTACTTTGCACATTCATAAGCAGCAGTTCATTCGTATCAAACCTCAGATTTTGATTTTAGGAACTAAATAAATATCAGATGGAGGTCAACCGCAAGGAAGCCGACCCGGTGAGCTGTGTGGCGTGAAGCAGCACTATGTGCAGCCCTATGGTACATCACCATAAAGGAGGTCGGTCGTACCGCTTTATTCCCCACCGGCATGGAGCTCTGTACCGCGACTATGGTTGCGAGGATGCACGACCACCCTTTGCATCCCTCTTTGGATCCGTAGTCGACGTCCGGTGCGCGTGGAGATTCCTGCCGGTGTTGGTGCAGTATGATTGAATTTTGTATGTCGGCGGGCAGGGATGGGGAAGCGAGGAAAATGTTGATGCAGTTAGGTACTCAGGTCTCTTAGGCTGCCTCTGTTATCTCGATGTGAACATGTTTTGTATTCTTGCATCTTGGTACTCAATTCCTAGCTGTCTATCTTCTTTTCCGTTTCTTCTTTTTGTTGGAGACTAGCTTGTAGCTACGCGTGGAATCACGGGTACTAAATCATTTCTAAATTGCAACTGATTTATGTGTTTCTCAGGGATCACGCAGAGGCCCGACACCGAGGAGGTAGGGAAGGTGGCGGTGAGGTTGAGGCAAACCGAGCCTATCATCGCGGCTGGCACATTCACCAGGCTCTGCGTCAATGATGTCCTGCCGGCCAGGACTAGGCCGTCCAACCTCACGTTTTGGTGGCCACAATTGCAGGGATCCTAGCATTGCTGGCGGCGCTATCACGTGCAACCAGCAATGGAGCCAGTGGTGAGCTCATGCAGTAGTGGTTGTGATTGGATAAGCCTATGCTTAGTAAGACAATTTCTATAGCCTTCATCTATTTTCCCTATTTTGTAGGATGAGTTCAGTAAGTCAATGATGTATAGTAGATCTTGGAACCTCCAGTGAGTATTAATCACCCGTTGATCTGATTTTTCGTCTCCAGAAACTGAGGTGATTTCTCCTCTAAAGCCTAATATGTGAAAATTATACTTGAAGTGCATGTTCAATATATGGAAATCTGTATGTAGTAGTACTTGCATTGCATGTTAAATTTTCTATTTTTTGCACCGCTGGCCAAGTTGACTAAAGTCCCCCGGTTCCATTTTAGTGATCAGACCACTCGCAAAACATCACTATCACCGGCAACGATCACATCTTAATTGGAGCACTATTTTTCCCGTCTTTCTATTCGTACAATTACATCTTAATTGGAGCACTATTTTTCCTGTCTTTCAGCTCGTACAGTTCGTTTCGTAGCTTCCAATTATACTCGTATATATCCATTCATGTGGTTTTTAACCACAGGTCAATGTTGAGGACTAAGACATATGTGTGTTCTTGGGATTATTATGTCATGGACTTTATCGTTTGTTCCTTTTATTAGAAACTACACTATGTGTCGATGCAATATTTAATGACATTTATTTTTGTGGTTGCTTCAGAAGTTGCTGGTTCTAGCACAACGTTAATGTTTGCCTGTCGGCCAGGACAGGCCGTGCAACATCTCATGTTGGTGGAGGCAAGTGCAATGATCATAGCATCGTTGGACTGATGCGTATAGCTTGCTGCCATGTTCATTTTCTTGATTTGGGCACTACCCATCAATTCTATGTTATTTTGACACAAATGTTATCATAATTTGGTGCTTACTTAGGTTCCAGGAGTAGGACTTGTGGTCACTATTGTTTCTCCATGGGTAAGAAGTCTGACGACCACGCATCTTGGAATTTCAGTAAGAAAAAACTTAATTTTCTCATTAGAAGTTCTAGAGGTGAGTATGATTTGGAGTGAAACAAATGTGCGCAACCGGCATATGGCACAACCACCAGCTGAATCCATGCACAGCACACTCGACTTCCCCTGAGAGAAAGTTGACGAGTCCGCGCCCTATATGCATATTTCTTCAGTTTTATGATAACTTGCTACACACTTAGTCGCATTTTCAGAAGTATATTTTTGAAACCAAACAATAGGTCTGCCTTTACGTCGATTAATTAGAGGGAAACAAACAAGTATGGACCAAAATGGAAAAATACTCTGGGGCTAAGGCAAACTAAATGGAACATCATATGGCGCGCACAAAAATAATATGGAAGTAAATTATCTCACTTGTGATTACTCAGATTTGATTCGCAGTGCATGCGACTTGTGTGATAAAAATACCTTTGTCTTAGTGTATATATACATATGTCCTCTAAATTTGATGGGTGGCAGTTCTAAATAAATTTGAATGATGAACTGCCAAGTTTATTACTCCCTCTGGTCCAAATTAGTTGACTCGAATTTGTTTAGATTCGGATGTATCTAGACATGTTTTAGTGCTAGATACATTTGAATTTAGATAAATCCAAATCAATTAATTTAGACCGGAGGGAGTATATATATGTACTTCTAAATTTTCAACAACAGTTGTTAAGGTATTTGGTCTCACAGTTGACGATTATTATGATTCCATTAATTGGTTCCTGCCAGTTGTGTGTGGCACTTATTAATGAGCATGACTGATATGATCCGGGAAGTGTTTCATATGTTTATCTTGAATTATCCGAAGAATACGATTGCGACATAAAAAAGAGTTCTGAATGAAGGTCAAACTAGAAATTTTTCATTGGCGAATCTGATGTGATTCATAATTTGAACCATAATTTGCCCTGTGTTTTATTTTCGTATTTCGAGCCAACTTATGTGAACATGCCTAGAGTCTTACAATGAGGAACATTGCACTAGAAGTATGAAGAGCAACTCAGCTTATCATAGCTGAGGTTCACAGATCGGAATTCTTCATTCTTAGCTTGAATGATTAATTGGAGATAGATTACAATGACACTAGCAGTTTGTCTAATAAACCATCTTATCTACCAATACTTCTGAACTATGTAATAAAATCCACATCAAGATGGGCTACTCCACCCAATGGCTTTTCGAAAGTCGGTGTGGGAAGCTCCTTCCTCGATGTTAAACGATTACAGTTCATGTAGTTGTTGCTGGAAGAAAACTAATCAAAATACAAAGTATGCATGATGGGAAGGAGATGGAGGAAATGAAGATACACAACGAGCAAGAATGAGTATGATAGTTGCCAAAAAGTGAGGAACATATAAGAATTAGTGTGGTCATCATGTGCGTTCACAAAACAAATTGAACAGCTTTACAGAGATCGTATACTTTATTTTGTGACTCACTTGCACTTAAGTGTAATAGATAACTGTTAGGTTATTGCTTCATGATATTGAATTTTAAGTTTTTGTTGAATTATTAATTTTAATTAAAATGAATTCTATTGTTTTGGAGTATTGCAGTTATGTACATATGAGTTTAAATTTGCATGCAAATGGCAAAAAAAAAAAAGATCCGTGGCAGCGCACGGACATTCAACTAGTTAACTTAATAAGTACTGACCATTCCTACCATGACTTTCATCGATTTTAGGTTTAGCATTTGGTTTTAGAATTGGAATCTGATTAAAAAAATTCTTTGCATTAGTATCACCCTTGGCGGTTTTACGTTCCTTATTTAGTTTGAGTTGCTTTTTCTTAAAATTGGAGTCGCTCTTGGCTTTCTTCTTGTTGGATCTTTGATTTGTGAAGAATACCTTGCTTGGAGCTCAGAAGAATTCCTCTCAAGATTCCCTAGAGATAACTCAGTAAGTATATAGATGATGGAGCTCACAAAGAGTGTTGGAGTAGGATGCAAAGCAAATTTCCCCGCTAAATGGGTACGTGGGTATGCAGGTTGGCCTAGAAATGACTACGGGAAAAAAAGACCTAACCCCCAGTGGCGAATCCAGGACAAAAATAAAAGGGTGGATTTAAAACTTATATTAGTTTGAATATAGAAATAAAAAGTAATTTAATTAAATTTTGAATTATACATCCATAGAATTTCTCAATTCTCCTAATTAAGAAATGTATTTTAGTGAAAGGTAGATTTGTTTTTTAGTATTACGTAGGTGTTTTCTTCCGGTATCTAGACAAACTGCTAGTTGGGCCACATGGACTAAGGCCCGAGGACTATTCCTTCGTCTTTGTCTAGATCCATGATCGATGCTGCACGAGGACGATATTAAAGTAATCTCTATTTTGATTAGCTACCACGGCTGGATTATTACACAGATGCTAACCTTTTTTTAGTCAGATTGTAGGGTAGGCTTCATCATATTGAAGCCTCCCTGGTAGAATCGCCACTGCTAACCCCCGCGTCGCTCCCGCGAGCGACCAAGGACTCCTCCGCGCTGTCGCCCTCCCCCTCTTCCACGCCCCTCCTTCCTCGCCGTCACCGGGACGTGGCGGCGGCAAAGCCGCTCAGCGTCGGTGGCGGCGGGGCTTCTGCTCCCCCCGCTCTCTGAGTTTGGCGCGGGCCTTCGAGGCGAGCGGTGGCGTTGTGTCTTCACGGAGCGCGACGGCGCGTGGTACAGCGAATCGGCAGCGGCTAGGCGGGTGCAGCAGATGAGCGGCAGGGTGGCGCAGAGGCCTGCGTGGGGTTGGGCGCGCGCGATTTTGGCCCTGGCCCCCGTGGCAGGGTAGAGCCCGGACACTCTGGCAGTCCTAGGCATGCGATGCTCTGACGATGCGGATGGCGGCAAGGCGGTGGGCGCTGCCCTTGGCGGTGGTGGCGGGGATCTGATGTTGGGGCTGCTCCCCCAGAGCTGGGGCTTCTAGGCTCAATCTGGGCCAAGGATGGGTCGGGTCGGGCCTGGCTGCGCCAACTCTGGTTGGACCTAGGTACGAATCATGGCGAGGGGGTGGCACTGGTGCCACGTCTGCTGCAGCAAGGCGGAGAGAGCTTCACAGGCCCGCCGGCCGGGCCTAGGGTGCTAATGGGTAGCGGCAGCAGGCCTACGTGTTGTAGCGTGGCGGTGAAGACTTCACGGACCCTTCTTGGGTTCGGCCGGGCCTCCGGCCTGGTGTGTTCTTGCTGCCGCGTCCGACTGGCACCCGCTTTCAGCGGTGGAGGATGCCCTCCAGATGGCTTCCCGCTGTCTCCCTCCGGCTCCTAGTGGCCTGGTCGGCTCTCGCCGTTGCGTTCGGCCAGCTACCGCCTATGGCGGTGGAGGTTGTTCGCTCCCACGGGGCTGTAGAACTGCTGCTCCTTGACGACCCACAAGTATAGGGGGTGTATCGTAGTACTTTCGATAAATAGGAGTGTCGATCCCAACGAGGAGCAGAAGGTGTTGAACAATGGTATGGAGCAGGAAATCCCTGTGAATACTTAGCAAACGGATTTTTAGTGGTTTTCTGACAAGGCAACAAAAAAAAGAGCATGTAACATAAGTAACAAACAAACAGAGCAAGTGGCCCAATCCTTTCTTAGCAAAGTACAAGCCCGTGGAAATACTTATAAGGACCAAACGTTCTCGAGGACACATGGAATTCTGTCAAGTGCTTTCGCTTTAAATAGCTGAGTACTCTTCTCTGGTGTTTGTAAGTGTTGTGTGGGTGAACCTGTGCTAACAAACCGCCCTTCCTAGGACTAATACATACTTGTGATTAAACCCCCTGCAAACATCCGTAACTACAGGAAAGTAATTAAGATATAAATCTAACCACAGTCTTAAACTCTAAGATCCTACGCTCCCTTGTGCAAAGGTGTCCTAACGGGGGTTCAGGTTTCTGTCACTCCAGCACCCCACAATTAGTAGCCAAATACACAATACATTCCCCTAGGCCCATAAATGGTGAAGTATCATGTAGTCGACGTTCACATGACACCACTAAAATAATAGCACCACAACTTAAATACTAAATCATTGAATAATAACTAATCACAGATTCACTACTAACAACATGACTTCTCCCATGTCCTCAAGAACTAAACGAACTACTCACAAGACATCATATGGATCAAGATCAAAGATGATATGGTAATGGATAACAATCTGAACATAAACAATAATCCAATGGTTCCACTCACAAGCATCAACTACAATAGTAATCAACACCGGGAAAGTTTCCCCTAATAACTAAAGCAATATCGAAGACAACTGTTACAACAGGACGGAGTGGTGGTGCTGGTGCTGGTGGAGATGATGGTCTGGATGATGATGATGATCCCAATGAAGCCTAGCTTGATGACGGTGTTGATGGCGACGGTCTACCCTCTCCGGGAAGGAATTTCCCCGACTGTCTGCCGGAGAGATCTTTCTCTCTCGGTGTTTTCCGCCCCCAGAGGCAACGGAAATCTATCTGTGGTCGCTCCCCGAGCCTTAGGGTTTCGAAGGGAAGATATAGGCGAAGGGGCAGAGTCGAAGGCCGGGCAGGTGGGCCACACCTGCCCTAGGCGCAACCTCAGGTGGGCCCGCGCCTAGGGGGTGTGGGCCCCTGAGGCCCCACTTCATCCCTCCTTCTGGCATCCTTCGTCTTCTGGTAATATGTTTCCATATTTTTCTGGTATTTTTCTGATCTTTGCGAATTTGCACCGAAAGGCCCTCTTTTCCATCAGAATCCAGACTCCGGCAGTCCATCCTCCAGGAATCATCCAACATGCATAAACAGATGAAAAGCCATAAGTAATACCTCATAATAAGACAAATATCAATGAATAGAGGTAAATTATGATATAGAATGGTGATGCAAATTGGGCGTATCAACTCCCCCAAGCTTAGACTTCGCTTGTCCCCAAGCGAATAATGAGCTCAGTAAACATGTCCACAGGTTTATGGAGTGAAGTGTCAATAAAAGAATACGAACAAGAAGCATCACACTTACCATTGCACAACTCATAGAAGAAAGCAACTAACCATTATATAACTTAGCTTGCAACCAAGCAAAGCAGTCACAATAGAGATGCATAAAGATAAATCATAATTGGAATTGGCAAACTTGTTCTTGGTCAGAGAACACCTGGAAAACAGTTTTACAAAAGCTTTTTGTAAAAGTTTCAAAACAGGAACACTCTTTGCTCAAATCACAAGTGAAGGCTTTCAAAGTAATACTCAATAGATAAGAGTTTTGTGCAAACAAGGAAGATAAAGAACATGATTGAATACATCACCATATGAATGCTTGAAACACAACAACTCAAAATATTGCTGGAGATAGAGAGGAAGTAGGTTTACTGACTCAACTGGTAACTAGGAGAAAAGGTCCCTTCTTAGAGGGTAGCAGGGATTACAAGTCATAAAGAGCTTCCAAAAGATTATGGTACTTACTAGCTTTGAGCCCTCATTGCCCCTATCATAAGCATCTTGAGATGATTAAGGTTAAAGTGAACAAAGATGGAGTATATGCTTGATGAAATATAAGTTGGCAATCTCATGTCCCTTGAATATGAGGGCCACTCCTCATGCATACTCAACTTTGGGCCCATGTAAGTTCTTGTCATTGTAAGTATTTGCATATCATTGAGAACCGCCAACGGGGTACCCCTTGCACATGGTACATGAGCTTTCCCATAACCAAAATGACAAGGAAAGCAGACAATGAGCATCTCGGCGATATTTTTATTTACTATGTATATAGCTTTCTATTGAGGATGCTTCATAGATGACTCACTATGGTGATGCTGCAAGTTTCCACCATGATTAAGCATGGATTAGGCTAGCGGCCCAGGCATTTCTCTAACAAAGAATACAAACTCCATGGACTTACAAGTTCCCTCTTTATTTCACACCGTTGACATCCATAGACAAAAGAGCACGATATCAACTGTGTATAGAGTACAAGTGCAATGTTGAAAACGTTCCTCGTGACAACACGGTTTTGCTAATTCCAACGTATAGATGCAAGCATATACAACTTCGATGTTCACAAAGGTTCAGGTCTATTAGGGGCAAGTAAATAATATGTGCCATCAAGTTCGTGAGAGCTTTACTAACTAGTTTTCACATAACAAAGTACTTTTTAATTCGAAAGGTAGATGAAGCTTGAGAATTTGCTAGGGATAGCAAAAGCTACTAGGTAGGTATGGTGGACACAAGTGGCAAAAGTTTTGGTTCAAAGTATTTTGGAAACATGAGAAGTATGCTTTCTCAAAACAGGTTTTTGGCTAGCAAGGCTGGGTAGCAAGAAAGAGAGTTGAAAGAAACAAGCAAACATACAAGTAATAAAGCCAAACATGCAATCTTCCTTGAAGACACAAAAGAATCTTAAATAAAGAATACTAAGCTTATGAGACAACAAGAAAGAAAACAAATGATACCAAATACCTGTAAGCTTTTTCTTTCTTTCTTTTTCTTTCAAACTAATGCCACTGACCAAAACTCGGTTTGCCAAAACCAATTTAGATCCACTTGATGATCCCAAAGTGGTGCCAATACTGATCAACAAGATCCATCATATAATAGAGATTGTAAACTAAAAATAAGAAGTGCAAAAAGTAAAAGATGAGACTTCTCATTAATATTCCAATAAAGGCACTCACACCAAGGGATACATAGATAATCAACTAAAGGAGACATACTTCCACATGCAAACCAAACTATAAGATAACCTCTCTACCACAGATATGAATCCACTAAGAAGGTAAAAGATAAAAGATAATGGTGGTGATACCGCATCACTCCCCCAAGCTTGGAACAAGCTAAGGGGATGCCAAACCTGATGACGAATTACTCCTTCGGTGGTGGTGGTGTTCTCTTGTCATGGGTCAGGAAATCTTCCAGCATCTTATGAAGCCTTTTATTTTCCTCTTGAAGCATATCCACCTTCATCCTCAAAGCACGGTACTTACCACAAAACTCGTTGGTGGTTCGAAGGGCTTCCGCTGCCTCAGGGTAGTATATGAGTTCTTGACCGAAGGCTATGATTCCCTGCATGTGATGAGAAAAGCATCCGCAGTGTTAGTTGCTCCTTCAAAAGTAGGTTTCCTTCCCCTTGTTCCTGCGGTGGTTTGTTCTTCCAACTCTATCTCCATGGGCGTCTTGCCTTTGTCGTTGGTGGAGGCCATGGTGCTCTAAAGTTGAGAAGATTTCCTGACAGAAACACGAAAACACGACGAAAACACGATGCACGAACCTCGGGGGATCCAGGGGTTATATATTAAGAAGTTTCAATGTATAAGGAAGGTTTTGACATGGAAACGAGGCGGAGACGGAGTTCGAGGGGGGAACACCCCCTCAGGCGCGGCCAGGCTAGGCCCGCGCCTGGGGTGGGTTTGTCCACCCCGGGCTCCATTTCCTGTTCAGTTTCGTCTCATACCTTCCTTTATGTATTAAAAACATCAAAAATATAAAAAGATTGGGGTTTCATGAACCTTCTGTTTTCACCACTTTTACCTATTCAAAGACGAACTCTGCAGATTCCTTTTCTCTTTCTCCTGAAAATTTCTTTCTTACAAAACCCTTGCACAAACTCAATTACAACATTAGTGTAAGCAAAAACAATAAACCTTTGGTAAACACTTCAACTGAAAACCCATCAAAACAAAAGCTTCTGTAAGAGGCAAATGCAAATGATGGCAGAAATCTGTCAAAACAGACCAGCAGGTAAAGATTGATTTTTTCGAAGACCTTCTGTTGCTCAAATAAAAAAGTGCAGAACTGATGAAAGTTGGGTAACAACTTGGAGAACAAGCTCAGAAAATGCAGCTCCATCCGAAGTACTGAGCTTCCTCATGAAATTTTACAATACAGCACAAAAATCTGTCCCAGGACAGCCACTTTTCACAATGCCTCCACTTCACAAAAGTTGTTGAACTTGACACAAAAACCAAAACAAAAAGGATAAGGAGCAGTTATTACAGAGGTAATAACTTCTAAGACTCGACAAAACTCTTGGGTTATCTCCCAACAAGTACTTTTCTTTAATGCCTTTAAGTTAGGCTTGAAACTTCCAAAGATGCTCACAAAGGAGATATATATTTGAAGTGAAAGAGAGCATCAAGAAGCAAATAACCAACACACTTAAGTCTAACCCACTTCCTATGCATGGGGGTATCATGAGAAAACAAATTGTTGAAACAAAAAGCCACTAGCATAGGAAGACAAAACAGATGCAACTTTAAAGCTTTCAGCATAAAACGGGGAAACTTAACATCATTGAGATGCATAAAATTCTCAAAATAACTTTCAGTAGCACTTTGAATAAAGTTAACAATATAACTGTCACTAGAAACAACTTTATCATCAGAATAAGCATACTTACAGTCACCAAAAAGAGGTTCAAGGTCATAGACCGGATCAATAGAAGCAAGTTGTTCCCACCGGATCAATAGAAGAAAGTTGTTCCATCCTGAAATATTTATTAGGCAAGCTATTTTCACAAGGAGCTTTAGCAAATTTGGAAAAGTTAAACTCATAAGAATCTCTATCAAACTTAGTTAAAACTTTTTCCTTCTTACAATCAATAATAGCTCCACAAGTTTTTAAGAAAGGTCTACCAAAAATGATAGGACAAGTTTTGCTAGCTGATGAATTAAGCACTAGAAAATCAGCAGGATATTTCTTCCTCTCTTCGGGAAACCCAGTCCTCCATGGTTTGGAGCCGCTTGTGCCTCGTGTTCGTCCATCATGTTCCTTATTTCCAAGGGAGAGTGTGAGCTCATCATTCTCTCTATCGGGAATGAAGTCCCCATCTTTAACAGCCTTTACTGCTTTTCTCATCTTCTCGATTGGCAAGGGGTCTTCTTTATGTCGTATGTTATATATACACATCCCTTCTGAGTCCAACGTGCCCCCATGCCCGTAAAACCAATTCCTTGCACGTTCGGTAGGGGTGAGTGTCGACATTATGTCGTGCGGCGTGTACCTTGTCACGGATGGTGTCACCAACCGGGACTAAAGATGAACCTTTAGTCCCGGTTGGAGACACCAACCGGGAAAAAACACGACTCAACACTAATAATAGGGGTGAGTGTTGACATTATGTCATAAGTGTCGACACTATGCCGAGCTGCTTGTACTATAAATAGGCATCCTTGTGAGTCCAGTCCTCTAGGCAGATCGAGGCATCTCCAATATTGTTTTCGAGAGCAGGGACACCACTACGACCAGTTTCAGGGAAATGCCGCCGGATCGTAGTCCTCCGGCATCTCCAAGAAACTGTTCATAGAGGCACTCCCTAATATGTGAAATTAGTTAGCTCCAAGGTGTATTGATCTAGTTAGAGAAGTTACAAGCTGCAAGATGGTGTGCGAGAGTAGGGACACCACTACGACCAATTTTAGGGAGATGCCGCCGGGTCCCAGTCCTCCGGCATCTCCAAGAAACTGGTCATAGAGGCACTCCCTAATATGTGACCACACGTGTTTGGAGATCAGATCTTAATGGTAAGTACGAATCGGGACAACTTCTTCATAGTTCGGGAAAGTCGTTCTACGAATCGGGACTAAAGGCCCCCTTTAGTCCCGGTCCAGCCACAAAACGGGACTAACACTCAAGACATTTATTAATATTAAAAACCGAGACTACAAAACCGGGACTAAAGGCCCCCCTATATATAGTCCCGGTCAAGCCACAAACCGGGACTAACACTCAATACATTTATTAAACTTGGAAAATTGCAAACATCATAAGATATCCCGGCCAGACATGAACTAGAGTTACACAATATGAGCATGAACTTCTTGGCATATGTCCTTCCTTATGATCGCTTCAGACGTAACCATGGAGCATCTTCTTTACTTAACGGAATGCTTGGGTCAGTTTTCACTGTGAAGGGCGGAATTTTATCAAACTTATTATAATCTTCTGACATGTCTGTCTTATCCTCGATTCCCACGATGTTTCTTTTCCCTGAAAGAACTATGTGACGCTTTGGCTCATCATATGATGTATTCGTTTGCATATTTTTTCTTTTTTTTCAGTCTGGAGGACATGTCCTTCACATAGAAAAGCTGAGACACATCATTGGCTAGGACGAATGGTTCATCTCTATAACCAAGATTGTTGAGATCCACTGTTGTCATTCCGTACAACTGGTCTATCTTTACCCCTTCCCCATTCAGGTTAACCCATTTGCAGCGAAACAAAGGGACCTTAAAAGAGACTCCATAGTCTAGTTCCCATATCTCCTCTATGTAACCATAGTATGTGTCCTTTTGTCCATTCTCGTCTGTTGTATCAAAGCGGACACCACTATTTTGGTTGGTGCTCTTTTTATCTTGGGCGATCGTGTAGAATGTATTCCCATTTATTTCGTACCCTTGGGAATTCAATATAGTAGAAGATGGTGACGCGGCCAACAAGTATAGCCGATCTCCAACAGTGGTGTCATTCAAGAGATGTGTCCGCATCCAACCACCGAAAGACTTCATGTGTTCATCTGTAATCCATGATTCAGGCTTCCCCGGGTTTTTGGAGCGTACAATATTCTTGTGTTCCTCGATATACAGAGCTGCCAAGGTGGAATTATGTAGAACTGTGTAGTGTGCTTTAGTGAAAGAATCCCCGTCCCTACATATCATTGCTTTCTTCCCCAGCATGCCTTTTCCACTTAATCTTCCCTCATGCCGCGAGTCAGAAACACCAATCGGCTTAAGGTCAGGAATAAAGTCAACACAAAACTCAATGACCTCCTCTGTTCCATATCCCTTGGAGATGCTTCCTTCTGGTCTAGCACGGTTATGAACATATTTCTTGAAGACTCCCATGAACCTCTCAAAGGGGAACATATTGTGCAGAAATATAGGACTGAGAATGGCAATCTCTTCCACTAGGTGAACCAGGAGATGCGTCATAATATTGAAGAAGGATGGTGGGAACACCAACTCAAAACTAACAAGACATTGTACCACATCCTTCTGTAACCTTGGCAGAATATCTGGATTGATTACCTTCTGAGATATTGCATTAAGGAATGCACACAGCTTCACAATGGGTACTCGAACATTTTCTGGTAGAAGCCCCCTCAATGCAATAGGAAGCAACTGCGTCATAATCACGTGACAGTCATGAGACTTCAGGTTTTGGAACTTTTTCTCTGCCATATTTATTATCCCTTTATATTATATGAGAAGCCAGACGACACCTTGATACTGTAAAGGACTTCAAAAAAGATTTCCTTCTCTGCTTTGGTAAGAGCATAGCTGGCACGACTTAAGTGACGCCCTTTATCCGTCTTGTTCTATGTATGCATGTTCTTTGGGTCTTTCATAATTTGTTGGTCCTCCCGTGCTTCTGGTGTATATTTTGTCTTCCCATACACGCCTAGGAATCCTAGCAGGTTCACGCAAAGATTCTTCGTCACGTGCATCACGTCGATTGAAGAGCGGACACGTAGGACTTTCCAATATGGCAGCTCCCAAAATATAGATTTCTTCTTCCACATGGGTGCGTGTCCTGTAGCGATGTCGTTCAGAACTGATTAACTGCCGGGGCCCTTTCCAAAGATTACTTCTATGTCCTTGACCATACCAAATAAATCATCACCAGCAGGGAGTTCAGGCTTCTTCCGGTGATCTGCCTCACCTTTGAAATGCTTGCCTTTCTTTCTTACGGGATGATTGGTCGGAAGAAATCGTCGATTCGCCAGGTACACAACCTTCTTGTATTTATGCAAATATGTACCTTCAGTCTTATCTAAACAGTGCGTGCATGCCTTATATCCCTTGTTTGTCTGTCCTGAAAGGTTACTAAGAGCAGGCCAATCATTGATGGTTATGAAAAGCAACCCTCGTAGATCAAATGGCTCCTGTTTGTTCTCATCCCACACACGTACACCTGGTTTGCCCCACAACTGTAAGAGTTCTTCAACTAATGGCCTAAGGTACACCTCAATGTCGTTGCCCGGTTGCTTCGGGCCTTGGATGAGCAATGGCATCATAATGAACTTACACTTCATGCACAACCAAGGAGGAAGGTGTAGATACATAGAGTCACGGGACAAGTGCTGTGACTGCAGCTCTGCTCCCCAAAAGGATTCATGCCATCCATACTTAGACCAAATCATAAGTTCCTTGCGTCACCTGCAAAGTCTGGGAAGTCTCTCTCAATTTTTCTCCACTGTGACCCATCAGCAGGGTGTCTCAACTTCCCGTTTTTCTTACGGTCTTCTTTGTGCATCGCAACAACCTGGCATGCTCTTTGTTTCTGAACATGCGTTTCAACCTTGGTATTATAGAAGCATACCACATAACCTTAGCAGGAACCCTCTTCTGGAGGGGCTCTCCCTCAACATCACCAGGGTCATCTCGTCTGATCTTATACCGCAATGCATTGCATACCGGGCATTTATCTAAATTCTCATACTCCTTACCGCGGTAGAGGATGGAGTCATTAATGCATGCATGTATCTTTTGCACACCTAATCCTAGAGGACAGAGAGTCTTCTTTGCTTCGTAGGTACTCTCGGGAAGTTCGTTATGTTTTGGAAACTTCGGCTTCATTATTTTCAGCATCTTTTCAAATGAGGAGTCAGTTAGACCACACTCTGCCTTCCATCGCAGCAATTCCAGTGTGGTACCGAGCTTTGTGCTGCCATCTTCACAATTTGGGTACAACAATTTCTTGTGATCTTCTAACATGCCCTCTAACTTCAACTTCTTATTTTCTGTTTCACAGTCTCGCTTTGCATCAGAAATGACCCTACCAAGTTCATCAACCGGCTCATCTGATGCCCGTTCTTCACCTCCTTCCTCTTCATTGTCTTCCATTGCAGTATCACTGTATTCAGGAATCATATGATGATAGTTGTTATCATCATCTTCTTCTTCACCGTCTTCCATCATAACCCCTCTTTCCCCGTGCTTGGTCCAGCAATTATAGTTGGCCATGAAACCTTTCATAATCAGGTGGCCGCGAATGATTTTTGAGGAAGAGTACTCCTTGTTGTTCCGACATTGAACACATGGACAACGTATAAAACCATTCTCTTTGTTTGCCGTAGCCACATCGATAAATTTATCCACGCCTTTCATATACCCGGGTACACGCCGGTCACCGTACATCCATTCCCGACCGTTCATCTGCATCATATAAGTAAGTTTATCAAAAACATGACATCATAAATAGTGAAATGACCAATTCACATCGACACATGCATTGTATCAATGACAGAGAAAAGATAAGATTGCTAACCTCGATCGAGGGAAATAAAGAGGAGAGAAATCTCAAGTGCGTATCGGACACCTTTTATATTTTTGTTCTATGATAAATTGAACGGGATCATTCACTCAAACATTTCATCAAACACCTTGAATGCATGCATAGGGGAAAAAAACTAGCACACCCCTCACACCTTCCACAAAAAAAATAGAGTGTAGGCAGAGGGCTAGGACGTTGCATTTATAGAGGGCGGGATCATACGTCCACTAAAGGTGTGTGCCACGCCACGTGGCTAACGCCCAACCTTTAGTCCCGGTTTGTGTTATAAACCGGCACAAACCGGGACGCATGTCTCGGTTCATGGCGGAACCGGGACTAATGCTGTTAGAAGGCACAAACGGATAACCTGTTTTCTACTAGTGTGGATCATGAAAATCTACAAGAGGTTCTCATCTTGCCGAAACACTTACAATATTTGTAGCGGTCGATCATGAACCATTTTGCAACTAGCATGTTTTACGAGGAGTTGAAACTCGCTAAAACAAACATTAGTCCCTTAATCATGTCTCCGTAAATCATCAATACCCGCAGCGGGGCCTGAAATGCATTTTTCATATGATTTGTACACAAGTACTAGAATGGTAGTATTAAGGATTGGCTGGTGGATGCTATGTCGATCCAGTTTTCGAAACATGCGGAAAAAAAGTCACGTAAATCATAATGTTCTTCTAGATATAATAAGTTGAGGTTTTGCCGCCAAAGAAAAGGTTAGGTATACATAAAATTTTTGGTTTTTCTACCACATCACCCAAATAATACATTGAAATCCATATCATTTTGTCTTCGAAGAAACGTTGGGACGACATGAAATATACAGTGCCACGAGATGTATTTGCACCAAGAACAAAATAACCAAGTGCTGCAATTTTTGCACTTTGAGAGGCATCCGACGTTCATTTCGAGAGCTCTTCCTCCTCCTCCTCCAGCTTGCGGTTCATCAGCTAAATAAATACGCATCTCAATGCACCGATGCTCGTGCAGATGATGCTGCCTGTTGTAATGGAGACATGGCACTGGCACACAACCTCTTCTTCGTCTGCAGAAGCAGATTTTCGGTGTCTGTAGGTCCAGCTGTGCAGTGGCATCTTCGAGATCCCAGCGGAAACACGGTGATGCTGCAGGTACGCCTTGGAGCCTCCGGTTGTTGTCCATCGTTTTTGAATTTTTTTTTAGCTAAGCTTAATGTTGTCAATTCTTTACTACTTCGTCACGGTTTGGAGGGCGTTTTATAAGGATTGTTGAAACCAAGGTGAGCGCTGATTGGAGTCAGATTTGTGTCAAAAACATGCGCCCATTAATTATTTGGCGTCCTATTAAACGCAATTAATCAATAAAATGAGGAGTTTAGACGCATGCATTGGTGGAGTTGCATGTAAGAATTAATTGCTTGGTTGCATGGGGTAGAAAGTGGGGAGAAAAATATGGGCATTAATTTTATAATTAAGTCTAACGCGTCTAAGAGAAGAGGAATTTTGGAAACCATTGGCTTTTGTAAGACGTCCTCCAAACCGTGACGGAGGGAGTACATTAATCCCACGCACGCACGCACACACGCGTGCACACACAGTAGAAAGAAAAAAAATTACTTATATGATTCTTAGGGCATCACCTATGTATAAGGTTCACTTTAGCCATAAGCTGGGACCCACATAGCTTATAGAAATAACTACAATGTATGAGGCCAACTTTGCCATAAGCCGGGACCTACTTGTCTGTTAAAATTACATACATGCAAGAGAGAGAGGAGAGAGAAACAATTTTTTATTACTTGTGGACAACCCACAAGCTTGTAGGTCATCCATAAATTTTTTTTTGCTTACTATATATATGGACTACTTTTTGCTTGTGGAAGCTCTTGTGGACAACATAGTGGATGTCCTTATCATTATTGAAAATTATACACAAGGTTAGACAGATTGTTACCGCTGATCTTTAAAATGCCTTACTCCGGTTAGGTAGAGACATCTCTACAAAACTACTATTGTTAGACAAAGACATCTTCAAAAAATTATGAAGGCGTTAATCTTGCATAAGAAAAACTACATCGTGGCTGACCAAAACTATGGAGGTGCTGATCTTGCACGATCGGTGGTCTCTGCATCTAGGACATACGGTTCATTCTTCTTCACCGAATTTTTATACAGGCAGTTAAGATCTTTTATATATTTATAGCTCACAAAATCAAAATAATTTTTATGTATTATTTTATTAATCTCTTCGATCCATATTAGTTGACTTAAATTTGTCCAAATTTAGATGAATATAATCTAGACACTATTTAGTATATATATTCATCCAAATTTTGAAAAATCAAGTCAAGTAATATGAGTCTAATTTTTTTAGAACGCACAAGAGGTTTGCATGTCATTGTATTAAGTGTATTAAGTGAGACAAAGGTTTCAGGTTGTTACATATATGGGGCTGCCTAGCAGCTGAGCCATACACGACTCCACCAAAAACTTAACCTATTATTTTATTCTAGATGCACACAAATATGTACATATTAATAAATACACAATTAATGCTCTTAATTGCATTTATTTTGGTGCAACTTATTTAGAGCTCTACTTTAATGAAATAAAGCTATCCACATCCACTATAAATAGTCTTGCTATTTCGTTTGTTCTCCTTCATATTTCACAAATCATACAACAAACAACAAATATTTCCTTCAACACTACAACTAGTTAAGATGAGGACTGCCCAGATGTTGCTTCTGACCTTCACCTTCCTCGTGCTAACATCAGGTATCCATTTGTTCTTGTGGTACATTTGTTTAGTGAACCCGTCGTGAACACTATGTTAATGTAGTGATCCTCTAATTTCTTCATTTTGAAACTCTACAGATGTGGTAACGAAGGCGTCCATAGAAGGTAGCATCAGACCTGATTTGTGTACGTCGACCATTATTCCAGCAAATACGCCATGTGATACACAAGATTGCCTTAAACGATGCCAAAAACAGGTTCATGGATCTGGCCAGTGTGTTTCTGGAGGGTGCAAGTGCACATTCTGCATATTTGCTCCATCGGTCCAAAACAATGAAGAAAAGGGTAGTAACTAGGAAATATCGGATGCCATGTTCGGCAGAATAATACCAATGAAATAAAAATGGGTATCATAGAAAAGCTGGTCACTGGAAAGTTATATGAAAAATAATAAATTAGAGATCGTCGCAATATCATAGCTCAGGTAGCAACTCTCAGGGATACCCCTGGTTGTTCAATTGTGTCTATGGACCACCAGAGAACATGGATAAGATCGCTTTCCTTTCCTAGCAGAACCGGGAGTATTTCTTAGCGGCGCCAAAATGAGAGATGTGCGAGCTATCCACCCAGGCGCCTAGGTTATATTTTGATACTTTAACATGATTTAACACAACATGGGGGATTCATGTAACCTACATTTTCTAATACATTCAGCGTCTATTTGAGCATATTATATGTACATAATTATATGGTACAGGGAGCACACGAGCAGCATCCTACGACTTTGTATCACCTTCTGACACTAAAGAAATGAGGTGTATTTGCAAAATCTTGAATGTGGCACCATAACAATCTAGATTCATGTGTGAATTGTCGATCCATAAATCCCAACGGCAGCTCCGAACATGCTGCAAAGTTTCCGAGTTCCAGAGAACAACACACTGATCTAGTTACTCATGCATCAATAGTACGTGATGCTGGCCCCACAAAGTAAGGGTTTAGAGAAATACCTCACTGGAGGGATAAAATCCGGAATCAACTGCGGCGACATGCATCCTAGGGGATGGGTGTCTGTGACACCCCCGGGATCAGGACTAAACAAATCACAGACCTCCGTCTGAAATAAGCTTAACCTTGAGCTCGAGAATATCCAGTGAATAATCGGTAACACGGCAGTGACCCTACGGCACAAAATTTATTACAGTAAGCTCATAACTAAGCAGAGAACCAAATTATTACAAGCAGAGGTCACTGACCACAAACATCAAACAACGGAAGGCAAATTATGCTATTAAGTATAGAAAACTTAACAAATGGCCTAAGAGGCCTGAAGCATAACGATGATGTCCCAGCCCATAGATTCCAGGCTGCCGGCCGGGAACCCCAAGCTACTCGTCGATGTTGATGTAGTACAGAACTCGTCTTCAGGTGAACACTTACTCTGCCAAAAGTATCAACAAAGCAAGGGTGAGTGCAGGGTGTACTCCGCAAGACTTATGGCTGGTGGAGTTGTTTTGCATAATGCCATCTTTGTTTATAAACAAGAGAGAGAACAAACTCGTCTAATCAGAATATTTTAAAAGGGAATAAGAGAGCGACATCTCCGAAAAATTTGATCATCATCTTTTGATATCCACCGAATCATCATCATCTGAACTAGGATCACCCCCTCGTATCCATGAGGAAGCATCCTTAACAAACATTAGTTGCCAAGTTTTACGATTAGATTTATGTTCTCTATGATCTCCCGTCCATTCCCAAGTCGTCCATAACCATGGACACGGCTTTCCGAAAGATTATTACCCTGCAGGGGTGTACAACTTTACCCACACGTACTAACCTTCTCTTAATGCCACTTAAGATTAGCCCTCTTCCTTGGAAGGCCGATAGAGGGTGGTTAGACACGACCTTTACCTTGCTTTCGCCGAGACCATGAGTCACGCAATAAGTATGGTTCCGCCGTAACGGGTCAAATCCCGAAGCCAGTACTTAAAGATGTGAGGCGAGGTTGGTTAACAGGGGCTCCATCGACCCCAAGAAACCCGGTCCACGCTTACCTACCTGTTATGAATGCACCTGCACCCGACAAATCTTTCAACGGTTTTCTATGCATATGTCGAATGGAACGCCCGAACTATATGACTCATGGAATCTACTAGGCAAGTTAGTCACTCGTGGGGTTTTCCAGGCCCCGTGTGGTTGTATGCTCGTCTTGGTTCAAGAGGCAAGAACATCGGGTCCTAGTGGTGGCGAGCATGGGACTAGAAAAACCACATCCCACTATGGTCTCCCATACAAGCCTTAGCATATTTAATCTCATATCACTGATCTCATCTCATCACGTTCTCCTATCATACTAGATTCTTTGCATCTGCTACATCATCTGGATAGACCAGACTCAAAAGCTATGCATGGCTAAGCAGACACATATAATAGCTCTAGCAGTGCACACAAGCCAAACCTAGTTATGCTAGGAGCAGTGGATCAGGTAATATAAGCTCAAAGGGAGTAATGCAATAGATAGGATACTCTATCTATCGATAAAAGACCACAGTAGAATCGTATTCATCATGGCAGGGATTGAAATACTTTCGTAAATATAGGATTGTATCATGGTGGAGCTATGCTTGCCTTTGCCCGTTGATAACCAATACACAGAACTTCGGGATCCTTGAACTTGACTTAGTTACAGTTGGTCAAGTATTGTGCGTCGATCTTCGAACTTCGACGGTGTTGATCTCTAGATGCGAGCTCGATCTCGATCTCATATTCTACCGGGAAGAACCAAACACCGGAAAGAGAGGGAAACAATCAACACATGTCATCGATGCAATGGTCAAGCAAGTATGATGATATGACAAGTTAATTTTCTTTGAAATGTAACCCCAAGGCATGCTCGGCAACTTAATAGGGGTTCCGAGGGGCGCAAACCCTAACTCGGGGAAACTACGGAAACCCATGAGAGGGGTTGATTTTTTTCTCTAATTAAACTTGTCATTTAAGTTGTTTAAAAATGCATGGTTATAGCTTAAAGAGATATCTCTCATTTTTCTGAACATTTTGATATATTATTTGTATTTTTCTGAATTAATATGAATTAGTTATTGAATTTACAATATTCAAAACAATTTATGAAATTATTAAACCTTTTCTTAATTTAAATAAAACTGGAAACCTTTTTACACCGAGGGCTAGGCTAGCCCTATAGACAGACAGGTGGGGCACTGGCCACCTCAGCCTCCACGCAGGCAAAGTGGGACGGGGGGGTTGTTATTTCTTACCGAGGCAGTAGATAGCCAGAGAGGCTGACGGGTGGGACCTGGTACACGTTGGCAAGCCACGCAGGCGCCACAAGGGCTCGCCGGCCAACGGGACAGACGGCGGCACGGGACGGCTCTAGGTGGCTCGCGGGGAAGCGTGGGTTGCACGGTTTGACGCAGAGCAACGCGGGGAGAAATAAATTGGCGGCGCCGCTAGCGGGAGGTCGCCGGAGACGCAGCGGCAAGCGACAGCGACGACGGAGCTTGCAGGTGCTCGGCGGTAGAGCGATCTAGAGGTATAGGGAGAACGCGAGGTGGTGCTAGAGCACCGCATGCTCACCCTGAACGCGTTGGTGGCGGTGTAGAGGCCGGAGGAGATCCTAAACGACGGCGATTGAAGACGACGATGGTGGCCGGACCTTGGAGAGACGATCTCGATTTGGACGCCTGGGGGCACGCTGGCTCACGCGGTTGAGGACAATCGAACGAGTCGAGCAACACGAAGCTCCCAAGCTTCACGGCGGGGTTTGGGGTGGCCGGGAACGGCGAGGCGTCGACGAGCTGCGAGGCTAGGGTTACGGGTTGGGGTAACCTTGGAGAGAGGGAGGTCGTCCGAGAGAGACTGAGGGGATAAGGGTGAAGGAGAGGCGTCGGTGCAGTCTTATACTCGTTAGGGAGCCCGTCGGACGGCCAGGAGGAGGCGGTGGTGATCAACAGCGGCGCCGGCGACACAGAACTGTGCGCGTGGGAGGAGGAAGACGACGAGGAGAGGGAGTGAAGGGGTATGGGACGGAGTGGGCCGTGTTGGGCTGGCTGCTGCGCGGGTGGGCGGCATAGAGAGAGGAAAGGCGCTGGGCCGGGCTGGGATGCGGCCTTCTAGCTAGTCTGACTTGTTTTTACTTTGCAGAATCTTTTTCTTTTTTTGTTTATCTATTTTCTCTTTTGTAAACTCATTTCAAATCTGTTCTTGGTCAGTTCAAAAACACCAGAACTTTGCAAATATTCAAAACATTGCAGAGACCCTTGTAATCAATTTGGGTTCCAATGTTTTGGTAGTTTTCAAATACAAAACCATTTTGAATGGATTTTCAAGTGAGGAAGGAAATTAGGGTTTTAGGGTTTTGCATGGTTTATTTAATGCACAATTTAAAATATGATGCTCATGATGCTCAAACAAACCCTAAATACTATTTAAGTAAAACCGGGGTGTTACAGTGGCCCCATCTCGGGTGCTCTGGTTGTTGGATCTGACTGCTTTTTTGAGGGGAGTTAGGTCGGCTCTTGGGGCGTAAGAAGGACGTGTTGGCTCAAGGGGAATTGGCTAGGGGCCAGGGGCGCAAATGGGCTGGACATGGAAGCGACACATGGCCGGAGAATAAACTCCAAATCTATATTTCTTTTAATTTTTCTAATATTTGACATATCAATACGTATCTGGAGCTAGAAAATGCGAGTTAATTTCTTTGCTCAAGCTCTGCGACGCCATGCAAGCTCAAGGCAACCGTCCAGGACATGCGGTTGGCCATCAAGAGAGGATATCATGCGGCTCTTCAAGCCAAGATCATGTCCTAGTTTAGCATGTCCAAGGCTCAAAAGCATCTCAATAATTGTCGGGGGATGACCCCGGATGGGGCAAGCCAGGCCTAAACATGCCGGCTCCAGAAGCTATAGGCCGGATAGCCGCTATACAGAAGACTCCCAGCCGGATGGACAATATTACCTGGCTAGAGCTTAAAGCTTTCCCAACTGGCCCGTCTATCTGGGTAGCCAGAAGAACCGGTTGGGTGTCTGTTTCCACCCAGCCCACCTCGGATTCGATTGAGGATGCAGAGGGGTGACATCCCTTGTGGGGTACGCCTCTGGTCCCTCCCGTCACCAGACAGGATGGCACGCCACCCTGACCAGCGCTACCCAATATAAAGCAAAGATGTCGGCTGACCGCTAAAGAAGCCCCAGGCGACCGTTAAAGCAAAGGATGACGCCCAAAGGAACGCGCGGGGCCACTGTAGCGCCGTCCATCGATGTACTAGAGGCTGACTTGGTCCTGGTCCACTGGCTAGGGCCCTGCAGCCATCGAGCCCTATAAACCCAAAGTGCAAACATTAAACCCTAGAGCCCACATTGTAACCTACCTCTCCCAGCCAGTATATAAGGGAGGGTAGAGCGAGGGTTCTAGGTAGGTGAAGTCAAGTTACACATTCAATAGATTTTTCCTCTAGTTCATCTTCTTCCTCTAGCAATCGATAGTTGCTGAGGAAACAGCTCAAGGAGCACTTGTATTGGGCATTCGCCCCCCATATAGTAGATCTTGCAGGAGTAGGGTGTTATCTCGCCGAGAGGGCCCTGAACCTGGGTACGTCGCTGTGTTTGTAGTCCACCGTGCCCAAACCGTTGCGTGAGCCACTAATTGCATCCTAAGTGTCCCTCTTAAGCCATCCCCGATGTCATTGTCGTGTTCCACACGATGACAGTTGGCGCCCACCGTGGGGCACAACGCTTCGACTAGGATCATATTTCGCACGGGACTGCCACTCGGCGCCATCGACTGCATCATCGACAATGCTTCGTGCTTCGCCGGGGACACGTTTCCCTTCGACGGCTCCATACTGCACTTTGGAGACCACCGTGTCTACATCGCCATCATCGCCGAGGCCTTCCCTAGCAAGGTAGACACTGTCTCCAGCCCTCCTCTCGGCCATGCCGCCAGCAACATCGCCGCGTCCAATAGCTGCATCGAGGTCATGATGGTAAACGCCCGCGAGAATCACCGCCCGCCTCCAGAACACCAAGATGGAGGTGACGGCTCTGCGCTCGAGCAGGAGCAAGATCCTCTCACCGCCTCCATCCAGCACCTCTGTGCCCCCGTCGTCGTCGAGGCGGACCCGGCAACCTCCGCGGCTGCACTCGAGGCCACGCGCCAGAAGCTTCTAGAGGAAGCCAACAAGGTTGCCGCCACCTAGAGCTGGTTGAACACCACCGTGCGCGAGTACAACGTTGCTCACGGCTTCAACCGGTAGATCTAGCATCGAGGATGCGACCTCAGGTCAGAGCTGGACCGCGCTGCAGACTCGCATGCTCACGTGGTCCAACCCGTCTACATCACCCCCGCCAAGAACATGAGGTCGGTAGAGGCAGCGGTCGTAGAACTAAGGCCCCTCGATGGAGAAGAACTCCATCACCAGCAAGAACGCGTCCAACTCCTCATTGCCACCGCCAACAAGCAACAAGCTGAGGGAGCTCCCAGCCAGGGGGCAACACTAGGGACATAGATCCTCGCCGAGGAGCGGACCTGGCGACACCTAGAGGGAGCAAGCACCAGCAGGCATCTTCGCCAGATGGCACCGAGAAAAATAGTCGCCCGCGTAGCGGGTCGGGCAACCGCGGTCCCCGCAACCGCGACCCCGCTGTCACTAGATTTAGTCGCGTGCTAGCTGATAGAGCCGGTCGAGGAAAGAAAACCCACGCACCGGAAGAAGGAGCCGATGGGAACCAAGATCCTCCTGCATCTCGTCTCTCAGGACGGATCGGTCCCCGCGAGCCGGCTGACGCACGTGAGCGCATCGACCTCCTGGTCCAGTCACGCACATTGGAAGAAGAAAGTCCGGCTGGCCCAAAATGTTTCGCCCCGCGCATCCGGAATGAACCGTTTCCAAAGGGATTTTCGCTCCCAGAGACATGCCAAAGTACAACGGAACCTTCAAGCCGGAGGACTGTTTGGTGGACTACACCACCACAGTAGGAATCGCAAACGGCAACCTCCGTTTAGCCGTCTGCTATGTTCCCATCATGCTCGTCGAATCGGAAAGGACATGGCTCAACAACCTGCCCGACAACAACATCAACGCCTGGCTGAACTTCGGGCAGGCGTTCATCCACAACTTCACCGGCACGTACAAACGTCCGGGTCGGCCTCGTGAGCTCGCCCTCTGTGTGCAAGGCAAGGACGAGTCCGACCGCTCCTACCTCACCCGATGGACCATCATGCATAACTCATGAGAGGGGGTACGCGAACACCAAGCGATCGACTTCTTCACCAACGGCTGCCGAGATAGCATCATGCTAAAGCACAAGCTCAGCCGGGCAGATCCCCAAACCATGGCTCAAGTCATGGCCATTGCGGACAAGTACGCCACCGCCTACACATCTATGAAGAAGCCCATCGTGGTGGACGATTAGGGCCAGATCGTTACGAACGAGCAGGCGGAGCGGCCCAGCTAGGTGAGCATCACTCCAGTCGACACAGTCACGAAAACCTCCATGGCAAGTGAAAAGACGATCAGCCCGATAGACGGTATGGCGCCAAGCAAGTAGCAGCGGTGCATGAAGACTCGGTTGCAGGGCAGACGGAGGCGGAGGCCGGATGACAGGCCCCCGCGACCTAAGTACACCATGGAGTCCATGCTCGATGGGCCATGCAAGTTCCACAGTGGCGGCAACAAGCCCGCGAACCACACAACACGTTAGTGCAGCTAGACAAAAAATATGGCTGAAGCCGGCAGGCTCCCACCACCGCCTCCACCTCCAGCCGGAGGCCCGCAGGATAACCGCGAGCGACATAACCGCCGAGAATACGATGGAGATGGGTACCCACACCAAGTGGGCAATTATCACATCTACCTAACCGAGCCGGAGACCAAGCATATGAAGATATGACGCGAGGCGGAGGAGAACGCTATCGTTCCCCCGTCCCATAGTACCTACATTAGTCCGAGCAGGCGATCACCTGGAGCAAGGAGGACCAGCCAGCCATGGTGCCTAGCCCTGGCAGCTACGTGCTAGTACTGGATCCCATCATCATCTCCAAGAAGCACTCCTACCGGTTCTCATGCATCTTGATCGATGGAGGCAGCAACATCAACCTCTTGTATCACAGCAGCCTCGAGTGGCTCAGAATCAGCGAGTCTCAACTACATCCCTCAAGCACTTCCTTCCATGGGGCGGTCCCGGGTCCATCGCACTCGCCAATCAGCAAGATCCGGCTGGACGTCATCTTCGGCATTGAGAGAAACTTCCTTCGTGGTCCGATCTGGTTCGAGGTGGTTAACCTCTCCAGCGCCTACCATGCCATACTTGTGCGCCCAGCTCTCACCAAGTTCATGGCCGTGCCACATGATACCTTCGATCCGGATTACGTATGTAGTATAGATCTTTTTCCCTAGTAGACCTAGGTTTATCGAATCCTCGGGAAGCAAAAAGCAAAGTGAAGTTACTTAAACGGACCTTTGAGAGTTTTGGAATTCCTTTTCAATTTTCACCAGACCAAGAGTTTGCGATCTTTTTTTTGTTGACAATGGAGAGAGAGAGAGGGAGTAGGGCTTTCGGTTTCATTAATAGCTGTGCAAAACATCTGATAGGAATAAAAGATAATAGTAAAGTATGCATGTAATTGTTAGAGCAAGATAATTATATGTGGGCAGTGCATTCATAATTGTTATTGCCTCCGCAACCTCTTATACCAATAACCTACTAGTCTCATCCATAGAAGAAAGAGAACTAATGATATGCATAGTGATGTCACCGTTAATCCCAAGTAAATCCCTCACATATAACCATACTACCCCTTCTATCACTGGGGTTCCCAACCCGCGGATCAGTCATTACTCACACTCCCTATACCTGGATCAATCCTTGGGGTCTTGGGTACCTGACAAGTCCTTAGATTGAGGCAAGAGAGGGTACAATAATCATCATGTCATACAAACTAATACATGTTCCCATCTATGATAAATAACATGCACAAAAGCTACATGGCTAGGCCGAAGACCTTAGCCCAAGGAGAATTACTCACACATAGAGATGAAATCAACAATCATAAACATTGTAATAGAGATCATAAGATTGATAGCAAATAGTATTACAATGTCGCCAATTGGAGAAGAGATCTACTATTACAAGTGGTGGAATATGTCTATGGTGGTGGAGAAGGGTTTTGAGATTAGATCTAATGGAAGCGTGTTGTCGTTGGCGAAGCAGATGGAGTTGGGGGTGAATGGCAGAACACGGCGGGCTCTTTTCTCGTTGCCTAAGGCCTCTTTATACAGGGGTTCCTTCACGAAAGTTGTTCTGTTTGACCTAATGGAGTCAATGGCAACTATACGGCCGGAACTATATAACAGGAATTTTATTCCGGCCGTATAGTTGGTCGTTAAGTGTACTGGATCCACTCCACGGTTCCTGGTTTCTTTGATGTGTTGGAAAACTCATATCTTTGAATTAATGTTGTGATTCCCATCATTATACGTCATTATCTGCGCAAGGAAAAATAGCAAGAAAGGATTGCATACCCCTTTGATCATTAGGCATTAGCGGAACGGTGTAGAGAGATATTTCATTAAATATATGAATAATATCCAGTTTAAATGTGAGTGTGGATGGCTATATTTCACAACCATCAACCTCCCCAATATTAAACTCGATCTTCCTCGAGCAAGAAAACCAAAATCAAAAAGGAAGTCAGCATTTAAACTAAAATAATGAGATGATGATCTTACTCATGATTGGTAGTCTCATGTTTCCTCCACTTTATTAATCTGAAAAACTTTAGCATATATAGAGTAATGTAAAGCATATCATACGGGTTTCATGAATCCCTATAGCGCAGAAAAATTATTGTAAGCATGGATGATTCAAATGAGTAAACTTTATTCCATGTCATGTAATCAATTCATAAGCTTGCCAACATTTAAACTGAAATAATGAGATGATGATCTTACTCATGATTGGTAGTCTCATGTTTCCTCCACTTTATTAATCTGAAAAACTTTAGCATAGATAGAGTAATGGCAAGCATATCATACGGGTTTCATGAATCCTTATAGCGCAGCAAAATTATTGTAAGCATGATTGATTCAAATGAGTAAACTTTATTCCATGTCATGTAATCAACTCATAAGCTTGCCTTTGAACAATAGAATATAATCATGTAAAATTGAGAGTGTGAGAGTTTGTCATGAAAAGCATATACACTAGACTATCTCAATTCTCCCACATCAATAAATCAAGACATTTCAAGCACTACTTTTCTATTCATTGTCCTTCAAGAATTTCAGTTCTTAAGTAATTGAGAGCATGCCAAAAAAATTCATTAGTTTATCGGGCTGTGATGGACACTCGTGGCATCACTAAGGTTTTTGTTCCTTTTGCATAATGATTACTCATATCAGCCAGAGGAGTGATTCCATCATGTTTACAGCTACCTGAGAGTGCCAATAATCTTACCCATTATAGCATTGTTGCTACAAACTTTTAATCAACTCATAGACGAAATCTAGGAGTTTCCTCCATGAAGATCGTTCGTAGGCTAGCGGAGTTGTTGGCATCCCATGAAGTTTGACACGCATAAAGCTATATCATTCTTATGATTCACAAGTCATACTTTGGCATGCTCACAAAAACCTTAAACATTAATTCAATTGAAACAAATCCTTTCAAAGAGAGCTATCAAGTCAATCATTATTTTCTGTGGTGTTGAGAGTCTCTAGGAATAAGCTTTCAAGACTAAACACTACAACACACAAGTCTTTAATTGTGAGACTTTTTCTTATTATAATTGTTTAGCAAATTTTTAGGCAAGACTTGATTAACTACAAGAGCTGGAACAAAATATACTCAATTAAATACCCATGCAAACAAAATGTTACTATAATATAGAGACTCACTCCATCGATATAACATCTTAACATTTACTACTAACTAGCATGGATTTCTCAAACTTCAAAAGTGGGGAGCCATAAGGCATACCTCTTATGTTTGGTTCAACTTCTCTCTTCCCTTTTGATTTGTTTCTTGGAAACTGAAGTCGATCACTCTCCTGCAAATACATGAGAACCCCGAGGAGAAAAGAAAAGAAAGAGGGAAAATAAAGATAAACGGAGAAGTATTTTTGTGGTTTTTGAGAAGGGGAATTTAAAGAATAGAAAATTGGTGCCAAATCTCGGCTTGAAAATCTCGAAAACAAAATAAAAATAACTAAAGATAAAGTGTTGGGGAAACCAACATGAGTGCTTATAAACTCAAATAAAAGTATAACCTCGAAAATAAAATAAAGCAAATAAACGCCAAATAAAAATAGATAGAAAATCTCCCCAAGCTTAGGCTTTTGCAAGCCCTTCAAATCATTGAGGTGGGGGAAAAGTTGTAACTCTAGTCCGCAAATTGAGTTGATAAGTTACTTGTTGTTTCTTGGAGGTTCAGGGCGATATTATGCATCCCGTCCATAGTCCCTCCAAGTTCTTGGAAGTCTTGATATATAGCAAACTGGTTTGGTGGATGATCCTCTTGATAAGGAACTTCTTTCTCCTTCTCTTGGTCCTCATCCTCATCCAGAATCTCCTCCTCGGGTTGGTGTTTCTCAACCTACAAGTCATAAATCACACGTCCTTCCTCGATAGAGAAAAGACAATTAGGCAGAGGAGCGGGGTAGAGATGCCCAACTCCAGCAATATGCAGGTAATAGATGCCACCTCTCCTAGTGAGCATTCCACAAGCCTTTAGAGTAGAGAAACCAACGCGTCGCTCACCTAGCACCGGTTGCAACTCACCTAGGTCTATACCCAGGGCATTGGCAAGCACGGTGATGAAGCCTCCACATGTAATTGGTCCTTGGCTTTGGGAGGATTGGTACTCCAAGTAGCACACAAGAATTGCACCCAAGTGGAATGACAAGTTGTCGTAGTTGAAAGAAGCTTTTGCGAGGACTAAGATTTCCTCATCATTGAGTCTTGTAAACTCATTAAGCGCTTGCAAGGTGTTAGCAACAACATAGAACAAATAGCGAATAACAGGATGTTGAATAATTTTCCCTTTGCTGACTCTAGAAGTAAAGCTCATTCTATTATAGCAGAGTTAAGGGGAAGGTTCTATGCCAGTAAAAGATGCACGTAGAGCATTATGATCATTGTTGGGTAAACCAAAACAATTGCACATTCATCTGTTCATAAGTCGAAAAGAAATACCATCCTCTCCATGCCATGTTTTTACGGTGCTTTTAAAAGAACTTAGAAATTCAATAGTTAACCGGTGATAGGTAGGTGCATCATGAAATACAAAGTTTTGCAGGCTAACTATATTGCATAGTAAATTAAAGTCATCAGAAATACCGAGTTGGTTCAATATGACGGTGCAAGCCCACTTGGTTGCCTTCACTTCTCGATTTTTGATCCTGTCGAAACGATCACGGTGGGACTCATTCCTAAATCGTATCCCCATGCATTCCTGAGCTGTAGCCCGAGAAGAACTGGCGGTGGCAAGAGCACGCGTTTGGATCCTTGTGTTCATCTTCTAAAAATAAATAAGAATGAAAAGAATAAAACTTTTTGATCCAACAATAATAAGTACAGTTTATTCCTCATCATAGCACACTAAAGAATCTCCTCAACATAATAATCTAGGCAAGAGAATCATGGCAACTAGTTCAAAGTAAGTCTCACCCTAGATTGATAATGACAATAGATCAGAGATAAATTTGCAAAAATTAATTGGAGGATCGGAGGAGAAACATACCATAGATCAAACGAAATTGAGTAGAGGTGAAGATCCCTTGAGGTTTTGAGAGAGTTTGGAGGTTGAAGAGAGAAAAAAGATTGAAGTTTTGGTGTTTTGGGTACCTTCCTGTGCATTTAAGTGGTCGGACGCAACTATACGGTCGCAACTATACAGTCGGAACAATTTGTTCCCGCCTTATAGTTGGTCTGATGACAAAAAATAGGGTTCCTAGGGTTTTTATCCTAGCGGCTATAACTATACGGCCAGAACTATATGGTCGGACCAAAATGGTTCCGCGGTATAGTTGGTCGTTAAACCTTCTGTATCTGTAGAAAAAAAATTGTCGATGGCTCAAATAACTATACGGCCGAAACTATACGGCTGGAATTTTTATTCCCGCCGTATAGTTACTCGTTAAAGGTACTGTATACATCAAAAAAATTCTATTTGTTCAAGAATTACTTTTTAGACTATAACTTAGCAAAACACCATGTTTTGATAGAAAAATGACAGACTAATTTGTCAACCAACATTAGCATGTATAAAACAGGAATTTTTAGTACCATGGAATCTCTCCTTCTCACTAGAGTTTTCTAGCACTCTTTATCTAACATAAAACTTAAACTAAAACTTAAAACTTTACTCAAACCTTTTTTTCACATGGGTTGCCTCCCATGCATCGCTCTTTTATGGTCAATATCTTGACCTTGATGTTGCTCACTTAGGCCATATGAGTGGAACACCCACTCCAAAATAGTTGGCCTTCAAAGTGATGACCTCCTTTTGATCTTGCCTGACTTTCTTTTTCCTGGGAAAATGAATAACAAAAGGATCCCGCGAAGGAAATTGGAGCTTCACGTTCCCTTCATGCAGATTAATCAAAGCCTTAATAGTTCTTAAGAAAGGACGACCTAATATGATAGGAGCAGTAGCATCTTCAGGCATGTCGACAATAACAAAATCAGTAAGAGCAAGACAACCTTTAATGTATACTAAGGTATTCTCTTTAATTCCTACTGCTTGTTTAGGTAGAATCAGCTAGATGCAATTTTAACTCAGTGATTTCAAAAGAGCCAAGATTTAACTTATTAAAAAGACTCTTTGGAATTATTGAAACACTTGCACCTAGATCACAAAGTGCATCTATTTCATTAGTCCCAATTTTAATCTTAATAGTAGGCTCAAATATATCATCAAGCTTACCATGTAATTTTTTAGCAATTTTCTTATATTCTTCCTCAAGCTCACGTACCTTTATTGCTACCTCATAAACGAAGTGTTGATACATGACTTACTCATTTCCTTCACTTACCGAAATCTTAATATTGATCCTTTTTACAAGATCTTCAACTGTGTAATTTGGTGAAGGAGCATTGCTATAGTCAAGTTCTTCCAGCTCCTCCCTTTGGATTCTTATCATCTTGAGGTCTTCTACTGGATTGGTCTCAGCTTTACCTGCAAATTAAGCTATCTTACCTAGCCGTGCCTCAACAATCCTTGTTCTTTCTTAGAGGGCCTGCAAATATCCTCAAACTAACAGCTTGGTTAGATAATTTACCAAGCGTAGCATCATGGTTCTCGGTTATTTTAACTAGAATATTGTTTTGATCATTTTGTGAATCAATAAAAGATTTAAGAGTTTCTTGGAGACTACCATTACTTGATGCCATATTATTATTAGAGTTACCTGCAAGACTAGAATAGTGTTTCTGAAAATTTGGATTATAATTCTTCTTCCAAGCAGGGTTATAATCATCATGAGCTATGAAGTCTATTTCTTCAATAGTTGGTTCAGGAGTAGATCTTACCCGGGTTTCCTTACCTTTGAAGGCTAATATGAGATCATCCAACTTAGCATTGAGTTCTTCATTTTCTTGAGGTGTGACGGATTTCACCTTCTTCGTGTTTGATCTTTCCACATGCCATTGGGCATGGTTGTCTTGCATATTGTCTAGCTGCTGCTTTGCTTCGGTAATTTCTTTACCCATAAATGTTCCTCCATCTACAATATCGAGCATATACTTAGACACAGGGTTAAGAGCATTATAAAATAAATGGAGAATTAACCAATCTTCCATCCCATGACTAGGATAGTTTCTCCTGCATTCTTTCATCCTCTCCCATGCAAGCGCTAGTGGCTCACGATTTTCCTGTCTAAAACTTTCTTACCGCAGTTTTCCCTATCTCTTAAAGCCCTATCAGACTTCCGATCCATCCCTTGTTTGCCGATTGAGGAAAGCCTTATATGGTCTCAAACAAGCACCCAGAGCGTCGGTTTGCAAAATGAAAGATGGCCATGGTGAATGTTATTTATTCAGACAGAGCTCGTGTGATCATTCTTTGTTTGTTCGTTATACGGCTTATGGTATGGTTATTTTTTTCTATGTTTATAACATTCTAAAAGCTGGCATTGTGAAATGGGAATTTGCTTTCTTTTTTCACACCTTCAGAAACAGTTCTGAATGAAAGATCTTTGTGACTTGAGGTACTTTATCGGTATTGAGGATAGAATCCCTATTGTGGGTACATAGATCATGAGCCAACAGAAGCCCTTGAGTTCATTTGCTCGATTTACCGCCACATACTACTTACTAAACGGACTATATTAGATCTTAGTTGCATAGTATTTCTGGTGGAAATAATTTAGTCATAAATAAAGAAGTGCATTCCACCCATGATGCAATAGTATTTCTAGGCAAAGATAGCAACCATTCTTTTGCTCTTCCTCTAAGAGAGAAAGTAAATAAATGCAACTTGACCGCGTTAGGGTCAACATCTTTAATGTGCATCATATCACATATTTCAGTAAAAGTATTTAAGAGCATACCCGCATCTTCAACATCAGAGCCTCCAAATTGATTTTGTTGAACCAAACTCAAATAGTGGGGATTAATTTCATAATCTTCAGCAGTAATTGCTAGCTGAGTAATAGGAGTACGCAAATAATCATTGTTGGGAGTTGCAAACTCCCCTATCTCCTTTTCAGCCATATTTCCTACGTTTTTGGATTTTCTTAAACAAATACTAATGATGGTAAAAACAAGAATTAAAAAACTAACTAATTATTTTGGTTTTTCAAAAAAAAGACTAAAAGGAAACTAACAAAATTAAAAACAAGAATTAAAACTAGCAAGGTTCCTACTAACCTCACCCGGGTAGCTATTGCTTCCCCGGCAACGGCGCCAGAAAAAGGGTTGATACCTTCGATCCAGATTATGGATGTATTATTGTTCTTTTTCCATAGTAGACCTATGTTTATAGAATCCTCGGGAAGCAGAAAGCAAAGTGAAGTTACTTAAACAGACCTTCAAGAGTTTTAGAATTCCTTTTGTGTTTTCACCAGACCAAGAGTTTGCGATCTTTTTGTTGTTGTTGAAAACACAGAGAGAGAGGGCCTAAGGATTTCAATTTCACCAGTAGTTGTGCAAAACATCTGATGGGAATAAAAGATAATAATAAAGTATGCATGTAATTGTTAGAGCAAGATAATTATATGTGGGCAGTGCATCCATAATTATTATTGCCTCCACAACCAGTTATAGCAATAACCTACTAGTCTCATCCATAGAAGAAAGAGAACTAATGATATACATAGTGATGTCACTGTTAATCCCAAGTAAATCCCTCACATATAGCCATACTACCCCTTCTGTCACTAGGGTTCCTAACCTGCAGATCAATCATTACTCACAGTCCATATACCTGGATCAATCCTTGGGGTCTTGGGTACCTGACAAATCCTTAGATTGAGGCAAGAGAGGGTACAATAATCATCATGTCATACATACTAATACATGATCCCATATATGATAAATAACATGCACAAAAAGCTACATGGCTAGGCCGAAGCCCTTAGCCCAAGGAGAATTAATCACACATAGAGATGAAATCAACAATCATAAACATTGTAATAGAGATCATAAGGTTGATAGCAAATAGTCTTACATAGTTGCCAATTGGAGAAGAGATGTACTATTACAAGTGGTGGAATATGTGTATGGTGGTGGAGAAGGGTTTGGATATTAGATCTAATGGAAGGGTGATGGCGCCTGGTCAACGTGGAGCGCTTCGTCGGGAGACCCCAAGAGCAAGGTGTGATGCATCACAGCAGCAAGTCTTCCCTCAGTAAGAAACCAAGGTTATCGAACCAGTAGGAGGAAGGAAACGTCTCAAAGGTGTTGCAAGCAACGTGGAAACCTGCACAACACAAACTCAATAGTTTTCCCCAACAAACAGTGAGGTTGTCAATCTCACCGGTTGCTGTAACAAAGGATTAACTGTATGGTGTGGAAGGTGATGATGGTTTGCAGCAAGTAAACAATAACAATGGAAGATGTATGAATGGTAAAGATTGGACCGGGGTCCATAGTTCACTACAGGTGTTCTCCTTAGATAAACAAACAAGGCATGCTGGGTAAACAAATTACAGCAGGGCAATTGACAGGACTGATCAAGGCATAACAATGCAATACTAGACATAAAGATCCTATGAGATTCGATTGGGCAATACAACAATATACATAGACCGCCATCCCTTCATTAACCATGAAATGGCATTTCTCCCAATTAAGAACAAGGTTGGTTTCTTCACATCTCTGCAAAACTTTATCAAGGTTGTGTAAACAGTTATCAAAAGAAGTTCCATAGACGGAAAAATCATCCATGAAAACCTCCACAATTTCTTCACAAAAACCATGAAAGATAGCAGACATACATCTCTGAAAGGTAGAAGGAGCATTACATAAAATAAAAGGCATACACCTATAAGCATAAGTACCATAAGGACAAGTGAAAGTAGTTTTCTCTTGGTCTCGTGCTTTCAAAACAATTTGAGAAAACCTAGAATAACCATCAAGAAAACAAAAGGGAGTCTTTTTGGACAACCTTTCAAGCATTTGATCAATAAAGGGCAAAGGATAATGATATTTCTTAGTAACTTTATTAATCTTTCTAAAATCAATGCACATTCTATACCCAACCACTACTCTTTGAGGTATAAGCTCATTATCTTCATTAGGCACAACAGTTATTCCCCTTTCTTGGGAACACAATGAACAGAAGTAACCCATTGACTGTCAGCAATAGGATAAATAATACCAGCATCAAGGAGTTTTAATACCTCATTTCTTACCACATCCTTCATCTTAGGATTTAGACGACGTTGGTGCTCAACAACTGGTTTTGCATCAGGCTCAATATTAATAGCATGCTGGCATATAGTAGGAGAAATTCCTTTTAAATCGTCAAGAGTATAACCCATAGCTCCTCGGTGTTTCTTCAATACTTCCAATAACCTTTCTTCTTCCTTTTCTAAAATTTTAGAACTAATAATAATAGGATACACTTTCTTATTGTCAAGATAAGCATATTTAAGATCATCAGGTAAAGGTTTTAATTCGAAAACAGGGTCCTCTTTAGGTGGTAGTGTGGTACCCAAATCTTCCATAGGTAGATTATGCTTAAGTAACTCAGGCTGACGAAGGAAAACCTCGTCAATCTCATTTCTTTCCTTCATGAAGACATCGCTTTCGTGATCTTCCATAAACTGCTGCAAGGCATTGTTAGGAGCAAGAGTGTAGCACCCCCCCCTGGGTTAGGGTTAAACTAACCTCAGATCACCATCTAAGATAAGTTCAACTCCCAAACACGGAAGATCATAGTATGATTCGGTAACATTAAAGAACACATGGATTCAACAGCATAAGTTTAAACTCTTAGCAGAGTGAGATATTAGAGTTATTACAAACCAGAGGTCATAGACCCAACATTACATCACACAGCGAAAGCAAATTAGGTTGTTCTACACAACAACTTAGCAAAAGGCCTAAGAGGCCATAAACAAAAGAGACGTCCATCCCATAGTCCTCAGGCTACTACCTGGGACCCCCAACTACTCGTCGATGTCAACGTAGAAGCCACCTTCAGTTGCAACCAGATCCGCTGTAGAAAAACAACAATGGCGCAAGGCTGAGTACGAGAATGTACTCCGCAAGACTTAGATAACCTAGTATCTACATGCTCTGGCTGGAAAGTCTTTCTATGGATTTTCTTTTGCGGAAAGCAATATTTATTTGTAAACAAGAGAGAGAAGAGGCTCGTCTACTCAGAATCTTTTAAAAAGGGATAAGATAGCGACTTCTTCATCTTGTTCATCACATCTTGGTAACCACCATCTTCATCAGAACCTCCTATCTAGGATCAACCCCTCAACCCAGAGGAAGCATCCTTAAGCACACGTGGATCAACAAGTTTTACTTAGGTTATAGTTCTCTATGATCATCACGTCCGTTCCCAAGTTGTTCATAACCGTGAGCATGGCTTTTCCAAAAGATTATTACCCTGCAGGGGTGTACAACTTTACCCACATGCACCAACCGACTCTTAATGCCAAATTATTAGCCCTCTTCCTTGGAAGGCGGGCAGAGGGTGGTTGACCACGACCTTTACCTTGCTTTCGCCGAGACCATGAGTCACGCCCTAGGGATGGTTCCGTCGTAATGGGTCAAGTCCCGAAGCCGGTCCCTAAATATGTGAGGCGAGGTTGGTTCACCAGGGGATCCATCGACCCCAAGAAACCCGGTCCACGCTTCCCTACATGTTATGATGCACCTCCTTCACCTCCTCATTTAGAAAAGGTTTTCAATGTGTATGCCAGATGGAAAGCCCAAACTATGTGACTCATGGAATCTACTAGGCAAGTTAGTTGCTCGTGGGGTTTTCTAGGCCCCGTGTGGTTATACGCTCGTCTTGGTTCAAGAGGCAAGAACTCGGGTCCTAATGGTGGCGAGCATGGGACTACAAAAACCACACCCAACGTGGCCTCCCATACAAGCCTTAGCATGATTAGTTAACTCCTTCGATGATGTCACTACCTCCTACCTTTCTAGATTCTCTGGCACCTCTGATTCATCGTTCAGATAGATCAGACATTGATACTATGCATGGCTAAGCTGTCGATCTCAGAAGCTCTAGCAACGATCAGATGCCAGACCTAGGTATGCTAGGAGCAGTGGATCAGGATTATAAGGCTACAACAGGGAAACTATGCAGCAGATAGGTAACACTAACTACTGACAAAAGACCACATTGCAATCGTGTGCATCATAGCGAGAAAGTAATATACTTTGTAAAAGTAGGTTCAGAATGAGAGGCTACGTTTGCCTTGTCCGTTAGTAGACAGGTACGGATCTTCTGTGTTGTTGACTTCAGCTTCGGGTTCGGATCCTATCGCGAAGAACCAATACCGGAAACAAAGGAGACAATCAAGACATGGCATCGATGCAATGCTCAAACAAACATGATGATGTGACAAGTTGAATTGCATTGAAATGAAACCATAAGGCATGCTTGACAGTTTAAACGGGGTTCCGAGGATTGAAAACCCTAACTCGGAAAACTCCGGAGACACATGAGAGGGGTTACTATGTTTTTCTAAATAAACTTGTCATTAAAGTTGATTAGCAATGCATGATTATAGCTTAAATAGGTAGAACTCATTTTTCTGAACATTTTGATATATTATTTGTATTTTTCTAACTTATAATGAATTTGTTATTGAATTTACAATATTCAAAACAATTTTTGAAATTATTAAACCCTTTTATTACACTTTTCTGGAAATAAAAGAAACTAAAACTTTTTACACCGCAGGACGGGCTAGCCACAAACACAGACAGGTGGGCCCGTGGCCACCTCAGCCGCTACACACGCGAAAAGGGCTCAGGGGCAATTTTCACCGGGGCTGGTTCTAGCCAGAGGGGCTGACTGGTGGGGCCTGGGCCACGCAGGCGCCACGCGGGCCTCGCCGGAGAACGGCCAGACAGCGGCGATTGGCGGCGCTACAGGGCACGGGAGGACGCGTGCTACGACTTGTTCGAATCAGCGCACGGAGACGAACCTAACTACGGCGGCGCCTCCAACTCTTGGTCACCGGAGTTTGGTCAACGGCGACGAACGGTGGCGGTGCTCTCTGATCTACGGTACGGGCACGCCATAGAGGGCTAGAGGGAAAAAAGAGGGTGCCTTGAGCACCAGGAGCTCACCCCAAGGCGATTGGTGACAACGGCGAGACGAGGCGGTGACCGGAGCGATGGCGAGGCGTGCGACAGAGCACGTTGGGGTCAGGGAAGAAACAGTCGATGGCGACGAATCCTGGCGCCCCTCGTCGATTCCTTCTGCAGGAGGACGAAGTGGAGCGAGGCGAAGCTCGTGGCGGTGTCGTATGGAATCGGGGAGGCCGGCAACGGCGGCTAGCCGGCGGCCATGGCGGCTAGGGTTCAGGCTGTCGCTGTGCAGAGAGGGAGAGAGAGAGCGCTCGAGGAGAGTGAGAGGATAGGGTTGATCGGGGACGCGGGCGGCGACCTTATCCTCGCGAGCATCGGCGGAGGGCATCGCAACGACGAGGCGGCATCGGGCGGCCGCAGCGGCAACAGCGAGCTGCCTGCCGTCAGCGGGGAAGACGATAGGGGAGCAGGCGAAGCGGTACCGGGCCGCTGGCGGGCTGGCGGGGGCCGGTGCTGGGCCGCGGGAGAGGAAGAGAGGGGAGGAGGTTTGTTGGGCTGCGGCCTAGTTCTCCCTCCTGACTATTTTTTTCTTAGAAAATCTTTTCTTTTTCTGATTTTGATTTCTGTTTTAAGTTTTGAATTCCAAATTTGTTTTGAATCATTCAAAATTACCAGAGAGGTTTGGTGAAATATATAAAATACCATGGAGCCCTTTTAGTCCATTTGGGCTTCACTATTTTGGTAATTTTTCAAATTCAAATCCTTTTGAGTTGCTTTTCAAAGAGAGGAGAAAAATAGGGTTTAGGGTTTTGCACTTGTTCTTTGGTTCACACACTTGATCACATGCAATATTGTATTGATTTAAACAGATGCATGCCATGCTTAGGTACTGAGTACATATATTACAAACTTGGGCTGTTACAGATCTACCCCCCTTACAAGAATCTCTTACCGAGATTCCTAAGTTTTAGAAAAGAAGGCAGGGTACTCAGATCTAAGACGATCTTCTCGTTCCCAGGTTGCTTCATCCTCAGAGTGATGAGACCACTGAACTTTCAGGAACTTGATGTTTTGACGACGAGTTTTGCGCTCGGTTTCATCAAGGATACGAACAGGATACTCACGATAGGTCAGATCCTTTTGGAGATCAAGAGTTTGGTGATCAAAGCCACGGATAGGATCTTTGAAGCAACGCTTTAGTTGAGACACATGAAAGACGTCATGCACCTCAGGGAAGTTTGCAGGCAACTCCAACTTGTATGCGAGGTTACCTTGCCTAGATAGAACACGGAAAGGACCAACATAGCGAGGAGCCAGTTTGCCTTTGATACCGAAACGATGGACACCCTTTAGAGGAGTGACCCAGAGATAAGCTTGATCACCAACTTCATATTCAACATGTTGATGGTGACGATCATGATAGCTTTTCTGGCGAGACCGAGAAGCTTTCAAATGATCTCGAATGATATGAACTTGATCTTCTGCTTCCTGGATCATATCCGGACCAAAGAACTTTCTTTCGCCAGTTTCTGACCAGTTCAAAGGAGTACGACAGGTTCTTCCATATAATAATTGGAAAGGTGCCATACCAATACTGGACTGAAAACTGTTGTTGTAAGAGAATTCAGCAAAAGGAAGGCATTTCTCCTAGTTCTTGCCAAAAGATATGACACACGCTCTAAGAATGTCTTCAAGGATTTGATTCACTCTTTCGGTTTGACCACCGGTACTAGGATGATAGGCTGTGCTGAAGGAAAGGCGAGTTCCCATAGCAGTTTGGAAACTTTCCCAGAACTTGGAGGTGAACAGACTCCCACGATCAGATGTTATCTTCTTAGGAATACCATGAAGAACAACAATCCGAGAGATGTAAAGATCAGCCAGTTCACTCGCTCGAAGGCTTTCCTTGACGGGAAGAAAGTGAGCGACCTTAGACAGATAGTCGACGATCACCCAGATGTCATCATTTCCCTTTTGAGTTTTAGGGAGACCAGTGATGAAATCCATACCAACTTCATCCCATTTCCACTCAGAAATATGAAGTGGTTGTAGGAGACCAGCGGGCCTTTGATGTTCAGCTTTGACGCGACGACAAACGTCACATTCAGCAACAAAACGACCAATATCTTTCTTCATACCAGACCAGCAAAATCTTTGACGAAGGTCCTGATACATCTTGGTACCTCCAGGGTGGATAGAAAGAGGTGATTCATGAGCCTCTTGGAGGATTAAGTTCCTCAACTTTGTTCTCTTCGGCACTACCAGACGGTTACCAAAGTAAACAATACCTTCATTATCAACAGAAAAAAATTTAGCAACTCCTCTAGAAATGTTCCCTTTGATCTTAGCAACTTCAAAATCATTCTTCTGAGCGAGCTTGATTTCATCCTCTATAGAAGATTTTACTTCAAGAGTAGAAAGGAATCCACGAGGAACTACTTCAAGATTCAATCGAGAAAATTCCTCATGAAGAGAAGGTTGAGATTGTTTGATTACCAAATTGTTGCAATAAGACTTACGACTTAGCGCATCAGCAACAACATTGGCTTTTCTAGGTTGATAGTTGAGACCCAAATCATAGTCCTTGATGAGCTCCAACCATCTTCTTTGCCTGAGATTCAGATCTAGTTGTGTGAAAAGATACTTCAGACTCTGATGATCCGAGTATAACTCGCAACAACTACCGAGAAGGTAATGTCGCCATTTCTTAAGAGCATGAACAACAACTGCAAGCTCAAGATCATTAGTTGGGTAGTTGTTCTCATGTGGTTTTAGCTGACGGGAGGCATAAGCCACCACATGCCCATCTTGCATCAACACACATCCGAGACCTTGGTGAGAGGCATCGCAGAAGACAACAAAGTCCTTACTAGTGTCTGGAAGAACCAGCACCGGAGCAATTGTTAACTTGGTTTTCAAGATCTGGAAGCTCTCTTCAGCCTTATCAGACCATTCAAACTTCTTATCCTTCTTAAGAAGATCAGTCATTGGCTTGAAAATTCTAGAGAAGTTCTCGATGAATCGACCATAATAACCAGCCATCACGAGAAAACTTCGGACATCCTTTATGGATTTAGGAGACTCCCAGTCGAGGATAGTTTGAACCTTGTCGGGGATAAAAGCAAACCCATGGGGTGGAAACAACATGACCAAGGAATACGAACTCTTCTAACCAGAACTCACATTTGGAAAACATGGCATAGAGACGATGTTCTCGGAGTTTGGTTAACACCAAACGAAGATGTTCAGCGTGCTCTTCTTCAGTCTTGGAATAGACTAGAATATCATCGATGTAAACCACAACGAACTTATCAAGATACTCCATGAATATAGAGTTCATAAGCCACATAAAAGTGGCTGGAGCATTGGTAAGACCAAAGGACATGACTTTATACTCGTAAAGACCATAACGAGTGGTGAAAGCAGTCTTTGGGATATCTTCCTTACGGATCTTTATCTGGTGATACCCTGACCTCAAATCCATTTTGGAAAAGACAGTGGCACCACTTAACTGATCAAACAGATCATTGATCCTAGGGAGAGGATACTTGTTCTTGATAGTCACAGCATTGAGTGGGCGATAATCCACAACCAGACGCGGTATATTAGTATCCCGCTTCTTGACAAAGATGGTAGGACATCCCCAAGAAGATGTGCTGGGCCGAATGTATTCTTTTCCTTATAACTCCTATAATTGCTTCTTCAACTCCACAAGCTCATGAGGAGGCATTCGATAGGGTATTTTAGAAACAGGAGCAGTTCCAGGAACTAACTCTATGACAAACTCCACACTTCGATCAGGTGGCATGCCAGGCAACTCCTCAGGAAAGACATCCGGAAACTTACAGCACGGAAACATCTTGGATCTCTAACGGAGGTAGAGCTTCAAGAGCATACAACTCTGCTTCAGGAATAGAAATGGCTGAAGGAGATAGTGACCCTACGGTCCAATACTTGATTGTTATGCCAGCAGGACTAGTCAGAGTCACAGACTTGGTTGTACAATCAAGAATGGCTTGATAACGGGTCAACCAGTCCATGCCCAAAATGATGTCAATATCAGTTGACTTGAGGGCGATCAAAGAAGTGGGAAAGAGTTGAAATGCAACTTCAATTAAATTCCCATGACTAACCATGGTGGAACACCACCTAGAACCAGGAGACTGAACTAGCAGAGGAACGGATAACCCCTCAAAACTTATCCCATGCATTTGAGCAAAAGCTTGTGACAGGAATGAATGCGATGCTCCAGAATCAAACACAACTTTAGCTGGAATTTGATTGATACGAAGCATACCCATGATGACGATTGGATCTTCCTGAGCCTCCTCAGCAGAGATATGGTTCAGGCGTCCTTTTCCGGCACCTAGATACTTATCATTCTTCTTTGCTGGTTATGACTTCTCAGCGGCATTCTTTTGAGGACACTCCTTTGCATAGTGGCCAGGCTGACGGCAGTTGAAACATATAAACCTGATGCATTTCCAGCAGGAGGATAGTTTGATCCACCAGCATTGTTTGAGGTAGCATTCGGACGAGGAGCATATCCAGAAGACTTTGGAGTGTAGGGAGCACGTGGCACATCACTATAAGGCACAAAGACACGGTGCTTCTTATTATCAGAACCAGCCTTTTTGTACCCCTCCTGAGGACGCTTACGAGTTTCTTCATACTCCACCTTTACACTCTCGGCTTTCATAGCCTTGTTAACAAGACCTTGGAAGTTAACAAAGTCCATGAGATGGAGATCACGACGAACCTGAGGATCCAGTCCCTTACGGAACAGAGCTTGATTATTAACATCAGTGGAGACCTCTTCAGTAGCATAGCAGGCAAGACGATTGAAGTTGCGCTGGTAATCACACACGGAACCAGTGCCCTGCTTAAGCTTGAGGAACTCCTCCCTCTTTTGATCCATCAGGCCCTTCGGAATATGATAAGCTCGGAAGGCTTCAGTGAACTCTTGCCATGTAAGAACATGTTGAGCTTCTTGCATAGCCAAGAAATTTTCGCACCAGGAATTAGCTGCTCCCTCCAGATGATAGGCAGCAAAAGTCACCCAATCAGCTTGAGCAACATGACCAACCTGAAGTTTGTGCTCCATGGTGCAAAGCCAGTAGTCCGCATCAAGTGGCTCAGTGGAATAGCTGAAAACTGGTGGAGTGAGACGTGTGAAGTCCTTGATACCAACTTGATTGTTCTGACGCTGAGCAGCGTTGCGCTCAATCCTTTCAAGGAACCTCATGTTGTCAGCACAATTGGTTTCGTACATGGACATGAGTTGAACCATGGACGACATCTTATCAAGAATGGTAGTATCAAAGCATACTAATGTATACACTAACCAGCTCACTTGCAAACCATGACAATGGAATGCTAAGATGTTACATACCAAGCAAAACTGAGATATCTTGGAACTCTGAGAACAGCAACCAAGTACGGAGTACTTTTAGAAAAACAACCCCAAAACCACGATCCTAAAAGTTTTGAGATATAAGGTAAGGAATGAAAACCTTTCAAACCAAATAAGGTAAGAGAAACTCCAGCATCAGAAACACACCAGAGAAGGAGTAAAAAGAATCCTAGTCAGAGTTTCTGCAAATAGTTTTAACTTTCAAATAGTTTTGTCAACTTCTAGACTCAACATCGACCAATAAAAGGGTTTCCTACAGGCAGTCCTGCTCTGATACCAAAACCTGTAGCACCCCCCCGGGGTTAGGGTTAAACTAACCTCAGATCACCATCTAAGATAAGTTCAACTCCCAGACACGGAAGATCACAGCATGATTCGGTAACATTACAGAACACAGGGATTCAACAGCATAAGTTTAAACTCTTAGCAGAGTGAGATATTAGAGTTATTACAAACTAGAGGTTATAGACCCAACATTACATCACACAGCGAAAGCAAATTAGGTTGTTCAACACAACAACTTAGCAAAAGGCCTAATAGGCCATAAACAAAAGCGACATCCATCCCATAGTCCTCAGGCTGCTACCTGGGACCCCCAACTACTCGTCGATGTTAACGTAGAAGCCACCTTCAGTTGCAACCAGATCCTCTATAGAAAAACAACAATGGCGCGAGGCTGAGTACGAGAATGTACTCCGTAAGACTTAGATAACCTAGTATCTACATGCTCTGGCTGGAAAGGCTTTCTCTGGATTTTCTTTTGCGGAAAGCAATCTTTCTTTGTAAACAAGAGAGAGAAGAGTCTCGTCTACTCAGAATCTTTTAAAAATGGATAAGATAGCGACTTCTTCATCTTGTTCATCACATCTTGGTAACCACCAGCTTCATCAGAACCTCCTATCTAGGATCACCCCCTCAACCCAAAGGAATCATCCTTAAGCAAACGTGGATCAACAAGTTTTACTTAGGTTATAGTTCTCTATGATCATCACGTTTGTTCCCAAGTCGTTCATAACCGTGAACACGGCTTTTCGAAAAGATTATTACCCTACAGGGGTGTACAACTTTACCCACACGCACCAACTGACTCTTAATGCCAAATTATTAGCCCTCTTTCTTGGAAGGCCGGCAGAGGGTGGTTGACCACGACCTTTACCTTGCTTTCGCCAAGACCATGAGTCACGCCCTAGGGATGGTTCCGCCGTAACGGGTCAAGTCCCGAAGCCGGTCCCTAAATATGTGAGGCGAGGTTGGTTCACCAGGGGCTCCATCGACCCCAAGCAACCCGGTCCACGCTTCCCTACCTGTTATGATGCACCTCCTTCACCTCCTCATTTCGAAAAGGTTTTCAATGCGTATGCCAGATGGAAAGCTCGAACTATGTGACTCATGGAATCTACTAGGCAAGTTAGTTGCTCGTGGGGTTTTCCAGGCCCCGTGTGGTTGTACGCTCGTCTTGGTTCAAGAGGCAAGAACTCGGGTCCTAATGGTGGAGAGCTTGGGACTACAAAACCACACCCAACGTGGACTCCCATACAAGCCTTAGCATGATTAGTTAACTCCTTTGATGATGTCACTACCTCCTACATTTCTAGATTCTCTGGCACCTCTGATTCATCGTTCGGATAGATCAGACATTGATACTATGCATGGCTAAGCTGTCGATCTCAGAAGCTCTAGCAACGCTCAGATTCCAGACCTAGGTATGCTAGGAGTAGTGGATCAGGAGTATAAGGCTACAACAGGGAAACTATGCAGCAGATAGGTAACACTAACTACTGACAAAAGACCACATTGGAATTGTGTGCATCATAGCGAGAAAGTAATATACTTTGTAAAAGTAGGTTCAGAATGAGAGGCTACGCTTTCCTTGTTTGTCAGTAGACAGGTACAGATCTTCGGTGTTGTTGACTTCAACTTCGGGTTCGGATCCTATCGCGAAGAACCAATACCGGAAACAAAGGCGACAATCAAGACATGGCATCGATGCAATGCTCAAATAAACATGATGATGTCACAAGTTGAACCCTAAGGCATGCTTGACAGTTTAAACGGGGTTCCGAGGATTGAAAACCCTAACTCGGAAAACTCCGGAGACACATGAGAGGGGTTACTATGTTGTTCTAAATAAACTTGTCATTAAAGTTGATTAGCAATGCATGATTATAGCTTAAATAGGTAGAACTCATTTTTCTGAAAATTTTGATATATTATTTGTATTTTTATAACTTATAATGAATTTGTTATTGAATTTACAATATTCAAAACAATTTCTGAAATTATTAAACCCTTTTATTACACTTTTCTGGCAATAAAAGAAACTGAAACTTTTTACACCGCAGGACGGGCTAGCCACAGACACAGACATGTGGGCCCGTGGCCACCTCAGCAGCTACACACGCGAAAAGGGCTCAGGGGAAATTTTCTCCGGGGCTGGCTCTAGCCAGAGGGGCTGACTGGTGGGGCCTGGGCCACGCAGGCGCCACGCGGGCCTCGCCGGAGAATGGACAGACGGCGGCGACTAGCGGCGCTACAGGGCACGGGAGGACGCCTGCTACGGCTTGTTCGAATCAGCGCACGGAGACGAACCTAACTACGGAGGCGCCTCCAACTATTTTTTCACCGGAGCTTGGTCAACGACGACGAACGGCGGCGGTGCTCTCTGATCTACAGCACGGGAGCGACAATGAGGGCTAGAGGGAAAAAATAGGGTGCCTTGAGCACCAGGAGCTCACCCCAAGGCGATTGGTGACGACGGCGAGACGAGGCGGTGACCGGAGCGACGGTGAGGCGTGCGACAGAGCACGTCGGGGTCGGGAAAGAAACAGTCGATGGCGACGAATCTCGGTGCCCCTCGTCGATTCCTTCTGCAGGAGGACGAAGTGGAGCGAGGCGAAGCTCGTGGCGGTGTCGGATGGAATCGGGGAGGCCGGCGGCCATGGCGGCTAGGGTTCGGGCTGTCACTGTGCAGAGAGGGAGAGAGAGAGAGCGCGCGAGGAGAGTAAGAGGATAGGGTTGATCGGGGATGCGGGCGGCGACTTTATCCTCGCGAGCATCGGCGGCGCGCATCGCAACGACGAGGTGGCATCGGGCGGCCGCGGCAGCGAGAGCGAGCTGCCTGCCGTCAGCAGGGATGACGACAGGGGAGCGGGCGAAGCGGTACCGGGCTTCTGGCGGGCTGGCGAGGGCCGATGCTGGGCCGCGGGAGAGGGAGAGTGGGGAGGAGGTTTGCTGGGCTACGGCCTGGTTCTCCCTCCTGACTATTTTTTCTTAGAAGACCTTTTCTTTTTCTGATTTTGATTTCTGTTTTAAGTTTTGAATTCCAAATTTGTTTTGAATCATTCAAAATTACCAGAGAGGTTTGGTGAAATATATAAAATACCATGGAGCCCTTTTAGTCCATTTGTGCTTCACTATTTTGGTAATTTTTCAAATTCAAATCCTTTTGAGTTGCTTTTCAAAGAGAGGGGAAAAATAGGGTTTAGGGTTTTGCACATGTTCTTTGGTTCACACACTTGATCACATGCAATATTGTATTGATTTAAATAGATGCATGCCATGCTTAGGTACTGAGTACATATATTACAAACTTGGGCTATTACAAAGAGAAATAGCAGAAAGTTGTTCAACCCTGAAATCATCATTAGGCAGTTCATTTTCATAAGGAGTTTTGGAAAATTTGGAAAAATTAAACTCATAAGACTCTCCATCAAACTTAGTCAAAACTTTTTCCTTCCTACAATCTATAATAGCTCCACAAGTATTCAGGAAGGGTCTACCAAAGATAATAGGATAGGTTTTACTAGCTTCTTTACCAAGTACTAGAAAATCAGCAGGATATTTAATCTTACCACAAAGGACCTCCACATCTCTTACAATGCCAATGGGGCAAACTTGCTCTCTATTGGCAAGGTGAATAACCACATCAATGTCCTCAAGCTCACAAGGAACAATTTCATGCATAATTTCCCTGTAAAGCTCATAAGGAATAGCACTAGAACTAGCACCAATATCACATAAACCATAATAGCTATGATTACCAATTCTAATAGAAAGCACATGGACACTAGCTTTTCTAGCTTTTTTTAGGATGAGAAACAATATTAGTAGCGTCTTCACAGAAGACAATATGCTCATCCTCTCTATTTATAGTGACAAGATCTTTCACAATAGATACCACAGGCTCAATATCAATGAGCTCATCAGGCTCCACAGTTTTATTTGCACTTTTGCTAACCACATTAGCTACAATGGAATAGGAGGAAAAGGGATTTTCTCCACATAAGGTTTAGGCAAAATAGGATCAACTGTACAAACCTCTATGCTAGTAGGAACATGGGTGACAATGTCTTTATAAGGAGCATGGTACTTGTCCCACTCTTTCTTGGGAATTTTAATATAAGAGGCAAAGGCATTAAAACATTTTGCAAGAACTTGAGGATCAAGACCAAACTCATTACTAATATCACGAAAGTCATCAGTTCCCATAAAAGATTTAATGCATTCATAATCATAGTTTATACCTGACTTTCTTCCTTTGTCATTCTCCCAAGCTTCAGTGTTCTCTTGAATACGATCCAGTAGATCCCATTTAGCTTCTTCCTTCATACGTGTGAATGATCCATCACAAGAAGCATCTAGTAAATCTTTATCATGAAGAGAAATCCTAGCATAAAAGTTATTGATAATAATAATGTTAGGGAGTTCTTGAATAGGACATTTAAGCATTAGTAACTTCAATATCCCCCAAGCTTGAGCTGTACTCTCTCCATCACGAGGCCAAAAGTTATATATCAGATTTCTATCCTTATGAATCTCACTGGGAGGATAGAATTTAGAATAAAAGAGAGATGCCATTTACTCCCATTCCATGGATTGTCCATTCTTCAGCAGCTTATACCATTCTTCAGCGCTCCCTTTCAAGGATATGGAGAGTAACTTCTTCTTCACCTGTTCAGTTGTGATACCTGTACACTTAAACAACCCACATAATTCATGGATAAAAAGCAAGTGATCACCAGGATGGACAGTTCCATCGCCAAAATAATAATTATCCATAACACGATCAACAATACTTGTAGGCATCTTAAAAGGATCTATCTCAACAGGTGGTGGTTCATCTACTACCCTAGCAGTGGTAGTAGTTTTCCCAAACAGAAAACCAAGTGGGTTATCCATATTGGAAACAAAGTAACAAGCAGTAACAAAAAAGCAATACTCACAGTAGAAGTTTCCTTTACCAGTTCCACTCTTCAATGGCGCTTCACTCCCCGGCAACGGCGCCAGAAAATAGTCTTGATGACCCACAAGTATAGGGGGTGTATCGTAGTACTTTTGATAAATAGGAGTGTCAATCCCAACGAGGAGCAGAAGGTGTTGACTAGTGGTATGGAGCAGGAACTCTCTGCAAATACTTAGCAAACAGATTTTTAGTGGTTTTCTGATAAAGCAACAAAACAAAGTGCAAGTAACAAAGAACAAACGCAGCAAGTGGACCAATCCTTTCTTAGTAAAGGACAAGCCGGTGGAAATTCTTATAAGGACCAAACGTTCTCGAGGACACATGGGAATTCTGTCAAGTGCTTTCGCTTCATATAGCTGAGTACTCTTCTTTGGTGTTGTAAGTGTTGTGTGGGTGAACCTATGCTAATGTACCGACCTTACTTGGACTAATACATACTTGTTATTAAACCCCCTGCAAACATCCGTAACTACTGGAAGGTAATTAAGATATAAATCTAACCACAGCCTTAAACTCTGAGATCCTACACTCCCTTGTGCAAAGGTGTCCTAACGGGGGTTCAGGTTTCTGTCACTCCGGCAACCCCACAATTAGTAGCCAAATACATAATGCATTCCCCTAGTCCCATAAATGGTGAAGTATCATGTAGTCGACGTTCACATGACACCACTAGAAGAATAACACCACAACTTAAATACTAAAGCATTGAATAATAACTCAACACAAATCCACTAATAACAACATGACTTCTCCCACGTCCTCAAGAACTAGACGAACTACTCACAAGACATCATATGGATCAAGATCAAAGATGATATGATAATGGGTAACAATCTGAACATAAACAATAATCCAATGGTTCCACTCACAAGCATCAACTACAATAGTAATTAACACCGGGAAAGTTTCCCCTAAGAACTAAAGCAATATCCAACACAATTGTTACAACAGAACGGAGTGGTGATGATGGTGCTAGTGGAGATGATGGTGTGGATGATGATTATGATCCCGATGAAGCCTAGCTTGACGATGGTGTTGATGGCGACGATCTCCCCTCCCCGAGAAGGAATTGCCCCGACAAAAATCTATCTGCCGGAGAGATCTTTCTCTCTCGGTGTTTTCCGCCCCGCTGATGCAGCATAAATCTATCTGTGGTCCCCTCCTAGCCTTAGGGTTCCATAGGGAATATATAGGCGAAGGGGCAGAGTCGGGAGCCGGGCCCGCGCCTAGGAGGTGTGGGCCCCCTACGGCTCTTCTTCGTCCCTCCTTCTGGCTTCCTCTGTCTTCTAGAAAAAATATAATTTTCCCATATTTTTCTGGTATTTTTCTGATCTTCGCGAAATTGCATCAAAACGCCTTCTTTTCCATCAAAATCCAGACTCCGGCAGTCCATCCTCCAAGAATCATCCAACATGCATGAACATATGAAAATCCGTAAGTAATACCTCATAATAAGACAAATATCAATGAATAGAGGTAGATTATGATATAGAATGGTGATGCAAATTGGGCGTATTAATGCTGCAAGTTTCCACCATGATTAGGCATAGCTTAGGATAGCGGCACAGACGTTTCTCTAACACAAAATACATAACTCCATGGACTTAGTAGCTCCCTTTTTATTTCACATCGGCAACATCCATAGACAAAAGAGCATGATATCAACTGTGTACAAAATACAAGTGCAATGTTGAAAACGTTCCCCATGAAAACATGGTTCTGCTAATTCCAACATATAAGTGCAAGCATATACAACTTAGATGACACAATGGTTCAAGTTTATTAGGGGAAAGGAATATAAAGTGTTCCATCAAGTTTGTGAGGGTTTTAATCACTAAGTTTTCACATAACAAAATACTTTTTAATTGGAAGATAGATGAAAACAAGAATATACTTGGAATGGTGTAACACACCATGCATAGGAATTTATAGTGTACACTTTGGAATAACTTGGTTTCTTGGGAGTTGGGAGCATGAGTAGAGCTTACTCACACAAGTGGAGGCTAGCAAAAGACTGGGAGCGACCAACTAAGATATCAATAATGGCTATAATCATGCAGAGCGACAAAACATTACTAATCAAAGCATAGAGTGGTACTACAAGTCAAGGACTAAATGATCATATAGGCTATGGTGACTTGTTCATAGTCATAACATGTTGTGAGCATGTGCCAAGTCAACCCAAACAAAGCATCAAAAGAGAATACCACAATACTATGCTTTTGTATGCTAAAACAACACATGATTTCTTCAAGGCACACTAAGCAATCCCAATTGTTTGGAACAAGACATGCTACATTAATAATCACTAAGCATAAGGTCAAAACAACACCTAGCATGTCATGATAAAGTATAAAGTCACAATCAATGCAAGCTGCTCTTGCACTTTCAAGGAAGAACTTTCTACTCCTTTGCAACACCAATCAACTTATTTGAAACAAAACAGTGAGAATAGGGGTCCAAACTACTTTATTCAATCAAACTAAACAAACTAAGCAAAGCAAACGAAAACAAAAACGCTCCAAAAACAACACAACAGTGCATGAAACAATAAAAATGAAGTGTCTAGAAAGACCTGAGCTTTTTATTGATGAAGAAGGGGATGCCTTGGGCATCCCCAAGCTTTGACGCTTATACCTCTTGGATATTTCTTGGGGTTACACCAGGGTGGCATCCCCAAGCTTGAGCTTTTTTCCATTCTTCATATCATTACATCATTCTCTCTCTACACCTGAAATTGTCCTTCATACAAAACTTCACACAATCTTCATTAGCAACATTAGTGTATTCAAAAGATAATAGACCTTTAGGTTTAGCTTTATAACAGCAAAACTTTTCACTAAAAACACAAGCTACTGTAGAAACTCCTTCAAAAAGGTCAATTTCCCAAAAAGAACCAAAAAAGGAATCAATAAGAAGCAAATGCAAATAATGGCAGAAATCTGTCAAAACAGACCAGCAGGTAGAAACCGTTTTTTTTGAAGACCTTTTGTTGCTCAAATCAAAAGGTGTTGAATTAACGAAAGTTATATAACATACTCGGGTATTTATTCGTAAATTTTCAGCTCAATCCGACTTACAGAGACTCCTCACAAATTTTTATGGTAGAGGACAGAAATCTGTTTCGGGACAGCAACTCCCCAAATCTTACTTCCCTCTCATTAGAGGTCATTCTTGGCACAAAAAGAAAACAAAAGGGATAAGGGGAGGTCATTACTGAATTAATAACTTCCAATACTCAAGAAAACTCTTGGGTTATCTCCCAATAAGTACCTTTTTAACGCCTTTAAGTTAGGCACAAGAAGCAAGAAATCAAGTATTTTCAAATGAAGAAGCATTAACATCAATACTTGCAAAGGATTCAACTATGAAAGGTCATACACATGAGTTTTGGAGGATCCCTTCTCATCTCTCTTTGGTTTACTACTTTCATCAAAAGGATTTTCAGGAACAATCCAATCAAAATTCTTTTCAAAGGCCTCATGCATCCCAACAAGCTTAAAGGGTATGGGTATCTTAAATTTCTCTCTAGGCTTGGTTTTATCTGAAGTACCCACAACATCTACACAGGAGCCTAGCATATTAAAATGCTCAAAGACCTTTTTTGGCTTCCTTAGCAACATCATGCAACTCTTTGAGTAAAGTTTCAAGAATAAATTCTCTCTTTTCAACATTATTTTCTTATTTTAGTTTTAGGAATAAAATTTGCATCATGGGGTTAAGGCTAACAAACCTAGCCTCTAACATATGAACTAAAGAAGCTGCAACAATTTCATAATTAGGATAAAGCTCTGCTATAGATTTATCCTCAATATCCTCATGCTTTCTAACATGATTAAAGAATTCTTCAATATTATCTTTCCCAATTATGGAGCCACTCCCTATCGAAAGGTCCTTCAGGATGAACTTGGGGAACAACATGGTGAGCAAGAGCAAGGTGGCAACTAGAGTAGGAACTAATTTTGTGTGTGTTTTTGATAGGAGAAAGCAAACCAAACTAAACTATTTTTTTGGAGTTTTTGATAAAAACAGGCAAACAAAACCAAGCAAAGGAAACTAAGCAAACTAAAAACAAAGTAAAGAGAAAGGTTGAGGAGGACTCCCCTTGTGAAGACGTCCTTAGCCTCCCCGGCAACGGTGCCGGAAAACTTGTTGATGGCGCCTGATGAACGTGGAGCGCTTCGTCGGGAAACCCCAAGAGCAAGGTGCGATGCAGCACAGCATCAAGTCTTCCCTCAGTAAGAAACCAAGGTTATTGAACCAGTAGGAGGAAGGAAACGTCTCAAAGGTGTTGCAAGCAACGTGGAAACCTGCACAACACAAACTCAAGACTTTGCCCCAACGAACATTGAGGTTTTCAATCTCATTGGTTGTTGTAACAAAAGATTAACTATATGGTGTGGAAGGTGATGATGGTTTGCAGCAAGTAAACAGTAACAGTGGAAGATGTATCAATGGTAAAGATTGGACCGGGGGTCCATAGTTCACTAGAGGTGTTCTCCTTAGATAAACAAACATGACATGCTGGGTAAACATATTACAGTAGGGTAATTGATAGGACTGAGCAAGGCATACCAATGCAATACTAGACATAAAGATCCTATGAGATTCGATTGGGCAATACAACAATATACATAGACCGCCATCCAACTGCATCTATGATGAGAAGTCCACCTTTAGGTTATCATCCGAACCCCCTCCAGTATTAAGTTGCAAGCAACACACAACTGCTTTAAGCAAAGTGTGTAAGGTAAACAGTCCACTTGTTACATGAACAAGAGACCGTTGTTTTCTCCCTAGTGGCAACAACACATATACAACCGTAGAGATTTCTGTCACTTGCCTTGATTAAGTAGAGGCATGAACCCACTATCGAGCATAAATACCCCCTCTTGGAGTCACTAGCAACTACTTGGCCAAGGTAGCTACTAACAACGGAGAGCATGCAAGATCACAAACAACACAGACATGATAGAATCAATAATACAAAACCATTAAACAATCTGACATAGTAATCTCAATATCCATTGGATCCCTGCAAACACAACATGCATGATTACAAATAGATGAGATCTTGATCATGAATGGAGCTCACAAGATCTCGACATGAAAGCACAAGGAGGAGATACAACCATCTAGCTACTACTTGGACCCGTTGTCCAAGGTGGAACTACTCACGCTTCATACCGGAGGCTGGCATGATGAAGAAGAATGCCTCCAGAATGATCTCCCCTCCGGCAGGGTGCCGGGCAGAGCTTTAGATCCCCCCGATCTAGGGACGATGGTGGCGGCGGCTACAGACGGTTTCGTGGAATATTGTTTGGGTACTTAGGGTTTAGGCGTCGGGGGCTTCTTATAGACGAAGAGGGGAGGCTAGAGGGCCACCAGGGCAGTTGCACCCCCTAGGCGTGGGGTGGGCCCACCCGCGCGTCCAGGGGGTGTGGCCCCCTGGTGGGTCTCCTCCGTCTCGTACTCCGGCTTCGTGTTCCCCATGGAAAAATATTGACTTTGGCTTTTATCCCGTCCAATTCCGAGAATATTGATTTTCTGCCTTTCTGGAACCAAAAATAGAAGAAAATTTGCAACTGGCACTATGGCATGTTGTTAATAGGTTAGTACTAGAAAACATATAAAAACACCTCAAAGTGTGGACAAAGCAAAGCAAAGTAGATACTAAACAAGCATGGAATATCAAAAATTATAGATACGTTTCCGACGTATCAAAGGGTGTAGTCGGCGGCGAAGCAGATGGAGTTGGGGGTGAATGGAAGAACGCAGAGGGCTCTTTTCTCATCGCCCAATGCCTCTTTATATAGTGGCCCTTCACGAAAGTTGTTCTTTTTGACCTGATGGAGTCTATGGCAACTATATGGCCAGAACTATACAACCGGAATTTTATTCCGGCCGTATAGTTGGTCGTTAAGTGTACTGGATCCACTCCATGGCTCCTGGTATCTTTGATGTGTTCGAAATCTCGTATCTTTGACTTTAATGTTGTGCTTGCCATCATTATACATCATTATTTGCGCAGGAAAAAAATGCAAGAAAGGATTGCATACCCCTTTGATCATTAGGCATTATTGGCAGGGTTTAGAGAGACATTTCATCAAATATTTGAATAATATCTAGTTTAAATGTGAGTGTGGATGGCTATATTTCACAGCCATCACCGCACTACACGTACCTCAAGATGAAGCTCCCATGACCAAAGGGAGCAATCACCATCGATGGCTGCTACAAGAGGTCGATCGAGTGTGCTACAGACGGCTCCAAGTTAACCGAGGCCATGATCATCGCGGAAGAAAATCGCATCATAATGCAGAATGTGGTGGCCCTATAAGCGGACATGTCGGCTGGGGAGCCCAAGCCAGCCAGATATTCACAGTTCAAGCCATCCATGGGCGCGAAGAAGATCCTTCTGAACGAAGCTGACCCGAGCAAGTTCGTCCTGGTCGGAGACGACTTGGACAGCAAATAGGAAAGCGCACTCGTCGATTTCCTCTGTGAGAATCGGGATATCTTCGCATGGTGCCCCAAAGACATGCCAGGTGTCCCGAGGGAACTCGCCAAGCACTCTCTTCATGTTCGACCGGATGCGTTGCCAGTCAAACGATCTCTACAATGCTTCATAGACGATAAAAGGAGAACCATTGGTGAGGAGATCACCCGGTTGCTCACAACCGGTTTCATCATGGAATTTTCCCACCCGGAATGGTTGGCGAACGCGGTGCTGGTGCTGAAGAAGAAAAAGACATGGCGCATGTGTGAAGACTACACCATCCTCAACAAGGCCTGCCCCAAGGATCCTTTTGCCCTGCCACAAATAGATCAAGTCATCGATTCCACGGCCGGATGCGACCTGCTATCTTTTCTGGACGCCTACTCGGGCTACAACAAGATCAAACTGAATGTAACCGATCAAATAAAGACATCATTCATAACCCCGTACGGGGCTTACTTCTATACCACCATGCCTTTTGGTTTGAAAAATGCATGGGCGACCTATGAGCGCTGCATGCAGAAATGCTTAGAGACGCAAATTGGTAAAAATGTACATGCCTACATCGATGGCATAGTCATCAAGACCAAAGAGCACCGCACGATGCTCGTGGACCTGGAGGAAACATTAGACAATCTCTGCCGCTTCTAGATCAAGCTAAAACCGGAGAAATGCGTCTTCGGTGTCCCAGCCGGCAAGCTCCTCGGTTTCCTCGTCTCTGAGTGAGAAATCGAGGCAAACTCGGAGAAGAAAGGAGCGATCGAGCGCATGGAGCTGCCGCAGAATTTGCGTGACGTGCAGAATTTCACCGGGTGCCTGGCGTCCCTCAGTCGGTTTGTCAGCCGGCTGGGTGAGAAGGCACTCCCTTTGAACCAGCTTATGTAGAAGACAGATAAATTCGTCTGGACACCCCATGCGGATGAAGCCTTTTGCGACCTCAAGTGCATGCTCACCTCCCCGCCAATCCTGACGGCCCTGGCTGCAAAGGAGCCCATGTTGATGTACATCACGAACACCAATCGGGTCGTTAGTGTGATGCTCGTGGTGGAGACCAGAAGAAGGGAAGGCGCAGCCGGTTCAATGCCCTATATATTACCTGAGTGAGGTACTCTCGCTCTTGAAGCAGAACTACCCCCACTATCAGAAGCTGGTGTATGGCATGTACGTGGCCACAAAGAAGCTCATGCACTACTTTCAAGAGCACTCCATCTGGGTGGTGGCGCTAGCCCTGCTTTCGGAAATCATCGGCAACAAGGGCGCCACCGGCCAGGTGGCAAAGTGGGCTGTAGAGCTCGCAACTCAATAACATCCAGTATGAGCCAAGAACTGCAATGAAATCCCAGGTGCTGGCCGACTTCATCATCGACTGGACGGAAACACAATAGATGCCACCGGTTCTCGACTCCACACATTGGAAGCTACATTTCGACGGCTCCAAGATGCGTGGAGGGATTGGAGCCGACATCATCATCACTTCCCCCAAGGGCGACCGTCTGGAAGACATGCTACATATCCACTTCAAGGCATCAAATAACATTGCCGAGTACGAGTCACTAATTCACGGCGTCAAGATGGCCAAGGAGATAGGAATCCAGAGGATTCTCTACTTCGGTGACTCGGACTTGGTGGTGCAGCAAGTCCCAGGCGAATGGGATGCAAGGGACGCGAACATGTCATTATATCATTTCTTCGTGCAACAGCTATGCGCTTACTTTGAAGGGTGTGAGTTCCACCATGTCCCTCGATCCAGTAATGAAGCTGCCGATGCTCTTGCCCGAGTCAGTTAAACAAGGCAAGCCATACCGCTCGGAGTCTTCCTCGAGCACCTGCGCAAGCCGTCCTTCACTCCATGCCTGGAGTCTGACTCCATAGTGCTGGACGAGGACCCAGGAACCGCCGGCTCCACAAACCCGGGAACGGTCGTGCCACACCTAGGAACTGTCGCTCCACACCCGGTGACTGCCGTGCCACACTCGGGGACTGCCGCGCCACACCCGGGGACTGCCAAGCCAGTCCCAGGGACTGCCGCCTCCGAGCTCCCACCCAGCAGGCCTCCAGAAGCCCCAGACCCGACAGTCCGTGAGGAGATCAAGCTCATCGTGCAAACAGTGCACGCCATCCGGGAAACTCCTGACTGGGCAAAGCCATTCATGGATTTCCTAATCAAAGGCGAGCTCCCCGAGGAGGAGGTAGCAACGCTACAAGTAAGACGCAGGGCAAGCGCATACACCATCATCAACAACGAGCTATACAAGCACAGTGTCGGAGGCATCTATCAGCGCTGCATAAACCAAGAGGAAGAATCAAGCTTCTGGTCGAAATCCACCAAGGAGAGTGTGGCCACCATGCCTCATCAAGAGCTATAGCATCCAAGGCACTTCGCCATGGTTCCTATTGGCCAACTGCATCAAAGGACGACGAGGAAATGGTCAAGGCATGCAACGGTTGCCAGCGTTTCAGCCAGTTAAAGCACACACCATCTGCAGCACTCAAGACAATATCAATCACATGGACATTCGCAGTCCGGGGGATGGACATGGTTGGACCATTCAAGACAGCCCGATCCGGCATGACGCACCTGCTGGTGGTGGTAGACAAGTTCACCAAGTGGATTGAGGCAAAGCCCATAAAGAAGCTGGACGGGGCGACAATGGTCAAGTTTTTCACGGACATCATCATACGCTTTGGCTATCCTCACAACATCATCACCTACAATGACACAAACTTCGCCAAGGGAGCTTTTGCTCTCTTCTATGGAGAAAAGGGCATCCGCCTGGATCTGGCGTCTGTCACGCACCCCGATTCAAACGGGCAGTGCGAACACGCAAACGGCCTGGTCCTAGACGGAATCAAACCAATATTGATCGAGCCGCTCATAAGGTCTCCCGGATGCTAGATAGAAGAGCTGTCGGCCATACTATGGAGTCTGCGCACCACCCCCAACCGGTCAACCAGCTTTACGCAATTCTTCCTCGTCTATGGTGCAGAAGCGGTCCTCCCCACTAACATCCAGGCCAACGCTCCCTGCAAGCTGCTCTACACGGAGCAAGAGGTCAAAGAAGCGCGCGAAGACAGTGTGGACCTGCTCGAAGAGGCACATGAGCTTGCTTTGTCCAGATCTGCTATCTACCAGCAAGACCTACGCTGCTACCATGCCAACCAGATTCAGCCTACCTCATCCCGCAAGGGCGACCTGGTGCTGTGACTGGTGCAGAGCACGAAGGGAATGCACAAGCTGTCCCTTCCTTGGGAAGGACCGTTCATTATCAGCCAAGCGCTGCACAACAACTCATACTACCTCATTGACTCCCAGCGACCGGCAAAGAACAAGGTCGAGAGCTCCGACGAAGAAACTGAGCGCCCTTGGAACGCGAACCTACTCCATCCATTTTACACTCGAGCAAGAAGTGTATGTATCTTACTTTCATGTAATGAATGAACAAGCTGAGGAGCCTCAACATAGTCTCGAGGACTCCGTGTTTATCTAACATCTCCAGTTGTTTTGTCTTTTATCCGGCTTCAGCAGTCTCTACCAAAGATTCGCCAGCTGGCCCAAACGCCTACGTCTTTCCTAGACGGTTAAGTATTGTACACGACACCTAGGGCCCACTCTTTGTTTCCGGCTTCAGACCGCAAACGAGCTGTCAACCTGGCAAGAGAAAAAGGCTGAAGTACCCTTACAAGAAATGATCTAAAGGAAAGGCAACGACACTGGACAATCCGACTGCGCCTGCCCGACCTAAGCTGATGATAACAACCGAAAGTATCGTGTAGTATGCTAACCTAGCTACCCCTTCGGTTCTGGTTGCAGACCGCAATCCGGATCGCAGCCGACAAGGTCATAGCTTGAAAGGCCAATGCTCACTGAGAAAAGCACTAAGTTATCGGCCTAGTTCGAAAGGGCATATTTTCCAAGTTCTCGCATGACCATAAACATAACCACCTGTGTGCGCGACTAATGCATGCGGCGTTGTGTTTATTTTTGCACGAGCTACAATCCAGCAAGACAGTAGGCAGAAAAGTGCTTCGACCCGGCTAGCTAGTCCAGCCGGCCCGAACCTCGAGGACTAGACCCTGTGGGCACGCTCCCGCACACCCATAAAAGAACTTCAAGGAGGAAAAGAGCTTCGACCTGGTTGTCTACTCCAGCCGGCCCAAACCTCGGGGACTAAATCCAGTGGGCATGCTCCCGTGCACCCACACAAAAACGCAAAGGACCAGAACACCCAAAAGAACAATAACCAAAACAAATCTGAGTCGAAGCAAAAGAAGCATCTGATAGATCAATGGAAGACAAAGCTTCCGTGCCAGTTTAAACATTACATAAATTGTTCACCAAAAGGACATGCAGAATAGTAAGAAAGTTTTCAACAAGGACAAATACACCTGGCATCCCAGGGATTCAATGTTGAGGTCCAGCGGAGGAAGAAGGAATATCGCCACCGGGTGCACGAGCTTGGCTTGAGGAGGCAATGTCGGTACCAGCTGCGGGGGTTTGGCTGGAGGAGGCAATGTCACCACCGGCTGGAGGCGCCTGGACCCATTTGAATGGCTCCGGCTCCGTGGGGTTTCTGAAGTCGTGATCCAGCTACACGTAGCTTCCAATGTTGACTCCACACGACCGGATCTCAGGGATGCTCTGCCGGATATCTTCATAGTTGGTTCCAGCACGGAATACTCGGGTGAGAGCGCCAAGATCCGCGTCCGGATACTAGGATTTCACCAGCGCCATCTCCACGCCACCGCAGGCCGCCCACTCCCACGAGGTGTCAAGCACGTCCAGACCAGGCTTGAACCTGGTCACTAGATCGGCAATGGTATGCGGCTCGCCCGTCTTTGGCCACACATATTGGAAGAACTCCATGCCAACGTTGTGAAGCTCGGCGCTCTCCTTGGACAGAACCGCAACCAGATCTTCCGACATGAGCTCGCGACCAGCCTCCTCCACAGGCAGGTGCGCTACAGCCTGGTCGGTTGACTAGGGGTAATGAGCCACAACCGGACAAAACCAAGAGGTAAATCAAGAGCCGATGATAGGAAAAATCACCCCAGGCGGAAAAGACAGAGCAGCATGAATTTACTGACGACCAACTCAGCTATGCGCTGCAGTTGCGCCGTTGCCTCCCTCTCGCGGGACCAGACCGTCTTCAGCAAATCTTCCTGTTGAGCGTAAGCTGCCTCCACAGTCTTCAGCGCCTCCGCCCAGGTGTCAGTGGCCTTCTTGCCTCTCTCAACCACGACCTTCTTGCTGATACGTCGGAAATGTATCTATAATTTTTTATGCTCCATGATTGTTTAGTATCCACTTTGTCTTATGCTTTGTCTACACTTTGAGGTGTTTTTATATGTTTTCTGGACTAACCTATCAACAAGATGCCATAGTGCCAGTTGCTTGTTTTCTTCTGTTTTTGGTTCCAAAAAAGGCAGAAAATCAATATTCTCGGAATTGGACGGGACAAAAGCTAAACTCATTATTTTTCCCAGAGCAACATGGAACCACGAAGCAGAGTTGGAGGAGGACACCAGGGAGGCCGCACCCCCTAGGCACGGGCCAGCCCTGGTGGCGCCCATAGGGGGTATGGGCCCCCTGGACCTCAACCGACCTTGCCTCCTATGCCTATAAGAAGCCCCCAGGGAGAAAACCCTAAATCATCTAGATCAGAAAGCCACGAAAACTTCCGTAGTGCAGCCGCCACCAAAGGGGCGATTCGGGGGACAGAAAGTCTCTATTCCGGCACCCTGCCGGGACGGGGAAGTGCCCCGGGAGCCATCTCCATCGATCTCCACCACCATCTCCATCGCCGTTGCTGATGCCCATGATGAGGAGGGAGTAGTTCTTCCTCGAGGCTAAGGGCTCTACCGGTAGCTATGTCTTCATCTCTCTCTCTATGCATTATCTTGTTGTGGTCATGAGATTTGTAATCAAGTAGATCTACCTTGCTATTCAAGTGCTTCAATAGATCTCTGCTCTCCCCATGTGTGTGAAAGTGACAGCGTGCGCGTCATGGTGGCACTTAGTCTAGAGTCTACATAAATACTTATCGTGCTTTAATAGATCTATGTTTTCCCCCACGTGTCTGAAAGTGACAGCATGCACACCGTGTGTGGCACTTAAGCTAGGTTACATATATATTTGTTATGAGTTATATTTTTATTTGGTTGTCTCTATGAAATTGTGGTGTTTGTTGGAACCATCTAGCGCTCAAGGTGACAGTGTGGGGTTATCTAGATGGGGAAGGCAGACTTTGAGGTGTGCTTTTGTAGGCCTACCGTGGATTAGAGTGTCCAACCGGAGAGTAGTATCATGAAGAGAAGATATTTATATGAGAGAGTGTTCACTAGTGAAAGTATGATCACTAGGCCTTGTTTCTAAACATTGAAACACCGTTCACAACTAGATCTGTTGCATGTTTGCTTGCTTCCTTATTGTTGCCTTTAGTCCTTACCTCACCGTCAAGCTATTTTCTGGTACCGTTACCGCTTGTATTTCACTATCTCCTCGCCGAACTAGTGCACCTATACACCTGACAAGTGTATTGGGTGTGTTGGGGACACAAGTGACTTCTTGTATCTTGATTGCAGGGTTGCTTGAGAGGGATACCTTTGACCACTTCCTCCCCGAGTTCGATAAACGTTGGGTAATCCACTTAAGGGAAACTTGCTGCTGTTCTACAAACCTCTGCACTTGGAGGCCCAACAACTGTCTACAAGAATAGAAGTGCGTAGACATCACTTGCCTCTCTCAGCCGCGACCTCCAACTTATTATTCGCTGCCACCAACTGGTCTATCTTAATCTGGCGGGTTTGATTGAACTCCTGCAGCCGGGCGACCTCAACCTTTAATCGCTCCACCTCCTTATCCTTCTCCACAATCAAGGCTTTAGGAGGGTACCCGATGGTCAACAAGAAACGAGAAAAGGAGGATAATCTCCAAGACATGTTAGAGGAAGAAATCTTACGCCCCAATTCTTGTGTACTCCTTGTAGCCTCAGATAATGCTTTCTGCAGAAAAAGGGCAGTAACGAGCCAAACACACAGAAATCCAGCTTGAAAAGGCCAATCCTGCTACGAAAAATCCGGCTACAAAGCAAATATATGGAGAGAGACACCTACCTCCAAAGAAACATACAATACTTTGGATTCGCCAAGCCCCCGCTCCATCGTCTCCACCAGGTGGCGAGCCTGGTCGAGGGAGACGTGCACCGCACTAGAGAGCTGCACGAGGACGGCAGCCGGCGTCAGCACAGTTGGAGCTGGCCTCGAACCAGTCACCAAGACCTTGTCGTCATCAGCGGTGACGTGCGAGGGCGCAACCACCACCAACTCGGCTCTAGTGGGGTCGGAAGCTCCTGCCCCACTGCTACCTCCCGCAGCCAACTAAATCAGGGCGATCGGCACCTCCTCATCCGGCTCCTCGATGATGGACCTGGCTAAACTGGCTGGAGCATCGATCCAAGCCGGGTTCACGCCAGCCGGGCGGAGGATGGGGGTGCCAGAGCCCAGACCGACCGTGAAGAGCTGCACGATCCGTGATGTCGCGGGAGAGTGATGCAGCGCTCGCAGCTGGTGAGGTCTGAGTAGGTGCAAGCAAAGGCGACGCGGACGGTCCAGCTAGCTTGGTCTATGCCGGAGCAGCCGGGGTGGGCGCAATCTGTTCCACGGTCGGAGCTGGGGAAGAGGTGGCGGCGACAGCAACAAAGCCGCCCAGTGACATTGCCTCGCTAGAAAAGAACGAACCCAAGCGGTTCAAGAAAACAGAAGAAAGAACAAGCAAAAACAAGGAGAGAGCAAAGCCCTCACCCATCGATGGATGGCATAACGTTCGCCATCCGCTCCCAGCGCATCCTCTTCTGCTCCGCAGCAGCCAGGGCGGTGCTGCTGACTGCAAGTGCACAGATCGTTTGTAGCTAGTTTCTAAATAAAGATATCGATCCCACAGGGAGCAGGAGTCTGAGGTCTAATAACTCTTGAATTAAATACTAAAATAGAAATGCTAAAATAAAGTTCTAAGTAACAAGATAAAATGCGATTATTGTATAAAAATGTGTTTTGGGGTTTTTGGTATAAGAGAACAATAAGTAAAGTAAAACAAACTGAATATAGAAAATAAGTGTCGCGTGTGTAAAAGAGATTTGAAACTGCAATGGGGGAAAGCGTACTTAGGGAGTAGCGAATACACCTCTAGCATTTATAAAACGTCTAAAGTAAAGATTATTATCATGAACATTCTCAAATATGTATGTGTGGGAGGAACTCTGTATTTGGAAAAATAGGCAGCAACCACTGCTCACATCATCCTCATAACCACAATAGACAACAATCAACATGAATTGAATTACCACGCTATTAAGGGATTTGATCCCGCAGGACGTATCCCATGACATGGATAGTGTTTCGTGAGTTTCCTCGGTTCCCAAGTTGATACGTAAGGAGTGCCAACAACTTTATAGTTACTGCAAGTGCTAACACACCTCCATCTACCAACAAGGAGTTCCCTCCATGCATCAAGTCCTCACAAGAGGCAAATATTGAGAGGTCGACTTCTCCCAACATCAAGATGAAGACAATCTAACACATGGTCACAATGATGAATATCATAATAAACTTTATCTTATTTCAATCTCATATTAGGGTTTATCCATCTCCCAAGAACTAATGATCTACTCAGACATGGAGGCAATCAACATCATGGAAAAATTAATGGAATCTATCATAGATGAATAGTACATTTATAAATCCACAACGAGTACAGAAATTACAACAAGATCTAGACAAGATGTAGATGGGATGGATGGAGATGGTGATGATGTAGTGGTTGATGATGAAGACCGATGCCTTAGCCTCCCGGATCTGTGTAGGGCGAAGATGGATCCCCAGTGGATGAGTTCTCCCTCCATATGCCTTCCGGAGGTGAGGTTTCGGTGATTTCTGGGTGTTCTGTATCTCTCCGATCTAGTTACACGAGGTGAAACTACTTGAGGAGGCAGTGTCGGTGCCAACTATACGGTCGATTGTTAAACCTTCTGTATCCTCCAATTTCTTTGGGTTTTCTTTTATTGTTATTGATATTTCCCAAATAAGTGATTTACATTGTTTTTGACTCCTTTTCACTCCAATACAACTTTTCCAAGAATTGTGTCCATCGTATCCTGATCCTGGTGAAAATAGACATAAAAGATGCGCGCAAACGCCATAAAATACCAAGATCCTACAACTACAATGCAAAACAATAATATAAAACATGATGAAAATATGCACTCATCAACTTCCCCAAGCTTAGACCCTTGCTCGTCCCGAGCAAGTTTAGCTGTAATGGATGTGATCCTCATATTCATGAAGCTTAGTCGGTAAAATAAATGAGGCAGTTGCAGCATGCGATTATCATATATGATACATAAGAATAAGTTCATGAATAGTACCTTACTTGAACCATCCTAATAATATTAGCAGGTTTCCACACCTTAGCATTTAACAGTTCACAAAAGATTACTCTCAACATGATGTAAAACTATTCGGTTCGACCGAATGAGTTAGCGAGGTAGTACCAAGTGTTTTAGGATTAACATATTCACTTGGGATTCAAAATCTCAAACGTTTCTTTGTCTTACTACAATATAGTGGTGTATGCCTATTTGCTCTTTGCACATTTGCTCTTTTTCTTCTCTCTTTTCTTATTTCTTTATATATATATATATATATATATATATGTGCTCACACTTTTGTTTAAGTGCTGTGCAAAGGAGTTAGCCATACATTCCACTTCATGTAGGAATTCAAAGTTTAACGATCTCAATTACCAAATTCCAATTGTATATGAAGCATATTTTATCGATTGAATAGTCTACCTCGTCTTGTTCTCACTATAATTTGATAGAATTTTTAATTTTCCTTTGTTCAAGGTTTCTTTTTCAACTCTAATTCATTAGATAATTTTTCCTTTGTAAAACAAACCATGAACTTACAACATATTGACCAAAGTATCTTTGTATGTTCCATTAATACCAATGGTGTGGAAGACTCCTATTGTTATCATCAAGCGAAAGTAAAATTATACTCAAGCCATTCATATATATAATAAGACAAGCACAAACTTAATAATGCTCCATATATGATAGTAAACTCAGAATTTCATAAAAGGGATCGACTATTCCTAAAGGGAATTCTAATGATGCAAACTTTATTTCTAAACTCAAAGTAATGCAAAACTAGAATAGTAATAAAAACATATAAGATAGATTACACGGTATTAAAGATCTCCCCAAGCTTGGAATCAAGCCAGGCGGGATCAAATAATCCCTCACGATTATTTGATACCATGATTATTGTAGATCACTGTGGAGTCATGGCACGTGGTATCTTATCTTCACGGGACAGCCTGAGACGGAGGGATTGACTGACAACCTATAGTTATTTAATATGCAGCTTGTAGAAAAGATTATTTTGCTCCAGCACTTTCACTTGTTCTTTAATGAGATCATTGTTACTTTGGAGGGTTTGTATTGCCATAAGACTCATAGAAAACCTGCTTTGGTGGTCTGCTTCATATCTTCATCAAGTTTATCAAGATAAAATCGTAGCCACCGAAGATGCGTGGGTGTCCCTGGTGCCTCCTTCTCCATCACTGCAATCTTTAGCTCGAGAGATTTCAACTCCCTCTTTCGGCGTCCATAGTCGGTGTTGATAAAATCCATAGGGTCGACTTTGATCTCCTTGTCCTGCTTGCTATTGCTCCCAACCTCCATAGGAACTTATCTCCTTGGATTCTTGTCCCTAGTTTGCTCTATTATTGTGTGTCCTCACGTAAGAGATTGATTCCTTGTGATTATGATTAGAGAGATACAATGGCAGTATATAAGAGGAGTCAAAGGTCAGTAAAACTCACGAGAAACACAAAATTCACGCCCAAGAAAAGAATCTTAATGAAACAGGGAAAGAAATCACGGATTTGGAGAAGTCCTGCCGCGTAACGACCAACTATACGGTCGCGACCCGTATAGCTCCGGCCATATAGTTGTGTAAGATCCCTCCTTTATAAAGGAAAAAGGATCCTTGTGTTTACAATACTAGTCCCTGGATCAATAGCTAGCATCCACAGTTAAGATGTAATATCAAGATACAAAGGTCATAATACAACTTTATAACCAGGAATAAAATAATTTATTACATCTTACATAGCTCATTTGGCTATCTCATTACAATGCAGCAGAATTTAACAATAGCATGGGGTCCTTCATCTTCAAAGTGCCACATGCAGACATGTTGGTTGTAGACTTGTAATCCTAATCATTAAACTTCACTAATATCAAACAAACCTGCAACATAACAAGTTACAGCCACAAGGGTCAATACATTTGAATTGTATTGGCAAGTGATACTATGGTAGTAAAGTGGAGTCTATCATCTATATGCATTTGGCTAAGTGGATCTTAGGCTTGCATTGCTCAAAATAGATTTTCCTTATCATTTGAAAACACTAAGTTTTTGCTTGACAAAATCTTTCCCAAGGCATCTCCCAATAGAAATTGGTGATCCTTTAACCCTTGTTCTGTAGGGATTCGTAGCATGGAAAACAAAAATTTTCTATCGCATACAAACAAACAAGCCAAGATCTATCTACTAGATTGTAGCAACGAGTCGATGGAATAACTCACCCTCGAAGATTCCAAAGTGTTTAACGAGAGCGGATTCTCGTGGGTGATGTAGTCGTACTCTTCCCGATCTCAAGATCGCGTAGACGATCCTTCCGGCGCTGCGTTCCGACAGCGCTCCCGCAGTCGGTCACACGTTCGGTACTCGACGAAGACCTTCCTCTCCCTTGTTCCAGCAGGCAGCGGAGGTTGTAGCACTCTCCTCGCGATTCCGGCAGCACAACGGCGTGGTACCGGAAGTAGAGGGGAGATCTCGCAGGGCTTCGCCTTAAGCCGGAGCGAGTATGGTGGAGTATGATAGAGTTCTCGACGATCTAGGGTTTAGACATGCCTAGGAGGGGGCAAGGCCGGCGGCTAGGGTTTGACCTAGGCGGCGGCGAGTGCCCTAGGGCCGGCGGCGGCTATGGAGGCGGCGGCGGCTTGGGGCTAGGGTTTAGAGGTAGGGAACTTGTGTGTCTAGGAGGGGAGCCCTGCCCCTCCTTATATAGGTGGAGGGGGCCGGCCAAGGGGAGGGGGGTCCCTCCACAAGTCGGCTTGGTGGTGCGCCGGCGGTGGGAGGAGGAACTCCTCCCCCAAGTCGGTTTCCACCTCCCTCTCCACTTCCCAAAACTAGCCGTTTGACTTTCAAACTTGGCGTTTGACTTTTCAAACTAGGATTTGAATAAACCCTCTATTTTGTTCAGCGATGACACCGAGTACATAATGCAATCATACCAATTTGATATAACACATTCATGTACCCTTCCCCTCCGGAGTGCTGGACATTCCGGAACCTTCTAGAACATTCCCGATGAAAACACCGGAACCATTCCCCAACTCCGAAACGGGACTTCCCTTATATGAATCTTATTCTCCGGACCATTCCGAATCTCCTCGTGATATCCCGGATCCCATCCGAGACTCCGAACAACATTCAGACTCTTTCTCATCATTCCATAACTACTCAAACAACGTCGAATTCTTAAGTGTGTCTCCCTACGGTTCGTGAATTATGCGGACATGATCGAGACACTTCTCCGAACAATAACCAATAGAGGAATCTGGAAATTCATATGGCTCCCACATATTTCTATGATTACTTTGCGATCGAATGAACCACTTACATACGATACCAATTTCCCTTTGTCTCACGATAGTTTACTTATCCGAGGTTATGATCGTCGGTATGTCTGCATACCTAGTTCAACCTCGTTACCGATAAGTACTCTTTTCTTGTTCCCGTGATATGTGATCCCTTGTGAGCCAGTCACATGCTTGCAAGCTAATTGGATGTCATTTCACCGAGAGGGCCTAGAGTATATCTATCCGTCATATGGATGGACAAATCCCACTCTTGATCCATGTGTTTCAACCAATACTTTCCGAACACTCAATGCCACCTTTATAGCCACCTAGTTACGGTGTGTTGTTTGATGTCATCAAAGCATCCATCTGGTAAAGGTGATATGCATGATCTCATGGTCGAAGGAATTAGGTTACTATGTATAAGAAAGCATATAGCAATTGAACTATTTAAAATGACTTGATCTTTATGCTATGCTTATCTATAGGAGTATATCCACCATATCATTCTCCTAACGATATGATCTTGTTGTTAATAACATCTCAATGTTCATGATAGGGAAACCACAATCATTTATTAACCAACAAGCTAGTGATGTATAGAGGCTTTACTAGGGACTTCAAATTAAGTTTACAAATCACACAAGTATTAATGTTTCCTCGTTAATACTATTATAGCATGAATGTAAACATTTATCATAAACACAAAGATATAATAATAACTACATTTATTATTGCCTCTAGGGCATATCTCCAACATGTTCACCCACAAGTTTTTAACTTAGAAATTGGGATGAGGAGATTCTTGATAGCTTCCATGTCTTGATGCTCAAATTGTCCTTTGCCAGGGACATGGCTAAGTACTTAGATTTTACACTCTGCAGAGGTAGTGCACTTTCCCCACAAGACTTGGTTTCACCAAGACAAGATCTTTCAGAAGCCTTCCCTTAGACCAGAATGGACGCGCTCCAACCTATCATACCCCTACCACCAACTGTCCATTTGGCTAAGTTATTGCAACCTATATGATCCAGGCAGAGCCCATAATGCCAAGTGGCTGCACTTGAAGCTTCTCAACATTTGACATCTCAAATCTCTTTGTTCCTGGGTGGCATTCCACAAGTGTGATACACAAGGTTCACCAGTCCCCTGGCCTTGTGTAACCACTCAACACAAACCATTCCTTCCATTCCACCTAGGTGATTCATTCACTTAGTTGTTTTATTAAACAAAACACAAGTCCTTGACTTGGAAATATTCCATAGTATGAATATATATTCCACCCTTGTTTTCTATTAGCTAAGCTAAGCATGATAGTAGTAGGAATCTTAACTTAGGAAATTTCTACTAAGGTTTCATCTACTAGGATTTCCCATAGCATAGTTTATACTTAGCAAAAATTCCATGCAAGTCCTACTTAGAAATATCACTAATGCATAGTGAAAATAATGGGACAAAAGTATGAAGCATCACTTGCCTTTTTGGTAGAGAGTATAAGTTCACTCCTTGATCTTTGAAATGTTCACTCACTTTAAATCACTACAATTCAATCAAGCAAACAACATTTCAATCTACCATTCAAGCAATTCATCACATAAAATAATAATAACAAAACAATGCATGCAAGCATGCTAAAGATTGTTTTATTTGGATAAGTGGTTTCTAATGGGTTATAAACATTTGAAAACACCTAATGATCATTTTATAAAGTGGCAAAATCATTTGCAAAAGATTTCACTTCATAAACCATTTTTAGCCAAGTCATTATTTTATGTGGTTGAAAATGTCTTTAGTAAAGTAATGATTTTATAGGATTCACCAAATACATTTTAAAATCATAAAACTTGGTGTTTGGGGTCAGAGAGTTTAAATCAAAACATTTCCCAAAGGTTTTCCTCCAAAATCATTTTTAACAACTAAACCATATTTTTATTTGGCTAGAAATGTTTTAATTCAAGGTTTTATTCTTTTGCTTCACCAAATACATTTTTGAAACCACCATTTGATTTCTAGGGTCAGTAGGTTCAAAACAAAACATTTGCCAAAGGTTTTATCCCCAAAATCATTTTAGAACAAATTTTATATTCTAAACATGCCTATACAAGTTTCTACAAAAAAAAAACAATTTAACAGAAGCTTTTTACTAAAAAAAAGTGCATGGTTGGCCAGGGCTTGTCTTTCTGAATCCATTGATATAAAATTTGCAAAATTTGGACGTGTAGATTAAAAGTTATAGATTTTACAAAATCTAGCATCTAATAGATCAAATCTGTTTTAAATCAAACGGACAGGGACACGTGGCTAGTTCTTACTCGCTGATACCGGTTTGCGTGGATCAGCAACATGAGGCGTTGGATCTAATGACGATCGTGCGGCACAGATCCATCCATACCCTTTCAGTTAAATGAATCTATCGCGTCACTATGATCTGGATCGGACGGCTACCATTAGATTGCCACTAACTGGCGGTGCGACGACGGTGGCGCGCGGCGGCGACGCTCGGGCGGCAGCGCTCTGGCTATTCCAGGAATCTAGAGGAAGAGAGGGTATGCTCACCGTGTTCGCCGGGACGTGCTGGATCTCAACGTGCCCGTGGTTGGCGAAGGGGCGCACAGAGATGATGGCGATTCCTCGCCGAAGTTGTCCTCTGGCTCGGGCTCGTCCTGTCGAAGATGATGGCGAAGGCACGGGGCACGCCAGAGAGAAAAGGAGATGCGGTTAGATGCGCGGGTTCACGGCGAGCATGTGCGTGTGAAGGAGAGGGATTAGGGTGGTTAGACTTTTACCAGGGCTTCGCCGGAGAGGTAGCAGACGACGGCGGCGCTCAGTCGAGGAGGTTGCCCATGTTCTGGGTCAAGCGCGGGCAAGCTGATGCTGCAGAGAGAAGCGCCAGGGGGTGGAGGTCAAGCTAGGGTGCTCGAGGAGGCGAGGGGCGGCAGGGTTTGGCCGAAATTGTCGCCGGAGCTTGTCGGAGACAGAGGGGTCGTCGCGAGCAATACGGGCAGCCTGAGGGCTCCGGTGGGGTGGCGTCTGGGGGGAAAGAGGGAGGCGATTAAGAGGGCGGTGACGCGGCGAGGATTAAAAGCAACATTAGGGCGAATTTATCGCGAGTATTCAATGGCAGAAAACGGCCAGGTGTGGTCTTCACGTGGGTGGAAACGATGAACAACGCTGTGGGGTCCGACGGTCAGTGAGAGAGAGTGTGTGGGAGTGGGGTCCACGCGTCAGTGTCGCTGCAGGTTCTTTCTTTGGTGCGAAATGTTTTTCTGCAGGAGAGAAGGAGAGGTGTGATGTTGGGCCTTAGTGGGCTAGATGGGCTGGGTCGAGTCTGTTTATATTTTTTTGTTCCTGTTTCTTTTCTTTTTCCATTTCTTTTATTCAGTTTTGGTTTTATTTAATCATTTCAAGCATCCATTTGAATTCAAACCTTTGTCAAATTTTGTGTAGCTTCAAACACTGATTAATAAAACATTCTGAAATCATTTTAGAATAATTTATTTATTCTTTTTAAGGTCTTTTAATTTTTCAAAATAGGCTCTAGTTTTAAAACAAATAAGATTTAATAATAATTTCAAACACCATTTAAATTTCTAAATCCTTCAAAAACTTTTCATTAGGTTCTTATTCAATTATAAGGATGTCAAAAATAGTTCACTTTGAATTATTTGGAATAATTTTAATATGATTTATTAATCATTTGAATTGGGCATTTGTTTAATTCCAATGGAATTAAATATAGTTTTGATTCCCTAAATTTTATTTGGAAGATTTATTTTATTTAAGTTAATTAAACAACTTTTATTCCACTTGGGTAAATTCCAAAATACTATTTTCTCATGAATTATATAGTTATTCTTATTAGAGATTTGTCTTTATTAAAATAGGGATAGAATGGTTAATGCCATTTATTTTATTTTGGAAATTCTTTATCCTTTTATTTTTATTTGGATTTGTGTTGTATTCATTCCATTTGATTATGGACTAGGCCAAGATTTAATTTGGTCTTTAAATAATCCTTATTTAATATTTCTTTCTTCACCTTATAAAATCCATATCTTTTTATTTATAGATCCAAACTTGGTGATTCCAATTTGTAAAATCTTATTTGATATTTATTTATCCTTTTAAATATCTTTAGGATTATTTGCTCTCCATTTGGTATGGATTTTTAGATAGGTTCTTTATTAGCTTTGGAAATTTAATTTCCTTATCTAATTAAATTCATAAGATTTTATTTATGGTTCCAAATTAAGTGAAACCAATTTCTATGGTCTTATAACATTTCTATTTGTCTTTCTTGATCATTTGTGAATGTTTGTTGACCAATTTTTATATGGATCAAATCCATAGGCTTGGAGATAACATGGAAATGGTTTTTATTCCATTAGGGTTTAGGGTTTGGATTTATCTTCCAAGTGTTTAAATTTCAAAATGCATCTTATGTGGAATGCATTCCACTTGATTTGAATTTTGTTGAATTCAAACTTTAATTAAAGTTTGTTCAAGATGGGATTTTAAGTTTCCTTTTAGAAACAAAGTTTCTTTTCACCCTGAAATTCAACAATTATTTATTTTGTTTATTTATTTTTCACATTGCAACACTTGGAAAATCTTGGGATGTGACAGGCTACCACCCTTAAAATAAATCTCGTCCCGAGATTTGGGGAGGCTAGGGGTTACAAGTTGGCTCAAAGCATCTAGGGTACTACCACCCTTAAAAAATTTCCAACTAGATTACATCTTGGTTTGCTTGGGATCTTGTTGAAATCTCTCTGGGCAAACATCTGCATAGTGTCCTTTATTTCCACACTTGAAACATGTGACAAGGCTGAGATCCTTCATAGGCTTTATCTTGTGCTTCATCTTTTCTGGACAGTTGCTTGCATAATGTCCTTGGTTACCACAATTGTAACATGTGATAAGATTGAGTTCTTCACGTATCTTCTGTGGACAAGTTGACACATAATGGCCTAGCTCTTTGTAGTTGTTGCACCACACTTGGCTAATTTCCTTATAATTCTTCTTCTTGGGTTTCTCCAAAGCTAGGAGTGCTTCTAGTTCATGTTCTTCATATGTTATCTTAAAGGTAGGAAAAGTTCCTGGTCTCCTTGACCTTTTCCTTGGATAATACATATGTCTCCTCTTTGGTCCTTTAAATTGAGCCATATTGCATGGGGGTACAAGCTAAGATTTTCCTTTGTCTTCATATTGCTTGGTAGACTTGGCTCTCTCATGGTAGTCTGCAATCAGTTGTTGTACTCCACCTTGTTTCCTTTGTTGAACTATGGAATAGATGGGGCATTGGATAGGGACATGATTATTTCCTTCACATAGGTAACAAGTAGCTTGAGATGTGGGGCATTGATTAGCTGGGTGTTTCTCTTCACAATTGGGGCATTGATCTTCATGCTCTTTGGAAGTGTGATCCTTGTCTCCACAAACATTGCAAGATTGGGTTCCTTCTAAAATATCATCTTTGTCATCCTTGTTGTCACAAACTCCTTTGGAAGAGTTGTCTTCCATGTTGATCATTTGAGTGGCCATCCTTTGCAACAATTGGGATTGAATTTCCAAAAACCTTTGCATGGTTGGATCTGCCTCACTGGTGTTGGCTATAAATTGAGCTGTCACTTGGTTCAACTGGGTTTGGTTACTATGAGTTCTCTCATGTTGGTTTCTTGGTTGTTGTTGTTTTCACCATCCTTGATGTTGGAGTCTCTTGGAGAAGTCATCTGTTTGGGTTGGATTTGGATTAGAATGGGCAAAAAGATTTCTAAGGAAATAATTCTAATCACACACATCACAATTCACACAAGCAATGTGCAAGAAATCACAAACGAACATTCCACTCAAACAACAAGTTTCAAGCACATTTTTAGGCAATAAAATATTTTGTTACACCACATAAGTTGGTGGGTTTGACTTAAACTAAATATGGTGGTCCATCTATATGGTTCACTTGAGATCATTCTATCCTTCTTGGTGGATTCTTCTTGAATAAGATCTTTGTATCCTTGGAGAATTCTTGGTCACAAGAACTTCAAAGGTGATGATGATTCCCATGTTGTGTTTCCTTAGTCTTCAAGTCTTGAGCAGTATTTCTTGTCTCACTTGTAGTCCTTAGTGATATCCAAGGTTGAAGTCCTTGGTGAAAATGTTGAAGATGTTGAAGTCATTAGAGTTGAAGATGTTGAAGTCATTAGAGTTGATGAAGTCCTTTGCACATGGTGAAGTCTTTGGCCATGGGTAGGCTTTGTCCATCAAGTTTGAAATAGAAGAGTTGTAGAATCAAAACCAAAATGGTTGAGGAAAGAGTTTACAGGATTGTTTGTAAATAAGTTTTGGAACAAATACAACTACTATTTTTCTAAGGGGTTTTGTCCATTCCTAGGGTTACAATCCTACAGGCAACACAATGCTCTGATACCATCTGTAAGATCCCTCCTTTATAAAGGAAAAAGGATCCCTGTGTTTACAATGCTAGTCCCTGGATCAATAGCTAGCATCCACAGTTAAGATGTAATATCAAGATACAAAGGTCATAATACAACTTTATAACCAGGAATAAAATAATTTATTACATCTTACATAGCTCATTTGGCTATCTCATTACAATGCAGCAAAATTTAACAATAGCATGGGGTCCTTCATCTTCAAAGTGCCACAGGCAGACATGTTGGTTGTAGACTTGTAATCCTAATCATTAAACTTCACTAATATCAAACAAACCTGCAACATAACAAGTTACAGCCACAAGGGTCAATACATTTGAATTGTATTGGCAAGTGATACTATGGTAGTAAAGTGGAGTCTATCATCTATATGCATTTGGCTAAGTGGAGCTTAGGCTTGCATTGCTCAAAAAAGATTTTCCTTATCATTTGAAAACACTAAGTTTTTGCTTGACAAAATCTTTCCCAAGGCATATCCCAATAGAAATTGGTGATCCTTTAACCCTTGTTCACCCACAAGTTTTTAACTTAGAAATTGGGATGAGGAGATTCTTGATAGCTTCCATGTCTTGATGCTCAAATTGTCCTTTGCCAGGGACATGGCTAAGTACTTAGATTTTACACTCTGCAGAGGTAGTGCACTTTCCCCACAAGACTTGGTTTCACCAAGACAAGATCTTTCAGAAGCCTTCCCTTAGTCCAGAATGGACGCGCTCCAACCTATCATACCCCTACCACCAACTGTCCATTTGGCTAAGTTATTGCAACCTATATGATCCAGGCAGAGCCCATAATGCCAAGTGGCTGCACTTGAAGCTTCTCAACATTTGACATCTCAAATCTCTTTGTTCCTGGGTGGCATTCCACAAGTGTGATACACAAGGTTCACCATTCCCCTGGCCTTGTGTAACCACTCAACACAAACCATTCCTTCCATTCCACCCAGGTGATTCATTCACTTAATTTTTTTATTAAACAAAACACAAGTCCTTGACTTGGAAATATTCCATAGTATGAATATATATTCCACCCTTGTTTTCTATTAGCTAAGCTAAGCATGATAGTAGTAGGAATCTTAACTTAGGAAATTTCTACTAAGGTTTCATCTACTAGGATTTCCCATAGCATAGTTTATACTTAGCAAAAATTCCATGCAAGTCCTACTTAGAAATATCACTAATGCATAGTGAAAATAATGGGACAAAAGTATGAAGCATCACTTGCCTTTTTGGTAGAGAGTATAAGTTCACTCCTTGATCTTTGAAATGTTCATTCACTTCAAATCACTACAATTCAATCAAGCAAACAACATTTCAATCTACCATTGAAGCAATTCATCACATAAAATAATAATAACAAAACAATGCATGCAAGCATGCTAAAGATTGTTTTATTTGGAGAAGTGGTTTCTAATGGGTTATAAACATTTTAAAACACCTAATGGTCATTTTATAGTGGCAAAATCATTTGCAAAAGATTTCACTTCATAAACCATTTTTAGCCAAGTCATTATTTTATGTGGTTGAAAATGTCTTTAGTAAAGTAATGATTTTATAGGATTCACCAAATACATTTTCAAATCATAAAACTTGGTTTTTGGGGTCAGAGAGTTTAAATCAAAACATTTCCCAAAGGTTTTCCTCCAAAATCAATTTTAACAATTAAACCATATTTTTATTTGGCTAGAAATGTTTTAATTCAAGGTTTTATTCTTTTGCTTCACCAAATACATTTTTGAAACCACCATTTGATTTCTAGGGTCAGTAGGTTCAAAACAAAACATTTGCCAAAGGTTTTATCCCCAAAATCATTTTAGAACAAATTTTATATTCTAAACATGCCTATACAAGTTTCTGCAAAAACAAACAATTTAACAGAAGCTTTTTACTAAAAAACGTGCATGGTTGGCTTGGTCTTGTCTTGCTGAATCCATTGATATAAAATGTGCAAAATTTGGACGTGTAGATTAAAAGTTATAGATTTTACAAAATCTAGCATCTAATAGATCAAATCTGTTTTAAATCAAACGGACAGGGACACGTGGCTAGTTCTTACTCGCTGATACCGGTTCGCGTGGATCAGCAACGTAAGGCGTTGGATCTAATGACGATCGTGCGGCACAGATCCATCCATACCCTTTCAGTTAAATGAATCTATCGCGTCACTACGATCTGGATCGGGCGGCTACCATTAGTCTGCCACTAACTGGCGGCGCGACGACGGTGGCGCGCGGTGGCGACGCTCGGGCGGCAGCACTCTGGCTATTCCAGGAAGCTAGGGGAAGAGAGGGTATGCTCACCGTGTTCGCCGGGACGTGCTGGAGCTCAACGTGCCCGTGGTTGGCGAAGGGGCGCACAGAGATGATGGCGATTCCTCGCCGGATTTGTCCTCTGGCTCGGGCTCGTCCTGTCGAAGATGATGGCGAAGGCACGGGGCACGCCAGAGAGAAAAGGAGATGTGGTTAGATGCACGGGGTCACGGCGAGCATGTGCGTGTGAAGGAGAGGGATTAGGGTGGTCAGACTTTTACCAGGGCTTCGCCGGAGAGGTAGCAGACAACGGCGGCACTCAGTCGAGGAGGTTGCCCACGTTCTGGGTCAAGCGCGGGCAAGCTGATGCTGCAGAGAGAAGCGCCAGGGGGTGGAGGTCACGCTCGGGTGCTCGAGGAGGCGAGGGGCGGCAGGGTTTGGCCGGAATTGTCGCCGGAGCTTGTCGGAGACAGAGGGGTCGTCGCGAGCAATACGGGCAGCCTGAGGGCTCCGGTGGGGTGGCGTCTGGGGGGAAAGAGGGAGAAGAGGGAGGCGATTAAGAGGGCGGTGACGCGGCGAGGATTAAAAGCAACATTATGGCGAATTGATCGCGAGTATTCAACGGCAGAAAACGGCCAGGCGTGGTCTTCACGTGGGTGGAAACGATGAACAACGCTGTGGGGTCCGACGGTCAGTGAGAGAGAGTGCGTGGGAGTGGGGTCCACGCTTCAGTGTCGCTGCGGGTTTTTTCTTTGGTGCGAAATGTTTTTCTACAGGAGAGAAGGAGAGGTGTGCTGTTGGGCCTTAGTGGGCTAGATGGGCTGGGTCGAGTCTATTTATATTTTTTTGTTCCTGTTTCTTTTCTTTTTCCATTTCTTTTATTCAGTTTTGGTTTTATTTAATCATTTCAAGCATCCATTTGAATTCAAACCTTTGTCAAATTTTGTGTAGCTTCAAACACTGATTAATAAAACATTCAGAAATCATTTTAGAATAATTTATTTATTCTTTTTAAGGTCTTTTAATTTTTAAAAATAGTCTCTAGTTTTAAAACAAATAAGATTTAATAATAATTTCAAACACCATTTAAATTTATAAATCCTTCAAAAACTTTTCAGTAGGTTCTTATTCAATTATAAGGATGTCAAAAATAGTTCACTTTGAATTATTTGGAATAATTTTAATATGATTTATTAATCATTTGAATTGGGCATTTGTTTAATTCCAATGGAATTAAATATAGTTTTGATTCCCTAAATTTTATTTGGAAGATTTATTTTATTTAAGTTAATTAAACAACTTTTATTCCACTTGGGTAAATTCCATAATACTATTTTCTCATGAATTATATAGTTATTCTTATTAGAGATTTGTCTTTATTAAAATAGGGATAGAATGGTTAATGCCATTTATTTTATTTTGGAAATTCTTTATCCTTTTATTTTTATTTGTATTTGTGTTGTATTCATTCCATTTGATTATGGACTAGGCCAAGATTTAATTTGGTCTTTAAATAATCCTTATTTAATATTTTGTTCTTCACCTAATAAAATCCATATCTTTTTATTTATAGATCCAAACTTGGTGATTCCAATTTGTAAAATCTTATTTGATATTTATCCTTTTAAATATCTTTAGGATTATTTGCTCTCCATTTGGTATGGATTTTTAGATAGGTTCTTTATTAGCTTTGGAAATTTAATTTCCTTGTCTTATTAAATTCATAAGATTTTATTTATGGTTCCAAATTAAGTGAAACCAATTTCTATGGTCTTATAACATTTCTATTTGTCTTTCTTGATCATTTGTGAATGTTTGTTGACCAATTTTTATATGGATAAAATCCATAGGCTTGGAGATAACTTGGAAATGGTTTTTATTCCATTAGGGTTTAGGGTCTGGATTTATCTTCCAAGTGTTTAAATTTCAAAATGCATCTTATGAGGAATGCATTCCACTTGATTTGAATTTTGTTGAATTCAAACTTTAATTAAAGTTTGTTCAAGATGGGATTTTAAGTTTCCTTTTAGAAACAAAGTTTACCCTGAAATTCAACAATTATTTATTTTGTTTATTTATTTTTCACATTGCAACACTTGGAAAATCTTGGGATGTGACAAGTTGGTTTTGGGCAAATATTTCAAAATATCTCGTATCCGAGGCGATTAAGTTACCGACCTGAAACCAACAAAACCATTTTTTAAGATGAATAAAGCAAAAAAGGATCGAACCATCCAGAAGGTTTAACGACGAACTATATGGCCGGAGGTTTTTCCTCCGGCCGTATAGTTTGGTCGTATAGTTTCCAGAGGATGAAAAATATTTTGCGAAGGGGATATAGTATATTTAATGACCAACTATTCAACGGGATATTTTTCTCCGGCCGTATAGCTGTGCCCGTATAGTAACTAAAACCCCTCAAAAATTTCAGAAAAACAAGAGGAATTCAAAGGAAAAAATTTCAGAATTAAAAATGTGAAGATAAATCACTTATTAGAGGAAGAAAACTCACCTTAACTTGCACTTACCTTTATTTAGTTGGGAGTGACAAGTTTCTCCAAACACACGGACTTCATATCTTTTGGAGGAATTGACCTTATTTTATATAATAATTCTCGAAAACGAAAATCACCAGGACTAAAGTTCCTCTCAATAAGATCGGTGTCTTACTGGGCAAATATGGACACTGCATCCAACATTTTTATTTCTTGCCTCTGCATAATCTGCAACTCAAATTATTGAAGTAAAAGGATCCAATGGATCAGTCTTGGCTTATGATTTTCCCTCTCAAGTAGTTCCTTTAAGCCATCACAATCCTTATGAACTCTTACTTTTTCATCAACTATATAAGACGGAATTTATCGCAAGAGAAAAATACAGCAAGGAGTTCTCTTTCTTCCTTAGGATGATTCGTTTGAGCATTATTAAGAGTTCTACTAGCATGATGTATAATATTAAATTTGTGACCTATGTGTTGTTCCAGAGGTACTCCTGCAACATCATCACTAGCTTCACATATTATGTCAAAAGTCATATCCCAAATGGGTGGTTTAATAATAGGATAATGGGATAAAGCATATTTAAGTTTATCAAAGGCAATAAGGCATTTATCATCAAAATTAAATCTTATTCCCTTTTGCAACATGTTAGTTAAAGGTTTGGAAATCCTAGGGAAATTTCTAATGAACCTTCTATGAAAACCCACATGACCAAGGAAACTTCTTATACCTTTTATATCCCTAGGTTGTGGCATTCTCTCTATTGCTTCAACCTTAGCTCTGTCTACTTCAATACCCATACCTGATACCTTATGTCCAAGGACTATGCCTTCTTTAACCATGAAATGGCACTTTTCCCAGTTTAGAACAAGATTGGTTTCTTCGCAACGCTGCAAAACTCTTTTGAGATTATCTAAGCAACTAGTAAACGAAGTTCCATAGATAGAAAAGTCATCCATAAATACTTCCATTATCAGTTCTATAAAATCCTAAAAAATAGCAGTCATGCCTCTTTGGAAAGTAGCAGGAGCATTACATAAACCAAAGGTATGCATCGGTAAGCATGTAAACCATAAGGACTAATAAAAGTTGTTTTCAGTTGGTCATCAGGATGAACAACTATTTGGGAAAAACCAGAGTATCCGTCCAAGTAACAAAAATGAGTGCGGTTTGCTAACCTCTCTAAAGTTTGATCTATGAACGGTAAAGGATAGTGATCTTTTCTAGTTTTTTATTCAATTTCCTGAAATCTATGCACATCCTATGTCCAACAATAGTTCTAGTAGGTATCAATTCATTGTTTTCATTAGGAACAACAGTAAAACTTCCCTTCTTAGGAACACAATTAACATGACTTATCCATTCACTTTCTTTTACAGGATAGTTTATACCTGCATCCAGCAGGCGTACTATTTCTTTCTTACCACTTCCTTCATTTCAGGCTTCAGCCTTCTATTAAATTCTACAACTGGTTTAGCACCTTCCTCCATGAATATTCGATGGACGGTTATCATGGGACTCACTACAAGAAATGTTTCCTTACGCAACGACCGGGCCCATCAGTCAACGTAGAAGGCACCTCTTCCACGAAAAAAATCTCGGCTCGTTTGGCGCCTCTACTATGACGAATTCGTTAAACTTTTTTCCTAGTTTTGCGCCCCTCTACTACGACGAATCCGCTAAAAACATGGAGGAAGCTCGTCGGGCGCGTGGCAGAAGTAAGATTTCCGCTTCCTCGCGAGAAGTTGACTCACCGAAGTATTTTTTTGCGTGTGGGTCCTGTAGGGGTTCGTAGCCTGGAAAACAAAATTTTTCTACCGCATGCACACAAACAAGCCAAGCTATCTACTAGATTGTAGCAACGAGTCGATAGAGGAACTCACCCTCGAAGATTCCAAAGCGGTTAACGAGAGCAGATTCTCGTGGGTGATGTTGTCGTACACTTGCCGATCTCAAGATCGCGTAGACGATCCTTCCGGCGCTGCGTTCCGGCAGCGCTTCCGCACTCGGTCACACGTTCGATACTCGATGAAGACCTTCCTCTCCCTTGTTCCAGCAGGCAGCGGAGGTTGTAGCACTCTCCTCGCGATTCCGGCAGCACGACGGCGTGGTACCGGAAGTAGAGGGGAGATCTCGCAGGGCTTCGCCTTAAGCCGGAGCGAGTATGGTGGACTATGAGAGAGCCTTGGTGATCTAGGGTTTAGACACACCAATTATAAGGGGCTAGGCCGGCGGCTAGGGCAATTAGAGGCCCCAAATCGGCGGCTTGGGAGAAAACCCTAGGCTGCGGCTAGAGTTTAGGTTTAGAGGGAGGCAACTTGTGTGCTAGGAGGGGCAGCCCTGCCCCTCCCTTTATAGGTGGGAGGTGCGGCCAAGGGGAGGGGAGTCCCTCCCCAACTCGGCTTGGAGGTGGGCCGCCGGTTGGAGGAGGGAACTCCTCCCCAACTCGGTTTCCACCTCTCCTCCTCTTTCCAAAAACTGCCGTTTGACTTTCAAACTAGCCGTTTGACTTTTTCAAACTAGGATTTGAATAAACCCTCTATTTGGTACAGCGATGACACCAAGTACATAATGCAATCATATCAACTTGATATAACACATTCATGTACCCTTCCCCTCCGGAGTGCCGGACATTCCGGAACCTTCTAGAACATTCCCGATGAAAACACCGGAATCATTCCCCAACTCCGAAACAGGACTTTCCTTATATGAATCTTATTCTCCGGACCATTCCGGATCTCCTCGTGATATCCCGGATCCCATCCGAGACTCCGAACAACATTCGGTCTCTTACTCATCATTCCATAACTACTCAAACAACGTCGAATCCTTAAGTCTGTCTCCCTACGGTTCGTGAATTATGCGGACATGATCGAGACACTTCTCCGATCAATAACCAATAGAGGAATCTGGAAATTCATATGGCTCCCACATATTTCTACGATTACTTTGCGATCGAATGAACCACTTACATACGATACCAATTTCCCTTTGTCTCACGATATTTTACTTATCCGAGGTTTTGATCGTCGTTATCTCTGCATACCTAGTTCAACCTCGTTACTGATAAGTACTCTTTTCTCGTTCCCGTGGTATGTGATCCCTTGTGAGCCAGTCACATGCTTGCAAGCTAATTGGATGACATTCCACCGAGAGGGCCCAGAGTATATCTATCTATCATATGGATGGACAAATCCCACTCTTGATCCATGTGTCTCAACCGACACTTTCCGAACACTCAATGCCACCTTTATAGCCACCCAGTTATGGTGTGGTGTTTGATGTCATCAAAGCATCCTTCCGGTGAAGGTGATATGCATGATCTCATGGTCGAAGTAATTAGGTTACTATGTATCAGAAAGCATATAGCAATTGAACTATAAAAATGACTTGATCTTTATGCTACGCTTATCTATAGGAGTATGTCCATCACATCATTCTCCTAATGATATGACCCTGTTGTCAATAACATCTCTATGTTCATGATCAGGAAACCATGATCATATATTAACCAACAAGCTAGTTTAACAAGAGGCTTTACTAGGGACTCTTTTATGTTTACAAATCACACAAGTATTAATGTTTCCTGTTAATACAATTATAGCATGGTATGTAAACATTTATCATAAGTATGAAGATATGATAATAACCACTTTATTATTGCCTCTTGGGCATATCTCCAACAGGTCCCAGACGTCAGTGACTATAGCGGACCAAACTTTTCGGTCGCGCCTCCCTGATTTGAACTTGATAATGTTGTTCGATGCCTCTTCCGTTTAGTCAGGCTGCTGGGTCCCGTATGTCTGCCTCACATTAGAGGAATCGTGTGTATGGTGGAATTTTTTCCTTCCCAGTTCCAAACTTGATAGCGTCGCTCGATGCATCTGCCGTTTAATCAGGCTGCTGGGTCCCACGTGTCATCCTCACACTAGAAGAAACGTGTGCATGATGGATTTTTTCCTTGGCTCGTGCCTCCCTGATATGAACTCGATAACGTTGCTCGATCTATCTGCCGTTAATCACGATGCTGGGTTCCACATGCCAGCCTATCATTAGAAGAATCGTGTGTATGATGGAATTTTTCCTTCGCTCCCTCTACCCTGTTCCAAACTTGATTGTGCTTCCATTTAATCATGCATCTGGAACCACATGTCATCCTCTCATTAGAAGAAATGTGTGTATGATGGATTTTTTGCCCTCGATCGCGCTACCCTGTTTCGAAATTGATAGTGCTGTCAGATCCATAATCACGTAGCTAGGCCCCACGTGTAATACTCTCATTAGAAGAAACATGTGTATGCTGGAATTTTTGCCCTTAGTCGCTCCTCCGTGTTAACTTGATAGCGTTGCTCGCTGCATCAGCCGTTTATACAGGCTGGTGGATCCCATATGTCAGCCTCACATAGCGTTGTTCGACAAATCTGTCGTTTGGTCACGCTGCTGGGTCCCACATGTCAGCATATTATTATAAGAACGTGTGCATGTTAGGCTGTTTCCTCGCTCGCGCCTACCTTATTCGAACTTGGCAACGCTGCTCGATGCAACACCTATATAAGGTCTCTTTGGTGGGTCCCACATGTCAGCCTCTCTATAAATGAAACGTGCTATGATGGACTTTTTTTCGGCCACCTCCGTTGTTCTGACTTTGGTCCATAGCTGGGTCCCAGATGTCAGCAACCTCTGTGCAGGAAACCTGTCTATGCTGGGTCCTAGATGTCAGCCTCTATTTGAAGAAACGTGTGTATGTTGGACTGTTTTTCGGGTTGAGTCCGCCATTATGTCCTTGGCAACATTGGTGGATTTTTTTGAGGAGAAATATGTCTATAATGCAGCAGCAGTTTATCTGGGCCCCAGATGTCAGCCTTATAGAGTACAAAAAATGTTAACCTACACTCCGGTTCTGGGTCCCACATATCAGCCTTCTATGTGCAAGAAACATGTCTATGCTGGGTCCCACATTGAAGTCCTCTATGTGCAGGAAATGTGTGTATGTTGGGTTCCACATGTTAGCCACTATTTGAATTAAAAGTGTCCATGCTGGGTCCCACATGTCAACCTCTATTTGAATTAAACATGTGTATATATGTTAGACTGTTTTTTGGGTCAAGTCCGTCGTACTGACCTTGGCAACATTGCTAGATGCAACAACACCTTATCTGGGTCCCACATGTCATCCACTATCTGAATTAAACATGTTCATGCTGGGTCCCACATGTTAACCTCTATTTATATTAAACGTGTATATATATGTTGGACTGTTTTCTCGGGTCGAGTCCGCTGTCTTGACCTTGGCAACATTACTAGATGCAGCTGTAGTTTATCTAGGTCCTAGATGTTAGCCTGGGAGTACAAAAAAGTAACTCTATATTTTCACTACTAGGAAAACAGCTATAGGTAATCAGCACATCCGTGGCTCACATGGTTGAAGTGCCCCACGGCTAAAACAGGCGTGGCTCACCTGTGGGCAGTGCCCTACTAGTAACTAGAACAACCGTGGCGCACATGACTATAGTGCGCCACAGATGTGTGTGGTCCAGGGCCCTGTTGGACGCTCGCCAAACATCTGTAGCGCACTATAGTCATGTGCGCCACGGTTGTTAGTGTCATCTGTGGCGCACATGGGGGGGGGGTGCGCTACGCCTAAGCGCACGCCCCCTCTGCTGTGAAACGGCCACAAACATCTGTGGCGCACATGGCATAGTGCGCCACAGATGTATAAACTTAGCCGTAGGGCACTCTGCCCTACTGCCCTACGCCTAAGTGGCATGCACCAACTCCACCCCCCCCCCCCCGTGCATCGCCTTTTTAGGGTTTGCAAAAAATAAACGAAAATGATAAACACTTCAAAAAATTAAATCCTTTCATATTTAGGTAGGTAATGTGGTATAGCTTCTAGTAAAATTAACAGAAATGAGTTTCGACTTTATTTGCAAAAAAAAGTAATGCCACGGTAAAAATGCCGTAACTTTTGCATACGATATCGAAAAAAATCGTATAATATACCAAAATGACCAGAACGAGATTCCAGATCCGCTTGCAACACTTTAGGTCGTTTAGCGATTTTTTAGATTTTCAAAATTCGAAAAGAGTAAAAAGTTACGGTCAAAAAACTGTTTTTTCCTGCAGAAAAAAAAACAGGGCGACTTATCTGTAGCGCACCTACACCTAGTGCGCCACGGATAAGCTTGGGCGGGATTCAAATTTGAATCCCCACCCCGCCCTCCTCCCTTTTCCTTTCCCCTTTTCCCTTCCCCTTTTCCCTCTTCCTCTCCCTTTCCCTTCTCCTTCTTCCTTCTTCCTTCTTCCTTCTTCCTTCTCCCTTCTCCCTTCTCCCTTCTCCCTTCTCCTTCTCCCTTCTCCTTCTCCTCTCCTTGCAGTGACGGCGCGACGTCGACCTCCTTCTCCTCCTCCTCGCAGTGACAACGGCGACGTCGACCTCCCTTCCTCCCTCTCTTCCTCCATCTCTTCCTACCTCCCTCTCTTCTTCTCCTCCTCCTCTTCTTCTCCTCCTCTTCCTCCTCTTCCTCCTCTTCTTCTTCTCCTCCTCTTCCTCCTTTGCCTCCTCTTCTTCTTCTCCTCCTCTTCTCCTACTCTTCCTCCTATTCTCCTCCTCCTCCTTGCAGTTCCGACGACGACAACAAGGTGACGAGGAGGAGGCGACGACGGCGACCTGCACCGACGCGCGACGGCACTGACGACGAGATCCAGATCTGCTGATTTTTTTTTGAATTTTGAAATTTATATCCGTGGCGCACAGCACCTAGTGCGCCACGGTTACCGTTTCATACGCGTGGCGCACCTGCCCAAACTTCTGTGGCGCACTGGCATGTGCGCCACGCCTGTATCTAAACTTCTGTGGCGCACTAGGCAGTGCGCCACGGCTGAGAGATAGCCGTAGCGCAAGGCCCATGGCGCACTGCTAGTGCGCCACGGATGGGCATTTCGGGTGCGCCACTAACAGCCTGTTTCCTAGTAGTGTTTAACAGAAATTACCTAGGATTCAAACTCGAGACCTCAGCACCGGTTGACTGGGTGCCTTGCCACTATGCCAGAAATAGCTAATTGAATAGAATCGTTAAGTTTTGCTTTTATAACTTATTGACTTGTCTCCTTAAAAATACTCCTATTGAATATTTTTATCTCCCATCAAATAATAAGGCGGTGCTCCTGGCAGCCAAACTAAAAACTACAGGCGCTGTAAAAAAATCTGCAGGTAGAGTTTTTTTTAAATATTGAGAGGTGGGGGACAATTCCCAAAAGGCTGAATTTAAAAGAGTTTGGCTATTCTACATGGGCTATACTCCATAGGCTATTCTCAATGGTCTTGTTTCTCAAATTTCACTGGGTATAGTCAACAGTCCCCTTATATCCCTAAAAGGCAGAATTAAAATGTTCTAGGCTAAAGAGTGGCCGAATGAGCTAGATTTCTTCTCCTGGTATATAAAAATTGCATTTTTGACAGATAGGGAGGGAAAGAAATCGATAATTCTTTTTGGTAGATATTTATATAAATTCTGTAGTAAAGAATAAGATAGAAAATTTATCGATAGATTCGCAGTTCACATTTAGCAGCACTTGACCAATTCAGCACCATTTCAAAGTGAGATTCAGCAATACAGACACTGAAACACAATAGCAGTAGAGAGAGAACTAGTTCTTGTTTTAGCTATTAAAACCTTGTCGCCCGATATGTTTGCCCTTTTCTCCAAACACACTCGACCATTGGATCATGCAAAACCGACGATCCAGTCTCCTTTGAGTACCTTCTTCTCACATCAATGTCTGTGTGACCCACGATGCAACCCAAAATGCCCAAGGCTCATCGAGATTGTGACAAGGCCATGTTTCAAAAGAAAAGCTAGACTTTTGACTGCCCTTGATTTAAACAAGTACAAGTACATCAATATTGGTTCCATAAAATGCTTTAGTAATAGCAACAACAGAATATTTGAGAGATTCATTAGCTTTCCTGCTTGAAATTCAATAGCAGTACAGAGAGAATAAGTTCTTGTTCCAGCTCAAAAACCATGGCGCACGATTAGTTTTCCCTTTTCTCTGAACAGACTTGATCATTGGAGCAAGCAAAACTGAGGATCAAGTCTTCTGTGCAAATACCACCTCATTTCTTCAATGCCTGTGTCAATCCCCATATGAAAACAAAAATGCCCAAGACTCATCTGGATAATTGTGACAATGCTAGGTTTCTAAGAAAGGCAAGAAAATCTGCTGCACTTGATCTAAACAAGTAATAGTACATCACGATTAGTTCAACAAAATACTTTGGTAATAGAAAACAGAGAACAAAGGCAAAGCAAGACCATCTCCTGCCCTTGACCTAAACAAGTACTAGCAGTATATAGTACAAAATACTCCGAAGTACAAGAACTGGTACTATACTACTACTACTTCATGGATAGCCTCACTTTCTTCATGGCTAGCCTCACTTTCTTCCAAGTCTTTGTCAATTGAGAATTCTACCCCTCGATTGATGCATATTGAGTAATTCACTCCCTGGGTAATATAAGATGTTTTATGGTACAACAACAGGGAATGATTTTTCTTCTACATGATGGCCGACATCGCCCTGATCCCAGGCGTGGAAGAACTGTAGATTATATCCCCAAATCCCAGCTTTACTGATGGGTTATAGACAGTGAGGTTCACATTGTACAAGGGCGAGGAGCACGCATCCTGCCTGACATACACAATGGTACATCGATGATGCTCGACTCGCGTATGTAAAATAGCACATCAAACACCGTACCATCGTCCCCTGATCCGATCTTCTCTACTCTCGATGAGCGTGGTGCCAACAGCGGCTGAGAGATGAACCTGGAGTTACTAAAGGAAGTAAGAATCGGTGGACTAAATTGCAGCATGCGAAATATTATAAGGAAAAATGATAAATTAAATATGAGTAACCTGACTTTAATAAAACATACGTAGTACTCTCTCCGTTTTAAAATATAAGATGGTTTAGATTTTGTGATGTGTATCTAGACCCCTATATAGCATGTGTTCACTCCGAACTACACACTATTAGAGAGTCTAGATACACTCGTTTCACAAAAGCTAAAACATCTTAGGGCCTATTTGATTCAAAGGATTTCTAAAGGAATTATATATCTATAGGAATTTATCCTATAGAGTGTGTTTGTTTGAAAGGAATGAATCCTACGAAATTCCTATACATTGATCTCCTACACTACAATCCTATAGGATTTCTAAGAAGAGATGAGACTTCTTGGAAAAATTCCTATATGCCATGTACTTAACCCCTAAATTTACTATGGTTTTCCTGCTATGCAAACAAACAACTAATTTTACTGATCCCTACTGTTTTTATTCCAATAGGATATCAAGTGTCATGCCATTCTATTCCTGCATTTTCCCTATTCATGTGTTGCATAAATCCTTTGAATCTATTTTCAGACGGAGGGAGTACCTACGGACTACATGTGAAAGTACATTGTTTCAAAGGAAAAGCTACTTGATCTTAGCAAGTAATGCTAGCTCCCAGTATAGAGCCATGTTTGAAAGGAAATGCTAGATCATCTCTTGTGATTTGATCCAAACAAGTACTGCCAGTACATACTGCAAAATACAATAGCACAAGCAGAACTACAGAGCCATACTTGAAAGGAAATGTTAGATCATCTCCAGCGATTTTATCCAAACAAGTACTATCAGTACATACTGCAAAATACGATAGCAGAAGCAGAACTAGAAACAATATACTCCCAATAATAAGAACTAGTACAATAGTACTGTACTATACTGTACTGTACTACTTTGCAGCCAAAATCCATATTTCTGACACACTGAAACCCCTTTGACTAGAATCAACATCAATACCTAATCCCAAATTTGAATGGGAGATCATCAGAATCAAGACAGTCATATTTGTCATCTACCACCTTGTGGATGCAAAATGAGTAATCCAGGATGAACCTATTATGTTTATTAATCAGAAAATTCCGTAAATCTTTAGTCATCCTGGCGGCATCCGGTGACGCGCTGCTCTTTGGCTAAAAAAGGGCTATATTCTACGAACTCCTCTAGGTCCCCTCCCATCATTGAAGGTTTATATACGTGCAACTCCACCATGTACCGCAGAAACTTGCACGCCGACGACCTGACACACTGGACGATACAGCGAGGCCAGAGTGGAGCACGTCAAATTGCATGGCAAACACTGTACCATCATTCCCGGATACGACAGTCTACTCCTCAATGAGCTAGGTGCCAGCAAAGGCTGAGAGATGTACCTATGTTCCACGCCATAGGGGAAACTGTGCACTTCCATCGAGTGGGATTTTTCGAGGTGGGCGAGGAGCGCTGTGGGCGGGGCGGCGAACTCATAGCCAGGCTCAGGATAGTAGCATGGGCCGTGCGGGCGTGCCATCTTGTGGTTGAGGAAGTCGTGGAAGGCGACCAATGTCCTGCATCTGTCATTGGGGAATCTGCTAACTTTTCTGCCAGCGACTTGGCGACGCAACTCCTTGGAACATGCGGCCAGCCAGACGGCCCTGGTAGTGTCCATACGCATAGCGATTCCTCCGAAGGTGTCGTCCCCGAACTTGCTCCAGCCACCATACTGAATCTTGTGCATCGAATCCGCTATTGAGTCCGGATGAACTGGGGGTGAGGGCGGATTCAAATATTATTGTTGGGGTTTCTTGGAGGAGAGTGATGGCGGCCTGCAAGAACCGATTCTGTGGGCGAGAACAAAGGGCGCACTAGATGGAGAATATGGGAGGCTCTTTTATCGAGGGGTGTTTGCGTGTTGTGTCGTCGGTCTTCTGCAGTGCGCAACTGTATCGAGGACGCCGACTGGACTAGTAAGCGAGCATGTCCTGGCTCAGTATTGTATTGTCTTATCACATAGACTAGCTATAAATAATATCATAAATAAGATTTATTATATTTCAGGAAAGAAGTGAACCCATATTTCTCGAGTAAATTACATTTATTAGTACCACAATTGGGGCCAGGGTAACAGGTTAGTGCCCTGTGATTTTTTGCAGATACGTACCGCTTTTGGGGCGAGCTGTTACAAATAGGTAAATATTTTTTGGCTAATCACGTTTTAACAGCTAAACTAACATGATGGACCCATAATTAAGCAATAACATGGACCTAGGGCCATCTGTCATCCCTCTCATTTTCTTCCCGTCCTCTCTCTCTCTCTCTCTCTCTCTCTCTCTCTCTCTCTCTCTCTCTCTCTCTCTCTCTCTCTCGTATCCTTCGTCTGCAACAACTTCTCTCTTCATCATTCATTGTTCATTTTTGCCCTCGTTTTTGCCCAATCTGGTAGCAAATGTAGAGAAGCAAATCTAACCATCACATTCAGTAAAAAAAGCAGATATTGGCAAAGCTAACATAGGATATGTAGTACAACACTAAACAAGGTTCGATAATTAGGCTGCTCAGCAGTAGCAACAGACAAGTTTAACACCGAAATACAAAATAAGCTGTTTGAGATGAGTAACACACAAGATCATCAGCTCCTCCTGGCCTCCGCCTCCTCCCTCTGGCGCTTCCTCTACTTCTTGCTGCCCATTCCCTTGACATTTTGCTCCTTGTGTTTGATCAGGGGCATGCGGCCTTCTTCGATGGCCACCTTATGGAGGTTGCGGAGGTGAAAGCCGAGCACCTTGTGCCTGGCTCTGAAGGCGTGGATGTTCATGTTGTGGCCGCAGGTGGTCACGTCCTCGACATGCTTCATGAGGCAGTTGAAGTCGGTGGCGTGGAGTCTCCTCTCACAGAAGGGGCACCTATAGACGTCGCCGGCGAAGTAGTGGTCGTACTTGCCGGACTTTAGCCTCCTTAGCACCTGACGAGTCTTGGTGTGCTTGGACTCGTCATCGTTGCAGATGTCGCTGCTATCCACCTGTTGGAAAAAATAGTAGACATGATTGAGATACCTTTGGTTATTGGGATTGATTATTTGCATAAATTAACAGTTTGAGATCCCATGATTTGCATAAGTGAATCGGGTGGGTTAAATTCCCCAATCCCCAAATCTCAAACAAAAGCAAATACTGATGCCAACTACAGATCGGCAATAGTACCAACTAGGGAATTCCTTAACTGCAACTCGGAGGACAAATAAAATAGGATTGAAATACGAACATGGAGATTCATTGAAACACAAGAGAATTACCTATGTAAAAAGATCTAGCATCCAACGATTGAAAATGCGAACAGCCGAACCCTAATAACAAATAATCTAGCATCCAACAATGAGAATACGGGAAGAACAGGGATGGGGAGAAAACTCTAGTTACCTTCAACCATGGGTCAACGATGTTGGTGTCGTAGGGGTTATCTGGGCGTATGTACTCCTGCTCCTCGTAGGGGTCCCAATCGAGCAGGACCTTCCCGCGACCGCTGGGGGCCTCCTCGCCGGTGGCTACGCCGTTAGCGGGGATGGGGGCCAGGACAGGGATGGCGGATGACGGCGATGCCTCGACGAGGGCTGGACGAGGATGACGACCTCCTCGCTGGCGGCCTTGGAGGCGACGATGGCCAACGCGCCTTTCTTCTCCATCGCCGGCGCGATTGGAGTTTTCCTGGGGGCTTATAGAAGGTGATGGGACAGTGGAGACGGTTACTGAGTGAGTGAGAGTGGGGAGGCGGAGAGGGAGAGGGCGTCTATAATAAAGGTGAAGGGAAGGGGCGTTTCGTGGCACCACCGTGCACCACGTAACCTGCGAACGCTACTGCATCGTGCACGACCACACGCGTTCGCCAATAATGCCCTGTGCACCGCGACACGCGTACCGTGGTCATGCTTTTCCCCGTGTCTAAACTATGGCGAGGTCCGTGTACTACTCGGTTATACCCTCGAGAGTAACAATGGCAATTTGATTGTACTCAGTTTTTCCCTCTAGTACTAACACTGTCGCTTGCAATATACTCAGTTTTACAATCCGGTGGCTGAGCCATGTTCTTCCTAGTACTACCAGTAAGTTGTATGTGCCTTGCACATGAGACATGCATAATATACATAAGTATGACATATCATCAATATATTTAATTATAATAGGTAAATATCAAAACATTTACTCGTAGCTATAAACTATGGGTGTATATTTGGTTCTTTGCACATCTATAAACCTTGGTCATTCTGTTTGAAACCCAATAGTGTCTACACATGGTAGAACAATACCGCGAAGCTATTTTTCCAAAATTCGTGAAATCCCAAGGTTAACGTTTTCATGGCATGTAGCGCACATGACATGCATGATAGGGCATGTCATGCGTAAATCTTTTAATTTCTTTTTTATTTATTTCATGTGGTCATTTTCAAGAGGGGTTCAAAATTGCCAAGATGCAAAACCTTAGCAAGAAGTCAAACCAATCGTCAAAACTCCCGATGGTTTCAGATATATTAATTGACCGCCCGATGTGGGTACCTCCAAACACCATTTCATAAAACTCATGGAGCAGCCTACGATTTACTAGCAGTAGTCAAATTTGACCTAATTTCGATAAGTCAGCATAAAGCCATTCAAGTGGGCGGAGTTAGCTAGGAAGTTTGAGAACTCATAAAACATGGGAAATCGTAAGTACAACATGTTGGTCCACTGTGTATGCCTGTAAACTTGGCTTGTGGTATTCAGATCCATGTTCTTCGGACTTCCTTTACGGAAGAACAATCTCGTCATCACTCGGAAAATTGATAATGTTCTTTCCTCATAGCTGGAAACCCACACCACGGCATTTTTTAATACAATATATAAGATGTGCACCCAACAACCTCCTAAAATACATTTAATTCAAGAGCAATTGATGTCTACGCACTTCTATTCTTGTAGACGGTTGTTGGGCCTCCAAGTGCATAGGTTTGTAGAACAGCAACAAGTTTCCCTTAAGTGGATTACCCAAGGTTTATCGAACTCAGGGAGGAAGTGGTCAAAGGTATTCCCTCTCAAGCAATCCTGCAATCAAGATATAAGAAGTCTCTTATGTCCCCAACACACCCAATACACTTGTCAGGTGTATAGGTGCACTAGTTCGGCGAAGAGATAGTGAAATACAAGTGGTAACAGTGCCAGAAAATAGCTTGACGGTGAGGTAAAGACTAAAGCAAGCAAACATGCAACAGATCTAGATGAAAATGGTGTTTCAATGTTTAGAAACAAGGCCTAGGGATCATACTTTCACTAGTGAACACTCTCTCATATAAATATCCTCTCTTCATGATACTACTCTTAACTACTCCCAGGTTGGACACTCTAATCATCGGTACGGCTATAACAGCACACCTCAAAGTCCGCCTTCCCTAATCTAGATAACCCCACACTGTCACCTTGAGCGCTAGATGGTTCCAACATACACCACAATTTCATAGAGACATCCAACTCCAAATATAACTCATAACAAATATTCAATCTAGCCAAAGTGCCACACACAGTATGCACGCTGTCACTTTCACACATGTGGGGAAAATCATAGATCTATTAAAGCACAAAGAGTAATTATGTAGACTCAAATCTAAGTGCCACCATGGTGTGCATGCTGTCACTTTCACACACATGGGGAGAGCAGAGATCTATTGAAGCACTTTAGTAGCAAGGTAGATCTACTAGATTACAAAGCTCATGACCACAACAAGATCATGCATAGAGAGAGATGAACACATAGCTACCGGTAGAGCCCTTAGCCTCGAGGAAGAACTACTCCCTCCTCATCATGCGAATCAGTAACGGTGATGAAGATGGCGATGGAGATCGATGGACATGGCTTCGGGGGCACTTTCCCATCCCAGCAAGGTGCCGAAACAGAGCCTTTATATCCCTCGAATCTCCCTTTCGGTGGCGGTGGCGCTACGGAGGTTTTTAAGGAAGTATGATGGATTATTTAGGGTTTTCTCCCCGGGGGCTTCTTATAGGCGCAGGAGGCGAGGCTGGGAGGTGGCCGGAGGGCCCACACCCTACCCAGGCACGGGTTAGGGCCCACCTGCGCCTAGGGGTGTGTGGTGGCCCTGGCTCGCCTCTCCGTCTCCCCTCTGGACTTCTTGACGCCCACGGTAAAATATCGAATTTGGCTTTTGTCCCGTCCAATTCCGAGAATATTGATTTTCTGCACTGTGGCATCTTGTTAATAGGTTAGTTCCAGAAAAGATATAAAAACACCTCAAAGTATAGACAAACCAAAGCAAAGTAGATACTAAACAAGCATGGAGCATCAAAAATTATAGATACGTTTACGACATATCAAGCATCCCCAAGCTTAACTCCTGCTTGTCCTCGAGTAGTTAAGTGATAAAAAGAATAATTTTTGAGGTGACATGCACCATCAAAATCAAGATCAAACCATTTGGAAGCATTGAAAGCTGGGAACAAAGAACTCTAAACATGTGCATGAAAGATGGAGTTATAACAATAGGACATAGTAACTATGCATGCAACATGAAAGGCTACAAACAAACATCATGAATAGCATGCATTGAAAAACGTTTGTTTGTTTCACATACAGAAAACATGGCATAATGGCATTCAGCTTGTCCCTCATAGAGTAGCAAATAGATGCATAGGACACCTTAAAAGTTCACAAGGGTGACTAGAAACAAGTAGCACAAGAACAAGTAATATCACAATATGCATCAATCAATAAGATTTGGGACACTGCACATAAAACTAAGAATGGCAACTATGCTCTCTTAATGGTTCCTAAAGGTAGAAGGTGGAGACTCAATAGTGGTGGAATAAAGGCCCTTCATAAAGGGAGCAGGGATTTCAAGTTTCAAAAAGAGCTTCCAAAAATTATGGTACTTGTTAGATTTCAGCCCTCATTGCCCCTATCATAAGCATGTTGAAGTGGCTAAGGTTAAAGTGAACAAACTATGGATTATATGCTTGACAAAGTATAAGTTGGCAATCTCAAGTCCCTTGAATACGAGGGCCACACCTCATGCTACTCAACTTCAGTCACCTGTAAGCTCTTGTCATTGTAAGTACATGCGTACAGGGTACCCCTTGCACATGGTACATGAGCTATCCTATAACCAAAATGACAAGGCAAGCAGACAATGAGCATCTCAGCGATCTTTTTATTTACTATATGCATAGCTTTTTATTGAGGATGCTTCATAGATAGCTCACTATGGTGATGCTGCAAGTTTCCACTATGATTAGGCATGGCTTAGGCCAGCGGCCCAGGCGTTTCTATAACAAAAAATACATACTCCATGGACTTACAAGTTCCCTCTTTATTTCACACCAGTGACATCCATATACAAAAGAGCATGATATCAACTGAGTACAAAGTACAAGTGCAATGTTGAAAACGTTCCCCGTGCAGCATGATTCTGCTAATTCCAACGTATAAGTGCAAGCATATAGAACATAGATGACACAATGGTTCAAGTTTATCAGGGGCAAATAATATAAAGTGTGCCATCAAGTTTGTGAGGGCTTTAATCACTAAGTTTTCACACAACAAAATAGTTTTTAATTGGAAGATAGCTGAAAACAAGAATATACTTGGAATGGTGTAACACACCATGCATAGGAATTTATAGTGGACACTTTGGAATAACTTGGTTTCTTGGGAGTTGGAAGCATGAGTAGAACTTACTCATACAAGTGGAGGCTAGCAAAATACAACCAACTAAGAGAGCAATAATGGCCATAATCATGCAGAGCAACAAAACATTACTAATCAAAGCATAGAGTGGTACTACAAGTCAATAACTAAATGATCATAGAGGCTATGGTGTCTTATTCATAGTCATAACATGGTGTGATCATGTGACAAGTCAACCCAAACAAAGCATGAAAGGAGAATACCACAATACTATGCTTTTGTATGCTAAAACAACCCATGATTCTTTCAAGGCACATTAAGAAATCCTAATTGTTTGGAACAAGTAATGCTACATCAATAATCACTAAGCATAAGGTCAAAGCAACACCTAGCATGACATGATAAAGTCTAAGCCACAGTCAAAACAACCTCCCTTTTGTACCACTATAAGCATGAAACCTTCTACTCTTCTCCAACACCAATCAACTTATTTGAAACAACTCGAAAAGATAATAATCTATAAAGATCAGTGAGCTTGTCTCATAAATCCACAAAGAAGAACTAACAAGTTTTATTCTGAAAGCACAAGAAAACTAAGGCTAAACACAATGCTAGCAAAAGATAACACTCACAAGAGAATAAGAATGAAATCTAGAGTGTTCTAGGCAATGAAAACAGAGTGTGTCTCTCTCCAAGAGAAGTGTGCTGAGATCCAACCAACTTACTCAAGAAAACTAAGCAAACAAAAACCAATAACAAAAACTAAGACGCTCCAAGAACAACACAACAATGCATGAAAAAATAAAAATGAAGTGTCTAGAAAGACCTGAGATTTTTATTGATGAAGAAGGGGATGCCTTGGGCATCCCGAAGCTTTGACGCTTGTACCTCTTGGATATTTCTTGGGGTGACATCGGGGTGGAATCTCCAAGCTTGATATTTTGTCCATTCTTCATCTCATTACATCATTCTCTCTCTACACCTGAAATTTTTCCTTCATACAAAACTTCACACAATCTTCATTAGCAACATTAGTGTATTCAAAAGATAATAGACCCTTAGGTAAAGATTTGGAACAACAAGACTTTTCACTAAAAACACATGCTACTGTAGCAACTCCTTTAAAAAGCTCAATTACCTAAAAGAGAACTCAAAAAGGAATCAATAAGAAGCAAATGCAAATAATGGCAGAAATCTGTCAAAATAGACCAGCAGGTAGAAACCGATTTTTTCAAAGACCTTCTGTTGCTAAAATAAAAAAGTGTTGAACTAACAAAAGTTATCTAACATACTGGGGGATTTATCGGTAAATGTTCAGCTCAATCCGAGTTACAGAGGCTCCTCACGATTTTTTTTGGTGGAGGACAGAAATCTGTTTCGGGACAGCAACTCCCTAAATCTTACTTCCCTCTCATTAGAGGCCATTCTTGGCACAAAAAACAAATAAAAAGGATAAGGAGAGGTCATTAATGAAGTAATAACTTCCATGACTCAAGGAAACTCTTGGATTATCTCCCAACAAGTACTTTTCTTTAACGCCTTTAAGTTAGGCTTGATAGCTTAAGAAGATGCTCACATAAGAAATATGAGTTGGAGTAAAAGGGAGCATCAAGAAGAAAATTCAAAACACTCTTAAGTCTAACCCACTTCCTATGCATAGGAATCTTGTAAAGAAACAAGTCATGAAAGAACAAAGAAACAAGCATAGGAAAGCAAAACAAGTGCAACTTCAAGATTTTCAACATAAAGATGGGAAACTTAATATTACTGAGATGCATAAAACCATGTTTCCCTCTCTCATAATAACTTTCAGTAGCAACATGAACAAAATTAACAATATAACTATCACATAAAACATTCTTATCATGAGACACATGCATAAAATTATTATTACTCTCCACATAAGAATAGTCATTCTTATTAATTGTAGTGGGAGCAAATTCAACAAAATAGCTATCATTATTATTCTCATCAACATACTCATCAAATATATGAGGCATATTGTAATCACAATTAACTTTCTCCTCAATAGTAGGTGGACTGAAAATATCATATTCAACATTGTAATCATCATAAGCAATAGAATAGCTATCTTCCAAAGCTGGGGGACTAAAAAGATCATTTTCATCAAAACTAGCTGCCCCAAGCTTAGAATTTTCCATAGCATTAGCAATAATGGTTTCCAAAGAATTCATACTAATAACATTGCTATTAGCATGCAAATAAAGCTCCATAGGTTTTTTCATTTTCTCTTCAAAAACTTCATGTCCTAAATCAAGATAAATGCTATAGAGCTCTGTAATTTTGTTGTTGTTTTCCATTAAGCCTAACTAGTGAAAACAAGAAACAAAAAGACAAAATTGCAGAATCTAAATGAAATAACTTCGAGCACTCACACCGGAGGATGTGAGTACCTTTTACGTTACCTCCCTGGCAACGGCGCCAGAAAAGAGCTTGATGTCTACGCACTTCTATTCTTGTAGACAGTTGTTGGGCCTCCAAGTGCAGAGGTTTGTAGAACAGCAACAAGTTTCCCTTAAGTGGATTAACCAAGGTTTATCGAACTCAGGGAGGAAGTGGTCAAAGGTATTCCCTCTCAAGCAATCCTGCAATCAAGATACAAGAAGTCTCTTGTGTCCCCAACACACCCAATACACTTGTCAGGTGTATAGGTGCACTAGTTCGGCAAAGAGATAGTGAAATACAAGTGGTAACAGTGCCAGAAAATAGCTTGACAGTGAGGTAAAGACTAAAGAAAGCAAACATGCAACAGATCTAGATGCAAATGGTGTTTTAATGTTTAGAAACAAGGACTAGGGATCATACTTTCACTAGTGAACACTCTCTCATATAAATATCCTCTCTTCATGATACTACTCTTAACTACTCCCCGGTTGGACACTCTAATCATCGGTAGGGCTATAACAACACACCTCAAAGTCCGCCTTCCCCAATCTAGATAACCCCACACTGTCACCTTGAGCGCTAGATGGTTCCAACAAACACCAAAATTTCATAGAGACATCCAACTCCAAATATAACTCATAACAAATATTCAATCTAGCCAAAGTGCCACACACAGTATGCACGCTGTCACTTTCACACATGTGGGTAAAATCATAGATCTATTAAAGCACAAAGAGTAATTATGTAGACTCAAATCTAAGTGCCACCCTGGCATGCACGCTATCACCTTCACACACATGGGGAGAGCAGAGATCTATCGAAGCACTTGAGTAGCAAGGTGGATATACTAGATTACAAAGCTCATGACCACAACAAGATCATGCATAGAGAGAGAGATGAACACATAGCTACCGGTAGAGCCCTTAGCCTCTAGGAAGAACTACTCCCTCCTTATCATGGGAATCAGTAACGGTGATGAAGATGGCGATGGAGATCGATGGAGATGGCTCCGGGGGCACTTCCCCGTCCCGGCAAGGCGCCAGAACAAAGACTTTCTATCCCCCGAATCTCCCTTTCGGTGGAGGCGGAGCTACGGAGTTTTTTTGGAAGTATGATGGATTATTTAGGGTTTTCTCCCCGGGGGCTTCTTATAGGAGCAGGAGGCGAGCCTGGGAGGCGGTCGGAGGGCCCACACCCTGCCCAGGCACGGGGTACGGCCCACCCGCGCCTAGGGGGTGTGGTGGCCCTGGCTCGCCTCTCCATCTCCAGTCTGGACTTCGTGACGCCCACGGTAAAATATTGACTTTGGCTTTTGTCCCTTCCAATTCCGAGAATATTGATTTTCTGCCTATCTGGAACCAAAAACAGAAGAAAACAGGCAACGGGCACTATGGCATCTTGCTAATAGGTTAGTTCTAGAAAAGATATAAAAACACCTCAAAGTATAGACAAAGAAAAGCAAAGTAGATACTAAACAAGCATGGAGCGTCAAAAATTATAGATACGTTTACGACGTATCAGCAATCTATCACGCCTACTGGTAGCTCAAGTTTGATGACCTTATTTCGTTAAAGTGTCCAGATGCAAAATCTTATCAAGAAGTATAAGTCATCGTCAAAACTCTCGGTGGTTTGATATATTAATTATGCCCCCGATGGTGGGTACCCCCAAAAGTTTTTTCCCAAACTTTCGAATTAAAGAAATAAGTGAAGTAAGTGAAGTGTGCAAAGTTAGGTAGGAAGCTAACTCGAGTTTGACCTAATTTTGTTTAATCGACAAATAAGTAAGTGAAGTGTGCGAAGTTAGCTAGGAAGCTTGAAAAATGGAATTATATAAGAAACTGTGGTCCACTTTGTGTGATAATTGGGAAGGTTGCATTTTCTTCTAACTCTGGTAGGTCCCCCCGGAGCGAGGTGCTTCAGTTAACATGGTCGGTGGAAGTACAAGTTACATCAAGGACCTCTTAAAAAATGGAAATCACATACAAGTCCATACATTTAGCACAAGGTCCCTGAAACTAAGCAATGAAGTGTGTTTTGAGGTTTGCGCACAAAAGCGTTGATTGTGCTAAAGACTATCAATAGACTCTTCTAGATGCAAAGAATGGAAAAGAAGATCCAACGGTTAGCACTGTTTGGATTTGCCAGTCTTGATCCAACGGTCCATGTTCAAAGTTATCGGTACGCTATATAGTTTTTATTGGCGAAAGAGATAAGATAAGAAGTACTAGTGCGAATGGCCGGTATTTTGAATAACCTTTCCCTCCTGATGTTTGGGAATCAAGTGAAAATTTCGAAACCGGAAAAATCTGAATCTTTTTGCCACCAAGGACCAAAGTTATTTCCTTCCTATGTATTCCGTATATTACTACTCTACCAACGCGGCTACCGAACACGCTAGAGAAACAGAGCCGCCCTCTCTCTGAAAAAAGAAAAAAACAGACCCGTCGTACCGAGGCACACGTGCGCAGCACCACGCTGTGGACAAGGGAGAGATCAGTCGGGCCAGTGTGCGAGGGGAGATGGGTGGAGAGATGAGATGCAGCGAAGGAGAGAGAAAACACACTTCCAATCTTTTTTGCGTGCATAGGTCCTGACAGTATAGTCAAGAGTACCTCGTGTCAGGAACCCATCATAAACTTTGCTCTAACATGGAACCACCTTCAACTCTTCTTCTCTCTTTGATGCTGCCCTTTTCCCCGTCCTACGTTTTATTCTCTCTGCAAGTACAGCGCGTGGACAGAGGTTAGCATGTAATCCAGTACTTGTCTAAGCAACAGATATACTACTACTGTAATTACAAGTAATAAGATCCACCAATGTCTAAACGAGATGATTCATGGGACCCACTAAATTGAAGAACTTTTGCATGGGAGTTTTATAGCTTGGTCATAGACTACCAAGTGGGCCCATTATTTGTTTTTTCCCTTAGGGAATCCGCAGTGTGTAAAAAAGCACACCTTAAGGAATATAGTAGTACATTGTGGAGAAAATAAAGTTACCTCAAGCTTGTGGGTTTCCCATAGAGAATACAAAAATCATTTCCCCTCCCTCCTCTCTCTTGCATGGAGGAATATGACCAAGCGATGTGGGTCCTACCTAGTGGCAAATGTTAACCTATACATTGTGGCAATTCTCATAAGCTAGGGGGGGTCCTACATTACAGATGCCCTTAGACACTCGTGCTTTGTACTCCCATCTCCACCGCCCTAGACTCGACTTTTTTTTGCAAAATTCATTTAACCGATGTAGTTAGAATGTTAGATAGGAAGCATGATCCACTATATGTCTGAAAACTCCCACGGTCAACAATGCTTACTACCCCAATGTAAGATCCCTCCTTTATAAAGGAAAAGGATCCCTGTGATTGCAATGCTAGTCCCTGGATCAATGCTAGCATCCACAGTTTAAGATGAAGTACACAGAAACAAAGGTCATTATTACAGTCATTCCAGAGACAAACATAGTCTTTACAACTCCAAGGCCACGAGAATAGTACAAGAGTTTAAATAAGTAAATAGATAAAAGTCTTCATCTTCATGTGCCACAGGCAAACATGTTGAGTGTAGACTCATGACTCCTAATCCTCATCAGAGTAACCTGCAACATCACAAGTTACAGCCACAGTGGGTCAATACATTGGAATAGTATTGGCAAGTGATACCTTAGTACAATTTTGGTGGACTAGATACTATATGCAATTTGGCTAAGTGTAGTTTAGGCTTGCTTTGCTCAAAATAGGTTTTGCCTATTAGTTGAAATCACTAAGTTTTTCTTTGTCAAAAACTTTTCCCAAGGAACCACCAATAGACATTGGGGCCCTTCACCCTTGTTCAACCACAAGTTTTACTTATAAATTGGGGTGAGGAGATTCTTGATAGCTTCCATGTCTTAATGCTCAAGTTGTCCAATACCAGGGACATGGCTAAGTACTTAGATTCTTCCATCTGCAGAGGTTGTGCACTTTCCCCACAAGCCTTGTTTTTCACCAAGACAGGACCTTTCAGAAGCCTTCCCTTAGACCAAATGGACGCGCTCCAACCTATCATCCCACTACCACCAACTGTCCAAATGGCTAAGTTATTGCAACCTATATGATCCTGTCAGAGCCCATATTGCCAAGTGGCTGCACTAGAAGCTTCTTAACATTTGGCCTCTCAAATCCCTTTGTTCCTGGGTGGCTTTCCACAAGTGTGATACACAAGGTAAACCATAGAAATGGGCCTTGTGTAACCACTCAACATAAACCATTCCTTCCATTCCACCCAGGTGTTTCATTCACTTAGTTGTTTTATTAAGCAAAAACATAAGTCCAAAGACTTAGAAATATTTTCCATAGCATGAATAATTCACCACCCTTGGTTGCTACTAGTTAGGCTAAGCATGGCATAGATAAGCATCTTAACTTAGAAATTTCTAGCAATTCTACAACTACTAGGATTTCCCAAGCATAGCATATAAGCAAAATATAACCATGCATGACTAGCAAAATATTTCTAATGCATAGTAGAAAACATAGGAATAAGAATATCATGAAGCACCACTTGCCTTGGTAGTTTGGAGAGTAGCTACACTCCTCACAATGACAATCACTATTGGCACCAAAATCTACACATAAAATCATAGCAACAAATCACATACAAAATAAATACAAGCAAAAATATATGGATGCATGCAATATGATATGTGATGATTCCCTAACTCAACAAGACAAGTGCACAGTACTGGTTTATAAACAAGTTCAAAACTTGCCCAACCACATTTATTTAAACACTAAAACATTTCTTAAATAATTTATATACACAAAATAGGCCTACACATGTTTTTGTAAATAAAACCATTTTAACAGAAACAAAACATTAAAAACATTGCATATTTGGAAAGGTCTTTCTCTCCTGATTCCATTGATATAAAATTCATCAAATTTGGACGTGGGAATCAAAAGTTATGATTAAAACAAGTTTAAACATTCAATAGATTCAATTTCTGATTTTAAATCTAAATCCTAGCCACGCGTCATGTTCTGATTGGTGCGTACCGGTTCGCTCAGGATCACGCACACAAGCCGTTAGATCTAACTTAATCTGCACGGCCCAGATCTACTCGTACCCCTTCGCTTAAGTGTTCTATCTAGCCCGTCATATCTGGATCCAACGGTGCGCAACGTGGCGATGTGCTGAAGCTCAACGTGGCGATGGCTTGACAAGGGGCGCACGGACACGGCGGCACGGGCTCGTCGGAGTTGCTGACAGCGTCGGGTGTTTGGTGACGAAGTCGTTGGCGGCGCTCCGGGTCACCCTAGCACGAATGAAAGGAATTAGGGGGTGCGCAAGGCTACGGCGAACACGCTCGTGTGAATCAGAAGCGAAGGGGAACACGGGGCTCACCGAATTTAGTCGCCGGAGTTGAAGACGTCGTCGGGAGCTTGCAGTGCTTGATGAAGTCGATGACCTGGGGCAGTATAGGATGAACCAAGGACATCAGAAGAAGCGCAAAGATGTTGCGAAGTAGTCTGCATGAACTAGAGGGGAAGGGGCGCACGGAGCTCACCAGGATTGGTCGCCAGAGAGGGTTCTGTCTGCGGCGGTGCAAGAGCGATTGCGGGCAGCCTGGGGGCGCTTTGTGCTCGGGGTCTGGGGGACAATGGAGAGGGGGCAGAGGGGGTTTAAGTAGCATGGTCGCGAGCGTGATTTACTCTGGCATTCAACGTGAATTGACGCCGTGAATCAATACAGAGAACGGCCGACGTAATTTGGGGATTGAGCTGTTCGCGGGGTGGAGATGATGATGCCGTGTGGGCCGCGGCTGTCAGCGAGAGAAAGAGAGAGGGGGTGGGTTCCTTGCGTCAGCGACTCTAGGGTATGTCCGCGGGTAAGGAAAATGGTTCGCGGGAGGGTAGCTGGGCTATGCTGGGTCGAACTGGGCTGGTTGGGCCTGATAGGCTATTTGGTTTATTTTTTTCTCTTTTAACTTTTTCTTTTTCTGTTTGATTTTCTAAACTGATTTCAAAACTCCAATTCAAATCTGTTTGATTTCAAAACTACTCTGGACTTTTGTACAATAAATCTTGTACCCAAATAAGTGTCAAACACAATTGTTCACTCAAACTTACTTGGGTCATTTGAAAAATAAAAATAAAACCAAGCCTTTATGTGATATAAACCATAGGCATAATATTGGTTTTATTTACACATTTTGTTTTGAAAACTTTGCTCAAGCTTTGGAAAGTACTTAAGTTTGAATTCAAACCTTACTGAACAATACAAGTACTCTTCTCATTGGAAAATAGCACTAAGGCTAGAGCATAACTACATAAAATAATGAGCATATAAGCTCCTGTTTTGAAATGATTTTTGAAAATGGAATCTTATATGATCTTGGATGCATGGATGATATGCATGAGTTTGAAACATGATTTTAGGGATGTTACAAATCTAACCCCCTTAAGGTGAATCTCGCCCTCGAGATTCGGATTGGCTAGCAAATAGGTGAGGGTGGTCTTTCCGAAGATCATCTTCTCTTTCCCATGTTGCTTCCTCTTCGGAATGATGGTTCCATTGAACCTTGCAGAACTTGATAGTCTTAGTCCGAGTAACTCTTTCTGTAGTCTCAAGAATCTTGATAGGTTTCTCTTCATAAGTGAGGTCACTCTCCAACTGAACCTCTTCCAAAGGTATAGTATCTTTCAAAGAAGTCTCTTCCATTTCCGGATGACATTTCTTAAGCCGACTCACATGAAACACATTATGAACAGCTGACAAAGACTCTGGCAATTCAATCTCATAGGCTACTTCTCCTTTGCGACTCAGAATCTTGAATGGTCCAACATATCTTGGTGCCAATTTACCTTTGACACCAAATCTCTTCACTCCACGAAGTGGTGACACTCTAAGATAAGCTCTATCACCAACTTCATAGATGACTTCTCTACGCTTAGGATCTGCGTAGCTCCTCTGTCGGGACTGTGCTATCTTTAATCTATCCTTAACCAGCTTGACTTTCTCTTCAGCTTCTTTGATAAGTTCTGGTCCGAACAAACTTCTTTCTCCCACACCATTCCATAGTAATGGGGTGGTACACTTTCTCCCATAGAGAAACTCAAATGGTGCCATCTCAATACTGGCTTGATAGCTGTTGTTATCAGAAAATTCTGCGTAAGTCAGACTTTCATCCCAACTGGCTCCATAGTCTAGGGCACATGCCCTCAACATATCTTCAAGAATCTGATTAGTCCTCTCTATTTGTCCATCAGTTTGAGGATGAAAAGCAGTGCTGAATTCCAACCTCGTTCCCAATGACTCATGTAATTGCTTCCAAAAATGAGAAGTGAATTGGGTTCCTCTATCTGACACAATACTCTTAGGTACTCCATGTAGACATACAATTCTACTCATATAGATCTTGGCCAACTTAGCACTTGTGTAAGTTGTCTTCACGGGTATGAAATGAGCCACTTTAGTTAGGCGATCCACTACTACCCAAATAGAATCATATCCTGACCGGGTCCTTGGCAATCTGGTAATGAAATCCATACCAATCTTGTCCCACTTCCAATCAGGAATAGGTAGTGGTTGAAGCAAACCTGCTGGTTTCTGATGTTCCGCTTTCACTCTACTACACACATCACACAAAGCAATATGTTCAGCGATGTCCTTCTTGAGATTATTCCACCAAAATCTTTCTTTCATATCCATGTACATCTTGGTGTTACCCAGATGAATAGAATATGTGAGTTGTGTGCTTCTTGTAAAATCAGTTTCCGAAACTCCGGATCTTGTGGAACACAGATACGTTTTCCATGCCATAAAGTACCCTGTTCGTCTTCATGGAATCCTTTGGCTTTTCCCTTACCAATCTTTTCCTTAATCTCTTCAATTTCCTTATCAGTCTTCTGGGCTTCTTTGATCTTGTCCAACAAAGTGGGTTGAACATCCAAATACATGAGATGTCCTTCAGGCACAATATCCAATCTGAGATCTCAAAATTGGGCACACAGATCATCTGGCAATTCTCCCTTAGTAAGGCCATTCACAAAAACCTTACGGCTTAGAGCATCCGCTACAACATTTGCTTTACCGGGGTGGTATTGCAAACTCAAGTCATAGTCTTTGATGAGTTCTAGCCATCTTCTTTGTCTCATGTTAATTTTCTTCTGGGTGAAGATATACTTCAAACTCTTGTGATCTGTGAACACTTCACATCGCTTTCCCAAAAGATAGTGTCTCCATGTTTTGAGTGCATGGACAATAGAGGCTAACTCTAAATCATGAGTAGGGTAGTTCACTTCATGAGTTTTGAGTTGTCTCGAGGCATAAGCCACAACTTTTCCTTCTTGCATAAGTACTGCACCCAAACCATGATGAGATGCATCACAATACACATGGAAATCCTTCTCCAAATCTGGCAGACACAAGACTGGTGCTTTCACGAGTCTCTTCTTCAATTCTTGAAAGCTGAGTTCACAACCTTCAGACCAAGCAAATTTCTTATCTTTCTTCAGCAATTCTGTCATAGGCTTAGCTATCTTGGAGAATTTCTCAATGAACCTTCTGTAGTAACCTGCTAAGCCAAGGAAACTACGAACCTCCTTCACTGACTTGGGAGATTCCCATTCAGTTACAGCTGAAACTTTAGCAGGATCAACTGCCACACCATCTCCTGACACAACGTGTCCAAGAAAACCAACTTCATTTAGCCAGAATTCACACTTGCTGAATTGGGCATACAGTTTATGCTCTCTAAGCTTCTCAAGTATCAAACGCAAATGTCCTTCATGCTCTTCTTTGCTCTTGGAGTAGATTAAAATGTCATCGATGAAAACGACAACAAACTTATCAAGAAATTCCATGAACACCTTGTTCATCATATTCATGAAGTATGCTGGTGCATTGGTCAAACCAAATGGCATCACGGTGTACTCATACAATCCATACCTTGTAGTGAATGCTGTTTTAGGTATGTCTTGTTCTCTTATCTTGAGTTGGAAATAACTCGACCGAAGATCAATCTTTGAGAACACACAAGCTCCTTCTAGCTGGTCAAACAAATCATTGATTCTAGGCAAAGGGTATTTGTTCTTGATAGTCACCTCATTGAGTGAACGGTAATCTATGCATAACCTTTGACTTCTATCCTTCTTCTCCACAAACAAAACCGGTGCTCCCCAAGATGAAGAACTTGGTTGAATAAATCCTTTCTGCAACTATTCTCCAAGTTGCTTCTTGAGTTCTTTCAACTCATCCACTAACATCTAGTATGGTCTTTTTGCTATTGGTCCAGATCCTGGTAGCAAATCAATAAGAAACTCCACATCTCTGTCTGGTGGCATTCCCAGCAATTCTTCCGGAAACACATCCGGATATTCACTCACAATTAGCACACTGTCTATGCTAACCCCCTTAAGAGAATTTAACTTACTCCCTTTTGATTCAAAGTTAGACTTGAATCTAATCTGTTTCCTTTCCGGGGTTGTGAGTGCAACAGTACGATTAGCACAATCTAGTACTCCTTCATACTTAGCCATCCAATCCATTCCCAAAATTATCCAATCCTTGGGAATCTAGGATTATCAGATTCACTGGAAACTTATGCTTTCCAAACTCTATTACTAGATCCCGGCATCCAAGACTTACTATCATATCTCCACCTGGAGAACTAACTTTTATTGGACACCCAATGTTTTCAGTTGGAAACCCATTTCTATCAACAAATGCTTTTGATATGAATGAATCCGATGCTCCAGTATCAAAAAGAACAAGTGCTGGAATAGAATTGAGTTTGAACTTACCAGCAACAGCATCTGGCTCTTCATAGATTTCCTCCACATTGATGTGGTTCACTTGTCCCTTCTGAAAAGGGTTGGGCTTGTTGGGTCCTTCAACTTTCTTTTCCGGGCATTCATTTGCATAATGCCCCATCTTCTTGCACTTGAAACACTCAACCTGACTAATATCCTTCTTGACAGGCTAGCATCCACTGCCACTTCCACTACCACTGTGGTGGCTCTTATTTCCACCCTTGTGGTTCTTGTACTTGTCATTGTCATGACTACGGTGATGCTTGTTGTCATGATGATGGTTGTGGTTCTTGTTGAATTTCCCATGCTTGTGGGATCCTGAGCTTCCACTATCATCAAAATGGGAATGCTTGTGAGACGATCCCGAGCTGTGCTTGTCCGAGTGCTTTCTCTTCCTACTCTCAACTTGCTTCATTTTGTTCTCCAAAATAGCAGCCTTATCACAAAGAGACTGATAAGTGGGAATATAGGCCACTGATAGCTGCAGGTTCAGTTCATCATTCAATCCTTGAAGGAACTTTTCCTTCCTCTTAGCATCAGTGTCAACTTCATCCGGTGCATAACGCGCCAGATTGTTGAACTCTTCAATATATTCAGCCACGCTGCGGTGATGCTGCTTCAGATTATGGAACTCTTTCTTCTTCAAACTCATCACTCCGGATGAGATGTGAGCAGTACGGAAACCATATTCGAAGATAGCCCATGTCACATCCACAATGGGAGTGGTGATCTGGAAGTTATCCTACCAAGTAGCTGCTGGTCCTTCCAACAAGTGAGCTGCAAATCTGACTTTCTCTTCATTAGTACAACCAACTGTTACCAAGTCCTTGTTCACAGAGCGTAGCCAATCATTGGCCACCATAGGATCAGTTGTTCCTGAGAACTTTGCTGGCCTCAATCTCAAGAACCTGGTAAGCATGTCAAAACCCGGTGGGTTGTTGTTGTTATTATTGTTGTTATTGTTGTTGTTGTTGTTGTTCTGGTTCTGGATGAACGTAATCATCATCTGCATCAGCTGAGTCTGAGCTGTCATCATTTGCTGCATCTCAGGGGTGATGTTGTTGTTGTTGGGGTTGGGATTGGCACGACGGGGAGGCATCTGTGGTTTGTTCAATATAGATAAGAATGAGATACCCATAGATGCTATTATGCACAATACATCACATAAACAATTCACCAAGCATGCATCACAATAATAAAAGTTCAACAACAAGATAACAAGTTTGCAAAGTAAACACACCAATAGCAAGCCATCCACATGCTAGATGGTCATTGCGACTCAGATAAAGCATGGTAAATAAATGATAAATGAGTAGTCAACACTACTCTTCAGCATCAACCTCCTCCTCAACAAAGGTAAGACCTGCATTCTCCATAGCGGTCTTGTATTCCTCGACATTGGTGGTCAAGGTCTCTACCTTGGCTTTGAGAGCCCTCTTCTGAGAATGAAGCCTCTCAATCACAGTCTGCTGATGCTCGAGCTCGAAGTCCTTGGCCTCCAATTCTGCAGTCATGTCTCGAATCTTCTTGTTCCTGTCTTGGACTCGCTTCTCTTGACTCTTGAACTTTCTGTCCTGACTCTCGAACTTTGCTTCCATCTCCTTGACTATCTCATCTTGCTCCGCGAAGAGCTTGTCCTTCTCACAAAGCTGCACCTGGAGTTCGTCATTGCTGAGCATGACGTTGGTCCTATCAGTGTCCACGTGCCTAAGAAGAACCTCTAAGTCCTGGAGGTATAGACGAATCGGCTCTGCTGTCTCCCTCGAAGTGTCCTCGAAGTCGATGGCCTCTCCATCCTCATCACGTCTATCGAAGGCATGGAAGTGAGTACCTCTAACCTGTCGAGAGTGTCTCCCTAACAGACGTCCAATCAAGTCCTGCATGACTACCTCTAGGCCTCTCTCCTTGTCATCGTGCATGAGCTTGAAGATGATAGCCTCCGTGGTAGGCTCAGTCTGGCGTCCGGGCTGATTGACCTTGAATCCCCAAAGGTCTTTCCTCTCAAACTTGGTGAGGGGAAGCACCATGATGATAGGAAGAGGGAGATTGAGCAAGGTAGTGAGCTCAATAATGCAAGGACCAAAACGAGTTCCCTGGAACTCTTCAACAGTGCTGATGGTAACATTAGGCATCTATTTATAAGATAGAAAAAGTTAGAAACAACACAATTTAATACAAGTCACAAGACAAGACATCACATGCATAACTTTGGAACTCGAAACACACAAATCATGGCATACATGAAACCATTACACAACATCCAAGGTTCAACTTATTTCAAGCAACATTTGGAAAATAAGGTGATAAGTGTGGTGGTCCAACTAACGAAGTACGTTTACAATCCTATCTCACTTGACCAGTTGGCTAACACAATATTTCTAGAAGCAATCAGTCTATCTTGAGCACATGACTCCATTACTAAGTCTATAATGTATCCTCTTAAGGTTTGGTTGGTAGCATCCAACTCTTGGGTATGTTTCTTCTCTTCCTTTAGGTCATTTTGGATGTTGAGCATTCTGCACTTGACTCTATCACCAAGTTCTTTGATGGCTTTCCAAGCTGCATCCCTTGCTGAATCAAAGAATGTAGTGTGCACCACTGAATTGGTGACCATGCAGAATCCCGATTCTTTGTGGTTGTCTTCCTTGTTTTTATACAAGTGAAGTTGCACCCACCAGTACTCAACTCCTTCATCCATCACAGGAAAACCTTTGTACAAATCTGCACCATGTATTCCCATTGCAACCATGAGGTCCTTGAGAGCCTTGGGAAACTCTGTCTCACATTCCAAAGTCATTGTCATGAGTGGTCCCTTCTTCATGGCTTCGTTGATGGAGTTCATCTACAAATAGAGATGAGAAAGAATATTAGAAAAGTTTACGAGAAGAAAAGACAAGTGTGGAAGTTGTCGAAATTTTTATCCTTACTGGTTTTCCAATCCTAGGGTCATAATCCTACAGGCAACACAGTGCTCTGATACCATCTGTAAGATCCCCCCTTTATAAAGGAAAAGGATCCCTGTGATTGCAATGCTAGTCCCTGGATCAATGCTAGCATCCACAGTTTAAGATGAAGTACACAGAAACAAAGGTCATTATTACAGTCATTCCAGAGACAAACATAGTCTTTACAACTCCAAGGCCACAGGCCTAGTACAAGAGTTTAAATAAGTAAATAGATAAAAGTCTTCATCTTCATGTGCCACAGGCAAACATGTTGAGTGTAGACTCATGACTCCTAATCCTCATCAGAGTAACCTGCAACATCACAAGTTACAGCCACAGTGGGTCAATACATTGGAATAGTATTAGCAAGTGATACCTTAGTACAATTTTGGTGGACTAGATACTATATGCAATTTGGCTAAGTGTAGTTTAGGCTTGCTTTGCTCAAAATAGGTTTTGCCTATTAGTTGAAATCACTAAGTTTTTCTTTGTCAAAAACTTTTCCCAAGGAACCACCAATAGACATTGGGGCCCTTCACCCTTGTTCAACCACAAGTTTTACTTAGAAATTGGGGTGATGAGATTCTTGATAGCTTCCATGTCTTGATGCTCAAGTTGTCCAATACCAGGGACATGGCTAAGTACTTAGATTCTTCCATCTGCAGAGGTTGTGCACTTTCCCCACAAGCCTTGTTTTTCACCAAGACAGGACCTTTCAGAAGCCTTCCCTTAGACCAAATGGACGCGCTCCAACCTATCATACCACTACCACCAACTGTCCAAATGGCTAAGTTATTGCAACCTATATGATCCTGGCAGAGCCCATATTGCCAAGTGGCTGCACTAGAAGCTTCTTAACATTTGGCCTCTCAAATCCCTTTGTTCCTGGGTGGCTTTCCACAAGTGTGATACACAAGGTAAACCATAGAAATGGGCCTTGTGTAACCACTCAACATAAACCATTCCTTCCATTCCACCCAGGTGTTTCATTCACTTAGTTGTTTTATTAAGCAAAAACATAAGTCCAAAGACTTAGAAATATTTTCCATAGCATGAATAATTCACCACCCTTGGTTGCTACTAGCTAGGCTAAGCATGGCATAGATAAGCATCTTAACTTAGAAATTTCTAGCAATTCTACAACTACTAGGATTTCCCAAGCATAGCATATAAGCAAAATATAACCATGCATGACTAGCAAAATATTTCTAATGCATAGTAGAAAACATAGTAATAAGAATATCATGAAGCACCACTTGCCTTGGTAGTTTGGAGATTAGCTACACTCCTCACAATCACAATCACTATTGGCACCAAAATCTACACATAAAATCATAGCAACAAATCACATACAAAATAAATACAAGAAAAAATATATGGATACATGCAATATGATATGTGATGATTCCCTAACTCAACAAGACAAGTGCACAGTACTGGTTTATAAACAAGTTCAAAACTTGCCAAACCACATTTATTTAAACACTAAAACATTTCTTAAATAATTTATATACACAAAATAGGCCTGCACATGTTTCTGTAAATAAAACCATTTTAACAGAAACAAAACATTAAACACATTGCATATTTGGAAAGGGCTTTCTCTCTTGATTCCATTGATATAAAATTCATCAAATTTGGACGTGGGGATCAAAAGTTATGATTAAAACAAGTTTAAACATTCAATAGATTCAATTTCCGATTTTAAATCTAAATCCTAGCCACGAGTCATGTTCTGATTGGTGCGTACCGGTTCGCTCAGGATCACGCACAAACCATTAGATCTAACTTAATCTGCACGGCCCAGATCTACTCGTACCCCTTCGCTTAAGTGTTCTATCTAGCCCGTCAGATCTGGATCCAACGGTGCGCGATCAAACGACCACACTCTGGCGGCGCTAGCGGCGACGACTGGTGACGGCGGCTCTGTCTACGGTGGCGCGGTGGCTACAGGGGGCTCTGGGGTCGTCGGAGGTGCTTACCAGACTCGTGGCGATGTGCTGAAGCTCAACGTGGCGATGGCTTGACAAGGGGCGCATGGACACGGCGGCACGGGCTCGTCGGAGTTGCTGACAGCGTCGGGTGTTCGGTGACGAAGTCGTTGGCGGCGCTTCGGGTCACCCTAGCACGAATCAAAGGCATTAGGGGGTGCGCAAGGTTACGGCGAACACACTCGTGTGAATCAGAAGCGAAGGGGAACACGGGGCTCACCGAATTTAGTCGCCGGAGTTGAAGATGTCGTCGGGAGCTTGCAGTGCTTGATGAAGTCGACGACCTAGGGCAGTATAGGATGAACCAAGGACATCAGAAGAAGCGCAAAGATGTTGCGAAGTAGTCTGCATGAACTAGAGGGGAAGGGGCGCACGGAGCTCACCGGGATTTGTCGCCGGAGAGGGTTCTGTCTGCGGCGGTGCAAGAGCGATTGCGGGCAGCCTGGGGGCGCTTTGTGCTCGGGGTCTAGGGGAAAATGGAGAGGGGGCAGAGGGGGTTTAAGTAGCATGGTCACGAGCGTGATTTAGTCCGGCATTCAACATGAATTAACGCCGCGAATCAATACAGAGAACGACCGGCGTAATTTGGGGATTGAGCTGTTCGCGGGGTGGAGACGATGACGTCGTGTGGGCCGCGGCTGTCAGCGAGAGAAAGAGAGAGGGGGTGGGGTCCTTGCGTCAGCGACTCTGGGGTGTGTCCGCGGTTAAGGAAAACGGTTCGCGGGAGGGTTGCTGGGCTAGGGTGGGTCGAACTGGGCTGGTTGGGCCTGATAGGCTGTTTGGTTTATTTTTTTCTCTTTTAACTTTTTCTTTTTCTGTTTGATTTTCTAAACTGATTTCAAAACTCCAATTCAAATCTGTTTGATTTCAAAACTACTCTGGACTTTTGTACAATAAATCTTGTACCCAAATAAGTGTCAAACACAACTGTTCACTCAAACTTACTTGGGTCATTTGAAAAATAAAAATAAAACCAAGCCTTTATGTGATATAAACCATAGGCATAATAGTGGTTTTATTTACACATTTTGTTTTGAAAACTTTGCTCAAGCTTTGGAAAGTACTTAAGTTTGAATTCAAACCTTACTGAACAATACAAGTACTCTTCTCATTGGAAAATAGCACTAAGGCTAGAGCATAACTACATAAAATAATGAGCATATAAGCTCCTGTTTTGAAATGATTTTTGAAAATGGAATCTTATATGATCTTGGATGCATGGATGATATGCATGAGTTTGAAATATGATTTTAGGGATGTTACACCCAAGATGCACCCATCTACTGTGGGAACTCTATCGGGTCGTAACTACGATGTTGATCGGTATGACCTTGACAACCTTGGTCGTTCCGTTTGAAACCTATTAGTGTCTATACATGGCAGAACAATACCGCGAAGCTGTTTTTTCCAAAAATCGTCAAATCCCATGGTTAACGTTTTCATGGCATGTAGCGCACACGATATGCATGATAGGGCGTGTCATGCATAATCTTTTAATTTATTTTTTTCTTTATTTCATGTGGTCGTTTTCAAGATGGGTTCAAAATTGCCAAGATGCAAAACCTTAGAAAGAAGTCAAACGAGTCGTCAAAACTCCCGATGGTTTTAGATATATTAATTGACCTCCCGATGTAGGTACCTCTAAACGCCATTTCATAAAACTCACGGAGCAGCCTATGATTTACTAGCAGTAGTCAAATTTGACCTGATTTTGATAAGTCGACATAAAGTCATTCAAGTGGGTGGAGTTAGCTAGGAAGTTTGAGAACTCATAAAACATGGGAAAATCGTAAGTACAACATGTTGGTCCACTATGTATGTGTGAAAACTTGGCTTGTGGTATTCAGATCCATGTTTTTCGGACATTCTTTACGGGAAAGAACAATCTTGTCATCACTAGGAAAATTGAGAATGTTCTTTCCTCATAGTTGGAAACCCACACCCATGGAATTGTTTAATACAATATATAAGATGTGCACCCAATAACCTCCTAAAATACATTTAATTCAAGAGCAATCTATCGCGCTTACTGGTAGCTCAAGTTTGACGACCTTATTTCATTAAATTGTCAAGATGGAAAATATTAGCAAGAAGATGAATCCATCATCAAAACTCTTAGTGGTTTGATATATTAATTATGCCCCTAATGGTGGGTACCCCCAAAAGATTTTTCGTAAACTTTCGAAGCAACCTACAATTTACTTATAGTTTAAAATTTGACCTAATTTTGATAAGTAGACATAAATTCATTCAAGCGAGTTCAATTATCTAGGAAGTTTGAAAAGTCATAAAACATGGGAATCATAAGTACAACATGTTGGTTCAATATATATGTATGTAAACTTGGCTTGTGGCATATAGATCCAATATTCTTTGAACTTTTCTTTACGGAAAAGAACTATGTTCTCATCACTCTAAAAAATTGAGAATCCTCATAGTTCGAAACTCACACCGATGACATTGTTTATTGCAAGAACATGCACCCATTTACCTCTCAAAATACATTTAATTCAAGAGAAATCTATTGCGCTTACTTGTGCAGCTCAAGTTTGACAAAATTTCGTTAAATTGTCAAGAAGAAAAATCTTAGCAAGAAGTTGGACCCTTCGTTGGTTTCTGTTATATTAGTTGTGAATCCCTAGTGGGTACCTTCCAAAAGCTTTTTCGTTAAATTTCAAAGCAACCCACAATTTACTTGAAGTTCAAAATTTTCACCTAATCTCGGTAAATAGACATAAATTCATTCAAGTGGACAGAGTGAGCTAGGCCGAAGGTTGAAAACTCCTAAAACATGGGAATTAATCATAAGTACAAACATGTCGGTCCACTATATATGTCGAAAGATTGGATTGTGGCATCTAGATCCATATTCTTTAGACTTTCTTTTCGGAAAGGAAAAATCTCGATCGTCGTCACTCAGAAAAATTAGAATGTTATTTCTTGATAGTTGAAAACTCACACCAACGATATTGTTTACTATAAGAATATGCACCCATCTATCACTGTGAAATTACATTTAATTCGAGAGAAATCTATCGCGCCTACTTGTATATCAAGTTTAATACCTAATTTCGTTAAGTTGTCAAGATAAATAATCTTATCAAGAAGTTGAACCTGTTGTCAAAACTCTCGGTGGCTTCTGATATATTAATCGACCCCCCGATGGGTCACTACTAGAGAAAATGCTATAGGAGACATGCTTATAGGAGGCACATTTAGACCATATGCGCCTCCTATAAAATAGGCGAGGCGCACTCTTTCTCCATGCGCCTCTAGTATAAAAATAGGCGAGGCGCATATGATAAGAATGCGCCTCCTATAATCCCTGTACGGACGGAATCTAGCAGCCCCATATTATGCGAGTCGTATTCTAGTCATATGCGCCTCCTATATATCAGATAGGCGAGGCACATATGGGCAGAATGCGCCTCGCATAATCTGTGTGGGCCCGCGTGTTGGTAGGTGCACGAATATGCAAGGCACATATGGTTATATGCGCCTCCTATATTTGATAATATGCGAGGCGCATATGGTCATATGTGCCTCAAATAACTCCTGCGGGCCCGAGCGGAGGTAGGTGGCCGCATAGGCGAGGCCTATAGTTTGAATTATAGGAGGCACATATTGTGCAATATGCGCCTCCTATAACCTGGCACCACTTTTTTCCAGCTTTTTGCACATGGAGCAAACTACCACCCCACTCACTTGTCTCACTTCTTCCTCCTCCACCAAGACAAATCTTATGTGTGTGGCCTACTATTATGTATCGAAACATTCTTAATTTTCATTATGTGTGTGTTATAATAATATTGCATTGAGAATATTATGTATCATTGAGAATAATCACATTTGTTGTTTTAGCAATATTTGAATATTTAAAATATTTGCAGTATATTTTATAGTTCATATTGTGTTTGGACAATGCTTTTACATGAAAAATGGCCTTTAAAAAAAATTCTAAAATGTTTGTGACCCCAGGATTCGAACCTGGATGGCCAATGTTTGGAATAGGACAAGGCATGTTACCACTAGGCTGCTACACGTTTATTGACAGAAACCAGCGCATTGCGCTATTTGTCTATGACCGCATATTATACAAGGCATATTCGGCCCAAATACGTCTCGCCTAATATTATACGAGGCGCACTCTACAATATACGCCTCGCATATCTGGTACCCCGCACGGACGGTCCCCTTTTCTCTGGATCGAATCGTCGTCGTCCTGCCGCATCTCACGCACATCTCACGCACATCTCACCAGATCGAAGTCGTCGTCCAGCCGCCGGCCGTCCGCTCCGGCAGCAGCCCGCCGTCCACCATCGTCGAGAGGTGAGCCCCGACCCCATTCCCCTCTCCCTCCCCTTTCCCCTACCCCTCTTCCCTCTCCCTGATACTTCAGCGACCACCTACAGGAGGAGCACACCTCACCCGCGACCCGCCCGCCCCGTGGAGGAGGAGCCCGACGCCGCCCGCCTCGTGGAGGACGAGCCAGCCGCCGCCCGTGGAGGAGGATCCCTCCGCGTAGTTCTTTTATTGGAGGGCCAACGCCGACGCCGAGGAGGCCGCGGCCGCGGAGGAGTCGACGGCCCCGCTCCTGCTCGCGTCCAAGCCGGCGGAGGCGCGCGGCCCCGGCGAGCGTCCGCGGCTCGGGGAGGAGCACACGATCGCGGAGGCGCTGTCGGCGCTGGACTTCTGGCTGCTCTTCTTCTCCTTCCTCATGGGCGTGGGCATGGGGCTGGCCGTCATGAACAACCTGGGACAGATGGGCGTCTCCATGGGCTACTCCGACGTCTCCCTCTTCGTCTCCATGACCAGTATCTGGGGATTCTTCGGACACATCGCATCCGGCACAATCTCAGAGCACTTCATCAAGTACGTTATCACTACCAATACTCCCGTGATTGCCTCCTCCTCGTCCTTAATTTCCCGTAATTGTCCGGAGCAGTACTCCTCCGTGGTACGGATTCGGTGCCGTATCTTGCGCAGAACTGAACCGAACCCCCACCACAAAAATAAACAAAAACGATAGCGCATCAACGGCGCAAACAATTCGAAGCTGTTGCTTTCAGATAATGTCGGCTCGTGCGAGAAGTACACACAGATCTGAGATGGGGTCGGAGGGAGGGTCGTCCGTGAAAGGAATTATGACGAACCTTTCTAGGAGAAGTATATAAAAACATGGTCAATCTGAATTCGATGTAGTACTAGAATTATTATCTTTCTAGATTTGGATACTCCCTAAAAACATTATTTATCAGTGAAATGGCCGCATAGCACATCCTGCAGCACTCGCTGCTTGTTCGACAACTTGAACAAAATCGAAAGAACTAATTAAATCTCTTTTGGTTAAAATTTGACTGGAACGAACTTTGCCCTTTGCTTCTACCTTAAGCACGAAGGAGCCAACAGCATTGGCCTAGAAGAGTAAAGTGGGTAGGAGCTCTTTTTTAATAGTGGATATTAAAACAGTGGGAGTAGAAAAGCGTCAACATCGTGGAGGAATTCCCCTCCAATAAAAGAACTACGCGGAGGAATCTGTAAACATTGTTAAACCTGGTGAAAAAGATCTTTCTCTCACATGGTCAAGACTGCAGTTGGTCCTGCTGAATGAAGATACCTATGGTGACGGTCTTGGCACATCAGAAACGACTGCATTTTATGGAAAAGGTACGTGTTGTATTGATGCTTCTATTCAGTTCCTTATTAACTATGTTGAATCAACGTTGATGAACTAGCGGATCCAAAGTTTTGGCCAGTGACAAAGGTGGAGAACTCATGTTCCCTGAACCTAACGACGGTGCAACAACTGAGTTGGCAGCCTTCCAAGGCTTCTTGGATCAAAGATGAACATAGACGCAAGCTTCCTGGAGGATCTGGGATGTGGGTCCTGGGGAACTATGTTTAGAGATGATCATGGGAAACTCTGGAGCAGTGTGAAAATGCAAGTCGCAGAGGCCCGTGTTAGTCTTGAAGCATTCATAATTGCTATTGTGCACTCTAATATTACCTGTAACTATTTGTCTATGCCCTACTTCTTGTGGTTTGCTTTCTTTGTCTTTCTTCGAAATGCCGATGATTAGAACATGTTGTGATGTCATGTGTATGACTATGCCGCTGTTCGATCTGGTGTGCCAAGTAGACTAGTAATTTGGGCATATACTCTACTTGCCGCATGAGATTGAATAGCGAGCATTGTTATTTCCGTGCCCAATCTAAGTATGAGACACTAATCCAAGTCATTCTTGGTTTGCTTTTTTTGGTCTTTCTTCGAAATGCCGATGATTATAACCTGATTTCTTACATCTTGTTGCACCCATATATATATGCATGATTCTATCTTGTGAACTGCTATTGCTTTCCACTGACACAAATTCTCGGGCAACAACTACCTAGGCTACGAGAGTAGAGAGGTGGCGGAAGAGAAGTGGAGGAGGCACAGAAGAAATAAGTGGAGGAACTTCCTCGTGATCACCACCTTGTTGCTCGTCATGGTAGGTTATGTGCTCTACTTCATCTAGCTAGAGCTCCGTCGTCGGAGTTGTAATGTGGTTGTGAACTTGTAATCGGAGGTGTGATCTTGTGGCACAAACACTTGGTGTTGTGTGAAAACTTGGCACTTGTTGATTCTACTTGATGTATGAACTCGTATGTCGCGATTGATGTGCAATGTACTTGTATTCATGTTGGTTCTATTATGCTTTGGCCAATTGCAAGTTTCTGGAGAATTCTTTGCTATTTATACTGTATTCTGGACTATATTGTATATTTGAATATTCGTATACTGTTATTTATGTTTTTATAGTGATCTATAAAACTTGAATTTCAAAAATATTATAGAAGGCGCATATAGAACACTATAGGAGGCGCATATACAATAAATATACGAGGCGCATTGTGAAACATATGCGAGGCGCATATGGCGCATATGATATGCGCGGCGCATATCGATATGCGCCTCGCATATGTGAAGTATAGGAGGCGCATATCATATGCGCCTCGCATAAAAAATAGGCGAGGCTCAAAGCTAGAGGCGCATACGATATGCGCCTCGCATATGCTTTTAGGTGCGCCTCGCATAAGGTTTTCTCTAGTAGTGGGTACCTCAAAAATCTTTTTCATAAAACTATCAAAGCAGCCTAAAATTTACGCGTTGTTCAAATTTGACCTAATTTTGATAAATCGGCATAAAGTAACTCAAGTGGGAAGAGTTAGCTAGGTAGTTTGAAAACTCATAAAACATGGAAATATCAATTATCGACAACATATTGGTCCACTTAATATGTCTAGAAGCTTGCTGGATTGTGGCATTCAGATCCATATTCTTCAGACCCGTCGGTGGTTTCTGTTATATTAGTTGTAAATCCCTAGTGGGTACCTTCCAAAAGCTTTTTTGTTAACTTTCAAAGCAACCCACAATTTACTTGAAGTTCAAAATTTTCACCTAATCTCGGTAAATAGACATAAATTCGTTCAAGTGGACAGAGTGAGCTAGGACAAAGGTTGAAAACTCCTAAAACATGGGAATTAATCATAAGTACAAACATGTCGGTCCACTGTATATGTCGAAAGATTGGATTGTGGCATCCAGATACATATTCTTCAGACTTTCTTTTCGGAAAGGAAAAATCTCGATCGTCATCACTCAGAAAAATTAGAATGTTATTTCTTGATAGTTGAAACTCACACCGACGGTATTGTTTACTACAAGAAGATGCACCCATCTACCGCTGTGAAATTAAATTTAATTCGAGAGAAATCTATCGCGCCTACTTGTAGATCAAGTTTAAGACCTAATTTCGTTAAGTTGTCAATATGAATAATCTTAGCAAGAAGTTGAACCTGTTGTCAAAACTCTCAGTGGCTTCTGATATATTAATTGACCCCCCAATGGGTACCTCGGAAATCTTTTTCATAAAACTATCAAAGCAGCCTAAAATTTACACATTGTTCAAATTTGACCTAATTTTGATAAATCGGCATAAAGTAACTCAGGTGGGCAGAGTTAGCTAGGTACTTTGAAAACTCATAAAACATGGAAATCTCAATTACCAACAACATATTGGTCCACTTAATATGTCTAGAATCTTGCTAGATTGTGGCATTCAGATCCATATTCTTCGGACTTTATTTCTTTACAAAAAAGAAAAATATCGTCATTACTCGGGAGATTGGGAATGTTCTTTCCATATAGTTCGAAACTCACACCGACGACATTGTTTGCTACAAGAAGACGCACCCACCTACCTCTAAAATTACATTTAATTCAAGAGAAATTAATCTACCGCGCTAACTTGTAGCTCAAGTTTGACCTAATTTCGTTGAATCGATAAAGAAGTAAGTGAAGTGTGTGAAGTTAGCTAGGAAGCTTGAAAAATGGAATTATATAAGAAACCATGGTCCACTTTGTGTGATAATTGGGAAGGTTGCATTTTCTTCGAAGCGAGGTGCTTCAGTTAACATGGTCGGTGGAAGTACAAGTTACATCAAGGACCTCGTAAAAAAATGAAAATCACTTCCAAGTCCATGCATTTAGCACAAGGTCCTTGGAACTAAGCAATGAAGTGTATTTTGAGGTTTGCGCACAAAAGCGTTCATTGTGCTAAAGACTATCAATAGAATCTTCTAGATGCAAAGAATGGAAAAGAAAATCCAATGGTTAGCAATGTTTGGATTTGCCAGTCTTGATCCAACGGTTCATGTTCAAATTTCGAAAATGGAAAAATCCTTTAACTTTGAGAAACCATAAGAAAGAATTGTCCACTTTGTACGAAAATTTGTTGGGGGCATTCTTTGTTCTTTAATTTATTCTACTACTACCTACGACCCATATTAGTTGACTCAAATTTGTCTAAATTTGGATGAATCTAGACACCATTTAGTGTATAGGTTCATCCAAATTTTGAAAACTCGAAGTCAACTAATATGGGTCGGGGGGAGTAGTAAAAATACTTGAAAAACTCGTTTGACTGTATGGCCTAACTCTGTGTGTACTTTCTTGGGTTTTAGGCCAAATGACCAAGGTCATCGTCTACTTTTTTTAAAAACCGAGTGGTGGCACATTATTTTTCTGAACGGGATATGTCCCAAGGGAGCGAGATGTTTTAATTAAAACGGTCATAGGATGTGTACATATATGTTACACCAAGAACCTCATAAAAGAGAAAATTACATCCAAGTCCAAACATTTAGCAAAAAGGACCTTGAAATCAAGCAAGGAAAAGTAGTAGGATGAGTAAGATACACGCGCTTTGCACGTGTGTGTGGTGTAATATATAGAAGTTTGACATATCATTTCAGAGAACACTTAAATCCTAAATATAAACATTATCAACAAACTTACTTTATAGCCAAAATACACCCTTCCTAGTGCCAATATACGCCATGTCTTCGAGTACTACTACAGTAACAAGTAAAAGAGTGGAACTCTAGAACTAAATTAACTAGTAATACATCGTTACCATCGCGTTGGGATCATTAGCATAATTTTAAGATAAATTCTTATTGTCGATGCAAACGGAGAAAGAGAACACCTTCTGGTACTGTCCAGCAGCCGCGGTTATGTACCACGGTGGCACTGTGAGGAACTTCAGATCTTCGAGGAAGACACTGCGGGGCGACGCGTATCAAGTCGGCTCCATTACCCCATTAATGGTGTCCGTCAAAAAGTCCGCCGGCGACTGTGGCCTAGTCGCGCATAGCTTCACCCTGTCCCGGGGCCACAAGCACGTGGCCGGCCTGACGCACACCAAGGAAACGGTGGAGGCCTGGCTGAGCTCGCCGATGATGAGTCTGAACACGCTAGCGTCATCACAGTAGATGATGACTATGGATGGCTGAAAGGATGGTAATGGAATCGTTGTTGTAAACTCCATGGGCTGGCCGTACGATATCCTATGCACCCGTACCGTGTGGTAGCCGTCGAGGTGCATAAGGAGCTCGGCCAGCGAGGTGGTGAAAATGTAGCCCACCTCCGTGCAGCCGCACGGGCTATATGGGCATGCGGTCTTGTGGTCGTCGAGCTCGTGGTAGACGACCATGGTGAGATAATGGTCGTGGGGGCATGGAACAATTATCAGCGCTAGCTCGTTGAGCTTGTGGTAGACGACCATGGGGAGACAGGCGTCATGGGGGCACGGAATAGTTATCGGAGCTAGCTCGTCTTTGTCCATTGTCAGCGAGCTATTGGTTGAATCCGCCTATATGCGCGGCGTTGGAGTGGTTCCCTAGAAGCTCAGATTGCCGATGTAGTGCTCGCGGTCTAGAATTTTTATGCAGCATTGAATATGGGGTCCCTTGATCCATCCTAAATCCATCCTAGAGCGAGGCAACTGCATAAAAATGGAGTAGGTATCGCTACTTCAACACCATGCTTCACACTGGTCGGTCAAAACAAGGCTGCATGTTATTGATAGGTGAGAGTAAAGCAGGTATCACACTGTACAGTAACAAATCCTACCCACGTGAAGGTCTACTCCTGGAGAGAGACAGAGAATCTTGGGTCTGGCGCAAAGTGCACAGTGCTACAGGGGAGAGATCGAGGACTGCATGCATGTCTTCAACATGATCTGCATTTTATTATATCTGCATGTCTCTTGTGGCTCTTTCGTTTATCTCTCTTTTTTTAGAGAGAAAGGGCACCTCCCCGGTTGAAACCAAGTTTACAGCATTCTGGTCCATAGGGAAAACGTCAGGATCGACGCCCCGGTACACAAAACCTCAGCATAGTTCCATTTTTTTCTTGTGTTTAAGCTTGTCTAGATACATGTAATAGGATTATTTTAGAAAAATATGTCTAGATTTTGAAAACTCCACGGAATAGTAACCAGAGAATAGTAACAATAGTTGTTGTACAGTTGTACTAATACTTTGGTAATACATGTATTTTTATACTCGAGTAGTACATCGCTTTTTACAGTACTCCGGTAGGTATAGGCATTTGCGGTGGGCGGCGGTACCTATTTAAGACTTTTTACTAGGTAGTTCGAGTGCTCTCATGACTTCATGAAGTGAGACTACAGAACAGTATTGTACTACTCAGATGCAGTTGTCATCACACGGTTCCTAGGGGCACGCCAGAGACATAGGTGCCGAGATGCACGTCCTTGTTGCCAAGGAAATTCATTTCGCTCATGTCGAGGGGATAACCCCTGGTAGAGTCATAAGGGGTAATACATTGCCCATCTTGGCTTAGGCCGAGTCAAGAAAACGCCAGTCGGGTCTTAACGGCTAGGATACGAAGCCTATGCAAGGCCGGCATAGGAAGCATATCGGCCCGTACAGGAGAAGGAAGTTTAACATGCAGGAAATGACGAGCCGAATCTCACAAGGGGAAGCCGAGTAAGAAAGGACACGTGGACCCTTTCCGAGTAAGATCTAGGAGGGACCATGTTAAAGAAGAGTCAAAAGAGAAGGGCGCCGTTGGGTGACAACAAAGGATCCGGGTGACGCTAAAAGCACCAAGTGACATACAAAGCACCGTATGATGCCGTAGAGCTGGCATCTATGTACGGAAGGAACTTTGGCTATACAGCTTTGCTGGCTGGGTCAAGGGCCTAGGGCTAGCCCCTTGACCCGGTCGGCATAGTGAGGACAAGATCCAAACAGTAAACCCTAGGGCCCAAAATGTAACTTAGCTATTCCCGTTGCCTATATAAGGAGGGGCATAGCTAGGGTTTAGAGAGGACGCGACTAGTGCCACATGGCTATGCTAAAACATATCAAGGAGCACTTGTAAGTTCCAAGGATAAATAAAATCGCAAGTCTGGGATAGTTCATCGTGTTCTTACTGTTCTTCGTGCGCAACTTGATTGTGTAAACCCTCCCCGGTTACCTCAAGTGCCCATCCGGACCCCAACTTAAGCCTACCCATGGCATCTGCCGTGACACCACCATGACAGTTGGCGCCCACCATGGGGCAATCAGCGGCGCTTGCTGGAGTTTTCATCGGACGGACAACAACACCGCTTCAATAAGCGAGTGTGTCTACTCAGGCCTCATCCAGAGGATTGGAGTGCTCAACTTCGTCAGCGACAATGCAGGCTGCTTTGGGACCAGGTCATTCCCTAGGGGCGGTCGCTTCATCAAGTTCGGCGAGCATCAAGTCTACGTCGCAGTGCGCATGGAGCACGCATACCCCGAGCAAGTCGTCTTGGCGCTAGATCCACCCGCGGTTCATGCTGCGGGAAAGCTTCACCGGGTCGCTTATGCTGATGTAATGATGACTGCACCTGATCCCACTCGCCCCCCAGCACCGCTAGTAGTCCCAATGGTAAATGACGTAGCCAAGGAAGATGACCTGGATGCCACTCCAAGGGTAGCAAGAACTGCCAAGGTACCACTGGAGAGACCTAAGAACATAGAGACGAGTACGAGAGACAAGGAGTTGCAGGAAGCGATAGAAAAACTTGTAGAACCACACTAGCAATTGACCCAGTATGAGCACAAGCCGAGTTAGAAGAAACCAGGAAAAAGGTGTTGGAAAGAGCTAAGGAGGTTGCTAGGCTATAACATGATCTGGATATTACCCTCCGGGTATATAACTCAGTGCACCAAGTCAAGGGTGCTAAGACCCGGATCGATACAACGAGGATAAGAGGAAGGAACCTCAATGATGAACTGGCAGCAGATGCCATGTCCAAAGTAACTCCAGAGTGTAGGAACGAGACGGCCATGCGGTCGACATATAATACAACAACGGCCAACCTGAGAGCTGCAGAAGCAGCGGTGGCTGAATTACCTCACTTAACGGGTGAGGCAAAGAGAAAACAACAAGAAATAGTAAACGAGCTGGTAAGAGCAGCAGGAAAGCTAAATGAGGCATATTACAGGGAAAAACCGGGTGTAGCTGGCAAATCATAGCACGTTTACTCGGCAACCCCAATCCTGGCCAAGTCCGCTGGACATATAGCCTCCTCTCCAGGAAATGCACTGAAACAAAGACGAGAAAAAAGTGTGGATTCAGAAAAAACAATCAGATGGTAGCCTATGACCCGACAGTTGCTCAAGGAAATCCAGGTCCTACCCAAAGCACAAGAAAAAATGCTGGCCAAGGAAACAAAAACCAAGAGAATATTGGCCGAGAAAAACATGTCGGACAGAGAAACGATAATGGAGGCCAGAACTATGCGCCACAGCCTAGGCGCGGAACTCACTCGGCAAGTGGAGGAAACCTACCTGCAAATCCGCCACCGGCGCAACACGAAAGGCGGTAGCAAAGTGCAGGTCGAGTGGTGCAGCAACCCGTAGATCCAAACGCTAATAGATATAATGATGGTTACTCGGCCATGATGAATGTCGGGTATGAAAATTCGGATCACATGTACAATGCAATGGGATCTCGGCTAGGAGGCAGGAACCTCCAACTGGATGACACAAGACTAAAACTTCACTGAATCAAAATGGCAGAACTCGTCGAATCACAAGGTCCGCCAGGTTCAACATGTTTTGGCTCAAGGATCATGAGAGATCTGCCAGTGACAAACTTTCAGCTGGCAAGAGGAACAAAGACATACAATGAAAACACCAAACTAGAAGATTGGCTTATCGATTATGGGACTGCGGTAAACATTGCGCAGGGCAATCTAAGATGGGCAGTGAGATACGTACCACAGATGCTAGAAGGACCAGCAAGGGTGTGGCTGAATAACTTGCCACCCGGAAGCATCAATAGCTAGGTTGATTTTTAGGAAGCTTTTGTGAGTAATTTCACAAGCACCTACAAGAGGATGAATTGCCCACAACAATTGGCTATGTGCAAACAAAGACCGAATGAGACAAACAGAGAGTTTCCCATTGGATGGTGTACTGTGCGCAATTCTTGGGAAGGAGTAATTCAGTGTCATGCCATTGTGTTCTTTGCACAAGGATGCAGACATGGAAGTGTTCTATGGCAAAGATTGCAAAGGGATATGCCGACAAGTTTAGACAAGACAATAAAAATTGCCGACTCGTATGCGCTAGGGGATGTGACTCAACCTCTACTCATGTCGGCAGATGGGAACACTGAGACTCAAATTCACGATGCTGCTGGGTCACAAAGGCGCCAAGGCCAAAGTGAGTACAGAAGCAAGAGGCGAGATGGGAGGGTGTATTATAGGTACGGTTCGATTCAAGTTGCATCTGTAAGTCAAGATCATCCTGATGCTGGAAGCAGCCAGTGTCAAAGAACAAGTGGGCAACAACAATGGGTACCAAAGAACGATGGCAAAAAGCCATATGAACAGAAGAAGCCTTGGCAAGAAGGCAAAAGTACACTTACGAGATGATGTTGGATCAACCATACAAGTTTCATACACCGAGTCCAAGTAAGCTGGCAAACCAGACAACTCGACAATGTACTTGGTTCTAGAAGGGTGACGGAGTAGACTCACCAACCCAGCAACTACCACCACCTCCCCTGCCACCACTTACAGGAGGAAATGCTCAGGTTATTGGTACTGAGCAGAGATATGAGAATCAACATCCGAGATATCGTAATCAAGAAAGGAGAGAAGCAGTGCATCAAGTGCATGACCCAAGAACCGATGGCGCTAATGTCGGCCATGGAGGTAGGAACCAATCGAGTGGTTAGTGCAGTAATAGTGGTAGAGCGCGAAGATGAGGGAAAATCAGTCCAAAGACCAGAATTACCCCCACTATCAGAAAATGATATACGGGGTGTACATGGTAGCCAAGGAGCCGAAGCATTATTTTCAGGAGCACCTAATCCGGGTAATATGCGAGGCACCTATATCGGACATCTTGGGCAGTAAAGATGCCAGCGGTAGAGTGGCAAAATGGGCCATAGAACAAGCACCATATACTCCATAGTACGATAGGCAAGATGCAATTAAATCTCAAGCTGTGGCAGACTTTTTCGTGGATTGGATGGAGATGCAATATGAACCGCCATTGCCAGACCCGAACTACTTGAAGATGCAATTTGACGGGTCCAAGATGAAAATGGGTCTGGGTGCCGAGATAGTTCTCACCTCACCAAAGAAGGACCAGCTCAAGTATGTGTTGCTGATCCACTTCGCTGGATCCAACAGTGTTGCCGAGTATGAATCACTTGTTCATAGTATAAAAGTGGCTAAAGAAATTGGTATCAAAAGAATCATGTTCTTTGGCGACTCAGACTTAGTTATTCAGCAAGTATCTGGGCATTGGGACGCGCTAGACATGAATATGGCACTGTATTGTTTGCATGTTTAGCAGATTTCCGGATACATTGATGGGTGTGAGTTTCACCATGTACCCAGATCATAAAATGAAGCAGCTGATGTGCTATCAAAGTTAGGATCATCTTGGAAAGCAATCCCGCCAGGAGTAGTGATGGCGCCTAAAAGTGCTTCATCGGGAAACACCAAGAGCAAGGTGTGAAGAGCACAACATCAAGTCTTCCCTCAGTAAGAAACCGAGGTTATCGAACAATTAGGAGGAAGGAAACGTCTCAAAGGTGTTGCAAGCAACTTGGAAACCTGCACAACACAAACTCAAGACTTTGCCCCAACAAACAGTGAGGTTATCAATGTCACCGGTTGCCGTATGTAGAGGTCCAACCTTTAATATGGTAGATATCCCTGTGTTTACAATGCTAGTCCCTAGATCAATAGCTAGCATCCACAGTTAAGATGTAATATCAAGAAACAAAGGTCATAATACAACTTTATAACCAGGAATAAAATAATTCATTACATCTTACATAGCTCATTTGGCTATCTCAATACAATGCAGCAGAAATAACTATAGCATGGAGTCCTTCATCTTCAAGGTGCCACAGGCAATCATGTTGGTTGTAGACTTGTAATCCTAATCAACACACACTTCACTAACATCAAACAAACCTACAACATAATAAGTTACAGCCACAAGGGTCAATACATTTGAATTGTATTGGCAAGTGATACTATGGTAATATGGTGGAGTCTATCATATATATGCAATTGGCTAAGTGGAGCTTAGGCTTGCTTTGCTCAAAAATAGTTTTTCCTTATCATTTGAAAACACTAAGTTTTTTCTTGTCAAAAACACCCAAGGAACCACCAATAGAAATTGGTGAACCTTCACCCTTGTTCATCCACAAGTTTTAACTTAGAAAATTTGGGATGAGGAGATTCTTGATAGCTTCCATGTCTTGATGCTCAAATTTTCCTTTGCCAGGGACATGGATAAGTACTTAGATTTTACACTCCGCAGAGGTGGTGCACTTTCCCCAGAAGACTTGGTTTCACCAAGACAAGATATTTTAGAAGCCTTCCCTTAGACTAGAATGGACGCATTCCAACCTATCATCCCCTACCACCAACTGTCCATTTGGCTAAGTTATTGCAACCTATATGATTCAGGCAGATCCCATAATGCCAAGTGGCTGCACTTGAAGCTTCTCTCAACATTTGGCATCTCAAATCTCTTTGTTCCTGGGTGGCATTCCACAAGTGAGATACACAAGGTAAACCATAGAAATGGGCCTTGTGTAACCACTCAACACAAACCATTCTTTCCATTCCACCCAGGTGTTTCATTCACTTAGTTGTTTTATTAAACAAAACACAAGTCCTTGACTTAGAAATATTCCATAGCATGAATACAAACCACCCTTGTTTGCTACTAGCTAGGCTAAGCATAATAGTAGTAGGAATCTTAACTTAGGAAAATTCTACTAAGGTATCATCTACAAGGATTTCCCATGGCATAGTTTATACTTAGCAAAAATTCCATGCAAGTCCTACTTAGAAATATCACTAATGCATAGTGAAAATAATGGGATGAAAGTATGAAGCATCACTTGCCTTTTTGGTAGAGATTATAAGTTCAATCCTTGACCTTTGCAATAGTCACACTCTTCAAATGTCACTACAATTCAATCAAGCAAGGCACAATTTCAATCTACCATTCAAGCAATCATCACATAAAATAATAAAAACAAAATAATGCATGCAAGCATGCCAAAGGTTGTTTTATTTGGAAGGTTTCTAATAGGTTATAAACATTTTGAAACACTTATTTGTCATTTATAAAGTGGCAAGGTCATTTAGAAATGTGGTAAAACCATTTGATAATCAAGTTAGTGAAAATGGCTAGTTTAAGTCATTTTTGTTTTGCTAGATTTGATTTAAATCAAAGTAAGATTTTCTAGTGTTTGCCAAATATAGCTTTAACACAAATTTTAGTGTTTTAAGGTCAAGTGCTTAATATTGAAACCATTTGCAAAGGTTTTACCTATAATCCATCTTTTTATACCAAAACCATATTTTATGTTGATGGAAATGTCTTTAGAAAATTCATAATTTTTATAGGGTTCACCCAATATATTTTAAATCATAAAACTTTGTGTTTAGGGTCAGGGAGTTTAATTCAAATCATTTCCCAAAGGTTTTTCTCCAAAAAGGATTTTTAACATATAAACAATATTTTTATTTGACTAGGAATGTTCTAAATCAAAGATTCATCTTTTAACTTCACAAAATACACTTTTAATTCCATAGGTTGTTTTATATGGTCAGTAGGTTCAAAACAATCCATTTGCCAAATATTTTATCCTAAAACTTTTCTAGAATAAATTTTATGTTCTAAAATATGCCTACACAAGTTTCTGCAAATACAACCAAGTTTCCAGAAGCAATTCACTAAACAAAGTGCATAGTTGGATATAATTTGTTTTGCTGATTCCATTGAAATAAAATTTGCAAAATTTGGACGTGTGGATCAAAAGTTATGAATTTTACAAACTTGAACATCTAATAGATCAATTCTGGTTTTTATAAAACAGACTGGGCCACGTGTCTTGTTCTGATAGGTTGGTACCGGTTCGTCTGGATCGAGCACTGTGGTTCGTTGGATCTAATGCAAATCGCATGGTGCAGAGGCTAACTTACCCTTTCGCTTGACCATCTATCGCATCCATTAGATCGAGATCCTACGGTTCATATCCACTAGCCATCGAGTGGCGGCGCTGGTGGCGGCAAGTGGCGGCGGCGCGCTCAGCAAGCGATGTTAGCGGCGATACAGGGGGTTAGAGAGAGAGGGGTAGCTCACCAGGTTCGCAACTACGAGAGGATGCTCAACGTGGTAGTCGCTTGTCGAGGGGCGCTCATGGTCGAACTTAATCGCTCGCCGGAGTTGCTTTCGGGCTCGGGTGCGGTCAGTCGTCGTCGGGGGCGAGATTGTAGGCCACCATAAGGAGAAAGGAAGGGTGCATTAGACGCGTGTGAGTGTGGCGGTTACAGGAGCATCAACAAGAGGGTCAGGGGTGGACGGAAGCTACCTGGGGAGTTCGCCGGAGGAGTGGCAGGCGACGATGGTGCTCGGGTGATGCCCTTGCCAAAGCTCTGGTGCACGCACGGCCAAGAGAGCGGCACCAGGAGATGCACCAGGGAATGGGAAGCAGGCTCGCATGCACTGGGAGGCGAGGGGTGGTCGGACGACGTCGAAATTGTCCGGAGAGGTTCGTCGGAATAGGTGGTTGGCGGTGGTCAATTGGTACAGCCTGGTGGCCGAGAGGGAGCGGTGTGTGGGGGGAAAGGAGGAGGAGAGCGAGGCGCTTAAGTGTGTGTGGTAACAACGAGGAGTAACCGCGGCGTTAAGGCGAATTAAGTCCGCGGATTTACAGCAGAAAACGGCGAGGAGGGAAGGAAGAACCAGTCGCGGGGTAGAGACGATGAACTAGGCAGTGGGGCCGTGTCGTCGGCGAGGGAGAGGAGGTGCAGTGGGGTCCGGTCGTCAGTGGCGTTGCGGGTTCGTTCTGCGGTGAAAAACGTTTCGCGCGTAGAGACAGGGGGAGTGGTCTGGACTAGGCTAGCTGGGCCTGGTCTGGTTGGTTTTCAATTTTTTTATACTGATTCATTTTTGTTTTTCTGTTTCCATTATTCTGTTTTGATTTTGTTTAAACATTTCAAACAACTATTTGAATTCAAAATATTTGCCAAATTTTGTGTAGATTTTAATACTGTTTAAATACACTCCAAAGTCAAATTTAGAATAATTAATTTTTAGGGTTTATTAATTATTAAAATAAATAGACATTAGTATTTATCTCAAATAGGATTTAATATGTTTTAAAACTCTATTTGAAATCTAAATTATACCAAATATTTATAGTAGGTTTTATTTCAAAATAAAACACTTTGAGTTATTATTTAAAATACTTTATTTTGTTTTAATATTCATTTAAAATGGAAAATGTCTTTGCTTAAATGAATTTGGATAATAATAAATCCTCATGATTTTATTAAATAATCCTTTACTATTTTTATTAAAAAAATATTTTATTTTATTTGCTTGGCCAAGTTTTAATTTGGCCTTTTAAAATAGTCCTTATTTATTTATTTATTTATTTCTTCCTTTGCTTATAAAAACCATATCTTTTTATTTAAGGATCCAAAAATGATGATTCCAACTTGTAAAATCTTGTTTAATATTTATTTATCCTTTTAAATCTCTTTAGGATTATTTACTCACCATTTGGTATGGATTTTTAGATAGGAGATTTATTAGCTCTGGAAATTTAATTTCCTTATCTTATTAAATTCATAAGATTTTATTTATGGCTCCAAATTAAGTGAAACCAATTTCTATGGTTTTATAATATTTCAATTTGTCATTCTTGATCATTTTGAGATGTTTGTTTGACCAATATTTATGTGGATCAAATCCATAAGCTTAGAGATAACTTGGAAATGTTTTTCTTCCATTAGGGTTTTAGGGTTTTGGTTTATTTTCCAAGTATTTAAATTTCAAGATGCATTTATGAAGAATGCATTTCACTTGATTTGAATTTAGTTGGATTCAAACATTACTCAAGTTTGTTCAAGATGGGGATTTTAATTTTCCATTTAGAAACAAAAAGTTTATTTTCACCCTAAATTTCAACAATTATTTATTTTTCACATTACAAAATTTGGAAAATTTTGGGATGTGACAGGCTACCACCCTTAAAATAAATCTCGTCCCAAGATTTGGGGAGGCTAGAGGTTACAAGTTGGCTTCAAAACAACTAGGGTGCTACCACCCTTAAAAAGTTTTCCACTAGATTACACCTTGGCTTACTTGGGATCTTGATGTATCTTCTCTGGACAGACATCTGCATAGTGTCCTTTGTCTTCACACTTGAAACATGTGACAAGGCTAAGATCTCTCATAGGCTTGCTTGTTTTGTATCTCATCTTTTCTGCACAATTGCTTGCATAATGTCCTTGGTCACCACAATTGTAACATGTGATAAGGTTGAGTTCTTCACGTATCTTCTATGGACAAGTTGATACATAATGGCCTAGCTCTTTGCAGTTGTTGCACCACACTTGGCTATTATCCTTCTTTTCCTTTGGGATCATTGCTCCTTGTTTGTTTCCTTGGTTCTTCTTCTTTTATGGACATTCATTGGCATAGTGTCCCATCTCTTTGCAATTGTAACATTGCACTAGGCTTTTGTCCTTCTTCTTCTTGGGTTTCTCCAAAGCTAGGAGTTATTCTAGTTCATGCTCTTCATATCTCACCTCAAAGGTGGGAAAGTCTCCTGGTTTCCTTAATCTTTTTCTTGGATAATACATATGTCTCTTCTTCTGTCCATCAGGGCGAGTCATATTGCATGGAGGTGCAAGCTGAGATTTTCCTTTGTCTTCATCCTTCTTGGTAGAAGTTGTTCCCTCATGGGGGTTTACAATATGTTGATGCACTCCACCTTGTTTCCTTTGTTGAACTATGGAATAGATGGGGCATTGGATAGGGACATGATTATTTCCTTCACATATGAAACAAGTAGCTTGAGATGTGGGGCATTGATTAGTTGGATGTTTCTCTTCACAATTGGGGCATTGATCTTCATGCTCTTTGGAAGTGTGATCATTGTCTCCACAAACATTGCAAGCTTGGGTTCCTTCTAGAATATCATCCTTGACATCCTTGTTGTCATAAACTCCTTGGGAAGGGTTGTCTCCCATGTTGATCATTTGATTTGTCACCTTTTGCATCAATTGGGTTTGGGTTTCCAAAAACCTTTGCATGGTTGGGTCTAACTCATTGTTGTTGGCTAAAAACTGAGTTGTCACTTGGTTCAACTGGGTTTGGGTTACTATGAGTTCTCTCATGTGCATCTCTTGGTTGTTGTTGTCACCATTCTTGATGTTGGAGTTTCTTGGAGTAGTCATCTGTTTGGGTTGGATTGGGATTAGAATAGGCAAAATATTTCTAAGGAAATAATTCTAATCAGACACAACAATTTCACACAAGCAATGTGCAAGCAATAAAAAAAACATTCCAATCAAATAACAAAATTTCAAGCACATTTTTAAGCAACAAAATATTTTAGCTACACCACATAATTTGGTGGGTTTGATCTAAACTAAATATGGTGGTCCAACTATATGATTCACTTGAGATCATTCTGTCCTTCTTAGGTGTTTCTTCTTGAATGAGATCATTGTATCCTTGGGAAATTTTGTGTCTTGGTCACAACTTCAAAGGTGATTATGGTTCCTTCTAAGTTGTGTTTCCTTAGTCTTCAAGTCTTGAGTAATATTTCTTGTCTCACTGGTAGTCCTTGGTGATATCCAAGTTGAAGTCCTTGGTGAAAATAAAGTTGAACTCTTTGATGATGTTGAAGTTGAAGTCATTTGAGTTGGTGAAGTCCTTTGCTCATGGTTGAGGTCCTTGTTCATCAAGTTTGAAAAGGAAGAGATGTAGAATCAAAACCAAAAGGTTGAGGAAAGAGTATACAAGATTGTTTGTAAATAAGTTTTGGAAAAATTCAACTCCTATTTTTCTAAGGGGTTTTGTCCAATCCTAGGGTTACAATCCTGCAGGCAACACAGTGCTCTGATACCATCTGTAGAGGTCCCAACCTTTAATAAGGTAGAGATCCCTGTGTTTACAATGCTAGTCCCTGGATCAATAGCTAGCATCCACAGTTAAGATGTAATATCAAGAAACAAAGGTCATAATACAACTTTATAACAAGGAATAAAATAATTCATTACATCTTACATAGCTCATTTGGCTATCTCAATACAATGCAGCAGAAATAACTATAGCATGGAGTCCTTCATCTTCAAGGTGCCACAGGAAATCATGTTGGTTGTAGACTTGTAATCCTAATCAACACACACTTCACTAACATCAAACAAACCTGCAACATAATAAGTTACAGCCACAAGGGTCAATACATTTGAATTGTATTGGCAAGTGATACTATGGTAATATGGTGGAGTCTATCATCTATATGCAATTGGCTAAGTGGAGCTTAGGCTTGCTTTGCTCAAAAATAGTTTTTCCTTATCATTTGAAAACACTAAGTTTTTGCTTGTCAAAAACACCCAAGGAACCACCAATAGAAATTGGTGAACCTTCACCCTTGTTCATCCACAAGTTTTAACTTAGAAAATTTGGGATGAGGAGATTCTTCATAGCTTCCATGTCTTGATGCTCAAATTGTCCTTTGCCAGGGACATGGCTAAGTACTTAGATTTTACACTCTACAGAGGTGGTGCACTTTCCCCACAAGACTTGGTTTCACCAAGACAAGATCTTTCAGAAGCCTTCCCTTAGACCAGAATGGACGCGTTCCATCCTATCATCCCCTACCACCAACTGTCCATTGGCTAAGTTTTTGCAACCTATATGATCCAGGCAGAGCCCATAATCCCAAGTGGCTACACTTGAAGCTTCTCAACATTTGACATCTACTATCTCTTTGTTCCTGGGTGGCATTCCACAAGTGAGATACACAAGGTAAACCATAGAAATGGTCCTTGTGTAACCACTCAACACAAACCATTCTTTCCATTCCACCCAGGTGTTTCATTCACTTAGTTGTTTTATTAAACAAAACACAAGTCCTTGACTTAGAAATATTCCATAGCATGAATATAAACCACCCTTGTTTGCTACTAGCTAGGCTAAGCATAATAGTATTAGGAATCTTAACTTAGGAAAATTCTACTAAGTTTTCATCTACTAGCATTTCCCATGGCATAGTTTATACTTAGCATAAATTCCATGCAAGTCCTACTTAGAAATATCACTAATGCATAGTGAAAATAATGGGATGAAAGTATGAAGCATCACTTGCCTTTTTGGTAGAGATTATAAGTTCAATCCTTGACCTTTGCAATAGTCACACTCTTCAAATCTCACTACAATTCAATCAAGCAAGGCACAATTTCAATCTACCATTCAAGCAATCATCACATAAAATAATAAAAACAAAATAATGCATGCAAGCATGCCAAAGGTTGTTTTATTTGGAAAAGTGGTTTCTAATAGGTTATAAACATTTTGAAACACTTATTTGTCATTTATAAAGTGGCAAGGTCATTTAGAAATGTGGTAAAACCATTTGATAATCAAGTTAGTGAAAATGGCTAGTTTAAGTCATTTTTGTTTTGCTAGATTTGATTTAAATCAAAGTAAGATTTTCTAGTGTTTGCCAAATATATCTTTAACACAAATGTTAGTGTTTTAAGGTCAAGTGCTTAATATTGAAACCATTTGCAAAGGTTTTACCTATAATCCATTTTTTTATACCAAAACCATATTTTATGTTGATGGAAATGTCTTTAGAAAAGTCATAATTTTTATAGGGTTCACCCAATATATTTTAAATCATAAAACTTTGTGTTTAGGGTCAGGGAGTTTAATTAAAATCATTTCCCAAAGGTTTTTCTCCAAAAAGGATTTTTAACATATAAACAATATTTTTATTTGACTAGGAATGTTCTAAATCAAAGATTCATCTTTTAACTTCACAAAATACACTTTTAATTCCATAGGATGTTTTATATGGTCAGTAGGTTCAAAAAAATCCATTTGCCAAATATTTTATCCTAAAACTTTTCTAGAATAAATTTTATGTTCTAAATATGCCTACACAAGTTTCTGCAAATACAACCAAGTTTCCAGAAGCAATTCACTAAACAAAGTGCATGGTTGGATAGAATTTGGTTTACTGATTCCATTGATATAAAATTTGCAAAATTTGGACGTGTGGATCAAAAGTTATGAATTTTACAAACTTGAACATCTAAAAGATCAATTCTGGTTTTTATAAAACAGACTGGGCCACGTGTCTTGTTCTGATAGGCTGGTACCGGTTTGTCTGGATCGAGCACTGTGGTTCGTTGGATCTAATGCAAATCGCACGGTGCAGAGGCTAACTTACCCTTTCGCTTGACCTTCTATCGCATCCATTAGATCGAGATCTTACGGTTCATATCCACTAGCTATCGAGTGGCGGCGCTGGCGGCCGCAAGTGGCGGCAGCACGCTCGGCAAGCGAGAGAGAGAGGGAGGTAGCTCACCAGGTTCGCAACAACGAGAGGATGCATGGCAGTAGCTTGTCGAGGGGCGCTCGTGGTCGAACTTAATCACTCGCCAGAGTTTCTTTCGGGCTCGGGTGCGGTCAGTCGTCGTCGGGGGCGAGCTTGTAGGCCACCATAAGGAGAAAGTAAGGGTGCATTAGACGCGTGTGAGTGTGGCGGTTATAGGAGCATCAACGAGAGGGTCAGGGTTGGACGGAAGCTACCTGGGGAGTTCGCCGGAGGAGTGGCAGGCGACGGTGGCGCTCGGGTGATGCCCTTGCCGAAGCTCTGGTGCCCGCGTGGCCAAGAGAGAGGCATAGGGAGATGCACCAGGAATGGGAAGCAGGCTCACGTGCACTGGGAGGCGAGGGTTGGTTGGACGGCGCCGGAATTGGCCGGAGAGGTTCGTCGAAACAGGTGGTTGGCGGTGGTCAATTGGTACAGCCTGGTGGCCGAGAGGGAGCAGTGTCTAGGGGGAAAGGAGGACGAGAGCAAGGTGATTAAGTGTGTGTGGTCATAGCGAGGAGTAACCGCGGCGTTAAGGTGAATTAAGTCCGCGGATTTACAGCAGAAAACAGCGAGGAGGGAAGGAAGAACCAGTCACGGGGTGGAGACGATGAACTGGGCAGTGGGGCCGTGTCGTTAGCGAGGGAGAGGAGGTGCAGTGGGGTCCGGTCGTCAGTGGCGATGCAGGTTCGTTCTTCGGTGAAAAACGTTTCGCGCGTAGAGAGAGGGGGAGTGGGCTGGACTGGGCTAGCTGGGCCTGGTCTGGTTAGTTTTCAATTTTTTTTATACTGATTCATTTTTGTTTTTTTGTTTCCATTATTCTGTTTTGATTTTGTTTAAACATTTCAAACAACTATTTGAATTCAAAATCTTTGCCAAATTTTTTGTTGATTTTAATACTGTTTATTAATACACTCCAAAGTCAAATTTAGAATAATTAATTTTTAGGGTTTATCTATCTACTAATTTACACAGAGGTAGGTTCGTCCATCCAGATTTTGGTTCCGATTTTTTGTTGGACGATTTTGCCCCTACTGGTCCGAAGTATTTACCCGCCCTGCCACTGCTAGATAACCCTCCCTGTGGTCCCCTCCTCCCGTCCGTCGCCTCCCACCCGTCCCAAGCTGCTTGAACCAGGCCGCCGTCCCTTTTCCTCCATCTGTTCCCAGCCCCGCCACCGCCGGCGGAGGAGTCGCTGACCGCGCCACTGCTGGAGCCAGCCACGAAACCCTAGCGACCAATTCGTGGAGGTGCGGCTGTACCAGCGCAGCGCCGGCCCGCCAATCCCCGCTCCTTATTCCTCCATGTCCCTGTACTGGCTGCGGTCACCCATCAATCCCCATGGTTGATGCCTAGGCGGTGAGGCTCCCGACACGTCCTGGACCTCCAAGGCGAGAACGCCTGGCGCAGACCCTGCCCTAGCGCTCCCCGTGCAGTGGCTATGGTCTCCACTCGATTCCCGTGGCGGATGTATTTGCGGCGTGCCCTCTGTGGCGAGGCTCCCGGCGCAGCCCTGGCCCGTGTCTCCACGTGCGTAGGCGCCGACGGGAGAGGGCCCCGAAGTAGGTGCTTGTGAAGGAGGTAGGGGCAGATCGGCCGGAGCTGCTTCTTGAAGAGGGACGAGCAGAGGCGGCCGGGAACAACTTCTTGACGTGGGGATCGGGACGGGGGTGATTGGGAACACAGATGGACGTCGTCCCTGCATCCGCCATGGATTCAGATGCAGCTGCTGACCTTCTGTTCACGAGTGTCTTAATACCGAGGTCGATACGTATCTTGATGAGGAGCCTGAAGAAACTAACCATCAGGAAGCAGTCAGAAGAGATCCTGTCCAAACTCCAGAAAATAAAGTATAAACGTTTCATACTTGAGGTTAGTCTCATGACAAAATAATGCCATCCTTTCTTAAATTTTATTTTCCTGATTTTTCTTTCGTTCTACCACCGTGAAAGGATCAGTACGTAAACAATGTATGCTCAAGAATGATTTCGGGGAACAGGAGTATATTGCTACATGGAACTGAGTAATGGATCAACTGTAATGGCAATCTCGAATCATACAATTTATTCTTGCATACGATGTACATTTCGATTAGTCTAACATAATTGCGATTTATGGTTCTCGCAGAACTATGACCATTTTGCAGATGGCTGATAGCATTCGCCAGGTAAGGGCACTAAATTCAGCTATGTTTCCTACTTGAGCAAGACAGATCACTTGTTACTTTCTTACTTCAGACAAGTTCTGCAGTGCCAAGGTTACATTTGATTTCAGTATCAGGTTCACTTGGAACCTAAAGAACATGTATCAGGTTCAATTTAACTTAAAGTATATTGTTTTAATTTCCATATTTTTAGATGCAAGGAGCGCCACCTGCAGCTTTAGGTCTTGGCATTCTAGAAGATTAGTTTGGGAGGAGGTCGACCGAGGAATCAGATACGTGGAGCAAGGCAAGAGAAAGAGAGTACGTCAGCTTGGTCTCCACTGACCTTGGCTTAGTGTTATAAAACACCATATTTATGTTTTTGCTGAATATTGCAGGTATTATGCGACTTTGACTGGGAAATAGATGATTATGAGATATGTATGGGATTTGTTTTCTCCTCTTTCTGATGCTACCCATTGTATGACATCTGTGTTGAATCATTGTACTGCGATTTAGGTTTCATTGATGAGAAAGTTAAAGACGAGGTTCTGCCAGAGGACGAAAAAGAAAAATTCAGGCGCATTCAATATTTATCTTGCTTACTCTGCTATAATGAGTTCTTAGCATCGTCTATGATCTTGGGAAGATTTTTTTTCGTAATTTTGTTGCTGTGTTTCATTAACATGACTTCATAATGGAGAGAGCTAGAGAAAGGAAGTATTGAGGTTCAGCAAATATTATAATTAATCATGTACAAAAATGTTTCTCCAAAACTCATGCAGGCTAAACAAGCTAGAAAGAAATCCATTGATGGTATGGGTCCTACGTTGAAAGAGGCATTGGAGGATATCCAGTTTTACATGTTCTATCCTGTAAAAACCAGAGATACTCCTGATGTAAGCAAATAACAGGTATGCAGTTGCTCAGTATTTCTTAGCCGGGACTGTTATATTTTCGAAACTGATGAATGGACTATTTGAAATTGCCTTGGATTTAACTCTGCATATATTGCATTCTGCAGGCCAAGTACAACAATAGATACTACCGCAACACGCATGAGCTGATGCGATGTGTAACCTCACAGTCCTGTGAGCATGATCAAGCATTAAGCTATCCAGTCTGAATGAATAACACTGAAAAATTTGGAAGATGGAGTACATCTGCTTTGGTTGGACCAGCAGATAACTTGTTGTGCATGAACTATGCTGTATTGTGGTAGTTTATCTCAGGGTCACACCAATCCCTAGAGCATCTTTTCCCTCGGCATTTTTTGACTCTACTGTGATCTGTAACATTCTGGGAGGTAGTAGTTGTAGCCGACAGATAGTAGATCTTGTAAGTGCAGCACATGTTTTGTGGGAACAGTTTGTGGATTTGCTAAGCTCTCTATGGTATTTTTTCTGAATATCTTGTAAATGCCAAATCTGTTATATTGCCACTTAAGATGTTTTGAGTGCATAGGCAAGTTATTTCTTTTACTAGGACCGGCTGCATAAGTGTCTAAACATAAAATGCAGCTCTCTCTACTTTAGATGGCTATATTATGATCTATTCCACCCCCAAATAGATCTTCTCCTTTCATCAAGCACCATTTTGTTTCGAGTCTTCATGGACCAACCTTCCTCCACACGACAGAACTAGAGTGTGTTCTAATAACAACAAGCTACTCCCCATTCTGCTACAAATCAAGCTTAAATAAATATATTCATATACTTTGAGTAACTACAATTGTACATGATTATTATGGTTACATATGCACTGGAAAAACTTTGAGTAAACCGTAGCAACGCACGGGCATTCAGCTAGTTAATTATTAAAATAAATAGACATTAGTATTTATCTCAAATAGGATTTAATATGTTTTAAAACTCTATTTGGAATCTAAATATACCAAATCTTTTCAGTAGGTTTTATTTAAAAATAAAACACTTTGAGTAATTATTTAAAATACTTTATTTTGTTTTAATATTCAATTAAAATGGAAAATGACTTTGCTTAAATGAATTTGGATAATAATAAATCCTCATGATTTTATTAAATAATCCTTTACTATTTTTATTAAACAAAAATATTTTATTTTATTTGCTTGGCCAAGTTTTATTTTGGCCTTTTAAAATAGTCCTTATTTATTTATTTCTTTCTTTGCTTATAAAAACCATATCTTTTTATTTAAGGATCCAAAAATGATGATTCCAACTTGTAAAATCTTGTTTAATATTTATTTATCCTTTTAAATCTCTTTAGGATTATTTACTCACCATTTGGTATGGATTTTTAGATAGGAGCTTTATTAGCTCTGGAAATTTAATTTCCTTATCTTATTAAATGCATAAGATTTTATTTATGGCTCCAAATTAAGGGAAACCAATTTCTATGGTTTTATAATATTTCAATTTGTCATTCTTGATCATTTTGAAATGTTTGTTTGACAAATCTTTATGTGGATCAAATCCATAGGCTTAGAGATAACTTGGAAATGTTTTTCTTCCATTAGGGTTTTAGGGTTTTGGTTTATTTTCCAAGTGTTTAAATTTCAAGATGCATTTATGAAGAATGCATTTCACTTGATTTGAATTTAGTTGGATTCAAACATTACTCAAGTTTGTTCAATATGGGATTTTAAGTTTCCATTTAGAAACAAAAAGTTTCTTTTAACCCTAAATTTCAACAATTATTTTTTTTATTTTTTTTCACATTACAAATTTTGGAAAATTTTGGGATGTGACACCATAACAAAGGATTATCTGTATGGTGTGGAAGGTAATGGTGGTTTGCAATAAGTAAATAGTAATAGTGGAAGATGTATCAATGGTAAAGATTGAATCGGGGTCCATAGTTCACTAGAGGTGTTCTCCTTAGATAAACAAACATGGCATGCTGGGTAAACAAATTACAACATGGCAATTGATAGGATTGAGCAAGGCATAACAATGTAATACTAGACATTCACGATCCTATGAGATTTGATTGGGAAATACAACAAGATACATAGATCGCCATGCAACTGCATCTATGACTAGAAATCTACCTTCGGGTTATCATCCGAACCCCCTCCAGTATTAAGTTGCAAGCAACAGATAACTGCTTTAAGAAAAATGTGTAAGGTAAACAATCCACTGGTTCCATGAACAAGAGACCATTGTTTTCTCCCTAGTGGCAACATCACATCTACAACCTTAGAGATTTCTATCACTTCCCTTAGATTAAATAGAGGCATGAACCCACTATCGAGCATAAATACCCCCTCTTGGAGTCACTTGTATCTACTTGGCCAAGATAGCTACTAGAAACAGAGAGCATGCAAGATCTCAAACAACATAGACATGATAGCATCAATAACACAAAACCACTAATCAATCTGACATAGTAATTTCAATATCCATCGGATCCCCGCAAACACAACATGCATGATTACAAATAGATGAGATCTTGATCATGAACGAAGCTCACAAGATCTAAACATGATAGCACAAAGGAGGAGATACAACCATCTAGCTACTACATTGACCCGTAGTCCAAGGTGGAACTACTCACGCTTCATACCAGAGGCTGGCTTGATGAAGAAGAAGGCCTCCGAGATGATCTCCCCTCCGGCAGGGTGCCGGGAAGAGCTTCAGATCCCCCCGATCTAGGGACGATGGTGGAGGTGGCTACAGACGGTTTCGTGGAATATTGATCGAGTGCTTAGGGTTTAGGCATAGGGGGGTCTTTATAGGAGAAGAGGCGAGGCAGGGGGGTCTCCAGGGCGGCTGCACCCCCCAGGAGCGGGGTGGGCCCACCCGCATGGCCAGGGGGTGTGGCCCTCTGGTGACTCTCCTCCATATCGTATTCTGGATTCGTGTTCCCCATGGTAAAATATTGACTTTGGCTTTTATCCCGTCCAATTCCGAGAATATTGATTTTCTGCCTTTCTGGAACCAAAAATAGAAGAAAACAGGCAACTGGCACTATGACATCTTGTTAATAGGTTAGTACTAGAAAACATATAAAAACACCTCAAAGTGTAGACAAAGCAAAGCAAAGTAGATACTAAAGAAGCATGGAACATAAAAAATTATAGATACATTTCTGACGTATCAAGAATCCCCAAGCTTAACTCCTGCTCATCCTCTAGTAGGTAAGTGATAAAAAGAATAATTTTTGAGGTGACATGCAGCATCAAAATCAAGATCAAACCATTTGCAAGCATTGAAAGATGGGATCAAAGAACTCTAAACATGAGCATGAAAGATGGAGTTCTAACAATAAGACAAAGTAACTATGCATGCAACATGAAAGGCTACAAACAAAGATCATGAATAACATGCATTGAAAAAAGTTTGTTTGTTTCAGATACAGAAAACATGGCATAGTGGCATTCAGCTTGTCCCTCATGGAGTAGAAAATAGATGCAGAGGACACCTTCAAAGTTCAGAAGGGTGACTAGATACACATAGCACAAGAACAGGTAATATCAACCTTATGAATCAATCAACAAGTTTTGGGACAATGCACATAGAACTAAAAATGGCAACTATGCTCTCTTAATTGGTGCCTAAGGATAGAAGGTGGAGACTCGATATAATAGTGGAAGAAAGGCCCTTCAAAGGGATGCAGGGATTTCAAGTTTCATAAAGAGCTTCCAAAAATTATGGTACTTGTTAGCTTTCAGCTCTCATTGCCCCTATCATAAGCATCTTGAAGTGATTAAGGTTTAAGTGAACAAACTATGGAGTATATGCTTGACAAAGTATAAGTTGGCAATCTCATGTCCCTTGAATACGAGGGCCGCACCTCAGGCTACTCAACTTTAGTCACCTATAAGTTCTTGTCATAGTAAGTACATGTGTATCATAGAGAACCGCCAACGGGGTACCCCTTGCACATGATACAGGAGCTATCCCATAATCAAAATGACAAGGCAAGCAGACAATGAGCATCTCAGCAATCTTCTTATTTACCATGGGAATATGGTGCTTTTTTCTCTCTTTCCTCTTTTCAATGTGTCTCTATTTTTATAAGAAGAAAGCTTCATAGATGTCATTATGGTGATGCTGCAAATTTCCACCATGATTAGGCATGGCTTAGGCTAGCGGCCCAGGAGTTTCTCTAACACACATACATAACTCCATGGACTTACAAGCTCCCCTTTTATTTCACACCGGGACATCCATAGACAAAAGAGCATGATATCAAATGTGTACAAAGTACAAGTGCAATGTTGAAAGCGTTCCCCGTGACAGCGAAGTTCTGCTAATTCCGGCGTATAAGTGCAAGCATATACAACATAGATGACACAATGGTTCAAGTTTATTAGGGGCCAGAAAATAAAGTGTGCCATCAAGTTTGTGAGAGCTTTAATCACTAAGTTTTCACATAGCAAAATATTTTTTAATCGGAAGATAGATGAAAACATGGAATTTATAGTGGACACTTTGGAATAACTTGGTTTCTTTGGAGTTGGATGCATGAGTAGAGCTTACTCATACAAGTGGAAGCTAGCAAAAGACTGGGAGTGACCAACAAAGAGAGCAATAATGGCCATAATCATGCAGAGCGACAAAACATTACTAATCAAAGCATAAAGTGGTACTACAAGTCAAGGACTAAATGATCATAAAGACTATGGTGACTTGTTCATAGTCATAACATGGTGTGAGCATGTGCCAAGTCAACCGAAACAAAGCATCAAAGGAGAATACCACAATACTATGCTTTTGTATGCTAAAACAATGCATGATTCTTTCAATATACACTAAGCAATAACTATTGTTTGGAACAAGTCATGCTACATAAATAATCACTAAGCATAAGGTCAAAACAACACCTAGCATGACATGCTGAAGTCTAAGTCACAGTCAAAGCAAGCTCCTCTTGTACTACTCAAGCAAGAACTTTCTACTCCTTTCCAACACCAATCAACTTATTTGAAACAACACAGAGAGAACAGGGGTCCAAACTACTTTATTCAAGCAAACTAAGAAAACCAAACAAAAACTAAGACTCTCCAAGAACAACACAACAGTGTATGAAACAATAAAAACGAAGTGTCTAGAAAGACCTGAGCTTTTTATTGATAAAAAAGGGGACGCCTTGGGCATCCCCAAGCTTTGACGCTTGTACCTCTTGAATAATTCTTGGGGTGACATGGGGTGGCATCCCCAAGTTTTATATTTTGTCCATTCTTCATCTTATTACATCATTCTCTCTCTACACCTAAATGTTTTCCTTCATACAAAACTTCACACAATCTTCATTAGCAACATTAGTGTATTCAAAAGATAATATACCTTTAGGATTAGATTTGGAACAGAAAAACTTTCACTAAAAACACAATCTACTGTAGCAATTTCCTCAAAAATCTCAATTTCCTAAAAAGAACCCAAAAAGGAATCAATAAGAAGCAAATGCAAATAGTAGCAGAAATCTATCAAAACAGACCAGCAGGTAGAAACCGATTTTTTAGAAGACCTTATGTTTCTCAAATAAAAAAGTGTTGAACTAACGAAAGTTATTTAACATACTGGGGGATTTATTCGTAAAATATCAGCTCAATCCAACTTACAGAGATTCCTTACTAATGTTTACGGTGAAGCACAAAAATCTGTTTCGGGACAGCAACTCCCCAAATCTTACTTCCCTCTCATTAGAGGTCATTGTTGGCACAAAAAGCTAATAAAAAGGATAAGGAGAGGTCATTACTAAGGTAATAACTTCCAAGACTCAAGAAAACTTTTGGGTTATCTCCTAATAATTACTTTTCTTTAACGCCTTTAAGTTAGGCATGATAGTTTGAGAAGATGCTCTCATAAGAAATATGAATTGAAGTAAAAGAGAGCATCAAGAAGCAAATGCAAAACACATTTAAGTCTAACCCACTTCCTATGCATGGGAATCTTGTATGCAAATAAATTCACAAAGAACAAAGTTCCAAGCATAGGAAGATAAAACAAGAGTAAATTCAAAACTTTCAGCACATAGAGAGGTGTTTCAGTACCATGAAAACCTCTACAACCATATTTTACTCTCTCATAATAATTTCAGTAGACTCATGAATAAACTCAACAATATAACTATCACATAAAGCATCTTTTCATTGATCTACAAACACATAATTTTTGTCAAGCTCAAAAATAGTGGGATTAAAACCATCAAACCCACTTTTAACAATTTATAACAAGAAGACTGATCATTCAATATAGGACCATCATCTAGAGCTTTATAATAAACATTTTCTAAGAAGAAATCTTTAGTACCATGCATTTCGAAGTTAGTCACAAATATAGGATTATCATAGATAACATGAGCATAACTATTATCACAAGTTTTACCCATAGCAGATATTTCAAAAGAATCCACAGGAACATAACATTCATCCTCCTTTGGTAAGCATGGGGGACAATCAAATAATGTAAGAGGTAAAGAGTTCATCTCATTAGAAGGTAGGAATGGGTAGATCCATTCTTCCTCCTCTTGACCATCACTCTCCTCCTCTTTTTCATCTAATGAGCTTTCAGGTTCAGCAATTTCGTCTTCCATAGGCTCCTGCAAGGCATTAGTCTCTTCTGTTTGTGGAAAGCACCTATTAAAATATTCAAGAATATAGACATTTTGTTCCTTGTAATTATCAAAGAAAAATTTAAGTATCTCATAAACCTCATATTCATAAGGTGCATCATCAGTATTTTCAAGCAAACTTACAAGTTCAAATGCACCCTTGAAGGCAATAAACTCTTCAATTTGTTCCACATCATAAAAGTCATAATTTCCTTGAACATAAGAAGATATGGTAACATTATCATTATACTCACAATGAAAAGGTAGGTGTTTACACCTCCTACAGCAACAATATTTATCAAAGCAATAAGTAACATTATAAGTAGAGCACACCTCTCTAGCAATAGTATTCAATTTATCAATTTGTTCCCATAAGTGTTTCCCTTTTTGTGACAAACAATGTTCCTTATAATAATTCTTTTGTTCTTCCGTGAACCCACCAATAAGAACTAGTTTCAAAGAAACCATCCATTGATAGAAAGCATGGCAAAGCAAGGCAATAACAGACCAGCAACTAGAGAAGGAACTATTTTTTTGTGTGTTTTTGATAAAAGAAAGCAAACCAAACTAAACTAATTTTTTTGGAGTTTTTGATAAAAAAGAGGGAAACAAAACCAAGCAAAAGAAACTAAGAAAAACAAAAATAAAGTAAAGAGAAAGGTTGAGAATGACTCCCCTTGTGAAGACGTCCTTAGCCTCCCCGGCAATGGCGCCAAAAAACTTGTTAATGGCGCCTAGAAGCGCTTCGTCGGTAAACCACAAGAGCAAGGTGTTAAGAGCACAACAGCAAGTCTTCCCTCAGTAAGAAATCGAGGTTATCGAACCAGTATGAGGAAGGAAACGTCTCAAAGGTGTTGCAAGAAACTTGGAAACCTACACAACACAAACTCAAGACATTGCCCCAATGAACAGTGAGGTTGTTAATCTCACCGGTTGCTGTAACACAGGATTAACTGTATGGTGTGGAATGTAATGGTGGTTTGCAACAAGTAAACAGTAACAGTGGAAGATGTATCAATGGTAAAGATTAGACCGGGGTCCATAGTTCACTAGAGGTTTTCTCCTTAGATAAACAAACATGGCATGTTGGGTAAACAAATTACAACATGGCAATTGACAGGACTGATCAAGGCATAACAATGCAATACTAGACATTCATGATTCTATGAGATTCGATTGGCAATATATCAAGATACATAGACCACCATCCAACAACATCTATGACTAGAAATCCACCTTCGGTTTATCATCTGAACCCCCTCCAGTATTAAGTTGCAAGCAACAGATAACTGCTTTAAGAAAAGTGTGTAAGGTAAACAATCCACTTGTTCCATGAACAAGAGACCGTTGTTTTCTCCATAGTGGCAACATCACATCTACAACCTTAGAGATTCTGTCACTTCCCTTAGATTAAATAGAGACATGAACCCACTATCGAGCATAAATACCCCCTCTTGGAGTCACTAGCATCTACATGGCCAAGATAGCTACTAGAAACGGAGAGCATGCAAGATCTCAAACAACACAGACATGATAGAATGAATAAGACAAAATCACTAATCAATCTGACATAGTAATCTCAATATCCATTGGATCTCCACAAACACAACATGGATGATTACAAATAGATGAGATCTTGATCATGAACGGAGCTCACAATATCTAAACATGATTGCACAAAGGAGGAGATACAACCATCTAGCTACTACATGGACCCGTAGTCCAAGGTGGAACTACTCACGCTTCATACCGGAGGCTGGCATGATGAAGAAGAAGGCCTCCGGGATGATCTCCCCTCTGGCAGGGTGCCAGGAAGAGATTCAGATCCCCCCGATCTAGGGACGATGGTGGAGGCGGCTACAGATGGTTTCGTGGAATATTGGTCGGGTGCTTAGTGTTTAGGCATCGTGGGGGTCTTTATAGGCGAAGAGTCAAGGCAGGGGGTCGCCAGGGCGGCTGCACCCCCAGGCGTAGGGTGGGCTCACCCACGCGACCAGGGGGTGTGGCCCCCTATTGACTCTCATCTGTCTCGTATTCCGGCTTCGTGTTCCCCACCGTAAAATATTGACTTTCGCTTTTGTCCCGTCCAATTCTGAGAATATTGATTTTCTGCCTTTTTGGAACCAAAAAGGAAGAAAACAGGCAACTGGCACTATGGCATCTTGTTAACAGGTTAGTACCAGAAAACATATAAAAACACCTCAAAGTGTAGACAAAGCAAAGCAAAGTAGATACTAAGCAAGCATGGAACATCAAAAATTATAGATACGTTTCCGATGTATCAAGTAGCACTGGAACATCTCAGAAATCCATCAATCAAACCGTCACCTGAATCCGAGTCAATCTTCATCCCGGCAAGCCAGGAGTTAAACGCTGTACCAATGAATATCGACACAAGGGCAGGTTCGATTAACCCGGGGACAGCCGAATCAAACCCGGGGACACCTCAAGTTATGTCATCATAGATTATGTCGGCTGAGCCCATGGAAATTGATGAAAAGATAGACCCGGCACTAGTGATACCAGCTTGGGCGCAACCAATATTTCACTACTTGAAGGATGGAACTTTGCCGGATGATGAAGTATTGGCAAGACAGACAGAGAGAAGGGCAAAAACATACACTATAACTAACAAGGAGGTATACAAGAGGAGTGTGACAAATATGTTACAGTGATGCGTTAGCTTAGAGCAAGGCCAAGAGATACTTTTGGATATTCACCAAGGAGAATGTGGGCATCATGCTTCATCTAGAGCGTTGGTAGATAAGGCATTCCGACATGAGTTTTATTGGCCAAGTGCACTGCAAGAGGCATAGGAATTAGTAAGGAAGTTCAATGGATGTCAACGATACTCGGCAAAAACACACTTGCCGTCATCAGAGCTAAAGACTATACCAATCACTTGGCTATTTGCAGTGTGGTGCCTGTATATGGTGGGACCATTCAAACCCGCACGTGGTGGCATGACTCACATACTTGTGATGGTTGACAAATTCACCAAATGGATAGAAGTGAAACCCATCAAAAAATGTGATGGGAAAACAGCTGTAACATTCCCGAGGGATATAATCCTAAGATATGGCTACCTGCATAGCGTAATTACAGATAATGGCACAAACTTTTCCCAAGGAGATTTTGCTTGATTTTGTATGGACAAACGAATAATACTCGACGTAGCGTCAGTCGCCCACCCGAAATCAAATGGGCAAGTTGAACAAGATATTGGGCTAGTCCTATCCGGGATAAAACCTCGGATAATGGAACCACTCTAGAGAACACCTAGTTGTTGGATAGAGGAATTACCCTCAGTATTGTGGAGCTTAAGAACAACTCCGAATTGATCAACTGGCTATACGCTGTTCTTCCTTGTTTATGGGGTAGAAGCAGTTTTGCCTGCCGACATAGAGCATGAATCACCAAGAGTAAGGCAATATACAGAAGTCGAAGTAAAATAAGCCCGGGAAGATGGAGTCTATTTACTCGAAGAGGCTCGAGAGATGGCACTATCCAGATCCGCCATATACCAACAAAATCTCCGACGCTATCATAGCCGAAAAGTTCACCCTCGAGTATTTAGAGAAGGGGATTTGGTGCTCAAACTAGTGCAACGCATAGCTGGGATGCACAAGTTATCAACCCATGGGAAGGTCCGTTCATTGTAAGAAAAGCACTGAACAATGATTCCTACTATCTAATAGATGCCTGTGAGGCACAAAATAATAAGGCGGACACGTTAGGTGATGAAACAAAAAGGTCATGGAATGTGGCATTGCATCGTCCTTTCACCTAGGGAAAGCAATGTATGTATCTCTCAAACTCTCATATGTTGGACGCTTATGTCGGCTGTGTGCTAATAATAAAAATGGTATGACTCGAAAAATTGATTCGGGGACTCCCCCTCATGCTTATCGTTTTTTATTCGGTCCTTAATATTTATGTCGGCTGGCCCGACCGCCTAAACTTATCTTAGAAAAATAGTGTATACTCGTTCAAAGTCAACCCTTCGACTTAGCTGTTGTCCGAAACATGGCTTCATGGCAGGCAAGAGAAAAAGACCAAAGACGGGTCAACACGAACAGCGAATAAGGAAAGGAAAAAATGCGAGCCGACCCTATTGTGTATTATATCTAACCCATTGCAGTATGTCGGCTTCTGTGTCAAATGACTCTTGGTCAAGTTTCCTAGTTTCATAACCGCTAACCTGATCCTTATGATTTTGAGACTCTAATGTCGAACGCCAAAAAAGGTAGACAAGAGCCAAAGTCGAGGAATAAATAAAACAGCAAATGAAACTCGGGGACTTGCCCCTAAGTGATTCGCATTCAAGCCAAAATATAATTTTTCTCCTTTGCAAAGGCATATAACCAAAAAAACTGCAATACATATTACATCTGCACCTGGCATACCGGGGATCTCATAAAACTTAAGTGTTTTTATCCAGCTTAAGAAACAACTGGACTCGAAGGAGATTCGCCGGGCTTGGAACTCGGCGAGTCATTAGGTTCAGCCAAGTCAGCTATGTCGGTTGTAGCAGCCACATCTGACTCTGTTTCTTCACCGTCTGACATGGTTATACCCCACGGGTACACGACATTAGCATACCTGGTCCAGCCCAAGTAAGGCCCACATTAATATACGCGGCCTGTGGAGATTTTCGGGTGTCCCAAGCCCATGACATCTTCGGATCCTTGGAGAGCAAGACTAGAACAGATAGAATATTCAAAGGGGCAAACCCTAAATTTGTAACCGACTCGATCTGTGCCCGAGACCTGCATAACTCTATATAAAGGCCAGGAGGGCACGCCGAGGAGGGCCAATCCTTTTTTCACCACATACACACCTCGACGCCAGATTGCATCTGCGCACCCTTGTAACCTTCGGTTCCGCCGTAATCAAGAGCAGACAAGCAGGAGTAGGGTTTTCCCTCTGGGGGCCTGAACCTGGGTAAATCTCATGTACCCTGGTTGCTTGTCTATGAAACTTTCCATGATCTCCAGCACCCCCATCTTCTCCAAAACCCAAGATCATAACAATGGGCATTGACGAGTCGAAACCTCGTCAATTGGCGCCGTCTGTGGGAATCGGGGGCGCTGATTATGCGATCATGACGGTCCCGACCAAAGCCATCTCCTCTTCGGCGCTTTCAAATTCACCGCCCACTCGCCAGCCACCATGAAGGACTTCGAGCCCGTAGGCGATGGGCTGGAGATCCTGTTCTGGAGCTTCTGCTTCCAGGTGGGACAAACCGGCACTCTCCGCCTCCCAGAGCAGGTGCCACTTCCATCCATCAGGCCCGCCCCATGGGCCCCGCATCCCAGCGTGCTATGCACGTCAATGTCGACAGATGAGTCATACGACAGCAGCAACTGCAACTCGGTTCTATGCGACCCCCCGTCGGATGAAGGAACCTACGGTTCTGGATCCGAAAGCTGCGGCAGCAGCGATCTGATCCGCGAGCGCTACCAGTGCGCCGTGGTCATCCAAAGCGACGTGGAACAACCACCAGGTTCGAGTGCCCACGTGCCACCACCCAACCCACAGGGTAGGAACGGATAAAACAGGAGGCAACCATCCCCCCACCCAACGAGGACGATCCCGATGCCCATCAAAAAATTCACCTCAGCGAGGAAGGATGGCACCAGGCACGCGAAGCCGTGGCGGGCAACAAGATCCTGCCTGTGGACACTTCACGGGACCTGCTGATGGCATACCACCTGCTCCTCATCGAAGAGCATAAAAAGCAGGTGAAGATGCAAGAGGTACTCGAGAAACGCATGCAAGCAGCCTCAGAGTCTAGCGTGCGGCGAGCTGCGCTCTCCGCCGCTGGGGGCTCCAGCTCGCACAGCAACAACGCCAACAAGCATCTCTCTAGCACAGAACACATGGATCCCGCTGCATGTCATGAGGTCACTCGAACCCTCAACACGTCCTTCATGGAGATGGACGCCAACGGCAACGTCATCTCGAAGACGCCGCAGGCTGCGATCATGGCAGCCACCACGTAACTTGCGTCCCATCCACCTCCGGTGGGGGACCCGAAGAGAGCTATGCACAAATCTGCACTAGCTGGACTCGGACTCGTTGGAGCTGCGCTCCTCGAGGAGGCTCCCGTGGAGCCAAAAAAGAAAGCTGCTGTCAGATTCAACCGCAACCCAATGCCCTCAGACGATGAGGAGGAAGACGAGCACGACCTTCCTCGACGAAGCAAGAGCCCAAGACGTCGCAACCGCGAGTACGACGCTCGAAACTACCTCACCTAGTGCAAGGTCGACAAGGCACGTGACAAACGCGCGTGCTCAGACGAATCCGAAGAGGACGACGATGGAGAACTCTACGGAGCTCGATGCTTCAATAGATCTATTCAACGAACGCATATGCCAAGAAATTTCAAGCTTCCTTCGGACACCCCGAAATTCGACAGGACGCAGGACCCGAAAGCCTGGCTCAGCGACCACCTGTCGTCCGTCAAGCTGCACGGCGGAAACAAGAACACCGCCCTGCAATGCCTTCAGCTGCAGTTGACAGGCGCAGCTCGGATCTGGCTCAGAAGCCTGTCCTCGGGATCCATCCGAAGCTTGGAGGAACTAGCATACAATTTCATCCGGAATTTTAAGGGTACCAGCAAGAGGCCAACCTCGATCGAGGAGCTGCGGTCCTGCACTCAACGAATGGGCGAATCCATTCACTCGTACATACTACGTTGGTCCAACATCAAGAACTCCGCGGCACACATCTCCGAGGAGAGAACGATCGGCGCCTTCAAGGATGGCGTCAAATGCCCGGACTTCAAGGAGGAACTTGGGCGCGTCAAGCCCAATACACTCGATCACCTCATGGACGTCGCCAACAGGTGGGCAGATGGCGAGGACTCCATCCACCGAGCACATTCGGATGAGGAAGATGACTACGGCCGCCGACGCGAACGCCGTATCAAGGAAAGATCGCCCGTCTACGACGATCGCGATGGACCCGACATGGTTGCGGCTGGCTACGTCGACCGTCGCAACGACAACAGCTGCAGTAGCGGCGGATATAGTGGAAACAACTTCCACGATGGAGGACGCCCAACACAAACGTGGCAGCGCCATGGCCACGACGACGAACCCTCGGTGTACGACAAGTTGTCGGGCCCATGCACCATACACTTCTACATCGACAAGCAGGATGGCAAAAATAAGGCCAGCCATATGCTTATGGACTATCGCGAGTTCCATAAACTCAGCGAGGGCTTCGCCCAGATGAGACAGCATATCCCGAACCCTTGGTTCAGGCACGCACCTGCACCAGGTGACATCGCCCACGGAGCTCCTCCACCACCTGTGGGACCTTCGAATCACGCGATCGCGCCAGTGCAAAACAATGGCGCAAATGGGTACCCCACGCCGAAAGGGTCCCTGATGATCCAAAAGGGGCGCCCAACAAACAGGGTGCAAAAGAAGATCACCCGCCAAGTTAGCCTGGCTGTGACCGCTCCACCCGCCATCCCTGAGTACCTCAGCGGTTCGGAGTCCTGCATCACATTCAGTCGTTCGGATCACCCCCGCCAGATCCCTCGCCCAGGTCATGCTGCCCTGGTGCTCGAGGCGCAGATCGGAGGGTTTGAGATGAGCTGCATCTTCATGGACGGTGGCAGCGACATCAACCTGATGTTCGCTAGCACCCTAGCAGCAATGCAGATCCCGCTGTGCAGCCTGGAACAATCCGACACAATGTTCCACGGCATAGTCCTATGGAAGGGCATATTTCCCCTGGGAAAAATATGGCTCGATGTCATCTTCGGCAAGCCTGGCAACTTTCGATGTGAGCGGCTCGAGTTCGAAGTGGTGGACTGGCCATCACAATACCATGCCATCCTCGGACACGTGGCATTCGCAAGATTCCTGGCAGTACCGCACTATGCGTACCTGCTACTCAAGATGCCAGGACCTAGGGGTGTCATCATAGTCCAGGGCAGCTTCACCCGATCCGACCATTGCGACAGGGACTTCAACAAAATCTCCCAGTCGTTCGGCATGCAGGAGGAGCTCACAAGGCTTCGAGAGGTGATAGACAATGGGGCACCCCCAGTCTCCAGGCAAAAAGCTCCCTACATGTCATTCGACTCAACAATCAACACGAAAAAGGTGCAAGTCCACCCTATGGACTCCTCCAAGAAGGCGCTGATCGCCAATGACCTCAGCCCCGCATAGGAAAGTGCGCTCGTCGAATTCCTCCATGAGCGCTGGGAAATCTTCACCTGGTGTCCTGCGGACATGCCAGGAGTTCCCAGGGAATTCGCCGAGCACGCACTCAATGTGTTTCCATACGCTAAGCCCGTCAAACAGTCCATCCGACGATTGTCCGAGCCACGGGCCGAAGCTGTCGGAGTCAGAGTCGAAGTCAATAGACTGCTCGACGCCGACTTCATCCGGGAGATCAAGGAGAGCGAGTGGTTGGCAAACACCGTGCTGGTCCCTAAAAAGGGCGCGGACATCCTGCGGATGTGCGTGGACTTCACATCGCTCAACAAGCACTACCCGAAGGAACACTTCCCTCTACCTCGGATTGATCAGATCATCGATTCGACTGCAGGATGCAAGAAAATCTCGTTCCTCGATGCCTACTCAGGCTACAATCTGATTCGACTGAAGGTCGAAGATTAGGAGAAAACGACATTCATCACGCCGTTCGGAGTATTCTGCTACAACACAATGCCTTTCGGGCTGAAAAACGCAGGTGCCACGTACCAGCGGTGCATGCAGGCATGCCTAAAGAGCCAGATCGGCCGCAACATACAGGTCTATGTCGACGACATAGTAGTCAAGACAAGGGAGGCCAAGACGTTGATCGACAATCTCTGCGAGACGTTCGACAACCTCGATCACTACAAGATCAAGCTGAACCCAAAAAAGTGCGCCTTTGGCGTGCCATCTGGCCAACTGCTTGGATACTTCATCTCTCAGTGAGGGATTGAGGCGAACCCGAAGAAAATCTGGGCCATACTGGCCATGGAGAAGCTGAAGAACCTCAAAGGTTTCTAGCATCTCGCTGGGCGCATCACGGCGTTGAGCAGATTCATCAGCCGCATAGGTGAGAAGGCCCTGCCTTTCTACCAGCTGCTACGCAAAGCGGAAAAATTAAAATGGACACCTGAAACAGACGACGCATTCGATGATCTGAAGTGGCTGCTCTTCACCTCGCTCGTCCTGGTTACACCAAAGGAACGCGGGCCTCTGCTACTATACATAGCAGCCACGCATCAGGTAGTCAGCACCGTGCTCGTGTTCGAACGACCCGAAGATGGCAAGACCCATGGGGTCCAACGCCCAATCTACTACCTCAGCGAGGTATTGACACCAACAAAACAGAGGTACCCTCACTACCATAAAATCGCCTACGGCGTGTTCATGACGGCTTGTCGATTGAGCCACTACTTCCAGGAGCATCAGGTGATAGTCGTCAACGAGGCGCCTCTAAACAGCATCCTGAACAACCCCGAAGCTACAGGACGCGTAGCCCTGTGGGGCATCGAGCTTTCCCCTCTAGACATAGTCTACGATAAGCGCCATGCGATCAAATCTCAGGTCCTACCGGACTTCCTCGTCCACTGGATGGAGCTACAGTTGCCAGACACCCCGGATATGACGCAGTCATGGACGATGCACTTTGATGGATCCAAGCGCGAGGCTGGAGCAGGAGCCGGGGTCATACTGACATCCCCGCAGGTCGACAAGATGAAATACGTCCTCCGGATGAAATTTCGGGCGTCCAACAATGAAGACGAATACGAGGCCCTCATCCACGACATGAAGATGGCCAAGATCTGCGGCGCAACATGCCTCGTCATCTACGGTGACTCAAACCTCGTCATCCAGCAGATGATAAACGAGTGTGACCCACACGCCGCTAACATGATCGCGTACCGCGCGCTCTACAACTCACTCGAAGGAGACTTTGACGGCTGCGAGCTTCGGCACGTTGGAAGGGAAAGCAACGAGGAAGACGATAGGCTCGCCAACATTGGCTCCACCTGCGCACGGGTGCCACTAGGTGTGTTCCTCGAACAAATCTGCGTGCCCTCCATCAAAAGGAAATTCCCCAAGGGATCACGCGAAGAAGCAGAGCACTCGGGGGCTGCGCTACCTGAAGGATAGGAAGGACCCGAAAAACTCGACATGGAAGTCGCGTTGGTCAACCTGATGCAGGTCATGGCAATCTAAGAAACATGGACGCAATCATACCTTCGGTACCTGATAAACAGAGAATTGCCTGACGACCCGACAGATGCCCGGTGCATATCTCGCCGGTCCAAGGCCTTCACCATCATCAATGGTGAGCTGTACAAGCGCAGCATTTCGGATGTACTCCAAAGGTGCATCCCCATCGGTGACGACAAAACCATCCTCCAAGACATCCATGAGGGCATCTGCGGCCATCACGCGGGCAGCCGCGCCCTCATCGCCAAAGCTCTACGAGCTGGGTTCTACTGGCCAACGGCCATGAACGATGCCAAGGACATCCTCTGAAGGTGCAACGGCTGCCAGAGGTTTGCAGATAAACCGCACGCACCAGGATCGGAGCTCAGGCCCATACCTCTGGCCTGGCCCTTCGCCCAATGGGGCCTCGACATGATCGGCAAACTACCCAAATCCTCGAAAGGAGGTCACGTCTACCTCCTGGTCGTAGTCGTTAAGTTCACCAAGTGGATCGAAGCCATGCCCGTTACCAACCAAAAGGGAAAAACGGCCGTAAAGTTCTTCGAGTCCATAGTTTACAGGTTCGGTGTGCCGCACAACATCATCACGGACAACGGGTCGAACTTCATCTCCAAAGAATTCTAGGACTTCTGCGAAAGCCTTGGGATCAACATATCATATGCCTCCATGGCGCACCCGAAGACCAACGGGCAGGTCGAAAAGGCCAACGGCCTCGTAGGCGGTGGCATCAAGAAACGTCTACTCAGCCCACTCGAACGGCTTGCGGGAGCCTGGGCGGAAGAACTACCCTCCGTCCTCTAGAGCTTGCGCACAATGCCAAAAAGCTCAACTGGCTACACGCCCTTCTTCATGGTGCACGGAGCCGAAGCCGTGTTACCTGCAGAAGTACGCCATAAGGCCCCAGGGGTCGTCGCCTACAGCGAAGCTGAATCAACTGCCGCACTTGAAGACGCCGTAGACACACTCGATGAGGCACACGACATCGTTGTGTCTCGCTCGACGGTCTACCAGCAGATCCTCCATAACTATCACAGCCATCGGCTGCGCCCAAGGTCCTTCGTCGAAGGAGACCTTGTCTTACGACTCAAGCAAGAGCGGTCGAAAAAGCTCGAGTCACCCTGGGAAGGACCCTACGTCGTCACTGAAGTCATCCCAGGTGGATCCTACCACCTCAAGCATGTGGAGTCTGGAGTCGCATACTCCAACACGTGGAACGTCGCACAATTGCGACGCTTCTACCCCTAGCTATCCCTTTTTACTTTCAATAAGGCTACTCAGCCGAACAATGTACCTCTTCATTACGATATGAATAAAGCTAAGTGTCTCGCCCGAAAATTTATATTTCCCTCAAATCACTTTATGTTACAACACACTCGGGGGCTCCGTCTCACCTCACGACTTCGTCGACCGAGGACAAACGCATGCACACCTGAGTAGCTGATCATGTCAGGCTAACGAAAAGGACATGCATACAACCAAGCACCACGTGCTAATACAAAATAACCTTTACAACACAGGGCACAACATGCCCAGTCAAAATATATATAAGTTTTACATCTATATTTTTTACAGGGCCTACCTATTATGAAGGATCACCTGCGCCCGATGCTCAAAAGGATCTATAACCTCTTCGGCATACTGCCTAACAACCGCGTAATGAGGGCGCATGTCCCATAGGCCACCATCTGGCCGATGATGTGGCCCAGCCGCCACAGACGCAAGATCAACATTAGGACGATGCAGCCGAACAAGGGAAAGGGCGGATTTCACCCTCGCAACTAGCTGGTGCCGCACCAACTCCCTGACGTGAACCACGTCTTGAAACTTAGCCAGCAAACCCCATAGAGTTGAAGGCAACTCATCAAGGGGGAACATGACGTGCAGAATTGACGCCAGGGAAGTCTTCACCTGCCGCAACACCCGTGACACTTGGTGAGCGCGATCCTGCATAGTCGCAAGGACAGTGGCCTAGTCGCGGTCCATCCAGAAAAGCCTTCGGCTTCCATATCCTGCTGGGTCAAGTAGTTGATCCGAACCGCAACACGCTCCTTCTCCTCCCTTGGAACAAGGTTGCACCTGCAGAAAATACAGAGTAAGATGACTCGCAAACCAGGCACATCCAAAAACGAGCAGCAGCTCAATGAAACTTACTCTGTAGCTGCTCGGCCAACTGTCGCAGCTCCCCCATCATATACTCCTCCCTGGTGGTAGCCCGCTTCGCCTTAGATTTCCACACATCCGCATGGCCTCGGACGCCAAGTATCTCCTTCTCAAGACTGCGGACGCGGTCATGAAGAAAAACAAGCTGCGACGCATCATCCAAAGATGGCCGCGGCTGCGGAGAAGACGAAGTATCAACGGGATCGTCACCCGAAGGTCCCTAAAGGAAAACAGGCAAGAGTATGAACACCACATGACTGAGCAATGACTCGAAGCATCATTTATATACAACAAAAGGCCACTGTGTGGCACAAGTAAACTGTTCGACAAATAATACAACAAAATAAGAAGACAACTATCCTAAAACTACAATGACGGTGCCTAAGCATTCGCATCCGGAGTGGCCTTGGAGCTAGAGTGCCTGCTCTTGACCTCCTCCTGCTGCTGCTTTGCCGCATACTTTGCCAGAAGGCCAATGAGCTTCGGCCCATAGTTCTTACAGCGAGAAGCGTAGAGAGCGAAGGCTACCTCGGAACTATCGGGAGCCGTTGGCATCTGGGAGGTGACCTGATGAAGATCCAGCTCCACCCCGGACGCCATGGCCATAGCCAGCCCCATGGAAGCGTCGATGCCCTTCTTCTTGCGCTTGTAGGCCGTGGGTGCATCCGCTGGTAGCGCATCCGCCAAAGGATCCACATCCTCAGGGGCAGCACCCTTGGGAACGATCTCCTTGTAGAAGCGCCCGAGGATCTCCGTTGCCTTGGCAAGGGAGCCAGCACAGTACCGCAGCGGTCTTCGACTGCCGCGGTGGCATCATCCAGAGCGCTCCCGTGCTCCAAGGCACTGCGATTGAATTCAATGCCCGTGGCATCTGGAGCAAAAGAAAGACAAAGTAGGAATCGAATAAGGGCATGGAGATAGAACAGCCGAAAAAACCAAAGACAGTCAAAAGCACCTACCGGAAACGGCCTTGGCAGCAGCCATGAGCTTCTTGGACACCTCCTTCTCGCGCGCAGCCGCAATAGTAGAGAGTTGTTCCTCGCGATCCGAAGCTCCCGCTGCAGGCGCTCCTTGCCCGCGGCTGCGTCAGCTAACTCCTGCTCAAGGCGCTCCTTTGCCCCAATGGCATCCTCAGCCTTCTTCTCCGCTCGCCCAAGGCTCTTTTCGAGAGCATGAAGCTCGCGAAGGGCTATGTTATTTTCATCTGCAAAAACACCAAGAACATACATAAGCAATACAAGCTACAGACAAGCGAGCAACCGAAAAATAACAAGATCAATTCAGCAAGTACCTTGAAGTTGCCGCATGCTGGCCTCCAGCGCCAGATGCTGTTGCACAAGGAGGTTTGCACTGTGCACAAAGGGCTACAGAAGGAAGCAAAAGAAAACAATCAAAGAAAGAATCAAGAAAAGGGCTCGGGGACTGCGCCCCACAATGAGCACAATGTCGAGCAAAAACGACCCAACAAAGGCTCGGGGGCTCCCCTGGACAAAAGGGGAAAATCACTTAAATGATCAGACGAAGACTCCGAAGGTCCCGGTGTAGTCTTCTGGGAGACGATCACTCGAGCCTCCTGCGGAGAAGTCTTCGGAGCATCGCCCCCAGAGGTGGCCACCGTCTGAGAGGGAGGGGGCGTCAGTTTCGACTCCCCTACGTCCTACTGAGTGGCCTCATTAAAAGAGCCCTCCGAAGAGTGGATGCAAGGAAAAGACCAATCAAAAAACAAGAAGCCATGAAAACAAGAAAACAAGAACGAATAGCATCCGAAAGTACTTACGAGTAGATGTCGCTCATGTCAAGTACGGGCGGTGCCCTCTTCTCTTTCTTCTCTTCCTTCTTCCTCTTGGCCGGCGGCTGTGGCGGCATAGCTCGCAGAGGCACAGTCGGAAAAGGCGAAGAAGAAGCACCATCATCTCTGCTGTGGCGGACAAGGAACATCGGGTCCCTCGGCGTCGGCGAAGTCGAAGCATCGGAAGACTCGCTTGAGCTCCGTGCCCGCTTTCGGGTCTGCCCCTCGCTCGCCTCGGGGGCTTCCTCAGTCATCGACTGCGCCGGCCGAAGCTCGGACTCGAAGTCCACAACTCTGTTGTCCGGTGCATTCGGAAACCTTTCGGGTAGTGGAGGAACCATGCCAGCCACCTTGAGCTCCTGACAATGAAGACATAAAACGTTCAGTACAAGTAATCATCAGGAAAAGCACTCGCAAAAAAGGCGCTACGCGCATGTCGCAAATCTACACCTGCGGAACTGGTCTCGCGGCACTGAACGGGGGCGTCAGCGACTTCGCCGGAAGGTCCTCATCAGACTTGTACTTCAGCAATGGCCGAAGAACTCTGTCGAGGTACCCCCTGGAGCGCTCCTCAGCCAAAACTCTTGTCGGATCGTGCCGGCCAGAGTAAAGGAACATCGGATGCGCCCTAGCCTAGAGTGGCTGGACCCGACGTTTGAGGAAGGTGCGGATGATGTCCACACCGTTCACCTCCTTCTCCGCAACCACCTGGAGGGCCTCCACCTGACGGTAGATCTCCTCTACCTCATCCACCTCGCCCTCCAAGATATCGTTCTTCTAGGATCTCTTCTTCAAGATCTCCTGGGTGGAGTCGAAAGGGGCAAGGACGAAGTTTTGCCCGTCCACTGTGGAGTCGCGGATATAAAACCACTTCCTCCGCCAGTATTGGACGGACTCAGACATAGAGAATGAGAAGAAAAGAACAGTAGATCGAAGAGAAATGATGCAGCCGTCAATCGGATAAACTCCGTTGGAGCCAGATTGCCTCTTCATGGAAATAGAGCTTCCGAAAGAGGCCAAAGTGCGGCTCAATATCGAGCCAGCACTCGCAAAAGGCAATGAAGCAGGGGATGTGGAGAAGAGAATTGGGCGAAAGATGATGGAGTTGGATGCCATAGAAGAACAACAGTTTTCCCACAGTTATAAGGACGAAGATGATGAACAGGGACCGTTCATCTAGAAGCCCTAACGACAGGATCAGATCCAACCGTCCACGTGTCAACACAGCAGCTCCGTCGTCCACACGATGTCCACTAGGCACGGAAACCGAGGAGAAAGTGGGACCCACATTACACGTGACTAGTTAACTCCAAGTCAGAAAGTGGGACCCACGTTCGTCCAGTCACGTCACCTCTGGCGCCGCAGACGGTTGAGGTCACCGATCGTCAGCACTTACGTCATCAAAACCACACTAGCAACGGTTAGAAATCTTTGGCTAACAGCTAAAAGTACTCACTCGAATCTACGATTCGAGCAACTACTCGGGGGCTACTCCTATCAGGAGCGCTGGTCGCGCACCTAAGGCATAATTAAGGTACTAGACCAACAGTGATTCTTCGAGTCCTACGTCGAGTCTACGACTCCACTACGGACTCGGGGGCTACTCCCATAGGGAGGATTAATTCAAGCATCCGAAAAAATTGTGTCCTATGGACCTAAAGCTAACAATGGCCGAATTAAAGTCTCTGCTCGAGTCTACGACTCAAACAGACACTCGGGTGCTACTCCCATAGGGACCACTGGTCGGGCACCCTATGAATTCTTCCACTGCGATCCTTCGGATCAAGATGTAAAAACTTTTTGGCAAATTTGCCCCAACCAACGCTAATTGAGTAACATCCTCCTTGGCCACCCGAAACACCTCCGCGGTGGTAAAATTTTGGATGATGTGTAAGCGACACAAAGATAAGACCTACAGATATCATCTGATGGCCTGGTAACGCACCTGACTATGCTCTACTAGTAATAATCCGTGCCAACAAGCGCGATGAAAATCCCAACGGACGCGTTGGGTACATCATTCGAAATCTACTAGGATTCGACTCCTATAAGACCTCAGTGGCCTGAGTCGAATTACGCCAGCATATGTTCCAGGTTCGAGTCTAGGGACTCGAGTCTGAAGAAGATCGTGTTGTTTTGTCCTAAGACAGTTAACTAACCCTGATCCATCAGGAGAGCCAGGCACACGCATCGACAATCCCTACACACTAAAATCATTCTTTTTCTCTGATGAACAGAAACAACTGCACCCGAAAGATTCAAGAGTCCTGAGCCGAATCTACGATTCGACTGAACACTCGGGGGCTACTGACATTGTTATAACCCACGGGTACATGACATTAGCATACCTGGTCCAGCCCAAGGAAGGCCCACATTAATATACGCGTCCTGTGGAGATTTTTGGGTGGCCCAATCCCATGACATCTTCGGATCCTTGGAGAGCAAGACTATAACATATAGAATATTCAAAGGGGCAAACCCTAAACTTGTAACTGACTCGATCTGTGCCCGATACCTGCCTAACTCTATATAAAGGCTAGGAGGGCACGGCGAGGAGGGCCAATCCTTTTTTCACCGCATACACACCTCCACGCCAGATTGCATCTGCGCACCCGTGTAACCTTCGATTCCGCCGTAATCAAGAGCAGACAAGCAGGAGTAGGGTTTTCCCTCCGGGGGCCTGAACCTGGGTAAATCTCGTGTCCCCTGGTTTCTTGTCTATTAACCGTTCCGTGATCTCCAGCACCCCCATCTTCTGCAAAACCTAAGCTCATAACAATGGTCATTGACGAGTCAAAACCTCGTCACCGTCAGCATCACCTTCCTCGACAACTCCTTCTCCAGATTTGGCAGCATCAAGAAAGCTTGGCCCATCACACCAAGCATGAACTTGGGCGTACTCAATCATGGCATAAGCTCGCTCATTGGCATTTCTTGATGAGCTATGCATCGTTGGTCCACTTTCTTTTAGCCCTCATGTTCTGCAGTACATCCAAGTTGATATCTTCATACCAAGACAACATGAAGCATAAGGACTTATCTGTAGCGACTCAGCCGGCTGATTCACACCATTGATCTAGCCGTTCCTCAGAGAGCAGTAGCCTGGCTGCTAGCGGGCCAATGAGTTGGGGAGGATCTTCATCCGGCCAGAGCGTCCTAAAGACGTGAATTGCTGACTTAAGCAGATCAACCCCACATGACTTCAAAGTGGTTACTCACTCTGAGAGTGCAGCTAGATGCTCAGCTATGGTCACCTTGCCATCTGCTGGCTCACCAGACTCGGACCAGACCTTCTTCATAGCCCTGAGGGAGAACATGTTGGCTTCGAGGAAGTTCTCTACAACAAAGGAAGAAATCTTCAAAGGACAACAAAAATGGAAATAAGAACAAGAACGCAGTGAAAAGAGTAAGGACTCACTACCGATAAAAGAGTTGATGCGACCGAGTTTGGACTGCCAAGTTTTCGACTTAGCTCTAAGAGCATCAAGGTCTTGGTGAGCCGAATCCAAAGCTGACTCGGCCTCCTTAAGCAGTTTGTCAGTCTTCTCAGCTTTACCCGGAAACTGTTCCTCTTTCTCGGCGAACTCCTGGCGCAATCCCTCGATTTCAGACTTGTGCTTCTGCTCCATATCCATGATCTGCTGCTTCAGCCGGGTCACCTCGTCTCGCTCCTTCTAGAGCTTGATCTGGTGCTGACTTGCTTGTTCGAGACAGTGTTCCATCAGTTCCGTTATGGAGACACTATCCCGGAGTTGTTCTGCAGGCAAAAGTTTCTCGGCTACTCCGAGATATAACAACTTGATGGGAAAAGCGTAAAGCTAGGCAGCTACGAAACTACTAAGGAAAAGAGAAATACCTTCAGCGTTAGAGATTTGCTTGTGGAGTGCATCCACGGTAGATTGAGCAGTAGCTACAAAACAAGAGTAACAAGAGAAAGTTAATATAAAAAGCAAGATGGTCAGTCTGAAAGAGGCCGAGTAAGAAAGTATACCCCAGCCTTGGTTCTCAGCAACGAGATCGGGTGATCGGCAGAAAGCTTCTGGTACTTCCATAGCAGGGTCTGGTGTATCTTGGTGCGCTTATTGTGCGTAAGCTGCGATAAGATATGTGAACAAAGAAGTCTTCAATGGATCGAGATATTCAATCCCGGCAGAAAATAAAAACGGATGCAACTTAGTTCTGATCTTACATCCGAGTAAGTGCCTTACTCAGCAATAACCTCGGGGGCTAGGGTTCGATTTTGTCAGACATTTGATCCTGCCAAACAGCAAAAAAATGGCAGTTTATTTCTAAGCTTACAACCGAGTAAATGCTTTACTCGGCAATAACCTTGGGGGCTAGGGGTCAGATTTTCGACACAAGATCACGACAAACAGAAGGAAAAGACATGCCCTAACTATGAGCTTACGGCCTAGTAAATGCTTTACTTGGTAGTAACCTCGAGGACTAGGGAATATGTACATATAAAAACAATCAGAACATAAAAGAGTGAAATAGTGGCATACCTCGTTCACCCGGTGAACTCACGTCATAATGTCGATAACTTGCTGCGTCATCTCAGACACATTTTGAGGACCCAACACTTGATGTTGACCAGACTCCGAAGGAAATCCAGAGTTCACCTCATGATCACTTGCGGCCTTCCACTCTAGCGCAAAAGTCTCAGCAGAACCAAGGCTATGCCCACTTAGAGTCCGAGTAAGAACTTGGCCCTTCTTCAAGGCCGCTCCAACAGCAGCGCGAGTGGCAGCAAGGCTAGCGTGCAAAGCTGTTGCGCCAGGAGCATCGCAGGATATAGGGACAACTGCATTGTTATCCAACGAACCCGCCGAAGTGGTGCCTTTGTTGTTGTTGTTGGCTTCTGCTGCGGAGTTGTGCCTTGGCCAAAATTCAGGGTCTGCTGTTTGGAACCCGTCGCTTTGACGTGCGCAGTCTGAGTCTAGCCAACCGGAGGAGGCCGGCTCTGGCCCTTTTGTCGGAGGATCCTATACGCTTCAAGATGGCGCTGATTTTTCTCATTGGCAGCTTTGTTCTGCTCTTTCAGGATCGCGATTTCCTCCTTCAAGCTGTTCATCTCTGTATTGGCAGACTCCTGTAGGACTTTCATGGAATCATCGTGCATCTTTAGCATATCCTTCCTCTCCTGCTTAAGGATCTTGTTTTCGCTATCCAGCTGCTGAATATGCTTGGATTGCTCAACAATATCTTTAGCCTTGGAAATGGTTTCTGCAAGTCAGAGAAAGAACAGTACACAGTGAGTACTCGGAGAATGTTGGCACAAGACCAAGTCGGAATACGAAAAAGAAAGGAAAAACAGACGCTTGCTCTTGGTGATTTGTTCCTTCAACAAGGCAGTTTTACCCTTTTCGGCTTCCAAGTCCGCACGCATCTTCTGGTACTTCTCGTTGGCCACACCTCTCCGAGCATTCTCATTCTGTGGAAAGAAAATTTAACGCTGTTTAGTCTACTTGGAGCATCTAGCCGGATAGCTATCCACCTAGAGGCTTGGGGGCTACAGTAAGAGTTTTTTAACTTAGCAATATGCTTGGTCTTTCTTTAAGCATCTAGTCGGAACTAATTCAGTTTTCAACTAGAAGCTTGGGGGCTACAGCATAAAGTTTTTAACTCAGTTATATGCTTAGTCTTTCTTTAAGCATCTAGTCGGAACTAATTCAGTTACAACTAGAAACTTGGGGGCTACAGTATCAAAATTGACAAACACTGCGTATGCTACTCTGAAAGCATCTAGTCCGAATAATTCATTCAAACTAAATGCTTGGGGGCTACAGTGAGAATTTTTCTAGATTAGTCACTCTTAGAGTATTTAGATGTAAAGACCTATGGTTTTCCGTCTAAATCCTCGGGGGCTACAGTGGGATACTCATATGAAATGCAAAAGGAAAATAAAACTTACAAGTGCAATGATCTTGAGGTTGGTAGCGCTCTCAGCAAGCAACTTGCCAAAAGAAAGGCTGTTTCCTTGAAAGATTTCTGCTTGACGGAGAAGCTCCTCAAGACCGCATGTTGGAGATGTCGGCACCGCACCAGGAACCAAACTGGAGCTACTCGGCGTAAGTGTCAGGTAGACTATCTTCGGGAACTCTACGGTTTTCCTGGGTGCGAAGATGCCGCCTTCAGCAGACGTACCATTCTCCACCACCGCCTTACCGCTACTAATGGCATCCTTAGCCAGAGCTTCAGCCATTTGGGTTGCGGTACTTTCTTGCATTGCCTGTTCGCCGAAAACTTCAAGCTCCGCGGAGGCACCTGAGTCCACTTCCATGACGTAAGGGCCAGATGCATCTTTGGCCTGTGAGCTTGTCGGAGCAGGCGTAGGCTGGACGCTAGGAGTAACAGGGGCGATGGCGGGAGATGCATGGGGATACACATCACGGTGCAGCATATCCTTGATGTTTCTAGAAGCCCCCAAAGTTTTGGAGGTCTTCTTCAAACTAGTAGTGGCCTTCTTCCTGAAACGTGCAAAAAGTATAAGTATAGGAATAAGACAAGCAATGGATAATGTCGGAGAGAAAGAAGATTACACAAGAGGGGGTGCTTTGTCAAAGGGAATCCTGGTAACCTTCTTTTCTCCGCCTCCAGGGAGGCGGTAGTCTTCTTGGAGGCTCGACCCTCCGTCTTCTTGTTCTTGCCTCTCTCGGCAGCATCAGAGGTGGAGCTCTTCCGCTTTCGTGCCAACGGGACATCGTCGTCGGACACGACAGTGACTTCCTTCATCTTTGGGTCATAGATTTGGATAGCCATGTTATCCTCCTCTAGACTACTGAGCTTTTAAGTGAAAACCCAAAGTGTTAGATGAAATGGCAATGGATAGACGGAAGAACTGGAGTAGATGTCCTACACAGAAAACAAACAGGTACCTTTGGGCACTTTCCCTCCTCGAACATGTCATAGGTGATGGTGAAGCCATGCTTCCTATCCTTCACCTTGACGATGTCCTTGAGGCGGAGCTTGACGTAGTCGCTGGAGAAGTTGTCCTCGGAGATGTGGAGGCTATCTTTCCTCTCGTATACTCATGCATCATCTTTGAGCGGTGCTGCAGAGGCTAGATCCACCTGACGAACCAGCACATGGCTAGGTCCAATCCGGTCAGACCCGTCTTACGAACCACTCTATCCTCCTTATAGCGTGGGAAGCATCGATGTCGGAGGGAAGGGAGGCCTGGGATCTCCATGTCGAGGCTTCGGTGGCAGCTCCATCGACGAAATCCGGATACGTTGCTTCTTGGCCAGCCAGAGGGATATCTGGGCCATAGAAGTACGTTCATTGCCAGTTCTTACAAGACTCATGGCCGACGATGTCAGGGAACCGCCGGCCAGGCCAGATCTTAAAACTAATCGTGCCACAGTTCCTGAGCTCGTCCTTGCCGGCTCCGGCTTCCCGCTTGACGATGAAAAAATAAATAAAGAGATCTAGCCTAGGCCTAATCCCTAAGTAACCCTCACAGAGCGCCGCGTAGTTGCTAAGCGTGGGGATGATATTAGGGGAGAGGTTCTGAGGCTGTACTCGGTAATGGTTGAGGACAACAAGAAATTGGAGATGGGCAGGGAAACGCCGCGTACCAGTTGGGCTTTGAGGTACACCTTCTCTACGGCTTGGGGAGAAGGGGTGACCTCGCCGGCGCCACCGCCCGCCAGGCGAGCCCCTCCGTCGCAGGAAGGTAACCCTCGACGAGCAACTCCTTGATGCCGCGGTCCGTGATGTCCGAACCGCGCCAGTCCCCCTTATGGGAGTCATTTTCCTCCTCTAACAGCTCTAGCACTGCTGGATTGTGGTCGCCGCCGGTGGATTCGACCACCATGAACTTGGGGATCACCAGGCCCTCTAGGGGCACGAGGACGGTGCTCGTCATCTTCGTCGCGGCATCGCCTAACACCGCCATTGAGCGGGTAGAGCTGCTGCTAGCCATTGGGGAGATTGATGTGGTGATTGCGAAGGTTGAAGGGCTAGGGTTTTTTGCAGAACACGCGGAGAGCTCGAGGAGGCGCTCAGTGGAGGAAGGAGACGACACAGGAGGAGAACGAGGTGAAAAGTAAAAATTCCACCGCTGTTACAATTTATAACCTCTGGCGTCAAGATTCGTGCAAGATGAACGAATGGTTGACGCGTGGACGTCGTGTGCGGGAGCATGCGTGGAAATTTCGCCACGTTACCAATGGTTCGTATCGCTCACGCGGAAAAAAACGGACATGATTGTGTTCTATGCATGTGTGAGTTACGAGGCGTTGCTGACCTATGTCTACGTCTCCCTAGCTGTCATTGGCAGATGAAGCATCACATCGAAAGATTCTGGGATGGACGGATCCAGTCCGACTACAGAAGAGTACGATAAAAGATTTAGCAATTCTCTGACTTACAAATTGAAGACGGAGAAAACCTTGCAGGGTTCTTTGGGAGGACTACAAGATATTGCTTGACGATTTGCCGACATTCATCTAGACAGAGCATTCACCCTGAAGAGGCAAGGCGGTGCATGATCTCGGAGTTCTCCGGTGGATACTGTTGGGGATATGCTATATGGGTATCCTCATAGCATGTCTCCTATCCGGATAACCCGGGTGGCGCACACTTGGTATCATGGCCCATGGCCTGCTGGGATGCCCAGTTAGATGGATCCAGAAGGGAGGCCCATGCCGGATAAAGGAAGGCTATTGTGGAGTCACCGACGTACCCGGAGCCTTGGAGTGCAAGACACGCTAGACTAGTTGTAAGCAGTGTAGGACTTTGTAACCTGTCCGGCTAGGACTTTTCCCTGTAACCCTAGGACCTGGCGACTATATAAGTCGGGCCTATGGGAGCCTTTAGGGCACGATAACTTAGACTTTCTACTCACCTCGCATAGCGAACCAATCCCTGTAACTCGGGGTATTGCCATTATAGTGATTTATAGCAGGAGTAGGATTCCGCCACCGTCGTGGGATCTGAACCTAGGTAAGCTGTGTTACCTCGTACCCGTCAACCGTCTGCCTTCCCCCACGTCTCTAAACACGCATTGTGAGGACCCCTCCATGGCGTACTCGTCGGCAATACCACAACAAGTGGAGGAGTAGGTCTCCTGTGTTGTTGTAGTGGCGGAGGTGCCGAGTGAGTTGGCTGAGTAATTTGGCTGGGAGGAAGAGTCAGACTTTTTCTTCGTCTTGTTTATAAGGGTAGCTATAGTAGGGGCATTCTGGGCAGACTCGGCGTCGATGTTGCTGGCGTCGGGTCCCTGGTTCAAACTTTCAAGGGCAACTAGTGATGCGGACCGGGTCTCACCTTCAGGTTGGGCTGCCGGGTCGGCTTCAGGATGAGGCTCGGAAGTCTCAGTCGTAGAAGCAGAGACCCGAACAGGGCTCTGTGGTTCGGGAACAACATGAGAAAGAGAGACTGGCTTGGATATAGATGACGCCATGCAGGTGGCAGATTGATTCACGGACATGGCAGGGCTGAAAATAAAAGCTAAAATCTCGTAAAGGAAGCACTGTGAGTAAGATAAGGAATAGCAAACTGCGGAGTTTACCCGGAAATGACGAGATCACGTGGCGCACGTCGACCAACTTTGTTAGTCTTGCGGGGCTGCAAAGTCCCAGCTTTAGGGGCCGCGGCGGCAGCGACTCGGCGTTTCTTTGAAGGCTGGTCACCACTGGTGGAGGTGCCACGCCATTTGGTCGACTCAGTAGTGGGGATCTTGCCACAACCACCCGTGGCAAGAGGAGCAACCTCGTGTACCTGACCAGCTACATCAACAAATGAAAATTTCAATGGGATAGGCCAAGAGCGTAAGGCAAGGATCAAGTACCTCTAGAACTTGACAATCGTCGTCATCATAATCCGGCCAATCTCTCAAAGCAGTTCGGATAGGATTCTTACCCAGAGAAGGGGTGACAGCGGCAAACAGAATAGGCATAAAGCATGCCGAGTCAAAATCCTCGTCATCTTCATTGGGGCGATCCTCATAATAGCCAATAGGAGGAACGGCGCTGTCATTACACTGGGCCACAAGGTTCTGCAAAAAGCATATAGAGAAAGATCAACATACGAATGCCGAATAACAAATGTACAATGAAAGCCGAGTAAGAAGCATGTCGGCAAGAACAAGTTACAGGGACACTTACCCAGGGGGGCGAGTTTCTCGCGGCTAAAAGGGGGAAAACTCCAGGCCCAGTCGTTCGCCAACGTCAGCTTGAAGATAGAACTGACTCGGCAAGCAACGGCATCATTCAGAAGATCAAACATGGAGTGGCGAGTGGGATCACGCAAGCCACTCATGAAGCAAATCTTGTGACACCTGGCTTGGAGGGGGCTAACTCGGCGACTAATGAAAGTGCACATTAAGTCCTCCCCAGTCAAGTTAAACCCCTCTGCCGGGTCAAGCATCCTCTCAATGATGGCATTAGCCTCGTTCATCGCCAGGTACTTATCCCGTGGGTCGAACTTCTAGTAATCCTTGTTGGGCACTTCGTCTGTGAAGGGGGGAAGGCGAATGTAATCATTGTGCCTAAATTTCTTGACATAGAAAAAGGTTCTATGCCACTTTTTACAAGAGTCCAAGCCAGTGACTCGGGAAAAGACAGAACCCCTCCTAGGATACTAGCAGCTCCGCACTAGGTAGGGCTCTTCTCTGAAGAAGGGACACCAGGATCAGGAACCACCTGAATGCAAAAATAAAAATACTTGGCCCAGAGAAGGACCGTGGGCCAAAGACCAAGATAACCCTCGCAGGCAGAGATGAAACAGGACAAAGAGCCAATTGCATTGGCGGGGAGATGTGAGTTTGCAGATGGAAAGTTATAAGAAATGACACGAATAAATCACTAAGGGGAAGAGCAAAACCGCGCTCGAAATGAGACAGAAAGACAACGCGTTCATCTGGCTCGGGCTTAGGAGAAATCTCACCAAAGGGGAGGCGACAATCGATGCCAAGAGGAATGCGCCTATTGGAGCGGAGCCATTCAATCTCCTCAAGGTTGACCTCCGAGCCTTCCCAGGCACTGCGCTCACCGGAGGTCTCGTGCTCCTCCACCTCCTCACTGTCGTCGCGAGCGTCCATGTGCTCTAGAGCTTCGGGTGCTTCCTCCGTCGGAAGCGGCCTAGACTGCTAAGGACCCGTTGAGGGATCGAAGGAAAAGGAAGACAAAGGAAAACGCCTAGCCAGTAGTGCGAGAAATAAGAAGATCAATGAGGCAGATGAAGATTGTAATGGTGCAAGGAAGAAGAAGGGTGGGGGAAAACTGAAGCGGAAGGGCGGTTATTCCCCCCACGCCTCTACTTAAGGGGAGGAAAAACCCCAAGCATGGGATCTGTGTGTGCTGTGTGGCCAAGATGTGGCCATGTATGCGGCCGATTGACACGTCAATAAGAGCCACGTGTGCGCAATACACGACTTGGGCCACACCGCATCACGCAGCGAAGGACCCGAGGCGCTTCGCGATGGGAGTACCACAGTGACGGGCGTAACTATGCCTCCGTGACTGTGCTGTCAGGATTTGAGACAAAATTGAGGCAAACCGCTATGATTACAATCTGTCAGGGACTAAGGCTAATATTAAAAGCCAACAATGACTTGGCATAAGCCAAAATGACTCGGATAAGCATAAGATAATCCTGCTAAGTCAAAATGAGACTCGACATCGCTTTGGTGGACTCGGCGAAGATCCATATCAGGCCTAAAAGGTCATCCTGCATGAGGAATGCAGAAGAAAAATAGAAGTTCTAGATTCATTGAAGGAACCTAGAGACACCTAACAGCAAAACCTACTAGGCCTCACCAGCTTCGTGGACTAATGTCGGGGGGATAACCCCTGGTAGGGTTATAAGGGATAAAACATTCCCCATATTGGCTTAGGACGAGTCAAGAAAGTGCCAGCCGGGTCTTAACGGTTATGATACGAAGCATGTGCAAGGCCGACATAGGAAGCATGTCGGCCTGCACAAGACAAGGAAGTTTAACTTGCAGGAAATGACGAGCTGGATCTCACAAGGGGAAGCCGAGTGAGGAAGGACGCGTGGCCCCTTTCCGAGTAAGATCCAGGAGGGACCACATTAAAGAAGAGTCAAAAGAGAAGGACGCCGCCGGGTGACAACAAAGGAGCCGGGTGACGCTAAAAGCACCAAGTGGCGTATAAAGCACTGTATGATGCAGTAGAGCTGGCGTCTACGCATGTAAGGACCGTCGGCTGTACAGCTTTGCTGACTGGCTGGGTCAAGGACCTAGGGATGGCCCCTTGACCCAGCCCGCATAGTGAGGACAAGATCCAAACATTAAACCCTAGGGCCCAAACTGTAACTTAGCTATTCCCCTTGCCTATATAAGGAGGGGCATAGCTAGGGTTTAGAGAAGACGCGACTAGTGCCACAAGGCTATGCTAAAACAGCTCAAGGAGCACTTGTAAGTTCCAAGGAGAAATAAAATCGCAAGTCTGGGATAGTTCATCATGTTCTTCGTGCGTGGTTTGATCGCGCACACCCTCCCCGGTTACCTCAAGCACCCATCTGGCCCCCAACTTAAGCCTACCCATGGCATCTGCCGTGACACCACCATGATAGCTCCTCTCTATTTCTCGTGTATAGATGGTTGCGTGCTTGCTTGATTTTGCAGGCGAAGCAGCATTTTTTGATGTGACGTGGTGCCGACCAGGGATAGCATGTTGGGCGCAGTTGAGTTTTCATATCAATGTGACATTAAATAATTTAATTCAACGTCGAGCAAGGAGATGATTTACGTGTAAAGTACACTGTATAGAGGTTATTTTTTATCCAGGGACTTTGATAGTAGTACTCCGTATTTCACTTAATCACTACGAATACATGCGGTTTCCCAGGTTTCTTCCTTTTAGTAGGAGTATTAATTGCCTGAAATCACGTGAGTACTAATTAACATCGCTTTCTCTATATTGGAACCCCTCTGTCCTAGAACGCATGCATACATTATACAAGAGGTTTTATTGTGTCATAGTGGGGGAGATGAAATGACAAAAGTAGTACATGTGCTAGATCCCAACACCATTCCAACTTGCACTTGATTATCTTCAATCTCCAAACCTTATTATAGATAGGTAGTACTATAGGTTAAATTAACCATAAGACTTCTACTTCTTCTTTGACCTGGATCCTTCCGATGAGACCTTCCTGTTGGCGTCGTCCTTCCGCTTCCCGTAGCATCCCCCAGCTCTCGCCTTCATCTTCTTCAAGCCTCCCGCCTCCTTCTCCTTCCTCTTCTTATTGCCAGTGAAGAAGGGATCGAGTGCACTCTTCTTGTAGACGATTTCCGACCCCTCATCCTCCTGCTTCCTCTTCTTCTTGCCGAAGAAGGGTGGATCGAGTGAACTCTTCTTGAAGACGATGTGTCCGTCATAGATGAAAGATAAACCATCATCATCCTCCTCCTCCCCCTCCTCTTCCTCTATGCTCGCTGGCGGTGTCCCCTCCATCAGATGAAGGTAAGCAGGGTCCTAGTTAGAAAAATTACCTTCCGGAGTGTCGGAATAGTACGACCTGTCAACAGACTCCCTTCTATCACCATGGTAGGGATTGTTTTCCCCTTTGGCCAATGCCTTTGACTCGTCAATGGAGGTGCACTGATCGGAGCATCTACGCGGCATTTTTGTGTGTGTGGTGGCTTGGCCAGCCTAGAGGGAGGGGGGAGGTAGGGGAGAGACAGAGAAAGTTCTTTGGTGTGTGCATCATGCCTTGATGGCTGTGAAATGCCACCTCTTTTAGTCATATAAAATGTGTCATTTATCTCTCATATCATGTTTCTTCTGGCTATAGCCACTACTAGAGAAAACCTTAGGCGAGGCGCACCTAAAAGCATATGGGAGGCGCATATCATATGCGCCTCTAGATTTGAGCCTCGCCTATTTTTTATGCGAGGCGCATATGATATGTGCCTCCTATACTTCATATATGCGAGGCGCATATAGATATAGGAGGCGCATATCGATATGCGCATCGCATGTGTGAAGTATAGGAAATATAGGAGGCGCATATGGATATGCGTCTCGCGCCTCGCGTATGTGAAATATAGGAGACACATATCATATGCGCCTCGCATATGTTTTACAATGCGCCTCATATATTTATAGTATATGTGCCTCCTATAGTATCCTATATGCGCCTCCTATAATATTTTCGAAATTCAAGTTTTACATATCACTATACATAATAGTATATAGATATTAAAATATACAATACAGTCCAAAATACAGTATAAACATCACAAAATTTTCCAGAAACTTGCAATTGTCAATCAAGAACTCAAGTAATTCTCAATCCAGAATATAGTAATTTCCTTTACATGTTGAGTCGATCAAGAACTCAAGTAATTGTCCCATGCCCACCACAGAACTAACAAGGAACCTTAAACATACCGACCCAATTGGACATTCATCACCATCACAACACCCCTGGAAGGCACCACCACTGCCTCCTCTAGACAGAAGCCAAGACTACAACAAAAACTACGATTGTCCACATGGTTTAAGAGAACGGATGACAGTATACACCTTTGTGTTCATATAGAGAGCCGAAAAATATCATCAGTTCCATTGTGGAGGAAGTCGTCCTGATCCTTCTGACCATTATTCAACTCCAAGGCACCATCCATATTCAAGACAATTGCCATCAAGAATTTTTGTGATGACAAATGAAGAGAACAATTAGATGAGAACACTACTCATTAAGTCAAGTCGGAAAGAAATTACTGACATATTTAGAGATACTACTGCATTGCCTTGCGGTTGAATTGTTTTGACCAGGATAAATTAAAAAATATATACAAGGTACTCCTGGATTGTTTGTTTTAAGCATTCCATAAATTAGCTCCTAAACTCAAGCTATAAATTTGTAACAGTCAAGTCCAAATTAGCTCTTAAACTTCAGATTAGGTGGTACTGCATATTCAGAGATGGATATTCAGTTATGCTATTGTTAAAATAGAAGTAAAATAATTCTGTCGACATTGCGTAATAGAATGCATTACATCCGACTCTTCATTTATGTTCATTGTCTTCCCAGGGAAGAGCTAGCACAACAAGATAAGTGAAGAGAAAGAAACCAAGACCAGCTAATGAATCTCCGCATGGTTTAGGAGGCTATAAATGTACATCAAATCAGCGCATGGTATCACAGAACCAACAACAATAGCTAATTTCACAATCTGGTGACTACCAACGATTACGTTGCATAGGCAGCCAAAACGGCACAAAATTATGAGAAAAAGGAAGGCAGATGCACCTTTACATTGTAGTCGTTCTTGTCCCCTAGGTCCGAGTGGAAGTAGTCATCCTAAAGCCGGTGCCCATTATTAAGCTTCAAGGCAGCATCCATATTCAAGACAAGTCCCAGCAAGAGTTCCTGTGCAGACAAATATGGAGAAAGCTACTCATTAAGTCAAGTGTCAAAGAAAACTCTACTAATTTATATTTAGTAACACTACTGTGTTGCATCGCGGTTGAATTATTCTGACTGGGACGAAGTAAACTATATACAAGGTACTCCTGGATTCTTTGTTTAAGCATTCCATGTAATAAACGAATTAGCTCCAAATTAGCTAGAAAGTTCTCACGGTTTCAGTCCAAATTAGCTAGAAAGTTGTTACGGTTACAGTTCAAATTAGCTCCTAAACTTTAGATTAGGTGCCACCGCATATTCAGGGATGGACATTATTTGGTTATGCACTTGTTAAAACGGCAGTAAAATATGCAGGGAAGAGGTATCACGACAATATCATCAATTAGCTAAATTCGCAACGATCAAGGATTGCGTTGCATGGCCGGACAGCCAAAAACAACACAAAACTATGGGTAAAAGGCAACAGCGGGATGCACCAATTGGCATGTAGTCATTCTTGTTGGTCCAAGTCGAAGAAGCAGTCCTAAATTAAAGCCGCTGCCACCAATTTATTCGGCTCCACATATTGAGGTCAAGTTGGTGTTGCGTTGTTATTCGAGTCCATGTTGACGATCTGGGAAGAGTAGATCGAAGAGGATGATGTCAAAAGATTGATATTTCCGCTGCCAGAAACCTAGGAGTAGTAGGATAGGAGTACCTGGGCATCGGGGTCGTCGCCATGGCCTTGGTCCCGTCAGGCTCCTAAGCCAAAATATCGAAGGGGCACTACGTCAAACACCTTGAGGGCACCTGGGCAGAACGAGGCAGAGGAGCACAGGCATCGGGCGAGGACGCGCGACATGGGGCGGAGGACGGCGAGGTCGGGGCCTGCGCAGGGTGAGGGGCTGGTGGAGAGGAGGCGGCCGGGTGTTGCAGGGCAACATGAGGGGCGCGCGAGGCGGCAGTGGGAAGCTCGGGAAGCGACTTGTGCGGGCGAGGAGACAGAGGGGCGCCGGCGTCGTGGCGGAGGGCGGCGGCCGACGGAAGGATGGGGGCCTTGGGGAGAGGCCAGCGTGACAGGGAGCGAGTTTGCGAGGTCGAGGATCCCAGGCAGCACGTCCATGGCACCTAGCGGCGGAGGGCGACGCGGCGACACGCGGGGGCGGAAGGGGCTCCGGCAAGGTCGGCTAGCTCGGGGTGGTGGGATACGAGGGGAGGGAGCGGCATGCGGGAGGAAGGTTAGAGGTGGCGGCAGGCGGGAGGAAGGTTAGCGGCGGCGGTGGCGGCGGGGTCGGGGCGCTAGGGAATTTCGAGGAGAGACGAGGGGGATACGAGGTGGTGGGACGCGAGCGAAGTGTGGGGTCGCAGTGGGGTCGCGGGTCCGGTTTGACCGCGCGTGGGCAAAGGTTTGTGCGTGCACGTGGGCATGTCGGTGCGAGGGAGTTACTCGAGGTGCACTCGGCTCAATGCGCCTCGCATATTATCAACTATAGGAGGCGCATATGACCATATGCGCCTCGCATATTCTACGGGCCCATGTAGCTTATGCGAGGCGCATTCTTCCCATATGTGCCTCGCCTATCTAATATATAGGAGACACATATGATTAGAATGCGCCTCGTATAATCTAGGGCTGCCAGATTTCGTCCGTACAGGAATTATAGGAGGCTTATTCTAATCATATGCGCCTCGCCTATTTTTATACTAGAGGCGCATGGAAAGGAAATGTGCCTCGCCTATTTTATAGGAGGCGCATATGGTCTAAATTTGCCTCCTATAAGCATGTCTCCTATAGCCTTTTCTCTAGTAGTGAGTTATGCCATATATGCATGTCTTCTTGTTCTCATTCTACTTTCATATGAGCTTTGCACATTTAGTAGTTTAGGTAGAATTTTATCATTTTCCTTGTCTATGACATGTGTGTAGGTGTTGATGATGATTATGGATGAAACAAAGCCAACAGGAACAAAGAGAGCATAGTAAGGAGGAGTTGCAGGGACCAGACTTAGCCATTTGAGAGGTTGAAAAAAGTGATTTTTTTTCAAACTTCTCAAAATAAATATACAATACCATTTGTTTGTATCCCTCTTCAATACGAATCCAACAAGCCGAAGAACACCCAAAACGGGGTTCGTATGAAGAAATGACGACCAAAATATGAAGGGATACTACAAGTATGACGACCAACTATACGGCAGCTCCGGCCGTATAGTTGCTGAAAAGATCGAGAACGACGGGGATTGGCCCCAGAAAAACTCCATAAGCTTACCAAAGTCATATGACAGTATTAGGGGTACCCTAGGGAACCCCCAAGTCCTATATAAGGAGGGAAGGATCAAGAGAGAGCCACCAAGTCATACTCTCCACCCACGCCGGAGTCGTGCCATCGCCATGGCCTCCTCCAATCAGAACTACAGCATCACCACCACATAAGATGAGAAGGGACTAGGATATTGAAGGCCTCCGCATCGATATACATCGTCATATTCATCAACAACGTCTCCATCACTAATCCCCTTTGGTTACTTGTTGTAATTCTAGATTGAATCTTGGATTTGCACTTGTTCTCAATTGTATCATCGTACTTCATCCATATTCTATCCATGATGTTGATTGCCTTCATGTGTGAGTAGTTTCCTTTGTTATTGGGGATATGGAGAAACCCTAGTATGTGATTCAATTGAGATAAAGATTATTATGTGATATTGTTCATTATGTGTCTGTGTTAATTGTCTTCATCTTGATGTTGGGTGAAGCACGCCACTCAATATTTGCCTCACTAAGGACATGATGAAGGGGATTACTTGTTGGTAGACGGAAGGATGATAGCACTTACTGTGAATATAAAGTAGTTGTCATTCTTTATGTACTAACTTAGGGAATCAAAGAGAACTCATCAAGCAATGTCCATGCCACGGGAGAAATCACTTAATAGCGCAGTAATTTGATTAATGTCGATTGCTATCTGCTGTGGTTATGACGGATGATGTGCGCAGTGGTTGTTACCTATTCGTCCATATATGGAGATCCTCCCACACATATCATAACTAGTCTTATTCATTATAATGATTTTGATCACAATTTCTAATAAATAGTGGTGGATCCACTACTACCTGAGAACTCTTTCCATCATCTGCAAACCTTCGTAATCATAATCGCATGCTCTTGTTTACTTATAGCTTTAGTTTACTTATTGTTCTCTTATTTGAAAATCCAAAAATATATTTTATACAACAGTCGCATTTTATCTTATTACTTAGAACTTTATTTAGCATTACTATTTCAGTATTTAGCTCAAGAGTTATTTAGACTTCAGACTCCAGCTCCCTATGGGATCGATATCTTTATTTCAAAACAAGCTACAAACGATCTGTGCAGTTGCAGTCATCATGCCTCGATGCGGAGAGTTGGTCGTTGTTGATGGCCGCTTAAAAGGGCTTGCTCAAGACATCCAAACATCCAATATGAGACATGCATGATCAATGCCTAATGGGCCTTAATTTCTAAACATGGGCCCGTGATTGCCTTTGATTCCAGAGACTACGGCCTAGATTTAGTCGAGCGGGAAAATCTCTCGCTATCCCTGAAATATTCCACGCCCGAGAGTTTCAAACATACTGGAATTCCCTTTCCATCCCTAGTTAAGGTTGTTCATAATTTCCTGGTTCACCACCTCTATCCCCACCCTCCACCCCCCCCCCCCCCCCCCGCCCCACACACACAATCCTCGCCCGCAGCTGGGAAAGCTCTGCGAAAAACCCTTGATATAACCTTCACCACCTTACCCTAAATCTTCTTCTTCGCCGATGTCGTCCAGCGCTCGGAGCAACCCTTGTTCTGCTTCCACAAGTTCCGCTAGGAATCTGCTTCCTTGCCGCTATCTTCTAGTGCTCAGAGCAACATGCGCAGGATGCGTAGACTGAAGGGATACGGGTGGGCTACACTAGTGCAAATCAAAATTTTCTACCGCGTACACCAGGATTACTATTGTCATAGATCACGGGATTACCACTAGACGCGCAGTTGCGGAACTTAATGAAGCGCGTCGACGTAGTGTAGACGATCTACGCCTCCTCCTTGTTCTCATCCCACGAGCAGCTCCCCTTGCGCGGCTCGTCCAAGCGCTACTGATGCAGCGCCTCCGAGGTATCCACACATACAAGGTGGCAGCGTCAGACGCCGAACTGCTAGGTCCACGCGTGTAACACAAGAGAGAGGTATGGCGGCTGGGTGGAATGGTCTAACCCTGTTCAGCACGCCCCACCCTCTCTTTGTTGGAATTATGCCCTAGAGGCAATAATAAAGATGTTATTATTATAATTCTTGTTCATGATAATATTTATATTCCATGCTAGAATTGTATTAAGCGGAAACTTTAATACTTGTGTGGTTTGTGAACAACATCGTGTCTCTAGTACGCCTCTATGGACTATCTCATTGATTAATGATGGTTAAGGTTTCCTAACCATGGACATGAGTTGTCGATTAATAATGAGATCATATCATTGGGAGAATGATATGGTGGACAGACCCAAACTAAGCGAAGCAATTAGATCGTGTCATCGTGTTCGTCTTTGCGAAGCTTTTCTTATGTCAAATATTGTATTCCTTAGACCATGAGATAATACAACTCCCTAGTATCAGAAGAAAGCTTTGAGGTCATCAAACATCATCCTATGAGAGGGTGATCATAAAGGTGTCTCTCAGGTGATCGGAAAGTATCTGTTGGGTTGTATGTATCGAGATGGGATTTGTCCCTCCCAAGTCGGAGAGATATACTTCGGGCCCACTCGGTAATCGATATCAACACCGCTTGCAAGCATGTGGTTAAGGAGTTAATCACAAAGTGATATCGGATTATGGAACGAGTAAAGTACTTGCTGTGAACGAGATTGAACTAGGTATGACGGTACCGACGATCAAATCTCGGGCAAGTAAAATATCGCGAGACGAAGGGAATATATATATGGGATTGATTGAATCCTGGCATCGTGGTTCATCCGATATGATCATCGATGAATGTGTCGGAGTCAATATGGGTTTCCAGACCCCGCTGTTGATTATTGATAGAAGATCATGTCTGCATATTCTCGAACCCGCAGGGTCACACACTTAACGTGTCTCGACGCTAGGATAGATTGGATAATTGGTTTATGAGTTTTTGTTCGGAGTCTCGGATGGGATCCGGGACATCACGAGAGGTTCCGGAGTGGTTCGGAGAATAAGATTCATATAAGGCAGTGCAGTTTTTGGAGTTCAGAATTGTTCCGGGTTAATCGGTATTGTACCGGAAGCTTCTAGAAGCTTCCGGAAGGGGACCAACGTGGCCCCACCTTCCAGGAGGGGGAATGGTCCTATGAGGGAGTGCCCTGGCCGCATTGGGCCAGGGGCACAAGGCCCCATAGGGCCCAGCCGGCCAAGAGAGGTTTAAACTCTAGATAGAGCTTCTAGAAGGGGGGTTTCCTTGCCCCCCACTCTTCCTCCTTGGGGCCGCCGGCCTTGGCTTGGGGGAGGGTCTAGGGCTGCGCCCACCCCTCTATATATAGAGGTCTGGGGGCGCACCAACCCCCTACACCTTCCCCTCCAACCCTAGCCGCCCTGCTGCCCTCCTCTCTCCCTCCTGACTGCTTGTAGGCGAAGCCCTGCTGCAGAAATTCTCCACCAATTGCACCGCGCCGTCGCGTTGTAGATCCAACCCATCTCTCCACCATACTTTCTGGACCAAGGAAGGATGAGACGTCGAGGTGCTGCACGTGTGCATCTCACGGAGGCACCGCCACTTGTGGTGCTAGATCGGATCGGATCGCGAGGAGGAGAAGCGAGTACGACTACATCACCCACGTTCCGACGAACGTTCCGCTGTGCGAATCTTCAAGGGTATGAAGATCTAATCCAATCTCTCTCGTTGTTTGCATATCCTAGATTAGATCTTGGCTTCCCTCTGTTCGCATCTGTAGAAAATTTTGATTTACTATGCCGCGAAACCCTTCAGTGGTATCAGAGCTAGATCTATGCGTAGATGTGTTTCACGAGTAGAACGCAACATGGTTGTTGCGGGCGTTGATGTTTTCTATTGCAAGCCTCTTGTTTGTGTTCTTCTTATGACGCGCGATAGCGAGATTAAAGCGGTCCAGGCCAACCTTACGCGACGTCGTTCGCAAGACCGGCTCCGCACTTGACGTGTGGCTTGTTCCACACATGCGGCTGGTGGATGTCAGTTTCTCTCACTATAGTTGTCATGGGATTAACACCGGAGTTTGGCAACCATAATATCACCGTTGTGGCTTTTCGTAGGTAAGAATCGTTCTTAGCATCTACTCCCATAAGCCACGTAAAACATGCAACAACAAAGTAGAGGCGTCTAACTTGTTTTTGCAGGGAGTGTTTTCTGTGATATGGTATGGCCCAAGATGTGATGTGTATAATGTATTCGATGATCATGTTTTGTAATGTTTCACAACTTGCATGTCGATGAGTACACAACCGGCAGGAGACATATGGTTGTCTTTATAATTGTGTATGACCTGTGTGTCAACTTCTTATACGCCATGTAATAGTTTCACTTTATCGCTAAGTAGTTAGCAATAGTTGTAGTTGCTATTCGTGGTGGAGGCAATCATGGTGGAGTGATGGAGATCATGCCGGAACGCACAAGATGGAGATCATTGCGCGAAGATTGGCTATACCATGTCACATAAAGTTATATGCATGTGATGTTTATCCTTTTATGTATCTTATTATGCTTAGATCGCGACGGTAGCATTATAAGATGATTCCTCACTTAAAGATCAAGATAAAACTGTGTTCTCCCCAAGTATGCACCGTTGCGAAAGTTCGTCGTGTCCAAGCATCACGTGATGATCGGGTGCTATAGACTCTACACTCACATACAACGGGTGCAAGCCAGTTTTGCACACGCGGAAATACTTGGGTTTTACTTGACGAGCCTAGCATGTACAGACATGGCCTCGGAACACAAGAACCGAAAGGTTAAGCATGAGTCATATGAATGATATGATCGACACTTCGTTGTCCACCATTGAAACCACATCTCTTCTCGTGATGATCGGATTAGGTGTGGTGAATTTGGATCGTGTTCACTAAACAACTTGAGGGATGTTGAATTTAGTGGGAGTTCATCTAGTAATTTGATTAAGTTGAACTATTTATCATGAACATAGTCTAAATTGTACTTGCAAATACTGTAGATCACATGGCCAAGTCCAACTTCAACATTTTTGCTGAGATAGAAAAGCTTAGAAACAATGGGTCTAACTTCACCAAATGGTTCCACATTCTGAGAATCATTCTCGCTGGCGGACAAAAGGACTATGTCCTTGAGAAAGCGCTAGGTGACGCCCATGCTATAGATGCGTCGGCTGATGAAAAAACTGTTTATCAGTCGCGCAAGGATGATTATGATTTGATTTAGATCGCCATGTTGTATGCTATGGAATCGGATCTTCAAAATTGTTTTGAGGAGTTCGCCGGGCCCTTTGAGATTCTCGAGGAGCTGAAAAACATGTTTCAGACTCAAGCCCGTTCTGAGAGACATGAGATCTCTAAGAAATTCTTTAACTACAAGATGGAGGAAGGGAGTTCCGTTAGTGAGCACGCCATTGAGATGACGGGCTACACTCAACGCCTTGAGCAACTGGACTGCAAGATTCCAGAGGAGCTCATGATTGACACTCCTAGCTACAAAAGTTTTGTAGTTTATCACAATCAGATTGGTTCCACTGATATGATCACTGAGCTCTTTGCTAAGATGAAAGTAGCGGAGGTGAACATCAAAAGAATAATCATGTGTTGATGGTCAAAAAGCCCCCCACCTTCAAGAAAGGTAAGGGTGCAAGGAAGCCCTTCAAGAAAGGCGGCGGCAAGCGCGTTGCCCCTGCTGAGAAGAAGCTCAAGTCTGGTCCTAAACCGGACACTGAGTACTTCTATTGCAAGGACAAGGGTCACTAGAAGCGCAACTGTCCGAAGTACTTAGCGGACAAGAAGGCTGGCACCATCAAAGGTATATTTGATATACATGTTATTGATGTTTTCCTTAATAGCCCTCGTTGTAGTGCCTGGGTATTTGATACCGGTTCAGTTGCTAATATTTGTAACTCGAAACAGGAGCTACGGAATAGACGGCGGCTTGCGAGGGATGAGGTGACGATGCGCGTTGGCAATGGATCAAGAGTTGATGTGATGTCCGTCGGCACGCTCTCCTTAGTTTTACCTTCGGGATTAGTTTTAAACCTTAATAAGTGTTATTATGTGCCTGCGTTGAGCATGAACATTATTTCTAGATCTTGTTTATTGCAAGACGGTTATTCATTTAAATCGGAGAATAATGGTTGTTCTATTTATATGAGTAACATCTTTTATGGTCATGCACCTATTGTGAATGGTTTATTTCTTCTAAATCTCGAAAGGGATGAAACACACATCCATAACATTAAGGCTAAGAGATGCAACGTAGATAGTGATAATACTACTTATTTGTGGCACTGTCGTCTAGGTCATATTGGTGTAAAGCGCATGAAGAAACTCCATTCTGATGGACTTTTGGAGTCTCTTGATTTTGAATCATTTGACACATGCGAACCATGCCTCATGGGCAAGATGATCAAAACCCCGTTCTCCGGTATGATGGAGCGAGCAACGGACTTGTTGGAAATCATACATACCGATGTATGCGGACCGATGAGTGTTTCGACGCGCGGTGGATATCGCTATTTTCTCACTTTTACCGATGACTTAAGTAGATATGGGTATATCTATTTAATGAAACATAAATCTGAAACGTTTGAAAAGTTCAAAGAATTTCAGAATGAAGTGGAGAACCATCGTAACAGAAAGATTAAGTTTCTACGATCCGATCGTGGAGGTGAATATTTGAGTTATGATTTTCTCACGCATCTTAAAGCAAGTGGAATCGTTTCACAACTCACGCCACCCGGAACACCGCAGTGCAATGGTGTGTCTAAACGCCGGAATCGAACCCTATTAGATATGGTCCGATCAATGATGTCTCTTACTGATTTGCCGTTATCATTTTGGGGTTATGCATTAGAAACCGCTGCATTCACTTTAAATAGGGCTCCATCTAAATCCGTTGAGACGACACCGTATGAACTGTGGTTTGGTACTAAACCTAAGTTGTCGTTTCTTAAAGTTTGGGGATGCGAAGCTTACGTCAAAAAGTTGATGCCGGACAAGCTCGAACCCAAAACGGAGAAATGCGTCTTCATAGGATACCCTAAGGAAACTATTGGGTATACCTTCTATCACAGAACCGAAGGCAAAGTGTTTGTCGCAAAGAACGGTTCCTTTCTTGAGAAGGAGTTTCTCTCTAAAGAAGTGAGTGGGAAGAAAGTAGATCTAGACGAGGTTATTGAACCTTCTCTTGAATTGGAGAGTAGCGCAGCACCTGAAATTGTTCCAGTGCCGCCTGCACCAACAATAGAGGAAGCTAATGACAAGGATCATGAAGCTTCGGACGATGCTGCTACTGAACGTCGCAGGTCGACAAGGTCGTGTGCCCCTCCTGAGTGGTACGGCAACCCTGTCTTGACTGTCTTGTTGGTAGAATACAGTGAACCTACGAACTATGAGGAAGCGATGATGAGCCCAGACTCTGAGAAATGGCTAGAAGCCATGAAATCCGAATTGGGATCCATGAGCGAAAACCAAGTATGGACTTTGGTGGACCCTCCTAGCGACCGGAAGGCCGTTGAGTGCAAATGGATCTTCAAGAAGAAAACGGACGCGGATGGTAATGTTACCGTCTATAAAGCACGGCTTGTCGCGAAAGGTTTTCGACAAGTTCAAGGTGTTGACTACGATGAGACTTTCTCTCCCGTAGCGATGTTTAAGTCCATTCGGATTTTATTAGCAATTGCTGCGTTTCATGATTATGAAATATGGCAGATGGATGTCAAGACTGCATTCCTCAATGGCAACATTGATGAAGAGTTGTATATGATGCAACCCGAAGGTTTTTGTCGATCCTAAGGATGCTGATAAAGTATGCAAACTTCAGCGTTCCATTTATGGACTGAAGGAAGCATCTCAGAGTTGGAACCTTCGTTTTGATCAAGTGATCAAGAGCTTTGGATTTGTTCCAAATTGCTACGAAGCTTGTATCTACAAGAAAGTGAGTGGGAGCTCGGTGACGTTTCTGGTACTATATGTGGATGACATATTGATTATCGGAAATGACATCAACATGCTTAACGATGTGAAGAGTTATTTGAACAAGTGTTTTTCAATGAAAGACCTAGGTGAAGCTGCTTATATATTGGGCATCAAGATCTATAGAGATAGACAAAGACGCCTGATAGCTTTAAGCCAAAGTACATACCTAGACAAAGTTCTGAAAAGGTTCAGAATGGATAGGGCAAAGAAAGGTTCGATGCCTATGTTGTCAGGTAAGATATTGAGCAAGGCTCAGTGTCCAGCTACGGTAAATGATAGGGAAGCTATGAGCAAAGTGCCTTATGCCTCGGACATAGGTTCCATCATGTATGCCATGCTGTATACTAGACCGGATGTGTCCAATGCTCTTAGTTTGACGATCAGATATCAAAGTGATCCAGGAGTGGAACACTGGACAGCCGTGAAGAACATCCTAAAGTACCTGAATAGGACTAAAGAAATGTTCTTAGTCTATGGGGGTGATGAATAACTCGTCGTAAAAGGTTACGTCGACGCTAGTTTCGACACCGACAAGGATGATTCTAAATCTTAGACAGGATACGTGTATATTTTGAATGGAGGAGCTGTGAGCTGGAGAAGCTGCAAGCAAAGCGTGATCGCGGGATCTACAGTAGACGCGGAATACATGGCTGCTGCAGAAGCGTCAAGTGAAGGAGTTTGGATCAAAAACTTCATCACTGAGCTTGGCGTGGTTCCAAGTGCATTGGACCCACTGGAGATATTGTGTGACCACACTGGCGCCATAGCACTCGCTTAGGAACCAAGATATCATCCAAAGACCAAGCATATCAACCGCAAGTTTCATATAATCCGAGATTATATAGTAGATGGAGATCTGAAGATTAGCAAAGTACATACAGATCTGAATGTCGCAGATCCGTTGACTAAACCTCTTCCGCGTGCAAAACATGATCAGCACCTCAGTGCCATAGGTGTGAGATTGTTGCCAAATGTAAACTAGATTATTGACTCTAGTGCAAGTGGGAGACTGTTGGAATTATTCCCTAGAGGCAATAATAAAGATGTTATTATTATAATTCTTGTTCATGATAATGTTTATATTCCATGCTAGAATTGTATTAAGCGGAAACTTTAATACTTGTGTGGTTTGTGAACAACACAGTGTCCCTAGTACGCCTCTATGGACTAGCTCATTGATTAATTATGGTTAAGGTTTCCTAACCATGGACATGAGTTGTCTATTAATAATGAGATCATATCATTGGGAGAATGATATGGTGGACAGACCCAAACTAAGCGAAGCAATTAGATCGTGTCATCGTGTTCATCTTTGCGAAGCTTTTCTTATGTCAAATATTGTATTCCTTAGACCATGAGATAATACAACTCCCTGGTATCGGAAGAAAGCTTTGAGGTCATCAAACGTCATCCTATGAGAGGGTGATCATAAAGGTGTCTCTCAGGTGATCGGAAAGTATCTGTTGGGTTGTATGTATCGAGATGGGATTTGTCCCTCCCAAGTCGGAGAGATATACTTCGGGCCCACTCGGTAATTGATATCAACACCGCTTGCAAGCATGTGGTTAAGGAGTTAATCACAAAGTGATATCGGATTACGGAACGAGTAAAGTACTTGCTGTGAACGAGATTGAACTAGGTATGACGGTACCGACGATCGAATCTGGGGCAAGTAAAATATCGCGAGACGAAGGGAATATATATATGGGATTGATTGAATCCTGGCATCGTGGTTCATCCGATATGATCATCGATGAATGTGTGGGATTCAATATGGGTTTCCAGACCCCGCTGTTGATTATTGATAGAAGATCATGTCTGCATATTCTCGAACCCGCAGGGTCACACACTTAACGTGTCTCGACGCTAGGATAGATTGGATAATTGGTTTATGATTTTTTGTTTGGAGTCTCGGATGGGATCCGGGACATCACGAGAGGTTCCGGAGTGGTCTGGAGAATAAGATTCATATAAGGCAGTGCAGTTTTTGGAGTTTGGAATTGTTCCGGGTTAATCGGTATTGTACCGGAAGCTTCTAGAACCTTCCGGAAGGGGACCAACGTGGCCCCACCTTCCGGGAGGGGGCATGGGCCTATGAGGGAGTGCCCTGGACACATTGGGCCAGGGGCACAAGGCCCCATAGGGCCCATCCGGCCAAGAGAGGTTTAAACTCTAGATAGAGCTTCTAGAAGGGGGGGTTTCCTTGCCCCCCACTCTTCCTCCTTGGGGCCGCCGGCCTTGGCTTGGGGGAGGGGCTAGGGCTGCGCCCACCCATATATATATAGAGGGCTGGGGGCGCACCAACCCCCTACACCTTCCCCTCCAACCCTAGCCTCCCTGCTGCCCTCCTCTCTCCCTCCCGACTGCTTGTAGGCGAAGCCCTGCTGGAGAAATTCTCCACCAATTGCACCGCGCCGTCGCGTTGTAGATCCAACCCATCTCTCCACCATACTTGCTGGACCAAGGAAGGAGGAGACGTTGAGGTGCTGCACGTGTGCATCTCACGGAGGCACCGCCACTTGTGGTGCTAGATCGGATCGGATCGCGAGGAGGAGAAGCGAGTACGACTACATCACCCACGTTCCGACGAACGTTCCGCTGTGCGAATCTTCAAGGGTATGAAGATCTAATCCAATCTCTCTCGCTGTTTGCATCTCCTAGATTAGATCTTGGCTTCCCTCTGTTTGCATCCGTAGAAAATTTTGATTTACTATGCCGCGAAACCCTTCACTCTTATATAGGCGTCCCTAGTGGGCTTCTACATTAGCAGCCCATTAGTAGCCTAAGCCTGGTCTAATTCAGCTCCAATCCTCATTAGGCTTCCAACCCCTTAAGTGTGTGTGACCCTATAGGTTCGTATACGTATAGACATGACAAGAATACACTTATTCTGTCAATAGTTGGTAGCGGCCTCTAGCAAGACGTGCTAACTCCTAAACACATACAAAGATCATATCGTACGAATCATCACAAGGTTTTGTACATGTCTTTCCCTTTGCCTCACGATATTTGGTCTAGCTCCAAGCTGACCTCCCTTTCTCGATACTGTGATTCGGAATCCCTTACTAGGTTAACTCTTAACCATATGTAGCACGGCCATGCATTTCTGGATCCGATCACTGGAGGGGCCCAGAGATATATCTCTCAAGTAGAGAGGGGCAAATCCCATCTTGATTGACCATACCTTGCAGCATACTTCAGGACAAACCCGAAAGCTACCTTTATAACTACCCAGTTACGGAGTAGCGTCTGATAGCCCCAAAGTATGTCGATCCACATCTCAAGTACATGCGACAATCTCAGGTCTAAGGACAATACGTACACGATGTGTAGAGAGAGAGCTGCAACTAATTGCCAGTCTCAAGTTGGGTCAGTCCAACCCCATGTTCATAACATGTGTCCACATTATTGGTTTGACATCTCCATGTCTATGACTTGCGAAACATAGTCATCAACCAATTGATGTGCTAGTATAATATTCACATGTGTCCTCACATGAACTCTGACTAGGGATAACTATAAAATAACCATACAAGTATAGAGTTTCACACACATAATTGCCAATCAATACAAGTTGTCTGATATGGATATTCAAGGAACAATACAATAACTCATGGATACATAAGAAATATAATCATCTCTATGATTGCCTCTAGGGCATATTTCCTTCGGTCTCCCACTTGCACTAGAGTCAATCTAGATTGTATCTAATACCTATTGCTCTTGCGTGCGCCTCATGCGCAGGCTGCGGGAGTGGCTCTGTAAAAGGATTAGCAACATTTGAGTCCATATGTATTTTGCATATCATGACACTACCATCCTCAACAAACTCACGAATCTGATGGTAACACATGCGAATATGTTTGTTCTTCTGGTGCTGTCTAGGTTCCTTGGCTTGTGCAATAGCACCATTGTTGTCACAATAAACGTCCATGGGATTGGACGCGCCCTGAACCACACCAAGAGCTATCAGGAAATTTCTAATCCAAACAGCTTCCTTTGCAGCCTCCGAGGCGGCAATATATTCAGCTTATGTTGAAGAGGAGGCCACTGTATCTTGCTTGGAACTTTTCCAACTCACAGCAACACCATTCATGACAAACACATAACCAGATTGTGATCCGGAATCATCTGAGTCATTAAGGTAACTCGCATCTGTGTAACCCCTTACACTGAGTTCATCCTCACCTCCATAAACTAGGAACACATCCTTAGTCCTTCTCAAGTACTTAAGGATATTCTTTACCGCTGTCCAGTGACCTTCACCTGGATCAGCCTGATATCTTCTCGTAACACTTAGAGCATAGGAAACATCTGGGCAAGTACATATCATTGCATACATGATGGATCCAATAGCCGAAGCATATGGAACCCTACTCATGCGCTCACGCTCATTAGCGGTCGAAGGACACTGAGTCTTGCTGAGTTTAATGTCGTGAGACATGGGCAAGAACCCCTTCTTAGCCTCTTCCATGCTGAACCGTTTCAACACTTTGTCAATGTATGTACTCTAGCTTAATCCAATTAGCCTCCTTGATCTATCTCTATAGATCTTGATGCCCAGAATATATGCCGCTTCTCCTAAGTCCTTCATCAAAAAAACTATTTTTCAATGAGGTCTTAACAGACTCGAGCATAGGAATGTCATTTCCAATCAGTAATATGTCATCTACATATAAGATTAGAAATACCAGCGCTCTCCCACTATCCTTCTTGTAAACACAAGGTTCTTGTTCATTTTTTATGAAGCCAAACTCCTTTACAACTTCATCAAATCGAATGTTCCAACTCCGAGATGCTTGCTTCATCCCATAAGGGCTCCTTTGATTTGGAGGAAAGATGAAGGAAATGCATAGGAATAGGAATTTTTCCATAGATGCTACTGTTCACTCCTTTGATTCATAGGAATGGCACAAGGGAAAAGTAGAGGAAAATTTCCTCCAGATCTCACTTTCAAGGCAAAACATGAAGGAAATGAAAAATCCATTTGGACCTCATTCTTTGAATCCTATGCACAAGGAAAGAGGAAAGTTTTGCACCTTCCATCCTTTCCTATTCCTATCCCTTTCCTATTCCTTTTGATTTTCCTTTCCTATGAATCAAAGAGGACCTAAATGGACTTCAGAAGTTTGCATAACTTTCCAGCATTGTTTGGATCGACAAAACCCTCGGGCTGCATCATATACACGTCCTCTGTTAGGATTCCATTTAGGAAAGCCTTCTTGACATCCATCTGCCATATTTCATAGTCGAAATGTGCAGCAATGGCTAGAATGATCCGTATAGATTTAAGCATCGCTACAGGCGAGAAAGTCTCATCGTAGTCAACTCCTTGAACTTGTCGAAAACCTTTTGCAACAAGTCGAACTTTATGGATGTGAACATTTCCATCCATATCAATCTTCTTCTTATAGATCCATTTGCATTCGATGGCTTTAAAACCATCAGGCAGGTCAACAAAGTTCCAAACTTGATTGTCTCCCATGGACTCTATCTCGGATCTCATGGTGATCAGCCATTTCTCAGAGTCTGGGTCCACCATCGCTTCTGCATAGGTCGCAGGATCATCATTGTCTAACAATAATAATTCCCGCGTTTTGCGAAGCCTCGCCGACCTTCATGGTTGTGGTGCTTCTATTTCCATGGGTTCCTCAACTTGTTCTGCTACAATAGCATCACTTGTAGAAGCATCCCCGACTGGCTCATCTTGAACTTCTTCAAGTCGCACCGACCTTCCACTCGTTCCTTTTGTGAGAAACTCTTTCTCTAGGAAAACACCGCTACAAGCGACAAACACTTTTCCCTCTTCTAGGTTGTAGAAATAATACCCTAAGTTTTCCCTCGGATATCCCACAAAAATGCACTTATTCGATTTGGGTGTTAGCTTGTCTGACTGAAGTCGCTTGACAAATGCATGACAACCCCAAATATTTATAAAAGACAAACTGGGATTCTTTCCAGTCCACATCTCATATGGTGTCTTAACTACGGATTTAGATGGTACCCTGTTAAGTGTGAAAGCTGCCATTTCTAGAGCATAACCCCAAAATGATAATGGTAAATCTGACTGGCTCATCATCGATCGAACCATGTCCAACAAAGTTCGATTGCGCCGTTCGGAGACCCCGTTTCTTTGAGGCGTTCCGGGTGGCGTGAGCTGTGGAACAATTCCGCAACTTTTAAGATGATTGCTAAATTCGTGACTCAAATATTCACATCCACGATCAGATCGCAAGGCCTTTATTTTCTGCCATGTTGATTCTCTACCTCACTCTGAAACTCCTTGAACTTTTCAAAAGTTTCAGACTTATGCCTCATCAAGTAGACATAACCATATCTACTAAAATTATCAGTGAAAGTAATGAAGTAGTGATATCCTCCTCTAGCTGTCGTGCTTATTGGTCCACATACATCAGTATGTATGAGTTCCAACAAGTCTGTCGCTCTCTCAGGTAAACCCGAAAAAGGCGATTTGGTCATCTTTCCAAGTAAACAAGCCTGACATGTATCGTATGATTCAAAATCAAACGAAGTTAGAAGACCATCACCATGGAGCTTCTTCATGCGCTTTTCACTTATATGCCCCAAACGACAATGCCATAAATAGGTAGGACTCAAATCATTAGGCCGAAGCCTTTTAGCACTAACATTGTAAACAGATGCATCATCAAGATTTAAAATAAATAACCCATTCACAATGGGAGCATCAACCATAAACATATCATTCTTAGAGATTACACAACCATTGTTTGCACTCGCGAATGAATAACCATCCCTCATCAAACATGAAGGTGATAAAATGTTTCAACCCATACTAGTAATGTAATAACAATTATTCAACTCCATAATAAATCCTGACGGAAGGTGAAGTTGCATGACACCGACGAACAATGCAGCAACCCTTGCTTTATTTCCGATGCGAAAATCCACTTCGCCTTTCTGCACTTCTCTAGTCCTTATTGGCCCCTGCATTGAATTGCAAATACGAGCAACCGATCCGGTATCAAATACCCAAGAGTTAACATAGGAATCAGCAAGAAGAATGTCCACAACATTTACAACAAGCGTACCTGAGTGGGAAGTACTCTTACTTCCACTCTTCTTCAAAGAAGCCTGGTACTTGCTGCAGTTTCTCTTCCAGTGGCCATGTTCATGACAAAAGAAGCACTCGGTGTCTTCTGCAGGTCCAGCCTTTTGCTTGGGTGCAGGCTTAGGGATCGTATTCTTAGCCTTGCCCTTCTTCTTCCAAGAAGTACCCTTTTTCTTGAAGCTAGGCTTGTTCTGCACAGCCATCACATGGCTATGCCCTGCACACTTCTTCATGTCACTTTCTGCTATTTTTAGCATCCCGCGTAACTCATTAAGGCCCTTCTCCACCCCATGCATATGGTAGTTCAAAATGAACTGCCCATGGCTGGATGGAAGAGACGCCAAAATGAAGTCAGTGGCCAACTCTTGGCCTAGTGTAAAACCAAGCTTTTCCAAAGTCTGACTGTAACCATCCATTTTCATCACATGAGGGCCTATAGCTTCTCCCTTTGCTAGCTTGCATTCGACAAAGGACTTGGCAACATTGTACCTCTTAGTCCTTGCCTGATCTTGGAACATGTCCTTAAGCGCGACGATCATATCGTACGCATCCTGATCCTCAAACTTCTTTTGGAGTTCAGGTTCCATGCATGCAAGCATAAGACAGCTAACCTCAAGAGAATCATCACATGCTCTCTTGTAGGTGTTCTTTAGGGCAGCAGATGCATTATCAGCAGGTTCATCTGGGATTGGGGTATCCAGAACCGTTTCCTTTTTATCAGACCTGAGAACAATTCTCAGGTTACGGACCCAGTCTGTATAGTTTGTTCCATTAACTTTATCTTTGTCAAGAATCGAATGCAAAGAAAAAGGTGATGCAGTGTTCGGTGCCATTGATCTACAACAGAAAACATGCAAAATACTAAGCCATGTAACCATGAAAGAGTAAAACATATTAAACAATTTAATAGCATATACTCCCAAATAAATCAATATCCCTTTATTGATACTAAGTGATTCAAGATCCACAATTAACAAGTCCACTAGTGAGCTTTAGCATCGCTGCTAGAAGACAAGGTAAATCGGTAAGCAACACTTGCTAATCATATCACATATGACTCTTGTTGTTGGGTGACATCTCTATGTCAAAACTAGGCGCCAAACCTTTATGCCCAAGGTCCTTAACTGTTAATATGACCTTGTCAAGCTCACCAACCCTTATGCGTGTAGGTATCCGATACAAACCCATCCAGCCAAGGAAAACCACGGCACCCTAATTTCATAGGCCCACCAACGATTGTACAGGGCATAGGATGGTGCAAGGTTTGGTTGGGAGGGCATGGTTTAACTTAAGCTTTGTGAGGGATCATTCTACTTCTATCATCTAAGCATGCATAGAGTAAAACGCATAAGAATAGCATTCACATAGTTGTGACACAGTATGGCCCATTTTATCATGGTGATCTCTATCCCCATAGAACCTGTCCACCATGATGATCTCCATCTTCATGTTCCATGCGAGCCATCCTCCAAGTGATGAGTCCTCCAAGAACTAATACAAGCTATTACCCCTAACAGCTAGTAATCAAAATTACATAGAATTGGGATCATCACAAGTTGGCACGCAGGCCATTACAATAATTGACAACACACATGGCTCCAGCCGTGTTGCCCTACTCACGACACGCAGGTCATGATAAATTTCATACATGCATCTCATACATATATGGGCCATACTGATCACATACATCCAGCAAAAACAAGTTATGCATAGAATCGCATTCTACCGGATCATGTGAACTCGCAGCACCTAGTTACCTTAACGAGATACAAAAGGGGCTACGATTAGGGGGGTCTATGGGGTATCCCCCTGCGGGGTTCGAAGGGGCAACGCCCCTCGCGGTATCTACACAATTTTCTTTAAGGATTTTGATCGGCAAATCAAATTTACCATAAACCGACTATTTTTCCAATCCGATCAAACTCCTTTGATCACGGTACATCGATTTTAGATCTAGGTTCCGATTCGATCAATCATATTGATCTTCATGTGATTCAACATGATTTATGTGTCACTGTCTACCCCGATGGCGGAAGCCGACCGGTAGGGGTAAGTCGTTCGACAACCTCAGAATCACGATCATGGAAAGCAAGATCATAGATCAATCTTGAACCACCGCAATACAAACGATCACATCATTCATATCAATCTGCATATCACCATATGTAACCATCTCGAATCTATAACTGAATATCATCGGCTCTGATACCACTGAAGGGATACGGGTAGGATACACTAGCGCAAATCAAAAATTTCTACCGCGTAAACCAGGATTACTGTTGTCATAGATCACGGGATTACCACTAGACGCGCAGTTGCGGAACCTAATGAAGCGCGTCGATATAGTGTAGACGATCTACGTCTCCTCCTTGTTCTCGTCCCACGAGCAGCTCCCCTTGCGTGGCTCGTCCAAGCGCTACTGATGCAGCGCCTCCGAGGTATCCACACGTATAGGGTGGAAGAGTCAGACGCCGGACTGCTAGGTCCGCGCGTGCAACACAAGCGAGAGGTATGGCGGCTAGGTGGAATGGTCTAACCCTGTTCAGCACGCCCCACCCTCTCTTATATAGGCGTCCCTAGTGGGCTTCTACATTAGCAGCCCATTAGTAGCCTAAGCCTGGTCTACTTCAGATCCAATCCTCATTAGGCTTCCAGCCCCTTAAGTGTGTGAGCCTATAGGTTCATATACGTATAGACATGACACGAATACACTTATTCTGTCAATAGTTGGTAGCGGCCTCTAGCAAGACGTGCCAACTCCTAAACGCATACAAATATCATATCAGACGAACCATCACAAAGTTTAGTACATGTATTTCCCTTTGCCTCACAATATTTGGTCTAGCTCCAAGCTGACCTCCCTTTCTCGATACTGTGATTCGGAATCCCTTTACTAGGTTAACTCTTAACCATATGTAGCATGGCCATGCATTTCTGGATCCGATCACTCGAGGGGCCCAGAGATATCTCTCTCAAGTAGAGAGGGGCAAATCCCATCTTGATTGACCATGCCTTGCAGCATGCTTCAGAACAAACCCGAAAGCTACCTTTATAACTACCTAGTTACGGACTAGCGTCTGATATCCCCAAAGTATGTCGATCCACATCTCAAGTACATGCGACAATCTCAGGTCTAAGGACAAGACGTACACGATGTGTAGAGAGAGAGCTGCAACTAATTGCCAGTCTCCAGTTGGGTCAGTCCAACCCCATGTTCCTAACATGTGTCCACATCATTGGTTTGACATCTCCATGTCTATGACTTGCGAAACATAGTAATCAACCAATCGATGTGCTAGTATAATATTCACATGTGTCCTCACATGAACTCCGACTAGGGACAACTATAAAATAACCTTACAAGTAAAGAGTTCCACAAACAATTCACATAATTGCCAATCAATACAAGTTACCTGATATGGATATTCAAGGAACAATACAATAACTCATGGATACATAAGAAATATAATCATCTCTATGATTGCCTCTAGGGCATATTTCCTTCATAGACGTCGTCCTGACCCAGGTAACTAGATCTCCTTCGATTTCCCTATGATAAATATGGAGCAGTTAACTGCATTTTGTATTGAAGCTACTTTCTGAGTAACTTACAAGTGCTATACTTGTTATCCTTAACTTCCCAAATAAACTCGTAGTCATGTTTAACTGTAACAAGTTGAACTGCGATTTTGGTTGTCATGGCAAAATATGCGCCAGCGAACGGTAAACATATTTGTTTCCATTATCTCCTTTATTAAAGTGCCCCCACATAAGTGATCCATTGTAATTTTCTTTGTTTTGACATAGGCTATGGCACTAACTGTTATTTACTGCCTGATGTTGTTCTCTTATCTGTGCAGTACATATTTACATTTGTTATACTGCTTCCAGTAATAGGCCGGGTTTATTTGATTATGCTTACCCCATGATTCCTAACAGTTTGCTGTTGTTACACAATGAACATGTGCAGTTTACACTAGAAATTGTAGAATGAAGGGCCCCTATAATCTAGTAAGTATCTATTCCTTTCCTATCACTTCATGCTAACACCTATCAGATTAGAATCTTTTTGTGTTTACTATCTCTGCACCTTTATGCAGAGGCCCAACACTGAAGTATGGAGACCACCAGTCCAATTACATGATGCAGCGGGCATCGTCAACGAACATACCTGTAACCAGATAAGAAACCGTGAGACTCTACATAGACCTACTATATTCACCCCCTCCCCCCCCCCCACAATTTTTAAGGTTTAACTCCCCTCGTTTCAGGTCATTTAGTCTAGTTCAGTTTTATTTTTGTCGGAGGCACTAGGATGATTAGAACAAGGCCATATTTGCAACGTAATAATCAACCATTCACTTCAAATCTCACTCTGGTATCTGCCACTTGTCTGGCTATTTTAGTACCAGGCACACGATAGTTCAATTGGTCTTTGGGCAGACAATCAAAAAATTTAAATCTGAATGTTTATGTATCAAACTGTTTGATAGATTGTTTCACCATTTCTCTAAAATGATCTGGCTAGTCTATTAGAGGCACAATATTGTTCTGTTTGTAATTTGACTGAGTTACTATAGTATTTTGTCGATGATTACAATAATTCCACCTACCTAAGATTCAGATCCAAATGCACATTGAGTAGGCTAGTAAATATCAGCCACAATGGTTAAATGCTTATTTTATTCTTTGGTAAATGCTTCTCTATCAGTTTAAGAAGCTATCATTCGATGGATTCATTACATTCGTAAATCACGCATTCTACTTTGATCAGTTTGCTTGAGGTGCTTGGGTTGAGTGCTTACATTGCTATATCATACCAAAATAATCTTTTGAGAATAAACAGGTAGTTTTGTTCCTTCGTATTATGTTGTAACATTTTTTTATCTTAGTTGCACACGATCTCATCCCTCTATGAAGAGACTTTTCCAGTTATTCCAGAAGATGGAGATGTATGAGGCCCTGCTGCTACTAGTTGACTGATTTGAAATTCTTTGGTTTTTCTTTTCCTTGATAATGATGATATAGGACATTTCTTTTTGTTTCAGGTTGCAAATATAAATATAAAGGAAGAACATAAAACAAATACTTCAAGTGCAGATCACTTTGCATAGAGCAGCAGTGAAAATGCGTATTGCTCATGTCGACTGTTCCATACATCCCAGCAGAAAGTTTTTTGGAGCTGCACTCCGAGATGCACTTGATGTAGTTGGATAGGAAGCCAATAGAACAGATGCAGTAGTCTCCATAGCATGGAATGAGTTGTCTGAGTTGAAGAACAGGCAAGCTTTGACGGAGAAACTACTCAATAATCTTCTTAGCAAGTCTTGTGATAATCCCGTAGTTACATGTGAGGCGATGCGAGTTTCCTAAAAGGAACATTATTTAAACTGAGATTTTGTGTGTTTATTAGTTGCATTGTACTATGATGATGTTGTTTCAGCTACGGATTTTTTCTGGTCTGTAATAATTTAATATTTTTACAATTATAAGTTTTTCTTCCACAGTTCCAGAATTGTCTTAGTATTGTAGATAATCTAGTACTGGGAATATGCCCCCAATTTTCTTAGTTTTGTACCAGCCCTTGATGGGCCGCCATTCAACAGTGACGGGCCTTTTGTGCCGCCATGTGGTAGCGGGTCGTTTAACCTATACGCACTAAACAGTAAAAGTCCAGAACAGTAAAAGACCAAAACAGTAAATGGCCAAAATAGTAAATGGCCAGAATAGTAAATGGCCAGAACAGTAAAAGGCCAGAAGAGTGAAAGCCCAAAATGCAACGGCTGCTAGTGTGCGTATACTGGCCTTCTGTAGGCCGGAACTGTAACATGTCCGAAACTCTATGGGCCACCACGGGCTACATAAATGGGCCCACTTCAAACAATGTAGGAATGTATAGTAACGAGCTAAAAAGCGAGCTGTCCAAAGGGGGCCCAATTAGAACAGTGCAGGGCGGAATAGCAACGGGCCTGATCTCTTATGGGCCGCACAAACGGGTCAATTCAAATAGCGTATGTGGAAACAATAACGGGCAAGAAAGTTTATGAGCTGCCTACGGCTGCACCAGTGGGCCCATTTGTAACAGTGCATGTTGAAACAGTAACGAGCCATGATCCTGTTGGGCTTTCTTAATAGGCCGGCCCACTTAATAATTACTAGGCCTTGGCTGGGCCTGGCTTCTACCACGGTTTCATTGACAGTTAACAACATTAACTTGCCGTTAACGGCGCTCGCCACGTGGCCATTTGCATGACGTCATTAGTCAACGCGGCTGGCAAACGAATCTATGAAGGAACGACTTTTCGTGGCTAAAGGGTGCGATCCGCCACGGTCGAAAAAACCATGGTAGATACATTTGTGACGGGCCTTTTACCATGAAGGACATCCGTCATAGAAGACTCTTCAGCCACGAAAAACGGGCCTTCAACCACGAAAATCGTCCGTTGTAAAAGGACATTTTTCTTGTAGTGACTAATGCCCTTCAAATCATCCATTGAGTATCCAAAGACCTTGTTATGCTCCTTTAGTACCTTCATGAGTTCTTCTTCTTCATCCCCTGAAAATTTAGCACTAATAATAAAAGGAATTTATTAGTATTGTCCAAAAATCTATATTTATGATTATGTGGTAAAGTTTTTAATTATGGGGGTGGTAATTCTTCATCCCTCTCTTTTCTGGCTCTTCAAAAGCCTCATCAGTTGGAGGCCCTAAATGGGAAGAGAATCGAATTCAATTTCTAGTTCTTCTAGGGATCTATCCTCCATAATTATTTCTTCATAATTTGAATCTTCATTTGTTTCTTCTTATTGATTACTGAAGAAGAGAGCTGCCATCTCCTCAATAGTTTTCTCTTTCTCTTCTTCTCGTATATGTAGATGTTTGACTTTAAATTTGCAAAAGTGGAATTCTTTTTCCGCTTTCCCAAGCTTAATAGATACAATATCCTTTTTGAAATCAACTGTGGCACCTACATCGCACAAAAAGTTTCTTCCAAATAATAATTAGGCAAAGAGTGTTAGCTGGAATATCAACAACTACAAAATCGATAGAATTTTTTTTATTGCCAATTCTGATAGTTGCATCTTCAACTATTCCCATTGGAATTCTAAGATTTTTATTGGCTGACATGATTGTCATATCAGTATTTTCTATTATAGCCGGTATTATCTCTTCTTTTATTTCTAAATAAAAATCATAAGATCTAACATTAACTGCGGTGCCAAGATCATATAAACCATAATGCGAGGTTTATTTAATTATGCAGGGAAGAATAGGCTTACCCACATCTTTTCCTTAGGTTTACCTTCAACCAATACAGAAGTCTCTTTATCAAGTTCAACTATGTTACAATGTGCATACACAGCCATAATTGCTTCCTTGGTTACCTCTTCATCTTCGGTTTCATCCAGATGTTCTTCAACTTCTAGAACACTTTCCTCTTCCTTCTTCTCCTGTACTGCTTTGACCTATTCATATTTCAAAATATGCTTCTTTGCAGTGTTAGGAAAAAGGTATCTCATACATTGGTTCTAGGGAGGCCAGTGTAGCTTTAACTTCTCTTTTCAACTCAGGTTCGGGTGGTGGATCATACTTGACCGAACCCTCTTTTGGATTTTGATATGTTCTATAAAAGCTTTAACAACTTGCAACACAAGATCTGAATCTCAATAAAGTTCTTTAGATCTTTTCCATCTCCAGTAAATTTCTTCTTGTGTAGAATACCAAGTAGTAGAGGATTTATTTCAAACCCCCTTGTCTTCTCATTGAAGTTGTCTCTTTTATTAATATCATAGGGCTTCCCAAAGTGGCTGAGTGGGTTAGCACTAGTAAAATGCTCAAACTCCATCATGTTGGTGGAAACCTGTAACTCAAAACAAAACTTAGCAAGAATAAAATAAATAAGCAAAAACTAAAAGACCTACAACGCTTAGCTCCCCGACAACGGCGCCAGAAAATAGCTTGATGACTGCAAGTGCACATATCGTTTTTAGCTAGTTTCGAAATAAAGATATCGATCCCATAGGGAGCAGGATTCTGAAGTCTAATAACTCTTGAAGTAAATACTAAAATAGAAATGATAAATAAAGTTCTAAGTAACAAGATAAAAATGTGATTGTTGTATAAAAAGGTGTTTTGGGGGGTTTTGGTATAAGAGAACAATAAGTAAAGTAAAAAAACTGAATACAAAAAATAAGTATCGTGTGTGTAAAAGAGATTTGAAACTGCAATGGGAAAAAGCATTCTCCTGGAGTAGCGGATACACCTCTAGCATTTATAAAAGGTCTAAAGTAAAGATTATTATCATGAACATTCTCAACTATGTTTGTGTGGGAGAAACTCCGTATTTGGACAAATAAGCAGTAACCACTGCTCACATCATCCTCATAACCACATAAGACAGCAATCAATATCAATTGAATTACCCCGCTATTAAGGGACTTGATCCCGCAGGACGTATCCCATGGAATGGATATTGTTCCGTGAGTTTTTTCGGTTCCCAAGTTGATACGTAAGGAGTGCCAACAACTTTATAGTCACTGTAAGTGCTAACACACCTCCGTCTACCAACAAGTAGTTCCCTCCATCAAGTCCCCACAAGAGGCAAATATTGAGAGGTCGAATTCTCCCAACATCTAGATGAAGACAATCTAACACATCGTCACATCGATGAATATCATAATAAACTTTATCTTATTTCAATTTCATGCTAGGGTTTCTCCATCTCCCCAAGAACTAATGATCTACTCAGACATGGAGGCAATCAACATCATGGCAAAAGTAATGGAATCTATCATAGATGAATAGTACTTGTATAAATCCACAAATACGGAAATTACAACAAGATCTAGACAAGATGTAGATGGGATGGATGGAAATGGTGATGATGCAGAGGTTGATGATGAAGATTGATGCCTTAGCCTCCCAGATCTGCATAGGGCGAAGATGGATCCCCGGTGGATGAGTTGCCCCTCCAGATGCCTTCCGGAGGTGAGGTTTCGGCGATTTATGGGTGTTCTGTATGTCGTCTATCCGATCTAGTTGCACGAGGTGAAACTATTTAAGGAGGCGTTGTAGGCGCCAACTATACGGCGAGAAGTATACGGCCGGAAAAGTTCCTCCGGCCGTATAGCTGATCATTAAACCTTATGTGTCCTCCAATTGCTTCGGGGTTTCTTCTAGTGTTATTGATATTTCCCAAATAAGAGATTTACGTTGTTTTTACTCCTTTTTACTCCAATACAACTGGTCCAAGAATTGTGTCCATCGTATCCTGATCCTGGTGAAAGTAGACATAAAAGATGCGCGTGAACGTTGTAAAATACCAAGATCCTACAACTACAATGCAAAAACAATAATATAAACATGATGCAAATATGCACTCATCAGGTGCTTGCCGCTTCCCTCTTCCCCTTGGCCTTCGCCGCGGCCTTGCCCTCGCGCGGGCCCTCGTCCCCGTCGTTGGCTGTAATAGTACGCACAAAACCTTCAGCAACAACCTACAGAAACAAACCACATGGGAAGTTCCAGCCAAAAATTACCATGTGGGTCCGAAGGCCCGTCGTCGGCACGGACTGGGAACCCCTCCGGCTCTGTCTAGGGGTACTTCGATGGCTTCTGGTCGGGGGTGAAGTCGGGGAGGGCATTGTCCCCAACGCCATCCTCGGTGTGTTGCGCCATAAAAAGCTACTCAAGGGGGGAACACAAGAAACTCAAAGAGACCCTTTAGGAAAAGAATCCATCCGGAAAGGGAGAAATAGCTTACCTGTGGCGTAAGCCGGATGCAGTGGTACCGCGGGCAGGAGTAGTGCCATTCGGTCTCCAAGAGGAACTTGGAGATCACGGTGAGCCAGCTCCATAGGGCTCCTCAAGCCGGGACGTCTGGGTCGGGTCGTCCACGGTGGAGAGGTGGCACATCTTGTGCGACCGCTTTTGAAGCAGAAGCACCCGGCAGGCCATCCAAGAGAGCGCGATGTCCCGGGCGGTGATCCGCTCCGTCGCCACCATCGCCTCCACCCGGGCCGCCATCCGATTGATATCCGCTTGGGCTCCCATGCCCTTGACCGACCAGCCTTTTCGCGTCGATGGCAGGTTGGCAAAGACGGGGAGTCGGATCTAGTCGACGGCGGTGGCGTTTCTCACATAGAAATATGAGTGCTGCCACATCTTGACAGTGTCGGGGAGGTCGAGACGCGGCATCGGCAAGGAGGGACGTGGGTAGATAGCACAGCAGCCGGTCTCCATCAGGGGACCATCCTTGCTCAGCGTTTGAGCCTTGAAATTGATATAATTTAGGAAGTTCGCGATGTTAGGGCGAACTCCTAGATATGATTCGCAGCATGCCGCGTGATGCGATAGCTGCAGATGGATTTGGCACCGAGATGGTGGAGCTGGAGGTTGAAGAAATCGAATAGCTGCAAGATGAAGTCGCTGACGGGAAGGCCGAAGCCGCGGGCGAAGTGGGAGAGGAAGACCACCACCTCCCCTGGACAAGGCTCAGGCACCTACTCCCCCTCCGGCATGAGCCGGTGCTTCACCATCCTCGACGACGGGAGAAATTTTCCCCGCCGGTACTTTTACACCAGGTCGTCCGTGAAGAACAACCCGCACCAGCCCCCGCGCTGCTCTAGGAGCATCTCAGTGCGTGGAGAATCCGTGGCGGAGATGGGGGTTCCTAGCCTGCGGGCAAGAACCAACAGCGGCTCCGACGACCAAAGTCGAGCGACGAGAAGGAGGAAAGAAAAACTAGATAGCAAAGGGCACGAAAGGCAAAGGGGGCAAGCGTGAGGAGGAAGATGAAGTGGACAGTCAATGCCCCCTCGCGGCCCTATTTATCACCACAGGTGGCACCACCGTCTCCCCTACTCCCCTTTGACATGTGGCAGGGCAACAGTTCCTCTCCCGCAACGGTTCAACTATAGGTCCATTATGCCAGCGTAATCATGCACAGAAGATCCGCAAGCATTACTACGGGAGACGAGGCATGCATACGCACCCCAAGAAACCGCAGAGGCAAGGCGTGTGCGCAGTTACCAAAAACTAGCACCACGACACAAGAGTCAAACTAACGTGACATGCACCAAAGCTCCCGGTCATGGCTAATGTGAGCACTGACCTCATCATCAAACGTTTCGATTCCAGCTGCGCCAGCCGGTCGCTGCCTTCGCTGTTTACTCCCAGTGGGCGGCCATTGGCTCCGTAGCAGGTCAAATCTAGCCAGAAAGCATAAAGCAAAAGCTGCAGTTGGATTTCATCAGCAACCACTTCAACCCAAGCAAAGGAGCTCGCAAGAACTTCCCCACGGCCAAAGTCCTAACACGCTTGGGGACTAGTGTCGGGGGCGATGACCCTCGGATGGGGCAAGCCAGGCGTAAGCAAGACGGATATATAAGTTGTCGGCCGGATGGCCGCTATCAAGAAGACTCCCAGGCGGATGGACAATATTATCCGGATGGAGCTTAAAGATTTATCGGGCGGCCCGTCTAGCCGGGTAGCCAGAAGAACCGGCAGGGTGACCGTTTTCACCCGGCCCACCTCGGATTCGATGGAGGATGCATAGGGGTGACACCCCTTGCGGGATACGCCTCTGATCCCTCCCGTCACCAGACAGGATGGCGCGCCTCCCTAACCGGCGCTACCAGACAAAGATAAAGCAAAGTTGTCGGCTAACCGATAAAGAAGCCTCAAGTGACCATTAAAGCGAAGGATGATGCCCAAAGGAAGGTGCAGGGCCACTGTAGAACCATACACGATGTACTGGAGGTTGACTGGGTCTTGGTCCACCGGCTAGGGCCCTGCAGCCGGCCCGCCCTATAAACCCAAAGTCCAAACAGTAAACCCTAGAGCCCACATTGTAACCTACCTCTCCCAGCCGGTATATAAGGGAAGGTAGAGCTAGGGTTCTAGGTAGGTGAAGTCAAGTTACACACTCAATAGAGTTTTCCTCTAGTTCATCTTCTTCCTCTAGCCATCGATAGTTGCTGAGGAAATAGCTCAAGGAGATCTTGCAGGAGTAGGGGTGTTACCTCGCCGAGAGGGCCCCAATACTAGGTACTTTTGTGTTTGCAGTTCACTGTGCCCAACCCATTCCGTGAGCCACCGATTGCATCCTAAGTGTCCCTCTTAAGCCATCCCCAATGGCACTGCCATGTTCCACACCACGACAAGAATATCGGCAAGTAGTCCTCTTTCGCTAATTAGAAGAGTTGTAGAGTGATCATGTTGTTGGCTGAAGCTAGACAAGCCACTATCAAAATGATCGAGTTCGCATTAGATATGTTGAAGCAAACTGCGATGTCGAATTCTGGCTAGTGGTTCCTTGTCTTGAAAGCATTCCAGAAGACAAGTTATATGCGAGGAGAAGCAACTACAGGTGCTTGAACATTGCTGATCTCGAGAGCGGAGTTGAGACTTTGTTAAAGAGATTGATACAGAGCAGAATTTCCCTTCTGAATACTCTAAGCTTGTAGATTATCCATATAACAACTATGTTACCCTGTGTTCGGCATACGCCTTTTAGAGGATTTTATTATCATCATTATAGATTTACATGTGTATAGATGAGGTTAGTACATATATATATTCGACTGACAAATAAATTCAATTTTCGGACCACTTACTGTTGTGCCTACATGGTTGACGTAATAGCTAAGCTTGATCCTTTTAGAAAAAAATAGCTTAGCTTGATGTTATCCATTTTTTACATTAGTCCCCCCCCCCCAGAAACAAAAATTTACTTATATGATTCTTATCGTTATTAAATATTATAGACAAGGTTCACTACTGGAAAAACCCTCTTCGGTTCGACGTGAACAATGCCAGCAGTCCCGGCCTGTCACAGCCCGCGACTAGTGCTAGCACTAGTCCCGGGCCGTGAGGCCTCTAACAGCTAGAAACGGCTATAGTCACTAGTCCCAGGCCGGACCACATCTCTAATCCCGGTCCGTAATATGGCCCGGGACTAATGACCTGGAGCAGGCCAGCTGGTCTTTTAGTGGGCTATTATTCCCGGGTCGTATTACGGCCTAGGACTAGTTGTCCACCACTATATATTATGCTTCCTGTCCTGCTGCCCTAAAGCATATGGTGGCCATTTTTCTCAAAGAAGCAAGCGACTTCATGCCATTTTTTTCTCAAGATTTAGTTTGCAACCCCTAAATCCAAAGCTTTAAAAGGTTAGAACTTCATTCTTTCATCTCTTATTGCTACTTTAGCTCTATAATGCTCTAGAAGTATATATAGAGATATGGATCAATGCATGCATGCTCTAGAAGTAGAAGGATTTTGATATATATGTGTAACAAATTTTGATTAAGCACATAGTTACTGAAAATTGAAATATGTAATTTTAGAGTTTCAGAGCTTAGAATGGAATGAGGTTTTCACTAATAGAACAATAATAAAAAAACTCCACATTTATCATGTTGATTGTTTTCTCCAATTCACAAATTGGTGCATGTAAATTTTTCAAAATTCAAAATTAATGCCCTAGAAGCTCTCAATATAACTTGTAATAATTTTATCATGTTGTGTAATGGTTTTTGATATACTTTTACTATAATGCAGATGGTCCGGGAATGGATGTACGGTATTGACCAACGCTCTGGCGAGTTCATTAATGGCGTGCATGAATTCATCCGTGTTGCTGATGCAAACAAGCGCAATGGTTTTGTATTCTGTCCATGTAGTGGATATAGGAATCAGAAGGATTACTCTGACTCAAAAACCATTCACAGCCACCTGTTGAAGTCCGGCTTCATGCCCAGTTATAATTGTTGGACCAAGCACGGAGAGAGAGAGGGGTTATAATGGAAGACAATGAAGAAGAGGAGGAGGATGACAACTATCATGGTTTCTCTTAGTACGGAGATACTTCCATGGGGGATGCTGAAGGGGAGGATGAAGAAGAGACACATGATGAACCTGCTGATGATCTTGGTCAGACCATTGCCGATGCACAAAGAGATTGTGAAACTGAAAAGGATAGGGAGAAGTTCAATCACATGTTAGAGGATCACAAAAAGTTGTTGTACCCAAATTGCAAAAATGGTCAAGCTGGGCAGCACACTGGAATTGCTGCGATGGAAGGCTGAGTGTGCTATACCTGACTCCTCATTTGAAAAGTTGCTAAAAATGATGAAGAATATGCTTCCAAAAGATAAAGTAATGCCCACCAGTACGTACGAAGCAAAGAAGGTTGTCTGCCCTCTAGGTTTAGAGGTTCAGAAGATACATGCATGCCCTAATGACTGCATCCTCTACCGCGGTGAGGAGCACTAGAATTTGGATGCATGCCCGTTATGCACTTCACTTCGGTATAAGATTAGACGAGATGACCCTGGTGAAAAAATTGAGGGCAAGCCCCCCCCGGAAGAGAGTTCCTGCCAAGGAGATGTGGTATGCTCCTATAATACCACGGTTGAAACGCTTATTCAGAAACAAAGAGCACGCCAAGTTGTTGCGATGGCATAAAGAGGAACGTAAGTCCGGCAAGATGTTGAGACACCCCACTGATGGGTCACAATGGAGAAAAATCGATAGAAAGTACCCGGACTTTGCAGATGACGCAAGGAGTTTAAGGTTTGGTCTAAGTACAGATGGCATGAATTCCTTTGGGAAACAGAGCTCCATTCACAGCACCTGGCCCGTGACTCTATGCATCTATAACCTTCCTCCTTGGTTGTGCATGAAGCGTAAGTTCATTATGATGTCAGTGTTGATCCAAGGTCCGAAGCAACCCGGCAACGACATTGATGTGTACCTAAGGCCATTGGTGGAAGAACTTTTATAGTTGTGGCACGAACCCGGCATAAGCGTGTGGGATGAGCACAAGCAGGAATAATTTAACCTCCGAGCATTGCTTTTCGTAACAATCAATGATTGTCCTGCTCTTAGTAACCTTTCAGGACAGTCTAACAAGAGATACAATGCATGCACACACTGTTTAGATGAGACTGAAAGTATATATTTAGAACATTGTAAGAAGAATGTGTACAATGAGCATCGTCGATTTCTTTTGGCCAATCATCCCTTAAGAAAGAAAGGAAAGCATTTCAACGGTCTGGCATGTCACCAGACGAAGCCTAAGGAGCGTACTGGTGCTGATATATTTGATATGGTCAAAGATTTGGATCAAATAGTAACCTTTGGAAAGGGTCCTAGCGGAAAATCTGTTCCAAAGGACGCTGAAGGACACGCACCCATGTGGAAGAAGAAATCTATATTTTGGGAGCTACCATATTGGAAATTCTTAGAGGTCCGCTCTGCAATCGATGTGATGCATGTGATGAAGAATCTTTGCGTGAACCTTCTAGGCTTCTTGGGCGTGTATGGGAAGACAAAAGATACACCGGAAGCACGAAAGGACCATCAACGTATGAAAGACCCAGATGGCCTGCATCCAGAATGGTTTCAAGGCCATGCCAGCTATGTTCTTACCAAACAAGAGAAGGAAATATTTTTTGAATGCCTAAGCAGTATTAAGGTACCGTCTGGCTTCTCGTCGAATATAAAGGGAATAATAAATATGGCAGAAAAAAGTTCCAAAACCTAAAGTCTCATGACTGCCACGTGATTATGACGCAAATGCTTCCGATTGCATTGAGGGGGCTTCTACCAGATAATGTTCGAGTACCCATTGTGAAGCTATGTGCATTTCTCAATGCAATCTCTCAGAAGATAATCAATCCTGAAGATCTACCACGGTTATAGAATGATGTGGTCCAATCTCTTGTCAGTTTTGAGTTGGTGTTCCCACCATCCTTCTTCAATATTATGACGCACCTGCTGGTTCACCTAGTCGAAGAGATTTCCATTCTTTGTCCTATATTTCTACACAATATGTTTCCCTTTGAGAGGTTCATGGGAATCTTAAAGAAAAATGTTCGTAACCGTGCTAGGCCAGAAGGAAGCATCTCCAAGGGATATTGAATTTTGTGTTGACTTTGTTCCTAACCTTAGGCCAATTGGTCTTCCTCAATCGCGGTATGAGGGGAGACTGAGTGGAAAGGGTACTCTAGGAAGGAAATCAATAATATGTAGGGACGGACATTCTTACACCGAAGCACATTACACCGTTCTACAGAATTCTATCTTGGCAGCCCCATATATCGAGGAACATAAGAAAATCTTACGCTCCAACAACCCTGGAAAGCATGACTCTTGGATTAGAGATTAACACATGAAGAGTTTCGGCGGTTGGTTGTAACATCTCATCAAAAACAACACTCTTGGAGATCAGCTATACTTGTTGTCTAGGTCACCATCTTCGACTATATCGACTTTCCAAGGGTACGAGATAAATGGGTATACATTTTACACGATCTCCCAAGATAAAAAGAGCACCAACCAAAACAGTGGTGTCCGCTTTGATGCAACAGACAACAATGGGTCAAACATCACATATTATGGTTACATAGAGGATATATGGGAATTTGACTATGGACCTACTTTTAAGGTCCCCTTGTTTCGGTGCAAATGGGTCAAGATGACAAGAGGAGGGGTTGAGGTAGACAAGAAATACGGAATGACATCGTTGGATCTCAACAATCTTGGGTACTTAGACGAACCATTCGTCCTAGCCAATGATGTGGATCAGGTTTTCTATGTGAAGGACATGTCTACCAAACCTAGAAAAAAATAAAAAATAAGAAAAAGAATACATCAGACGATGAGCCAAAGCGCCACATAGTTCTTTCAGGAAAAAGAAACATCGTGGGAGTGGAGGACAAGACAGACATGTCAGAAGATTGTGATAAGTTTCATGAAATTCCGCCCTTTGCGGTGAAGGATGACCCAAGCATCATGTTAATGAATGAAGATGCTCCATGGATACGGCGGGATCAGAAAGGAACACACGCGAAGAAATGATGTGTAATAATTGTAACATTTTATGAGTGAAGATGCTCCATGTGTCCATTTTTATAGTGTTGTCTGCAAACCATCTTGAGTGTGTTAGTCCTGTTTTGTGGCTGGACCGGGACTAAAGGGGGGCCTTTAGTCCCGATTCGTACTTACCATTAAGATCTGATCTCCAAACGCGTGAGGTCACATATTAGGGAGTGCCTCTATGACCAGTTGAGAGAAAGTAAACTCCAGACTTCAAAGGAGTAAACGAGAAGTTGAGAGAACAGTGGCCCGATTTTGTACAGTATAAGCAATCTGATAAAGCAAAGGCAAAGTTGGCAAAGAACGCGTTAAATGCTACCCAAAATAAATACCATCATAAAATGGGGACAAGTGGCTACAAGAGTGTCGTCCCTAAGTGGGAAACTATGGAGAAGAAAATGAGGGCTAGAGGCGTCACTCCTGGTGTAGATGGATGGCCCGAGAGGTCAAAGCATTGGTGGTACGGGCACGGGGGATCGTTGGACCCAGAAACAGGGAAGACATTATTTCATGAAAAAATTCTAAAACCCTCCCAAGACCTTGTTCAAGCAATGAACGATGCTCAATTGGGATTGTTCCGTACCGGGAGAGAGAACGACGAGCTGCCACGCGCCCTAGGGAATCCTGAAAAGGGAGGACTAACACGACGCAAAGGCGCCAGTGTCTCGTGGAAGAAAGGGTTTCCTCAGTACGATGCCAGTTACAGAAGCCGTCAGAGAAAGAAGGACCGGGAGGCAGACCGAATCTCCATGGTAGAGCAGGACCTAGCTGATCTGAAGAACCTCATGCAAGAAATTAGACAAAGTACGCCGTCGTCAACTCACCCGCAGGCTGATGATCCTGCATTGGATCTTAGCCAGCGGAGAAGCAGCATGGCTTCCACGGAGGTCCGGGCTGATGATCAAGCACTGCTGGATGATGCACCAGCTCCTCACTACCCCGTGGATGATGTCAGAGAGATGTCACAATGTGAGCTACCTCAGCCAATGAACAACCTGTCCTTCAAGGTGGCGATCGGCACTTCTTTACCTTGTCTACCTGGAGCACTCCACCATTCACTTCCGATTCCACCAGTCTATGCTCGTGTCACGGTGGATGACATAGTGGAGGATTTTGCGGACCTAGAGATTGAAATCGCTACGCCTGAAGGCCTTACGAAACTAGGAGATGTCAAGCGCAACATCATTCTATGGAAGAAGTACATCAAGTTTCTAGGCTCGGCGCCAAGGCCACCGACTCCGAGGAATCCAAGTCCACCACGCATCGAATATCGTTAACCTCCAAGTCCACCCCAACCCGATTATCGTCAACCTCCAAGTCCACCCCACCCTGCTAACGATCGCCGCAGCAGGAGTACATCAACTCGATCTCCGCCTCCGCGCAATACTTGATCTCCGCCTCCGCCTTCCGTGCAATACTACTACCTCGTCGAAGAAACGGAAGTTCGACGCTCCCTCATGCCCCACATCAAAGAAAGGTCAAACGGCGAAGATAGTCGACATCCTGCCGGCTCTTCCAAAGAGACCTTATGACAAGACCGATGAGGAAACTAACGCGGATGTGGCTGCCCAAGTTAAGGCGCATTTTGCACCCAAAAAGCCTGAGCCAAAGCCGGTATATGATGAAAAAACCAAAAAGTGGGCTAAGTCCTTTCTTGAGCAACCATCCCAAATATCGATGAATCTGGAATCAGACTATGACCGGGAGATTATTAAGCAAGCACAGAAGAAAAAAATCACAAGTGCAAAAAGCGGAAAGCAAGTTGCCCAGCTTGGAGCATAGAAGAATCAATCGGTCGCCCCGCTCAAAGTCATTTCAGACCTTGACAAGGCCTTCAGAGCTGAAATGGATATGGACATGCAAATAATGGACCCCAGAGCCCATAATAATGCTGCACTAATGGGAATCACTGTATCGCAGGACAAAGCACTTTCTACCGAAGCAAAAAAGTCTCTTGGTCAATATTTAGGCTATGAAGATACGCCAGTGGGTCAGATAGTACGGAAGTATGTCCAAGAGGAGCCTCTAGTCAGTAATGAGGAGCTTGCGCGTCTATCCACACATATGCGAAATCTGCACGAATGGTACTTGTCGCAAGCAGAAAAAAAACATCAGAAAGATTGGTTTCCGGTGGACGTTAGAAAGGAGCATCAATTCAAACCATACTCGATACAGGTTCAAATGACCGAACTATTTCAGTTATACAACCAGTGCGCCCTCGACAAATCTATCATTGGTTGCTACTGTCTGTAAGTGATTTATTTCTATAACCAAGTTTGTAGTTCAGCTTGTTCATTGCACTTAATATATTATCCTAACTATATATCCTTTTGTATGATATTATATTATGCAGAATGAAGATGCTTGAATGCAAAAGAGCTAGAAGATACGACGTTGGGTTCATTGACCCATATATCGTTAATAAATATACGTTAAAGAATCACCCCAAGGACGTGGAGGAAGACCTGTGCAGGTTCTTAACCGAGAATAATTTTGTTAAGGAAATTTCCTTACAACTTCAAGTGAGTGTTTATATCTTGTACACATTTTATTTTTTGCTTACTCGATGAGCTATGCATGTATGCTTATGTAAACGTCCGCATATTTCACTGGATCTTGCTAAACATTCAAGTTGACAAGTCACTAGTTGAAGTATACGAGTCATTAAGTTGGGACCAAGAGCAGTGGAGCAACATGAAAAAGCAATGCTCTATAAGTAATTTCAATCATTATCGCATTATATCGGCCTCTTTCATTCATTTCCTGATATCAAGTAACTAATAACTCATTTGTTCATTTTCTTTTCCGAGCAGGTGTTGGACACGGTTTAGACAGAAAATACTAGGTCCATTCAAAGAGAAGCTAACTTATAAAATGGTGAAGAGTTTATAGCAGCCACGGGGAACACATTTATGTGGATACTACGTCTACGACTACATCCGCGAGTTGACCAGTGAGCGGAAAGTTGACTTACATCATATTTATGGTTTGCGGGAGAAACTAGAGCCAGGCCAGCACATAAGAGCAATTCAAGAGGAGCTGGCGGGATTTATGATGAAGGAAGTCCTTGATGTATATAGAGAGCATTATGCGGATGACGTGGAACTCGATTTGCCTTAGTGATCTTCATGTAGCTGATATGATATATATATTCATCAATGAACATATAATTTCAAAATATTTCTTCCTTTTGATATATATATATCATCAATGTATGCTTGCAAGGGATCGATTAATTATATAGATGCATCAACGTGTGTATTGTGTATGTACTAGCGTAGAATATGTGTATTTAAATATATATTTATAATTATAGTGAAACACGAAACGAAAAAAGAACGAAATGGCAAAAAAAAGGAAATACACAATCTCTGCCGAACACACAATTCTCTGCCGCGGTAGGAAACCTTATAGTCCCGGGTGATGTTACGGCCCGGGACTAAAGGGTTTCCGCCCCTACGACGCTGAAACAGCCATGTGGCTGTTATCAGTCGCGGGCCATAGCGAGCCGGGACTAGAGGGGGTGGACTCTAGTCCCGTTTTCGCAGTCTCGGTCCCAAAACCGGGACTAGAGCCGGTTGCGGTCCGGAACTAAAGGCCTTTTTTCCACCAGTGATTAGACAAATTGTTACCGTTGATCTTCAAAATGCCTTACTCCGGTTAGTCAGAGACATCTCTACAAAACTACTATGGTTAGACAGAGACATCTTCACAAAACTACGGAGGCGTTAATCTTACATAAAAAAAACTATACCGTGGCTGGCCAAAACTATGGAGGTATCGATCGTGCATGATCGGTGGTCTCTGCATCTAGGACATAGATCTCTAGAGGCGGTTCACTCTTCTTCACCGAATTTTTATACAGGTAGTGAAGATCTTTTATATATTTATACAGCTCACAAAACCAATATAATTTTCATGTATTTTTTTTGAACACGCATGAGATCTGCATGTCATTGTATTAGAGCATCTCTAGCAGTGTCTATAAAAGGGGCCAAAACTGAACTTTTCTGACGAAATACGGGCCACGCTCGGTTTCTGGCGCAGATCAGAGCCCGTATATCTCATCCGGCCCGTAAAAGTTACTCGGTGGCCCGTTAAACGCACGCTGCGGCCAACATATCTAGCGGTCGGAGAGGGCGACCCGAGCGAAACCCTATCCCTCTTCGCCGTGCGCCGGCAACTCTCCATCCGTCAAATCCAGCTCGCCACCGCCACCATTCCCTATGCCACTGCCACCAACGCTTCGCTTCGCCGCCATGCGTCGCGACGACTCATCATGGAAGCGCCGCATCGGCTCACGTGGCCAGCTCCTCAAAACCGAGGAGGAGATCGCCCGACGCCACTCCATCGGCACCAAGAAGCGCTCCGCGCTCCGGTGGGTGAGTTCGCCGCACATGCCGGCGTCGCGCTCCGGTGGGTGAGTTCGCTGCACATGCCGGCGTCGCTCCTCCCCTACGCCCCCACGTGGTACAAGGGAACCGCCTCGGAGGTGGGCTCGTCGTGGCCACGGCCCCCATCTCCGTCGAGCTCGTGCTCCTCCGGGTATCGCGATTACGTGACGCCCGGAGAGAGACGGTGCCTCGGTGGTCCCGCGCGATTTCGCGGACTCCGACGAGGCGGAGCAGCGCGCGCTGCTGCGCCTTCGCCGCCGCTCGGAGCGCACACACCTGCACGAGACTGCCACGGAGAAGAGGGAGCTCTGGCTCATCGAGCGCCATGAGGCGGATGAGCGTGCGGTGGAGCGCCTCCGGCGCCAGGAGGCGGCGGAGCCTCCGGTGATCCACCTCGACTAGAGCGGTGGCGCCGTCTCCGCCACCGTCCAGCGACACACAAGGCTCGGCGAGCCGCATTTTGTGTACATAGTGTGCGCCGGATGCTTCTGTTAGATTATTTAGTACGTCATGCTGAAATCAAACTGAAATCGGACTGGAATTCGCGGTTGTTCTTCCTCTGTTCTTCCTCTGAATTTTGCCATGAAGGTTGTTTGTCCTGTGAATCGCAAATTTAATTTTTTCAGTTCAATTTTACGAGGACTGTTCTGCGCTGCCGCCCGCTTCGCGGGCAATTGCGAATTCAGCGCCCCGAGTTCGGACATTTGCGGTTGCCCTTTTACGGACACAGCTATAGATGCTATTAAGCGAGACAAAGGTTCAGTTTGTTATATATATGGGGCTGCTGAGGAGCCGAACCACACACGAGTCCACCAGAAACTTAACCTATATTTATTCAGATGCACACAAATATCTACATGTTAATAAATACATAATTAATGCTCTTAATTGCATTTATTTTGGGACAACTTATCCATATCTCTACTTTAATGAAATAAAGCCATCCACGTCTACTATAAATAGTCTTGCTATTTCGTTTGTTCTCCTTCACATTTCACAAATCAGACAACAAACAACAAATCTTTCCTTCAACGCTACAACTAGTTAAGATGAGGACTGCCAAGATATTGCTCCTGACCTTCGCCTTCCTCCTGTTAACATCAGGTACCCATTTGTTCTTGTGGTACATTTGTTTAGTGAACCCGTCATGGACACTATGTTAATGTAGTGATCCTCTATTTTCTTCATTTTGAAACTCTACAGATGTGGTAACGAAGGCGTCCACGGAAGGTAGCATCAGACCTGATTTGTGTACGTCGACCATTATCCCAGCAAATACGCCATGTGATACCCAAGATTGCCTTAAACGATGCCAGAAACAGGTTCATGGATCTGGCCAGTGTGTTCCTGGAGGGTGCAAGTGCACATTTTGCGTATTTGCTCCATCGGTCCAAAACAATGAAGAAAAGGGTAGTAACTAGGAAATATAGGATGCCATGTTCAGCAGAATAATACCAATAAAATAAAAAAAGGTATCATAGAAAAGCTGGTACTCGAAAGTTATATGAAAAATAATAAACTGGAGATCGTCGCAATGTCATAGCTCTGGCAGCAGCTCTTAGGGATACCCCTGTTGTTCAATTGTGTCTATGGACCACCAGAGAACATGGATAAGATCGCTTTCCTTTCCTCGCAGAACCGGGAGTATTTCTTAGCGGTGCCAAAATGAGAGATTTGCGGCTATCCACCCAGACGCCTGGGTTATATTTTGATACTTTAACATGATTTAACACAACGTGGCGGATTCGATAGTCCTCAAGTAACCTACATTTTCTAATACATTCAGCATCCATTTGAGCATATTATATGTACATAATTATATGGTACAGGGAGCACACGAGCAGCATCCTTTGACTTTATATCACCTTCCGACATTAAAGAAATGAGGTGTATTTACAAAATCTCGAATGTAGCACCACAACAATCCAGATTCATGTGTGCATTGTCGATCCATAAATCCCAACAGCAACTCCGAACATGCTGCAAAGTTTCTGAGTTCCAGAGAACGACACACTGATCTAGTTACTCATGCATCAAAAATACGTGATGCTGGACCCATAAAGTAAGGGTTCAGAGTAATACCTCACTGGAGGGATAAAATCTGGAGGACCCGGAATCATGTGCGGCGACATGCATCTCAGGGGATGAGTGGCCACCGTGGTTACTCATCTCCACCTATCCTGCCCCATCTCCGATGCTCTAGTTGTTGGATCGACTGCTTTTTTTAGGGGAGTCAGGTCAGCTCTTGGGGCGTAAGAAGGACGCGTCTGCTCAAGGGGAATTGGCTAGGGGCCGGGGGGCGCAAATGGGCTGGACGTGGAAGCGACACGTGGCCGGAGAATAAACTCCAAATCTATATTTCTTTTAATTTTTCTAACATTTGACATATCAGTACATATCCAGCGCTAGAAAATGTGCGTCAATTTCTTTGCTCAAGCTCTGCGACACCATGCATGTGAGCTACTGCGAGCTCAAGGCAACAGTCCAGGACATCCGGTAGGACATCAAGAGAGGATATGATGCGGCTCTTCAAGCCAAGATCATGTCCTGGTTCAGCATGTCCAAGGATCAAACGCATCTCAAGAATATCGCCGAGTAGTCTTCTTCCGCTAATCAAAAGAGATGCAGAGTGATCATGTTGTTGGCTGAAGCTAGACAAGCCACTATGAAAATGATCGAGTCCGCATCAAATAAGTTGAAGCAAATTGCGATGTCGAATTCTGGCTAGTGGTTCCTTGTCTCGAAAGCATTCCAGAAGACAAGTTATATGCGAGGAGAAGCAACTATAGGTGCTAGAATTGGACATTGCTGATCTCGAGAGCGGAGTCGAGACTTTGTTCAAGAGATTGATCCAGAGCAGAATTTCCCTTCGGAATACTCTAAGCTTGTAGATTATCCACATAACAACTATGTTACCTTGTGGTCGGCATACGCCTTTTAGAGGATTTTATTATCATCATAATGGATTTACATGTGTATAGATGACGTTTGTACATATATATATTCGACGGACAAACAAATTCAATTTTCGGACCACTTACTATTGTGCCTACATGGTTGAAGTAATAGCTAAGCTTGATCCTTTTAGAAAAAAAATAGCTTAGCTTGATGTTGTCCATTCTTTACATTAGTCTCTTGCCAAAAAGAAAATTTTACTTATATGATTCTTACCATTATTGAATATTATAAACAAGGTTAGACAGATTGTTACCGCAAATGCCTTACTCCGGTTAGAAAGAGACATATCTACAAAACTATGGTTAGATAGACACATCTTCGCAAAACTATGGAGGCCTTGATCTTGCATAAGAAAAACTATATCATGGCTGGCCAAAACTATGGAGGTTTATCTTGAAGAAGCGGTGGTCTCTACATCTAGGACATAGATCTCTAAAGGCGGTTCACTCTTCTTCATCGAATGTTTTATGCAGGCAGTGAAGATCTTTTTGTTTATTTATGCAGCTCACAAAACCAAAATGATTTCCATGTATTAATTTATTCTAGATGCACAAAAATATCTACTAATAAAGACACAATTAATGCTCTTAATTGCATTTATTTTGGTACAACTTATCCAGAGCTCTACTTTAATGAAATAAAGCCATCCACGTCCACTATAAAGAGTCTTGCTATTTCGTTTGTTCTCTTTCATATTTCACAAATCAGACAACAAACAACAAATCTTTCCTTCAACGCTACAAGCGGTTAAGATGAGGACCGCCCAGATGTTGCTCCTGACCTTTGCCTTCCTCGTGCTAACATCAGGTAGCCATTTGTTCTTGTGGTATATTTGTTTAGTGAACCCGTTGTGAACACTATGTTAATGTAGTGATCCTCTATTTTCTTCATTTTGAAACTATACAGATATGGTAACGAAGGCGTCCACGGAAGGTAGTATCAGACCTGATTTGTGTACGTCGACCATTATTCCAGCAAATACGCCATGTGATACCCAAGATTGCCTTAAACGATGCCAGAAACAGGTTCATGGATCTGGCCAGTGTGTTCCTGGAGGGTGCAAGTGCACATTTTGCGTATTTGCTCCATCGGTCCAAAACAATGAAGAAAAGGGTAGTAACTAGGAAATATAGGATGCCATGTTCAGCAGAATAATACCAATGAAATAAAAAAAGGTATCATAAAGCAGCTGGTCACTCGAAAGTTATATAAAAATAATAAATTGGAGATCGTCGCAATGTCATAGCTCTGGCAGCAGCTCTTAGGGATACCCCTGTTGTTCAATTGTGTCTATGGACCACCAGAGAACATGGATAATATCGATTTCCTTTCCTCGCATATTCGGGAGTATTTCTTAGTGGCGCCAAAATGAGCGATGTGCAAGCTATCCACCCAGGCGCCTGGGTTATATTTCGATACTTCAACATGATTTAACACAACGTGGCGGATTCGATAGTCCTCTTGTAACCTACATTTTCTAATACATTTAGCGTCCATTTGAGCATATTATATGTACATAATTATATGATATAGGGAGCACCAAGTGAGAACATTTCATGTATTATAACGTGAGATACTCCTTGTTGAGAAACCAGAAAATCTGAAGAATCAAAAACGCAATCTCTACTTACCTAAAAAATATTTCGTGTTCCGTCTCTCTCGATACGTCAAGCGCTTCGTTGTCAATCCTGCTCCGCACGAAAATAGCGCTCAATCAACGCAAGTTAATACCCTCACTTACTCTCCCAAGCCCCCACGTAAATCTCCTCCCAATCCTAACTCCCTCCTGAGTCCTGACTACCCGCCTCCATCCCCTGGACCAGCCATCGGCGGCGTCCTCCCAACTCGGCCACCGCCGGTACCCTCCCAACTCAGCCACCACCGGCTCCCTCCCAACTCGGCCACAGCCGGCGGAGGCCTCCTCCCGCACTCCTCCAACCCTATCCAGCCATAGGCCATGGCGGAGGCTCCCTGAGGAAATCCAATCCAAGATCAGGCATTCAAGCACCTGGTATAGTTTGATCTCGAATATGCTTATTGGGGGTCGTCGGGTCTTAGGACTAGCTGGCCGTTCTTGGTCCAAATTCGGCTAGTCTTGGACGGGAATTGATGCGGAGAGAGCTGGTGAGGGCCTGGCCGCGAGGAATCGTTCTTGGGCAGCGACGGCACGCCGGATTGTAGTCGTGTCCACCGGAGGAAAGAGAACGACAGTCTGCCTGCAAGACCATAGGGTAGAGAGGATAGAGGTGGCATTTCATATTTGACGATTTGGTTTCAACCAGAATTGTATGATGGCGAGTGGTGATTGCCTTGTGGCTAAAGATTTGGAATGTATATGGACTCACCAAGATGAATTATTGTGTACTTCATTTGACTCTATTTGATTAGTTCTTGATAAATTTAGCTTCACTGTTCGAGTGTTCATGCTATTGCAGAGGAAATCGCATGTATATAGACTGTTATTTTAATTCTTCGTCTGGATCTCTGATCCATATACCACAATTCTCTGCACTGGCCATGTATGATCTCTTTTGTTTTCTTTGCTCGGCGATTATTTCTTGGACAGTAAGCGAGGGGCTACGCGAGGTCGACGTTGTTGTGTAGAGCAATTCGTAGGAACATAGCTGTGGCCGAAAGGCTGGTACTCAGGACTATGTGAGTGTACATCTTGATTGTACAATGATTTTGAATCTATCATACTATGTTGCAGGAGGATTTCGAAAAGTAGGCCACGAAGGCGAAGACACTGTCCACGAGCACTTTCGGTCAAGACCAGCTTATCCTCTAAGGACTCTACAAGCAAGCCAATGTAGGGATTGTGAATACAGGTCAAGAGGAGCCATGGGCTGCCGCCAGCAGTCGCCCTATACGTATGTGAGGTGATGTCGAACTCTTCGAGTTTGTAGGCTTGCAACATATCAGAAAGCAAGGTAATTTAGTCATGATAACATGCAACAAAACATGTTTAGGTATTTGTCTACCGATGCTACAAATTGTTTCTATTGATGCTATCCCTAAAGTTTGGATGGGTTCTCGAAGTTGGCCCCGAATCCGTAGACTTTTAGTGAGTACGGCCACTATTTACAAGAATCTGAGTATCACAAGACTGAATATATAAGAATCTTGATTGTGCGTGTTCTTAGTTACGATTATAGATTAGCATGACCATAAAAGATGCATTAGTTATACAAATAGGACACAAATGGGCACACTGTTTGGTATCATTATAGTCAGACTCGACGCTACAGCGGAAATAATCAAGGACAGCAGTTGTGGCCATTATTTTTGTGGACAGTCACTAGAGTATTTTCAAATCAAACTTGCATGATTTAGATGGTAAACAGGAACCACTAATGTATTAGTGTGCCTGTTGTCGTCACTGAACAAGGAGGCTAGAGGAGTAGCGTGATGCCATGCCATTGCTAAGCACAAACATAAGGACCTTATTATATGCTTTATTAGTGATGCTCTGTATGAGTTGTTTCGTCTTTGGGAGGTAAGAAATTGCATATGATCATATTTGGTTGATTTGTAACTTATTGTAGGATGAAGGATAGGAGGCTTTGGTGTGTTGTTTTCGCAATGCGACGGTGAAAGGATGATGCTGGTTTAAGCTAATGGCTAAGGATGTCGTGGCGCCAAGATTATACAATTGGTTGTGTGCGCTCTCATAATTTCAGACATTGATTGCTAATCCTAGGTGACTCCTGATTTGCAATTTTTTTGGGGCTATATTTAATTGGTCAAGTACTGGATATCTTGAAGACATGTCTGTGTTAGCATAATGTGAAAAATAAGAATGCTTAAGGAATAAATTGGTTGGGATATTGAATTGGTTGGAATATGGCACTTCTATGTTTATTAATAATGTCATATGGTAATTTATTTCCAAGCAAGAACCAATCATAATCACACCATATAAAACTAAAAAAGCATCCAATTGGTAAAACTAAGTTGTAGTTCAGAGGAGGTGCATGTTGGGACTCATTCCCTCTCCACCCGGTTTTCCTGTGGCAGCAAGAACGCAAGAACTTCCTGTAGGAAACAAAGTAAATAGTGTATGTTTATCACTCTGTAAAACTATTGAAGTAAATATTGAAGTAACACTATTGAAGTAAATATGCTGCGTGTGCTGATTACTGCCCCCATACATCACGTGAAGGCTCTTTTTTTGCTGCCACTTTGCTTTGTGTATGAGCTGAATAATCCCAAATGGAATAAAGCTTGTGGGCATATACTTACATATTGTATTATCTGTGGAATAATTTTAACCCTCTTGTGCTTTACTTTTTTTTTAAATCTAGGTATCTGACCAACCAGGGGAGAAGGATCATGCATCAACACCAAGTGCAACCTCTCTACCTGGCCCAACATCCTTGACCTCGACCTGAAGCAAAGGTATGTACTAGCCACATTCTTTTCTTTCAAAATCTAGCTCATAATTTAATGCAACACGTAATCGCCAAACACACATTTTGTTTTCACCAAAGGTAATATATCAATGGTAGCATGAAAAACCTAACTCGCATTCTTGTGCACCCACGGGCTGAGATGTTAGCCTCTTAGCATCCCAGCCAGCTTAAATTTTCTCATTTAAATTCCACAAAAGTTTAGGTATGGTCTTGTAAATCCCCTAGGGGACATAAAGAAGTCAAAATTTCAGAGAATCAGGCACATTGTATAACACATTCATGTTCTAATGTTGCTCTTTAAGTGTGCTTCAAACTTAGCACACTCCATCAGGAAAGGAGACACTAAAAAATGAGTTCATTACGACAGATACAACAACCTAGCGAGATGATATATTTCCTTTTAGAGACAAAAACTACATAACAGTTAATAACGAGTGAAAGCAGCATACGATTTATTCTCTCCATATAGCACGTTTCACAAAAGAATGGGAAGCATCCTAACAGATAAATATAGTGGGGGAAAACTGACTAACTAGAAACAAAATTGACATAGTAATACACCGGTTAACTGAACATGCTTGTCTTTCCAAATTATTCCATGTCTATATCTTGAACAGGCTTTCCAATTTTCAGTATTGCACTGTCAATAGGCAGAGCCACGATAAGAGCTTTATCATTCCATATGTTCAGCAGGTCCAGTGTAAACAATATCACTTCATTTGTTGGAATCAAATCAGAACATGTTTATATGAAACCTGCATCCCAACTAGCTTCATGCCATCATCGGATCAGAGAATCTGACGATTAATTAGTTGGTATGGCATATTAAACTAGAGTATGATTCAGCAGATGGGAAGAGAAGAGAGAGGGCCAGAGTGGTGACCTCTCTCGGTGAGGGGGACCTTGAAGAAGTACCAGCCGACGTCCATGCTGTCGGAAGGAGTCTTGGTACAGGCATTTTTCTAACAAAATAAGGACATAAGTAACATGATTTATTAACACAAATCTATTCAAAGCATAGAAATCAACTTGACTTACTGATTTTATAAACTGCTGGAGCCATCTTCTAAAGTTCATATAGACAATTGTCAGGGCAATGTGTGAATCCAAAATATAGCAGTCCATTTTCCCAATAGTTTTTCAATTGTCGGTTTCTGCTCTCATTATGGTTCAGAAGCTTTAACAGGCCACCAATGGCTGTAGTGCCTATTGACTGATTCATGCTCCGTCACTTGTTTTATTCGTCAACCCTAGGGAAGATTGATGGGGGAAAAGGATGTAGATGAGAAATTCAATAACAGATACAACCCGTAACACATGGAGATGATACTTTCCTTTTTTTCAAATGAAACTTTCATGGTATGCTTCCATTTGTAACATGATAAGTGTTTCTTAAATACTAGACACAACAACTGTGAAACCAATGATGAACGGATTGCATTATAGCATATCTGATTTCAATAAAGCATGTGTACAAGTGTTCTGCTGATGTTTCAAGCAAGCCATGTAAGTAACCAGAAGTCGGTTTTTATATTTCTTATTTATTAATGGCATTGGCTCTCCTGTTCTTCCTAAGCATGAACATGCAATTATGTAGAAACCTGGGCAGACTCCAGCATCTAAACTAGAGTAGAGAGTGACTCGTGTCCTTGTGGGTGCCTTTTTTGGCCGGTAAGAGAGAGAGAGAGAGTGAGAGCGCGTGTTTTTTATGCATTTTAGAAGATTTGTAGCGCAAGAAAAATGTGTATCTTTGAAGCCCATGCATCCAGAGTGTCAACTTTTAGATCATAGCATCCCTGCCTCCAGGGGTCATGTTTAATTTTCCAAGTTTATTCTTTGGTAGCAATGCAAATACATTTGACTTTTAATTTTTTCAATGTGTTTCCTTTTTTGAGATCTTAGATGTTTATGGAGCTATAGTCTCGACGCAATGATGCTTGAGGTGAATAAAAACTCACCAGGTTTTAAGGAGGTGTGCGCAGAGTATTGTTGTTTTTCTTTCTATGCATGTTCTATGTGACTATTTTAAATTTTGTGTTCTGATATATGTTTTGCTTGTGCAGACCATGAACGGGATAGAAATAGATATATTCTCGAAAGAAGCCACCGACATAGGTGCTGATGTGATTTTGTTGAAAGATACCAAAAACATATAGTTTTACACAGTCAAATGTGGTACATGCATAGATATCTTTGTGCAAAGTATCAGTTATTGTTGGCTACTATTCATGCTTCAAGCTTTGAGATTTTGGAGATTCTCATTTTGGCGAGCTTCAGTACCTATAACTTCCCCCTAGAAGCTAGCTTGTGATAATTTGTCAGCAATGCACCTCCGATAATGTACATTAACGATTTACTTCTTTGTACAATTTTTATATTATGTTTAAAAATTGAGATAAATGGACAAACTCCTCATCCATTGTAAGATCTATGGATACAATTGTATCAAGTCCAGGAGAGATTCAAATTTTTTAAGTCCAAGCGAGATTCATTTTTTTTAAGTCCAAGAGAGATTTCTCTTTCGGGAGCCATCTAATTGTCCATATTTCCTGCTGTTTGATAGGCAATTGTGTAATTTTAAAGAACTTTGTATGATCAATATAATAGATTTTCTTTGACTATGCCTTTTTAAAGGTAGCATTTGTTCCTGTCATTGGAATGCTTAACTGGTATCTGAATATTTTGTTGTGGTCCCTTTCTAATCCAATCTAATTTTGTTTGCTAATCATATGTGATTCAATAACATTTGACATGATATTAAGTTGTTCTGCAAGTAGTTATATATGATCAAAATTGCACAATATGAATATCATATTGTTAAGAGGAGCACAAGGTGGAGTGGAGAGTTTAGCGCAAAGCTTCTCTCCTTTGTCTATGTTATTGAATACAATGGGGACACCCAAGAGAAGTGCCCCTTGGTGCATTATGATCATTGAGAGAACAAAAACACAAGTTTGTTGGAGCTAAATTTTTGGTTGGCACAGAATAAAATAACCTTCCTGTTGATGTCACATTTTCTAACCACGAAGGCAGACAGACGATCAAATCATCAATGGAACCGTAAGCGGCCATGCCAAAGCATAGCGTCATCGCTGCACATCAAGAGTGAGAGGGTTGTTCTGCTGATTTCAAAGATGCCATCAGCAAAAGAGGAGCACATGGGTGGTTTCTCTGGCAATGCTGGGGGTCGCATCGCTTGCAAAAGAAGGAAGTCCACATAACCCCCCTATCTATTGGGTTTGGGACATTAACCACCCCCATGTTTAAACTGGTCCATATAACCCCCTATCTATCTAAAACCGGACAAAGAGCCCCCTAGGCACTAATGGCTGTTTTGATCGGTGGTTTTGGACACGGTGGAAACTGGTTTAAGCCATGTTGGACTCTGGTAGAGACGCCTCAGCTTTTGTCGTTCTTCAGCGCGCAAGCAGCTAGCTGCAACAGATGGTGGCGCACATGTTTCTGGATTTCTTGCAAGCAGCTTTAGAACAAGGATCATGTCCAGTATGCACGTGGGTGTCGGCGAGGTCGGTCACGCCACAATTGAGTTTGACTAGTGGCGGCCAGGCTGCCACTTTCTAGGACTGCAAAGCTTCAGTTAGTTCAGTCATGGGAAGTTTGAATTTTTTAGTTCAGTTCCAAGTATTTTTTCTAAAGTTCAGTTAGTTAAGTCAGTTGTGCAGTTGTGGTTTCATACGGTTGCGCTACAAATCCCATAATACAAACTGATGATACTATGTTCTGTTGCCTACCAAAGCATGAAAATACTCACACTTACGTCCAACATTATGTGTGCTGACTAAATTATAGGAATGCTCACACTTGATGTCCATAATTTCGTTATGTGGTTCACTCTACTTTTGTCTGTCTTGAAACTGTCAAAATGCAGCCATAATAGCAGCCAAATTCTGTCAAAATTGAGCATATTAGCAGCAGCATCAGTCTTTATTCCAGACAACATTGATGAAATCTTCACAGCAACCCTGGTCCAATTAGGGCGAATTCGCTTGGAAGCATCTCGAAGCATCTTGCCTTAAAAACACATACACACCAACCTTCACAGCTATGTCTGAAGACAATCATCTCCTGTGAGTCCGAGGGCCGCAGTGCGGCCGCCAACAGGGGCACACGGCGGCGGGAGCACGAGCTGCGTCGGGTCTGCTCAAGTGACAAGGAGGCTAGGTGTGGGGGTATCAGCGGCGGGTGGCGGGGCCAGCCGCATCGGCTGGTAGTGGGAGCCCGCGGCGAGGGGCGCACGGGGGCGGCCATGTCCGTCGACCATCGAGTTGGTCCGCAGTGGGATCCGGCGGTCAGGGCCTGGCGGAGACGGACGGGAGTCTTTGGACTGAGACGCGGCAACATCGACAACCACGTTTGCAAGGGGAAATTTCGTTGCGACTGGAGAGAAAGAGAGAAACGACCTCTTTGCATGGGGATTTGGACTGACCAAAATCCAACGTGGCTTAAACCAGTTTCCACAGTGTCCAAAACCACCGATCAAAAGAGCAATTATTGCCTTGGGGGCTCTCTGTCTGGTTTTGGATAGATGGGGGGTTATTTGGCTCAGTTTAAACATAGGGGTGGTTAGTGTCCCAAATCCAATAGATAGGGGGGTTAAGTGGACTTCTTTCCTTGCAAAATGGCAAAACTTGTATATAGCTCGATAGTCTGGAGGACATTTTTCAGACCCGAGCAGTGTCGAAGGTACCATTCGTCCTAGGAGCAATAAGGGAAACTGAAGAAAGGATAGTCCAGAGGGTTGTCACATTTCTCTCGCCTGAACCGGTGGAAACTACACACTTCTTTTTGTTGTTTTGTGGTAGCATAGAGGTCATATCATAGTTTTTTTAGATAGCGCGTGTAGTTATATTCCTTTTGTTTGGAAATATAAGATGTTTTAGGTTTGTGAAGCTAATTTATTTAGACAATTTTTAGTGTTTAGGTTCAAATAAATATACACACTAAAAAATGTCTAGATACATTTGCTTTCTAAATCTAAAACATCTTATATTTCCAAACGAAGGGAATATATATTATGGCGACGAAAGTAATTTTGATACCCGTGACAACGCACGGGCATTTAACTAGTAAGATATAAAAGGGAAATCCGTTTTTGATGAACTAGATCTTGTTGTGAATATTACCAGAAGATCTAGAACCTCACATGGATAAGATATAAATAACAACCAAGAAAGGATGATGCTAAGTATGCAAAGGTTTGAGCTCTCTCGAAAAGATATGATCGAGTTACTCACTTGAGAGCCCCTCTTGATAGTACGGTTATATAGCCCATAAACCGGTCTCTCCAACTAACACCATGATACCGGTAAGAAGGAAACCCTACCAAGATCATATATTTGCCTTGCGCATATTCCACTTGATTTTGATGTAGACGGTCTTGTCCTTCTCAAGATGGAACACCTTTCTTGATTTCTCTTGTACGCACTCGCTTCATGAAGACTTGCAAGTTTCTCCCCCATACAACATGGGGAAACCTTTACTTTAACCTAGTCTTCATCGATCCATGATCACCGAGGATGGCAAGCTTCAAGCATGAGATCTTCTAGATATGGAACATCTTTAGCTTGCACATCATTTCTTATTTTCTTCATTATGTTGATGCCTTGAAGGTAAACCAGAGATATTACTCCATCTTATTCTTCAAGACATACTTGTCATAGGTTCAACTCTCCCATGATCAATCTCCGGATCATTCCTTGATCAACACTTAATCTTCTTTACTTTCTTCTACCTTGAAGCTAACACATGCTCCAAGTGAAGCCAATGGACAATTCCTATAAGTGCAACTTGATACAAGCATTAGTCTATATAGATTGTCATTAATTACCAAAAGCACACATGAGGCCCACATGCTCTTTCAACTAGGTTAATATAGTGATCCTCTATTTTCTTCATTTTGAAACTCTACAGATGTGGTAATGAAGGCATCCATGCAAGGTAGCATCATACCTGATTTGTATAAATCGACCATTATCTCAGCAAATACGCCATGTGATACCCAAGATTGCCTTAAATGATGCCACAAACAGGTCCATGGATCTGGCCAATGTGTTCCTGGAGGGTGCAAGTGCACATTCTGCATATTTGCTCCATAGGTCCAAAACAACGAAGAAATGGGCACTAAGTAGGAAAGATAGGATGCCATGTTCGGCATACTAATACCAATGAAATGAAAAAATGTATCATAGAAAAGCTGGTCACTGGAAAGTTATATGATAAATAATAAATTGGACAGCTCGTACGCAATGTCATAGCTCAGGTAGCACCTCTAAGGGAGACTCCTGGTAGTTCAATTGTGTCTATGTACTACAAGAGAACATGGATACGATCACTTTACTTTCCTCGCAGAACCGAGAGTGTTTCTTAGCTGCGCTAAAATGAGAGATGTGGGAGCTACCCATCCAGGCCCTTGGGTTATATTTAAAGACCTTAACAAAATTTAACACAACATGGTGGATTCGATAGTCCTCATGTGACCTACATTTTCTAATACATTCAGCGTCGATTTGAGCATATTATATATACATAATTATATGGTACAGGAAACACACGAGCAGCATCCGACAACTTTGTATCACCTTCCAACACTAAAGAAATGAGATGTATTTGCAAAATCTTGAATGTAGCACCACAACAATCCAGATTCATGTGTGAATTATCAATCCATAAATCCCAACGTTAGCTTCGCACATGCCGCAAAGTTTCAGAGTTCGAGAGAACTGACTCACTGATCTAGTTACTCATGCATCAATAATACGTGATGCTGGCTCCACAAATTTAAGGTTTGGAGAAATACCTCACTGGAGGGATACCATCTGGAGGTCCTGGAATCATCTACCGTGACATGCGTCCCAGAGGACGTGTGACCGTTGTGGCTAATTGTCTCCACCTGTCTTGCCTCATCTCCGTTGCTCTAGTTGTTGGGTCGTCGGTTGCTTTTTTTAGGGGGGTCGGTTGGGCTATTGGGGCGTAAGAAGGACGCATCGGCTCAAGGGGAGTTGGCTAGGGGCCCGGGGTAAATGGGTTGGACATGGAAGCGACACGTGGCCGGAGAATAAACTCCAAATCTATATTTTCTTTTAATTTTTCTGACATATCAATATGTATCTAGCGCTAGAAAATGTGAGTTAATTTCTTTGCTCGAGCTCTACGACGCCGTGCAAGTGAGCTACTGTGAGCTCAAGGCAACCGTCCAGGACATGTTGTTGGCCATCAAGAGAGCAGATGATGCGGTTCTTTAGGCCAAGATCATGTCCTGGTTCAGCATGTCCAAGGCTCAAAATCATCTCAAGAAGATCGACAAGTAGTCCTCTTTCGCTAATCAGGAGAGCTGCAGAGTGATCATGTTGTTGGCTGAAGCTAGACAAGCCAATCTCAAAATGATCGAGTCATCATCAGATATATGTTGAAGAGAATTGCGATGTTGAATGCTGGCAAGTGGTTTTTTGCCTTGAATGCATTCCAAAAGACAAAGAGTTACATGCGAGGAGAAGCAACTGCAGGTCTATAGTTGCACATTGCTGATCTCAAGAGCAGAGTCGAGATTTTGTTCAAGAGATTGATCCATACCAGAGTTTCTCTTCTGAATACTCTAAGGTTGTAGATTAGCCACATAACAACTCTGGTACCATGTGGTCGGCGTCCGCCTTTTATAGTATTTTCTGATCATCATAACAACTTTACATGTCTATAGATGAGGTTTGTACTAGTATATATTCGATCGACAAACAAATTCAATTTTCGGACCATTAACTGTTGTGCCTACATGGTTGATGTAATATCTAAACTTGATCCTTTTAGAAAAAAATAGCTAAGCTTGACGTTGTCCATTCTTTACATTAGTCCCCCCCCCCCACACACACACACAGGATAGAAACAATTTACTTATATGATGCTTATTATTATTGAATATTATAGACAAGGTTGGACATATTGTTACCGATGATCTTCAAAATTCCTTACTCCAGTTAGAAAGAGACATATCTACAAAACTATGGTTAGACAGAGAAATCTTCACAAAACTATGGAGGCCTTGATCTTGCATAAGCAAAACTATATTTTGGCTGGCCAAAACTATGGAGGTCTTGATTTTGTAGAAACGGTGGTCTCTACATCTAGGATATAGATCTCCAAAGGCGGTTCACTCTTTTTCACTGAAATTTTTATACATGCAGTGAAGATCTTTTTTTATTTATGCAGCTCACAAAACCAAAATAATTTTCATGTATTATTTTATTCTAGGCGCACACAAATATCTATATATTAATAAAAACACAATCAGTGCTCTTAATTGTAATTATCTTGGTACAACTTATCCAGAGATCTACATCAATGAAATAAAGCCATCCACATCCACTGTAAATAGTCTTGGTATTTTGTTTTCTCCTTCACAATTCACAAATCAGACAACAAACAACAAATCTTTCCTTCAACGCTACAACTAGTTAAGATGAGGACTATCAAGATGTTGCTCCTAACCTTCGCCTTCCTCATGCTAACATCAGGTACTCATTTGTTCTTGTAGTACATTTTGAAGAGAATATGCTCGAGAGGAAATAATAAAATGGTTATTATCTTATTCCTTGTTTATGATAAATGTTTATTTCTCATGCTATAGTTATATTAATTGCAAACATTAATACATGTGTGTTTAATAAACAAATAAAGTGTTCCTAGTTATGCATATCATATAAACTAGCCCATTGATTAACAAGATGATCAAGATTTCTTGATCATGGGCATTGGATGTTGTTAATAACGAGGTCACGACGTTAGTGGGATGATATGATGAACATTCATCTGAAGTATAGTAATACGATCAAATTCATTATGTTTAAAATACTATAACATCATACAAAGTAACTTTAGTCCTTAGACCATGAGATCATATCAATCACTAACACTGGAAGAGTAACTTGATAACATCAATCGTCACACCATAACATGATGACTATAAAGTTAGGTTTAGATACTACGATAGTGTTATGTAGAGGCTCATGGATCAAGAGTGGGATTTGTCCATCCCGATGATAGAGAGATATACTCTGGGCCCTCTCGGTGATGTAACATTGATATAGCTTGCAAGCAAGTGATGAGATCACTAGAATGTTATATCACAGGAACAAGAAAAGAGTACATGTCGGCAACAAGATTAAAATAGGTACGGGGATACCGATGATCGAATCACGAATATGTAAAGTATCGAGAGACAAAGGGATTTAGTTATAATGTTAAGGTTCACATGATCACAAGAAGTCATTGTTGAATGTGTAGGAGTCAGTACGGATCCTCGGGTCCCGCTACTGATTATTGATAGGAGGGGGGACTCGATCATGTCTGCATTATTCGTAAACCGTAGGGTGACACACTTAATGGATATCGACACCATTTGGAGAAAATAATATGCCAGAGAAAGAATATCAAAGCACTAGAATTATTTCAATGGACATCAGAATTGTTTTGGGTGAAATTGCTGAAATTGGTTATGCATGTGAAATTGAAATGTTGCAAGGGTTTTTATGTGAATGTTTGTTAACTAATATAATTAAGAAAATTCTGAATAAAATATATAAAAAAGTTTTATTAAATGAGAGCTTGTATTAAATTTGGTGGAAATTTAATGGGTGTGAGTGGAATTTTGAGTGGAGGAATATTTATGTGAGTGGAGGCATGTTTATATGAGTGGGAGCTCCACCCACATGAATGAGGAAGAGGTAGGGGCAGCCACCATGGCCACCACGCCGTACCCCTTGGCTGCCTCCCCTCTCCCTATAAAAGGCCCCCCTCTCCTCCTCTCATCTCACACCTCCTCATGAAGGATCTCTCTCCCCCTCTAGAATATTCCCCATGGTTTCGGCTTAGCGAGATACATATTCCCGGTGGCATTTTCTGGAGCAAGAATTTGGTGCTTCCGCTGCTTCGTTGGAGCGAGATCGGAGGTTATCGGGATACCGGACATGTGTGCGATCACGGATGCACCACTTCTTTGTGGTGCTGGACTTGGTGGTGCTGTAACTGCTGGACTTCATCATGATCTTGAGATCGGCAAGTAAACGACTACATCATCCACGAGAACTAATCTTGTAACGCTTTGTCGGTATTCAAGGGTAAGTTCTCTATAGATGTATATCCACCCGTTGCTTGTATCTAGATAGATAGATCTTGGTGCTCAGTTACTCATATAATAGGATTTTTTTTGTTTTCTTTGCTGCGAACCCAACATATGTTTTAGCGAACCCATCGCGAACACTATGTTAATATAATGATCCTCTATTTTCTTCATTTTGAAACTCTACTATGTGGTAACGAAGGCGTCCACGGAAGGTAGCATCAAACCTGATTTGTGTATGTCGACCATCATCCCAGCAAATACGCCATGTGATACCCAAGATTGCCTTAAACGATGTCAAAAACAGGTCCATGGATCTAACCAGTGTGGTGCACATTCTGCATATTTCTCCATCGGTCCAAAACAACGAAGAAATGGGTACTAACTAAGAAAGATAGGATGCCATATTCGGCAGAATAATACCAACGAAATAAAAAAGGTATCATAAAAAAGCTGGTCACTGGATAGTTATATAAAAATAATAAATTGGACATATTGCATGCAATATCGTAGCTCAGGTATAACCTCGCAGGGATACCCTGGTCATTTAATTGTGTCTATGGACCACCAAAGAACATATATAGGATCGCTCCCCTTTTCTCGCAGAACCAAGAGTGTTTCTTAGTGGCGCCAAATGAGAGATGTGCGGGCTATCCACCCAAGCCCCTGGGTTATATTTTGATACTTTAACATGATTTAACACAATGTAGCGGATTCGATAGTCCTCATGTAACCTACATTTTCTAATACATTCAGCATCCATTTGAGCATATTATATGTACATAATTATATGGTACAAGGAGCATACGAGCACCACAACCTATGACTTTGTATCACCTTCTGACACTAAAGAAACGAGGAGCTTTGCATAATCTCGAATGTGGCATCACAACGGTCCAGATTCATGTGTAAATTGTCGCGCCATAAATCCCAATGTCAGCTCCGGACATGCTGCAAATTTTCCGAGTTCCAAAGAGCGACGCACTGATCTCGTAACTCATGCAACTACAGTACATGATGTTGGATCCACAAAGCTAGGGTTTAGAGAAATACCTCATTGGAGGGATACAATCTGAAGGTCTAGGAATCATCTATGGCGACATGTGTCCTAGGGGGTGGGTGGCCACCGTGGTTACTCGTCTCCATTTGTCTTGCCCCATCTCCAGTTCTCTAGTTGTTGGGTTCGACTGCTTTTGTTTTGGGAGTCAGGTCGGCTTCTAGGGCGTAAGAGCATTTCCAGCTGTGCTCCCCAAGTGACGATAGGCAGCAGCGCCGGATCGCTCGCTTGGGGAGTGCCATCATGAACAGAAGGCTTTAGGGAGCGGCACTCCCTAGCCACACTCCTAAAAGGTTCTAATAAAGTGCAGGAAAATTTATATTTCAATCAAACCTTCAAAAATATTTTACATGATTTAAATGATGTTTAACTAAACTTAAATTAAATAAACTAAAAAACAACGCCGTTGCTGCTCTTCTTCCATGGCGTTGTTCCAGCTCCTTCGCGGCGCGGTGGCTGCTTCTAGGTCACGGCCCTGCCGATCCTAGACCCCACTCCTCGATAGAGTGTGGAGGACCTCCTTATGCACCTCCCACGCTTCCATAGCTTGCTCGAGGCGGGCACGCGCCGCCATGTCACCGGGGTTGGCGTGCAGCTCTACGAGACACTCCAACTAAGCCTTGTTAAGTTGTTGTCGTTGGAGGTGTTGCGGCAGCATGACGCGGCGTAGGATGTCACACTCTAAAGGTTCATCGGTGATCCATTTATGATACGACAGCTCATCCTTCGGGAGTTCCTGTGCTACTGCTGCCCGCGCGCCGGCGACATCTCTGGCTCTCCTCCGGCTGGACTGCACGCGCTAGTGGCAGGAAGACGGCGGCCGGACATGGTGGCTGGCATTGTGCCACTTCCCACAGTTCTCCTTTTATTGATGTCCGAAAGCGACCAAAAAACAAGAATACGCGGGAAGCGAGGGCGGGAAAACGCCTGGGCGCGGCGGGAAGCCACGAGAAGCGAAACGATTGCTCGCCATTTCTACTATGCTGACCGGCCACTTTGACCGTGGGCTAGGTCGCAGCCATCACTGGCTCACACGGCGCGCCTAGAAGGATCCTGATGGCGTAGGAATAGGGCGGGCATGCTTACTATTGTGAAACAATGAACACAATTAAGATTAAATCAACCAAAAAAGATACAATTTAAAAGATGTGTGTTATAATTTTTTTTTGAAACTGTGTGTTATAATTTTGAGATGTACATTACACGTGCATACTTACTATTGTGAAATAAATTGAGTCATGGTAGTTTCTTCCCTCTTTCTTAATTTTACCATGTCACTTTATCCACAATGCGTGAGGCAAGGCTAGTCCTCTTCGCCTTAAAAAAAAATTTCAGGCCAGGTTGTTACTAGGTCTTCATCTTAGAGTCTGGTATAGCACGGTCCATGAAGGTCTTTTGTTTTATTATAAGGCTCATAGAACCATAGGATTTTATCCTATCTTATTTTGTTTTAAATGCACATGAATATATATATATAATTAGGAATTTCTATTTTTGTGTCCTTGGTTCGTTAGTTGTACTTAGTTTTCTCCAGCCGCTTAACTTTCTCTCACTTTTTCTTCCTCTATTATGAAACTCCCGCAGGAGCTCGGACGAAGGGATGTCGTCAGGTCAAAAGTTTGACCGTTACATGCTGACCAGTGGGACCGCGTCGGGGCGAGTCCTACCATGGTCGTTACGTGTTAACGAGTGGGATCAAGATACACGTCAAACCAGTCATCCATCTCTCGCCGACTTGTGGGCCGCTTTTTTTCCTGATTTTGTGGCCAATGCAGCCAATCACAAATGAGGCTGTTCCGTGGGACCATCAGAGCCAATGAACGATCGGGCCGTCATATGGGGCCATTTTGTGGGACGTCTAAGCCAATGGCCGATGGGGCCATCATGTGGGGTTGGAGGGGTGATTTGCATATTTGCCACGATTTGCTTTGCAACTTGCATATTTGTCATTTTGTGTGTTACTGACATATGGTGGTTATGTGGCAAATATGCAAATTTCAAACAAAAAGATTGGCAGATATGCAAAATTGTTAAATATGCAAAAATCCCGAAGCAGCTACTTCCCCAAACATTGACAGATAGGGTCGTGTATGACACACGTGAGGTCGGCTCTCTCTCTCTCATCCGCTCCCAGTCCCCCAGCCCTGAGCAGCTCCTATCCCACCGGCGGACAGAGCAGCCATCGTCGGCGCGTCGGTGGCTCCATCCTACGGTGGTGTCAGATGGACTGCTGGTCTACACCTCAACCACGGCTTCGGCATCTGTTTCGTCCGCAGCATTGTACGTTGAGGCAGTGCCGACCGCAGGCAGGTCCGCCGCCCACGACGACCGGGATTTTGTTCTTCCGCCATAGCTTGACGAACGGCCGCAGCAATTGCTAGTAGTGCTTGGTAAGACCTTCGCTCATGCTCTGTCCACCGTAATCGATTCGGTTCCCATAATTTCCTCGATATTACAGGGGTAAATTAGTCTTTAATGTCTGGTCATAGCGGGTACACCGGCAAGGGTGGGGATTCGATCATGTCGTGGCCACATACTCCTTCTCCTATCATGTTGGAAGTGTAGGTGGCTCCTTATCTTTTTACTATTGTTGAATTTGAAGTGCCTCCATGGCCCGTCGGACTGATATTAATTGAGTTTTTTTTGGGATTGTTACAGTGTGCTATGTAGACCGATGATCCATGGTACATTGCATACCAAGATGAATCAACCCAGTGGTCTAGCCAGAGGATGGATTTGGAGGAGATGGTTGCCAATTTAGGTGATGAATTGGCCGGTTAAAACCTATTGATATTCGAGCTGAAGCGTACTGTTGAGGAAGAAATGAAGAATTTAGAGCTTATTCGTAAAGAGAAGTTGACACTTGAGGCTGATCTTGCCATATCTGATCAAGTGGTAGAAAATCTAAAACATGAACTTCAAGTGAAGGGGGAGAAGAATAGAAGATTCATGTGAGCAGTTTTAGTAGTTGTCATCCCCGTCCTAGCAGTTACAGTATGGGGTTGTGGTGAAGGTAGCACGGGTAATGATTAGTTGAATATATAGCTAATTTAGAGAGTAGAATTGTTATTCAATGTATGGTTGTGAGTTCCTGCTAATTTAGCACATTGCGGTCCCAAAGTTATCAAGATAATGCATTGCGGCGGCCGAGTTGTTTTCCATTGGATATAGCTGCCCATAGTTGGCGTGCCAAATGCCTAGAGGGTCAAGTTTGGGGCCCTATCAGTTTTGACGGTTGTGTCGCTGTCATCGTGGCTATCATGTACACTTGCATCATTGACGGTAGCATACATTCATCGTTCTTCTTGACGCCGCATTCTTCTTCTCTAGAGAGGCGATCTGTCAAAGAAAGTACTACTCCCTCCGATCCAAATTAGTTGACTCAAATTCGTCAAGGTACGGATGAATCTAATACTAATTCATGTCTAGATACAATCAAATCTAGACAAATATAAATCAACTAATTTGGGTTAGAGGGCGTAGTACTTATGAATCAGCTTTAAAGCATATCCCTCCAATCCATATTACTACTTGTCACTGAAATGGATGTATCTAGACATGTTTTAGTGGTAGATACATCCATTTCAACAACAAGTAGTATGAATCGGAGGGGAGTATCAATTTTGATTCAAATGAAACATATTTCGATCAAATTTAAACAAGCTCACTGAAGATTTTGAAAGCAAGTACTACTACTTACGAATCAGCTTTAGATCATATCTATCGGTCTCACGGCTCAAATACATACTCCATCCGACCCATATTAGCAATAAAACTTGACTAGATATGTTCATATCTAGATGAATCTAAGTCAACTAATATGGGTCGGAGGGAGTATCTTAAATCATAGATATATTTTAAGTCACAGAATTTTGGTTCAAACTGGGCTCAAATTTGTCCCAATATTAAGTGCACAGTGAGCTAGCTGCCCTCCCCGCCGCATGTGTACTCCGAGAAGTACGGGCAAAGTTCTCTGATACGTCCAAAACATATCTACTTTCCCGAACACTTTTGCTATTGTTTCTCCTCTAAACTTGTGTGATTTGGATACAACTAACACGGACCGACGTTGTTTTCAGCAGAATTACCTTGGTGTCTAGTTTTTGTGCAGAAAATCAACTATCAAGAAAAATCCTGAAAGATATGCCAAAAATCCTATTTCACCAGAAGACTCACGGAGCCAGAGTATGAGACAGAGGGGAGGTCTAAGGGGCCCACACACCCTACCAGTGGGTGGGCCCAGGCCACACCTGGAGGGGGTGTGGCTGCACCAGGCACCCCTCGGCCTCCCTCTTCGCCTATAAGATGCCTCTCGACCTAAAAACCGAGGGGGGGGTTTGATTTTTTCCAGAAAGAGTTCCGTTGTGCCACCACCACCAGAAACCGCGATTCGGAACCAGAAACTATGTTCTGGCACCCTACCAGGACGGGGAATTTGGAGAGGATCATCGCCATCGTCATCACCAACGTCTCTCCATCAACCATCCATGTTTCCCTCATCCATGAGTGAGTAATCCCCCGTTGTAGGCTATGGGGATGGTAGGGATTGGATGAGTTCTATCATGTAATCAAATAAGATTGTTAGGGAACAGTGCCTAGTATCTATATTAGTGCAATTTGACTTTGTTGCAACTTGCTGTGCTTAATGCTTGTCACTAGGGCTCGATTTCCATGATCTCAGATCTGAACTTATTATTGAATCATTATGATAGTATTGTTTGTGATATTATCTGCAAGTTGTGTACACATAACATTGTCTGGATCCAAAGGCCTTGAAGTGACAGAAATTGGGACAACCTGAGGGGATGGCTGTGATGTGAGGATCACGTGTGTTCACGGAGTGTTAATGCTTTGCTCCGGTGCTCTATTAAAAGGAGCACCTTAATTTCCAGTAGTTCCCTTGTGGCCCCGCTGCAACGGGCTGGCAGGACAAAAGATGTTGTGCAAGTTCTCATTGCGAGCACGCATGACTATATATGGAGTACATGCCTATGATTGTTTAGTACTTGGATGCTTATTCTTATTTATCTGCAATTTCCCTAGATCTTGAAGTTACATGTTTAGACTTGTCCATGCAACGCCCGTCCATCCATCCATATGCCTACCGCGCTCATATCCTACTATTTTCTACTACTGTTACTATTGCTCTTGTTCTACTGTTGCTGTTGCTTTGCTATTGCTACTACAAAACGGTTGCTATTGATAAACTTCTGTGAGCAAGAACTATTTCCAGGTGCAGCTGAATTGACAACTTAGTTTTTAAGGCTTGCAAGTATTCTTTGGCTCCCCTTGTGTCGAATCAATAAATTGGGTAATACTACCCTCGAAGACCGTTGCGATCCCCTATACTTGTGGGTCATCAAGACTATTTTCTAGCGCTGTTGGCGGGGAGCATAGCTATATTTGTAAGTTCACTTGGATCTATTATAGTTCACTGCTACTCCTTTCATCATGGGGAAGTCTCATGATGGAAAGTTTCCTATTTTACCATCCACTACAAGAAGAGGTACAGTCCTAAACACCTCGGATGCTCTTGATTCATCGTTTGTTATAAGTAAGCTTGTTACACCACCACCACATACTCATGCTACACACACTGCTACTACTGCTGAATCTGAAACTACTTCTGATACTCATGATGTTACTTCTACTTTGCTTGATGCGAGTGATTCATTAGGTCCTTTCCTAGATGCTACTATGGCTAGTCTAGGAAATACTGAACCTGTTAGCTCACCTGAGTCTAGAGAGAGATACGATATTAATGATGGTTACATTGAGTTTACTTATGAATTTATTGAAGAGTGCTGAAACACACATGATGCTAGTGCTATTAAGAGTCTCCTTGAGAGACGTACCATTATTCTTAAATTGTCCTATGATCCTAAGTTTTCCACCTCTCCCATAGATATTAAAGATAAAGATTATTATTTCTCTCTTGATTTATCCTATTTAGACATTGTTGAGAAAGAACCGTTTTGTGGGTGATACGTCCAATTTGCATCACCATTCTATATCATAATTTTCCTCTATTTGTTGATATGTCTATTATTATGAGGTATTACTTATGTCTTTTCCTATGATTTTGCATGTTGGATGATTCTTGAAGGATGGACTGCCGGAGTCAGGATTCTAATGGAAAAAGAGGTGTTTTGATGCAATTTCACGAAGATAAGAAAAATACCATAAAAATATTGGAAAATTATACTTTCCCAGAAGACGAAGGAAGCCAGAAGGGGAGGCGTAGATGGGCCATTGGGGGCCCACACCCCCTAGGTGCAGCCCCCCCTCGGTCACGCCTAGGGCAGGTGTGGCCCACCTGGCCGACCTCCGACTCCGCCCTCTCTCCTATAACTTCCTCTCGGAACCCTAATACCAAGGGAGCGACCACAGAAAGATTTCCGCCGCCTCTGTGGGGCCGAAAACACCGAGAGAGAAAGAGCTCTTATGTAGACAGATTTCTGCCAGGGAAATTCCTTCCCGGAGAGGGGAGATCGTCGCCATCAACACCGTCATCAAGCTAGACTTCATCGGGATCATCATCATCATCATCATCCACACCATCATCTCCACCAGCACCATCCTCACCACTCCATCCCGCTATAACAATCGTGTTGGATACTTGCATAGTTCTTAGGGGAAACTTTCTCGGTGTTAATTACTATTGTAGTTGATGCTTGTGGGTGGAACTATTGGAGTATTGTTTATGTTCAGATTGTTACCCATTACCATATCATCTTTGATTTTGATCCATATGATGTCTCGTGAGTAGTTCGTCTAGTTCTTGAGGACATGGGGGAAGTCATGTTGTTAGTAGTGGATTTGTGTTGAGATATTATTCAATGGTTTAGTATTTAAGTTGTGGTGCTATTCTTCTAGTGGTGTCATGTGAACGTCGACTACATGATACTTCACCATTTATAGGCCTAGGGGAATGCATTGTGTATTTGGATACTAATTGTGGGGTTGCCAGAGTGACAGAAACATGAACCCCCGTTAGGACACCATTGCACAAGGGAGCGTAGGATCTCAGAGTTTAAGGTTGTGGTTAGGTTTATACCTTAATTTTTTTCTTGTAGTTGCGGATGCTTGCAGGGAGTTTAATCACAAGTATGTATTAGTCCAAGTAAGGTCGGTACATTAGCAAAGGTTCACCCACACAACACTTACAACACCAAAGAAGGGTACTCAGCTATTTGAAGCGAAAGCACTTGACAGAATTCCCATGTGTCCTCGAGAACGTTTGGTCCTTATAAGTATTTCCACCGGCTTATCCTTTGCTAAGAAAGGATTGGGCCACTTGTTGCAGTTGTCTGTTGTCTTTATTACTTGCACTTTGTTTTGTTGCTTTATCAGAAAACCCCTAAAAATCTATTTGCTAAGTATTACAGAGATTTCCTGCTCCATACCACTAGTCAACACCTTCTGCTTCTCGTCGGGATCGACACTCCTATTTATCGAAAGTACTGCGATACACCCCCTATACTTGTGGGTAATCTAGCCTATTTTCTGGTACCGTTGCCGGGAAGTGAAGCGTTATTTAAGAGTGGAACTGATAAAGGAAACTTCTACTGTGAGTATTGATTTTTGTTTATGTTTGTTACTTTGTTTCCAATATGGATAACCCACTTGGTTTTGTGTTTGGGAAAACTACTACCACTGTTAGGGTAGTAGATGAACCACCACCTGTTGAGATAGATCCTTTTAAGATACCTACAAGTATTGTTGATCGTGTTATGGATAATTATTATTTAGGTGATGGAACTGTCCACCCTGGTGATTTTCACTTGCTCTTTATCCATGAATTATGCGGGTTGTTTAATTGTGCAGGTATCACAACTAAATAGGTGAAGAAGAAGTTACTCTCTATATCCTTGAAAGGGAGAGCTGCAGAATGGTATAAGCTGCTGAAGAATGGACAATCCATGGAATGGGAGAAAATGGCTTATCTCTTTTATTCTAAATTCTATCCTCCCAGTGAGATTCATAAGGACAGAAATCTGATATATAACTTTTGGCCTCGTGATGGAGAGAGTAGATCTCAAGCTTAGGGGAGATTGAAGTTACTTATGCTTAAATGTCCTATTCATGAACTCCCTAACAATATTATTATCAATAACTTTTATGCTAGGATTTCTCTTCATGATAAAGATTTACTATATGCTTCTTGTGCTGGATCATTCACACGTATGAAGGAAGAAGCTAAATGAGATCTCCTAGACCGTATTCAATAGAACACTAAAGCTTGGGAGAATGAAAAAGGAAGAAAGTCAGGTATAACCTATGATTATGAATGCATAAAATCTTTTATGGGAACTGATGACTTCCGTAATATTAGTAATGAGTATGGTCTTGATTCTCAAGTCCTTGCAAAGTGTTTTAAGGCCTTTGCCTCTTATATTGAAATTCCCAAAAAAGAGTGGGACAAGTACCATGCTCCTTATAAAGACATCATTACACATGTTCCTGCTAGCATAGAAGTCTATACCGTTGATCCGATTTTGCCTGAACCTTATGTTGAGAAAATCCCTTTTCCTGCTAAGGTAAAGGAACATTCTGTCATAGCTAATGTGGTTAGAAAAAGTACAAAAAAACTTTGGAACTGATGAGCAAATAAATATTGAGCCTGTGGTAGCTATTGTGAAAGATCTTGTCACTAGAAATATAGAGGATGAGCATATTGTATTCTGTGAAGACGCTTCTAATATTGTCTCTCATCCTAGAAAAGCTAGTGTCCATGTGCTTTCTGTTAGAATTGGTAATCATTGTTATTATGGTTTATGTGATATTGGTGCTAGTTCTAGTGCTATTCTGTATGAGCTTTACAGGGAAATTATGCATGGAATTGGTCCTTGTGAGCTTGAGGATATTGATGTGGTTATTCACCTTGCCAATAGAGAGAAAGTCTGTCCCATTAGCATTGTAAGAGATGTGGAGGTTCTTTGTGGTAAGATTAAATATCCTGCTGATTTTCTAATACTTGGTTCTGAAGCTAGTAAAACCTATCCTATTATCTTTGGTAGACCCTTCTTGAATAGTTGTGGGGCTATCATAGATTGTAGGAAGGAAAAAGTTTTGACTAAGTTTGATGGAGAGTCTTATGACTTTAATTTTTCCAAATTTGCTAAAACTCCTTATGAAAGTGAACTGCCTAATGAGGATTTCAGGGTTGAACAACTTTCTGCTATCTCTCTTGCTCCTGACAATGCCTTGCAGCAACTTATGGAAGATCATGAAAGCGATGTCTTCATGAAGGAAATAAATGAGATTGACGAGGTTTTCCTTCATCGACCTGAGCTACTTAAGCATAATCTACCCGTGGAAGATTTGGGTACCACACTACCACCTAAAGGGGACCCTGTTTTCGAATTAAAACTTTACCTGATGATCTTAAATATGCTTATATTGATGATAAGAAAGTATATCCTGTTATTATTAGTTCTAAGCTTTCAGGAAACAAAGAAGAGAGGTTATTGGAAATACTGAAGAAACACCGAGGAGTTATGGGCTATACTCTTGATGATCTAAAAGTGATTTCTCCTACTATATGTCAGCATGCTATTAATATAGAACCTGATGCAAAACCAGTTGTTGAGAACCAACGCCGTCTAAATCCTAAGGTGAAGGATGTGGTAAGAAATGAGGTATTAAAACTTCTTGATGCTCGTATTATTTACCCTATTGCTGATAGCCAGTGGGTTAGTCTTGTTCATTGTGTTCCCAAGAAAGGGGGAATAACTATTGTGCCGAATGAAAATAATGAGCTTATACCCCAAAGAGTAGTGGTTTGGTATAGGATGTGCATTGATTTTAGGAAGGTTAATAAAGTTACTAAGAAAGGTCATTATCATTTGCCCTTTATTGATCAAATGCTTGAGAGGTTGTCTAAAAAGACCCACTTCTGTTTTCTTGATGGTTATTCTGGGTTCTCTCAAATTGCTATAAAAGTGCAAGATCAAGAGAAAACCACTTTCACTTGTCCTTATGGCACTTATGCTTATAGGCGTATGCCTTTTGGTTTATGTAATGCTCCTGCTACCTTTCAAAGATGTATGTCTGCTATTTTTCATGGTTTTTGTGAAGAAATTGTGGAGGTTTTTATGGAAGATTTCTCTGTCTATGGAACTTCTTTTGATAACTGTTTGCACAACCTTGATAAAGTTTTGCAGAGATGAGAAGAAATCAACCTTGTTCTTAATTGGGAGAAATGCCATTTCATGGTTAATGAAGGGATTGTTCTTGGACACAAGATCTCTGAAAGAGACATTAGAGTTGACAGAGCCAAAATTGAAGCAATTGATAAGATGCCTTGTCCTAGGGATATTAAAGGTACTCGTAGTATCCTTGGTCATGCTAGTTTCTATAGGAGGTTTATTAAATATTTCTCCAAAATTTCAAAGCCCCTTACTAATCTTCTTCAAAAAGATGTACCTTTTGTTTTTGATGATGATTGTAAGGAGACTTTTGAAACTTTGAAGAAAGCTTTGACTACTGCTCCTATTGTTCAACCACGTGATTGGAGTTTACCTTTTGAAATTATGTGTGATGCTAGTGATTTTGCTGTGGGTGCTGTCCTTGGGCAACATGTTGATAATAAGTTGAATGTTATTCATTATGCTAGCAAGACTCTAGATGCTTCTCAAAAGAATTATGCTACTACTGAAAAAGAGTCCTTCGCTGTAATCTTTGCCTGTGATAAGTTTAGACCCTATATTGTTGATTCAGAGGTCACTATTCATACTGATCATGCTGCTATTAAGTACCGTATGACAAAGAAGGACGCTAAGACTAGGCTTATTAGATAGGTGCTGCTTTTACAAGAGTTCGATCTGCATATTGTAGATATGAAAGGTGCTGAAAATCCTGTTGCTGACAATTTATCTCGTTTGGAAAACATTTCTTTTGACCCCTTGCCTGTTAATGATAGTTTTCCAAATGAGCAGTTGGTTGCAATAAGGGTAAGTCTGCATGAGAGTCCTTGCTATGCTGATTATGCTAACTTTATTGTTTCCAATTATTTGCCTCCAACCTTTATAACCTAGCAAAGAAGAAAATTCTTTTATGATCTAAGGCATTACTTTTGGGTTGACCCACACTTATATAAAGAAGGAGTAGATGGTATTATGCGAAGATGTGTTCCATAATTTAAACAACAAGAGATATTGAGAAAATTTCATGGCAACGCTTATGGAGAACACCATGCTGGGGATAGTACTGCACAAAAGGTTTTACAATCTGGATTTTATTGGCCTACCCTTTTCAAAGATGCAAGGAAGTTTGTCTTATCATGTGATGAATGTCAACGAGTTGGTAACATTTCTAGACGCAATGAAATTCCTATGAATTATTCTCTTGTTATTGAACCTTTTGATTGTTGGGGATTTGACTTTATGGGTCATTTTCCTCCTTCAAAAGGCTATACTCATATTCTTGTTTTTGTTGACTATGTTACAAAGTGGGTAGAAGCCATACCTACAAACAACGCTGATGGTAAGACCTCTTTAAAAATGCTTAAGGATGTTATTTTTCCTAGGTTTGGTGTGCCTAGATATCTCATGACTGATGGAGGCTCTCATTTTATTCATGGGGGTTTTAGAAAAACTCTTGCTAAGTATGATGTAAACCATAGAATTGTTTCAGCTTATCACCCCTAAACTAGTGGGCAAGTAGAACTCTCCAATAGGGAAATTAAATATATCTTGCAAAAGGCTGTTAATAGATCTAGGAAAAATTGGGCTAAAAAGTTGAATAACGCTTTATGGGCTTATAGAACTGCTTATAAAAATCCTATGGGGATGTCTCCTTACAAAATGGTCTATGGGAAAGCTTGTCACTTGCCGTTAGAATTAGAACACAAAGCTTATTGGGCAGTGAAAGAGTTGAATAGAGATTTTAAACTTGCTGGTGAGAAAAGATTGCTTGACATGAGTACCTTAGATGAGTGGAGAAGTGAAGCTTATGAAAATGCTAGACTCTTTAAGGAAAAAGTAAAAATATGGCATGATAGCAGAATTCTAAAAAGGGAGTTCCATGTTGGTGAGAAAGTTCTTTTATATAGGCCTCGTCTTAGATTTTTTGCAGGGAAACTACTCTCAAAATGGGAAGGACCTTTTATTATTGAGGAAGTATATCGTTCAGGTGCTATCAAAATATCTTCTTTGAAGGACAACACTACACTGGTGGTGAATGGCCAAAGGCTCAAACATTATATTTCTAGAGATTCTTATAATGAAGACGTTGACATTATTCAAATGGTGACTCCGGAAGAATTTATTAGAAACCAAACACCAGAATCTGCAGAGTCCGTCTTTGAATAGGTAAAAGTGGTGAAAACAGAAGGTTCGTGAAAACCCTATCTTTTTATATCTTTGGTGTTCTTATTACATACGAAAGGCTATGAAACGAAACAGAGGAGGAAACGAAGGCCGGGGTGGCCACACCCACCCCAGGCGCAGGCTCCAGTTGGCCGCGCCTAGAGGGGGTGTGAACCCCCGAGCTTCGTCTCTGCCTTGTTTTCATACCAGTACCTTCCTTATGCTTTGAAACTTCGTAATATATAACCCCCCGGGTTCCCCGAGGTTCGTGCATCGTGTTCTCGTCGTGTTTTCGGTTCGATCTGTTTCTGTCAGGAAATCTTCTCAAGTTAGTGCACCATGGTCTCCGCCAACGACAAAGGCAAGAAGCCCGTGGAAGAAGAAAGGATTGCTGCTAGGCTTGAAGACATGGATTGGAGCGCCGAGGAGGAAGTTAAGATGGAGGAACAAACCACCGCAGGGTCAAGGGCAAGGAAACCTACTTTTGTAGGAGAAATTAACACTGGACATGCTTTTTCTCGTATGCAGGGGATTATAGCCTCCGTTCCAGACTTCAGATCCTGCCCTGAGGCAGTGGAAGCCTTCGAACAACTAATGAGTTTTGTGATATGTACCGTGCTTTGAGGATGAGGGTGGATATACTTCAAGAAGATAATGACAGGCTTCGTAATATGCTGGAGGGTTTCCTTACCCTAAATAAGAGAACATCACCACCACCAAAGGAGTAATTCGTCATCTGGTTTGGCATCCCCTTGGCTTGTTCCAAGCTTGGGGGAGTGTCGCGGTATCACACCATTATCTTTTATCTTTCACCTTTTTAGATTCATATCTTTGGTAGAGGAGTTATCTTATAGGTTGGTTTGCATGCGGAAGTATCTCTCCTTTAGTTGATTATCTATGTATCCCTTGGTCTGAGTGCCTTTATGGAATATTAATGAGAAGTTTCATCTTTTACTTTTTGCACTTCTTATTTTAGTTTTCAATCTCCATTATATGATTTATCTTGTTGATCAGTATTGGCATCATAGTACTAGGTAAAGGCCTATCAGTGGCGCATCATTTTGGGACTTCTGTGGCGCATATGGTATACGCCACTGTTATCTCGCCACTAAAGTGTAGTTCTGTGGCGCATATTGAAATGCGCCACAATAGTCTCAAAAACTTCTGTGGCGCATATTGCCAAAATGCGCCACAGAAGTCTTGAACCATATCTCAAACTTTTGTGGCGCATATTGCCAATATGCGCCACTGAAGTGTTTTTCAAAATTCAAAAAAAACCTGCCAGATCTGGCCGGAGTGGGAGGTGGGTGGTGGGTGGTGGGTCGTTAGAGTAGGAGGAGTACGAGGAGTAGGAGGAAGGGTTTCCGGAGTAGGAGGCCACCAATGTAGGTGGAGTAGCAGGGGAGGGGTCGCCGGAGTAGGAGGAGTCGCCGGAGTAGGAGGAGAAGGAGGTCGTCGCTGGAAGAGGAGGAGGAGTAGGAGGTGATGGAGGAGGTGTCGCCGGAGGTGGTGGAGGCCTGTAAGATCCCTCCCTTATAAAGGTAAGGATCCCTGTGATTACAATGCTAGTCCCTGGATCAATAGCTAGCATCCACAGTTAAGATGTAATATCAAGAAACAAAGGTCATAATACAACTTTATAACCAGGAATAAAATAATTCATTACATCTTACATAGCTCATTTGGCTATATCATTACAATGCAGCAGAAATAACTATATCATGGGGTCCTTCATCTTCAAAGTGCCACAGACAATCATGTTGGTTGTAGACTTGTAATCCTAATCAACACACTTCACTAACATCAAACAAACATGCAACATAATAAGTTACAGCCACAAGGGTCAATACTTTGAATTGTATTGGCAAGTGATACCATGGGAGTATAGTGGAGTCTATCATCTATATGCATTTGGCTAAGTGGATCTTAGGCTTGCTTTGCTCAAAATAGATTTTCCTTATCATTTGAAAACACTAAGCTTTTGCTTGTCAAAATCACCCAAGGAACCACCAATAGAAATTGGTGAACCTTCAACCCTTGTTCAACCACAAGTTTTTAACTTAGAAATTGGGATGAGGAGATTCTTGATAGCTTCCATGTCTTGATGCTCAAATTGTCCTTTGCCAGGTACATGGCTAAGTACTTAGATTTTACACTCTGCAAAGGTGGTGCACTTTCCCCACAAGACTTGGTTTCACCAAGACATGATCTTTCAGAAGCCTTCCCTTAGACCAGAATGGACGCGTTCCAACCTATCAATCCCCTACCACCAACTGTCCATTTGGATAAGTTATTGCAACCTATATGATCCAGGCAGAGCCCATAATGTCAAGTGGCTGCACTTGAAGCTTCCCAACATTTGACATCTTAAATCTCTTTGTTCCTGGGTGGCAATCCACAAGTGAGATACACAAGGTAAACCATAGAAATGGGCCTTGTGTAACCACTCAACCAAAAACCACCAATCAAGCCCCTTTACACCCAGGTGATTCATTCACTTAGTTGTTTTATTAAACAAAACACAAGTCCTTGACTTAGAAATATTCCATAGCATGAATGTAAACCACCCTTGTTTTCTACTAGCTAAGCTAAGCATGGTAGTAGTAGGAATCTTAACATAGGATAATTATACTAAGGTTTCATCTACTAGGATTTCCCATGGCATGGTTTATACTTAGCAAAATTTCCATGCAAGTCCTACTTAGAAATATCACTAATGCATAGTGAAAATAATGGGACAAAAGTATGAAGCATCACTTGCCTTTTTGGTAGAGATTATAAGTTCACTCCTTGATCTTGCAGTAGTCACTCTCTTCAAATGTCACTACAATTCAATCAAGCAAGACACAATTTCAATCTACCACTCAAGCAATCATCACATAAAATAATAAAACCAAAGCAATGCATGCAAGCATGCCAAAGATTTTTTTATTTGGAAAAATGGTTTCTAATAGGTTATAAACATTTGAAAACACCTATTGGTCATTTAGAAAAGTGGTAGAACCATTTGATACCAAGTTAGTGATAAATGGCTACTTTAAATCATTTTTGTTTTGCTAGAAATGGTTTAAATCAAAGTGATAATTTCTAGTATTTTGGCAAATACATTTTGAAACAAAATTGTTAGTGTTTTAAGGTCAAATGTTTAATATTGAAACCATTTACAAAAGGTTTTACCTATAAACCACTCCTATACCAAATCAATATTTTATGTTGTTAAAATTGCTTTGTAGCAAAGTAAAAAATTTATAGGGTTAATCAAATATATTTTTAAATCCTAAAACTTGGTGTTTAGGGTCAGAGAGTTTAAATCAAAACATTTTCCAAAGGTTTTTCTCCAAAAGCATTTTTAATATAATAACCATATTTTTATTTGAGTAGAAATGTTCTAAATCAAAGATTCATCTTTTAATTTCACAAAATATACTTTTAATTCCACAAGTTGTTTTATATGGTCAGTAGGTTCAAAACAACCAATTTTTCAAAGATTTTTATCCTAAAAACATTGCTAGAACAATTTTTATATTCAAAATATACCTACACATGTTTCTGCAATTTCAAACAAATTTTCCAGAAGCAATTCATTAAACAAAGTGCATGGTTTGATAGAGTTTGTTTTGCTGATTCCATTCATATAAAATTTGAAAAATTTGGACGTGTGGAGAAAAAGTTATGAATTTTACAAAATCATTCATCTAATATATCAAAATCTGTTTTTAAAACCTGTGTCTGGCCACGTGGCTGTTTTTTATTAGGCGGTACCGGTTCGTCTGGTTCGAGCACTGTGGTTCGTTGGATCTAATGCAAATCGCACGGTGCAGAGGCTAACTTACCCCTTCGCTTGACTTTCTATCGCATCCATTAGATCGAGATCCTACGGTTCATATCTACTAGCCATCGAGTGGCGGCGCTGGCGGCGGCAAGTGGCGGCGGCGCACTCGGCAAGTGATGTTGCCGGTGATACAGGGGGTTAGAGAGAGAGATAGGGGTAGCTCACCAGGTTCGCAACGATGAGAGGATGCTCAACGTGGCAGTCGCTTGTCAAGGGGCGCTCGTGGTCGATCTTAATCGCTCGCCGGAGTTTCTTTCGGGCTCGGGTGCGGTCAGTCGTCGTTGGGGGCGATGCTACGGAGCACGGGAGAGCAAGCAAACAGTGTCGTCAGATGCACGGGAGAGTGGGGAGTACAGGAGAATCAGTGAGAAGGGATGGCGCGGTCAGGTGTTACCAGGGGGCTTCGCCGGAGACGGAAACAGACGACGGCGATGGTTTGCGTTGACGTTGACGACGATGCAGAGCATGCGTGGCTGAACGGGCGACACTGGGAGATGCGCCAGAGGCCAGGGAGTATGCTCGTATGCGCCAGGGAGCAAGGGGGCGTGGGCTGGCCGGAATCCGTCGGTGAGCTCGTCGTAGCAGTGAGGGCGCGAGCTCAAAATTGTGGCAGCCTGGTGGCTCTGGTGGGGTGATGATTGGGGGGGAAATAAGATGGGAGCATGGCGATTAAGTATGCATGGTCTCGGGCGAGATTTACTCATGCATTCAACGAGAATTGAAGCTGCAAATTACACAGGAAACGGCCGGAGGAAAGAAGGGGAGGAACTGGTCGCGAGGACGACGATGAGCTGGCGGTGGGGTCGATTGGTCAGTGAGAGAGAGAGAGACGCGAGGTGGGGTCCGGCAGTCAGCGGCTGAGTGGGTTCAACTGTTGGTGTGAATCGTTTTTCCTGCGGGGAAGAATAAATGGACCTGCTGGGCTGGACTAGGCTCGCTGGCTGGGCTGGCTTTGTTTCATTTTTTTATACAGAAACTTTTTCTTTTTCTATTTCCATTATTCTGTTTTGATTTTTATTTAAATAATTCAAGCACTATTTGAATTCAAACCTCCACCAAAATTTGTGTAGATTTTAATACTGTTATTTAACATATTCTAAAGTCAAATTTAGAATATTTCTTTTATTCTTCTTAGGGTATATTAATTATTAAAAATAGGCCCTTGTCTTAATTCAAGCAAGATTTTAAATATAATTTCAATTCTAATTTGAATTCAAATTTTTACCAAACCCTTTTGCAGTAGGTTTTATTTATTTATTAGGGTGTCAAATAATTCACTTTGAATTATTTGGAATATTTTTAATATGATTTATTAATCATTTAAATTGGGTATTTGTCGTTATTCCAATGAAATCAAATATGGGTTTAATTCCATAAATTTTATTTAGGTGATTTCTTTGATCCCATTTAAGTTAATTAAATAACTCTTATTCCACTTGGGTATATTCCAAATATTATTTTCCCATGCTTTAATTAGTCATTCTTATTAGGGATTTGTCTTAATCAAATGGAATAGAATTTGGTTAGGTCCATATTATTTTATTTGAATTTTATTTATCCATTTATTTCATTTGAACTTGGATTACATTCATTCCATTTATTTTTGGATTTGGCCAAGATTTAATTTGGCTTTTAAAATACTCCTTATTTATTATTTCTTTCTTTATCTTATAAAATCCATATCTTTTTATTTAAAGATCCAAACTTGGTGATTCAAATTGGTAAAATCTTATTTAATATTTGTTTATCCTTTTAAATCTCTTTAGGATTATTTGCTCACCATTTGGTATGGATTTTTAGATAGGTGCTTTATTAGCTTTGGAAATTCAATTTCCTTATCTTACTAAGTTCATAAGATTTTATTTGTGGTTCCAAATTGAATGAAATCAATTTCTATGGTTTTATAATATTTCTATTTGTCATTCTAGATCATTTATAAGTGTTTGTTGAAAAATCTTTATATGGATCAAATCTTTAGTCTTTGAGATAACTTGGAAATGTTTTCCTTCCATTAGGGTTTTAGAGTTTTGGTTTATTTTCCAAGTGTTTAAATTTCAAGATGCATTTATGAAGAATGCATTTCACTTGATTTGAATTTAGTTGGATTCAAATTTTATCTAAGGTTTGTTCAAGATGGGTTTTCATGAATTCATTTCAAACAAAAAGTTTCTGCTCACCCTAAATTTCAACAATTATTTATTTTGTTTATTTATTTTTCACATTACAAAATTTGGAAAATTTTGGGATGTGACAAGGCCATGGCCGGAGTAGGAGGAGGATTTGGCCGGAGAGTGGAGAAGGAGGAGGAGAAGGGGAGGAAGAGGAGGAGAGAATAAGAGGAGGAAGATAAGTAGAGGAAGAAGGGGAGGAAGAGAAGAAGAGGAGGAAGAGAAGGAGAGGAAGAAGGGGAGGAAGAAGCGGAGGAATAAGGATAGGAAGAGAATAAGAGGAGGAAGATAAGAAGGAGAGGAAGAAGGGGAGGAAGAGAAGAAGTGGAGGAGAGGAGTAAAGGGGAGAATGATAAAAGAGAGGGGGACACAATGCAAATGTTTGCCTAGAGAAGTTTCCCCAGGATCCCAAGAAGGCCAATATGTAATTTTGTTTGAAATTTTTAAGGGTGGTAGTACCCTAGATGTCTTGAGCCTATTTGTAACCCTAGCCTTCCCAAATCTCGGGACGAGATTTATTTTAAGGGTGGTAGCCTGTCACATCCCAAGATTTTCCAAATCTTGTAATGTGAAAATAATTGAATAAAATAAAACTTTGTTGATTTTCAGGGTGAGAAGAAACTTTTGTTTCCAATTGGGAACTTTCAAAACCTATTTGGATCAAATAAAATCCTAAAGGAATTTAAAAATAAGATATTTAAACAATAAAGCTTAAAAATATTTAAAATTACTATTTTGAATCTTTTAATAAAAAGATTAGTTTTCAAAAGAAAAGGAGATTTATAAATAAGGATTATTTTATAAGCCAAATTAAAACTTGGCCAAAGCCTTGGAAATAAAATATTTCTATTTGATAAAAATAGTAAAGGTTTATTTAAAATAAAATTAATAAGGATTTAATATCCAAGTTTTATAAATAAAGGTTTTACTATTTTAATTAACCATCAAAACTTATTTATTTAATTCAAATAAGTTTTCCAAGTATTTTATATTTTCAAATAAAACCTACTGATTTGGTTTTGAAAATATTTAGATTTCAAATGGAGATTTTATTAAATAAACCAAAACCTATTTGAATTAATATCAAGATCTATTTTATTTAATTATTAAATAGATCCTAAAAAAAATATTTTATTTGGGATTTTGTTTATGTTGTTAAACAGAACCAAATTCAATTGCAAGGTGTGTTGAATGTTTGAATGTGATTTGAATGCTTGTTTGGTTGTTTGAATTTCAAAACAGAAAAAGAAATAGAAAAAGAAAAAGGTTTCAGAATAGGAAAAAAATAGAAGTGGACAGCAGCCCAGTCGGCCAGCCCATTAAGCCCAGCAAGCCCACCTATTTCCCCCTCTGCCGAAACGTTTTCTCACTCACCAGATGACTCGTGCAGTGAATGACTGGTGGACCCTCCCCTCACTCCCTTTCTCACTGACCAGCCGACCCCACCTTACTGTTCGTCCTCCTCACCCGCCGCGACCTCTTCTCCCCCAAACCTCGTCGCCGTTTCTGTCAAATAACTGCGCGCTTGATTCCTCTTAACCACGCGTTGAATCAGCCCCGTGACCGCGCGCATTTAAGCGTCCCTCTCCCCCTCTCTGATCTCCCTCACACGCCAGACCTCCCCTGCCCCCAGGCTGCCACGAATTGAGCTGGCACTCCCTCTGTTCCGACGACGCTCCGGTGAAAATTCCGGCGACCCAGCGCCGCCCCTTGCCTCATTGACCACGCACACATACTCCACACATCCTTGCGCATCTCCTCGTGCCACTAGTTCGCCCGCGAGTGCCCCGTAACGTCGGCTTCGTCAACCTCAACTCGCCACCGCCGTCTGCCGTTTCTCCGACGATCTCCCTCTGGTAAACCAGACTACCCCGACCCCTCTCAATCACGCACACATCATTGCCGTGTCTTTGCGCGTCTGACCGTGCGTTTCGTTTGTCTCCGAGTGATCCATAGCACCGTCCTCGACGACGACTGAGCGTGGCCGAGGCGCAGCTCCACTCCGGCGAGCAATCCACCTCGTTCCCGTGCGCCCCTCGACGAGATACTGCCACGTTGAGCTTCCCCAGGCGTCTGCGAACACGGTAAGCATATTCTTTTCCTCCCTCGCTTCCTATAGCATCGACTCCGCCATCGTCTGACCATCGCCGCCGCGCGCAGCCGTCGAGCGCCGCCCGTCGTTGGTCTAGATGCTTTGAACCGTTAGATGCAAATCCTGCGGTTGTGTTAGGTTCACTTAAACGAAAGGGTATGTGACGATCTAAGCCGCACAGGCCCCTTTTAATCCAACGGTCTGCAGCACGCGATCCGTGCGAACCGGTACCGTCCAATAAGAAAGCGACGCGTGGCCAGTTTTGTTTAAAACAGAAATTTGAAAACAGAATTGTTTGCAGATTTGAAAACCCTATAACTTTTGATCCACACGTCCAAAAATTACAAACTTTATACCATTGGAATCAGTGGAACAAGCCCTAACCAACCATGAATTTTTTTTAGTAAATAGTATCTGTTAGATTGTTTGTTTTTGCAGAAACATTTGTATGCTTGTTTAGATTAGAAAAATTGTTCGAAAATGTTTTTGAGGTTGAAATTTTGGCAAATTGGTTTGTGGTGAACTTACTGACCCTAGGAACCAACCCATGGATTTAAAAATGAATTTGGTGAAATTTAGGATGGATTAATTGATTTAGCCATTTCTAGCCAAATAAAAATAATGGTTTTGTTATGAAAATGTTTTTGGAGTAAAAACTTTGGGAAAATGATTTGGACCAAACCTACTGACCCTAAACACCCAGTTTTGAGAAACAACAACTTATTTGGTGAACAACTTAAAGTTGTTGCTTTGATAAAAATATTTTCCACCACATGAAATAATGAATGGATTTAAAAATGGCTTATAGACAAAACCCTTTTGCAAATGACTTTGCCACTTTGGAAAATGACCACTTTGGACTTTACAATGTTTAGAGCCTAGTAGAAACCATCTTTGCAAATAAAACTATCCCTTGCATGCTTACATGCATGACTTAGATCCCATTGTTTATGTGTGTGAATTGTTTGATTGATTAATGGTTTGGAATGTTAGTTGATATTGTGTTTGCTTGATTGATTGTAGTGAAGTTAGAAAAAGTGTGAGACTAGCAAGATCAAGGAGTAAACCAACATTCTCTACCAAAAGAAAGGCAAGTGACACTATCATCTAAAGTCCTACTATTTTCATTATGTCTATGGCAATCACTTTGTGTTGTGCTCCAAAGGAAAACCACCCAGGAAACTTAGAGATTGAACATGTTTCTCCAATTGTGGCTTTCGTGTGCAACCACATGCTATTTATGGCTCTGGCTTAGTCAACTACATTGGGAAGACCCATGCATTGTCTTCAGCTTACTGGACATGAGGACCTGGAATCCTACATGGGTACTGAAGACAAGCTGGCAATGGTGTATGGGAGGACCCTCTGGAAAGACTTCGTCACATTCTCAATCTGCCGGTACTCCATCTTGGTGAGCACCAATCCAGTGGCCACTGGTGGCAACAAGATGGGATTGTGACATGTGGGTAAAGTGTACTACTTCTGCACAAGATAATAAAATCTAAGTACTTAGCCGTGTCCCCGGTTATGGACAATACTGAGCAACTAAAGTTTGAAGCTATGGGAAATCTCGACATTCTAATTTCTAAAAGAAAACTTTTAAAACTTGATGCACTTGGGGGTACCAAGGAGCTCAAGAGATTTTGATGAAAACTTGATGCACTTGGGGTTACCAAGAAGCTCAAGAGATTTTGATAAAACTTGAAGCACTTGGGGGTACCAAGGATCTCAAGAGATTTTTGACAAGGACTTGAATACTTGGGGATACCAAGGAGTTCAAGGGATTTTGATAAAGAGATTTGACAAAGGAAACAAAACCATTTGAAAAGATAGGATAAATTATTGCTTTCTGCAAAGGAGCCTTAAACCCTACTTAGCCAAATATGCATGTAATGATAGGATCCACTTATATTCAAGATAGTAGTGAAACTTGCCAATACAATTCAAATGTATTGACCCTTGTGGCTGTAACTTGTAATGTTGCAGGTTTGATTGATTTTAGTGAAGAATGATTGATTAGGATTACAAAGTCTACAACCAACATGTCTGCCTGTGGCACTTTGAAGATGAAGGACCCCATACTTATAGTTATTCCGCTGCAATGTAATGTAATAGCCAAATGAGCTATGTTAGATGTAATAAAATTATGTTATTTCTGGTTATAAAGCTATATATGACCTTTGTTTCTCGATATTACATCTTAACTGTGGATGCTAGCTATTGATCCAGGGACTAGCATTGTAAACACAGGGGACTCCACCTTATATTGTATTAAAGGTTGGGACACTCCCTCTACACCTACTTCCTCCCTATATCCAGCAAGCATTTGAGTTGTTGTGTTTCAAGCATTCATATGGTGATTTATTCACTCATGTTCTCTATCTTCCTTGTTTGCACAAGACTCTTATCTATTGAGTATTACTTTGAAAGACTTTGAAAGTGCACTTCCTATCCTTATGATTTTGATGTTTGATGATAACACACCTATCGGTTTAATCGTGCGCTAAGTCTATCTCAGGTCTTTAAGGTTGTGGCACTAAAAATGCATTGCCCACAATTGGCATTGCCAAAGTCACCAGTGCTGACCGGTAGTACCGGAAGTTACAACCGGTACTACCGCTTGGCGCCGGTAGTACCGCTCCCTTGTATCGGACGCGTCAGATTGTGAAGGAAACGTCTCGTCAATCCTCAGTACCACCCGGTACCGCGGGGCGGCACTACCGCCTCAACCGGTAGTACCGCTTGTACCAAGCGGTACTACCGCTTGACATTGGTAGTACCGCCCGGCTGTACCGGGCAACACTGAGGGAGGACAAGGGCTCTCCCTCCAACACAGTACCAACCGGTACCTGGTGCCAGTACTACCGCCCCGACCGGTAGTACCGCTTCTCAGGACCGGTACTACCGCTTAGCGGTAGCACCGCTTGGTTGGTCTGGGGGTGACTGAGGCTGGCTCAACCATGTGGCGCATATCCGGTACCTAGTCTGGGGCTGACCGGTACTACCACTTGAGTACTAGTGGATTTAATGCCCAACGGGCAGATTCCTCCGAGTGCTATAAATGGCCCTCCACCTACCTTGGGAAAAGTTGCTCATCGCATTTAAGAACACCCCGTCCATTCGAGCCACCAAATCGCCAAGATCTCTTCACTCAACCATCCAAAGTCTTTGATCTTTGGAGAATCAAAGGAGGAGCCCTTGATCTACTACTTCACCAAGAGAGATCTTCATTTCCCCCTCATTAACTTGAGGGCCCCTTGCTCTAGTGTTTCTTTGGAAACTCTAGTTCTAGATTTGGTTCTTACAAGTTTGTCTTTGATTTTTTGACAGCTTGCTTGTTTTCGAGAGCCTCCAATTAAGTTGTGGATGTGTGCCTCGAACTAGTTGTAAAGGTGTCGGCTTCCACCTTGAAGGTTGCCGATATAGTGGAAGAGGTGAATCGAACCCATCGGGGTGAGGTTCATCAGAGAATAAGGGAGGCCTTTCGTGGCGTAGGTGGTTTGATACCACCCCCTCTCCAAACGTAGACGTACTTCCCCTCAAAAGGAAGGAACTACGGGAAACAAATCCTTGTGTCTCCGCGTCCGCCACTTTGGTTACTTCTATCCTTTACCTCACTCTACCTTACTTGTTCGTACTTAGTGTTGTGCTAGTTGGTACTCGTTTGACATATAGGTAAATCCACCGTAGTTTCATAATCTAGAGAATTCACCTTTCTTGTCAAACCTTAAGTTGAAAAAGAAGAAAATTTGAAGTAGCGCCTATTCACCCCCCCCTCTAGGTGCCCATACGATCCTTTCAATTGGTATCAGAGCCTCGGCTCTTTATTCAGGCTTTACCGCCTAAGAGTATATGGGTAGCAACTATGGGGAAGGTGGTGGTGAGCGTACCTCGATGACCATGGATGATCTCAAAAACTTGGAAACAATATTGAGCTCATCCTTTGGTCAACGAAGTCAAGAAATTTCTTGAGCAACTTATTAAAGATAAAGATGGCTCATCATCCCCTTCTCCTCAAGAGGAGCCTCCATCAGTAATACCTAAGGGGAATGCCCCGGTATCACCCGAGGGTATGATGGTGGGGGGTAATCAAGACAACACTAATTCCTGCACACAAAAGGTTGGGAGGAAGGGTGAGAACCATGATTCTCATCCATGGTACTCTCCCGACCCTCCAATTCCTCACCCTCATATAAACAATAGAGGAGACCCACCAAAGCTTGAAGCATCTACTACTTTTGCTCAATGGCAATCTCTAATGAAAACTCATGTGCGCAGCTCTTGCATTGAACTATGGAACATCATCGAACAAGGACTCTATATTGGGGATCCAAACAACTTGATAAGAAGAGAAGTTGTCAATAATCAACTCAATGCCACCGCCTTGCACATGATTCAACAAGGATTGGGTACAAAGGATTATCCACACATTGAGCACCTCAACACCGCCAAGGAAGCTTGGGATGCTCTCACAGTGTTGTTTGTTGGGAATGAGAGCATGAAAAGGAACCGGTATGATGCACTAAGAAATGAAGCCGAAGTCTTCTATATGAAGAAGATGAAGATCATGAAGACATGTATCGTAGGCTCAAATCCACCGCCACCGCTTTTAGGAATGTGGGTGCCTCACATGTGGATGATGCTTGGATAAAAAGGAAATATGTGAGTGCACTCATGCCCTTTAAGCCCACCGACTTGAAGAGCCTACAAGGAAGACACGACTACCACCTCATGACCTCCAATGAAGTTATGCAAGAGATGGCCTCTTTCAAGGTTGCCGCCAAGAATTCCAAAGATGCCCGTGCTCGGGCCCTTGGAATGAGCAATGTTGTCAACCTTGCATTGAAGGCCAAAGTTATGGAACATAGGGATGGAGATGATAGTCATGAAGGCCTATCCATGAGCAACCCCGATGATGTCAAAAAGTTTCATGGTCAATATATGGCCTTTTATGCAAACAACTTCTGGAAGAAACCCGCCAAGGCCAAGATGGAAATGCTACGAAAAAGCAACCCCAATGCACAAAGAGACAATATCCCGAAATTGAGAACTTGTTACAATCGTGGCGACCGAAATCACTTCTTGGCCAGTTGTCCCTATGAGAGAAGAGAAGATCATGGTGGCAACCTCGTACCAAAGCTCATTACAAGAAGCCCTTCATCAAGAAGAATCCAAACAATAAGAAGAAGGGTGATATTGTATTCATCACTCATGAAGAATTCTCCTCCGACAATGAAGATGATGATGATGAGGAAGAGGAAACTTCAAGTGGTGTGGCTGATCTAGCCACTACTTCTACTCCGACATTCTCCCTCTTCGATTCTCCAAATGAGAATACTTCCAACAAGAACGTCACTTGCCTTATGGCAAGAGGAACAGAGGTATCCTCATCATCTCACTCCACTCCCTTAGCTATTGATGAAATAGATGATGAGATGTCTCTTGAAGTAAAAAGGGAATTAGTTGCTTTGGATGAGTTTGTGACTAACTTACAAGGGGAGACCAAGATGCATTTTGGGAATGTCTTAGATCAACTTTCCCACACACAAGAGCTTCTTGATGTAAGATGTAAATTTGGGAGAGAACACGAGATGGAGATAGAAGCCCTAAGTAATGCTCTAGAAGAAGAACAAGAGACTAGAATGTCCCTTGAACTAAAACTTGAAGGGCTTGAAGGGGCCAATGACATAATTGTTAATAGACTCATCAAGGAACGTGATCATGCAATTGCTAAATATAAAAGGGATAAAAAGGACAAGATTGAGTTTGGTGTGGTTCATGAAAAACTTCCCGAGGACTTTAGTTTACTTAACAAGGCTCACAAGGCGTTGGAAAGTGAACTCTTGTCACTCACAAAGTCCCATGAAACGCTTCAAACACAATTGACCAATATTCCTTAACCTAGTAATTTCATTCCCTCTAGTAGTACAACTATTCCTGAAGAAAATGCTAGGTTGAAGGGGGAGCTAGCCAGGGCCACATTTCCAAAAGGTAACAAGTCTATTGATGACCTTTTGAGTAAGCAAAGGTCAAATGGTGAGAAAGGGGGCATTGGTTTTGTCTCCAAAGCCAAGAAGAAGAACAACAAAAAGAACAAGGCCAAGCCCGCACAAGAGAAAAACAAGGCCATTGTGGATAGTAAGACCACAAGTGGTAAAACTATGTATCATGATGATTTTGCAGGAAGTGCTAACCCTCACTATGTTCTAATGCATGATTATTATGGTGATGTGTATGCACAATATGTTGGCCCATATGATGGTTATATTTCTTGGTATATCTGGGTCCCCAAGACCCTTGTTGCTAACAAAAGAGGACCCATTGAAAAATGGGTACCTAAAAATTAACTTGATCTTTTGTAGACATATGCTTCCGGAGGGTCAAAGTGGGTACTTGATAGTGGTTGCACAAGTCATATGACCGGAAGATCGTCTATTTTCAAGGAGTTAAGGCCAAATGATGATCAAATAACCGTGACATATGCCGACAATTCAAAGTCTAAGGTAATGGGTTTCGGCAAGGTAGTGGTTGCCCACGATATTACACTCGTGGACATCATGCTTGTTGAGACCCTTGGTTACAATTTACTTTCAGTCTGTGCTCCTGGAAATATGGGCTTAGCCGTCTTTATTGATGATGATATTGTGGTCCTCATGCGGAGCAAGTCTCTCAAGGTCGTTTCGTTGAGTACGTCGAACAAGACTTGTATGTGGTAGATTTTTCGGGGCAAACCACTACAAGTGTGATGTGCTTATTTAGAAAGGCCGATGTGGGTTGGTTATGGCATCGCCGACTAGCCCATGTCAATATGAGAACTTTGCAAAGTCTCCACAAGGAGGGCCATATTGTTGGACTAAAAGAAAATGTTTCCTTTGACAAAGATCGTGTTTGCAGGGATTGTGTTGTAGGAAAGATGCATGATGCTCCCCACAAGCCAAAGAACCGCGTCAAGTCAACAAGGATCTTGGAGCTCCTTCATGTGGATCTCTTTGGTCCTCCATCTCATGCAAGTCTTGTTGGGAAGAAATATTGTTTGGTGATTGTTGATGACATCTCAAGATACTCATGGGTATATTTCTTCAAGTTGAAAAGTGAGACCCAAAAGACCTTCATCGACTTCATCAACTTGGTTCAATGTTAATACAATGTCCCCGTGTTGATAATAAGAAGCGACAATGGCACCGAGTTCAAGAATTACACCTTGAATGATTTCCTTGGTGATGAGGGGATAAAACATCAATATTCCGCTGCATATACCCCTCAACAAAATGGTGTTGCCGAGAGGAAGAACCGGAATCTTATTGAGATGGCTAGAACCATGTTGGAAGAGTTTAAATCTCCATACAACTTTTGGGATGAAGCCATATCCATCGCTTTCCATGCATCAAACTGGCTCTACCTCCGCAAAGAAATCAACAAGACTCCATACGAAATACTTACTAGTAACAAGCCCAACATATCTTACTTCCGGGTGTTCGGTCGTAAGTGTTTCTATCTCATAAAAGGTGTTCGTTTGTCCAAGTTCGAGGCTAAAGCATTAGAGGGTATTTTTGTTGGCTATGGTCTCGAATCTCACACTTATAGAATCTATGATAAGCTCTCTGGAGCCGTCATAGAATCTTGTAGTGTGACCTTAGAGGAATATGATGGTCCCTAACGGGGGCGTGTTGATGTTTGTGATGCAGATGATGAAATGCCTCGGGATGCCATAGGAAGAATGGTTGTGGGATATATCCGCCCCGTTACAGAACCCCTTATGGCGGATCGAGAAGAACTATGCTCTACTCAAGTGGAGCCCTCATCTTCACAACATCAACAAGCTCCATCCACCGAGGAGGACACTGACCCAATCCAAAGACAAGATGTGGACCCTCAACATGTTGATCATGGTGACAGCTCTAGTGAAGATGAGCTTGAGTCTCCAATCTCCAGAATGTCAAGCGGTGCCAAGTCAATTACACAAGAGAGATCCATACAAAGTGCCCTAAGACAAGCTCAACTCAATGCTAGAAATGTGCCTGATCAAGACCAAGGTCAATCTTTGCCTCTTAATGAAGAGAATGATTCCCATGTTGATCAAGGTCAAGATGATGGTCAAGGCGAGGACCGAAATGATGAAGAGGGTCCCCCAAGAAACAACGAGGAGATTTACACTCGCCGTGAAGATAGAAAGGAGAGGATGATGGAATTAAGAGACCACTCTTTACAAAATGTGGTTGGTGACCTAAGGAGAGGCATTTCCACAAGAGCACAATTGAAGAGGTTTAGTGAGCACCAAGCACACATCTCCATGATTGAACCAAAGAAAGTGTGGGAAGCTCTTGAAGATTCAGATTGGTTAGAAGCAATGCACAAAGAGCTAAACAACTTTGAGAGAAACAAAGTATGGAAGTTAGTTGAGAAGCCAAAGGATTGCCGCAATGTTATAGGCACCAAGTGGATATTCAAGAACAAGCAAGATGAGCATGGAATTATAGTAAGGAACAAGGCAAGATTGGTTGCACAAGGGTTCTCTCAAATTGAAGGCATTGATTATGGAGAGACATATGCACTCGTGTCTCTCCTTGAGTCCATCCGTATCCTTCTTGCTTATGCGGCACATTATAACTTTAAGTTGCAACAAATGGATGTAGAAAGTGCCTTTCTTAATGGTCCATTGAATGAGTTGGTGTATGTAAAGCAACCCCCAGGATTTGAGGATCCCAACTTCCCAAACCATGTCTAAAAACTTGATAAGGCGCTCTATGGGCTCAAACAAGCCCCACGCACGTGGTATGAGCACCTTAGAGAGTTGTTGTTTGACCGTGGATTTGAGGTTGGGAAAATTGATCCCACTCTTTTTACTAAGAAGGTCAATGGGGAGCTTTTTGTATGCCAAATATATGTTGATGATATTATCTTTGGCTCATCTAACAAAGCTTTTAATGATGAATTCTCAAAGCTTATGACTAGTAGATTCCGGATGTCTATGATGGGGGAGTTGAGAATATTTCTTGGTTTTGAGATCAAGCAAGTTAGAGGAGGGACATTCTTCAACCAAGCCAAGTATACTCAAGATATTCTCAAGAGATTCAATATGCAAGATTTAAATGGATCTCCTACACCCATGGGTACAAAGACACATCTAGAACAAAATCCCAATGGTAAAGATGTGGATCAAAAGGTATACTGGTCTATGATTGGTTCTTTGCTTTACCTTTATGCATATAGACCCGATATTGTGTTCATTGTAGGTGTGTGTGCAAGATATCAAGCGGCTCCTAAAGAAAGCCATTTAATGGCGGTCAAGAGAATCTTTTGATATTTAGTTCATACTCCATATTATGGTCTTTGGTATCCTCGAGGGTCAACATTTGCTCTTTGTGGATACACGGATTCAGATTGGGCTGGTGATAAGGATGATAGAAAATCAACATCCAGGGCTTGCCAATTCCTTGGTAGGTCCTTGGTATGTTGGTCTTCTAAGAAGCAAAATTGAATATCTCTCTCCACCGCCGAAGCCGAGTATGTGGCAGCTCCTAGTGCTTGCACCCAATTGCTATGGATGAGGCAAACTTTAAAGGAATACGGTGTCCTTTGTGACAAAGTGACTCTTCTATGTGACAATGAAAGTGCCATCAAGATTGCCTACAACCCGGTGGATCACACAAGGATAAAGCATATTTAGATTCGTCATCACTTCATTAGGGATCATGTTGCTCGAGGTGATATTGGTCTATTATATGTGTCAACAAAGATCAACTTGCTGACATCTTCACGAAGCCACTTGATGAAGCAAGGTTTTTCTATTTGAGGAATGAACTAAATATCATAGACTCAAGGAGCTTGACTTGATCATCTTGCATACTCACCTATGTCTTGACTCTTATTTGGTTTAGGTGCAGGCATGGATATAGGGGGAGTGCGGTCCTAATTGATTGGACTATCCCTCCCCCAATTATTCCCAAAGCGATAAAAATCATTCCTCTTAATATCATTTTGTGATATGTGAGCTTAAATGATGTGTTTTGGTAATGGACCCAAGATATATCTTTGTGGTGCCAAGCCGAGTATACTCAAACATGGTGGCCTAGGCCACCGCCCTCTCTCATTCGAGAGGTTGGCGGTTACTCGTGTTTGTCATCTGTTGATTCTTTGTTGATCTTAGTTTCATGCACTCTCCTTTGGTTTTTATATCTGTATCCCTATTTCAGAGTGCATGTGCTTTACATAGTGTGATTATCTCAACCCAAGCCTTTCTACTTCCTCGAAAAACCCTCATCCAATCCGCACAAGAACCCCTCCATTGTCATTGGCTATGGAATTAGGTGGAACAGGTACTACCGGATTAGGAGCGGTACTACCGGACCTGGGTGGTTCCCAGGTCGTGTCCTGGAAACTTCTCCAGGTGCGGTACTACCATTCGTATGTCCGATACTATCGGTCACCAGTACTACCGGTTGCTGAAACCGGCACTACCGCTCGCAAACGGTACTACCGCTTCTAGAACCGATACTACCGCTCGGCATTTATGGTATAGGTTGGTCGCGTGGGGGCACCCTTTAGTCCCTCATTATCCCCCCGCTCCCCACACATACCGCTGCCACAGCCGGAGCTCTTGATGCCACCGGAGCCTCGCCGCGTCCCCCTCTCGCCGGATCCTCCTCGGATTCGGACTCCTTGCAGGCTCTCGATCCTTCTCCACCGCCATGGATACGGGTACAACCACCCCTCTCTCTCTCACTCTTAGTTTCTTCATTAGGTCTAGGTCTTGCTTAGATTCTTGAAGAAAGTGACTTGTTGTGAGGTTGTACCGCCATACACTCCTTGTTTCCTAGAAGAATCATCGATTTAGGAGGTGTTGAGGCCAATTTGGGACCATGCCCTACCTTGGATGGGCGTGCATCCGCTCGAACGGTAGTATCGGAAAAAATTTCCAGTACTACCGCTCGTGAGCGGTACTACCGCTTCCAGCACTAGTAGTACCGGTCCCAACTAAGCACAACACTTCTCTAAATCCTGGCTTCTTTGTGGGTTGCTTTGGGTTCTTGTGCCCTTACCCCCTGCTGTTCTCCCTCTTGCTATCATAGGTGCAGGTGGTTCTAGGGGTGCTTGTAAGCGATCCAAGGAAAGTCATGAGATTGAAGAGGAAGAGACAGAGTCTGAAGAAGAAGAAGTCATGCGTCAGCCTAGCCGTCAGATGAAGATTCCTGTTTCTCGAGGTGGTCGTGGGGGTCGTCAAGGGGTCACCAAGCGGTATGCTGGTCGTGGCAGTGCTCCCCCTCCTCGTCCCTTCCTCGGGGTGCTCCAAGATTTTCAGCTCAGGGCCATCAGGGCCAAAGTTACTGTCTAATATATCTGATTCTGAGTTCCACTCTCTGAGGGTTGACAATCCCTATGGCTGCGGACGTGATGAGGGTAGGGAAGATAGTTTGTTCTACAACGACTTCCAAGAGCACGTGTACAAGGAAGTCCTTCTGAAGAATGTTCAAATGGTTGTACCGCAGCTATGGATTGATATGGAACACATCAACAAGAATCTTGATTATTTTGCTGAGGCTAAAGAAATCTGCTCTCACCTTGGATTGCTCCCCATTATGGAATTTCAGCATGATTATGAGCATCTTCTCATTGCTCAGTTCTATGCCACTGCTCACTTCTCAACAAACAAGACTTAGAAAATCACTTGGATGACTCAAGGTGCAATTAACGAGGCCACTCTTGCCGAATTTGCTGAAATTCTGGGGTATGAAGATCGCGGCCGTGACATTCCTTTTGGCTTCCGCTGACACATGTGTGACCACCCCTCCAAGAAGTATGTTCTTGCACCTCTCTATATACGGGGCCGCGGTGTCGTTGGCAAGATCAAGGATCTTCTCCCCACTTATGACATTCTCCACCACATCTTCCATGAGACCGTTGCTCCTCGTGCTGGCAACAAAGATGAGATTCATGGATATTTTGTTGATATGTTACTCAACACCTTTCTCAACCGCGACTCCAACACCCCTCTTGATGTGATGGACTTTATATGGAATGAGATGGTCGCTGCGGCTCACTCCCGGAGGGTTTCCCCATTTGCTCCCTACATCATGGCTCTCATTGTTGCCATGTGTACTCCCATTGCCAGGACCATTTCCACTCGTCCTCTAGTTGAGCACAGATCCAAGGCCCTCAAGATCAAGAAGCATGCTAAGCCTCGCAATGTAGAGGGTGATGAGGTGGATGAAGATGGCAATGTGATTGAGGCTGATTCTAAGGATGATGATAGTGGCCATGACGTTGATTATGTTGTCTCCCGTCGCAAGAATGCCCGGCCATCATGGGCCAAGAGGATTGAGGCCAAGCTCAAGAAGGTGCTTTGCTTCCAAGTTGACAATCAAAAGCGCATATATGAGGTTCATGTGTATGCCAAAAAAGCCTGTTCTCGTCAGAAAGACATGATGGAAGCTCAAGGATTAACCATCTCTGAGGGCTCCGAGAACAACATCACTCCAGAAGACCAATGGATCTCCAAGCACAGCCACTGGGATGATGATGTCTCTTCCTCGTACCGTGATCCATCAACCCATGAGGAGGACTATGATGATGATGATGATGAGGAGGAGGAGGAGGATTGACTTTCGGGGCGTTAGTCTTGCTCTTGTCCCTTTTTGGTGTCTTGATGCCAAAGGGGGAGAAGGTGCACCTTAGGCATGCGGGTGTTGCATGGGAAAGTCACAAGCCCGTTCTTGCTTTGATCTTTTAATTGCTTGTGAACTTTATTTGCCTCATATTATGTGTGAACTCTATGTACTAAATATTTGGGAACTACTCATGCTATGTATGTTGCAACTATGTGGGTATTTCACGGATCCATCTTGTGATGATATGCGTTATTCATTGTCAATATTTTTCTCATCACAAGTTATTGTGCAAAGGTATGAGTTCAAATGATATTATCTCTATGTGTGCACTCTTGTTGGGTTTGTAAAATAGAGGGGGGGATTGATCATATTCATCCAGGGGGAGCCCCGTCTCTATTTTCCAAAAGCCATGATTATATTTCTAATATTATCTTGCAAAGGTGTGTTGTCATCAAACACCAAAAAGGGGGAGACTGAAAGTGCACTTCCTATCCTTATGATTTTGATGTTTGATGATAACACACCTATCGATTTAATCGTGCCCTAAGTGTATCTCAGGTCTTTAAGGTTGTGGCACTAAAAATGCATTGCCCACAATTGGCATTACCAAAGTCACCAGTGCTGACCGGTAGTACCAGAAGTTACAACCGGTACTACCGCTTGGCACCGGTAGTACCGCTCCCTTGTACCGGTCGCGTCAGATTGTGAAGGAAACGTCTCTTCAATCCTCAGTACCACCTGGTACCGCGGGGCGGCACTACCGCCTCAACCGGTAGTACCGCTTGTACCAAGCGGTACTACTACTTGACAACGATAGTACCGCCCGGCTGTATCGGGCAACACTGAGGGAGGACAAGGGCTCTCCCTCCGACTCAGTACCAACCGGTACCTAGAGTCGGTACTACCGCCCCGACCGGTAGTACCGCTTCTCAGGACTGGTACTACCGCTTAGCGGTAGCACCGCTTGGTTGGTCCGGGTGTGACTAAGGGTGGCTCAACCATGTGGCGCATATCCGGTCAACCGGTACTACCGCTTGAGTACCGGTAGTACCGGTGCATTTAATGCCCAATGGGCAGATTTCTCCAATGTTGGGAATATGCCCTATAGGCAATCATGTATGATGATATTTCCCATTGTATTCATTAAGTTATTAAGTTTTCCATGTATAAACATCTGATGTGTATCATTGAATATGTGATTCGATTGTGGAACTATGCATTCATGTTGTTTGTACTAAATGTCCTTGGTCATCGAGGTTGTGCTAGACACACAACTTAGACCAATGTGAAAGTCAGCTTGATGACTCGGTTCCACTTGTCATGGGCATGGAGATGCTATTCTGACTTACATAGATTTGGCTAAAGAGTTTAGCGAGTCGGATTGACCCATATTGAGGTACAACGAACAAGTTCTCATTTGTATATCTCAATCAATGTAATCCTTAGACCTAAGGTTGTTGCATAGTCCGAGTTGAGGATCACCGACTTAGGTTCTGTCAAACGATGATCCGTAACTGGGCAGTTATAAAGGCAGAGTTCGGGTCGACTGAGAATCAAGCTGCGTGATGTGAATAACCAAGATGGGATTTTGCCCCTCCACTCGTAGAGATATTCTTTGGGCCCTCTCGGATGATATGATTCGGAAAGCATGGCCATGCACGACTCGGTTAAGTCTTAACCGAGGCGATCAACTAAGAGTTAATCAGGTGAATCACTTATCTCGGATCGAGAAGAGAGTCGGACTATTTAAGGGATGACAATTATTCGCCTATAGTCTGACAAGGTATATCGTGAGGCAAAATGGACTCGGACGCAAGTCACATTGGAAAGGCAAGTCATCATGACTCTTTGGTACTTGGGAGTCGGCACGTTCTGCTAGGAGCCGCTGCCGACTGATCGATTGTGAGTTGGACCCCAATCGTGTCCGAGTAGCCATGAGCCTGCCGGGTCACACACTTAAGAGCGGGAGCAAGTTCGGATTGGATCTGAACCGGAAATCTGGCGTTGGACCCGAGCCGGATTAGGACTAGGTCAGTGAGTCGGACTCGCGGTGACTAGTGTTATATGGGCTTTAGTGAATGGGCCACGAGAGTGGAGCCCACGTTCACTCCCTATATATAGTGGAGCACCGTAACCCAGTAAGGTTAATCGTTGATCGGTTAGGTCATTCCATGTGTTGGAAACCCTAGCTCCACAGCAGTCCAGCCGTCGTATCGAACCTAGCAGTTCGTCGTCGGTGCTCCTCCTTGTACGTGTGGATACCAGCAGAGGTGTTGTACGATCAGCACCAGGACGATCGGATCGCAAAGGACTGCACTGCATCAACTGACGTGCTTCATCAGTAATCCACAACTGCGCGTCTAGTGGTAAACCTCGTGGCCTTCTACCTCAGCTGGATCTTGGGATCACCATGTTAGAGGGAAAAAGTTTTATTTTATCTCTACGTGGCCCAACATCCAAGTGCTATAAATGCCCCTCCACCTACCTTGGGAAAAGTTGCTCGCCGCATTAAAGAACACCCCGTCCATTTGAGCCACCAAATCGCCAAGATCTCTTTACTCAACCATCCAGAGTCATTGATGTTTAGAGAATCGAAGGAGGATCCCTTGATCTACTACTTCACCAAGAGAAATCTTCATTTCCCCCTCATTCACTTGAGGGCCCCTTGCTCTAGTGTTTCTTTGGAAACTCTAGTTCTAGATTTGGTTCTTACAAGTTTGTCTTTGATTGTTTGACAGCTTGCTTGTATTCGAGAGCCTCCAATTAAGTTGTGGATGTGTTCCTCGAACTAGTTGTAAAGGTGTCGGCTTCCACCTTGATGGTTGCCGATATAGTTGAAGAGGTGAATCGAACCCATCGGGGTGAGGTTCATCGGATAATAAGGGAGGCCTTTCGTGGCGTAGGTGGTTTGATACCACCCCCTCTCCAAACGTAGACGTACTTCCCCTAAAAAGGAAGGAACTACGGGAAACAAATCCCTGTGTCTCCGCGTCCACCACTTTGGTTACTTCTATCCTTTACCGCACTCTACCTTACTTGTCCGTACTTAGTGTTCTTCTAGTTGGTACTCGTTTGACATATAGGTAAATTCACCGTAGTTGCATAATCTAGAGAATTTACCTTTCTTGTCAAACCCTAAGTTGAAAAAGAAGAAAATTTGAAGTAGCACCTATTCACCCCCCTCTAGGTGCCCATATGATCATTTCAGACTTCATTGTGAAAAAACTTTTTGAGCAAAGAGTGCTCCTGTTTTTTAAGACTTCTACAAAAGCTTTTTGTGAAACTGTCTGACAGTTGTTCTCTGACCAGGAACAAAGTTTGCCAATTCCAATTATGATTTATCTTTATGCATCTCTATTGTGACTCCTATACTTGATGCAAGCTAAGTTATATAATGGTGAGTTGCTTTCTTCTATGAGTTGTGTAATGGTAAGTGTGATGCTTCTTGTCCGTATTCTTTTATCGACACTTCACTCCATAAACTCGTGGACATGTTTACTGAGCTTAGTTTTCGCTTGGGGACAAGCGAAGGTCTAAGCTTCGGGGAGTTGATATGCCCAATTTGCATCACCATTCTATATCAAAATTTTCCTCTATTCATTGATATGTGTCTTATTATGAGGTATTACTTATGTCTTTTCCTCTGATTTTGCATGTTGGACGATTCTTTAAGGATGGACTGTCGGAGTCAGGATTCTGATGGAAAAAGAGGTGTTTTCATGCAATTTCACGAAGATCAGAAAAATACCAGAAAAATGTTGGAAAATTATATTTTCCCAGAAGATGAAGGAAGCCAGAAGGGGAGGCGTAGCTGGGCCACAGGGGGCCACACCCCCTGGGCTGCGCCTAGGGCAGGTGTGGCCCACCTGGCCGGCCTCCGACTCCGCCGTCTCGCCTATAACTTCCTCTTGGAACCCTAATACAAAGGGAGCAACCACAGAAAGATTTACGCCGCCTCTGTGGGGCGAAAAACACCGAGAGAGAAAGAGCTCTCTGGCAGACAGATTTCCACCGGGGAAATTCCTTCCCGGAGAGGGGAAATCGTCGCCATCAACACCGTCATCAAGTTGACTTCATCAGTATTATCATCATCATCCACACCATCATCTCCACCAGCACCATCCTCACCACTCCATCCCGCTGTAACAATCGTGTTGGATACTTGCATAGTTCTTAGGGAAAACTGTCCCGATGTTATTACTATTATAGTTGATGCTTGTGAGTGGAACCATTGGATTATTGTTTATGTTCAGATTGTTACCCATTACCATATCATCTTTGATTTTGATCCATATGATGTCTCGTGAGTAGTTCGTCTAGTTCTTGAGGTGTAAGACCCCACCTTTATAAAGGTAAAGGTCCTTGTGATTGCAATGCTAGTCCCTGGATCAAATGCTAGCATCCACAGTTTAAGATGAAGTACACAGAAACAAAGGTCATTATTACATCGTCATTCCAGAGATAACATAGTATTTTACAACACCATAGCCATAGGCTAGTACAAGAGTTTAACTTAACAATATAAAAAGTATTCATCTTCATGTGCCACAGGCAAGCATGTTGAGTGTAGACTCATAACCCTAAATCCTCATCAGAGTAACCTGCAACATCACAAGTTACAGCCACAGTGGGTCAATACATTGGAATAGTATTGGCAAGTGATACCTTAGTAGAATAGTAATATCTAGCTTCTACATGAATTTGGCTAAGTGTAGCTTAGGCTTGCTTTGCTCAAAATAAGTTTACCTATTAGTTGAAAACACTAAGTTTTTGTTTGGAAAAACTCCCAAGGAACCACCAATAGACATTGGTTAACCTTTTCCCTTGTTCAACCACAAGTTTTTAACTTAGAAATTGGGATGAGGAGATTGTTGATACCTTCCATGTCTTGATGCTCAAATTGTCCATTGCCGGGGACACGGCTAAGTACTTAGATTCTTCCTTCTCGAGAGGTGGTGCACTTTCCCCACAAGACTCGACATGCATCGAGACAAGATCTTTCAGAAGCCTTCCCTTAGACCAGAATGGACGCGTTCCCAAACCTATCACCCCTACCACCAAATGTCCATTTGGCTAAGTTATTGCAACGTATATGATCCAGGTAGAGCCCATATTGCCAAGTGGCTGCACTAGAAGCTTCTTAACATATGGCATCTCAAATCCCTTTGTTCCTGGGTGGCATTCCACAAGTGAGATACAAAGGGTAGGCCATTGAAAAATGGTCCCTGGTAACCACTCACCAAAAATCCAACCATGCAATTACCATTCCACCCAGGTGTTTCATTCACTTAGTTGTTTTATTAAGCAAAAACATAAGTCAAATACTTAGCAACATTTTTCCATAGCATGTGTATAATCCACCCTTGTTTGCTACTAGCTAGGTTAAGCATGGTAATATAGCAAGTATCTTAACTTAGAGAAAATTCTATCAAGTCTACAACTACTAGGATTTCCCAAGCATAGCATATAGATACTTAGCAAAAACATCATGCAATCCCTATACAAAATATCACTAATGCATAGTCAAAATATTGGGACAAAAATATGAAGCACCACTTGACTTGGTAGTTGGGGGAGTAGCAACAATCCTCACAATCACAATCACCACTAGCACCAAAATCTACACATAAAATGATAGCACCAAATTTACATTCCAAACAATTCAAGCAAAAATATATGAATGCATGAAAATGCCATGTGATGATTTTTCTAAACTAAATAAGACAAGTAAAACTGTACTGAACAACAAACTAAACATTTATACCTCAATTAAACTTAATTTGGCCTTTTAAATATTTTCCAAATAATTTTTATACACAAAATAGGCCTACAAATGTCTCTGCATAAAATTCTATTTTAACATAAGAAAATCACAAATCCAAGCCTACAGATGTGTAGGATTTATTTTTGTGATTCCAATGATATATTATTTGTATTTTTTGGATAAAAAGAACAAACGTTATTGAATTTACAAGTTTGAATAACTAATAGATTCAAAAACAGATTTTAAATGAAAAACCCAGACACGTGGGCGTATCTGATTGGCCCATACCGGTTCGGTTGGATCAATCATCCAGAGCCATTGGATTTAAGTGATAGTGTACGGCCAGATCTGCTGATACCGCTTCAAATAAGTGATCTAATCTTACCCCTTAGATCTAGATCTAACTGCGCTAACTACTCTGACCACAGATGGGCGGCACGAATGGGTCCTGGCGGTGGTGGTGCTACTGGCAACGGTGCTCCGGCGATTCCAGAGGGGGCTAGGGGCGGTGGCGATGCTTACCTGACTCGCAATAACACGAGGAACCTCAACGTCCTGCTGACGTGGACAGGGGCGGGCTGCTGCGGCCGTGGGAGCTCGTCGGAGTTGCGGACAGCATTGGGTTGATGCAAACGGTGATGGAGGCGACGACCTGGATCACCCCAGTGCAAACAAGGAGAATCAGTGTGTGCACAAGGATCATGCGAACACGATAGGGTCAGAGAGAAGGCAAGGGGCACTCGGGTTTTACCTAGATTGCTCGACGGAGTTGAGCGGCGGCTCTATCGTTTGCAGAGGTGGACGGGGACGGCGACCTGGTCACGATAAGGCAAACCAGATGCATCAGAGGATGCACAGGGCCACGAGGATCACGCTCGTTTGAACCAGAAGGCAAGGTGCGGTCGGAGCTCACCATAATCGCTTGCCGGAGCTCGTCGGGCAGCGATGGTGCTATGCGAAATACTGGCAGCCTGGTGGCAGAGCGAGTGTGCAGAGTGGGGGCAAATGACCGCGGCGGCGAGGTGATTAAGTAGCCAGGAGGGGCGAGGGAATTACGCGGTGCTTCAATGCTAATTAAGCGAGAAATCAAATGCGGCGTTTCTGGAGGAAACGGCGGTGGTGACGGAGTCTACGCACGCGGGGGGTGGGGAAGAAGATGCTGACATGGCTTGGGCCCAGTGGAAGTGTCAGCGGGGCAGAGCGGGTGCGGGTGAGAGAGAGAGAGAGAAGAGGGAATCCCGGGTGGGCTGGCTTTTGGGACGATTCTGCTGATGGGCTGGAAAGGTGGCGCCGGCCTTTTCTTATTTTCTAATTCCTTTTCTATTTCTGATTTGATTTTTTGAAATCAGTTTCAAATGCTATTCAAATGAGTTTGAATTCAAACTTCTTCTAGATTTTGTAAAATAATCCAAGCATATATTTGTGCATAAAACATTGCTATTTGATCACAAATGCTTTGGTCCTTTGAAAATAGAATTAAAACCATGCCTTATTTGAGTATTTACATTAGGCATATAAATGTTTTTAAATTTTGATTCTTGTTTTGAAACTTTGAACAAGCTTTGAAATCAACATTCAAACCTTTTCTAGTTGAAGCAAAGTATTCTCATGATTTAAAAATGGAATTGAAGCCTTTGCCTTTCTTACATAAAATAATAGGCAACAATTGGTCTAAGGGAAGGCTTCTGAAAGGTCCTGTCTTGGGAAACCAAGTCTGGTGGGGAAAGTGCACAACCTCTGCAGACGGAAAAATCTAAGTACTTAGCCAAGTCCATGGCAATGGACAACTTGAGCATCAAGGCATGGAAGCTATCAAGAATCTCATCATTCCAACTTCTAAGTAAAAACTTGTGGGTGAACAAGGGTGAAGAACCTCAATGTCTATTGGTGGTTCCTTGGGAAAAGTTTTGATAAAGAAAAACTTAGTGTTTTCAACTAATAGGAAAAACTTATTTTGAGCAAAGCAAGTCAAGCTACACTTATCCAAATTGCATATAGTAATATAGTCCACCTAAATTTTACTAAGGTATCACTTTCCAATACTATTCCAAAGTATTGACCCACTGTGGCTGTAACTTGTGATGTTGCAGGTTACTCTGATGAGGATTAGGTGTCATGAGTCTACACTCAACATGTTTGCCTGTGGCACATGAAGATGAAGACTTATATTTATTTACTTATTCAAACTCTTGTATTAGGCCTGTGGCCTTGAGTTGTAAAGACTATGTTTATCTCTAGAATGGATGTGATAAATGACCCTTGTATCTGTGTACTTCATCTTAAACTGTGGATGCTAGCAATGATCCAGGGACTAGCATTGCAATCACAGGGATCCTTTTCCTTTACAAAGGAGGGATCTTACAGATGGTATCAGAGCATTGTGTTGCCTGTAGGATTATGACCCTAGGAATGGAAACCACTAAGGAAAATTTTTCAACTACTTCTACACTTGTCTATTCTTCTCGTAAACTTTTCTAATCTTCTCTCTCATCTCTATTTGTAGATGAACTCCATCAACGAAGCCGTGAGGAAAGGACCACTCATGACAATGACTTTGGAGTGTGAGACAGAATTCCCCAAGGCTCTCAAGGACCTCATGGTTGCATTAGAGATACAAGGTGCAGCTGTGTACAAAGGTTTTCCTGTGATGGATGAAGGAGTGGAATACTGGTGGGTGCAATTTCACTTGTATAAAAACAAGGAAGACAACCATCAAGAAAAAGGATTCTGCATGTTCACCAATTCAGTGGTGCACCCTACATTCTTTGAATCAGCAAGGGATGCAGCTTGGAAGACCATCAAAGAACTTGGTGATAGAGTCAAGTGCAGAATGCTCAACCTCCAAAATGATCTATGGAAAGAGAAGGAACATACCCAAGAGTTGGAAGCTACCAACCAAACCTTAAGAGGAGACATTATAGACTTAGTGATGGAATCATGTGAACAAGATAGATTGATTGCTTCTAGAAACATTGTGTTAGCCAACAAATCCAGTGAGATAGGATTGTAAACGTACTTCGTTAGTTGGACCACCACCTATCACCTTATTTTCCAAAATGTTGCTTTAAAATAAGTTTGAACCTTGGTTGTTGTAATGGTTTCATGTATGCATGACTTGTGTGTTTTGCTTCCCAAGGATATGTATGTGATTTTATGTCTTTTGTTTTATCTTGATTTGTGTTGTTCTAACTTTTCTATCTTATAAATAGATGCCTATTACCATCAGCACTGTTGAGGAGTTCCAGGTTACCCGCTTTGGTCCTCGTATCGTTGAGCTTACCACTTTGCTCAATCTCCCTCTTCCCACCATCATGGTGCATCCCCTCACCAAGTTTGAGAGGAAGGACCTCTAGGGCTTCAAGGTCAACCAGCCCGGACGTCAGACAGAGCCTACCACGGAGGCCATTGTCTTCAAGCTCATGCACGATGACAGGGAGAGAGGCCTCGAGGTAGTTATGCAGGATCTGATAGGACGTCTGCTAGGGCGACACTCCCGACAGGTTAGAGGTACCCACTTCCACGTCTTCGGAAGACGTGATGAGGATGGAGAGTCCATCGACTTCGAGGACGATTCGAGGGACGCAGCAGAGCCGATACGCCTGTACCTCCAGGACTTAGAGTCTCTCATTAGGCACGTGGACACGGACAGGACCAATGTCATGCTCAGCAATGATGAGCTCCAGGTGCAGCTTCGCGAGAAGGACAAGCTCTTCGCGCAGCAAGACTAGATAGTCAAGGAAATGGAGGCGAAGTTCGAGACCCAGGACAGGAAGTTCAAGAGTCAGGAGAAGCGTGTCCAAGATAGGAACAAGAAGATCCGGGACATGACTGAAGAACTGCAGTCCAAGGACTTCGAGCTAGAGCAGCAGCAGACAGTGATAGAGAGGCTTCGTTCCCAGAAGAGGGCTCTCAAGGCCAAGATAGAAACTTTGACCACTAGCATCGAGGAAAACAAGACCGCGATGGAGAACGCAGGTCTTACCTTTGTCGAGGAGGAGATTGATGCCGATGAGTAGATTTGACTACTCATTTATCTTTTATTATAGTACTTGTTATTTGAGAACTTGTTATTTGACCATCCGACATGTGGATGGCTTGCTACTTGTGTGTTTTACTTTGTGAACTTGTTATCTTGTTGTTGAACCTTTATCTTTGTGTTGTATGCTTTATGTTTGTTTATGTGATGTAATGTGCATGAAAGCATCTATGGGTATCTCATTCTTATCTCTATTTGAACAAACCACAGATGCCTCCCCGTCGTGCAAACCCCAACCCCAACAACAACAACAACATCACTCTAGAAATGCAGCAAATGATGAATGCTCAAACACAACTGATGCAGATGATGACAACGTTCATCCAGAACCAAAACAATAAGAACAACAACAACAACAACAACAACAACAACAACAACAACAACAACAACAACAACAACAACAACAACAACAACAACAGCACCAGCACCAACACCAGCACCAGCACCAGCAGCAGCAACAACAACAACACCAGCACCAGCACCAGCAGCAGCAACACCAGCAGCAGCAGCAGCAGCAACAACAACAACAACAACAACAACAACAACAACAGCAACAGCAACAGCAACAGCAACAGCAACAACAACAACAACAACAACAACAACAACAACAACCCTCCGGGCTTTGATATGCTCACCAGGTTCTTGAGATTGAGGCCAGCTAAGTTCTCAGGGACGACTGATCCCATGGTGGCCAATGATTGTCTACGCTCAGTGAACAAGGACTTGGTAACCGTCGGCTGTACTGATGCTGAAAAGGTCAGATTTGCAGCACATCTGCTGGAAGGGCCAGCCGCCACTTGGTGGGACAACTTCCAGATCACCACTCCCATAGATGAAGTGACATGGGCTATCTTTGAGGATGGCTTTCGCACTGCTCATATCTCATCTGGAGTGATGAGTCTGAAAAAGAAAGAGTTCCACAATCTGAAGCAGCGCCACCACAGCGTGGCTGAATACATTGAGGAGTTCAACAATCTGGCGCGTTATGCACCGGATGAAGTTGACACCGATGCCAAGAGGAAGGAAAAATTTCTTGAAGGCTTGAATGATGAGCTGAATCTGCAGTTGGCTGTGGCATATGTTCCCACTTATCAGTCGCTCTGTGACAAGGCTGCTATTTTGGATAACAAAATGAAGCAAGTTGAGAGTAGAAAGAGGAAACACTCCGACAAGCACAGCTCGGGATCGTCTCACAAACGATCTCATTATGATGACAGTGGAAGCTTAGGATCCCACAAGCATGGGAAATTCAACAAGCACCACAACCACAACCGTCATGACAACAAGCATCACCGTAGTCATGACAATGACAAGTACAAGAACCACAAGAGTGGACATAAGAGCCACGACAGTGGTAATGGAAGTGGAAGTGGAAGTCAACCTGTTAAGAGAGACATAAGTCAGGTTGAATGCTTCAAATGCAAGAAGATGGGGCATTATGCAAATGAATGCCCAGAAAAGAAAGTCGAAGGACCCAACAAGCCTAATCCTTTCCAGAAGGGACAGGTGAACCACATCAGTGTGGAGGAGGTCTATGAGGAACCTGATGCTGTTGCTGGTAAGTTCAGACTCAATTCTATTCCAGCATTTGTTCTTTTTGATACTGGAGCATCGCATTCATTCATATCAAAAGCATTTGTTGATAGAAATGGGTTTCCAACTGAAAACATTGGGTGTCCAATAAAAGTTAGTTCTCCGGGTGGAGATATGATAGTAAGTCTTGGATGCCGGGATCTAGTAATAGAGTTTGGAAAACATAAATTTCCAGTGAGTCTGATAATCCTAGATTCCCAAGGACTGGACGTAATATTGGGAATGGATTGGATGGCTAAGTATGAAGGAGTACTGGATTGTGCTAATCGTACTGTTGCACTCACAACCCCGGAAAGAAAGCGGATTAAATTCAAGTCCAACTTTGAATCTAAAGGAAGTAAGCTAAATTATCTTAAGGGGGTTAGCATGGACAGTGTGCCAATTGTGAGTGAGTATCTAGATGTGTTTCCGGAAGAATTGCCGGGAATGCCACCAGATAGAGATGTGGAGTTTCTGATAGATTTGGTACCAGGGTCTGGACCAATAGCAAAGAGACCTTATAAAATGTCAGTTGATGAACTGAAAGAACTCAAAAAACAACTTGGAGAACAGTTGCAGAAAGGATTTATTCAACCAAGTTCTTCATCTTGGGGAGCCCCAGTTTTGTTCGTGGAGAAGAAAGATAGAAGTCAAAGGTTATGCATAGATTACCGTTCACTCAACGAGGTAACTATCAAGAACAAATACCCTTTGCCTAGAATCAATGACTTGTTTGATCAGCTAGAAGGAGCATGTGTGTTCTCAAAGATTGATCTCCGGTCAGGCTATTTTCAACTCAAGATAAGGGAACAAGACATACCTAAAACAGCGTTCACCACAAGGTATGGATTGTATGAGTATACCGTAATGCCTTTTGGTTTGACCAATGCTCCAGCATACTTCATGAATATGATGAACAAGGTGTTCATGGAATTCCTTGAGAAGTTTGTCGTCGTTTTTATCGATGACATCTTAGTCTACTCCAAGAGCAAAGAAGAGCATGAAGGACATTTGCGATTGATACTTGAGAAGTTGAGAGAGCATAAACTTTATGCCAAATTCAGCAAGTGTGAGTTCTTGTTGGATGAAGTTGGTTTTCTAGGACATGTTATGACAAAGGATGGTGTAGCAGTTGATCCTGCTAAAGTTTCAGCTGTGACTGAATGGGAATCTCCCAAGTCCGTGAAAGAAGTTCGTAGTTTCCTTGGCTTAGCAGGTTACTACAGAAGGTTCATTGAGAATTTCTCAAAGGTTGCTAAGCTATGACAGAATTGTTAAAGAAAGACAAGAAGTTTGCTTGGTCTGAAGGTTGTGAACTCAGCTTTCAGGAATTGAAGAAGAGACTTGTGACAGCACCAGTCTTGTGTCTGCCAGATTTGGAAAAAGATTTCCAAGTATATTGTGATGCATCTCATCAAGGTTTGGGTGCAGTACTTATGCAAGACGGTAAAGTTGTGGCTTATGCCTTGAGACAACTCAAAACTCATGAAGTGAACTATCCTACTCATGATTTAGAGTTAGCCTCTGTTGTCCATGCACTCAAAACATGGAGACATTATCTTTTGGGAAAGCGTTGTGAAGTGTTCACAGATCACAAAAGTTTGAAGTATATCTTCACCCAAAAGGAAATTAATATGAGACAAAGAAGATGGCTAGAACTTATCAAGGACTATGACTTAAGTCTGCAATACCACCCCGGTAAAGAAAATGTTGTAGCAGATGCTCTAAGCCGTAAGGTTTTTGTGAATGGCCTTACCAAAGGAGAACTGCCAGATGATTTGTGTACCCAATTTAGAAAACTCAGATTGGAGATCGTGCCTGAAGGACATCTCATGTCTTTAGATGTTCAACCCACTTTGTTGGACAAGATCAAAGAAGCTCAGAAGGTAGATAAGGAAATCGATGAGATTAAAGAAAAGATTGGCAAAGGAAAAGCCAAAGAGTTCCATGAGGACGAACAGGGTACTTTATGGCATGGGAAACGTATCTGTGTTCCACAAGACCCGGAGTTGCGGAAACTGATTTTGCATGAAGCACACAACTCTCCGTATTCTATTCACCCGGGTAACACCAAAATGTACATGGACATGAAAGAAAGATTTTGGTGGAATAATCTCAAGAAGGACATCGCCGAACATATTGCTTTGTGTGATGTGTGTAGTAGAGTGAAAGCGGAGCATCAGAAACCAGCAGGTTTGCTTCAACCACTACCTATTCCTGATTGGAAGTGGGACAAGATTGGTATGGATTTCATTACCGGATTACCAAGGACCCGGTCAGGATACGATTCTATTTGGGTAGTAGTGGATCGCCTAACTAAAGTGGCTCATTTCATACCCGTGAAGACAACCTATACAAGTGCTAAGTTAGCCAGAATCTACATGAATAGAATTGTATGTCTATATGGAGTGCCCAAGAGTATTGTGTCTGATAGGGGAACTCAATTCACTTCCCATTTTTGGAGACAGTTACATGAGTCATTGGGAACGAGGTTGGAATTCAGTACTCATACTCAAACTGATGGACAAACAGAAAGGACTAATTAGATTCTTGAAGACATGTTGAGGGCATGTGCCTTAGACTATGGAGCTAGTTGGGATGAAAGTCTGCCTTACGCAGAATTTTCTTATAACAACAGCTATCAAGCCAGTAATGAGATGGCACCATTTGAGTTTCTCTACGGAAGAAAGTGTACCACCCCATTGTTATGGAATGGTGTAGGAGAAAGAAGTTTATTCGGGCCAGATCTTATCAAAGAAGCCGAAGAGAAGGTCAAGTTGCTTAAGGACGGGTTGAAGATAACACAGTCCCGACAGAAAAGCTACGCAGATCCTAAGCGTAGAGAAGTCACCTACGAAGTTGGTGATAGAGCCTATCTTAGAGTGTCACCACTTCGTGGAGTGAAAAGATTCGGATTCAAAGGAAAATTGGCACCAAGATATGTTGGGCCATTCAAGATTCTGAGTCGCAAAGGAGAAGTTGCCTATGAAATTGAACTGCCAGAATCTCTGTCAGCTGTCCATAATGTGTTTCATGTGAGTCAACTTAAGAAATGTCATCCAGAAATAGAAGAAACTTCTTTGAAGGATACTATACCTTTGGAGGAGATTCAATTGGAAAGTGATCTCACTTATGAAGAGAAGCCTATCAAGATTCTTGAGACTGCAGAAAGAGTCACAAGGACTAAGACTATTAAGTTCTGCAAAGTGCAGTGGAATCATCATTCCGAAGAGGAAGCAACATGGGAAAGAGAAGATGATCTTCGGAAAGACCACCCTCACCTATTTGCTAGCCAAACCGAATCTCGAGGGCGAGATTCACCTTAAGGGGGTTAGATTTGTAACATCCCTAAAATTATGATTTCAAAGATTGCATATCATTCATGCATGCATATAGTTTTGAGATCAATTTCAAACCAATTTCAAGAAAACAGAAGCACATAGTGCTATCATTTTATGTGAGCAAACTTAAATCAAATGACCATCCTCATTTGAGAGCTTAAGTGTTTTAAAACCAAGTTTGTTTGTTTCCTTGTTGATTGGATTGAGTGTGGAGTTTGAACAAAATTATACAAAATAAAAATGGTTTCAAAACCATTTTCAAAACAATTGCAAACCAAGTGCTATGGCACTGTTTATTTTGTTTATTCAAAAGAACCAAGCTTGAACAGAGAGACCACTTGATTTTATGTCCTAAAATGTGAATGTTGCACCCTACAAAATCCTGGAAAAAGTTTGAATTCAAAAGCTTTTGAAATCATTTGAACATCAATCCAGAAAATCAAAACAGAAAAAGAAAAAGGAAATAGAAAAGGGCCGGCGCCAGACTTTGAGCCCATCAGCAGATCCAGCCCAGCTAGCCCACCCGGGTCCCCTCTCTCTCTCACGCACAGACGCACCCACAGAGCCGCTGACGCCTAGACCCCACCCCCTCTCTGGCTCTCTCGCAGACAACTGGGCCCTCTCCACGTCGACTCCTTCTTCCCCAAATCGCGCCCGCAGACCACGTCGCCGCTGCCGTTGATGCCGGTAATGGCGCGGCGTAATTAGCCTTGATACCGCGAGAGTTTCCTGTTGCGCTTCGGCCTATTTAAACCACACCCCGCCGCGGTCATTTCCCCCCACGCTTCACTCTCTTCTCGCCACCAGGCTGCCCCTAATTCGCGTTGCACCGCCGCAGCCAGAGCTAACTCCGGCGAGGTATTTTGGTAAGACCCCGTCGGCCCTTGCTGTCTAAATTTGCCAGTACAATCTCCACGACCATGCGCACCTCCTTACCCCTCTGGTGCATGCTAGGATCATCCAGAGCCTCGGCAACGTCGGCGACCACACACGTCAGACGACCCCATCAACTCCGACGATCAATTGTTGTAAGCACCGAGCGTCCCTTGCCCTCTCCCGCATACGAGGTTGTTCGCCACTGTCTTGCGCATCTCCTAAACCACTTGGTTCGTGCTAGGGCGACGTGGAACCTCGGCAACGACTTCGACAGCAACCACCTGACGCCGTGCACAACTCTGACGAGCTCCCCCAGCCACTACAGCGCGCCCCTTGACCAGCCGACACCACCTTGAGCATCAGCATGGCACGGCGAGCTCGGTAAGCCCCTTCCCCCTCTCACGTGCGACCTAGAACGCCAGCGCCACCACTGACAGAAGCGCCACCGCCAGCCGCCGCCGCTAGCGCCGCTAGGCTATGGTCGAAGCAACAGCAGCCGTTAGATGTAGATCTTGCGGTTTAAATTAGATCTGAGCGAAGCGTTTTCTTTGAATCTGGCGCGTTGGATCTGATTTGATCTGACGGCGCGGAAGGGTGATCCTGAGTGAAATGGTATCGACCAATAGGAATCAGACGCGTGGCTAGGGTTTGATTTTAAAACAGATTTTGAATCTGATTTATATCCAATTTTGAATTAGCTATAACTTTTGATCCCCACGTTAGAATTTGACAAATTTTATACCGTTGGAATCAGGAGAACAAGGCCTTTCAGAATATGCAATGTGTTTAGTGTTTACCTTCTGTTAAAAAGGCTTTATTTGCAGAAACTTGTTTAGGACTAATTTGAGTGTTTGAAATTTTTAGGAAAGGTTTTAGGGTATAAATATTGGTTGTTTGGCAAGATTTTATCTTGTTAGATTCAGTACTATGCACTTGCTTGGTTAGGTTTTGAAAATCATCACTTAGCATCTTGCATGCATGCATATGTATTTTTGATTGAATATGTCTTGTATGTGATTGTGGCTATATTCTTTGTGTAGACTTTGGTGCTAGTGATTGTGATTGTGAAGAGTGCTACTCTCCCAACTACCAAGGCAAGTGGTACTTCATGAATAATTCTATCCCTATATTTTATACTAAGCATTAGAAATATTTTGCTAAGTCTTGCATGTTATTATTTTGCCTATATGCCATGTTGGGAAATCCTAAGTAGTTGTAGAATTGCTAGGAAATTTCTAAGTTAAGTTACTATCTATGCCATGCTTAGCCTAGCTAGTAGCAAACAAGGGTTGGTGAAATATACATGCTATGATGAAAATATTTCTAAGTCTTTGGACTTGTTTTACCTAATAAAACAACTAAGTCAATGAATCACCTGGGTGGAAAGGGACTTGATTGGTGGTTTTTGGTTGAGTGGTTACACAAGGCCCATGGCTATGGTTTACCTTGTGTATCTCACTTGTGGTAAGCCACCCAGGGACAAAGAGATTTTAGAGGCCAAGTGCTGAGAAGCTTCTAGTGAAGCCACTTGGCAATATGGGCTCTGCCTGGACCACATAAGTTGCTAGAACTTAGCCATTTGGACAGTTGGTGGTAGTGCGAATGATAGGTTGGAGCGCGTCCATTTGGTCTAAGGGAAGGCTTCTGAAAGGTCCTGTCTTGGGAAACCAAGTCTGGTGGGGAAAGTGCACAACCTCTGCAGATGGAAAAATCTAAGTACTTAGCCAAGTCCATGGCAATGGACAACTTGAGCATCAAGGCATGGAAGCTATCAAGAATCTCATCATTCCAACTTCTAAGTAAAAACTTGTGGGTGAACAAGGGTGAAGAACCTCAATGTCTATTGGTGGTTCCTTGGGAAAAGTTTTGATAAAGAAAAACTTAGTGTTTTCAACTAATAGGAAAAACTTATTTTGAGCAAAGCAAGCCAAGCTACACTTAGCCAAATTGCATATAGTAATATAGTCCACCTAAATTTTACTAAGGTATCACTTGCCAATACTATTCCAAAGTATTGACCCACTGTGGCTGTAACTTGTGATGTTGCAGGTTACTCTGATGAGGATTAGGTGTCATGAGTCTACACTCAACATGTTTGCCTGTGGCACATGAAGATGAAGACTTATATTCATTTACTTATTCAAACTCTTGTATTAGGCCTGTGGCCTTGAGTTGTAAAGACTATTTTTATCTCTGGAATGGATGTAATAAATGACCCTTGTATCTGTGTACTTCATCTTAAACTGTGGATGCTAGCAATGATCCAGGGACTAGCATTGCAATCACAGGGATCCTTTTCCTTTACAAAGGAGGGATCTTACAGATGGTATCAGAGCACTGTGTTGCCTGTAGGATTATGACCCTAGGTATGGAAACCACTAAGGAAAAAATTTCAACTACTTCTACACTTGTCTATTCTTCTCGTAAACTTTTATAATCTTCTCTCTCATCTCTATTTGTAGATGAACTCCATCAACGAAGCCGTGAGGAAAGGACCACTCATGACAATGACTTTGGAGTGTGAGACAGAATTCCCCAAGGCTCTCAAGGACCTCATGGTTGCATTAGAGATACAAGGTGCAGCTGTGTACAAAGGTTTTCCTGTGATGGATGAAGGAGTGGAATACTGGTGGGTGCAACTTCACTTGTATAAAAACAAGGAAGACAACCATCAAGAAAAAGGATTCTGCATGTTCACCAATTCAGTGGTGCACCCTACATTCTTTGAATCAGCAAGGGATGCAGCTTGGAAGACCATCAAAGAACTTGGTGATAGAGTCAAGTGCAGAATGCTCAACCTCCAAAATGATCTATGGAAAGAGAAGGAACATACCCAAGAGTTGGAAGCTACCAACCAAACCTTAAGAGGAGACATTATAGACTTAGTGATGGAATCATGTGAGCAAGATAGGTTGATTGCTTCTAGAAACATTGTGTTAGCCAACAGATCCAGTGAGATAGGATTGTAAACGTACTTCGTTAGTTGGACCACCACCTATCACCTTATTTTCCAAAATGTTGCTTTAAAATAAGTTTGAACCTTTGTTGTTGTAATGGTTTCATGTATGCATGACTTGTGTGTTTTGCTTCCCAAGGATATGTATGTGATTTTATGTCTTTTGTTTTATCTTGATTTGTGTTGTTCTAACTTTTCTATCTTATAAAAAGATGCCTATTACCATCAGCACTGTTGAGGAGTTCCAGGTTACCCGCTTTGGTCCTCGTATCGTTGAGCTTGCCACTTTGCTCAATCTCCCTCTTCCCACCATCATGGTGCATCCCCTCACCAAGTTTGAGAGGAAGGACCTCTGGGGCTTCAAGGTCAACCAGCCCGGACGTCAGACAGAGCCTACCACGGAGGCCATTGTCTTCAAGCTCATGCACGATGACAGGGAGAGAGGCCTCGAGGTAGTTATGCAGGATCTGATAGGACGTCTGCTAGGGCGACACTCCCGACAGGTTAGAGGTACCCACTTCCACGTCTTCGGAAGACGTGATGAGGATGGAGAGTCCATCGACTTTGAGGACGATACGAGGGACGCAGCAGAGTCGATACGCCTGTACCTCCAGGACTTAGAGTCTCTCATTAGGCACGTGGACACGGACATGACCAATGTCATGCTCAGCAATGATGAGCTCCAGGTGCAGCTTCGCGAGAAGGACAAGCTCTTCGCGCAGCAAGACTAGATAGTCAAGGAAATGGAGGCGAAGTTCGAGACCCAGGACAGGAAGTTCAAGAGTCAGGAGAAGCGTGTCCAAGATAGGAACAAGAAGATCCGGGACATGACTGAAGAACTGTAGTCCAAGGACTTAGAGCTAGAGCAGCAGCAGACAGTGATAGAGAGGCTTCGTTCCTAGAAGAGGGCTCTCAAGGCCAAGATAGATACTTTGACCACTAGCATCGAGGAAAACAAGACCGCGATGGAGAACACAGGTCTTACCTTTGTCGAGGAGGAGATTGATGCCGATGAGTAGATTTGACTACTCATTTATCTTTTATTATAGTACTTGTTATTTGAGAACTTGTTATTTGACCATCCGACATGTGGATGGCTTGCTACTTGTGTGTTTTACTTTGTGGATGGTCACATAACAAGTTCTCAAATAACAAGTACTATAATAAAAGATAAATGAGTAGTCAAATCTACTCATCGGCATCAATCTCCTCCTCGACAAAGGTAAGACCTGCGTTCTCCATCGCGGTCTTGTTTTCCTCGATGCTAGTGGTCAAAGTCTCTATCTTGGCCTTGAGAGCCCTCTTCTGGGAACGAAGCCTCTCTATCACTATCTGCTGCTGCTCTAGCTCGAAGTCCTTGGACTGCAGTTCTTCAGTCATGTCCCGGATCTTCTTGTTCCTATCCTGGACACGCTTCTCCTGACTCTTGAACTTCCTGTCCTGGGTCTCAAACTTCGCCTCCATTTCCTTGACTATCTAGTCTTGCTGCGCGAAGAGCTTGTCCTTCTCGCGAAGCTGCACCTGGAGGTCATCATTGCTGAGCATGACATTTTATCATGTCCGTGTCCACGTGCCTAATGAGAGACTCTAAGTCCTCGAGGTACAGGCGTATCGGCTCTGCTGCGTCCCTCGAATCGTCCTCGAAGTCGATGAGCTCTCCATACTCATCACGTCTTCCGAAGACGTGGAAGTGGGTACCTCTAACCTGTCGGGAGTGTCGCCCTAGCAGACGTCCTATCAGATCCTGCATAACTACCTCGAGGCCTCTCTCCCTGTCATCGTGCATGAGCTTGAAGACAATGGCCTCCGTGGTAGGCTCTGTCTGACGTCCGGGCTGGTTGACCTTGAAGCCCCAGAGGTCCTTCCTCTCAAACTTGGTGAGGGGATGCACCATGATGGTGGGAAGAGGGAGATTGAGCAAAGTGGTAAGCTCAACGATACGAGGACCAAAGCGGGTAACCTGGAACTCCTCAACAGTGCTGATGGTAATAGGCATCTATTTATAAGATAGAAAAGTTAGAACAACACAAATCAAGATAAAACAAAAGACATAACATCACATACATATCCTTGGGAAGCAAAACACACAAGTCATGCATACATGAAACCATTACAACAACAAAGGTTCAAACTTATTTTAAAGCAACATTTTGGAAAATAAGGTGATAGGTGGTGGTCCAACTAACGAAGTACGTTTACAATCCTATCTCACTGGATCTGTTGGCTAACACAATGTTTCTAGAAGCAATCAACCTATCTTGCTCACATGATTCCATCACTAAGTCTATAATGTCTCCTCTTAAGGTTTGGTTGGTAGCTTCCAACTCTTGGGTATGTTCCTTCTCTTTCCTTAGATCATTTTGGAGGTTGAGCATTCTGCACTTGACTCTATCACCAAGTTCTTTGATGGTCTTCCAAGCTGCATCCCTTACGGATTCAAAGAATGTAGGGTGCACCACTGAATTGGTGAACATGCAGAATCTTTTTTCTTGATGGTTGTCTTCCTTGTTTTTATACAAGTGAAGTTGCACCCACCAGTATTCCACTCCTTCATCCATCATAGGAAAACCTTTGTACACAGCTGCACCTTGTATCTCTAATGCAACCATGAGGTCCTTGAGAGCCTTGGGGAATTCTGTCTCACACTCCAGAGTCATTGTCATGAGTGGTCCTTTCCTCACGGCTTCGTTGATGGAGTTCATCTACAAATAGAGATGAGAGAGAAGATTATAAAAGTTTAGGAGAAGAATAGACAAGTGTAGAAGTAGTTGAAAATTTTTCCTTAGTGGTTTCCATTCCTAGGGTCATAATCCTACAGGCAACACAGTGCTCTGATACCATCTGTAAGATCCCTCCTTTGTAAAGGAAAAGGATCCCTGTGATTGCAATGCTAGTCCCTGGATCATTGCTAGCATCCACAGTTTAAGATGAAGTACACAGATACAAGGGTCATTTATTACATCCATTCCAGAGATAAACATAGTCTTTACAACTCAAGGCCACAGGCCTAATACAAGAGTTTGAATAAGTAAATGAATATAAGTCTTCATCTTCATGTGCCACAGGCAAACATGTTGAGTGTAGACTCATGACACCTAATCCTCATCAGAGTAACCTGCAACATCACAAGTTACAGCCACAGTGGGTCAATACTTTGGAATAGTATTGGCAAGTGATACCTTAGTAAAATTTAGGTGGACTATATTACTATATGCAATTTGGCTAAGTGTAGCTTGGCTTGCTTTGCTCAAAATAAGTTTTTCCTATTAGTTGAAAACACTAAGTTTTTCTTTATCAAAACTTTTCCCAAGGAACCACCAATAGACATTGAGGTTCTTCACCCTTGTTCACCCACAAGTTTTTACTTAGAAGTTGGAATGATGAGATTCTTGATAGCTTCCATGCCTTGATGCTCAAGTTGTCCATTGCCATGGACTTGGCTAAGTACTTAGATTTTTCCATCTGCAGAGGTTGTGCACTTTCCCCACCAGACTTGGTTTCCCAAGACAGGACCTTTCAGAAGCCTTCCCTTAGACCAAATGGACGCGCTCCAACCTATCATTCCCACTACCACCAACTGTCCAAATGGCTAAGTTCTAGCAACTTATGTGGTCCATGCAGAGCCCATATTGCCAAGTGGCTTCACTAGAAGCTTCTCAGCACTTGGCCTCTAAAATCTCTTTGTCCCTGGGTGGCTTACCACAAGTGAGATACACAAGGTAAACCATAGCCATGGGCCTTGTGTAACCACTCAACCAAAAACCACCAATCAAGTCCCTTTCCACCCAGGTGATTCATTGACTTAGTTGTTTTATTAGGTAAAACAAGTCCAAAGACTTAGAAATATTTTCATCATAGCATGTATATTTCACCAACCCTTGTTTGCTACTAGCTAGGCTAAGCATGGCATAGATAGTAACTTAACTTAGAAATTTCCTAGAAATTCTACAACTACTTAGGATTTCCCAACATGGCATATAGGCAAAATAATAACATGCAAGACTTAGAAAAATATTTCTAATGCTTAGTATAAAATATAGGGATAGAATTATTCATGAAGTACCACTTGCCTTGATAGTTGGGAGAGTAGCACTCTTCACAATCACAATCACTAGCACCAAAGTCTACACAAAGAATATACCCACAATCACATACAAGACATATTCAATCAAAAATACATATGCATGCATGCAAGATGCTAAGTGATGATTTTTAAAAACTAACCAAGCAAGTGCATAGTACTGAATCTAACAAGATAAAATCTTGCCAAACAACCAATATTTATACCCTAAAACCTTTCCTAAAAATTTCAAACACTCAAATTAGTCCTAAACAAGTTTCTTCAAATAAAGCCTTTTTAACAGAAGCTAAACACTAAACACATTGCATATTCTGAAAGGCCTTGTTCTCCTGATTCCAACGGTATAAAATTTGTCAAATTCTAACGTGGGGATCAAAAGTTATAGCTAATTAAAAATTGGATATAAATCAGATTCAAAATCTGTTTTAAAATCAAACCCTAGCCACGCGTCTGATTCCTATTGGCCGATACCGTTTCACTCTGGATCACCCTTCCGCGCCGTCAGATCAAGTCAGATCCAACGCGCCAGATTCAAAGAAAACGCTTCGCTCAGATCTAATTTAAACCGCAAGATCTACATCTAACGGTTGTTGTTGCTTCGACCATAACCTAGCGGCGCTAGCGGCGGCGGCTGGCGGCGGCGCTTCTGTCAGTGGCGGCGCTGGCGTTCTAGGTCGCACGGGAGAGGGGGAAGGGGCTTACCGAGCTCGCCGTGCGATGCTGATGCTCAAGGTGGTGTCGGCTGGTCAAGGGGCGCGCTGTAGTGGCTGGGGGAGCTCGTCGGATTTGTGCACGGCGTCGGGTGGTTGCTGTCGAAGTCGTTGCCGAGGTTACGCGTCGCCCTAGCACGAACCAAGTGGTTAAGGAGATGCGCAAGACAATGGCGAACAACCTCGTATGCGAGAGAGGGCAAGGGACGCTCGGTGCTTACCGCAATTGATCGCCGGAGTTGATGGGGTCGTCTGACGCGTGTGGTCGCCGACGTTGCCGAGGCTCTGGATGATCCTAGCATGCACCAGAGGGGTCAGGAGGTGCGCATGGTCGTGGAGATTGTACTGGCAAATTTAGACAGCAAGGGGCGACGGGGTCTTACCGAAATACCTCGCAGGAGTTAGCTCTGGATGCGGCGGTGCAACGCGAATTAGGGGCAGCCTGGTGGCGAGAAGAGAGTGCAGCGTGGGGGGAAATGACCGTGGCGGGGTGTGGTTTAAATAGGCTGAAGCACGACAGGAAACGCTCGCGGTATCAAGGTTAATTACGCCGCGCCATTACCGGCATCAACGGCAGCGGCGACGTGGTCTGCGGGTGCGATTTGGGGAAGAAGGAGTCGACGTGGAGAGGGCCCAGTTGTCTGCGAGAGAGCCAGAGTGGGGGTGGGGTCTAGGCGTCAGCGGCTCTGTGGGTGCGTCTACGCGTGAGAGAGAGAGAGGGGACCCGGGTGGGCTAGCTGGGCTGGATCTGCTGATGGGCTCAAAGTCTGGCGCCGGCCCTTTTCTATTTCCTTTCTCTTTTTCTTTTTCTGTTTTGATTTTCTGGATTGATTTTCAAATGATTTCAAAAGCTTTTGAATTCAAACTTTTTCCAGGATTTTGTAGGGTGCAACATTCACATTTCAGGACATAAAATCAAGTGGTCTCTCTGTTCAAGCTTGGTTCTTTTGAATAAACAAAATAAACAGTGCCATAGCACTTGGTTTGCAATTGTTTTGAAAATGGTTTTGAAACCATTTTTATTTTGTATAATTTTGTTCAAACTCCACACTCAATCCAATCAACAAGGAAACAAACAAACTTGGTTTTAAAACACTTAAGCTCTCAAATGAGGATGGTCATTTGATTTAAGTTTGCTCACATAAAATGATAGCACTATGTGCTTCTGTTTTCTTGAAATTGGTTTGAAATTGATCTCAAAACTATATGCATGCATGAATGATATGCAATCTTTGAAATCATAATTTTAGGGATGTTACAGAAACATAAAACAGTTGAGGAACCCTCTGAACCTGTTATAGATCCTAATAGTATATTTGTCTCTGATGCTGAAATTGAGAGTGGTAATGATAAAAATGATGCTCCTGATAAGGAGTAAGTTGAGGAAGAACCTGAATAGCACACTAAGAACACTAGGTACACTAAGGAATGTTTTATTTCTAAAAAACATGGTAGTGAGAGAGAACCTTGGGTGCAGAAACCTATGCCTTTTCCAAATAAGAAACACAAGTCAAAGGAGGACGAACACTACAACAAGTTTTGTGAGTGGGTGAAACCTTTATTTTTGCAAATTCTTTTGACTGATTCTATTAACTTGCCTCCTTATTCAAACTATATGAAGGATATTGTCTCTAATAAAAGGAAGATTCCTAACGAGGAGATTTCTACTTTGCTTGCTAATTATTCCTTCAATGGTAAGGTTCCAAAGAAACTTAGTGATCCAGGTATACCAAGTATTCCTTGCTCTATTAAGAATAATTATGTTAGAACTGCTTTATGCGATTTGGGAGCTGGAGTTAGTGTTATGCCTTTTGCTCTCTACAAGAGACTCCAACTGATACATCTTTGCAAATGGCTGATAAGTCAACTACTATTCATGTTGGTATATGTGAGGATGTTCCTGTTCCGGTGGCTCATAATTGCTTGGTTTTAACTGATTTTGTTGTGCTTGAGATGCCTGGAGATGATAATATGTCCATTATTCTTGGGAGACCTTTTCTTAATACTGCAGGTGCTGTCATCAATTGTAATCAAGGAAAAGTAACTTTTAATATTAATGACAAAGAGCATAATGTATATTTCCCCAAGAAGGTTGCTAAGAGCTATTGCCTAAATTCCATTGAAAATATTGAGAGCATCAAAGTTGGAGAAATATATTGTCCCATTCCACAAGAAAGTTTTGAAACTATTATGATTGGGACTATTGCTATCAAGTTTGAGGTAACATAATCACTTTGTGGAATGCAAAGTTTTGTTTCATATAATATTGTTTTGGTAACAAGACTTGATCAACCTTGTTAACAAAAGGATTTTAATGAACAAAACAATGTTTTCATAGTGGTTATACTTGCTCACTTTTATTTTTCTCCTTCCTAGTCTTTGCTCTTCCTCTTGTTAGCTTTAGTTTTGCTAGTTGTTTGCTTGTTAGAGTTTCTTAGAACTTCTGTAGTTTTGGTTTTTGTTTGCTTTTGCTTCTTCTAAAAAAATCTTTTCTAAGAGAAAATCAATTTTCATGCCCTGAAAATTGGCCAAAAATAAAGTTTCCCGAAAAATCCCAGAAAATTCATAACAAATTTTTCCTCGAAGAAAGGGGCAGAGGGACACCTGGAGTGGCCCAGGGGGACCCCCCAGGCCAGCACACCCCCTAGTAGAGCAGCTAGCCCCAGGGGCGCGCCTGGCCTGGGTGGGACCGACATGAGGCCCTCCAAGTTGTCTCCTCCCAGCCACCTTCTTTCTCTCTCCCGAAAACACCGGAACACTTTCTCAAGCTCGAGTTCTTGCTGTTCTTGCTCCCAATTTTTGATCTCCTTGCTTAGCCCATCTTTGCTGCTGATTTTTGGATGGATTGCTCATTGGTATGTGCCTTCTTCGCTCGTCCAATTAGATTTGTGATTGGTAGATTGTATCTTGAGTATTTTGCTGCTATAGGTGTCAGGTTGTGTGAGCTTGCATGCTTGTTCTATGCTTAGAGATTTCATTTTGATGCATGTTTAGCCCTCTAGCAAGTTCCTATAGCAGTTTCTCATAATTTATCAACTTGGAAATCACTTGGTTTGATTTTTGTCTAAAAATTTCAGAAAGGAAGATGAGTGCATACCCACTGAATCAATATGATTTGATGGTACCTGAGCCAATGGAAGTTCATTGTGAGGAAGGAGTCTTCCCTTCCATATATCCATGCCCTGAATTTATGAGAGCCCCGGGAATCCTCCAGGATTTCCAGACTATGATTACTAATGCAGGGTTGGAACACTTTGTTGAAGAAGAACCATCTCAGTATGTTAAGCTAACCATGGTTGTGGTGCTAAACTTCCGGTTTACTTGGTCCTCATATAATCCCATGGTCCATTATAAAATATACAATATAGTTGTCAACCTGTCGTTTGCTAATTTCTATGCAGCAATTAGAGTATCTCATTGGGGATCTTGCGAGAAGATCAAGGAGAGGCCTAAGTCACTTATGGATTTATATGCTGAAATTTGCCAAGGATTCGACTTCTCGAAGGAAAGTGGTAAAATTCGGAACATTTAGTTCCCATCCATTAGATATTTTGCCTATTTCATTACCAAGTGTGTTCTTGCTAGAAAAATTGCTAGGAAGTTATCTTCTTTTGATCTATCTTTTATCTCAGCTGCTTGAATAGGGATAGATCTTATAACCTAGGTGCTTTGGAGAAATAGTTACTCGGACTAAGACTATCAAATTCTGCAAAGTTCAATGGAACCATCATTCCGAAGAAGAAGCAACATGGGAAAGAGAAGATGATCTTCGGAAAGACCACCCTCACCTGTTTACTAGCCAATCTGAATCTCGAGGGCGAGATTCACCTTAAGGGGGTTAGATTTGTAACATCCCTAAAATCATGTTTTCAAAGCTTTACATATCATCCATGCATTCATGATCATTTAGGGTTCATTTTCAAAGTCATTACAAAAACAGGAGCATCTGAATGCTCATTATTTTATGTAAGCAAGGCTATGGCCATATTGCTACCTTCTATTAAGAAAAATACTTATTTTAATCAGTAAGGTTTTGAGCTTGAGCTTGAGTGTTGTTTCTAAGGTTGGTCAAGGTTTTCAAAAACAAATTATGAATTATAAACCATTCCTATACTAATTATAAACATTTAACTAAGGCTTGTTTTAAATAACATTTTCAAACCCATTTTGAATTTGAGTGTGAACAGATGTGTTACACACCCTAGGATGCAAGAATCAATAAACAAATGTTTGGAGAAAATTTCATTTAAAATAGATTTGATTTGAGCATTTGAATTCAAACCAGAAATTCAATCAGAAAAAGAGAAAGAGAAAGGGAGGAAAAAATAAAGCAAACTAACTAATCTAGCCCAACCCAGCCCACTCAGCCCATTTAGCCCAGCAGCTTCTTCTCCCGCAGAAAACGTTTCGCACCACTGGGCTAACCCGCGCAGTCGCTGACGACTAGACCCCACTCCATAACTCTCTCTCTCACTGGACACCAGGCCCCACACGCGAGTCGTCGTCTCCACCCCGCGACCCCTTCTTCCCCAAATTACGCCGGCTATTTCCGATGATTAAACCTCGCATCAATTCGATTGATTGCGCGAGTAATTCTCTCCCCCGACCTTGCGTACTTAACCGCCTGCGTCCTCCCCTCCTTTTCCCCAGTCGCCTCCCTCTCTCTGCCCCTAGGCTGCTCGGAATCAACCCCGAACCACCCACTGCTCCGACGAGCTTCAGCTCAAATTCCGGCCAACCACCGTCGCCCCTTGCCTTCCTGACACCGCGAGTGAGTTCCCCATCTCCCTCTGCACCTGCCAGTATCGCCCACTTGCCCGCGCGCGCTCCCATTCGTCGGCAACCTCAACGTCAAGCAAGCGCCGCCGTCTGTCTCAACTCCGGTGACGTCTCCTGGTAGTTCCCGACCGCCCCCGTCTCTCTTTTTGATGCTCACGTATTTGTCAGACTCCATATATATTCATGCGTGCTCGCAATGAGAATTTGCACAACATCTTGTATCCTGCCAGCCCGTTGCAGCGGGGCCTCTAGGGAACTACTAGCAATTAAGGTGCTCCTTTTAATAGAGCACCGGAGCAAAGCATTAACACTCCGTGAACACATGTGATCCTCACATCACAGCCATCCCCTCCGGTTGTCCCAATTTCTGTCACTTCGAGACCTTTGGATTCGGACAATCATATGTGTACACAACTTGCAGATAAGATCACAAACAATACTATCATAATGATTCAATAATAAGTTCAGATCTGAGATCATGGCTATAACGCCCCTGAATCGGGTCTATGCAGATCTCAGCACTTCCCGCAAAAATCCGCATAGAAGCGATTCAAAGACGCCCACCAAAAACTTTCGTGTGGGTGGGATTTGAATACAAGTAGTTACATCACAGTAGTTTACAACAGAGTCCACAAGAACTTATATATACCACAACGACTCAACAAGTCAAGAATACAAAAAGTACAATACGAAGATACAACTCAAGAAGAAAGCAAGATAGTATCCGAGTAAGGACAAGATCCAAATGGGACTAAGAGTCCTGAAGAATAACCAAGCGGTGTCCAACCCTGCCCAGGTCAAGCCGTAAGGGTAACCTTGCTAACGTCGTCAATCACATACATGTCAAGGCAAAAGGGTGCCAGCAAAGGGAAAAGGAAAACAGAAAGAGAGCGGTCAGTACTGAGGCCAGTACACGGTGAGACTAGAATTCAGAGGTCCTCGCCTATATAGGTATGGTGGGCTCAGCGGCAGCAAAGCTTGCACTATCTAACTTATAGAGACACGCTACAACTTCAACTATTACAGCGAGATAAGAGAGCACTATACGGTAACTATAATATAACACCAAACATAACCCATCCGAAGAATTCCCCCTCGAAGACCAGTCGAGGAAGTCCTCTTACAGAACACACACGGTGACAGTTTTAGTTAATCAGGTATTTAGTTGATAAGGCTAGTTACTAATCATATTATTAGAGGCATATCATTAGTGGCATTGTCTATGATCATGACACTGTACTCCTGAGGCATCCATAACCGTGGACACACGGCTTCTCGAAAATATTTATCCTCCAGGGGTGTGCTACTGTACCCAAACGCATGCTCAACCCTTCAGGCAACATATCACGCGTGCCTTTCGAATCTCACAACAAGAACTGTCTCATAACTACGTGCATATCCAGAGGCATCACCTACTGTGTTTTACCCACACAAGAGTTACAGCTGATTCTCCAGGTGTCACAGCGTTTGAGTCTACGGCCGGGCGATGATCGGAAGATAACTTCTAGAGCTCCATCCCACCTCCGACACGATATCCCGATTTTATGCAATGCAAGCCATGACAGTTCACCAAAATCACATCACAACTCAACCCATGTCCGAGGACATATTATGCGTATGCACCAAATGGAAAACCAATTTTATAACCCTCTAGATATACGAATAGCGCCGGTAGTTGAGGGGGGATCGCAGAGGCCCCCACGTTTGGTTAGCGCGACCAACTCAGAACTGGTATCGTAGAACGAACGGGTCCTAGGTCGGCTCAAGCAGTTCCCAAAGGTGGTCCCTGCCGGGGCCTTATCATTAGGTGAAATCATAACCATAACCAACATCACCAGATTAATTATCTTATCACCAATAATATCCAAGTATCGTGTTCCATCAGTATGAGAGCAATACTAAGCATGCCTATGACTCGCAAGGACAAGGCTAGCTAGTCAAACAAGGCAATAGGATAACTAAAGCAATATAGTAGAGTAGGTAAATAAAGGGACAATACTAAAGCATCAACAATAAGGATAGCAATAGATAAATTAGAAGAAGTAAAAACTATAAATGCAAAATAGGTAGAAGGGGGAGAATGCTCGCCTGAAAACATTGTCGAAGGTTCACCCGAAGATCGGGTCGACACTCGCATCAACTCATCGGCCTAGTTCGCGAAGAAGCAAAACACTAGAAGAGGCAACGGATGCAATATTTAATACTAGGGCGGAAGATCTGGCATGATTATGGTATGATGCATGGCATGGCAATATGCGGCCTAACCTAGGAACATTAAGTGGGATCAAAGTACCGACAATTAAATATTATGATTCAAGTTGTTTAGCTACCCGCAATTTAAATATTGGATTACAAGACTAACATATGTCACCGGTGAGCTATGCAAGTTTAAATGGAGTCAAGATAAGACAAGATTATTCTGCATAAAACACTCCATATTTTATTTCGGTGAATTGCTATTTAATCCAAACCCACAAGATAATATGTATGCAAGCATGTAAGATTTAATGCAACAAGTTGTATGACATTTATATAAAGATAGGGTAGGGGTTGGATCTCACAATTTGGATAGAAGAGGCGTATAAAAGAGCCTTCAAATTGAAGTTGAAGTGCCGGGAGTAGTCAATGTTGCGGGAGTAATCGATATCGAGAAGAAAACCTTGTTGGAGAGGTGTTGGAGTCGGATGGCACGGGCTGGTGCGGCGTGACGGAATGGAGCCAAACTTATAAAAGAAAACTTGGTTGACAGTGAAATAGATTGGACATGTTAAAATAGGAGAAGCCGGAATCGGAGCTGGTGCGAACATATTGTCGAACAAGTGTCAGGCAGACGGCGACCGACACAACCATAGAACGGATGGACATGGAGGAACACCCGCTGGAGTTGATGCTGGCCTCTAGAAAATGCGATAGAACAAACAAGCAGGAACTTCTCAACTGCATCAGAACAAGGCAAGGACAACAGGCCCATCGCCGGAGTGAGCATGATCGGAAACAGCGTACAGCGCACTGCGCATGTGCGCGAGTGAAGAAGCATGGGCGACATGGATTCCTGGTATGGAGTAGCAGATCAGAGCATACCTTGGACGCATGGGAACCAGGCGAGACCGCTGGTGTACCTTGATTGGAGATGGCTGCAGATACATACCACAGAAGAGAAGAAAAGGCTGCGACGAAGTGGGTGCGGGGAAAGAACAAATTCACCGTCGGCTGGATTTGGGGAGGAAGGGAGCACAAAAGAAAGGGGATTTTTAGATCTAGAGCTGACTAAGATTTGGGGCTAGGGTTCAGTGAGAAATAAGGGGAATGGACTACTTATCTAGTCCAAAGTAGACTAGATGGGGCTAGTTTTGGACCAAAACTTTAGATGAGCCTTTAGCCTAATTTTACTTATAAAACAAGAAAAGATTTTGCTGTGAGAAATATTATCTATCTACTAATTTCTTTTAAGGGAGGTTGGTCCAATACGTTTTCGTCAGCCAAAAATATGTTTTCATATGTTGTTTGTCGCAATTCTGGCCGTAATCATCAGTTTCCTAATCCTAATCGGAAGCACTATAGGAACAGGCGTCGTTCCTCCAGCGCTCCACCAACCCCGCGACGGACACCCCGCACGAACCCCAGCGCACCTGGATCGCGTTCTGCGATGCTGGCGAAGATGCTCCCGGCGGCGAGCGGGAGGAGGAGGAGGAGGACGGGTGCCTCTCATCCTCACTTGCTCTGCTCCCCTCAACTCTGCTCCACTCAACACCACGACGAGGAGATCAGCGCCCCAGATGACAATGACTTTCTCTCATGGCACCTCCAGGCAGAGGAAATATCAGCTCGCCGCACTGTAAAGCCAGTTGCAAAAGGAGATTTGCATGTTGTGTTCATTCGATTTGAGCCAAGCTGCTTTCTGTGTGATGAATCTGGTAGCGCAGATGGAAAGAGAATCAAGAGAGGTGTTCTGAGGATAAGAAAGAAACGCCATCAGCTCTAGGAATCAGTCAGCAGCAATGGCCTATGGTTCTGTGCCCTCCTCGACGCGCCTCTTGTCATGCCTCTTCTTTAGCTTCCTCCCGCCCTCGTCGCCGGCTGTTGGCACCGCGACATCCAAAACGCGGCCGCAGCGGGGAGATGCTATGTAGAGGCACAGGTGGACACGTGGAAGAGCAGCTCGCCAAGACTGAGATGTGAGCACCGGTGAGGGCGGTGGATCCGCCGGAGGGGATCTTGGAGGAAAGTAAGAGACACGAGAACAAGAAGAGGGTAACTCGAATCTGCGAGGGTGTAGCACTTCTGCTTACTGAAAGATACATCTGCAACAATTGCTGCAAGCAGAAATTCAGACGAGCATGCTGGTGGCGGCGCCGCTAGAAAATGGGTCGCCGGAGCGACGACGGCGAGGCTGAGCTGTGACGAACGGCGATGCACGGCACAAGCGCACTACAGGAAGCGAGAGCAAGAGAGGAAGGGCTCGCGAGGTTCTCCTGCTCACCAGGAGCGTGTCGGTGCGGTCGGCGAGGTCGGGAACGGTGGTCGACAGCGCTGCAGCGTCGGCCGGAGGCGGAGAGGATGTCGGCGATGCCGGTGATTCATGTCATATCGCGTCGATTCCGGGTGGGGACAGAGCTGACGGCGAGACGGAGTTTCTGGGCATCTTGGCCTCGCTCGGGGAGTCGTGCTTCGTCCGCGCGACCCGTCGGCGGTGCAACGGCGAGTTCGGGCGTGTCTGGACCGAGGGGTGAAGGGACCACTGGAATTCGACCTGCTAGCTCCACCATCCAGCAGCCACGGCGAGGAGAAGATGGAGTCGGGGATTCCAGCTACTGTATGCCAAGATTTGAGGATTTGAGAGATTGTGTGGAAAGGATTATGGCACTCTGCTGCTGTACTACTATTTCCATCAGAGTTCAGAGGGAGAGCACGGGCGGAGATAATGAGGGCTGAGGCTACAGTGCTTGCTCCTCTTAATTGTAGACTAATTATTAGTAATTTCTATAAATTCTTAGCATAACTAATCTTAACTAGACTATAAATCTCTGAAGACCGAGGACACCACTCATGTTATACTCCGCTGTCAATAAAATTCGTCCTAGAGGAGTAACCAGATGAAAGAGTGCACTTTTTAGTTGTGTACCCCTTCTTTTTTAGTAACGGATGGACCTACAAAAGTTACATATATATTATATATATACACTTATATCTAAACTTGCACCCCTTCATTGGAGCTAAAAAGTTAAACTATTCGATCTTGTCGTAGCAACGCACGAGCATTCAGCTAGTTTGTTTTAATTTTAAAATAACAACTAGAGACAGGTTTAATAAAATCACATGGATATTTAGTAAAACAAAATATGGTTTGATAAAATAATTTTACGAATAAAATATGCATGATGATGCAAAATAGAAAATAACACGCAATTTTATTTCGGAATATTTTCTGGGGCATTACAACTCGACACCACTAAGAAGGATCATGTCCCGAGATCCAAGCAAGGACATCGGGGGGAGGAGGTTTGATGATCGGATCTTCTTGCACCAGGGTGATGCTCGTGACACCACTAACAAGAATTCTTGCTCCGTCTTGAAATCATCGACACCACCAACAAGGGTTGGTTTCTCACGTTCTTCGGAAGAACACTCCGGAGAGGCAAAGGCGGAAGTAAAGGTCTCAAAGATAAGGCCACCTTTAACTTTCGTGGAAGGAGTAGAATTGCATGGATCCACCAATCAATGTATAAGAGCAAATGATAAGAGTAGTGGTATTGTCATGACTCCACCCTGCACTCAAAATATTACTCTGTACATGAATAGGAGGGTCGTGCAACTAAACTCTCGGAATCCAGATTGAAGATCTTGGCAAGTGGTGTTGGGAAAGCTTCGGAAAAAGGATCCAAAGATAAAGAGGTCATCATCTTAGGAATCGCAAAACACCGGAAGCATAAGAAAAGAGGTTACATAGAGAGAAATCTAGATGTAGCACCGCCGTGACAAAAGGAGGGAAGCGGAACCCTAAAGGTATGACAGAAACCCAACCACGAGAAATCCTTGACTTGAGGAAGGTAAGAGATCAGATCAAAACACGCAAAGATAAGAGGGAAAAGATTAAAGATAAGAAGTAAAAGCAGACCTAATCAGATCTATCCAACGCATTCGTAGCAAAAATATTTTTGACACTAGACGACGTCCGTTGGCAAGGTAACCTACAGGCTGGACCAGTGGGGTATCGTAAACCTTTGCTCTGATACCACTTGTAACGCCCCTGAATCGGGTCTATGCATATCTCAGCATTTCCCGCCAAAATCCGCATAGAAGCGATTCAAAGACACCCACCAAACACTTTCGTGCAGGTGGGATTTGAATACAAGTAGTTACATCACAGTAGTTTACAACAGAGTCCACCAGAACTTATATATACCACAATGACTCAACGAGTCAAGAATACAAAAGGTACAATACGAAGATACAACTCAAGAAGAAAGCAAGATAGTATCCGAGTACAGACAAGATCCAAATGGGACTAAGAGTCCTGAAGAATAACCAAGCGGTCTCCAACCCTGCCCAGGCCAAGCCGGAAGGGTAACCTTGCTAACGTCGTCAATCACATACCTGTCAAGCCAAAAGGGTGTCGGCAAAGGGCAAAGGAAAACAGAAAGAGAGCGGTCAGTACTGAATCCAGTACACGGCGAGACTAGAATTCGGTGGTCCTTGCCTACATAGGTATGTTGGGCTCAGTGATGAATCCTTGGTGGTGCCAGAGAACTTGGTGCTTGATGTGGAGTCTTGTTGGGAACCCCAAGAGCAAGGTGTGAAGCAGCACATCAGCAAGTTTTCCCTCAGTAAGAAACCGAGGTTATCAAACCAGTAGGAGGAAGGAAACGTCACACAGGTGTTGCAAGCAACACGGAGACCTGCACAACACAAACTCAAGACTTTGCCCCAACGAATCAGTGAGGTTGTCAAGCTCACCGGTTTGCTGTAACAAAGGATTAAACGTATGGTGTGGTAGGTAATGGTTTGCAGCAAGTTAACAAGTAACAGTGGAAGATGTACAATGGTAAAGATTGGACCGGGGTCCATAGTTCACTAGAGGTGATCTCCTTAGATAAACAACATGGCATGAAGTGTAAACAAATTACAGCAGGCCAATTAACACGAACTGAGCAAGGCATGACAATGCAATTACTATTTAGAGAGATCCTTTGATTTTCGATTAGGCAATACAACAAGATACATAGACCTCCATCCAACTGCATCTATGACTAGAAGTCCACCTTCCGGTTATCATCCGAACCCCCTCCAGTATTAAGTTGCAAGCAACAGACAACTGCTTTAAGCAAAGTGTCAGGTAAACAGTCCACATGTTCCATGAAAAAGGGACCGTTGTTTTCTCCCTAGTGGCAATAGCACATCTACAACCGAAGAGATTTCTGTAACTTCCCTTGGAAACTAGAGGCATGAACCCACTATCGAGCATAAATACCCCTCTTGGAGTCACTAGCAACTACTTGGCCAAGATAGCTACTAACAACAGAGAGCATGCAAGATCACAAACAACACAGACATGATAGAATCATAAAGACAAACCATTAATCAAACCAACTTAATAATCTCAATATCCATCGGATCCCTGCAAACACAACATGCATGATTACAAATAGATTAGATCTTGATCATGAACAGAGCTCACAAGATCTATACATGAAAGCACAAAGGAGGAGATACAACCATCTAGCTACTACATGGACCCATAGTACAAGGTGGAACTACTCACGCATCATACCGGAGAGAAGGCCTCTGGGATGATCTCCCCTCCGGTAGGGTGCCGGGAAGAACTTTAGATCCCCCTCGATCTAGGGATGATGGTGGCGGCGGCTACAGACAGTTTCGTGGAGATTTTATCGGTTGCTTAGGGTTTCTGCATCGGGGGCTTCTTATAGGCGAAGGGGGAGGCTGAGGAGGCGGCCAGGGGTGGCAAACCCTAGCCAGGCGCGGGGCTAGGCCCACCCGCGCCTAGGGTGGGTCTGCCCCCCCTAGCTGGCCCCTCCGTATCCCCTCTGGACTTCTTGTTCCCCATGGAGAGTAATTGACTTTGACGTTTGTCCCGTCCAATTCCGAGAATATTTCTTTACTAACTTTTCTGAAACCAAAAACAGCAAAAAACAGGCATCTGGCACTATTGCAACTTGTTAGTAGGTTAGTACCAGAAAACATGTAAAAAGCACCTCAAAGTGTAGACAAGTAAAGCAAAGTAGATACTAAACAAGCATGGAGCATCAAAAATTATAGATACGTTTCTGACGTATCTGCATCCCAAGCTTAACTCCTGCTCGTCCTTGAGTAAGTAAGTGATAAAAAGAATAATTTTTGAGGTGACATGCACCCCCACAATAAAGATCCAACCATTTGCAAGCATTGAAAGCTGGGATCAAAGAACTCTAAACATGTGCATGAAAGACGGAGTTCTAACAATAGGACATAGTAACTATGCATGCAACATGACAAGCTACAAACAAAGATCATGAATAACATGCATTGAAAAATGTTTGTTTGTTTCATATACAGAAAACATAGCATAGTGGTCATCAGCTTGTCCCTCATAGATTAGCAAATAGATGCATAGGACACCTGCAAAGTTCACAAGGGTGACTAGAAACAAGTAGCACAAGAACAAGTAATATCACAATATGCATCAATTAATAAGCTTTGGAACACTGCACACATAATGACAACTATGCTCTCTTAATGGTGCCTAAAGGTAGAAGGTGGAGAATCATTAATGGTGGAAGAAAGGCCTTTTTGTAAAGGAAGCAGGGATTACAAGTTTCAAAAGGAGCTTCCAAAAATTATGGTACTTGTTAGCTTTCATCCCTCGTTGCCCCTATCATAAGCATCTTGAAGTGGTTAAGGTTAAAGTGGCAAAGCTGGAGTATATGCTTGACGAAGTATAAGTCGGCAATCTCAAGTCCCTTGAATATGAGGGCCACACCTCATGCATACTCAACTTTGGGTCCAGGTAAGTTCTTGTCATTATAAGTATTTGCATATCATCGAGAACCGTCAACTGGGCACCCCTTTCACATGGTACAGGAGCTTTCCCATAACCAAAATGACAAGACAAGCAGACAATGAGCATCTCAACAATCTTTTTATTTACCATTTTCATAGCTTTTTATTGAGGATGCTTCATAGATAGCTCATTATGGTGACGCTGCAAGTTTCCACCATGATTAGGCATGGCTTAGGCTAGAGGCCCAGGAGTTTATCTAACACAGGATACAAACTCCATGGACTTACAAGTTCCCTATTTATTTCACACCGGTGACATCCATAGACAAAAGAACATGATATCAACTGAGTACAACAAGGTACAAGTGCAATGTTGAAAACGTTCCCTGTGACAGCACGGTTCTGGTAGTTCCAACTTATAAGTGCAAGCATATACAACAAAGTTGTCACAATGGTTCAAGTTTATTAGGGGCAAAGAATAAAGTGTGCCATCAAGTTCGTGAGGGCTTTAATCACTAAGTTTTCACATAACAAAATAGTTTTTAATTGGAAGATAGCTGAAAACAAGAATATACTTGGAATGGTGTAACACACCATGCATAGGATTTTATAGTGGACACTTTGGAATAACTTGGTTTCTTGGGAGTTGGAGGCATGCGTAGAACTTACTCATACAAGTGGAGTCTAGCAAAAGACTGGGAGCAACCAACTAAGAGAGCATAATGGCCATAATCATGCAGTGCAACAAAGCATACTAATCAAAGCAAAGAGTGGTACTACAAGTCAAGGACTAAATGATCATAGAGGATAATGGTGACTTGTCATAGTCATAACATGGTGTGAGCATGTGCCAAGTCAACCCAAGCAAAGCATCAAAGGATAATACCACAATACTATGCTTTTGCATGCTAAAACAACGCATAATTTCTTCAAGGCACACTAAGCAATCCCAATTGTTTGGAACAAGACATGCTACAGAAATAATCACTAAGCATAAAGTCAAAACAACACCTAGCATGTCATGCTAAAGTCTAAGTCACAGTCAATGCAAGCTCCTCTTGCACTTCAAGCAAGAACTTACTACTTCTTTCCAACACCAAGCAACTTATTTGCAAAAAAATACAGCGAGAACGGGGGTCCAAACTAATTTATTCAAGCAAACTAAACAACCTAAGCAAATCAAACGAAAACTAAGACGCTCCAAGAACAACACAACTGTGCATGAAACAATAAAAACGAAGTGTCTAGATAGACCTGAGCTTTTTATTGATGAAGAAGGGGATGCCTTGTGTAACACCCTCAGAATCGACCCTATGCAAGTTTTAGCGAAACCCGCCAAACCCGCATAGAAACGATTCAAAGGTGCCCACCAGGCACTTTCGTGCGGGTGGAAAACGAAGTAATAACATTACACAAAAGTCCTCGATGGGACCCACAGAACAGATATATATACAGCAGCGACTCAATGAGTCAAGAATACAGATATAATATACAAAGACCCAAATCACCTTGAAAATGATAGAGTGCCCGACTACGGACAAGATGCAAATGGGGCTAAGAGCCCTGAGGAATAACCAATGGCGTCCATAACCCTGCCCAGGCCAAGCCGGAAGGGTAACCCTGCTAACGACGTCGATCTCAAAACCTGCTTAAACAAAAGGGGTGCCGACAAAGGCAAAGGAAAAAGAGGAGCGTCAGTACTGAGGCCAGTACACGGCGAGACTAGAATTCGGCGGTCCTCGCCTACATAGGTATGGTGGACTGAGCGGCAGCGGCAGCATGCACTAAACAACCTATAGAGACTCGATACAACTGGCGGTCGTCAGAGAGGGATAAGAATGACCTATCCGGATATTCAACCTGAAACCAACACCAATCAAACCCATCCTGGTATTTCCCCCTCGATACCAAACGAGGAAGTCAACCAAGGAACTCACACAGTTGGCAGTTTTATTTATTCAGTTATCGTTGCAGTAATTACTAGTCAGGTATAGATAATCATCCTGATAAAATAAGCAGTGGGCCGTTTTAGTTAACCATTCCGTTGTAGTTGCGTCACTTACTAGTCAGATACATTTAGCATGAGATAACCCAAAACCCAGAAGTTGTTGGTACTTTTATTCAGCCATTCCGTTATAGTTGCAATACTTACTAGTCAGGTACAATGGTCGCAAGCGACTTCGAAACAAGCAATTGTTGGCAGTTTTATTTAGCCATTCCATTATAGTGAAGCTGCTTACTAGTCATTATAAAGTCAAATTTATAGCACTACTTTAGTTATAGTTGTCTATGATCGAGATACTGTGCTCCAAGTCGTCCATAACCGCGGACACGGCTTTCAGAAAGTTTTACCCGGCCGGGGTGCACCAATAGCAACACACACACGATCAACCTCGGAAAAACCAAATCAAAACCCAACGAGGCTTTCACGACAAAGCAATCACAGGATTCAGAAATATTTCAGGGGGCCACCCCTTGGAGTACACCCGCAACGAAGCTAGCTGACTCCGAGACGGACCCGAGGTTTGGGTGGACGGCTGTGAACGACTGGGAACCCAAAACTGGGCTTGTCGACACCGCGAAAACGTGTCTCGATCCTAAACAGTACAGTGTGCTCCTCGCACAATCGTAAATAAAGCAGTAAAGCATGGCATAAGTACAGGATCGTAAATAAAACCTCAAACTAGTTTGTGGCCCCAAGAAATAAGACTGAATCAAGCTCTGGCTAAGGGGGGCCCATAATTCCCCGTATGTGGATAGCGCGATAAATCAAGGAACAGGTATCAAGCACTCGGGGTCCTACGGGACACAAGTGGACGGTTAACAACCAAATAACATCTATTGCCCACCTGTGCCTCTGCTTACCTACTTCAATTTTAGTTGTTAAACAATAATTAAAGTGAACAATAAATAAAGCCATGAGCATCTCCAACATTCAACGTGCGGCAATACTCCAACAACTGTGGTACTCGATGACACGCCACAGCACTTAGCAAGCGACTACGACGCGCAGGTCCAACTATCTACCAAAACAACAGGTAATAGGAGGTGTCCAAGGCAATATAAGGCTGCAGGGGATATCACGGGTACGAAACTAGAGCATCGCAACACAGATAGCAATAGATCAACAGGAGGGAATAAATACTATAAAAGTAAGACAGGTAGAAAGGGGGAGATGCTCGCCTGAAAACATTGCCGAAGGTTCATCCGAAGATCGGGTCGACACTCGCATCAACTCAACGGCCTTATCCGCGAAGAAGCAAAACACTAGAAGAAACACCGGATGCACTATTTAATACTATGGCAAAAAATCGGGCATGATGCATGTATGATGTATGACATGGCAAAGGTGCGATGCAATTAGGCCATATTAAGCGGAACCGGGGTCCCGACAATTAATTAAACGGTTCAAGTTATTTATCTACCCCGCAATTTAAATGTTGTTTGAACATGGCGAAATAAGTTACCGGTTCGCTACACAAATTTAAATGGGGCCAATATTAGACTAGATTTGCCCGCATATGGGCCCCATATTTAATTATTAGGTGAATCGGCATAAGGCCCCCAAACCACTCAATATGCATGCAAGATGAATGATTATTAATATGCAACAATTTGATATTTTACATTTATAAAATAGGGCTCGAGAAAGGGTCACACATTAGGGTTCGGCAGTTCTTGGTTCCGGGGTTCGGGGTTCGACAGGGGCTCAGGGTTCGACGGAATCGGTCTCACAACGGGAAGTAGATCTTGTCGCATCCGCGGTAGCAGGACTTGGTTGGCGTCGGGGCATATTGGTTCCGCCCTGGTCGGGGTCGTTCTTGTCGTCGCGAAGACCTGGTCGGGTCCGTGTATCGGGTCGGTCTTGGCGTTCGGGATGCAGATCTTGGCGTTCCGCGACGAAGTGCTCGTCGTTCCGGTGGTGATCTTGGCATCCGGGTTCGGTCTTCGAAGTCGGGGTCTTGACGCCCTTGAACCCGGGAACTTGGCGTCCACGGCCTTCGGTTCCAGGAGGACGAACTTGGCGTGTCGGGTAGAAGAACTTGTCTCGGATTCCGTCTTCGGGGTTCCGTCGGGGTTCTATCTTGTTGTCGCACTCCCGCGGTCTAGGTTGGGGTTGTTCCGAAGATCTTGCCATGCGGCGCATAGTCGATGTATTACCCACCACATCGGCACAACATCGGGTAGATCTTGAAGAGGTTCTTTATCACCAACATGACACCTTGAGCTCATAGAACATGGTACCAACAGCAGCTGTCGAGGTGGTCCTGTGAACGGCAGCGGGCCCACGAGCAGCTCGAGACGGTGCAGACCGCAAAGAGGGAACGGCTTTGCTGGCGACAAGGTCGGCGAGGTGGACCAGGGCCAGAGGTGGCGACGGGCGACGTTGGGCGGCCGACAGAGGTGCAGGTGGGCGGCGGCCAGGCGCAAGCGAGGAGGGACTCCGGGCGGCGGCAGGCAGCTTGCAGAGGGCGGGGAGGACGCGGCCAGCTCGGGTCGGCGCGCGAGGGAGAGACGCGGGCGGCCGGGCGCGGCGGCGCTCTGGGGCGGGCCCAGGGGACCTCCTACGGCGGCGAGGGAGGACGTGGAGGAGCGGCCGGAGGAGAGGGGAGGCCGGACGAGGCCGTCGCGGGGCAGGTGCGGCCTGGGGAAGCGGGCTCGGGGTGGCGCTCTTGCAGAGGCGGCGAGGAGGTCGACAGGGAGGCGGTGAAGGGCTCCGCGGCGGCGGCGTCCGTCGGGGCCGGCGAGGCGGGGGCCCGCAGGGCGGTGCTGGGCGCCGGAGAAGGCGGTGGAGCGGGAGAGGGGTGGACGGCGAGGCGCGTCGGCCGGAGAGGTTGGAGAAGAGGCGGGGTCGGCGGAGCTCGCGGGGACGGCGAGCCGGAGGGGTGGCGGTCGGAGGAGAGAGGGAGCGGACGCGGGCGGCTAGCAGAGGTGGTCGGGCGGCGGGGCGACGGGGAGAAGCTGGCGGTGGCCGGTTGCAGAGGTGGGCGACGCGGGGGGGAACGCCGGCGGTGGCGGGCGCCGGAGGAGGCAGGGAGGGCGCGCGGGGCGAGGTGGGGAGGAAGAGGACGCGGGGTTGGTGGGAGCGGGGCACGCGTGGGGGACGCGTTGGGGCCTGTGGCGCGTGGGTCTGTGGGTGGGGCCAGGGACCGGTGGGGCCGGGGTGGCAGCGAGTGAGGTGGGGAGTGTGCGTGTGTGCTGTGTGTGTGTTTGCTGGGGTGGGACCCAGGGAGAGAGAGGGAGAGAGAGAGAGAGAGGAGGGGGTGAGGTGGCATTGTTTGGTTGGGTGGAAAAAGGGGCAGGGTGACGTGTCGACCAGGGATTGGAGGGGGTGAGGTGGAGAGGGGCTGGGTAGGTTAGGTTGGGTAGTTTTAGGATTTAGAGGGGGCTGGTTTAGGTGGACCGTTTTAATACTGGGGGTGGTCGACTGGGTCGAATCGGCCCGTTCGACTGCCCCACTAAAAATAATTAAATATTTTATTTATTTCAAACAGGCCTTTTGCAAACCGATAGCAGACAAAATAAAATAATCCGGAGACCCGGGTTTTGCGTTTGAATAAAGACGGGGCGTTTAGAAAACAAATTAGGTTTTCCGAAAATAGTTTTATGCAAGCAAATGCAAGATGATGACGATGCTCAAATGCAATGTGGCATGATGACATGAGCATGCGGTCATGATGATGCAATGCACAAAAACAACGCGATTTTCTAGTAGTGGTTTTGCGGGGTGCCACACCTTGGGCATCCCCAAGATTTGATGCTTGTACCTCTTGGATATTTCTTGGGGTGAAACCATGGTGGCATCCCCAAGCTTGAGATTTTGTCCATTCTTCATCTCATTGCATCATTTTTTCTCTACACCTGATTTTTTTTCCTTCATACAAAACTTCACACAATCTTCATTCACAACATTAGTGTATTTAAAAGATATTAGACCTCTTGGTAAAGCTTTGAAACAGCAAGTCTTTTCACTAAAAACACAAGCTACTGTAGTAACTCCTCAAAAAAGATCAATTCACCTAAAGATAACTCAAAAAGGAATCAATAAGAAGCAAATGCAAATAATGGCAGAAATCTGTGAAAACAGACCAGCAGGTTGAAACCGATTTTTTCAAACATCTTATGTTGCTCAAATCAAAAAGTGTTGAACTAACGAAAGTTATCTAACATACTGGGGGATTCATTCGTAAATTTTTAGCTCAGTACGAGTTACGTAGCCTCCTCATGAATTTTTTTGGTGGAGGACAGAAATCTGTTTCGGGACAGCAACTCCCCAAATCTTACTTCCCTCTCATTAGAGGTCATTCTTGGCACCAAAAGCAAACAAAAAAGGATAAGTAGAGGTCATTACTGAAGTAATAACTTCCAAGACTCAAGTAAACTCTTGGTTTATCTCCCAACAAGTACTTTTCTTTAAAGCCTTTAAGTTACGCACAAGAAGCAAGAAGAATCAAGTATTTTCAAATGAAGAAGCATTAACATCAAACCTTGCTTTCAAAAGAGGAGCAAAAAGTAACTTCTCTCTCCTCATAGGGAAGTGTTCAATACCTTTCTTGAATGGAAAATGATATTTAATGGTGCCTTCTTTCATATTAATGATAGCACCAACTGTTCTAAGAAAAGGTCTTCCCAAGGTAATAGGACAAGAAGCATTGTATTAAACATCCAAAACATAGAAATCAACAGGGACATAAGCATTGTTAATCATAATGAGAATATCATTAATACTCCCCATGAGTTTCTTCTTAGCATTATCATTGAGTGGGACATCTAAATAACAATCTTCCAATGGTGGCAAATCAAGCATTTCATAAATCTTCCTAGGCATAATAGAGACACTAGAACCAAGATCACATGAAGCTTTGAGGTCAAAGTCATTCACTTGTATATTAGTAATGGGTTCCCAAATATATTCTACTTTCCTAGGAATAGAAGCTTTGTGTTTTAGCTTCTCTTCCTTAATCTTAACAAGAGCATCTGCAATGTGTTTGGTAAAGGCAACATGCATATCACTAGCATCAGGACTTCTAGCAAGATTTTGTAAGAACATAATCACTTCAGAAACATTGCAACCATCAATATCAAAGTCAAACTTGGTGTCACTAGTAGTAGGCTCAATAGGCTTAGGTATAGTAGGATGAGGAATAGGGGCTACTTGTGGTTTAGTGGCGATGGTGCACACACTATTGTTTCTATCAATTTCAGCTTCCCTTTCCAACTTAGCATGAAGTTGAGCTAACAGCCTAACATTTTCATCAATAGTAACTTGTATGGCATGAGCAGTAGCAAAGGAATTTTCCATAGTTTCAGGTTTAGCAGCCATTTTATTAATCAAAGAGGACTGAGCTTCAGACAAAGAGGATATATTTTTCTCAACAGTTAAAAGCTTTTCCTCTATAGTCTTATTGAAAGTGGTTTGTTTACTAATAAAGTCCTTGAGCATGACTTCAAGTTCAGAGGGGGCACTTCTAGCATTATTGTAAGAGTTTCCATAGGAATTGCCATTATTAGGAGGATAAGGCCTATAATTGTTGTTGCTACCAAAATTGTTCCTATAGGCATTGTTGTTGAAATTGTTGTTTCTAATGAAGTTCACATCAACTTGCTCTTCTTGAGCAACCAAAGAGGCTAAGGGAACACTATTAGGATCTAGAGGAGCTTTCCCATTAACAAGCATAGCAATAATAACATCAATCTTTTCACTCAAAGAGGAAGTTTCCTCAACAGAATTTACCTTCTTACCATGTGGAGCTCTCTCAACATGCCATTCAGAGTAGTTAACCATCATATTATCAACGAGCCTTGTTGCAGCACCCAAAGTGAGGCCCATAAAGGTACCTCCAGCAGCTGAATCCAATAGATTTATTGAGGAGAAGTTCAAACATGCATAAAAATTCTGGATAATCATCCGAGCAGTGAGTCCATGAGTAGGGCAATTTCTAACCAAAGATTTCATTCTTTCCCAAGCTGGAGCAACATGTTCACTATTAAGATGTTTAAATTTCATAATATCACTTCTCATAGATATAATCTTAGCAGGAGGATAGTAATTTCCAATAAAAGCATCTTTGCACTTAGTCCAAGAATCAATACTATTTTTAGGCAAAGAAAGCAACCATTCTTTAGCCTTTCCCCTCAAGGAGAAAGGAAAAAAGGAAAAAGTTTGAGCTTAATAATATCTCCAATCCTTATACTTTTGCATCTCACAAAGTTCAACAAAGCTATTGAGGTGAGCAGCAGGATCATCAGAACCAACACCAGAAAATTGCTCTCTCATCACAAGAATCAACAAAGCAGGCTTAATTTCATAAAAGTTAGCATCAGGAGCAGGTGGAGCAATAGGTGTGCTAAGGAAATAATTGTTGTTGGTGCTAGTGAAGTCACACAACTTGGTGTTCTCAGCAGAGTTCATTTTGGCAAAGGTGGGCAAGCCAAAAACAGCAGCAACAGCTAGAGTAGAAACTATTTTTTTTGGTTTTTTTTTTGAAAAGAGGCAAACAAAACCAAGCAAAAGAAACCAAGAAAACTAAAAACAAAGTAAAGTACTCCCCTAGTGAAGACGTCCTTGGCCTCCCCGGCAACGGCGCCAGAAAACTTGTTGATGACTCCTTGGTGGCGCCAGAGAACTTGGTGCTTGATGTGGAGTCTTGTTGGGAACCCAAAGAGAAAGGTGTGAAGCAGCACAGTAGCAAGTTTTCCCTCAGTAAGAAACCGAGGTTATCGAACCAGTAGGAGGAAGGAAACATCACACAGGTGTTGCAAGCAACGCAGAGACCTGCACAACACAAACTCAACACTTTGCCCCAACGAATCAGTGAGGTTGTCAAGCTCACCGGTTTGCTGTAACAAAGGATTAAAAGTATGGTGTGGTTGGTAATGGTTTGCAGCAAGTAAACAAGTAACAGTGGAAGATGTAACAATGGTAAAGATTGGACCGGGGTCCATAGTTCACTAGAGGTACTCTCCTTAGATAAACAACATGGCATGAAGGGTAAACAAATTACAATAGGGCAATTGACAGGAACTGAGCAAGGCATTACAATGCAATTACTAGTCAGAAAGATCCTATGAGATTCGATTGGGCAATACAACAAGATACATAGACCGCCATCCAACTGCATCTATGACTAGAAGTCCACCTTCAGGTTATCATCTGAACCCCCTCCCGTATTAAGTTGCAAGCAACAGATAATTGCTTCAAGAAAAGTGTGTAAGGTAAACAGTCCACATGTTCCATGAACAAGAGACCGTTGTTTTCTCCCTAGTGGCAAGAACACATCTACAACCGAAGAGATTTCTGTCACTTCCCTTGTAAACTAGAGGCATGAACCCACTATCGAGCATAAATACCCCCTCTTGGAGTCACTAGAAACTACTTGGCCAAGATAGCTACTAACAACGGAGAGCATGCAAGATCACAAACAACACAGACATGATAGAATCATAAAGACAAAACCATTAATCAAACCAACATAATAATCTCAATATCCATCGGATCCCCGCAAACACAACATGCATGCTTACAAATAGATTAGATCTTGATCATGAACAGAGCTCACAAGATCTATACATGAAAACACAAAGGAGGAGATACAACCATCTAGCTACTACATGGACCCATAGTCCAAGGTGGAACTACTCACGCATCATACCAGAGGGAAGGCCTCCGGAATGATCTCCCCTCTGGCAGGGTGCCGGGAAGAACTTCAGATCCCCCCGATCTAGGGAAGATGGTGGCGGCGGCTACAGACGGTCTCGTGGAGATTTGATTGGGTGCTTAGGGTTTCTGCATCGGGGGCTTCTTATAGGCAAAGGGGAGGCCGAGAAGGCGGTCAGGGGTGGCAAACCCTAGCCAGGCATGGGGCTAGGCCCACCCGTGCCTGGGGTGGATCTGGCCCCCCTGGCTGGCCCCTCCGTCTCCCCTATGGACTTCTTGTTCCCCACGGAAAGTAATTGACTTTGACGTTTGTCCCGTCCAATTCCGAGAATATTTCTTTACTAACTTTTCTGAAACCAAAAACAGCAGAAAATAGACATCTGGCACTGTTGCAACTTGTTAATAGGTTAGTACCAGAAAACATGTAAAAAGCACCTCAAAGTGTAGACAAGTAAAGCAAAGTAGATACTAAACAAGCATGGAGCATCAAAAATTATAGATACGTTTCCGACGTATCACTCAACGGAAGCAAGGCTTGCACTATCTAACTTATAGAGACACGCTACAACTTCGACTATTAGAGCGAGATAAGAGATCACTATACGGTAACTATAATATAACACTAAACATAACCCATCCGAAGAATTCCCCCTAGAAGACCAGTCGAGGAAGTCCTCTTACAGAACACACACGGTGACAGTTTTAGTTAATCAGGTATTTAGTTGATAAGGCTAGTTACTAATCATATTATTAGAGGAAAATCATTAGTGGCATTGTCTATGATCATGACACTGTACTCCTGAGGCATCCATAACCGTGGACACACGACTTCTCGAAAAGATTTACCCTGCAGGGGTGCACTACTATACCCAAACGCATGGTCAACCCTTCAGGCAACATATCACGCGTGCCTTCCGAATCTCACAACAAGAATTGTCCCATAACTAAGCGCATATCCAGAGGCAACACCTACTGTGCTTTACCCACACAAGAGTTACAAATGATTCTCCAGGTGGCACAGCGTTTGAGTCTATGGCCGGGCGATGATCGGAAGATGTCACATCTCAAGATTTTCCAAATCTTGTAATGTGAAAAATAAATAAACAAAATAAATTATTGTTGAATTTTAGGGTAAAAAGAAACTTTTGTTTCTAAATGGAAACTTAAAAATCCCATCTTGAACAAACTTTGGTTAACATTGGAATCCAACTAAGTTCAAATCAAGTGGAATGCATTCTTCTTAAATGCATCTGGAAATTTAAACACTTGGAAAATAAATCCAAACCCTAAACCCTAATGGAATAAAAATCATTTCCAAGTTATCTCCAAGCCTATGGATTTGATCCATATAAAAATTTGTCAACAAACATTTACAAATGATCAAGAAGGACAAATAGAAATATTATAAGACCATAGAAATTGGTTTCACTTAATTTGGAACCATAAATAAAATCTTATGAAAATAATAAGATAGGGAAATTAAATTTCCAAAGCTAATAAAGAACCTATCTATAAATCCATACCAAATGGTGAACAAATAATCCTAAAGATATTTAAAAGGATAAATAAATATCAAATAAGATTTCACAAATTGGAATCACCAAGTTTGGATCTATAAATAAAAAGATATCGATTTTATAAGATGAAGAAAGAAATATTAAATAAAGAATATTTAAAGACCAAATTAAAACTTGGCCAAGACGTATCATGGTGCACCACCGTCTGCACTATCTCTCATCCTATTCTTCTTTGGCCTACCTGCTGGTCTAGTAAAAACTAAAGGGTATAGCTTGAAGCCTGGATCCACTATCATCCATTGGTCTTTTCCAACAAGGCCAAAACATTATGAGCATATGCTGCCATAAATTTGGGAACGGATAAATACTCCGACACGTATTGATCAACTTCACCCTCTTCACGTCCTAGAACACCCATAAAAAACAATGCATGTATGCACAGTTTCCCACGGAGCTGCCATTGCCTGCAATGGCATGTCCTATCAACCAAATTCACTGGATACCTCCATTGCCTATATTTACTATCAATGTACGTTACCTCAGCCTCCATTCCTCTTCTAATGCATTTCATCTTCAATTGTTTTTCCCTGACATGCAAAGCCTTAATCAAATATGGGGGATGAGATGGACAGCATATACTATTGATGCAATTCTTTGACGCAAATCGATCTTTATCATGATCATCTGTCTAATCTTATCAAACATTTGCAACAGCATAAGCCCTTTCATTGACTTGACCTTTGCATTGAAACTCTCTACAAGGTTACTTGTTACATAGTCTACCTTGCAAATTTTATTAAATCGGCTTCTTGACCACACCATTCCATGATGTGCATCCAAGTACTCCTTCACCGTAGGTTAATGTTTATACAACACTTCCAAATGATACAGATGCTTTCTCAAATTGCATGTGTATGAAGCTGGCCATAGGTTGTCAGTATAAACTTTACCCTTGAATTTCTTTGTAAAATTCTGCACTAAGTGTCGCATACATTCCCTATGCTCCACTACGGGGAATGCTGCTTCTATAGCTTTCTACAAACCTTTGCAAGTTTCCATGTTGTGGCATCCCGCAAAACCACTACTAGAAAATCGCGTTGAATTTGTGCATTGCATCGTCATCATCATATGTTGTTTGTCTAAAACTATTTTCGCAAAACCCGTTTTGTTTTCTAAAACGCCCCATCTTTATTCAAATATCAAAACCGGGTCGCCGGAATATTTTACTTTGTCTGCTATTAGTTTGCAAAAGGCTTGTTGGAATTAAATAAAACATTTAATTGTTTTAGTGGGGGCAGTCGAACGGGCCGAATCGACCCGAACGACCACCCCCAGAAAATTAAATCGGCCCACCCCATTAGTCCTACAGCTACCAACTAACCTACCCACACCCAGCCTCCACCTCACCCTGACCAATCGCTGGACGCCACGTCACCTCTCCCCTTCCCCCTAGCCTACCAGACCCTGCCACCTCACCCCCACCCAACTCTCTCCTCCTCTCTCGCACCCTCCCTCTCTCTCTCCCAAACAGCCACCACACAGCCTGGCCCCACCCCCTTTTCCCTCTGTCCCATGCGCCCCATCCCCACCCCCTGGACCCCACCCCTGGCCCGCTCCTTTCCCCTGGGCCCCACCTTCCCCAACACCCGCCCCCACGCGCCGTCCCTCCCTCTCTCTCCCTGGCTCACCCCGCACGCCTCCCTCCTCTCCTCCTTCCTCCACCCCGGCGACCACACGCCGCCGGCGCCCCTCACCACGCCGCTCCTCCTCCTTTTCCCCCTGCAGTCCGCCGCCGCCCCGCCGCTGTGACCCTCGCCGCCGGAGCCTCCAACGCGTCGCCGCCGACCCACGTACCGTCCCCGCGAGCTCTCCTCCACCACGCCGTCCTCCCCCGCCTCCCGCCGTCGTGCTCCGCCTCTCGCCGTCGTGCTCCGCCGCCGGAGCAAGGGTCGCCGAGACCACGGTCAGCCAATCTTCCTCTAGGCCAGAGCCCACACGTACCCGTCGGATCCTTCTCCACATCGACCGACCCCCCTTGGTATCTGGCGGAAGCTACCCACGGTGAAGCCTGCATGGACTAGTGAGCGACCGGAAGCATCAACTCCATCTCCAAGTACAAGGGAGCATCGGCTCCATCAGTGACCGGAAGCGCGCGTACACGGACGTGGTGCGCACCTGGAGTAGGAAGTGAGCAGCTCCATCTGCAGACGGATGGAATCGTGTGGCTGTTGATCTGGAGCACCGATGACGCCGTCACAACCCCGAAGACCAAACCAAACCCGATGGCTCGACATGATCTCCCCTAGAGGACGCCAAGTTCGCCACGGAACGACAAGCTCTCCAACCCGGATACGCCAAGTGCTTCTTCCCGGACCCGAGGATCAAGCCTCGACACCCCGAACCCGGAGCCGCGCCAAGATCTCCGATCCCTCGATCCGAAGATCGATCCCCGAAACCCTGAGTGCGCCGACGACCAGATCTCCACGGTGTAACGACAAGACCGACTCGATGACACGGATCCGACAAGATCTTCGTGGCGACAAGAACGACATCGACCAGAGAGAATCCGATGCGCCCCCGACACCGACCCAAGTCCTGCTTCCCGGATGCCGAGGTCACCGACACAGCACGACAAGAACTACCCCCGAAATCCGAGAACGATCCCGGAGTCCGAGAACGATCCCGTTGAACCCCAGATCCGAACCTCGCCGACCCGTCGAACCCTGGACCCTGAGACTGACCCCGAACCCCGGAACCCCAAGATCTGCCGAACCCTAAAGTGTGACCCTTATCCGAGAACCCTATTTTTATAAATGCCATATCTATAAATTGTTGCATATTGAATTGTCCATGCATGCATCCTTGTCTGTGGTTTGGGGGCCTTATGCCGATTCACCTAATAAGTAAATATGGGGCCCATATGCGGGCAAATCTAGTCTCATATTGGCCTCATTTAAACTTGTGTAGAGAACCGGTAATATATTCTGCCTTGTTAAACAACATTTAAATTACGGGGGTTCTAAACAACATGAACCATCTAATTAATTGTCGGGACCCCGGTTCCACTTAACATTGACCTAATTGCATTGCACCTTTGCCATGCCATGCATCATACATGCATCATGCCGATCTTCTGTCGTGGTATTAAATAGTGCATCCGGTGTTTATTCTAGTGTTTTGCTTCTTCGCGGATAAGGCCGTTGAGTTGATGTGAGCTTCGCCCCGTTCTTCGGACGAACCCTTCGGCAATGTTTTCAGGCGAGCATCTCCCCCCTTTCTACCTATCTTACTTTTATAGTATTTATTCCCTCCTGTTGATCTATTGCTATCTGTGTTGCGATGCTCTAGTTTCCATACCCGTGATATCCCTTGCAGCCCTATATTGCCTTGGACACACCCTATTACCTGTTGTTTGGTAGATAGTTGGACTTGCGCGTCGTAGTCGCTTGCTCAAGTGTTGTTGCGTGTCGTCAAGTGCCACAGTTGTTGATGTATTGCCGCATGTTGTTGTTGGAGATGATCATAGCTTTACTTATCGTTCACTTTAATTCCTGTTTAACAATTAAAATTGAAGTAAGCAGAGGCTTCGGTGGGTGATAGAAAATATTTGGTTTCCGAACGCCCACTTGTGTCCCGTAGGACCCCGAGTACTTGATACCTGTTCCTTGATTTATCGCGCTATCCACATCCGGGAGGTATATGGGACCCCCCTGAGCCAGAGCTTGATTCAGTCTTATTTCTTGGGGCCACAAACTAGTTTGAGGTTTTATTTACGATCCTGTACTTATGCCATGCTACTGCTTTATTTACGATTGTGCGAGGAGCACACTGTACTGTTTAGGAATTGTGACCCGTTTTCGCGGTATCGACAAGCCCAGTCACACTTTCGGGTTCCCAGTCGTTTACAGCCGGCCCCACAAACCTTGAGGCCGTCTCGAAGTCAGCTAACTTCGTTGCGGGTCTACTTTAAGGGGTGGCCCCCTGAAATATTCCTGAATCTTGTGATTGCTTTGTCGTGAAGGCCTCGTTGGGTTTTGATTTGGTTTTTCCGAGGTTGATCGAGTGTGTGTTGCTATTGGTGCACCCCGGCCGGGTAAAACTTTCCGAAAGCCGTGTCCGCGGTTATGGACGACTTGGAGCACAGTATCTCGAACATAGACAAGCATAACTAAAGTTTATTGCTATAAATTTGACTTTATAATGACTAGTAATCAGCTTCACTATAATGGAATGGCTAATTAATACTGCCCACAATTGCTTGTTTGGAGTGTCGCTTGCGACCATTGTACCTGACTAGTAAGTATTGCAACTACAACGGAATGGCTGAATAAAAGTACCAACAACTGCTGGGTTTTGGGTTATCTCATGTTAATTGTATCTGACTAGTAAGTGTCGCAACTATCACGGAATGGTTAACTAAAACTACCCACTGCTTATTTTATCAGAACGATTATCTATACCTGACTAGTAATTGCTACAACAATAACTGAATAAATAAAACTGCCAACTGTGTGAGTTCCTCGGTTGACTTCCTCGTTTGGTCTCGAGGGGGAACACCAGGATGGGTTTGTTTGGTGTTAGCGTCAGGTTGGATCCGGATAGGTCATTCTTTTCCCTATCTGATAACCGCCAGATGTATCGAGTCTCTATAGGTTGTTTAGTGCATGCTGCCGCTGCCGCTCAGTCCACCATACCTATGTAGGCGAGGACCGCCGAATTCTAGTCTCGTCGTGTACTGGCCTCAGTACTGACGCTCCTCTTTTCCCTTTGCCCTTGTCGGCACCCCTTTTGTTTTGAGCAGGTTTTGAGAACGACGTCGTTAGCAGGGTTACCCTTCCGGCTTGGCCTGGGCAGGGTTATGGACGCCATTGGTTATTCTTCAAGGCTCTTAGCCCCATTTGCATCTTGTCCGTAGCCGGACGCGGTACCGCTTTACAGGTGTTTTGGATCTTTGTATATTATATCTGTATTCTTGGCTCGTTGAGTCGCTGTTGTATATATCTGTTCTGTGGGTCCCATCGAGGACTGTTGTGTAATGTTATTACTTCGTTTTCCACCCGCACGAAAGTGCCTGGTGGGCACCTTTGAATCGTTTCTATGCGGGTTTGGCGGGTTTCACTAAAACTTGCATAGGTCCGATTCTGAGGGTGTTACACATGTGTATAGTAAGTCGTGGTGTATGACCTATAAGGCCGCGCAAATTCTCTAGAAACCAAGTCCAACTTTCATCTGACTCAATCTCCAAAACTCCATAAGAAATAGGGAACATCCAATTGTGGCCATCAATTGCAGTAGAAGCTACTAGATGTCCTTTAAATCTATGACACCCCCGGGATTAAGGCTAGACAAATCGGTTGGATAGTTCTGATTAGGTCTGATTTTACTCCTTACCCCTCTGCTATTCTCCTCTTACCCCTACGTGTTTTGATTCCGCTCTCTTCTCTCTCTGCGAGTCCAGGATATCTCGTGGTTGGGTTTCCGTCGTACCTTCAGGGTTTCGCTTCCTCCTCTGGTAACGGTGTTGCTACATCTGGTCTTCAAGCTGCCTGAGGAATCCGTCTACGGTGTTACCATTCTTTGTTCCTTGTTTGTGCCTTCCGGTGTTTTCCGACGCGACGACATCATCTACGCTAGATCCGCTGCAGAGTGTGTATCACTCCGGTGTTTCTGAACCTCGTTTGTCGGGATCTTCAGTCTAATTCCGAGAGTTGGTTGCATAATCTGCCTATTCGTGTGCAGAGTAATGGTTTGGGTGCGCGATGGACTGATCACCATCCGACTACTCTTATCATTCGCTCTTGTACATCGAATCAGTGGATCCAGCAATTTTACTCCGTCCACGGAAGCTAGAGGTGGCTTTATTTGTTGATGCCTCTACCTTCGCCCTTTTGTTCCCGGAGTGTTCTCCCGACGATCACGGACAACGACCTCTTGTTAGTGGTGTCGCGAGGATCTACACGAAGCGAGAAGACGCAGATCGCCGATCTTCCTTCCGGTACCATGAGGCGGATCTCGAGGGCGAGATCCATTGTTAGTGGTGTCGAATTGTGGCATCCCGCAAAACCACTACTAGAAAATCGCGTTGAATTTGTGCATTGCATCGTCATCATCATATGTTGTTTGTCTAAAACTATTTTCGCAAAACCCGTTTTGTTTTCTAAAACGCCCCATCTTTATTCAAATATCAAAACCGGGTCGCCGGAATATTTTACTTTGTCTGCTATTAGTTTGCAAAAGGCTTGTTGGAATTAAATAAAACATTTAATTGTTTTAGTGGGGGCAGTCGAACGGGCCGAATCGACCCGAACGACCACCCCCAGAAAATTAAATCGGCCCACCCCATTAGTCCAACAACTGCTGGGTTTTGGGTTATCTCATGTTAATTGTATCTGACTAGTAAGTGTCGCAACTATCACGGAATGGTTAACTAAAACTACCCACTGCTTATTTTATCAGAACGATTATCTATACCTGACTAGTAATTGCTACAACAATAACTGAATAAATAAAACTGCCAACTGTGTGAGTTCCTCGGTTGACTTCCTCGTTTGGTCTCGAGGGGGAACACCAGGATGGGTTTGTTTGGTGTTAGCGTCAGGTTGGATCCGGATAGGTCATTCTTATCCCTATCTGATAACCGCCAGATGTATCGAGTCTCTATAGGTTGTTTAGTGCATGCTGCCGCTGCCGCTCAGTCCACCATACCTATGTAGGCGAGGACCGCCGAATTCTAGTCTCGCCGTGTACTGGCCTCAGTACTGACGCTCCTCTTTTCCCTTTGCCCTTGTCGGCACCCCTTTTGTTTTGAGCAGGTTTTGAGAACGACGTCGTTAGCAGGGTTACCCTTCCGGCTTGGCCTGGGCAGGGTTATGGACGCCATTGGTTATTCTTCAGGGCTCTTAGCCCCATTTGCATCTTGTCCGTAGCCGGACGCGGTACCGCTTTACAGGTGTTTTGGATCTTTGTATATTATATCTGTATTCTTGGCTCGTTGAGTCGCTATTGTATATATCTGTTCTGTGGGTCCCATCGAGGACTGTTGTGTAATGTTATTACTTCGTTTTCCACCCGCACGAAAGTGCCTGGTGGGCACCTTTGAATCGTTTCTATGCGGGTTTGGCGGGTTTCGCTAAAACTTGCATAGGTCCGATTCTGAGGGTGTTACAGAGTGGTATCAGAGCTCAGCAGTTGCGATACCCCACAAGTCCAGCCTGTAGGATAACCTAGCTAACGGCCGAAGTAGAGTGTCAAAACTATTTTTGAAAATCGGTTGGATAGTTCTGATTAGGTCTGATTTTACTCCTTACCCCTCTGCTATTCTCCTCTTACCCCTACGTGTTTTGATTCCGCTCTCTTCTCTCTCTGCGAGTCCAGGATATCTCGTGGTTGGGTTTCCGTCGTACCTTCAGGGTTTCGCTTCCTCCTCTGGTAACGGTGTTGCTACATCTGGTCTTCAAGCTGCCTGAGGAATCCGTCTACGGTGTTACCATTCTTTGTTCCTTGTTTGTGCCTTCCGGTGTTTTCCGACGCGACGACATCATCTACGCTAGATCCGCTGCAGAGTGTGTATCACTCCGGTGTTTCTGAACCTCGTTTGTCGGGATCTTCAGTCTAATTCCGAGAGTTGGTTGCATAATCTGCCTATTCGTGTGCAGAGTAATGGTTTGGGTGCGCGATGGACTGATCACCATCCGACTACTCTTATCATTCGCTCTTGTACATCGAATCAGTGGATCCAGCAATTTTACTCCGTCCACGGAAGCTAGAGGTGGCTTTATTTGTTGATGCCTCTACCTTCGCCCTTTTGTTCCCGGAGTGTTCTCCCGACGATCACGGACAACGACCTCTTGTTAGTGGTGTCGCGAGGATCTACACGAAGCGAGAAGACGCAGATCGCCGATCTTCCTTCCGGTACCATGAGGCGGATCTCGAGGGCGAGATCCATTGTTAGTGGTGTCGAATTGTGGCATCCCGCAAAACCACTACTAGAAAATCGCGTTGAATTTGTGCATTGCATCGTCATCATCATATGTTGTTTGTCTAAAACTATTTTCGCAAAACCCGTTTTGTTTTCTAAAACGCCCCATCTTTATTCAAATATCAAAACCGGGTCGCCGGAATATTTTACTTTGTCTGCTATTAGTTTGCAAAAGGCTTGTTGGAATTAAATAAAACATTTAATTGTTTTAGTGGGGGCAGTCGAACGGGCCGAATCGACCCGAACGACCACCCCCAGAAAATTAAATCGGCCCACCCCATTAGTCCTACAGCTACCAACTAACCTACCCACACCCAGCCTCCACCTCACCCTGACCAATCGCTGGACGCCACGTCACCTCTCCCCTTCCCCCTAGCCTACCAGACCCTGCCACCTCACCCCCACCCAACTCTCTCCTCCTCTCTCGCACCCTCCCTCTCTCTCCCAAACAGCCACCACACAGCCTGGCCCCACCCCCTTTTCCCTCTGTCCCATGCGCCCCATCCCCACCCCCTGGACCCCACCCCTGGCCCGCTCCTTTCCCCTGGGCCCCACCTTCCCCAACACCCGCCCCCACGCGCCGTCCCTCCCTCTCTCTCCCTGGCTCACCCCGCACGCCTCCCTCCTCTCCTCCTTCCTCCACCCCGGCGACCACACGCCGCCGGCGCCCCTCACCACGCCGCTCCTCCTCCTTTTCCCCCTGCAGTCCGCCGCCGCCCCGCCGCTGTGACCCTCGCCGCCGGAGCCTCCAACGCGTCGCCGCCGACCCACGTACCGTCCCCGCGAGCTCTCCTCCACCACGCCGTCCTCCCCCGCCTCCGCCGTCGTGCTCCGCCTCTCGCCGTCGTGCTCCGCCGCCGGAGCAAGGGTCGCCGAGACCACGGTCAGCCAATCTTCCTCTAGGCCAGAGCCCACACGTACCCGTCGGATCCTTCTCCACATCGACCGACCCCCCTTGGTATCTGGCGGAAGCTACCCACGGTGAAGCCTGCATGGACTGGTGAGCGACCGGAAGCATCAACTCCATCTCCAAGTACAAGGGAGCATCGGCTCCATCAGTGACCGGAAGCGCGCGTACACGGACGTGGTGCGCACCTGGAGTAGGAAGTGAGCAGCTCCATCTGCAGACGGATGGAATCGTGTGGCTGTTGATCTGGAGCACCGATGACGCCGTCACAACCCCGAAGACCAAACCAAACCCGATGGCTCGGCATGATCTCCCCTAGAGGATGCCAAGTTCGCCACGGAACGACAAGCTCTCCAACCCGGATACGCCAAGTGCTTCTTCCCGGACCCGAGGATCAAGCCTCGACACCCCGAACCCGGAGCCGCGCCAAGATCTCCGATCCCTCGATCCGAAGACTGATCCCCGAAACCCTGAGTGCGCCGACGACCAGATCTCCACGGTGTAACGACAAGACCGACTCGATGACACGGATCCGACAAGATCTTCGTGGCGACAAGAACGACATCGACCAGAGAGAATCCGATGCGCCCCCGACACCGACCCAAGTCCTGCTTCCCGGATGCCGAGGTCACCGACACAGCACGACAAGAACTACCCCCGAAATCCGAGAACGATCCCGGAGTCCGAGAACGATCCCGTTGAACCCCAGATCCGAACCTCGCCGACCCGTCGAACCCTGGACCCTGAGACTGACCCCGAACCCCGGAACCCCAAGATCTGCCGAACCCTAAAGTGTGACCCTTATCCGAGAACCCTATTTTTATAAATGCCATATCTATAAATTGTTGCATATTGAATTGTCCATGCATGCATCCTTGTCTGTGGTTTGGGGGCCTTATGCCGATTCACCTAATAAGTAAATATGGGGCCCATATGCGGGCAAATCTAGTCTCATATTGGCCTCATTTAAACTTGTGTAGAGAACCGGTAATATATTCTGCCTTGTTAAACAACATTTAAATTACGGGGGTTCTAAACAACATGAACCATCTAATTAATTGTCGGGACCCCGGTTCCACTTAACATTGACCTAATTGCATTGCACCTTTGCCATGCCATGCATCATACATGCATCATGACGATCTTCTGTCGTGGTATTAAATAGTGCATCCGGTGTTTATTCTAGTGTTTTGCTTCTTCGCGGATAAGGCCGTTGAGTTGATGTGAGCTTCGCCCCGTTCTTCGGACGAACCCTTCGACAATGTTTTCAGGCGAGCATCTCCCCCCTTTCTACCTATCTTACTTTTATAGTATTTATTCCCTCCTGTTGATCTATTGCTATCTGTGTTGCGATGCTCTAGTTTTCGTACCCGTGATATCCCTTGCAGCCCTATATTGCCTTGGACACACCCTATTACCTGTTGTTTGGTAGATAGTTGGACTTGCGCGTCGTAGTCGCTTGCTCAAGTGCTGTTGCGTGTCGTCAAGTGCCACAGTTGTTGATGTATTGCCGCATGTTGTTGTTGGAGATGATCATAGCTTTACTTATCGTTCACTTTAATTCCTGTTTAACAATTAAAATTGAAGTAAGCAGAGGCATCAGTGGGTGATAGAAAATATTTGGTTTCCGAACGCCCACTTGTGTCCCGTAGGACCCCGAGTACTTGATACCTGTTCCTTGATTTATCGCGCTATCCACATCCGGGAGGTATATGGGACCCCCCTGAGCCAGAGCTTGATTCAGTCTTATTTCTTGGGGCCACAAACTAGTTTGAGGTTTTATTTACGATCCTGTACTTATGCCATGCTACTGCTTTATTTACGATTGTGCGAGGAGCACACTGTACTGTTTAGGAATTGTGACCCGTTTTCGCGGTATCGACAAGCCCAGTCACACTTTCGGGTTCCCAGTCGTTTACAGCCGGCCCCACAAACCTTGAGGCCGTCTCGAAGTCAGCTAACTTCGTTGCGGGTCTACTTTAAGGGGTGGCCCCCTGAAATATTCCTGAATCTTGTGATTGCTTTGTCGTGAAGGCCTCGTTGGGTTTTGATTTGGTTTTTCCGAGGTTGATCGAGTGTGTGTTGCTATTGGTGCACCCCGGCCGGGTAAAACTTTCTGAAAGCCGTGTCCGCGGTTATGGACGACTTGGAGCACAATATCTCGAACATAGACAAGCATAACTAAAGTTTATTGCTATAAATTTGACTTTATAATGACTAGTAATCAGCTTCACTATAATGGAATGGCTAATTAATACTGCCCACAATTGCTTGTTTGGAGTGTCGCTTGCGACCATTGTACCTGACTAGTAAGTATTGCAACTACAACGGAATGGCTGAATAAAAGTACCAACAACTGCTGGGTTTTGGGTTATCTCATGTTAATTGTATCTGACTAGTAAGTGTCGCAACTATCACGGAATGGTTAACTAAAACTACCCACTGCTTATTTTATCAGAACGATTATCTATACCTGACTAGTAATTGCTGCAACAATAACTGAATAAATAAAACTGCCAACTGTGTGAGTTCCTCGGTTGACTTCCTCGTTTGGTCTCGAGGGGGAACACCAGGATGGGTTTGTTTGGTGTTAGCGTCAGGTTGGATCCGGATAGGTCATTCTTATCCCTATCTGATAACCGCCAGATGTATCGAGTCTCTATAGGTTGTTTAGTGCATGCTGCCGCTGCCGCTCAGTCCACCATACCTATGTAGGCGAGGACCGCCGAATTCTAGTCTCGCCGTGTACTGGCCTCAGTACTGACGCTCCTCTTTTCCCTTTGCCCTTGTCGGCACCCCTTTTGTTTTGAGCAGGTTTTGAGAACGACGTCGTTAGCAGGGTTACCCTTCCGGCTTGGCCTGGGCAGGGTTATGGACGCCATTGGTTATTCTTCAGGGCTCTTAGCCCCATTTGCATCTTGTCCGTAGCCGGACGCGGTACCGCTTTACAGGTGTTTTGGATCTTTGTATATTATATCTGTATTCTTGGCTCGTTGAGTCGCTATTGTATATATCTGTTCTGTGGGTCCCATCGAGGACTGTTGTGTAATGTTATTACTTCGTTTTCCACCCGCACGAAAGTGCCTGGTGGGCACCTTTGAATCGTTTCTATGCGGGTTTGGCGGGTTTCGCTAAAACTTGCATAGGTCCGATTCTGAGGGTGTTACAGAGTGGTATCAGAGCTCAGCAGTTGCGATACCCCACAAGTCCAGCCTGTAGGATAACCTAGCTAACGGCCGAAGTAGAGTGTCAAAACTATTTTTGAAAATCGGTTGGATAGTTCTGATTAGGTCTGATTTTACTCCTTACCCCTCTGCTATTCTCCTCTTACCCCTACGTGTTTTGATTCCGCTCTCTTCTCTCTCTGCGAGTCCAGGATATCTCGTGGTTGGGTTTCCGTCGTACCTTCAGGGTTTCGCTTCCTCCTCTGGTAACGGTGTTGCTACATCTGGTCTTCAAGCTGCCTGAGGAATCCGTCTACGGTGTTACCATTCTTTGTTCCTTGTTTGTGCCTTCCGGTGTTTTCCGACGCGACGACATCATCTACGCTAGATCCGCTGCAGAGTGTGTATCACTCCGGTGTTTCTGAACCTCGTTTGTCGGGATCTTCAGTCTAATTCCGAGAGTTGGTTGCATAATCTGCCTATTCGTGTGCAGAGTAATGGTTTGGGTGCGCGATGGACTGATCACCATCCGACTACTCTTATCATTCGCTCTTGTACATCGAATCAGTGGATCCAGCAATTTTACTCCGTCCACGGAAGCTAGAGGTGGCTTTATTTGTTGATGCCTCTACCTTCGCCCTTTTGTTCCCGGAGTGTTCTCCCGACGATCACGGACAACGACCTCTTGTTAGTGGTGTCGCGAGGATCTACACGAAGCGAGAAGACGCAGATCGCCGATCTTCCTTCCGGTACCATGAGGCGGATCTCGAGGGCGAGATCCATTGTTAGTGGTGTCGAATTGTGGCATCCCGCAAAACCACTACTAGAAAATCGCGTTGAATTTGTGCATTGCATCGTCATCATCATATGTTGTTTGTCTAAAACTATTTTCGCAAAACCCGTTTTGTTTTCTAAAACGCCCCATCTTTATTCAAATATCAAAACCGGGTCGCCGGAATATTTTACTTTGTCTGCTATTAGTTTGCAAAAGGCTTGTTGGAATTAAATAAAACATTTAATTGTTTTAGTGGGGGCAGTCGAACGGGCCGAATCGACCCGAACGACCACCCCCAGAAAATTAAATCGGCCCACCCCATTAGTCCTACAGCTACCAACTAACCTACCCACACCCAGCCTCCACCTCACCCTGACCAATCGCTGGACGCCACGTCACCTCTCCCCTTCCCCCTAGCCTACCAGACCCTGCCACCTCACCCCCACCCAACTCTCTCCTCCTCTCTCGCACCCTCCCTCTCTCTCTCCCAAACAGCCACCACACAGCCTGGCCCCACCCCCTTTTCCCTCTGTCCCATGCGCCCCATCCCCACCCCCTGGACCCCACCCCTGGCCCGCTCCTTTCCCCTGGGCCCCACCTTCCCCAACACCCGCCCCCACGCGCCGTCCCTCCCTCTCTCTCCCTGGCTCACCCCGCACGCCTCCCTCCTCTCCTCCTTCCTCCACCCCGGCGACCACACGCCGCCGGCGCCCCTCACCACGCCGCTCCTCCTCCTTTTCCCCCTGCAGTCCGCCGCCGCCCCGCCGCTGTGACCCTCGCCGCCGGAGCCTCCAACGCGTCGCCGCCGACCCACGTACCGTCCCCGCGAGCTCTCCTCCACCACGCCGTCCTCCCCTGCCTCCCGCCGTCGTGCTCCGCCTCTCGCCGTCGTGCTCCGCCGCCGGAGCAAGGGTCGCCGAGACCACGGTCAGCCAATCTTCCTCTAGGCCAGAGCCCACACGTACCCGTCGGATCCTTCTCCACATCGACCGACCCCCCTTGGTATCTGGCGGAAGCTACCCACGGTGAAGCCTGCATGGACTGGTGAGCGACCGGAAGCATCAACTCCATCTCCAAGTACAAGGGAGCATCGGCTCCATCAGTGACCGGAAGCGCGCGTACACGGACGTGGTGCGCACCTGGAGTAGGAAGTGAGCAGATCCATCTGCAGACGGATGGAATCGTGTGGCTGTTGATCTGGAGCACCGATGACGCCGTCACAACCCCGAAGACCAAACCAAACCCGATGGCTCGACATGATCTCCCCTAGAGGACGCCAAGTTCGCCACGGAACGACAAGCTCTCCAACCCGGATACGCCAAGTGCTTCTTCCCGGACCCGAGGATCAAGCCTCGACACCCCGAACCCGGAGCCGCGCCAAGATCTCCGATCCCTCGATCCGAAGATCGATCCCCGAAACCCTGAGTGCGCCGACGACCAGATCTCCACGGTGTAACGACAAGACCGACTCGATGACACGGATCCGACAAGATCTTCGTGGCGACAAGAACGACATCGACCAGAGAGAATCCGATGCGCCCCCGACACCGACCCAAGTCCTGCTTCCCGGATGCCGAGGTCACCGACACAGCACGACAAGAACTACCCCCAAAATCCGAGAACGATCCCGGAGTCCGAGAACGATCCCGTTGAACCCCAGATCCGAACCTCGCCGACCCGTCGAACCCTGGACCCTGAGACTGACCCCGAACCCCGGAACCCCAAGATCTGCCGAACCCTAAAGTGTGACCCTTATCCGAGAACCCTATTTTTATAAATGCCATATCTATAAATTGTTGCATATTGAATTGTCCATGCATGCATCCTTGTCTATGGTTTGGGGGCCTTATGCCGATTCACCTAATAAGTAAATATGGGGCCCATATGCGGGCAAATCTAGTCTCATATTGGCCTCATTTAAACTTGTGTAGAGAACCGGTAATATATTCTGCCTTGTTAAACAACATTTAAATTACGGGGGTTCTAAACAACATGAACCATCTAATTAATTGTCGGGACCCCGGTTCCACTTAACATTGACCTAATTGCATTGCACCTTTGCCATGCCATGCATCATACATGCATCATGCCGATCTTCTGTCGTGGTATTAAATAGTGCATCCGGTGTTTATTCTAGTGTTTTGCTTCTTCGCGGATAAGGCCGTTGAGTTGATGTGAGCTTCGCCCCGTTCTTCGGACGAACCCTTCGGCAATGTTTTCAGGCGAGCATCTCCCCCCTTTCTACCTATCTTACTTTTATAGTATTTATTCCCTCCTGTTGATCTATTGCTATCTGTGTTGCGATGCTCTAGTTTCCGTACCCGTGATATCCCTTGCAGCCCTATATTGCCTTGGACACACCCTATTACCTGTTGTTTGGTAGATAGTTGGACTTGCGCGTCGTAGTCGCTTGCTCAAGTGTTGTTGCGTGTCGTCAAGTGCCACAGTTGTTGATGTATTGCCGCATGTTGTTGTTGGAGATGATCATAGCTTTACTTATCGTTCACTTTAATTCCTGTTTAACAATTAAAATTGAAGTAAGCAGAGGCTTCGGTGGGTGATAGAAAATATTTGGTTTCCGAACGCCCACTTGTGTCTCGTAGGACCCCGAGTACTTGATACCTGTTCCTTGATTTATCGCGCTATCCACATCCGAGAGGTATATGGGACCCCCCTGAGCCAGAGCTTGATTCAGTCTTATTTCTTGGGGCTACAAACTAGTTTGAGGTTTTATTTACGATCCTGTACTTATGCCATGCTACTGCTTTATTTACGATTGTGCGAGGAGCACACTGTACTGTTTAGGAATTGTGACCCGTTTTCGCGGTATCGACAAGCCCAGTCACACTTTCGGGTTCCCAGTCGTTTACAGCCGGCCCCACAAACCTTGAGGCCGTCTCGAAGTCAGCTAACTTTGTTGCGGGTCTACTTTAAGGGGTGGCCCCCTGAAATATTCCTGAATCTTGTGATTGCTTTGTCGTGAAGGCCTCGTTGGGTTTTGATTTGGTTTTTCCGAGGTTGATCGAGTGTGTGTTGCTATTGGTGCACCCCGGCCGGGTAAAACTTTCCGAAAGCCGTGTCCGCGGTTATGGACGACTTGGAGCACAGTATCTCGAACATAGACAAGCATAACTAAAGTTTATTGCTATAAATTTGACTTTATAATGACTAGTAATCAGCTTCACTATAATGGAATGGCTAATTAATACTGCCCACAATTGCTTGTTTGGAGTGTCGCTTGCGACCATTGTACCTGACTAGTAAGTATTGCAACTACAACGGAATGGCTGAATAAAAGTACCAACAACTGCTGGGTTTTGGGTTATCTCATGTTAATTGTATCTGACTAGTAAGTGTCGCAACTATCACGGAATGGTTAACTAAAACTACCCACTGCTTATTTTATCAGAACGATTATCTATACCTGACTAGTAATTGCTACAACAATAACTGAATAAATAAAACTGCCAACTGTGTGAGTTCCTCGGTTGACTTCCTCGTTTGGTCTCGAGGGGGAACACCAGGATGGGTTTGTTTGGTGTTAGCGTCAGGTTGGATCCGGATAGGTCATTCTTTTCCCTATCTGATAACCGCCAGATGTATCGAGTCTCTATAGGTTGTTTAGTGCATGCTGCCGCTGCCGCTCAGTCCACCATACCTATGTAGGCGAGGACCGCCGAATTCTAGTCTCGTCGTGTACTGGCCTCAGTACTGACGCTCCTCTTTTCCCTTTGCCCTTGTCGGCACCCCTTTTGTTTTGAGCAGGTTTTGAGAACGACGTTGTTAGCAGGGTTACCCTTCTGGCTTGGCCTGGGCAGGGTTATGGACGCCATTGGTTATTCTTCAGGGCTCTTAGCCCCATTTGCATCTTGTCCGTAGCCGGACGCGGTACCGCTTTACAGGTGTTTTGGATCTTTGTATATTATATCTGTATTCTTGGCTCGTTGAGTCGCTGTTGTATATATCTGTTCTGTGGGTCCCATCGAGGACTGTTGTGTAATGTTATTACTTCGTTTTCCACCCGCACGAAAGTGCCTGGTGGGCACCTTTGAATCGTTTCTATGCGGGTTTGGCGGGTTTCACTAAAACTTGCATAGGTCCGATTCTGAGGGTGTTACACATGTGTATAGTAAGTCGTGGTGTATGACCTATAAGGCCGCGCAAATTCTCTAGAAACCAAGTCCAACTTTCATCTGACTCAATCTCCAAAACTCCATAAGCAATAGGGAACATCCAATTGTGGCCATCAATTGCAGTAGAAGCTACTAGATGTCCTTTAAATCTATGACACCCCCGGGATTAAGGATAGACAAATCCCAGACCTTCGTCTGAACATAAGCCAAACCTAATCTCGAAAGCGTACAAAGGGAAAATAGGTAACACAACAGTGACCCTACGACACAAAAATTATTACAAGCATAGGTCACTGACCAAAAACATCAAACAACGAAGGCACATTATGCTATTAAGTATAGCAAACTTAACAAATGGCCTAAGAGGCCTGAAGCATAAGGATGACATCCAATCCATAGATCCCAGACTGCCGGCTGGGAACTCCAAACTACTTGTCGATGTCGATGCCGTACAGATCTCATCTTCTATGGTAACACTTACTCTGCTGCAAAAGAGTCAACGAAGCATGGGTGAGTACAGGGTGTACTCCGCAAGACTTATGGCTGGTGGAGTTATTTTGCATAAAGCCATCTTTCTTTTGTAAAACAAGAGGGAGAAGAATCTCGACTAATCAGAATATTTTAAAAGTGGATAAGAGAGCAGTATCTCTAACTTTGATCATATCTTGATATCCACCGAATCATCATCAGCTGAACCTATCTAGGATCACGCCCTCGTACCCATGAGGAAGCATCCTTAAGCACTCATTATTTAACTTGCCGAGTTTTACGATTAGGTTCAAGTTCTCTATGATCTTCACGTCCGTTCCCAAGTTCATCCATAACCGCGTACACGGCTTTTCGAAAAGATTAATAACCCTACAGGGGTGTACAACTTTACCCACACGTACCAACCAATTCTTAATGCCAGATCATTAGCCCTCTTCCTTGTAAGGCCGACAGAGAGTGGTTGACCACAACCTTTACCTTGCTTTCGCTGAGACCATGAGTCACGCACTAGGGAGATGCCGCCGTAACGGGTCGAGTCCCGAAGCCGGTCCCTAATGATGTGTGCGGGGTTCAAGATTACGGATGCGGGCATCTCTTGTTCCCGGCCACGCTTACCTACCTGTTATGAATGCACCTCCTTCACCTCCATTCAAGAACATCCAAGATGCATATGTCGAATGGAAATCCCAAACTATGTGACTCATGGAATCAACTCGGCAAGTTAGTTGGTCGAGGGGGTTTCCAGGCCCCCGTGTGGCTGTACGCTCGTCTTGGTTCAAGAGGCAAGAACATCGGGTCCTAAGGGTGGCAAGTATGGGACTACGAAAACCACAACCCACGTGGCCTCCCATACAAGCCTTAGCATGTTTAACTTCCACCTCTGATCATACCACGTCATCATGTCCAACTAGGTTCATTCGCAGCTCTGATTCATCAACTGGATGGATCAGTGGTAACAACTAAGCATGGCTAAGCACAACAGATTTAGTAGCTCTAGTAACGCTTCACAAGCCAAACCCTAGTTATGCTAGGAGCGGTGGATCAGGGAATATAGGCTTCAAAGGTAACATGCATCAGATAGGATTACTCCATCTTTCCATAAAAGACTTTGGAATCATATGCACATGGCAAGAATGAAATACTTTGAAAGCATAGGATTCATATGTATGTGTGGGGCTTCGCTTGCCTTTGCCAGTTGATATCCAGAAAGCAGATCTTTGGACATCTGGTACTTGACTTGATTACAGTTGGTCAAGTATTTGTCTTCGAGCTTCGATGGTGTTGATCTCGGGCTTCGATCTTGATCTCGATATCATACTCTACCGGAGAAGAACCAAATACTAGAAAGAATGGGGAAACAATCAACACATGGCATCGATGCAATGCTCAAGCAAGGATGATGATATGACAAGTTGATTAGTATTGAAATGTAAACCCTAAGGCATGCTTGACAACTTAAACAGGGTCCGAGAGGTGCAAACCCTAGAATAGGGGGATCCTCGGAATCACCTGTGGAGTTCAATTCTCTCTTCTAATTAAACTTGCAATTGAAGTTGTTTAACAATGAATGCTTATAACTTAGTTAGATAGCTCTCATTTTTCTGATCATTTTGATATATTATTTGTATTTTTCTGATTTAAAATGAATTAGTTATGATTTTTCCCATTTTTAATCCATTTTAAATCATTTTAGGAAATTATAAAACAATTACAATTTGGTGAATTACTTTTAGCATTTTATTTAATCAGATACATTTCTAAAAAAAATTATTTGACTTACAACTGGACCCCACATGTCATATATTTATTATTTACTGAAATGATTTACTGGAAATAAGAACAAAAGAAAAAGGATTACTGCATCACCATGATGCAATGCTGACCTCAGCAATGGAGGCCTCTCCAGATCGAGCACGGACCGACCGTTCCTGTGCGCGCCTAGATGCGTGGCTAGGGGCGTTGGAAAGGGCATGGCGAGGGCTACCATAAAGTGGCGGCGCTGCTTGCAGGGGGTCACCGGAGAGGGGAGCACGACGGCGGCGAGCGGCGGCAGAGGCAGGTGGTCGACGAGGAGGGGGCTAGAGAGGGAGCAAGGGAGAGGGTCCAGGAGGACCAGCTGCTCACGAGGAGCAAGGTGGTAAGGTCGGTGGAATGAGGGGAAGTTGGACGACGCCGAATCGATGGCGACAACAGCGGCGACCGACGATGATTTCGTGCTCGATTCAGGCTAGAGGAGGTCGTCCGGGCTTGCGTGCTTCGGTGAGGAGGACGAGGGCAGCGAGGCGCTTCTAGCAGTGGCCTCGGCGCACCGCGGGGTGGTCGGGGACGGCGACGTCGTCGAGCTCCTATGAGCTAGGGTTTCGACCATGGCTCGGGAAAGAGAGGGAGAGGGGAGAAGTAGCGTTCTAGGTTTTTCCGGTAGCAGGGCGGGGCTTCTTGTAGGCAACGGCGGGCGGCGGTGTTGATCTTGGCGCGCGGAGGAGCATCGGGTGGCCGGCGGCGAGCCACCGAGCTGCTTCGGCAACAGGAGGAAGACGACAAGGACATGAGGCGAAGCGGTACGGGCCGGCTGTGGGCTATAGACGGGCCAGATGGGCTGCTGGAAAGTGCACTGAGCGGCAGGGAGAGGAGAGGAGAAGAGATGGGCTCGGCCCAGATGGTCTTGGCTCGATTTTTTTCTGCTAAAACGTTTTATTATTTTTGATTTGCCTTTTCTCTTTGTATAATTTCAAATCCAAATCTGTTTTGAGTAATTTCAAAATACAAAGACTTTTATAAATATTTAAAATACTGCAGGGACCATTTAACCATTTGGGTTCCACATTTTTTTACTTTTCAAATATATCAAAACCATTTGAATACATTTCAAAGGGAGAAAGAGATTAGGGTTTAGAGTTTCGAGAGCATTTTTATTTCATGCATACATTTTAAATGATGATGCTCATGAATGCACAACATTTTCCTAATTACTATTAGTAGAACTAGGGGTGTTACAATTCTATCCCCCTTAAAAGAATCTCGACCCGAGATTCCTAGGTAGGAAGACAGAAGGAACAGGGTCACACTAAACTTCGACGATCTTCTCGAAGAGGTTGATCCACGCCACCATGACGAGTGGACGAAGCGCTTCATAATCTTCAAGGTGGCTACTCACACTACGGAAGAGAGGGAATGACACGGAACCACAAACTGAGTATCTCATGGTCAACTTATGCATAGATGTTTCACAGACATATCTAAATCCAACAAACATGAAACACGCCAAAGTAACAGAGGAAACAAAAGGAGAAAGTTTCAAGATAACTGATGTCTTGGTCTTCATAAGGATTGAGACCATGGAGCTTACAGGGGTTTTGAAGCTTCTGAAGAAGGAAGCTTCCAATAGAAAGAACATGACCACAGACTTCGAGAGATAAACCTCTACTAAACAGCTTAATAGAGCTTTATAGGTGGAAGAGATAGATACCAATAAAACGAAGCTGTTGAACTACTTTTGACACAAAAGTTCATTCTTTCGTTCAACAGAAGGCCAAGACAGAAAGGTGTTTTGGTGGAGAGGACTCAAAAGAGTCACAAGGAGCATGTAACAAGAGGAACTTTTGATTACTAAAATCATAATCGCTCTTCGAACATGTTTAAGAAAGTGGGAAGGAAACTCTTTATTCATCCAGGGCTATCAAAATCTTTGCCAAGACCATGCTATCATTTTACACCACCAAGATGAATAGTTTAGAAGATTCCTGATGACACGAGAAGAAAGAAACTTCATTCTGAAACTCCAACTACTTGGCATAACAAGACTCTTGCCATCATAAAAGGGTCTGGAGGATTGACCGAGAGGCATTTAGCAACACTACTTTAAATGTTCTCCTTGATGTTTGAGATATTGATATCAAACTTTTAATAAGCCTTCAATCAGGCATCAAGTAAAGGCCAGACTTCAGATCCAAAGGAAACCATAAGAACAACTCCTATAGTAAGTCATAGAAGAAGCCTCATGAGGAGTGGTTGTTATTGCTGGTTCAAGATAATATGACAATAGGTCTTCCGACTGATTGTGCCAACCATTACATCAATCTTGTCATAGATACAATAGACCTATGTCATAACCTTGAGGAACACCAATCATTATTGCTCCTTGAGATTCAACTTTGGTTAAGTGGAGAGATACTTTGAACTCAGCATATCCGAATAGAAAGTGTGCAACATTTACCATAGAGGTGAAGTCACTAGATTCTCAAGACATGGACTTCAATGTGAAGCTCCAAAAGATGAGCTAGATTGCGGAACCCATGTGATAGCAAGTTATCAAAATATAATTGCATCTACATGAATTGTTTGCAATGAAACACAACCGAGTCCTGTTTAGGAAACATTTAGGAGGATATCAAATTTTTGTTGGACTTCTTATCTTCCATGACAAGTCAGTCAGTGGCTTGGTGTGCTTGGAGGATCATCTCGAGATGTGAAGGTATCAACCTACCATATCAAGAATACTTCGCACATGCTTGACTAATTTGAAATGATTCCCGAGGAAACAAAGATAACTCTACTCGAATCCATGGCGGCATCTTTCCACATTTGCATGGGAACTAGAGAAGGTTACTTCTAACACCCAAAACACATAATTCGAGATAACACGAAGATGGTTCTCAAAAGTTTCCAACATTAATGCCAAATGTTCCATACGAATCTCGTATATCGTGGAGAAGATAGGGATTTCATTGATGGGCTCAACAACAAACTTATTGAGACACTCCAAGAAGACGGACTCACATGTTGTATGAACAAGGCATGGACAATGGTCAGACTAGAGGACATGAAGATGTAGTTAAGTGAAACATCACAAGTAGATACACCATCAGGATAGTCCTTGGGACTGAGTTTGATTCGATGATTGCCCAAGTCAAATCAAAGGAGGGAAGATAACATATCCACAAAGGACATAATATCTTACTTCAACACGAACAAAACTAGACATCCCTTTAAGGAGGAACAGAGTTGGATAGAACATTTGTCTTACAACTCTCCAAGTTGTTATTCAAGCTCCACCAACTAGTTCATGGTTATCCAGTATGGATCCTTGGAGAAAAGAGAACTTTAGAGAACTAGCTTACTCAAGAACCTGACAACACGGTCATGTGGCAACATGGTGATACTTCTAGTAGACATCTAGAATATCACGAACCACCGATATGTCACTTAGTTCGAGAGGAATCTTGCTTGGTAAGGCAAGAAGACATAGTCTCAGAGCTTCGGCACAAGCCTAACTCTTTGACCGAAGAGGGAGGTACCAGAATAACAGACTTGGTAGCACAATCATCCTTTGCTTAGCAATTAGATAATTTAATCACGCTAAGAATGACACAAATGTCCTTTGAGTTCAAGGCAATGACAATTTCTAATAATCTCAGATGACCACATTATTACGCACACGCAACTTTTCTGAGCGCGAACAACTCAGAAGAAAGGTGAGTAAAATGTGTAGAGCATCACTTTATTAAGAGGTCATGGAACTCAACACGACATCTTAGTATAAAAGAGTGTGATACTTCAAGGTAGAACATAACATAAGCTAATCAACGCTTATTGGTCTGCGGATTACAACACTTTGACCTGGTCTTAGAAATGACGAGGTACTGGAGTTTGTTTCTCCTGACATCCCAAAATGGTTTGTCATGACAAACCACAAGAGTATATTGCATCGGAAGACACCAATGCACATTTAATACTTGGCTACCAACTGGTAGACAAAGGTCGGAAAACAACAAAGAAGGAAGAAAGAACATGCTCAGAACAGAATCCCGAGATGTGAATGCATAAGTCAACAATCTTCCGAGAACCAATGCATAGAAAGGAAAGGTGTGGCAGAGTCACGAGCATAGATGTGAGACTCATGAGGAGCACTCTTGTCGTGATCTATTTGGTTCCATTAAAGAACATCTGGCATAGCTAGTGGTAGGGGAAGTCCTTTATCGTCACTGTTCAATAGAGACAATATCCACAAGCTGGAAGGCTATACTAGAGGGTACTAGCCATCCTGAAGTAATGTGTGAACATTAACGATAGGGGTTAACAAAATGGATCTTGGGTTAAAGGTCAGCTTCATGTACAAGATTCACAAAACCGGAATCCAGCACAATCGGGGATCTTAGGTTCAAGTCCGAGGGTTAAAACCCAAAGAAAGGAGTAACTACTACTTGAGTGACAAAGCGTACACTACAAGATATCAATCGTGAGGTAACTTCCAAGAGAAGAAACGACTTCTGAAGTACCCAAACAAATGAAAAGGAGGCACATGAGGCACAAGGAAACCTCGATACCTAGAACAGAACATTGTGGAACCATCAACAGGATGTTATGGACCCATATATAGAGAGATTGTGATAGAAAGAAATATCTCATAAGAAACAGAACAAAGGGAAACAAGGAACACACACAACTGACTCTAGAGAACTCAACACTAGGTCAAATGGTTGAGAACCGGCATGCCTGAAGAGGCACCTAACTTTTGAAAGACAGGACGAGATAGCAAAACTTTTCCAAATCAACACAAGATAAGGTGACCTAGAGTTAGAGCGAAACTGGATAAGGAGAAAAAGAAGCATACCAGAGTTTTCGCACATAATTTTCATCTTTGAAAATAGTTTTCACAAACACTAGACTCAACATCGACCAATAGAAAGGTTTCCTACAGTCGGTACTGCTCTGATACCAAAACCCGTGACACCCACGGGATTAAGGCTAGACAAATCTCATACCTTCGTCTGAACAGAAGCCTAACCTAATCTCGAAAGCGTACAGAGGGAAAATAGGTAACAAAACAGTGACCCTACGACACAAAAATTATTACAAGCATAGGTCACTGACCACAAACATCAAACAACGGAAGGCACATTATGCTATTAAGTATAGCAAACTTAACAAATGGCCTAAGAGGCCTGAAGCATAAGGATGACGTCCAATCCATAGATCCCAGACTGCCGACTGGGAACTCCAAACTACTCGTCGATGTCGATGCCGTACAGATCTCATCTTCTATGGTAACACTTACTCTGCTGCAAAAGAGTCAACGAAGCATGGGTGAGTATAGGGTGTACTCCGCAAGACTTATGGCTGGTGGAGTTATTTTGCATAAAGCCATCTTTCTTTTGTAAAACAAGATGGAGAAGAATCTTGACTAATCAGAATATTTTAAAAGGGGATAAGAGAGCAGTATCTCTAACTTTGATCATATCTTGATATCCACCGAATCATTATCAGCTGAACCTATCTAGGATCACCCCCTCGTACCCATGAGGAAGCATCCTTAAGCACTCATTATTTAACTTGCTGAGTTTTACGATTAGGTTCAAGTTCTCTATGATCTTCACGTCCGTTCCCAAGTTCGTCCATAAGCGCGGACACGGCTTTTCGAAAAGATTAATAAGCCTGCAGGGGTGTACAACTTTACCCACACGTACCAACTGATTCTTAATGCTAGATCATTAGCCCTCTTCCTTGGAAGGCCGGGAGAGAGTGGTTGACCACGACCTTTACCATGCTTTCGCCGAGACCATGAGTCACGCACTAGGGAGATGCCACCATAATGGGTCGAGTCCCGAAGCCGGTCCCTAATGATGTGTGCGGGGTTCAAGATTACGGATGTCGGGCATCTCTTGTTCCCGGCCACGCTTACCTACCTGTTATGAATGCACCTCCTTCACCTCCATTCAAGAACATCCAAGATGCGTATGTCGAATGGAAAGCCCAAACTATGTGACTCATGGAATCTACTCAGCAAGTTAGTTGGTCGAGGGGGTTTCCAGGCCCCCGTGTGGCTGTACACTCGTCTTGGTTCAAGAGGCAAGAACATCGGGTCCTAAGGGTGGCAAGAACAAAATACCGGAAAGAAGGGGGAAACAATCAACACATGGCATCGATGCAATGCTCAAGCAAGGATGATGATATGACAAGTTGATTAGTATTGAAATGTAAACCCTAAGGCATGCTTGACAACTTAAACAGGGTCCGAGAGGTGCAAACCCTAGAATAGGGGGATCCTCGGAATCACCTGTGGGGTTCAATTGGTTCTTCTAATTAAACTTGCAATTGAAGTTGTTTAACAATGCATGCTTATAACTTAGTTAGATAGCTCTCATTTTTCTGATCATTTTGATATATTATTTGTATTTTTCTAATTTAAAATGAATTAGTTATTATTTTTCCCAATTTTAATCCATTTTAAATCATTTTAGGAAATTATAAAACAATTACAATTTGGAATTACTTTTAGCATTTTATTTAATCAGAAACATTTCTAAAAATGTTTATTTGACTTATATTTATTTTTGAAACTGGACCCCACATGTCATATATTTATTTTTTACTGAAATGATTTAGTGAAAGTAAAAACAAAAGAAAAAGGATTACTACATCAGCATGATGCAATGCTAACGTCAGCAATGGAGGCCTCTCCATATCGAGCTCGGATCGTCCGTTCCTATGCGCGCCTGGATGCGCGGTTAGGGGCGTTGGACAGAGCACGGCGAGGGCTACCATAAAGTGGCGGCGCCGCTTGCAGGGGGTCACCGAAGAGGGGAGCACGACAGCGGCGAGCGGCGGCAGAGGCAGGTGGTCGACGAGGAGGGGGATAGAAAGCGAGAGGGAGCAAGGGAGAGGGTCCACGAGGACCAGCTGCTCACCAGGAGCACGGTGGTGAGGTCGGTGGAGCGAGGGGAAGCTGGACAACGCCGAATCGATGGCGACAACATCAGCGACCGATGATGCTTTCATGCTCGATTTAGGCTAGAGGAGGTCGTCCGGACTTGCGTGCTTCGGTGAGGAGGACGAGGGCGGCGAGGCACTTCCAACAGTGGCCTTGGCGCACCGCGGGGTGGTCGGGGGGACGGCGACGTCGTTGAGCTCCTGTGAGCTAGGGTTTCGGCCATGGCTCGGGAAAGAGAGGGAGAGGGGAGAAGTAGCGTGCTAGGTTTCTCTAGTAGCAGGGTGGGCTTCTTGTAGGCAACGGTGGGCGGCGACGTTGATCTTGGCGCGCGGCGGAGCATCGGATGGCTGGCGGCGAGCCACCGAGCTGCTTCGGCAGCAGGAGGAAGACGACAGGGACATGAGGCGAAGTGGTACCGGCCAGCTGTGGGCTGCAGACGGGCCAGATGGGCTGCAGGAAAGTGCACCGAGCGGCAGGGAGAGGAGAGGAGAAGAGATGGGCTCGGCCCAGATGGTCTTGGCTCTATTTTTTTTCTGCTGAAACGTTTTATTATTTTTGTTTTGCCTTTTCTCTTTGTATAATTTCAAATCCAAATCTGTTTTGAGTAATTTCAAAATACAGAGACTTTTATAAATATTTAAAATACTGCAGGGACCCTTTAACCATTTGGGTTCCACATTTTTTTTACTTTTCAAATATATCAAAACCATTTGAATACATTTCAAAGGGAGAAAGAGATTAGGGTTTAGAGTTTTGAGAGAATTTTTATTTCATGCATACATTTTAAATGATGATGCTCATGAATGCACAACATTTTCCTAATTACTATTAGGAGAACTAGGGGTGTTACAAAATCTTCCATGAAGAGTTGTTGCATCCACGGCCAAATAAGGCTTGCAACCATCCAGAAACCCTTGCTAGCAAGCTTTGAAACATACAAAAGCCCTTCTAAAGCACTCCTTCTCTATTGTCTTCCCTCTTATTTTGTACTGAACGTTATACTTGTCTATCTGTACAACACTAACTAGATTATCCATCTCCACTTCATCTTTGAAGCTGTAAAGCAACTGAAAACTTTCATTCCATGGACCATTGATCCTCTCAAGAGCCATTTTGTGGCATCCCGCAAAACCACTACTAGAAAATCGCGTTGTTTTTGTGCATTGCATCATCATGACCGCATGCTCATGTCATCATGCCACATTGCATTTGAGCATCATCATCATCTTGCATTTGCTTGCATAAAACTATTTGCGGAAAAACCTGTTTTTGTTTTCTAAACGCCCCATCTTTATTCAAACGGAAAACCCGGGTCGCCGGAATATTTTGTTTTGTCTGCTATCGGTTTGCAAAAGCCTGGTTTGAAATAAATAAAATAGTTAATTATTTTTAGTGGGGCAGTCGAACGGGCCGATTCGACCCGAACGACCACCCCCAGAATAAAATCGGTCCAGCTTAGACCCCACCCCAAATCTTTTCTTACCCCAGTCCTATCTACCCACCCTCCAGCCACCTCACCCCGGCCAATCCCCACCCGACACGTCAACCTAACCCAAACTCCTACCCACTCCTAATCTTCCACCTCACCCCCAACCACACACACTCAACACCACTTGTTCCACCCCAACCCACTCAGCACACAACCCACACCACGCACTCACCCAGCCGCACCTGCCCTGTCCCGCTGCCAGCCCGGCCCCGCCTGTGCACCCAGCCCCACCTAACCCTCTCTCTCTCCTCCACCCACCGCCGCGGGTCCCACCTGGCCCACCCGACAGCCCTCTCCTCTGTTCCTCTTCCCCACCGACCCTCTTCCTGCACGCACGCCCCGACCCCATCCCCGCAGACCGCTCGCTCGCCCCACACCTGGAACCCGACGCAGCCCTCACCTCCCCTCGCCAGGAACCCCGCCGCCCCCCTCGCTCGAGTTCCCCGGCCGCCGCCCTCCGCCGGTGCCCTCCTCCCGCGACCGCCGTGGCCGCAGGCGCCGTCGCCACCTCCCCGCGCCGGCCTCGCTCGCCGCCTCCTCTCTGGCCGCCGAGCGCCGCCTCCCTGGCCTCTTCCCGCCGGCGTCCGCCTCCCTCCGGCGAGCCCGCCTCCCGCGCCTCGCCCCGATGCAGAGCCGCCGCCGACGACCCCCGTCGACCGCAGCAACCGCCCCGCCCCGCCCCTCTCTTCCCTCGCGGCCCCGAGCCCTCCCTCCTCCGGCGCCGCCTAGCTCGCCCCCGTCTCCTCCCTCCGGCGCCACCGCGAGCCCCTCTCCTTCTCCCTCCGGCGTCGGCCTCTTCCTGCCCCTCTGCATCCGGCCCGCGTCCGCCGCCGGTGGCCTCGCCATCGCCCTCTGGCCCTGCACGCGTCGGCGAGCTTCCCCCCAGTCCCGCGGCCCTGCGCGTCCCCAGCGTCTCCGGCCGCCGGTCCCGAGCTCCCCGCCGTCCTGAGCCGCCTCCCTGCAACGCCGGCTCGCCACCGTCGTCCCTGCCGACCCCGCCCGCCTCTGTGCCGGCTCCCCCACGCGCGCCCGGGTTCAGCCGGTCGTGGAGCCTGTAATATGTCCCGCGTGTGGTGTGCCGAGAAGCCTACGGGTGTTTTCTCTAAGTTTTCCAAGTTGATGGATGTGGGTGTGTGGCTGCTACTGCAATGGCAATCAGCGTCCTCCCGGATGATAAGTTCGACAAGGACTTCCCCTGTTTTGGGCCGACAAGATCTCCAACATGGATAAGATGACCGGCCCCGAAGACCGAACCCGGTGCCGCGCCAAGATCTTCGAAAAACCTCGGTACCGAACAAGTTCGCCATCGACCTCGAGTTCTCCTACGCGGATACCTAGCGACAAGGTCTCCTCCATGGGTTGAATGGAACCGCCATGACCTCCTCCAAGGATCTGATGGCCGAGACTTCGCATCGGTCCCGGAATCCGAAGCCCGATCCCGGCGCCCAAAGCCGAGAACCCTGACAAGAACCACGACACGGATACACCGAGTTCTTCCTCGAGGACGCCAAGATCTTCACCCCGGACACCAAGACCCCGGTGCGACAAGTACTTCGCCCCGAACGCCATAACCGTGGACATGACCCGAAGACCACGACGACGACAAGATCGGCACGGACCCGACAAGATCTTCGTGACGACAACGACCAGGGCGGATCCGATGCGCCCCTGACTCCGAACCAAGTCCTGCTTCCCGGAATGCCAAGATCGACCTCAGTTATCCGAGAACGATCCCGCCGAGACCGAACCCCCTGAACCCTGAGACCGACCCCGAACCCCGGAACCCGAAGTTCGTCGAGACCCCCTAATGTGTGAACCTTTTCCCGAGCCCCTATTTTATAAATGCTAATTATAAAACCTGTTGCATATTAAATTGTCATACTCGCATGCATATTTGTGTGGTTTGGGGGCCTTAGGCCGATTAACCTAATTAAATATGGGGCCCATATGCGGGCAAATCTAGTCTAATATTGGCCTCATTTAAATTTGTGTAGCGAACCGGTGCTATATTTTGCCTTGTTAAAACAACATTTAAATTGCGGGGTATCTAAACAACTTGAACCGTTTAATTAATTGTCGGGACCCTGGTTCCGCTTAATATTGCTTAATTGCATCGCACCTTTACCATGCCATGCATCATCAATGCATCATGCCCGATCTTTTGCCGTAGTATTAAATATTGCATCCGGTGTTCCTTCTAGTGTTTTGCTTCTTCGCGGATAAGGCCGTTGAGTTGATGTGAGCTTCGCCCCGATCTTCGGATGAACCCTTCGACAATGTTTTCAGGCGAGCACCTCCCCCTTTCTACCTATCTTACTTTTATAGTATTTACTCCCTCCTGTTGATCTATTGCTATCTGTGTTGCGATGCTCTAGTTTTCCGTACCCGTGATATCCCTTGCAGCCGTATATTGCCTTGGACACATCCTATTACCTGTTGTTTGGTAGATAGCTGGACTTGCGCGTCGTAGTCGCTTGCCCCAGTGCTGTTGCGTGTCGTCAAGTACCACAGTTGTTGGAGAATTGCCGCCCGTTCAATGTTGGAGATGATCATGGCTTTATTTATTGTTCACTTTAATTATTGTTTAACAACTAAAATTGAAGTAGGTAAGCAGAGGCACAGGTGGGCAATAGATGTTATTTGGTTGTTAACCGTCCACTTGTGTCCCGTAGGACCCCGAGTACTTGATACCTGTTCCTTGAATATTCGCGCTATCCACATACGGGGAATTATGGGCCCCCCTTAGCCAGAGCTTGATTCAGTCTTATTTCTTGGGGCCACAAACTAGTTTGAGGTTTTATTTACTATCTTGTACTTATGCCATGCTTTACTGCTTTATTACGATTGTGCGAGGAGCACACTGTACTGTTTAGGATCGGGACACGTTTTCGCGGTGTCGACAAGCCCAGTTTTGGGTTCCCAGTCGTTCACAGCTGTCCACCCAAACCTCGGGTCCGTCTCGGAGTCAGCTAGCTTCGTTGCGGGTGTACTCCAAGGGGTGGCCCCCTGAAATATTTCTGAATCCTGTGATTTCTTTGTCGTGAAAGCCTCGTTGGGTTTTGATTTGGTTTTTCCGAGGTTGATCGTGTGTGTGTTGCTATTTGTGCACCCCGGCCGGGTTAAAACTTTCTGAAAGCCGTGTCCGCGGTTATGGACGACTTGGAGCACAGTATCTCGATCATAGACAACTATAACTAAAGTAGTGTTATAAATTGACTTTATAATGACTAGTAATCAGCTTCACTATAATGGAATGGCTAAATAAAACTGCCAACAAATGCTTGTTTGGGTTGTCGCTTGCGACCATTGTATCTGACTAGTAAGTATTGCAACTATAACGGAATGGCTGAATAAAAGTACCAACAACTGCTGGGTTTTGGGATATCTCATGCCAATTGTATCGGACTAGTGAGTGTTGCAACTATAACGGAATGATTAACTAAAACGGCCCACTGCTTATTTTATCAGGATGATTATCTATACCTGACTAGTAATTGCTGCAACGATAACTGAATAAATAAAACTGCCAACTGTGTGAGTTCCTCGGTTGACTTCCTCGTTTGGTCTCGAGGGGGAAACACCAGGATGGGTTTGTTTGAAGTTAGTATCAGGTTGGTTCTGGATAGGTCTCTCTTATCCCTCTCTGATAGCCGACAGTTGTATCGAGTCTCTATAGGTTGTCTAGTGCATGCTGCCGCTGCCGCTTCAGTCCACCATACCTATGTAGGCGAGGACCGCCGAATTCTAGTCTCGCCGTGTACTGGCCTCAGTACTGACGCTCCTCTTTTTCCTTTGCCCTTTGTCGGCACCCCTTTCGTTTAAGCAGGTTTTGAGATCGACGTCGTTAGCAGGGTTACCCTTCCGGCTTGGCCTGAGCAGGGTTATGGACGCCATCGGTTATTCATCAGGGCTCTTAGCTCAATTTGCATCTTGTCCGTAGTCGGACGCTCTATCATTTTCAAGGTGATTTGGATCTTTGTATATTATATCTGTATTCTTGACTCATTGAGTCGCTGTTATATATATATCTGTTTTGTGGGTCCCATCGAGGACTGTTGTGTAATGTTATTACTTCGTTTTCCACCCGCACGAAAGTGCCTGGTGGGCACCTTTGAATCGTTTCTATGCGGGTTTGGCGGGTTTCGCTAAAACTTGCATAGGGTCGATTCTGAGGGTGTTACACATTTCCTTTGCATAGAACATCCTCATGTAAGGTACTGTAATATTAAACTTTTTATAAACATCTAGTGTTGTTGCACCAAGTGATGGGTTCACTCTCATACAATCCATGATTGCATCTACCAACCACCTAATCTTTGCTAGTTTTGTTTTGCCCTTTGGATTTCCCCCTTGAGGTGGACAAGAATGTTCGAACTAGTTAATTTTTATCTGAAACATAATGAAAGTGACACTTACAGATAAAAAACTCTACACAATGATCTAAAATACACAACTGGTTGTAATACCTAAACCAAACTGCTCCTGAGCATAGTGGATATATGCATCCTCCACCTACACCTCTTATATGGGAACTTCACTATGAACCTTGCTGGCTCACTCTTAATAACATCATAATCATTATTTGTGTGAATGTAATATGTAGTAAGGGCATTACGACAGTCCCAGATCGTTTCAAATACGTTGCCTTCTAAAATCTTAGGATCGTCCCCGTCTCACTCAATTACTGGCAAGTCCTAACCATCGTACTCGGCTAAAACAAGGTTGTCATTGTTCTCCTTGTTCTCTTCGTCATCGATGTCATCAAATCTGGCACTGTGGGAAATTTCGTCTGTGTATTGCTCCTATAGTGCATGTTTACTGTATCTATCTACCAATTTAGGAAACATCAACTCGTCCTCATCATCTAGTGGAGGCGTTCCCTCGTCAGGCTCTGCTTCGTCCTCCACATAGGCCACACGAGCGATTTGGCTTACACTCATAGTGCGAACAGATGGAACTGTTGTGTACCTATAAGGAGCATCGGGGCACACACTATTAGTAGAGATAGCAGCGACACATGATGCCCGACCACCTGATGATGCCTGACCACCAGATGATGATTTAACCCTTTTTCCCGTGTGCTCAACTTTAGGTTGCACATGGAGACGAATTCGACCAAAATGTTCGGCAACATTCAAAGAGAAAAGCATTACCAGATCATCTTCTCTAGTTAATGGGAGCAATCTTTTCACGCTAATGTTGAAATATTGTAAATCAACTGAATTGCCACTCCTCCAGGGAAATTTAGAATATATTTTATCATTCAAGTATCCGAGAGTTATGGAGGTTGCAACCACCGCTGGGAAGTAAAATCCATAGAGATATTGTTCATAACCACGAATTACGCTAGTATCCAGTCTAACGGCCAACCAAAATGCCAGCATTGGATCAATCCTATTCTAAAAGCAAGTAAGTTAGTTGAGCACCAGTGATTCATGCTCAAATACTGCCTATAATCAATCTACAAAGGGAAACGATGCTTACCCAGATGGAATCCATGCGCTAGATCCCTCCGATTCCACCCAATCTTCTTCATGCTCGACTAATATGTCGTAAATGTATCTATAAGTTTTAATGCTCCATGCTTATTTTGTATCAAATTTCTTATATTTTATCTACACTTTGAGGCATTTATACATTTTCTGGAACTGACCTATTAACAAGATGCCGCTGTGCCAGTTTCCTGTTTTCTGCTGTTTTTGATTTCAGAAAAGCTAGTAAGAAAATATTCTCGGAATTGGACGAAACAAAAACCAAAGTCAATATTTTACCGGAGCAAAGATATAGTCAAAAGGGTAGACGAAGAGGAGCCACGAGGAGGCCGCACCATAGGGTGGTGTGGCCCCCTAGGGTGCGCCGCCCCATAGTGTGGGCCCCTTGGGCGTCCACCGACCTTGCCCCTTCACCTATATAAACACCCCGATGCCAAAACGCTAAGCACCCGATCGGAAATCCACAAAATAGTCCATAGCCGCCGCCACCATCGTCCCTAGATCGGGGGGATCTGAAGCTCTTCCCAGCACCCTGCCGGAGGGGAGAGATCATCCCGGAGGCCTTCTTCATCACCAGGCCAGCCTCTAGAGTGATGCGTGAGTAGTTCACCCTTGGACTATGGGTCCATAAAGTAGCTAGATGTTTGTTTCTCCTCCTTTGTGCCATCATGTTTAGATCTTGTGAGCTCCATTCATGATCAAGATCATCTATTTGTAATCATACATGTTGTGTTTGCGGGGATCCGATGGATATTGAGATGCTATATCAGATTCATTATTGATTCTATCATGTCTATGTTATTTGTGATCTTGCATGCACTCCATTGCTAGTAGATACTTTGGCCATGTAGATGCTTGTAACTCCAAGAGGGAGTATTTATGCTCGATAGTAGGTTCATGCCTCAAGTAATCTGGGAGAGTGACAGAAACTTCTAAGGTTGTAGATGTGTTGTTGCTACTAGGGAGAAAACAACAATCCTTTGTCCATGGGGCAATTTTGTTGTTTACTTTACACACTTTGGTTAATGAAATTATCTGTTGCTTGCAACTTAATACTGGAAGGGGTTCGGATGATAACCTGAAGGTGGATTATTAGTTATAGATGCAGTTGGATTATGGTCTATGTATTATGTTGTAATGCCCAATCAAATCTCGTAGGAATCAAGATGTCTAGTATATGAATTGTTATGCATTCTCAATATGTCAGTTGCCCCGTTGTAATTTGTCCACCTAGCATACTATCTATCTTATGGAGAACACCTCTAGTGAACTATGGACCCCGGTCTATTCTTTACCATTGATATATCATCTACTGTAAACCCTTACTGTTTACAATTACTACAAGAAATTATTATCTTCCACACTATACGTTTAATCCTTTATTTTTAGCAAACCAGTGAGATTGACAACCTCGTTGTAAGTTGGGGCAAAGTATTGTGGATTGTGTTGTGCAGGTTCCAAGTTGCTAGCAACACCTTGGAGTTGTTTCCTTACTCCTACTGGTTCGATAACCATGGTTTCATAACTGAGGGAAACTTGTTGTTGTGCTCATCATACCTTCCTCTTGGGGTTCCCAACGAGCTCTACATATCTGAGCCATCAAGCAATTTTCTGGCATCGTTGCCTGGGAAGATAAGGACAGCTTCAATCTCTTCCTCCTCGTTAATCACTTTTTAGGGAGAAAGAAGATTCTTGCAAGGGGAGTCTCTCACAACCAATCTCTTTACTTTGTTTTTGTTTTGCTTTGTTTATTTTGCTTGTTTCTTTTTTATCAAAACTACAAAAAATAGTTGTGCTGCTTTGCTTCTTTTTATCAAAAACACAAAAAAATTAGTTCCTACTTCGAGTTGCTTTTATGTTTACTGTTGCTCCAATCACTATGTCACCTGAGGAAATGATCTTCACTTTCAAACAAGGAAGTGAAGAGAGTTTCAAAGAAGCTTGGTCTAGAACTTCTGCTTCACATGAAAAACTGAACCTAAGATGACTCTAGGCTTGTTTCTTAGCAGTTTCTACTTTGGTCTTGTTCTTTGTTATAGATATGCTTTGGATGTTATAATAGGAGGAGATTTCCTCCAGTGTGGTGAGGATGAAGCCTTTAATGCCATAAAAAAATTGATTGCAACATATAACTTGCCTAGCAAATCCGATTCATCCTTTGCAAACATTTATGCTAGATTAAACACTCTTGAGACCAATACATCTAGTTTAAAAGAATGCTATAATATGCTTAGAGAGCACCATGAATATGTTCCAATAAATTCTGAATCTTCAAAATTGATTCCTACAGTAAAAGTTGTTATAAATGATGAAACTTTTTATGCTCGTTGTGATATTATGTCTGAATTTTGTCTTATGCCTAAGGATATTTATGAATCTTTGGGGAATTTCTGAGGGTAGAGAATAAATAAATCTTATCAATAATGCCACTATGTTACACATTGGAATAGCTGAATGAGTGTTTACTAAGATCCTAGGGAAAGTGGTGTCTACTGATTATGTTGTTATTGAATGTGTAGGAAAAGGACAAATTACACTTGGAAGATCCCTACTAAAACTCCTTGGAGCAATAATAGATGTGGGAAAAGGCATCATAGATTTCGCTTCTCCACTAAGCACTCATACGTTCCCTAAAGATAAGAGTAAGGGTAAGAAAGGTAGGGGCACGAAAGTTGATGTTAATGCTTCTTCATTCGAAAATACTTGATTCTTGCTTTCTATGCCTAGCTGAAAGGCGTTAAAGAAAAGCACTATTGGGAGATAACCAAATTATTTTTATTTTCAGTAAGTGATACGTTGGAAATGTATCTATAATTTTTGATGCTCCATGCTTGTTTAGTATCTACTTTGCTTTACTTGTCTACACTTTGAGGTGATTTTTACTTGTTTTCTAGTACTAACCTATTAACAAGTTGCAACAGTGCCAGATGCATGTTTTCTGCTATTTTTGGTTTCAGAAAATTTAGTAAAGAAATATTCTCGGGATTGGACGGGACAAAGGACAAAGTCAATTACTTTCCGTGGGGAACAAGAAGTCGAAAGGAAAGCCCGAGAGGCCAGCCAGGGGGCCAGACCCATCCCAGGCGCGGGTGGGCCCCACACCTGCACCTGGCTAGGGTTTGGTGGCCCTGGCCGCCTCCTCGGTCTCCCCCTTCGCCTATAAGAAGCCCCCGATGCAGAAACCCTAGGTACCCGATCAGAAATCCCCGAAACCGTCTGTAGCCGCCGCCACCATCGTCCCTAGATCAGGGGGGATCTGATGTTCTTCCCGGCACCCTGCTAGAGGGGAGATCATCCTGAAGGCCTTCTCTCCGGTATGATGCGTGAGTAGTTCCACCTTGGACTATGGGTCCATGTAGTAGCTAGATGGTTGTATCTCGTCCTTTGTGCTTTCATGTATAGATCTTGTGAGCTCCATTAATGATCAAGATCTTATCTATTTGTAATCATGCATGTTGTGTTTACGGGCAACCGCTGGATATTGAGATTATTATGTTGGTTTGATTGATGGTTTTGTCTTTATGATTATATCATGTCTGTGTTGTTTTTGATCTTGCATGCTCTCCGTTGTTAGTACCTATCTTGGCCAAGTAGTTGCTAGTGACTCCAAGAGGGGGTATTTATGCTCGATAGTGGGTCCATGCCTCTAGTTTCCAAGGGAAGTGACATAAATCTCTTCGGTTGTAGATGTGCTATTGATACTAGGGAGAAAACAACGGTCTCTTGTTCATGGAACATGTGGACTGTTTACCTTACACACTTTGCTTAAAGTAGTTGTCTATTGTTTGCAACTTAATACTCGAGGGGTTTTGGATGATAACCTAAAGGTGGACTTCTAGTCATAGATGCAGTTGGATGGCGGTCTATGTATATTGTTGTATTGCCGAATAAACCTCATAGGATCTTTCTGACTAGTAATTGCATTGTTATGCCTTGCTCAGTTCCTGTCAATTGCCCTGCTGTAATTTGTTTACCCTTCATGACATGTTGTTTATTTAAGGAGAGCACCTCTATTGAACTATGGACCCCGGTCCAATCTTTACCATTGATACATCTTCCACTTTTACTTTTTTACTTGCTGCAAACCATTACCTTCCACACCATACGTTTAATCCTTTATTACAGCAAACTGGTGAGCTTGACAACCTCACTGATTCGTTGGGGAAAAGTCTTGAGTTTGTGTTGTGCAAGTCTCCGCGTTGCTTGCAACACATGTGTGACGTTTCCTTCCTCCTTCTGGTTCGATAACCTCGGTCTCTACCGAGGGAATACTTGTTGCTTGCTGCTTCACACCTTGCTCTTGGGGTTTCCAATGAAGTGCTCCACGTCAGCACCATCAACAATTTTGTTCTACCCATTCCAAGTATATTCTTGTTTTCAACTATCTTCCAATTAAAAACAATTTTGTTATGTGAAAACTTAGTGATTAAAGCCCTCACGAACTTGATGGCACACTTTATTCTTTGCCCCTGATAAACTTGAACCATTGTGACAACTTTGTTGTATATTCTTGCACTTATAAGTTGGAATTAGTAGAACCGTGTTGTCACTGGGAACGTTTTCAACATTGCACTTGTACCTTGTTGTACTCAGTTGATATCTCTTTTGTCTATGGATGTCACCGGTGAAATAAAGAGGGAACTTGTAAGTCCATGGAGTTTGTATCCTGTCTTAGAGAAACGCCTGAGCCGCTAGCCTAAGCCATGCCTGATCATGGTGGAAACTTGCAGCATCACCATAATGATCTATCTATGAAGCATCCTCAATAAAAAGCTATGCATATGGTAAATAAAAAGATTGCTGAGATGCTCATTGTCTGCTTGCCTTGTCATTTTGGTTATGGGAAAGCTCCTGTACCATGTGCAAGGGGTACCCCGTTGGAGGTTCTCAATGATATGCAAATACTTACAGTGATAAGAACTTACCTGTAACCAAAGTTGAGTATGCATGAGGTGTGGGCCTCGTATTCAAGGGGCATGAGATTGCCAAATTATACTTCGTCAAGCATATACTCTAGCTTTGCCACTTTAACCTTAACCACTTCAAGATGCTTATGATAGGGGCAATGAGGGCTGAAAGATAACAAGTACCATAATTTTTGGAAGTTCTTTTTGAAACTTGTAATCCCTGCTTCCTTTACAAAAAGGTCTTTCTTCCACCACTATTGAGTCTCCACCTTCTAACTTTAGGCACCATTAAGAGAGCATAGTTGTCATTCTGTGTGTAGTGTTTCAAAGCTTATTAATTGATGCATATTGTGATATTACTTGTTCTTGTGATTTTTGTTTCTAGTCACCCTTGTGAACTTTGAAGGTGTCCTATGCATCTATTTGCTACTCTATGAGGGACAAGATGATTGCCACTATGCCAAGTTTTCTGTATGTGAAACAAACAAACGTTTTTCAATGCATGTTATTCATGATATTTGTTTGTAGCTTCTCATGTTGCATGCATAGTTACTATGTCCTATTGTTAGAACTCCATCTTTCATGCACATGTTTAGAGTTCTTTGATCCCAGCTTTCAATGCTTGCAAATGGTTGGATCTTTATTATGAGGGTGCATGTCACCTCAAAAATTATTCTTTTTATCACTTACCTACTCGAGGACGAGCAGGAGTTAAGCTTGGGGATGTTGATACGTTGGAAAAGTATCTATAATTTTTGATGCTCCATACTTGTTTAGTATCTACTTTGCTTTACTTGTCTACACTTTGAGGTGCTTTTTACATGTTTTCTGGTACTAACCTATTAACAAGTTGCAACAGTGCCAGATGCCTGTTTTCTGTTGTTTTTGGTTTCAGAAAATTTAGTAAAGAAATATTCTCGGAATTGGACGGGACAAAGGACAAAGTCAATTACTTTCCGTGGGGAACAAGAAGTCCAGAGGAGAGCCCGGGAGGCCAGCCAGGGGGGCCAGACCCCAGGCGCAGGTGGGCCCCATCCCGCGCCTGGCTAGGGTTTGGTGGCCATGGACACCTCCTCGGTCTCCCCCTTCTCCTTTAAGAAGCCCCCGATGCAAAAACCCTAGGTACCTGATCAGAAATCCAAGAAACCGTCTGTAGCCGCCACCACCATCGTCCCTAGATCGGTGGGATCTAAAGTTCTTCCCGACACCCTGCCGGAGGGGAGATCATCCCGGAGGACTTTTCTCCGGTATGATGCGTGAGTAGTTCCACCTTGGACTATGGGTCCATGTAGTAGCTAGATGGTTGTATCTCCTCCTTTGTTCTTTCATGTATAGATCTTGTGAGCTATGTTCATGATCAAGATCTAATCTATTTGTAATCATGCATGCTGTGTTTGCAGGGATTCGATGGATATTGAGATTATTATGTTGGTTTGATTAATGGTTTTGTCTTTATGATTCTATCATGTATGTGTTATTTGTGATCTTGCATGCTCTCCGTTATTAGTAGCTATCTTGGCCAAGTAGTTGCTAGTGACTCCAAGAGGGGGTATTTATGCTCGATAGTGGGTTCATGCCTCTAGTTTCCAAGGGAAGTGACAGAAATATATTCGGTTGTAGATGTGATGTCGCTACTAGGGAGAAAACAACGGTCTCTTGTTCATGGAACATGTGGACTGTTTACCTTACACAATTTTCTTGAAGCAGTTGTTGTTGCTTGCAACTTAATACTAGAGGGGGTTCGGATGATAACCTGAAGGTGGACTTCTAGTCATAGATGTAGTTGGATAGCGGTCTATGTATATTGTTGTATTGCCCAATCAACCTCATAGGATCTTTCTGACTAGTAATTTCATTGTTATGCCTTGCTCAGTTCCTGTCAATTGCCCTTCTATAATTTGTTTACCCTTGATGCCATGTTGTTTATTTAAGGAGAGAACCTCTAGTGAACTATGGACCCCGGTCCAATATTTACCATTAATACATCTTCCACTGTTACTTGTTTACTTGCTGCAAACCATTACCTTCCACACTATACATTCAATCCTTTGTTACAGCACACCGGTGAGATTGACAACCTCACTGATTCGTTGGGGCAAAGTCTTGAGTTTGTGTTGTGTAGGTCTCCGCGTTGCTTGCAACACCTATGTGACGTTTCCTTCCTCCTTCTGGTTCGATAACCTCGGTCTCTACTGAGGGAATACTTGTTGCTTGCTGCTTCACACCTTGCTCTTGGGGTTTCCAACGAAGTGCTCCATGTCAGCACCATCAGTAAGTTTTTATTTTGTTGAGTCTTGGAACTTATTGCCTCTGTATTAACCTCTCCTTATCCTTATTGTGTGGTTTTTGTGCCAAGAATAACCTCTAATGAGAGAGAAGTAAGATTTGGGGAGTTGTTGTCCCGAAACATATTTTTGTGCATCACTGTAAAAAATCGTGAAAAAATCCAGTATGTCGGATTGAGCTGTACTGTTCTGAACATATGCCCCAGGTTATTATCTAACTTAACTACTTCTATTTATCACACAAGGGTCACACTAGACGATCTAGCATCATCTCTATCAGTACAAGAAAGGGTGATAAGATTTTATTTATCTTATTTTTAAGAAAGTAATTTCTACTCATTGAAAAGTTGCTTAGGATTTAATATTCTCCAAATTAAAAATATGGGATCATATTAACACATGTCATCACCACATACTCTAATAATTGGAAATGTGATTTAAAATGGTTGGCCTAATTTATAAAGTTTAACACTATTATTTAATAATATTTAAGTGGCTAAAAATGACTAGAAAGTCATTCTTTTAGTTTTGGTCCAGAACTACTGTATGTAAGCATGTAGATTTTTACATATTCAGAAAGTTCTTGTCAAATGTGCTTTTTGAGAGTTGGAATCAACTCAAAATCATCTGGTTGATTTTAGAAAAATGTTTGAAGTTGCAAAAGCTACTGGCTTGTTATTTTTACTGAGGGTGATCCATAGTTTCAAACTGTTTGAATCCAATGGGAGTGGTTAGAGATTTTCATATACTTTAAAAAAATTAGATTCATTCAATTTGGTGCAGTGAATCTCTTTGAATTGATTCTTAAAGTTCACTACAGAAAATGTTTTTGAATAAAAAGAAAAAGACTAGATTTGAATTACTGGGCTCGCGCGGGAAACGTTACTAGGCTGGCCCAACTGCACAGCGTGCACGCAGCAGGCTCACTCAGGCTGGTCCCACGCATCAGTGGGTCATCTAACGCGAAGCGGTATCGATCTATATTAGCCCTACGATTACAACACGATCTACGGTCTAGGTTCATCGTCTATGTCGTGGTGCTCCAACGAGATTCTAACCTAGCGGCACAGCAAGGGTGGCTGGGGGCTTACCAGGGCTATAGATAGGGTTGCCAGTGCATGCGAATGATCTTGTCAATGACGGCGGGTCGAATGGCGATCACGGTAGATCCTGGGGTGGCTCCAATGGACGGCGCCTTTCCCTCATGGCGACGGCAGACTCCGATCAAATTCCGGTGATAGGGTGCTCGCCTTGCTCCGGGAACAGGTCAGGGGTGTTTCTGAGTGAGAGAGGAGTAGAATGGTGTGACGATTGAGGCTAGGGGAGGGGTCTATTTATACCCTCGAGGGTGAGGCGGTGCGGCATGGCAAGGGCTCGTCGGCGACATTGCTACAAGTTGAGCTAGGCATGGAGAAGGGCATGGGTCGGCGCTTTTGGGTGTGGTGGTCGTCATGCGAGTGGTAGATCGACAAGGAGTGGTCTCAGTTGGTCGGGCAACATTGGTGTTCTATGCGGGTACGGCGGTGTTCGTCAGCGAGTACGGTGGTCAAGAGGTCGTGCGGTGACCAATCGGCATGTCTGGGCGGTGGCTGGTGACTCCACGGTTTCGAGTACGGACAGAGAGGTCGAGTCGCGGCGTGTCTGCGCGAGGCGACTCCGGCGCTCCGTCGTGCTCCTGGCATGTCCATGTCTTAAATGGGCGTGGCCGTTCTAGTGTCTCCGCGTCTCGCCGTTGGTTGAGGGGTGGACAGAGAGGCACGGTGAGGTCACGACTACTAGCTAGACATCGTGAGCGAGTGAGGCGCGGCCTGTGGCATGTTGTCCATGTCCAAGTGACATGGGGAGCTCGGGTACCACTTGCATTGATCAAGATAGTGAAGAAGAGTGGCTCAATTGCACGGCTGGGTACTGGGGGGTGATCGTGGGTGAGATAGGGCAAAGATTTGGAGTACAATGGATGAGAAATTGATTGATCACAAACAGTAGATAGTTGGTAGTTGTACTGTGATCACCAAGTGTTCGATCAAATGGCCGCATGAACTAAATCATCACCAAATTCAATGATTTTTGGTGAGTGATTTGATACTAACCTTGGTAGTCCTGGGTGCAATGGTTCGCCAAGGGGTGTTGGTTTGAGTGGTTTTCCAAAAATGGCTATCTTGACATATGAGATAGATTCAAATTTGAATTGCCTCTCAAAAGGATTTGAAAATGTTTCTCCAAGGTGATACGTCCAAAACGTATCTACTTTCTCGAACACTTTGCTATTGTTTTTCCTCTATACTTGTGTGATTTGGATACAACTAACACAGACCGACACTGTTTTCAGCAGAATTACCTAGGTGTCTTGTTTTTGTGCAGAAAATGGACTATCAGGAAAAATCCCGGAAAATATGCCAAAAAATATATTTCACCAGAAGATCCACGAAGCCAGAATAAGAGACGGAGTTTCTGGATCCGAATCTTGGTTTCTGGTGGCAGCGGCGGAGCGGAACTCTTTCTAGAAAACTATCGAACCCCCCTCGGTTTTTAGGTTGAAAGGCAACTTATAGGCGCAGAGGGAGGCCGAGGGTGGGATCATCGCCATCGTCATCACCAATGCATCTCCATCAACCACCAATGTTTTCCTCATCCATGAGTGAGTAATCCCCTGCTGTAGGCTTGGGGATGGTAGGGATTGGATGAGTTCTATCATGTAATCGAATAAGATCTGTTAGGGCATAGTGCCTAGTATCTCTATTAGTGCTATTTGACTTTGTTGCAACTTGTTGTGCTTAATGCTTATCACTAGGGCCCGAGTGCCATGATCTCAGATCTGAAATTATTATTGAATCATTATGATAGTATTGATTGTGATCTTATCTACAAGTTGTGTACACATATCATTGTCCGGATCCAAAGGCCCCAAAGTGACAATAATTGGGACAACCGGAGAGGATGGCTGTGGTGTGAGGATCACATGTGTTCATGGAGTGTTAATGCTTTGCTTCGGTGCTCTATTAAAAGGAGCACCTTAATTGCCAGTAGTTCCCTAGAGGCCCCGCTGCCACGGAATGGCTGGACAGAAGATGTTGTGCAACTTCTCATTGTGAGCACGTATGACTATATTTGGAGCACATGCCTAGGATTGTTTAGTACTTGGATGCTTGTTATTATTTATCTGCAATGCCCTAGATCTTGAAGTTACATGTTTAGACTTGTCCATGCAACGCCCGTACATCCATCCCTATGCCCACCGCACTCGAATCCTACTGTTATCGTCACTATTACTATTGCTCCTATTTTGCTGTTGCTACTACCAAACTGTTGCTACTAATAAACTTCTGTGAGCAAGAACTATTTCCAGGTGCAGCTGAACTGACAACTCAGTTGTTAAGGCTTGCAAGTATTCTTTGGCTCCCCTTGTGTCGAATCAATAAATTGGGTAATGCTACCCACGAAGACTGTTGCGGTCCCCTATACTTGTGGGTCATCAAGACTATTTTTTGGCGCCGTTGCCGGGGAGCATAGCTTTATTTGTAAGTTCACTTGAATCTATTATTGTTCACTTCTACTCCTTTCATCATGGAGAAGTCTCGTGATGGAAAGTTCCCTATTTTACCATCCACTACAAGAAGAGGTACAGTCCTAAACACCTCTGCTGCTCTTGATTCACTGTCTATTATAAGTAAGCTTTTCACACCACCACCACATACTCATGCTACACACACTGCTACTACTTCCAAGTCTGAAACTTCTTTTGATGCTCATGATGTTACTTCTACTGTGCTTGATGCGAGTGGTTCATTAGGTCCTTTTCTAGATGCTACTATGGCTGGTCTAGGAAATACCGAAACTCCTAGTGAAGACACTGTTACACCTATTATCTCACCTGAGTCTAGTGAGAGTTATGATATTAATGATGTTTACATTGAGTTCACTCATGATTTCGTTGAAGAGTGCCGAAACACACATGGTACTAGTGCTATTAAGAGTCTCCTTGCTAGACGTACTATTATGCCTAAGTTGTGCTCTGATCCTAAGTTTGCCACTTCTCCCATAGATATTAAAGATGAAGATTATGATTTCTCTCTTGATTTATCTTATTTAGATATTGTTGATAAAGAACTTTTTTGTGGGACTGAAAATGAGAGTTTTGTGGCTCATATGAATGAGCTTTCTACTATGAGTGCTTTGTTCTCTGATGATTTTAAGATGCGCAAGTACTTTGTTGCTAAGATCTTCCCTTTTTCACTAAAAGGAGAAGCTAGGGATTGGTTTAATAGATTACCTCATGGTTCCATTGATAGCCCTGATTGCTTGATTGCTTATTTCTTCCAGAAATATTTTCCTCCCAGTGCTAGACATGCTGCTCTGCAGAGACTTTTTGATTTTAAACAGGGAGAAGGAGATAAATTGCCTGAGTCATGGAAAAGGTTTTGTGCCTTGATTCATGCACATCCTGGATGTACATTGCCTAAGAATGAGCTTCTTGATATTTATTATAATGGACTAACTGATGATTCTAGGACCTACCTAGATAGCTTTGCTGATTGTGTTTTCAGGAAAAGGACTCCAACAGATGCTGAAGAATTAATGACCAAGATAAGCAAGAATTATGATGATTGGACTTCAACTGAGCTGAATGCACCTGAGCCTATTACTCATGAACCAGTTGTTCCTGAACTAGTTCCAACACCAACAACAAAGAAGAGGGGAGTTATTGCATTAAATGATGAAGTGATGAAGAAAGCTAAGAAGTGTCTAAAGGAGAAAGGTATTAGAGCTGAAGATGTGAAGAATCTACCTCCTATAGAAGAATTATGTAAGCCAATTCCCCACTCATATACTATTGAGGTACACTCTCTCCAACACTCTGATGAAGGTGATATTCCTTATGGTAAGCTCCTGATCAATGTTTAGAGGAACTTGACACTTTTATTGTTAAACAAGGGTATTTTAATAAACAAGTTCAGAATCATTTATTGGAAAACTCTAGAGCTATCCATGAGTTAAAAGATATTGTGGAAAGAACTTCTAATGATATTAAAATGCTTTGTAAACACTTTCAAATGGTTCAAACCCAACTTGATCAACTTGCTAAGGTACAAAAGGATATGCTAGTTAATGCTTTAGGAGATAAACATGCTTATGGAATTAGAACTAGGAGTGGTATAGCTACTCAAGATCTTTTATATCCTGAAGGACACCCTAAAAGAATAGAGCAGGATTCTCAACAAGGTGAGGATAGTGGTAGCCCTCGTAAGAGAAAGAAAAAGAAACATAAAGTAGTTGAGGAACCATAGTAACCTGCTGTAGATCCTAATAGTATATCTGTCTCTGATGCTGAAATTGAGAGTGGTAATAATAATAATGAGTCTCCTGATAAGGAGGAAGGTGAGGAAGAACCTGAGAAGCACACTAAGAACACTAGGTGCACAAAGGAAGATTTTATTGCTAATAAACATGGTAAAGAGAGAGAACCTTGGGTGCAGAAACCTATGCCTTTTCCAGGTAAGAAACACAAGTCAAAGGAGGAAGAACACTACAACAGGTTTTGTGAGTGGATGAAACCTTTATTTTTGCAAATTCCTTTGACTGATGCTATTATGTTGCCTCCTTATTCAAAGTATATGAAGGATATTGTCTCTAATAAAAGGAAGATTCCTAATGAGGAGATTTATACTCTACTTGCTAATTATTCCTTCAATGGTAAGGTTCAAAAGAAACTTGGTGATCCAGGTATACCAACTATTCCTTGCCCCATTAAGAATAATTATGTTAGAACTGCTTTATGTGATTTGGGAGCTGGAGTTAGTGTTATGCCTTTTTCTCTCTACAAGAGACTCCAGCTAGAAAAGTTGATACCAACTGATATTTCTTTGCAAATGGCTAATAAGTCAACTACTATTCCTATTGGTATATGTGAGGATGTTCCTGTTCAAGTTGCTCATAATTGCATGGTCTTAACTGATTTTGTTGTGCTTGAAATGCCTGAAGATGATAATATGTCTATTATTCTTGGGAGACCTTTTCTTAATACTGCAGGTGCTGTCATCAATTGCAATCAAGGACAAGTAACATTCAATATTAATGACAAATAACACATTGTCTATTTCCCCAAGAAGGTTGTTAAGAGCTATTGCCTGAATTCCATTGAAAATATTGAGAGCATCAAGGTTGGAGAAATAAATTGTCCCATTCCACAAGAAAATTTTGAAACTATTATGACTGGGACCATTGCTATCAAGTATGAGGTAACATAATCACCTTGTGGAATGCAAAGTTTTGCTTCATATAAGATTGTTTTGGTAACAAGACTTGATCAACCTTGTTAACAAAAGGATTTTAATGAACAAAATAATGTTTCCAATCTGGTTATACTTGGCTTCTTTTTCCTTTCTCCTTCCTAGTCTTTGCTTTAGCTTTAGTTTTTCTAGTTGTTTGCTTGTTTTAGTTTCTTAGAGCTCTTGTAGTTTGGCTTTTGGTTTGATTTTGCTTCTTCTGAAAAAACTGTTTCTGCGAGAAAATCAATTTTCATACCTTGAAAATTGGCCAAAAATAAAGTTTCCCGAAAAATCCCAGAAAATTCAAAATAAAATTTCCTCGAAAAAAGGGGCAAAGTTGCACCTGAGATAACCCAGGGGGCCACCCCAGGCCACCAGACCCCTGGTAGGCGCGACCTACCAGGTGGCGGCGCCTGGGGGGGGGGGGGGGGTCTGGCCCACCTGAGCCCCTCCAGGGTACCTCCTCAAAGCCACCTTCTTTCTCTCTCCCAAAAACACCGGAAAACTTGCTCAAGCTTGAGTTCTTGCTGTTCTTGCTCGCGATTTTCGATCTCCTTGTTTAGCCCATCTCAAGTGCTGATTTTTGAAGGGATTGCTCCTTGGTATGTGCCTCCTCCACTTGTCCAATTATATTTGTGATTGGTAGATTGTATCTTGAGTATTTTGCTGCTATAGTTGACAGGTTGTTTGAGCTTGCATGCTTGTTCTTTGCTTAGAAACTTTGTTTTGATGCATGTATAGTCCTCTAGCAAGTTCCTATAGTAGTTGCTCATCATTTATCAACTTAGAAAGTACTTGGTTTAATTGTTGTTTAAAATTTCAAAATAGGGAAGTCATAGACCACCACACCTTTGGTGAAATATTTGAGAGTGATGCACCTAGAAGGGCAAGGCTTCCAAGGTCATCTACCAGTACTAGACCCTCATACAATGAGGACCTCATCACTCCGCGATTTGGTGACGAGGGAGATGAAGGGGATGCGCACCCCTCCACCTTTCCTTGCCAAACTTTCTTGCAAGCTGCTGGGATTCTTAATGATTTCATGAATTTGGTGCAGAGAGATGGACTAACAAGTTACATGCAGGATGAGAGTGCACAATATGCTTTGCTTACTAAAACATTTGTGGAGAGTTTCTCCTTTACTAATAGTATGTACAAGCCTTCTGGGTCCTTCAAAATTTATGGCAGGGCTCATTCTATGACATTGAAGAAATTTTGCAAGGCCCTGGGACTTGGTACAACTGGGCCATCAAAGAATATTCAAGCTCTACCCGCTGATTTGCTAGAGCTTTACCGAGGAATAACCAATGATGATGACCGTAGAGCTCAGCGAGGGAATATAAAGAACATTCAACTTCCAACCATCAGGTATTTTGCCTACTACCTTGCCACCAGTGTTCTTGGTAGGGAGAACACTAGTAATATTTCCAACTATCAATTGGCCTTCTTAGCTCCTGCGCTCAACAATGAGGACAAGTATAATCTTGGTTCTCTCATTGCTCGTCGTCTAGCTTCTAAGGGACCCATTTATGGGGGAATTATTGCTACCCGTGTTGCTGCTGCCTTGAGCATTGCTGTTGATCCACATGATATAGTTTTGGCTCCTTAGAGGCTTGATATTGCTGCCATGAAGGCGCACCACTTTGTCACCACTAGCTCTACTCTTGAGAACTTGGTTTATAGAATGCTGTTTACTGAAAGGGAAGAGAGAGAGATCCCTCTACCCCAAACCACTTTGTTCAGTATTTCTCAGGGACCTTTGTCACACTCAAAGGCGGAGATGGACGGCCTGCGTTCTCTCAACTTCCATGGGCACTATCAGGAGGAAGCACCATCATATGACTTCCCTGCGTATTACACAGGGGAGACCTCGAGCTCGTACCGGGACGAGGGAGCTTAGGTGCATCTACTTGGGCACCATGGGATTGATCCCCACTTAGGCCAAAAGCCTAAGCTTGGGGGGAGGTATACCAATGTCACACTCATCTATATATCATGTTCGGTCGGTTCTTTGTATATCCATTGTTTCGCTTTCTTTTTGGTTTTTGTTGCTTCTTTCTAAAAAACCCAAAAATACCGAAAATATTTTTGTTGTTTCTCTTGGTTTGTTTATTTGTTTCTTTGCTTTGGTTTGCCTTAAAAGAAAAATCCAAAAATATTTTGCTTTGTTTGGTTTGCCTTAAAAGAAAAATCCAAAAAGATTTTGCTTTGTTTGGTTTGCTTTGTTTTTGTTTGGTTTTTCTTTGTTTGCTTGTTTCTAAAAAAATCAAAACACCAAAAATATTTGTTGTTCTTCTTTAGTTTTGTGAGTTCTTTGCAGGGTTCAGCCGTCCTTAGTGGATTTTGGTTTCATGTTAATTATTCAAGTCGCACAAGTGAAGGGAAATAATGAAGATTAAGACAACTCGAGGTGTGGTAAGAGGCTGGTAACGAACTCTATTTGTTTCATTCCTATACATATACTCATCATTGTGAGCATGCTTAGCCTATTTGTGTAAGGTGTATGTCATTATGGATGCTTAGTATTTCTTGCTTGTCTATGATTAGATCCAGCTTGCTAATAGTTTGTAGCATGTCATATGAATGTTTGCTTGCATTGTTTTATTCATACTTTGGTATGACATTGTGGTATCCTCCTTTGACTGTTCATGTGAATCAACTTGCACATTCTCACGCATGCATATGACTAATAAATAGTCAGTAAGCCTCGATGATTTATTTTGCCTCAGAGTTCTTGTATCACTTTCATGCCATAGTTAGTCCTGTTTTGTTGCAAGCATGATTATGACAGCTATTGCTCTCTCGTTTGTCGCTCCCTCTCTATTGCTAGCCTTCACTTGCACTGAGTACGTGCTCTACCTGTGCTTCCAACTCCCCAAAAGCAATATTGCAAGCTGTGTCCACCATACCTACCTATTAGCATCATTTGCTATTTCAGTGCATATTCTATATGCCGTGTTTTCTTCCAAAATAAAATGTTTGTCTGTTTTGAGAAAGTTAGTTAGTAAAGCTCTCACGAACTTGATGGCACACTTTATTCCTCGCGCTTAATAATTCTGAACCATTGTGACTAGTGCATGCAAGTTATATGCTTGCTAATTATATACTGGGAGTCAGCAGAACCGTGATACCACGGGGAACACTTTCAACACTTTTTGGATATCTCATCCAGTTGATTCATTGCTCTTTTGTTTACGGATGTCGACGATGTGAAATAAAAGGGGAGGTTGTGATTTCATGGAGTTTATACATTGTGTTAGAGAAACGCCTGGGCCACTAGCCTAAGCCATGCTTAATCATGGTGGAAACTTGCAGTATCACTATAATTAGCATCTATGAAGCATCCTCAATAAAAAGCTATGCATATGGTAAATAAAAAGATTGCTGAGATGCTCATTGTCTTCTTGTCTTGTCATTTTGGTTATGGGAAAGCTCATGTACCATGTACAAGGGGTACCCCGTTGGAGGTTCTTGATGATATGCATGTATTTACAATGACAAGAACTTTTAGGTGACCAAAGTTGAGTAGAATACGGAGCGACCCTCGTACTCAAGGGACTTGGGATTTCCAGTCAATGGTCTGTCAAGCATATGATTCAGAGTGGACCTCACTTTCACCTAACCACATGAAGATGCCTATGATAGGGGCAATGAGAGCTCAAAGCTAATGAGTACATTCCTTTCAGCATTGGGAAGCCTTTCAAACCTTTCAAAGCCGTTTTCACAACTTTTTTGATTCACCACTTATTCTATGAGAACCTTCTTGAGAGCATAGTTGTCATTTTTGTGTTTGTTCCAAAACTTGGTTAACTATGTAATGACTTTGATGCTTGTATCTCTGATATCTTTATCTCTAGTCTTCATGTGAACTTCAGAGGTGCCTTGACATTTATATTATGCTCTTCAAACAAAGGCAAGCGAGATACCACTCTATCATACCTTATTATGAGCATTGCAATGTTGCTTATGTTTATGTTTCATGCTACTTATTATTATTGAGTTGGTTTCTCTTCATAGCTTGCAATGACTATTGAGTAGACTTAGTTGCATACTCTTTATTATGAATTGTCTAAGCATCTACTCCGGTGGTGAGAATATTTACATCATATGAAGCAAAGTGTTCGTGAAAGTTCTTTTATCGCACTCAGTTTTCAACTGAATTGCTTGAGGACAAGCAATAAGCTAAGCTTGGGGAAGTTGATACGTCCAAACCGTATCTACTTTCTCGAACACTTTGTTATTGTTTTTCCTCTATACTTGTGTGATTTGGATACAACTAACATGGACTGATGCTGTTTTTAGCAGAATTACCTTGGGGTCTTGTTTTTGTGCAGAAAATGGACTATCAGGAAAAATCCCGGAAAATATGCCAAAAATTATATTTCACCAGAAGATCCACGGAGCCAGAAGAAGAGACGGAGGGGAGGCCTGGGGGGACCAGACCCACCCCAGGCGCGAGCCCACCTGACCCCGTGCCTGGAGGGGGTCCGGCCACCCCAGGCACCTCCTCGGCCTCCCTCTGCGCCTATAAGTTGCCTTTCGACCTAAAAACCGAGGTGTAGGGTTCGCAGCATAGAAAACAAAAATTTTCCTACGATGGGAACTATGTACCAAGATCTATCTACTAGATACAAACAACGGGCGGATGTATATCCGTAGAGAACATACCCTTGAAGACCGACAAAGCTTAACGAGTTCAACTCGTGGTTGATGTAGACGATCTCTTGCCGATCTCAAGATCGAGAGGAAGTCCTAGCGCCGCAAATCAGCAGCGCATCCGTGCTCGCACACACGTTCGAGGCACCGAGCAACCTCCGCCTCCTCGCTCCAGCGATGCAGCGAAAGCACAACTCTTTCTTGCCGAATAGCCACCACGAACATGTATCTCGCTAGTCCGAGACCATGGGGGATAAATTCTAGAGGGGGAGAGAGATCCTTCACGAGGAGGTGTGTGAGACAAGTGAGGAGGGGGGCTCCTTTTATAGGAGGAGGGGGGCACCCAAGGGGGTGGCCGCCGGCCATGGGGCCTGCCCCTTCCCCTCCTTCATTCATGTGGGTGGACACTCCACTCACAAAATGTCCTTTAAATTCCCTCCACTCAAAAGTCCACTCAAATTCCCATTAAATTTCCACCAAATTTAATGCAAACTCTCATTAAATAAAACTCTTTTATTTTATTCAGAATTTTGTCAATTACTTTAATGACAAACATTCACAAATAACCCCTTTCTAGAATTCCATTTCACATGCATAACCACTTTATGCAATTTCACCCGAAAACCTGTTTCGGTATCTAGTGAAATAAATTCATGCGCTTGTTCATTCTTTCGGCATGAAACTTTTCCTCCAATTGGATGTCGGTGTCTCTTAAGTGTGTCACCCTACGGTTCGTGAATAATGCGGACATGATCGAGACCCCTCTCGGATCAATAATCAGAAGCGGGATCTGGAGACCCATACTGACTCCCACACATTCAACGATGACTTTCTTGTGATCGTCGGAACCTTTTACGCTAGTATCTTAATCCCTTTGTTTCACGATATATTACATGTCCGAGATTCGATCATCGGTATCTCCATACCTAGTTTGATCTCGTTACCGACATGCACTCTTTTCTCGTTCCCGTGATATAACATTCTAGTGATCAAATCACTTTCTTGCAAGCTAATCAATGTGATATCACCGAGAGGGCCCAGAGTATATCTATCCGTCATCGGGATGAACAAATTCCACTCTCGATCCATGAGCCTCAACATAACACTTTATTAGTTCTGAATCCATCTTTATAATCACCCTGTTACGGTGTGACGTTTGATGTTATCAAGAAACTCTTCCGGTGTTAGTGATTGGCATGATCTCATGGTCTAAGGATTAGGATCACTTCGTAAGTTGTTATAGCAATATAAACTCAATGACTTTGATCGTAATGCTATACTTCGGATGAATGTTCATCACATCATTACACTAATGTTGTGATCCCGTTATTAACAACATCCAATGTCCATGATCAGGAAACCTTGATCATCTTTTTAATCAACGAGCTAGTTTATGAGAGAGGCATAACTAGGAACTTTCTGTTTGTTTATTAAACACACATGTATTAATGTTTCCGTATTAATACAATTATAGCATGCAAAATAAACATCTATCATATACTTGGAATACACATAATAAACACTTTATTATTGCCTCTCAGGGCATATTCCCTTCAGTCTCCCACTTGCACTAGAGACAATAATCTAGTTACATAGTGATAAATCTAACACCCATTGAGTTCTGGTGTTGATCATGTTTTGCTCTAGGGAGAGTTTTAGTCAACGGATCTGCTACATTGAGATCCGTATGTACTTTACAAATCTTTATATCTCCATCCTTGACATGCTCGCGGATGGAGTGAAACCGGCGCTTAATATGCTTGGAATGCTTGTGAGACCTTGGTTCTTTGGCATTGGCAATGGCACCATTGTTGTCACAATAGATCACCATTGGGTCCAACGCGTTTGCAACCACTCCTAGTTCGGATATGAACTCCTTCATCCAAACTGCTTCCTGAGCCGCTTCTGAAGCAGCAACATATTCGGCCTCCGTTGTTGATCCCGCTACCACAGGTTGTTTGGAGCTCCTCCAACTAACCGCTCCACCATTCATGAGAAATACGTATCCGGATTGAGACTTAGAGTCATCCGGATCGGTGTCAAAGCTAGCGTCAACATAACACTTAGCAACGAGCTCTTCTTCACCTCCGTATACAAGAAACATATCCTTAGTTCTTTGTAAGTACTTAAGGATATTCTTGACCGCTATCCAGTGTTCCGAACCTGGATCCGATTGGTACCTACTAGTCAAACTAATAGCATGTGCCACATCCGGTCTTGTACATAGCATGGCGTACATTCTAGAGCCTATGGCTGAAGCATAGGGGACTTTGTCCATTATCTCTCTTTCTTCCGCCGAAGCCGTACTTTGAGTCTTACTCAATGTCTTGCCTTGCAACATAGGTAAGAACCCCTTCTTACTTCCGTCCATTTTAAACTTCTTTAAAATCTTATCAAGGTATGTACTTTGGGATAGACCTATTAGGCGCCTATATCTATCTCTATAGATCTTTATGCCTAATATGTATGACGCTTCACCTAGGTCCTTCATTGAAAATTTGCTGTTTAGATAACTTTTAACTGTTTAAAAGATCTATATCATTTCCGATCAATAATATGTCATCCACATATAATATCAGAAATGCCACATTGCTCGCACTCACTTTCTTGTAAATACAAGCTTCTCCATAAGTTTGGACAAATCCAAACTCTTTGATCACCTCATCAAAGCGGAGATTCCAACTTCGTGATGCTTGCTTCAATCCATAGATGGATCGCTGAAGCTTGCACACCTTGTTAGCATCCTTAGGATCGATAAAACCCTTTGGTTGTATCATATACAACTCTTCTTCAATATTACCATTGAGAAACGCGGTTTTGACATCCATCTGCCATATCTCATAATCGAATTATACAGCAATTGCTAACATAATCCTAACTGACTTTAGCATCGCTACGGGAGAGACTGTCTCATCGTAGTCAACTCCTTGAATTTGTCGAAACCCCTTTGCAACAAGTCGAGCTTTATAGACGGTCACATTACCATCAGCATCAGTTTTCCTTTTGAAAATCCATTTTTTCTCCATGGCCTTTCGGTCGTGAGGTAATTCCACCAAGTTCCAAACTTGATTTTCATACATGGATTCCATCTCGGATTTCATGGCTTCTAACCATTTGTTGGAATCCGGGCTCATCATCGCTTCTTCATACGTCGCAGGGTCATCATTTTCATCAACCATGAAATTCATGACAGGATTTCCGTACAGCTCGGGAGCTGCACGCGTCCTGCTTGACCTGCGAGGTTCGGTAGTACTCTCTTTCGGAGTTTCATGATCATTATCATTAGTTCCCTCTTCAATAGGTGGAGCCAACTCCGGAACAACTTCGGGCGCTGCTTTACTCGCCATACTTTGAAGAGAAGGTTCCATAACCTCTTCGAGTTCTACCTTCCGACTACTCACACCTTTCGCGAGAAACTCTTTCTCTAGAAAGGATCCATTCTTGGCAACAAAAACCTTGCCCTCGGATCTGTGATAGAAGGAATACCCAATAGTTTCCTTAGGGTATCCTATGAAGACGCATTTTTCCGCTTTGGGTTCGAGTTTATCCGGTTGAAGTTTCTTCACATAAACATCGCATCCCCAAACTTTAAGAAAAGACAGCTTAGGTTTGTTTCCAAACCACAATTCATACGGCGTCTTTTCAACGGATTTAGATGGTGCCCGATTTAAAGTGAATGCAGCAGTTTCTAGTGCATAACCCCAAAATGACAACGGCAAGTCCGTCAGAGACATCATAGATCGAACCAGATCTAATAAAGTACGATTACGACGTTCCGACACACCATTTCGCTGTGGTGTTCTGGCAGGCGTGAGTTGTGAAACAATTCCACACTCTTTCATGTGAGTGCTAAACTCGTAACTTAGATACTCACCTCCACGGTCGGACCGTAGAAATTTGATCTTTCTATTACGATGATTTTCCACTTCATTATGAAATTCCTTGAACTTTTCAAAGGTTTCAGACTTGTGTTTCATCAAGTAGATATAACCGTATATACTCAAATCATCCGTGAAAGTAACAAATAACGATATCCACCTCACGCCGACACACTCATTGGACCACATACATCAGAATGTATGATTTCCAATAAATCTGTTGCCCGTTCCATTGAACCGGAAAACGGCGTTCTAGTCATCTTGCCCATAAGGCATGGCTCACATGTATTAAATGATTCAAAATCAAGTGATTACAAAAGTCCATCCAAATGGAGCTTCGTCATGCGTTTAACGCCAATATGACCTAGACGGAAGTGCCACATATATGTGGATATATCATCATTAAGTTTAATCCTTTTAGCATCAACATTATGAATATGTGTAACATTATCATCGAGATCTAATAGAAATAAACCATTCATCATCGGTGCATGACCATAAAAGATTTCATTCATATAAATGGAACAACTATTGTTCTCGGATTCAAATGAATAACCACTTCGCATCAAACACGATCCAGATACAATGTTCATGCTCAGTGCAGGCACCAGATAACATTTATTCAAGTTTATAACTAATCCCGACGGCAAGTGGAGAGGCAGCGTTTCGACGGCAATCACATCAACGCTTGATCCATTGCCGACACGCATCTTGACCTCACCCCTTGCTAGCGGTCGCTTGTTCAGCAGCCCCTGATTCGAGTTACAAATATTAGCAACTGAACCGGTATCAAATACCCAGGTGCTACTGCGAGCACTAGTCAAGTACACATCAATAACATGTATATCATATATACCTTTGTTTGCCTTGCCGGCCTTCTTGTCTGCCAGATACTTGGGGCAGTTGCGCTTCCAGTGGCTAGTCCCCTTACAATAGTAGCACTCGGTATCAGACTTAGGTCCAACTCGGGGTTTCTTTTCAGGCACGGCAACAGGCTTGCCGCCCTTACTTCCCTTCCGTTTTCCCTTCTTGTCTTTCTTGAAACCAGTGTTCCTATTGATCATCAACACTTGATGTTCCTTTTTGATCTCCACTTCTGCAGTTTTAAGCATTGACAGAAGCTCGGGGAGAGACTTCTTCATGCCTTGCATATTATAGTTCATCACGAAGCTCTTATAGCTAGGTGGCAGAGACTGCAAAACACGATGGATGCCTAAGTCAATGGGAATCGATATTCCCAAGGACACAAGCTTATCGGCGTAACCCGACATCTTGAGTACATGCTCACTAACGGAGCTGTGCTCTTCCATCATGCAGCTAAAGAACTTTTCTGAAGCGTTGTAGCTCTCTACAGCAGCATGTGTGTCGAAATTCATTTTCAACTCACCCATTGTATCAAAAGCATTGCCATTTTCGAAACGCTTTCGAAGTTCCGGCTCTAGCCCATACAATATGCCGCAATGAACTAAGTTGTGGTCCTCCTGACGAGTCTAATAGACATTCTTCTCCTCGTCAGGGGCATCATCTAAAGCTGGGGGGCCTAACGGCGCTTCTAGCACATATTGCTTTTGTGCAGCAGAGAGGAGAATCCTCAAATTCATGGCCCATTCGGTAAAGTTGCTACCGTTCGTTGCTAGTTTCTCTTTCTCCATGAACACATTGAAATTAAAAGCAGGTGGTGCCATCTACAACAGAATTTGTAAAGTTTAGACTAAGTGTATGATAGATTGAGTTCAACTAATCCATATTATGAATGAACTCCCACTCAAAAACGACATCCCTCGTGCCTTTTTGGTGATTACATGAACCAAATCCACTACACCAAGTCTGATCATCACGTGAGTCGGTGTAGCTTCAAAGGCGAGCATCAAATGGGCATCATATCAACTATATGACTCATGCTTAACCTTTCGGTCTGTGTTCCGAGGCCATGTCTATACATGCTAGGCTCGCCAAGTTAGAACCTTAGTATTCGCGTCTGTAACTGTTTTACACCCAAAATATGGTCGTGGATCCAAGAACACCCGATCATCACGAGATGTCTTTGAGCGACGAAAACATAATTGGTGCATACTAAAGGAAGAACACATTCTTATCTTGATATTTAAAAGAGGGATCATCTTATTATGCTAACAAAGCGCTAAACAAGCAATATAAGATGCTATCAAACATCACATGTTTATTAGTGAAATGATATGGTTCCCGCAGATGATCTCTATCATGTGCATCGTGGTATGATCACTATCATACCTATATGTGTAAATCCAAGGTCTATGGAGTTTACGCGCTATGTGTATTGTAAGAGTATCATCTCATACTTCTACTTACAACACTACCATATCATAACACTAGCCCGGCAACAATCTAAACTAGACGCCTCTAATTTATCCATTGCAAGTTTTACGTGGCTTAGGGCTTTCGAGATAGAACCGTTCTTACCTACGAACATGAACCACAACGAGGATAACCAAATTGTTGACAACTCATTTGCAAAATAGATATTGACTATAGTAGGAGAGACAGACACCCGCTAGCCACTTATGCAAACTAGTTGCATGTCAAGCGTGGAACAGGTCTCATGTGCGAGGACATGTAAAGTTTGTCCGGGACGCTTCATCCCACTATGCCACCAATATCCAAAATTACAACAAAGGAGCAACAACATGATCATCATCGCCCACATACTCATATGTGTACTACCCGTGTAAAGTATCTACACATAGATCCGGCTCTGATACCACTGTAGGGTTCGCAGCATAGAAAACAAAAATTTTCCTACGATGGGAACTATGTACCAAGATCTATCTACTAGATACAAACAAAGGGTGGATGTATATCCGTAGAGAACATACCCTTGAAGAACGACAAAGCTTAACGAGTTCAACTCGTGGTTGATGTAGACGATCTCTTGCCGATCTCAAGATCGAGAGGAAGTCCTAGCGCCGCAAAAATCAGCAGCGCATCCGTGCTCGCACACACGTTCGAAGCACCGAGCAACCTCCGCCTCCTTGCTCCAGCGATGCAGCGGAAGCACAACTCTTTCTTGCCGAATAGCCACCGAGAACATGTATCTCGCTAGTCCGAGACCATGGGGGATAAATTCTAGAGGGGGAGATAGATCCTTCACGAGGAGGTGTGTGAGACAAGTGAGGAGGGGGGCTCCTTTTATAGGAGGAGGGGGGGCACCCAAGGGGGTGGCCTCCGGCCATGGGGGCTGCCCCTTCCCCTCCTTCATTCATGTGGGTGGACACTCCACTCACAAAATGTCCTTTAAATTCCTTCCACTCAAAAGTCCACTCAAATTCCCATTAAATTTCCACCAAATTTAATGCAAACTCTCATTAAATAAAACTCTTTTCTTTTATTCAGAATTTTGTCAATTACTTTAATGACAAACATTCACAAATAACCCCTTGCTAGAATTCCATTTCACATGCATAACCACTTTATGCAATTTCACCCGAAAACCTGTTTCGGTATCTAGTGAAATAAATTCCTGCGCTTGTTCATTCTTTCGGCATGAAACTTTTGCTCCAATTGGATGTCGGTGTCTCTTAAGTGTGTCACCCTACGATTCGTGAATAATGCGGACATGATCGAGACCCCTCTCGGATCAATAATCATAAGCGGGATCTGGAGACCCATACTGACTCCCACACATTCAACGATGACTTTCTTGTGATCGTCGGAACCTTTTACGCTAGTATCTTAATCCCTTTGTTTCACGATATATTACATGTCTGAGATTCGATCATCGGTATCTCCATACCTAGTTTGATCTCGTTACCGACATGCACTCTTTTCTCGTTCCCGTGATATAACATTCTAGTGATCAAATCACTTGCTTGCAAGCTAATCAATGTGATATCACCGAGAGGGCCCAGAGTATATCTATCTGTCATCAGGATGAACAAATTCCACTCTCGATCCATGAGCCTCAATATAACACTTTATTAGTTCTGAATACATCTTTATAATCACCCTGTTTCGGTGTGACGTTTGATGTTATCAAGAAACTCTTCCGGTGTTAGTGATTGACATGATATCATGGTCTAAGGATTAGGATCACTTCGTAAGTTGTTATAGCAATATAAACTCAATGACTTTGATCGTAATGCTATACTTCGGATGAATGTTCATCACATCATTACACTAATGTTGTGATCCCGTTATTAACAACATCTAATGTCCATGACCAGGAAACCTTGATCATCTTGTTAATCAACGAGCTAGTTTATGAGAGAGGCATAACTAGGAACTTTCTGTTTGTTTATTAAACACACATGTATTAATGTTTCCGTATTAATACAATTATAGCATGCAAAATAAACATCTATCATATAATTGGAATACACATAATAAACACTTTATTATTGCCTCTCAGGGCATATTCCCTTCACGAGGGGGTTCAATAGTTTTCTAGAAAGAGTTCCGCTCTACCGCCGCCACCAGAAACCAAGATTCGGATCCAGAAACTCCGTTCTGGCACCCTGCCAGGACGGGGAATTTGGAGAGGATCATTGCCATCGTCATCACCAACGCATCTCCATCAACCACCGATGTTTCCCTCATCCATGAGTGAGTAATCCCCTGCTGTAGTCTTGGGGATGGTAGGGATTGGATGAGTTCTATCATATAATCAAATAAGTTCTGTTAGGGCATAGTGCCTAGTATCTCTATTAGTGCTATTTGACTTTGTTGCAACTTGTTGTGCTTAATGCTTATCACTAGGACCCGAGTGCCATAATCTCAGATCTGAACTTATTATTGAATCATTATGATAGTATTGTTTGTGATCTTATCTACAAGTTGTGTACACATATCATTGTCCGGATCCAAAGGCCCCAAAGTGACAATAATTGGGACAACCGAAGGGGATGGCTATTGTGTGAGGATCACATGTGTTCACGGAGTGTTAATTCTTTGCTCCGGTGCTCTATTAAAAGAAGCACCTTAATTGCCAGTAGTTCCCTAGAGGCCCCGCTGCCATGGGCTGGCTGGACCGAAGATGTTGTGCAAGTTCTCATTGCGATCACGTATGACTATATTTGGAGCACATGCCTAGGATTGTTTAGTACTTGGATGCTTGATATTATTTATCTGCAATGCCCTAGATATCGAAGTTACATGTTTAGACTTGTCCATGCAACGCCCGTCCATCCATCCATATGCCCACCGCACTCGAATCCTACTGTTACCATCACTATTACTATTGCTCCTGTTTCGCTATTGCTGTTGTTGTTGCTTTGCTGTTGCTATTAACAAATTGTTTCTACTGATAAACTTCTGTGAGCAAGAACTATTTCTAGGTGTAGCTGAACTGACAACTCAGTTGTTAAGGCTTGCAAGTATTTTTTGGCTCCCCTTGTGTCGAATCAATAAATTGGGTAATACTACCCGCGAAGACTGTTGCGATCCCCTATACTTGTGGGTCATCACAAGGTTGGTAAGTTACATTGGGTTCAATGTCACTAGTTGTAGCAAGGGGAGAAAAGAAATGGGAAAGTTTCTATTTGAGATTAGTTGCTAGAGATGCTCAAAGTGAGCTAGTGGTTAACTTTGGCAGTAATGACAATTAGGTCTCATGCTTCATATTTTCATTTTATTTTGTTTTGATTTGATTTGGTAGTGACCTAGATGATATTGTTTTGATCTTTAAACCATTTCTCATCATTTACAACAATCAAACATGGCATTGCAAGCATTCATACACACAAGCATAAAGATTTGAATTTGATTAATAAAAGATTTTGTTAACCCTAATGTTGATTAATTAGGGAATGATCCTTATTAATATTTTTGGGGTGTTACAAACCTTTCCCCCTTAAACAGAATCTCTTCCCTAAAGTGATTAATTAGGAAAAACTAGGAACTAAAGATATTGGGAAACTTCGTCCTCATGTAATCCTCGCGCTCCCAAGTGGCTTCTTCTTCCGTATGGTTGCTCCATTGGATCTTGAGAAACTTGATACTCCTGGTCCAGGTGGTCCGAAAAGCTTCTTCCAAAATACAGATAGGTTCTTCGCGATAGGTCAGGTCTCTGTTGATCTCCACATCTCTGTGATTGATGTTCTTGAAAACTTCCGTTGTTTCTAGAACTTCTAAACACTTCCGAAGTAACGAGACATGAAACACGTCATGCACTACTGACATATCTTCTGGTAGTTCTATCTGATAAGATACCTCTCCTCGGCGACTTAGAATCTTGAATGGTCCAATGTATCTGGGGGCAAGCTTTCCTTTGAGTTGGAAACGTTGCATACCTTTTAAGGGTGATACTTTGAGATACACAAAATCTTTGATATTGAAGGTTAGGTCTCGACATCTCTTGTCGGCATAACTCTTTTGTCTGGATTTGGCGGTCTTAAGGTGCTCACAGATCTTGTGAACCTTCTCTTCCGCTTCTCGTAGGATGTCGGGTCTGAAAATCTAACTCTCTCCTACTTCCGACCAATTCAATGGGGTACGACACTTCCTTCCATACATAAACTTAAATGGGGCCATTTGCAAACTGGCTTGGTAACTGTTGTTGTATGAGAATTCTGCGAAAGGCAAACAGTCCTCCCATTTAGATCCATATTCCAACACACAAGCCCTCAACATATCTTCGAGTATTTGGTTTACTCGCTCTATTTGGCCATCGGTATGCGGGTGATAAGTTGTGCTAAAATTCAGTTTGGTTCCTAATCCTTCTTGGACTTTCTTCCAAAATCTTGAGGTAACTGGGCTCCTCCATCCGACACAATGTTCTTGGGGATTCCATGCAAACTGAATATCCTAGCAATATACAACTCTGCTAGCCTCGAGCTCTGATAAGTGGTCTTGACAGGTAAGAAATGAGCAACTTTGGAAAGTCTATCCACTATGACCCAAATAGAATCATTTCCTCTACTAGATATAGACAAATCGGTGATGAGATCCATTCCAACTGAATCCCATTTCCATTCTGGGATCTGCAAAGGTTGCAAAAGTCCCGAGGGTCTATGATTTTCCGCTTTGACTCTCTGACAGATATCTCATTTGGCTATGTAGCTTCCGACTTCTCGCTTCATCTTATGCCACCAAAATTGCTCCTTCAAATCCTGATACATCTTGGTTCCTCCAGGGTGGATGGAGTAAAGAGTATCATGGGCTTCTTGCAAAATAGCTTGTTTCAACTCTGAATCTGCAGGCACACAGATTCGTCCTTCATACCATAGAACTCCTTCTTCATCTTCCGTAAACCCGGGTACCTTCCCTGTACCGATACGATGTTTAATTCCGTCAATACTAGCATTTCCTTTTTGAGCTTCCTTTATCTGATCTATCAAGGTGGGTTGAATTTCGATACTTGCTAGGAATCCTTCGCTAACTAGATCCATTCTGAAATCTTCCAACTCCTTATGCAAACTTGGTTGCTCTTTCATAACCATGGTGTTTAATCTACACGGCAATCTACTAAGAGCACCTGCTGCCACATTGGCCTTGTCGGGGTGGTAGTGAATGTCAAGGTCATAATACTTGATTAACTCTATCCATCTCCTTTGCCTCATATTCAACTCCTTCTGAGTAAAAATATACTTCAGGCTCTTGTGATTTGAAAAAATCTCGCAGCGATTACCCATAAGATAATGACGCCATGTCTTCAAGGCTAAAACAACAGCGGATAACTCTAGGTCATGGGTGGGGTAATTCTGCTCATGTTGCTTCAGGTTTCGGGACAGATATGATATCACTTTACCTTCTTGCATCAACACACATCCGAGACCAATCTTGGATGCATCACAATACAAATCAAAGGGCTTCGTGATATCCGGCATGATCAAAATTGGGGCTGAAATCAATCTCTTCTTGAGTTCTTGAAAACTCGCTTCACATTTGTTAGTCCATTCAAACTTCTGGTATTTCTTGAGTAACTGAGTCATCGGCCTAGCGATGCTTTAAAATCCTTCAACAAACTTGCGGTAGTAACCTGCTAATCCAAGAAATGCACGAACTTCGGTTTGAGTGGTTGGTGCTCTCCATTCCTTAACATCCTTAATCTTGGCGGGGTCGATAGCAACTCCTCCGGCTGACAAGATATGTCCTAGGAATCCTAATTCCTTTAACCAAAATTCACACTTGCTGAACTTGGCATACAACTGATGCTCTCTCAAGGTTCCAGAGATGGTTCTTAGGTGCTGTTCATTCACTTCATCCAATTTGGAGTAGATTAGAATGTCATTGTTGAAAACAATGACAAACTTGTCTAAGAAGTTCATGAAAATCTTATTCATGAGATTCATGAAATAAGCGGGGGCATTGGTTAAATCAAAAGACATGACCTTATACTCATATAATCCATATCGGGTCGTGAAATAAGTCTTTGGAATATCCGTTGCACGAATTTTAGTTGATGATAACCAGTTCTAAGATCAATCTTAGAGAAGACTCTGACACCGGTCAACTGGTCAAACAAATCTTCTATCTTTGGCAAAGGGTACTTGTTCTTGATGGTGACATCATTCAACTTCTGATAATTCGTACACAAATAGGTGGCACACTAATAGGAAAAGGGCTATAGGTAATCCAGACTTTCGTGGCTCACGTGGTTGAAGCGCCCCACGGGTAAAACAGGCATGGCTCACTTGTGGGCAGTGCCCTACTAGTAACTACGACAACCGTGGCGCACATGGTGATAGTGCGCCACAGATATGTGTGGGCCAGGTCCCTGCTGGCCACATGCCACATACCCGTAGCGCACATGGGGTAGGTGCGCTACGGTTGTTATGGTTAACTTTGGCGCACATGGAGGGGGTGTGCTACGCCTAAGTGAAGGACCCTCTGTTCTGTAAATGGGTAGACACATCCGTGGCGCACTAGGGCCATGTGCGCCACGGTTATTTTTAGTTCCTGTGGCACACTAGGGCCATGTGCGCCACGGATGTGTCGACCATTTTTTTTGGCAGCTCCACTTTGTGCACATGTGTGATCATCTACCACCCACACTTCACTTTCCCCTTATTCTTCCTCCTTAGATCTAGTCGGGATCCTTCTCCTTCCCACCTCAATTTCTCCACTCATTCACCATTTTTAGCATGTAGAACTTGCCTTGGATGTTACATACGTAATAGGGGAAGCTCTCCGGTCTCTCATCTCCTTCTCCGGTCTCGCGCGCACCTCTCCTTTCCATCTTCTCGCGATCGGTCTCTCATCTCGGTAAGTTTTCCATGTAAGGATGTGTTCATGTGTATATGGATGATATGCTCATATGTTTGTATATGATCGATGCTCATGATGTGTGTATGGAGAGGATCGATGGTCATGTGTGTGTATATGGAGAGGATCTATGCTCATGCATGTGTGTATGGAGAGGATGATATGTTCATGTGTGTATGGATCGGTCTCTCTCTTGTGTTTGTGTGTGAACAAGTTGCCATTTGTTTTGCCAAAATGTTGATTTATTTCCATTTTGGCAAGACTTTGGCATTTCGCAAAGGTCCTTATTTTAGGATAGGTCATGCCGAAATTTTCTATCGACCATTGCATGCATGCATTGATTATGTGGTTCTAATAGACTTATAATTGTACCATGTACACTGTGTAGGAAAAAATGGTGCTCATAGTGAGTGAAGGCATTGTGGCTAGATTTTTGAAATGTGTGACAGCCGAAATGATACAAAATAACAAGACGGAGATAAGATGTTCGTGCAGAAGATGCAAACTCAACTAGGTGATCGACCCAGATTCCGGGAATCTGTAGGCGCACCTGCTTCGCCATTGTTTCATGGATGGATACACTCGGTGGATAAGCGATGACGAAGACGATGGAGACGGTGAAGGTGGGCAACATGACGATGATCATCACGGCGAGAACGGGCGAGATGATGAAGAGTCTCCTGGAGATGGTGAAGGTGCGGAAGCAGACCGGGATGATGATGATCTAGATGCCGGAGGAGCAGACGACGATGGAACAACGACAGGCTGGGTGCAGGACCCTTATGTGCAAGAGCTGCTTCTCAAGCAGACGAGTAACGCCAGGGCTGCTGCTAGAGAGAAAGCCAAGCTTGCGCAACTTGAGAAAGACGCGATTACTCCATTGTATGAAGGATGCAGGGCCGATGATACCTGGTTGAATGTAATGCTCAAGGCTATGGAGATGAAGGCAAAACACAAATTGAGCGACGCAAGCTTCGACGATATGATGGCATTCTGGCACGATCGTCTCTCAGAGGGGAACACGTCTCCAACTAGTATCGAGGATGCCAAGAAAATCGTCTGTCCTCTCGATCTACCGCACGTTAGATATTACGTATGCATCAATGATTGCATCATTTAGCGAGGTGAGGACGCGGAGAAAACCACATGTCCGGTGTGCGGCGTGAGTCGATACAAGAAAGGAAAGAAAGAACCTCGAAAAGTGGTATGGTACTTTCCTATCACTCCTCGTCTGCAGCGCTATTTCACGGACCCTAAGGAAGCGAAGCTCATGCGATGACATGCGGAAAGGAAGAAGCCAGGAGATGACGATGACCCCGAAAAGGATGAGCTGCTGACACACCCTTCAGATGCTAGCCAGTGGAAAGCATTGGACCTCGAATTCCCATAATTCGGTGGAGATTCGAGGAACATCAAGCTTGGTGCGAGCACCGATGGACTCAATCCGTTCGGTAGCCAGAGCAGGACGCACAACTTGGCCCCTGTTTGTATGGATGTACAACCTCCCTCCATGGTTGTGCATGAAGAAAAAGTACATACAAATGAGTATGCTAATTCAAGGGCCAAAACAACCTCGTACCAACATCAATCTGTATCTCGGGCTATTGAAAGAGGAGCTAGCCACGTTATGGGAATCTAGAGCCAATACTTACGACGCCGTCGCACAAGATTATTTCACTATGAGAGCCGCGTTGGTCACTACGGTGCAAGACTATCCAGGTTGCGGGTATATCTCGGGGCAGGTTATCCAAGGATTCTGCGCATGCGTTAGGTGCATGGATAACACAAGCTATCTCCAACTAGAGAAAGATCTAGGGTCTTTGAAAACCATGTTCATGGCGCACCGGAGGTGGCTCGGCAAGAATGATCCATGGAGAAAACATGGAGACCTGTTCGATGGAAAATCCGAGACCCGAGGAATCCCAGAGCAGAGGAGCAGCGAAGAAGTGGAAGAGTTGCTGAAAAACTGGAAAGATTGTCCTAAGCCTGGAAAGAAGCGAAAGAGGCAGCATGACAAGCCGCTGATGAAGGTATGGAAAACAAGGTCTGTTTTCTAGGAGTTGCCATACTGGAAGTTTCTCCGCACGCCTCATAGCCTTGACATCATGCATATCACGAAAAATGTGTGCGAGAGTCTGGTCGCCACCATAATCAACATGCCAGATAGGACGAAAAATGGTCCGAAAGCAAGGCACGACCTGATATTCATGGGTATCCGGAAGGAGCTTCACGGAGGAAGCACTACTCCTGATGATCAGGAAGATGACGATGATGATGAGTCGGATACAACACAAGGTCGTCGCAAGGGTAAAAATTTCAAGAAGATTGAATATTACTGCCCTCCTTCTTGCTTCACTCTAAGCCAGGATGAGATCAAACAGTTTTTCAAGTGCCTTCTAGGAGTCAAATTTCCTTACGTCTACGCGGGAAAGATAAGCAGATACCTAGAAGAGGAGAAGTAGAGGTTCAGTGGCATGAAGTCTCACGACTGTGCCGTGCTAATGACACATGTACTTCCGGTTGCACTAAGAGGGATAATGGACGAGCACGTCCGTGAAACGTTATTTGGCCTCTGCAAGTTTTTTTATATCATATCTAGGAAGTCGATTGGCATGAATCAGCTCGGGAGGCTACAGGAGGAGATCGTGGTGATACTATGCGAGCTTGAGGTCTACTTCCCGCCCGCATTCTTCGACATTATGGTGCATCTACTGTTCCATGTCGTGGAGGACATCGTCCAACTCGGGCCGATGTTCCTCCGCAGCATGATGGCATTCGAAAGGATGAACGGACACATCAAAGGATATGTTCGCAACAGGTCCTGTCCAGATGGAAGCATAGCCAAGGGCTTTCTGGCCGAAGGGTGCATCTCTTTCTGCATGAATTATCTAGACATCGAGAACCCTGTCGGTCTTCTCGTCAACAGGCACCTTGGCAAGCTCGACGGATCTGGTCACCAAGAGGGTTGTCGCGTACTGCATGCAGACTTTGATTTTCGACGCGCAGACTTTGATCGAGCAAACCTCGTCGCGCTATAGCATTTAGAACTGGTCGATCCTTGGGTACAGAAGCACAAAAGGTTAATCGAGAAGAAGTATAGTGACCAGGGCATACAGAGGACGCAGGGAGAAATAATCAAAGAGCACAACTCAGATTTCACGCGTTGGTTTAGGCAGACGGTCCTTGATAATTCCTCGCGATCGCATTCTTCTGACACGGAAAAGATCATATTCACCTTGTCACAGGGACCCATGAAAAACCTGGTGACCTATCAGGCGTATGATATCAACGGCTACACATTCTACATGGAGGAAAAGGACAACAAGTGTGATTATCAGAACTCGGGAATAACGTCGAAATTCTACACCGATGACAATGTGAAGGAAAGATTCTACGGAAGGATCAAGGAGATCTAGGAGCTCGACTACTTTGGAGAAAAGGTGCCAATGTTTCGTGTCAGATGGGCAAAGAGCGTCGAAAGAGAAGACCAGTATTTCACAACCATGGTTATACCCGATGTAGCCAAATCCAAGGCCGTCGGTGCGAACGTGGCCGCAAAAAATGAACCGTGGGTACTGGCTACCAAAGTGGACCAACGTTTTTTCATTACCGACCCAACAAAGCCTAGCCGTGTTATCGAGAGGAGAGGAAAAAGAAACATCATCAGAATGGATGGAGTCGCCAACGAGCAAGACTTCGACCAGTACGGCGATCCAAAGATTGAAAATGACGACGACTATGATGCAGCAACATACATCACAAGAAGAAAAATGACAACCCTACCCAAAAAAGGTAGCCCTTTCGAAATAAGAAACATTAAAGTGCCAGGGCTAAATTATTCAACCACGACAAAGAAGGGAAAAAGATTGTAAAATGCTAGCTCAAAAAATATTGTAAAACGCATGGTCGAAAAAGATTGTAATATTCATGGACAAATTATTATGAAATATTTGTATCATAGACAAATTATTATGACATATTTGAATCATATTTGTACCACTTTTATGACATATATTATCACTTTTGGGCATTTTTGGAATATTTAAAAGTATTTTAAAAACAAAACAAAACTTTTATGGCATATATCACCACTTTTGGGCATTTTTGGGAACATTTAAAAGTATTTTTAAAATAAAAATAAAAAAGGTGGGCACCAGGATTCAAACTTGGGTGCTCACGGGTTTAGAATAGAGCAGTGAGCAGAACCACTGGGATAAGGAAGTGCTAGTGTTAACTAGAGGGGTGACAGCTCTCTTATATGACTAGTCCTAAATGGGTACGACTAGTCAACTGTGAGCCATGCTCTCCCCATCGTCCTTAGACACAGATCGTCTAAGTCCCTCCCCATCGTCCCTATCCCCATCGACGCGCCGCCGCCGCATCCTAGGAGGAGGAGGCCACCACGCCAGGAGGAGGAGGAGGCCGTCTTGCCCGCGCGCTTGTTACGTGGAGGAGGAAGTCGGTGGCGGCGAGGTTCGTAAAGAGTCGGCTCCGCTCCTCCGGCGGCAATGTGCTCCGCCGCTCCCTCCCCCTCGCTACCTCGTCGTCCTCATCTCAGAGGTGAGCGCCGCCCTTCCCCTCTCTCCCTCTCTCCTTGGTTCACTCTCTTGTCGTAGTTGAGACCTGTAGTTCGTATGCTGATGCCGCACTATTGGGTTAATGAGGCATATTGGATGCAACCCTTTTGAATGCATGGATGGTTATGTGGTGTGAATTCTCGTCCTTGATTTGGTATCACTGGTCCAAGAGGTGGTCTCAGTTGCCTAATGCTTGGTTAATGGGGCTCTGTTAAGCTGATTCTAACATGCAGAGTTGAGACATATTCAGTTCAGGCTTTGCCTGTCTTCATCATAGTTAAAGAGGCACAAGCCAAAGTTTAGTAATTCGAATTTTTTAATGCATGTCGCCTATGTTTAGCTCAAGTTGTAATGTGATCTTGTGAAATCAAATCAATTTTGTTCCAGAAGTGCTAGACAGTGTGTTCGTTTGATTATGATTATAACTCATATTCATCTAGATCATTCGATTTGGTTCTCTGAAGGAAAATTAGAATTTGTATTCGACATTGCTGTGATAGGTGCCAGTCACTGTTTCTGTGTCGCAAAAATCTATGTATGCAATAGTTGGCTGAATGTATGTCAAATGATCTCCTTTCTCGTAAGAAAACCCAAAATGATCTCCTTTCTCGTAAGAAAACCCATTGGTTTCTAGTTCAACTAAGAACAATTGACCATTAGCTCCTGCAAAACACTAAGTGTGAGAAAAATTTAGCACTAGTATATAGCAATTTTCAGTTCACAATGACATATATCCTACAAACACAACTAAAATCCAGAAAACAGCCAGCAAGTACATATTTTCACAGCAAGCAATACATGATCTAGTACTGACCAAAATATTGCATGGAACGGTGCACTAACATTACTGTACATTGAACATTGCACTCACAAATTCAGGCATTTAACTAGTTTCTAGCAAGAAACAAGTACTAAGTGTAAATAAGAATATGAAAAATTCTGATCCCAAACATATACACAGGATGTTTTGTTTTATGCATGAAACATTAAGAGATAAACATTAAAATGAAAGGGCTTACACTAATATATCAGAGTACATGTTGTATATCTGATTAACTTCACTGCTAGCTGGCTACATGGGAACTAGTCAAAAGAGAACACTTCACTGAAATTTAGTTTGAATGCTACTACAATAAACTAAAATTCAGAAAATAGACACTCGCTATTACTTGGCCACTGCAACAAGAACTAACTCTAAACCTGTGTAACCTAAAGGTTTCATGAAACCAAGTTCTGTTGTTGAAAACTGAATATGCGCTAGAGTAGTGGTGCTACTTCTCTGAAATAAAGGTCAAGTTAACTAAATTTTTAGCTACTGAACAATAGTTCCCTTTTTTACTACTGTATACTGTTGTGCAAAGCTGCTGTCTATACTGATGCGTAGGCTGTATAGACACTTTCTGGGCATTGGGACCTGTGCTCCAATAAAGATTGTAAAAAGCCAGGCCTACACACAAAGCTGTTAGCATACCACATAAGCTAATCTTTCCACCTTAATCAGGTCCATGCATATATGCTTCTTGGGGTTACATCTGAGTGGCTGGAGCTAAGGAGCACCTGGACCATGCTCCAGAAACTTCTCTCTCTAGGTGGGTACAGTTTTTGTCTTTGCATTTTTACATTCTTTATGCTTGCTGAAACCTAAAACTGCTAAGTCCAAACTAAAACCGCTAAGTCCAAACCTGAAACCTGAAATTGCTAAGTCCAAAACTAAAACCTGACCATTTATGCTTGTTGTACTGGTTGTGTGTTGGCCATTTATTTTGGTTGCTCCATTTTTGCCTAAAACTGATTTATTGTGTGTTGGTTGTGCTGGCTATGCTGGCCATTTATGTTTGTTGTGCTGGCTATGCTGGTCATTTATTGTGTGCTGGCTATGCTGGCCATATATATGCAGGTTCTTGTATGAAATGAGTCCCGATTTTTGCCGGAATGTTGATTAACTTTCGTTTCGGCAGAAATCGGGCACTCCTACTTTAAGAAAATTAGCAAAGGTCATGCCGGATTTTTCCGTGCATTTAACCAATTATTTTTTTATTAGTGCAAAGATGTGTGACAACGACGAGGCTAGATGTTCTAAGCGCATCAGTGCAGAAAGAGAACTCAGACCTCCGAATAAACAATTGACATTCTAGGAGGCGGCCCAGCGGCTAGAAGACGATGAAGAATACCATCCTTCAGAGAGCGAGGATGATGAGATGGAAGACGCGGAGGAAGAAGCCGAAGGAACGGCCGATGATGAAACCACTGATGGCGGCGAAGGCACAGGGAGTGGTAGCAATCCTCCTCCTCCTCCTCAGAAGAAGAAGTAGAAGGAATGGCGCCTAAACACGATCGGCACCGTCAGGGAGGAAATTACCGAAGTGAGCCCAACAGGGTTTCCTTTGGCGTCCGACCATGTCGTCAGAGGGTACGATGGGAAAGTGGCGGCGATCACCCGGACAACCATCTCGATCAACACCGAGAATCTCCGGCATAAAGATAATGGCCACTTGCACACACTCCTCTTCGAGAAGCTGCATGCAAGATACAAGTTCCCCGCTGAGTATCGGAACACAAATTATCATGGGAACGAAGTAAAAAAATCCGCCCTCACAAAGATGAGCACCGACCTGGCCAGCTGGAGAACCCGGATAAAGAAGAAGATCTATAAAGAAGGAAAAAGTCTCGAGGAGATCCAGAAGATTGACCCGCAGATCACCGAAGATCAGTTCCGGGAGTTCAAGGAGAGGTGTGATTATGAAAGAGCCCTGGCCAATAGTAATCGGGGAAAGGTGCTGCAGGCGATGAATATAGGTCACCACCATCTCGGATCTAGTGGATACAAAACCGCGGAGGCCAAATGGAATAAGGAGGACGAAGATTATATATCTAAGGGGATTGGAAACCCCTTTGCGAAATTCGAACCCGGGCAGGTTCGAAACTTCATCAGGGCCCGTTACCATGTGGACCCAAAAACCAAACAACTCACCGTGGATCCTGCGGTGAAGGAATTCGAGGAAATTGTGGTAAGTAATTTAATTACCACGGATCAACTCGATTGTATTCTAATCGATGAAGTTTGGTTTCTAAACGGTTCACTGTTACTTCTTCTGCAGGAGGAGGAAATTGTTGCTAGTCATGGATCCCAGGGTTCCTCATCCCAGGGGTCGACAGCGGCCACCCAGTGGGATAACCCTTTTAACAGGGGGATGAACCGGGCCAAGAAAATAGAGTCGGTTATGAAGAAGCTGTCATCGGCTGGCCATCTGGCCGGCCTCAGGGGTAAGAATTGGGTGGATCATTTTGGTCCACCGCCGAGGATGCGTGTGGTGCTGTCGGGACGGAGCGAGGAGGAAAACCATGAGGTTCAAGAACTTAAGGAACAAGTGGCGCGGATCCCACAGATCGTCCAAGACAACGTGGCAATCACCCTCACGTTCTTCCTGCCTACCTTGGTGGAGTCAATAGCGAACTGGAGTGCGGGTGGTCGACAAGGGCCGTGCCCGATTCCAAGCATGGTTAGCATCCACTCGAACAATGCAGCACCGATGAATCAGGCGAACAATCGTGACTCCGCCCGCTAGCACCGCGGCGTCGGAAGTGTTGGTGACTCCCCCTGCCATCACCGCGGCGACGGACATGTTGGTGACCCCCTGCCATCGTTGCGGCGGCACCAGAGCTCCAAGCACCCGGTAGGGAGAATACACCGGCGGCCAGCACCGCGCCATAAGGCATCCCCTCCATATCTTGCACGCCCTTCGTCGTATGCGGTGCCTCGACATTAGCCGATCTCGACGCAATCACAGTAAACAAATTGCTTTACCGCCTTTCATGCCATCTATTACTCTTATGGCATCTCTGACGACGACGTACATGTTTTCCGCAGACAGATGTTCCTTGCACTCTCTTATGCTACATGAACAACGAGCTGAGGGATGTTGCCAAGGGTACCATCGTTCAACCCTTGCAGCGCACGTTCCACTCAAGGCGATGCCATATAGCGTGCATAGGGTTAAAATTAGTCGGGTGCTAAGGGGCTGCAATGACCTGGAACCTCCCATTCAACCCCCAGGAGCGGATGAAGAAGAGCCGGCTGTCCTCAGAAGTTGCTTCGGCTTATTATTGCAATGGCCAAAGAGCATGATCCGTTTGGAGATGGCCAGGGCCATCACGCCACAGACAACAACACCGCTTGTCGTGCCAGCGACAAGCGGTGGCAAGGCCCCCTTACCGCCCTCGCCGCCACCTCCGCGCGGTGGGTCGGATGATCATGTTGATGATATGCACATGGAGCAGGATCCGGCCGAGGACGACGAAGACTGGAATGATCACTTCTTCAACACTCAGTTTAGCAACGAAGACCTAGCTGGTGGCCTCACAGAGAAACGCACTATCACCAAGCGTCTGTTTGGTTCTCAGGAGACGCCTCCAGCTTGCGCCTTTACAGAGCCAGCTGATACAACCAACCGGCCCTTTATTCTAAGCCCTGACACACTAAATAGGGCGGCCCGTGCTCAGATTGCGGTGCCTGCCCGCTCTCCAAAAGGAAAAAAGGGCAGGAAAAGAAAATCTAGCAGCTCGAGCCAGCCGGTGGCGTCAACTGCAAATCCGATCAGGTTTCGGGACGGGCCACCAAGACCCGAGGGTATTATGTGGAGGATTCATGTGGCGGGTGAGCCCATGCTACCTAAGAATTTGTGGAGGCTCGCCAGTTCGGAACTGCAGAGTGTGCATGACGGTGTGCTGACGATAGAGAGACGCCTTCTGGCGGAGAAAGATCCCTCGCACCCAGTATTCGTGGTTAAGGTGCCACCAGGCTTGGGCTTCGTCGACAATGCCCCTACGGATATGTTCTTCCTGTTTCACGACATCTTCAATATGTTCCACCTATACCCGCTGCACTATACCATGGTCCGCCTGTTTTCTCTCAGCCTGGCCATGCAGATCATTAGAGAGAACACACCGGGCATCGTTATAGTGGACCCCTACTACATGTGTGACGGTTGCCTGGGAAGCGCCACTGAACGACGTATCGTGGCCTCGTACTTAAAAACAATCTTCGTGGAGAACAAGACAAAGGAATACATTCTCGTGCCTTACTTTCCCAAGTAACTCCTTATTCACTCGCCACCATCGATTGGCTTTATTAGATTATCATCATTCTTTTTCCAACACATTCCATTTGAATTTTTTGCGCAGAGATGAACACTGCACGCTCATCTCCTTATCGCCGAAGCATTCCCACGCCACGTATTTCGACTCGGGGAGTCTAGAAAAGAAGAAAAACTACGACAAGATCATGGAAGTTCTGGATGATGCTCTCACTGGCTATGCCTCGACGGAAGGCACCACCTTCGTGTAGGGGTTCGTAGCATGGAAAACAAATTTTTTCTACCGCATACAAACAAACAGGCCAAGATCTATCTACTAGATTGTAGCAACGAGTCGATGGAATAACTCGCCCTCGAAGATTCCAAAGTGTTTAGCGAGAGCGGATTCTCGTGGGTGATGTAGTCTTACTCTTGCAGATCTCAAGATCGTGTAGACGATCCTTCCGGCGCTGCGTTCCGGCAGCGCTTCTGCAGTCGGTCACACGTTCGGTACTCGATGAAGACCTTCCTCTCCCTTGTTCCAGCAGGCAGCGGAGGTTGTAGCACTCTCCTCGCGATTCCGGCAGCACTATGGCGTGGTACCGGAAGTAGAGGGGAGATCTCGCAGGGCTTCGCCTTAAGCCGGAGCGAGTATGGTGGACTATGAGAGAGGCCTTGGCGATCTAGGGTTTAGAGGCACCAAGGGAGGAGCCTAGCCGGCAGCTAGGGTTAGGGTTTCACCCCAACTCGGTGAGTTGGTGGTGCCCTAGGCGGCGGCAGCAGGGGGTGGTGGCGCCGGCGGCTTAGGGCTAGGGTTTGGGTGGTGAGATGTGTAGCTCTAGAGGGGCAGCCCTGCCCCTCCTTTTATAGATGGGAGGGCGCGGCCAAGGGGGAGGGAGTCCTCCCCCAACTCGGCCTCCAAGGCCGGCGGTGGAGGGAGAGGAACTCCTCCCCAAGTAGGTTTCCTACTCTCCCTCCACCAAGCAAACTTGCCGTTTGACTTTTCAAATTGGCGTTTGACTTTTCAAACTAGGATTTGATTTATCCCTTTATTTTTCTCAGCGATGAAACCTTGTACATGATGCAACCATTCCAACTTGTTATGACACATTCATGTACCCTTCCCCTCCAGAGTGCCGGACCTTCCGGAACCTTCTAGAACATTCCCAATGAAAACACCGAAACCATTCTCCAACCCCGAAACAGGACTTTCCTTATATAAATCTTATTCTACGGACCATTCCGGATCTCCTCGTGATATCCCGGATCCCATCCGAGATTCCGAACAACATTCGGTCTCTTACTCATCATTCCATAACTACTCAACAACATCGAATCCTTAAGTGTGTCTCCCTACGGTTCGTGAATTATGCGGACATGATCGAGACACTTCTCCGATCAATAACCAATAGAGGAATCTGGAAATTCATATGGTTCCCACATATTTCTACGATTACTTTGCGATTGAATGAACCACTTACATACGATATGAATTTCCATTTGTCTCACGATAGTTTACTTATCCGAGGTTTTGATCGTCGGTATCTCTGCATACCTAGTTCAACCTCGTTACTGATAAGTACTCTTTTCTCGTTCCCGTGATATGTGATACCTTGTGAGACAGTCACATGCTTGCAAGCCAATTGGATGACATTCCACCGAGAGGGCCCAGAGTATATCTATCTGTCATATGGATGGACAAATCCCACACTTGATCCATGCGTCTCAACCAATACTTTCTGAACACTCAATGCCACCTTTATAACCACCCAGTTACGGTGTGGTGTTTGATGTCATCAAAGCATCCTTCCGGTGATGGTGATATGCATGATATCATGGTCGAAGGAATTAGGTTACTATGTATCAGAAAGCATATAGCAATTGAACTATTAAAATGACTTGATCTTTATGCTACGCTTATCTATAGGAGTATGTCCATCATACCATTCTCCTAACGATATGATCTTGTTGTTAATAACATCTCAATGTTCATGATAGGGAAACCACAATCATTTATTAACCAACAAGCTAGTATTATAAAGAGGCTTTACCAGGGACTCTAATTTAGTTTACAAATCACACAAGTATTAATGTTTCCATGTTAATACTGTTATAGCATGAATGTAAACATTTATCATAAACACAAAGATATAATAATAACTACATTTATGATTGCCTCTAGGGCATATCTCCAACAGTCTCCCACTTGCACTAGAGTCAACTAATCTAGATTACATGGTAATATACCGAACACCCATGGCAGTTTGGTGTTGGTCATGTTTTGTCCTCGGGAGAGGTTTAGTCAACGGATCCGCCACATTCAGATCTGTGTGTACTTTGCAAATATTTATGTCCCCATCTTGGACATGTTCTCGAATAGCGTGAAAACGTAGCTTGATGTGCTTCAGCTTTTTGTGTGACCTTGGTTCTTGCGCATTGGCTATGGCGCCCATGTTATCACAGTAGATAGACATTGGGTCCAGCGCACTTGGAACCACACCGAGCTCTGTAATGAACTCCTTCATCCATATCGCTTCTTGTGAAGCCTCCGAAGCAGCTATGTATTCTGATTTAGTTGAAGATCTCTCCACAACGCTTTGTTTTGCACTCCTCCAGCTAACTGTTGCACCATTCAAAGTAAATACGTATCCAGATTGAGATTTAGAATCATCCGGATCGGTGTTCCAACTAGCATCATTGTAACCATTATCAACGAGCTATTCATCACCTCCATAAGAAAGAACCATATCCTTAGTTCTTCTCAAGTACTTAAGGATGTTTTTGACCGTTGTCCAATGATCCACTCCTGGATCGCTTTGATATCTGCTAGTCAAACTAACAGCATATGCAATGTCGGGTCTAGTACATAGAATGGCATACATAAGAGATCCTATGGTTGAGGCATAGGGAGTCTTACTCATCCTTTCTCTATCATCTGCCGTTGCTGGACTTTGAGTTTTACTCAAGGTCGTATTGGGCAACATGGGCAAGAACCCTTTCTTACTATCTTCCATTCCAAATCTCTTTAGAACTTTGTCCAAATATGTACTTTGTGACAATGATATTAGGCATCTCGATCTATCTCTATAAATCTTTATGCCTAATATGTAAGCTGCTTCGCCAAGATCTTTCATTGAAAAACTATTATTCAAATATTCCTTGACACTATTAAGAAGGTCTACATCATTCCCAATCAACAATATGTCATCTACATATAGTATTAAGAATGCTACATAGCTCCCACTCACTTTCTTGTAAATACAAGCTTCTCCATAAGTTTGTATAAAACTAAAACTTTTGATTACCTTATCAAAATGTTGATTCCAACTTCGGGATGCTTGCTTCAATCCATATATGGACCGTTGAAGTTTGCATACCTTGTTAGCATCTTTAGCATCGACAAAACCTTTGGGTTGCATCATATACAACTCTTCATCAATGTCTCCATTGAGGAACGCTGTTTTGACATCCATCTGCCATATCTCATAGTCATAATATGCAGCGATTGCTAACAAAATCCTCACAGACTTTAGCTTTGCTACTGGTGAGAAAGTCTCATCGTAGTCAACTCCTTGAATTTGTCGAAACCCTTTTGCGACAAGTCGAGCTTTATAGACAGTAACATTACCATCAGCATCGGTTTTCTTCTTGAAAATCCATTTGTTCTCGACAGCCTTCCGGCCATCCGGTAAGTCCACCAAAGTCCATACTTGGTTTTCGTACATGGATCCAATCTCGGATTTCATGGCTTCTTGCCATTTATTGGAATCTAGGCTCATCATCGCTTCCTCATATGTCGCAGGGTCATCGGTGTTATCCACCAACATGACACTCATAACGGGATCATACCAATCAGGAGTGGTACAAGTTCTCGTTGACCTGCGAGGTTCTGTAGCAGCTACAACCGAAGTTTCATGATCACCATCATTAGCTTCCTCTCTTATTGGTGCAGCTACCACAGGTACTTCTTCCGGTGCTGCGCTACTCGCAAGTTTGAGAGAAGGTTCGACAACCTCGTCGAGTTATACTTTCTTTCCAGTCACTTCTTTCGAGAGAAATTCCTTCTCTAGAAAGGATCCATTCTTGGCAACGAAGATTTTGCCTTCGGATCTATGATAGAAGGTATACCCAATAGTTTCCTTTGGGTATCCTATGAAGACACATTTTTCCGCTTTGGGTTCAAGATTGTCCGGCTGTAACTTCTTTACATAGGCTTCGCAACCCCAAACTTTAAGGAACGACAATTTAGGTTTCTTCCCAAACCATAATTCATACGGTGTCGTTTCAACGGATTTAGATGGTGCCCTATTTAAAGTGAATGCGGCTGTTTCTAATGCATAACCCCAAAATTATAGCGGTAAATCTGTAAGTGACATCATAGAACGAACCATATCTAAGAGAGTTTGATTACGACGTTCGGACACACCATTACGCTGTGGTGTTCCCGGCGGTGTCAATTGTGAAAGTATTCCGAATTTCTTCAAATGCTCGCCAAACTCGTAACTTATATATTCACCTCCACGATCAGAGCATAGAAATTTAATCTTCTTGTTACGTTGATTCTCCACCTCACTTTGAAATTCCTTAAACTTCTCGAAAGTTTCGGACTTATGTTTCATGAAATAGATATACCCATATCTACTCAAGTCATCCGTGAAGGTAAGAAGATAACGATAACCACCGCGCGATGCTACACTCATTGGACCACACACATCGGTATGTATGAGTTCCAATAAGTCCGTAGCTCGCTCCATCATACCAGAAAATGGAGTCTTAGTCATTTTACCCATCAGACATGCTTCACATCTTTCAAGTGATTCGAAATCAAGTGATTCAAGAAGTCCATCGGAATGGAGTTTCTTCATACGCTTCACTCCAATGTGACCAAGATGACAGTGCCACATATAAGTCGAGTTATCGCTCAATTTCAAACGTTTAGCTTCAATGTTATTAATATGTGTATTTCCACTATCGAGATTCAATAAGAATAGACCATCTATCAAAGGTGCATGTGCATAAAACATATTACTCATATAAATCGAACAACCATTATTCTCGGACTTAAACAAGTAACCGTCTCGCAATAAACAAGATCCCGATATAATTTTCATGCTTAACGCATGCACCAAATAACAATTATTTAAGTATAAAACTAATCCTGATGGTAGATGAAGAGGTAGCGTGCCGACCGCGATCACATCAACCTTTGATCCATTTCCTACGCGCATCGTCACCTCGTTCTTCGCTAGCTTCCGTTTATTCTGCAGCACCTGTTTCGAGTTACAAATATGAGCAACCGAACCAGTATCAAATACCCAGGCACTACTACGAGTACTAGTGAGATACACATCAATAACATGTATATCAGATATACCTTTCTTCTTGATGTTGCCATTCTTCAAATCCGCCAAGTACTTTGGGCAATTCCGCTTCTAGTGACCCTCTCCCTTGCAGTAAAAGCACTCAGTATCAGGCTTAGGTCCAGCCTTGGTCTTCTTCGTCGGTGCGGTAACTTTCTCACCACCCTTCTTGAAGTGTCCCTTTTGCTTAGACTTGCCTTTCTTGAATTTGGTGGTCTTATTGACCATCAACACTTGGTGCTCTTTCTTGATCTCCACTTCTGCAGATTTTAACATGGAGAAGAGTTCTGGCAACTGCTTGTTCATGCTTTGCATATTGTAGTTCATCACAAAGTTTTTGTAACTTGGTGGTAGTGATTGGAGGACACGGTAAATCCCCAAAGCATTAGGAATCACTATACCCAAGCTTTGAAGTTTGTTTGCGTGCCCAGACATCTTAAGCACATGCTCACTGACGGAGCTGCCCTCTTCCATCTTGTAGTTAAAGAACTTTTCAGAAGCCTCATAGCTCTCAACTGCCGCGTGAGTCTCAAATATCAGTTTGAGTTCACAGACAATATCATGTGGGTCTGAATTCTCAAACCTTTTCTGAAGCTCCGATTCTAAACCATACAAGATAGCACACTGAACTGTGGAGTACTGAGTCTTCCGAGCGAGGTAAACATTCTTTACTTCATCGGTAGCAGTAGCTGCAGGCGGGTCACCCAGCGGTGCATCCAGCACATAGGTCAAATTACCAGCATTGAGGACAATCCTCAAATTGCGGAACCAATCCACGAAGTTTCTTCCATTGTTTTTCAACTTTTCTTTCTCTAGTAACGCATTAAAATTGATGGTAGGGGCCGCCATTGATCTACAACATATTTGCAATAATTTAGACTAAGTTTTTTACAAATTGAGTTCTAATTAATAGTTAAATTAATATAGGTGAACTCCCACTCAAAACAATATCCCTCACATTGTTTTAGTGATCACACGAACCAAATCCACCACATCAAAACCGATCATCACGAGAGTTGATGTAGCTTCAATGGAGAACAATCGACATGTTCATCATATCTACTATATGATTCATGCTTTACCTTTCGGTGATCCGTGTTCCGAGACCATGTCTGTACATGCTAGGCTCGTCAAGATCAAACCTTAGCTTCCGCATGAACAAATCTGGCTTGCTCATGTTGTATACACTTGCAGAATCTAACACACCTGATCATCACGTGGTGCTTCGAAACAACAAGCTTTAGCAACGGTGCTTACTAAGGATGAACACTTCAGAACTTGAAATTCATGTGCATGAGGGATCATCTTATAATGCTACCATCGTTAACTAAGCAATACAAGATGCATAAAGGATTAACATCACATGCAATTCATAATATGTGATATGATATGGCCTTTCTTCTTTGTGCTTCCGATCTCCATCTTCAAGCACGAACATGATCTCCATCATCACCGACATTGCATCAAGGTCAATGACGCTGCTCCATGATTGTCGTCCACCAGCTTCAACTATTACAACTACTTTGAATGGACACGCGGGTGTTAACATAAATTAAAGACAACCATAAGGCTCCTGCCGGTTGCCAACTTAAAATAAGGAACATTGCATACATCAAATATAATCACAATCATGGCCATATCACATCACAGCACACCCCTGCAAAACAAAGTTAGACGCCTCTAGTTTCTTTGCATATTTTACGTGGTTTGGGGCTTTCAATAAGTGTCGATCTAACTTACGAACAAGAACCACAACGTTGATGTTTGAACTATCAAGTGCCCGTTGTAAATTGGATATATACTATAATGGGAGATACAGACACCCGCAAAGCCACTTATGCAATACAAGTTGCATGTTGAGCGTGGAGCAAGTCTCATGAACGATGTCATGTAAGGTTAGCCCGGGCCGCTTCATCCCATCATACCGCAATATGCAAAGTACACAAGAAGCAATTGATAATAAAAGCACCACCGCCCATAATGACCATTGTGTTCTACTCGTGCAACAGATCTACATATAGGCACGACTCTGATACCACTGTAGGGGTTCGTAGCATGGAAAACAAAAAATTTCTACCGCATACAAACAAACAAGCCAAGATATATCTACTATATTGTAGCAACGAGTCGATGGAATAACTCACCCTCGAAGATTCCAAAGTGTTTAACGAGAGTGAATTCTCGTGGGTGATGTAGTCGTACTCTTGCCGATCTCAAGATCGTGTAGACGATCCTTCCGGCGCTGCGTTCTGGCAGCGCTTCCGCAGTCGGTCACACGTTCGGTACTCGATGAAGACCTTCCTCTCCCTTGTTCCAGCAGGCAGCGGAGGTTGTAGCACTCTCCTCGCGATTCCGGCAGCACGACGGCGTGGTACCGGAAGTAGAGGGGAGATCTTGCAGGGCTTCGCCTTAAGCCGGAGCGAGTATGGTAGACTATGAGAGAGGCCTTGGCGATCTAGGGTTTAGAGGCACCAAGGGAGGAGCCTAGCCGGCGGCTAGGGTTAGGGTTTCACCCCAACTCGGCGAGTTGGTGGTGCCCTAGGCGGCGGCAGCAGGGGGTGGTGGCGCCGGCGGCTTAGGGCTAGGGTTTGGGTGGTGAGAGGTGTAGCTCTAGAGGGGCAGCCCTGCCCCTGCTTTTATAGGTGGGAGGGAGCGGCCAAGGGGGAGGGAGTCCTCCCCCAACTCGGCCTCCAAGGCCGGCGGTGGAGGGAGAGGAACTCCTCCCCAAGTAGGTTTCCTACTCTCCCTCCACCAAGCAAACTTGCCGTTTGACTTTCAAATTGGCGTTTGACTTTTCAAACTAGGATTTGATTTATCCCTTTATTTTGCTCAGCGATGACACCTAGTACATGATGCAACCATTCCAACTTGTTATGACACATTCATGTACCCTTCCCCTCCGGAGTGCCGGACCTTCCGGAACCTTCTAGAACATTCCCGATGAAAACACCGAAACCATTCTCCAACCCCGAAACAGGACTTTCCTTATATGAATCTTATTCTCCGGACCATTCCGGATCTCCTCGTGATATCCCGTATCCCATCCGAGACTCCGAACAACATTCGGTCTCTTACTCATCATTCCATAACTACTCAACAACATCCAATCCTTAAGTGTGTCTCCCTACGGTTCGTGAATTATGCGGACATGATCGAGACACTTCTCCGATCAATAACCAATAGAGGAATCTGGAAATTCATATGGTTCCCACATATTTCTACGATTAATTTGCGATCGAATGAACCACTTACATACGATACCAATTTCCCTTTGTCTCACGATAGTTTACTTATCCGAGGTTTTGATCGTCGGTATCTCTGCATACCTAGTTCAACCTCGTTACTGATAAGTACTATTTTCTCGTTCCCGTGATATGTGATCCCTTGTGAGACAGTCACATGCTTGCAAGCCAATTGGATGACATTCCACCGAGAGGGCCCAGAGTATATCTATCCGTCATATGGATGGACAAATCCCACTCTTGATCCATGTGTCTCAACCAATACTTTCCGAACACTCAATGCCACCTTTATAACAACCCAGTTACGGTGTGGTGTTTGATGTCATCAAAGCATCCTTCCGGTGATGGTGATATGCACGATCTCATGGTCGAAGGAATTAGGTTACTATGTATCAGAAAGAATATAACAATTTGTAAGATCCCTCCTTTATAAAGGAAAAGGATCCCTGTGATTGCAATGCTAGTCCCTGGATCAATGCTAGCATCCACAGTTTAAGATGAAGTACACAGAAACAAAGGTCATTATTACAGTCATTCCAGAGACAAACATAGTCTTTACAACTCCATGGCTACAGGCCTAGTACAAGAGTTTAAATAAGTAAATAGATAACAAGTCTTCATCTTCATGTGCCACAGGCAAACATGTTGAGTGTAGACTCATGACTCCTAATCCTCATCAGAGTAACCTGCAACATCACAAGTTACAACCAAAGTGGGTCAATACATTGGAATAGTATTGGCAAGTGATACCTTAGTATAATTTTGGTGGACTAGATACTATATGCAGATTGGCTAAATGTAGCTTAGGCTTGCTTTGCTCAAAATAGGTTTTGCCTATTAGTTGAAATCACTAAGTTTTTCTTTGTCAAAACCTTTCCCAAGGAACCACCAATAGACATTGGGGTCCTTCACCCTTGTTCACCCACAAGTTTTTACTTAGAAATTGGGATGAGGAGATTCTTGATAGCTTCCATGCCTTGATGCTCAAGTTGTCCTTTCCAGGGACATGGCTAAGTACTTAGATTCTTCCATCTGCAGAGGTTGTGCACTTTCCCCACAAGCCTTGATTTTCACCAAGATAGGACCTTTCAGAAGCCTTCCCTTAGACCAAATGGACGCGCTCCAACCTATCATCCCACTACCACCAACTGTCCAAATGGCTAAGTTATTGCAACCTATATGATCCTGGCAGAGCCCATATTGCCAAGTGGCTACACTAGAAGCTTCTTAACATTTGGCCTCTAAAATCTCTTTGTTCCTGGGTGGCTTTCCACAAGTGAGATACACAAGGTAAGCCATAGAAATGGGCCTTGTGAAACCGCTCAACATAAACCATTCCTTCCATTTCACCCAGGTGTTTCATTCACTTAGTTGTTTTATTAGGCAAAACACAAGTCCAAAGACTTAGAAATATTTTCATCATAGCATGTATACTTCACCACCCTTGGTTGCTACTAGCTAGGCTAAGCATGGCATAGATAAGCATCTTAACTTAGAAATTTCTAGAAATTCTACAACTACTAGGATTTCCCAAGCATAGTATATAAGCAAAATATAACATGCAAGACTAGCAAAATATTTCTAATGCTTAGTAGAAAACATAGGGATGAAAATATCATGAAGCACCACTTGCCTTGGTAGTTTGGAGAGTAGCTACACTCCTCACAATCACAATCACTATTGGCACCAAAATCTACACATAGAACCATAGCAACAAATCACATACAAAATAAATACAAGCAAAAATATATGGATGCATGCAATATGATATGTGATGATTTTCTAAACTCAACAAAACAAGTGTATGGTACTGGTTCATAAACAAGTTCAAAACTTGCCAAACAACATTTATTTAAACACTAAAACATTACTTAAACAATTCATATACTCAAAATAGCCCTACACATGTTTCTGTAAATAAAACCATTTTAACAGAAGCAAAACATTAAACACATTGCATATTTAGAAAGTGCTTGTTCTCCTGATTCCATTGATATAAAATTTGTCAATTTTGAACGTGGGAATCAAAAGTTATGGCTAAAACAATTTCAAACAACTAATAGGTTCAAATCCTGATTTTAAATCTAATTCCTGGCCACGCGTCACGTTCTGATTGGCGCGTACCGGTTCGCTCAGGATCGCACACACAGGCTGTTAGATCTACTTAATCTGCACGGCCCAGATCTACTCATACCGATTCGTTAAGTGATCTGTTTATACGCGCTGGATCTAGATCCAAGGGTCCACGATCGAGCGACCATGGATGGGCGGCGCCAGTGGTGGCATCTGGCGGCGGCGGCTCTATCTACGGCGGCGCGGCGGCTACAGGGGGTTCTAGGGTCGACGGAGGTGCTTACCGGGCTCGTGGCGATGCACTGATGCTCAACGTGGCGACGGCTTGGCAAGGGGCGCACGGACACGGCTTCACGGGATCGTCGGAGTTGCTGGCGGCGTTAGATGCTTGCTGTCGAAGACGTTGCCGAGGTTCTGCGTCGACCTAGCACGAGCCAGATGGTTTAGGAGATGCACAAAGGCCTGGCGATCAAGATAGTATCAAAGGGGAGGCAAGGGGCGGTCTCGTTTTACCTGAATTGCACGTCGGAGTCGAGCGGCGGCTCAGGTGTTCGCGGGTGTGGACGAAGACGTCGCTCTGGGTCACGAGAAAGCAAACAGAGGGCATCAGTGAATGCGCAAAGACATGCTGGTCACGATGGTTTGAACCAGAGACAGGGGGCGGCCAGTACTCACCGAGATTGGTCGCCGGAGTTGCTCTGTCTGCGGTGGTGCAAGGGCGATTGCGGGCAGCCTGGTGGCGGAGTGGTGGCGCTAGGTGAGGGGAAATTCCCGCGGTGTAGAGGGGGTTAAGTAGGCAGAAGGGGGGCGGCGATTAAGCGCGGAATCAATGGAAATTAATCCCACAGTGACTGCGGCGAGGTAACGGCGGAGCGAGCATCGCGTCCACGCGTGATTGACGACGACGACGTGGTCGCAGGATCCACTTGTCAGCGAGTGAAATAGAGAGGAGGTGGGGTCGGGTGATCAGTGACTTGGTGGGTTCGTCTGCAAGTGAGAGAGAGAGAGGGATCCCGGGTGGGCTGAATCCGTCGTTGGGCTAGATAGGTGGCGCAGGCCCTTTTCCAATTCTTTTCTCCTTTTCTTTTTCTGTTTTCAATTTCAGGAATCAAATTCAAATGATTTCAAAACCTATTTGAATTCAAATATTTTCAGTATTTTTGCAGTGTGCAAAAATCACATTTCTGGGCATAAAACCAAGTGGTCACTTTGAATTGGCTTGGTCACTTGGAATAAAATAAAATAAGCAGTGGCATAGCACTAGTTTGAATAGGTTTTGAAATTGGTTTTCAAATCATATTTGTTTTGAAACTTTGGTTTAAATCTTAGTAATCTAGCAATACAACCTGAGAGCAATAAGACAACAAAGTTTGGTTTCATGAACAACAATCTCTCATTGGAGAGTAGAATTTGATTCAAATGCTGATCACATAAAATAATGAGCTCATATGCTCCTGTTTTTGAATTGATTTATTTGGTATGAACTTTATATGTGATCATGGATGCATGGATGATATGCATGAGTTTGAAACATGATTTTAGGGATGTTACAAATCTAACCCCCTTAAGGTGAATCTCGCCCTCGAGATTCGGGTTGGCTAGCAAATAGGTGAGGGTGGTCTTTCCGAAGATCATCTTCTCTTTCCCATGTTGCTTCTTCTTCGGAATGATGGTTCCATTGAACTCTGCAGAACTTGATAGTCTTAGTCCGAGTGACTCTTTCTGCAGTCTCAAGAATCTTGATAGGCTTCTCTTCATAAGTGAGATCACTTTCCAATTGAACCTCTTCCAAAGGTATAGTATCCTTCAAAGAAGTTTCTTCCATTTCTGGATGACATTTCTTAAGCTGACTCACATGAAACACATTATGAACAGCTGACAAAGACTCTGTCAATTCAATTTCATAAGCAACTTCTCCTTTATGACTCAGAATCTTGAATGGTCCAACATATCTTGGGGCCAACTTCCCTTTGAGTCCAAACCTCTTCACTCCACGAAGTGGTGACACTCTAAGATAAGCTCTATCACCAACTTCATAGGTGACTTCTCTACGCTTAGGATCTGCGTAGCTTTTCTGTCGGGACTGTGCTATCTTTAATTTGTCCTTAACCAACTTGACCTTCTCTTCAGCTTCTTTGATAAGTTCTGGTCCGGACAAACTTCTTTCTCCCACACCATTCCATAGTAATGGGGTGGTACATTTTCTCCCATAGAAAAACTCAAATGGTGCCATCTCAATGCTGGCTTGATAGTTGTTGTTATAAGAAAATTCTGCGTAAGGCAGACTTTCATCCCAACTGGCTCCATAGTCTAGGGCACATGCCCTCAACATGTCTTCAAGAATCTGATTAGTCCTTTCTGTCTGTCCATCAGTTTGAGGATGAAAAGCAGTGCTGAATTCCAACCTCGTTCCCAATGACTCATGTAATTGCCTCCAAAAATGGGAAGTGAATTGGGTTCCTCTATCTGACACAATACTCTTGGGTACACCATGTAGACATACAATTCTACTCATATGTATCTTGGCTAACTTAGCACTAGTGTAGGTTGTCTTCACGGGTATGAAATGAGCCACTTTAGTTAGGCGATCCACTACTACCCAAATAGAATCATATCCTGACCGGGTCCTTGGCAATCCGGTAATGAAATCCATACCAATCTTGACCCACTTCCAATCAGGAATAGGTAGTGGTTGAAGCAAACCTGCTGGTTTTTGGTGTTCCGCTTTCACTCTACTACACACATCACACAAAGCAATATGTTCGGCGATGTCCTTCTTGAAATTATTCCACCAAAATCGTTCCTTCATATCCATGTACATTTTGGTGTTACCCGGATGAATGGAATATGGTGAGTTGTGTGCTTCTTGCAAAATTAGTTTCCGAAGCTCCGGATCTTGTGGAACACAGATACGTTTCCCATGCCATAAAGTACCCTGTTCGTCTTCATGGAATCCTTTGGCTTTTCCTTTGCCAATCTTTTCCTTAATTTCTTCAATTTCCTTATCAGTCTTCTGGGCTTCTTTGATCTTGTCCAACAAAGTGGGTTGAACATCCAAAGACACGAGATGTCCTTCAGGCACAATCTCCAATCCGAGGTCTCTAAATTGGGCACACAGATCATCTGGCAGTTCTCCTTTAGTGAGGCCATTCACAAAAACCTTACGGCTTAGAGCATCCGCTACAACATTTGCTTTACCGGGGCGGTATTGCAAACTTAAGTCATAGTCCTTGATGAGTTCTAGCCATCTTCTTTGTCTCATGTTAATTTCCTTCTGGGTGAATATATACTTCAAACTCTTGTGATCTGTGAACACTTCACATCGCTTTCCCAAAAGATAGTGTCTCCATGTTTTGAGTGCATGGACAACAGAGGCTAACTCTAAATCATGAGTAGGATAGTTCACTTCATGAGTTTTGAGTTGTCTCGAGGCATAAGCCACAACTTTCCCTTCTTGCATAAGTACTGCACCCAAACCATGATGAGATGCATCACAATACACTTGGAAATCCTTCTCCAAATCTGGCAGACATAAGACTGGTGCTGTCACAAGTCTCTTCTTCAATTCTTGAAAGCTGAGTTCACAACCTTCAGACCAAGCAAATTTCTTGTCCTTCTTTAGCAACTCTGTCATAGGCTTAGCTACCTTGGAGAAATTCTCAATGAATCTTCGGTAGTAACCTGCTAAGACAAGGAAACTACGAACATCTTTCACTGACTTGGGAGATTCCCATTCAGTTACAGCCGAAACTTTAGCAGGATCAACTGCAACACCATCTCCTGACACAACGTGTCCAAGAAATCCAACTTCATTCAACCAGAATTCACACTTGCTGAATTTGGCGTAAAGTTTATGCTCTCTAAGCTTCTCAAGTATCAAACGCAAATGTCCTTCATGTTCTTCTTTGCTCTTGGAGTAGATCAAAATGTCATCGATGAAAACGACAACAAATTTATCAAGAAATTCCATGAACATCTTGTTCATCATATTCATGAAGTATGCTGGTGCATTGGTCAAACCAAATGGCATCACGGTAATACTCATACAATCCATAACTTGTGGTAAAAGCTGTCTTAGGTATGTCTTGCTCCCTTATCTTGAGTTGGAAATAACCTGACCGTAGATCAATTTTTGAGAACACACAAGCTCCTTCTAGCTGATCAAACAAGTCATTGATTCTGGGAAAAGGGTATTTGTTCTTGATAGTCACCTCATTGAGTGAACGGTAATCTATGCATAACCTTTGACTTCTATCCTTCTTTTCCACAAACAAAACTGGTGCTCCCCAAGATGAAGAACTTGGTTGAATAAATCCTTTCCGCAACTGTTCTCCAAGTTGTTTCTTGAGTTCTTTCAGTTCATCAACTGACATTTTGTACGGTCTCTTTGCTATTGGTCTAGATCCTGGTAGCAAATCAATAAGGAACTCCACATCTCTATCTGGTGGCATTCCCGGCAATTCTTCCGGAAATACATCCGGATATTCACTCACAATTGGCACACTGTCTATGCTAACCCCCTTAAGAGAATTTAGCTTACTCCCTTTTGATTCAAAGTTAGACTTGAATTTAATCCGTTTCCTTTCCGGGGTTGTGAGTGCAACAGTATGATTAGTACAATCTAGTACTCCTTCATACTTAGCCATCCAATCCATTCCCAAAATTACATCCAGTCCTTGGGAATCTAGGATTATCAGACTTACTGGAAACTTATGCTTTCCAAACTCTATTACTAGATCCCGGCATCCAAGACTTACTATCATATCTCCACCTGGAGAACTAACTTTTATTGGACACCCAATGTTTTCAGTTGGAAACCCATTTCTATCAACAAATGCTTTTGATATGAATGAATGCGATGCTCCAGTATCAAAAAGAACAAGCGCTGGAATAGAATTGAGTTTGAACTTACCAGCAACAGCATCAGGCTCCTCATAAATTTCCTCCACATTGATGTGGTTCACTTGTCCCTTTTGAAAAGGGTTGGGCTTGTTGGGTCCTTCAACTTTCTTTTTCGGGCATTCATTTGCATAATGCCCCATCTTCTTGCACTTGAAGCACTCAACCTGACTAATATCCTTCTTGACAGGCTGGCTTCCACTGCCACTTCCACTACCACTGTGGTGGCTCTTATATCCACCCTTGTGGTTCTTGTACTTGTCATTGTCATGACTACGATGATGCTTGCTGTCATGATGACGGTTGTGGTTGTGGTGCTTGTTGAATTTCCCATGCTTGTGGGATCCTGAGCTTCCACTATCATCATAATGGGAACGTTTGTGAGATGATCCCGAGCTGTGCTTGTCCGAGTGCTTTCTCTTCCTACTCTCAACTTGCTTCATTTTGTTCTCCAAAATAGCAGCCTTGTCACAAAGAGACTGATAAGTGGGAACATAGGCCACTGATAGCTGCAGGTTTAGTTCATCATTTAACCCTTCAAGGAACTTTTCCTTTCTCTTAGCATCAGTGTCAACTTCATCCGGTGCATAACGCGCCAGATTTTTGAACTCCTTAATATATTCAGCCACGCTACGGTGGCGCTGCTTCAGATTATGGAACTCTTTCTTCTTCAAACTCATCACTCCGGATGAGATGTGAGAAGTACGAAAACCATCTTCAAAGATAGCCCATGTCACATCTGCAATGGGAGTGGTGATTTGGAAGTTATCCCACCAAGTGGCTGCTGGTCCTTCCAACAAGTGAGCTGCAAATCTGACTTTCTCTACATCAGTACAGCCAACTGTTACCAAGTCCTAGTTCACGGAGCGTAGCCAATCATTGGCCACCATAGGATCAGTTGTTCCTGAGAACTTTGCTGGCCTGTCACATCCCAAGATTTTCCAAATCTTGTAATGTGAAAAATAAATGAATAAAATAAAACTTTGTTGATTTTCAGGGTGAGAAGAAACTTTTTGAATTCAAATGGGAATCTTCAAAACCTATTTGGATCAAATAAAATCCTAAGGGATTTAAAAAGTCAAATAAACAATAAAGTTAAAAATATTTGGAATTACTATTTTGGATCTTTTAAATAAAAAGATTTGGTTTCAAATGAAATAGAAGTTTTATAACTAAAGATTATTTTATAGAGCCAAATTAAACCTTGGCCAAGTTTTTGAAATAAAATGTTTTGATAAAAATAGTAAAGGTTTATTTAAATAAAATAATAAGGATTTAATATCCAATTTTATTTAAGAAAAGGCTTCTCCCATTTTAAATAAACACTAAAACTTATTTATTTATTTCAAATAAGTTTTCTAAGTATTTTCTATTCTCAAATAAAACCTACTGAAGTGTTTTGGTTTTATTTAGATTTCAAATAAGGATTTTAAATAAAACAAAACCTATTTGATTTAATAACCAAGGTCCATTTTATTTAATTATTATTGGACCCTAAAATAAATGTTATTTTATTTTAAACAAGTTTTCCAAATATCTTATATTTTCAAATAAAACCTACTGATTTGGTTTTGATAATATTTGGTTTTCAAATGGAGATTTTATTAAATAAACCAAAACCTATTTGAATTGATATTAAGATCTATTTTATTTAATTATTAAATAGATCCTAAAAAGAATAAAATTATTTTATTTGGGATTTGGTTTATGTTGTTAAACAGAACCAAATTCAATTGCAATGTTTGGTGAGTGTTTGAAGTGATTTGAATGTATGAGTGTTGTTTGAAATTTCAAAACAGAAAATAGTTTTGGAAAAAGAAAAAGATTCAGAACAGGAAAAAATAAGAAAAGGACCAGCCCAACAAACTGGCCCAACAAGACCCAGTCCAGCCCACCTACTCTCTCCCACGGCGAATCGTTTTTCACCGCAAAAGAAACCCGCGAGGCCACTGACTTGTGGACCCCTCCCCCTCACTTCCTTTCTCGCTGACAAGTGGCCCCTTTCTTCTCTCTCACTCCCTCACTGACCAGCCGACCCCACCCTCTCATGTTCATCGTCTACACCCGCGACCCGTTCTTCCCCGTTTCTGCCGTTGATTTTGCGTCGTCAATTCACCTTAATGCAGAGTTTAAACCTCGCAGTGATCACGCGTGATAAATCCCCTCCCTCTCCTCTTCATTTCCCCTCAAACCCCGCTACCAGAGAGCCCCTAGGCTGCCTCGAATCAGCCTTGCACCACCGCTGCTCCAACGACACTCCGGCGACAATTCCGACCGAACCGCGCCACCCCTTACCTCCCCGACCAAGCTCACACCTTCCCCACTCCCAGGAGCATCTCCCTGTACCTCCCATTCAACCGCGGGCGCTCCAGAACCTCGACTCCAACAACCACTGAGCGCCGCCACGTCTGGTTCTTCTCCGACGACCTCCCCCCGGTAACACCGACCCCCTTCATCTCAGGATGATACTCCTGTGCTCTACTCTCTCTTGCGCGTCTAACAGACCCCCTGTTTTGCCTTTCCGTGACCTGTAGCCTCGCCAACTGCGACGCTAGTGCGTGCCCGACGCTGTCCTATACTCCGGCGAGCGATTGCCGTCCAGCCCGAGCGCCCCTTGGACGGAGACGACCACGTTGAGCACCAGCATTCCACGGCGATTCTGGTGAGCATCTCCCCTACTCCTCTCGCTTCCTGTTCTCGCCGTAGCCAGAGCACCGCCGCGCGCCACCGTCGTTGCGCCGCCAGTTCTTGCAAGGCATTAGGAGCCGTCCGATCCAGATCCGAGGCACGCGATAGATTGACTTATCGAAGGGGTAAGATCGATCCTGTGCCGCACGATTCACTTTAAATCCTGCGGTCCACATTTCTGATCCGAACGAACCGGTACCATCCAATCAAAACATGACGCGTGGCCAGACTTTATTTAAAACAGAAATTTGAAAACATAATTGTTTGCAGATTTGAAAACCCTATAACTTTTGATCCACACGTCCAAAAATTACAAACTTTATATCGTTGGAATCAGTGGAACAAGCCCTAGACAACCATGCCATTTGTTTAGTAAATAGTATCTGGTAGATTGTTTGTTTTTGCAGAAACATTTGTATGCTAGTTAAGATTAGAAAAATTATTCAAAAATGTTTTTAAGGTTGAAACCTTTGCAAATTGGTTTGTTTTGAACTTACTGCCCTAGGAACCAACCCATGGTTTTGAAAATGGATTTGGTGAAGTTTAGGATGGATTTATTGTTTTAACCCATTTTTAGCCAAATAAAAATAATGGGTTTGTTATGAAAATGTTTTTGGAGTAAAAACTTTGGGAAAATGTTTTGGATCAAACCTACTGACCCTAAACACCAAGTTTTGAGAAACAACAACTTATTTGGTGAACAACTTAAAGTTGTTGCTTTGATAAAAATATTTTCCACCACATAAAATAATGATTGGATTTAAAAATGGTTTATGGACAAAACCCTTTTGCAAATGACTTTGCCACTTTGGAAAATGACCAACTTGAACCTTACAAAGTTTAGAAACCTAGTGGAGACCATCTTTGCAAATAAACCTATCTCTTGCATGCTTGCATGCATAACTTAGATCCCATTGTTTTATGTGTGAGAATTGTTTGATTGATTACTGGTTTGGAATGCTTGTTGATATTGTGTTTGCTTGATTGATTGTAGTGAAGTTAGAAAAGTGTGAGACTAGAAAGATCAAGGAGTAAACCAACATTCCCTACCAAAAGAAAGGCAAGTGACACTATCATCTAAAGTCCTACTATTTTCATTATACTTAGTGGATTTTGAAAAATGCATGAAAAGAATTTCTATACTTATGCTATGCTAAATCCTAATAGGATACCCTATACATTCCTTAGTGAAAACTATGTAGTTGATACATGCTTAGCCATGCTATATTTTGAAAAGAGATACATGTTAAGATTTTATGAAGTTGAGAAAAGGACTTGTGTTTTTATATAATAAAACAAGGACTCAATGAACCACCTGGGTGGACAAGGATACTTTGAGTTTTGGAGAAGGTGGCAACAAAAGGAACCATGTCTATGGCAATCTCTTTGTGTTGTGCTCCAAAGGAAAACCACCCAGGAAACTTAGAGATTGAACATGTTTCTCCAATTGTGGCTTTCGTGTGCAACCACATGCTATTTATGGCTCTGGCTTAGTCAACTACATTGGGAAGACCCATGCATTGTCTTCAGATTACTGGACATGGAGACCTGGAATCCTACATGGGTGCTGAAGACAAGCTAGCAATGGTGTATGGGAGGACCCTCTGGAAAGATTTCGTCACATTCTCAATCTGCCGGTACTCCATCTTTGTGAGCACCAATCTAGTGGCCACTGGTGGCAACAAGATGGGATTGTGACATGTGGGTAAAGTGTACTACTTCTGCAGAAGATAATAAAATCTAAGTACTTAGCCGTGTCCCCGGTTATGGACAATACTGAGCAACTAAAGTTTGAAGCTATGGGAAATCTCGACATTCTAATTTCTAAAAGAAAACTTTTAAAGACTTGATGCACTTGGGGGTACCAAGGAACTCAAGAGATTTTGATAAAACTTGATGCACTTGGGGGTACCAAGGAACTCAAGAGATTTTGATGAAAACTTGAACACTTGGGGTTACCAAGGACCTCAAGAGATTTTTAACAAAGACACTTGGTGGATTCCAAGGAGGTGACAAAAGATAAAAACCCTTTTGAAAAGATAGGATAAATTATTTCTTTCTGCAAATGAGCCTAAAACCCTACTTAGCCAAATATGCATGTAATGATAGGATCCACTCATATTAAACTTAGTAGTGAAACTTGACAATACAATTCAAATGTATTGACCCTTGTGGCTGTAACTTGTAATGTTGCAGGTTTGATTGTTTTAGTGAAGATTGATTGATTAGGATTACAAAGTCTACAACCAACATGTCTGCCTGTGGAACTTTGAAGATGAAGGACCGCATGCTTATAGTTATTCCGCTGCAATGTAATGTAATAGCCAAATGAGCTATGCAAGATGTAATAAAATTATGTTATTCCTGGTTATAAAGTTATATTATGACCCTTGTTTCTTGATATTACATCTTAATTGTGGATGCTAGCTATTGATCCAGGGACTAGCATTGTAAACACAGGGGACTCCACCTTATATTAAATAAACGTTGGGACACTCCCTCTACAGATGGTATCAGAGCATTGTGTTGCCTGTAGGATTTGTAAACCTAGGATTGGACAAAAACCCTTAGAAAATAGGAGTTGTTCTTGTTCCAAAACTTATTTACAAACAAACTTGTAAACTCTTTCCTCAACCATTTTGGTTTCAACTCTACTTCTCTTCTATTTCAACTTGATGGAAAAACCTACCCCATGACCAAAGACTACACCATGTGCAAAGGAATTCTTCAACTCTAATGACTTCAACTTCTTCAACTCTAATGACTTCAACTTCTTCAACTCTAATGACTTCAACTTCTTCAACTCTAATGACTTCAACATCTTCAGCATATTCACCAAGGACTTCCAACTTGGATACTACTAAGGACTACAAGTGAGACAAGGAAATCTTGCTCAAGATATGGAGACTAAGGGAATGCAAAATAAGAAGGAGCCATCAACAACTTTGAAGTATTTGTAACCAAGAGTTTTTCTCAAGGAAACCATGATCTCATACAAGAAGAACCAAGAAGGATGGAAAGATCACAAGTGAACCATATAGATGGACCACCATATTATAGATAAGTCAAACACACCAACTTATGTGGTGTAACAAAAATATTTTGTTGCCTAAGTATGTGCTTGAACTTTGTTGTTTGAGTGAAAAGTTGTTTGTGAATGCTTGCACATTGCTTGAGTGAATTGTGATGTGTGTGATTAGAATTGATTCCTTAGAAATATTTTGTCTATTCTAAATCTCCATTCAACCCAAACAGATGACTACTCCAGGAGACTCCAACATCAAGGTTGATGACATCAACACCAACCAAGAGGATAGCATGAAAGAGCTCATAGCAACCCAGAACCAGTTGAACCAAGTGACAACTCAATTCATAGCCAACACTAGTGGAGAAGATCCAACACTACAAGGATTTTTGGAAACTCAAGGCCAACTGATGCTTAAGGTGACTGATCAAATGATCAAAATGGAAGAAAGCTATTCCAAAAGAGTCTTTGACAACAAGGATGACAGAAATGTTATTCTAGATGGAGCCCCAGCTTGCATTATTTGTGGAGACAAGGATCATACTTCCAAGGAGCATGGAGATCAATGCCCCAATTGTGAAGAGAAACATCCTGTTGGACAATGTCCCACCTCCCCAGCTACTTGCTACCTATGTGAAGGAAACAACCATGTTCCTATCCAATGCCCCATCTATTCCATTGTGGAACAAAGGAAACAAGGTGGAGTGCAACAAATGATTGCAAACCATCAAGAAGGATCCAAGTCTACCAAGAAGGTTGATGACAAAGGAAAAGGTCCACTTATACCTCCAAACAAAACAACCCAATTCAAAGGACCAAAGAAAGGACCTATGAATTATCCAAAGAGCAAGAGAAGGCCCAGGAAACATGTAGACATTCCTACCTACCAGATAACATATGAACAACATGAACTAGATGCACTCCTAGCTTTGGAGAAACCCAAAAAGCAAAAGAGGGACAAAAACCATGTGCAATGTCATAAATGTAAAGAAATGGGACACTATTCCAGTGAATGCCCAGAGAACCAGAAGAATAAGGAAATTAGCCAAGTGGTGTGCAACAACTGCAAAGAGCTAGGCCATTATGTGACAACTTGTCCACAAGAGACACGTAAAGAACTCAAAGACATCAATTGTTTCAATTGCAAGAACCCAGGACATTATGCAAGCAACTGTCCAGAAAAGATGAAGAACAAGTTGAACAAGCCTATGGAGAAACTCAACCTTGGCCCATGAGTCAAGTATGGAAATAAAGGACACAATGCAAGTGTTTGCCCAGAGAAATTTCCCCAGGATTCCAAGAAGGCCAATATGTAATTTTGTTTGGAATTTTTTTAAGGGTGGTAGTACCCTAGATGTTTATAGCCTACTTGTAACCCTAGCTTTCCCAAATCTCGGGACGAGATTTATTTTAAGGGTGGTAGCCTGTCACATCCCAAGATTTTCCAAATCTTGTAATGTGAAAAATAAATGAATAAAATAAAACTTTGTTGATTTTCAGGGTGAGAAGAAACTTTTTGAATTCAAATGGGAATCTTCAAAACCTATTTGGATCAAATAAAATCCTAAAGGGATTTAAAAAGTCAAATAAACAATAAAGTTAAAAATATTTGGAATTACTATTTTGGATCTTTTAAATAAAAAGATTTGGTTTCAAATGAAATAGAAGTTTTATAAATAAAGATTATTTTATAGAGCCAAATTAAACCTTGGCCATGTTTTTGAAATAAAACGTTTTGATAAAAATAGTAAAGGTTTATTTAAATAAAATAATAAGGATTTAATATCCAATTTTATTTAAGAAAAGGCTTCTCCCATTTTAAATAAACACTAAAACTTATTTATTTATTTCAAATAAGTTTTCTAAGTATTTTATATTCTCAAATAAAACCTACTGAAGTGTTTTGGTTTTATTTAGATTTCAAATAAGGATTTTAAATAAAACAAAACCTATTTGATTTAATAACCAAGGTCCATTTTATTTAATTATTATTAGACCCTAAAATAAATGTTATTTTATTTTAAACAAGTTTTCCAAATATCTTATATTTTCAAATAAAACCTACTGATTTGGTTTTGATAATATTTGGTTTTCAAATGGAGATTTTATTAAATAAACCAAAACCTATTTGAATTAATATCAAGATCTATTTTATTTAATTATTAAATAGATCCTAAAAAGAATAAAATTATTTTATTTGGGATTTGGTTTATGTTGTTAAACAGAACCAAATTCAATTGCAATGTTTGGTGAGTGTTTGAAGTGATTTAAATGTATGAATGTTGTTTGAAATTTCAAAACAGAAAATAGTTTTGGAAAAAGAAAAAGATTTAGAACAGGAAAAACTAAGAAAAGGACCAGCCCAACAAACTGGCCCAACAAGACCCAGTCCAGCCCACCTACTCTCTCCCACGGCGAATCGTTTTTCACCGCGAAAGAAACCCACGAGGCCACTGACTTGTGGACCCCTCCCCCTCACTTCCTTTCTCGCTGACGAGTGGCCCCTTTCTTCTCTCTCACTCCCTCACTGACCAGCCGACCCCACCCTCTCCTGTTCATCGTCTACACCCGCGACCCGTTCTTCCCCGTTTCTGCCGTTGATTTTGCATCGTCAATTCACCTTAATGCAGATTTTAAACCTCGCAGTGATCACGCGTGATAAATCCCCTCCCTCTCCTCTTCATTTCCCCTCAAACCCCGCTACCAGAGAGCCCCTAGGCTGCCTCGAATCAGCCTTGCACCGCCGCTGCTCCGACGACACTTCGGCGACAATTCCGACCGAACAGCGCCACCCCTTACCTCCCCGACCAAGCTCACACCTTCCCCACTCCCAGGAGCATCTCCCTGTACCTCCCATTCAACCGCGGGCGCTCCAGAACCTTGACTCCAACAACCACTGAGCGCCGCCGCGTCTGGTTCTTCTCCGATGACCTCCCCCCGGTAACACCGACCCCCCTTCATCTCAGGATGATACTCCTATGCTCTACTCTCTCTTGCGCGTCTAACAGACCCCCTGTTTTGCCTTTTCGTGACCTGTAGCCTCGCCAACTGCGACGCTAGTGCGTGCCCGACGCTGTCCTATACTCCGGCGAGCGATTGCCGTCCACCCCGAGCGCCCCTTGGACGGAGACGACCACATTGAGCACCAGCATTCCACGGCGATTCTAGTGAGCATCTCCCCTACTCCTCTCGCTTCCTGTTCTCGCCGTTACGCCGTAGCCAGAGCACCGCCGCCGCGCGCCACCGTCGTCGCGCCGCCAGTTCTTGGCAAGGCATTAGGAGTCGTCCGATCCAGATCCGAGGCACGCGATAGATTGACTTATCGAAGGGGTAAGATCGATCATGTGCCGCACGATTCACTTTAAATCCTGCGGTCCACATTTATGATCCGAACGAACCGGTACCGTCCAATCAAAACATGACGCGTGGCCAGACTTTATTTAAAACAGAAATTTGAAAACATAATTGCTTGTAGATTTGAAAACCCTATAACTTTTGATCCACACGTCCAAAAATTACAAACTTTATATCGTTGGAATCAGTGGAACAAGCCCTAGACAACCATGCCATTTGTTTAGTAAATAGTATCTGGTAGATTGTTTGTTTTTGCAGAAACATTTGTATGCTTGTTAAGATTAGAAAAATTATTCAAAAATGTTTTTAAGGTTGAAACCTTTGCAAATTGGTTTGTTGTGAACTTACTGACCCTAGGAACCAACCCATGGTTTTGAAAATGGATTTGGTGAAGTTTAGGATGGATTAATTGTTTTAACCCATTTTTAGCCAAATAAAAATAATGGTTTTGTTATGAAAATGTTTTTGGAGTAAAAACTTTGGGAAAATATTTTGGATCAAACCTACTGACCCTAAACACCAAGTTTTGAGAAACAACAACTTATTTGGTGAACAACTTAAAGTTGTTGCTTTGATAAAAATATTTTCCACCACATAAAATAATGATTGGATTTAAAAATGGTTTATGGACAAAACCCTTTTGCAAATGACTTTGCCACTTTGGAAAATGACCAACTTGAACCTTACAAAGTTTAGAAACCTAGTGGAGACCATCTTTGCAAACAAACCTATCTCTTGCATGCTTGCATGCATAACTTAGATCCCATTGTTTTATGTGTGAGAATTGTTTGATTGATTATTGGTTTGGAATGCTTGTTGATATTGTGTTTGCCTGATTGATTGTAGTGAAGTTAGAAAAGTGTGAGACTAGCAAGATCAAGGAGTAAACCAACATTCCCTACCAAAAGAAAGGCAAGTGACACTATCATCTAAAGTCCTACTATTTTCATTATACTTAGTGGATTTTGAAACATGCATGAAAAGAATTTCTATACTTATGCTATGCTAAATCCTAATAGGATACCCTATACATTCCTTAGTGAAAACTATGTAGTTGATACATGCTTAGCCATGCTATATTTTGAAAAGAGATACATGTTAAGATTTTATGAAGTTGAGAAAAGGACTTGTGTTTTTATATAATAAAACAAGGACTCAATGAACCACCTGGGTGGACAAGGATACTTTGAGTTTTGGAGAAGGTGGCAACAAAAGGAACCATGTCTATGGCAATCTCTTTGTGTTGTGCTCCAAAGGAAAACCACCCAGGAAACTTAGAGATTGAACATGTTTCTCCAATTGTGGCTTTCGTGTGCAACCACATGCTATTTATGGCTCTGGCTTAGTCAACTACATTGGGAAGACCCATGCATTGTCTTCAGATTACTGGACATGGGGACCTGGAATCCTACATGGGTGCTGAAGACAAGCTAGCAATGGTGTATGGGAGGACCCTCTGGAAAGACTTTGTCACATTCTCAATCTGCCGGTACTCCATCTTGGTGAGCACCAATCCAGTGGCCACTGGTGGCAACAAGATGGGATTGTGACATGTGGGTAAAGTGTACTACTTCTGCAGAAGATAATAAAATCTAAGTACTTAGCCGTGTCCCTGGTTATGGACAATACTGAGCAACTAAAGTTTGAAGCTATGGGAAATCTCGACATTCTAATTTCTAAAAGAAAACTTTTAAAGACTTGATGCACTTGGGGGTACCAAGGAACTCAAGAGATTTTGATGAAAACTTGAACACTTGGGGTTACCAAGGAGCTCAAGAGATTTTTAACAAAGACACTTGGCGGATTACAAGGAGGTGACAAGAGATCAAAACCCTTTTGAAAAGATAGGATAAATTATTGCTTTCTGCAAATGAGCCTAAAACCCTACTTAGCCAAATATGCATGTAATGATAGGATCCACTCATATTAAACTTAGTAGTGAAACTTGACAATATAATTCAAATGTATTGACCCTTGTGGCTGTAACTTGTAATGTTGCAGGTTTGATTGTTTTAGTGAAGATTGATTGATTAGGATTACAAAGTCTACAACCAACATGTCTGCCTGTGGAACTTTGGAGATGAAGGACCCCATGCTTATAGTTATTCCGCTGCAATGTAATGTAATAGCCAAATGAGCTATGCAAGATGTAATAAAATTATGTTATTCCTGGTTATAAAGTTATATTATGACCCTTGTTTCTTGATATTACATCTTAACTGTGGATGCTAGCTATTGATCCAGGGACTAGCATTGTAAACACAGCGTACTCCACCTTATATTAAATAAAGGTTGGGACACTCCCTCTACATGGCCTCAATCTCAAGAACTTGGTAAGCATGTCAAAACCCGGTGGGTTGTTGTTGTTATTGTTGTTATTGTTGTTCTTGTTGTTATTGTTGTTGTTGTTGTTGTTGTTGTTGTTGTTGTTGTTGTTGTTGTTGTTGTTGTTGTTGTTGTTGTTGTTGTTGTTGTTGTTGTTGTTGTTGTTGTTCTGGTTCTGGATGAACGTAGTCATCATTTGCATCAGCTGAGTCTGAGCTGTCATCATTTGCTGCATCTCAGGGGTGATGTTGTTGTTGTTGGGGTTGGGATTGGCACGACGGGGAGGCATCTGTGGTTTGTTCAACAGAGATAAGAATGAGATACCCATAGATGCTATCATGCACAATACATCACATAAACAATCATCAAGCATGCATCATAATAATAATAGTTCAACAACAAAAACGACAAGTTTGCAAAGTAAACACACCAATAACAAGCCATCCACATGTTGGATGGTCATTGCGACACAAATAAAGTATGATAGATAAATGATAAATGAGTAGTCATCACTACTCCTCTGCATCAACCTCCTCCTCAACAAAGGTAAGACACACATTCTCCATAGCGGTCTTGTATTCCTCGACATTGGTGGTCAAGGTCTCTACTTTGGCTTTGAGAGCTCTCAGAATGTGGTCAAGGTCTCTACTTTGGCTTTGAGAGCCCTCTTCTGAGAACGAAGCCTCTCAATCACAGTCTGCTGATGCTCGAGCTCGAAGTCCTTGGCCTGCAGTTCTTCAGTCATGTCCTGAATCCTCTTGTTCCTATCTTGGACTCGCTTCTCTTGACTCTTGAACTTTCTGTCCTGGCTCTCGAACTTTGCCTCCATCTCCTTGACTATCTCATCTTGCTCCGCGAAGATCTTGTCCTTCTCACGAAGCTGCACCTGGAGTTCGTCATTGCTAAGCATGACGTTGGTCCTATCAGTGTCCACGTGCCTAAGAAGAACCTCTAAGTCCTGGAGGTATAGGCGAATCGGCTCTGCTGTCTCCCTCGAAGTGTCCTCGAAGTCGATGGCCTCTCCATCCTCATCTCGTCTACCGAAGACGTGGAAGTGAGTACCTCTAACCTATCGAGAGTGTCTCCCTAACAGTCGTCCAATCAAGTCGTGCATGACTACCTCTAGGCCTCTCTCCTTGTCATTGTGCATGAGCTTGAAGATGATAGCCTTCGTGGTAGGCTCAGTCTGGCGTCCGGGCTGATTGACCTTGAAACCCCAAAGGTCTTTCCTCTCAAACTTGGTGAGGGGAAGCACCATGATGGTAGGAAGAGGGATATTGAGCAAACTAGTGAGCTCAATAATACGAGGACCAAAGCGAGTTCCCTGGAACTCCTCAACAGTGCTGATGGTAACATTAGGCATCTATTTATAAGATAGAAAAAGTTAGAAACAACACAATTTAAGATAAACACAAGGCAAAGCATCACATGCATATCTTTGGAAATCAAAACACACAAGTCATGGCATACATGGATCCATTACAACAACCAAGGTTCAACTTATTTTAAGCAATATTTGGAAAATAAAGTGATAAGTGGTGGTCCAACTAGCGAAGTATGCTTACAATCCTATCTCACTAGATATGTTGGCTAACACAATATTTCTAGAAGCTATCACTCTATCTTGAGAACATGACTCCATTACTAAGTCTATAATGTCTCCTCTTAAGGTTTGGTTGGTAGCCTCCAACTCTTGGGTATGTTTCTTCTCTTCTTTTAGGCTATTTTGGATGTTGAACATTCTGCACTTGACTCTATCACCAAGTTCTTTGATGGTCTTCCAAGCTGCATCCCTTGCTGAGTCAAAGAATGTAGGGTGCGTCACTGAATTGGTGAACATGCAGAATCCTGATTCCTTGAGGTTGTCTTCCTTGTTTTTATACAAGTGAAGTTGCACCCACTAGTACTCAACTCCTTCATCCATCACATGAAAGCCTTTGTACACAGCTGCACCATGTATTTCCATTGCAACCATGAGGTCCTTGAGAGCCTTGGGGAATTCTGTCTCACACTCCAAAGTCATTGTCATGAGTGGTCCTTTCCTTACGGCTTCGTTGATGGAGTTCATCTACAAATAGAGATGAGAAAAAAGATTAGAAAAGTTTACGAGAAGAATAGACAAGTGTAGAAGTTGTTGAAATTTTTTCCTTAGTGGTTTCCAATCCTAGGGTCATAATCCTACAGGCAACACAGTGCTCTGATACCATCTATAAGATCCCTCCTTTATAAAGGAAAAGGGTCCCTGTGATTGCAATGCTAGTCCCTGGATCAATGCTAGCATCCACAGTTTAAGATGAAGTACACAGAAACAAAGGTCATTATTACAGTCATTCCAGAGACAAACATAGTCTTTACAACTCCATGGCCACAGGCCTAGTACAAGAGTTTAAATAAGTAAATAGATAACAAGTCTTCATCTTCATGTGCCACAGGCAAACATGTTGAGTGTAGACTCATGACTCCTAATCCTCATCAGAGTAACCTGCAACATCACAAGTTACATCCACAGTGGGTCAATACATTGGAATAGTATTGGAAAGTGATACCTTAGTATAATTTTGGTGGACTAGATACTATATGCAGTTTGGCTAAGTGTAGCTTAGGCTTGCTTTGCTCAAAATAGGTTTTGCCTATTAGTTGAAATCACTAAGTTTTTCTTTGTCAAAACCTTTCCCAAGGAACCACCAATAGACATTGGGGTCCTTCATGCTTGTTCACCCACAAGTTTTTACTTAGAAATTGGGATGAGGAGATTCTTGATAGCTTCCATGTCTTGATGCTCAAGTTGTCCTTTTCCAGGGACATGGCTAAGTACTTAGATTCTTCCATCTGCAGAGGTTGTGCACTTTCCCCACAAGCCTTGATTTTCACCAAGACAGGACCTTTTCAGAAGCCTTCCCTTATAACAAATGGACGTGCTCCAACCTATCATCCCACTACCACCAACTGTCCAAATGGCTAAGTTATTGCAACCTATATGATCCTGACAGAGCCCATATTGCCAAGTGGCTGCACTAGAAGCTTCTTAACATTTGGCCTCTAAAATCTCTTCGTTCCTGGGTGGCTTTCCACAAGTGAGATACACAAGGTAATCCATAGAAATGGGCCTTGTGTAACCACTCAACATAAACCATTCCTTCCATTCCACCCAGGTGTTTCATTCACTTAGTTGTTTTATTAGGCAAAACACAAGTCCAAAGACTTAGAAATATTTTCATCATAGCATGTATATTTCACCACCCTTGGTTGCTACTAGCTAGGCTAAGCATGGCATAGATAAGCATCTTAACTTAGAAATTTCTAGCAATTCTACAACTACTAGGATTTCCCAAGCATAGTATATAAGCAAAATATAACATGCAAGACTAGCAAAATATTTCTAATGCTTAGTAGAAAACATAGGGATGAAAATATCATGAAGCACCACTTGCCTTGGTAGTTTGGAGAGTAGCTACACTCCTCACAATCACAATCACTATTGGCACCAAAATCTACACATAGAATCATAGCAACAAATCACATACAAAATAAATACAAGCAAAAATATATGGATGCATGCAATATGATATGTGATGATTTTCTAAACTCAACAAAACAAGTGTACAGTACTGGTTCATAAACAAGTTCAAAACTTGCCAAACAACATTTATTTAAACACTAAAACATTACTTAAACAATTCATATACTCAAAATAGCCCTACACATGTTTCTGTAAATAAAACCATTTTAACAGAAGCAAAACATTAAACACATTGCATATTTAGAAAGGGCTTGTTCTCCTGATTCCATTGATATAAAATTTGTCAATTTTGAACGTGGGAATCAAATGTTATGGCTAAAACAATTTCAAACAACTAATAGGTTCTGTTGGAGATATGCCCTAGAGGCAATAATAAATGTAGTTATTATTATATCTTTGTGTTTATGATAAATGTTTACATTCATGCTATAATAGTATTAACAAGGAAACATTAATACTTGTGTGATTTGTAAACTTAATTTGAAGTCCCTAGTATAGCCTCTATACTTCACTAGCTTGTTGGTTGATAAATGATTGTGGTTTCCCTATCATGAACATTGAGATGTTATCAACAACAAGATCATATCATTAGGAGAATGATATGGTGGACATACTCCTATAGATAAGCGTAGCATAAAGATCAAGTCATTTCAATAGTTCAATTGCTATATGCTTTCTGATACATAGTAACCTAATTCCTTCGACCATGAGATCATGCATATCACCTTTACCGGATGGATGCTTTGATGACATCAAACACCACACCGTAACTGGGTGGCTATAAAGGTGGCATTGAGTGTTCGGAAAGTATTGGTTGAGACACATGGATCAAGAGTGGGATTTGTCCATCCATATGACGGATAGATATTCTCTGGGCCCTCTCGGTGAAATGTCATCCAATTAGCTTGCAAGCATGTGACTGGCTCACAAGGGATCACATATCACGGGAACGAGAAAAGAGTACTTATCAGTAACGAGGTTGAACTAGGTATGCAGAGATACCGACGATCATAACCTCGGATAAGTAACATATCGTGAGACAAAGGGAAATTGGTATCGTATGTAAGTGGTTCATTCGATCGCAAAGTAATCGTAGAAATATGTGGGAGCCATATGAATTTCCAGATTCCTCTATTGGTTATTGTTCGGAGAAGTGTCTCGATCATGTCTGCATAATTCACGAACCGTAGGGAGACACACTTAAGGATTCGACGTTGTTTTGAGTAGTTATGGTATTATGAGAAAGAGACCGAATGTTGTTCGGAGTCTCGGATGGGATCCGGGATATCACGAGGTGATCCGGAATGGTCCGGAGAATAAGATTCATATAAGGAAAGTCCCGTTTCGGAGTTCGGAAATGATTCCGGTGAATGTTCTAGAAGGTTCCGGAATGTCCGGCACTCCGGGAGGGGGGAGGGGTACATGAATGTGTCATTACATATTGGAATGATTGCATCATGTACTAAGTGTTCTTGCTGTTCCAAATAAAGGATTAAATTGAATCCTAAAACAGAAAAGCCAAATGTCCAGTTTGAAAGTCAAACGGCTAAAACAAGAAACTGTGGGAAACAAGCAAGAGGAGGCAAAAACCGACTTGGGGGAGGAGTCCCTCCTCTCCAAGCCGGCGGCCCACCTAGGCCGAGTTGGGGAGGGACTCCCCTCCCTCCCCTGGCGCGGCGGCCCCTCCACCCATAAAAGGAGGGGCAGGGCCTCCTCCTCTAGACACAAGTTTCTACCTCTAATCTCCGGTTTAGAGCCGTTTTGGTTTAGAGCTTCTAATTGCTTTAGCCTGCGGTTTAGAGACTTCTAATTGGTGTGTCTAATCTCTAGACCACTAATAGCCCTCTCTCATAATCCACCATACTCGCTCCGGCTTAAGGCGAAGCCCTGCGGGATTTCCCCTCTACTTCCGGTACCACGCTGTTGTGCTGCCAGAATCGCGAGGAGAGTGCTACAACCTCCGCTGCCTGCTGGAACAAGGGAGAGGAAGGTCTTCGTCGAGTACCGAACGTGTGACCGACTGCGGGAGCGCTGCCGGAACGCAGCGCCGGAAGGATCGTCTACACGATCTTGAGATCGGGAAGAGTACGACTACATCACCCACGAGAATCCGCTCTCGTTAAACACTTTGGAATCTTCGAGGGTAAGTTATTCCATCGACTCGTTGCTACAATCTAGTAGATAGATCTTGGCTTGTTTGTTTGTATGCGGTAGAAAATTTTGTTTTCCATGCTACGAACCCCTACAGTGGTATCAGAGTCGTGTCTATATGTAGGTCTGTTGCACGAGTAGAACACAATGGTCATTGTGGGCGTTGATGCTTTTATTGTCGATTACTTCTTGTGTACTTTGCATCTTGCGGTATGTTGGGATGAAGCGGCCCGGGATAACCTTACATGACATCGTTCATGAGACTTGCTCCACGCTTGACATGCAACTTGTATTGCATAAGTGGCTTTGCGGGTGCCTGTTTCTCCTAGCATAGTTAAGATCCAATTTACAACGGGTGATCAACAATGCTAGTATCAATGTTGTGGTTCTTGTTCGTAAGTTAGAATGACACTTATTGAAAGCCCCAAACCACGTAAAATATGCAAAGAAAGTAGAGGCGTCTAACTTTGTTTTGCAGGGGTGTGCAGTGATGTGATATGGCCATGATTGTGATTATATTTGATGTATGCAATGTTCCTTATTGTAAGTTGGCAACCGGCAGGAGCCATATGGTTGTCTTTAATTTATGTTAAGACCCGCGTGTCTATTCAAAGTAGTTGTAATAGTTGAAGCCGGTGGACGACAACCATGGAGAAGCCTCATTGACCTTGATGCAATGCCGGTGATGATGGAGATCATGTTCGTGCTTGAAGATGGAGATCGGAAGCACAAAGAAGAAAGGCCATATCATATCACATATATATTGAATTGCATGTGATGTTAATCCTTTATGCATCTTGTATTGCTTAGTAGACGACGGTAGCATTATAAGATGATCCCTCATGCACATCAATTTCAAGTCATAAAGTGTTCACCCTTAGTTAGCACCGTTGCTAAAGCTTGTTGTTTCGAAGCACCACGTGATGATCGGGTGTGTTAGATTCTGCAAGTGTATACAACGTGAGCAAGCCAGATTTGCTCATGCGGAAACTAAGGTTTGATCTTGACGAGCCTAGCATGTACAGACATGGTCTCGGAACACGGATCACCGAAAGGTAAAGCATGAATCATATAGTAGATATGATGAACATGTCGATTGTTCGCCATTGAAACTATGTCAACTCTCGTGATGATCGGTGTTGATATGGTGGATTTGGTTCGTGTGATCACTAAAACAATGTGAGGGATATTGTTTTGAGTGGGAGTTCACCTAGTTTAATTTCATTATTAATTTGAACTCAATTTGTCATAAACTTAGTCTAAACTATTGCAAATATGTTGTAGATCAATGGCAGCACCTACCATCAATTTTAATGCGTTCCTAGAGAAAGAAAAGTTGAAAAACAATGGAAGCAACTTCGCGGATTGGTTCCGCAATTTGAGGATTGTCCTCACAGCTGGTAATTTGACCTATGTGCTGGATGCACCGCTGGGTGACCCACCTGCAGATGATGCTCCCGATGAAGTAAAGAATGTTTACCTCGCTCGGAAGAATCAGTACTCCATAGTTCAGTGTGCTATCTTGTATGGTTTGGAATCGGAGCTTCAGAAAAGGTTTGAGGATTCAGACCCATATGATATTGTCGAGGATCTCAAATTGATTTTTGAGACTCATGCGGCAATTGAAAGTTATGAGGCTTCTGAAAAGTTCTTTAACTGCAAGATGGAAGAGGGCAGCTCCGTCAGTGAGCATGTGCTTAAGATGTCTGGGCACGCAAACAAACTTCAAAGCTTGGGTATTGTGATTCCTAATGCTTTGGGGATTTACCGTGTCCTCCAATCACTACCACCAAGTTACAAGAACTTTGTGATGAACTACAACATGCAGAACATGAACAAGACGTTGCCAGAACTCTTTGCCATGTTGAAATCTGCAGAAGTGGAGATTAAGAAAGAGCACCAAGTGTTGTTGGTCAATAAGACCACCAAATTCAAGAAAGGCAAGTCTAAGCAAAAGGGACACTTCAAGAAGGGTGGTAAGAAAGTTACCACGCCGGCGAAGAAGACCAAGGCTGGACCTAAGCCTGATACTGAGTGCTTTTACTGCAAGGGAGAAGGTCACTGGAAGCGGAATTGCCCAAAGTACTTGGCGGATTTGAAGAACGACAACATCAAGAAGAAAGGTATATCTGATATACATGTTATTGATGTGTATCTCACTAGTACTCGTAGTAGTGCCTGGGTATTTGATACTGGTTCGGTTGCTCATATTTGTAACTCGAAACAGGTGCTGCAGAATAAACGGAAGCTAGCGAAGAACGAGGTGACGATGCGCGTGGGAAACGGATCAAAGGTTGATGTGATCGCGGTCGGCACGCTACCCCTTCATCTACCATCGGGATTAGTTTTATACTTAAATAATTGTTATTTGGTGCCTGCGTTGAGCATGAACATTATATCGGGATCTTGTTTATTGCGAGACGGTTACTTATTTAAGTCCGAGAATAATGGTTGTTCGATTTATATGAGTAATATGTTTTACGCACATGCACCTTTGATAGATGGTCTATTCTTATTGAATCTCGATAGTGGAAATACACATATCAACAACATTGAGGCTAAACGTTTGAAATCAAGCGATAATTCGACCTATATGTGGCACTGTCGTCTTGGTCACATTGGAGTGAAGCGTATGAAGAAACTCCATTCCGATGGACTTCTTGAATCACTTGATTTTGAATCACTTGAAAGATGCGAAGCATGTCTGATGGGAAAAATGACTAAGACTCCATTTTCTAGTATGATGGAGCGAGCTACGGACTTATTGGAAATCATACATACCGATGTGTGTGGTCCAATGAGTGTAGCATCGCGCGGTGGTTATCGTTATGTTCTTACCTTCACGGATGACTTGAGTAGATATGGGTATATCTATTTCATGAAACATAAGTCCGAAACTTTCGAGAAGTTTAAGGAGTTTCAAAGTGAGGTAGAGAATCAACGTAACAAGAAGATTAAATTTCTACGTTCTGATCGTGGAGGTGAATATCTAAGTTAGGAGTTTGGCGAGCATTTGAAGAAATGCGGAATACTTTCACAATTGACACCGCCGGGAACACCACAGCGTAATGGTGTGTCCGAACGTGGTAATCGAACTCTCTTAGATATGGTTCGTTCTATGATGTCACTTACAGATTTACCGCTATCATTTTGGGGTTATGCATTAGAAACAGCCGCATTCACTTTAAATAGGGCACCATCTAAATCCGTTGAAACGACACCGTATGAATTATGGTTTGGGAAGAAACCTAAATTGTCGTTCCTTAAAGTTTGGGGATGCGAAGCCTATGTAAAGAAGTTACAGCCGGACAAGCTTGAACCCAAAGCGGAAAAATGTGTCTTCATAGGATACCCGAAGGAAACTATTGGGTATACCTTCTATCATAGATCCGAAGGCAAAATCTTCGTTGCCAAGAATGGATCCTTTCTAGAGAAGGAATTTCTCTCGAAAGAAGTGACTGGAAGGAAAGTAGAACTCGACGAGGTTGTCGAACCTTCTCTCGAAATTGCGAGTAGCGCAGCACCGGAAGAAGTTCCTGTGGTGCCTGCACCAATTAGAGAGGGAGCTAATGATGGTGATCATGAAACTTCGGTTGAAGTTGCTACAGAGCCTCGGAGGTCAATGAGAACTCGTACCACTACAGATTGGTATGATCCCGTTATGAGTGTCATGTTGGTGGACAACACCGATGACCCCGAGACATATGAGGAAGCGATGATGAGCCCAGATTCCAATAAATGGCAAGAAGCCATGAAATCCGAGATTGGATCCATGTACGAAAACCAAGTATGGACTTTGGTGGACTTACCGGATGGCCGAAAGGCTGTCGAGAACAAATGGATTTTCAAGAAGAAAACAGATGCTGATGGTAATGTTACTGTCTATAAAGCTCGACTTGTCGCAAAAGGGTTTCGACAAATTCAAGGAGTTGACTACGATGAGACTTTCTCACCGGTAGCGAAGCTAAAGTCTGTGAGGATTATGTTAGCAATCGCTGCATATTATGATTATGAGATATGGCAGATGGATGTCAAAACAGCATTCCTCAATGGAGATATTGATGAAGAGTTGTATATGATGCAACCCAAAGGTTTTGTCGATCCTAAAGATGCTAACAAGGTATGCAAACTTCAACGGTCCATCTATGGATTGAAGCAAGCATCCCGAAGTTGGAATCAACGTTTTGATAAGGTAATCAAAAGTTTTGGTTTTATACAAACTTATGGAGAAGCTTGTATTTACAAGAAAGTGAGTGGGAGCTCTGTAGCATTCTTAATACTATATGTGGATGACATATTGTTGATTGGGAATGATGTAGACCTTCTTAATAGTGTCAAAGAATATTTGAATAATAGTTTTTCAATGAAGGATCTTGGCGAAGCAGCTTACATATTAGGCATAAAGATTTATAGAGATAGATCGAAACGCCAAATATCATTGTCACAGAGTACATATTTGGACAAAGTTCTAAAGAGGTTTGGAATGGAAGAAAGCAAGAAAGGGTTCTTGCCCATGTTGCCCAATACGACCTTGAGTAAAACTCAAAGTCCGACATCGGCAGAAGATAGAGAAAGGATGAGTAAGACTCCCTATGCATCAGCCATAGGATCTCTAATGTATGCCATGCTATGTACTAGACCCGACATCGCATATGCTGTTAGTCTAACTAGCAGACATCAAAGTGATCCAGGAGTGGATCATTGGACAGCGGTCAAAAACATCCTTAAGTACTTGAGAAGAACTAAAGATATGGTTCTTTCTTATGGAGGTGATGAACAGCTCGTTGTTAATGGTTACACCGATGCTAGTTGGAACACCGATCCGGATGATTCTAAATCACAATCTGGATACGTATTTATTTTGAATGGTGCAGCAGTTAGCTGGAGGAGTGCAAAGCAAAGCGTTGTGGCGAGATCTTCAACTGAATCGGAATACATGGCTGCTTCGGAGGCTTCTCAAGAAGCGATATGGATGAAAGAGTTCATTACAGAGCTGGGTGTGGTTCCTAGTGCGCTGGACCCAATGTCTATCTACTGTGATAACATGGGCGCCATAGCCAATGCGCAAGAACCAAGGTCACACAAGAAGCTGAAGCATATCAAGCTACGTTTTCACGCTATTCGAGAACATATCCAGGATGGGGATATAAAGATTTACAAAGTACACACAGATCTGAATGTGGTGGATCCGTTGACTAAACCTCTCCCGAGGGCAAAACATGACCAACACCAAACTGCCATGGGTGTTCGGTATATTACCATGTAATCTAGATTAGATGACTCTAGTGCAAGTGGGAGACTGTTGGAGATATGCCCTAGAGGCAATAATAAATGTAGTTATTATTATATCTTTGTGTTTATGATAAATGTTTACATTCATGCTATAATAGTATTAACAAGGAAACATTAATACTTGTGTGATTTGTAAACTTAATTTGAAGTCCCTAGTATAGCCTCTATACTTCACTAGCTTGTTGGTTGATAAATGATTGTGGTTTCCCTATCATGAACATTGAGATGTTATCAACAACAAGATCATATCATTAGGAGAATGATATGGTGGACATACTCCTATAGATAAGCGTAGCATAAAGATCAAGTCATTTCAATAGTTCAATTGCTATATGCTTTCTGATACATAGTAACCTAATTCCTTCGACCATGAGATCATGCATATCACCTTTACCGGATGGATGCTTTGATGACATCAAACACCACACCGTAACTGGGTGGCTATAAAGGTGGCATTGAGTGTTCAGAAAGTATTGGTTGAGACACATGGATCAAGAGTGGGATTTGTCCATCCATATGACGGATAGATATTCTCTGGGCCCTCTCGGTGAAATGTCATCCAATTAGCTTGCAAGCATGTGACTGGCTCACAAGGGATCACATATCACGGGAACGAGAAAAGAGTACTTATCAGTAACGAGGTTGAACTAGGTATGCAGAGATACCGACGATCATAACCTCGGATAAGTAACATATCGTGAGACAAAGGGAAATTGGTATCGTATGTAAGTGGTTCATTCGATCGCAAAGTAATCGTAGAAATATGTGGGAGCCATATGAATTTCCAGATTCCTCTATTGGTTATTGTTCGGAGAAGTGTCTCGATCATGTCTGCATAATTCACGAACCGTAGGGAGACACACTTAAGGATTCGACGTTGTTTTGAGTAGTTATGGTATTATGAGAAAGAGACCGAATGTTGTTCGGAGTCTCGGATGGGATCCGGGATATCACGAGGTGATCCGGAATGGTCCGGAGAATAAGATTCATATAAGGAAAGTCCCGTTTCGGAGTTCGGAAATGATTCCGGTGAATGTTCTAGAAGGTTCCGGAATGTCCGGCACTCCGGGAGGGGGGAGGGGTACATGAATGTGTCATTACATATTGGAATGATTGCATCATGTACTAAGTGCTCTTGCTGTTCCAAATAAAGGATTAAATTGAATCCTAAAACAGAAAAGTCAAATGTCCAGTTTGAAAGTCAAACGGCTAAAACAAGAAACTGTGGGAAACAAGCAAGAGGAGGCAAAAACCGACTTGGGGGAGGAGTCCCTCCTCTCCAAGCCGGCGTCCCACCTAGGCCGAGTTGGGGAGGGACTCCCCTCCCTCCCCTGGCGCGCCGGCCCCTCCACCCATAAAAGGAGGGGCAGGGCCTCCTCCTCTAGACACAAGTTTCTACCTCTAATCTCCGGTTTAGAGCCGTTTTGGTTTAGAGCTTCTAATTGCTTTAGCCTGCGGTTTAGAGCCTTCTAATTGGTGTGTCTAATCTCTAGACCACTAATAGCCCTCTCTCATAATCCACCATACTCGCTCCGGCTTAAGGCGAAGCCCTGCGGGATTTCCCCTCTACTTCCGGTACCACGCTGTTGTGCTGCCGGAATCGCGAGGAGAGTGCTACAACCTCCGCTGCCTGCTGGAACAAGGGAGAGGAAGGTCTTCATCGAGTACCGAACGTGTGACCGACTGCGGGAGCGCTGCCGGAACGCAGCTCCGGAAGGATCGTCTACACGATCTTGAGATCGGGAAGAGTACGACTACATCACCCACGAGAATCCGCTCTCGTTAAACACTTTGGAATCTTCGAGGGTAAGTTATTCCATCGACTCGTTGCTACAATCTAGTAGATAGATCTTGGCTTGTTTGTTTGTATGCGATATAAAATTTTGTTTTCCATGCTACGAACCCCTACAGGTTCAAATCCTGATTTTAAATCTAATTCCTGGCCACGCGTCACGTTCTGATTGGCGCGTACCGGTTCGCTCAGGATCGCACACACAGGCCGTTAGATCTACTTAATCTGCACGGCCCAGATCTACTCATACCGATTCGTTAAGTGATCTATTTATACGCGCTGGATCTAGATCCAAGGGTCCACGATCAAGCGACCATGGATGGGCGGCGCCAGTGGTGGCATCTGGCGGCGGCGGCTCTGTCTACGGCGGCGCGGAGGCTACAGGGGGTTCTAGGGTCGACGGAGGTGCTTACCGGGCTCGTGGCGATGCACTGATGCTCAATGTGGCGACGGCTTGGCAAGGGGCGCACGGACATGGCTTCACGGGATCGTCGGAGTTGCTGGCGGCGTCAGATGCTTGTTGTCGAAGACGTTGCCGAGGTTCTGCGTCGACCTAGCACGAGCCAGATGGTTTAGGAGATGCACAAAGGCCTGGCGATCAAGACAGTATCAAAGGGGAGGCAAGGGGTGGTCTCGTTTTACCTGAATTGCACGTCGGAGTCGAGCGGCGGCTCAGGTGTTCGCGGGTGTGGACGAAGATGTCGCTCTGGGTCACGAGAAAGCAAACAGAGGGCATCAGTGAATGCGCAAAGACATGCTGGTCATGATGGTTTGAACCAGAGACAGGGGGGCGGCCAGTACTCACCGAGATTGGTCGCCGGAGTTGCTCTGTCTGCGGTGGTGCAAGGGAGATTGCGGGCAGCCTGGTGGCGGAGTGGTGGCGCTAGGTGAGGGGAAATTCCCGCGGTGCAGAGGGGGTTAAGTAGGCAGAAGGGGGGCGGCGATTAAGCACGGAATCAATGGCAATTAAGCCCACAGTGACTGCGGCGAGGTAACGGCGGAGCGAGCGTCGCGGCCGCGCGTGATTGACGACGACGACGTGGTCGCGGGGTCCACTTGTCAGCGAGTGAAACAGAGAGGAGGTGGGGTCGGGTGATCACTGACTTGGTGGGTTCGTCTGCGAGTGAGAGAGAGAGAGGGATCCCGGGTGGGCTTAGTGGGCTGAATCCGTCGTTGGGCTAGATAGATGGCGCAGGCCCTTTTCCAATTCTTTTCTCCTTTTCTTTTTCTGTTTTCAATTTCAGGAATCAAATTCAAATGATTTCAAAACCTATTTGAATTCAAATCTTTTTAGGATTTTTGCAGTGTGCAACAATCACATTTCTGGGCATAAAACCAAGTGGTCACTTTGAATTGGCTTGGTCACTTGGAATAAAATAAAATAAGCAGTGTCATAGCACTAGTTTGAATAGGTTTTGAAATTGGTTTTGAAATCATATTTGTTTTGAAACTTTGGTTTAAATCTTAGTAATCTAGCAATACAACCTGAGAGCAATAAGAGAACAAAGTTTGGTTTCATGAACAACAATCTCTCATTGGAGAGTAGCATTTGATTCAAATGCTGATCACATAAAATAATGAGCTCATATGCTCCTGTTTTTGAATTGATTTATTTGGTATGAACTCTATATGTGATCATGAATGCATGGATGATATGCATGAGTTTGAAACATGATTTTAGGGATGTTACACAATTGAACTATTAAAATTACTTGATCTTTATGCTACGCTTATCTATAGGAGTATGTCCATCATACCATTCTCCTAACGATATGATCTTGTTGTTAATAACATCTCAATGTTCATGATAGAGAAACCACAATCATTTATTAACCAACAAGCTAGTATTATAAAGAGGCTTTACCAGGGACTCTAATTTAGTTTACAAATCACACAAGTATTAATGTTTCCTTGTTAATACTGTTATAGCATGAATGTAAACATTTATCATAAACACAAAGATATAATAATAACTACATTTATTATTGCCTCTAGGGCATTTCTCCAACACTTCGTGCGTACGAAGGTCAAGTTCGGCATGCACGTCTTCAACCATGTAATAGAGTTCCCCTACATGAAGCAGCCGGAAAGCAGTAAGAAGGAAGCCTACTACGCACTCCATCACGAGGGCGTTCCTACTAGACCAGCAGAATTCTATGCTGCCAGATCATCTCAAACATTGGGCCGAAGCCAAGGCCAAGATCACTGATTCAGATATTAGACAAGAGATGTATCGCATCCAGCAGCAGTTTGGGGCAATCATCTTTCGAGATGTCATGACTTCGGGGGGGATCTTCTACGGAGGAAATATCCCGAATAACCGTGACACAGAAGATCGCCTAGAGATATAGGGTGACTATAGGAAGTTCATGACGAGACAAGGTGTCCTCCCGTTCCCTAAGCCAATCAGAAGGCTTGATGTTGGCCTAGTTGTAGTTCCAAACTATAGATGACCTTTGTGTGTGTGTGGACAAGTGTACATGCTACTACTTATCTTATTAAGTTTATGAATCATCGCTTACTTCTTTTGCTTATTATTATTATTATATATCAATGAATGCTTGTTTTTTTTGCTTACTTTATTAGTCTTTTTTCCTTACTTTATTAGTCTTTTTTCGAGAATGCCGATGATTGAAATGTCGTGGCACACTATATATGTGAATGTTCTACTATGGGATTGTGAGCCTTGTGATATGCACAAGTCCAGGTATTATGCATCCTACTTGGCTCACGGTTCCGTCGTAGCATATTCCTGTGTCCAACGACCTATGTATATATATAAGGCATTCTTTTTAAGTTACTTTGGTCTTTTTTGAGAATAATGCCGATGATTGAAATGTCGTGGCACACTATATATGTGAATGTGCTACGACGGGATAGTTAGCCTTGTGATATGCACAAGTCCAGGTGTTGTGCATCCTACTTGGCTAACTGTTCCGTCGTAGCATATTCCTGTGTCCAACGACCTATGTATATATATATGAGGCATTCTTTTCGAGTTACATTGGTGTTTTTCGAGAATAATGCCGTTTATTGAAATGTCGTGGCACACTATATATGTGAATGTGCTGTGATGGGATTGTAAGCCTTGTGTTATGCACAAGTCCAGATGTTGTGCATCCTACTTGGCTTACAGTTCCATCATAGCATATTCTTGTGTCCAACGACCTAGCTAGTTATATATGAGGCATTCTTTTTGAGTTGCTTTGGTATTTTTCGAGAATAATGCCGATGATTAAAATGCCGTGGCACACTATATATGTGAATGTGCTGCGACGGTATTGTAAGCCTTCTGCTATGCACAAATCTAGGTGTTGTGCATCCTACTTGGCTTACAGTTCCGTCGTAGCATATTCCTGTGTTCAACGACCTAGTTATATATGAGGCATGAGTTTTGAGTTACTTTGGTCTTTTTCGAGAATGCCGATGATTGAAATGTCGTGGCACACTATATATGTGAATGTGCTACGATGGGATTGTCCGCCTTGTGCTATGCACACGTCCAGGTGTTGTGCATCCTACTTGGCGGACAGTTCCATCGTATCATATTCCTGTGTCGAACAACCTAGTTATATATGAGGCATGCTTTTTGAGTTTGGTCTTTTTGATTTAGGAGTACTTTCTATAAGTGTATCTTCATATGCGACTTTAATTATACATGTTTTTTTCAATCACCAGTTAATTATTATTGTCAACTTGTAGATGACGTGGTACATCGTGTACAAGCGATGGGTTACCGGAGTCTACGATGATTGGGAAGACTGCCGGAGACAGCTGCATCGTTTTAGCGGCAATAGATACAAAGTGTACAACACTATGGTGGAGGCGGAAGCTAGATACACGCGCTATCTAGCTGGAGTTAGGACGAGGAACCAGATGAAGACCTACACCTTCGTCGCGGTGATGCTTATCGTCTTTGGTTGTTTATCCCGCGTTTGTGTCTAGCTAGTTTAGATGTCTAGGCGAGCTTCCGAACACTAACTTGTTCGAGACACATGTATTTGCATGTCACCAACTACTTTGTAACTTGATCGAAACAATGTAACTTATACTATGTATTCATGTATGAGACTTATCTATATGTATTTGTTTCAATCTTGTTTTGCAAATTGTGTATTTATATATATAATTGTATATCTTGTATCTGTGTGTGTAGATCTATCTGTAATATTGTATATAATCTGTATTGTATATCATCTGGCTCTGAAATTAAAAAAACAAAAAAAACGCCCGTGGTACACATGGCATAGCTTTTGTGGTGCACTACAGCTAAAGCGCACCTGCGCAGCTTCATGGCGCACTACAATGTGCGCCACAGAAGATCCTACCCGTAGCACACCTGCCTTCCTAGCCGTGGCGCACTAGTAGGTGTGCTACGCCTATCTCGACATAACCGTAGCGCACCAGGCAGTGCGCCACGGCTAGGAGATAGCCGCAGCGTGAGGCTAGTGGTGCACTGCTAGTGCGCCACGGATGGCCATTCCAGGTGCGCCACGCATGCCCTTTTTCCTAGTAGTGGCACCATCTTTCTTATCCACAAATAGAACAGGTGACCTCCACGGCGATGCACTGGGTTGAATCAGATCTTTGCTAATCATGTCATCCAGTTGCTTCTTCAGCTCCACTAACTCAGATAGGTTCATACCATAGGGTCTCTGAGCTATGGGCCAATTCCAAGGATTAGTTCTATGATAAACTCGATATCTCGATCTGGGGGCATACCGGGCAATTCATCTGGGAACACATTGGGGTATTCACAGACTACTCTGACTTGGTCAGGGGTTGGTTGGGCTAAACTCTTGTTGCACTTGAATTGATGGGGCAAGGTCTCAGACACATGCTCAACTGATACTCTGGTGGGTCATGGTTATGGCTTTCTTGGCATAATCTATGAGTCCTTGATGTTTTGACATCCAATCCATTCCTAGTACTACTTCCAAACCTTTTGTTTTGAGTACTATTAGATTGGCATAGAAATCTATTCCATGAATTCTGATAGGTACGGCCTTGCAAATTTTCCTAGCTTTGGTAGTTGAACCAGGTATTTGAACTATCATAACATGCTTCAAATTTGTTGGTTAAATCTTACTAGTGCATGCAAATTCTTCTGTAAAAAATGAGTGCATTGCTCCAAAATCAAACTACACTCTTGCAAGTACTGAATTAACAGAAAACATACCCAGCACGACATCTGGCGCTTCCTGGGCTTCTTCAGCATTCATGTGAAACAAACGGGCAGCACGGTTGTTCGGGTTTCCTGGGGCAAATCTCTTTCTAGGTTGGACACGACGCTGCTGCTGGGCAGGTGCAATAACATTGGGTGCGGCAGCAGTCTTCTTGGGGCACTCATTAGAGTAGTGACCCGTCAGTCCACACTCAAAGAAGGTGATTGTTGACTTGTCCTTTCCAGCAACAGGTACGACATTACTTCTAGTCCTTGGGGCAATATGGTTATTGGGATGGGTGGGCCTTGGTAGTGCATGGTTGACGTTATTGGGGGTTGCCATGGTTGTAGTGGTTGTTTCCTCCAGATCTTGGGTTTCCTCCACTACAATTGGGAAAGTTTGGGTGAGCCATAGGTGGCCTAGGGTTCCTTGGGGTAAATCTAGTAGACGAATTGGGGCGATACTTTGGGGTATGGTGGGGTCCTGGTTGATGCATCATACTACACTTACGGTTTTCAGTAGCTTGGTTGATCTTTCCTTACATCTGGATTGCTGAATCCACTAAAGCTTCTAGATAAGCAAACAGGATATTGACTAACACCATCTGCATCTCATCATGTAAACCATTCAGAAATCTCTCCTTCTTGTCTTCAGTACCAATCTCATCAGGGGCATACCTAGACAGAGACAGAAATCTGTCGCGGTACTCTACCACAGTCATCCTTCCCTGCTTCAGCTCCTTGAATTCATCCCTCATCCGCAGAATCAAACCCGGTGGCACATGGGTTTGGCTGAACTTGAGTTTGAATTCATCCCAAGTCATCATCTGTCCTCCATTCATAGTACGGGTGCTATTCCACCATGCTCTTACAAAACCAGCCACATAGTGGGTGGCAAACAGTACTTTCTCGGCCTCCTCTACTCCGGCTACTTCCAAGTTATTCTCCATAGTCTGCAGCGAGTCATCGGCATCTAAGGGCTCTTCTGACTTACTAAAGATAGGGGGATTGGTATTCTGGAAGTTATTAAGTTTGGATCCATGATGATCCTGATTTCCAGGGCCTTGGTTATCATGAGCTAGTTGAGCGATCTGTCGAAGAGTGGCTAGATTGGCTTGACGCTCGGTCCTACCGGATTCTCGGTAGGCTACTAACCTTTGCAAGATTTGGACCATCGGGTCTTGAGATGAGCTGCTCCCTCCGCGAGGCATCTGAAGATTGAGATAGATCATGAGACAAGAGGGAAAATTTTCTAAGGTTTATGGGTTTGGTTTCTAAAGCTTTTAAAATTTTGAGTAAGGCTAAGGTTTGAAATCCAACAACTCATTCTCATTCATTTCAAAGTCACACCATACAAGCAACACATTCCAAACAACACATCACCATAAACAGATGGTTTTAAGAACCATTCTGGAAAGCTACAATACAGTGGGACCGGACACAACTCACACCTACGATAGTTCTCAAGTGCTACTACTCATCAGAACCGGTGGCTTCTTCATCATCAATGAAGACGCGGTCCTCATCATCAGCGTGGTACTCCTGGTCCAAGTCCTCCAAGTAGTCATCATCATCACTGAGATACGAGTAGGGATCTCCACAAATATCTTCCCCTTTGTTCTCCCTCTCCTCAAGATGCATGTCCCTATCATGGATGGTCTCCTCCAAGTCCGACACTTTGTGACGAAGGCGAGCAATGATGCGATCCTTCTTGTCATGCAGTTTGCGAAGTGACTTGTGCTCCTTCTCGGGGATGGCGAAGGTCCGGTCCTTCTTGGTGGCAGCAAGTTGCTTCACGTTGGCATCAGCACGAGGGTTGTCTAGTTCATTCTGACTCACACTAAGCATGAAGGTGAGATGGTCAACATGATGCCTCAAGTCAGGGTGGGCTGGCAGATCCAGAGGTTCTCCATTGGGGTCACTTCTGGCGTAGTGAGCAAAGCGGGTACCGATGATCTTGTTGATATCCTACCCACATAAGCGGGCAAGTGCTTCCTGCATAGCTCTGGCCAGTCCATCAATCCAGTTATTCTCTTTGATGGTGAAATGGATCTTCTCCAAGGTAGGTGGCTTCATCTTTCCGCGAAGATCGGCAACTATCAGCCACTGTAGCTCCCCTCCGGGGTGATCATGGAGTTGAGCTCCATAGAACTCTGGATGCGGGCACTCTAGAAATTCTATCAGCTCGCTCAGGTCATTCTCAAAGATGATATTTCCTCCATTGCCTAGCTGGTAGAACTTTCTATAGGCGTAGTCCATCTATAAGAAATTTGAGAAGATAAAGTTAGAGAAGTGATCAAGTGTGCCAAATTTTACATAAGGTTCCAAAAATTTTAAGGAACTTATGACTCTCTTTTGGAAAGAATTTCAAGGGTAAGAGTGAGAATAGGTTTTCAAAGATACTCACTTTCTTGGTTTGGGAAACTAAGTTTTCTTACATCCATGCTAACTAGGGTCTCCTATGGTCAGGATGGCTCTAATACCAACTTGTCAACAAACGGATTTTTAATCCCATATGCATGTTATGCCGTACATCGCAATCCCAGGAATACCATTTTTGCGAGACATAACAGATTGGTACCATAGTTCATCATCCATTACAAACCATAATAGGTCTTACAAATAGTTGATATCATGATCAAGTCTGATTACAATCAAAGCAACAGAATAATAATAAGGGTAGCATGGTCGGGGCTCCATCTTCAGGGTCACAGGAAATGCTGACGATGGGAGATGATCCTAGTTATCGTAAGCGTCCTACTGTCCTTCTTCCTCGTAGTCTCCTTCATAGTCTGGCCATGGGAATAGCCAGGGACAAAGCCATGAGTACTTTGAAGTACTCGCAAACTTTCACTAAAGCAATAAGGCCATTCTATAGGATTCATAAGCTCTAGGTTTGTTTGCCACAAGCCAATTTTATTTCAACCAGTGTCTAGTAATAAAAGTATAACTTTAGTTGTCTAGGTTACTTAGGTGGGAACATAAATTCATCTCCACAACTTGTGGGGTCAAGTAAAAGTCATATTTCAAGTCACGGGTCATTTTGGAAAACATCTGACAACGGAACAGTATGGCTATCCAACTGTCCATAACCGTGGACGCGGCTATTCAAATAGTTTGACACTCTGCAGAGGTGGTACACTTTCACCACAACATTCGATACATCCGTCAAGAACAATCCTGAATCTTCATACTTAGTATGCGGATAATCAATCCTAACCTTTCAATTACACAACCTAGTATGGGCACCTCCCCTGAGTTTGGCCTCCCAACCATGACCATCTGTCATCTTGGGCACTACATCGGTGGACAGTCACATTCACAAGGTAGCCTCAGCTCACCTCGTTCTGCGAGGGAACCCATACTAAGACATATAAACTTCCAGTCAAGCCCTACCCAAATTCGGGTATTGTGGTTGTACGGTAAACGTTGGAATGATATCACATCCGAAAACAACCATCAGTTTTTGTCAACAAGTCACATACTTTCTTCACCATCATCTTCAAGTCATTGTGTCCATAACACGTGTCAAATAATTTCAATATAATGACTCATCATTCCAAGGTTTTCATATTCATTTGTTCCCATCTAATGATCAAGTTTATTTTAGCACTAGCATCTATCAAATGGGGGTATGTGTCACTAGTGTTAGGGTACTAAGCTGGTGTATCTATCTTCATCAAGCTCTAAGCTCTTGATGACACTTTCCTCATCATCCACTAAACATCCAATTTATTAACTACTGAACAACTTTGCGAAAAGTAAAGCTTGCAAATAAAACTGGGATTTGGTATAGTAAAAAGGGGTATCACAAAGGCTTGCAAGTGGGACTTGCATGGTTTAGCTTAGCTTGCTTACATAGGAGATCTTGCCTTGGTTGGTAAGGTGGTCGAAGTTCTCTTCCTCATCTTCGTAGAATTCCTCCTCGTCGTAGCCCGGATTGATACTAGCGTCTATAAATAAATATGAGGTACACAATCACCAAACAATACTTAACTACTTATATTTATCACACAAGGGTCACACTAGATGATCTACCATCATCTCTATCAGTACAAGAAAGGTTGATAAGATTTTATTTATCTTATTTTTAAGAAAGTAATTTCTACTCATTGAAAAGTTGCTTAGGATTTAATATTCTCCAAATTAAAAATATGGGATCATATTGACACATGTCATCACCACATACTCTAATACATGGAAATGTGATTTAAAATGGTTGGCCTAATTTATAAAGGTTAACACTATTATTTAATAATATTTAAGTGGCTAAAAATAACTAGAAAGTCATTCTTTTAGTTTTGGTCCAGAACTACTGTATGCAAGTATGTAGATTTTTACATATTCAGAAAGGTCTTGTCAAATGTGATTTTTGAGAGTTGGAATCAACTCAAAATCTCCTATGGTTGATTTTAGAAAAATGTTTGAAGTTGCAAAAGCTAATGGAATGTTATTTTTACTAAGGGTGATCCTTAGTTTCAAACTATTTGAATCCAATGAGAGTGATTAGAGATTTTCATCTACTTTTAAACAAAATTATATTCATTCAATTTGGTGCAGTTAATCTCTTTGAATTGATTTTTAAAGTTCACTATAGAAAAGGTTTTTGAACAAAAAGAAAAAATACTAGATTTGAATTACTGGGCTCGCGCGGGAAACGTTACTGGTCTGGCCCAACTGCACAACACATGTAGCAGGCTCACTCAGGCTGGTCCCACGTGTCAGAGGGTCATCTATCGCGAAGCGGTATTGATCAATATTAGCCCTATGATTACAACACGATCTACGGTCTAGGTTCATCGTCTACGTCGCGGTGCTCCGGCGACATTCTGACCTAGCGGCACGGTTGTAACATCCCAGATTTTTAATAGGATGTTACTAGAAGCATGCATCATCCTTGCACTAATTGCATACAAATTTAAGTTGCATCAAACCCCTCCACCAAACCCTAAAACAAAAACCCTATTAATAATCCATCTATGTGAGCATTAATGAAGTAATCTTGTCCTGACCCTTCTAAAAACTAGGTCAAAACAATGTTCTCTGGTCCTATGATGATCACCCCATTATTACAAGAATTTAGAAACTAGTTTTACTCAATTTGGTTTTGTTATACCAAAGTTATTAAACTTTTAGTGAAACAGAATTTTAACAAAAGAAAAGAATATATAAAAAAAACTAAACAACCTAACTTACCGGGCCAACGAACCGGCCCAATACCTATCTACCGCGCGCTGCAGCTACGCGGAGCATGCAGCAAGCCTGCAGCCGACCCAGCCCGCGCCTGCCGCTGCCACCGGCAGGTGGGCCCGCGCTGTCATCTTCCACCTCCAGCAGGAATCCCTGATGAACACGGGAAGAACCTGATTCAAATCCTCGCGAATTCTCCGTCCCTCGTACGAATCCGTGCCCCCTACTCCAAGAATCTCCCCCTCTTATACCACTGCTTCGGCCCCCACCGTTGTTTTCGTGTTTTTCAAATTACGTCAAATTCCGATCTCGCCGGAGCCGTCCGCCGTCGGAGCTCGAGGTTGGTGACCTTCCAGAGCACCTCGAGCCCTGATCTTCCTTCCATATTACTCACCTTGATCTACCAGGTACTCTCATCTAACTCGCCCCTTCTGAATCGCATAGGGTCGCCGACAATTGCTCGCTGGAGCCCATCGGAACCGAGAAGAGGAACTGCCGACCGTGGGAGTTAGAGGAGGAGAGGGTCCGTGCCGAGGCTGTTGAGAGGTTCTCCATCCCCATACGCATCGAGAGGCCATCTTCACCATCTTCCAAGACCACTAGAGCCGCCGGGACATCGACCACCGACGTCGTCCCACCACCGCCACTGTCGTCTTCATCGCCACCACCGCCACAGGTCAGTCAACGCTGCTCACGGCCATTCGATTGAAATTGTACGGTATAGATTAGAGCTATTTAGGCGAAGGGGTACCGTCCAATGACATTCCGCCGTGTGGCACAAGGCTTAGTCAGCGTCTACGTCAGCTCCGCGTCATCTAGCTCGACCAATCAGAAGCTGCCACTTGTCGCGTTTTCGTTAGGGTTAGATTTAAATTGGCAGATTATATTTAAATCTTGGAAAATTCATAGAAATTCAACCGTTTTGCAAAAGTTTGTGTATAATATACCGTTGGATTCACAAAATTGTGTAGAACACAGATCTGTAATAATATTACAAGTTTGCAGTAGGTTTTCTGTGTAGAATTTAATCTCTAGATTTGAGTGTTTAATTCATAGAAAAATAATTAAACCCCGTTTTAGTTGATTCTTATTGCGTTGACTTTGTTTTTACAATACCTACTGAACAAGATTATAAAACCTTGCTTAAGAATATTAGATCTGATTCGGGGCTAATTAGATGGTTGGATCTCCTTGTGAGCCTATGAATTAGAATAATGACCCAAAATTAATTTAAACCTATGGGAAATCAATACTAATAACATCCCTAACACAATTGCAATCCAATTAGACTAGCTTGGTCAATTTAGAAAACAAATCTTGCATAATTACCATGTTGCATGCATGCATATTATCTTTGTAGCATATTTTGTGCAAGTTGTGATTAGATCTATGTTTGTGTTTCGTTAGATTATTAGGAGTGCGCTGAGGAGTACTATTGCGTAGAGTGCTGCTCGGATCAAGGCAAGTTACACCACTTGTTCATAATTTTTGTCCGAGTTTTGATTCTATGCATGTGATCTTCAAAATTCTGTAGTATGCATGTGTAGGATGTTCTAGTAGAATTTTTCCTTAGTATTATTTTTCAAGTGCGATGATTTTGTAGTATGCCATGAGTAGCTCTATACTTAGGATTTTCCCTCCTAATAGGTTCCCTATTTTGCTAAGTATTGCTTGCTATCCTATATATATGTAAAGTATCGTTGGGGGGTTCGAGAGACAATGAATTTTTCTAAGTATAAAGGCTCTCTTGAGCAAACTTTTCTCCTCAAAACCACTTTAAAATAAAACTAAGTTTTCTTCTGTGCGAAATGCTTGCCGGGACAACGAGTGAGATTTTGGTGGAGGACGGCCGCCCAGGAATCAAAGAAGTCTGCCATGTTTCAGAATTCAGAAGCTTCCAGTGCAACCACAATACATATGGGCTCTGTCTTGGCCTAATACTTAGTGGGAAACCTCACCTGGGTACCAACATTTGGAGGTTCTTAGCACGGTTGGATCCAGAAGGTAGAGGGGCTACTAAGGGAAAGCCTCATCATGGTCTTGTCTATAAAAGGACTTGATCATGGATTGTGGGTAAAGTGCACAAACTCTCGAGAGTATTGCAATCTGATCGATCAGCCGTGTTCACGGAAATAGAACAACATTGAGCATATGAAGGATGGAGCCTCTAAAGGATCTTCCTCTCTCTCTTTCAAATCCTAAAGTTTTCTAAAAACCCAAGGCGTGAGTCATATAGCTATTGGGAGGGTTTTGGGAACTTGGTGAGTAATATCCAAGTGTTAGGTTGTTTGGACACTTGGTGAGTAATATCCTCGTGTGCCATTTGACCATATAATACTTAAACAAATGTTTACACAGTAGGGAAATCTTCTCTTCTTCTCCATACTTAAGAAAACTAGCTTTGAGCAAATAAACTCTACAACCTAAACTAGCCTTGCATGTAGAGTTAGTCCTTTCTTTCATTGGTGTAATTTGCTAATACATTCAAAGTATTGACCCAACTTGTTGGTTGCACGTCTTATGTGCCGAATCCGAAGATTGAAAGGTGCGTAGGAATCGCGAGTCTACACTCGAAAAGCCTGGGGAGTTGATGGACTCAAGTTGCTTTATGTTTTCGCTGTTATTTGAGCTAGCTTAAAGCTAAGCAAATTTGTAATAAATTCATACTCTGGATTCTCCGTGTAATAATGACTTTGTGTTTTACATGATATTCATCGATTGTGAGTGCTAGCTATTGATCCAGGGACTATCATGTAAATCACAAAGACTTAGGATCTTTATTGATCCAAGGTCACTACAGATGGTATCAAAGCACATCGTTTCCTGTAGGACGTGACCCTAGGATTGGAACCACCTTTAACTTATGTGCCTTGCTTTTCTACTAAGTTATTTTTCCGCACTTCTAGTACCTGCTTTCCTCTACTTGTTTAAGTATCTAATCTTCACTCTTCTAACATAAGGATGACAAGCTTCCACTACGACACCGTCACGGACATCGAGACCCTTCGCTTTGGTGGATGCCTCATGGACCTCCTCACGCCTTTGGACCTTCCCCTGCCAACAATCCAGGGAAGCACAATGAAGAAACTCCACAAAGACGGCTGCTGGGGAGTCAAAGTCATCCAGCCAGGACAAGAGCGAGGCAAGAACCTAGAGGAAGACATAGCAATCCACATTGTTAGCGACTCCAAGGAGAAGGCCCTTAGCATCAGCTTGCAGCAGCTCATTGGTCGCCTATGTGGACGCCATCACGGGGCTCTCCAAGGACACTATGGCGGCATCTTTGGAAGACGAGATGAGGAAGGAATTCCCATGGAGTTAACCATTGAGGAAAGGACTTCTACCAAGCGCCGAAGGACCCAATATCAAGACTTGGAGTGCCACATCCATGACCTTGAAAAAGGTAGCTTCCTCGAGATGTTAAGGAACGATGAGCTATGCGCTCTCATCAAGGAGAAGGAGGAAATGATCAAGCAGCAGGAGGAGGCAATGAAGCTCCAAGAGATAAAGTTCTAGGACCAAGAGAAGAAGTTCGCTAACCAAGAGAAGAGGGTGATAAATAAAAACAAGAGGATTAGGGAACTCAAGCAGGAGATCGAGGGAACTGAAGTGCAAACCGAAGGCCTTTGCAAGATAATCAATGATGTGCGTGCTTCCAAGAGGGACTTGGCAAAGCAACTTGAAGCCGCAAAGAAGTCAAGTCTAGTGGATGAACTACAAGGCGAGAAGGAGGGACTTCAGGTGCAGCTAGAAGCCACTACCAAGAAGCTGCAGGATGAGATAAAGAACCTCCAAGAGAATCTTGAAGCCACCACAAAGGAGATGGAGATGTACAAGACAACCCTAGAGCAGGAAGGCTACGCGTTCGAGGACGAGGAAGAGGAAGGCGTGGAAGATGTGTAGTAGTTGGACCACCTTTAAATTCTATAGTAGAACGTTATTCACAATTGTAATAAATACCAAGACATATTTGGTTTAGTTATACTTAGATGATTTATGTGTTGAGTTTGTGATATTATATCTTGTGTGCCTTGTGTGTTATCATAAGGTAGGAGTTTACTACTTAGTCTTTCTGTCTACTTCTTAACTTGTCTCTCAAACCCCACAGATGCCGCCAAGACGTGCGAACACCGAAATTCCTCCAGAAATTGCACAACTTCTAGCCACTCAGAACCAGCTGATTCAACTGCCCACCCAGAACATGAACAACAACAACAACAGCAACAACAACAACAACAACAACAACAACAACAACAACAACAACAACAACAACAACGTGCCACCTCCGCCACCGCCACCTCCACCACCACCTCAACAGGATCGCTTGACTTGGTTTTTGAGTTTGAACCCACCTACCTTCACTATCAGCGCTGAACCAATCATCGCAGATGACTGGCTCCGTACAATTAACAAGAAGTTAGATACTGTGCAAGATGTTGGAGCCGACAGGCTACGTTATGCCGCGCACCAGATTGAAGGACCTGCTGTGGAATGGTGGGATAACTACCAAGTCACCCACCCGGATATTGATGCTATCACTTGGGATCAGTTCGAGTTAGCTTTCCGCACCCATCATGTGGCTGCTGGTGTCATGACTTTGAAAAGGCGCGAGTTTCGCGACCTACACCAGCTGCACCGTTCGGTCATCGAGTATGGTGAGCTTTTCAACAAGCTAGCCCGTTATGCACCGGATGATGTTTCCACTGATGCCAAGAGGCAGGAGGAATTCTTAAGAGGACTCAATGATGAGATATCTATTCAGCTTGTGGCTCAGAAATTTGACAACTTTCAGGAACTCTTGGACAAAGCCATTGTGGTTGAATCCAAAAGAAAGAGCATAGAAAACCGCAAGAGGAAGTCTAACCCTCACAAGCACTCCGTTCCGTACCAGAAGCAGCGCACTTCATCACCACCACCTTATAACAATAATGGCCACCATAATGGTCATCACCATGGCGGTCGCAAATACAATGGGCATAAGCACCGCAACGGAAATAGCAGCAATGGAAAGGATCTCAGTGAGGTAACATGTTTTAAGTGCAACAAGACGGGGTACTATGCAACCACTTGCCCCGAGAAGAAGAATGACAATGGGAATGGCAATGGACACAACCATGGCAATGGAAACGGGAAGAAGCCAAATCTGTTTGTCAAAGCCGTGGTAAATCATGTCTCTATGGAGGATGCTTGTGACGCACCGGACTCCGTGATTGGTAAGTTCAAGCTCAATTCCATTCCCGCAGTTTTTCTTTTTGATACTGTTGCATCGTATTCATTCATATCAAGGGTATTTGTGGATAGAGGCAAGATACCTACGGAGACTATAAATTCTCCCCTAAGGGTAAGTTCTCCTGGAGGAGAAATAGTGGCAAACTCTGGTTGCCGAGGATTAGAACTAAGGATTGGGACACACATCTTTCCCACAAGTCTAGTAGTTCTGGAGTCACAAGGATTAGACATAATCTTGGGCATGAATTGGATGACCGAATATGAATGAGTCATAGATTGTGCCAAAAGGACTGTCACGCTCACAACACCGGAAGGAAAGAGGATTCGTATCAAGTCAAATTTCACACTTAAGGAAGTTATGGTGAACTATCTTAAGGGGGTTGGCTTGAAAGATGTACCCATTGTGAAGGAATACCCAGATGTCTTTCCGGAAGAATTACCCGGGATGCATCCCGAAGTGATATCAAGTTTCTCATTGACTTGATGCCAGGCACATGGCCGATAGCTAAGAGACCATACAAGATGGATGTGGACGAGTTGAAGGAACTTAAGAAAAAACTTAGGGAACAATTGGACAAGGGATTCATCCAACCCAGCGCATCATCCTGGGGAGCACCTGTGTTGTTCGTGGAAAAGAAGGATAAAACCAAGAGGCTAGTTGTGGACTATCGCTCGTTGAATGAAGTGACGATTAAGAACAAGTGCCCTCTTCCTAACATCAATGACCTGTTTGATCAGTTAAAGGGAGCCAGTGTGTTCTCAAAGATCAATCTGCGATCTGGCTACTTTCAGCTAAAGATTTGAGAACAGGATGTGCCCAAAACAGCCTTCACCACAAGATACAGATTGTATGAGTACACCGTGATGTCGTTTGGTCTAACCAATGCCCCGGCATACTTCATGACCATGATGAACAAGGTGTTCATGGAATATTTGGACAAGTTTATTGTGGTATTCATTGATGATATACGCATATACTCCAAGGATGAGAAGGAACATGAGAAACATCTGCGCCTAATTATGGAGAAACTAAGAGAACACAAGTTGTATGCCAAATTCAGCAAATGTGAATTCTGGTTAAAGGAAGTAGGATTCCTTGGTCATGTTATGTCGGCAAAAGGAGTTGTCGTAGATCCTAGTAAGGTAGCTTCCGTAACTGAATGGGAGTCACCCAAGAATGTGGGAGATATTAGGAGTTTCTTGGGCCTCGCAGGATATTACCGGAGGTTCATTGAAAACTTTTCCAAAATAGCAAAACCATGACGGAACTGTTGAAGAAGGAAAAGAAATTCCTATGGACCGAGGCATGTGAATCAAGCTTTCAAGAGTTGAAGAAACGCCTCGTAACGGCACAAGTTCTGTGTCTGCCTGATATCCAAAGGGATTTTCAAGTCTATTGTGACGCTTCTCGACAAGGACTTCGAAGTGTATTGATGCAAGATGGGAAAGTGGTATCCTACGCCTCTCGACAACTTAAGAACCACGAACACAACTACCCCACACATGATTTGGAACTTGCGTCTGTGGTACATGCACTCAAGGTATGCAGACACTACCTCATGGGCAAACATTGTGATGTGTTCACAGATCATAAGAGTCTGAAGTACATCTTCACCCAAAAGGAATTGAATATGAGGCAAAGAAGATGGCTTGAACTGATTAAGGATTACGATTTGGATTTACAATACCACCCCGAAAAGGCGTGGCCGATGCCTTAAGTCGTAAGGTTTATGTGAATGGACTTACCACAGGGGAACTTCCAGAGGATTTATGCAAGCAATTCAAGGATCTCAGACTAGAAATAGTTCCGAAAGGACACGTAGCGACTATGGAAATAGTGTCTACTTTTCAAGAGAGAATCAAGTAAGCACAAAAGAGATATAAAGAGTTGGAAGAAATAAGAGTCAAAGTAAGTGAAGGAAAGACAAAATATTTTAGTCTGGACGAACAAGGAACCCTTTGGTATGTAAAGTGTTTGTGCGTTCCCAATGACCCTGATATCAGGAAGTTGATTTTACAAGAAGCCCACGATTCACCCTACTCAATTCATCCAGGTAACACGAAGATGTATATGGATGTGAAGGATAGATTCTGGTGGAATAATTTGAAAAGAGAAATTGCCGAATATATTTCCTTGTGTGATGTATGCAATAGAGTTAAGGCCGAACATTAGAAACCGGCCGGATTGTTGCAACCACTACCCATACCCGACTGGAAGTGGGACAAGGTAGGCATGGATTTTATCACGGGATTGCCCCAGACTCATTCAGGTTTTGATTCTATCTGGGTAGTGGTGGACCACTTTACCAAGTTGGCTCACTTCATCCCCGTAAAGACCACATATACGAGTGCTAAGCTTGCCAAGATATATATGGCAAGGATTGTAAGTCTGCATGGTGTCCCTAAGGGAATTGTTTCAGATAGAGGCACCTAGTTCACTTCAAAGTTTTGGCGACAGTTACATGAGTCTCTTGGAACCAGACTAGAATTCAGTACTGCTTTCCACCCTCAAACAGATGGCCAAACAGAAAGGGTGAACCAGATTTTGGAAGATATGTTGAGAGCTTGCGCACTAGACTATGGGTCTAGTTGGGATGATAACCTGTCGTATGATGAGTTCTCATACAACCACAGCTACCAGACAAGTATCAAGATGGCTCCGTTTGAAGTTCTATATGGCAGGAAGTGTAGGACTTCGCTGTTATGGAGTGGAGTTGGTGAACGTAGTCTTTTTGGACCTGAATTGATCAAGGATGATGAAGAAAAGGTACGGCAGATTCAGGATAGGCTAAAGGTAGCCCAATCCCGACAAAAGAGTTATGCTGATTCCAAGCGCAGAGATGTCGCTTATAAAATAGGGGACCGTGCGTACCTCCGAGTCTCACCACTGCGAGGAGTTAAGAGGTTTGGAATCAAGGGTAAGTTAGCCCCACGATTTATAGGACCATATAAGGTTCTGGCCCGTAGAGGAGAAGTTGCTTATCAGTTGGAATTACCAGAAGGACTGACAGTTCATGATGTGTTTCATGTGTCACAACTAAAGAATTGCCACCCGGAAATGGCCGAAACACCTCTAAGAGATACCGTTCCCCTGGATGAGGTTCAATTGGAGAATGACCTTACTTATGAAGAGAAGCCCATCAAAATTTTGGAAACGGCCGAAAGGATTACCCGTACCAAGACTATCAGATTCTGCAAAGTCCAATGGAACCACCATTCTGAGAAAGAGGCCACGTGGGAACGTGAAGAAGATTTGGAGGCAGAACATCCACACCTATTTGCTAGCCAGCCCGAATCTCGGGGACGAGATTCTTCTTAAGGGGGGTAGGTTTGTAACATCCCAGATTTTTAATAGGATGTTACTAGAAGCATGCATCATCCTTGCACCAATTGCATACAAATTTAAGTTGCATCAAACCCCACCACCAAACCCTAAAACAAAAACCCTATTAATAATCCATCTCTGTGAGCATTAATGAAGTAATCTTGTCCCGACCCTTCTAAAAACTAGGTTAAAACAATGTTCTCTGGTCCTATGATGATCACCCCATTATTACAAGAATTCAGAAACTAGTTTTACTAAATTTGGTTTTGTTATGCCAAAGTTATTAAACTTTTAGTGAAACATAATTTTAACAAAAGAAAAGAATATATACAAAAAACTAAACTACCTAACTTACCGGGCCAGCGAACCGGCCCAATACCTATCTATCGCGCGCTGCAGCTACGCGCGGCATGCAGCAAGCCTGCAGCCAGCCCAGCCCGCGCCTGCCGCTGCCACCGGCAGGTGGGCCCGCGCTGTCATCTTCCACCTCCAGCAGGAACCCCTGATGAACACGGGAAGAACCTGATTCAAATCCTCGCGAATTCTCCATCCCTCGTACGAATCCGTTCCCCCTACTCCAAGAATCCCCCCTCTTATACCACTGCTTCGGCCCCCACCGTTGTCTTTGTGTTTTTCAAACCCTAGCCCCAGTATCGTCAAATTCCGATCTCGCAGGAGCCGTCCGCCGTCGGAGCTCGAGGTTGGTGACCTTCCAGAGCACCTCGAGCCCTGATCTTCCTTCCATATTACTCACCCCTATCTACCCGGTCTTCTCATCTAACTTGCCCCTTCCGAATCGCAGAGGGTCGTCGGCAATTGCTCACTGGAGCCCATCGGAACCGAGAAGAGGAACTGCCGACCGTGGGAGTTAGAGGAGGAGAGGGTCTGCGCCGAGGCCTTTGAGAGGTTCGCCATCCACATACGCATCGAGAGGCCATCTTCACCATATTCCAAGACCACTGGAGCCGCCGGGACATCGACCACTGACGCCGTCCCACCACCGCCACCGTCGTCTTCATTGCCACCACCGCCACAGGTCAGTCAATGCTGCTCACGGCCGTCCGATTGAAATTGTACGGTATAGATTAGATCTATTTAGGTGAAGGGGTACCGTCCAATGACATTCCGCCGCGTGGCACAAGGCTTAGTCAGCGTCCGCGTCATCTAGCTCGACCAATCAGAAGCTGCCACTTGTCGCGTTTTCGTTAGGGTTAGATTTAAATTGGCAGATTATAGTTAAATCTTGGGAAATTCATAAAAATTAAACCGTTTGGCCAAATTTTGCGTATAATATACCATTGTATTCACAAAATTATGTAGAACACAGATCTGTAATAATATTACAAGTTTGCAGTAGGTTTTTCTGTGTAGAATTTAATCTCTAGATTTGAGTGTTTAATTCATAGAAAATAATTAAAACCCCATTTTAGTTGATTCTTATTGCGTTGACTTTGTTTTTACAATACCTACTGAACAAAATTATAAAACCTTGCTTAAGAACATTAGATCTGATTCGGGGCTCATTAGATGGTTAGATCTCCTTGTGAGCCTATGAATTAGAATAATGACACAAATTAATTTAAACCTATGGGAAATCAATACTAATAACATCCCTAACACAATTGCAATCCAATTAGACTACCTTGGTCAATTTAGAAAACAAATCTTGCATAATTACCATGTTGCATGCATGCATATTATCTCTGTGGCATATTTTGTGCAAGTTGTGATTAGATCTATGTTTGTGTTTCGTTAGATTATTCGGAGTGCGCTGAGGAGTACTATTGCGTAGAGTGCTGCTCGGATCAAGGCAAGTTACACCACTTGTTCATAATTTTTGTCCCAGTTTTGATTCTATGCATGTGATCTTCAAAATTCTGTAGTATGCATGTGTAGGATGTTCTAGTAGAATTTTTCCTTAGTATTATTTTGCAAGTGCGATGATTTTGTAGTATGCCATGAGTAGCTCTATACTTAGGATTTTCCCTCCTAATAGGTTTCCTGTTTTGCTAAGTATTGCTTGCTATGCTATATATATGTAAAGTACAGTTGGGGGGTTCGAGAGACAATGAATTTTTCTAAGTATAAAGGCTCTCTTGAGCAAACTTTTCTCCTCAAATCCACTTCAAAATAAAACTAAGTTTTCTTCTGGGAGGAACGGTAGTTGGGACAATGAGTGAGATTTTGGTGGAGGACGACCGCCCAGGAATCAAAGAAGTCTGCCATGTTTCAGAATTCAGAAGCTTCCAGTGCAACCACAATACATATGGGCTCTGTCTTGTCCTAGTACTTAGTGGGAAACCTCACCTGGGTACCAACATTTGGAGGTTCTTGGCACGGTTGGATCCATAAGGAAGAGGGGCTACTAAGGGAAAGCCTCGCCATGGTCTTGTCTGTAAAAGGACTTGATCATGGATTGTGGGTAAAGTGCACAAACTCTCGAGAGTAATGCAATCTGATCGATCAGCCGTGTTCACGGAAATAGAACAACATTGAGCATCTGAAGGATGGAGCCTCTGAATGATCTTCCTCTCTCTCTCTTTCAAATCCTAAAGTTTTCTAAAAACCCAAGGCGTGAGTCATATCGCTATTGGGAGGTTTTTGGGAACTTGGTGAGTAATATCCAAGTGTTAGGTTGTTTGGACACTTGGTGAGTAATATCCTCGTGTGCCATTTGACCATATAATACTTAAACAAATGTTTACAAAGTAGGGAAATCTTCTCTTCTTCTCCATACTTAAGAAAACTAGGTATGAGCAAATAAACTGTACAGACTAAACTAGCCTTGCATATAGAGTTAGTACTTTCTTTCCTTGGTGTAATTTGCCAATATATTCAAAGTATTGACCCAACTTGTTGGCTGCACGTCTTATGTGCAGAATCCGAAGATTAAAAGGTGCGTAGGGATCGCGAGTCTACACTCGACAAGCCTGGGGCGTTGATGGACTCAAGCTGCTTTATGTTTCCGCTGTTATTTGAGCTAGCTTAAAGCTAAGCAAATTTGTAATAAATTCATACTCTGGATTCTCCGTGTATTAACGACTTTGTGTTTTACATGATATTCATCGACTCTGAGTGCTAGATATTGATCCAGGGTCTAGCATGTAAATCACAGGGACTTAGGATCTTTATTGATCCAAGGTCACTACAACGGCGAGGGTGGCTGGGGGATTAACAGGGCTCCAGCTAGGGTTGGCAGTGCGGGTGAATGATCTTGTCGACAACGGCGAGTCGAATGGCGGTCACGGCAGCTCTTGGGGTGGCTCCAATTGACGGCGCCTTTGCCTCATGGCGTCAGTAGACTCCGATCAAATTCCGGCGAGAGGGTGCTCGCCTTGCTCCGGGACATGTCAGGGGTGTTTCTGATTGAGAGAGAGGTATAATGGTGTGAAGATTGAGGCTGGGGGAGGGATCTATTTATACCTTCGAGGGTGAGGCAGTGCGGCATGGCAAGGGCTCGTCGGTGACATTGTTACAGGTCGAGCTAGGCATGGAGGAGGTCATGGGTCGACACTGTTGGGTGTGGCGATCGTCATGCGAGTGGTGGCTAGACAAGGGGCGGTCTTAGTTGGTCAGGCGACGTCGGTGTTATGTGCGGGTATGGCGGTGTTCGTCAGCAAGTACGGTGGTCAAGGGGTCATGGGGTGACCAATGGGCATGTCTGTGCGGTGGATGGTGACGCCACGGTTGCGAGTACGGGTGGAGAGGTCGAGTTGCGGCGTATCTGCGCGAGGCGACTACGGCGCTCCGTCATGCTCTCGGCATGTCCGTGTCTTAAATGGGCATGGTCGTTCCAGTGTCTCCGTGTCTCGCTGTTGGTCGAGGGCTGGACAAAGAGGGGCGGTGAGGTCACGGCTACTACCTAGACATCGCGAGCGAGTGAGGCGCAGACTGTGGCGTGCTGTCCATGTCCAAGTGACATGGGGAGCTCGGGTACCACTTGCATTGATCAAGATAGTGAAGAAGAGTGTTTTCCAAAAATGGCTATCTTGACATATGAGATAGATTCAAATTTGAATTGCCTCTCAAAATGATTTGAAAATGTTTCTGTAAGGTTGGTAAGTTCCATTGGGTTCAGTGTCACTAGGTCTAGCAAGGGGAGAAAAGAAATGGGAAAGTTTATGTTTGAGATTAGTTGCTAGAGATGCTCAAAGTGAGCTAGTGGTTAACTTTGGCAGAAATGACCATTAGGTCTTATGCTTCATAGTTTCATTTTATTTTGTTTTGATTTGATTTGGTCGTGACCTAGATGATATGGTTTTGATCTTTAAACCATTTCTCATCATTTACAACAATCAAACATGGCATTGCAAGCATTCATACACACAAGCATAAAGATTGAATTTGATTAATAAAATATTTTGTTAACCCTAATCTTGATTAATTAGGGAATGATCCTTATTAGTATTTTTGGGGTGTTACAACATCCCTCGGAGTGGTACAACAGAAACATTGCGGGTCCATATTACAAACATACACGCGTCATTATTATTACAATACCAGATGTTCTAGACTTCAAAAGGTTCAACTTACAAACTCAACTTATATTGTTTCAGGGAAGATTGAAAGTTTCAAACTTAAACTCCAAAATAAGCTCAACAACTTATTTTATAAATTTTATGATGCTGGGCTCAATTAGTTTACTAACTATTACGGAAACTACTCAGACTCGTTGCCCTCCACTCCATAGCGTATCTCATATTCCACCCCTTCCACGCCTCCTGATAGGTCTGGCTCCTCGTAGTAGACATCCTCTTGGCCTTCAGCTGCGTACATCGGAGTGTCTTCTGGATCCTAAATGTATAAGAAGGGGATCAAAGGAAAGAGTGAGTAACAGCGTTACCCAGCAAGTTCATTATAGGTAAGGTGGGAAGTTTGATGCACTAACTACCACATCGGACTATCAGTCCTTGGCACTATGCAGTTTTCGTAAACATTTCTTCAAAGATTGATTTTAATATAAAAAACTATGACCATCATCCTTCACAGGTTGACTAGAACTTTCATGGAGTTCCTTTCCTGCAGCGTTCATAGATCCTTTCCGGAACAGGGAGTAACAAGTTATAGTTCTTACAGTCTGCAGAGGTGCGTTACTTTACCCATGAGAGATCAAATCCTTATTGCACAACCGGTCGTACTTTCCCGTCCACAATTCTATGATGTGAGGCCCGGTAGATGATCCAAGCCAATCACTGCCCCCTTCGTGACCCCGCATGTCTCCTTGGTGTACGCCATGCCCACACATTGAATTACGGCAATGGTTGTTATAGACCATTCAGATGTCAGAACTATCGTGGGACGTTGAGGGTTCCCACCCATATGCTCCATATCCTCTACGAATTAACAATTAATGCATGCTACGAGGATAACAGCCACGACCTGCGCATCCAGCTACATGCAAGAGGAAGAAGATATAGCTGACTTCTTTGTCCCATTCCAAATCTCATGGTTAACGCGTAATATACGGCACTAGAATCACTGATGTCATGGGTTGTTAAGTCCTAGTGATTAATATTATTGCAAATGGAAACTTAAGTTCCATTGCTCAGCTTATCCATATCATCACTTAGGATGATATCAACAATTTATTTGGTTTGAGAAAATAATATTTTCTTCTCCGAAACATAGATGATAGCACATAATTTTGCAATTACTTTGATAAAGACTCATCAAAGGACATGAGCAAGTGATGAACTTGCCTTGTGATTGCAAGGTAGTGAAGTCGGATGCTTGCACTCGACCTTGACCTTCTATTTCTACAAAACATAATTATTGCCGGGAAGGACAATATTTAAAGAAGCAAAAAATGATTATGCATAGTAATGCAATGCATCATTTATTATTTATCTTTTTTGTGTGTTTTACCCAATATATTTTTTTTCTTGAATTGCCTTAATAAAGAAAATTTTTTTAAGAATAACTCTTAATATTTTGTAAATATTATATTTAATAGTTTTTTAATATATCAGTAAAAGAGTCAAAACTATTTTTTTAACTCCTATTATTATTTTCTTAATATTCTTTTTAAGAATAGATATTTTAATTAAGAAGATATTTTAATTAAGAAGATATTTTAATTAAGAAGATATTTTAATTAAGAATAGATATTTTAATTTTCTTAATAGATATTTTCTTAATATTTTTTTAACTCCTATTATTATTTCTCTTCTTTAAATAGTAATTTAGTATTTTTATAAAATACTACACTAATTAAGAATGATAAAAAAAATTATTTGTTTTCATGTATTCTATTTATTTTTATAAAATTCCATAAGGAATATATATTATAAAAATCTTTAACCTAAAATTTAGTCTATTAAAAATAGAATTCTTAATTTTATTAAGTAGCTTGTTATTTTATTATCTCATAGATATATTATTTGTATTTTTAGGATTTTTATTTATTTTTTTAGGACTTTTTAAGTCCTAGGGTATTTTACTAATTAATTTAAATTTTTGTTTAAACTTTCGGGCCGAGCCCATTGGTTTTACTAGGCCTAATCTGGCCCAATTGTCCTGGTCAAGTCCACCCACTAGAATGGTACTGGACCCTACTGGCCTAGTATGCACCCCCTCTCTCTCGCTCTCACTCGTTCTTCCTCTTCGCTCCCGACTCGCTACGGTGTAGTATCGCCGGCACCGTTGCCGCTTGATTATCACCTCCGTGGGCTTTCTCGGCCGCCGCCATGGTGTATGGCGAGGTAGTCGATGCTGCTCCACCATATGGTCTAGCTCGATTTATCTTTAGGCCCCTCTCCCGTCCAGGCTGACTCCACCGTGAACCCTAGGGTTTGGTGGTTGTCGGCGATGTATCTCTCTGCCACTCCTCTGATGCTATGTTGTGTTCCTAGTGGCTCTGTGGTTTTGTTGGATCACTGGTGTGGCCACCACCATGGCTTGGCACGGGTTGCAGTGCCCTCGGGTACTCCTCGTGCCGTCGTGTTTGCTCGTCGGCCTCTCTGCATCCTCTTCTAAATGTCAGCGAAGACCACAGGTAAGTGCTTTTGTCTCTCCCCCTTGTTCTTTGTCCTCTGCCTCTCTTGATAGCCTCTATGTGCTTCTAGTGAGCAATCCCTAATTAGGGTTCATCGGTTAGATTAGGGTTCATCACTATGTGTTGATTATTGAGAACAATAAATGATTGAAGACTAATGGTGGTGGTTATACTATTCTAGATGATTGTCTGCTTAAATAAGTTAAGATTGTTAGTGGCTCTATTAGTCCAATTTCTATTGGATATTGGATACTGTCCAAGTGGTGATGCTACTGTGTTAAGCTATTGTTTCTTGATTCTAGTGGTGTTGATTTCACTACTGTCTAGTGTGCTTAGTACTAAAAGTGATACTGTCAGTAATTCTGCACTGAATCCTTATACACTGGTTTGTGTTGATATGTTCAGATTGAAGTTGATATTATACTCCTATGATTCTCTGATTATGATAGATTGTGTAAATGTAATTACGATTCCTGGTTATTCATTCCAGGAAAATGATTTAGCACTAGATTGTAGGTTTACTTGTGAAATCTATGTGTATGATTTGCTTGGTGTAGAATATATTCTTATGACACCTTCTTTGGAATACTACACAAGTGTCTATTCTAATATTGAGCTAATTTCTACTTGTGTCCTAGTATGGCTTGGCTAAAATGGATTGAAACCATCTGCTGAATTGATTATCCTAGGATGCTAATGATTTTACTTGGGCCTGTGATGCTGGTCTGAGGCTAACTAGGTAGAAACTAAGTTTTTACCTGTTGTCCCTTATAGATGTGTTTTGATATCTAGTATCAACTAATGATTCTTGAATTCTTCAAGAAAATGATTTGACATTCTCACTGTTTAATCTAGATCCTTGAGATCTATTGATCTCTGAGGTGTGACTCTTTAAAAGATGTGCCCAAATATCTTGATCTAAGGATGCTGATATATTGGGATGTAGAAATATAAATTAATACCCAAGATCAATGATGCCCAGGCTGAGATCTTCGTGTTGTTTATAAAGATTGGTCATTGGCTTTCATTTAAATTTCTTCTATGATGGACACGCCCCATTTGGGTGTTTTACTAAGAATATTCATGTAAGATAACACATGCTTGGATAATCTAGAATGATTTGATCATATGATGGTTTTATGTGTACTCACCACACAACTTGATGGTTGGTGATGATGTTGTGTTGCTAGTTGATCTTGCTAGCTTGATCATGTTGGCTTGATCTTGTTAGTTTGTTCTTGATGACTTGATCTAGATCTGCACCTCCTGGTGCTACTGCTCCTCGTAGCTTCTGTGATACACCTGCACCACCCCCTCCTTATGTCACCATCTTGTGGATGTTTGGATGATCTGTGATGAATCTTGGTTGGGGATTTGTTTGGGTAGTGGACAGACTCAGTGTGTTCTTGCAGTGTGCTTGAGGAAAAGGAAATGAGCTCCCTGGTAGCTATGCTACGGCTGTGAACTCCTTTTTTTACTGCTTGTGTTGTTTTTGCTGTTTGGACAGCACACTACATGCAATTAGGTGACTAAGCTGCATTACTGATTGGGGTGTTTGTGGATCAGATCAAGTGAAGTGGTTTCACTTCTTATGCTTTTATAGTTTACTCTCCTGGTGAAACTTGCCCCTTCACTTTGCTGATGATTTTGTCCCGAGGCTTATTTGATATAGAAGAACAAATATTGCTGATTGGTGAAACTTGCCCCTTTTAAATACTCAATGAGGTAATATGAACAGTGCACTTCACTGTTCACCACTGAGAGTAAAATAATTAGCTAACCTTTTATTTTCTTCTTAGTTGTTTTTTCTTATTTGTAGGAACAAGATCTGGATGCACAAGATGTATTATAGGAATATATAGGTTTTATAAATCTTTGTAATCTTCTTTTTATTCTTTTGTAAAGAATATTGTATTACTATTCTTATAATTTAATAAAGTTTCATTTAATTATAATTGACTTCCTGTGATGTTTTTCTTTATTTATTATATCTTTCTCACTTTGTAATTTGATAATGGAATAAAGGAAAGAAATAATATTTCATTTCTTATTTATATTTCCTTGTCTTAAATTCTAATAGTTGTTTAATATATCTTTAATATAATCAAACAATGTTAATAAATCTTTTTGGAAAACAACTTTATATTTCCAACTTCTAATTTTCAAATATTTTTCAAATGATTTAAATTTCAAATTTGAATTCAAAATATTTTCCCCCAAAACACATTAATGCCTAAAGGTCATGTCAAAATTTATAACAATCACTATAAAGATCTATTCCTACCTCTAAAGAGTGAAAGAAACTCTAATCACTTTAGGTTTTTGTTTGGCAAAAAATTTACCCAGATTTTATAGATGAATGCATGCACATGCTCAGATTCCTATATCTACCCTTCGTTGGTTCCTAAATGATGGGGTGTTACAGACTTCCCCAGTTAAATTAAACTTCGTCCCGAAGTTTGATGGGATGTACCTGAATAGTTCTGGATATACCTCTCTTAGATCATCTTCTTTCTCCCATGTGGCTTCCCGCTCAGGGTGATGTTCCCATTGTACTTTGCAGTATTTAATTGCCATGTTTCTCAACTTGTTCCAGTTTTCTTGCAGAATTTTATAGGGTTTCTCGACATAAGTCAAATTTCTTGTAACTCAATTTCTTGATGTGTGATTGCATGATTGGGAACTTTAAGACATTTCCGAAGTTGTGACACATGGAAAACATTATGAACTTGAGCCGGTCTTTTCGGTAACTCAAGAGCATAAGATATTATTCTATTTTGACTCAGTATTTTGAATGGTCCGATATATCTTTGACTTATTTTTCCTTTGACTCTAAATCTTTTAACTCCCTTCATTGGAATTACTTTGAGATATACCATATCCACTACTTCTAGATGCCACGATCTCTGACTTTGATCATCATAACTCTTCTATCGACTTTGATCTATCTTCAATCAATCCCTAATAATATTAATGATATCTTGTTTCTCCTTGATATACTCCGGTGCAAATTCCTTGCTACTACCAGGTTCATACCAACATATTGTTGATCTACATTTTCTACCATAAAGTACTTCGTATGGTGCTGCTTTGATAGCTATTGTTGTAGGAAAAATCTGCCAATGGTAGATGATGTTCCCACGAACCTCCAGAATCTAATGCACATGCTCTAAGCATGTCCTCCAAGATTTTATTAGTTCTTTCTGTCTAGCTTCCAATTTCTGGATGGTAGCCATACTGAAATCTAACTCTTCATGTAACTGTTTCCCTTTGGCAAGTATGGCAAGTATGGAATTCAGACACATATTTTGCAATGTATCTCTTCATGTCATTCCACCAGAACAATTCTTTCAAATCCATGTACATCTTGGTACTTCCTGGATGTATAGAGTAAGATGTTTGTTGTGCTTCTCGGAGTATCACCTCTCTAATTTCTGGAAAATCTGGTACACAAATATGATTTTGAAACAATAAAGATCCATATTCTCCTATGCGGAAAGATGATGTTTGACCTTGAGAGATTCTTTGAATTTCTTCATCAATGAAAGGATCTTCATCTTGATGTCTAAAAATCTCATTCCGAAGATCACTACTTCGTTCTTCAACTACTTGCATGGTAGCTAATCCTCCAAGAACTTCTATACTTATGATCTGTATTTCCAATCTTTCCAAATCCATCTGCAACTCTTTTGGCAGTTCTCTATTGATAGGATGAGTATATGTGCTCTTTCGGCTTAAAGCATCTACCACAACATTTGATTTTCTAGGGGTATAATTTATTGTTAGATCATAATCTTTAATTAGTTCCAGCCAACCCTTCTGTCTCATATTCAATTCCTTTTGAGTGAAGAAATATTTGAGACTTTGGTGGTCAGTGTATAGCTCACACTTTTCTCCATAGAGGAAATGCCTCCATCCTTTTAAAGCAAAGACTACTGCTGCTAACTCCAAATCATGATTTGGATAGTTGACTTCATGTGGTTTCAGTTGTCTAGATCCATAAGCAATTACTTAATGATCTTGCATGATCACACATCCTAATCCTTCTTTAGATGCATCACAATAAAATTTGGTCATTGGTGTGGTGGTTAATCTGGTTTTCAACTCCTGGAAAACTTAATTCGCACTTCTCATCCCATATGAATGGTGTATTCTTTCTTAGCAATTTGGTCATTGGTCCAGCTATCTTGGAAAAACCTTCAATGAATCTCCGATAATAACCGGCCATTCCTAAGAAACCTCGGATTTGTTTCACATTAGTTGGTGCGTTCCATTCTAGCACTCATTGAACTTTGGATGGATTTACAGCAATTCCATCCTTACTGATCACATGACCAAGAAATTCTACTTTGTCCAACCAGAATTCACACTTGGTGAACTTAGCATAAAGCTTATGTTCTCTTAAGATTTGCAATGCTATTCTCAAATGATCCGCATGCTCTTCTTTATCCCTTGAATATATCAAAATATCATCAATGAACACTGATACGTCGTAAACGTATCTATAATTTTTGATGTTCCATGCTTGTTTAGTATCTACTTTCCTTTGCTTTGTCTACACTTTGAGGTATTTTTATATGTTTTCTAGGACTAACCTATTAACAACATGCGACAGTGCCAGTTGTCTATTTTCTGTTGTTTTTGGTTCCAGAAAAGTTAGAAAATCAATATTCTCGGAATTGGATGGTACAAATGCCAAAGTCAGTATTTTACCGTGGGGAACACGAAGCCAGAAGACGAGACGGAGAAGGGTCGCAAGGGGGCCACACCCCTGGCCGCGTGGCCTGGCCTGGCCCACGACTGGGGGGTGCAGCCGCCTCGGGCACCCCCTCGGCCTCCCTCTTCACCTATAATAATCCCCCTATACCTAAACCCTAAGTACTCGATCAATCTTCCACAAAACAGTACGTAGTCGCCGCCACCTTTGTCCCTAGATCAGGGGGATCTGAACCTCTTCCCGGCACCCTGCCGAAGGGAGAGATCATCCCGGAGGCCTTCTTCATCACCATGCCAGCCTCCGGTATGATGCGTGAGTAGTTCCACCTTGGACTACGGGTCCATGTAGTAGCTAGATGGTTGTTTCTGCTCCTTTGTGCTACCATGTTTGGATCTTGTGAGCTCTATTCATGATCAAGATCATCTATTTGTAAGCATGCATGTTGTGTTTGCGGGGATCCGATGGATATTGAGATTACTATGTCAGATTGGTTAATGATTATATCTTATTGATTCTATCATGTCTATGTTGTTTGAGATCTTGCATGCTCTCCGTTTTTAGTAGCTATCTTGGCCAAGTAGATGCTAGTGACTCCAAGAGGGAGTATTTATGCTCGATAGTGGGTTCATGCCTCTATTTAATCTGAGGGAGTGACAAAAATCTCTAAGGTTGTAGATGTGATGTTGCTACTAGGGATAAAACAACAATCTCTTGTTCATGGAACAATTGTATAGTTTACTTTACACACCTTGCCTAAAGCAGTTATCCGTTGCTTGGAACATAATACTGGAGGGGATTCGGATGATAACCTGAAGGTGGATTACTAGTCATAGATGTAGTTGGATGGCGGTCTATGTATCTTGGTGTAATGCCCAATCAAATCTCATAGGATCATGAATGTCTAGTATTGCATTGTTTTGCCTTGCTCTGTCCTGTCAATTGCCCCGCTGTAATTTGTTTACCCAGCATGTTATGTTGTTGATCTTAAGGAGAACACCTCTAGTGAACTATGGACCCCGGTCCAATCTTTACCATTGATACATCTTCCACTGTTCATGTTTACTTTCCGCAAGCCACCATTACCTTCCACACCATACAGTTAATCCTTTGTTTTTAGCAAACCGGTGAGATTGACAACCTCACTGTTCGTTGGGGCAAAGTCTTGAGTTTGTGTTGTGCAGGTTTTCAAGTTGCTAGCAACACCTTTGAGTCGTTTCCTTCCTCCTACTGGTTCGATAACCTTGGTTTCTACTAAGGGAAAACTTGCTGTTGTGCTCATCATACCTTTCTCTTGGGGTTTCCCAACGAAGATCTATAGTGATATGAGCTACACATCATCATATGCTTCTAAATTACTTCTACATTCACCCATGGATAAATCGTGATATAACCCAAGCTCCTCAGGAAGTTGGATACTCACACGGTACTTGGATATCATATGACCATCATAATAGGTTATGGTATTCACTGGAATATTGGTTGAACAACTAAAACCCCTCAAAAGTTGACGTAGTTGATCCGTGAATGATTCTTGATAATCATTGAGAGTCTCTTCCTTCCTTACCACAGTTTGTTTTGGAAACTTTGGTGCCATAACACTGTATACAAAATATTTTGATTAGTAATCAATTATATTATTGCATCATAACAAAGAATTATCGCACTAACATATACAACGGAATATTCTCATTTGAACACCCATTATACTCTTTTAGAGAATTATTTATTGTTGCTATCAACTCCTACAGGTAATACCATTTATTTGGTTTTCAACGTAAGGTCAAAGCAATTGTTCTAATACCAGCTGCGGTGACCCATCATACCACTGCATGTTTGTACACTATAGTCGTTGACATGACATCCACAGAACACCGTTCCGTAAATATCACATCCCTTAGAGTGGTACAACAGAAACATTGTAGGTCCATATTACAAACATACACACGTTATTATTATTACAATACTAGAAGTTTGAGACATCAAAATGTTCAACTTACAAACCCAACTTATATTGTTTCAGCAGAAGATTGAAAGTTTTAAACTTAATCTCCGAATTGAGCTCAACAACTTATTTTATAAAGTTTATGCTCCTCGGCTCAATTGGTTTACTAACTATTACGGCAACTACTCAGACTCGTTGCCCTCCACTCCATAGAGTATCTCATAATCCACCCCTTCCTCGCCTCCTGACAGGTCAGGCTCCTCATAGTAGACATCCTCTTGGCCTTCAGCTGCGTACATCGGAGTGTCTTATGGATCATCAGAGTCTAAGCAGGGGATCAAAGGAAAGAGTGAGTAACAACGTTATCCAGCAAGTTCATTATATGCAAGGTGGGAAGTTTGATGCACTAACTACCACATCGGACTATCAGTCCTTGGCACTATGCAGTTTTCGTAAACATTTCTTCAAAGATTGATTTTAATATCAAAAACTATGCCCATCATCCTTCACATGTTGACTAGAACTTTCATGGAGTTCCTTTCCTGCAGTGTTCGTAGATCCTTTCCGGAACAGGGAGTAACAAGTTACAGTTCTTACACTTTGCAGAGGTGCGTTACTTTACCCATGAGATATCAAATCCTTGTTGCACAACCGGGTGTACTTTCCCGTCCATAATTCTATGACGTAGGGCCCAGTAGATGATCCAAACCAATCACTACCCCCTTCGCGTCCCCGCTTGTCTCCTTGGTGTAAGCCATGCCTACACATTGAATTACGACAATAGTTGGTACAGACCGTTCAGATGCCAGAACTATCGTGGAACGTTGAGGGTTCCCACCCATATGCTGCATATCCTCTACGAATTACCAATTAATGCATGCTACGAGGATAACAACCACGACCTGCGCATCCGGCTACATGCGAGAGGAAGAAGATACAGTGAATTCTCCGTCCCATTCCAAATCTCATGGTTAACTCGTAATACGCGGCACTAGAATCACATATATCATGGGTTGTTAAGTCCTAAGTGATTAGTATTATTGTAAATGGAAACTTAAGTTCCATTGCTCACCTTATCCATATCACCACTTAGAATGATATCAACAATTTATTTGTTTTGAGAAAATAATATTTTCTTTCTCCAAAACATAGATGATAACACACAATTTTGCAATTACTTTGATAAAGAATCATCAAAGGACATGAGCAAGTGATGAACTTGCCTTGTGATTGCAAGGTAGTGAAGTCGGATGCTTGCACTCGACCTTGAGATTCTATTTCTACAAAACATCATTATTGCCCAGTAACGACAATATTTAAAAAAGCAAAATGATTATTTATAGTAATGCAATGCATTATTTATTATTTATCTTCTTTGTCTGTTTATCGAATATATAATTTTTTCTTTAATTGCCTTAATAAAGGAATTTTTTAAGAATAATTCTTAATATTTTGTAAATATTATATTCAATAGTTTTGTAATATAATATATCAGTAAAAGAGTCAAAAATTAATTTTTCTTTATTTTTAACTCCTATTATTATTTTCTTAATATTCTTTTTAAGAATAGATATTTTAATTTAGAAGATTTTATTTTCTCTTCTTTAAATAGTAATTTAGTATTTTTATAAAATGCTGCACTAATTTATTCTATTAAAAAAGAATTCTTAATTTTATTAAGTAGCTTGTAATTTTATGATCTAATAGATATATTATTTGTATTTTTAGGATTTTTATTTATTTTTTAGGACTTATTAAGTCCTGGGGTATTTTTGTCTCTTAATAATTCATTTAAATTTTTGTTTTAACTTTTGGGCCAAGCCCATTGGTTTTACTAGGCCCAATCTGGCCCAATTGGCCTGGTCAAGTCCACCCACTGGAATTGTACTGGACCCTACCGGCCCAGTACACACCCCTCTCTCTCTCGCTCCCACTTGTTATTCCTCTTTGCTCCCGACCCTCTGCGGTGTAGTATAACCGGCGCCGCTGTCGCTTGATTACCGCCTCCCTGGGCCTCCCCGGCCGCCGTCGTGGTGTATGGCGAGGTAGTCGACACTGCTCCACCATCTGGTCCAGCTCGATTTGTCTTTAGGCCCCTCTCCCGTATAGGCTGACACCACCTCGAACCCTAGGGTTTGGTGGTTGTCGGTGATGTACCTCTCCTCCGCTCTTGTGGTGTTGTGATGTGTTCCTAGTAGCTCTGTGGTGCTGCTGTATTGCTGGTGTGGCTGTGGCCACCGCCATGGCTTGGTGCGGGTTGCAGCGCCCTCGGGTGCTCCCTGTACCGTGGTGTGTGCTCGTCGGCCTCTCTGCTTCCTCTTCTAAACGTCAGTGAGGACCACTGGTAAGTGCTTTTGTATCTCCCCCTTGTTCTTTGTCCTTTGCCTCTCTTGATAGCCTCTGTGTGCTTCTAGTGAGCAATCCCTAATTAGGGTTCATTGGTTTGATTAGGGTTCATCTCTCTGTTTTGATTATTGAGAACAATAAATGATTTAAGACTAATGGTGGTGGTTATACTGTTCTGGATGATTGTCTGCTTAAAGAAGTTAAGATTGTTAGTGGATCTATTTGTCCAATTTCGATTGGATATTGGATACTGTCCAAGTGGTGATGCTACTGTGTTAAGCTGTTGTCTATTGATTCTAGTGGTGTTGATTTCACTACTGTCTAGTGTGCTTAGTACTGACAGTGATACTGTCAGTAATTGTGCACTGAATCCTTATACACTGGTCTGTGTTGATATGTTCAGATTGAAGTTGATATGATACTCCTATGATTCTCTGATTATGATAGATTGTGTAAATGTAATTATGATTCCTGGTTATTCATTCCAGGAAAATGATTTAGCACTAGACTGTAGGTTTACTTGTGAAATCTATGTGTATGATTTGCTTGGTGTAGAATAGGCGCTACTGATCTCCATGTAATCGAACATACGTGCTCTAGTCCCGGTATTTTGTGATCTCCATGTAACTATGTAAATTGTATATATTAGTATGCTCGATATCGTAATACAAGTTATCTTATATATGCACGAATGTGTACGATATATATGTGGTGGCGTAGAAATATTCAAAAACTACGTTGAAATGAAAAATAAGTAAATAAAATCATAAAAAATGAAATCTCTGCCGCGGCAGAGAAAGGGCACAAAATTCTGCCACGACAGAGAACCACTAGTCCAAGGTAATGCTCTGCCGCGGCAGAGAAAATGCGCAAAATGCTGCCGCGGCAGAGACCCACTAGTCCCGGTCCATAACACCAACCGGGACTAGTGGGGGTGCACCCTGAGCGTGCAGGGGCAGCCACGTGGAAATCCACTAGTCTCGGCTGGTAAATGGGTCGGGACTAGTGGTGGGCCTCTTGTCCCGCTTGATTAGTCCTGGTCCCATAACTGGGACTAAACGCCCTTACGGCCCGGGACTAGAGGCCCTGTTTCCACTAGTGAATATATTCTTATGACACCTTCTTTGGAATGGTACACAAGCGTCTATTCTAATATTGAGCTAATTTATACTTGTGTCCTAGTGTGGCTTGGCTAAAATGGGTTGAAATCTTCTTCTTAATTGATTATCCTAGGATGCAAATGATTGTACTTGGGCCTGTGATGCTGGTCTGAGGCTAACTAGGTAGAAACTAATTTTTTATCTGTTGTGCCTTATAGATGTGTTTTGATATCTAGTATCAACTAATGATCCTTGAATTCTTCAAGAAAATTATTTGAAATTCTCACTGTTTAATCTAGATCCTTGAGATCTATTGATCTCTAAGGTGATACTCTTTAAAAGATGTGACCAAAAATCTTGATCTAAGGATGCTGATATATTGGGATGTAGAAATATAAATTAATACCCAAGATCAATGATGCCCAGGCTGAGATCTTGGTGTTGTTTAAAAAGATTGGTCATTGTCTTTCATTTAAATTTCTTCTGTGATGGACACACCCCATTTGGGTGTTTTACTGAGAAGATTCATGTGAAACAAAACATGCTTGGATAATCTAGAATGATTTGATCATGTGATGGTTTTATGTATACTCACCACACAACTTGATGGTTGGTGATGATGTTGTGTTGCTAGTTGATCTTGCTAGCTTGATCCTGCTGGCTTTATCTTGTTAGTTTGTTTTTGCTGACTTGATCTGGATCTGCACCTCTTGGTGCTGCTCCTGCTCCTCCTAGCTTCTGTGATCTTGTAATTGACCTTGCTATCCACTTGCACCACCCCCTCCTTATGTCACCATCTTGTGGATGTTTGGATGATCTATGATAAATCTTGGTTGGGGATTTGTTTGGGTAGTGGACAGACTCAGTGGGTTCTTGCAGTGTTCTTGAGGAAAAGGAAATGAGCTCCCTAGTAGCTGTGCTACGGTTGTGAACTCCTTTTTGACTGCTTGTGCTATTTTTGTTGTTTGGACAGCACACTACATGCAATTAGGTGACTAAGGTGCCTTGTTGCTTGGGCTCTTTATGGATCAGATCAAGTGAAGTGGTTTCACTTCTTATCCTTTTATAGTTTACTCTCCTTGTGAAACTTGCCCCTTCACTGTGCTGATGATTTTGTCCTGAGGCTTATTTGATATAGAAGAACAAATATTGCTGATTGGTGAAACTTGCCCCTTTTAAATACTCAATGAGGTAATATGAACAATGCATTTCACTGTTCACCATTGAGAGTAAAATAATTAGCTAACCTTTTATTTTCTTCTTAGTTGTTTTTTCTTATTTGCAGGAACAAGATCTGGATGCTCAAGATGTAGTATAGGAATAGATAGGTTTTATAAATCTTTGTAATCTTATTTTTACTCTTTTGTAAAGAATATTGTAATACTATTCTTATAATTTAATAAAGCTTCATTTAATTGTAGTTCACTTCCTGTGATGTTTTTCTTTATTTATTGTATCTTTCTTACTTTGTAATTTGATAATGGAATAAAGAAAAGAAATAATATTTCATTTCTTCTTTATATTTCCTTGTCTTAAATTCTAATAGTTGTTTAATATATCTTTAATATAATCAAACAATGTTAATAAATCTTTTTGGAAAACAACTTTATATTTCCAACTTCTAATTTTCAAATATTTTTCAAATATTTTTCAAATGATTTAAATTTAAAATTTGAAGTCAAAATATTTTCCCCCAAAACACATTAATGCCTAAAGGTCATGTCAAAATTAATAACAATCACTATAAAGAGTTATTCCTACCTCTAAAGAGTGAAAGAAACTCTGATCACTTTAGATTTTTGTTTGGCGACAATTTTACCCAGATTTTACAGATGAATGCATGCACATGCTCAGATTCCTATATCTACCCTTCGTTGGTTCCTAACTGGTGGGGTGTTACATCTACGGTGTCCATCGCGCTCCGTTTGTGTTCTAGAATACGTCAATGGATCTAACCCAATTAGAGTCCATATGAACTTGTATAATTTCATATGTCCTCATCTTCTTTTCAGAGTCATGGAACGAGTGAATTGACATTTAACTTGTTCAGCAGTCATCGAGCACATGAGCCAAAGGACTAAACTCCTTGGTTTAAGGCAATCATATTACCTAATGAAACTCACAAACATTAGGCTCAACATTTGTCTCAAAACTCCTTGTTTTAAGGCAATCATATTATCCATAATATTTTATTTGTGTCAAAACATAATGAAACTCATAAAAATTAGGCGCAAGCTCTTGAATGGTTTGACCATCTAGCCATTTATTTGTCCATAAGTAACACTGAGAGCATCTCCACTAGCATTCCCAGACGGCCATTTCCAGGGTGTTTTTCATTCGGATTTATACAAAATGGCCTAGTAGCATTTTTAGGAGGCGTTCCTTGGCCACCTTTTTCCCTACACCTTTTTCCCTAAATACATTTGGGGTTCCCGGGACAATCCCAGTTAATGAACGCTGGATGAAACGATTCGCCTATCTCTCTCCAACATGCGTCCCCTATCTCTCCCCCATCTCTCCCCTACTACGTGCGTCGATGGCACCATAGCAGAGTGAGCAAGCGATGACACCTGCGCTGGCTATTCACCGATGCCTTCCTATTCCCAGCCGATGTAGGTACAGCTGCTCGTGTCGCCTCTGCAATCGACCATCAGTGCCTACCCGACGAGCTGGTCTCCGCCGTCTCTACCCTATCTCTCTCCCCTTCCTGTTCGCCGAGGCTGCCACGTCAAGCTTCCTTCTCCCTTGATCTCTGCCTGCCGCCAGTCGCAGCACGCCTCTCCACAGCACCCTGGGGGTCGGCCTCGCCACCAACCGCCGTCGCCCAGGCTTGCCTCCTTCCTCCCGAGCCCCGTGTGCTCCTTCCCCAACTCGAGCACCGTCGCCGCCACCAACGGACGCAACCCGCGCCTCGTCGACCTCCCTGCATGGCACCCTTCCCATGTTTGGCCTCGTCCCCGAACTTCCTTCCCGGCCGGCAGCGAGGTCCCATGGGTCGAGGGACGCCATGCTCCGCCCGCTCGGTTCGATGTCGCGACGTGCTCTGTGACGGCGCCTGCTTGGCACACGACGACTCCAGCGGCCAAGAGCAACATCGAGGTGGCAGGCATTGGGCGCGCTCGTCTCCGTCTCCATCTTCGGCAGGCAGGCGGCACTGGGCGCGGGGATAGGGGCCATCGGCGGGCGGTGCAGATGCACGGGGAGGCACGATGTAGGAGCACGGGGAAGCACACGATCCCGTCCCCCTATCCGTCTCCGGTGGGCGGGTGGCGGCGCTGGGGCTCTGCACGGGGAAGCGCAGGCACGGGAGTGGAGCTCGTCCATTGAAGGGAGAGGAAGGTGAGCCGAGGGCGAGGTCGACGGCGACCAGGGTCCGCGGGCATGTTGGCGGTGTGCGGTGACCCAGCATACCACTACATGATGTAGTACACTATAGTCGTTGACATAACACCAATGAAACACCGTTCACTAGTATTACATCCCTCATAGTGGTATAACAGAAACACAGCAGGTCCAAGACATGACTATAGGTTACAACTCAACTCTTTACACAAGATCCAGAGAACACTCTAGGTTAAAGAGAGAGAAAGAAACTTCTTGCAAAGAAGAATCAGAAGTAAATAACTCCAAAACTATCCTACTATTCAGTCTAGTATCTTAACTAATGATCTGGCATTGCTGCTATTGCAATACACTATAGAAATAGGTTCTATGGCTAGAGATTATATTCTTATCTACTTAGTAACCTCATATTCACTTGAGTTGATGTATATGTTGACTTTCTTGACTTCATTGAAGAGATTTAGCCTTCAATGATGATTCCTAGAGCATGACTTGACGTAGACGTCGTCTGTACTGGCGTTAGAGTCTAGAAAGGGTTAAGAAGATACTTTGAGTACGAGCGTACTCAGCAAGTTCACTAGAAAAGGAGTGTTTGATGCACTACAACTACATCCACAGACCATAGGTCATAGGCTATGCAAGTTTTCGTAAACATTTCTTCAAAGGTTGCTTTTATTCTGAAAAGCTATGTCAGTCAGCCTTTACTGGTTTACCAGAACTTTCATGGAGTTCCTTTCCCGTCGTGTTCGCAGCTCCTTCCCGGAACAGGGAGTAACAAGTTATAGTTCTTACACTCTGCAGAGGTGCGTTACTTTAACCATGAGAGACCTTAGCTTTGTTGCACATCCGGGCCACGAACCCGTTCACACTTCCTTGGTGTGAGGCCCAGACTAAGACCCAAGCCAATCATTTCCTTCTCCGCGACCCCGCATGTCTCCTTGGTGTACGCCAACCCACCTATTGAATTATGGCAATTGGCAGTATAGACCGTTCAGATGCCGGAACTATCGTGGGACGTTGAGGGATCCCACCCATATGCTGCATATCCTCTATGAATTACCATATAATATGCACGCTACAAGTGATAACAGCCATGACCCGCACATCCGGCTCCATGCGAGAGGGAAAAGATACAGCTGACTTATTCGTCCCATTCCAAATCTCATGGTCAACGCGTAATATACGACGCAAGAATCACTGGCGACCTTGGTTGTTAAGTTCTAGATAATACGTTCCTTTACCACCGGAACTCTTATAGTAGGTTATTACCTCATGGTAAATAACCTATAATCACATTATTATGAAAATAGTGTTTTTTGTCCTTTTTTAATGCAGGTGATGACAACGCTAGATTTGCAAAATACTTTACAGAAAATAATCAAAGGACATGAGCAAGTGTGAACTTGACTTTTGTGATTGCAATATTATGCACTCACGGTCTTCGAGACAATATAAGATCCAATATCTAAAATCAGCATCATTGGTCCGATAAGGACTAATGTTTAAACAAGCAAAATGCTCTTATGCATAAGTAATGTAATGCACTTTTGTAAACTCGAATCCCGGGGATAGCGTGGTTCTAGGGTTTGGATACTGGAAAGGGTTTCCTTGGAATGTGTTGCCCTTTTAGATTAAGTTTCACACATGTGCTTCTTATTAAGGCTTGTGAGTGTGTGTGAAACAACATGTAAACATAATGTCATACAACATTAAGATATACTAATGAGATGTTCTACTCAAGGACTGCTTACATGTGAATTATCTTATCTTCAAGTTTTACCTTTCAAGTGATGACATTTATAATGAACTTAAGTGTTAACAATTCTAGGTTTATAAGTAAAGCTTAATGTAATGTGATTATTATTAATTGTCATATGTTGACCGAAGTGGCAAAACGAATAACTTTTGAAGAAAAGATTACTCTATTAAGGTCTAATCAATTTTTGTGGTTAATCAAATGTGGTGGATGTTGTTTGTGCTTGCTTGAATAGTTTGGACTTGAGATGCTTTATGACTTAATTATAACAGACCAAAGTTAACTATAAAACACACAACAAAGTCTTTTAGAATGGTATTTAAAATATTATAGAGTAAAGTTAACTTTAAAATCATAGATGGACTTTAGGTGTAATGCTTATTATACTTATACCTTGTTTACTTCATAATGTTTCTTTAAAGTTACTTAAGCATGGCATTACTTTTATTTAAGTAGTGGTTTCTTTACATTATAAATGTATAAACGAATTTATCTCCCTATAAGGGTGTGGTTACGGTTTGTGAATAAGTAAACAATATTATTTACTACTTATGAACTCACTATAGTGTTTTGATTTGTTTATAAACTTGTAGTTAAAGTAAAGGAATAGGTTTTATCTCATTATAAATTATTCTTGGAGATTTTATATTAAATAAGAATCCTTTATAAAATAATCTACATTTATGGTTGAAGGATAATTCAATAAAATTGCATTTAAAATGAGTTGAACCATTTTGACTTCATATAATCAATATTGAAGACTAATACTATTTATTAGACTCAATTGGCTATTTTTTTAGCATTATTAACAATTTTATTTACCTTTATATGAATTATTAATTTAAGGAAATAGGTTTAAATTCAAGTTATAAAAGTGTTTAACTTTTATTTAACTCAAAAGTGGAATATTATGTTTTTAACATGTAGGTATTATTTTTGTGATCATTTTGGTATATTACACTTATTTTTGTGATTTAAAAATAATAATATATGATTTTTATAAGGTTTATTACTTTATTAGTACTTAACAATTAACAAATATTTAATTAAGTGAAATAATAATGTATAATTATAGTTTTAAAGTATTGCTTTTATTTTTCCACGATTTTTGGTATTTTATTTATCTTTAACATTTACCATTATTAAAATATGAATTATTAAAGTTTTATTACTTATAAAATCTTTATTAAATAATAATTATTTAAATTGTTAATATAATAATATTTGGTAATGGTTTTAATTTATTGATTTTATTTTTCTAAAAAAATTCATATATTACGTGTATTTTTCTAAATTACAAAACAAAAGATATTAAATTTACAAGATTTAATTATTTTATTACATTTCTAGAATATTTATATTTGAATTTATTTTGTTTTTACCAATTTACTAAACATGCAGAGAACTTTTTACACCCAGTCTAACTCTACCCTAGTCACTGACCCGTGGGGTCAGGACCACGTCAGATGCCACTCAGGCAGTGGACTAGTCAAAACTTGGACTTGGTCAAGGATGAGATCATCCTGACGTCATCCTACTGGAAACCATCTCAGATCGGTGATCGATCGAGCGATTTCGTGCGTGCGCGGGGTAGCGCCTAGGCTTGTTGGAAAGAGGGTGTCTCGAGAGACCTATTGGTGGTGGCGCCGCCCTATTTTGGTCACTGGAGGACTGTCGGCGACGAGCTCATATGGCGGTGCTTGCAGATGATCATGGCGGCATGGATTTAGGGAGCAAACGAAGCTTTTAAGCATATGAGGAGCCTCAGTGACTCACCAGGAACACGATGGTGTGGTCGATAGGGCGAGGCAAGGTCGAATTTGAGGACGAAAGTTTGTGACTGGCGGCGGCCGTGAGATGTCGATTGGATCGACAGAGGATCTTCGGGCTTCCCTGACCTAGCTTGGGAGAACAAGGGCTACGAGGTGAGTCCAACGGCACCTTCAGGGATGCCAGGGGGCTCAGGCTCGACGGCGATGAGAAGTTCCGGCGAGGCTCAGTTTTCGGTCAAAGAGGAACGAGAGAGAGAGAGAGAGTTTCAGAGGGGATATGGGGATGAGGACGAGCGGGAGAGTCACGGTTGCAACCTTATATCCACCCCGAGTGTCGGCGGAGATCATCGCAGCGCACGGCGGCGACGGACAGCATCGGCTGCCTCCACCGAGCAGTTTCCAGTAGACGAGGAAGACGACGAAGGTCTTTTTGCGGATAACCCCCTGCGACGTTTCAAGGTTCAACCCGCAATCCCTTGCTGGCCCACTCGTCAGCCAGAGAGAAAGCTATGTCGGGCTGGTTGTTGGGCTGCTACTGGGCTGCGGTTGGGTTGCTGTGGTTGCTCGTGGGCGATGGTTAAGAAAGAGGGGTAATGGGATGCGGCCTGGTTATAGTTTTTTCTTTACTTTTTCCTTTTCTCTTTTCTGTTTTATTTTCATATTTGTGTATTACATATTTGTTTCAAATTTCATTTAGAGAATTTATTTGTTAAATAGTTGCAACAATAATGAATGACATTAAAGTCATTTTATGATCTGTTATTAATTAATGTTGTATTTCTTTATTTTGATTATATAGATCATTCTAATAATTGGTAAGGAACTTTGTTATTCATTTTCTTTCCATAATAAGACATGGATTTATCATATGATATTTCTTTATTTAATGATTGTAAGGGTCCCAACCTTTAAATAAGGTAGAGTCCCCTGTGTTTACAATGCTAGTCCCTGGATCAATAGCTAGCATCCACAATTAAGATGTAATATCAAGAAACAAAGGTCATAATACAACTTTATAACCAGGAATAACATAATTTTATTACATCTTACATAGCTCATTTGGCTATTACATTACATTGCAGCAGAAATCTATAAGCATGGGGTCCTTCATTTTCAAAATGCCACAGGCAGACATGTTGGTTGTAGACTTTGTAATCCTAATCAACACACTTCACTAAATCAATCAAACCTGCAACATACAAGTTACAGCCACAAGGTCAATACATTTGAATTGTATTGGCAAGTGATACTATGGTAGTATGGTGGAGTCTATCATCTATATGCATTTGGCTAAGTGGAGTTGAGGCTTGCATTGCTCAAAATAGATTTTTCCTTAACATTTGAAAACACTAAGTTTTTGCTTGACAAAATCATTTTTTCAATCAAAGATTGAAGATCCTTTAACCCTTGTTCAACCAAAAGTTTTAACTTAGAAATTGGAGTGATGAGATTCTTGATTGCTTCCATGTCTTCATGCTCAAATTGTCCTTTACCAGGGACATGGCTAAGTACTTAGATTTTACACTCTGCAGAGGTGGTGCACTTTCCCCACAAGACTTGGTTTCCCAAGACAAGATCTTTCAGAAGCCTTCCCTTAGACCAAAATGGACGCGTTCCAACCTATCAAACTCTACCACCCACTGTCCATATGGCTAAGTTCTTGCAACCTATATGATCCAGGCAGAGCCCATAATGCCATGTGGTTGCACTTAAAGCTTCTCAACATTTGACATCTCAAATCTCTTTGTTCCTGGGTGGCCATCCACAAGTGAGATACACAAGGTAAACCATAGACATGGGCCTTGTGAACCACTCAACCAAAAACCACCATTCAAGTCCAATTCCACCCAGGTGATTCATTAACTTAGTTGTTTTATTAAACAAAACACAAGTCCTCAGACTTAGAAATTTTTCCATAGTATGAATATATTTCCACCCTTGTTTTCTATTTGCTAAGCTAAGCATGATAGTAGTAGGTATCTTGACTTAGGAAATTTCTACTAAGGTTTCATCTACTAGGATTTTTTTCCAAAGCAAGGTTTATACTTAGCAAAAATCCATGCAAGTTTTACTTAGAGAAAATCACTAATGCATAGTGAAAGTAATGGGACAAAAAGTATGAAGCATCACTTGCCTTTTTGGTAGAGTATGGGTTCTCTCCTTGTCCTTGCAACAATCACCCTCTTCAAGTCACTACAATTCAATCAAGCAAGGCACAAACTCAATCTACCAATCAAGCAAAACAACACATAAAATGATAAAGTCTAGAAAATGCATGCAAGCATGCCAAGCTTTGTTTTGTTTGAAAAGTGGTTCCTAATGGGTCTTAAACATTTTAAAACACCTATTGGTCATTTTGTAAAGTGGCAAAGTCATTTGCAAGAGGTTTCACTTCCTAAACCATTTTCAAAACAAAGTATCATTTTATGTGGTGTAGAAATATTTTTACTAAGGCATTAATCTATAGGGTTCACAAAATATGTTTTCAAACCATAAAACTTGGTGTTTGGGGGTCAGAGAGTTTAAAACAAAACATTTCCCAAAGGTTTTCTTCCAAAACCATTTTTAATAAATAAACTATATTTCTATTTGACTAGAAATGGTTTTAAATTAAAGAATCCTTCTTTTGTTTCGCCAAAAATACATTTTTGAAACCACAAAGTGTTTCCTATGGTCAGTAGGTTCAAATCACACCATTTGCCAAAGATTTTATCCCCGAAATCATTTTTGAACAATTTTCACATTCTTAACAAGCATACAAATGTTTCTGCAAAAACAAACATTTTAACAGAAGCTTTTTGCTAAACAAATGGCATGGTAGGCTAGGGCTTGTCTTGCTGATTCCATTGATATAAAATTTGTAATTTTTGGACGTGTGGATCAAAAGTTACAAGAGTTTCAAATCTGCATCTAAATCAGATTCAAATTTCTGTTTTAAACAATCTGGTGACACGCGTCATGTTCCTATTCGTCAAAAACGTTTCGCGTGGATCGACTAACACAGACTGTTGGATCAAGTCATATCGCACGGCGCGCAGATGCTACTTACCCTTTCACCTAGCTTCTATCCTAGCCACTGGATTGAGATCGAACGGCTGCTGCAAGCTCGACCTAAAACTAGCGGCGCTGCGGCGGTGGCTAGCGGCGGAGCGGCCAGATGCTGGAGGTGCCGGCGATACAGGAAGCAAGGGTGGCTAGGGAGGTACTCACAGCGTTCGCAGAGGCCTGGGGAAGCTCAAGGTGGTGCCGTCTTGTCGAGGGGCGCACTGGAGCGGGCTTGATTGCTCGCCGGAGTGGAGCTGCGCCTCGGCCATGCTCAGTCGTCGTCGAGGACGGCGCTATGGGTCACTCGGAGACAAACGAAATGCATGGTCAGACGCGCAAAGACACGGCGAAGGTGTGTGCGTGATTGAGAGGGGTCGGGGTAGTCTGGTTTACCAGAGGGAGGTCGCCGGAGAAGAACCAGATGCGGCGGCGCTCGGAGCTTGTCGAAGACGACGTTCTGGGGCGCCCGCAGTTGAACGAAAGGCACGGACAGATACGCCAGGAGGTGGGGAGTATGCCTGTGTGCTTGAGGAGGCAAGTGGTGGCGTGGGGCTGCCGGAATCCTCGCCGGAGCATCGTCGGACAGTGGCGGTGTTTGAGCAAAATTCGTCAGCCTGGGGGCGTGTTGAGATGGGCGACAGAGGGGAAGTGGAGAGGAGGGGCAGGCGCTTTAACATGGTCAAGGGGCTGATTAACGGCGTGGTTAACGCGTATTACGCCGGACTTAATTCACCTGCAACGGCTGGCGAGGGGGAGGGCGTAGTCCGCGGGTGGGGAAGAAGGGAGCGTGGCTGTGGGGCCTAGTGTCAGCGAGAAAGGAAGTGAGGGGGAGGGTCCACCGGTCAGCTTCTGTACGGGTCAGTAAGTTGGTGCCAAACGTTTTCTTCGGGAGGGAGAGAAGCTGGGCTGGTTGGCCTTGACTGGGCTGCTGGGTTGGGTCGACCTGATTCATATATTTTTTTCCAGTTCTGAATCTTTTTCTTTTTTCCAAATCAATTTCTGTTTTGAATTTCAATCAACTATTCAAACATTCAAACAATTCAAACAATCACTAAACTTTGTATTGTGTTAGTTCTGTTTTAGCCACACAAAACCAAAGTCCAATAATAAAATAATATTTTTATTTTAGAGTCCATTTACAATTAAATAAAATGGACACTAGTTAATAAATCAAATGGGTTTTAATTTATTTAAAAACTCCATTTTGAAATCTAAATATTTTCAAAACCAAATCAGTAGGTTTTATTTGAAAATATAGAATACTTGGAAAACTTGTTTAAAATAAAATAACATTTTAGTTTAGGTTCCATCAATAATTAAATAAAATGGACCTTAGTTATTAAATCAAATAGGATTGGTTTTATTAAAATCTTTATTTGAAATCTAAATAAAACCAAAATACTTCAGTAGGTTTTATTTGAGAATATAAAATACTTAGAAAACTTATTTAAAATAAATAAATAAGTTTTAGTGTTTATTTAAAATGGGAAAAGCTTTTACTTAAATAAAATTGGATATTAAATCCTTATTATTTTATTTAAATAAACCTTTACTATTTTTATCAAAACAAAATGTTTTTAATTCAAAAGCTTGGCCAAGGTTTAATTTGGCTTTATAAAATAATCCTTATTTATAAATCTACCTTTTCTTTTGAAAACCAAATCTTTTCATTAAAAGATCCAAAAATAGTAATTTTAAATATTTTGAAGTTTATTGTTTATTTAACTTTTTAAATCCCTTTAGGATTTTATTTGTTCCAAATAGGTTTTAAAAGTTTCCAATTGGATTCAAAAGTTTCTTCTCACCCTGAAAATCAACAAAGTTTTATTTTATTCATTTATTTTTCACATTACAAGATTTGGAAAATCTTGGGATGTGACAGGCTACCACCCTTAAAATAAATCTCGTCCCGAGATTTGGGAAGGCTGGGGTTACAAATTGGTTCAAAAGCAACTAGGGTACTACCACCCTTAAAATTTTCCATCTAAATTACATCTTGGCTTGCTTGGGATCTTGATGTAACTTTCCTGGACAGAAGTTTGCATAGTGGCCTAGCTCCTTGCATTTGAAACATGTGACAAGGCTGAGATCCCTCATAGGCTTGTTTATCTTGTGTTTCATCTTCTCTGGACAGTTGCTTGCATAATGTCCTAGCTCTTCGCAGTTGTTGCACCCCACTTGGCTAATATCTATCTTTTCCTTTGGTATCATTTTCTCTTGTTTGTTTCCTTGGTTCTTCTTCTTTTCTGGGCATTCATTGACATGGTGTCCCTTCTCTTTGCAATTGTAACATTGCACTTGAGTAATATCCTTTTTCTTCTTTTTGGGTCTCTCCAAAGCTTGGAGTTCTTCTAGTTCATGCTCTTCATATCTCACCTCAGAGGTGGGAAATCTTTCTCTCTTCTTGGGGCATTGATCTTCATGTTCCTTGGATGCATGATCCTTGTCTCCACAAGTATTGCTAGCTTGGGTTCCTTCTAGAATAACATTTCTGTCATCCTTGTTGTCATTAGCTCTTTGGGAAAAGTTTTCTCTCATGTTGGTTATTTGAGTAACCAATCCTTGCATCAATTGGGATTGAAGTTTCAAAATCCTTTATATGGCTGGGTATAGTTCATTGTTGTTGGCTAAAAGCTGAGTTGTCTCTTGGCTCAACTGGTTTTGGGTTGCTATAAGTTCTCACATGTTGTCCTCTTGGTTGTTGTTGTTGTCATCCACCTTGATGTGGGAGTTTCTTGGAGTAGTCATCTGTTTGGGTTGGATTAGGATTAGAATAGGAAAAATATTTCTAAGGGAATAATTCTAATCACACACATCACAATTCACACAAACAATGTGCAAGCAATCACAAACAAACATTTCACTCAAACAACAAGTTTCAAGCATATTTTTAGGCAATCAAAAATATTTTGTTACACCACATAAGTTGGTGTGTTTGGCTTAACTAAATATGGTGGTCCATCTATATTGTTCACTTGTGATCTTTCCATCTTTCTTGGTTGATTCCTTCTTGCATGAGATCATTGTTTCCTTGGGAAAAACTCTTGGTCATAAAACTTCAAAGGTGAGGATGACTCCTTCTAAGTTGTGTTTCCTTAGTTTCCAAATCTTGAGTAACATTTCTTGTCTCACTTGTCTTTAGTGATATCCAAGGTTGAAGTCCTTGGTGAAAATGCTGAAGATGTTGAAGTCATTAGAGTTGAAGATGTTGAAGTCATTAGAGTTGATGAAGTCCTTTGCACATGTTGAAGTCTTTGGTCATGGGGTAGGTTTTTCCATCAAGTTGAAGTAGAAGAGATGTAGAGTTGAAACCAAAATGGTTGAGGAAAGAGTTTACAAGATTGTTTGTAAATAAGCTTTGGAACAAGTACAACTCCTATTTTTCTAAGGGTTTTTGTCCAATCCTAGGTTTACAAATCCTACAGGCAACACAATGCTCTGATACCATCTGTAAGGGTCCCAACCTTTAAATAAGGTAGAGTCCCCTGTGTTTACAATGCTAGTCCCTGGATCAATAGCTAGCATCCACAGTTAAGATGTAATATCAAGAAACAAAGGTCATAATACAACTTTATAACCAGGAATAACATAATTTTATTACATCTTACATAGCTCATTTGGCTATTACATTACATTGCAGCAGAAATCTATAAGCATGGGGTCCTTCATCTTCAAAATGCCACAGGCAGACATGTTGGTTATAGACTTTGTAATCCTAATCAACACACTTCACTAAATCAATCAAACCTGCAACATACAAGTTACAGCCACAAGGTCAATACATTTGAATTGTATTGGCAAGTGATACTATGGTAGTATGGTGGAGTCTATGATCTATATGCATTTGGCTAAGTGGAGTTGAGGCTTGCATTGCTCAAAATAGATTTTTCCTTAACATTTGAAAACACTAAGTTTTTGCTTGACAAAATCATTTTTTTCAATCAAAGATTGAAGATCCTTTAACCCTTGTTCAACCACAAGTTTTAACTTAGAAATTGGAGTGATGAGATTCTTGATTGCTTCCATGTCTTGATGCTCAAATTGTCATTTACCAGGGACATGGCTAAGTACTTAGATTTTACACTCTGCAGAGGTGGTGCACTTTCCCCACAAGACTTGGTTTCCCAAGACAAGATCTTTCAGAAGCCTACCCTTAGACCAAAATGGACGCGTTCCAACCTATCAAACTCTACCACCCACTGTCCATATGGCTAAGTTCTTGCAACCTATATGATCCAGGCAGAGCCCATAATGCCAAGTGGTTGCACTTGAAGCTTCTCAACATTTGACATCTCAAATCTCTTTGTTCCTGGGTGGCCATCCACAAGTGAGATACACAAGGTAAACCATAGACATGGGCCTTGTGAACCACTTAACCAAAAACCACCATTCAAGTCCCATTCCACCCAGGTGATTCATTAACTTAGTTGTTTTATTAAACAAAACACAAGTCCTCAGACTTAGAAATTTTTCCATAGTATGAATATATTTCCACCCTTGTTTTCTATTTGCTAAGCTAAGCATGATAGTAGTAGGTATCTTGACTTAGGAAATTTCTACTAAGGTTTCATCTACTAGGATTTTTTTCCAAAGCAAGGTTTATACTTAGCAAAAATCCATGCAAGTTTTACTTAGAGAAGATCACTAATGCCTAGTGAAAGTAATGGGACAAAAAGTATGAATCATCACTTGCCTTTTTGGTAGAGTATGGGTTCTCTCCTTGTCCTTGCAACAATCACCCTCTTCAAGTCACTACAATTCAATCAAGCAAGGCACAAACTCAATCTACCAATCAAGCAAAACAACACATAAAATGATAAAGTCTAGAAAATGCATGCAAGCATGCCAAGCTTTGTTTTGTTTGAAAAGTGGTTCCTAATGGGTCTTAAACATTTGAAAACACCTATTGGTCATTTTGTAAAGTGGAAAAGTCATTTGCAAGAGGTTTCACTTCCTAAACCATTTTCAAAACAAAGTATCATTTTATGTGGTGTAGAAATATTTTTACTAAGGCATTAATCTATAGGGTTCACAAAATATGTTTTCAAACCATAAAACTTGGTGTTTGGGGGTCAGAGAGTTTAAAACAAAAAAATTCCCAAAGGTTTTCTTCCAAAACCATTTTTAATAAATAAACTATATTTCTATTTGACTAGAAATGGTTTTAAATTAAAGAATCCTTCTTTTGTTTCACCAAATACATTTTTGAAACCACAAAGTGTTTCCTATGGTCAGTAGGTTCAAATCACACCATTTGCCAAAGATTTTATCCCCAAAATCATTTTGAACAATTTTCACATTCTTAACAAGCATACAAATGTTTCTGCAAAAACAAACATTTTAACAGAAGCTTTTTGCTAAACAAATGGCATGGTTGGCTAGGGCTTGTCTTGCTGATTCCATTGATATAAAATTTGTAATTTTTGGACGTGTGGATCAAAAGTTACAAGAGTTTCAAATCTGCATCTAAATCAGATTCAAATTTCTGTTTTAAACAATTTGGTGACACGCGTCATGTTCCTATTCGTCAAAAACGTTTCGCGTGGATCGACTAACACAGACCGTTGGATCAAGTCATATCGCACGGCGCGCAGATGCTACTTACCCTTTCACCTAGCTTCTATCCTAGCCACTGGATTGAGATCGAACGGCTGCTGCAAGCTCGACCTAAAACTAGCGGCGCTGCGGCGGTGGCTGGCGGCGGAGCGGCCAGATGGTGGCGGTGCCGGCGATACAGGAAGCAAGGGTGGCCGGGGAGGTACTCATAGCGTTCGCAGAGGCCTGGGGAAGCTCAAGGTGGTGCCGTCTTGTCGAGGGGCGCACTGGAGCGGGCTTGATTGCTCGCCGGAGTGGAGCTGCGCCTCGGCCATGCTCATTCGTCATCGAGGCCGGCGCTATGGGTCACTCGGAGACAAACGAAACGCACGGTCAGACGCGCAAAGACACGGCGAAGGTGTGTGCGTGATTGAGAGGGGTCGGGGTAGTCTGGTTTACCAGAGGGAGGTCGCCGGAGAAGAACCAGACGCGGCGGCGCTCGGAGCTTGTCGAAGACGACGTTCTGGGGCGCCCGCAGTTGAACGAAAGGCACAGACAGATACGCCAGGAGGTGGGGAGTATGTCTGTGTGCTTGAGGAAGCAAGTGGTGGCGTGGGGCTGCCGGAATCCTCGCCGGAGCGTCGTCGGACAGTGGCGGTGTTTGAGCAAAATTCGTCAGCCTGGGGCGTGTTGAGATAGGGCGACAGAGGGGAAGTGGAGAGGAGGGGTAGGCGCTTTAACGTGCATGGTCAAGGGGCTGATTAACGGCGTGGTTAACGCGTATTGCGCCGGACTTAATTCACCTGCAACGGCTGGCGAGGGGGAGGGCGTAGTCCGCGGGTGGGGAAGAAGGGCGCGTGGCTGTGGGGCCTAGTGTCAGCGAGAAAGGAAGTGAGGGGGAGGGTCCACCGGTCAGCTTTTGTACGGGTCAGTAAGATGGTGCCAAACGTTTTCTTCGTGAGGAAGAGAAGCTGGGTTGGTTGGGCCTTGACTGGGCTGCTGGGTTGGGTCGACCTGATTCATATATTTTTTTCCAGTTCTGAATCTTTTTCTTTTTTCCAAATCAATTTCTGTTTTGAATTTCAATCAACTATTCAAACATTCAAACAATTCAAACAATCACTAAACTTTGTATTGTGTTAGTTCTGTTTTAACCACACAAAACCAAAGTCCAATAATAAAATAATATTTTTATTTTAGAGTCCATTTACAATTAAATAAAATGGACACTAGTTAATAAATCAAATGGGTTTTAATTTATTTAAAAACTCCATTTTGAAATCTAAATATTTTCAAAACCAAATCAGTAGGTTTTATTTGAAAATATAGAATACTTGGAAAACTTGGTTAAAATAAAATAACATTTTAGTTTAGGTTCCATTAATAATTAAATAAAATGGACCTTAGTTATTAAATCAAATAGGATTGGTTTTATTAAAATCTTTATTTGAAATCTAAATAAAACCAAAATACTTCAGTAGGTTTTATTTGAGAATATAAAATACTTAGAAAACTTATTTAAAATAAATAAATAAGTTTTAGTGTTTATTTAAAATGGGAAAAGCTTTTACTTAAATAAAACTGGATATTAAATCCTTATTATTTTATTTAAATAAACCTTTACTATTTTTATCAAAACAAAATGTTTTTAATTCAAAAGCTTGGCCAAGGTTTAATTTGGCTCTATAAAATAATCCTTATTTATAAATCTACCTTTTCTTTTGAAAACCAAATCTTTTCATTAAAAGATCCAAAAATAGTAATTTTAAATATTTTGAAGTTTATTGTTTATTTAACTTTTTAAATCCCTTTAGGATTTTATTTGATCCAAATAGGTTTTGAAAGTTTCCAATTGGATTCAAAAGTTTCTTCTCACCCTGAAAATCAACAAAGTTTTATTTTATTCATTTATTTTTCACATTACAAGATTTGGAAAATCTTGGGATGTGACAATGATAGAATTTAATTTTTGTTAACTTATAGTTTGGAGGGAAAATTTTATATAATGATCATATATCATTATTTGATGCATGATATTCAAAAGAATTAATATGGTTGATATTATTCTCATAGATTTAGGAAATAGTAATATATATATTTTATTACAACTAACATATGAGTTAAAGTTTGAATTGAAAATGCTTTACCATAAGTTCTTAGAAGATTTAATATTCTCATATTTATTTCATTGATGTGAATAAAGTTTAATGGCTAAACCTATTGTCTTTATGGTTGTGATTTTAATAATAGCACCATTTAAAGTAAAATAGTGGGATTGTTTTCTAGGCTAATTTATGAGAAACAATTGATAAAGATAGTTCCATAAGCACCTATGATAATGATGGTTGAAAATGACAAAGATGTGCTCAAGTGATTTGATATAGTAAATATTTCTATGAAGCTTTGTGTAAATAAGATGATAGATCAATCAGATGAAATGGACATTATGTTTGGTTAAAGATTTAGGTTTGCATATTTACCAAGAAGTCCTACCTTCCATATTTCATAATTCTTGACTTCTACTTCAAGAATTACTTTCCTAAATATACTACTTCTTCCTATCCACCATCATGTGTTAACATGATGAGCTTTACATTTCAAGAATATTTTTATCCACTTTTTATTCTTCTAAATCCATTTATAATTCTAATGAGCTTGACACTAAAGCTTTTCATTATCTTCTCATATCCATACTTGGTTATACCAAACTATTCTACTATTAATAATCTCCAATCCATTAAGTGGTTACTTCTAACTCCATTCATACTCTTCCTTAATCATCCTCCTTAATATTACTCCAGTAGGTGTCTATATCAAACTACTTCACCTCAAGTGTGAGTATTTCCCAAGAGGAAACTACTTCTATAATCCTATGTTACTCTAGCATCATCTTGATCATACTATCTTGTCTCTACTTAACTCCAGTATCTCATACTCCAAACTCACATTATATTAATGTGATTTGTCAAGGCTAACCTAGGATAATATATCTATACTAGGTTTTAATCATGTTTTATCCACCAATGTCACTTATACTTGATATAAGCATTCAATCTTGGTGAATAAGGCATGATAATTATAATCCTTTGGTCATTTATGGTTTAGGTTTCCAGTTGGATAATTAAGGCTTCATCAATACAACATTATAATTGTATTGAAATTATCTTCTTAGTATCTCTATTGGATTAAGGAATGCTATTCATGGACTATGCTTACTTAATCCAATAGGATTTCTCCTTGGTATCTATCTTCAGGCTTCATCCTTGTGATCTTCTTTGTTACCATATTGATTTGATTTCCTTCAATCACTCCCATCCTATAGATGATATCTAAAGCTAGCATTACCATCTGCCTCTTCTTACTTCATTCTCTAAGGACTTAAAGTGATTGTTATGATAAAGACAAGAGTTGATAGATCAAGAATTGATAGTTTAAGAATTGGTGAATCAATAGTTGATTACTCAACATTGATGAACAATAGATATTGAGATAGGATTCCATAAGGATTGATATGGCAAGAAAGATTTATGGTGAATGATCTTGACTTGGTTTCTTTCCTACTCAATCTCACTAAAGATTTAAAGTTAGGTATTTCCATGATACACATGGTATAAGTAGATGAGATTAAAATAGATCAAGATTTAGTTGTTACACTCCTATTACTTAAGTTATGTTTATAACTTAGTATTCATGAGTTGTGTAATGAATACTAGGGTATGATTACTTAAGGATTAAATATAGATCATTAAATAATGTATTAGGGTTAACTGTAATTACATTTGATCTACCCTTAGATCAAATCTCCCTTACCCAAAATAAGGTTTTAGCAAAGGTCATATTGAAACTTATCGCAGTCAACTTGATGATCTACTTCAATTTCATCAAGTTGAGAGAAGCTTCAATCACTTTGACAAGTTTTTTAGTTAAAAGCGCGAAAATTATTCGGATTTTCTATGCATGAATGCAATGCACACATCTGTGTTCAGCTTATTTCTAAGCTCTAATGCTGGAATGTTACAGACTCTCCCCCTTAAAATAAACTTCATCCTCGAAGTTCGCATACTCTCACGTTTCGGAGTAAGGAATAGTCTTGGATTGATTACGATATATCTCAACTCTATGGTAACCTCAATGGGAATAATGTTATATCCCATATCCAAATATTTTCCTTGAATCTTCATCATACTCAACAATCTTTAACTTGGTGTCTCCAATACTCCAAAGTTCTTCTAATATTCTACTAGAGGAATATGTCTTTATTATAAACTCCTTAATTAGTGGTCTCTTCTTTAGTTCATTTTCCTAAGTAGGTATCCTAATCCAATACCTTAATTTGATCATCAATCTTCCTTACTATACTATGTAAGATCTGGGAAGTCTCATTAAAACAGGGTTTTAAACTTCTATTAGTCAAAAGTTGTGGCCAAAAGACTAATCTTTGATTTGTCATTGTATGAGTTGTACTGGTAATCCTTCCGAATATTGGTTTTGAACACATTTAGTTCAAACCCATCGGAATTTCTTATTTCTTGACACATGTCCCATTGGATGTGCTATGTTACTTCTTAAGGATCACTTAAGAATTGTTTCTTTTAAAATTAGCCTATTAAGACTATTCTATTTTATTACTTCAAGCTTTTCCCCTTTTAGGCTTTAGACAATATTTTGTCATTATCTTAAGTACTTTTATAATCATGACTTTATTTTAACCTTATGAAAATAAGGCTTAGTGTTTTCATAAGTTAGTATTTCTTCTCCCACCTTTACTCTGGAATTCAGATAACAGTACTTCCGTTTACTATTTACTCTCCCCCTTAGGGTTTACTAACGGTCTCTAGATTGTCTACATAGTAACCATTGGCTTTATAACTAGAATGTGGGTCTCTATCCAGCTTATATTCTACCTAGTTAGGGTCTTATGAAAGATTGTATGGTGTATCCACACAATTGTGGATCTCCGAAGTAAATCTTTCAGCATTATTTGTCTTACTTACTATTTGGACATTTTTGCTTTGATAAGTCTGACTTCGCGAAGCGCCTTGAAAGACGGTCGCTTAAAATCTTATACTCCTTCATGTCTTACTTAGCTTAGGCCAATTTTTATGCTCTTTATGCAACCATTAAGATGACCTGGTTAACTATGTCAACCAACACCGGCTGCGGACAAGATACCAACTATGGATCAGAATACCAATTATGGATCAAATACCAGCTACGGATCATCCTAGTTTGTAGGTGTTACCCTACTGTTCTTCGACGTACTATTGGCATTCTCTCTGAATTGTCAGAGCTTGAATACCATTTTGGTTCCGAAGATTCTTCTTTGTACTAATTCATGAGACTTCCATGAACTAGATACCACTACTCCATCAACTTCTTAGCAACATCACCTACTTCCGTTGAACTTTAAGTTCATAACTTCTTGTTGCTCCATGTATTTTCTACATTAGATTTTCTCCTTATTGCTGCTTAGTAATGATCTAAACTTGATCAATCCTTAAGACTGCGCTAATATCCCTTATACTTTGCTTCATCCTTCATGTAAGTCTTTGTCTTGGTCTTTGAAAATTGTCACTCCCTTACACGAATTCCCTTTTCTATCTAGGTCTATAACATCAAGTAGTAACTGGATGTTGCAACATGCATTTGCACACCAAGTCAAACTTCATGTACAGATCTAGTCAATCAAAAAGATCCAAGAAAAACCAAGAAATTCAAATGTGTTACATATAACACACAATATTCTAAGCCCGGAATATAGTAGTTGAGTATAATATCTCTAGAATTCAAGCCTAGTTATGTAGTATATGACACCTCCTCGTATAGGTTTACATCGTGATACTTAGCACATAGGGTCAAACTATTCTTTATCTCAATATTTACCCAAATTTCTCATTTGCAACAGGATAATCTTAAGCAAAGTGTCCCAATTTGGTTTTGACTACCCCTTTTGTCTCACTTTTGGAATGACTATCTATAACCAACCTTTCTTTATTAGTAAGTTAATCTCACATGATCTCTCCAAACGACGCATCAGATTCTATTTGCTAACTTAAACCAAATATTATTAGAATTTACTAGCACTTATGAGTTCTATCATGTTATTTCCTTACTTCTACCTCAAGATAATCAATTAATTACTTATCATATTTATAGTCTCGTCATGGTTTCGGAGCTAATCTCACCATGATCTTGTGATGTGTTACCTATTCATTATGATTTAAGAGCTAATCTAACCATGATGACTTTATTTCTCATGACTCTATCATTCAGTCTTATGATGATTTCACTTCATCACGTGAAATTCTCAAGTGAACCCCACATGATTACTACTCATTACATCAACATTGATCCTAATGGTATTCATCATGTTGCCTTCGGTTATCAACTGATACTAAGATTTTACTGTTCTTACTTAAATTCTAGGGTTAAGCTATACTATTAGAACTGCTTCAATTGATGACTTACACTTGCCTACAGTATCTTTGTGGTTTATGTCTCCTTCCGAAGACACTAAATAGTACTATACTAAGAAAAGATAAAATAATTCCTCCTAAGAAAGAATGACTTAACCATCTGACTTAGGTGTGACAAAGTTATCCTCAAGTGGATACTCATCACAAGTCATAAGAATATTTGATTTACATAAGATGGCTCCTATAGTCACTATCCAACCTACAGATCTTCCTAAAAGGGTTTTAATCCTAAGGTCAAAGCATATGCTCTGATACCAACTGCGGTGACCCAGCATACCACTGCATGATGTAGTAAACTATAATCATTGACATAATACCAATGAAACACCGTTCACTAGTATTACATCCCTCATAGTGGTACAACAGAAACACAGCAGGTCCAAGACATGACTATAGGTTACAACTCAACTCTTTACACAAGATCCAGAGAACACTCTAGGTTAAAGAGAGATAAAGAAACTTCTTACAAAGAAGAATCAGAAGTAAATAACTCCAAAACTATCCTACTATTAAGTCTAGTATCTTAACTAATGATCTGGCATGGCTGCTATTGCAATACACTATAGAAATAGGTTCTATGGCTAGAGATTATATTCTTATCTACTTAGTAACCTCATCTTCACTTGAGTTGATGTATATGTTGACTTTCTTGACTTCATTGAAGATCTTAGGCTTCAATGATGATTCCTGGAGCATGACTTGACGTAGACGTCGTCTGTACTGGCGTTAGAATCTAGCAAGGGTTAAGAAGATACTTTGAGTACGAGCGTACTCAGCAAGTTCACTAGAAAAGGAGTGTTTGATGCACTATAACTACAGCCACAGACCATAGGTTGTAGGCTATGCAAGTTTTCGTAAACATTTCTTCAAAGGTTGCTTTTATTCTGAAAAGCTATGTCCGTCAGCCTTCACGGGTTTAACATAACTTTCATGGAGTTCCTTTTCCACCGCGTTTGCAGCTCCTTCCCAGAACAAGGAGTAATAAGTTACAGTTCTTACACTCTGCAGAGGTGCATTACTTTACCCATGAGAGATCTTAGCTTTGTTGCACATCCGGGCCACGAACCCGTTCACATTTCCTTGGTGTGAGGCCCAGACTAAGACCCAAGCCAATCACTGCCTTCTCCGTGACCCCGCATGTCTCCTTGGTGTACACCAGCCCACCTACTGAATTACGGCAATTGGCAGTACAGACCGTTCAGATGCCGGAACTATCGTGGGACGTTGAGGGATCCCACCCATATGCTGCATATCCTCTACGAATTACCATATAATATGCACGCTACGAGTGATAACAGCCACGACCCGCACATCCGGCTCCATGAGAGAGGGAAAAGATACAGCTGACTTCTTCATCCCATTCCAAATCTCATGGTCAACGCGTAATATACGGCAAAAGAATCACTGGCGACATTGGTTGTTAAGTCCTAGATAATACGTTCATTTACCACCGGAACTCTTATAGTAGGTTATTAACTCATGGTAAATAACCTATAATCATATTATTATGAAAATAGTGTTTTTTGTCCTTTTTTAATGCAGGTGATGACAACACTGGATTTGCAAAATACTTTACAGAAAATAATCAAAGGACATGAGCAAGTGTGAACTTGCCTTTTGTGATTGCAATATTATGCACGCACGGTCTTCGAGACAATATAAGATCCAATATCTGAAATCGGCATCATTGGTCCGGTAAGGACTAATGTTTAAAGAAGCAAAATGCTCTTATGCATAAGTAATGTAATGCACTTTCGTAAACTCGAATCCCGGGGATACGTGGTTCTAGGGTTTGGATACTGGAAAGGGTTTCCTTGGAACGTGTTGTCCTTTTAGATTAAGTTTCACACATGTGCTTCTTATTAAGGCTTGTGAGTGTGTGTGAAACAACATGTAAACATAATGGCATACAACATTAAGATATACTAATGAGATGTGCTACTCAAGGACTGCTTACATGTGAATTATCTTATCTTCAAGTTTTACCTTTCAAGTGATGACATTTATAATGAACTTAAGTCTTAACAATTCTAGGTATATAAGTAAATCTTAATGTAATGTGATTATTATTAATTTTCATATGTTGATTGAAGTGGCAAAACAAATAACTTTTGAAGAAAAGATTACTCTATTAAGGTCTAATCAATTTTTGTGGTTAATCAAATGTGGTGGATGTTGTTTGTGCTTGCTTGAATAGTTTGGACTTGAGATGCTTTATGACTTAATTATAACAGACCAAAGTTAACTATAAAAAACACAACAAAGTCTTTTAGAATGGTATTTAAAGTATTATAGAGTAAAGTTAACTTTAAAATCATAGATGGACTTTAGGTGTAATGCTTATTATACTTATACCTTTTTTACTTCATAATGTTTCTTTAAAGTTACTTAATCATGGCATTACTTTTATTTAAGTAGTGGTTTCTTTACATTATAAATGTATAAACGGATTTATCTCCCTATAAGGGTGTGGTTAAGGTTTGTGAATAAGTAAACAATATTATTTACTACTTATGAACTCACTGTAGTGTTTTGATTTGTTTATAAAATTGTAGTTAAAGTAAAGGAATAGGTTTTATCTCATTATAAATTATTCTTGGAGATTTTATATTAAATAAGAATCCTTTATAAAATAATCTACATTTATGGTTGAAGGATAATTCAATACAATTGCATTTAAAATGAGTTGAACCATTTTGACTTCATATTATCAATATTGAAGACTAATACTATTTATTAGACTCAATTGGCTATTTTTTTAGCATTATTAACAATTTTATTTACCTTTATATGAATTATTAAGTTAAGGAAATAGGTTTAAATTCAAGTTGTAAAAGTGTTTAACTATTTATTTAACTCAAAAGTGGAATATTATGTTTTTAACATGTAGGTATTATTTTTGTGATCATTTGGTATATTACACTTATTTTTGTGATTTAAAAATAATAAGATATGATTTTTATAAGGTTTATTACTTTATTAGTACTTAACAATTAACAAATATCTAATTAAGTGAAATAATAATGTATAATTATAGTTTTAAAGTACTGTTTTTATTTTTCCAAGATTTTTGGTATTTTATTTAAATTTTTAACATTTACCATTATTAAAATATGAATTATTAAAGTTTTATTACTTATAAAATATTTATTAAATAATAATTATTTAAATTGTTAATATAATAATGTTTGGTAATGGTTTTTAGTTATAGATTTTATTTTTCTAAAAAATTTCATATATTACATGTATTTTTCTGAATTACAAAACAAAAGATATTAAATTTACAAGATTTAATTATTTTATTACATTTCTAGAATCTTTATATTTGAATTTATTTTGTTTTTACCAATTTACTAAACATGAAGAGAACTTTTTACACCCAGTCTAACTCTACCCTATTCACTGACCCGTGGGGTCAGGACCACGTCAGATGCCACGCGGGCAGTGGACTAGTTAAAACTTGGACTTGGTCAAGGATGAGATCATCCTGACGTCATCCCGCCTAAAACACTCTCAGATCGGTGATCGGTCGAGCGATTTCGTGCGTGCGCGGGATAGTTCCTAGGCTTGTTGGAAATAGGGTGTCTCGAGAGACCTATTGGTGGTGGCGCTGCCCTATTTTGGTCGCTGGAGGACTGCCGGCGACGAGCTCATACGGCGGTGCTTGCAGATGATCATGGCGACAAGGATTTAGGGAGCAAACGAAGCTTTTAAGCATACGAGGAGCCTTAGTGATTCACCAGGAACACGATGGTGCGGTCGATAGGGCAAGGCGAGGTCGAATTTGACGACGAACGTCGGTGACTGGCAGCGGCCGTGAGATGTCGATTGGCTCGACAGAGGATCTTCGGGCTTCCCTGACCTAGCTTGGGAGAACGAGGGCTACGAGGTGAGTCCAATGACACCTTCATGGAGGCCAGGGAGCTCGGGATCGACGGCAATGAGCAGTTCCGGCGAGGCTCGGTTTTCGGTCAAAAAGGAACTCGAGAGAGAGAGAGTTTCAGAGGGGATATGGGGATGAGGACGAGCGGGAGAGTCACGGTGGCAATCTTATCTCCACCCCGAGTGTCGGCGGCGATCATCGCAGCGCATGGCAGCGACGGATGGCATCGGCTGCCTCCACCGAGCAGCTTCCAGTAGATGAGGAAGACGACGAAGGTGTTTTGTGGATAAACCCCCTGTGACGTTTCAAGGTTTAACCCGCAGTCCCTTGCTGGCCCACTCGTCAGCCAGAGAGAAAGCTATGTCGGGCTGGTTGTTGGGCTGCTACTGGGCTGCGGTTGGGTTGCTATGGTTGCTCGTGGGCGATGGTTAAGAAAGAGGGGTAATGGTCTGCGGCCTGGTTATAGTTTTTTCTTTACTGTTTCCTTTTCTCTTTTCTGTTTTATTTTCAGATTTGTGTATTATACATTTGTTTCAAATTTCTTTTAGAGAATTTATTTGTTAAATAGTTGCAACAGTAATGAATGCCATTAAAGTCATTTTATGATCTTTTATTAATTAATGTTGTATTTCTTTATTTTATTTATATAGATCATTCTAATATTCGGTAAGGAACTTTGTTAATCATTTTCTTTCCATAATAATCCATGGATTTATTATATGATATTTCTTTATTTAATGATAGAATTTAATTTTTGTTAACTTATAGTTTGGAGGGAAAATTTTATATAATGATCATATATCATTATTTGATGCATGATATTCAAAAGAATTAATATGGTTGATATTATTCTCATAGATTTAGGAAATAGTAATATATATTTTATTACAACTAGCATATGAGTTAAAGTTTGAATTGAAAATGCTTTACCATAAGCTCATAGAACATTTAATATTCTCATATTTATTTTATTGATGTGAATAAAGGTTAATGGCTAAACCTATTGTCTTTATGGTTGTGATCTTAATAATAGCACCATTTAAAGTAAAATAGTGGGATTGTTTTCTAGGCTAATTTATGATAAACAATTGATAAAGATAGTTCCATAAGAACCTATGATAATGAAGGTTGAAAATGACAAAGATGTGCTCAAGTGATTTGATATAGTAAATATTTCTATGAAGCTTTGTGTAAATAAGATGATAGATCAACCAGATGAAATGGACATTATGTTTGGTTAAAGATTTAGGTTTGCATGTTTACCAAGAAGTCTTACCTTCCATATTTCATAATTCTTGACTTCTACAAGAATTTCTTTCCTAAATATACTACTTCGTCCTATCCATCATCATGTGTTAACATGATGAGCTTTACTTTTCAAGAATATTTTTATCCACTTTTTATTCTTCTAAATCCATTTATAATTCTAATGAGCTTGACACTAAAGCTTTTCATAATCCTCTCATATCCATACTTGGTTATACCAAACTATTCTACTATTAATAATCTCCAATCCATTAAGTGGTTACTTCTAACTCCATTCATACTCTTCCTTAATCATCCTCCTTAATATTACTCCAGTAGGTGTCTATATCAAACTACTTCACCTCAAGTGTGAGTATTTCCCAAGAGGAAACTACTACTTCTATAATCCTATGTTACTCTAGCATCATCTTGATCATACTATCTTGTATCTACTTAACTCCAGTATCTCATACTCCAAACTCACATTATATTAATGTGATTTGTCAAGGCTAACCTAGGATAATATATCTATACTAGGGTTTAATCATGTTTTATCCACCAATGTCACTTATACTTGATATAAGCATTCAATCTTGGTGAATAAGGCATGGTCATTATAATCCTTTGATCCTTTATGGTTTAGGTTTCCAGTTGGCTAATTAAGGCTTCATCAATACAACATTATAGTTGTATTGAAATTATCTTCTTAGTATCTCTATTGGATTAAGGAATGCTATTCATGGACTATGCTTACTTAATCCAATAGGATTTCTCCTTGGTATCTATCTTCAGGATTCATCCTTGTGATCTTATTTGTTACCATATTGATTTGATTTCATTCAATCACTCCCATCCTATAGATGATATCTAAATCTAGCATTACCATCTACCTCTTCTTACTTCATTCTCTAAGGACTTCAAGTGACTGTTATGATAAACACAAGAGTTGATAGATCAAGAATTGATAGTTTAAGAATTGGTGAATCAATAGTTGATTACTCAACATTGATGAACAATAGATATTGAGATAGGATTCCATAAGGATTGATATGGAAAGAAAGATTTATGGTGAATGATCTTGACTTGGTTTCTTTCCTACTCAATCTCACTAAAGAGTTAAAGTTAGGTATTTCCATGATACACATGGTATAAGTAGATGAGATTAAAATAGATCAAGATTTAGTTGTTACACTCCTATTACTTAAGTTATGTTTATAACTTAGTATTCATGAGTTGTGTAATGAACACTAGGGTATGATTACTTAAGGATTAAATATAGATAATTAAGTAATGTATTAGGGATAAATTTTATGTCAACACCCGGATTTTTCAATCCTAGATGCCTGTTATGCCATACATCGCAATCCCAGGATTACCATTTTTGCGAGACATAACAGAATTGGATACCATAGTACATCATCCATTACAAACGATACATAAGTTCTTACACAAATAGGGATCTCATGATCCACTTCTTAGTACAACTTCAAGCAGCGGAATACGTAATAATAACGGTAGCGTAGGCGAAGCTCCATCTTCGGGGTCACAGGCAATGCTAACGATGGGAGATGATCCTAGTTGTCGTAACCTTCCTGGGGTCCATCCTCCAGGTACTCCTCTTCATAGTCTGGCCATGGGAATAGCCAGGGACAAAGCCATGAGTACTCTTTAAGTACTCGCAAACTAATACTAACATGTAAAAGGGGTTTTTGGATAATAGGACACTAGGCTCTAGGGTTGTTTTGCAAAAGCCAGATTTATCTCTGCTAGGTTCCAAACCTAGTCAAAATTTTATAACTCCTAAGTGGAAACTTGTATTTCATATCACAACTCTGTTGTGGTCAAGTCAAAGTTTCAAATCATTTCACAAGTCATTTTGAAAAGTCTGACGGGGGAACAGTATGGCCACTCCAACTGTCCATAACCATGGACGCGGCTATTCGAATAGTTTGACACTCTGCAGAGATTGTACGCTTTCACCACAACATTCGATACATCCGTCAGGAACAAATCCTGAATTCACCATACTCAGTATGCGGATAATCAATCCTAACCTTTCAATTACACGCCCTAGTATAAGCACCTCTCCTGTGAGTTTGGCCTCCCAACCATGACCAACTGTCATCTTGGGTACTACACAGGTGGACAATCTTCACAAGGTAGCCTCAGCTCAGACCTTGGCCGTGAGGGAGCTAATACTAAGGTATATAAGTTTCCAGTCAAGCCCTACCCAATATTCGGGTATTGTGGTTGTACGATAAAAATGGAATGGTATCGCATCCAGACAACCATCAGTTTTATAAAGGGCTAAGGCTCATGCCTCAACATTTTCATCACCAAAATCATCAGGTGTTTGGAAACACCTGTCCAAAACATTTCAATAGAATGATCCATCATTCCAAGGTTTTCATCACCATTTTTCCATCAAGTATTCCCATCTAAAGTTGATCAAGTTTTATGCTTAGCACTAGCATCTACAGGTGGGGGTAAGTCATAATGAGGGTTGGTAAACTAGGGGAGTTTCAACTAAGTACACCTTATATCTTTGGATGATATCAAGGTTTCTAACTTAGGCCAAATTTTATGCTCTTTATGAAACCTTCACGTTTCTTTCTAGTATCTACCAATCTCTTAAGTAAACTCTAAGTAAGAGCTTTGATAAAGAAATAAAGTAAGAAGCTTGCAAGTAAAACTAGGATTGGTTGAATCAAGTGGGTATGATCACATATGCTTAAGGCATATAGTGGGCATAGTAACAAGTAGTGGTTTGTGGCATCAGTAGGGTATCTTGCAAGGGTTATCTTGCATTGGTTTACTTAGTTAATAAAGCTTTCCTTGTGCAGAGCAGTGGTTGAAGTTCTCCTCGGCTTGTTCTTCATAGAATCCTCCTTCCTCCTCGTATCCTTGGTCGGTACTAGCGTCTATGAATAAATACGAGGTACACAATCACCAAACAATACTTAACTACTTTCAATCATCACACACAAGGGTCCTATAGATGATCTAGCATCATCACTAATATTACAAGATTAAATCTTGGTTTAATTTCTTTTATTTTTAGAAAAGTAATTTCTACTCATTGAAAAACTACTTAATATTTAATATTCTCCAAACCAAACATGGGATCATGTGGACACATGTCAGCACCACATATTTTAGTCCAAGGGAATGTGATTTAGAGTGGTGTCACAATTTAATAAGGTTTTACCCTTTTATTTTAATCAATTAATGTGTCTAGAAATGCTTATGTAGCCTTCTTTTATTACTTGAACATTATTCCTGCAAGTAAACCTATATATTTTTATATATTCTGAAAGGTATGGTTAAATGTGATTTTTGAGAGTTGGAATCAACTCAAAAGCTATTATGGTTTAAATTTGAAAAATGTTTGAATGCAGAAAAGCTTCTGCCTTGTTGTTTTTACCATGGGTGATCTATAGATCCAAATGACTTTAATCCAACAGGCTTGGATTCAGCATTCCCAGACCTTTCTAACAAAATTGGTTTCATTCAATTTGATGCACTGAATCGATCTGGGTTGAGTTTTGAAGTTGAGTACAGAAGTGAGTATGAAACAAAAATGAAAAAGGTTTAATTCAAATAACTGGGCTACGCGGGAAGAGTTAACGGGCCGGCCTACTAAGCGCAGTGCTCCCGCGGGATGCTTAAGTGGGTGTCCCCACTCGTCAGTGAGACAGGGAGGGGCGAAGCGGTATGGGGCAACATGGGTCGTTCGATCTGATTCTAATCCAACGGCTGGGAGTCATCGTCGATGCGAGGCAGCGCCAGCGAGAAAGAAACCTAGCACGGCCAGTGAGGGGTGCTAGGGGCTCACCGGGGTGCAGGCGAGGGTCGGCGAAGCGGGCGAACGACGAAGTCGACGACGGCGAACTCAGGGGTGGTCGCGGCAGCTCCTGGGGTGGACGAAATCGATGGCACCCTCCTTCTCCAGAGGCGGCGGGCTCCGGTGAAATTCCGGCGAGGTGGTGCTCGCCTTGCTCCAGGAATGGTGTGGCACGATCAGTGAGAAGAGGGGAGTGAGGGGGTGTGAAGAAATCGACTGGGGGTGGCCTCTATTTATAGTCGAGCGAGGGGACCGACGGGGCGCACGGTGAGCTCGTCAGGGGCGATGTTACAGGCGGCTACTGGCATGGGCGACGGTAGGGGACGGTGCGGTGTTCCCTGGCGATGCTCAACGACATGGTTTCGAGGAGTGGGGCGGTGTGGTTTGGTCTGGAACATGCGACACCACTATGCATTTTGAAAAGATTTTTGGTGGGTTTTCTAGATTGGTGCTGGTGAGTCTGCAGATGCTTGGGTTTTGAAAGTTGAGCTTGTTTGAGTGGTTTTTGAAAAAATGGGATCTTCCCATATGATAAAGATTCAATTTTGAATTGTCATTTAAACTATGCATTTGAAAGTTTTTGGATGATCACAAAGTGGGCCTTGATACTTTGTTATGAGTACATTCAAGGGGTGCAAAGATCCAGAAAAGTTTCCATTAGGTTCTGAATGTTTGAGACAGCCAAAGTAGGCATGGGAGTTAAATTGTTCAAAATGACCATTCCTTTATTTTATTTGTTTTGATTTACTTGTATTTAGGAAAAGTTTGGGAAATGTTTTAGATGATGTTTATTTCACCTAAGAAACATTTGACAAGCAAGGAAACACACAAACAAGGTGGTTCAAAAGAATTTCAATTTTAATGCATACTCATATGCATGCATTCATAATTTTATTTAACAAAGTTTTTATTAACCGTAATTTTGATGATTAGAGTTTGATGATTTAAGTTTAGTATTTTTGGGATGTTACAAACCTTCCCCCCTTAAACAAAATCTCGTCCCGAGATTTGAAAAAGGACGAAAAGATTACCTATGATTTGAAGAGATCGGGAAACTCCGTCCTATGTGATCTTCGTGTTCCCAGGTAGCTTCCTCTTCTGTGTGGTTGCTCTACTGAATCTTGAGAAACTTGATGCTTCGGGTTTGGGTAGTTCGAAAAGATTCTTCCAAAATACGGATGGGTACTTCAGGATAGGTCAGGTCATTGTTGATCTCTATGGTCTGGTGATCGATATTCTTGAATACTTCGGTCTTCTCGGGGACTTCGAGACACTTGCGAAGTAACAAGATATGAAACACATTGTGCACGGCTGACATCTCCTCAGGTAGTTCCAATTGATACGACATTTCTCCTCGGTGGTTCAGGATCTTGAAAGGTCCGATATATATGGGGGCTAACTTTCCTTTGAGTTGGAAACGCTGCATTCCCTTCAATGGCGACACTTTCAGATAAACAAAATCTCCTATATTGAAGGCGAGGTCTCGACGTCTCTTGTCGGCGTAACTCTTTTGTCTGGATTGGGCGGTCTTGAGGTGCTCACGAATCTTGTGAACCTTCGCTTCTGCTTCTCGTAGGATGTCGGGTCCGAAGATCTGACTCTCTCCTACTTCCGACCAGTTCAAAGGGGTGCGACACTTCCTTCCGTACATAAATTCAAATGGGGCCATTTGCAAACTAGCTTGATAACTGTTGTTGTATGAAAATTCTGCAAACGGCAGACAGTCTTCCCACTTGGATCCATATTCTAACACACATGCTCTCAGCATATCTTCGAGTATTTGATTTACTCGCTCCGTTTGTCCATCGGTCTGAGGGTGATACGCGGTACTGAAATCTAAGCGGGTTTCTAAACCTTCTTGGAATTTCTTCCAGAATCTCGAGGTAAATTGAGTTCCTCGATCCGATACTATGTTCTTGGGGACTCCATGCAAACTAACGATTCTAGCGATTTACAACTCCGCTAGCTTCGAACTCTGATATGTGGTCTTGACGGGCAAGAAATGGGCGACTTTGGACAGTATGTCCACTATGACCCAGATAGAGTCATTTACCCTACTAGAAGTAGGTAGTCCAGTGATAAAGTCCATTCCTACAGAATCCCATTTCCATTCCGGAATTTGCAATGGTTGCAACAATCCAGCGGGTCTTTGATGTCCGGCCTTGACTCGCTGACATATATCACACTTGGTGATATAGCTTCCGATTTCTCTCTTCATCTTATGCCACCAAAATTGCTCTTTTAAATCTTGATACATCTTAGTTCCTCCAGGATGGATAGAATAAAGAGTATCATGAGCCTCCTTCAAAATAACTTCTTTCAACTCAGAATCTGATGGTACACAAAGGCGTCCTTTGTACCACAGAATTCCTTCTTCGTCTTCGGTGAATCCGGGTACTTTGCCTGTACCGATACGACGCTTGATTCCGTCGATACTAGCATTTCCTTTCTGCGCCTCTTTAATCTGACTGATCAAAGTGGGCTGGAGTTCAATGCTAGCCAAAAATCCTTCACTCACTAATTCCATTCGAAAAGCTTCCATCTCCTTGTGCAAGATTGGTTGCTCCTTCAAGATCATGGAGTTCAAGCGGCACGGCAATCTGCTAAGGGCATCGGCTACCACATTGGCTTTACCAGGGTGATAGTGAATGTCCAGGTCGTAATCCTTGATTAGCTCAATCCATCTTCTCTGCCTCATATTCAGCTCCTTCTAAGTGAATATATACTTTAGGCTCTTGTGATCTGAATAAATCTCACATCGGTTTCCCATCAGGTAATGTCTCCATGTTTTCAGGGCTAGAACTACGGCGGCGAGTTCGAGGTCATGGATTGGGTAGTTATGCTCATGTTGCTTCAGTTGTCGCGATAGATCAGATATAACTTTGCCTTCTTGCATTAGCACACATCCGAGACCAATCTTGGATGCATCACAATACACATCGAAGGGCTTCGTGATATCTGGCATGATCAAGATTGGGGCTGAAATCAATCTCCTCTTGAGTTCCTGAAAACTCGCTTCACATTTGTCGGTCCATTCAAACTTCTTGTCCTTCTTCAGCAATTGGGTCATGGGTCTGGCGATACTAGAGAATCCTTCTACGAATTTGCGGTAATATCCCGCCAATCCGAGAAATGCACGAACTTGGGTTTGAGTGGTTGGGGCTTGCCAATCTTCTACATCTTTCACTTTGGCAGGGTCAATGGCAATTCCTCCGGCTGATACAATGTGACCGAGGAATCCTACCTCCTGTAACCAGAATTCACATTTGCTAAACTTTGCATACAGCTGATGCTCTCTAAGGGTCCCAAGAATGGTCCTTAGGTGTAGCTCATGTTCTTCTTCTGATTTGGAATAAATCAGAATGTCATCGATGAAAACAACGACAAACTTATCCAGGAAGTCCATAAAATTCTTATTCATGAGATTCATGAAATAAGCGGGGGCATTGGTTAATCCTAAATACATGACCGTATACTCATACAATCCATATCTGGTGGTAAAGGCAGTCTTTGGAATATCCTCTGCATGAATTTTGAGTTGATGATAGCCAGTTCTAAGATCAATCTTAGAAAACACTTTGGCACCGGTCAACTGATCAAACAAATCTTCTATCTTGGGCAAGGGGTACTTGTTCTTCATGGTGACATCATTCAACTTCCGATAATCCGTACATAAACGGTTACCTCCATCCTTCTTGTCCACAAATAAGACAGGTGATCTCCAAGGTGACGCACTTGGTTGAATCAATCCAATTTCCAGCATGGAATCCAGTTGCTTCTTCAATTCTGCTAGCTCCGACGGGTTCATACTATAGGGTCTCTGGGCTATGGGTCCGATTCCGAGGATTAGTTCGATGATAAACTCGATATCCCGATCTGGGGGCATACCGGGCAAAACATCTGGAAATACATCGGGGTATTCACAGACTATCCGGACTTGGTCAATGGTAGGTTGGGCTATACTCTTGTTACACTTGAATTGGCGAGGTAAGGTTTTAGATATATGCTCGACTGATATTCCGGCGGTACTGGTCATAGTTATGGCTTTCTTGGCACAGTCAATTAATCCTTTATGTTTGGACATCCAATCCATTCCTAGTACTACTTCCAAACCTTTAGTTTCGAGTACTATCAGATTTGCATAAAAATCTATGACATGGATTCGGATAGGGACGTCTTTGCAAATTTGCCTAGCCTTGGTGGTTTATCCGGGAATTTGAACAATCATGACATGCTTCAGTTTGGTTGGTTGAATTTTACTAGTGCTTGCAAATTCTTCGGTGATAAATGAATGCGATGCACCAGAATCAAACAACACTCTTGCAAGTACTGAATTAACAAAAAACATACCCAGCACGACGCCTGGCGCTTCTTGAGCTTCTTCAGCATGCATGAGAAAAAGACGGCCATTGCGGTTGAGTGAATTCCCTGGGGCAAATCTTCTTCCTGGCTGAACACGACGCTGCTGCTGAGCTGGGACATTGGCATTGGGGGCTGTAGCATTCTTCTTGTTGGGGCACTCGTTGGAATAGTGGCCTTTATTTCCACAGTCATAACAGGTCACTTGCGACTTGTCCTTTGCTGCTACAGGCACAGCATTGCTTCCAGTCCTCGGGGAAGTGTTGGTGTTGGCGGTAGCATTGTTGTTGTTGTTGAACTTGGGTGGGGCACGATTGAAATTTCTAGAGTTGCCGGGGTTGTTGTGGTTTCCTCCGGGTCTAGGGTTTCCACGGTTGGGATAGGTGGGACGGGTCATCGGGGGTTTGTTGGTCCTTGGGGCAAATCCTGGAGATGGGTTAGGGCGATACTTTGGGGTCTGATGGGTTCCTGGCTGATGCATCATACGACGCTTGCGGTTCTCATTGGCTTGGTTGATCTTTCCTTCCATCTGGATAGCAGAGTCAACCAGGGCTTCAATATCCGCAAAGGGAATATTGACTAACATTGTATGCATCTCATCATGCAGACCATTCAGGAATCTTTCTTTCTTCTTGGCTTCCGTGTCTATTTCATCCAGGGCATACCTAGCTAATGACAAAAATTTGTCACGGTACTCCACTACAGTCATCCTTCCTTGCTTTAGCTCTCTGAACTCGTCTCTCATTCTCTTGATCAAACCCGGTGGCACATGGGTTAGGCTAAACTTGAGCTTGAATTCCTCCCAGGTCATCATCTGGCCTCCGGTCATTGCGTGAACACTGTTCCACCATGCTCTGGCATCTCCGGCTAGATAGTGGGTGGCGAACAAGACTTTCTCGTTGGCTTCCACTCCGGCGACTTCTAGGTTATTTTCCATGGTTTGCAGCCAATCATCAGCGTCTAGGGGTTCCTCTGACTTGGTGAAAACAGGTGGGTTGGTATTCTGGAAATCCTTGAGCTTAGATCCATGGTGGTCCTGATTTCCATGGCCTTGGTTGTTATAGGCTAGCTGGGCTATCTGCTGAAGGGTGGCCAGGTTGGCTTGACGTTCCGCTCTTTCAGCTTCACGATCAGAAGTCAACATTTGCAGAATCTGCAACATCGGGTCCGGGGTTGAACCACTTCCTCCATGTGGCATCTGAAGATTGAGGTAGATCATGAGAAAAGAGGGGAATTTCTAAAGTTTTGGGTTTTTGAAAATCTTTTAAAGTTTGACTCAGGTTTTCTAGCAACTTGCTTTTTCATTCATTCATTCATTCATTCATAGCACACAGTACAACACACACCACAACAAAGAAAAAAACAGATGGTTTTAAGAACCATTCTGAGAACTACGATAAAGTGGGACCGAATACTACTCACTACGCTAGTGCTCAAGTGCTACTACTCCTCGGAATCGGTGGCTTTGTCATCTTCATCATCATCGATGAAGGAAAAATCATCCTCATCGATGAAGAAATACATAGCCTGATCCTCCAGAAAATCATCGTCATCGCTGAGATAGGAGTAGGGGTCTCCACGAAGATCCTCTCCGGCATTCTCCCTTTCCTCCAACTGCATGTCTCTCTCATGGATGGTCTCCTCCAGAGATGAGATGTCGTGGCGAAGACGGGCAATGATGCGCTCCTTCTTGTCGAGCTGACGGCGGCGAGACTTGCGATCTTTTGCTAGCATGGCGTTGGTATGGTCCTTCGTCTTGATGATGGCAGACTTGTGGTTGCAGTAGTCACGGTAGTTGTCCAACTCCTGCTGACGATCGTACATCATGAAGCAAAGGTGGTCCAATTGGGTCTTCAGCTCGGGGTGGTATGGGGCTTCCAGGGGTTGTCCATTAGCATCACGCCTTGGGAAAAACTCAAAGCGAGTACCCTTGATCTGATTGATGCTCTGCCCACATAGACGGGAAAGGGCTTCTTGCATGGCTCTGGCAAGTACATCGAGCCAGTTGTTTTCCCTCAAGGTAAACTGAATTCCCTCTGTAGTGGGAGGTTCAATCTTTCCTCTGAGACTTAAAACAATTAGCCACTGCAGATCTTCTCCTCCTTGATCATTGAGCTGAGCTCCGAAGAACTCGGGGTGCGGACGCTCCAGAAGTTCCGAAAGCTGGTCCAAATCCCTCTCAAAGATAAGGTCTCCTCCATTCCCCAACTGATAAAACTTGCTGTACTTCACGTCCATCTATAATAATAGAGGATGAGTAAGTTAGGAGAGTGATCAAGTGTGTCAAAATTTTATGTATTTTTGCAAGAGTTTTTGAGGAACATGAATTTTCATGAAAGAATCAAAGGGATAAGAATGAGAATAAGTTTTTGCAAATATTTGTTTTCTTTGGTTTTGAAACTAAGTTTTTGGTTCAAACGTCCAGTCTAACTAGGGTCTCCTATGGTCAGGATGGCTCTGATACCAACTTGTCAACACCCGGATTTTTCAATCCTAGATGCCTGTTATGCCATACATCGCAATCCCAGGATTACCATTTTTGCGAGACATAACAGAATTGGATACCATAGTACATCATCCATTACAAATGATACATAAGTTCTTACACAAATAGGGATCTCATGATCCAGTTCTTAGTACAACATCAAGCAGCGGAATACGTAATAATAACGGTAGCATAGGCGAAGCTCCATCTTCGGGGTCACAGGCAATGCTGACGATGGGAGATGATCCTAGTTGTCGTAACCCTCCTGGGGTCCATCCTCCAGGTACTCCTCTTCATAGTCTGGCCATGGGAATAGCCAAGGACAAAGCCATGAGTACTCTTTAAGTACTCGCAAACTAATACTAACAGGTAAAATGGGTTTTAGGATAATAGGACACTAGGCTCTAGGGTTGTTTTGCAAAAGCCAGATTTATCTCTGCTAGGTTCCAAAGCTAGTCACAATTTTATAACTCCTAAGTGGGAACTTGTATTTCATATCACAACTCTGTTGTGGTCAGGTCAAAGTTTCAAATCATTTCACAAGTCATTTTGAAAAGTCTGACGGGGGAACAGTATGGCCACTCCAACTGTCCATAACCGCGGACGCGGCTATTCGAATAGTTTGACACTCTGCAGAGATTGTAAACTTTCACCACAACTTTCGATACATCCGTCAGGAACAAATCCTGAATTCACCATACTCAGTATGCGGATAATCAATCCTAACCTTTCAATTACACGCCCTAGTATAAGCACCTCTCCTGTGAGTTTGGCCTCCCAACCATGACCAACTGTCATCTTGGGTACTGCACAGGTGGACAATCTTCACAAGGTAGCCTCAGCTCAGACCTTGGCCGTGAGGGAGCTAATACTAAGGTATATAAGTTTCCAGTCAAGCCCTACCCAATATTTGGGTATTGTGGTTGTACGATAAAATTGGAATGGTATCGCATCCAGACAACCATCAGTTTTATAAAGGGCTAAGGCTCATGCCTCAACATTTTCATCACCAAAATCATCAGGTGTTTGGAAACACCTGTCTAAAACATTTCAATAGAATGATCCATCATTCCAAGGTTTTCATAACCAGTTTTCCATCAAGTATTCCCATCTAAAGTTGATCAAGTTTTATGCTTAGCACTAGCATCTATAGGTGGGGGTAAGTCATAATGAGGGTTGGTAAACTAGGGGAGTTTCAAGTAAGTACACCTTATATCTTAGGATGATATCAACGTTTCTAACTTAGGCCAAATTTTATGCTCTTTATGCAACCTTCACGTATCTTTCTAGTATCTACCAATCTCTTAAGTAAACTCTAAGTAAGATCTTTGATAAAGAAATAAAGTAAGAAGCTTGCAAGTAAAACTAGGATTGGTTGATTCAAGTGGGTATGATCACATATGCTTAAGGCATATAGTGGGCATAGTAACAAGTAGTGGTTTGTGGCATCAGTAGGGTATCTTGCAAGGGTTAGCTTGAATTGGTTCACTTAGTTAATAAAGCTTGCCATGTGTAGAGCAGTCGTTGAAGTTCTCCTCGGCTTCTTCTTTGTAGAATCCTCCTTCCTCCTCGTATCCTTGGTCGGTACTAGCATCTATGAATAAATACGAGGTACACAATCACCAAACAATACTTAACTACTTGCAATCATCACACACAAGGGTCCTATAGATGACCGAGCATCATCACTAATATTACAAGATTAAAGCTTGGTTTAATTTATTTTATTTTTAGAAAAGTAATTTCTACTCATTGAAAAACTACTTAATATTTAATATTCTCCAAACCAAACATGGGATCATGTGGACACATCTCATCACCACATATTGTAGTCCAAGGGAATGTGATTTAAAGTGGTGTCACAATTTAATAAGGTTTTACCCTTTTATTTTAATCAATTAATGTGTCTAGAAATGCTTATGTAGCCTTCTTTTATTACTTGAACATTATTCCTGCAAGTAAACCTATATATTTTTATATATTCTGAAAGGTATGGTTAAATGTGATTTTTGAGAGTTGGAATCAACTCAAAAGCTATTATGGTTTAAATTTGAAAAATGTTTGAATGCAGAAAAGCTTATACCTTTTTATTTTTACCATGGGTGATCTATAGATCCAAATGACTTGAATCCAACGGGCTTGGATTCATCATTCCCAGAACTTTCTAACAAAATTGGTTTCATTCAATTTGATGCACTGAATCGATCTGGGTTGATTTTTGAAGTTGAGTACAGAAGTGAGTTTGAAACAAAAATGAAAAAGGTTTAATTCAAATAACTGGGCTGCGCGGGAAGAGTTAACGGGCCGGCCTGCTAAGCGCAGTACTCCCGCGGACTGTTTAAGTGGGTGTCCCCACTCGTCAGTGAGACAGGGAGGGGCGAAGCGGTATAGGGCAACGTGGGTCGTTCGATCTGATTCTAATCCAACGGCTGGAAGTCATCGTCGACGCGAGGCAGCGCCGGCGAGAAAGAAACCTAGCGCGGCCAGTGAGGGGTGCTAGGGGCTAACTGGGGTGCAGGCGAGGGTCGGCGAGGCGGGCGAACGACGAAGTCGACGACGGCGAACTCAGGGGTGGTCGCGGCAGCTCCTGGGGTGGACGAAATCGATGGCGCCCTCCTTCTCCAGAGGCGGCGGGCTCCGGTGAAATTCCGGCGAGGTGGTGCTCGCCTTGCTCCGGGAACGGTGTGGCACGATTAGTGAGAAGAGGGGAGTGAGGGGGTGTGAAGAAATCGACTGGGGGTTGCCTCTATTTATAGTCGACCGAGGGGACCGACGGGGCGCACGGTGAGCTCGTCGGGGGCGATGTTACTGGCGGCTACTGGCATGGGCGACGGTAGGGGACGGTGCGGTGTTCCCTGGCGATGCTCAACGACATGGTTTCGAGGAGTGGGGCGGTGTGGTTTGGTCAGGAACATGCGACGCTCTGCGCGGCAGAGGCGGCGTCTTCGACGGCGAGCGGTGGTTGTGCGGCATGGGGCGGCGAACAAGGATGTCTGGCGGTCTCCTGGGTCGATGGCGATCATGTGTGCACGCGGTGAGGACGGCGCGCGGTCTGTGGGCGCTGGTCGAGGGTGGCGCTCTGGCGCACACTCGGCATAGTCGCTGGCAAGGTTGGCATGGTTCGTGCGTGTGTACCAGGGCTTGGCAACGCTCGCGGCTGGGACAGGGAGTGGCGGTGGACGGTGGGCTGCCTCCCAGACATGCTGGCTAGGCTTGATTCTCCTCCTAGCGTGCTGTCGACTATGGGGTGGCATGGGTGTGCTCGGCTGTTCACCATTGATGACAATGGCAAGCTTACAGTGGTGCTAGTGCTTGGTTTAGTAAGCTAGATGATCTACTGAGCTGGTTGTGAGCCAAAGAGGAGACAAGTTAGGCTCAAATCACTGCTCCAAATAGTGTTTAGATTTTGTATGATTTGTGTCTGCAACCTGTTTGATAAAATGGCCGCATGAAATAAAGTTTTGAATTTTGAAAAGATTTTTGGTGGTTTTGCTAGATTGGTGTTGGTGAGTCTGCAGATGCTTGGGTTTTGAAAGTTGAGCTTGTTTGAGTGGTTTTTGAAAAAGTGGGATCTTCCCATATGATAAAGATTCAATTTTGAATTGTTATTTAAACTATGCATTTGAAAGTTTTTGGATGATCACAAAGTGGGCCTTGATACTTTGTTATGAGTACATTCAAGGGGTGCAAAGATCCAGAAAAGTTTCCATTAGGTTCTGAAAGTTTGAGACAGCCAAAATAGGCATGGGAGTTAAATTGTTCAAAATGACCATTCCTTTATTTTATTTGTTTTGATTTACTTGTCTTTAGGAAAAGTTTGGGAAATGTTTTAGATGATGTTTATTTCACCTAAGAAACATTTTACAAGCAAGGAAACACACAAACAAGGTGGTTCAAAAGAATTTCAATTTTAATGCATACTCATATGCATGCATTCATAATTTTATTTAACAAAGTTTTTGTTAACCCTAATTTTGATGATTAGAATTTGATGACTTAAGTTTAGTATTTTTGGGATGTTACATTTTATTACATTTGATCTACCCTTAGATCAAATCTTCCTTACCCAAAATAAGGTTTTAGCAAAGGTCATATTGAAACTTATCGCAGTCAACTTGATGATCTACTTCAATTCCATCAAGTTGAGAGAAGTTTCAATCACTTTGACAAGTTTTTTATTTAAAAGCGCGAAAATTATTCGGATTTTCTATGCATGAATGCAATGCGCACATCTGTGTTCAGCTTATTTCTAAGCTCTAATGTTGGGATGTTACACGGTGCGCACTAGTGTGCACGGAGCTCGACGCCCTCGGCGTCCCCTACGCCTGGCCGTCACGTGTACCGGTGTCGTCCCGGAAACTCCGCTGGGAAATGTCCATTCCCAGGCTAAAAAAGTTCATTCATCCGGAGCAAAATTTAGGCCTGGGAATGCCTCAAAGAGTGGAGAGCATTACCCACTGTAAGTTTGGCTGCAGCATTGAAGATGCATCTGTCTGTTTAATTCTATGAATTACCTAAATTATTCCAGGGGCAATCTTCGCAAGTCCCGAATCCATCTTTTCTAAGTCTAGGATACTCAGACCTCCAGCTTCCTTTGGATGGAAGATTTGTTTCCAATTGACCAAACAATGACCCCATTAATTTTACACAGTTTTAGTCCCCTTCCATAGAAAATCTCTTGGTATATTGTCGATGACCTTGAAAAATAGCAATGGCCAAAAGCACAGACTGAACAAAGATAAGTCCTCCATGCGGCTAATCTTTTCCTAATCTTATCAATTAGGATCTGAAAATCCTCCTTTCTAGCTTTTCCAAGACGAAGAGGTTGAGCCAAATAGGTGATCGGTAAGTTGGAGATTTTGCATCTCCAAATGCTTCTAGCATGCAGGAGCCTTGTGGCCTCCTACTAGAGGCCTCCAAAGACCCAAATAGGCTACTAATTTCTTCATAAAATTGGTAAATCCCCAAAGATGAGTGATATGGAGCTTTTCATCATGTTGCGCTGAAGTCAGAAGCATCTCCGAAGGCCTCTAGCAGGAACCTTGTGGCGCTTGCTTGCTCTATTGGAGTAGCTAGCATGGAAAGGTATGGAAGAACGCATGGCACCAATAGGACCGGGCTGCTCATATATATATTGATAATGTTACAGGTACAACCCTAGAAATACACGAGGACCTATAACTAATACAACACATATCTCAACACCCCCGCAGTCGAAGGGTCGGTACCGACACATAGACTGGAGCGAAACTCAGGAAAAATCGTCGATGGTAATCCCTTCATCATGATGTGTGCAAATTGCTGAGAGGTCGGCACGACGAAGCCGATAGGCTGCTGGCAGTACACCTGCTCGGAGAGATGACCGTGGAAAAAAGTGTTGGAGACGTCCATCTGGTGCATCGGCCACGCGCGAGAGGCGGCGAGGTGCAGAACGGTGCGGATCGTGCCCGGCTTGACAACCGGGGCAAACGTATCCGTAAAGTCGACACCGGCACGTTGGCGAAATCCGCGGACCCCAATGCCCTTTATAGCGCTCCAGCTTGCCCATCCGGGCCGAGCTTGTGCTTGAAGACCCACTTGCCGGTGCGCGAGGAGGACGGGGGACCAGCTCCCAGGTCCGATTGCGTTGTAGCGTGTCGTACTCCTCCTGCATGGCGGCGTGCCACTGCGGGTTGCGCAAGACGGCCCTGGCAGAGGTGGGCACCGGGGAGAGCTCGGACATAGACGCCGTGCAGACGTACTGATCGGCGGGGTAGCGGGTGGACGGCCCATGCACGCCCGCACGCGCGTAGGCGAGCACACCCGCAGGGACAGCAGCGTCCGCCGCTGGGGCAGCGGCGGGAGAGAGCGACAAAGCGGACAACGAGGCGGGCGACGACGAGGCCGGCGAGGAGGAGGCCGCACTGGTCGGGGGCGACGCAGACGGCCGCGGGCGTCGGCGGAGTCACGGGCACAGGCAGCGTCGCGGGCTCGGGCGAAGGCGGAGCCGCGACGGCCGGCGAGCCAGAAGGCGACGCGGGCGCGGGCGCCGAGGGACCAGACGGGGCGGGCACGGAAGGGGCCGCCGCGGTCACTCGTCGGCGTGGAGGGCCGGCCGCAGGAGGGCAGCGGGCGTCGGGGTCATCGTCGATGCAGTCGTCAAAGGTTCCTGCTGAAACGGAAACACCAACTCGTCAAAGTAAACGTACCATGTGAAAATATATGGGACAACGCACGACACCATTAGGCCGGCTGCTCATATATATATTGACAATGTTATAGATACAATCCTAAAAATAAACGGAAACTTATAACTAATATGACACATATCTCAACGGCTAGGAAGAAATGAAAAAACTCGCGTGTAGTCTTTGGTAAATATCGACAATGCCCACAATCATCTTCGACCAGATCAAGTGTGATGCCGTTAACTGGGGCATCGCCCGACCAAAACATTCGAAATACATCATTTGCGCGAGAGTTTGCTTCACTTTTCAAAATGAAACTCTCGCAGAATCGACTTTAAATTTCATTGGACACTGAATAAAGTGTGTACCTAGTTGGGCCGGATTGTATTGGGAGCTTGGTGGCTCGGGCTATTAATAAGTTGTCCACTGCAGACCCATACAGAGGATGGCTGAAAAGCTAGCCATACCACACACCTCAGAAGCCCAATAAGGGAGCAAAACTGCACCTGAAGCTACATTTATTGGGGCAATTCGATTATTTTTTTGGAGAGGCAGGTGGTTGGCTACATCATGTCGGCTACAGATGCAGTGAAAAACAACGGAATAATTTGCGCACAGGAGGTTGAGCATGGAATCGCCGGCGAAGTGTTGAGAAGAACCCCAAGCTGGCGAATCTTATATGTTCCATGCATGACATATAAATTATCCCATCAGCCGCCTCGAAGTTGTAGACGGGTGTATATAACCCAACCATGCCCGCAGTCCTCATCTCCATCATGTTGATGCCGACCAAATCTCCTGTCAGATTCGCATCATATAGTTATATCATATCATAAAATCTCTGCCCCAGGAACATGCCGGAATCCGGAGGACCCAGTGCGACATGGAAACAAACCGCAGATAATGCATGCACTGTGCAGATCCATCATCAATCCATCATCCTGATTCCTGAGTTCTTTTCAGCACCTGCCTCTCTGCAGGCATTGTATTGCACAGCTGTGTGGAGATGATCGAGATCTTCGATCATTCTCACTCACGGATCGATCGAGAAAAGAAGATACCCGGTTCGGCGCCATGCTTCTATCGAAGTGACAAGCAATATAGGAGTAAATCTATTCATATATCAATCTACAGCATGCATGATGCATGCACACGTACTCGTGCACGCACTGTTCTTTTTCAGTACTGTATATATGTATCAAGTGGTTGGCTGGTGGTCGATCCTCATGCAGATGTGCGGTGCGTACGTGATACGTGTAAAGAAACATATGGAACTGTGCATGGGGGTACGCACACGTACCTCCTATGTGAGACCAGCGAGAGATTTGTATACTGCTGGTGATCGATCTTGCTGGTACTACAACTGTAGGGGACAAGGGGGGGCTAGCCGGCCGGTAAGCTAAAGTACCAAGTAATCAAAAGGAACGCACTTTGCACTCTAACCAATTTTGGTGCTTGTTTTTGCATCTTGGTACTGGTCCTTGGCGTAGCGCACAATAAATTTCAAGGAAAAAACAAGTACAATATGATAGGTCTCTGTTGAACTAATAACCAACCAGATTCGGATAACAAATATCAAGATATATAGCGCTAGCACTGGTATTAATTGTTTGCCGTAGAAATTCTAGAAATGTTCATGAAAAGTCCTCGTGTTCGAGAGAACTATGTCAGTTCCCCTAAGGGTGTTTGATCGATGAAGGCGACAAAGTAATTCAGAAATTCACCTCCACTCGAGGTTTCTAATATAACCAACCATTTAAATAATGGTTTTATGACTTCGTGATGAAGTTTCATCAAAGCTATTGAAAGGCGGGGTGCAAACCAAATTTCTTTTCATTCCTCTAAAAGATGATCGTCCATTTCTAGCTTTAACAATAAATACATAACATTTTTACTAACTCTCGGTCGGCTGAGAATTAAATTAGAGCTCATTCAACTCTAAAACCATCATATTTGTATCGTGGTTCGTGCATCCTATGAGTTACAATTGAAGTTATGGACATTATTTAGTTGCAAGTAAGATTGCAACTGAGTTTTTTAATACAAGTGGGCTGGAACTGAGTTTTTTTAGTTACAAGCATGGTTACGTGTGATACTTTTAAGTTGCAAGTGTGGTTATAACTGAGCAAAAAAATGGTTCACAGAGTACAACAAATCCACATACTAAAAAACTGTATACGCAGTACAAAATCATAAAGATGGCATCGCTTGACTGAGAATTAGGCTAATTCACAATCGACTGAGAATTAAGTTAGACCTCATTCATTTGTAGATCTTTCATATTTGCATTGTGGTTCGTGCATCATATGAGATGCAAGTGAAGTTGTATCTGGGATTGTTTAGTTGCAGTAAGATTGCAACTAAGATTTTTCGGTTACTGCAACTGAGATTTTTTAGTTACAAGTGGAGTTTTAATTGAGATTTTTAAAGTTGCAACTAAGAAAAATGGTTCACATAGTACAAAAAAATCACATGGTAAAAAATTATATATGTAGTTCAAAATCGCGAAGATGACATCACTTCACTAATTCTCAGTCAACTAAGAATTAGCCACCCAATAAATAAATAGATAAATATAAATACAACACAAGTAAGTCATATCAGATACAAGTATTCAGAAATATATTAACTAATACAGGTCCAAACATTAACCCCCTAAAAATATATTTCTCACATGGTCACCAAGAATAAGGAAGCTGGAGTTGTGAAAATGAGAAAATTAAGGCCACTTGACAAAATTTACGCATGATTTAAACCCCAAAAATACTACTATATATAACTAGGATTTTTAGTTAGCACGTTGTTCCGGCAAACAGCGGTATCTATGCAGATTAGGGGAGCTATCGCTAGCTATAACCTAAAGCAAATAGCGGACCTATTTGAAGCTATAGCAGACCGTCCCGCTAGCGCTACTATAGCACAACAATAACATTGGATCGTCCCCTTGCATAATACTAATTGCTAGGCCAGATCGAGTCTTGCACTTTGGTCAACATACATATCTATGTTGACACGCTACCAGGTACTATACCGTAGTATTTCCCTGGAGACCGCCAGAACTATTTTGCGCCAACAGCAACTGTAGTCTGTACTAGTATATCAGATGCCGCAGATCCAGGTCCTGGTCCTATCGTTTTAAAGCCCACATGCAGTAGCCGAGTAAACCAGGCAGCTGTGGTCTTGTCAAGAAGGGACATGCAGTTTCACCGTGCAGCAACTAGACTGTTTGGAGTAAGTACTAGTACATGTGATCTAGCTAGCAGAGCACCGAAGCCTAGCTAGCTAGGAGCATCATCTTTGTTGTACAGCAGGGACAGTTAGGAATGGGTGGTAGCATCTGATCCCTGAATGCATTATGCACCAGACTAGTCCAAGTCAGGCATGGTGTACTTGCTCTGATCCTGTGTTAAGGACATGCATCCACAGTCTCCATCTGAGCAACATATGTGCACTATACTTATACATATATTATATATGCAGCTTGTGGCTTATAAGTACGCATGTATATTCTATAATTCATGGTAGCCATATGTATATTATTTGTCTATATACGTAGAGTTCTCTATATGTATCGTCAGCAGTTATATAAGTATCTCCTAGAGACACCTAAAGTGTACAGTACGCTAGTAGCAGGTCAAATCACTAGCAGAGTGGTCATCGAGTAGCACTATGGAGTTTGGAGGATTATTTTCTTCGCAGGCTGACTTGCTTTATATAGTGTGTAGTCTTTCAGATTCACCCATGCATTGATCCATAGTTTTGAACGGCAGAAACTGCCTTGCCGAGGCTTTTAAACAACAGAAAATGTTGTAACTAAATCGACCGACTCATAGAAAAAGCATGTCGTTTGCTTTCCAGAGTAAAAATAATAGTTGCGGTATATAGATTAGTCATCAAGACTTTTTTTTTGCTGTGCACATGCATAATCATTTCTTTCGAATCAGACTTCGGTCCCGCTTTATAAACATACAAGCATCCAACCAATCCATCGGCCGAGGCCAACGAAAAAGAAAAAACTAGTGCATGTCCGCTGGGGCCACAACACATCAAAGCCCAAAGAAAAAAGGAAAACGACTGAACCACAACAACACCCTAGCGACCGCCCGGGGAGGGAACATCACGCCTGATCCGGCACCGAGAAGGGGGACGCCGCCGACCTCAAAGCCCCAAGAGTGTCATCAAAGACCATCCGGTCATGCTGCCTCACCAAGAGAAAAAATCGAGTCAGGCGCCCGGGAGGGGTAAATACGCTCAATCACCATCTTGTTTCGCACGTTCAAAAGGGTCCAAGCCAGAGCCATAAAAACCATCCAGAAGAGGAGGCGTCCCCTTCCGGAGCGGTTCGCCTCGGACTGCAGGAACTCCCCAAACTCCTGCGCTTGCCAAGACGGCCCCAGCGCCTCCCTAACAAAGCTCCAAATGAACTAAGCCGACGTGCAAGAGAATACAATATGGGCACATGTCTCTAGGGTCCCACATAGGGGACACCGACCATTGCCCGGGCCATTACGCTTAGCCACCTCCACCCCCGAAGGCAGACGATCCCGTAGGAGCTGTCATACGAAGATGCGAATACTAAGGGGGGGTGCCTTCCAAAGGGATGAGGTCCATCGTAGCTCCGGGCCCTGGAAGAGGGCCCGATATGCCGAGCTCACCGAGAACTCCCCACCCGAGGTCAAGCGCCAGGATGCCGAGTCATGTTCCTCAGACAAGGAAACCGGGAGGGCATACGTCAGGCGCTGATATTCCTCCGCCTCGGCCTCACTAACGGTTTGTCGGAACAAGATGTTCCAGCTCCCCTCTCGAAAGGCCTCAGCAACGAGGATCATCGGGGTTGGCAAAGAGTGCGGGGAACTGCTCACATAGCGGGGACGACCGTATCCATGGATCAGGCCACAGCCGCACATTTTGCCCGTCCCCAATGCCGAATGAGATGCCATCTTCGGCATACTGCTTAATATCCTGGATGGCTCGCCAAAATTGAGAACCCTCCCGACGATCGCAATCTAAAAGATCAGAGGTACTTGGCCTTGATGTGTTGAAGCCAAAGGCCTCCATCATCCCTAAGGATGCGTCAGACCTATTTTAGCATCAGAGCCACATTAAAGCGGCTCGAGTCAAGAATACCTATGCCCCTGTGACACCCCCGGGATTAGGGCTAGACAAATCCCAGACCTCTGTCTGATATAAGCCTAACCTAAATCTCTAAGGCATACAGAGAGAGATTTGATAACACAACAGTGACCCTACGACACAAAAATTATTACAGTGAGCTCATAATTGAGCAGAGAACCAAAATATCACAAGCATAGGTCACTGACCATAAACATCAAACAACGGAAGGCAAATTATGTTATTAAGTATAGCAAACTTAATAAATGGCCTAAGAGGCCTGAAGCATAACGATGACGTCCAATCCATAGATCCCAGACTGCCGACTGGGAACTCCAAACTACTCTTCGATGTCGATGCCATGAAGAACTCATCTTCTTATGGTAACACTTACTTAGCTGCAAAAGTATCAGCGAAGCAAGGATGAGTACAGGGTGTACTCCGCAAGACTTATGGCTGGTGGAGTTGTTTTGCATAAAGCCAACTTTGTTTTGTAAATCAAGAAGGAGAAGAATCTCGACTAATCAGAATATTTTAAAAGGGGATAAGAGAGTGGTATCTCCAACTTTGATCATCTTTTGATATCCACCGAATCATCATCAGCTGAACCTACCAACTAGGATCACCCCCTCGTACCCATGAGGAAGCATCCTTAAGAACACGTTGATCAACTTGCCAAGTTTTACGATTAGGTTCAAGTTCTCTATGATCTTTGAATCTAGTTTCCATGTCATCCATAATTGTGGACACAGATTTTCAAAAAGATTTAACCCTGCAGGGGTGTACAACTTTACCCACACGTACCAACCGATTCTTAATGCCAAGCTATAAGCCCTCTTCCTTGGAAGGCCGGCAGAGAGTGGTTGACCACGACCTTTACCTTGCTTTTGCCGAGACCATGAGTCACGCACTAGGGTGATGTCGCTGTAATGGGTCGAGTCCCGAAGTCGGTACCTAATGATGTGAACAGGGTTCAATATTACGGATGCCGGGCATCTCTTGTTCCCTGCCACGCTTACCTACCTATATGAATGCACCTCCATTCAAGAACAACAAGATGTGTATGTCGAATGGAAAGCCCGAACTATGTGACTCATGGAATCTACTCAGCAAGTTAGTTGGTCGAGGGAGTTTCCAGGCCCCCGTGTGGCTGTACGCTCGTCTTGGTCCATAGGCAAGAACTCAGGTCCTAGTAGTGGAAAGTATGGGACTACAAAAACCACAACCCATCGTGGCCTCCCATACAAGCCTTAGCATGTTTAACTTTCATCTCCGATCATACCACATCATCCTGTCAAACTAGGTTCATTCGCAACTCTAATTCATCAACCGGATGGACCAGCGGTAACATCTAGGCATGGCTAAGCACAACAGATGTAATAGCTCTAGCAACGCTTCACAAGTCAAACCCTAGTTATGCTAGGAGCAGTGGATCAGGGAATATAGGCTTCAAAGGTAACATGCATCATATAGGATTACTCTATCTATCGATAAAAGACTTTGGAATCGTATGCACATGGAAAGAATGTAAATACTTTGAAATCATAGGATTATATCATGTGTGGGGCTTCGCTTGCCTTTGCTAGTTGATATCCAAAAAGAAGAGCTTCGGACATCTGGTACTTGACTTGATTAAAGTTGGTCAAGTATTGGTCTTCAAGCTTCGACGATGTTGATCTCGGTCTTCAATCTCAATCTTGATCTCGTATTCTACCGGAGAAGAACCAAACACCGGAAAGAGAGGGAAACAATCAACACATGGCATCGATGCAATGCTCAATCAAGGATGATGATATAACAAGTTAAAAGTATTGAAATAAACCCCTAAGGCATGCTTGACAATTTAATCGTGTCCCGAGGGGTATAAACCCTAATTTGGGAAAACCTCGGAGGCATATGAGAGGGGTTATTTAGTTCTTCTAATTAAACTTGCCATGAAAGTTGATTAACAATGCATTATTATGACTTAAAGAGATAGAGTTTATTTTTCTGAACATTTTGATATATTATTTGTATTTTTCTGATTTAAAATGAATTAGTTATGAATTTCTCCATTTTTAATTCATTTAAATCATATTTAGAATATTATAAAATAATTTACATTTTAGAATTACTTTAATAATTTTATTAAACATTTCTGAAATATTTATTTGACTTACAACAGGGGCCCACATGTCAGGTATTCCTTAATTATAGAAATGAATAAAAGAAAAGAAAAAGAGAATATTGCACAGGCATGACGTCATGCTGACGTCATCCAGTGCTTGATCCTCAGATCAATGATGGAACTGGCGATTGAGCGCGCACGAGAGGCTGTGGTTGGGGGCGTTGGAAAGAGGAGAGCGAGGCAGTCCTAGTGGTGGTAGCGCCGCCCTCGAATGGTCATCAGAGCTTGGCCGGCGACGACAAACGGCGGCGGTGCTCACAGACACACGCCGTGGGGATGATTCCGGAAGCAAACAAGGGAGGGGAGGGTACTGGCGGACTCCTAGGCTCACCGTGATGCTCGTGGAGGGCTCGGGGAGCTCGGGGGAGGTCGGAATCAGTGGCGCGCACAGCGGCCGGAGCGCGGGATGGAGCTATCAATTGCGGCGCCTAGGGCTTCTCCGGCTTGCGTGGTTGTACGAGGTGAACGAGGACTCCACGACGGTCACGACAGTGGCCTCAGAACAACGAGGGGTGGTCGAAAACTGCGGGCGCCGGCGATGTCTAGGGCTAGGGTTCGTCGGTCAGAGAGAAATTGGGGATAATAGGGGATCTAGGGTTCTTCCAAAGGCGCAAGGGGGTCTTATAGATGCTCAGGGAGGCGGTAGCACGCATCGTGGCACCGGCGGGGATCCTAGAGTGGCTGAACGGCGACGACGAAGACATGCAGCAGCTTCTGCTCGATGTCCTTCTGGCTAGAGGTTGAAGAAAAGGAAAAGAAACGCGAAGGGGTACCGTGCCAGGGAATTGGGCCAAGTGGGCTAGGTTGGGTTCCCGGTTGGGCCAAGCCAGAGGTAGGGAAAGAGCGTTGCGGCCTGATTAGGATAGAAACCCTTTTTTCCTAGATATTTTTCTATATTCTGTTTTCAATTTCTCTTTTGTATTTCCATTTGTAATCTGTTTTGATTATTTTAAAAATACAAAAAACTTTTATAAACATTTTAAAATATTGTAGGGACCCTTTATAACTATTTGGTTCCACACTTTTTGTTACTTTTCGAAATTCAAAACCATTTGAACACATTTCAAATAAAGAGGAAAGGAGTTAGGATTAGGGTTTTGCTATCGTTTCTTGCATGCATTTTTAAGATGATGCTCATGCTATGCACAAATCAAACCCTAAAACTAGGGTTGTTATAATTCTATCCCCCTTAAAAGAATCTCGACCCGAGATTCCTAGATAGGAAGATAGAAGGAACAAGGTTACACTAAACTTCAACGATCTTCTCGAAGAGGTTGATCCATGCCACAATGACAAATGGACGAAGCGCTTCATTATCTTCGAGGTGGCTACTGTAACATCCCAAAAATACTAAACTTGAATCATCAAACTCTAATCATCAAAATTAGGGTTAACAAAAACTTTTCTAAATAAAATTATGGAAGCATGCATGTGAGTATGCATTTCATTTTGAATTCTTTTGAACCACCTTGTTTGTGTGTTTCTTTGCTTGTAAAATGTTGCTTAGGTGAAATAAACATCATCTAAACATTTCCCAAACTTTTCCCAAAGACAAATAAATCAAAACAAAGCTAAATGAGTGAATGGTCATTTTGACCAATTTAACTCCCATGACTACTTTGGTTGTCTCAAACTTTCAGAACCTAACAGAAACATTTCTGGATCTTTGCACCCCTTGATTGTACTCATAACAAAGTATCAAGGCCCACTTTGTGATCATCCAGAAACTTTCAAATGCATAGTTTAAATGACAATTCAAAATTGAATCTTTATCATATGGGAAGATCCCACTTTTTCAAAAACCACTCAAACAAGCTCAACTTTCAAAACCCAAGCATCTGCAGACTCACCAGCACCAACCTAGCACACCCACCAAAAATCTTTTCAAAATTCAAAACTTGAATTCTTACGGCCATTTCATCAAACACATTGCAGACACAAATCAAACCAAATCCAGACACTATTTTGAGCAGTGAATTGAGCCTAACTTGTTCCCTCTCTGGGCACCAATAGCCTTAGTAGATCATCTAACAATCTTAACCAAGCACTAGCACCACTGTAAGCTTGGCAATGCCATCAATGGTGAACAGCCGAAGCCACCCTTGTCACACCCATGTCGACAGCAAGCTAGGAGAGAAACTAGCCGTGCCAACCTTGTCTGGGAGATCACCCATGCCTCACCGCCCCCTCTCGACCAGCCCTGCCTCGAAGACGTCGAACACAGCACCCAGGAACGCCGCGCCCGTGCCTCTGTCAACCATGCCGAGCGTGCGCCAGAGCGCCACCCTCGACCGAAGCCCACAGACCGTGTGCCGCCCTCACCGCGTGCATACACGATCACCACCGTCCCAGGAGACCGCCAGACATCCCCGTTCGCCGCCCCATGCCTCACAGCCACCGCTCGCCGTCGAAGACGCCGCCTCTGCCGCGCAGAGCGTCGCGTGTTCCAGACCAAACCGCACCGCCCCTACGCGCGCATTAAAGCCGTAGAGCATCTCCAGGAGACCACCAAGCGATCGCCACCACCGGCCATGCCTCTAGCAGCCCGTAGCCGTGTCGCCACCGTCGCCTGCCCATGTCGTTCGGTCTCATCGTCGCGACTATAAATAGAGGCCTTCCCTGCTCGAATTCTTCACACCATTCCACTCCTCTCTCACCTAGAACCATCCCACCTCAGTCCCGGAGCAAGGCAAGCAGTGCATCGCCGGGATTACGCCGGAGCAGGCCGCCTCTGGAGGAGAAGGGCGCCGTCGATTTCGTCCACCCCAGGAGCTGCCGCGACCACCCCTGAGTTCGCCGTCGTTGACTTCGTCGTTCACCCGCCTTGCCGACCCTCGCCTGAGCCCCGGTGAGCCCCCAACGACCCCCACTGGCCACGCTAGGTTTCTGCCTCGCCGGCGTTGCCCAACGTCGACGATGACTCTCAGCCGTTGGATTAGAACCAGATCGAACGCACCACGTTGCCCCGTACCGCTTCGCACCCCCCGTCTCACTTACGCGTGGGGGCAGCCACTTAAACAGCCCGCGGAAGCGCTGCGCTTAGCAGGCCGGCCTAGTATCGTTTCCCGCGCAGCCCAGCTATTTGAATTTAACCTTTTCCATTTTATTTCAAACACACTTCTGTACCCAGTTTAAAAAATCAACCCAGGTCGATTCAGTGCACCAAATTGAATGAAACCCATTTTGTTAGAAAGGTCTGGAAGTGCTGAATCCAAGCCCGTTGGATTCAAGTCATTTGGATCTATAGATCATCCATAGTAAAAATAACAAGGCAGAAGCTTTTCTGCATTCAAACATTTTTCAAATTGAAACCATAATAGCTTTTGAGTTGATTCCAACTCTCAAAAATCACATTTAACCATAACTTTCAGAATATATAAAAATATATAGGTTTACTTACAGAAATAATGTTCAAGTAATAAAGGAATGCTACATAGGCATTTCTAGTCACTTTATTTAATTAAAATAAAAAGGTAAAACCTTATTAAATTGTGACACCACTTTAAATCACATTCCCATGGACTAAAATATGTGGTGATGACATGTGTCAACATGATCCCATATTTGGTTTGGAGAATATTAAATCTTAAGTAGTTTTTCAATGAGTAGAAATTACTTTTCTAAAAATAAAAGGAATTATCCCAAGCTTTAATCTTGTAATGTTAGTGATGATGCTAGATCATCCATAGGACCCTTGTGTGTGATGATTGCAAGTAGTTAAGTATTGTTTGGTGATTGTGTACATCGTATTTATTTATAGACGCTAGTACCGACCAAGGATACGAGGAGGAAGGAGGATACTACGAAGAAGAAGCCGAGGAGAACTTCAACCACTGCTCTGCAGAAGGCAAGCTAAAACTTGCAAGATACTCTACTTTAGCAAGCTTTACTAACCAAGTGGACCAATGCAAGATAACACTTGCAATTATGAAAGTTAGATAACCTATGCAATGCACTAAGCATGCTTGGTTAGACATATTTGATGATACCCAATCCTAGTTTTACTACAAGCTTTATACTTTATTTCTTTATCAAAGCTAGTACTTAGAGCTTACTTAAGTAAATTGTAGATATTAGAAAGATAATTGAAGGTTGCATAAAGAGCATAAAATTTGGCCTAAGCTAGATAATCTTGATGTCATCCTAAGGCATAAGATTAAACTTAGTTAAACTCCACTTGTTTACCACACCTCATTAGTGCTTACCCCCACTTGTAGATGCTAGTGCTAAGCATAAAACTTGATCAACTTTAGATGGGAATACTTGGTGGAAAAATGGTTATGAAAACTATGATGGATCATTCTATTGAAATGTTTTGGACATGTGTTTCCGAACACCTGATGATTTTGGTGATGAAAATATTGAGGCATGAGCCTTAGCCCTTTATAAAACTGATGGTTGTCTGGATGCGATACCATTCCAATTTTATCGTACAACCACAATACCCGAAGATTGGGTAGGGCTTGACTGGAAACTTATGTACATTAGTATTAGTTCCCTCACGGCCAAGGTCTGAGCTGAGGCTACCTTGTGAAGATTGTCCACCTGTGCAGTACCCAAGATGACAGTTGGTCATGGTTGGGAGGCCAAACTCACAGGAGAGGTGCTTATACTAGGGCGTGTAATTGAAAGGTTAGGATTGATTATCCGCATACTAAGTATGGTGAATTCGGGATTTGTTCCTGACGGATGTATCGAATGTTGTGGTGAAAGTGTACAATCTCTGCAGAGTGTCAAACTATTCGAATAGCCGCGTCCGCGGTTATGGACAGTTGGAGTGGCCATACTATTCCCCCGTCAGACTTTTCAAAATGACTTGTGAAATGAAATGAGACTTTGAATTGACCACAACAGGGTTGTGGCCTAAGATACAAGTTCCCACTTAGGTGTTATAAAACTTCAACTAGCATTCGTTGCTTCTAAACTTAGTAGAGATAAATCTGGCTTTTGCAAAATAACCCTAGAGCCTAGTGCCCTATTACCAAAAACCCCTTTCACTTGTTAGTATTAGTTTGCGAGTACTTAAAGAGTACTCATGGCTTTGTCCCTGGCTATTCCCGTGGCCAGACTATGAAGAGGAGTACCTGGAGGATGGACCCCAGGAAGGTCATGACAACTAGGATCATCTCCCATCGTCAGCATTGCCTGTGACCCCGAAGATGGAGCTTCGCCTACGCTACCGTTATTATTACGTATTCCCCTGCTTGAAGTTGTATTAAGAACTGGATCATGAGATCCCTATTTGTGTAAGAACTTATGTACGGTTTGTAATGGATTATGTACTGTGGTATCCAATTCTGTTATGTCTCGCAAAAATGGTAATCCTGGGATTGCGATGTATGGCATAACAGGCATCTGGGATTAAAAATCCGGGTATTGACAGCTTCTCACACTAAGGAAGAGAGGTAATGACACGGAACCATGAACTGAGTATCTCATGGTTAACTCATGGATAGATGTTTCATGAACATCTCTAGAGCCAACAAACATGAAACACGCCAAGGTAACGGAGGAACAAAAGGAGATGGTTTTCAAGGTGACAGATAACTGGTCTTCATAAGATTTGAGACCATGGAACTTGCAGAAGAGGGTAAACTTTTGAGGAAAGGAGATTTCCAACAGAATAGATAAGGAACACAGACTTCAAGAGGTAAACCTCTACTAAACAGCTTAAGTAAAGTTTTACATGTGAAAGAGATGGATACCAACAAAACCAAGCTGTTGAACTACTTTTGAAATAGAAGGGTCACTCTTTCGTCAAACAGAAGGCCAAGAAAGAAGGTTATTCCGGTGGAGAGGACTCGTAAGAGCCACAAGGAACATGTAACAAGAGAAACTATTGATTACCAAAATCATGGTCGCTCTTCGAACATGTTTAAGAAAGCGGGAAGGAAATTGTTTATTCATCAAGGACTATCAAAATCCTTGCCAAAGATCATGATATCACTTTACACCACCAAGTTTAGAAGATTCCTGATGACACGAGAAGAAAGAAACTTCATTCTCAGACTTCAATTACTTGGCATAACAAGATTGTTTGCCATCGTAAAAAGGGTCTGGAGGATTGACCGAGATACATTTAGCAACACTACTTTAAATGTTCTCTTGATGTTTGAGTCACTGATATCATGCTACTAACAAGCCTTTAACCATTCATCAAGTAAAGGTCGGACTTCGGATCCAAAGGAAACCATAAGAGAAACTCCTTTATTAAGTCATAGAAGATGCCTCATGAGGAGTCATTGTTACTGCTGATTCAGGATAAGGTGACAGTAGGGCTTTCGAATGATTGTGCCAACCATTACATCAATCTTTTCAGAGTTACAATAGACCTATGTCATAACCTTGAGGAACACCAATCATTATTGCTGCTTGAGATTCAGCTTTGATTAAGTGGAGAGATACTTCAGACTCAGCATGTCTGAATAGAAAGTGTGCAACATTTACCAGAGTAAAGTCACTAGATTCTCAATACATGGACTTCAATGTCAAGATCCAAAATATGAGCTAGATTGCGGAACCCATGTGATAGCAAATTATCAAGAGATAATTGCATCTACATGAATTGTTTGCAATGAAATACAACTGAATCCTTGTTGGGAAACATTTAGGAGTGTATCGAAGTTCTGTTGGACTTCTTATCTTCCATGACAAATCAGTCAGTGGCTTGATGTGTTTGGAGGTTCTTCTCGATATGTGAAGATATCAACCTACCATATCAAGAATACTTCGCACATGCTTGACTAACTTGGAATGATTTCTAAGGAAACAAAGATAACTTTACTCAAATCCACGGTGACAACTTTCAACAATTGCACGTGAACCGGAGAAGGTTACTTCTAACATCCAGAACACATACTTCGAGATAACATGAAGATGGTTCTCAAAGGTTTCCAACATTAATGCCAAATATTGCTTATGAATCTGATATAACAGGGAGAAGGTAAGGATGTCATTGATGGGCTCAATAACAAACTTATATGTACACTCCAAGAAAACGGACTCACATGTTGTATGAACAAAGCATAGACATTGGTCAGACCAAAGAACATGAAGATGTACCTAGGTGAAACAACATCAAGTAGATACACCATCAAGATTGTCCTTGGAACTGAGTTTGATTTGACGATTTCCTAATCAAATCAAAGGCGGGGAAGATAACATGTCCACAAAGGAGATACTATCTTGCTTCAGCATGAACACAAATAGACATCCCTTTAAGAAGGAACTGAGTTGGATAGAAATTTTGTCTTACAACTCTCCAAGTTGTTGTTTAAGCTCAACCAACTAGTTCAGGGTATCCAGTACGAATCCTTGGAGAAATAAGCGGTTTAAAAAATAGCTTACTCAAGAACCTGACAACACGGTCATGTGGCAACATGGAGATACTTCTAGGAAGACGTCTAGAATATCACGAACCACCGATATGTCACTTAGTTCGAGAGCAAAACTTCCTTGGTAAGGCAAGAAGACATAGTCTCAGAGCTTCGGCATAAGCCTAACTCTTTGACTGAAGAGGGTGTACCAGAATATAGAACTTGGTATCACAATCATCCTTTGATTAGTTATAGGGTTAACCATCACGCTAAGAATGATACAAAGGTCCTTGAAGTTTAAAGCAATGAGAATTGCTAAGAATCTTAGATGGCCGCATCAGTACGCACACGCATCATTCACGAGCACAAAAGATCGAGAAAGGGTGGGTAAATATGTGTAAAAGCATCACTTCATTAAGAGGGTCATGAGACTCAGCACGACCTCTTGATATAAAGGAATGTGATACTCTAAGATAGAACAGAACATAAGCTAATCAACGCTTGTTGATCTGTGGATTACAACGCTTTGACCTAGTCTTAGAAATGACGAGGTACTGGAGTTTGTTTCTCCTGACATCCTGAATTGGTTTGTCTCGACGGACCACAAGAGTATCTTGCATCGGAAGACACCAATTCACATTTACTACTTGGCTACCAATTGGTAGTCAGAGGTCGGAAAACAACAAAGAAGGAAGAACATGCTCATAATAGAATCCCAAGATGTAGATGCATCATTCAACAATCTTCTGAGGACCAATGCATATAAAAGGACGGTGTGGAGGAGTCACAAATAAAGATGCGAGACTCACGAGGAGCACTCTTGTCGTGATATATTTGGTTCCATTAAAGAACATCTGCCATATCATGTGGTAGGGGAAGTCCTTTATCGTCACTGTTCAATAGCGACAATATCCACAAGCTTGAAGGCTATACCAGAAGGTACTAACCATCCTGAAGTAATGTGTGAACATTAACAACAGGGGTCGACAAAATGGATCTTGGGTTAAAGATCAGTGTCATGTACAAGATTCGCAACACCAGAATCCAACACAATCGGGGATCTTAGGTTCAAGTCCAAGGGTTAAAACCCAAAGAAAGGAATAACTCCTACTTGAGTGACAAAGCGTACACTACAAGCTAGTAATCACGAGGTAGCTTCCAAGAGAAGAAATGACTTCTGAAGTACCCAAACAAATGAAAAGGAGGCACACGAGGCGAAAGGAAACTTCGAGGCCTAGAGCAGAACATTGAGGAACCATCAACATGATGGTGTGGACCCAAAAAATAGAGAGATTATGACAGAAAGAAATCTCTCAGTTGAAACAGAACAAGGGAAGCAAGGAACACACACAACTGACTCTAGAGAAATCAACACTAGGTCAAATGGTTGAGAACCGACATGCCTGAAAAGGCACCTAAGCTTTGAAAGACTGGACGAGATAGAAAACTTTTCCAAATCAACACAAGATAAGGTAACCCAGACTTAGAGCGAAACTGGATAAGGAGAAAAAGAAGCATACTAGAGTTTTCGCACATAATTTTCATCTTTGAAAATAGTTTTCACAAACACTAGACTCAACATCGACCAATAGAAAGGTTTCCTACAGTTGGTACTACTCTGATACCAAAACCTGTGACACCCCCGGGATTAGGGCTAGACAAATCCCAGACCTCTGTCTAATATAAGCCTAACCTAAATCTCGAAGCCGTATAGAGAGAGAATTGATAACACAACAGTGACCCTACGACACAAAAATTATTACAGCGAGCTCCTAACTGAGCAGAGAACCAAAATATTACAAGCATAGGACACTGACCACAAACATCAAAAAACAGAAGGAAAATTATGCTATTAAGTATAGCAAACTTAACAAATGGCCTAAGAGGCCTGAAGCATAACGATGACGTCCAATCCATAGATCCCAGACTGCCGACTAGGAACTCCAAACTACTCTTCGATGTCGATGCCGTTAAGAACTCATCTTCTTAGGGTAACACTTACTTAGCTGCAAAAGTATCAACGAAGCAAGGGTGAGTACAGGGTGTACTCCGCAAGACTTATGGCTGTTGGAGTTGTTTTGCATAAAACTAACTTTGTTTTGTAAATCAAGAGGGAGAAGAACCTCGACTAATCAGAATATTTTAAAAGGGGATAAGAGAGCGGTATCTCTAACTTTGATCATCTTTTGATATCCACCGAATCATCATCAGCTGAACCTACCAACTAGGATCACCCCCTCGTACCCATGAGGAAGCATCCTTAAGCACACGTTGATCAACTTGCCAAGTTTTACGATTAGGTTCAAGTTCTCTATGATCTTTGAATCTGGTTTCCATGTCGTCCATAACCGTGGACACGGATTTTCGAAAAGATTTAACCCTGCAGGGGTGTACAACTTTACCCACACGTACCAACCGATTCTTAATGCCAAGATATAAGCCCTCTTCCTTGGAAGGCCGTCAGAGAGTGGTTGACCACGACCTTTACCTTGCTTTTGACGAGACCATGAGTCACGCACTAGGGAGATGCCGTCGTAATGGGTCGAGTCCCAAAGTCGGTCCCTAATGATGTCAAGAGGGTTCAAGATTACGGATGCCGGGCATCTCTTGTTCCCTGCCACGCTTACCTACCTGTATGAATGCACCTCCATTCAAGAACAACCAAGATGCTTATGTGGAATGGAAAGCCCGAACTATGTGACTCATGGAATCTACTCAGCAAGTTAGTTGGTCGAGGGGGTTTCCAGGCCCCCGTGTGGCTGTACGCTTGTCTTGGTCCATAGGCAAGAAATCAGGTCCTAGTACTGGCAAGTATGGGACTACAAAAACCACAACCCACCGTGTCCTCCCATACAAGCCTTAGCATGTTTAACTTTCATCTCCGATCATACCACGTCATCCTGTCAAACTAGGTTCATTCGCAACTCTAATTCATCAACCATATGGACCAGCGGTAACAGCTAGGCATGTCTAACCACAACAGATGTAATAGCTCTAGCAACGCTTCACAAGTCAAACCCTAGTTATGCTAGGAGCAGTGGATCAGGGAATATAGGCTTCAAAGGTAACATGCATCAGATAGGATTACTCTATCTATCGATAAAAGACTTTGTAATCGTATGCACATGGCAAGAATGTAAAATACTTTGAAATCATAGGATTATATCATGTGTGGGGCTTCGCTTGCCTTTGCCAGTTGATATCCAAAAAGCAGAGCTTCGGACATTTGGTACTTGACTTGATTACAATTGGTCAAGTATTGGTCTTCAAGCTTCGACGATGTTGATCTCGGTCTTCAATCTCAATCTTGATCTCGTATTCTACCGGAGAAGAACCAAACACCGGAAAGAGAGGGAAACAATCAACACATGACATTGATGCAATGCTCAATCAAGGATGATGATATCACAAGTTAAAATTATTGAAATAAACCCCTAAGGCATGCTTAACAATTTAATCGGGGTCCCGAGGGGTATAAACCCTAATTCGGGGAAACCTCGGAGGCATATGAGAGGGGTTATTTAGTTCTTCTAATTAAAATTGTCATGAAAGTTGATTAACAATGCATGATTATGGCTTAAAGAGATAGAGTTTATTTTTCTGAATATTTTGATATATTTTTTGAATTTTTCTAATTTAAAATGAATTAGTTATGAATTTCTCCATTTTTAATTCATTTTAAATCATTTTTAGAATAATATAAAATAATTTACATTTTAGAATTACTTTAATAATTTTATTAAACATTTCTAAAATATTTATTTGACTTACAACAGGGGCCCACATGTTAGGTATTCCTTAATTATAGAAATGAATTACATAAATGAATAAAAGAAAAGAAAAGAGAATATTGCACAGGCATGAGGTCATGCTGACATCATCCAGAGCTTGATCCTCAGATCAATGATGGAACTGGCGATTGAGCGCGCGCAAGAGGCTGTGGTTGGGTCCGTTGGAAAGAGGAGAGCGAGGCGGTCCTGGTGGTTGTAGCGCCGCCCTCGAATGGTCGTCGGAGGTTGGCTGGCGACAACAAACGGCGGCGGTGCTCATAGACACACGTCGTGGGGATGATTCCAGAAGCAAACAAGGAAGGGGAGGGTACTGGAGGACTCCTAGGCACACCGTGATGCTCGTGGAGGGCTCGGGGAGCTCGGGGGAGGTCAGAATCAGTGGCACACACGGCGGCCGGAGCGCGGGAGGAAGCTATCAATTGCGGCACCTGAGGCTTCTCCGGCTTGCGTGGTTGGACGAGGTGAACGAGGACTCCACGGCGGTCACGACGGTGGCCTCAGAACGACGAGGGGTGGTCAGAAACTGCGGGCACCGGCGATGTCTGGGGCTAGGGTTCGTCGGTCAGAGAGAAATTGGCGATAAGAGGGGATCTAGGTTCGTCCAAAGGCGCGAGGGGGTCTTATAGATGCTCAGGGAGGCGGTAGCGCTGGCGCCGGCGGGGATCCTAGCATGGCTGAATGTCGATGACAAAGACACGCAGCAGCTTCTACTCGATGTCCTTCTGGCTAGAGGTTGCAGAAAAGGAAAAGAAATGCGAAGGGGTACCAGACCAGGGAATTTGGCCAAGTGGGCTAGGTTGGGTTCCCTGTTGGGCCAAGCCAGAGGGAGGGAAAGAGGGCAGCGGCCTGATTAGGATAGAAACCCTTTTTTCCCAAATATTTTTTCTATTTTCTGTTTTCAATTTCTCTTCTGTATTTCCATTTGTAATCTGTTTTGATTATTTTAAAAACACAAAAAACTTTTATAAACATTTTAAAATATTGCATGGACCCTTTATAACTATTTGGGTTCCATACTTTTTGTTACTTTTCGAAATTCAAAACCATTTGAACACATTTCAAATAAAGAGGAAAGGAGTTAGGATTAGGGTTTTGCTATTGTTTCTTGCATGCATTTTTAAGATGATGCTCATGCTATGCACAAATCAAACCTAATTAATATTTAATGAAACTAGGGTTGTTACAGCCCCCAAGGCATCTGGGGGCGCAAATGTTTACCCATTTCACCATATGGTACCTCTGATGGCCGTCCCTAGCAGCCCAGAAGAACCTAGACAGCTCCTTGGCAAAGTCTGCATGGGTTCCTTCCGAGAGTAAGTACATCCCCATCTGGTACATGGGCAGACTCAAGAGAGAGGAGTTCATGAGGACTGTCTTGCTCCCCTTGGTCGTAAGCCTCGCCCGCCAGGGTTTGGCTTTAGACCGGACTCTCGTCACCAGGGGTGCAAGGTCCTTAATCAGGACCCTAGTCTCATGGATGGGCATCCCTAGGGAGGTAGTAGGGAAGTCCGCCAATCTGCAATTGAGGTTATCGGCAATGCGTTGTTGATCCTCCTCGGGATAACCTAGAACGAAAACCTTACTCTTGTCGAAGTTAATCTTCAGCCCTGACATTGAATTTAAGCAAAGGAGAAGGAACTTGAGATTGATAATGTCGAGATCCGAGCCCTGGACCATAATTATGGTATCATCTGCATATTGGAGGTGGGTGATACCCCCTCCAGGAATCAGATGCCCCACCACCAGAGATGTGGCCAGCGACTTTGGCTTTATCCAAAATCTCTGCCAGGGCATCAACCGCGAAGTTAAATAAAAGAGGGGAAATAGGATCCCCTTGTCTAACCCCACATGACGGACTAAAGTAGGGGCCAATCTCCCCATTAATATTGATCGCCGTACTGCCACTCATCACAAACTGCATGATCCAACATATCATCATGTCATCAACACCCCGCCTCTCGAGGACTAATCGTAGAAAGGCCTAGTCCAACCGATCATAGGCCTTATGGAAATCTAACTTAAGGAACACTCCCTTCTGACGACGTGTCTTTACCTCATTAATAATTTTATGGAGGGCAAGGACACTGATGCGGCTTAGATCACTTTAGAGCTTCGTTGGGAAATCTCAAGAGGAAGGTATGATGAGCACAACAGTAAGTATTCCCTCAGTATGAAACCAAGGTTATCGAACCAGTAGGAGGAAGGAAACAACTCAAAGTTGTTGCTAACGACTTGGAACCTACACAACACAAACTCAAGACTTTGCCTCAATGAATAGTGAGGTTGTCAATCTCACCGGTTTGCTGAAAACAAAGGATTAAATGTATGGTGTGGAAGGTAATGATTGCTTGCAAAAAGTAAAAAGGAACAATGGAAGATGTATCAATGGTAAAGATTGGACCGGGGTCCATAGTTCACTAGAGGTGTTCTCCTTAAGATAAATAGCATAACATGCTGGGTAAACAAATTACAGCGGGGCAATTGACAGGACAGAGCAAGGCATAACAATGCAATACTAGACATTCATGATCCTATGAGATTTGATTGGGCATTACAACAATATACATAGACCGCCATCGAACTGCATCTATGACTAGTAATCCACCTTCAGATTATCATCCGAACCCCCTCCAGTATTAAGTTGCAAGCGACGGATAACTGCTTTAAGCAATGTGTGTAAAGTAAACAATACAATTGTTCCATGAACAATAGATTGTTGTTTTCTCCCTAGTAGCAACAGCACATCTACAACCTTAGAGATTTCTGTCACTTCCCCAGATTCAATAGAGGCATGAACCCACCATCGAGCATAAATACTCCCTCTTGGAGTCACTAGCATCTACTTTGCCAAGATAGCTATTAGAAACGGAGAGCATGCAAGATCTCAAACAACACAGACATGATAGAATCAACAAGATAGAATCATTAATCAATATGACATAGTAATCTCAATATCCATCGGATCCCCGCAAACACAACATGCATGATTACAAATAGATGATCTTGATCATGAACGGGGCTCAAAAGATCTAAAAATGGTAGCACAAAGGAGGAGAAACAACCATCTAGCTACTGTATGGACCCATAGTCTATGGTGGAACTACTCACGCATCATACCGGAGGCTGGCATGGTGATGAGGAAGGCCTCCGGGATTATCTCTCCCCTCCGGCATGTTGCCGGGAAGAGCTTCAGATCCCCTGATATAGGAACGATGGTGGCGGCGGCTACAGACTGTTTCATGGAGATCTGATCGGGTCCATAGGGTTTTGGCATTGGGGGATTATATAGGCGAGGCAGGAGGGTGGACAGGGGGGCCACACCATGCCCAGGCGCGACCCAAGGTGGGCCCGTGCATGGCGGGGTGTGGCCACCCTGTGGCTCCCTCCGGTCGCCCTTCGGTCTCTGTGTTCGTCTCGGTGAAATATTGACTTTGGCTTTTGTCCCGTCCAATTCCGAGAATATTTCCTTACTAGCTTTTCTGAAACCAAAAACAGCAGAAAACAGGCAACTGGCACTGTGGCATCTTGTTAATAGGTTAGTCCCAGAAAATGTATAAAAATACCTCAAAGTGTAGACAAAGCATATCAAAGTGGATACTAAACAAGCATGGAACATCAAAAATTATAGATACGTTTACGATGTATCAAACACCATCATGATTCATCCGTCCCTTAAGAAAGTCGAACTGGAGAGGATGCGTGAGCCATTCCAAGACTGGAGCGAGGCACAGAGCGCAGACCTTCGCAAAGATCCTCTAAATGACATTAATGACCGTGATCGGTCTGAACTGGCGGATATCCATGGCCCCCACTACCTTGGGGATCTGGGTGATCACACCAAAATTCGAGACGAGACATAACAAGGGTCCTGGTATAGAACTCCTGAAACATCTTCATGATCACAGGCTGAAGCTAGGCCTAGAAGTTCTAGAAGCATGACACTGACAGGACATCAGGGCCTGGCGCCGACCCAGTCCTCATGGAATTTAGGGCCGCGACCACCTCCTCTGGTGAGAACGGGAGTGTGAGTTCCATGTTCTCCGCGGGGGGAGATGGTCGCGTCGTCTGTCCAGAAGTATGGGGCCAACGGTATCCCCGAGTATGGTGAACCGGAGAACAACTCTTTGTAGAAGGCATAAATATGGGAGGAGAGTTCTAGTGGCGATTCCAACAGAGCATCCCCCTCCTAGAGGCAGGGGATCGAGCACTTCCTCCTCCTCCTGCCATTGGCAATATCATGGAAGTAGGCCATGTTCGATTCCCCCTGGATGGTCCAGTTCTAGCGACTCCGCTGTCGCCAGAGAGCCTCTTCACCTTTGTACATCTCCATAATGGAGGTCTCAAGGGAGTACCTACGGGACTAGGCCTCCTCCAAGAGGCCGTGCTGGTTGGCCTCCAGGTCTAGGGTATGGATCCCCTAAAGAAGTGCCTCCTTTTGGTCCCGAAGGGCTACCCCTAGGTTCGCCCCCCAACCCCTCATAAATCATCGGACGAGTTTAGCACAGTGATTGTGGCGCCCCGCAAAACCACTACTAGAAAATCGCTTGGTATTTTGTTTTGTGCATCATCATGACATCATCATGCATCTGTTTGATAAAAACTATTTTACAAAGGTCTATTTTGTTTTTGCAAACACCCCCCAGTCTTAATTCAAATCAAACTTTGGTTGTCCAGATATTTTGTTTTGACTAAATGATTTACAAAGGTTCTTTAAAATAAATGTGTAAAGAAAACCCGAACCAAATATCTAGTCCTAAATCCTTTTCCTACCTAACCCTAACCTACCTAGCCTCCCTCCACATCACCCCGGCCAACCCCGTCCCGCCACCTCGCCACTTCCCCAACTCCACCCACTCCCAGCCTGCCACATCACCCCGCCAGCCGTCACCTCTCTCCCTCCACCCGTTTCCCTCCCTACTCTCTCCAGCCGCCACCCACCACTCGGCCACCAACCACCCGACCCAGCCCCACCTGGGCGGGGCCCCCTCTCTCTCTCCCCCGTCTGGCCCCACTTCCCCCGCTCCTCCCTCACCTCCCTCAATCTTCCGCAGCGACCACCGCCACCACCTCTCCCCGTCGACCCTCCTCCTCCCCAGACCCCAACCCTCTCCGCCGTGGCCGCCCCGTGGGCCTCCGTCGCCGCCACCGGACGACCCTACCCCGTCGCCACCCTCCCTCCGCCGCCAGGCACAGCGCACGCACGCCTCCAGCACACCCGCACCTTCCCCACCGACCAGGGCTGCCCCGCCCCTCTCCCCTGAACCTCCTCCCCGCCAAGATCCCCGCACATCTACCTCGCCTCTTCCCGCCGAGGCCCTGAGCGCCGCTTGCAGTCGTCTCCCTTGTCCGGCCATGCCTGCAGCAGAGCCTCGCCGACGGACACTTTTCCTCTGCGTGACCTTCTTGAGCGCCGCGGGTCCCCGCCGCCTCCTGCATACGCGGCCGCGTCGCCGTCCCGTTTCGCCTCACATGCGCCTCCCCGTGGTCGCCACCGCCCTGTCAAGCCCTCTCCTCGCCACCCTGCAGTACCTCGCCGGACTCCTCTCGTCCCGTCCAGTGTGCCCTTGCCTTGGCGCCATCGTCCATGTCCGGCTCGCGAGCTACTCCTTGCCCCCTCACATCTCCGGCCGCCAAGCTCGTCTCCGACCCCTTCGCCAATCCCAGGCACCGCCGCTCGCCCTGCCCGCTCGTTCTCTGCAGGCACAAGTTCTCCAACAGTTGCGCCTGGTCGCCTCGGTCTGTTGTTCTTCTGCCCGCGGACATCTGCGTGTGCGACTCCTATTAGCTGTGGTTTTGGGATAGCAATCAGCTGTAGTAGCTACAAGATGTGTCCAATTCCCATCGAGATGTGGCGTGGTTGGCCCAATGGTTCGAGACCCTCATGATTGGGGAGATTTAGTGGAATTCCGTCAAGAACTTCAGTACCACGCGAGTCTCGGAAGAACCACCAGAGCCAAACCTGCGAGCACCCGAGATCTTCCAGGACTTCAAGATCTTCTTCAAGGACCACCAAGAACTCCATCTTGGACCGAAGACCTCGATACATGGATCCGACCGACCCGAAGACCGAACCCCGTCGAACCCCTGAAGCTCGATCCAAAAACCCGAACCCTCGGTGAACCCCAAGATCGTCGAGATCCCTCAATGTGTGACCCCTATCCAAGACCCCTATTTTTATAATATATGACATATACTTGTTGCATTTCAATTGTTCATGCATGCATACTTGTCTGTGGTTTGGGGGCCTTCTGCCGATTCACCTTATAATTAAATATGGGATCCATATGCAGGCAAATCTAGTCGTATATTGGTTCCATTTAAATTGTGTAGCGAACCGGTGACATGTTTTGGCTTGTTAAGACAACCTTTAATTTGCGGGGTAGATAAACAACATGAACCTATTAATTAATTGTCGGGACCCCCGGTTCCGCTTAATATTGCCTAATTGCATCGCATCTTGCCATGTCATACATCATACATGCATCATGCTCGATCTTCTGCCGTAGTAATAAATAGTGTATCCGGTGTTTCCTCTAGTGCTTTGCTTCTTCACGGACTAGGCCGATGAGTTGATGCGAGTATCGACCCGATCTTCGGATGAATCTTCGGCAATGTTTTCAGGCGAGCACCTTCCCCTTTCTACCTATCTTACTTTTATAGTATTTATTCCCTCCTGTTGATCTATTGCTATCTGTGTTGCGATGCTCTAGTTTTCGTACCCGTGATATCCCTTGCAGCCTTATATTGCCTTGGACACCTCCTATTATCTGTTGTTTGGTAGATAGTTGGACCTGCGCGTCGTAGTCGCTTGCTCAAGTGTTGTTGCGTGTCGTCCAGTACCACAGTTGTTGGAGTATTGCCGCATGTTTAATGTTGGAGATGATCATAACTTTAATTATTGTTTAATAACTAAAATTGAAGTAGGTAAATGCAGAGGCACAGGTGGGCAATAGATGTTATTTGGTTGTTAACCGTCCACTTGTGTCCCGTAGGACCCCGAGTACTTGATACATGTTCCTTGAATATTCGCGCTATCCACATCCGGGAGGATTATGGGACCCCCCTGAGCCAGAGCTTGATTCATTCTTATTTCTTGGGGCCACAAACTAGTTTGAGGTTTTATTTACTATCCTGTACTTATGCCATGCTTTACTGCTTTATTTACGATTGTGCGAGGAGCACCTGTACTGTTTAGGATCGTGACCCGTTTTCGCGGTATTGATAAGCCCAGTCACACTTTCGGGTTCCTAGTCGTTTACAGCCGGCCCCACAAACCTTGAGTCCATCTCGAAGTCAGCTAACTTCATTGCGGGTATACTTAATGGGGTGGCCCCCTGAAATATTTCTGAATCTTGTGATTGCTTTGTCGTGAACGCCTCGTTGGGTTTTGATTTGGTTTTTTCGAGGTTGACCGAGTGTGTGTTGCTATTTGTGCACCCCTGCAGGGTAAAACTTTTTGAAAGCCGTGTCCGCGGTTATGGACGACTTGGAGCACAGTATCTCGATCATAGATAACTATAACTAAAGTAGTGCTATAAATTTGACTTTATAATGACTAGTAATCAGCTTCCTATAATGGAATGGCTAAATAAAACTGCCAACAATTGCTTGTTTGGGTTGTCGCTTGCGACCATTGTATCTGACTAGTAAGTATTGCAACTATAACGGAATGGCTAAATAAAAGTACCAACAACTGCTGGGTTTTGGGATATCTCATGCTAATTGTATCTGACTAGTAAGTGTTGCAACTACAACGGAGTGGTTAACTAAAACTGCCCACTGCTTATTGTATCAGGATGATTATCTATACCTGACTAGTAATTGCTGCAATGATAACTGAATAAATAAAATGCCAACTGTGTGAGTTCCTCGGTTGACTTCCTCGTTTGGTCTCGAGGGGGAAATACCAGGATGGGTATGTTTGGTAGTAGCATCAGGTTGGTTCCGGATAGGTCTTTCTTACCCCTCTCTGATAGCCGTCAGTTATATCGAGTCTCTATAGGTTGTTTAGTGCATGCTGCGCTGCCGCTTCAGTCCACCATACCTATTTAGGCGAGGACCGCCGAATTCTAGCCTCGCCGTGTACTGGCCTCAGTACTGACCGCTCTCTCTTTTTCCTTTGCCCTTTGTCGGCACCCCTTTTGTTTAAGCAGGTTTTGAGATCGACGTCGTTAGCAGGGTTACCCTTCCGGCTTGGCCTGGGCAGGGTTATGGACGCCATTGGTTATTCTTCAGGGCTCTTAGCCCCATTTGCATCTTGTCCGTAGTTGGGCGCTCTATCGTTTTCAAGGTGATTTGGACCTTTGTCCTGTATATCTGTATTCTTGACTCATGGAGTCGTGTTGTATATATATCTGTTCTGTGGGTCCCATCGAGGACTGTTGTGTAATGTTATTACTTCGTTTTCCACCCGCACGCAAGTGCCTGGTGGGCACCTTTGAATCGTTTCTATGTGGGTTTGGCGGGAAGCGCTGAAACTTGCATAGGGCCGATTCTGAGGGTGTTACAGAGTGGTATCAGAGCTCAGCAGTTGCGATACCCCACAAGTCCAGCCTGTAGGATAACCTAGCTAACGGCCGAAGTAGAGTGTCAAAACTATTAAATTGGTTGGATAGTTCTGATTAGGTCTGATTTTACTCCTTACCCCTCTGCTGCTCTCCTCTCACCTCTGCGTGTTTTGAATCCGCTCTCTTCTCTCTCTTCGAGTCCAGGATTTCTCGTGGTTGGGTTCCATCGTACCTTCAGGGTTTCGCTTCCTCCTTTGGTAACGGTGTTGCTCACCTGGTCTTCATGCTATCCGAGGAATCCTTCGTCTGGTGGACTTCTCTTTGTTCCTTCTCGTGCCTTCCGGTGTTTTCCGACGCGACGACATCATCTACGCCAGATCCGATGCAGAGTCTGCATCATTCTTTTGTTCCCGAACCTTGCTTGCCGAGATCTACGATCTGAATTCTGAGAGTTGGTTGCATAATTCTCCTATTCATGTACAGAGTAATGCTTTGAGTGCGGGATGGAGTCGCGACCATACCACTACTCTTATCATTCGCTTTCGTATATTGAATGGTGGATCGATGCAATTCTTACTCCTTCCATGGAAGTTAGAGGTGGCCTTACCTTTACCTTCGTCTGTTGTTATCCGGAGTGTTCTCTTGACGAACAAGATCAACGACCTCTTGTTAGTGGTGTCGCAAGGATCTACACGAGGCGAGAAGACGCAGATCACCGACCTTCTTTCCGGTACCATGAGGCGGATCTCGAGGGCGAGATCCACTGTTAGTGGTGTCGAATTGTGGCGCCCCGCAAAACCACTACTAGAAAATCGCTTGGTATTTTGTTTTGTGCATCATCATGCATCTGTTTGATAAAAACTATTTTACAAAGGTCTATTTTGTTTTTGCAAACACCCCCCAGTCTTAATTCAAATCAAACTTTGGTTGTCCAGATATTTTGTTTTGACTAAATGATTTACAAAGGTTCTTTAAAATAAATGTGTAAAGAAAACCCGAACCAAATATCTAGTCCTAAATCCTTTTCCTACCTAACCCTAACCTACCTAGCCTCCCTCCACATCACCCCGGCCAACCCCGTCCCGCCACCTCGCCACTTCCCCAACTCCACCCACTCCCAGCCTGCCACATCACCCCGCCAGCCGTCACCTCTCTCCCTCCACCCGTTTCCCTCCCTACTCTCTCCAGCCGCCACCCACCACTCGGCCACCAACCACCCGACCCAGCCCCACCTGGGCGGGGCCCCCTCTCTCTCTCCCCCGTCTGGCCCCACTTCCCCCGCTCCTCCCTCACCTCCCTCAATCTTCCGCAGCGACCACCGCCACCACCTCTCCCCGTCAACCCTCCTCCTCCCCAGACCCCAACCCTCTCCGCCGTGGCCGCCCCGTGGGCCTCCGTCGCCGCCACCGGACGACCCCACCCTGTCGCCACCCTCCCTCCGCCGCCAGGCACAGCGCACGCACGCCTCCAGCACACCCGCACCTTCCCCACCGACCAGGGCTGCCCCGCCCCTCTCCCCTGAACCTCCTCCCCGCCAAGATCCCCGCACATCTACCTCGCCTCTTCCCGCCGAGGCCCTGAGCGCCGCTTGCAGTCGTCTCCCTTGTCCGGCCATGCCTGCAGCAGAGCCTCGCCGACGGACACTTTTCCTCTGCGTGACCTTCTTGAGCGCCGCGGGTCCCCGCCGCCTCCTGCATACGCGGCCGCGTCGCCGTCCCTTTTGGCCTCACATGCGCCTCCCCGTGGTCGCCACCGCCCTGTCAAGCCCTCTCCTCGCCACCCTGCAGTACCTCGCCGGACTCCTCTCGTCCCGTCCAGTGTGCCCTTGCCTTGGCGCCATCGTCCATGTCCGGCTCGCGAGCTACTCCTTGCCCCCTCACATCTCCGGCCGCCAAGCTCGTCTCCGACCCCTTCGCCAATCCCAGGCACCGCCGCTCGCCCTGCCCGCTCGTTCTCTGCAGGCACAAGTTCTCCAACAGTTGCGCCTGGTCGCCTCGGTCTGTTGTTCTTCTGCCCGCGGACATCTGCGTGTGCGACTCCTATTAGCTGTGGTTTTGGGATAGCAATCAGCTGTAGTAGCTACAAGATGTGTCCAATTCCCATCGAGATGTGGCGTGGTTGGCCCAATGGTTCGAGACCCTCATGATTGGGGAGATTTAGTGGAATTCCGTCAAGAACTTCAGTACCACGCGAGTCTCGGAAGAACTCCATCTTGGACCGAAGACCTCGATACATGGATCCGACCGACCCGAAGACCGAACCCCGTCGAACCCCTGAAGCTCGATCCAAAAACCCGAACCCTCGGTGAACCCCAAGATCGTCGAGATCCCTCAATGTGTGACCCCTATCCAAGACCCCTATTTTTATAATATATGACATATACTTGTTGCATTTCAATTGTTCATGCATGCATACTTGTCTGTGGTTTGGGGGCCTTCTGCCGATTCACCTTATAATTAAATATGGGATCCATATGCAGGCAAATCTAGTCGTATATTGGTTCCATTTAAATTGTGTAGCGAACCGGTGACATGTTTTGGCTTGTTAAGACAACCTTTAATTTGCGGGGTAGATAAACAACATGAACCTATTAATTAATTGTCGGGACCCCCGGTTCCGCTTAATATTGCCTAATTGCATCGCATCTTGCCATGTCATACATCATACATGCATCATGCTCGATCTTCTGCCGTAGTAATAAATAGTGTATCCGGTGTTTCCTCTAGTGCTTTGCTTCTTCACGGACTAGGCCGATGAGTTGATGCGAGTATCGACCCGATCTTCGGATGAATCTTCGGCAATGTTTTCAGGCGAGCACCTTCCCCTTTCTACCTATCTTACTTTTATAGTATTTATTCCCTCCTGTTGATCTATTGCTATCTGTGTTGCGATGCTCTAGTTTTCGTACCCGTGATATCCCTTGCAGCCTTATATTGCCTTGGACACCTCCTATTATCTGTTGTTTGGTAGATAGTTGGACCTGCGCGTCGTAGTCGCTTGCTCAAGTGCTGTTGCGTGTCGTCCAGTACCACAGTTGTTGGAGTATTGCCGCATGTTTAATGTTGGAGATGATCATAACTTTAATTATTGTTTAATAACTAAAATTGAAGTAGGTAAATGCAGAGGCACAGGTGGGCAATAGATTTATTTGGTTGTTAACCGTCCACTTGTGTCCCGTAGGACCCCGAGTACTTGATACATGTTCCTTGAATATTCGCGCTATCCACATCCGGGAGGATTATGGGACCCCCCTGAGCCAGAGCTTGATTCATTCTTATTTCTTGGGGCCACAAACTAGTTTGAGGTTTTATTTACTATCCTGTACTTATGCCATGCTTTACTGCTTTATTTACGATTGTGCGAGGAGCACCTGTACTGTTTAGGATCGTGACCCGTTTTCGCGGTATCGACAAGCCCAGTCACACTTTCGGGTTCCCAGTCGTTTACAGCCGGCCCCACAAACCTTGAGTCCGTCTCGAAGTCAGCTAACTTCGTTGCGGGTATACTTAATGGGGTGGCCCCCTGAAATATTCTGTGGGTCCCATCGAGGACTGTTGTGTAATGTTATTACTTCGTTTTCCACCCGCACGCAAGTGCCTGGTGGGCACCTTTGAATCGTTTCTATGTGGGTTTGGCGGGAAGCGCTCAAACTTGCATAGGGCCGATTCTGAGGGTGTTACAGAGATGCCAAATATAAACCACGCAATACACCCAAGTAGGAGAGGCTGCGGCCTCCAGCCACTTAGACTGAACTGCCTCAACAAACCCGGCCTTCTGGATATAGAAGGATTCAAAGTGGAAGTGGTTCAGTCTCGGAGGAGGCCCACCTCCCGATGACAGAAGGAGGGGGTGTGATCCGATCCAATCCTGGTGACCGCCTTCAGGGAGCACAGAGGTAAAGCAACGTCTTAGTCCACCGACACAAAGACGCGATCTAGAATACTGCGGATCAGGTCGATCTAATTATTCGTCCACGTATATCTAGCACCAACCCGCTAATCTCGTGAAGTGCAAAATCAGTGATGCAGTCATTAAACATACACATCCTAGGGAGGTCCACGTTAGCCGAGCTCTTGTCTTCAGCATAGTGGATCAGGTTGAAGTCCCCGCCTACCACCACAGGGATATTAGCACGTTCCACTTTTGACTTGAGTTCCTGCAAGAACTCGACAGACCTCCTATGGTCCGCGGGGCCATAGACAATAATCATCTCCCACTTGAGGCGAGATTGTCTATGGGTGAGGGACGTGCTAACGAAAAATTCCCCACGGTTCATATCATCTATCTCGAAGGTTTCCTCCTTGATCCCAAGGAGGATCCCTCTCGAGTGACCATTGTCCGGCATCCAAGTCCAGGTGAATTTGCAAAGGCTAAGACCCTCCAACTTAGTAATGGAGAAGTCCTGACGAATCGTCTCTTGAAGCCCAAAAACATTTGGAGCCTTGATGCGAAGGTATTCCTTGATCTGGCGGCGGCGGCCTTCGTGCCCAAACCCCCTGATGTTCCAAATGAACGCCTGGATGTCACAGAGGGTGTTCATCTATAGCAACTCAGTGAGGGGGGAGGGCCTTAGTGGGGGCCGATCAAGCACGACTACGGGACTAGGATTTCTTCGTTGCTTTGGGTGGTCTCCCACGAGGCCTACTGATGAGTGCATATTTGCATCATGTTTTACATTATTATTTTGCACTGTAGTGGTAGTATCTTGGTATTTTACGGCATTCGCACACACCTTTTATGTTTATTTTCACCAGGATCAGGACAGATGATGGATACGATGGACACAATTCTTAGACCAGTTGTATTGGAGAGAAAAGGAGTAAAAAACAATGTAAATCGCTAATTTGGGAAATATCAATAACACCAGAAGAAAACCCAAAGCGATTGGAGGACACAGAAGGTTTAACGACCAACTATACGGCGGGAGCAACTTTTTCGGCCATATAGTTCCCGCCATATAGTTGGCGCCGCCACCGCCTCCTCAAATATTTTCACCCCGTGCAACTGGATCAGAGAGACGACATACATAACACCCAGAAATCACCGAAAACCTCACCTCTGGAAGGGATCTGGAGGGGGAACTTGCCCAAGGGATCCATCTTCACCCTATGCAGATCTGGGAGGCCAAGGCATCTATCTTCATCTTCATCAACCGCTGCATCACCATCATCTCCATCCATCCCATCTACACCACCCCATCTAGATCTTGTTGTAATTCTCGTTCTATTTGTGGATTTATACAAGAACTATTCATCTATAATTATTTCCATTATCATTGACATGATGTTGATTGCCTCCATGTCTGAGTAGATCATTAGTTCTTGGGGAGATGGAGAAACCCTAGTATGTGATTAAGATATGATAGAGATTATTATGTTATACATCATTATGTGTATGTTTTAATTGTCTTAATCTTGATGTTGAGAGTTCTGCACCTCTTTAATATTTGCCTCTTACGGGGACTTGATGAAGGGGATTACTTGTTGGTAGACGGAGGGATGATAGCACTTACTGTGACTAAAAACTATTTTCATTCCTTACGTATTAACTTGGGTAAGCAAGGAGAACTCGTTAAGCCATGTCCATGCCATGGGAGAAATCCCTTAATAGCGAGATAATATGGTTGATGTCGTTTATCTGTCAGCTGTGGTTATAAAGGACGATGTGAGCAGTGGTTGTTGCCTATTCGTCCATATATGGAGCTCCTCCCACATACATACATATCATGATAATATTTGTTATAATAATCTTGATCGCTCAGTATAAATTTCTAGCGGTGTATCCACCACTCCCCGAGAACGCTTTTTTCCTATTGAAGTTCCAAGCTCTTTTATATACGTGATTCTTATTTTCTGCATTATGTTTTACTTTACTTTAATTGCTTCGTTCAATCAAAAACACAACAATTCTATTTTTCTTGCATCTTAAAATTATTTATTAAGTACTTCGTTTAGTTAAAAGCATTTTAGTCTTTTGCCTACTACTCCCTGTGGGATCGATATCTTTATTTTGAAACTAGCTACAAACGATATGTGCACTTGCAGTCATCACCTACCCGAGGAGGCATGCTTCTGGGTGACCTCCCCACCATCAGGAGTTAGAGGTGGGTCCCTGTTGGGGCCAGGAACAGAAGCCCTAGCCTCCGTAAGGACCAGGGCGTGTTCGCGCTCCCGTGCATCTCCTGCACGGGCTATGTCAATCAAACCCTCATACCCCCTCCCGCGTCTTAATGGCGGCAAGCTGAGAAATCCTGGGCCCCTTCTCGCCGCCAAAGACAAATCCCACATTCATCCACCACCTTTCCCAGGTGGGCCAGAGGGACGTCAGCAAGTACCAAAAACCTGGACCCAGCAGAACGAAAAAGACCAGAAATAGAAAGGGGGGAAAGCAACGAGTACCTGGGAACTCGTCACGGGCAGTCACGCGGCGAGTCGCATGCTCCTCCACCGTCGGCTCTAGGCCAGACAGCCCAGCCCTGGACCTCGTATAACACCCCAAAAATATTAATGAGGATCATTCCCTGATTAATCAAGATTAGGGCTAACAAAAGCTTTTATTAATTAAATTCAAATCTTTATGCTTGGGTGTATGAATGATTGCAATGCCATGTTTGATTGTTGTAAATGATGAGAAATGGTTTAAAGATCAAAACCATATCATCTAGGTCACTTCCAAATCAAATCAAAACAAAAGAAAATGAAAATATGAAGCATAAGACCTAATGGTCATTTCTGCCAAAGTTAACCACTAGCTCGCTTTGAGCATCTCTAGCAACTAATCTTAAACAGAAACTTTCCCATTTCTTTTATCCCCTTTCTAGACCTAGTGACAGTGAACCCAATGGAACTTTTCAACCTTGTAGAAACATTTTCAAACTATTTTGAGAGGCAATTCAAATTTGAATCTATCTCATATGTCAAGATAGTCATTTTTGGAAAACCAATCAAACCTTCACCACTTGGCAAACCATTGCACACAGAGACTACTGATACGTCGGAAACATATCTATAATTTTTTATGTTCCATGCTTGTTTAGTATCTACTTTGCTTTGCTTTGTCTACACTTTGAGGTGTTTTTATATCTTTTCTGGAACTAACCTATTAACAAGCTGCCACAGTGCCAGTTGCCTGTTTTCTTCTGTTTTTGGTTCTAGAAAGGCAGAAAATCAATATTCTCGGAATTGGACGGGACAAAAGCCAAAGTCAATATCTTACCGTGGGTGATATGAATCCAGAAGACGAGGCAGAGGGGCGCCACGGGGTGGCCACACCCCCCAGGCGTGTCCAAGCCTGGCCCATGACTGGGCAGGGTGTGGGCCCCCCGGGCACCCCCTGCCTCGCCTCTTCTCCTATAAGAAATCCCTGATGCAGAAACCCTAGGCACCCGATCAAAACTCCACGAAACCGTCTGTAGCCGCCGCCACCATCGTCCCTAGATTGGGGGGATCTAAAGTTCTTCCCGGCACCCTACCGGAGGGGAGATCATCCCGGAGGCCTTCTTCTCCGGTATGATGCGTGAGTAGTTCCACGTTGGACTATGGGTCCATGTAGTAGCTAGATGGTTGTATCTCCTCCTTGTGCTTTCATGTATATATCTTGTGAGATCCGTTCATGATCAAGATCTAATCTATTTGTAAGCATGCATGTTGTGTTTGTGGGGATCCGATGGATATTGAGATTACTATGTCAGATTGATTAATGGTTTTGTCTATTTGATTCTATCATGTCTGTGTTGTTTGTGACCTTGCATGCTCTTCGTTGTTAGTAGCTATCTTGTCCAAGTAGTTGCTAGTGACTCCAAGAGGGGGTATTTATGATCGATAGTTGGTTCATGCCTCTAGTTTCCAAGGGAAGTGACAGAAATCTCTTCGGTTGTAGATGTGTTGTTGCTACTAGGGAGAAAACAACGGTCTCTTGTTCATGGAACAAGTGGATTGTTTACCTTACACACTTTGCTTAAAGCAGTTGTCTGTTGCTTGCAACTTAATACTGGAGGGGGTTCAGATGATAACCCAAAGGTGGACTACTAGTCATAGATGCAGTTGGATATCGGTCTATGTATATTGTTGTATTGACCAATCGAATCTCATAGGATCTTTTTGTCTGGTGTTGCATTGTTATGCCTTGCTCAGTTCTTGTCAATTGCACTGATGTAATTTGTTTACCCTTCATGTCATGTTGTTTATTTAAGGAGAGAACCTCTAATGATCTATGGACCCCAGTCCAATCTTTACCATTGATACATCTTCCATTGTTTACTTGCTGCAAACCACCATCACTTTCCACACCATAGAGTTAATCCTTTGTTACAGCAACCAGTGAGATTGACAACCTCACTATTAGTTGGGGCAAAGTCTTGAGTTTGTGTTGTGCAGGTCTCCGCGTTGCTTGCAATACTTGTGTGACGTTTCCTTCCTCCTACTGGTTCGATAACCTCGGTTTCTTACTAAGGGAAGACTTGTTGCTGTGCTGCTTCACACCTTGCTCTTGGGGTTTCCAACGAAGAGCTCCTACATCAACTCAGCGCTGCATCAACTACCAAGATTAGTATCAGATCACTCACCAAAAATCATTGAATTTGGTGATGATTTAGTTCATGCAGCCATTTGATCAAACACTTGGTGATCACAATACAACTACCAACTATCTACTGTTTGTGATCAATCAATTGCTCAGCAATTGTACTCCAAATCTTTGCCCTAGATCACCCACGATCATCCCCAGTACCCAGCCGTGCAATTGAGCCACTCCTCTTCACTATCTTGATCAATGCCAGTGGTACCCGAGCTCACCATGTCACTCGGACATGGACATCACGCCACAGGCCGCGCCTCACTCACTCACGATGTCTAGCTAGTAGCCGTGACCTCACCGCCCCTCTCTATCCACCCCTCGACCAACGGAAAGACACGGAGACACTGGAACGGCCACGCCCATTTAAGACACGGACATGCCGAGATCACGACGGAGCGCCGCAACCGCCTGGCGTAGACACGTCGTGACTCGACCCCTCTGCTCGTACTCGCAACCGTGGGCGTCACCAGCCACCGCCCAGACATGCACATTGCTCACCGCGTGCCCCCTTGACCACCATACTCGCTGACCAACACCTCTGTACCCACACAGAATGCCGACGTCGCCCGACCGACTGAGAGACCGCCCCTTTTTGAGCCACCACTCGCATGACGATCGCCACACCAAACAGCGTCGACCCATGCCCTTCTCCATGCCTAACTCGACTTGTAGCAACGTCGCCGACGAGCCCTTTCCATGTCGCAATGCCTCACCCTCGAGGGTATAAATAGACCCCTACCCCAGCCTCAATCTTCACACCATTCCACTCCTCTCTCACTAAGAAACACCCCTAACATGTTCCCAGAGCAAGGCGAGCACCCTGTTGCCGGAATTTGATCGGAGTCTGCCCCGCCGTGAGGGAAAGGTGCCTTCGATTGGAGCCACTCCAGGAGCTGTCATGACCGCCATTCGACTCGTCGTCGTCGACAAGATCATTCGCCCGCACCGCCAACCCTAGCTGGAGCCCAGGTAAGCCCCTAGCCACCCTCATTGCGCTGTTAGTTTAAAATCTCGCTGGAGCACCATGACGTAGACGATGAACCTCGACCGTAGATCATGTTGTAATCGTAGGGCCAACATTAGTAGATACCGCTTCATTTAGAAACACCTGATGACGCGTGGGACCAGCCTGAGTGAGCCCGCTGCGCGCGCTGTGCAGTTGGGCCAGTCCAGTAGTGTTTCCCGCACGAGCCCAGTAATTCAAATCTAGTCTTTTTCTTTTTATTCAAAAACCCCTTCAATAGTGAACTTTAAAAATCGATTCAGAGAGATCCATTGCACCAAATTGAATGAATCCAATTTTATTTGAAAGTAGATGAAAATCTCTAATCACTCCCGTTGGATTCAAATAGTTTGAAACTATGGATCACCCTCAGTAAAAATAACAAGACAGTAGCTTTTGCAACTTCAAACTTTTTTCTAAAATCAACCATAGGTGATTTTGAGTTTATTCCAACTCTCAAAAATCACATTTTTCAAGGCCTTTCTGAATATGTAAAATCTACATACTTACATACAGTAGTCCTGGACCAAAACTAAAAGAAGGACTTTCTAGTCATTTTTAGCCACTTAAATATTATTAAATAATAGTGTTAAATTTTATAAATTAGGCCAACCTTTTTAAATCACATTCCCAAGTATTAGGAGTATGTGGTGATGACATGTGTCAATATGATCCCATATTTTTAATTTGGAGAATATTAAGTCCTAAACAACCTTTCAATGAGTAGAAATTACTTTCCTAAAAATAAGATAAATAAAATCTTATCACCCTTTCTTGTACTGATAGAGATGATGCTAGATCATCTAGTGTGACCCTTGTGTGATAAATAGAAGTAGTTAAGTATTGATTGGTGATTGTGTACCTCGTATTTATTTATAGGCGCTAGTGTCAATCCAGGCTACGAAGAGGAGGAATTCTACGAAGACGAGGAAGAGAACTTCAACCACCTTACCAATCAAGGCAAGCTCTTATATCTAAGCATGCAAGCTATACTAAGCATGCTATACCATGCAAGCCTTATTATACATACCTTTGTGATACCCCTTTTTACTATACCAAATCCCAGTTTTATTTGCAAGCTTTACTTTTACAAAGTTATTCAGTAGTTAATAAATTGGATGATTAGTGGAAAAGGAAGAAAGTGTCATCAAGATCTTGGAGCTTGATGAAGATAGATACACCAGATTAGTACCCTACAACTAGTGACACATACCCCCATTAGCTAGATGCTAGTGCTAAAATAAACCTGATCTTTAGATGGGAACAAATGATTATGAAAACCTTGGAATGATGTGTCATTCTATTGAAATGCTTTGACATGTGTTATGGACACAATGACTGGAAGATGTTGGTGAATGAAGTATGTGACTTGACTTTGATAAAAATTGATGGTTGGATTCGGATACGATACCATTCCAACGTTTACCGTACAACCACAATACCCGAGTTTGGGTAGGGCTTGACTGGAAGTTTATATGTCTTAGTATGGGTTCCCTCGCGGAACAAGGTGATCTGAGGCTACCTTATGAATGTGATTGTCCATCTATGTAGTGCCCAAGATGACAGATGGTTATGGTTGGGAGGCCAAACTCATAGGGGAGGTGCCTACACTAGGTTGTGTAATTGAAAGGTTAGGATTGATTATCCGCATACTAAGTATGATGATTCAGGATTGTTCTTGACGGATGTATCAAATGTTGTGGTGAAAGTGTACCACCTCTGCAGAGTGTCAAACTATTTGAATAGCCGCGTCCGTGGTTATGGACAGTTGGATGGACATACTGTTCTGTTGTCAGATCTTGTCCAAAATGACCCATGACTTGAAAGATGACTTTGACTTGACCCCACAAGTTGTGGAGATGAAGTTAGGTTCTCACCTAAGTAACCTAGAAACTAAAGTTAGATATTATGTACTAGATAGTGGTTGAAATAAAATTGGCTTGCGGCAAATAAACCTAGATCTTATGAATCCTATAGATTGGCATGTTTGCTTTAGTGAAAGTTTGTGAGTACTTCAAAGTACTCATGGCTTTGTCCTTGGATATTCCCATGGCCATACTATGAAGGAGACTACAAAGAAGATGGACAGCAGGACGCTTACGATAACTAGGATCATCTCCCATCATCAGTATTGCCTGTGACCCTGAAGATGGAGCCCCGACCATGCTACGTTTATTATTATTCTGCTGCTTTGACTGTAATTAGACTTGATCATGAGATCAACTATTTGTAATACTATTATGGTTTGTAATGGATGATGAACTATGCTACCAATCTGTTATGTCTCGCAAAAATGGTAATCTGGGATTGCGACGTACGGCATAACAGGCATCTAGGATTAAAAATCCGGGTGTTGACACCCCGCAAGGCAGACGTTGTGCCGGGAGGGCGGAGGGGAAGGTGGACGTGGGGCCCTAGGATGACGCAACTTGGAAGCTTCCGCGGGTGGGTCAGAGTCGATCAAGTCAGAAACCACAGCGACGGGGTCCGGTGTGTCCGGGGCGAGCGAGTAGGACACAACCCCCAGCGACCGCGGCGATGCCTGAGGGCACACCACCATCCCCACACTCCCCGAGGTCACCACCTCTGCGCGAGGGCAGGAGAGACCAGGGGTAAGGAATCTCCTGAGCAAGCGGAAGGTCGACGTCGAGGTTGGAGCCATACTGCATGATATACAGGCCGATGCTCATCGGGGGATCAGGGCGGTAGTAGCGAGGGAGATCCACCGGTGCCATCTTGGCGGGGGCGCTGAGAGATAGAGGACGTCGTCCGGTGGAGAAGGCCCTCCCGCTTGAGGAGCCTGGACCCGGGGGAGCCGCTGTCTGGGCCGCCTATGGACCACCCTCGACTCTCTGGGAGGGCTACAGAGGTGGAGGCGAGGCGTCCACCGCCAGCGGTAAGGGGTATGTCCCAGAGTCGCTATCCTCCGAGGACTTGTCCTCTGACCCCCAACCGCCCTTCCCCGGGCTATCACCGGCAGGGGGACAAAGGGTTCGGGGGTCTGGCCTCAGGTGGCGCGCGTCCTCGTCGAGCTCCACCAGCAGGTCCTTGCCCATGCGGTCAAAGAAGAAGCGCGGCAGGGAGACGGGGAACACCGAACGGTCTGGGAAAAGGAGCCTCATCCGGACCGCTCCGTGTCCCGAGAGAGAGAGCCCCCGTCCACCTCAAGCACCTTGCCCACCGCCTGCCCGATGAGGGAAACAAAATCAGGCCTCCTGGTCTCGTCAGGGATGCCCAGGAGGCAGACCCAAACCTCGGAGAGCGGTGGCACAGACTCCTGAACTGCAGAGGATAGCTGGATGGAAACCTTCAGCTTATGTATCGGGAGAGTGAAGGACGAACCACAGGCACACATCCGCATGATGGCCACCGACAGGAATGAGACCTGGAACTCAGAGGCGGAGACACGGCGTACCGGCCGCTCGTGACCTGGTTATACCGCCGTCAGCTCCTCCTGGATCAGAGACTCGGTCACCTCGATCGACAGGGGGGGCTTGGATAGGCATGACCGTCACCATCACCAATGTCCCATGGACCATCATCGAAACCCCGCCCATGTCGATGAAGTAAAAGCCTCCATCCACCTCGTGGCTGTAGTACTTAAGGCATTCCCGGCCGCGGGGACACGCCAGTGTCCGTCGGCAGCACGGCATAGAGGTTGAGTCCGTCGGAACCACCACACCTGTGGCCTAAGCGGTCGGGCCCTTATTCTTCTTCTTCTTCTTCTTGCTCTTCTTTTTCTTCTTCTTTCCGCCCGGAGCCTCGGCATCCGCTCTAATGTCACGACCCGGAGAACCCTGTTGCGGTTGGGTGGACTCCTGCCCGTGCCTCCATGAGTCCGCATCCGCTTGGCCAGGACGCTCGTTGTCCGCGCCCACCGCACCCCGTGCCTGCAGGGCCGCCGCCCGCAGCCGGGCCTCCCTCTCCTAGTCCGCAGGATGTGGTTGAGTCTGCCCACGGGGCCGCAGCTCCTTGAGGTGACGACGTGCCCGCGACGGTGACCGGGAGGGATGGCGGAAGTGGGAGGCTCGCTAGGGTGGCGGAGAGCGGCGTCTAGTGTGTCGGTAGCTGTGCTGGCCGCGTGCCGGCGGCGGGTGGCGGTCACGGCCACGACACCATGCGGCGTCGAGCAATGGTCACTAGCCAAGGGGCCATGCGGAGGCGAGTGCCCCTAGCAAGGAGAGGCAAGGCGGCCCCTGGTTCGTGGACTGCGGGGCCGGTGGGACATCCGCGCTCCTAAGTAGGACCGGCGCAGAGGCGGTGGCGACGAGGTGGCGGGGGGAGGAGGCGTGTCGAGGAACAAAACAGTACCAGGCGGATTTGGGGAAACTAGGGTTCTTTGGGGGTACAGTGGAAGGGTATTGGGCCCGTCGTAGCCCAGGTGCTGTCCTATACCGCTTATGCGGCTCGATGGCAGGGCGGGACACGATTGGGCCAGCCGGTCCAGGCTACTAGCGGGACGAGGCCCACGAGCGGCCTGACTACCCATCCCTCTCACAACCCCACTTGTGCGGCCTGCTAGCGGCCCAAGCCCACGAGCCCCCTATCCTACGCCCCCTAATCCCTGCTGCGGAAGACCCTCTGCGCCCGCCGCCGGGGTCCGGCCGCGTCGGCGAGGGAACGGGCCGGCCATCCTAGCGAGGGGGAGAAAGTCCCCCACGGACGGGCGGATGAGGGAGGAGGGACAACACGGGGTCGGCACCCCCTCCTTCCCGCCGGTGAGGTCCCAATCCACTCCAATCCCCGCCTCCGGTGGAAGCTCCACCGCCGGCGCGCCATCCTCTACCACGTCCTCCACGTCTCCCCATGTCGTGCCATGGAGGTCAGCCAGCTCCGCCACCACCTCCGGTGACAGGGGCCGAAGCGGTGGGGGGTGTCGGAGTCCTCTGTGGCCTGCATCAGTCGACTGACGGGACACAGGGAGGAAACGGACGCCTATACCTTGACCTGGTGAGCCGGGAACGGGAGTGACGCGCCTTGGCGGATGAACTCCCCGCGGCGCCGGTCCCGCGCATCAACGACAACGACGGCCGCGTTGAGCAGGACGAGGCGCCCCTCCGCCAGCCGGAGCACGGCGGTGGCCGGAGACCACCCGGGACGGCACCCCGCGAACACCGAGGCCGAGGAAGCTCGCCACCGAAGCGGGGCCGTCTCCATCGCGGGGAAGAGGTGAGGGGATGGCCGGCTCCGGCGAGGCAGGATACCGGCGGCGGGTTAAAAATTCAAACTCGCCCCAGCGCCGACAAGTTGGACCCAAAAGTTGTCCCTTGACCCCCCCCCCCCCCTCCCCCGCCCCCCCGTCGAACGGAATACCTGCGTAATCATTTCTTACACCAGATTTTTTTGTGCAATGTATATATAGGTACCATCTACTCCCTCGGTCTAGAATTAGATGTCGCGTATTTTTCTAAATATGCAAGTATCAATCCACTAAGTTGTGTCTACATACATAAGCATCTACGCAACTTTGTGACATCTAATTCGGGACGGGGGGAATACTTCAATGTTTTGCAGTCATTTCTTTTGGGAGAATTGTTCCACACTCGTGCATATGTCTATATGAATCTTCGTGACCGGTCATGGCCATGGTGTACTAATTCCACATTTTCACTTTCAATACTCTATGCATGTCATGCCACATAGATTAAGCATTATTGCACTAATATTAGCTGATTAGTGGTGTATACATGAACTATTTTTGATAAAATAAACTGATGTGTCGAATATATATAGCACATGCAGTCCTTCCTGCATGGTTTGGAAATGTGCGCCCACAGTTTTTTGGTTTCCCAGTGTTGGTAAGTGAAACCGTTGAGCACGCACGTCTTCTCTATTGCTTAGTCCATGTAGTGTCTCTCTCTCTCTGATCCTTGATTGGGCATTAGCTGTTGCCAAGGAGCCCGTACTGCTGGCTATGTAACCACATGGATTGAATCTGCCATCACCATCAAATCTATCAAGATATGTTACCTCGCTATTATTGGACACTAATCAAAGCTAGCAGTGTAACAAGCATGCTAAATTTGCAGGCGCGCACCAACCAGCTCCACGTCTGGTGTAACTTCAATAATTGAGTACGTACGCGCGTGACCACCGTCCGTCAGACAAACCCCCATACTAATTAAGTCGTCCTCGCACCTAGCCTAGCTAGCTATGTGCAGTCCAGCCAGGGCTTGGAGCCCCGCTGATCGAGCTAGCAGAACAACTCACCCACATCCCTCCTCCTCGAGCCTGCCTCGTCTCTATATATGCCGCGCACTGCGCACTGCAGGGTGTACTGCAATTCTATACCTACCTAGCTAGCTCTAGCTCACTGGTCTCGATCTGTCGATCGCAACCAGGAAACTAATGGAGAGTGCGAGGTCGCCGGCAGGCGATGTGAATCTGGACCTGCGGCTCGTCCATCCGACGGCGGCGGCGGCGAGGCACCCTAGGACGGCGCCACTGGTGCCCGCCGTGGACGCGGGCGACCGGACCTTCTCCTGCACCTACTGCCGGCGCAGGTTCTACAGCTCGCAGGCGCTGGGCGGCCACCAGAACGCGCACAAGCTCGAGCGCAGCCTCGCCAAGCGCAGCCGCGAGCTATCCGCCGCCTCCTCCTCCTCCCCGCCCTCGTCCGACTTGCTCGGCTGGTACCCGACGCCAGGCGGAGGGGACACTGGCGGCGCCCAAGCAGCGGGGTCGGCTGCCGCCGCGGCGGCCGTCGTCAGCTGGATCGCCGACGCCGGGCGGCGCCGCCACGGGCATCGCGTGCACGCGGCTGGCGACGGCGACGACGGCATCGACCTGTCGCTCAAGCTGTAAGGTGCATGCACGCACGCACGCACGTCATGTCGTTGATCGATCGACTAGCTGCTAGCTAGCTTGCTATCTTGGCCGGCCGTTCGTACTTATACGTACGTACGCCAGTTGGGTTTTCGGTGCATGTTTTTGTTGTTAAGTGCTCCTTTAATTTACTGCTTGTTTTGTACCAATGTGTATGAAGGAGTACTACGTCCATAATGAATTAGCTACTGCAGTAACTGGACGAGCTAGCTAGCTCGATCATGCCCTCCGCTCTCCACATGAATGAGTATCAAATTTGCCTAAAGTCAAACACTATAACATTGGAACAAATTCATGAAAGAAATATCCAGAGAAGCAGGCAGACGACTTTGAATATTGGATGCAACCAATCAATTTTTTTTTTGACAAGGGATATAACCCCGGACTCCGCATCCGCCGATGCATATAGCCTTATTGACTTATTGAAATTTATTACATCATTCTTATTACAAAGAGACAAGCTCATGGGTCACAAAGAGTTGTCACATGGATCAATCAACTGAAAATGGTTGCACGCGAGATATATATGAACAGTGTAGTTGTCATTCTGGTTATAGGATATCATGTTGATGCAGTGTAACTGGCATTTTGATTATATGATATCATATTGATGCAATGTCACTACATGTTGTCTTTGATTTTTAAATGGTTGATTTCAGTTGATTCTACTTTGAGCCTACTTTGAGCGATCCATGATGTACTAGCAGGAAAACTCGTGCCATCCATGATGTACTATTAGGAAAACTATTATAATTCACACTATTGGTGTCGGGCTAGCCACGTGTCACGCCGCTGCTATTACCGGTGGAGTGTTAAAAGGATGAATAGCATGCCAGCAAAACAAGCACGCCACTAGTGCCTGGCCCTAGACTTTTTTGGTGCCAGAACATATTTACAGTCTAGTCTGCACGCCACCAATAGCATTGTAGTGGCAGCGTGGGCCCAAAGCATGCAAGCCACCGATAGGGAAGAGGCCGCGGGCCAAGTCTACCACATGGATCTCTCCCGCTTGGCCTTATCTCTTTCTCTACTTACACCATGCGACGCTCCTCCTCCCTCGATCTAGTTGACGCCTACAACGTTGCCCCCTCCCCTCCCTCCAGTCCTCTCGCCTCCATCGTATCCCTCTCTCCATGAACTCCGCTCGCCGTCACCACGTCTACCGCCACCACCACGTCCGTGCGGCCACAATGACCCAGAGCCGCCCTTCGCCACCACAGCGACCTAGAGCTGCCACCATCCCATCTGTGTCGTCGATGGTGAGGCATCTCCTCTTCCTCTTTTTTAATGTACTTGTTTAGTTGATTTAGATAAAAAATGTGTAGACTATTTAGGTATTTTTCTGTGCTAGATGATTTTAGGTGTAATTAGTTTTAGTTGTTAGATTATTTTGTGTTGTACGTGATTTTGTGTAATATATGGATTTTGTTTTGTTTATTTGAGTTGGTAGATGATTTTAGGATTTTAGTGTAGTAGATGATTTAGTGTAATGTAATGTAAATGATTTAGTTGGTAGATGATTTAGTTGGTAGATGATTTTTTTAATAATCTAATAATTAGTTTGTATTTGTTATTTGTTTGCTATTGGTGTCATATCATGGAAGATGAGAGGTGTTTTCGTGGTGTGCATCGGGTTCTTGTGTAAACGTTATAGTTCTTGTAAATAATTTATGCACGTGTAGAAATTGTCAGTATAAGTGTTAGGATTCTTTTAGTTGATTTATATGTCAAAATTGTTAGTATAAAATGTTAGTGTTCTTGTGTTTTCCTATTCTTGATTTTAGGGTATGTTAGGATTCTCGTGTTCTTGATTTTAGAATTACTATGTGTATTTGATTTTAGAATTATAATGTGTAGTTGACTTTATATTGTTATATTTATATAGTTGATTTGTTGTTTATTTTAGTAGAGGATATGGCACTATGCAAAGTTTGTTTTAGTGAGTCTAAGGGAATTTCGTCAACAAGCTCACTATTCAGTGTCTATCTCGTAGAGGTTCTATTTAAACATTCACTCATATGCATATACTTTATTCAACTCGTTTTATTTCATGTTATTATCATTTATTTAATTTGTGCTCTTGTATGCAGACTGTCTCATGCAATGTATAGCTGGATTTTAATTGCATAACAAGAGATAGCTTGCAATTATTGGCTCTTGGGCAAACATATAATATTGATGTGCACAAAGAATGATTAATTACTCGCATTGCTGGTGCAGGTTGGAGGAGCTCCTGGATCAAGGATCAGTGTCCTCTCTTTCAATGTGGGTAGCAATGATGAGGGTAGCGACGAGGAGGAGGATGACCCATTGGAGTGTGCAATTATCTCTCAAATATGCCAGCTTAGCTCTAGTGAGCAGGAGCACCTCAGCAAAAGCTTTCCTCCAAGCAATTCCTTGACTAGACTGCCATTTGTCACTTGCTTGACAAGGCGAATGTTGATCAACACAAAATGGTATGTATACCGAATTAACATTTTTTTCTTAATTTATTATTGTATTTGTACCATTTGATGGTGCTCTATCTAACATTAAGCTATATAACTTTTGCATCTTAGAAACTACCCTTGAGGATGGTTTCTCTAGCAATTCCTCAAGAAGGCTCGGTTGGAGTATTCGTTGGAATTGGAGGTGGCATCATCTTCAACATGGAGACATGGAAGAACTTTCTTTAATCCGCAAATCTACAAGGTGGACACTCCATACTCCTCACTGGCAGGAGCACTTCACGCAGGAACCTTCAGATAATGTTCGTCATCGACCTCCTCGGTTCAGGCTCGGAGTCATCATACTCCTAGTGATCCTTGTTTTGAAATGTTTGTTAAGAGCATGTATGCATGCGGCTCATGAACCTACTTCCTTGTTTTTAGATATACGTTATAGCTTGCGTTGAACCTTTTCCTGTCAAGAATATATTAACAAATTGTGGTGAATATGCTATTGCTGTTATATTCAGTAATTTCCGACATGTTCTGATCTCCAATTCATAGTAGATATACTAAATCCAGCAGTGGTCCATTGAAATTGAGAGAATAAGCTAAATAATTTTGTTCTTTTAAGTTTCAAAAATATAATAGTGGTGTTTGATGTCTCCCAAGTGCATGAGATCTATTGTAGTACCTTTCAATAACAAATGATTGTCGAACCCATGAGGATATGAAGGTACTGTTTAGTAAGTCTAACAAGTAAAACAATAATAGATGCAAATGTTTGTTATTTTTGGGTTTATAGTTTGTAGAAAAGTAAAACATGGTAAAGTAAATTGCAATAAATTAAATGCTCTTTTATAGAAAGCCAATCCTCCATGTTGCAAGAGGACAAGCTCAAGTGTGTGTTCTTATATGTGGCAAACGTTCCTGAGGGTAGCATGAATTTACTCAGGATAAAGATTTCTACAGCAGCATAGTAAGTTTCTTGACAAGTTTTATTCTCTTTGGACGGAGCTTAAAATAGTGCAGCCATAGGCATGAGCAAGTGCACCCCTTATGATTGGTCCGAAGGCCAATTTCAGACAAAGGATTCATTAAGACATAAAGTACAACCATAGCATAAAGTTCTAAGGTCCCCGATCTAAAAAGACCATTAATACAACTCCAAGACTCAGGACACGGTTCATGTCATTCCTTCCCTTCCTACTCTCTTCAATACACTAAGGTGCAGCCCTATGAGCCCACTTAGGTGAAGTAATATGCAGTCGATGTTCGCATATTACCATCATAGAACCACATAAAAGATTAAAACATAACAAAATACTCATTGCATACTATATGAAAATCCTATCAAATTCATCCTATGACCTCAGGAAATAGAGGAACTACTCTCAACGGTGAAACATGATATGGATCAGTAGCATATGATATACAACACAATATGATATCATAGATTCACCACAAAATAATGACATGTTACCAAGCACAATCATGCACAAGGCGATAAAACAATATCCGAGGTTCAATCTGATCACAAATTATTGTTAGGAATAGGCAACTTGTATTCCTCAGGGGCTAAAAGCCATAATATATAATACATGTATAGGTGGAAATATGCAGCAAAAACCCCTAACAAGTGGGGAAATACAATATACAAATATACATCTAACACACCCCCCCCCCCCCCCCCTCAAACTCATGGTGGCTCCACAACACTGAGTTTGGAGATAAAGAAGATATGTTGCGCAATGGTCTATGCCTTCGTAAAGAAATCCGCCAACTGTAACTCCGAAGACACATACTGAAGCGCAACAACCTGAGCCTGCACCTGAGCACGTGTATAGAAAGCATCAACACCTATATGCTTGGTAAGCTCATGCTTGACCGGATCACGTGCAATACTAATAGCACCTGTACTGTCAGACAAAACCATAGTGGGTGTGGTAATAGAGACCCCAAAATCCGCAAGCAACCACCATAACCAGGTCACCTCAGCAGTCAATAAGGCCATAGCACGCAACTCAGCTTCAACACTCGAACCGGAAACCGCTGTCTGTTTCTTCGTCTTCCAAGCAATGAGTGAACAACCAAGAAACATACAGTAAGCAGAAAGTGAACGGAGATCCGTAGGATCACTCGCCCATGTAGCATCTGAATAGCACTGGAGCTGGAGGGAGCTGGAACGAGGAAAGAAAAGGCGACGGGTGATCGTGCCACGAAGATAATGAAGAACACGGGGCAGATGACTATAGTGAACAGTGGTAGGAGCAGAAACAAACTGACTCCGAATACGAACAGGATAAGATAGGTCAGGACGAGTGATAGCAAGATAAACAAGACTCCCAACAAGATGGCGATAACGCGTCAGATCAGGAAGAGGATCACCATCAGTAGGACAAAGCTTAACATTAAGCTCCTTAGAGGTATCAACAGTGCGCTCATCCCCAATAGCAGCACGAGCAAGAAGATTCTGAATATACTTTTCCTGGGAGATGAAAATCCATCAAAAGTGGAGGAAACCTCAATCCCAAGAAAATATCGAAGAGGACCAAGATCATTCATAAGAAACTGATCACGAAGATGAGCCTTAACAAAGGCGATATACTCAAGATCATCACCAGTAATGATCATATCATCAACATAGAGAAGAAGAAGAGTGCGTCCACGAGAAGTGTGAACAAACAGTGTTGGGTCATGAGCACTAGGAGATAAACCAGCAGCAGTCACCACAGAGGCAAAGCGCTCAAACCAGGCACGAGGGGCCTGTTTCAGGCCATAAAGAGAACGCCGAAGCCGACAAACCATCCCAGCAGGAACATAATACCCAGGAGGAGGCTGCATATAAACTTCCTCACTCAACTCACCATTGAGGAATGCGTTCTGAACATCAAGCTGGGATACATACCAGTGACGAACAGAAGCGACAGCAAGAAGAGTGTGCATAGTGGTCATATGAGCGACATGAGCAAAGGTCTCATCATAGTCACGACCGTGCTCCTGCTGAAAACCACGAGCCACATGATGCTCTTTATAGCGCTCAAGAGATCCATCAGAGCGGGTCTTAATTTTATAGACCCACTTACATGTGATAGGATAAACACCGGGAGGGAGAGAAACAAGATGCCAGGTGCCAGTGCGCTCAAGCGCAACAATCTCCTCAGCCATGGCCAGCTGCCATTCAGGATGATGCTCAGCATCCCGATAAGAAGTCGACTTGGAGGCAACAGAAAGACCATACTGACTAGGAGAGTAACGGTTGGGGGCACGACGCTGACGAACAGGACGAGTAGAGGGAAGATCATCAGAGGAAGATGACTCATGTGACGACGATGAAGAAGAAGTAATAGCAGAGGAAGGCTCCGGAGAACAAGGATAACTAGGGGAACTAGACGGAGCAAAGGAGGATGGTGTCGAAGAAGAGATATCAGGGAGAGTGGGTCCTGAAGAAGACGCAGTAGGAATATAAGGAGGTGTGTCGGGAAAAAGAAGAAAAGAGATATCTTCCACCGGGTAGGTACCAGCGGTGGGACGAGGATAGAAAGGGAGCGTCTCATCAAAAGTAACATCGCGAGAGATACGCATCCGACGACCAACGGGGTCCTAACAGCGATAGCCCTTATGCTCATCACTGTATCCAAGGAAGACACACTCAACAGACTGAGCGGTCAGTTTGGTGCGTTCGCGAGGGGCAAAGAGAACATAGCAAACACAACCAAACAAGCGAAGCATGGAGTAGTCTGGAGAATGACCAGATAGGCGCTCAAGAGGGATAACACCCTGTAGAGCGGCAGAAGGCTGAATATTGATGAGGTAAGCCGACGTAGCGACAGCCTCAGCCCAGACATGCGGCAGAAGGGAAGAAGCAATCATCATGGCACGAGTGGTCTCAAGAAGATGGCGGTGCTTACGCTCAGCAACACCATTCTGGGCATGTGCGCCGGGACAGGAGAACTGAGCGAGGGTACCTTGTGAAAGGATACGGGTAGGCTACACTAGCGCAAATCAAAATTTTCTACCGCGTAAACCAGGAATACTGTTGTCATAGATCACGGGATTACCACTAGACACGTAGTTGCGGAATTGATGAAGCGCGTCGAGGCAGTGCAGACGTTCCACGTCTCCTCCTTGTACTCGTCCCATGAGCAGCTCCCCTTGCGCGGCTCGTCCAAGCGCTACAGATGCAGCGTCTCCGAGGTATCAACACGTACAGGGTGGAAGCGTCAGACGCCGGACTGGTAGGTCCGCATGTGCACACAGGCGTAAGGAGTGGCGGCTGGGTGGAATGGTCTAAGGTCTAACCCTGGTCATCTCGCCCCACCCTCTCTTATATAGGCGTCCCTAGTGGGCTTCTACATTAGCAGCCCATTAATAGCCTAAGCCTGGTCTAATTCGGATCCAATCCTCATTAGGATTCCAACCCCTTAATTGTGTGACCCTATAGGTTCATATGCGTATAGACATGACACGAATACACTTATTCTGTCAATAGTTGGTAGTGGCCTCTAGCAAGATGTGCCAACTCCTAACCGCATACAAAGATCATATCAGACGAACCATCACAAGGTTTAGTACATGTCTTTCCCTTTGCCTCACGATATTTGGTCTAGCTCGAAGCTGACCTCTCTTTCTCGATACCGTAACTCGGAATCCCTTTACTAGGTTAACTCTTAACCTTATGTAGCACGGCCATGCATTTCTGGATCCGATCACTCGAGGGGCCCAGAGATATCTCTCTCAAGTAGAGAGGGGCAAATCCCATCTTGATTGACCATGCCTTGCAGCATGCTTCAGGACAAACCCGAAAGCTACCTTTATAACTACCCAGTTACAGAGTAGCGTCTGATAGCCCCAAATTAGGCCGATCCACATCTCAAGTACATACGACAATCCCAGGTCTAAGGATAAAACGTACACGATGTGTAGAGAGAGAGCTGCAACTAATTGCCAGTCTCAAGTTGGGTCAGTCCAACCCCATGTTCATAACATGTGTCCACATCATTGGTTTGACATCTCCATGTTTATGACTTGAGAAACATAGTCATCAACCAGTCGATGTGCTAGTCTAATATTCACGTGTGTCCTCACATGAACTCCGACTAGGGACAACTAGTAAATAACCATACAAGTAAAGAGTTTCACAAACAATTCACATAATTTCCAATCAATACAAGTTGCTTGATATGGATATTCAAGGAACATTACAATAAATCATGGATACATATGAAATATAATCATCTCTATGATTGCCTCTAGGGAATATTTCCTTCAGTCTCCCACTTGCACTAGAGTCAATCTAAAATGTATCTAATACCAATTGCTCTTGTGTGCGCTTCATGTGTGGGCTGGGGGAGAGGCTTAGTCAAGGGATCAGCAACATTTGAGTCCGTATGTATTTTGCATATCATGACACTACCATCCTCAATGAACTCTCGAATCTGATGGTAACGCATGCGAATATGTTTGTTCTTCTGGTGCTGTCTAGGTTCCTTGGCCTGTGCAATAGCACCATTGTTGTCACAATAAACGTCCAAGGGATTGGACGCGCCCTAAACCACACCGAGAGCGATTAGGAAATTTCTAATCCAAACAGCTTCCTTTACGGCCTCCGAGGCAGCAATATATTCAGCTTCTGTTGAAGAGGAGGTCACCGTATCTTGCTTGGAACTTTTCCAGCTCACAACACCACCATTCAAGACAAACACATAACCTGATTGCGATTTCGAATCATATGAGTCGTTAAGGTAACTCGCATCTGTGTAACCCTTTACACTGAGTTCATCCTCACCTCCATAAACTAGGAACACATCCTTAGTCCTTTTCAAGTACTTAAGGATGTTCTTTACCGCTGTCCAGTGACCTTCACCTGGATCAGCCTGGTATCTGCTCGTAACACTTAGAGCATAGGAAACATCTGGGTGAGTACATATCATTGCATACATGATGGATCCAATAGCCGAAGCATATGGAACCCTACTCATGCGCTCACGCTCATCAGTAGTCGAAGGACACTGAGTCTTGCTGAGTTTTATGCCGTGAGACATGGGCAAGAACCCCTTCTTAGCCTCTTCCATGCTGAACCGTTTCAACACTTTGTCAATGTATGTACTCTGGCTTAATCCAATTAGCCTCCTTGATCTATCTCTATAGATCTTGATACCCAGAATATATGCTGTTTCTCCCAAGTCCTTCATCGAAAAACTATTTTTCAATGAGGTCTTAACAGACTCGAGCATAGGAATGTCATTTCCAATCAGCAATATGCCATCTACATATAAGATTAGAAATACCAGCGTTCTCCCACTTTCCTTCTTGTAAACACAAGGTTCTTGTTCATTTTTGATGAAGACAAACTCCTTTACAACTTCATCAAATCGAATGTTCCAACTCCGAGATGCTTGCTTCAGCCCATAAATGGACTTTAGAAGTTTGCATACCTTTCCAGCATTGTTTGGATCGACAAAACCTTCGGGCTGCATCATATACACGTCCTTAGTTAGGATTCCATTTAGGAAAGCCGTCTTGACATCCATCTGTCATATTTCATACTCGAAATGTGCAGCAATGGCTAGAATTATCCGTATAGATTTAAGCATCGCTACGGGCGAGAAAGTCTCGTCGTAGTCAACTCCTTGAACTTGTCTAAAACCTTTTGCAACAAGTCGAGCTTTATGGATGTGAACATTTCCATCCATATCAATCTTCTTCTTATAGATCCATTTGCACTCGATGGCTTTAAAACCATCAGGCAGGTCAACCAAGTTCCAAACTTGATTGTCTCCCATGGACTCTATCTAGGATCTCATGGCAATCAGCCATTTCTCAGAGTCTGGGTCCACCATTGCTTCTGCATAGGTCGCAGGCTCATCATAATAATTCCCGCGCTTCGCGGAGCCTCGCCGACCTTCGTGGTTGTGGTGCTTCTGTTGCCACGGGTTCCTCAACTTGTTCTTCTACAATAGCATCACTCGTAGAAGCATCCCCAACTGGCTCATCTTGAACTTCTTCAAGTCGCACCGACCTTCCACTTGTTCCCTTTGTGATAAACTCTTTCTCTAAGAAAACACCGCTACGAGCGAAAAACACTTTGCCCTCCTCTCGGTTGTAGAAGTAATACCCTAAGGTTTCCCTCGGATATCCCGCGAAAATGCACTTATCCGATTTAGGTGTTAGCTTGTCCGACTGAAGTCGCTTGACAAATGCATCACAACCCCAAATCTTTAGAAAAGACAAACTGGGATTCTTTCCAGTCCATATCTCATATGGTGTCTTCACTACGGATTTAGATGGTACCCTATTAAGTGTGAAAGCTGCCGTTTCTAGAGCGTGACCCCAAAATGACAATGGCAAATCCGACTGGCTCATCATCGATCGAACCATGTCCAACAAAGTTCGATTACGCTGTTCAGAGACCCCGTTCCTTTGAGGCGTTTCGGGCGGCGTAAGTTGTGGAACAATTCCGCAACTCTTAAGATGATCGCTAAACTCGTGACTCAAATATTCACCTCCATGATCAGATCGCAAGGCCTTTATTTTCTTGCCACGTTCATTCTCTACTTCACTCTGAAACTCCTTGAACTTTTCAAAAGTTTCAGACTTATGCCTCATTAAGTAGACATAACCATATCTACTGAAATCATCATTAAAAGTAATGAAGTAGTGATATCCTCCTTTGGCTGTCATGCTCATTGGTCCACATACATCAGTATGTATGAGTTCCAACAAGTCTGTCGCTCTCTCGGGTAAACCCAAAAAAGGCGACTTGGTCATCTTTCCAAGTAAAGAAGCTTGACATGTCTTGTATGATTCAAAATCAAACAAAGTTAGAAGACCATCACCATGGAGCTTCTTCATGCGCTTTTCACTTATATGCCCCAAATGACAATGCCATAAATAGGTAGGACTCAAATCATTAGGCCGAAGCCTTTTAGCACTAACATTGTAAACAGATGCATCATCAAGATTTAAAATAAATAACCCATTCACAATGGGAGCATTATCCATAAACATATCATTCTTAGAGATTACACAACCATTGTTTGCACTCGCGAATGAATAACCATCCCTCATCAAACATGAAGGTGATAAAATGTTTCAACCCATACTAGGAATGTAATAACAATTATTCAACTTCATAATAAATCCTGACGGAAGGTGAAGTTGCATGACGCTGACGAACAATGCAGCAACCCTTGCTTTATTTCCGACGCGAAAATCCACTTCGCCTTTCTGCACTTCTCTATTCCTTATTAGCCCCTGCATCGAATTGCAAATATGAGCAACCGATCCGGTATCAAACACCCAAGAGTTAACATAGGAATTAGCGAGAAGAATGTCCACAACATTTACAACAAGCGTACCTAAGTGGGAAGTACTCTTACTTCCACTCTTCTTCAAAGAAGCCTGGTACTTGCTGCAGTTTCTCTTCCAGTGGCCATGTTCATGACAAAAGAATCACTCAGTGTCTTCTATAGGTCCAGCCTTTTGCTTGGGTGCAGGCTTAGGGATCGTATCCTTAGCCTTGCCCTTCTTATTCCAAGAAGTACCCTTTTTCTTGGAGCTAGGCTTGTTCTGCACAGCCATCACATGGCTATGCCCTGCACACTTCTTCATGTCACTTTCTGTTATTTTAAGCATCCCACATAATTCATTAAGGCCCTTCTCCACCCCATGCATATGGTAGTTCGAAATGAACTGCCCATAGCTGGATGGAAGAGACGCCAAAATGAAGTCAGTGGCCAACTCTTGGCCTAGTGGAAAACCAAGCTTTTCCAAAGTCTGACTGTAACCAACCATTTTGATCACATGGGGGCCTAGAGCTGCTCCCTCTGCCAGCTTGCATTCGACAAAGGACTTGGCAACATTGTACCTCTCAGTCCTTGCCTGATCTTGGAACATGTCCTTAAGCGCGACGATCATATCGTACGCTTCCTGATCCTCAAACTTCTTTTGGAGTTCAGGTTCCATGCATGCAAGCATAAGACAGCTAACCTCAAGAGAATCATCACATGCTCTCTTGTAGGCATTCTTAAGGGCAGCAGATGCATTATCAGCAGGTTCATCGGGGATTGGGGTATCCAGAACCGTTTCCTTTTTATCAGATCTGAGAACAATTCTCAGGTTACGGACCCAGTCCGAATAGTTTGTTCCATTTAGTTTATCTTTGTCAAGAATCGAACGCAAAGAGAAAGGTGATGTAGTGTTCGGTGCCATTGATCTACAACAGAAAACATGCAAAATACTAAGCCATGCAACCATGAAAGAGTAAAACGTATTAAACAATTTAATAGCATATACTCCCACTTAGATCAATATCCCTCTATTGATACTAAGTGATTCAAGATCCACAATTATCAAGTCGACTAGTGAGCTTTTGCATCACTGCTAGAAGACAAGGTAAATCGGTAAGCAACTCTTGCTAATCATATCACATATGACTCTTGTTGTTGGGTGACATCTCTATGTCAAAACTAGGCGCCCAGCCTTTATGCCCCAAGGTCCTTAACTGTTAAGATGACCTTGTCAAGCTCACCAACCCTTATGCGTGTAGGTATCCGATACAAACCCATCCAGCCAAGGAAAACCGCGTCACCCTAATTTCATAGGCCCACCAACGATTGTACAGGGTATAGGATGGTGCAAGGTTTGGTTGGGAGGGCATGGTTTAACTTAAACTTTGTGAGGGATCGTTCTACTTCTATAATCTAAGCATGCATAGTAATAAAACACATAAGAATAGCATTCACATAGACATGACACAGTATGGCCCATTTTCTCATGGTGATCTCCATCGCCATAGAACCTGTCCACCATGATGATCTCCATCTTCATGTTCCATGTGAGCCATCCTCCAAGTGATGAGTCCTCCAAGAACTAATACAAGCTATTACTCCTAATAGCTAGTAATCAAAATTACATAGAATTGGGATCATCACAAGTTGGCACGCATGCCATTACAATAATTGACAACACAAATGGCTCCAGCCGTGTTGCCCTACTCACGACACGTAGGTCATGCAAAATTTCATACATGCATCACATACACATATGGGCCATACTAATCACATACGTCCTGCAAAAACAAGTTATGCATAGAATCACATTCTACCGGATCATGTGACATTGCAGCACCTAGTTACCTTCACGAGATACAAAAGGGGCTACGATTACGGGGGGGCTAGGGGGTCTCCCCCTGCGGGGTTCGAAGGGGGAGAGCCCCTCGCAGTTCACAATTTTCACAATTTTCTATAAGGATTTTGATTGGCAAATCAAATTTACCATAAACCGACTCCTGTCCCGATTCAATCAAACTCCTTTGATCATGGTACATCGATTTTAGATCTAGGTTCCAATTCGATCAATCATATTGATCTTCGCATGATTCAATAGGATTTATGTGTCACTGTCTACCCTGATGGCGGAAACCGACCGGTAGGGGTAAGTCGTTCGACAACCTCAGAATCACGATCACGGAAAGCAAGATCATAGATCAATCCGGAACCAGCGCCATATAAACGATCACATCATTCATATCAATCTGCATATCACCATATGCAAACACCCCGAACCTATAACTGAATAGCATCGGCTCTGATACCACTAAAAGGATACGGGTAGGCTACAATAGCGCAAATTAAAAATTTCTACATCTGATAGCCCCAAAGTAGGTCGATCCACATCTCAAGTACATGCGACAATCTCAGGTCTAAGGACAAAACATACACGATGTGTAGAGAGAGAGCTGGAACTAATTGCCAGTCTCAAGTTGGGTCAGTCCAACCCCATGTTCATAACATGGGTCCACATCATTGGTTTGACATCTCCATGTCTATGACTTGTGAAACATAGTCATCAATCAATCGATGTGCTAGTCTCATATTCACGTGTGTCCTCACATGAACTCCGACTAGGGACAACTATTAAATAACCATACAAGTAAAGATTTTCACAAACAATTCACATAATTGCCAATCAATACAAGTTGCCTGATATGGATATTCAAGGAACATTACAATAACTCATGGATACATATGAAATATAATCATCTCTATGATTGCCTCTAGGGCATATTTCCTTCACCTTGCTCAGCAAGAACACCTCGCAACATCTGGGAGATATACTCACCAGCAGAATCAGCACGAAACACACGAATAGGTGTAGAATATTGAGTACAGACCATGGCCAAAAAACGTTGATATATGGAGAGCACTTCACTGCGAGAGCGCATAAAATACAACCAAGTGTATCGAGAAAAATCACCTATGAATAAAATATAGTAGCGATGGCCCCCTTTCAAAGCAAAAGGAGCCGGACCCCAAACATCGGAATGAACTAAATCAAAAGGTTGCTGAGATATAGACGCGCTAGTAGGATAGGGAAGCTGAATCTGTTTGCCCAACCGACAGCCCTGACAATGTAAAGACCCATCTCCTGAGACAGACCCCAGAAGACCATGATGAACTAATGATGACAAGCGAGAGTCACAAAGGTGACCAAGACGATGATGCCACTGCTGAAAAGAGCTGGTAGTAGAGGCGATGACCGGAGAAGAACTGGCAGATGAAGTGGCAGCGGAAGGGACACGAAGCCAGTCTAACTCCCAAAGTCCTGAAGAGTCACGGCTGCGTGGGCCAGCTCCAACTAGGGCCTTTGTGCGACGATCCTAGACAACACAAGAATGAGCATCAAGAATGACGCGACAACCAGAGTCAGTAAGCTGGCTAGTAGAGAACAGATTCATCTTAAGACGAGGAACATGAGAAATATCAGGGACAGAAAAAGAAGAAGTAGAAAGGGTGCCCCTACTAGAAATAGGAAGAGAGGTACCATCAGCCATGAGAACATGGACAAGAGAAGTGAGAGAACGAATAGCAGACAGAAGAGAAGACTCAGAGGTCATGTGAAAAGAAGCTCCGGAATCCAGATACCACGGGTACGTACCTGACTATGTAGAAGGTGGTGGTAGCGCAGTGCCTGAAGAATCAGTCATAGAACCAGCAGTGCCCGTCGAAGAAGAGCCTATAACAGCAAGCAGACTGCGAAGACTCCTAATAATGTCCTGATCAGAGAGAGCAACAGCTGACCATCCGGAAGGAGCAGACTGCACACGAGCCTGGTGCTGCTGACATAAACTAGGATCCCGTGTATAACAGGTGGCCCAAGTATGGCCATCCCTGCTACAATAAGTGTAGTGACGAAGAGATCCACGACGACCCTAACCACGAGACTGCTGGTGTTGACTCTGACCCTGGTGCTGACTCTGACCCTGACCTGGAGGAGTGGGTAGTATCGGTGGCGGCACAGAGGACCGCGGATGAGTCGAGGGAGCAGACGGCAAAGGAGGACCACAAGTAGCAAGCACAGATGGAACCTCAAGAAGACCAGCACCACGGAGACGAGTCTCCTCAGCCCGAAGCTCAGACAGCACCTCAGAGAGCGGAACATGACCACGGGCATTCAACTGAGCACGACGGGGCTCGAACTCCTTGCGGAGCCAAGACAGAAACTCATAGATGCGATGGAACTCCAAATCCGAGCGCATAATCTGGCAGCACGGGGATGTGCCACAAACAGCAGTACGGAGAGAATCAAGCTGACGCCAGATAGCAGCACTTTGAGTATAGAACTCATCAATAGTGGAATCACTCTGCTGAAGAGCATGCTCCTAGCGAACCATAGACAGGTAAAGAGCATCCCCAGACGGCTGATAGCGCTGACAAAGATGTGCCCACTGAGTAGCAATAGTAGGAAGACTCATGCACTCAACAGCAAACTAGGGCAGAACACTGGAGGTGAGAACAGCTGCAGCACGAGCATCCTCATCTACCCACAGACTGTAGGCGGTCAGATCAAGGCGATAGGTCTTGAGATCAGCAGAGTACTGTTTGAGCTTCAGCTCATATGCAGCAACAGCACTATCATCAGCACTTTGAGCATCATCCTTGGCCTCCTGAGAAGCATCAGCGCTAAGGACAATCGGCGGCGGCGGAAGAGGAGCCAGAGGAGGAGTGGGGCACGGCGGACAGGAGAACTCGCCGGAGAGCACACCCCATAAACGGAGACCGCGCATGTGAACGCGCATAAAGGAAGCGAAATCAGGATAATTCGCGTCATCAAAGATCACCGGGCAGCAAGGAATCGTAACATAGCCCGATGCAGAAGACACCTCTCTCGCACTTTTTTTTTGAAACAGATCTGGTCAACCCGCACCTGCAGGCAGATGCTGGCCGAATTCTGGCCAGCCGGGAGGAAGGGCGGTGCCTAAGGGCCAGGAAAGATCAATTCTGGCCACTAGGGATCGATTTCCCGCAGCGGTGACGGCCGGCGGCGGCAGAGGTCCGGCGACCTAAGAGCCCCGCATGCGGCTGGGGGCAGGTGCGGCGAGCGTGGTGTGCGGCTGGGGGAGGTGGCCCGCGTTCCCGATCGATCTGGAGTTGGGGCAGAGAGTGGAGTCGGGGCGGAGTGGAGTTCGGCGGCGGGGTGAGATCGATCTGAAGATCTAGATCAGAGATCGATCCAAAACAAAATCGATCTCTGACAGAATGGGTGGCGACGGCAGGCGGCCGGGAACTAGACGGAGACAGGCGGCGACTGGATGCAGCGACGACGGCAAGACCGTCGGTGACAGGGACGGTGGCGGCTGCGGCGACGAAGTTGCGAGGAGGAGGAGGCTAACTTGGCTCTAAAACCATGTTAGGAATAGGCAACTTGTATTCCTCAGGGGACAAAGGCCACAATATATAATACATGTACATGTGGAAATATGTAGGAAAACCCCCTAACAAGTGGAGAAATACAATATATAAATATACATCTAACAATTACGAGGGGGGCGAGATGGATCTTCGAGATGGAGATGGTGATGATGTTGGGGATGATGGAAAAGCCTCCCCTATGCCAATGAGGAGTGGTGGTGATGATGGATTTGATTTACCCTCTTCGGAGGCCTCGGAGCATCAGGATCTGCTCTCTTCCAAAGTAAGAGAGGACTTTCTCCTCCGCTGCCACCTCTATAAATCGTTGAAAAAATATGGCATAGGTTTTTGGGAAAAACGGAGTCCTCTATAAAAAGGGGGAGCCGAGGCAACGCTCGAGGCCTGAACGGGCTTGGGTGGCGCAGCCACTGGTGGGCCCCATGCCACCTAGGCTTGTTCAGCTCTCGTGGCTCCCCTCACGTAGTTCCAAGTCCCATTGTCCTTCTTGCGATGAAAAACTTCTGCAGTATTTTTCCTGGAATTAATCGATGTCTAGAAAGTCCATGAAATAGAAAAATATGAAAAAGGAGGTTTTCTGCCTCCCAAAAAAGATACCAAATAAAGGGACTTTGTAGGAAAGTCCCATAAATCATCTAAAAATTGCATAAACAATGATATAATAATGCAAATTACAATATAAACTAGTCCTATATGTGGCTATTATGATGATACGAAATGCAAGTATTAACTCTCCCAAGCTTAAAACTTTGCTCGTCCTGGAGCAAATAAGCGAATAGATCATATCATGCATCAATGAGCTTATGGTTGATAAAATAAATACGAGCATTGTATCATAAACTTATGCATGATCAATTACCTTAAAATATTTGTAACGAATACTTATACAAATGAGGAAAACATAAGTAGAAACTCTAGCAACTACACCTTCCTTTTGAATAGGAATAACCATTGCATGTTGGAAAATTTGAATCATTTTTTCTTTCATACTGACTTTCAGCAGTAATCATTGCACTTTCCAGGACTTTGCAAAATAGATAAACCCTCATAGGATAATCCGTTACAAGAAGAGAATAAATATAACAAGATAGACATAAAGTTCAACTTGTATTGAACACTTACATCACTTGTATGGTATCAGTTAACGATCTTGTTGCTTCTTAGTATCCCTAGAATAAACCTTATTTATGGATCTTTCAATTATGCCATATGCTCTTTCAACCTTTAACTTTCACTTTCCATAGCTAACCGAATCCTCGGGTGCCCACCTTTGTATTTACTTTTTCCATTAGAGCATATGTATTGAAATATCCATAACCCTTAGTTTACCCTTTGGTTACTAAGCATAAAAAGAGTATATCATTCCCCCTTGTTACCAACTCTTCCTAACTTTTTATCCTACAAAACCACATATCTATCCTCTAAATTCCAAATCTCAACACATCTTCCTTTGAGACTTTTACCATTACAAATTTCGATTAATTCTATGCTTGTCCAACATAATCAAGTTAATATATTTTCAAGGCAAGATGTTACAGAATCTTATAAATATGGTGTGCTCATCTATATGAGTGTTATCTATAAATCTTCCAGATAATGAAACTATGGATGACACCATAATTTCTATTTCATTGAAAAACCACTCGAACAAGGATACATGATGATTCTCTCAGAGCTTTGCATAAAGTAAAATAAAATATAGATAAAATAAAAAATGAACCCCAAACCAAAAACCATAACTAAATTCATATGATAAACTAAAAAGCATAAAATACTAGGTGGAACTCCCCAAGCTTGATTTGTTGTTGCAGGTTCTTCCTCATGTGCATCGTTCTCCTGAGTATCCCACTCCTTGAGCTTATAGGGATAAGGCCTCCCACTATAGAAAGATATTGGTGGATCATTTAAATGAGTGGTTGCATCTTCAACAATCTTATTGAAGTGATCTTCATATTCACAATTCATGTTCTCCGCATCCCACATGAGAGCTCGGAGCATGTCTAGATCTTCAATCATGTATTCATGCTTTTAATCTAGATACTTGATCCTTCCTTCATATGCTTCAACCTTCTTCTCTAGCTCGAGATTCATGTGGTGATGAGCATAAAGGCTATTCTCAACCACGATGCCAGACCTGAGAATTGTACCCTCCAGCATATGTAGCCTTTACTCCATGGTGTCTTTGGTATTGGGGGATTTCACCTCCTCCAATATAAGCACCCCCTCCTTGAAGTTCCAGATCTATGTAGGAGTTACCAAGGAGTTGAGGTAATGGTTAACCACGCCCTTCTACTCAGTAGCATCACCTCCTAGATTGGATCTAGAGCTTGCCACGACATTTGCATATTACCATATAGGTGCAGGCATATGATCCCATATAGGTGAAGTGATATGAATTCAACGTTCGCATATTACCATCATAGAACCATATAAAAGATTAAAACTTAAGCAAATACTCGTTGAATAATATATTAAAATCATAGCCAATTCATCCTATGCCCTCAAGAACATGGGAAACTATTCACAACGGTGAAACATGATATGGATCAAGAGCATATGTATACAACATAATATGAAATTATAACTTTACCACAATATAATGACAAGTTACCAAGCACAATCATGCACAAGGCACTTAAACATTATCCAGGGTTCAATCTGATCACAAACTATGAGGGGAACAAGATGGAGATGGTGATGGAGAAGCCTCCCCTTACGCCAAGGAGGAGTGGTGATGACGATGTATTTGATTTCTCCCTCTCTAGAGGCTTCGGAGCAGTAGTATAGGCCCTCTCCTAGAGTAAGAGAGGACTTTTGACTCTACCGCTGCCTCTGAAAATCGTAGGAAAAATATGAAGTAGGTTTTTTGGTGAAACAGAGTCGTCTATAAAAATGGGATCCGAGGCGACATTCAAGGCCTGAATAGGCTTGGGTGGCGCGGCCACAGGTGGGCATGTGCCACCTGGGCTCGTTCAGCTCTCATGGCTCCCCCGCATAGTTCCAAAGACCATTGTCCTTCTCACGATGAAAAACTTCCGTGGTATTTTTCCTAAAATTAATTGGAGTCGAGAAAGTCCCTGAAATAGCAAAATACGAAAAAAGAAGGTTTTCTGCCTCCGAGAAATTAAATACCAAAATAAGAGACTTTGTAGAAAAGTTACATAAATCATTTAAAAATTGTATAATCAATGTTATAACAATACAAATAACAATATAAACTAGTCCTATATGTGGCTATTATGATGATACAAAATGCAAGTATCAGCATTTGTACCACCAAGAATGTCACCAATTTTTATGCGCTACTAGTGTCATTCGGCCCACATGCCACCAATAGTAGTTACCAGTGGTGTGAGGTCGGTAGCGTGCCACTTGAACGCCACTGATGACTGCAAGTGCACAGATCATTTGTAGCTAGTTTCAAAATAAAGATATCGATTCCACAGGGAGGAGGAGTCTAAAGTCTAAATAACTCTTGAACTAAATACTGAAATAGTAATGCTAAATAATATTCTAGGTAACAAGATAAAATGCGAGTTTTGTATAAAAGATATTTTGGGGTTTTCAAATAAGAGAACAATAAGTAAACTAAAGATGTAAGTAAACAAGAGCATGCGAGTGTGATTACGAAGGTTTGCAAGATGATGTAAAGAGTTGTCAGGGAGTAGTGGATCCACTGCTAGTAATTAGAAAGAGTGATCAAAATTATTATAATGAGTAAGACCATGTATGATATGTGTGGGAGGTGAAACTTCAAGCGCCACCTCTTTATTAGCAATATGTTCAGGCGGTTTCGGTGGAGGCTCTTTGAGTGATGTTGCCTTCTCTTTAAATTTTTGATCCTACAAAAGGCTAGGCTTTTCCATGCGGGCTGAAATCCGCTCATAAACATTACAAGCTAAAACATTATCCATAAAGTACTCATAGCAAAGTGAATATATGAGATAAATTTCTTTAATTATTTCATCAAGCTCCTGGCATCTTTCTCAAATATTTTTTATAGAAGAAAGCAATTCAAAACAACATATATAAAGCACAAATTCTATAACCTCCATATCAACTAAGCTTTTAAACTCTTCTCTATTATAAGATTCTAATGCAGGATCAATTTTATACTTACATTGGTAGGCGATATGATCTTTGGATCCGCATAATCTAAAAGCAAACCGCTTGTACAAGGCACATAGCATGGATGAATAATCATTCACCAGAGCTACCCATTGATTCAGTATTTCTCGCAACTTCTCCTCCCTTGCGAGCTTCTCCTGTTCAAGAGTAGTCTTCTTGGAAGACATGATTAGTAACAAATATTTTTATTGTGGTTTTTAAACAAAAACAAAAAGATAAATGCAGCAAATAAAGAAAGTTTAAAATAAAATCTAGGAACACTAAAATAATTAAACAAAAGATAAAAGACCTACAACGCTTAGCTCCCCGGCAATGGCGCCAGAAAATAGCTTGATGACCACAAGTGCACATATCGTTTGTAGCTAGTTTCGAAATAAAGATATCGATTCCACAAGGAGCAGGAGTCTGAAGTCTAAATAACTCTAAAACTAAATACTGAAATAGTAATGCTAAATAATGTTCTAAGTAACAAGATAAAATGCGAGTTTTGTATAAAAGATATTTTTGGGTTTTCAAATAAGAAAACAATAAGTAAACTAAAGCTGTAAGTAAATAAGAATAGGCAGCAACCACTGCTCACATCATCCGTCATAACCAAGTAGACAATAACCGACAACCATCGTGTTATTGCGCTATTAAGGGATTTCTCCCGTGGCATGGACATGGCTTGATGAGTTCTCCTTGATTCCCCAAGTTAGTACGTAAAGAATAACAACTACTTTATAGTCACAATAAGTGCTAACATCCTTCCTAATCCCCTTCATCAAGTCCCCGCAAGAGGCAAATATTAAGTAGGTGCACAACTCCCAACATCAAGATGAAGACAATTAACATAGACACATAATGAACAATATCACATAATAATCGTTATCTCAATTAAATCACATATTAGGGTTTCTCCATCTCCCCAAGAACAAAGTAAACTACTCACATATGAAGGCAATCAATATCATGGATAGAATATGGATGAAGTATGATGATACAATTGAAGACAAGTGCAAATCCAAGATTCAATCTAGAATTACAACAAGTAACCAAAGGGGATCAGTGATGGAGACGTTGTTTATGAAGATGACGATGTAGATCGATGTGGAGGCCTCCAAGATCCTAGTCCCTTCTCCTCTTATGTGGTGGTGATGGTGTAGATCCGATTGGAGGCGTCTATGGTGGTAGCACGGCGACAGGGCACCGCCGTGGTGGAGGATATGGCTTGGTGGCTCTCTCTTGACTCCTCCCCTCCTTATATAAGTCTTGGGGTGCCCTAGGTACCCATAATACCATCATATAACTTTGGGAAGCTTCTGAAGCTTTTCTGGGGCCAAACCCGTCGTTTCTGACCTTTTTCGCAACTATACGGCCATAACTTTCGGTCGTATAGTTGGCCATCGTACCTTGAGCACCCTTTTGTATTTTGGTCGTCATTTCTTCATACGAACTCTGTTTTGGGTGTTCTTCAACTCGTTGGATTCGTATTGACGAGGGTTGTAGGGTTCGCGGCATAGAAAACAAAAAAATTCCTACGATGGGAACAACTAAGTACCAAATTCTATCTACTAGATACAAGCAACAGGTGGATATACATCCATAGAATACATACCCTCAAAGACCGAATAGCGTTAACGAGGTTGTACTCGTGGATGATGTAGTCGAACGCTTGCCTATCTCATGATCGTGATAAAGTACATCTGGTCCAGCCGGTCCAACACCATCAAGTCCAGCACCGCAAAGTAGTGGTGCATCCATGATCGCACACACGTCCGGGTACCCCGACAACCTCCGTGCCCTCGCTCCAGCGAAGCAGCAAAAGCAACAAATCCTTCCAGAAGAAGCCACCGGGAACATGTATCTCGCTGATCCGGGACCATGGGGAAATTCTAAAGGGGGAGAGAGATCCTTCACGAGGAGGTGTGAATGAGAAGTGAGAGGAGGGTCTCCTTATATAGGAGAGGGGGCATCCCAAGGGGGCATGGCCTCCGGACATAGAGGATACCCTCACCTCTCCCTCATTCATGTGGTGGAAGCTCCACTCACATAAATAAGACCCTCCATTTTCTCCACACAAATTCCCACTCAAATCCCATTAAATTTCCACCAAATTTAATGCAATCTCTCATTAAATAAACTCTTTTATTTATTTATTCAGAATTTTGTTAATTACTTGAATTAACAAACATTCACATAAAAACCCTTGCTAGTATTCAATTTCACATGCAGAACCAATTTCAGCAATTTCAACCGAAACAGTTCCGGTGTCTAGTGAAATAAATTCCTACGCTTTCCTTTCAATTTCTCTGGCATATTATTTGCTCAAAATGGTGTCGGTATTCCTTAAGTGTGTCACCCTACGGTTCGCAAATAATATAGACATAATCGAGACCCTCTCCGATCAATAATCAGCAGCGGGACCTGGAGATCCGTACTGACTCCCACACATTCAATGATGCCTTGTGTGATCGTGTGAACCTTATACGCATGTAACTCAATCCTTTTGTCTCGCGATATATTACATGTCCGATATTCGATCATCGGTATCTCCATACCTAGTTTGATCCCGTTACCGACATGTACTCTTTTCATGTTCCCGTGATATAACATTCTAGTGATCAAATCACTTGCTTGCAAGATAACTAATATGATATCACCGAGAGGGCCCAGAGTATATTTCTCCGTCATCGGGATGGACAAATTCCACTCTTGATCCATGAGCCTCAACATAACATCTTCGTAGCACTGAACCCATATTTATACTATTCTTATCATATTAGTTATCTTGATGTTATCAAGATACTATTCTGGCGTTAGTGATTGACATGATCTCATGGTCTAAGGATTAAGATTACTTTGTATGATGTTATAGCAATATAAAGACAATGACCTTGATCGTAATTCTATACTTCGGATGAATGTTCATCACATCATTCCAACAATGTTGTGACCTTGTTATTAACAACATCCAATGTCCATGATCAGGAAACCTTTGATCATCTTGTTAGTCAACGAGCTAGTTTATAAGAGAGGCATAACTAGGAACTTCCTTTTTGTTTATTAAACACACATGTATTAACGTTTCTGTATTAATACAATTATAGCATGCAAAATAAACATTTATCATAAATAAGGAATACGATAATAACCACTTTATTATTGCCTCTCAGGCATATTCCCTTCAGTCTCCCACTTGCACTAAAGACAATAATCTAGTTTGAAAACCTTGCGTATTGAACACATATGGCTTTCTGATGTTCCATATACGCGACTGCAAGTGTTTAACATAATCTATGGATATGTCGCTTTCATATCAGGTCTTTGCGTTTTCACGCATCACTCGTTCTCCAGTGAGATGGCATTGTATAATTTTGGTCTTTTGGTGAGACCTTTAGTTCCTTGGGGTTAAGTCATGTCGATACTATTTTCATACAATATATCTTTAGTGTTAGCCCATTGCGAACCACACCTTAGTTTGATAACAAACTACTTGACACAAATGCCCTTATTTGCTGCTCCTATAGCAGTCATATACTTAGCATTTTGTTGTAGTATCCGTCACAATGTCTTAACTTTGGAATTCATCCAAATCCGTCATGGAAACTCCTTTCCATTTCATTGTGCCACTCATAGTTTAAATTGAGATAGACTTAATTTTGTATCTTGTGAAAAACTAGTATCAATGTAACGCTTTACAATGAACTATTTGTAATTATTTGTCACCTCTACACAAATATATTCTTAGTTCTTCCAAAATATCATAAGAATTTCCTTACTATCGTCCAATGATCATCTTGTGATTCATTATGGTATATGCTCATAACGTTTAAAGCATAGGACATATCTGGATGTGTACATATCATGGTATGATTGATCAAAACATTCTTGTGATTTCACTCATCAAGTGTCAAAGCACTTGAATCTTGTTTCACTTATCAAGTGTCGATACACTTGAATCTTGTTTCAATTCTTTTCCATGTGACAAGATCATTTTCTCGTTGTTTCTATATTGAACCCCTTCAATATCTCATATATGTACGTTTGGCACGACCATATTAGCGTCACTGTCTATCCATGTAGATATTCATGCCAAATATTCGGGGTTTTCCTAAGTCTTTCATCGAAATGAAATTCTAACCTTTCTCAATAAAAGTTACATCATTTCCAATCAACAAGATGTCCTCCACATAATGTATTAGAAATATGTCTCGGCGCTCCCACTTAATTTCTTACAAATGCAAGCATCTTCATCGTATCCTTATGAAAAATCCTTTAATAGTTTCATCACGACGAAGATTCCAACTCTGTTATGCTTACTTCAACCATTGAAGTTTGCATGCCCTTTTTTAGCATACTTTGAATCAACAAAACCCTTTGGATCATGTCATGCACACGTCTTAGGTAACCATTCTATTAGAAGAACTTTGTTTTTTTATTCATATATCATATATTAATTTATATGTAGTGGTTGCTACTTTAATCTGTCTAGACTAAATATCGCTTATGAAATATCAAATCTTGTCATAGTCAACTCCTTGAACATTGTCGTAAAATAATTTACGACATATCGACTATTTCATATATGTGAAACATCCATGTCTGTTTCTTTATAGATCCAAATACGACCGATAGGTTTTTACACCTTTCCGGAGGGTCTTCCAAGTTCAAAAAACTTTATTTCTCGTGTATGAAACTATCACGGATTTTATGGCTTCAAGCTATTTGACGGAGTCAGGGACCATCATCGCTTCTTTGCATGTAGTCGGTTCATCATTGTCAAACAACAATGATTTACTCTCAAATATTATCATTTGATTGTTTATCCGATCTACTTGGTTCAATAGGAACTTAGACCTCCGTGACCACAACCTTTGAGGCACGTGATCCATGAGCATTGTGGCTGCCTCCGGAATGTTTTCCAGCGCTGCGCAACTCAGCACATATAGCTAAGGTTCGTTAACCTTATCAAAGTTCTATTGTCCTCCCACTTAACTTTTGCGAAAAATTCCTTTTTCAAGAAACTTGACGTTTTAAGCAACAAACGCTTTGGTCTTCGGTGTTATGGAGGAATACCCAACAGTTATTCAAAATAACCTACAAAGACATGCTGATCTGACTTTGGTTGTAAACATCTTACTTATGCTTAGCATACCAAAATTTAAGAAAGGACAACTTGGGTTTTACCCCAAGCCATAACTTACATGGTGTCATTTCAACGGATCAAGACGGAGCTCTTTTCAGTGTAAAAGCGGCAGTCTCTAAAGCTTTAATGTTTTAAAACATAATGGCAGTTTTATAAATAACACCTTTGATCCAACCATGTCAAACAAGGAATCATTACAAATCTCAAACACTCCATATTTCTATGGTGTTTCGGGAGATGCAAATCTAGGTGTTTTGCTAAACTTGCAACTCAATTAAATCCCTTTATGATAAAATCATAAATTATTTATTTTCTTGTTACAATGATTTTCCACTTCATCTTGAAAGTCTTTGAACTTTTTCAAATATTTCATACTTCTTTCTCATTAAGTGAATATTCACTCAAATTTCCGGAGAAAGCATATGAAATTGAAATCCATCGCTTACGACTATACATAATGGACTACATATATCGATATGTATAAATTCCAATAATTTAGTGGATCGTTCTTCTTTGGCCTTTGAACAAAGTTTAAATTATCCCAAGGAAGGTCTCACAAGCGTCATTTGATCAAATCAAAGACTCCAAAAATCCATAAAAATGGAGTTTCTTCATGTTTTCTTTCCATTATAATTTAAACGGCGATGTCACTGTATAAGTGATATTTCAATCATTTGTCTTGCGACATTTTAGCATTAGTTTTATGGATGCGATTTCTCCAACTAGATTTGTAAATCATCCATCTTATATGGAATACGGTAATTATTTGAACAATCTTTATTCTCATAATACCTGATTTAAATAACTATTATTAAAACAAATCTTGAAGGCAAGCTTTGATGTTAATTAGAATACAAACAACGGTTTGTTTGTTTTTGATAAACATCATCACATATTCTCTTACTAGTTACTTAGGCCATTGTGGTTCATGTATTGCGTCGTTATGTATGAAATTTCATACCAACCAATTCATTATTCAATACCCAAGAACTACATTATTTAACAAGCAAAGAATACAACTATAACATGTATATCATCTATATACCTAAACTGGATATTTCCAATCTTTTCTTTTCTGCCAAATATATTCTATAGATTCTCTTTCAGCATTTCCTTTTCCTTTTAAAAGAATCTATCAACATCAAAAGTGGCGCCATATACATGACACATAGTCCAAAGCGTTTATATTTAAATACTAATACCTTTGGACTTGCACTTTGAAGTAGATCACCATCATCAAATGAATGGCGTTCTTTCAAAATCCATTCTTTAGTAATCTTTTAGTGTAGTAAACACTTTACATACATCTTCTATTAATCCTTATCATGACAATTTTCATGATCAAGCTAATGTAGCTTATAAAGGCAAATCGTGAGTATAACGTTACTTTCCAAAACCCTTTTGGATGATTAGGATGTCTAGCATCTTCAACCTTTGCAAATTCTCATCCAACATGAGAACATATATTATACTCTATCATATTGCAACCAAAACATTGTTTCAGATATCGTTATATCTGCCACACATGAAGGTTTCTGAAACAATTCTTTTAGCTCCTAGATAATCTTGATATTTAAATCAATAATCATGGAGGCAAATATGATACTTTAGATACTAACACTGGAATTGTCACTCTCGATTTAATACTAATTATTAAAATTCACGGAGTAAACAGAGTTTGTTGAAAGTTTGAAATAGGACTTTAAACTTTAGATTGACACTCAACACAATATGATACCAGTTCGTAAAGTAAATATCTAGAATTCTATAGTTCTATTATCTCAATTACAACTATGCATAAGGTGGTGAACAAATGTCAATGACTACAACAAATTATGCAAATTCACTTTGATTTAATTTATGATAAATTGAGTTCTACTCATCCAAATTAGAAATGAACTCCCACTCAAAAAACGACATGCCTCGTGTCTTTTTGGTGATTACATGAACCAAATCCACTACACCAAGCCCGATCATCACGTGAGTCGGTGTAGCTTCAAAGGCGAGCATCCATATGGTCATCATATCAAAACATATGACTCATGCTTAACCTTTCGGTCTGTGTTCCGAGGACATGTCTGCACATGCTAGGCTCGCCAAGTAAGAACCTTAGTATTTGCGTGTATAATACTGTCTTACACCCAAGACATGCTCGTGGATTCAAGTACACCCGATCATCATGTGATGTCTTGAAGAGGCGACACATTGTCGGTGTATACTTAAGGAAGAACACATTTTTATCTTGATATCTAAATGAGGGATCATCTTATTATGCTAACAAAATGCCAAACAAGCAATATAAGATGCAACAAACATCACATGTGAAAAATGAAATGATATGGTCCTTGCACTGTATCGTTATCATCTGCATCATGGTATGATCTCCATCATTCCTTTATATGTAAGGCCAAGGTCTATGGAACTTACACGTTATGTGTGTTGTAAGAGTATCGACTTATACTTTTACTTACAACCTCACCATATCATGACACTAGCCCGGCAACAATCTAAACTAGACGCTTCTAATTTATCCGTTGCAAGTTTTACGTGGCTTAGGGCTTTCGAAGATAGAACCGTTCTTACCTACGAACATGAACCAAAACAAGGATAACCAAATTATTGACAACTCGTTGCAAATTAGATATTGACTACAGTAGGAGAGACATACACCCGCTAGCCACTTATGCAAAACTAGTTGCATGTCAAGCGTGGAATAGGTCTCATGTGCGAGGACATGTAAAGTTTGTCCGGGCCGCTTCATCCCACTATGCCACCAATATCCAAAGTACAACTAAGAAGCAATAACATGATCATCATCACCCACATACTCATATGTGTATTACCCGTGCAAAGCATCTACGTATAGATCCGGCTCTGATACCACTGTAGGGTTCGCAACATAGAAAACAAAAAATTTCCTACGATGGGAACAACTAAGTACCAAGATCTATCTACTAGATAAAAACAATAGGTGGATATACATCCATAGAATACATACCCTCGAAGACCGAATAGTGTTAACGATGTTGTACTCGTGGATGATGTAGTCGAACGCTTGCCAATCTCAAGATCGTGATGAAGTCCATCTGGTCCAGCCGGTCCAGCACCATCAAGTCCAGCACCGCAAAGCAGTGGTGCATCCGTGATCGCACACACATCCGGGTACCCCGACAACCTCCGTGCCCTCGCTCCAGCGAAGCAGCGGAAGCAACAAATCCATCCAGAAAAAGCCACCGGGAACATGTATCTCGCTGATTTGAGACCATGGGGAAATTCTAAAGGGGGAGAGAGATCCTTCACGAGGAGGTGTGAGGGGGAAGTGAGAGGAGGGGCTCCTTATATAGGGGAGGGGGCAGACCAAGGGGGCATGGGCGCCGGCCATAGAGGCTGCCCCCACCTCTCCCTCATTCATGTGGTGGAAGCTCCACTCACATAAATAAGACCCTCCATTTTCTCCACTCAAATCCCATTAAATTTTCACCAAATTTAATGCAATCTATCATTAAATAAAACTCTTCTATTTATTTATTCATAATTTTGTTAATTACTTGAATTAACAAACATTCACATAAAACCCCTTGCTAGTATTCAATTTCACATGCAGAACCAGTTTCAGGAATTTGGACCGAAACAGTTCCGGTGTCTAGTGAAATAAATTCATGCGCTTTCCTTTTTCTTTCTCTGGCATATTATTTGCTCCAAATGGTGTCAGTATCCATTAAGTGTGTCACCCTATGGTTCGCAAATAATGTAGACATGATCGAGACCCTCTCCGATCAATAATCAGCAGCGGGACCTGGAGATCTCTACTGACTCCCACATATTCAATGATGACTTCTGTGATCGTGTGACCTTATATGCATGTAACTCAATCCCTTTGTATCGCGATATATTACATGTCCAATATTCTATCATCGGTATCTCCATACCTAGTTTGGTCTTATTACCGACATGTACTCTTTTCTTGATCCCGTGATATAACATTCTAGTGATCAAATCATTTGCTTGCAAGCTAACTAATGTGATATCACCGAGAGCGCCCAGAGTATATCTCTCTGTCATCGGGATGGAAAAATTCCACTCTTGATCCATGAGCCTCAACATAACACCTTCGTAGCACTGAACCCATCTTTATAGTCACCCTGTTACGGTGTGACGTTTGATGTTATCAAGATACTCTTCCGGTGTTAGTGATTAACATGATCTCATGGTCTAAGGATTAAGATTACTTCGTATGATGTTATAGCAATATAAACACAATGACTTTGATCGTAATGCTATACTTCGGATGAATGTTCATCACATCATTTCAACAATGTTGTGACCTCGTTATTAACAACATCCAATGTCCATGATCAGGAAACCTTTGATCATCTTGTTAATCAACTAGCTAGTTTATAAGAGAGGCATAACTAGGAACTTCCTTTTTGTTTATTAAACACACATGTATTAACGTTTCCGTATTAATACAATTATAGCATGCAAAATAAACATTTATCATAAATAAGGAATACGATAATAACCACTTTATTATTGCCTCTCAGGCATATTCCCTTCAAGGGCTACAACCCAGTGGCCTTGGATCTTTATTTTGAGAAGTTGGAAAATTTTACTTTTTCAACCTCTCAAATGTCTAAGTCTGGTCCCTGTAGCTCCTCCATACTATGCTCTCTTTGTTCCTTTTTCCTCTACTTAATCCATAATCATCATCAACACCTACACACATGTCATAGACAAGGAAAGTGATAAAATTTTACCTAAACTACTAAATGTGTAAAGCTCATATGAAAGTAGAATGAAAACTAGAAGTCATGCATATAAGGCATAGCTATAGCTAGAAGAAACATGATATGAGAGATAAATAGCACATTTTATATGGCTAAAAGAGGTGGTATTTCACAACCATCAACTTCCCCAAGCTAGACCTTGCTCGTCCTCGAGCAGGAAGGGTCGATAATAAATTAATGGTTGTGAAATATCTTATCATTGGAAATCAGTGCCTTGCATTCTTATTTCTTCTACAAGCTCGAAGAGATAAAACATGTATTCATACAAGGCAACACAAGATCATTTATAAAGACCACTAAAGATTCATCAAAACTTATATGCTCCATGTCAACAGTGAATCTAACTTGCAAACAAACTTGTGATCCTCTTATTGCACCTTTTGTATAAATTTTCATATAATTATTTTTATGAGACAAAACTTAGTAACAGATAGATGCCCAACATAAATAGGAATAAATTTTATCGATTCTACCCAATCATGTCATCTAGTTAAGGCTCTCAAGTGCAAACATCAGTTATTGAACTTCCAGAAAGTTTATCTCATAGTAACGAGATTTGTGCCAAAAGGAAATGCGAGAAACATGTCAAAAGAAGCATAGCATTAGAGTGTCTCATTTGGTCATCCACATCAATGAATCATGGCTATCAAACACTCATTTTCTATTCTTTGTCTTTCTAAAACTTCAGTTCATCAGTAATGAGATCATGCCAAAACTTAGTGTGTTTAATCAGACTGTGCAGGCTAAGAATGGATACTCCTAACCATTACCAATGTTTCCCTTTTTGGTATAATGATTTCTCATAATGGTCAGAGGAGTATTTCCTCTTTTGCTTTGAACGCAAGCCCATGAGAATACCAATGCATACCCAAATATAGCATTTCTGCTACATATGTTGGTCAACTCCTAGCCACACTCCAAGAGTTTCCTCTTTTTGGACCGTTCAAAGTTCAGAGGAGTTCTTAGCATCACATGTTGTGCGACAGTGGTGCAGACATGTGTAAAGCAATATCATACTTTAATCAACAGGTCAAGATTTGGCATGCATCTCAATTACCGCTAAATATTAGTTTCTTCAAACAAATCCTTTCAAAGAGTACCATCAAGTCGATCATCACATCTATGGCGTTGAGTATCTTTAAGGATAAAATCTTAAGACAATTAAACAACACCTTATTTAGCATAGAACTCAAAACTTCGAAATATCATTTCCAATTGAAAACTCCTTCCGTAAGCAAACTATCAAGTCTATTGTTTTGAAATTATGGGGTCGAGCATAACCTATTTATTTAAGACAAGCTATTAGGTTACATCCAACAAATTTCAAAAGATCTTGATCTAGTATTCATTGTTTCCAAGTGTAGAGATTGTGGCAATGTTTTCTAGAGGATCATAAATAGTGTCACAAGCTTGATAAACAATTTGGCAAGATGCATACAAGCTCTAAGTCAACTCCTATGGTGCCTATCATGAGCAAGTGTATCCCCATATAAATACAAAACTAAACTCACTTAAGCAAGCATTCAAAAACAGTGGGATACATTATTGCATTAAACTTTCATCGAATATGAATATTTCACAAGACTCTACACATGCAGAAGTAACCTCCCCAAGCTTAGAATTTTGCAAGGACCAAACTTGAGTATATTACCAAAAGAAAATAGAAAATACAGTTTCCAAAAGAGAGTTTGATAAGTGGTTACATCCCCAAGCTTAGTTGAAAACAAGGGTGACACACTTTACTGTTGAGGTACAAGTAACCTCTCTTTTGATGGACAAAGAACCTTTGCTTTAACATAAATTTCTTGATATAGTCTGGTGGCTTCCTTCCTTGAGAACCTGCTTGGAAACTAAGAAGAAAATAAAACATTTTATTTTTTTGAAAACACGGGTAGCTCACAAGTGATAAAAATATAAGTCCCAGTGAGTCGGTTCATTAACCTAAGCACCACGCTTAAGTCAACAAACTAGGTCCAAGAGTTGTATATACTCCCAAATTTTGATGAAGTGCAAGTGAGACAAAATATGAAACACGAGTGTGCAGCCCCTATGTGCTTATTAAAAGAGGTTCGAGTTGAAAAGTTTTACCAGACATTACTATGTAGGAATGTTGAATTAAAGCAACCAAGTGGTTCATGCGAGTGTTTGAACGGTTGGCACTACCATACATGTCGTCACATAAGGTTCAAGTCCCTGCAAAAAACACACAAAATAAAATACATCGGTTTGGTGTACGAACGAAGTTCGTTCACCCAACCGACAAAAAGAAAGTAAAAAAGAAAGCATGAACTTCTATAGAGAATTATAGTCTAGGAAGTTTCTGAGATAAAACTTTATGTTTACATATGCTCGGCTTCTCTAGAACAAGCAAAAATCTCCTAAGTGGCGTTTCGAGGTTTTAGAGGAAGAAGATATAAAAATAGAAGGATTTCTGACCTTTATTTACCTTACCCAGACCTTGGAATCGTGTTTGTAATAACTATACGGCCGGAACTATACGACTGGAAAAATATTTCCCGCCGTATAGTTGGTTGTCAAACGTGTAGTAAACTAAAATAAAATTTCAAAGGAGGTGTCGATATCTATACGGCCGCAACTATACGGCCAGCCCAAATCGGTCCCGCCATATAGTTGGTCGTTAAAACTTCTGTACATTGAAAAGAAAATTTCACAAAGTCATCGATAACTATACGACCGGAACTATACGGCCAAATTTTTTTTCGCCGTATAGTTGGTCGTTAAACCTTCTGTATCCTTTGCAAGAAAATTGACGAAAGCATAGGTAACAATACAGCTGCAACTATACAGCCAGAATTTTTATTCCCGCTAAAACTTCTGTACTCACCAAAAAATTTCTGTTTCTTCGAGAATTTTTTATTAAACTGGAACTCAGTGAAACACCATGTTTTGACAGAAAAAATGATAGTCTAAATTGTCGACCAACAACAGCATGTATAAAACAGGAATTTTAGTACCACCGAGTTATGCAACACATAGTAACAATAAATTCTACCTTTTGAAAACTACAACAAGATAACTCTGATAGCAAATCATGCAAAGAATAAAAATGCCAATACAACACGAATGTATCTAGACTCAAGACACAAAACTAAGAAAGATACCTAATGACTTCCGAGTTGCCTCCCGGGAAGCGCTTTCTTATAACCAAGTAGCCAGGCTTTTCTCCATTATTATTTCAATAGACAGGAGCCAGATAATTGTTTATTCTTACCTCCAAAAGAGGTTTGGAGCACTTACTATTATAGCATGGTAAAAGTCCCACCCGCTTGCGGTGCATTGGAGTCATGTATATAAATGTGTTATTGCTCACAAATGATGATTGATGTGCCATGTGTGGTAAGCATACCTCCCTAGATAGCTTCAACAAAAGGATTAGATAATAACATATAAATTCAAACCTTTTATATTTGATAGCATCATCGGGATACAATTCATAGTACTCTTCTTGGGCTACACTATCACGAGGGAACACTTCATAATACTCATCTTTAACAGTAGGGAAAAATTCAAAAATGTCATTCGCTAGTTCATCATCCTTGCTAACAAGTTCATCAGTTCTAGAGTTATCAATCCAGTCACAAAAAGAAGCATCATCAACAAATATTTCATCAAATATGTGCTCTCCTGAAACCTGCTCATTAATACTACAAGGATTTATCTCTAGTTCATCATTATTGGTGTTCTCCAAATGAGTATCTAGGCATAAAGCATCCACAGATAAATTATCTTTAGTTTCGACACAATAAGAATCATTACTAGAGATTGAGGCATCATAAACAAACTTATTATTAGTAGAATGATGTTTGTCTTCAACCTCACCTTTTTGGTGTTCTTCCTTGTTATCCAGTGGTTCCTACAAAATGTTAGTTTCGGGAACTATTGTTTTACATAGATCTTTACTCTTTATCACAAGTGCATTCCCACTAAAATGTTCTTAACAATAATTGACAATATAATCCATAATACCATGATACCATGCTAAATCCTTATTATCGCTACTTTTCATAATAATACCAATTTTTCTAAGAAGCTCATGAGACCCTTCATAAACAATATATTCCAAGAGTTCTACATTATTACTGTCTATGTGATTATTGGTTGATAACAAATCTTTATAGAGAGGAATGCATTCATAATCATAAAGCTTGTTAGGCTTACCATTATATTGCATCATCCCTTTGAATAAACTAAAAAAATCACCACAACACTAATCCACCTGCTTCCACATGTCCAGTAGTTGCATATCCTCAAGGATTAGTGGTTCCTCTCCATGTTCATCCTTTTCTTGGGAACTTTGTCCTTCTCCAATGAGATTTCCTGTGCCATGTCAGTAGCATTACAATATTCAAGAAAAGATTGATTTTTTTAGTTCATTACCAAAGTCTCCAAAATCATTATCTAGGCACGAATCCTCCTCAGAATAATCATCATAAGTTTGGGACTTATAGAATTCATTACTAGATAATGAGATATCGTTTGCATGCATACTATTTGTGTGTGGAAGGTTATTTTCAGAAGTAGGATATTCAAGTGGTTGAAGTTTCTCCTCTTCATTCTTATACTAATATAATCCGCGAATAGTTCAGTGATAGTCTTACCTTAAGGCTTACCTTTCACTAGTCGAGAGGGTGAAACGTCAAACGTCACCTCTTCATTAGCAATATGTTCAGGCGAACATTATCCATAAAGTACTCACAGCAAAGTGAATATATGAGATAAACTTCTTCAATTATTTCATAATTCTCCTAGCATCTTTCTCGAATATTTTTTTATAGAAGAAAGCAATTCTGAACAACCAGTATAAAGCGTAAATTCTAGAACCTCCATATCAACTAAGATTTTAAACTCATCTCTATTATAAGATTCTAATGCGGGATCAATACTTACATTGGTAGGCGATATGATCTTTGGATCCACAGAATCTACAAGCAAACCGCTTGTATGAGGCACATAACATGGATGAATAATCATTCACCAGAGCTATCCATTGATTTAGTATTTCTCGCAACTTCTCCTCCCTTGCGAGCTTCTCCTGTTCAAGAGTAGTCTACTTGGAAGACATGATTAGTAACAAATATTTTATGGTGGTTTGTAAACAAAATAAAAAAAGACAAAAGCAGCAAATAAAGAAAGCTTAAAACAAAATCTAGCAAAAGTAAAATAACTAAACAAAAGCTAAAAGACCTACAGCGCTTAGCTCCCAGGCAACAGCGCCAGAAAATAGCTTGATGACTGCAAGTGCACAGATCGTTTGTGGCTAGTTTCGAAATAAATATATCGATCCCACAGGGAGCAGGAGTCTAAAGTCTAAATAACTCTTGAACTAAATACTGAAATAGTAATGCTAAATAACGTTCTAAGTAACAAGATAAAATGCGAGTTTTGTATAAAATATATTTTTGGGTTTTCAAATAAGAGAACAATAAGTAAACTAAATATGTAAGTAAACAAGAGCATGCGAGTGTGATTACGAAGGTTTGCAAGATGATGGAAAGAGTTCTCAGGGAGCAGTGGATCCACCGCTAGTAATTAGAAAGAGTGATCAAAATTATTATAATGAGTAAGACCATGTATGATATGTGTGAGAGGAGCTCCATATATGGACGAATAGGTAGCAACCACTGCTCACATCATCCATCATAACCACAGCAGACAATAACCGACAACCATTGTTTTACTGCGCTATTAAGGGATTTCTCCCGTGGCATGTACATGGCTTGATGAGTTCTCCTTGATTCCCCAAGTTTGTACGAAAAGAATGGCAACTACTTTATAGTTACAATAAGTGCTATCATCCTTCCATCTACCAACAAGTAATCCCCTTCATCAAGTCCCCGCAAGAGGCAAATATTAAGAAGGTGCACAACTTCCAACATCAAGATGAAGACAATTAACATAGACACATAATGAACAATATCACATAATAATCTTTATCTCAATTCAATCACATACTAGGGTTTCTCCATCTCCCCAAGAACAAAGTAAACTACTCACACGTGAAGGAAATCAATATCATGGATAGAATATGGATGAAGTATGATGACACAATTGAAGACAAGTGCAAATCCAAGATTCAATCTAGAATTACAACAAGTAACCAAAGGGGATCGGTGATGGAGACGTTGTTGATGAATATGATAATGTAGATCGATGTGGAGGCCTTCAAGATCCTAGTCCCTTCTCCCCTTATGTGGTGGTGATGGTGTAGATCTGATTGGAGGCGTCTATGGTTGTAGCACGGCGGCAGGGCACCTCCGTGGTGGAGGATATGGCTTGGTGGCTCTCTCTTGGCTCCTCCCCTCTTTACATAGGCCTTGGGGTGCCCTAGGGTACCCCTAATAATACCGTCATATGACTTTGGGAAGCTGATGACCCACGAGTGTACGAGATCGCAACAGTCTTCGCGGGTAGTATTACCCAATTTATTGATTCGACACAAGGGGAGCCAAAGAATACTTGCAAGCCTTAACAACTGAGTTGTCAATCCAGCTGCACCTAGAAATAGTTCTTTCTCACAGAAGTTTATCAGTAGCAACAACAAAGCAACAGTAGCAGTAGAACAAGAGCAATAGTAACAGTAACAGTAAACAGTGGGATTCGAGTGCGATAGGCAAAGGGATGGATGGACGGGCGTTGCATGGACGAGTCTAAACATGTAACTTCAAGATCTAGGGCATTGCAGATAAATAAGAACAAGCATCCAAGTACTAAACAATCCTAGGCATGTGCTCCATATATAGTCATACGTGCTCGCAATGAGAACTTGCACAACATCTTCTATCCAGCCAGCCCGTGGCAGTGGGGCCTCTAGGGAACTACTGTCAATTAAGGTGCTCCTTTTAATAGAGCACCGGAGCAAAGCATTAACACTCCATGAACACATGTGATCCTCACATCACAACCATCCCCTCCGTTTGTCCCAATTTCTGTCACTTCGGGGCCTTTCGATCCGGACAATGATATGTGTACACAACTTGCAGATAAGATCACAAACAATACTATCATAATGATTCAATAATAAGTTCAGATCTGAGATCATGGCACTCGGGCCCTAGTGACAAGCATTAAGCACAAAAAGTTGCAACAAAGTCAAATAGCACTAATGGAGATACTAGGCACTATGCCCTAACAATCTTATTCGATTACATGATAGAACTCATCCAATCCCTACCATCCCCAAGCCTACAACAGGGGATTACTCACTCATGGATGAGGGAAACATCGATGGTTGATGGAGAGGCGTTGGTGATGACGATGGCGATGATCCTCTCCAAATTCCCCGTCTCGGCAGGGTGCCAGAACGGAGTTTCTGGATCCGAATCTTGGTTTCTGATGGTGGCGGCGGAGCAAAAATCTTTCTAGAAAAACGTCGAACCCCCTCGGTTTTTAGGTCAAGGGGCAACTTATAGGCGTAGAGGGAGCCCGAGGGGGTGCCTGGGGTGGCCTCACCCCCTAGGTGCGGGGCAGGGCCCACCCTCGCCTGGCAGGGGTGTGGTCCCCCCAGGCCTCCACTCCGTTTCGTCTTCTGGCTCTATGGATCTTCTGGTGAAATATAATTTTTCGCATATTTTCCGAGATTTTCCTGATAGTCGATTTTCTACACAAAAACAAGACACCAAGGTAATTCTACTAAAAACAGCGTCAGTTCGTGTTAGTTGTATCCAAACCACACAAGTTCAGAGGAGAAACAATAGCAAAAGTGTTCGGGAAAGTAGATACGTTTTGGACGTATCAACTCCCCCCAAGCTTAGCTTATTGCTTGTCCTCAAGCAATTCAGTTGAAAACTGAGTGCGATAAAAGAACTTTCACGAATACATTTGCTTCATATGATGTATATATTCTCAGCACAGGAGTAGATGCTTAAACCATTCATAATAAGAGGTATGCAACTAAGTCTACTCAATAGTCATTGCAAGCTATGAAGAGAAACCAACTCAATAATAATAAGTAGCATGGAACATAAACATAAGCAACATTGCAATGCTCATAGTAGGGTATGATAGAGTGGTATCTCGCTTACCTTTGTTTGAAGAGCAAAATATAAATGCCAAGGCACCTCTGAAGTTCAAGTGAAGACTAGAGGTAAAAATATCAGAGATACAAGCATCAAAGTCATGACATAATTAACCAAGTTTTGGAACAAACACAAGAATGACAACTATGCTCTCAAGAAGGTGCTCATAGAATAAGTGGTGACTCAACAAGGAAGTGAAAAGGTTTTGAAAAGTTTGAAAGGCTTCCAAATGCTGAAAGGAAGGTACTCACTAGCTTTGAGCTCTCATTGCCCCTATGATAGGCATCTTCATGTGGTTAGGGTGAAAGTGAGGTCCAATCTGAGTTATATGCTTGACATACCATAAACCGGAAATCCCAAGTCCCTTGAGTACGAGGGCCGCTCCGCATGCTACTCAACTTTGGTTACCTGCAAGTTATTGCCATTGTGCATACATGCATATCATATAGAACCGCTAACGGGGTACCCCTTGCACATGATACAGGAGCTATCCCGTGATCAAAATGACAAGGCAAGCAGACAATGAGCATCTCAGCGATCTTTTTTATTTACTATGTGCATAGATTTTTATTGAGGATGCTTCATAGAATGCTCATTATGGTGATGTTGCAAGTTTCCACCATGATTAGGCATGGCTTAGGCTAGCGGCCCAGGCGTTTATCTAACACAATGTATAGACTCCATGAACTCACAAGCTCCCCTTTTATTTCACACCGACGACATCCGCAAACAAAAGAGCAAGGTAGCAACTGGATATGTATCCAAAAGATGTTGAAAGCGTTCCCCGTGACAGCACGGTTCTGCTAACTCCTAGCATATAATTTGCAAGCATATAACTTTCATGGAAAAGTCACAATGGTTCAGGATTATTAAGTACAAGGAATAAAGTATGCCATCAAGTTCATGAGAGCTTTACTAACTAACTTTCTCAAAACAGACAAACATTTTATTTGGAAGAAAACAAGGCATATTAAATATGCACTGAAATAGCAAACGATGTTAATAGGTAGGTATGGTGGACACAGTGGCAATATTGGTTTTTGGGGAGTTGGATGCACAAGTAGAGCTCATACTCAGTGTAGGTGAAGGCTAGCAATAGAGAGGGAGCGACAAACGAGAGAGCAATAACTGTCATAATCATGTTTGCAACAAAACATGACTAATTATGGCATGAAAGTGATACTAGAACTTTGAGGAAAAATAAATCATCGAGGCTTACTGACTATTGTTTAGTCATATGCATGCGTGAGCATGTGCCAAGTCGATTCACATGAAACTTCCAGAGGAGGATACCACAATATCATACCAAAATATGAATAAAACAATGCAAGCAAACATTCATATGACATGCTACAAACTATTAACAAGTTGGAGCTAATCATAGACAAGTAAGAACTACTAAGCATCCATCAGTAACATATGCCTTACAATGAACAGACTAAGCATTCTCACAATGATGAGTGTATGTAAAAAATAAAAACAAATAGAGTTTATTACCAGCCTCTTACCACACCTCGAATTGTCTTAATTTTCATTATTGCCCTTCACTTGTGTGATATGAATAATAACATGAAACCAAACTCCACTGAGGACAGCTGAACCCTTCAAAGAACTCACTAAACCAAAGAACAAGAACAAATATTTTTGGTGTTTTCGATTTTTCAAACAAGCCAACAAAGCAAAAACAAACAAAGCAAAAACAAACCAAACAAAGCATAATCTTTTTGAATTTTTCTTTTAAGACAAACCAAAGCAAAGAAACAAACCAAGAGAAACAAAGAAAATATTTTCGGTATTTTTGTGTTTTAAGAAAGCAGCAACAAAAACCAAAAAGAATGCGAAACAATGGATATACAAAGAACCGGCCAAACATGATATATATATATATATGAGTGTGATGTCGGTATACCTCCCCCCAATCTTAGGCTTTTGGCCTAAGTGGGGCTCAATAGCGTGGGTAGTAACCCCAAGCTTGTGGGTCATCATAGGAATGATCGTAGTCAGGCGCTTGCGATGAAGAAGAAGATGCGCCCCAATCAAATGAGGGTTGCTGGTATGAAGACTCTCCCACGTTGGAGGGTTGAACCGAATCATCTTCGGCATCCTCCCCAACATTCTCCTCTTGCTGGGAGAGCTCCGCCACATATGTGTCAAACTCTTCCTCCATGAGCGACCATCCTTGCCTGTTATCAAAATTAAACAAAGCAGGTGCTGGAAAATAAACTATTTTCTCAGTCCTACCCTTTCTCCAACCTTGCTCGGCAAAAAATAATTCATACAGTAAACTTATAACATTAGCCCCCAAGGAAACAAAACCATGCTGAATCATGGATTCAAGATCAAGCCTCTCTATGGGGAACCGATAATCTGAATGGTGAGACTCTAAACCATGGAAAGCTAGCAACCTCGAAGCAATGAGACCTCCACAAATTCCACCCTTCTCGCGGTTGGTGGTGAGACGGTGAGCTATCAAAGCACCTAGGCTATAAGATCTATTCCTATTCAAAGCAGCTACGATAAAAGCTAGATCAAAAGAAGATAACTTTCTAGCAATCTTTTTAGCAAGAACATATTTGGTAATGAAATAGGCAAAATATCTAATGGCTGGGAACTGAATGTTCCGAATTTTTTACCACTTTCCTTTGAGAAGTCGAAACCTTGGCAAATCTCAGCATATAAATCCATAAGCGACTTGGGTCTCTCCTTGATCTTCTCACAAGATCCCCACTTAGGTAGTCTAATTGTTGCACAGAAATCAGCAAAAGGCAGGTCGACAGGTATATTATATATTTTGTAATGGACCATGGGATTAGATGTAGACCAAGTAAACCGGAAGTCCTGCACAAAGGCCACGGTTAGCTTAACATACTGAAAGGGTTCACCTTCAACAAAGTGTTCCAAACCTGCATTGGTAATCATAGTTTGGAAATCCTGGAGGATTCCCGCGGTTCTCATAAATTCCTGGCATGGATATATGGAAGGGAAGAATCCTTCCTCACGATTAACTTTCATTGGCTCAGGTACCATCAAGTCATATTGATTCAGTGGATAAGAACTCATCTTCCTTGCTGAAATTTTTAGACAAACATCAAACCAAGTGATTTCCAAGTTGATAAATGATGAGCAACTACTATAGGAACTTGCTAGAGGACTACACATGCATCAAAATGAAATATCTAAGCATAGAACAAGCATGCAAGCTCACACAACCTATCACCTATAGCAGCAAAATACTCAAGATACAATCTACCAATCATAAATCTAATTGGACAAGTGGAGGAGGCACATACCAAGGAGCAATCCCTCCAAAAATCAGCAGCAAAGATGAGCTGAGCAAGGAGATCGAAAATTGCGAGCAAGAACAACAATAACTCGAGCTTGAGATAGTTTTCTGGTGTTTTTCGGGAGAGAGAAAGAAGATGGCTGTGAGGGAGCACCTTGGAGGGGCCCAGGTGGGCCAGACCCCCCCTAGGCGCCACCCATGGGCAGGTCGCTCCTACCTGGGGTGTGGGCGCCTGGGGTGACCCCCTAGGTCACTCCAGGTGTCCCTCTGCCCCTTTTTTCGAGAAATAATTTATTTTGAATTTTTTGGGATTTTTTGGGAAACTTTATTTCTGGCCAATTTTCAGGGTATGAAAATTGATTTTCTCGCAGAAACAGTTTTTTCAGAAGAAGCAAAAGCAAACCAAAAGCCAAACTACGGAAGTTCTAAGACACTCTAACAAGAAAACAACTAACAAAACCAAATCTAGCAAAATAAAAGCAAAGACTAGGAAGGAGAAAAGTAAAAGGAAGCAAGTATAACCACAGTGGAAACATTATTTTGTTCATTAAAATCCTTTTGTTAACAAGGTTGATCAAGTCTTGTTACCAAAACAATCTTATATGAAACAAAACTTTGTATTCCACAAATTGATTATGTTACCTCAAACTTGATAGCAATGGTCACAATCATAATATTTTCAAATTTTTCTTGTGGAATGGGACAATATATTTCTCCAACCTTGATGCTCTCAATATTTTTAATGGAATTTAGGGAATAGCTTTTAGCAACCTTCTTGGGGAAATAGACAGTATGCTCTTTGTCATTAATATTGAATGTTACTTTCCCTTGATTGCAATTAATAACAGCACTTACAGTATTAAGAAAAGGTCTCCCAAGAATAATAGACATATTATCATCTTCGGGCATTTCAAGCACAACAAAATCAGTTAAAACCAAGCAATTATGAGCCACTTGAACAGGAACATCCTCACATATACCAACAGGAATAGAGTTGACTTATCAGCCATTTGCAAATATATATCAGTTGGAATCAACTTTTCTAGCTGGAGTCTCTTGTAGAGAGAAAAAGGCATAACACTAACTCCAGCTCACAAATCACATAAAGCAGTCCTAACATAATTATTCTTAATAGAGCAATGAATAGTTGGTATACCTGGATCACCAAGTTTCTTTGAAACCTTACCATTGAAGGATTAATTAGCAAGAAAAGTAGAAATCTCATTAGGAATCTTCCTTTTATTAGAGACAATATCATTCATATACTTTGAATAAGGAGGCAATTTAATAGCATCAGTCAAAGGAATTTGCAAAAATAAAGGTTTCATCCACTCACAAAACTTGTTGTAGTGTTCTTCCTCCTTTGACTTATGTTTCTTACCTGGAAAAGGCATAGGTTTCTGCACCCAAGGTTCTCTCTCACTACCATGTTTCTTAGCAATAAAATCTTCCTTTGTGTACCTAGTGTTCTTAGTGTGCTTCGCAGGTTCTTCCTCACCTTCCTCCTTATCAGGAGCATCATTTTTATCATTACCACTCTCAGTTTCAGCATCAGAGACAGATATACTATTAGGATCTACAACAGGTTCAAGTTGTTCCTCAACTATTTTGTGTTTCTTTTTCTTCCTCTTACGAGGACTACCACTACTCTCACCTTGTTGAGAATCCTGCTCAATTCTTTTAAGGTATCCTTCAGGATATAAGAGATCTTGAGTAGCTATACCACTCCTAGTTATAATTCTATAAGCATGTTTATCTCCTGAGGCATTAACTAGCATATCCTTTTGTACCTTAGCAAGTTGATCAAGTTGGGTTTGAACCATTTGAAAGTGTTTACAAAGAATTTTAATATTATTAGAAGTTCTTTCCACAATATCTTTCAACTCTTTAATAGCCCTAGAATTTTCTAATAAATGATTTTGAATTTGTTTATTAAAATTACCTTGTTTAACAATAAATGTGTCAAGTTCCTCTAAGCATTGATCAGGAGGCTTACCATAAGGAATATCACCTTCATTAAAATGAAGAGAGTGTACCTCAATAGTAGATGAGTGGGGAATTGGCTTGCATAATTATTCTATAGGAGGTAGATTCTTCACATCGTCAGCTCTAATACCTTTCTCCTTTAGACACTTCTTAGCTTCCTTCATCACTTCATCATTTAATGCAATAACTCCCCTCTTCTTTGGTGTTGGTGTTGAAATTGGTGCTGGCACAACTAGTTTAGGAATAATAGGCTCATGTGTATTTAGCTTAGTTGAAGTCCAATCATCATAATTCTTGCTTATCTTAGCCATTAGTTATTCAGCATCTGTAGGAGTTCTTTTCCTAAAAACACAATCAGGAAAGCTATCTAGGTATGTCCTAGAATCATCACTTAATCCATTATAATAAATATCAAGAAGCACATTTTTAGGTAAAGGACATCCAGGATGTGCATGAATCATGGCACAGAACCTTGTCCATGACTCAGGCAATTTCTCTTCTTCTCCCTGTTTAAAATCAAAAAGTCTCTACAAAGCAGCATGTCTAGCACTGGGAGGAAAATATTTCTGGAAGAAAGAAGCAATCAAGCAATTAGAGCTATCAATGGAACCAGGAGGTAATCTATTAAACCAAGCCCTAGCTTCTCCTTTTAGTGAAAAAGGGAAGATCTTAGTAACAAAGTACTTGCGCATTTTAAAATCATTAGAGAACAAAGCACTCATAGTAGAAAGCTCATTCATATGAGCCACAACACTCTCATTTTCAGTCCCACAGAAAGGTTCTTTCTCAACAATATCTAAATAGGATAAATCAATAGAGAAATCATAATATTTATCTTTAATATATATGGGAGAGGTGGCAAACTTAGGATCAGAGGACAACTTAGGAATAATGGTGCGTCTAGCAAGGAGACTCTTAATAGCACTAGTACCATGTGTGTTTTGGCACTCTTCAACAAATTCATCAGTGAACTCAATGTAACTATCATTAATATCATAACTCTCTCTTGACTCAGGTGAGCTAACAGGTCTAACAGTGTCTTCACTAGGAGTTTCGGTATATCCTAGACTAGCCATAGTAGCATTTAGAAAAGGACCTAATGAACCACTCGCATCAAGCGCAGTAGAAGTAACATCATGAGCATCAAAAGCAGTTTCAGATTCAGCAGTAGTAGCAGTGTGTGTAGCATGAGTATGTGGTGGTGGTGTAACAAGCTTACTTATAATAGACGGTGAATCAAGAGAAGCAGAGGTGTTTAGAACTGTACCTCTTCTTGTAGTGGATGGTAAAATAGGGAACTTTCCATCACGAGACTTACCCATGATGAAAGGAGTAGCAGTAAACAATAATAGATCCAAGTGAACTTACAAATAAAGCTATGCTCCCCGGCAACGGCGCCAGAAAATAGTCTTGATGACCCACAAGTGTAGGGGATCGCAACAGTCTTCGCGGGTAGTATTACCCAATTTATTGATTCGACACAAGGGGAGCCAAAGAATACTTGCAAGCCTTAACAACTAAGTTGTCAATTCAGCTGCACCCGGAAATAGTTCTTGCTCACAAAAGTTTATCAGTAGCAACAGTTTGTAGTAGCAACAGCAAAGCAACAGTAGTAGTAGAACAAGAGCAATAGTAACAGTAACAGTAACAGTAAACAGTGGGATTCAAGTGCGATAGGCAAAGGGATGGATGGACGGGCGTTGCATGGACGAGTCTAAACATGTAACTTCAAGATCTAGGGCATTGCAGATAAATAAGAACAAGCATCCAAGTACTAAACAATCCTAGGCATGTGCTCCATATATAGTCATACGTGCTCGCAATGAGAACATGCACAACATCTTCTGTCCAGCCAGCCCGTGGCAGTGGGGCCTCTAGGGAACTACTGGCAATTAAGGTGCTCCTTTTAATAGAGCATCAGATCAAAGCATTAACACTCCGTGAACACATGTGATCCTCACATCACAGCCATCCCCTCCGTTTGTCCCAATTTCTGTCACTTCAGGGCCTTTGGATCCAGACAATGATATGTGTACACAACTTGCAGATAAGATCACAAACAATACTATCATAATGATTCAATAATAAGTTCAGATCTAAGATCATGGCACTCGGGGCCTAGTGACAAGCATTAAGCACAACAAGTTGCAACAAAGTCAAATAGCACTAATAGAGATACTAGGCACTATTCCCTAACAATCTTATTCGATTACATAGAACTCATACAATCCCTACCATCCCCAAGCCTACAGCGGGGGATTACTCACTCATGGATGAGGGAAACATCGATGGTTGATGGAGAGGCGTTGGTGATGACGATGGCGATGATCCTCTTCAAATTCCCCGTCCCGGCAGGGTGCCAGAACGGAGTTTCTGCATCCAAATCTTGGTTTCCGATGGTGGCGGCTGAGCGGAACTCTTTCTGGAAAAACGTCGAAACCCCCTCGGTTTTTAGGTCAAGGGGCAACTTATAGGCACAGAGGGAGCCCGAGGGGGTGCCTAGGGTGGCCGCACCCCCCTAGGCGCGGGGCAGGGCCCACCCGTGCCTGGCAGGGGTGTGGGCCCCCCCAGGACTCCACCCCGTTTCGTCTTCTGGCTCCGTGGATATTCTGGTGAAATATAATTTTTGGCATATTTTCCGGGATTTTTCTTGATAGTCGATTTTCTGCACAAAAACAAGACACCAAGGTAATTCTGCTGAAAACAGCGTTAGTCTGTGTTAGTTGTATCCAAATCACACAAGTTCAGAGGAGAAACAATAGCAAAAGTGTTCAGGAAAGTAGATACGTTTTGGACGTATTAGAAGCTTCTGGAGCTTTTCTGGGGTCAAATCCCGTTGTTCCCGACCTTTTTGGTAACTATACGTCTGGAGCTATACGGCCTCCGGTCGTATAGTTGGTCGTCATACCTTCAGCACACTTTCATATTTTGGTCGTCATTTCTTCATACGAACTCCTTTTTGGATGTTCTTTGGCTCGTTGGATTCGTATTGACGAGGGCTAACCCAGTGGCCTTGGATCTTTATTTTGAGAAGTTGGAAAAATCACTTTTTCAACCTCTTAAATGCCTAAGTCTGGTCCCTGCAGCTCCTCCATACTATGCTCTCTTTGTTCCTTTTGCCTCTACTTAATCCATAATCATCATCAACACCTACACACATGTCATAGACAAGGAAAGTGATAAAATTCCACCTAAACTACTAAATATGCGAAGCTCATATGAAAGTAGAATGAAAACTAGAAGTCATGCATATAAGGCATAGCTATAGCTAGAATAAACATGATATGAGAGATAAATAACACATTTTATATGGATAAAAGAGGTGGTATTTCACAGCCATCAACCACCAACTTTATTTTCTAGGGATTTCTATTTTCATGCCCCTGGTTCGTTAGTTGTACTCATGTTTCCCCATGCGCTAAACTTTTCCTCACTTTTGCCCAACCTCTTGTCTGAAACTCTCACGTGGTCTGAAACTCGCTTTTCGCCAGCCTTGTCGTTACGTGCTGAAAAGTGGGGCTGTGTTTAGTCGGGTCCCGTAGTGGACACCTCTGTGCACTTATCTAGATCAGCATGGGACCCACAGCTTATCCATGTGAGCGTCGAACCCACAACTTACCAAAGTTGTCGTTGCAAGATGGGAGCCCGACCCAGGCCTGCGCCCTTACCCCTGTCGTTGCCTCCCCTTCCTTATTATTCTCCGGTGACGACATCCCTTATCCAGCGACGACAGCCCTTCTCCGGTCAACGAGTTATGTCTATCTTCACTTCGGCCTCATGTTCTTCCTGGACACAATATGGTGTCGTCCTGTTGACCTGTATGAAAGATGAAAATGGAAACCGTGCATAGGATAGGTTAGATGTCACACCAAATTGTTCCGATTAGAGGGGGCGCTTGCTGTAGAGAATCAATTGACGCAACTCGGGAGCTCAATTGGGCACGCGCTTGCTATGCAGATTGCGGCCAACATAAGAGTCATTCCAATGATTTAATTTGTTTATCGAGTTAGTGTCTCAGTTGCAATCAAGTGAATCTATGAGGTGAAAGTCAAACTTTAAGATTTAGAGAGATGGAAGTATAAGAAATAATAAAATGACACAACTCTTGAACACTTTCAAATGTAGCCTAGCACTATAGCTTACCCCTATTTTGTCTCATGTGCTTGAGAGAGGAGAAAAATGTGTGTCCATCATGTGTTGCAAAATATCTCCACCCCAGCTGCAGCATGCCTCCCCTCTCCCTCTGGTCGTGTAACAAGCCCCAAACTCCCCTCTCCACCGCCCCTGACTGCCAATGGGAAGGCCATGGACCAAGCGATGGTCATGTGTGCACTTGGTACACCCTACACCGACCCCTCTCCTGTTAAATAGGCTAGAGGCCTCCTCCCTCGCCCTTGCTCCCTCATTTCTCTCCCTAACCCCTAGAGTCTCACCCCCACAAGCCCTAGCTCACCCCAGATCTCAAGCTCCATGGAGAAGAAGCACTTCCTCTTTTAGGTTTTTCTCGAAGTCTCGAAGAAGTGGCCATCCCTCTGTCATTCTTCCCTCTCCCTCAGAGTGCATGCCATCTCCTCGACCTGATCTAACTCTCCATGTCTTCCCTTTGCTGCAGGTACCTCGGAGATGTCGCAGCCATTGCATGACCGAGCTAGAACTTCGACGGTGGCCCAGCCCACTTCGAGCTTTTGCAGCCCCGCCAAGACCACTTATACTTCCTACCCGACCCCTGCATCCTCCCAGTCTCCTCTCCTTTGACATGCATGTGTTCCTGAGCTGGCGCTGGCGAGTTCCGGAGCTCGCCGAGACGTCCTCTGTCGGTGTTGCGCGCGGATCTCCATCCCTGCACCAAACCTAGTCTCGTCGCCCATCGACGGACTCCCCAAGGAACGCCGCTTCTTCTCGTCACCTCCCCTTTGCTGGAGAAGCCTTCTAGGCGAGCCCTAGACCGGGTCCACTCGTCCTAGGGTTTCCTCCCCACCATGTGTGGCCCCGCGAAGAAGATAACCCCCAACCGTCCATCAGGTTCTAATCGGACGGCCGTCGTTGATGGATACCCCTTCGAGCCCCGCGTGTCGCTGACGCAAGGGCTCGGCCCCGGCCTTTGAAATTTTGGTGCTCCCGCGCGCAGCCCCCATCGGGTGGGCCGGATCCCCTTCGCACGGCCCAGGTTCGTGTAGATCTGGCCCAGGTACTGTTGTTTCGCCTTTTCCTTTTTAACCCCCTTTTTCTAGATCCACAATTTGTCTTCTAGCTTTATTTCAAAACAAAAATGGAAAATGTCTTAATATGCCTAAATCTAATTTTTCCTATGTCCCTACATGTTTTCTTGAACATGTAGTTGTAACACCCTCAGAATCGACCCTATGCAAGTTTCAGCGATTCCCGCCAAACCCGCATAGAAACGATTCAAAGGTGCCCATCAGGCACTTTCGTGCGGGTGGAAAATGAAGTAATAACATTACACAACAGTCCTCGATGGGACCCACAGAACAGATATATATAACAGCGACTCAAAGAGTCAAGAATACAGATATACAATACAAAGATCCAAATCACCTTGAAACATTACGGCGTCCGAGTACGGACAAGATGCAAATTGAGCTAAGAGCCCTGAAGAATAACCAATGGCGTCCATAACCCTGCCCAGGCCAAGCCGGAAGGGTAACCCTGCTAACGACGTCGATCTCAAAACCTGCTTAAACAAAAAGGGGTGCCGACAAAGGGCAAAGGAAAAAGAGGAGCGTCAGTACTGAGGCCAGTACACGGCGAGACTAGAATTCGGCGGTCCTCGCCTACATAGGTATGGTGGACTGGAGCGGCAGCGCAGCAAGCACTAAACAACCTATAGAGACTCAATATAACTGACGGCTATCAGAGAGGGATAAGAAAGACCTATTCGGAACCAACCTGATCCTACCATCAAACAAACCCATCCTGGTGTTTCCCCCTCGAGACCACACGAGGAAGTCAACCGAGGAACTCACACAGTTGGCAGTTTTATTTATTCAGTTATCGTTGCAGCAATTACTAGTCAGGTATAGATAATCATCTTGATATAATAAGCAGTGGGCAGTTTTAGTTAAACATTCCGGGGTAGTTGCAACACTTACTAGTCAGATACAATTAGCATGAGGTATCCCCAAAACCCAGCAGTTGTTGGTACTTTTATTTAGCCATTCCGTTATAGTTGCAATACTTACTAGTCAGATACCATGGTCGCAAGCGAATTCCCAAACAAGCAATTGTTGGCAGTGTTATTTAGCCATTCCATTATAGTGAAGCTGATTACTAGTCATTATAAAGTCAAATTTATAGCACTACTTTAGTTATAGTTGTCTATGATCGAGATATTGTGCTCCAAGTCGTCCATAACCGCGGACACGGCTTTCAGAAAGTTTTACCCTGCAGGGGTGCACAAATAGCAACACACACTCGATCAACCTCGGAAAAACCAAATCAAAACCCAACGAGGCCTTCACGACAAAGCAATCACAGGATTCAGAAATATTTCAGGGGGCCACCCCATTGAGTACACCCGCAACGAAGCTAGCTGACTCCGAGACGGACTCAAGGTTTGCGTCAATGGCTGTAAACGACTGGGAACCCAAAACTGGGCTTGTCGATACCGCGAAAACACTCCGCTTTCCTAAACAGTACAGTGTGCTATCCATCGCACAATTTAAATAAAGTAGTAAAACATGGCATAGGTACAGGATAGTAAATAAAACCTCAAACTAGTTTGTGGCCCCAAGAAATAAGAATGAATCAAGCTCTGGCTCAGGGGGGTCCCATAATTCCCCGTATGTGGATAGCGCGAATATTCAAGGAACAGGTATCAAGTACTCGGGGTCCTACGGGACACAAGTGGACGGTTAACAACCAAATAACATCTATTGCCCACCTGTGCCTCTGCTTACCTACTTCAATTTTAGTTGTTAAACAGTAATTAAAGTGAACGATAAGTAAAGCCATGATCATCTCCAACATTGAACAGGCGGCATCACTCCAACAACTGTGGTACTTGACGACACGCGACAGCACTTGAGCAAGCGACTACGACGCGCAGGTCCAACTATCTACCAAACAACAGGTAATAGGGGGTGTCCACGGCAATATAAGGCTGCAAGGGATATCACGGGTACGAAAACTATAGCATCGCAACACAGATAGCAATAGATCAACAGGAGGGAATAAATACTATAAAAGTAAGATAGGTAGAAAGGGGGAGATGCTCGCCTGAAAACATTGTCGAAGGTTCATCCGAGGATCGGGTCGAAGCTCACATCAACTCAACGGCCCAATCCGCGAAGAAGCAAAACACTAGAATAAACACCGGATGCAATATTTAATACTACGGTAGAAAATCGGGCATGATGCATGTATGATGTATGACATGGCAAAGATGTGATGCAATTAGGTCATATTAAGCGGAACCGGGGTCCGACAATTAAATATATGGTTCTAGTTGTTTATCTACCCCGCAATTTAAATGTTGTATTAACAGGCAAGATAAGTTACCGGTTTGCTACTCAAATTTAAATGAGGCCAATATAAGACTAGATTTGCCCGCATATGGGCCTCATATTTACTTAAGGTGAATCGGCATAAGGCCCCCAAACCACACAAATATGCATGCAAGATGAATGATTAATATGCAACAAGTTTTATATAAAGCATTTATAAAATAGGGGCTCGGGAAAAGGTTCACACATTAGGGTTCGGCAGATCTTGGGGTTCCGGGGTTCGGGGTTCGGTCTCAGGGTTCAGGGTTCGACGAATTCGTTCTCGGAGGAAACGGCGTCCGGGAAGGAGGACTTGGTTCGGTGTCGGGGGCGCATCGGATTCGTTCTGGTCGGTGTCGATCTTGTCGTTGCGACGACCTTGTCGGGTCCGCGCTTCGGATTCCGTGAGGCGATCTTGACGCTCCGTGTCGAAGTCCTTGAGGTTTTCTCCTTATTCACCGGTGGTGAACTTGGGAACGGCGTCAGGGTCCTCGGGGTACGCCAGGTTCATTCTTCAAAACATCGTTGTCGAGACGATCTTGGCGTCCAAGTAGAAGACCTTCGGCCATCGGATCCATGCTTCAAGGGTCCGCGGCGAGCTTGTCCGATGGCGATAGATCTTGGGGTTCGGTCTTCGGGTATGGTGCCGAGGCGTCGGATCCAGGGGTCTTGACGTTCCACCGCACGTTGACGAACTTGATAGGTGCTGCAGATCTTGACGTCGGCCGCATGGCTGGCTTGCAGGGGTGGCAACCGGGGCCGACAAAAACCGTGGAGCAGACTGGGGCGACGGCCGGCAGAGGAGGGGCCGACCCGGGGCTGCTGCGACAGGGGCTTCGGGGCGAGCTCGGGCCGGCGGGGGAGAGCGGCGGCGCGGGACCGGCCGGAGGCGGACGGAGCTGGCGAGGAAGGGGCGAGGCGAGCAGGCGCCGACGAGCACCGGACGCGGCGGTCGTCGGGGCCGGCGAGGCGGGGGCCCGCAGGGCGGTGCTGGGCGGGGCGCGGAGGGGAACAGCGGCGAGGCGCTGCGCTGCGGGGTGGAGGCCGGAGCGGGGACGGCGGTGGTCGGCCTGAGACGGGGCGAGGAGGCGGGGCCCTGGCCGGACGAGGCCGCGCGGAGGAGGGAGGTCGCTGCCGGAGAGGGAGAAGGGCGAGCAGGGGAGGAGGCGGACTGGCGGTGGAGGCGCGACGCGCTCGGTCCATGGCCTGGAGGAGGCGGGAGAGGAGGCCGCGGGCTCGGGTGGCGGTGGCCGGCGCCGGAGAGGGAGAGGGGCGGGGCGAGCGCGGCTCGACGGAGGCGAGGCCGACGAGGGCGGGCGCGCGGGAGGACGAGGTGGGGGAGAAGGGCGACGGGGAGGCGGCCTCCGGTGAGCGGGGACGGGGCGGCCGGAGGAGGAGGAGAGGCGGCGAGGGAGGCTCGAGCGGGGGGTGGAAGGAGCAGAGGAGGAGGCCTGGGCGGAGGGCGGCGGCCGGAGGTGGAGGAGAAGGCCCGCGGGGCGTCGGATCCGGGGAAAGGTGAGGGAGGGGAGGAGGAAGGAGACGGGGGACGCGGGGCCAGGGGTGGGGCCGGGGCGTGGGGATCGGGTGTGGCGGTGGGGGCGTGCGTGTGTGCTGTTGTGTGTGTTGGGTGGTGGCTGTGTGGGGTGGAGAGAGAGAGAGGGAGTGAGGCAGGTGGTGGGGTCAGCATGTGGGGCCAGGGGGGAGTCTGGGATTGGTGAGGTGGCAAGGTGGGTAGGGATTGGGGGAGAGGGTGAGATGGCAAGCTGTGATTGGTGGGTAGATTAGGACTAGGTAGATTAGGGATTTTGGGGTGGACCGTTTTATTCTGGGGGTGGCCGACTGGGTCGGATCGGCCCGGGCTGCCCCCATTAAAATAATTTAATATTTTATTTGTTTAAAACAAGGCTTTTGCAAACCGATAGCAGACAAAACAAAATAATCCGGAGACCCGGGTTTTGCGTTTGGAACATAGACGGGACGTTTAGAAAACAAAAATAGGTTTTCCCGAAAATAGTTTTATGCAAGCAAAATGCAAGATGATGACGATGCTCAAATGCAATGTGGCATGATGACATGAGCATGCGGTTATGATGATGCAATGCACAAAAACAACGCGATTTTCTAGTAGTGGTTTTGCGGGATGCCACAGTAGTACCCTTGGTTAGTCCAGATATTGTCTAAAACAATTATATAAAATCAAGCCCCTAGATGTATCCATTACACTAATAAATTCTTGCAGAACATTGTGTAATTCCATTTGGGTTAAATTCTTTTTAGGGTGAAAGGTAGGGTGAGTACCTTGCATGTCCCCCTGGACCACCCTAAACGACTTCATAATTTGCCCCAGATAAAAATAACAAAAACAACCCATTTCTGTATTGAGGAATTTCTCTGGGTCACATAGAAATAAGTACTGACATAATTCCAACTTCCATAATTCATAAAACATAACATATACCAAACCCCAGGAGCCCATAATTTTCTATGCCCTGATGATTTATGGTGAATTAAACTGTTTTGTGCATGGTTTATTCACCAATAAAATCATAAAAATAATTCTATGAATCCAAAATGAGTGACTCCGATTTCTATAGAAAGGTATTTAAAATACGTAATATGTGTCTTTGGAATCATACCAAAATATCCTATAATTTAAATCTGATTAAAAAGACAAATATCATCCAGAACCGACTTTGGGAATTTCCTAAGGGCATTCTGGTAAATATCTTAAAGTGATTCCAACACCCAGTGAATCAGTCCATCAAACTACCTTACCATCCAAGGAAATAATTTTTGTAGCTCCAGAACTTTTCTGGTGAATTATTTCCTAAAACTAGAGTTTTATTTACAAGAAAAGGCATTATAAATCAATGGTAATTGATGAAATAGTGAAACCACTTTTGTTAGTTTCATTTTATCAATACCTATCTAATGATGTCATTTTTGCATATTGATATAATACAGAAACTTTGCCTTGCCTTAAAAACCCTTGCATAGGTAAATTGGCCTCTAAATCTTAATAGTAATTCCACTTATGCAACTAAAATAAAATCAATTGATTTAGTTCCAATTGGTCAAAACCTACTAAAGTAAATACGGTGTTGTATGTTTGCCTTCTGATTTGTAGTGTTGCTTGTATGCTCTGGCTTGATTGATGTATTGCTTGTTTGCATGTTTGCTCGATAACGGCGATAGTTGCGATTGTGTGACACCGAGAAGAAGGACACATCGGATTATTAATATTATTGGTATTGGTATTCTGGTATTCTACAGAAGTTTCGGGACATCTCGCTGATCACAGGCAAGCCACCTTCTTGCTCATAAGACCTTGTCCTACTGTTTTACTTATGCATGTTTTATCTATTGTTTACGAAACTGCATCGTTTTACTATATGTTGAGTTACATCTAGTAGTGGTTTGGCTCCTCCAAACTATTACACCTTTGTACTACCAAGTACAATCCCCTTGCCGACACCTACTTGCCCCTAGTATGTAGATGGTGTATAACACCATGCCCATTTGGAGACCCCGTTTTAGCCGAAGCAAAACTATAGGATGGGAAGATCCCGGAGAAGTTTTATAAAAATGTTTTATGGAAAAACCTTGGTGAGGTTTGACCTACCAAGAGAAATTCGAGAAATGAAAAAGGTTTTGTTTTACAAAAAGGTTGGACGAAAGATGGAAGAAAAATGTTTACAAAAATGCACCCGGTTCTTTGCAGTTTTGCTAAAACAATTAACCCATGCAACCACATTACTCTGGAATGGGACAGGGCTGGATTTGAAGTTTGCTACTCTGGTATGGAATTCTCACAACTACTTATAAGGGATCATCTCCCTCGAATGTCACGGTTCCTTTACATAAAGGGTCAACTGTGCGACAATCACCTGGAGGAATTGCGAACTGCCCTCGGGAGCAGCCGGGAGATACTATGAGCCCCTCATTGAGAGTGCCCCTTCTCGAGGAGTCGGAAGGCACTCCGGTTAGTCCGTGGATACAGAGGTCCCAGTGTTGAGGGGAACAACTCATAGGGTAGGGTCTATACTAGAGTGCCATCCAAAGAGTCTTGACCGGTTACTCGACCCACGATCGGTGTAGATCAGGGCAGGGTAACCGGATGATGTGGGTAAAGTGTACAGCCTCTGCAGAGTGTAAATCTATTCGAATAGCCGTGTCCACGGTCATGGGCAGTTGGGAAGGTTGTTGTAGAGCGGTGCTGGTTTTGGTTTCTGAAGAGGGTTCGACTCGTCAATGCCCATTGTTATGGACTTGGGTTTGGAGAACATGGGGATGCTGGAGATCGCGAGACGGTTAACAGACACGCAGCAAGGGGACATGGCGTTTACCCAGGTTTAGGCCCCCGGAGGGAAAACCCTACTCTTGCTTGATGGCGGAACCAAAGGTTACAGGGGGTGCGCAGATGCAATCTGGCGTGAGGTGTGTGTATGAGTTGGAGAGGTCCTCCTCGTCGTGCCCTCCTGGACTTTATATGGGAAGGCCAAGTCTCGGGTAGGTCGAGTCGATTACAAGTTAGGGTTTCACCCTTGAATATTATATCTATAGCTTGGCCATGTTTTCCAAGGAGTCGAACTTCTACCGGGCTTGGCCATCCGGAGTCTCCCTGGGCTTGTGTTAGCAGCAAGTCTTCGTGTGGTCCTTCACTGGGTTGAACCGGGTAGGCCAATATTAGGTACCCGTAGAGCATATCCATGTCAATTTCAAAAAAGGACTTCGGAAAAGCAAAGGCTTTGGAAATGTTTTGACCATGGGATGGTCGGGAAAAATGAAGGAAAGAAGTTTGGTCATGGGGTGACCCAGAGAAAGAAACAAATGGGTGACCCAATCCTAGAGTTTTCTAAAACTTTTCAGAAAGACTTTCCAAATGTTTTACAAAAGTATTCAACAAAGATATAGACATGCTATATCTACAAGAGAAATTAGTTTATAAAAGAACCTCTTATGGAGCTCTCGTACTACCACATCCATATTGCATATCCTTTATTTTTGCTCTTTTAAGGTGGTTTGCGAGTATATTCAAAGTACTCACCGGTATTGTCCCTGGCTATTTACTTGGCCAACTTTTAGAGGATCGAGAGAAACGATGGAGATGTTGACGTCTATGCGAGCTATGCCGTCTTTCCAATCAGTCGCATGTAGGTTAAGGCTTGACATGAGCTTTGTGAATGAAGACTTCCGCTATTGATGAATGTAATCGTCATAATGGCAATGATGTAAGTTTGCACTTGTTGTTCTCTGGATGTTATAATGATACTTGTCGGTTATGCTCACGGCTCACTGATTATGAAAACGTGAATTGCAGACATAACAGGGATTCTCGGATCATAAATCCGAAGGTCCCACGGCAGCCAGCGTATGTATGCCGCTCGGCGCTCGGTAATGATGCGATTAAAATTCACTTACTCCTGTAGCTTGTTGCACAAACGTATATATGTTCATTAGACAGTGCATTCGCTAGCTACCTGCTGCTTAGATTTTTTTTTTTTTGGAACAACCTACTGCTTAGATGGTGTTAGCTATGGCCTATGGACGACTCTCTTTTTTACTTACAGGCGGGCGGGTGTCCTCTTCTTTGTCAGATGGAACTTTTGTGCTAGTCACTCAACATGCAAAGCAAGCGTGCAATTAATGGCTCCAGCGATCTGGACAAGCTAATTGCAACTTTCCTCACTGTATACAATTGAAAAATAGTCCTCCATGGAAAAAAGAAGAATGCCAGAGCGTCCTCGCATTTCAAAGCTAACCAGCTCACTGTTCCCTCTCTGCGATCTTGTCGTTGAAACTACTATCCTAGTTTATCACGTGGCTAACAAAACACAGCGGAAGGGCAAGGCGTGTTGAAACAATCACTGTTCCCCCTCTACCATTCCTTACATGTTCACATCGTCCTAGCTTGACGTGTGCAAGCGCACTAGTTAAACATATCATTTCCCAAACTTCCGGCCGACGTGGACTAACTTTTATCCATTGAGCGACGGTCCTTCCAACTGGGCAATAAGTAATACCAAACGCCATGTAATAAATGCTCAATGACAAGGCACCAAGGCCGGGTGGTTTTACCGGTTTATTCTTCAAAAAGTGTTGAGGGGTCGTCAAGTTCAATATCATGAGAGCCATTCAAAAAATTTAGAGGCTGCAAACAGATCTCACTTGCACTGGCTAAACTCCGCCAACGTAGTGTTGCTGCCAAAGAAAGATGCGGCCGAGGAAATTGGGGATCTCCTGCCAATTAGTCTCATTCATGCCATTGCAAAGATCATTCCCAAAGCTATTGCTATTCGTTTGGCTCCTCATATGGAATCTCTTGTATCCTTTGCTTAGAGCGCTTTCATGGAACATCTCTTCTTTTGGAACGTACTCCACAGCCTCCGCTTACCGTGCCCAGTTTTCAGGAGTGCCACTCTATGACCTTCATGATGCCATCAGGAAGACATGGCCACCACTTTTAATTTTGATCTTCACGATGCCACCAGGAAGACATGGGCACCGCCAGAGTGTCGTTTTATTTGTGTGGCTAGTCTCACAAAACAGAATTTGCGATGACTGATAAGTTGCAAAGAAGGGGTGATCCAATGTGGTAATTGCCCTCTATGTCGGAGGGAGTCGGGATCAGTGGCGCACCTTCTTTATGGCTGTTGCTTCTCAGCGCGTGTTTAGAACATGATAAAAGATTGGCTAGGGTTGCATAACATAGACACTTCGTCTTGGGTAGGAGAGCCAAACATCAAAATCTGGTGGTTACATGTTACTTCCATCCCGAAAAGTCATTGCCTCCCTTCTCATGTTGGCATCTTGGACAATTTGGAACGAATGTGAGGGTCTTCCGCAACAAGCTCACACATCCACGATCATCTTCGCTAATATCAAGGAGGAAGCGTCTTATGTGGGCGATCACCGGTGCTCGACACTTGGGCAACATCATTCTGGGATATTAGTAATTGCGTAGTGCTTTATTTTATTTTGGCCGCTAGCCATGTTATTCACATTCTCTATCCTATTCGACGAAAAGGGAAATCTTTTGCCCGTTTCAAAACAAAAAATACCAAACTTCTTTCTGCTGCTTCTTGTACTTGCATTGCATGCAGGCGACACAAACCCAGGCCAGACATCCATCCTAGCTGTCCCAAAGGCATGCCGGGTTTCATGCCCGCTCTGCCTGTTGCAGTTGCGCGCCTCCGTTGTATTGCTGCTCGCTGGGGCCTTGAGGATTGATTCAGGTATATACCACATGGTGGGTCGTTATGATGCTGCCGTCGGACGAGGCAAATGGACAAACTGGTGGGGCGCCGGACACTTCCATCGTCTTGTCTCCGTCCATCCGTCCATTATCATATGTTATCGCTCGGGTTATCTACTAGTCATGTATGGTTGATAGCTAGCTATATAATGCGTCGCCATGATTTCTCACGGCCAAGTACAACAGCTTCTGCTGTGTGTTATCTACCGTGAGCTGAGCTGATATTACATCGGTGGTTGTAATTTCAGGCGCCACCTAACGTGTTGTAGCCTGGCCGGTGGGAGCCAGACCGATGGTCCTCAGTCGGAAAATCAAGGTAGCGGCAGAGACACGATGCGTGGACTGGGCAATAATTGGCAACAATTGCTCCAGGTTTAAACTTGTTGCTTCCAGAATCTGTGCTTGGGTTTTGGTACCACCTTAAGGTACATGCACGCATTCTGGAAGTGACAGCTTATTTGCCATGACGGCACATAGTTTGCCCAGTGGTTTTGTACAGAGTTCCTGCGTTTTCCTTAACCGGACAGTGATAACCACATAGCGCAGTCACTACGTAACTTCACTTGCACGGTTAGTATCCGATCTGACATGCATCGAAACTCATCAGGTCGACACATTCCCGCCGGTTGTTTTACTTCAAGTCTCGCAGAAGATGCCATCCAGGAAGTCCTTCATCCATGGGTAATAATCAATCTGATATCGACTAGGCCTCGGCACTGAGTTAACCTAACAAGTAACGTGCACTCCCTGTCGTTTAGCTCATTTCCGTTCAAATGGCAATAAGAAGATGAGTGAGTCGTGTATCGAACCTGGGATTCAGATGTTTTCACAGTTGGGGAAGAAGGCCAGATTCACTTGTCAATTGCAACCGAGACACAGTATGCCAGATTATATCGGCCTCCGTGAAAAGGACCCTGCATTGATCAAGCATATAGGCCCGTCAATGGGAGTGAAGAGGGCGGCTGAGATTAACCAAGATATACAAAGACTTGAAAGAGCAGCCTCAGAATGATTAATTTGTCATCTCTCCATCAGAATTGCTGTTGTTATTATGCAAGTAGAGAAAGGGGGCGATGATAGCTGCCGACTAGAAAGGTGATTTAACTCCACAAACACTGGTTTGGATTATAAAGCTAAGTAGGGCTTATCGACTTGTCTTAGGGTGAGGAGTGCAAGTTCATTCTTTCCAAAAATAAGAGGGGAAGCATTTATACTCATGTCTAGACTTTTTAAGCCCCAAACCTAATTTTATATGAGCATGCTCACACTTTTCCTACATGGCGCTTGCTGTCCTCACCATGTAACTGAAACAGAATTTCACATACCTAGGCTATTCACAGATGTGAAATGGCATGCAGAGCCCTGTAAGTATTTCTTGAAAAAATCCAATGAACAATTGTGTTATAAACGTATTAGTATTGTTTTAAGAATTATTGGATATATCTAAATAGACAGAGGGAATAAGGATGACAGTTTGTTAGATTACGGCTGTAAGAGTACAGCCAATTAATTTGTAATTCCAGTTCCAGAAAGCCATTGTGTTTTCAGACACAAGGAGACAGATGGGATGGGATCATAATTATAAAGCAAAAGTTATCTGTTGAGTAAAGTACCCCCAAAACACACCTAGTCATTTACTTGGCCTCACCAGTTGGCACTGTGATTTCAACACGACAACTAAAATGGAGAAAGAAACATGCACATCAAGACTAGCAGACAACAGCGCCCACAATGGCCTTACGCTATCTGAGTTAATAAAAAGTACTCTTCCCTTTCTAAAGCAGATACGGCATGATCCGGTATTCCTATGAATGTGTGTGAACAGTTTGCCACTTCTTGTAGAGCATCTCGATAATCAATAGAAAATAAGGATGTGCTTTGTTTTGTTCTTTATAGAGTTTGAAACTATGAATTGCACTTGCAAGCCTCTGGAGAATAAAAGACATGAAGTGCAAAGCAAGGTTGTGAAGCGAAAGGTGTTCCAGTTATATACATTGATGATTCAAACAATGGAAGATGCCCCATAGATTCTTAATTTTATCTTATAGACCAGAATCCACATATGCAAGTCTCTAGAAAATTAATGCTACATAAATGATTATAGTGAACTGATTTGCAGTAACAACGCATCCACACATGATGTAGTTAATAAAACATGGATAGGCTATGCATTGGTTCCTGGCCATTCAATGAGGAAAAGGAATCAGCTTATAGTACCATCTTTCTATAGGTAAGCATCCTGAAATTGATATGCAGAAAGTGATATATAACTATGAAATAAGATGTGCTTCAAGAATAACAGCAAAACAATAGATTATTAATTTCTAATTTCTGGAGTAAAGGCGAACTGCAAACAGGTCGGTCAAGTACCTTGTCAGTAAATAAATTGGCAAGTCTGAAGCTGGACCTTCTCAGCACAGGAGTTTGGAGAAGACATCTAGGTCCAGCTTCCCCTGATGAGCAGCAGGAGCCACCTCCCTTGCCAACCTTCCTACCACTCGCTCAATGTACACAACATAAAGCCCATTTATGTTTTCTAGGACTTCCAAGTCTTTGCGCGCCTTGAGAATGGATCGGGCCCATTCTTCAAAAATTTCTGGATAACAGTTGTATTCAAGTTTGATCAGATTCTTGGAAGGAGTTATCAGGAAGATACAGCATAGCATGATGCATGAAGCTCGATTGGTAGTGGCATTATTTGAATGTACTTTTTAGTATTTATCGATAAAGATTTGTGATTGGAGATGCACAATGCAATGGTACTATAAGCATTATAAGCTCTTGACTGACTGGAAACATTTGAACCAATAAAATCCAGCGAGTCAGAAATAGATGTTGATATGATACAATTTCTTTAAATCAAGTAATCTGATCCTGATAATTTTCAAGTTGCCATGTTGAATGCAACACAGTTGATATAACATAATATATAGGGCAACGTGTAGTCACGGGAAAGAAAATACTTACTTTTGTCGAATTGCTCGCAACATAGCCATTTTTTTATGTAATCAGATATGAGGAACTCGATTAATTGAATCCTGTAACATAAGAATAGGATGATCACACATAACATTCAGTTATACAATTTATAGAATCAAAATAACAAAAGATATCTTGGAAGAAGCAGCAAGTATGCAACTCCAGACAAACAGTTAGTAAGTTTAGCATCAACTGGAAGCATCTCCAAGAATGATGCAACTGGAGATCATAATCACAATCATATTTCAAGTGGGCCTGAAAGATCAAGCACGCCAGCTGCATCATGACTGAAGAAGCCAAAGAGTACGACTAATGTCATCAAGATTGATGTAACTGGAACATTAGAGTATAGCTTGTGTTATCTTAATGTGATGCAGATAACTGAATGCATCTCATCTGGAACTACATCATTATCAGAAAAGAGAACATGTGACTTTACAACTATAGGCTACAAACAATATCCTGACACCGTGCATGAACTATTGTGCATCAAGAAATAGTAGTACTGTGAACTATACATTTAACTGGAATTCTTATATATATATGACTAGCATACGTCTATTATTTTATTTGTTCTAAAGAATGTTATCTACCAAGAATATGATTAATCATAATCTAGCACTATCCATACATGAAACTACGTCTACCGGTATGGATACATCATCTTAGACATGAGCACAGATTGCATTCTACAAGTTGCAGATTTGACCATTGTTTTTGTTTGAACATGTTACTATTTAGTTCTAAAAGGAGTATGGTGTGAACACAATTTCCATCACAAATCTAATGGTGTCGTTTTCACCTAACCAGGCAATTTTTTTTATATTTTACTTGTCAAGATAAAAAAAAGTTTGGAAATAAGCTTTCCACGCTATCATCTATTCCTGGAAGGATGTAGAAGGAAGTAGCGATGTTGCCTCCTTCAAATGTTCAGCTAATTCTTCACATATGGCATATCCATCTACATCTATAGAGACAGCTAATATCAACATGACAAAGAAGGAATAAAAAATTTGAATCAATGGGACTACTGAAGTTGTTGCACGTGGAGGATGCTAGAAGTTAGAGGCACCAAATAAATGGGATATAGCTTGTTAATTAACCAAATTTTGACAACCAACACCAAATTAATGGCAACTGATCGGCCATTCAGACCATTTTTTATGAACTGGAAATAGTAGCCTTTTGTAAAGAATTTTCTATCCATAACTCAAGACTAAATGACTACTATTGCACATGTAATGTAAGAATAGTTGCCCTGTGCAAACTGCTGTTAGTAGTATTTCATACTGATTTCAATGCTAAAGTATCAAATACAGTTTGTTATAAACTGGTGAAGTTAAAATGGATACACTGGAGTACAGAACAATCATGATTGGCATAAGTAAAGAAACTATTGCTCGTCTATTGCAATCTAAATCAGAATTGATAGAAGATCATATTAAGCTTACATAATGAACATATTGTCATGCATATCAGGGAAGGAATCATCAAATGGATCTACCAGAAGTAATATTTCTGATACATTTGAGATCTTTTGAGAAACTGCAAGGATTATCCGCTGACCAATGAACTCTTCATGTCCTAACTTGCGGAATAAGTGCTGCACAGAAAATTGGGCATCTGAGCAGTCAACTGACCCTGCAAAGGATTGAACAAAATGGACTGAACAAATCAATGTGCTATTGGTCATATTAGGAGCACACACATGACTGCAAAAATTCATAGCTTATGTCCAGTGTGGTTTACTCTTCAATCAAATGACCACTCAGCAGAAACCAATCAAAATGAAACAGGATTCAAAGCGATCATGTAAAAGAATACATTGATATGATTTTCTTATAAATAAGAATGTAAAACAAACACCATAAAGTCTATAACTAAGTTTTCATACTTATTAGGAGTTCCACACGAAGTACAAGTTTAATTTTTATCAGTAAGATGTACTCAATGTTACTTTGTGGACAGCATATAAAGGAAACATACATTTGTAATCTTTATACAGAACGGGGGTTTTCTTAACCGTAAGTTGGGGTGGAAGCTGCAAGCTACAATGCTTCCTCATGTAATGTAACACTAGAATATTAAGGTAAGCTAAAATATCTCTCAGTCTCCCAGAGCAGACCATTGATGATTTTACAAAGCATAACTCAATGTTGTCCCCTGAGTAAAATACTACGAGGATCTTGGAGCATTAAGCAACTTGTTCTATATTGTGAAAGAAAAAGGCTGGGCTTGTGGTCACAGCAGAATACTCAAAATTTTAAAACAGTGAATATGAATCAGCAAGAATAACCTGTGGACCCAAAATCCGTATCAAGCTTAAGGATGCATTACATCATTCTGTCAGACAATCACCTTGTGTGTACTGTTTTGCAAGGACATAGAAAAGACACTGAAAGCACTTACAAACATATCAAATAAGTATCACCTGAAACTGAAGTACCAGTATTTTCAGGAATGGTGCACATCCTTTTCATCAAGCGTGCTACTAGACCATCGATTATCTCCTCAACCAGTTCCTTTTCCCTTTTTGATGATAGAATGTTCCTCAGTGAAGCTGAAATGTCTCAATCAAATATAGATTAAACATATAACATAAATATAATTTTTCATCATTTACACATTTGTAACCATGTCTGCATTATATTCTCTACACTCATACTTTGGTCGGACAGTGCAGCCCTAATAACTCAGAGATGTTTGTTAATCATGATATAGTATTGTATGGCTATAGTAAACAGTAAACTAGCAAGCAACTATAAGATAACAAAAACCTAAGGCTAGAAGTGATTTTTTTGGAACTTTTTTTTTCAGGAAACAGGCTGGGAGTGACTTTATAAGTCATATTCTGCAGAAAATCGAATGATTGATTTGTGGACTTGACACCCTTGGTTTGACATGTGAAAACATAATTCATGTACATTCATGTAAGATGTGTCTGCGTGTCTACTCTATCCTGCTTCCTGCTTAAATTGGTAAGTGGTAACTACTAGGGTACTACAAAACTAAATATTCTACAGCCAGGAAATCTGAAAACTTGGCCTGAGCGTGCCATAAATTTCAGTATTGCAAACAACCACAACATATCCTGCACACTTCAAGCATGAAAATGTATATACGGACCAAATAGTGATGGTTCAGGCGTTCAGCACAGACAGGATGTAGAAGGCTGAAAATAATATTGCACTTTCTTCCTTCAAATATCAAAACCATGAGAATAGAAAACTTCGACTATAGTAATTCTTGCAAATGAATACACACCAATACAGGAATGTGTGCTCAATATTGGAGTAATATGCATAATCAGACATGTTGACTCAACTGGGAACAACCTTACAAGTTGGTAGTTATACTTTCTTAGTTAAGATATCACTGGATTAAACATGACACTATGCATAACTTAAGTTAGTGGTCGGATTCATCGCTGATATATTATAATATAGCAAGATTCCGACTTACACAAAATGAAGTCTACTGCTTGGTGAGAGAATGTAGCAAACGAGGACGTAGGTTCTCTCTGCACAAGTGAATCCAAGATTAGAAACAAAAAGTAAGTGGATCTTACTTAGAACGAGATAATGAAATTTTACTTGGGTAAAAATGCCATCTGATAGCTCCACCAGGAAATCAGCTGACAAGCTAAGCTGTTGTATCTCATCCTCTCTATTGAACTCTGCACAACGAAACAATTCAAGTTCAAGCAGATAATTTTTTCCTGCGGTAACCTGAAATAGGGACTTGTAAGAGTGGAACGATCCGAACTTTTCAAATGGCGCAAAGTTCATACACGCTCGTGAAAAGAGAATAGTTAAAGCATAAAGATACACCTACCCATCAAACTACTGACTGGAAGAGATCGATCCAGTCTCCGCCGCTTCTCCTTCCACCGCGCTGTTGCGATTCAATTGCACAACACAAATGTTCAAATTCGAGAGGAAAACATCGCATGGATGCCAATAAATTTCATCTCGATTGCAGCAACCGTACCCAATCTGAGGAACCTCCTCCGCAGCACCTCGTCGACCCAATGCTCCCCGCCACCGGGCGGCAGCGGCAGCTGCAGGTCCCCGCACCCGTCGAAGAAGTGGCACCGGCACGACGCAACTGGCGGCACCATGTCCTCCCCGCGAACCCCATCTGACCCCACAACACATCTAAGCCACACCAACAGGGCGCTGGAAACCGAACGAACGCGAGCGCGCGCACGTACCTTGGAGGAGCTTGAGCTCTTCGCGGAGGCGGAGGATCTCACGCTTCCGCTCCTTAGCCTGGGAGGGAGGAGAGAATAGAATAAAATAGAGGTGGAATTAAGGATTTGTGGTAAGGGGAATGGGTGAGACCTTGCGCTTCCAGTGGATGAGAGGCGGGGTGGAGGTGCCCGCAGCGGCGGCGGCTCTCGATGGGATGCGGTTGTAGTGCATGAGAGCCATAGCGAGGGCTGCCTTGAGCGACGGCGAGTCTATCCGGGACGAGGATGCGGCTGGAGGCGTCGCCGTCGGCGGGCGAGGGGCGGGAGCCATCGCGATTTCGGCGAGGGCGAGCGGGAGAAGGGGGAAGAGGGCGAGAACCCACTGAAAAGGCAGTAGGGCTGTTTTCAAAATTCGAAAAGATTAAATTACGGGCTGAGTATTTAATGCCGACGTGAATGAGCCGTACCAATCTATCTATCTATCTCTCTTCTATATATCCGCTAAAAATACGTTTTTAATCCTTTTCGTTCGATATTATTTTTTGCTTTTGCTTCTGTCTAACCGAATTATCTGTCCTGTCCCCGCAGTCAAAAACTGAACGATTTGTTTATAAAGTCTTCGCTGCCACCGCCGTCTGTAACCGCCTCCTCCAACGAGGTAACATCCGCTGCTCTCCTCCTACGTGTACAAGCCCTGCTCGAGGGATCGAGGAAGCCCGCCCCAGCCGTTCCCTGCTCGCTGCCTTCGGCCACACCTCCTGGACGCTGCAATACGGTGATCGGCCACGCACCTCTTGGACGCGTGTGTGCTACGGCCGCACTCCGGTGACCCTGACGGCCTGCCCGCATCCTTCCTCATGTTCGCCGACGGTTCAATATCGACAAGATGAGGCGCTGCAGGCGATAGGCTAGGAGATTTTGTTGGTTAGTGGAGTAGTAGGAGCCTGTCGACGTAGAGCTAGCGGCGAAGATAGAGCACGAGCGCCAGGGAGGAAGACCGCCACAAGGAGACATGGCCGGCAGCGACTTGCAGTTCGGCAGGCGAAGCCGACGTGGTCGAAGACGTGGCGCTGAGAACATGGACGGAGCCGGACTTGCTGCTCAGGGAAGTGAGCTGAGAGAGAAAGCAGCGGGCCAGGAGGCGTAGGCGATGGCGGCGCACGGTGAGGTCGCGGGCGAGCGCCGGAGTTGAGGCAGCGGCCGCGAAGGTCGAAGAGGAGGCCTAGTGGCGAACATGGGTGCGGGGAATAGCGGCAGAACCGGAGAGGAGGGGCGACGGGCTCGGGAAGGACGCGAGCGAGCACCCGGCGGTGCTGGCGCGCGGCAGTTCATGGAAAGAGAGAGGGGGCAAGGCTTGCAGCATGGAGGACGGGATCAAGGCGGCGGCGCCGATCGAGAGGAGGGAGGAGGCGACACAGGATCGTGGGAGGAAGGAGATGGGGTCCAGGAGCGGGACGCGTGCATGTGTTGTGGTGGTTCCTGTAGCGTTCAGTGATGTGGGACGTGACCGTGTTGGTGTGTTGAGTCATTGAGTGTACAGTAGGTGTGCGTGTCTTAGAATGCGTGTGAGTGTTGTGTACCGCCGGGGTTGGACTGGGTCGTGGTGTGAGTGTGTGCGTGCTGACATGGGTGGGTGGCGACGGGGTAGAGTTTTATGTGCGTGTGGTTAAGGTACGATTAAAATTTGGTTTAGCTAGGTTTTAGGCTTTGGGGTAGTAGGACATCTGACTTGACCACCTTCTCTAAAAACAAAATTTAAAAGACTTTTGAAAATAGTTTTTTAAATAAACAAAATAACTAAAATTTTAATTTAAAATAAGAAAGAAGAATAATTATAAAATAAAATGCGATTTTAACGAAAATATTTTGAGAGGCACAAAGATGCATGAGGAAGCTATATGATACAGGGAAAATAATAAGCAATTTTTTATTTTAGAATATTTTCTGGGAATTATCAAGCACATCTGGTGCACGCACTCTGGCCCGATCTCTTGCAGTCGAGGTTCAGGACTGGGAAAGAGCAACATGGGCGTTGGCGTCCACGTCGTCTCCTGGTGGGTATATCGTTTGTGGGCAGATTCTCGGAGATGCGATCGCACGGTATGGCGGCGGTGGCCAGAAGCATATCCGCGGTGTTCGACCCCTCGAGAATCACCGCAACATCCGCATCCGCCTTGCACCGGCGCCGGCAACCGGGAAGTCCCGACGTGGTGCTGATCCTCGTGGAAAACAACATCACGCTTTCCTCTGTCGTGGTATATGGCCGGCAGGTACGGCTCCCGGCGAATTCAAAAGAAATCCTTCAGACGATTATAACTACATCAACTTGTAAACTTTCTAACCAGTTAGCTTGCAGCGGTTTTATGTAAGAAGTGTTAGTAGGTATGCTAAAATATAAAAACAATACGAAAGACGGAAGAGGTTAGAAAAAGAATTGGTATTTTTTTATGTATCAATATAGACCATATGTCGTCTAACATCTTGTTTCAAATTAGAAAAAAATATTTTATTTTTCTATATAATTTTTTCACCATCCCATAGCAAGCGCAGGCGTTCAGCTAGTTTATGTAAATTACTCTTTCCATCTTAAAATAGATGCCTCATTTTTTTAAAATTTAGATGAAACTATACATTAAATAGTGTTTAAATTTATTCAGAATTTAATATTTAAAAAATCTATTCTGAGACAGAGGAAGTAATTAAATTTAGGACCAGGCTACACAGTGGCACCCGTTCTAAAATGCCAGCGAACGTCACGACAGCAATCTCTGGTCCCCCGTCTCTCATAAAACGACAAAAACGACAGTAAAACCCAACCCGCGTCCCCACCCCTCGCCCAATAGTCCGCCTCCATCATGAATCCACCCCACGCCGACCAGTCAACCTGCAGCAAAAGGTGAAAAAGTGAGACGGCATAGCGATCAACTTCTCCTCCAAGACAAAAGAAGAGGAAGAAATGAATCCGAGAGACTCACCTCCAGGATTTGAAACCTTCAGCCGTAATCAAAGATCGCCATGGGCATACCTCACTACTAGGGAAAAGTCTACTCAAGGCGCATCACAAAAGCCATCAGAGGCGCATATGTAATGCGCATAGAGGCCCGCGCCGCTAGTATTTCTTATCCGAGTCGCATCTCATATGCGTCTTGTATAACATATATATGCGAGGCGCATATTGATATGCACCTCGTAAATATTTATAGGAGGCGCATATTGATAGGCGCCTCACATATATAGGTTATACAAGGCGCATATGAGAAACAACTCGAGTATGTCTGAAAGATGAGTCTTGACTATGTCTGACATATGCGTCTCTAATAAGTTTACATATCCGTCTTAAATAGCATTTTCAAATTTTAAATTTTACAAAATCACATTACAGTCCAGAATACACAATACATATATATTATACAGTCCAGAATACAGTATAAACAACACAGAATTTCTAAAAGGTTGCAATTGGCCAAAACATAGTATAACCAACACGAATACAAGTACATCACACATCAACTTGAATTAATCCGCGACATACGAGAGTTCACACGTGAACTAACTAGAGTACATCACACAAAACACTAAGTTCACATCTCTCGGGGACCGAGTATAATTATAATCACATTACAACTACACGACAGAGCTCTCTAGGTAAAGTAAAGCACACAACCTACCATGAAGAGCAAGGTGGTGATTACGACGAAGTTTCTCCACTTCGTTCTCACATGTTTTCCTCCATTTCTCTTCCGCCACCTCTCTACTCTTGTAGCCTTTGTAGTTGTTGCCCGAGAAGTTGTTCACTTACTTCTGGCAGTCTTCTCACTCCTCGTACACACCTGGAAGCTTACCGACGTACATGACATAGCACTTCTTCGCAATCTCATGTACACAAGATAGATGATATTAGCTATATATGTTAGTGGAAAGCAATAGCAGTTCATAAGATAAGATCATGCATATATATATAGGTGCCATGCTATACGAATGTCTCCATGCTATATGAATCACGAACTTATTTATCCCCTCTCGACTTTGAGGCTACATAGTTTGTCATTTTATTGTATCACCAAATACGAAAAGAAAGAAATCGTTCCACGATTCATATAACAATGTCGTCCATGCTATACGAATAGTGGAGTAATGTCTTTCCTTTCAACTTTAGGGCTACAATGAGATATTTGAAACTACATAATTCACCATTTCATTTAATTCACGCTATCTAATCTCTTCGTATCGCTAAAGACGAAAGAAGAGAAATACTTTCATGATTCATATAGCATGAGCATGATATATCCAGTGGTAAGCCAAAGAAAGGATTCGGTCTCCATGACAATGACTCATTTCGAGTTTGGTGTGTCGAAAGGAGTCATTGGCGTGGACCTATAATCCTTTCCTTGGCTTACCAGCTGACATATTATGTCTATGTATATGAATCTCTTAAATATTTATCCTCTTTCGACTTTGGGGCTACGAGATGAAATAGTATTAACTAACACAATATCGCCATGCTATATGAATCATGAACTTATTTGTCCTCTCTCGACTTTGGGGCTACATAGTTTATCATTTCATTGTATCGCCAAAGACGAAAGGAAATAAATCATTCCATGATTCATATAACAATGCCGCCCATGGTATACGAATAGTATAGTAATGTCTTTCCTTTCGACTTTTGGAGCTACAATGAGATATCTGAAACTACATAATTCACCATTTAATTTAATTCATGCTATCTAATCTCTTCGTATCGCCAAAAATGAAAGGAAATAAATCATTCCACGATTCATATAACAATGTCGCCCATGCTATAAGAATAGTGAAGTAATGTCTTTCCTTTCAGACTTTGGGGCTACAATGAGATATTTGAAACTACACAATTCATCATTTCGTTTAATTCACGCTATCTAATCTCTTCGTATCGGCAAAGACGAAAGAAGAGAAATACTTCCACGATTCTTATAGCATGGGCATGATATGTCCAGTGGTAAGCCAAAGAAAGGATTCGGTCTCCACGACAACGACTCATTTCGAGTTTGGTGTGTCAAAAGGAGTCGTTGCCGTGGACCCAGAATCATTTCATTGTCTTACCACTGGACATATTATGTCTATGTATATGAATCTTGAAAATATTTGTCATCTTTCGACTTTGGGGCTACGAGATGAAAAAGCAAACCAAGAATGACTTGGATTAGTGCTTCATACTTAGGTTGGGCACGGAAATAACAATGCCGCTGATGGATCCGGTGTGGCAAGTAGAGGAAGCTCAAATTACAAGTCTACTTGGCACACCAGATCCGGTAGTGGTATAGTCATACACACATATAGTGCCACAACACGTTTTAATCATCAGCATTTCGAAGAAAGACGGAAAGCAAACCAAGAAGTAGGGCGGCAATAACGAATGAGAAGCAACATATGCCCAAGCACTAAAATAGTTCATAACACAAATAACTACCGTCGCTCACAATCAAGTTCAACGGTTTACAAAACATACTCTAGAGGTTGCTAGGCAAGTTAACATAGGGATAAAGTTTACAACACAAGTTCGGAACTAACAGCTAGCTAGGCAAACATCAAGACTTCTTTGACTGATGAGTCTGCTCGGGGATATTGATGAAGCCCTGTTTAGCTCCTTTCACTAACGTCATGAGTGTCCTTCCCACCCTGCTTTGCTAAGTGTTTATCTATCTCCTTGTTGCACGGTGGAGTGCTGCCATAGAAGAGCCCCCCGGATTTTACCATATTTTGGTACACGATTATCGAGATATCCTCCTAGATATCGAAGAAATCCATCCTGAGGTTGCAATACTGTATACGTTCAAGATCTTCTGCCCACCCTCGAAGGTTAGATGGCAACACGTTGTTATGTTGGAACCGTACAAACGCCTTCATGTGGTGTAGGGCGTAGAAGGCATCCTTCCCGCTGTCAGGCGCCTGCTTGGCGCAGGGGAACTGCGTTGTGTGGCCGAACACGTGCATGTCGTGCCCCTTAAATTTCCTACTAGGGACGACGCCTCCTGCTGCTATGTAGCCGTTGAGAGCATCGTCAAGAAATCTCTTGATAGTGGAGTAGTCGTTCCTCGTCGCACTACCGGAGTCAAGATACAATATGTTTGAGCTTTGCACATTCAAGGATATGATCACGTAGCCTTGGTGACCACTCTTCGACTCTGGATGGTAGGGAATGAGGATCACATCCTTGCCCGAGTTTGTTTGCAGGAATGATGAGAGGTAGTCGGTCGCCATTAGGACGCCCTCATGTGTTCTCAGGACGGTGTCACGCATGAAGTTGGGATCCACTATCGCGATGCTTGGGGTCCCGTTTATAATGATCTATATGGCCATATTGAGCGAGAACAGCCAGACCAAGGTATCGTGCAGCCAAAATCCTTGCAACATGTCGAAGAGGTCGGTATGCGACGAAGACCGACACATTTGGCACCTTAGCCTTGTAAACCAGGTATGACTGATCACCCTCTCGAATGCGGTGCCCCTTAACAAAAAGACAACCATGATGAATACTACACATTTGCGAGCCTGCGAACACGAGCATCGGTGTACCTGCCTCATGCACCCACTTCCTGGGATTTGATACAGGGTCGTCCTGAGCCTAGAAAGCATGCTTTGGATTCTGTCTCGCACCCTTAGGCTTCCTTTTGCGATCCTTCTTTCCCTTTACAGCATCATTGGGTGCCGCCATCAACTCATTGGCCGCCCTATGGAGGGTGTCGAGGCTCGATGAAGGCGATGGGTGGCGGCGTCTCCTGACTAGATGGGAAGAGATGCACTTGGCAATTGGGTTTCGCTGAGGGTCCAGGTGCTTCTTGGGGCTCGACAACTTCATGTGTTAACAGTTGGCCTCCTTGTTTCTCATGGTCATCACCAAACCTTGTGTTCAGGAACTGGTCGCCAAAGTTTTCATCAATTTCATCATCATTTTTGGCGGGATATTGTGCCATCTCGATGTCTTCATGTGCTGGTTGTGCTGCCTATGGGGTGGTGCCCCGTCCCTCCATCCCCAAATGGATCTGGCTCTTCGGCCATAGGAACATGTAGCCGAAGCTGGTACTAAGGACTGCCGGATTGTCACTATCCCATCCATGTGGTTGAGAGGGAGTTCCAAGACCTCGTAGCCCGGAAGCACCATACTGTATTTGACCCTAAGCACGTAGTGTGCCATTGGTTTGTTGTGGAATATGCGGTTCGCAGGTTGAATGATAGAACCCTTGGCAACATCCTTCAACTCGTCGTTCATCCAGTGCAGTAGAGTGCAAGGAGTGTCTTCCTGTGAAAGATATGTATAGGCCGATCGTCAGTAAAATGGGAGATGAAGTCATCGGTTGAGACTCCCAAATCTTGCTTCAATTAGTTACCTTGAGGGCGTCGAGCTCGGCCAATGTCGAGGCACCACTGTCGACATCAAGCACGCAAGTGGAGGAGTGGTTGCTTGCTGGCACGATGCGGGTCGGTGCCTTCGCCGCACCAGACAAGGTAAGCTCCGGACCTTCGTGCCCCGCCGAAGGAGTCACCAACACATCTGGTGCCGCGTTGTCCGATTGGTCCCTGGCGATGTTGGGAACCGGGCGCGGCCCCCATTTACCACTCTTCTTTCACTTGGCATACTATTCTAAGTAGGCGGGAAGGATGGTGTTGAGCTTCTCGGTCACTTGTGTCTGGACTTGTGTCTAGACTTGTGATTGGAATTGTGTATGGACTGTTGTCACAGCCTCCTTCATTGTATCTTGGAGCAGCTGCAGAAACTTATCCACTTGTTACCTTAGGTGTTTTACCTCGGCGCTCTCAGCATTATTGCCCTTCCGCAGCGAGGTGCCATAGTATTCGGAACATGGAATACCGACAAAGCCAGACACATGGCCAGCCGACGACGGTGGCTCCTAGGGATCGACATTTTTGACCTAGTTCAGCGCTCTGTTAAAAGTGGTGTCCCACTTGGCGAGCGACGCCGACCCCTGGGATGAGGAGCTCCTACATTCCTTGTCATGCGCATAAGGAACATGAAGCATTTGAGAAATTGGACTCCATTGATTAATTGTGAATGTAATTAATCGACTTGCATGCAAATTACTTACATATATATTGTTGAAGTCCTTCACCTTCGGAGCGAAGGGGCCGGTGGTTTCCGAGGAATATTCAGAACTCCCTTTAGGCTTGTGAAACCAGGCCCTAACAAAGTCTTTGCATGCACTTTGATGATATTGGCAAAGGGAGGTGTCTCCTCTTTTTCACAAGCGGAGGCATCCTCCTTATCCCATTTGGGAATCGCAGCTCTATAACCGTCGGAGCCAAGATGGTGGGTACCAATGTTCATCTCGAACAACTCCTTGAAGTACAGACTCTTGACCTTGCCCGTGGCAGAGTCACATCTGGCCTTGAACACCTTGAAGTGATCTTCCATGACCATAGGCTCCTTCTTGATGGCATGCTAGTAACTTAGCTCTTGCTTGTAAATGAGCCTCTTCACCCGCACCTTCCAATTCGACAAGGCCTTGGTCATCGTCTTGAGGGCAAACTTATTTACCGAATTCCCTTTGAAATTGTCATTGTTGTATTTGTTGTCCTCATCATCCGGGTACGCGTATCTTGTGTGCAGCTTCCTGAAAAGCTTATGGCAGTAACGCTCGTTCTAACGGGCTTTTAGGTTCTCGGCGTTGATCGTGACGGTGTTCCGGAGGATTACAGAGAGCTACAGTGAGTACGACACGACAAATTCCCCTAGCTCCAAAGGCACCCCTTTATCGCTCACGCATGTGAAGATGGACCTTTTGAGGCCAACCGTGATCGGGGTCCGTTCCTTCCGGGGCCTCTTCGGTTGGTGGCTACCATCTGTGGCTTCACCACCGTCACTGCCATCAGTGGTAGTGGCGTCCTTACTATCGGCATCATCCCCCATCTCCTCATTGGACGATGTATCCTCGTCCTCCATCCCTCTTCCTCTCGCGAGACGGATTCTAGGTCCACTTGTAATTCCATCTCCTCCAAATGCTCCCAATAATCCTTCTTTCTAGAAGTGACTGCCTCGGCGTCGTGCTGTCCACCACCTGACATATCTAAACACGAAAAGAAATGGAACTAATAATCACCAAAATTCACACAAAATTTGGGCGTGACCGTTGCTAATTTTCTAGACCTAGGAGTGCCAGAAATTCGCCGGAACGGAATTGAATCAACATTCCGGTGAAACATTGGCATCTCAAAAAAAAACCTACAAAAAATGGCTTACATAGGAACAAACACAGCCATCAAGACACATACAGCAGCAGCACCTGCAGCAGCAGGACCACCACCACCAGAAAATATATAACCAGCAGGAGCAATATATATAAACCAGCAACAACAATAGAGAAACTCTTCATATCAGACATAGAGACAAAAACTACCATCATCACTACAAATCAATACCAAAACTCTTCCTCTAAAAAATACCTAAACTATTTAGCAAATAAGTATCCAGTCATGCTCATGGAGAGTGTAATACTGCACAAAGTCGCACATCAATGCCAAATCATCGGCAAACAAACCAGAACTAACATTTAATTTTCTGCTTCATAAAGAGATATGCTATCATATAGTGGTACATAGTGAAAGTATCATATGGACACCTAGAGGGGGGGTGAATAAGTGCTACTTCAAATTTTACAATTTTTCAAGTTAGGGTTTGACACAAAAGGTAAATTCACTAGATTATGCAACTACGGTGAATTTACCTATATGTCAACCTAGCACAAACACTAAGAAAGAACAAGATAAGTAAAGTGCAGTAAAGGATAGAAGTAACCAAAGTGGAGCACACGGAGACACAATGATTTATTTCCCGTAGTTCCTTCCTTTTGAGGGGAAGTGTGTCTGTGTTTGGAGAGGGGATGGTATCAAACCACCAATGCCATGAGAGGCCTCCCTTGTTCTCCGATGAACCTCACCCCAACGGGTTTGATTCACCTATTCCACTTATATAGGAAACCTTCGAGGTGGAAGCCGACACCTTTACAAGAATTTCGAGGCACACATCTACAACTGAATTGTAGGCTCCCGAATGCAAGCAAGCTATCACACAATCAAAGACAGGCTTGTAAGAACCAAATCAAGAGCTAGGGTTTCCAATGAAACACTAGAGCAAGGGGCCCTCAAGTGAATGAGGGGGAATGAAGATCTCTCTTGGTGAAGCTATAGATCAAGGCCTCCTCCTTCGATTCTCCAAAGATTAATGACTTTGGATGGTTGGATGAAGAGATCTTGGTGATTTGGTGGCTCAAATGGAGGTGGTGTTCTTGGCAGGCTCGAGCAGCTGGAGAAAAGGGATGAGGTACCCTATATATAGGCCCACTGAGCTGAACTGTTTTCTTACTGTTGCACCAACTTCCACACCGGAGACTCTGAACTACAGACCGGAGACTCTGGCCCATGTCCGGTCAATCTCCGGACCACCATATAGACTGTCCAAGCTGGCTTGGAGAAACCCCCTCTGGATACTCTTCAAAGATTCTGGACCGTAATACACCAGAGACTCTAGTGTTTCCACACTGGAGACTCTAGTCTAAGTGATCGCACCGGAGATTCCGGTCAGCCTTCGGTCCATCTCCGGACCCCTATACAGAATGTCCCAGACTTATTTCTGGAGGACCCTCCGGAGACTTTGGGGAGAACTCCAGACCACATCGGAGACTCCGGTGTTTTGACACCGGAGACTTCGGTCTGAAAGTCCCTAAAACTTGTAGTTTCTTGCAGGGACAATTCCATAGGGCAAAGTCCTTTTCACTTTTCATTATATCATCATGTAGACATAAGCACACTGTAAAATGATCTACAAGTTGTTAATGAACACTAAAACTGATTAAGACAATAAATGTCCTTTCAATCTCCCCCTTTTTGGTGTTCGATGATAACAAGTGATTTTGCATGGAAATATTTGAAATGATATATAACAATGCTCCCCCTGATGATGTGATGTAATATAAATGAGTAAAGCATGCACGGCAGGTAATAGATACTAGATAGGTAATAGATACTAAACATAGTTCTCAGTCAGATTACAGTAGCATAGGAGCAAAGCAAGCAAATGTTTGAATTTTAAATAAGCATAATAAGCATAAAAGATCCAAATTCCTAGCCCATGCAAATATCGATGACAATGTCTTCTCCACCTTTGGCATCGAAATGTCGAAAAGGGAAAAGACCTAAGCTAGCGCCCCACAGGATCACTCGTAGTCATCGTCGTCATCATCCTCATCCTCGTCATCTTCATCCTCATAGTTGATGAGTGCATATTTGCATCAAGTTTTAGGTTATTATTTTGCATTGTAGATGTAGGATCTTGGTATTTTACGACATTCACACGCACTTTTTATGTGTATTTTCACCAGGATCAGATCAGATGATGGATCCAATGGACACAATTCTTGGAGCAGTTATATTGGAGTGAAAAGGAGCCAAAAACTACGTAAATCGCTTATTTGGGAAATATTAATAATACCAGAAGAAAACCTGAAGCGAGCAAAGGACACAGAAGAGTTGACGACCAACTATACGGGGCGTTGTCGTATAGTTGCGGCCATATAGTTGGCGCCGCCTCCGCCTCCTAAAATAGTTTCACCCCGTGCAACTGGTTGGGGGGGATGACATACAAAACACCCAGAAATCACCGAAAACCTCACCTCTAGAAGGGATCTGGAGGGGGAACTTTCCCTAGGGATCCATCTTCACCCTAAGAAGATCTAGGAAGCCAAGGCATCGATCTCCATCTTCATCAACTGCTGCATCTTCATCACCACCATCATCTTCATCCATCCCATCTAGATCTTGTTGTAATTCTTGCACTAATTATGGATTTATACAAGTACTATTCATCGATAATCATTTCTATTACCATTGCCATGATGCTATTTGCCTCCATGTCTGAGTAGATCATTAGTTCTTGGGGAGATGGAGAAACCCTAGTATATGATTGAGATGAAATAGGGATTATTATGTTATACATCATTATATGTATGTGTTAATTGTCTTCATATTGATGTTGGGACTTGTGCACCTCCTTAATATTTGCCTCTTACAGGGACTTGATGGAGGGGATTACATGTTGGTAGACGAAGGGATGATAATACTTACTGTGACTATAAATTCGTTGTCATCCTTTACGTACTAACTTGGGGAAGCAAGGAGAACTCATTAAGCCATGTCCATGCCGCGGGAGAGATCCCTTAATAGCGGGATAATATGATTGATGTTGTTTATTTGCCAGCTGTGGTTATAAAGGATGGTGTGAGCAGTGGTTGCTGCCTGATCATCCATATATGGAGCTCCTCCCACATACATGCATATCATGAAAATATTTGTTATAATAATCTTGATCACTTAGTCTAAATTGCTAGCGGTGTATCCACCACTCCCTGAGAACGCCTTTCCCTATTGCAGTTTCAATCTTTCTTACATACGCGATTACTATTTTCTGCACTAAGTTTTACTTCATTTTATTTTACATTACTTTACTATTTCACTCAACCAAAAACCCAAAAACAATTCTACTTTCTTGCATCTTATAATTATTCCTTAAGTACTTCGTTTAGTTTTAGTTAAAATCATTTTAGTCTTTCGCCTACTGCTCCCTGTGGGATCGATATCTTTATTTCGAAACTAGCTACAAATGATCTGTGCACTTGCCATCATCAATAGTGATCATCGCCACTGGGAGCTACAGATGACGTTCCCTGAGAAGAAAAACCAGAAGTGACCTCAGAAAAATTCTTCCAGTCCACTAGGCTATCGTGTTGGGCATTCCATGCCCCAAATGAGAGTGTGTAATCAGACTCAGTGGATGGTCGAGTGCCATGCGCATCTGTGTACTCATCACCTCCTTCCTCGTCATCCACTTCTCCCTGAGCCTTATTCTATTTGAGGAGCTTCTCAATCCGGCGGTTGCTCTTGTAGGAGGCATGCTGCTCCTTGCGGATGTTCACATTCATGCAACAAAGGGTATTTTCCCAAAAGGAGGCCTTCTTGACCTTGTCCTGAACATACTCGCGGGTATGGTTGCATGGGTGCATTGGAGGCATTCTTCCTCCGAGCCCTAGGAGGAGTGGAGCCTGCTCGATCTCTGAAAGCTCATCCTCCTCATCAGCATATGAGCGTCTAGGGGATGGCCCCATGTGTCCTTTCTTTTGGAGAGACACAAGTGCATGCTCCACAATATTGGGAGGCATAACAAGAGGTGAACCGTGATCCTAGGTGTTGATGAGCCTCATGACAAGTGGTGCATATGGAGACTTCTTGTAGAGTATGGCATGATGAATCTCCTCAAAGATGAAATCCATGATGTCTATAGCATCGCCTTCTATTTCTAGTCCAGCATAGTAAACCTTGTGAGTATGATACAGCAAGTTGACCAATCTACATCTAATTGCATCATCATTTCCAGCACTGGGGGAAATGGTCAGGCGAAAAATCCTCAACATCAGATTGTAGAGGGGCTTGAGGCCCTTGGCCTCACCCACAACACCCTCTTTGCCATATAGCGGTTCCAACTTGTTCTTGTTCTCACCAAGAGACGCAGAATGCATGTGGTGCCCAACATGGGTGGACACACCCTGAAAGGTCTCATGAATGACATTGGCAAAGTCAAAGAAAGTAGCAGTGCAAAAGTGATCTCCTCATCCCATCCAAGTCATTTTCCTTGCTTGGTCAGTCCCAAACACCGCTGTGTCATAGAATTGCTACACAAGAGTGATGTTGTAGTCCTCACGGAGCTCCATTAGTCCCTACAGTCCAAGCTTCTCAGAAATCCAAATGGCACCAGTGAAGTAAGAGCTAGCACGCATCTACTCAATATCCATGTGTAGGGGTTCGTAGCATGGAAAACAAAAAAATTCTATTGCATGAACACACACAAGCCAAGATCTATCTACTAGATTGTAGCAACGAGTCGATAGAGTAATAACCCTCGAAGATCCAAAGCGGTTAACGAGAGTAGATTCTCGTGGGTGATGTAGTCGTTCACTTGCCGATCTCAAGATCGCGTAGACGATCCTTCCGGCGCCGCGTTCCGGCAGTGCTCCCGCAGTCGGTCACGCGTACGGTACTCGATGAAGACCTTCCTCTCCCTTGTTCCAGCAGACAGCGGAGGTTGTAGCTTTCTCCTCGCGATTTTGGCAGCATGACAGCGTGGTGTTGGAAGTAGAGGGGAAATCCCGCAGGGCTTTGCCTAAGCCGGAGCTAGTATGGTGGAGTATAAGAGGGCCTCAGCAATCTAGGTTTTAGATGTCGAGGGAAGAGGGCAGCCGGCGGCTAGGGTTTAGACTAGACGACAACGGAAGGTTAGAGGGTATCTAGGGCGTCGACAGCTTGGGGGGGGGCAGTGGCGACCTAGATATTGGGTCTTGGGCGCCTAGGGCAAGAGGGATACCTTGGGGTGCGCCCCTACCCCTCCTTATATAGGTGGGGGCGTCCAAGGGTGTGATACGTCCAAAGCGTATCTACTTTCTCGAACACTTTTGCTATTGTTTCTCCTCTAAACTTGTGTGATTTGGATACAAATTACACGGACTGACACTGTTTTCAGTAGAATTACCTTGGTGTCTAGTTTTTGTGCAGAAAATCAACTATTGGGAAAAATCCCGAAAAATATGCCAAAAATCCTATTTCACCAGAAGATTCACGGAGCCAGAATACGAGACGGAGTGGAGGCCTGAGGGGCCCACACCCCCTGTCGCGCGGGCTAGGCATGGCCGCGCCTGGAGGGGGTGTGGACGGCTCAGGCACCCCCTCGGCCCCCCTCTTCGCCTATGAGTTGCCTCTTGACATAAAAACTCAGGGGGGTCGATGTTTTTCCAGAAAGAGTTCTGCTGCGCCGCCACCACCAAAAACCGCAATTCGGAACCAGAAACTCCGTTCTGGCACCCTGCCGAGACGGGGAATTTGGAGAGGATCATCACTATCATCATCATCAACAACGCCTCTCCATCAACCATCCATGTTTCCCTCATCCATGAGTGAGTAATCCCCCCACTGTAGGCTATGGGGATGGTAGTGATTGGATGAGTTATATCATGTAATCAAATAAGATTGTTAAGGCAGGTGCCTAGTATCTCTATTAGTGTTATTTGACTTTGTTGCAACTTGTTATGCTTAATGCTTTTCACTAGGGCCCAAGTGCCATGATCTCAGATATGAACTTATTATTGATTCATGATGATAGTATTGTTTGTGATCTTATCTGTAAGTTGTGTACACATATAATTGTCTGGATCCAAAGGCCCCGAAGTGACAGAAATTGGGACAGCCGAAGGGGATGGCTGTGATGTGAGGATCACATGTGTTCACGGAGTGTTAATGCTTTGCTCCGGTGCTCTATTAAAAGGAGTGCCTTAATTGCCAGTAGTTCCCTTGAGTCCCCGTTGTAACGGGCTGGCAGGACAAAAGATGTTGTGCAAGTTCTCATTGCGAGAACGCATGACTATATATGGATCACATGCATATGATTGTTTAGTACTTGGATGATTTATCTTATCTATCTGCAATTTCCCTAGATCTTGAAGTTAGATGTTTAGATTGGTCCATGCAACGCCCGTCCATCCATCCCTATGCCTACCGCACTCATATCGTATTGTTTGCTACTATTGTTACTATTGCTCTTGTTCTACACTTCTACTGCTGTTGTTACTTTGATATTGCTACTACAAAACTATTGCTATTGATGAACTTCTATGAGCAAGAACTATTTCTAGGTGCAGCTGAATTGACAACTTAGTTATTAAGGCTTATAAGTATTCTTTGGCTCCCCTGTGTCGAATCAATAAATTGGGTAATACTACCCTCGAAGACTGTTGCGATCCCCTATACTTGTGGGTCATCAAGACTATTTTCTGGCATCATTGCCGAGGAGCATAGCTTTATTTGTAAGTTCACTTGGATCTATTATTGTTCACCGCTACTCCTTTCATCATGGGGAAGCCTCGTGATGGAAATTTTCCTATTTTACCATCCACTACAAGAAGAGGTACTGTCCTAAACACCTCTACTGCTCTTGATTCACCGTCTGTTATAAGTAAGCTAGTCACACCACCACCACATACTCATGCTACACACACTGCTACTACTGCTAAATATGAAATTGCTTCTGATACTCATGATGTTACTTCTACTGTGCTTGATGCAAGTGGTTCATTAGGTCCATACCTAGATGCTACTATTGCTAGAACTATTTTGAGAAACACTGAAACTCCTAGTGAAGACACTATTACACCTATTAGCTCACCTGAGTCTAGAGAGATATGATATTAGTGATGGCTACATTGAAATGACTGATGAATTTATTGAAGAGTACCAAAACACACATGGTGCTAGTGCTATTAGGAATCTCCTTGAGAGACGTACCATCATTCCTAAACTGTCTTCTGATGCTAAGTTTGCCACTTCTCCCATAGATATTAAAGGTGAAGATTATGATTTCTCTCTTGATTTATCCTATTTAGACATTGTTGAGAAAGAAACTTTTTGTGGGACTGAAAATGAGAGTGTTGTGGCACATATGAATGAGCTTTCCACTATGAGTGCCTTATTCTCTGATAATTTTAAGATGCGCAAGTACTTTGTTACTAAGATCTTCTCTTTTTCACTAAAAGGAGAAGCTAAAGCTTGGTTTAATAGGTTACCTTTTGGATCCATTGATAACCCTGATTGTTCGATTGCTTTTTTCTTTCAGAAATATTTTCCTCCTAGTGCTAGACATGCTGATTTGCAGAAACTTTTTGGTTTTAAACAGGGAGAAGAAGAGAAATTGCCTGAGTCATGGACAAGGTTCTATGCCTTGATTCATGCACATCCTGGATGTCCATTACCTAAAAAATGAGCTTCTTGATATTTATTATAATGGACTAACTGATGATTCTAGGACATACCTAGATAGTTTTGCTAATTGTGTTTTCAGGAAAAGAACTCCTACAGATGCTGAAGAATTAATGGCTAAAATAAGCAAGAATTATGATGATTGGACTTCAACTGAACTAAATACACCTGAGCTTATTACTCCTGAACCAGTTGTGCCTGGACCAGTTCCAACGCCAACACCAAAGAAGAGGGGAGTGATTACATTAAATGATGAAGTGATGAAAGAAGCTAAGAAATGTCTTAAGGAGAAAGGTATTAGAGCTGAAGATGTGAAGAATCTACCTCCTATAGAAGAATTATGTAAGCCAATTCCCCACTCATCTACTATTGAGGTACACTCTCCCACTGTAATGAAGGTGATATTCCCTATGGTAAACCTCTTAATCAATGCTTAGAGGAACTTGACACCTTTATTGTTAAGCAAGGTAATTTTAATAAACAAGTTCAGAATCATTTATTGGAAAACTCTAGAGCTATTAATGAGTTGAAAGATATTGTGGAAAGAACTACTAATGATGTTAAAATGCTTTGTAAACACTTTCAAATGGTTCAAACTCAAATTGATCAACTTGCTAAGTTACAAAAAGATATGCTAGTTAATGCTTCAGGAGATAAACATGCTTATGGAATTAGAACTAGGATTGGTATAGCCACTCAAGATCCTTTATATCCTGAAGGACACCCTAAAAGAATTGAGCAGGATTCTCAACAAGGTGAAAACAGTGGTAGTCCTCATAAGAGAAAGAAAAAGAAACACAAAATAGTTGAGGAACCACCTGAACCTGCTGTAGATCCTAATAGTATATCTGTCTCTAATGCTAAAACTGAGAGTGGTAATGATAAAAATGATGCTCCTGATAAGGAGGAAGTTGAGAAAGAACCTGAGAAGCACACTAAGAACACTAGGTACACTAAGGAAGATTTCATTGCTAATGAACATGGTAGTGAAAGAGAACCTTGGGTGCAGAAACCTATGCCTTTTCCCAATAAGAAACACAAGTCAAAGGAGGAAGAACACTATAACAAGTTTTGTGAGTGGATGAAACCTTTATTTTTGCAAATTCCTTTGACTGATGCTATTAAGTTGCCTCCTTATTCAAAGTATATGAAGGATATTGTCTTTAATAAAAGGAAGATTCCTAATGAGGAAATTTTTACTTTGCTTGCTAATTATTCCTTCAATGATAAGGTTCCAAAGAAACTTGGTGATCCAGGTATACCAACTATTCCTTGATCTTTTAAGAATAATTATGTTAGAACTGCTTTATGTGATTTGGGTGCTGGAGTTATTGTTAGGTCATTTTCTCTCTACAAGAAACTCCAGCTAGAAAAGTTGATACCAACTGATATATCTTTGCAAATGGCTGATAAGTCAACTACTATTCCTGATGGTATATGTGAGGATGTTCATGTTCAAGTGGCTCATAATTGCTTGGTTTTAACTAATTTTGTTGTGCTTGAGATGCCTGAAGATGATAATATGTCCATTATTCTTGGGAGACCTTTTCTTAATACTGCAGGTGCTATAATCAATTGTAATCAAGGAAAAGTAGCTTTTAATATTAACGACAAAGAGCATACTGTCTATTTCCCCAAGAAGATTGATAAGAGCTATTGCCTGAATTCCATTGAAAATATTGAGAGCATCAAAGTTGGAGAAATATATTGTCCCATTCCACAAGGAAGTTTTGAAACTATTATGATTGGGACTATTGCTATCAAGTTTGAGGTAACATAATTATTTTGTGAAATTCAAAGTTTTTTATATAAGATTGTTTTGGTAACAAGACTTGATCAACCTTGTTAACAAAGGGATTTTAATGAACAAAACAATGCTTTCATAATGGTTATACTTGCTCACTTTTATTTTTCTCCTTCCTAGTCTTTAATCTTTCTCTTGTTAGTCTTAGTTTTGCTAGTTGTTTGCTTGTTAGCGTGTCTTAGAACTTCTATAGTTTTGGTTTTGGTTTGCTTTTGCTTCTTCTAAAAAATATTTTTCTACGAGAAAATCAATTTTCATACCCTGAAAATTGGCCAAAAATAAAGTTTCCCGAAAAATCCCAGAAAATTCATATTAAATTTTTTCTCAAAAAAGGGGAAGAGGGACACCTGGTGTGGCCTAGGGGGACCCACCAAGCCAGCACACCCCTGGTGGCGCGGCCAACCCTAGGGCGCGCCTAGCCTGGGTGGGGCCCACCTATGTCCCTCCAAGTTGCCTCCTTCCAGCCACTTCTTTCTCTCTCCCGAAAAACACCGGAAAACTTTCTCAAGCTCGAGTTCCTACTGTTCTTGCTCCCGATTTTCGATATCCTTGCTCAGCCCATCTTTGCTGCTGATTTTTGGAGGGATTGCTCCTTGGTATGTGCCTCCTCCACTTGTCCAATTAGATTTGTGATTGGTAGATTTTATCTTGAGTATTTTGCTTCTATAGGTACAGTTTGTGTGAGCTTGCATGCTTGTTCTATGACTAGAGATTTCATTTTGATGCATGTTTATCCCTCTAGCAAGTTCATGTAGTAGTTCCTCATTATTTATCAACTTGGAAATCACCTGGTTTGATTTTTGTCTAAATTTTTTAGAAAGGAAGATGAGTGCATACCCACTGAATCAATATGATTTGATGGTACCTGAGCCAATGAAGGTCCATCGCGAGGAAGAAGTTTTCCCTTCCATATATCCATGCCCTAAATTTTTGAGAGCCGCGGGGATCTTCCAGGATTTCCAAACTATGATTACTAATGTAGGGTTGGAACACTTTGTTGAAGAGGAACCATTTCAATACGTTAAGCTAACCATGGTTGTGGTGCAGGACTTCCGGTTTATTTGGTCCTCGTCTAACCCCATGGTCCATTATAAAATCAACAATATAGCTGTCGACCTGCCTTTTGCTGATTTCTGTGAAGTTATTAGAGTGCCACATTGGGGATCTTGTGAGAAGATCAAGGAGAGGCCTAAGCCACTTATGGATTTATATGCTGAAATTTTCCAAGGTTGCGACTTCTCAAAGGAAAGTGGTACAATTCGGAACATTCAGTTCCCATCCATTAGATATTTTGCCTATTTCATTACCAAGTGTGTTCTTGCTATAAAGACTGCTAGAAAGTTATCTTCATTTGATCTAGCTTTTATCTCAGCTGCTTTGAATAGGGATAGATCTTATAACCTGGGTGCCTTGATAACTTACCGTCTTACCACCAACCACGAGAGGGGCGGAATTTTTGGAGGCCTCATTGCCTCTTGTTTGATAGATTTTCATGGTTTAGAGCCGCACCATTCAGATTATCGGTTCCCCATAGAGTGACTTGATCTCAATTCCATGGTTCAACATAATTTTGTTTCTTCTTGGGCTTCTGTGAGAGATTTAACGTATGAGATATCCTTTGTCAAGCGTGGTTGGAGAGGGGGTAGGACTGAGAAAGTAGTCTATTTGCCTGCACCTGCTTTATTTAATTTTGATAACAGGCAAGGACGGTCACTCACGAAGGAAGAGTTTGACACATACGTGGCGTATCTCTCCCAGCAAGAGGAGAATGTTGGAGAGGATGCCGAAGATGATTCGGTTCAGCCCTCCAACATGGAGGAGTCTTCATACCAGCAGCCCTCCTATGATTGGAGTGCGTCTTCTTCTTCATCGCGAGGGCCTGATTATGATCATTCCTATGATGACCCACCAGCTTGGGGTTACTACCCGCGCTATTGAGCCCCACTTAGGCCAAAAGCCTAAGCTTGGGGGGAGGTATACCGACATCACACTCATCTATATATCATGTTTCGTCCGTTCTTTGTATATCCATGTTTCGTTTTCTTTTTGGTTCTTGTTTCTGCTTTCCCAAAACACAAAAATACCAAAAATATTTTTGTTGTTTCTCTTGGTTTGTTTCTTTGATTTCTAGCTTTGTTTGCCTTAAAGAAAAACCCAAAGATTTTGCTTTGTTTGTTTTTTCTTTATGCGCTTGCTTTTAAAAATCAAAAACACCAAAAATATTTGTTGTTCCTCTTTGGTTTTGTGAAGTTCTATGCAGGGTCAGCAGTTCTCAGTGGACTTTGGTTTCATGTTATTATTCAAGCCACACAAGTGACGGGAAATAATGAAGATTAAGACAACTTGAGGTGTGGTAAGAGGCTGGTAACGAACTCTAGTTGTTTTCATTTTTGTACATATACAAATCATTGTGGGCATGCTTAGTCTGTTCATGTAAGGTGTATGTTATTTATGGATGCTTAGTAGTTCTTGCTTTCTTATGATTAGCTCCAGCTTGCTAATAGTTTGTAGCATGTCATATGAATGTTTGCTTGCATTGTTCTATTCATAACTTGGTATGATATTGTGGTATCCTCCTCTGAATGTTTCATGTGAATCGACTTGGCACATGCTCACACATGCATATGACTGAACAATAGTCATTAAGCCTCGATGATTTATTTTGCCCCAGAGTTCTTGTATCACTTTCATGCCATAATTAGTCATGTTTTGTTGCAAGCATGATTATGATAGTTATTGCTCTCTCGTTTGTCGCTCCCTCTCTATTGCTAGCCTTCACTTGCACTAAGTATGAGCTCTATTCGTGCTTCCAACTCCCCAAAACCAATATTGCCAACAATGTCCACCATACCTACCTACTAGCATAATTTGATATTCTGTGCATATTTATTATGCCTCGTTTTCTTCCAAATAAAATGTTTGACTGTTATGGGAAAAATAGTTAGTAAAGCTCTCACGAACTTGATGGTACACTTTACTCCTTGCACTTAATAAACCTGAACCATTGTGACTGTCCATGAAAGTTATATGCTTGCAAATTATAGGCTAGGAGTTAGCAGGACCGTGCTGTCACGAGGAACGCTTTCAACACCTATAAATATATACCCATTTGATATCATGCTCTTTTGCTTGCAGATGTCATTGGTGTGAAATAAAAGGGGAGCTTGTAAGTTCATGGAGTTATATATATGTGTTAGAGAAACGCCTGGGCCTCTAGCCTAAGCCATGCCTAATCATGGTGGAAACTTGCAGCATAACTATAATGAGCAATCTGTGAAGCATCCTCAATAAAAAACTATGCAAATAACAAATAAAAAGATCACTGAGATGCTCATTGTCTGCTTGCCTTATCATTTTGATTACGGGATATCTCCTGTATCATGTGCAAGGGGTAACCCGTTGGCGGTTCTCTATGATACACATGTATTTACTATGACAAGAACTTACCGGTAACTAAAGTTGAGTAGCATGAGGAGCGGCCCTCGTACTCAAGGGACATGATATTTCCAGTTTATGGTCTGTCAAGCATATAACTCATATTGGACCTCACTTTCACCTTAACCATTTAAAGATGCCTATGATAGGGGCAATGAGAGCTCAAAGCTAATGAGTACCATACTTTCAGCATTTGGAAGCCTTTCAAACTTTTCAAAACCTTTTCACTTACTTGTTGAATCACCACTTATTCTATGAGCACCTTCTTGAGAGCTTAGTTGTCATTCTTGGTGTAATGTGCTTGTCTTAAAACTTGGTTAATTATGTCATGACTTTGATGCTTGTATCTCTGATATCTTTACTTCTAGTCTTCACTTGAACTTCAGAGGTGCCTTGGCATTCATGTTTTGCTCCACCATCAAAGGCAAGCAAGATACCACTCTATCATACCTTCTTATGAGCATTGCAATGTTGCTTATGTTTATGTTTCATGCTACTTATTATTATTAAGTTGGAATCTCTTCATAGCTTGCAATGACTATTAAGTAGACTTAGTTGCATACTCCTTATTATGAATTGTCTAAGTATCTACTCCTGTGCTGAGAATATTTACATCATATGAAGCAAATGTGTTTGTGAAAGTTCTTTTATCACACTCAGTTTTCAACTGAATTGCTTGAGGACAAGGAATAAGCTAAGCTTGGGGGAGTTGATATGTCCAAAACGTATCTACTTTCCCGAACACTTTTGCTATTGTTTATCCTCTGAACTTGTGTGATTAGGATACAACTAACACGGACTGATGCTGTTTTCAGCAGAATTACCTTGGTGTCTAGTTTTTGTGCAGAAAATCAACTATCAGGAAAATCCCGAAAAATATGCCAAAAATCCTATTTCACCAGAAGATTCACGGAGCCAGAATACGATACGGAGTGGAGTCCTGAGGGTCCCACACCCCCTATCGCGTGGGATAGGCCTGGCCGCGCCTAGAGGGGTTGTGGCCGCCTCAGGCACCCCCTCGGCCCCCTCTTCGCCTATAAGTTACCTCTTGACCTAAAAACTCAGGGGGGGTTGACGTTTTTCCAGAAAGAGTTCCACTGCGCCGCCACCACCAGAAACTGCAATTCGGAACCAGAAACTCCGTTCTGGAACCCTGCCGGGACGAGGAATTTGGAGAGGATCATCGCCATCATCATCAACAACGCCTCTCCATCAACCACCCATGTTTTCCCCATCCATTGTTAGGGCATGGTGCCTAGTATTGGATGAGTTCTATCATGTAATCGAATACGATTGTTAGGGCATGGTGCCTAGTATCTCTATTAGTGCTATTTGACTTTGTTCCAACTTGTTGTGCTTAATGCTTGTCACTAGGGCCCAAGTGCCATGATCTCAGATCTGAACTTATTATTGATTCATGATGATAGTATTGTTTGTGATCTTATCTGCAAGTTGTGTACACATATCATTGTCCGGATACAAACGCCCCGAAGTGACAGAAATTGGGACATCCGGAGGGGATGGCTGTGATGTGAGGATCACATGTGTTCACGGAGTGTTAATGCTTTGCTTTGGTGCTCTATTAAAAAGAGTACCTTAATTGCCATTAGTTCCCTTGAGGCCCTGCTGCAACGGGCTGGCAGGACAAAAGATGTTATGCAAGTTCTCATTGCGAGCACGCATGACTATATATGGAGCACATGTCTATGATTGTTTAGTACTTGGATGCTTTATCTTATTTATCTGCAATTTCCCTAGATATTGAAGTTACATGTTTATACTGGTCCATGCAACGCCCGCCCATCCATCCCTATGCCTACCGCACTCATATCTTACTGTTTGCTACTATTGTTACTATTGCTCTTATTCTACTGCTGCTGTTACTTTGCTATTGCTACTACAAAACTGTTGCTACTGATAAACTTCTGTGAGCAAGAACTATTTCCAGGTGCAGCTGAATTGACAACTCACTTGTTAAGGCTTATAAGTATTCTTTGGCTTCCCTTGTGTCAAATCAATAAATTGGGTAATACTACCCTCGAAGACTGTTGTGATCCCCTATACTTGTGGGTCATCAGGGTGTTCCCAACCCAGGTGGAAACCCTCCCTAACTCAGAAACCATGTTGGGATTTGACTTTTTCAAACTGCCTTTTTGACTTTCAAATTAGAGTTTGATTTCTCTCTTCCAAGTGTCTAGCCAAGTGACCTAGGACATGATGCAACCATTCCACTTTGTCATGACACATCCATGTACCCTTCCCCTTTCGGTTCGGTGGACATTCTAGACCCTTCTAGAATATTCTGGTGAAAACACTAAAACCATTCCCGAACTCCGGAATTAGACTTTCCTTATATGAATCTTATTCTCCAGACCATTTTGGATCTCCTCGTGACATCTCGGATCCCATCTGAGACTCCGAACTACATTCGGTCTCTTTACTCACATTCCATATCTACTAAACAACATTGAATCCTTTAGTGTGTCTCCCTACGGTTCGGGAATTATGCAGACATGGCCGAGACTCTTCTCCGATCAATAACCAATAGAGGAATCTGGAAATTCATAAGTCTCCCACATATTTCTACGATTACTTCATGATCAAATGAACCATTTACATACGATACCAATTTCCCTTTATCTCGCGGTACTTTACTTATCCGAGATTTGATCGTCGGTATCTCTGCATACCTAGTTCAACCTCGTTACCGATAAGTACTCTTTTCTCATTCCCGTGATATGTGATCCCTTGTGAGCTAGTCACATGCTTGCAAGCTAATTGGATGACATTCCACTGAGAGGGCCCAAAGTATATCTATCCGTCATACGGATGGACAAATCCCACTCTTGATCCATGTGCCTCAACACATACTTTCCGAACACTCAATGCCACCTTTATAACCACCTAGTTATGAAGTGGTGTTTGATGTCATCAAAACATCCATCCGGTGATGGTGATTAACATGATCTCATGGTCGAAGGATTTAGGTTACTATGTATTTGAAAGCTTATAGCAAGTGAACTATTTAAATGACTTGATCTGATGCTACACTTAACTATAGGAGTATGTCCATCACATCATTCTCCTAATGATATGACCTTGTTGTTAATAACATCTCAATGTTCATGATCAGGAAACCATGATCATATATTAACCAACAAGCTAGTTTAACAAGAGGCTTTACTAGGGATTCTTACATGTTTACAAATCACACAAGTATTAATGTTTCCGGTTAATACAATTATAGCATGGCATGTAAACATTTATCATAAGCATGACGATATGATAATAAACACTTTATTATTGCCTCTTGGGCATATCTCCAACAGTCTCCCACTTGCACTAGATGTAGGGGTTCGTAGCATGGAAAACAAAATTTTCTACCGCTTGCGCACAAACAAGCCAAGATCTATCTACTGGATTGTAGCAACGAATTGATTAGAGTACTCACCCTTGAAGATTCCAAAGCGGTTAACGAGAGCAGATTCTCGTGGGTGATGTAGTCGTACACTTGCCGATCTCAAGATCACGTAGACGATCCTTCCGGCAGCGCTTCCGCAGTCGGTGACACGTTCGGTACTCGATGAAAACCTTCCTCTCCCTTGTTCCAGCAGGTAGCAGAGGTTGTAGTTCTCCCCTCGCGATTCCGGCAGCACGACGGCGTGGTGTCAGAAGTAGAGGGAAGATCTCGCAGGGCTTCGCCTAAGCCGGTGCGAGTTATGGTGGATCTAGGGTTTTTCAGCGATCTAGGTTTAGAAGGCCGGGAGGAGGAGGAGGTTTCGGATGCGGCTAGGGCGACGACGACGAGGCGGCAGCGGCGGCGGTTGGTGGCGGCGGCGGCGCACAGGGTGGGGAGGGCTAGCTCTTGTGTTGTTTAGGGCATCCCTCCCCCTCTATTTATGAGAGGGGGGGGGGCAGCCTTGGGAGGGGAGAGTTTGAATCCAAACCCAAACCCAAGTTGGATTGAAGGAAGGACTCTTTCCTTCTTCCACTAGGAAACCATTGTTCCAGTTTGACTTTTCAAACCTCCCATTTGAGTTTCAATTTAGAGCTTCAATTCTCTCTTGCAAATGCCCAAACCAAGTGACCTAGGATATGATCCAATCATTCCAATTACCCATGACACATTCATGGACCATTCCCCTTCCGGTCCGGTGAAACTTCTAGAACCTCTCCAATGAAAACATCGAAATCATTCCCGAACTCCGGAATCGGACTTTCCTTATATGAATCTTATTCTTCGGACCATTTCAGATCTCCTCGTGATATCCCAGATCCCATCCGAGACTCCAAACAACATTCAGTATCCCTACTTACATTCCATATCTACTAAACAACATCGAATCCTTAAGTGTGTCTCCCTACGGTTCGTGAATTGTGCGGACATGACCGAGACACTTCTCCGATCAATAATCAATAGAGGAATCTGGAAATTCATATGGCTCCCACATATTTCTACGATTACTTTGCGATCAAATGAACCACTTACATACGATACCAATTTCCCTTTGTCTCGCGATAGTTTACTTATCCGAGGTTTGATCGTCGGTATCTCTGCATACTTAGTTCAACCTCGTTACCGATAAGTACTCTTTTCTCGTTCCCATGATATGTGATCCCTTGTGAGCCAGTCACATGCTTGCAAGCCAATTGGATGACATTCCACTGAGAGGGCCCAGAGTATATCTATCCGTCATATGGATGGACAAATCCCACTCTTGATCCATCTGCCTCAACACATACTTTCCGAACACTCAATGTCACCGTTATAGCCACCCAGTTACGGTGTGGTGTTTGATGTCATCAAAGCATCCTTCTGGTGATGGTGATTAGCATGATCTCATGGTCGAAGGAATTAGGTTACTATGTATCAGAAAGCTTATAGCAAATGAACTATTGAAATGACTTGATCAATGCTACGCTTATCTATAGGAGTATGTCCATCATACCATTCTCCTAATGATATGATCTTGTTGTTAACAACATCTCAATGTTCATGATCGAGAAACCATGAAAATATATTAACCAACAAGCTAGTATTATAAAGAGGCTCTACGAGGGACTCTAATTTAGTTCACAAATCACACAAGTATTAATATTTCCGGTTAATACTATTATAGCATGAATGTAAACATTTATCATAAACACAAAGATATATAATAACCACTTTTATTATTGCCTCTAGGGCATATCTCCAACAGTCTCCCACTTGCACTAGAGTCAACTAATCTAGATTACATGGTAATATACCGAACACCCATGGTGGTTTGGTGCTGGTCATGTTTTTCCCTCGGGAGAGGTTTAGTCAATGGATCCGCCACATTCAGATCTGTGTGTACTTTGCAAATCTTTATGTCACCATCTTGGACATGCTCTCAAATAGCGTGGAAACATAGCTTGATGTGCTTCAGCTTCTTGTGTGACCTTGGTTCTTGCGCATTGGCTATGGCGCCCATTTTATCACAGTAGATAGACATTGGGTCCAGCGCACTTGGAACCACACCGAGCTCTATAATGAACTCCTGCATCCATATCGCCTCTTGTGAAGCCTCCGAAGCAGCTATATATTCCGATTCAGTTGAAGATCTCGCCACAACGCTTTGCTTTGCACTCCTCCAGCTAACTGCTACACCATTCAAAGTAAATACGTATCCAAATTGAGATTTAGAATCATCTGGATCGGTGTTCCAACTAGCATCGGTGTAACCATTAACAACGAGCTGTTCATCACCTCCATAAGAAAGAACCATATCCTTAGTTCTTCTCAAGTACTTAAGGATGTTTTTAACCGCTGTCCAATGATTCACTCTTGGATCACTTTGATATCTGCTAGTCAAACTAACATCATATGCAATGTCGGGTCTAGTACATAGCATGGCATACATAAGAGATCCTATGGCTGAGGCATAGGGAGTCTTACTCATCCTTTCTCTATCTTCTGTCATTGCAGGACTTCGAGTTTTACTCAAGGTCGTATTGGGCAACATGGGCAAGAACCCTTTCTTGCTATCTTCCATTCCAAACCTCTTTAGAACTTTGTCCAAATATGTACTCTGTGACAATGATATTTGGCATCTCGATCTATCTCTATAAATCTTTATGCCTAATATATAAGCTGCTTCACCAAGATCTTTCATTGAAAAACTATTATTCAAATAATCCTTGACACTATTAAGAAGGTCTACATCATTCCCAATCAACAATATCTCATCTACATATAGAATTAAGAATGCTACAGAGCTCCCACTCACTTTCTTGTAAATACAAGCTTCTCCATAAGTTTGTATAAAACCCAAACTTTTGATCACCTTATCAAAACGTTGATTCCAACTTCGGGATGCTTGCTTCAATCCATAAATGGACCGTTGAAGTTTGCATACCTTGTTAGCATCTTTAGGATGGACAAAACCTTTGGGTTGCACCATATACAACTCTTCATCAATGTCTCCATTGAGGAATGCTGTTTTGACATCCATCTGCCATATCTCATAATCATAATATGCAGCGATTGCTAACAAAATCCTCACAGACTTTAGCTTCGCTACCGGTGAGAAAGTCTCATCGTAGTCAACTCCTTGAATTTGTCGAAACCCTTTTGCGACAAGTCGAGCTTTATAGACAGTAACATTACCATCAGCATCTGTTTTCTTCTTGAAAATCCATTTGTTCTCGACAGCCTTCTAGCCATCCAGTAAGTTCACCAAAGTCCATACTTGGTTTTCGTACATGGATCCAATCTCGAATTTCATGGCTTCTTGCCATTTATTGGAATCTTGGCTCATCATCGCTTCCTCATATGTCGCAGGGTCATCGGTGTTGTCCACCAACATGACACTCATAACGGGATCATACCAATCAGGAGTGGTACGAGTTCTCGTTGACCTGCGAGGTTCCGTAGTAACTTCAACCGAAGTTTCATGGTCAACATCATTAGCTTCCTCTCTTATTGGTGTAGGCGCCATGGGAACTACTTGCGGTGCTGTGCTACTCTCAAGTTTGAGAGAAGGTTTAACAACCTCGTCGAGTTCTACTTTCCTTCCAGTCACTTCTTTCGAGAGAAACTCCTTCTCTAGAAAGGATCCATTCTTGGCAACAAAGATTTTGCCCTCCGATCTATGATAGATGGTATACCCAATAGTTTACTTTAGGTATCCTATGAAGACGCATTTTTCCGCTTTGGGTTCAAGCTTGTCGGGCTGCAACTTCTTTACATAAGCTTCGCAACCCCGAACTTTAAGGAACGAAAATTTAGGTTTCTTCCCAAACCATAATTCATACGGTGTCGTTTCAACGGATTTAGATGGTGCCCTATTTAAAGTGAATGCGGCTGTTTCTAATGCATAACCCTAAAATGATAGCGGTAAATCTATAAGTGACATCATAGAACAAACCATATCTAAGAGAGTTCGATTACGATGTTCGGACACACCATTACGTTGTGGTGTTCCCGGCGGTGTCAATTGTGAAAGTATTCCGCATTTCTTCAAATGCTCGCCAAACTCGTAACTTAGATATTCACCTCCACGATCAGATCGTAGAAAGGTAATCTTCTCGTTACGTTGATTCTCTACCTCACTTTGAAATTCCTTAAACTTCTCGAAAGTCTCGGACTCATTTTTTGGTATTCCGCATTTCCACGATCAGATTGTAGAAATAAGTCTCGGACCGATGTGTGTGGCCCAATTTTGGATTTGGCACTGCATAGCATACATGTCATTGCATCATGAGCATCATTGCAAAAAAATCAGTTTCAAACTTTTTGTCAAAACCCACTTGCATGCCTTGTCACATACACTTGAGTGCTCGGTTTCTATCTTGCATATGCTGGAAAGATTTAGTTTAGGATTTTGTAAGGCACACGTGCGTAGAGGGTCCCGATACGAACCTATAGCAATTTGAATCGCCTCATTTGGAGCTATGGTTCAAAAGTTACAGTTAACTGATTTTTTTTTTAAATTTGGACAGTTCTGTCAGTTTCAGATATTAGGTTCAGATAAGAAAACGTCCAGGAAAAAGAAGAAGGAAATCGAAAAAAGGAGAAACCGGCCGCCAGCCGCGGCCCAGCCGGCCGGCCCACCCGGTGTCTGCCAGCGCTGTAGCCGACGCAGCCAGCAGCGCGTAACCGCGTGGGCGGCAGATAGAAACTGCCGCCGCAGCCAACCCACCTAGCCCAGCGCCACTGCCAGTGGGCCCCGCCCGTCAACCTCCGCCTGACACTCCCATGTGGACCCCGCGGGTCATCCCTTTCCTCTGTCTCTCCCGTGTCCGTGAGGAACACCGATTTCACGAGAAAATCGGGCCGAATCCGAACAACCCCGAGTAGCTGTTGCCCCCCTCTTAATCCCTAGTTCCTCCTCTTCGAAAGCCCCCAAAAATCGTCACCTACGACGCCGCCATCTACGCGAGATTCCTCGCCGGAGTACGACGTCGCTGCCGCCATTACCGTCGGTACGGACTCGAGCTCGCTGCACCGGCCGCCCCTCCTACCCCGATGACCCTCCCATCTTCCCCTCGCTCGGCCGCATCGCCCTGACCAATTCCCTTTGCCGCAGGTCCCCTGGAGCAAGCCCCCGAGCCCGAGCACAGCCGTCTGCCTCCAGCCGCTCGCTGCCATCGCTAGCGGAAGCGAAGCTTCACGTCGTGGACGCCCCCGAGACCGCCGGACCCCGCTGAACCCCGTCGCACCCCTCCCCGCCGTCGGCGATCGCCGGAGAAGCCGCCACCGTCATCAATGAACCGCCACCACCGTCGTCGACCACCCTGGTGAGCACCGCCAGCCGTAGCCCTTCGATCACAAATGAACGGCCCAGATGGCCCGTGGACCGGTGCCTTGACTGCTGACTGGTCAGCGCCGCGCCACGTTAGCGTGGACTAGTCAACTGACTGTTGACTGTTTAATTAAATCGATTTAATTTGGCAGAAAATAGCTGAAACTTGTAAAATCAATAAAAATTAAACTACTGGGCCAAAAATTACAAATAAGATATTGTTGGATTCAGTTTTTCACTTAGGATATTGCTGTACAAATGTTTCATACTTTTGCAGCAAGGTTTTGCCGTGATTAATTAAATAGTTTAATGTCCTATTTAGAGTAATAAATTCATAGGAAAAGATCTACAACTCCAAAAATTGCAAATGAGGTGTCCCTGGAATCAATAGAACAAGTAGATTCTGTTTGTGAATTAAAAAGGTAACCTTACTGTACTGAAATTTGCAAAAACAATTAAAAGGCTTTCTGGAGTATTTTAATTGTATGAAAGGTTCTGTAGCTCCTTTTTGAGTGATTCCAGTTGGTACTAGTTCTATTTTAGGTTGCCTACACAGTAGGTATTTTTGCAAGATTTTACAAACTATTTAACAGCAGTGGTTTAATAATTGGATTACAGCTCCATTATTTGGCCATTTCAAATTGCATGCCTTGTTTTCAATGCTTTTAAAATGTTTTCCATGCATACATACAGTAGGTATACTGAACAAAGATGTGGAAAGCTACTGTAGCATTGTTCAACTTGTCATGCATGCATTTTGCATTTTTATGTTTGTATATGATTGTTTATGTGTTGCAATTATGTATCGTGTAGATTATGACAAGTGCAATGCTTGCTTCTATAAGGACTGTACTCTCGACTCCTACCGTCAAGGCAAGTAGTTGATATTTTGTTCATGAATTGTCCTACTATTTTTCCATTGTGCATTTGTAGTGTATTTTTGGTAGCTACATGTGTAGGTATTACTATGCTATGCTATGTCCTATGTATTGTGGTAGGGAAATCCTTTGTAGTTGAGCTCCTGTATGGTAGATGTGCTTAGCATTGCTGTAGATACGAGGAAGGGATCATGCTTTGGTAAAGTAAAGGTTTTGTTCTACCAAAACAACATAATGTTAATGAACTACCTGGGCGGAGTGGCTGGATTAGTCATCGGAGTGTGAATAATGGTGGGGAATGCCGCCCAGGGTACTGAGAAGGATTAGTTGTCTTTATTCCAGTAGCTTACATGTGCAACCATGTGCCAGTAAGAAATGGGTGGCTGGTTGGACTTAGTAGGTCGTGGTGACCCGAACCCAGCGTAGCCAGAGATGTAGTGAATGGTAGGTTGGGACCGGTGCGCAGTGGGGTTTGGGGATCTACTTCCCGAACGGCCTCTTCTTGGACTTCTCCCTATCGGCACACAATATGCGTGTGGTGGTACGAGCTGGGTTGTCCAAGTCACATGGGTAAAGTGTACAAACCCCTGTAGGGTGTATGATCTAAATGCTTAGTCGTGTCCCCGGTTACGGACAATTGAGTTGCTTGATATTGATACTATGAAATATTCTCGCTCATCCTTATTTCTTGATTTCTAAAACTTGATGGGTGAACTTAATGGGTTGTTGTGAATAAAAATTGTCGTGGGAATGACCACGGCAGATGCTGCAATCGGCAGCGAGTAGTAGAACATGGGGCAAGGGCGGCCAGCCATCTGCGGTGCGAGATGAGGGCGGAGACACAAGGATTTACCCAGGTTCGCCCCCCCGGAGGGTAAAGACCTACTCCTGCTAGATTGTATTATGGTGGAAGTACAATGGGGCGAGCTCGGCGGCTAGGCAGCGAGTCTCTTGGGTGGATGATGGGACGTATCCTCTACACGCCCTTTAGGGAGGTTTATATAGACTCACCCCCTAGGGTTTACAGATCTCAACCGAATCAGTTAAGGTTTCATCAATCGTTTAACCTAATCCGACTAGGCCTATCTATGCTTCTGGGCCTTCAGCTTCCAGTCGCCTGAGTCCACGCCAGGTCTTGATCCAGTCGCCATTACCGCAGGCCCACTCGCAGGTGCCTGGGGCAGTCGGAAACGTCCTGCTGGGTATACCCCGGTAGGCGTATCCCCATCAGTAGTCCCCGAGGCCGTCGTTGATTGGTCTTAGGTGGTCGCTGGCAGTCGGTGTATACGGCTCCAATGCGGACGCCCAGTCGAATCGGCGGTGGACTCCTGAATAAAGGAAACACCAGTTACTCTAGTCGCACTAACGGCGACCGATTGGGTCGCAGCTTGGCGAATGGGTCGGCGAATATTCAGTCACTGTTGTAGTGATCGGGTTGGCGAGTAAGCAAGTCGCGCGGAGCGACGAGTCGAGTGGATGAAGTTGGACCGTCAAGTGGGGTCAAAACTAGCCGTTGGGGTAATCCAACGGTAACTTTTGGCGTAATCACCGCGTAGTAACGGCTCCCGAAATTGGCGGGTAACAACCGCTATATAAGGAGAATGACGGGCGAGCGGGGAAACACTCCTTCATCTTTCCTCCGATCTTGCCCATCTCCGTTTCCACCCCGCATCGCGATCCAGCCGATCCAGAGAGCCCCGACCTCCACAAATCTTCCAACCAATGGCCCCCTCCACCGAACCATGGGGCCGATCCAAGTGCACCAGGGCGCTATTAGCGTCGTTCGAGGAGGCCGGGATCCTGCGCGCCGGCAGGTGGCGCATCCCCGCGGCCGGAGAGGTGACTCCGGACCTGCGCGAGGGAGAATTCGTTTGCTTCCCCAGCCACCTGGAGCGGGGGATGGGGTTTCCCACTTCTCTTTTCTTCCGGCGCTTCTGCGCCTTCTACGGGATCCAGCCGTCGGACCCGGGCCCGCATAGCATCGAGCAGCTCGCCATCTTCGTGGCGTTCTGCGAGTGCTATCTGGGCTGCAGGCCCTACTTCCCCCTGTGGCAAGATCTATTCCATGGGAGGATTAGTCGCGAAGAATCAGGCGGCCCGATGCTGGCTGCGGGTGGCCTGGCGTTTCAGCTGAAGTCAAAGGCGTCGTTCTTCGACCTGATGCTGCCGGCCAAGGCAGCAAACGAGTGGAAGAAATCCTGGTTCTACGTCACCGAGGTGACTCCAGACGGCGAGGTGGCGCTTCCAAGATACTCCGCCAACCGGCCCGAACCGCGTCAGCTCCAGGTTGGCAAGCTCCCGCTGGATCAGCGGATGGTTATCGACGAAATGTTGCAAACCATCCGCGGCCTGAAGAAGAAGGGCCTCCAAACCATCAATCTTTACAACTGCTGGCTCGGGCGGCGGCTCGTGCCTTTGGCCCGCTGTGACCATTATATGTACGAGTACGCGGGTAGAGACGACCCGACAAAATCCTGCCTCGTCGAGTGGAAGCTCGAGGACTACATCGTAGCTCTGAAGAAGATCACCCAGGTGGCGTACCTGGACGCGAAGGCCGGGGTTGCCCCCTATACCGCAAGGCGCCCAGCTCCAACGGTAAGTCGCCATTTTTGTCACCATTCGCAGTCGCAGTTATGCTGACGTTGTTTCATTTTTATTGTAGCTGTTCCAAGTGGTGGAAGGATGGCTCTCACCTGCAGACGACGAAAACTCGAGCTCATCCGTTCAGGACGGGAGCGAGTCGCCACCCGCCAAAGGCGACGTCGGGAGCGACGCGGGTGATGACGACGAAGATGAAGAAGACGAGCCCGTGGAGGACGCCGCCCCGATGGTTCGCAAAACTCGCGGGCAACATCAGCACGAGCTCGAGGCGAGTAAGAGCCTCGAACATCACAATGACGATGACGATGAGCTCCCCTAGCACACCTCGCATCGTGAGGCTACACCGTTGAAGAAGAAGAAGAAGAAGAAGAAGAAGGAGGTGAAGGCTCCGCCAAGAAGGAAGACGAAGCCGGCAAAGCAGGCGTCTCCGCCTCGCTCTGCGACTAGTTCTGACACCAGCAGCTCGGCTAAGGGTGAAGCGGCGCACACGACGGCAGCACCAGAAGTCGCTGCCCTCCTGGATGAGGTACATCTGGCCTCGCTTCCACCCCTATTCGCCCCGGTCTCTGGGTTGGGGGATACTCCAGCCGCAGCAGCTTCGCCTCCCAGGAGAGCTCCTGCAGACGTCATCACGGAGGCTCCTGTCGCGGTCTCGTCTTAGAAGAGGCCCTCCGTGTCTTGGGCACATGATGTGTTCGAGATGGGCCTCAGTCGGAAACTGGGCCCTGAGCTGGAGAAGCCGGCCAGCATCCGCACGGGACTGCGGTTCATACCAGTCGCCAAGTAAGTCTTGTTCGTCTGCTTGCCTTCCTTTGTAATCGGACAATTTTGCTCATATCGTTGTTTCACAGGACTGGAGTTAAAAATATCGGCCACCCTTCTGTGGCCAAGGTTCCGCCAGTCGTCGCCGAGGAGGATCCCTCGCGGAAGAGGAAAGCTGATGAAGTCGCCGCTCCCGCAGACAGCGCTAAGAGGGTGGAGGGCGACGATGTCGTCACGGTCTCTGACGACACGACAGTTGCTCCGAGCGATCCTCCGACTGCGGCGGAGGTGGCTTTGAAGAACAAGGAGGCTGTTCCCTCTCCCGGGGTGACCGAGCCGACTCCCAGTGGCACTGGGGCGTCCACCGCGACCTTCCCCCGTTTCATGGCCAAAGCGGCCACAGCGAGTGGCGCACTGCCAACGAGCCAAACGCCTGGGGTCATCAAGACGGAGGTCGAGCAGCGTCGTGGACACACTCTAGCTCTGCTTGCGTCTGTGGACGTGCTACAGCTCCACGGCATGCTGGGCGCAGCCATCCAGGTATGTCCAGTCCCCGAGGATCGGGCCAGTGAATTTCAGTGGTCGGATTCTTTTAGTGTTTTTGTAGCCTCCAGTCCCCGAGTGCCTAGTCGCTGAATTTCAGCGGGTGGGCACTTAAGATTCCATTGTTGTTGATAGTTTGATTTGTTTGCAGGGCTTGCAGCATGAATCGGCCGATCGGCTTGCTACAAAGTGTCACGTGGAGAAGGAACTTGTTGCCGTCCAAGAAACGAACAAGGGACTCCAAGCAATCGCTGCCAAGGCAGAGGAGGTCCGCTAGGGCCTTGTCCCGGCGGGTGAGCTGACGGCGGCTCAATCTGCCTTGAGTACGGCTGAGAAGCGGATCGCTGATCTGGAGCGCGAGCTCAAGGAAGCGAAGGTGGAGGCGAGCTCAGCGGATGGGCAAGCAAAAGCTGCTGTTACGGCTACCGCTGAAGAGCGAAAGGTATCTGACGCCCTAGTTGTTGGGCTGCAGAACGACTTCTCCTCGCTTCAAAGCTTCATCACGGGCCTCTGCCGTCCTTTAATTGGTAAGCTGTCTGCCTCTGCTTGTAGTAGTTGCATTATGAAATCGTTGTTGTACTCACTGTCGACCTCTGTCCACAGGTCGGATTATCGACAGCTCGGAGGAGGCGCAGTCGTACGACGCGTGGCAGTGTGTGACCACTCTGGTCGACTCGGCCACGTTGTCCGCGGCTTGCATTCGAGCATATCTTCAGGAGATATCGCCTACGGAAGTGATTCCCAGCGACCTCGTCGAAGTATGGCGGTATCTGGAGAAGGCGCCGTCAGTCGTCGAGTTCATGACGCGGTCGGCGTTCCGGCGTGGGGCGGCGACGGATCTCAGCCTTGGGCTCGCCCACTTCCCGGAGGACTTCGATCTTGACGACGTGACGAGTGGCTACCCCTCGTCAACGGGCTCGGTGGAGATTGCCGAGGTGCTGAAGCTGACGGACCGGGCCGCGGTGTACTCCGATCGCGTCTGGGCGATGGGCGACCTCCTCCCCTATCAGGAGACGACTGTTGCCCCCAACGATCTTGAGCCACCACATCGGGACTTCAAGGTCGAGCAGCCATTCCGTGCGGCGATGGCGGGTGAGTTGAAGATGTACCCGTCGAACCCGTACACGCCCTTCATTCGCAACCGCAGGGGTGGCGGGGAGTCACCGTCAAAACCTGTGGAGTAGAAACATTATGCCCTAGGGCGTTAGTAGCAATTGGCCATTGGGCACAACTTGTATTTTGGAATGACTTTGTTCCGCTGTAATGAAACTTCCTGTTATTTTGTGAATTGTTTCGTGATTTTGATTGCTGATTGGATGAGTCCCCGGGCGTGTTCGCCCTTTTATGGGATTTACCTCGTTTGTTATGTGTTTGCGATTTTGAATGTTTTGGTTAGTTGTTTTGCTATTGAGGTCGACTCGCCCGAGCTCGGAGAGCCAGTCGCAGGGCGACTCCCGTGGGTGCTCTTTACTTGGCCGTTTTCCCTTGCGCGTACGAGGTCGGGTGGCCGAGTCCCCAAGCGTGGTACTTGGTGGTTCTAGTCGCAGCTCTAGGGTGGGTGAGGACTGAGCGCGTGAGAGTAAGCGCGTCACTCCTGCCTGATCCGTAGGATCAGTCGCATGACGAGTCCTGGGCACGCTCTCATACTTAGCGTTTTTCCCTAGTCGCTCGTGCTCGACTGGTCGTCAGTTCCTGAGCGTGGTACTTGGCCGTTCGAGTCGCTGTGCCGAAGATGTGGAGGACCTTGGTCGTTGTGAGGAACGAGGGCAGTTGTCTTGGCTCGTTAAGCCAGTCGAGCTAGGCGACTCCAATGGGGCTCCGGGTTGGCGTTTTTCGTGGACGTTACGAGTCCTGGGGTAACCCAGTGCCCTCGGAACGCACTACTTGGCCGTGCCGGTCGCTGTACCAGAGGTTGACTTCTGCGGTTAGCCTGACGCTGTTATTACGAGTGCGAGTGGCACAAGGCACGGAGAGTAGACGTAATTTGCGGTAACCAATCTATTTTATTTCATAGCAGGTGGAGAGTACATGTATGGAATTCTAGGAGTAGAATTTCCGTAGGAGGTTTATATTCCACGGTCGCTTGACATCGAGTTTCCCGTCTCCTCGGACGTCGATGAGGTAGTAGGCGTCATTGCCGAGGACTCGCCCGATGGCGAATGGTCCCTCCCAAGGGGGGATAGCTTGTGCATGCCCTTCTTGTCCTAGATGAGGCGTAGCACCAGATCGCCTTCCTGGAACGTGCGAGTCCTTACTCGCCGGCTATTGTAGCGGCGGAGCCCTTGTTGGTAGATGGCGGTGCGGGAGCGATCTAGGTCGCGTGCCTCGTCGAGTTGGTCGACTCCATCCTGGCGTGCGAGTTCGTTTGCGGCCTCCGTGTATTTGACAACCCTAGGCGAGTCGTGCTCTAGGTCGGTGGGCATGACTGCCTCGGCGCCATACACCATGAAGAAGGGGGTGAACCCTGTCGACCTGTTGACGGAGGAGCGGATGCCCCATATGACGGAGGGTAGCCCCTCGACCTAGCACCCGGCGGTGCGCTCGAGTGGTACTTGGAGCCGTGGCTTCAGGCCATGGAGGATGCTCTGGTTGGCCCGTTCCGCCTGGCCGTTGGACTCCGGGTGAGCGACTGAGGCGAGGTCGAGTCAGATGTGATGTTCTTCGCAGAATTCGGCCATGGCTCCTTTGGCGAAGTTGGTGCCGTTGTCCATGATGATGCTGTTTGGGAACCCATAGCGATAGATGAGCTCGCGTAGGAACTTGGTGGCGGTCTTCCCGTCGCATTTCCGGACTGGCTTGGCCTCCACCCATTTTGTGAATTTGTCGACTGCGACTAGGAGGTGGGTGAAGCCAGAGGGGGCCTTTTTGAAAGGGCCTACCATGTCCATACCCCACACGGCGAACGGCCAGGTGATGGGGATTGTCTTGAGCGCCAAGCTCGGCACGTGGGTCTGGTTGGCATACTTCTGGCACCCGGCGCATCGCTGGACAATGTCGACAGCGTCTGCGTGTGCGGTGGGCCAGTAGAAACCGTGTCGCATAGCCTTTGCGACCAGAGAGCGGGCGCCGGCGTGGTGGCCGCAGTCGCCGGAGTGGATGTCGTGGAGGATTTTGCGTCCTTCCGCGGGTTGGACGCAGCGTTGGAACACGCCGGTCACGCTGCACTTGTGGAGCTCGCCGTCGATGATGACGAAGGTTTTGCAGCGGCGTGCTATCATCCGGGCATCTGTTTCGTTTGCTGGCAAGGTGCCTCCCTCCAGGTAGGCGATGTACGGCGTAGTCCAGTCCTCTGGCTCGGCGATGAGTGCGACCAGGGCTGCTTCTGGTTGCAGCGGGACTCCGATGTCGATCTCCCTTGGGGGAGAGACAGAAGGCTTGGTGATGGTGTCGAGGAAGACGCCGGCGGGTGGTGCGAGTCAAGCCGAGCCGATACGAGAGAGTGCGTCGGCCTCCTCGTTCTTCGGCCTGTCGATCCACTCGACGGAATATCCTGTGAGGTGTCCGCCCAGCTTGTCCACTGCTTGGCGGTATGCCGCCATGGTGGGGGAGACGGCGTCGCAGGTGCCAGCAACTTTCCCAACGACGAGGTCGGAGTCTCCGTAGCAGCGTAGGCGGTTGACATTCATCTCCTTGGCGGCTCGCATGCCGTGGAGGAGTGCCTCGTACTCGGCCATGTTGTTGGTGCAGGGGGTGAAGTCAAGGCCAAGGACGTAGCGTAGCTTGTCGCCCTTCGGAGAGGTTAGCACGATCCCTGCTCCTGCACCATCCGCATTCTTGGAGCCGTCGAAGTGTAAACTCCAGTAGTGGAGGTATGGCAGTTTTTCTGGCTGCTGGGCCTCCTCCCAGTCGACGATGAAGTCCGCGAGAGCCTGCGACTTGATCGCTTTGCGTGGCTCATACTTGATGTTGTGGACGTCGCCCGGTCGCCTCACGGTTGCGGATGATGTCCTGCAACGGTGCTGAGGAGACGACCGTTATCGGGTGCTCCTGGAAGTAGTGTGGCAGTCGCCGCTGTGCTCTAAAGACCGCGTATACCAGTTTCTGGTATTGCGGGTATCGCTGGCGCGACTCGGTGAGGACCTCGCTGATATAGTAGACTGGTCGCTGCACTGGGCGCTCCTTTCCTTCCTCTGGTCGCTCGACGGCCATGACGGCGCTGACGACGCGCTCGGAAGCCGCGACGTAGACCAGCATGGGTTCCTTGTCGACGGGGGCGGCGAGTAGCGGTGCTGCGAGTAACACCTTCTTGAGGTCGCGGAGCACATCGTCCGCCTCCTTGTCCCACTGGAAGGTGGGGTTCTTGCGCATCAGGCGGTATAGGGGCATCGCCTTTTCGCCCGATCAGGGGATGAAGCGACTGAGAGCCGCGACTCGCCCGACCAGCTTGACGTCGCGTAGGCACTCGGGTTTGCCGAGTCGAGCGATCGTGTCGATCTTGGTGGTATTCACCTCGATCCCGTGCTTGGAGACGACGTATCCCAGTAGCTGCCCTGCTGGTACACCGAAGGTGCATTTGCCTGGGTTTAGCTTTATCTTGTATTTCCGCAGGTTGGCGAATGTTTCCGCCAGGTCAGCGAGTAGGTCGCCCTGGCGAGCGGACTTCACTACCAAGTCGTCGATGTAGACGTGGATATTGCGGCCAATTTGGCTCGCAAGGCACTCCTGCATACACCGCTGGTAGGTCGCCCCAGCGTTCTTGAGGCCAAAGGTCATGGCAGTTTAGCAGAAGGCTCCGAATGGCGTGATGAACGCCGTATTCTCTTCGTCCTCAACGGCCATTTTGATCTGGTTGTACCCAGAGTAGGCGTCGAGGAAGCATAGCGACTCCGAGCCCGCGGTGGAGTCGATTATTTGGTCGATCCGCGGGAGGACGAATTGATCCTTCGGGCAGACGCTGTTTAAGTTTGTGTAATCGATACACATCCTCCAGGTCCCATTTTTCTTCTCGACCAGGACTGAGTTTGCCAGCCACTTGGAGTATTTGATTGGCCGGATGAAGCCTGCAGCGAGTAGACGCTGCACCTCCTCGGCGATTGCCCGCCGGCGCTCTTCATTGAAGGGCCGCAGCGACTGCTTGACAGGTCGCACTTTGGGGTCGGCGTTGAGTTTGTGCTCAGCGAGTTCCCTAGGGACACCAGGCATGTCAGAGGGCTTCCATGCGAAGATGTCCCTGTTCTCACGGAGGAACTCGATGAGCGCGCCTTCCTATGCTAGGCTCATGCCCGTCCCGATCGTCACCGTCTGGCTGGAGTCGCCTAGGACCAGCTCGACGGTGCAGGTATGCGTCGTTGCCTCGAAGGCTGAGGTGTTGCCGCCCTCCGAATTGGGCTTCTTGAGTATAGTGGGGTCGTCGTTGTTGACCCCACCCGCGTATTTTGCGAGCTCGTCGGCGTGGTTGGCCTCGGCCGCGATGACGGCATCGGCGAGTTCGGCTCCTTTGGCCTTGCACTCAGCGGCCATGTCGGGGTCGCCGTGGATGGTGATGACGCCACGCGGTCCGGGGAGCTTCATCGCGTTGTACGCATAGTGGGGCACCGCCATGAACTTGGCGAACTCCTGGCGCCCCAAGACGCAGTGGTAGGGGCTGTCGAAGGGCTGAAAGGATACGGATGTCGCCTAGAGGGGGGGGTGAATAGGCGATTAAAACTTTTCCTAGAGAGGCTCAACAAAGGCGGAATAAAACTAGTGTTTACTTTGTTAAGCACAACCTAGAACAACTAAGGTTCACCTATGTGCACCAACAACTTATGCTAAGCAATACAAGCAACAAAGTGATAGCAAGATATATATTACTTCAAGCACGAAGGCTATCACAATGTAAAGTGCATAAGTAAAGAGCTCGGGTATAGAGATAACCGAGGCACGCGGGGACACCGATATTTTACCGAGTTCCTCCCAACATGGAGTACGTCTCGTTTGGAGAGGGGGTGGTATCAAACCACCAACGCCACAAAAGGCATCCCTTATTCTCCGGTGAATCTCACCCCAATGGGATCGATCCACGCTTCCACCATCGGTGCACTTGTCGGTGGCAACCGGAACCTCTCACAAGGTTGGGGCACAACTCCACAACTTAATTGGAGGCTCCCAACAAATGCCACAAAAGGCCTCAACAAATGCCACCAAGGCCACAATGCCACCAAGGCCACAAAACCGTCTAGGGTTCCAAGAACCCAAGAGGGACAAGCTCCAATGAGCAATTCAAACCAAATCCTCCGAGGAGAACTCAAACCGATGCACCAAATGCAAATGGCAAGAAAACCACAAAGGTGTTCAAATCCTTCTCTCCCAAATTTCACCAAAGCTACAAAAGCTTATGGGGGAATAAGAGAGGAAGAACAATGGAGGAAATCCACAAAAAACTCCAAGATCTAGATCCCAATATGTTCCCCTCACTCAAAGGAGAGATTGATTGGTGGGATTGTAGATCTAGATCTCCTCTTTCAAATCCCTCAAGAATATGCAAGAATCATTGGAGGGATTGAGAGAAAGCAAGCTCAAGAAGGTCAATAATGGAGGGGAAAACTTGCAAGAATGGTTGAGGAACCATTGGGGAAGAAGGCCCCTTATATAGGTCCCCCCAAAATCCAACCGTTGCAGCCCAAAAACGCGATTCCCGGTACTACCGGACTTTTTCCCGGTACTACCGGACTTTCCCGGCACTACCGGACATTTCCTGGGTTCCTGGGACTCCAAACGCATTTTCTCTCTGCGCTCCCCGGTACCAAAAGGCGGTACTACCGGACCCCGGTACTACCGGATCCTGGTCCGGTACTACCGGTCATCACAGAACGAAAACAGCCATAACTTTTGCATCTGGACTCCGATTTCGATGATCTTGGGCTCGTTTCGAAGAGGACAACAACCTCTATAAGATCATGCAAAGAAACATCATAGTCCAGCAAGGGAGAATAGATCCAAATGACGAATTAAAAAACCTTCTACCGCGCTAGGTACTAAAAAGCGGTACTACCGCTTTTTGGTACCTAGCCCGGCAGTGGCTTTTGGAAACTTGTCAAAAACCTTCTGCCGTGCTAGGTACTAAAATGCGGTACTACCGCATTTTGGTACCTAGGAGGGCAGTGGCATTTGGCAACTTTCCAAAACCTACTGCCGCGCCAGGTACTAAAATGCGGTACTACCGCATTTTGGTACCTAGGAAAATTCAAACCTCTATAACTTTTGATTGGTAACTCCGATCGACCCGATTCCAATTGCGTTGGAAAAAGGACGACATGGGCTACCCTATGAAAGGTGAAAATATTGGTTATCACCAAGTGAGAAAGTATCAAGTAGAATAATGTGATATACCTCACTTGGTGAGAAACCGAAAAGCCGCATAAATCAAAATCACAACAAGATACAAATGGAAGATCCGATTTTGATGAACAATAGCTTGTTATGGAGATTACCACAAGCTCTATATCCTCACATGGATAATACCAAATAACAACCAAATACGATGATGCAAGTATGCAAAGGTTTGAGCTCTCTCCGAACGATGTGACCAAATTACTCATACGAGAGCCCCTCTTGATAGTACGGTTATCTATCCTAAACCCAGTCTCACACACACAACGTGAGACCGGCAAAAGGAAAAACCTATCAAGATTATACCTTTGCCTTGAGCATTCCACTTGAGCTCGATGTAGACGATCTTGCCCTTCTCAAGATGGAACGCCTTCCTTAATTCCTCATCATCGACCTCGCATATTGAGCTTGACCAACATATCTTCTTTGCATTTCATCGACCTTGAAGCCAACACATGCTCCAAGCGATGCCAATGGACAAATCCTACAAGTATAACTTAATACACACATTAGTCCATAAAGATTGTCATTAATTACCAAAACCACCCATGGGGGCCCAACATGTTCTTTCAATCTCCCCCATTTTGGTAATTGATGACAATCCCTTTAAGAGGGTTTATATAAGGAATTTTAATGAATAAAATGGTAATACCAATATCAAATACTACAAAAGTATGTGATATTGGTACCACCATCATATATAGAGCAAACTCCCCCACAATCGATGCATGTGTGATGAACTTGAATTTCATTGCATATATTGCCAATCATTATCATTGGTGGAGTTTCCTCTATATATACCACATGCTAAGCAACAACAAAGATGCAAGAGCTTGAGAAGAAAATGCACAAGAACAAACTCAATGCATAAACCAACTTCCCTTAAACCCTCTAAAACTTCTCCCCCATTGGCATCGATTGCCGAAATGGGTGACAAGTTTTAGAAGGCAAATATAGTAATAATTACTCCAAAGGTGTGCCTTCGCACATATCCAATGATGAATACTTGGGAGGGAGTAGAACTATATCGAGGACCCTAAGATTGCAAAAATAAAGTCAAATGATGCAAGCAACTACAAGGTTCGACAAACCAATTTGAAAACAACAAATGAGTCCAAATGGAAACAACAAGATATTATGATATGAGCAAAAGAGTGTTTTAAATAACAAATAGAGAAGCTCCCCAAGATTTGTGCACAATTCAAAATAAATGTATTGGAATACATAATGCACAAATATGGAATCCTTGCTCCCCCATAAGCATTTAAAACACAACAAATGTGAAAGAATGCAAATGAGTATTATTAAATGAATTAGATGAGCTCCCCAAAGAGCATGCGCCAATTATGATAATTGCATTTGGGAACAAAGTGCATAGTCATGGAATCCTCACTCATCCAAATTCATTTAACAATACACGGCATGAGAGAACAACTATGAGTGCCCAAAGATGCAAACAAGAGGAACACGCACTCATAGGCAATTAAATTTAGAAGCCACCGAAGAATCAAAAGAAATAGAAAGGTGGTCTCCAAGGATTAAAAATCAACTAAAATTATCTCCTCATATGTACATATGTCTCTAATTGGAAAACATCACAAAGCCATATGCCAAAGAATAAATATGCACACATAAAAGAGATTATACAAGAAAGCACATGAAAGGTAAAAATGAAGTCATAACATATATCAATAAGATTTTTGCTTCAAAGCATGGCCAAAGGCTCACATATATCTTATTGTACATTAATGAGCTTCAAACACCAAAATACTACATATATTACAACTATCACCAAGGGAAAAGGAGAAAGTTGGAATATATGGAGAAAGGCAACAAGTATCATAAGATAGAATAGACTAGCAAAAATCTCACTATTGCATATGAGAGAAGTTGATGAAATGATAGGCAATAAAATTGCTAGATTGACATATTTGGGATTGGAGGATCATATGCATGATTTTGTATAGTCCCAATTATATGTACTCATCTCAACTTATACACATTTACAATAGAGAGTTCTATTAAAACCATGGCTAGAACTACAACAATTACAAATACATGAATTCATACTAGAAGGCAACCGGCAACCAGTTGGAATCAAGATATATGAGCATGAGAAAGAGATACTTGTTACCGAGATATAATTGGTAGGATCTAGAGTATTGAATTCGTTGATCATCCTATAGCTTGCTTTAAATTTTCTTCTAAGCATCACTTCTTCAAAATTGAGAGACAAGCGTCCAATATATCTCCAATGTACCTAAAACACATTTAAGTACAAAATGGTCCCCAAAATTATTGGGTCCAAAGCAGTTAGAGAAACTACAATACATAGGAGAGACTCCACATAATTATGTGCACATTGATATGAAATTGAATTTCATGCACAACTTAGCCGATGGGAATTGGTGGAGTTTCCCTTATATATTGGATCAAAGAAAGCAAACATGCCTTAATATAAACATATAGTAAATATGCATGCATAAAGCTTTCAAGAACCAAAAAGGAGATACAATTTGAACAAAAAACACCTAGTAAACCGAGATGGCACACACAAGAGTGTGACAAGACAAGCGGTGTCCAAATTGTATCAAAGAACCAATTCAACACATGAACAATCACAAGTTCAACAAATGAACTAGGCTAAGGCCAAAAGAGCAAAAATAGATAGAAATAAAAATGCTCAAGGATTTATCTCATTCTAAAATGGTCAAATCAAGAAGCAAGGAATGAGACAAAACCAACTCCCAAAAGGAGAAATGTTCCAACAAGAAACCAAACTCCCCAAACTTCTCATGATGGCACAAAATACCAAAACAAAAGGATTGGGCTTCCGAGCACATAAAACCCGATATGGATCAAACAATGAAGCATAAATATGAGTGTTCTAAATAATATAGGAGAGCTCCCCCATAGATAGTGCATTATGTAGGATTTTCCTTTTAAGTTCAAAATGCACACAAATGGGATCATCACTTGCACCTACAATAAGTAAAACACAAGAGGATATCAATAAAATAAGAAGATCCACAAGAAGCAAGGAAGGCTTGGGAGACAACACAAAACATTTTCTTGGCCAAAGATAGAATAAAAATAAGCAAGGCCAAAGTGAATATGATCAATAAATTCTACCTTAAATTGAGTACTCATTGTCCAAGGACAAGAAATATTGGGAATAATTTTCCCTAGGTAGTTCATACGGATATCCAAGATCATATACACACAACAAGAAGCATATAACTAAATATAGGAATTGAGCATGATACTTCAAACAAGACTCTTGGTAGCTTCCAATAGTCACACAATCACTAGAGATTAGAGTAACTTGAAGCAAATGGTTTCCATCCGAATATAAATATCTAAACATGAGGAAACACATACCAAGAACCACTCTCATATACAAGATCCAAAATAAGATCAATAAAGCCATTTAATCAAATTGGAACTTGTATGAGAAAATGTGTCACATAGGTGCTAGATAATTATCAATATCAATTCTAAGTGACACAACCTCGAATATTCACATTTTCTAGGATTGTAGTATGCACTAAGCATATGACTCCCCCATAATGTGATACTACCATAAAACCAACACGAGGCAAAATGATACAAATAGAGATAATTAATGGACATTATAAAATTAAATTTCTCATGAGAAACATACCACAAAGAGACTATATAATCTTCCAATATAAATACTAGGTGGTATTCCTCATGTACACACATTTTTAGGTTTGTGGAATGCCTAAGCATAACACTCCCCCAAAATGGGATAGTCCATTAATCTCTCACAAGAGCCACATAAGATACCAAATATAACCAAGTAAGGCTCCAATACAAGAAACACACATACATGGTGTGCCACCTAATCATACACAAATATGCTTGATACCTCAAGATAATTAAGTGGAAAGCACAACATGTACAAAAGCATGGAAGATACAAAACCAACACATGCACAAGGGGGCGAGTAACTTTCAATGTAAAGAGTTTAGCATATGTTACCGCAAGGAGGAACATTGGAAATATAATATAATCATGATAATCCAAATGGCTTGGCTTGACAATAATAATTGATGAAGATCCCTCAATTTTTCATAATGTAGCCAAGACTCCAATGCCCTCCAATAATACCTATTGATTAAGTTTTGGCTTGTTGGTCCCCAACCAAGTTGGGTCCTAAGAGGTTAGTCACAATAGGCTTGGTAACCCAAATGGTTCTTTTCTTGAATCCACGTTGAGCACCAACAAATTTGGCAAACACATTGCCAACCTCATCCTTACAAAGAGAATAAGCATCATCAATAATGATAGGGTTGGATGAGGAGATACCGATAGTGCATGAGGAAGAAATATTCCCCTTCTCACGGCATATGTAGCAAGTTCTACTCTTGCCATCTTTCTTCTTAGGTGAAGCCACAACTCGAGGGATAGCTCGAGTAGTCCTCTTAGGAAGGGGCCCATTAGTGACTTGAGGTGGAGTTTGAGGCCGCTTCCCTTGTTGCTTCACACTAAGAGACTTTTTCTTCAATGGACAAGATCTAACGTGGTGCCCTTCTTCCTTGCACTTGAAGCAAACAATGTTGGCCGGATTCTTGACTTGATCTTGGCCATTATTCTTGTTGTCTTTGTGCTTCAACTTGATAGTGGACTTATTCTTGACATTGGAGTTGAATCCAAGCCCACTCTTGTCATTGGGGGATTTTTGCACACTCAAAATTTTGTTGAGTGTGACCTTCCCTTGTTGACCCCTTTTCAAGTCATTCTTCAAAGAAGTGACTTGAGCCTTGAGCTCTTTGATTTCCTCTACATGGTTAGTTTCAATACAAGTACTAGAGGAAGTAGATGCTACATTGTTAGAGCAACAAAGCATGGAATGTAATTCATCACGAGATATAGCATGGTTGTGAGAGGATGAATTACAAGGACTAGCACATGGAAATATAACATTTGGAGTAGATATAGTGCTAATGTCCACATGAGGCCCACTAGATGTTACCTTTGACATGATGGCCTCATGAGCCAACTTTAGCCTACCATGGGAGACTAGGAGATCCTCATGCGAGCTTGAGAGCTTATCATGGCTTTCTTCTAATTTCCCATAGTTGCTAGTTAGCAAAGCAAGTTGAGCCTTTAGCTCAACATTCTCCTTCAAAATAGATGCTTCACAAGAAATAGAGTTAGTAGCACAAGCATCATTACTATTAGCAAGAGGTGAGGGCAACTTGTCAAGCTCTTTTGAATATGAGGCTTTAAGTTGCTCATGTGACTCGGTGAGTTTGATGAGCTCACCCTTTATGACCCTAGAGCCATTTTTGAGGTGCTCAAAATCCTCAACAAGTTTAGCATAAGCAACTTCAAGTTCATCATTTTTAATCTTGAAGGAGTTAGCCACCGCAAGTTCTCTATCATGGTATTCCTTTACTCTAGATAATTCTAGAGTAAAAGTCTCCTCAAGAGATTCTTTGGTGGTTTGTTCTTCTTCAAGGGAGTCCTTTACTTGAGCAAGTTCATTAGCATATTCACGCTCAAGTGCAAACTTTTCATCAATTATGTTTTCTTGCTCCTCAATAAGATCATTGCCTTCTATAGCATAATTCAAGATTTCAAGAAGGTTGGAGGAAGCAAGTTTATTTTTGTAGAGAGCACTATAGACAACCTCTCCCATTTTCTTAATAGAGGTAATATCATACTTACCTCTATAATCATCATTATCATTCTCAACCTCATCATCATCATCATGAGATACAATGGGATCCAAAGAGGTTACCTTTGTTCCCTTAGCCATAAGGCACATGTGAGAACCGGAAGAAGGTGATGATGAGATTGCACTTGTAGCTCTCTTCAAGACCTTGTCTTGTCCCATAGAATCTTCATTTTCCTCTACATGGTTAGCAACACAAGCACTAGAGGAAATAGATGCATTTTTATCATGGCAACAAGACAACATGAGCATATCATCATGAGATTTATTTAAGTCATTTCTACATGATATGCAAGGACTATTAACATAAGCATGTGAGGAATTTTGAGTGCTAGAAGTGTTAAGGTCCAAAGATAGATCATTGCAACTAGATAGATATGAGGGATTACAAATAGTGAACACACTATCCATATTGCAATTTCTATCACCACTCACCATATCATTACCTTGTGAAAAGTCACATGTTGGTGAAGTGGTAGAGGATGAGAACTCATCTCGACCGGAAGTGGAAGCAACACAATCATCCTCAATAATGTTGGACTTGCTATATTTATCTTGAAGCTTGGTCCATATCTCACGAGCGCTTGAATAAGGCATGATAGACGAAAGAACTATATTGCTCACAACATGCAAAAGAATTTTAGTAGCTAGAGCATCTATATGAGAGTTCAACTTCTCCTCTAAAGATTCGTTTTGGGTATCCATAGGAGAAGAGAAACCCACATATAGATAGCCCTCGATAATTGGGTGAATTTCCCGAAATAAATTAAGCATGCGAATTTTCCAAACATCATAATTTGTGCCATCGAATGTGAGCGTGTCCTTGTGCACTAATCCCCTAGCCGACATCTTTACTCTCAAGGCGGTGAAGCCTAAAATGAGAGACCGGGCTCTGATACCAATTGAAAGGATACGGATGTCGCCTAGAGGGGGGGGTGAATAGGCGATTAAAACTTTTCCTAGAGAGGCTCAACAAAGGCGGAATAAAACTAGTGTTTACTTTGTTAAGCACAACCTAGAACAACTAAGGTTCACCTATGTGCACCAACAACTTATGCTAAGCAATACAAGCAACAAAGTGATAGCAAGATATATATTACTTCAAGCACGAAGGCTATCACAATGTAAAGTGCATAAGTAAAGAGCTCGGGTATAGAGATAACCGAGGCACGCGGGGACACCGATATTTTACCGAGTTCCTCCCAACATGGAGTACGTCTCGTTTGGAGAGGGGGTGGTATCAAACCACCAACGCCACAAAAGGCCTCCCTTATTCTCCGGTGAATCTCACCCCAATGGGATCGATCCACGCTTCCACTATCGGTGCACTTGTCGGTGGCAACCGGAACCTCTCACAAGGTTGGGGCACAACTCCACAACTTAATTGGAGGCTCCCAACAAATGCCACAAAAGGCCTCAACAAATTCCACCAAGGCCACAATGCCACCAAGGCCACAAAACCGTCTAGGGTTCCAAGAACCCAAGAGGGACAAGCTCCAATGAGCAATTCAAACCAAATCCTCCGAGGAGAACTCAAACCGATGCACCAAATGCAAATGGCAAGAAAACCACAAAGGTGTTCAAATCCTTCTCTCCCAAATTTCACCAAAGCTACAAAAGCTTATGGGGGAATAAGAGAGGAAGAACAATGGAGGAAATCCACAAAAAACTCCAAGATCTAGATCCCAATATGTTCCCCTCACTCAAAGGAGAGATTGATTGGTGGGATTGTAGATCTAGATCTCCTCTTTCAAATCCCTCAAGAATATGCAAGAATCATTGGAGGGATTGAGAGAAAGCAAGCTCAAGAAGGTCAATAATGGAGGGGAAAACTTGCAAGAATGGTTGAGGAACCATTGGGGAAGAAGGCCCCTTATATAGGTCCCCCCCAAATCCAACCGTTGCAGCCCAAAAACGCGATTCCCGGTACTACCGGACTTTTTCCCGGTACTACCGGACTTTCCCGGCACTACCGGACATTTCCTGGGTTCCTGGGACTCCAAACGCATTTTCTCTCTGCGCTCCCCGGTACCAAAAGGCGGTACTACCGGACCCCGGTACTACCGGATCCTGGTCCGGTACTACCGGTCATCACAGAACGAAAACAGCCATAACTTTTACATCCGGACTCCGATTTCGATGATCTTGGGCTCGTTTCGAAGAGGACAACAACCTCTATAAGATCATGCAAAGAAACATCATAGTCCAGCAAGGGAGAATAGATCCAAATGACGAATTAAAAAACCTTCTACCGCGCTAGGTACTAAAAAGCGGTACTACCGCTTTTTGGTACCTAGCCCGGCAGTGGCTTTTGGAAACTTGTCAAAAACCTTCTGCCGTGCTAGGTACTAAAATGCGGTACTACCGCATTTTGGTACCTAGGAGGGCAGTGGCATTTGGCAACTTTCCAAAACCTACTGCCGCGCCAGGTACTAAAATGCGGTACTACCGCATTTTGGTACCTAGGAAAATTCAAACCTCTATAACTTTTGATTGGTAACTCCGATCGACCCGATTCCAATTGCGTTGGAAAAAGGACGACATGGGCTACCCTATGAAAGGTGAAAATATTGGTTATCACCAAGTGAGAAAGTATCAAGTAGAATAATGTGATATACCTTACTTGGTGAGAAACCGAAAAGCCGCATAAATCAAAATCACAACAAGATACAAATGGAAGATCCGATTTTGATGAACAATAGCTTGTTATGGATATTACCACAAGCTCTATATCCTCACATGGATAATACCAAATAACAACCAAATACGATGATGCAAGTATGCAAAGGTTTGAGCTCTCTCCGAACGATGTGACCAAATTACTCATACGAGAGCCCCTCTTGATAGTACGGTTATCTATCCTAAACCCAGTCTCACACACACAACGTGAGACCGGCAAAAGGAAAAACCTATCAAGATTATACATTTGCCTTGAGCATTCCACTTGAGCTCGATGTAGACGATCTTGCCCTTCTCAAGATGGAACGCCTTCCTTAATTCCTCATCATCGACCTCGCATATTGAGCTTGACCAACATATCTTCTTTGCATTTCATCGACCTTGAAGCCAACACATGCTCCAAGCGATGCCAATGGACAAATCCTACAAGTATAACTTAATACACACATTAGTCCATAAAGATTGTCATTAATTACCAAAACCACCCATGGGGGCCCAACATGTTCTTTCAAGGGCACCAGCTCGAAGACGATCCGCTCGGTGCGGAAGTTTGCCGGTGTGCCGAAGGTGACTGGCAGCGTGACCTTGCCGATCGGGTACGCCTTCCGACCGGGGAAGATGCCGTGGAACATGGTGTAGGTCGTCTCGACCATCGACTGCAGGAGCCGCAGTCGCCTGAAGGTGTCCAGGTACAGGATGTTGATGGATCTGCCGCCGTCCATCAATGTCTTGGGGAGCCAGTAGTCTCCCACATTGGGCTTGACCACCAGGGCGACTCGGTCTGGGTACTCGATGCGTGGCGAGTGGTCCTGGCGGCTCCAAGTGAATGGTTGCTCCGACCAGTTGAGGAACTGGGGAAAGTCCACCTGGGCCACCGTGTTGACGGCGACGGCGCGGGCGATGACCTTCTTCTCGCGCTTCGTGTTGAAGCCTATGAAGGTGTGGAGCGAGCCGGCCACGCTGCCGAATTTTCCGCCGTTTGGCGGGTTGTTGTCAGGGTCTTCCCGCGCTCGTCGTGCCTTCTCGATCTCCTTGAGAGAGTGGCAGTCGGTGGTCGTGTGCGTGGCGGGCTTTCCTTCCCTGCTGTGAAATACACAAGGTTGGTTAAGGAGGGCCGCAGGGTCGAACCTTGGCTTTGCTTTGTAGTTGCCGCCGTCGCGGCGGAAGCTCTTAGGCTCGCGCTGCGCGTACCCAGCGTTGGCGATGAAATCGACTCGCCCGTCACTGCAGCGCTTGCCGGTGAGGCGAGTGTTGCTGTAGCGTAGATCGGATCATCGTCCGTTGTCGCTTCCGCTCGTGCGGCGTTGTCCTCCCGACTCGTCGTCGGTTTCTTGGTTTGGGTCTTCCTCCGCGTATCTTTTGGCGATCTCCAGGAGATCCGGTATGTGGTTGAGTGTGCGGTATGCTCGTTTGAGCTTGGCGACCAGGGGCTCGTAGTGGCAGGAGGTCTTGAAGCAGTGGATTGCGGTGTCTGGGTGGATACCGACCGCGTTGTACTACAGTTCTTGCCACCGTTGGACCCAGCTGCGGGTCGACTCGCGAGGTCCCTGGACGCATCGTTCCAGGTCCTCGATGGTGGTGGCGGGGGTGTATGAACCCTCGAAGTGCCTAACGAAGGTGTCGCGCATCTCTTCCCAGGAGTCGATGCTATCAGCGGGGAGAGTGTTGATCCACTGCTTGCACGCCCCCTCCATCATCAGGGGGAGGTAGCGGGCGGCGAGTAGATCGGTGTGGCCGGCTATCCCCATTGCCATGAGGTAAGTATCCATCCACATGGAGGGATCGTACGAGGGGTCGTACTTCTCTAACTCCTTCGGCGCTTTGAAGTTCGCCGGGTATCTTTCGCCTCGGATCATCGGTCCGAAGCACCGGGGCCCGAGTCGGCTTAGCGACCCCCTCGGCTTGCCGTCGCGGCGGTTGGTTAGGGTATGCCGCAGGTCATCGGGCTGGCGTGCGCGCCAGCTCTGGTTGTTGATGATGTGGGTGCAGGCGTCGACGGGCTAACCGTTGGCGGCGACGAAGTTGGTCGCCGGCCGGGGGTCGTTGGTGGAGAGTGCCGCGTTCGCGGGTCGGTGTTGGAGCTGCAGTGGTTCGGGTGGCGGGCAATTGAGGGTGTTTGCCGCCAAGGGGCGGCCGCTTGAGGCCGCTCTGCTGCCCGATGAATGCGAGTACATCCGACCATGTGAGTCGACACCTGCGTTTTGTTGCTCGACCGCCTTTGCGAGCAAGGCCTTGACGTACTGGATCTGTAGGGCGCCGTCACCGGTGGCCGTGATGTTGTCGGCTGCTGCTCGGCCCGCGACGAGGTTGTCCATCGGGGTGGAGAACAGTGGTAGGCCATTCGCGTCTTGCTCCCGTGAGGAGACCACGATCCGCGGCTGGTCCCTGGGGGGTGCGCGGTTGGGTGGTGGTGGGGCGCCGTTCGCCGTCGACCCTGGTGGTGGCCGGGCGCTTCCTCCTGGTGGCGCATTTTCGCAGATCGTGCGCTCGGCCGCGCGGGCCGGCTCGCTCTCATCGTCGAAATTCAGGGCACGCCCCTGGACGGTGGGGTTCAGGCGCAACCTGATTCGTTGCTGGTGGTAGCGCGACTGCTCCTGCGCCGTCACCTGCTCGAGGCGAAATTTTTCGCGCTCGGCTTGCTCCTTGCGGACTGCTTCCGCCAGCTTCAGGCGGAGTTCCTCGACCTCCGTTGCCGTTGCGTTGGGAGGGATCGGGGTGGAGAATGGATCCTCCGGCGGGTCGGCGCCAGTCGCCATGTAGGTCGCGGCGTGGCGACCGGTCCCGTCGCGGAGATCGGCGGAGTTCTCTGACCCGGAGTCGAAGTCGAAGATCCCAAGGATGGAGGGATCTCGAAGTCTTCGACGTTGGAGACCTGGGTGATGGAGCCCGCGGGCGACGCGGCGAAGATGGATCCGACGAGTGACGTCGGGGTCGCCGAGTCGGCGTCGGCGTCGTCGTTGAGGGCCGCTTCTTCCGCGGTCGCGGTGGTTTCAGCCACGTCGCTGTGGGCTGAGTCGTACTCGGAGGCGAGGCGGTGGATCGTGCGGACCTGACTCTCAGAGAGCCGGTCGCGCGGCAGCGACTCACGGATGCGAGCCGAGTCCTCCAAGACGATGACGTCAGTGAGGCCGACGAAGAGACTGATCGTGCCGACCGGCAGGATCATGCTGTGTGTGACGGGTCACGCCGCCGGGACGTAGCTGCTCGACAAGATTTGGATCATCTCGCCGATCGCTATCATGCGGCCGGTGGCGATCGACTCACTAATGGGCAGATTGGATCTCGCTGCAGAACACCGGCCAGACCGGCCAGGCCCCACGATGGGCGCCACTGTCGTGGGAATGACCACGGCAGATGCTGCAATCGGCAGCGAGTAGTAGAACATGGGTCAAGGGCGGTCAGCCATCTGCGGTGCGAGATGAGGGCGGAGACACAAGGATTTACCCAGGTTCGGCCCCCCACAGGGTAAATACCTACTCCTGCTAGATTGTATTATGGTGTAAGTATAATGGGGCGAGCTCGGCGGCTAGGCAGCGAGTCGCTTGGGTGGATGATGGAACATATCCTCTACACGCCCTTTAGGGAGGTTTATATAGACTCACCCCCCTAGGGTTTACAGATCTCAACCGAATCAATTAAGGTTTCAGCAATCGTTTAACCTAATCCGACTGGGCCTATCTACGCTTCTGGGCCTTCAGCTTCCAGTTTCCTGAGTCCACGCCAGGTCTTGATCCAGTCGCCGTTACCGCAGGCCCACTCGCAGGTGCCTGGGGCAGTCGGAAACGTCCTGCTGGGTATACCCCGGTAGGCGTATCCCCATCAAAAATTGTTTTAACAAAGTAGGACAAAGTGTTTGGAAAATGCAAGCTAGCCACAGTTCCACCAGCCAAAAAGCATGTAGTTGCTAAGTCTATTGTCTCCCTATTTAGCGCTACTTGCCATACATTCCATGTATTTACCCTTCGGGGCTGCTACGTTTTATGTTGCAGGATATTCCGACTCTGATTGATCTGCTAGGTCGCGGTACTTCACTCTACACTTGTTCGCCTGTGGGCAAATTGGAGATTGAAGGAGTTATTTATTTATGTTTGATACATTGAATAAGTTTGAGATAGCCTTCGAGCTAAGCTTTATTGTAATAAATGTATACTCTGGATCTTCGTTATTTATGATACACGGATATTTTACTTTGTTATTCATCTAAGTTCTATGTAAGCCAATGAACCGATCCAGGGATTGGCAAGTTGCATAGAAGCTACAGTCTTTTCAGTACTGTAGTGTTACAAATGATATCAGAGCCCGTGTGTCGACTGTAGGATCGTGACCTAGGATGGAATAGGAAGCCATAGAATTACTAAAGCTTATATTAACTCTATCTTTCATCTTATGCCTTTCACTCTCGTAAATCTTTATAATTGCTATTCTCACACTTTCCTCTTTTAATTGATAGATGGGAGAAGTCAGGATTGAGTATGCTGGGATCGAGTCGCCAAGGCCATTTGCAAGACAGTTGGGACAGGTCTCACAGTCATTGGGATTGTCACTACCCATGTTCAAGGGGAGAAGGCTATATACCTATGGATATGGCGAGGACGCCTGGGAGATCACCACTTTCATCTTCAGGGATGTCGCCTTGCCAAACCCTGTACATCTGGTCTACACCAAGACGTATTGCAACTGGGGGCTTGGAATAAACTTGGCCCTGCATGAAGCCCTGTCACGCCAGTGCCATCTTGTTCGACACCTGATGCTAGAAGACTCTCCTTACCATGACTACGGAAGGCGTGATGAGAACGGGAACGTTGTGGTTACCCCAAGCAACAGGAACAACATGCCGCCCCGTCGGAGGCACATAGAGGATATGGAAGTGGAGAGTGGAGTCCTAGTTGAGAAAGTGATGATGGTAAAGGAGATAGCTGATTTTTCCAGCAACGGTCTAGTGGTCCAAGGACAAGAGATTGATACTTGACATGAAGTTGTGGATGTTCTGAACCATGCACTTATTGGCAGAGATGCGACCATAGCACAGCTGAATGGAGCCGCTCAAGAGAAGGATGCGACCATAGCACGATATGGCAGCCCAAATTGCCGCTCTCCAAGCTCAGTTGAATCCACCACCGGATGATGACAACAATGGGGATGAAGGCAATAATGATGATGATGACAGACGGAACGATGATGATGATGAGGAGGAGGACGAAGATGATGATGATGAGGATGGAGGCAATGATGGTGGAGGAGATGAAGCAATTGCTGAACCAGCAGAAGATGAGGAAGAAGAGGATCCTAAAGAGGTGGATTTTGATGTCTCCAGCGAGGATTCAGGGGAGGTGTATACGCCACCACCATAGATGGTTCGTAAAGCCAAGCGTCAACACATGAATGCAAGGACCTACAGCAACCTCTTCATGAAGTATTTAGATGACCACCAATTAGTCTTTGTTAGGATACATCATTAGTTTAAGACCTCGATCAATATAAAACTTATTTGCTGTTAGTTTAAAGTGTTTAGTTGCTCCTATGTGTACTCTAAAGTTTCAGGATTATTTGTGCGAATTTTATAAATGAGTTATGGCAAGGTTTTGGTTGATATTCGAGTTTTTCCTGTTGTAGTTTTCTGCTGACCCTGCTGTACTGTACAATTTTTAATATTTTATTGGTAACTGGGACAAATCTGAAAAAATAGGGTCTGGTTCGAAACTCTCCGTAATGTATTCACACAAATCAGGAAAAATTCCTGACGAGTTTAATTCGGGTAGAAAAAATCGTGAACACTGCTGGACTGTTCTGGCAGATTCCTGTTTTATTGCTTTTGTTGGCCTGTTTATGTTTGTAACTGATGCCAACGCTTCTAAAACTATTTCAGTAGCTATATACTGCTAGGATAACCCCTGTAACATTGGTTGATCGCTTGTTTGCTGATGTGTTGCTTGCTCATGATTGCCTGCGATTGCTTTGTTGTTGTTTGATCATAATGCATGGGTATATTATTTATTTCATAGTTGCTCTTTCTAAACTTACCTGTGCTGAACCGCAGATGCCGCCTCGCCGTCAACCCACTGAGATGGAGCAGCTGATGGCAGCCCAGGCGCAGCTAGTGCAGGTGATGACCCAGTTTATGGCTGCCCAAACAACAACAATAACAATAACAACAACAACGGGAACAACCATCCCCAAGGTGATGCTCTTACAAGGTTTCTGAGGTTGAGGCCAGCAAAGTTTTCTATAGCACCTGAACCTATCATTTCTCTTGACTGGTTGCATTCAATGAACAAGGATCTGGTAACTGTTGGATGCACAGATGCTGAAAAGGTGAGGTTTGTTGCTCACCTACTGGAGGGACCAACTGCTTCTTGGTGAGAAACTTTCCAGATCACCCACCCACTGGACACTATAACCTAGGCAATGTTTGAGGAAGGTTTCAAAACCAACCATGTCTCTTCAGGGGTTCTGAGCCTGAAGAGGAAGGAGTTCCGCAACTTGCGCCAAACCAACCGCACCGTGGCTAAATATATAGAGGAGTTCAACAACATGTCGCGTTATGCCCCTGAGGATGTTGACACTGATGCCAAGAGGAGGGAGAGGTTCCTGGATGGCCTCAGTGATGAGCTCTCGGTACAAATACTAGTGGTTTATTGCCCCACTTTCTAGGATCTTATGGACAAGGCCAGAATCTTAGAGGGAAAGCACAAATAGGTGGAGAACCGCAAGAGAAAGAACAACAACCACCACTCTAGCTCTCACCACAAGTCTCGCACTTCTTATGATGGATACTCCAAGCATGGAGGTGATGACCGCGACCACCGTGGAGGTAGTGGACATCGTCATGATGGACACAGGAGCAGCAGCCACCATCGTGGATGGAATGACCACCACCACAATGGTCACAAGGACCACAATGGCAGCTCTGGGAGGAACAATGGACACAGCCATGTGAGAAAGAATGACCTCAGCAATGTGGAATGCTACAAGTGCAAGAAGCTGGGTCACTATGCAAGCACCTGCCCAGAGAAGATTCCAGGAGTTGGACCCAAGATTGGCCCCAACCAGAAGGCAAATGTGAACCATGTGGATGTGGAAGAGATCCGTGACGAGTCAGACCTCGTGATTGGTAAGTTCCCAGTCGATTCCCATATTGCACTTGTTTTATTTGATACTGGAGCATCGCATTCATTCATATCAAGGGCATTTGTGGATATACATAAGTTACCCACTGAGGCACTGAAAGGGACAATTAGAGTGAGCACACCGGGAGGAGAAATGTTAGCTAGTGTGGGTTGTCGTGACTTGACCCTGGGAATTGGAGCACACAGTTTTCTAGCACAGCTAGTTGTTTTGGAGTCATAGGGACTAGATGTGATACTAGGTATGGATTGGTTGTCCGCGCATGATGGACAAGTGGATTGTGCACGGAAAGCAATTTCACTCAGAACTCCACGGGGCACAAGAATTAAGTTTAAATCATCGACACGTCTTAGGAGGGCCGAGGTGAATTATCTTAAGGGGGTTAGCATGGACACAGTACTCGTAGTGAGAGAATACCCCGACGTGTTTCCAGAGGAGCTACCAGGGATGCCACCGGACCGTGATGTGGAGTTTCTTATTGACTTAATCCCGGGGACTGGACCAATAGCCAAAAGGCCATACAAGATGGATGTGGATGAACTGAAGGAGTTGAAGAATCAATTGAGAGGGAAATTGGACAAGGGATTTATTCAGCCCAACTCGTCTTCATGGGGTACGCCTGTTCTGTTTATGGAGAAGAAGGATAGTAGCAAGAGGTTGGTAGTGGACTATCGTTCGCTGAATGAAGTGACTATCAAGAATACATACCCTCTACCCAATATAAATGATTTGTTTGATCAGTTGGAAGGAGCAAAGGTGTTTTCCAAGATTGATCTGAGATCAGGATATTTTCAACTAAAGATCCGGGAAGAGGACATACTGAAAACTGCTTTCACCACTAGGTATGGTTTATATGAGTATACGGTTATGTCTTTTGGACTAACAAATGCTCCGGCATATTTCATGACCATGATGAACAAGGTATTCACGGAGTACTTGGACAAGTTCGTGGTAGTGTTCATCGACGACATATTGATATACTCCAGAGATGATGAGGAGCATTTGTGGATGATAATGGAAAAGCTAAGGGAACACAAGCTATATGCGAAATTCAGCAAGTGCGAGTTTTCGTTGAACACTGTGGGATTTCTAGGACATGTGGTGTCGGGAGAAGGAGTCGCAGTTGATCCAAGCAAGGCATCGTCAGTTACAGAATGAGAGGTGCCCAAGAATGTGGGCGATATTTGGAGCTTCTTGGGACTTGCTGGATATTACAGAAGGTTCATAGAGAATTTCTCCAAGATTGCGAAGCCAATTCCGGAATTGTTGAAGAAGGAGAAGAAGTTTGAGTGGACCGAGGAATATGAAGCTAGTTTCCAGGAACTGAAGCGTCGCCTAGTGACCGCACCTATTCTGTGCTTGCCAGATCTACAGAAGGATTTCCAAGTATATTGTGACGCATCTCGACAAGGACTGGGTAGTGTGTTGATGCAAGATGGAAGAGTGGTGTCATATGCCTCGTGCCAACTCAAGCACCATGAGAGGAACTACCCCACACATGATTTGGAATTAGCATCGGTCGTGCATGCACTCAAGGTATGGAGACACTATCTGATGGGCAAGCATTGTGATGTATTCACAGACCACAAGAGCTTGAAATACATATTCACCCAGAAGGAGATGAACATGAGGCAAAGAAGATGGTTGGAACTCATAAAGGATTATGACATGACTCTGCAATATCACCCAGGAAAGGCAAATGTAGTGGCAGATGCACTAAGCTGCAAGGTTTATGCAAATGGACTAAGCATGGGAAATTTTCCGAGGGATTTGTGCGAGCAATTCAAGGATCTTAGATTAGAGGTAGTAACCGAGGGATATTTGGCAGCAATGGATATCAAGCCAACAGTACAGGAAAAGATTGGAGAAGCTCAGAAGAAGGATAGCGACTTGGAAGGAATAAAGGAAAACATACCCAAGGGCAAAGCGGAGGGATTTCGCGAGGATGAGCAAGGAACCCTGTGGTATGGTGATCGTCTGCATGTGCCCAACGATCCGGAAATAAGGAAGTTGATTCTCCAGGAAGCCCATGACTCGCCATACTCGATACATCCAGGAAATACCAAAATGTATATGGATTTAAAGGAAAGATTCTGGTGGAACAATATGAAAGTGGATATCGCCGAGCATATTGCCTTATGCGATGTGTGTAGTAGAGTGAAGGATGAACATCAGAAGCCAGCGGGATTACTACAGCCATTGCCGGTACCGGATTGGAAGTGGGATAAAGTGGGGATGTATTTTATCACAGGACTGCCCAGGACCAGGTCTGGTTATGATTCTATATGGGTAGTGGTGGATCATTTGACCAAGGTAGCTCACTTTAAACCTGTGAAGACCACCTATACTAGTGCCAAGCTAGCCAAGATCTATATGAACATGATTGTGTGTCTACACGGTGTGCCCAAGAGCATTGTGTCGGATAGAGGTACCCAATTAACCTCTCACTTTTGGCGCCAGTTGCATGAGTCATTGGGAACCAGATTGGAATTTAGCACAACATTCCACCCTTAGACAGATGGACAGACAGAGAGGGTGAATCAGATTTTGGAGGATATGTTGAGAGCTTGCGCTCTGGCTCATGGCTCTAGTTGGGATGAGAATTTGCCCTATGCTGAGTTTTCCTACAACAACATCTACCAGTCCAACATCAAGATGTCGTCGTTTGATGTGTTGTATGGTAAGAGGTGTAGAACACCATTGATATGGGATGGTGTAGGTGATCGTCAACTGTTTGGGCCTGATTTGATCAAGGATGCCGAGGAGAAGGTCAGTTTGATTCGGGACAGACTGAAGGTAGCACAATCAAGACATAAAAGCTATGCTGACTCCAAACGCAAGGAAGTGGTGTATGAGATCGGAGATCGAGCATACCTTCGAGTATCGCCACTGCGTGGAATTAAGAGGTTTGGAATCAAGGGTAAGCTGGCACCTCGATTCATAGGACCATACCGGGTCTTAGCACACAAGGTAGAGGTTGCATATCAGTTGGAGTTGCCAGAGGCTCTGTTCGCTGTTCATAACGTGTTCCACGTGTCCCAGCTGAAGAAGTGCCATCCGGAGATGGTGGATCCACCATTGGGAGACACTATGCCACTAGAGGAGGTTCAGCTAGAGAATGATTTGACATATGAGGAGAAACCGGTTAAGATACTGGAGACAACGGAGAGGTTTACCTGTACCAAGATGATCAGGTTTTGCAAGGTGCAATGGATCCACCACATGATAGAAGAAGCCACTTGGGAGCGAGAGGACGACCTCCGAGAGGACCATCCGCACCTATTTGCTAGCCGCGTCGAATCTCGAGGACGAGATTCATCTTAAGGGGGTTAGTCTTGTCACATCCCAAATTTTGGATTTGGCACTACATAGCATACATGTCATTGCATCATGAGCATCATTGCAAAAAAAATCAGTTTCAAACTTTTTTGTCAAAACCCACTTGCATGCCTTGTAACATACACTTGAGTGCTCGATTTCTATCTTACATATGCTGGAAAGATTTAGTTTAGTTGTTTGGAAGGCACATGTGCGTAGAGGGTTATGATACGAACCCGTAGCAATTTGAATCGCCTCGTTTGGAGCTACGGTTTACAGTTAACTGAAATTTGTTTAAAATTTGGACAGTTCTGTCAGTTTCAGATATTAGGTTCAGATAAGAAAACATCCAGGAAAAAGAAAAAGGAAATAAAAAAAGGAGAAACCGACCGTCAGCCGCGGCCCAGCCGGCCGGCCCACCCGGGGCCTGCCAGCGCTGCAGCCGACACAGCCAGCAGCGCGTAACCGTGCGGGCGGCAGATAGAAACTGCCGACCCAGCCAACCCACCTAGCCCAGCGCCACTGCTAGTGGGCCCCGCACGTCAGCCTCCGCCTGCCACCGCCATGTGGACCCCGCGGGTCATCCCTTTCCTCTGTCTCTCCCGTGTCCTTGAGGAACACCGATTTCGCGAGAAAATTGGGCCGAATCCAAACAACCCCGAGTAGTTGTTGCCCCCTCTTAATCCCTAGTTCCTCCTCTTCAAAAGCCCCAAAAACCGTCGCCTACGCCGCCGCCATCTACATGAGATTACTCGCCGGAGTACGACGTCGCCGCCACTGCTATTACCGCCGGTACAGACTCGAGCTCGCTGCACTGGCCGCCCCTCCTACCCCGATGACCCTCCCATCTTTCCCTCGCTCGGCCGCGTCGCCCTAACCAATTCCCTTCACCGCAGGTCCCCTGGAGCAATCCCTCGAGCCCGCCGGAGCCTGAGCACCGTCGTCTGCCTCCAGCCGCTCACTGCCACCACTAGCCAAAGTGAGGCTTCGTGCCGCAGACGCCCTCGAGACTGCCGGACCCCGCTGAACCCCGTCGCACCCCTTCCCGCCGCAGGCGACCGCTGGAGAAGCCGCCACCGTCATCACCGAACCGCCACCGCCGTCATCGACCACCTTGGTGAGCACCGCCAACCGTAGCCCTTCGATCACAGATGAACAGCACAGATGGCCCGTGGACCGGTGCCTTGACCGCTGACTGGTCAGCGCCGCGCCACGTCAGTGTGGACTAGTCAACTGATCGTTGACTGTTTAATTAAATCGATATAATTTGGCAGAAAATAGCTGGAATTGTAAAATCAATAGAAATTAAACTACTGGGCCAAAAATTTCAAATAAGATATTGTTGGATTCAGTTTTTCACGTAGAATATTTCTTTACAATTGTTTCATACTTTTGCAGCAAGGTTGTGCCGTGATTAATTAAATAGTTTAATGTCCTATTTAGAGTAATAAATTCATAGGAAAAGATCTACAACTCCAAAAATTGCAAATGAGGTGTCCCTGGAATGAGTAGAACAAGTATATTCTGTTTGTGAATTAAAAAGGTAACCTTATTGTACTGAAATTTGCAGAAACAATTCAAAGGATTTCTGGAGTATTTTAATTGTATAAAAGGTTCTGTAACTCTTTTTCGAGTGATTCCAGTTGGTACTGGTTCTTTTTTAGGTTGCCTACACAGTAGGTATTTTTCCAAGATTTTACAAACTATTTAACAATAGTGGTTTAATAATTGGATTAGAGCTCCATTATTTGGCCATTTAAAATTGCATGCCTTGTTTTCAATGCTTTTAAAATGTTTTCCATGCATACATACAGTAGGTATACTAAACAAAGCTGTGGAAAGCTACTGTAGCATTTTTCAACTTGTCATGCATGCATCTTGCATTGTTATGTTTGTATATGATTGTTTATGTGTTGCAATTATGTATCGTGTAGATTGTGACGAGTGCAACGCTTGCTTCTGTGAGGACCGTACTCTCGACTCCTACCGTCAAGGCAAGTAGTTGCTATTTTATTCATGAACTGTCCTACTATTTTTCCCTTATGCATTTGTAGTGTATTTTTGGTAGCTACATGTGTAGGTATTACTATGCTATGCTATGTCCTATGTACTGTGGTAGGGAAATCCTTTGTAGTTGAGCTCCCGTATGGAAGATGTGCTTAGCATTGCTGTAGATACGAGGAGGATCATGATTTGGTAAAGTAAAGGTTTTTGTTCTACCAAAAAAACATAATGTTAATGAACTACCTGGGCGGAGTGGCTAGATTAGTCATCGGAGTCTGAATAATGGTGGGGAATTCCGCCCAGCGTACTGAGAAGGATTAATTGTCTTTATTCTAGTAGCTTACATGGGCAACCATGTGCCAGTAAGAAATGGGTAGCTGGTTGGACTCAGTAGGTCGTGGTGACCTGAAACTAGCGTAGCCAGAGATGTAGTGAATGGTAGGTTGGGACCGGTGCGCAGTGGGGTTTGGGGATCTACTTCCCGAACGGCCTCTTCTTGGACTTCTTCCTATCGTCACACAATATGCGTGTGGTGGTACGAGCTGGGTTGTCCAAGTCACATGGGTAAAGTGTACAAACCCCTGTAGGGTGTATGATCTAAATGCTTAGTTGTGTCCCCGGTTACGGACAATTGAGTTGCTTGATATTGATACTATGAAATATTCTCGCTCATCCTTAAAATTGGTTTAACAAAGTAGGACAAAGTGTTTGGAAAATGCAAGCTAGCCACAGTTCCACCAGCCAAATAAGCATGTAGTTGCTAAGTCTATTGTCTCCCTATTTAGCGCTACTTGCCATACATTCCATGTATTGACCCTTCGAGGCTGCTACGTTTTATGTTGCAGGATATTCCGACTCTGATTGATCTGCTAGGTCGCGGTACTTCACTCTGCACTTGTTCGCCTGTGGGCAAACTGGAGATTGAAGGAGTTATTTATTTATGTTTGATACATTGAATAAGTTTGAGCTAGCATTCGAGCTAAGCTTTATTGTAATAATTGTATACTCTGGATCTTCGTTATTTATGATACATGGATATTTTACTTTGTTATTCATCTAAGTTCTATGTAAGCCAATGAACCGATCCAGGGATTGGCAAGCTGAATATAAGCTACAGTCTTTTCAGTACTGTAGTGTTACAACACGGCTTTGATACCACTATAGGGATTCGTAGCATGGAAACAAAATTTTCTACCGCATGCACACAAACAAGCCAAGATCTATCTACTAGATTGTAGAAAAAAGTTGATTAGAGTACTCACCCTTGAAGATTCCAAAGCGGTTAATGAGAGCAGTTCTCGTGGGTGATGTAGTCATACACGTGCCGATCTCAAGATCGCGTAGACGATCCTTCTGGCGTTGCGTTCCGGCAGCGCTTTCGCAGTCGATCACATGTTCGGTACTCGATGAAGACCTTCCTCTCCCTTGTTCCAGCAGGCAGCGGAGGTTGTAGTTGTCCCCTCGCGATTCCGGCAGCACGACGGCGTGGTGTCGGAAGTAGAGGGAAGATCTCGCAGGGCTTCGCCTAAGCCAGTGCGAGTTATGGTGGATCTAGGGTTTTACGACGATCTAGGTTTAGAAGGCTGGGAGGAGGAGGTGTCAGCGATGGCTAGGGCGACGACGATGAGGCGGCGGCGTGCGGCGGTGGTGCACGGGGTGGGGAAGGTTGGCTCTTGTGTTGTTTGGGGCAACCCTCCTCCTCTCTTTATGAGAGGGGGGCAGCCTTGGGAGGGGAGAGTTTGAATCCAAACCCAAACCCAAGTTGGATTGAAGGAAGGACTCTTTCCTTCTTCCACTAGGAAACCATTATTCCAGTTTGACTTTTCAAACCTCCCGTTTGACTTTCAATTTAGAGCTTCAATTCTCCCTTGCAAATGCCCAAACCAAGTGACCTAGGATATGATCCAATCATTCCACTTACCCATGACACATTCATGGACCATTCCCCTTCCGGTCCGGTGAACCTTCTAGAACCTCTCTGATGAAAACATCGAAATCATTCCCGAACTCCGGAATCGGACTTTCCTTATATGAATCTTATTCTTCGGATCTCCTCGTGATATCCCGGATCCCATCCGAGACTCCGAACAGTATTCGGTATCCCTACTTGCATTCCATATCTACTAAACAACATCGAATCCTTAAGTGTGTATCCCTACGGTTCGTGAATTATGCGGACATGACCAAGACACTTCTCCGATCAATAATCAATAGAGGAATCTGGAAATTCATATGGCTCCCACTTATTTCTACGATTACTTTGCGATCGAATGAACCACTTACATACGATACCAATTTCCCTTTGTCTCGCGATATTTTACTTATTCGAGGTCTGATCGTCGGTATCTCTGCATACCTAGTTCAACCTCGTTATCGATAAGTACTCTTTTCTCGTTCCCGTGATATGTGATCCCTTGTGAGCCAGTCACATGCTTGCAAGCCAATTGGATGAAATTCCACCGAGAGGGCCCAGAGTATATCTATACGTCATATGGAGGGACAAATCCCACTCTTGATCCATGTGCCTCAACACATACTTTCTGAACACTCAATGCCACATTATAGCCACCCAGTTATGGTGTGGTGTTTGATGTCATCAAAGCATCCTTCCGGTGATGGTGATTAACATGATATCATGGTCGAAGGATTTAGGTTACTATGTATCAGAAAGCTTATAGAAAATGAACTATTGAAATGACTTGATCTTAATGCTATGCTTATCTATAGGAGTATGTTCATCATACCATTCTCCTAATGATATGATATTATTGTTAACAACATCTCAATGTTCATGATCGAGAAACCACGATCATCTATTAACCAACAAGCTAGTATTATAAAGAGGCTTTACCAGGGACTCTAATTTAGTTTACAAATCACACAAGTATTAATGTTTTCGGTTAATACTATTATAGCATGAATGTAAACATTTAACATAAACACAAAGAATAATAATAACCACTTTTATTATTGCCTCTAGGGCATATCTCCAACACTAGAGACAATAATCTAGTTTCAAATCTTTGTCTTTTCAACACCTACGGCTTTCCGGTGTTATATGTACACGATTGCAAGTGGTCAAACGATCTTCGGATCCGACACTTTCAGGTCCATGTGTAATTGCATGTCTTTGCGTTTATACGCATCACTCATTCTCTAATGAGATGGCTTTGTATAAATTTGGTCCTTTCTTGAGACCTTTAGTTCCTTGGGGTTAAAACATGTTGATAATATTGTCGTACAATATATATTCATAGTACTATCCTGCTGTGAACCACACCTAGTTTGATAACAAACTACTTAACATAAATGCCTTCTTCTGATGCTATAATAGCAGTCATATACTTAGCCTTTTGTTGTAGTATCTATCACAATGTCTTAACTTTGGAACTCATCCAAATCCATTATGGAACTTACTTTCCATTATATTGTGCCACCCTTAGTTTAGATCGAGAAAAACTTAATTTGTACTTTGTGACAGAACTAGTATCAATGTAGTACTTTTACAATGAACTAACCATCTTGTCACCTCTACAAATATATTCTTAGTTATTCCAAAAGATCATAAGAATATCTTTACTATCGTCCAATGATCATATTATGAATCATTCTGGTATATGCTCACAACATTTAGAGCATAGGACATATCTAGATGTGTACATTTCACGGTATGATTAATATGCTCTTTGTGATTTTATTCATCAAGTATCAAAAATACTCGAATCTTTGTTTCACTTATCAAGCGTCAATACACTTGAATTTCGATTTAATCCTTTCTGTGTGGCAAGAACCTTTCTTGTCATTTCCATACTGAACTCTTTCAATATCTCATCTACGTACATTTGGCACAACCATATTAGCGCCTCAATCTATCCTTATAGACATTGATGCCTAATATTCGGGTTTTGCCTAAGTCTTTCATCGAGATGAAATTCTTAACCTGTGTCAATAAAAGATACATCATTTCCAACCAACAATATGTCTTCTACATAATGTATTAGAAATATGTCTTAGCTCTCCCACTTAATTTCTTGCAAATGCAAGCATCGTCTCCGATGAAATTAAACTCTTTAACAATTTCATCACGGTGAAGATTCCAACTCCTCGATGCTTATTTCAACCATTGAAGTTTGCATACACCTTTAGCATCCTTTTGTAACAAAACCCTCTGGATCGTGTTATGTACACGTCATAAGTAACAATTCTATTGAAAGAACTTTGTTTTGTTTGTTCAACTACCATATAACAAAATTATATGTAGTGGTTGCTACATTAATCCTTCTAGACTAAATATCGCTATGAAAGATCAAATCTTGTCATAGTCAACCTTTGAACATTGTTGTGAACTCTTTCCCAACATGTCGAGTATTTCATAGATGTGAAACATCCATGTCTATTTCTTTATAGATCCAAACACGACTGTAAGGTCTTGCACCTTTCCAAAGGGTCTTTCAAGTTCAAAGCTTGATTTCTCGTGTATGGAATTATCATAGATTTTATGACTTCAAGCCATTTGACAGAGTTAGGACCCACCATCGCTTCTTTGCATGTAGTCGGTTCATTATTTTCAAATAATAATTCAATCCTCAAATCCTGGTATTTGATTGTTTACCCGACCTACTTGGTTCAATAGGAACTTAGATCTCCGTGACCACAACCTTTAAGGCACATGAGCCATGAGCATTTTTGCTGCCTCCTGGACACTTTTTGGTGTTGCGCAACTTTCCACATATAGCTAAGGTTCTTTTAACCTTATCAAAGTTATATTGTCCTCCCACTTAAATTTTCACGGAAAATTCCTTCTTAAAGAAACTTGACGTTCTAAGCGACAAACATTTTTGTCTTCGATGTTATGGAGGAATACTCAACGATTATTCGAAATAACATACAAAGACATGTTCATCTGACTTTGGTTGTAAACATCTCACTTATTCATAGCATACCAATGTTTAAGAAATGACAACCTGGGTTTTATCCCAAACCATAACTTTATATGGTGTCATTTCAACGGATCATGACGGGGCTCTTTTCAGTGAAAAATCGATAGTCTCTAAAGATTTTAATCTTTAAAATATAATGGCAGTTTTATGAATTATACCTTTGATCTTACCATGTCAAACAAGGTTTCATTGCATATCTCGATTATTCCATATTCATATGCTGTTTCGGGAAACACAATTCCATGGAACAATTCCTCAAGTCTTAGGTGTTATGCTAAACTTGTAACTCAAATATTTTTCTTTATGATCCTATCGTAAATTCTTTATTTTCTTGTTATATTGATTTTTCACTTCATCTTGAAAGTCTTTGAACTTTTCAAATGTTTCACACTTCATCCTCATTAAGTAAATATTCATATATTCACTCAACTTTTTGGAGAAAGCATATGAAGTTTGAAATCCATCACTCTTGACTACACATAATGGGCTTCATACATCTATATGTATAAGTTCCAATAAGCTAGTCATTCGTTCACTTTTGGCCTATGAACAGAGTTTTAGTTATCTCTAAGAAAGTTTCACAAGCGTCATTTGATCAAAATCAAAAGACTCCAAAATTCCATCCACGTGGAGTTTCTTCATGTTTTTTCCAATATAATTTAAACGGCGATGTCACTTCGTAAGTGATCTTTCAATCAATTTGTCTTTCGACATTTTTAGCACTATTTTTATGGATGTGATTTCTCCAACAAGATTTGTAAATCATCCATCTTTTATGGATTACGGCAATTATTTGAATAACCCTATTGTTCTCATAATACCTGATCGAAATAACAATTACTGAAACAAATCTTGAAGGTAAGTTTTGATTTAAACGAGAAACATAATAACTCTTTATTTTGTTTTCGATGAATATCATCACATATTCTTTTGCTAGTTACTTAGGCCATTGTAGTTCATGAATAGTGTTGTTTTGTATGATGATTCATACCAACAAATTCAGTATCAAACACTTAAGAACCACATTGTTTAACAAGCAAATAATATAGCCATAACATGTATATCATCTATATACCTAAGATGAACAATTCTAGTCTTTTCTCATCTGCCAAATATTTTTTAGATTTCTCTTTCATTATTTATTTATCCTTTCAAAAGAATCTATCAACATCAACAGTGGCACCATACTCATGACACATAGATCAAAGCGTGTATAGTTAAATACCAATATCTTTGGACTTGCACTTTGAAGTAGATCACCATCATCAAATGTTTGGTGTTCTTTCAAATTCCATTCTTTAGTAAACTTTTAGTGTAGTAGACATTTTACCTACATCAAATAGTCATCCTTATCATGGAACTATTCATGATCAAGCTACTTTAGCTTATAACGATGAATCGCAAGTATAATGTTGTTCTCCAATACCTTTTGGAGGATTAGGACAACTAGTGTCTCCAACCTTTTGTAATTTTTCATCAAATATGAGAACATAAATTTTGTCATATTACACTCCATCATGTTGCAACCAAAGCTTTGTTTCAGATATCGCAATATCTTCCACACATGATGGTTTCTGAAACAATTCTTTTAGCTCCCCGATAACCTTGATATTAAAACAATCTTTTGAATATCAAGAATCATGGAGACAAACATGATACTTATATACTAACATTGTAATTGTTACTCTTGATTTAATACCAATTATTAAACTTCACGGAGTAACTAGGACTTACTAAAAGTTTGCAATAGGACTTTTAAACTTTAGATTAACACTTCAAAACAATACGATACCATTTTGTAAAGTAACTAACCAGAATTCTATAGTTCTATTATCTCAATTATAAGTAAGCGCAAGGTGGTAAACGGATGCCAATGACTACAAAAACTATGCAAATTCACTTTGATTTAACTTATGATAAATAGTGTTCAACGTTTAATCATATTACTGTTGAACTCCCACTCAAAACAGTATCCCTCACATTGTTTTAGTGATCACACGAACCAAATCCACTACACCAAGTCTGATCATCACGTGACATGATGTAGTTTCAAAGGCGAACAATCATCATGTTCATCATATCATCTATATGACTCATGCTTTACCTTTCGGTAATCCATGTTCCTAGACCATGTATGTACATGCTAGGATCGTCAAGATGTAACCTTAGTTTCCGCATGAGAAAATCTGGCTTGCTCCTGTTGTATACACTCGCAGAATCTAACACACCCGATCATCACGTGGTGCTTCAAAACAACGAGCTTTAGAAATGGTGCCTACTAAGGACGAACACTCTATAACTTGATATTTTGTGAGAGGGATCATCTTATAATGCTACCGTCGCGATCTAAGCAATACAAGATGCATAAAAGGATTAACATCACATGCAATTCATAATATGTGATATGATATGGCCTTTCTTCTTGTGCTTCCGATCTCCATCTTCAAGCACGAACATGATCTCCATCTTCACCAGCGTGGCGTCAAGGTCAATGGCACCGCTCCATGATTGTCGTCCACCAGCATCAACTATTACAACTTGTAGAGGTCCCAACCTGATAAGGTAGTGTGTTTACAATGCTAGTCCCTGGATCAATAGCTAGCATCCACAGTTTAAGATGTAATATCAAGAAACAAAGGTCATAATACAACTTCATAACCAGGAATAAAATAATTCATTACATCTTACATATCTCATATGGCTATCTCATTACAATGCAGCAGATATAACTATAGCATGGAGTCCTTCATCTTCAAAGTGCCACAGGCAATCATGTTGGTTGTAGACTTGTAATCCTATTCAACACACTTCACTAACATCAAACAAACCTACAACATAATAAGTTATAGCCACAAGGGTCAATACATTTGAATTATATTGGCAAGTGATACTATGGTAGAATAGTGGTATCTATCATCTATATGCATTTGGCTAAGTGGAACTTAGGCTTTCTTTGCTCAAAATAGATTTTGCTTATCATTTGAAAACACTAAGTTTTGTTTGTCAAAACACCCAAAGGCATCTACCAATTAAAAATTGAAGATCCTTTAACCCTTGTTGAACCACAAGCTTTTAACTTATAAATTGGGATGAGGAGATCCTTGATAGCTTCCATGTCTTGATGCTCAAATTGTCCATTGCCGGGGACACAGCTAAGTACTTAGATTTTACTCTCTCGAGAGGTGGTGCACTTTCCCCACAAGACTCGACATGCATCGAGACAAGATCTTTCAGAAGCCTTCCCTTAGACCAAATGGACGCGCTCCATCCTATCACCCCCTACCACCTTCTGTCCATCTGGCTAAGTTGTTGCAACCTATATGATCCAGGCAGAGCCCATATTGCCATGTGGTTGCATTAGAAGCTTCTTAACATTTGACATCTCAAATCTCTTTGTTCCTGGGTGGCATTCCACAAGTGAGATATACAGGGTAGGCCATGAAAATGGGCCCTGGTAATCACTCAACAAAAATCCATCCAAGCAATTACCATTCCACCGAGGTGTTTCATTCCCTTAGTTGTTTTATTAAGCAAAAACATAAGTCAAAAGACTTAGTAAAATTTCCATAGCATGTGTATATAAATCACCCTTGTTTGCTACTAGCTAGGCTAAGCATGATATCAACAAGTATCTTGACTTAGAGTATAACTCTACCAAGACTACAACTACTAGGATTTCCCATAGCATGAGTATGGTCAAAATATCACTAGTGTATAGTCAAAATAATAGGACAATTACATGTAACACCACTTGCCTTTTTAGTAGAGAATATAGATTCACTCCTTGATCTTGCAATTGTCACACTCTTCAAGGTTCACTACAATTCAATCAAGCAAGGCACAAATTCAATCTAGCATTCAAACAATTCACCACATAAAATAAAGAAAACAAAACAATGCATGCAAGCATGCAAAAGATTGTTTTATTTGGAAAGGTGGTTTCTAATAGGATATAAACATTTTAAAACACCTATTGGTCATTTATACAAGTGGCAAAACCATTTAAAATCAATTTAGTGAAAATAGCCATTTAAATCATTTTTGTTTTGCTAGAAGTGGTTTAAATCAAAGTAATAATTTCTAGTGTTAGTCAAAAATGTTTTTAAACACAAAAGTTAGTGTTTATGGTCAAAGTGTTCAAAACAAATCCATTTGCAAAGGTTTCACTTTAAAATTCATTTTTAAATCATAGCAACATTTTTGTTTTACTAGAAATGCCTTTATTCAAGGAATAATTCCTTGTGTTTAACAAAATATATTTCTAAACCCAAAAGTTTGTGTTTCTGGTCAGTAGGTTCAAAACAAATCATTTGCAAAAGGTTTTACCCTAAAATCATTTTTAGAATAATTTTTATACTCAAAATAGGCCAAGAAATGTTTCTGCAAAAACACCTAATTTTCCGGAAGCAAAATACTAAAATAAGGGCATGGTTGCAAAGGTTTTTTTCCTGATTCCAATGATATAAAATTTGCAAATTTTGGACGTGTGGATCAAAAGTTATGAATTTTTCAAAATTAAACCTCTAATAGAAATGTTTCTATTTTTAAAACACAGACGGGGACACGTGGCTAGTTGCTATTGGATGATACCGATTCGGTTGGATCGACTGATACAGTCCGTAGGATCTAAAGGGCAACGCACGGATCAGATCGACTCGTACCGATTCAGTTAAGTGATCTATCCTACGCCATGCGATCAAGATCTAACGGCTGTTGTGCACTGACCAAATCTGGCGGCGGTGGCTCGACGGCGAGCGGCGGTGGCGCTCGGGCGGTGACGTTGGCGGCAAAATAGGAAGCGAGGGATGAAGAGGAGTGGCTTACCGTGTTCGCAGGAGTGTGGAGAAGCTCAACATCGTCGTGGAATGTCCAGGGGCGCACGATCGCGTCGTCAATTGCTCGTCGGAGGAGCTTCTGGCGATGGGCACGCTCGGGCGTTGTCAACGGAGAAGTTACAAGTCACGGGAAAGCAAGCCACGAGTGGCGTCAGATGCGCAAGACGAAGGAGAGTGCGAAGGTTTCATTGAGGGGGAGAGGCGCGGTCAAGGTTTACCGCGGGAGGTCACCGGAGTGGACGCAGACGATGGCGCGCTCAGTCGATGTCGTTGCCGATGCTCTGGGGCACATGCGGCCAAGCGGGAGGTACTGGGGGATGTGTACGGGGCTGCTGGTCAAGCTCGTGTGATCTAGGAGGTAGGAGGGGGTCGAGGTTGGCCGGAATCATGGCCGGAGTGTCGTCGGAATAGTGGATTGCAAGGGGCAATTGGAGCAGCCCTGGGGCGGAGAGGTAGTGGCGTCTGGGGGAAATGGAGAGGAAAGGGAGGAGATTTAACGCGTGTGGTCGCCGGGCAGGATTTACTCGCGCATTGACGCGAATTGACGACGCGGAATCAAGGCAGAAACGGGCGAGTGAAGGGGGGAAAGAACAGGTCGCGGGGACGACGATGACATGGACGGAGGTGGGTCATGCGCGTCAATGAGAGGGGGGTACGGGGCGCGGTGAGAAAGGGGGCTCACGGGGAGACAGGTGGGCTGCGCTGGGCCTAAGTTGGGCCAGGTGGGTTGGGTTGACCGGCTTCATTTTTTCTTTTATGTTTCTTTTTCCATTTCTTTTTCTGTTTTCATTTTGTTCAAATGATTCAAACACCCATTTGAATTCAAATTCTTCTCAATCCTTTTCAGTAGTTTAATACTGTTTAAACAATGTATTTTAAAGTCTATTTTAGAATATTTTCTTTATTCTCTTATCCTTTATTATTTATTTAATTTAGACATTTGTGTTTATTTAAATAAGATTTTAAATACGTTTCCAATCCATATTATTTTATTTTATTAATATTTTATTCTTTTCAAGTTAATTAGATAACTTTTAATCCATTTTGGTAATTTCAATTATTTTTCCCATGATTTAATTAATCATTTTATTAGGTATTTTGTCTTTATTTAAATATAATTTGAATATGGTTTAATCCCATATACTTTTATTTGCATAATCTTTATTACTTTATTTTAGTTGGATTATCTTCATTCCATTTGCTTATGGATTTAATTCAAATTTTAAATTGTCTTCTAAATAATTTTCTTGGGATTTATTATTTAGTTTAGGCAATTTGTCTTTATTTGAATAAAATTGAGTATGGTTTAATCCATATGATTTTATTTAAATAATCTTTTTACTCCTTTTTATTACTCAATAAACTTTTCATTCCATTTGTTTATGGATTTGGCCAAGATTTAATTTGGCTCTTAAATATTCCTTATTTATTTTTCTCTCTCTTTGTCTTATAAAATCCATATCTTTTTATCTATAGATCCAAATTTGGTGATTCCAATTTGTATAAGTTTATTTAATATTTTTTATCTTTTTAAATTATTTTAGGATTACTTTGCTCAAGATTTGGTATGGATTTTAGATATGAGCTTTATTAGCTTTGGAAATTAATTCCTTTTATCTTATTAAATTCATAAGTTTTTATCCATGGCTCCAAATTGAATGAAACCAATTTCTATGGTTTTATAATATTTTTGTTTATCATTTTTTATCATTTATAAATGTTTGTTGCTGAATTTTATATGGATCAAATCCATAGTCTTAGAGAGATTCTTGGAAATGATTTTCTTTCATTAGGGTTTTAGTTTATTTTCCCAAGTGTTTAAATTCAAGATTCTTTCCATGCATTTTATCTTTGGAAATGATTTCTTCCATTAAGATTTGGGATTTTGGTTTAACTTTTCCAAGGGTTTAAATTTCAAGATACATTCATTGATGAATGCATTCACTTCATTGAAATTTTGTTGGATTCCCTTTTCATTCAAATTTGTTCAAGAAGGGTTTTGATGTTTCCATTTAGAAGCAAAAAGTTTCTTTTCACCCTAATTTCAACAATTGTTTATTTTGTTTATTTATTTTTCAATAATAGACTCGTAGGTCTTAACGAAATTAAAAGACAACCATAAGGCTCCTGCCGGTTTTCTACTAACAATAAGGATCATTGCATACATCACATATAATCACAATCATGGCCATATCACATCACAACACACCCCTGCAAAAAAAGTTAGATGCCTCTAATTTTCTTTCCATATTTTACGTGGTTTGGGGCTTTCAATAAGTATCGTTCTAACTTACGAACAAGACCACAACTTTGATGCTTGAACTATCAAGTGCCCGTTGTAAATTGAATCTTTACTATGATGGGATAGACAGACACCCGCAAAGCCACTTATGCAATACAAGTTGCATGTTGAGCATGGAGCAAGTCTCATGAATGATGTCATGTAAGGTTAGCCCGGGCTGCTTCATCCCACCATACCGCAAGATGCAAAGTACACAAGAAGCAATTGATAATAAAAGCACCACCACCCACAATGACCATTGTGTTCTACTCGTGCAACAAATCTACATATAGACACGGCTATGATACCACTGTAGGGGTTCATAGCATGGAAAACAAAAAAAATTCTATCACATGAACACACACAAGCCAAGATCTATCTACTAGATTGTAGCAATGAGTCGATAGAGTACTAACCCTCGAAGATAAAAAGCGGTTAATGAGAGTAGATTCTCATGGGTGATGTAGTCATTCACTTGCAGATCTCAAGATCACGTAGACGATCCTTCAGGTGCCGCGTTTCGGTAGCGCTCCCATAGTCGGTCACACGTATGGTACTCGATGAATACCTTCCTCTCCCTTGTTCTAGCAGGCAGCAGAGGTTGTAGCTTTCTCCTCGCGATTCCGGCAGCAAGACGGCGTGGTGTCGGAAGTAGAGGGGAAATCCCGCGGGGCTTCGCCTAAGCCGGAGCGAGTATGGTGGAGTAGAGAGGGACTCGGCGATCTAGGTTTTAGATGCCAAGGGAAGAGGGTAGCCGACGGCTATGGTTTAGATTAGACGGCAGCGGCGGTTTATAGGGGATCTAGTGCGCCGACGGCTTGGGGGGGCAGCGGTGGCCTAGGGATTGGGTCTTGGGCGCCTAGGGCAAGGGGGATACCTTGGGGTGCACCCCCACCCCTCCTTATATAGGCGGGGGGGGGGGGGGGCGTCCAAGGGTGTTCCCAAACTAGGTGGAAACCCTCCCTAACTTGGAAACCATGTTGGGATTTGACTTTTTCAAACTGTCTTTTTGACTTTCAAATTAGAGTTTGATTTCTCTCTTCCAAGTGACCTAGGACATGATGCAACCATTCCACTTTGTCATGACACGTCCATGTACCCTACCCCTTCCGGTTCAGTGGACCTTCTAGACCCTTCTAGAACATTCCGGTGAAAACACCGAAACCATTCCCGAACTCCGGAATTAGACTTTCCTTATATGAATCTTATTCTTCGGACCATTCCAGATCTCCTTGTGACATCCCGGATCCCATCCAAGACTCCGAACTACATTCGATCTCTTTACTCACATTCCATATCTACTAAACAACATCGAATCCTTAAGTGTGTCTCCCTATGGTTCGTGAATTATGCAGACATGACCGAGACTCTTCTCCGATCAATAACCAATAGAGGAATCTGGAAATTCATAAGGCTCCCACATATGTAACACCCCTAGTTTTATTAATAGTAATTAGGAATTGATTGTGCATTCATGAGCATCATTTTAAAATGTATGCATGAAACAAAAATGCTCTCAACACCCTAAATCCTAATTCTCCCCTCTCTATTTGAAAACCTTCAAAGGCTTGTGAAATATTTCAAAAAACCCCAAAACCCATGGAGCCCAAATTGTTATAAGGGCCCCTATAGTATTTCAGAAATGTTTACAAAAGTTTTCTATCTTGAAAATATCCAAAACAGGTTAAAAAATGAATATACAAAGAGAAAGAAGAAAAACAGAATTAGAAAAAGGTTTTCTGGAATAAAAACTTACCCTATCCCTATCTGGGCCAAGCCCACCTCTCCCTCTCTTCTCTCCCTATCGCCTAGCGCAGCAAACCCTGGCCCTTTCCATTTGCTTTGGTGAAGCCCACCTGGCCCAACTCGCGGCCCAGCCTGGCCTCGTACCATTTCGGCCTCTTTCCTCTCTTCCGTCTTCATCGACGACGACGGAGAGCAGCTTCGTGTCGCTTCCGCCGCCGGAGATGTGCTGCGATTCGTGTCGCCGACCACTGGTGCCTACAAGAAGCCATGCCTTGCCGCCGGGGAAACCTGGCATGCCACTCTTCCCCTCTTCCTCTCTTCTCCGAGCCATGGCCGAAACCCTAGATCACAGCAGCTCGATGATGTCGCCGTTCCCGACCATCCCAGGCCAAGCCGAGGACACTGCCATGACCGTTGTGTCTTCCTTATTCATCTCGTTGAATCACGCAAGCCAGAGAGGCCCTAGGTGCTCCAATCGGCATCACCTTCCCCGACTCCGACCGCCGCGTTCATCATCGATCACGACCGTTCTAGACCGTCCCCGGCCTCACCGTCACCACCATCGCGCTCAGGGTGAGCTATCGGTCCTCGCAGACCCCTCCGTTCCCTTCCTCTCGCGCTCCAGCCCCCTCCCCGTTGTCCACCTGCAAGCTTCGCCGTCGGAGCGATCACTCCGGTGACCAATCCAGGGTGGTGCCGCCACTATATGGCTCAGCGCACTCGCCCGCATCCAACACACCCCTCCTCGCTCGCTCACGAGCGCCTTATCACCGAGCTAGAGCTCGATTTGGGAGGAGCTCCATGGCTGACGTCAGCATGGTGCAATATCCCCTTTTCTTTTATTTTTAAATGTTTTTTGAAAATCATTTCAGCAAATGATAAATACCTGACAGGTGGGTCCATCCTGTAAGTCAAATAAACATTTTCAGAAATGATTTCTGTTTAATAAAAATATTAAAAGTAATTCCAAAATGTAAATGATTTTATAATATTCCAAAAATGATTTAAAATGAATTTAAAATGGAGAAATTCATAACTAATTCATTTTAAATCAGAAAAATACAAATAATATATCAAAATGTTCAGAAAAATGAGCTCTATCTTTTTAAACTATAGTCATGCATTGTTCAACAAATTCAATTGCAAGTATAATTAGAAGAACCAATTGAACCCCGTAGGTGATTCCGAGGATCCCCTTTTCTAGGGTTTGGACCTTTTGGACTCCGTTTAAACTGACCAAGCATGCTTTAGGGTTTATTACAATGCAATTTAACTTGTCATACCATCATCCTTGATTGATCATTTCATCAATGCCATGTGTTGATTATTTCATTTCTTTCTGGTATTTGGTTCTTCCCCGGTAGAATACGATATCAGAATCGAGATCAAGATCGAAGCCCGAGATCAACACCGTCGAAGATCGAAGACCAATACTTGATCAACTATAATCAAGTCAAGTACCAGATGTCCGAAGCTCTGCTTTCTGGATATCAACTGTCAAAGGCAAGCGAAGCCCCACACATGATATAATCCTATGTTTTCAAGCATTTCAATTCCTGCCATGTGCATACGATTCTAAAGTCTTTTATCGATAGATAGAGTAATCCTATCTAATGCATGTTTCCTTTGAAGCCTATATTCCTTGATCCACTGCTCCTAGCATAACTAGGGTTTGGCTCGTGAAGCGTTGCTAGAGCTGTCACATCTGTTGTGCTTAGCCACGCTTAGCTGTTACCACTGGTCCATTCGGTTGATGAATCAGAGCTGCGAATGAACATAGTTTGATAGGATGACGTGGTATGATCAGAGATGAAAGTTGAACATGCTAAGGCTTGTATGGGAGGCCACGGTGGGTTGTGGTTTTTGCAGTCCCATACTTGCCATTACTAGGACCCGAGTTCTTGCCTATGGTCCAAGATGAGCGTACAGCCACACGGGGGCCTGGAAACCCCCTCGACCAACTAACTTGCCGAGTAGATTCCATGAGTCACATAGTTCGGGATTTCCATTCGACATGCGCAAACTGGTTCTTCTCGAAGGAGGTGCATTCATACAGGTAGGTAAGCGTGGCCGGGAACAAGAGATGCCTGGCATCCGTAATCTTGAACCCTGCGCACATCATTAGGGACCGTCTTCGGGACTCGACCCGTTACGGCGGCATCTCCTTAGTGCATGACTCATGGTCTCGGCAAAGAAAGGTAAAGGTCGTGGTCAACCACTCTCTGCCGGCCTTCCAAGGAAGAGGGCTAATGATCTGCATTAAGAATCGGTTGGTACGTGTGGGTAAAGTTGTACACCCCTGCAGGGTATTAATCTTTTCGAAAAGCCATGTCCATGGTTATGGATGAACTTGGAGACCAGATTCAAAGATCATAGAGAACTTGAACCTAATAGTAAAATTTGGCAAATTAATGTGTGCTTAATGATGCTTCCTCAGGGATCGAGGGGGTGATCCTAGGTAGGTTTAGCTGATGATGATTCGGTGGATATCAAAAGATGATCAAAGCTAGAGATGTCGCTCTCTTATCCCCTTTTAAAATATTCTGATTAGTCGAGATTCTTCTCCCTCTTGTTTTGCAAACAAAGATGGCTTTATGCAAAATAAATCCACCAGCCATAAGTCTTGCGGAGTACACCCCGTACTCACCCTTGCTTTGTTGATACTTTAGCAGCATAGTGAGTGTTACCATAGAAGATGATTTCTTCATGGCATCGACATCGACGATTAGTTTGGAGTTCCCAGTCGGCAGTCTGGGATCTATGGATTGGACGTCATCGTTATGCTTCAGACCACTTAGGCCATTTGTTAAGTTTGCTATACTTAATAGCATAATTTGCCTTCTGTTGTTTGATGTTTGTGGTCAGTGACCTCTTCTTGTAATATTTGGTTCTTTGATCAGTTATGAGCTTGCTGTAATAATTTTTGTGTCATAGGGTCACTATTGTGTTATCAATTCTCCCTCTATGCTTTCGAGATTTAGGTTAGGCTTATATCAGACAGAGGTCTGGGATTTGTCTAGCCCTAATCCCGGGGGTGTCACAACATTTTTCTATGATAACTTCGTGATCGAATGAACCATTTACATACGATACCAATTTCCCTTTGTCTCGCGATACTTTACTTATCCGAGGTTTGATCGTCGGTATCTCTACATACCTAGTTCAACCTCATTACCGATAAGTACTCTTTTCTCGTTCCCGTGATATGTGATCCCTTGTGAGACAGTCACATGCTTGCAAGCTAATTGGATGACATTCCACCGAGAGGGCCCAGAGTATATCTATCTGTCATATGGATGGACAAATCCCACTCTTGATCCATGTGCCTCAACACATACTTTCCGAACACTCAATGCCACCTTTATAACCACCCAGTTATGAGGTGGTGTTTGATGTCATCAAAGCATCCATCCGGTGATGGTGATTAACATGATCTAATGGTCGAAGGATTTAGGTTACTATGTATTTGAAAGCTTATAGCAAGTGAACTATTTAAATGACTTGATCTTATGCTACACTTAACTATAGGAGTATGTCCATCACATCATTCTCCTAATAATATGACCGTGTTGTTAATAACATATCAATGTTCATGATCAGGAAACCATGATCATATATTAACCAAAAAGCTAGTTTAACAAGAGGCTTTACTAGGGACTCTTACATGTTTACAAATCACACAAGTATTAATGTTTCCGGTTAATACAATTATAGCATGGCATGTAAACATTTATCATAAGCATGAAGATATGATAATAACCACTTTATTATTGCCTCTTGGGCATATCTCCAACACCATGTACTTCTGAGGACAGACCAGGGACTTGGTGAGCTTACGGTAAATGTCTTGCATGAATACTAGCTGCTCCTTCCTCCAATAGCATGGGTCATCGCTGGTCCGAGGCAAGTCAGAAAACTGCATCTTGCACAGCTCAAGGTACTCCTTATTCAACATACAGGCCATGGATTGCAGATTATCATACTTATCCCTCTTTGCTTGACTCTCCTCCTTAATATGCTCACGCTCCCGCCTCATGAACGCTGCATCTCTGGCCTGCTACCTCCAATTGGATGGGGGCACAACATATCGAGCTTCGACCTCATCATACTACGGATCAGCCCTCCTTGTCTTGGACTTGGTGCGAGGTGCACGACGAGAACCAGAGCCATATGTGAAAATGGAAGGATGGGGATAGCATGGAAGTAAACATATATGTTCCAGAGATGAAAACAAGACCCTCAAAGCTTTGTTGGATGTGATAGAGACAATCCACACCGGATTCTCCATTGTGCGTACCGGAATCTCCGGTTTGGACAAGATTCTTCGACCTAAGGGACTGGAGTCTCCGGCCTGGAAGACCAGAATCTCCGGTCTGGAGATTCGGGTATGCACAAGGACGTTGTGGGAGGCATTGTTTCTAACAGATCGGGAAAGGATTTGAGACTAATGTGATAGTGTGCACGCAACAAGTGATTCCAGTGTGCAAAATCCATAGAAAACTCCAAAATACACAAAGGGGATGAACCCTAAGTTCAAGGGCCCAATAATGGAGAGTAAGGAGTTGATCGGCGGCACGGCGGATCCCTAGGGGCTTCGTGACCTCCGGGTGGCGATTTTGAGGAGGAGACGACGTGTGAGAGAGGAGAGGTCGGGGTGTAAAAAGGAAACTGTTTGTTTCAATTCACCTCGGCCTCCCTTATGTCAGGCCCGAAAACCGTCGAGACCGGAGACTCCGGTGTGGGCACACTGGAGACTCCGGTCCTCTTCGACCAAAAAGCTAGGTATGAGTGTATGGAACATATATGAGAGATAGATGGTTTATAGCAAGGGAAGGCTTGGGTTAAGATGCCAAACTATGAAGAATCAATAAAAACCATAAAAATTCTGAGAAGATGTTCAATAAAGCTCAAAATAGAACAAACCAAGAACCAACCTCTTCAATAAGAGGAGGGCGGTGGCCGAGGCCACCATGTAAGAGTTTGTGGCATGACACCACGAAGTATTATCCTTGGGTTCATAGTCACTACTCATCAATGAAGCTCACATATCACAAAATGATATTAAGAGAATTGATTTTATTTAATGTTGGCATTATGGGGGGAGGGATAGTCCAATGTATTAGGACCGCACTCCCCCTATCACCATGCCTGCATCTAAACACATAGGGGTCAAGACATAAGTGAGTATGCAAGGTAATCAAGTCAAGATCCTTGAATCAATAATATTTAGTTCATTCCGCAAATAACAAATTCTTGCTTCATCAAGTGGATTCATGAATATATCGGCAAGTTGGTCTTTGGTTGAAACATAGGCTAGCTCAATATCTCCATGAGCAACATGATCTCTAATAAAGTGATGGAGGATCTCAATATGTTTTGTCCTTGTGTGATCCACCGGGTTGTAGGAAATCTTGATATCACTTTCATTGTCACATAGAGGAGGCACCTTGTCACAATGGACACCGTATTCCTTTAAAGCTTGCCTCATCCATAGCAACTGAGTGTAAGAACTAGCAGCAACCACATATTCGGCTTCGGTGGTGGAGAGAGATGTGCAATTTTGCTTCTTAGAAGACCAACACACCAAGGACCTACCAAGGAATTGGCAAACCCTGGAGGTTGATTTTCTATCATCCTTATCACCATCCCAATCCGAATCCGTGTACCCAGAAAGAGAGAATGTTGAGCCCCTAGGATACCAAATACCATAGTTTGAGGTATGAACCAAATATCAAAAGATTCTCTTGACCACAATCATGTGGCTTTCTTTAGGAGCCACTTGATATCTTGCACACACTCCTACACTTAACACAATATCGGGTCTAGATGCACAGAGATAAGGCAAAGAGCCAATCATAGATCGGTATACCTTTTAATCCACATCTTTACCATTTGGGTTTAGTTCAAGATGAGTCTTTGTTGCATGGGAGTAGGAGCTCCATTTAGATCTTTCATGTTGAACCTCTTGAGCATGTCTTGAGTATACTTGGCTTTATTGAAGAAGGTTCCTCCTCTCACTTGCTTGATCTCAAAACCAAGAAATACCCTCAATTCTCCCATCATAGACATCTTAACCTATTAGTCATAAGATTTGAGAATTCATCATTAAAAGCCTTGTTAGATGAGCCAAAGATAATATCATCACCATATATTTGGCATACAAAAAGCTCCCCATTAACCTTCTTAGTAAAAAGAGTGGGATCAATTTTCCCAACCTCAAACCCACAGTCTAACAAAAACTCTCTAACATGCTCATACCACGTGCGTGGAGCTTGTTTAAGCCCATAGAGCGCTTTATCAAGTTTGTAGACATGGTTTGGGAAGTTGGGATCCGCGAACCCCGGGGGTTGCTTTACATATACCAACTCGTGCAGTGGACCATTTAGAAATGCACTTTATACATCCATCTGTTGCAAAATTTAAAGTTATGATATGTCACCTAAGCAAGAAGGATACGTATGGACTCAAGGAGAGCCACGAGAGCATTTGTCTCTCCATAATCAATGGCTTCAATTTGAGAGAACCCTTGAGCTACCAATCTTGCCTTGTTCCTTACAACAATACCATGTTCATCTTGCTTGTTCTTAAATATCCACTTATTGCCAATAACATTGCAACAATCTTTTGTGTAACATCCCAATTTCAGCAATCCTGATTTGTTGTCCAAAAAGAAAAAAATCAGGAGGAATAAAAACTTTTTCATCAACACGGCAAGGCCTTGAGGCTGGGGATCTCGAGGAAACAACACATTATATACTCGAGCTAAATCTTGGTGGCAGCACTCTACAAATTCTTCCACCTTGGATACCCGATACTAGAGAAGGGAAAGCGTGAAAGCACAATTGTGATCAGTCAAAAACAGCACTCGTACCCCTATAGGCTTATATCACTGCGTTCATCCGAGTATGCAGTCGATGGCTCTGTTCCACCGCATTTAATCGGATGCCTAGAACAAATCAAAACTCAGGGTCATTTTCTTTTTTGACTATGTAAAAAGACTCGGGGGATCTGCGAGAGAGACTTACAAAGCATCTTCTCGCTCGCCCTGGAAATTTCTTCCAGAAGAAAGGCTTCGCGGTCCAAGGTTTTCTGTGTCTTCGACTGAGAAATAATGACTATGGCTTGCACCGCTCGAAGATCAACCTCCAATTGTTTTATACATTGATATTTTCAACATACAAAGGAGGTTCCACAACGCGGGTAATGGCATTGCTAGAAGTAGTGGAATCAGATGATGTCGCACACACAATAGAAGCAGAAGGAACAATCTAAGGACCAAAGGAATTAGACATCATCTGGGAAGACAGACAACATATAAACATTCAGATATTTGGATACAGGGCAAGGTTCAAATAAAAGAAGAACAATATATACAAGGACGAAACATTGTTTCTAGAAGTATAAACCCGATAAAACAAAACGTGGTCAAACAAGCCTGTTACAACACAAAATAAAGGATCAAATGAGACCTAAAGCTAGGAGGTTTTCTCAATGGAGGTAATGACGCTAGCCGAAGGGGCATTGGTTGTAGCCTTTGTGGGAGCGGAAGCACTACGCGGAGGAGGTATTCGACTGCGTCAGACTATACCCCATCAGCGGGTTAGTATCAGTATTGATGATAGTCACTAGATCATTCATATCAGCGAGTACTTCCTTCTCGGAGAAGATTTCAGCGTGCAGAGTTTTAAAGGCGCGGTGTGACCGAATCAGAAGATTGCGCCCGCACATGCTGTTTGCTTCCAAGACCCCAACGACGTCCCACAAAGGATTGGATCGTTGATCCTCTTCTAAAGACAAGGACTGGCCCATAGTTTCTGCGGAGAAAAAAGCAGTCACTCAGAACTCGATAAAAATTCTGACAAATAGAGAGCAAAAAAACATGTGGTACAACTTACTAGTCAAGGAAGAACTCAGGACCTCTATGCGAAGCCGAACATCCTCGTTACGAGCAGCCGCAACGTCGGCTTTCTTCTTGAAAGACTCGGCTTCAGCAGCGGCGGTCTGTTTGGCCTCCTCAAGCGATGATTTCATCTTCTTAAGTTCAGCCTCCAGATCATCCACCCATTGTAGATCCTGGTCTACAATAATCATAGATTCCTTACCATCTGCTGCAACAAATGTGATTACAATATCGGATAAGTAAAGCATCATCAAAAGGATATAAGATGAGAACAACGAAAAGCAGTACCTTTATACTCTTTGGCTTCATGATGGATCTTGATGAATCGAGAGGCCATTTCAACCATCTCACTCATCAGCGGCTGCACAAGACGAGAAAAAATCACTCGGGGGCTGAAGCAGAGAAAAATCTCAGGAAATAATAAAGAAGCACGATACTCACATCTTTCATGTCGGACTTTGACGGGTTCTCGGCTATCGCCACATCCTTGCCCGTAGTTTTCTTTTTCTTTAAAGGTGGCTCAGGAGGTGACGATGCTGTGTACTTCGGGTCCAGTGTAGCGACAACCTGCTTCAAAAGCTCGGCTAAACTTATTGGCTGGCCTAAGGATTTTTCTGGAGGAGACCGAGCAGAAGCACCAATCGGCGACTTTGGAGAGATTTCCTCGTCCTCATCGCTCCTATTGACAAAAATAAATTTGTTGGGTCTTTGTTCTAACTGAATAATATAGACAAAAATAAGAAGCAATAAACTTACGAGCTGATGTCCCTCGGCATCCAAAAAATACCCATCCGAGGAGGAGGAACGGAGACAGGTTGGACAAATTTCAGCTTGGAGCTTGTTCAATCGTAGGAATCCTTGAACATTTCAACAGGCTCAGTACGTTTCCGCTTCCCAGACACGGCTACTACTTTGAAGTCCTCAAAATGAGCTGAGGGAACCGACACAGTATCACAAGATGAGTTGGTAGAGGAAGCCTCGTCATCCTCAGCTGTGCTTGGAGCTTTAGCATATCCTTTGGATACCGTGGCGTTGTCAGGCAACTCACCGGACTCAGGCAATGGAGGCATAGACACCAAATAATTGTGGTTCTGCCATGCAAATAACAAGGAAAAGAGTCAAGACAAGAAATTACAAAAGGAGTGGCGACAAATTATAAAGTGCAAGAACACGAAAAAACTTACTTGAGGAACCAAGTTTTTCTTGCCGAAGGGTTTTACCCGACAGTCCGAAGGGACTGGGTTTTTCTTCGTCAAGGTTGTGAAAGGTGTGCACCCTCTTTTCTAGGACATTAACTGCCAGATCCTCGGGTGTAATCCTCATTAGATCCTTACTGCCAGCATAAGTCCACATGCCACCAGCCGGGCCTGAAGAGGTTGAACACAAATCCACAAAAAGTATGCCTAGATCTATAGACCCGACAATTGTGCAGTGTGCAAGTCCCTGATCCGGTCCAGAAGTGGCTGGATTCCCTTCATCCCTTGAACAGAGGGGCACTGCTCCCAAGAGTTAAGCCTTCGACAAGTTTTCTTCGGGTCGAAGGGGGCTAACCCAAACTTATGGCCCTCGACTTGCCGGTCCTTGATGTAAAACCATTTTGATTCCCAACCTTGGACGGAATCCATGGTTTTCAAATCAAAATAATTAACATCGAAACGAACGGAGATAATCACACTTCCGACATCGTGAACAATAGTATCAGAGGCGTTGCGGCGAACAAAAAATAAATGTTTTCACATGACCCAATGGGGATGGATCCCGAGAAAACTCTTGCAGAGAGTGATGAAAAAAGCGATGTGGAGGATGGAATTCGGCTTCAGCTGGTAGAGCTGCATGCCGTAGATGAAGATAATCCCCCGAAGGAACTCATAGGATGGGAGAGACATGTCGTGATACAATAAGGAGAGGAGTATTACCCGCCATCCCGATTCGGGTGCATGCACGACCTCATCGACAGGGAGTGATGTCACTGCGTCAATGTGCAGTGCTTCGTCGGGAAACCCTAAGAGCAAGGTGTGATGCAGCACATCAACAAGTTTTGCTCAGTAAGAAACCGAGGTTATCGAACCAGTAGGAGGAAGGAAACGTCACACAGGTGTTGCAAGAAACATGGAAACCTGCACAACACAAACTCAAGACTTTGCCCCAACGAATCAGTGAGTTTGTCAAGCTCACCGGTTTGTTGTAACAAAGGATTAAACGTATGGTATGGAAGGTGATGATGGTTTGCAGCAAGTAAACAAGTAACAGTGGAAGATGTATCAATGGTAAATATTGGACCGGGGTCCATAGTTCACTAGAGGTGCTTTCCTTACATAAACAACATGGCATGAAGGGTAAACAAATTACAGCAGGGCAATTGATAGGAACTGAGCAAGGCATAACAATGCATTACCAGACAAAAAGATCCCATGATATTTGATTGGGCAATACAACAATATACATAGACCGCCATCCAACTGCATCTATGACTAGAAGTCCACCTTCTGGTTATCATCTGAACCCCCTCCATTATTAAGTTGCAATCAACAGACAACTGCTTTAATCAAAGTGTGTAAGGTAAACAATCCACTTGTTCCATGAACAAGAGACCGTTGTTTTCTCCCTAGTGGCAACAACACATTTACAACCTAAGAGATTTATGTCACTTCCCTTGGAAACTAGAGGCATGAACCCACTATCGAGCATAAATACCCCTTCTTGGAGTCACTAGCAACTACTTGGCCAAGATAGCTACTAACAGATGAGAACATGCAAGATCACAAACAACACATATATGATAGAATCAAATAGACAAAACCATTAATCAATCTGACATAGTAATCTCAATATCCATCGAATCCCCACAAACACAACATGCATGATTACAAATAGATTAGATCTTGATCATGAACGGAGCTCACAAGATCTATACATGAAAGCACAAGGAGGAGATACAACCATCTAGCTACTACATGGACCCGTAGTCCAAGGTGGAACTACTCACGCTTCATACCGGAGAAGAAGGCCTCCGGGATGATTTCCCCTCCGGCAGGGTGCCGGGAAGAACTTCAGATCCCCCCGATCTAGGGATGATGGTGGCGGAGGCTACTGATACGTCCAATTTGCATCACCATTCTATATCATAATTTGCCTCTATTCATTGATATATGTCTTATTATGAGGTGTTACTTATGTATTTTCCTCTATTTTTGAATGTTGGATGATTCTTGGAGGATGGACTGTCGGAGTCAGGTTTCTGATGGAAAAAGAGGTGTTTTGATGCAATTTCGTGAAGATCAGAAAAATACCAGAAAAATATTGGAAAAATATATTTTCCCAGAAGACGGAGGAAGCCAGAAGGGGAGGCGTAGCCGGGCCATAGGGGGACCACACCCCCTAGGTGCGGGCCCACCTTGCCCCACGCCTAGGGCAGGTGTGGCCCACCTGGACGGCTCTCGACTCCGCCCTCTCGCCTATATCATCCCCATGGAACCCTAATACCAGGGGAGCAACCACAGAAAGATTTCCGCCGCCTTTGCGGGGCGGAAAACACCAAGAGAGAAAGAGCTCTCCGGCAGACAGATTTCTGCCGGTGAATTCCCTTCCCGGAGAGGGGAGATCGTCGCCATCAACACCGTCATCAAGCTAGACTTCATCGGGATCATCATCATCCACACCATCATCATCAATCGTGTTGGATCTTGCATTAGTTCTTAGGGGAAACTTTCCCGGTGTTCATTACTATTGTAGTTGATGCTTGTGAGTGAAACCATTGAATTATTGTTTATGTTCATATTGTTATCCATCACCATATCATGTTTGATCTTGATCCATATGATGTCTTGTGAGTAGTTCGTCTAGTTCTTGAGGACATGGGAGAAGTCATGTTGTTAGTAGTGGATTTGTGTTGAGTTATTATTCAATGGTTTAGTATGTAATTTGTGGTGCTATTCTTCTAGTGGTGTCATGTGAACGTCGACTACATGATATTTCACCATTTATGGGCCTAGGGGAATGCATTGTGTATTTGGATACTAATTGTGGGGTTGCCGGAGTGACAGAAACATGAACCCCCGTTAGGACACCTTTGTACAAGGGAGTGTAGGATCTCAGAGTTTAAGGCTGTGGTTAGGTTTATATCTTAATTACTTTACTGTAGTTGCGGATGCTTGCAAAGGGTTTAATCACAAGTATGTATTAGTCCAAGTAAGGTCGGTACATTAGCACAGGTTCACCCACACAACACTTACAACACCAAAGAAGAGTACTCAGCTATATGAAGCGAAAGCACTTGACAGAATTCCCATGTGTCCTCAAGAACGTTTGGTCCTTATAAGTATTTCCACCGGCTTATCCTTTGCTAAGAAAGGATTGGGCCACTTGCTGCAGTTGTTCGTTGTATTTATTACTTGCACTTTATTTTGTTGCTTTATCAGAAAACCACTAAAAATCCATTTGCTAAGTATTTACAGAGATTTCCTGCTCCTTACCACTAGTCAACACCTTCTGCTCCTCGTTGGGATCGACAGTCCTATTTATAAAAAGTACTACTATACATCCCATATACTTGTGGGTCATTAAGACTATTTTCTGGCACCGTTGCCGGGGAGTGAAGCGCTATTGAAGAGTGGAACTGGTAAAGGAAACTTCTACTATGAGTATTGCTTTTTGTTACTGCTTGTTACTTTGTTTACAATATGGCTAACCCACTTGGTTTTCTGTTTCGGAAAACTACTACCACTGTTAGGGTAGTAGATGAACCACCACCTGTTGAGATAGATCCTTTTAAGATACCGACAAGTATTGTTGATCGTGTTATGGATAATTATTATTTAGGGGCTGGAACTGTCCATCTTGGTGATCATTTGCTTTTTATCCATGAATTATGTGGGTTGTTTAAGTGTGCAGGTATCACCTGAACAGGTGAAGAAGAAGTTACTCTCTATATCCTTGAAGGGAGAGCTGAAGAATGGTATAAGCTGCAGAAGAATGGACAATCCATGGAATGGGAGGAAATGGCATCTCTCTTTTATTCTAAATTCTACCCCCCCAGTGAGATTCATAAGGATAGAAATCTGATATATAAATTTTGGCCTCATGATGGAGAGAGTACATCTCAAGCTTGGGGGAGGATGAAGTTACTAATGCTTAAATGTCCTATTCATGAACTCCCTAACAATGTTATTATCAATAATTTTTATGATAGGCTTTCTCTTCATGATAAAGATTTACTAGATGCTTCTTGTGCTGGATCATTCACACGTATGAAGGAAGAAGCTAAATGGGATATCCTAGACCGTATTCAAGAGAACACTGAAGCTTGGGAGAATGACAAAGGAAGAAAGTCAGGTATAAACTATGATTATGAATGCATTAAATCTTTTATGGGAACTGATGATTTTCGTGATATTAGTACTGAGTATGGTCTTGATCCTCAAGTTCTTGCAAAATGTTTTAAGGCCTTTGCCTCTTATATTGAAATTCCCAAAAAAGAGTGGTACAAGTACCATGCTCCTTATAAAGACATTGCTACTCATGTTCCTGCTAGCATAGAGGTTTGTACTGTTGATCCTATTTTGCCTGAAACTTATGTTGAGAAAATCCCTGGTAAAGGAACATTCTATCATAGCTAATGTGGTTAGCAAAAGTGCAAATAAAACTGTGGAGCCCGATGAGCAAATTAATATTGAGCATGTGGTAGCTATTGTTAAAGATCTTGTCACTAGAAATATAGAGGATGGGCACATTGTCTTTTGTGAAGACGCTTCTAATGCTATTTCTCATCCTAGAAAATCTAGAAAAGCTAGTGTTCCTGTGCTTTCTGTTAAAATTGGTGATCATTGCTACTATGGTTTATGTGATATTGGTGCTAGTTCTAGTGATATTCCTTATGAGCTTTACAGGGAAATTATGCATGAAATTGGTCCTTATGAGCTTGAGGACATCGATGTGGTTATTCATCTTGCTAATAGAGAGACAGTCTGTCCCATTGGCATTGTAAGAGATGTAGAGGTTCTTTGTGGTAAGATTAAATATCCTGCTGATTTTCTAGTACTTGGTAAAGAAGCTAGTAAAACCTATCATATTATCTTTGGTAGACCCTTCTTGAATACTTGTGGGGCTATTATAGATTGTAGGAAGGAAAAAAGTTTTGACTAAGTCTGATAGAGAGTCTTATGAGTTTAATTTTTCCAAATTTGCTAAAAATCCTTATGAAAATGAACTGCCTAATGAGTATTTCAGGGTAGAAGAACTTTCTGCTATTTCTCTTGCTCCTAACAATGCCTTGCAACAATTTATGGAAGATCATGAGAGCGAAGTCTTCATGAAAGAAAGAAATGAGATTGACGAGGTTTTTCTTTGTCAGCCCGAGCAACTTAAGCATAACCTACCTGTGGAAGATTTGGGTACCACACTACCACCTAAAGGGGACCCTATTTTCAAATTAAAACCTTTACCTGATGATCTTAAATATGCTTATCTTGATGATAAGAAAGTATATCCTGTTATTATTAGTTCTAAACTTTCAGGAAAGGAAGAAGAAAGGTTATTGGAAATACTGAAGAAACACCGAGGAGGTATGGGTTATACTCTTGATGATTTAAAAGGAATTTCTCCCACTATATGTCAGCATGCTATTAATATAGAACCTGATGCAAAACCAGTTGTTGAGCACCAATGCCGTTTAAATCCTAAGATGAAGTATGTGGTAAGAAATCCGTATTAAAACTCCTTGATGCTAGTATTATTTACCCTATTGCTGATAGTCAATGGGTTAGCCCTGTTCATTGTGTTCCCAAGAAAGGGGGGATTATCGTTGTGCCTAATGAGAATAATGATCTTATACCCCAGAGAGTAGTGGTTGGGTTTAGGATGTGCATCGATTTTAGAAAGGTTAATAAAGTTACTAAGAAAGATCATTATCCTTTGCCCTTTATTGATCAAATGCTTGAGAGGTTGTCTAAAAAGACTCACTTCTATTTTCTTGATGGTTATTCTGGGTTTTCTCAAATTGCTGTTAAAGCACAAGACCAAGAGAAAACCACTTTCACTTGTCCTTATGGTACTTATGCTTATAGGTGTATGCCTTTTGGTTTATGTAATGCTCCTGCTACCTTTCAGAGATGTATGTCTGCTATCTTTCATGGTTTTTGTGAAGAAATTGTAGAGGTTTTCATGGACGATTTCTCCGTCTATGGAACTTCTTTTGATAACTGTTTGCACAACCTTGATAAAGTTTTATAGAGATGTGAAGAAACCTACCTTGTTCTTAATTGGGAGAAATGCCGTTTCATGGTTAATGAAGGGATTGTTCTTGGACATAAGATCTCTGAAAGAGGCATTGAAGTTGATAGCGCCAAAATTGAAGCAATTGAGAAGATGCCTTGTCCTAGAGATATTAAGGTATTCGTAGTATCCTTGGTCATGATGGTTTCTATAGGAGGTTTATTTAAGATTTCTCCAAAATTTCGAAAACCCTTACTAATCTTCTTTAAAAATATGTACCTTTTGTTTTCTATGATGATTGTAAGGAAGCTTTTGAAACTTTGAAGAAAGCTTTGACAACTGCTCCTATTGTTCAACCTTTTGCTTTGGGTTTACCTTTTGAAATTATGTGTGATGCTAGTGATTTTGCTTTGGGTGCTATCCTTGGGCAACGTGTTGATAAGAAGTTGAATCTTATTCATTATGCTAGCAAGACTCTAGATGCTACTCAAAAGAATTATGCTACTACTGAAAAAGAGTTCTTAGCTGTAATTTTTGCCTGTGATAAGTTTAGGCCTTATATTGTTGATTCAAAGGTCACTATTCATATTGATCATGTTTCTATTAAGTACCTTATGACGAAGAAGGACGCTAAGCCTAGGCTTATTAGATGGGTGTTGCTTTTACAAGAGTTTGATCTGCATATTGTAGATAGGAAAGGTGCTGAAAATCTTGTTGCTGACAATTTATCTTGTTTGGAAAATATTTCTTTTGACCCTCTGCCTGTTAATGATAGTTTTACAAATGAGAAGTTGGCTGCAATACGGGTAAGTCCGCATGAAAGTCCTTGGTATGCTGATTATGCTAACTTTATTGTTTCCAAGTATTTGCCTCCCACTTTTACGGCCTAGCAAAGAAGAAAATTCTTTTATGATCTAAGGCATTACTTTTGGGATGACCCACATTTATATAAAGAAGGAGTAGATGGTATTATGCAAAGATGTGTTCTAGAATTTGAACAACAAGAGATATTGAGAAAATGTCACGGCATTGCTTATGGAGGACATCATGATGGGGATAGGACTGCACAAAAGGTTTTACAATCTGGATTTTATTGGCCTACCCTTTTCAAGGATGCAAGGAAGTTTGTCTTATCATGTGATAAATGTCAACGAGTTGGTAACATTTCTAGACGCAATGAAATGCCTATGAATTATTCTCTTGTTATTGAACCTTTTGATTGTTGGGGATTTGACTTTATGGGTCATTTTCCTCCTTTAAAAGGGTATACTCATATTCTTGTTGCTTTTGACTATGTTACAAAGTGGGTAGAGGCCATACCTACAAACAACGTTGATGGTAAGACCTCTTTAAAAATGCTTAAGGATGTTATTTTTCCTAGGTTTGGTGTGCCTAGATATCTCATGACTAATGGAGGCTCCCATTTTATTCACGGGGGTTTTAGAAAAACTCTCGATAAGTATGATGTAAACCATAGAATTGCTTCAGCTTATCACCCCCAAACCAGTGGGCGGGTAGAACTCTCCAATAGGGAAATTAAATCTATTTTGCAAAAGACTGTCAATAGATCTAGGAAAAATTGGGCTAAAAAGTTGAATGACGCTTTATGGGCTTATATAACTACTTATAAAAAACCTATGGGGATGTCTCCTTACAAAATGGTCTATGGGAAAGCTTGTCACTTTCCTTTAGAATTAGAACACAAAGCTTATTGGGCAGTGAAAAGAGTTGAATAGAGACTTTAAACTTCCTGGTGAGAAAAGATTGCTTGACATGAGTACCTTAGATGAGTGGAGAAGTGAAGCTTATGAAAATGCTAGACTCTTTAAGGAAAAAGTAAAAAGATGGCATGATAGGAGGATTCTCAAAAGGGAGTTCCATGTTGGTGAGAAAGTTCTTCTGTATAAGTCTCGTCTCAGATTTTTTGCAGGGAAACTACTATCAAAATGGGAAGGACCTTTTGTTATTGAGGAAGTATATCGTTCAGGTGCAATCAAAATATATTCTTTGAAGGACAACACTACACAGGTGGTAAATGGACAAAGGCTCAAACATTATATTTCTGGAGATTCTTATAATGAAGACGTTGATATTATTCAAATGATGACTCTGGAAGAATTTATTAGAAACCAAGCACTAGAATCTGTAGAGTTCGTCTTTAAATAGGTAAAAGTGGTGAAAACATAAGGTTCGTAAAAGCCTAATATTTTTATATTTTTTATGTTTTTATTACATAAGGCAAGTTAGGAGACAGAACAGAGGAGGAACCGGAGGCCGGGGTGCCCAGACCCACCCCAGGCGCAGGCCCCAGCTAGCCGCACCTAGAGGGGGTGTGACCCCCCCCCCCCCCCGAGATCCGTCTCTGCCTCGTTTTCATATCAGTACCTTCCTTATGCATTGAAACTTCGTAATATATAATCCCCCGGATCCCCCGAGGTTCTTGTATTGAGATCTCATCGTGTTTTTGTTTCGATCTATTTCTGTCAGGCAAATTCTTAGTTTTGGAGCTACAATGTCTTCCTCTGGATCACCCATGAAGGATTCCTCTGCGGATGTCCTCAACTCGTACATGTATGAGTTGAGGATCCATCCCAAGGAGTTGATTCTCAAAGATAGGAAGGTACAGATGAAAGAAGTTCAAGGCCCTAAAGGAGAAGGCAGTCTGGAAGACATGATGGAAGCATTGGAGCAGGAGGTTTTCAGGTACAAGAAGATGGCGGAACGCGAAGTGGATGTTGTTCACAAGATAAGTTCAGAACTCATCGTCAAGCACGAGGTTGTTGAGCTCCGAGAAGAGATCTTCTCGCTCCTTTAGACCACCAACCAACTACAAGCACAATTCTACGACATACAAAATCAAAAATGTGAGTATGAGGCTTGATTTGATCGCATAAGCTCTGCTACGAGTTTTAGCATTGCAGAAACCATGACGTCCTTTTTGGATGGGGAACCTTTGCCTTGGAAGTTTTATGATGACAAGAGAACACCACAACCACCAAAGGAGTAATTTGTCATCATGTTTGGCATCCCCTTGGCTTGTCATATCTTCATGCTTATGATAAATGTTTACATACCATGCTATAATTGTATTAACCGGAAACATTAATACTTGTGTGATTTGTAAACATGTAAGAGTCCCTAGTAAAGCCACTTGTTAAACTAGCTTGTTGGTTACTATATGATCATGGTTTCCTGATCATGAACATTGAGATGTTATCAACAACAAGATCATATCATTAGGAGAATGATGTGGTGTAAGGGGTCCCAACCTTTAATAAGATTGATCCCTCCTGTGTTTACAATGCTAGTCCCTGGATCAATAGCTAGCATCCACAGTTAAGATGTAATATCAAGAAACAAAGGTCATATTATAACTTTATAACCAGGAATAACATAATTTTATTACATCTTACATAGCTCATTTGGCTATTACATTACATTGCAGCGGAATAACTATAAGCATGGGGTCCTTCATCTTCAAAGTGCCACAGGCAGACATGTTGGTTGTAGTCTTTGTAATCCTAATCAATCAATCTTCACTAAAATCACTCAAACCTACAACATACAAGTTACAGCCACAAAGGGTCAATACATTTGAATTGTATTGGCAAGTGATACTATGGTAGTATAGTGGAATCTATCATCTATATGCATTTGGCTAAGTGGAGTTGAGGCTTGCATTGCTCAAAATAGATTTTTCTTATCATTTTGAAAATACTAAGTTTTTGCTTGACAAAATCATTTTTCATCAATCAAAGATTTCAAGATCCTTGTACCAAGCCATCTCTCCATCAATGATTGAAGAATTCAAACAACCCTTGTTCAAACCACAAGTTTTAATTTAGAAATTTGAATGATGAGATTCTTGATTGTTTCCATGTCTTGATGCTCAAATTGTCCTTTACCAGGGACATGGCTAAGTACTTAGATTTTACACTCTGCAGAGGTGGTGCACTTTACCCACAAGACTTGGTTTCCCAAGACAAAATCTTTCAAAAGCTTTCCCTTAGACCAATATGGACGCGTTCCATCCTATCAAACACTACCACCCACTGTCCATTTGGCTAAGTTCTTGCAACCTATATGATCATGGCAGAGCCCATATTGCCAAGTGGTTGCACTTGAAGCTTCTCAACATTTGACATCTCAAATCTCTTTGTTTCCTGGGTGGCATTCCACAAGTGAGATACACAATCCAAGCCTATGGCATTGTGAACCACTCAACATAACCCAATCCTTCCATTTCCACCCAGGTGATACATTAACTTAGTTGTTTTATTAGACAAAATCACAAGTCCTTAGACTTAGAATATTTTTCCATAGTGTGAATATATATTCCACCCATGTTTTCTATTAGCTAGGCTAAGCATTGGTAGTAGTAGGAATCTCTAACTTAGGAAAATCCTACTAAGGATTCATTACTATGTTTTCCTATAGCAAGATCTATACTTAGCAAAATCCATGCAAGTTTACTTAGCAAAATCACTAATGCATAGAGAAAGTTTTGGGATAGAAAGTATGAAGCATCACTTGCCTTTTTGGTAGAGTATAGGTTCACTTCTTGATCTTTGCAACAATCACACTCTTCAAGTCACTACAAATCAATCAAGCAAGGCACAAACTCAATCTACCAATCAAGCAAAACAACACACATAAATAACAAAGTCAAAGAAATGCATGTAAGCATGCCAAGCTTTGTTTTGTTTGAAAAAGTGGTTCCTAGTGGGTCATAGTCATTTGGGTACATCTAATGGTCATTTCCTAAAGTGGCCAAGTCATTTGCAAAAGTTTTCACTTTAAAACCATTTTCAAAACAAAGTGTTATTTTATGTGGTGTAGAAATATTTTTACTAAGGCATTAGCCTATAGGGTTCACCAAATGAGTTGCTATTGCAAAACTTGGTGTTTTGGGTCAATAGGGTTGGTCTAAACCATTTTTCTCCAAAGTTCTTTACTCATAATTATTTCCATAAACAATCCATTATTTTTATTTGGCTAGAAATTGGCTAAGTCAAATAATTCAACCTAAATTTCACCAAAATCATTTTTAACACCAAAGGTTGGTTCCTAAGGTCAGTAAGGTCACAACAAACCAATTGGCAAAGGTTTTAATTCAAAAATCATTTTTAAACAATTTTTATACTCTACACAAGCATACAAATGTTTCTGTAAATTCAAACAAGCTAACAGATACTATTTTCAAAACTAAGGGCATGGTTGGCTAGGGCTTGTTCTCCTGATTTCATTGATATAAAATTTGCCAAATTTGGACGTGTGGATCAAAAGTTATAGGGTTTTCAAATTGCTACTTAAATCTGGTTTCAAATTTCTGTTTTAATCAGAACAGGGACACGCGTCGAGACTCTATTGGATGGTACCGGTTCGCTGCGGATCACGCTCTGGTGCGTTGGATTAAGTCTAATCGTGCGGCTCTGGAGGCGTACCTCTTCGGCGTTAAATGATTCTATCGTGCCCGCCCGATCCAGATCGAATGGCTCCTATCTAATGGCCATGAACTGGCGGCGCGAGGTCATCGGCGAGCGGCGGAGCGACCAGTTGGCGGCGGCGCTGGCGAGGCAGGAAGCAAGAGAGGGTAAGAAGATGCTCACCAGGCTCAGGAGAACACGGCGAAGCTCAAGGTGCTCGCGGTTGATCAAGGGGCGTACTAGGGTTGCAGTAATTCCTCACCGGAGTTGCGAACGGCGTCAGGTGGTCCTGGTTGCGGTCGGGGGCGACGCTGTCGATCATGAGAAGCCAAACGGAGGGCACGATTAGGTGCGCAAGACCAAGGTGAAGCTGCTAGCATGATCGAGAAGTAAAGGGGCGGCCGGTCTCTACCTGGGGTTGTCGTCGGAGATGAAACAGGCGGCGGCGCTGTCAGAGTTAGTCCAAGCCCAAGCTCTGGGGCGCCCGCGGTCGAGTGATTGACACAGAAGGATGCGTCAGTGTATGGTGAGCGTGCTCGTGTGCTCAGGGAGGCGGAAGGGAGCGTGTGCTGGCCGGAATTGGCGAGAGGGGTCGTCGGAGGCAGAGGGAGTGGCTGACGGATTATGGCAGCCTAGGGGCGTGCTTGGGGAAGGAGGCAGAGGGAAAACGGAGAGGAGTGACTGGCGATTTAACACGCGTGATCACTGCAGGTTTTACTCGTGGAATTAAAGCGAATTAAGACTGAGGAATCAAGTCTGCGACGGCGAAGTGAGAGGAAGAACAGCTCGCGGGGTGGGGAAGAAGAGCAGTGGGGTGTGGGGTCCACTGGCAGTGAAAGAAAGGGAGAAAGGGAGGGGTCCACTTGTCTGTTGCTCCGTGGGTCAGATTATGGGTGCAAACCGTTTTCCCTCGGGGAGGGAGGAAGCTGGGCTGGATTGGGCTGTGTTGGGCTGGGTCGCCCTCTTTGTTATTTTTTTTTGTTTCTGATTTCTTTTCTTTTTCTATTTCTATTTCCTGATTTGATTTTCAATCACATTTCAAACATTCAAACTATTCAACCATCATTTAAACTTTGCATTGTGTTTTTTGGTTCTGTTTAACATCATAACTCACATAAAATATTATTTTAGATCTTTTTAGGTTCCATTTATTAATTAAATAAATGGATCATTAGTTATTTAATAAAATAGGGTTTGTTTTATTTAATAAAATCCTCATTTAAAATCCAAAGTGTTTTCAAATCTAAACAGTAGGTTTTATTTGGAAATAAAGAATATTTGGAAAATTTGTTTAAAACAAAATAATCCTTTTACTTTAGGATCCATTAATAATTAAATAAAATGGAACTTAGTTATTAAATCTAAATAGGGTTTGATTTTATTAATAAAATCTTTATTTGAACCTAAATATTTTTTTAAAATCAAATTAGTAGGTTTAATTTGGGAAGTATATAATATTTGGAAATTTGTTTTAAAACAAACTAACCTTTTATTTTAGTGTCCATTATTAAGTATTATAATAGACTTTCATTATTAAATCAAATAGGATTTGTTTTATTGAGATATTTATTTTGAAATCTAAAAATAAAGCCAAAACACTTTAGTAGGTTTTATTTGTGAATATCAAATGTTTGGAAAACTTATTTAAATTAAACAAATAAGTTTTGATGGTTTATAAATGACAGAACCTTTATTAATAAAACTTGGATATTAAATCCTTATTTAATTTATTTTAAATAAACCTTTGCTAATTTTATTTAGAACAAATGTTTTAATTCCAAAGCTTGGCCAAGGTTTAATTTGGATTTATAAAATATTCTTTATTTATAAATCCACCCTTTCATTTGAAAACAAAATCTTTTATTAAAAGATCCAAAATAGTAATTCCAAAACATATTTAATTTCCTTTAATAAATGTTTATATTTTTAAATCCTTTTAGGATTTTATTTGATTCAAATGGGTTTGAGGTCCCAACTGGGTTCAAAAAGTTTCTTCTGGCTCTAAAAATCAAACAAAGTTTTATTTTATTAATTTATTTTCACATTACAAGATTTGGAAAATCTTGGGATGTGACATGTGGTGGACATACTCCTATAGTTAACCGTAGCATAAGATCAAGTCATTCAAATAATTCACTTGCTATAAGCTTTCTAATACATAGTAACCTATATCCTTCGACCATGAGATCATGTTAATCACCATCACCGGAAGGATGCTTTAATGACATTAAACAACACACTGTAACTGGGTGGCTATAAAGGTGGCATTGAGTGTTCAGAAAGTATGTGTTGAGGCGCATGGATCAAGAGTGGGATTTGTCCATCCATATGACGGATAGATATACTTTGGGCCCTCTCGGTGGAATGTCATCCAATTGGCTTGCAAGCATGTGACTGGCTCACAAGGGATCACATAGCACGGGAATGAGAAAAGAGTACTTATCGGTAACGAGGTTGAACTAGGTATGCAGAGATACCAACGATCAGACCTCGGATAAGTAAACTATAGCGAGACAAAGGGAAATTGGTATCGTATGTAAGTGGTTCATTCGATCGCAAAGTAATCGTAGAAATATGTGCGAACCATATGAATTTCCAGATTCCTCTATTTGTTGTTGATCGGAGAAGTGTCTCGGTCATATCCGTATAATTCACGAACCGTAGGGAGACACACTTAAGGATTCGATGTTGTTTAGTAGATATGGATTGTAAGTAGGGAGACCGAATGTTGTTCGGAGTCTGGATGGGATCTGGGATATCACGAGGAGATCCGGAATGGTTCGGAGAATAAGATTCATATAAGGAAAGTCTGATTCCAGAGTTCGGGAATGATTCCGATGTTTTCATCAGAGAGGTTCTAGAAGGGTCTAGAAGGTTCACCATACCGGAAGGGGAATGGTTCATGAATGTGTCATGGTTAAGTGGAATGATTGGATCATGTCCTAGGGCACTTGGTTGGGCATTTGCTAGAGAGAAGTAAAGCTCTAAAATGAAAGTCAAAAGAGAGGTTTGAAAAGTCAAACTGGAACAATAGTTTCCTAGTGGAAGAAGGAAAGAGTCCTTCCTTCTCTTCAACTTGGGTTTGGGGAAGGATTCAAACTCCCCTCTCCCAAGCTGCCCTCCCTCTCATAAATAGAGGGGAGGGGCTTCCCCAAGAGATCACAACCAGCCCTCCCCACCCAGCGTCGCCGCCGCCGCTGCGCGCCGCCGTCGGCTCATCGCCGTCGCCCTAGCCGCCGCCGACTCTACCTCCTCCTCTCCGGCCTTCTAAACTTAGATCGTCGGAAACCCTAGATCCACCATAACCCGCATCGTCTTAGGCGAAGCCCTGCGGGATCTTCCCTCTATTTTTGACACCACGCCGTCGTTCTGCCGAAACCGTGAGGGGAGAACTACAAACTCCGCTGCCTGCTGGAACAAGGGTGAGGAAGGTCTTCATCGAGTACCGAACATGTGACCGACTGAGGAAGCGCTGCCGGAATGCAGCGCCGGAAGGATCGTCTATGCTATCTTGAGATCGGCAAGTGTACGACTACATCACCCACGAGAATCTGCTCTTGTTAACCACTTTGAAATCTTCGAGGGTGAGTACTCTAATCGACTCGTTGCTACAATCTAGTAGATAGACCTTGGCTTGTTTGTGTGCATGTGGTAGAATTTTTTTGTTTTCCATGCTACGAACCCCTACAGTGGTATCAGAGCCGTGTCTATATGTAGATCTGTTGCACAAGTAGAACATAATGGTCATTGTGGGCGGTGGTGCTTTTCTTATAAATTGCTTTTTGTGTACTTTGCATCTTGCGGTATGATGGGATGAAGCGGCCTGGGCTAACCTTACATGACATCGTTCATGAGACTTTCTCCACGCTTAACATGCAACTTGTATTGCATAAGTGGCTTTGCGGGTGTATATCTCTCCCATCATAGTATAGATTCAATTTATAACATGCACTTGATAGTTCAAGCATCAACGTTGTGGTTCTTGTTCGTAAGTTAGAACAACACTTATTGAAAGCCCCAAACCACGTAAAATATGCAAATAAAATTAGAGGAGTCTAACTTTGTTTTGCAAGGGTGTGTTCTGATGTGATATGGCCATGATTGTGATTATATATGATGTATGCAATGTTCCTTATTGTAAGTCGGCAACCGGCAGGAGCCATATGGTCGTTTTTTAATTTTGTTAAGACCCGCGTGTCTATTATTAAAAGTAGTTTTCATAGTTGATGCTGGAGGACGACAACCATGGAGCGGTGCCATTGACCTTGACACCACGCCGGTGATGATGGAGATCATGTTCGTGCTTGAAGATGGATATCTGAAGCACAATAAGAAAGGCCATATCATATCACATATTATGAATTGCATGTGATGTTAATCCTTTTATGCATCTTGTATTGCTTAGATCACGACGTAAGCATTATAAGATGATCCATCTCACAAAATATCAAGTTATAAATTGTTCATCCTTAGTAGGCACCGTTGCCAAAGCTCGTTGTTTCGAAGCACCACGTGATGATCGGGTGTGTTAGATTCTGCGAGTGTATACAACGAGAGCAAGCCAGATTTGCTCATGCGGAAACTAAGGTTACATCTTGGCGAGCCTATCATGTACAGGCATGGTCTCAAAACACGGATCACTGAAAGGTAAAGCATGAGTCATATAGATGATATGATGAACATGATGATTGTTCGCCTTTGAAACTACATCATGTCACGTGATGATCGGACTTGGTATAGTGGATTTGGTTCATGTAATCACTAAAAACAATGTGAGGGATATTGTTTTGAGTGGGAGTTCAACAACAATATGATTAAAAGTTGAACACTATTTATCATAAATTAAATCAAAGTGAATTTGCAGAGTTGTTGTAGTCATTGGCATCCGTTTACCACCTTGCGCTTAGTTATAATTAAGATAATAGAACTATAGAATTCTGGTTAGTTACTTTACGAACTAGTATCGTATTGTTTTGAAGTGTTAATCTAAAGTTAAAAGTCCTATTGCAAACTTTCAGTAAGTTCTGGTTACTTTGTGAAGTTTAATAATTAGTATTAAATCAAGAGTAATAATTCCAGTGTTAGTATATGAGTATCATGTTTGTCTCCATGATTCTTGATATTCGAAAGATTGTTTTAATATCAAGGTTATCGGGGAGCTGAAATAATTGTTTCAGAAACCATCATGTGTGAAAGATATTGTGATATCTGAAATGAAGTTTTGGTTGCAACATGATAGAGTATAATATGGAAAAATTCATGTTCTCATATTTGATGGGAATTTGCAAAAGGTTGGAGACGCTAGTCGTCCTAATCCTCCAAAAGATTTTGGAGAGCAACATTATACTCACAATTCACCGTTATAAGATAAAGTATCTTGATCATGAATAGTTTCATGATAAGGATGAATATTAGATGTTGATAAAATGTTTACTACACTTAAATATTACTAAAGAATGGAATTTGAAAGAAGACCAAGCATTTGATAATGGTGATCTACTTCAAAGTGCAAGTCCATAGACATTGGTATTTAACTATACACACTTTGGACTATGTGTCAGGAGTATGGCGCCACTTTTGATGTTGATTGATTCTTATGAAAGTATAAATAAATACTAAAAGAGAAATCTCAGAAATATTTGGTAGAAAAGAAAAGACTAGAATTGTTCAGCTTAGGTATATATAGGATATACATGTTATGGCTATATTCTTTGCTTGTTAAACAATGTAGTTCTTGAGTATTGGATACTGAATTTGTTGGTGTGAATCATCATACGAAACAACACAATTCATGAACTACAATGGCCTAAGTAACTAGCAAAAGAATATGTGATGATGTTCATCGAGAACAAATAAAGGGTTGTTGTTTTGCTCGTTAACATCAAAGCTTGCCTTCAAGATTTGTTTCATCAAGTATTATGAGAACAAAAGGGTTGTTCAAATAATTGTCGTAATCCATTAAAGATGGATGGTTTACAAATCTCGTTGGATAAATCACTCCCATAAAACTATTGCTAAAAATGTTGAAAGACAATTGATAAGAAAGATCACTTAGGAATTGACATCGCCGTTTAAATTATATTGGAAAAAACATGAAGAAACTCCATGTGGATGGAATTTTCAAATAACGCTTGTGAAACTTTCCTAGAGATAATTAAAAGTCCGTTCATAGGCCAAAAGGAACGGATTACTAGCTTATTGGAACTTGTACATATTGTTGTATGAAGTCCATTATGTGTAGTCAAGAGCGATGGATTTCAACTTCATATGCTTTCTCCAAAAATTTGAGTGAATATATGAATATTTACTTAATAAGGATGAAGTGTGAAACATTTGAAAAGTTCAAAGACTTTCAAGATGAAGTGCAAAATCAATGTAACAAGAAAATAAAGAATTTATGATAGGATCATAAAGTAAGATATTTGAGTTACAACTTTATCATAACACCTAAGATTTGAGGAATCGTTCCATGGATTTGCATTTCCCGAAACACCATATAAGTATGGAATAATCGAGATATGGAATGAAACCTTGTTTGACATGGTAAGATCAAAGGTGTAATTCATAAAACTGCCATTATATTTTCAAGATTAAAAGATTTAGAGACTACCGCTTTTTCACTGAAAAGAGCTCCATCATGATCCGTTGAAATGACACCATATAAAGTTATGGTTTGGGATAAAACCCAAGTTGTCCTTTCTTAAACATTGGTTAGATATGCATAAGTAGATGTTTGTAACCAAAGTCGGATGAACATGTCTTTGTATGTTATTTTGAATAATCGTTAAGTGATCCTCCATAACACCAAAGACAAAAGTGTTTGTCGCTTAGAACGTCAAGTTTCTTGAGAAGAAATTTTTCATGAAAAGTTAAGTGGGAGGACAATAGAACTTTGATAAGGTTAAAAGAACCTTAGCTATATGTGCTGAGTTGCACAGCACCGGAAAGCGTTCTGGAGGCAGCAACAATGCTCATGGCTCACGTGCCTCAAAGGTTGTGGTCACGGAGTTCAAAGTTCCTATTGAACCAAGTAGGTCGGGCAAACAATCAAATACCAAGATTTGAGGGTTGAATCATTATTTGACAATAATGAACGGACTACATGCAAAGAAGCGATGATGGGCCCTGACTCCGTCAAATGGCTTGAAGCCATAACATCCGTGATAGTTCCATACACGAGAAATCAAGCTTTGAACTTGAAAGACCCTCGAGAAAGGTGTAAGACCTTACAGTCGTGTTTGGATCTATAAAGAAATAGACATGGATGTTTTACATCTATGAAATAGTCGACATGTTGGGAAAGAGTTCACGACAGTGTTCAAGCAGTTGACTATGACAAGATTTGATCTTTCATAGCGATATTTAGTCTAGAAGGATTAATGTAGCAACCACTACATATAATTCTGTTATGTGGTAGTTGAATAAACAAAACAAGTTCTTCTAATAGAATTGTTACCTAAGACGTGTGCATAACACGGTCCAAAGGGATTTGTTAATTCAAGTGATGCTAAAAATGTATGCAAACTTCAATGGTTGAAGTAAGCATTGCAGAGTTGGAATCTTCACCATGATGAAATTGTTAGAAGAGTTTAAATTCATCAGAGACGATGAAGATGCTTGTATTTACAAGAAATTAAGTGGGAGCGCTAAGACATATTTCTAATACATTATTTGTAAGACATGTTGTTTATTGGAAATGATGTATCTTTTATTAACACATGTTAAGAATTTCATCTCGATGAAATACTTAGGAAAAACCCGAATATTTGGCATCAATATCTATATAGATAGATTGAGACGCTAATATGGTTGTGCCAAATGTACATAGATGAGATTTGAATGAGTTCAATATGTAAATGAAAAGAAAGGTTCTTGCCACACAGAAATGATTAAATCGAAATTCAAGTGTATCGACACTTGGTAAGTGAAACAAAGATTCAAGTATAGATTGATACTTGATGACTGAAATCACAAAGAGAGTTTATCAATCAAACTGTGATATGTACACATCCAGATATGTCCTATACTCTAAACGTTATGAGCATATACCAGAATGATTCATAAGATGATCATTGGACGATAGTAAGGATATTCTTATGATCTTTTGGAAGAACTAAGAATATATTATTTTGTAGAAGTGACAAATAGATGATTAGTTCATTGTAAAAGTACTACATTGATACTAGTTTTGTCACAAAGTACAAATTAAGTTTATCTCAATCTAAAACTACGGGTGGCACAATATAATGGAAAGTAAGTTCCATAATGGATTTGGATGAGTTCAAAAGTTAAGACATTGTGACAGATACTACAATAAAAGGCTAAGTATATGACTGCTATTATAGCAACAAAAGAGGGCATTTGTGTCAAGTAGTTTGTTATCAAACTAGGTGTAGTTCACAGCGGGATAATACTATGAAGATATATTGTACGACAATATTATCAACATGTTTTAGACCCCAAGGAACTAAATGTCTCACCAAAGGACCAAATTTATACAAATCCATCTCATTAGAGAATGAGTGATGCGTAGAGACGCGAAGACATGCAATTACACACGAACCTGTAAGTGTCGGATCCGAAGATCAGTTGACCACTAGCAATCGTGTACATACAACACCGGAAAGCCATAGGTGTTGAATACACAAATATTTGAAACTAGATTATTGACTCTAGTGCAAGTGGGAAACTGTTGGAGATATGCCCAAGAGGCAATAATAAAGTGGTTATTATCATATCTTCATGCTTATGATAAATGTTTACATATCATGCTATAATTGTATTACCGGAAACATTAATACTTGTGTGATTTGTAAACATGTAAGAGTCCCTAGTAAAGCCTCTTGTTAAACTAGCTTGTTGGTTAATATATGATCATGGTTTCCTGATCATGAACATTGAGATGTTATTAACAACAAGATCATATCATTAGGAGAATGATGTCGTGGACATACTCCTATAGTTAAGCGTAGCATAAGATCAAGTCATTCAAATAGTTCACTTGATATAAGCTTTCTAATACATAGTAACCTAAATCCTTCGACCATGAGATCATGTTAATCACCATCACCGAAAGGATGCTTTGATGACATCAAACACCACACCATAACTGGGTGGCTATAAAGGTGCCATTGAGTGTTCGGAAAGTATGTGTTGAGGCACATGGATCAAGAGTGGGATTGTCCATCCATATGACGGATAGATATACTCTGGGCCCTCTCGGTGGAATGTCATCCAATTGGCTTGCAAGCATGTGACTGGCTCACAAGAGATCACATATCACGAGAACGAGAAAAGAGTACTTATCAGTAACAAGGTTGAACTAGGTATGCAGAGATACCGACGATCAGACCTCGGATAAGTAAACTATCGCGAGACAAAGGGAAATTGGTATCGTATGTAAGTAGTTCATTCGATCACAAAGTAATCGTAGAAATATGTGGGAACCATATGAATTTACAGATTCCTCTATTAGTTGTTGATCGAAGATGTGTCTCGGTCATGTCCACATAATTCACGAACCGGAGGGAGACACACTTAAGGATTCGATGTTGTTTAGTAGATATGGATTGTAAGTAGGGAGACCGAATGTTGTTCGGAGTCTCGAATGGGATCCAGGATATCACGAGGAGATCTGGAATGGTTCGGAGAATAATATTCATATAAGGAAAGTCCGATTCCAGAGTTCGGGAATGATTCCGATGTTTTCATCAGAGAGGTTCAAGAAGGGTCTAGAAGGTTCACCAGACCAGAAGGGGAATGGTTCATGAATGTGTCATGGTTAAGTGGAATGATTGGATCATGTCCTAGGTCACTTGGTTGGGCATTTGCGAGAAAGAAATAAAGCTCTAAATTGAAAGTCAAAAGAGAGGTTTGAAAAGTCAAACTGGAACAATAGTTTCCTAGTGGAAGAAGGAAAGAGTCCTTCCTACTCTCCAACTTGGGCTTGGGGAAGGATTCAAACTCCCCTCTCCCAAATTGCCCTCCCTCTCATAAATAGAGGGGAGGGGCTGCCCCAAGAGATCACAACTAGGCCTCCTGTAACGCCCCCGAATGGGGTCTATGCAGATCTCAGCATTTCCCGCCAAAATCCGCATAGAAACGATTCAAAGATGCCCACCAGACACTTTCGTGTGGATGGGATTTGAATACAAGTAGTTACATCACAGTAGTTTACAACAGAGTCCACAAGAACTTATATATATAACAACGACTCAACGAGTCAAGAATACTAAAGGTACAATACGAAGATACAACTCAAGAAGAAAGCAAGATAGTATCCGAGTACGGACAAGATCCAAATGGGACTAAGAGTCCTGAAGAATAACCAAGCGGTGTCCAACCCTGCCCAGGCCAAGCCGGAAGGGTAACCTTGCTAACGTCGTCAATCACATACCTATCAAGCCAAAAGGGTGCCGACAAAGGGCAAAGGAAAACAGAAAGAGAGCGGTCAGTACTGAGGCCAGTAGACGGCGAGACTAGAATTCGGCGGTCCTCGCCTACATAGGTATGGTGGGCTCAGCGGCAGCAAATCTTGCACTATCTAACTAATAGAGACACGCTACAACTTCAGCTTTTTAGAGCGAGATAAGAGAGCATTATACGATAGCATAATATAAAACCAAACATAAACCATTCGAAGATTTACCCCTCGAAGACCAGTCGGGGAAGTCCCCTTGCCGAACACACACGGTGGCAATATTAGTTAAGCAGGTGTTTAGTTGATAAGGCTAATTACTAATCATATTATTAGAGGCAAAACATTAGTGGCGTTGTCTATGATCATGACACTGTACTCCTGAGGCGTCCATAACCGTGGACACACGGCTTCTCGAAAAGATTTACCCTGTAGGGGTGCACTACTGTATCCAAACGCATGCTCAACCCTTCAGGCAACATATCAGCGTGCCACCCGAATCTCACAACAAGAACTGTCCCATAACTACGCGCATATCCAGAGGCATCACCTACTGTGTTTTACCCACACAAGAGATACGGTTGATTCTCTAGGTGGCACAGCGTTTGAGTCTACGGCCGAGCGATGATCGGAAGATAACTTGTAGAGCTCCATCCCACCTCCGACACGATATCCTGATTTTATGCAATGCAAGCCATGGCAATCCACCAAAACATCAAGTCCGAAGACATATCAACTCACCCATGTCCAAGGACATAGTATGCGTATGCACCAAATGGAAAACCAATTTTATAACCCTCTGGATATACGAATAGCGCCAGTAGTTGAGGGGGGGTCCGAGAGGCCCCCACGTTTGGTTAGCGCAATCAACTTAGAACTGGTATCGTAGAACGAGCGGGTCCTAGGTCGGCTCAAGCAGTTCCCAAAGGTGGTCCCTGCCGAGGCCTTATCATTAGATGAAACTATAACCATAACCAACATCACCAATTTAATTATGTTATCACCATCAGTATCCAAGTATCATGTTCCACCTATATGAGAGCAGTACTAAGGATGCCTACGACTCGGAAGGACAAAACTAGCTAATCAAACAAGGCAATAGGATAACCAAGGCAAGATACTGGAGCGGGTAATTAAAGGAACGGTACTATATCATCGACAATAAGGATAGCAATAGATCAATTGGAAGAAGTAAAGACTAGAAATGCAAAAATAGGTAGAAGAGGGAGAATGCTCGCCTGTGAGACCGTCGGGAAACCTGAGGCATGTCGTATCTCACATCGACTCACCATCCTATCCGGTGAAGAAGCAAACACTAGAGAAACCGGTGCAATATTTAATAATACGGCGGAAGATCCGGCATGTTTATGATATGATGCATGGCATAGCAATGTGCGGTCCTCCTACCTAGTAATGTTAAGCGGAATCGGAATTCCGACAAACAATTATTATGGTTCAAGTTCTTTATCTACCCAAAATTTTAAATGTTGACTTAACAAGATAGAACATGGCATCAGTTCGCTACACAATATTAAATGGAACCAGGACAATACAAATATAGCCCGCATATGGTCTCCATATTTAATTATGAGGTGAATCGATAGAGTACCCCCAGACAAATAAATATGTATGCGAGTATGAATGATTTAATATGCAATAAGATATATTATATTTATCAAAATAGGGTATCGGAAAGGGGGTCACACATTGGGGTTCGAAGATCTTGGGCTCCGGGATTTCGACAAGGTTCGGTCTCACCGGGATCGGCCTTCAAATCCAGGAACGGGGTCTTCGGTTTCCATGATGGCGTCCTCCATGATCCGTGTCGGGGCATCGGGGTTTTGGGTCGTTGTCGATCTTGGACTGGGCGTCGGGGAACTTCATCGAGTATACAAAGGGATGGCCGAGACCAACAGGAAGCATCCGCTCCCTAGTCGGAGTAGCGCCACCGAGGTCCTGGTCCACAATCTAGTCCTGTTCCGCAGGAAGATCTTGATCAGAGTCGCAGCATCACCTCACCACCTCGTCCTTGTACTCAACTAGCATCAAAAACGCGGCGGAAGGCCAAAACACAAGACAAAAACGAGAGGACCCGCATGCGCCAATCACATAGGCACCAGGCCGAACACCATATGGTCAGGATACCGCAGGGGAAGCGGCGCACGCGAGGCCAAGGAAGATATGGCGAGGCAGACGGCTCCAGGGCGATGCCAGGGACGAGAACGGTGGCAGGCCATGAAGGCGACGAGGCGCAGGCCGTCGATATGCATGGAGGGTCAAGGCGAGCGGGGCTCGTCGGTGTCCGGACTCACTGGCGGCGACGAAGGACATGCGGACGCGCTTAGGGTCACGGGGCTCGAGCAGGCGGCCACGGTCGACGCTGGAGAGAGGCGGCATGACGCAAGGGCATCGAGGACATGCCGCCGGCACGACAGCTCGGGGAAGGAGAGACCGGGCGAGATTGATGGCGGGACAGAGCCCGGAGACGAGCTTGGCGACGAGGAGACACGATCGACAGCGGAGAGCTCCAGGGAGGCAGTGGCTTGCAGAGACGGAAGCGCTCGGGTCCAGGTACAGGGGGACGCGGAGGAACGGCGGCGGTCGTCCCGAGACGGCGGCCAGGAGCACATGTGGGCGGCAGCGGCGACTCGATCAGGGAGAGGGCGCGAGGCAGGGTAGGTGGCAATGGGGAAGAGGCATGTGTGTGGTGTGTGTTGCATGCGTCCCGTGTGTGTTGGGTTGTGTTCTCCTGGGTGCGTGTGTGTCTGGGTCGGGTGCGTGCTGTGCGTGTGGTCTGTGTGCGTGTGTCTTGTGGCCGGCGGCGCCCGGGTGTGTGTGTGTGTGTGCTTGTCACATCCCAAGATTTTCCAAATCTTGTAATGTGAAAAATAAATGAATAAAATAAAACTTTGTTGATTTTCAGGGTGAGAGGAAACTTTTTGATTCCAATTGGAAACTTTCAAAACCTATTTGATCAAATAAATCCAAAGGGATTTAAAAAGATAAACATTTAGTAAAGGAAAAATAAAAATATATGGAAATTACTATTTTTGAATCTTTTTATATAAGGATTTGGTTTTCAAATGAAAAGGAAGAAATTCAAATAAGGATTATTTTAATATCCAAAATTAAAACTTTGGCCAAGCCTTTGAAATAAAATATTTCCATTTGAGAAAAATAGTAAAAGGTTGATTTAAATAAAATAATAAGGATTTAATATCCAAGTTTATTGAAAATAAAAGTTTTACTATTTTAATTAAACATCAAAACTTATTTATTTGTTTTAAACAAGTTTTCCAAGTATTCTTTAATTTCAAATAAAACCTAGCGATTTGGTTTGAAAATAATTAAATTTCAAATAGAGTTTTGAATAAAACAAATTCTATTTTGATTTAATAAACAAGGTCTATTTATTTAATTAATAATGGACCCTAAAATAAAAATATTATTTTGTATTTGGGATTTGGGTTATGTTGCTAAACAAAACCAGATTCAATTACAATGTTTGGTGAATGTTTGAATTAATTTGGATGTATGATTTGTTGTTTGAATTTCAAAACAGAAAATAGAATCAGAAAAAGGAAAAACAATCAGGAAAGAAAAAAATAGAAGTGGACAGCAGCCCAGTCGGCAAGCCCACTAAGCCCAGTACCAGCCCACTCTCTTTCTCCCGAAGAAAACGTTTCGCACTCACTTACTCACCCACTCTGCGACTGACTGGTGGACCCCTTTTCTTTTCCCTCTCTCTCACTGCCCGTGGACCCCACAGCCACACGGTCATCTTCCCCACCCGCGACCTGTTCTTCCCCAGACACCGCGGCCGTTTCCTGCCAGTAATGTCGCAGTTGAATTCACTTCAATGTCGCGTTAATCCTTCGCCGTGACCACGCTGTTTTAAACGCCTCCCTCTTACCTCCCATTCCCCTCAGACTCCACGCCCTGAACGCCACCAGGCTGCCCTGAATCGAAGCAACACCGCCACTGCTCCGACCACCGTCCCCAGCTAATTCCGGCGAACCACTGCCACCCCTCACCCTCCCAACCACACGAGATTACTCCCCAGACTCTGGCGCATCTTCCTGTACCTCCCATTCACTCGCGGGCGCTCCAGAACGTGGGCTCCGTCTTCAACTGAGCACTGCCGCGTCTGTGCCTTACTCCGGCGAAGTCCCCTGGTAAGCACAGACCACCCCGCACACTCTCCTTCACGCTCGCAGCTTCGCCTTGATCCGGCGCATCTAACCATGTCCTCTTTTTGCTTTGGGATGAACCACAGCGAAGCCTCCGACCAGGACCAGAGCCGCCCGACGCCATCCTCCACTCCGGCGAGCAATCCTGCTAGAACCAGAGCGCCCCTCGCCATACCAACACCGCCTTGAGCTTCACCGTGACCTCCTGAACCCGGTGAGCACCTCCCCTTCCCTCCTTGCTTCCTAGAACCGCCGCTAGCCCACCGCCTGACCGTCGCCGCCGTCTGCCGCCGCGCAGTGCCGCCAGCTTTTGGCCAACCATCTGAGGCCGTTAGATTAAAATCTGGTGGCTACGATTAGAACAAGACGAAGGGGTACGCGCCCATCTGATCCGTTCGTCTAAGTTAGATCCAACGCATCGCATCAGCCGATCCACCCGAACCGGTACCAGCGAATAGGAAAGCGACGCGTGGCACCAGACGATTTAGAAATAGAATTTGAAATCAGATTTGTTTGTAGATTTTAAACCCTTGTAACTTTTGATCCACACGACCAAAATTTACAAACTTTATATCAATGGAATCAGTGGAACAAGCCCTAGCAATCCATGCAATTTGTTTAGTAAAAAGTTTCTGTTAGATTGCTTGTTTTTGCAGAAACATTTGTATGCTTGTTTAGATTAGAAAAATTATTCCAAAATGTTTCCAAGGATAAAATCTTTGCAAATTGGTTTGTGGTGAACTTACTGACCCTAGGAACCAACCCATGGTTTTGAAAATGGATTTGGTGAATTTTAGGATGGATTAATTGATTTATCCCATTTCTAGCCAAATAAAAATATTGATTTTGTTATGAAAATTGTTTTGGAGTAAAAACCTTGGGAAAATGATTTAGATCATACCTACTGACCCAAAACACCAAGTTTTGAGAATTAGCAACTTATTTGGTGAAAGACATAAAGTTTTTGATTTGATAAAAACATTTTCCACCACATAAAATGATGGATGGATTTAAAAATGGTTTATAGACAAAACCCTTTTGCAAATGACTTTGCCACTTTAGAAAATGACCACTTTTAACCTTAAAAAGTTTAGAAGCCTAGTGGAGACCACCTATGCAAATAAACCTATCTTTGCATGCTTGGATGCATGACTTAGTTTCTCTTATTTTATGTGTGTGTTTGATTGTTTGAATATTGGTTGGAATGCTAGTTGATATTGTGTTTGCTTGATTGATTTGTAGTGAAGTTAGAAAAGTGTGAAACTAGCAAGATCAAGAAGTGAACCATCATTCCCTACCAAAAAGGCAAGTTACACTATCATCTAAAGTCCTACTATTTTCATTATACTTAGTGGATTTTGAAACATGCATGAAAAGAATTTCTATACCTATGCTATGCCAAATCCTAATAGGATACCTTATATATTCCTTAGTGAAAACAATGTAGTTGTTACATGCTTAGCCATGCTATATTTTGAAAAGAGATACATGTTGAGATTTTATGAAGTTGAGAAAAGGACTTGTGTTTTTATATAATAAAACAAGGACTCAATGAACCACCTGGGTGGACAAGGATACTTTGAGTTTTGGAGAAGGTGGCAACAAAAGGAACCATGTCTATGGCAATATCTTTGTGTTGTGCTCCAAAAGAAAACCACCTAGGAACTTAGAGATTGAACATGTTTCTCCAATTCTGGCTTTCATGTACAACCACATGCTACTTATGGCTCTGGCTTAGTCAACTACATTGGGAAGACCCATGCATTGTCTTCAGGTTACTGAAAATGAGGACCTGGAATCCTACATGGGTACTGAAGACAAGCTAGCAATGGTGTATGGGAGGACCCTCTGGAAAGACTTCGTCACATTCTCAATCTGCCAGTACTCCATCTTGGTGAGTACCAATCCAGCGGCCACTGGTGGCAACAAGATGAGATTGTGACATGTGGGTAAAGTGTACAACTTCTGCAGAAGATAATAAAAATCTAAGTACTTAGCCGTGTCCCCGGTTATGGACAATACTGAGCAACTAAAGCTTGAAGCTATGGGAAATCTCGACATTCCAATTTCTAAAAGAAAACTTTTAAGTGACAACAAAAGACTTGATGCACTTGGGGGTACCAAGGAACTCAAGAGATTTTGATGAAAACTTGAAGCACTTGGGGTTACCAAGGAACTCAAGAGATTTTGATGAAAACTTGAAGCACTTGGGGTTACCAAGGAGCTCAAGAGATTTTGATGAAAACTTGAAGCACTTGGGGTTACCAAGGAGCTCAAGAGATTTTGACAAAGACACTTGGTGGATTCCAAGGAGTTCAGAAAGATTTGACAAAGGAAACAAAACCATTTGAAAAGATAGGATAAAATATTGCTTTCTGCAATTGAGCCTAAAACCCTACTTAGCCAAATATGCATGTAATGATAGGATCCACTTATATTCTACATAGTAGTGAAACTTGCCAATACAATTCAAATGTATTGACCCTTGTGGCTGTAACTTGTAATGTTGCAGGTTTGATTGATTTTAGTGAAGATTGATTGATTAGGATTACAAAGACTACAACCAACATGTCTGCCTGTGGCACTTTGAAGATGAAGGACCCCATGCTTATAGTTATTCCGCTGCAATGTAATGTAATAGCCAAATGAGCTATGTAAGATGTAATAAAATTATGTTATTCCTGGTTATAAAGTTATATTATGACCTTTGTTTCTTGATATTACATCTTAACTGTGGATGCTAGCTATTGATCCAGGGACTAGCATCGTAAACACAGGGGACTCTACCTTATTTAAAGGTTGGGAACCTTATAGATGGTATCAGAGCAATGTGTTGCCTGTAGGATTTGTAAACCTAGGATTGGACAAAAACCCTTAAAAATAGGAGTTGTATTTGTTCCAAAACTTATTTACAAACAATCTTGTAAACTCTTTCCTCAACCACTTTTGGTTTCGACTCTACATCTCTTCTATTTCAACTTGATGGAAAAACCTACCCCATGGCCCAAGACTTCATCATGTGTAAAGAACTTCATCAACTCTAATGACTTCAACTTCTTCAACTCTAATGACTTCAACTTCTTCAACTCTAATGACTTCAACATCTTCAGCATATTCACCAAGGACTTCCAACTTGGATACCACTAAGGACTACAAGTGAGACAAGGAAATCTTGCTCAAGATTTGGAGACTAAGGAAATGCAAAAGTTAGAAGGAGCTAACATCACCTTTGAAGTTTTTTTTGTGACTAATAGTTTTTCCCAAGGAACCATGATATCATGCAAGAAAGAATCAACCAAGAAGGATGGAAAGATCACAAGTGAAACCAATAGATGGACCACCATATATATATAGTTAAGTCAAACACACCAACTTATGTGGTGTAACAAAATATCTTGTTGCCTAAGAATGTGTTTGAACTTGTTGTTTGAGTGAAAAGTTGTTTGTGAATGCTTGCACATTGCTTGTGTGAATTGTGATGTGTGTGGTTAGAACTATTTACTTAGAAATATTTTGCCTATTCTAACCTCCATTCAACCCAAACAGATGACTACTCCAAGAGACTCCAACATCAAGGTTGATGACACCAACACCAACCAAGAGGACAGCATGAAAGAACTCATAGCAACCCAACACCAGTTGAACCAAATGATAGCTCAATTCATAGCCAACACCAGTGGGGAAGATCCAACCCTGCAAGGATTTTTGGAGACTCAAGCCCAATTGATGCTTAAGGTGACAGATCAAATGATCAACATGGAAGACAACTATTCCAAAAGAGTTTGTGACAACAAGGATGACAGAAATGTTATTCTAGATGGAGCCCCAGCTTGCATTATTTGTGGAGAAAAGGATCATACTTCCAAGGAACATGGTGATCAATGCCCCAATTGTGAAGAGAAACACCAAGTTGGACAATGTCCCACCACTCAAGCTACTTGCTACCTATGTGAAGGAAACAACCATGTTCCTATCCAATGCCCCATCTATTCCATTGTGGAACAAAGGAAACAAGGTGGAGTGCAACAAATGATTGCAAACAATCCAGAAGGATCCAATCTACCAAGAAGGTTGATGACAAAGGAAAAGGTCCACTTATACCTCCAAGCAAAACAACTCAATTCAAAGGACCAAAGAAAAATTTTCCAAAGAACAATAGAAGGTCCAAGAAGCATGTAGACATTCCTACCTACCATATAACCTATGAACAACATGAACTAGATGCACTCCTAGATTTGGAGAAACCCAAAAAGCAAAAGAAGGACAAAAGCCATGTGCAATGTCATAAATGTAAGGAAATGGGACACTATTCCAGTGAATGCCCAGAGAACCAAAAGCATAAGGAAATTGGCCAAGTGTGGTGCAACAACTGCAAAGAGCTAGGCCATTATGCAGCAACTTGTCCACAAGAGACACGTAAAGAACTCAAACATATCAACTGTTTCAATTGCAAACAACCAGGACATTATGCAAGCAATTGTCCAGAAAAGATGAAGAACAAGTTAAACAAGCCTATGAAGGATCTCAATCTTGGCCCATGAGTCAAGAGTGGAAACAAAGAGCACTATGCAGATGTTTGCCCAGAAAAGTTTCCCAGGATCCCAAGCAAGCCAATATGTAATTTAGTTTGAAAATTTAAAGGGTGGTAGTACCCTAGATGTTTTGAGCCTACTTGTAACCCTAGCCTTACCAAATCTCGGGACGAGATTTATTTTAAGGGTGGTAGCCTGTCACATCCCAAGATTTTCCAAATCTTGTAATGTGAAAAATAAATGAATAAAATAAAACTTTGTTGATTTTCAGGGTGAGAAGAAACTTTTTGATTCCAATTGGAAAATTTCAAAACCTATTTGATCAAATAAATCCAAAGGGATTTAAAAAGATAAAAATTTAATAAAGGAAAAATAAAAATATTTGGAAATTACTATTTTTGAATCTTTTTATATAAGGATTTGGTTTTCAAATGAAAAGGAAGAAATTCAAATAAGGATTATTTTAATAGCCAAAATTAAAACTTTGGCCAAGCCTTTGAAATAAAATATTTCCATTTGAGAAAAATAGTAAAAGGTTGATTTAAATAAAATAATAAGGATTTAATATCCAAGTTTATTGAAAATAAAAGTTTTACTATTTTAATTAAACATCAAAACTTATTTATTTGTTTTAAACAAGTTTTCCAAGTATTCTTTAATTTCAAATAAAACCTACTGATTTGGTTTGAAAATAATTAAATTTCAAATAGAGTTTTGAATAAAACAAATTCTATTTTTATTTAATAAACAAGGTCTATTTATTTAATTAATAATGGACCCTAAAATAAAAATATTATTTTGTATTTGGGATTTGGGTTATGTTGCTAAACAAAACCAGATTCAATTACAATGTTTGGTGAATGTTTGAATTAATTTGGATGTATGATTTGTTGTTTGAATTTCAAAACAGAAAATAGAATCAGAAAAAGGAAAAACAATCTGGAAAGAAAAAAATAGAAGTGGACAGCAGCCCAGTCGGCAAGCCCACTAAGCCCAGTACCAGCCCACTCTCTTCCTCCCGCAGAAAACGTTTCGCACTCACTTACTCACCCACTCTGCGACTGACTGGTGGCCCCCTTTTCTTTTTCCTCTCTCTCACTGCCTGTGGACCCCACAGCCACACGGTCATCTTCCCCACCCGCGACCTGTTCTTCTCCAGACACCGCGGCCGTTTCCTGCCAGTAATGTCGTAGTTGAATTCACTTCAATGTCGCGTTAATCCTTCGCCGTGACCACGTTGTTTTAAACGCCTCCCTCTTACCTCCCATTCCCCTCAGACTCCACGCCCTGAACGCCACCAGGCTGCCCTGAATCGAAGCAACACCGCCACTGCTCCGACCACCGTCCCCAGCTAATTCCGGTGAACCACTGCCACCACTCACCCTCCCAACCACACGAGATTACTCCCCAGCCTCTGGCGCATCTTCCTGTACCTCCCATTCACTCGCGGGCGCTCCAGAACATCGGCTCCGTCTTCAACTGAGCACCGCCGCGTCTGCGCCTTACTCCGGCGAAGTCCCCTGGTAAGCACAGACCACCCCGCACCCTCTCCTTCACGCTCGCGGCTTCGCCTTGATCGGGCGCATCTAACCATGTCCTCTTTTTGCTTCGGGATGAACCACAGCGTCGCCTCCGACCAGGACCAGAGCCGCCCGACGCCATCTCCACTCCGGCGAGCAATCCTGCTAGAACCAGAGCGCCCCTCGCCATACCAACACCGCCTTGAGCTTCACCGTGACCTCCTGAACCCGGTGAGCACCTCCCCTTCCCTCCTTGCTTCCTAGAACCGCCGCTAGCCCACCGCCTGACCGTCGCCGACGTCTACCGCCGCGCAACGCCGCCAGCTTTTGGCCAACCATCTGAGGCCGTTAGATTAAAATCTGGTGGCTACGATTAGAACAAGACGAAGGGGTACGCGCCCATCTGATCCGTTCGTCTAAGTTAGATCCAACACATCGCATCAGCCGATCCACCCGAACCGGTACCAGCGAATAGGAAAGCGACGCGTGGCACCAGACGATTTAGAAATAGAATTTGAAATCAGATTTGTTTGTAGATTTGAAACCCTTGTAACTTTTGATCCACACGACCAAAATTTACAAACTTTATATCAATGGAATCAGTGGAACAAGCCCTAGCCAACCATGCAATTTGTTTAGTAAAAAGTTTCTGTTAGATTGCTTGTTTTTGCAGAAACATTTGTATGCTTGTTTAGATTAGAAAAAATATTCCAAAATGTTTTCAAGGATAAAATCTTTGCAAATTGGTTTGTGGTGAACTTACTGACCCTAGGAACCAACCCATGGTTTTGAAAATGGATTTGGTGAATTTTAGGATGGATTAATTGATTTATCCCATTTCTAGCCAAATAAAAATATTGATTTTGTTATGAAAATTGTTTTGGAGTAAAAACCTTGGGAAAATGATTTAGATCATACCTACTGACCCAAAACACCAAGTTTTGAGAATTAGCAACTTATTTGGTGAAAGACATAAAGTTTTTGATTTGATAAAAACATTTTCCACCACATAAAATGATGGATGGATTTAAAAATGGTTTATAGACAAAACCCTTTTGCAAATGACTTTGCCACTTTAGAAAATGACCACTTTGAACCTTACAAAGTTTAGAAGCCTAGTGGAGACCACCTATGCAAATAAACCTATCTTTGCATGCTTGGATGCATGACTTAGTTTCTCTTATTTTATGTGTGTGTTTGATTGTTTGAATATTGGTTGGAATGCTAGTTGATATTGTGTTTGCTTGATTGATTTGTAGTGAAGTTAGAAAAGTGTGAAACTAGAAAGATCAAGAAGTGAACCATCATTCCCTACCAAAAAGGCAAGTTACACTATCATCTAAAGTCCTACTATTTTCATTATACTTAGTGGATTTTGAAACATGCATGAAAAGAATTTCTATACCTATGCTATGCCAAATCCTAATAGGATACCTTATATATTCCTTAGTGAAAACAATGTAGTTGTTACATGCTTAGCCATGCTATATTTTGAAAAGAGATACATGTTGAGATTTTATGAAGTTGAGAAAAGGACTTGTGTTTTTATATAATAAAACAAGGACTCAATGAACCACCTGGGTGGACAAGGATACTTTGAGTTTTGGAGAAGGTGGCAACAAAAGGAACCATGTCTATGGCAATCTCTTTGTGTTGTGCTCCAAAAGAAAACCACCTAGGAACTTAGAGATTAAACATGTTTCTCCAATTCTGGCTTTCATGTACAACCACATGCTACTTATGGCTCTGGCTTAGTCAACTACATTGGGAAGACCCATGCATTGTCTTCAGGTTACTGAAAATGAGGACCTGGAATCCTACATGGGTACTGAAGACAAGCTAGCAATGGTGTATGGGAGGACCCTCTGGAAAGACTTCGTCACATTCTCAATCTGCCAGTACTCCATCTTGGTGAGTACCAATCCAGCGGCCACTGGTGGCAACAAGATGAGATTGTGACATGTGGGTAAAGTGTACAACTTCTGCAGAAGATAATAAAAATCTAAGTACTTAGCCGTGTCTCCGGTTATGGACAATACTGAGCAACTAAAGCTTGAAGCTATGGGAAATCTCGACATTCCAATTTCTAAAAGAAAACTTTTAAGTGACAACAAAAGACTTGATGCACTTGGGGGTACCAAGGAACTCAAGAGATTTTGATGAAAACTTGAAGCACTTGGGGTTACCAAGGAACTCAAGAGATTTTGATGAAAACTTGAAGCACTTGGGGTTACCAAGGAGCTCAAGAGATTTTGATGAAAACTTGAAGCACTTGGGGTTACCAAGGAGCTCAAGAGATTTTGACAAAGACACTTGGTGGATTCCAAGGAGTTCAGAAAGATTTGACAAAGGAAACAAAACCATTTGAAAAGATAGGATAAAATATTGCTTTCTGCAATTGAGCCTAAAACCCTACTTAGCCAAATATGCATGTAATGATAGGATCCACTTATATTCTACATAGTAGTGAAACTTGCCAATACAATTCAAATGTATTGACCCTTGTGGCTGTAACTTGTAATGTTGCAGGTTTGATTGATTTTAGTGAAGATTGATTGATTAGGATTACAAAGACTACAACCAACATGTCTGCCTGTGGCACTTTGAAGATGAAGGACCCCATGCTTATAGTTATTCCGCTGCAATGTAATGTAATAGCCAAATGAGCTATGTAAGATGTAATAAAATTATGTTATTCCTGGTTATAAAGTTATATTATGACCTTTGTTTCTTGATATTACATCTTAACTGTGGATGCTAGCTATTGATCCAGGGACTAGCATCGTAAACACAGGGGACTCTACCTTATTTAAAGGTTGGGAACCTTACAGTGCTGGGCTAGGAGGATTAGGGTTTCGATGGGGTTGTAGGTAGCTGGCTGCTGGGCTTTTGGGCCTGGCGGCTGGCTGCCTCCTCCATAAACATTTTTATTTATTTTATTTTTAAATAGACTTGTATAAATAGTTTTTAGACAAATAAAAGATCCGGAAAATACCGGTGTTTTGATTTGAAATTAAAGGATGGACTAATTAGAAAATAAAATAGGCTTTTGGTTAAAATAGTTTAGGTCAAAAGTAGGCATGATGTCATGATGATGCAAAAAAAAAATAACACGCAATTTTATTTCGGAATATTTTCCGGGGAATTACACCTCCCCACCCAGCGCCGCCGCCGCCGCCCAAGCCGCCACCGCCATGCCGCCGCCCAGCGCCGCTGTCGCGCGCCGCTGTTGGCTCGTCGCCGTCACCCTAGCCGCTGCCGACTCCACCTCCTGCTCTTCGGCCTTCTAAACCTAGAACGCCGGAAACCCTAGATCCACCATAACCCGCACCGGCTTAGGCGAAGCCTTGCGGGATCTTCCCTCTATTTCTAACACCATGCCGTCGTGCTGCCAAAACGTGAGGGAGAACTACAACCTCCGCTGCCTACTGGAACAAGGGAGAGGAAGGTCTTCATCGAGTACCGAACGTGTGACCGACTGCGGAAGCGCTGCCGGAATGCAGCACCGGAAGGATCGTCTACGCGATCTTTAGATCGGCAAGTGTACGACTACATCACCCACGATAATCTTCTCTCGTTTACCGCTTTGGAATCTTTGAGGGTGAGTACTCTAATCGATTCGTTGCTACAATCTAGTAGATAGATCTTGGCTTGTTTGTGTGCATGCGGTAGACATTTTTGTTTTCCATGGTATGAACCCCTACAGTATTGGCATCACTTTGGGAGCATCAAGTAAATCTAAATTGGTTTTGGCAAATCGAGCTCTGGTCAGTAGCAACACTTTTTGAGGTTTGAAAGAAAAACAGAAAATCTTACAGGTATTTTGTATCATTTATTTTCTTTCTTGTTGGCTCATAAGCTTAGTATTCTTTATTTAAGACCTTTTTTTGTCTTCAAGGAAGATTGCATGTTTGTCTTTATCACTTGTAGGTTTGCTTGCTTCTTTCAACTCTTTTGCTTGCTACCCAGCCTTGGTAGCCAAAAACCTGTTTTGAGAAGACTTTCTTCTCATTCTTCCAAACCCCTTTGAACCAAAACCTGTGCCATTTGTGTCCACCATATATACCTATTAGCATTATTGATATTCCAAGCAAATTCTCAAGCTTCATCTCTCTTTCAAATTAAAAATTATTTTGTTATGACAAAACTAGTTAGTAAAGCTCTCACGAACTTGATGGCACACCTTATTTTCTTACCCCTAATAGACTTGAACCATTGTGCCATCGATGTTGTATATGATTGCATCTATACGTTGGAATTAGCAGAACCGTGCTGTCACGGGGAACGCTTTCAACATCGCACTTGTACGTTGTACACAGTTGATATCATGCTCTTTTGTTTGCGGATGTCGACGGTGTGAAATAAAGATGGAGCTTGTAAGTCCATGGAGTGATGTATGTGTGTTAGAGAAACGCCTGGGCCGCTAGCCTAAGCCATGCCTAATCATGGTGGACACTTATAGCATCACCATAATGAGCATTCTGTGAAGCATCCTCAATAAAAAGCTATGCACATAGTAAATAAAAAGATCGCTGAGATGCTCATTGTCTGCTTGCCTTGTCATTTTGGTTATGGGATAGCTCCTGTACCATGTGCAAGGGGTACCCCGTTGGCAGTTCTTTATGATACACATGTACTTATAATGACAAGAACTTACCGGTGACTAAAGTTGAGTAGCATGAGGAGCGACCCTCGTACTCAAGGGACATGAGATTTCCAACTTATATTTCGCCAAGCATATACTCCATCTTTGTGCACTTTAACCTTAATCATCTCAAGATGCCTATGATAGGGGAAATGAGGGCTCAAATCTAGTAAGTACCATAATCTTTTGGAAGCTCTTTATGACTTGAAATCCCTACTTCCGTCTATGAAGGGACTTTTATCCTATTTCTAAGTTGAGCCAGTAAACCTACTTCCTCTCTATCTCCAGAAAGCATTTGAATTGTTATGTTGCAAGCATTCATATGGTGATTTATTCAATCATGTTCTTATTTTCCATGTTGCAAAAACTCTTATCTATTGAGTATTACTTTGAAAGCCTTCATTGTTAAAAAACCTTTTTGAGCAAAGAGTGCTCCTGTTTTGAAGACTTCTACAAAAAGCTTTTTGTGAAACTGTTTGCCAGGTGTTCTCTGACCAAGAACAAGAGTTTGCCAATTCCAATTATGATTTATCTTTATGCATCTCTATTGTGACTCATGTACTTGTTGCAAGCTAAGTTATATAATGGTGAGTTGCTTTCTTCTATGAGTTGTGTAATGGTAAGTGTGATGCTTCTTGTCCGTATTCTTTTATCGGCACTTCACTCCATAAACCTGTGGACATGTTTACTGAGCTCAGTTTTCGCTTGGGGACAAGCGAAGGTCTAAGCTTGGGGGGAGTTGATACGTCCAATTTGCATCACCATTCTATATCATAATTTGCCTCTATTCATTGATATATGTCTTATTCTGAGGTGTTACTTATGTCTTTTCCTCTGTTTTTGCATGTTGGATGATTCTTGGAGGATGGACTGCCGGAGTCAGGTTTCTGATGGAAAAAGAGGTGTTTTGATGCAATTTCGCGAAGATTAGAAAAATATTGGAAAATTATATTTTCCCAGAAGACGTAGGAAGCCAGAAGGGGAGGTGTAGCCGAGCCATAGGGGGCCCACACCCCCCCTAGGCCCGCCTTGCCCCGCACCTAGGGCAGGTGTGGCCCACTTGACCGGCTCCCGACTCCGCCCTCTCTCCTATATATTCCCCACGGAACCCTAATACCAGGGGAGTGACCACAGAAATATTTCCGACGCCTCTATGAGGCGGAAAACACCAAGAGAGAAAGAGCTCTCCGGCAGACAGATTTCTGCCGGGGAAATCCCTTCCTGGAGAGGGGAGACTGTCGCCATCAACACCATCATCAAGCTAGACTTCATCGGGATCATCATCATCATCCACACCATCATATCCACCAGCACCATCATCACCACCCTATCCCTCTATAACAATCGTGTTGGATCTTGCATTAGTTCTTAGAGGAAACTTTCTCGGTGTTAATTACTATTATAGTTGATGCTTGTGAGTGGAACCATTAAATTAATGTTTATGTTCAGATTGTTATCCATCACCATATCATCTTTGATCTTGATCCATATGATGTCTTATGAGTAGTTTGTATAGTTCTTGAGGACATGGGAGAAGTCATGTTGTTAGTAGTGGATTTGTGTTGAGTTATTATTCAATGGTTTAGTATTTAAGTTGTGGTGCTATTCTTCTAGTGGTGTCATGTGAACGTCGACTACATGATACTTCACCATTTATGGGCCTAGGGGAATGCATTAAGTATTTGGCTACTAATTGTGGGGTTGCCGGGGTGATAGAAACCTGAACCCCCGTTAGGACACCTTTGCACAAGGGAGTGTAGGATCTCAGAGTTTAACGTTGTGGTTAGGTTTATATCTTAATTACTTTCCTATAGTTACGGATGCTTGCAGGGGGTTTAATCACAAATATGTATTAGTCTAAGTAAGGTCGGTACATTAGCACAGGTTCACCCACACAACACTTACAACACCAAAGAAGAGTACTCAGCTATATGAAGCGAAAGCACTTGACATAATTCCCATGTGTCCTCGAGAATGTTTGGTCATGATAAATATTTCCACCGGCTTGTACTTTGCTAAGAAAGGATTGGGCGAATTGCTGCAGTTGTTCGTTGTCTTTATTACTTGTACTTTGTGTTGTTGCTTATCAGAAAACCACTAAAATATCCATTTGCTAAATATTTACAGAGATTTCCTGCTCCTTAACATTAGTCAACATCTTTTGCTCCTCGTTGTGATCGACACTCCTATTTATCGAAAGTACTACGATACACCCCCTATACTTGTGGGTCATCAGCTATAGTAGGTTTCGTGGAGTTTTGATCGGGTGTCTAGGGTTTCTGTATCAGGGGCTTCTTATAGGCGAAGAGGTGAGGTTGGGAGGCGACCAGGGGGGCACACCCTGCCCAGGCGTGGGCTAGGCCCACCCGCGCCTAGGGGCGGGGGGGTTGGCCGCCCTGTGGCGCCTCTCCATCTCTCCTCGGGACTTCGTGTCGCCCATGGTAAAATATTGACTTTGGCTTTTGTCCCGTCCAAGTCCGAGAATATTGATTTTCTGTCTTTCTGGAACCAAAAACAGAAGAAAATAGGCAACTGGCTTAGTGGCAACTTGTTAATAGGTTAGTTCCAGAAAAGATATAAAAACAGCTCAAAGTGTAGACAAAGCAAAGCAAAGTAGATACTAAACAAGCATGGAACATAAAAAACTATAGATACGTTTCCGACGTATCAGGGAGCTTGAATGAATCCTCCTCCAACAGGTTGAAATTCCGCGCCTCACGCGGGTCACGCGCAGAGCATTTGGAGGCCACCCAGTCGATGGCTCTCTTCTTCCTCGATGTGGAGTCGGCGGAAGATGAGGCTCCCCTTGACCTCCCCATGATATCTATCGAGCGAGAACAAGTGATGCAAAGAACTGGGATCAAGAGCGCAATGGAGCTCTAAAGTGGCGCACGGGAGGAAGGAGCTGACTGCGAATAGGTGAGAGCAGTAAAAGTCCTAGACCCTCGCAATATAAAGAAAGACATGGTGGCGACCGCACGATGCCTTAATTTTCGCGCAAACATGGGGCCACACGGTAAAGTTAACACCGCTACGCCACCCACGCATCAGCATGCACTGGAGAAAAGGGGCCCACTACTATAACGTCCCATCGGTTCTTATTTTTTTGCAAAACTGCGGCACGCCATCTTCTTCATCCATGACGTCATGAGTGGTAAATAAAGATCAAGGAATAGAAAGTATCTTCATTCGAATAAAATACTATGATTCTATGCTCCGATGCAAGCACACGAACATGGACTCGAGAGATACTCCCATCAGGAGCGCTGTCACGCACCCGATAGAATTTAGTATAAAATTTTCCTTGGGTTTAGGGTCTACTTCGAGCCTATGCTCCGATCAAAGCAACACAACATAGCCTCGGGGGCTACTCCCATCAGGGACGCTTGTCGCGCACATGATAAAACAGATTCTCCTACAAAGTCGATATTTCATCAAGAATAAAGCATAAATTTTGAGCCTACACTCGAATCCAAGTATTAGTTTGTAGCCTCAAGGGTTACTCCCATCTGGAGCGCTATCGTGCAGCCAATGAACAATACAAACTTTTAAGAGAAGCAAACACATGAGTATTACATGCTTGTATCCTCATACAGCTACTCCTATCGGGAGCACCCGACAAATAACACTAAGGAAGTCGATAACTTCAGCTATTCCAACCGTCAAACAAGGTAGTCGATAAATTTTCTCAGACTGCATCTGCCATGATAACATGTCTGAATGTCGTGGGGACTTGAATTTGATGTAGGTTCACGATGTTTTTTCCCAAGAGCAATTAACTGATTCCCGATCCATCGGATGCATCAAGCTCGTTATACCAAATCCATACGAACATAAAATAAAATATAAAGAATATTTGCTTACAGTAAAACTTTGGCTTACAGTTGAACAGTGTTTTGAGACTCAACCTGAATCTACGATTCGGATAGTCTCGGGGGCTACTGACATGGTTATGACATATCATGTCCCTATGATTAGTTATCCTAGGCGCATAAAAGCTTATGAGCCATAAAAGGACCAAAGGAATCCAAGAAGCACCCGTCAAATAAAGGGTTTGCCTTACCGATCAAGGAATAGCCATGAACCGACATAGAGTTTGCATTGTACTTGTAAACATGTAACCTCTCCAGATATGGTTCTAGGACCTAGCCTCTCATATAAAGGCTGGGAGGACCCGACGGAGAGGGTACCTTATATTTTATGCAATCCGTCGTGAAGTTAGCTCGCAACTAGCGAATCGGCGACTTTGTAACCGTGTAATCTCTATAATCAGACAACATTAACTTTCTTGATTGTCTGATCAGCCGACGAAATCCCCAACGCTCTCTTTTTCATGAAATCATAATTCCATAACAATGGGCATTGCCGAGGTTACCCCTCGTTAGCAACTGTTTAAAGGACTGAGCTTATCCCCCTCTCTCTCGTCTCCACCAACCTCCCCTTGAGAGTCGGCTCACGCACCCCAGATCGGATGCTCCCGTTGGTAGCGTCGCTGGCCGATGGAGGCAAAGGAGAGGTGGCGGTCTCAGTAGATTAGGTCTTAGGGTTAGTAGTTGTAGTTGTTGTGCGCCTGTGCCGACTGGGAGTAGAGTGCCAGATTCCATCAGACAGATCTGGCATATCCGCTGCTCTGTCCACCTCTAGTGGAAAGAGTGGTTGTGTCAAAGAAGGACGGAGCACGACATCTCCGACAATAAGGTTCACGCGGTCAGAGATCACTTTCCCCTCCCACTGCTTGGGAGCTCAGCACGGTTTCACGTTCTATTTCACGCGTCTTCCCCTTCCTCCTAAGGTCTTTCGATCTGGTGCTCCATCGCTGCGCCAGGCGATCGCCACCATCACTGTTAGGTGAGCTTCCTTGGTGGAAGCTTGGCTACAGGGGCGGATTTGGTGAAGCCTCGTTCAATAAGAAGTGATTTTCCTTGGTATGTCGCCATCGCCATCTACTACGACCACTTTCCTAGGTCTATGACAGGTTCTCTGTGTTAGACGGTGAGCCACTTCCTCTGCCGCGGTGTTGGCGTGCCTCTGTTGCTCTGGCTGCTCTAAATCGGCACAGGAGCTCAAGAGCCTTTTTTCACTGGAGCATCTCTTCGGCGTCCGAGAAGACGCGAATCTTCATGGCCAGGATGGCCTTCTCCAAGCCGATGAGCTCCGGTATATCTTCTACCTCCATTGGGAGGCCATTCTCGAGGTCGGGCGCCGAGGGCTTCGTCGGACCAGAGACAAGTGGTCTCGCCCCTGTCTTCTTCCATGGCTGGAGCGTTCGTCTCTCTCTGCTCCACGGTGGGGAAGAGATAGGACTAGTTTGTAATTGCAAATCTTTTAGCAAGGTCTTATCTACAAATGCCAGGGATCCATGTGTTATTTTCTATTTTTACAGGGTTCTTTGTAATATCATTGTACACCCACTGTTGTATTAACGAAGGCTCTAGCCCCTTTAGGGACGCTCTGTTGTTAAAAAAATTGTTTAAAGTATAGTCGCTCAAACTGCATGTTCATGTTTACTGGAGCTGCACGTTTGAAGCCTACCGTTGCGACGGCTTCTAATAATGGCCGTCTCTATGTGCCTACTCATAGAGATGATTGTGATTAATGACCGGCTAAGGAATATCTTAGATCCCGTTTCTTTTCCTGGCCGGCTCCGAGTGAACAATTGTTAGAGGCGGTGCTAAGTTTCCACCGACTCTGAGAGTTTTAGAGATAGTTATACGGCAAATCTATTCCTAGAACAGTCGGTAGATGCTCAATTCTGGCGGGCTGACTCTTGCCGTTCATCCTGTGCAACTTTAGACGTAGAGTGTGTACATTCCGCCGCTAAACGACAAAACTGATCAGAACTAGCTTAGAGTCAAACCAAAAACTTAAAATGACTTGTAGATCAAATCATTTGTCCGATTTAGGATCCGTTTTCACCGTTGGACTAGTCGCGACGAGATCTTCGAAACTAGATCCCATGTTGATATGTTTCGATGAAAAAAAATTGGACCAAAAAGTTACCCACCCTTAATACATAAGTTATCCATGTCATAATACGTATGTTATCCACCCTATAATACATAAGTTATCCAGCATATAAACGTGCTGGGTATAGACATTTAATTGGAGCGCGATAGCCTAGTTGTTAGGGTACTGAGACTTTATTGCTATCAATGCGTTAGCGTCGACTAGCGATGAAGCCTCAGTACCCTAAAACCCATCTAGGCTTCATCACCCCTCGGTAGCGACGACAGACAACAAAGTCGAGCAGCTAGACTAATGGTTGAGCATCAACTTGTTCACTACGGCTTACCGTGGTGCATGGTTGGGCATAAGACTCCATTTATTTATATTGTATGCAAAAAACTTAAATTTAGTTCCTTTAATAAAATTATGTTCGATGTTTCACGCGATGGACTTTCGAGATTGAGTAGTCCGTACGCTAGGAGAGCGGCGACGAGCAACGAGGCCGAGCTGTTAGAATAACATTTTATATTATGTTTGTAGATAAATTTTTATAGTGGTGGATAACTTACATATTATTGGGTGGATAACTTATATACTAAAGCCTGGATAACTCTTGTGTTAGTGATGGATAACTTATGCGTAATTAAGAAAGTTGTCCATCTATAAGACGTGACTGTGGGTAGATTTTGTAGTAGTGGATAACTTATATGTTATTGAGTGGATAACTTATATATTGAAACCCGGATAACTCCCGTGTTATGGGTGGATAACTTTTGGTCCAAAAAAAAAGTTGTCAGAACATACCAATATGGGATCTAGTTTCGAAAATCTCGTCACGACTAGCCTAACGATGAAAACGGATCTTAATTCGAACAAACTGTTTGACCTAGAAAATATTTTGAATTTTTATTTTAAATTCAGCTGGCTAATCGATCCCCATGCTTGATGGTGTCCAAATGTCAGCCCAATTTTTCAATTGGCAGGGCGGTCGCCAGCTGGTAAAATTCTAGTTATAAAATCCTGACCCGCAGAGGGCTATGGGCAGAGGCAGATTTTTTAGAACTTGATAGAAACCGGACCTAGATGCTGTCTCTAATGCTCGAGTTTGTGCGTATATAACAAAACAATTGAATAGTGCTCTTCTATAAATGAATATAAGCAGGGTCATGCGGTTCGGGGTCAAAAACAATTGAATAGTGTCCACTCATATTCATATGGAAATCGAGAACCTGCATTTTTCTTGTAGAAATTTCATGTTCCAAATGGCCCTTTGACGAACAAGCGGGGAACTAGTCCTCAATTGCAAACATCTTCTTTAGCTTAGAAACATCAACGATGTCATCTTAATCATACATCCAGAGTATGCATATACTCCTAGGAACTCAAATTTTAAGTTATTACTTGCCAGGTACAAAGTTGGTGGCAAAGGCCCACACATTGTTGTTGACGGGGTCGGCGAGGTGGTCGGCAAGATTCTCCAACGGACCCTTATCGGTGACGATGGCCAGGCACGAAGAATCCAAACATGGAGAATATGGCAAGGCGCCTCAGGGTCGTCAGCTAGACAAAGAGGGTCGAAGCTGCCACCAGTATAGAGTGGGTCCACGATCTCACCGAGCGGGACACCGGCAACACGGTATCCCTCGATAGCGCCCACGAGCACAACCTGGTAGGCCCAAATAGCGAGGATGCTCTGAGCATGGACCAAGCTAGGGTTGCCGAGGTAGTCGAGGCCACCCTCGCTGAAGATTTGAGAGCCGGCCTTGAACCAGACGGCCTCGCTGAACTTGACGTCGTTGCGGGCAAGAAGCTCAGGAAAGACGCAGCCTAAGGCGCCCAACATGGCCCATCGGGAGTGGATAACCTCGAGCTCGCGGTTCTTGGCGTAAGTCTCCGGGTCAGCCGAGACTCCAGCGGTGTCCCACCCATAGTCTCCTAGGAACTCGCCGTTGAGATATGAAGTACCCGAGCAATTGGCCGGACGGGACACTCAAAGACGCACTTGTCCGGATTCAGTTTGATCTTATAGCGATCAAGGTTATCGAACGTCTCATGGAGATCGTCGATGAATGTTCTGTCCTCCTTGGTCTTGATAACTATGTCGTTGACATAGACCTACACGTTGCAATCGATCTGGCTCTTCAGGCATGCCTGCATGCATCGCTGATATGTGGCTCCCGTGTTATTTAGTCCGAAGGGCATAGTGTTGTAGCAGAACACCCCGAACGGCGTGATGAACGCTGTTTTCTTCTGATCTTTCACCTTCATTCGAATTTGGTGGTAGCCTGAGTAGGCGTCGAGGAAGGAGAGTTTCTCTTAACCTGCAGTTGAATCGATGATTTGGTCGATCCATGGTAAGGGGAAGTGGTCAGCAGGATGTATGTGTCATTCTTGGGGACCAGCACGGGGTTAGCTACCCAGGTGCTTTCATTTATCTCCCTTATGAAGTTGGCGTCGAGGAGTCTGTTGACTTCTAGACCAACGGCTTCAGCTCTTGTCTCGGACAGTCGACGCATCAACTGCTTGACTGGCTTCCCATCCGGAAACACATTGAGTGCATGCTCGGCGAATTTCCTGGGAACTCCTGGCATGTCCGCAGGACACCAGGAAAAAATTTTCCAGTGCTCATGGAGGAATTCGACGAGCGCGCTTTCCTATACGGGACTCAGGTCGTTGGCGATCAACGCAGTCTTGGAGGCGTCCGTCGGGTGGACTTGCACCTCTTTAGTGTTGACTGTGGAGTCGAACGACATATCAAGCGCGTTTTTCCTGGTGAATGGGGGAAGACCGTTGTTTGTGACCTCCTTCAGCCTTGTGAGCTCCTCCTGCATGCCAAATAATTGGGATATTCTATTAAAGTTCCTGTCTCAGCTGTCTGATCTAGTGAATCTTCTTGGGACGGTGATGACTCCCCTAGGTCCTGGCATCTTCACTAGAAGGTACGCGTAGTGCGGTACCACCATGAATCTTGCGAATTCCACACGCCCGAGGATGGCGTGGTACCGTGAGGGCCAGTCCACCACTTCGAACTCCAGCTGCTCATGCCTGAAGTTGTCGGGCTTTCCGAAGATAACGTCAAGCCATATTTTGCCCAGGGGGTATATGCCCTTCCCTGGGACGATGCCATCGAACGTCGTGTCCGACGCCTCTAGGCTACAGAGTGGGATCTGCATAGCTGCGAGTGTACTGGCGAACATCAGGTTGATGCTTCTGCCGCCGTCCATGAAGACGCGGCTCATTTCGAACCCTCCGATCTGGGCCTCGAGCACCAAGGCAGAGTGACTTGGGCAACGTATCTAGCGCGGGTGATCCGAATAGCCGAATGTGATGCATGACTCCAAGCCACTGAGGTATTCAGGTATGGCTGGCGGAGAGGTGACGGCCAAGTTGACTTGGCGGGTGATCTTCTTCTGCACCATGTTGGTTGGGCGCCCCTTCTGTATCATCATAGACCCCAATGGAGGCAGGTACGCATCTGCCCCGTTATTCTGCGCCGGCGCAGCCGCAGGTTGCGCAGGTGCTCCAGGTGATGGAGGCGGAGCGTCGTGTGCGATTGGTCCTGGAGTGGGGGCGAATCCTAGGTTCACCGCCTGGCGTCGCATGTGAGTGAAGCCCTCGTGGAGTTTCTGGAACTCCCTACAGTTCTTGAGCATGTGGCTGGCCTTCCTCTTTCCATCATGCTTGTCAATGTAAAAGTGGGTGGTGAAGGGACCCGACAGCTTTTCGAATGTGGATGCCTCATCATCGCGGTTGCGGCGCTGCCATGTTTGGGTGGTCCTTCTGTTGTCGCGGTAGTTGCCACCGCGGTACCCGCTGATGCAGTTGCCATCATCGCGGCGATTGGTGTAGCCAGCCACAACCATGTCGACCTCTTCGTGATCATCGTAGACGCACGATCTTCTCTTTCCGCGGTGGTCACGCCTGCGGCCGAAGTCATCCTTGTCATCCAAACATGCTCGGTTGACTGCATCCTCGCCATTGGCCCAGCGATTGGTGATGTCCATCAGGTGATCGATGGTTTTGGGCTTGACGCGCCCGAGTTCCTCCTTGAATTCATGGCGCTTGACGTCGTCGTTAAAGGCGTCGATTGCCCTTTCCTCAGAGATGTTTGTGGTGGAGTTTTTGATGATGGAACAACGCAGTATGTACGAGCGGATGGACTCGTTGGACCGCTGGAAGTAGGCCCGTAGTTCTTCGATTGAAGCTAGTCTCTTGCTGGTGCCCTTGAAGTTGTGTATGAAGCTGTACGCCAGTTCTTCCCAGCTGCGGATGGAGCCGAAGGGGAGACTGCTGAGCCAGGCCCTGACTGCACCTGTCAGCTGCAGCTGAAGGCACTACATGGCTGTGTTTTTGCTCTCACCATGGAGCTTGACTGGTGACAGGTGATCTTCGATCCAAGTCTTCGGCTCCTATGCGTCGTCGAACTTTGGGTTATCCGAAGGGAGCTTGAAGCTTTTCGGAATTCATGATTGCCATACGGCCCTGCTGAAGCACCTGGCGCTGCACAGTTCCCCGTCGTCATTTTCGGGCTCAGTTGAGCACGCACGCTTGGCGCGTGACTTGTTGATCTTGCGATATGCGAGCTCGCTACGAGCATCATAGTTGCTGCTCCTGCACCGTGGGCTACGGCGGCGTCGAGGCAGGTCATGCTCTTCCTCCTCAGATGAGGGTGTGCGGCTTCGAGTGAATTTTTACCGTGTCTTTTTCTTCGGCTTCGCGGGTGTTTCATGGTGGAGCGCAGCTCCGACGAGTCCGAGTCCTGCAAGCGCAAATCCGCAGCGTTCCTTGTGTCCCCTGCTGGTGGCGGGTTGGATGCGAGGTAGGTGGTGGCCGCCATGACCGCGACTTGCGGCATCTTGTGCATAATGTTGCTATGTGAGTCCATCATCATGAAGGACATGTCGAGAGCCTTTGTGGCCCCGCATCGTGTCGTAGGGTCCATGCGCTCCAGGCGAGAGCGATACTTTCCACCGTCGTGGCCCTTCGAGGTAGAGCCGCTAGCGGAGAGCGCAGATCGCCGAATGCTCGACTCATCAGCCGCTCGCCTGCGCTGATCGAACTTTTTTTGCTGCTTGATCTGGCGATTGTGTTCCTCGATGAGGAGCCAGTGATAGCCCATCAATATGTCACGAGGGGCGTCGACAGGTAGAGGGTGAGTGCCTCATACAGCGGCGCACACCTTCTCCCAATCCTTGTTGGAGAGGTGGATCTAGACGCGGTTTGTACCCTTGTTGCCTCGAGGTGCCCTATTCCCGTTGGGATCTGGCGGGGGTGCCCCGTTTCCCTCGTTCTCGGCCTGGGGGTTGGGTGGAGGATTTGGAGGGGGGTTCAGTGGCGCCTTGTTTTTGTCGTCGACGTTGCCGTCATGGATCGCCGCGCACATGTAGCGCGGGGAGAGATTGTTACTCCCGCAGCTCTCAGATCTAGAACTGTAGGTTCCTTCCTCCGTAGGATGGTTGCAGAGGTCGAAGTTGCAGCTGCCGCTGTCATCTGAATCGTCCGTCAGCGACGACGTGCGCAGCGCGTCGATTCGTGGGACCCACGAGGCGGGCCTGATTGATGGAAGTGGCACCCTCTCTAGAAGGCGTAGGGTGCCAGTTTTGCCCACCTGGAAGCAGAAGCTCCTGAATAGTATCTCAAATTCGTCGCTTGCGGACTCAAAATCTTTGCGGGTGGCAGGTGAGTGGGCGATGAAGTCGAAAGCGCCAAAGAGAAGGTGATTCTCCGTCGCTGAGGAATCGTAGATCGCTCTGGATGAAACTGTCACGACCGCACGATCAGCATTCCCAGTTCCCACAGACGGCGCCAATTAACGAGGGTTCAACTCGTCAATGCCCATTGTTATAAACTTGGGTTTTGGAAAAGATGGGGATGCTGAAGATCGCGGGACGGTTAACAGACACGCAACAAGGGGACACGAGGTTTATCCAGGTTTAGGCCCCCCCAGAGGGAAAATCCAACTCCTGCTTGTCTGTTCTGGATTACGACAGAACCGAAGGTTACAGAGGTGCGCAGATGCGGTCTGGCGTGAGATGTGTGTATGAGTTGGAAAGAGAGCCTCCTCGCTATGCCCTTCTAGTCTTTATATAGATATGTCAAGTCCCTGAATAGATCGAGTCGGTTACAAGTTTGGGTTTCACTCTTAAATATTCTATCTATAGCTTGGCCGTGTTCTCCAAGAAGTCAAACTTCTACTAGACTTGGACCATCCAAAGTCTTCTTAGACAGCAAGTCTTTATGTAGACCTTTTCTAAGATGAACCGGATATATCAATATAGACACCCGTAAGATATATCCATATCACAAGTAGCTTGGGACTCACCGAAAGTGGGCCAAGGTATAGCACGTGGCCGGGGCGTACCACGGGCTGTTTGAGCTGGCCGCCTTGGCTGCGGTCTTGCGCATGGTAATGCGCCCGCCGCCGAGGACGGATGAGGCCCCAGCGAGCTTCATAGCAGGGGAGGACGGAGTCATGGTTGTGGCCGCCATTGCTAGGAGAGCAAAATGCCGATGTGCTGCTGTTACTGATAGCTGGCTGAGTGAGGAAGAGAGCAGCAACGGATGGAGCTTAAATACCAGGGCGCGCGCGAGGAGAGTGGGGGCGCGATTGGCTTGTGGTTTGGAGGAGGGTGGATACGGGGTGGCTGTTGTGGATCGGCTATTGGCTAGGACCTCTTTTTTTTTTAGAGAATATTGGCCCGGATGTTTGCTGTCCGGAGATACATTTACTTTATAAAGCTAAAACACTTATATTTTTAAATCGGAGGGAGTATTCAATAATTTGGACATTGAAAAAATATAATTTTTTGAGAGAAAAACACATACAGAACTACTGTATATATAAAATGCAACCGGCCCAAATAAATTCTAAATGTTGAAATCACTAGTAGTTTTCATTATTTAAATCCATATGAATATTAGGACAGCAGTATATATGAGATTAGCTAGTGATGCCACAGATTTATATGTAAACATCCCAGCACATCTATCTAATTTGCATACGTGGTAATCATAAAGATGGGTACTAAGAGTATCTCCACCCCCACCCCCCCCCCCAACGGTTTTAGGGGGGCGCCGGCGTGGAAAATTGCTCCTGGTCGTCCCCACCAAATAAAAAATTTCAGCCGGCGAAGGCTCAATAAACATCCGACGCTCCCAGCCCACCCCCAGCTCATAGGGAGTCAATCAGGGACACCGGCTACCACTTTTGATCCCAAGGACCTACCCGGCAGCCTCCCCACTATCTTTAGTATTGGGGGTGTGACTGGGTAGCATCCACCCCCTTATAACTAAAAATCATCCGGCGTTCCCCATACGGGCTACCGCTAGACGTCGTATGGGGGGATGAGTGGAGATGCTCTAATAAGTTAAGACGGGGACCTAGGTGATGTCGCTCAATGTCAGAGTCGTCCTCCTCTAGTTTGGGTGGCTCTTCAGCGAGCATGCTCTCGTATCGCTGCTATAGACCCGAGGTGGCCGCGCCAACCACAGATCGAAGCTCCACGAGGCATGGGTTCTCTCTCATCAATGTCGGTCTCATCTTTGTCCTCTCCCTCGGCCACCTAGATGGATCCTGGCCCAATGTCTTCCTTGGTCCGCTCTCTCCTGAATACCAGTGATTACCCCTCATCCTCCCATCCCACACATGCGATGTCACCGTCACCTCCTCCACTTCTCCAACATGTGTCTCGCCTCGCCTGTTCCTTCTCTCATCTCCCGTCCTATCAGGCACGAGATTGGAATGCTGACGAGAATGAGACGTCATGCCCTAACATGTTGGACACCCTCTCTCGCTGGGAGGTGCGAGAGAGCAAGCTGATGGCAAGCATCACCATCACACTACGTCGAGATCGGTGAGAGTGGGTGACAGAGTGAGAGATTTGGAGTTTTTGCGTGGATTACAGAGGCAATATATATTAGGGTGGTAACATCACCAATGGTTAAAACCATTTAACCATTTTCTTAGAGTTTCAGAATGGGCAAGCATGGCATTGTAAAGTATCCATGGCTGATGTGACCTTCCCATCGACAATGGTCATCCACTACGGATGTTTCGATGTGGGTTGGCTTGCGGATGCCAATTTATGGTGAGCCTCGTTGCAAATGCGTGATTTTTTCACTATGTCCAATATATTACCCATGCCCGATAGTGGTGTTTTGTGCAAACGTTGATAGGAGTGATGTGAACCATCCATTGTTGTCGTGGTAAACACCATTACTAAAACTGATACAAAGAGGGGGCCTCCCACGATCTAGGCAGTTTCGGCCGTTGGAACACGTCATATGGAGTTTTCTGGTCGTTGGATGATCATCAAATGGCTGAATTATCCCTTAGAAATGTTTCTCTGCACATCAAATAGACTTGGTGTGGTTAATTGGGCCTGGATGCCTATTATAGCCCGTTACTTCTTTTACTCGATCGTGGTACAAGGCATGTCGCCGATGGGAAACGAGAGAAAAAACCGAAGAGGAGGAGACGCCAGGTGATTTGGCGGACGACGAATCCAGCGAGATGCCCACCCCTCAAGCGTCAATCCGATTGACCACGGACCGGAAGCTGGAGCGGGGCATCCGTCTCTCATATGCGGATGCGGTTGGGATAATTTTAGTGGCGCACCCCTCAAGTCTCAATCTGAGATGTGGTTGGCCGTTTTTGCTTGAATTGCAAGTATCATCTAAGCAAATCACTTTGAAAGTGTTGCATTATCTTCCCCAAAATAATTCTTTTTTTTGTTGGGTCCTCAAAATAATTCGTTGACGATTTTCTACATCACTATCTTCTTGTAATGCTTCTCATTACTCTCTTGTGGTTAATTTGTTCGATGCTTAGATTCAAATGCTTTGTTGGGATTGAAATCTGCTGAGCTTCCTCTTAGATAAGACCGTTTGCAAACCTTGCTACATTTAAATATGGGATTCATGCTAGATTGTAAATCATCTTACTAATTGACATCTCTACTGTTCTTGATTGTGTTATATGCAAATCTGACATTTCATGTCTCGGACCAATATTTCAACTACAATCATTCTATCATAAAAATAGACGAACTCGCGGCAACACGAGCTATCATGATCTAGTTTAAATTATGGTTTATCACTCGCTTGGCACAAGAGGTGTAGCAAAGGTGTAACGATATATATTGTTTCATTTATAACCGAAGAAACAAATGACGTGAGAAAACAGATAACAAAACGATCAAACAATGTCCACTCATGTTCATATGAAAGTCAAGATCCTTGATTTTCCTTGTAAACATATCATGTTATGACATAGGTCATTGACCAACATGGAAGTAGACCTCAACTGCAAACGTCTCTGATAGATCACATCTTAATGGTACATCTAGAGTCTAGAGTACATGTATACTCCTAGGAACTCATTTTTTAAGTTATTACTTGCCGGGTACAAAGTTGGTGGCGAAGGCCCACGCATTGTTGTTGACGGGGTCGGCGAGGTGGTCGGCAAGATTCTCCAACGGACCCTTACCGGTGACGATGGCCTGCACGAAGAATCCGAACATGGAGAACATGGCAAGGCGGCCATTCTTGAGCTCCTTCACCTTGAGCTCAGCGAACGCCTCGGGATCGTCGGCTAGACCAAGGGGGTCGAAGCTTCCACCAGGGTAGAGCGGGTCGATGATCTCCCCGAGCGGGCCACCGGCAACACGGTAGCCCTCGACGGCGCCCATGAGCACAACCTGGCAGGCCCAGATGGCGAGGATGCTCTGGGCATGGACAAGGCTGGGGTTGCCGAGGTAGTCTAGGCCACCCTCGCTGAAGATCTGGGAACCAGCCTTGAACCAGACAGCCTCGCCAAACTTAACGCCGTTGCGGGCGAGTAGCTCAGGAAAGACGCAGCCAAGAGCACCGAGCATGGCCCAACGGGAGTGGATCACCTCGAGCTCACGGTTCTTGGCGAAGGTCTCTGGGTCGGCAGAGAGCCCGGCGGTGTCCCACCCGTAGTCACCTGGGAACTCACCGCTGAGGTAGCTTGGGGGCACACCGGAAAGTGGGCCGAGGTAAAGCACGCGGTCAGGGCCATACCACGGGCTGCTGGAGCTGGTCGCCTTGGCCGTGGCCTTGCGCATGGTGATGCGCCCGCGGCCGAGGACGGATGAAGCTCCGGCCAGCTTCATAGCAGGGGAGGACGGAGTCATGGTGGTGGCGGCCATTGCTAGCGGCTTCGAAGAGGGCAAGCTGCTGATATGTTGCTGCTATTGATGGCAGGCTGCGTGAGGAAGAGAGCAGAAGCAGAGTGAGCTTAAATACCAGGGTGCATCCGAAGGGACGGGAGCACGTCCTTATTCGGAAATCACAATCTGCGCTGTGATTGGCTCGTGGGCTGGAGCAGAGTGGATGGGGTGGCGCACCCTGCTATCGGCTAGTGGCCAGGACGTTCGCTGCGGATGTGGTGGAGGATGTCGTCCAGTTCCATGTCATCCAAAAGACCAAAAGTAGCAACGTTCGTTTTTCCGTAACGTACACCTATACGATGTTGGCCATTATAAGTTCTAGGCAGGCTACTGTTTAAGCTATACGTATGCGGCCGTGTATAATGTGCAAACTTTATTACTACCTCCATATCAAAAAAAAGAATGTCGTAGATTTTTCTATATTCGCATGAATCTATACTTGTTTTAGTGTATCAATATATTTGAATTTAAAAAATGCGACATCCTTTTTTAGGACCGAGGGAGTAATTGGGTAACAGTTTTGCTTTACAAGCCCAGTCAATTTACTAATTATTGCATAGCTTTGTTTTTTCTAAACCAAAAAGGATCCAACTATGTTCGACTAAGTTTTTCTGACCCACCAACAATAGACTGAAAACTAGCTGCTAAAACAGTCGTTTAAATTAAACGAGGGAAAAGGAGGACAAGAAACATATATGAACATATTTATTAACACAAAAATTTCTTACCACATTAAGAAATTCAAATTTTGGTCAACCAAAATAAAACAAGAGCAAAATAAAATGAAAGAAAAAATATATAAACATATTTGATAACATAAAAAACATTTGCACATTGCAAAAAAAACACAACTTTTTGACAGAAAAACACACAACTTTTCAAGAGTAAAACACACCAACTAATGTATATATAAAGTGCAACGGGCCAAAATAAAGTTTAAAATGTTGAAATTTTCTAAATTAGTTGAATCCATATTAACATCATGACAATAGTTTTTTCGGAAAGGGCCGCACCCTAACGATCATAGCGATCTCCCTACTGGTACGTTAAGATCCGATCGGTCATGAACATCGTAAGGTGCTTCTCTTTGTGAATCCCAGCATACCCCAGGGATGGGTAGGCCAACACTTCAATTTCACTTAGGCCTGGGCCAAGTCCCCCCCCCCCCCTATATGTGGAATTTTCCCTTCATACGGCTCGAATCATTTTCAGATGCCCATGTCTCTGCACCAATCGATGTATATAGCCTTTATTACTTTATTAAAAGATTGTTATAAAGTGTTACAAATCAAGATCACACATCATGACAACAGTATATAAGAGATTAACTAGCATAGGCAAACCAGAAATGTGATGGAACAATAGCTAAGCATCTAGCACATATATCTCACTTGCGTACCAAATAATCATCAATACATGTAGTACTAACAACAAGGTAAGATAGTAATCAGGGAAGATTGCTCATGACAGGGTCGTCGTCCTCTGGTTTGGCACGTGGCTTGTCGGCTGGCCTCCTCTTGTGGCACTGTTGCACCCGAAATGTCCACACCGACCATGGATCAGGGGCCATGGGACAAGGATTCCTCCTTGGTTCTATCAAGGTCCTAATGGTCAACTTCATGCACTAGTCAACGCAATCAAAGTTTGAACTCATGGAAAGGGCTAGTATAATCCACTTATACACTTCAACACCCCCTCTCACGTGTGACTCAAGAAGCCTATACGTAGACATAGAGGGGTCAACAGCAATTTTAAGATAAATTGCGAAAGCCAGGACTCGAACTCGAGACCTTAGGCTCTGATACCATGTCAAGCTTCATGCACTAGCCAACGCAACCAAAGTCCGAACTGATGAAAAGGGCTAGTACAATCCACTTATACACTTCAACACTAATATCTTCTCCTCCCCCCACCCCACACACGCGCACACACACACACATACACACACACACACACAAACATGGCGACTTGTCTCTCCTCCAACACATATTAGTGTTCACGTTGCCACATTCCCCTCTCATCCACGCGTGTCTCTTGTTCCTTTTCCTTCTCTCCTCCCAGGCATTAGGACGATGAGGAGGAATAGATGCCCTCACACATCGGATGCGCTCTCTCGTCGGGGAGAGAGAGCGAGGCCACGACAAGCGCCGCCGTCATAACACGTCTAGATCAGGAGAGTGGGTGAGAGAGTTAGTGTTTTTTCTTGGATTATGGGAAGATATATAGTGCCATAAAAATGGTGAACATCGTCGTATATCATTTACTCAGAGCTCCAGAACTGACATGGGGGTAACCAAATGTGTCCAGACCACTAAGGTAGGTGAGAGAGCGTCGTCCCGCCGCACGCCACTCCGGCGGCGGTGTCCACAGCCCCACGCCGACAGTGACTCCGACGCAGGCGGCCTCCCAGACGCCATGGCCTCCCCCTCCCAAGCTCCCTCCCGCACCCCCTCCCTCTCCACCCCCACCTCTTCCCAGGCGCGACGATGGGCGGACTGCACCGACGATGAAGACGACGAGCGCTCCCCTCGGTCCTACTGCGAGGTCCTCCGCAGCGGCACCCCCTTGCCGGTGGCTCGCCAGACCTCGCATGCGAAGTCGCCGACCCCTCCCCCTACCGGCGCCTCCCGCGGCGCTCCGCCTAGGACGGCCCGGACTCCACCAAGGGCGGCCCCGACGGCGGCGTCCGACCGCCGCGGTGTTCTGCGCGAGGTGCAGGGCCAGTGGCAGCGCGCGGGTGGGCTAAAGAGGCGGCGTGGCGGAGGTGCTGAGCTCCCTGTGCTTCACATCCGTGACGACTTGTCGGCGAACTTGGCGGGCTGCTGTTTCAACTGCCTGAGGACATGTCACATCTCCAAAGATTGCACCTTTGAGACTGTTTGTCTCCGGTGTGGGGATGAGGGCCACCACGCTCGCGTCTGTCCGGAGAGGCGTGGAGGGCGGCAGCGGCCAGGACCGCGTGGAGCCGGCGAGCAACCCCCTCAGGGAGCTCGGTCACCGGTGGGGGTGCGCGCGCCAGATCCGGAGGCGCCTCCAAGGGGCGTGCGGCGTGAACTCGGGAGCGTGCGCGAGACGGATGGGCGACGAGGTAACATCCAGTCCGGCCGGCGCCCTCGCCGGCGGTGTCGGCCTCGGTGCCCGAGCCATCTCCGGCGAGCGGCGCCTTCCGCGTTCTAGCTCGGCAGCGTCTGGGGGTGCGGCACCCTCCCCCACTCCCCCTCCCTAGCTCCGTTGGTTCCGTTGGATCCAGATGGGCGGGGTGTGGAGATGGGCCGGTCTCCCTGGGCGTCGACGGCGTGACTGGCGACCGCGGGCGTGAGCCTGTTGGCCGTGGGGCACGCGTGGATTCAGACGAGCGCGATGCGCGTGTGCAAGCAGGTGGCCTTGACGAGAGCGGTGGGCGCAGGGTGCACGACGCTCAGGGCGAGCGTGACATGCGTGCCAGTCGCAGCGAGCGACGTGGAGCTCCTGGTCACGGTGACTCGGGGCGTGGATGGGGGTCCTCCCCACCTCGGCGCGGCGCGCAGGACAGGGAGGATCGTGCTGCTCGTGGTGGGCGATGTGGAGACCCTGGTGAAGGTGCCCCTGGGCGTGACGGTGACCTGCGGACCAATCCCCGGCGTGAGCCCTCCCCTACCCCCGTCATGGAAACAGTCATTATCCCGCGCTCGGCTAAGATCGCTGCGGCGGAGGGTGCGCTCCGGTGGGCCTTGGTTGCCTTTGTCTCTGGGCACCGGACCAACGTGTCGCTGATCGAGGCAGGGGCGGCGGTGGCGGCTCACGTGTCGCGGGCGGATGACAACTTCTCGGTTCATCGCTCATGGCCAGCAGACTTCCTGTTCGTCTGCAGCAGCCGTCGGGTTCGTGATGACATTGTGGCCGCCGGCGTCGTGGATGGAAGAGGTTTTTCTCTTCGCTTCTCACCCTGGAACCGACAGCTCCAGGCGGTGCGGAGATCGCTTTGTTTCCGTGCGCACTTCGAGCTTACGGGGATTCCGGCGCACGCCTGGAACCGTTCTACCGTGGTGGCCATGCTCGGCTCTGCGGCATGGGTGGAGCGTCTAGGCGCAACGACCGCCAATCGTGAAGACCTCGGCCGTTTTCAGGTGGTGGCCTGGATCGACGACCCCGAGCGCTTGCCGCGTGAGAAGGCTCTGCTCATCGAGGAGCCAGATGACCAGATGGAGGAGGTCGAGGGCCTGGTGCTGCCTAGCGATGCGCTGATCCCGCTGGAAAAGCACATGCTGCGCTATGTGATCAAGCTCCGGCTGGTCCGGGCGAAGGATATGTCTTCGGGCGGCTTCGGCCCGGCGCCGGGAGGTGGGGGTGGTGATGGCTCTGACGCTGACGACCATGGCCGCGACGGGGGTCGTGGCAGAGATGACCGCCGTGGTGGCGACCATGGGCGGGACTCGAGCCGCCGCCGGGGCTCTAGTGGCTCGTGGGATGCTGGAGCTCGCGCAGGTCTCCAGCGTCGTGCTTCAGATGTTGGCTGGAGTGGAAGCCTTCGCGTCGTTGTCAACTCACTGGTGGAGGTTCAGCCTTGGCCGGAGGTGGAGGGGGAAGATTGCGAGGTTACTGCTGGCGTCGCTGGTGGGGCCCGTCCGGAGCCGCCGTCGCCTGAAAAAGCGCGGAGGTTGCGGGTCCAGGGTCGCGTCACGGTGTCTGCTTTTGAACAAGTCCGATCGCGCCTCCTCGCCAACGTGACTGGTGGCCCGGGTCCGCAAGTCTTGGGGACCCCTTCTGCCCGGTCCCAGGTGGGCGGTTCGTCGTTCCATGCCAAAGACCTGGACGGTGTGGGCAGGCCTGCCTGCTTGTCGACCAGGGAGGCACCAGCCGCCTTCGTGGACCGTTCTCCCCCCAGCGCGAGCTCTCCTGCTGTTGTGGGGGCATCTCCTTCGTCTCCTAGGAAAGCTCCAGAAGAGGGCCAGCGCTTGGTTTTGAATTTTGGATCCAGCGAGTTTATTTCTACTCCAAGGCATCAGAGTGGAGCCTGCCAGCTTCCTTCTCTAGGGTTGTTGTCGCACGTGGACCTTTCTTCTGAGATGAGCTGGCAGCCATCCCCTAACCAGCTGGATTCTACAAAATCGGTCCTGGACATGTTGGACGTTTTCTCTGTTCACCTCTCCCCGGTGGATGATGGTTCGTGTCAGACGCGTGGGTCTGTTGACGGAGTGTCGGCCGAGACGCTTGCGGCCTCGCGAGACTCTGCTGCTTTTCGTGGGGCGTGCAAGATACCAATCAACTCCGTCCTTATCCGTCCGGTTGCCAAGCGATGTCGAAGCAAGAAGAAGTACTCTGGGCCGGTGAGGAGGAGTGGGCGGATCCGGGGACGGTTTGCCCCTGGTATGCCGATTCGGCAACAACAACGCACCCTCATCACCAGACTGGGGATTGCCTGGGAGGGCGAGGTGATTGGGGATGAGGCTTTGGATGCCTATCTGGATCTGTTCGTGAGACCCCTGCGCCAGCAACACATCGATGTGATCCTTCGACTGTTCGGCTGGATGCCAGATGCACTGCCCTTGTGCGAGGATGCGTCAGTGGAATGCCTAGTCTGAGTTAGTCTTCACCGGCATCGAGTTGTTTCCCCTTCAGACATTTCCTGTAATTTCCTGTGATGGATGACCCTGACTTTTGTATTGGCATATGGAATGCGCGTGGCTTGAATTCCCCAGCTTGATGCGTTGCCGTTTCTCGTGTTCTGGCGCCCTCCAGGGTTGCGGTGGTTTGTTTGCAGGAAACCAAGATGGCGATCATCACGGACCACGTGGTGAGGGAGTGCCTCGGGGTATCCTTCGATAATTGTTTCTTCCAGCCCGCTGAGGGAACTCGTGGGGGGATCCTGCTCGCCTGGCAGTCTAGCCTGGTTTCAGTGACCCACCCACACCTTTCCGATAACGCTATCACGGCCTGCATCTCGACGGGTGTGGATCATAGCTGGTGGTTCACAGGCGTGTACGGGCCTCCGCGTGAGGAGGACAAGCGGGCCTTCCTTCAGGAGCTCCAGGACATTTGGGACCTCCACGCCGGCCCATGGATCGTTGCTGGTGATTTCAACCTCATTGTCAACCCTGAGGACAAGAACCAGGGCCCCCTCCATCGCCGCATGATGACCAGGTTCAAACAAACTCTTGCGTTGCTGGAGCTCAAGGAGCTATACCTTAACGGGCGCAGGTTCACTTGGACAAACGAGCGGGCGCAGCCGACCATGGAGAGACTTGCCAGGGTGTTCGTGACGGTAGACTGGGAAGTTCGCTACCCGGATGCCTTCCTTTCGGCGCTGTCTTCGGGACCGTCCGACCACTGCCCCCTTTTGCTCTGCCTGGCGCCGGACCTGCAGCGCGGACATCGTTTCCAGTTCCAATCCTTCTGGCCCAAGGTGGACGGTTTCATGGAAGTAGTTCAAGAGGCTTGGACCTTGCAGCCATGGGAACCCAACCCATTCAAGAGGCTCGATATTAAGCTCAGAGCCGTGGCAAAGATGCTTTTTGCGTGGAGCTCCAGATTCATTGGCAATGTCAAGATGCAGATTCTGTTGGCCACAGAGTTGATTCTTCGTTTCGACGTTGCCATGGAGAGTAGACAGCTCTCTCCCGAGGAGCGTGGATTGCGGTGTCTACTCAAAAAGAAGCTCCTAGGACTTGCCTCCCTCGAGAGAACTTTAGCCCGCCAGAGGTCGAGGATCCTCTGGCTCCGGGAAGGTGACGCATGCACACGTTTCTTCCACACCCATGCCAGCCACCGCAGGCGAAAAAACTTCATCAGCCATCTCCTAGTGGACAATGTTCGGGTCTCAGAACATGATGATAAGGCTGAGGCCGTGGACCATTTTTTCGGTGACTTTTTGGGGACATCAGGTGACCGACCTTTCTACCTTGACCTAGACTTTCTAGGCCTGCAGTCGGTGGATCTACAACACCTTGACAGCGAATTTTCTGAGGAGGAGGTTTTGGCAGCCATTAGAGGGATGCCTCTGGACAAGTGCCCGGGGCCGGACGGCCTTTCCGCCCGTTTTTTCGTGACTTGCTGGGGCATCATTAAAGGCGATGTCATGGACGCCTTCAATTCGCTCTCTAGGCGCGACTGTCGGGGTTTTGCTGCGGTCAATGGTGCCCTGATCTCGCTCCTTCCCAAGAAGCCGGGCGCGGAAGAAATTCGTGATTACCGCCCGATCATCCTGATCCATGGGATTGCCAAGTGGGTGGCCAAGGTGATCGCGAACAGGGTAGCGCCGGTTCTCCCGCAGTTGGTAGGGGTGCATCAGAGTGCATTCGTGCGTGGACGGTGCCTACAAGACAACTTCATGATGGTACAAGGGACTGCCCGTAAGCTCCATTCTAGCAAGACCCCAGCCGTGCTCCTCAAGCTGGACATTACAAAGGCCTTCGATACGGTGGACTGGGCTTTCCTCTTGAAAATCCTAAAGAATCTAGGCTTTGGAGAGCGTCTCCTGTCATGCATATGTGCCCTGCTCTCCACGGCCACGACGCGTGTCCTGATGAATGGTTGCCCTGGGGCAAAGGTGGCGAACAGACGTGGTCTCTGGCAAGGGGACCCCCTCTCCCCGCAGTTGTTCATCCTAATCATGGAGGTTACCTGTTGATCGTGAAAGCGGAAAGTCTGGGCCTTCTCACCAGGCTCGCCGCCACAGGACTCCGACATCGGACCTCGATCTATGCAGATGACGTGGTAACGTTCCTGCGGCCATCGAGTGTGGACTTTCGGGTGATCTCCGGGATCATCGAGGACTTCGGCGCAGCGTCAGGTCTACGGACCAACTTTGACAAGTGCTCGGCTAGCCTGATCAGGTGCTCCGCCGAAGACAGGGAACTCGTCTCCCGAGAACTACAATGCCCGATCACACCTTTCCCGCTCCGCTACTTGGGGATGCCGCTCTCCCTGCGGAAGCCTTCCGTGGAGCAGCTTCGATCCCTTGTTGACCTGGTGGCAGCGAAACTGCCATCGTGGAAGGCCGCCATGCTCAACCGAGGAGGGCGTCTCGAATTTATAAAGACAACGCTTTCGGCCATCCCAATCTTCACCATGATGTCCCTCGACATTCCCATTGAGACCATCGTCGCCATTGAGAAGATAATGAGGGGTTTCCTCTGGAAAGGGAGGAAAAACATTCATGGTGGCCACTGCCTTGTGGCGTGGGACAGGGTGTGCATGCCCAAGGAGCTAGGAGGGCTCGGCATACCTAACTTGCGGCTCATGAACGTCGCGCTCAGGGCCAGATGGTTGTGGTTGAAGCGAGTGGAGGTCGACAGGCCTTGGCATGGTCTCGACATCCGGGTCCCAGCGCTTGCTGAACAGCTATTTGACGCTGCGACTGCCTCGGTGCTGGGGGATGGAGCTACTACTCTCTTCTGGTCGGACAAGTGGCTGCCGTGTGGACGGATCAAGGACGTGGCGCCTAACCTCTTAGCGGCAGTCCCATCAAACGCGATCTCGACTCGTCGGGTGCGTGAGGGCCTGGACGGGGCCTGGTTGCATGATGTCCCCCCCGACCTGAGCGCGGTGGCCATTAGAGAGCTCCTCGAGGTAGCAGACCGGCTGGAGGAGATTACCCTGACAGAAGGTTCACAGGATGTTTTCATGTGGAGCTGGGATCCCACAGGCTGCTACTCCGCAAGGTCCTGCTACAATGCCATGTTTGTGGGTCGTACGTCGATGGCCGGAGCGCTACAGATATGGCGCTCTCGAGCCCCTGCCAGCTGCAAGATCTCGCTCTGGCTTGCAGTACGGAATAGGTGCTGGACGGCAGATAGGCTGCGGCGCCGTGGGCTGCAACACCCGGCGGCGTGCCCCTTCTGTGACCAGTGTGGTGAAATTATTGACCATCTCCTCATGGGCTGTGTCCTGGCTCGAGAGGTGTGGTCTTCTTGCCTCGGCTGGTGGGGCAAAGGTCAGTGGACGCCTGAGCACGACACGAAGCTCGTCGCCTGGCTCCAGGGTAGGCGCGGGGGCAAGGGCCGCGAGCGCAATATCTGGACTGGTATCTCACTGGTCTGCTGGATGCTCTGGCGCCACCGGAACGATGTCGTCTTTGAGGGCGCCACCCCTTCTTCTGCTTTGGTCATTCAGAGGATCTCCACGGAGGCCGAGCTTTGGAGAGGTGCGCGACGCTTCCGTGATTGCCTAAGCCGAGCGGACATGTGGAGATGCCGTGAGTAGTTAGTTAGTGTGTGTGCTGCCCTCTGGGCAGTGTGGGGTTGCGTTCGTGGCGCCTGTGCCACACCGCGTTGTATAACTCTGGCCTCTTGGCCCTCCTTCTATGAAAACGATATGTCTCGAGGGACTAAGGAGGGGGGGGGGGGTACCGTATTTATGTACTATACTGATGTTGTGCAAACTCGTTTACAATAGTGATATGGATGGTTCACCGTGAAAGTGTTAACTACCACTGCCAAAAAAAGTGTTAACCATCACATAAATTATGGTTTGTCACTCTCTTGGCACAAGAGTATAGGCCAAAGGTGAAAGGTGTAATGATTTTTCTACTTTTGGTTTGAATTGGAGATACAACTATCGTGAGAAATTTGACAAAACGGTCAAACAATGTCCACTCATATCCATATGGATACCAAGATCCTGCATTTTCCATGTAGACATTTCATGTTCGAGATAGGTCCTTGGCCAACAGGGGAAGTAGATCTCAGTTGCAAACATCTTTGATACTCCCTCCATACCGGATTGTTGGGCTAAATTAGCAAAACACTGGGATCTAGGCAGTTTCCAATTGGTGATGAAAAAGGAGAGAGAAGCAATGGTTTAGTTTTGATCCATGTGGTAATTAAAACATGATGTGAGGAGAAAGTCCATGCATCGATGAAAGATTAATCCTCATTGGTTTTTCATACTGCATGCTACGTACAGAAACGAACGGATTCACACAAGGAAACTGGATTTTTAGAAGGAAAAGGGCCATGCAGGGAAGTTAATTGGGGATAATTAATACACAATTTAGCCTAATAAATTGGTATATTTCTAAAAGAGATATTAGCCCAATAATCCGGTACGAAGGGAGTAGTGTACAAACATCAACGGTCACATCTTAATGATACATCCAGAGTCCAGAGTATATACTATATACTCCTACAAACTCAATCTTCAAGTTCCTACTTGCCGGGCACAAAGTTGGTGGCGAAGGCCCACGCATTGTTGTTGACAGGGTCGGCGAGGTGGTCGGCAAGGTTCTCGAGCGGACCCTTACCGGTGACGATGGCTTGCACAAAGAACCCAAACATGGAGAACATGGCGAGGCGGCCATTCTTGAGCTCCTTCACCTTGAGCTCAGCGAACGCCTCAGGATCATCAGCTAGACCAAGGGGGTCGAAGCTGCCACCGGGGTAGAGCGGGTCCACGATCTCTCCGAGTGGGCCACCGGCAACACGGTACCCCTCAACTGCGCCCATGAGCACGACCTGGCAGGCCCAGATGGCGAGGATGCTCTGGGCATGGACAAGGCTGGGGTTGCCGAGGTAGTCTAGGCCACCCTCGCTGAAGATCTGGGAACCAGCCTTGAACCAGACGGCCTCGCCAAACTTGACGCCGTTGCGGGCGAGCAGCTCGGGAAAGACACATCCGAGCGCGCCGAGCATGGCCCAACGGGAGTGGATGACCTCCAACTCACGGTTCTTGGCGAAGGTCTCTGGGTCGGCGGAGAGCCCGGCGGTGTCCCACCCATAGTCACCTGGGAACTCCCCGTTGAGGTAGCTCGGCGGCTCACCAGAAAGTGGGCCGAGGTAGAGCACACGGTCGGGGCCATACCATGGACTGCTGGAGCCAGCCGCCTTGGCCGTGGCCTTGCGCATGGTGATGCGCCCGCCGCCCAGGACGGATGAGGCTCCGGCGAGCTTCATAGCAGGGGAGGAGAGCGCCATGGTTGCCGCTGCCATTGCTATTGGATAGATGAGAGCAAGCTGCTGATGTGCTGCTGCTGCTAATGATCGGTGGCTGCGTGAGGAAGAGAGCAGCAGCGGAGTGAGCTTAAATACCCGGGCAATGGCGCGAGAGGAGTGGGCCACGTCCTTATCTCGGAGATCACAATCTGCCCTGCGATTGGCTTAGCGGGTTCGAGGAGGGTGGATGTGCCTGGATGGGGCGGCATGGGCCGGACATCTGGACGGGGTGAGTTCAACTGGATCGGCCAGTGGCCAGGACGATCGCTGCGCATGTGGTGGAGGGATGTTGTCGAGTTCCATGTCGCCCCACTAGAAGGCAGCTTTGCCATCCACATCCAAAAGTAGCAACATCCATTTTTCCAGTACTATATATGTTAGCCATGAGAATTTTTGGGCAGTGGCTACTGGCTAAGCTAAGGAAATGTTACTCTGCTAATTATTTTTTACAGATCCTTACTAATAATTCTATTAATATTTTGGCTTTATACAACTCCAATAACTTCACTAATTCTGGTACATGACTTTACTCTGCTTATTTATTTATTTTACAGAACCACCGGAATACTAAACATAGCCCAGTACACACAGATCGACGCCTGGAGTGGTTATTAAGGGGCATGTCGCACAAACTAGCAGACATTAGATCATACAGCTCTACTATGTATCAGAACACAGCTAAGCTAGGCAAGGTGGGATGGCTAGGTCTGCAGTTAAACTAGCAGCCACAGGGTCCTTCCAGGCGTAGGTAGTCATACATGATCCCCTGAAACGGGCTCTGGCTCCTGGGCTGCTTCAGGTAGATGGTGTTCATCCCCGGTACAAGCCACGAACTGCTCACGCCGATGTTGAACAGCCAGTACAGGCCATGGATCCCGTGCCTCGCGATCGCGTTGTCGCGCCCGATGAGCCCGGTGGTGAAGTGAGGAACAACCCTGTCCTGGTCGTTGAAACGTACCTGGAGACGGAACACGGTTTGACTGATCACTCAGATTCAGGAGCAAACGAAGGTTTTGAAGGTTTAGCTCTGCAAGAACCTGTAACTCGGCGTTAGCCGAGGACGCGAGCGCCACCCTGAACTTGTAGTTGGTGTTAGGAGAGACGCTGTCAAGATTGAACCTTATTTGCCACGTGGTGGGCTGGTATGTATTCTCGTCAGTTCTTCTGCAGCTCAGAACGATGATGTTAGTATGCACCTTTGTGCAAACAGTTGTACATGGTATCTGAATGATACAGCAGACACCACCTGGTAACTTGAGCGTAGAACCAATCGGTGCTGTAGTCGCTTTCGCCGACAGTGTATACCAGATCACGGTCTGGATACAGCTCTGCATATCTCTCCCAAAGCCCATACTGCCTGAATCTGTAAGTGTGACAGTCGTATGAATAAGAATCGGCGATACTAGATGTTTTACAGGACACAAGGTAGCCAGTCTGTTTCACCTGTCAGGATGGTTGATGAACAATCTGTTGACGTAGTTGGGGTTGGGGTCTGGAACATAAAACTCAGCAGCAGACCGATCAGGTATCCCGATCTCCCACATAGTCGGACCGTCTCTTGGCGGCTCATACACAAGGTCACCCAGATATATATCATCCCCTGAACAGCATTTGCTCAACATCTCAGGACATCAAGTTTGAGGCTGGGCTAAGATGCTAACCTGAAGATATTGTTAGTGTGGCATCGAACTTGTAGTCCCCTATGAAGCCTGGAACCCATGCATACAGGCTGTAGTTTCCAGCCACAATGTTCTTTATGTAGAAGCTACCATCTGCATCTGCTCTACACCAGAATTGGTATCCCTATGGCATTCCCGTGTGTAAAAAAACTTCATTATCCAAAGTAAAACTCAGCTCGGTCGATAAGCAGGTAATGTTATAACTTGGTACCTTGCACTCTCTTTGCCATGATCCAGCTTCTCCTGGTAGTGCTAAGCCTACATAGGCTGATGTGCCATAAAGATCCTCACCATCTATAATATACCTAATTAAATGACATGGTCAAGCAAGCATTAGTAAGAGAAGATGCATATGGTACTTGAACTATATCCAGGGAGACTAGCCGTAGGATGATGGGAAATGCCACTATTGAGTACCTGTCTCTTACAAGCAATCTACCAGAGATACAGCCTCTTTGCTCAGTCTTCTGGAAATCCTCTGAAAGTACAAAATCATATGGCCAGCTCTGTTTCTCCATCATCGTCTGATTTCCCAAGGTAAATAAAAGATGAAATCAAGCAAGTAGCGAGTTACTTATATGGAGTAGTGTTCATAACGCTACAGAAAATACAAGCTAGTCTGCAGTCACTATGCCATAATTGTTGTGTTAAATAAATTGATTGCTCTTTTATTGTTTGAAATTCGAATTTTACCCTACAGTACTTATTTCATCTGAAAGTTAATCACCTGAACTTTTGCATCCTCCCACAGTAGACTCTGGTCAGATGCGTCCTGACTGGAGTTAAGGTACATGAACACTGGTCCATGAACCTTTTTCCAATATTCTCCATTGGTGAACTTGGGCGAAAGGTCATCCCCGGCATAATGAGCGCTAAGAAACATCTAAAACCATATTTAAAAAATCAGAACTTGTTGCATAAAATTAAATAGTCTGAATTAATATTTTGCCTCTGTAGATTCCAGATTAGTTTGTTTTTTCACAAAACAGCCACAAAATGCTACTATTTATTGCCAGAGGTTGTAAAGATGCTGCCAGGGAGTTTACAAAGGGAAACACATTAATAAAAGAATAAAACAGGATTAATATTGTCAAGGTCTGAACTTACAGCGAGCATAGTGGGGCCCACATGGGATGTCAAGTTCTGCTTCAGAGGTCCTCCAGTACGGAACTCGTCGCTCGGCGTTATTTGCCAGAAGCCAATTGGGGGGTCAGATGATATCCATCCATGGACATTATTGTATTGGTCTTCACACGAGTATTGGTACTTGTCATCGACCTTGACAAACAAACATATCAGTACGTTCATATTATTCAGAATATAGTCAGATGTTTATCATGGACAGTCTTATATCCCTGTTGGCTTACCTCCCCTTTGAGTTTAGGATTAATTGGGTCCACAAGGAGGACAGCCTCAGGATACGCTAACTGCTGCCCACGGGGAGGCACACGGTCGTCAGGCATCGGCATTATTCTCTGCCTGTTGTCAGCCATTGCCATGTAATGGAACCTGCATTTCCATCAGCACATTGTTTCAGTGCGCAGAAAAATACAGTGAACATCCAGAAAATCTAGAAAGGTTGAGTAACAACTTGTCCTTCCGAAGCTTGAAGGCCACTCTGGTCTCCCCAATGCCAAAATCAGGCCACCCTTCCTTGTGTTCATAGATTCCGTAGGTGTAGAATCCTGAGGAGCCACGAAGCACGATGAACCTGTGCAGAAATGCTTGGTCAGATAAAACATTATTTGTACCTTATTTTCCCAACATGAACTGGAGAGAACATCTCCAAAATTATGATTATGATGCACCAGTCAGACACCTCTTATCGATGATCAGCGGAACAGCTTTCCCTTCCAGGGAAGGATCCCATGATCTGGTGAAAGATACCTCAGCCTGGTTTTCGTCATGATGTATGATGCGGAAGTCGGTACCTTTGATCCTGCGTGCAAGTGTTCAGCGTCAGATCAGTTTGCCATCCTCTAGCAAGAAAAAAGAAAGTTACTGGTAGCAAGCCTGTAATGAAGTCTGAACCGTGAAAGTTACAGTGAGGTCGCTCTTACACATCAAATATTCCAGTTCGCTCTCCCGGTGGATTCCAAACAATGTCCCAGTACCTGGAATAACTTAACTTGCGTCAGATACTCAGATATACTAGTATAATAGTATCATCTAATTGCATTAAAGATGAACATAGAGGTTCCTCACTATAACTTTACTCAATTCTGGCAACAAATAAAACAAGTTTCTCCAGTAAGAATCTGGTCTCAAAGTTCACAAAATAATCGAATAACAGGTAAACAAGTGTATACGTGTAACCGTGGAAAAACTAAATTCAAGAAACACCAGCTCTAACTGAAGTAAACGATCATACAAACTGTAAATGCAGAGTAGAACCGGTACCCTCTGTTGTCTTCCTTGTTAAGAACCTCCATGAGATTATCCAGGCCGTTGTACCGCACGCCGGTGACGATGCCGTCGGGGTTGGACAGCGTCAGCTCGAAGATGTCGTTCTTAATCACAACCTGCACTTACGTACAGTACAACACAAGCGTGCATAGACATGCATGTTCAGTTGTTCACACGCAGAAAGGAAGAAGAAAAAATGAGCGCAGGGCAGCAGGCCAGAGGCAGATGCATGAGCAGCACTTACGTATCTGCTAGTGACCTTAAGCTTGACGCCGTCCATGGCGTCGACGGCTTCCCGCGGAGGGCCCATGCACTTGCAGCAAGCCACGAGACTCCTGCAGCTCCAGATAGATGAGAGAAGCCGGCATTATGCATGCGTGTGATTATATATAGAAGCTGATTGAGTGGAACACGGCCACTTTTAATGGCGGTCCGGCACTGCGCCCATGGGGCATGGGCAGGCGGGAATGCATGTTCTGCAACGCGGCAGTGGGAGGAGGAGAAGTAGTACCTAAGTTTCGCCATGAGATGAGGCGATGGATGGATCAATCACCGTCGATTCCTGTGCTTGGAGAATATGGTGTGTTGTCGATCGATCGATGCTTAGACGGAGGGACGGACGGGCGGTTAATTATCCCTTGGTTTGGAAAGCAAGCATGTGCGGCGCGTGGAGTTGAAGCCAAGAAGAAGGAGGTGGAGGTGGAGGTGGAGGTGGAGGTGCATGCGGCAATGGCGTGGTCCTCCTCTATTGAATTCCTTTTGTGGCTGGTCGGTACTCGGTACCAGTTGACGCCTTCAGACTTGAAAAGTGCAGCCTGCAGCCAGGAGAGCTGGAGAGGAGACGGTCGATATCATTGTCAAAGATGCCACCACTACATACTGATCATCAGACCTACGAGGATGAGTTGAAGGAGTTCTTTTGAGTAAAGTATATGGCATATTCCTTGTCACAAATTAAGCCGCAAGATAAGAGTTAAGCAGTGCGTCCCCGGACTCTCAAGCACTATCATCGGCAGTGCTGGACGACGTTTCGTCATCGACAACTGAAAATGGACGGACACCCCGCCCGCACTCGGACCGGCCCGTGAGGTCACAGGCAAGGAAGAAAGTTTTCCATTGGGGAAAGTGTCTGGCCTCTTCTTTCCTGGAACATACAACCGGGGAGCTATTTCACCCTCCCCCTGGCTAGAGATTCTCGTTCCTACGCAGGGGCAAATCAGATGGCCAAAAGACCTGGGCCAATCCATGCCAAAACGACAAAGATGAGCAAGAATCACGTGGAAATAGTAGTACTCCCTCAATCCACAGATAATAAGTGTATTTCTAGCTTTTGCTTTGAGTCAAACTTTTTAACATCTGACCAATTTTATAAACAAATGTAGCAACATATATACTCCAAAGAATCTAAAAACGAACCTACATTAAAACGAATCTAATGGTGTCATAAAAATATTGTTATGGTTTTCTACAAAAGTTGGTCAATTTTTATTAAGTTTAAGTTTGACTTAGAAAAAAAACTAGAAGTGCACTTATTTGTGGACAGAGGGAGTACTACCTAGGATTTTGTGTAAATGGAACTGAAATGTTTCGCAGGAAACCACACCCTTTGTCTTTTCGCTTAGCCTACGACCCAGCATAAGGATCCAAACAAGATCCATTTTCTCTAGAGGAGGACGTTGTTTGCCACTTGACTGACTGGCCTAGGAGCAGGAGAAGTTTGTCGATAACCAGGAGGGTTAGATGAACATTAACCTGGCAGCTACGCTGAAACAGACACTTCCCAGGTCCTCTAAACGATGCTGATCGGCTGCACTTGCTGCAAAACAATTCAGAGATGCGCACACCATCAGATAAGGGTTGCAAAAGAAACGAAAGCATGCTATAGGCCAACTGGTACAAACTCATACCACAACCATTAGAAACTCCACGTACAGCCGCCACAAAGGGAGAGGTATACTATGATCTAACAAGAGTAGAGAGGAGAACGCGCATTTTACACAGCACAAAATATGTACAATCTACAGGGGCAAAATTCATCAGTTGCTCACCAAAACTATGGCAACTGGTTAACATCTACGGCCTGGATAATAATAACTCATCTAATCTGAAAGAACCTCCTCCAGCTCAGGATCATCTAGTCTGACCAACGCATCATCCTCCGCTTCGGTGTCGACTATCTCCTCTTTCTCCACAGGGGCATCATCTTCTTTCTCCACAGGAGCATCATTTTCTTCCGCATTGGATCCACCCAACTCTTCATCGGTATAGTTAGGAACTGTGGGCTCGCTAGTGGCTTTGCCTCCCTCGGTACCATTACTCGACCCTTGCTCGCTTCGAGGGTTAGATTTGGTTTGTGTTTTGGGATCGGTCTTCTCACATATACACGTTGAGGGGTTCTCATGGAATTCCCCCCTTCCTGGCCTCAGCTCTTTGGGCTCTCCCATAAATCCTTTTTGGAACATGCGTACTTTGGAGGAGAATGCATCCCAAGACATGTTTCCTCTGCTCAAGAATAAGGAATAGAGCCTTTTAGCGTTTGGCCGGATCGTTCTCTTATGCCCAAGATACCTCCTGCCACGGCCACCAACAGATGGTCAGAATTAACATCAGAGTTACAAAGAAAACGTGATGAAAATCAAGGATACAGCAGCAGAAAAAAAAATTATATACCTTCTCCCAGCCAAAATTTTGGCCATGTTTCCATTGTTGTTAGTCACAAAAGCATCACTTCCATCGCAGACAATGAAATCAAGTGCAGCCATGCGAGATGAGTATTTTGAGAACGGAGCCAGCTCATCTTTGCTTGCTATTGTTTCTTTCGTATGGAGATTGGGGAAGAGCGCTTTCAGGGGTTCTAATGTCTTTGCCCCACCATATATATCTCCAGAGGCAACATAAATGTGAACATCATTTGTGTAGCCCAGTGCCCTCAACATCAGCCCCACCTCTTCAGGGGTTAGTGGGCATCTACCGTGCCTTCTTTCTTTCTCTGGATTGCTAGCCTGAAATGCAAAAATAGCAGAGGTTGCATTCATAGTTTATTTGTGGTCATGACTATTTAAGTACCTACCTTTACATTATGATATCATACGTACATGCAAGGTTTTCCATCTCTTCCGTATCGCACCAAGCTCTCTCTTCTCTTTTTCTCCACCGCCATAGTAGCACCCCGAAAAGGCAAGCATATCAGGTTCAAATCTGGCATCACAGAACGGTGTTAAGAGCCAAAGAGAAAATATTGACCCATTAAAAATTAAATGAAGTGTGTACAGCAATTTGGGTAAACAATTTATATAGCCTTTATACAAGAACATTTCAGAAGTAGAAAGCAAGTAAAATTTAAACCAAAATCACATTTGCTAATGGAGCCATAGACGATAGTGGTTCACTTAGCCAAAGTGCCCAACTGATCCTAGGAATCTAACAATCAAATATATGTAGGACCACATAGAAACCAAGAGAGCATGCTACAGCATACCCTTTCCACTTTATTAACAAGACCAAACACCACTTATTTGTAACATTTGAAACCAACATTGAACTTCATACAACAGCAGAGCGCATGAGGCCCTCCTCCCAGGTGCCACTTTGGAATCACGAGTATATGCTCATAGAAAGGCCGAGCCTATACAGATTTCTCATTTCCAGTTCTAACATCTTTCTTTTATTACTTCGAATAGTGTTGGGCAGCCAGCAACTTATAAACACTCCATGTCCATCCTCCCACTAGACTATGCTTTAGGTGTTCCTGGTAACAAGACAGCATGCTCAAAATAGCAATAACATACTTGCTAAGAAGCTTGCATTATTGCTCATCCCTGCTAAGATTGAAGCGGTCCATATACTTTAAACTAGGTCACGTCATAGCAATTATTTTTTTCACACATACACAAAAAGTTGATAGCTTAATGTGTCACATATCAGTAAACTTTCTCTCACTCTGTATCAAAAAAAATGCAAGCTAAATCATGAGAACTTGAATTGTGAACACCTTAAATGAAGAGCAATAAAATGTGTGCTCCTCTCCCTCATTCGCTGTATTATCTTTTCACCCATTTCTTGTATTGGGTCAGTAAATCTCAACGCATGGTAGTTTACTCTGCATCTCAGCTTCTGCAGGTCAGAATCCAACCTGTTTGCTAGCCTATAATCAAATTTTGTTAGTCGAACAACCTGCATCAGGTGGAAGAAGAGATATAAGCTATCCTAGTATTTTAATCATAGGAGTTGAATCTCTCACATTCACGATATAACTTTGAGCATGGGAAACTTAACAAGTAAAAGCTATAGCTTCTGAGAATGCTGACAAAATGATGTTATGTTTTTCTTTGCCAGAAGTTCTTAACAAATTCCCAACAGAAGAGCTATATTTGATAGAAGTCACACAGGCTGTCAGAATTCAAGACCAAGCATGGCCCTACAGTCTTTTGTAAGAACATGCAATCAAATACCATGCATATGAAATATCTCTATTTTTTACTCCCTCCGTTTCAAAATATAAGATGTTTTAGGTTTGTGAAGAAAATGAATCTAGACTTCTTTTAGTATGTAGATTCATCCCAAAGTTGAGTGAACCTACATACTAAAACAAGTCTAGATTCATTTTCTTTACAAACCTAAAACATCTTATATTTTGAAACGGAGGGAGTAGATCATACGGTTCAATGAGGATGTAACTGGTTGATGCAAGAAGGCGCATTAAATAATGTATCTCAGTAACACACATTGCTATACTACAATGACTTACATGTTTCTTAAGAAGTACAGGCAACACACGGTTCAAGTAACAACGCGGAGTACACTTTCGGGGCACACGCATTCTATGAGGAGCCCGCAGTTTCTCTGGAAGCACTTTCATGATCCTTACATCCTTTGATAAAGATGAGATGAACCAGTCGGCATCAAAAATTTGAGCAAAGTCACTGCAGAGTGCAGAGAGATGGTATTAAATACAAACAAAATGCATTGAGTTTTCTAAAAACTCGAGCAGATTTGAAGGCTAGGGTGACAAGTCTCTGGTACTCAAAGAAACCTGGCATCTTTCCAGAAGGAAGTCTGGTCGAGTTTGGGAACAACAAGTGTCGCATTTAGAATACGTGCAGCAACAACAGCATCAATTATCTGAGAAGCAGCACAGAATACTTAGGCTAATGGACATAGTTATGAACATCATAATATGGAACCAGAAAGCATATATAGTTACTGCAGAGTTAGCTGTGCGACATAACATAAAACTCCTAATCTTGCTCGTTTTCAGAGCAAAACTATGGAGACCTCAAACTTCAAATCTTCACCCCATCCTTCGACACTACACAAGAGGTGTCTCACTATTCCCAATATTAGCCTGGACTGTCTAAGTTTTGACTGAGGAATAATAATGATTTTAGGATACAACCTCTTATTCATGTGTTACATGTATCAATCAGTTAGCTTCTTTATACATTAGCATTCATATGTATCTAAACTGTCTCTGTTCTAATATTGAATCTGGTATCAGTTTAGCCACTTGATAATGTATCTTCAATTGATTATTTGATTTATAATTATGACATCCAAAACATAGCAAACCTGCAAACCATGATATTTAGGAGCAGATTCTCATGGATGAAATAATCTATGACAAACTACAGCTGTAACACTGGTCGAATAAGAGGGTATTACGACAGTAGGCTTCTGCATACAGATATTCAAACTGGTTGCTTACATGTTTTGTCCTACCCAGCTACATGCATAATGATATGTGAGCAGGAATAATGTGCCAGTTACACATATCTTACCCCTGTTCTCTGTTGATTGAGGCCTCCACTTGTAACAATCATCAAATAACGGTCTGGGTGTGTTATAACACCTGAATCTGCACAGATTAAAAAAATGATTACTTCAGGCAAACAAAAATAACCCAGTAAAACAAAGAAAAGGCACCACTACCACCAAACCATTTCAACCTTTTCCAGAATATAATAGAGCGTGCATTCTAAGATTGTAGAGAAAATCTAACATCTGAAATACCCTATGTGGTTACAGTAAATTTTAACCAATCCTCATTGCCAAAGAATATTGCGCACCAAGAAATTTGCTGCTGGAGTTGCTGCACCCGTAGAATTTGCTAGCAAGCTTTGAACCCCATTGGTCATCCGCTGCAGTCCAACCACCTCTCTGCAGTTTGAGAAATTGTAACAACTAAGGAATCCTGAAAATAGAGGTTCTATTTTAACAAACTATAGCAAAAAAAATAACAAATCTGGTTTGCCAAAAGGCAACAGGTCTACACCCAAAATAATCAGCAGTGGAACAGAAAAAAAAATCATTTCAACTCACACCTCTAAAAACTCAAGAAGACAGGCTCGATACACCCTGGAGCATGCAAACATAAGTCCTTCTGAAACAAAACAGAAACGGATCTCAACTCAATAGCTCACCATCAACTCTCTTTTTTTGGCAATTTCCCAAATATATTTTAAAAAAAAGGAAACAACTTATACCAGAAACATAAATACATGGGACAATTTTCTCCAAATAAAAGAAAAGCACATGCAAAACATAAAATTACAAGCAAGCCCTTGGGAGCAAATCTTTGGAGAAGAATCCGCCGCCGCCATCAAGCCCGAAGTGCAAACAAATGAGCCACAGCAACCGATCAATCGTCAACATAGACCTGAAGAGAAAACCTCGTTGGAGTTGCCGCAGTATCCACCCGCCGCATATGATTGGATCAGAGGGATAAGGCATCGCGCGGATCCAGGTCCATGTTGTCAGCCGGAACCAGGAAGCTAACCCGGAGGAAGAAGCATGGTGGGACAAGCAAGACGAAAGCACCGGATGCGTACCATCAACTAATTTACTGAAACTTCATCGGATGTCAGTGATTTTGACAGTCCATCCTTTGCTAAGCTTATCTATTCCAACAAATAAATCAACTACTATGAGGAGGAAAAAAGGGCATTATGGTCAATACTACAAAACATATATGGAGAATTTCATAACTAGTATGAAAGAAAAAGACACATCTATTTGGAACAACGACTATCTTATGAATTAGGTGAAAGATAAGTCTGGAAATACAGCATGCTCTCTGAAAACCTTGAGACGCTGCGGGTGAAAGATATTTCACACTGGGATAAGTTAAGGGTGTAAGCATATAGAAAAGAATATCATAACATAAGTGTTACTAGAATAAATGACTTGGTAAACTAGGAAGTTGTACTTCATGCATCAACGTTAAGGTTACAAGGTACATAGCAGCCAGGGGAATGAATAACGTTGTGGCATGAAACGGGTATCTTGTGATCGCATACCTGTACCCAGTATGACATAGTGTAATTCATTCCCGTGACTGCCATGTACCTTGCAACCTCGACAAGTGACGCATGAAGTACAACTTTCTAGTTTATTGAGTCAATTAGTTTTTTTAACACTTCTGTTATGATACCCTTTTCTATATGCTTGCTCGCTTAACTTATCTCGGTGTGAGGTATCTTTAAACCGAAAGTTGTCTATGAGACGTCTCTAGGTTTCGAGAGAGCATAATGTATTTCAAGACTTATCATTCATCCAATTCATTAGATAGTCGTTGTTCCAAGTAGATATATCTTTTTCTTTCATATACTAGTTACAAAGTTCTCCATAAATGTTTTGTAGTCTTGATCATAACGCCTTTTTACTTTCTTATTGTTGTTGATTTCTTCGTCAGAATAGACAGGCTTAGTAAAGGCGGAACAGTCAAAATCAGTGACATACGATGCTTACCACCAACTACACACGAAACTGAGCCTAGTTCACTTACATCTACCAATCAAAGCAACAATCACAGAAACTCACAGCATACTAAAGTCATTACTTAACCAAACAGAACAAAATAATCATGTAACAATTGAATTCGTTTCTCCCAAAAATAATTCGATTTGGTGAATACAAAGGCAAAATAGCGGAGAAGCACATGCTCACCGGAACAGGGGAAATCACGCGGCGCGCAGGTTCCACTGGGCCGCCGCCGCCAGAGCTGTTCAACTGCGCGAGCACGCGGAAGGTACACGCGAGGAACGATAGGAGTTAGATCGGGAAATGTAAAGGAAAGGCCGAAGCAACTATGGGTACCAGTGGAGTACCAGAGCATGCGAGGACCGGTAACGGGAGGAAGCGAAGGCCGGGTGGTCGGACAGCGGCGGCGGGGAGACGTAAAGCAGCGCCACGGCGGCGAGGAGGAAGAGCAGCAGGAGCGCCACCGGCGGTAGGACAGCGCGGCGCGGGCACGGGCACGGGTTTTGGTTGTGGCCCCCGCGCCGCCGCGGGAGGACCATCTCGGGTCCGGCGGCTGGAGATTTCAGGGCAGGAAGAGAGTGCCGCGGCGACGGCGGCGGCGGAATTGTCGCAGGGACAGCGGCGACATGAGAGCCCTACGGTATCAGTTGTTTGTTTTGAATTTTTTTTTCTTGAAATGGTTGTACGTTTTGAGCTTTCGAGAAGGTGTACAATGCGAATCGTACGGCGATTGCATCAAGCTGGGTTACTCCCTCCATCCCAGTTTATAAGACTTACATGTATATCTAGATCGTCTGCATAAGCTATATAATATGAACTATATAATAAAAAAATATACCATTAGAAAATATATGATTTGAAGTTTCTAATAATATAGTTTTTATCATATATACCTCATGCTAAATTGGTTAATTTGGACAGCGCTACACGTTCCCCGGGGGATATTTTCTCAAAATCCCCCGGGTCCGGAGCCGTCCGATCTAATCAGATTGTTGGGGACGTGACCTCGGATAGGGTAACGGGGAAAGACGAAAGGATGTCCTCCGTCCAGTCTCCGAGTTACAGTCTAAGTCGGCCGAATCCTGTAGAGGTCGGCCGATATAGGAAAGGGCAGGACCCTTATGTTAATGGCAAGACATTACCCGGCCGAGGTACTGCGTAAGTCGGCCGGGTTAGCCCGAATAATCTTAATATAGGTGAAGGACGAGCCGAGTTACGCGAGGCGAAGCTGGATGATGCGAAGCTTGCAGGAGAAGGAGAAGCCTAAAGTCAAACTCTAGTCGCAGGCTAGGGAGAATCTGAGCGGAGCCAAGCGCAAGGGACAAATGCGCAGAGTGACAGAGGGGCAGAAGGAGGTCACGGAGGTGACAGTCCTGAAGCCCGAGGCACGCGGAAGGGGCCCTCTGGAACCTTGCCGTCGTTAGAAGGGCAACAGAGAAAGGAGGCCACCGAACTACTATTTTGGGACAAGCATATTCCTCGAATATGCTTGCCACGTCAGCCCTAAAGGAACCCAAGGCTCTCCTTTATAAGGGGAGGATTGGACCGTGAAGAGGGCATCGGCTCATTTAGTACCGTTAGGCTGGTAAAGTTCTACCTTTCTCCTTGTATACAGCTCAAGGAGCACTTGTAGCCCAAGGAAGGAGAAATAAAGATCTTTGCCTTAGTCTTTTGTGTGTAGAATCAACTGCATCTTCCCTCCCCAAATCCCACTAGCATCCACTGGCCTCTTACTTTAGCCTACCCATGGCATCTGCCGTGTCACCACCACGACAGTTGGCGCCCACCGTGGGGCCAGCAGCGGTGCTAGCTGGAGTCATGATCCGGACGGGAAACTTCATCAACACTGGCGAGTGCATTGTCTCTGGCTTGGTCCGGAGACTCGATCTCTGTGACTACGTCAGCGACAACGCAGGCAGCTTCAAGGGAAGAACTCCCCCACGCAATGGCGTCTTCATCAGCTTGGGCATGCACCAGGTCTACGTCGGCGTCGACATCTTCGGCGTTTATCCTCACCAGGTTGTTGTTGCAGGAGAACCTCCCCTTAGCGCCGCGAGCCGTCCGCGCGGAGCGCGCCCAGTCGGCAGTGTCGAGGTGATGGTCGCGACCGGGGTGCAGGCGGGAGCAGCAGGCGCCGGATCAAGCAGAGACTCAGCGGCGGATGTGCAGGTCGCACCCAGGCAGACAGCTCCACAACCCACCGAGGTAATCCCCTCAGCGGCCAACCAGACCGAGGTGCAGGAAACAACCCCAAAGGCACCAAGGGTAAGAGGACCACCTCTGGAAAGACCAGAAAACATTCTTCAGGCAACTATAGATAACTTGACTACACCTGTAGCGCCGATACTTGATCCGGCAAATGCCCACGCAGAATTGGAAGAAACCAGGCAAAAGGTGCTGGTAGAGGCAAAAAAGGTGTCGGCCTTGCGGGAGTCCTTAAACAGGACCCTGCGAGAGTATGCCAGAGCAAACAAGCTTGACGTCGCTCCCGAACGGGTTAACGAGTTGAGATTAAGAGGAAAGAACCTCATAGATGATATCAACAAGGAGCATGATGCTCATAACGCGGAATCAGTTGATCTAGGCTTGCCAAGGTACAGTACCCCGGCAAAGAATCTGAGGGCGGCAAATGCCGCAACATTAGAGTTAGAGGGATTGACCGGCGAAGCCCGGCAGAAACAGCAAGAAAGAGTGAATGAGCTGGTACGCATTGCGAACCAGCAGAATGAAGAGATGCTCAGGGCAGATCCGGCGAGGCCAGGGGCTTCGCGGATGGTTCACTCGGCTGGAGCAGCACCTGCCTTATCTGTGGCAGCAGCATCTTCACCCGGAAACAATGCACGAAAGGACAGAGCGGTAACTTCGGGAAAAAGAAACAAGCAAATTGTTCCATATGATCCGGCGATAGCCGGGAAAGCAAACGAGAGCAAAGGCAATGGAAGCCGAGGTAACAGTGGCGAGAGGAACCCCGGCCGTGCTGAGAAAGGCGGCGGAAGCCGAGGCAATGGAGATCTAGGCAGAGCAGAACTCAGAAGAGGAAATCACGAGAACAATATCCCGGTCGAAGGAAGGAGAGAACCGCTGCACAACCCGCAGCCGAGACATGAACCTCGGCAGGAAAGAGAAGCGAGACCAGCTCGCCACAATCAGGTAAATGAAAGGTACAATGATGGTTATTCCGAGATGGAATATGCGATCCATGGTGGAAATAACCACTATGGAATGCAGGACAGAGTTCTGTACAGAGATTTGCCGTCAAATGATGCCAGAGTAAAGCTAGACCGCCTATACCGATCCGAGTTGCTGGAAGAACAGCGTCCACCGGGTCCGACATGCTTCGGACCACGGATCATGGGCGAACCACCTATGTCGAATTTTCAGCTGGCAAGAGGCACAAAAACATATAATGGGAGCACCAAAACACAAGACTGGTTGATTGATTATGCCACTGCTGTGAAAATAGCAGGTGGAAACTTACGATGGGCAGTGCGGTATGTCCCACAAATGTTGGAAGGACCAGATAGAGTATGGCTGAATAATCTGCCAGCAGGCAGCATCAACTGTTGGTTGGATTTTGAAGAAATGTTCGTTAGCAACTTTACCAGTACTTATAAGAGGCCAAACAGGCCGCAGCAATTAGCCATGTACAAGCAAAGACCGAATGAGACGGACAGAGAGTTTTTAACTCGGTGGTGTAACCTGAGAAACTCGTGTGAAGGAGTTATAGAATCACAAGCAATAGTTTGGTTCGCTCAAGGATGCCGCTATGCCAGTGTGTTATGACAGCGACTGCAAAGAGATATGCCAACCACTTTGGCAGAAACCATCGGAATAGCGGATTCCTATGCATTGGGAGATCCGACGCAACCAGAATTAATGTCGGCAGATCATCGGGAGCATCAAGATCAATATGCAAGAGATATGGCCGGGTCATCCAGGCGCAATGACTTCAGAGGAAGAAGAAGAGAAGAGAGACCGGATTATAGATATGGTTCAGCCCAGGTGGCAGCAGTAGCGCAAGATCAGCCGAGTCACGGAACCACTCAACAGCAAAATAATGGTCCTCAGCAATGGACACCAAGGAATGAAGGAAAAAGACAGTGGACACCAGAACAAAAGAAGCAATGGCAGGAGAGGTCGAAGTACACATTCGAGTCTATGTTAGATCAGCCGTGTAAATTTCACACGTCAAACCTAGCCAGGCCGGCCAACCATACGACCCGCCAATGTGCATGGATGAAAAATGCAATGGGAAACCCCGCAGGCATACATGCAGCGCCTCTCCAGGCACATCCGCAGCATCAGCCGCAGTTGACTGGAGCAAATGCACAACAACTGATGTTACCACCTCCTCCCCCGAGGTATGACAACTCGGACCGGAGGGATGCGGTGCATCAAGTGATAAATCAAGGTCCGGATGGAAGGACAAATCCAGGAAATAATGGATGCAATGATTACAGAGAACATCGTCAGTCGTATTGCGTGTTCACAACAGAACAGCAAGACAAGCAGAGTGTGCAGCGCCGGCATATGGAAGTAAATGCAGTGATGCCGGCAGTACCAAGATATGTGCCTTGGTCGGATCAGGAGGTAACCTGGAGCATAAAGGATCACCCCAAGATAATGCCGAGTCCAGGGTCGTATGCACTCGTGTTAGATTCGACATTTGTCGGACCAAGAATTAATGTGAAATTTTCAAAGGTACTCATTGACAATGGGAGCAGTATCAACATCATGTACAAAGATACAATGCATAAACTCGGAATATCGCAGAACATGCTGCAATCCACGAGGACCACTTTCCATGGGATAGTACCAGGACTTTCATGCGAACCCATTGGTAAGGTTCGAGTGGATGTATTATTCGGCACAAGAGATAACTGCAGAGCAGAAAACTTAGAGTTTGAAGTGGTGGATCTAGAAAGTTGTTATCATGCTCTACTCGGACGGCCAGCGTTGGCCAAATTCATGAGCAGCTGCCATGTAAGTTATCTTAAAATGAAATTACCCGGACCGCAAGGGGTGATAACAGTAGCAGGGGATTACAGGAAGTCAATGGAATGTGCTTCAGCTGGGTCAAATTTGGTCGAATCATTGGTAATAGCAAGGGGAAAAAAGAAGGATTCAGGAGGTAGCAGCCCTCGCTCAGTCGGCACAGCTGAATATGCCGGCATTAGCCAACCCACATGGAAGTGTCTCCTTTCAGCCGACTAAAGAAACAAAAAAGTTCCAGATAGATGAGCAATTCCCAGAGCGCACCGTCACTATTGGTGCCGGCCTAGATGCTAAATAGGAAAGCGAGCTCACCAACTTCCTCCGTGAGAATCGGGATATCTTTGCATGGTCCACTCAGGATCTGCAAGGTGTGCCGAGGGAGTTGGTTGAGCACTCCCTAAATTTAAGGACAGGAGCAAGGCCGGTGAAGCAACCTCTCCGCCGCTTCGCCGAAGACAGGAGAAAAATAATAGGGGATGAAATAGCTCGGCTCTTTGCGGCCAGATTCATCATGGAGGTGCTATATCCGTATTGGCTATCAAACCCGGTGCTAGTAGAAAAGAAGAAGGATGATCCAAATGTAGCCATTGTATGGCGAATGTGTATCGATTACACGAACATGAACAAGGCGTGTCCAAAAGATCCTTTTCCTTTACCTAGAATAGACCAAGTCATTGATTCGACCGCTGGTTGTGAACTATTATCATTTGTAGACGCGTATTCTGGTTTTCACCAGATACCTTAAATCCGGCCGATCAAATAAAGACTGTGTTTATTACCCCGTACGGGGCTTATTGCTATCGCACCATGCCATTCGGCCTGCGCAACGCAGGAGCGACGTATTAGAGATGCATGCAAAAATGTCTACATGACCAGATAGGAAAAAATGTACAAGTATATGTGGATGATGTGGTTATCAAAACCAAAGAAAGCAAAACGCTACTGGATGATATACGGCAGACTTTCGCGAACCTGAGAAGGTTCCGAATGAAGCTTAACCCGGGAAAATGCATATTTGGCGTGCCAGCGGGAAAATTGCTCGGTTTTCTCGTATCTAGCCGAGGTATAGAGGCCAACCCAACTAATATAAAAGCAGTAGAAAGGATGAAATTGCCAAGATGTCTAAATGACGTACAAAAGTTCACAGGTTGTTTAGCCTCGCTCAGCCGATTTGTATGTCGGCTGGGAGAGAAAGCACTACCACTTTACCAGCTGACGAAGCACCCATAGCCGACATATTGAGCAACAAAGATGCAAGTGGCCGAATAGCAAAATGGGCAATTGAATTGTCATCTTATGCTCCGCAATTTTATAGGAGAGATGCAATCAAATCTCAGGCTGTGGCCGACTTCTTCGTAGATTGGGCCGAGGTGCAATATGAACCACCATTACCAGATCCGAATTATTGGACGATGCACTTTGACGGTTCCAAACTAAGAAATGGTTTGGGGGCAGGAATAGTGTTAACCTCGCCAAAAAGAGATCAACTGAGATATGTGCTGCAGATACATTTTGCCGCGTCAAACAATGTAGCCGAATATGAAGCACTAGTCCATGGATTGAAGGTGGCAAAAGAGATTGGCATACGCCGAATCTTATGCTATGGAGATTCAGATCTGGTAGTACAGCAAGTCTCAGGCAATTGGGATGCGTTGGATGATAACATGGCTTTGTATAGATTTCATGTGCAAAAACTCAGTGGATACTTCGAAGGATGTGAATTTCACCATGTACCTCGGGTAGAAACGACGCCGCAGACACATTGTCAAAACTAGGATCAACTAGACAGTCAATTCCCCCGGGTATCGCCCTAGAGCACCTAAGGAAGCCATCAATAACACCGTCACCAGAGTCCGAATCCATCTTTATTCCGGCAAAATCAAGAGAAGATAATGTGCCAATGGAAATTGATAAGCAATATAACCCGGAATTCCCAAAAATAAAGACAGCAGATGCAAGCATGAGTATGGAGAAATCCGAGGTAGTTATGTCGGCAGAAAATATGGAAATAGACAGTGAGACTACACCAGAGAAAATCACACCTATATGGGCGCAACCCATATTCACTTTCCATAGAGATGGGATTTTGCCGAATAACGAGATATTGGCAAGACAGACGGTGAGAAGAGCTAAAGCTTATACAATCATAAACAATGAGCTGTATAAAAGGAGTGTCACAAGTGTATTGCAAAGATGTGTGAGCTCGGCAGAAGGCCAGGAGATCCTCCTAGATATACATCAAGGAGAATGTGGACATCATGCCTCATCCCGAGCCTTAGTGGCCAAAGCATTCAGGCATGGGTTTTATTGGCCAACAGCGTTGAAAGAAGCCAAAGAACTGGTCGAAAAATGTAATGGTTGCCAGAGATATGCAACCAAGATACACATGCCATCATCCGAGTTAAAAACGATACCAAATACTTGGCCATTTTCTGTATGGTGCTTAGATATGGTGGGACCATTTAAGCCGGCCCGAGGTGGGATGACCCACATATTGGTCATGGTGGACAAATTCACAAAATGGATTGAAGTGAAACCAATAAAAAAATGTGATGGGCCCACAACAGTGAAATTCCTCAAAGATATTATCTTAAGATATGGATACCCACACAGTGTTATTACAGACAACGGTACAAACTTTGCAGAAGGAGCTTTCGCTAGATTTTGCCAAGAAAAGCACATAAGATTAGATGTCTCCTCTGTGGCTCACCTAGCATCCAATGGGCAAGTGGAAAGGTCTAATGGACTAGTATTGTCCGGAATAAAACCACGACTCGTCGAACCGCTGCAAAGGTCGACAGGATGTTGGATTGAGGAACTACCAGCAGTACTATGGAGCCTCAGGACTACCCCAAACAGATCAATAGGTTATACACCATTTTTTCTAGTATATGGGGCAGAAGCCGTGCTTCCAGCCGACATAATACATGACTCGCCAAGGGTCACCCAATATACAACCTCAGAGGTAAATGAGGTAGCTCGGCAAGATACTGTCGATCTGCTAGAAGAAGCCAGAGAGCTGGCTATCAAGATCAGCTATCTATCAGCAGAACTTGCGACGATATCACAGCAAGAAGGTGAATCCAAGAGTGTTCAAAGAAGGAGATTTGGTTCTCCGGCTGGTGCAACGCACGGCCGGCATGCACAAGTTGTCGCCTCCATGGGAAGGACCATTCATCGTGAGCAAAGCATTGCACAATGATGCGTATTACCTAATCGATGCTCAATCACCAGGAAAGAACAGGGCAGACAAAGCCGGCGAAGAATCGAAAAGACCATGGAACGTGGCTTTACTTCGTCCATTTTACTCATAGCAGTCATCTATGACACATTGTAAAGTAATGTCTCAGGATGAAGCACCAACTATGTATTGAACCTCGGCGTCCAGGGCAGTGACTCGGGGACTGTCATATGTTGTTTTAAATTTCATGTTATGTATTAAACCTCGGCACCTCGAGCAGTGGCTCAGGGACTGCACTATATTGTTTTTAAGATTGGTTTATGTATTAAACCCTGGCACCCTGAGCAGTGGCTCAGGGACTACCCCATATTGTTTCTAAGCTTGATTCATGTATTAGACTTCGGCGCTTGAGCAGTGGCTCGGGGACTGACATATATCGTTTTTGATTTTTTGTTATATATTAAACCTCGGCACCTTGAGCAGTGACTCGGTGACTGTCTTATATTATTTCTAAATTTGATTTATATATTAAACCTCGGCACCATAGGCAGTGACTCGGGGACTGTCCTATATTGTTTCTAAGTAGGGGTTATCCTTTGTTACAAGAGTGGATATCAAACTTCGACACCCAGAGTAAGAGTATTTCGCTCTCGTATGACCTTCGAGGTCTACACCCAGATTAACAGTCCAAACCATAGTGGTCAAATGGCAAAGTTTATCAAAGTCAGGAGATATTGCGCGCCGAACTACGGGAGCACAATGGCAAATATATATCACAAACTCAAGAAGTTGAAGGCCGCCAAAGCAAGGATTCGGACAAACAAGACCAGTTAAACAAAGTAATAACGATTACAGCCATGTATGTCTCAGTGGCACACAGCAAAAGAAATTCATACCATACAAAATACGGACAAATATTCCACGTACATCATACGCCCGGCATACCAGGGGTAAGAAATGACTTAGAGGTTTTTAGCTGGAGAGGCAATAACTTGGTCAGGGGCTGGGCACTCCGAGGTAGGTGGAACTCCGGCTGAGGTTGCCTCGCCTTCCACAGACCCAGGAGCGACTTCGGAGGAAGCCCGAGGCTGCTGAGGAGCGTCAGCTTGCGCAGTAGAATGCCCAGTACCTTTGGAGGAGGATCGCACGTCGCCGTTACCATCTGAGCTCGAACTGGAATCACCAGAAGTAGCCGAGTCACCCTCATCTTCTCCTTGTTCAGCTGAGTTGTTATCTGAGGCATCCTCAACTACGACCTCGTCCTCTGGGTTAGGAAGGAAACTAGGACCTTCATTCCAGGTATGCACGTCGGCATACTCAACGAGCTGGAAGGCACGAGCTTGCCGAAGAGCGACAAAGTCTGGGTCCTCAACCCAACGGGAACCAGTGCGCAAATTTCTCAAAATATCAAGAGAAATATCTTCATACCATGACATGATGACAGTGAGAGCCATATCAGCACCAGCTCGTCCGGCCGATTCCCTCCAAAGACTTAGCTGCCTCTCAGATGCCATTAATCTTTCCACCAACAATTTGACCTCATCAATATTAGGAGTCCCAGAAGTATTCGGCCAGAGAACATGGTAGGCTCAGATAGCTGCCTGCACCAAATCTCTGCCCATAATCTTCATCGGACCAACTGCAGCGCCAACAGCAACCAGGAAGTCTTCCATTGAGTACTCCGAGTCCGCGTCAACAGGAACACCTCGGCGCACACGAGCACTAATGACCGCTTTATAGCTCACGGGCTTAGCTTCTGGAAAATGGTCTACGCAAAACACGACTGCATCAGTCAGCAGTAAGAATAGGAAAAAGATAACCCGGCCGCAGTCAGAAGCTTACGATGAATATAACTCAGCATTATCTGAAGGTCTTTAGCCCAATCAATCTTGCTCTTCTCAAAGCGAGTGATCTCCTCGCTCATTCCCCGTGTCTTTAGTTCGGCAGCCTCGAGGAGCTCTTTATTTTTCTGCAATTGCAGAGCTAGCCGATTTGTCTCCTCGGAGAACTCCTGGTCGACCTTTTCTAATTCAGACTTCTGAGAGAGCTTAAGGGCCTCCACCTCGGCAAGCAAGCGAGCTATCTCGTCATCTTTATCCTTCAGTTGCACTGAGTGAGTAGCGCTTTGTTCTAAAAAATGCAGCATCACATCAGGCATGGACGTGCAATCTTGTTGAGATGCTGCAAAGGTTTGTAACTCGGCTTTACCAAAGCCAAAAGAGTTAAAAGAAACTTAGTGCACATTTCAAAGGGGAATATATAAAGTAAAAGAGTAACTAAACTTCCAGGGCCTTGACTTTCTTCTCAAGACGGATGTTAAGATTATTGATGTTCCCTGTTTACCAACAGAGTGAGCCAACATCTCGTGTACAAAACAATAAGAGCATCGGAGATGACGAAAAAGTTTGTCGACTTACCAGCTTTTTTCACCGCAGGAATAACTTTCTCATACTTTTCTTGCAATTTTCTATGCACAAAAAGCAGCCTTTGAAATTCGGCGGTCCGCCGGTCATGCGCAACCTAAGCAATAGAGCAAATAGTAAATAGGTATTCAAGCCTAAGACAAATCCGAGTCAAGCAAAACTTAACCCGGATCTAGGTGGCTGGATATTCGAAGCTAAAACAGATCCGAGTCAAGCGAAACTTAACCCGGATCTAGGTGGCTGGATATTCGAAGCTAAAACAGATCCGAGTCAAGCGAAACTTAACCCGGATCTAGGTGGCTGGATATTCGAAGCTAAAACAGATCCGAGTCAAGCGAAACTTAACCCGGATCTAGGTGGCTGGATATTCGAAGCCAAAACAGATCCGAGTCAAGCAAAACTTAACCCGGACCCAGGTGGATGGATATTCGAAGCCAAAACAGATCCGAGTCAAGCAAAACTTAACTCGGACCTAGGTGGCTATTCAAAGTTCAGATAGACCCAAGTCAAGCAAAATTTAATGCAGATCTAGTTGGATGGAGGTTCGAACTCTAAGATAAAACTGAACTAAGTAAAGCATCATAAAACTTCCAAACGAATAACAAGTTATTCGCTTGCAAGCTTCGGGGACTAGAGTATATATAATAGTATCCGGAGAACTAATCAAAAACTCCATAAAAACAATTACCTCATTCATCTTGTTACTTTCAAGAACGATCTTGGCAGCCTGATGCAGGCGGCTGCTGATGTCGGAGAGTTGAAACGGCTGGCTGCTTGGATTACCCTCGAACTGATTGGCAGCATTCCAGTTATTGGCATACTCAACCAGCGAGCCGAGGCTGTTCCGACTCTCCGTGCGAGTTAGGACTTTACCTCGGACATGCTGTGTAGCCACCGCTGCCGCAGGGCTTTTGTGAAGAGCGAGCTGGGTGCTGGTGGCCGGGGTAACAGAGGCTTTGGCAGAAGCAACCCCTTTGCGCAGCGCATCGGCAAATACTAGGCTGAGAAGATCCAGCAAGACCTTTCTGAGAGGAGGAAGCCTTGATGACGACAACCTTTATTGTTTTAGAAGAGGCATCAGTAGGAGCTGATACCTCGGCACTAGAAGCGGCGTTTTTAGGAGCCGGAGCAATCGCGGTTGCAGAGGGCGCCAAGATATTGACGTCCTCGGCCGGAGTTGGAGTCACTATAGAGACCGCGGGGGTCGAAAGAGGCTCAGTGGAGACATTAGGGTTCACAGAGGAGGCAGCAGGTTCGATAGAAATATCTGTTGGCCGAGTGGTATCGGCATCAACGGGAGGAATCTCGGGTGCATCATGGCGAGGTGGCGTCTGATTCGGAGCTGGAGGAGATGCAGCGCGAGCAGGACTCGGAATCCTGGTATTTTCAGTAGGCGGAGGAGACGGCTGCCGAGTCGTACGACTCGTCATGCTGGGACCGCTGGGCTTAACAGAAAGTGGAGACTGCGAAAACAAAAAAAAGGGGTCAAGTCAAAAAGCAGAAAGAGAAAAACAAGAAATACAAGCAAAAGAAACTCACCCAGTGACCCCGGGCATGGTCTTGCGCCTGGGAGGATGCGGAGCTGACTTCTTCATTCGCTTCTTGGGGGGCGTTTCTGAGGCACCAGCGGGAGCACCACGTTTCCCCGAGGTAACAGGAGGTTGGGAGGCAAGGGGCTCGGCGTCATGAACCTGACCGGCCGGATTAGCTGAGAAAGTAGAAGCCGGAAATGCATAAGAAATTGGCATTGCGGCAACTACCTCTAGAACTTGGACCTCTTCTGAATCACCTTCCTCCTCGTGGGCCAGGGTCTTGCCACGAGCGCGAGCCGGAGCGAGATCAGACTTGGGGACGAACTCTTCTGAGTCCGGCTCCCCACTATCCGGAGTATTCCGATCCGCAGGCCACGGGAGTGACAAAACCTCGGCGTCCTCATTCTTCTGCTCCTCAAACCTCTGCAGGACAAGAAGGAGAAAAATTAGCAAAGAGAGTTACGAACGCAATTAAGGAGCAAAACACTAATGAGTAAGCTTACTTCGGGTGGGGGATGCTCGCGGGTGAACGGCTTCAGTCCCCAAGCCCAATCCTCCGGCATCTCCGTTTTAAAGATAGCCCGGACACGCTTGAAGATGAGGTAGTTGTCCAGCTCCACCGTCGAGACTCGGTTGGGGTCGAGGGGACCGATCATATAGCACAGTTTGTGTGTGCGTTTCTGGAATGGGCAGATTCGGCTGCTGACGAAGGTAGTCATCAGATCCTCGCCGCGTAGCCCGGAGCGGATCAGTTCCTTCAGCCGAATCTCAAAAGCCTCGGCCAAAGCATGACTCTTCCTCGGATTATAGGTCCAGTTCTTCTTGAAAGGAGGCCAATGGAGAAGGCGGGGAGCCGAATCTTATCCTCACTCCCCGTATTCTTGACATAAAAGAAGGACTTCTGCCACTTCTTACATGATTCTATCCCCGCGAAACGAGGAAATTCGGATTTCCTCCGAGGTGTGATGGACGCTGCTCCACATTGGGTGAGCAACTTCTCGGAGGGGTGCAGAGATTTGTCTGGGACGACGTTAGAACGAATCTGGAAAAACTTTGACCAAACATGCATGGACGGCCATAGGCCGAAGTATCCCTCCGAGGCAGAGATGAAGGCAGAGAGAGAGGCAATGGCGTTGGCGGGAAGATGATGCGGCTGAAGGCCGAAATAATCGAGAAACTCCCTAGAAAGTCGCTGAGAGGGAGACCAAAGCCGCATGCGAAATGCGACATAAAAACTACATACTCGCCTTCCCTAAGGTCAGGAGAGGACTCGCTGCCGGGTAAGCGACAAGCTACCTCGACAGGAATACGGCGAGTCCGGATTAGCCACTCGACCTCGCGGCGAGTGACGGAGGAGCCCTGCCACGAGCCCCGCTCGGGCCCAGATGCAGTATCGTCATCCTCAACAAGCGCTCCGCTGACAGAGCTCGACATGAGATCGCCGGAGAAATTTACGGAGGAGGAGATAGCGTCGGAGGAAAATCTAGAACTACAAGGCCCCGCCGTGGTTCTACCCAAAAACGGCGGCGGAGCAGAGAAAGAACTGTCGCGCGTGTACAGAAGAAAAACAGAGATCTCAAGAGGAAAAGCTAGGGGATTTGACCGGTGGAACTCACCGGCGACGGTGCCGGAGCGAGCGAGCAGGGACGAAGGCGACAAAGCAGTACGGCGGGATCCCTGCCGTCAAGGACTCAGACGAGCGCACAGCGGCGGAAGCACGAACGGCCGCAGAGGCGAGAGGTAGGAGAAGGGCGCAGGTGAGCGAAGGGGGAAAGTGAATCCCCCAGCGCCGTGCCCCTCTTTATAACCGAGCCGCCTGCGAGGTAGTGGGATGTGGGTGTGGCGGTTGACCGTGTAGATCGTGTGCGCCGCATGAACGCACGCCTCTAAGTGGAACCATACCAAGGACCACACCATGGAAGAGAAGATCACGATCCCCGACGGAAACGGCTCACGAGGCGTCGCAGCGCCGACGCGACAGGCGCAGTAGTAACTGTAGCCTGTCAGTAATTACTGTAGAGGAACAAAAAACTAGAGAAACAATGATGAGTATGACACGTAGGACGAGGTGTACACAAGAAGATACGATGATACCTCGAGCGAGAAAAGTATAACTCGGAAACAGTGCAGAACGAATATCATGAAACTGATATGACCCGGCTGAAGTTATCAGCGGGGCCGCACCAGCTTCGGGGACTAATGTTGGGGAGGTGACCTTGGATAGGGTAAGGACGGGGAAAGACGAAAGGATGTCCTCCGTCCAGTCTCCGAGTTACAGTCTGAGTCGGCCGAATCCTGTAGAGGTCGGCCGATATAGGAAAGGGCAGGACCCTTATGGTAATGGCAAGGCATTACCCGGCCGAGGTACTGCGTAAGTCGGCCGGGTTAGCCCGAATAATCTTAATGCAGGTGAAGGATGAGCCGAGTTACGCGAGGCGAAGCCGGATGATGCGAAGCTTGCAGGAGAAGGAGAAGCCTAAAGTCAAACTCTAGCCGCAGGCTAGGGAGAATCTGAGCGGAGCCAAGCGCAAGGGACAAATGCGCAGAGTGACAGAGGGGCAGAAGGAGGTCACGGAGGTGACAGTCCTGAAGCCCGAGGCACGCGGGAGGGGCCCTCTGGAACCTTGCCGTCGTTAGAAGGGTGACAGGGAAAGGAGGCCACCGAACTACTATTTTGGGACAAGCATATTCCTCGAATATGCTTGCCACGTCAGCCCTAAAGGAACCCAAGGCTCTCCTTTATAAGGGGAGGCTTGGACCGTGAAGAGGGCATCGGCTCATTTAGTACCGTTAGGCTGGTAAAGTTCTACCTTTCTCCTTGTATACATCTCAAGGAGCACTTGTAGCCCAAGGAAGGAGAAATAAAGATCTTTGCCTTAGTCTTTTGTGTGTAGAATCAACTGCATCTTCCCTCCCCAAATCCCACTAGCATCCATTGGCCCCTTACTTTAGCCTACCCATGGCATCTGCCGTGTCACCACCACGACACAGATCAAACCATCTAACCTGGAAACGCCGCCCGCTTTTGCTACGTTGCAGCAGAAAATGCTTCGCACGCAGCAACCTGGAAACAAAACGGAGGCAACCTGGGAGTTGCGTCGTGCGGACGGCCTGTGAGGACGACGGAGGCGACTGCGTTGTCGATCTCGTTTGCCGGCGCCGTAGATGAGCCATATTCAAGGGACCATACTCTACCCCCCTCCTGGTCAGCCTCACCACCTTATACCACCGCCAATCGTAGCTTCTAGTGGGGGATCAAATCCTCTCACCCGGCGGCGCTCCGATTCGGCGAACGTCGATGTCTCCAATCGAGGGCAGCAACCTAATCTATCCCAGCACACAAATCCTCAGTGTTTTTCAATCAAAATCCTGAGGAAGAACCTCCAGCACCATCGGTAAGCTCTAGATTAGGCTTCTTAGGATTTCCACCATTGTTGTTCATGTTTGTGCTACATGGTAGCAACAAATACTTAAATATGTAGCAAATACTAGTTAATTGGCTTGTACATTGTAGCAAAATAGGGTGCTGCTAGGCAGATGGTAGGAAAACAATCTCAAAACAGATAAGGGTGCTACATTGTAGCAAAATAAAAATTAGGGGTGCTACAACATGTTTTGCTGGACAATGTGCTACACTGCAGAAAAAGTTTAGACAGATGTGATGCTACATTGTAGCAAATTAGGGTGATACTAGCACATTTATGTAGCAAATTAGGGTGATACTACATGCGGCACATTTATGTAGCACATTATGCTTCGATCTAAACTTTTCTTTTTTAAATTGCAGGGGTTTGTTGCTGACAGTATACTGGGAGGATTCGACCTCAACCAGTCTGTTGATGGATACGGTCCTGAAGGATATGCTGCTGAAAGAATAATTTCTCCACCACAATCTGCTTATGAGATTGCTCCACCACAATCTGCTGCAGGAACCTTTGGACAAAAAATTGCTACAAGAGCAGAAAGTGCAGCTAGTAGCAATGCTTCATTTGTTGCTGAAGAAGGTGGTGAAGAGATTTGCTCGCAGCCTCTTGTACCATATGTTGGAATGAAATTTGATGACCTTGAAGTTGCGAAGCAAGTATACAATGACTATGCTTTCAAGCTCGGGTTTGGTACACAGATTAGTAACACCAAGTATAGCACAGCAAGAGGTGCCCCAAAAGATGCAATTCTTAGTAGGGTTTTTGAGTGTGTCCATGCCGGAAAACCAGTTGACGAAGCAAAAAATGCTACTAAGGATAGTTCTGGAGAAGGAGGTCCAATATACATGAGAAATTTCAGTGCATAGAAGTCACGTAGCAAACAAGCTGGCCTCAAAATGGACATAGCAGATTTGAGGCAGAAGAATAGGGTGTTGCGGCATGATTGTAAAGCTAGAATGCTTGTTGGAAAGAGAAATGGAATATGGACTGTAATGGTCTTTCAGCACACACACCAGTTGCTGAAGCAAATTGGGAGAAGACGGTACTACCGGTCTCATAGGAAGGTTACTGAGGAGGACTTTCAGTTCATCCAAACTTTACACAACCAAAACATTAGCACAGCTCAGATGATGGGATGCCTCGAAAGTGTGCACGGAGGCGACCCGAGGTGCCTTGGTTTTGTGAAGCGTGATGTGTCCAATATAAGGACTATGCTACGTGAGGAAGTTTCGCTGCGATACATGTCAATGACTATTGAGTACTTTGAAAGGAGACAAGCTGGAAGCCCTACATTCTTATTTGATAAGCAAGTGGATGAAAACAATGCAGTGAGAGCTCTCTTTTGGGTGGATGGCAGGACAAGGGCCTTGTACCCCAAGTACAAGGACTCGGTGTTTTTAGACACTACATTTTGTAACAACAAGTACAACATGCCCTTTGCTCCACTTGTGGGCATCAACAACCACACACACACAATTGTGTTAGGTTGTGCTTTGCTACCTGATGAAACAACTGAAACATTTAGCTGGGTATTCACCAAAATTAAGGAAGCAATGAACGGTTTGGCGCCAGACCATATCATGACAGACCAAGACCAAGCAATGGCTGCAGCAATTTCAAACATATATCCTGATTCGGTCCACAGATGTTGCATCTTCCATGTGCTATGATTAGCAAGAACAAAGCTTGGTCCTCACTTGAGAGAAGGTAGCCCATTTGCTGCAGCATTCTACTCATGCATTTATAGCATGGACACCGTAGCAGAATTTGAGATATGCTGGCAGCATATGTTGGAAACTTTTGCTATGGATGAGAACACTCATTTGCAGAACATGTGGAAGAGCAGAAACATGTGGGCACCTGTGTACTTCAGACAAAGTTTCTTTCCCTTTACAAGCACAACAGGCGGGAAAAAGTGAAAAAAGTAAGTAGCAAAACACATAGACACATGTATCAATTAGCTAGATGCAAGGTAGCAAAAACATTACTTCAGAGTAGCAAAAAACATAAACTTACGGTGCCCTATCCTTTGGATGTCCCTTGAATTTCCGACCATTCATCACAAATGTGGAGTATGTTTGTTCTACATCTTCAAAGACCTTCATCTTTTTCAACTTTGGAGGTGTGAGCTCCTCCTTGGCAGCCCTCTTAAACCTTGTCTTCTTCTCATGTGTCAACAAACCCGAGCTACCATCTCCTTTAACACCTGACTCAATGTTAACAACAACTGCAAAAAGAGAAAACAATTGTCTCTTAAGCAAACAAGCGAAAGCATATCTAAGAAGCAAACAAGCGGAAGCATATCTAAGAAACTACAAGAAAATGTTCATACCAGGTGCAATGGGAATAGCAGGTGTCGCAATCTCTACTGAAGCGAAAGGTGCAAGATCGATCAAAGTGGAAGGTGCTGCTTGAATACTCTCAGAGGCATCAGAGGCAGTGGTCACGACAGCGGTTGGGGCATCACAGGAAGCTGGGAAAGACTGTGAAATGCAAAACTCTGCATACTCATTGGTCCCAGGCTTGAAAAGATCAAACGGGGGTTTTTCTGGAGCATTGGCCCAAGCTTCATCAGAAATATCCTTCCTGGGGCTGTGAATTGGAGACCTGTCAGGGCTAACAACATCCAGCTGCTCAGTAGCATCAGCTCCCTTGCTCGTAGAATCAATGATTACTGTTGCTTGAGGAACATCGGCATGTTTTGTTGCTACAGGACCACCTTGCTCCACAGCAACATCTGCAGCACCACCTTGCTCCACAGCATCATCTGCAGCACCATCAGTATCCTTAGCAGCTGCTGCAGCAACACCATGGTCCTCGGGCTCCGATGTAGCCTAAAGCTTCTCATCATCCTCAGTTTCTGAACCATCATCATCCTGGAGTTGATCATCATCTGCTGTACTTTTGGTTGGAAAAACAACACTTGGTCCAGCTTCTTCTTTACTTGATAGTTCAACATCAACCAAAAGGGCAGCCATGCGTTGAGCCTGCATGCACTTCAATCCAGCAGAAAGGTTCTTCATTGTCACATCAACATCTGCTTTAAAAATTTCCTTGTGCTTCTCATACAATGCTTTGAAACGAGCGGGAACCTGTTAGCAAACATTAGAAGCAAGTTAGTAAACCAAAGACAAGATAAATGATGAAATTCTAAGCATAGCGGCTCGGATTCGTCACCCGTCGCCGCTATCGCGGCGTACGGGCGACGAATCCTCGAAAAATATGGTGTAATAAAATTCTATTAAGCTTCTTTTGCATACGGGTAGATAATTTGGGATAACTTATCCACCACCCCCACCCTAAGTCATCAACATACATAAAGCGTAAACTCTAGTTCAGCGGCTCGGTTTCGTCGCCCGTCGACGCTACCGCGTCGTACGGGCGACGAAACCTCGAAGGGTGTTAGGGTACCGAGGCATCATCGCCCGTCGCCGCTATCGCGTCGACGGCGACTCCGCCTCGGTACCCTAACACCGAGGCTAACGCATAAGGAGTAGCAAATTCATAAAGGTAATGTAGCAACAATTATATACTAAAATAGCAAAACAGTTCATTTCAGAAGTACACTAAAAATTTTCAGAGTGGTAGCAAACCAATAAAGCTAATGTAGCAAAACCTATAAACTAAAGTAGCAAAACTTGTAACCTAAAGTAGAAAAACTTATAAGCTAATAAAGCTTATGTAGCAAATCCAATAAAATAAAGTAGCAAAACCTATACACTAAAGTAGCAAAACCTATAAGCTAAAGTAGCAAAACCTATAATACATGTTAACAGAACTACATAAGACTGATTGCAAAAAGAGGTAGCAGAGCAATGTAGCTAAGTAGCAAAATCAATGCACTGAAGTAGCAAACAAATAACAGTACAGTAGCAATTTCATACCTGCAAATCTTGGCTGCTAGGGAAATTTAGCCATTCATTCAATGAAGCAGAAGGATTAACATCAACATCTTCCATTGGAGCAGGTTTGTTCAAATCATCATAACCAGGAGCAGTACTATAAAAAATTAATGTTAACATTAAGAGGATTAACGAAAGAAGAGAATGTTTGTGGTGCTGGAAAGAACATTACATCTCGCCTGCTGAAAACAGTTTTGTTCGATAAAATCTTCCTATCTGAGTCATTTTGTACAATAAAAGTGAAGTCACTGGTCTTGACAGAGCATACTCTAGGCAATGACTTGTCAAACGTGTGATTGCAGGGTGGGAAATCCAAATGATCCATATAAGCAATCTACAAAAAGAGGCCAAATCTAGTTAGTAGTAGCAAAACAAACGCTACAAACCGCTACACACAAATATAAAAGATGGGAGATAACTTACACCAAGAAGAATGAATGGGCCAGTTATCCAAAACTCAAATTTGCTACAGTCCTTTGGAAGAACATGTGCTTGCTTCTTCTTCTGAATATTGCTCAGAGTTTGCATCAACAAACCCAACAAATGCTCATCCCAAGCATACTCATCTGTTTTGGTTGGGTCAGCCATGAGACCAACATATTCCAAGTTAACATGGTTCGAGATTTTTGGAGCAACAACAGTGGCCAGGGAAACAAGATCCCAAGTGCGAATGATGGTTTCCTCATCTGTATCAGCACAATTATTCAAGATATTGATAGCAGTTGCTAACTCTGCCCTCTTCTTCCTAGCATGGTAGAGGTCTCGAATCTCATCAAGCTCTGCACCTCCAGTAATAGAAAGATCAATAGGCTTGCTCCCGCAGCGGATTCCAAACACTTTCCTCACCATATCCGTGGTAAATACCATCTAGTTCTTCCGGAGCTTGTACTCACGGAGACGAGCAGAAGTATGTGCAACAACAAAATCCGTAAGCTCATTAGGAATCCTAAACTGTGCAACATTCAACAATGCTCGAAATGCACTCTTTGACTGAATAATCTGCTTCTTGGCTGGAGAAAGGTTGTCTGCAAGGATACGCAAACGCTTGGCACCGAAACGGTCCTTCGACATCCAAATATCCTCCTTGACATTACTCGCTCCCTCGCCAACTTTCTTGCGGCTCACAACAACCTTTTTGCCCTTTTTGCTCTTATCAACAGCAGCAACCTGCAGCAAAAGGAAAACATAAACATGTATGGTTATGGTGTGACCTCAACCTCCAAAAAAGCTACATGTAGCAACCAACCAAAAAATAGAATGCAAACAAAAAAGCTACATACAGCTACATATATAACCAAAAAAACTAGCATGTAGCATACAAACCAAAATTAGCAAAACAATCTAAAAAAGCTACATATAGCATGTCAACATATCAACCTAGTAGCAAAAACCTGCTGAAACATGCACAAGTAGCAAAATGCTACTACTGAATACTGCTAACAAAACTGACAGATAGCAGCAACTTTGGTGGTTGTACCTAGTACTAAAGTAGCAAAATGCTACTACTTAACTAGCAAATTTGTTTATACATTAGCAAAATGGTGGTTGTACCTAGTAGAAAAATCCTAGTACTAAAGTAGAAAAATGATAGTACTAAAGTAGCAAAATCATAATACTGCAGTAGAAAAACTACTAAACATTGGGCTACTAATCATACTACTGGGATTACCAAAAATTCACAAGTAGCAAGTAGCAAAACTACCGGGATTACCAATCATACTACTGGGATCAAAATCATAATGCACAAGTAGCAAAACTACTGGAATAGCATATCCTAGTACTAATCATACACCTAGTACTAATCCTAGTACTAATCCTAGTACCAAAAATCATAGTACTAATCCTAGTACTAATCATGCTACTATAGTAGCAAATCCCAGTAGCAAGTAGCAAATCCCAGTACACTATATCATACTAGAGTAGCAACTACTTGGATATACACTATACCATACTAGAGTAGAAAATCCAAGTACACTATATCATACTAGAGTAGCAAAAAATGAACTAAAGTAGCAAACATATACACTAGAGTAGCAACTACTGGGATCAAAATCATAATGCACAAGTAGCAAAACTGCTGGAGTAGCAAATCCTAGTACTAATCATACTCCTAGTACTAATCCTAGTACCAAAAATCATAGTACTAATCCTAGTACTAATCATGCTACTGCAGTAGCAAATCCCAGTAGCAAGTAGCAAATCCCAGTAGCAACTACCAAAAAATGGAAGCGAAAAACAGAACGGCGGCGGCTGCCGGGTGATCACCTCAACGTTCGCGCCGCCGGAGGTGCTCCCTCCTGCCGTATCGCTCGTCGGCGGCGGTCCCATCACCTCCTGTCGCCTAGGGTTTCTGCGCAAAATCAGAGAGCCGGGCAAGGTTAGAGAGGGGAGGTTAGAGAGCAGAGATTAGAGAGGATGGACGGCGGCACAAACCGAGGATGGGCGGTGGCGCTCGGTAGCGGTCGGCGGAGGGCGAGGATGAACCGGTCGGCGGCGGTCGGGGGTTACTCTGCGGGAAAGCAGAGCAGCGAGAGATTAGAGAGGAGAGAGGAGAGAGGGAGCAGAGCCGGGGGAGCACGAACCGGTGGCGGCTCTCGGCAGCGTTCGACGATGAAGGGTTCGGCGGCGGCGCGGCGGCGCACCGTGGTCGCCTCTCCGTCGCCTCTCCTCCGCGAGCACTGTTCCAATCGTGCGAGGAGGAACCGCCCGACCCGTATATCGTGGAGTCGTGTAGCAACTGCAAGTAAGAGGGACACGTGGCGCGAAATTGATGGCCGGATCAACTAAGATCGAACGGCTCCCGACCCGGGGGATGCGACGATGGGATCCCCCGGGGGAACAGTATCATTTTCCATCTATAAATACGTGTAAACCTTATAAACCGAGACGGAGGGAGTATTTTTTTTCTACCACCAATGTCCGTAGGATCGAATTCCACGGTATAGGATACAAAATCGTCAATGAACAGCGTCCGTACGCAAGGACATCTCTATTGGGACAATACATATGGTCATTCTAAAAGATCCGTTTTTGTTTGTTTGAATCGGGCCCGTCAATATGAGTAGAGGGTCCGGTCTATCTGCCAACGTGACCCATTTGTCCGTGCTGGATGAGGTAACTTTTTTTTAAAATTCAAACACAAACAACTCGCGAAAAACTGAATTTATACTTAATTTATATTCAAAATATAAAAAATATAATTTAAGCTAATCCTAGCCCTAGCTACCAATCTTCGCGCGTCGGCGTCGCCTCGTCCATCTACGGGTCGAGGTCGATGCACTCCGGCGGTGTCCAGAGGTTGGGCAGCGGTAGGACCGGAGCGGGAGCGGGCGCGGACGGGTTGATCGCCCGCACAGGTCACGGCTCCCACTGCTGGAGGTGCGCCAGCTCCATGCCTACCTCCAGCGCGATCGGAGGCGCCCAAACCGATAGCGGCGGCAGTGGAGGCAGCTTGGCGTTCGTCTCATCCACCATGCGGGTGAGCGCGAGGGCCTCCTCGTAGCCGCGCCATAGGGCCTCCTCCTCCTGCGCGCTGGCCTAATGGCCTTCTCGGTGAAGGCGTCCTCGTCGTAGCCCTGCGCCAGTACCTCGCGATACTCCGGGGGCAGGTTGGCGGCGAGGTCGTCCACCACCTCCTGCTTGACGATGATGTCGTCGTCGCCGCCCTCGTCATTGCCGTCCTCGCTTCCGAGCTCGGCGTCGGAGTGGTTGATGGCGCCCTCCTCATCCGAGTCGATGTGGGGGATGGGGTAGACCTCCCCCGGCTGTAGGTCATGGCCGATGGTGGTGGCACGGCGCACCTTGTGCTCCCAGTCGAGCCACTCCTTCCAGTAGGCCTCGCTCTGGTAGGCAGGGTCCCACCGTTGGACCGACGGGAGTCCACTGATCCGGTGGCGGATCTCCTCCTCCAGCCCTTTGCCCTCCTTGGGCACGGGCGGCACCGGGACACGGTCCCAGTTGAGGTGCCAGCCGGTAGGGAGGGACACGTCATTGTGCTAGATGCCCTGTCCCTCCCTCCAGCGTCGCTCGCACTCCACAATGCGGAAGTACTGGCGATCGTAGTGCTCTCCCTCCATCCGCGGTGGCGGGAGAGCCTCCACGCGGCAACCCCAGAAATCCTCTGGCCGCGGCGGAGGCGGCAGGGACATGCCGCGGAGGAAGGCCGGCATCCGGCCGGAGTGCTGGCTACTAGAGCCCGACGCCTCATGGTCGTTCTTGCGCCTTCCCTTCTTTAGTCACGACGATGTTTTCGTCGTTCGCGGTGGTGGTGATGGTGGCGGTGGCTAGGGTTTGCGATGGAGAGAGGTAAGGAGTGCGGCACCGATGGGCGCAGGTTTAAATAGCCCCTTTGCCCGCGAACAGGCGCAGCTTTCCGCTCCTTCGCCATCAATGTCGGTGCGAGAACGCAGGCGGCGCCCAATGGAACAGTGTGTCGTCGCGTCGCCATTGATGGCGCATGTTGCCGCGGGTCAGCCTTCCATGCAGCGCCTCTGCCTCTGGATCGCTGTCGCGTTTGCCTCTGAATCGGTGCTGCTGACCACGTCTGAAATCAATGCCGCGTGTGGCTGGCGGGTGGGCCAGTGGCACGCGCGGGCACGACATCCGCGCGGGCACGACATCCGCGCGTCCGGGCCGATGCAACCGAGCCCCAGATTAGATGCACGGATGGGTCGGGCCGGACGCGTTTCGCCGGATGGGTCGCCCCACTGGGGCACCGCGCACGCCCCGCACGTTCGCGAGAACAATTTCCGACACGCGTCGACCGTTTGGGTCGGCCTGGTGGAGATTCCCTTAGGGTTAGGTTCACATATTATTGCCAATTCATCGATGGTATTATTGCCAAAAAAATTATTTTCTACCTCTTTGTTGATCTTTTGTCTGACGGTGGCAAGCTAGATGCGGCGATGACATGGAGACGAGGTGGAGATCTAGATTAGGGGTTCACAATGGGAAGGTCTCTCGTGAAGGGGTTATTAAAGGGACGATCTAATTCAACGGCAACAAATAAGGTTAGGAGGGCAGGGAAAATGAAGCGAGAAGGTTAAGATCAGAGACAGTTGTACATTATGGCATGAAACGTCGATCACTTTCTAGAAATTTAACGGTGGGAAGATGTTATTATGGTAACTTGGAAAGTACTAAGCACTCGATCAAATTGATATCTACAAAGTGAACATTGGCTCTCTAGTCTTGGTGAACAAACAACTCGAGATCATGGGATGTGAAAGTTATGTCTAAAGATCAAGCACGGTGCATAGAAGAAGATGGAACAGGGGAAGAAGCTAAGCCACATGAGGATGGGTAAGGTGGTCACCACCATTTAGTAACCAACCCATTGGAGATCTAAGAGGAATGGTGGTGATGCCGTATAGGCATTTGCGGTAGGATTTGTTTTCATAATTTTTTGCAAAAGGGGAAGCGAATATAGAGACCACCAAAACAAATACGGAAACAGATATTATCAAAAACAAATACAGAGGATACAGTACAAACACAGATGCAAAAGCAGAAGATGGGTGAGTGGCACGATGGCACCACAAACGGCGATCTGGTGTCCCTAACCCTAGGTTGTGCAGCTACGCCTGCTTGAGTACAGAAGAATGTTGAAGCAATTAAAGGGTTGGATAGTAGAATAGGTTGGCTTGAGCGGGCATCGTGTTTCTGTAGGAATTATGTGACCTAGAGGAGAACATACATTCATGTAAGCATAAGATTTCCTAGAATGAACAGTGACAGACATCACTAAATATGTGATTCGGCTGTGGAGCCGTTTGTTTGGAGTCGTTCTGTACTGCTCGTCCTTGGTCGTAAGTTAAGACGGACACTTAACCTAGACAAATGTGGGAGATGGAAGATGACGAGGTTCCACTCATCATGGGCATGGATATGCCAATCCCCAACCATGAACACGGCCAAAGAGCTAGGTGAGTTGGACTAATCCAAGGTCAAGTCAACACGAGTAATGTCATGGGCACTAACTTGAGAAAGGAATCCTTAGACCTATTCGCATGATCCGAGTTGTGGACTAGCCGACTTTGATCCCGCCAAACGCATATCGTAATTGGCTGGTATAAAAGCGGATCTCGGCTCGACTCGGAAGCAAGTTGCATGACATGGATTTTTGATATGGGATTTTCTCCTCCAACTCAGAGAGATACTCCTTGGGCCCTCTCTAGGTGATGTGGTTCGAAACAACATGGTCATGCGTTGCTTGGTTAAGTGTTATCCGAGTCGCTGAGTGATACCTTTGATCCAGATTCACGAATGTAGTATAATAGTTTATTTTCTTACTAGACCTAGATTTAATCAAACCCTGGGAAACAACGCTAAAAGGAATTAAAAAGGACACGTATGCAAGACTTTGTTTTTTTGTTTTACCTTCGTTTACTGGATCAATCTAGTTTACTTTATATCGTGGATTGATTCAATGGATGGTGACATGGTTATACCCTACGGATACACGACTTCAGCATACCTGTTCCAACCCAAGGAAGGCCCACGAGAATATACGCGGCCCATGAAGATTTTCGGGTGGCCCAAGCCCATGACATCTTCGGATCCTTGGAGAGCAAGACTAGAACAGATAGAATATTCAAAGGGGCAAACCCTAAACTTGTAACCGACTCGATCTATGCCCGGGACCTGCCTACCTCTATATAAAGGCTAGGAGGGCACGATGAGGAGGCTCTCTCTCATACCACCGTATACATACCTCCACGCCAGATTACATCTGCGCGCCCCTGTACTTTTTGGTTCCGCCGTAATCAAGAGCAAACGAGCAGGAGTAGGGTTTTCCCTCTGGGGGCCTGAACCTGGGTAAATCTCGTGTCCCCTGGTTGCTTGTATGTTAATCGTTCCGCGATCTCCAGCACCCCCATCTTCTCCAAAACTCAAGCTCATAACAATGGGCATTGACGAGATTAAACCTCGTCAATTGACGCCGTCTGCGGGAACTGGGGGCACTAATTGTGCGATCGTGATGGTCCCGACCAAAGCGATCTACAATTCCTCAGCGACGGAGAGCCATCTCCTCTTTGGCGCTTTCGACTTCACCGCCCACTCGCCAGCCACCCTAAAGGACTTCGAGCCCATTGGCGATAGGCTCGAGATCCTGTTCGGGAGTTTCTGCTTCTAGGTGGGTCAGACTGGCACTCTCCGCCTCCTAGAGGGGGTGCCTCTGCCATCGATCAGGCCCGCCTCATGGGCCCCGCTTGCCGTGCTATGCACGTCAGCATCGGCAGATGAGTCATACGACAGCAGCTGCTGCAACTCAGATCTGTGTGATCCACCGTCGGATGAAGGAACCTATGGTTCTGGATCCGAAAGTTGCTATAGCAGCAACCCGACCTACGGATGCTACCAATGCGTCGTGGTCATCCAAAGCAACATGGATCGGCAACCGCCCAACCCGCCGCCCAACCCGCAGGGTAGAAACGGCGAAAACAGGAGGCAACCATCCCCCGCCCAACGAGGACTACCCTGACGCCAATCGAGTAATCCACCTCAGTGAGGAAGGATGGAACCAAGCACGCGAAGCCGTGGCGGGAAACAAGATTCTGCATGTGGATGCCTCATGGGACCTACTGATGGCATACCACCTGCTCCTCATCGAAGAGCACAAAAAGTAGGTGAAGATGAAAGAGGTGCTCGACAAACGCAAGCAAGCGGCCTCAGACTCCAGCGCACGGCGAGCTGCGCTCTCTGCCGTTGGCGGCTCCAGCTCGCACGGCAACAACACCAACAAGCATCGTTCTCACGAAGAGAACATGGACTCCGCTGCACGTCGCGAGGTGACTCGAACCCTCAACAAATCCTTCATGGAGATGGACGCCAACGGCAACATCATCCCGAAGACGCCGCAAGTTGCGATCATGGCAGCCACCACATACCTTGCGTCCCATCCACCTCCGGTGGGGGACCCGAAAAGGGCAATGCACAATTTCGCACTAGCCGGACTCGAACTCGTTGGAGCTGCGCTCCACGGAGAAGCTCCTGTGGAGCCGAAAAAGAAGGTTGCGGTCAGATTCAACCGCAGTCCCACACCTTCATCCGACGAGGAGGAACACGACCTACCCCGACGTCGCAGCCACGACTACGATGCTCGAAGCGAACTCACCCAACGCAAGATCGACAAGGCACACGCCAAGCGTGTGTGCTCATCCGAATCCGAAGAGGATGACAATGAAGGAGAACTCTGCGGGGCTTGATGCTTCAGCAGATCTGTTCGGCGAACGCGGATGCTGAGGAACTTCAAGCTTCCTTCGGACACTCCGAAGTTTGACGGCACACATGACCCTAAGGCGTGGCTCAGCGACCACCTGTCGTCCGTCAAGCTGCACGGCGGCAACAAAAACACCGCCCTACAATGCCTTCACCTGCAGCTGACAGGCGCAACCCGGATCTGTCTCCGCAGCCTATCCTCGGGATCCATCCGAAGCTGGGAGGAACTGGCGTAAAGTTTCATCCAAAACTTCAAGGGTACCAGCAAAAGGCCAGCCTCGATCGAGGAGTTACGGGTCTGCACCCAACGAACGGGCGAATCCATTTGCTCGTACATACTACGTTGGTCCAACATCAAGAACTCCGCGGCACACATCTCTGAGGAGAGAATAATTGATGCCTTCAAAGATGGCGTCAAACGCCAGGACTTCAAGGAAGAACTTGGGCGCGTCAAGTCCAATACACTCGACCACCTCATGGACATCATCAACAGGTGGGCAGATGGCGAGGACTCCATCCACCGAGCACATTCAGAGGAGCAAAATGACTACGTCCGCCAACACGAGCGCCATAGCAAGCGAATATCGCGCGTCTACGACGATCGCGACGGAACCGACATGGTCGCGGCTGGCTAGCCGACCACCGCAACGAAAGCAACCGCAGCAGCGGCGGATATCGTGGAAACAACTTCCACGATGGAGGACGCCCAACGCAATCGTGGCAACACCGCGGACGCGACGACAAGCCCTCGGCATACGACAAGTTGTCGGGCCCATGCACCATCCAGTTCTACATCGACAAGTAGGATGGCAAAAAGAAGGCAAGCCACATGCTCAAAGACTGTCACGAGTTCTAGAAACTTAGGGAGAGCATGTCCCAGATGAGATAGCAAGCCCCGAACCCTGGGTACGGGCACGCACCCGCACCAGGTGACTCCTCCACCACCACCCGTGGGACCCTTGATCACTCGATCGCACCACGCAGAACAACGGCGGAAACGGGTACCTCGCGCTGAAAGGGTCATTGATGATCCAAAAGGGGCACCCAACAAACAGGGTGCAAAATAAAATCACTCGCCAAGTTAGTTTGGTTGTGACCGCTCCACCCGCCATCCCTGAGTACCTCAGCGGTTCGGAGTCCTGCATCACATTCAGCCGTTCGGATCACCCCCACCAGATCCCTCGCCCAGGTCATGCTGCCCTGGTGCTCGAGGCGCAGATCGGAGGGTTCGAGATGAGCCGCATCTTCATGGACGGCGGCAGCGGCATCAATCTGATGTTTGCTAGCACCTTAGCAGCAATGCGGATCCCACTGTGCAGCCTGAAACAATCCGACACAACATTCCATGGCATCGTCCCAGGGACGGGCATATTCCCCATGGGAAAGATATGTCTCTACGTCATCTTCGGCAAGCCCGACAACTTTTGGTGCGAGCGACTCGAGTTCGAAGTGGTGGACTGGCCATCACAATACCACGCTATCCTCGGGCGCGTGGCATTCGCAAGGTTCCTGGCAGTACCACACTATGCGTACTTGCTACTAAAGATGCCAGGACCCAGGGGCGTCATCACGATCCACGGGAGCTTTACCCGATCGAATCACTGCGACAGGGACTTCAACAGAATCTCCCAGTCATTCGGCATGCAGGAGGAGCTTACAAGGCTCCGAGAGGTGACAGACAACGGGGCACCCCCAGTCTCAAGGCAGAACGCACCTGACATGTCGTTCGACTCAACAGTCAACACGAAGAAGGTGCAGGTCCACCTGACGGATGCCTCCAAGACGACACTGATCGCCAACGACCTCAGCCCCGCATAGGAAAGCACACTCGTCAAATTCCTCCGTGAGCGCTGGGAAATATTCGCCTGGTGTCCTGCGGACATGCCAGGAGTTCCCAAGGAATTCGCCGAGCACGCACTCAATGTGTTCCCAGATGCCAAGACCGTCAAACAGTCCATCCGAAGATTGTCCGAGCCACGGTCCGAGTACATCGGAGTCGAAGTCAACAGACTGCTCGACGCTGATTTCATCAGGGAGATCAAGGAAAGCGAGTGGCTGGCCAACACCGTGATGGTCCCTAAAAAGGACACAAACATCCCGCGGATGTGCGTGGACTTCACATCGTTTAACAAGCACTGCCCGAAGGATCACTTCCCTCTCCCTCGGATCGATCAGATTATCGATTCGACTGCAGGATGCGAGAAACTCTCCTTCATCGACGCCTACTTATGCTACAATCAGATTCGACTGAAGGTCGAAGACCAGGAGAAAATGGCGTTCATCACGCCGTTCGGGGTGTTCCGCTACAACACAATGTCCTTCGGGCTGAAGAAGGCAGGTGCCACGTAACAGCGGTGCATGCAGGCATGCCTGAAGAGCCAGATCGGCCGCAACATATAGGTCTATGTTGACGACATAGTAATCAAAACAAGGGAAGCCAAGACACTGATCGACGATCTCCGTGAGACATTCGACAACCTTGATCGATACAAGATCAAGCTGAACCCAGAAAAGTGCGCCTTCGGCGTCCCATCTGGTCAAATGCTTGGCTACTTCATCTCCCAACGAGGGATTGAGGCGAACCCGAAGAAAATCCGGGCCATAATGGCCATGGAGAAACCGAAGAACCTCAAAGGCGTACAACATCTAGCTGGACGCATCGTGGCGCTGAGCAAATTCATCAGCCGCATGGGTGAGAAGGCCCTGCCTTTCTACCAGCTGCTACGCAAAGCAGAAAAATTCGAGTGGACACTTGAAGCAGACGACGCATTCGAAAATCTAAAGCGGCTACTCTCCACCTCGCCCGTCCTGGTCATGCCAAAGGAACGCGAGCCCCTACTTCTATACATAGCAGTCACGCATCAGGTGGTAAGCACCATGCTCGTGGTCGAACGACGCGAAGATGGCAAGACTCACGGGGTCCAACGTCCTATATATTACCTCCACGAGGTATTGACGCCGACAAAACAAAGATACCCTCACTACCAGAAACTCGCCTACGGCGTGTTCATGACGGCTCGTCGGCTGAGCCACTACTTACAGGAGCATCAGGTGATGGTCGTCAACGAGGCACCTCTAAACAGCATCCTGAACAACCCGGAAGCTACAGGACGTGTGGTCCTGTGGGGCATCGACCTGTCCCCTCTAGACATAGTCTACGAGGAACGCCACGCGATCAAGTCCTAGGTCCTACCGGACTTCCTCGTCCATTTGATGGAGCTGCAGCTGCCAGACACCCCGGATATGACACAGTCATGGACGATGCACTTCGATGGCTCCAAGCGCGAAGCCGGAGCAGGATCCGGGGTCATACTAACATCCCCGCAGGGCGACAAGATGAAATACGTCCTCCGGATGAAATGTCGAGCTTCCAACAACGAAGCCGAATACGAGGCCCTCATCCACGGCATGAGGATGGCCAAGATCTGCGGTGCAACGCGCCTGGTCATCTACGGTGACTCGAACCTCGTCGTCCAGCAGACGATGAACGAGTGCGACACGCACGCCGCCAACATGATCGCGTAACGCGCGCTCTACAATTCACTCGAAGGAGACTTTGACGGTTGTGAGCTTTGGCACGTTGGAAGAGAAGGCAACGAAGAGGCCGACGGACATCGGCTCCACCTGCGCACGGGTGCCACCAGGTGTATTCCTCGAGCAGATATGCGTGCCATCCATCAAAAGGAAATTCCCCAAGGGATCACCCGAAGAGGCATAGCACTCGGGGGCTGCGCTACCCGAAGGATAGGAAGGACCCAAAAAGCTTGACATAGAGGTCGCAGTGGTCAACTTGATGTAGGTCATGGCAATCGAAAAAACATGGACGCAGCCGTATCTGCCGTACCTGATAAACAGGGAACTGCCTGATGACCCGACAGATGCCCGACGCATATCTCGCCGGTCCAAGGCCTTCACCATCATCAATGGCGAGTTGTACAAGCACAGCATTTCGGGTGTGCTCCAAAGGTGCGTCACCATCGGTGATGGCAAAACTATCCTCCAAGACATCCATAAGGGCATCTGCGGCCATCACGTGGGCAACCGCACCCTCGTCGCCAAAGCTCTACGAGCTGGGTTCTACTGGCCAACGGCCATGAACGACGCCAAGGACATCGTCTGAAGGTGCAATGGGTGCCAGAGATTCGCAGACAAACCACACGCACCTGGATCGGAGCTCGGGCCCATACCCCTGGCCTGGCCCTTCGCCCAATGGGGCCTCGACATGATCGGCAAACTGGCCAAGTGCTCGAAAGGAGGCCACGTCTACCTCCTGGTCGCAGTCGACAAGTTCACCAAGTGGATCAAAGCCATGCCCGTTACCAACCAAAAGGGTAAAACGGCCGTGAAGCTCTTCGAATCCATAGTCTACAGGTTCGGCGTGCCGCACAAGATCATCACCGACAACAGGTCGAACTTCATCTCCAAAGAATTCCAGGACTTCTGCGAAGGCCTCAGGATCAACATATCATACGCCTCTGTGGCGCACCCGCAAACGAACGGGCAGGTCGAAAAGGCCAACGGCCTCGTCGGCAGCGGCATCAAGAAGCGCCTACTAAGCCCACTCGAGCGATTTGCGGGAGCCTGGACAGAAGATCTACCCTCCGTCCTCTGGAGCTTGCGCACAACGCCAAACAACTCAATCGGCTACACGCCTTTCTTCATGGTGCACGGAGCCGAAGCCGTGTTGCCCGCAGAAGTACGCCATAAGGCCCGACGGGTCGTCGCCTATAGCGAAGCCGAATCGACGGCCGCACTCGAAGACGCCGTCGACACACTCGACGAGGCACTCGACATCGCCTCAGCTCGATCGGTGGTCTACCAGCAGAGCCTCCGCAACTATCACAGCCGTCGGCTACGCCTAAGTCCTTCGTCAAAGGAGACCTAGTCTTACGACTCAATCAAGAGCGGCCGAAGAAGCTCGAGTCACCCTGGGAAGGACCCTACGTCGTCACCGAAGTCATCCCACGTGGAGCCTATCGCCTCAATCACGTGGAGTCTGGAGTCGCATACTCCAACCCATGGAACGTCGCACAACTGCGACGCTTCTACCCCTAGCTATCCCCCCTTTACCTTCAGTAAGGCTATTCAACCAAGGCTACTCAGCCGAACAATGTACCTCCTCATTATGATATGAATAAAGCTAAGTGTCTCGTCCCAAAATCTATCTTTCACTCGCATTTCTTTATGCTACAACACACTCGGGGGCTCACCTCATGACTTCATCGACTAAGGATAACGCATGTATACCTGAGTAGCTGATCACATCAGGCTAACAAAAAGGGCATGCATACGAACAAGCACCACGTGCTAATACAATAAACCTTTATAACAAAGGGCACCACACGCCCAGTCAAAATACATACAAGTTTTACATCTATCTTTTTTATAGGAACTACCTATCCTGAAGAATCACCTGCGCACGATGCTCAAAGAGATCTACAACTTGTTCGGCATACTGCCTCACGGCCGCATAGTGCGGGCACATGTCCCATAGGTCACCATCTGGCCGGGGAGGCGGCCCAGCCGCAACAGCAGGAAGATTCACATCAGGGTGATGCAGCCGCACGAGGGAAAGATCGGCCTTCACCCCCGCAACCAACTGGTGCCGCACCAGCTCCCTGACATGACACACGTCTCGAAACTTCACCAGCAAGCCCCAGAGAGTCGATGGCACTTCATCCAGGGGAAACATGACGTGCAAAATCGACGCCAGGGAAGTCTTCACTTGCCGCAACACTCGCGATACCTGGTGAGCATGATCCTGCACAGTCGCAAGGATCGTGGCACGGTCGCGATCCATCCAGAAAAATCCACCGGCTTCCATATCTTGTTGGGTCAAGCAATTGATCCGAACTGCAACGCGCTCCTTCTCCTCCCTTGGAACAAGGTTAGCACCTGCAACACCTACAAAGTAAGATGGCCAGCCAAAAGGCGCATCCGAAAATGAGCAACAGCTCTAAGAAACTTACACTGCAGCTGCTCGGCCAACTGCCGCAGCTCCCCCATCAGATATTCCTCTCTGGCAGCATCTCGCTCCGCCTTCGACTTCCAAACGTCCGCATGGCCTCGGATGCCAAGCAACTCCTTCTCAAGACCGCGGACGCGGTCACGAAGAAAAATAAGCTGGGACGCATCATCCAAGGATGGTCGCAGCTGCGGAGCAAACGAAGTATCGACGGGGTCATCACCCGAAGGTCCCTAAGAAAAACAGACAAGGAAATGAACAACACACGATTGATGAACATCTCGAAGGCTCATTATATACAAACAAAAAGCCACTGCGTGGCACAAAAAATTGTTCATGAAGATATTACAACAAAAGTAGACGACAACTATCCTACAACTACAATGCCTAAGCAGCTGCATCCTGAGTGGCCTCGGAGCCAGATTGCCTGCTCTTGACCTCCTCCTGCTGCCTCGCCGCGTACTCCGCCAGCAGGTCAATCAGCTTCGTCTCATAGCGCTTACAGCGAGCAGCGTAGAGAGCGAAGGCTACCTCGGAACCGTCGGGAGCCATTGGCATCTGGGAGGTGACCTGGTGAATATCCAGCTCCGCCCCGGACGCCATGGACATGGCCAGGCACATGGAAGCACCGATGCCCTTTTGCTTGCGCTTGTAGGCTGTAGGCACATCCGCGGACAGCGCATCCACCAACAAGTCGTCATCCTCAAGGGCAACGCCCTTGGGAACGAGCTCCTTGTAGGAGCCCCAAGGACCTCCTTGGCTTTGGCGAGAGAGCCAACCACAGTACTGCAGCGGTCTTCGACCGTCGCAATAGCATCATCCAAAGAACTACCGTGCTCCAGAGCACTGCGGTTGAACTCAATGCTTGCGGCATCTAGAGAAACGGAAGCAGTACAGTAAGAATCGAACAAAGGCACGGAAACAAGGCAGCCAAAACAGAACATACAGGTGAAATCACTCACCCGAAATAGCTTGGGCGAGCTGCGTCAGCCAACTCCTGCTCGAGGCGCTCCTTCGCCCCAACGGCATCCTCGGCCTTTTTATCCGCTCGCCCAAGGCTCTTTTTGAGAGCATCAAGCTCGCGGAGGGTAGCGTTATTTTCATCTGCAAAAAGCAACAAGAGCATGCATGAGCTTCACAAGCCAAGCAAGCAGACGAAGAAGTAGAAGATCTAGTTAAGGATGTACCTTGAAGCCGCTGCAGGCTGGCCTCCAACGCCAGGTGCTGCTTCACCAGCTGGTTGGCGCCTTGCACAAAAGGCTGCGAGAAGAAGCAGCTTGTCAGGAAAAGGGCTCGGGGGCTGCGCCCAAGAAACGAGCAAAACAAAATCAAACACACGAAAAACACTTGGGGGATCCCCCTGAGACACGCACAAAACAGAAGTAAAGATAAGCAGATCATAGGAAAAATGTGACTTGGGGGCTCCCCCATGACAAGAAGGAAAACACTTACATGATCAGACGAAGACTCCGAAGGTCCGACTGTAGTCTTCTGGGAGACGATCACCCGAGCCGCCTGCGGAGAAGGGTTCGGAGCAGCGCCCCCAGAGGTGGCCACCGTGTGAGAAGGAGGAGACATCATCTTCGACTCCCCTACTAACTCCTGAGTGGCCTCACTAAAAGAGCCATCAGAGGAGTGGCTGCAAGGAAAGCGCCAATCATAAGCACGAAGACACAAGGAAAAAAACATAGAAAGGCATCCGAAGGCACTTACGAGTCAATGTCACTCAAATCAAAAATAGGCAAGACCCTCTTGCCCTTCTTCTCTTCCTTCTTCCTCTTCGCCGGCGGCTGCGGCGCTACAACCCGCACCGGAACGACCGGGATGGGAGAGGAAGGAGCAACCATCACCTCCACTGTGACGGACAAGGCATGGCGGGTCCCTAGGCATCGGCGGAGTCGAGGCATCCAAAGATTCGCTCGAGCTCCGTGCTCGCTTTCGGGTCTGCTCCTCGCTCGCCTGAGGGGATTCCTCAACCGGTGACTGCGCCGAGGGAAGCTCAGACACAGAGTCCACTACCTCATTGTCCGGCACATCCGGAAACCGTTCGGGTAGTGGAGGCACCATGCCAGGTACCTTGAACTCCTGCACAAAGAAAACAAACTTTCAGAACAAGGAAGTACGAGAAAACGCATTCGAAAAAAGCGCTACGCGCACGTCCCAGATCTACACCTACGGAACCGGTCGAGAGGCACTGAACGGAGGGGTCCACGACTTCCCCGGAAGGTCCTCGTCAGCTTTGAACTTCAGCAGCGGCCGGAGAACTCTGTCGAGGTCCCCCCTAGAGAGCACCTCAGCCGCAACTCTCGTCAGATCATGGCGGCCAGAATAAAGGAACATCGGGTGCGCCCTAGCCTGGAGCAGCTACACCCGACGTTTGAGGAAGGTGCGGATGATATCCACATCGTTCACCTCCTTCTCCGGAATCACCTGGAGGTTCTCCACCCGATGATAGAGCTCCTCTATCCCCTCCACCTCGCCCTCCGGGATATGATTCTTCCAGGATCTCTTCTTCAAGATCTCCTAGGTAGAGTCGAAAGGGGAAAGGCCAAATTCCTGCCCGTCCACTGTTGAATCGCGGATATAAAACCACCTCTTCTGCCAGTATTGGACAGACTCGGACATAGAAAAAGAGAAGAAAAGAAAGTTGGATCGAAGGTAAATGATACAGCCACCAATCGGATAAACTCCATCGGAGCCGGATTGCCTCTTCACGGAATAGAGATTCCGGAAGAGACCAAAGTGCGGCTCGATACCAATCCAGCACTCGTAGAAAGTAATGAAGCAGGCGATGTGGAGAAGAGAATTTGGCGAGAGATGGTAGAGTTGGATGCCATAGAAAAAAAAAGCAGTCCACGGAGAAAATCGTGGACTGGGAGAGAAAGGCCCCGAAGGACAAAGGCAACAAATCTTGGAGATATGCCCAAGAGGCAATAATAAAGTGGTTATTATCATATCTTCATGCTTATGATAAATGTTTACATACCATGCTATAATTGTATTAACCGGAAACATTAATACCTGTGTCATTTGTAAACATGAAAGAGTCCCTAGTAAAGCCTCTTGTTAAACTAGCTTGTGGGGTTAATATATGATCATGGTTTCCTGCTCATGAATATAGAGATGTTATTAACAATAGGTTCATATCATTAGGAGAATGATATGATGGACATACTCCTATAGTTAAGCGTAGCATAAAGATCAAGTCATTTAATATAGTTCATTTGCTATATGCTTTCTGATACATAGTAACCTAATTCCTTCGACCATGAGATCATGCTAATCACCATCACCGGAAGGATGCTTGATGACATCAAACACCACACCGTAACTGGGTGGTTATAAAGGTGGCATTGAGTGTTCGGAAAGTATGGTGAGGCACATGGATCAAGAGTGGGATTTGTCCATCCATATGACGGATAGATATACTCTGGGCCCTCTCGGTGGAATGTCATCCAATTAGCTTGCAAGCATGTTACTGGCTCACAAGGGATCACATATCACGGGAATGAGAAAAGAATACTTATCGGTAACGAGGTTGAACTAGGTATGCAGAGATACCGACGATCAAAACCTCAGATAAGTAAACTATCGTGAGACAAAGGGAAATTGGTATCATATGTAAGTGGTTCATTCGATCGCAAAGTAATCGTAGAAATATGTGAGAGCCATATAATTTCCAGATTCCTCTATTGGTTATTGATCGGAGAAGTGTCTCGGTCATGTCCGCATAATTCACGAACCGTAGGGAGACACACTTAAGGATTCGATGTTGTTGAGTAGTTATGGAATGATGAGTAAGAGACCGAATGTTGTTCGGAGTCTTGGATGGGATCTGGGATATCACGAGGAGATCCGGAATGGTCCAGAGAATAAGATTCATATAAGGAAAGTCCTGTTTCGGAGTTCAGAAATGATTCCGGTGTTTTCACCAGGAATGTTCTAGAAGGGTCTAGAAGGTCCGGCACTCCGGAAGGGGAAGGGTACATTGATGTGTCATGACAATGTGGAATGGTTGCATCATGTACTAGGTCACTTGGCTGGGCAATATGAAGAGAGAAATCAAATCCAAGTTTGAAAGTCAAACGCCAATTTGAAAAGTCAAATCCGAAGTTTGCTTGGTGGAGGGAGAGTAGGAAACCTACCTAGGGTGGAAGTCCTACTCCCTCCACCCGCCGGCCATGAGGAGGAGTTGGAGGAGGACTCCCTCCTCCCAAACCGCCTCCCTCCCACCTATATAAGGAGGGGTAGGGCGCCCCCCTACCCCTTACACCCAAACCCTAGCTCTAGGCGCCACCACCCCTCCAAGTGTTGCCGCCACCTAGGGCTCCTCTAGCCGCTGAATTAGGGTTTCCCCAAACCCTAGTCGCCGGCCACACCCTCCCCTTGGTGCCCTCTAACTGTAGATCTCCAAGGCCTCTCTCATACTCCACCATACTCGCTCCGGCTTAAGGCGAAGCCCTGCGGGATCTCCCCTCTACTTCCGACACCACGCCGTCGTGCTGCCGGAATCACGAGGAGAGTGCTACAACCTCCGCTGCCTGCTGGAACAAGGGAGAGGAAGGTCTTCATCGAGTACCGAATGTGTGACCGACTATGGAAGCGCTGCCGGAACGCAGCGCCGAAAGGATCGTCTACGCAATCTTGAGATCGGCAAGTGTACGACTACATCACCCACGAGAATCTGCTCTCGTTAACCGCTTTGGATCTTCGAGGGTTAGTACTCCATCGACTTGTTAGTACAATTTAGTAGATAGATCTTGGCTTGTGTGTGTTCATGCGATAGAAATTTTTTGTTTTCCATGCTACGAACCCCTATAGTGGTATCAGAGCCGTGTCTCTATGTAGATATGTTGCACGAGTGGAACACAATGGTCATTGTGGGCGTTGATGCTTTTGTTGTCGATTTCTTCTTGTGTACTTTGCATCTTGCGGGATGGTGGGATGAAGTGTCCCGGGCTAACCTTACATGACATCGTTCATGAGACTTGCTCCACGCTTGACATGCAACTTGTATTGCATAAGTGGCTTTGCGGGTGCCTGTTTCTCCCAACATAGTTAAGATTCAATTTACAATGGGTGATTGACAATACTAGTATCAACGTTGTGGTTCTTGTTCGTAAGTTAGAACGACACTTATTGAAAGCCCCAAACCACGTAAAACATGCAAAGAAAATTAGAGGCGTCTAATTTTGTTTTGCAGGGGTGTGCTGTGATGTGATATGTCCATGATTGTGATTATATATGATGTATGCAATGTTCCTTATTGTAAGTTGGCAACCGGCAGGAGCCATATGGTTGTCTTTTAATTCCGTTAAGACCTGCGTGTCTATTCAAGGTAGTTGTAATAGTTGATGCTGGTGGATGACAACCATGAAACGGCGCCATTGACCTTGACGCCACACCGATCATGATGGAGATCATGATCGTGCTTGAAGATGGATATCGGAAGCACAAGGAGAAAGGCCATATCATTTCACATATTATGAATTGCATGTGATGTTAATCCTTTTATGCATCTTGTATTGCTTAGTTCACGACGGTAGCATTATAAGATGATCCCTCAAGCACACAATTTCAAGTTTTAAAGTGTTCATCCTTAGTAAGCACCGTTGCTAAAGCTCGTTGTTTCAAAGCATCACATGATGATCGGGTGTGTTAGATTCTGCGAGTGTATACAACGTGAGCAAGCCAGATTTGCTCATGCGGAAGCTAAGGTTTGATCTTGACGAGCCTAGCATGTACAGACATGGCCTCGGAACACGGATCACCGAAAGGTAAAGCATGAGTCATATAGTAGATATGATGAACATGTTGATTGTTCGCCATTGAAGCTACATCAACTCTCGTGATGATCGGTTTTGATGTGCTGGATTTGGTTCGTGTGATCACTAAAATAATGTGAGGGATATTGTTTTGAGTGGGATTTCAACAACAATATGATTAAAAGTTGAACACTATTTATCATAAATTAAATCAAAGTGAATCTACATAGTTGTTGTAGTCATTGGCATATGTTTACCACCTTGCGCTTAGTTATAATTGAGATGATAGAACTATAGAAATCTGGTTAGTTACTTTACGAACTGGTATCGTATTGTTTTGAAGTGTTAATCTAAAGTTTAGAAGTCCCATTGCAAACTTTCAGTAAGTTTCGATTACTCCGTGAAGTTTAATAGTTGGTATTAAATAAAGAGTAACAATTCCAGTGTTAGTATATAAGTATCATGTTTATCTCCATGATTCTTGATATTCGAAAGATAGTTTCAATATCAAGGTAATCTAGGAGTTGAAAGAGTTGTTTCAGAAACCATCATGTATGGAAGATATTGCGATATCTGAAATAATGTTTTGGTTACAACATGATAGAGTATAATATGGCAAAGTTTATGTTATCATATTTGATGAGAATTTACAAAAGGTTAGAGACAATAGTTGTCCTAATCCTCCAAAAGGTTTTGGAGAGCAACATTATACTCGCGATTCACCGTTATAAGCTAAAGTAGCTTGATCATGAATAATTCCATGAGAAGGGTGAATATTTGATGTAGGTAAAATCTTTACTACACCAAGAGATTACTAAAGAAAGGAATTTGAAAGAACACCAAACATTTGATGATGGTAATCTACTTCAAAGTGCAAGTCCAAAGACATTGGTATTTAACTATACATGCTTTGGACTATGTGTCATGTGTATGGCTCCACTATTGATGTTGATAGATTCTTTCAAACAGGAAAATAAATACTGAAAGAGAATCTCATAAATATATGCAGAAAAGAAAAGACTAGAATTGTTCAGTTTAGGTATATAAAGGATATACGTGTTATGGCTGTATTCTTTGCTTGTTAAATAATGTGGTTCTTAAGTATTGGATACTGAATTTGTTGGTATGAATCGTCATACGAAACAACATAATTCATGAACTACAATGGCCTAAGTAACTAGCAAAAGAATATGTGATGATATTCATCGAGAACAAATAAAGGGTTATTGTGTTGCTCGTTAAACATCAAAGCTTGCCTTCAAGATTTGTTTTATCAGGTATTATGAGAACAAAAGGGTTGTTCAAATAATTGCCGTAATCCATAAAAGATGGGTTATTTACAAATCTCGTTGGAGAAATCACATCCATAAAACTAGTGCTAAAAATGTCGAAAGACAAATTGATTAAAAGATCACTTAGAAAGTGACATCGCAGTTTAAATTATATTGGAAAGGAAACATGAAGAAACTCCATGTGGATGGAATTTTGGAGTCTTTTGATTTTTGATCAAATGATGCTTGTGAAACTTTCCTATAGATAATTAAAACTTTGTTCATAGGCCAAAAGGGAACGAATGACTAGCTTATTGGAACTTGTACATATTGTTGTATGAAGTCCATTATGTGTAGTCAAGAGCGATGGATTTCAACTTCATATGCTTTCTCCGAAAATTTGAGTGAGTATATGAATATTTACTTAATAAGGATGAAGTATGAAACATTTGAAAAGTTCAAAGACTTTCAAGATGAATTGCAAAATCATTGTAACAAGAATATAAATAGTTTATGATAAGATCATAAAGGAAGATATTTGAGTTACAAGTTTAGCATAAAACACCTAAGATTTAAGGAATCGTTCCGTGGATTTGCATTTCCCGAAACACCATAAGAGTATGGAGCGTTCGAGATATGTAATTAAACCTTGTTTAACATGGTAAGGTCAAAGGTGTAGTTCATAAAACTGCCATTATATTTTAAATATTAAAAGCTTTAGAGACTATCATTTTTCCACTGAAAAGAGCTCCATCATAATCCGTTGAATTGACACCATATAAAGTTATGGTTTGGGATAAAACCCAAGTTGTTCTTTCTTAAAAAAATTGGTATGCTATGCATAAGAAAGATGTTTGCAACCAAAATTGGATGAACATATCTTTGTATGTTATTTTGAATAATAGTTGAGTATTCCTCCATAACACCAAAGACAAAAGTGTTTGTCGCTTAGAACGTCAAGTTTCTTTGAGAAGAAATTTTCCATGAAAAGATAAAGTGGGAGGACAAAAGACTTTTGATAAGGTTAAAAGAACCTTAGCTATATGTGCAAAGTTGCGCAGCGCCGAAAAGTGTTCCGGAGGTAGCAACAATGCTCATGGCTCACGTGCCTCAAAGGTTGTGGTCACGGAGGTCTAAGTTCCTATTGAAACAAGTAGGTCGGGTAAACAATCAAATACCAAGATTTGAAAGTTAAATCATTATTTGACAATAATGATCAGACTACATGCAAAGAAGCGATGATGGGCCCTGACTCTGTTAAATGGCTTGAAGCCATAAAATCCATGATAGTTCCATATACGAGAGATCGAGCTTTGAACTTGAAAGACCCTCTGGAAAGGTGCAAGACCTTACAGTCATATTTGGATCTATAAAGAAATAGACATGGATGTTTCACATCTATGAAATAGTCGATATGTTGGGAAAGAGTTCACAACAATGTTCGAAGGTAGACTATGACAAGATTTGATCTTTCATAGCGATATTTAGTCTAGACGGATTAATGTAGCAACCACTACATATAATTTTGTTATGTGCTAGTTGAATAAACAAAACAAGTTCTTCTAATAGAATTGTTACCTAGGACATGTGCATAACATGGTCCAAAGGGTTTTGTTAATTCAAAGGATGCTAAAAGCATATGCAAACTTCAATGGTTGAAGTAAGCATCGCGGAGTTGAAATCTTCACCATGATGAAATTGTTAAAAGAGTTTAAACTCATCAGAGACGATGAAGATGCCTGCATTTGCAAGAAATTAAGTGGGAGAGCTAAGACATATTTCTAATGCATTATGTGGAAGACATATTGTTGATTGGAAATGATGTATCTTTTATTAACACATATTAAGAATTTCATCCTAATGAAAGACTTAGGCAAAAAACCCAAATATTTGGCACCAATAGACGCTAATATGGTTATGCCGAAAGTACATAGATGATGTATTGAATGAGTTCAATATAGAAACTACAAGAAAGGTTCTTGTCGCACAGAAAGGATTGAATGAGTTCAATATTGATGATATATTCAAGTGTATTGACACTTGGTAAGTGAAACAAAGATTCAAGTATATATGGATACTTGATGTATGAAATCACAAAGAGTATTTATACCAATCATACTGTGATATGTACAAATCCAGATATGTCCTATGCTCTAAATGTTATGAGCATATACCAGAATGATTCATAAGATGATCATTGGACAATAGTAAGGATATTCTTATGAATCTTTTAGAAGAACTAAGAATATATTGTTTTGTAGAGGTGACAAATAGATGGTTAGTTCATTGTAAAAGTTCTACATTGATACTAGTTTTGTCACAAAGTACAAATTAAGTTTATCTCAATCTAAAACTAAGGGTGTCACAATATGATGGAAAGTGGGTTCCATAATGAATTTGGATGATTTCCAAAGTTAAGACATTGTGACAGATACTACAACAAAAGGATAAGTATATAACTGCTATTATAGCAGCAAAAGAGGGCATTTGTGTCAAGTAGTTTGTTATCAAACTAGGTGTAGTTCACAGCAGGGATAATAATATGAAGATATATTGTACGACAATATTATCAACATGTTTTTAACCCCAAAGAACTAAAGGTCTCACCAAAGGACCAAATTTATACAAAGCCATCTCATTAGAGAATGAGTGATGCGTAGAGACGCAAAGACATGCAATTACACACGGACCTGGAAGTGTCAGATCCGGAGATTAGTTAACCACTAGCAATCATGTATATACAACACCGAAAAGCCATAGGTGTTGAATACATAAAGGTTTGAAACTAGATTATTGACTCTAGTGCAAGTGAGAGACTGTTGGAGATATGCCCAAGAGGCAATAATAAAGTGGTTATTATCATATCTTCATGCTTATGATAAATGTTTACATACCATGCTATAATTGTATTAACCGAAAACATTAATACCTGTGTGATTTGTAAACTAAATTAGAGTCCCTAGTAAAGCCTCTTTATAATACTAGCTTGTTGGTTAATAAATGATTGTGGTTTCCCTATCATGAACATTGAGATGTTATTAACAACAAGATCATATCGTTAGGAGAATGATATGATGGACATACTCCTATAGTTAAGCGTAGCATAAAGATCAAGTCATTTAATATAGTTCATTTGCTATATGCTTTCTGATACATAGTAACCTAATTCCTTCGACCATGAGATCATGCTAATCACCATCACCGGAAGGATGCTTTGATGACATCAAACACCACACCGTAACTAGGTGGTTATAAAGGTGGCATTGAGTGTTCGGAAAGTATGGGTTGAGGCACATGGATCAAGAGTGGGATTTGTCCATCCATATGACAGATAGATATACTCTGGGCCCTCTCGGTGGAATGTCATCCAATTAGCTTGCAAGCATGTGACTGGCTCACAAGGGATCACATATCACGGGAACGAGAAAAGAATACTTATTGGTAATGAGGTTGAACTAGGTATGCAGAGATACCGACGATCAAAACCTCGGATAAGTAAACTATCGTGAGACAAAGGGAAATTGGTATCATATGTAAGTGGTTCATTCGATCACAAAGTAATCGTAGAAATATGTGGGAGCCATATAATTTCCAGATTCCTCTATTGGTTATTGATCGGAGAAGTGTCTCGGTCATGTCGGCATAATTCACGAACCGTAGGGAGACACACTTAAGGATTCAATGTTGTTGAGTAGTTATGGAATGATGAGTAAGAGACCGAATGTTGTTCGGAGTCTCGGATGAGATCTGGGATATCACGAGGAGATCCGGAATGGTCCAGAGAATAAGATTCATATAAGGAAAGTCCTGTTTCGGAGTTCGGAAATGATTCCGGTGTTTTCACCAGGAATGTTCTAGAAGGGTCTAGAAGGTCCGGCACTCCGGAAGGGGAAAGGTACATTGATGTGTCATGACAATGTGGAATGGTTTCATCATGTACTAGGTCACTTGGTTGGGCAATATGAAGAGAGAAATCAAATCCAAGTTTGAAAGTCAAACGCCAATTTGAAAAGTCAAATCCGAAGTTTGCTTGGTGGAGGGAGAGTAGGAAACCTACCTAGGGTGGAAGTCCTACTCCCTCCACCCGCCGGCCATGAGGAGGAGTTGGAGGAGGACTCCCTCCTCCCAAACCGCCTCCCTCCCACCTATATAAGGAGGGGTAGGGCGCCCCTACCCCTTACACCCAAACCCTAGCTCTAGGCGCCACCACCCCTCCAAGTGCTGCCGCCACCGAGGGCTCCTCTAGCCGCCGAATTAGGGTTTCCCCAAACCCTAGTCGCCGGCCACACCCTCCCCTTGGTACCCTATAAACCGTAGATCGCCAAGGCCTCTCTCATACTCTACCATACTCGCTCCGGCTTAAGGCGAAGCCCTGCGGGATCTCCCCTCTACTTCCGACACCACGCCGTCGTGCTGCCGGAATCACGAGGAGAGTGCTACAACCTCCGCTGCCTGCTGGAACAAGGGAGAGGAAGGTCTTCATCGAGTACCGAACGTGTGACCGACTATGGAAGCGCTGCCGGAACGCAGCGCCGAAAGGATCTTCTACGCGATCTTGAGATCGGCAAGTGTACGACTACATCACCCACGAGAATCTGCTCTCGTTAACCGCTTTGGATCTTCGAGGGTTAGTACTCCATCGACTCGTTGCTACAATCTAGTAGATAGATCTTGGCTTGTGTGTGTTCATGCGATAGAAAATTTTTGTTTTCCATGCTACGAACCCCTACAACAAACATGACCCGAAACCCTGCGGGTGGACGGGGAATTACCTCGTCGCCGAGGATCTTGACGGCCTCCTTGTCCTGCAGGATTAAACCCCGCTCACGAAGCTTGCGCAAGTCGCCCTCGCGCATCTCCGTATGCCGCCACCCACCATCGGTGACGCGAGTGGCGGCGGTGCCTTTCTTGTTGCCGGCAGCAGCGCTGGTGCCCGCCATGGTGGAGGCCTTCTTCGGCTTCCCCATTGCAGTACGGCGATGGCGTTGGTGCAAGCGCAGAAAAGAGGAAGGAAATGATCGGAGAACGTCCAGCGCGCGACGGGAAAAGCTCGAGAAAGTGGAAGCAGTGGACAACAAATAACTGCGGTGAAAACAAACGACATGTTTTCCCTACAGTTATAAGGACGAAGACGATGAACAGGGACCATTCATCTGAAGCCCTAGCGCGAGCATCAAATCCAACCATCCACGTGTCAGCATAGCAACGAACCGTCGCTCGCACGCCGTCCACTGCACACGGAAATCGAGGAGACACCATAATTATCGCCACGTCGCACGTGACCAGTCAACTCCAAGTCAGAAAGTGGAACCCACGTTCGTCCAGTCACGTCACCTCTGGCGCCGCAGACGATTGAGGTCACCAATCGTCAGCACTGACGTCATCAAAGCCATACTGGCAACGGTTATAAATCTTTGGCTAAATAGCTAAAGTACTCACTCGAATCTACGATTCGAGCAACTACTCTGGGCTACTCCTATCAGGAGCGCTGGCCGCGCACCCAAAGCATGATTAAGGTACTACGCCAATGATCTACTCTTCGAGTCCTACGTCGAGTCTACGACTCTACTACGGACTCGGGGGCTACTCCCATAGGGAGGATTGATTCAAGCATCCGAAAAAATTGTGTCTTACGGACCTAAAACTAACAACGGCTGAATTAAAGTCTCTTCTCGAGTCTGCGACTTGAACAAACACTCGGGGGCTACTCCCATAGGGAGCGCTGGTCGCGCATCCTATGAATTATTCGACTTGATCCTTCGGATCAGAATGCAAAAACTTTTCGGCAACTTTGCCTCAACCAACGCTAAGTGAGTAACATTCTCGTTGGCCACCCGAAACACCTCCGCGGTGATAAAATTTTGGATGTTGTGTCTGCGACACAAAGATAAGACCTACAGATACTGTCTGATAGCCTGGTAACGCACCCGACTGCGCTCTGCTAGTAAAATCTATGCCAACAGGCGCGATGAAAATCCCGACGGACGCGTTGGGTACATCATTCGAAAATTACTGGGATTCTACTCATGTAAGTCCTCAACGGCCTGAGTCGAATTACGCCAGCATATGTTTCGGGTTCGAGTCGAGGGACTCGAATCTGAAGAAGATCGTGTTGTTTTGTCCTAAGACAGTTAACTGACCCTGATCCGTCAGGAGAGTCAGGCACACGCATCAACAATCCCTACACACTAAAATCATTCTCTGATGAACAGAAACAGTTGTACCCGAAAGATTGAAGAGTCCTCAGCCGAATCTACGATTCGAATGAACACTCGGGGACTACTGACATGGTTATACCCTATGGGTACACGACTTCAGCATACCTGTTCCAGCCCAAGGAAGGCCCACGAGAATATACGCGGCCCATGAAGATTTTCGGGTGGCCCAAGCCCATGACATCTTCGGATCCTTGGAGAGCATGACTAGAACAGATAGAATATTCAAAGGGGCAAACCCTAAACTTGTAACCGACTCGATCTATGCCCGGGACCTGCCTACCTCTATATAAAGGCTAGGAGGGCACGACGAGGAGGCTCTCTCTCATACCACCGCATACACACCTTCACGCCAGATTACATCTGCGCACCCCTGTACTTTTCGGTTCCGCCGTAATCAAGAGCGGTCAAGCAGGAGTAGGGTTTTCCCTCCGAGGGCCTGAACCTGGGTAAATCTCGTGTCCCCTGGTTGCTTGCCTGTTAACCGTTCCGCGATCTCCGGCACCCCCATCTTTTCCAAAACCCAAGCTCATAACAGTGGGCATTGACAAGATTAAACCTTGTCAGATGGAGATAGGTCAGGGTTGAAGATCCACTTGCAGCTGCACATTATATGGGATAAAAGATAATAATAATAATAATAATAATACACATAGTCATGTGTAATATTTTAGTAGAGATAATCTTTGTGGGCAACACGTCCTAATATACTAAAGCCCATACGAGTTACAGCCATAGCAATAGCCTTTTGATCCAACCGGTTGTACCATGAAGCACCGGGCTACAAGCAGTTATTAAGTGAAAAACACAAATCAAAATCTTAAGGAGAGATGTTGTTGTTGTTCACGAGTGGGTCGCTAAGCGAAGACCGTATAGCCTTTTCTGTCATTAGGTTTCCTATAAAATCGCCGCTAGCCAAGTATCTCACCTCAAGCCTTCATCGATCTCGGGAGCCTTGGGTACCTACAAGTCTAAAAATCAAGGCAAAAGACAAAGAAACAAAATATACAAATTTGTTATTCAAACAATACATAATACTTCCATAGATTAGATGCACATAATTGTTGCGAGGTTTCTATCCAACCCACGGCCCGTGAGAACTACTCACTCATAACAATAAGATCGAGGATAGAAAACATTCTGTAAAATACTTAGATTGAAATCAAATATTCTTATAATGCTCGTCGAATCACAAGTAGATCTCAAGTACAAAGTAATGGCTATGGCTAAGGGTGATGATGAAAGATGGAGGGGATGAACTATGGTGTAGATCTCCTTCAGTGGTGTTATGATGCAATCTAAAAATGGCGGCCTCCTGCATGGCGGCTGGGACCTCGAAATATATAAGCATATTTATGAAAGTTATAAAGTTTAACAAGACGAGACCGCCGCCACATGGTACGAGAGGGCCATACGGGCGGGCCTTGCCCGTACCAGTGATCGTTATGGACCCTGGCGCCTATAATTGCTCTAGGATTACTCGGTCGTATGAACTTTATTAAAATCCTCATTTATGACTCCTGATTTTGAATTAAGAAACGTGATTTCTGCATAACACAATTTAATGCAAAGGTTTGCATATCTTTGCAATAAGTAGTTATTGGTGGTAAGACTAGAGAGATTCTTGTCAGCTGCTTGACTAAAAATAATGTTTAAACAGGAAAAAAGATAGTTATTTTTAGAGTTCTCATCAGCACTGATGGATCGTCGATGGAGGAGTTGGATGATTTCATTTCTAGTTTGCAACGTGGAAGCTGGTCGATGGCAATAATAAAGTTAGACATTCTAGCTTCATTGTTGTCACCGATCAACACCGACTTTACGAACTAGTGTGTGTGGATTAGCATCTAGTATATTTTTGAATCTATTTTTTCTAATTTTTTTGATCTTTGTTCGTGTAGATACGTATGTGAAATCTGTTTGTAGTATTAGCGCGCGGTGTAAAATAGTGCTTCCGGTGAAACGTCAGTTTTACAATTTTATAGCACGTGACAAAATAGAACATCCGGTAAAGCGTTAGCAGATAGCATATACTCTATAGCAAAAACCGGCGCTGCAGACCAGCATTAGCGTGCGCAATTTTCCAGCGCTTGCCGGAAATGCCGTAAAGCTTAGCGGTGTATATAGCAGAAGAGAGGTATGGTTAATGTATTAAGAAAAAAAAGGTACACGGTGGTAGTACTTTTTCTAAGGAACCGGTGGGCTTTATTGATTAGGCAAACAGTGTTCATACAATCTTCGACGAGTATGGCCGCCACGCAGGACGGGTCCAGGCAAACGGTGTTCACACCACACTCACTCTCTTACCTAACTGTACTGCTATTCGCAACCTTATTACTCAACTAATTAATCTTCCGGAGCTATATATCATGTCTGCCATGAGAGATGGTTTGTGATTCAGCCAAGAGACGCCACCGTCCAGAAATATAAGATGTGTTAAGTTAGTGAAGTTAATGTATCTAGATAATTTTTAGTATGTAGATTCAAATAAATTTATATACTAAAAGATATTTAGATATATTTATTTTACAAAACTAAAATATTTTATATTTTCAAACGGGGGGAGTAGTGCAGTACTGATTGCAGCGCCACCACCACTCGTCGTTTGCACAATCCGATTCCAAATATATCCCTCTTTTTTCTCCTAATAACAACAAACTTACCGGTCACTGTGTTCTAAGATGAGTTTGAGAGAAAAAAATGAACTTGATGGGTAGTACTATAACACAAAATACCATTTCATGCCTGTCACTTTGTTAACACAAATATTTTCCATAAGCTAATACATGGTTCCTTCCTGGTTCCATACCCAAAGCATGCGATCCTTCCGAGTGGTAGGTTGTTCACGCGCAAAGTAGGTTATGGGAGCCACAAATTTCATATAAGATGTTTTAGGTTTGTGAAGAAAATGAATCGAAACTTTTTTTAGTATATAGATTCATCCAAAGTTGAGTGAATCTATATAGTAAAACAAGTCTAAATATATTTACTTCACAAAGCTAAAACATCTTATATTTTAAAATGGAGGGAGTAGTCTGGTACTCCCTCCGATCCGAATTACTTGTCACATGTTCACCGAATCTAGGCAGATTTAAGCAACACTTTGTCTAAAGCTGCGATAAGTAATTTGTATCAGAGGTAGTAACGAAAGAACATACTATTCCTCAGGCATCCATGCCTTGAAATGAAAGACGTCCGAGGGAAAGTTAAAATCTTGCTTTGGAGATTTGGCCATAATATCAGGAAGGGAGGGTGTGGAGCTAGATACGCGATGCCCTGTCTGCAGCCGCCTTGACGTCAAGAAACTGTGGAGGACCCGTCAACCTGGAAGATGTCAGACACCAACTCCTCGAATGCCCAGATGCTCGATCTGTCTTGGAGAAGATTTGGACACTGATAGTCAAACAGCAACCTTTGGTGGCTGTGATGCTTTGGGATTGGTGGACTTCAAGAAACAAAGGTATCTGCAAATCGAAACGGGGGTTTTATGACCTTCCAGACAAGGGAGCTCTCAGTGGTTGAATGAAGCCCGTGGCCTGAGTATTCTGCACTTGATTGTGCCAATTTTGTTTTCTGTCATTGAAACTGTAAATAATGTTGCCCAAAGTTTGGCTATCGGGACAAGGCTCCCCTTCATCCAGTCCCTTCTGCTTTTTTACTCGGTTTGGTTGCTAGCGATTTTGCTGCGCAACAGGTGTAACGGGAATATAATTCCGAGTTAAAAAAAAAAAGAACCAGACATTAGACTAAACAGAAGTTTATACACATATATAATAACAGGAGTATCTACCAATTTAACTTGGGCGAAAAAATATCAAAACCCACTATATTTGACACCCGACAAGACATGTTATAAATACAGATGACGTATTACAATTTGTTATAGAAAAGCATCCTATCCGAGTATTCAAAATTCAGGAATTCTACGATTTGATATTGCAAATCCCAACAGTATTTACAAACTTCGGTTCAGTACTTCAATTACACTTCATCACGACGTCACATGGTGCAACATATGCTAACCAAACTTTGACAGATGATAATAATTCTAAGAACTCAAGAAGCAGCAATTATTGCTACCCATCAGACATTCAGAATTTCCCCATCAACCAAAAATGAAGAACCAGCAACAAAATTTGAAAATACACGAAAACTGTTGAAATCTCAACAAGGTATATTCTTTTCAACTGTGGCTATATTACATTTCTTTTTCAGCCGCAGATGACCTGAATCATCCTGGGCTTCAGCCGCCATGATTACTGAGATATTATTGGCGTGCTATTGTACCGGGGTTACTAGAACCGGATCATAGCCCCACATCGCCGAACACAGAATGGCAAGGGCGAAGCTCTACAACACCAATTATATGCACAACAAACAAGTCTGCTTGAGAGAAAGGAACAATTTGTTAAAACAAGAGACAGCACTGGAAAATCTTAAAATCAATTATACTGAGAGCAAAGAAAAGTATTTCGCACCCATACATATAGAGTGGAGAAAATAGACCCAGAAGCTTCATTTTCTCTGCAAGTAGGGCTTGACAGATTCTAAAACAACCTGATCCATCAGAGGATTTTTCAACATTCAGACCAAATGTAACATTAGAAAGCACAAATCAACAAAAGTAAACAATAAAGGCTGCAGGTACTCACCCTTCCATCATAAGACAGAGAAGCAAACAAGGACGGGTCATGGGAGCTCCATGCAATTCCTACAATTTAATTAGTTATGTGATTCTTTGTCAAAACTCTAATGTACATACAAGTAGGAAGATTCAATGGTACCATAGATGCTATCTTCATAGTCAGTATAAGAGTGCAACAATGGTTCTTCTTGCCTATTTGGGGAACCAGAAGGGCTGCGAAAACAAAATGGAGGCATCAAAATTATAACTTCAAACAGACTAATCAAAAAAGAGAACTTGTGAGTGCTAACCTTTCCGGTCTAGAGTCATCAGTTCTGACTTCAGCCAACCATAAATTAACAGCTGAATCCGTTCCAGCACTCTATGGGAATTTCAATGCAGTCAGTACAAGTAAAAAAGATATATTACTAGACAAACACTTGCACAAATGCACATGCGCAGACAAAAGCCTTATACCAGAATCAGCTCATCATACTCAGGATTGTGCCGAGCGGCCCATGTCCTGTAAAAATCATTACATAAAGGTCAATAAAATTGACGTTGCTGGACTAAGAAACCGCAAAAGCAAATTAATAACCACAGATTAAACAGGCGACTCGGCAGCATCATCATATATAGGTGGTAAGTGCTTCACCACTAGATCAAACAAAAAGATAGCAACAATGTTGAGATGGGATGAAATGTATTCATTTCAAGGATGTCAAGCATCAAGCAGCACATATTCACAACTAAATACGCAATTGAGGGATTTTCATTTGAGTTTACTATAAGATACATCGACATACCAATGTGAATGTCCAGGGAGATCCTTCACAGGATGCTTAAGCATTCTGAGATCCCACAAGCGAATTCCTAATTCGTCTTCTGCTGTTGCCTGCAACGCAAAATGGATTCTCGAGCAAAGTAAATAAATGAAGGATGAATATCAGAAATTAGCAACAACTCTCACTCTGACACGGATAGTCAGATGCTAGCGTTCGACTCAGAATATTTTTACAAAAAGTTAATATCTGAGGTCCAATTAGACTAAATTAGCAATATTTTAAAGGATACAAATTCCAAATTTGATGCCAAACACAATCAGCACAAAGCATTTGATCGAACCATAACATTGTAATAACTAGTGAAAAATCAGGAGTAAATATTAACTATGTTACTTACTACTAGTGCAATAAAAAGAAACTCTGCAAAGTTGAAAGGTAACAAAGAAAATAAAAGGAATACAAAGTACCCTTTCAAGTTTACTACAGAAAGGCAACTCATAAACCAGCTCTTCTTCTGATAGAAGAAATCAAACTATTTTTTTAACTAAAAAGAGCAAGATGTACCGAACTCACAATTATGTTTTGCTTCTTGGGGTTATAATCCACATCCCGAATATGTGCATGTTCTATTGCATTTGATCTCCTGAGAATAATGAGTTCAGGTACAAGATGTTAACACAGATTTCAAAATCTAGATACAAAGTATAAGCTCAAATAATCTAATGTGGTCAGGATTGTCGAGGTACTAACTTCATAGAACGGAGATCCCAGAAGTGGAGTGATGACTCAGTTATTGCAGCAACTGCGTTGTGATTGTGTGGATCCCAAGCTCCACCACGTAAATTGGGAAGCATGTCAGCAGATCCCTGTGATATCACCTGTAACTTCGAGGCTCAAATTAGGACCATGATGAAGTACTTAAACTGATGATATTAGAGATATTAATCTTCCAGTTTTTATAGCCTGGTATTAAGCTAATGCTACAAATGAAAAGAACAGATAGACACACCTTGGCTGATTTATTTGATGGATCTATGTTCCAAAGAAAAATATTTCTATCATCAATGCTAATTAGCTTATCATGCTTCCCCAGTGGCCACCAGAGAACACTGCAAAATCAATATATACAAAGATAGCTAAGATTATGTACATAACATGAGAAGACTTATAAGGACCATGACGGAGATAAAAGAAATTGTGTAGCTCGGAATAATTTTATAGTACAAAATCATCTATTATGTGTTGTGAAACAAGTGAGGTATGTTCTGCCAAACCGATATGTTCAGTATCCAATCTTACTAAAACCCTCTCATATCAATACATGCCACATATTGCCATTACCATGGCCATACTCACAGAGCTTTACGGTTTGTCGTTTTTGTCACTCTCCAAATGAGCAACAACAGTACTTTGCAAATAAGCACCACATGGCACATCCACATTAAACAGCAAATACATTCTGCAACTGGACTCTGATTACATCCAGTCTAAAATTCAATAAGCACAAATACATCATGTACCGCAATAAGATTTAGTAGCTCTAGAGCAAGCACAGGAGTTCAAGACAATCAATAGCGCACCATCTTATCTTGGCCATGTGCTCATCGAGCTTGAAGAGCTCCTCAAGCTGAGGCGAGTTCGACTGGCCGTACAGCTCTGGGATCTTCCAAATGGACGCGCCATAACCCTCGCCTTCCATTCACATTGCAATACAGGAAGACGCTTCAGAATTGCACATCGGAATGCTCAATGTATAAAAAAAAAACAGGAGAAAGTGGGAAAGAGCGGAGCTTCTCTACCAGAGGTGTAGACCGTGGAGAAGAGCCTGTGGTCGAAGGGGCAGGACTTGAGGTCCCAGATCTCGTTGGGGTGGTAGAACAGCCCGTCGCACACGAGCTCGTTCTCCCCCGGCAGCAGCCGGATCAGGTGCACCTACTTGGTTTGGACATGAAGGATTCGAGATCCAGTTAAACAGCATTCTCTGTCACCAGAATGATAAACCGCGACTGAATTGGCGCAGTTGCAGGGCAGAAATCGAAACGCACCTCGTTCTCCTCCTTGAGGCTGAGGGTTCCGGCGAGGAAGGTGGTGGACCCGGCGTCCGCGCGCACGTCGGCGATGCACCGCGCCTAGAAGAGGGGAAAAGAGGAAGATGAGGAGACGAACGGGGGGAGTGTTCTAGAAGCTTCGAGAAGGCGGTGATGCTTGCCTGGTACTTGAGGCCGCCGTAGACGATACCGCTGGATCCGCCCTGCATTCTCGCTCCCGCCGGCGAGACGGTCGGCGATGCGAAGGGAGATCGCTGAATGGGGAGACCGCGGCAGTCGCCTTACACAGTCCTTAACAAACTGAAGTCCGCTTTGCCAGATTGGAAACGTATTGGGTGTAACAAGTGTCCTTCGACCTATTGCGTATTGTATGGTACACGTCCGTCGAGATGTGGTTGACCCTTTGCAATTTTAAATTGTCAAATATCCAACTTACCGATCACTTATTTGGGACTCCTCTGCACTTCAAAAATGTTAAAAAGGAAGATTTTAAAATTGATTATCTCAATGAAATAATATTTTGATAAATTAAGAATCTTACTCCCTTCTATCCATAATACTAAAATAGATATATCTAGCACTACAACATGTCTAAATATATTTATTACAGTGACAAGTAATATTGATTGGAGGGAGTAGTACTTTTTGAGTAGAAGGCTACTAATGGAGCACTCTTGGGTCGACAAGTACGGTCTTAGATTTGAAATGAATAGGCAGAGAAAAGACAATCTGCTAGTACAGAAGGTTTCTTTAAACTTATGAAAAGCGTTATCTAAGCGTGATCGTCATTTTTCATCTGATGTCTCTTGATCTCTCGTCATGGGTATTTAAAGTGATTGATAAAATTAGAAGAGCATTCCTATAGAAGGACAAATATGTTGTTCAAGGTGGTCATTATTTACTGGAGCAATGTTTGTCATTCAAAATGTTTTGGTGGTCTTGGCGTTTTAAACTTGGAGATTATAAAGACAGTGTTGAAGTTGTGATGGGCCTGCCATATGCAGGCCTCTCAAGTTCATCACTTCTTGTTACTCCTTATACTTCCTACATTAATCTTCCTTCTCATAGTTGGCTAAGAATGATCTGAGCTTGATCCATCCTCCAAATTGAGTTGATAATCCTTACACTTGGCTTCATTCTTCATGTAAGTCTTCATCTTGGTCTTTGAAAATCGTCACTCCCTTACACGAATTCTCATTCCTATCTAGGTCTATAACATCAAGTAATAACTGGATGTTGCAACATGCATTTGCACACCAAGTCAAACTTCATGTACAGATCTAGTCAATCAAGAAGATCCAAGAAAAACAAATAATCCAAATGTAGTACATATAGCACACAATATTCTAAGCCCGTGATATAGTAGTTGAGTATAATATCTCTAGAATTCAGGCTTAGTTGTGTAGTATATGACACCTCCTCATATAGGTTTACATTGTGATACTTAGCACATAGAGTCAAACTATTCTTTATCTCAATATTTACCCAAATTGCTCAAGTGCAACAGGATAATCTTAAGCAAATTGGTCTCAATTTGGTTTTGACTAACTTTTAGTCTCGCTCTTGGAATGGATAATATAACCAACCTATCATTTATTAGTAGCTAACCTCACATGGTCACTCCAAATGACTAATAAGTTTCTATCGAACCTCTAAATTTGAAGGTTATTAATATTTTCTGACACCTATGACTTCTATCATAGTTCTACCATGGTATTTTCATACTTCTACTCCAAGATAATTCACTAAGTACTTGTCATACTTACACTTACATCATGGTTTCGGAGCTAATCTCACCATGATCTTATTATGTTTTGTCTTTTTATCATGATTTAAGAGCTAATCTAACCATGATGACTTTACTTCACATTACTCTATCATTTAGTCTTAACATAATTTCACTTCATCACGTAAAATTCTCAAGTGAATCCCACGTGATTAATACTCATTACATCAACCTTTTATCCTAATGATATTCACCATGTTGTCTTTGGTTATTAACTAACCATAAGATTCCACTGCCTTACATAAATTCTAGGTTTAGACTACACTATTAAGACTACTTCAATTTATGTCTTGCACTTGATCCTAATCTACTATGGTCAATTGGCTTTCCTATAGTATCTTGGTGGGTTATGTCTCCTTCGGAAGACACTAAATAGCACTATACTGAGAGAAGATAAAATAATTACTACTAAGAAATAATGACTTAAGTATCTAGTGACAAAGTTGTCCTCAATTGGACACTCATCACAAGTCATAAAAATATTGGGTTTAGATAAGAGATGGCTCCTATAGTCACTATCCAACCTACAGATCTTCCTAAAAGGGTTTTAATCCTAAGGTCAAAGCATATGCTCTGATACCAACTGCGGTGACCCAGCATACCACTGCATGATGTAGTACACTATAGTCGTTGACATAACACCAATGAAATACTGTTCACTAGTATTACATCCCTCAGAGTGGTACAACAGAAACACAGCAGGTCCAAGAGATGACTATATGTTACAACTCAACTCTTTACACAAGATCCAGAGAACACTCTAGGTTAAAGAGAGAGGAAGAAACTTCTTACAAAGAAGAATCAGAAATAAACAACTCAAACACTATCAAACTATTAAGACTCGTATTTTAACTAATGGTCTGGCATTGCTGCTATTGCAATACCCTACAGAAATAGGTTCTATGGCTAGAAATTATATTACTATCTAATCAGTAACTTCGTCTTCACTTGAGTTGATGTATATGTTGTCTTTCTTGACTTCCTTGAAGAGCTTTAGCTTTTGATGATGATTCCTGAAACATAACTTGATGTAGACGTCATCTGTACTGGCTTTAGAACCTATCAAGAGCTAAGAAGATACTTTGAGTACGAGCGTACTCATCAAGTTCACTTAGAAAAGGAGTGTTTGGTGCACTATCTCTACAGCCACAGACCATAGGTCGTAGGCAATGCAGGTTTTCTTAAACATTTCTTCAAAGGTTGCTTTTATTTTGAAAAACTATGTCTGTCAGCCTTCACGGGTTTACCAGAACTTTCATGGAGTTCCTTTCCCGCCGCGTTCGCAGCTCGTTCCCGGGACAGGGAGTAACAAGTTATAGTTCTTACACTCTATAGAGGTGCGTCACTTTACCCATGAGAGATCTTAAGCTTTGTTGCACGGCCGGGAGTATGTTCCCGTTCAAACTTCCATGGTTTGAGGCCCAACCAAAGATCCAAGCCAATCACTTCCCTCTCCGCGACCTCATATGTCTGCACGATCCTTCGGGGCTGGCTCACCTTCGATAAGCCCCCTTTCGGGCAGGCTAAAATCCTGATGAGTTCCCGAAGACTCTATGACCTGGTGTTGCCCTGGCAAGTGCCATATTGAATGGTCCATCCACTAAACACCATCCATAGATAATCTAGACACCAAAAGTGTGGGGCGTAAGGGTGCCCACCCATATGTTGGATCCGCACAAGGAATCACAACGTCACATTAAGGTCGTCTTGCCTCCATACGAGAGGAAAAGGATATAGCTGACTTCTCCGTCCCATTCCAAATCTCATGGTCAACGCGTAATATACGGCGCAAGAATCACTGGCGACATTGGTTGTTAAGTCCTAGAGGATATATTCCTAAGCAGTGGTATTCCAACTGCCAGATTTAATAGATTAGCTGATCACCCTGGATCAGTTACCAATAGTTTACATTATTATCAAAAATAGTGTTTTCTGACCTTTTTGGAATGCAGGTGATGACAACATTGATTTTTAAAATACTTTACAGAAAATAATCAAAAGGACATGAGCAAGTGTGAACTTGCCTTTTGTGATTGCAAGATTATGCACTCATGGTCTTCAGGACAATATAAGATCCAATATCTGAAATCGGCATCATTGGTCCGGTAAGGACTAATGTTTAAAGAAGCAAGATGCTTTTATGCATAAGTAATGTAATGCAAGTTGATAAACTCGAATCCCGGGGGTAACGTTGTTCTAGGGTTTGGATACTAGAAATGGTTACTTTAGAATGTGTTATCCTTTTTAGATAAGTTTCATACTTGTGTTTCTTATTAAGTCTTGTGAGTGTGTGTGAAACAATATGTAAACATAATGGCATACAACAATAAGATATACTAATGAGATGTGCTACTCAAGGACTGCTTATATGAGAATTATCTTATCTTCAAGTTTTACCTTGCAAGTGATGACATTTATAAGGAACTTAAGTGTTAACAATCCTAGGTATATAAGTAAAGCTTAATGTAATGTGATTATTATTAATTTTCATGTGTTGACTGAAGTGGCAAAACGAATAACTTTTGAAGAAAAGATTCCTCTATTAAGGTTTAAACAATCTTTGTGGCTAATCAGAGGTGGTTGATGTTATTTGTGCTTGCTGGAACAGTTTGGACTTGAGATGCTTTACAACTTAATTATAACATACCAAAGTTAACTATAAAGTATATAATAAAGTTTTTAGCATTATACTTAAAAGTCTGGTAGACTAAAGTTAACTTTAAAACATAGATGGACCTTGTTCACTTCATAATGTTTCTTTAAAGTTACTTAAGAATGGTATTACTTTTATTTGGTAGTGGTTTCTTTACATTATAAATGTATAAAGGGATTTACCTCCCTATAAGGGTGTGGTTAAGGTTTGTGAATAAGTAAACAATATTATTTACTACTTATGAACTCACTTATAGTGTTTTGATTTGTTTATAAACTTGTGGTTAAAGTAAAGGAATGAGTTTTATCTCATTACAATTATTCTTGGAGATTTTAGATTGGATAAGAATCCTTTTATAAAATAATCTACATTAATGGTTGAGAGATAATTTAATAAAATTATATTTAAAGTGTGTTAATTCATTTTGATTTCATACTACCAATATTTAAGACTAATACTATTTATTAGACTCAATTTACTAAATTTTAGAATTATTAGCAAATTTTATTTACCTTTATATGAATTATTAGTTGAGGAAATGGGTTTAAATTCAAGTTGTTAAAGTGTTTGAATTTTTATTTAACTCAAAAGTAGTATATTATATTTTTAATACATGGTATTATTTTTGGGATTAGTTTGGTATATTACATTTATTTTTATGATTTATAAATAATAAGATATGATTTTTACAATGTTTAATACTTTATAAACACTTAATAAATAATAAATATTTAATTAAGTGAAATAATAATGCATGATTATAGTTTTAAATTTTATTTCTTAATTTTCTAAGATTTTTGGTATTTTATTTGTATTTTTAACATTTATCATTATTAAAATATGAATTATCAAAGTTTTATTACTTATAAATTCTTTATTAAATAATAATTATTTAAATTGTTAACATAATAATGTTTGATAATAGTTTTAAGTTATAGATTTCATTTTTCTACAAATTTTCATATATTATACACATTTTTATGAATTATAAATCAAAAGTTATTAATTAAACAAGATTTAATCACTTTATTACATTTCAGGAAATATTTATATTTAATTTTATAATGTTTTATCTAATTTCTAAACAGAGAACATTATTTTATACCAATACAGAACCTACCCAAGGTCATTGACCAGTGGGGTCGAGTACACCTCATCTGCCACATAGGCACAGACCAAGTCAAATTTGTTGACTGGGTTGGGGTGACATCAGCATGCTGTCATGCTGACCTCATCCATGGATGATCCTCTCAGATCAAACGACGATCGGATGATTGAGTACACACGCACGGTCGAGACTGGGCTTGCTGTAAAGAGGCTGCGATGGCGAGCCAAATAGTGGCGGCGCGGCTAGTTTTTGGTCGCTGGAGCACGGTGCACGACGGTGGCCGACGGCGGCAATGTCGGGTGCTTGTGGTGGGAGCGAATTAAGGTGAATTACAGAGTACAAGAGGTACTGGAAGAACCAGTGGCTCACCAGGATGCCGTCGGTGAGCTCGAGAAGGCTCGGGGTAGCCGGAATCAATGGGGAGGACGGTGGCCGGAGTTGGGAACGAGGTCTCAATCCGAGCGTCTAGGACTTCACCGGCTTGTGCTGATGGGGGAAATCGACGGAGTCGAACATGGCGAGTCTTTCAAGCATCACGGCGTGACTCGGGACGGCTGGAAGCGAGCTCTAGCTCGAGCCATGGCGGTTAGGGTTTCGACAGAAGGGGAATTTGATAGGAGGAAGAGATAGGGGAAGGGATGGCATGCAGGGTTTCTCCACGCGATGCTGCGGTCCTATTATAGAGCTTCTAGAGCGGCGGCGCGCATCGTGGCATTGATCGGGTGGTCGCCGGAGCTCCACCGAGCTCCTTCCCCGTCGATGCCTTCTATCACGAGGAGCAAGAAAGGAAAAAAGAGATCGAAGGGGTTGTTGGAGATATGCCCTAGAGGCAATAATAAATGTGGTTATTATTATATCTTTGTGTTTATGATAAATGTTTACATTCATGCTATAATAGTATTAACAAGGAAACATTGATACTTGTGTGATTTGTGAACTTAATTTGAAGTCCCTAGCATAGCCTCTATACATCACTAGCTTGTTGGTTGATAAATGATTGTGGTTTCCCTATCATGAACATTGAGATGTTATCAACAACAAGATCATATCGTTAGGAGAATGATATGATGGACATACTCCTATAGATAAGCGTAGCATAAAGATCAAGTCATTTCAATAGTTCAATTGCTATATGCTTTCTGATACATAGTAACCTAATTCCTTCGACCATGAGATCATGCATATCACCTTTACCGGATGGATGCTTTAATGACATCAAACACCACACCGTAACTGGGTGGCTATAAAGGTGGCATTGAGTGTTCGGAAAGTATTGGTTGAAACACATGGATCAAGAGTGGGACTTGTCCATCCATATGACGGATAGATATACTCTAGGCCCTCTCTGTGGAATGTCATCCAATTAGCGTGACTGGCTCACAAGGGATCACATATCACGGGAACGAGAAAAGAGTACTTATCGGTAATGAGGTTGAACTAGGTATGCAGAGATACCGACGATCATAACCTCGGATAAGTAAACTATCGTGAGACAAAGGGAAATTGGTATCGTATGTAAGTGGTTCATTCGATCGCAAAGTAATCGTAGAAATATGTGGGAGCCATATGAATTTCCAGATTCCTCTATTGGTTATTGTTCGGAGAAGTGTCTCGATCATGTCCGCATAATTCACGAACCGTAGGAAGACACACTTATGGATTCGACGTTGTTTGAGTAGTTATGGAATGAATGAGAAAGAGACCGAATGTTGTTCGGAGTCTCGGATGGGATCCGGGATATCACGAGGAGATCCGGAATGGTCCGGAGAATAAGATTCATATAAGGAAAGTCACGTTTCGGAGTTGGGGAATGATTCCGGTGTTTTCATCAGGAATGTTCTAGAAGGTTCCGGAATGTCCGGCACTCCGGAGGGGAAGGGGTACATGAATGTGTCATTACAAGTTGGAATGATTGCATCATGTACTAAGTGTCTTCGCTGTCCAAAATAAAGGGTTTATTCAAATCCTAGATTGAAAAGTCAAACGGCTAGTTTGAAAGTCAAACGGTAAGTTTTTGGAAAGAGGAAAAGAGGAGGAAGTGGGAAACCGAGTTGGGGAGGGAATCCCTCCTCCAACAGGCGGCGCCCCCTCCAAGCCGAGTTGGGGAGGGACGGTCCCCTCCCTCCCCTTGGCCGCCGGCCCCTCCACCTATATAAGGAGGGGCAGGGCTCCCTCCTAGCACACACAAGTACCTCTCCTCAAACCCTAGCTTGGCGCCTACCACCATAGCCGCCGCCCCCTAGGGTTTTGCCCTAGTCGCCGACTTGGGGGTCCCCGGAACCCTAGCCGCCGGCTCTAGAATCTCCTCCTTGGTGTGTCTAAAACCTAGATCGCCGAGGAGCTCTCTCATACTCCACCATACTCGCTCCGGCTTAAGGCGAAGCCCTTGCGAGATCTCCCCTCTACTTCCGGTACCACGCCGTTGTGCTGCCGGAATCGCGAGGAGAGTGCTACAACCTCCGCTGCCTGCTGGAACAAGGGAGAGGAAGGTCTTCGTCGAGTACCGAACGTGTGACCGACTGCGGGAGCGCTGCCGGAATGCAGCGCCGGAAGGATCGTCTACGCGATCTTGAGATCGGGAAGAGTACGACTACATCACCCATGAGAATCCGCTCTCGTTAAACACTTTGGAATCTTCGAGGGTAAGTTATTCCATCGACTCGTTGCTACAATCTAGTAGATAGATCTTGGCTTGTTTGTTTGTATGCGATAGAAATTTTTTGTTTTCCATGCTACGAAACCCTACAGTGGTATCAGAGCCGTGTCTATATGTAGATCTGTTGCACGAGTAGAACACAATGGTCATTGTGGGCGTTGATGCTTTTATTGTCGATTGCTTCTTGTGTACTTTGCCTCTTGCGGTATGTTGGGATGAAGCGGCCCGGGCTAACCTTACATGACATCGTTCATGAGACTTGCTCCACGCTTGACATGCAACTTGTATTGCATAAGTGGCTTTGCGGGTGCCTGTTTCTCCTAGCATAGTTAAGATCCAATTTACAACGGGTGATTAACAATACTAGTATCAATGTTGTGGTTCATGTTCGTAAGTTAGAACGACACTTATTGAAAGCCCCAAACCACGTAAAATATGCAAAGAAAGTAGAGGCGTCTAACTTTGTTTTGCAGGGGTGTGCAGTGATGTGATATGGCCATGATTGTGATTATATTTGATGTATGCAATGTTCCTTATTGTAAGTTGGCAACCGGCAGGAGCCATATGGTTGTCTTTAATTTATGTTAAGACCCGCGTGTCTATTCAAAGTAGTTGTAATAGTTGAAGCCGGTGGACGACAACCATGGAGAAGCGTCATTAACCTTGATGCAATGCCGGTGATGATGGAGATCATGTTCGTGCTTGAAGATGGAGATCGGAAGCACAAAGAAGAAAGGCCATATCATATCACATATTTTGAATTGCATGTGATGTTAATCCTTTATGCATCTTGTATTGCTTAGTAAACGACGGTAGCATTATAAGATGATCCCTCATGCACATGAATTTCAAGTCATAAAGTGTTCACCCTTAGTTAGCACCGTTGCTAAAGCTTGTTGTTTCGAAGCACCACGTGATGATCGGGTGTGTTAGATTCTGCAAGTGTATACAACGTGAGCAAGCCAGATTTGCTCATGCAGAAACTAAGGTTTGATCTTGACGAGCCTAGCATGTACAGACATGGTCTCGGAACACGGATCACCGAAAGGTAAAGCATGAATCATATAGTATATATGATGAACATGTCGATTGTTCGCCATTGAAACTATATCAACTCTCGTGATGATCGGTGTTGATGTAGTGGATTTGGTTCGTGTGATCACTAAAACAATGTGAGGGATATTGTTTTGAGTGGGAGTTCACCTAGATTAACTTTATTATTAATTTGAACTCAATTTGTCATAAACTTAGTCTAAACTATTGCAAATATGTTGTAGATCAATGGCAGCCCCTACCATCAATTTTAATGCGTTCCTAGAGAAAGAAAAGTTGAAAAACAATGGAAGCAACTTCGCGGATTGGTTCCGCAATTTGAGGATTGTCCTCACAGCTGGTAATTTGACCTATGTGCTGGATGCACCGCTGGGTGACCCACCTGCAGCTGATGCTTCCGATGAAGTAAAGAATGTTTACCTCGCTCGGAAGAATTAGTACTCCATAGTTCAGTGTGCTATCTTGTATGGTTTGGAATCGGAGCTTCAGAAAAGGTTTGAGAATTCAGACCCATATGATATTGTCGAGGATCTCAAATTGATCTTTGAGACTCATGCGGCAATTGAAACTTATGAGGCTTCTGAAAAGTTCTTTAACTGCAAGATGGAAGAGGGCAGCTCCGTCAGTGAGCATGTGCTTAAGATGTCTGGGCACGCAAAGAAACTTCAAAGATTGGGTATAGTGATTCCTAATGCTTTGGGGATTTACCGTGTCCTCCAATCACTACCACCAAGTTACAAGAACTTTGTGATGAACTACAACATGCAGAACATGAACAAGCAGTTGCCAGAACTGTTTGCTATGTTAAAGTCTGTAGAAGTGGAGATCAAGAAAGAGCACCAAGTGTTGTTGGTCAATAAGACCACCAAATTCAAGAAAGGCAAGTCTAAGCAGAAGGGACACTTCAAGAAGGGTGGTAAGAAAGTTACCACGCCGGCGAAGAAGACCAAGGCTGGACCTAAGCCTGAAACTGAGTGCTTTTACTGCAAGGGAGAAGGTCACTGGAAGCGGAATTGCCCAAAGTACTTGGCGGATTTGAAGAACGGCAACATCAAGAAGAAAGGTATATCTGATGTACATGTTATTGATGTGTATCTCACTAGTACTCGTAGTAGTGCCTGGGTATTTGATACTGGTTCGGTTGCTCATATTTGTAACTCGAAACAGGTGCTGCAGAATAAACGGAAGCTAGCGAAGAACGAGGTGACGATGCGCGTGGGAAACGGATCAAAGGTTGATGTGATCGCGGTCGGCACGCTACCCCTTCATCTACCATCGGGATTAGTTTTATACTTAAATAATTGTTATTTGGTGCCTGCGTTGAGCATGAACATTATATCGGGATCTTGTTTATTGCGAGACGGTTACTTGTTTAAGTCCGAGAATAATGGTTGTTCGATTTATATGAGTAATATGTTTTATGCACATGCACCTTTGATAGATGGTCTATTCTTATTGAATCTCGATAGTGGAAATACACACATTAATAACATTGAGGCTAAACGTTTGAAATCGAGCGATAACTCGACCTATATGTGGCACTGTCGTCTTGGTCACATTGGAGTGAAGCGTATGAAGAAACTCCATTCTGATGGACTTCTTGAATCACTTGATTTTGAATCACTTGATAGATGCGAAGCATGTCTGATGGGTAAAATGACTAAGACTCCATTTTCTGGTATGATGGAGCGAGCTACAGACTTATTGGAAATCATACATACCGATGTATGTGGTCCAATGAGTGTAGCGTCGCGTGGTGGTTATCGTTATGTTCTTACCTTAACAGATGACTTGAATAGATATGGGTATATCTATTTCATGAAACATAAGTCCGAAACTTTCGAGAAGTTTAAGGAGTTTCAAAGTGAGGTAGAGAATCAACGTAACAAGAAGATTAAATTTCTGCGTTCTGATCGTGGAGGTGAATATCTAAGTTACGAGTTTGGCGAGCATTTGAAGAAATGCGGAATACTTTCACAGTTGACACCGCCGGGAACACCACAGCGTAATGGTGTGTCCGAACGTCGTAATCGAACTCTCTTAGATATGGTTCGTTCTATGATGTCACTTACAGATTTACCGCTATCATTTTGGGGTTATGCATTAGAAACAGCCGCATTCACTTTAAATAGGGCACCGTCTAAATCCGTTGAAACGACACCGTATGAATTATGGTTTGGGAAGAAACCTAGATTGTCGTTCCTTAAAGTTTGGGGTTGCGAAGCCTATGTAAAGAAGTTACAGCCGGACAAGCTTGAACCCAAAGCGGAAAAATGCGTCTTCATAGGATACCCGAAGGAAACTATTGGGTATACCTTCTATCATAGATCCGAAGGCAAAATCTTCGTTGCCAAGAATGGATTCTTTCTAGAGAAGGAATTTCTCTCGAAAGAAGTGACTGGAAGGAAAGTAGAACTCGACGAGGTTGTTGAACCTTCTCTCGAAATTGCGAGTAGCGCAGCACCGGAAGAAGTTCCTATGGTGCCTGCACCAATTAGAGAGGAAGCTAATGATGATGATCATGAAACTTCGGTTGAAGTTGCTACAGAGCCTCGGAGGTCAACGAGAACTCGTACCACTCCAGATTGGTATGATCCCGTTATGAGTGTCATGTTGGTAGATAACACCGATGACCCCGAGACATATGAGGAAGCGATGATGAGCCCAGATTCCAATAAATGGCAAGAAGCCATGAAATCCGAGATTGGATCCATGTACGAAAACCAAGTATGGACTTTGGTGGACTTACCGGATGGCCGGAAGGCTGTCGAGAACAAATGGATCTTCAAGAAGAAAACAGATGCTGATGGTAATGTTACTGTCTATAAAGCTCGACTTGTCGCAAAAGGGTTTCGACAAATTCAAGGAGTTGACTACGATGAGACTTTCTCACCAGTAGCGAAGCTAAAGTCTATGAGGATTATGTTAGCAATCGCTGCATATTATGATTATGAGATATGGCAGATGGATGTCAAAACAGCATTCCTCAATGGAGACATTGATGAAGAGTTGTATATGATGCAACCCAAAGGTTTTGTCGATCCTAAAGATGATAACAAGGTATGCAAACTTCAACGGTCCATCTATGGATTGAAGCAAGCATCCCGAAGTTGGAATCAACGTTTTGATAAGGTGATCAAAAGTTTTGGTTTTATACAAACTTATGGAGAAGCTTGTTTTTACAAGAAAGTGAGTGGGAGCTCTGTAGCATTCTTAATACTATATGTGGATGACATATTGTTGATTGGGAATGATGTAGACCTTCTTAATAGTGTCAAGGAATTTTTGAATAATAGTTTTTCAATGAAGGATCTTGGCGAAGCAGCTTACATATTAGGCATAAAGATTTATAGAGATAGATCGAGACGCCTAATATCATTGTCACAAAGTACATATTTGGACAAAGTTCTAAAGAGGTTTGGAATGGAAGATAGCAAGAAAGGGTTCTTGCCCATGTTGCCCAATACGACCTTGAGTAAAACTCAAAGTCCGACATCGGCAGAAGATAGAGAAAGGATGAGTAAGACTCCCTATGCCTCAACCATAGGATCTCTAATGTATGTCATGCTATGTACTAGACCCGACATTGCATATGCTGTTAGTTTAACTAGCAGATATCAAAGTGATCCAGGAATGGATCATTGGACAGCGGTCAAAAACATCCTTAAGTACTTGAGAAGAACTAAGGATATGGTTCTTTCTTATGGAGGTGATGAACAGCTCGTTGTTAATGGTTACACCGATGCTAGTTGGAACACCGATCCGGATGATTCTAAATCACAATCTGGATACGTATTTATTTTGAATGGTGCAGCAGTTAGCTGGAGGAGTGCAAAGCAAAGCGTTGTGGCGAGATCTTCAACTGAATCGGAATACATGGCTGCTTCGGAGGCTTCACAAGAAGCGATATGGATGAAAGAGTTCATTACAGAGCTGGGTGTGGTTCCTAGTGCGCTGGACCCAATGTCTATCTACTGTGATAACATGGGCGCCATAGCCAATGCGCAAGAACCAAGGTCACACAAGAAGCTGAAGCACATCAAGCTATGTTTTCACGCTATTCGAGAACATATCCAAGATGGGGATATAAAGATTTGCAAAGTACACACAAATCTGAATGTGGCGGATCCGTTGACTAAACCTCTCCCGAGGGCAAAACATGACCAACACCAAACTGCCATGGGTGTTCGGTATATTACCATGTAATCTAGATTAGATGACTCTAGTGCAAGTGGGAGACTGTTGGAGATATGCCCTAGAGGCAATAATAAATGTGGTTATTATTATATCTTTGTGTTTATGATAAATGTTTACATTCATGCTATAATAGTATTAACAAGGAAACATTGATACTTGTGTGATTTGTAAACTTAATTTGAAGTCCCTAGTATAGCCTCTATACATCACTAGCTTGTTGGTTGATAAATGATTGTGGTTTCCCTATCATGAATATTGAGATGTTATCAACAACAAGATCATATCGTTAGGAGAATGATATGATGGACATACTCCTATAGATAAGCGTAGCATAAAGATCAAGTCATTTCAATAGTTCAATTGCTATATGCTTTCTGATACATAGTAACCTAATTCCTTCGACCATGAGATCATGCATATCACCTTTACCGGATGGATGCTTTGATGACATCAAACACCACACCGTAACTGGGTGGCTATAAAGGTGGCATTGAGTGTGCGGAAAGTATTGGTTGAAACACATGGATCAAGAGTGGGATTTGTCCATCCATATGACGGATAGATATACTCTGGGCCCTCTCGGTGGAATGTCATCCAATTAGCTTGCAAGCATGTGACTGGCTCACAAGGGATCACATATCACGGGAACGAGAAAAGAGTACTTATCGGTAACGAGGTTGAACTAGGTATGCAGAGATACCGACGATCATAACCTCGGATAAGTAAACTATCGTGAGACAAAGGGAAATTGGTATCGTATGTAAGTGGTTCATTCGATCGCAAAGTAATCGTAGAAATATGTGGGAGCCATATGAATTTCCAGATTCCTCTATTGGTTATTGTTCGGAGAAGTGTCTCGATCATGTCCGCATAATTCACGAACCGTAGGGAGACACACTTAAGGATTCGACGTTGTTTGAGTAGTTATGGAATGAATGAGAAAGAGACCGAATGTTGTTCGGAGTCTCGGATGGGATCCGGGATATCACGAGGAGATCCGGAATGGTCCGGAGAATAAGATTCATATAAGGAAAGTCCCGTTTCGGAGTTGGGGAATGATTCCGGTGTTTTCATCGGGAATGTTCTAGAAGGTTCCGGAATGTCCGACACTCCGGAGGGGAAGGGGTACATGAATGTGTCATTACAAGTTGGAATGATTGCATCATGTACTAAGTGTCTTCGCTGTCCAAAATAAAGGGTTTATTCAAATCCTAGATTGAAAAGTCAAACGGCTAGTTTGAAAGTCAAACGACAAGTTTTTGGAAAGAGGAAAAGAGGAGGAAGTGGGAAACCGAGTTGGGGAGGGAATACCTCCTCCAACCGGCGGCGCCCCCTCCAAGCCGAGTTGGGGAGGGACTCCCCTCCCTCCCCTTGGCCGCCGGCCCCTCCACCTATATAAGGAGGGGCAGGGCTCCCTCCTAGCACACACAAGTACCTCTCCTCAAACCCTAGCTTGGCGCCTACCACCATAGCCGCCGCCCCCTAGGGTTTTGCCCTAGCCGCCGACTTGGGGGTCCCCGGAACCCTAGCCGCCGGCTCTAGCATCTCCTCCTTGGTGTGTCTAAAACCTAGATCGCCGAGGAGCTCTCTCATACTCCACCATACTCGCTCCGACTTAAGGTGAAGCCCTTGCGAGATCTCCCCTCTACTTCCGGTACCACGCTGTTGTGCTGCCGGAATCGCGAGGAGAGTGCTACAACCTCCGCTGCCTGCTGGAACAAGGGAGAGGAAGGTCTTCGTCGAGTACCGAACGTGTGACCGACTGCGGGAGCGCTGCCGGAACGCAGCGCCGGAAGGATCGTCTACGCGATCTTGAGATCGGGAAGAGTACGACTACATCACCCACGAGAATCCGCTCTCGTTAAACACTTTGGAATCTTCGAGGGTAAGTTATTCCATCGACTCGTTGCTACAATCTAGTAGATAGATCTTGGCTTGTTTGTTTGTATGCGATAGAAAATTTTTGTTTTCCATGCTACGAAACCCTACAGGGGTATGCGGGCCGGTCGTGGGCTAGGCGGGCCATGGGGAAGAAGAAGAGGAAGCTGACGGTTGTTGCTTGTGGGCGATGGATAAGAGAGAGAGAGAGAGAGAGAGAGAGAGAGAGAATAGGCCTCAGGCCTGGTTTCGTTTTTCTTTTTAATTACACATTTTCTATTTCCTGTTTTAATTTCTAAACTTATATTTACACAATTGTTTGCAAATTTCTTTATAGAACTATTTTCTAAATAGCTGCAACACTAATGAAGTGTATTTAGATTTTGTGTATATTTTTATTATATAAGATTATCACTTCTTTATTTTCTTATACATATATGTACATATTTTTCTTTTGTATTTGTAGGGTCTTTTGATATGAGTTTAATTTATCTAATGTCCATAAACTTATTAAAGAATGCATTACTATTTAATCCAGGAGTTTTGATTCTTATTGTTTTATAATATTAAAGAAACTTTTATATATATTGATCCTTCATTATTATTTGATACATAGAGTTTTGAGTAATTACTATGGTTAATATTATTATTCTCATAAATTTAAGAAATAGCAATGTAGATATTTTATTATATCTAACACAGAAGTTAGGGTTTGAATTGCAAATGCTAACCCTAGGGTTTAGGGTTCTTAATATATTTATATTCTTCTGTTGTTGTGAATAAAGATTAATGGCTAAGACATATTGTTTTTATGTTTGTGATCTAGAATGATATCACCTTTTAAATTAAAATAGTGGGATTGTTTTCTAGGCTAACTTATGAGAGAGAATTGATAAAGATAGTTCCTAAGTACCTATGAGAATGATGGTGGAGAATGTCCAAGATGTGTTGAAGTGATTTGATGTAGGAAATTATTCCTATCAATCATTGTGGGAACAAGATGATTGCTCCAACAGATGGGATGGATGTTAAGCTTGACTATGAATTTAGGGTTTAATGTTTATCCAAAATTCCTATCTTCCATGATTCACAATCCTGGAATTTTAATTAAGGAATTCCTTTCCTAGATATTCTACTTCTTCCTATCCATCAACATGTGTTAACATGATGAGCTTTGCTTCACAACAATATTTGTCAACACCCGGATTTTTCAATCCTAGATGCATGTTATGCCATACATCGCAATCCCAGGATTACCATTTTTGCAAGACATGACAGAATTGGATACCATAGTACATCATCCATTACAAACGATACATAAGTTCTTACACAAATAGGGATCTCACGATCCAGTTCTTAATACAACTTCAAGCAGCGGAATACGTAATAATAATGGTAGCGTAGGCGAAGCTCCATCTTCGGGGTCACAGGCAATGCTGACGATGGGAGATGATCCTAGTTGTCGTAACCTTCTTGGGGTCCATCTTCCAGGTACTCCTCTTCGTAGTCTGGCCATGGGAATAGCCAGGGACAAAGCCATGAGTACTCTTTAAGTACTCGCAAGCTAAAACTAACAGGTAAAGGGGGTTTTGGGTAATAGGACACTAGGCTCTAGGGTTGTTTTGCAAAAGCCAGATTTATCTCTACTAAGTTCCGAAGCTAGTCACAATTTTATAACTCCTAGGTGGGATCTTGTAACTCAGGTCACAACTTTGTTGTGGTCAAGTCAAAGTCTCAATTCATTTCACAAGTCAATTTTGAAAAGTCTGACGGGGGAATAGTATGGCCACTCCAACTGTCCATAACCGCGGACGCGGCTATTCGAATAGTTTGACACTCTGCAGAGATTGTACACTTTCACCACAACATTCGATACATCCGTCAGGAACAAATCCTGAATTCACCATACTCAGTATGCGGATAATCAATCCTAACCTTTCAATTACACGCCCTAGTATAAGCACCTCTCCTGTGAGTTTGGCCTCCCAACCATGACCAACTGTTATCTTGGGTACTGCACAGGTGGACAATCTTCACAAGGTAGCCTCAGCTCAGACCTTGGTCGTGAGGGAACTAATACTAAGGTATATAAGTTTCAAGTCAAGCCCTACCCAATATTCGGGTATTGTGGTTGTACGATAAAATTGGAATGGTATCGCATCCAAACAACCATTAGTTTTATAAAGGGCTAAGGCTCATGCCTCAACGTTTTCATCGCCAAAATCATCAAGTGTTCGGAAACACATGTCCAAAACATTTCAATAGAATGATCCATCATTCCAAGGTTTTCATAACCATTTTTCCACCAAGTAAACCCATCTAAAGTTGATCAAGTTTTATGCTTAGCACTAGCATCTACAGGTAGGGGTAGTACTAATGAGGGGTGGTGAACTAGTGGAGTTTCAACTAAGTACAACCTTATATCTTAGGATGATATATAGGTTTCTAACTTAGGCCAAATTTTATGCTCTTTATGCAACCTTCAGAATTTTTCTAGTATCTACAAGTCACTTAAGTCAACTCTAAGTTAAAGCTTTGATAAAGAAATAAAGTAAGAAGCAAGCTTGCAAATAAAACTAGGATTGGTTTATCAAGTGGGTATGATCACATATGCTTAAGGCATATAGTAGGCATAGTAACAAGCAAGTATTTGCTTGCACAAAATCAGTATAAGCTTGCTAAATTGCAAGTGTTAACTTGCATAGGTCAACTTGATTAGTAAGGCTTGCCTTGGGCAGAGCAGTGGTTGAAGTTCTCCTCGGCTTTTTCTTCGTAGTATCCTTCTTCCTCCTCGTATCCTTGGTCGGTACTAGCGTCTATGAATAAATACGAGGTACACAATCACCAAACAATACTTAACTACTTGCAATCATCACACACAAGGGTCCTATAGATGATCTAGCATCATCTCTAACATTACAAGGTTAAGGCTTGATTTAATTCCTTTTATTTTTAGAAAAGTAATTTCTACTCATTGAAAAACTACTTAAGATTTAATATTCTCCAAACCAAACATGGGATCATGTTGACACATGTCATCACCACATATTGTAGTCCATGGGAATGTGATTTAAAGTGGTGTCACAATTTAATAAGGTTTTACCCTTTTATTCTAATTAATTAAAGTGGCTAGAAATGCCTATGTAGCATTCTTTTATTACTTGAACATTATTTCTGCAAGTTAACCTATATATTTTTATATATTCTGAAAGGTATGGTTAATTGTGATTTTTGAGAGTTGAAATCAACTCAAAATCTATTATGGTTTAAATTTGAAAAATGTTTGAATGCAGAAAAGATTTTGCCTTGTTATTTTTACTAAGGATGATCTACAAATCCAAATGACTTGAATCCAACGGGCTTGAATTCAGCATTCATAGACCTTTCCAACAAAATTGGTTTCATTCAAATTGGTGCACTAAATCGATCTGGGTTGATTTTTGAAGTTGGGTACAGAAGTGTGTTTGAATTAAAATAGAAAAGATTTAATTCAAATCACTGGGCTGCGCGGGAAAAGTTAACGGGCCGGCCTGCTAAGCGCGGTGCTCCCGCGGGCTGCTTAAGTGGGTGTCCCCACTCGTCAGTGACACGGGGCTGGGCGAAGCGGTATGGGGCAACGTGGGTCGTTTGATCTGATTCTAATCCAACGGTTGGGATTCATCGTCGACGCGAGACAACGCCGGCGAGAACGAAACCTAGCGCGGCCAGTGGGGGGGTGCTGGGCGCTCACCGGGGTACTGGCGAGGGTCGACGAGGCGGGCGAACGACGAAGTCGACGACGGCGAACTCAGGGGTGGTCGCGGCAGCTCCTGGGGTGGACGAAATCGATGGCTCCCTTCTTCTCTAGAGGTGGCGGGCTCCGGTAAAATTCCGGCGGGGTGGTGCTTGCCTTGCTCTGAGAACGGTGTGGCACGATCAGTGAGGAGAGGGGAGTGAGATGGTGTTAAGAAATCGAGCGGGGGTGGCCTCTATTTATATTCGAGCGAGGGGACCGTCGGGGCGCACGGTGAGCTCGTCGGGGGCGATGTTACTGGCGGCTATTAGCATGGGCAAGGGTAGGGGACGGTGTGGTGTCTCCTAGCGATGCTCAACGACATGGTTTTTAGGCATGGGACAGTGCGGCTTGGTCTGGAACGGGCGATGCTCTGCGCGGCCGAGGCGGCGTCTTCGACGGCGAGTGGTGGCTATGTGTCACGGGGCGGCGAACGGGGATGTCTGGCGGTCTCCTGGGTCGGTGGGGATTGTGTATGCACGCGGTGAGGGCGGCACGCGGTCTGTGGGCTTCGGTCGAGGGTGGTGCTTTGGCGCACGCTCGACATGGTCTCTGGCGGTCTGGGCGCGGTTCGTGCGCGTGGTCCAGGGCTTGGCAAGGCTCGAGCAGTGGATAGGGAGTGGCGATGGGCAGTGGGCTGCCTCCCAGACATGCTGGCTAGGCTTGCTGCTGCTCCTAACTTGTTGTCGACTATGGGGTGGCAAGGGTGTGCTCGGCTGTTCACCATTGATGGCAATGGCAAGCTCACAGTGGTGCTAGTGCTTGGTTAATCTTCCTAGATGATCTACTGAGCTGATTGTGAGCTAAATGGGGAACCAGTTAGGCAAGAATCACTGCTCACAATAGTGTTTGATGTTTGTTTGATTTGTGTCTGCAACCTGTTTGATGAAATGGCCGCATGAAATCAAGTTTTGAATTTTGAAAAGATTTTTGGTGGGTTTGCTAGATTGGTGCTGGTGAGTCTGCAGATGCTTGGGTTTTGAAAGTTGAGCTTGTTTGAGTGGTTTTTGAAAAAGTGGGATCTTCCCATATGATAAAGATTCAATTTTAAATTGTCATTTAAACTATGCATTTGAAAGTTTCTGGATGATCACAAAGTGGGCCTTGATACCTTGTTATGAGTAAATTCAAGGGGTGCAAAGATCCAGAAAAGTTTCCATTAGGTTCTGAAAGTTTGAGACAGCCAAAGTAGGCATGAGAGTTAAATTGGTCAAAATGACCATTCATTTAATATATGTGTTTTGATTTACTCGTCTTTAGGAAAAGTGTGGGAAATGTATTAGATGATGTTTATTTCACCTAAAAAAAAATTTACAAGCAATGACACAATCAAACAAGGTGGTTTAAAAGAATTTCAAAATCAATGCATACACATATGCATGCATTCATAATTTTAATTAGAAAAGTTTTTGTTAACCCCAAACTTGATGATTAGAGTTTGATGTTCCAAGTTTAGTATTTTTGGGATGTTACAAACCTTCCCCCCTTAAACAAAATCTCGTCCCGAGATTTGAAAAAGGACGAAAAGATTACCTAGGATTTGAAGAGATCGAGAAACTCCGTCCTGATGTGATCTTCGCGCTCCCAGGTAGCTTCCTCTTCTGTGTGGTTGCTCCACTGAATCTTGAGAAACTTGATGCTTCGGGTTCGGGTAGTTCGAAAAGCTTCTTCCAAAATGCGGATGGGTACTTCGGGATAGGTCAGGTCATCGTTGATTTCTATGGTCCGATGGTCGATATTCTTGAATACTTCGGTCTTCTCGGGGACTTCGAGACACTTGCGAAGTAACGAGATATGGAACACATTGTGCACGGCTGACATCTCTTCAGGTAGCTCCAATTGGTATGATACTTCTCCTCGACGGTTCAGAATCTGGAAAGGTCTGATATATCTGGGGGCTAACTTTCCTTTGAGTTGGAAACGCTGCATTTCCTTCAATGGCGACACTTTCAGATAAACAAAATCTCCTATGTTGAAGGCGAGGTCTCTACGTCTCTTGTCGGTGTAACTCTTCTGTCGGGATTGGGAGGTCTTGAGGTGCTCACGAATCTTGTGAACCTTCTCTTCTGCTTCTCGTAGGATGTCGGGTCCAAAAATCTGACTCTCTCCTACTTCCGACCAGTTCAAAGGGGTGCGACACTTTCTTCCGTACATGAATTCAAAGGGGGCCATTTGCAAACTGGCTTGATAACTGTTGTTGTATGAAAATTCTGCAGCCGGCAGACAGTCTTCCCACTTGGATCCATATTCTAACACACATGCTCTCAGCATATCTTCGAGTATTTGGTTTACTCGCTTCGTTTGTCCATCGGTATGAGGGTGATATGCGGTGCTGAAATCTAGACGGGTTCCTAAACCTTCTTGGACTTTCTTCCAGAATCTCGAGGTAAACTGAGTTCCTCGATCCGATACTATGTTCTTAGTGACTCCGTGCAAACTGACGATTCTAGCGATGTACAACTCCGCTAGTTTCGAACCCTGATATGTGGTTTTGACGGGCAAGAAATGGGCGACTTTGGACAATCTGTCCACTATGACCCAGATAGAGTCATTTCCCCTACTAGAAGTAGGTAGTCCAGTGATAAAGTCCATTCCTACAGAATCCCATTTCCATTCTGGAATCTGCAATGGTTGCAACAATCCAGCGGGTCTTTGATGTCCTACCTTGACTCGCTGACATATATCACACTTGGCGATATAGGTTCCGATTTCTCTCTTCATCTTATGCCACCAAAATTGCTCTTTTAAATCTTGATACATCTTAGTTCCTCCGGGATGGATAAAATAAAGAGTATCATGAGCCTCCTTCAAAATAACTTCTTTCAATTCAAAATCTGCTGGTACATAAAGGCGTCCTTTGTACCACAACACTCCTTCTTCGTCCTCGGTGAATCCGGGTACTTTGCTTGTACCGATACGACGCTTGATTCCGTCGATACTAGCATTTTCCTTCTGCGCCTCCTTAATCTGACTGATCAAAGTGGGCTGGAGTTCTATGCTAGCCAAAAATCCTTCACTTACTAATTCCATTCGAAAATCTTCCATCTCCTTGTGCAAACTTGGTTGCTCCTTCAAAATCATGGAGTTCAAGCGGCACGGCAATCTGCTAAGGGCATCGGCTACCACGTTGGCTTTACCAGGGTGATAGTGAATGTCCAGGTCATAATCCTTGATTAGCTCAATCCATCTTCTCTGCCTCATATTCATCTCCTTCTGAGTGAATATATACTTTAGGCTCTTGTGATCCGAATAAATCTCACAACGGTTTCCCATCAGGTAATGTCTCCATGTCTTCAGGGCTAGAACTACGGCTGCGAGTTCGAGGTCATCGGTTGGGTAGTTTTGCTCATGTTGCTTCAATTGTCGAGATAGGTAAGATATAACTTTGCCTTCTTGCATTAGCACACATCCGAGACCAATCTTGGATGCGTCACAATACACATCGAAGGGCTTCGTGATATCCGGCATGATCAAGATTGGGGCTGAAATCAATCTCCTTTTGAGTTCTTGAAAACTTGCTTCACATTTGTCGGTCCATTCAAACTTCTTGTCCTTCTTCAGCAATTGGGTCATGGGTCTGGAGATACTAGAGAATCCTTCTACGAATTTGCGGTACTATCCCGCCAATCCGAGAAATGCACGAACTTGGGTTTGAGTGGTTGGGGCTTGCCAATCTTCTACATCTTTCACATTGGCAGGGTCAACGGCAATTCCTCCGGCTGATACAATTGACCGAGGAATCCTACTTCCTGTAACCAGAATTCACATTTGCTAAACTTTGCATACAACTGATGCTCTCTAAGGGTTCCAAGAATGGTCCTTAGGTGTAGCTCATGTTCTTCTTCTGGTTTGGAATAAATCAGAATGTCATCGATGAAAACAACGACAAACTTATCCAGGAAGTCCATAAAAATCTTATTCATGAGATTCATGAAATAAGCGGGGGCATTGGTTAATCCAAAAGACATGACTGTATACTCATACAATCCATATCTGGTGGTAAAGGCAGTCTTTGGAATATCCTCTGCACGAATCTTGAGTTGATGATAGCCAGTTCTAAGATCAATCTTAGAAAACACCTTGGCACCGGTCAACTGATCAAACAAATCTTCTATCTTGGGCAAGGGGTACTTGTTCTTGATGGTGACATCATTCAACTTCCGATAATCCATACACAAACGGTTACCTCCATCCTTCTTGTCCACAAACAAGACAGGTGATCTCCATGGTGACGCACTTGGTTGAATCAATCCAATTTCTAGCATGGAATCCAGTTACTTCTTCAGTTCTGCGAGCTCTGACGGGTTCATACTATAGGGTCTCTGGGATATGGGTCCGGTTCCGGGGATTAGTTCAATGATAAACTCGATATCCCGATCTGGGGGCATACCGGGCAAAACATCTGGAAATACATCGGGGTATTCACAGACTATCCGGACTTGGTCAATGGTAGGTTGGGCTATACTCTTGTTGCATTTGAATTGGCGAGGTAAGGTTTCAGATATATGTTCGACTGATATTCCGGCTGTACTGGTCATGGTGATGTCTTTCTTGGCACAGTCAATCAATCCTTTATGTTTGGACTGGTCATTGTTGGTGTTGAACTTGGGTGGGGCACGGGTGAAATTGCTAGAGTTGCCGGGGTTGTTGTGATTTCCTTCGGGTCTAGGGTTTCCACGGTTGGGGTAGGTCGGACGGTTCATCGGGGGTCTGTTGGTTCTTGGGGCAAATCCTGGAGATGGGTTGGGGCGATACTTTGGGGTCTGATGGGTTCCTGGCTGATGCATCATACGACGCTTGCGGTTCTCATTGGCTTGGTTGATCTTTCCTTCCATCTGGATGGTAGAGTCGACAAGGGCTTCAATATCCGCAAAGGGAATATTGACTAACACCGTCTGCATCTCGTCATGCAGACCATTCAGGAACCTCTCCTTCTTCTTGGCTTCCGTGTCTATCTCGTCCGGGGCATACCTAGCTAATGAAAAAAAATTGTCACGGTATTCCACTACAGTCCTCCTTCCTTGCTTCAGCTCTCTGAACTCGTCTCTCATTCTCTTGATCAAACCCGGTGGCACATGGGTTCTGCTGAACTTGACCTTGAATTCCTCCCAGGTCATCATCTGGCCTCCGTTCATTGCGCGAACGCTGTTCCACCATGCCCTGGCATCTCCGGCTAGATAATGGGTGGCAAACAGAACTTTCTCGTTGGCTTCCACTCTGGCGACTTCTAGGTTATTTTCCATGGTTTGCAGCCAATCATCGGCGTCTAGGGGTTCTTCTGACTTAGTGAAAATAGGTGGGTTGGTATTCGGGAAATTCTTGAGCTTAGATCCATGGTTGTCCTGATTTCCGTGGCCTTGGTTGGTGTGGGCTAGCTGGGCTATCTGTTGTAGAGTGGCTAGGTTGGCTTGACGTTCCGCTCTTTCAGCTTCGCGGTCAGAAGTCAATATTTGCAGGATCTGCAACATCAGGTCCGTGGCTGAACCACTTCCTCCACGTGGCATCTGAAGATTTAGATAGATCATGAGAAAAGAGGGAAATTTCTAAGGTTTCGGGGACTTTGAAAAGTTTTAAAGGTTTGACTCAGATTTTTCTAGCAACTTGGTTTTTCATTCATTCATTCATAGCACACAGTATAACACACACCACAACAAAGAAAAACAGATGGTTTTAAGAACCATTCTGAGAACTACGATACAGTGGGACCGAATACTGTAGGGATTCGTAGCATGGAAAACAAAAAAATTCTATCGCATACAAACAAACAATCCAAGATCTATCTACTAGATTGTAGCAACGAGTCGATGGAATAACTTACCCTCGAAGATTCCAAAGTGTTTAACGAGAGCGGATTCTCGTGGGTGATGTAGTCGTACTCTTCCCGATCTCAAGATCGCGTAGATGATCCTTCCGGCGCTGCGTTCCGGCAGCGCTCCCGCAGTCGGTCACACGTTCGGTACTCGACGAAGACCTTCCTCTCCCTTGTTCTAGCAGGCAGCGGAGGTTTTAGCACTCTCCTCGCGATTCCGGCAGCACAACGGCGTGGTACCGGAAGTAGAGGGGAGGTCTCGCAGGGCTTCGCCTTAAGCCGGAGCGAGTATGGTGGAGTATGAGAGAGCTCCTCGGCGATCTAGGTTTTAGACACACCAAGGAGGAGATGATAGAGCCGGCGGCTAGGGTTCCGGGGACCCCCAAGTCGGCGGCTAGGGCAAAACCCTAGGGGGCGGCGGCGGCTATGGTGGTAGGCGCCAAGCTAGGGTTTAAGGAGAGGTACTTGTGTGTGCTAGGAGGGAGCCCTGCCCCTCCTTATATAGGTGGAGGGGCCGGCGGACAAGGGGAGGGAGGGGAGTCCCTCCCCAACTCGGCTTGGAGGGGGCGCTGCCGGTTGGAGGAGGGATTCCCTCCCCAACTCGGTTTCCCACTTCCTCCTCTTTTCCTCTTTCCAAAAACTTGCCGTTTGACTTTCAAACTAGCCGTTTGACTTTTCAATTTAGGATTTGAATAAACCCTTTATTTTGGATAGCAAAGACACTTAGTACATGATGCAATCATTCCAACTTGTAATGACACATTCATGTACCCCTTCCCCTCCGGAGTGCCGGACATTCCGGAACCTTCTAGAACATTCCCGATGAAAACACCGGAATCATTCCCCAACTCCGAAACGGGACTTTCCTTATATGAATCTTATTCTCCGGACCATTCCGGATCTCCTCGTGATATCCCGGATCCCATCCGAGACTCCGAACAACATTCGGTCTCTTTCTCATTCATTCCATAACTACTCAAACAACGTCGAATCCTTAAGTGTGTCTCCCTATGGTTCGTGAATTATGCGGACATGATCGAGACACTTCTCCGAACAATAACCAATAGAGGAATCTGGAAATTCATATGGCTCCCACATATTTCTACGATTACTTTGCGATCGAATGAACCACTTACATACGATACCAATTTCCCTTTGTCTCACGATAGTTTACTTATCCGAGGTTATGATCGTCGGTATCTCTGCATACCTAGTTCAACCTCGTTACCGATAAGTACTCTTTTCTCGTTCCCGTGATATGTGATTCCTTGTGATCCAGTCACATGCTTGCAAGCTAATTGGATGACATTCCACCGAGAGGGCCCAGAGTATATATATCCGTCATATGGATGGACAAATCCCACTCTTGATCCATGTGTTTCAACCAATACTTTCCGAACACTCAATGCCACCTTTATAGCCACCCAGTTACGGTGTGGTGTTTGATGTCATCAAAGCATCCATCCGGTAAAGGTGATATGCATGATCTCATGGTCGAAGGAATTAGGTTACTATGTATCAGAAAGCATATAGCAATTGAACTATTGAAATGACTTGATCTTTATGCTACGCTTATCTATAGGAGTATGTCCATCATATCATTCTCCTAACGATATGATCTTGTTGTTGATAACATCTCAATGTTCATGATAGGGAAACCACAATCATTTATCAACCAACAAGCTAGTGATGTATAGAGGCTATACTAGGGACTTCAAATTAAGTTTACAAATCACACAAGTATCAATGTTTCCTTGTTAATACTATTATAGCATGAATGTAAATATTTATCATAAACACAAAGATATAATAATAACCACATTTATTATTGCCTCTAGGGCATATCTCCAACAGTCTCCCACTTGCACTAGAGCCATCTAATATAGATTACATGGTAATATACCGAACACCCATGGAAGTTTGGTGTTGGTCATGTTTTACCCTCGGGAGAGGTTTAGTCAACGGATCCGCCACATTCAGATCTGTGTGTACTTTGCAAATCTTTATATCCCCATCTTGGATATGTTCTCGAATAGCGTGAAAACGTAGCTTGATGTGCTTCAGCTTCTTGTGTGACCTTGGTTCTTGCGCATTGGCTATGGCGCCCATGTTATCACAGTAGATAGACATTGGGTCCAGCGCACTAGGAACCACACCCAGCTCTGTAATGAACTCTTTCATCCATATCGCTTCTTGTGAAGCCTCCGAAGCAGCCATGTATTCCGATTCAGTTGAAGATCTCGCCACAACGCTTTGCTTTGCACTCCTCCAGCTAACTGCTGCACCATTCAAAATAAATACGTATCCAGATTGTGATTTAGAATCATCCGGATCGGTGTTCCAACTAGCATCGGTGTAACCATTAACAACGAGCTGTTCATCACCTCCATAAGAAAGAACCATATCCTTAGTTCTTCTCAAGTACTTAAGGATGTTTTTGACCGCTGTCCAATGATCCATTCCTGGATCACTTTGATATCTGCTAGTTAAACTAACAGCATATGCAATGTCGGGTCTAGTACATAGCATGACATACATTAGAGATCCTATGGCTGAGGCATAGGGAGTCTTACTCATCCTTTCTCTATCTTCTGCCGATGTCGGACTTTGAGTTTTACTCAAGGTCGTATTGGGCAACATGGGCAAGAACCCTTTCTTGCTATCTTCCATTCCAAACCTCTTTAGAACTTTGTCCAAATATGTACTCTGTGACAATGATATTTGGCGTTTTGATCTATCTCTATAAATTTTTATGCCTAATATGTAAGCTGCTTCGCCAAGATCCTTCATTGAAAAACTATTATACAAATATTCCTTGACACTATTAAGAAGGTCTACATCATTCCCAATCAACAATATATCATCCACATATAGTATTAAGAATGCTACAGAGCTCCCACTCACTTTCTTGTAAATACAAGCTTCTCCATAAGTTTGTATAAAACCAAAACTTTTGATCACCTTATCAAAACGTTGATTCCAACTTCGAGATGCTTGCTTCAATCCATAGATGGACCGTTGAAGTTTGCATACCTTGTTAGCATCTTTAGGATCGACAAAACCTTTGGGTTGCATCATATACAACTCTTCATCAATGTCTCCATTGAGGAATGCTGTTTTGACATCCATCTGCCATATCTCATAATCATAATATGCAGCGATTGCTAACATAATCCTCACAGACTTTAGCTTCGCTACTGGTGAGAAAGTCTCATCGTAGTCAACTCCTTGAATTTGTCGAAACCTTTTTGCGACAAGTCGAGCTTTATAGACAGTAACATTACCATCAGCATATGTTTTCTTCTTGAAGATCCATTTGTTCTCGACAGCCTTCCGGCCATCCGGTAAGTCCACCAAAGTCCATACTTGGTTTTCGTACATGGATCCAATCTCGGATTTCATGGCTTCTTGCCATTTATTGGAATCTGGGCTCATCATCGCTTCCTCATATGTCTCGGGGTCATCGGTGTTATCTACCAACATGACACTCATAACGGGATCATACCAATCTGGAGTGGTACGAGTTATCGTTGACCTCCGAGGCTCTGTAGCAACTTCAACCGAAGTTTCATGATCATCATCATTAGCTTCCTCTCTAATTGGTGCAGGCACCACAGGAACTTCTTCCGGTGCTGCGCTACTCGCAATTTCGAGAGAAGGTTCGACAACCTCGTCGAGTTCTACTTTCCTTCCAGTCACTTCTTTCGAGAGAAATTCCTTCTCTAGAAAGAATCCATTCTTGGCAACGAAGATTTTGCCTTCGGATCTATGATAGAAGGTATACCCAATAGTTTCCTTCGGGTATCCTATGAAGACGCATTTTTCCGCTTTGGGTTCAAGCTTGTCCGGCTGTAACTTCTTTACATAGGCTTCGCAACCCCAAACTTTAAGGAACGACAATCTAGGTTTCTTCCCAAACCATAATTCATACGGTGTCGTTTCAACGGATTTAGACGGTGCCCTATTTAAAGTGAATGCGGCTGTTTCTAATGCATAACCCCAAAATGATAGCGGTAAATCTGTAAGTGACATCATAGAACGAACCATATCTAAGAGAGTTCGATTACGACGTTCGGACACACCATTACGCTGTGGTGTTCCCGGCGGTGTCAACTGTGAAAGTATTCCGCATTTCTTCAAATGCTCACCAAACTCGTAACTTAGATATTCACCTCCACGATCAGAACGCAGAAATTTAATCTTCTTGTTACGTTGATTCTCTACCTCACTTTGAAACTCCTTAAACTTCTCGAAAGTTTCGGACTTATGTTTCATGAAATAGATATACCCATATCTATTCAAGTCATCTGTTAAGGTAAGAACATAACGATAACCACCACGCGACGCTACACTCATTGGACCACATACATCGGTATGTATGATTTCCAATAAGTCTGTAGCTCGCTCCATCATACCAGAAAATGGAGTCTTAGTCATTTTACCCATCAGACATGCTTCGCATCTATCAAGTGATTCAAAATCAAGTGATTCAAGAAGTCCATCAGAATGGAGTTTCTTCATACGCTTCACTCCAATGTGACCAAGACGACAGTGCCACATATAGGTCGAGTTATCGCTCGATTTCAAACGTTTAGCCTCAATGTTATTAATGTGTGTATTTCCACTATCGAGATTCAATAAGAATAGACCATCTATCAAAGGTGCATGTGCATAAAACATATTACTCATATAAATCGAACAACCATTATTCTCGGACTTAAACAAGTAACCGTCTCGCAATAAACAAGATCCCGATATAATGTTCATGCTCAACGCAGGCACCAAATAACAATTATTTAAGTATAAAACTAATCCCGATGGTAGATGAAGGGGTAGCGTGCCGACCGCAATCACATCAACCTTTGATCCGTTTCCCACGCGCATCGTCACCTCGTTCTTCGCTAGCTTCCGTTTATTCTGCAGCACCTGTTTCGAGTTACAAATATGAGCAATCGAACCAGTATCAAATACCCAGGCACTACTACGAGTACTAGTGAGATACACATCAATAACATGTATATCAGATATACCTTTCTTCTTGATGTTGCCGTTCTTCAAATCCGCCAAGTACTTTGGGCAATTCCGCTTCCAGTGACCTTCTCCCTTGCAGTAAAAGCACTCAGTTTCAGGCTTAGGTCCAGCCTTGGTCTTCTTCGCCGGTGTGGTAACTTTCTTACCACCCTTCTTGAAGTGTCCCTTCTGCTTAGACTTGCCTTTCTTGAATTTGGTGGTCTTATTGACCAACAACACTTGGTGCTCTTTCTTGATCTCCACTTCTGCAGACTTTAACATAGCAAACAGTTCTGGCAACTGCCTGTTCATGTTCTGCATGTTGTAGTTCATCACAAAGTTCTTGTAACTTGGTGGTAGTGATTGGAGGACACGGTAAATCCCCAAAGCATTAGGAATCACTATACCCAAGCTTTGAAGTTTGTTTGCGTGCCCATACATCTTAAGCACATGTTCACTGACGGAGCTGCCCTCTTCCATCTTGCAGTTAAAGAACTTTTCAGAAGCCTCATAACTTTCAATTGCCGCATGAGTCTCAAAGATCAATTTGAGATCCTCGACAATATCATATGGGTCTGAATTCTCAAACCTTTTCCGAAGCTCCGATTCCAAACCATACAAGATAGCACATTGAACTATGGAGTACTGATTCTTCCGAGCGAGGTAAACATTCTTTACTTCATCGGAAGCATCAGCTGCAGGTGGGTCACCCAGTGGTGCATCCAGCACATAGGTCAAATTACCAGCTGTGAGGACAATCCTCAAATTGCGGAACCAATCCGCGAAGTTGCTTCCATTGTTTTTCAACTTTTCTTTCTCTAGGAACGCATTAAAATTGATGGTAGGGGCTGCCATTGATCTACAACATATTTGCAATAGTTTAGACTAAGTTTATGACAAATTGAGTTCAAATTAATAATAAAGTTAATCTAGGTGAACTCCCACTCAAAACAATATCCCTCACATTGTTTTAGTGATCACACGAACCAAATCCACTACATCAACACCGATCATCACGAGAGTTGATATAGTTTCAATGGCGAACAATCGACATGTTCATCATATCTACTATATGATTCATGCTTTACCTTTCGGTGATCCGTGTTCCGAGACCATGTCTGTACATGCTAGGCTCGTCAAGATCAAACCTTAGTTTCCGCATGAGCAAATCTGGCTTGCTCACGTTGTATACACTTGCAGAATCTAACACACCCGATCATCACGTGGTGCTTCGAAACAACAAGCTTTAGCAACGGTGCTAACTAAGGGTGAACACTTTATGACTTGAAATTCATGTGCATGAGGGATCATCTTATAATGCTACCGTCGTTTACTAAGCAATACAAGATGCATAAAGGATTAACATCACATGCAATTCAAAATATGTGATATGATATGGCCTTTCTTCTTTGTGCTTCCGATCTCCATCTTCAAGCACGAACATGATCTCCATCATCACCGGCATTGCATCAAGGTCAATGACGCTTCTCCATGGTTGTCGTCCACCGGCTTCAACTATTACAACTACTTTGAATAGACACGCGGGTCTTAATATAAATTAAAGACAACCATATGGCTCCTGCCGGTTGCCAACTTACAATGAGGAACATTGCATACATCAAATATAATCACAATCATGGCCATATCACATCACTGCACACCCCTGCAAAACAAAGTTAGACGCCTCTACTTTCTTTGCATATTTTACGTGGTTTGGGGCTTTCAATAAGTGTCGTTCTAACTTACGAACATGAACCACAACATTGATACTAGTATTGTTAATCACCCGTTGTAAATTGGATCTTAACTATGCTAGGAGAAACAGGCACCCGCAAAGCCACTTATGCAATACAAGTTGCATGTCAAGCGTGGAGCAAGTCTCATGAACGATGTCATGTAAGGTTAGCCCGGGCCGCTTCATCCCAACATACCGCAAGATGCAAAGTACACAAGAAGCAATCGACAATAAAAGCATCAATGCCCACAATGACCATTGTGTTCTACTCGTGCAACAGATCTACATATAGACACGGCTCTGATACCACTGTAGGGATTCGTAGCATGGAAAACAAAAAATTTCTATCGCATACAAACAAACAAGCCAAGATCTATCTACTAGATTGTAGCAACGAGTCGATGGAATAACTTACCCTCGAAGATTCCAAAGTGTTTAACGAGAGCGGATTCTCGTGGGTGATGTAGTCGTACTCTTCCCGATCTCAAGATCGCGTAGACGATCCTTCCGGCGCTGCGTTCCGGCAGCGCTCCCGCAGTCGGTCACACGTTCGGTACTCGACGAAGACCTTCCTCTCCCTTGTTCCAGCAGGCAGCGGAGGTTGTAGCACTCTCCTCGTGATTCCGGCAGCACAACGGCGTGGTACCGGAAGTAGAGGGGAGATCTCGCAGGGCTTCGCCTTAAGCCGGAGCGAGTATGGTGGAGTATGAGAGAGCTCCTCGGCGATCTAGGTTTTAGACACACCAAGGAGGAGATGATAGAGCCGGCGGCTAGGGTTTCGGGGACCCCCAAGTCGGCGGCTAGGGCAAAACCCTAGGGGGCGGCGGCTATGGTGGTAGGCGCCAAGCTAGGGTTTGAGGAGAGGTACTTGTGTGTGCTAGGAGGGAGCCCTGCCCCTCCTTATATAGGTGGAGGGGCCGGCGGACAAGGGGAGGGAGGGGAGTCCCTCCCCAACTCGGCTTGGAGGGGGCGCCGCCGGTTGGAGGAGGGATTCCCTCCCCAACTCGGTTTCCCACTTCCTCCTCTTTTCCTCTTTCCAAAAACTTGCCGTTTGACTTTCAAACTAGCCGTTTGACTTTTCAATTTAGGATTTGAATAAACCCTTTATTTTGGACAGCGAAGACACTTAGTACATGATGCAATCATTCCAAATTGTAATGACACATTCATGTACCCCTTCCCCTCCGGAGTGTCGGACATTCCGGAACCTTCTAGAACATTCCCGATGAAAACACCGGAATCATTCCCCAACTCCGAAATGGGAATTTCCTTATATGAATCTTATTCTCCGGACCATTCCGGATCTCCTCGTGATATCCCGGATCCCATCCGAGACTCCGAACAACATTCGGTCTCTTTCTCATTCATTCCATAACTACTCAAACAACGTCGAATCCTTAAGTGTGTCTCCCTACGGTTCGTGAATTATGCGGACATGATCGAGACACTTCTCCGAACAATAACCAATAGAGGAATCTAGAAATTCATATGGCTCCCACATATTTCTACGATTACTTTGCGATCGAATGAACCACTTACATACGATACCAATTTCCCTTTGTCTCACGATAGTTTACTTATCCGAGGTTATGATCGTCGGTATCTCTGCATACCTAGTTCAACCTCGTTACCGATAAGTACTCTTTTCTCGTTCCCGTGATATGTGATCCCTTGTGAGCCAGTCACATGCTTGCAAGCTAATTGGATGACATTCCACCGAGAGGTCCCAGAGTATATCTATCCGTCATATGGATGGACAAATCCCACTCTTGATCCATGTGTTTCAACCAATACTTTCCGCACACTCAATGCCACCTTTATAGCCACCCAGTTACGGTGTGGTGTTTGATGTCATCAAAGCATCCATCCGGTAAAGGTGATATGCATGATCTCATGGTCGAAGGAATTAGGTTACTATGTATCAGAAAGCATATAGCAATTGAACTATTGAAATGACTTGATCTTTATGCTACGCTTATCTATAGGAGTATGTCCATCATATCATTCTCCTAACGATATGATCTTGTTGTTGATAACATCTCAATATTCATGATAGGGAAACCACAATCATTTATCAACCAACAAGCTAGTGATGTATAGAGGCTATACTAGGGACTTCAAATTAAGTTTACAAATCACACAAGTATCAATATTTCCTTGTTAATACTATTATAGCATGAATGTAAATATTTATCATAAACACAAAGATATAATAATAACCACATTTATTATTGCCTCTAGGGCATATCTCCAACAAATACTACTCACTACGCTAGTGCTCAAGTGCTACTACTCCTCGGAATCTGTGGCTCCATCATTTTCATCATCATCATCATCGATGAAGGCGAAATCATCCTCATCGGTGAAGAAGTCCATGGCCTGATCCTCCAGAAACTCATCGTCATTGCTGAGATAGGAGTAAGGGTCTCCATGAAGATCCTCTCCGGCATTCTCCCTTTCCTCCAACTGCATGTCTCTCTCGTGGATGGTCTCCTCCAAAGATGAGATGCGGTGGCGAAGACGGGCAATAATGCGCTCCTTCTTGTCGAGCTGACGGCGGCGAGACTTGCGATCCCTTGCTAGCATGGCGATGGTCTGATCCTTTGTCTTGATGATGGCAGACTTGTGGTTGCAGTAGTCACGGCAGTTGTCCAACTCCTGCTGACGATCGTACATCATGAAGCTATGGTGGTCCAATTGAGTCTTCAGCTCGGGGTGGTATGGGGCTTCCAGTGGTTGTCCATTTGCATCACGCCTTGGGCAAAACTCAAAGCGAGTACCCTTGATCTGATTGATGCTCTGCCCACACAGACGGGAAAGAGCTTCCTGCATTGCTCTGGCAAGTCCATCGAGCCAGTTGTTTTCCCTCAAGGTAAACTGAATTCCCTCCGCAGTGGGAGGTTCAATCTTTCCTCGGAGACTTGCAACAATTAGCCACTGCAGATCTTCTCCTCCTTGATCATTGAGTTGATCTCCGAAGAACTCGGGGTGCGGACGCTCCAGAAGTTCTGAAAGCTAGTCCAAATCCCTCTCAAAGATAAGGTCTCCTCCATTCCCCAGTTCGAAAACTTGTTGTACTTCACGTCCATCTATAAGAATAGAGGATGAGTAGATTAGCAGGGTGATCAAGTGTGTCAAAATTTTATGTATTTTGCAAGAGTTTTTGAGGAACATGAATTTTTATGAAAGAATAAAAGGGATAAGAATTAGAATAAGTTTTTGTAAATATTTGTTTTCTTTGGTTTTGAAACTAAGTTTTTTTGGTTCAAACATCCAGTCTAACTAGGGTCTCCTATGGTCAGGATGGCTCTGATACCAACTTGTCAACACCCGGATTTTTCAATCCTAGATGCCTGTTATGCCATACATCGCAATCCTAGGATTACCATTTTTGCGAGACATAACAGAATTGGATACCATAATACATCATCCATTACAAATGATACATAAGTTCTTACACAAATAGGGATCTCACGATCCAGTTCTTAATACAACTTCAAGCAGCGGAATACGTAATAATAACGGTAGCGTAGGCGAAGCTCCATCTTCGGGGTCACAGGCAATGCTGACGATGGGAGATGATCCTAGTTGTCGTAACCTTCCTGGGGTCCATCTTCCAGGTACTCCTCTTCATAGTATGGCCATGGGAATAGCCAGGGACAAAGCCATGAGTACTCTTTAAGTACTCGCAAGCTAAAACTAACAGGTAAAGGGGTTTTTGGGTAATAGGACACTAGGCTCTAGGGTTGTTTTGCAAAAGCCAGATTTATCTCTACCAAGTTCCGAAGCTAGTCACAATTTTATAACTCCTAGGTGGGATCTTGTAACTCAGGTCACAACTCTATTGTGGTCAAGTCAAAGTCTCAATTCATTTCACAAGTCAATTTTGAAAAGTCTGACGGGGGAACAGTATGGCCACTCCAACTGTCCATAACCGCGGACGCGGCTATTCGAATAGTTTGACACTCTGTAGAGATTGTACACTTTCACCACAACATTCGATACATCCGTCAGGAACAAATCCTGAATTCACCATACTCAGTATGCGGATAATCAATCCTAACCTTTTAATTACACGCCCTAGTATAAGCACCTCTCCTGTGAGTTTGGCCTCCCAACCATGACCAACTGTCATCTTGGGTACTACACATGTGGACAATCTTCACAAGGTAGCCTCAGCTCAGACCTTGGCCGTGAGGGAACTAATACTAAGGTATATAAGTTTCCAGTCAAGCCCTACCCAATATTCGGGTATTGTGGTTGTATAATAAAATTGGAATGGTATCGCATCCAGACAACCATTAGTTTTATAAAGGGCTAAGGCTCATGCCTCAACGTTTTCATCGTCAAAATCATCAAGTGTTCGGAAACACATGTCCAAAACATTTCAATAGAATGATCCATCATTCCAAGGTTTTCATAACCATTTTTCCACCAAGTAAACCCATCTAAAGTTGATCAAGTTTTATGCTTAGCACTAGCATCTACAGGTAGGGGTAGTACTAATGAGGGGTGGTGAACTAGTGGAGTTTCAACTAAGTACAACCTTATATCTTAGGATGATATCAAGGTTTCTAACTTAGGCCAAATTTTATGCTCTTTATGCAACCTTCAAATTTTTTCTAGTATCTACAAGTCACTTAAGTCAACTCTAAGTTAAAGCTTTGATAAAGAAATAAAGTAAGAAGCTTGCAAATAAAACTAGGATTGGTTTATCAAGTGGGTATGATCACATATGCTTAAGGCATATAGTAGGCACAGTAACAAGCAAGTATTTGCTTGCACAAAATCAGTATAAGCTTGCTAAATTGCAAGTGTTAGCTTGCATAGGTCAACTTGATTAGTAAGGCTTGCCTTGGGCAGAGCAGCGGTTGAAGTTCTCCTCGGCTTCTTCTTCGTAGTATCCTTCTTCCTCCTCGTATCCTTGGTCGGTGCTAGCGTCTATGAATAAATACGAGGTACACAATCACCAAACAATACTTAACTACTTGCAATCATCACACACAAGGGTCCTATAGATGATCTAGCATCATCTCTAACATTACAAGGTTAAGGCTTGATTTAATTCCTTTTATTTTTAGAAAAGTAATTTCTACTCATTGAAAAACTACTTAAGACTTAATATTCTCCAAACTAAACATGGGATCATGTTGACACATGTCATCACCACATATTGTAGTCCATGGGAATGTGATTTAAAGTGGTGTCACAATTTAATAAGGTTTTACCCTTTTATTCTAATTAATTAAAGTGGCTAGAAATGCCTATGTAGCATTCTTTTATTACTTGAACATTATTTATGCAAGTAAACCTATATATTTTTATATATTCTGAAAGGTATGGTTAAATGTGATTTTTGAGAGTTGGAATCAACTCAAAAGCTATTATGGTTTAAATTTGAAAAATGTTTGAATGCAGAAAAGCTTCTGCCTTGTTATTTTTACTAAGGATGATCTACAAATCCAAATGACTTGAATCCAACGGGCTTGGATTCAGCATTCACAGTCCTTTCCAACAAAATTGGTTTCATTCAAATTGGTGCACTGAATCGATCTGGGTTGATTTTTGAAGTTGGGTACAGAAGTGTGTTTGAATTAAAATAGAAAAGATTTAATTCAAATCACTGGGCTGCGCGGAAAAATTTAACGGGCCGGCCTGCTAAGCGCGGTGCTCCCGCGGGCTGCTTAAGTGGGTGTCCCCACTCGTCAGTGACACGGGGTTGGGCGAAGCAGTATGAGGCAACGTGGGTCGTTCGATCTGATTCTAATCCAACGACTGGGAGTCATCGTCGACGCGAGACAACGCCGGCGAGAACGAAACCTAGCGCGGCCAGTGGGGGGTGCTGGGGGCTCACCAGGGTACTGGCGAGGGTCGGCGAGGCGGGCGAACGACGAAGTCGACGACGGCGAACTCAGGGGTGGTCGCGGCAGCTCCTGGGGTGGACGAAATCGATGGCTCCCTTCTTCTCAAGAGGCGGCGGGCTCCGGTGAAATTCCGACAGGGTGGTGCTTGCCTTGCTCTGAGAACGGTGTGGCACGATCAGTGAGGAGAGGGGAGTGAGATGGTGTGAAGAAATCGAGCGGGGGTGGCCTCTATTTATAGTCGAGCGAGGGGACCGTCGGGGCGCACGGTGAGCTCGTCGGGGGCAATGTTACAGGCAGCTATTGGCATTGGCAAGGGTAGGGGACGGTGTGGTGTCTCCTGGCGATGCTCAACGACATGGTTTTGAGGCATGGGGCGGTGCGGCTTAGTCTGGAACGGGCGATGCTCTGCGCGGCAGAGGCGGCGTCTTCGACGGCGTGTGGTGGCTATGTGTCACGGGGCGACGAACGGGGATGTCTGGCTGTCTCCTGGGTCGGTGGGGATTGTGTATGCACGCGGCGAGGGCGGCGCGCGGTCTGTGGGCTTCGGTCGAGGGTGGTGCTCTGGCGCACGCTCGGCATGGTCCCTGGCGGTCTAGGCGCGGTTCGTGCGCGTGGTCCAGGGCTTGGCAAGGCTCGAGCAGTGGACAGGGAGTGGCGATGGACAGTGGGCTGCCTCCCAGACATGCTGGCTAGGCTTGCTGCTGCTCCTAGCTTGCTGTCGACTATGGGGTGGCAAGGGTGTGCTCGGCTGTTCACCATTGATGGCAATGGCAAGCTCACAGTGGTGCTAGTGCTTGGTTAATCTTCCTAGATGATCTACTGAGCTGATTGTGAGCTAAATGGGGAACCAGTTAGGCAAGTATCACTGCTCACAATAGTGTTTGATGTTTGTTTTATTTGTGTCTGCAACCTGTTTGATGAAATGGCCGCATGAAATCAAGTTTTGAATTTTGAAAAGATTTTTGGTGGGTTTGCTAGATTGGTGCTGGTGAGTCTGCAGATGCTTGGGTTTTGAAAGTTGAGCTTGTTTGAGTGGTTTTTGAAAAAGTGGGATCTTCCCATATGATAAAGATTCAATTTTGAATTGTCATTTAAACTATGCATTTGAAAGTTTCTGGATGATCACAAAGTGGGACTTGATACCTTGTTATGAGTACATTCAAGGGGTGCAAAGATCCAGAAAATTTTCCATTAGGTTCTGAAAGTTTGAGACAGCCAAATTAGGCATGAGAGTTAAATTGGTCAAAGTGACCATTCATTTAATATATGTGTTTTGATTTACTTGTCTTTAGGAAAAGTGTGGGAAATGTTTTAGATGATGTTTATTTCACCTAAGAAACATTTTACAAGAAATGACACAATCAAACAAGGTGGTTTAAAAGAATTTCAAAATCAATGCATACACATATGCATGCATTCATAATTTTAATTAGAAAAGTTTTTGTTAACCCCAAACTTGATGATTAGAGTTTGATGTTCCAAGTTTAGTATTTTTGGGATGTTACAATATTCTTATCCACATTTTATTCTTCTAAACCCATTGATAAATCCAATGAGCTTGACACTAAAGCTTTTCATAATCTTCACCTATCAAGACTTGGTTATATCAACTATTATATTGTTGATACTCTCCCATCCAACAAGTAGTTACTTCTAACTCCATTCATACTCCTCTTTAATCATCCATCACTAATATCTCTCTAGTAGATGTCTATATCAAACTACTTCACCTCAAGTGTTAGTATTTTCCAAAAGGAAACTACTACTTCTATAATCCAATGTTACTCTAGCATCATCTTGATCATACTATCTTGTCTCTACTTGACTCCAGTATCTAATACTCCAACCTCACATTATATTAATATGACTTGTCATGGCTAACCTAGGATAACATATCTATACTAGGTTTTCAATCATGTTTTATCCACCAATGCCACTTATACATGATATACGCATTCAATCTTGGTGAATAAGGCATGATCATTATAATCCTTTGATCCTTTATGATTTAGGTTTCCAGTTGGCTAATCAAGGCTTCCATCCATACAACATTATAGTTGTATTATAATTATCTTCTGTTTAGCTCTATTATATTAAGAGATATAATTTATTGACTATACCTGACGAGGTTTAATCTCGTCAATGCCCATTGTTATGGACTTGGGTTTTGGAGAAGATGGGGATGCTGGAGATCGCGGAACGGTTAGCAAACAAGCAACACGGGGAGACGAGGCTTACCCAGGTTCAGGCCCCCGGAGGGAAAACCCTACTCCTGCTTGTCTGCTCTTGATTACGGCGGAACCGAAGGTTACAGGGGTGCGCAGATGCGATCTGGCGTGGAGGTGTCTATGCGAAAGTATGAGGTCAGGGCCTCCTCGACGTGCCCTCCTGGCCTTTATATAGAGGCAGGCAGGTCCCAGGCACAGATCGAGTCGGTTACAGGTTTAGGGTTTACCCCTTTGAATTTTCTATCTACTCTAGTCTTGTTCTCCAAGGATCCGAAGGCGTCATGGGCCTTCGCCACCCGAAAGTCTTCATGGGCCAACGTATATTTGTCGTGGGCCTTCCTTGGGCTGGACTAGGTATGCTAAAGTTGTGTACCCGCGGGGTATAACCATGTTAGTAGCCCCCGACTGTTCAGTCGAATCGTAGATTCGGTTGAGGACTCTTCAATCCTTCGGGTGCAACTCTGTCTTTCAAGAGAATGTGTAGGGATTGGTTATGCGTGTGCCTGACTCTCCCGACGGATCAGGGTCAGTTAACTGTCTTAGGACAAAACAACACGATCTTCTTCAGATTCGAGTCCCTCGACTCGAATCCGGAATAGATGCTGGTGTAATTCGACTCAGGCTGCGGAGGTCTTACAGGAGTGGAATTCTAGTAAATTTGAATGATGTACCCAACGCGTCCGTCGGGATTTTTCATCGCGCCTGTTGGCACGGATTCTTACTAGCAGAGCGCAGTCGTGTGCGTTGCCAGACCATCAGATGATATCTGTAGGTCTTATCTTTGCGTCGCAGACACAACATCCGAATGTTTATCACCGCGGAGGTGTTTCGGGTGGCCAAGGAGAACGTTGCTCACTTAGCGTTTAATTAGGGCAGAGTTGCCGAAAAAGTTTTGTATAGTGATCTGAAGGATCGCAGTCGAAGAATTCATAGGGTGCGCGACCAGCGCTCCCTATGGGAGTAGCCCCCGAGTGTCTGTTCGAGTTGTAGACTCGAGCAGAGACTTTAATTCAGCCATTGTTCAGCTTTAGGTCCGTAGGACACAAATTTTTCGGATGCTTGAATCCATGCTCCCTATGGGAGTAGCCCCCGAGTCCGTAGTGGAGTCGCAGACTCGACGTAGGACTCGAAGAAGTAGTTCAGTGCTGTAGTATTTTGTTCATTTTTGGGTGCGTGACCAGCGCTCCTGATAGGAGTATCCCCCAAGTAGTTAGTCGAATCATAGATTCAAGTGAGTACTCTTAGCTTTGTAGCCGAAGAATTGTGACTTTTGCTAGTATAGCTTTTGATGACGTCAGTGCTGACGATCGGTGACCTCAAGTGTCTGCTGCGCCAGAGATGACTTGATTGGACGAACATGGGTCCCACCTTATGACCTTGAATTGACTGGTCACGCGCGGCGTGGAGATAATTACGGCGTTGCCTCGATTTCCACGCGTAGTGGACGGCGTGTTAGCGATGGTTCGTTGTGATGCTGACATGTGTATGGTCAGATCCTGCCGTTGGCGTTAGGTCTTCTCGATGGACGGTTATCGTGCATCGTCTTCATCCTTATAATCATTGGGGAAAAAATTAGTCTGTTTTCACCGCAACCATTCTTGCTTCACTGCTCCAATCTTCTCTGAGATTTCTTGTTGCGCGCTGGAATATCCTCGGACATTTCCTTCTTTGATTCTACGGTCTTGTCGCCGGCACCGCTGCATGGTGATGGGGAAACCTAAGAAGTCATCTTCTGCATTTGGCACCAGCGCTGCTGGGGGCAAGAAAAGTGCTGCCGCTACCCGTGTCACCGACGGTGGCTGGCAACGATCGGAGACGCGGGAGAGTGATCTCCGCAAGCTTCGTGAGCGGGGCTTAATCCCGCAGGATAGGGAGGCCGTCAAACTCCCTGGCAATGAGGTAATTCCCCGTCCCCCCGCTGGGTTTCGGGTTATGTTCCTCGCATTTGTCCTTCGGGGCTTTTCCTTCCCAGTCCACAATTTCCTTCGTGGACTGCTTTTTCTTTATGGCATCCAGCTGCACATCTTTCCCCCAACTCTCTTCTTCACATTGCTTGTTTCATTACTTTCTGCGAGTGCTGGCTCGGTATCGAGCCACACTTTGGCCTCTTCCGGAAACTCTATTCCGTGAAGAGGCAATCTGGTTCTGATGGTGTTTATCCCATTGGGGGTTGCATCATCTCCCTTCGATCCAATCTTCTTGTCTTCTCCTTTTCCATGTGCGAATCTGTACAGTACTGGCGGAGGCGATGGTTTTACATCCGCGACTCCACAGTGGCTGGGAAGGATTTTGGTCTTGCTCCTTTCAACCCCTCCCAGAAAATCGAGCCGAAAAGGTCTTGGAAAAACCAGATCTTGGATGGCGAGGTAGCGGAGATAGAGGGGCTCTATCGTCGGGTGGAGGATCTTCAGTTGACTCCGGAGAAGGAGGTGAATGGTGTGGATATCATCTGCACCTTTCTCAAACGTCGGGTGCAGCCGCTCCAGGCTAGGGCGCACCCGATGTTCCTTTACGCTGGTCGTCGTAATCCGACTAGGGTTTCGGCTGAAGAATTCTCCAAGCGAGATCTCGACGGGGTCCTTCGTCCGCTGTTGAAGTTCAAGGCTGGAGAGGATATCCCGGGGAAGTCGCTGACTTCTCCGTTCTCTGCTTCTCGTCCGGTTCCGCAGGTGTAGATCTGGGACGTGCGCGTGGCGTTGTTTTCGTCTGCGTTGTACTTGCATTTATGTTCCTGCTAACATATTTGCTTCTTTTGTGTAGGAGTTCAAGGTGCCGGGTATGTCGCCTCCATTGCCCGAAGTATTCTCGAATGCTCCGGATAATGAGGTGGTGGACTCCATGTCCGAGCTGCCTTCGGCGAGATCTCTGGCTGAAGAGGCCAACGAGTTGAGCAAGGATCACACTCGCAAGTGCACGAGGAGCGCCAGCGAGTCGTCAGATGCTTCAACTCCACCGATCCCCAGGAACCCGTTGTGGCTTGAACGTCACAGTGATGGGCATGGGGGCTCTTCCTCTCCAATTCCTGCTGTTCCCGTGCGGGCTGTGGCACCACACCCGCCAGTGAAGCGGAAGAAGGAAGAAAAGAAGGAAGAGAAGAAAGAGGAGAAGAAGGTCCGGAAGACTCCTCCCGTCTTCGACTTGAGTGAGCTTGATTCGTAAGTTTCCTTATCCCTGCGTTGCTTTTTTTGTCTATTTACCTTGCGCTTAGCTAATTTGTTCTTGTGTAGACACTCCTCCAATGACTCCTCCAGTGATGGTGCTCGGGAGATGATGGGGGAGTCGAAGGTCGTGCTTCCTCCTTTTCAGACGGTGGCCACCTCTGAAGGCGCTGCTCCAGATCCTTCTCCGCAGGAGATTCGGGTGGTTGCGCCTCAAAAGGCTGCGAGGGGACCTTCAGAGTCACCGTCAAATCATGTAAGTAATTTTGCTTTCTGCCACGGGGTAGCCCCCGAGCCTTTTTCGAATGATCTGTTGATTTTTCTTTTCCTTCCACTTCGGGGGGAGCCCCCGGGCATCTGTAGGGTACTTTGTTGTTTGTTTGTCCTACGAGGCTCGGGGGGAGCCCCCGAGCATTTTTCGTATGTACAACTTGCTTCTGCTCGTCCTTTTGGGCGTAGCCCCCAAGTCGTTCTTTTGACTAGTAGTTCTTTTTGCAGCCTTTTGTGCAAGGTGCCAACCGACTGGTGCAGCAGCACCTGACGTTGGAGGCCAGCCTCAAGCAACTTCAAGGTATTTTTATGCCTTGTTTTTGTTTCTTCTGGCGTTTCGTCTTTCGATCCGACATTTGTATTCCCTGCTGCAGAGGATCACAACGCCTCTCTTCGTGAGATTGATGCTCTCAAAAAGAGCCTTGGTCAAGCGGAGAAAAAGGCCGAGGTTGCCATTGGTGCAAAGGAGCGCCTCGAGCTGGAGCTGACCAACGCGGCCGAGGTGAAGAAGCGCCTGCAGCAGGAGGCTACGGACCGCGAGGAGCAGCTCGCCACTGCCACGGCTTCACGCGAGAGAGAGGTGGCCGACAAGCTTATGGCAGCTGCCAAAGCTGTTTCGGGTGAGTATCTCCACCTTCTTTTTGATTTCCTTGTCTTTCTTTTGCAGTACTTTTATTCATTCTGCTTCCTTTGTTTTCTTAGATGTTGCGGGCATCGAGTTTGATCGCGGTGCTCTGGAGCACGGGAGTGCTCTGGATGATGCTACTGCGGCGGTCAAAGACCGTTGTAGTACCGTTGTCAACTCGCTTGCCAAGGCCAAGGAGGTCCTTGGGCGCTTCTACAAGGAGCTTATCCCCAAGGGCGTGGCCCTCGATGATGTTGATGCCCTGGCGGAGGCGCTGTCAGCCAAAGCACCTGCGGCGTACAAGCGCAAGCAGAAGGGCATCGGCGCATCCATCGGGCTGGCAATGGCCTTGGCGGCTGGAGCGGAGCTGGACCTTCATCAGGTCACTTCCCGGATGCCGACGACTGCTGACGGATCCGAGGTAGCCTTCGCCACCTATGCTGCTCGTTGTAAGCGTTACGGGCCGAAGCTGATTGATCTGCTGGCCGAGTACGCGCTAAGGCAGCAGGGGGAAGCCAAGGCGAGGCAGTCCGGCTCTGAGGCGACTCAGGGTGTCGCTTCGTAGGCGTTGTAGCTATAGGATAGTTGTAGCTTCTTTTGTTGTAATTATTTTGATGAACAATCCTTGTGCCATGTAGTGGCTTTTGCTGCACTTAATGAATTTGCTGAGTTCTGTTCTCCTTTGTCTCCTTGTTCATGTCTTTGTCTTTCTGTTAATCTAGGGTCCTTCGGGTGATGATCCCGTTGACACTTTGTCCGCAGCGCAACTGCGGCCATCCCTCGATGATGCGTCGCAGCTTGTGTTTCTTTGAGACCGTATTCATAGCCTCGAGAAAGAGTTGCTAGTGGTGCGTGGCCATGATGACGTTTGGAAGTCCAAAGCAGATCGAGGCGCTGCCAAAGAGGAGTACTTGATGGCGGAGTTGCTTCGTTTGTCTGAGCAGCTTCAGTGTGAGTTTTTCGAGCTGTTGCTCATTACTTCGGATGCGCCTGCTGGCCTTGCATCTTACTTTTTTGCAAGTATTGCAGGTGCTAACATTGCCCCAAGGGAGGATAAGGAGCATGTTGTTGTTCGGATCAACTGCTTGACTCAGCAGGACATGGAAGCCGGCGGGTTCTTCTAGATGGACCGTGATCGTTCCATGGTCCTTGCGACGGTGCAAGATCGCGTTCACCAAGTATCGCGGGTGCTTCGTCAGGTGAAGTCTTCACTCGCGTCAGTTCTGCATGTGATGTTTCTGCTGGATGATGCACCGTAGACTCTCTCTGGTCTGCTGTCGAAGTTTCGGAACGTGCATCATGTCAAGGAATTGGTGCGGCATCAGCTCGTCGCAGGGGTGAAGGCTGCACTCTCCCTTGTGCATTTGCATCATCCTGATTTAGATTTATCTGTTGTGGCGGCTGGGCCGCTTCTTCGGCCAGATGGTGGCGAGTGGGATATGCGTCCGCACTATGCGGCTGTAAGGCAGTATGCCGAACAGATCGTAGATCTGTTTGAGCAGCGTGCTCAGGTTATTCTTCATAATAGATAGTACCTGTAAAAAAGATAGATGTAAAATTTGTATATATTTGACTGAGAGTGTTTTGCCCTTTGTTATAAAGGTTTGGTTGTTGTTTTAGCACGTAGTGCTTTGTTCGTATGCGTGCCCTTTTCGTTAGCCTAACGTGGTCAGCTACTCAGGTGTACACGCGTTATCCTCAGTCGACGAAGTCGTGAGGTGGGGGGCCCCCGAGTGCGTTTGTAGCATGGAGTAAAAATGCGAGTAGTAAACAAAATTTTGGGGCGAGACACTTAGCTTTATTCATATCATAATGGAGGAGGTACATTGTTCGGCTGAATAGCCTTGGATGAATAGCCTTATTGAAAGTAAAAGAGGGAGGTAGCTAGGGGTAGAGCCGTCGCAGTTGTGCGATGTTCCATGGATTGGAGTATGTGACTCCAGACTCCACGTGTTTGAGGCGATAGGCGCCACCTGGGATGACTTCAGTGACGATGTATGGTCCTTCCCATGGTGACTCGAATTTCTTCGGTCGCTCTTGCTTGAGTCGCAAGACTAGGTCTCCTTCGACGAAGGACCTTGGGCGCAGCCGTCGGCTGTGGTAGTTGCGGAGACTCTGTTGGTACGCCGCTGATCGAGCTGCTGCTATGTCTCGTTCTTTGTCGAGTGTGTCGACGGCGTCTTCGAGTGTAGCCGTGGATTCGGCTTCGCTGTAGGCGACGACCCATGGGGCCTTGTGGCGTACCTCTGCTGGCAGCACGGCTTCGGCTCCGTGCACCATGAAGAAAGGCGTGTAGCCGGTTGAGCTGTTTGGCGTTGTGCGCAGGCTCCACAGGACCGAAGGTAGCTCTTGTGTCCAGGCACCCGTGAGTCGTTCGAGTGGGCTCATTAGGCGCTTCTTGATGCCGACACCGACGAGGCCGTTGGCCTTTTCGACCTGCCCGTTTGTTTGCGGGTGCGCCACAGAGGCGTATGTGATGTTGATTCCGAGGTCTTCGCAGAAGTCCTGAAATTCTTTAGAGATGAAGTTTGACCCATTGTCGGTGATGATGCTGTGTGGCAAGCCGAACCTGTAGACAATGGATTCAAAGAACTTGACGGCGGATTTGCCCTTTTGGTTAGTCACAGGCATGGCCTCAATCCACTTGGTGAATTTGTCGACTGCGACCAGGAGGTAGACGTGTCCCTCTTTCGAGGACCTTGGCAGTTTGCCGATCATGTCAAGGCTCCATTGGGCGAAAGGCCAGGCCAAAGGTATGGGCCTGAGCTCTGACCCGAGTGCGTGTGGTTTGTCGGCGAACCTTTGGCACCCGTTGCATCTTCGGACGATGTCCTTTGTGTCGTTCATGGCCATTGGCCAGTAGAATCCAGCTCGTAGAGCTTTGGCGACAAGGGAGCGGCTGCCTGCATGATGGCCGCAGATGCCCTCGTGGATGTCTTGGAGGATGGTTTTCTTGTCACCGATGGTGACGCACCTTTGTAGTACACCTGAAATGTTGCGCTTGTACAGCTCGCCATTGCTGTTGGTGAAGGCTTTAGACCGGTGAGATATGCGTCGGGCATCCGTCGGGCTATCAGGCAGTTCTCCGTCTATCAGGTACCGGAGGTATGGCCGTGTCCAAGTTTCTTCGACCGCCATGACCTGCATTAGGTTGACCACGGCGACCTCTGTATCCAGCTTTTCGGGTCCTTCCTGTCCTTCGGGTAGCGCAACCTCCGAGTGTTCTGCTTCTTCGGGTGATCCCTTGGGGAATTTCCGCTTGATGGATGGTACGCAGATCTGTTCGAGGAACACACCTGGTGGAACCCGTGCACAGGTGGAGCCGATGTTGGCGAGTCTGTCGGCCTCCTTGTTGCTTTCTCTTCCAATGTGCCGAAGCTCGCAGCCGTCAAAATCCCCTTCGAGTGCATTGTAGAGTGCGCGGAACGCAATCATGTTGGTGGCGTGTGCGTCACACTCATTCATTGTCTGTTGGACGACGAGGTTGGAGTCACCGTAGATGACCAGGCACGTTGCGCCGCAGATCTTTGCCATCGTCATGCCGTGGATGAGGGCTTCGTATTCTGCTTCATTGTTGGAAGCTCGAAACTTCATCCGGAGGACGTACTTCATCTTATCGCCCTGCGGGGAGGTCAATATGACTCCAGCTCCTGCTCCGGCTTCGCGCTTGGAGCCGTCAAAATGCATCATGCATGACTGCGACATGTCTGGGGTGTCTGGCAGCTGCAGCTCCATCCAGTGTACAAGGAAGTCCGGGAGGACTTGAGACTTGATCGCGTGGCGTTTCTCATAGATGATGTCGAGAGGTGACAGCTCGATGCCCCACAGGGCCACACGTCCTGTGGCCTCTGGGTTGTTCAGGATGTTGTTCAAGGGTGCCTCGTTGACGACCATCACCTGGTGCTCCTGGAAGTAGTGGCTCAACCGACGAGCCATCATGAACATGACGTAGGCGAGCTTTTGGTAGTGAGGGTACCTCTGCTTTGTTGGCGTCAATACCTCGCTAAGGTAGTAGATTGGGCGTTGGACCCCATGGGTCTTGCCCTCTTCGGGTCGCTCGACCACCAGTACGGTGCTCACCACCTGGTGTGTAGCTGCTATGTACAGCAGTAGGGGCTCGCACTCCTTTGGCGTGACCAAGACGGGCGAGGTAGAAAGCAGCCGCTTTAGATCTTCAAATGCGTCATCCGCCTCAGGCGTCCACTCGAATTTGTCGGCCTTGCGCAACAGCTGGTAGAATGGCAGTGCTTTCTCGCCCATGCGGCTGATGAACCTACTTAATGCCGCTATTCGTCCTGCAAGTTGCTGGACACCTTTGAGGTTTTTCGGCTTCTCCATGGCCATGATGGCCCGTATTTTCTTCGGCTTCGCCTTGATCCCTTGATGGGAGATGAAGTAACCAAGCAGCTGACCTGATGGGACGCCGAAGGCGCACTTTTCTGGGTTAAGCTTGATCCTATAGCAGTCGAGATTATCGAACGTCTCGCGGAGATCGTCGATGAGCGTTCTCGCCTCCCTGGTTTTGATGACTATGTCGTCGACATAGACTTGGACATTGCGACCGATCTGGTCTTTTAGGCATGCCTGCATGCACCGCTGGTACATGGCACCTGCGTTCTTTCGCCCGAAGGGCATTGTGTTGTAGCAGAACACCCCAAACGGCGTGATGAACGCCGTTTTCTCTAGATCTTCGACTTTGAGTCGAATCTGGTTGTAGCCTGAGTAGGCGTCGAGGAAGGAAAGTTTCTCGCATCCTACAATCGAATTGATGATCTGGTCGATCCGAGGGAGAGGGAAGTGGTCCTTTGGGCAGTGCTTGTTCAGCGACGTGAAGTCCACGCACATCCGCAGGATGTCCGTGTCCTTTTTGGGGACCATCACAGTATTGGCGAGCCACTTGTAGGAGTTCATAGCATGGAAAACAAAAATTTTCTACCGCATACAAACAAACAAGCCAAGATCTATCTACTAGATTGTAGCAACGAGTCGATAGAATAACTCACCCTCGAAGATTCCAAAGTGTTTAACGAGAGCGGATTCTCGTGGGTGATGTAGTCGTACTCTTGCGATCTCAAGATCGTGTAGACGATCCTTCCGGCGCTGCGTTCCGGCAGCGCTTCCGCAGTCGGTCACACGTTCGGTACTCGATGAAGACCTTCCTCTCCCTTGTTATCGCAGGCAGCGGAGGTTGTAGCCCTCTCCTCGCGATTCCGGCAGCACGACGGCGTGGTACCGGAAGTAGAGGGGAGATCTCGCAGGGCTTCGCCTTAAGCCGGAGCGAGTATGGTGGACTATGAGAGAGGCCTTGGCGATCTAGGGTTTAGAGGAACAAAGGGAGGAGCCTAGACGGCGGCTAGGGTTAGGGTTTCACCCCAACTCGGCGAGTTGGTGGTGCCCTAGGCGGCGGCAGCAGCAGGAGGTGTTAGCGCCGGCGGCTTAGGGCTAGGGTTTGGGTGGTGAGAGGTGTAGGCTAGAGGGGCACCCCTGCCCCTCCTTATATAGGTGGGAGGGCGCCGGTTGGGAGGAGGGAGTCCTTCCCCAACTCGGCCTCCTTGGCCGGCGGTGGAGGGAGGAGGACTTCCTCCCCAAGTAGGTTTCCTACTCTCCCTCCACCAAGCAAACTTGCCGTTTGACTTTTCAAATTGGCGTTTGACTTTTCAAACTAGGATTTGATTTATCCCTTTATTTTGCTCAGTGATGACACCTAGTACATGATGCAACCATTCCAACTTGTTATGACACATACATGTACCCTTCCCCTCCGGAGTGCCGGACCTTCCGGACCCTTCTAGAACATTCCCGATGAAAACACCGGAATCATTCTCCAACTCCGAAACAGGACTTTCCTTATATGAATCTTATTCTCCGGACCATTCCGGATCTCCTCGTGATATTGCGGATCCCATCCGAGACTCCGAACAACATTCAGTCTCTTACTCATCATTCCATAACTACTCAACAACATCGAATCCTTAAGTGTGTCTCCCTACGGTTCGTGAATTATGCGGACATGATCGAGACACTTCTCCGAACAATAACCAATAGAGGAATCTGGAAATTCATATGGCTCCCACATATTTCTACGATTACTTTGCGATCGAATGAACCACTTACATACGATACCAATTTCCCTTTGTCTCACGATAGTTTACTTATCCGAGGTTTTGATCGTCGGTATCTCTGCATACCTAGTTCAACCTCGTTACCGATAAGTACTCTTTTCTTGTTCCCGTGATATGTGATCCCTTGTGAGCTAGTCACATGCTTGCAAACCAATTGGATGACATTCCACCGAGAGGCCCAGAGTATATCTATCCGTCATATGGATGGACAAATCCCACTCTTGATTCATGTGTCTCAACCCATACTTTCCGAACACTCATTGCCACCTTTCTAGCCACCCAGTTACAGTGAGGTGTTTGATGTCATCAAAGCATCCTTCCGGTGATGGTGATAATCATGATCTCATGGTCGAAGGAATTAGGTTACTATGTATCAGAAAGCATATAGCAATTGAACTATTAAAATTACTTGATCTTTATGCTACGCTTATCTATAGGAGTATGTCCATCATACCATTCTCCTAACGATATGATCTTGTTGTTAATAACATCTCAATGTTCATGATAGGGAAACCACAATCATTTATTAACCAACAAGCTAGTATTACGAAGAGGCTTTACTAGGCACTCTAATTTAGTTTACAAATCACACAAGTATTAATGTTTCCTTGTTAATACTGTTATAGAATGAATGTAAACATTTATCATAAACACAAAGATATAATAATAACTACATTTATTATTGCCTCTAGGGCATATCTCCAACACCACTCGCTTTCCTTGATCTCCCTGATGAAGTTTGCAGCGAGTAGTCTGTTGACTTCAATCCCTATGGCTTCGGCCCGGGGCTCGGACAGTCTCCGGATGGACTGCTTGACGGGCTTGATGTCTGGAAAAACGTTGAGTGCGTGCTCGGCGAATTCCCTGGAAACTCCTGGCATGTCCGCAGGACACCAGACGAAGATTTCCCAGCACTCACAGAGGAATTCGACGAGCGTGCTTTCCTATGCGGGGCTGAGATTGTTGGCGATCAGCACCGTCTTGGAGGCATCCGTCGGGTGGACCTGCACCTTCTTTGTGTTGACGGTGGAGTCGAAGGACATATCAGGTGCGTTTTGCCGTGCGACTGGGGGTGCCCCATTGTCCGTCACCTCGCGGAGCCTTACGAGCTCCTCTTGCATGCCGAATGACTGGGAGATTCTGTTGAAGTCCCTGTCGCAGTCCGATCGGGTGAAGCTCCCGTGGACCGTGATGACGCCTCTGGGTCCTGGCATCTTGAGTAGCAGGTACGCGTAGTGTGGTACTGCCAAGAACCTTGCAAATGCTACACGCCCGAGGATGGCGTGGTATTGTGATGGCCAGTCCACCACTTCGAACTCGAGCCGTTCACATCGGAAGTTATCTGGCTTGCCGAAGATGACGTCGAGCCATATCTTTCCCAGGGGGAATATACCCTTTCCTGGAACGATGCCATGGAAAGTTGTGTCTGACTGTTCCAGGCTGCACAGCGGGATCCGCATTGCTGCTAGGGTGCTTGCGAACATCAGGTTGATGCCGCTGCCACCGTCCATGAAGACGCGGCTCATCTCGAAACCTCCCATCTGTGCCTCAAGCACCAGGGCAGCATGACCTAGGCGAGGGACCTGGCAAGGGTGATCCGAACGGCTGAACGTGATGCAGGACTCCGATCCGCTTAGGTACTCAGGGATGGCGGGTGGATCTGTCACGGCCAGGTTGATCTGACGTGTGATTTTCTTCTGCACCCTATTTGTTGGGCGCCCTTTTTGGATCATCAGTGCTCCTTTCGGCGGGGGATACCCGTGCCCACCGTTATTCTGTGCGGGTGCGACTGGGTGGTTCGGGCCGCCTACAGGTGGCGGTGGAGGAGCTCCATGCGCTATCTCGCCTGGTGCGGGCGCGTTCCCGAATCCAGGGTTTGGGGCTTGCTGCCTCATCTGAGCCATGCTTTCGCTGAGTTTCTGGAACTCGCGGCAGTCCTTGAGCATGTGGCTTGCCTTCTTCTTACCATCCTGTTTGTCGATGTAGAAGTGGATGGTGCATGGACCCGACAGTCTTTCGTATGCCGAGGGTCCGTCCTCAAGACCGCGGTGCTGCCACGACTGTGCTGGTCGTCCTCCATCGCAGAAATTACCTCCGTGGTATCCGCCGCTGTTGCGGTTGGCATCGCTGCGGCGGTCGGCGTAGCCAGCCGCGACCATGTCGGGTCCATCGCGACCGTCGTAGACGCGTGGTCTCCTCTTGCTACGGCGTTCTCGCCATCGGCCGTAGTCGTCCTCTTCCTCCGAGTGCGCTGGGTGGACGGAGTCCTCACCGCCATCCCACCTGTTGGCGATGTCCATGCGGTGGTCGAGTGTCTTAAGCTTGACGCGCCCAAGTTCTTCCTTGAAGTCCTGGCGCTTGACACCGTCCTTGAAGGCATCGATGGACCTTTCTTCGAAGATGTGTGCCGCGGAGTTCTTTGTGTTGGACCAGCGCAGTATGTACGAGCGAATGGATTCACCCGTTCGTTGAGTGCAGGCTCGCAACTCTTCGATCGAGGCAGGCCTCTTGCTGGTGCCTTTGAAGTTTCGGACGAAACTGTACGCCAGCTCCTCCCAACTTCGGATGGACCCTGAGGATAGGCTGCTTAGCCAGATCCGAGCTGCGCCTGTCAGATGCAGCTGAAGGCATTGCATGGCGGTTTCCCTGCTTCCGCCGTGCAGCTTGACGGACGACAAGTGGTCACTGAGCCACGCCTTGGGGTCCTGTGTGCCGTCGAATTTTGGAGTGTCCAAAGGGAGCTTGAAGTTTCGCGGCATCTTTGTCCGTCGGACAGATCTGCTGAAGCATCGAGCTCCGCAGAGTTCTCCTTCGTCTTTGTCCATCTCAGATTCAGACGAGCATACGCGCTTGGTGCGTGCCTTGTCGATCTTGCGCTGTGTTAGCTCGTTTCGAGCGTCGTAGTTGTGACTGCGATAACGTGATCTCTTATGCCTTCGAGGAAGGTCATGCTCTTCATCCTCGGATGAGGGTGTGGGGCTGCGGTTGAATCTGACCGCAGCCTTCTTTTTCGGCTCCGCAGGAGCTTCTCCGTGGAGCGCAGCTCCAACGAGTCCGAGCCCGGTAAGCGCAGACTTGTGCATGGCCCTCTTCGGGTCCCCCTTCGGAGGTAGGTGGGATGCGAGGTACGCGGTGGCTGCCATGATCGCAACTTGCGGCGTTTTTGGGATAACGTTGCCATCGGCGTCCATCTCCATGAAGGACGCGTTGAGGGCTCGGGTCACCTCGCGGCGCTCTTTGGGGTCCATGTTCTCCATCCGAGAACGGTGCTTGTTCCCGTTGTTGCCGTGTGAGCTGGAGCCGATGCCCATGGCGGAGAGCGCAGCTCGCCGCGCGCTGGACTCCGAAGCTGCCTGCTTGCGCTTGTCCAGCACTTCCTGCATCTTGATCTGCTTCTTGTGCTCCTCGATGAGGAGCATGTGGTATGCCATCAGTGGATCTCGTGAGGCATCAGCGGGCAGGATCTTGTTGCCTGCCACGGCCTCGCATGCTTGAGCCCATCCCTCCTCGTCGAGGTGGATGACCCGATTGTTGTTTTCCCCGTTGGGTGGGGGGATTGGCTTCTTCTATTTCCACCGTTTCTACCCTGCGGGTTGGGTGGCGGATTGTGTTCTTGATCCTGGATGACCGCGGCGCACTGGTAGCGCTCGTAGATCGGTCTGCTGCTGCCGTAGCTTTCGAATTCGGAACCGTAGGTCCCTTCGTCCGATGGCGGATCGCACAGATCGGAGTTGCAGCTGCTGCTGTCATAGGACTCGTCTGTTGACGATGTGGTGCATAGCACAGGATGTGGAGCCCATGAAGCGGGCCTGATCAATGGTAGAGGCACCCGCTCTGGAAGGCGGAGAGTGCCGGTCTGCCCCACCTAGAAGCAGAAGCTCCCGAATAGGATCTCGAGCCCGTCGCCAACGGGCTGGAAGTCCTTCATGGTGGCCGGTGAGTGGGCGGTGAAGTCGAAGGCGCCGAAGAGGAGATGACTCTCCGTCGTCGCGGAGTTGTAGATCGCTCGGGTTGGGACCGTCACGATCGCACAACCAGCATCCCCAGTTCCCACAGACGACGCCAATTGACGAGGTTTAATCTCGTCAATGCCCATTGTTATGGACTTGGGTTTTGGAGAAGATGGGGATGCTGGAGATCGCGGAACGGTTAGCAAACAAGCAACACAGGGACACGAGGTTTACCCAGGTTCAGGCCCCCGGAGGGAAAACCCTACTCCTGCTTGTCTGCTCTTGATTACGGCGGAACCGAAGGTTACAGGGGTGCGCAGATGCAATCTGGCGTGGAGGTGTCTATGCGAAAGTATGAGGTCAGAGCCTCCTCGACGTGCCCTCCTGGCCTTTATATAGAGGCAGGCAGGTCCCAGGCACAGATCGAGTCGGTTACAGGTTTAGGGTTTACCCATTTGAATTTTCTATCTACTCTAGTCTTGTTCTCCAAGGATCCGAAGGCGTCATGGGCCCTGGCCACCCGAAAGTCTTCATGGGCCAACGTATATTTGTCGTGGGCCTTCCTTGGGCTGGACTAGGTATGCTGAAGTTGTGTACCCGCGGGGTATAACCATGTCAATACCTACTTGATCCAATAGGACTACTCCTGATAACTATCTTCAGTATTCATCCTGGGAATCCTCTTTGTTACCACATATATCTTTATTTCAAATAACCCTTCTATCCATTCAGGAGTAAGTTAACTCCATCAATTATCCTATAGATGATATCTAAGACTAGCATTACTATTTACCTCTTCTTACTTCCTTCTCTAAAGGATTTAAAGTGAATGTTATGATAAGAACATGAGTTGATATACCAATAGTTAATAATCTAAGAATTGGTGAATCAATAGTTGATTACTCAATATTGATGAACAACAAATATTGAGATAGGATTCCATAAGGATTGATATGAAAAGAAGGATATGTGGTGAATGGTCTTGAATTGCTTTCCTTCCTACTTAATACAACTAAAGAGTTAGGTTAAGTATTACTATGATGTTCATGGTATAAATAGTTGAGATTTAAGATTTAGTTGTTACATTCCTATTACTTAAGTTATATTTATAACTTGGTATTCATGAGTTGTTGTAATGAATACTATGATATGATCACCTAAGGATCAAATATAATCCATTAAGTAATGAATTAGGGTTTAACTTTTATTACATTTGATCTACCCTTAGATCAAATCTCCCTTACCCAAAATAAGGTTTTAGCAAAGGTCATATTGAAACTTATCGCAGTCAACTTGATGATTTACTTCAATTCCATCAAGTTAAGAGAAGCTTCAAACACTTTGACAGGTTTTTTATTTAAAAGCGCGAAAATTATTCGGATTTTCTATGCATGAATGCAATGTACCAATCTGGGTTCAGCTTATTTCTAAGCTCTAATGCTGGAATGTTACAGCTTATTGTTGATGCCAATATAATTTTTCATGTAGCAGATGATAGTAAGAGCCAAAAAGGAGCAGTTCCAACTGTTGTGCCGGTGTACGCAGCCCTCGATTGGCCACCTTCCTAACCATCCAATCAAATCTAGATCGTTTGATCATTGCAGCGTAGCTATCATGAATTGTTAAAACAATCAAAAGATGATGCAACATTGCAAAAACATATATGCAAAAAATGTTTGCATGCAACCACATCGTCTAGTAAATCACTGAAAAACCGCCGTGCATATGTAACATGGAAGCAAACACTTTTAGCGCCAAGAAAAAACTCTTGCAGTGTGTACACAATATTTTCATCAGACACCTAGAGTCATCACAACATATTGTCGGTGTGTTTGCGGTAAACATAAAAAAGAGGTTCTAGAATGCCGTAAGAACGTATGCGGCATAAAAAAGTCCAAGATCAATAACCTTCATTTTGGACTACCAACCTTGCCCCACCCTTGTACCTTCGGAACAACTATGGTGTGGGGTTTGGAGAGCAGAGCCAAGGTGTTGGTGCTACAAGGTAGACGTGACCGGCAAAATGATGTGGATCATTTTTCTCTAAGGACACGTACAATGATGTTGAGTGGGTTGTCTATGAAGAGGCTATATGTGATTTTGGTGAGCATAGAGAATAAGGATATAGTAAGAACAATGATGATTCTTAATATAGCTTACAAACAACAACTTTGTTATTGTATATGGATGATATATGTACTCACGTATGAAATAGCTAAAAATAGACATCATCCAAATAGACTTTTGTATAGGCTGTCTATGGTATTGTCGATATATGGCATGAAGGGTAGTACAGAAACCACCTGTTTAAACCAGCGTCATGCATAAAAAATGTTTATTGAGCATGGGTATACATACTCCATGTCATCATTAATGGTCTTAACTTTTTCTAGATTTAATTTAATTTTATAATTAGACATGATGTTCAATTGTTCGTGAAAGTGAAACATTTTAGTACTCTAGTATACTCCCTTCGTTTTAAAATATAGATGTTTTAGGTTTGCAAAAAAAAATGTATCTAAGCTTTTTTAGTGTATAGATTCACTTTAAACCTAAGTAAACCTACGTCTAGTTACATTTGCTTTACAAAATTAAAATATCTTATATTTTAAAACGAAGAGAGTAGATCATAAATCATCCGTTCCAAATTATAAAAGGCTAGTAGTTATGATTTATGAAGGATGAAATTTTGCCACGAGTGGCGGGAAAGGAACGGAAAGTGACGTGGCGGAAACGGATTACGGGCTGGCAGAGGTGACGTGGTGCGACGGGCATCGGCTGCTCCGCATCCCCTCTCCACCACTCCTCGCCGCTCTGCCCTCCCAATCAAACCCAAAACCACACCTCCGCGACGCCACGGCGAAGCCACTGCGCGCAAAAATGGCGACGTCGACCAGCCTTGCCGCCGCTCTGCCCTCGCGGCTCACCTCCCCGGGCCGCTGCGCCCCACTCTCCTGGACTATCTCGCGCGCGCGGCCCCTCCTCCACCCAGCCCGCGCCGTCTCATCGGGTGGGCCCCGCTGCAGGCTAGTGGTGACCTGCAACGCGCAGGCGGCGGCTCCGATCAGCATTGGGCAGGGGACGCCCGTCAGGCCGACGAGCGTGCTGGTGGTCGGCGCCACGGGGACCCTGGGTCGGCAGGTGGTCAGGAGGGCGCTGGACGAGGGTTACGACGTCAGGTGTCTCGTCAGGCCCCGTCCGGCGCCCGCCGACTTCCTCAGGGACTGGGGCGCCACCGTGGTCAATGTAGGTTTGCACTGTGCAAACGACTTATACAGTTCGGTTCTTCCTGCTCTAGTTAATTTTGGGGTACCGCAGTGCGGATCCGTCTCATGATCTCGTTTGTGTGTGTAACTGATTTATTTAGGCCGACCTCAGCAAGCCGGAGACAATACCGGCTACGCTTGTTGGCGTTCATACGGTCATTGACTGCGCGACGGGACGGCCGGAAGAGCCCATTCGAACGGTATGCCATCAGCATCAATGTCTAAAAATTACAGAGAAGCATGGTATTGTGCAGGTTCCATTGAGTCATTAAACGACTTGACTTTCGTGCTCGCTGATGGTTGTTTTATTTAGGTAGATTGGGAAGGAAAGGTTGCTCTAATCCAGTGTGCTAAGGCAATGGGGATTCAGAAGTACGTGTTCTACTCCATTCACAACTGCGACAAGCATCCCGAGGTCCCCTTGATGGAAATCAAGTATTGTACAGAGAAGTTTATTCAGGATACAGGTCTGGATTACACCATCATCCGATTGTGTGGTTTCATGCAGGTAGATGTGCTCCTTTTCCTGGTATTCTGTTTTTGCCAGGGAATTCCTTTTCCTAGTGATGCTGATGTTAGACTGCAAAATGCCGTTCCTTCCTAAACTAACTGTGTATTGTTCACGATAGACGACCTAAACAAGTAAAATTTAAATCAATGATATGACATATATTTGAAAAGTTCATATCATACATATTCGTCTAGTTATGTTTGCCGGTTGTTTCTAGAAATGAATTTCTGTCGATTTTTTTGGTTGCAGGGCCTAATTGGGCAATATGCAGTGCCTATACTAGAAGAGAAGTCGGTTTGGGGAACTGATGCTCCGACTCGCATAGCATACATGGATACCCAGGTTTCCTTTTTCTCCTTTTCCATTCCATTGGAAAATCAAACTATGGATATCTCTGTACCAGTCTCTCTTCAAAGTAGCTTTCTGTTAACGAGTCTTCTCTGTGCAACAATAGGACGTAGCTCGCCTGACATTTGTTGCTCTCCGCAATGAGAAGGCCAGCAAAAAACTCCTAACATTTGCTGGACCACGTGCTTGGACAACTCAGGAGGTAATTAAATATAATGCTCATTTTAGTGAATGAAGTGCATATAATGTGCAGTAAGGTCTGCTGAACTAATTTAGTATTGGCTTGTCATTAATGAGCAGTTAGTATATCATCTTATTTCGAACAGAATGTACCAATCTAACCATTCATGCATTTCATTTGCTTTTGAGAATGTACCAAATGATGGCTTATGAGAGTTAGTGCATCATTATTCAACTTTTTTTTGTTTTGCCTCTTCAGGTTATTACATTATGTGAGAGACTGGCTGGGCAAGATGCCAATGTGACTACTGTCCCTGTTGCAGTCTTGAGATTTACTCGTCAATTAACACGTTTCTTCCAGTGGACAAACGATGTGGCTGACAGGCTAGCATTTTCAGAGGTTTGTCTAGGCCTGTCATATGCAATGCACATGTAATCTAGTAACAATAACATATGTATCAAAGCCTCTGGAAGCTAACAAGATACTTACCTTTATAATCCAGGTGCTCTCCAGTGACACCGTTTTCTCAGCTCCAATGAATGAGACATACGAGCTTCTCGGTGCGGAGGCAAAGGATATCCTCACCTTAGAGAAGTATTTGCAAGATTATTTCTCCAACATATTAAAGAAATTGAAGGGTCTTAAGGCACAGTCCAAGCAAAGTGACATATACTTTTGAAAAGAGGGATTTCATCAAAGTCGAGGACATATTTCTGATGTAGATGTGTGTGTCAAGATACAGATGAGTTACTACACTTTTTCTTGTATATTTTCATTGGTGTGTGTGTGCGTGCGCATGCGTATGCGTATGTGTGCTTGTGTGCAAGAAGGCGCAATGTTATTAGGTGATGTCTATAGAATCTCAACAGCTTGGTCGATTTGAAGATTGTGCAAAATTTCCCAAAATTCATGGATTCATAGTGAACTCTTATTGGTAACATGACTATTGACTAATCAAACAAATATACTAGCTCAGAGAATATACAGACATGTAAATAAGTTTGTATTCTGTGCGGAGTAAGCCATAAACAACTACATAAGAATGAAAGAAACAGGTTTGATCATGTTGTCCCTTTGAAAAAGGCCTGTCTATGAACATGAAGCAAGTTTCCAACAGTAAACACCAATCTTTCTGTTTGATCTCTTAGGGTTTGTGTGAGGTCACACTCCAAGATACATATCACAATGGATCCAGTAAAATCTTGGAAGGTATCAGATATACACGCTATTTTTTCTGCATGTAGGAGCCTCAAGTGTGTTCCTCACTTATTCATGTTCCAGCTATTGAAGCAATAATCCAATTGCCTCATTTATTCATGTTCTGATTATTGCAGAAAAAATCCAATTGCAAGTTTAGCTTATGGGCTCTTGGGTAAATGGACCCTTTTCCTTTGCGATACATGTGGTTTAGCCTGTTTTCGGGTAATTATTGACAAAAAATGTTTCTATGTGTGTTAAGTACAAGTTTATATTTTCCGAGCTGGATCTGTCATGTTTTTTAAAAAGGTATAGAACTACCGCACAAGGAGTATGCCAGTATTTGAATGACATTTTTAAACATGTGTTGACACAACTTGACTATTTGAAAAATCAAATACCTAAGCTTCACTTGTACTGTATTCGGGAAAACAATAATTTGCATACTAGCCATACCATACAGTTGACTACAAGATAATGATTTTCGTTGAGATGGAAGAAAGTTATGCATCTAAATATTTACAGCATCTTATTTATGTGTTTTCATCTGTTCAAATTGAATCATGCACATATGATGCAGCCCGATGATACATCGCTTGTAGCCATGTGCAAGTAAACAAAGGTAGACAATACTGAGTCTGAAAGCATGCCTGAAGTAGTAAGTTGACAACATAAACCGGATCAAAACTTTGGTTTCGTTGGGCAATATTCTGTACATTTATACAAGTTCGCGATGGAGAAAACTATATAGCGATTGACATATCCTTATAAAGTCGGATGCCAATAGCAATGGTGTGAAGTGATAGATCTTGAGGAGCATCTATGGGCTAAGAATATTCAGGAGAGTAACCCTCTGCCCTGGAGCAATCTCCTGAACAGAATTTCTGCTCCTACCTCAAGATTCTCAATGCTGCAATGCAGCACCTGCAACTGTTCCCCCTTGCAAACAACTGGGGTTTTCTTCTGGAATGCTTTGGAGATGGGAGACCATTTTGGCATTGCGAGTTGCTTGGACAAGAGGTACAATGTTGACTCCAATAGAGAGATAGAGATAGTGATCTCTCTAGCCTGGCTGAACTGCTTGACCATCATGCAATCTTCCTTGTCAGAAGCAACCTTCTTTGCAGTCTTCTTGAAATGTTTTTTGCCCTTCTTCACCAGGTGGGTGAATAACTGGATCTTGACGGCTCATCTCCTTTTCTGAGAGCCACTTGCAGATCTTGGATGGTGGCCTTCAACTCGCAAAGTCCTCAAGCATAGCACTGCAGAGATCCAGTAGCACGAGGGTGCAGTCACTTTCTCTATCCAGCATCTTCTTTTGTTCGGAAGAGCAAACTTGGTTGCTAGGTAGGCAAATGATCTCTTCAATAGTGCCATAGATGCCTCCAAGCCTGCTTATACTGTCAGAGATTGTCTCGATGGTCATTGTTGGTGAAGAGACACATGCCTCTAGGCTGCGCAGCTCCTCTAAAACTTTTGAGTGAGGCCTAGAAGGTAAACTAATTGATTGCTGGTGGCAAGCCACGAGGCATGCGTCTATAGCCTTCTGCCGAGATGATACTGCTGAAACTCTTTCCTCTGTGTTGAGGTTGAACAGGTTAGAAGGGGATAGCAACCTTTGGTTTGATGTGTCTATAGCCTTCTGCCGAGGTCTATTTATACACAGGAAGTATGTAAAGAAGCAGCCTATTGAGCCTTTCGGATCTGCCAGCAGCACATGCAATCTGTTTCATCACTTATGCAATTGTGTTAGTGCACTACCATGAACTATCGTCCCGATATACTATCATAACCATCATGCTCCAAGTATTGCCAGCAAGAACTAGCAGGTTAGTTCACTCTTTTGGTGGGTTTGATATAATTGCATGCTGTAGATATTATTTTAGTACATTGCTACCTGAGTATTATTGGTGACAAGTGTGTTATTAAGTTTTTGCATAACTTATATTACAGCAGATGAAAGGCAAATTTTGCGCGACCCCATCTTGACAAGAAAAGGGATTTTTTTGTCGTACTTCTATACATGGATGTGTCTGTTTTTAGGCCTCTGGATTCATAATATTGTACATAGTGACATGGTTGGAAGAAGATTGGGGAAACTCATTTTATTTAAACAAACTGCATATGCATTCTGAAACTAGAAATATTGAACTGCAGTGCCGGACTGCACATCCATGTGATGGAGGCGGTGGTGGTGGTAGGGAATCTTGGTAATTAAGTTAATTTATTCTGCTAACAACAGGCTTAGCCCTTGTGACTTCGACCTGTCATGTTTAGTGTACTCCCAACAACATCCACGAACCAAGGATATTGCAACTAAGTATATACTCCCTCTGTTCCATAATATAAACCTTTTTAGAAAGCTAAAGCAGCAGCTTTCTAAAAAGGCTTACATTGTGGAAAGGAGGTAGTACTTAGATAGTTAGATCACCCAACACATACTGAAGCATGAAATGACGAAAAATGATCAAAATTTTGGTATCTCTTTCTATAGCTTCCTGTACATTTGTATCGTATACATAATTACATATTGGTAAGACTCTACCAAGATCAGCTAGTCCTCAAAAAGGCGGATGCCAATCACAGTGTGCCAAGAGTGGTGTGGAGTATCTATGAGCTAAGAATGTTTAGGAGAGAAACCCTGATCTGGAGTAATTTCCTGAACAGATGTCCTGCCCCATTCTCAAGATCTCCAATACTGCACTCTAACGCCTGCAATTGCTCTTCCTCGCAAACAACTGCCTTCTTCTTGTGAAATGCCTTGGAGACAAGTGACTGTTTAGGCATATCGATTTCCTTCGACAAGAGATGGACTGAGGATTCCAGCAGAGATACAGATATCTCTCTAGCCTTGGTCAATAGCATGACAATCCTGCAACCCGCAGAAGTAGACTTCTTTACGGTCTTCTTGAAATGTTTCTTGGCCTTCTTCACCAAACGAGAATAAGACTGGATCTTTGCTTGAGCAGCTGCATCATCTCCTTTTCTTAGAGCCACTTGCAACTCTTGAATTATGGCCTTCATCTCTACGAAGATCTCTTGCATGGTGCTGCAGAGATCCAACAGCTCAAGAGAGCATTCCATCTCTCCATCAAACATCTTCCCGACTTGGTTGCTTGGCAGGCCAACAATCTCTTCAACACCATTATAGATGTCTCCAAGCCTCCTCAGACCATCACACATCGTGCTGATGGTGGTGGAGGAGGAGATGCTTGCCCCTAGGCTCAGGAGCTCTTGCTCGACTTCGGCCTCGTTGGCCTGAGGCCTTGAAGGCAAACTTATCGATCTTAGGTGGAACGCCATTTCTGATCTTGAAGCTCTTTCTCTGTATTTTGGTTGAAGAGAGGAGTAGGAAAAAGAAGCACTTCTTGTTTGATTTGTCTACCTCTCCTCTAAGGCCTATTTATACAGAAGAAGCATACAATCAGGAGTATTTGATTGGTAGACACGACGAATCGTGGCATTTAATTTTCTAGATGCTGTCTGCCATGGATGGAGATCTGGCATAAGGCTAGCTATTGCAACAGCAAAGTCGTCTCCTGTTTAATACATATTTTAGAGTGTCCACTGTCCTCGGGACGAAAGAGCACATTATCATGTTCCTGCAATTGGAAGCAAGAACCAGCAGTGTGGTAGTCTGGTAGTGCACCTTGGCATAATTGCGTGCTCTGGACATTATTTAACTGATTGCTAATCCAGCATTTAGCTGTGAACATGTCATGCATGCTGGCTCCTCTCCTGTCATCAATTTATCGGGTTTGTGTATCAACCATGATATGAAAATGAGAAATTTTGTGAAAGGAAAATTTTGCGCGACCCCATCTTGACAAGGAAAAGGATTTTTTTGTGGTACTTCTATACATGGATGTTTCTGTTTTTAGGCCTCTGGATTCATAATATTGTACACAGTGACATGGTTGGAAGAAGATTGTGGAAACTCATTTTATTTAAACAAATTGCATATGCATTCTGAAACTAGAAATATTGAACTGCAGTGCCAGACTGCACATTCATGTGGTGGAGGCGATGGTGGTGGTAGAGAATCTTGATAATTAAGTTGATTTATTCTGCTAAGAACAGGCTTAGCCCTTGTGACTTCGACCTGTCATGTTTAGTGTACGCCCAACAAGATCCACGAACCAAGGATATTGCAACTAAGTATGAAATGACGAAAAATGGATCAAAATTTTGGTATCTCTTTCTATAGCTTCCTGTACATTTGTATCGTATACACAATTACATATTGGTAAGACTCTACCAAGATCAGCTAGTCCTCAAAAAGGCGGATGCCAATCACAGTGTGCCAAGAGTGGTGTGGAGTATCTATGAGCTAAGAATGTTTAGGAGAGAAACCCTGATCTGGACTAATTTCCTGAACAGATGTCCTGCCCCATTCTCAAGATCTCCAATACTGCACTCTAACGCCTGCAATTTCTCTTCCTCGCAAACAACTGCCTTCTTCTTGTGAAATGCCTTGGAGACAAGTGACTGTTTAGGCATATCGATTTCCTTCGACAAGAGATGGACTGAGGATTCCAGCAGAGATACAGATATCTCTCTAGCCTTGGTCAATAGCATGACAATCCTGCAACCCGCAGAAGTAGACTTCTTTACGGTCTTCTTGAAATGTTTCTTGGCCTTCTTCACCAAACGAGAATAAGACTGGATCTTTGCTTGAGCAGCTGCATCATCTCCTTTTCTTAGAACCACTTGCAACTCTTGAATGATGGCCTTCATCTCTACGAAGATCTCTTGCATGGTGCTGCAGAGATCCAACAGCTCAAGAGAGCATTCCATCTCTCCATCAAACATCTTCCCAACTTGGTTGCTTGGCAGGCCAACAATCTCTTCAACACCATTGTAGATGTCTCCAAGCTTCCTCAGACCATCACACATCGTGCTGATGGTGGTGGAGGAAGAGATGCTTGCCCCTAGGCTCAGGAGCTCTTGCTCGACTTCGGCCTCGTTGGCCTGAGGCCTTGAAGGCAAACTTATCGATCTTAGGTGGAACGCCATTTCTGATCTTGAAGCTTTTTCTCTGTATTTTGGTTGAAGAGAGGAGTAGGACAAAGAAGCACTTCTTGTTTCATTTGTCTAGCTCTCCTCTAAGGCCTATTTATACAGAAGAAGAATACAATCAGGAGTATTTGATTGGTAGACACGATGAATCGTGCCATTTAATTTTCTAGATGCTGTCTGCCATGGATGGAGATCTGGCATAAGACTAGCGATTGCAACAGCAAAGTCGTCTCCTGTTTAATACATATTTTAGAGTGCCCACTGTCCTCGGGACGAAAGAGCACATTATCATGTTCCTGCAATTGGAAGCAAGAACCAGCAGTGTGGTAGTCTGGTAGTGCACCTTGGCATAATTGCGTGTTCTGGACATTATTTAACTGATTGCTAATCCAGCATTTAGCTGTGAACATGTCATGCCTGCTGGCTCCTCTCCTGTCATCAATTAATCGGGTTTGTGTACCAACCATGATATGAAAACGAGAAATTTTTTGAAAGCAAAATTTTGCGCGACCCCATCTTGACAAGGAAACGGATTTTTTTGTGGTACTTCTATACATGGATGTTTCTGTTTTTAGGCCTCTGGATTCATAATATTGTACACCGTGACATGGTTGGAAGAACATTGTGGAAACTCATTTTATTTAAACAAATTGCATATGCATTCTGGAACTAGAAATATTGAACTGCTGTGCCAGACTGCACATTCATGTGGTGGAGGCGGTGGTGGTGGCAGAGAATCTTGATAATTAAGTTGATTTATTCTGCTAAGAACAGGCTTAGCCCTTGTGACTTCGACCTGTCATGTTTAGTGTACGCCCAACAAGATCCACGAACCAAGGATATTGCAACTAAGTATATACTTAGATAGTTAGATCACCCAACACATACTGAAGCATGAAATGACGAAAAATGGATCAAAATTTTGGTATCTCTTTCTATAGCTTCCTGTACATTTGTATCGTATACACAATTACATATTGGTAAGACTCTACCAAGATCAGCTAGTCCTCAAAAAGGCGGATGCCAATCACAGTGTGCCAAGAGTGGTGTGGAGTATCTACGAGCTAAGAATGTTTAGGAGAGAAACCCTGATCTGGACTAATTTCCTGAACAGATGTCCTGCCCCATTCTCAAGATCTCCAATAGTGCACTCTAACGCCTGCAATTGCTCTTCCTCGCAAACAACTGCCTTCTTCTTGTGAAATGCCTTGGAGACAAGTGACTGCTTAGGCATATCGATTTCCTTCGACAAGAGATGGACTGAGGATTCCAGCAGAGATACAGATATCTCTCTAGCCTTGGTCAATAGCATGACAATCCTGCAACCCTCAGAAGTAGACTTCTTTACGGTCTTCTTGAAATGTTTCTTGGCCTTCTTCACCAAACGAGAATAAGACTGGATCTTTGCTTGAGCAGCTGCATCATCTCCTTTTCTTAGAGCCACTTGCAACTCTTGAATGATGGCCTTCATCTCTACGAAGATCTCTTGCATGGTGCTGCAGAGATCCAACAGCTCAAGAGAGCATTCCATCTCTCCATCAAACATCTTCCCGACTTGGTTGCTTGGCAGGCCAACAATCTCTTCAACACCATTGTAGATGTCTCCAAGCCTCCTCAGACCATCACACATCGTGCTGATGGTGGTGGAGGAGGAGATGCTTGCCCCTAGGCTCAGGAGCTCTTGCTCGACTTCGGCCTCGTTGGCCTGAGGCCTTGAAGGCAAACTTATCGATCTTAGGTGGAACGCCATTTCTGATCTTGAAGCTTTTTCTCTGTATTTTGGTTGAAGAGAGGAGTAGGACAAAGAAGCACTTCTTGTTTGATTTGTCTACCTCTCCTCTAAGGCCTATTTATACATAAGAAGCATACAATCAGGAGTATTTGATTGGTAGACACGACGAATCGTGGCATTTAATTTTCTAGATGCTGTCTGCCATGGATGGAGATCTGGCATAAGGCTAGCGATTGCAACAGCAAAGTCGTCTCCTGTTTAATACATATTTTAGAGTGCCCACTGTCCTCGGGACGAAAGAGCACATTATCATGTTCCTGCAATTGGAAGCAAGAACCAGCAGTGTGGTAGTCTGGTAGTGCACCTTGGCGCAATTGCGTGCTCTGGACATTATTTAACTGATTGCTAATCCAGCATTTAGCTGTGAACATGTCATGCATGCTGGCTCCTCTCCTGTCATCAATTAATCGGGTTTGTGTATCAACCATTATATGAAAACGAGAAATTTTGTGAAAGGAAAATTTTGCGCGACCCCATCTTGACAAGGAAAGGGATTTTTTTGTGAAAGGAAAGTTTTTAGGCCTCTGGATTAATAATATTGTACACCGTGACATGGTTGGAAGAAGATTGTGGAAACTCATTTTGTTTAATCAAATTGCATATGCATTCTGGAACTAGAAATATTGAACTGCAGTGCGAGATTGGACATCCATGTGATTGTAGGGAATCTTGGTAATTAAGTTGATTTATTCTTCTAACAACAGGCTTAGTCCTTGTGACTTCGACCTATCATGTTTAGTGTACGCCCGACATGATCCTCGAACCAAGGATATTACAACTAAGTATATACTTAGATCGCGTAACAGATAATGAAACATGAAATGGCCAAAAATGGATCAAAATTTTGCTTTCTGTATACCTTCCTCGACATCTGTATCGTATACATAATTACATATTGGTAAAACTGTACCAAGATCAGCTAGTCCTCAAAAAGACGGATGCCAATCACAGTGTGCCAAGAGTGGTATGGAGTATCTATGAGCTAAGAATGTTCAGGAGAGAAAACCCTGATTTGGACTAATTTCCTGAACACATATCTTCTCAAGATCTCCAATACTGCACTCTAACGCCTGCAATTGCTCTTCCTCACAAACAACTGCCTTCTTTTGAAATGCCTTAGAGACAGGTGACTGTTTAGGCATGTCGATTTGCTTCGACAAGAGATGGACTGAGGACTCCAGCAGAGATATAGATATCTCTCTAGCCTTGGTCAATAGCATGAAAATCCTGCAACCCGCAGAAGTAGACTTCTTTACGGTGTGCTTGAAATGTTTCTTGGCCTTCTTTGCCGAACGAGAATAAGACTGGATCTTCGCTTGAGCAGCTGCATCATCTCCTTTTCTGAGAGCCACTTGCAACTCTTGAATGAGGGCCTTCATCTCTACGACGATCTCTTGCATGGTGCTGCAGAGATCCAACAGCTCAAGAGAGCATTCCATCTCTGCATCAAACATCTTCCCGACTTGGTTGCTCGGTAAGCACGTGAGCTCGTCGATGCATTTGTAAATATCTCCGAGCCTCGTTAACCCATCAAGCATCATCTTGATGGTGGAAGAGGGTGAGGAAATGGTGGCACTTATGCTCTGCAGCTGTCCTTCAACATTGGTTTCACTGGAGCAGGGGCTTGAAGGCACACTCAGCGGATCTGAGGTGAGATGCCATGGCTGTAATGGAAGCTGATGTCCTTTTCTTCTTCTTTCGGATGGAAGCAGAGAAGCAAAGATAAGCTGCACTCCAGTTATGTTGAGCTATGTCTATGACTTGTCCCCTCTATATACCCAAAGAAGCAAAAGCCATGGCATAGCTGACCCTGTAGACAACAAGAATCACTGATGGAGTGACATGCTGGTGCAAAAAACAAGAAACATCTCCACGACGTGTGGATGATTCTGTTGTCTCCCAACCATCTGCAGTAGGTGGCATCTCTCTACTTGATGTTACAAGGCTGTCATGTTTCAAATTCTGGTAGCAAACTCATCTTCATGGGCGTGGACACCCAGATTGTTAAATCGGTGAGCTGTGCATTTGCTATTGAAAGGGAACTTGACTTGGGCTCTCCAGGTGCCAACGCAACACTGTGTTTATTTCTGATCACTCCCCATGCAGGATCGCTGGCATGTTTCTCCCGCCTTCTGTGCTTTTAAGCATTTGGCATGTATTACGGTCTCAAGATGATCAGCGCCATTCAGTTTTGACCACTGAATCACACCATCATGCTCCAATTGCTGGTAGCAAGACTCTTCATGGAGATTGCTAAGTTAGTAATATCGTTGATGGCATTCATGGTATGGTTACTGCAGTAGCAACCTGTTTTGTCAACCATGCACAGCTCAATTTTTCTAGTGCACTGCCAGTATGTATCCTCCCAATGAGCTGTCACGTTCTCATGTTCCAACTATTACCAACACAAGACAGCTAGTTAGTTCACTCTACTTGTGCATCTTGCTCTTTTATTGGTTACTTTAGTGGAGTGCTAACGAAGTATTATTCGCGGAAAGCGTGTTAGCTAGTTTAGGTGCAGTTGTTAATTCCAGTAGGTGGTCTGCACACTTCATGCTGCTTACACGCTCAACATCGTCGGTTTGCGCTGGCCTGTTTTAGATATGGTAGCAAGATCCACTACAGAAGATCTGTTTTTTTTTTGCTGCAACACATGGCATCAGAATAACATGGTCATCTCATATTAGGGCCTTTTAAAGATCAGCGTGAACTGTCTGTCTAACTACTCTGTAAGCATCTTCTAAGTAATTTTTTCCCAGGAAAGATTCTTTTGAATGAACCTCCAAACTTAGTTATTGTACAAAAACATGTATAAAAAATTAGGCACAACATAAACTGGGCAAAACATTATGATTTTGTTTCTCCATTAAGTATATATGTACAATTCCTCTCATGTATATACATCGGAAAATTGTTATTATGATCAGCAAATCCTCTAAAAGGCGGACGCCAATCACAGGACATCAGAATCAGAATATGATCTAGCCTACAAGCTGAGAGTATTCAGAAGTGAAACTCTGCTCTGGATCAATCTCCTGAACAGAGTCTCGACTCTGCTCTCAAGATCAACAATGTCTAACTCCAGCAGCTGCAATTGCTCCTCCTCGCATGTAACTCTTTTCTTCTGGAATGTCTTAGACACAATAGACCACTTGCTAGAATTTGGCATCTCAATTTGCTTTGAGAGAAGTTCCAGTGAGGATTCAATCATCATTACAGCAGCTTCTCTAGCTCCAGACAAAAGATTGACCACTCTGCAGCTCTCCTGATCAGTGGAAGATGATTTCTTGCTGATCTTCTTGAACTGCTTTTGTGCCTTCTTGGTCAGGCGAAACCAAGACTGGATCTTGGCCTGAAGAGCGGCATCTTCTCCTCTCTTGATAACCAACTGCATGTCCTGGACACTCGCCTTGAGCTCAGAGAAGCTCACTTGCACGGCGTCGCAGAGGTCAAGCAAGACGAGGGAGCGCTCAAGCTCTTGCTCCATAATCCTCCTCTGCTGTGGTTTGCAGAGGAGAACTTGGCTGCTTGGTAAGCACGTGAGCTCGTCGATGCAGTCGTAAATATCTCCGAGCCTCGTCAACCCATCAAGCATCATCTTGATGGTGGAAGATGGTGAGGAAATGGCGGCACTTAGGCTCTCCAGCTGTCCTTCAACATTGGTTTCACTGCAGCAGGGGCTTGAAGGCACACTCGCGGATCTGAGATGAGATGCCATGGCTGTAATGGAAGCTGTTGTTTATTTCCCTTCTTTGGGGATGGAAGAGGATAAGCGAATAGAAGGTGCGCTTCAATGGTGTTGAGGTCTCGCTATGACTTGTCCCTATATATACCGAAAGAAGCAGAAGACATGACATGGCTGTCCCTCTAGACAAAAAGAATATTGTTGCCAATGGAGTGATGTTCTGGTGCAACGTACAGCAACCATCTCCTCGACAAGTTGATGATTCTTCTGTCTGGCAACCATCTGCAGTAGGTTGCATCTCTCTGTTTGATGTTGCCAGTCTGTCATGTCTCATTGTCTAAACTCATCTGCACGGGCATGTAGACCAAGCTCCAGATAGGTGAGGCGTGCATTTGTTAGTCGAATAGCACTTGGATTCGGCCCTCCAGGCGCCAACACAACAGTGTTTATTTCTGATCACTCTCCATGCAGCATCACTGGCATGTTTTGCCTGCCTGTTGCAGTTACAAGCATTTGGCATGTATCACGCTCTCGAGATGATCAGCGCCGTCCAGTTTTCTAGCATTGAATCACTGTCATATTCTAATTACTGGCAGAAAAATCCGGCATGGCAGCTTGCATGCTCTAACACATCAAAGGAGATTGCTGACTGAGCAGTATTGTTGATGCCATGCGTATTACAACAGTTACTAGCAGTAGAACCTGCTTTATCAACCATGTATAGCTCAATAATTCTAATACACTGCTGGTACGTATCTTTCCATTGAGCTATCACGTATCACCAATAAAAGCCAGCTGGTAAGTTTACTCTACCGGTGGATCATGGCATAATTTCATACTCTAGGTTATTTTAGTGGAGTGCTAACAAAGCATTATTCGTTACAAGCGTGTTAGCTAGTTTTCGTGCAATTGTTAATTCCAGTAGTTGTTTTGCGCAGTTCATGCTGCTTACACTCTCAACGTCGTGGGTTTTGGCTGGCTTGTTTTAGATGTGGTAGCAAGATCACTAAAGAAGATCTCTTGTTTTTTCTGTTTGGACACATAGCATCTGAATAACATGATATCTCACATTAAGGCATTTTAAATATCAGTATGAACAGTATGTCTAACTACTCTGTAATAGTCAACAATGATAAGCATCTATTAAGTAATTTTTTTCCAGGAAAGATTCTTTTAGATGAACCTCCCACAGTTAGTTATTGTACCAAAATATGCATAAACCATTAGGCACAACAGAAACGGGGCAAAACATCATGTTTTTGTATCTCAATCGAGCGTGTATATATGTACAATTCCTCTCATGTATATACATTGGGAAACTGTTATGATGATCAGCAGATCCTCTAAAAGGCGGACGCCAACCAGAGTTGTTATGTGACTAATCTACAAGCTAAGAGTGTTCAGAAGGGAAACTCTGCTCTGGATCAATCTCCTGAACAAAGTCTCAACTCCGCTTTCAAGATCAACAATATCCAACTCCAGCTGCTGCAATTGCTCCTCCTTGCATGTAACTCTTGTCTTCTGGAATGCCTTAGATACTAGAGACCACTTGCTAGAATTTGGCATCACAATTTGCTTCGACAGGAGATCCGATGAGCATTCGATCATCTTGACAGTGGTTTCTCTAGCTTCGGCCAACAGCTTGATCACTCTGCAGCTCTCCTGGTCATCAGAACAGGACTTCTTGCTGATCTTCTTGATCTGCTTTTGCGCCTTCTTGGCCAGGCGGAACCAAGACACAATCTTGGCCTGAAGAGCCACATCATCTCCTCTCTTGATGACCAATTGCATGTCCTGGACGGTTTCCTTGAGCTCAGAGAAGCTCACTTGCATGGCGTCGCAGAGGTCGAGCAAAACGAGGGAGCTCTCGAGCTCTTGCTCCACCGTGATCCTCTGGCACGGCTTGCAGAGGAGAACTTGGCTGCTGGGCAGAGACGTGAGCTCGTCTATGCAGTTGTAGATCTCTCCAAGCTTCCTCAACCCATCGCATACCGTCTTGATGGTCGAAGAGGTGGCTGCGTTAAGGCTCTGCAGCTGTTCTTCTGCATTTGTCTCGCCAGAGAGAGGACTGGAAGGGACGCTCGCGGATCTGAGGTGAGATGCCATGGCTGTAAGGAGTGGAAGGTGGAGTTCTTTTTCTTCTTGTTCTCTCACAATGGAAGCAAAGAGAAGCAAATGAAGCTGCAATGGTGTCGACCTCTGGCTATGCTCTCTTGTCCCTATATATCAGTGGAAGATGAGAAGAATAAGCAATGAGCTTTCATCGCTGGCCCTGCAGACAACAAGAATCTCTACGATAATGGCTCGGTGTGTTGCCACAGCAAACACCACCCATCTGCACGACAAGAATCTCGGTTATTCGCGGCAAACTCATCGCACGGGTGCGCTGTGCTCATCATTGTAGATCGACGAGCAGTTGACTTCACGTCTGGAGGCTCCAACGCGTCCGTGCAGCAACGCTGGGCTGCCATGCTGACAGCATCTAGCATCCTTCTGCAATCTCGAGAAGTTCCATGTGCTTTCCAATTTTCTGCTACTTTGAGGTAGCACAAGCCACTACGGACAACAAGAATCTCTCCACGGCAAGTCTCTGTTCCTTTCATGTGTTGGCTGCCATACTGCCATAGTTATTTCCAGTTTTCTACCACTGAATCACACCATCATGTTCAATTTACTGGCAGCAAGACTCGGAATGGAAGCTTCAGTAATCTAACACTACAATGGAGATTGCTAACTGAGTAGTCTTTTTGATGCCATGCGTGTTGCAACAGTTACTGGGAGTAGCAACCCGTTTTATGAACCATGTCTAGCTCAAGTTTTACAGTGGGCTGCCAATATGTTATTTCCTGCCAGTGGGCTATCAAGTTATCATGTTCCAACTATTAACAACAACAGGCAGCTTGTCAGTTCACTACTTATGGATCTTGACATAATTGCGTCCTCTTTATAGGTAATTTTGTTGAGTGCTAACCAAGCATTAATCTTGACAAACGTTTTAGCTCGTTTTCCTGAAGTTGTTAGTTCTATTAGGTGTTTTAAGCACTTCATGCTGCTTGCACGCGCAGCATCGTGGTCTGTGCTGTCTTGTTTTAGATATGGTAGCAAGATCCACCACATAAGATTTCCTGTCTTTTCTGCTGCAACACATGGCATCGGAATAACATGGCCATCTCATATCAAGGCATTTTAAAGATCAGTGTGAACAGTCTGTCCAACTACTCTTTAAGCATCTTCCAAGTAATTTTTTCCCAGAAAATTTTATTTTTAATAAACCTCCAAACTTCGTTATTGTATGAAAACATGCATAAACCATTAGGCACAACAGCAACTGGGCAATACATTATGTTTTTGTTTCTCAATTGAGTATATATATACATGTACAATTCCTATGATTATATACATTAGAAAATTGTTATGATGATCGGCAAATCCTTTAAAAGGCGGACGCTAATCACAGGGCATCAGAATTGGTATATGATCTAGTCTACAAGCTGAGAGAATTCAGAAGCGAAACTCTGCTCTGGATTAGTCTCCTGAACAAAGTCTCGACTCCCCTCTCAAGATCAACAATGTCCAACTCCAGCACCTGCAATTTCTCCTCACCGCATGTAACTCTTTTCTTCTGGAATGCCTTAGACACAAGAGACCACCTGCTAGAATTTGGCATCTCAATTTGCTTCGACAGAAGTTCCAATGACGATTCAATCGTCAGTACAACAGCTTCTCTTGCTTCAGCCAAAAGATTGACCACTCTGCAACTCTTCTGATCAGCGGAACATGATTTCTTGTTGGTCTTCTTGAACTGCTTTTGTGCCTTCTTGGTCAGGCGGAACCAAGACTGGATCTTGGCCTGAAGAGCTGCATCATCTCCTCTCTTGACAACCAACTGCATGTCCTGAACGCTTGCCTTGAGCTCAGAGAAGCTCACTTGCACCCCATCGCAGAGGTCGATCAAGATGAGGGAGCTCTCGAGCTCTTGCTCCACGACCATCCTCTTCTGTGGCTTGCAGAGGAGAACTTGACTGCTCGGTAAGCACATGAGCTCGTCGATGCAGTTGTAAATATCTCCAAGCCTCCTCAACCCATCAAGCATTGCCTCGATGGTTGGAGAGGACGAGGAGACGGTGGTGTTTAGGCTCTGCAGCTGTCTTTCAATGTTGGTTTCACCCGAGCAGGGGCTTGAAGGCACACTTGCAGATCTGAGATGGGATGCCATGGCAGTAATGGGGGCTGAAGTTCCTTTTTCTTCTTCAGGGATGGAGGAATAGAAGAGATAGAAGCTGTGTTGCAATGGTGTTTTGATCTGGGTATGGCGTGTCCTCATATATACCGGAACAAGCAGATGTCATGGTATCGCTGGCACTGCAGACAACAAGAATCTCGCTGATGAGGGAGGGCTGTGTTTCTACAACAAATAGCAACCATTTAGGCGACTAGTTGATGTTTCTTCTCTGTCTCCAACCATCTGCAGTGGGTGGCATCTCTCTTAGTGAGGTTACGACTTACGAGCTATCATGTCTTGGTTGTCGGGAGCAAACTCACCTGCACGGGCGCGTAGATCTCTATATCGTGAGGTGAGGCCGGTGAGCTGTATCTTTGCTAATCGAAGAACAGTTGACTTCACCTCTCCAGGCTCCAACGAAAACACTGTTTATCTGGTTTCTGATCAATCCTCTTGTGGCATTGCTGGCATGTTTCGCTTACGTGCCGCGCTTACAAGCATTTAGCATCTATCGAAATCTCGAGATGGTTGATGTGCTGTCGATTTTCTTATTACTGAATCATACTATCATGTTCCAGTTACAGGGAACAAGAATCAGCATGGCAGCTTGCATGATCTAATACTTTAATGGAGATTACTCATAACTGACTGAGTACCATCGTTGGTGCATGCGTGCTCCAGGTACTGGCAGTAATTATTCGTTTCATCACTCATGTGTAGCTCAATTATTTAGTGACCACCTGTAGGTCCTCCCAATGGTATCACTTTCCTACTGTTGCCAATAAGAACCAGCAGGTAAGTTACTCTACTGGTGGATCTTGACATAATTGCATGCTCTAGAGATGATTTTGGTGGAATATTGTTCGTGAAAAGCATATATCTAGCTTTTGTGCAGTTGTTAATTCTATAGAATGTGTTCTATTCTGTACAATTCATGCTGCTTTGCTTATGTGCTCAACCTTGTGGGTGGGACCGTGGGAGCTGTTTTTCTTCTTCTTTTTGAACATCAGCTGGCTTGTTATAGACCCATTAAGCAAGATCTTTTTCTTTTTTATGGAAGTGAATAACATGGCTATCCCATAGTAATGCATTTTAACGGTCAGCGTGAACTATCTATCTATCAAACTGTGTCAATAATATTCAATGAACTGCCCAAAATTTAGCTATTGCAGAAACTAAGTGGGCACAACAGTAAGTGGTCCGAAAATTGTGTTTGTTTCTCAATCGAGTATGTATGTACAATTCCTCTCATCTTTACACATATGTTATGATGATCAGCAAGTCCTCTAAAAGGCGGACGCCAACCACAAGGTACCAGAGTTGGTATGTGACTAATCTACAAGCTCAGAGTATTCAGGAGGCAGACTCTGCTCCGGATCAATCTCCTGAACAAAGTCTCGACTGCGCTCTCGAGATCAGCAATGTCCAACTCTAGCGCCTGCAATTGCTCCTCCTTGCATGCAACTCTTGTCTTCTCGTATGCCTTGGATACAAGAGACCACTTGCTAGAATTCGGCATCGCAATTTGCTTCGACAGGAGATCCGATGAGGACTCGATCGTTTCGACAGCGGCTTCTCTGGCCTCAGCAAAGAGCTTGATCACTCTGCAGCTGTCCTGATCACCACCGGAAGAGGACTTCTTGCAGATCTTCTTGAGCTGCTTCTGCGCCTTCTTGGCTAGGCGGAACCAAGACATAATCTTGGCCTGAAGAGCCGCATCATCCCCTCTCTTGATGTCCAAAAGCATGTCCTGGACGGTTGCCCTGAGCTCAGAGAAGATCACTTGCGTGGTGTCGCAGAGTTCGAGCAATGCGAGGGAGCGCTCGAGCTCTTGCTCCACGGCGATCCTCTGCTGGGGCTTGCAGAGGAGAGCCTGGCTGCTGGGCAAAGACGCCAGCTCGTCGATGCAGTCGTAGATGTCTCCAAGCCTCCTCAACACATCACATACTGTCTCGATAGTCGAAGAGGTAGATGCATTAAGCCTCTGCAGCTTTTCTTCGACATTGGTCTCGGCGGAGCGAGGGCTGGAAGGCACACTTGCGGATCTGAGGTGAGATGCCATGGCTGTAACTAAGGAAGGCGGGGTTGTTTCTCTGCTTTTTTTTGGGTCTGGAAATGGAAGCGAGCGGAGAAAGCTGATGGAGCTGCAATGGTGTCCGACTTCTGGCCATGCATGCTCTCTCGTCCCTTTAATATACCAGTGGAAGACGAGAAGAGTAAGCAAGGAGCTTGCATCGCTGTGGCCCTGTGGATAGCACGAATAATCTCTTCGATAATGGCTGCCGCAGCAAACGCGCGCTGCCATCCATCTGCACGACAAGAATCTTGATTATTGGCGGCAAGCTCATCGCACGGGTGCACTGTGCTGTGCTCGCCGTTGTAGATGGATTATTGGCGGCAAGCTCATCGCACGGGTGCTCGTCGTTGTAGATGGACGAGCGGTTGACTTCACGTCTGGGGGGCTCCAACGCGTACGTGAGGCATCGCGGCAGCCAACAGCTTCCTGCTCCGATCTCGAGACGTTCCGTGCGCCTTCCAATGTTTCTGCTACTACTCCTACTTGGAAGATGCCACTGCACGGCTGGACCAGCAGACAGCGAGAATCTCTCATCTGCAAGAGGCACCACCATGTGTTGACAGAAGTCACAAAACGCATGAGCTCAATGGAGAAAGAGAGGCTGCTTGCACGAGCATGAACCGCTAGCTGGAGGAGGAAGAGCTGACTTCGACGGGGGATCACAAGTATGATCTTGAAAGTTGAAATGATCCACGTTGCTCCACACTGTCCTGTTTCCTGTTTCGGCGGCAGGGAATCCGCACACGAGCGGGCGCGTCTACTCCCTCCGTTCACAATTAGATCGCATTCTGGGTTTAGTCAAAGTCAAATTTTTTAAAGTTTGACCAAATATTTAGCAAAAAATAAAAGTATCTACGATATAAAATTTATAGTATTAGAATCTTCGTAAGTTATATTTTCATAATATATGCATTTGGAATAATACATATTTATATATTTTCCTATATTCTTGGTCAAAGTTGACAAAGTTTGACTTTGAAAAATCCTAAAACGCGAAGTAATAAAAAACGGAGGGAGTACTTTTATACATTCAGTCCGAGACCCCAATCCAGCGGCTGACTTTACCCTCTCATCCACCGTGTGCTTCACATCCGATGGCTAGTCGATTCCTCACACCCCTCAAGTAACTCACATAATGCCCAACAAGATGTTCAACAAGAAGAAGATTTGCTTGGTGCTGCACGCCTAAAGAAAAAGGAGGTTAAACCAAGAAGTTCAAAAAGAAAACGAAGTTGGGTCGACAAATTACGCAAGTTCAAAAAGAAAGTGCCAAAAAAATCTAGTGTATGTTCCTTAATTACTTGCAATCTTCTAATATTCAATCATATTGAGAATAACTAGCTGCATTACTTTATACAGCAACAGGAGAAAGCCGGTTCTGCAGAAACTCAAGTAGCAGCAGAGCATGCTTCGAAGGATAAAAGCGATGGGTTTGAAGAAATCAATGACATGGATAGCATCAGTAGCTACACTGAGCTGCTAATGGTAATGGAGCATACGAGTGTTTAATTAATTGATTCAATGGAAAATAATATTCCTATGTTTGACTAGTTCCTTTAACATTGCAGGGTCATCGTCAAATTGGTGATTTCTCTTTAGAAGATCTTCTTTATACCCCTCTTTTAGTAGCAACTTTCATGGTGAAGGTTATTTTGTTTTTCTGGACTGGATATATGTTTTGAAATGTCACACTTTACTCTCTGTTTAACTTCATGCTGAAGGTTATTTTGCTTCACCGTGCTTAAACTCATGCCTCTAAACTGATTCAGGCCATATTGTTTGATGCTGCTCTGTATGGGTACTTATTTTGCTACCCACATCGAAGTACCAGTTTCAGAAAAAGAAAAGGCAGCAGCGCCAAAACAGTACCCATACAGAGCAGCACCAAACAATATGGCCTGAATCAGTGAATACTTCCTCAACAACATTTTCCATTGCAGTGTCCTGATCGGTGTAGATAGTTTTAGGTTGCTTCCCATTATGTGCAGCTAGAAAAGCCTTAAATATCCATGTAAATGAAGGACATGTTTCATCAAACATAAGAGCAGCACCAAAAATGTCGGTTTCCCTAAACTGATTGAATCCAACAAAGACACCAAAAGGCCGATACTCTTTGTTTGTTCCAAAGGTAGTGTCGAATGTGATAACATCTCCAAAGTGTGCAAAATCGATGATCATCTTAGCATCAGCCCAAAATATATTGGCTATATCTTCATGACAATCCAGCTGCAAAGCATAATGGAACGAAGGGTTCTCGAAAATCTTGTCCTGAAAATACTTTAGCATGCTTCCCGCCTGACCATATGCCAACTCTCTTTGACGCTTGCTCTGCAAATAGTTTTTATGGTCACGACAAGTGTAGGAAAGATTCATTGGTCCGCCTACTCGTCGACAAGCTAACTCATGAGAAGCTTTTGGCCCAATTCCAGAATCATCAGCTGTTTCAATTTCAAATGCATGCATTTCTGAAATCTTTCGCTGTGATACCATCAAATAAAAGGTTTGTGGCAAATACAAGTTGTGGTTATGTTCAAGAGACAATTTAGTCACTTCATAATCTCTCACCACTCGATCTAGTGAAAGAATCATATGAACATCACAACCTGTTCTTGTTTCAGCTCGAGGATTCTTTATCACACGATTTCGGTTATCTTCCTCCTTTGCACAAACATATCTGCACGAAGTGATGCTGCCATCAATCTTGCTCTTATTTTAATACCTTTTTCTGACCTCAAAGCCTGGTTGACCTCCATAGCTGACCCAGAACGACCAAGCCTCGTCCAGATTTCTAAATCTCAGACCAACTTGAGGTACGCAACTAGGAGGAGGGAGCCGGGCTGCCGTCATCAAAGATCTCCCAGGGGTACCCGGAGCCGTCGCCGTCATGGAAGATCGCTCGGCGCCAATCGCCGTCATGACGCACAACTCATACCTTCTCCCGCTGCTCCCGCCAAAATCAGCGATGCTGCCCGCCAAAATCAGTCTATATCATTCTCTGCATCCACGACATGGACTTTGTGGGCTGGAGCTGGGCTGTGCTGTTTTGCACTGAGGGGTGTGAGGAATCGACTAGCCATCGAATGTGAAGCACACGGTGGATGATAGGGTAAAGTCAGCCGCTGCCTTTTGTTCACAACGTCAGCCAATCTGTTCCACCAATCCACACGGCCAAATTTGTGATACGCAAGCGTAGCTCCGGCTTGACTGATGCATGCAACTCTTTATTAATTTTATCCGGTATTTAGTTTTTTAAAATATTATATCATGGATCGCATAGGGTTATGACATGAAATCAACCATCTAAAAAAGAGAAAAAACATAAAGTAACTCTGCACTAACATGTTAATCTATGATCAAAACGCCAGCTGGTGTCCCGTGCCACCTGCTCTAGCCGGTTGCATCCAGTAACCATGTCTCGACGTTTTTCCGTTGATCGGAGGAAAGACCACAAACGGATCCAGTGAGTAGCCAAATGAATGACCTGTATAAAGAAAAAAAATGTTTGGCATTGTTAAATATATAATCATTGTGAATGTTCCATATGGCCCATAGTAAAGCACAAACTTCAATTCGGATATATGCTTTTTCTTGTTTGTTGACCCTCGCTAACCAATTTCCAAACAAATTTGTTATGTTAGACGGAGGAGTAATATTAAAAGCCATATGAACAATACGTCATACAAGTTTTGCTAGATGACATGATATGAATAAATGTTGTATTGATTCATCTTGGTCACAAAAACAACATTTTTTGTATCCTTGCCTATTCCTTTTTATTAAGTTGTCCTTTGTAAGCAAAACTTTTCTATGCAAGAACCACATAAAAATTCTTATCTTTAGTGGTACTTTCATTTTTCAAATATATTTCCGAAGGTATTTAGTATGGTCATTCATGTAATCTAAATACAATGACTTGACCGTGAAAGTGCCAGACGTTGTCAATTTCCAGAGAAACACATATGGCTGCATAGTTAACCGCACATGAATGAGTCGGCTACAAAGTTGAAGCCAACGCTTCCCTAGGACGTTAGAGATTGTCTAAAACCTATGTTTAACGGTACTTAAGACATAACACTATAAACTTGTTTTTTTGTGCTATGCTATAAAGCAAGGGGTATTGTTGGGATAAAGGCGTGTTTCATAACCACGCGTCCTCCCAAAACCGTATATCCTTATCATTACCAATATTGAAAGAGCATCTATAAAAAAAATCATATTTTACTTTCATTAATCTTTTCCAAAAGGGAGATTCCATAAGCTTTGCCTTTACTTGAGACAAAGATTGGGAGTTAAGATATTTATTTTATATTAATTCCTGCCAAACACCTTGTTCGGTTAGGAGTTTAAAAAGCCACTTGGTTAAAAGACTTTTATTTTTGATCTCTAGAACCTCCACTCCAAGACACCTCCCCCTTATATTTGGGTCAACAAATGACGTTTCACCGAGTAAGTCTATACTTTCTCTTGTGATCATCACTTTGCCAAAAAAAAAATCTCGAACGGAAGTAATCCAACCTTTTTCTTACCCCTATGGGAATTTAAAAAAAGGATAGCACAAACATTGGTAAGCTAGTTAAAACTAAATTAATTAGTACCAATCTGTCTCTATATGAGAGAAGTTTACCCACCCAACTAGCGAGCTTTCTCTCAAAACGATCCTCAATCGGCTTCCATTCACCATTTTTTGATTTTCGGAAGTGAATTAGAATCCCCAAGTATCTAAATGGGAATGATCCAGCCTCACATCCGAAAAGATTGATATATTGATCTTCAACTTCTTTGGCTTGACCAAAACAGTAAACTTCACTCTTATGATAAGAAGATAATTTTTAACCCCGAAAGTTGTTCAAAAATAGACAAGATCAGCTTCATATTTAGTGTTTTTTCCATGTCATGTTCTAAAAAAATGATAGTATCATCGGCATACTGTAAAATGGATATCCCCCATCAACTAAATGAGGTACAAGTCCCTCAACCTGGCCATCTTCTTTGGCCCTAGCAATTAAAATTGCTAACATGTGAGCAATTAGATTAAATATGATAGGCGATAGAGGGGTCACCTTGTCTTGAACCTTTATGGGTTCGAAAATAGTGACCTATGTCATCATTTACCTTAATACCGACCGTTTCCCGATAAACAAAATGTTCTATTCATTGACACCATTTAGAATCGAATCCCTTCATGCCTATGACTTATTGCAAGAAAAACCACTTAACCTTATCATAAGCTTTTTTGAAATCTAATTTTAGCTAACACACCATCCATTTTCTTCCTATAAAGTTCATGTATGGTTTCATGTAAAATAAGAACCCATTCGAAAATATGTCTTCCTGCATAAACGCCACGTGAGTTGGTCTAATAACCATATCGGCTACCTTAATAATATGATTAGTACCAACTTTAGTAAAAAAATTGAAGCTTAAATTTAGAAGGCATATAGGTCGGCACTGCTGAATTTGAATGGCATTTTCTTTTTTTGGAAGCAAGATGATAGTGCCATAATTAAGATGAAAGAGTGGTAACTCGCCATTCTAATTTTTTTGAATATATTCATCAAATCATGTTTGATTATTTCCAAAAAAGTTGGAAAAACTCCGTAGGAAAACCATTGGGCTTTATTTTTTCCATTTGCATAATAGCATCGTAAACCTCCTTCTCTATGAAGTTTGTGTTAGCAATAATCTTTCCTTAGTTGTGTTAGTGGTGTCCTTTTGGAAATCATCAAGTTTCCCCGTAGGTTTGGCTTGCATGCCATGTAGGCGAGTAAGTACTAGTCTGAGTTAGGGTCCAATACGAATGAAGTTTGGACCAGGTGTGTCCATGTTAGTACATATTAGTTTTGTTTAAGCTCTTGTTGATACGTCGTAAATGTATCTATAATTTTTGATGCTTCATGCTTGTTTTGTATTAACTTTGTTATGTTTTGTCTACACTTTGAGGTATTTTTTATACATTTTCTGAAACTAACCTATTAACAAGATGCCGCTGTGCCAGTTGCCTGTTTTTTGCTGTTTTTTGGTTTTAGAAAAGCTAGTAAGGAAATATTCTCGGAATTGGACGCGGCAAAATCCAAAGTCAATATTTTACCAGAAGGAACACGGAGTCTGGAGGAGAGACGAAGTGGGGCCACCAGGAGGCCACACCCTAGGGAGGCATGGCCTGGGGGGGGGGGGGGGGGGCAGCACTAGGTCTGGGCCCCTCAGGCACCCCTCGCCTCTTCGCCTATAAAAGCACCCCGATGCAGAAATCCTAAGTACCCGATCAGATCTTCACGAAACAGTCCGTAGCCGCTGCCATCTTGCAACACCCCGGTTTTAGTTAATCCTGTTTTAGGGTTTGATTATGCATCATGAGCATCATCTATTAAATTGTGCATTGAAGAACATAATGTAAAACCCTAAAACCCTACCATCTCCCTCTATTTGAAATCAATTCAAAATGGTTTTGTATTTGAAAACTACCAAAAATGTTGGAGCCCAAATTGAATACAAGGGCTCATAAGTATTTTATATATTCTATAAAAGCCTCTAGTATTTTTGAAATCATCCAAAACAGATTTGAAAATGATTTACAAATGAGAAAACAGGTTCAGGAAAAAGAAAAAGAGTTTTACTGAAAAAAATGTAGCCAGAGCACCCAGGCCGCGCAGCCCAGCAACCTCCCTTCCCTCTCTCCCTCTGCCGTGGCCCACCTTGGCCCGTTCGCAGCCCGCCACCGGCCCATACCAGTTCGACCCTCTCAGCCTCGTCTTCTTCCTCGCCGACCGATCGACGAAGCTGCTCGATGTCGAGCGCCGCCGCGCCGGCATGCGCCAAGATTCCCGCCGCCCCCACCGATGCCTATAAGTAACCGCCGCCGCCGCCAGACGAACCCTAGGCCCCATTCTTTCCCTCTCCCTCGCTTCCTCACGCCATGGACGAAACCCTAGCTCTCAGTAGCTCGGCGACGACGCCGTTCCCGTTCACCTCTCGACGTTCTGTGGCCACCGCTAAGCTCGCCCTGCCATGCCGATTCTTTCTAGCTAGGTCATGCAACCCCACGCGCCCGCAATCCACCGAATCGATGCCTCGTTCCCGTCGGTCGATGCAGCCACCGTCGTCAATTTCGGCGCCATCCGAGCTCGCCTCGCTCTGCCGACCCCTTCTTCGTGCTTCTGGTGAGCTTCTGGTCCCTGTGGACCTTCTCTCTTGCCCCCTCTCCCCCTGGTTCGTCGCCGCGCCATGCACCTGCAAGCTCCGCCGCTCGCCGTCGTCGTGTCCACTGTTCCGATGACCACAAGTGGGCGGCGCTGCCACCACTGGGTCCGCCTTGGCCCCCTCTTTCTAGCAAACCCAACCCCGCTTCCTCTCGCGCTCGCAATCGCCAGATCGAAGCACCACCCGAGAGTAATGGTGATGGTGACGTCAGCATGACACAATATTTGCCTTTTCTTTTATGAAATGTTTTTGAATTTGTTTTCTGGAATATTAATAAACCCCTGTGGGCCACCCGTGTCAGCATTTTAACAATTTCCATAAATGTTTTCAGAAATGAATAAAACTATGACATGTGGGCTCAAGTGAATAAATATTTAATATAATCCAAAAATGTTTTATGATTTCCTAAAATGATTTAAAATGGATTTAAATTGAGAAAAATCATAACTAATTCATTTTAAGTCAGAAAAATACAAATAATATATCAAAATAATCAGAAAAATGAGAACTATCTATTTAATCTATAATCATGCATTTTTTAACAACTTTCATGACAAGTTTATTTAGAAGAACATAGTAACCCCTCATAGGTGATTCCGGAGTTTGCCCGAGTTAGGGTTTTCACCCCTCGGAACCCCGATTAAATGGTCAAGCATGCCTTAGGGTTACATTTCAATACAATTCAACTTGTCATATCGTCATTCTTGCTTGAGCATTGCATCGATGCCATGTGTTGATTGTTTCCCCTTTATTTCCGGTGTTCGGTTCTTCCCGGTAGAATACGATATCGGATCAAGATCGAAGACCGAGGTCAACATCGTCGAAGTCGACGAACAGTACTTGACCAACTGTAACCAAGTCAAGTATAAGATTCCCGAAGATCTGCTTATTGGTTATCAACGGGCAAAGGCAAGCAAAGCCCCACCATGATATAATCCTATGTTTTCGAAAGCATTTCAATTCTTGCCATGTTGCATACGATTCTACTGTGGTCTTTTATCGATAGATAAAGTATCCTATCTATTGCATTACTCCCTTTGAGCTTATATTACCTGATCCACTGCTCCTAGCATAACTAGGTTTGGATTGTGTGCACTGCTAGAGCTTATATCTGTGTCTTGCTTAGCCATGCATAGCTGTTGAGTCTGGTCCATTCAGATGATGTATCAGATGCAGAGAATCTAGTATGACAGGAGAACGTGATGAGATGAGATCAGAGGTGATATGAGTTAAGCATGCTAAGGCTTGTATGGGAGGCCACAGTGGGATGTGGTTTTTCTAGTCCCATGCTCGCCACCACTAGGACCTGAGTTCTTGCATTTGGAACCAAGACGAGCGTACAATCACACGGGGCCTGGAAAACCTCACGAGCAACTACCTTGCCTAGTAGATTCCATGAGTCACATAGTTCGGGCGTTCCATTCGACATATGCATAGAAAACCTTTTAAAAGATTTGCCAGGTGAAGGTGCATTCATCATAGGTAGGTAAGCGTGGCCGGGGTTGCTTGGGGTCGATGGAGCCGCTGGTGAACCAACCTCGCCTCACATCTTTAAGTACCGGCTTCGGGATTTGACCCGTTACGGTGGAACCATACTTATTGCGTGACTCATGGTCTCGGCGAAAGCAAGATAAAGGTCATGTCTAACCACCCTCTGCCGGCCTTCGAAGGAAGAGGGCTTATCTAGTGGCATTAAGAGAAGGTTAGTACGTGTAGGTAAAGTTGTACACCCCTGCAGGGTTAAATCTTTTCGAAAATTCGTGTTCACGGTTATGAACGCTTGGTGACCAGATTCTAAGATCATAGCGAACTTGAACCTAATCGTAAAACTTGGTAGATCAAAGTGTGCTTAAGGATGCTTCCTCATGGGTACGAGGGGGTGATCCTAGATGGTAGATGATTATGACTTGGTGGATATCAAAAGATGATGATCAATATTTCGGAGATGTCGCTCTCTTATCCCCTTTTAAAATATTCTAATTAGACGAGATTCTTCTCTCTCTCTTGTTTTACAAACAAAGATGGCTTTATGCAGAACAAATCCACCAGCCATATGTCTTGCGGAGTACACCCTGTACTCACCCTTGCTTTGTTGATACTTTTGGCAGAGTAAGTGTTCCCTAAAGACGAGTTCCGTACTACATCGACATCGACGAGTAGCTTGGGGTTCCCATCCGGCAGCCTGGAATCTATGGACTGGGACGTCATCGTTATGCTTCAGGCCTCTTAGGCCATTTGTTAAGTTTGCTATACTTAATAGCATAATTTGCCTTCCGTTTTTTTGAAGCTTAACTACTGCAGGGGAGACCCCCACAGCCCTTTATTGAATAGTAACTAGAGGTTCAAAAATATATACAAACTATGAAAGGAAAAAAGAAAGCTAAAAAGTAAAACAAAATTACAACAAATTGTCAATCCAATTTGACAGAACTGCAACTTTAGAGATTTTAATTTTATGCTTGAGCAAGGAGACATCTTGGACAAATCCAGCCTTCCATGCTTTGAAAGTTGGTCTCATCCCTTTAAAAATCTTATTGTTTCTTTGTCTCCAAATATTCCAGCAAGCCAAGATGACTATCTCAACAAAACATGGACCTGAGAATCTCTTCTTTGTATCTTTTAACATTTCTGGACCTGAACCCGTACCCCAATTGATCTGTAAATATGTCCAAACTCTGACACTGTAGTTACATTCTAAGAATAAGTGAGACCAATCCTCCAGAGTCTGACAGGGACATAACACACAATCTGAATCAGTAGTCACATTCCAATGTCTTCTTATTAGCATTTCCTTTGTGTTAATTCGGTCACGTAAGATTAACCAAGCAAAGACCTTGTGTTTTGACATACATTTATGTTGGAGATATGCCCTAGAGGCAATAATAAATGTACTCCCTCCGATCCATATTACTTGTCATTGGATTAGATGTATCTAGCACTAAATCATGGCTAGATACATCCATTTCTGCGACAAGTAATATGAATCGGAGGGAGTAGTTATTATTATATCTTTGTGTTTATGATATATGTTTACATTCATGCTATAACAGTATTAACCAGAAACATTAATACTTGTGTGATTTGTAAACTAAATTAGAGACCCTAGTAAATCCTCTTCATAATACTAGCTTGTTGATTAATAGATGATCATGGTTTCTTGATCATGAACATTTGAGATGTTGTTAATAACAAGGTCATATCATTAGGAGAATGATATGATGGACATACTCCTATAGATAAGCGTAGCATAAAGATCAAGTCATTTTAAACAGTTCAATTGCTATAAGCTTTCTGATACATAGTAACCTAATTCCTTTGACCATGATATCATGCTTATCACCATCACCGGAAGGATGCTTTGATGACATCAAACACCACACCGTAACTAGGTGGCTATAAAGGTGGCATTGAGTGTTCGGAAAGTATGGGTTGAGACACATGAATCAAGAGTGGGATTTGTCCATCCATATGACGGATAGATATACTCTGGGCCCTCTCGGTGGAATGTCATCCAATTGGCTTGCAAGCATGTGACTGGCTCACAAGGGATCACATACCACGGGAACGAGAAAAGAGTACTTATCGGTAACGAGGTTGAACTAGGTATGCAGAGATATCGACGATCAAAACCTCGGAAAGTAAACTATCGTGAGACAAAGGGTAATTGGTATCGTATGTAAGTGGTTCATTCGATCGCAAAGTAATCGTAGAAATATGTGGGAGCCATATGAATTTCCAGATTCCTCTATTGGTTATTGTTCGGAGAAGTGTCTCGATCATGTCCGCATAATTCACGAACCGTAGGGAGACACACTTAAGGATTCGATGTTGTTGAGTAGTTATGGTATGATGAGTAAGAGACTGAATGTTGTTCGGAGTCCCGGATAGGATCCGGGATATCACGAGGAGATCCAAATGGTCCGGAGAATAAGATTCATATAAGGAAAGTCATGTTTCGGAGTTGGGGAATGATTCCGGTGTTTTCATCGGGAATGTTCTAGAAGGTTTCGGAAGGTCCGGCACTCCGGAGGGGAAGGGTACATGAATGTTTCATGACAATGTGGAATGGTTGCATCATGTACTAGGTATCATGGCTGGGCAAAATAAAGGGAGAAATCAAATCCTAGTTTGAAAAGTCAAACGCCAATTTGAAAAGTCAAACGACAGTTTTGCTTGGTGGAGGGAGAGTAGGAAACCTACTTGGGGAGGAGTTCCTCTCCCTCCACCCGCCGACCAAGGAGGCCGACTTGGGGGAGGACTCCCTCCCCCCTGGCCGCGCCCTCCCACCTATAAAAGGAGGGGCAGGGCTGCCCCTATTCCCTACACCCAACACCACCCAAACCCTAGCCCTAGCCGCCGGCCACCTCAAGTCGCCGCCGCCCTAGGGTTTCCTCCTAGCCGCCGAGTTGGGACTCTCCCCAAGCCCTAGCCGCCGGCCAAGCTTCCTCCCTTGGTGCCTCTAAACCCTAGATCTCCAAGGCCTCTCTCATAGTCCACCATACTCGCTCCGGCTTAAGGCGAAGCCCTGCGAGATCTCCCCTCTACTTCCGGTACCACACCGTCGTGTTGTCGGAATTGCGAGGAGAGTGCTACAACCTCCGCTGCCTTCTGGAACAAGGGAGAGGAAGGCCTTCATCGAGTACCGAACGTGTGACCGACTGCGGGAGCGCTGCCGGAACGCAGCGCCGGAAGGATCGTCTACGCGATCTTGAGATCGGCAAGAGTACGACTACATCACCCACGAGAATCTGCTCTCGTTAACCGCTTTGGAATCTTCGAGGGTGAGTTCCTCTATCGACTCATTGCTACAATCTAGTAGATAGATCCTGGCTTGTTTGTTTGCATGCAGTAGAATTTTTTTTATTTTCCATGCTACGAACCCCTACAGTGGTATCAGAGCCGTGTCTATATGTAGATCTGTTGCACGAGTAGAACACAATGGTCATTATGGGCGGTGGTGCTTTTATTATCAATTGCTTCTTGTGTACTTTGCATCTTGCGGTATGATGGGATGAAGCGGCCCGGGCTAACCTTACATGACATCGTTCATGAGACTTGCTCCACGCTCAACATGCAACTTGTATTGCATAAGTGGCTTTGCGGGTGTCTGTCTCTCCCATTATAGTATAGATCCAATTTACAACGGGCACTTGATAGTTCAAACATCAACGTTGTGGTTCTTGTTCGTAAGTTAGATCGACACTTATTGAAAGCCCCAAACCACGTAAAATATGCAAAGAAAACTAGAGGCATCTAACTTTGTTTTGCAGGGGTGTGCTGTGATGTGATATGGCCATGATTGTGATTATATTTGATGTATGCAATGTTCCTTATTGTAAAGTTTGCAACCGGCAGGAGCCATATGGTTGTCTTTAATTTATGTTAAGACCCGCGTGTCTATTCAAAGTAGTTGTAATAGTTGGAGCTGGTGGACGACAACCATGAAACGACGCCATTGACCTTGATGCTATGGCGGTGATGATGGAGATCATGTTCGTGCTTGAAGATGGAGATCGGAAGCACAAGAAAAGGCCATATCATATCACATATTATGAATTGCATGTGATGTTAATCCTTTATGCATCTTGTATTGCTTAGTTAACGACGGTAGCATTATAAGATGATCCCTCATGCACATAAATTTCAAGATTTAAAGTGTTCATCCTTAGTAAGCACCGTTGCTAAAGCTTGTTGTTTCGAAGCACCACATGATGATCGGGTGTGTTAGATTTTGCAAGTGTATACAACGTGATCAAGCCAGGTTTGCTCATGCGGAAGCTAAGGTTTGATCTTGACGAGCCTAGCATGTACAGACATGGTCTCGGAACACGGATTACCGAAAGGTAAAGCATGAGTCATATAGTAGATATGATGAACATGTCGATTGTTCGCCATCGAAGCTACATCAACTCTCATGATGATCGGTTTTGATGTGGTGAATTTGGTTCGTGTGATCACTAAAACAATGTGAGGGATATTGTGTTGAGTGGGAGTTCACCTAGATTAATTTAACTATTAACTTGAACTCAATTTGTCATAAACTTACTCTAAACTATTGCAAATATGTTGTAGATCAATGGCGGCCCCTACCATCAATTTTAATGCGTTCCTAGAGAAAGAAAAGTTGAAAAACAATGGAAGCAACTTCGCGGATTGGTTCCGCAATTTGAGGATTGTCCTCAATGCTGGTAATTTGACCTATGTGCTGGATGCACCGCTGGGTGACCCGCCTACAGCTGATGCTACCGATGAAGTAAAGAATGTTTACCTCACTCGAAAGAATCAGTACTCCACAGTTCAGTGTGCTATCTTGTATGGTTTGGAATCGGAGCTTCAGAAAAGGTTTGAGAACCATGACCCACATGATATTGTCCGTGAACTCAAAATGATATTTGAGGCTCACGCGACAGTTGAGATTTATGAGGCTTCTGAAAAGTTCTTTAACTGCAAGATGGAAGAGGGCAGCTCCGCCAGTGAGCATGTGCTTAAGATGTCTGGGCATGAAAACAAACTCCAAAGCTTGGGTATAGTGATTCCTAATGCCTTGGGGATTTACCGTGTCCTCCAATCACTGCCACCAAGTTACAAGAACTTTGTGATGAACTACAATATGCAAAACATGAATAAGACGTTGCCAGAACTCTTCTCCATGTTAAAATATGCAGAAGTGGAGATCAAGAAAGAGCACCAAGTGTTGATGGTCAATAAGACCACCAAATTCAAGAAAGGCATGTCTAAGCAAAAGGGAAAATTCAAGAAGGGCGGTAAGAAAGTTACCGCACCGGCGAAGAAGACCAAGGCTGGGCCTAAGCCTGATACTGAGTGCTTTTACTGCAAGGGATAAGGTCACTGGAAGCGGAATTTCCCAAAGTACTTGGCGGATTTGAAGAACGACAACATAAAGAAGAAAGGTATATCCGATATACATGTTATTGATGTGTATCTCACTAGTACTCGTAGTAGTGCCTGGGTATTTGATACTGGTTCGGTTGCTCATATTTGTAACTCGAAACAGGTGCTGCAGAATAAACGGAAGCTAGCGAAGAACAAGGTGACGATGCGCGTTGGAAATGGATCAAAGGTTGATGTGATCGCGGTCGGCACGCTACCTCTTCATCTACCAGCGGGATTAGTTTTATACTTAAATAATTGTTATTTGGTGCCTGCGTTGAGCATGAACATTATATCTGGATCATGTTTGTTGCGAGACGGTTACTTGTTTAAGTCCGAGAATAATGGTTGTTCTATTTATATGAGTAATATGTTTTATGCACATGCACCTTTGATATATGGTCTATTCTTATTGAATCTCGATAGTGGAAATACACATATTAATAACATTGAAGCTAAACGTTTGAAATTGAGCGATAACTCGACCTATATATGGCACTGTCGTCTTGGTCACATTGGAGTGAAGCGTATGAAGAAACTCCATTCCGATGGAATTCTTGAATCACTTGATTTTGAATCACTTGAAAGATGCGAAGCATGTCTGATGGGTAAAATGACTAAGACTCCATTTTCTGGTATGATGGAGCGAGCTACGGACTTATTGGAAATCATGCATACCGATGTGTGTGGTCCAATGAGTGTAGCATCGCGCGGTGGTTATCGTTATGTTCTTACCTTCACGGATGACTTGAGTAGATATGGGTATATCTATTTCATGAAACATAAGTCCGAAACTTTTGAGAAGTTTAAGGAATTTCAAAGTGAGGTGGAGAATCAACGTAACAAGAAGATTAAATTTCTACGTTCTGATCGTGGAGGTGAATATCTAAGTTACGAGTTTGGCGAGCATTTAAAGAAATGCGGAATACTTTCACAATTGACACCGCCGGGAACACCACATCGTAATGGTGTGTCCGAACGTCGTAATCGAACTCTCTTAGATATGGTTCGTTCTATGATGTCACTTATAGATTTACCGCTATCATTTTGGGGTTATGCATTAGAAACAGCCGCATTTACTTTAAATAGGGCACCATCTAAATCCGTTGAAATGACACCGTATGAATTATGGTTTGGGAAGAAACCTAGATTGTCGTTCCTTAAAGTTTGGGGTTGCGAAGCCTATGTAAAGAAGTTACAACCGGACAAGCTTGAACCCAAAGCGGAAAAATGCGTCTTCATAGGATACCCGAAGGAAACTATTGGGTATACCTTCTATCATAGATCCGAAGGCAAAATCTTCGTTGCCAAGAATAGATCCTTTCTAGAGAAGGAATTTCTCTCGAAATAAGTGACTGGAAGGAAAGTAGAACTTGACGAGGTTGTTGAACCTTCTCTCGAACTTGCGAGTAGTGCAACACCGGAAGAAGTTCCTGTGGCGCCTACACCAATAAGAGAGGAAGCTAATGATGATGATCATGAAACTTCGGTTGAAGTTGCTACAGAACCTCGCAGGTCAACGAGAACTCGTACCACTCCTGATTGGTATGATCCCGTTATGAGTGTCATGTTGGTGGATAACACCGATGACCCTGCAACATATGAGGAAGCGATGATGAGCCCAGATTCCAATAAATGGCAAGACGCCATGAAATCCGAAATTGGATCCATGTACGAAAACCAAGTATGGACTTTGGTGGACTTACCGGATGGCCGAAAGGCTGTCGAGAACAAATGGATTTTCAAGAATAAAACAGATGCTGATGGCAATGTTACTGTCTATAAAGCTCGACTTGTCGCAAAAGGGTTTCGACAAATTCAAGGAGTTGACTACGATGAGACTTTCTCACCAGTAGCGAAGCTAAAGTCTATGAGGATTATGTTAGCAATCGCTGCATATTACGATTATGAGATATGGCAGATGGATGTCAAAACGGCGTTCCTCAATGGATAGATTGATGAAGAGTTGTATATGATGCAACCCAAAGGTTTTGTCGATCCTAAAGATGCTAACAAGGTATGCAAACTTCAACGGTCCATATATGGGTTGAAGAAAGCATCCCGAAGTTGTAATCAACGTTTTGATAAGGTAATCAAAAGTTTTGGTTTTATACAAACTTATGGAGAAGCTTGTATTTACAAGAAAGTGAGTGGGAGCTCTGTAGCATTCTTAATACTATATGTAGATGACATATTGTTGATTGGGAATGATGTAGACCTTCTTAATAGTGTCAAGGAATATTTGAATAATAGTTTTTCAATGAAAGATCTTGGCGAAGCAGCTTACATATTAGGCGTAAAGATTTATAGAGATAAATCAAGACGCCTAATATCATTGTCACGAAGTACATATTTGGACAAAGTTCTAAAGAGGTTTGGAATGGAAGATAGCAAGAAAGGGTTCTTGCCCATGTTTCCCAATACGACGTTGAGTAAAACTCAAAGTCTAGCAACAACAGAAGATAGAGAAAGGATGAGTAAGACTCCCTATGCCTCAGCCATAGGATCTCTAATGTATGACATGTTATGTACTAGACCCGACATTGCATATGCTGTTAGTTTAACTAGCAGATATCAAAGTGATCCAGGAGTGGATCATTGGACATCGGTCAAAAACATCCTTAAGTACTTGGGAAGAACTAAGGATATGGTTCTTTCTTATGGAGGTGATGAACAACTCGTTGTTAATGGTTACACCGATGCTAGTTGGAACACCGATCCGGATGATTCTAAATCTCAATCTGGATACGTATTTACTTTGAATGGTGCAGGAGTTAGCTGGAGGAGTGCAAAGCAAAGCGTTGTGGCGAGATCTTCAACTGAATCGGAATACATAGCTGCTTCGGAGGCTTCACAAGAAGCGATATGGATGAAGGAGTTCATTACAGAGCTCGATGTGGTTCCAAGTGCGCTGGACCCAATGTCTATCTACTGTGATAACATGGGCGCCATAGCCAATGCGCAAGAACCAAGGTCACACAAGAAGCTGAAGAACATCAAGCTACGTTTTCATGCTATTCGAGAACATGTCCAAGATGGTGACATAAAGATTTGCAAAGTACACACAGAACTGAATGTGGTGGATCCGTTGACTAAACCTCTCCCGAGGGCAAAACATGACCAACACAAAACTGCCATGGGTGTTCGGTATATTACCATGTAATCTAGATTAGTTGACTCTAGTGCAAGTGGGAGACTATTTGTCACATCCCAAGATTTTCCAAATCTTGTAATGTGAAAAATAAATGAATAAAATAAAACTTTGTTGATTTTCAGAGTGAGAAGAAACTTTTTGAATCCAATGGGGAACTTTCAAAACCTATTTGGATCAAATAAAATCCTAAAAGGATTTAAAAAGTTTAATAAACAATAAACTTCAAAATATTTACAATTACTATTTTGGATCTTTTAATAAAGGTTTTGGTTTTCAAAAGAAAAGGTGGATTTGTAAGTAAAGATTATTTTATAAAGCCAAATTAAACCTTGGCCAAGCTTTTGAAATAAAAACATTTTGTTTTGATAAAAATAGTAAAAGTTTATTTAAATAAAATAATAAGGATTTAATATCCAATTTTATTTAAGAAAAGGTTTTTCCCACTTTAAACAAACACCAAAACTTATTTATTTATTTTAAATAAGTTTTTCAAGTATTTTATATCCTCAAATAAAACCTACTGAAGTGTTTTGGTTTTATTTTAGATTTCAAATAAAGTTTTTAATAAAACAAATCCTATTTTGATTTTATAACTAAGGTCCATATTATTTAATTATTAATGGACCCTAAAATAAAAATGTTATTTTGTTTTAAACAAGTTTTCCAAATATCTTCTATTTTCAAATAAAACCTACTAATTTGGTTTTGAAAATATTTAGATTTCAAATGGAGTTTTAAAATAAATTAAAACCCATTTGATTTATTAACTAGTGTCCATTTTATTTAATTATAAATGGACTCTAAAATAAAAATAATATTTTATTATTGGACTTTGGTTTATGTTGATAAACAGAACCAAAAACTCATTACAAGTGTGGTGAATTGTTTGAATTGTTTGAATAGTTGATTGAAATTCAAAAATAGAAATTGATTTAGAAAAAGAAAAAAATTTCAGACAGAAAAAAATAGGATCTGGACCAGCCCAGCCGGCCAAGCCCAACAAGGCCCAGTACCAGCCCCTCTCTCCCCCGAAGCATTCTTTTCTCACTCAGGAACTTAACCGCTAAGTCGCTGACGACTGGACCCCACACTCGCACTCTCTCTCTCGCAGACAGCCAGGACCCACCCCTCCTGTTCATCGTCCTCACCGCAGCGACCAGTTCATCCCCGTTTCTGGCTTTGATTTCGCGGCTTGAATTCGTCATAAAGCGACCACCATTACTCGCAGTGACCATGCCCCTTTAAACGCCAACGACTCTCCTCCGTTTCCCCTCTGTCTCCTCCCCCAAGTGCGCCCCCAGGCCGCCCCAATTCCTCCCCGAGCACCACTGTCTCCAACGACCCTCCTTGCCGATTCCGGCCAGTACTTGCCACCCCTCTCCTCCTTGACCACACTCGCATACTCCCCAAGCCCTGGCGGACCTTTCTGCAGCCGCAGCTCGCTCGCGCGCGTCCCTGAGCGTCGGCAACGTCTTCCCCGAGCCAGCGCCGTCGTCTGCTCAACTGCGGCGACGTCTCCCCGGTAAACCAGACCTCCCCTCTCTTCCCCGTGGACACGATGATGATCGCCATGCTCTTGCGAACCTAACTGTGCCTCCCGTTTGTCCTAGGGTGCCCCCTATCCTCTCCCTCGACGACCTCCAGAGCCGCCCGAGGCCCAGCTCATCTCCGGCAAGCAATCAAGGACAGCCACGTGCGCCCCTTCACCAACCAGTACCACGTTGAGCATCAGCAAGCGTCAACGATTCCGGTGAGCATCTCCCCAGCCACCCTTGCCTCCTGTATCGCCGGCGTCGCCACCGTCTGGCCGCTCCGCCGCCAGCCACCGCTCGTTTAGGGTCGAGCTCACAGCAGCCGTCCTATCTCGATCTGGTGGCTAAGATAGAATCACTTAGCAGCGAAGGGGTACGCGTTCTGGACCATGCGATCTGTTTAGATCCAACGGCTACAGCTGTGCGATCCGAGCGAAGCGGTACCGACGAATGAGAATAGGACGCGTGGCACCAGACGATTTAAAATAGAATTTGAAATCAGATTTAGATGCCATTTTGAAACCCTTGTAACTTTTGATCCACACGTCCAAAATTTGCAAACTTTATATCGTTGGAATCAGCAAGACAAGCCCTAGCCAACCATGCCTTTTGTTTAGCAAAAAGCTTCTGGGAAAATGTTTGTTTTTGCAGAAACATTTGTATGCTTGTTAAGGATGTGAAAATGGTTTAAAAATGAATTTGGGGATAAAATCTTTTGCAAATGGTGTGATTTGAACCTACTAACATTAGGAAACACTTTGTGGATTCAAAAATGTATTTGGTGAAACAAAATAGTGATTCTTTGATTTAAAACCATTTCTAGTCAAATAGAAATGTGGTTTATCTATTAAAAATGGTTTTGAAGAAAACCTTTGGAAAATGTTTTGTTTTAAACTCTCTGAACCCAAACACCAAGTTTTGTGGTTTAAAAACATATTTGGTGAACCCTATAGATTAATGCCTTAGGAAAAATATCTTCTACACTACATAAAATGATACTTTGTTTTGAAAAGGGTTTTTGAGGTGAAACCTTTTGCAAATGACTTTGCCACTTTACAAAATGACCATTAGGTGTTTTCAAATGTTCATGACCCATTAGGAACCACATTTCAAAACAAAACAAAGCTTGGCATGCTTGCATGCATTACTTTGACTTTGTCATTTTATGTGATGTCTTGCTTGATTGGTAGATTGAGTTTGTGCCTTGTTTGATTGGATTGTAGTGACTTGAAGAGTGTGATTGTTGCAAGGACAAGGAGTGAACCCATACTCTACCAAAAAGGCAAGTGATGCTTCATACTTTTTGTCCCATTACTTTCACTATGCACTAGTGATTTTCTCTAAGTAAAACTTGCATGGATTTTTGCTAAGTATAAACCTTGCTATAGGAAGACTAGTAGATGAAACCTTAGTGGAAATCTTCCCAAGTTAAGATTCCTATTACTATCAAGATTAGCCTAGCTAATAGAAAACAAGGGTGGAATATATATTCACACTATGGAAAATTTCTAAGTCTGAGGACTTGTGTTTTGTTTAATAAAAACAACTAAGTTAATGAATCACCTGGGTGGAATGGTAATTGCTTGGTGGATTTTGGTTGAGTGGTTCACAAGGCCCATGTCTATGGTTTACCTTGTGTATCTCACTTGTGGATTGCCACCTAGGAACAAAGAAATTTGAGATGTCAAATGTTGAGAAGCTTCAAGTGCAACCACTTGGCAATATGGGCTCTGCCATGATCATATAGGTTGCAAGAACTTAGCCATATGGACAGAGGGTGGTAGAGTTTGATAGGTTGGAACGCGTCCATTTTGGTCTAAGGGAAGGCTTCTGAAAGATCTTGTCTTGGGAAACCAAGTCTTGTGGGGAAAGTGCACCACCTCTGTAGAGTGTAAAATCTAAGTACTTAGCCATGTCCCTGGTAAAGGAAAATTTGAGCATCAAGACATGGAAGCAATCAAGAATCTAATCATTCAAATTTCTAAGTTAAAACTTGTGGTTTGAACAAGGGTTAAAGGATCTTCAAATCTTTGCTTGAGAAAAATGATTTTGTCAAGTTAAAACTTAGTGTTTTCAAAATGATAAGGAAAATCTATTTTGAGCAATGCAAGCCTCAACTCCACTTAGCCAAATGCATATAGATGATAGACTCCACTATATCACCATAATATCACTTGCCAATACAATTCAAATGTATTGACCCTTGTGGATGTAACTTGTATGTTGCAGGTTTGATTGGTTTAGTGAAGTTTAAGTGATTAGGATTACAAAGTCTAAAACCAACATGTCTGCCTGTGGCACTTTGAAGATGAAGGACCCCATGACTATAGTTATTCCGCTGCAATGTAATGTAATAGCCAAATGAGCTATGTAAGATGTAATAAAATTATGTTATTCCTGGTTATAAAGTGATATTATGACCTTTGTTTCTTGATATTACATCTTAACTGTGGATGCTAGCTATTGATCCAGGGACTAGCATTGTAAACACAGGGGACACCACCTTATGTTAATAAAGGTTGGGACACTCCCTCTACAGATGGTATCAGAGCATTGTGTTGCCTGTAGGATTTGTAAACCTAGGATTGGACAAAAACCCTTAGAAAAATAGGAGTTGTATTTGTTCCAAAAACTTATTTACAAAAACACTTGTAAATTCTTTCCTCAACCATTTTGGTTTCAACTCTACATCTCTTCTACTTCAACTTGATGGATGGAAACCTACCCCATGACCCAAGACTACACCATGTGCAAAGACTTCTTCAACACTTTCAACTCTAATGACTTCAACTTCTTCAACTCTAATGACTTCAACATCTTCAGCATATTCACCAAGGACTCCAACTTGGATACCACTAAGGACTACAAGTGAGACAAGGGAATCTTGCTCAAGATGTGGGGACTAAGGAAATGCAAAATAAGAAGGAGCCATCAAAAACTTTGAAGTGTTGTGACCAAAAGTTTTTCCAGGGAAACCAAGATCTCATGCAAGAAGAATCAACCAAGAAGGAAGGAAAGATCACAAGTGAACCATATAGATGGACCACCATATTATAGTTAAGTCTAACACACCAACATATGTGGTGTAACAAAAATATTTTTGGTTGCCTAAAAATATGCTTGAAACTTGTCGTTTGAGTGGAATGTTTGTTTGTGATTGCTTGCACATTGCTTGTGTGAATTGTGATGTGTGTGATTATAACCCTTACTTAGAAATCTTTTGCCTATTCTAATCCCTACCCAACCCAAACAGATGACTTCTCCAAGAAACTCCAACATCAAGGATGATGACACCAACAACAACCAAGAGGACAACATGAGAGAACTCATAGCAACCCAAAACCAGTTGAGCCAAGAGACAACTCAGCTTTTAGCCAACAACAATGGACTAGACCCAGCCATACAAAGGACTTTGAAACTTCAATCCCAATTGTTGCAAGGATTGGTTACTCAAATGATCAACATGGGAGAAAACTTTTCCCAAAGAGCTAATGACAACAAGGATGACAAAGATGTTAATCTAGAAGGAACCCAAGCTAGCAATATTTTTAGAGACAAGGATCATGCATCCAAGGAGCATGAAGATCAATGCCCCAAGAAGAGAGAAAGATCTCCCACCTATGAAGAACATGAACTAGAAGAACTCCTAGCTTTGGAGAGACCCAAAAAGAAGAAGAAGAAGAAATGCCCCAACCCTAACAAGGAGGATATTACTCAAGTGCAATGTTACAATTGCAAAGAGATGGGACACTATGCCAATGAATGCCCAGAAAATAAGAAGAACCAAAGAATTAAACAAGAGGCAATGATACCAAAGGAAGAGAAAGATATCATCCAAGTGATGTGTTTCAAATGCAAGGAACTAGGCCACTATGTAAACAATTGTCCAGAAAAGATTAAGAACAAGTTAAACAAGCCTATGAAGGATCTCAACCTTGGCCCATGAGTCAAGTGTGGAAACAAAAGGACACAATGCGGATGTTTGCCAAAGAAGTTTCCCCAGGATCCCAAGCAAGCCAAGATGTAATTTAGTTGGAAATTTTTTAAGGGTGGTAGTACCCTAGTTTTTTTGAGCCTACTTGTAACCCCTAGCCTCCCCAAATCTCGGGACGAGATTTATTTTAAGGGTGGTAGCCTGTCACATCCCAATATTTTCCAAATCTTGTAATGTGAAAAATAAATGAATAAAATAAAACTTTGTTGATTTTCAGAGTGAGAAGAAACTTTTTGAATCCAATGGGGAACTTTCAAAACCTATTTGGATCAAATAAAATCCTAAAAGGATTTAAAAAGTTTAATAAACAATAAACTTCAAAATATTTACAATTACTATTTTGGATCTTTTAATAAAGGTTTTGGTTTTCAAAAGAAAAGGTGGATTTGTAAGTAAAGATTATTTTATAAAGCCAAATTAAACCTTGGCCAAGCTTTTGAAATAAAAACATTTTGTTTTGATAAAAATAGTAAAAGTTTTTTTAAATAAAATAATAAGGATTTAATATCCAATTTTATTTAAGAAAAGGTTTTTCCCACTTTAAACAAACACCAAAACTTATTTATTTATTTTAAATAAGTTTTTCAAGTATTTTATATCCTCAAATAAAACCTACTGAAGTGTTTTGGTTTTATTTTAGATTTCAAATAAAGTTTTTAATAAAACAAATCCTATTTTGATTTTATAACTAAGGTCCATATTATTTAATTATTAATGGACCCTAAAATAAAAATGTTATTTTGTTTTAAACAAGTTTTCCAAATATCTTCTATTTTCAAATAAAACCTACTAATTTGGTTTTGAAAATATTTAGATTTCAAATGGAGTTTTAAAATAAATTAAAACCCATTTGATTTATTAACTAGTGTCCATTTTATTTAATTATAAATGGACTCTAAAATAAAAATAATATTTTATTATTGGACTTTGGTTTATGTTGATAAACATAACCAAAAACTCATTACAAGTGTGGTGAATTGTTTGAATTGTTTGAATAGTTGATTGAAATTCAAAAACAGAAATTGATTTAGAAAAAGAAAAAAATTTCAGACAGAAAAAAATAGGATCTGGACCAGCCCAGCCGGCCAGGCCCAACAAGGCCCAGTACCAGCCCCTCTCTCCCCCGAAGCATTCTTTTCTCACTCAGGAACTTAACCGCTAAGTCGCTGACGACTGGACCCCACACTCGCGCTCTCTCTCTCGAAGACAGCCAGGACCCACCCCTCCTGTTCATCGTCCTCACCGCAGCGACCAGTTCATCCCCGTTTCTGGCTTTGATTTCGCGGCTTGAATTCGTCATAACGCGGCCACCATTACTCGCAGTGACCATGCCCCTTTAAACGCCAACGACTCTCCTCCGTTTCCCCTCTGTCTGCTCCCCCAAGTGCACCCCTAGGCCGCCCCAATTCCTCCCCGAGCACCACTGTCTCCGACGACCCTCCTTGCCGATTCCGGCCAGTACTTGCCACCCCTCTCCTCCTTGACCACACTCGCATACTCCCCAAGCCCTGGCGGACCTTTCTGCAGCCGCAGCTCGCTCGCGCGCGTCCCTGAGCGTCGGCAACGTCTTCCCCGAGCCAGCGCCGTCGTCTGCTCAACTGCGGCGACGTCTCCCCGGTAAACCAGACCTCCCCTCTCTTCCCCGTGGACACGATGATGATCGCCATGCTCTTGTGAACCTAACTGTGCCTCCCGTTTGTCCTAGGGTGCCCCCTATCCTCGCCCTCGACGACCTCCAGAGCCGCCTGAGGCCCAGCTCATCTCCGGCGAGCAATCAAGGACAGCCACGTGCGCCCCTTCACCAACCAGTACCACGTTGAGCATCAGCAAGCGTCAACGATTCTGGTGAGCATCTCCCCAGCCACCCTTGCTTCCTGTATCGCCAGCGCCGCCACCGTCTGGCCGCTCCGCCGCCAGCCACCGCCGCAGCGCCGCTCGTTTAGGGTCGAGCTCACAGCAGCCGTCCGATCTCGATCTGGTGGATAAGATAGAATCACTGAACAGCGAAGGGGTACGCGTTCTGGACCACGCGGTCTGTTTAGATCCAACGGCTGCAGCTGTGCGATCCGAGCGAAGCGGTACCGACGAATGAGAATAGGACGCGTGGCACCAGACGATTTAAAATAGAATTTGAAATCAGATTTAGATGCCATTTTGAAACCCTTGTAACTTTTGATCCACACGTCCAAAATTTGCAAACTTTATATCGTTGGAATCAGCAAGACAAGCCCTAGCCAACCATGCCTTTTGTTTAGCAAAAAGCTTCTGGGAAAATGTTTGTTTTTGCAGAAACATTTGTATGCTTATTAAGGATGTGAAAATGGTTTAAAAATGAATTTGGTGATAAAATCTTTTGCAAATGGTGTGATTTGAACCTACTAACATTAGGAAACACTTTGTGTATTCAAAAATGTATTTGGTGAAACAAAATAGTGATTCTTTGATTTAAAACCATTTCTAGTCAAATAGAAATGTGGTTTATCTATTAAAAATGGTTTTGAAGAAAACCTTTGGAAAATGTTTTGTTCTAAACTCTCTGACCCCAAACACCAAGTTTTGTGGTTTAAAAACATATTTGGTGAACCCTATAGATTAATGCCTTAGGAAAAATATCTTCTATAGTACATAAAATGATACTTTGTTTTGAAAATGGTTTTTGAGGTGAAACCTTTTGCAAATGACTTTGCCACTTTACAAAATGACCATTAGGTGTTTTCAAATGTTCATGACCCATTAGGAACCACATTTCAAAACAAAACAAAGCTTGGCATGCTTGCATGCATTACTTTGACTTTGTCATTTTATGTGATGTCTTGCTTGATTGGTAGATTGAGTTTGTGCCTTGTTTGATTGGATTGTAGTGACTTGAAGAGTGTGATTGTTGCAAGGACAAGGAGTGAACCCATACTCTACCAAAAAGGCAAGTGATGCTTCATACTTTTTGTCCCATTACTTTCACTATGCACTAGTGATTTTCTCTAAGTAAAACTTGCATGGATTTTTGCTAAGTATAAACCTTGCTATAGGAAGAATAGTAGATGAAACCTTAGTGGAAATCTTCCCAAGTTAAGATTCCTATTACTATCAAGCTTAGCCTAGCTAATAGAAAACAAGGGTGGAATATATATTCACACTATGGAAAATTTCTAAGTCTGAGGACTTGTGTTTTGTTTAATAAAAACAACTAAGTTAATGAATCACCTGGGTGGAATGGTAATTGCTTGGTGGATTTTGGTTGAGTGGTTCACAAGGCCCATGTCTATGGTTTACCTTGTGTATCTCACTTGTGGATTGCCACCCAGGAACAAAGAAATTTGAGATGTCAAATGTTGAGAAGCTTCAAGTGCAACCACTTGGCAATATGGGCTCTGCCATGATCATATAGGTTGCAAGAACTTAGCCATATGGACAGAGGGTGGTAGAGTTTGATAGGTTGGAACGCGTCCATTTTGGTCTAAGGGAAGGCTTCTGAAAGATCTTGTCTTGGGAAACCAAGTCTTGTGGGGAAAGTGCACCACCTCTGCAGAGTGTAAAATCTAAGTACTTAGCCATGTCCCTGGTAAAGGACAATTTGAGCATCAAGACATGGAAGCAATCAAGAATCTCATCATTCAAATTTCTAAGTTAAAACTTGTGGTTTGAACAAGGGTTAAAGGATCTTCAAATCTTTGCTTGAGAAAAATGATTTTGTCAAGTTAAAACTTAGTGTTTTCAAAATGATAAGGAAAATCTATTTTGAGCAATGCAAGCCTCAACTCCACTTAGCCAAATGCATATAGATGATAGACTCCACTATATCACCATAGTATCACTTGCCAATACAATTCAAATGTATTGACCCTTGTGGTTGTAACTTGTATGTTGCAGGTTTGATTGGTTTAGTGAAGTTTAAGTGATTAGGATTACAAAGTCTACAACCAACATGTCTGCCTGTGGAACTTTGAAGATGAAGGACCCCATGACTATAGTTATTCTGCTGCAATGTAATGTAATAGCCAAATGAGCTATGTAAGATGTAATAAAATTATGTTATTCCTGGTTATAAAGTGATATTATGACCTTTGTTTCTTGATATTACATCTTAACTGTGGATGCTAGCTATTGATCCAGGGACTAGCATTGTAAACACAGGGAACAACACCTTATGTTAATAAAGGTTGGGACACTCCCTCTACACTATTGGATAAATTGTGTGATTTTTAATACTTGTGTGATTTTTAAAATAAATTAGAGTCCCTAGTAAAGCCTCTTCATAATACTAGCTTGTTGATTAATAGATGATCATGGTTTCTTGATCATGAACATTTGAGATGTTGTTAATAACAAGGTCATATCATTAGGAGAATGATATGATGGACATACTCCTATAGATAAGCGTAGCATAAAGATCAAGTCATTTTAAATAGTTCAATTGCTATAAGCTTTCTGATACATAGTAACCTAATTCCTTCGACCATGAGATTATGCTTATCACCATCACCGGAAGGATGCTTTGATGACATCAAACACCACACCGTAACTGGGTGGTATAAAGGTGGCATTGAGTATTCGGAAAGTATGGGTTGAGACACATGAATCAAGAGTGGGATTTGTCCATCCATATGACGAATAGATATACTCTGGTCCCTCTCGGTGGAATGTTATCCAATTGGCTTGCAAGCATGTGACTGGATCACAAGGGATCACATACCACGGGATCGAGAAAAGAGTACTTATCGGTAACGAGGTTGAACTAGGTATGCAGAGATACCGACGATCAAAACCTCGGATAAGTAAACTATCGTGAGACAAAGTGAAATTGGTATCGTATGTAAGTGGTTCATTCGATCGCAAAGTAATCGTAAAAATATTTGGGAGCCATATGAATTTCCAGTTTCCTCTATTGGTTATTGTTCGGAGAAGTGTCTCGATCATGTCCGCATAATTCACGAACCGTAGGGAGACACACTTAAGGATTCAATGTTGTTGAGTAGTTATGGTATGATGAGTAAGAGACTGAATGTTGTTCGGAGTCCCGGATAGGATCCGGGATATCACGAGGAGATCCGGAATGGTCCGGAGAATAAGATTCATATAAGGAAAGTCCTGTTTCGGAGTTGGGGAATGATTCCGGTGTTTTCATCGGGAATGTTCTAGAAGGTTCCGGAAGGTCCGGCACTCCGGAGGGGAAGGGTACATGAATGTGTCATGACAATGTGGAATGGTTGCATCATGTACTAGGTATCATGGCTAGGCAAAATAAAGGGAGAAATCAAATCCTAGTTTGAAAAGTCAAACGCCAATTTGAAAAGTCAAACGGCAGTTTTGCTTGGTGGAGGGAGAGTAGGAAACCTACTTGGGGAGGAGTTCCTCTCCCTCCACCCGCCGGCCAAGGAGGACGACTTGGGGGAGGACTCCCTCCCCCTTGGCCGCGCCATCCCACCTATAAAAGGAGGGGCAGGGCTGCCCCTCTTCCCTACACCCAACACCACCCAAACCCTAGCCCTAGCCACCGACCACCTTAAGTCGCCGCCGCCCTAGGGTTTCCTCCGAGCTGCCGAGTTGGGGCTCTCCCCAAGCCCTAGCCACCGGCCAAGCTTCCTCCCTTGGTGCCTCTAAACCCTAGATCGCCAAGGCCTCTCTCATAGTCCACCATACTCGCTCCGGCTTAAGGCGAAGCCCTGCGAGATCTCCCATCTACTTCCGGTACCATGCCGTCGTGCTTCCGGAATCGCGAGGAGAGTGCTACAACCTCCGCTGCCTGCTGGAACAAGGGAGAGGAAGGTCTTCATCGAGTACCGAACATGTGACCGACTGCGGGAGCGCTTCCGGAACGCAGCGCCGGAAGGATCGTCTACACGATCTTGAGATCGGCAAGAGTACGACTACATCACCTACGAGAATATGCTCTCGTTAACCGCTTTGGAATCTTCGAGGGTGAGTTCCTCTATCGACTCGTTGCTACAATCTAGTAGATAGATCTTGGCTTGTTTGTTTGCATGCGGTAATTTTTTTTTGTTTTCCATGCTATGAACCCCTATAATTTACTCTTCCATAGCCACTTAGAAGGGAAATGATCTGGAATCATATTGAAGTGGGCTTTGTACACCATATTTGTAGAGTAATCCCCAGACTTTTTTATCTTGTTATCCCAATTATCCTGCACATGTGGGTCAATGCTGACATGTTGTAGTTGGATTTGTAACATTAAAATTTCTGCATTGGCTTCATATGATAATGGCAGGTGAAATGCCTCCTCCAGTTGAACTAAGGCAATGGCTTGTTGAACTGAGCAGTTCTTATCAACAGCAAAAGAGAAAAGCCTTGGGTAAGACTGAGCTAAAGGTAAATTATTCCAAGTATCTAACCATAATAGAGCCGAATCACCTTTACCAATTTTACATACTGACATTGATCGAAAGTCTTCTTCAAATTTCATAATACTCCTCCACCAAAAAGAGCCACAAACAGTAACATTGTGAGGCACCTCATTGTAATAGTAAGCATCTCTAACCAACTTTACCCATGGAAGTTCCTCATTATTGTATAGTTTGTGCAGATGTTTCATGAGCAGACATTTGTTTTGAACTTCCAAATTTATTATGCCTAGACCACCTTTCACTTTTGGTTTGCAAATCATGTCCCATGAGGCAAGGGAGTTTATCTTCCCATCTTCTTTCTTTTTCCTCCATAAACTGTGCCTCCTTTCTCTATTTATTACTTCAATGACTCCTTTTGGAATTTCAAGAGAACAGAGGTAGTGTAGAGGCATTGAAGAAAGCACAGAATTTACAATGACCAGCCTATCTCCATAAGAAAGGAAAGAGGCAGTGGAAGTAAGCCTTCTTTCCACTCTATCAATTAAAGGTGACATATCTTTAATAGATGGTTTTGTAATCCCCATAGGCAAACCAAGGTATGGAAATGATAGTGTAGCAGTAATACAACCAATTTCCAAAGCAAGCAAACATGCTTCATCTTGATTCGTATTGATTGGAATCAGAGCAATTTTATGAAAGTTGACTTTTAACCCAGTGAAGGAATAATATTCATCCGGTATCTCTTTTAGTATATGTAACTGATCTGGATCTGCTTGCATGACAATGATGGTGTCATCAACATATTGGACAATAGGTAAATCATAGGTTCCTCTATTTGGGATTGGAGTTCTCTGTCTTCCATCTCTATAAGCCTTATTTATGAAACTTTGTAATAAGTTCCCTCCTAGTACATACAGTAAAGGAGATAGGGGTCACCCTGTCTTACCCCACGATTACAATAAAAGTTCCTACCTGGAACTCCATTCAGAAATATAGAGGATGAACCAGATGAGAGAATTTATTTTACCCAGCCAATAAAAACTTCATCAAATCCTTTACACCTCAGAATCCTGATAATTGCTTCATGTTCAATAGTGTCAAAAGCCTTTTCAAAATCTAGCTTGATAATTACTATTCTTCTCTTGGAAACATGGCATTGATGCAAATATTGAAAAGTCCAACCAAGGCAATCTTGTATTGTTTTGCATTTAATAAATCCATATTGGTTGTCATGAATACATCTCTTTATTTCCTTTTGAAGTCTGTTGGCAGCTAGTTTAGTAAGAAATTTCAAACAGGTATTTGTGAGAGAAATGGGTCTAAAATCATTAACTATCTCAGGGCTATTCTTTTTGGAACCAGAGTGATATAGGAACCATTTATGTTTTCAAGGGGTGTGATGCCCTTATGGAAATCATGACACAGCTTGATAAAATCTTATTTAATAATATGCCAACATTTTTTAACAAAAGCTCCATTGAATCCATCAGGGCCAGGTGCCTTGTCAGTTTTCATAAATTTAACAACATCCTCCATTTCTGAATTACTGAATTCTGCCGACAGACAATGCAGATTATCCACTTCTTGAATCAATTATGATAGATCTGCTCTATTCTCAACACTTGTAGAAACCCCCATACGATGCTTATAGCATCTCCATAATGCATTAGCTTTGTCATTGTGATTGATTAATGTATTACCATGTTCATCTTTTATCTCATTGATCACATTGTGCATGTACCTTTTTGTGGCCTTTGCATGATTTTTTTTTTGGAATTTCTCCTCCAAACTTAACCCATCTTATGGTGCATCTATTCTTCCAGTAGGTTGACTGAATATTCAATAATCTTTTTAGGTGTAGCTTTACAATATTTCTGAAATTAAATTTAGGTCTGCTGAGAATTCTCTTATATTCAATATCATCAAGCATTAGAATGACCTTATTACATTTTTCTATCAGAGTTTTGATATGAGACAGCTTTCCCCCCCACTTTTTAAGAGCATATCTTGTATTTTTGAACTTTGCACTTATCATGTTGGCAATAGGACCCTGCTTAACTGGCTGTCCCCAAGCTTTCTTAACCACATCAAGAAAACCAGGTTGCTGAAGCCACATATTTTCAAATCTGATTTTTTTTTGCTTTGGGAATATTTGTGGAAATGTTTACCACACATGGAATGTGATCAGAATAATTTGCCTTCCGTTGTTTGATGTTTGTGGTCAGTGACCTCTGCTTGTAATAATTTGGTTCTCTGCTCAGTTATGAGCTTGCTATAATAAACTTTGTGTGTAGGGTCACTGTTGTGTTACCGATTCTTCACTGGATATTCTCGAGCTCAAGGTTAAGCTTATGTAAGACAGAGGTCTAGGATTTGTTTAGCCCTGATCCCGGGGGTGTCACAGGTCTTGGTATCAGAAAAGTACCGAACGTAGGAAAACCTTGCTATTTGTCGATGTTGAGTCTAGTGTTTGTGAAAACTATTTTAAAATATGAAAATTATTTGCGAAAACTCTAGTATGCTTCTTTTTCTTCTTATCCAGTTTTGCTCTAACTCTGGGTCATCTTATCTTGCGTTAATTTTGGAAAAGTTTTGATATCTCTTCCAGTCCTTCAAAGCTTAGGTGCCTTTTGGGCATGTTGTCTCTCAACCAGTTGACCTAGTGTTGAGTTCTCTAGAGTTGTGTGTGTTGTGAATTCCTTGTTCCCCTTGCTCTTGTTCATATGAGAGATTCTTTTCTATCATGATATCTCTATCTTTTGGACCCACAATATTATATTGTTGGATCCACAGTGTTCTGTTTTAGGCTTCGCGGTTTCCTTTCACCTCATGTGCCTCCTTTTTGTTTGTTTGGGTACTTCAGAAGTCGTTTCTTCTTTTGGAAGCTACCTTGTGATTACTAACTTGCAGTGTACGACATGTCACTCAAGTAGAAGTTATTTCCTTTCTTTGGGTTTTAACCCTTGGACTTTAACCTAAGATCCCGGATTGTGCTGGATTCTAGTGTTGTGAATCTTGTACATGAAGCTGGCCTTTAACCCAAGATCCATTCCTTTGAACCCTGTAGTTAATGATCACACATTACCTCAGGATGGCTGGTACTACAATTCTAGCCTTCAAGCTTGTGGTTATTGTCGCGATTGAACTGTGACAATTAAGGAATTCCCCTACCACATGATATGGCAGATGTTCTTTAATGGAACCAAATAGATCACGACAAGAGTACTCCTCGAGAGTCTCGCATCTATATTCATGACTCTGCCACACCTTACCCCTTCTCTGCATTGGTTTTTGGAAGATTATTGACTTATGCATTTACAACTCGGGATTCTATCCTAAGCATGTTCCTTTTCCCTTGTTGCTTTCCGACCTTTGTATACTAGTTGGTAGCCAAGTAGTAAATGTGCATCGGTGTCTTCCGATGTAAGATACTCTTGTGGTCCGTCAAGACAACCCATTTCAGGATGTCAGGAGAAACAAACTCTAGTAACTCGTCGTATCTAGGACCAGGTCAAAGTGTTGTAAATCTGCAGATCAAGAGGCATTGATAGCTTCTATCTGTTCCACCTTAAAGTGTCACACTCTTTTATACTAAGAGGTTGTGCTGAGTTTCATGACCCCTTAATGAAGTGATGCTCTTACACATATTTACCACCCTCCCTCGAGCTTTCGCGCTCGTGAGTGATGCGTGTGCGTAATAATGTGATCATTCGAGAATTCTTAGCAATTATTATTGTTTTGAACTCAAAGGACATTTGTGTCATTCTTAGCGTGATTAGTTAACCCTGTCACTAAGCAAAGTTTGATTGTGCTACCAAGTCCGATATTCTGGTACACTCTCCTCGGTCAAGAGTTAGGCTTGTGCCGAAGCTTCAAGACTATGTCTGCTTGCCTTACTAAGCAAGTCCCCTCTTGAGCACGTGACATATCGGTGGTTCGTGATATTTTGGATGTCTTACTAGAAGTATTGCCATGTTGCCACATGACCGTGATGTCAAGTTCTTGAGAAAGCTAGTTCTCTAAACTGCTCTTTTATCCAAGGATCCGTACTGGATACCTCTGAACTAGGTGGTTGAGCTTAAACAACAACTTGGAGAGTTGTAAGACAAAAGTTTATCTGACTTAGTTCATCTTAAAGGGATGTCTAGTGTTGTTCGTGTTGAAGAATGATAATATTTCCTTTGTGGATATGTTATCTTCCCCCATCTTTGATTTGATTTGGGTTATCGTTAAATCAAACTCAGTTCCAAGGACTATCTTGATGATGTTTCCTCTCGTGATGTTTCACTCGAGTGTATCTTCATATCTTTGGTCTGACCAATACTCTTGCCTTGTTCATACGACATATGAGTCCATCTTCTCGGAGTGTCCCGATGAGTTTGTTGTTGAGCCCACCGATGACATCCTTATCTTCTCCATGTTAGATTGAATTTATATGGAACATCGGGCATTAATGTTGGAAACTTCTGAGAACCACCTTCAATTCATCTCGAAGTATGTGTTCTAGATGTTAGAAGTAACCTTCTTTGGTTCACGTGCAATTGTTGAAAGATGTCGCCGTGGATTCGAGTAGTGTTAACTCCATTCCTTAAGGACACATGTGTGTTTTATTGTCAGTACCTTATGTGTGTGCAGTTGTCTCCCGACAAGTTGCCAATACATGGGTATAGAAATCTAGCTCATCTTTTGGAGCTTTACACTGTAGTCCATGTCTTGAGAATCTAGTGACTTTACCTTTGCGGTAATGTTGCAAACTTTCTATTCGGACATGCTGAGTCTGAAGTATCATTTCACCTAACCGAAGTTGAATCTCAAGCAGCAACGATGGTTGGTGTTCCTCAAGGTTCTGACATAGGTCTCTTTGTAAATCTGGCAAGATTGATGTAATGGTTGACACACTTAGCCAGAAAGCCCTTTATCATATTCTCTTGATTCAGCAATATCAACCACTTTTCATGAGGCTTCTTCTATAATTTATTATAGGAGTTGTGCTTATGGTGTCCTTTGTATCCGAAGTCCGACCTTCACTTGATGTCTGATTTCTCAAACATCAAGGAGAACATTTGAAGTAGTGTTGCTAAATGTCTCTTGGTCGATCCTCCAGACCCTTTTATGTTGGCAATCGTTGTTGTGCCAAGTAATTAAAGTCTGAGAATGAAGTTTCTTTCTTCTCGTGTTATCAGGAATCCTTTTAACTATTCATCTAGTGGTGTAAAGTGATATCATGATCTTTGGCAAATATTCTGATATTCTTGGATGAATAAAGAACTTTCCCTCGTTTTTCTCAGCCATGTTTTAAGAGTGGCTAAGATTTTGGTAATCTATAGTTCCTCTTACTACATGTTCCTTGTGACTCTTATGAGTCCTCTCCAAGAAAACACTTCTCTGTCTTGGCCTTCTATTGAATGAAAGAGTGACCCTTCTGTGTCAAAAGTAGTTCAACAACTTGGTTTTGTTGATCCATATCTCCGCAACCTGAAATCTCTACTTAAGCCATTTAGTAGAGGTTCCTTATCGAAGTCTATGGTTATGTTCTTTCTGTTGTAACCTCTCTTTTTCAGAAGCTTAAACTCTTCTGAGTTCCATGGTCTCAATCCTTATGAAGACCATCTATCTACCAACTTGAAAACTTCTCCTATTATTTCCTCTGTTACCTTGATGTGTTTCATGTTCGTCATCTCAGAGTTGTTTCTAAACACTCCATCCATGATTTGACCATGAGATACTCGGTGTGTCGTTTAGTGTGTTTCCCCTCTTATCTTTAGAGTGTCCCTGTCCTTTCTCTCTCTGTCTCTTTTCCTACCTTTGGAATCTCGGGTCGAGATTCTCGTAAGGGGGATAGAGCTGTAACACCCCAGTTTTAGTTAATCCCGTTTTAGGGTTTGATTATGCATCATGAGCATCATCTATTAAATTGTGCATTGAAGAACATAATGTAAAACCCTACCATCTCCCTCTATTTGAAATCAATTCAAAATGGTTTTGTATTTGAAAACTACCAAAAATGTTGGAGCCCAAATTGAATACAAGGGCTCATAAGTATTTTATATATTCTATAAAAGCCTCTGGTATTTTTGAAATCATCCAAAACAGATTTGAAAATGATTTACAAATGAGAAAACAGGTTTAGGAAAAAGAAAAAGAGTTTTACTGAAAAAAATGTAGCTGGAGAACCCAGGCCGCGCAGCCCAGCAACCTCCCTTCCCTCTCTCCCTCTGCCATGGCCCACCTTGGCCCGTTCGCAGCCCGCCACCGGCCCGTACCGGTTCGACCCTCTCTGCCCCGTCTTCTTCCTTGCCGGCCGATCGACGAAGCTGCTCGGTGTCAAGCGCCGCCGCGCCGGCGTGCGCCAAGATTCCTGCCGCCGCCCGCCGATGCCTATAAGTAACTGCCGCCGCCAGACGAACCCTAGGCCCCATTCTTTCCCTATCCCTCGCTTCCTCACGCCATGGACGAAACCCTACCTCTTAGTAGCTCGGCGACGACGCCGTTCCCATGTAGGGGTTCATAGCATGGAAAACAAAAATTTTCTACCGCATGCACACAAACAAGCCAAGATCTATCTACTATATTGTAGCAACGAGTCGATAGAGGAACTCACCCTCGAAGATTCCAAAGCGGTTAACGAGAGCAGATTCTCGTGGGTGATGTAGTCGTACACTTGCCGATCTCAAGATCGCGTAGACGATCCTTCCGGCGCTGCGTTCCGGCAGCGCTTCCGCAGTCGGTCACACGTTCGGTACTCGACGAAGACCTTCCTCTCCCTTGTTCCAGCAGGCAGCAGAGGTTGTAGCACTCTCCTCGCGATTCCGGCAGCACGACGGCGTGGTACCGGAAGTAGAGGGGAGATCTCGCAGGGCTTCGCCTTAAGCCGGAACGAGTATGGTGGACTATGAGAGAGCCTTGGTGATCTAGGGTTTAGACACACCAATTAGAAGGGGCTAGGCCGGCGGCTAGGGAAATTAGAGGCCCCAAATCGGCGGCTTGGGAGAAAACCCTAGGCTGCGGCTAGGGTTTAGGTTTAGAGGGAGGCAACTTGTGTGCTAGGAGGGGCAGACCTGCCCCTCCCTTTATAGGTGGGAGGTGCAGCCAAGGGGAGGGGAGTCCCTCCCCAACTCGGCTTGGAGGTGGGCCGCCGGTTGGAGGAGGGAACTCCTCCCCAACTCGGTTTCCACCTCTCCTCCTCTTTCCAAAAACTGCCGTTTGACTTTCAAACTAGCCGTTTGACTTTTTCAAACTAGGATTTGAATAAACCCTCTATTTGGTACAGCGATGACACCAAGTACATAATGCAATCATATCAACTTGATATAACACATTCATGTACCCTTCCCCTCCGGAGTGCCGGACATTCCGGAACCTTCTAGAACATTCCCGATGAAAACACCGGAATCATTCCCCAACTCCGAAACAGGACTTTCCTTATATGAATCTTATTCTCCGGACCATTCCGGATCTCCTCGTGATATCCCGGAACCCATCCGAGACTCCGAACAACATTCGTTCTCTTACTCATCATTCCATAACTACTCAAACAACGTCGAATCCTTAAGTGTGTCTCCCTACGGTTCGTGAATTATGCGGACATGATCGAGACACTTCTCCGATCAATAACCAATAGAGGAATCTGGAAATTCATATGGCTCCCACATATTTCTACGATTACTTTGCGATCGAATGAACCACTTACATACGATACCAATTTCCCTTTGTCTCACGATATTTTACTTATCCGAGGTTTTGATCGTCGGTATCTCTGCATACCTAGTTCAACCTCGTTACTGATAAGTACTCTTTTCTCGTTCCCGTGGTATGTGATCCCTTGTGATCCAGTCACATGCTTGCAAGCTAATTGGATGACATTCCACCGAGAGGGCCCAGAGTATATCTATCCGTCATATGGATGGACAAATCCCACTCTTGATCCATGTGTCTCAACCGACACTTTCCGAACACTCAATGCCACCTTTATAGCCACCCAGTTACGGTGTGGTGTTTGATGTCATCAAAGCATCCTTCCGGTGAAGGTGATATGCATGATCTCATGGTCGAAGGAATTAGGTTACTATGTATCAGAAAGCATATAGCAATTGAACTATAAAAATGACTTGATCTTTATGCTACGCTTATCTATAGGAGTATGTCCATCACATCATTCTCCTAATGATATGACCCTGTTGTCAATAAGATCTCTATGTTCATGATCAGGAAACCATGATCATATATTAACCAACAAGCTAGTTTAACAAGAGGCTTTACTAGGGACTCTTTTATGTTTACAAATCACACAAGTATTAATGTTTCCTGTTAATACAATTATAGCATGGTATGTAAACATTTATCATAAGTATGAAGATATGATAATAACCACTTTATTATTGCCTCTTGGGCATATCTCCAACAGTCTCCCACTTGCACTAGAGTCAATAATCTAGTTTCAAACCTTTGTGTATTCAACACCTATGGCTTTCTGGTGTCGTATGTACACGATTGCTAGTGGTCAACTGATCTCCGGATCTGACACTTCCAGGTCCGTGTGTAATTGCATGTCTTTGCGTCTCTACGCATCACTCATTCTCTAATGAGATGGCTTCGTACTAATTTGGTCCTTTGGTGTGACCTTTAGTTCTTTGGGGTTAAAACATGTTGATAATATTGTCGTACAATATATCTTCATAGTACTATCCCACTTTGAACTACACCTAGTTTGATAACAAACTACTTGACACAAATGCCCTCTTTTGCTGCTATAATTGCAGTCATATACTTAGCCTTTTGTTGTAGTATCTGTCACAATGTCTTAACTTTGGAACTCATCCAAATCCATTATGGAACTTTCTTTCCATTATATTGTGCCACCCTTAGTTTAGATTGAGATAAACTTAATTTGTACTTTGTGACAAAACTAGTATCAATGTAGTACTTTTACAATGAACTAACCATCTATTTGTCACTTCTACAAATAATATACTCTTAGTTCTTCTAAAAGATCATAAGAATATCCTTACTATTGTCCAATGATCATCTTATGAATCATTCTGGTATATGCTCATAATATTTAGAGCATAGGACATATCTGGATTTGTACATATCACAGTATGATTGATACAAATACTCTTTGTGATCTCATACATCAAGTATCAATCTATACTTGAATCTTTGTTTCACTTACCAAGTGTTAATACACTTGAATATATCATCAATATTGAACTCATTCAATCCTTTCTGTGCAACAAGAACCTTTCTTGTAGTTTCTATATTGAACTCATTCAATATATCATCTATGTACTTTTGGCACAACCATATTAGCGTCTATTGATGCCAAATATTTGGGTTTTGCCTAAGCCTTTCATCGAGATGAAATTCTTAATATGTGTTAATAAAAGATACATCATTTCCAATCAACAATATGTCTTCCACATAATGTATTAGAAATATGTCTTAGCGCTCCCACTTAATTTCTTGCAAATGCAAGCATCTTCATCGTCTCTGATGAATTTAAATTTTTTTAACAATTTCATCATAGTGAAGATTCCAACTCCGCAATGCTTACTTCAACCATTGAAGTTTGCATATGCATTTAGCATCCTTTGATTTAACAAAACCCTTTGGACTGTGTCATGCACACGTCCTAGGTAACCCTTCTATTAGAAGAACTTGTTTTGTTTATCCAACTACCACATAACAAAATTATATGTAGTGGTTGCTACATTAATCCGTCTAGACTAAATATCGCTATGAAAGATCAAATCTTTGTCATAGTCAACCTTTGAACATTGTCGTGAACTCTTTCCCAACATGTCGACTATTTCATAGATGTGAAACATCCATGTCTATTTATTTATAGATCCAAATACGACTGTAAGGTCTTGTACCTTTCCAGAGGGTCTTTCAAGTTCAAAGCTTGATCTCTTGTATATGGAACTATCACGGATTTTATGGCTTCAAGCCATTTGACGGAGTCAGGGCCCATCATCGCTTCTTTTGCATGTAGTACGTTCATTATTCTCAAATAATGATTCAACCCTCTAATCTTGGTATTTGATTGTTTACTCGACCTACTTGGTTCAACAGAAAACTTTGACCTTCGTAACCACAACCTTTGAGGCACGTGAGCCATGAGCATTGTTGCTGCCTCCGGAACACTTTTCGGTGCTGCGCAACTTTGCACATATAGCTAAGGTTCTTTTAACCTTATCAAAGTTCTATTGTCCTCCCACTTATCTTTTCAAAAAATTCCTTCTCAAAGAAACTTGACGTTCTAAGCGACAAACACTTTTGTCTCCGGTGTTATGGAGGAATACTTAACAAAGACAGGTTCATCCGACTTTGGTTGCAAACATCTTTCTTATGCATAGCATACCAATGTTTAAGAAAGGACAACTTGGGTTTTATCCCAAACCATAACTTTATATGGTGTCAATTCAACGGATTATGATGGAGCTCTTTTCAGTGGAAAAAACGGTAGTCTCTAAAGCTTTTAATCTTTAAAATATAATGGCAGTTTTATGAATTATACCTTTGATCTTACCATGTCAAACAAGGTTTAATTACATATCTCGAACGCTCCATACTCTTATGGTGTTTCGGGAAATGCAAATCCACGGAACGATTCCTTAAATCTTAGGTATTATGCTAAACTTGTAACTCAAATATCTTCCTTAATGATCTTTATCATAAACTGTTTATATTCTTGTTACACTGATTTTGCACTTCATCTTGAAAGTCTTTTGAACTTTTCAAATGCTTCATACTTCATCCTTATTAAGTAAATATTCATATATTCACTCAAATTTTCGGAGAAAGCACATGAAGTTGAAATCCATCGCTCTTGACTATACATAATGGACTTCATACAACAATATGTACAAGTTCCAATAAGCTAGTCTATCGTTCCCTTTTGGCCTATGAACGAAGTTTTAATTATCTCTAGGAAAGTTTTCACAAGCGTCATTTGATCAAAAATCAAAAGACTCCAAAATTCCATACACATGGAGTTTCTTCATGTTTTCTTTCCAATATAATTTAAACGGCGATGTCACTTCCTAAGTTATCTTTCAATCAATTTGTCTTTTGACATTTTTAGCACTAGTTTTATGGATGTGATTTATCCAACGAGATTTGTAAATCATCCATCTTTTATGGATTACGGCAATTATTTGAACAACCCTTTTGTTCTCATAATACCTGATAAAATAAATCTTGAAGGCAAGCTTTGATGTTTAACGAGCAACACAATAACCCTTTATTTGTTCTCGATGAACATCATCACATATTCTTTTGCTAGTTACTTAGGCCATTGTAGTTCATGAATTGTGTTGTTTCGTATGACGATTCACACCAACAAATTCAGTATCAAATACTTAAGAACCACATTGTTTAATAAGCAAAGAATATAGCCATAACATGTATATCATCTATATACTTAAACTGAACAATTCCAGTCTTTTCTTTTCTGCCATATATTTATGAGATTCTCTTTCAGTATTTCCTTTTCTGTTTGGAAGAATCTATCAACATCAATAGTGGAGTCATACATATGACACATAGTCCAAAGCGTGTATAGTTAAATACCAATGTCTTTGGACTTGCACTTTGAAGTAGATTACCATCATCAAATGTTTGGTGTTCTTTCAAATTCCTTTCTTTAGTAATCTCTTGGTGTAGTAAACATTTTACCTACATCAAATATTCACCCTTACCATGGATTTATTCATGATCAAGCTACTTTTAGCTTATAACGATGAATTGCGAGTATAATGTTGCTCTCCAAAACCTTTTGGAGGATTAGGACAACTAGTGTCTCCAACCTCTTGCAAATTCTCATCAAATATGAGAACATGACTTTTGCCATATTATACTCTATCATGTTGCAACCAATACTTCATTTCAGATATCACAATATCTTCCACACATCATGGTTTCTGAAACAACACTTTCAGATCCTAGATAACCTTGATATTAAGACAATTCTTTGAATATCAAGAATCATGGAGACAAACATGATACTCATATACTAACTCTTGGAATTGTCACTCTTGATTTTAATACCAATTATTAAACTTCATGGAGTAACCGGAACTTACTGAAAGTTTGCAATAGGACTTTTAAACTTTAGATTAACACTTCAAAACAATACGATACCAGTTCGTAAAGTAATTAACCAGAATTCTATAGTTCTATCATCTCAATTATGACTAAGCGCAAGGTGGTAAACGGATGCCAATGACTACAACAACTATGCAAATTCACTTTGATTTAATTTATGATAAATTGTGTTCAACTTTTAATCATATTGCTGTTGAACTCCCACTCAAAACAATATCCCTCACATTGTTTTAGTGATCACACGAACCAAATCCACCACATCAAAACCGATCATCACGAGAGTTGATGTAGCTTCAATGGCGAACAATCAACATGTTCATCATATCTACTATATGACTCATGCTTTACCTTTCGGTGATCCGTGTTCCGAGACCATGTCTGTACATGCTAGGCTCGTCAAGATCAAACCTTAGTTTCCGCATGAGCAAATCTGGCTTGCTCACGTTGTATACACTCGCAGAATCTAACACACCCGATCATCACGTGGTGCTTCGAAACAACGAGCTTTAGCAACAGTGCTTACTAAGGATGAACACTCTAAACTTGAAATTGTGTGCTTGAGGGATCATCTTATAATTCTACCGTCGTAAACTAAGCAATACAAGATGCATAAAAGGATTAACATCACATGCAATTCATAATATGTGATATGATATGGCCTTTCTTCTTGTGCTTCCGATCTCCATCTTCAAGCACGAACATGATCTCCATCATCACCGGCATTGCATCAAGGTCAATGACGCCGCTCCATGGTTATCGTCCACCAGCTTCAACTATTACAACTACTTTGAATAGACATGCGGGTCTTAACAGAATTTAAAGACAACCATATGGCTCCTGCCGGTTGCCAACTTACAATAAGGAACATTGCATACATCAAATATAATCGCAATCATGGCCATATCACATCACAGCACACCCCTGCAAAACAAAGTTAGACGCCTCTAATTTTCTTTGCATATTTTACGTGGTTTGGGGCTTTCAATAAGTGCCGCTCTAACTTACGAACAAGAACCACAACATTGATACTAGTACTGTCAATCACCCGTTGTAAATTGAATCTTAACTATGTTGGGAGAAACAGGCACCCGCAAAGCCACTTATGCAATACAAGTTGCATGTCAAGCGTGGAGCAAGTCTCATGAACGATGTCATGTAAGGTTAGCCCGGGCCGCTTCATCCCACCATCCCGCAAGATGCAAAGTACACAAGAAGCAATCGACAACAAAAGCATCAATGCCCACAATGACCATTGTGTTCTACTCGTGCAACAGATCTACATATAGACACGGCTCTGATACCACTGTAGGGGTTCGTAGCATGGAAAACAAAAATTTTCTACCGCATGCACACAAACAAGCCAAGATCTATCTACTAGATTGTAGCAACGAGTCGATAGAGGAACTCACCCTCGAAGATTCCAAAGCGGTTAACGAGAGCAGATTCTCGTGGGTGATGTAGTCGTACACTTGCCGATCTCAAGATCGCGTAGACGATCCTTCCGGTGCTGCGTTCCGGCAACGCTTCCGCAGTCGGTCACACGTTCGGTACTCGACGAAGACCTTCCTCTCCCTTGTTCCAGCAGGCAGCGGAGGTTGTAGCACTCTCCTCGCGATTCTGGCAGCACGACGGCGTGGTACCGGAAGTAGAGGGGAGATCTCGCAGGGCTTCGCCTTAAGCCGGAGCGAGTATGGTGGACTATGAGAGAGCCTTGGTGATCTAGGGTTTAGACACACCAATTAGAAGGGGCTAGGCCGCCGGCTAGGGCAATTAGAGGCCCCAAATCGGCGGCTTGGGAGAAAACCCTAGGCTGCGGCTAGGGTTTAGGTTTAGAGGGAGGCAACTTGTGTGCTAGGAGGGGCAGCCCTGCCCCTCCCTTTATAGGTGGGAGGTGCGGCCAAGGGGAGGGGAGTCCCTCCCCAACTCGGCTTGGAGGTGGGCCGCCGGTTGGAGGAGGGAACTCCTCCCCAACTCGGTTTCCACCTCTCCTCCTCTTTCCAAAAACTGCCGTTTGACTTTCAAACTAGCCGTTTGACTTTTTCAAACTAGGATTTGAATAAACCCTCTATTTGGTACAGCGATGACACCAAGTACATAATGCAATCATATCAACTTGATATAACACATTCATGTACCCTTCCCCTCCGGAGTGCCGGACATTCCGGAACCTTCTAGAACATTCCCGATGAAAACACCGGAATCATTCCCCAACTTCGAAACAGGACTTTCCTTATATGAATCTTATTCTCCGGACCATTCCGGATCTCCTCGTGATATCCCGGATCCCATCCGAGACTCCGAACAACATTCGGTCTCTTACTCATCATTCCATAACTACTCAAACAACGTCGAATCCTTAAGTGTGTCTCCCTACGGTTCGTGAATTATGCGGACATGATCGAGACACTTCTCCGATCAATAACCAATAGAGGAATCTGGAAATTCATATGGCTCCCACATATTTCTACGATTACTTTGCGATCGAATGAACCACTTACATACGATACCAATTTCCCTTTGTCTCACGATATTTTACTTATCCGAGGTTTTGATCGTCGGTATCTCTGCATACCTAGTTCAACCTCGTTACTGATAAGTACTCTTTTCTCGTTCCCGTGGTATGTGATCCCTTGTGAGCCAGTAACATGCTTGCAAGCTAATTGGATGACATTCCACCGAGAGGGCCCAGAGTATATCTATCCGTCATATGGATGGACAAATCCCACTCTTGATCCATGTGTCTCAACCGACACTTTCCGAACACTCAATGCCACCTTTATAGCCACCCAATTACGGTGTGGTGTTTGATGTCATCAAAGCATCCTTCCGGTGAAGGTGATATGCATGATCTCATGGTCGAAGGAATTAGGTTACTATGTATCAGAAAGCATATAGCAATTGAACTATAAAAATGACTTGATCTTTATGCTACGCTTATCTATAGGAGTATGTCCATCACATCATTCTTCTAATGATATGACCCTGTTGTCAATAACATCTCTATGTTCATGATCAGGAAACCATGATCATATATTAACCAACAAGCTAGTTTAACAAGAGGCTTTACTAGGGACTCTTTTATGTTTACAAATCACACAAGTATTAATGTTTCCTGTTAATACAATTATAGCATGGTATGTAAACATTTATCATAAGTATGAAGATATGATAATAACCACTTTATTATTGCCTCTTGGGCATATCTCCAACATCCCATTCACCTCTCGATGTTCTGTGGCCACCGCTGAGCTCACCCTGCTGCGCTGATTCTTCCTAGATAGGTCACGCAACCCCGCGCGCCCGCAATCCACCGAATCGATGCCTCGTTCCCGCCAGCTGATGCAGCCACCATCGTCAATTCCGGCGCCATCCGAGCTCGCCTCGCTCCGCCGACCCCTTCTTCGTGCTCCTGGTGAGCTTCTGGTCTCTGTGGACCTTCTCTCTTACCCCTCTCCCCCTGGTTCGTCGCCGCGCCATGCACCTGCAAGCTCCGCCGCTCGCCGTCGTCGTGTCCATTGTTCCGATGACCACAAGTGGGCGACGCTGCCACCACTGGGTCCGCCTCGGCCCCCTCTTTCTAGCAAACCCAACCCTGCTTCCTCTCGCGCTCGCAATCGCCAGATCGAAGCACCACCCGAGTGCAATGGTGATGGTGACGTCAGCAAGACACAATATTTGCCTTTTCTTTTATGAAATGTTTTTGAATTTGTTTTCTAGAATATTAATAAACCCCTGTGGGCCACCCGTGTCAGCATTTTAACAATTTCCATAAATGTTTTCAGAAATGAATAAAACTATGACATGTGGGCTCAAGTGAATAAATATTTAATATAATCCAAAAATGTTTTATGATTTCCTAAAATGATTTAAAATGGATTTAAATTGAGAAAAAACATAACTAATTCATTTTAAGTCAGAAAAATACAAATAATATATCAAAATGATCAGAAAAATGAGAACTATCTATTTAATCTATAATCATGCATTGTTTAACAACTTTCATGACAAGTTTATTTAGAAGAACATAGTAACCCCTCATAGGTGATTCCGGAGTTTGCCCGAGTTAGGGTTTTCACCCCTCGGAACCCCGATTAAATGGTCAAGCATGCCTTAGGGTTACATTTCAATACAATTCAACTTGTCATATCGTCATTCTTGCTTGAGCATTGCATCGATGCCATGTGTTGATTGTTTCCCCTTTATTTCCGGTGTTTGGTTCTTCCTAGTAGAATACGATGTCGAGATCGAGATCGAAGACCGAGGTCAACATCATCGAATATCAACGAACAATACTTGACCAACTGTAACCAAGTCAAGTATAAGATTCCCGAAGATCTGCTTATTGGTTATCAACGGGCAAAGGCAAGCAAAGCCCCACCATGATATAATCCTATGTTTTCGAAAGCATTTCAATTCTTGCCATGTTGCATATGATTCTACTGTGGTCTTTTATCGATAGATAAAGTATCCTATCTATTGCATTACTCCCTTTGAGCTTATATTACCTGATCCACTGCTCCTAGCATAACTAGGTTTGGCTTGTGTGCACTGCTAGAGCTTATATCTGTGTCTTGCTTAGCCATGCATAGCTGTTGAGTCTGGTCCATTCAGATGATGTATCAGATGCAGAGAATCTAGTATGACAGGAGAACGTGATGAGATGAGATCAGAGGTGATATGAGTTAAACATGCTAAGGCTTGTATGGGAGGCCACGACTATTAACCTTTATCGTGAGCGGCAACCAGAAGGGCCATTAACCATTATCGTGAGCGGCATCCGAGACCAATAGCGAGAGCGAGGCTTCCTTGATAGCACCGAGCATGAAACATGCCAGCACCACGAGGTAACGCTGCAAGCGCCATTAGGCCACAGCGAAACACCCGGAGGTGTCCGCCGCGAGGCAAGCATGTATAAAGCACCACTTCCCATAGGTCGGGTACATGCACACAAGCACTTGAAAGGCAACAGTAACATAAGCCACACGAATGACGGGACATGGCGTCGCTAGTCGGCCGCATGAGGACGGGGGATCTAACAACATGGTTTTTCTAGTCCCATGCTCCCCACTACTAGGACCCGAGTTCTTGCTTTTGGAACCAAGACGAGCGTACAACCACACGGGGCCTGGAAAACCTCACGAGCAACTAACTTGCCTAGTAGATTCCATGAGTCACATATTTCGGGCGTTCCATTCGACATATGCATAGAAAAACTTTTGAAATATTTGCCGGGTGAAGGTGCATTCATCACAGGTAGGTAAGCGTGGTCAGGGTTGCTTGGGGTCGATGGAGCCCCTGGTGAACCAACCTCGCCCCACATCTTTAAGTACCGGCTTCGGGATTTGACCCATTACGGCGGAACCATACTTATTGCGTGACTCATGGTCTCGGCGAAAGCAAGGTAAAGGTCGTGTCTAACCACCCTCTGCCGACCTTCCAAGGAAGAGGGCTTATCTAGTGGCATTAAGAGAAGGTTAGTACGTGTGGGTAAAGTTGTACACCCCTGCAGGGTTAAATATTTTCGAAAAGCCGTGTTCACGGTTATGAACGCTTGGTGACCAGATTCTAAGATCATAGCGAGCTTGAACCTAATCGTAAAACTTGGCAGATCAAAATGTGAAGGGAATATGCCCTAAGAGGCAATAATAAAGTGTTTATTATGTGTATTCCAAGTATATAATAGATGTTTATTTTGCATGCTATAATTGTATTAATACGGAAACGTTAATACATGTGTGTTTAATAAACAAACATAAAGTTACTAGTTATTCCTCTCTCATAAACTAGTTCGTTGATTAACAAGATGATCACAGTTTCCTGATCATAGAAATTGGATGTTGTTAATAACGAGATCACAACATTAGTGTAATGATGTGATAAACATTCATCCGAAGTATAGCATTACGATCAAAGTCATTGAGTTTATATTGCTATAAACAACTTACAAAGTGATCCTAATACTTAGACCATGAGATCATGCCAATCACTAACACCGGAAGAGTTTCTTGTTGACATCAAACGTCACACTGTAACTGGGTGATTATATAGATGGCTTCAAAGCTACTAAAGTGTTATGTTGATAATCATGGATCAAGAGTGAAATTTTTTCATCCCGATGACGGATAGATATACTCTAGGCCCTCTCGGTGATATCACATTGGTTAGCTTACAAGCAAGTGATTTGATCACTAGAATTTTATATCACGGGAACGAGAAAAGAGTGCATGTCAGTAACGAGATCAAACTAGGTATGGAGATACTAATGATCGAATCTCGGACATGTAATATATCGTGAAACAAAGGGATTAAGATACAAGCGTAAAAGGTTCTGATGATCACAGGAAAGTCATCATTGGATGTGTGGGAGTCAGTATGGATCTCTAGGTCCCGCTACTGATTATTGATCGTAGAAGGGTCTCGATCATGTCCGTATTATTCGCTAACCGTAGGGTGACACACTTAAGGGGCACTGACATCCAGTTGGAGCAAATGTTTTATGCCGGAAAGAATAACAAGCACAGGAATTTATTTCACTAGATACCGAAACAGGTTTTCGGGTGAAATTGCATAAAGTGGTTTTGCATGTGAAATAGAATTCTAGCAAGGGGTTATATGTGAATGTTTGTCATTAAAGTAATTGACAAAATTCTGAATAAATAAAAGAGTTTTATTTAATGAGAGTTTGCATTAAATTTGGTGGAAATTTAATAGCAAGTTTGAGTGGGATTTTGAGTGGAGGAAATTGAAAGGGTTTTTGTGAGTGGAGTGTCCACCCACATGAATGAAGGAGGGGAGGGGGCAGCCCCCATGGCCGGATGCCACCCCCTTGGGTGCCCCCTCCTCCTATAAAAGGCACCCCCTCTCCTCTCTCTCTCTCTCACTCACACCTCCTCGTGAAGGATCTCTCTACCCCTCTAGAATTTATCCCCCATGGTCTCGAACTAGCGAGATACATGTTCCCGGTGGCTATTCGGCAAGAAAGGGTTGTGCTTCCGCTGCATCGCTGGAGCGATGAGGCGGAGGTTGCTCGGTGTCTTGTACGTGTGTGCGAGCACGAATGCGCTGCTGCTTTGCGGCGCTAGGACTTCCTCTCGATCTTGAGATCGGCAAGAGATCGTCTACATCAACCACGAGTTCAACTCGTTAAGCTTTGTCGGTCTTCAAGGGTATGTTCTCTACGGATGTACATCCGCCCGTTGTTTGTATCTAGTAGATAGATCTTGGTACATAGTTCCCATCTTAGGAAATTTTTTGTTTTCTATGCTGCGAACCCTACAGTGGTATCAGAGCCAGGTTTATGCGTAGATGCTTTACACGGGTAATACACATATGATTATGTGGGCGATGATGATCATGTTGTTGCTCCTTAGTTGTAATTTTGGATATTGGTGGCATAGTGGGATGAAGCGGCCCGGACAAACTTGTAGAGGTCCCAAACTTGACACGGGTAGTACACATATGATTATGTGGGAGATGATGATCATGTTGTTGCTCCTTAGTTGTAATTTTGGATATTGGTGGCATGGTGGGATGAAGCGGCCCGAACAAACTTGTAGAGGTCCCAACCTTTAATAAGGTAGAGATCCCTGTGTTTACAATGCTAGTCCCCCTGGATCAATAGCTAGCATCCACAGTTAAGATGTAATATCAAGAAACAAGGGTCACAATACAACTTTATAACCAAGAATAAAATAATTCATTACATATTACATAGCTCATTTGGCTATCTCATTACAATGCAGAAGAAATAACTATATAGCATGGAGTCCTTCATCTTCAAAGTGCCACATGCAATCATGTTGGTTGTAGACTTGCAATCCTAATCAACACACTTCACTAACATCAAACAAACCTGCAACATAATAAGTTATAGCCACAAGGGTCAATACATTTGAATTGTATTGGCAAGTGATACTATGGTGGAATAGTGGTATCTATCATCTATATGCATTTGGCTAAGTGGAGCTTAGGCTTGCTTTGCTCAAAATATATTTTCCTTATCATTTGAAAACACTAAGTTTTTGTTTGTCAAAATCACCCAAGGCATCTACCAATCAAAGATTGAAGATCCTTTAACCCTTGTTCAACCACAAGTTTTTAACTTAAAAATTGGGATGAGGAGATCCTTGATAGTTTCCATGTCTTGATGCTCAAATTGTCCATTGCCGGGACACGGATAAGTACTTAGATTTTACTCTCTCGAGAGGTGGTGCACTTTCCCCACAAGACTCGACATGCATCGGGACAAGATATTTAAGAAGCCTTCCCTTAGATCAGAATGGACGTGTTCCCAAACCTATCATCCCCTACCACCAACTGTCCATTGGGCTAAGTTATTGCAACCTATATGATCCAGGCAGAGCCCATAATGCCAAGTGGCTCCACTTGAAGCTTCTCAACATTTGACATCTCAAATCTCTTTGTTCCTGGGTGGCATTCCACAAGTGTGATACACCAGGGTAGTCCATTGATATGGGCCCTGAGTAACCACTCAACAAAAATCCATCCATGCAATTCCCATTCCACCCAGGTGATTCATTCACATAGTTGTTTTATTGAAAAAACACAAGTCCTTGACTTAGAAATATTTTATAGCATGAATATAATCCACCCTTATTTTCTACTAGCTAGGCTAAGCATGATAGTAGTAGGAATCTTAACTTAGGGAAAATTATACTATGGTTTCATCTACTAGGATTTGCCATGGCATAGTTAACACTTAGAAAATTCCATGCAAGTCCTATTTAGAAATATCACTAATGCATAGTGAAAATAATGGGACAAAAGTATGAAGCACCACTTGCCTTTTTGGTAGAGAATAAGTTCACTCCTTAATCTTTGCAATAGTCACACTCTTCAAATTTCACTACAATTCAATCAAGGCACAAATTCAATCTAGCATTCAACAATTCAACACATAGAATAGTAAAAACAAAGCAATGCATGCACGCATGCCAAAGATTGTTTTATTTGAAAAAGTGGTTTCTAATAGGTTATAAACATTTTAAAACACCTATTGTTCATTTACAAAAGTGGCAAAACCATTTGATATTAAGTTAGTGAAAATGGCCACTTTAAATCTCTTTTGTTTTGCTAGGATTGATTTTATTTAAAAAAATAATTTCTAGTGTTAGACAAATATATTTTTAAACACAAATGTTAGTGTTTATGGTCAAAGTGTTTAATATTAAATCATTTGCCAAATGTTTCATCTAAAAACCATTTTTAAATCAAAGCAACATTTTATTTTGCTAGAAATGCCTTTAGACAAAGTAATAATTTTTCTAGGGTTAATAAAATACTTTTTTAAATCCAAAACATGGTGTTTAGGGTCAGAGAGTTTAATTCAAACCATTTTCAAAAGGTTTTACTCAAAAAGCATTTTTAAAACATAAACAATATTTTTATTTAACTAGAAATGCTTTTATTAAAAGATTTATTCCTAAATGTCACAAAATATATTTTTAAATCCAAAAGTTGGTTTCCATGGTCAGTAGGTTCAAAACAAACCATTTACAAAAGATTTTATTCTAAAAACATTTCTAGAATAATTTTTATATTCAAAACATGCCTAAACAAGTTTCTGCAAAAACAAACATTTTTACGGAAGCAATTCATTAAAAAAAATGTCATGGTTGGATAGGATTCTTTTTGCTGATTCTATTCATATATAGTTTGCAAAATTTGGACGTGTGGATCAAAAGTTATGAAATTTATAAATTCAAACATCTAATAGGATAAAATCTGTTTCAAATCAACACACAGGCCACACGTCACGTTTCTACTGGCTGGTACCGGTTCACGTGGATCGCGTGTTGTGGATCGTTGGATATTAAGTTAATCGTGTGGCACATATCAGCGCATACCTCTTTGTTAATTCGTTCTATCTATGCCACAAGATGAGGATCTAACGGCTCACAACGTATGACCAAAGTCTAGCTGCGCGACGACGGTGGCTGGCGGCGGCGCACTCAGACGGTGATGGTGCCGGCGATACAGGAAGCGAGAGGAGGAGGGGAGAAGCTCACCGAGTTCACCGTGGAGTGCTGATTCTCAACGTCGCTGTGGTTGTCGAAGGGGCGCTCGAGGTTGAATGGGATTGCTCGCCGTAGTTGCTCACTGGCACGGGCACGTGCTATCGTTGTCGAGGACGAGCTCCTGGGGTGCAAGTGATCATGGAAATGGGTCAGGAGGGTGCACACAGTCTCAAAGGTTGTAGGGATACTCACCAGAACTCGAGGGGTGCTCGGGGTTGGCGTAATAGCTCGCCAGAGTTGGAGCAGGAGGCGGTGGCGTTCAGGCGATGACGTTGTCGATGATAGGGGGCACGCGCGGGCGATTGGTTGGTGCTGGGAAGTGCGTAGGGAGGTGGGGAGTAGACTCGAGTGGTCGAGGGGGCAAGGCGGTGGCTGGTGCTGCCGGAATCGGAGGAAAAGGTTCGCCGGAGCAGTGGCATTGTCGAGAGGAATTGAGGCAGCCTGGTGGCGGTTGTGTGCGGGCGAATGGGGGAAAATGGAGAGGGGGACGGGGAGAGTTAATGAGCGTGATTCACTGGGCAATTTATTCCTGCATCAATGCGAATTTCATGCCGGAAATTAATGCCAGAAACGGCAGGAGGGGTTAGGGGCGTGGTCACCGCGGGTGAGAACGATGATGACGGGGCAGTGGGACCGGGTGGCAGCGAGAGAGAGAGGGGGTGTGGTGGGGTCATGTAGTCAGCGTTTGCGTGGGTTCATTGTCGAGTGCGAATTGTTTTCTGCGTGGGCTAGTTGGGCTAGATGGGCCAGGTTTGGCTGGGCTGGACTCTTTCTCTATTTTTTTCTTTCCTATATATTTTTCTTTTTCAATTTCTTTTATTCTGTTTTGAATTTGTTCAAACAATTCAAACAACCATTTAAATTCAAATCTTTACCAAACTTTCAGTAAGTTTTATTCTGTTTAGATATGTATTTTAAGGACCATTTTAGGAATAATTCTTTTATTTATTTATGGTTTATTGTTTATTAAAATAAGTACTTGCCTTTATTCCAATAAGGTTTAAATATATTTTCAAACTCTTATTTAAGTTCTAATTTTCTCCAAACCTTTTTCAGTAGGTTTTATTTATTTATTTATTTATTAGGGTTTCAAATAATTTAACTTTGAATTATTTGAAGTATTTTTATTATGACTTATTAATCATTTAAATTGAGTATATGTCTTTATTCAAAGCAAAACCAAATATGGTTTTAATCCCATATAAATTTTTATTCAAATAATTCTTTGATTCCATATAAGTTAATTAAATAACTTTTATTCCACTTGGATAAATTCCAATTTATTATTTTCCCATGATTTAATTAATCATTTCTATTAGGGATTTTGTCTTTATTCAAATAGAGTAGAATTTGGTTAAAGCCATATTATCTTATTTGAATATTCTTTATCCTTTTATTTTAATTGGAATATCTTTATTTCATTTGCTTATGGATTTGGCCAAGTTTTAATTTGGCTTATAAATATTCCTTATTTATTCATTTCTTTCTTTCTTTGCCTTATAAAATCCATATCTTTTTATTTAAAGATCCAAAATTGGTGATTCCAATTTGTAGAATTTTATTTAATATTTGTTTATATTTTTAAATCTCTTTAGGATTAATTTTCTCAGAATTTGGTAAGGATTTTAGCTAGGAGCTTTATTAGCTTTGGAAGTTAATTTCTTTATCTTATTAAATTCATAAGATTTTATTCAGGGCTCCAAATTGAATGAAACCAATTTCTATGGTTTTACAATATTTTTATTTATCATTTTTGATCATTTATAAATGTTTGTTGCTAAATTTTTATATGGATCAAATCCATAGTCTTTGGGATCTTGAATATGATTTTCTTCCATTAGGGTTTTAGGGTTTTGGTTTATCTTTTCCAAGTGTTTGAATTTCAAGATACATTCATTGATGAATGCATTTCACTTGATTGAAATTTGTTGGATTCCCTTTTCATTCAAAGTTTGTTCAAGATGGGTTTTTGATGTTTCCATTATGAAACAAAAAGTTTCTTTTCACCCTAAATTTCAACAATTATTTATTTTGTTTATTTATTTTTCACATTTCAAAATTTGGAAAATTTTGGGATGTGACAAAACTTTACATGTCCTCGCACATGAGACTTGTTCCACACTTGACATGCAACTAGTTTGCATAAGTGGCTAGCGAGTGTCTATCTCTCCTACTATAGTCAATATCTATTTTGCAACGAGTTATCAACAATTTGGTTATCCTCGTTGTGGTTCATGTTCGTAGGTAAGAACGGTTCTATCTTTGAAATCCCTAAGCCACGTAAAACTTGCAATGGATAAATTAGAGGCGTCTAGTTTAGATTGTTGCTGGGCTAGTGTTATGATATGGTGATGTTGTAAGTAGAAGTATGAGATGATACTTTTACAACACACATAGCGTGTAAGTTCCATAGACCTTGGACTTAAACATAAAGGTATGATAGTGATCATACCACGGTGAACATGATAGAGATCATATGCGGGAACCATATCATTTCACTAATAAACATGTGATGTTTGATAACATCTTATATTGCTTGTTTAGCGCTTTATTAGCATAATAAGATGATCCCTCATTTAAATATCAAGATAAGAATGTGTTATTCCTTTAGTATGCATCGATTATGTTTTCGTCGCTCCAAGACATCACGTGATGATCGGGTGTTCTTGGATCCACGACCATATATCGGGTGTAAGACAGTTACACACACGAATACTAAGGTTCTAACTTGGCGAGCTTAGCATGTACAGACATGGCCTCGAAACTCGGACCGAAAGGTTAAGCATGAGTCATATAGTAGATATGATGCTCATTTGATGCTCGCCTTTGAAGCTACACCGACTCACATGATAATCGGACTTGGTGTAGTGGATTTGGTTCATGTAATCACCAAAAATGCATGAGGGATGTCGTTTTTGAGTGGGAGTTCATTCGTAATGTGGATTAGTTGAACTCAATCTATCATAAACTTATTCTGAACTTTACAAATTCTATTGTAGATGGCACCACCTGCTTTTAATTTCAATGTGTTCATGGAGAAAGAGAAACTTGCAATGAACGGTAGCAACTTTACCGAATGGGCCATGAATTTGAGGATTCTCCTCTCTGCTGCACAAAAGCAATATGTGCTAGAAGCGCCGCTAGGCCCCCCACCTTCTGAGGATGCCCCTGACGAGGAGAAGAATGTCTATCAGACTCGTCAGGAGGACCACAACTTAGTTCATTGCGGCATATTGTATGGGCTAGAGCCGGAACTTTCAAAGCGTTTCGAAAACGGCAATTCATTTGATACAATGGGTGAGTTGAAAATGATTTTCGACACACATGCTGCTGTAGAGAGCTACAATACTTCAGAAAAGTTCTTTAGCTGCATGATGGAAGAGCACGACTCCATTAGTGAGCATGTACTCAAGATGTCGGGTTACGCCGATAAGCTTGTGTCCTTGGGAATATCGATTCCCATTGACTTAGGCATCCATCATGTTCTTATAAGGGTCCCAACCTTAGATAAGGTAGAGTCCCCTGTGTTTACAATGCTAGTCCCTGGATCAATAGCTAGCATCCACAGTTAAGATGTAATATCAAGAAACAAAGGTCATATTATAACTTTATAACCAGGAATAACATAATTTTATTACATCTTACATAGCTCATTTGGCTATTACATTACATTGCAGTGGAATAACTATAAGCATGGGGTCCTTCATCTTCAAAATGCCACAGGCAAACATGTTGGTTGTAGACTTTGTAATCCTAATCAATCAATCTTCACTAAAATCAATCAAACCTGCAACATTACAAGTTACAGCCACAAGGGTCAATACATTTGAATTGTATTGGCAAGTTTCACTACTATGTTGAATATAAGTGGATCCTATTATTACATGCATTTTGGCTAAGTAGGGTTTAAGGCTCATTTGCTGAAGCAAAATTTATCCTATCTTTTCAAAAGGGTTTTGATCTTTTGTCAAATCTTTCTGAACTCCTTGGAATCCACCAAGTGTCTTTGTCAAAATCTCTCGAGCTCCTTGGTAACCCCAAGTACTTCAAGTTTTCACCAAAATCTCTTGAGCTCCTTGGTAACCCCAAGTACTTCAAGTTTTCACCAAAATCTCTTGAGCTCCTTGGTAACCCCAAGTACTTCAATTTTTCACCAAAATCTCTTGAGCTCCTTGGTAACCCCAAGTGCTGCAAGTCTTTTGTTATCACTTAAAAGTTTTTCTTTTAGAAATTGGAATGTCGAGATTTCCCATAGCTTCAAGCTTTAGTTGCTCAGTATTGTCCATAACCGGGGACACGGCTAAGTACTTAGATTTTATTATCTTCTGCAGAAGTTGTACACTTTACCCACATGTCACACTCTCATCTTGTTGCCACCAGTGGCCGCTGGATTGGTACTCACCAAGATGGAGTACTGGCAGATTGAGAATGTGACGAAGTCTTTCCAGAGGGTCCTCCCATACACCATTGCTAGCTTGTCTTCAGTACCCATGTATGATTCCAAGTTCCTCATTTTCAGTAACCTGAAGACAATGCATGGGTCTTCCCAATGTAGTTGACTAAGCCAGAGCCATAAGTAGCATGTGGTTGTACACGAAAGCCACAATTGGAGAAACATGTTCAATCTCTAAGTTCCTGGGTGGTTTTCTTTTGGAGCACAACACAAAGAGATTGCCATAGACATGGTTCCTTTTGTTGCCACCTTCTCCAAAACTCAAAGTATCCTTGTCCACCCAGGTGGTTCATTGAGTCCTTGTTTTATTATATAAAAAACACAAGTCCTTTTCTCAACTTCATAAAATCTCAACATGTATCTCTTTTCAAAATATAGCATGGCTAAGCATGTAACAACTACATTGTTTCCACTAAGGAATGTATAGGGTATCCTATTAGGATTTAGCATAGCATAAGTATAGAAATTCTTTTTCATGCATGTTTCAAAATCCACTAAGTATAATGAAAATAGTAGGACTTTTAGATGATAGTGTCACTTGCCTTTTTGGTAGGGAATGTTGGTTCACTTATTGATCTTGCTATATTCACACTTTTCTAACTTCACTACAAATCAATCAAGCCAACACAATATCAACTAGCATTCCAACCAATAATCAATCAAACAATTCACACATATAAAACAATAGGAACTAAGTCATGCATGCAAGCATGCAAAAGATAGTTTTATTTGCAAAGGTGGTCTCCACTAGGCTTCTAAAGTTTGTAAGGTTCAAAGTGGTCATTTTCCAAGTGGCAAAGTCATTTGCAAAAGGGTTTTATCTATAAATCATTTTTAAATCCATTCATTATTTCATGTGGTGGAAAATGTTTTTATCAAAGCAAAAACTTTATGTTGTTCACCAAATAAGTTGTTAATTCTCAAAACTTGGTGTTTAGGGTCGGTAGGTTTGATCCAAATCATTTTCCCAAAGTTTTTACTCCAAAAACATTTTCTTAACAAAATCAATATTTTTATTTGACTAGAAATGGGCTAAATCATTTAATCAATCCTAATCTTCACCAAAATCATTTTTAAATCCATGGGTTGGTTCCTAGGGTCAGTAGGTTCCCAACAAACCAATTTGCAAAGGTTTCAACCCTAAAAACATTTTGGAATAATTTTTACAACCTAAACATGCATAAAAATGTTTCTGCAAAAACAAACATTTTACCAGAGGCTTTTTACTAAACACATTGCATGGTTGGCTAGGGCTTGTTCCACTGATTCCATTGATATCAAGTTTGTAATTTTTGGACGTGTGGATCAAAAGTTACAAGGGTTTCAAATCTGCAACAAATCTGATTTCAAATCTGTTTTTAAATCGAAGACTGGCCACGCATCGCGATGTTACTGGTCGATACCGATTCGGGTGGATCGAGTGATGCTGGCCGTAGGATTAAACTAACAACGCACAGCATAGATAGATCGATACCCCTTCGTCTAACAATCTATCGCGTGCGTACGATTAAGATCCAACGGCGCGCAACACGCTTGCCAACTAGTGGCGGCGCTGGCGGCGGCAGACGGCGGTGCACGCTCGGACGGTGGGCTAGCGGCGGTTCTAGGAAGCAAGGAACGAAGTGGGGATGCTCACCGTGATCGCAGTGACGTGGGGATGCTCAAGGTACTGTCGGCTTGGCAAGGGGCGCTCAGGGACAGCAGCGATTCCTCGCCGGAGTGGAGAACGACGTCGGGTGGTTCTGTTCGTGGTCGGGGTCGACGCTACAGATCACGAGGAGGCAGACAAAGGGCATGGTTAGATGCGCAAAACCAAGGCGCAGCTGCGTGCGTGAAGGAGAGGGCTCGGGGTGGTCTGTGCTTACCAGGGGACATCGCCGGAGAAGGAAGCAGACGCGGCGGCGCTCGGAAGTTGTCGAAGTCGACGCTCTGGGGCGCCCGCGGTTGAACGGAGGGCACAGGAAGAAGCGCCTGGGAGTGGGGATCTCGACGGTGTGCTCAGGAAGGCAGGGGGCGACAGGGTTCAGCCGGAATTGGCTGGGGACGGTGGTCGGAGCAGTGACGTTGCTGCTTCGATTCAGGGCAGCCTGGTGGCGTTCAGGGCATGGAGTCTGAGGGGAAAGGAAGAGGAGGGCGAGGCGTTTAAGGTAGTGTGGTCGCCGGGGGAGTAATGGCTGTTAATCACGCGAATTGATCGCCGGAGTAAAGACAGGAAACGGCGAGGAGGAATCAGCGCGGTTGAAGATGATGAACTGCACTGTGGGGCCTTGCTGTTAGCGAGAAAGTGAGAGGGAAGGAGGGTCCACCAGTCAGTCACTCTGCGGGTCAGTTGACAGGTGCAAAACGTTTTCTTCGTGGAGAGAGGGAAGCTGGGCCAACTGGGCCTTGTTGGGCTGGCCGGCTGGGCTGTGTCCATTTCTATTTTTTTCTTTCTGAAAGTTTTATTCTGTTTTCTGTTTTGAATTTTAAACAACAATCAAACATTCAAATCCAATCAGACTTTCACCAAACATTGCATTTGAATTTGGTTATGTTTAACAACACAAACCAAGTCCAAAGATCAAAATAATATTTTTATTTTAGGGTCCATTAATAATTAAATAAATAGACCTTGTTCATTAATCAAAATAGAATTTGTTTTATTTAAAATTCCATTTGAAATTTAAATATTTTCAAAACCAAATCAGTAGGTTTTATTTGGAATTAAAGAATACTTGGAAAACTTATTTAAAACAAATAAGTTTTGATGTTTAATTAAAATAGTAAAACCTTTATTTTTAATAAACTTGGATATTAAATCCTTATTATTTTATTTAATTAAACCTTCACTATTTTTATCGAATAGAAATATTTTTATTCCAAAGGTTTGGCCAAGTTTTAATTTGGCTTTGATAAAACAATCCTTATTTAAACTTCTTCCTTTTCATTTTAAAAACAAATCTTTTATTAAAAGATTCAAAATAGTAATTTCCAAATATTTTTTTATTTTCCTTTAATAAATGTTTATCTTTGTAAATCCCTTTAGGATTTATTTGATCCAAATAGGTTTGAAAGTTCCCATTTGAATTCAAAAAGTTTCTTCTCACCCTGAAAATCAACAAAGTTTTATTTTATTCATTTATTTTTCACATTACAAGATTTGGAAAATCTTGGGATGTGACAATTCTGCAGTCTCTGCCATCTAGCTATAAGAGCTTCGTGATGAACTATAATAGCAAGGCATGAAGAAGTCTCTCCCCGAGCTTCTGTCAATGCTTAAAACTGCAGAGGTGGAGATCAAAAAGGAACATCAAGTGTTGATGATCAATAAGAACACTGGTTTCAAGAAAGACAAGAAGGGAAAACGGAAGGGAAGTAAGGGCGGCAAGCCGGTTGCCATGCCTGAAAAGAAACCCCGAGTTGGACCTAAGTCTGATAACGAGTGCTACTATTGTAAGGGGACTGGCCACTAGAAGCGCAACTACCCCAAGTATTTGGCAGACAAGAAGGCCGGCAAGGCAAACAAAGGTATATATGATATACATGTTATTGATGTGTACTTGACTAGTGCTTGCAGTAGCACCTGGGTATTTGATACCGGTTCAGTTGCTAATATTTGTAACTCGAATCAGGGGCTGCGGAACAAGCGACCGCTAGCAAGGGGTGAGGTCAAGATGCGTGTCGGAAATGGATCAAGCGTTGATGTGATCGCCGTCGGAATGCTGCCTCTCCATTTGCCGTCGGGATTAGTAATAAACTTGAAGAATTGTTATCTGGTGCCAACACTAAGCATGAACATTGTATTTGGATCGTGTTTGATGTGAAGTGGTTATTCATTTAAATCCGAGAACAATGGTTGTTCTATTTATATGAATGAAATATTTTATGGTCATGCACCAATGATGAATGTTTTATTTCTTTTGGATCTCGATAATAATGTTACACATATTCATAATGTTGATGCTAAAAGAATTAAACTAAATGATGATATATCCGCATATATGTGGCACTGCCGTTTAGGTCATATTGGCGTTAAACGCATGAAGAAGCTCCATTCGGATGGACTTTTGGAATCACTTGATTTTGAATCATTTGATACATGTGAGCCATGCCTTATGGGCAAGATGACTAGAACGCCGTTTTCCGGTTCAATGGAACGGGCGACAGATTTATTGGAAATCATACATTCTGATGTATGTGGTCCAATGAGTGTGTCGGCGCGAGGTGGATATCGTTATTTTGTTACTTTCACAGATGATTTGAGTAGATACGGTTATATCTACTTGATGAAACACAAGTCTGAAACATTTTAAAAGTTCAAGGAATTTCAGAATGGAGTGGAAAATCATCATAATAGAAAGATCAAATTTCTACGGTCCGACCATGGAGGTGAGTATCTAAGTTACGAGTTTAGCACTCACATGAAAGACTGTGGAATTGTTTCACAACTCACACCTGCCGGAACACCATAGCGAAATGGTGTGTCAGAACGTCGTAATCGTACTTTATTAGATATGGTTCGACCTATGATGTCTCTGGCGGACTTGCCGTTGTCATTTTGGGGTTATGCACTAGAAACTGTTGCATTCACTTTAAATCGGGCACCATCTAAATCCGTTGAAAAGACACCGTATGAATTATGGTTTGGAAACAAACCTAAGCTATCATTTCTTAAAGTTTGGGGATGCGATGTTTATGTGAAGAAACTTCAACCGGATAAACTCGAACCCAAAGCGGAAAAATGCGTCTTCATAGGATACCCTAAGGAAACTATTGGGTATTCCTTCTATCACAGATCCGAGGGCAAGGTTTTTGTTGCCAAGAATGGATCCTTTCTAGAGAAAGAGTTTCTCATGAAAGGTGTGAGTAGTCGGAAGGTAGAACTCGAAGAGTGTAGCATCCCAGTTGTCTAACACCTGTAATTCTACTTGTTCTAGTAATAAAAGGGCCACTTCCTACAAATAACTGTTGCATCATCATTCATATCATGCTCATGGCATCATGCCACCTTGCATTTGAGCATCATACAAAAACCCTTTTTCTTTGGTTCTTATCTCATATGCATTAATATTTGTATTTGTCTCTTGATATTGTATTTGGTTCTTGATATATTGTTATATGCCCAAGTTGAGTTGGGGGCATATCTTTTATTGACTCCACTACATTTTCTTTCACCACCTTATAATTCCACCATCCAATTAATATGAGCTTGGCATTTTAATTGAGTTTTACCTCTAGCTCATGTGGGTTGGGATGTATCAAGTTCTAGCTCCACATGCTCCCATGTATGCACCATGTTGTTTTCACAATATTGGTACATGAGAGCCACATGGCCACCTTTGCATGCCTTGTGAGTGGGGCCCCTTTTTCCTAGCTTCCATATGTGTTGCTTTTGGGGTTATCATCATGTTGGGATATTTTGTGGGCTTAATAAATATCTAGTGGCATATACACACTAGCAAGTCCCAAATATAAGCCAATGTGATCATCTCCTCATACTCCACTTGGAATTCTTTCTAAATTCTTTTGCTTGGGCCTTACTCCACACTTTGGAATGCATAAGAAAATGCCATGTAAATAATCTTGTTTCCACAAAGATAAACATGGTATTAATTAATCATGCATGGCCCATGCAAGTACCCCCTTTAGCTCGACATTTGAATTTATTTGATTTTAATATGGGACATCTCTCTCTACCCCTTAGGCTTGGTCTTGTTTGATCATGCCCAAAACCTCACCATAACCATCTTCACCACCATCACCTTTTCCTCCCTTTTCTAAGTCTTGATCTTGTTGGGATTTGGTTGGTGCTTGGGTTGATCTTGACAAAAGGACACCCTAGCATCTAACCTTTTCCCCTCTCTAAACCTAAACCCTAAGCCACCCCCTCTCTCCTTAAATCCCACTATAACCCAACCCTAGCTAACATGTCCCCCCCTCTCTCGGCCTTCCCTCCCTCTCTCACCTAGCTAGCCCCATCGACCACCCTCTCTCCCTGGCCACCTCTCCCTGCCCTAGCTACCAACCCCCCAAACCCTAACCTAGCTCGAACCGAGCCTAGCTCTAACCAACCTGAGCCGCCCCCCCTCTCCCTCTCTTCTCTCCCTGCCCTAGGGGCCCCCTCTAGGCCTGCCTGCCCCCGAGCCTCCTCTTCACCTCACCCTACCCCACCTGCCAGCTCCCCATGTGCCTGCCCTGGGCGATCACGTGAAGGAGGAAAGGTGGCACCGAGGCCACCTTTTCCATCTTCCCCTCCCCCACGCAAGCCCCCACCTGCCCCCGTCCTTATCTACCTTCCTCGCCCCTCTAGCCTTCCCCAGATCCCACCCAGAGGCCCTGCCTCGTTCCCCTCTGCCCCTCTCCTCTTCACCATCATCACCGGCCACCATCAGTCTCCTCCGTTCCCCCTCATCCAGCCGGTGGCGTGACGCTCTGGGTGTCGAGGAAGCTCGGCAAGGTCCTCTGCATCGCCCCCGTACTCAGCAGCGAGGAGGAGGAGCCCCCAGAAACCCTGCATGTCGGCGCCGCCCGACAAACCCTAGCTCCAGACCGGCAGCCCCGCCAACGATCGCGACCGCCCCAACCTGTACCGACCACACCAACACCACCGCGGTAAGCCCCTGACCCCCCTGGACATGCTCTGGCCCTGCCTCGTTTCCTGCCGGCGGCGATCGTTTCGCCGAGCACACCGCGTGCACCAGCGAGCGCGCACCTGCCAGTCCGTTATCTCGCCGCGAGGACCTTTTCTAGCCCCGCTACTCCTGTCTGTCACCAACTCGCAGCCACCACAGTGGTTCCGCCCCACCGCGCGCACGCCCACGTCGCGGGTTCGAATCCCGCCTCGCCGCGCTGCCTCTGCCTCTGTTCGATCCAGGCAGGGAAGATCCACAGTGGACCGTGTCCACTTTGCACATACCCCCCCCTCTTTTGTTTTCCTAAACCGCGGTCCAGCCTAGCCCCACCAGTCAGCGTCAGTTGTTTTTGCTAAAAGGCCCCCAAAGTCTTTAGGTCTCAACCCGCGGTCCCTTATCCACCCGCCTGTCAGCCGCTGCCGTTTTCCCCACTGGCACGTGGGCCCGCGCACCCCTGTCCCCACCGTCAGCCTCAGAGGCTGGCAGCAGCCGCGGTGACCACCAGTTTTCTGCGCGCGTGGGCCTATGCCAGCTCTGTCCCCACCTGTCAGTGCCTGTGGTTAGAATAGAGTGAGTAACAAAAGGTGTTGGGTTGTCTGTTTTAATTCAAATCTATTTCAAATTAATTCAAATTCAAAACTAAATCTGTTTTCAAATAACTTTAAAAATATAAATCCAAATAATACAAATAATATATGTTTTTGAATCAGAAAAATGTGAGGATTTCAAATATGCTGTTCAAATTAACTTTTGCACATTTAAAATTCCAAGATGAGTAAATTACAACAAATGCCACTGGAACTTAATAAATTAATAACTTTTGAAATATAACTCCGAATTTAACAAATGATATGTCTAAAATGATCAGCTCGACGAGACCTTTCTGTTTATGCTATCCTTGACTTCAATTGCAGCATGCATCATATAAATATAAAGTATACAGCAACTATTATGACAATAAAATGGGACCAAAACCCCATAAAAATGTTACTTCTTGTGTTCTACACCTCACCCATGCCATGCTACTTTATTGCCATGCAACTTGTGCATCATTCATCATGGCATGATTGTTTGCTTGTCGCATTTTATTCATATTCTTGCGCTCTTTATTTATGTGGCCCTTGTTTGTTTGGTTCTTCTTTCGAATAGACGCTGAGCAGGGGATATATCAAGAGAACCAGGAGCACTACCCAGATCCGTCTCTCGCTTCAACTGAGTTGCCAGGCAAGCACTACCACATGCGTGCATACATACAGTACCTATTGCCTCCATCTTATTCTTGCATCATTGAGTCGCGATTGCATTAAACTGAATCCCAAGTATTGCATAACCTTTAATTTTAAACCCCACCAAGCCTGTTCCTCCATCCCATGAGCCGTTACTACAGGAGTTGTTTGAGCCATGCGAGTCGTAGAACAGCATGTGTAGGGTTTGTGAGAGTCTGATGGATAACGAGGTACCTAAACAACTTAACCTGAGTAGTAATGGGATAACTAATGAAAGTGGCACCGGTGAGCAATATCTGCTATTTGGTTTTTCCTGCTCACTTGTGTCCCGTAGGACCCCGAGTACTTGATTCCTGTTCCTTGATTTATCGCGCTATCCACATCCGGGAGGCTTATGGGACCCCCCTGAGCCAGAGCTTGATTCTGTCTTATTTCTTGGGGCCACAAACTAGTTTGAGGTTTTATTTACTATCCTGTACTTATGCCATGCTTTACTGCTTTATTACGATTGTGCGAGGAGCACCTGTACTGTTTAGGATGGTGACCCGTTTTCGCGGTATCGACACCCCGAGTTTTCGGGTTCCCAGTCGTTTACAGCCGGCCCCACAAACCTTGAGTCCGTCTCGGAGCCGGCCAGTTTCGTTGCGGGTGTACTCCAAGGGGTGGCCCCCTGAAATATTTCTGAATCCTGTGATTGCTTTGTCGTGAAGGCCTCGTTGGGTTTTGTTTTGGTTTTTCCGAGGTTGATCGAGTGTGTGTTGCTATTTGTGCACCCCTGCAGGGTAAAACTTTCTGAAAGCCGTGTCCGCGGTTATGGACGACTTGGAGCACAGTTTATCGATCATAGACAAGCATAACTAAAGTACCGCTTTAACCTGACTAAGTAATTGACTAGTAAATAGTGCAACACTCATGGAATGGTTAATAAAATTGCCAACGGATGGGGGTGGTTCGTCCGCTTCCTCGTTGGTAAGTGAGGAGGAGGATGGATCTGTGGTATTACTGTTATAACTGTTGTTATTAATTCACGGACATCCGCCTATCATTGGTTAGGCGGATGGTTAGCGAGTATCTATAGAACTGTTAGGGTTTATCTTTTGCTGCAATTGCGTCACCCCAGGTTGGGTCCCCTTTAGAGGCATAAAGACTTGCTGAGTACCCTTAGGGTCTCACACGATAAATTATTGGTTCAGATGAACAGGTACACTCGCAGGACGGATACTGGGTGGAGGAGGCTGATGATCTGGGCAACGATCGTTCGGTGTAGAGATTCCGGGAACGGGGATCCGTGAGATCTGTGGGCGGGATGTGCTTAATTCTATGGCATCTTATGCCGATTTGCTTCTTATCCGTACTCGGACTTTGTTTTGCCGCTTCCGCTTGATACTCTGATGTGTGATGTATGAGGAATTATCCTAAAATATTATATCTATCTAGGTCATTTGAATCTTGCTGTATGGCGTTGCTATATTTCCTTTCTTTTTAGATGGAATGGCTCTGATGTACTTTTGTATGGTGGCTTGCATACATACCCATTTGTGTATGTAGTTGATCCCTTCGCCTGCCGATTACGCCGCCCGTACAGGTCCCGATGGATTGGAAGTGGTTGGGACGGCCGAAAGGTCTACCCGTGAGTGGCTTTTAGGGCCCCACCGTACTATTTCAACCACTACCGTTCATCCAGGCTTGTATCTAGGAGCGTAATTCACCGAGGTAGTTACAATTGGTATCAGAGCCATCCCGACCTTCAGGGTCTCAGCCAAATGGTCGTTGTCAGTCTAGCAAATATTTTGGTAGTTATGTATACTAGGGAAAAACAAAACGCGAGAGTAGGACTGCTTCCACTTTTCTTCTTACCCACCCACCCACCCTTTTCTGGTAAGGAAGTGTAACGTTTTCAATCCTCTTCTTAAAGTTCAAACTAGGATTCACGTGTTCTGGGTTTCCGTAGTACCATAGGTTGTGTGTGAGTGTGTGTATGAGTGTAATCCCTTGTCTATCTGTTGCATCCAAGTTGTTATCTAATCAGCCTTTTGGTTATCAACTGTTGGTACATTCCATACCGACAGGCTATTGCAAACCGACGCAATCTATCTTACTCTTTGTTATCCGACGTTATCTTGTTTGGGTTGTTCGTTTCCGTAGTTACCAATCTTAGGTTCAACGTGAGAAGAAGGGGTTAGGATATGTGTTCCACTTATTCATGTGCGGAGTAATGATTTGAGTGCGGGATGGAGTCGCGACCATACCACTACTCTTATCATTCGCTTTTGTATATTGAATTGGTAGAGTCACTAATCTTGATTCGCTAAGTAATTTTGCACATCTATTGGTATTTTAATGCTGAAATTTGTGGAAAATTTTTCTTTGATATGTTTGTGTACCACACTCCTTTTCAGTCGTGTGCGATATGCTTAATATCTTTTAGGTGCTTTGAACTTTGTTGATATTTTAATATCATCCTAGTAAATTGTATCCTTTAATCTTGGTTAATTCCATCTTGGTACTATTTTGGATTATTATTATTCTCCATTATAGTACTGACTTGTGTTTTATATCAATCTCAGGATGGCTCCACCACGCCGTTCAGATGAGAACATACCACCAGAATTGGGGGCCGCGTTGTCAAACATAGCCAATGCCTTGGCAGCAATGCAGCAGAACCAGCAGCGTTTGGAAGAGAGTGTTCGGAGGAATGAGTTTGCTCCACTCCCTCCACCTCCCAAGCGGGGCGACATCAAAAGCTTCCTGAAATTCAACCCTCGCCAGTTTGATGTTTCTGATCGACCACTGGACGCGGATGATTGGCTGCGCGAGATGTCAAGGTTGCTCGAGACTGCGGATGTTCCTGAGCAGGAGTGGGTGAAGTGTGCTACTCACCTTCTGAAGGGAGATGCAGCTCTCTGGTGGGAGAATTACCTCAAGGCAAGCTGCACTGGTTTTCAGCCTACTTGGGAAAGGTTCACTGCAGCTTTCAAAGAGCAGTTCCTGTCAGAGATTGTCATGGAAAGGATGAAGGAAGCTTTTCTCAACCTTAAGCAGGGAAATGATAATGTCAACACCTACATCAGGAACTTCATGAATCTTTCTCGTTATGGTGGCGATGAGGTCTCTGATGACAAGAAGAAACAAAAGAGGTTCAGGCAAGGACTCAATGCATCGATCAAGTATGCAATCACACATGCAAGGCCGGCATCTTTCCTGGAACTACAGCACACAGCTCTGCAAGAGGAAGCAAGCAGGCAAGTGTTCGAGGAGTCAAAGAAACACAACCGGGATGCATCAAGCTCTGCAGCTATGTCAGCTCCTTCTAAGCGTCGTGTTTGGGTTCCTAACACCCCACCGTCGCTCCCGGCTTCACCAAGACCTGCAAGCTACGCGTCAAGGCCACTAAACTCCATCACTGCTGCTCCCAGGGGCTACACCCACAACTACCCTGGAGCGCCTGGTGGAGTCCCTGGCCACGTTGCTCCACGTCCACCTGGTGCCTGCTTCACGTGTGGAGATCCTGGACATCTGAACTGGAACTGTCCGTTGAAGAACAGAGCTCTTCCTCCACCCCCACCAAGATCTGCAGCAAGCTCTCCTATGGTTCGTGCACCACCACCTCGGGCTCTCAACATCAACACTAAGCCCGGGTCTACGGTTGCTCGTGCCAATTGTGTCAACGCCGCTCAAGCTGAGCATGCACCTGGAGTGGTGATGGGTACGCTATCCGTTAACTCAGTCCCTGCACGAGTTTTGTTCGATTCTGGTGCATCGCATTCTTTTGTTTCGCATAAGTTTGCACAAGAGCAGGATCTGGATAGGGTTCCTTTATCAAGTCGTCTGGTGGTTCTATCTCCTGGTTCAAACATGAGGGCTGCTCATATCAGCCATGGCAATCAAATTGAGATTGGTGGCTCTTCGTTCTCGGCGTCCTTAATTCTTCTGGGCAATTCTGACATTGATGTCATCTTGGGCATGGATTGGTTGACGGCAAATGCAGCTGTGATTGATTGTGCTGAACGCTCAGTTTCTCTGAAGATTCCTGAAGGCCATATAGTCTTTTCTCCAAGTCTGACGCCTGCTGTCCAGCTTTTCTCTTTGGCGGCTCTGAATGATGATGCTATGGAAGCTATTCAGAGAGTCCCAGTGGTCTGTGAGTTTCCGGATGTTTTTCCTGAAGAGTTGCCGGGTATGCCTCCGGATCGTGAGGTTGAGTTCGTAATTGAGCTTGAACCTGGAACGGCTCCTATCTCCAAGCGGCCTTATAAAATGGGTCCTTCTGAGTTGGCTGAACTCAAACGACAGCTTGATGAACAAGAGAAGTTGGGTTTCATTCAACACAGTACTTCTTCTTGGGGTAGCCCAACAATCTTTGTGAAGAAGCGTGACAGAACTGATAGACTTTGTGTTGACTATCGGGCTCTCAATGCTAAAACCATCAAGAACAAATATCCCCTTCCGCGGATTAATGATCTCTTTGACCAGCTAGCTGGAGCTGTGGTATTCTCTAAGCTGGACTCGAGAAGTGGTTATCACCAAATAAAAATTCGCAAGGAAGATGTGCCCAAAACAGCTTTCACCACCCGCTATGGCCTGTATGAGTACACGGTGATGTCTTTCGGTCTCACCAACGCACCGGCTACCTTCTCGAGGCTTATGAACTCGGTCTTCATGGAGTACCTGGATAAGTTCGTTGTGGTCTATCTGGATGACATCCTGGTCTATTCTAAGTCCAAGGAAGAGCATGAAGAACACCTTCGTTGTGTCCTCAACAAGCTTCGCGAGAACCGCTTGTATGCAAAGTTCTCAAAGTGTGAGTTTTGGCTGCCTGAAGTAACCTATCTTGGTCATGTCATCTCTGCCAAGGGCATTGCAGTCAACCCGGAAACGGTAAAGACAATTGTTGAATGGCTTCCTCCTGTTAATGTCAAAGAAGTGCGGAGTTTCCTCGGTTTGGCTAGTTATTGCCGTCGCTTCGTTCAGAACTTCTCGAAGATAGCGAAGCCTCTTACCGATCTCCTCAAGAAAGGCAAGAAATACCTTTGGACTCCTACATGTCAAGAAAGCTTTGAGACACTCAAAGAGAAGCTCACTTCCACACCAGTCTTGGTTCCTCCGGATACATCCAAGCCGTTCCAGATATTCTGTGACGCCTCTTTGCAAGGATTGGGTGCGGTCCTTATGCAAGAAAGACAAGTTGTTGCTTATGCCTCTCGACAGTTGAAGACGCATGAGATCAACTATCCCACACATGACCTCGAGCTCGCAGCAGTTGTCTTTGCTTTGAAGCTATGGAGGCACTACTTGCTTGGCAACCGATGTGAGATCTTTTCTGATCACAAGAGTTTGAAGTATATCTTCACACAGCCTGATCTCAACCTTCGGCAGAGGAGATGGATTGAAGCAATCAATGATTTTGATTTGACCATCTACTACACACCGGGCAAAGCTAATGTCATGTCAGATGCTCTCAGCCGCAAAGCTTATGTCAATAACCTCATGATGGAAGAACAGCAACCTCTTTTGTGCAAGGAATTCCGTCAGCTCAACCTGGAAGTTGTGGAACAAGGGCATCTCTCGAACCTTTTGGCTACCCCTCTCTTGGAAGAAAAGATTCGTTTTCGTCAGCGTGGTGATCCGCACACCAGAAAGATCACCTCCCAGCTTCAGCTTCCGAAGTATGAGTCCTTCCACGTAGATGATCAAGGCACGCTTTTCTTAGACCACCGGATGTTTGTTCCAAACTACCCGGGTTTGAGAGAGCAAGTTCTCAAGGAGGCGCACGATTCTGTTCTATCTATCCACCCTGGCAGCACAAAGATGTACATGGACTTGAAAACACAGTATTGGTGGCCTGGTTTGAAACGATATTGTGCCAAGTATGTCTCGTAGTGTGATGTTTGCCGCAGAGTGAAAGCTGTCCATCAGAAACCTTTCGGTCTTCTACAGACATTGAAACCTCCGGAATGGAAATGGGAGAAAGTAGAGATGGACTTCATCACTGGCTTTCCAAGGTCGCAGAAGGGCAACAATGCAATCTTTGTTGTCATCGACAAGCTTTCTAAAGTGGCTCATTTCTTCCCCGTCAAGGAAACAATTTCTGGAATTCAGTTGGCTGAGCTCTATATCAACAGAATTGTCTCTCTGTATGGGGTTCCGCTTGAGATCAGTTCAGACCGTGGAAGCATCTTCACTTCCAAGTTCTGGGAAAGTTTTCAAAATGCTTTGGGAACAAAATTGAACTTCAGCACTGCTTACCACCCTCAGTCGCAAGGACAAGTTGAAAGGATCAATCAGATTCTGGAGGATATGCTTCGTGCTTGCGTTATCTCTTTTGGCATGAAGTGGGAGGAATGTCTTCCATATGCTGAATTCTCGTACAACAACAGCTTCCAGAAGAGTCTGAAGATGGCACCATTTGAGGCTCTCTATGGTCGCAAGTGCAGAACTCCGATTGGTTGGTCAGGTGCAGGAGAAAGAATATGGTTTGGCCCTGACATTGTAACTCAAGCGGAGGAGAAGGTGCATATCATTCTTGAAAACCTGAAGATTGCTCAAAGTCGCCAGAAGAGCAATTATGACAGGAAGCACACGGACATGGTGTATGCCCCTGGTGATCTCGTGTACCTTCGTGTCACTCCCATGAAAGGAACACACCGTTTTGGTATCAAAGGGAAGCTGGCTCCTAGATACATCGGTCCTTTCAAGATTCGTGGTAGAAGAGGAGAAGTTGCTTATGCCCTTGAGCTTCCGGAAAAACTCAAAGTCCATGATGTTTTCCACATCTCTCAGCTCAAGAAGTGCTTCAAAGATCTCGGCAGGACCGTGGATCATGAGCTAATCGATCTCCAAGAAGACCTGTCTTATCAAGAACACCCCACGAAAATCCTTGAGACCGCAGAAAGAAGGACTCGCAACAAGTCCATCAAGTTCTGCAAGGTGCAGTGGTCACACCATTCTGTTGATGAAGCCACTTGGGAGCGTGAAGATGAACTCCGTGTCAACTATCCTACCCTCTTTGTGTCTTCTTCTTCTTCCTAGAATCTCGGGGCGAGATTCCTGTTTAGTGGGGGAGAGTTGTAGCATCCCAGTTGTCTAACACCTGTAATGCTACTTGTTCTAGTAATAAAAGGGCCACTTCCTACAAATAACTGTTGCATCATCATTCATATCATGCTCATGGCATCATGCCACCTTGCATTTGAGCATCATACAAAAACCCTTTTGCTTTGGTTCTTATCTCATATGCATTAATATTTGTATTTGTCTCTTGATATTGTATTTGGTTCTTGATATATTGTTATATGCCCAAGTTGAGTTGGGGGCATATCTTTTATTGACTCCACTACCTTTTCTTTCACCACCTTATAATTCCACCATCCAATTAATATGAGCTTGGCATTTTAATTGAGTTTTACCTCTAGCTCATGTGGGTTGGGATGGATCAAGTTCTAGCTCCACATGCTCCCATGTATGCACCATGTTGTTTTCACAATATTGGTACATGAGAGCCACATGGCCACCTTTGCATGCCTTGTGAGTGGGGCCCCTTTTTCCTAGCTTCCATATGTGTTGCTTTTGGGGTTATCATCATGTTGGGATATTTTGTGGGCTTAATAAATATCTAGTGGCATATACACACTAGCAAGTCCCAAATATAAGCCAATGTGATCATCTCCTCATACTCCACTTGGAATTCTTTCTAAATTCTTTTGCTTGGGCCTTACTCCACACTTTGGAATGCATAAGAAAATGCCATGTAAATAATCTTGTTTCCACAAAGATAAACATGGTATTAATTAATCATGCATGGCCCATGCAAGTACCCCCTTTAGCTCGACATTTGAATTTATTTGATTTTAATATGGGACATCTCTCTCTACCCCTTAGGCTTGGTCTTGTTTGATCATGCCCAAAACCTCACCATAACCATCTTCACCACCATCACCTTTTCCTCCCTTTTCTAAGTCTTGATCTTGTTGGGATTTGGTTGGTGCTTGGGTTGATCTTGACAAAAGGACACCCTAGCATCTAACCTTTTCCCCTCTCTAAACCTAAACCCTAAGCCACCCCCTCTCTCCTTAAATCCCACTATAACCCAACCCTAGCTAAAATGTCCCCCCCTCTCTCGGCCTTCCCTCCCTCTCTCACCTAGCTAGCCCCATCGACCACCCTCTCTCCCTGGCCACCTCTCCCTGCCCTAGCTACCAACCCCCCAAACCCTAACCTAGCTCGAACCGAGCCTAGCTCTAACCAACCCGAGCCGCCCCCCTCTCCCTCTCTTCTCTCCCTGCCCTAGGGGCCCCCTCTAGGCCTGCCTGCCCCCGAGCCTCCTCTTCACCTCACCCTACCCCACCTGCCAGCTCCCCATGTGCCTGCCCTGGGCGATCACGTGAAGGAGGAAAGGTGGCACCGAGGCCACCTTTTCCATCTTCCCCTCCCCCACGCAAGCCCCCACCTGCCCCCGTCCTTATCTACCTTCCTCGCCCCTCTAGCCTTCCCCAGATCCCACCCAGAGGCCCTGCCTCGTTCCCCTCTGCCCCTCTCCTCTTCACCATCATCACCGGCCACCATCAGTCTCCTCCGTTCCCCCTCATCCAGCCGGTGGCGTGACGCTCTGGGTGTCGAGGAAGCTCGGCAAGGTCCTCTGCGTTGCCCCCGTACTCAGCAGCGAGGAGGAGGAGCCCCCAGAAACCCTGCACGTCGGCGCCGCCCGACAAACCCTAGCTCCAGACCGGCAGCCCCGCCAACGATCGCGACCGCCCCAACCTGTACCGACCACACCAACACCACCGCGGTAAGCCCCTGACCCCCCTGGACATGCTCTGGCCCTGCCTCGTTTCCTGCCGGCGGCGATCGTTTCGCCGAGCACACCGCGTGCACCGGCGAGCGCGCACCTGCCAGTCCGTTATCTCGCCGCGAGGACCTTTTCTAGCCCCGCTACTCTTGTCTGTCACCAACTCGCAGCCACCGCAGTGGTTCCGCCCCACCGCGCGCACGCCCGCGTCGCGGGTTCGAATCCCGCCTCGCCGCGCTGCCTCTGCCTCTGTTCGATCCAGGCAGGGAAGATCCACAGTGGACCGTGTCCACTTTGCACATACCCCCCCCCTCTTTTGTTTTCCTAAACCGCGGTCCAGCCTAGCCCCACCAGTCAGCGTCAGTTGTTTTTGCTAAAAGGCCCCCAAAGTCTTTAGGTCTCAACCCGCGGTCCCTTATCCACCCGCCTGTCAGCCGCTGCCGTTTTCCCCACTGGCATGTGGGCCCGCGCACCCCTGTCCCCACCGTCAGCCTCAGAGGCTGGCAGCAGCCGCGGTGACCACCAGTTTTCTGCGCGCGTGGGCCTGTGCCAGCTCTGTCCCCACCTGTCAGTGCCTGTGGTTAGAATAGAGTGAGTAACAAAAGGTGTTGGGTTGTCTGTTTTAATTCAAATCTATTTCAAATTAATTCAAATTCAAAACTAAATCTGTTTTCAAATAACTTTAAAAATATAAATCCAAATAATACAAATAATATATGTTTTTGAATCAGAAAAATGTGAGGATTTCAAATATGCTGTTCAAATTACCTTTTGCACATTTAAAATTCCAAGATGAGTAAATTACAACAAATGCCACTGGAACTTAATAAATTAATAACTTTTGAAATATAACTCCGAATTTAACAAATGATATGTCTAAAATGATCAGCTTGACGAGACCTTTCTGTTTATGCTATCCTTGACTTCAATTGCAGCATGCATCATATAAATATAAAGTATACAGCAACTATTATGACAATAAAATGGGACCAAAACCCCATAAAAATGTTACTTCTTGTGTTCTACACCTCACCCATGCCATGCTACTTTATTGCCATGCAACTTGTGCATCATTCATCATGGCATGATTGTTTGCTTGTCGCATTTTATTCATATGCTTGCGCTCTTTATTTATGTGGCCCTTGTTTGTTTGGTTCTTCTTTCGAATAGACGCTGAGCAGGGGATATATCAAGAGAACCAGGAGCACTACCCAGATCCGTCTCTCGCTTCAACTGAGTTGCCAGGCAAGCACTACCACATGCGTGCATACATACAGTACCTATTGCCTCCATCTTATTCTTGCATCATTGAGTCGCGATTGCATTAAACTGAATCCCAAGTATTGCATAACCTTTAATTTTAAACCCCACCAAGCCTGTTCCTCCATCCCATGAGCCGTTACTACAGGAGTTGTTTGAGCCATGCGAGTTGTAGAACAGCATGTGTAGGGTTTGTGAGAGTCTGATGGATAACGAGGTACCTAAACAACTTAATCTGAGTAGTAATGGGATAACTAATGAAAGTGGCACCGGTGAGCAATATCTGCTATTTGGTTTTTCCTGCTCACTTGTGTCCCGTAGGACCCCGAGTACTTGATTCCTGTTCCTTGATTTATCGCGCTATCCACATCCTGGAGGCTTATGGGACCCCCTGAGCCAGAGCTTGATTCCGTCTTATTTCTTGGGGCCACAAACTAGTTTGAGGTTTTATTTACTATCCTGTACTTATGCCATGCTTTACTGCTTTATTACGATTGTGCGAGGAGCACCTGTACTGTTTAGGATGGTGACCCGTTTTCGCGGTATCGACACCCCGAGTTTTCGGGTTCCCAGTCGTTTACAGCCGGCCCCACAAACCTTGAGTCCGTCTCGGAGCCGGCCAGTTTCGTTGCGGGTGTACTCCAAGGGGTGGCCCCCTGAAATATTTCTGAATCCTGTGATTGCTTTGTCGTGAAGGCCTCGTTGGGTTTTGTTTTGGTTTTTCCGAGGTTGATCGAGTGTGTGTTGCTATTTGTGCACCCCTGCAGGGTAAAACTTTCTGAAAGCCGTGTCCGCGGTTATGGACGACTTGGAGCACAGTTTCTCGATCATAGACAAGCATAACTAAAGTACCGCTTTAACCTGACTAAGTAATTGACTAGTAAATAGTGCAACACTCATGGAATGGTTAATAAAATTGCCAACGGATGGGGGTGGTTCGTCCGCTTCCTCGTTGGTAAGCGAGGAGGAGGATGGATCTGTGGTATTACTGTTATAACTGTTGTTATTAATTCACGGACATCCGCCTATCATTGGTTAGGCGGATGGTTAGCGAGTATCTATAGAACTATTAGGGTTTATCTTTTGCTGCAATTGCGTCACCCCAGGTTGGGTCCCCTTTAGAGGCATAAAGACTTGCTGAGTACCCTTAGGGTCTCACACGATAAATTATTGGTTCAGATGAACAGGTACACTCGCAGGACGGATACTGGGTGGAGGAGGCTGATGATCTGGGCAACGATCGTTCGGTGTAGAGATTCCGGGAACGGGGATCCGTGAGATCTGTGGGCGGGATGTGCTTAATTCTATGGCATCTTATGCCGATTTGCTTCTTATCCGTACTCGGACTTTGTTTTGCCGCTTCCGCTTGATACTCTGATGTGTGATGTATGAGGAATTATCCTAAAATATTATATCTATCTAGGTCATTTGAATCTTGCCGTATGGCGTTGCTATATTTCCTTTCTTTTTAGATGGAATGGCTCTGATGTACTTTTGTATGGTGGCTTGCATACATACCCATTTGTGTATGTAGTTGATCCCTTCGCCTGCCGATTACGCCGCCCGTACAGGTCCCGATGGATTGGAAGTGGTTGGGACGGCCGAAAGGTCTACCCGTGAGTGGCTTTTAGGGCCCCACCGTACTATTTCAACCACTACCGTTCATCCAGGCTTGTATCTAGGAGTGTAATTCACCGAGGTAGTTACAAAGAGGTTATTGAACCTTCTCTTCAAAGTATGGCGAGTAACACAGCGCTGGAAGTTGTTCCGGAGTTGGCTTCACCAGTTGAAGAAGGAACGAATGATAATGATCATGAAACTCTGAAAGAGAGTACTACCAAACCTCGCAGGTCTAGCAGGACGCGTGCAGCTCCTGGGCTCTACGGAAATCCTGTCATGAATTTCATGGTTGATGAAAATATGACCATGCGACGTTTCATGGTTGATGAAAATGATGACCCTGCGACATATGAAGAAGTGATGATGAGCCCAAATTCCAACAAATGGTTAGAAGCCATGAAATCCGAGATGGAATCCATGTATGAAAATCAAGTGTCGAACTTGGTGGACTTACCTCATGACCGAAAGGCCGTGGAGAACAAATGGATTTTCAAAAGGAAAACTGATGCTGATGGTAATGTAACCGTCTATAAAGCTCGACTTGTCGCAAAGGGGTTTCGACAAATTCAAGGAGTTGACTACGATGAGATATTCTCCCCCGTAGCGATGCTAAAATCAGTTAGGATTATGTTAGCAATTACTGCATATTTCGATTATGAGATATGGCAGATGGATGTCAAAACCGCGTTTCTCAATGGTAATATTGAAGAAGAGTTGTATATGATACAACCAAAGGGTTTTGTCGATCCTAAGGATGCTAACAAGGTGTGCAAGCTTCAGCGATCCATCTATGGATTGAAGCAAGCATCATGAAGTTGGAATCTCCGCTTTGATGAGGTGATCAAAGAGTTTGGATGTGTCCAAACTTATGGAGAAGCTTGTATTTACAAGAAAGTGAGTGAGAGCAATGTGGCATTTCTGATACTATATGTGGATGACATATTATTGATCGGAAATGATATAGATCTTTTAAACAGTGTTAAAAGTTATCTAAACAGCAAATTTTCAATGAAGGACCTAGGTGAAGCGTCATACATATTAGGCATAAAGATCTATAGATATAGATCTAGGCGCCTAATAGGGCTATCGCAAAGTACATACCTTGATAAGATTTTAAAGAAGTTTAAAATGGAAGATAGTAAGAAGGGGTTCTTACCTATGACACAAGGCACGACATTGAGTAAGACTCAAAGTCCGGCTACGGCGGAAGAAAGAGAGAAAATGGACAAAGTCCCCTATGCTTCAGCCATAGGCTCTATAATGTACGCCATGCTATGTACAAGACCGGATGTGTCACATGCTATTAGTTTGACTAGTAGGTACCAATCGGATCCAGGTTCGGAACACTAGAAAGCGGTCAAGAATATCCTTAAATACTTGCGAAGAACTAAGGATATGTTTCTTGTATACGAAAGTGAAGAAGAGCTCGTCGCTAAGTGTTATGTCGATGCTAGCTTTGACACTGATCCAGATGACTCTAAGTCTCAATCCGGATACATATTTCTCATGAATGGCGGAGCGGTTAGTTGGAGGAGCTCCAAACAACCTATGGTGGAGGGATCAACGACGGAGGCCGAATATGTTGCTGCTTCGGAAGCGACTCAGGAAGCAGTTTGGATGAAGGAGTTCATATCCGAACTAGGTGTGGTTGCAAACGCGTTGGACCCAATGCTGATCTATTGTGACAACAATGGTGCCATTGCCAATGCCAAAGAGCCAAGGTCTCACAAGCATTCCAAGCATATTAAGCGCCGGTTTCACTCCATCCGCGAGCATGTCAAGGATGGAGATATAAAGATTTGTAAAGTACATACGGATCTCAATGTAGCAGATCCTCTCCCTAGAGCAAAACATGATCTACACTAGAACTCCATGGGTGTTAGATACATCACTATGTAACTAGATTATTGTCTCTAGTGCAAGTGGGAGACTGAAGGGAATATGCCATGAGAGGCAATAATAAAGTGTTTATTATGTGTATTCCAAGTATATGATAGATGTTTATTTTGCATGCTATAATTGTATTAATACGGAAACGTTAATACATGTGTGTTTAATAAACAAACAGAAAGTTCCTAGTTATGCCTCTCTCATAAACTAGTTTGTTGATTAACAAGATGATCATAGTTTCCTGATTATAGACATTGGATGCTGTTAATAACGAGATCACAACATTAGTGTAATGATGTGATGAACATTCATCCGAAGTATAGCATTACAATCAAAGTCATTGAGTTTATATTTCTATAAACAAGTTATGAAGTGATCCTAATCCTTAGACCATGAGATCATGCCAATCACTAACACCGGAAGAGTTTCTTGTTGACATCAAACATCACACCGTAACTGGGTGATTATAAAGATGGCTTCAAAGCTACTAAAGTGTTATGTTGAGAATCATGGATCAAGAGTGGAATTTGTTCATCCCGATGAAGGATAGATATACTCTAGGCCCTCTCGGTGATATCACATTGGTTAGCTTGCAAGCAAGTGATTTGATCACTAGAATGTTATATAACGGGAACGAGAAAAGAGTGCATGTCAGTAACGAGATCAAACTAGGTATGGAGATACCGATGATCGAATCTCGGACATGTAATATATCGTGAAACAAAGGGATTAAGATACAAGCGTAAAAGGTTCCGACGATCACAGGAAAGTCATCGTTGAATGTGTGGGAGTCGGTATGGATCTCCAGGTCCCACTACTGATTATTGATCGTAGAAGGGTCTCGATCATGTCCGCATTATTCGCGAACCGTAGGGCGACACACTTAAGGGACACTGACATCCAGTTGGAGCAAATGTTTCATGCCGGAAAGAATAACAAGCGCAGGAATTTATTTCACTAGATACCGAAAGAGGTTTTCGGGTGAAATTGCATAAAGTGGTTTTGCATGTGAAATAGAATTCTAGCAAGGGGTTATATGTGAATGTTTGTCATTAAAGTAATTGACAAAATTCTGAATAAATAAAAGAGTTTTATTTAATGAGAGTTTGCATTAAATTTGGTTGAAATTTAATAGCAAGTTTGAGTGGAGGAAATTGAAAGGGTTTTTGTGAGTGGAGTGTCCACCCACATGAATGAAGGAGGGGAGGGGGCAGCCCCCATGGCCGGTGGCCACCCCCTTGGGTGCCCCCTCCTCCTATAAAAGGCACCCCCTCTCCTCTCTCTCGCTCACACCTCCTCGTGAAGGATCTCTCTCCCCTCTAGAATTTATCCCCCATGGTCTTGGACTAGCGAGATACATGTTACTATTCGGCAAGAAAGGGTTGTTCTTCCACTGCATCGCTAGAGCGAGGAGGCGGAGATTGCTCGGTGTCTTGTACGTGTGTGCGAGCACGGATGCGCTGCTGCTTTGCGGCGCTAGGACTTCCTCTCGATCTTGAGATCGGCAAGAGATCGTCTACATCAACCACGAGTTCAACTCATTAAGATTTGTCGGTCTTCAAGGGTATGTTCTCTATGGATATACATCCACCCGTTGTTTGTATCTAGTAGATAGATCTTGGTACATAGTTCCCATCGTAGGAAATTTTTTGTTTTCTATGCCGCGAACCCTACAAAGTGTGCTTAAGGATGCTTCCTCATGGGTACGAGGGGGTGATCCTAGATGGTAGATGATTATGACTTGGTGGATATCAAAAGATGATGATCAATATTTCAGAGATGTCGCTCTCTTATCCCCTTTTAAAATATTCTGATTAGACGATATTCTTCTCTCTCTCTCTTGTTTTATAAACAAAGATGGCTTTATGTAAAACAACTCCACCAGCCATATGTCTTGCGGAGTACACCCTGTACTCACCCTTGCTTTGTTGATACTTTTGGCAGAGTAAGTGTTCCATGAAGACGAGTTTCGTACTACATCGATATCGACGAGTAGCTTGGGGTTCCCGGCCGACAGCCTGGAATCTATGGACTGGGACGTCATCGTTATGCTTCAGGCCTCTTAGGCCATTTGTTAAGTTTGCTATACTTAATAACATAATTTGCCTTCCGTTGTTTGATGTTTTTGGTCAGTGACCTCTGCTTGTAATAATTTGGTTCTCTGCTCAGTTATGAGCTTGCTATAATAAACTTTGTGTCGTAGGGTCATTGTTGTGTTACCGATTCTTCATGGATATTCTCGAGCTCAAGGTTAAGCTTATGTCAGACGGAGGTCTAGGATTTGTTTAGCCCTGATCCTGGGGGTGTCACACATCTCCATCCCTAGATCAGGGGGGATCCGAAGCTCTTCCAGGCACCCTGCTGGAGGGGAGAGATCATCCCTGAGGCCTTCTTCATCACCATGCCAGCCTCCGGAGTGATGCGTGAGTAGTTCACCCTTGGACTATGGGTCTATAGCAGTAGCTAGATGGTTGTTTCTCCTCCTTTGTGCTATCATGTTTAGATCTTGTGAGCTCCGTTCATGATCAATATCATCTATTTGTAATCATACATGTTGTGTTTGCAGGGATCCGATGGATATTGAGATGCTATGTCAGATTGATTATTGATTCGATCATGTCTTTGTTATTTGTGATCTTGCATGCTCTATGTTGTTCGTAGATGCTTTGGCCAAGTAGATGCTTGCAACTCCAAGAGGGAGTATTTATGCTCGATAGTAGGTTCATGCCTCTAGTAATCTGGGGAAGTGACAGAAATCTCTAAGGTTGTAGATGCGCTGATGCTACTAGGGAGAAAACAACAATCCTTTGTCCATGGGGCAATTGTATTGTTTACTTTACACGCATTGCTTAATACAAGTATATGTTGCTTGCAACTTAATACTGGAAGGGGTTCAGATGATAACCTGAAGGTAGATTATTAGTCATAGATGCAGTTGGATTACTATCTATGTATTATGTTGTAATTCTCAATCAAATCTCATAGGATTCAAGATGTCTAGTATATGCATTGTTATGATTTCTCAGTCTGTTAATTGCCCCGCTGTAATTTGTTTACCCAACATGCTATCTATCTGAAGGAGAATACCTCTAGTCAACTATGGACCCCGGTCCATTCCTTTATCATTCATACATCATCTGCTGTTTACTGTTTACTTTCTACAAGCAATCACTATCTTCTACACTATATGTTTAATCCTTTGTTATCAGCAAACCGGTGAGATTGACAACCTCACTATAAGTTGGGGCAAAGTTTTGAGTTTGTGTTGTGCAGGTTCCAATTGTTAGCAACACCTTGGAGTTGTTTCCTTACTCCTACTGGTTCGATAACCTTGGTTTCATAACTGAGGGAGAATTTTCTGCTGTGCTCATCATACCTTCCTCTTGGGGTTCCCCAACGAGGCTTTACAGTTACTAAGCCACATCAAGACTTTTTCTGGCGCCGTTGCCGGGGAAATAAGGACAACTTTACAAGGGGAGTCTCTCACAACCAATCTCTCTACTTTGTTTTTGTTTTTCTTTGTTTTGCTTGTTTCTTTTTATCAAAAATACAAAAAAATTAGTTACTATTTCTGCTGGCTTGCTTTACTCTTGCAAAAAATGAATACCCCTGAAAACACTAAGTTGTGTGACTTCACTAGAACAAAGAACAATGATTTCATGTGCACACCTATTGCTCCACCTGTTCCTGAAGCTGCTTTGTTTGAAATTAAACCTGCTTTTCTTAATCTTGTTATGAAAGAACAATTCTCTGGTGCTAGTACTGATGATGCCGCTGCTCACCTTAATAATTTTTTTGAACTTTGTGAGATGCAAAAATATAAGGATGTAGATAGATATATTCTTAAGCTTAAATTGTTTCCTTTCTCTTTAAGAGAGAGAGCTAAAGAATGGTTGCTATCTTTGCCTAAAAATAGTATTGATTCTTGGATTAAATGCAAAGATGATTTCATTGGAAAATGTTATCCTCCATCTAAGATTATATCTATGAGAAGTGAAATAATGAAATTTAAACAATCTGATAATAAACATGTTGCTCAAGCTTGGGAAAGAATAACATCTTTGGTAAAGAATTGTCCCACTACTCCCACTCATGGACTGACTGCTTGGATGATTATCCAAACCTTTTATGTATGACTGAACTTTTCTTCAAGGAATCTGTTGGATTCTGCTGCTGGAGGTACCTTTATGACCATTACTTTGGGTGTTGAAACAAAGCTCCTTGATAATATGATGGTTAACTATTCTGAATGGCACACTGAGAGGGCTCCACAAGGTAAGAAGGTAAATTCTATTGAAGAAACCTCCTCCTTGAGTGATAAAATTGATGTTATTATGTCTATGCTTGTTAATTCAAAAGCTCATATTGATCCAAATAATGTTCCTTTAGCCTCTTTTGTTGCTCAAGAAGAGCAAGTTCATGTGAACTTCATCAGAAATAATAATTTTAGCAACAATGCCTATAGGAACAATTTTGGTAATAATAATTATAGGCCATATCCTACTAATAATGGTAATACTATGGAAATTTCTACAACAAAAATAGAAGTTCACCCTTTGAACTTGAAGTCATGCTTAAGGATTTTATTAGTAAACAAACTACTTTCAATAAAACTATGGAGGAAAAGCTTTTGAATGTCGAAAATATATTTCATATTTGTCTGAAGCACAATCCTCTTTGATTAATAAAATGGCTGCTAAACCTGAAACCACGGAAAATCCCTTTGCTACTGCTAATGCCATACAAGTTAGAATTGATGAAAATGTTAGATTGTTAGCTAAATTGCATGCTAAGTGGGAAAGCGAAGATGAAATTGCTAGAAATAATAGTATTTGTACTATTACCGCCACAAATGTTGATGCTAGCAAACCACAAGAAGTCCCCGCTCCTTTTGCAACAATGCCTAAACCCCATAAGAATGCTGAAATTTTCCGAAATATGAGAAACAATAGTTCTACTACCTTGGATGCTAAGTTTGATTTTGATCTTGATGGTTTCAATATTTTGAAATAATTATGTTCCTACAAAAGCTTGCTAGAATTCCTAATGCTAGTGATATGAATATGGCTTTTACAAAACACATTACATATGCTTTCATTAAAATTAAGGAAGATAAATTGAAACATAAAACTTCTATTCCTAGGAAATTATAAGATGGTTGGGAACCCATCATTAATATTAAAGTGAATAGTTTTGATCTAAAAGCTTTATGTGATCTTGGTGCTAGTGTCTCTATTATGCCTAGAAAAATTTATAAAATGCTTGATTTGCCACCATTGGAAGATTGTTATTTGGATGTCCATCTTGCTGATAATGCTAAAAAGAAACTTATGGGAAGGATTAATGATGTTCTTATTATGGTTAACAATACATATGTCCCCATTGATTTCTATGTTTTGTATGTTGAATGCAATGCTTCTTGTCCTATTACTTTGGGAAGACCTTTTCTTAGAACTGTTGGTGCCATTATTGATATGAAGGAAGGCACCATTAAATATCAATTCCCACTCAAGAAAGGTATAGAACACTTTCCTAAAAAGAGAGATAAGATATCTTTTGACTCTCCTATTAAAACAAAATGATGTTAATGCTTCTTCGTTCGAAAATACTTGATTCTTGCTTCCTATGCCTAACTTAAAGGCGTTAAAGAAAAGTACTAATTGGGAGATAACCCAAATTTCAGTAGGTTTTTCTTTTTTCGAGTCTTGGAAGTTATTACTTCTGTAATAAACTCTCGTTATCCTTATTGTGTGGTTTATGTGCCAAGAATAACCTCTAATGAGAGACAAGTAAGATTTGGGGAAGTTGCTGTCCCGAAACAGATTTTTGTGCTTCACCATAAAAATTCGTGAAAACTCCCAGTACGTCGGATTGGGCTATAATTTGTTTTTATTATGACCCAGGTTTCTATCTAACTTTCGTTAGTTCAACAATTTTCGATTTGAGCAATAGAAGGTCTTCGAAAAAATCAGTTTTTACCTGCTGGTCTGTTTTGACAGATTTCTGCCATTATTTGCATTTGCCTCTTATCGGTTTCTTTTTGTGTTCTCTTTGATCACTTGAGATTTTACAAGGAATTGCTATAGTATCTTTTGTTTTAATGGAAGTTTTACTTGTGTTGAAACTAAACCCAAAGACTTATTATCTTGAATACACTAATGTTGCTAATGAAGATTGTGTGAAGTTTTGTATGAAGGTAATTTTCAAGTATAGGGAAAGAATGATGTGATGAGATGAAGAATGGACAAAAACTCAAGCTTGGGGATGCCACCCGTGTCACCCCAAGAAATATTCAAGAGGTACAAGTGTCAAAGCTTGGGGATGCCCAAGGCATCCCCTTCTTCATCAATAAAAGTCCCAGGTCTCTTTCTAGACACTTCATTTTTATTGTTTCATGCACTTTTGTGTTGTTCTTGGAGCGTCTTTGTTTTTTTTTGTTTTTTTTTCTTTGGTTCGATACAATAAATTAGTTGGACCCCCGCATTCATATTTTGTTTCAAATAAGTTGATTGGTGTTGGAGAAGAGTAGGAAAGTTTCATGCTTATAGTGGTACAAAAAGGAGCTTGTTTTGGCTGTGGCTTAGACTTTATCATGTCATGCTAGATGTTGCTTTTACCTTATGCTTAGTGATTATTGTTGTAGCATGACTTGTTCCAAACAATTGAGATTGCTTAATGTTCCTTGAAAGAATCATGCGGTGTTTTAGCATACAAAAGCATAATATTGTGGTATTCTCCTTTGATGCTTTTTTGGGTTGACTTGGCACATGCTTACACCATGTTAAGACTATGAACCAGTCACCTTAGCCTCTATGATCATTTAGTTTTTTACTTGTGATATCGCTTTATGCTTTAGTTAATAATGTTTTGTCGCTTTGCATGATTATGGCCATTATTGCTCTCTTAGTTGGTCGCTTCCAGTCTTTTGCTAGCCTCCACATGTACTAAGTATGAGTTCTACTCATGCATCCAACTCCCAAGAAACCAAGTTATTCCAAAGAGTCCACTATAAATTCCTATGCATGGTGTGTTACACCATTCCAAGTATATTCATGATTTATCTATCTTCCAAATTAAACTTGTTATGTGAAAATTGGTGATTAAAGCTCTCACAAACTTGATGGCATACTTTACTTTCATGCACCTAATAAACTTGAACCATTGTGTCATCTATGTTGTCTATATGCTTGCACTTATAAGTTGGGAATTAGCAGAACCATGCTGTCATGGGGAACGCTTTCAACACTTGTAAATATTATCCCGTTGATATCATGATCTTTTGTTTATGGATGTCGACGGTGTGAAATAAAAGGGGAGCTTGTAAGTCCATGGAGTATTATATATGTGTTAGAGAAACGCCTGGGCGGCTAGCCTAATCCATGCCTAATCATGGTGGAAACTTGCAGCATAACCATATTGAGCAATCCATGAAGCATCTTCAGAAAAACATTTATAGAAAAAAAAAGAGAAGCACCATACTCATGGTAAATAAGAAGATTGCTGAGATGCTCATTGTCTGCTGCCTTGTCATTTTGATATGGGTTAGCTCCTGTGTCATGGGGCAAGGGGTACCCCGTTGGCAGTTCTCTATGATACATATATACTTATAATGACAAGAACTTGCTTTTGACTAAAGTTGAGTAGCATGAGGAACAACCCTCGTACTCAAGGGACATGAGATTGCCAACTTATGATTTGTCAAGCATATACTTCATAATTGTTTCACTTTAACCTTAACCACTTCAAGATGCTTATGATAGGGGCAATGAGAGCTGAAAGCTAATAAGTATCATCATTTTTGGAAGCACTTTATGAAACTTGAAATCCCTGCTTCCCTCTATGAAAGGCCTTTCTTTTACTTTTATGTTGAGTCTCCATCTTCTATCTTTATGCACCAATTAAGAGAGCATAGTTTTCATTCTTAGTTTAATGTGCATTGTCCCAAAACTTGTTGATTGATTCATAATGTTGATATTGCTTGTTCTTAAATTATTTGTATCTAGTCACCCTTATGAACTTTGAAGGTGTCCTATACATTTATGTTTTGCTATATCATGAAGGACAAGCTGAATACCACACATGTTATGTTTCTATATGTGAAATAAACAAACTCTTTCAATGCATTGTTATTAATGATCTTTGTTTCTACCTTTTCATGTTACAACTTAGTTGCTATGTCTTATTGTTAGAACTATATCTTTCATGCTCATGTTTAGAGTACTTTGATCCCAGCTATCAATGCTTTACAAATATTTTGATCAAGATTGTGATGGTGCATGTCACCTCAAAAATTATTCTTTTTATCACTTACCTACTCAAGGACGAGTAGGAGTTAAGCTTGGAGATGCTTGATACGTCGTAAACGTATCTATAATTTTTGATGCTCCATGCTTGTTTTGTATCAACTTTGTTATGTTTTGTCTACATTTTGAGGTATTTTTATACATTTTCTGGAACTAACCTATTAACAATATGCCGAAGTGCCAATTGCCTGTTCTCTGCTATTTTTGGTTTCAGAAAAGCTAGTAAGTAAATATTCTCAGAATTAGACGGGACAAAAGACAAAGTCAATATTTTACCAGAAGTAACACGGTGTCCGGATGGTAGACGAAGTGGGGCCACGAGGCAGCCACACCCTAGGGCGGCACGGTCTAGGGGGGGTATCCCTAGGTGTGGGACCCTCGGGCGCCCCCTCCCTCGCCTCTTCGCCTATAAAAGCACCTCGATGCAGAAACCCTAAGTACCCGATCAGATCTCCACGAAATAGTCCGTAGCCGCCGCCATCTCCATCCCTAGATCAGGGGGGATCTGAAGCTCTTCCCGGCACCCTGCCGAAGGGGAGAGATCATCCCGGAGGCCTTCTTCATCACCATGCCAGCCTCCGGACTGATGCGTGAGTAGTTCACCCTTGGACTATGGGTCCATAGCAGTAACTAGATGGTTGTTTCTCCTCCTTTGTGCTATCATGTTTAGATCTTGTGAGCTCCGTTCATGATCAAGATCATCTATTTGTAATCATACATTGTGTTTGCGGCGATCCTATGGATATTGAGATGCTATGTCAGATTGATTATTGATTCTATCATGTCTTTGTTATTTGTGATCTTGCATGCTCTCCATTGTTCGTAGATGCTTTGGCCAAGTAGATGCTTGCAACTGCAAGAGGGAGTATTTATGCTCGATAGTAGGTTCATGCCTCTAGTAATCTGGGGAAGTGACAGAAATCTCTAAGGTTGTAGATGTGTTGTTGCTACTAGGGATAAAACAACAATCCTTTGTCCATGGGGCAACTGTATTGTTTACTTTACACACATTGCTTAATACTGGAAGGAGTTCGGATGATAACCTGAAGGTAGATTATTATTTATCGATGCAGTTGGATTACGGTCTATGTATTATGTTGTAATGCCCAATCAAATCTCATAGGAGTCAAGATGTCTAGTATATGCATTATTATGCTTTCTCAGTCTGTTAATTTCCCTGCTGTAATTTGTTTACCCAACATGCTATCTATCTTAAGGAGAACACCTCTAGTCAACTGTGGACCTTGGTACATTACTTTATCATTGATACATCATCTACTGTTTACTGTTTTACTGTTTACTTTCTGCAAGCAATCACTATCTTCCACACTATACATTTAATCCTTTGTTATCAGCAAACCGGTAAGATTGACAACCTCACTGTAAGTTGGGGCAAAGTTTTGAGTTTGTGTTGTTCAGGTTCCAAGTTGTTAGCAACACCTTGGAGTTGTTTCCTTACTCCTACTGGTTCGATAACCTTGGTTTCATAACTGAGGGAAAACTTGCTTATGTGCTCATCATACCTTCCTCTTGGGGTTCCCCAACGAGGCTCTGCAGTTACTGAGCCACATCACTTGTCTATGTAGGTCTAGTAGTCAGGTTAGTGTCCGGCTATATTTAGCCACGGGTCGTCTGTTCGTGTATATATACACGACTAGTTTAAGAAGTTGTACCGTGTGAGTTGATAAGAGAAAATAAAGAAAATAACGGGCACGACATGTGCCTTGGCCATAAATTTTTTCGAGCGTGCTTGTTTGTCTAGTTTGATGTAGTCGATCTATGGGCTCCAACAATTGGTATCAGAGCAAGGTCGAAGATTTGAAGCCACGCTTGCCCCGGGGAGGCGACCCGACTAGCGCCTCGGGGCAGGCGACCGGGTGGAGATGGCAAGCATGTCGTCATCGATGAGACCACGGGCGATCGTCGCTCGGAGGAGCGATAGGGAGGAAGACGACGGGTGAGGCGTCGTCGGCAAGGTGGTGGATGGGATGATCATTGATGAGTGCGGTGGTGCCGGGGTGCGGTGCTGGAGAATCTTGTCAAGATCATCGTCCGGGAGAGTATGAGTAAATGAGTCAAGTGTGTGCAAGGTGCACGTTTGGTCAGTGTTGTGTCTGTGAGTTGTCGTTGTGTCCAAGTGCTTGTCTCTGTGAGGATCCGTTGCAGCTGAAGCGAATAAAGGTTGAGGGACTGTTCATCATATGGACAAAGACACAATTTGCGTGCCTTGACCAGGTCGTCTATGTGTCTCGACGAGAGGATCAAGTTCAAGTGTGAAGGAGACGGTAAACCAGTGAAGGGGAGCCTCTTCAATGAGGACCTGTCTCTACATGAGGCTGGAGTGGGCGGTGTAGTCCACGAGGTGGTCTGCATGTATCGTGCTAGGGTGGAGTGATCCACGGTTGCTAGAGTGGCTGGGTAGTCCGGATCATGTTTGGATTGTTCCGTAAATTTGCCAAGTTGAAATTGGGGAGAGCCAATTTGTCGTCGTGCGAGACCTAGACAAGACGCGGATATGCAAAGGAGTCAAGATCAGAAGAGTATGGAAGATAAAGAATCAAGATTAGGGAGAGATTGTTAGCAATAATCTTTCCTTAGTTGTGTTAGTGGCGTCCTTTTGGAAATCATCAAGTTTTCTGGTCGGTTTGGCTTGCATAACATGTAGGTGAGTAAGTACTAGTTTGAGTTAGGGTCCAATATGTATGAAGTTTGGACCAGGTGTGTCCATGTTAGTACGTATTAATTTTGGTTAAGCTCTTGTCCATGTAGGTCTAGAAGTAAGGTTAGTGTCCAACTATGTTTAGCCACGGGTCGTCTGTTCGTGTATTTAAGAAGTTGTACCATATGAGTTGAGAAGAAGAGATAAAGAAAAGAACAGGCACGACACATGTCCTTGGCCATAATTTTTTTAAGCGTGCTTGTTTGTCTACTTTGATGTAGTCGATCTGTGGGCAAATTCCAACAGTTTGATGTAAGAATAGAGTTATCCTCATATGTCAACTGCGGTATAACCGCGATTTCGGACTCTACCAAAGAGTAGTGATTCTGCCCCGGAGGCCCAAATAATCTCTTGTAGAAGTAGGTGATATAACTTTTGATGTTTTATTGGCCTATTATAGTTCCTCATCTTGTTCAAGTTGAAAGATCTTCTTCCTCCTATGCTTGCCATTGGCAATAAGATGAAAATATTTGGTATTGTTTCCGCTTTCTTGAATGTGTTTAACCTTAGCACGCTGCGTCCATTTGGACTCCTCGTCCCGGCGCAATTTAGCCACTTGATCATTAGCATCTCTCAGTAACTTTCTCTTATGGTCATTAAGAGGGCCACTTTCTGCTTTAATGTCTAGCCTATCTATCATATCTAATATACGTTGTTTTTCGTTTTTATAAACACTACTTTGATTTCTTGTCCAACCTTTTAGAAAATTTCGAATAAGTCGAATCTTATTTTGCCATACTTCCACAGGACTTTTTCCATGAGATACCGCTGCCTACTCATGAGACACCATATCAAAGAAACCTTCTTGTCTTGGCCATGACAATTCAAACGAGAAATTGTTGTTATTACCCCGGTAAGCTTGTTCACCCGAGTTAATAAGTAAGGGGATATGATCAGAGCCCGCCCTAGTCAAAGCCTGCATTGTTACTAAAGGGAGATTTTGCTCCCATGATATAGTAACAAGAATTCTATCAAGTTTTTCGCAAGTGGGTACCTCTTTTCTATTAGCCCATGTGAACTGTCTGACCGAAAGAACTAATTCTCGTAGGTCCAGACTTTTAATAATCGCATTAAAAATAAAAGGTCATCTAGCATTAAAGTTATCGTTATTTTTTCCTCTTGTCTACAAATAATGTTGAAATCTCTACCCACCAACATGGGTAAAGAATCATCCTCACATATACGGACCAGCTCCGCCAAGAACTCACCCTTCTGGGCATCTTGAGATGCTCCATATACCTCTACTAAATTCCATTCAAACTTATCAGATTTGGATGCTAAATGAAACTTGACACATCTATCTCCAGAAAGGACGTCCTTTATTTGCAACCTCTATAAGTTAAAACCCACTAAAATACCCCCCGGACTTCCTTGTGGAGGTAGGCAATACCAAACATACTCTAGGCCACCAGATGGATTTTTTTAAAAAGGTGAGTAAGATGTCTATGCCTTGTTCTTAGAGCGTCCTCGCCTTGTCCGCGCCGGGCCCGCCCGTCAGCGCCACCTGACAATCGTCTCTCCCCAACCTTGAGTCCCATCCTTCCCGTGGCGACGACACCACCCACCGCCGTGTGGGTTGTTCTTTCTACTCGTTTGGTTCAAGAATGCTAGGTTTAAGTGTAAGAATTTCTTAACTGAACTTTTAGCTTTAGTCTGTCATTTAACCGTAGTGTTCTTCAGTTAAAGTGTCAGTGATGAACTAGTTGCTTAATTGGATAGCTTAGGTGCTCAAGCATTAGTGGGCATTCCTACTTGTGGTTGATTTTGCTGCTACTGTAGTCAAAATCCACAACTCAATCATCATATCCATGCTTAAGTGTACTTCTTTAAAGTTAATAATTGTCTTTGTTAGTATCTGTTTAGCGAGCTTGTCTGTTAGTGTTAAACTGCTAGAAAGATGTGTTCTTAAGTTTGTAGTCATTAGGGATATACTTTCTAATTGTTGAGGTGTTCATAAACCTTAAGTCCATGCATTGTCTATAAGTGTGTTATTTAAGTGTTGTCTACACTTACCGGTGTAGGTTTACTCTTGTATTACTAGAATGCATGCTTTCTTTATATCTACCTTCTCATCCTTAGGCTGATCATATTATCTTATCTAGGGATGTGAGGCTAGATATGAAGGTTGTTTTCTTAATTATCTAGTCGTTGTTCAAGCTGCCGAAACCAATCCAGCTAGCCCCTTCGTGGACCCTTAATAATCAACAATGTTGCCGTTCTCTCACGCCGGAGATCCCTTTTGTCCGCTTGTCCTCTTTTGCCAAAGTATCCGCGGATTTTGGCATACTCTCACACATCGTCGTCGGCTCACATGGGCGAGCCCCAAATCGTGCGTACGCCTCCACGTCAACTTTTGATGGCCCAACCATGCGCGCGCGCGCTCGCTCGCTATAAGTAGCCCTTGCCGTGCATGCCGCTTGATCCAGTGAGCTTCTGCAACGTAGTATGCTATAGCTACAGACCCGTTACAACAATGAGGACCTCGTTAGCACTCGTTGCGCTCCTCCTCACTGCAAGCGCCGCCACCGTGGTGGTCTCTGCCGGCGGCGCTCCGCGTCCTCTGCCGGAGCACGGCTGCGCGGAAGTGGTGGCGGAGCAGGGCGCGTTCTACCACAAGGTGGGCTACTTCGCGGTGGTGATCTACAGCCTCTGGCACGACATCTCGCCCGTGCCGGTGCTGGAGTGCGTCGTCTCAGCCACCACGCGGCCGGCGCGGGGCAACGCCGTCGACTACCTCCTCGTGCTGCGCGTGGCCGGGCTCGGCACCTGCGAGGCGCTCGTCTGGGGTGTCCGTGGGGAAGGTTCCCAGGACTGGAAGCTCAAGTACTTCAAGCAGGTTGCAAATTGACTTCGTGGTGGCATGAGTGTAATCAAAATGCAAACCGTCGACGGCTATCATATCGCCTGATGGTCGTCTGAGAAAATAAGTACCCCGTAATAATTCTAGTAGTATCATGGAGATTTAGTATACTTCATCCGCTCACTACTGCAAGATGTTTTATATATTTTCGAAAATGCATGTCTTCGCTCATTGTTGAAAGATGTTTTAGATATTTTCAAAAATGTATGTATATAGACATATAGGTTCACTCACGTCAGTCCGCATCCAATCCATATTAATAAAATGTCTTATAATAATAGTGAACCGAGAAGTATATACAATATAGTTGTATTTTTTGTAGTATTTAGAATCATCGAGATCCGCTTATATAGTCCGATGATTTTTGAGATTTCTCTCGAAACAGGCTTGCGCTCAGCTTTATAAATAAAGCATACATGTGAGACCGCTGCTGGGCCAGACAGCACAACGTCCAAGGAATAAACCGGTACAACCACGACAACTGCTCGGGCAAACAGCACAACACAAACATGCCCAAAGAAAAAAGAATGAAGACAAAGGCGAAGCGACTAGGCTAAGATGATTCGCAATCGCTGCGCCATCCGATTTTGTTCCACCACGCTCCAAGCGCCTCCGAAGCGCTGAGTACCAAGCAGCTCCTTCCCAAGGGAAGCACCGTCGGCACGGTATTGCTACCCGGACCAAGGTCCTGGGGTTTCCCCCGGCACTCCGAGTAAAGTGGAGGCGAATCCCGCGACGCCCTTCAGGAAGGAGTGGCGCCACCTGTCGGCACCGCGTCGGGGTCGGACACGCCGACAGGGATTTCTCCCGACCACTGCCCACATAGAACTTGGCACCTCAGAACACCACCATCCAGCTATGCCACCAACTAGCATGTGCCACCATGATCTTGCAATCATCTTCACCCGCCTCTTCGTCGACACTGACACGTGGCCCGATCAGCGAGGGCACACGACATCGCCGGAGTGAGGGACAGCAGCCCCGCAACGCGCCGGATGAACTCACCTCCACCGCCGAGAGGCGATCATCGACCGGACAGGACAGCCGGGGCACACCAGACCCGGGAGGGTCCGGCCGGGCCTAGACACGCCCGTAAAGCCCTAGCCGCCGCTGCTGCAATGGGAGGCTGCAACGCCGCATCCTCCACTCTAGCTTGCCGCCGCCGCCACCTACAGAGAACGCCATCGAGGCAGCACACCGGCCCGCCCAAGCCCATCTGGGCCCGCTCGAGCTCATCTAGGCCCGAGGTGCCCAGATTCGAGCCGGGGACGGATTCCAGCAGAGCTCCCCGCCATGGCGCCTACCGCCCGAGGTTGGCGCCACCGCCTGGGCCACCCGGCCACGCCGGACCAGGGCCTCCCGAAGAGCACCACCGCCGGGAAGAAGAGGGGCCCCGACCCCATCTCCAGGACGCGGGGGAAGGCAGTCCGCCGGCGCCGGCGCCGGCAGGGCTTCGCCCTGCGACCCAAGCCGGCGGCGGCGAAGGATGGAGGGAGGTGGAGGGGACGGGGGTGGCCGGAGGGAGGGGCGGCGTCTCGTCGCCCTCGGGGGAGCAAGAGACGCGAGACGAGAGACACGAGTCGGTTTCCTTCTCCTAGACACCACCATCATTTTTGAGATTTCCAAGAGGAAGAACCGTTGCGTCAAGGAAAACAACACATGGGTAACCTACATCTCCGTCACGACCACATTGCGCAGTATGTCAACCCATGGGGTCTTCCGAATGGGATCGTCCTGACCGAAGGGAAGGGAGTGATGAACTGATGATAGCATCACTTGACCTTATCACCGAATGGCGAGTACTCCGCGGGATCGGCTTACATAGCTCAATTCATCAGGGCTACTCCACGTGCCTTCAACCACATTGTCTGGAAGAGCTGGTCACCCCCGAAATGCCTTTTTCTCTTGGAGATGGTTGTTCAGAACAGGCTTTGGTCCTCCGATCGCCTTCAATTTCGCGGATAGCCCCTAGAATGAAAAGGACTGTATTACTCTTATGTGCTAAAAGAGTAATGGATAGAAAACTGTCCATTACACTATGTCACGGTAGATTTTTAGGGGCATTCTCTTAGAGGCATTTTTATAAAATGCCTAGAAAAAATATTTTTAAAGACACTTCTTGAATATTGCCTACAATAATTTGATACTTAGGGGCAATTTTGAAAAGTGCCTACAATTTCTATCTTTATTGGCATTTTATTAAAATGCCTGCAATAATTTGATTTTTTCAGGCACTTTTTAGACATGCCTGTAATAATCTGATTTTTTAAGGCATTATCAAAAGTGCCAGCAATAATCGGTTGGATGTCGTCATCCTTTTGAAGTCCAGGCTCCGTGCGTACTAGACCAGAGAGAAGACGGTCAGCGCTCCATTACTACTCACACAGGACACAGCCTAGGCCATTCCTATCTTCCTCCCGATCCCCGCCAATCTCTCTGCTCCCCCTGCGGCTTCCCATCTGCCGCCCCCCTCTCGTAGGCGGGTTCCTGCATCTCCGCCGAGGGCTGCGGGTCGACGATCTCTGCGTTTCCGCGGGAGAAGCTGCACGAATCCTCCCCCTCGACGTTTGGAGACCGCCGACTATGTTCGCCCAGACGCCCACCCGGGGTCACCGATGTAGCGGCCCTCGCCCGCGTCGAGGGGCGGCGCCGTCTCAATCTCGCCATCGACAGCGTACAACGACCGCGTCGCCACCAACGCGGGGTTGGGGTTTGTGCCCCGGCAGCTAAATTCTAGAATCCTCGTCTCCAAAGTAGGTGCATCGGGATCTGCAGTTTCAGGCATCGTGTCGCCGGTGAAGGATTCATATCAGGCTAGCCGACGCCATCCCTTCCTGGTACGTCATATGCCCCATCCCCTACTTTCTCCCAACATCATATATGTATGCACTCGGATTGTTTGGTTGTGCTTCTCTGTGGATTGGGGCAAAATTTTTGCATCGGTAGTCGTCATTCATGAGAGCCATCTCACCTAAGTTGTCATTTGTTAACTTATCTTGTGGATGAGATTGATTATTGCGGGAGAAAATATAGATGTAGATTAATGAACCAAGAGGATTTGGTGCTGCTCTTTTTCAGATGTTTTTAGCATGCAACAGTAGGGAAAGCATCTTGAAAATACTACTAGAAACCTGTAAAATTACACGACCTGTGGTATATGATCCTATATTTGGCGTGTGAATCGTTGCCTAGTTAGGCTGGGGATCATTTCCTGCGCCCTTCCGTTATTATGCGGTATGATATATCATGCTGGGGATCTTCGTACCTCCTTTTTCGGGGTTATTGTTATCATCTGCTGCAAGGATTTAGAAGCGACCAAAGTGTTGACACGCAAGGATTTAGAAGCAAGGAATATGTTCATCTTATCCTCCTTATTTTGATCCTCTTGCTTGTCAACCTGAAGATATGCTTTATAGAATAAGATAATGAAATTTCAGTGTAATATTTTGATTCCCTAGTTGTCAACATTGTTGCTTGCATTCATGCTTGAATAGATATCAGAACACAACTTTCATATTGTTCTGAAGTTAATAGTATTGTACCGGTTTTGACAGCCCTAACAGATAAAGGAAATTTTTTACTGGCTGCTCGAAGATTGGTGGATATTGGCATGGCTAGCAGATTCTGATGCTGGCAGAACACTTCCTGATGAGAAGGAGATTGAGCGAATGGTGCTAGAGAAGAAGTAGAAGAAGGAACTGCTGAGCAAGTACACTCTGCGATGCCCTTCAAGGCGAGCAAAAGGAGGCTAAGGAGATGCTCAATGTGCAACGCTAGGAGAGCTGTATGTTCTTGTTTATCTTGGCTCTGGTCATTTATTTCACTTATGTAGTATTCTTGACTAGACATGTACTTTACCATAAAGAATGGTTTACATATCTTTGGTCGCCCTGCAATTTGTTTATTCTCATTTACTGTTAGTACCTTCATGCTGCAAATGGTTAAAATTTCTGAGGCATCAGTCGTGCGTTATGTGATTTATCGTTTCCATATATTATTGATCGTGTGTGTTTATATTTTTAAAGTAGTGCTCAAAGTCATGGTATCAACAGCTGAATACTCTGCTGGATCCTGAGCTGAATTTGTATACTGTCTGATTGTTTGGCCTTAGGTGTGTGTACTGCTGAACCTCTGATTAGTTGTCTTAATAAATATATTGTTTAAACCTGATGAAATTTGGTATCATACTCCAAATAAGCAATTGTTTTGGCAGCAGATCATTCATATGCTGAAATATGAGTATGAGCAATAAATCATAATGTGAATTCAATGTACATTGCTATATCAGGGCCTATTTTGTTAAACTGTATCTCAAAGTTTCCATAATTCATTTATTTAATTTTGCTGCAGCTATTCTGTATTTCCACCGATGAGTTTTCATATACAATGATCGGATGTCCCACTTAAAAAGCATATAAAACCTACTCCCTCCGTCTAGAAATAACTGATTTGGGTTTGACTAGATTTGATGTATCTATACACTAAAATGCGTCTAGATACATTCGAATCTAGACAAACCCAAGTCAGTTATTTCTAGACGGAGGAAGTACAATTTATATTGGTTGAAGTTGATGATTGTTGTGAATGTTCTTTTGACCTATCAAGTTGGATGTTAAAAACTATGCATTTCAGCTTAAAAGGTGCAACTGGAGCACCTTGTTCGCTGTGGGGTGTGTTCTGTGTAGGCTGGAACATGTTCCTTTGTATCTTGTTTTCTTTCTGCTCCTTTTCTTTCCTAATCTTTTTTAGAAGATTGTTTCCTGATAATTTATTGAGCTGTTTTACTTTCATGAACTGGGGAACTTTGATCGATCTTGCCACATTTTTTATGTACACAACCATACAGTCACCTTGACACCTCATGTTTCATCGTCTCTTAATATGTTTTGTTCCTTATTAGGTTGATCATTGTTGAATCCTTCACAGCTTCGAGACTATCACTCAGCACTGGAGTGCGACGAGGAGCTATCTGTGCAGTGATGTGCAAGCATTGACGCAACCCTAGACGACCTCTTGCGGAAAGTACTGATTCCCCTTCAACCATGTTGACCGATGTGATGTTTATTAGCCTGGAATGAGTGATATTGAATGGGTGCAGGCTAAACCTGGGATACTGGTGGTGCACCATGTATTTGCTGATACTTGTCATGTGGAAGTACAAACCATTGGTTTCTTAAAATTTTACTGATAAAAGAGAAGTCCCATACACTGAGTTGAGACCTTATTGCAAGATTTTATGAGCATTCAATATTTATAGATGTAACCATTTGTTTTGTTACAGCAACAATTCTTCGAAGACCGATTTTATGTTTCTATGGTTAGCATGATTGGTGCAGATTTGGCTGTGAAATGTTAGCAGATTGGTGGATATTGGCATGACTAGCAAATTGGTGGATTTGATCTTGAAATTCTTTGTTGAGGCATTTTAAGAAGTGCCTAAAATTATTTTTTGAGGCACTTTGAAAAGTGCCAACAAAAATTATTAGAGGCATCGCTTAATAGTGCCTCAAATTATATTCTAAGGCAATTCGTAAAGTGCCTCAAAAAATCTATTTTTAAAGGCATTTTTAAAAGTGCCTTAAAAGATATATTTTTAAAGGCACTTTTCAATATTGCCTTAAATGATTTTTTCCTACCCCATTTGATGTGGCAATTTTTTTATTGCCATCAAAGATTTTTAGAGGCAATTTTGGTATTTTCTAAGGCAATTTACTGTGCCCCAAATAATAATCTGTGGTGTAGTGTTATGCAACCGAAAGAATGAAAAATAATACTACCTATATAAAAGGTCATGCGATTTAGGCTCTCTTAGCGATTCGGAGTGATCCATCTTTAGCGCGGGTTACTGTAAATTTCCGGTTGTTAGTTTTGTAGCAGGGGAGTCGTGCTAGAGTAAGCTACTCTTGCAAGACACCACTAAATGTAGTTATTGTACAAAGTATGCATCAACCATCAGGCACAACATAATCTGGGCGAAACATCATGTTTCGTTTCTCAACTGAGTATGTATATGTACAGTTCCTATCATGTATATACACTGGAAAATTGTTGTGCTCGAAACAGGCATTCGCTCCGCTTTATAAATAAAGCACACAGGTGAGACCGCTGCTGGGCCAGACAGCACAGCGCCCAAAGAAAGACACAACACGATACACAATGCTGGGGTGAACTAGCCCCAACAAAAACACGAAAGAGAAATAAAAGAGAAAACAATGCCAACATCGGTAGATCGACTAGACGATGATGGCTCTCCACCGCTGTGCCCTCCGAAAAAATCCCACCACATGCCTAGACCTTCGAAACGTCGCGCAACAAGCAGCACCTTCAACAAGGGGAGCGACGAAGACGTCGCTACTGCCCGGACCTGTCCTAGGGTTTCCCCCGTACGCGGAGGTGAGTGGGACAGGGGTGCCTCCGACGGCCTTCAGGAAGGAATGGCGACACCCGCAGGCGTCACCCCGTCGGTGTCGAAGGCCGACAAGGATTTCTCCCGAACCCCAACGACCCACTACCCCGAACGCTCTGAAGTCTGTCACCCATCACGCCGCCCACCAACACGCACCACCACGGTCTTGACGCCACCATCATCGTCTCACTGTGAACACCACTGCGAGGCCTAGAGAACAGGCGAGAGAGTACAAGGGATCAGATGCGGCAGCCCCATGGCCGTGCGGGAGGGAACAGCCTCCACCGCCGTAGCGGTAGCCGACCGGACACGATAGCAGAGGCACACCAGGCCTCCTGGCCCGGCCGGGCCTGAAACGGGCCCGCAAAGCCCCTGCCTTCATGCAGCAGCAAGCCGGCAACAGTGCCACCGCACCTTCGAACCCCAATACTCCACATCCGCCTCCAGGGAGCGACTGCAGCCTCAGCAGCACCGCCGGCCCGCCCAGGCCCATCTGAGACCCGAAGGGGCCCAGATCTGGGCTGAGCAGGCCCAACCGCCGCTGGCCGATGCTAGCACGACGCCCTGCAGCAAGCTGCGCCACCACGAGAAGTGCCACCCGCACCAGCGCCGGGAAGCCCGCCGCCGCGCCGGACCGAAGCCGCCTGGGAGCACCCCCCGTCACCACGCCGCCCCGCGCAGATGCGGTCACGAGAGGGGAAAAGCAAGGGGCCGCCGCCGCCGACGCCACCCGGGGCTTGCCCGGCTACGCACGCCGACGACGGCGGAGGAGAGGAGGGCGGGGGAGGGCGCCTGGAGGAGGGAGACGGGGGCGTGGCCGGTCGCCCGCGGGGGCGAGCCGGTCGCGAGAGAGAAGGGTTTTTTTTTTCCGGGTACCTAAAGCTCACCCACCTGGAAAATTGTTGTGATGATCAACTAATCCTCTAAAAGGCGGATGCCAACCACAAGGTACCAGAGTGGATATGTGATTAATCTACAAGCTCAGAGTATTCAGAAGGAAAACTCTGCTCTGGATCAATCTCCTGAACAAAGTCTCGACTCCGCTTTCAAGGTCAACAATATCCAACTCCAGCAGCTGCAATTGCTCCTCCTTGCAAGTAAGTCTTGTCTTCTGGAATGTCTTGGATATAAGAGACCACTTGCTGCTTGAATTCGGCATCACAATCTGCTTCAATAGCAGATCCGATGAGCATTCAATCATTTTGACAGTGATTTCTCTGGCTTGAGCCAACAGACCGATCACTCTGGATCAGCGGAAGAGGACTTCTTGCAGATCTTCTTGATATGCTTTTGCGACTTCTTGGCCAGGAAGAGCTGCATCATCTCCTCTCTTGGTGGCCAACTGCATGTCCTGGACGGTTGCCCTGAGCTCAGAGAAGCTCACTTGCATGGTGTCGCAGAGGTCGAGCAAAACGAGGGAGCTCTCGAGCTCTTGATCCACGGCGATCCTCTGCTGCGGCTTGCAGAGGAGAACTTGGCCGCTGGGCAGAGACGTGAGCTCGTCGATGCAGTCGTAGATGTATCCAAGCCTCCTCAACACATCGCACACTGTCTCGATGGTCGAAGAGGTAGACGCATTGAGGCTCTGCAGCTTTTCTTCGACACAGCAGGTCTCGGCGGAGCGCGAGGGCTGGAAGGCACACTTGCGGATCTGAGGTGAGATGCCATGGCTGTTAAGTAATGGTAGCTGGAGTTATTTCTCTGCTTTTTGTCTCGGAATGGAACCGAATATAAGCGGATGGAGTTTGCAATGGTGTCGGCCATGCACTTCAATCTTTATCCCTATACATCATCAGTAGAAGAGGTGAAGAGTGTCGAACTTTGGTGGAACCGTGCGTGCCCGTAGGGGCACCGGTTGCGTGTTTATATAGACGTAGGGAATAGTCTCATACGTGGCGTACAAAGTTTGTATGTGTACGTATCGGAGTACTACTCCATACTCTAACATCCCCTTAATCTAAATCACGGGAGAGGTTTAGATTACGCTTAAACTCATCTAAATGTTTTACAGCAAGTGGTTTGGTAAAGCCATCAGCTATTTGGTCCTTGGTAGAAATAAACTTGATGTCAAGACTGTTGTTTGCAACACACCCTCGAATAAAATGATAATCAATCTCAATGTGTTTGGTTCTGGCATGAAACACTGGATTCGCAGACAAAAACGTAGCATCCAGATTGTCACACCATAAACAAGGCTTCTTCTTGAGATTTACGCCAAGTTCTCGAAGAACAGCTTCAACCCATATTAACTCTGTAGTCGCATTAGCAAGAGCTTTATATTCAGCCTCTGTACTCGAACGAGAAATAGTGGCTTGTTTCCTTGCACTCCAGGAAACCAGATTCAGACCCAGAAAAATAGCAAATCCTCCAGTAGAGCGACGATCCTCAAGACATCCTTCCCAATCAGCATCTGAAAAGACACTGAGAAGAGTAGAGGAAGACCTCTGAAACGTAATACCAAGTTTAGATGTATCCTTAACATAGCGAAGAATGTGTTTAACAGCAGTCCAGTGAGCTATAGTAGGAGCATGAACATATTGACAGACTTTATTAATAGAAAACCCCAAGTCTGGCCGTGTGAGGGTGAGATACTGAAGAACACCAACAATACTGCGATACTGAGAGCTGTCATCAGGACCAAGAAGAGTACCTTCATGCGACAAGCGCTCAAAGGCTAACATGGGAGTAGGAGGCGACTTGCAGTCTAGCATGCCAACTCGGTTAAGAATATCATGCGCATATTTATGCTGAGTGAGAAGCAATCCATCCTGTGTACATGTGACCTCCATACCAAGTAAATAATGAAGATCACCCAAATCTTTAATGGCAAAATGAGTAGTGAGATCCTTGAGCAGAACCGCAATAGCATCATCAGAGGATCTCGTAACAATGATGTCATCAACATAAATAAGAACAAAGATGGTGACCCCAGACTTATCATAGAGAAATAGAGAGGTGTCAGCTTTGGATGGAAGAAAACCGAATTCTTGCAAACTCAGCCGAGAGTACCATGCATGGGGAGCCTGTTTTAATCCATAGAGAGCTTTATCAAGCCTGCAAATGTGACAGAGGCATCAAGATATTCAAAACCAGGGGGCTGTCTCATGTAGACCTTCTCTTCCAGAACACCATGGAGAAACGCGTTCTTGACATCTAGTTGCCGAAGACTTCAACCATAGGAGACAGAAATAGAAAGAACAATTCTGATAGTGACAATCTTAACAACAAGACTAAAGGTATCTTCATAATCAATTTCATACCTTTGTTTGAACCCCTTTGCAACCAATCTTGCTTTGTAACGATCAATAGTACCATTAGCACGTAGTTTAATGTGATACACACACTTGCAGTCAATAATATTTTTGTTGGAACTAGGAGGAACCAAGGTCCAAGTTTTGTTCATCATCAGAGCATCATACTCATCTTGCATGGCAACACGCCAATGTGTGTCATTGAGAGCATCGGGCTGTAACACCCTCAGAATCGGACCTATGCAAGTTTCAGCGATTCCCGCCAAAACCCGCATAGAAACGATTCAAAGGTGCCCACCAGGCACTTTCGTGCGGATGGAAAACGAAGTAATAACATTACACAACAGTCCTCGATGGGACCCACAGAACAGATATATATATAACGGCGACTCCATGAGTCAAGAATACAGATATAATATACAAAGATCCAAATCACCTTGAAAATGATAGAGCGTCCGACTACGGACAAGATGCAAATGGGGCTAAGAGCCCTGAAGAATAACCAATGGCGTCCATAACCCTGCCCAGGCCAAGCCGGAAGGGTAACCCTGCTAACGACGTCGATCCCAAAACCTGCTTAAAACAAAAAGGGGTGCCGACAAAGGGCAAAGGAAAAAGAGGAGCGTCAGTACTGAGGCCAGTACACGGCGAGACTAGAATTCGGCGGTCCTCGCCTACAAAGGTATGGTGGACTGAAGCGGCAGCGGCAGCATGCACTAAACAACCTATAGAGACTCGATACAACTGTCGGCGATCAGAGAGGGGTAAGAAGGACCTATCCGGAACCAACCTGATGCTACCATCAAACAAACCCATCCTGGTGTTTTCCCCTCGACACCGATCGAGGAAGTCAACCGAGGAACTCACACAGTTGGCATTTTTATTTATTCAGTTATCGTTGCAGCAATTACTATTCAGGTGTAGATAATCATCCTGGTAAAATAAGCAGTGGGCAGTTTTAGTTATCCATTCCGTTGTAGTTGCGACACTTACTAGTCAGATACAAGTAGCATGAGATATCCCAAAAACCCAGCAGTTGTTGGTACTTTTATTTAGCCGTTCCGTTGTAGTTGCAATACTTACTAGTCAGGTACAATGGTCGCAAGCGACACTCCAAACAAGCAATTGTGGGCAGTATTATTTAGCCATTCCATTATAGTGAAGCTGATTACTAGTCATTATAAAGTCAAATTTAGAACAATAAACTTTAGTTATGCTTGTCTATGGTCGAGATACTGTGCTCCAAGTCGTCCATAACCGCGGACACGGCTTTCAGAAAGTTTTACCCGGCCGGGGTGCACCAATAGCAACACACACTCGATCAACCTCGGAAAAACCAAATCAAAACCCAACGAGGCCTTCACGACAAAGCAATCACAGGATTCAGAAATATTTCAGGGGGCCACCCCTTGGAGTACACCCGCAACGAAGTAAGCAAGCTCCGAGACGGACTCAAGGTTTGCGACAATGGCTGTAAGCGACAGCAGATCCCCAAACGGGGACTGTCGATACCGCGAAAACACTCCGCTTCCAAAACAGTACAGCGTGCTCCTCACACAATCGTAAATAAAGCAGTAAAGCATGGCATAGGTACAGGATAGTAAATAAAACCTCAAACTAGTTGTGGCCCCAAGAAATAAGACTGAATCAAGCTCTGGCTAAGGGGGGTCCCATATACCTCCCGGATGTGGATAGCGCGATAAATCAAGGAACAGGTATCAAGTACTCGGGGTCCTACGGGACACAAGTGGGCGTTCGGAAACCAAATATTTTCTATCACCCACCGATGCCTCTGCTTACTTACTTCAATTTTTGTTGTTAAACAGGAATTAAAGTGAACGATAAGTAAAACTAGAAACATCTCCAACATCAACATGCGGCAACACTCCAACAACTGTGGCACTTGACGACACGCAACAGCACTTGAGCAAGCGACTACGACGCGCAAGTCCAACTATCTACCAAACAACAGGTAATAGGATGTGTCCAAGGCAATATAGGGCTGCACGGTATATCACAGGTACGGAAACTAAAGCATCGCAACACAGATAGCATTAGATCAACAGGAGGGAATAAATACTATAAAAGTAAGATAGGTAGAAAAGGGGAGATGCTCGCCTGAAAAACATTGCCGAAGTTTTATCCGAAGATCGGGTCGACACTCGCATCAACTCAACGGCCTTATCCGCGAAGAAGCAAAACACTAGAATAAACACCGGATGCACTATTTAATATAACGGCAGAAGATCGGGCATGATGCATGTATGATGTATGACATGGCAAGATGCGATGCAATTGGGCAATATTAAGTGGAATCGGGGTCCCGACAATTAATTAAATGGTTCAAGTTATTTCTCTACCCCGCAAATTAAATGTTGTATTAACATGGCAAAAGATAGCACCGGGTTTACTACACAAATTTAAATGAGGCCAATATAAGGCTAGATTTGCCCGCATATGGGCCCCATATTTAATTATTAGGTGAATCGGCATAAGGCCCCCAAACCACAGACAAGATGCATGCGAGTATGACAATTTTATATGCAACAATTAATATCATTTTAATATAGGGTTCGAGAAAAAGGGCCACACATTAGGGTTCGGCAGATCTTGGTCCGAGGGTTCGGGGTCGGTCTCCGGGTCCAGGGTTCGACGGAAGCGTTCTCGGACTCCGGGGTCGTTCTCGGATATCGGGGGTAGTTCTTGGCGCATTCGCGATGGTCGGGCCAAGCTGTCGGTCCTATCGTTCGGGCTGAAGCACTTGTCGCATCGGGGTCTCGGTGTCCGGGGTGAAGTGCTTGACGTTCTCGAGGGAGTACTTGTCGCACATGAGGTCTTCGGGTGTTATGACGACGATCTTGTCGTTTCGATGTCGGGGTCTCGAAATCCGTGAAGAGTCTTGTCGCCCTTGGTGAAGAACATGTCATCCCGTGGGTCCGTGTAGAAGTGCTCGAGGATCCATGACGGAAGCCTCCGGGTCCGGCTTCGATTTCCATGAAGGAGATCTTGGGGTTCCTTGTAGATGACCTTCGGACTCGGGGTCTTCAGGTTCCTGTCGGTAACCTTGTCGATATTTTCCTCGGGTACTAGCACGCATGGTGAAGGCGCACAGGAGGTTGCCTCAGCGGTGGCAGCTTGGTACTTGGTAGCTGGGAGCAGACGAGGGCGCCAGGAAGGAGGGGTGCGGCCACGGGGTGCCAGGGCTCGGGGACGGCGAGCGGCGAGCAGCAGGACCGAGGTCGGCGACGGCGGCGCGGATGCGAGGCCACAGGGGCGGCGCGGCCTGCTGGACGGAGGAGACGCGGGCGAGGGAAGAGCCGGCGAGGAAGGTCGGCGGGCACGGGGCCGGGTCGCTGCGATGCGGGAGGACGCCGCCGGCGGAGGTTGCTGGACAGAGGAGGCCGGGCATCGGGGCGCGGTTGACGAGGGCCACGGCGGCTAGGTGGAGGCCGAGCTCGGCTCCGGCGGAGCAGCGGGGAAGAGGCCGCGTCGGGAGCGGCCACGGCGGCGTGGGCGACGACGCCGGCTCCGGGCGGCGGTTGGCGGCGGGGGAGGTCGACGCGGTGGCGAGCCGGGGTCGGGGCCGGGCGGAGGAGGGGCCGACGCGCGATGAGGCCGGCGGCGGGGCTCGACGCGCGGAGGCGGGGCGCTTCGGCGAGGCGGACTGGGGTCGGCGGGGAGCGGGAGGAGGGGAAGCGGCCGGGGCTGCTCGAGCGCGGGCGGAGGCGGGGAAGGCGCGGAGAAGGAGGCGAGGTCGGGGAGGCTCCAGGCGGGGCGAGCAGCCGGCGGGAGCGGAGGCGCTGGCGGCGGTGGTGAGCGAGCTCGGGTGGCGCGGCGCCGGAGCAGGGGGCGCGGGGTGCTGCGCCGCGAGAGAGAGAGCCAGGGAGGAAGAGGACGAGCGGGGTGGGGCGCTGAGGGAGGAGAGAGGAGGGTGGGCCCTGGGGCACAGCGAGCCAGGGGGTGGGTCCAGGCGTGGGGACAGGGGAGTGGGGGAGCACGCCAGGGGAGTTGGCTGCGTGTGTTGCGTGCGTTGTGTGGTGTGTGTTTGCTGGAGGTGGGATGTGTGGGGCTGGGTTGAGAGGAGAGAGAGGGTAGAGGGGGAAGTGGGGTGGTGATGTGGCGGTTTAGGATTGGGTAGAGGGGGAGAGAGGGTGAGGTGTCACTAGGGAATTGGGTGGGGTGATGTGGAGGGGAGGGATGGGTAGGTTACCTGGTAGATGTAGGAATTAGGGTGGACCGTTTGTAAATTCTTGGGGGTGGTCGTTCGGGTCGAAACGGCCCGTTCGACTGCCCCCGCTAAAATAATAAATATTTTTATTTGTTTTACAAACACCGTTTGCAAACCGACAGCAGACAAACAAAAATCATCCGGAGACCCGGGGTTTGATATTTGATTAAAGATGGGGCGTTTTATAAAACAAAACGGGCTTTGCGAAAATAGTTTTAGACAAACAACACATGATGATGACGATGCAATGCACAAATCAACGCGATTTTCTAGTAGTGGTTTTGCGGGATGCCACACGGGCAAATTCCGAGGTTCACCTATGGAGGATAACATGCCATATCGTACTGTGCCATCAGTATATTTGCGCGGACGACTGATACCTTTTTGTAAGCGAGTGCGGGGCCCTGGTGGTGACGGAGGTGGTGCAGCGACAGGTGGCGACGAAGCAGCCACATACGCTTCACCATCCGAAGCATAGGACGAAGCAGCACCAGGAGACACGGTGGACGGCGGCACAACGGATCTAGGCGAGGCCGCAACGTTGATGTCGGACGAACCATCTACGTCGGGGGAGGCAGCGGAGCGAGCGCTAGACAAGCACGGGACCGCACGGAGGCCAAGGAGAATCTGCACTAGATTCGGTGCCCTCAGGATCAACAACGGCAGGGGAATGCTCCCCCATATCTTCATTGTTTTCCGCGCCAGATTCGTCCATTTGCATGCTAGTTTCAGCATATGATTCCTGGGGCAGCGGTACATCATTTTGGGCAAAATTTTCACCAGCTGGGGCAACAACCTGTGACACAAAAATAGGAGGAACACAAATAGGCACAATAGTAGACATATGATCATCATTATTTTGAGCAACCTTAGGAGGAGGGGATGTAGGGAGTAGAAGAATTTATTTTTTAAGAAGAGCACCGGCATTAGGATGAAGTTCTTGGAAGGGAAAGACATTCTCATCAAAGACTAAATCGCGAGATATATAGACACGACCCATGGAGACATCAAGACATTTAACACCTTTATGGAGGGGACTATAACCAAGAAAAACACAATTTTTGGATCAAAAGGCAAGCTTCCTAGTGTTATAGGGACGAAGATTAGGCCAACAGGCACAACCAAAGGTTCTGATAGCATCATAATTGGGTGTGATGTGAAGGAGACGTTCAGTAAGAGACTCAAGATTAATAACTTTACTAGGAAGCAAATTTATGAGAAATGTGGCAGTGAGAAAGGCTTCATCCCAATATTTAAGAGGCATAGAGGCATTAGCAAGCAATGCAAGTCCAACTTCAACAATATGACCGTGTTTTCTTTCAGCGGAACCATTTTGTTGATGGGCATGAGAACATGAAACATGATGTGTGATCTCGGCTTTTTGGAAAAGGGCATTGAGTTTCTCATACTCACCCCCCAATTAGTTTGCATAGTGACAATTTTCTTATCAAACTTGCGCTCAACATAACTTTTCCAATTAAGAAAGGCTTGATAAACATCAGAACGCTTTTTAAGAAAATATATCCAAACAAATTTGCTATAGTCAGCAACAAAACTTACATAATAGGCACGTTTCCCAATATAAATAGGTGTAGGACCCCATACATCAGAGAAGACTTGCTCAAAAGGAACAGTGGATCTACTGGTGGAGATGGGGTATGGCAACTAGTGACTCTTAGCTAATTGACAAGAATCACGGACATATGAGTAATTTCTAGAGTGTAAGCTATCTTATTTCTTCTGAGAACTTGTTGAACTACAAACGAAGAAGGATGTCCTAAGCGACGATGCTACGTAGATGATGACGACTTTATTGTAATGAATGCATGCTTGGAGGACTTGGAGATGGTCATCAATGGATAAAGTCCTCCATAGAAGGGGCCTCTAAACAAGATTCGTCGTGTTGCTTAGTCCTTAATTAAAAAGAAGAAAGGATGGAACTCAATAAAGACATGATTATCACGAGTAAAGCGATGAATAGATAGTAGACTTTTGGAAGAACTTGGAACATGTAGAATATCATGGAGATGAAAGGAATTATGAGAGGTGCGTAAAACTAAATGACCAACGTTACTGATATGCATACCTGAGCCTTCAGCAGTGCGCACATGATATTGGCCTTCATACTTATCATGAGTATGGAGCTTATTTGGCTCACGGGTGATGTGATCGATGGCTCCAGTGTCATAGTACTAGTTGGTTTCGACTCCAGTGAAGTTTGCACCTTTGTTCCCATGGTCACCATCACCGCAGGGGTCATCGTCGTAGCGCCACCAATAGTCACGAGCAGGATGCCCGTGAATGTTGCATATCTGACATGTAGTGTTGACATAGGGAGTGGGTTGACGGTCACGACCACGGCTGCGCCCACCTCCATCACGTCGGTCGTCGTCATCATGACGGCAAGGGCGCTCGTCCTCGTAGCGGCGCCCCTGGTAGCCTCCACCATCACGACGTCCCTGGTCATCGCGAGTATCACGATAGTCGCGACGGTCACGATAGTAGTCCTGGCGGCCGCGGTCATCACCACGGCCTCGGTCATCATAGCGTGGGCGCTCGTCGTAGCGCGGGCGCTCGTCATATTGCTGCTGGAGGGGACGATCTTCATGACATGGTCGATCATCCTGACATGGACGATCGGGTCCGCGCGGGGGCGGACCACCACGACGCGTGACGTTGACCGAAGAGGTGAAGCCCTCCTCGGTTTTGTTCATGCGTTCGTACGCCTGAACTTGGGAGAGAAGGTCGTCGAGGGTAGTGCTAGGGTTGGTGTTGACGACGGCGCGGAGCGTGTTGTAGTGGCTGCCAAGACCCTTGAGCACGTACCATATCGGCTCATCGGCGTCGAGAGGTTTGCTTGCAGCAGTCAATTCAGAAGAAATAGCTTTCATCTTAGCAAAATATTTGTCGGCGGAGAGATCGTTTTTGCGGGTGTCGTTGAGGGCGGAGCGCAGCTGCTGCACCCTGGTCTTGGACGTGGAGGACACGTGGGCGTTGATGGCAGCCCACGCCTCGGCAGAAGTCTCGAGCCCAACAACGTGCGCGAGCACATCGGAAGAGAGGGCGTTGAGGATCCAGCGGAGCACCTGCTGATCACGCGAGATCCAAGCAGTATACTCGGGGTTTTCAATGGTCACCTTCTTCTTGTTGATGTCCTCGGTCTCCAGGATCTTCTCTGGTGTCTCCTCATTCCCTTCAACAAGATTGAGGACACGAGCACCGCGGAGAGCCGGGATGACGAGGGCCTTCCAGATCAGTGCGTTTTCACGCGTGAGCAGCTGCGAGGGTGGGGACCCGACCGCTGCAGCGAGCACGGTGGCAGAGGACGTTGATGAAGACATGTCGATGGCGAGGTCTTGAGTGTGGCGGCGGCATGGGATCAGATGTTCTGGTGCGGCGGCGGCTGTCTTGATCTTGGATGTCGTAGGTCTCGATGCGGCGGTACAGATTGTACGGCGACAGAGAGGATCTTGGTCGTTGTCGTAGCCGTCGATCGTAGATGTTGTAGTCGTAGATCTTGTGTCGTGGGCAGCGGCTACAGCGTGCGGCAGCGGCTAAGCGTGGCGGCGGCACTTTCTATTGCGGCGGCGGGTCTTAGGGTTTTGTGGGTGGCGGCGACAGCACGGGCTGAGGCGGCGGTGGTGTTTTTAGGGTTTGGGGCAACTAGAGCACGAAAGAGGACGGCTCTGATACCATGTCGAACTTTGGTGGAACGCTGTGTGCCCGTAGGGGAACCGGTTGCGTATTTATGTAGGCGTAGGAAATAGCCTCCATACATGACGTACAAGGTTTATGTGTATACGTGTCGGAGTATACTCCGTGCTCATACCCATATGGTTACATACTCCCCAGCTGGCCCTTTGAACAGCACCAAACGCTGCCATCCATCTGCACGACAAGAATCTGGATTACTGACGGCAATTAAGCTCATCGCACGGGTGCACTGTGCTCCTCGTTGTAGACTTCATGTCTGGGGGGAGGGGGTTCCAACGCCTACGTTGGCTACGTACGTGCAGCATCGCTGGGCTGCCGCCGCGCCGACGACATCCTGCTCCGATCTCGGGACGTTCCGTGCGCCTTCCAATATTTCTGCTACTACTTCGAAGAGGCCACTACATAGTACAGCTGGACCAGCAGACAGTGAGAATCTCTCATCGGCAAGAGGCTCCATGTGCTGACGAAACGATGCATGCAGGAGCATGTATGCAGCAAGATGCATGATGCTTATGTCGTTTGTTTAGCTCATGAACCGCTAGCTCGAGGAGGAAGAGCTGACTTCGACGGGGGATCACAGGTGTGATCTTGAAATGATCCACGTTGGTCGCCACACTATCCACGTTTTTGGTGGTAGGGAATCCGCAGTTCCGCACGCGCGTCAACTTTTATGCATTCAGCTGCAAACCCCAATCCCCACGGCCAAATTTGTGATGCGCTAAGATACTTGGTTGTTACATATACCAGGAAAGGTGGCGCGGCGACACGCCGCGCCCGTGGTGGTGAATTTTTATGTATATATGTTGCATTTACTATTAGACATGTGATACTGCTGGGAATGTATGGTAGCTAGTAGGTATTTACATATGAATTACATGATGGAAAGCGATTTGAGATCCAGTATAGACTGTAGAACACAAATGCCCATGCAGAAGCAATATGAGACACCTAGGAAGGAACATTACAGATTTTAAACTTCTTATCACAAAAGCTCACATGGGATCAAAATTCAGGATATAAGTAAAAGATGCAATCAAACATCAAATCTTTGGACACCGCCGGCACAAACTTGAGATTCCTAACCAAGCAAAGCACCTTTTCTACCCCCGGCATCCAGGATCACTCTATGCTTCTCAGGCAACATGTTTTTTGATTGCGATAAGAAAGCCACACCTTTGAAAGCGGTGAATTGCTACTCTTTTTGTAAAAACAGCGGCATCCTCCAAAGTGCCTAAGCAATTACCACAAAGGTTGTCCACCCTAAAAGATCATGTTTCATCTCCAACACCGCGCTAATATCATAGTTGTTGTGGCAGCTAATAGCAAACTCCCTGGACCATTGATTCTTGTGGTCAATGCTTCACCATATCCATGATTTATAATCTTGCTGCAAAAGTAAGTGTTTACAGTCTTTGTAAGATACAAATCCAATAAGTCATACATCCTTTCAGCATAAAGAGGCCAAAACATTAGTAGGATCCATTTATATGGAGCACACAAATTGACTGTTTGTGCTCTCTAACATGCTTAGTTCCTCTGGCATAGGGATCCCATTATGGACGGTGGTTTGTTACTACTTCCTCTGCTCCCTTTTAAATTTTGTAAGACGTTTTGGCAAGCGAAATTAATTTGTCAACACATCTTATAAGTCATTCATTTACGCATAGAGCGGTCTCTTTTTCCAAGAAAAATGAGCTCATACCAAGTATTTAGCGGGACGGAGACAACCAAAGCATGAAGGCGGAGGCCGAAAATAGCATCTCGAGAGCACTAAGCAACTCGAGAGCACGTCAGGCCAAAAATCGAAGCATCTCGAGAGCACTCGGCAACTGAGGACCAACTAAACCAGAAGATATGTCAGTAACTGCCAGAGGCCAGGTGTGGCAGGGCTACTGGCAAGTATATAATGCACTGGATAGTTAATGTGCTAAGCGCTCCAATTTTAACGCTTTAACTCACTGGGAGCCCCTATGACCAGCCATTCTGGTACTGATTTGGAGCGTCCGCTCTAAGTGAAATAAACCTTAGGTTTAAGCATGGGACAAACAATGTTTAGTTTGATCTTTCGTGCTTTATCAAATCCAAGTTCTTTTGTATGACACTTCATCTATCTTTCTGAATAATCATGTTCAGTCAGACATGGTAGATCAAAGGCCATTAGACTATCACCACACATCAATAAATACATGTTGTATTTGCACATTTGGCACTAATGGTCCCATTTGAAAGTTTAAAAAAAGGAAGAAAGAGTACATACCAATGGAATCCACAACTTACTAAATAACAATTGTTTACTTCTTTACGCACAACCAAAAGTACAAAAAGGGGGATGTCAAAACAAACTACCTGACGTAACACCTGAAGAAGAGCACCCTGAAAAAAGAGGTTACACAGAGCCGCATAGTACATCCCAAGATAGCTCAGCAGAATCACCAGCACCAGAATCACCTACTGAAGACAACACAGATAACCATTGAGATTAAGATTAACCAGAAGATCCAGAAAAAGATGGAACCAAAAAAAGAAATGCATATACCACCCTCATATCCAACACCCACCAACATGCTATGGACAGGGGTAGTATTTCTACCACAGAGTATATTCAGTGAAAAAAGGCTCTCCAGTGCTCGCGTCGAACAAATATAAATGGCAGACTATACAACAACGCTCACTCACAAACCACATCAAACTATCCTACATGAGACAGACTTTAGTGAGCGGATTCTGAGAGAGAAGATAGCCCTATTTTTAAACTTGCATTTCTTTGAATTATAGTGGTACAAATGAGAGTAAACTCCTGTAAATCGTACAACAAAAATACATGCAATTGTTCATGTGGAAACATGAACATCAACAAACCCAAAATATGGACAACCTAAAATACAGAGAGAATATTACTTCCTGAAATTTCTCAAATATTTGAGTATTCAACTCGCCATTAACCTTTGGTATGGAAACATCTTTCATCTGATACATTTTTTTCCTATTGTACACCTCTAAATTATGTATGCGCCTGTAGTGGACTGGTATGATGACATCAGTTAAGGAAGTAAGCGAGACAAATGAGGGTGTACTTCTGTCTAGAAGCAGAAGAGAACACACTTTATATCATGGCTCCTTTTGTTCAAAATCTCTTTCCAACGTCACACACACAAGTTTTTTGATGAGATTGTTAGTTTCATGATTCGTGTCACTGGAAATGTTGCAACCAAATCAGAGAGATACTGGGTCTGCATGGGGCGTTGTGGTAAAGCATCGACACATAGGGACTCTTCGGCTAGTAGTGGAGGGTCAAGGATCTATGAGGCAACGGTGTGATGAATGGTGGTGGCGTTGTTCCCCTGAGCATGTAGGGCAAATCAGCGGCGCTGGAAACCCGCAATCTGCCTCTGCGCGCCTAGTCTCCAGCCATGGCAATGGGCGAGAACATGGCCACTTTGCGCTATTGGCAAGGACAATGAAGGAGGGAAAGAGGAAAACAAATCCAGTAGGAGAACTCCGGTGGCTGCCACTGCCTACAAACAAAAATAATGTATTTACTTTTTAGAACGGGCACTCAAAGTAACCAATATTGTGTAACCAACGATTTGATTAATGTGTATTACAGGTAGATAATTTTTCGGTGAATAGATGTATCAGGCTGATCCTTTTTTGACAGAACAGCAACACAAAGAGCAGATGCAATGTATCTGAAAGCATCATCTAGCAGCTATCAAGTACGAAAGAAAATCGATAGAATAATTCATTTTCTAAAGCAGTACCTCAGGGTCCACGATAGTAAAGTATAGTTCATATATTGGGGCGTATGCTGATCTCTTATTCCCCGATCCGTCCATCCGCAGAAGAACTTTCCACTGACAACTACGGGGTTACTGGTTCTGAACCAACGAAATCTGTATTTTTGCCTGTCCTGGCATGTATGAGAACGGGCATTCTGAGCACATAGAGGCATATAGGTAAGAAATATCAAAAGGAAACAACTCAACTCTAAAGAACACATATTTTCTCATGAATATAAAAGTGGGGAATAGGAGAGGATCATAAAATGCGATTGGGAGGGGGCGTGTGTGTGTGTGTGTGTGTGTGTGGGTGGGGGGGGGGGGGGGGGGGGGGGGAGGAGAAAAGGAACCGTCACCACAGCTGTCGTCATGAAGGCGTTGGCCGTAGCAGTCCTCTTCGCCATCCATGGCTGCCTCTGCTGCCCATAGAACTTCAGGTCGCCGTCACCGTGTTGCCCTGAGTCGCAGCATGGAGCGGCGCTGTGCGCTGGCTGTTCCAGGGCACGATGTGCGGCCCAGGCCCGGAGTTCCCCGCGGCGGGCCGCTCCACCTCGCGCACCGATGGATGGGAGCCTAGACGCGGGGCATGGCGGCGGGGTATGTACGGCTGGCCAGTAGCAGCAGGGCACATGGCACGGTGGACGGTGGCATACTGGCATGGGACGCGTGCTTCCCCATATTTGGGTCAAAGCGGTGCGCGACTGTTGGCCCAGCCCCAAACGCCGAGTGCAGTCCGGCGTGACGACAACGATGATCCGGCAAATTCGCGCACGTATGGTATGATCAGCCTAGCACTTTGAGCTAGCTAGCTGATCAAACTCTCAACTCACACGAGTACGGGGAAAAACAATGTTGATGGCTACAGGGCCCTCTCGGTCGTGTTGTTTGTATTGAATCTCACGGTTGTCTTACAAGGCTACTACATGGGTGTATATATACCCGGCAAGACGCAACGTCAATACGAATAGGTGTTGGACTACTAGTCCTACTCGGAACACACACACGCACACGACACCGTTCCGTGTCCTATCGGGATTATTATTCCTAACAATCATCCCCCTAAGCACGATGTGCCCATTTTCACAGCTTGGACGCCGATCCTTCCTCGCATCTCCGCAAACTTCACTCGTCCCAAAGATTTAGTTAGGATATCCGCAAGCTGATCTTTGGTGCAAACATAGTTGACTTCAATCTTGCTCTCCTCTACACACTGCCGTATGTAGTGATACTTCGTATCAATGTGCTTACTCCTGTCATGATGCACCGGATTCTTGCACAATGAAATTACAGACTTGTTGTCAATATTGAGCACCACTTGTTCCGCCTCCCGATTGGTGAGATCACCGAGTAGACTCCTTAGCCACACACCTTGACACGCCGCAGTTGCAGCCGCAATATACTCAGCTTCACAGGATGACTGTGCCACCACTTTTTGCTTTTGTGATAGCCAACTTACTATGCTTCTTCCCAAGAAATATGCCACGCCCGAGGTACTCTTACGGTCGTCAATATCTCCTGCCATGTCGCTATCACTGTAGCCAAGTAGCTTCACCTCCTCCTTCTCTTTCAAGTAGACAATACCAAAGTTTGTAGTACCTTTGATATACCTGAGTATATGCTTCACGGCTATCCAATGCTCCATTGTGGGTGTTTCCATGAAGCGACTCACATAGCCAACGGAATAGGCCAAGTCGGGTCTTGTGTTAATGAGATACCTCAAACTTCCGACCACACTCCTATACTCCGTTGCATCAACCGTAGGTGCTTCACTCCTTTTGCTCAGTTTAAGACGAGGTTCCATCGGAACATGAGTTGGATTGCACTCTTCCATGCCACATTTCTCGAGTATCTTCTTTGCATATGCCTCTTGGCATAGCGTGATCGCACCCAGCTTTTGATGTACCTCGACCCCAAGGTAGTAGCTCAACAAGCCTAGATCACTCATCTTGAATAACTCCTTTATTTGTAGCTTGAACTTTGCAATCTCCTTCTCATCCGCTCCTGTTATCAATAGATCATCAACATAGATGCCAACTAGTAGATGATCCCTTCCTTTACCTCGCTTATACATCGCATGCTCCAGTGGGCTCTTCTCGAATCCGAGAGAGATCAATGTACGATCAAGCTTGATGTTCCACGCCCGAGGGGCTTGCCGTAGCCCGTACAACGCCTTATGTAGCTTCAAAACCTTGTGTTCTTCTCCCTCTTTGATGTATCCCGGTGGTTGCTTCACATAAACTTCTTCTTCTAACTCCCCATTCAAAAACGCGGATTTCACATTCATGTGATGCAATTTCCAAGATTCTTGAGCTGCGAGAGCAATAAGTAATCTCACCGATTCCATCCTTGCAACGGGAGCGAACACTTCTTCGAAATCCACACCTTGATCTTGCACATACCCCTTGGCAACTAGCCGAGCTTTGTGTTTCACCAACTTCCCTTCGGCATCCTTCTTGATCTTGTACACCCACTTGAGCCCTATGGCCTTGTGATTGTTGGGTAGATCGACAAGCTCCCATGTATCATTGTCTTTGATCGATCCCAACTCCTCATCCATAGCACGACGCCAACACTCCTCCGTATTAGCGTCCTCAAATTTTGTCGGCTCCTCGGTGAGTAAACACCGACCTTGTCCTCTCTCTCGTGCACGCATTGTACGAAGGGTCTCCGGCGGATACAACTCCAGTACACTTAGGAATTTTTCTGGAGTAGGTGGCCGTCTCCTTTCTTCCCGTGCACTTGGAGGAGACGTGGGAGCTGACGTAGTACTTGTTTCAGCGTCTACTGAATTTCCTGCAGTTTCTGTCGGTGTACTGCATGTTGGCGACGTGACATCGTCGCCCGCGTCCACTTCTGGACTGCCGCTAGTCCCTCCTGGACGGGAGTGTGCAGCTGATGGGCCACTTGCGCCAGGGATCTCGTCCGTGCGTGGACTGGATGGCGACGTCGAGCCTCCAGGTGCAGCGCGTGAGCTGCTACTCGTGCCGGGACTCCCACGCGGAGAGACGTCTCCAGGCGTAGCGCTGCTGCTGCTCGCTTCCGTACCTCCATCTTCTGAACCAGCGCCTAAATCCGTAACACCACGGGACGCTATTTCTTGATCATCTGCATGCGAATCACTGTAGACTATAGTAAATATTTCATCAGAAATTGATTGTACCGGTTCCGCAGAGCCCCAATTCCATGATTTCTCCTCCTCGAAGACGACGTCGCGTGTCACCACCACCTGTTTTTTCACTGGATTGTACGCGCGATACGCCTTCGAACCGTATTCATAGCCGATCATGACCATTGGAGTACTTCGATCTGCCAACTTGCTAGTATGCCCGGTCACCGTCTTCACATGCGCCACGCACCCAAAAGTGCGAAGATGATCAACCGAGGGCTTGCGCCCGTACCATGCTTCGTATGGCGTCATACCAACTACACTCTTAGTTGGCGCCCTGTTCAGCAAATGGACAGCTGTACTAACTGCCTCACCCCAGAACCTGCCTGGCATGCCTTTGCTCTTCATCATGCTGCGTGCCATGGCCACCACGGTTTGATTCCTTCTTTCCACAACACCGTTTTGCTGCGGTGAATATGGTGCGGTGAGATACCGCCGGATCCCATGAGCTTCGCAAAACTCCTTGAATTCATTGGATTTGAACTCCCCACCCCGATCGGTACGGAGGGCCTTCAACTTTGCCTCGGACTCCACCTCGGCTGCCATCTTCACAATCCTGAACGCTTGCAAAGCTTGATCCTTACTCTTCAGCAGCACAACCCACATGTATCTACTGAAGTCGTCGACGATGAGCAAAAAGTACTTGTTCCCGGCGGGGGTCGCCGGCATGATTGGTCCGCATAAGTCTCCATGCACCAACTCAAGAACCTTACTTGCTCGATATTGTCCCTCCCTTGGAAACGGGGCTCGCCTTTGCTTCCCAATGAGACAACCGTCGCACACCTGCTCAACATGATCAACACACGGTAAGCCACGTACCATCTCCTTCTGTCCAAGTTGTCGTAGAGCTTGGAAATTTAGATGTCCGTAGCCTGCATGCCACTTCCACGCCGAGTCTTCCATGCTTGTCATCAAACATACTAGATCCGCCCGATTGAGATTGAGGATGTAGAGTCTATTCTTCGACCTCTCCACCTTCATGATGAGCTGCCTTTGGCGGTCATATCCCCACAGGAACTCGTCCTCCAACACGATCTTGCATCCACGCTCCGCGAGCTGACCAAGACTGATAATGTTGGTTTTAAGCTTGGGAATATAGTACACGTCAGTGAGTACCTTGTGACCTCCATCCTTCAACTCAAACAGGACAGTGCCTCGTCCTGCAATCTCCACCTTTGACCCATCGCCGAATCGAACGGAGCCTCCAACCGTGAGGTTCAACTCAGAAAACTGAGCCTTGTCGCCGGTCATGTGGTTGCTAGCGCCTGTGTCGAGGTACCAAACGTCGTGAGCCGTCTGCATCCTCCGCGGGAAGACCTTCTCTTCCACGAGCGTGACGATCTCCGTAGCTGACTCCTGAGGAGTTGATTCCTTGGTGGTCATTAACTCGCAAGCTTCGAGCATGAGCATCATCGGTCCATCATCTCCTTCCTTCGCCATGAGAGCCTTCTCCTTTGAACGGTTAGGACACTCCGATTTGAAGTGCCCGAGCTGATTGCACTTATGGCAGCGAAGATTCTTCTTGTCGAATTTCTTCTTTGGCTTCTTCGGCTTACTGTCCGACTTCTTCGCCGGGACCGAACCATCGCCACTGCCAGATGCTTTATCGCTCCTCTCCTTGGCGACCATTGCCTGCCACTGGGCACGTGTAAGCATGAGGTGCTCATCTTGATTCGCGTCGCCGTAGGTGATCTTCATCCGCTCGTCATGCGCCTTGAACCGTCCAACCAGGTCATCCATCGTGAGGGTGGTGAGATCAACGCATTGCTCGATTGCCGACACCACAGATATGTACCGCGGCGGCGCCGCGCGAAGGAAACGCATTACGACTGAGATATCTTCCAGCTTCTCACCTTGCGCGCGAATCCCGTTGACAATTGTGGCTACCCTCGAGGCAAAAGCGTCCAACGTCTCATCTCCTTCCATCTCCAGGTTCTCGTACTTCTTCTGCAAGGTTTGTAGGGTCGCCCTGCGGACGCGCTCGTGCCCAAGATTCAACGTCTTGAGTGTCTCCCACGCCGCCTTTGCAGAATCCTTCGAGATCAGGTGCTGCATCACGTCCGCCGGCACCACAGAGCCGATGGCCGTGAGTGCCTGTCGGTCCTTGCGGTACTTCGACGCGCCCTTCTTGAACTCGTCGCCCCCGGGATCGACAGCCTCCCAGATGTCGTTGCCCTCCATGGCCCACTCCATCCGTTTCGCCCATGTCGTGTAGTTGCCGCAATCATACCGCGGGTACTGCGACGACACCGATGCACCCGCAGCCGCACCGGAGTACTCGCCTTGCTCCTTGCCCGTCATGACCTCCCGTTACTAGGAGATCCTCCACGAGGCTCTGATACCAATTGTTGGCCCAGCCCCAAACGCCGAGTGCAGTCCGGCGTGACGACAACGATGATCCGGCAAGTTCGCGCACGTATGGTATGATCAGCCTAGCACTTTGAGCTAGCTAGCTGATCAAACTCTCAACTCACACGAGTACGTACGGGGAAAAACAATGTTGATGGCTACAGGGCCCTCTCGGTCCTGTTGTTTGTATTGAATCTCACGGTTGTCTTACAAGGCTATTACATGGGTGTATATATACCCGGCAAGACGCAACGTCAATACGAATAGGTGTTGGACTACTAGTCCTACTCGGAACACACACACGCACACGACACCGTTCCGTGTCCTATCGGGATTATTATTCCTAACAGAGGCAAAGACCGGGAAGGAACCACAGAGGAAACCACCTGGAAGCCTTGGGAGGAGGCACAGCGGCCAGAGAGGGAGAAGAGGGCTTCGGCCCTAGGGTGACGAACCCCGCTGCCTGCGCTCGATTTTGGGCGACGGGGACGCACACTGTCGTCGAGAAAGGTCCGCGAGCAGAAAGAGAGAGAGGGGGATGCAGCAAGGACTAAGTTGTGTGGGTGCAGCACGCCGGCGACAACCGAATCTCCTATGGGGCGGGGCGGTAGAGGATGGAGAGGGCACCGAACGAGGCGGTTTGACCAAGCTTCGTTTTGTCCACCGAATTGGCCACCGGTGGAGGACGCGACCCTTCTAGAGGTCGAGACAGGAACACGAAGACCACGCAATGGGGAAGACACGACGTGGCGACACCCACGGCGGCCCGGGAAAGGAAAGAAATAGGAGAGGACACATACAGAGGGGAAAAACCAACCTGGCAGCATGCAATTTAACAAAGGAGATTTGAAGCCAAGAAAAAAAAGAGCAACGAGAACAGATCACCGATCGAAAGCGTAGCACTGTAGAAGTGCGAAACCTGTGTTTCTACAGTACCACAGATGACGTGGACACAAGGATCGATCGTTCAAATGAATTGCTTTCATATATGTAGTAATTCCCTTCGTTCTAAAAAAGATTCAGATATATCTACATACTTAATGTTGAATTATACTTACATATGAGACCGGTTTGGTTAGGGTTTTACCTCTCCCTCTCTCCTATATAAACACTTGCAATCCTTTTTTTATTATTATCAATAAGAATCTATTCCCCCTTCTTGGTATCATAGCCAGGCGCGCCGCCGCTCATGGCGACCTCAGCCGCCGCCACCACCCCCATCTCTTCTCCCGTAGATCCCAACGCCTCCGGCGCTCTCCCTACTGCCTCCGTGTCCATCTCTTCCCCAAATCCCCCAAACCCTACCACTACCGATGCCCTAAACCTCCAAAACCTCATGGGCACTCTTCCGCTCGTCAACGCCACTACCTCGTCCCCCTCCACCATATACTCAGCGCCGCTCCTACCACATCCCACCTCACATCCAATCCTAGGAATCCACATCCACAACTAGATCAAATTTCAAGTCAATCCCGCCGGCGAGAACTTCTCGAAGTGGAGGCAGACCATCACCTTCCTCCTCACCATGTACAAAGGATTGGATCATATAATCGAAGGTGCGGCTCCTGCTGCCCCCGATGACCTCTGGATGGCTGTGGACATCCACATCTCCCTGTGGTTCATGGGCACCTTGAGTGACGATCTCTACCGCCTCGTCTCCGACGCTAACGGCCGAGCCTGCTCTACATGGACACGCATCACGTGCTTCTTCCTCGACAAAGAGGCTTCCGCTACCTCTTCCTCAGCAAACCAATTCCACACAACCATACAATGTCTCCGATGTAATAACAGCGGAGATTTTCTCACGACCACTCTCCGTACATACCTCTCTTCCCATGGCGTATCCCTCCGCCTCTCCTATCCGTACACCTCTCCAAAAAATGGTCGTGCCAAGCGCATGATTCACATCATCAATGACGTTGTTTGCACCCTCCTCTTCCAATCCAATCTACCCCATCCTTCTAGGCAGAAGCACTTCACACTGCCAATCATATACTCAACATAAGACCCTCTCGTGTCATCGGAAATTTCACACCATACTTTCTTCTCTATGACGTCGATCCCACATACGACCACCTACGTACTTTTGGTTGTTTATGCTTCCCTAACCTATCACACTCCATTGACCATAAACTCTCTCCATGCTCCACACGAGGTGTTCTTCTTGGCTATCCACGAGAACACAAAGGATACCGGTGTTTTGATCTCACCACTCATAAAATTATCATCTCCCGACATGTCATTTTTTATGAAAATACCTTCCCTTACACAGCCAGCACAATCAACTTCACACCACCAAACCCTGCAGAAAATCCTACCCTTGCACCAAATCCCACCACAATCTTCCTTGATCTCCGCGCTCAATCATTGCCCTCCTCTAACTCTGTGCCGACCAATCCTCCTGCGCCACCTATCCCTATGTCCCCCTCGACGCCCACCGCCCCTACCTCCCAGACTCCGACCGTGCCCCGCTTGCCGACCACCACCCCACCCTCTGCACACTCCTCGAACGCATCAGCCTCGTGCTCCACCCCCACCACACCAGCTTCCGCCACACACATATCCTCCACTTCAGTCCACCACATTAGCACACACCGCCCCCACACAATGTCCCGGTAACTCCACCCAAAAGCACACACCAAAAGCGCACCTGAGCCAAAATAGGTTATTTTATGCCTAAACAACACTTTAACTTATCTGTATCCACTGATATGTCACCTATTCCCTCATAGTACCATACAACACTTAAAGACACTTGTTGGCACGATGCTATGCGTGATTAGTTTGATGCTCTTATTTGGAATGACACTTGGTATTTAGTTCCTTGTCCTGCAGATGTCAATGTTGTTACTGGCAAGTGGATATTTCGTCACAAGTTTAATCAAGACGTCTCTCTTTCTTGGTACAAGGCTCGCTGGGTCCTACGAGGATTTACTCAACAAGAGGGAGTTGATTATGGACAAACCTTCAGTCCGGTTGTGAGGCCTACCACTATCCGTGTGGTTCTTAGCATTACCACCTCGAGGTCGTGGCCTATTCATCAACTCGACGTCAATAATGCTTTATTATACGGTGAACTTGCTAAAACCGTGTATTGCACTCAATCGACTATATTCCTTGATTCTCATCATCCTAGGCATGTGTGCAAGCTCAAGAAATACCTATATGGTCTCAAACAAGCCCGTCGTACATGGTTCCTTCGGTTTGCTGCATATCTTCACACCCATAGATTTGTTAGCTCAAGGAGTGATTCCTCCCTCTTCATTTACCACTCCGTTGATGCCACTTGTAACACCCTCAGATTGACAGTATGCAAGTTTTAGAGACTCTCGCCAAACCCACATAGAAACGATTCAAAGGTGCCCACCATGCACTTTCGTGCGGGTGGAAAACAAAGTAATACCATTACACATTAGTCCATGATGAAACCCACAGAACAAATATATACAACATGACTCCATGAGTCAAGAATACAGATATACAATACAAAGATCCAAATCACCTTGAAAACGATACACATCTGAGTACGAATAAGATGCAAATGGGGCTAAGAGCCCTGAAGAATAACCAATGGCATTCATAACCCTGCCCAGGCCAAGCCGGAAGGGTAACCCTGCTAACAACATCGATCTCAAACCTTCTAAAACAAAAGGGGTGCTGGCAAAGGGAAAAGAAAAAAGAGAGCGGTCAGTACTGAGGCCAGTACATGGCAAGACTTAGAATTCGGCGTCCTCGCCTACATAGGTATGGTGTACCGAAGCGGTAGCACAACATGCACTAGACAACTTGTAGAGACTCAATGCAACTATCGTCCATCAGAGAGGGATAATAAAGACCTATTCGGATCCAACCTGATACTAACACCAATCATACCCATCCTAATATTTCCCCTTCGAGACCAAACGAAGAAGTCATACCAAGGAAACTCACACAATTGACAATTTTATTCATTCCATTATAGTGGTAGCACTTAGTAGTGATATATATATAGTATGAGTCATCCTGATATCATAAGCAGTGGGCAGTTTTAGTTAATCATTCCGTTGTAGTTGCAATGCTTACTAGTCAGATACATATAGCATAAGACATCCCAATACCAGTAGTTGTTGGTACTTTTATTTAGCCATTCCGTTGTAGTGAAGCTGATTACTAGTCATTCCAAAGTAAAATTTATAGCACTACTTTAGTTATAGTTGTCTATGATCGAGATACTGTGCTCCAAGTCATCCATAACCGCGGACACGGCTTTCGGAAAGATTTACCCTGCAGGGGCACAAATAGCAACACACACACGATCAACCTCGGAAAAACCAAATGAAAACCCAACGAGGCATCACGACAAAGCATTCACAAGATTCATAGTTGATTTCAGGGGGCCACCACGCTAAGATACCCGCTACGAAGTTGGCCAGATCTGTGACGGACCGAGGGGTTTGCGAGAACGGATGTAGACAACTAGGAACCCAAAAGTGTGACTAGGCTTGTCGATACCGGGAAATCGTGCCCGAACCTAAACAGTACAGTAGTAAACGCTCCTCGAGCAACAATAATAAATAAAATAGTAAGGCATGACATAAGTACAAGATAGTAATAACGCCCCAAACTACTTGTGGACCCAAGAAATTAAGTATGACTCAAGCTAGGACTAAGGAGATTCATGGTCCCACATGCGGATAGTGTGATAGTCAAGGAACAGGTAAAGTAATCAGGGTCCTATGGGACACCAGTGAACGGTTAAAAACAAAATACATCTATTGCTCACTGGTGCCTCTGCATTAGTTATATCTAGTCCCAACATTTTATTATCAAGTTAAAATTAAAGCCATGGTCATATCCATCATAAAGAATATAGAAACCTTCCAAAAACTGTGGTACTTGATGACACGAAGCAGCACCTGAGCAAGTGACTACGACATGCAAGGCCATTTATCTACCAAACAACAGGTAATAGGAGGTGTCCAAGGCAATACAGAGTCTGTAGGGGATATCACGGGTACATAAACTAAAGCATCGCAACACAGATATCAATAGATCAACATGAGGAAATAAAGACTATAAAAGTAAGATAGGTAGAAAGGGGGAATGCTCGCCTGGAAAACACTACCGAAGGTTCATCCGAAGATCGGGTCGACACTCGCATCAACTCATCGGCCTAATCCACGAAGAAGCAAAACACTATAAGAAACACTGGATGCACTATTTAATATTATGGCAAAAGATCAGGCATGATGCATGTATGATGCATGACATGACAAAGATGGGATGCAATTAGGCAAATATTAAGCGGAACCGGGGTCCCGACAATTAATTATGAGGTTCATGTGAAGTAAATATGCCTTAGAGGCAATCATAGAGATGATTATATTTCATTTGTATCCATGAGTTATTGATATGTTCCTTGAATATCCATATATCAGGCAACTTGTATTGATTGACAATTATGTGAATTATTTGGGAAACTCTTTACTTCTATGGTTATCTAATAATTGTCTCTAGTCGGAGTTCATGTGAGGACACACATGAATATTAGACTAGCACATCGATTGGTTGATGACTATGTTTCGCAAGTCATAGACATGGATATGTCAAACTAATGATATGGACACATGTTATGAACATGGGGTTGGACTGACCCAACTTGAGACTGGCAATTATACTTGCAGCTCTCTCTACACATCGTGTATGTTTTGTCCTTAGACCTAAGATCATTGCATGTACTTGAGATGTGGATCGACCTACTTTGGGGATATTAACCACTCCTTCGTAACTGGGTAGTTATAAAGGTAGCTTTCGGGTTTGTCCTGAAGCATGCTGCAAGGCATTGGTCAATCAATTTGGGATTTGCCCCTCTCTATGAAGGGAGATATCTATGGGCCCCTCGAGTGATCGGATCAAGAAATGCATGGTCGTGCTACATATGGTTAAGAGTTAACCTAGTAAAGGGATTCCGAATCACAGTATCAAGAAAGAGAGGTCAGCTTAGAGCTAGACCAAATATTGTGAGGCAGAGGGAAAGACATGTACTTAACCTTGTGATGGTTCATCCGAATGATATTTATATGCGTTTAGGAGTTGGCACGTCTTGCTAGAGTCTGCTACCAACTATTGATGGAGTAAGTGTACTCGTGTCATGTCTATGTGTGTATGAACCTATAGGGTCACACACTTAAAGGGCTGGAAGCCTAATGAGGATTGGATCCAAATTCGACCAGGCTTGGGCTACTAATGGGATGCTATTGTAGAAGCCCACTAGTGACACCTATATAAGAGAGGGTGAGGCGAGATGAATAGGGTTGAGCATTCCACCCAGCTTCCACTCCTCTCACGCATGTGTTGCACGCGCGAATCTTGCAGTCCTACGTCTGACGCTTCCACCCTGGACGTGTGGATAGCTCGGAGGTGCTGCATAGCACTTGGACGAGCCGTGGAAAGGGGAGATGCTCGTGGGACGAGAATAAGGAGGAGGCATAGAACATCTACACTTCCCCATCGGGCTTCATCGAGTTCCGCAACTGCGCGTCTAGTGGTAATCCCGAGATCTATGACAACAGTATTCCTGGTTTACGCGGTAGAAAATTTTGATTTTTACTAGTGTATCCTACCCGTATCACTTTATCATGTTGTTTAAATACCCTAAAATTTAAATGCTGTCTTAACAAGGAAAAATATATCATCGATTCGCTACACAAATTTAAGGCAATATAAGACAAGAATAGCCCGCATATGGACTCCATATTTAGTTATGAGGTGAATCGACAACATACCCCCAAATAAATAAACATGTATGCGAGCATGAAAATTCAATATGCACAAATTAAATATCATGTTACAAAAATATAGGGGCTTAGGGTCACACATAGGGTATCTGCAATCTTGGGGTTCGCTGAGGGGGGGTTCGATGGGATCAGGGTCTTCGGGTTTTCCATGAAGGACTTGAGGTTCCTTGAAGGAGATCTTGACGTTAGATGGTCCTAGTTGGGGTTTCGTCTGGTTCACCTTCTCTCAACGATCTTGTCATCGATGGAGAACTTGGGTGGCATCGGTGGTTTCAGGTACTTGTGTTTATATCTGAGCATCAAAGTTGGTGGGCATTAACAGTCTTGGAGGACGTGGCTGTTGGAGGAGAAACACACATGCGCGACAACTTAGCAGCACATCATGCACATCGACAGCAAGGAACCCGCATGGAAAAAGCATCCGGAGACGTAGTTCATAGATGGAATCTACAATCTGCAGAGGCGGTAGCGATTATGCCGTCAGACTAGAGGAACCATGCGGGCCAGAGGCGAGGGGGCGTTAGGCACTGGCGGAGGCCTTGCCGATAGAGGTGGCCAGAGATGGAGGGGGCCATGTGGGAGGTCGAGGAAGGACTGGGACGGTCGGAGGCGATGGAGATCGACAGGTGGCCATGGAGGGTGCGCTGACGGGCTCGGCCTGGGCTTACCGCGCGTAGGAGGAGGAAGGCCATGCCAGGGTACCGTTGGGGCAGCGAGGAAGGACGGCGGGATGCACGCGGTAGAGGTGTTCCTGCATAGGGAGGCGGCTTGGCTCGCTGGCGGCGCGCCATGGCGGGGAGGGGATAGCTCGGGGCAGAGGAGGTAGAGCACACCGCGGAGAGGGCGGGGAATCAGGGAGGACATTTGGTGGCGACGGATGCCACCGGCAGAGGAGAGGGCGGCGGGGTCCTGCGAGGAGTAGAGGGCTAGCTCGACACATGCATCGGCTGCGCGGGGAGAGCAGAGGCGGGTAGCAGGGTGGCGACATGAGCGGAAGGAGGGGCCATGAGGAAGAAGATGTCGAGCTTGGTGGCGGTAGGGATGCGACAGGAGGAGGCAGCGCTCAGTGGCGGAGGTTGGTGGCTTCAATCGAGGAGGGGCGAGGTCGCAAGCACAAAGTAAGGAGAGGATCATGAGGAAGGGGAGGCCGCGTGGTGGTGGCATGGGACCGACAGGGTCGGTTGGTTGTGGGAGGGATAGGGCACGCAGGGGTGGGCGTGGTTTGGTATGGTGGGGCCGGGTCTAGGGGAGCATGTCAAGAGAGGAGAAAAACCAGGCGCGAGTGGGGCTTGTCCCTATTGGGGTGAGCCGGGTAGCGAGCGGTGGTGAGAGGCGAGTCATGGAAGCGGTCAAGGGAGCGGGAGCATGAGGGAGTGGGACCCGTGGGGTGGGCCGGGTTTGATGGGGAGCAGGGTGGGCAGGCGCTGGGTGCGTTGGCTGCTACTGCGGCTCAGCGTGCACGCGCATTGGCGGCGGCTGGGAGGTGTAGACGCATAGGGTTAGGTGTGGAGATAGGGTTGGGTTTTGGTGTTAGGTGATCTAGGGTTTTAGCCGGCTGGCCCTTTGGGCCTGGCCGGTTTAGGATTTGGGTGTACCGGGGTTGTAGGTAGTCTGTCCTACGGGCTGGGCTGCCTCCTCTGGTACAAACAAAATAGGGTTATTATTTTTATTTATTTATTTTAAAATTCTTTTGTAAAATAGTTTAGACAAATAAAATATCCGGGCGAACCGAGGGTTTTACATTTGAAATAAAGAGGGGAACATTTAGAAAACAAAGGTAAGCTTTTAGAAAAATAGTTTTAGACAAACCATGCATGATGACAGGACGATGCTCAAATGCAATGTGGCATGATGACATGAGCATGCGGTTATGATGATGTAGAACAATGATCGATTTTTTAGTAGTGGTTTTACCCGGGGTGCTACACCACTGCCTACCTCCTACTCTATGTGGCTGACATCATTCTCACTGCCAGCACCACCTACCTACTACACCACATCATTGCATCTCTTAATTCCGAGTTTGCCATGAGTGATTTGGGAGCCCTACACCACTTTCTTGGTGTCAATGTTCATCGTACATCTCACGGGTTGTTTCTTTCTCAGTAGAAGTATGCCATGGATCTTTTAGAGCGGGCCAACATGCTCAACTGCAACCCGATTTCTACTCCTGTTGACACCAAGTGCAAACTTTCAACTTAGGATGGTCCACCGGTGTCGGATCCCTCGCACTATCGCAACATTGCCGGAGCACTTCAATACTTGACTCTGACCACGCCGGATCTCTCTTATGCTGTCCAACAAGTATGCTTGTTCATGCTTGATCCATGCGAGGCTCACCTTCATCTTGTTAAATGGATTCTGCGATATGTACAGGGTATGGCTCATCTCGGTCTTCAGCTTTATGTTGGATCCTCATACGAATTGGTGGCATACTCTAACGCCAATTGGGCTAGCTGCTCAGACACACACAAGTCTATATCTGGTTTTTGTGTTTTCCTTGGAAAGAACCTGGTCTCCTAGTCATCTAAATGACATCAAACAGTGTCTTGGTCCAGTGAAAAAGATGAATACCGTGCTGTCACCAATTGCATGGCTAAATCTGTCTGGCTGCGTCAACTTCTGACAGAGCTGCATCAACCTACAACCAAGGCTATCGTGGTATACTATGACAACATCTCAGCAAACTACCTCCCTACTAATCCTGTGCAACATCAGCGCACAAAACACGTTGAGATTGATCTTCACTTCGTCTGGGATTGTGTTGCTCTCGGTGAGGCCTGCGTACTTCATGGACCCACTAGCTTGTAGTATGCTGATATATTCACCAATGGGTTACCGACTTCTATCTTCCAAGAGTTACGCACCAGTCTCAACATTTTGCCTCGCCATGTTCCGACTGGGGGTGAATTATACTTACATATGGGACCAGTGATATGTCGTAATTTTTGATGCTCCATGCTTGTTTAGTATCTACTTTTCTTTACTTGTCTACACTTTGAGGTGCTTTTTACATGTTTTTTGGTACTAACCTACTAACAAGTTGCAACAGTGCCAAATGCTTGTTTTTAGCTGTTTTTGGTTTTAGAAAAGTTAGTAAAGAAATATTCTCGGAATTGGACGGGACAAACGTCAAAGTCAATTACTTTCCGTTGGGAACAAGAGGTCCAGAGGGGAGCCGAAGAGGCCGGCCAGGGGGGAAAGACCCACCCTAGGCACGGGTGGGACTTGCCCCGCGCCTGGGAGGGGTGTGGGGCCCCTGGCCACCCCTCGGCCTCCCCCTTCGCCTATAAGAAGCCCCCGATGCAGAAACCCTAAGCACCCGATCAAATCTCCACAAAACCATCTGTAGCCGCCGCACCATCGTCCATAGATCAGGGGGATCTGAAGTTCTTCCCGGCACCCTACCGGAGGGGAGATCATCCCGGAGGCCTTTTCTCTGGTATGATGCGTGAGTAGTTCCACCTTGGACTATGGGTCCATGTAGTAGCTAGATGGTTGTATCTCCTCCTTTGAGCTTTCATGTATAGATCTTGTGAGATCCGTTCATGATCAAGATCTCATCTATTTGTAATCATGCATGTTGTGTTTGCGGGGATCTGATGGATATTGAGATTATTATGTTGGTTTTATTAATGGTTTTGTATTTATGATTCTATCATGTCTGTGGTTTGTGATCTTGCATGCTCTCCGTTGTTAGTAGCTATTTTGGCCAAGTAGTTGCTAGTGACTCTAAGAGGGGGTATTTACGCTCGATAGTGGGTTCATGCCTCTAGTTTCCAAGGGAAGTGCCAGAAATCTCTTCGGTTGTAGATGTGATGTTGCTACTAGGGAGAAAACAACGGTTTCTTGTTCATGGAACATGTGGACTGCTTACCTTACACACTTTTCTTAAAGAAGTTGTCTATTGCTTGCAACTTAATACCGGAGGGGGTTCAGATGATAACCTGAAGGTGGACTTCTAGTCATAGATGCAGTTGGATGACGGTCTATGTATCTTGTTGTATTGGCCAATCGAATCTCATAGGATCTTTCTGACTAGTATTGCATTGTTATGCCTTGCTCAGTTCCTGTCAATTGCCCTGCTGTAATTTGTTTACCCTTCATGCCATGTTGTTTATCTAAGGAGAGCATCTCTAGTAAACTATGGACCCCGGTCCAATCTTTACCATTGATATATCTTCCACTGTTACTTGTTTACTTGCTACAAACCATTACCTTCCACACCATATGTTTAATCCTTTGTTACAGCAAACCGGTGAGTTTGACAACCTCACTGATTCGTTGGGACAAAGTCTTGAGTTTGTGTTGTACAGGTCTCCACGTTGCTTGTAAAACCTTTGAGACGTTTCCTTTCTCCTTCAGATTCGATAACCTCGGTCTCTATTGAGGAAAACTTGCTGCTGTGCTCATCACACCTTGCTCTTGGGGTTCCAACAAAGTGTCCCACGTCAATACTGGGTGCACGCATCAACCAGTTTGGTTAGGGTTAGGGTTTCACCTATCCCTCTCTCCTATATAAACACTTGTAATCCTTGGTTTATTATTATCAATAAGAATATATTCTGCCTTCTCTAAAATGTGTCTAAATAATTTAGATTTAGCCAAATTCACGACATCCTTTTTAGGAAGGAGGGAGTTCTATCTTTTTCCTAGTCTAGTGTAAGCAGATTATCCCCTGAGTTGGACGACGACCCCGCCTGCCAAATCTGCCTTTTATGAGGTATTCTTTGCTAGAATGGACGTCGATGCTCCACTGTGGCGGGAGGATTCGGAACGTCGGGTGCCTCTCAAGTGTAGAAGTTCTAGTACCTGGTTATTTGGTGCAAATACATCTCGCGTCACTAGCTTTGCATTTTCATCTTATTTTTTCGCCTTTACGAGGAGAATAACCCCGGGTTCCACTATCTCTTTGGATAACAGAACAGAGTCATTCATACACTGCAAAAAAAATATCCGAAAGCGAAAGAGAAAGAAACCAACTTACCAGTTCTGGAAAACCCTCTAACCTCCTACCACCCAGGTTGCGGCTAGATCAGCGAGCTCCTACATATCATCCACCAAATCCAACCTCTCACAACATGACCAGAGAAATTACAAAGACTTCCAAAAGATATCCCATTTTTTTTGAAGCCCTGCCCATTATTTTAAGAACGAGCAAGCACACGAAATTATTTTAGCTACGATCCTATAAGTTTTTTTTAAAAAAAAAACTCTATTTTTTAATTTCCACAAGGCCCAACACAAAGACGCCAAGCCAACCACATGTAAATTTACCAAACCACTAGCAAACTTAGCTATCCAATGAAAATATTGAGTGAAATTCCCAGGTATATCTGTGGCTCCAACAGATATCCCCACTATGATCCACATATATTTTGCAGTCGGGTACAAGAAAAATAGGCGATGAATAGTCTCCAATTCATCACGAAATGTGCAATTTAAATCTCCTAAATATTCTCTTCTACTCATATTATCTTTGATGGCAATGGAATTGTCCCAAATTAACCAAAGCCAATTTTTTTAATTTTGGGTGGCACCTTAGATTTCCATAGATGTTAAAAAGGCTTGTTTTCATTATTAGCACAAAGCTTTTTGTATAATGACTTAACTGAAAAGTAACCAGACTTATTCAGCAACCAAACTAGTACATCTCTCCCTTATCCTAAAGGACAAGTAACCAAAATATCCATCATTTCTCTCATCTATTGTTATTGATGTTTATTCAACCATCTCCTAAATGTAAAAGCCCATTTCCTATTTCTAGATTCAGCCACAGTTAATTAATGTTCATTACACAAATCATACAATTGAGAAAATTTTCTCTAAGACTCTGGTTAGTGCACCAAGCATCATCCCAGAAACTTGTTTGGTCCCCATACACCACTCTCATCTTCCTATTCTCCAAGTAAATATATTTAACTTTTAAAAGATCAACCTAGCAAGCAGAGTCAGATTCTTTATCTATAATAAAGGCCAAAGTCCTATTGTGTACGTTAACAATCTTTTGCCACAACCCTACTCCAGTATCTACTTTCCACCACCACTTACATAAAAGGCTAGTATTCATTTTAACCAAATGTTTCGTTCTGAAACCTCCCTCACTCTTAGGTTTTCCTATAAAATCCCATTTTACAAGATCACATTTTCTCAAAGAACTCACTCCTTGACAGAAAAACTTTTTATTTTTTCTGATTCATTGGCGGGAATCTTGGGTCCAGGCCCATGTTGGGTACGGGCCCGAGTCTACCCATCACTAACAGGAAATACCTTTTATTTTAAGTTTAAGAATTTTGTTATTGGCCTTTGTAACACTCTCAGATCGGTCATATGCAAGTTTTAGCGATTACCGCTAAACCTGCATAGAAACGATTCAAAGGTGCCCACCAGGCACTTTTCTGCGGGTGGAAAACGAAGTAATACCATTACACATTAGTCCATAAAAAACCCACATAATATATATATATATAATTGAGCTAAGAGACCTGAATAATAACCAATGGTGTTCATAACCCTTTCCATGCCAAGCTGGAAGGGTAACCCTGCTAACGACGTCATTCTCAAACCTATTCAACAAAAGGGGTGCCGAAAAAGGGCGAAGAAAAAAGGGAGCGATCAGCACTGAGGCCTGTACACGAAGAGTCTTAGAATTCGTCGGTCCTCGCCTACATAGGTATGGTGGAGTGAAGCGGCAGCGCAGCATGCACTAAACAACCTATAGAGACTTGATAAAACTAGCGACTATCAGAGAGGGATAAGAAAGACCTATTCAGATTAAACCTGATACTAACACCAAACATATCCATCCTGGTATTTCCGCCTCAATACCAAATGAGAAAGTCGTATCGAGGAAACTCACACCGTTGACAATTTTATTCATTCCGCTATAGTTGCAGCAATTACTAGTCAGATATAGATATCATGAGTCATCCTGATATCATAAGCATCGGGCAATTTTAGTTAACCATTACGTTGTAGTTGCAATACTTACTAATCAGATATAGATGTAGCATGTGACATTCCAAAACCAGTAGTTTTTGGCACTTTTATTTACTCATTCCGTTGTAGTGAATCTGATTACTAGACATGTCAAAGTCATATTTATAGCACTACTTTTAGTTATAGTTGTCTATGATCGAGATACTGTGCTCCAAGTCGTCCATAACCACGGACACGACTTTCAGAATGATTTACCCTGAGGGGGGCACAAATATCAACACACACACATGATCAACCTTGGAAAAACTAAATAAAAACCCAACGAGACATCACGACAAAGCAAAGATACCCGCGACAAAGTTGGCAGGCTCCGAAACGGACCCATAGGTTTGTGCCAATAGTTGTAAACGACCGGAAACCCGAAAGTGTGACTGGGCTTGTCGATACCGCGAAAACATTCCACATTTATAAATAGTACAGTAGTAAACACTCCTCAAGCAAAATTATTAAATAATACAGTAAACATGGCATGAATACATGATAGTAATAAAACCCCAAACTAGTTTGTGGACCCAAGAAATAAGATATGACTCAAGCTCTGGCTAAGGGGATTCATGGTCCCACATGCAAATAGTGCGATAGTCAAGGAACATGTATCAAATACTTGGGGTCCTACGGGACACTAGTGAGCAGCTAAAAATCAAATAACATATATAGCCCACCGGTGCCTCTGCAATAGTTATAACTATTCCTAGCATTTTAATATCAGTTGTAATTTAAGTCATGAGCATCTACAACATAAAGCATATGACAACCTTCCAACAACTATGGAACACCGACGGTGCAAAGCAACACCTATGCAAGCATCTACGACTCGCAAGGCTGACTATCTACCACACAACAGGGAATAGGAGGTGTCCATGGTAATATAGGACTGTAAGGAATATAATGGGTACAGAATCTAAAGCATCGCAGTATAGATAGCAATAGATCAACATGAGAAAGTAAAGACTATAAATGTAAAATAGGTAGAAAGGGAAAGACTGCTCGCCTAAAAAACACTGCCGAAGATTCATCCGAAGATTGAGTCGACACTCGCATCAACTCATCGGCCTAATCTGTGGAGAAGCAAAGCACGAAAAGAAACACCGGAAGATCGACATGATGCATCTATGGTGTATGACATGGCAAAGATGTGATGCAATTAGGCAATATTAAGTGGAATCGGGGTCCCGAATTAGTTAGATGGTTTATGTTGTTTAGATATCCTAAAATTTAAATATTGTCTTAACAAGACAAAATATGTCATCGATTTGCTACACAAATTCAAATGGGGCCAATATAAGCCTATAAAAGCATATGGTCTCCATATTTAATTATAAGATGGATCGGCTAAAAGTCCCCAAACCACATGACAATATGTATGCAAGCATGTGCCAATGCAACAAGTTTTATATAGAATTTATGAAAATAGGGCATCGAAAAAGATCACACTTTGGTTCCAAAGATCTTGGTTACAAAGGGTCTTAGGACTCCGAGAACAGGGCTTCGGATCCGGGTGGTGATCTTGGTGTTCGGAGGGGGTTTGGTCTCGACAAGATCGGTCTTCAAACAGGAAGGGGAGAGCGTCGGGGTTTGATCCTCGGGTCCGATGGATCTTCAGGCCCAGGGGAACGGTCTTCGGGTTCCGGAGGGAGAGCTCGACGTTCCGTGTGGTAGATCTTGTACATGTCGAACCCCTTGGGTTTTCCGTGACGAAGTACTTGCCGATGGTCATCGAGTGTATCACCAGGTGCGGTCCTCCGGGTTTGCTCGATGGTGAACTTGATCCGACACCGGGGTGGTCTATGGGCAGTGCCACGATTATTCGCAACAAAGGTCAGATTAGACGAGATGCACCACATATCCACAGGCCACCACATTTCCTCACTTACACGAACAACAGCAGAACATCGAGAACAAACCACAACAGGAGTTCGAGGACGCACATCTGGGGATTCTGGGCCGAAGGTGGCGGAGCCTCGGCCTTGCCGTGGGTGGAAGCGAAAGACAGTGGAGCTCCTGGCTGGAGACGGAGCGGCGAGACGAGGATGGGATCGGGAAGCGTCCTGGTGGAGGGCGACAATGTGGCGGAGCGACGGCCAGATGCAGGGGCGTGCAGGTCACGGAAAAGGCTGAGAGGCAGCGAGCTCGACGAGGGCCGACGCAGGGCAGAGGTGCTACCGAGCGGCGCGCTCACAGGCAAACGGTGGATGCAGTGGCGGATCTAGGATTGGAGCAAGCCCGAGGCTAAAAAGCGTAAACAAAAAACTAATAAAACCCCTATTGTAATAGCACAAGAAATCTGGTAGAATTGCAAGGATGAATATATAGTTGCAAATTCATTTGTAATAGTACAAGAGAGTACACAGGTGATAAATAAAAACTATAAATAGTAGTACAAGATACAAAAGATAATAGTACCGAATAAACGGTTGGAGGATTTGTATTTGTTAATTTGTTCGGTTTTGAGACCAATGGACAAAATCTCTTTATCCTATGTTGCTAAAACATAAAACGAACGCATCAGTTCAATTACAAATAAATCCAACTATCGGATCAGTGTATCCAATTGAACTCTCTTTGTCCTATATTTCTAAACATTAAATCAATCGCACAATCTCAATCACGTAAAAAAGCTATCACCTCAATTACCTAACCGAGGGTATCTGCAGCCGGGTTCAATTGAATCCACGTGACTTTGTGAGTTGTGAGGAACAGCCGAGCAGAGGAGGTAGAGCCGGAGGCCCACTACAATCGGGTGGCGTCGGCCAACGGCGGCCGGCGCGGCGGATTGGGTAGGGCGGCCAAGAGCCACAGGAACCAAAGGCGGCAGCCAGGTAGGGCGGGCGACACCGCGTGGAAGAGAGGCTGCGGTGGAACGTTAGGAGCGCAGGGAGCGGTGCAGGCCGGCGGACAGCTGGGGCAAGCGGCCGGCCGCTGTCGGTGTGGTCGTGGCCTCGGTGGGAAAATGGGAAATCAAGCGAGGGGATGCGAGTGAGAGGAGGCAACCACCAGGGAGTCCGCAGTCACGCTCGAGCGAGGGGAGATCAGTAGCAAGTTGGGCCAAACTTGGGAAGTGACCTGGCCCAAACATTTTTTAATATATTGTAGGCCGAAATTTTTCCTGCGCCCCGGACCATGGCTCGGGTTGCCCTGGGCCTAGATCCGCCCCTGGGTGGACGGATGGTGGTCGGGGAGGGTAGAGGCAGGCGCTCGCGGACAGCTGTGCGGGAGTGGAGAACGGGCCGCGGAGCTTGCTGCCGGAGAGGCGGCACGGGGAGGGCGGCATGGCGCAGAGAGGGAGGAGGAGGCACAGGGCCGGACTTGGCAGCACACGGAGGAGAGAGGCGCGCGGTAGTGCTCAACCTCGATCGGGGAGGGCACCGTGGTGGGTGGGGACATGGGGGAGAGAGGAGAGAGGGAGAGGCCGCAGCCCGCAGTAGGTGGGGTAGTGGGGTCAGGAGCGTCTGAGTGGCAGGGTTGACTGTGCCAAATCTGGCTAACGGGCCAGCCCGACACGGCCTAAACGTGCCTGGCCTGTCGCGGCCCGCCTTTCTCACATGTCGTGCCGGGCCGACACGGGGGCCTGGCTTCGAGGCCCGGGCACGGCACCGACGCCTGGCGGGCCGGCCCGCGGCACGCGGAACACATGGGCTTGGTAGATGTTTCCTGCTGGGCCGTCAAAACATCCTAAAATAAAGTCCGAATACATACTAAATTAGCAATGATAGCTAGGCCACTGGGCGATGGGTGGGCTCGATGCAGCGGGAGGAGCCGGGTTGGTGTGGGTCCTGGCGGCGGTGGGTGGTGTGTTTGGCTAGTGTTTGCTCTAGGCGGGGTAGGGTGGTTAGGTTTTTTAGCGGGGTGGTAGGTTTCTGGCTTGTTGTGCTTTTGGCTTGATAGGCTGGCGGCCTCCCCACAAAATATTTTTTTAAAGGATTAGTTTTATTTTTAAAATGTTTTTGCAAATACTTGTTAGACAAAACAAAGATTTAGTTTGCCCCGGGGGTTTTATATTTAAAATAAGGAGGGGTTATTTGGAAAACAAGGAGAGGTTTTATAAATAGTTTTGGCAAATAATATGAATGAATACATGAAGATGCTCAAATGCAATGTGGCATGATGGCATGAGCATAATGATGCATAAACACCAGCAATTTTCTGGTAGTGGTTTTACTCGGGGTGCTACACCTTTTGAATTACAGTGATCACCATTTAGTTGTGTAGATAATTTTCTGTTCATAATTCCTTATTCATCTTGATGATCTGTCAAGTGTTCATTAGCTAGATTCTTGGTTCTTTAAAGAATCCTAAGTTTGAGGTAATTTTTTATTTGCTACTAATATGATTTATAGTCTTTACTATGAATTTTGTTTCCTATCTTACTTGGACATTGTGTCTATCACAGAATCCTTGTTTGATGGTACCCTTTTGCTGTTAAGTTAAATGCATCATTTACTTGTCTTTCTACTAAGATTACTATGCTTTTTCTTGATTTGTTCTAGCTTCAAGAGCTACTGATACTTCTACATGTACTTGTTGATATATGCCTAACTCTCTAGCTGCTTTGCTGTTGTTGTTCTTATGATCTATTTATTGCACTTCTACTAATGATATATACTACTGCTGCTTGTTGTTGCTATCTACTGTTGTTGCTTGATGCCTCTCTGGTTTTGTTTGCATTACACCTCAAACACATGAATTCTAGGAGAAGTTCCTCAAATTCTACTTGGATTCTATATCAAATGGTTCTGCCATAACACATGGTTGTTGTTTGTATTTGCTTTGCAGGTCAAGATATAGGCTAGAAGATTTAGAAGAGTAAGGACAAGATGGGAATATCTAGTTTAGGCTTTAGTGTAGGTTTCTTTTTTCATTTTTGTAGTTTGTATTAGGATCAAATCCTCACTGTAATTTCTTTTGTGAATGCAATGAAAGAATCTTGTCTCATATTGATATCAATAAAGATCCTTTTCATATACATAGTCTAATTACTTTGTATTTTGTGAATTCCTTTATTTTGAATTGTAAATATATGAATTCAAGTTTGAATTATTCAAACCTCCATTTTGAACTCAATAATCACATCTATCTTAATTGTGAATATGATCTTATGTGTGTGTGTGGTTTTGAGTCATGGACTCCAAATATTGTTGTCAAAACATTTTGAATTCCTAAATTTTGAAAATACAAGTTCATTTTGAATTTTGAATTCAAATCCTAATGTTGACCTAAGTCAAACTTTAACACTAGAGTTCAATCTCAATCACTTGTATCCTCTAAAACTAAAGTTTGAAAATTTTCACGCTTTTGCAAATGCATTCTATGCAATGACACTCATCACAATTCAGTCCTCTAATCGTTCCTATTCTTTGGGTCATTACAAGACTAGAGATCGACAGCTGCTACCCCACGCCCTGATGTTGGAGACAGATTATTTTCAAAATGATTCAACCCATGGGCCTGTGGTGTTTCGACACCAGTTTAGAATGAACAAGGAGCGGCTCATGAAGATCCATATTTCATTTGCAAAAAGAACTGCACCGGCTTGGTTGGTTTCACCTCTGTTCGGAAGTGCACAGCTGCCTTGCGATGTCTTGCATACAGAGCTCCTACAAATACTCGAGTTCACTACCTACGCATGGTTGAGTCCACAACATTTGAGTGTGTGTACAGGTTTTGCCGTGCTGTCACGGGATACTGATACGTCATAAACATATCTATAATTTTTTATGTTCCATGCTTGTTTAGTATCTACTTTGCTTTTCTTTGTCTACACTTTGAGGTGTTTTTATATTTTTTCTGGTACTCACCTATTAACAAGATTCCACAGTGCCAATTGCCCGTTTTATTCTGTTTTTGGTTCCAGAAAAGGCAGAAAATCAATATTCTCGGAATTGGACGGGACAAAAGCCAAATTCAATATTTTACCATGGGGAACACGAAGCCAGAATACGAGACGGAGGGGAGCCACTAGGGGGCCACACCCCTGGCCGCGCGGCTAACCCTAGCCCACGCCTGGGGGTGCGTCCGCCCTGGGTGCCCCCCTACCTCGCCTCTTCGCCTGTAAAGACCCCCCGATACCAAAACCCTAAGTACCCGATCAATCTTCCACTAAACAGTCTGTAGCCGCCGCCACCATCGTCCCTAGATCGGGGGGATTTGAAGCTCTTCCTGGCACCCTGCCGGAGGGGAGATCATCTCAGAGGCCTTCTTCATCATCATGCCAGCCTCTGATATGAAGCGTGAGTAGTTCCACCTTGGACTACGGGTCCATGTAGTAGCTAGATGGTTGTCTCTCCTCCTTTGTGCTACCATGTTTAGATCTTGTGAGCTCCGTTCATGATCAAAATCATCTATTTGTAATCATGCATGTTGTGTTTGCGGGGATCCGATGGATATTGAGATTACTATGTCAAATTGATTAATGGTTTTGTCTTATTGATTCTATCATGTCTGTGTTTGTGATATTGCATGCTCTCCGTTTCTAGTAGCTATCTTGGCCAAGTAGATGCTAGTGACTCCAAGAGGGAGTATTTATGCTCTATACTGGGTTCATGCCTCTATTTAATCTAAGGGAAGTGACAAAAATATCTAAGGTTGTAGATGTATTATTGCTACTAGGGAGAAAACAACGCTCTCTTGTTCATGGAACAAGTGAATTGTTTACCTTACACACTTTTCTTAAATAGTTATCCATTGCTTGTAACTTAATACTGTAGGGGGTTCAGATGATAACCTGAAGGTGGATTACTAGTCATAGATGCAGTTGGATGGCGGTCTATGTATCTTGTTCTATTGCCCAATCGAATCTCATAGGATCATGAATGTTTAGTATTGCATTATTATGCCTTGCTCAGCCCTGTCAATTGCCCTGCTGTAATTTGTTTACCTAGAATGGCATGTTTCTTTATCTTAAGGAGAACACCTCTAGTGAACTATGGACCCCGGTCCAATCTTTACCATTGATACATCCTCCAATGTTACTGTTTAACTTTTTGCAAACCACTATTACCTTCCACACCATACAGTTAATTCTTTGTTTTTAGCAAACCGGTAAGATTGACAACCTCACTGTTCGTTGGGGCAAAGTCTTGAGTTTGTGTTGTGCAGGTTTACAAGTTGCTAGCAACACCTTTGAGTCGTTTCCTTCCTCCTACTGTTTCGGTAACCTTGGTTTCTTACTGAGGGAAGACTTGTTGTTGTGCTGATCACACCTTCCTCTTGGGGACTCCCAATGAAGCTCTACATTGATCTGAGCCACCATCAGATACTTTGGGCCAACATATCTGAGGACACCAAATGAAGAAGATACAACTCATATACTGGCATAGAAGTTAGCAATGGGATTTCCTGGGATGCTTTGGAGCATCGACTACATGAATTGGGGATTGAAAAATTGCCCTTTTGCTTGGCAAGGTATGTACAACTACAATAAAGGAGAGTGTAATGCGATACTAGAGGCCATGGTAGATCATGACTTGTGGATTTGGCACGCTTTCTTTGGCATGGCCGCACAATGATATCAACGTGTTGACTGCGGCGACCCAGCATACCACTGCATGATGTAGTACACTATAGTCGTTGACATAACACCAATGAAACACCGTTCACTAGTATTACATCCCTCAGAGTGGTACAACAGAAAAAGAGCAGGTCCAAGACATGACTATAGGTTACAACTCGACTCTTTACACAAGATCCAGAGAACACTCTAGGTTAAAGAGAGAGAAAGAAACTTCTTACAAAGAAGAATCAGAAATAATCAACTAAAAAACTATCATACTAATAAGACTAGTATCTGAACTATTGGGCTGGCATTGCTGCTATTGCAATACTCTATAGAAATAGGTTCTATGGCTAGACATTATATTCCTATCTAATCAGCAACTTCGTCTTCACTTTAATTGATGTATATGTTGACTTCCTTTACTTCAATGAAGAGCTTGAGCTTGAAATGGATCGTATGGGCACCTAGGGGGGTGAATAGGTGCTACTAAATTTTTAGTTCTTTTTCAATTTTAGGATTGGCATAAAGTAAATTCTCTAGATATGCAACTACGATAATTTCCCTATATGCAACCCTAGCTACTAAGCACATAAAGAGAGGATCGAGGGAATCGTAGTGGAGCACGCGGAAACACAAGGATTTGTTTTACCGCAGTTCCTTCCTTGTTAAGGGAAGTACATCTGCGTTGGAGGGGTGCGCGGTTCTAAGACCACCACGCCACAATAGGCCTCACCCTATTCTCTGATGGATCTCGCCACGAAAGGCCCGATCCACCTTCTCCACTATTGGTACCCTTCGAGGCGTGAACTGGTGCCTTTACAAATCTACCCGGGCACACACCCACAACTGAATTGGGGGCTCCCGTAATGATAACAAGCTATCACAAGAACAAGGATTATCAATATAATCAAAAGCAAGGATCTAGATATTCGTAAGAAATACTAGATCGGAGATTCTCCAAATAAATGGAGAGGAGATGAAGCGCTTGATTGCAGTTGTTGAAGATCGAGTCCTCCTCCTTCGATTCCCCAAGGGACGGGGCCTTTTGGTGAGTCTAGGTGGAGCTCTATTGGATGAAGGTTGCAGATTAGATCTTGACTTTTTCGAATAAACCAAGAGGTCTGGCAGGAGGGGGAAGGCAAGCTTAAATACCCCCTGCCCAGATCTGGCCGTTGAAGAAGTTTGGGGGCGGATTATCCGCCCCCACTAGGGGAAAAATCCGCCTCCAGGACGGAAACTCCGGGGGAAACTCTGCCCCCCCCCATACAGAGAGCGACGCAGGTCTAGACTTGGAAAAATTCCTTAAGGGGCGGATTATCTGCCCCCCTCCAGGGGCGGACTATCCGGCCTAGGGGAAAACTCTGCCCCCGAGCCAGAAAGTCCGTGGGAAAATCCGCCCCCATACAGAGAGCGACGCAGATCCATACTTGGAGAAAATCCTCGAGGGGCGGACTATCCGCCCTTGCCAGATAATCTAGCCAATTCTCCGCCCCCTCTCTGGGGGTTGCGCCCTTCTGGGTATGGGGAGGGGCGGATTATCCGCCCCCCAAAGGCAGATTTCCTTTTCTTTTTTCCTTTTTCAATGTGAAGATCTGCAACACTTCAACACACATTAAATAATCCTTGATATTGTTATCTAACACAAAAAACACTAGGGATTATGAAATGTTCTTTCAATCTCCCCCTTTTTGGTGTTAGATGACAATACCAGGATTTTTAAAGAAACCTACTAACGACACCTTAAACCAAATGAAAGAGGCTCCCCCTAGATGTGTGCATATTTAAAATTTGCATTGAATACAAATGCACACACTAGAGAGTATGCAACTTTCATAGCAAAGACAATTGAAACAAGGTGAGTTAGGAAACAAGGTCATACCACCGGGATGTGAATATAGCCAAATAAAATAATCAGATTGTCAGACTCCAAGCACATCCCGCAATATTGATGCATACACTAGATAATCCCATGATTCCATATGCCATCAAATAAAATACCAGACTCCATAGATAAATCCAGAATTCCATGAGAGTAGATCCACAATATAAATCCAGAATTCCAGAGGACCATTCAAAGTAAAGCACGACAGAGTCTTACATAAACCAAACACAAATAACAAATAAGTTCACGCTAAAAAGGGCACAAGCAAGCAAATAAACAACTGAAAAAGAGACAAGTGCTTGCACCCGACCCATGCAAATCCGCGAGACCTAATAGAACTACTTCTCCCCCTTTGGCATCGAAATGCCAAAAAGGAAGAAGAGCGATGCTAACGCCCCAGAAGATCACACCTCCTCATCCTCTTCGTAGTCATCCCCATCCCCTTCCTCTTCATCATACTCTTCATCATCGTCATCAGCTGGAGGAGTAGGAGCCCTCGGAGGTGGAGGAAACAGGCAACTCTTGAGCTCTCCATAGTTGATCCCTGAAGTGTTCCACTGAGCATAAGGTTCCAAAGCTGTAGGAGGAGGTGGATTGCCAGTGGCACCAGACACGTGATGGAGGATGAGCTGCTGAGTGTGTGCCAACTCATGGCTCCTCTGGTATTCCTCATATTGGCCCTTGTGAGTATCTATGCCCATGCAAAGGATGTTCCGCTGGAAATAATTGAGTTTCTTGACCTCGCGTGACATTGGGGACACTACGGAACGACGACCACTAGCCCTTGCATCACGCATGAAGGACTCAGAAGCAGTGCAAGGGTGATGAGTCTTCTGATCCTTGTTGTAGATTTTCTTGGGCCTGTGAACACCATCCAAATCAGTGCCAAAGTCCTCAAGGGGCAACATATGCTTGATGAGCATCATAATGAAAGGGGCATATGGGATAGAGAGCCTGTTGATCATAGCATCCGTCATCTCATGATATATATAGTCCATGACATCCAGTTTGTAACCTGTAGCTGAACCAGAATTAGTGGCACACTTGTGAGAAAATGCAAGGAGAGGAACCAGGTGACCGTGAATCTTGTCATTGTTGCCCCCACTGGGAGATATGCTTTCCCTAAAAAGACCAACAAGGGAGGCATACAACGGAGAGAGTCCAGAGAAGGTGCCAGCAATACCATCAGATGCCAGACATGGAGCAAGCACAGTGTCCTTGGATGGCTTGAGTGGAGAAATGATGCGGTGGCCAGAAGGAGTGTCACGGCCATGGAAAGCGTTACCCAAGAACCTGCCCAAAATACGGAAGTCCGACTGAATCATTGTTGTCCCGGTCATCCACTTCATGGTACGACGCTCATCACCGCAGATCACAAGTGTGGAGAAGAACTGCCTCACCATGGAGGAATCATAGTTGCATTGGAGAGTCATAAGGTGGTGAAGCCCCATCTTGTTAGTCACATCCAAAGCTTCAAGGATCCTTGCCTTGGATTGGGCCTCAGTCATATTGATGGGGTGCATGGGGCGAAGCTTGAGAGTGGCATACACATCATCATGAATAGCCCGAAAGTGTGCATTCCAAAACATAGAGTCCTCTGGAGGACCATCACTGTCAGCCTCATCATAGTAATCGGTTTGGCGAATGGAGGCATAATGAATACTTTCCATAGCCTCGTAGTTGGGCCACGACTGTTTGCCCTTGCGAGATTTAGTATTCTTGGTTTTCTTCGCTGCCTATGCCATCCGTTCAGCCTCTCTTGCTGCTCTGCGAACTTCTGTTTCGTTAATGAACGTCCCTTCTGCAGTGGGCCTGAGATAACGGGCACGAGGACGACGAGTGAAGGTCTTAGTATCCTTGGAACCACCTGTGAGAAGCATGAGAGGGATAGCATGGAGATAAGCACACACACAAGTCCAGGAGAAATGTTAGAAATAGTAGAAAAGCAATCCATGAGCCAAGGGTGTGCATTTCGGAAATTAGAGCCAAACCAGACCAGTTTTTAATCTCCAGGCCGGATTATCCGGCCCTGGCAGGGGCGGATAATCCGCCCCCCGCAGAAAAATTCTGGAAGGGCCCAGATTGACCGAGGCAAAACAGATCGGGCACTAGGATTGCAATACTACTGATTCTAACAAGCACGGGAAACACATAGTATCTTCTACAACAAGATTTCCATCAAGAATAATGAATCCCATACAAAAGGAGAGAGATGAGGGAGTTACCCTCACTCATTGGAGGAAAATCGCGGAGGAGAAGATACCCGGAGACGAGGGGAAGAAGATCCGGGGAGGGCCCGAAGAATCCGGTGGTCAAATCGACTCCAGGGAGGAGCGGAAGCTCCGGCGGCGGCTGGGGGCAGAGCTAGGGTTGGGGGAGGACTGGCTGCTCTGTTTGAGCCTGGCCTCCCCGACCCAGCCCTTTAGAGGCTGAAATCTCCCGGGGCGGATAATCCTCCCCCCACTTGGGGCGGATAGTCCGCCCCCCCTCTGAAATTTCTATAAAGACAGATTCAGGCCGGAGCATCCTTGCAAAACCCCTCGATGGTGTATAGAGGACTTGTGTGCAAGAATAGATGGTTCAAGGAGGGAAGAAGGCTTGGGTTTAGAGAAACAAGGTGTGATGGTACTATACACCCAAAGTTGCAAGAACAAATCAAACAAAAGCCAAAGTTGGGTGTGCTTTCCATAAGAACAAAAGATATGCAAGAAAATCCAAAGATAGCCATTAGAGACCAACTCTTCTCAAGGAAGAGAGCGGTGGCCGAAGCCACCATGTTGGAGCGCATGGCATGACACCGCGGAGATGTATCTTGAGTTCAAAACCAATGCTCATCAATAACCCACATATCATAAAATGATATTAAGGGAAATGATTTTGTCTTGCTTTCGGCATTATGGGGGGAGGGTTAGCCCAATCAATTAGGACCACACTCCCCTATGTGTATGCCCGCATCTAAACCAAATGCATGAATAAGAGAAAGTGAGTGTGCAAGGGTAGTCACGCCAAGCTCCTTGAATCTATGATATTTAGCTCATTCCTCAAATAAAAAAATCTTGCTTCATCAAGAGGCTTCGTGAAGATATCAGCAAGTTGGTTCTTCGTGCTCACAAAGGATAGTGAAATATCGCCACGAGCAACATGATCCCGAATGAAATGATTGCGAATATCAATGTGTTTTGTTCTTGTATGCTGCACCGCATTATAAGCAATTTTGATAGCACTTTCATTATCACATAAAAGAGGCACTTTGTCACAATTGACACCATATTCCTTTAAAGTTTGCCTCATTCATAATAATTGTGTACAAGCACTTGCAACAACAACATATTCAGCTTCGGCGGTTGAGAGTGATATGCAATTTTGTTTCTTTGAATACCAACACACTAGAGACCTGCCCAAGAATTGACATGCACCAGAAGTTGATTTTCGATCATCTTTGTCACCCACTCCAAGCTGGATCATGTGTAGAGCTGTAGTGTTGAGTTGACTATCAACAACCTTTCTTCTTGTTAGGTTGTTTGGATCTCCAACATGAAGACCATTCTCGATGATTTTCCACAACTCAATGGAGGAACTGCACACATGAGACTTCATCAAAAATTGCCATTGAATGAAATTAGATGCTGATAGTTTGGGTGGATCACCCCTATTATGTATATGTGGGTGTGGGATAGCTGGATCAGGAGAATACACATGGGAAACCTCATTGTATTCTTCCTCACCACTATCCTTTTTCGAGGAGGAGCTCTTGCTAGTGCCATCACCAACCACTTCGTTATCTTTGGAATCGGCTTTACCTGTTTCCTTGGATTGCGGAGTGGTAGCCTTAGAGTTAGATGGAGGTGATGCTGTGGATGTGGAGAGACGCATTATCAGTTGACGCATCTCTTCCATCTTAGCCTCCATTGAACTAACCAAGGTTGTTTCCAACGTCTTGAGATCGTTCATGGTGACTACCTCCAGAGCATCACTCCCATCTCCCTTGGAACCCATACTTCTCTTAGGCGATTAAGCCCGAATTAAGAGCCGGGGCTATGATACTAGATGAAATGGATCGTATGGGCACGTAGAGGGGGGGTGAATAGGTGCTACTCAATTTTTAGTTCTTGTTCAATTTTTAGGCTTGTCATAAAGTAAATTCTCTAGATATGCAACTACGAGAATTTCCCTATATGCAACCCTAGCTACTAAGCACGTAAAGAGAGGATCGAGGGAACCGTAGTGGAGCACGCGGAAACACAGGGATTTGTTTTACCGTAGTTCCTTCCTTGTTAAGGGAAGTACATATGCGTTGGAGGGGTGGGCGGTTCTAAGACCACCATGCCACAATAGGCCTCACCCTATTCTCTGATGGATCTCGCCACGAAAGGCCTGATCCACCTTCTCCACTATTGGTACCCTTCGAGGCGGGAACCGGTGCCTTTACAACTCTACCGGGGCACACATCCACAACTGAATTTGGGGCTCCCGTAATGACAACAAGTTGTCACAAGAACAAGGATTATCAATATAATCAAAAGCAAGGATCTAGATATTCGTAAGAAATACTAGATCGTATATTCTCCAAACGAATGGAGAGGAGATGAAGCGCTTGATTGCAGTTGTTGAAGATCGAATCCTCCTCCTTCGATTCCCCAAGGGACGGGGCCTTTGGTTGGATATAGGTGGAGCTCTCTTGGATGAAGGTTGCAGATCATATCTTGATTTTTTTCGAATAAACCAAGAGGTCTGGCAGGAGGCGGATTATTCGCCCTGGTGAAAAACTCCGCCCCCAGGACGGAAACTCCGGGGAAAACTCCGCCCCCCATACAGAGAGCAACGCAGGTCCAGACTTGGCGAAATTACTTGAGGGGCGGATTATCCGCCCCCTCCAGGGGCGGACTATCTGGCCTAGGGGAAAACTCCGCCCCCGAGCCGTAAAGTCCGGGGGAAAATCCGCCCCCATACAGAGAGCAACGCAAATCCAGACTTGGTGAAAATCCTCGAGGGGTGGATTATCCCCCCCCACCCAGGGGCGGACTATCTGCCCTTGCCGGACAATCCGGCCGATTCTTCGCCCCCTCTCTGGGGGTTGTGCCCTTCTGGGTATGGGGAGGGGCGGATTATCCGCCCCCAAAGGCAGATTTGATTTTCCTTTTTCAGTGTGAAGATCTGCATCACTTCAACACACATTAAATAATCCTTGATATTGTTATCTAACACACAAAACACTAGGGATTACGAAATGTTCTTTCAGAGCTGTTGATGAAGATTCCCTTGAGCATAAGTTGATATAGACGTCGTCTATATTGGCTTTAGAATCTAGCAAGGGTTAAGAAGATACGTTGAGTACGAGCGTACTCAACAAGTTCACTAGAAAGGATTGTTTGATGCACTATATCTATAGCCACAGACCATAGGTCGTGGGTAATTCATGTTTTCGTAAACATTTCTTCAAAGGTTGCTTTTATTCTGAAAAGCTATGTCTGTCAGCCTTCACAGGTTTACCAAAACTTTCATGGAGTTTCTTTCCTGCCACGTTCGTATCTTCTTCCCGGAACAGGGAGTAACAAGTTACAGTTCTTACACTCTACAGAGGTGTGTTACTTTACCTATGAGAGATCTTAGCTTTGTTGCACATACGAGTTGCAGGCTCGTTCACACTTCCTTGGTGTGAGGCCCATACTAAGATCCAAGTCAATCACTACCCTCTCCGCGACCCCGCATGTCTGCACGATCCTTTGGGGATGCCTCACCTTCGTTAATTCCCCTTTCGGACAGGCTATAACCCTGATGAGTTCCCAAAGACTCTATGATCTGGTGATGCCCCTGGCAAGTACCATATAGGTCCGGCTATACCTCTGGAAGCCACTCATAGATAATCTAGACACCAAAATCGTGGGGCCTAAGGGTGCCCACCCATATGTTGGATCCGCACAAGGAATCACAACGTCACGTTAAGGTCGTCTTGTCTACATACGGAAGGAAAAGGATACAACTGACTTCTTCGTCCCATTCCAAATCTCATGGTCAACGCGTGATATACGACGCAAGAATCACTGGTGACATTGGTTGTTAAGTCCTAGATATTATGTTACTTTACCACTGGAACTTTATAGTAGGTCATTACCTCTTGGTAAATAACCTATAATCATAGTATTATGAAAATAGTGTTTTTTGACCTTTTGCAAATGCAGGTGATGACAACACTAGATTTGCAAAATACTTTACAGAAAATAATCAAAGGACATGAGAAAGTGTGAACTTGCCTTTTGTGATTGCAAGATTATGCACTCACGGTCTTCGAGACAATAGAAAATCCAATATCTAAAAACAACATCATTGGTATGGTAAGGACTAATGTTTAAAGAAGCAATATGCAGTTATGCATAAGTAATGCTATGCATTTTGTAAAACTTCCAAAGTGTATCCCCAATACTTTAAGTGAAGTGAACTTAGGTGATTCCTTTAAGAGTTGGTTCATCTTTAAATTTTACTTCACATGAAATGCATTTATAAGGAACTTAAGTCTTGATATACAAGATCAAAAAGTAAAGTGCAATAGTAATCTAAGATTGAGATTAGTTGCTCTTTGGTGATTATGATAAAAGTCTATGTACTGGGTTGTTTAGGGGTTGAAGGAAATTGTTATAGAGTTATTGTTTGAAGTGGCAAAAAGAATAACCTTCAAAGAAAAGGTTTCTTTTATAAGGTTTAAACAATATTTATGGTTAATATAATGTGGTCGATTGGTGTTTGCTCGATTAGTTTGGTCTTGGGATGCTTTATATCTTAATTGGAAATAGACCAAAGTGAACTATAAAATACATAATGAAGCCTTTAACATGGTGTTATACAATCTTGTAGACTAAAGTTAATTTTTAAAGACATAAATGGACTTAAGGTGTATTTCTTATGATATTTGTATTTTGTTAGAGTTTAAAGTCATGTGAGGTATGGTCAAAACGTAAAGATCATTTATTATAACAGGATTAAATGATGCATACCATTGTTGTTGGTTTAAATCTGATTTAAGGTTTCAAAAGGGTTTTATAAAATTCATACCTTATACTTAAGTTTTATTATGAATCCTAATTATGGTTTTAGACTTTACTACTTAGTATTAAAGGATTTAATATTCATAAATAAATGTGATTATTTCTTATTTAGGAAATAATTTTAAAAGTTTAACAAAAAATTATCTCATTTTAATAAAATAGAATAGTTAGACTTTAATTCCTAAGAATCTAAAGATGTTTTGAAATATATATTTACTATTTTTCTGGTAAAATATATTTACTTAAGATCTTAAAAATGATATTTTTTAAGTATTATTTTTATGTTTATACAATTCAATAAAGGATCAATTGTCTTTAAATATTTACTTCAAATTTTATTTATAAAAAGATTAAGCTAGTATTTTTATAAAATAGTAGATTTATTTTTATACACAAAATGTTTTTTATTAATTTTATTATATTGTTATAATTTACTGAGAACTCTAATGGCTTTAATATTTAGTGGTATTTTATTTAACTCAAACAAGTAATACTTTTTTCCTAGGTATGTATTATTTTTGTGATAATTTTGATATATCATATATATATTTTAGGATTTATATATATTTATTTATTTAACAAAAAGTAATGTGTTTTCGTAATGTATTAAATCAGAAAAATATATTTTAGGTTAATTTGATAATTGGATTGTGGTCTAGGGGGTGAATATTGGGCTGGATCGGCCTGGCCCATAAGTCCGACCCAACTTGGTCGGGCCTAACTAGGCCCGACTAGTTCACCCATCTCTCTCCTCACCATTCTTGCTCAAAGACACACCAGCCATACACGCATCCCTCGTTCCCCTCTGACGCGTGCGCGATGCCGTCGTCACCACCGCTGCTACGACCGGTCGACGGCCGTTTCTGGCGCCGCCTGTAGGGGTTCGTAGCATGGAAAACAAAAGATTTCTACTGCATGCACACAAACAAGCCAAGATCTATCTACTAGATTGTAGCAGTGAGTCTATAGAAGCACTCACACTCGAAGATTCCAAAGTAGTTAACGAGAGCAGATTCTCGTGGGTGATGTAGTCATACACTTGCCGATCTCAAGATCGCGTAGCCGATCCTTCCGGCGCTGCGTTCTGGCAGCGCTTCTGCAGTCGGTCACACGTTTGGTACTTGATGAAGACCTTCCTCTCCCTTGTTCCAGCAGGCAGCGGAGGTTGTAGTTCTCCCCTCGCGATTCCGGCAGCACGACGGCGTGGTGTCAGAAGTAGAGGGAAGATCTCGATGGGCTTCGCCTAAGCCAGTGCGAGTTATGGTGGATCTAGGGTTTACCGACGATCTAGGGTTTAGAAGGCCGGGACGAGGAGGAGGAGGTGTCGGCGGCGGCTAGGGCGGCGGTGACAAGGCGGCGGCGCACGGCGGCTTGGCGGCGGCGCGGGTGTGGGAGGGCTAGTGCTTGGATTTTGGGGCAGCCCTCCCCCTCTATTTATGAGAGGGGGGCAGCCTTGGGAGGGGTGGGTTTGAATCCAAACCCAAACCCAAGTTGGATTGAGAGAAGGACTCTTTCCTTCTTCCACTAGGAAACCATTGTTCCAGTTTGACTTTTCAAACCTCCCGTTTGACTTTCAATTTAGAGCTTTAATTCTCTCTTGCAAATGCCCAAACCAAGTGACCTAGGATATGATCCAATCATTCCACTTACCCATGACACATTCATGGACCATTCCCCTTCTGGTCCGGTGAACCTTCTAGACCCTTCTAGAACCTCTCCGATGAAAACATCGAAATCATTCCCGAACTTCGGAATCGGACTTTCCTTATATGAATCTTATTCTCCGGACCATTCCGGATCTCCTCGTGATATCCTGGATCCCATCTGAGACTCCGAACAACATTCGGTATCCCTACTTATATTCCATATCTACTAAACAACATCGAATCCTTAGGTGTGTCTCCCTACGGTTCGTGAATTACGCGGACATGACCGAGACACTTCTCCGATCAATAACCAATAGAGGAATCTAGAAATTCATATGGCTCCCACATATTTATATGATTACTTTGTGATCGAATGAACCACTTACATACGATACCAATTTCCCTTTGTCGCATGATAGTTTACTTATCCGAGGTTTGATCGTCGGTATCTCTGCATACCTAGTTCAACCTCGTTACCGATAAGTACTCTTTCCTCATTCCCGTGATATGTGATCCCTTGTGAGCCAATCACATGCTTGCAAGCTAATTGGATGACATTCCACCGAGAGGTCCCAGAGTATATCTATCCGTCATATGGATGGACAAATCCCACTCTTGATCCATGTGCCTCAACACATACTTCCCGAACACTCAGTGCCACCTTTATAGCCACCCAGTTACGATGTGGTGTTTGATGTCATCAAAGCATCAGTCACATCCCAAGATTTTCCAAATCTTGTAATGTGAAAGAAATAAATGAATAAAATAAAACTTTGTTGATTTTCAGGATGAGAAGAAACTTTTTGAATCCAATTGGAAACCTTCAAACCAATTAGGATCAAATAAATCCTAAAGGGATTTAAAAAGATAAACATTTAATAAAGGAAAATAAAAATATTTGAAATTACTATTTTGGATCTTTAAAATAAAAAGATTTGGTTTTCAAAGGAAAAGATAGATTTATAAATAAGGATTATTTTATGGAACCAAAATAAACCTTGGTCAAGCATTTGAAATAAAACATTTTGTTTTAATAAGAATAGTAAAGGTTTATTTAAATAAAAATAATAAGGATTTAATATCCAATTTTATTTAAATAAAAGGATTTACCATTTTAAGTAAAACATCAAAACTTATTTATTTATTTTAAATAAGTTTTCCAAGTATTTTATATTTTCAAATAAAACCTACTGATTTGGTTTTGAAAATATTTAGTTTCAAATGGAGCTTTTAATTAAAATAAAACCCATTTTTGATTTATTAACTAATGTCCATTTTATTTAATTATAAATGGACTCTAAAATGAAAATATTATTTTTATTTTGGGAATTGGTTTATGTTGTTAAACAGAACCAAAACTCATTACAATGTTTGGTGAATGTTTGAATTGATTTGAATATTGATTTGTTGTTTGAATTTCAAAACAGAAAATAGATTTGGAAAAAAAGATAAAACATTTGAAAGAAAAAAATAAGAATCAGACACAGCCCACTAAGCCCAGCAAACAGCCCAGTTCCTCACTCCCGCAGAAAATGTTTCGCACTCGCTCACTGACCCACAGAGACGCTGACCAGTGGACCCAACTCCCCTCTCCTCTCTCTCGCTGACCAACCGACCCCACCCCTCCAGCTCATCTTCTTCCTCGCGCAGACGACGCCCGGCCGTTGCAGCAGGTAACGCTGGCGATCAATTCGCGTAAATGGCCGCATTAATCCACCCTGCGACCATGCCAATTTAATCGCTTGTGTTTCCTCTTCCTTTCCCCTCAGACTCCACGCCCTGAACGCCACCAGGCTGCCCTGAATCGAGCTCGTGGCACTACTGCTCCGACCACCGTCCCCAGTCGATTCCGGCCCAACCTCGCCACCCCTTGTCTCCCCGAGCACACGAACACACTCCCCACTCCCAGACGCTTCTCCCTGTACCTCCCATTCAACCGCGGGCGCTCCAGAACATCGGCTCCGTCTTTAACTGAGCACCGCCGCGTCTGCAAGCAACTCCGGCGAGTTCCCCAGGTAGTATCCGACCGCCCCTCTCCTTCTCTTTCACGCACGCTTCATCGCCTCGACCATGCGCATCTAACCATGCTCTCGGTTTGCCCCCTTTTGATCTGTAGCGTCGACCCCGACCACGAACGGGACCATCTGACGCCGACGACGACTCCGGCGAGGAATTGCTGCTGTCCCTGAGCACCCCTTGCCACGCCGACCACACGTCGAGCACCACCTGGACCTCGCGAACATGGTGAGCACCCCCTGTCTTCTTTGCTTCCTAGAACCGCCGCTAGCCCACCGCCTGACCGTCGCCGCCGTCTACCGCCGCGCAGCGCCGCCAGTTAGTGGCCTGTTGATTATATCCATTAGATCAATATCGTGTGGCTGTGATAGAACATAGACGAAGGGGTATCGTGTGCCTCTGCGCCGCTCGATCTAAGTTAGATCCTACGGTCTGCATCAGTCGATCCGTGCGAACCGGTACCGCCCAATCAAAACGCGACGCGTGGCCAGTTTTTGTTTAAAATAGAATTTGAAAACAGATTTGAGTTGCAAATTGAAACCCTTGTAACTTTTGATCCACACGTCCAAAAATTTCAAACTTTATATCATTGGAATCAGTGTAACAAGCCCTAGCCAACCATGCAATTTGTTTAGTAAAAAGCCTCTGTTAAAATGTTTGTTTTTACAGAAACATTTGTATGCTTGTTTAGATTAGAAAAATTATTCCAAATTGATTTTGAGGTTGAAACCTTTGCAAATTGGTTTGTTGTGCTACTGACCCTAGGAACCAACTTGTGGATTTAAAAATGATTTTGGTAAAGATTAGGATTGATTAATTGATTTAGCCCTTTTCTAGCCAAATAAAAATAATGATTTTTTGCTATGGAAATGACTTAGGAGTAAAAACTTGGGGAAAATGATTTAGATCAAACCTACTGACCCAAAACACCAAGTTTTGTGAATTAGCAACTTATTTGGTGAAAGACATAAAGTTTTTGATTTGGTAAAAACATTTTCCACCACATAAAATGATGATTGGATTTAAAAAAATGGTTTATGGATGAAACCCTTTTGCAAATGACTATGCCACTTTAGGAAGTGACCGCCTTGAGCCTTACAAAAATTTAGAACCTAGTGGAAACCCTCTTTACAAATAAAACTATCTCTTGCATGCTTGCATGCATGACTTAGATCCCATTATTTTATGTGTGTGAATTGTTTGATTGATTATTGGTTTGGAATGCTAGTTGATATTGTGTTTGCTTGATTGATTGTAGTAAAGTTAGAAAAGAGTGAGACTAGCAAGATCAAGGAGTGAACCAACATTCCCTACCAAAAGGCAAGTGACACTATCATCTGAAGTCCTACTATTTTCATTATACTTAGTGGATTTTGAAACATGCATGAAAAGAATTTCTATACTTATGCTATGCTAAATCCTAATAGGATACCCTATACATTCCTTAGTGGAAACAATGTAGTTGTTACATGCTTAGCCATGCTATATTTTGAGAAGAGATACATGTTGAGATTTTATGAAGTTGAGGAAAGGACTTGTGTTTTGTATAATAAAACAAGGACTCAATGAACCACCTGGGTGGACAAGGATACTTTGAGTTTTGGAGAAGGTGGCAACAAAAGGAACCATGTATATGGCAATCTCTTTGTGTTGTGCTCCAAAAGAAAACCACCCAGGAAACTTAGAGATTGAACATGTTTCTCCAATTGTGGCTTTCGTGTACAACCACATGCTATTTATGGCTCTGGCTTAGTCAACTACATTGGGAAGACCCATGCATTGTCTTCAGGTTACTGAAAATGAGGACCTGGAATCCTACATGGGTACTGAAGACAAGCTAGCAATGGTGTATGGGAGGACCCTCTGGAAAGACTTCATCACATTCTCAATCTACCAGTACTCCATCTTGGTGAGTACTAATCCAGTGGCCACTGGTGGCAACAAGATGGGGTTGTGACATGTGGGTAAAGTGTACTACTTCTACAGAAGATAATAAAAATCTAAGTACTTAGCCGTGTCCCCGGTTATGGACAATACTGAGCAACTAAAGCTTGAAGCTATGGGAAATCTCGACATTCCAATTTCTAAAAGAAAAATTTTAAGTGACAACTAAAGACTTGATGCACTTGGGGGTACCAAGGAGCTCAAGAGATTTTGATAAAACTTGATGCACTTGGGGGTACCAAGGAGCTCAAGAGATTTGTTAAAACTTGATGCACTTGGGGTTACCAAGGAGCTCAAGAGATTTTTTGACAAGGACCTGAACACTTGGAAATTTACCAAGGAGTTCAAGGGATTTTAAAAAGGGAGATTTGACAAAGGATCAAAACCATTTTGAAAAGATAGGATAAACTTTGCTTCTGCAAATGAGCCTTAAACCCTACTTAGCCAAAAATGCATGTAATGATAGGATCCACTTACATTCAACATAGTAGTGAAACTTGCCAATACAATTCAAATGTATTGACCCTTGTGGCTGTAACTTGTAATGTTGCAGGTTTGATTGATTTTAGAGAAGATTGATTGATTAGGATTACAAAGTCTATAACCAACATGTCTGCCTGTGGCACTTTGAAGACGAAGGACCCCATGCTTATAGTTATTCCGCTGCAATGTAATGTAATAGCCAAATGAGCTATGTAATATGTAATAAAATTATGTTATTCCTGGTTATAAAGTTATATTATGACCTTTGTTTCTTGATATTACATCTTAACTGTGGATGCTAGCTATTGATCCAGGGACTAGCATTGTAAACATAGGGGACTCTACCTTATTTAAAGGTTGGGACCCTTACAACATCCTTCCGGTGATGGTGATTAGCATGATCTCATGGTTGAAGGAATTAGGTTACTATGTATCAGAAATCTTATAGCAAATGAACTATTGAAATGACTTGATCTTAATGCTACGCTTATCTATAGGAGTATGTCCATCATACCATTCCCCTAATGATATGATCTCGTTGTTAATAACATCTCAATGTTCATGATCGAGAAACCACGATCATCTATTAACCAACAAGCTAGTATTATAAAGAGGCTTTACCAGGGACTCTAATTTAGTTTACAAATCACACAAGTATTAATGTTTCCGGTTAATACTATTATAGCATGAATGTAAACATTTATCATAAACACAAAGATATAATAATAACCACTTTTATTATTGCCTCTAGGGCATATCTCCAACACCGCCGCCTACCGACGAGGCCCGGACTCAGGCTTCTCTGGTGATTACCTCCGCCTCGGCGTTGCTCTGCTTCACCGTTCGAGACCCTGTGAAACCCTAGCCGTGCGGTTTGGCAAATTCGCCGGTGCGACTCCGCTGGCCCCCGATGCCCCTGGCTGCTGCTCGAGGGAGACCAGGACATCCCCTTACCCGACCCTAACATGCTGCTCCCATTGTTTTCACTGTGGTATGGTATTGCAGCAGTTGTTGCGGTTTACTCCAATCTCTGATGTCGGAGGGACGATGCTGCGGTGCAACCCTAACGCCCTTAGTCTGCTGCCTAGGAACCTTGCTATGATGGTGGACAGTGGTGATGCTACCGGGACTGCTTCTTTCTCCGACACCGGTGGGACTGTAGCATTTGCCACCCCTGCGTCGACTACTTTGTCTACTTCATTTATTATGCCCCCTACATCGAGTGCTGCATCGACCTCTTCCCCAGACCAGGTAATTATTTTGTGACCGGCCTTCGAGCCAATGTGCTGTACTGGTTGTGAAACTATGAGAATGGGATATCCTGATTGTGAGCTCGAGGTTATGGTGCTACTGGGAGTTTGGTCAGATGTTAGTATAATTTGTTTGCATAGTTAGGTTAGAATTTATCTAGCTAGTCTCATATTAATTCTATAATGAAATAAGGAATGTTGATGATTACACTATGGTACTATTTGGATTTTATTCAACCGTGAAATTTTGATTGTGCTAGAGGTCTATTGGCCATTTGATTTTTGGCAATACTAAAGATAAGATATGCTGCTATACTTGTGCTAGCTAGATAGGTTCTACTTAATGTGTAATGACTCTGACTTGTGGAAATGAATAAGGTTAATTGATTATGCTCAGATTAGCTTTAGTTGCCATTGCATTTGTGAGAAAATGATCTCATCGACTTAGTGTTGTGTATCAGGGGTAACTAGATCCCGCACAGTCTACTTTCATCCAATAATTATATATGTGAAATGTTTGAGTGTACAGATCAAACATGTGTTGTGGTGTAAATAGGCTTGCTGGACTCTGAATTATTTGCTAGACCAAATATTTGATCATATGTCTGAGATTACACGATCTGGTGACGATTTCTTGCTCTAAATGGAATCTTGTACTGTGCTGCATGTTCTACTAGTTCTTGGTAATAAATATATACACTTGTAAGCATTATTTTAAATAGAGATGATGTTTTTCTTAATTGAGTGATCTGACACTACATATCCCATATGCTCATGTACAAGATATGACTTCTAATCTACTTTGGCTTTATGCAACTACATATTATATCAAATAATGTGTAGGTGTGGTATACAGTGTAGATAATAAACATCTCCATGTGTATGTGATGGGCAAAATTTTATGTAAATGAAGCAAGTGTTATGTAGATACTTGCAGAGGTAGAGTACTTGTTTTTATATGCAAACATGTTAGTTTGGTAAATTCACATTTGATGTGATTCCCAACCAGTATGTGTATGTAGGATGTGAAAGTGAGTATAGGTTACTATACTATTCCAAGGCATACGTTCTGGTTATGGTTAATAGTTGGATGGTTAACTATAGACATGAAAGTGAGCGTGTCAGGCTTTTGGAGATAAATATGTGAATGAAAGTGGATGCCCTTGCATTCACTGATGACATCAGTATACTGAATGATTTCTATCTAATTAGCTAGAAAGATGATTTAGAGAATTTCTTAAGGCTTGCAGATAACTGGGTGTGATGCTTGGCCTTTCGCATATCAGATCTGGGGTAGCCTTGCTTATTAAGACTTTACTTGTGCCATTTAATATTAGTAGCTTCTACTTTTTGGAATATGCTACTATGGTGCCTCATTAAAGTGTGCACAGTGGTGATCCGATAATGGTATGATCTGCTGCTTTTGCCCTGCTAATGATGCAAAAGACTGAGGCACTAATATTCATAAAAACAGATACTTACTTGGTTGCCTTCTACTCTCTATGATGAATTCGCATAGCACTTCTATGCAATTCTGAGAGATAAACTATTCTCCTAACTCTCCTAGACAGATTCTAGTTGTAGAGTAGTTGATTAGATATTGATTTGCAATAAACCCCTTTATTCCCTTGTTTATGATGGTGAAATAAAACAAGAACAGATACTATGCATGATTAGTGGTATAGCAACCTGTTGTGGTTGCTGAAGCTTGACTGTAACTTGTGGTTGCTTGTTGATCTTGTGAAACTTCTGATATGGATCTGCTCCCCTGGATATTTCCCTTGGCCTGCTCCTCCTATGGTTGCTGCTAGCCTGACCTTTACTTTCCCCTTGTTCCAGCTCTTGGATGGATCCAGGGAGCAACCAGATACTGGATATATGGTGGATTTGATCTGTATGATTATTTGGGTGCTAAATAGGGTAGTTTCTGGTGGTGTGCTAAGAAAAGTGTGTTCTTGAGATGGTACTATGGCTAAACACTGTTGTTGAGAAGTTGAAGTGTGTAAGTGCAGATGTGTACTACAAGTTGTGATGCGGCTGGCCCTCTTGTGCATTTCCTAGGCTGGCTGTGGTGTTGACAACACACCACTGCATGCTGCTGACTGAGCTACTAGTGTGCATGCCTCTCCTGGGTGGATCAGATCAAGTAAAAAAACTTGATATTTCCTGATATTCTAATGCCAATGATGTTGTGTTGAGGCAATTGTCTGATAAGAACAGTTATGATTTGGCCTCTTGATAAAAACTCAATGATGTGACTAAGCAGTGCACCACACTGTTACAACTGAGAGTATCACTAACCCCCTCTAATCCGTTTTATTTTGTTTGTCTCTTCCTCTTTATTGTTTTATGTTACAGGGATCACTAAGAAGAAATGAAGATGTTGGAGATGAAGAAAGGTAGTTAGGGAATAGTTTTGGGTTTTCTTTTTTATATTATTATAATTTCTTTTCTGTTCGAATAATGTAGAGACATTGTATTTTTGTATTTCGTTTAATAAAGTTTACTTGTTTTCTTTTTCTTTTATAATTCATTTGCAAACAATGTAATATCTATATCTTCTTGTAATAAAGAATTCTTTTAATTATACCATTTACGTAATTCCTTTTTCTATTTATTTGTTTCCTGTAATATACTTTCAGTCTTCTATTTAAAAGAACAACAATACTATATGTATATATGCAAAGATTATTATTGTAATAATTTCATTTTATTAAATTGTTTCCATTTACACAATTGTAATTATGATTATATATTCATATTATATTATAGACTAATTCTTTTCTTTTCTTATTTTAATACTTGTGATTTAATTATATCTTAATCATAAATAATCTCTCAAGGATGTATTTATACTTGTAACACCATTTCTAATTATAATTTTATTCTTTTGCAATTCAAATATATGTTTTGAATATTCAAATTTGAATTGCTATCCCCTCAAACACAGAAATAATATAGAGTTCATGAGGTTATGTCGAAATCCATCACACCTTCTCTGATGTTTCCATCAGAACAAGAGAGATGTCGATCCCTCTATAGCTTCTTTAGTTTTGTGCGAAAATTCTCCGAATTTTCTGATGCATGAATGCAATGCATACACATGTGTCCTATCTATTTCGAGGTGCTAATCCTGGGATGTTATAGACTCTCCCCCTTAAAATCAACTTTGTCCTTAAAGTTCGTACTCTCTTACGTTTCGAAATGAAGAATTGACTTGTCTCGGTTACGACATTTCTCAACTCTATGGTAACCTCAAAATGGGAATAATTGTAGTATCCTCTATCTAGATCTTTTTCCTTGAATCCTCTTTATACTGGACAATCTCCAACTTGTTGTCTCCAATATCCCAAAGTTCCTTTTACTATAGTCCCTTAGGGATATGTTCTTATTATGGAATCCTTATATTGGAGTCTCTTCTTTAGTTGATTTCTCTGATTAGGTATCCTAATCCAACTTATTGACCTGATCATCGAACTTCCATACTATGATATGTAAGATTTAGGAAGTCTCACTAAAATAGGGTTTTAAATTCTATTTGACAATAATTGTGGCAAAAAGACTAAATTTTTGGTTTGTCATTGTATGGTTTATACTGGTAGTCCTTTTGAAGATTGGTGTTGAACACATTTAGTCCATACCCATCGGAATTTCTTGTTCCTCTACACATGTTTAATTGGATGTGCTTTATTACCTCTTAAGGATCGCTTAAGAGTTGTTTCCTCTAGAATTAGTCTGCTAAGATTAATTTATTTTATCTCCTTCAAGCTTTTACTTTAGTAGGCTTTAGAAAATCTTTTATTATTACCTTAAGTACTTCTTCTCCAACCTTTACTCTGGAATTCAGATAATAGTACTTCCATTTACTGTTTACTCTCCCCCTTGGGGTTTACTAATGGTCTCTGAACTACCTATATAGTAACCATTGGCTTTATAACTAGAATATTGATCTTGGTCTAGTTTATACTCTACCTATTTAAGGTCTCACGAAAGAAATTACGGTATACTCACACAATTGTGGATCTCTGAAATAGATTTTTCAATATTATTTGTATTACGTACTATTTGGACATTCTCTCTTTGGTAGACTTGATCTCGCGAGTCATCTCAAAAGACGGACGCTTTAATTTTATACTCCTTTATGTATTTCTTAACTTAGGCCAAGTTTTATGCTCTTTATGATATACTAAGATGATCTGGTTAACTAAGTCAACCAAATACCAGCTACGGACCAAATACCAGCTGCGGACTATCCTAGGGTGTATGTATTACCCTATGGTTTCCGACGTACTACTGACATTCTCTCTGAATTGTCAGAGCTTGAATACCATTTTGGTTCCAAGACTACTTGTTTCACTTACTCATGATACTTCCATGAACTTGGTACAACTACTTCATTAACTTCTTAGCAACATCCCCTACTTTGGTTGAACTAAAGTTCATCACTTCTTGTTGCTCCATTCATTTTATACACTAACCTTCTTGCTTGTTGCTGGATAATAATGATCTGAACTTGATCCATCCTTCAAATTGTGTAGATACTCCATAAACTTGGCTTCATTCTTCATGTAAGTCTTCATCTTGGTCTTTGGAACTCGTCACTCCCTTACACGAATTCCCTTTTTTATCTAGGTCTATAACATCAAGCAGTAACCGGATGTTGCAACATGCATTTGCACACCAAGTCAAACTTCATGTACAGATCTAGTCAATCAAAAAGATCCAAGAAAAAACAATAAATCCAAATGTGGTACATATAACACATAATATTCTAAGCCTGGAATATAGTAGTTGAGTATAGTATCTATAAAATTCAGGCTTAGTTGTGTAGTATATAACACCTCCTCATATCGGTTTATATCGTGATACTTAGCACTTAGGGTTCAAATTATTCTATGTCTCGACATTTACCCAAATTGCTCAACTACAACAGGATAATCCTAAACAAAGTGGTCTCAATTTGTTTTTGACTAACATTTTGTCTTACTTTTGGAATGACTAACTATAACCAACCATTCATTATTTAGTAACTAACCTCACATGATCTCTGGAAAAGACCAACAATATTATGTTTACTATTTTAAACCAAAGATTATCAGAGATTTATACATTTATGACTTCTATCATGGTTCTACTTCAAGATGATTTACTAAGTGCTTGTCCTATTTACACCTATATCATGGTTTCAGAGCTAATTTCACCATGATCTTGTTATGTTTTACCTATACATCATGATTTAAGAGCTAATCTCACCATGATGACTTTACTTCTCGTAGTACGATCATTAATTCTTAACAGAGTTTCACTTTATCACATAGAATTCTCAAGTGAATCCCACATGATTTACTACCAATTACATCAACATTTAGCCTAATGATATTCATCATGTTGTGTTTTGTTATCAACTAACAATAGGATTCCACTATCATACTTGAATTTTATGGTTATTACACCATATGAACTACTCCATAAGATATCCTACATTAGATCCAACACTACTGTGACCAATTGGCTTTCCTTAAGTATCTTGGTGGTTTATATTTACTTTGGAAGACACTAAATAGCACTTCACTGAGAGAAGATGGATAACTACTCCTAAGAAATATGACTTAAGCATATTGTGACAAAGTTATCCTCAAGTGGATACTCATCAAATCATAAGAATACTTTTCTTAGATAAGATGGCTCCTATAGTCACTATCCAACCTACAGATCTTCCTAAAAGGGTTTTAATCCTAAGGTCAAAGCATATGCTCTGATACCAGCTGCGGCGACCCAGCATACCACTACATGATGTAGTACACTATAGTCATTGACATAACACCAATGAAACACTATTTACTAGTATTACATCCCTCAGAGTAGTACAACAGAAACACATCAGGTCCAAGACATGACTATAGGTTACAACTTGACTCTTTATAAAAGATTGATGCGCTTAGATCAATGTAGAGCTTCGTTGGGAGACCCCAAGAGGAAGGTATGATGAGCACAACAGCAAGTCTTCCCTTAGAAAGAAACCAAGGTTATCGAACCAGTAGGAGGAAGGAAATGACCCAAAGGTGTTGTTAGCAACTTGTAAACCTGCACAACACAAACTCAAGACTTTGCCCCAACGAACAGTGAGGTTGTCAATCACACCGGTTTGCTGAAAAGAAAAGATTATATGTATGGTGTGGAAGGTAATGGTGGTTTGCACAAAGTAAACGGTAATAGTGGAAGATGTATCAATGGTAAAGATTGGACCGGGGTACATAGTTCACTAGAGGTGTTCTCCTTAAGATAAACAAACATGTCATGCTAGGTAAACAAATTACAGCGGGGCAATTGACAGGACATACCAAGACATAACAATGCAATACTAGACACTCATGATCCTATGAGTTTTGATTGGGAAATTCAACAAGATACATAGACCGCCATCCAACTGCATCTATGACTAGTAATCCACCTTCAGGTTATCATCTGAACCCCCTCCAGTATTAAGTTGCAAGCAACAAATAACTGCTTTAAGCAAAGTGTGTAAGGTAAACAATCCACTTGTTCCATGAACAAGAGACCGTTGTTTTCTCCCTAGTAGCAACAACACATCTACAACCTTAGAGATTTCTGTCACTTCCCTAGATTAAATAGAGGCATGAACCCACTATCGAGCATAAATACTCCCTCTTGGAGTCACTACCATCTACTTGGCCAAGATATCTACTAGAAACGGAGAGCATGCAAGATCACAAACAACACAGACATGATTGAATCAATAAGATAGAACCATTAACCAATCTAACATAGTAATCTCAATATCCATCGGATCCCCGCAAACACAACATGCATGATTACAAATAGATGATCTTGATCATGAATGGAGCTCACAAGATCTAAACATGGTAGCACAAAGGAGGAGAGACAACCATCTAGCTACTACATGGAACCGTAGTACAAGGTGGAACTACTCACACTTCATACCGTAGGCTGGCATGATGATGAAGAAGGCCTCCGGTATGATCTCCCCTCTGGCAGGGTGCCGGGAAGACCATCAGATCCCCCCGATCTAGGGACGATGGTGGCAGCGGCAATGGACTGTTTTGTGGAAGATTGATCGGGTACTTAGCGTTTTGGTATCGGGGGCTTCTTTTAGGAGAAGAGGCGAGGAAGGGGCACCCAGGGTGGCCTCACCCCCTAGGCGTGGGCCAGGCCTGGCCACGTGGCCAAGGGGTGATACGTCCAAAACGTATCTACTTTGTCGAACACTTTGCTATTGTTTCTCCTCTAAACTTGTGTGATTTGGATACAACTAACACGGTCTGACGCTGTTTTTAGTAGAATTACCTTGGTGTCTTGTTTTTGTGTAGAAAATCAACTATCAGAAAAAATCCCGGAAAATATGCCAAAAACTATATTTCACCAAAAGATCCACGGAGCCAGAAGGGGAGACGGAGAGTAGGCCCGGGGGGGCCACACCCACCCCAGGCGCGGTCCCACCACTGGCCGCGCCTGGAGGGGGTGCAGCCACCCCAGGCACCCCCTCGGCCTCCCTCTACACCTATAAGTTGCCTTTCGACCTAAAAACCGAGGGGGTTCAATAGTTTTCAAGAAAGAGTTCCGCTCCTCCGCCACCAGAAACCAAGATTCGGATCCAGGAACTCCGTTCTGCCACCCTATCGGGACGGGGAATTTGGAGAGGATCATCGCCATCGTCATCACCAACGCATCGACATCAACCACCGATGTTTCCCTCATCCATGAGTGAGTAATCCCCCATTGTAGGCTTGGGGATGGTAGGGATTGGATGAGTTCTATCATGTAATCGAATAAGATATGTTAGGGCATAGTGCCTAGTATCCCTATTAGTGCTATTTGACTTTGCTGCAACTTGTTGTCCTTAATGCTTGTCACTAGGGCCCGAGTGCCATGATCTCAGATCTGAACTTATTATTGAATCATTATGTAACATCCCTAAAATAATATTTTCAAAGCTTTGCATATCATCCATGTATTCATGATCATTTAGGGTTCAATTTCAAAGTCATTACAAAAAACAGAAGCATTTGGGTGCTTGTTATTTTATGTAAACAAGCATTGATTCAATGCTACTCTCTAGTGAGAGAATATTTGTTTTAAAAACCATTGTTGTATGTTCAAAGGTTTGTTTGATGAGTTCCAAGATTGGACAAAATTTTCCAAAACAAATTTTGGTATTAAAACCATTTTCAAATCTTTATCAAATCATATGCTGAGGCACTGTTTATTTTTTGAATTTTCAAAAGGACCAAGCAAGTCTAATGAGACAGCAAGGTTTTATGCCCAAAATTATGAAGTTTACACTTTACAAAAATCCAGAAAAGTTTGGAATTCAAATGCTTTTGAATTTGTTTGAAAAGGATTCCTGAAAATCGATTTAGAAAAAGAAAAGAGAATAGAAAATAGAACTGGGACTGGCGCCACGTTTTCGGCCCAACAGACAAAGCAGCCCACCCGGGCCACTCCTCTCTCTGCCTTTCTCCACCCGCGCATAATCTACCCCCATCCACTGACCGATGGGCCCCGTCCACGTCACCGTCGTCTTCCCCAAATCTCGCGCAAGAACACGTCGCCGCTGCAGTTGCTGCTGTTGATAGCGCGGCGTAATTGCCATTGATTCAGCAGGCATTTCCTGCCGAGCCTCTGCCTACTTAAACCCCTCCGCACCGCGAGTCTTTCCCCTCACTCAGCCCCCCCACTCCGCCACCAGGCTGCTGGCAATTCGAGTTGCAACGCTGCTGCCCAACGCACTCCGGCGACCTATTCCGGTGAACCCCGTGCTCCCCTTCACCTCTCATTCATACGAGCTTGCTTGTCATGCCCGTGCGCATATTCTCACACCTTTGGTTTGCTCTATAACGCCCCAGGTCATCGTCTCCGTCGAAGCCCGCGAACGACCGAAGCGTCGTCCAACTCCGGCGAACAATCATGGTAAATCCATACCGCCCCTTGACCCCTAGTTCTTACGACTGTGCTCGCAGTGACCTTGCGCACCTCCTAATGCATCTCATTCATGCTAGGGCGGTTCAAATCTTCGATAATGTCCATGACTGCAAGCACCCGACGCCGCGCACAACTCCGACGAGCCCCAGCGACCTCCACAGTGCGCCCCAGTCCCTCCCTCGACCACATTGAGCTTCAATGCAGTCCCGCGAACACGGTAAGCACCTCCACTCCTCCCCGCGTGACCTAAATCACCAGCAACGTCTCTGACAGAGCCGTCGCCGCCAGACTTTGGTCGCTTGGTCCACAGCCATTAGATCCAGATCCAACGCGTACGATAGATCACTTAACGAAACGTTTTCTTTAGATCTGAGCCGCACAACATCACTTAAATCCTATGGCCCGCATCGATCGATCCATGCGAATCGGTATCAGCCAATCAGAACACGCCGCGTGGCCTGAGTTTAGAATTAAAACAGAAATTTGATCAATTGGTTAATCAAACTTGTAAAATTCATAACTTTTGATCCACACGTTCAAATTTTACAAATTTTATATCATTGGAATCAGGAGAGAAAATCCTATATGTTTATGCAATGTGTTTAATGTTTTGCCTCTGTAAAATTGGTTGTTTTTGTAGAAACATTTGTAGGCATAATTTGAGTATAGTAATTATTTGAAAAATGATTTGAAGATCAAATAAAGTTTATTTGGTGTATATTGGACTTGTTTATGATTTAGTACTATACACTTGTCTTGTTTGGTGTAGGAAAACCATCACATGACATTTGCATGCATTCATATATTTTTGTTTGTATATTTTGTTATGTGATTTTGGTGCCATTATTTTGTGTGTAGATTTTGGTGCTAATAGTGATTGTGGTTGTGAAGATTGTTGCTACTCCCCAAACTACCAAGGCAAGTGGTGTTTCATGATTTATTTCTATATTTTACCTATGCACTAGAAATATTTTGTATAGGACTTGCATGAATATTTTGATAAGTATCTATATGCTATGCTTGGGAAATCCTAGTAGTTATAGAATTGTTAGAAATTTCTCTAAGTTAAGATGCTTACCATTGCCATGCTTAGCCTAGCTAGTAGCAACCAAGGGTGGTTATATATTCATGTTATATGAAATATTTCTAAGTCTGTTGACTTGTGTTTTTGCTTAATAAAACAACTAAGTGAATGAAACACCTGGGTGGAATGGAAAGAATGGTTTGTGTTGAGTGGTTACACAAGGCCCATTTCTATGGTTTACCTTGTGTATCACACTTGTGGAAAGCCACCTAGGAACAAAGGGATTTGAGATGCCAAATGTTAAGAAGCTTCTAGGGTAGCCACATGGCAATATGGGCTCTGCCTGGATCACATAGGTTGCAATAACTTAGCCATTTGGATAGTTGGTGGTAGTGGGATGATAGGTTGGAACGCGTCCATTTGGTCTAAGGGAAGGCTTCTAAAAGGTCCTGTCTTGGTGAAAATCAAGTCTTGTGGGGAAAGTGCACCACCTCTACAGATGGAAGAATCTAAGTACTTAGCCATGTCCCTGGTATTGGACAACTTGAGCATCAAGACATGGAAGCTATCAAGAATCTCCTCATCCCAATTTCTAAGTTAAAACTTGTGGTTGAACAAGGGTGAAGGTTCACCAATGTCTATTGGTGTTCCTTGGGAAAGTTTTGTCAAAGAAAAACTTAGTGTTTTCAACTAATGGGAAAAACCTATTTTGAGCAAAGCAAGCCTAAGCTACACTTAGCCAAATGTATGTAGTATCTAGATGCTAATATTCTACTAAGGTATCACTTTCCAATACTATTCCAATGTATTGACCCACCGTGGCTGTAACTTGTGATGTTGCAGGTTATTCTGATGATGATTAGGGGTTATGAGTCTACACTCAACATGCTTGCCTGTGGCACATGAAGATGAAGACTTATTTATCTTATTCTATGTTTGAACTCTTGTATTAGGCCTATGGCCATGGAGTTTGTAAAAGACTATGTTTGTCTCTGGAATGATATGTAATAATGACCTTTGTTTCTGTGTACTTCATCTTAAACTGTGGATGCTAGCATTGATCTAGGGACTAGCATTGCAATCACAGGGATCCTTACCTTTATAAAGGGAGGGATATTACAGATGGTATCAGAGCACTGTGTTGCCTGTAGGATTATGACCCTAGGATTGGATTAGAAACCACTAAGGAAAAAAAATTCAACAACTTCCACACTTGTCTCACTCTTCTCGTAAACTTTTCTAATCTTCTTTCTCATCTCTATTGATAGAAGGATGCTTTGATAGCCTTTAGATCAGAGAGTGAAAGATGTAATGTGCCTTTTTAGTTGGACCACCACACTTATCATTATATTTCCAAAATTTTGACTAAGTTATATGGAATCTAGGATGCTTATAATATGTATACCATGACTTGTGTGTTGTTTGTCAATGATATGCTTGTGATACTTGTCTTGTGTATTTCTAGTGATGTTGTTTCTAACTTTTCTCTATCTTATAAATAGATGCCTAATGTTACTATCAGCACGGCTGAGGAGTTCAAGGGAACTCGTTTTGGCACTCGTCTTATTGAGCTCACTAGCATGCTCAATCTTCATCTTCCTAGCATCATGGTGCTTCCCCTTACCAAGTTTGAGAGGAAGGACCTTTGGGGCTTCAAGGTTAATCAGCCAGGACGCCAGACTGAGCCTACTACGGAGGCAATCATCTTCAAGTTTATGCATGACGACAGGGAGAGAGGCCTAGAGGTAGTCATGCAGGATTTACTTGCGCGTCTGTTAGGGAGACACTCTTGGGAGATTAGAGGTACTCACTTCCACACCTTCGGAAGACGCGATGAGGATGGTGAGGCTATTGAGTTCGAGGATGCTGCTAGAGAGACGGCAGCGCCGATTCGTCTATACCTCCAGGACCTAAAGGTTCTTCTTAGGCACCTAGATACTGATAGGACCAACGTCATGCTTGACAATGACGAGCTCCAGGTGCAGCTTCATGAGAAGGACAACCTCTTCGCGGAGCAAGATGAGATAGTCAAGGAAATGGAGGCCAAGTTTGAGAGTCAAGATAGAAAGTTCAAGAGTCAAGAGAAAAGAGTCCAAGATAGGAACAAGAGGATTCGAGAGATGACTACAGAACTAGAGGTCAAGGACTTCGAGCTCGAGCATCAGCAGGGTGTGATTGAGAGGCTTCGTTCACAGAAGAGGGCTCTCAAAACCAAAGTAGAGGCCTTGACTACCAATGTCGAGGAATACAAGACCTCTATGGAGAATGCAGGTCTTACACTTGTTGATGAGGAGGTTGATGCAGAGGAGTAGTGATGACTACTCATTTATCTTTTATTTACCATGCTTTTGATTATTGAGTCGCAATGACCATCCAACATGTGGATGGCTTGCTATTGGTGTGTTTACTTTTCAAAAACTTGTTATCTATGTTGTTGAACTTTTGTTATTTTGATGCTTGTTTGTGATTGTCTATGTGATGTATTGTGCATGTTAAGCATCTATGGGTATCTCATTCTTATCCTTATTGAAAACCACAGATGCCTCCTCGACGTGCCAACCCCAACCCGAACAACAAAAATGTCACCCCAGAGATGCAGCAGCTGATGACAGCTCAGACACAGCTAATGCAGATGATGACCACCTTTATGCAGAATCAGAACAACAACAATAACAACAACAACAATCAGAACAATCCACCAGGTTTTGATATGCTTACCAGATTCTTAAGACTGAGACCTGCTAAGTTCTCAGGAACTACTGATCCCATGGTGGCCAATGATTGGATACTCTCAGTGAACAAGGATTTGGTAACTGTTGGTTGTACTGATGAAGAGAAAGTCAGGTTTGCAACACACTTGTTGGAAGGACCAGCAGCTACTTGGCGGGATAACTTCCAGATCACCACTCCTATTGAGGATGTGACATGGGCTATCTTTGAAGATGGTTTCCGTATAGCTCACATCTCATCCGGAGTGATGAGTTTGAAGAAGAAGGAATTTCATAACTTGAAGCAGCGCCACTACAGCGTGGCTGAATATATTGAAGAGTTCAACAATCTGGCGCGTTATGCACGGATGAAGTTGACACTAATGCTAAGAGGAAAGAGAAGTTCCTCGAAGGATTGAACGATGAACTGAACCTGCAGCTATTTGTGGCCTACGTCCCCACTTATCAGTCTCTTTGTGACAAGGCTGCCATCTTGGAGAGCAAGATGAAACAGGTTGAAAGCAGGAAGAGGAAACACTCTGACAAGCACAACTCGGGATCGTCTCACAAGCGTTCCCATTATGATGATAGTGGGAATTCTGGATCCCACAAGCATGGAAAGTACAACAACCACCACAACCACAACCGTCATCATGACAACAAGCATCACCGTAGTCATGACAATGACAAGTACAAGAATCACAAGAGTGGGTACAAGAACCACCACAATGGAAGTGGAAGTGGTAGTGGAAGCCAGCCTGTCAAGAAGGATCTTAGTCAGGTTGAATGTTTCAAGTGCAAGAATATGGGGCATTATGCAAATGAATGCCCAGAAAAGAAAGTTGAAGGACCCAACAAGCCCAACCCTTTCCAAAAAGGACAAGTGAACCACATTAATGTGGAGGAAATCTATGAGGAACCTGATGCTATTGCTGGTAAGTTCAAACTCAATTCTGTTCCAGCATTTGTTCTCTTTGATACTGGTGCATCTCGTTCATTCATATCAAGAGCATTTGTTGAAAGAAATGAACTACCAGTAGAAACTATTGGGTGTCCTATAAAAGTAAGTTCTCCTGGGAGAGAAATGATAGTGAACTCAGGATGTCATGATCTAGTCATAGAGTTTGGGAAGTATAAGTTTCCCGTTAATCTGATAATCCTAAATTCCCAAGGATTGGATGTCATCTTGGGAATGGACTGGATGACCAAGCACAAGGGAGTGCTAGATTGTGCCAACCATACTGTCACACTCACAACTCCAGAAAACAGAAGGATTAGATTCAAGACTAACTTTGAACCGAAAGGGAGTAAGCTAAAGTCTCTTAAGGGGGTTAGCATAGACAGTGTGCCAATTGTGAGTGAATATCCGGATGTGTTTCCGGAAGAATTGCCCGGAATGCCACCAGATAGAGATGTGGAATTTCTGATTGATTTGCTACCAGGATCAGGACCAGTAGCAAAGAGACCATACAAGATGTCAGTTGATGAGTTGAAAGAACTCAAGAAACAACTTGGAGAACAGTTGCAGAAAGGATTTATTCAACCAAGTTCTTCATCCTGGGGAGCACCAGTCTTGTTTGTGGAAAAGAAAGATAGAAGTCAAAGGTTATGCATAGATTACCGTTCACTCAATGAGGTGACTATCAAAAACAAATACCCTTTGCCTAGAATCAATGACTTGTTTGATCAATTAGAAGGAGCCTGTGTGTTCTCGAAGATTGATCCCCGGTCAGGATATTTCCAGCTCAATATAAGAGAACAAGACATACCTAAGACAACTTTCACCACTAGGTATGGATTGTATGAGTACACCGTGATTCCATTTGGTTTAACCAATGCCCCAACTTATTTCATGAATATGATGAACAAGGTGTTCATAGAATTCCTTGACAAGTTTGTTGTCGTTTTCATCGATGACATTTTGATCTACTCCAAGAGCAAAGAAGAGCATGAAGGACATTTGCGTTTGGTACTTGAGAAGCTTAGAGAGCATAAGTTGTATGTCAAATTCAGCAAGTGTGAATTTTGGTTAAATTAAGTTGGATTTCTTGGACATGTTGTGTCAGGAGATGGTGTAGCAGTTGATCCTGCTAAAGTGTCAGCTATAACTGAATGGGAATCTCCTAAGTCAGTAAAAGAGGTTCGTAGTTTCCTTGGCCTGTCAGGATACTACAGAAGGTTCATTGAGAATTTCTCCAAGGTAGCTAAACCAATGACAGAATTGCTAAAGAAATACAAGAAATTTGCTTGGTCTGAAGGATGTAAACTTAGTTTCCAAGAATTAAAGAAGAGACTAGTGACAGCACCAGTCTTATGTCTGCCATATTTGGAGAAAGATTTCCATGTGTATTGTGATGCATCTCATCATGGATTAGGTGCAGTTCTAATGCAAGATGGGAAGGTTGTGGCTTATGCCTCGAGACAACTCAAAACTCATGAGGTAAATTACCCTACTCATGATTTAGAGCTAGCCTCTGTTGTCCATGCACTCAAAACATGGAGACACTATCTTTTGGGAAAGCGATGTGAAGTGTTCACGGATCACAAAAGTTTGAAGTATATCTTCACCCAGAAAGAAATCAACATGAGACAAAGAAGATGGCTAGAACTCATCAAGGACTATGACTTGAGTTTGCAGTACCACCCCGGTAAAGCAAATGTTGTAGCAGATGCTCTAAGCCGTAAGGTATTCGTGAATGGCCTTACTAAGGGAGAATTGCCAGATGATATGTGTGCCTAATTTAGAGATCTCGGATTGGAGATTGTACCAGAAGGACATCTCATGTCATTGGAGGTTCAACCCACTTTGTTGGACAAAATCAAAGAAGCCCAAAAGACAGATAAGGAAATTGAAGAGATTAAGGAAAAGATTGGCAAAGGAAAAGCCAAAGGATTCCATGAAGACGAACATGGTACTTTATGGTATGGAAAACGTATCTGTGTTCCACAAGATCCGGAGCTTCGGAAACTGATTTTACAAGAAGCACACAACTCACCATATTCCATTCATCTGGGTAACACCAAGATGTACATGGACATGAAAGAAAGGTTTTGGTGGAACAATCTCAAGAAGGACATCGCTGAACATATTGCTTTATGTGATGTATGCAGTAGAGTGAAAGCGGAACATCAGAAACCAGCAGGATTACTACAACCACTACCTATTCCTGATTGGAAGTGGGACAAGATTGGCATGGATTTCATCACTGGATTGCCAAGGACCAGGTCGGGATATGATTCTATTTGGGTAGTAGTGGATCGCCTAACTAAAGTGGCTCATTTCATACCCATGAAGACAACCTATACAAGTGCTAAGTTAGCCAAGATCTACTCCCTCCGTTTCAAAATATAAGATGTTTTAGGTTTGTGAAGAAAATGAATCTAGACTTGTTTTAGTATGTAGGTTCACTCAACTTTGGGGTGAATCTAACACTAAAAGAAGTCTAGATTCATTTTCTTCACAAACCTAAAACATCTTATATTTTGAAACGGAGGGAGTATATGAGTAGGATTGTATGTCTGCATGGAGTACCCAATAGTATTGTGTCTGATAGAGGAACTCAATTCACTTCTCATTTTTGGAGGCAACTACATGAGTCATTGGGAACGAGGTTGGAATTCAGCACTGCTTTTCATCCTCAGACTGATGGACAAACAGAAAGGACCAATCAAATACTTGAAGATATGTTGAGGGCATGTGCCCTAGATTATGGAGCCAGTTGGGATGAAAGTCTGCCTTACGCAGAATTCTCTTACAATAACAGCTATCAAGCCAGTATTGAGATGGCACCATTTGAATTTCTCTATGGGAGAAAGTGTACCACCCCATTGTTATGGAATGGTGTGGGAGAAAGAAATTTGTTCAGACCAGAACTAATCAAAGAGGCTGAAGAGAAAGTCAAACTAGTTAAGGACAGATTGAAGATAGCACAGTATCAACAGAAAAGCTACGCAGATCCTAAGCGTAGAGAAGTCACCTATGAAGTGGGTGATAGAGCTTATCTTAGAGTGTCACCACTTCGTGGAGTGAAGAGGTTTGGTGTCAAAGGTAAATTGGCTCCAAGATATGTTGGACCATTCAAGATTCTGAGTCGTAAAGGAGAAGTAGCTTATGAGATTGAATTGCCAGAATCATTGTCTGCCGTTCACAATGTGTTTCATGCGAGTCAACTTAAGAAATGCCATCCAGAGATGGAAGAGACTTCTTTGAAGGATACTATACCTTTGGAGGAGGTTCAGTTGGAAAGTGACCTCACTTATGAGGAAAAAACTATCAAGATTCTTGAAACTGCAGAAAGAGTTACTCGGACTAAGACTATCAAATTCTGCAAAGTTCAAAGGAATCATCATTCCGAAGAAGAAGCAACATGGGAAAGAGAAGATGATCTTCGGAAATACCACCCTCACCTATTTGCTAGCCAATCCGAATCTCAAGGCCGAGATTCACCTTAAGGGGTTTAGATTTGTAACATCCCTAAAATCATGTTTTCAAAGCTTTGCATATCATCCATGCATTCATGATCATTTAGGGTTCAATTTCGAAGTCATTACAAAAACAGAAGCATTTGGGTGCTTGTAATTTTATGTAAACAAGCATTGATTCAATGCTACTCTCTAGTGAGAGAATATTTGTTTTAAAAACCATTGTTGTATGTTCAAAGGTTTGTTTGATGAGTTCCAAGCTTGGACAAAATTTTCCAAAACAAATTTTGGTATTAAACCATTTTCAAATCTTTATCAAATCATATGCTGAGGCACTGTTTATTTTTTGAATTTTCAAAAGGACCAAGCAAGTCTAATGAGACAGCAAGGTTTTATGCCCAAAATTATGAAGTTTACACTTTACAAAAATCCAGAAAAGTTTGGAATTCAAATGCTTTTGAATTTGTTTGAAAAGGATTCCTGAAAATCGATTTAGAAAAAGAAAAGAGAAAAGAAAATAGAACTGGGCCTGGCGCCACGTTTTCGGCCCAACAGACAAAGCAGCCCACCCGAGCCACTCCTCTCTCTGCCTTTCTCCACCCGCGCAGAACCTACCGCCAGCCACTGACCGATGGGCCCCGTCCACGTCATCGTCGTCTTCCCCAAATCTCGCGCAAGAACACGTCGCCGCTGTCGTTGCTGCCGCTGATAGAGCGGCGTAATTGCCATTGATTCAGCAGGCGTTTCCTCCCGAGCCTCTACTTACTTAAACCACTCCGCACCGCGAGTCTTTCCCCTCACTCAGCACCCCCACTCCGCCACCAGGCTGCCGGTAATTCGAGCTGCAACGCCGCTGCCCGACACACTCCGGCGACCTATTCCGGTGAACCCCGTGCTCCCCTTCACCTCTCATTCATACGAGCTTGCTTGTCATGCCCGTGCGCATCTTCTCACACCTTTGGTTTGCTCTATAATGCCCCAGGTCGTCGTCTCCGTCAAAGCCCGCGAACGACCGAAGCGTCGTCCAACTCCGGCGAACAATCACGGTAAATCCAGACCGCCCCTTGACCCCTAGTTCTTACGACTGTGCTCGCAATGACCTTGCGCACCTCCTAATGCATCTGGTTCGTGCTAGGGCGGTTCAAATCTTTGACAACGTCCACGACTGCAAGCACCCGCCGCCAAGCACAACTCCGACGAGCCCCAGCGACCTCCACAGTGCGCCCATGTCCCTCCCTCGACCACCTTGAGGTTCACTGCAGTCCCGCGAACACGGTAAGAACCTCCCCGCGCGACCTAAATCACCGGAAACGTCTCTGACAGAGCCGTCGCCGCCACTCGCCGCCGCTAGCGCCGCCAGACTTTGGTCGCTTGGTCCACAGCCGTTAGATGCAGATCCAACGCGTATGATAGATCACTTAATGAAACGTTTTCATTAGATCTGAGCCGCACAGCGTCACTTAAATCCTACGGCCCGCATCGATCGATCCGTGCGAATCGGTATCAGCCAATCAGAACACGCCGCGTGGCCTGAGTTTAGAATTAAAACATAAATTTGATTTATTAGTTAATCAAACTTGTAAAATTCATAACTTTTGATCCACACGTTCAAATTTTACAAATTTTATATCATTGGAATCAGAAGATAAAATCATATCTGTTTATGCAATGTGTTTAATGTTTTGCCTCTGTAAAATTGGTTGTTTTTTGTAGAAACATTTGTAGTGTAGGGTTCGCAGCATAGAAAACAAATTTTTTCCTACGATGGGAACAACTATGTACCAAGATTTATCTACTAGATACAAACAACGGGCGGATGTATATCCGTAGAGAACATACCCTTGAAGACCGACAAAGCTTAACGAGTCCAAACTCGTGGTTGATGTAGACGATCTCTTGCCGATCTCAAGATCGAGAGGAAGTCCTAGCGCCGCAAAACAGTAGCGCATCCGTGCTCGTACACACGTTCGAGGCACCGAGCAACCTCCGCCTCCTCGCTCCAGCGATGCAGCGGAAGCACAACTCTTTCTTTCCGAATAGCCACCGGGAACATGTATCTCGCTAGTCCGAGACCATGGGGGATAAATACTAGAGGGGGAGAGAGATCCTTCACGAGGAGGTGTGAGTGAGAGAGAGGGAGGGGGATCCTTTTATAGGGAGAGGAGGGAACCCAAGGGGCCATGCGCCCAGCCATGGGGCTGCCCCCACCTCTTCCACATTCATGTGGGTGGACACTCCACTCACTCAAATGCCTTTCAATTCCCTCCACTCAAAAACCCACTCAAATTCCCATTAAATTTCCACCAAATTTAATGCAAACTCTCATTAAATAAAACTCCTTTTATTTATTCAGAATTTTGTCAATTACTTGAACGACAAACATTCACATATAACCCCTTGCTAGTATTTCATTTCATATGCAGAAACACTTTCTGCAATTTCACCCGTAAACCCATTTCGGTATCTAGTGAAATAAATTCCTGCGCTTGTTATTCTTTTCGGCATGAAACTTTTGATCCAAATGGATGTCGGTGTCTCTTAAGTGTATTACCCTACGGTTCGCGAATAATGCGGACATGATCGAGACCCCTCTCAGATCAATAAACAGAAGCGGGATCTGGAGACCCATACTGACTCCCACACATTCAACGATGACTTTCTTGTGACCGTCGGAACCTTTTACGCTAGTATATTAATCCCTTTGTTTCACGATATATTACATGTCCGAGATTCGATCATCGGTATCTCCATACCTAGTTTGATCTCGTTACTGACATGCACTCTTTTCTTGTTCCCGTGATATAACATTCTAGTGATCAAAGCACTTGCTTGCTAGCTAACCAATGTGATATCACCGAGAGGGCCCAGAGTATATCTATCCGTCATCGGGATGAACAAATTCCACTCTCGATCCATGGGCCTCAACATAACACTTTATTAGTTCTGAATCCATCTTTATAATCACCCTGTTACGGTGTGACGTTTGATGTTATCAAGAAACTCTTTCGGTATTAGTGATTGACATGATCTCATGGTCTAAGGATTAGGATCACTTCGTAAGTTGTTATAGCAATATAAACTCAATGACTTTGATCGTAATGCTATACTTTGGATGAATGTTCATCACACCATTACACTAATGTTGTGACCTCGTTATTAACAACATCCAATGTCCATGATCAGGAAACCTATAATCATATTGTTAATCAACGAGCTAGTTTATAAGAGAGGCATAACTAGGAACTTCCTTTTTTTTATTAAACACACATGTATTAACGTTTCCCTATTAATACAATTATAGCATGTAAAATAAACATTTATCATAAACAAGGAATACGATAATAACCACTTTATTATTTCCTCTCGGGCATATTCCCTTCAGTCTCCCACTTGCACTAGAGACAATAATCTAGTTTGAAAACTTTGCGTATTGAACACCTATGGCTTTCTGGTGTTCCATATACGCAATTGCAAGTGGTTAACATAATCTACGGATCTGACACTTCAGGTCCGTGTGTATTTGCACGCATCACTCATTCTCCAATGAGATGGCATTGTATAAATTTGGTCTTTCGGTGAGACCTTTAGTTCCTTGGGGTTAAATCTTGTCGATACTATTGTCATACAATATATCTTTAGTGTTAGCCTATTGCGAACCACACCTTAGTTTGATAACAAACTTCGTGACACAAATTCCCTCCTTTGCTGCTACTATAGCAGTCATATACTTAGCCTTTTGTTGTAGTATTCGTCACAATGTCTTAACTATGGATTTCATCCAAATCCATCATGGAATCTTCTTTCCATTACACTGTGCCACCCATAGTTTAAATTGAGATGAACTTAATTTGTATCTTGTGACAAAACTAGTATCAATGTAAAGCTTTACAATGAACTATTTGTAATTGATTTGTCACCTCTACACAAATATATTCTTAGTTCTTCCAAATGATCATAAGAATTTCCTTACTATTGTCCAATGATCATTTTATGATTCATTCTGGTATATGCTCATAACACTTAGAGCATAGGACATATCTGGATGTGTACATATCATGGTATGATTGATCAAATCATTCTTGTGATTTTACTCATCAAGTGTCAAAGCACTTGAATCTTGTTTCACTTATCAAGTGTCGATACACTTGAATCTTGATTCAATTCCTTTCCATGCGACAAGAACCGTTTCTTGTTGTTTCTACATTGAACTCCTTCAATATCTCATATATGTACATTTGGCACAATCATATTAGCGTCACAGTCTATCCACTATAGACATTCATGCTAAATATTCGGGTTTTGCCTAAGTTTTTCATTGAAATGAAATTATTAACCTTTGTCAATAAAAGATACATCATTTCTAATCAACAAAATGTCCTCCACATAATGTATTAGAAATATGTCTTAGCGCTCCCACTTAATTTCTTGTAAATGCAAGCATCTGCATCGTCTCCTGATGAAAAACTCCTTTTTCATCATGGTGAAGATTCCAACTCCGTGATGCTTACTTCAACCATGAAGTTTGCATGCCCCTTTTATCATCCTTTGAATTAAAAAAACCCTTTGGATCGTGTCATGTACACGTCCTAGGTAACCATTCTATTAAAAGAACTTTGTTTTGTTTATTCATCTACTATATGCCAAATTATATGTAGTGGTTGCTACTTTAATCCGTCCAGACTAAATATCGCTATGAAAGATCAAATCTTGTCATAGTCAACTCCTTGAACATTGTCATAAAATAGTTTACGACATGTCGAATATTTCATTGATGTGAGACATCCATGTCTGTTTCTTTATAGATCCAAATACGACCGATAGGTTTTTACACCTTTCCGGAGGGTCTTCCAAGTTCAAAACTTGATTTCTCGTGTATGGAACTATCACGGATTTTATGGCTTTAAGCCATTTTACAGAGTTAGGGCCCATCATCGCTTCTTTGCATGTAGTCGGTTCATCATTGTCAAACAATAATGATTTACTCTCAAATCTTAGCATTTGATTGTTTATTCGACCGACTTGGTTCAATAAGAACTTAGATCTCCGTGACCACAACCTTTGAGGCACATAATCTATGAGCATTATGGCAGCCTCCGGAACGATTTCCGGCGCTGCGCAACTCAGCACATTTAGCTAAGGTTCGTTAACCTTATTGTAGGGGTCCCAACCTTTAATAAGACTGATCCATCCTGTGTTTACAATGCTAGTCCCTGGATCAATATCTAGCATCCACAGTTAAGATGTAATATCAAGAAACAAAGGTCATAATATAACTTTATAACCAGGAATAACATAATTTTATTACATCATACATAGCTCATTTGGCTATTACATTACATTGCAGCGGAATAAATATAGTCATGGGTCCTTCATCTTCAAAGTGCCACAGGCAGATGTTGGTTGTAGACTTTGTAATCCTAATCAATCAATCTTCACTAAAAACAATCAAACCTGCAACATACAAGTTACAGCCACAAAGGGTCAATACATTTTGAATTGTATTGGCAAGTGATACTATGGTAGTATAGTGGAGTCTATCATCTATATGCATTTGGCTAAGTGGAGTTGAGGCTTGCATTGCTCAAAATAGATTTTTCTTATCATTTTGAAAATACTAAGTTTTTGCTTGACAAAATCATTTTTCTCAATCAGAGATTTCAAGATCCTTGTACCAAGCCATCTCTCCATCATTGATTGAAGAATTCAAACAATCCCTTGTTCAAACCACAAGATTTTTATTTAGAAATTGGAATGATGAGATTCTTGATTGCTTCCATGTCTTGATGCTCAAATTGTCCTTTACCAGGGACATGGCTAAGTACTTAGATTTTTCACTCTGCAGAGGTGGTGCACTTTCCCCACAAGACTTGGTTTCCCAAGACAAGATCTTTCAGAAGCTTTCCCTTAGACCAAAATGGACGCGTTCCATCCTATCAAACACTACCACCCACTGTCCATTTGGCTAAGTTCTTGCAACCTATATGATCATGGCAGAGCCCATATTGCCAAGTGGTTGCACTTGAAGCTTCTCAACATTTGACATCTCAAATCCCTTTGTTTCCTGGGTGGCCATCCACAAGTGAGATACACAATCCAAGTCTATGGCATTGTGAACCACTCAACATAACCCAATCCTTCCATTTCCACCCAGGTGATACATTAACTTAGTTGTTTTATTAAACAAAATCACAAGTCCTTAGACTTAGAATATTTTTCCATAGTGTGAATATATATTCCACCCATGTTTTCTATTAGCTAGGCTAAGCTTGGTCGTAATAGGGATCTTTAACTTAGGAAATCCTACTAAGGATTCCTCTACTAGGTTTTCCTATAGCAAGATCTATACATAGCAAAATCCATGCAAGTTTACTTAGCAAAATCACTAATGCATAGAGAAAGTAATGGGATAAAAAGTATGAAGCATCACTTGCCTTTTTGGTAGAGTATAGGTTCACTTCTTGATCTTTGCAACAATCACACTCTTCAAGTCACTACAAATCAATCAAGCAAGGCACAAACTCAATCTACCAATCAAGCAAAACAACACATATAAATAACAAAGTCAAAGAAATGCATGCAAGCATGCCAAGCTTTGTTTTGTTTGAAAAAGTGGTTCCTAGTAGGTCATAGTTATTTGGGTGCATCTAATGGTCATTTCCTAAAGTGGCCAAGTCATTTGCAAAAGGTTTCACTTTAAAACTATTTTCAAAACAAAGTGTTATTTTATGTGGTGTAGAAATATTTTTATTAAGGCATTAGCCTATAGGGTTCACCAAATGAGTTGCTATTGCAAAACTTGGTGTTTTTTGGTCAGTAGGTTTGGTCCAAACCATCTACTCAAAGTTTTCTTTCCATAAACATTTTCATAATAAAAACTATTCTTTTTATTTGGCTAGAAAATGACTAAGTCAAATAATCTAACCTAAATCTTACAAAAATCATTTTTAATACCAAGGGTTGGTTCCTAGGGTCAGTAAGATCACAACAATCCAATTTGCAAAGGTTTTATCCCTAAATTCAATTTTAAACAATTTTTATACTCTAAATAAGTACACAAATGTTTCTGCAAATTCAAACAAGCTAACAGTTACTATTTGCCAAACTAAGGGTATGGTTGGCTAGGTCTTGTTCTCCTGAATCCATTGATATAAAATTTGCCAAATTTGGACGTGTGGTTTGAAAGTTACAAGGATTTGAAAATGGCATCAATTTCTGATTTCAATTTCTGTTTTTAAACAGACAGGTGACACGCGGCGTGATATTACTGGTTGATACCGGTTCGCTGCGGATCACGCTCTGGTGCGTTGGATTAAGTCTAATCGTGCGGCTCTGAACGCATACCCTTTCGGCGTTAAGTGATTCTATCGTACCCCTACGATCTGTATCTAACGGCTGGGGATGGCCTGACCTAATTCTGGCGGCGCTTAGCGGCAGCGCGCGGCGGCGACGTTCTGCTAGCGGCGGAGCTGGCGTTGCAGGAAGCGAGGGAGAGAAAGGGCATGCTCACCGGGCTCAGGGGGTCACGGCGAAGCTCAGGGTACTGCTGGCTTGACAAGGGGCGCTCAGGTACTGCGGCAATTGCTCGCCGGAGTAGAGGACGGCGTCGGGTGCGTCGGGTGGTCGTCGTGGACATCGCTATGGATCACCCCAAGACAAGGCGAAGACGTGGTTAGACGCGCAAGATCGAGACAGAGTTGTGTGCGAGAACTAGAAAAAGAGGGGCGACCGGAGTCTACCTGTGGAGCTCGTCGGAGGAGAAGGCAGACGCGGCGGCGTCGGGAGCTTGACGTAGGCGACGTTCTGGGGCGCCCGCGGTCGAACAGAGGGTACTAGGAGATGCATGAGGTCGAGAGGAGTCCACTCGCGTGAAGTAGAGGCAGAGGGGTGGTCGGAGTTGGCCGGAATTGCTGCCACATCTCGTCGGAGACGGCGGCAGTGCAGAGAAGATTGGCGACAGCCTGGTGGCTCTCGAGGTATGGGGTTTGGGGGAAATGAAAGAGGAGGGAGAGGGGATTTATCACGCGTGGTCACTGCGAGGTTTAATCGTGGCATTAAGTCGAATTGACGACGCGAAATCACTGCCAGGAACGGGGAGGAACGGTCGAGCGGGTGAAGAGGAAGAACAGGAGGAGTGGGGTCCGCTGGTCAGTGGGAAAAGAAACGAGGGAGAGGTCCACCAGTCGGTGTCTGCGTGGGTTGTTTCTGTGGTGAAGAAAAACGGTCCGGGGGAGAGGACAGATGGGCTAGGTGGGCTGCTGTTGGGCCACTTCGTTGGGCTGGTATGTTTCCTCTATTTTTTTCTGTCTATTTGTTTTATTCTTTTCTAATTCTTTTTCTGTTTTGAAATTCAAACAATTATTCACACATTCAAACAACACTCAAATTAATTCAAACAAACACTCAACTTTACTTTGAATTTGGTTTTGTTTTTCAACATAATCCAAATCTCAAAACAAAATAATAATTTTATTCTTTTTAAGATCCATTCTTTAATTTAAATAAATGGATATTTTAGTTATTTAATAATATAGGGTTTGTTTTAATTAATATAATCTTCATTTAAAATCCAAACACTTTCAAATCTAAATCAGTAGGTTTATTTGGAAATACAGAATATTTGGAAAATTTGTTTAAAACAAAATAACCTCTTATTTTAGGGTCCATTAGTAATTAAATAAAATGGGCCTTAGCTATTAAATCAAATAGAGTTTGATTCTATTAATAAAATCTTTATTTGAAACCTAAATATTTTCACAACCAAATCAGTAGGTTTTATTTGGAAATAATAAATACTTGGAAACTTGTTTTAAAACAAAATAACATTTTATTTTAGAGTCCATTATTAATTAAATACAATAGACCTTCATTATTAAACCAAATAGGATTTGTTTTGTTGAGAATATTTATTTTAAAATCTAAAATAAAGCCAAAACACTTTAGTAGGTTTTATTTGTGAATATCAAATATTTGGGAAAACTTATTTTAAATAATTTAATAAGTTTTGATGTTTCAATTAAATTGGTAAAACCTTTTATTTTCAAATAAGGTTGGATGTTAAATCCTTATTACTTTATTTAAAATAAACTTTTATTATTTTAATCAAAGAAAACTCTTTGGTTTCAAAATCTTGGCCAAGTTTAATTTGGCTTTATAAAATAATCCTTATTTATAAATCCATCTTTTCTTTTGAATACCAAATCTTTTATTAAGAGATCCAAAATAGTATTTTAAATATTTTTATTTTCCTTTAATAAAAGTTTATCTTTTTAAATTTCTTTAGGATTTATTTGATTCAAATGGGTTTGAAGTTCCAATTGAGTTCAAAAAGTTTCTTCTGGCTCTGAAAATCAAACAAAGTTTTATTTTATTAATTTATTTTCACATTACAAGATTTGGAAAATCTTGGGATGTGATAGGCTACCACCCTTAAAATAAATCTCGTCCCGAGATTTGGGAAGGCTGGGGTTACAAGCAAGTTCAAAACAACTAGGGTTCTACCACCCTTAAAAATTTTCAAACAAAAATTACATAATGTCCTTCTTGGGATCCTGGGAAAACTTCTCTAAGCAACATTTGCATGTGTCTTTTGTTTCTATACTTGACTTCATGGGCCAAGGTTGAGTTTCTCCATAGGCTTGTTTAACTTGTTCTCCATCCTTTCTGGACAATTGTTTGCATAGTGGCCTAGTTCCTTGCATTTGAAACAAATCACTTGGCTGATATCTTTCTTTTCCTTTGGTATCATTGCTTCTTGTTTGTTTCTTTGGCTCTTCTTCTTTTCTGGGCATCCATTGGCATAGTGTCCCATCTCTTTGCAATTGTAGCATTGTACTTGAGTAATATCCTTTTTGTTAGGGTTGGGGCATTTCTTCTTCTTCTTGGGTCTCTCCAAAGCTAGGAGTTCTTCTAGTTCATGTTCTTCATAGGTGGGAGATCTTTCTCTCTTCTTGGGGCATTGATCTTCATGTTCCATGGATGCATGATCCTTGTATCTAAAAACATTGCTAGCTTGGGTTCCTTCTAGAATAACATCCTTGTCATCCTTGTTGTCATTGGCTCTTGGGAGAAAGTTTTCTCTCATGTTGATCATTTGAGTAACCAGTCCTTGCAACAATTGGAATTGAAGTTTCAAAATCCTTTGTATAGATGGGTCTAGTCCATTGTTGTTGGCTAAAAGCTGAGTTGTCTCTTGGCTCAACTGGTTTTGGGTTGCTATAAGTTCTCTCATGTTGTCTTCTTGGTTGTTGCTATTGTCATCCACCTTGATGTTGGAGTCTCTTGGAGTAGTCATCTGTTTGGGTTGAAGGGAGATTTAGAATAGGCAAGATTTTTCTAATTCTAATCACACACATCACATCTCACACAAGCAATGTGCAAGCAATCACAAACAAACAATTCACTCAAACAACAAAGTTCAAGCACATACTTAGGCAACAAAATATTTTGTTACACCACTTAGGTTGGTGTGTTTTGACTTAACTAAATATGGTGGTCTATCTATATGGTTCACTTGTGATTTTTCTTTCCTTCATGGTTCTTCTTCTTGCATGAGATCTTGGTTTCCTTGAGAAAAACTCTTGGTGGCAAGACTTCAAAGTTATTGATGGCTCCTTCTTATTTTGCATTCCCTCAGTCTCTAAATCTTGAGTTAGGTTTCCTTATTTCACTTGTAGTCCTTAGTGGTTTCCAAGTTGGATGTCCTTGGGGAATATGCTGAAGATGTTGAAGTCATTAGAGTTGAAGATGTTGAAGTCATTAGAGTTGAAGAAGTTGAAGAAGTCCTTTGCATATGATGAAGTCTTTGGTCTTGGGGTAGGTTTTCCATCAAGTTGAAGTAGAAGAGATGTAGAGTTGAAACCAAAGTGGTTGAGGGAAGAGTTTACAAGTGTTTTTGTAAATAAGTTTTTGGAACAAGACAACTCCTATTTTCCTAAGGGTTTTTGTCCAATCCTAGGTTTACAAATTCTACAGGCAACACAATGCTCTGATACCATCTGTAGGGGTCCCAACCTTTAATAAGACTGATCCCTCCTGTGTTTACAATGCTAGTCCCTGGATCAATAGCTAGCATCCACAGTTAAGATGTAATATCAAGAAACAAAGGTCATAATATAACTTTATAACCAGGAATAACATAATTTTATTACATCATACATAGCTCATTTGGCTATTACATTACATTGCAGCGGAATAAATATAGTCATGGGTCCTTCATCTTCAAAGTGCCACAGGCAGATGTTGGTTGTAGACTTTGTAATCCTAATCAATCAATCTTCACTAAAAACAATCAAACCTGCAACATACAAGTTACAGCCACAAAGGGTCAATACATTTTGAATTGTATTGGCAAGTGATACTATGGTAGTATAGTGGAGTCTATCATCTATATGCATTTGGCTAAGTGGAGTTGAGGCTTGCATTGCTCAAAATAGATTTTTCTTATCATTTTGAAAATACTAAGTTTTTGCTTGACAAAATCATTTTTCTCAATCAAAGATTTCAAGATCCTTGTACCAAGCCATCTCTCCATCATTGATTGAAGAATTCAAACAATCCCTTGTTCAAACCACAAGATTTTTATTTAGAAATTGGAATGATGAGATTCTTGATTGCTTCCATGTCTTGATGCTCAAATTGTCCTTTACCAGGGACATGGCTAAGTACTTAGATTTTTCACTCTGCAGAGGTGGTGCACTTTCCCCACAAGACTTGGTTTCCCAAGACAAGATCTTTCAGAAGCTTTCCCTTAGACCAAAATGGACGCGTTCCATCCTATCAAACACTACCACCCACTGTCCATTTGGCTAAGTTCTTGCAACCTATATGATCATGGCAGAGCCCATATTGCCAAGTGGTTGCACTTGAAGCTTCTCAACATTTGACATCTCAAATCCCTTTGTTTCCTGGGTGGCCATCCACAAGTGAGATACACAATCCAAGTCTATGGCATTGTGAACCACTCAACATAACCCAATCCTTCCATTTCCACCCAGGTGATACATTAACTTAGTTGTTTTATTAAACAAAATCACAAGTCCTTAGACTTAGAATATTTTTCCATAGTGTGAATATATATTCCACCCATGTTTTCTATTAGCTAGGCTAAGCTTGGTCGTAATAGGTATCTTTAACTTAGGAAATCCTACTAAGGATTCCTCTACTAGGTTTTCCTATAGCAAGATCTATACATAGCAAAATCCATGCAAGTTTACTTAGCAAAATCACTAATGCATAGAGAAAGTAATGGGATAAAAAGTATGAAGCATCACTTGCCTTTTTGGTAGAGTATAGGTTCACTTCTTGATCTTTGCAACAATCACACTCTTCAAGTCACTACAAATCAATCAAGCAAGGCACAAACTCAATCTACCAATCAAGCAAAACAACACATATAAATAACAAAGTCAAAGAAATGCATGCAAGCATGCCAAGCTTTGTTTTGTTTGAAAAAGTGGTTCCTAGTAGGTCATAGTTATTTGGGTGCATCTAATGGTCATTTCCTAAAGTGGCCAAGTCATTTGCAAAAGGTTTCACTTTAAAACTATTTTCAAAACAAAGTGTTATTTTATGTGGTGTAGAAATATTTTTATTAAGGCATTAGCCTACAGGGTTCACCAAATGAGTTGCTATTGCAAAACTTGGTGTTTTTTGGTCAGTAGGTTTGGTCCAAACCATCTACTCAAAGTTTTCTTTCCATAAACATTTTCATAATAAAAACTATTCTTTTTATTTGGCTAGAAAATGACTAAGTCAAATAATCTAACCTAAATCTTACAAAAATCATTTTTAATACCAAGGGTTGGTTCCTAGGGTCAGTAAGATCACAACAATCCAATTTGCAAAGGTTTTATCCCTAAATTCAATTTTAAACAATTTTTATACTCTAAATAAGTACACAAATGTTTCTGCAAATTCAAACAAGCTAACAGTTACTATTTGCCAAACTAAGGGTATGGTTGGCTAGGTCTTGTTCTCCTGAATCCATTGATATAAAATTTGCCAAATTTGGACGTGTGGTTTGAAAGTTACAAGGATTTGAAAATGGCATCAATTTCTGATTTCAATTTCTGTTTTTAAACAGACAGGTGACACGCGGCGTGATATTACTGGTTGATACCGGTTCGCTGCGGATCACGCTCTGGTGCGTTGGATTAAGTCTAATCGTGCGGCTCTGAACGCATACCCTTTCGGCGTTAAGTGATTCTATCGTACCCCTACGATCTGTATCTAACGGCTGGGGATGGCCTGACCTAATTCTGGCGGCGCTTAGCGGCAGCGCGCGGCGGCGACGTTCTGCTAGCGGCGGAGCTGGCGTTGCAGGAAGCGAGGGAGAGAAAGGGCATGCTCACCGGGCTCAGGGGGTCACGGCGAAGCTCAGGGTACTGCTGGCTTGACAAGGGGCGCTCAGGTACTGCGGCAATTGCTCGCCGGAGTAGAGGACGGCGTCGGGTGCGTCGGGTGGTCGTCGTGGACGTCGCTATGGATCACCCCAAGACAAGGCGAAGACGTGGTTAGACGCGCAAGATCGATACAGAGTTGTGTGCGAGAACTAGAAAAAGAGGGGCGACCGGAGTCTACCTGTGGAGCTCGTCGGAGGAGAAGGCAGACGCGGCGGCGTCGGGAGCTTGACGTAGGCGACGTTCTGGGGCGCCCGCGGTCGAACAGAGGGTACTAGGAGATGCGTGAGGTCGAGAGGAGTCCACTCGCGTGAAGTAGAGGCAGAGGGGTGGTCGGAGTTGGCCGGAATTGCTGCGACAGCTCGTCGGAGACGGCGGCGGTGCAGAGAAGATTGGCGACAGCCTGGTGGCTCTCGAGGTATGGGGTTTGGGGGAAATGAAAGAGGAGGGAGAGGGGATTTATCACGCGTGGTCACTGCGAGGTTTAATCGTGGCATTAAGTCGAATTGACGATGCGAAATCACTGCCAGGAACAGGGAGGAACGGTCGAGCGGGTGAAGAGGAAGAACAGGAGGAGTGGGGTCCGCTGGTCAGTGGGAAAAGAAACGAGGGAGAGGTCCACCAGTCGGTGTCTGCGTGGGTTGTTTCTGTGGTGAAGAAAAACGGTCCGGGGGAGAGGACAGATGGGCTAGGTGGGCTGCTGTTGGGCCACTTCGTTGGGCTGGTATGTTTCCTCTATTTTTTTCTGTCTATTTGTTTTATTCTTTTCTAATTCTTTTTCTGTTTTGAAATTCAAACAATTATTCACACATTCAAACAACACTCAAATTAATTCAAACAAACACTCAACTTTACTTTGAATTTGGTTCTGTTTTTCAGCATAATCCAAATCTCAAAACAAAATAATAATTTTATTCTTTTTAAGATCCATTCTTTAATTTAAATAAATGGATATTTTAGTTATTTAATAATATAGGGTTTGTTTTAATTAATATAATATTCATTTAAAATCCAAACACTTTCAAATCTAAATCAGTAGGTTTATTTGGAAATACAGAATATTTGGAAAATTTGTTTAAAACAAAATAACCTCTTATTTTAGGGTCCATTAGTAATTAAATAAAATGGGCCTTAGCTATTAAATCAAATAGAGTTTGATTCTATTAATAAAATCTTTATTTGAAACCTAAATATTTTCACAACCAAATCAGTAGGTTTTATTTGGAAATAATAAATACTTGGAAACTTGTTTTAAAACAAAATAACATTTTATTTTAGAGTCCATTATTATTAAATACAATAGACCTTCATTATTAAACCAAATAGGATTTGTTTTGTTGAGAATATTTATTTTAAAATCTAAAATAAAGCCAAAACACTTTAGTAGGTTTTATTTGTGAATATCAAATATTTGGGAAAACTTATTTTAAATAATTTAATAAGTTTTGATGTTTCAATTAAATTGGTAAAACCTTTTATTTTCAAATAAGGTTGGATGTTAAATCCTTATTACTTTATTTAAAATAAACTTTTATTATTTTAATCAAAGAAAACTCTTTGGTTTCAAAATCTTGGCCAAGTTTAATTTGGCTTTATAAAATAATCCTTATTTATAAATCCATCTTTTCTTTTGAATACCAAATCTTCTATTAAGAGATCCAAAATAGTATTTTAAATATTTTTATTTTCCTTTAATAAAAATTTATCTTTTTAAATTTCTTTAGGATTTATTTGATTCAAATGGGTTTGAAGTTCCAATTGAGTTCAAAAAGTTTCTTCTGGCTCTGAAAATCAAACAAAGTTTTATTTTATTAATTTATTTTCACATTACAAGATTTGGAAAATCTTGGGATGTGACACTTATCAAAGTTCTTTTGTCCTCCCACTTAACTTTTACGAAAAAATTCATTTTTCAAGAAACTTCACGTTTCAAGCGACAAACCCTTTTGTCCTTGGTGTTATGGAGGAATAACCAATTGTTATTCGAAATAACCTACAAAGACATGCTCATCCGACTTTGGTTGTAAACATCTTACTTATGTTTAGCATACCAAAATTTAAGAAAGGACAACTTGGGTTTTACCCCAAACCATAACTCATATGGTGTCATTTAAACGGATCAAGATGGAGCTCTTTTCAGTGTAAAAGCGGTAGTCTCTAAAGCTTTAATCTTTTAAAACATAATGGCAGTTTTATAAATAACACCTTTGATCCAACCATGTCAAACAAGGTTTCATTACAAATCTCAAACACTCCATATTCCTATGGTGTTTCGCGATATGTAAATCTAGGTGTTTTGCTAAACTTGCAACTCAAATAAATCCCTTTATGATAAAATCATAATTCATTTATTTTCTTGTTACACTAGTAACTCAAATAAATCCCTTATGATAAAATCATAAACTATTTATTTTTCTTGTTACAATGATTTTTCACTTCATCTTGAAAGTCTTTGAAACATTTTTCAAATATTTCATACTTCTTTCTCATTAAGTGAATATTCACTCAAATTTCTGGAGAAAGCATATGAAGTTGAAACTCATCGCTTACGACTACACATAATGGACTACATACATCAATATGTATAAATTCCAATATTTTAGTCGTTCATTCTTCTTTGGCCTTTGAACGAAGTTTTAATTATCCCTAGGAAAGTCTCAAAAGCGTCACTTGATCAAATCAAAGACTCCAAAAATCCATGAATATGGATATTCTTCATGTTTTCTTTCCAATATAATTTAAACAACGATGTCACTTGGTAAGTGATCTTTCAATCATTTGTCTTGCGACATTTTAGCATTAGGTTTTATGGATGTGATTTCTCCAACTAGATTTGTAAATCATCCATCTTATATGGAATACGGTAATTATTTGAACAACCTTTGTTCTCATAATACCTGATTTAAATAACAATTATTAAAACAAATCTTGAAGTCAAGCTTTGATGTCAACGAGAAATACAAACAACGGTTTTTTTTTTCGATGAACATCATCACATATTCTCTTGCTAGTTACTTAGGCCATTGTGGTTCATGAATTGCGTTGTTCCGTATGAAATTTCATACCAACCAATTTGGTATCCAATACCCAAGAACCACATTGTTTAACAAGCAAAGAATACAACCATAACATGTATATCATCCATATACCTAAATTGAATATTTCCAATCTTTTCTTTTCTGCCAAATATATTTTATAGATTCTCTTTCAGCATTTCCTTGTCCTTTTTAAAAGAATCTATCAACATCAAAAGTGGCGCCATATACATGACACATAGTCCAAAGCGTGTATATTCAAATAATAATACCTTTGGACTTGCACTTTGAAGTAGATCACCATCATCAAAATGATCGGTATTCTTTCAAAATCCATTCTTTAGTAATATTTTAGTGTAGTAAACACTTTACATACATATTCTATTCATCCTTATCATGAAGACTTTCATGATCAAGCTACTATAGCTTATAAATAATCAAAAGCGGGATCTGGAGACCCATACTGACTCCCACACATTCAACGATGACTTTCTTGTGATCGTCGGAACCTTTTACGCTAGTATCTTAATCCCTTTGTTTCACGATATATTACATGTCCGAGATTCGATCATCGGTATCTCCATACCTAGTTTGATCTCATTACTGACATGCACTCTTTTCTCATTCCCGTGATATAACATTCTAGTGATCAAATCACTTGCTTGCAAGCTAACCAATGTGATATCACTGCCAAATATATTTTATAGATTCTCTTTCAGCATTTCCTTTTCCTTTTTAAAAGAATCTATCAACATCAAAAGTGGCGCCATATACATGACACATAGTCCAAAGCGTGTATATTCAAATAATAATACCTTTGGACTTGCACTTTGAAGTAGATCACCATCATCAAAATGATCGGTATTCGTTCAAAATCCATTCTTTAGTAATCTTTTAGTGTAGTAAACACTTTACATACATATTCTATTCATCCTTATCATGACGACTTTCATGATCAAGCAACTGTAGCTTATAAAGGCGAATCGTGAGTATAACATTACTTTCCAAAACCCTTTTGGATGATTAGGATGTCTAGCATCTCCAACCTTCGTAAATTCTCATCCAATATGAGAACATATATTATACACTATCATATTGCAACCAAAACATTGTTTTAGATATCGTTATATCTGCCACACATGATGGTTTCTGAAACAATTCTTTCAGCTCTAAGATAAACTTGATATTAAAACAATCAAGAATCATGGAGGCAAACATGATACTTAAGATACTAACACTGGAATTGTTACTCCCGATTTAATACCAACTATTAAATTTCATGGAGTAAATAGAGTTTGCTAAAAGTTTCCAATAGGACTTTAAACTTTAGATTGACACTCAACACATACGATACCAGTTCATAAAGTATATATCCAGAATTCTATAGTTCTATTATCTCAATTACAACTATGCATAAGGTGGTGAACGAATGCCAATGACTACAACAAATTATGCAAATTCACTTTGATTTAATTTATGATAAATTGAGTTCTACTAATCCAAATTAGAAATGAACTCCCACTCAAAAACGACATCCCTCGTGTCTTTTTGGTGATTACATGAACCAAATCCACTACACCAAGTCCGATCATCACGTGAGTCGGTGTAGCTTCAAAGGCGAGCATCCATATGGTCATCATATCAAAAACATATGACTCATGCTTAACCTTTCGGACCGTGTTCCAAGGCCATGTCTGTACATGATAAGCTCGCTAAGTAAGAACCTTAGTATTCGCGTGTGTAACTGTCTTACACCCGAGATATGCTCGTGGATTCAAGTACACCCGATCATCACGTGATGTCTTGAAGCGATGAAACATTGTCGGTGCATACTTAAGGAAGAACACATTCTTATCTTGATATCTAAATGAGGTATCATCTTATTATGCTAATAAAACGCCAAACAAGCAATATAAGATGCAATCAAAACATCACATGTTTATAAGTGAAATGATATGGTTCCCGCATATGATCTCCATCATGTGCACCGTGGAATGATCTCTATCATACCTTTATGTGTAAGGCCAAGGTCTATGGAACTTACATGCTATGTGTGTTGTAAGAGTATCATCTCATACTTCTACTTACAACATCACCATATCATAACACTAGCCCAGCAATAATCTAAACTAGACGCCTCTAATTTATCCATTGCAAGTTTTACGTGGCTTAGGGCTTTCAAAGATAGAACCGTTCTTACCTATGAACATGAACCACAACGAGGATAACCAAATTGTTGACAACTCGTTGCAAATTAGATATTGACTATAGTAGGAGAGACAGACATCCTCTAGCCACTTATGCAAAACTAGCTGCATGTCAAGCGTGGAACAGGTCTCATGTGCGAGCACATGTAAAGTTTGTCCGGGCCGCTTCATCCCACTATGCCACCAATATCCAAAGTACAACTAAGAAGCAATAAAATGATCATCATCGCGCACATACTCATATGTGTACTACCCGTGCAAAGTATCTACGCATAGATCCGGCTCTGATACCACCGTACGGTTCGCAGCATAGAAAACAAATTTTTCCTACGATGGGAACAACTATGTACCAAGATCTATCTACTAGATACAAACAACGGGCGGATGTATATCCGTAGAGAACATACCCTTGAAGACCGACAAAGCTTAGCGAGTCCAAACTCGTGGTTGATGTAGACGATCTCTTGCCGATCTCAAGATCGAGAGGAAGTCCTAGCGCCGCAAAACAGCAGCGCATCCGTGCTCGCACACACGTTCGAGGCACTGAGCAACCTCCGCCTCCTCGCTCCAGCGATGAGCGTAAGCACAACTCTTTCTTGCCGAATAGCCACCGGGAACATGTATCTCGCTAGTCCGAGACCATGGGGGATAAATACTAGAGGGGGAGAGAGATCCTTCACGAGGAGGTGTGAGTGAGAGAGAGGGAGGGGGCTCCTTTTATAGGGATAGGGGGGCACCCAAGGGTCCATGCGCCCAGCCATGGGGCTTCCCCCACCTCTTCCACATTCATGTGGGTGGACACTCCACTCACTCAAATGCCTTTCAATTCCCTCCACTCAAAAACCCACTCAAATTCCCATTAAATTTCCACCAAATTTAATGCAAACTCTCATTAAATAAAACTCCTTTTACTTATTCAGAATTTTGTCAATTACTTTAATGACAAACATTCACATATAACCCTTGCTAGTATTTCATTTCATATGCAGAAACACTTTCTGCAATTTCACCCGAAAACCCGTTTCGGTATCTAGTGAAATAAATTCCTGCGCTTGTTATTCTTTTCGGCATGAAACTTTTGCTCCAAATGGATGTCGGTGTCTCTTAAGTGTGTCACCCTACGGTTCGCGAATAATGCGGACATGATCGAGACCCCTCTCGGATCAATAATCAGAAGCAGGATCTGGAGACCCATACTGACTCCCACACATTCAACGATGACTTTCTTGTGATCGTCGGAACCTTTTACGCTAGTATCTTAATCCCTTTGTTTCACGATATATTACATGTCCGAGATTCGATCATTGGTATCTACATACCTAGTTTGATCTTGTTACTGACATGCACTCTTTTCTCGTTCCCGTGATATAACATTCTAGTGATCAAATCACTTGCTTGCAAGCTAACCAATGTGATATCACCGAGAGGGCCCAGAGTATATCTATCCATCATCAGGATGAACAAATTCCACTCTCGATCCATGGGCCTCAACATAACACTTTATTAGTTCTGAATCCATCTTTATAATCACCCTGTTACGGTGTGACATTTGATGTTATCAAGAAACTCTTCCGGTGTTAGTGATTGACATGATCTCATGGTCTAAGGATTAAGATCACTTTGTAAGTTGTTATAGCAATATAAACTCAGTGACTTTGATCGTAATGCTATACTTCGGATGAATGTTCATCACACCATTACACTAATGTTGTGACATCGTTATTAACAACATCCAATGTCCATGATCAGGAAACCTATGATCATATTGTTAATCAACGAGCTAGTTTATAAGAGAGGCATAACTAGGAACTTCCTTTTTGTTTATTAAACACACATGTATTAACGTTTCCGTATTAATACAATTATAGCATGTAAAATAAACATTTATCATAAACAAGGAATACGATAATAACCACTTTATTATTGCCTCTCGGGCATATTCCCTTCATGTAGGCATAATTTGAGTATAGTAATTATTTGAAAAATGATTTGAAGATCAAATAAAGTTTATTTGGTGTACATTGGACTTGTTTAAGATTCAATATTGTACACTTGTCTTGTTTGGTGTAGGAAAACCATCACATGACATTTGCATGCATTCATATATTTTTGTTTGTATATTTTGTTATGTGATTTTGGTGCCATTATTTTATGTGTAGATTTTGGTGCTAATAGTGATTGTGGTTGTGAAGATTGTTGCTACTCCCCAAACTACCAAGGAAAGTGGTGCTTCATGATTTATTCCTATATTTTACCTATGCACTAGAAATATTTTGTATAGGACTTGCATGAATATTTTGATAAGTATCTATATGCTATGCTTGGGAAATCCTAGTAGTTATAGAATTGTTAGAAATTTCTCTAAGTTAAGATGCTTACCATGCCATGCTTAGCCTAGCTAGTAGCAACCAAGGGTGGTTATATATTCATGTTATATGAAATATTTCTAAGTCTGTTGACTTGTGTTTTTGCTTAATAAAACAACTAAGTGAATGAAACACCTTGGTGGAATGGAAAGAATGGTTTGTGTTGAGTGGTTACACAAGGCCCATTTCTATGGTTTACCTTGTGTATCTCACTTGTGGAAAGCCACCCAGGAACAAAGGGATTTGAGATGCCAAATGTTAAGAAGCTTCTAGTGCAGCCACATGGCAATATGGGCTCTGCCTGGATCACATAGGTTGCAATAACTTAGCCATTTGGACAGTTGGTAGTAGTGGGATGATAGGTTGGAACGTGTCCATTTGGTCTAAGGGAAGTGTTGGGGATATGCTATATGGGTATCCTAATAGCATGTCTCTTATCCGACTAACCCGGGTGGCCCATAGTCGGTAGCATGGCCTATGGCCTGCTGGGCGGCCCAGTTAGGTGGATCTAGAAGGGAGGCCCATGCCGAATAAAGGAAGGATACGGTGGAGTCACCAGCGTACCCGGAGCCTTGGAGTGCAAGATACACAAGACTAGTAATAGACGGTGTAGGACTCTGTAACCTGTCCGGCTAGGACTTTTCCCTCTAACCCTAGGACCTGTCAACTATATAAGTCGGGCCTATGGGAGCCTTTAGGGCATCGATTCATACAACCTCGCATAGCGAACCTATCTCTGTAACTCGGCGTATTTCCCTTATAGTGATTTATAGCAGGAGTAGGATTCCGCCAACGTTGTGGGATCTGAACCTAGGTAAGCTGTGTTACCTCGTACCCGTCAACCGTCCACCTTACCCCACTTCTCTAAACACGCACTATGAGGACCCCTCCATGGCGTACTCGTCGGCAATACCACGATAGTTGGCGCCCACCGTGGGGCAAGAGGCGCTTCAGGCTCTTCAGCGGGCGAGGACCAAGATCTTCGTGGGAATCGGCTAAACTGTAGCCATCGGTCGCGTTCTCTTCTCCGGCAACGTTCCGATCGTCCCTCCCGACGAGTTCTGGATCCCGGCAAAGACGAAACCTACGCGGTGTTCGATTTTTCCTATCAGAGATATCCACCTCTTCATCGGCGAAACCGACTCGGGCACTAGTTCCCTGGGAGTCGGAGGAGCATCAAGACCCGTACGGACCGCCTACGGGCAGGATACGTTCACGGAAGGATCAATGTCGGATCTCTATTCAGAGTTTATCGACAAAGATTGGAAAAAATCTAGGCCCACCCAAACCGCCTCTGTGCAGGATATAAAGGTGGAAGATCACTGCAAATCCGCCGGCTTCGTCCGTGCGTCTGGACAGCAGAGATCCAAGTTCGTCGGCGTGGTTACCATCTTTGATCTGGCGCACTGCATTCAGAGAGAGGGTGAAAACCCCTGCAATTACCTGGCCAGGTGGCTCCGTATACGAGCCGACCTAGCCCACTACCCCGATGATAACGCTCTGTATCACTTCGTGGAAGGACTGGACCATGGCACGCTTCTCCGACATTATTTAAGACGGCAGCAGGCAACAGGACGCCTTACCCTCGAGGAGATGGTAAGCACGGTCAACAGCTACGCGGCAGCTGACGCGATAGCCCAGATGGAGCTTGCGCTCAGAGACGGAGAACCTCCGGTTCAGCAGCCGCCGCCACCGCCTCCCGCGGCCATCGTCGTAGCAGCACCACTACCTCTAGTCATCGTCGAGCCCGTTGCACCTCCACCGCCCATTATCGAGGAAGTCCTAGAACCCTCCGACTCTGTCATTGACGCGCTTTATGCTGATTTCAGTGCAGATTCAGAGGAGATAGACTTCAGTCCAGAAGAGCTAGACTCCGCTATGCAGGAGATGGAGGAGGAGTACTCGCGCGACGAGCAAGCCAACAACACCGTCGCGTCCCGAGGGGTGTTCGTCACCATTGGGACAGCGATGGATGAAGATCAACCCGGACGAGCTCCGCCTACGGCACTGGAAAGGGGAAGGGGCCACTTATTGCTGCTGACGATGATCGCGCAAAAGTCATGCCTCCTCCGCCTAACCCAGTGCAGCAGCCGCAGGAACTCGGCACCGTCCCGAGAAACAACAACACCGCAAACTTGCCGCCTCCAACATCCACGTCTGCAGCACCGCAAGTTACTCCAGCTGATAGAGTGATGTACGGCAATCTCCTCGTCGAGCCACTGACCGTTGCTCATATCCGGAACATGACCCAGCTTGATGAGAAGCGCCAGCAGCTGCTAGAGGAGGCGCAAGCCATCGCGGAGCAAGGCGCTAAGCTAGATCGAGATCTGGTCAACGCGCAGAAGTCCATAGAAAAAGCTAGAGCAATGGAGGCTGAGTACAAGACTCTGCTACATCAGCAGAAGGCTAAGAAATCTCTGGCTCGCGTCATCAACGATCCTGGCGTATGGCGTAACCTAGGATGGGCTCCCTATAAGCCGGCACAGGCCAAGACATACATTGACATTGAAGGCAAGTAGGTGATGCCCACCCCACTACTTAACCTCGCCGTCGCCAAGACCCTTCTGGAGCAGGATAGATCGCCTGAGGCAGTGGAACAGGTCTACGACCTAGTGGCCAAGGCGGTGAAGCAACAGGAAAAGGCCACCTCTCAGAGGCTTGATTCTAACCTAGCGCTCTGCCAGTATAGCCAGTACAAACCGCCAAGGGACAGATCTCCTCTTGATGTCGGGTCCCAGACGGGTTCATCAGAACAAAGACGGAGGGATGCACGCAATAGGAAGGATGCTATCCCAATATCCTCCGACCACGGAGAAAAGGCCCGACCTCGTCGCCCATCGCCACCGCCCTGATCTCCCCGACATCGCGAAGATTACAAAGCTCACCATCGTACGGATATGCCCCCACCAAAGCAGTGTGTCATCGTCATCCGCGACAACGCGGAGCAGACCTGTCATGATGGAAAGCGCAACCAAGGACATAAGAGCAGGTCGCGCCATGACCCTCCGCGTCCGACAAGCAACCGTGACAGGCATGAGGCGTCGCAGGAGGGTAACAGCAAGAAGGCTAACCCACCGCCACCTCTGACTCCGTCACCATGGCGGAGGAGGCCCGCGTCGTTCACGCAGCCCATCCCTTGTTGACAAGAACAAGAAGAAGAACCCGGAGCCATACGATGCGCGTTCGCGGATCAATAAGATCCACGAGGCCCGGGAAGGACCATACCTGGGACCACGTTGCTTTGGACCTGCAATACGGTCCGCAACTTACCCCAAAGGCTTCCGGATTGACAAGACCATCAAGCCCTATGACGGCACCGCCAAGCCAGCCACATGGTTGCAGGACTACGGCAACGCGGTGGAGATTGCCGTAGGCAACCCCAACGTCGCCATCAAGTACCTCCCATTAATGTTGGCGGGTACGGCCCGTCAATGGATCGACGACTTGCCGGAGAAATCTATCTACAACTGGTTGGACATGCAAGAAGCGTTCACCAAGAACTTTGAGGGTACATACAAGCGTCCCTGCACTATGGGCGATCTACAGCGGTGCGTGCAAGAGAAAGACGAGACATCTCGCGCCAACCTCTCCCGCTGGCTGGACATGAAGAATTCCTGCGCAGGAGTGCACGCTCAGACCGCCATGGCCGCCTTCATCGATGGGTTGGAAAGGGGCACGTTGCTCCGACATAAGCTGAAGTGCTTGCAGGATAATCACCAGCTTGACTTGAACAAGATGATTCAGTTGGCTAGTGAGTTCGCAGCTACCGACGACGATGCTCATGGCTCCTTGCCGTTCCAACTCAAGCTCGGAGGAACAGCAGTACAAAGCGGAAGACCGCTCCAGAATAAAAGCAATCTACCGACATGGTCTCTATGACTTTTGCAGGACGAGGAGAGGGCGGACAACGTGGCCGAGGAAGGGGAGCTTGTCGTGGGCAGCAACGAGGAAGTGAAACCACCTCGGTGCCGCTCCGCGTTCCCCAAACCTACGAGGAGTACCACGATATGCCATGCCTCGTACACCTCGACGTCAACGGCAAATCCACCCATACCAATCGACACTGCAAGTTCGTCAACGACCTCAAGGAAGACCCAAAGTCCGGCTACAAGCGAAGTCGGAAGAACAGACCGCGCGGCAAGGGCAAGGGGAAGAAGAAGGAGGAGGAGTCCAAGGATTCAAGTGACATGGACGAGGACGTTGACCCCAAGCACACCGCCAAGATCAGAGACAAAGGCAAGAACCCCTTCGCAAAGAAGGCCCCAGTCTACCACACTTTTCTTGGAACCCCCACCGTCCAACAACAGAAGACCTCTCTGAGGATCCTAATGGCAACTCTCCCCCCAGTCCCCCAGTACCTGCGCTGGTCGGAGGTTCCAATAACTTGGGACAGGACGGACCACCCAGACCTTATACCCACGGAGAACCAGTACGCCATGGTCATCAACCCCTTGATTGACGGCGTGGAGTTCACCAAGTGTATGGTGGATAGTGGAAGCAGCATCAACATCATGTACCTGGATACACTGCAAAAGATGAACTTGACGGAGGCAAACCTAAGGAGGACCAACACCATCTTCACGGCGCAGTTCCTGGTCAGGAGGCTCGGTCCCTCGGGTGCATTACACTTCAGGTTGACTTTGGCGATGTTAATAATTACCATCAAGAGCGCATGACCTTCGAGGTGGTCCCCTTCAAGAGCATGTACCACGTCATATTCGGCCGTGACATATTCCACACGTTCATGGCCAAGCCATGCTTCGTCTACAACAAGCTCAAGATACCCGGACCAAACGGCATCATCACCGTATCCGGAAGCTTTACCAAGGCAAGGGACTGCGAGATCAACGAAGCAGCCATTGCAGAAGCTGTCCTCTACAGCGAAGAATTCAAAGAGATCCAGAGCAGGGTCGATGACTTAGAGATGCCCGCGTTGAAGAAGCAGATCTCCGACTCCGCTCCCGCGTTCAAGGCCGCCATCGATACCAAGCCGGTGGAACTTGTGGTAGGCGATGCCTCCAAGGTCACCGCCATTGGGACGAACCTGGATCCCAAATAGGAAAGCGCGCTCGTCGAGTTCCTCTATGAGAACAGGGACATCTTTGCCTGGCAACCTGCCGACATGAAAGGTGTACCTAGGGAACTTGCCGAGCACAGCTTAAACATTGATCCAAAATGCAAACCAGTGAAACAACCTCTACGACGCTCTGGAGATGAGAAGAGACGCGCCATTGGCGAAGAGATAGCTAGGTTACTTAAGGCTAGATTTATCCGAGAAGTCCTTCACACCCAATGGGTGGCCAATCCTGTACTTGTCCCCAAAAAGGGAACCAATGAATTAAGAATGTGTGTTGATTACACCGGCTTGAACAAAGCATGTCCCAAAGATCCGTTTGCTTTGCCTCGCATTGACCAAGTCATTGACTCGACGGCTGGCTCGGAACTTTTGCGTTTTCTCGATGCATACTCAGGATACCACCAGATCAAGATGAGGAAGTCGGACCAACTGGCCACTTCGTTCACTACCCCGTACGGCACGTTTTGCTATGTCACGATGCCCTTTGGGGCTGAAAAACGCAGGTGCTACCTACCAGCGGACAATGCAGCGTTGCCTTCACGACCAAATTGGTCGGAACGTTCATGCCTACGTGGACGATATTGCGGTGATGTCCAAAAAGTCGAACGACTTAATCTCCGACTTAAAAGAAACCTTTGATAATCTTTGGAAATACAACATGATGCTTAACCCTAAGAAGTGCGTCTTCAGGGTTCCAGCCGGCAAATTGTTGGGCTTCATCATTTTCCAGCGTGGAATCGAAGTCAACCCGGAGAAGATCAAGGCCATATTGAACATAAACCGTCCGACATGCCTAAAGGACATTCAACGACTAACAGGCTATGTGGCAGCAGTTAGTCGGTTCGTCGGCCGACTTGGAGAGAAGGCTCTGCCGCTGTACAAGTTGCTGAAGAAGGCGGACAAATTAACTTGGACGGACGAAGCAGATGCAGCATTGAAGCAGCTCAAGGAGATTCTTTCCTCAGCGCCCATCCTTGCAGCACCCGTGCCTGGAGAGCCCCTGTTAATTTACATGGCGGCAACCAACCGGGTTATCAGCATCGTCGTCGTGGTAGAGCGGAAGGAACCAGGCTATGATCACGGAGTTCAACGACCAGTTTACTATGTGAGCGAGATCTTGACGGAGTCTAAGCAGCGTTACCCGCACTACCAAAAGATAGCTTATGGAGTATTCCTTGCTTCTCGGAAGCTGAGGCATTACTTTCAGGAGCACCCAATCACAGTGGTGAGCAAGACTCCACTGTCCGACATCATCAATAACAGCGACGCTACAGGAAGGGTCGTGAAGTGGGGCATTGAACTTGCCGCCTTCGAGATCACCTACAAGAGACGCGACGCTATCAAGTCACAAGCCTTGGCGGATTTTGTTGCAGATTGAACGGAGATGCTAGATGCTACTCCGTTGCCAGAACCAGAGTACTGGGTGATGCACTTTGACGGATCAAAGCTGCTCAATGGCTCGGGGGCTGGTGTATTGCTACAGTCACCAACAGGAGACAAGCTACACTACGTTCTGCAGATCCACTTCGAGGCTACAAACAACATGGCGGAGTATGAAGCACTCATTCACGGACTACGTGTAGCCAAGGATATTGGCATCAAGCGCATAGTTTGTTGTGGAGATTCTGACTTGGTTGCCCAGCAGGTGGCTGGCACCTGGAATGCGCGGAACCCTATGATGGCGGCATATCGAGACGAAGTGGACGAGATATCCAAGAGCTTCTTGGGCTACGAAGTTAAGTATGTACATAGGGAACAAAACGAGGCGGCTGATCTGTTGTCTAAGCTAGGATCAGGGCGCAAGCGAATTCCGCCAGGAGTTTTCCTAGATCACCTGCGCACACCATCTGTGAAGGGAGCCGACGTCGACAACCCGGATAGAACTGACTCTTTCATCAACATGGTGACTAAGGTCCCTCCGGCTTGGACAAAACCGTTCATGGAATATCTCGAACACGGAATTTTGCCCGATGACGAAGTCGAAAGACGGCAAATAGTAAGACGAGCAAAGGGTTATACCATAATCAATGGGCAACTCTACAAAAGGAGCACTACTGCTGTATACCTAAAGTGTGTTTCCCATCTAGAAGGTATGGAAATCCTACGCAAAATCCATCTCGGAGATTGCGGGCACCACGCCGCTCCTCGATCGTTGGTCGCGAAAGCCTTCTAGCAAGGATTCTACAGGCTCACCGCGAAGGCGGACGCCAATAAGCTGGTTGAGACATGCATGGGATGCCAGTATTATGCCCGACAACCACATGTTCCTGCTGAAGAACTGCGAACAATACCAATAACTTGGTCGTTTGCAGTCTGGGGGCTAGACATGGTGGGACCGTTGCAGACGACACCTTGTGGGTTTACGCATCTGCTTGTAGCAGTTGACAAATTCACTAAATGGATAGAAGCTAAACCCATTAGAAAGCTTGATGGGGCAACTGCCCTCAGGTTCGTCTGAGATCTAGTGGTGAGATTTGGTCTCCCACATAGCATTATCACCGACAATGGCAGCAATTTATCACTCGGAGAAGTGGAGGCATATTGCTGGGAGAAAGGCATCCGACTTGACCTTGCATCTGTGGCACACCCACAATCCAACAGTCAGGTTGAGCGAGCCAATGGATTAATTCTGCAGGGAATCAAGCCACGTCTCGAGGCACCGCTACATAGAGCAGCTGGAGCCTGGGCGGAAGAATTTCCATCTGTGCTGTGGAGTTTACGAACTACACCCAACAGATCTACCGGCTACACCCCTTACTTCATGGTATATGGAGCAGAAGCCATCCTGCCCTCCGACATCCTCCATGATGCACCAAGAGTTGCCGCCTACGACGAGGATAACGCTGAAGAATCCAGATGCCTAGATGTGGACCTTCTCGAGGAGGAGCACGTTTTGGCATGTCAAAGATCCGCCATCTACCAGTAGAAGCTACGCAGCTACCATAGTCACCGCGTTCAGCATCACTCGTTTAAAGAGGGGGATTGTTGATCCGACTTAAGCAGAAGAATTCACACAAATTATCCCTGCCATGGGAAGGACCGTTCATCATAAGCAAGGCGTTGCTCAATGGGTATTACTACCTTGTTGACAATCGTGAACTAAAGGATAGACCCAACGAGGATCATAAGCGTAAGCGACGTGACCCGGATGATGACTACCCGGAGCTTGATTGGCCATGGAACATAGCACAGCTACATCCTTTTTACACTTAGCATTTTTTTATCTAATTGTGTATCTCTTATATGATCAATGAAATAAAGCTCTTTGGTTCACTCATATTTCTGAGTCTTTTACCTCCTTTAGTGTTCATTTTTGGATCATGTAAAACCTTCATGCACAAGTTTTGCGTTTGCACTTGTGAAAATTCCTCCATGGGCGTTAGCTTAAGTTTTCTGGTCTACACGTTCTTTGTCGTTTTTATGTGGATTCTGGAGTAGTGACTTTCGGCACTTATTGTCGGCGATTTTGTGCTCAGGTTATTGAAGGTTCCATTGGGCATCATCACCTAAGCGTATGGTTCCGACAATGAGTCTTCCGACTCACGAAAGGTCAAGCATAAGAACCAAAGTAATGGATAAGCCAGCACTTGCTTAAAAAATATATACATGCTGGGAACTAAGTTCTTAAGTGGCAGGAAATAACAACCATTGTTTTCCGCCTTAAGTTACATCATCAATTTTTTTCCGCGCATACACCAAAGGAAAAACAAATATTACATAGTGTTTTTAACTCTTTGGGCGCAGGAGACTTGGAAGCAACACCGTCCCCAGCCGGAGAATCACCCTCAACATCGGCGCTATGATGAGACTCGGAAGAATCTTGGTTGACGCTGTCGATGGTGTTCATGGGCACGAAGACATCGATGTCCACCAACTCGGCAACTCTAGTGTCATAACCCGCGAGTGATGACAAGATGGCTTCGTGATCAATCTCTTTGCCGTCATCATCAACGTCGGGATACCAGAGGTCACCGTGTTGATGTCGGCACCTTCGTAGTTGAAAGAACATGTTGGGCCCCCATGTGTGGTTTTGGTAATTAATGACAATCTTCATGGAATAATGTGTGTATTAAGTTATACTTGTAGGATTTGTCCATTAGCATCGCTTGGAGCATGTGTTGGCTTCAAGGTCGATGAAATGAGAAGAAGATGTGATGATCAAGCTCAAAATGCGCCATCTATAGAAGATCTCATGTTTGAGGCTTGCCATCCTCGGTGATCATGGATCGATGATGAAGAATCAAGAAAGGCGTTCCATCTTGAGAAGGGAAAGATCGTCTACATCGAGCTCAAGTGGAATGCTCAAGGCAAAGGTATAATCTTGATAGGTTTTCCCTTTTGCCGGTCTCACGTTGTGTGAGAGAGACCGGGTTTAGGATAGATAACCGTACTATTAAGAGGGGCTCTCGTATGAGTAATTCGGTCACATCGTTCGGAGAGAGCTCAAACCTTTGCATATTTGCACCATCATATTTGGTTGTTATTTGTTCTTATCCATGTGAGGATATAGAGCTTGTGTTAATATCCATAACAAGCTCTTGTTCATCAAAATCGGATCTTCCGTTTGTATCTTGTTGCGATTTTGATCTTGGCAGCTTTTCGGTTTCTCACCAAGTGGGGTATCTCACATTATTATACATGATACATTCTCACTTGGTGATAACCAATATTTTCACCTTTCATAGGGTAGCCCATGTCGTCCTTTTTCCAACGCAATTGGAATCAGGTCTATCGGAGTTACCAATCAAAAGTTATAGAGGTTTGAATTTTCCTAGGTACCAAAATGCGGTACTACCGCATTTTGGTACCTGGCGCGGCAGTAGGTTTTGGCAAGTTGCCAAATGCCACTGCCCTCCTAGGTACCAAAATGCGGTAGTACCGCATTTTAGTACCTAGCAAGGCAGAAGGTTTTGGAAAGTTTCCAAAATCCACTGCCGGGCTAGGTACCAAAAAGCGGTAGTACCGCATTTTAGTACCTAGCGCGGTAGAAGGTTTTTTTACTTCGTCATTTGGATCTATTCTCCCTTGCTGGACTATGATGTTTCTTTGCATGATATTATAGAGGTTGTTGTCCTCTTCGAAACGAGCCCAAGATCATCGAAATCGGAGTCCGGATGCAACAGTTATGGCTGTTTTCGTTCTGTGATGACCGGTAGTACCGGACCAGGATCCGGTAGTACCGGGGTCCGGTAGTACCGCTTTTTGGTACCGGGGAGCACAGAGAGAAAATGCGTTTGGAGTCCCAGGAACCCCAGGAAATGTCTGGTAGTGCCGGGAAAGTCCGGTAGTACCGGGAAAAATCCGGTAGTACCGGGAATCACGTTTTTGGGCTGTAACGGTTGGATTTTGGAGGGACCTATATAAGGGGCCTTCTTCCCCAATGGTTTCTCAACCATTGTTGCAAGTTTTCCCCTCCATTGTTGACCTTCTTGAGCTTGCTTTCTCTCAATCCCTCCAATGATTCTTGCATATTCTTGAGGGATTTGAAAGAGGAGATCTAGATCTACAATCCCACCAATCAATCTCTCCTCTAAGTGAGGGGAACATATTGGGATCTAGATCTTGGAGTCTTTTGTGGATTTCCTCCATTGTTCTTCCTCTCTTATTACCCCATAAGCTTTTGTAGATTTGGTGGAATTTGGGAGAGAAGGATTTGAACACCTTTGTGGTTTTCTTGCCATTTGCATTTGGTGCATCGGTTTGAGTTCTCCTCGGAGGATTTGGTTTGAGTTGCTCATTGGAGCTCGTCCCTCTTGGGTTCTAGGAACCCTAGACGGTTTTCTGGCCTTGGTGGCATTGTGGCCTTGGTGGCATTTGTTGAGGCCTTTTGTGGCATTTGTTGGGAGCCTCCAATTAAGTTGTGGAGAAGTGCCCCAACCTTGTGAGAGGTTCCGGTTGCCACCGACAAGTGCACCGATAGTGGAAGCGTGGATCGATCCCGTTGGGGTGAGATTCAGCGGAGAATAAGGGATGCCTTTTGTGGCGTTGGTGGTTTGATACCACCCCCTCTCCAAACTAGACGTACTCCATGTTGGGAGGAACTCGGTAAAATATCGGTGTCCCCGCGTGCCTCGGTTATCTCTATACCCGAGCTCTTTACTTATGCACTTTACATTGTGATAGCCTTCGTGCTTGAAGTAATATATATCTTGCTATCACTTTGTTGCTTGTATTGCTTAGCATAAGTTGTTGGTGCACAAAGGTGAACCTTAGTTGTTCTAGGTTGTGCTTAACAAAGTAAACACTAGTTTTATTCCGCCTTTGTTGAGCCTCTCTAGGAAAAGTTTTAATCGCCTATTCACCCCCCCCCCTAGGCGACATCCGTATCCTTTCAATTGGTATCAGAGCCCGGTCTCTCATTTTAGGCTTCACCGCCTTGAGAGTAAAGATGTCGGATAGGGGATTAGTGCACAAGGACACGCTCACATTCGATGGCACAAATTATGATGTTTGGAAAATTCGCATGCTTAATTTATTTCGGGAAATTCACCCAATTATCGAGGGCTATCTATATGTGGGTTTATCTTCTCCTATGGATACCCAAAACGAATCTTTAGAGGAGAAGTTGAACTCTCATATAGATGCTCTAGCTACTAAAATTCTTTTGCATGTTGTGAGCAATATAATTCTTTCGTCTATCATGCCTTATTCAAGCGCTGGTGAGATATGGACCAAGCTTCAAGATAAATATAGCAAGTCCAACATTATTGAGGATGATTGTGTTGCTTCCACTTCCGGTCGAGATGAGTTCTCATCCTCTACCACTTCACCAACATGTGACTTTTCACAAGGTAATTATATGGTGAGTGGTGATAGAAATTGCAATATGGATAGTGTGTTCACTATTTGTAATCCCTCATATCTATCTAGTTGCAATGATCTATCTTTGGACCTTAACACTTCTAGCACTCAAAATTCCTCACATGCTTGTGTTAATAGTCCTTGCATATCATGTAGAAATGACTTAAATAAATATCATGATGATATGCTCATGTTGTCTTGTAGCCATGATAAAAATGCTTCTATTTCCTCTAGTGCTTGTGTTGCTAACCATGTAGAGGAAAATGAAGATTCTATGGGCCAAGACAAGGTCTTGAAGAGAGCTACAAGTGCAATCTCATCATCACCTTCTTCCGGTTCTCACATGTGCCTTATGACTAAGGGAACAAAGGTAACCTCTTTGGATCCCATTGTATCTCATGATGATGATGATGAGGTTGAGAATGATAATGATGATTATAGAGGTAAGTATGATATTACCTCTATTAAGAAAATGGGAGAGGTTGTCTATAGTGCTCTCTACAAAAATAAACTTGCTTCCTCCAACCTTCTTGAAATCTTGAATTATACTATAGAAGGCAATGATCTTATTGAGGAGCAAGAAAACATAATTGATGAAAAGTTTGCACTTGAGCGTGAATATGCTAATGAACTTGCTCAAGTAAAGGACTCCCTTGAAGAAGAACAAACCACCAAAGAATCTCTTGAGGAGACTTTTACTCTAGAATTATCTAGAGTAAAGGAATACCATGATAGAGAACTTGCGGTGGCTAACTCCTTCAAGATTAAAAATGATGAACTTGAAGTTTCTTATGCTAAACTTGTTGAGGATTTTGAGCACCTCAAAAATGGCTCTAGGGTCATAAAGGGTGAGCTCATCAAACTCACCGAGTCACATGAGCAACTTAAAGCCTCGTATTCAAAAGAGCTTGACAAGTTGCCCTCACCTCTTGCTAATAGTAATGATGCTTGTGCTACTAACTCTATTTCTTGTGAAGCATCTATTTTGAAGGAGAATGTTGAGCTAAAGGCTCAACTTACTTTGCTAACTAGCAACTATGGGAAATTAGAAGAAAGCCATGATAAGCTCTCAAGCTCGCATGAGGATCTCCTAGTCTCCCATGGTAGGCTAAAGTTGGCTCATGAGGCCATCATGTCAAAGGTAACATCTAGTGGGCCTCATGTGGACATTAGCACTATATCTACTCCAAATGTTATATTGCCATGTGCTAGTCCTTGTAATTCATCCTCTCACAACCATGCTATATCTCGTGATGAATTACATTCCATGCCTTGTTGCTCTAACAATGTAGCATCTACTTCCTCTAGTACTTGTATTGAAACTAACCATGTAGAGGAAATCAAAGAGCTCAAGGCTCAAGTCACTTCTTTGAAGAATGACTTGAAAAGGGGTCAACAAGGGAAGGTCACACTCAACAAAATTTTGAGTGTGCAAAAATCCCCCAATGACAAGAGTGGGCTTGGATTCAACTCCAATGTCAAGAATAAGTCCACTATCAAGTTGAAGCACAAAGACAACAAGAAGAATGGCCAAGATCAAGTCAAGAATCCGGCCAACATTGTTTGCTTCAAGTGCAAGGAAGAAGGGCACCACGTTAGATCTTGCCCATTGAAGAAAAGGTCTCTTAGTGTGAAGAAACAAGGGAAGCGGCCTCAAGCTCCACCTCAAGTCACTAATGGGCCCCTTCCTAAGAGGACTACTCGAGCTATCCCTCGAGTTGTGGCTTCACCTAAGAAGAAAGATGGCAAGAGTAGAACTTGCTACATATGCCGTGAGAAGGGGCATATTTCTTCCTCATGCACTATCGGTATCTCCTCATCCAACCCTATCATTATTGATGATGCTTATTCTCTTTGTAAGGATGAGGTGGGCAATGTGTTTGCCAAATTTGTTGGTGCCCAATGTGGTGTCAAGAAAAGAACCATTTGGGTTGCCAAGCCTATTGTGACTAACTTCTTAGGACCCAACTTGGTTGGGGACCAACAAGCCAAAACTTGATCAATAGGTGTGTTTTGGAGGGCATTGGAGACTTGGTTACATTATGAAGAATTGAGGGATCTTCATCTAGTATAATTGTCAAGCCAAGCCTTTTGGGATTATCATGCTCATATTATATTTCCATTGTTCCTCCTTGCGGTAACATATGCTTAACTCATTTCATTGAACGTTACTCGCCCCCTTGTGCATGTGTTGGTTTTATATCTTCCATGTTTTGTACATGTTGTGCTTTCCACTTAATTATCTTGAGATATCAAGTATATTTGTGTATGATTAGGTGGCACACCATGTATGTGTGTTTCTTGTATTGGAGCCTTACTTGGTTATATTTGGTATCTTATGTGGCCCTTGTGAGAGATTAATGGACTATCCCATTTTGGGGGAGTGTTATGCTTAGGCATTCCATAAACCTAAAAATGTGTGTACATGAGGAATACCACCTAGTATTTATATTGGAAGATTATATAGTCTCTTTGTGGTATGTTTCTCATGAGAAATTTAATTTTATAATGTCCATTCATTATCTCTATTTGTATCATTTTGCCTCGTGTTGGTTTTATGGTAGTATCACATTATGGGGGAGTCATATGCTTAGTGCATACTACAATCCTAGAAAATGTGAATATTCGAGGTTGTGTCACTTAGAATTGATATTGATAATTATCTAGCACCTATGTGACACATTTGCTCATACAAGTTCCAATTTGATTAAATGGTTTTATTGATCTTATTTTGGATCTTGTATATGAGAGTGGTTCTTGGTATGTGTTTCCTCATATTTAGATATTTATATTCGGATGGAAACCATTTGCTTCAAGTTACTCTAATCACTAGTGATTGTGTGACTATTGGAAGCTACCAAGAATCTTGTTCGAAGTATCATGCTCAATTCTTATATTTAGTTATATGCTTCTTGTTGTGACTATGATCTTGGATATCCATGCAAGCTACCTTGGGAAAGTTATTCCCAATATATTTTGTCCTTAGACAATGAGTACCCAATTTATGGTAGAATTTATTGATCATATTCACTTTGGCCCTTTCTTATTTTTATTCTATCTTTGGCCAAGAAAATGTTTTGTGTTGTCTCCCAAGCCTTCCTTGCTTCTTGTGGATCTTCTTATTTTATTGATATCCTCTTGTGTTTTACTTATTGTAGGTACTAGTGATGATCCCATTTGTGTGGATTTTGCATTTAAAAGGAAAATCCTACATAATGCACTATCTATGGGGGAGCTCTCCTATATTATTTAGAACACTCATATTTATGCTTCTTTGTTTGGTCCATATCGGGTTTTATGTGCTTGGAACCTCAATCTTTTCGTTTTGGTATTTGTGCCATCATGAGAAGTTTGGGGAGTTTGGTTTCTTGTTGGAACCTTGCTCCGTTTGGGAGTTGGTTTTGTCTCATTCCTTGCTTCTTGATTTGACCATTTTAGAATGAGATAAATCCTTGAGCATTTTTTATTTCTATCTATTTTTGCTCTTTTGGCCTTAGCCTAGTTCATTTGTTGAACTTGTGATCTTTCATGTGTTGAATTGGGTCTTTGATACAATTTGGACACCGCTTGTCTTGTCACACTCTTGTGTGTGTCATCTTGGTTTACTTGGTGTTTTTGCTCAAATTGTATCTCATTTTTGGTTCTTGAAAGCCTTGTGCATGTATATTTACTACATATCTATATTATGGCATGCTTGCTTTCTTTGACCCAATATATAGGGGAAACTCCACCAAATCCCATCGGCTAAGTTGTGCATGAAATTCAATTTCATATCAATATGCACATATTTATGTGGATTCTCTCCTATGTATTGTAGTTGCACTAACTACATTGGACCCAATAAGTTTGGGGACCATTTTGTACTTAAATGTGTTTTAGGTACATTGGAGATATATTGGACGCTTGTCTCTCAATTTTGAAGAAGTGATGCTTAGAAGAAAATTTGAGGCAAGCTATAGGATGATCAACGAATTCATATCCTCTACATCCTACCAATTATATCTCGGTAACAAGTATCTCTTTCTCATGCTCACATATCTTGATTCCAACCGTTTGTCGGTTGCCTTCTAGCATGAATTAATGTATTTGTAATTGTTGTAGTTCTAGCCATGGTTTTAAGAGGACTCTCTATTGTATATGTGTTTAAGTTGAGATGAGTGCATATAATTGGGACTATACAAAATCATGCATATGATCCTCCAATCCCAAATATGTCAATCTAGCAATTTTATTGCCTATCATTTCATCAACTTCTCTCATATGCAATAGTGAGATTTTGCTAGTTTTAGTGATACTTGTTGCCTTTCTCCATATATTCCAACTTTCTCCTTTTCCCTTGGTGATAGTTGTAATATATGTAGTGTGTTGGTTTTTGAAGCTCATTAATGTACAATAAGATATATGTGAGCCTTTGGCCATGCTTTGAAGCAAAAATCTTATTAGTATATGTTGTGACTTCATTTTTTCTTCCATGTGCTTTATTGTATATCTTCCTTGTGTGTGCTTGTTTCTTTATGGGCATATGTCTTTGTGATGTCATCCACTTAGACACATATACACATATGAGAAGATAATTTTAGTTGATTTTTAAATACTTGGATACCACCTTTCTATTCCTTTTGATTCTTCGGCGGCTTCCAAAATTAATTGCCTATGAGTGCTTGTTCCTCTTGTTTGCATCTTTGGGCACTCATATTTATTATCTCATGCCTTGTATTGTTAAATGAACATGGATGAGTGAGGATTCCATGATTATGCACCTTGATCCCAAATACAATTATCATAATTGGTGCATTATCTTTGGGGAGCTCATCTAATTCATTTAATAATCCTCATTTGTCTTCTTTCTCATTTGTTGTGCTTTAAATGCTTATGGGGGAGCAAGGATTCCATATTTGTGCATTATGTATTCCAATGCATTTATTTTACAATTGTGCCCAAATCTTGGGGAGCTTCTCTATTTGTTATTTGAAGCACTCTTTTGCTCATATCATAACATCTTGTTGTTTCCATTTGGACTCATTCATTGTTTTCATTTGGTTTGTCGGATCTTGTAAATTGCTTGCATCATTTGACTTTATTTTGGCAATCTTGGGATCCTCGATATAGTTCTACTCCCTCCCAAGTATTCATCATTGGATATGTGCGAAGGCACACCTTTGGAGGAATTATTACTATATTTTACTTCTAGAACTTGTCACCCATTTCGGCAATCGATGCCAATGGGGGAGAAGTTTTAGAGGTTTTAAGGGAATTTGGTTTATGCATTGAGTTTGTTCTTGTGCATTTGCCTCTCATGCTCTTGCATCTTTGTTGTTGCTTAGCATGTGGTATATATAGAGGAAACTCCACCAATGATAATGATTGGCAATATATGCAATGAAATTCAAGTTCATCACACATGCATAGATTGTGGGCGAGTTTGCTCTATATATGGTGGTGGTACCAATATCACATACTTTTGTAGTATTTGATATTGGTATTACCATTTTATTCATTAATATTCCTTATATAAACCCTCTTAAAGGGATTGTCATCAATTACCAAAATGGGGGAGATTGAAAGAACATGTTGGGACCCATGTGTGGTTTTGGTAATTAATGACAATCTTCATGGACTAATGTGTGTATTAAGTTATACTTGTAGGATTTGTCCATTAGCATCGCTTGGAGCATGTGTTGGCTTCAAGGTCGATGAAATGAGAAGAAGATGTGATGATCAAGCTCAAAATGCGCCATCTATAGAAGATCTCATGTTTGAGGCTTGCCATCCTCGGTGATCATGGATCGATGATGAAGAATCAAGAAAGGCGTTCCATCTTGAGAAGGGAAAGATCGTCTACATCGAGCTCAAGTGGAATGCTCAAGGCAAAGGTATAATCTTGATAGGTTTTCCCTTTTGCCGGTCTCACGTTGTGTGAGAGAGACCGGGTTTAGGATAGATAACCGTACTATTAAGAGGGGCTCTCGTATGAGTAATTCGGTCACATCATTCGGAGAGAGCTCAAACCTTTGCATATTTGCATCATCATATTTGGTTGTTATTTGTTCTTATCCATGTGAGGATATAGAGCTTGTGTTAATATCCATAACAAGCTCTTGTTCATCAAAATCGGATCTTCCGTTTGTATCTTGTTGCGATTTTGATCTTGGCAGCTTTTCGGTTTCTCACCAAGTGAGGTATCTCACATTATTATACATGATACATTCTCACTTGGTGATAACCAATATTTTCAACTTTCATAGGGTAGCCCATGTCGTCCTTTTTCCAACGCAATTGGAATCAGGTTGATCGGAGTTACCAATCAAAAGTTATAGAGGTTTGAATTTTCCTAGGTACCAAAATGCGGTAGTACCGCATTTTAGTACCTGGCGCGGCAGTAGGTTTTGGCAAGTTGCCAAATTCCACTGCCCTCCTAGGTACCAAAATAGTACCGCATTTTAGTACCTAGCAAGGCAGAAGGTTTTGGAAAGTTTCCAAAATCCACTGTCGGGCTAGGTACCAAAAAGCGGTAGTACCGCATTTTAGTACCTAGCGCGGTAGAAGGTTTTTTTACTTCGTCATTTGGACCTATTCTCCCTTGCTGGACTATGATGTTTCTTTGCATGATCTTATAGAGGTTGTTGTACTCTTCAAAACGAGCCCAAGATCATCGAAATCGGAGTCCGGATGCAAAAGTTATGGCTGTTTTCGTTCTGTGATGACCGGTAGTACCGGACCAGGATCCGGTAGTACCGGGGTCCGGTAGTACCGCTTTTTGGTACCGGGGAGCGCAGAGAGAAAATGCGTTTGGAGTCCCAGGAACCCCAGGAAATGTCCGGTAGTGCCGGGAAAGTCCGGTAGTACCGGGAAAAAGTCCGGTAGTACCGGGAATCGCGTTTTTGGGCTGCAACGGTTGGATTTTGGAGGGACCTATATAAGGGGCCTTCTTCCCCAATGGTTCCTCAACCATTGTTGCAAGTTTTCCCCTCCATTGTTGACCTTCTTGAGCTTGCTTTCTCTCAATCCCTCCAATGATTCTTGCATATTCTTGAGGGATTTGAAAGAGGAGATCTAGATCTACAATCCCACCAATCAATCTCTCCTCTAAGTGAGGGGAACATATTGGGATCTAGATCTTGGAGTCTTTTGTGGATTTCCTCCATTGTTCTTCCTCTCTTATTCCCCCATAAGCTTTTGTAGATTTGGTGGAATTTGGGAGAGAAGGATTTGAACACCTTTGTGGTTTTCTTGCCATTTGCATTTGGTGCATCGGTTTGAGTTCTCCTCGGAGGATTTGGTTTGAGTTGCTCATTGGAGCTCGTCCCTCTTGGGTTCTAGGAACCCTAGACGGTTTTCTGGCCTTGGTGGCATTGTGGCCTTGGTGGCATTTGTTGAGGCCTTTTGTGGCATTTGTTGGGAGCCTCCAATTAAGTTGTGGAGAAGTGCCCCAACCTTGTGAGAGGTTCCGGTTGCCACCGACAAGTGCACCGATAGTGGAAGCGTGGATCGATCCCGTTGGGGTGAGATTCAGCGGAGAATAAGGGAGGCCTTTTGTGGCGTTGGTGGTTTGATACCACCCCCTCTCCAAACGAGACGTACTCCATGTTGGGAGGAACTCGGTAAAATATCGGTGTCCCCGCGTGCCTCGGTTATCTCTATACCCGAGCTCTTTACTTATGCACTTTACATTGTGATAGCCTTCGTGCTTGAAGTAATATATATCTTGCTATCACTTTGTTGCTTGTATTGCTTAGCATAAGTTGTTGGTGCACAAAGGTGAACCTTAGTTGTTCTAGGTTGTGCTTAACAAAGTAAACACTAGTTTTATTCCGCCTTTGTTGAGCCTCTCTAGGAAAAGTTTTAATCGCCTATTCACCCCCCTAGGCGACATCCATATCCTTTCAGTAGTGTGCCTTCACCATTGAGAGCGCCATCCTTGTGCCAGCCCGTGCACATGAAGCTTTCCAGCTCGTAACACGCTCGGGGGCTTGGCGCGGAATCTCCGAGTACTTCGTCACGGAGTCCGAGGCCTTGATGTATATCTGGAGGGGCTTGGCAATCTCCTTGGCTTGGGTGATGACGGTGTTGATGAAGTTGCCGGCAAGAACCATGCATTCCTTGTCCGAAGGAGGCGAGCGGTTTAAACCCATAGGAGCTGAAAATTCCGACAATGAGCGCATAAGTTCAATAAACTCTAAGTATCCAAACTACAGAAATATAAGGCGGAGTAAACTTACTGACGATGCTGGCCTTGGCCTGCGAGAGGGTGTCCGCCAATGATTCCTTCTCTTGTTGGAGGAGCTTAAACGCCTCGCTGTGGCGTTGGTTTTGCTCATCAGCAGCTTGCTTCTAATCTTTCAAGATCGCAAGCTCCTCCTTCAAGCGATTGATTTCCGCGGAGGCAGAATCCTGCAGGGCTTTCATGGAATCCTCGTGCATCTTCAGCATCTCTTCCCTCTCCTTCTTAAGGATTCTGTTCTCGTTGTCCAGCTGCTAGATGTGCTTGGACTGCTCGACAATATCCTTGGCCTTGGCGACATGTTCTGCAGGGTTGGAGAAAACAAAGTACACAGTGAGTACTCGGAGAATGAAGGCATAAAACCAAGACGGAATGCACAAAAAAGAAAACAGACTCTTGTTTTTGATGATATGTTCCTTCAAGATGGCAGTTTTACCCTTTTCGGCTTCAAGATCTGCGCGCATCTTCTGGTACTTGTCGTTGGCCATGCCCCTCCGAGCATTCTCGTTCTGAGGAAAAAATTTAAACTGTTGTTTAGTCTACTTGGAGCATCTAGTCGAAATTTTTCCACCTAGACGCTCGGGGCTACAGCGAGAGTTTTTTAACTTAGCAATATGCTTAGCTTTGCTTTAAGCATCTAGTCGGAGCTACTTCAGTTCTCGATTAGAAGCTTGGGGGATACAGTATAAAGTTTTAACTCGCAAAATGCTTAGCTTTTCTTTAAGCATCTAGTCGGAACTAATTCAGTTACAACTAGAGGCTTGGGGGCTACAGTATTGAAAATTATAAACACTGCGTATGCTACTCTTAAAGCATCTAGTCGGAATAGTTTCTTCCATCTAAATGCTTGGGGGTTACAGTGAGAGTTCTTTCTAACTTAGTCACTCTTAGAGCATATAGATGCAAAACCCATGGTTTTTCGTCTACATCCTCGGGGGCTATAGTGGGATACTCATATGAAATACAAAAGGCAAAGTAAAAGTGCAATAATCTTGAGGTTTGTAGCGCTCTCGGCTAGCATCTTGCCAAAGGAGATGCTATTTCCTTGCAAGATATCCGCTTGTCGGAGAAGCTCCTCAATACCGCACGTCGGAGACGACGGCACTCCTCCAGGAACCAGAGTTGTGTTACTCGGCGTGAGCGCCGGGTAAACTATCTTCGGGAACTCGAAGGGCTTCTGGGGAGCAGGGGCGCCGCCTTCGGCAGAGGTACCAGTTCCCACTAACGCCTTGCCGCTACCGATGGCATCCTTAGCCGGAGCTTCAGCCATTTGTAGAGTAGTGCTCTCCTGCGTCGCTTGTTCGCTGACAACAGCGAGTTCGGTAGAGGCTCCAGAATCCACTTCCATGGCGGAAGGGCCTGGTGCCTCCTGGTCTTGAGAGCTTGTCGGGGCAGAGGAAGGCTTGACGGCAGGAGTAGCAGGGGCGATGGCGGGGGAGGAGTCGCGATGCAGCATATCCTTGATATTTCTAGAAGCCCCCAAAGTTTTGGAGGTCTTCTTGAGGCTGGTCGTGGCTTTCTTCCTGAGACGTGCAAAATGCATAAGTACAGGAACAGAACAAAACAGACAGATAGACAATGTCGGAGAATGAGAAGCTCACACTAGGGGGGTGCTTTGGCAAAAATCCCGGTGGCCTTTCTCTTTTCCACCTCCAAGGCGGCGGTAGTCTTTTTGGAGGCTCCACCCTCCGTCTTCTTCTTCTTGCCTCCGTCGGCAGCGTCAGAGGTGGAGCTCTTCCGCTTTCGCGCCAACGGGACATCGTCGTCGGACACGACCGTGACTTCCTTCATCTTTGGATCGTAAATTTGGGCATCCAGATTGTCCTCATCTAGATCGCTGAGCTGTTAAGTAAGAAGTCACCGTGTTATATAAGATGGTGTTGGCAAGACGGAGAAACTGAAGCATATGTCGTACACGGAAAATAAATACCTACCTTTGGGCACTTGCTGTCTACGAACATGTCGTAGGTGATGGTGAAGCCACGCTTCTTATCCTTCACCTTGACAATGTCCTTCAGGCGGAGCTTGACGGAGTCGCTGGAGAAGTTATCCACGGAGATCCGGAGGGTATCCCTTCGATCACTGGTATACTCGTGCATGAACTTCGCGCGGTGCTGCAGAGGTTGGATTCGCCTGATGAACCAGCACATGGCCAGGTCCAAGACGGTCAAACCCGTCTCTACGAACCATTCGATCCGCCTTATTGCGCGAGAAGCGTCGAGGTCGGAGGGAAGGGAGGCATGGGATCTCCATATGGAAACTTCAGCGTCGGCTCCATCCACGAAGTCTGGGTACGTTACTTCTCGGCCCGCCAAAGGAATGTCGGGGCCGTAGAAGTACGTCCGCTGCCAGTTTTTGCAGGACTCGTGGCCGACGATGTCGGGGAACCGCCACCCAGGTCGAATCTTGAAGCTTATGGTGCCGCAGTTCCTAAGCTCCTCCTTACTATGTCCGTCTTCACATTTGACGGTGAAGAAGTACACGAACAAGTCTAACCTAGGCCTAATCCCTAGGTAACCCTCACAAAGTGCCGCGAAGTTGCTAAGCACTAAGATGCTATTGGGGGAGAGGTTATGGGGTTGGACCTTGTAGTGGTTCAAGACGGAGAGAAAGAAGTGGGAGATGGGCAGGGAAACACCGCGTACCAGCTGAGCCTTGAGGTACACCTTTTCTCCGTCTTGGGGAGAAGGTGTCACCCTGCCGGCCGGCGCCGCCCGCCAGGCGAGCCCCTCCGTCGCGGGGAGGTAGCCTTCGGCGACCATCTCTGTAAGGTTCCCAACCTTTAATAAGGTAGAGATCCATGTGTTTACAATGCTAGTCCCTGGATCAATAGCTAGCATCCATAGTTAAGATGTAATATCAAGAAACAAAGGTAATAATACAACTTTATAACCAGGAATAAAATAATTTATTACATCTTACATAGCTCATTTGGCTATCTCATTACAATGCAACAGAATATAACAATAGCATGGGGTCCTTCATCTTCAAAGTGCCACAGGCAGACATGTTGGTTGTAGACTTGTAATCCTAATCATTAAACTTCACTAATATCAAACAAACCTGCAACATAACAAGTTACATCCACAAGGGTCAATACATTTGAATTGTATTGGCAAGTGATACTATGGTAGTATAGTGGAGTCTATCATCTATATGCTTTTGGCTAAGTGGAGCTTAGGCTTGCATTGCTCAAAATAGATTTTCCTTATCATTTGAAAACACTAAGTTTTTGCTTGACAAAAATCACCCAAGGCATCTCCCAATAGAAATTGGTGATCCTTCAACCCTTGTTCAACCACAAGATTTTAACTTAGAAAATTGGATGAGGAGATTCTTGATAGCTTCCATGTCTTGATGCTCAAATTGTCCTTTACCAGGGACATGGATAAGTACTTAGATTTTACACTCTGCAGAGGTGGTGCACTTTCCCCACAAGACTTGGTTTCACCAAGACAAGATCTTTCAGAAGCCTTCCCTTAGACCAGAATGGACGCGTTCCAACCTATCAAACCCCTACCACCAACTGTCCATTTGGCTAAGTTATTGCAACCTATATGATACAGGCAGAGCCCATAATGCCAAGTGGCTGCACTTGAAGCTTCTCAACATTTGACATCTCAAATCTCTTTGTTCCTGGGTGGCCATCCACAAGTGAGATACACAAGGTAAACCATAGCAATGGGCCTTGTGAACCACTCAACACAAACCATTCGTTCCATTACACCCAGGTGATTCATTCACTTAGTTGTTTTATTAAACAAAACACAAGTCCTTGACTTAGAAATATACCATAGTATGAATATATATTCCACCCTTGTTTTCTACTAGATAAGCTAAGCATGATAGTAGTAGGAATCTTAACTTAGGAAATTTCTACTAAGGTTTCATCTACTAGGATTTCCCATGGCATAGTTTATACTTAGCAAAAATTCCATGCAAGTCTTACTTAGAAATATCACTAATGCATAGTGAAAATAGTGGGACAAAGTATGAAGCATCACTTGCCTTTTTGGTAGAGAATATAAGTTCACTCCTTGATCTTGCAATATTCACACTCTTCAAATCACTACAATTCAATCAAGCAAGCAATATTTCAATCTACCATTCAAGCAAACATCACATGAAATAATAGAAACAGAACAATGCATGCAAGCATGCCAAAGATTGTTTTATTTGGAAAAGTGGTTCCTAATGGGTTATAAACATTCTAAAACACTTTATTGGTAATTTTATAAAGGGGCAAAACTATTTTCAAAAGATTCTTCCTATAAACCATTTTTAAATCAAATCATTATTTCATGTGGTTGAAAATGCCTTTATCAAAGTAGCAATATTTATAGGGTTTACCAAATACATTTTTAAATCATAAAACTTGGTGTTTAGGGTCAGAGAGTTTAAATCAAAACATTTCCCAAAGTTTTTCCTCCAAAATCATTTTTAACAATTAAACCATATTTTTATTTGGCTAGAAATGTTTTAATTCAAGGTTTTATTCTTTTGCTTCACCAAATATGTTTTTGAAACCACAAATTGATTTCTATGGTCAGTAGGTTCAAAACAAACCATTTACCAAAGATTTTATCTCAAAAATCATTTTAGAACAATTTTTATATTCCAAATATGCCTACACAAGTTTCTGCAAAAACAATCAATTTAATAGAAGCATTTTACTAAACAAAGTGCATGGTCAGAAAGTACTTGTTTTGCTGAATACATTGATATAAAATTTGCAAAATTTGGACGTGTGGTTTGAAACTTATGAATTTTTGCAAGTTTACTAATTCAATAGATCAAATTCTGTTTTTAAATCAACACACTGGCCACGCGTCGCGTTGCTATTGGTCGGTACCGTTTCGTGCGGATCGACCTATCTAGTGCGTTGGATCAAAGTTTAATCGCGCGGCTCATATCACTCGATACCCCTTCGGTTAGTCATTCTATCGCACCCGTTGGATCCTAATCGAACGACGCACAACCACTGGCCATTTACCAGCGGTGCTGGCGGCGGCGTCTGGCGGCGGAGCGGCCTAGTGGTAGTGTCGCTGGCGATGCAGGAAGCGAGAGAGTAAAAGGAGTGGCTCACCAGGTTCAGGAGATCACGGCGATGCTCAACGTGCTTTCGGTTTGTCAAGGGGCACACGGTGGTGGCATGGATTCCTCGCCGGAGTTGTGCTGCGCCTCGGGCTCGTCTGTTCGTCGATGGGGGCGACGATATATGGCATGCTAAGGCAAATAGAGGGCACATTTAGGTTCGTATGGAAGTCGCGATCATGTGAGCATCCAAGAGGGGAAAAGGGGCGGTCTATTCTTACCAGGAGGACTCGCCGGAGTTGCGGGGGTCATCGGTGGCGCTCAGACGAGGTGGTTGCCGACGATAGGGGGCATGCGCGAGCGAGCTGATGCTACGGGGAGGTTCGCCAGGAGGTGGGGAGCATGTGAGCGTGGTCGAGGAGGCAAGGGGCGGCGAGGTCTGGTCGGATTCGTCGCCGGAGTATCGTCGAGCAGAGGGATTTTGAGGTCAAAATTGTAGCAGCCTGGTGGCTCCTGTGGGGTGAGGTCTGGGGGAAAAGGGAGAGGAGACCAGAGCGATTAATAGGGCACAGTCGCGGCGAGTAATGGTCGCGGCATCAACGCGAATTGAGGCTGTCTTCAAATGCCAGTAACGGCGAGGAGGAAAGAGGGGGGCGGGTTTCACGCGAGGAAGACGATGCCAGCATGGCACGGGCCCGGGGTGTCAGCAAGATGAGTGGGTTGGTTCGCACGTGAGAAAAACGTTTCAGGGGAGGGGGTGTGTGGTGGGCTGTTGGGCCAGATGGGTCTTGCTGGGCTGGGTCGACCTTGTTCACTTTTTTTTTATTCTGAATGATTTTCTCTTTTTCCATTTCTAAGTTCTGTTTTGATTTTGCTTAATTAATTCAAACATCAATTTGAATTTAAACCTCAACCAAAATTGTGTAGGTTTAAATACTGATTAGTAATATAATCTGAAGTCAATTTTTGGAATAAAATTTTATTCTTTTTGGGGTCTTTTTAATTATTCAAAAAGGCCCTTGTTTTAAACCAAATAAGATTTAATAATATTTTCAAACACCATTTACATTTCTAAATCCTTCCAAATCTTTTTCAGTAGGTTTTTATTTGTTTATTTGGGTTCAAATAATTCATCTTGAACTATTTGGAATAATTTTAATATGATTTATTAATCATTTTAAATTGAGTACTTGTCTTTATTCCAATTAAATATAGCTTTAATTCCATAAATTTTATTTGGAAATTTCTTTGATCCTATTTAAGTTAATTAAACCACTTTTATTCCACTTGGGTATATTCCAAATATCATCTTCCCATGATTTAATTAATCATTTCTTAATAGGGATTTTGTCTTTATTCAATTTGATTAATGCCATTGAAAGGGCATGTATGCCCCCATGTGTGGTTTTGGTAATTAATGACAATCTCTATGGACTAATGTGTAAATTGAGTTTCACTTGTAGGTTTGTCCATTGGCATTGCTTGGGCCATGTGTTGGTCTCAAGGTTGGAAGATGAAGAAATGTCCAAGGGCTTTGTGCCCATTGGAATCATGAAGAAAGAAGGAGCTTGAAGGTCGATCAAGGCATGTGCAAAGAGTTGCATCAAGATGGATCAACCTCAAGTAAGGATGAAGAAGGACGAGCTCAATATGCGCCATCTCTAGAAGATCTCATGCTTGAAGCTTGCCATCCTCGTGCTCATGGAATGATGAAGACAAGTTCAAAGAAGAGGTTTCCCCATGGAATATGGGGGAGCATTTTGCAATTCTTCATCAAGCAAGAGCAAGCAAGAGCAAACAAGAAAGGTGTTCCCACTATAGAAGAACAAGACGGTCTACATCAAGTTCAAGTGGGACGCTCAAGGCAAAGGTATGTTGATAGGGCTTCTCTTTTGCCGGTCTCGTGTTGTTAGTTGGGAGACCGGGTTTAGGATAGATAGCCGTACTATCAAGAGGGGCTCTCAAGCGGGTGTCTCGTTTGCATCGTTCGGAGAGAGCTCAAACCTTTGTATTCATAGCATCATCTTTCTTGGTTGTTATTTGGTTCTTGTCCATGAGAGGATCTAGAGCTTGTGGTCATCATCATAACAAGCTCTAGTTCATCATCTAAGGATTTCACTTGCATATCTTATTGCGGTTTTTGATCTTGCGAGTTTTCCGGCTCCACACCTTGGGGGAAACTTCACATATATATTTATGATATTTTCTCCCAAGGTGATACCCAATATTTCGGTTTGTTGGATTCTATTCATCGTTATCTTTCCAACAAAATTGGTTTCATCCCATTTGGAGTTCGGATGCAAAAGTTATTGCGTTTCTGGTTTTCTGGTTTCTGGAATTTCCCTGACCGGAAGTTCCGGCTTCCCACCGAAAGTTCCGCTAGGGCATCTTTGCCGCCGAAAGTTCCGGTGGAAGTTCCGGGTCTTCTTCCGCTCACGCTCAGTAACCTTCTGTTTTGAAGCGTTCTATTTGCCGGAACTTTGTCGGAACTTGCCCGGAAGTTCACCGGAACTTCCGGTCTGTTTTGACCGGAACTTCCGGTTGCGCTTCTGGAGCGGGCGTCAACGGGTCTGATGACCGTTGGAGCCAGGCTGGGCGGAACTTCCGCCCTAGAGCCGGAAGTTCCGGCCATGATTCGTTTTTTTAGTTTCTCGCTCCGCAGTTTTCGTCCGTTGGCTGGGTGCCACCGGAACTTCCGGCCTCCCACCGGAAGTTCCGGCCAGGTGTCGCGAATTCCCCTAACGGGCAGATCTGGGAGCCCTTTAAAAGGGGCTCCTCTTCCCCTTCGTGGGCACTAGCTTTTCTTCTTGGTTCTTGGCTTTCTCTCTCTCCTCCATTGTCAACCTTGAAGAAGCTTTCCCTCTCCCTTCCCCCTCCTATGATTCTTGCATATTTTTGAGGGATTTGAGAGAGGAGATCTAGATCTACAATCCCCCCAAGTCAAATCCCTTCTTTGTGAAGGAATCATTGGGATCTAGATCTTGGAGAGTTTTGTGTTCTCCTCTTGTGTTCTTCCTCCCTTATTCCCCCAATAGCTTTTGTAGCTTTGTTGGAATTTGGGAGAGAAGGACTTGCCCTTGCATTTGGTGCATAGGTTTGAGTTCTACTCTTGTGTTCTTCCTCCCTTATTCCCCCAATAGCTTTTTTAGCTTTGTTGGAATTTGGGGGAGAAGGACTTGCCCTTGCATTTGGTGCATAGGTTTGAGTTCTCCTCGGAGATTCGGCGAGTTCAAGCTTGTGAGCTTGTTTCTCTTGGGTTCCTTGGAACCCTAGACGGTTGTGTGGTTGGATTGTTGACCTTTTGTGGTCTTGTTGACCTTTTGTGGTCTTGTAGCCTTTTGTGGTGTTGTTGGCCTTTTGTGGCATTGTTGGCCTTTTGTGGCTTTGTTGTTGGGAGCCTCCAATTGAGTTGTGGAGTTAGCCCCAATCTTGTACGGGTTCGGTGACCGCCCTCAAGCGTCCCATAGTGGAGCAAGTGCCCGCCTTTTGTGGTGCGCACTTGGGAGAATAGGGTGAGCCTTTTGTGGCGTCGGTGAGTTGCGTGCTTCCGCATCCGGGGTGAGGCCTTGTGTGGCGTTGGGTGAGCATCGAGCCACCACACCTCGAGGTGAGCCATTTGTGGCGTTCGGAGAGCATTGTGCCATCGCACCTCTCCAACGGAGACGTAGCTTCTTTGGAAGTGAACTTCGGGAAACAAATCTTCGTCTCCGCGTCCATCGGTTATCTCTCAACCGAACCCTTTACTTATGCACTTTACATTGTGATATCCATCGTGCTTGAAGTATTTATACCTTGCTATCACCTTGTTGCTTGTATTGCTTAGCATAGGTTGTTGGTGCACCTAGGTGAACTTAGTGGCTAGGTTTTGTGCTCAATAAATTAAACGTTAGTTTTATTCCGCATTTACTTGAGCCTAAACCGTAATAATTTTAAAAGCCTATTCACCCCCCCCCTCTAGGCGACTTCCTTTGTACTTATAGCCATCTTACATTATTTTGGAAAATTCTTTATCCCTTTATTTATTTGGATTTGGATTATATTTATTCCATTTGCTTATGGATTAGGCCAAGATTTAATTTGGTCTTTGAATATCCTTATTTAATATTTCTTTCTTCATCTTATAAAGTCCATATCTTTTTATTTATAGATCCAAACTTGGTGATTCCAATTTGTAAAATCTTATTTGGTATTTATTTATCCCTTTAAATATCTTTAGGATTATTTGCTCACCATTTGGTATGGATTTTAGATAAGTGTTTTATTAGCTTTGGAAATTACTTTTCCTTATCTTATTAAATTCATAAGATTTTATCTATGGACCCAAATTAAGTGAAACCAATTTATATGGTTTTATAATATTTCCATTTGTCATTCTTGATCATTTTGAAATGTTTGTTTGACAAATTTTTAGATGGATCAAATCCATAGGCTTGGAGATAATTTGAAAATGATTTTCTTTCCTTATGGTTTTTAGAGTTTTGGTTTATTCCTCAAGTGTTTAAATTTCCAGATGCATTTAAAGAGAATGCATTCCACTTGATTTGAATTTAATTAGATTCAAACATTAACCAAAGTTTGTTCAAGATGGGATTTTAAGTTTCCATTTAGAAACAAAAGTTTCTTTTCACTCTAAATTTTCAAAAAAAATTTATTTTGTTTATTTATTTTTCACATTACAAGATTTGGAAAATCTTGGGATGTGATGTCCGAGCCGCGCCAGTCACCCTTGTGCGAGTCTGGCTCTTCTTCCAATGGCTCTAGCGCCGCCAGATTATGGTCGCCGCCGGTGGTTTCGATCACCGCCGATGCGGGGATGACCAGGCCCTCTGGGGGCACGACGACAAAGCTCGCCGGCTTTGCCGTGGCTTCGCTCAACACCGCCATCGATGGGGAGGAGCTGCTGCTGGCCATGGAGTGTTGGAAGGATGCGACTGACGCAGATGGAATCTAGGGTTTTCGAGGTTTCTCGCGGAGAGCTTGAGGAGGTGTGCGGCTGGAGGAAGAAGACGATGACGCGAGAGGAATGAGGTAAAAAGTGGAAAGTGTCCCACGGTTACTATTTATCATACTCTGCGTCAAGATTCGTGCAGCTAATCAGACGGTTGCCGCGTAGACGACGTGTTCGTGAACGTGCGCGGTAATTTTGCCACGTCTCCAACCGCCGCCGCCAATGGTTCGTATCGCTCGCGCGGGAAAATCGGATATGATTGCATTATCTGCATGTGAGAGTTACGAGGCGTCGCTGACCTAAGCCTACGTCGTCCTAGCTAACACGGGTAGATGAGCCGTCGCATCGAAGATTCCGGCATGGACGGATTTAATCCGACTACGGAAGTGTACGATCGAAGATTCAGCATTTCTCCGGATTACCATTCGAAGATGGAGAAAACCTTGCAGGGTTCTTTGGGAGGACTACAAGATGTTGCTTGATGATCCGCCGACATCCATCTAGACGGAGCATTCCATGTGAAGAGGCAAGAAGGTGCAAGATCTCGGAGTTCTCCGGGGGCTACTGTTGGGGATATGCTATATGGGTATCCTAATAGCATGTCTCTTATCCGACTAACCCGGGTGGCCCATAGTCGGTAGCATGGCCTATGGCCTGCTGGGCGGCCCAGTTAGGTGGATCCAGAAGGGAGGCCCATGCCGGATAAAGGAAGGCTACGGTGGAGTCACCAGCGTACCCGGAGCCTTGGAGTGCAAGATACACAAGACTAGTAATAGACAGTGTAGGACTCTGTAACCTGTCCGGCTAGGACTTTTCCCTGTAACCCTAGGACCTGGCGACTATATAAGTCGGGCCTATGGGAGCCTTTAGGGCATCGATTCATACAACCTCGCACAGCGAACCTATCTCTGTAACTCGGCGTATTGCCCTTATAGTGATTTATAGCAAGAGTAGGATTCCGCCATTGTTGTGGGATCTGAACCTAGGTAATATGTGTTACCTCGTACCTGTCAACCGTCCGCCTTACCCCACGTCTCTAAACACGCACTGTGAGGACCCCTCCATGGCGTACTCGTTGGCAATACCACGATAGGAAGGCTTCTGAAAGGTCCTGTCTTGGTGAAAATCAAGTCTTGTGGGGAAAGTGCACCACCTCTCTAGATGGAAGAATCTAAGTACTTAGCCATGTCCATGGTATTGGACAACTTGAGCATCAAGACATGGAAGCTATCAAGAATCTCCTCATCCCAATTTCTAAGTTAAAACTTGTGGTTGAACAAGGGTGAAGGTTCACCAATGTCTATTGGTGTTCCTTGGGAAAGTTTTGTCAAAGAAAAACTTAGTGTTTTCAACTAATAGGAAAAACCTATTTTGAGCAAAGCAAGCCTAAGCTACACTTAGTCAAATGCATGTAGTATCTAGATGCTAATATTCTACTAAGGTATCACTTGCCAATACTATTCCAATGTATTGACCCACCGTGGTTGTAACTTGTGATGTTGCAGGTTATTCTGATGATGATTAGGGGTTATGAGTCTACACTCAACATGCTTGCCTGTGGCACATGAAGATGAAGACTTATTTATCTTATTCTATGTTTGAAATCTTGTATTAGGCCTATGGCCATGGAGTTTGTAAAAGACTATGTTTGTCTCTTGAATGATATGTAATAATGACCTTTGTTTCTGTGTACTTCATCTTAAACTGTGGATGCTAGCATTGATCCAGAGACTAGCATTGCAATCACAGGGATCCTTACCTTTATAAAGGGAGGGATCTTACACATTATGATAGTATTGTTTGTGATCTTATCTGCAAGTTGTGTACACATATCATTGTCTGGATCCAAAGGCCCCAAAGTGACAATAATTGGGACAATCGGAGGGGATGGCTGTGGTGTGAGGATCACATGTGTTCATGAAGTGTTAATGCTTTGCTCCAATGCTCTATTAAAAGGAGCACCTTAATTTCCAGTAGTTCCCTAGAGGCCCCGCTGCCATGGGCTGGCTGGACAGAAGATGTTGTGCAAGTTCTCATTGCGAGCATGTGTGACTATATTTGGAGCACATGCCTAGGATTGTTTAGTACTTGGATGCTTGTTATTATTTATCTGCAATGCCCTGGATCTTGAAGTTACATGTTTAGACTCGTCCATGCAACACCTGTCCATCCATCCCTATGCCTACCGCACTCGAATCCTACTGTTACCGTTACTGTTACTATTGCTACTGTTTCACTGTTGATGTTGCTATTGCTTTGCTATTGCTACTGATAAACTTCTGTGAGCAAGAAATATTTCCAGGTGCAGCTAAACTGATAACTCAGTTGTTAAGGCTTGCAAGTATTCTTTGGCTCCCCTTGTGTCGAATCAATAAATTGGGTAATACTACCCGCGAAGACTGTTGCGATCCCCTATACTTGTGGGTCATTAGGGGGTTTGGCCCCCTGGTGGCTCTTCTCCGTCCCGTCTTCTGGCTCCGTGTTCCCCACGGTAAAATATTGACTTTGGCCTTTGTCTCGTCCAATTCCGAGAATATTGATTTTCTGCCTTTTCTGAAACCAAAAACAGAATAAAACTGGCAACCAGCACTATGGCATCTTGTTAATAGGTTAGTCCTAGAAAACATATAAAAATACCTCAAAGTGTAGACAAAGCAAAGCAAAGTAGATACTAAACAACCATGGAACATCAAAAATTATAGATACGTTTACGACGTATCAAGCATCCCCAAGCTTAACTCCTACTCGTCCTCGAGTAGGTAAGTGATAAAAAGAATAATTTTTTAGGTGACATGCACCATCAAAATCGAGATCAAACCATTTGCAAGCATTGAAAGCTGGGATCAAAGAACTCTAAACATGAGCATGAAGGAAGAGGTTCTAACAATAAGACAAAGTAACTATGCATGCAACATGAAAGGTTACAAACAAAGATCATGAATAACAATGCATTGAAAGATGTTTGTTTGTTTCACATACAGAAAACATAGCATAGTGGCATTCAGCTTTTCCCTCATGGAGTAGCAAATAAATTCATAGGACACCTTCAAAGTTCATAAGAGTGACTAGATACAAATAGTTCATGAGCAAGAAATATCAACAATATGAATCAATCAATAAGTTTTGGGACAATCCATATAGAACTAAGAATGTAAACTATGCTCTCTTAATTGGTGCCTAAGGATAGAAGGTGGAGACTCAATATTGTCACATCCCAAGATTTTCCAAATCTTGTAATGTGAAAATAAATGAATAAAATAAAACTTTGTTGATTTTCAGGGCCAGAAGAAACTTTTTGAACTCAATTGGAACTTCAAACCCATTTGAATTATATAAAATCCTAAAGGGATTTAAAAGGATAAACATTTTAAAATAAAGGAAAATAAAATATTTTGGTACTACTATAGATCTTTTAATAAAAGATTTTGTTTTCAAATGAAATAGAAGTTTATAAATAAAGAACATTTTATAAAGCCAAATTAAACCTTGGCCAAGCTTTTGAATTAAAACATTATATTTTAAATAAAATAGCAAAGGTTTAATTAAAAATAATAAAGGATTGTTTAAATAAAATAATAAGGATTTAATATCCAACTTTATTTAATAAAAGGTTTTACCATTTTAATTAAAACATCAAAGCTTATTAAATTATTTTAAATAAGTTTTCTAAGTATTTTATTTTTTTTAATTTAAACCTACTAAAGTGTTTTGGCTTTATTTTAGATTTCAACATAAATTATCTCAATAAAACAAAACCTATTTGGTTTAATAATGAAGGTCTATTGTATTTAATTAATAATGGACTCTAAAATAAAATGTTATTTTGTTTTAAAACAAGTTTCCAAGTATTTATTATTTCCAAATAAAACCTACTGATTTGGTTGTGAAAATATTTAGGTTTCAAATAAAGATTTTATTAATAGAATCAAACTCTATTTGATTTAATAGATAAGGCCCATTTTATTTAATTACTAATGGACCCTAAAATAAGAGGTTATTTTGTTTTAAACAAATTTTCCAAATATTCTGTATTTCCAAATAAACCTACTGATTTAGATTTGAAAGTGTTTGGATTTTAAATGAAGATTATATTAATTAAAACAAACCCTATATTATTAAATAACTAAAATATCCATTTATTTAAATTAAAGAATGGATCTTAAAAAGAATAAAATTATTATTTTGTTTTGAGATTTGGATTATGTTGAAAAACAGAACCAAATTCAAAGTAAAGTTGAGTGTTTGTTTGAATTAATTTGAGTGTTGTTTGAATGTGTGAATAATTGTTTGAATTTCAAAACAGAAAAAGAATTAGAAAAGAATAAAACAAATAGACAGAAAAAAATAGAGGAAACATACCAGCCCAACGAAGTGGCCCAACAGCAGCCCACCTAGCCCATCTGTCCTCTCCCCCGGACCGTTTTTCTTCACCACAGAAACAACCCACGCAGACACCGACTGGTGGACCTCTCCCTCCTTTTCCCACTAACGAATGGACCCCTTTCTACTGTTCTCCTTCTCCACCCCGCGACTGCTTCTTCCTCCTCTCGTCGCCGTTGCTAGCATTGAATCGCGGCATCAATACGCCTTAACGCAGCCACCATAACTCGCCGCGATCAAGCACCTTAAAGCGCCAGCCTCCCCTCTTCTGTTTCCCCCAGACGCCCCTCCTCGACACGCCTCCAGGCCGCCACAATTTCTCCTCGACTGCTCTGTCTCCGATGATGCTCCGGTGATGATTCCGGCGAAACCAGACCTCCCCTTGATTCATTGACCAAGCTCACAGCTTCCCCACAACCAGACGCATCTCCCAGCATCCTCCTCTCAACCGCGGGCGCCCCATAGCGTCGGCTACATCAAGCTTTCGAACGCCGCCGCGTCTGCCATTCTCCGACGAGCTCCTCTGGTAATCCCTGACCGCCCCCTCCTCTCTAGTTGACACTATCGTACTCCCCTTCCTCGTATGTGTCTAACGCTCCCTCTGTTATGCACCGGCGTGCCTTGTAGCCTCGTTCCCGACAACAACCGAGCGTGCCTGACGGAAGCAGGAACTCCGGCGAGCGATTAGTACCGCCCCAGTGCGCCCCTCGCCTCCTCGAAACCACGTCAAGCTTCCCCACGACCCTGCGATCACGGTGAGCCTCACCTCCTCTTCTCTCGCTTCCTAGAACGGCCAGACCACCTCGGACAGAGCGTGCGCCGCCAGTCGTCGCCGCCGGCGCCGCCAGCTATTGGTCAACCTCCTGAGCACCGTCCGATCTTGATCCAGCGGCTAGGAAAGAAAGTGAGCGAAGGGGTATCGAATGATCTGAGCCGCGCGATGATAATTAGATCCAACGACCAGCGTCGCCCGATCCGGCCGAACCGGTATCAACCAGTAGAATGACGCCGCGTGTCACCCGTCTGTTTAAAAACAGAAATTGAAATCAGATTGAAATGCCATTTTGAAAACCCTATAACTTTCAAACCACACGTCCAAATTTTGCAAATTTTATATCAATGAATTCAGGAGAACAAGCCCTAACTAACCATGGCATTAGTTTTGAAAATAGTATCTGATAGCTTGTTTGAATTTGCAGAAACATTTGTGTACTTGTTTAGAGTATAAAAATTGTTTAAAATTGAATTTAGGGATAAAACCTTTGCAAATTGGATTGTTGTGACCTTACTGACCCTAGGAACCAACCCATGGTTTGGAAAATGAATTTGGAAAAGTTTGGAATGGATTAATTAGTTTAGTCCATTTCTAGCTAAATAAAATGGTTGATTTTATTATAAAAATGTTTATGGAAAGAAAACCTTGAGAAAATAGTTTGGACCAAACCTACTGACCCAAAACACCAAGTTTTGCAATAGCAACTCATTTGGTGAAACATATAGGCTAATGCCTTAATAAAAATATTTCTACACCACATAAAATGACACTTTGTTTTGAAAATGGTTTTAAAGTGAAACCTTTTGCAAATGACTTGGCCACTTTAGGAAATGACCATTAGATGCACCCAAATAACTATGACCTACTAGGAACCACTTTTTCAAACAAAACAAAGCTTGGCATGCTTGCATGCATTTCTTTGACTTTGTTATTTATATGTGTTGTTTTGCTTGATTGGTAGATTGAGTTTGCGCCTTGCTTGATTGATTTGTAGTGACTTGAAGAGTGTGATTGTTGCAAAGATCAAGAAGTGAACCTATACTCTACCAAAAAGGCAAGTGATGCTTCATACTTTTATCCCATTACTTTCTCTATGCATTAGTGATTTTGCTAAGTAAACTTGCAAGGATTTTGCTATGTATAGATCTTGCTATAGGAAAACCTAGTAGAGGAATCCTTAGTAGGATTTCCTAAGTTAAAGATCCCTATTACTACCAAGCTTAGCCTAGCTAATAGAAAACATGGGTGGAATATATATTCACACTATGGAAAAATATTCTAAGTCTAAGGACTTGTGATTTTGTTTAATAAAACAACTAAGTTAATGTATCACCTGGGTGGAAATGGAAGGATTGGGTTATGTTGAGTGGTTCACAATGCCATAGACTTGGATTGTGTATCTCACTTGTGGATGGCCACCCAGGAAACAAAGGGATTTGAGATGTCAAATGTTGAGAAGCTTCAAGTGCAACCACTTGGCAATATGGGCTCTGCCATGATCATATAGGTTGCAAGAACTTAGCCATATGGACAGTGGGTGGTAGTGTTTGATAGGTTGGAACGCGTCCATATTGGTCTAAGGGAAGGCTTCTGAAAGATTTTGTCTTGGGAAACCAAGTCTTGTGGGTAAAGTGCACCACCTCTGCAGAGTGTAAAACCTAAGTACTTAGCCATGTCCCTGGTAAAGGACAATTTGAGCATCAAGACATGGAAGCAATCAAGAATCTCATCATTCAAATTTCTAAATTAAAATCTTGTGGTTTGAACAAGGGTTTGTTTGAATTCTTAAATCATTGATGGAGAGATGGCTTGGTACAAGGATCTTGAAATCTTTGATTGAGGAGAAATGATTTTGTCAAGCAAAAACTTAGTATTTTCAAAATGATAGGAAAAATCTACTTTGAGCAATGCAAGCCTCAATTCCACTTAGCCAAATGCATGTAGATGATAGATTCCACTATACTACATAGTATCACTTGCCAATACAATTCAAATGTATTGACCCTTGTGGCTGTAACTTGTATGTTGCAGGTTTGATTGATTTTAGTGAAGATTGATTGTTTAGGATTACAAAGTCTACAACCAACATCTGCCTGTGGCACTTTGAAGATGATGGACCCATAATTATTGTTATTCCGCTGCAATGTAATGTAATAGCCATATGAGCTATGAAAGATGTAATAAAATTATGTTATTTCTGGTTATAAAGTTATAATATGACCTTTGTTTCTTGATATTACATCTCAACTGTGGATGCTAGCTATTGATCCAGGGACTAGCATTGTAAACACAGGAGGGATCAATCTTATTAAAGGTTGGGACCCTACAGATGGTATCAGAGCATTGTGTTGCCTGTAGGATTTGTAACCCTAGGATTGGACAAAAACCCTTAGAAGAATAGGAGTTGTCTTATTCCAAAACTTATTTACAAAATACTTGTAAACTCTTTCCTCAACCATTTTTGATTTAACTCTACATCTCTTCTACTTCAACTTGATGGAAAACCTACCCATGGCCAAAGACTACACCATGTGCAAAGGACTTCTTCAAACATCTTCAACTACTAATGATTTCAACATCTTCAACTCTAATGACTTCAACATCTTCAGCATGTTCACCAAGGACTTCCAACTTGGAAACTATAAGGACCACAAGTGAAACAAGGAAATCTTGCTTAAGATTTAGAGACTGAGGGAATGCAAAATAAGAAGAAGCCATCAACAACTTTGAAGTATTGTGACTAAGAGTTTATCTCAAGGAAACCAAGATCTCATGCAAGAAGAAGAACCATGAAGGAAAGAAAGATCACAAGTGAACCATATAGATGGACCACCATATTTTAGCTAAGACAAAACTACCAACTTATGTGGTATAACAAAAATATTTTGTTGACTAAGTATGTGCTTGAACCTTGTTTGAGTGAAAAGTTTGGTTTGTGACTGCATGCACCTTGCTTGTGTAAATTGTGATATGTGTGATTAGGAATATTTCCTTAGAAATATCTTGCCTATTCTAAATCTCCCTTCAACCCAAACAGATGTCTACACTAAAAGACTCCAAAGTTGATGACAACAACAACAACCAAGAGAACAGCATGAGAGAACTTATAGTAACCCAAAACCAGTTGAGCCAAGAGACAACTCAGCTTTTAGCCAACAACAATGGACTAGACCCAGCTATACAAAGGATTTTGAAACTTCAATTCCAATTGTTGCAAGGACTGGTTACTCAAATGATCAACATGAGAGAAAACTTTCTCCCAAGAGCCAATGACAACAAGGATGACAAGGATGTTATTCTAGAAGGAACCCAAGCTAGCAATGTTTTTAGATACAAGGATCATGCATCCATGGAACATGAAGATCAATGCCCCAAGAAGAGAGAAAGATCTCCCACCTATGAAGAACATGAACTAGAAGAACTCCTAGCTTTGGAGAGACCCAAGAAGAAGAAGAAATGCCCCAACCCTAACAAAAAGGATATTACTCAAGTACAATGCTACAATTGCAAAGAGATGGGACACTATGCCAATGGATGCCCAGAAAAGAAGAAGAGCCAAAGAAACAAACAAGAAGCAATGATACCAAAGGAAAAGAAAGATATCAGCCAAGTGATTTGTTTCAAATGCAAGGAACTAGGCCACTATGCAAACAATTGTCCAGAAAGGATGGAGAACAAGTTAAACAAGCCTATGGAGAAACTCAACCTTGGCCCATGAAGTCAAGTATAGAAACAAAAGACACATGCAAATGTTGCTTAGAGAAGTTTTCCCAGGATCCCAAGAAGGACATTATGTAATTTTTGTTTGAAATTTTTTAAGGGTGGTAGAACCCTAGTTGTTTTGAACTTGCTTGTAACCCCAGCCTTCCCAAATCTCGGGACGAGATTTATTTTAAGGGTGGTAGCCTGTCACATCCCAAGATTTTCCAAATCTTGTAATGTGAAAATAAATGAATAAAATAAAACTTTGTTGATTTTCAGGGCCAGAAGAAACTTTTTGAACTCAATTGGAACTTCAAACCCATTTGAATTATATAAAATCCTAAAGGGATTTAAAAGGATAAACATTTTAAAATAAAGGAAAATAAAATATTTTGGTACTACTACTATAGATCTTTTAATAAAAGATTTTGTTTTCAAATGAAATAGAAGTTTATAAATAAAGAACATTTTATAAAGCCAAATTAAACCTTGGCCAAGCTTTTGAATTAAAACATTTTATTTTAAATAAAATAGCAAAGGTTTAATTAAAAATAATAAAGGATTGTTTAAATAAAATAATAAGGATTTAATATCCAACTTTATTTAATAAAAGGTTTTACCATTTTAATTAAAACATCAAAGCTTATTAAATTATTTTAAATAAGTTTTCTAAGTATTTTATTTTTTTTAATTAAAACCTACTAAAGTGTTTTGGCTTTATTTTAGATTTCAACATAAATTATCTCAATAAAACAAAACCTATTTGGTTTAATAATGAAGGTCTATTGTATTTAATTAATAATGGACTCTAAAATAAAATGTTATTTTGTTTTAAAACAAGTTTCCAAGTATTTATTATTTCCAAATAAAACCTACTGATTTGGTTGTGAAAATATTTAGGTTTCAAATAAAGATTTTATTAATAGAATCAAACTCTATTTGATTTAATAGCTAAGGCCCATTTTATTTAATTACTAATGGACCCTAAAATAAGAGGTTATTTTGTTTTAAACAAATTTTCCAAATATTCTGTATTTCCAAATAAACCTACTGATTTAGATTTGAAAGTGTTTGGATTTTAAATGAAGATTATATTAATTAAAACAAACCCTATATTATTAAATAACTAAAATATCCATTTATTTAAATTAAAGAATGGATCTTAAAAAGAATAAAATTATTATTTTGTTTTGAGATTTGGATTATGTTGAAAAACAGAACCAAATTCAAAGTAAAGTTGAGTGTTTGTTTGAATTAATTTGAGTGTTGTTTGAATGTGTGAATAATTGTTTGAATTTCAAAACAGAAAAAGAATTAGAAAAGAATAAAACAAATAGACAGAAAAAAATAGAGGAAACATACCAGCCCAACGAAGTGGCCCAACAGCAGCCCACCTAGCCCATCTGTCCTCTCCCCCGGACCGTTTTTCTTCACCACAGAAACAACCCACGCAGACACCGACTGGTGGACCTCTCCCTCCTTTTCCCACTAACGAATGGACCCCTTTCTACTGTTCTCCTTCTCCACCCCGCGACTGCTTCTTCCTCCTCTCGTCGCCGTTGCTAGCATTGAATCGCGGCATCAATACGCCTTAACGCAGCCACCATAACTCGCCGCGATCAAGCACCTTAAAGTGCCATCCTCCCCTCTTCTGTTTCCCCCAGACGCCCCTCCTCGACACGCCTCCAGGCCGCCACAATTTCTCCTCGACTGCTCTGTCTCCGATGATGCTCCGGTGATGATTCCGGCGAAACCAGACCTCCCCTTGATTCATTGACCAAGCTCACAGCTTCCCCACAACCAGACGCATCTCCCAGCATCCTCCTCTCAACCGCGGGCGCCCCATAGCGTCGGCTACATCAAGCTTTTGAACGCCGCCGCGTCTGCCATTCTCCGACGAGCTCCTCTGGTAATCCCTGACCGCCCCCTCCTCTCTAGTTGACACTATCGTACTCCCCTTCCTCGTACGTGTCTAACGCTCCCTCTGTTATGCACCGGCGTGCCTTGTAGCCTCGTTCCCGACAACAACCGAGCGTGCCTGACGGAAGCAGGAACTCCGGCGAGCGATTAGTACCGCCCCAGTGCGCCCCTCGCCTCCTCGAAACCACGTCGAGCTTCCCCACGACCCTGCGATCACGGTGAGCCTCACCTCCTCTTCTCTCGCTTCCTAGAACGGCCAGACCACCTCGGACAGAGCGTGCGCCGCCAGTCGTCGCCTCCGGCGCCGCCAGCTATTGGTCAACCTCCTGAGCACCGTCCGATCTTGATCCAGCGGCTAGGAAAGAAAGTGAGCGAAGGGGTATCGAATGATCTGAGCCGCGCGATGATAATTAGATCCAACGACCAGCGTCGCCCGATCCGGCCGAACCGGTATCAACCAGTAGAATGACGCCGCGTGTCACCTGTCTGTTTAAAAACAGAAATTGAAATCAGATTGAAATGCCATTTTGAAAACCCTATAACTTTCAAACCACACGTCCAAATTTTGCAAATTTTATATCAATGAATTCAGGAGAACAAGCCCTAACTAACCATGGCCTTAGTTTTGAAAATAGTATCTGATAGCTTGTTTGAATTTGCAGAAACATTTGTGTACTTGTTTAGAGTATAAAAATTGTTTAAAATTGAATTTAGGGATAAAACCTTTGCAAATTGGATTGTTGTGACCTTACTGACCCTAGGAACCAACCCATGGTTTGGAAAATGAATTTGGAAAAGTTTGGAATGGATTAATTAGTTTAGTCCATTTCTAGCTAAATAAAATGGTTGATTTTATTATAAAAATGTTTATGGAAAGAAAACCTTGAGAAAATAGTTTGGACCAAACCTACTGACCCAAAACACCAAGTTTTGCAATAGCAACTCATTTGGTGAAACATATAGGCTAATGCCTTAATAAAAATATTTCTACACCACATAAAATGACACTTTGTTTTGAAAATGGTTTTAAAGTGAAACCTTTTGCAAATGACTTGGCCACTTTAGGAAATGACCATTAGATGCACCCAAATAACTATGACCTACTAGGAACCACTTTTTCAAACAAAACAAAGCTTGGCATGCTTGCATGCATTTCTTTGACTTTGTTATTTATATGTGTTGTTTTGCTTGATTGGTAGATTGAGTTTGTGCCTTGCTTGATTGATTTGTAGTGACTTGAAGAGTGTGATTGTTGCAAAGATCAAGAAGTGAACCTGTACTCTACCAAAAAGGCAAGTGATGCTTCATACTCTTATCCCATTACTTTCTCTATGCATTAGTGATTTTGCTAAGTAAACTTGCAAGGATTTTGCTATGTATAGATCTTGCTATAGGAAAACCTAGTAGAGGAATCCTTAGTAGGATTTCCTAAGTTAAAGATCCCTATTACTACCAAGCTTAGCCTAGCTAATAGAAAACATGGGTGGAATATATATTCACACTATGGAAAAATATTCTAAGTCTAAGGACTTGTGATTTTGTTTAATAAAACAACTAAGTTAATGTATCACCTGGGTGGAAATGGAAGGATTGGGTTATGTTGAGTGGTTCACAATGCCATAGACTTGGATTGTGTATCTCACTTGTGGATGGCCACCCAGGAAACAAAGGGATTTAAGATGTCAAATGTTGAGAAGCTTCAAGTGCAACCACTTGGCAATATGGGCTCTGCCATGATCATATAGGTTGCAAGAACTTAGCCATATGGACAGTGGGTGGTAGTGTTTGATAGGTTGGAACGCGTCCATATTGGTCTAAGGGAAGGCTTCTGAAAGATTTTGTCTTGGGAAACCAAGTCTTGTGGGTAAAGTGCACCACCTCTGCAGAGTGTAAAACCTAAGTACTTAGCCATGTCCCTGGTAAAGGACAATTTGAGCATCAAGACATGGAAGCAATCAAGAATCTCATCATTCAAATTTCTAAATTAAAATCTTGTGGTTTGAACAAGGGTTTGTTTGAATTCTTCAATCATTGATGGAGAGATGGCTTGGTACAAGGATCTTGAAATCTTTGATTGAGGAGAAATGATTTTGTCAAGCAAAAACTTAGTATTTTCAAAATGATAGGAAAAATCTACTTTGAGCAATGCAAGCCTCAATTCCACTTAGCCAAATGCATGTAGATGATAGATTCCACTATACTACATAGTATCACTTGCCAATACAATTCAAATGTATTGACCCTTGTGGCTGTAACTTGTATGTTGCAGGTTTGATTGATTTTAGTGAAGATTGATTGTTTAGGATTACAAAGTCTACAACCAACATCTGCCTGTGGCACTTTGAAGATGATGGACCCATACTTATTGTTATTCCGCTGCAATGTAATGTAATAGCCATATGAGCTATGAAAGATGTAATAAAATTATGTTATTTCTGGTTATAAAGTTATAATATGACCTTTGTTTCTTGATATTACATCTCAACTGTGGATGCTAGCTATTGATCCAGGGACTAGCATTGTAAACACAGGAGGGATCAATCTTATTAAAGGTTGGGACCCTACAAATATAATGGTGGAAGAAAGTCCTTTCATAAAAGGGAAGCAAGGATTTGAAGTTTCATAAAGAGCTTCCAAAAATTATGGTACTTGTTACCTTTCAGCTCTCATTGCCCCTATCATAAGCATCTTGAAGTGATTAAGGTTAAAGTGAACAAACTATGGAGTATATGCTTGACAAAGTATAAGTTGGCAATCTCATGTCCCTTGAATACGAGGGCCGCTCCTCATGCTACTCAACTTTAGTCACCTGTAAATTCTTGTCATAGTAAGTACATGTGTATCATAGAGAACCGCCAACCGGGTACCCCTTGCACATGATACAGGAGCTATCCCGTAATCAAAATGACAAGGCAAGCAGACAATGAGCATCTCAGCAATCTTCTTATTTACCATGGGAAAATGGTGCTTTTTTCTCTCTTTCCTATTTTCAATATGTCTCTTTTTTTATAAGAAGAAAGCTTCATAGATTGCTCACTATGGTGATGCTGCAAGTTTTCACCATGATTAGGCATGGCTTAGGCTAGCGGCCTAGGCATTTCCCTAACACACATACATAACTCCATGGACTTACAAGCTCCCTTTTTATTTCACACCGACGACATCCATAAACAAAAGAGCATGATATCAACTATGTACAATGTACAAGTACAACGTTGACACCGATGACAACATGGTTCTGCTAATTCCAACGTATAAGTGCAAGCATATACAACATAGATGACACAATGGTTCAAGTTTATTTAGGGGCAAGAAAAATAAAGTGTGCCATCAAGTTTGTGAGAGCTTTAATCACTAAGTTTTGACATAACAAAATAACTTTTTAATTGGAAGATAGATAAAACAAGAATATAATTGGAATGGTGTAACACACCATGCATAGGAATTTATAGTGGACACTTTGGAATAACTTGGTTTCTTGGGAGTTGGATGCATGAGGTATAGCTTACTCATACAAGTGGAGGCTAGCAAAAGACTAGGAGGGACTAACTAAGAGAGCAATAATGGCCATAATCATGCAGAGCAACAAAACATTACTAATCAAAGCATAAAGTGGTACCATAAGTCAAAAACTAAATGATCATAGAGGCTATGGTGACTGGTTCATAGTCATAACATGGTGTGAGCATGTGCCAAGTCAACCCAAACAAAACACCAAAGGAGAATACCGCAATACTATGCTTTTGTATGCTAAAACAACGCATGATTCCTTCAAGGCACATTAAGCAATCCCAATTGTTTGTAACAAGTCATGATACAACAATAATCATTAAGCATAAGATCAAAACAACATCTAGCATGACATGATAAAGTCTAAGTCACAGTCAAAGTAAGCTCCTCTTGTACTATTCAAGCAAGAACTTTCTACTCCTCTCCAACACCAATCAACTTATTTGCAACAACACAGCGAGAACGGGGGTCCAAACTACTTTATTCAAGCAAACAAAAATAAAAACTAAGACGCTCCAAGAACAACACAACTTGTGCATGAAACAATAAAAACGAAGTGTCTAAAAAGACCTGAGATTTTTATTGATGAAGAAGGGGATGCCTTGGGCATCCCCAAGCTTTGACGCTTGTACCTATTGAATATTTATTAGGGTGACACGGGGTGGCATCCTTAAGCTTGAGATTCTGTCCATTATTCATATCATTATATCATTCTTTCTCTACACCTGAAAATTTTCCTTCATTCAAAACTTCACACAATCTTCATTAGCAACATTAGTGTATTCAAAAGATAATAGACCTTTGGGATTTAGTTTTAAAACAGAAAAACTTTCACTAAAGACACAAGGTACTGTATAAAAACCCTCAAAAATCTCAATTTTCTAAAAAGAACCCAAAAAGGAATCAATAAGAAGCAAATGCAAATAATGGCAGAAATCTGTCAAAACAGACCTACAGGTAGAAACCGATTTTTTAGAAGACATTCTGTTGCTCAAATCAAAAAGTGTTAAACTAATGAAAGTTATCTAACAACCTAGGGGATTTATTCAGAAAATTACAGATCAATCCGACTTACATAGATTTTACAAGATTTTTTACAGTAGAGCACAAAAATCTGTTTCGGGACAGCAACTCCCCAAATCTTACTTCCCTCTCATTAGAGGTTATTCTTGGCACAAAAAGAAAATAAAAAGGATAAGTAGAGGTCATTACTGAAGTAATAACTTCCAAGACTCGAGAAAACTATTGGGTTATCTCCCAAGAAGTACTTTTCTTTAACGCCTTTAAGTTAGGCACAAGAAGTAAGAATCAAGTATTTTCAAATAAAGAAGCACTAACATCAACTTTCTTGTTCCTACCTTTCTTACCTCTCTTCTTATCTTTAGGGAATATATGATTGCTTATAGGAGACGCAAAATGCATAATGCCTTTCCCACATCTATTATTGCTCCAAGTTGTTTCAGCAGGGATCTTCCAAGTGTAATTTGTCCTTTTCCTACACATTTAATAACAAGATAATCAATAGACACCACTTTCCCTGAGATCTTTGTAAACACACCTTCAGCTATTCCAATGGGTAATAAAGTTGCATTATTGGTAAGAGATATTTCTTCTCCTCCTTTAGAATGTCCCCAAAGATTCAAAGACTCATAGATATCTTTAGGCATAAGACAAAATTCACACATGATATCACAACGAGCATCAAAAGTTTCACTATTTATAGCAACTTTTATTGTAGGAAACCATTTTGAAGGCTCAGAATTTATTGGAACATAATCATGATGCATGTTGTAGCAATCTTTAAAAGCAACTGTACTGGTCTCAAGAGTGTTCAACCTAGCATAGATGTTTATAAAGGAAGAATCATACTTGCTAGGCATATTATAAATTATAATCAATTTCTTTATAGCATCCAAAGATTCATTCTCAGTACTTCGAAAAATATCTTTCCCAGCTACAGCATCCAAAGCATATCTATAACAAAGAGCAAGACCATGGTAGAAACTATTAATAACCAGGCTAAGACACATCTTAGGCTCAGTTTTTCCTTGTAAATCAGAGATTCTAGACCAATATTCTTTGAAACTCTCTTCACTTTCTTGCTTGAAAGTAAAGATCCTTTCCATAGGTGACACAGTGATTGGACCAAAACCAGACATGGTAGCAACTAAAGTAGGAACTAATTTTTTTGTGTTTTTGATAAAAAGAGGCAAACAAAACCAAGCAAAAGAAACTAAGAAAAACAAAACAAAGTAAAGAGAACGGTTGTGAAGGACTCCCCATGTGAAGCCGTCCTTAGCCTCCCCGGCAACGGCGCTAGAAAAATCTTGATGATGTGTAGCTCAAATTACTGTAGAGCTTCGTTGGGAAACTCCAAGAGGAAGGTATGATGAGCACAGCGGAAAGTTTTCCCTCGGTAGAAACCAAGGGTACCAAACCAGTAGGAAGAAGGAAATGACCCAAAGTTGTTGTTAGCAACTTGGAAACCTGCACAACACAAACTCAAGACTTTGCCCCAACGAACAGTGAGGTTTTCAATCTCACCGGCTTGATGAAAACAAAGGATTAACTGTATGGTGTGGAAGGTAATGGTGGTTTGCAGAAAGTAAACAGTAACAGTGGAAGATGTATCAATGGTAAAGATTGGACCGGGGTCCATAGTTCACTAGATGTGTTCTCCTTAAGATAAACAAACATGGCATGCTGGGTAAACAAATTATAGCAGGGCAATTGACAGGACAGAGAAAGGCATAACAATGCAATACTAGACACTCATGATCCTATGAGATTTGATTGGGCAATACAACAAGATACATAGACCGCCATCCAACTTCATCTATGACTAGTAATCCACCTTCAGGTTATCATCCGACCCCCCTTCAGTATTAAGTTGCAAGCAACGGATAACTGCTTTAAGCAAAGTGTGTAAGGTAAACAATCCACTTGTTCCATGAACAAGAGACCGTTGTTTTCTCCCTGATAGCAACAACACATCTACAACCTTAGAGATTTTTGTCACTTCCCTAGATTAAATAGAGGCATGAACCCACTATCAAGCATAAATACTCCCTCTTCGAGTCACTACCATCTACTTGGCCAAGATAGCTACTAGAAACGAAGAACATGCAAGATCACAAACAACACATACATGATAGAATCAATAAGATAGAACCATTAATCAATCTGGCATAGTAATCTCAATATGCATCGTATCCCCGCAAACACAACATGCATGATTACAAATAGATGGTATTGATCATGAACGGAGCTCACAAGATCTAAACATTGTAGCACAAATAAGGAGAGACAACCATCTAGCTACTACATGGACCCATAGTCCAAGGTGGAACTACTCACGCTTCATACCGGAGGCTGGCATGATGATGAAGAAGGCCTTCGGGTTGATCTCCCCTCCGGCAGGGTGCCGGGAAGAGCTTCAGATCCCCCCGATCTAGGGACGATGTTGGCGGCGGCTACAGACTATTTCGTGGAAGATTGATCGGGTACTTAGGGTTTTGGTATCGGGGGCTTATTATAGGGGAAGAGGTAAGCTAGGCGTGGGCCAGGCCTAGCTGTGCGGCCAGGGGGTGTGGCCCCTTGGTGGCTCTTCTCCGTCTCGTCTTCTGGCTCCATGTTCCCCACAGTAAAATATTGACTTTGGCTTTTTTTCCAGTCTAATTCCGAGAATATTGATTTTCTGCCTTTTCTAGAACCAAAAACAGAAGGAAATAGGCAACTGGCACTGTGGCATATTGTTAATAGGTTAGTCCCATAAAATATATAAAAATACCTCAAAGTATAGACAAAGCAAAGCAAAGTAGATACTAAACAAGCATGGGACATCAAAAATTATAGATAAGTTTACGACGTATCAAAGATCCAGAGAACACTCTAGGTTAAAGAGAGATAAAGAAAATTCTTACAAAGAAGAATAAAAAATAATCAACTCAAAAACTATCATATTAATAAGACTAGTATATGAACTATTGGGCTGACATTGCTGCTATTGCAATACTCTATAGAAATAGGTTCTATGGCTAGAGATTATATTCCTATCTAATCAGCAACTTCGTCTTCACTTTAATTGATGTATATGTTGACTTCCTTGACTTTAATGAAGAGATTGAGCTGTTGATGAAGATTCCCTTGAGCATAAGTTGATGTAGACGTCATCTATATTGGCTTTAGAATCTAGCAAGGGTTAAGAAGATACATTGAGTACGAGCGTACTCAGCAAGTTCACTAGAAAGGATTATTTCATGCACTATATCTACAGCCACAGACCATAGGTCGTAGGCAATGCAGGTTTTCATAAACATTTCTTCAAAGGTTGCTTTTATTCTAAAAAGCTATGTCCGTCAGCCTTCACAGGTTTACCAGAACTTTCGTGGAGTTCCTTTCCTGCCGCGTTCGTAGCTCCTTCCTGGAACAGGGAGTAATAAGTTACAGTTCTTACACTTTGCATAGGTGCGTTACTTAACCCATGAGAGATCTTAGCTTTGTTGCACATCCGAGTTGCAGGCTCGTTCACACTTCCTTGTTGTGAGGCCCAAACTAAGATCCAAGCCAATCACTGCCCTCTTCGCGACCCCGCATGTCTGCATGATCCTTCGGGGCTGGCTCACCTCCGTTAAGCCCTCTTTCGGGCAGGCTATAATCCTGATGAGTTCCCAAAGACTCTATGAGCCGGTGATGCCCCTGGAAAGTGCCATATAGGTCCGTCTATACCTCTGGCAGCCACTTATAGATAATCTAGACACCAAAATCGTGGGGCTTAAGGGTGCCCACCCATATGTTGTATCCGCGCAAGGAATCACAACGTCACGTTAAGGTCGTCTTGCCTACATACGGAAGGAAAGGATATAGCTAACTTCTCCATCCCATTCCAAATCTCATGGTCAACGCATGATATACGACACAAGAATCACTGGCGACATTGGTTGTTAAGTCCTAGATATTATGTTCCTTTACCACCGGAACTTTTATAGTAGGTCATTACCTCTTGGTAAATAACCTATAATCATATTATTATGAAAATAGTGTTTTCTGACCTTTTGGAAATGCAGGTGATGACAACACTGGATTTGTAAAATACTTTACAGAAAATAATCAAAGGACATGAGCAAGTGTGAACTTGCCTTTTGTGGTTGCAAGATTATGCACTCACGTTCTTCGAGACAATAGAAAATCCAATATCTGAAATAACATCATTGGTCCGGTAAGGACTAATGTTTAAAGAAGCAATATGCAGTTATGCATAAGTAATTCTATGCATTTGTAAAACTTCCAAAGTGTATCCCCAATACTTTAAGTGAAGCGAACTTAGGTGATTTCTTTAAGAGTTGATTCATCTTTAAATTTTACTTCACAGGAAATGCATTTATAAAGAACTTAAGTCTTGATATGCAAGATAGAAATGTAAAGTGCAATAGTAATCTAAGATTGAGATTAGTTGCTATTTGGTGATTATGATGAAAGTATATGTATTGGGTTGTTTAGGGGTTGAAGGAAATTGTTATAGAGTTATTGTTTCAAGTGGCAAAAAGAATAACCTTCGAAGAAAAGGTTTCTTTGATAAGGTTTAAACAATATTTATGGTTAATATAATGTGGTCAATGTTTCTTGGTGTTTGCTCGATTAGTTTGGTCTTGGGATGCTTTAGATCTTAATTGGAAACATACCAAAGTGAACTATAAAATACATAATGAAGCCTTTAACATGGTGTTTTACAATCTTGTAGACTAAAGTTAATTTTTAAAGACATAAATGGACTTAAGGTGTATTGCTTATGATATTTGTATTTTGTTAGAGTTTAAAGTCATGTGAGGTATGGTCAAAAGGTAAAGATCATTTACTTATAACAAGATTAAGTGATGCATACCATTGTTGTTGGTTTAAATCTGATTTAAGATTTCAAAAGGGTTTTATAAAATTCATACCTTATACTTAAGTTTTATTATGAATCCTAATTATGGTTTTAGACTTTAGTACTTAGTCTTAAAGGATTTAATATTCACAAATAAATGTGATTATTTCTTATTTAGGAAATAATTTTAAAAGGTTAGCAAATAATTATCTCATTTTAATAAAATAGAATAGTTAGACTTTAATTCCTAAGAATCTAAAGATGTTTTGAAATATATATTTAGTATTTTTCTAGTAAAATATATTTACTTAAGATCTTAAAAATGATTTTTAAGTATTATTTTTATGTTTATAAAATTCCCTAAAGGATCAATTGTCTTTAAATATTTACTTCAAATTTTATTTATAAAAAGATTAAGCTAGTATTTTTACAAAAAAAATAGTAGATTTATTTTTATACACAAAATGTTTTTCTATTAATTTTATTATATTGTTATAATTTATTAAGAACTCTAATGGCTTTAATATTTAGTGGTATTTTATTTAACTCAAACAAGTAATACTTTTTTCCTAGGTATGTATTATTTTTGTGATAATTTTGATATATCATATATATTTTTAGGATATATATTTATTTATTTATTTAACAGAAAGTAATGTGTTTTGGTAATGTATTAAATCATAAAAAAATATTTTAGGTTAATTTGATAATTTGACTATGGTCTAGGGGGTGAATATTAGATTGGATCAGCCTGGCCCATAAGGCCGACCCAACTTGATCGGGCCCAATTAGGCCCGACTAGTTCACCCATCACTCTCCTCACCATTCTTCCTCACAGACACACCGGCCATACACGCACCCCTCGTTCCCCTCTGATGCGTGCACGATGCCGTCGTCGCCACCGCTGCTACGACTGGTCAGCGGCCGTTTCTGGCGTTGCCGCCTATCGACGAGGCCCCGACTCAGGCTTCTCCGGTGATTACCTCCGCCTCGGTTCTACTCTACTTCACCGTTCGAGCCCCTGCAAAACCCTAGCCGCGCGGTTCGGCTAGGTCGCCGGTGTGACTCCGCTGGCCCCCTATGCCCCTGGCTGCTGCTCGAGGGAGACCAAGACATCCCCCTTCCTCGACTCTAACATGCTGCTCCCGTTCTTTTCACTATGGTGTGGTATTGCAGCAGTTGCTATGGTTAACTCCAATCTATGATGTCGGAGGGACGGTGCTGCGGTGCAACCTTGACGCCCTTAGTCTGCTGCCTAAGAACCTTGTTATGATGGTGGACAGTGGTGATGCTGCTGGGACTGCTTCTTTCTCCGACACCGGTGGGACGACAACGTTTGTAACCCCTGCGTCGGCTACTTTGTCTACTTCATTTCTTATGCCCCCTACATCGAGTGCGCATCGACCTCTACCCCAAACCAGGTAATTATTTTGTGACCGGCCTTCGAGCAATGTGTTGTACTGGTTGTGAAACTATGAGAATGGGATATCCTGATTGTGAGCTTGAGGTTATGGTGCTACTGGCAGTTTGGTCAGATGCTAGTATAATTTGTTTGCATAGTTAGGTTAGAATTTTTTTAGCTAGTCTCATATTAATTCTATGATGAAATAAGGAATATTGATGATTAGACTATGGTGCTATTTGGATTTTATTCAACTGTGAAAATTTGATTGTGCTATAGGTCTATTGGCCATTTGATTTTTGGCAATACTAAAGGTAAGATATGCTGCTATACTTGTGCTAGCTAGATAGGTTCTACTTAATGTGTAATGAATCTGACCTGCGGAAATGAATAAGGTTAATTGATTATGCTCAGATTAGCTTTAGTTGCCATTGCATTTGTGATAAAATGATCTCATCGACTTAGTGTTGTGTATCTGGGGTAACTAGATTCTGCATAGTCTACTTTCATCCAATAATTATATATGTGAAATGTTTGAGTGTACAGATCAAACATGTGTTGTGGTGTAAATAGGCTTGCTGGACTCTGAATTATTTGCTAGACCAAATATTTGATCATAGTCTGATATTACACGATCTGGTGATGATTTCTTGCTCTGAATGGAATCTTGTACTGTGCTACATGTTCTGCTAGTTCTTGATAATAAATATATACACTTGTAAGCATTCTTTTAAATAGAGATGATGTTTTTATTAATTGAGTGATCTGACACTACATATCCCATATGCTCATGTACAAGATATGACTTCTAATCTACTTTGGTTTTATGCAACTACATATTATATATCAAATAATGTGTAGGTGTAGTATATAGTGTAGATAATAAACATCTCCATGTGTATATGATGGGAAAAAAATTATGTAAAGGAAGCAAGTTTTATGTAGATACTTGCAGAGGTAGATTACTTGTTTTTATATGCAAACATGTTAGTTTGGTAAATTCACATTTGATGTAATTCCCAACCAGTATGTGTATGTAGGATGTGAAAGTGAGTATAGGTTACTATATTATTCTAAGGCATACCTTTTGGTTATGGTTAATAGTTGGATGGTTAACTATAGACATGAAAGTGAGCGTGTCAGGCTTTTGGAGATAAATATGTGAATGAAAGTGGATGCCCTTGCATTCAGTGATAACATTAGTATACTGAATGATTTCTAGCTAATTAGCTAGAAAGATGATTTAGAGAATTTCTTAAGACTTGCAGATAACTGGGTGTGATGCTTGGCCTTTTGCATATCAGATCTGTGGTAGCCTTGCTTGTTAAGCCTTTACTTGTGCCATTTAATATTAGTGGCTTCTACTTTTTGGAATATGCTACTGTGGTGCCTCATTAGAGTGTGCATAGTGGTGATCCCATAGTGGTATGATCTGCTGCTTTTGCCCTGCCAATGATGCAAAAGACCGAGGCACTAATATTCATAAAAATAGATACTTACTCGGTTGCCTTCTACTCTCTATGATGAATACGCATAGCACTTCTACGCAATCCTGAGAGATAAACTATTCTCCTAACTCTTCTAGACAGATTCTAGTTGCAGAGTAGTTGATTAGATATTGATTTGCAATAACTCCCTTTATTCCCTTGTTTATGATGGTCAAATAAAACAAGAACAGATACTATGCATGATTAGTGGTATAGCAACCTATTGTGGTTGCTGAAGCTTGACTGTAACTTGTGGTTGCTTGTTGATCTTGTGGAACTGCTAATATGGATCTACTCACCTGGATATTGCCCTTGGCCTGCTCCTCCTATGGTTGCTGCTAGCCTAACCTTTACTTTTCCCTTGTTCTGGCTCTTGGATGGCTCCAGGGAGCAACCAGAGACTGAAAATATGGCGGATTTTATCTGTATGATTATTTGGGTGCTAAGCAGGGTAGTTCCTGGTGGTGTGCTAAGAATAGTGTGTTCTTGAGATGGTACTATGGCTAAACACTGTTGTTGAGAAGTTGAAGTGTGTAAGTGCAGATGTGTACTACAAGTTGTGCTGTGGCTGGCCCTCTTGTGCATTTCCTAGGCTGGCTGTGGTGTTGACAACACACCACTGCATGCTGCTGACTGAGCTACTAATGTGCATGCCTCTCCTGGGTGGATCAGATCAAGTAAAAAAAACTTGATATTTCCTGATATTCTACCCCTTTTACCTTTTTATCTCTCCTTGGTGATACTTGCCCCTGTCTAATGCCAATGATGCTATGCTGGGGCAATTTTCTGATAAGAATAGTTATGATTTGGCCTCTTGATAAAAACTCAATGATGTGACTAAGCAGTGCACCACACTGTTACAATTGAGGGTATCACTAACCCCCTCTAATCCCTTTTATTTTGTTTGTCTCTTCTTCTTTATTGTTTTATGTTACAGGGATCACTAAGAAGAAATGAAGAGAAAGAAATGTAGTTAGGGAATAGTTTTGGGTTTTGTTTTTTGTATTATTATAATTTCTTTTCTGTTTGAATAATGTAGAGACATTGTATTTTTGTATTTCATTTAATAAAGTTTACTTTTTTCTTTTTATTTTATAATTCATTTGCAAACAATGTAATATATATATATATATATCTTCTTTTAATAAAGAATTCTTTTAATTAGACCATTTATGTAATTCCTTTTTCTATTTATTTGTTTCCTGTAATATACTTTCAGTCTTCTATTGTAAAAGAACAATACTATATGTATATATGTAAAGATTATTATTGTAATAATTTCATTTTATTGAATTGTTTCCATTTACTCAATTGTAATTATGATTATATATTCATATTATATTATAGACTAATTCATTTATTTTCTTTATTTTAATACTTGTGATTTAATTATATCTTAATCATAAATAATCTCTCAAGGATGTATTTATAATTGTAACACCATTTCTAATTATAATTTTATTCTTTTGCAATTCAAATATATGTTTTGAATATTCAAATTTGAATTGCTATCCCCTCGAACACAGAAATACTGTAGAGGTCATGAGGTCATGTCGAAATCCATCACACCTGCTCTGATGTTTCCATCAGAACAAGAGAGATCTCGATCTCTCTATAGCTTCTTTAGTTTTGCACGAAAATTCTCCAGATTTTGATGCATGAATGCAATGCATATACATGTGTCATGTCTATTTCGAGGTGCTAATCCTGGGATGTTACATTGACCCGATCTCTAGTGTTTGGAAAACTTACATAAGGTCATTTCTCGACAGTGAACTATGTGGTCAATGGCAGGGGATACACCAAAGGCTACTACCTAGCTGATGGTATTTACCCTAGATGGGACACCTTCGGGAAGACAATCACCGACCCTCGTACTAATGCAAGAGCGTGGTTTGCCAAGTGCTAAGTGGCTTGCATGAAGAATGTTGAGCGAGAATTTAGTGTTTTTCAAGCTCGTTTTGCTATCATTGGGGTAGCCTACTCTAACCTGGTCAACATCACGTATGTGGGAGGCATTGAATACTTGCATGATCATTCATAATATGATCAAAGAGAGTGAACGCGATTCTCTAGTGGTTTATCAATTGCCCTTTAAGGACATGTGCTCTCTTGTTGTGGTCGATCACGAGGTTTCGACTGATTGTGTTGCTTTCCTCTCCATGCATCAAGAAATCCACGATGACCAGGTGCATGCTCAGCTACAAGTTCTCGATGAGCATATGCTTGATGAAGGGACTGCATCTTGATAGCATGGCTGCCAGGATTTGCACTCTCAAGACTTTAGCTATCAATATGCAGAGTAGACATAGTTTGGATAAGGTTGTTGACATGCTGAGATGCTTTCCGTGCCTGGAGAAATTGTACATTAAGGTGACCATTTTCCATTCGTAGTTCATTGTGTCCGTCTGCACTTATGTTTTACTTCCTGTTCTCAAGTCAACTTTCATCTATGTTCTTTTTAGCTTTTCTTGAAGGAAGAAATTATATGCCGTTTTGGTTCGAGCTGGCTACCTAGGGAACCAACTCTTGACATCCCTTTAAAGCTGAAGAAAATAGTGTTGTATCATTATTCAGGCACTTACTCAGAAGCTAGGTTTGCCAGATTCTTTGTACTGAATGCTACGGTGCTAGAATCAATGGTATTTCTAGTTGAAGACAGACATTACAATAAGAAGTTTTTTGCACAAGAACGTATTTCGCTTCAGTATGAGAAGAGGGTTTCAAAAGGTGCGCATTATAATTTCACGACTGACAGACGATGTCTCTGGAATGTTGACGACTTCAAGGATGCCTCTGACTTGGATTTAACTGATCCATTTCTGAGGAGTTCCATTGGGTCTTTCTGGCAATTAGTGTAAGCCTCTGTTTTTATTTTCTGTGTTTAACATGTATCGTGATATTGTTTCCATTGGTTTAAGTTAATGTAAATATATTGCTTCGCTCCAATTTGGAAAATAGGACCGATCCATTTCTGTGTAGGTGTTAAAATTGGATTTGGTCTGTTACGTGAGTTGTTCTCCCTTATCACTTTTGCATTTCGCCCATAGTTGATCAGCAGTGAGTTTGATGTGTCTTTTTTTTAGTCTGTGTAATCCTAGCTAGAACCTTATGACATTTAAACAAGCTATATTCATGTCATTCATTATTATTTATGTTTTGATTTGCCATTCTAGTTTTTAAAAGGTAATGTTCAGATAACAGTAGATTACTTACATTTTTCTTTCTGTCCTAAATTACGAGCTTGATGTTTCTGACTAACGTGTTTTCCCTTAGTCGTCTGCAATCCCCTCTGTTGCCAAGTAGGCTGTTGACCATTACGAAGTGTTGCCAATGCCTAGTATTTGCTTTGCATTTGGTACACTCAAGATGCATCAGTTCATGACTACATGAAGTTAATTGTCTCCAGCAATACCTACAACTACCTGTGCAATTCCCTTTGTGGTAGGATGTTGAGCAGTGTGAAATTTGGCTAGTTACCTGCTTTACATTCGGTACATTAAAGATGCATGAGCTCATGATTGCATGATAATATATTAACTTGGTATCATCCATAGCACAATCTAAAAATATATTATATTTTACTCCCTCCGTTTTAAAATATAAAATATTTTAGGTTTGTGAAGAAAATGTATCTAGACTATTTTTAGTGTCTACATTCATTTCAAACCCGAGTGAATCTACGTATTAAAAGTAGTCTTGATACATTTGTTTCACAAAGCTGAAACATCTTATATTTTGAAATAGAGGGAGTATTTTATTTTTGACACTTTGGAAATTTCAAATTTGAAGATTCAAAAAAATACGTGCATGTAGATTATGATATACACTACGCGCGTGCCAAAAAAAACGTGTGGAAATATATTGTATTTTGAGCTCGGCGAAAAAGAGAAAATTTTAGATACGAAATGCATTGAAATTTGTCTTTTTTGCTGCGCCCAGAATAAATGAATTTGGGATTGAAACTTTTCAGATGTGTGGTGCGAATCCTTGGCTACATGCCGATACTTTTTTCGCATTTTTTGAAGCTTTTTAGGAAAGCCGAAAATCAACAAAAGTGGAATTGGATGGCCAGGATATAGAGCTAAGTGTAGCTCGTGTCCCAATAGGGGTATTCGACGAAGGAGGCCCACACATAGTCGAGGTGCTCCTCCCTGAGCTGAGTGGATAGGGCTGCATAAGCTCGCCTTCCAAACCTAATTTAAGCGGTCTTCCGTTGGATATGCAATCACCGGGGGAAAGAGGATCTACTCTCGCTTGCTCACTCTGATTGGTGTGTGGTCGGGATGCGGCCCAGATAACTTGGCTTTAGCAAGTGAAGAGCACGAGCTAGGCATAGGGCCAGATAACTTTGTCTATTTTCTAGCTTTACAGGGATCATATTTTGTTCTCAAAAAAAATGTATTGCCCAGATACCTCCGACCAGTCACCCTATTGGGCAATATGGCATCAGCGACGATGCCTGATTCGTGACGGTGAACAACAGAGTCCCCTGTCGACTTTCCTGTTAGTGCGTCGGTTCCTTGACGACCTGGCACTGACTCCGTCGCCAAGAGAGGTAGTGAAAGAGGGGGAACAGAACGTACGCCTTTTCCAGACCGTACCGGTACGTACGACTGCTACCGCCGCAGAGTTATCAGAAAGAGAGAAAACCCATCTAGGATTCCATACCCCTCGCCGACGATATCGTCGGTCCGCTCCGTCTCCGGTGGCCTTAGGGCCTTCGAGGTGTGGCGGCCCACGGTCTCTCGTCGGCGGGAGGTTTTTCGTTCTTGTTTTGTCTATTTTTAGTGTCTTCTTCGGAATGTTGAGGCGACGGCTATGTACTGGAGTATCCTCCCTGCTCTATCCTTGTTCCGATGGTGCATCTAGCGCTAGCGGAGGGCGCGTGGAGTCGTTTGTCCGGCGGATCTCCTGGGATTCTGTTTGTTTTTGTGTTCGTCGGTTTGTTTTCAGGTCAGTCTCTTCCGATCTACGGATGTCATCATTGGCAATGGTTGCGGCTCTAGTGTGTTGGTCCTTCTCGTATGTCTACTAGAACAAACTCTACTACGACAAGCTTTGTCCGGCTCCGGTGATGGAGGAGCAAGGACGGCGGCGCGCCTTCGGCTCGCGCTAGTGTTTATATTCGTCGCTAGGTGGTCCAATGACCTATTTATAATTTTTATTACTTTTGGATCTCTTTGTACTACTGTTGTACCACTGTAGATAGTGAAATTTTGAAAAAAAAAGAGGGGGAACAGACAGAAGGCTCCGAGGTGGCTTGCTCGGTTGCTCCCCCCATAGGACAGGCCAAGATCAATGTGGATGCCGCCACATCCAAAACTGGTAGCGTCAGAGCAATTGCTGCTGTGTGGAGGACATTGACATGGATATGCCCTACGGGTACCCGATGTTAGTATACCTGGTCCATCCCGACGGAAGGCCCACTCGACGACCTGCCAGGGTCCATGACGCGTATGACGTTTCGGCTGCTATGAAGCCCATATGGACACGGACTCCCAAGCGCACAAGACAAGGAAACCTCAAGACTAGAGTTCGAATCTAACTTGTAACCTACTCGTATCGGTACCTGAGACCTAGCCTCCCCATATATAAAGGCTAGGAGGGTCCAGCGAGGAGGAGACTACCTACAGACGCCATAACCCCTCAATAGACTAGACCACAACAGATCTACAGAACTCGACTCATACTTTCGCACACGCATCCACGCCAGATCGAATCTGCGCACCCTGTAACCTTCGGTTCCGCCGTAATCAAGAGCAGACAAGCAGGAGTAGGGTTTTCCCTCCGGGGGCCTGAACCTGGGTAAATCTCGTGTCCCCTGGTTGCTTGTCTGTTAACCGTGCCACGATCTCCAGCATCCCCATCTTCTCCAAAACCCAAGTCCATAACAATGGGCATTGACGAGATTAAACCTCGTCAATTGGCGCCGTCTGTGGGAATTAGGGCTGCTGATTGTGCGGTCGTGACGGTTCCGACCCGATCGATCTACAACTCCGCGGCGACGGAGAATCACCTCCTCTTCGGCGCTTTCGACTTCACTGCCCACTCGTCGGCCACCATGAAGGATTTCGAGCCCGTAGGCGACGAACTCGAGATTTTGTTCGGGAGCTTCTGCTTCCAGGTGGGACAAACTGGCACCCTCCGCCTCCCTGAGCGGGTGCCCGTACCGTCAATCAGGTCCGCTTCGTGGGCTCCACACCCCGTGCTACGCACGTCACCATCAACAGATGAGTACTACAGCAGCAGCTGCTGCAACTCCGATCTGTGTGATCCACCTTCGGATGAAGGGACCTACGGTTTCGGATCCGAAAGTTGCGGCAGCAGCCAACCAATCTGCAGGCGCTATCTGTGCGCCGCAGTCATCCAAACCGACGAGGAAACGCCTAACCCGCCGCCCAACCCCAACCCGCAGGACAGAAACGGCGAAAACGGTGGAAACGGCGATAACGGGGAAAACGGCGGCCACCTCATCCAACTTAGCAAACAAGGATGGGTCGAAGCACGCCGCGCCGTCGCAGGCGAAATAGTCCTACCTCTAGACTCCCCACGTGATCTGCTGAGGGCATACCACTACCTCCTCATCGAGGAGCACAAGAAACAAGTTGAGATGCAGAAGACGCTCGACAAACGCAAGCAAGCAGCCTCTGAGTCCAGTGCGCGACGAGCTGCGCTCTCCTCCATGGGACCCGGCTCTAGCACAAACAGAAATCAAGGAAACAAGCACCGCTCTCGGGTGGAAAACATGGACCCCAAGGAGCGGCATGAAGTAACCCGAACTCTTCATACATCGTTCATGGATATGGACGCCGACGGCAACATCACCCCGAAGACGCCACAAGCTGCGATCATGGCAGCCACTGCGTATCTCGCGGCTCACCCACCTCCGGAGGGGGACCCGAAAAGGGCCATGCATAGGTCCGCACTCACCGGACTAGGACTAATCGGAGCTGCGCTCCACGAAGACGCTCCTACGGAGCCAAAGAAGAAAGCTCCGACCCGGCGCGACCGGAGCCCCACCCCCTCATCCGAAGAGGAAGAGGAGCACGATCTCCCTCGAAGAAAGAAGAGCTCGCACCGCCATAAACGCGACTACGACGCCAGAGACAAGCTTACACAGCGCAAGATCGACAAAGCACGCGCCAAACGCGCATGCTCGTCCGAATCTGAGATGGATGAAGACGAAGGAGAACTCTGCGGAGCTCGATGCTTCAGCAGATCCGTTCGGCGAACACAGATGCCACGCAACTTCAAGCTTCCTTCGGATACTCCGAAGTTCAACGGCACGCAAGATCCAAAGTCCTGGCTCAGTGACCACCTGTCATCCGTTAAGCTCCACGGAGGTAACAAAGAAACCGCCATGCAGTGCCTTCAGCTGCAGCTGACAGGCGCGGCGCGAGTCTGGCTTAGCAGCATATCATCAGGATCCATCCGAAGCTGGGAGGAGCTTTCTTACAGCTTCATCCGAAATTTCAAAGGCACCAGCAAGAGGCCCGCCTCAATCGAAGAATTGCGAGCCTGCACTCAGAGAACGGGTGAATCTATTCGCTCATACATACTGAAAGAACATGTTGGGCCCCCATGTGTGGTTTTGGTAATTAATGACAATCTTTATGGACCAATGTGTGTATTAAGTTATACTTGTAGGATTTGTCCATTGGCATCGCTTGGAGCATGTGTTGGCTTCAAGGTCGATGAAATGCAAAGAAGATATGTTGGGCAAGCTCAATATGCGAGGTCGATGATGAGGAATCAAGAAAGGCGTTCCATCTTGAGAAGGGAAAGATCGTCTACACCGAGCTCAAGTGGAATGCTCAAGGCAAAGGTATAATCTTGATAGGGTTTCCTTTTTGCCGGTCTCACGTTGTGTGTGTGAGACTGGGTTTAGGATAGATAACCGTACTATCAAGAGAGGCTCTCATATGAGTAATTCGGTCACATCGTTCGGAGAGAGCTCAAACCTTTGCATACTTGCATCATCATATTTGGTTGTTATTTGGTCTTATCCATGTGATGATATAGAGCTTGTGGTAATCTCCATAACAAGCTCTTGTTCATCAAAATCGGATCTTCCGTTTGTATCTTGTTGCGATTTTGATCTTGGCAGCTTTTCGGTTTCTCACCAAGTGAGGTATCTCACATTATTATACATTATACATTCTCACTTGGTGATAACCAATATTTTCACCTTTCATAGGGTAGCCCATGTCGTCCTTTTTCCAACGCAATTGGAATCGGGTCGATCGGAGTTACCAATCAAAAGTTATAGAGGTTTGAATTTTCCTAGGTACCAAAATGCGGTAGTACCGCATTTTAGTACCTGGCGTGGCAGTAGGTTTTGGAAAGTTGCCAAATGCCACTGCCCTCCTAGGTACCAAAATGCGGTAGTACCGCATTTTAGTACCTAGCACGGCAGAAGGTTTTTGACAAGTTTCCAAAAGCCACTGCCGGGCTAGGTACCAAAAAGCGGTAGTACCGCTTTTTAGTACCTAGCGCGGTAGAAGGTTTTTTACTTCGTCATTTGGATCTATTCTCCCTTGCTGGACTATGATGTTTCTTTGCATGATCTTATAGAGGTTGTTGTCCTCTTCGAAACGAGCCCAAGATCATTGAAATCGGAGTCCGGATGCAAAAGTTATGGCTGTTTTCGTTCTGTGATGACCGGTAGTACCGGACCAGGATCCGGTAGTACCGGGGTCCGGTAGTACCGCTTTTTGGTACCGGGGAGCGCAGAGAGAAAATGCGTTTGGAGTCCCAGGAACCCCAGGAAATGTCCGGTAGTGCCGGGAAAGTCCGGTAGTACCGGGAAAAAGTCCGGTAGTACCGGGAATCGCGTTTTTGGGCTGCAACGGTTGGATTTTGGAGGGACCTATATAAGGGGCCTTCTTCCCCAATGGTTCCTCAACTATTCTTGCAAGTTTTCCCCTCCATTGTTGACCTTCTTGAGCTTGCTTTCTCTCAATCCCTCCAATGATTCTTGCATATTCTTGAGGGATTTGAAAGAGGAGATCTAGATCTACAATCCCACCAATCAATCTCTCCTTTGAGTGAGGGGAACATATTGGGATCTAGATCTTGGAGTCTTTTGTGGATTTCCTCCATTGTTCTTCCTCTCGTATTCCCCCATAAGCTTTTGTAGCTTTGGTGGAATTTGGGAGAGAAGGATTTGAACACCTTTGTGGTTTTCTTGCCATTTGCATTTGGTGCATCGGTTTGAGTTCTCCTCGGAGGATTTTGTTTGAATTGCTCATTGGAGCTTGTCCCTCTTGGGTTCTTGGAACCCTAGACGGTTTTGTGGCCTTGGTGGCATTGTAGCCTTGGTGGCATTTTATTGTGGCCTTTTGTGGCGGTTGTTGGGAGCCTCCAATTAAGTTGTGGAGTTGTGCCCCAACCTTGTGAGAGGTTCCGGTTGCCACCGACAAGTGCACCGATAGTGGAAGCGTGGATCGATCCCATTGGGGTGAGATTCACCGGAGAATAAGGGAGGCCTTTTGTGGCGTTGGTGGTTTGATACCACCCCCTCTCCAAACGAGACGTACTCCATGTTGGGAGGAACTCGGTAAAATATCGGTGTCCCCGCGTGCCTCGGTTATCTCTATACCCGAGCTCTTTACTTATGCACTTTACATTGTGATAGCCTTCGTGCTTGAAGTAATATATATCTTGCTATCACTTTGTTGCTTGTATTGCTTAGCATAAGTTGTTGGTGACATAGGTAAACCTTAGTTGTTTCTAGGTTGTGCTTTACAAAGTAAACACTAGTTTTATTCCGCCTTTGTTGAGCCACTCTAGGAAAAGTTTTAATCGCCTATTCACCCCCCCCTCTAGGCGACATCCGTATCCTTTCAATTGGTATCAGAGCCCGGTCTCTCATTTTAGGCTTCACCGCCTTGAGAGTAAAGATGTCGGCTAGGGGATTAGTGCACAAGGACACGCTCACATTCGATGGCACAAATTATGATGTTTGGAAAATTCGCATGCTTAATTTATTTCGGGAAATTCACCCAATTATCGAGGGCTATCTATATGTGGGTTTCTCTTCTCCTATGGATACCCAAAACGAATCTTTAGAGGAGAAGTTGAACTCTCATATAGATGCTCTAGCTACTAAAATTCTTTTGCATGTTGTGAGCAATATAGTTCTTTCGTGTATCATGCCTTATTCAAGCGCTCGTGAGATATGGACCAAGCTTCAAGATAAATATAGCAAGTCCAACATTATTGAGGATGATTGTGTTGCTTCCACTTCCGGTCGAGATGAGTTCTCATCCTCTACCACTTCACCAACATGTGACTTTTCACAAGGTAATGATATGGTGAGTGGTGATAGAAATTGCAATATGGATAGTGTGTTCACTATTTGTAATCCCTCATATCTATCTAGTTGCAATGATCTATCTTTGGACCTTAACACTTCTAGCACTCAAAATTCCTCACATGCTTGTGTTAATAGTCCTTGCATATCATGTAGAAATGACTTAAATAAATCTCATGATGATATGCTCATGTTGTCTTGTTGCCATGATAAAAATGCTTCTATTTCCTCTAGTTCTTGTGTTTCAAACCATGTAGAGGAAAATGAAGATTCTATGGGCCAATACAAGGTATTGAAGAGAGCTACAAGTGCAATCTCATCATCACCTTCTTCCGGTTCTCACATGTGCCTTATGGCTAAGGGAACAAAGGTAACCTCTTTGGATCCCATTGTATCTCATGATGATGATGAGGTTGAGAATGATAATGATGATTATAGAGGTAAGTATGATATTACCTCTATTAAGAAAATGGGAGAGGTTGTCTATAGTGCTCTCTACAAAAATAAACTTGCTTCCTCCAACCTTCTTGAAATCTTGAATTATGCTATAGAAGGCAATGATCTTATTGAGGAGCAAGAAAACATAATTGATGAAAAGTTTGCACTTGAGCGTGAATATGCTAATGAACTTGCTCAAGTAAAGGACTCCCTTGAAGAAGAACAAACCACCAAAGAATCTCTTGAGGAGACTTTTACTCTAGAATTATCTAGAGTAAAGGAATACCATGATAGAGAACTTGCGGTGGCTAACTCCTTCAAGATTAAAAATGATGAACTTGAAGTTTCTTATGCTAAACTTGTTGAGGATTTTGAGCACCTCAAAAATGGCTCTAGGGTCATAAAGGGTGAGCTCATCAAACTCACCGAGTCACATGAGCAACTTAAAGCCTCGTATTCAAAAGAGCTTGACAAGTTGCCCTCACCTCTTGCTAATAGTAATGATGCTTGTGCTACTAACTCTATTTCTTGTGAAGCATCTATTTTGAAGGAGAATGTTGAGCTAAAGGCTCAACTTACTTTGCTAACTAGCAACTATGGGAAATTAGAAGAAAGCCATGATAAGCTCTCAAGCTCGCATGAGGATCTCCTAGTCTCCCATGGTAGGCTAAAGTTGGCTCATGAGGCCATCATGTCAAAGGTAACATCTAGTGGGCCTCATGTGGACATTAGCACTATATCTACTCCAAATGTTATATTGCCATGTGCTAGTCCTTGTCATTCATCCTCTCACAACCATGCTATATCTCGTGATGAATTACATTCCATGCCTTGTTGCTCTAACAATGTAGCATCTACTTCCTCTAGTACTTGTATTGAAACTAACCATGTAGAGGAAATCAAAGAGCTCAAGGCTCAAGTCACTTCTTTGAAGAATGACTTGAAAAGGGGTCAACAAGGGAAGGTCACACTCAACAAAATTTTGAGTATGCAAAAATCCCCCAATGACAAGAGTGGGCTTGGATCCAACTCCAATGTCAAGAACAAGTCCACTATCAAGTTGAAGCACAAAGACAACAAGAAGAATGGCCAAGATCAAGTCAAGAATCCGGCCAACATTGTTTGCTTCAAGTGCAAGGAAGAAGGGCACCACGTTAGATCTTGCCCATTGAAGAAAAGGTCTCTTAGTGTGAAGAAACAAGGGAAGCGGCCTCAAGCTCCACCTCAAGTCACTAATGGGCCCCTTCCTAAGAGGACTACTCGAGCTATCCCTCGAGTTGTGGCTTCACCTAAGAAGAAAGATGGCAAGAGTAGAACTTGCTACATATGCCGTGAGAAGGGGCATATTTCTTCCTCATGCACTATCGGTATCTCCTCATCCAACCCTATCATTATTGATGATGCTTATTCTCTTTGTAAGGATGAGGTTGGCAATGTGTTTGCCAAATTTGTTGGTGCTCAACGTGGATTCAAGAAAAGAACCATTTGGGTTGCCAAGCCTATTGTGACTAACCTCTTAGGACCCAACTTGGTTGGGGACCAACAAGCCAAAACTTGATCAATAGGTATTATTGGAGGGCATTGGAGTCTTGGCTACATTATGAAGAATTGAGGGATCTTCATTAATTATTATTGTCAAGCCAAGCCATTTGGATTATCATGATTATATTATATTTCCAATGTTCCTCCTTGCGGTTACATATGCTAAACTCTTTACATTGAAAGTTACTCGCCCCCTTGTGCATGTGTTTGTTTTGTACCTTCCATGCTTTTGTACATGTTGTGCTTTCCACTTAATTATCTTGAGGTATCAAGCATATTTGTGTATGATTAGGTGGCACACCATGTATGTGTGTTTCTTGTATTGGAGCATTACTTGGTTATATTTGGTATCTTATGTGGCTCTTGTGAGAGATTAATGGACTATCCCATTTTGGGGGAGTGTTATGCTTAGGCATTCCACAAACCTAAAAATGTGTGCACATGAGGAATACCACCTAGTATTTATATTGGAAGATTATATAGTCTCTTTGTGGTATGTTTCTCATGAGAAATTTAATTTTATAATGTCCATTAATTATCTCTATTTGTATCATTTTGCCTCGTGTTGGTTTTATGGTAGTATCACATTATGGGGGAGTCATATGCTTAGTGCATACTACAATCCTAGAAAATGTGAATATTCGAGGTTGTGTCACTTAGAATTGATATTGATAATTATCTAGCACCTATGTGACACTTTTGCTCATACAAGTTCCAATTTGATTAAATGGCTTTATTGATCTTATTTTGGATCTTGTATATGAGAGTGGTTCTTGGTATGTGTTTCCTCATATTTAGATATTTATATTCGGATGGAAACCATTTGCTTCAAGTTACTCTAATCACTAGTGATTGTATGACTATTGGAAGCTACCAAGAGTCTTGTTTGAAGTATCATGCTCAATTCCTATATTTAGTTATATGCTTCTTGTTGTGTGTATATGATCTTGGATATCCGTATGAACTACCTAGGGCAAATTATTCCCAATATTTCTTGTCCTTGGACAATGAGTACTCAATTTAAGGTAGAATTTATTGATCATATTCACTTTGGCCTTGCTTATTTTTATTCTATCTTTGGCTAAGAAAATGTTTTGTGTTGTCTCCCAAGCCTTCCTTGCTTCTTGTGGATCTTCTTATTTTATTGATATCCTCTTGTGTTTTACTTATTGTAGGTGCTATTGATGATCCCGTTTATGTGCATTTTGCATTCAAAAGGAAAATCCTACATAATGTACTATCCATGGGGGAGCTATCCTATATTATGGAAAACACTCTTATTCATGCTTCTTTGTTTTGATCCATATCGGGTTATTTGTGCTTGGAACCTCAATCTTTTCGTTTTGGTACTTTGTGCCATCATGAGAAGTTTGGGGAGTTTGGTTTCTTATTGGAACCTTGCTCTTTTTGGGAGTTGGTTTTGTCTCATTCCTTGTTTCATGATTTTACCATTTTAGAATGAGATAAATCCTTGAGCATTTTTATTTCTATCTATCTTTTGCTCTTTTGGTCTTAGCCTAGTTCATTTGTTGAACTTGGGATCTTTCATGTGTTGAATTGGTTCTTTGATACAATTTGGACACCGCTTGTCTTGTCACACTCTTGCGTGTGCCATCTCGGTTTACTTGGTGTTTTGTTCAAATTGTATCTCCTTTTTGGTTCTTGAAAGCCTTATGCATGCATATTTACTATATTTTTATATTAAGGCATGTTTGCTTTCTTTGATCCAATATATAGGGGAAACTCCACCAATTCCCATCGGCTAAGTTGTGCATGAAATTCAATTTCATATCAATGTGCACATAATTATGTGGAGTCTCTCCTATGTATTGTAGTTTCTCTAACTACTTTGGACCCAAGAAGTTTTGGGACCATTTTGTACTTAAATGTGTTTTAGGTACATTGGAGATTTATTGGACGCTTGTCTCTCAATTTTGAAGAAGTGGTGCTTAGAAGAAAATTTGAGGCAAGCTATAGGATGATCAACGAATTCATATACTCTACATCCTACCAATTATATCTCGGTAACAAGTATCTCTTTCTCATGCTCACATATCTTGATTTCAACCGTTTGTCGGTTGCCTTCTAGCATGAATTCATGTATTTGTAATTGTTTTAATTCTAGCCATGGTTTTAATAGAACTCTCTATTGTAAATGTGTATAAGTTGAGATGAGTACATATAGTTGGGACTATACAAAATCATGCATATGATCCTCCAATCCCAAATATGTCAATCTAGCAATTTTATTGCCTATCATTTCATCAACTTCTCTCATGTGCAATAGTGAGATTTTTGCTAGTCTATTCTATCTGATGATACTTGTTGCCTTTCTCCATATATTCCAACTTTCTCCTTTTTCCCTTGGTGATAGTTGTAATATATGTAGTGTGTTGGTGTTTGAAGTTCATTAATGTACAATAAGATAGATTTGAGCCTTTGGCCATGCTTTGAAGCAAAAATCTTATTGGTATACATTACGACTTCATTTTTGCTTTTCATATGCCTTCTTGTATATCTTCTTTATGTGTGCATATTTATTTGTTGGCATATGTCTCTGTGATGTTTTCCACTTATAGACATATACACATATGAGAAGATAATTTTAATTGATTTTTAATCCTTGGATGCCACCTTTTATTTCTTTTTATTCTTTGGTGGCTTCCAAATTTATTTGCCTATGAGTGATTGTTCCTCTTGTCTACATCTTCGGACACTCATATTTGTTCTCTCATGCCGTGTATTGTTAAATGAATTTATATGAGTGAGGATTCCATGACTATGCACTTTGTTCCCAAATGCAATTATCATGATTGGTGCATGCTCTTTGGGGAGCTCATCTAATTCATTTAATAATACTCATTTGCATTCTTTCACATTTGTTGTGTTTTAAATGCTTATGGGGGAGCAAGGATTCCATAGTTGTGCATTATGTATTCCAATACATTTATTTTGAATTGTGCACAAATCTTGGGGAGCTTCTCTATTTGTTATTTAAAACACTCTTTTGCTCATATCATAATATCTTGTTGTTTCCATTTGGACTCATTTGTTGTTTTCAAATTGGTTTGTCGGACCTTGTAGTTGCTTGCATCATTTGACTTTATTTTTGCAATCTTTGGGTCCTCGATATAGTTCTAATCCCTCCCAAGTATTCATCATTGGATATGTGCGAAGGCACACCTTTGGAGGAATTATTACTATATTTGCCTTCTAGAACTTGTCACCCATTTCGGCAATCGATGCCAATGGGGGAGAAGTTTTAGAGGGTTTAAGGGAAGTTGGTTTATGCATTGAGTTTGTTCTTGTGCATTTGCTTCTCATGCTCTTGCATCTTTGTTGTTGCTTAGCATGTGGTATATATAGAGGAAACTCCACCAATGATAATGATTGGCAATATATGCAATGAAATTCAAGTTCATCACACATGCATAGATTGTGGGGGAGTTTGCTCTATATATGATGGTGGTACCAATATCACATACTTTTGTAGTATTTGATATTGGTATTACCATTTTATTCATTAAAATTCCTTATATAAACCCTCTTAAAGGGATTGTCATCAATTACCAAAATGGGGGAGATTGAAAGAACATGTTGGGCCCCCATGTGTGATTTTGGTAATTAATGACAATCTTTATGGACCAATGTGTGTATTAAGTTATACTTGTAGGATTTGTCCATTGGCATCGCTTGGAGCATGTGTTGGCTTCAAGGTCGATGAAATGCAAAGAAGATATGTTGGGCAAGCTCAATATGCGAGGTCGATGATGAGGAATCAAGAAAGGCGTTCCATCTTGAGAAGGGAAAGATCGTCTACACCGAGCTCAAGTGGAATGCTCAAGGCAAAGGTATAATCTTGATAGGGTTTCCTTTTTGCCGGTCTCACGTTGTGTGTGTGAGACTGGGTTTAGGATAGATAACCGTACTATCAAGAGAGGCTCTCATATGAGTAATTCGGTCACATCGTTCGGAGAGAGCTCAAACCTTTGCATACTTGCATCATCATATTTGGTTGTTATTTGGTCTTATCCATGTGATGATATAGAGCTTGTGGTAATCTCCATAACAAGCTCTTGTTCATCAAAATCGGATCTTCCGTTTGTATCTTGTTGCGATTTTGATCTTGGCAGCTTTTCGGTTTCTCACCAAGTGAGGTATCTCACATTATTATACATTATACATTCTCACTTGGTGATAACCAATATTTTCACCTTTCATAGGGTAGCCCATGTCGTCCTTTTTCCAACGCAATTGGAATCGGGTCGATCGGAGTTACCAATCAAAAGTTATAGAGGTTTGAATTTTCCTAGGTACCAAAATGCGGTAGTACCGCATTTTAGTACCTGGCGTGGCAGTAGGTTTTGGAAAGTTGCCAAATGCCACTGCCCTCCTAGGTACCAAAATGCGGTAGTACCGCATTTTAGTACCTAGCACGGCAGAAGGTTTTTGACAAGTTTCCAAAAGCCACTGCCGGGCTAGGTACCAAAAAGCGGTAGTACCGCTTTTTAGTACCTAGCGCGGTAGAAGGTTTTTTACTTCGTCATTTGGATCTATTCTCCCTTGCTGGACTATGATGTTTCTTTGCATGATCTTATAGAGGTTGTTGTCCTCTTCGAAACGAGCCCAAGATCATTGAAATCGGAGTCCGGATGCAAAAGTTATGGCTGTTTTCGTTCTGTGATGACCGGTAGTACCGGACCAGGATCCGGTAGTACCGGGGTCCGGTAGTACCGCTTTTTGGTACCGGGGAGCGCAGAGAGAAAATGCGTTTGGAGTCCCAGGAACCCCAGGAAATGTCCGGTAGTGCCGGGAAAGTCCGGTAGTACCGGGAAAAAGTCCGGTAGTACCGGGAATCGCGTTTTTGGGCTGCAACGGTTGGATTTTGGAGGGACCTATATAAGGGGCCTTCTTCCCCAATGGTTCCTCAACTATTCTTGCAAGTTTTCCCCTCCATTGTTGACCTTCTTGAGCTTGCTTTCTCTCAATCCCTCCAATGATTCTTGCATATTCTTGAGGGATTTGAAAGAGGAGATCTAGATCTACAATCCCACCAATCAATCTCTCCTTTGAGTGAGGGGAACATATTGGGATCTAGATCTTGGAGTCTTTTGTGGATTTCCTCCATTGTTCTTCCTCTCGTATTCCCCCATAAGCTTTTGTAGCTTTGGTGGAATTTGGGAGAGAAGAATTTGAACACCTTTGTGGTTTTCTTGCCATTTGCATTTGGTGCATCGGTTTGAGTTCTCCTCGGAGGATTTTGTTTGAATTGCTCATTGGAGCTTGTCCCTCTTGGGTTCTTGGAACCCTAGACGGTTTTGTGGCCTTGGTGGCATTGTAGCCTTGGTGGCATTTTATTGTGGCCTTTTGTGGCGGTTGTTGGGAGCCTCCAATTAAGTTGTGGAGTTGTGCCCCAACCTTGTGAGAGGTTCCGGTTGCCACCGACAAGTGCACCGATAGTGGAAGCGTGGATCGATCCCATTGGGGTGAGATTCACCGGAGAATAAGGGAGGCTTTTTGTGGCGTTGGTGGTTTGATACCACCCCCTCTCCAAACGAGACGTACTCCATGTTGGGAGGAACTCGGTAAAATATCGGTGTCCCCGCGTGCCTCGGTTATCTCTATACCCGAGCTCTTTACTTATGCACTTTACATTGTGATAGCCTTCGTGCTTGAAGTAATATATATCTTGCTATCACTTTGTTGCTTGTATTGCTTAGCATAAGTTGTTGGTGACATAGGTAAACCTTACTTGTTTCTAGGTTGTGCTTTACAAAGTAAACACTAGTTTTATTCCGCCTTTGTTGAGCCACTCTAGGAAAAGTTTTAATCGCCTATTCACCCCCCCCTCTAGGCGACATCCGTATCCTTTCACATACTACGCTGGTCTACGACCAAGAACTCCGCAGCACACATCTCCGAAGAGAGGGCCATCGACGCCTTCAGGGACGGCGTCAAGCGCCCTGACTTCAAGGAGGAACTTGGGCGTGTAAAGCCCAAGACACTTGACCACCTCATGGAAATCGCCAACAGTTGGGCAGACGGCGAAGATTGCATCCAGCGAGCGCAATCAGATGAAGAGGACGACTACGGCCGAAGACGCGAACGCCGCAGCAAGAGGAGATCGCGCGTCTACGAGGACCGCGACGGACCCGACATGGTCGCAGCCGGCTACGCCGACCGCCGTAACGACAACAGCCGCAACAGCGGAGGATACCGCAGCGGAAACTTCCGCGACAACGGACGACCAACGCAGTCGTGGCAACGCCGCGACCGCGAGAACGGACCCTCAGCATTCGACAAACTTTCGGGTCCATGCACCATCCACTTCTACATCGACAAACAAGATGACAAAAAAAAGCTGCAAAAGTCATGGTAGAATCTAGCTAGATTAGTTCTGCCGAGAAACTACAAGGGAGCTATGAAACGTCATTATGGACAACATGGAGATGACTCCGCAGCGTCGACTTCTCAGTGCAAAAATCCGACGACCCGCTGTTGTTTCGTCTCCATCTGCCATACGACTTCGGTCCGCCGCGCGACCCGCTTCCATGTGAACCACTTGTTCTCGACCGCCACGTCTGGCATCAATGTCGTGACCTACTGCAGTTTTCAACTCCGGCGATCCTCTACGACCTTCGGCTCCAACGACTCGGGGGCTCGGGGGCTCCTTCGCTTCGGTGACCAGCCATGGCCTTCGGCTCTAGCAACCCGCTACGGTCCTCGGCATCGGCAACCCCGCTGCATCTTTCGGATGCGGCGACCCGACGCGATCTTCGATTGCCGCAACTGGCCGCATCGGCTTCAGCGATCACGACTCGGGGGCTCCCTCGACATCGGCGACCCAATGCGGCTTTCGGCTGCGGTAACCCGATACATCCTTCGGATGCGACCCGGTGCGGTCTTCGATTGCGACAATCTTCGGATGCGGAACTCGCTGCCGCCATCAACCTCAGGAATCCGTCGCTTCTATGACCGTGGTCCGCCGCGTCGACAACGTCCGCCGCGTGACCCGCTACCGCATCATCTTCCTCCACGACAACTACCAACAAAGCTAAGTTTCCCTCTACTTAGAGCTGATTTCCTTTTTAACTCGCACTCGAAACACTCGGGGGCTGCGCCCTCTTCCAGTAACCTAATGTGCCATCGGCTCCACGCACTCGAGCACCTCGAACGCGACAGCCCGAGTAGCTGATTCTGCCTGATCGTCGAATCCTTAAACTCCGAGTGCCTCGGCAAGGTACTGAGACTAAGGGTAATCAGGCTAACGAAAAGGCCTAGCATACAGTGCAACAGTGTCGACTCGATCGGCACCAGAATCTTACTATACAAGCCGACAGGCAAATATTCTTTCCAAGATACAAGTACTTCATAAATTCTTTATGTTTTTTGCAGCTTACAAGGACGACAACTGCGCCGAGCTATTCTATTAGGTCCTCCAACAGGAGTCGACAAAACAGCTGGCTACGCCATACACCGAAGACTTGAGTCGAGTCACTCCTCAGATGGTTGCATCTCTTGATGCTACATAGACGCGACGCTGGCCGCGCACCCGACAGAAGCAACGACGTCGACTTCATCCGGACAGTCGACTCCGCTACGTCAACTCCTGGCTCCTTATGCGTGAGACGCTGACTCAATGCACTTCCGGATCACTGGTTTCTCCTCGCATGAGTCTCCACTCGAGTCTGTGACTCGAGTAGACGCCCGGGGGCTACTCCTATCAGGAGCGCTGGTCGTATACCCGATGTACTTCCGGGTCAGCGGTACGCCCACGAGATTTTCGTCTACAACTGCACGATACAAAACCCGAGTCTCTGCCCGAGTCTACGACTCCGCCAGACACTCGGGGGCTACTCCAAACTGGAGCGCTGGTCACGCACACACAAGATCTTCGAGTCCTACACCGAGTCTACGACTCCACTACGGACTCGGGGGCTACTCCCATAGGGAGGATTGATTCAAGCATCCGAAAAAAATTGTGTCCTACGGACCTAAAGCAAACAATGGCTGAATTAAAGTCTCTGCTCGAGTCTACGACTCGAACAGACACTCGGGGGCTACTCCCATAGGGAGCGCTGGTCGCGCACCCTATAGTCCATTGTGTTGACTACATCCACGATGTCGATTCCTTTACAACAGCCGAACAAATTCAGCTGACCAGATGAACTTCCGGGTGAAGTGCTTCGCACTCGACACAACTTTCGACTCCGACATCCAAATACAAGGTTCAAGACAACTAAGTCTCCACCCGAATCTACGTTTCGGATGGAGACTCGGGGGCTACTGACATGGATATGCCCTACGGGTACCCGATGTTAGTATACCTGGTCCATCCCGACGGAAGGCCCACTCGACGACCTGCTAGGGTCCATGACGCCTATGACGTTTCGGCTGCTATGAAGCCCATATGGACACGGACTCCCAAGCGCACAAGACAAGGAAACCTTAAGACTAGAGTTCGAATCTAACTTGTAACCTACTCGTATCGGTACCTGAGACCTAGCCTCCCCATATATAAAGGCTAGGAGGGTCCAGCGAGGAGGAGACGACCTACAGACGCCATAACCCCTCAATAGACTAGACCACAACAGATCTACAGAACTCGACTCATACTTTCGCACACGCATCCACGCCAGATCGAATCTGCGCACCCTGTAACCTTCGGTTCCGCCGTAATCAAGAGCAGACAAGCAGGAGTAGGGTTTTCCCTCCGGGGGCCTGAACCTGGGTAAATCTCGTGTCCCCTGGTTGCTTGTCTGTTAACCGTGCCACGATCTCCAGCATCCCCATCTTCTCTAAAACCCAAGTCCATAACAATGGGTATTGACGAGATTAAACCTCGTCAGACATGAAAGTAGAATCTCCAATGTAGTGTTGCTCATAGTTCTCCAATGAAGCACAAAACAGTGGAATGACACCAAGGGCATGTTTTGTTAGAGGACAGGGTATCATGCCAGGTGAAAATTAGCGTCTGGATTAAGCCTGAGCTTATGATCTGATTCGCAAAAGGGATATGGAGCTGGACAGCAACTTAGAAAGTATCTTCATTGTCCGTATCATGGGCCTCAAGAGAACAACTAATAAGCCCGAGCCACCAAGTTCACCACACAAAAGTTCCCAACACAAATCTGCCCCAACTAGGTAATTCATTTTCTTATATACCAAGGAAGTCTAAATTTAGTCCCACAAAAACTAAAGTCCGAACTGAATTTCACAAGATGTTCAAGTGATAAATAACAAGCCTTCCATACAGGAAATATAAACACTGCTGCACAGATAGATATCTTGTTAATAAGTACTTAATAATAAAGGGTAATATAGAAAAATAGCTTTATTCATCTGCGATCGAACATTGAAACTTACAGAGGCTTGCACAAAAACTGCAGCTCTCCAACTTAAGCCTACTCACTAAGGAATAATCAAGGTCATATATAATAATGCAAAAGGAAAATGTGAGACAGAAAGAAATAAACGAAGAAAAGACAAGAGGAACTACGTAAGAAACTACTAAGCTTCATCCAAGTTGGCAAAGACTGCCCTTGCCCTATATATCCTCCTAGTGTACATCATGCTTGACCAGAAGCACAAGACATCGTCTGTCATCTTTGCCTATGTCTTCATATTCTGGCGGCACCAGACAACTTTATGCACCCCCAGCATTCATTCTGATGAGGAAGCACATGGAAATTTCAAGAACAGCCCAGTCGCACTTTCTATTACTCTAGCCGCTCTCTTTAACTTCGACAGGCTTCGCAGCAACAGATGAATCCCCAACAGGCCCTTTCTCGGCCGAAGGATTTACACTCTTGGTTTCACCAAGCCGCACAGCCTGAGCAAAGGTCTTGGTGATATGACCCACAATGTCAGTGGGTACAGTCAAAGGCTTCTTAGACTCCACAATGCCAGGACTCTTGGTGATATGACCCACCAGCTCAGAGGGTGCAGCCAATGGCTTCTTGAGCTCAGCAACTCTGGAGTTGGATATCTGTTGTTGCTGATGGAGCCGCGCCTTGTTCTCGAGCAGGGCTTTCTCACGTTCCTCGTAAAAGTCAAAGTCATCAAGGATTGATGCATCCTCTTCATGGTCCTTGAAGATTTTCAGCATCTCCAGTCCTTGTTCCAGTTTAACCTATAGTATATTCAAAATGTATTAGCTTAATTAATTAGTTGAAGATAGAGCATTCCAAATGTTAGTACTACTGATATTAATATTAGTAACTGCTAACTGATATTAGTATTAGTAACTGCTACCATGTATGATATATCTTACTCCCTCCGTTCACAATTACTACCTCCGTCCCAATGCATGTGGCGCCAAGTTTTGCTTTTGCATGCACTAACTTTGACCATAAATTTGATCAATAATACATGTGTTATTTGTGATAAGAATTATATCATTAGAAACTTCATTCAAATACGAACTCAACGATAAAACTTTCGTGATATATAATCCATGTTCTGCTAGTCAAATTAGTGGCCAAGCTTAAAATCTCAAAAAACGTGTGTGCCACCTAAATTGATACAGGAGTACTGTGCGTTCTGGGTTTAGTCAAAGTCAAACTTTGTAATGCTTGACCAAATATTTAGGAAACAATATTAACATCTACATTGTAAAACATGTATTATTGGAATCTTCATGAAGTATATTTTCATATTATAGGCATTTGGTATTATGGATGTTGAAAAAAAATTATATTCTTGGTCAAACTTGACAAATTTTGACTCTGACTAAACCGAGAATGTGAAGTAATTAAAAACGGAGGGAGTACCTATTTGATGAGTGATGTCACTATGAAATGAATGGCTGTGGTCAAAAGACAAGGAAATGTGCAAGTAACAGAAAGAAAAATATTCAAATGCAATGTACCTCTTGTGTGTCCCGGCTGTTTGTTACAGGTTTGTTCTCGTTGTTTTCAAGAATTATATGGCGGAAGAGATTATTTGGTACATCCTTTACTATGCGCCACTTAACAGGGAACTGGCCAGTCCACTTATCTTGCTGCCAGTAGTCCACACTCTTCTCAAAATTCACTGGTCCAGTCATCTCTGCAACACCACAGAACTGTGCACTAGCATTCACCTGCACAATGTCCAGTTTTTAATTCCGAGTGAACAATAACAAATGCAAGGTAACAAACCTGAGCCTAAAATACGACTAATTTGGAAACAGGATAAGGGTTTGATTACCGAAAACAACAAAAAAATGGGACAATGTTCTTCCTTCTCCTTCACTTCATGATATGCTGAGTCTAGTTTCTTGTTTCCATTTGTGGTGCTAGCCCAAACACCATATTTGATGCTCTTGTGCACATTATCTTCGCTGTATGATTTTATGATAAAAAATCTAGCATTTTTGTACTCTGTAACAAAGTCAGTCCTGTTGTATGACTCCTGGGCAAGTCCAGCAGAAGGCTTCTCATCTTTACTATCATCCTCTGGTTGCTTCTTAGGCCTGGTGGCCCGTGGACCCCGGCTTTGCTCATTGAGGAAGTCAAGAGAACCATCGCAACTGCATAACAGACCATTACCTCTTCCTCTCCTGCGGCCTTTGTCAATTGGAATAAAACTTCTACCATTCAGGCCATAGCCAGGGTAAGGACCCCCGTAATTATTGGTCTGTGGGAAAGTCCCACTATGAGAGAACCCTCTTCCATAAGAGTCACTGGGGGTTCCAAAACCATAGAAAGACTTCTGCTGCGGGGACATCTGAAATGAGAAAAGGCTAGTTTTAGAACCTTGTACTAACAATGTTAGATTCTGTCCTAGTATAACCAATAACAGTCTTGTCAGATAATCATGTGTATCAGCATAGAGAGAGCAGCTCATAATTCTAATTAGCTGATGTGTACACAACCAGGAAGCGTAGATGGCCGACAATGCAGGCACATGCTTGCTTGCAGAGCGGGATGGTTTGATTGCCTTTAGAAAATTGCAACCAAATCTTGAGCCTAAATTGCAACTAGAGACATCTTTGGCGGTATCAAGCTAATTTATTACAGGATCACTTCATGTTTTTCTTTTTTTTTCATCATCATGTTATTATAGGTAGAAGTGAATACGGCAAATACTTCAATGAAATGTTTACGTAAAGGACGTTAATCATTGACTTTTATGTTAAATGTGAGAAGCGTGAATAAGTGAACTAGGGTTGAGAAGTCAAAGTACAAGAATAAGAGACACATGTGAAAAAAAAATACAACAGTAAGAGATGTATCAGTTTTTTTTTTTTTTTGGAGGAATGAAGTCTATGTTTCTTGTAAATAAATGCAGTTAATTTATTTGATTGCTCTAGGGACTAACTTGTTATTCTTATACGACAAGAGATAACATGTGAAAAAATACCATTCCAGAAGCCATAGGAAAGTTGCTTTGTCCAAATGCCCCTGAAACACCACCAAAAGGTTGAGGTGAAGCTGCAGGTGATGGAAATGAACCAGTTCCTTCTGACGATCTAAACCATTCTGCAAAAAATAGCATTTCAAGGAACAAAGTTATAATCACACCCAAGCATTGGACATAAATCATAATGTGAACAAAGCATGAGATAAATAATAACCTGGTCTTGGCCCAAAAAGAAAGCTGTTTGGACTCAGTGTGTCAGCGATAAAAGCTCCTTGTGTTGGGTCAATTGGCATCATTGTCTCACCCTGTGATATTGGAGTAGGAGAGCTTAAATATGGCATGCCAGGTTGTACTGGTTGCTGGTAGTAAGGAGCCGAGAAGGAGAACTGCTGAGGGGAGTAGAGCTGACCATCTCCACTAACACCAGCCGGTACCGGCGTCGAGATAGGAGAATAAGGAGCATAAGGGTCATAGCCATAACCACCATGGTACATCATTGAAGGGTCCTCGTTGTATAAAACCTTCAAGTAAAGACAAACTGAGAAAAGGAACACTTCACGGATATTCCTGACAACTAAGCAAATCAACTTACCGCTGGATCCACTTCCAATCCTTCAACACTTGCATATGGAGGATATACATCCCATTCATTTGGAGGGTTCTCATATCCAGGACCTGCTTTTATCGTGCCAGACCCAACAATATCATTCATCAACTCAAGAATAAAGTTACAAATTTTAGAAGACATTAAAATTCTCACTGTATCAAATATACTCTCCAAAATTAAATTAGTGAAACACTATGTATGAAAGAAACATCAAATTGAGTATAAGTTTATTCATTACTTGTTAACTGAAGAACACAACTGATTCTTAATAGGTCACAGGCAATTTCATAGTAAATGCAAAGAGATCCTTCCGGTCCATGTATGCCCAGATAGCATCTGATGGTGCTTTTTCAGTTATTATTTCTTCTTAGTTTTACCCTCATGAGATGAACTATGCATGTCAGCGGATAACATACTTTCTTTCACAGACAAGAGAATGGAGATGTAGAAATGAACATCAACAGTCAAAAAATTTAACCTGACATATCCAGCAATTTTTTTTTACCTCACCTTGGTAATAGAATGGCTGTGCCTGAGATGAATACATGTGCTGTGGATATGCAGCATTATGTTCCCCACCTATGTTGGATGTGCCAGCTTGGCCTTGTCCGTCACTTGGTAGATTGATAACACTTGAATCAAGTGAAATAGTGGGTTTAACAATTTGCTCATCCTTTCTAGGAATGGTCTGAGGTAGAAAAAAGAAGTACAAATATCAGTGAAAAGGGTGAAAAAAAATCAAAGGGTTGTATCAAATATCTTTAGAAATATCATCAGATAATGACCTGCTCTTTAGTGTTACCAGCAAGAACAGTTTTCTGTTCGACCTCGATTCTTGGCTCCGGTGAACTCGTAGAGCCTGAAGCAGCAAGATTTAACAAATTAGCTCAAGCCTCAAGAGTGGTAAATTAGTGATAACCTATCTACACACACAAAATTAACTCTTTTGCACCTTATAGAGTGCCAAAAACAGTAGTATAAAATTTCAGTCCAGGGATCATGTTTTATTAGATAACTTTTTTTCCCTTCAGTTTTAAAACAAACGCCTCAATCACAAAAGTACGAGGCTGAAGTAAAGCTAAGCTTCCACAAAAGGCCTAAAATAGCAAATAAGGATAGCTACTTCGCAGCACATTTATATCCACATACCACAGACTCCTGTCATTCAGTCAATGAACCTGCCTAATGTTTTAGGGAGTCACCTGCATCAGGACATGAATATTTCCTCCAGCACGGCTAATCCGTGTTGGCTACTTATTCTAGCCTACTTGATCATGACGCTAATATCAACAATCACGCATAATAAAGGCGTGTCATGTCCAGCATTCACTGCCATTCTTTTTTTTTCACTTAGTCAAACAACACTAGTATATCGCAATTGAGGCTTCTACAGGCAACTTGTCCCCTCTCACACCTGGAACGATGGGTTTCTGCTATGAAACAGACATCCTACCACTACCCTCTGCTTTAGTCCAGCCCTGCACCAGCTATTCACAAGACACGTACATCAGGCATAACTATGTATCTCATTCACGTACGTATAAATCATGCCCGGACCACTCGAATTAAGTGTAGACTGCTCCACAAACCATGAACATGTGACACGATTTCCACATGATGGCAGCATCGTACCCAACCAATGAAGTGCTTATTACTACACATACACGCCACTCGAAATAGTCAACACACGTGTAACTATTCAGGTACACGACAGCGCGGGTTGAAGCTCGATGCCTTGGCTGGCCGAATTGAACTGCCAACTGGTAATATCCTGTGGAAAGAGCTTCGGCATGGGATGGTATCCAGCCATCAGTTACGCAATAATTCAGCCGCAACAAGGTGGCGGCTGGCGCCAAGAGCTCGCACATCAACTAAATTGCAGCAAGATCTGTCACAGGGAATCGTCGTGACATCCCCGAACCAAGCAGAAGCAGCAACCAGTAGCAATTGCATGAATATCCTAGATGGGCAGACCCAGCCCCAAACTACCGGATCCAAATCTCACCCACGATATAAAAAAACAAAACAATTCGACCAAAAGCAAAGCACTCACCACCGGTCCTCTCCGATCCAGTGTGCGCTGATTCCATGGAGGATCCGTACGTACGCGCGCGGGAAGGGAAGGGAAAACAGAGATCGACCAACCAACCACCAATTGGGCGTCCTCCTTGGCTGGGATGGGATCCCTCACTCAGCTCCCCACGATCTGGCGCGATGATGCGCTCCCGCGATCGGATCGAGCTCGCTCGTCGACGGGATCCGATCCGATCGGGGGGCGCGCGCGCGACCGATCGATCTCCCTCTCTCTCTCTCCCCCCTGGCTCTGGGCTCTGGCTGATGGCTCGAGCGGCTCGATGCGAAACGGGGATCGCTGCTGCTTTTATGAATTGGCTGTTAAATTATTTATAGGGCAGGGTTGGATTTGGAAACGGCGGGAGGCTGGGAGGGGCGTATCTGCAAACATGGAGCTGGATTTGGATTATACTACTACTGCTGCTAAAGTAAATTAAAAGAATATATTATCCGACGTGGCGCTGGCCTGACACGGCACGGCGCGGCATGTGATGTGCGAGTCAAGTCAAGATCCACCACTGATCCATGCTAGCTAGCCAGGATAATGTAGCGGGCACTATGCTTTGGCTGGTAATCTAATTTTTGCTTTGGCTGATGCTGAATTGATCCTCACACCAAAATACAAGGGAACCAAAGAAATCACCACGGACTCTCCCTTCTCTCTCTTCTGTGATCGAGAGGTCCTCAGAGTTTCCGGGCCGATCCCGAGCCCCTACGGCGGCGATACCGCTCGGAGGTAGCGAAGGGGAGGCACCGGAGTAGTTTAGGGTTAGTTAGATGGTAGTTTTGCGGCGGGCTCACCGTCATTTTAGGCGTTTTGCCTGGAGTTGTTCTCTAGGTCGTCGGCCTAGATCTGGAGCAGGCCAGGGCGGATCTTCATCCTTGCAAGCACTCCGGTGGTCGGAGTCAGTTGGGGTGTGCAGATCCACCATCGGAGACTCCCAATAAAGGCCTAGGACCCGGCATCTGGTGAGGAAGTTGAAGCTGCAACCCGTTCTTGGCCGGCCATGGTGGCGGGAGAGAATGGTGTGGTGGCAGATGGCTCTTGTGCTCCTCCTTCCCGGCCGGCCGTGGAGGCGAGGGGGATGCAGAGTGTCGCGTCGTCCTCTTCTTCCTTGTCTGTATGCTGGGGTGGTACTTGTCGCGGCGGGCTTTCCCCTCCTTCCTCTTCAAGCGGCCATGGTGGTGGCGTTTGGTGTGAAGGATTTGGGTGTCTGCAATGACGGCTTCGTTCTGGAGCTTTTCTTCGGCGGTTTCTTGGCGGCAGATGTCTCGTCAATGCGTCGGACTCAATGGCAGTAGGGCTGCCGCTCCACCGTTGCTCTGCTCCTCTCATCGGTTGCTTCCTGTGGCAAGGATGCTCGCCGACGCTAGAGCTTTGTCGTTGATCTGGAGGAGGACGTGGACGAAGGACTTGATCGCTTTTTCAAGTTTCTTAGGGTCCTCAATGCAAATTCCTAGGCCTCTGTGTATTTTTTTTATCTTTCTGATCTTTTTGTACTACAGGGACTAATATGCAGCAATATATGTCGTGCTTTGAACATGTTCAACGTTCAAAAAAAATACAAGGGAACGAAATTATAAACTGATCATATCTACTACTGCTACCGCCGGAGTCCGGAGAGGCCTGGTGATGATGATGTTGTGTGTGTTTGGATCTATGCGGAGGCGTGGAACATCAAAACCTGTTTGTACAGATCCAACACGACAAGGGAGGAGGGTCAGAGCGCGTGTAAGGTCAAGAACACAATCATCCAGGAACCCAAGAAAGCACTACGTATGGAGCAGTGGGTCTCGGTCTCTGGAAAACGAATTTAGGGAAAGTGAGCGCAAAAATCATAAATTTTCAATCTTGAACTATGGAGAAAACACACCGAACTTAAAGTAGTTTTAATTTTTCCACGATGATCTTTTGTACTCCCTCCGTTTAGAAATATAAGATGTTTTACCTACACACTAAAACGTGTCTAGATACATCTCTTTCACAAACCTAAAACATATTATATTTCCAAACGGAGGGAGTACTACTAGGAACCTTCACATTATAATATTTGATTTTTTTTATTTTTTTTATTTTTGTATGATATATAATTATTCTAGTATATTCAGAAGTTAAACAGACAGCATTCGATACATGTATAAAATAGTACTATAATGATCATAATCTTATAACTATATCATGATGGCGGGCGTTCCTGTGCCCGTCCATAGATGACTAATATAAATATTTGTGGAAATCTTTTCTCAATATAGTGGGTGTATTTAATAAAATATCTTTCGGTTATAGTAGTATATAATTGAATCAATTGGCACATATTCATGGAAGAACAAAAATGCTTAACATGTTGAGGAAGATCTAGCGGTGGGACATGAGATGATACGTCATGCTGAAACACTCGATCACATATATACTTGTGTGCCCTACCAGGAGGGGGACTTCATGTCAGCGTGGCTGCAGCCTAGAGGCTTGGGGGCAACAAGGTTACCCAACAAATTTAGAAGAAACGGTCACATGATATCATCAATATCTGGTTTGGGGCACTCGGAATGGATAAGTTGAAGTGTTTCAGTGAAAATTGAGACTCGGTTCTGTAATGAACTGGCACATCAGTCTAGTGACCTGGAGATTCACTGGAATCTACGGGGAACCACGTACTGAGCTAAGGGGCAGAACATGGGAGGCCTTGCGGTACTTGAATTCACAGGATGATTTACCGTGGCTTTGTGCTGGAGATTTTAATGAAATTTTGAGGAGTGATGAACAATTTGGTGGTAACCCACGTACTGAAGCTCAAATGGAGGCGTTCAGAGAATGTCTCAATGTTTGTGGTCTCACGGACCTGGGGTACCGTGGGTATGACTACACATGGGATAACAGGAGGGAGGGAGAAGACAACATCCAGGTTTGGCTCGATAGAGGCACGGCGACGGCGTCGTTCCTGTCCATGTTTCCATTTTCTCAAGTGGAGCATGTGCTGACGGAGGAGTCGGACCATTTAGCACTGATCATTCGAGTTCAAGATGAGATGCGTGCTAATCCTCGCATGGGAGGGAGAGGTTTTGCTTTTGAGGAGATGTGGACCAAACATGATGGTTATGACGAAATGGTCAAGGAGGCATGGGCTGCTCACGAGTTGGGTGATCGTAATTTTAATGGGCTATGGAACCGTTTGAAAGGAGTGGCTGCAGATATGAAAAAATGGTGTTTTGAAAATTTTGGCTCAGTTCGAGCTGAGATCAAAAGGCTGAAAGCGGCGTTGGAGGATGCTCGTGTGGAAGCAAGGACCACTGGGTCATTGGTGAACGTCAAGCAGATTGAACATCAGCTCCATGAGATGTTTGAGAAAGAAGAAGTTATGTATAGACAAAGATCACGGCAGGACTGGTTAAAAGCCGGGGATAAAAACACGAGATTTTTTCAGAACCGTGCCTCTCACCGGAGAAGGAAAAACACGGTTAAAGGGCTACGTAGACCAGATGGGTCTTTATGCACAACGAATGAGGGTATGAGTTCTCTTTCCCTGGAGTTTTATAGAACCATGTATCATTCGGAGGGGTCGGTTAATAGAGAGGCTGTTTTGGACCTTGTTGTCCCGGCTGTGACAGAGGAGATGAATGCATCATTGACGGCAGCGTTTTCTGACGTCGAGATTGAAGGGGCCTTATTTCAGATGGGGCCGACAAAGGCTCCGGGGCCGGACGGTTTGCCTGCTCTGTTCTTTCAGCGGCACTGGGATATCCTGAAAAATGATGTCTGTCGCGCTGTTCGTGAGTTCTTGGCGGGGGCTGATGTCCCTATAGATTTTAACCACACCATCCTTGTTTTAATCCCAAAAGTTAACTCACCGGAGTTACTTTCTCAGTTCAGGCCCATAAGCTTGTGCAATGTTTTGTATAAGATTGCGGCGAAGGTGGTGGCGAATAGGCTCAAGAGGTTGCTGCCGATCTTGATCTCTGAGGAACAAAGTGCCTTTGTCCCGGGAAGGCTTATAACGGACAATGTATTTATAGCGTACGAATGTGTCCATGCAATCAGGAATAGGAGAAGGAAGAGGCCTCTATGCGCGGTAAAACTCGATATGATGAAGGCCTATGACAGAGTAGAATGGGAATTCCTTCGTCAAATGTTGATGAAGATGGGTTTTGCGGATGTTTGGGTTTCTATGGTTATGAGATGTGTTACCTCGGTGTCCTTTGCGGTCAAACTTAATGGAGTGGTTTCCGACTCTTTTTTACCATCTAGAGGGTTGAGGCAAGGGGACCCGCTCTCCCCCTATTTGTTCATGTTTTGTGTTGAAGGGTTCTCGGCTCTTTTGCGTCAAGCACAGGCGGACGCTCAACTAGCCGGTGTTAAATTTGGAAATCAGGGGCCTACCATCACTCATTTACTTTTTGCGGATGATAGTATTGTTTTCATGGAAGCAAGCTCTGAAAGTATGGCAGCTCTTAAGGATGTTCTTCAGAAATATGAAGTTAGTTCGGGGCAGAAGGTAAATTTTCAGAAATCTTCAATTTTCTTTGGTAAAGGCTGTGAGGCTGCTTCACGTGATGACCTCAAACAAGTGGTAGGTATTCATTGTGAAGCCTTATCTGAGAAATATCTGGGTCTGCCAACGGTTGTGGGGAGATCTAAGGAGGGAGCTTTCAAACATTTGTCGGAAAGATCTAGGGGAAAAGTCTCGGGTTGGAAGGGGCAGGGGTTGTCGAAAGCTGGGAAGGAGGTCCTAATAAAATCAGTTCTACAGGCGGTTAGTACGTATGCAATGGGTTGCTTTCATCTTACTCAAGGGCAATGTTCTTCTCTTGAATCAATTGCAGCGAGGTTTTGGTGGGGGGCGAAGGATGGGGAAAGAAAGGTTCACTGGATCAGTTACGATCGCATGTGTGAAGCAAAGAGCAAGGGTGGCATGGGCTTTCGGAATTTTTCGGATTTTAACCAAGCGCTGCTGGCCAAGCAGGCATGGAGGTTGGTTACTAATCCTGGGTCTCTTTGTTTGAGGATGTTACAAGCGCGTTATTTCCCGGTTGGAAATTTTCTAAAGGCTACATGCCCAAATGGTGGCTCCTATACTTGGCGTAGTATACTACATGGCAGAGATCTACTCAAGGAGGGCCTCATATGGCACATTGGGGGAGGAGAGAAGGTTGATGTCTGGGCAGAAAATTGGATCCCAAGATCTGGTGCAAAGAGACCTCTCGGTCACCAGCCAGAAAAATCAGTTCAATGGGTAAAGGAGTTACTTCTCTCTGATGGTAGAGGCTGGGACGTGGATAAGTTGAAGGATATAATTTTTGAGGCGGATGTGGATGACATACTGAAGATTCCCGTGGGGCGAGCTGGAACTGATGATTATCTTGCATGGAATTACACCAAAAACGGGATATTTAGCGTGAAGTCCGCATACCATCTTGCTAGGCAAATTCGTTTTTCAACAAAGGGTGGAATGGGCTCCTCAATGTCCTCTATGGATCACAAAGGATGGTTAAATATCAGGGCAGCTGAGGTACCAACGAAAATAAAGATCCATTGTTGCCGTCTTGTTCAGAATGGCTTAGCGGTGGGCGATTGTGGCATCCCACAAAAACCACTACTAGAAAATCGCGTTGTTTTTGTGCATTGCATCATCCTGACCGCATGCTCATGTCATCATGCCACATTGCATTTGAGCATCGTCATCATCATGCATATTATTTTACTTGAAACTATGTTGCGAAAGTCTACTGTTTTCCGAAACTAGCCCTCCTTCTATTTCAAATTAAACCCCGGATGCTTCCGGATATTTTGTTTGTCTAAAAACTATTTACAAAAGTTTATTGCAAATTAAATAAAAGTTATATTATTTTACGGGGCAGTCGAACGGGCCGACCCGACCCAGTCGACCACCCCCAGTACAAAAACGGTCCACCCCAAACCCTTTTCTACCTAGTCCTGAACTACCCACCCTGCCTCCACCTCACCCCCTCCTATCCCTGAACGCCACCTCACCCTCTCCCTCCCCCCTAACCTCTCCTAGCCCGCCACCTGCCCTACCCTTGCCACGTCCCCAACCAAACCCACACCCCATGCAGCCCCCCACGCCTACACGCACTCACGCACACACAGCACGCACACCACGCACGCTTCCACCCCACCTGCCTCTCCCTGGCCGCCCGACAGGTCCCACCACCCGCCTCGGGATCCTGCCCGCGACCCCCGCCCCGCCTCTCTCTCCTCCCACCAACCGCGCGACCCACCTCCTCCCTCGCGTCCTCTCTCCCTCACCGCGTCTTCCCCAGGCGCCGAGGCCGCCTCCCGCCGCTGGCCCGCCTCGTCACCGGCGCCCTCAGCCTCCTCCCGCGACCGCCGCCATCCCGCGCCGGGCCCCGCGCCGCCAGACCCCTCCTCCCCCACCGCCGTTCGCCGCCGGCCTCCCTCTGCGCCGGCACGTCCCCGCCGCCCTCTCCTCTTCGTCCACCGGCCCGCCCCCCTCCGGCAGCACCTCCTCCTCCGCTGCGCCCCGGCCGCCTCGAGCAGCGCCGTCGGCCTCGCCCCGCCGCCGCCGAGCTCCCCAGCGCCGCCGCCAGAATCCCCTCACCCCGGCGCCCTGCTCGCCCTCCTCCCCGCCGCGCCTCACCTCCCCTCCGCTGCGCCGCCACCTCCGCTCGGCGCGAGCGCCCCGCGCTAGCCCTCTGCTCGCCGCCTCCACCTACCTCGCCTCCACCCTGCCCCGGCGAGCGCCGCCTCCCTCGCGGAGCTCCTCGGCCCCGCCTCTGCACCCCGACCTCGCCCTCCGGCCGTGTCTCTCCCTGGCCTCCCGCCTTGCCGGCAGCGCCCCCCGCCGCCTCCGGCCGCGCGGTCCTCTCCTCTGCCCGCCGTCGGGCGCCCCACCTTCCTCTCTGGCCACCTGCCGCCTTGGCCGACCCCGGTAGTGAGCCGCGGCTGCGCTCGCCTCCCTGCCTCCAGTTGCCGTCGCCCCGGTCGCCTTCCGCAGTTCCGCAAGGTTCCCGACGCCGCCGGCCTCCGCTGTGTCGCCGTGTAACACCCTCAGAATCGGCCCTATGCAAGTTTTAGCGAAACTCGCCAAACCCGCATAGAAACAATTCAAAGGTGCCCACCAGGCACTTTCGTGCGGGTGGAAAACGAAGTAATAACATTACACAACAGTCCTCGATGGGACCCACAGAACAGATATATACAACGGCGACTCAAAGAGTCAAGAATACAGATATAATATACAAAGATCCAAATCACCTTGAAAACGATAGAGCGTCCAGCTACGGACAAGATGCAAATGGGGCTAAGAGCCCTGAAGAATAACCAATGGCGTCCATAACCCTGCCCAGGCCAAGCCGGAAGGGTAACCCTGCTAACAACGTCGATCTCAGAACCTGCTTAAACAAAAGGGGTGCCGACAAAGGGCAAGGAAAAAGAGGAGCGTCAGTACTGAGGCCAGTACACGGCGAGGCTAGAATTCGGCGGTCCTCGCCTACATAGGTATGGTGGACTGAGCGGCAGCGGCAGCATGCACTAAACACCCTATAGAGACTCGATACAACTGGCGGCAATCAGAGAGGGGTAAGAAAGACCTATTCGGATCCAACCTGATACTACCACCAAACAAACCCATCCTGGTGTTTCCCCCTCGACACCGATCGAGGAAGTCAACCGAGGAACTCACACAGTTGGCAGTTTTATTTATTCAGTTTTCGTTGCAGCAATTACTAGTCAGGTATAGATAATCATCCTGATAAAAAAAACAGTGGGCACTTTTAGTTAACCATTCCATTATAGTTACAACACTTACTAATCAGATATAGATAGCATGAGATAACCCAAAACCCTGCAGTTGTTGGTACTTTTATTCAGCCATTCCGTTGTAGTTGCAATACTTACTAGTCAGATACAACTGTCGCAAGCGACACTCCAAACAAGCAATTATGGGCAATATTAATTAGCCATTCCATTATAGTGAAGCTGATTACTAGTCATTATAAAGTCAAATTTATAGCAATAAACTTTAGTTGTGCTTGTCTATGGTCGAGATACTGTGCTCCAAGTCGTCCATAACCGCGGACACGGCTTTCAGAAAGTTTTACCCGGCCGGGGTGCACCAATAGCAACACACACTCAATCAACCTCGGAAAAACCAAATCAAAACCCAACGAGGCCTTCACGACAAAGCAATCACAGGATTCAGAAATATTTCAGGGGGCCACCCCTTGGAGTCTTACCTGCAACGAAGTAAGCTAGCTTCGAGACGGACCCGAGGTTTGTGGGGCCGGCTGTAAGCGACTGGGAACCCGAAAACTCGGGGTGTCGATACCGCGAAAACGGGTCACAATTCCTAAACAGTACAGTGTGCTCCTCGCACAATCGTAAATAAAGCAGTAGCATGGCATAAGTACAGGATCGTAAATAAAACCTCAAACTAGTTTGTGGCCCCAAGAAATAAGACTGAATCAAGCTCTGGCTAAGGGGGGTCCCATATACCTCCCGGATGTGGATAGCACGATAAAACAAGGAACAGGTATCAAGTACTCGGGGTCCTACGGGACACAAGTGGGCGTTCGGAAACCAAATATTTTCTATCACCCACCGATGCCTCTGCTTATTTCAATTTTAGTTGTTAAACAGGAATTAAAGTGAACGATAAGTAAAACTATGATCATCTCCAACATCAACATGCGGCAATACGTCAACAACTGTGGCACTGAGCGACACGCAACAGCACTTAAGCAAGCGACTACGACGCGCAAGTCCAACTATCTACCAAACAACAGGTAATAGGATGTGTCCAAGGCAATCTAGGGCTGCACGGTATATCACAGGTACGGACACTAAAGCATCGCAACACAGATAGCAATAGATCAACAGGAGGGAATAAATACTATAAAAGTAAGATAGGTAGAAAGGGGGAGATGCTCGCCTGAAAACATTGACGAAGGTTCAACCGAAGATCGGGTCGACACTCGCTTCAACTCAACGGCCCAATCCGCGAAGAAGCAAATCGCTAGAAGAAACACCGGATGCACTATTTAATACAACGGCAGAAGATCGGCATGATGCATGTATGATGTATGACATGGCACAGGTGCGATGCAATTAGGTCATATTAAGCGGAACCGGGGTCCCGACATTAATTAAATGTTCAAGTTATTTATAACCCCCGCAATTAAATGTTGTCATAACATGGCAGAAGATAGTACCGGGTTCACTACACAAGTTTAAATGAGGCCAATATGAGACTAGATTTGCCCGCATATGGGCCCCATATTTAATTATTAGGTGAATCGGCATAAGGCCCCCAAACCAATGATATGATGCGAGCATGACAATTGAAGATGCAACAGTTGTATTATATTATAAAATAGGGTTTCGGAAAGGGGTTCACACATTGAGGGGGCCCGACGATCTTGGGGTTCCGGGGTCCGGGGTTCGGTCTCAGGGTCCAGGGTTCGACGGATCGTTCTCGGATAGCGGGGGTAGGTCTTGGCGCATGAGTGCGTTGTGTTGTGTGCGTGCGTGTGTGTGTGTGCTGTGCGGGTGGATGTGTGCTGGTGTGGCAGGGGAGTTGAGAGTGAGGTGAAGGGAAGAGAGAGTAGGGGTTAGGTGGTGAGCCAAGTGGCGGTCTCTGGTTGGGTGGGGTGGTGGACAGGGTGATGTGGCAGGTGGGGATTGGGTGGGGTGATGTGGCCAAAGGGGTGTGGGTTTGTTTGTTGGTAGCTTTAGGATTTAGAGGGGCTGTTTTAGGTGGCCCGATTAAATTCCGGGGGTGGTCGTTCGGGTCGTTCGGCCCGTTCGACTGCCCCCACTAAAATAATATAATATTTTATTTGCTTTACAAACACCGTTTGCAAACCGATATCAGACACACAAAAATAATCCGGGGACCCGGGGTTTGATATTTGATTAAAGATGGGGCGTTTTAGAAAACCAAACGGGCTTTGCGAAAATAGTTTTGGCAAACAATGCATGATGATGACGATGCAATGCACAAATTCAACGCGATTTTCTAGTAGTGGTTTTGCGGGATGCCACAATTCGACACCACTAACAATGGATCTCGCCCTCGAGATCCGCCTCATGGTACCGGAAGGAAGGTCGGCGATCTGCGTCTTCTCGCTTCGTGTAGATCCTCGCGACACCACTAACAAGAGGTCGTTGTCCCTGATCGTCGAGAGAACACTCCGGAACAAAAGGTCGAAGGTAGAGGTATCAACAAATAAAGCCACCTCTAGCTTCCATGGACGGAGTAAAATTGCTGGATCCACTGATTCTATGTACAAAGCGAATGATAAGAGTAGTCGGATGGTGATCAGTCCATCGCGCACCCAAACCATTACTCTGCACACGAATAGACGGATTATGCAACCGACTCTCGGAATCAGACTGAAGATCTCGACAAGCGAGGTTCGGAAACAAAGGAGTGATGCAGACTCTGCATCGGATCGGGCGTAGATGATGTCGTCGTGTCGGAAAACACCGGAAGGCACAAACAAAGAACAAGGAATGGTACCGCAGACGAAGGATTCCTCGGCAGCATGAACACTGGACGTAACATCACCGTGACCAAAGGAGGAAGCGAAACCCTGAAGGTACGACGGAAACCCAACCACGAGAATTCCTGGACTCGAAGAAAGAGACGAGAACGGATTCAAAACACGTCGAGATAAGAGGAGAACAGCAGAGGGGTAAGGAGTAAAATCAGACCTAATCAGAACTATCCAACCGATTTTTCAAAATAGTTTTGACACTCTACTTCGGCCGTTAGCTAGGTTATCCTACAGGCTGGACTTGTGGGGTATCGCAACTACTGAGCTCTGATACCACTCTGTAACACCCTCAGAATTGGCCCTATGCAAGTTTTAGCGAAACTCGCCAAACCCGCATAGAAACGATTCAAAGGTGCCCACCAGGCACTTTCGTGCGGGTGGAAAACGAAGTAATAACATTACACAACAGTCCTCGATGGGACCCACAGAACAGATATATACAACGGCGACTCAAAGAGTCAAGAATACAGATATAATATACAAAGATCCAAATCACCTTGAAAACGATAGAGCGTCCAGCTACGGGCAAGATGCAAATGGGGCTAAGAGCCCTGAAGAATAACCAATGGCGTCCATAACCCTGCCCAGGCCAAGCCGGAAGGGTAACCCTGCTAACGACGTCGATCTCAGAACCTGCTTAAACAAAAGGGGTGCCGACAAAGGGCAAGGAAAAAGAGGAGCGTCAGTACTGAGGCCAGTACACGGCGAGGCTAGAATTCGGCGGTCCTCGCCTACATAGGTATGGTGGACTGAGCGGCAGCGGTAGCATGCACTAAACACCCTATAGAGACTCGATACAACTGGCGGAAATCAGAGAGGGGTAAGAAAGACCTATTCGGATCCAACCTGATACTACCACCAAACAAACCCATCCTGGTGTTTCCCCCTCGACACCGATCGAGGAAGTCAACCGAGGAACTCACACAGTTGGCAGTTTTATTTATTCAGTTTTCGTTGCAGCAATTACTAGTCAGGTATAGATAATCATCCTGATAAAAAAACAGTGGGCACTTTTAGTTAACCATTCCATTATAGTTACAACACTTACTAATCAGATATAGATAACATGAGATAACCCAAAACCCTGCAGTTGTTGGTACTTTTATTCAGCCATTCCGTTGTAGTTGCAATACTTACTAGTCAGATACAACTGTCGCAAGCGACACTCCAAACAAGCAATTGTGGGCAGTATTAATTAGCCATTCCATTATAGTGAAGCTGATTACTAGTCATTATAAAGTCAAATTTATAGCAATAAACTTTAGTTGTGCTTGTCTATGGTCGAGATACTGTGCTCCAAGTCGTCCATAACCGCGGACACGGCTTTCAGAAAGTTTTACCCGGCCGGGGTGCACCAATAGCAACACACACTCGATCAACCTCGGAAAAACCAAATCAAAACCCAACGAGGCCTTCACGACAAAGCAATCACAGGATTCAGAAATATTTCAGGGGGCCACCCCTTGGAGTCTTACCCGCAACGAAGTAAGCTAGCTTCGAGACGGACCCGAGGTTTGTGGGGCCGGCTGTAAGCGACTGGGAACCCGAAAACTCGGGGTGTCGATACCGCGAAAACGGGTCACAATTCCTAAACAGTACAGTGTGCTCCTCGCACAATCGTAAATAAAGCAGTAGCATGGCATAAGTACAGGATCGTAAATAAAACCTCAAACTAGTTTGTGGCCCCAAGAAATAAGACTGAATCAAGCTCTGGCTAAGGGGGGTCCCATATACCTCCCGGATGTGGATAGCGCGATAAAACAAGGAACAGGTATCAAGTACTCGGGGTCCTACGGGACACAAGTGGGCGTTCGGAAACCAAATATTTTCTATCACCCACCGATGCCTCTGCTTATTTCAATTTTAGTTGTTAAACAGGAATTAAAGTGAACGATAAGTAAAACTATGATCATCTCCAACATCAACATGCGGCAATACGTCAACAACTGTGGCACTGAGCGACACGCAACAACACTTAAGCAAGCGACTACGACGCGCAAGTCTAACTATCTACCAAACAATAGGTAATAGGATGTGTCCAAGGCAATCTAGGGTTGCACCGTATATCACAGGTACGGACACTAAAGCATCGCAACACAGATAGCAATAGATCAACAGGAGGGAATAAATACTATAAAAGTAAGATAGGTAGAAAGGGGGAGATGCTCGCCTGAAAACATTGACGAAGGTTCAACCGAAGATCGGGTCGACACTCGCTTCAACTCAACGGCCCAATCCGCGAAGAAGCAAATCGCTAGAAGAAACACCGGATGCACTATTTAATACAACGGCAGAAGATCGGCATGATGCATGTATGATGTATGACATGGCACAGGTGCGATGCAATTAGGTCATATTAAGCGGAACCGGGGTCCCGACATTAATTAAATGTTCAAGTTATTTAGAACCCCCGCAATTAAATGTTGTCATAACATGGCAGAAGATAGTACCGGGTTCACTACACAAGTTTAAATGAGGCCAATATGAGACTATATTTGCCCGCATATGGGCCCCATATTTAATTATTAGGTGAATCGGCATAAGGCCCCCAAACCAATGATATGATGCGAGCATGACAATTGAAGATGCAACAGTTGTATTATATTATAAAATAGGGTTTCGGAAAGGGGTTCACACATTGAGGGGGCCCGACGATCTTGGGGTTCCGGGGTCCGGGGTTCGGTCTCAGGGTCCAGGGTTCGACGGATCGTTCTCAGATAGCGGGGGTAGGTCTTGGCGCATGAGTGCGTTGTGTTGTGTGCGTGCGTGTGTGTGTGTGCTGTGCGGGTGGATGTGTGCTGGTGTGGCAGGGGAGTTGAGAGTGAGGTGAAGGGAAGAGAGAGTAGGGGTTAGGTGGTGAGCCAAGTGGCGGTCTCTGGTTGGGTGGGGTGGTGGACAGGGCGATGTGGCAGGTGGGGATTGGGTGGGGTGATGTGGCCAAAGGGGTGTGGGTTTGTTTGTTGGTAGCTTTAGGATTTAGAGGGGCTGTTTTAGGTGGCCCGATTAAATTCCGGGGGTGGTCGTTCGGGTCGTTCGGCCCGTTCGACTGCCCCCACTAAAATAATATAATATTTTATTTGCTTTACAAACACCGTTTGCAAACCGATATCAGACACACAAAAATAATCCGGGGACCCGGGGTTTGATATTTGATTAAAGATGGGGCGTTTTAGAAAACCAAACGGGCTTTGCGAAAATAGTTTTGGCAAACAATGCATGATGATGACGATGCAATGCACAAATTCAACGCGATTTTCTAGTAGTGGTTTTGCGGGATGCCACACGCCGGCCTCGCCCTTCCTCCATGTTTGGCCCTGTAGCTCGGTGGTTTCCCTGTCGTTTGCGCCTTCGTCCGCGAGCCGGTCGACCGTTTTGGTCTTCACCACGTTAGCCGCCTCAATGCTCTGCTGCTTCCGTCGGCTAGAGCACCCATGTGGTTGGTGTTGTCCAAAGAACTGTGCCGGGCATAAGGCCGCCCTAAGACCGGACAGTACCAGAGATGCCCGAAGAATCCCCGATGCGGCCGTCTGGATGTCAAGATCTTCATCATGGAACATCAAGCACTACCTCATGGAACCCGGAAGACCCCGGTGTCGAACCCGAAGACTCGCCGACAAGGGCCGTCCCTACACCAAGATCTGCATCGTTACGGGTTTCGTCGACCAATGCGCGAGGTGGAACCCGATGACGCCGGTACCCCAAGATCTACCACACGGACGCACCACGGACGCGGAGAAACCCTCGGACGCCAAGATCTTCTCCTCGGGACACCGGGAACTCCCCCCTGAACGCCAAGGTCGTCGACACGGATACGACATGAACTTCCCTCGGACGCCAAGGTCTAACCCTCGGACCCGAAGACCGCGATGATGTTGAACCAAGATCCCCATCGGACAAGATCGTCACCAAGACCGGCCATGTTGAGATCCGAAGACCGATCCCGGAGTCCGAACCTCGATCCCGTCGAACCCTGAACCCCGAGACCGACCCCGAACCCCGGAACCCCAAGTTCGTCGAGACCCCCTAATGTGTGAACCTTTTTCCCGAGCCCCTATTTTATAAATACTAAATATAAAACCTGTTGCATATTAATCATTCATCTCGCATGCATATTTGTGTGGTTTGGGGGCCTTATGCCGATTCACCTTATAATTAAATATGGGGCCCATATGCGAGCAAATCTAGTCTTATATTGGCCTCATTTAAATTTGTGTAGCGAACCGGTATCTTATCTCGCCATGTTAAGACAACATTTAAATTGCGGGGTATCTAAATAACATGAACCATCTAATATATGTCGGGACCCCGGTTCCGCTTAATCTGGCCTAATTGCATCGCATCTTTGCCATGTCATACATCATACATGCATCATGCCCGATCTTTTGCCGTAGTATTAAATATTGCATCCGGTGTTTCTTCTAGTGTTTTGCTTCTTCGCGGATAAGGCCGTTGAGTTGATGTGAGCTTCGCCCCGATCTTCGGTTGAACCTTCGGCAATGTTTTTCAGGCGAGCATCTTCCCCTTTCTACCTATCTTACTTTTATAGTATTTATTTCCCACCTGTTGATCTATTGCTATCTGTGTTGCGATGCTCTAGTTTCTGTACCCGTGAAATCCCTTGCAGCCGTATATTGCCTTGGACACATCCTATTACCTGTTGTTTGGTAGATAGCTGGACTTGCGCGTCGTAGTCGCTTGCTCAATTGCTGTTGCGTGTCGTCAAGTACCACAGTTGTTGGAGTATGGCCACATGTTCAATGTTGGAGATGATCACGGCTTTATTTATCCTTCACTTTAATTATTGTTTAATAACTAAAATTGAAGTAGGTAAGCAGAGGCACAGGTGGGCAATAGATGTTATTTGGTTGTTAACCGTCCACTTGTGTCCCGTAGGACCCCGAGTGCTTGATACCTGTTCCTTGACTTATCGCGCTATCCACATACGGGGAATTATGGGACCCCCCTGAGCCAGAGCTTGATTCATTCTTATTTCTTGGGGCCACAAACTAGTTTGAGGTTTTATTTACGATCCTGTACTTATGCCATGCTTTACTGCTTTATTTACGATTGTGCGAGGAGCACACTGTACTGTTTAGGTAAGCGGAGTGTTTTCGCGGTATCGACAAGCCTCGTTTTGGGGTTCCCAGTCGTTTACAGCCATTGACGCAAACCTTGAGTCCGTCTCGGAGTCAGCTAGCTTCGTTGCGGGTGTACTCAATGGGGTGGCCCCCTGAAATATTTCTGAATCCTGTGATTGCTTTGTCGTGAAAGCCTCGTTGGGTTTTGATTTGGTTTTTCCGAGGTTGATCGTGTGTGTGTTGCTATTTGTGCACCCCGGTCGGGTAAAACTTTCTGAAAGCCGTGTCCACGGTTATGGACGACTTGGAGCACGGTATCTCGATCATAGACAACTATAACTAAAGTAGTGCTATAAATTTGACTTTATAATGACTAGTAAACAGCTTCACTATAATGGAATGGCTAAATAAAACTGCCAACAATTGCTTGTTTGGGGTGTCGCTTGCGACCATTGTACCTGACTAGTAAGTATTGCAACTACAATGGAATGGCCAAATAAAAGTACCAACAACTGCTGGGTTTTTGGGTTATCTCATGCTAATTGTACCTGACTAGTAAGTATTGCAACTACAACGGAATGGCCAAATAAAAGTACCAACAACTGCTGGGTTTTTGGGTTATCTCATGATAATTGTATCTGACTAGTAAGTGTTGCAACTACAACGGAATGGTTAACTAAAACGGCCCACTGCTTATTTTATCAGGATGATTATCTATACCTGACTAGTAATTGCTGCAACGGTAACTGAATAAATAAAACTGCCAACTGTGTGAGTTCCTCGGTTGACTTCCTCGTTTGGTCTCGAGGGGGAGACACCAGGATGGGTTTGTTTGATGGTAGTATCAGGATGGTTCCGAATAGGTCTTTCTTGCCCCTCTCTGATAGCCGTCAGTTGTATCGAGTCTCTATAGGTTGTTTAGTGCATGCTGCCGCTGCCGCTTCAGTCCACCATACCTGTGTAGGCGAGGACCGCCGAATTCTAGTCTCGCCGTGTACTGGCCTCAGTACTGACGCTCCTCTTTTTCCTTTGCCCTTTGTCGGCACCCCTTTTGTTTAAGCAGGTTTTGGGATCGACGTCGTTAGCAGGGTTACCCTTCCGGCTTGGCCTGGGCAGGGTTATGGACGCCACTGGTTATTCTTCAGGGCTCTTAGCCCCATTTGCATCTTGTCCGTAGCTGGACGCTCTATCGTTTCAAGGTGATTTGGATCTTTGTTCTGTATATCTGTATTCTTGACTCATTGAGTCGCTGTTGTATATATATCTGTTCTGTGGGTCCCATCGAGGACTATTGTGAAATGTTATTACTTCGTTTTCCACCCGCACGAAAGTGCCTGGTGGGCACCTTTGAATCGTTTCTATGCGGGTTTGGCGGGTTTCGCTAAAACTTGCATAGGGTCGATTCTGAGGGTGTTACAGAGTGGTATCAGAGCTCAGCAGTTGCGATACCCCACAAGTCCAGCCTGTAGGATAACCTAGCTAACGGCCGAAGTAGAGTGTCAAAACTATTTTTGCAAAATCGGTTGGATAGTTCTGATTAGGTCTGATTTTACTCCTTACCCCTCTGCTATTCTCCTCTTACCTCCACGCGTTTTGAATCCGCTCTCTTCTCTCTCTTCGAGTCCAGGATTTCTCGTGGTTGGGTTCCATCGTACCTTCAGGGTTTCGCTTCCTCCTTTGATAACGGTGTTCTACCATCCGGTGTTCAAGCTGCCTGAGGAATCCGTCTACTGTGGTACCATTCTTTGTTCCTTGTTTGTGCCTTCCGGTGTTTTCCGACGCGACGACATCATCTACGCCAGATCCGATGCAGAGTCTGCATCACTCCCTTGTTTCTGAACCTCGATTGTCGAGATCTTCAGTCTGACTCCGAGAATGGTTGCACTCTTTTCTACTGATTGTGCAGAGTAATAGTTTGGGTGCGTGATGGATTGGCCCCCATGCCGACTACCCCTTCTATTCGCTTTTATACATTGAAGTGGATGAGAATGCATCGGTTCCCTCTTTCTATCGAAGCTAGAGGTGGCTTTATTTGTTGATACCTCTACCTTCGACCTTTTGTTCCCGGAGTGTTCTCTCGACGATCACGGACAACGACCTCTTGTTAGTGGTGTCGCGAAGATCTACACGAAGCGAGAAGATGCAGATCACCGACCTTCCTTTCGGTACCATGAGGCGGATCTCGAGGGCGAGATCCATTGTTAGTGGTGTCGAATTGTGGCATCCCGCAAAAACCACTACTAGAAAATCGCGTTGTTTTTGTGCATTGCATCATCCTGACCGCATGCTCATGTCATCATGCCACATTGCATTTGAGCATCGTCATCATCATGCATATTATTTTACTTGAAACTATGTTGCGAAAGTCTACTGTTTTCCGAAACTAGCCCTCCTTCTATTTCAAATTAAACCCCGGATGCTTCCGGATATTTTGTTTGTCTAAAAACTATTTACAAAAGTTTATTGCAAATTAAATAAAAGTTATATTATTTTAGGAGGCAGTCGAACGGGCCGACCCGACCCAGTCGACCACCCCCAGTACAAAAACAGTCCACCCCAAACCCTTTTCTACCTAGTCCTGAACTACCCACCCTGCCTCCACCTCACCCCCTCCTATCCCTGAACGCCACCTCACCCTCTCCCTCCCCCCTAACCTCTCCTAGCCCGCCACCTGCCCTACCCTTGCCACGTCCCCAACCAAACCCACACCCCATGCAGCCCCCCACGCCTACACGCACTCACGCACACACAGCACGCACACCACGCACGCTTCCACCCCACCTGCCTCTCCCTGGCCGCCCGACAGGTCCCACCACCCGCCTCGGGATCCTGCCCGCGACCCCCGCCCCGCCTCTCTCTCCTCCCACCAACCGCGCGACCCACCTCCTCCCTCGCGTCCTCTCTCCCTCACCGCGTCTTCCCCAGGCGCCGAGGCCGCCTCCCGCCGCTGGCCCGCCTCGTCACCGGCGCCCTCAGCCTCCTCCCGCGACCGCCGCCATCCCGCGCCGGGCCCCGCGCCGCCAGACCCCTCCTCCCCCACCGCCGTTCGCCGCCGGTCTCCCTCTGCGCTGGCACGTCCCCGCCGCCCTCTCCTCTTCGTCCACCGGCCCGCCCCCCTCCGGCAGCACCTCCTCCTCCGTTGCGCCCGGCCGCCTCGAGCAGCGCCGTCGGCCTCGCCCCGCCGCGCCGCCGAGCTCCCCAGCGCCGCCGCCAGAATCCCCTCACCCCGGCGCCCTGCTCGCCCTCCTCCCCATCGCGCCTCACCTCCCCTCCACTGCGCCGCCACCTCCGCTCGGCGCGAGCGCCCCGCGCTAGCCCTCTGCTCGCCGCCTCCACCTACCTCGCCTCCACCCTGCCCCGGCGAGCGCCGCCTCCCTCGCAGAGCTCCTCGGCCCCGCCTCTGCACCCCGACCTCGCCCTCCGGCCGTGTCTCTCCCTGGCCTCCCGCCTTGCCGGCAGCGCCCCCCGCCGCCTCCGGCCGCGCGGTCCTCTCCTCTGCCCGCCGTCGGGCGCCCCACCTTCCTCTCTGGCCACCTGCCGCCTTGGCCGACCCCGGTAGCGAGCCGCGGCTGCGCTCGCCTCCCTGCCTCCAGTTGCCGTCGCCCCGGTCGCCTTCCGCAGTTCCGCAAGGTTCCCGACGCCGCCGGCCTCCGCTGTGTCGCCGGCCTCGCCCTTCCTCCATGTTTGCCCTGTAGCTTGCTGGTTTCCCTGTCGTTTGCGCCTTCGTCCGCGAGCCGGTCGACCGTTTTGGTCTTCACCACGTTAGTCGCCTCAATGCTCTGCTGCTTCCGTCGGCTAGAGCACCCATGTGGTTGGTGTTGTCCAAAGAACTGTGCCGGGCATAAGGCCGCCCTAAGACCGGACAGTACCAGAGATGCCCAAAGAATCCCCGATGCGGCCGTCTGGATGTCAAGATCTTCATCATGGAACATCAAGCACTACCTCATGGAACCCGGAAGACCCCGGTGTCGAACACGAAGACTCGCCGACAAGGGCCGTCCCTACACCAAGATCTGCATCGTTACGGGTTTCGTCGACCAATGCGCGAGGTGGAACCCGATGATGCCGGTACCCCAAGATCTACCACACGGACGCACCACAGACGCGGAGAAACCCTCGGACGCCAAGATCTTCTCCTCGGGACACCGGGAACTCCCCCCTGAACGCCAAGGTCGTCGACACGGATACGACATGAACTTCTCTCGGACGCCAAGGTCTAACCCTCGGACCCGAAGACCGCGATGATGTTGAACCAAGATCCCCATCGGACAAGATCGTCACCAAGACCGGCCATGTTGAGATCCGAAGACCGATCCCGGAGTCCGAACCTCGATCCCGTCGAACCCTGAACCCCGAGACCGACCCCGAACCCCGGAACCCCAAGTTCGTCGAGACCCCCTAATGTGTGAACCTTTTTCCCGAGCCCCTATTTTATAAATACTAAATATAAAACCTGTTGCATATTAATCATTCATCTCGCATGCATATTTGTGTGGTTTGGGGGCCTTATGCCGATTCACCTTATAATTAAATATGGGGCCCATATGCGAGCAAATCTAGTCTTATATTGGCCTCATTTAAATTTGTGTAGCGAACCGGTATCTTATCTCGCCATGTTAAGACAACATTTAAATTGCGGGGCATCTAAATAACATGAACCATCTAATATATGTCGGGACCCCGGTTTCGCTTAATCTGGCCTAATTACATCGCATCTTTGCCATGTCATACATCATACATGCATCATGACCGATCTTTTGCCGTAGTATTAAATATTGCATCCGGTGTTTCTTCTAGTGTTTTGCTTCTTCGCAGATAAGGCCGTTGAGTTGATGTGAGCTTCGCCCCGATCTTCGGTTAAACCTTCGGCAATGTTTTTCAGGCGAGCATCTTCCCCTTTCTACCTATCTTACTTTTATAGTATTTATTTCCCACCTGTTGATCTATTGCTATCTGTGTTGCGATGCTCTAGTTTCTGTACCCGTGAAATCCCTTGCAGCCGTATATTGCCTTGGACACATCCTATTACCTGTTGTTTGGTAGATAGCTGGACTTGCGCGTCGTAGTCGCTTGCTCAATTGCTGTTGCGTGTCGTCAAGTACCACAGTTGTTGGAGTATGGCCACATGTTCAATGTTGGAGATGATCACGGCTTTATTTATCCTTCACTTTAATTATTGTTTAATAACTAAAATTGAAGTAGGTAAGCAGAGGCACAGGTGTGCAATAGATGTTATTTGGTTGTTAACCGTCCACTTGTGTCCCGTAGGACCCCGAGTGCTTGATACCTGTTCCTTGACTTATCGCGCTATCCACATACGGGGAATTATGGGACCCCCCTGAGCCAGAGCTTGATTCATTCTTATTTCTTGGGGCCACAAACTAGTTTGAGGTTTTATTTATGATCCTGTACTTATGCCATGCTTTACTGCTTTATTTACGATTGTGCGAGGAGCACACTGTACTGTTTAGGTAAGCGGAGTGTTTTCGCGGTATCGACAAGCCTCGTTTTGGGGTTCCCAGTCGTTTACAGCCATTGACGCAAACCTTGAGTCCGTCTCGGAGTCAGCTAGCTTCGTTGCGGGTGTACTCAATGGGGTGGCCCCCTGAAATATTTCTGAATCCTGTGATTGCTTTGTCGTGAAAGCCTCGTTGGGTTTTGATTTGGTTTTTCCGAGGTTGATCGTGTGTGTGTTGCTATTTGTGCACCCCGGACGGGTAAAACTTTCTGAAAGCCGTGTCCGCGGTTATGGACGACTTGGAGCACAGTATCTCGATCATAGACAACTATAACTAAAGTAGTGCTATAAATTTGACTTTATAATGACTAGTAAACAGCTTCACTATAATGGAATGGCTAAATAAAACTGCCAACAATTGCTTGTTTGGGGTGTCGCTTGCGACCATTGTACCTGACTAGTAAGTATTGCAACTACAACGGAATGGCCAAATAAAAGTACCAACAACTGCTGGTTTTTTGGGTTATCTCATGCTAATTGTACCTGACTAGTAAGTATTGCAACTACAACGGAATGGCCAAATAAAAGTACCAACAACTGCTGGGTTTTTGGGTTATCTCATGCTAATTGTATCTGACTAGTAAGTGTTGCAACTACAACGGAATGGTTAACTAAAACGGCCCACTGCTTATTTTATCAGGATGATTATCTATACCTGACTAGTAATTGCTGCAACGGTAACTGAATAAATAAAACTGCCAACTGTGTGAGTTCCTCGGTTGACTTCCTCGTTTGGTCTCGAGGGGGAGACACCAGGATGGGTTTGTTTGATGGTAGTATCAGGATGGTTCCGAATAGGTCTTTCTTGCCCCTCTCTGATAGCCGCCAGTTGTATCGAGTCTCTATAGGTTGTTTAGTGCATGCTGCCGCTGCCGCTTCAGTCCACCATACCTGTGTAGGCGAGGACCGCCGAATTCTAGTCTCGCCGTGTACTGGCCTCAGTACTGACGCTCCTCTTTTTCCTTTGCCCTTTGTCGGCACCCCTTTTGTTTAAGCAGGTTTTGGGATCGACGTCGTTAGCAGGGTTACCCTTCCGGCTTGGCCTGGGCAGGGTTATGGACGCCACTGGTTATTCTTCAGGGCTCTTAGCCCCATTTGCATCTTGTCCGTAGCTGGACGCTCTATCGTTTCAAGGTGATTTGGATCTTTGTTCTGTATATCTGTATTCTTGACTCATTGAGTCGCTGTTGTATATATATCTGTTCTGTGGGTCCCATCGAGGACTGTTGTGAAATGTTATTACTTCGTTTTCCACCCGCACGAAAGTGCCTGGTGGGCACCTTTGAATCGTTTCTATGCGGGTTTGGCGGGTTTCGCTAAAACTTGCATAGGGTCGATTCTGAGGGTGTTACAGCGATGAGCTTCAGCGAAGGCATATTAAGGAGGGGGTTATGTGCATTGTCTGTCACCGTAGCGAAACGCTGCATCATAGGTTTTGGCTCTGCCCACATGCCCAGCGTACTTGGGAACTGATCGAGCAACTTACTGGAGTTGTGTCGACTAGACCTCCTTTTGACATCCGCCACCACAGGGATTGGCGTCATTGGCTACTTGAGTTGTTTGGTCGATTGGAAGGAAAAGAGCTGGCTATCGTTATGGCTACTCTTGCCCAACTGTGGTTTGCGAGGAATGAGGCTCGAGAGAAGGAATGTGTTGAGAATCCGATGGATACAGCTAGGAGGGCAATTTTCCTTGTGGAGGAATGGGCTGCGATACATACTCAGGTTGTCTCTACAACTAGTGAGACTACTACTCACTGGAATCCCCCTAATGAAGGATGGATTAAGGCGAATTGCGATGGTGCTTTGCCGGTCGGTGGAACTGCTGGAGGTGGGGGTGTGGTTCTTCGGAATCACCATGGTGGCTTCGTGGCGGGAGCGTGCCATTTTTTCCCTTCGGCGTCTAATGTTGAGTGTGTGGAGCTGCTCGCTTGTCGCCGTGCAATTCAGTTAGCAAAGGAGATGGGAGTGAACAAGTTGTTGCTGGAGACTGACTGCTTATGTGTTGTATCCAAACTGAAGAAGGAGGAGCTAGACAGGTCTATTCATGGTCCTCTGGTTGAAGAAATTAATGAGCTGTTGAGAAGCTTCGATGATCATTTCGTCATTCATGGGCGTCATACTAATAACAATGTCGCGCACTGGTTAGCAAAAGACGGCTGCGTTAATAAATTGTGTAAAGCATGGCTTGGGGTGCCCCCGGCTGAACTTGTAGGTTTATTGTTTTCAGACTCTAGTGTGATTGATTAATAAAGCGCGGCCTTAATCTAAAAAAAAGTAGGCCATAAGCTTTAGAGGCATTACAATTGACTTTATTATCTTGTTAGCATAGCAGCCCATTAATCTAAGTAGGCATAACTATGATGCTAGCTACGACTTCCTGGTTCAAAAACTTTCTTGTTCAAGAGGCCCGACCATAGTAGTATAGTTTCATATTTTGCCTACATGTTTAAAGATTGCATATCTTCTTGATTTGTTTTCACTAACTGAGTTAACTCACTAAGACACGGTTAATGTTGATCAAGATATGCACGTATCCTTGGAGAGCTCTAAGCTCCTTGGAATTAAGAAGTTGTGGTTGTTTCATCGTTTTCGCTGGTTTTAGTACTAACGTATTCGTGTGGTGCTCCAATGTGTCATGGGAGTGTGGAACCGACTCGAGTTGAACCGACCAAACAACCGACTCATTCCCCAAATCCTTTCCAACCGTCCAGAATTTTAGGATTTGTCCCATTGGGACGGCATGATCTTCACTACCGCGCGGAGCACCGCCGATGCTAGGCCCTCCACATGCAAGCTTCGGCAGGGTTCCGTGCGTTGCAGCTGCCGAGGCAGAGGGGCATTGTCGAGACGGATTTTCCACATCGTGTAGGAGGACACGCTGCCCGTCCCCAAGGTCCGGCGCGAGGTGGTTTACGCCGCTACCCAGGAGGTCGTCGTCATTGGCAAGGTACTACCTATTCCGATCTGCTCGACGCTCGACGTTGAATCGGTTGCCATAGTGTGCCTGCCAGGATCTATCATCGCCTTCCCCTTCAAAGAAACCCTCTTTCGTTGCAGAGCCATGAATCCTGCATCAATCTGATCGCCTTGTTGCAGAAACAAACAAAGTCTTCTATATCAGTTTACATTCAGACCTTGTATTTCTTGAAATTTTCCTTGTGTTAACGCCAGTAGTAAGGCTAATTAATTCATTTTCCATGCATGATGGATCTGCAAGAATCTGTCTGTGAGGTGTGCTTCGGTCCCCCCCTAAACTTAAGTTTCATGGACCATTTTATTTCTTTGACCCGTCGAAACCCATATCGAGGCCACGTATATCTCCGTATATGTGTACTCGGTCGAATTGAGTATAATCCATGTCCTGGACGGCTGATCCCACCTCTTATTATCGCGATCTACGTCTTTGCATGTCATATTTAATTTTTTTGCTGTTGTTGTTATATAACTTACGATTTTCGCTTCTGCAGGCACATGAGTATTCGTATACGGGGAGTATACGTCTAAGAGGACCATATGGACTTCGGGTGGATTCGTACGATCCTGAAAACAATTGGTATGAGTTTTTGTTTGTCAAAGTTTGAAAAGAAGGAGGGAGGAGGGGGGGGGGGGGGGGGGGGGACCGAAGCAAAAGTGTCTGTTCACGGGGTATCTTGAGATCATGCCTGATTGAGCTAGCTGATGCCTGGGGTGTTTTCGCCGTCCGTTTCCACCTCTGGTTATGGGTACCTTTGTTTGATTTGTCTTTCCTTCTAACACGGAGAAGTTGGATCTTGGCCCTGGCTTTGAGTTTGAATCTGAAAAAAAGGAAGACGTGTGGTCCGGTCACGTGTGCTCTTCTGTTTTATCATTATTGGATGAAGCAATCTGTCTGTTTCAATCAGTGTGTTGTAATTGTGTTGTAATTAAGGTGAGAATGTAGGGCTGCAACTATGTCTCCGCTTTACCAAACGACAAGATATGCAAAATAAAATCATGACATTGTGCAATCTTAAAAGAAAATTACAATTTTATTTTCAGGTTGAATGTTGTATAAAATTGATAAATTTGAATAGCGGAACTCTCCAGCAAAAGAGGGAGGAGCCTTCAGAAATTAATCGTATCCTCCTTAGTGTGGCGGTGTATTAGTATTTTATCCCTGCTATAAAATGGTCAAGAAAGGGACGATGGATTTTATTTTGCCACACATATGCTGGCCTGTAAAATCATGTAGCAGTGGTGATACACATTATCTGGTACCATAATGCAAGCTTACTTGCCTGGCACTAAGACAGTCGAAGCACATCTCACTTACAAAATCTCATGTTCATTTATGGTACTAAGGTTCATAAGCTTATTCTCTAGATTATATGTGCTCATCATCGTTATGCTCTTCACATCCTTGCAGGAAAACTACAGCCGAGACTATATAAAAGGGGAGATGTACAGCTCTAAAAATGGATACAGTTGGACCAAGTACATGTCCATTCGTGGTTCTGCATAGGATGAGCACAACATTATAAGTTTATAACGTTGAAGTACACGAAGGAAGGGGTTCTGAGTGTCGACCAGAACGGGGTTGGTCGTGTAGTTGCATTCGGCGATAATATCGCCATTGAGTTCAGAGAGAAGATTTTGTGGTAAATTTTATACCATGATGTATTGCTTGATTGTGTGATGTCTTGCCGTAGAACTGACCAATGTTTTATGCATGCATCTGTGATACTTTATCTAGCCTTTTGCATTATGATCCGATCTGATTGGCAATTTTATTTGCGTAGCATTGATAGGTGCAAGCACATGGGGGCACATGCATGGTTGATGAGTTCAACTGCGTGTTCTTCCTCCCACACCGTCCTAGAGGAGAAATCTTTGATGCCCCAATTTTTCTGAGAAAGGGAACAGATGAATTATGAATCTTGTTTTGCTTCCTTTTGCCATTCAATATGTAGCTGAATACAATCCTTAGTTTTGTTTCAAATTTCAGTGCCTAAATAGATAACCCAAATCTTTGACCTGCAGCCATTGGTATCCACTGTCCTCGAGAGCGTTATTCCGGTCAAGACGGTTGTTGTGCTAAAATCACGGACGAATCGTTGTTGTAGTTTTAGTCATCGGCGGCGTAGTTGTGCCAATTTTGTCACCAGAGTAGCGGTAGTATCGAAATGTGGAACAATGTCTATGTCCTTGGGAGAGATAGAGTCAGAAATGGTTTGTCTGATAGATATTAGAGATAGTATTAAGGGTGATAGAAAGAACACCCATTCTAGATTGCTGGTGGCCAGCATTTTCATATTGCTTGTTGTGAGGATTGTCCCGATTTTTTTGTTGCATGTTTCCAGGAGCAAAATTAAAAAGTCACAATGGAAACGGAATTTTTTTTGGTGTTGGGATGATTATTGTTACTATCTTTGTCACAATATGTGCACAAATCGGTTAGACTAAATGCAACCATCCTCTATAGTTTACCAATTGTGATGTTATGTGTGTCCCTCCGGATGTTGGTTCAATCTTATTTTGGTACATTATATATGTCATTCATTGTTGCTCAATGTTCTAAGTCTTGTGATAATGATAGTTTGGTGTAATTATATGGGAAGGTTGATATTAACTGGTAGTCTCTGGTTGATGTTGGAATAATGTTGCTGGTTGTGCTTGTGCTTGTGCTAAGTTTATAGCGTCCAATTTGATTTTTTTCTCTCCTTGATGTGTGCCTGCTCAAGCGAGTTGTTGGCTTGCCTAGATGGATGTTGCTTAGGGGTATAGAGATCATTGGCGTTTGCACATGTTTTTATTCATGTTCCTAGCATGCTTGGTTCATGCATCCATTGGTATCTAACATGGCTTCATCTTTGTTTTGTCTGTGCGCCTTATGCACTTTGGCTGGCACTTGAACGGGCTGGTGGTGGTGAGGATAAGCAGTGGAGCTATTATTTCCCTGGCCTTAGCTCTATTTTTTTGTTCTGCGTCCTACTTTTTTTTGAACTTTAGACAACTTTATTACTGAATAATAACACGGTCTTTTACAATAATTTGGATAAGAAAAGATGGGGATCATCAAACCAGAAGTCACTAGTCCCCTGAGAACAGCCGTGACGAGCAAGCGAATGTGCGGCCTCATTAGCTTCCCGTGGACAATGCTGAATAGTTGTCATGCCAAGCTCCCTCCATAGTAGCCTGCAATCATCTATAATCACCGCATTCGATCCCTATACTCTGTTGGGCTTAGCACAACCTCAACAACTTCCATGGAGTTGGACTCAACCATAAGCGATTGTGCTTCAAATTGTTCCGCCAGCTTGAGACCCGCTAATAGGGCATGGGCCTCCATACCTGGTACATCCATTGCATGCTCACTGTAATCACAAGCAGTGGCGATGAAATTCCCACCAGAGTCTTTGATGATTGCTCCAATTGCTCCGCACCCACTGTTTGGATCAAAAGCAGCATCTACATTTAATTTGTAGATTCCATTAGCCGGTTTCATCCATCCATTCCGATGAATTGAGTTACCAGAACCCTTCATCTTTGCATAATTTGTGACCATACCACTGATATTTACAACCGACCTGTCTACGGTAGGAACCTCCTCTTTATTTTTGATTTGTCTCCTAGACCACCATATGTACTAGCAAGCAACCATCACCAAGGCTGGTCGATGCTCTATATTTCATGTTAACCCTCCAGGTTTGTCCGAGCATAGAAGCTCCTCAAGGATCATGGACCCGGATTAATCCATTAGTAATGCCACGTTGACACAATCAATTAGGCCTAAACCTCTCCAAATATCTTGGGCTCTTGGACACCCAAATAGCATGTGTTTTAGATCTTTCGCATTGATCGAACATACTGGACAATTGATAGTTGAACTGATATGTCTGTTTGCTAAGACACAATAGCATGGTATGATCCCATGTAGAGCTTTCCAAATGAAAATCTGTACTTTTCTTGCCACCATAGTTTGCCATATCTTTTTCCACACCATATGAGGTGTCGAGCTATCTAATCCATCTGATCTCTCAGCTCTCCTTCTATACTCAATTCTCCACTCAATGTGATATGCCGATTTCACTGAGAAGCACCCCGATTTACTAGGGTGCCAAGCTATAAAATCATTCTGCTCATGATCCGGCAACAAAACTTGTAGGATACGATCCACATCCACATCCCAAAAATTCTCTCTCAACAAATCCTCATCCCAATTACATGTAATGGGATTGATTAGCTCCTCCACTCTCGATAGGACACATTGTCCTCTTGGTGATGCCACCATCCGAGTGGGGCTTGAGGGAACCCAATGATCGGAACAAATGTTAATTGTGGATCCATTTCCTGGCCTCCAAATGCAGTCCCTCTTTAAAGTTTTTAAACCTGACATAATGCTTTGCCAAGTAAAAGACAACCCTTTCCTCAACACTGCATTGATCAGATCGCCATCTGGATAGTACTTCGCTCTTAAAACTTGTGCACAAAGAGATTCGGGTTCACTTAGCAATATACAACATTGTTTTGCAAGCATAGCTTGATTGAAATAGTGCAAATCCCGAAATCCCATCCCTCCTTCTTGTTTCGGAATACTCATCTTCCACCAAGCCATCCAATGCATCTTTATTTGTGTTGTGGTGCCTCCCCACCAGAATTTTGCAATGGCATTGCATATGGCTTTACATATCTGCTTTGGTAACTTGAACACTGACATCAATAGACTGGGATAGCCTGTGCAATAGATTTCAACAGAATCTCTTTCCCACCAATGGACAAGAGCTTCTCATTCCACGCATTGATCCTTTGACAAATCCTCTCAATCAAATGTTGGAAACAGTCGCTTCGGTCGAGCCCAACTAAAGAAGGTAATCCCAGATATTTGTCAGTCAGAGATTCAACAAGAATATTTAAATGGACACATATTTCTTGTCTGACCAAAACATCTGCATTCGGACTAAAAAAAGATGCTAGATTTAGAATCACTTACTAACTGTCCCGAGCTTGCACAATACATATTCATGGCATTACGGAGTGAGGTGGCGTTGGTCATATCAGCCGACATCAAGATCAAAGAATCGTCAGCAAAGAAAAGGTGTGATACTGACGGTTCCCCGCGACACACTTTGATCCCTTGAATACCACCATTCAACTCCTCATACTCTAGAAGACTTGATAAACCCTCAGCACATATCAAAAACAGGTATGTCGAGAGGGTATCCCCCTGCCTTATCCCTCTCGTGGGGTAAAAGTTTCTCTCATCCGAGTTAAACCACACTCTATAGTTCACCGATGTGACACAGGCCATAATCATATTAACCCATTCCTGATCAAATCCAAGATTCACCATCATGTCTCGCAGAAAACTCCACTCAATACGATCGTAGGCCTTGTGCATATCTAATTTAACTGCACACATCCCTCCTTTTCCTTGCCTCTTATTCTTTATCGCATGAAAGGATTCATATGCAACAAGAACATTATCAGTAATCAAGCAACCTGGGAAAAATGCACTTTGGGTTTTTGCAATTATCTCAGGTAGAATCACTTTCAGTCTCTTCGAAAGTACCTTTGAAATTACCATATACACCACGTTGCATAGGCTTATCGGACGAAACTGTGTTATTACCTCCGGATTAGCAACCTTCGGTGTCAATACAATTGTTGTCTCATTCCAACCATCCGGTATGACACCAGTATTTAAAGCATTCAATACTTCATTTGTAACCTCCTCTCCGACAACAGACCAAAATTTCTTATAAAACACCGCATGTAGACCATCTGTTCCTGGTGCTTTATAATCACCAATACTAAACATGGCCGATCTAACCTCTTCGACCGTGTAGGGTTTAAGAAGTGCCTCGTTCATCTCAGACGTGACACGAGGTTGTACCCGATTCAGCAGCTCAGGATTCGTCTTCTGCACCTCTGATGTAAACAAATCAGAAAAATAATCTTTGATATGTTGATTCAAATCCTCATCCTTTTCAATTATAGCTCCATTCTCATCTTTCAAGCTGAGTATGCTCTTTTACGACGAGCCTTCGCATATTCTAGAAGAAAGTCGTATTCCTGTCCCCGTGCAATAGCCAATCAGCCTGACTCCTTTGCATGTAGTGCATTTCCTCATGCTCCAAAGCCACCTCAAATTTACGAGTTACTTATTTCTGTTGTTGGGCAGTCTCAACATTCATCGGTCCGCTCAGAAGCTGATCCAACTCCTTAGCGAGCTCTTTAACTTTTTTCCTCAGAGCTTTAAGCACCGTTCTATCCCACTCATGTAATTCCGTATGCACAACGGCAAGTTTGTCTACTACATGCGCATTTGGATTAGAATGCGTCCAAGCTATAGAAACAACATCTCCGACCTTCTCTTCTTTTAACCATCTACCCTCAAATAGTTTCCGATTACTCGTCCTATTTGAAGTAACCACATAAGTTTCAGTGTCAACCATGATGGGTCGGTGATCCGACCCTGTAGTCGTGAGATTATGGACACCCGTGTGTGGGTAAAGTCTCGACCATCCGGAATTACCAACAACTCTATCCAATATCTCCCGAAGAATACCACGTTTCCATGTAAAGATATCCCGAATATACCCAAGGTCCTCCAGTCCGCAATCTGCAAGGCAGTCGCGAAACGCTTGCATATATGACAGTGACCTCGGTACTCCTCCCTCCTTCTCTTATTCAGACAGAATTTCATTCATATCTTCCATCACCAACCATGGTAAGCTAGCATGTCGCTTGCATATATGACAGACCGTCCTACTTAATTGGCACATGCACATATAGCAACCCAGAAAAAAGAAAACTTCAACAACAAAAGTTGGCGCGGCAAAACGCGTGGGTCCCTCTAGTACTCTCTATGATCTACCACAATATGGCGTTTTTAGACTTAATGTACTGTATACAGTATTTAGTGGAGACTGGGATGTGAATTAATTTTAGAATTTTAAAATAAGAAACATTAGGATAATAACAGAAAAAAATAATAGAAAATAAATACAAAATAGTACATGAGTATTATCATATAAGTTAGCAGTTACCATCATAACTTACTGTGCCAAAAAACTACAAAACTCTGTAGGCCATTATTTTTCACAAGGGCAACAAACTATTGGCTAATCAATTCTCCTAGGTAAGCAGAAAAAATTGGAGAAATATGATCCTTATTAATTGGTTATACGGGGTGGATTTCTGTAATGATTTCACAACCGTGTGGCCAATGAATTTCAAAAAAAAAATGGGTAGAGTAAATAGGAAGCACCACAAAACACTAATTAGAAGCTGGTACATCCGATGGCACGGCGGTCTTTGCCACCCTGTTCTATAGGAGCATAGTGTTGTTGGTAAAAAAACTACAAGGGAGGCTTAAAGCTTTTTCTATGTGTGTGCAACTAATCGTGTGTCTCATTTATAGAAAAAAATCAAGTTACAAGGCACGTACGCATTGACCTGACAGAATCGAAAAAATAGGAAAAAAACCATGTGATGTCTAAGGAGGAAAGTAAATCTGATAGCCTTCAACCACGAACCCAGCACAAGATTCACCATCTTTCATCTGTCACCAACGCAGACTACCATATACACGCACTCCTGAAGAACCTCCTGAGCTACGCTCCGACGCAGGAGCGAGCGCCGTCGCAACCGTGGAGCCCAAGGACGCAAGTCCACCACAAGGATGTCGTCGCCTCCACGCCATAACGGCTTGGACAGACTACCATTCAGATCCATCGCCGGAGACAGAGTAGAATACTACATCGGAGGAAGAACTGGAACACTTCTATTCATCATCGTCGGCGCTTTTGACAGGGCCAAGACGTCGAGCGACTGAAAAACCTAAGCTACTGAGGCCCTAACCCTAGAGCTACACAAATACGCACACGCGGGATCCGGCGCCCCCCTCACAACTAACAACAAGAAGGTCGTCGGTGGAGGAGAGACGCCGAAGACCAGCGTCAAATATAGGAGTTCTAGGTGAGATCACTTTTTCTCTCCTCTCCTGGCGACGTGAGGGAAAAAAGCATATATGCGAGCGTGGATTGGCCTAGTGCACGCTCTCCATTGAACAAGCAACGGGTGTAGGAGGCTTGTTGCCGTAGATATAAGCCTGTGGTAGAATTAAAGGACATATGGTCATTATTATATAACGATGGAGAGGGATTGGCGGAATATGATGGATGTATTATTGAGTCTTATGGACGAGTATATATAGACGTATAGAGAATTATCTTAGAGTACAAGTCAAGTTAGGCTAGAGTCCTAACTATCCTAAACTATCATAGCAACTCTGTCTGTATAATACTCTAACATCCCCCAATGGTCGTAGCGGTAGCATCGTGAACAACTAGAATGTCGCGAACGGTCAGACTGGAGATAAACCGAGGTAGAATCCAGTAGGCTGACACCCCCTGCAGTAGGAGCGGGAACGTCGTGGACGGTGTCGCGTCGCGGTAGCTTGGACTGTAGAGGAAGCTGATGATGCTCAAGCGAGGTGGTATCCCTTGTGCCTATGTCGAGGGAGCCGAGAGCGTGAGGCGGTGCCGAGGTCAAGGTAGCCGTGCGAGGGGTCGCCGTGGTCAATGTCATGGTCGGGGATGCCAGTATCGAGGTATCTGCATGTGAAGCCGCATGCACATAGTGCGCGAGGAGGATGACAGATACGCGTCGAGGCAGTCGTCGAGGATGTCGATGCCGAAGCCGATGCAGTCTGAGCCGTCGAGGACGAGGTGCGGTCATAGTTTTACCAGAACTAGGCACACGTCGGGGATGAACACACACTCCGGTTTTGCCAGAACCGAGTATGCAAAGAAGAACTCGTCGGTGACGCGGTCGAGGAAATTGTAGAGGAAGGGGGCGATGTCGAAGAAGACCATGTAGAAACCGATGAAGACAAGGCATCGATCCGAGATTACCAGACTCGGGAACGCATCGGGGACGAAGGCACTCCCGGTGTTGCCAGTACCAGGCGTGCGAGAGGCAGGGACCATCATAAACTTGTCGCCATGTCAGAGAGACTAGCAGAGGAGGCCTCCAAAGCGGTTGCGAGGTGCAGAGTGGCAAAGGGAGATATGTCGATGCTATCTGCGGTTGTCAGTGTAGAGGAATAGGTAGTGTAGTCGGGGAAGGCGATGACGCTAACAGCGAAGTTGTAGTGGACGAAGAAGTAGAGGGCGGTGAAACCAACGGTGACCTCGGAGTGGTCATACCAGATGCCTAGAGAGGAGCGGCGGCGGTACTCGATGTAGGCAAAAAAGAACCCGGCAGCGTGACGAAGACCATGCACAGACATCCGCGCCGTAGGAGATGACGCGGTGGAAACCGAGGACGTCAATGCATGGGGACGACGAAGTAGACTGCGTGCAGCGATGCTACGATCTGAGGAGGCGGCATAGCTGCAGGGCGCAAGTCGGTGCAGCCGCTGGGAGACCACCAGCAACATACACACCAAGGAAGGCGCATTGGAAGCCGGTAGCTTGGACCAAAGGCGACGACACTGCGGCCCGAAGGGACGACACAATGGCAGCCCGTAGCTCGATTGATGGTAGGCATGTGCTCGGGGACGTGCTTGGCATAGACAGGTGATGACTGGGTTCCTGCACCAACAACAGGATTATTGCAGTACTTGTAGCAACAAATATTTAAAGAGTTTTCCCGATGAGAGCTCGACGAACGGAAACAATACGACCCCGTAGCCACGTTGTCAATGCGGCCACATTCGCACCAAAATCGTGGTTTGGAAATAGCCTATTCTATAAGTTACTAGGATAAATGAATTTAAGATGATTTATAACAACTACTACCAGGACTGGAAGAAAACTAGAACAAAAGTAAAACTTAGAAAGAGGCGAATGCAATGAGATGAAATATTAATGCTATGATTCCTCAGGTAATGTTTTGTATACCGGTGTGCATGATAAATGCTTATGGAATAGCTATAAACTATACTTGTGGCAGTCTCTCATATACCGTTGTCTCCCACCGTTGGTAAGTGGCAACCAGACAACTCAATTGTCCACACCCTCTTCGTATATGGGTCATCTTATAAGAGAATAGTGTATTAAGGTAACAAGACCAATTAAGGTAATAAGACCAGAGCAAACGCATTAAGTTCTATGGACAACCACACTCCTAAGCAAGTGTGCTAGTCACAAGATATCCCGTCTGTCACTTTGGGTTTAAGCAATTCGCAACACTATGCCTATCTATATCATGAGTGATTTTGGGGGAACTCTGGACGGTGCATCCTAAGCTGCTATTGCCTCCGCAAATCACTTGTAGCAAATAGCCTATTAGTTCTACCCATGGAAGAGAAGAGACTAATAATAAGTTTTGTGACACTCCGTGACTCCCTAGTAAGTTCCTCAACAATGGATTATATGTCCCCAATCACTAGAATAATATCATGAATATAACAATGTAAAGAGAAAGCACAAAAATATTAATTAACAAGAACACATCAAACTTCAATTACTCAAATCATCATAACACCAATAAAAGGGGGTTCAAGCCATGTTACAACCCATCATGGAGACCATGACGGGGAAGGATGAAGGAGTAGCAGCGATGGAGATGGTGATGACAGCGCGGTGATGGTGGCGTCGGTGTGGTGATGGCGGCGTCGTCCTTCTCCTCCTCTTCTTACTTGGATGGCTTGATGGTGTTAATGGGGATCTGGATCTTGGTGGAGCTGTAGAGGCTATGGAGGCGGCACTGCAACAGGGAGCCGCCGTGGAGGCGGTAGATGGGATCTAGATCTTGTATGTGGTGTATTGGTGGGTTGGCTCCTCTCCCTTGACTCCTCCCTCCTTTATATAGGCCTTGGGGGTGCCCTAGGGTTCCCCCAATACCATCATATGACTTAGGTAAGGTTCTGGAGCTTCCGGGGGAGAAATCCTGTCGTTTGCGACCTTTTTACCAACTATACGGCCAAACTATACAGCAGGAATTTTTCGCTTCGGCAGTATAGTTGGTCGTTGAACCTTCGGGTTCCGTAGTGTTTTGGTCATCATTTCTTAATACGAACTCCATTTTGGGTGTTCTTGGGCTCGTTGGATTCGTCTCGGCGAGGTCTACAACTCAGTGACCTTGGATATTTATTTTGAGAAGTTGGAAAAAATCACTTTTTCAACCTCTCAAATGGCTAAGTCTGGTCCCTGTAGCTCCTCCATACTATGCTCTCTTTGTTCCTTTTGCCTTTGTTTTATCCATAATCATCATCAACACTTACACACATGTCAAAGACAAGGAAGAGGGATAAAATTCTACCTAAATTACTAAATGTGCAAAGCTCATATGAGAATGAATGAATAACATAAACCATGTATATTTGGCATAACTGCAGCTAGATAAAGCATGAGATGGTTGGTTGATATGCATAAAATACTTGTATAAAAGTGTACATAAATTCCACTCATCAACCTCCCCAAGCTTAGACTCTGCTCGTCCTGAGCAGTAACTATCGATAAATAATATGAGAGGAATTTTGTTTGTCATTGGAACTTTAGTATGCCTTGCATCCTTATTTTTCTTGCAAGCTCAAAGAGAGTAAACATGTACTCATACAAGGCAATACAAGCTCGGTTATAAAGACCACTAAAGATTCATCAAAACTTATATTCTCCATGTCAATAGTGAATCTAACTTGCAAGCAAACTTGTGATCCTCTTATTGCACCTTTTGTATAACTTTTCATATAATTATTTTTATGAGGCAAAACTTAGTCATAAATAGATGTCAGCCATAAATAGGAATAAAGTTTATCGATTTACCCAATCATGTCATCTAGTTAAGGCTCTCAAGTTCAAACATCAGTTATTGAGCTTTTAGAAAATTTATCTCTTAATCACGAGATCTATGCCAAAAGGAAATGCGATAACATGTCAAAAGAAGCATAGCATTAGAGTGTCTCATTTGGTCATGCACATCAATGAATCATGGCTATCAAACACTCCTTTTCTATTATCTGTCTTTCTAAAACTTTAGTTCTTCAGTAAGGAGATCATGCCAAAACTTAGTGTGTTTAATCAGACTGTGCAGGCTAAGAATGGATACTTCTGAATGTTACCAAGGTTTACCTTTTTGGTATAATGATTTCTCATAACAGACAAAGGAGTATTCCCTCTTTTGCTTTGAACGCGGGACCATGAGGAGGCCAAAACTCTTACCCATCATAACATTGATGTTATAGATGTTTAATCAACTCATATCCAAAATCTAAGATTTTTCTCTTGGTAGATCATTTATAGGCCAGCAGAGTTGTTGGCCCTCCATGGAGTGCGACAGTGGTGTAGACACGCATAAAGCAATATCATACTTTAATCAACAGGTCAAGATTTGGCATGCATCTCAATTACCTCTAAACATTAGTTTCTTTAAACAAATCCTTTCAAAGAGTACTATCAAGTCGATCATCACATCTATGGTGTTTACTATCTTTAAGGCTAAACTCTTAAGACAATTAAGCAACACCTTATTTGGCATATAACTCAAAACTTTGAAATATTATTTCCAATTGAAAACTCCTTCCGTAAGCAAACTATCAAGTCTATTGTTTTGACACTATGTGGTCTAGCATAACTATTTATTTAAGACAAAACTATTAGGTGACAACTAGCAAATTTCAAAAGATCTTGATCAAATATTCATTCTTTCCAAGTGTAGAGATTATGGCAATGTTTTCTAGAGGATCACAAATATTGTCACAAGCTTGATAAGCAATTTTGCAAGATGCATAAAAGCTCTAAGTCAACTTCTATAGTGCCTATCATGAGCAATGGTATCCCCATATAAATACAAAACTAGACTCATTTAAGCAAGCATTCAAATACAGTAGGATACATGATTGCATTAAACCTTCATTGAATATGAACATTGCACAAGACTCTACACATGCAAAAGTAACCTCCCCAAGCTTAGAACTTTGCAAGAACCAAACTTTAAAATATCACGAAAACAAAAGAGAAAATGCAGTTATCAAAAGGGAGTGTGATAAGTGGTTACCTCCTGATGACCCACAAGTGTAGGGGATCGCAACAGTCTTCGCGGGTAGTATTACCCAATTTATTGATTCGGCACAAGGGAGCCAAAGAATACTTGCAAGCCTTAAAAACTGAGTTGTCAGTTCAGCTGCACCTGGAAATAGTTCTTGCTCACAGAAGTTTATCAATAGCAACAGTTTGTAGTAGCAACAACAACATTAAAACATGAGCAATAGTAATAGTAACGGTAACAGTGGGATTTGAGTGCGGTAGGCATAGGGATGGATGAACGGGCGTTGCATGGACGAGTCTAAACATGTAACTTCAAGATCTAGGGCATTACAGATAAATAATAACAAGCATCCAAGTACTAAACAATCCTAGGCATGTGCTCCAAATATAGTCATACGTGCTCGCAATGAGAACTTGCACAGCATCTTCTGTCCAGCCAGCCCATGGCAGCGGGGCCTCTAGGGAACTACTGGCAATTAAGGTGCTCCTTTTAATAGAGCACCGGAGCAAATCATTAACACTCCATGATCACATGTGATCCTCACACCACAGGCGTCCCCTCCGGTTGTCCCAATTATTGTCACTTTGGGGCCTTTGGATCCGGACAATGATATGTGTACACAACTTGCAGATAAGACCACAAACAATACTATCATAATGATTTAATAATAAGTTTAGATCTGAGATCATGGCACTCGGGCCCTAGTGACAAGCATTAAGCACAACAAGTTGCAAAAAAGTCAAATAGCACTAAAAGAGATACTAGGCACTATGCCCTAACAGATCTTATTCGATTACATGATAGAACTCATCCAATCCCTACCATCCCCAAGCCTACAACGGGGGATTACTCACTCATGGATGAGGTAAATATCGGTGGTTGATGTAGATGCGTTGGTGATGATGATGGCGATGATCCTCTCCAAATTCCCCGTCCCGGCAGGGTGCCAGAACGGAGTTTCTGGATCCGAATCTTGGTTTCTGGTGGCGGCGGCGGAGCGGAACTCTTTCTGGAAAACTATCGACCCCCCTCGGTTTTTAGGTCGAAAGGCAACTTATAGGCGCAGAGGGACGCCGAGGGGGTGCCTAGGGTGGCTACACCCCCTAGGCGCGGCCAGAGGTGGGCCCGCGCCTGGCAGGGGTGTGGCCCCCCTAGGACCCTTCTCCGTCTCATCTTCTGGCTCCGTGGGTCTTCTGGTGAAATATAATTTTTGGCATATTTTCCGGGATTATTCCTGATAGTTGATTTGCTACACAAAAACAAGACACCAAGGTAATTCTACTGAAAGCAGCGTCAGTCCGTGTTAGTTGTATCCAAATCACACAAGTTTAGAGGAGAAACAATAACAAAAGTGTTCGAGAAAGTAGATACATTTTGGACGTATCAACTCCCCCAATCTTAGATTATTGCTTGTCCTCAAGCAATTCAGTTGAAAACTGAGTGCGATAAAAGAACTTTCACGAACACATTTGCTTTATATGACGTATATATTCTCAGCGCAGGAGTAGATGCTTAAACGATTCATAATAAGAAGTATGCAACCAAGTCTACTCAATAGTCATTGCAATCTATGAAGAGAAACCAACTCAATAATAATAAGTAGCATGGAACATAAACATAAGCAACATTGCAATGCTCATAGTAAGGTATGATAGAGTGGTATCTCACTTGCCTTTGTTTGTAGAGCACAATATAAATGCCAAGGCACCTCTGAAGTTCAAGTGAAGACTAGAGGTAAAAATATCAGAGATACAAGCATCAAAGCCATGACATAATTAACCAAGTTTTGGAACAAACACAAGAATGACAACTGTGCTCTTGAGAATGTGCTCATAGAATATGTGGTGACTCAACAAGGTTGTGAAAACGGTTTTGGGAAGTTTGAAAGGCTTCCTAATGCTGAAAGGAAGGTACTCATTAGCTTTGAGATCTCATTACCCCTATCATAGGCATCTTCATATGGTTAAGGTGAAAGTGAGGTCCACTCTGAATCATATGCTTGACAGACCATAGACTGAAAATCCCAAGTCCCTTGAGTACGAGGGCCGCTCCGCATGCTACTCAACTTTGGTTACTTGTAAGTTCTTGTCATTGTAAATACACGCATATCATAGAGAACCGCCAACGGGGTACCCCTTGCACATGATACAGGAGCTATCCCGTGATCAAAATTACAAGGCAAGCAGACAATGAGCATCTCAGCAATCTTTTTATTTACTATGTGCATAGATTTTTATTGGGTATGCTTCATAGAATGATCATTATGGTGATGCTGGAAGTTTCCACCATGATTAGGCATGGCTTAGGCTAGCGGCCCAGACGTTTCTATAACACAATTTATAGACTCCATGAACTCATAAGCTCCCCTTTTATTTCACATCGCCGACATCCGTAAACAAAAGAGCAAAGTATCAACTGGATAGGATATCCAAAAAGTGTTGAAAGCATTCCCTGTGACGACACGGTTCTGCTGACTCCCAAAATTTAATTTGCAAGTATATAACTTCCATGGACAAGTCACAATGGTTCAAGATTATTAAGCGCAAGGAATAAAGTGTGCCATCAAGTTCGTGAGAGCTTCACTAACTAACTTTCTCAAAACAGACAAACATTTTATTTGGAAGAAAACAAGGCATATAGAATATGCACTGAAATAGAAAACAATTCTAATAGGTAGGTATGGTGGACACAGCTGGCAATATTGGTTTTGGGGAGTTGGAAACATAGGTAGAGCTCATACTCAGTGCAAGTGAAGGCTAGCAAAAGAGAGGGAGCGACAAACGAGAGAGTAATAATTGTCATAATCATGCTTGCAACAAAACAAGACTAATTATGGCATGAAAATGATACAAGAACTCTGAGGCAAAATAAATCATTGAGGCTTACTGACTATTGATTAGTCATATGCATGCGTGAGCATGTGCCAAGTCGATTCACATGAAACTTCCAGAGGAGGATGCCACAATTTCATACCAAAATATGAAAAAAACAATGCAAGCAAACATTCATATGACATGCTACAAACTATTAGCAAGTTGGAGCTAATCATAGACAAGCAAGAACTACTAAGCATCCATCAGTAACACACTTACCATGAACAGACTAAGCATGCTAATAATTATGAGTATATCTACAAAAATGAAATAAATAGAGTTCATTACCAGCCTCTTACCACTCCTCAAGTTGTCTTAATCTTCATCATTTCCCTTCACTTGTGTGACTTGAATAATAACATGAAAACCAAAATACATTGAGGATGGCTGAACCCTGCAAAGGACTCACAAAACCAAAGAAGAACAACAAATATTTTTGATGTTTTGGATTTTTTAAAGAAGCCAACAAAGCAAAAACAAACCAAGCAAAGGAAAATCTTTTTGGATTTTTCTTTTAAGGCAAACCAAAGCAAAGAATCAAACCAAGAGAAACAACAAAAATATTTTTGGTATTTTTGTGTTTTTGAGAAAGAAGCAACAAGAACCAAAAAGAAAGCGAAACAATGGATCTACAAAGAACCGACCGAACATGATATATAGATGAGTGTGATGTCGGTATACCTCCCCCCAAGCTTAGGCTTTTGGCCTAAGTGGGGATCAATAGCGTGGGTAGTAACTCCATGTTGGTGGGTCATCATAGGAATGATCATAGTCAGGCGCTTGCGATGAATAAGAAGACGCGCCCCAATCAAATGAGGGCTGCTGGTATGAAAACTCTCCCAAGTTGGAGGGCTGAACCAAATTGTTTTCGGCATCCTCTTCAACATTCTCCTCTTGCTGGGAGAGCTCCGCCACATATGTGTCAACCTCCTCCTCCGTAAGCGACCATCCTTGCCTGTTATCAAAGTTAAACAAAGCAGGTGCAGGCAAATAAACTATTTTCTCAGTCCTACTCTTTCTCTGACCTTGCTGGGCAAAAGATAATTCATATGGTAAACTTCTCACATTGGCCCCCAGGGACACAAAACCATGTTGAACCATGGATTCAAGATCCAGCCTTTCTATGGGGAACTGATAATCTAAATAGTGAGGCTCTAAACCATGGAAAGCTAGCAACCTAGAAGCAATTAGACCTCTAAAAATTCCACCCTTCTCGCGGTTGGTGGTGAGACAGTGAGCTATCAAAGCACCCATGCTATAAGATCTATTCCTATTTAGAGCAGCTGCGATAAAAGCTAGATCAGAATAAGACAACTTTCTAGCAAGAACACACTTGGTAATGAAATAGGCAAAGTATCTAATAGCTGGGGACTGAATGTTCCGAATTTTACCACTTTCCTTTGAGAAGTCAAAACCTTGGCAAATCTCAGCATATAAATCCATAAGTGACTAGGGACTTTCCTTGATCTTCTCACAAGATCCCCACTGAGGTACTCTAATTGCTGCATAGAAATCAGCAAAAGGCAGGTCGACAGGTATATTATATATTTTGTAATGGACCATGGGATTAGATGTAGACCATGTGAACCGGAAGTCCTGCACAAAAGCCATGGTTAGCTTAACAAATTGAAATGGTTGACCTTCAACAAAGTGTTCCAATCCTGCATTGGCAATGAAGGTTTGGAAATCCTAGGAGATTCCCGCGGTTCTCATAAATTCATGGCATGGATATATGGAAGGAAAAACTGCTTCCTCACGATGAACCTTCATTGGCCCAGACACCATCAAGTCATATTGATTCAGTGGATAGGTACTCATCTTCCTTGCTGAAATTTTTAGACAAACATCAAACCAAGTGATTTCCAAGTTGATAAATGATGAGCAACTACTATAGGAAGTTGCTAGAGGACTACACATGCATCAAAATAAAGTTTCTAAGCATATAACAAGCATGCAATATCAAACAACCTGTCACATATAGCAGCAAAATACTCAAGATACAATCTACCAATCACAAATCTAATTGGACAAGTGGAGGAGGCACATACCAAGGAGCAATCCCTCCAAAAATCAGCAGCAAAGATGGGCTGAGCAAGGAGATCTAAAATCGCGAGCAAGAACAACAAGAACTCTAGCTTGAGCAAGTTTTCCGGTGTTTTTCGGGAGAGAGTAAGAAGATGGCTGTGAGGGGGCACCTTGAAGGGGCCCAGGTGGGCCAGACCCTCCCTAGGCGCCACCCACAGGTAGGCTGCGCCTACCATGGGTGTGGTGGCCCCCTGGGTCACTTCAGGTGTCCCTCTGCCCCTTTTTCTAAGGAAACAAATATTTTGAATTTTCTGGGATTTTTTGGGAAACTTTATTTTTGGCCAATTTTCAGGGTATGAAAATTGATTTTCTCGCAGAAATAGTTTTTTTCAGAAGAAGCAAAAGCAAACCAAAAGCCAAACTACAGAAGTTCTAAGACACTCTAACAAACAAGCAACTAGCAAAACCAAAGCTAGCAAAAGAAAGGCAAAGACTGGGAAGGAGAAAAGTAAAAGAAAGCAAGTATAACCACAGTGAAAACATTATTTTGTTCATTAGAATCCTTTTGTTAACAAGGTTGATCAAGTCTTGTTACCAAAACAATCTAATATGAAACAAAACTTTGTAATCCACGAGGAGATTATGTTACCTCATATTTGATAGCAATGGTCCCAATCAAAATAGTTTCAAAATTTTCCCGTGGAATGGGACAATATATTTCTCCAACCTTGTTGCTCTCAATATTTTCAATGGAATTCAGGCAATAGCTTCTAACAACCTTCTTGGGGAAATAAACAGTATGCACTTTGTCATCAATATTGAATGTTACTTTTCCTTAATTACAATTAATGTCAGCACCTGCAGTATTAAGAAAAGGTCTCCCAAGAATAATAGACATATTATCATCTTCAGGCATTTCAAGCACAACAAAATCAGTTAAAACCAAGCAATTATGAGCCACTTGAACAGGAACATCCTCACATATACCAACAGGAATAGTAGTTGACTTATCAGCCATTTGCAAAGATATATCAGTTGGTATCAACTTTTCTAGATGGAGTCTCTTGTAGAGAGAAAAAGGCATAACACTAACTCCAGGTCCCAAATCACATAAAGTAGTTCTAACATAATTATTCTCAATAGAGCAAGGAATAGTTGGTATACCTGGATCACCAAGTTTCTTTGGAACCTTACCATTGAAGGAGTAATTAGCAAGCAAAGTAGAAATCTCCTCATTAGGAATCTTCCTTTTATTAGAGACAATATACTTCATATACTTTGAATAAGGAGGCAACTTAATAGCATCAGTCAAAGGAATTTGCAAAAATAAAGGTTTCATCCACTCACAAAACTTGTTGTAGTGTTCTTCGTCCTTTGACTTGTGTTTCTTACCTGGAAAAGGCACAGGTTTCTGCACCCAAGGTTCTCTCTCTTTACCATGTTTATTAGCAATAAAATCCTCCTTAGTGTACCTAGTGTTCTTAGTGTGCTTCTCAGGTTCTTCCTCACCTTCCTCCTTATCAGGAGCATCATTATTATTACCACTCTCAGTTTTAGCATCAGAGACAGATATACTATTAGGATCTACAGCAGGTTCAAGTGTTCCTCAACTACTTTATGTTTCTTTTTCTTTCTCTTACGAGGACTACCACTACTTTCACCTTGTTGAGAATCCTGCTCAATTATTTTAGGGTGTCCTTTAGGATATAAAGGATCTTGAGTAGCTATACCACTCCTAGTTCTAATTCCATAAGCATGTTTATTTCCTGAGGCATTAACTAGCATATCATTTTGTACCTTAGCAAGTTGATCAAGTTGGGTTTGAACAATTTGACAGTGTTTACAAAGCATTTTAATATCATTAGAAGTTCTTTCCACAATATCTTTCAACTCATGGATAGCTCTAGAGTTTTCCAATAAATGATTCCGAACTTGTTTATTAAAATTACCTTGTTTAACAATAAATGTGTCAAGTTCCTCTAAGCATTGATCAGAAGGCTTACCATAAGGAATATCACCTTCATTAAATTGGAGAGAGTGTACCTCAATAGTAGCGAGTGGGGAATTGGCTTACATAATTCTTCTATAGGAGGTAGATTCTTCACATCTTCAGCTCTAATACCGTTCTCCTTTAGACATTTATTAGCTTCTTTCATCACTTCATCATTTAATGCAATAACTCCCCTCTTCTTTGGTGTTGGTGTTGGAACTGGTTCAGGCACAATTGGTTCAGGAGTAATAGGTTCAGGTGTATTTAGCTCAGTTGAAGTCCAGTCAACATAATTCTTGCTTATCTTAGCCATTTATTCTTCAGCATCTGTAGGAGTTCTTTTCCTGAAAATACAATCAACAAAGCTATCTAGGTATATCGTAGAATCATCAGTTAGTCCATTATAATAAATATCAAGAAGTTCATTCTTAGGCAATGGACATCCAGGATATGCATGAATCAAGGCACATAACCTTGTCCATGACTCAGGTAATTTCTCTTCTTCTCCCTGTTTAAAATCAAAAAGTCTCTGCAAATCAGCATGTCTAGCACTAGGAGGAAAATATTTCTGGAAGAAATAAGCAATCAAGCAATCAGGGCTATCAATGGAACAAGGAGGTAATCTATTAAACCAAGTCCTAGCTTCTCCTTTTAGTGAAAAAGGGAAGATCTTAGTAACAAAGTACTTGCGCATCTTAAAATCATAAGAAAATAAAGCACTCATAGTAGAAAGCTCATTCATATGAGCAAGGTTCTTTCTCAACAATGTCCAAGTAGGATAAATCAAGAGAGAAATCATAATCTTTATCTTTAATATCTATGGGAGAGGTGGCAAACTTAGGATCAGAGGACAGTTTAGGCATAATAGTACGTCTAGCAAGGAGACTTTTAATAGCACTAGTACCATGTGTGTTTCTGCACTCTTCAACAAATTCATCAGTGAACTCAATGTAACCATCATTAATATCATAACTCTCACTAGACTTAGGTGAGCTAACAGGTGTAACAGTGTCTTCACTAGGAGTTTCAGTATTTCCTAGACTAGCCATAGTAGCATCTAGGAAAGGACCTAATGAACCACTCGCATCAAGCATAATAGAAGTAACATCATGAGCATCAAAAGCGGTTTCAGATTCAACAGTAGTAGCAGCGTGTGTAGCATGAGTATGTGGTGGTGGTGTGACAAGCTTACTTATAATAGACGGTGAATCAAGATCAACAGAGGTGTTTAGGACAGTACCTCTTCTTGTAGTGGATGGTAAAATAGGGAACTTTCCATCACGAGACTTACCCATGATGAACGAAGTAGCAGTGAACAATAATAGATCCAAGTGAACTTACAAATAAAGCTATGCTCCCCGGCAATGGCGCCAGAAAATAGTATTGATGACCGACAAGTGTAGGGGATCGCAACAGTCTTCGCGGGTAGTATTACCCAATTTATTGATTCGACACAAGGGTAGCCAAAAAATACTTGCAAGCCTTAACAACTGAGTTGTCAGTTCAGCTGCACCTGGATATAGTTCTTGCTCACAGAAGTTTATCAGTAGCAACAGTTTGTAGTAGCAACAACAAAGCAACATCAATAGTAAAACATGAGCAATAGTAACAGTAACGGTAACAGTGGGAATCGAGTGCGGTAGGCATAGGGATGGATGGACGGGCGTTGCATGGACGAGTATAAACATGTAACTTCAAGATCTAGGGCATTGCAGATAAATAATAACAAGCATCCAAGTACTAAACAATCCTAGGCATGTGCTCCAAATATAGTCATACGTGCTCGCAATGAGAACTTGCACAACATCTTCTGTCCAGCTAGCCCGTGGCAGCGGGGACTCTAGGGAACTACTGGCAATTAAGGTGCTCCTTTTAATAGAGCACCGGAGCAAAGCATTAATACTCCATGGACACATGTGATCCTCACACCACAGCCATCCCCTTCGCTCCCAATTATTGTCACTTTGGGGCCTTTGGATCCGGACAATGATATGTGTACACAACTTGCAGATAAGACCACAAACAATACTATCATAATGATTCAATAATAAGTTCAGATCTGAGATCATGGCACTCGGGCCCTAGTGAGAAGCATTAAGCACAACAAGTTGCAACAAAGTCAAATAGCACTAAAAGAGATACTAGGCACTATGCCCTAACAGATCTTATTTGATTACATGATAGAACTCATCCAATCCCTACCATTCCCAAGCCTATAGCGGGGGATTACTCACTCATGGATGAGGGAAACATCGGTGGTTGATGGAGATGCGTTGGTGATGACGATGGCGATGATCCTCTCCAAATTCCCCATCCCGGCAGGGTTCTAGAACGGAGTTTCTGGATCCGAATCTTGGTTTCTGGTGGCGGCAGCGGAGCGGAACTCTTTCTGGAAAACTATCGAACCCCCCTCGGTTTTTAGGTCAAAAGGCAACTTATAGGCGCAGAGGGAGGACGAGGGGGTGCTTGGGGTGGCTGCACCCTCCCTTGGCGCGACCATAGGTGGGCCCGCGCCTGGTAGGGGTGTGGCCCCCCTAGGCCCCTTCTCCGTCTCATCTTCTGGCTCCGTGGGTCTTCTGGTAAAATATAATTTTTGGCATATTTTCCGGGATTTTTCCTGATAGTTGATTTTCTACACAAAAACAAGACACCAAGATAATTCTGCTGAAAACAGCGTCAATCCGTGTTAGTTGTATCCAAATCACATAAGTTTAGAGGAGAAACAATAGCAAAAGTGTTCAAGAAAGTAGATATGTTTTGGACGTATCACCTCCCCAAGATTAGTCGAAAGCAAGAGTGACACATTTTACCGTTGAGGTACTAGTAGCCTCTATTTCGATGGACAAAGAACCTTTGCTTCAACATGTATTTCTTGATATGGTCTGGTGTGCCTTCTTTGAGAACCTTCTTAGAAACTAAAAAGAAAACGAAATATTTTTGTGTTTTTGAAGACATGGGTTTAACTCACAAGTGATAAAAATACAAGTCCCACTAAGTCGGTTCATCAACCTAAGCACCACGCTTAAGTTAACAAACTAGTTCTAGAAGATGCCTCTCCTAGATTGTGATGAGGTGAAAGTGAAACATGATATGAGGCACGAGTGTGTAGCCCCCTATGTGCTTATTAAAAGAGGTTCGAGTTGGAAAGTTTTACCAGACATTAATAGGTAGGCATGTTGAATTGAAGCAACCAAGTGGTTCATGCGAGTGTTTGCACGGTTGGCACAACCATACACGTTGTCACACAAGGTTTAATTTCCTACAAAAATAACACACAAAATAAAACACATCGGTTTGGTATATGAACATAGTTAGTTTACCCCACCGATAAAAGGAAAGTAAAAAAGAAAACATGAATTTCTATAGAGAATTATAGTCTAGGAAGTTTCTGAGGTAGAACTTTATTGGTTACATATGCGCGGCTTCTCTAGGAAGTTCCTAGGTGGTGTTTCGAGGTTTTTAGAAGAAGAAGGAAGATGAAAGAATAAAGTTTTGAGCAATGGTTACCTTCCAGTTGGCGTTTGAGGGGTTTTCCCAACTATACGGGTGCAACTATACGGCCGGACCAAAAAAGTCCCGCCGTATAGTTGGTCGTTAAATGTACTGTACCTTTGAAAACTGAAGGGTTGATGTCAAAACAACTATAAGACCCGAACTATACGGCCAAAATTTTATTCCCGCCGTATAGTTGGTCGTTAAATCTTCTGGAGTCGCCAAAATTTACATGTTTCTTCGAAAAATCTTTCTTAACCTGAAACTTAGCAAAACACCATGTTTTGACAGAAAAATGATAGATTAAATTTTCGACCAACAAATACATATAATTGAAGGATTCACCTGAAACTGATTTTCTCTTCCTTTTTACCGAGTTTATGCAACACATAATATAGTGACAATAAATTCTACCTTTTGAAAACTACCACAAGATTACTCTAATAGCAATACATGGAAAGAATAAAAGTGCAATGAAACATGAATGCAACTAGACTCAAGAGACAAAACTAATAAAGACGCCTAATAACGTCCGGGTTGCCTCTCGAGAAGCGCTCTCTTTAAAGTCATAAAGCCAGACTAGGATGCTCCACACATTATCCACCTAGATCCCAAGGGATATCGACTCGAGGTGAGATTGTACATACCATCTTGGAGCATCTTAGAGTAGAGTTATGTTGAAGTCGTACCCGCTTACAGTGCATTGGCATCATGTACATGAACAAGTTCTCGCTTTCAAGCGAGCGTTGATGCACCAAGCTTGGTGAAAATGTCTCTGTGTATAGTTGCAATGAGAGGATTGAAGATTCATCTATAATTCTTAAATATTTACCTTGGTTACCTTTGTAGGGGAACACTTCATAGTAATCTTCAGGTAGTTCAGGACCCTGCATGTTAGTATAGCAAGGTTCTTTTTGTTCCTCCTTTTCATTGACTAGTGTTTTAATAATATTGATAGAATCAAAAGTGGGAGTTGAAGGTGTGAGAGGGTGATCAATCTGTTCTCCCTCCTCTTCCTTGTGCTCCTTTTCCTCTCCGCTCTTTAGTAAGTCCTGCAAAAGGTTATCTTTCTCCATGACGGTTTTAGACCGCTTCAAATAATATAATACCAATGCATTAGTACTTAAATTATTTTTGCAAAAGAGGAATATAAGGTATACTAAATTAAAAACTCCATCAAGTGCTTCACATTCAACATCAATACTTCCTAGTCTAAATACCATTTCAAATGCACCTTTGAAAAGAACGAATTCTAATATTTCCAAACTAGCATAGGATTTATATCTATTATAATTTGCTACAGTAGGATTGTTGGAACACTTACATTGAAAATTAAGGTGGTCATCTGTTTTACAATTTGTGCAATAAGATCCATCATTAACACGCAACCATAATGAATGGCCTTCCAATAGGTTCAACATTTTCTCTATCAGATCATATCTAGCAACCAGTAGCGTCGCCACCGTCTCCAGCAGCACACGCCCGACGACAGCAGCGACTCTGACGAGCAATACCCGTCGACCTCGAGCGCCCCTTCGCCAACCAAGCATACCTTGAGCATCAGCAGCGCACGACGAACTCGGTGAGATATTTCTCCCTCTTCCGTGCAACCTAGATCGCCAGCAACTTCTTTGACAGAGCCACCGCCGCCACTCGCCGCCGCTGGCGCCGCCAGACTTTGGTCGCTTGATCGGCAACCATTAGATCCGGATCCAACGCGTTAGATAGATCACTTAAACGAAGGGGTACGAGACAGATCTGGCCGTGCAATTTCATTTAGATCGTGCGGTCCACGCTGGTCGATCCGTGCGAAGCGGTACCGACGAATCAGAAAGCGCCGCGTGGCCTGTGTTTAAATTTAAAACAGAAATTTGATCTATTAGTTAACCAAACTTGTAAAATTCATAACTTTTGATCCACACGTTCAAATTTTACAAATTTTATATCATTGGAATCAGGAGAGAAAATCCTGTCTGTTTATGCAATGTGTTTAATGTTTTGCCTCTGTAAAAATGGTTGTTTTTACAGAAACATTTGTAGGCATAATTTGTGTATAGTAATTATTTGAAAAATGATTTGTTGATCAAATAAAGTTTGTTTGGTGTGTTTTGGACTTGTTTAGGATTCAGTACTGTATACTTGTCGTGTTTGGTGTAGAAAAATCATCACATGGCATTTGCATGCATTCATATATTTTTGTTTGTATATTTTGATATGTGATCTTTGTGCCATTATTTTATGTGTAGATTTTGGTGCAAATAGTGATTGTGATTGTGAAGATTGTTGCTACTCCCCAAACTACCAAGGCAAGAGGTGCTTCATGATTTTATTCCTATATTTTTCAACTAGAAATATTTTGTATAGGACTTGCATGAATATTTTGATCTATATGCTATGCTTGGGAAATCCTAGTAGTTGTAGAATTGCTAGAAATTCTCTAAGTTAAGATTCTTACCATTACCATGCTTAGCCTAGCTAGTAGCAACCAAGGGTGGTGATATATTCATGTTATGTGAAAATATTTCCAAGTCTTTGGACTTGTGATTTGCTTAATAAAACAACTAAGTGAATGAAACACCTGGGTGGAATGGAAAGAATGGTTTGTGTTGAGTGGTTACACAAGGCCCATTTCTATGGTTTACCTTGTGTATCTCACTTGTGGAAAGCCACCCAGGATCAAAGGGATTTGAGATGCCATATGTTAAGAAGCTTCTAGTGCAGCCACATGGCAATATGGGCTCTGCCTGGATCACATAGGATGCAATAACTTAGCCATTTGGACAGTTGGTGGTAGTGGGATGATAGGTTGGAACGCGTCTATTTGGTCTAAGGGAAGGCTTCTGAAAGGTCCTGTCTTGGTGAAAATCAAGTCTTGTGGGGAAAGTGCACAACCTCTGCAGATGGAAGAATCTAAGTACTTAGCCATGTCCCTGGTATTGGACAACTTGAGCATCAAGACATGGAAGCTATCAAGAATATCCTCATCCCAATTTCTAAGTTAAAACTTGTGGTTGAACAAGGGTGAAGGATCACCAATGTCTATTGGTGATTCCTTGGGAAAGTTTTATCAAAGAAAAACTTAGGTTTTTCAACTGATAGGTAAAACCTATTTTGAGCAAAGCAAGCCTAAGCTACACTTAGCCAAAATGCATATAGTATCTAGACTGCTAATATTCTACTAAGGTATCACTTGCCAATACTATTCCAATGTATTGACCCACTATGGCTGTAACTTGTGATGTTGCAGGTTATTATGATGATGATTAGGGGTTATGATTATACACTCAACATGCTTGCCTATGGCACATGAAGATGAAGACTTATTTATCTTATTATATATTTGAACTCTTGTATTAGGCCTGTGGCCATGGAGTTTGTAAAAGACTATGTTTGTCTCTGGAAAGATATGTAATAATGACCTTTGTTTCTTTGTACTTCATCTTAAACTATGGATGCTAGCATTGATCTAGGGACTAGCATTGCAATCACAGGGATCCTTACCTTTATAAAGGGAGGGATCTTACAGATGGTATCAGAGCACTGTGTTGCCTGTAGGATTATGACCCTAGGATTGGAAACCACTAAGGAAAAAATTTCAACAACTTCCACACTTGTCTTTTTCTTCTTGTAAACTTTTCTAATCTTCTTTCTCATCTCTATTTGTAGATGAACTCCATCAACAAAGCCGTGAGGAAGGGACCACTCATGACTATGACTTTGGAGTGTGAGACAGAATTCCCCAAGGCTCTCAAGGACCTCATGGTTGCCATGGGAATACATGGTGCAGCTGTGTACATAGGTTTTCCCGTGATGGATGAAGGAGTTGAGTACTGGTGGGTGCAACTTCACTTGTATAAAAACAAGGAAGACAACCACAAGGAATCAGGATTCTGCATGGTCACCAACTCAGTGATGCACACCACATTCTTTGACTCTGCAAGGGATGCAGCTTGGAAAGCCATCAAGGAGCTTGGTGATAGACTCAAGTGCAGAATTCTAAACACCCAAAATGACCTTAGGAAAGAAAAGAAGCATACCCAAGAGGTAGAGGCTACCAACCAACGTTTAAGAGAGGACATCATAGACTTAGCAATGGAGTCATGTGATCAGGATCGACAGATTGCCTCTAGGGATGCCCTGTTAGCCAACTTGGCAAGTGAGATGGGGTTATAACGTATTTCGTTAGTTGGACCACCACACTTATCATTCTATTTCCAAAAATGTTGTCAAAATAAGTTGAACTTTGGATGCTTGTAATGGATTTTATGTATGCCATGACTTGTGTGTTTTGAATGTCAAAGATATGCATGTGATGCCTTGTCTTGTGATTCATCTCTATGTATGTTGATTCTAACTTTTTCTATCTTATAAAATAGATGCCTAACGTTACTATCAGCACGGCTGAAGAGTTCAAGGGAACTCGATTTGGCACTTGTCTTATTGAGCTCACTAGTCTGCTCAATCTTCCGCTTCCCAGCATCATGATGCTTCCCCTCACCAAGTTCGAGAGGAAGGACCTTTGGGGCTTCAAGGCTACTCAGCCAGGACGCCAGACTGAGCCAACCATGGAGGCTATCACCTTCAAACTCATGCATGATGACAAGGAGAGAGGCCTAGAGGTAGTCATGCAGGATTTGCTTGGATGTTTGCTAGGGAGACACTCTCGGGAGATTAGAGGTACTCACTTCCACGCCTTCGGTAGACATGATGAGGATGGTGAGGCCATTGACTTCGAGGATACTGCTAGAGAGACGGCAGAGCCGATTCGTCTATATCTCCAGGACTTAGTGGTTCTTCTTAAGCACCTAGATACTGATAGGACCAATGTCATGCTTAGCAATGACGAACTCCAGGTGCAGCTTCGTGAGAAGGACAAGCTCTTCGTGGAGCAAGATGAGATAGTCAAGGAAATGGAGGCCAAGTTTGAGAGTCAGGATAGAAAGTTCAAGAGTCAAGAGAAAAGAGTTCAAGATAGGAACAAGAGGATTCGAGACATGACTGCAGAACTAGAGGCCAAAGACTTCGAGCTCGAGCATCAGCAGGTGGTGATTGAGAGACTTCGTTCACAGAAGAGGGCTCTCAAAGCCAAAGTAGAGGCCTTGACTACCAATGTCGAGGAATACAAGACCGCTATGGAGAATGCAGGTCTTACACTTGTTGATGAGGAGGTTTATGCAGATGAGTAGTGATGACTACTCATTTACCTTTCACTTACCATGCTTTTGATTATTGAGTCGCAATGACCATCCAACATGTGGATGGCTTGCTATTGGTGTGTTTACTTTTCAAACTTGTTGTTATGTCGTTGAACTTGTCATTTTGGATGCATGTTTGGTGATTGTCTATGTGATGTATTGTGCATGTTAAGCATATATGGGTATCTCATTCTTATCCTTGTGAAACCACATATGCCTCCTCGACGTGCCAATCCCAACCCGAACAACAACAATGTCACCCCAGAGATGCAGCAGCTGATGACAGCTCAGACACAGCTGATGCAGATGATGACCACCTTTATGCAGATTCAGAACAACAACAACAACAACAACAATAATAACAACAACAACAATCAGAACAATCCACTAGGTTTTGACATTCTCACCAGATTCCTAAGACTGAGGCCAGCAAAGTTCTCAGGAACTACTGATCCCATGGTGACCAATGATTGGCTACGCTCAGTGAACAAGGATTTGGTAACTGTTGGCTGTACTGATGAGGAGAAAGTCAGGTTTGCAGCACATTTGTTGGAAGGACCAGCAGCTACATGGTGGGATAACTTCCAAATCACCACTCCCATTAAGGATGTGACATGGGCTATCTTTGAGGATGGTTTCCGTACTGCCCACATCTCATCCGGAGTGATGAGTTTGAAGAAGGAATTTCATAACTTGAAGCAGCGCCACCGCAGCGTGGCTGAGTATATTTAGGAGTTCAACAATCTGGCGCGTTATGCACCGGATGAAGTCGACACTGATGCTAAGAGGAAAGAGAAGTTCCTCGAAGGATTGAACGATGAACTGAACCTACAACTATCTGGGGCCTATGTCCCCACTTATCAGTCTCTTTGTGACAAGGCTGCCATCTTGGAGAGCAAGATGAAACAGGTTGAAAGCAGGAAGAGGAAACACTCTAACAAGCACAGCTCGGGATCGTCTCACAAGCGTTCCCATTATGATGATAGTGGGAGTTCTGGATCCCACAAGCATGGAAAGTACTACAGCCACCACAACCACAATCGTCATCATGACAACAAACATCATCGTAGTCATGACAAGGACAAGTACAAGAATCACAAGGGTGGATACAAGAACCACCACAATGGAAGAGGAAGTGGTAGTGGAAGTCCAGCCTGTCAAGAAAGATCTTAGTCAGGTTGAATGTTTTAAGTGCAAGAAGATGGGGCATTATGCAAATGAGTGCCCAGAAAAGAAAGTTGAAGGACCCAACAAGCCCAACCCTTTCCAAAAGGGACAAGTGAACCAAATCAATGTGGAAGAGATCTATGAGGAACCTGATGCTGTTGCTGGTAAGTTCAAACTCAATTCTGTTCCAGCATTTGTTCTCTTTGATACTGGTGCATATCATTCATTCATATCAAGAGCATTTGTTGAAAGAAATGAACTACCGGTAGAAACTATTGGGTGTCCTATAAAAGTAAGTTCTCCTGGCGGAGAAATGATAGTGAACTCAGGATGTCATGATCTAGTCATAGAGTTTGGGAAATATAAGTTTCCCGTTAATCTGATAATCCTAAATTATCAAGGATTGGATGTCATATTGGGAATGGACTGGATGACCAAGCACAAGAGAGTGCTAGATTGTGCCAATCATACTGTCACACTCACAACTCCAGAAAACAAAAGGATTAGATTCAAGACTAACTTCGAACCGAAAGGGAGTAAGCTAAATTCTCTTAAGGGGGTTAGCATAGACAGTGTGCCTATTGTAAGTGAATATCCAGATGTGTTTCCGGAAGAAATACCAGGAATTCCACCAGATAGAGATGTGGAGTTTCTGATTGATTTGCTACCAGGATCTGGACCAATAGCAAAGAGACCATACAAGATGTCAGTTGATGAGTTGAAAGAACTCAAGAAACAACTTGGAGAACAGTTGCAGAAAGGATTTATTCAACCTAGTTCTTCATCCTGGGGAGCACCAGCCTTGTTTGTGGAAAAGAAAGATAGAAGTCAATGGTTATGCATAGATTACCGTTCACTCAATGAGGTGACTATCAAGAACAAATACCCTTTGCCTAGAATCAATGACTTGTTTGATCAGCTAGAAGGAGCCCGTGTGTTCTCAAAAATTGATCTCCGGTCAGGATATTTCCAGCTCAAGATAAGAGAACAAGATATAGCTAAGACAGCTTTCACCACTAGGTATGGATTGTATGAGTATACCGTGATGCCATTTGGTTTGACCAAGGCACCAGCATACTTTATGAATATGAAGAACAAGGTGTTCATGGAGTTCCTTGACAAGTTTGTTGTCGTTTTCATCGATGACATTTTGATCTACCCCAAGAGCAAAGAAGAGCATGAAGGACATTTGCGGTTGATACTTGAGAAGCTTAGAGAGCATAAGCTATATGCCAAATTCAGCAAGTGTGAATTTTGGTTAAATGAAGTTGGATTTCTTGGACACATTGTGTCAGGAGATGGTGTAGCAGTTGATCCTGCTAAAGTGTCAGCTGTAACTGAATGGGAATCCCCTAAGTCAGTAAAAGAAGTTCGCAGTTTCCTTGGCTTGGCAGGATACTACAGAAGATTTATTGAGAATTTCTCCAAGGTAGCTAAGCCAATGACAGAGTTGCTAAAGAAGGACAAGAAATTTGCTTGGTCGGAAGGATGTCAACTCAGTTTCCAAGAATTAAAGAAGAGACTAGTGACAACACCAGTCGTATGTTTGCCAGATTTGGAGAAGGATTTCCAAGTGTATTGTGATGCATCTCATCATGGATTAGGTGCAATGTTAATGCAAGAAGGGAAAGTTGTGGCTTATGCCTCGAGACAACTCAAAACTCATGAGGTAAATTACCCTACTCATGATTTAGAGTTAGCCTTTGTTGTCCATGCACTCAAAACATGGAGACATTATCTTTTGGGAAAGCGATGTGAAGTTTTCACAGATCACAAAAGTTTGAAGTATATCTTCAGCCAGAAAGAAATCAACATGAGACAAACAAGATGGCTAGAACTCATCAAGGACTATGACTTGAGTTTGCAATACCATCCTGGTAAAGCAAATGTTGTAGCGGATGCTCTAAGCCGTAAGGTTTTTGTGAATGACCTTACTAAGGGAGAGTTTCCAGATGATCTGTGTGCCCAATTTAGAGATCTCAGATTGGAGATTGTGCCTGAAGGACATCTCATGTCATTGGATGTTCAACCCACCTTGTTGGACAAAATCAAAGAAGCCCAAAAGATAGATAAGGAAATTGAAGAGATCAAAGAAAAGATTGGCAAAGGAAAATCCAAAGGGTTCCATGAAGACGAACAAGGTGCTTTATGGTATGGAAAACGTATCTGTGTTCCACAAGATCCGGAGCTTCGGAAACTGATTTTACAAGAAGCGCACAACTCACCGTATTCCATTCATCCGGGTAACACCAAAATGTACATGGATATGAAGGAAAGATTTTGGTGGAATAATCTCAAGAAGGACATCGCCGAACATATTGCTTTGTGTGATGTATGTAGTAGAGTGAAAGCGGAACATCAGAAACCGGTAGGATTGTTACAACCACTACCTATTCCTGATTGGAAGTGGGACAAGATTGACATGGATTTCATCACCGGATTACCAAGGACCAGGTCAGGATATGATTCTATTTGGCTACTAGTGGATCGCCTAACTAAAGTGGCTCATTTCATACCCGTGAAGACAACCTACACAAGTGCTAAGTTAGCCAAGATCTATATGAGTAGGATTGTGTGTCTGCATGGAGTACCCAAAAGCATTGTGTCTAATAGGGGAACTCAATTCACTTCTCATTTTTGGAGGAAATTGCATGAGTCATTGGGAACGAGGTTGGAATTCAGCACTGCTTTTCATCCTCAGACTGATGGACAAACAGAAAGGACCAACCAGATTCTTGAAGATATGTTGAGAGCATGTGCTCTAGACTATGGAGCCAGTTGGGATGAAAGTCTGCCTTACGCAGAATTCTCTTACAATAACAGCTATCAAGCCAGTATTGAGATGGCACCATTTGAGTTTCTCTATGGGAGAAAGTGTACCACCCCATTGCTATGGAATGGTGTGGGAGAAAGAAGTTTGTTCGGACCAAAACTAATCAAAGAGGCTGAAGAGAAAGTCAAGCTAGTTAAGGACAGATTGAAGATAGCACAGTCCCGACAGAAAAGCTACGCAGACCCTAAGCGTAGAGAAGTCACCTATGAAGTGGGTGATAGAGCTTACCTTAGAGTGTCACCACTTCGTGGAGTGAAGAGATTTGGAGTCAAAGGAAAATTGGCCCCAAGATATGTTGGACCATTCAAGATTCTGAGTTGTAAAGGAGAAGTAGCTTATGAGATTGAATTGCCAGAGTCATTGTCTGCCGTTCACAATGTGTTTCATGTGAGTCAGCTTAAGAAATGCCATCCAGAGATGGAGGAGACTTCTTTGAAGGATACTATACCTTTGGAGGAGGTTCAGTTGGAAAGTGACCTCGCTTATGAGGAAAAACCTATCAAGATTCTTGAGACTGCAGAAAGAGTTTCCCGAACTAAGACTATCAAATTCTGCAAAGTTCAATGGAACCATTATTCCGAAGAAGAAGCAACATGGGAAAGAGAAGATGATCTTCGGAAAGACCACCCTCACCTATTTGCTAGCCAATCCGAATCTCGAGGGCGAGATTCACCTTAAGGGGGTTAGATTTGTAACATCCCTAAAATCATGTTTTCAAAGCTTTGCATATCATCCATGCATGCATACTCATTTAGGGTTCAGTTTCAAACTCATTTGAAAGAAGCAGAAACTTTGAGTGCTATGATTTTGTGTAAGCAAGCATTAATTCAATGCCACTCTCAAGTGAGAGAATAATTGTTTTAAACCAAGTTTTGTTTGCTCATAAGTTGGATTGATTGAGTGTTAAAGCTTGGACAAATTTTCCAAATCAAATATGATTTTAAAACCATTTTCAAATATTTATCAAATCTTGTGCTAAGGCACTGTTTATTTTAAATTTTCAAAGGAACCATGCAAGTCCAACAAGACAGCATGGTTTTATACTCAAAATTATACAGGTTCCATTTTATAAAAGGTCAGAAAGATTTGGAGTTCAAATACTTTTGAATTTGTTTGAAAAGGAATCCTGAAAATCAATTTGGAAAAAGAAAAAGGAATTAGAAATCAAATTGGGCCTGGCGCCACCATTCCAGCCCAACAGATAAAACAGCCCACCCGGGGTCCTCTTTTTCTCTCTGTTTCTCACCGAGCTCGCGCACACCCCCTCGTTGACCACTGGGCCCCGCAGCCACGTCACCTCGTCATCCCCAAATCGCGCCTGCGACCAGCGCCGCCGCGGCCGTTTCCTCCTGACGCAAATGCGCTTAAATCCCATTGATACCGCGTGTAATTCTCGCCCCTGCTCCGGCTATTTAACCCCCACCCCCTGCGACCATTTCCCCTCACTCAGCGCCCCGACTCCGCCACCAGGCTGCCCACAATCTCGCTTGCACCGCCGCGGTACCGAGCCACTCCGGCGTGCGATTCCGGTGAGCACTCCTCGCCCCCTGCCTTCTAATCTTGCCAGCATGATCGCAGCAACCTTGCACATCTTCTAACACCACTGGTGCGTGCTAGGACCATCTGGAGCTTCGCCAACGTCGACGACCGCAAGTGCCCGACGCAGCCGCAACTCCAACGAGCTCTCCTGGTTTGTACTGACCGCGCCTCCCTCTCTCGTTCATACTCACACACTCGCCTCGTCTGCACGCATCTAACGCAATCTCTCTCGTGCCTTAGCGTTAACCATAGTGTCGCCACCGTCTCGAGCAGCACACGCCCGACGACAGCAGCGCCTCTGGCGAGCAATACCCGTCGACCTCGAGCGCCTCTTCGCCAACCAAGCAAACCTTGAGCATCAGCAGCGCACGACGAACTCGGTGAGCTATCTCTCCCTCTTCCGCGCAACCTAGATCGCCGGCAACGTCTCTGACAGATCCGCCGCCGCCACTCGCCGCTGCTGGCGCCGCCAGACTTTGGTCGCTTGATCGGCAACCGTTAGATCCAGATCCAACGCGTTAGATAGATCACTTAAACGAAGGGGTACGAGACAGATCTGGCCATGCGATTTCATTTAGATCGTGCGGTCCACTCTGGTCGATCCGTGTGAAGCGGTACCGACGAATCAGAAAGCGCCGCGTGGCCTGTGTTTAAATTTAAAACAGAAATTTGATCTATTAGTTAACCAAACTTGTAAAATTCATAACTTTTGATCCACACGTTCAAATATTACAAATTTTATATCATTGGTATCAGGAGAGAAAATCATTTCTGTTTATGCAATGTGTTTAATGTTTTGCCTCTGTAAAAATGGTTGTTTTTACAGAAACATTTGTAGGCATAATTTGTGTATAGTAATTATTTGAAAAATGATTTGTTGATCAAATAAAGTTTATTTGGTGTGTTTTGGACTTGTTTAGGATTTAGTACTGTATACTTGTCGTGTTTGGTGTAGAAAAATCATCATATGGCATTTGCATGCATTCATATATTTTTGTTTGTATATTTTGATATGTGATCTTTGTGCCATTATTTTATGTGTAGATTTTGGTGCAAATAGTGATTGTGATTGTGAAGATTGTTGCTACTCCCCAAACTACCAAGGCAAGTGGTGCTTCATGATTTTATTCCTATATTTTTCAACTAGAAATATTTTGTATAGGACTTGCATGAATTTTTGATCTATATGCTATGCTTGGGAAATCCTAGTAGTTGTAGAATTGCTAGAAATTCTCTAAGTTAAGATGCTTACCATTACCATGCTTAGCCTAGCTAGTAGCAACCAAGGGTGGTGATATATTCATGTTATGTGAAAATATTTCTAAGTCTTTGGACTTGTGATTTGCTTAATAAAACAACTAAGTGAATGAAACACCTGGGTGGAATGGAAAGAATGGTTTGTGTTGAGTGGTTACACAAGGCCCATTTCTATGGTTTACCTTGTGTATATCACTTGTGGAAAGCCACCCAGGATCAAAGGGATTTGAGATGCCATATGTTAAGAAGCTTCTAGTGCAGCCACATGGCAATATGGGCTCTGCCTGGATCACATAGGATGCAATAACTTAGCCATTTGGACAGTTGGTGGTAGTGGGATGATAGGTTGGAACGCGTCCATTTGGTCTAAGGGAAGGCTTCTGAAAGGTCCTGTCTTGGTGAAAATCAAGTCTTGTGGGGAAAGTGCACAACCTCTGCAGATGGAAGAATCTAAGTACTTAGCCATGTCCCTGGTATTGGACAACTTGAGAATCAAGACATGGAAGTCTATCAAGAATCTCCTCATCCCAATTTCTAAGTTAAAACTTGTGGTTGAACAAGGGTGAAGGATCACCAATGTCTATTGGTGATTCCTTGGGAAAGTTTTATCAAAGAAAAACTTAGTGTTTTCAACTGATAGGTAAAACCTATTTTGAGCAAAGCAAGCCTAAGCTACACTTAGCCAAAATGCATATAGTATCTAGACTGCTAATATTCTACTAAGGTATCACTTGCCAATACTATTCCAATGTATTGACCCACTGTGGCTGTAACTTGTGATGTTGTAGGTTATTCTGATGATGATTAGGGGTTATGAGTCTACACTCAACATGCTTGCCTGTGGCACATGAAGATGAAGACTTATTTATCTTATTATATATTTGAACTCTTGTATTAGGCATGTGGCCATGGAGTTTTTAAAAGACTATGTTTGTCTCTGGAAAGATATGTAATAATGACCTTTGTGTCTGTGTACTTCATCTTAAACTATGGATGCTAGCATTGATCCAGGGACTAGCATTGCAATCACAGGGATCCTTACCTTTATAAAGGGAGGGATCTTACACATAATTTATCACAGAAGACATGATCAGTAGCAATAGTTTTTATAAATTTTTAGTTTTGTAATTTTTTTATTGTTTTCAATATAAAATAAAGCAGTAAGATGATAGCAACAAACGGAAATAAACTACGTGTGAGTAGATAGGTAATAACCTGAATGCTTTGCTCCCCGGCAACGGTGCCAATTTTATGATTGGATTCCTACACCAACAACAGGGTTATTTCAGTACTTGTAGCAGCAAATATTTAAAGAGTTTGTCCTGATGAGAGCTCAGCAAACGGAAACAACACGACCCTGCAGCCACGTTGTCAATGCGGCCACGTTCACACCCAAACCGTGGTTTGAAAATAGCCTATTCTGTAAGTTACTAGGATAAATGAATTTAAAATGATTTGTAGCAACTACTACTAGGACTGGAAGAAAACTAGAACAAAAGTAAAAAAACTTAGAAGGATGTGAATGCAATGAGATGAAATATTAATGCTATGATTCTTCAAGTAATGTTGTGTATACCGGTGTGCATGATAACTGTTTATGGAATAGTTATAAACTATACTTGTGGCGGTATCTCATATACTGTTGTCTCCCACCATTGGTAAGTGGCAACCAGGAAACTCAATTGTCCACACCCTCTTTGGACATGGGTCATCTTGTAAGAGAATAGTGTATTAAGGTAACAAGACCAATTAAGTTAATAAGACCAGATCAAAGGCATTAAGTTATATGGACAACCGTACTCCTAAGTAAGCGTGCTAGTCACAAGATATCCCATCTGTCACTTTGGGTTTATGCAATTGGCAACACTATGCCTATCTATATCATGAGTGATCTTGGGGGATCTCTGGACGGTGCATCCTAAGATGCTATTGCCTCCACAAATCACTTATAGAAAATAACCTATTAGTTCTACCCATGGAAGAGCAGAGACTAATGATAAGTTTTGTGATACTCTGTGAATCACTAGTAAATTCCTCAACAATGGATTGGACGTCTCCAATCACTAGAATAATATCATGAATAGAACAATGTAAACAGAAAGCATAAACATATTAATTAACAAGAACACACCACACTTCAATTACTCAAATCATCATAACACTAATAAAAGGGGGTTCAAGACATGTTACAACCTATCACGGAGACCATGATGGGGTGATATGTTGCAAATGTATCTATAATTTTTGATGCTCCATGCTTGTTTTGCACCATTTATATTATGTTTTGTCTACACTTTGAGGCATGTCTATGCATTTTCTGTAACTAACCTATTAACAAGATGCCACAGTGCCAGTTCCTGTTTTCTGTTGTTTTTGGTTTTAGAAAAGCTATTAAAGAAATATTATCGGAATTGGATGAAACCAAAGCCAAAGTTCCTATTTTTCTAGACACTACACGGAGTCCGAAGGAGAGACGAAGAAGCGCTACGAGGCAGCCGCACCAGGGGGCCATGCGGGCCCACCCTAGGCCGCACCGCCCTATGGTGTGGGCCCCTCGGGCCTCCACCGACCTTGCCCCTTTGCCTATATAGACCCCCCGAGGCAGAAACCCTAAGTAACCGATCATAATTCCACAAAAAAGTCCGTTGCCGTTGCCACCATCGTCCCTAGATCGGGAGGGATCTGAAGCTCTTCCCGGCACCCTGCCGGAGAGGGGAGATCATCCCAGAGCCCTTCTTCATCACCATGCCAGCCTCCGAATGATGTGTGAGTAGTTTATCCTTGGACTATGGGTCCATAGCAGTAGCTAGATGGTTGTTTCTCCTATTTGTGCTACCATGTTTAGATCTTGTGAGCTGCCTATCATGATCATGATCATCTTATTGTAATTCTATATGTTGTGTTTGCGGGGATCCGATGGATATTGAGTACTATGTCAGATTGATTATTGATTCTATCATGTCTATGTTATTTGTGATCTTGCATGCTCTCTGTTGCTAGTAGTTACTCTGGCCAAGTAGTTGCTTGTGACTCCAAGAGGGAGTATTTATGCTCGATAGTAGGTTCATGCCTCTGGTAATCTGGGAGAGTGATAGAAACTTCTAAGATTGTAGATGTGCTATTGCTACTAGGGAGAAAACAACAATAATTTTCCTAAGGGAAATTGTATTGTTTACATTACACACTTTGTTTAATGCAATTATCTGTTGCTTGCAACTTAATACCCGAGGGTTGTTTGGATGATATCCCGGAGGTGGATTATTAGTCATAGATGCAGTTGGATTACGATCTATGTATCATGTTGTAATGCCCAAGTGAATCTCATAGTAATCTTCATGTCAAGTACATGCATAGTTATGCATTCTTTATTTGTCAATTGCCCCGCTGTAATTTGTTCACCCAGCATGTTATTTATCTTATGGAGAAAACACCTCTAGTGAACTGTGGACCCCGGTCCATTCCTTCCCATTGATATTCTATCTACTGTTTACTGTTTACTTTATGCAATTACCACAAGCAATTACTATCTTCCACACTATACGTTTAATCCTTTGTTTTTCGCAAAACTAGTGAGCTTGATAACCTCATTGATAAGTTGGGGCAGAGTATTTTGGTTGTGTTGTGTGTAGGTTCCACGTTGCTAGCAACACCTTCAGAAGTAATGTAGGGGTCCCAACCTTTAATAAGATTGATCCCTCCTATGTTTTACAATGCTAGTCCCTGGATCAATAGCTAGCATCCACAGTTTAGATGTAATATCAAGAAACAAGGGTCATAACATAACTTTATAACCAGGAATAACATAATTTTATTACATCAAACATAGCTCATTAGGCTATTACATTACATTGCAGCGGAATAAATATAGTCATGGGTCCTTCATCTTCAAAGTGCCACAGGCAGATGTTGGTTGTAGACTTTGTAATCCTAATCAAACATTCTTCACTAAAACAATCAAACCTGCAACATACAAGTTACAGCCGCAAAGGGTCAATACATTTGAATTGTATTGGCAAGTGATACTATGGTAGTATAGTGGAATCTATCATCTATATGCATTTGGCTAAGTGGAGTTGTGGCTTGCATTGCTCAAAATAGATTTTTCCTTAACATTTGAAAATACTAAGTTTTTGCTTGACAAAATCATTTTTCTCAATCAAAGATTTCAAGATCCTTGTACCAAGCCATCTCTCCATCAATGATTGAAGAATGCAAACAACCCTTGTTCAAACCACAAGATTTTAATTTAGAAATTTGAATGATGAGATTATTGATTGCTTCCATGTCTTGATGCTCAAATTGTCCTTTACCAGGGACATGGCTAAGTACTTAGATTTTACACTCTGCAGAGGTGGTGCACTGTACCCACAAGACTTGGTTTCCCAAGACAAAATCTTTCAGAAGCCTTCCCTTAGACCAAAATGGACGCGCTCCAACCTATCAAACACTACCACCCACTGTCCATTTGGCTAAGTTCTTGCAACCTATATGATCATGGCAGAGCCCATATTGCCAAGTGGTTGCACTTGAAGCTTCTCAACATTTGACATCTCAAATCCCTTTGTTTCCTGGGTGGCATTCCACAAGTGAGATACACAATCCAAGCCTATGGCATTGTGAACCACTCAACATAACCCAATCCTTCCATTTCCACCCAGGTGATTCATTAACTTAGTTGTTTTATTAAAAAAACCTAAGTCCTCAGACTTAGAATATTTTTCCATAGTGTGAATATATATTCCACCCATGTTTTCTATTAGCTAGGCTAAGCTTGGTAGTAGTAGGAATCTCTAACTTAGGAAAATCCTATTAAGGATTCATCTACTAGGTTTTCTTATAGCAAGGTATATACTTAGCAAAATCCATGCAAGTTTACTTGGCAAAATCACTAATGCATAGTGAAAGTAATAGGACAAAAGAATGAAGCATCACTTGCCTTTTTGGTAGGGAATGGTGGTTCACTCCTTGATCTTTCTAGTCTCACACTTCAATACAAATCAATCAAGCGAACACAAATTCAATTCACATTCCAAACCAAAGTCAAACAAACAATTCTTCACACACACAAAGTAATGGAATCTAAGTCATGCATGGGAGCATGCACAAGATAGTTTTATTTTGCAAAGGGTCTCTATGGGGTTTCTAAACTTTGTAAGATCCAATTTGGTCATTTACCAAAGTGGAAAAGTCATTAGCAAGAGGGTTTTGTCCAAAAACTATTTTTAAATCCATTCATCATTTCATGTGGTGAAAAATGTTTTTATTAAGGCAAAACTCTTAGGTTGTTCACCAAATGAGTTGCTATTGCAAAGCTTGGTGTTTTTGGGGTCAGTAGGTTTGGTCCAAAACATTTTCTCAAAGTTTTCCATTTAAAACCATTTTCATAAACAAAACAATAGTTTTGTTTGGCTAGAAATGGACTAAACTAATTAATCCATTCCAAACTTTTCCAAATTTATTATCCAAACCATGGGTTGGTTCCTAGGGTCAGTAAGGTCACAACAATCCAATTTGCAAAGGTTTTATCCTTAAATCCAATTTTAAACAATTTTTCTAATCTAAACAAGTACACAAATGTTTCTGCAAATTCAAACAAGTTAACAGATACTATTTGTCAAACCAAGGCCATGGTTGGTTAGGGCTTGTTCTCCTGAATCCATTGATATAAAATTTGTCAAATTTGGACGTATGGATCAAAAGTTATAAGGGTTTGAAGTTTGTAAATAATTCTGATTTCAAATTCTAATTTCAATCTATCTGGTGACACGCGGCGGCTTCTTATTTGTCGGTACCGTTTCGGTTGGATCGCGGCTGTGGTGCGTTGGATTAAGTCTAATCGTGCGGCCCTGAACGCATACCCCTTCGCGTTAAGTGATTCTAATCCTGCTCGCTCAATCTAGATCGGACGGCTGTGGAGTGTTCGACCATAGACGGGCGGCGCTGCGGCGGCTGCTGGCGGCGGCGACTCTGTTTCACGGCGGCGCCGACGATATAGGAAGCTAAGAAGAGGGGGAGTGTGCTCACCGGGTTCGCTGACGCTCGCTGATGCTCAACGTGGTACGGGTTGGTGAAGGGGCGCACTGGGTCGGGCTTGATTGCTCGCCGGAGTTGAAGACAACGTCGGGCGGCTCTGTCTAAGGTCGAAGTCGACGTTGCAGATCATGCGGAGGCAAACAGAGGGCGTAGTTAGGTACGCAAGACCAAGGCGAATACGTTGGTGTGATCGGAAAGACGCGGGGCGGTCAGTGCTTACCGAGGAGGATCGTCGAAGAGGTTGCAGACACGGCGGCGTTCGGAAGTTTGTCGTAGCCGAGGCTCTGGGGCGCCCGCGGTCAAATGGGTGGTACGGGGAGGAAGGTCTGGGAGTGGGGAAGCTGCCAGGGTGCTCGGGGAGGCTCGGGGTGGTGTGTGCTGGTCGGATTTTGGCGAGGAAGGTCGTCGGAGACAGGGAAGTGTCTGGCAAAATTCTTCGGCCTGGAGGCGCGCTTGAGGGAGGGGTCAGAGGGAAACGAGAGAGGACGTGCTGGCGTTTTATCGAGCTTGATTACTGCGAGTTAAGGTGGCTGCGTTAAGGCGTAATCAAGCCGAGAAATTAAGCCTGCAACGGCGAGGAGAGGGGAAAGAACCAGTCCGCGGGGTGGGGAAGAAGAGCAGTAGGGTGTGGGGTCCTCTGTCAGTGAGAAAAGGAGAGAAAGGGGGAGGTCCACCAGTCAGTCTCGGTGTGGGTTAGTTATTTGGTGCGAATCGTTTTCTTCGGGGTGAGGGGAAACTGGGCTGTGGGACTGTTGGGCTGGGCCTTGTTGGGTCTGTCCTTTTCCATATTTTTTTTCTGCCTGTTTGTTTTATTCTTTTCTATTTCTATTTTCTGATTTGATATTCAAACAAATGATTCAATCAATAATGCAAACCATTCAAACAACAATCAAACAAATTCAAACAAACAACAACTTTTCATTTGAATTTGGTTCTGTTTGACATCATAATTCACATTCTAAAATATTATTTTAAATCTTTTTAGGTTCCATTTATTAATTAAATAAGTAGGCCATGGTTTATTAATTAAATAGAGTTTTTGTTGTTTATTAATAAAATATTCATTTGAAATCCTAATATTTTCAAAACCAATCAGTGGGTTTTATTTGGGAAATATAGAATATTTGGAAACTTATTTTTAAAACAAAATAACATTTTATTTTAGAGTCCATTATTAATTAAATATAATAGATTTTCATTATTCAATCAAATAGGATTTGTTTTATTGAGATATTTATTTTGAAATCTAAAATAAAGTCAAAACACTTTAGTAGGTTTTATCTGAGAATATAAAGTACTTGGAAAATTTTATTAAATTAAACAAATAAGTTTTTGATGGTTTATAAATGATAGAACCTTTATTAATAAAACTTGGATATTCAATCCTTATTAGTTTATTTTAAATAAACCTTTGTTAATTTTATTTAGAATAAATGTTTTAATTCCAAAGCTTGGCCAAGGTTTAATTTGGTTTATAAAATAATCTTTATTTATAAATCCATTCTTTTCTTTTGAGTACCCAAATCCTTTTATTAAAAGATCTAAAATAGTAGTTCCAAAACATTTTAATTTACTTTATTAAATGTTTATCTTTATGAATCCCTTTAGGATTTTATTTAATTCAAATGGGTTGAGGTTCCAATTGGATTTCAAAAGTTTCTTCTGGCTTCTAAAAAATCAAACAAAGTTTTATTTTATTCATTTATTTTCACATTACAAGATTTGGAAAATCTTGGGATGTGACAAGTAACTTCTATATCCTACTGGTTCGATAACCTTGGTTCTATAATTGAGGGAAACTTGTTGTTGTGCTCATCATACCTTCCTCTTGGGGTTCCAAATGAGATCTACATCATCTGAGCCATCAAGCACTTTTCTGGCATCGTTGCCGGGGAGTATAGGGCCTTCAATCTTCTTCCTCCGCGTCAAGCCTTTTTGCTAGAAAGAAGATTTCTGTAAGGGGAGTCTCTCACAACCAAGCTCTTTACTTTGTTTTTGTTTTTGTTTTCTTAGTTTCTTTTGCTTTGTTTTGTTTGCTTATTTTTATCAAAAACAACAAAAAATAGAGAGATTTATAGTATTTATCTTGAGTTAGGACATGAAGTGTTTAAAGCTAAAATTAAAAAACCTATGGAACTTTATTTGCATGCTAATAGCAATGTTATTAGTATGAATTCTTTGAACTCCATTATTGCTAACGCTATGGAAACGTCTAAGCTTGGAGAAGCTAGTTTTTATGAAAATGATCTTTTTAGTTCCCCACCTTTAGAGGAGAAATTTTGCTATGATGATTACAATGATGAATATGATATTTTCAGTCCACCTACTATTGAGGAGAAAATTAATTATGATTACAATATGCCTCCTATATTTGATGATTATGGTGATGAGAATAATAATGATAGCTATTTTGTTGAATTTTCTCCCACTACAATTAATAAGAATGACTATGCTTATGTGGACAGTAATAATTATTATATGCATGTGGCTCATGATAAGAATGTTTTATGTGATAGTTATATTGTTAATTTTATTCATGATGCTACTGAAAGTTATTATGGGAGAGGGAAATATGGTTTTATGGATCTCAACAATATTAAGTTTCCCCTCTTTATGTTGAAATTTTTGAAGTTGCACTTGTTTTACTTTCCTATGCTTGTTCCTTTGTGCTTTCATGACTTGTTCTTTTACAAGATTGTTTTTCATAGGAAGTGGATTAGACTTAAATTTATTTTATATTTGCTTCTTGATGCTCTCTTTTACTTCAAATTCATATTTCTTATGTGAGCATCATCGAAATTATCATGCCTATCTTAATAGATATAAAGAAAGAGCTTTTGGGAGACAACCCATTATATTTTTGCTTTCAGTAAGTTTTTCTTTTGTTGAGTCTTGGAAGTTATTGCCTCTGTAATAACCTCCCCTTATCCTTTTTGTTTGGTTTTGTGCCAAGAATAGCCTCTAATGAGAGGTAAGGCTGGTCATAGTGCATAGTAACTTAGACTAGTAACATGCATATGTTACTAGTATAAGTTACTACCTTTATAGTGGAAAATAACTTAAGAGTGGTAACGTGCAATGTCACATTAATTGGGTTGTAGACTCACGTTGTCTTGATATGTGTGATGTTACAGTAACATAGCTAGTTACTCTATCTATATCTTTGCTCATTAACTCATTGCCACATAAGCAAAAGTGCTGAGTTGGACTTTTAGTTACTAGTGAAGTTACCCCCACTATGACCAGCCTAAGTAAGATTTGGGGAAGTTGTTGTCCCGAAACAGATTTTTGTGCTTCGCTATAAATAATCGTGAAAAATCCCAGAACGTCATATTGAGATGTAATTTTTTGTGCGCATGCCCCTGGTATTTACCCAAATTTCGTTAGTTTTGCACTTTTCGATTTGAGCAACAGAAGATTTTATAAAAAATTTGTCTTTATCTGCTGGTCTGTTTTGATAGATTTCTGCCATTATTTGCATTTGCCTCTTAAATCGATTTCTTTTGAGTTCTTCTTGATCACTTAAGATTTTAAAAGGAATTTCTACAATAGATTATGTTTTAATAGATGTTTTTACTTTAGTTGAAACTGAACTCAAAGGCTTATCATGTTGAATACACTAATGTTGCTAATGAAGATTGCGTGAAGTTTTGTATGAAGGAAATTTTCAAATGTAGGGAGAGAATGATATGATGAGATGAAGTATGGACAAAATATAAAGCTTGGAGATGCCACCCGTGTCACCCTAGGAAAAATTGGAGAGATACAAGCGTCAACGCTTGGGGATGCCCAAGGCATCCCCTTCTTCATCAACAAAAATCTCAGGTTTTCTTTTAAGATACTATACTTTTATTGCTTCATGCACTATGTGTTTTTCTTGGAGTGTCTTTGTTTTTGTTTTTAGTTTTCTTTTGTTTTTTCTGTAATAATTTGGTTGGACCCCCCACACACACTTCTTTTGGATAAGTCACACCTCGTTCTTCATTGCCTAGAACACTCTAGTTTTCACTCTTATTGTTTTGTGAGTGTTCTCCTTTGCTAGCACTGCGTTTATCTTTAGTTTTCTTCTTATTTTTGCTTATAACTTTTTAGTTCTTCTTTGTAGTTAGGTGATACAAGCTCTCTGATCTTTATTCATTATTACCTTTGTGAGTTTTTCAAATAAGTCGATTGGTGTTGGAAAAGAGTAGAATGTTTCATGCTTATGGTGGTACAAAAAGGAGCTTGCTTTGACTGTGGCCTAGACTTTATCATGTAATTTTAGATGTTACTTTTACCATATGCTTAGTGATTATTGTGTAACATGACTTGTTGCAAACAATTGAGATTGCTTAATCTGCCATGCAAAAATCATGCGTTGTTTTAGCATACAAAAGCATAATATTGTGGTATTCTCCTTTGATGCTTTATTTGGGTTGACTTGGCACATGCTTACACCATGTTATGACTATGAACTAGTCACCTTAGCCTCTATGATTATTTAGTTTTTGACTTGTAATATTAGTTTATGCTTTGATTAATAATGTTTTATCGCTCTGCATGATTATGGCCACTATTACTCTCTTAGTTGGTTGCTCCCAGTCTTTTGCTAGCCTCCACCTGTACCGAGTATGAGCTCTACTCGTGCATCCAATTCCCAAGAAACCAAGTTATTCCAAAGAGTCCACTATAAATTTGTATGCATGGTGTGTTACACCATTCCAAGTATATTCATGTGTTTTATCTTCCAAATTAAATTTTTGTTATGTGAAAATTAGTGATTAAATCTCTCACGAACTTAAAGACACATTTTATTTCTGGCAGTTAATAAACTTGAACTATTGTGACTATCTTATGATGCTTATATGCTTTCAAGTTATAAGTAGGGAATTAGCAACACCATGTTATCATGGGGAACACTTTCGATATTACACTTATTCTACTTAGTTGATATCATGTTCTTTTGTTTATGGATACCGGCGGTGTGAAATAAAATGGGAGCTTGTAAGCTCATGGAGTTTGTATATGTGTTAGAGAAACGCCTGGCGGCTAGCCTAATCCATGCCTAATCATGGTGGAAACTTACAACAAAACTATAGTGGCATTCTATGAAGCATCCTCAGTAAAAACCTATGCAAATAGCAAATAAGAAGATCGCTAAGATGCTCACTGTCTGTTGCCTTGTCATTTTGATATGGTATAGCTCCTGTGTCATGTGGAAAGGGGTACCCCGTTGGTGGTTCTCTATGATACACATATACTTACAATGACAAGAACTTGCTTGTGACCAAAGTTGAGTAGCATGAGGTTCGGTACTCGTACGCAAGGGGCATGAGATTTTCAACTTGTGATTTATCAAACATATACTTATATTTGCACTAACTTTAACCTTAACCACTTCAAGATGCTTATGATAGGGTCAATGAGATCTCAAAGCTAATAAGTACCATAATTTTTGGAAGCTTTATAAAACCATTTAATCCCTACTTCCCTCTGCGAAGGGCCTTTCTTTTTTACTTCTATGTTGAGTCTCCATCTTCTATCTTTATGCACCAGCTAAGAGAGCATAGTTGTCATTCTTAGTTCAATGTGCATTCTCCCAAAACTTGTTGATTAATTTATAATTATGGTATTGCTTGTTCTTAAATTATTTGTATCTAGTCACCCTTATGAACTTTGAAGGTGTCCCTATGCATTTATGTTTTGCTATTCCATGAAGGACAAGCTGAATACCACTCTTGCTACGTTTTCTATATGTGAAACAAACAAATGTCTTTCAATGCATTGTTATTCATGATCTTTTGTTTGTATAGCCTTTCATATTTCGACATAGTTGCTATGTCTTATTATTATAAATATATCTTTCATGCTTATGTTTAGAGTACTTTGATGCTAGCTATCAATGCTTTACAATACCTTGATCAAGATTGTGATGGTGCATGTCACCTCAAACATTATTCTTTTTATCACTTACCTACTCGAGGATGAGTAGGAGTTAAGCTTGGGTATGCTGATATGTTGCAAACGTATCTATAATTTTTGATGCTCCATGCTTGTTTTGCACCATTTATATTATGTTTTGTCTACACTTTGAGGAATTTCTATGCATTTTCTAGAACTAACCTATTAACAAGATGCCATAGTGCCCGTTCCTGTTTTCTGCTATTTTTGGTTTCAGAAAATCTAGTAAAGAAATATTCTCGAAATTGGACGAAACTAAAGCCAAAGTTCTTATTTTTCTAGACACTACACGGAGTCCAAAGGAGAGACGAAGAAGCGCCACCAGGCAGCCGCATCAGGGGGCCACGCGGGCCCACCCTAGGTCGCTCCACCTGATACGTCCATTTTGCATCACTATTATATATCATAATTTGCTTCTATTCATTGATATATTTCATATTAAGAGGTGATACTTATGTTATTTCATCTATTTTTGCATGTTGGATGATTCTTGGAGGATGAACTGCCCGAGTCAGGATTTTGATGGAAAGAGCGATGTCTAGATGCAATTTCGTGAAGATCAGAAAAATACCAGAAAATATATGGAAAATTATATTTTTCTAGAAGACGAAGGAAGCCAGAAGGGGAGGGGGAGTTGGGCCATAGGGGGCCCACACCCCCCTAGGCGGGCCACCCTGGGCCATGCCACCAGGGGGTGTGGCCACCCCAGCCCACCTCTGGATCCGACCCTTCGCCTATATCTTCCTCCCGAAACCCTAAAGTTTGGAGAGAGACCACAGAAAGATTCCGCCGCCTCTGCAGGGCAGAAACCACAGAGAAAGAAAGAGCTCTCTGGCAGATAGATTTCTGCCGGAGAAATTCCTTCCCGGAGAGGGGAGATCGTCACCATCAACACAGTCATCAAGCTAGACTTCATCGGGATCATCATCATCATCCACACCACCATCTCCACCAGCACCATCATCACCACTCCATCCCGCTGTAACAATTGTGTTGAATCTTGCATAGTTCTTATGGGAAACTTTCCCGGTGTTGATTACCTTTGTAGTTGATGCTTGTGAGTGGAACCATTGAATTATTGTTTATGTTTAGATTGTTATTCATCATCATATCATCTCTGATCTTGATCCATATGATGTCTCGTGAGTAGTTCGTTTAGTTCTTGAGGACATGGGAGAAGTCATGTTGTTAGTAGTGGAATTGTGTTGAGGTATTATTCAATGGTTTAATATTTAAGTTGTGGTGCTATTCTTCTAGTGGTGTCATGTGAATGTCGACTACATGATACTTCACCATTTATGGGCCTAGGGGAATGCATTGTGTATTTGGCTACTAATTGTGGAGTTGCCGGAGTGACAGAAACCTGAACCCCCGTTAGGAAACCTTTGCACAAGGGAGTGTAGGATCTCAGAGTTTAAGGCTGTGGTTAGGTTTTTATCTTAATTACTTTGTTGTAGTTGCGGATGCTTGCAAGGGGTATAATCACAAGTATGTATTAGTCCAAGTAAGGTCGGTACATTAGCACAGGTTCACCCACACAACACTTATCAAACCAAAGAAGATTAATCAACTATATCAAACGAAAGCACTTGATAGTATTCCCATGTGTCCTCGAGAACGTTTTGTGCTCATAAGTATTACCACCTTCTTATCCTTTGCTAAGAAAGGATTGGGCCAATTGCTGCAATTATTTGATATCTTTATTTACTTGCACTTTATTTCCTTGCTTTATAAAAAAACCTAAAAATCCATTTGTTAAGTATTTGCAGAGATTTCCTGCTCCAAACCACTAGTCAACACCTTCTACTCCTCGTTGGGATTGACACTCCTATTTATCGAAAGTACTACGATACACCCCCTATACTTGTGGGCCATCAAGACTATTTTCTGGCGCCGTTGTCGAGGAGTGAAGCGCTATTGAAGAGTGGAACTGGTAAAGGAAACTTCTACTGTGAGTATTGTTTTTATTTCTGTTTGTTACCTTGTTTCCAATATGGATAACCCACTTGGTTTAATATTTCATAAAACTACTACCACTGCTAGGGTAGTAAATGAACCACCACTTGTTGAGATAGATCCTTTTAAGATACCTACAAGAATTGTTGATCATGTTATGTATAATTATTATTTTGGGGATGGAACTGTCCATCCTGGTGATCACTTGCTTTTATCCATGAATTATGTGGATTGTTTAAGTGTGCAGGTATCACAACTGAACAAGTTAAGAAGAAGTTACTCTCTATATCATTGAAAGGAAGATTTGAAGAATGGTATAAGCTGCTGAAGAATGGACAATCTATGGAATGAGAGGAAATAGTACCTCTATTTTACTCAAAATTATATCCTCCCAGTGAGATTCATAAGGATAGGAATCAGATATATAACTTTTGGCCTCGTGATGGAGAGAGTACAACCCAAGCTTGGGGGAGATTACAGTTACTAATGCTTAAAAGTCCTATTCATCAACGCCCTAATAATATTATTATTAATAACTTTTATGCAAGGCTTTCTCTTCATGATAAAGATTTATTAGATGCTTCTTGTGCTGGATCATTCACACGTATGAAGGAAGAAGCTAAGTGAGATCTCCTAGACCGTATTCAAGAAATCACTGAAGCATGGGAGAATGACAAAGGAAGAAAGTCAGGTATAAATTATGATTATGAATGCGTTAAATCTTTTATGGGAACTGATGACTTTCATGATATTAGTACTGAGTATGGTCCTGACTCTCAAGTTCTTGAAAATTGCCTTTGCCTCTTATATAGAAATTCCTAAAAAGGAATGGGACAAGTACCATGCACCTTATAAAGATGTTGTTAATCATGTTCCTGTTAGAAATACTGAAGTTTGTACTGTTGATCCTATTTTGCCTGAACCCTATATTGAAAAAATACGTTCCCCTGCCAAGGTAAAGGAACATTCTATTATGGCTAATGTGGTTAGCAAAAGTACAAAGAAAGCTGTGGAACCTGATGAACAAATAAACATTGAGCCTGGAGTAGCCATTGTTAAATACCTTGTCACTAAAAATGTAGAAGATGGGCACATTATCGTCTGTAAAGATGCTTCTAATATTGTCTCTCATCCTAGTAAAGCTAGGAAAGCTAGTGTACCTGTGCTTTCTGTTAAAATTGGTGATCATTGCTATTATGGTTTATGTGATATTGGTGCTAGTTCTAGTGCTATTCCTTATGAGCTTTAGAAGGAAATTATGCATGAAATTGGTCCTTGTGAACTGGAAGACATTGATGTGGTTATTCACCTTGCTAATAGAGAGACAGTCTGTCCAATTGGTATTGTAAGAGACGTGGAAGTTCTTTGTGGTAAGATTAAATATCCTGCAGATTTTCTATTGCTTGGTTCAGCTGCTAGTAAAACTTGTCCTATCATTTTTGGTAGACCTTTTCTAAACACTTGTGGAGCTATTATAGATTGCAGGAAGGAGAAAGTATTAGCTAAGTTTGATGGAGAATCTTATGAGTTTAATTTTTCCAAATTTGCTAAAGCTCCTTATGAAAATAATTTGCCTAATGAGGATTTTAGGGTTGAAAAATTTGCTTCTATTGATCCAGTTTATGACCTTAGACCTCTCTTTGATGATTGTAAGTATTCCCATTCTGATGATAAAGTTGTTTCCTGTGACAGTTATATTGTCAACTTTATTCAAAGTGCCACTCAGAGTTATTATGAGAGAGGGAAACATGGTTTTATGCATCTCAATAATATTAAGTTTCCCCGCTTTATGTTGAAAGCTTTGAAGTTGCATTCGTTTTGTCTTCCTATGCTAGTAGCCTTTTGTTTCAATATTTTCTCTCTCATGAAACTCCCTTGCATAGGAAGTGGGTTAGACTCAAATGTGTTGGATATTTGCTTCTTGATGCTCTCTTTCACTTCAAATCCACATCTTCTATGTGATCATCATTGAAATTATCATGCCCATCTTAATGGCTATAAAGAAAGAGCTTTTGGGAGACAACCCTTTTTAGTTTGCTTTGGGTATTTTGTTTCTTTGAGTCTTGGAAGTTATTACCCCTGTAATAACCGCTCCTTATCCTTTTTTGTTTGGTTTTTGTGTCAAGATCAACCTCTTTTGAGAAGCAGGTGAGTTGTGAAAAAGTGTTGTCCTGGGACAGATCTTTGGGCTGCATTGTAAAAAATTGTGAAAGATCTCAGTACTTCGGATGGAGCTGTAATTTTATGTGCTTGTGCCACGAGTTGTTATCCAACTTTCGTTAGTTTTGCACTTTTTGATTTGAGCAACATAAGTTTTTCGAAAAAATCAATCTTTACCTGCTGGTCTGTTTTGACAAATTTCTACCATCATTAGCATTTGCCTCTTAAATCGATTTCCTTCCAGATTCTTTTTGGGCTTTTGAAAGGAGTTGCCACAGTGGCTTTTGTTTTGATGGTTTTCAGTTGAAATTTGAACCCAAAGGTTTATTGTTTTTGCATACACTAATGTTGCTAATGAAGCTTGTGTGAGGCTTTGTATGAAAGGAACTTTCTGTTGGAGATATGCCCAAGAGGCAATAATAAAGTGGTTATTATCATATCTTCACACTTATGATAAATGCTTACATACCATGCTATAATTGTATTAACCGGAAACATTAATACTTGTGTGATTTGTAAACTAAAATAAGAGTCCCTAGTAAAGCCTCTTGTTAAACTAGCTTGTTGGTTAATATATGATCATGGTTTCCTGATCATGAACATAGAGATGTTATTAACAACAGGATCATATCATTAGGAGAATGATGTGATGGACATACTCCTATAGATAAGCGTAGCATAAAGATCAAGTCATTTCAATAGTTCAATTGCTATATGCTTTCTGATACATAGTAACCTAATTCCTTCGACCATGAGATCATGCATATCACCTTTACCGGATGGATGCTTTTATGACATCAAACACCACACCATAACTGGGTGGCTATAAAGGTGGCATTGAGTGTTCGGAAAGTATTGGTTGAAACACATGGATCAAGAGTGGGATTTGTCCATCCATATGACGGATAGATATACTCTGGGCCCTCTCGGTGGAATGTCATCCAATTAGCTTGCAAGCATGTGACTAGGTCACAAGGGATCACATATCACGGGAACGAGAAAAGAGTACTTATCGGTAACGAGGTTGAACTAGGTATGCAGAGATACCGACGATCATAACCTCGGATAAGTAAACTATCGTGAGACAAAGGGTAATTGGTATCGTATGTAAGTGGTTCATTCGATCGCAAAGTAATCGTAGAAATATGTGGGAGCCATATGAATTTCCAGATTCCTTTATTGGTTATTGTTCGGAGAAGTGTCTCGATCATGTCCGCATAATTCACGAACCGTAGGGAGACACACTTAAGGATTCGACGTTGTTTGAGCAGTTATGGTATTATGAGAAAGAGATCGAATGTTGTTCGGAGTCTCGGATGGGATCCGGGATATCACGAGGTGATCCGGAATGGTCCGGAGAATAAGATTCATATAAGGAAAGTCCCGTTTCGGAGTTCGGGAATGATTCTGGTGTTTTCATCGGGAATGTTCTAGAAGGGTCCGGATTGTCCGGCACTCCGGGGGGGGGGGGGTACATGAGTGTGTCATTGAATGATTGCATCATGTACTAAGTGTTCTTGCTGTTCCAAAAACATGAAAGTCAAATTGCCAGTTTGAAAGTCAAACGGCTAAAACAGGAAACTGTGGGAAACAGGAAACTGTGGGAAACAAGCAAGAGGAGGTTGAAACCAACTTGGAGGAGGAGTTCCTCTCCTCCTTGGCCGGCGCCCAGCCCTAGGCCGAGTTGGGGAGGGACTCCCTCCCTCCCTGGCGCGCCTAGCCCCTCCACCTATAAAAGGAGGGGCAGGGCTCCTCCTTGAGACACACAAGTTTCTACCTCTAATCTCCGGTTTAGAGCCGTTTTGGTTTAGAGATTCTAATTGCTTTAGCCTGCGGTTTAGAGCCTTCTAATTGGTGTGTCTAATCTCTAGACCACTAATAGCCCTCTCTCATAATCCACCATACTCGCTCCGGCTTAAGGCGAAGCCCTGCGAGATCTCCCCTCTACTTCCGGTACCACGCCGTTGTGCTGCCGGAATCTCGAGGAGAGTGCTACAACCTCCGCTGCCTGCTGGAACAAGGGAGAGGAAGGTCTTCGTCGAGTACCGAACGTGTGACCGACTGCGGGAGCGCTGCCGGAACGCAGCGCCAGAAGGATCGTCTACACGATCTTGAGATCGGAAAGAGTATGACTACATCACCCACGAGAATCTGCTCTCGTTAACCGCTTTGGAATCTTCGAGGGTAAGTTATTCCATCGACTCGTTGCTACAATCTAGTAGATAGATCTTGGCTTGTTTGTTTGTATGCGATAGAAATTTTTTGTTTTCCATGCTACGAACCCCTACAGTGGTATCAGAGCCGTGTCTATATGTAGATCTGTTGCACGAGTAGAACACAATGGTCATTGTGGGCGTTGATGCTTTTATTGTCGATTGCTTCTTGTGTACTTTGCATCTTGCGGTATGTTGGGATGAAGCGGCCCGGGCTAACCTTACATGACATCGTTCATGAGACTTGCTCCACGCTTGACATGCAACTTGTATTGCATAAGTGGCTTTGCGGGTGCCTGTTTCTCCTAGCATAGTTAAGATCCAATTTACAACGGGTGATCAACAATGATAGTATCAATGTTGTGGTTCTTGTTCGTAAGTTAGAACGACACTTATTGAAAGCCCCAAACCACGTAAAATATGCAAAGAAAGTAGAGGCGTCTAACTTTGTTTTGCAGGGGTGTGCAGTGATGTGATATGGCCATGATTGTGATTATATTTGATGTATGCAATGTTCCTTATTGTAAGTTGGCAACCGGCAGGAGCCATATGGTTGTCTTTAATTTATGTTAAGACCCGCGTGTCTATTCAAAGTAGTTGTAATAGTTGAAGCTGGTGGACGACAACCATGGAGAAGCGTCATTGACCTTGATGCAATGCCGGTGATGATGGAGATCATGTTCGTGCTTGAAGATGGAGATCAGAAGCACAAATAAGAAAGGCCATATCATATCACATATTATGAATTGCATGTGATGTTAATCCTTTATGCATCTTGTATTGCTTAGTAGACGACGGTAGCATTATAAGATGATCCCTCATGCACATGAATTTCAAGTTCGAAAGTGTTCACCCTTAGTATGCACCGTTGCTAATGCTTGTTGTTTCGAAGCACCACGTGATGATCGGGTGTGTTAGATTCCGCAAGTGTATACAACGTAAGCAAGCCAGATTTGCTTATGCGGTAACTAAGGTTTGATCTTGACGAGCCTAGCATGTATAGACATGGCCTCAGGAACACGGATTACCGAAAGGTAGAGCATGAGTCATATAGTAGATATGATGAACATGTTGATTGTTCGCCATTGAAGCTATATCAACTCTCGTGATGATCGGTTTTGATGTGGTGGATTTGGTTCGTGTGATCACTAAAACAATGTGAGGGATATTGTTTTGAGTGGGAGTTCACCTAGATTAATTTAATTATTAATTAGAACTCAATTTATCATAAACTAAATCAAAGTGAATTTGCATAGTTGTTGTAGTCATTGGCATCCGTTTACCACCTTGCGCTTAGTTATAATTGAGATGATAGAACTATAAAATTCTGGTTAGTTACTTTACGAACTGGTATCGTATTGTTTTTGAAGTGTTAATCTAAAGTTTAAAAGTCCTATTGCAAACTTTCAGTAAGTTCCGGTTACTCCATGAAGTTTAATAATTGGTATTAAAACAAGAGTAACAATTCCAAGTGTTAGTATATAAGTATCATGTTTGTCTCCATGATTCTTGATATTCAAAGGATTCTCTTAATATCAAGGTTATCTAGGATCTGGAAGAGTTGTTTCAGAAACCATGATGTGTGGAAGATATTGTGATATCTGAAACGAAGTTTTGGTTGCAACATGATAGAGTATAATATGGCAAAGTTCATGTTCTCATATTTTGATGAGAATTTGCAAAGGGTTGTAGACACTTGTTGTCCTAATCCTCCAAAAGGTTTTGGATAGCAACATTATACTCATAATTCATCGTTATAAGCTAAAAGTAGCTTGATCATGGACGATTCCATGATAAGGTGAATATTTGATGTAGGTAAAATGTTTACTACACCAAGAGATTACTAAAGAAAGGAATTTGAAAGAACACCAAACATTTGATGATGGTGATCTACTTCAAAGTGCAAGTCCAAAGACATTGGTATTTAACTATACACGCTTTGGACTATGTGTCATATGTATGACTCCACTATTGATGTTGATAGATTCTTTCAAACAGAAAAGGAAATACTGAAAGAGAATCTCATAAATATATGGCAGAAAAGAAAAGACTAGAATTGTTCAGTTTAAGTATATGGATGATATACATGTTATGGCTATATTCTTTGCTTATTAAACAATGTGGTTCTTAAGTATTTGATACTGAATTTGTTGGTGTGAATCGTCATACGAAACAACACAATTCATGAACTACAATGGCCTAAGTAACTAGCAAAAGAATATGTGATGATGTTCATTGAGAACAAATAAAGGGTTATTATGTTGCTCGTTAAACATCAAAGCTTGCCTTCAAAGATTTTTTTTATCAGGTATTATGAGAACAAAAGGGTTGTTCAAATAATTGCCGTAATCCATAAAAGATGGATTCGCAAATCTCGTTGGAGACATCACATCCATAAAACTAGTGCTAAAGATGTCGAAAGACAAATTGATTGAAAGATCACTTAGGAAGTGACATCGCCGTTTAAATTACACTGGAAAGAAAACATGAAGAAACTCCATGTGGATGGAATTTTGGAGTCCTTTTGATTTTTGATCAAATGACGCTTGTGAAACTTTCCTAGAGATAATTAAAACTTCGTTCATAGGCCAAAAGGGAACGAATGACTAGCTTATTGGAACTTGTACATATTGTTGTACGAAGTCCATTATGTGTAGTCAAGAGCGATGGATTTCAACTTCATATGCTTTCTCCGAAAATTTGAGTGAATATATGAATATTTACTTAATAAGGATGAAGTATGAAACATTTGAAAAGTTCAAAGACTTTCAAGATGAAGTGCAAAATCATTGTAACAAGAATATAAATAGTTTATGATAAGATCATAAAAGAAGATATTTGAGTTACAAGTTTAGCATAATACCTAAGATTTAAGGAATCGTTCCGTGGATTTGCATTTCCCGAAACACCATAAGAGTATGGAGCGTTCGAGATATGTAATTAAACCTTGTTTGACATGGTAAGATCAAAGGTATAATTCATAAAAATGCCATTATATTTTAAAGATTAAAAGCTTTAGAGATTACCGTTTTTTTCCACTGAAAAGAGCTCCATCATAATCCGTTGAAATGACACCATATAAGGTTATGGTTTGGGATAAAACCCAAGTTGTCCTTTCTTAAACATTGGTATGCTATGCATAAGAAAGATGTGTGCAACCAAAGTCGGATGAACCTGTCTTTGTATAAACTGTTAAGTATTCCTCCATAAACACCGGAGACAAAAGTGTTTGTTGCTTAGAACGTCAAGTTTCTTTGAGAAGGAATTTTTCGTGAAAAGTTAAGTGGGAGGACAATAGAATTTTGATAAGGTTAAAAGAACCTTAGCTATATGTGCAGAGTTGCGCAGCGCCGAAAAGTGTTTCGGAGGCAGCAACAATGCTCATGGCTCACGTACCTCAAAGGTTGTGGTCACGGAGATCTAAGTTCCTATTGAAACAAGTAGGTCAAGTAAACAATCAAATACCAAGATTTGAGGGTTGAATCATTATTTGAGAATAATGAACGTACTACATGCAAAGAAGCGATGATGAGCCCTGACTCCGTAAAATGGCTTGAAGCCATAGAATCCGTGATAGTTCCATACACGAGAAATCAAGTTCTTAACTTGAAAGACCCTCGAGAAAGGTGTAAGACCTTACAGTTGTGTCTGGATCTATAAAGAAATAGACATGGATGTTTTACATCTATGAAATAGTCGACATGTTGGGAAAGAGTTCACAAAATGTTCAAAGGTTGACTATGATAAGATTTGATCTTTCATAAGTGATATTTAGTCTAGACGGATTAATATAGCAGCCACTACATATAATTCTGTTATATGGTAGTTGAATAAACAAAACAGTTCTTCTAATAGAATTGTTACCTAGGACGTGTGCATGACACGGTCCATAGGGTTTTGTTAAATCAAAGGATGCTAAATGCATATGCAAACTTCAATGGTTGAAGTAAGCATTGCGGAGATGGAATCTTCACTATGATGAAACTGTTAAAGGAGTTTAAATTCGTCGGAGATGATGAAGATGCTTGCATTTGCAAGAAAATAAGTGGGAGCGCTAAGACATATTTTCTAATACATTATGTGGAAGACATATTGTTGATTGGAAATAATGTATCTTTTATTAACACATATTAAGAATTTCATCCCGATGAAAGACTTAGGCAAAACCCAAATATTTGGCATCAATAGACGCTAATATGGTTGTGCCAGAAGTACATAGACAAGATATTGAATGAGTTCAATATAGAAACTACAAGAGAGGTTCTTGTCGCACAGAAAGGATTGAAAGAGTTCAATGTTGATGATATATTCAAGTGTATTGACATTTGGTAAAGTGAAACAAATAATCAAGTATAGATTGATACTTGATGTATGAAATCACAAAGAGTATTTATATCAATCATACTGTGATATGTACAAATCCAGATATGTCCTATGCTCTAAATGTTGTGAGCATATACCAGAATGATTCGTAAGATGATCATTGGACAATAGTAAAGATATTCTTATGATCTTTTGGAAGAACTAAGAGTATAATATTTGTAGAAGTGACAAATAAGATGGTTAGTTCATTGTAAAAGTACTACATTGATACTAGTTTTGTCACAAAGTACAAATTAAGTTTATCTCAATCTAAACTAAGGGTGGCACAATATAATGGAAAGTGAGTTCCATAATGGATTTGGATGAGTTCCAAAGTTAAGACATTGTGACAGATACTACAACAAAAGGCCAAGTATATGACTGCTATTTTAGCAGCAAAAGAGGGCATTTGTGTCAAGTAGTTTGTTATCAAACTAGGTGTAGTTCACAGTGGGATAATACTATGAAGATATATTGTGCGATAATATTATCAACATGTTTTAACCCCAAAGAGCTAAAGGTCACACCAAAAGACCAAATTTATACAAAGCCGTCTCATTAGAGAATGAGTGATGCGTAGAGACGCAAAAACATGCAATTACACACGGACCTGGAAGTGTCAGATCCGGAGATCAGTTGACCACTAGCAATCGTGTACGTACAACACCGGAAAGCCATAGGTGTTGAATACACAAAGGTTTGAAACTAGATTATTGACTCTAGTGCAAGTGGGAGACTGTTGGAGATATGCCCAAGAGGCAATAATAAAGTGGTTATTATCATATCTTCACACTTATGATAAATGCTTACATACCATGCTATAATTGTATTAACCGGAAACATTAATACTTGTGTGATTTGTAAACTAAAATAAGAGTCCCTAGTAAAGCCTCTTGTTAAACTAGCTTGTTGGTTAATATATGATCATGGTTTCCTGATCATGAACATAGAGATGTTATTAACAACAGGATCATATCATTAGGAGAATGATGTGATGGACATACTCCTATAGATAAGCGTAGCATAAAGATCAAGTCATTTCAATAGTTCAATTGCTATATGCTTTCTGATACATAGTAACCTAATTCCTTCGACCATGAGATCATGCATATCACCTTTACCGGATGGATGCTTTGATGACATCAAACACCACACCGTAACTGGGTGGCTATAAAGGTGGCATTGAGTGTTCGGAAAGTATTGGTTGAAACACATGGATCAAGAGTGGGATTTGTCCATCCATATGACAGATAGATATACTCTGGGCCCTCTCGGTGGAATGTCATCCAATTAGCTTGCAAGCATGTGACTAGGTCACAAGGGATCACATATCACGGGAACGAGAAAAGAGTACTTATCGGTAACGAGGTTGAACTAGGTATGCAGAGATACCGACGATCATAACCTCGGATAAGTAAACTATCGTGAGACAAAGGGTAATTGGTATCGTATGTAAGTGGTTCATTCGATCGCAAAGTAATCGTAGAAATATGTGGGAGCCATATGAATTTCCAGATTCCTCTATTGGTTATTGTTCGGAGAAGTGTCTCGATCATGTCCGCATAATTCACGAACCGTAGGGAGACACACTTAAGGATTCGACGTTGTTTGAGTAGTTATGTTATTATGAGAAAGAGACCGAATGTTGTTTGGAGTCTCGGATGGGATCCGGGATATCACGAGGTGATCCGGAATGGTCCGGAGAATAAGATTCATATAAGGAAAGTCCCGTTTCGGAGTTCGGGAATGATTCCGGTGTTTTCATCGGGAATGTTCTAGAAGGGTCCGGATTGTCCGGCACTCCGGGGGGGGGGGGGGGGGTACATGAGTGTGTCATTGAATGATTGCATCATGTACTAAGTGTTCTTGCTGTTCCAAAAACATGAAAGTCAAATTGCCAGTTTGAAAGTCAAACGGCTAAAACAGGAAACTGTGGAAAACAGGAAACTGTGGGAAACAGGAAACTGTGGGAAACAAGCAAGAGGAGGTTGAAACCAACTTGGAGGAGGAGTTCCTCTCCTCCTTGGCCGGCGCCCAGCCCTAGGCCGAGTTGGGGAGGGACTCCCTCCCTCCCTGGCGCGCCTAGCCCCTCCACCTATAAAAGGAGGGGCAGGGCTCCTCCTTGAGACACACAAGTTTCTACCTCTAATCTCCGGTTTAGAGCCGTTTTGGTTTAGAGCTTCTAATTGCTTTAGCCTGCGGTTTAGAGCCTTCTAATTGGTGTGTCTAATCTCTAGACCACTAATAGCCCTCTCTCATAATCCACCATACTCGCTCCGGCTTAAGGCGAAGCCCTGCGAGATCTCCCCTCTACTTCCGGTACCACGCCGTTGTGCTGCCGGAATCTCGAGGAGAGTGCTACAACCTCCGCTGCCTGCTGGAACAAGGGAGAGGAAGGTCTTCGTCGAGTACCGAACGTGTGACCGAATGCGGGAGCGCTGCCGGAACGCAGCGCTAGAAGGATCGTCTACACGATCTTGAGATCGGAAAGAGTATGACTACATCACCCACGAGAATCTGCTCTCGTTAACCGCTTTGGAATCTTCGAGGGTAAGTTATTCCATCGACTCGTTGCTACAATCTAGTAGATAGATCTTGGCTTGTTTGTTTGTATGCGATAGAAATTTTTTGTTTTCCATGCTACGAACCCCTACACTTTCAAGTGTTGGAGAGAAGGAATCTGTCTTTGAATAGGTAAAAGTGCTGAAACAGAAGGTTCGCGAAAACCTTATATTTTTATATTTTTGTTGTTTTTATTCCATATGGAAGGTTACGACACGAAAAGAGGAGGAAACGGAGCCCGGGTGGGCCACACCCACCTGTGGCACGGGCCCCACCTAGCCGTGCCACCAGGGGGTGTGAGCCCTCTGGAGTCCGTCTTTGTCCCGTTTTTGCACAGTACCTTCCTTATATCGTAAAACTTCATAATATATAACCCCCGGATCCCCCGAGGTTCGTATATCATATTCTCATCATGTTTTCATTTCAATCTGTTTCTGTCAGGAATTTTTCTCAAGTTTAGAGGCACCATGGTCTCCGCCAATGACAAGGGCAAGAAACCCGTGGAAGATGATCTTCAAGGCCCCAAGAAGGAGGAGGAGATCTTGGTTGAGGTTGAAGAAGACGTGAGGAAAGATGAGCATGCGGACACCCACGCTACCATTGAGAGCATTGGAGTGGTGGCAAACCCTATCAACCTCAAGAGGACAACATGGATGTCTACAGGAGGGAAACCTCCACATCATTGCCTTGCTCCACGGTCACTTCCTCCACGCACCAAGAACCCCTTCCATACTCTTATACATGAGCATCAGTATCAAAAGTTTCCCAAAGGGAAGTTGCCCTCTAGTTGGGACATGCCTCGTTCTAACCATGCAGGGAAGGAACACTCTAAGGAGGAAGAGTGGGGAAAGAATAACAAGGACTGGGATTCTCGGTCCGACATGATCATGAACTGCATTGAGGATAATACAGAGTTTATTCGTACTCTAACCTTCGAGATTGAAGACTTGAGGAAGCTGATTGAAAAGCTTATCAAGGGAACACCACCACCACCGAAGGAGTAATTCGTCATCAGGTTTTGGCATCCCCTTGGTTTGTTTCAAGCTTGGGGGAGTGCCACGATATCACATCATTATCTTTCTTTTTACCTTTTTAGTAGAGTCATATCTTGAATAGAGAAGCTATCATATAGGATGGTTTGCATTGTGGAATTATCTCTCCTTTAGTTGGTTATCTATGTATCCCTTGGTGTGAGTGCCTTTATGGAACATTAATGAGAAGTTTCATCTTTTACTTTTTGCACTTCTTATTTTATTTTGCAATCTCTATCATTTGATTGATCTTGTTGATTAGTATTGGTATCACTTTGGGAGCATCAAGTAAATCTAAATTGGTTTTGGCAAACCGAGCTCTGGTCAGTAGCAACACTTTTTGAGGTTTGAAAGGAAAAGAGAAAAGCACTTACATGTATTTCATATTATTTTCTTTCTTTCTTGATTGGATCATAAGCTTGGTACTCTTTATTTAAGATCTTTTGTGTTTTTCAAGGAGGATTGCATGTTTGACTTTATCACTTGTATGTTTGCTTGTTTCCTTCAACTCCTTGCTTGCTACCCAGCCTTGCTAGCCAAAAACATGTACTGAGAGGGATTACTTCTCACGCATCCAATCCCTTAAACCAAAACCTATGCTATTTGTGTCCACCATATCTACCTATTAGAATCATTGCTATTCCAAGTAAATTCTCAAGCTTCATCTATATTTCAAATTAAAAATTCTTTTGTTATGTGAAAACTAGTTAGTAAAGCTCTCACGAACTTGATGGCACACCTTATTTTCTTGCCCCTAATAAACTTGAACCATTGTGTCATCGAAGTTGTATATGCTTGCACCTATACGTAGGGATTAGCAGAACTGTGCTGTCACGGGGAACACTTTCAACGCCTGTAAATATCTACCTAGTTGATATCATGCTCTTTTGTCTACGGATGTCGTCGGTGTGAAATAAAAGGGGAGCTTGTAAGTCCATGGAGTTATATATGTGTGTTAGAGAAACGCCTGGGCCGTGATGACCCACAAGTATAGGGGATCGCAACAGTCTTCGATGGTAGTATTACCCAATTTATTGATTCCACACAACGGGAGCCAAAGAATACTTATAAGCCTTAACAACTGAGTTGTCAATTCAGCTACACCTGGAAATAGTCTTGCTCACAGAAGTTTATCAGTAGCAACAATTTTGCAGTAGCAATAGCAAAGTAACAACAGCAGTAAAACGAAAGCAATAGTAACAATAGCAGCAAACAGTAGGATATGAGTGCGATAGGCATAGGGATGGATGGACGGGCGTTGCATGGACAAGTCTAAACATGTAACTTCAAGATCAAGGGCAATTGAAGATAAAAAAGATAAAGCATCCAAGTACTAAACAATCATAGGCATGTGCTCCATATATAGTCATATGTGCTCGCAATGAGAACTTGCACAAAAGCTTTTGTTCTGCCAGCCTGTTGCAGCGGGGCCAAGGGAATCTACTGGAAATTAAGGTACTCCTTTTAATAGAGCACCGGAGAAAAGCATTAACACTCCGTGAACACACGTGATCCTCACACCACAGCCATCCCCTCCAGTTGTCCCAATTTCTGTCACTTTGGGGCCTTTGGATCCGGACAATGATATGTGTACACAACTTGCAGATAAGATCATAAACAATACTATCATCATGAATCAATAATAAGTTCAGATCTGAAGTCATGGCACTCGGGCCCTAGTGACAAGCATTAACCATAACAAGTTGCAACAAAGTCAAATATCACTAATAGAGATACTAGGCACCATGCCCTAACAATCTTATTCGATTACACGATAGAACTCATCCAATCCCTACCATCCCCATAGCCTATAGTGGGGAATTACTCACTCATGGATGGGGGAAACATGGATGGTTGATGGAGAGGCGTTTTTGATGATGATGGCGATGATCCTCTCCAAATTCCCCATCTCGGCAGGGTGCTAGGACGGAGTTTCTGGTTCCGAATCGCAGTTTCTGGTGGTGGCGGCACAGCAGAACTCTTTCTGGAAAAACGTCGAACCCCCTGAGTTTTTAGGTCAGAAGGCAACTTATAGGCGAAGAGGAAGGCCGAGGGGGTGCCTGAGGGGGCCACACCCCCTCCAGGCGCGGCCAGTCCCAGCCCGCACGACAGGGGGGTGTGGGCCCTTCAGAGCCCCACTCCATCTCGTATTCTGGCTCCATGAGTCTTCTGGTGAAATAGGATTTTTGGCATATTTTCCGGGATTTTTCCTGATAGTTGATTTTCTGCACAAAAACTAGACACCAAGGTAATTCTGCTAAAAACAACATCAGTCCGTATTAGTTGTATCCAAATCACACAAGTTTAGAGGAGAAACAATAGCAAAAGTGTTCGGGAAAGTAGATACGTTTTGGACGTATCAACTCCCCCCAAGCTTAGCTTATTACTTGTCCTCAAGCAATTCAGTTGAAAACTGAGTGTGATAAAAGAACTTTCACGAACACATTTGCTTCATATTATGTAAATATTCTCAGCACATGAGTATATACTTAGACAATTCATAATAAAGAGTATGCAACTAAGTCTACTTAATAGTCATTGCAAGCTATGAAGAGATTCCAACTCAATAATAATAAGTAGCATGAAACATAAACATAAGCAACATTGCAATGCTCATAAGAAGGTATGATAGAGTGGTATCTCACTTGCCTTTGATTGAAGAGCACAACATAAATGCCAAGGCACCTCTGAAGTTCAAGTGAAGACTAGAAGTAAAGATATCAGAGATACAAGCATCAAAGTCATGACATAATTAACCAAGTTTTGAGACAAGCACATTACACTAAGAATGACAACTATGCTCTCAAGAAGGTGGTCAAAGAATAAGTGGTGACTCAACAAGGAAGTGAAAAGGTTTTGAAAGGTTTGAAAGGCTTCCAAATGCTGAAAGTATGGTACTCATTAGCTTTGAGCTCTCATTGCCCCTATCATAGGCATCTTTAAATGGTTAAGTTTAAAGTGATGTCCAATATGAGTTATATGCTTGACATACCATAAACTGGAAATCTCATGTCCCTTGAATACGAGGGCCGCTCCTCATGCTACTCAAATTTAGTTACCGACAAGTTCTTGTCATAGTAAATACATGCGTATCATAAAGAACCGCCAATGGGGTACCCCTTGCACATGATACAAGAGGTATCCCATAATCAAAATGACAAGGCAAGTAGACAATGAGCATCTCAGCGATATTTTTATTTGCTATTTGTATAGGTTTTTATTTAGGATGCTTCACAGATTGCTCATTATGGTTATGCTGCAAGTTTCCACCATGATTAGGCATGGCTTAGGCTAGCATCCCAGGCGTTTCTCTAACACATATATATATAACTCCATGAACTTACAAGCTCCCCTTTTATTTCACACTGACGACATCCGTAAACAAAAGAGCATGATATCAACTGGGTACAAAGTACATGTGCAATGTTGAAAGTGTTCCCGTGACAGCACGGTTCTGCTAACTCCCAGACTATAATTTGCAAGCATATAACTTTCATGGACAGTCACAATGATTCAGGTTTATTAAGTGCAAGAAATAAAATGTGCCATCAAGTTCGTGAGAGCTTTACTAACTTTCTCAAAACAAGCAAACATTTTATTTGGAAGAAAACAAGGCATAATGAATATGCACGGAATAGAAAATGATGCTAGTAGGTAGGTATGGTGGACACTTTTTGCAATGTTGGTTTTGGGGAGTTGGAAACACGTGTAGAGCTCATACTCAGTGCAAGTGAAGGCTAGCAATAGAGAGGGAGCGACAAACGAGAGAGCAATAACTGTCATAATCATGCTTGTAACAAAACATGACTAAATATGGCATAAAAGTGATACAAGAACTCTGAGGCAAAATAAATCATCGAGACTTAACTGACTATTGTTTAGTCATATGCATGCGTGAGCATGTGCCAAGTCGATTCAAATGAAACATTCAGACGAGGATACCACAATATCATACCAAGTTATGAATAAAACAATGCAAGCAAACATTCATATGACAATTCTACAAACTATTATCAAGCTAGAGCTAATCATAAGAAAGCAAGAACTACTAAGCATCCATAAATAACATACACCTTACATGAACATACTAAGCATGCCCACAATGATGAGTATATGTACAAAAATGAAAACAAATAGAGTTCGTTACCAACCTATTACCACACCTCAAGTTGTCTTAATCTTCATTATTGCTCTTCACTTGTGTGGCTTGAATAATAACATGAAACCAAACTCCACTGAGGATTGCTGAACCCTGCAAAGAACTCCGCAAAACCAAAGAAGAACAACAAATATTTTTGGTGTTTTCGATTTTTTAAAGCAAGCACACAAATAAAAAACAAACAAAGCAAAATCTTTTTGTATTTTTCTTAAGGAAAACCAAAGCTAAAAAGCAAAGAAACAAACCAAGAGAAAAATGAAAATATTTCTGGTCTTTTTGTGTTTTGAGAAAGTAGAAACAAAAACCAAAAAGAAAGCGAAACATGGATATACAAAGAACCGATGAAACATGATATATATAGATGAGTGTGATGTCGGTGTACCTACCCCCAAGCTTAGGCTTTGGCCTAAGTGGGGCTCAATCCCATGGTGACCAAGAAGGTGCGCCTCTATAATGCGACGAACAGGCCCCTTTGTCATGGTACGAGCTCGAGGACGCCCTGTGTAGTGCACAAAGTGGTCATAAGAGGGTGCGTCCCCCTGGTAGTTTCCGTGGAAACCACGAATGCGTAGCTGCTCGTCCATCTCCTCCTTGGAGCGTGACCAAGGTCCCTGGCAAATACTGAACAAAGTGGTTTGTGGCAAAGGAATTTCTCTTTCTTCCCCGTCAGTAAACATCCTATAAACCAGACTCTCAATGGTAGAGCTAGTAGTGAAAAAGTGATGCGCTTTCATGGCAGCAAGATCAAGCCTCTGAGGATCCAAAATTGTATCATTTGGATCAACAGAAAGTTCTAAAGCAGAAACTACACGTGCAACAATAATACCCCCATAAATGGGTCCTCTAGCAGCTAAGCGACGAGCAATGAGAGAACCAAGATTATACCTGGTTTCATTGTTGAGTGCAGCAGCTAGAAAGGCCAAATGATAGTTGGAAATATTGCTAGTGTTCTCCCTACCAAGAATACCAGTGGCAAGATAATAAGCAAAATATCTGATAGCTGGAAGTTGAATATTTCTTATCTTTCCGCGCTGGGCTATGCGGTCATCATCATTAGTCACCCTGCGATATAGCTCCAACAAATCAGCAGGTTGAGCTGAAATATTCTTCACCGTCCCAGCCATGCCAATACCCAAAATTTCGCAAAATTTCTTCAATGTCATGGTGAAGGGCCTATTATAGATTTTGAATGACACCTCTGACCTGAAAGGGTTGTTAGTAAAAGAGAACTCTCCACAAAAGTTTTGGTGAGCATAGCATATTGCTCACTCTCATCCTGCATATAACTAGTTATACCAACCCTCCTAATAAGAGTTAGGAAATCATTGAGAATCCCTGCAGCCTGCAAAAAGGTAAAACAAGGGAAGGTAGAAGGGTGCGCATCCCCCTCATCTCCCTCGTTGCCAAAACGCGGTGTAATAAGATCCTCATTGTATGATGACCTAGCTCTGGAGGATGATCTCGAAAGCCTTTTCCTCCTAAGTGCATCACTCTCAAACACTTCTCCAAAGGTGTGGTTGTCCATGACCCATTTTTCTGAAATTTTTAGACAAACATCAAACCAAGTAATTTCCAAGTTGATAAATGATGAGGAACTACCATAGGAACTTGCTAGATGGCTAAACATGCATCAAAATCAAATCTCTAAGCATAGAACAAGTATGCAAGCTCACACAACCAGTCACCTACAGTAGCAAAATAATCAAGATACAATCTACCAATCACAAATCTAATTGGATAAGCGCAGGAGCACATACCAAGAAGCAATCCCTCCAAAAATCAGCAGCAAAGATGGCCCGAGCAAGGAGATCGAAAATCGGGAGCAAGAACAACAGGAACTCGAGCTTGAGAAAGTTTTCCGGTGTTTTTAGGGAGAGAGAAAGAAGTGGCTGGAAGGAGACACTTTGGAGGGCCATAGGTGGGCCACACCCAGGCTAGGCGCCGCCTGGGGCCGGTCGCGCCACCATGGGGTGTGCTGGCCTGGTGGGTCCCCCTGGGCCACTCTGGGTGTCCCTCTGCCCCTTTTTTTGAGGAAAAATTTAATATGATTTTTCTAGAATTTTTCGGGAAACTTTATTTTTGGCCAATTTTTAGGGTATGAAAATTGATTTTCTCGCAGAAAAAGATTTTTTAGAAGAAGCAACAAGCAAACCAAAACCAAAACTACAGAATTTCTAAGGCACTCTAACTAGCAAAACTAAAGCTAACAAGAGGAAGAGCAAAGACTGGAGAGGAGAGAAATAAAAGTGAGCAAGTATAACCAATGTGAAAGCATTGTTTTGTTCATTAAAATCCCTTTGTTAACAAGGTTGATCAAGTATTTTTACCAAAACAATCTTATATGAAGAAAAACTTTGCATTCCACAAAATTATTATGTTACCTCAAACTTGATAGCAATAGTCCCAATCATAATAGTTTCCAAACTTTCTTGTGGAATGGGACAATATATTTCTCCAACTTTGATGCTCTCAATATTTTCAATGGAATTCAGTCAATAGCTCTTATCAACCATCTTGGGGAAATAGACAGTATGCTCTTTGTCATTAATATTAAAAGTTACTTTTCCTTGATTACAATTGATGACAACACCTGCAGTATTAAGAAAATGTCTCCCAAGAATAATAGACATATTATCATCTTCAGGCATCTCAAGCACAACAAAATCAGTTAAAACCAAGAAATTATGAGCCACTTGAACATGAACATCCTCACATATACCAACAGGAATAGTAGTTGACTTATCAGCCATTTGCAAATATATATCAGTTGGTATCAACTTTTCTAGCTGGAGTCTCTTGTAGAGAGAAAAAGGCATAACACTAACTCCAGCTCCCAAATCACATGAAGCGGTTCTAACATAATTATTTTTAATAGAGCAAGGAATAGTTGGAATACCTGGATCACCAAGTTTCTTTGGAACCTTACCCTTGAAGGAATAATTAGCAAGCAAAGTAGAAATTTCCTCATTAGGAATCTTCCTTTTATTAGAGACAATATCCTTCATATACTTTGAATAAGGAGGCAACTTAATAGCATCAGTCAAAGGAATTTGCAAAAATAAAGGTTTCATCCACTCACAAAACTTGTTATAGTGTTCTTCCTCCTTTGACTTGTGTTTCTTATTAGGAAAAGGCATTGGTTTTTGCACCCAAGGTTCTCTTTCACTACCATGTTTATTAGCAATAAAATATTCCTTAGTGTACCTAGTGTTCTTAGTGTGCTTCTCAGGTTCTTCCTCAATATCTTCCTTATCAGGAGTATCATTTTTATCATTACCACTTTTAGTTTTAGCATCAGAGACAGATATACTATTAGGATCTACAGCAGGTTCAGGTGGTTCCTCAACTATTTTGTGTTTCTTTTTCTTTCTCTTATGGGGACTACCACTACTTTCACCTTGTTGAAAATCCTGCTCAATTCTTTTAGGGTGTCCTTCAGGATATAAAGGATATTCAGTGGCTTCACCACCCCTAGTTCTAATTCCATAAGCATGTTTATCTCCTGAGGCATTAACTAGCATATCTTTTTGTACCTTAGCAAGTTGATCAATTTGGGTTTGAACCATTTGAAAGTGTTTACAAAGCATTTTAACATCATTAGCAGTTCTTTCCACAATATCTCTCAACTCATTAATAGCTCTAGAGTTTTCCAAATAAATGATTCTGAACTTGTTTATTAAAATTACCTTGTTTAACAATAAAAATGTCAAGTTCCTCTAAGCATTGATCAGGAGGTTTACCATAGGGAATATCACCTTCATCAAAGTGTTGGAGAGAGTGTACCTCAATAGTGGATGAGTGGGGAATTGGCTTACATAATTCTTCTATAGGAGGTAAATTTTTCACATCTTCAGATCTAATACCTTTTTTCTTAAGACATTTCTTAGCTTCTTTCATCACTTCATCATTTAATGCAATCATTCCCCTCTTCTTTGGTGTTGGTGTTGGAGTTGGTTCAGCACAATTGGTTCAGGAGTAATAGGCTCAGGTGTATTTAGCTCAGTTGAAGTACAATCATCATAATTCTTGCTTATTTTAGCCATTAATTCTTCAGCTTCTGCAGGAGTTCTTTCCCTAAAAACACAGTCAGCAAAACTATCTAGGTATGTCCTAGAATCATCAGTTAGTCCATTATAATAAATATCAAGAAGCTCATTTTTAGGAAATGGACATCCATGATGTGCATGAATCAAGGCACAGAACCTTGTCCATGACTCAGGAAGTTTCTCTTCTTCTCCCTGTTTAAAATAAAAAAGTTTCTGCAAAGCAGCATGTCTAGCACTAGGAGGAAAATATTTCTGGAAGAAAGAAGCAATCAAACAATCAGGGCTATCAATGGATCCAGGAGGTAATCTATTAAACCAAGCTTTAGCATCTCCTTTTAGTGAAAAAGGGAAGATCTTTGTAACAAAGTACTTGCACATCTTAAAATCATAAGAGAATAAGGCACTCATAGTGGAAAGATCATTCATATGAGCTACAACACTTTCATTTTCAGTCCCACAAAAAGGTTCTTTCTCAACAATGTCTATATAGGATAAATCAAGAGAGAAATCATAATCTTTATCTTTAATATCTATGGGAGAAGTAGCAAACTTAGCATCTAAAGACAGTTTAGGAATAATGGTACGTCTCTCAAGGACACACCTAATAGCACTAGCACCATGTGTGTTTTGGTACTCTTCAATAAATTCATCAGTCATTTCAATGTAACCATCACTAATATCATATATCTCTCTAGACTCAGGTGAGCTAACAGGTGTAATAGTGTCTTCACTAGGAGTTTCAGTGTTTCCCAAAATAGTTCTAGCAATAGTAGAATCTAGGAAAGGACCTAATGAACCACTTGCATCAAGCATAGTAGAAGTAACATCATGAGTATCAGAAGCAATTTCAGATTCAACAGTAGTAGCAGTGTGTGTGGCATGAGTATGTGGTGGTGGTGTAACAAGCTTACTTATAACAGACGGTGAATCAAGAGCAGCAGAGGTGTTTAGGACTGTACCTCTTCTTGTAGTGGATGGTAAAATAGGAAAATTTCCATCACGAGACTTCCCCATGATGAAAGGAATAGTAGTGAACAATAAAATATCCAAGTGAACTTACAAATAAAGCTATGCTCCTCGGCAACGGCGCTAGAAAATAGTCTTGATGACCCACAAGTATAGGGGATCACAACAGTCTTCGAGGGTAGTATTACCCAATTTATTGATTAGACACAAGGGGAGCCAAAGCCTTAACAACCGAGTTGTCAATTCAGCTGCACCTCGAAATAGTCTTGCTCACAGAAGTTTATCGGTAGCAATAGTTTTGTAGTAGAAATAGAAAAGTAACAACAGTAGTAAAACGAAAGCAATAGTAACAATAGCAGCAAACAGTAGGATATGAGTGTGGTAGGCATAGGGATGGATCGACGGGCATTGCATGGACAAGTCTAAACATGTAACTTCAAGATCTAGGGCAATTGCAGATAAATAAGATAAAGCATCCAAGTACTAAACAATCATAGGCATGTGCTCCATATATAGTCATATGTGCTCGCAATGAGAACCTGCACAACATATTTTGTCCCGCTAGCCCGTTGTAGCGGGGCCTCAAGGGAATCTACTAGCAATTAAGGCACTCCTTTTAATAGAGCATCGGAGCAAAGCATTGACACTCCGTGAACACACATGATCCTCACACCACAACCATCCCCTCCAGTTGTCCCAATTTCTATCACTTAAGGGCCTTTGGATTCGGACAATGATATATGTACACAACTTGCAGATAAGATCACAAAAAATACTATCATCATGAATAAATAATAATTTCATATCTGAAATCATGGCACTCAAGCCCTAGTGACAAGCATTAACCATAACAAGTTGCAAGAAAGTCAAATAGCACTAATAGAGTTACTAGGCACCATGCCCTAACAATGTTATTTGGTTACATGATAGACCTCATCCAATCCCTGCCATCCCCATAGCCTACAGCAGGGGATTACTCACTCATGGATGGGGCAAACATGGATGGTTGATGGAGAGGCGTTGTTGATGATGATGGCGATGATCCTCTCCAAATTCCCCATCCCGGCAGGGTGCCAGGACGGAGTTTCTGGTTCCGAATCGTGGTTTCTGGTGGTGGCGGCGCAACGGAACTCTTTCCGGGAAAACGTCGACCCCCTGAGTTTTTAGGTCAGAAGGCAACTTATAGGCAAAGAGGGAGGCCGAGGGGGTGCCTGAGGCGGCCACACCCCCTCTAGGCGTGACCAGGCCCAGCCCGCGTAGCAGGGGGGCGTGGGCCCCTCAGATCCCCACTCCGTCTCGTATTCTGGCTCCGTGAGTCTTCTGGTGAAATAGGATTTTTGGCATATTTTTTGGGATTTTTCCTGATAGTTGATTTTCTGCACCAAAACTAGACACCAAGGTAATTCTACTGAAAACAGCATTAGTCCGTGTTAGTTGTATCCAAATCACACAAGTTTAGAGGAGAAACAATAGCAAAAGTGTTTGGGAAAGTATATACGTTTTGGACGTATCAGGCCGCTAGCCTAAGCCATGCCTAATCATGGTGGAAACTTGTAGCATCACCATAATGAGTAATCTATGAAGCATTCTTCTTATAACAAAAATAGAGATATAGAAAAGAGGAAAGAGAGAAAAAAGCACCAATTTCCCATGGTAAATAAGAAGATTGCTGAGATGCTCATTGTCTGCTTTCCTTGTCATTTTGATATGGGATAACTCCTGTATCATGGAGCAATGGTACCATGTTGGTGGTTCTCTATGCTACACATGTACTTACTATGACAAGAACTTACCGATAACTAAAGTTGAGTAGCATGAGGAGAGGCCCTCGTACTCAAGGGACATGAGATTGCCAACTTATATTTCGTCAAGCATATACTCCATCTTTGTTCACTTTAACCTTAATCACCTCAAGATGCTTATGATAGGGGCAATGAGAGCTCAAAGCCAGTAAGTACCATAATCTTTTGAAAGCTCTTTATGAACTTGAAATCCCTTCTTCCCTCTGCGAAGGGCCTTTCTTTTATTTCTTAGTTGAGTCAGTGAACCCTTTCCTCTCCATCTCCAGCAAGCATTTGAGTTGTTGTGTTTCAATCATTCATATGATGATTTATTCAATCATGTTCCTTATATTCCTTGTTTTGCACAAAACTCTTATCTGATTGAGTATTACTTTGAAAGCCATGATGACCCACAAGTATAGGGGATCGCAATAGTCTTCGTGGGTAGTATTACCCAATTTATTGATTCGACACAAGGGGAGCCAAATAATACTTGCAAGCCTTAACAAATGAGTTGTCAGTTCAGCTACACCTAGAAATAGTTCTTGCTCACAGAAGTTTATCAGTAGCAATAGTTTGTAGTAGCAACAGCAGCAGTAATAGCAACAGTGAACAGGAGCAATAGTAACAGTAACGGTAATAGTAGGATTCGAGTGTGGTAGGCATAGGGATGGATGGACGGGCGTTGAATGGACGAGTCTAGACATGTAACTTCAAGATCTAGGGCATTGCAGATAAATAATAACAAGCATCAAAGTACTAAACAATCCTAGGCATGTGCTCCAAATATAGTCATACATGCTCGCAATGAGAACTTGCACAACATCTTCTGTCTAGCTAGCCCGTGGCAGCGGGGCCTCTAGGGAACTACTGGCAATTAAGGTGCTCCTTTTAATAGAGCACCGGAGCAAAGCATTATGTAGAGGTCCCAACCTTTAATAAGGTAGAGATCCCTGTGTTTACAATGCTAGTCCCTGGATCAATAGCTAGCATCCACATTTAAGATGTAATATCAAGAAACAAAGGTCATAATACAACTTTATAACTAGGAATAAAATAATTCATTACATCTTACATAGCTCATTTGGCTATCACATTACAATGCAGCAGAATATCTATATAGCATGGAGTCCTTCATATTCAAAGTGCCACATGCAATCATGTTGGTTGTAGACGTGTAATCCTAATCAACATACTTCACTAACATCGAACAAACCTGCAACATAATAAGTTACAGCCACAAGGGTCAATACATTTGAATTGTATTGGCAAGTAATACTATGGTAGAATAGTGGTATCTATCATCTATATGCATTTGGCTAAGTGGAGCTTAGGCTTGCTTTGCTCAAAATAGATTTTCCTTATAAGTTGAAAGCACTGAGTTTTTGTTTGTCAAAATCACCCAAGGCATCTGCCAATCAAAGATTGAAGATCCTTTAACCCTTGTTCAACCACAAGCTTTTAACTTAGAAATTGGGATGAGGAGATCCTTGATAGCTTCCATGTCTTGATGATCAAATTGTCCATTGCCGGGGACACGTCTAAGTACTTAGATTTTACTCTCTCGAGAGGTGGTGCACTTTCCCCACAAGACTCGACATGCATCGAGACAAGATCTTTCAGAAGCCTTCCCTTAGACCAAAATGGACGCGCTCCAAACCTATCACCCCCTACCACCAACTGTCCATCTGGCTAAGTTATTGCAACCTATATGATCCAGGCAGAGCCCATAATGCCATGTGGTTGCACTTGAAGCTTCTCAACATTTGACATCTCAAATCTCTTTGTTCCTGGGTGGCTTTCCACAAGTGAGATACACTAGGGTAGGCCATAAATATGGGGCCCTGTGTAACCACTCAACATAACCCATTCCTTCCATTCCACCTAGGTGATTCATTCACATAGTTGTTTTATTAAACAAAACACAAGTCATTGACTTAGAAATATTTCATAGCGTGAATATAATCCACCCTTATTTTCTACTAGCTAAGCTAAGCATGATAGTAGTAGGGATCTTAACTTAGGAAAATTCTACTAAGGCAACATCTACTAGGATTTCCCATGGCATATCTTATACTTAGAAAATTCCAGGCAAGTCCTACTCAAAATATCACTAATGCATAGTGAAAATAATGGGACAAAAGTATGAAGCACCACTTGCCTTTTTGGTAGATATTATAATTTTACTCCTTGATCTTGCTATAGTCACACTCTTCAAATTTCACTACAATTCAATCAAGGCACAAATTCAATCTAGCATTCAAACAATTCACCACATAAAATAAAGAAAACAAAACAATGCATGCAAGCATGCAAAAGATTGTTTTATTTGTAAAGGTGGTTTTTAATAGGCTATAAACATTTTAAAACACCCATTGGTCATTTATAAAAGTGGTAAAGCCATTTGAAACTAAGTTAGTGAAAATGGCCATTTAAATTATTTTTGGTATTGCTAGTTATGATTTTAAATCAAAGCCATATTTTGTAGAGTTAGCCAAATATGTTTTTTAAACACAAATATTAATAGGTAGGGTCAAAGTGTTTTAAAACAAAATCATTTACAAAAGGTTTCACTCAAAAACCATTTTTAAATTAAGCACCATTTTTATTTTACTAGAAATGCCTTTATTCAAAGTAATAATTTTTCTAGGGTTCATAAAATATATTTAAATCCCAAAACTTGGTGTTTAGGGTCAGGGAGTTTAAATCAAATCATTTTCCAAAGGTTTTACTCAAAAAGCATTTTTAAAACATAAACAATCATTTTTATTTAACTAGAAATGATTTTATTCAAAGATTTATTCCTTAGCATCACAAAATATACTTTTAAATCTACAAGTTGGTTTTTATGGTCAGTAGGTTCAAAACAAACCATTTACAAAAGATTTTGCCCTAAAAACATTTTTAGAATACTTTTTATACTCAAATTAGGCCTAAACAAGTTTCCGCAAAAAAAACTAATTTTACAGAAGCAAAACATTAAACAAATGGCATGGTTGGATAGTATTATTTTTCATGATTCCAATGATATAAAGTTTGCAAAATTTGGACGTGTAGATTTAATGTTATGAATTTTACAAAATCATACATCTAATAGAACATTTTTGTTTTTAAAACAAAACACTGGCCATGTGGAGCGTTTCTACAGGCTGGTACCGGTTCGTGTGGATCGAGCAGTGTGGTGCGTTGGATTAAAATAGGATCGTGCGGCACAGATCAAATGTACCCTTTCGTTTAAGTGGATCTATCGCATCCGCTGGATCGAAATCTAACGGCCCTAATCGAGTTAACCATAAACGGGCGGCGCCGCAACGGTGGCTGGCGGCGGCGTGCTCGGGCAGTGGCGTTGCCGATGAAATAGGAAGCGCGGGAGAGGGATAAAATGCTCACTGGGTTCGCCGCGAAGTGCTGATGCTCAAGGTGGTCTTCGGAGAGCAGGGGCGCACGATGCTGCTTGCGATTCCTCGTCGTAGTTGCTGTCGGCGTCGGGCGCCTCTGTTTGTCGTTGAGGGCAAGGCTACAGATCACGGGAAAACCAGAGAAGGGTGGTGTTAGGTGCGCAAATAAGAGGCAAAGGTGCGAGCGTCAAAGAGAGGAGGAGGCGTGGTCAGAAACTACCGGGGGAGCTCGACGGAGTTGCTGCAGACGGCGTGGTGCTCTATCGAAGTCGTTGCCGAGGCTACAGGGCATGCGTGGCCAAGAAGGCGGTACTGGGATGTGCAGGAGACACTTGGGGGCACGCTCGTGTGCTCTGGGGGCAGTGGGGCTGGCGGTGGTGGCCGGAATTTGACGGGGAGCTCGTCGGAGATAGGGAGGTCTCGAGCAAAATCAGAGAAGCCTGGTGGTGTTCGTGGAGTGGGATCTGAGGGGAAAGGGAGAGTGGGCGATGGCGTTTAAGAGGGCAGGGTTGTGGGCGAGAATCACTCAACCGTTGATGCGAATTAACGCGGCGAATTCAAAGCAGAAACAACAGCGTTGAATGGGGGATGAGCTGGTCGCGGGGTAGACGACGATGACGCGCCAGTGGGGTCGCCAAGTCAGTGAGGTTAGGGAGGGTTTGGTGGGGTTAGGTCGTCAGTGACTACGTGGGTCGTTTCGCGGGTGAAAGAAAACGTTTCGGGGGAGAGTGAGAGTGGGCTAGCTGGGCTTAGTTGGGCCAGGTTGGGCTGGGTTGTTTCTTTTTATTTTTTTCTTCCTCTGTTTTCTTTTTCTTTTTCCATTTTGATTTCCTGTTTTGAATTCAAACTATCATTTGATTTCAGATTTCTTTTCAAATCTTTTCCAAATATTCAGTATGTTTTTATACTGTTTTAATTGTGTATTTAAAGTCCATTTTAGAATAATTATTTTATTCATTTATGGTTTATTATTTATTTAAAATAGGCACTTGCCTTTATTCAAATAAGATTTTAATTATATTTTCAAACTCTTATTTAAATTCTAATTTTCACCAAACCTTTTTCAGTAGGTTTTATTTATTCATTAGTGCAAATAATTCACTTTGAATTATTTAAAGTATTTTAATATGATTTATTAATCATTTAAATTGGGCAATTGTCTTTATTCAAATAAAATCCAATATGGTTTTAAATCCATATAAATTTTATTCAAATGACTCTTTTAAGTTAATTAGACAACTTTTAATCCACTTTGGTAAATTCCTATTTATTATTTTCTCATGGTTTAATTAATCATTTACCTTAGGGATTTCTGTCTCCATATAAATTGAATAGAATTTGGTTAAGGCCATATAATTTTATTTGAATATTCTTTATCCCTTTATTTCATTTGCATTTGGATTATCTTTATTCCATTTGCTTATGGATTTAATTTAAATTGTTCTTCTAAATAATTTCTTTGGGATTTATTATTTAGTTTAGGCAATTTGTCTTCATTTAAATAAAATTGAGTATGGTTCAAAGCCCATATAGTTTTATTTAAATAATATTTTATTTCTTTTTATTATTTAATATCTTCCATTTTTATGGATTTGTCCAAGATTTAATTTGGCTTTTAAATATTCCTTAATTATTTATTTATCTTATAAAATCCATATGTTTTTATTTATAGATCAAAAATTGGTGATTCCAATTTGTATAATTTTATTTAATATTTGCTTATATTTTCAAATCCTTTTAGGATTATTTTTGCTCACAATTTGGTATGGATTTTAGATAGGAGCTTCATTAGCCTTGGAAATTATTTCCTTTTAACTTATTAAATTCATAAGTTTTTATCCATGGCTCCAATTCTGTGGTTTTATAATATTTTTATTGATCATTTATAAATGTTGGTTGCTGAATTTTTATATGGATCAAATCCATAGTCTTAGGGAGATTCTTTGAAATGATTTTCTTCCATTAGGGTTTTAGGTTTTTGGTTTAGCTTTTCCAAATGTTTAAATTTCAAGATACATTCATTGATGAATGCATTTCACTTGATTGAAATTGTTGGTTTCCCTTTTATTCAAAGTTTGTTCAAGATGGGTTTTGATGTTTCCATTTGGAATCAAAAAGTTTCTTTTCACCCTAAATTTCAACAATTATTTATTTTGTTTATTTATTTATTTTTCACATTTCAAAATTTGGAAAATTTTGGGATGTGACACATTAACACTCCATGAACACATGTGATCCTCACACCATAGCCATCCCCTCCGGCTGTCCCAATTATTGTCACTTTGGGGCCTTTGGATCCAGACAATGATATGTGTACACAATTTGCAGATAAGATCACAAACAATACTATCATAATGATTCAATAATAAGTTCAGACCTGAGATCATGGCACTCGGGCCCTAGTGACAAGAATTAAGCACAACAAGTTGCAACAAAGTCAAATAGCACTAATAGAGATACTAGGCACTATGCCCTAACAGATCTTATTCGATTACATGATAGAACTCATCCAATACCTACCATCCCCAAGCCTATAGCGGGGGATTACTCACTCATGGATGAGGGAAACATCGTTGGTTGATGTAGATGCGTTGGTGATGATGATGGCGATGATCCTCTCCAAATTCACCGTCCCGGCAGAGTGCTAGAACGGAGTTTCTGGATCCGAATCTTGGTTTCTGGTGGCGGCGGCGAAGCGGAACTCTTTCTGGAAAACTATCGAACCCCCCTGAGTTTTTAGGTTAGAAGGCAACTTATAGGCGCAGAGGGAAGCCGAAGAGCTGCCTAGGGTGGCCGCACCCCCTCCAGGCGCGGGGCCAGGTGGGCTCGCAACTGGGGTGGGTCTGGCCCCCCCAGGCCTCCCCTCTGTCTCCACTTCTGGCTCCGTGGATCTTCTGGTGAAAATAGTTTTTGGCATATTTTCCGGGATTTTTCCTGATAGTTGATTTTCTGCCCAAAAACAAGACACCAAGGTAATTCTGCTGAAAACAACGTCAGTCCGTGTTAGTTGTATCCAAATCACACAAATTTAGAGAAGAAACAATAGCAAAGTTTTCGAGAAAGTATATACGTTTTGGACGTATCAACTCCCCCAAGCTTAGCTTATTGCTTGTCCTCAAGCAATTCAGTTGAAGACTGAGTGCGATAAAAGAACTTTCACGAACACTTTGCTTCATATGATGTAAATATTCTCAGCACAGGAGTAGATGCTTAGAAAATTCATAATAAGGACTATGCAACTAAGTCTACTCAATAGTCATTGCAAGCTATGAAGAGGAACCAACTCAATAATAATAAGTAGCATGAAACATAAACATAAGCAATTCATTGCAATTCTCATAATAAGGTACGATAGACTGATCTCTCGCTTGCCTTTGTTTGAAGAGCACGGTATAAATGCCAAGGCACCTCTGAAGTTCACATGAAGACTATAAGTAAAGATATCAGAGATACAAGCATCAAAGTCATGACATAATTAACCAAGTTTTGTAACAAACACAAGAATGACAACTATGCTCTCAGGAAGGTGCTCATAGAATAAGTGGTGACTCAACAAAATTGTGAAAACGGTTTTGTGAAGGTTTGAAAGGCTTCCCAATGCTGAAAGGAAGGTACTCATTAGCTTTGAGCTCTCATTGCCCTATCATAGGCATCTTCATGTGGTTAAGGTGAAAGTGAGGTCCACTCTAAATCATATGCTTGACAGACCATAGACTGGAAATCCCAAGTCCCTTGAGTACGAGGGTCGCTCCGCATGCTACTCAACTTTGGTCACCTGAAAGTTCTTGTCATTGTAAATACATGCATATCATCGAGAACCGCCAACGGGGTACCCCTTGCACATGGTACAGGAGCTTTCCCATAACCAAAATGACAAGGCAAGCAGACAATGAGCATCTCAGCAATCTTTTTATTTACCATATGCATAGCTTTTTATTGAGGATGCTTCCTAGATGCTCATTACAGTGATGCTGCAAGTTTCCACCATGATTAGGCATGGTTTAAGCTAGCGACCCAGGCGTTTCTCTAACACAATGTATAAACTCCATGAACTCACAACCTCCCCTTTTATTTCACATCATCGACATCCGTAAACAAAAGAGCAAAGTATCAATTGGATGAGATATCCAACAGGTGTTGAAAGCGTTCCCCGTGACAACACGGTTCTGCTGACTCCCAGCATATAATAAGCAAGAATATAACTTTCATGGACTAGTCACAATGGTTTAGAATTATTAAGCGCTAGGAATAAAGTGTGCCATCAAGTTTATGAGAGCTTTACTAACTAACTTTCTCAAAACAAAGAAACATTTTATTTTGGAAGAAAACACGGAATATGGAATATGCACTGAAATAGCAAATGATGCTAATAGGTAGGTATGGTGGACACAGCTGGCAATATAGGTTTTGGGGAGTTGGAAACACAGGTATAGCACGTACTCAGTGCAAGTGAAGGCTAGCAGTAGAGAGGGAGCGACAAACGAGAGAGCAATAACTATCATAATCATGCTTGCAACAAAACAGGACTAATTATGGCATGAAAGTGATACAAGAACTCTGAGGCAAAATAAATCATCAAGACTTACTGACTATTGATTAGTCATATGCATGCGTGAGCATGTGCCAAGTCGATTCACATGAACAATCAGAGGAGGATACCACAATATCATACCAAAGTATGAATAAAACAACGCAAGCAAATATTCATATGACTTGCTACAAACTATTAGCAAGATGGAGCTAATCATAGACAAGCAAGAACTACTAAGCATCCATAATGACATACACCTTACACAAACAGGCTAAGCATGGTCACAATGATGAGTATATGTACAAGAATGAAAAAAATAGAGTTTGTTACTAGCCTCTTACCACACCTCAAGTTGTCTTAATCTTCATTATTGCCCTTCACTTGTGTGACTTGAATAATTAACATGAAACTAAAATCCACTGAGGATGGCTAAACCCTGCAAAGAACTCACAAAACCAAAGAAGAAGAACAAATACTTTTGGTGTTTTCGATTTTTTAGAAACAAGCAAACAAAGAAAAACCAAAATAAAGCAAAGCAAAATCTTTTTGGATTTTTTTTAAGGCAAACCAAAGCAAAGAAACAAAGAAACAAACCAAGAGAAACAACGAAAATATTTTTGGTATTTTTGGGTTTTAGAAAGAAGCAACAAAAACCAAAAAGAAAGCGAAACAATGAATATACAAAGAACTGACCGAACATGATATATATATGAGTGTGACGTCGTTATACCTCCCCCCAAGCTTAGGCTTTTGGCCTAAGTGGGGCTCAATAGCGCGGATAGTACCCCCATGCTGGTGGGTCATCATAGGAATGATCATAGTCAGGCACCTGCGATGAAGAAGAAGACGTGCCCCAATCAAATGAGGGCTGCTAGTATGAAGACTCTCCCAAGTTGGAGGGCTAAACCGAATTTTCCTCGGCATCCTCTTCAACATTCTCCTCTTGTTGGGAGAGTTTCGCCACATATGTGTCAACCTCCTCCTCCGCAAGCGACCATCCTTGCCTGTTATCAAAGTTAAACAAAACAGGTGTAGACAAATAAACAATTTTCTCAGTCCTACCCTTTCTTCGACCTTGCTGGGCAAAAGATATTTCATATGGTAAACTTCTCATATTAGCCCCCAAAGAAACAAAACCATGCTGAATCATAGATTCAATATCAAGCCTCTCTATGGGGAACTGAAAACCTAATAATGAGGCTCTAAACCATGGAAAGCTAGCAACCTAGAAGCAATGAGACCTCCACAAATTCCACCCTTCTCACGGTTGGTGGTAAGGCGGTGAGCTATCAAAGCACCCAAACTATAAGAACTATTCCTATTTAGAGCAGCTACAATAAAAGCTAGATCAAAAGAAGACAACTTTCTAGCAGTCCTTCTAGCAAGAACACACTTGGTAATGAAATAGGCAAAGTATCTAATAGCTGGGAGCTGAATGTTCTGAATTTTACCACTTTCCTTTGAGAAGTCAAAACCTTGGCAAATCTCAGCATACAAATCAATAAGTGACTTGGGCCTTTCCTTGATCTTCTCACAAGATCCCCAGTGAGGTACTCTAATTGTTGCACAGAAATCAGTAAAAGGCAGGTCGACAGGTATATTATAAATTTTGTAATGGTTCATCGGATTAGAAGTAGACCATGTGAACCGGAAGTCCCGCACAAAAGCCATGGTTATCTTAACATATTGGATTGGTTCACCTTCAACAAAGTGCTCCAACCCTGCATTTGTAACCAAAGTTTGGAAATCTTGGAGGATCCCCACAGCTCTCATAAATTCATGGCATGGATATATGGAAGGAAAAACTGCCTCCTCACGATGAACCTTCATTGGCTCATGCACCATCAAGTCATATTGATTCAGTGGATAAGCACTCATCTTCTTTGCTGAAATTTTTAGACAACCATCAAACCAAGTGATTTCTAAGTTGATAAATGATGAGCAACTACTATAGGAACTTGCTAGAGGACTACACATGCATCAAAACAAAGTTTCTAAGCAAAGAAAAAGCATGCAAGCTCAAACAACCTGTCACCTATAGAAGCAAAATACTCAAGATACAATCTACCAATCACAAATCTAATTGGACAAGTGGAGGAGGCACATACCAAGGAGCAAACCCTCCAAAAATCAGCACTTGAGATGGGATGAACAAGGAGATCGAAGATCGCGAGCAAGAATAGCAAGAACTCAAGCTTGAGCAAGTTTTCGGGTGTTTTTTGGGAGAGAGAAAGAAGGTGGCTTTGAGGAGGCAGCCTGGAGGGGCCCAGGTGGGCCAGACCCCCCTAGGCGCCACCAGTGGTTGACACGCGCCTACCATAGGTGTGGTGGCCTGGGGTGGCCCCCTGGGTCACCTCTGGTGCCTCTCTGCCCCTTTTTTCAAGGAAAAATATATTTTGAATTTTCTGGGATTTTTCGGGAAATTTTATTTTTGGCCAATTTTCAGGGTATGAAAATTGATTTTCTCGTAGAAACAGTTTTTTCAGAAGAAGCAAAAGCAAACCAGAAGCCAAACTACATAAGCTCTAAGAAACTCAAACAAGCAAACAACTAGCAAAACTAAAGATAAGGCAAAGACTAGAAAGGAGAAAGGAAAAAGAAAGCAAGTATAACCATAGTGGAAACATTATTTTGTTCATTAAAATCCTTTTGTTAACAAGGTTGATCAAGTCTTGTTACCAAAACAATCTTATATGAAGCAAAACTTTGCATTCCACAAGGTGATTATGTTACCTCATACTTGATAGCAATGGTCCCAATCATAGCAGTTTCAAAATTTTCTTGTGGAATGGGACAATATATTTCTCCAACCTTGATGCTCTCAATATTTTCAATGGAATTCAGGCAATATCTTCTAACAACCTTCTTGGGGTAATAGACAGTGTGATCTTTGTCATTAATATTGAATGTTACTTTTCCTTGATTGCAATTGATGACAGCACCTGCAGTATTAAGAAAAGGTCTCCCAAGAATAATGGACATATTATCATCTTCAGGCATTTCAAGCACAACAAAATCAGTTAAAACCATGAAATTATGAGCAACTTGAACAGGAACATCCTCACATATACCAACAGGAATAGTAGTTGACTTATCAGCCATTTGCAAAGATATATCAGTTGGTATCAGCTTTTCTAGATGGAGCCTCTTGTAGAGAGAAAAAGGCATAACACTAACTCTAGCTCCCAAATCAAATAAGCAGTTCTAACATAATTGTTCTTAATGGAGAAAGGAATAGTTGGTATACCTGGATCACCAAGTTTCTTTGGAACCTTACCATTGAAGGAGTAGTTAGCAAGCAAAGTAGAAATTTCCTCATTAGGAATCTTCCTTTTATTAGAGACAATATTCTTCATATACTTTGAATAAGGAGGCAACTTAATAGCATTAGTCAAAGGAATTTGCAAGAATAAAGGTTTCATCCACTCACAAAACTTATTGTAGTGTTCTTCCTCCTTTGACTTGTGTTTCTTACCTGGAAAAGGCATAGGTTTCTGCACCCAAGGTTCTCTCTATTTACCATGTTTATTAGCAATAAAATCTTCCTTTGTGTACCTAGTGTTCTTAGTGTGTTTCTCAGGTTCTTCCTCGCCTTCCTCCTTATCAGGAGACTCATTATTATTACCACTCTCAGTTTTAGCATCAGAGACAGATATACTATTAGGATCTACAGCAGGTTCAAGTGGTTCCTCAACTATCTTATGTTTCTTTTTCTTCCTCTTACGAGGACTACCACTATCTTCACCTTGTTGAGAATCCTGCTCTATTCTTTTAGGGTGTCCTTCAGGATATAAAGGATCTTGAGTAGCTATACCACTCCTAGTTCTAATTCCATAAGCATGTTTATCTCCTGAAGCATTAACTAGCATATCCTTTTGCACCTTAGCAAGTTGATCATTTGGGTTTGAACCATTTGAAAGTGTTTACAAAGCATTTTAATATTATTAGAAGTTCTTTCCACAATATCTTCAACTCATGGATAGCTCTAGAGTTTTCCAAAAAATGATTCTGAACTTGTTTATTAAAATGACCTTGTTTAACAATAAAAATGCCAAGTTCCTCTAAGCATTGATCAGGAGGTTTACCATAAGGAATATCACCTTCATCAAAGTGTTGGAGAGAGTGTACCTCAATAGTAGATGAGTGGGGAATTGGCTTACATAATTCTTCTATAGGAGGTAGATTCTTCACATCTTCAGCTCTAATACCTTTCTCTTTTAGACACTTCTTATCTTCCTTCATCACTTCATAATTTAATGCAATAACTCCCCTCTTCTTTGTTGTTGGTGTTGGAACTGGTTCAGGAGTAATAGGCTCAGGTGTATTCAGATCAGTTGAAGTCCAATCATCATAATTCTTGCTTATCTTGGTCATTAATTCTTCAGCATCTGTAGGAGTCCTTTTCCTGAAAACACAATCAGCAAAGCTATCTAGGTAGGTCCTAGAATCATCAGTTAGTCCATTATAATAAATATCAAGAAGCTCATTTTTAGGTAATGGACATCCAGGATGTGCATGAATCAAGGAACAGAATCTTTTCCATGACTCAGGCAATTTCTCTTCTTCTCCCTGTTTAAAATCAAAAGTCTCTGAAAAGCAGCATATCTAGCACTGGGAGGAAAATATTTATGGAAGAAAGAAGCAATCAAGCAATCAGGGCTATCAAAGGAACCAGGAGGTAAAAAATTAAACCAAGCCCTAGCTTCTCCTTTTAGTGAAAAAGGGAAGATCTTAGCAACAAAGTACTTGCGCATCTTAAAATCATCAGAGAACAAAGCACTCATAGTATAAAGCGCATTCATATGAGCCACAACACTCTCATTTTCAGTCCCACAAAAAGGTTCTTTCTCAATTATATCTAAATAAGACAAATCAAGAGAGAAATCATAAGCTTCATCTTTAATATCTATGGGAGAAGTGGCAAACTTAGGATCAGAGGACAACTTAGGCATAATTGTACGTCTAGCAAGGAGACTCTTCATAACACTAGTACCATGTGTGTTTCGGCACTCTTCAACAAATTCATCAGTGAACTCAATGTAACCATCATTAATATCATAACTCTCACTAGACTCAGGTGAGCTAACAGGTGTAACAGTGTCTTCACTAGGAGTTTCGGTATTTCCTAGACTAGCCATAGTAGCATCTAGAAAAGGACCTAATGAACCACTCGCATCAAGAACAGTAGAAGTAACATCATGAGCATCAAAAGCAGTTTCAGATTCAGCAGTAGTAATAGTGTGTGTAGCATGAGTATGTGGTGGTGTGACAAGCTTACTTATAACAGACGGTAAATCAAGAGCAACAGAGGTGTTTAAGACTGTACCTCTTCTTGTAGTGGATGGTAAAATAGGTAACTTTCCATCACGAGACTTCCCCATGATGAAAGGAGTAGTAGTGAACAATAGTAGATCCAAGTGAACTTACAAATAAAGCTATGCTCCCCGGCAACGACGCCAAAAAATAGTCTTGATGACCCACAAGTATAGGGGATCGCAGTAGTCTCCGCGGGTAGTATTACCCAATTTATTGATTCGACACAAGGGGAGCCAAAGAATACTTGCAGGCCTTAACAAATGAGTTGTCAGTTCAGCTGCACCTAGAAATAGTTCTTGCTCACAAAAGTTTATCAGTAGCAACATTTTGTAGTAGCAACAGCAAAGCAACAACAGCAGTAACAACAACAGTGAACATGAGCAATAGTAACAGTAACGGTAACAGTAGGATTCGAATGCGGTAGGCATAGGGATGAATGGACGGGCGTTGCATGGACGAGTCTAAACATGTAACTTCAAGATCTAGGGCATTGCTGATAAATAATAACAAGCAATGAGAACTTGCACAACATCTTCTCTCCAGCCAGCCCGTGGAAGTGGGGCCTCTAGGGAACTACTGCCAATTAAGGTGATCCTTTTAATAGAGCACCAGAGCAAAGCATTAACAGTCCTTGAACACATGTGATCCTCACACCACAACCATCCCCTCCGGTTGTCCCAATTATTATCACTTTGGGGCCTTTGGATCCGGACAATGATATGTGTACACAACTTGCAGATAAGATCACAAACAATACTATCATAATGATTCAATAATAAGTTAAGATCTGAGATCATGGAACACGGGCCCTAGTGACAAGCATTAAGCATAACAAGTTGCAACAGAGGCAAATAGCACTAATAGAGATACTAGGCACTATGCCCTAACAGATCTTATTCGATTACATGATAGAACTCATCCAATCCCTACCATCCCCAAGCCTACAGCGGGGATTACTCACTCATGGATGAGGGAAACATCGGTGGTGATGGAGATGCGTTGGTGATGATGATGACGATGATGCTCTCCAAATTCCCCGTCCCGGCAGGGTGCCAGAACGGAGTTTCTGCATCCGAATCTTGGTTTCTGGTGGCGGCGGTGGAGTGTGACATGGTTATACCCTACGGGTACGTGATCTTAGCATACCTGGTCCAGCCCAAGGAAGGCCCACGGCAGATGTACGCCGGCCCGTGAAGATTTTCGGGTGGCCAAGGCCCATGACGCCTTCGGATCCTTGGAGAGCAAGACTAGTGCAGATAGGAAATTCAAAGGGGTAAAACCCTAGAACTTGTAACCGACTAGGTCTATGCCCGGGACCTGCCTGAGTCTATATAAAGGCTAGGAGGTCACGACCTAGATCTCTCTCTCATACTTTCGCATACACGCTTCCACGCCAGATTGCATCTGCGCACCCCTGTAACCTTCGGTTCCGTCGTAATCAAGAGCAGACAAGCAGGAGTAGGGTTTTCCCTCCAGGGGCCTGAACCTGGGTAAACCTTGTGTCCCGTGTTGCTTGTTTGCTAACCGTTCCACGATCTCCAGCATCCCCATCTTATCCAAAACCCAAGTCCATAACAATGGGCATTGATGAGATTAAACCTCGTCAATTGGCGCCGTCTGTGGGAACTGGGGACGCTGATTGTGCGGTCGTGACGGTCCCAACCCGATCGATCTACAACTCTGCAGCGACGGAGAGTCATCTCCTCTTTGGCGCTTTCGACTTCACCGCCCACTCACCGGCCACCATGAAGGACTTCGAGCCCGTAGGCGACGGACTCGAAATCTTGTTCGGGAGCTTCTGCTTCAAGGTGGGGCAAACTGGCACCCTCCGCCTCCCTGAGCGGGTGCCCCTACCATCAATCAGGCCCGCTTCATGGACCCCACACCCCGTGCTATGCACAACAACATCAATAGATGATTCCTACGACAGCAGCAGCTGTAACTCCGATCTGTGCGATCCGCCATCGGATGCAGGGACCTACGGTTCCGGATCTGAAAGCTACGGCAGCAGCGGACCAATCTACGAGTGCTACCAATGCGCCGTAGTCATCCAGAGCGACGTGGATCAGCAAACACCCAACCCGCCGCCCAACCCGCCACCTAACCCACCAGAACAAAACGGCGGGAATAGAAGAAGCCAGTCCCCCCCACACGAAGGGGAAAACAACGGCCATGTCATACGCCTTAGCAAAGAAGGATGGGCCCAAGCCCGCAACGCCATGGCAGGCAACATAGTCCTTCCTGCAGACTCCTCCCAGGATCTGCTGATGGCCTACCACCTCCTCCTGGTCGAGGAGCACAAGAAGCATGTCAAGATGCAGGAGGTGCTCGACAAACGCAAGCAAGCAGCCTCAGAGTCCAGCGCGCGACGAGCTGCGCTCTCCGCCATGGGCATAGGCTCCAGCTCGAACGCCAACCAAGGCAACAAGCACCACTCTCGGGTGGAGAACATGGACCCCAAGGAGCGCCGGGAGGTGACCCGAACCCCCCACACATCCTTCATGGAGATGGATGCCGACGGCAACGTCATCTCGAAAACGCCGCAGGCTGCGATCATGGCAGCCACTGCGTACCTCGCAGCTCACCCACCTCCAGAGGGAGACCCAAAGAGGGCCATGCACAAGTCCGCACTCACCGGACTTGGAATCGTCGGAGTTACGCTCCACCAGGAAGCTCCCACGGAGCCGAAGAAGAAAGCTCCGGTCAGGTTCGACCGCAGCCCCACCCCTTCATCTGAAGAAGAAGAACATGACCTTCCTCGAAGGAATAAGAGTTCGCGCCACCGCAACCGCGACTACGACGCTAGAGACGCGCTCACGCAGCGCAAAATCGACAAAGCGCGAGCTAAGCGCGCATGCTCGTCTAAGTCCGAGATGGACGAAGACGAAGGAGAACTCTGCGGAGCCCGATGCTTCAGCAGATCTATTCGGCGAACAAAGATGCCGCGCAATTTCAAGCTTCCTTCAGATACTCCGAAGTTCGATGGCACTCAAGACCCAAAGGCTTGGCTCAGCGACCACTTATCATCCATCAAACTGCACGGTGGAAACAAAGAGACCGCCATGCAATGCCTTCAGCTGCAGCTGACAGGCGCAGCCCGGATCTGGCTCAGCAGCCTATCCTCAGGGTCCATACGAAGCTGGGATGAGCTAGCTTACAGCTTCATCCGAAACTTCAAGGGCACCAGCAAGAGGCCCGCCTCAATTGAAGAGTTGCGAGCCTGCACTCAACGAACGGGCGAATCCATCCGCTCGTACATACTATGCTGGTCCAACACAAAGAACTCCGCAGCCCACATCTCCGAAGAGAGGGCCATCGACGCCTTCAGGGACGGCGTCAAGCGCCAAGACTTCAAGGAGGAACTTGGGCGCGTCAAGCCCAAAACACTCGACCACCTCATGGACATCGTCAACAGGTGGGCTGACGGCGAAGATTCCATTCACTGAGCACAATCGGAAGAAGAAGACGATTACGGTCGACGGCGAGAGCGCCATAGCAAGAGAAGATCGCGCGTCTACGACAATCGCGACGGACCCGACATGGTCGCGGCTGGCAACGCCGATCGCCGCAACGACGCCAACCGCAACAGCGGAGGATACCGCGGAGGAAACTTCCGCGACGGGGAACGCCCAGCGCAGTCGTGGCAACGCCGCGACCGCGATAACGGACCCTCAGCATACGAAAAGCTTTTGGGTCCATGCACCATCCACTTCTACATCGACAAGCATGATGGCAAAAAGAAGGCGAGCCACATGCTCAAGGACTGCCGCGAGTTCCAGAAACTCAGCGAAAGCATGGTGCCGATGAGGCACCAAGCCCCAATCCCTGCGTTCAGAAACGCACCCGCGCCAGGTGAAATAGCGCATGGAGCTCCTCCACCGCCACCTGTAGGAGGCCCGAACTAACCAGTCGCACCAGCACAGAACAACGCTGGGAACGGGTATCCCCAGCCGAACGGAGCACTGATGATCCAGAAGGGGCGCCCCACGAATAGGGTGCAGAAGAAAATCACCCGACAGATCAACCTGGCCGTGGCAACTCCACCCGCCATCCCTGAGTACCTCAGCGGATCGGAGTCCTGCATCACGTTCAGTCGTTTGGATCACCCTTGCCAGATCCCTCGCCCAGGTCATGCTGCCCTGGTGCTGGAAGCGCAGATCGGAGGTTTCGAGATGAGTCGCGTCTTCATGGACGGCGGCAGCGGCATCAACCTGATGTTTGCAAGCACTCTAGCAGCAATGCGGATCCCGCAGTGCAGCCTGGAACAGTCAGACACAACAGTCCACGACATCGTTCCAGGGAAGGGCATATTCCCCCTGGGCAAAATATGGCTCGACGTCATCTTCGGCAAGCCGGACAACTTCCGGCTAGAGCGGCTCGAATTCGAAGTGGTTGACTAGCCATCACAGTACCACGCCATCCTCGGGCGTGTAGCATTCGCAAGATTCTTGGCTGTCCCACACTATGCATACCTGCTACTCAAGATGCCAGGACCAAAGGGCGTCATCACAATCCACGGGAGCTTCACCCGATCGAACCAATGCGACAGAGATTTCAACAGAATCTCCTAGTCATTCGGCATGCAGGAGGAGCTCCTAAGGCTCCGCGAGGTGACGGACAATGGGGCACCCCCAGTCGCACGACAAAACGCACCTGACATGTCTTTCGACTCCACCGTCAACACAAAAAAGGTGCAAGTCCATCCGACGGATGCCTCCAAGACGGCGCTGATCGCCAATGACCTCAGCTCCGCATAGGAAGGCGCGCTCGTCGAATTCCTCCGTGAGCGCTGGGAAATCTTCGCCTGGTGTCCTGCGGACATGCCAGGAGTTCCCAGGGAATTCGCCGAGCATGCACTCAACGTCTTTCCAGACACCAAGCCCGTCAAGCAGTCCATCCGGAGACTGTCCGAGCCACGGGCCGAAGCTATCGGGAAAGAAATCAACAGACTACTCGCTGCAGACTTCATCAGGGAAATCAAAGAAAGCGAGTGGCTTGCAAATACAGTGATGGTCCCAAAGAAGGACACAGACATCCTACGGATGTGTGTGGATTTCACGTTGCTAAATAAGCACTACCCAAAGGACCACTTCCCTCTTCCTCGGATCGATCAGATCATCGATTCGACTGCAGGTTGCGAGAAACTCTCCTTCCTCGACGCTTACTCAGGCTACAACCAGATTCAACTCAAGGTCGAAGATCAGGAGAAAACGACGTTTATCACACCGTTCGGAGTGTTTTGCTACAACACAATGCCCTTCGGGCTAAAGAACGCAGGTGCCACGTACCAGTGATGCATGCAGGCATGCCTCAAGGACAAGATCGGTCGCAACTTTCAAGTCTATGTCGACGACATAGTCATCAAAACTAGGGAGGCAAGGACACTTATCGACGATCTCCGCGAGACGTTCGACAACCTCGATCGCTACAGGATCAAACTCAACCCCGAAAAGTGCGCCTTTGGCGTTCCATCGGGTCAGCTACTTGGGTACTTCATCTCTCAACGAGGGATCGAGGCGAACCCGAAGAAAATCGAGCCATCTTGGCGATGGAGAAGCCGAAAAATCTCAAGGGTGTCTAGCAGCTCGCAGGACGAATAGCGGCGTTGAGCAGATTCATCAGCCGCATGGGCGAGAAGGCCCTGCCATTCTACCAGCTGCTACGCAAGGCAGATAAATTCGAGTGGACGCCCAAAGCCAACGATGTGTTCGAAAGCCTCAAACGGCTTCTCTCCACCTCGCCCGTCCTGGTCACACCAAAGGAGCGCGAGACTTTGCTGCTGTACATAGCAGGCACACACCAGGTGGTCAGCACCGTGCTAGTGGTCGAATGACCCAAAAAAGGCAAGACCCACGGGGTCCAACGCCCAATCTACTACCTCAGCGAGGTACTGACGCCAACAAAGCAGAGATACCCTCACTACCAGAAACTCGCCTACGTTGTGTTCATGACGGCTCGACGACTGAACCATTACTTCCAGGAGCACCAGGTGATGGTCGTCAACGAGGCACCCTGGACAGCATCCTGAATAACCCAGAGGCCACAGGACGCGTGGCCTTGTGGGGCATTGAGCTGTCACCTCTGGACATCATCTACGAGAAGCGACTCGCAATCAAATCTCAAGTCCTCCCGGACTTCCTCGTACATTGGATGGAGCTGCAGCTGCCAGACACCCCAGACATGTCGCAGTCATGGACAATGCACTTTGACGGCTCCAAGCGTGAAGCTGGAGCAGGAGCCGGGGTCATACTGACCTCCCCGCAGGGCGACCAGATGAAGTACGTCCTCCGGATGAAATTCCGAGCCTCCAACAACGAGGCCGAATACGAAGCCCTCATCCACGGCATGAGGATGGCAAAGATCTGCGGCGCAACGCGCCTGGTCATCTACGGTGACTCCAACCTCGTCGTCCAGCAGACGATGAACGAGTGCGACGCACACGCCGAAAACATGATCGTGTACCGCACGCTCTACAATGCACTCGAAGGAGAATTTGACGGCTGCGAGCTTCGGCACGTCGTAAGAGAAAGCAACGAGGAAGCCAATAGACTCGCCAACATCGGCTCCACCTGCGCAAAGGTGCCACCGGGTGTGTTCCTCGAACAGATCTGCGTGCCATCCATCAAGCGGAAATTCCCCAAGGGATCACCCGAAGAAGCAGAACACTCGGGGGCTACGCTGCCCGAAGGACACAAAGGACCCGAGAAACTGGACACAGAGGTCGCTATGGTCAACCTGATGCAGGTCATGGCAGTCGAAGAAACTTGGACGCGACCGTACCTCCAGTTCTTGATAAACGGAGAACTGCCTGACAGCCCGACAGATGCACGACGCATATCTCGTCGGTCAAAAGCCTTCACCATCATCAATGGCGAGTTGTACAAGCGCAGTATTACGGGTGTACTACAAAGGTGCGTCACCATCGGTGACGGGAAAGCCATCCTCCAAGACATCCACGAGGGCATCTGTGGCCATCACGCAGGCAGCCGCTCCCTTGTCGCCAAAGCTCTACGAGCCGGATTCTACTGGCCAACGGCCATGAGCGATGCAAAGGACATCGTCCGAAGATGCAATGGGTGCCAACGGTTCGCCGATAAACCGCACGCACCCGGGTCAGAGCTCAGACCCATACCTATAGCCTGGCCCTTTGCTCAATGGGGCCTCGACATGATCGGCAAACTACCAAAGTCCTTGAAAGGGGGACAAGTTTACCTCCTAGTCGCAGTCGACAAATTCACCAAGTGGGTCGAAGCCATGCCGGTCACTAACCAAAAGGGCAAGACCGCCGTGAAATTCTTTGAATCCATTGTCTACAGGTTCGGCATACCGCACAGTATCATCACCGACAATGGATCGAACTTTATATCCAAGGAATTCCAGGACTTCTGCGATGACCTCGGGATCAACATCACGTACGCCTCAGTGGCACACCCACAAACGAACGGGCAGGTGGAAAAGGCCAACGGCCTAATCGGCGTTGGCATCAAGAAGCGCCTCATGAACCCACTCGAACGAAAGGCCGGAGCCTAGACGAAGGAGCTGCCATCCGTCCTATGGAGTTTGCGTACCACGCCAAACAGCTCCACCGACTATACACCATTCTTCATGGTGCACGGAGCCGAGGCCGTGCTACCAGCCGAAGTACGCCACCAGGCCCCCCGGGTCATCGCTTACAGCGAAGCTGGATCCACGGCTGCACTCGAAGATGCCGTGGACACACTCGACGAAGCAAGAGACGTAGCAGCATCTCGATCAGCAGTGTACCAGCAGAGTCTCCGCAACTACCACAGCCGATGACTACGCCCAAGGTCCTTCGTCGAAGGAGACCTCGTCTTGCGACTCAAGCAAGAGCGACCGAAGAAATTCGAGTCGCCATGGGAAGGACCCTACATTATCACTGAAGTCATCCCAGGTGGCGCCTATCGCCTCAAGCACGTGCAGTCTGGAGTCGCATACTCCAACCCATGGAACATCGCACACTTGCGGCGATTCTACCCATAGCTACCTACCCCTTTACTTTCAATAAGGCTTTTCAGCCAAGGCTATTCAGCCGAACAATGTACTTCCTCCATTACGATATAAAAAAAGCTAAGTGTCCCGCCCCAAAATCTCGTTCGCTACTTGCAACTTTACTTTATGCTACAAACGCACTCGGGGGCTCCCCCCACCTCACGATTTCATCGACGAGGATCACACGTGTACACCTGAGTAGCTGACAACGTCAGGCAAACGAAAAGGACACGTACTTAAACAAAGCACTGCGTGCTCACAACAAAAAAACCTTTATAACAAAGGGCACAACACGCCCAGTCGAAATATACAAATTTTACATCTATCTCTTTTACAGGTACTACCTATTCTGAAGAATAACTTGAGCACGCTGCTCAAACAAATCTACAACCTGTTCGGCATACTGCCTTACAGCCGCATAATGCGGACGCATATCCCACTCGCCACCATCCGGCCGAAGAGGTGGCCCAGCTGCTACAACAGACAGATCTACATCAGGTCGATGCAGCCTAACAAGGGACAACGCAGCCTTCACCCCTACGACGAGCTGCTGCGTCACCAGTTCCTGGACGCGAGTCACGCTCCGAAATCTAGACAGAAGGCCGGACAAGGATGTTGGCACAATATCCAGGGGAAACATCACATGCAGAACCGACGAGAGCGAAGTCTGCACTTGACGAAGCACCCGCGACACTTGGTGAACGCGATCCTGCACCGTCGCCAGAGCCATGGCACGGTCACGATCCATCCAGAAGATACCACCAGCTTCCATGTCCTGTTGAGTCAAGCAATTGACCCGAACAGCGACACGCTCCTTCTCCTTCCTCGGAGCAAGGTTAGCACCTGCGACACTCGCACAAAATAAGACGCAAGGCCAGCTCAAGGCGCATCCGAAAAACTGAGCTGCAGCTCGAAACAAAGAACAACTTACATTGAAGCTGCTCAGACAGCCGAAGCAGTTCCTCCATCAAGTACTCCTCTCTAGCTGCACCACGATCTGCCTTGGACTTCCAAACATCGGCGTGGCCACGCACCCCAAGCAACTCCTTCTCAAGACTACGAACACGGTCTCGAAGAAAAGCAAGTTGTGATGAATCATCCAAAGATGGCCGCTGCCGCGTTGCAGACGAGGTGTCAATGGGATCAGCACCCGAAGGAACCTAGAGCAGCAGAAAAGAAAAGGACATAAACATTCAGACGGAGAAGAGCACAACTCAACAAAATACATTAAGCATATAAAGGCCACTACGTGGCACAATGATTTTTGTTCCTCAACATAATTACAAGCAAAAGAAGATTACAAACTATCCTACAGCTACAACGCCTAAGACACGGAACCCTGAGTAGCCTCGGAACCGGATTGCCTCGCCTTGGTTTCCCCCTGTTGCCGCAGCGCATACTCGGACAGCAGATCAATGAGCTTTGGACCATATCGCTTGCAGCGAGCAGAATAGGTAGCAAAGGCTACCTCGGATCCATCCACGGTTGTCGGCATCCGGGAGGTGATCTGGGGAAGGTCCAGCTCCGCTCCAGCCTCCAAGGCCATTGCCAGCCCGACGGACGCGCTGATGCCCTTCTGCTTGCGCTTGTACGCCGCAGGCGCTTCGGCCGACAAAGCCTCCGCCAGGGCGTCAACATCATCAAGGGCCGCGCCCTTGGGGACAAGCTCCTTGTAGAAGCGGCCAAGGACCTCCTTCGCCTTGGCAAGGGAGTTGACGACGGTGGTGCAGCGATCTTTGACCGCTGCAGTAGCATCATCTAGAGCACTACCGTGCTCCAGAGCACCGCGGTCAAACTCGATGCCAGCGGCATCTGAGACAAAAAGAGACGGAATGAAGAAAGTAACACAGAAGAAGACAAGAAAACAAAAAGAAAGGAGCAAAAATAAGGTACTCACCTGAAATAGCCTTGGCAGCAGCCACGAGCTTGCCCGCCACCTCTCTTTCACGCGCAGTCGCAACCATGGCAAGCTGCTCCTCGCGGTCCGTAGCCTCCTGCTGCAGACGCTCCTTAGCTTCGGCTGCCTTGGCCAGCTCCAGCTCAAGGCGCTCCTTCGCACCAGCGGCGTCTGTGGCGCCCCGCAAAAACCACTGCTAGAAAATCGCTATTGTTTGTACTTGTGCATCATCATGACATCATCATGCATATATTTTTGCATAAAAACTATTTTCGTAAAAGCCTAAGTTGTTTTCTAATTAGCCCTCTCCTTTAATCTCAAACTAAAACCTCGGTCTGTTCAGATCTTTTATTTGTCTAAAAAGTATTTACAAAAAAAATTTAAAGATAAAATAAATAATAAAATGTTTTGTCCGGGGAGGCAGTCCGATCGGTCCGGCCCAAAGGCCCAACCTGACCAGACTACCTACCACCCGGCCCATCTAAAGAAACCCTAAACCAGACTACCCAAACCTTTTCCTACCCCACCCTATCCTACCCACCCCCAGCCACATCACCCCGACCAATCACCATCCGCCACCTCAGTGCATCCCTCCACCTCACCACTCCCTCTCCCCATCCCAGCCGCCACCTCACCCCACCATCCACCCTGCAGCCTGGCCCCACCCCGCCAGCCTCTCTCCCGTGCCCACCTGCCCCGCGCGGACCCCACCTCCTGCGATGGACAGACGTGCCCCGGCGCCTTCCTCTCTCCTCCCTCCTCTGGCCCCCACCTCTCTCCCCCGTGTTCTCTGTCCGCCGCCGTCGCCACCAACCCCCATCTCCCTCTCGTGCCTCCTCCTCTCGCGAGCAACCTCCGCTGCTGCCAGGTCCGACCTTCCCCGCGCTCGCGAGCTCTGCCGCCTCTACAAGCCGTCGCCGGCCTCCCTCGCCCCGCAGACCGGCTCGATCTACGCCTCCCTGATGCGTCCTGGGCTGGCGAGCCTAGCACCGCCGTTGACCTCCTCGCCGGTGTCGCTGTTCGCCCCTCTCCACCCGCGTCCTGTGACGACGACCTCCCCGACGCGGCCGTCGTTCTCCTTCCTCCTCTGCGGGCGCCGCCTTTCTCCTACGAGCCTTGTCGGCGCCCCGCCCGCTCGCCCTGCTCCCTGGCCACAAGCCTCGCGCCGGCCGTCGCCCTTCCCCGACCACCTCCCTCTGACCATCGCCGTTTTGGCCTTCCTCTGCCTCGACCTGGACCACGCGAGCTGCCCTCCTCTGGTCGCCGCCCTCCTCCCCTCACGGCACCCTCTGCACCACCCCGCGCTCCTCGCCAGCTCGGCCCTCCGCCTATCCGTCCATCCACCACCGGCTTCACCCCCGGCCTCCACGTGCCGCCCATCCCCATGAGCTTCCCATCACCGTCGCAGGCGCCCTCCACCTCGACCGCAACTCCTCACTGCCATGGATGTTGCCGCACTGCGTGTCTCCCTCTGTTTCGCATCGCGGTGCTCTCCCGTGAGCTTCCCCCTGCAGCGTGCCTGAGGCTCCCTCAAGCTCGTCGCCTGCGTCCTCCGGCCGCATGCTCGTGACCGCCGTTTGCTGCCCGCCCTTCGTCCTTTGTCCGCTGCTCGCCAAGACCGACGCCCCGTCTGAGTACAACTTGTCCCGTGCACGATCTTGTTCCAGCGTCTGTTGATGGGCCGTGACTGGTTCAAACTTCCCCGATTCATCTGAGTATGGTTCTCTACAGCATGCCTTGTCGCTTGAAACCGTCTACCCGGGCCTCTCTCGAGGTCTTCTTGAAACAAGACCGACACGATGCATACTTTTCCGAAGGATGACCACGACGCTACTCGAGGGTTACCGACGTCGGAACCAAGTCTGTCATTGACCGATGATGCCGGTGCCGAGCATCCTCTTCCCGGAACGGCAAGCTCTCCATCCCGGATACGCCAAGTTCTTCGTCCTGAATGCCAAGACCGACCGCTACGCAGACCCGGCAAGATCTTCGCTATGACCAGATCGACACCGACCAGGGCGAATCCGATGCGCCCCGCCGCCAAACCCAGTCCTTCTTCCCGGATGCGACAAGATCTACTTCCGCCGCCCGAGACCAATCCCGTCGAGCCGTTTCCGCCCCCGCCGAACCCTGTCGAACCCCGAACCCCTCGGAGCCCAAGTTCGCCGAACCCTAATGTGTGACCCCTTTATCCGAGACCCTATTTTTATAATATTACATTATCATATTGTTGCATATTAAATTGTTCATGCATGCATACTTGTCTGTGGTTTGGGGGCATTATGCCAATTCATCTCATAATTAAATATGGAGTCTATATGCGGGATATCTTTGTCTTATTCCGGACTTCATTTAAATTGGCATAGCGAACCGAAGCCATGTTTGGTCTTGCTAATCCAACATTTAATTTGCGGGGTAGATAAATAACTTGAACCGTTTAATTAAATTTTGGGACCCCGGTTCCGCTTAATATGATCTAATTGCATTGCACCTTTGCCATGTCATACATCATACATGCATCAAGCCCGATCTTCTGCCGTAGTATTAAATAGTGCATTCGGTGTTTTCTTCTAGTGCTTTGCTTCTTCACGGATTAGGCTGATGAGTTGATGCGAGTATCGACCCGATCTTGGATGAACCTTCGGCAATGTTTTCAGGCGAGCATCTCCCCTTTCTACCTATCTTACTTTTATAGTATTTATTCCCTCCTGTTGATCTATTGCTATCTGTGTTGCGATGCTCTAGTTTTCGTGCCCGGGATATCCCTTGCAGCCTTATATTGCCTTGGACACATCCTATTACCTGTTGTTTGGTAGATAGTTGGAGTTGCGCGTCGTAGTCGCTTGCTCAAGTGCTGTTGCGTGTCGTCCAGTACCTTAGTTGTTGGAGTAATGCCGCATGTTTAATGTTGGAGATGATCATGGCTTTAATTATTGTTTAATAACTAAAATTGAAAGTAGGTAAATGCAGAGGCACCGGTGGGTAATAGACAATATTTGGTTTTTGACCGCTCACTGGTGTCCCGTAGGACCCCGAGTTCTTAACACCTGTTCCGAGATCGAGCGCGCTAACCACAGGTGGGGTGTATGGGCACCCCCATCGATTAGTACCTGATTTCAAAGTATTGAACTGGGGCCACAAAGTAGTTTGGAGCTTTATTACTATTCTGTACTTATGCCATGCTTTACTGCTTTATTTAAGATTGTGCGAGGAGCACTTCTACTATTTAGGTAAGCGGAGTGTTTTCGCGGTATCGACAAGCCCAGTCACACTTTCGGGTTCCCAGTCGTTTACAGCCACTGACGCAAACCCTGGGTCCGTTCCGGAGCCGGCCAACTTCGTTGCGGGTAGCTTAGTGGGGTGGCCCCCATGTACTTGCTTTGGGTCTGGGAAACGTCATGACTTAGGCCCCGCCGACATACCGATGGGTGTATGTTAACTGATCTGGCAAAAAGGGTCGAAGTGCGTGTGGATACTTTGGTGCACCCCTGCAGGGTTAAATCTTTTCGAAAAGCCGTGTCCGCGGTTATGGACGACTTGGAGCACAGTTCTTGATCATAGACAACCATAACTAAAGTTTACTGTTATAATTTGACTGGTATCCGATATGACTAGTAATCAGCTCCACTACCACGGAATGGCTAAATAAAAGTACCAACAACTGCTGGGTTTGGGATATCTCATGCTAATTGTATCTGACTAGTAAGTGTTGCAACTACAATGGAATGGTTAACTAAAAGTGCCCACTGCTTATTATATCAGGATGACTATCTATACCTGACTAGTAATTGCTGCAACGATAACTGAATAAATAAAACGACCAACTGTGCGAGTTCCTCGGTTGACTTCCTCGTTTGGTCTCGAGGGGGACATACCAGGATGGGTATGCTTGGTGGTAGAATCAGGATGGTTTCGAATAGGTCTTTCTTATCTCTCTCTGATAGCCGACAGTTGTATCGAGTCTCTATAGGTTGTTTAGTGCATGCTGCCGCTGCCGCTTCAGTCCACCATACCTATGTAGGCGAGGACCGCCGAATTCTAGTCTCGCCATGTACTGGCCTCAGTACTGACCGCTCTCTTTTTCCTTTGCCCTTTGTCGGCACCCCTTTTGTTTAAGCAGGTTTGAGATCGACGTCGTTAGCAGGGTTACCCTTCCGGCTTGGCCTGGGCAGGGTTATGGATGCCTTTGGTTATTCTTCAGGGCTCTTAGCTCAATTTGCATCTTGTCCGTACTCGGACGCTGTATTGTTTTCAAGGTGATTTGGATCTTTGTACTGTATATCTGTATTCTTGACTCATTGAGTCGCCGTTGTATATATATGTTTTGTGGGTTCCATCGAGGACTATTGTGTAATGGTATTACTTCGTTTTCCACCCGCACGCAAGTGCCTGGTGGGCACCTTTGAATCGTTTCTATGCGGGTTTTGGCGGGAAGCGCTAAAACTTGCATAGGGCCGATTCTGAGGGTGTTACAGAGTGGTATCAGAGCTCAGCAGTTGCGATACCCCACAAGTCCAGCCTGTAGGATAACCTAGCTAACGGCCGAAGTAGAGTGTCAAAACTATTTTTGAAAAATCAGTTGGATAGTTCTGATTAGGTCTGATTTTACTCCTTACCCCTCTGCTGTTCTCCCCTTACCTCTGCGTGTTTTGAATCTGCTCTCTTACCTTCTTCTAGTCCAGGGTTTCTCGTGGGTGGAATTTCCGATGTGCCTTCAGGGTTTCGCTTCCTCTTTTGGGTAACGGTGTGTCTACATCCGGTCTTCGTGCTATCTGAGGAATCCTTCATCTGTTGGATTTCTTTCTGTTCCTTGTTGTCCCTTCCGGTGTTTTCTGACGCGACGACATCATCTACGCCAGATCCGATGCAGAGTCTGCATCACTCCTTTGTTTCCGACCCTTGGTTGTTGAGATCTTCAGTCTGATTCCGAGAATGGTTGCACACTTTTCTACTGATTGTGCAGAGTAATAGTTTGGGTGCGTGATGGATTGGCCCCCATGCCGACTACTCACTCTATTCGCTTGTGTACATTGAAGTGGATGAGAATGCATCGGTTCTCTCTTTCTATCGAAGTTAGAGGTGGATTGATTGGTTGATACCTCTACCTTCGCCTTTGTTTCCCGGAGTGTTCTCTCGACGATCACGGACAACGACCTCTTGTTAGTGGTGTCGCGAGGATCTACACGATGCGAGAAGATTCAGATCGCCGCCTTCCTCCCGGTACCATGAGGCGGAGCTCGAGGGCGAGATCCATTGTTAGTGGTGTCGAATTGTGGCGCCCCGCAAAAACCACTGCTAGAAAATCGCTATTGTTTGTACTTGTGCATCATCATGACATCATCATGCATATATTTTGCATAAAAACTATTTTCGTAAAAGCCTAAGTTGTTTTCTAATTAGCCCTCTCCTTTAATCTCAAACTAAAACCTCGGTCTGTTCAGATCTTTTATTTTTCTAGAAAGTATTTACAAAAATGTTTTAAAGATAAAATAAATAATAAAATGTTTTGTCCGGGGAGGCAGTCCGATCGGTCCGGCCCAAAGGCCCAACCTGACCAGACTACCTACCACCCGGCCCATCTAAAGAAACCCTAAACCAGACTACCCAAACCTTTTCCTACCCCACCCTATCCTACCCACCCCCAGCCACATCACCCAGACCAATCACCATCCGCCACCTCACTGCATCCCTCCACCTCACCACTCCCTCTCCCCATCCCAGCCGCCACCTCACCCCACCATCCACCCTGCAGCCTGGCCCCACCCCGCTAGCCTCTCTCCCGTGCCCACCTGCCCCGCGCGGACTCCACCTCCTGGGATGGACAGACGCGCCCCGGCGCCTTCCTCTCTCCTCCCTCCTCTGGCCCCCACCTCTCTCCCCCGTGTTCTCTGTCCGCCGCCGTCGCCACCAACCCCCATCTCCCTCTCGTGCCTCCTCCTCTCGCGAGCAACCTCCGGTGCTGCCAGGTCCGACCTTCCCCGCGCTCGCGAGCTCTGCCGCCTCTGCAAGCCGTCGCCGGCCTCCCTCGCCCCGCAGACCGGCTCGATCTCCGCCTCCCTGATGCGTCCTGGGCTGGCGAGCCTAGCACCACCGTTGACCTCCTCGCCGGTGTCGCTGTTCGCCCCTCTCCACCCGCGTCCTGTGACGACGACCTCCCCGACGCGGCCGTCGTTCTCCTTCCTCCTCTGCGGGCGCCGCCTTTCTCCTACAAGCCTCGTCGGCGCCCCGCCCGCTCGCCCTGCTCCCTGGCCACAAGCCTCGCGTCGGCCGTCGCCCTTCCCCGACCACCTCCCTCTAACCATCGCCGTTTTGGCCTTCCTCTGCCTCGACCTGGACCACGCGAGCTGCCCTCCTCTGGTCGCCGCCCTCCTCCCCTCACGGCGCCCTCTGCACCACCCCGCGCTCCTCGCCAGCTCGGCCCTCCGCCTATCCGTCCATCCACCACCGGCTTCACCCCCGGCCTCCACGTGCCGCCCATCCCCATGAGCTTCCCATCGCCGTCGCAGGCGCCCTCCACCTCGACCGCAACTCCTCACTGCCATGGATGTTGCCGCACTGCGTGTCTCCCTCTGTTTCGCATCGCGGTGCTCTCCCGTGAGCTTCCCCCTGCAGCGTGCCTGAGGCTCCCTCAAGCTCGTCGCCTGCGTCCTCCGGCCGCATGCTCGTGACCGCCGTTTGCTGCCCTTCCTTCGTCCTTTGTCCGCTGCTCGCCAAGACCGACGCCCCGTCTGAGTACAACTTGTCCCGTGCACGATCTTGTTCCAGCATCTCTTGATGGGCCGTGACTGGTTCAAACTTCCCCGATTCATCTGAGTATGGTTCTCTACAGCATGCCTTGTCGCTTGAAACCGTCTACCCGGGCCTCTCTCGAGGTCTTCTTGAAACAAGACCGACACGATGCATACTTTTCCGAAGGACGACCACGACGCTACTCGAGGGTTACCGACGTCGGAACCAAGTCTGTCATTGACCGATGATGCTGGTGCCGAGCATCCTCTTCCTGGAACGGCAAGCTCTCCATCCCGGATACGCCAAGTTCTTCGTCCTGAATGCCAAGACCGACCTCTACGCAGACCCGGCAAGATCTTCGCTATGACCAGATCGACACCGACCAGGGCGAATCAGATGCGCCCCGCCGCCAAACCCAGTCCTTCTTCCCGGATGCGACAAGATCTACTTTCGCCGCCCGAGACCGATCCCGTCGAGCCGTTTCCGCCCCCGCCGAACCCTGTTGAACCCCGAACCCCTCGGAGCCCAAGTTCGCCGAACCCTAATGTGTGACCCCTTTATCCGAGACCCTATTTTTATAATATTACATTATCATCTTGTTGCATATTAAATTGTTCATGCATGCATACTTGTCTGTGGTTTGGGGGCATTATGCCAATTCATCTCATAATTAAATATGGAGTCTATATGCGGGATATCTTTGTCTTATTCCGGACTTCATTTAAATTGGCATAGCGAACCGAAGCCATGTTTGGTCTTGCTAATCCAACATTTAATTTGCGGGGTAGATAAATAACTTGAACCGTTTAATTAAATGTCGGGACCCCGGTTCCGCTTAATATGATCTAATTGCATTGCACCTTTGCCATGTCATACATCATACATGCATCATGCCCGATCTTCTGCCGTAGTATTAAATAGTGCATTCGGTGTTTTCTTCTAGTGCTTTGCTTCTTCACGTATTAGGCCGATGAGTTGATGCGAGTATCGACCCGATCTTGGATGAACCTTCGGCAATGTTTTCAGGCGAGCAACTCCCCTTTCTACCTATCTTACTTTTATAGTATTTATTCCCTCCTGTTGATCTATTGCTATCTGTGTTGCGATGCTCTAGTTTTCGTGCCCGGGATATCCCTTGCAGCCTTATATTGCCTTGGACACATCCTATTACCTGTTGTTTGGTAGATAGTTGGACTTGCGCGTCGTAGTCGCTTGCTCAAGTGCTGTTGCGTGTCGTCCAGTACCTCAGTTGTTGGAGTAATGCCGCATGTTTAATGTTGGAGATGATCATGGCTTTAATTATTGTTTAATAACTAAAATTGAAAGTAGGTAAATGCAGAGGCACCGGTGGGTAATAGACAATATTTGGTTTTTGACCGCTCACTGGTGTCCCGTAGGACCCCGAGTTCTTGACACCTGTTCCGAGATCGAGCGCGCTAACCACAGGTGGGGTGTATGGGCACCCCCATCGATTAGTACCTGATTTCAAAGTATTGAACTGGGGGCCACAAAGTAGTTTGGAGCTTTATTACTATTCTGTACTTATGCCATGCTTTACTACTTTATTTAAGATTGTGCGAGGAGCACCTGTACTGTTTAGGTAAGCGGAGTGTTTTCGCGGTATCGACAAGCCCAGTCACACTTTCGGGTTCCTAGTCGTTTACAGCCACTAACGCAAACCCTGGGTCCGTTCCGGACCCGACCAACTTCGTTGCGGGTAGCTTAGTGGGGTGGCCCCCATGTACTTGCTTTGGGTCTGGGAAACGTCATGACTTAGGCCCCGCCGACATACCGATGGGTGTATGTTAACTGATCTGGCAAAAAGGGTCGAAGTGCGTGTAGATACTTTGGTGCACCCCTGCAGGGTTAAATCTTTTCGAAAAGCCGTGTCCGCGGTTATGGACGACTTGGAGCACAGTTCTTGATCATAGACAACCATAACTAAAGTTTACTGTTATAATTTGACTGGTATCCGATATGACTAGTAATCAGCTCCACTACCACGGAATGGCTAAATAAAAGTACCAACAACTGCTGGGTTTGGGATATCTCATGCTAATTGTATCTGACTAGTAAGTGTTGCAACTACAATGGAATGGTTAACTAAAAGTGCCCACTGCTTATTATATCAGGATGACTATCTATACCTGACTAGTAATTGTTGCAATGATAACTGAATAAATAAAACGGCCAACTGTGCGAGTTCCTCGGTTGACTTCCTCGTTTGGTCTCGAGGGGGATATACCAGGATGGGTATGCTTGGTGGTAGAATCAGGATGGTTTCGAATAGGTCTTTCTTATCTCTCTCTGATAGCCGACAGTTGTATCGAGTCTCTATAGGTTGTTTAGTGCATGCTGCCGCTGCCACTTCAGTCCAACATACCTATGTAGGCGAGGACCACCGAATTCTAGTCTCGCCGTGTGCTGGCCTCAGTACTGACCGCTCTCTTTTTCCTTTGCCCTTTGTCGGCACCCCTTTTGTTTAAGCAGGTTTGAGATCGACGTCGTTAGCAGGGTTACCCTTCCGGCTTGGCCTGGGCAGGGTTATGGACGCCTTTGGTTATTCTTCAGGGCTCTTAGCTCAATTTGCATCTTGTTCGTACTCGGACGCTGTATCGTTTTCAAGGTGATTTGGATCTTTGTACTGTATATCTGTATTCTTGACTCATTGAGTCGCCGTTGTATATATATGTTTTGTGGGTTCCATCGAGGACTATTGTGTAATGGTATTACTTCGTTTTCCACCCGCACGCAAGTGCCTGTGGGCACCTTTGAATCGTTTCTATGCGGGTTTTGGCGGGAAGCGCTGAAACTTGCATAGGGCCGATTCTGAGGGTGTTACAGCGTCCTCAGCCTTCTTCTCCGCTTGACCAAGGCTCTTCTTGAGAGCATCAACCTCACGGAGGGAAGTGTTATGCTCCTCTGCATTCAAAACATACAAGCATCAGAAAGCAAGACAATAATGCAAAAATAAAGAAGCACCAAAGCATCCAGGTACCTTGAAGTTGTCGGAGGTTGACCTCCAGCACCAGGTGCTCCTGCACCAGTCGCTTGGCATCCTGTACAAAAGGCTGCAGGAAGAAGAACTACCAGTAAGGAAAAGGACTTGGGGGCTGCGCCCAACACGAAGGAACAAAAGCAAAATTCGCACACGAAAACGCTCGGGGGGCTCCCCCAGAAGACTCGAAGAAAGAACAAGACAAGAATTTTTTTTCAGACACTCGGGGGCTTTCCCCGTGGCAGGAAGCAGAAGTACTTACATGCTCTGATGGCGACTCCGACGGCCCGCTCGCAGCCTTCTGAGGCACAACCACCTGAGCTTCCTGTGGAGAAGGGACCGACGCAGCACCCTCAGAGGTAGCCACCATCTGAGGAGGAGGAGACGCAACCTTCGACTCTCCCATCATCTCCCGAGCACCATCGCTGGAGGAGTCGTGGGAGGAATGCCTGCACACGAAATAATTAGCACAAGCACAAAAGTCAACAGCAAAAAGACAGCAGTATAAAGGAAACTTACGAGTCCAGCGAGCTCAGGTCGAAGACAGGAGGAGTCCTTCGGACTCTCTTCTCCCCCTTCTTCTCTTCTTTCTTCTCTTCCTTCTTTTCTTCCTTCTTCCGCTTCGCTGGCGGGTGCGGCGCTACAGCCCGCACAGGAATGGCAGGAATAGGGGAAGAAGAGCTTCCATGCCCGTCACCGTGACGCTCAAGGCACAGAGGGTTCCTAGGAGTCGGAGGAGTCGAGGCATCCGAAGACTCGCTGGAGCTCCGTGATCGCTTGCGCGTGTGGTCCTCGCTCGACTCGTTGGCATCTTCCGCCGGAGATCGCGCCGATGGCAGCTCGGACATGGAATCCACCAAATCATTGTCCGGAGCATCCGGGTATACTTCGGGTAATGGAGGCTACATACCCGGCACTTTGAAGCTCTGCACAAGAGAAGAACAATTTGTCAGCAAACAAATACAAAACAATGGAGTCAAAAAATAGCGCTACGCGCACGGATCTACGCTTGTGGAACAGGAAGCGAAGAAGAAAACGGAGGAGTCAGCGACTTCCCCGGGGTTTTCTCTCCGGCCTTGAACTTCAGCAGCAAGCGAAGGGCCCTGTCAAGATCTCCCTCGGAGATTTTTTTCAGCCGAAACCCTCGTCGGATCACGCCGGCCAGCATAAAGGAACATTGGGTGCACCCTAGCTTGGAGTGGCTGTACCCGACGCTCGAAGAAGGTGCGGATGATATCCACACCATTCACTTCCTTCTCCGGAATCAACTGGAGATCCTCCACCCAATGATATAGCGCCTCTATCTCCGCCACCTCGCCATCCAAGATCTTGTTTTTCCAAGACCTTTTCGGCTCAATCTTCTGGGAGGGGTCGAAAGGAACAAGACCAAAATCTTTCCCAGGCACTATGGAGTCGCGGATATAAAACCATCGCCTCCGCTAGTACTGGACAGATTCGGACATGGAAAAGGAAAAGAAAAGAAGATTGGGCTTGAGGGAGATGATGCAACCCCCAATGGGATAAACACCATCCGAACCAGATTGCCTCTTCACGGAATAAAGTTTCCGGAAGAGGCCAAAGTGCGGCTCGATGCCGAGCCAGAACTCACAGAAAGTGATGAAACAAGCAATGTGAAGAAGAGAATTGGGCGAAAGATGATGAAGCTGAATGCCATAGAGAAAGAGCAGCCCACGAAGGAAGTCGTGGACTGGGAAGGAAAACCCATGAATAAAGAAGGCGAGAAACATAACCCGATACCCAGCGGGGGGCGGGGGCTTACCTTGTTGCCGGGGAGTCTGACGGCCTCCCTATCCTGCGGGATCAAGCCCCGCTCGCGAAGCTTGCGGAGGTCACTCTCCCGCATCTCTGATCGCCGCCAACCGCCGTCGGTGACACGGGTAGCGGTGGCGCCTTTCTTTCCTCCGGCGGCGCTGGTACCAACTGCAGATGATGACTTCTTCGGTTTCCCCATCGCGCTACGACGACGCCGGCGGTGAGAGCGCAGAAGGGAGGACAGAAATGTGGACGAATAACGAAGGCGAGAAACATAACCCGATACCCAGCGGGGGCGGGGGATTACCTCGTTGCCGGGGAGTCTGACGGCCTCCCTATCCTGCGGGATCAAGCCCCGCTCGTGAAGCTTGCGGAGGTCACTCTCCTGCATCTCTGATCGCCGCCAACCGCCGTTGGTGACACGGGTAGCGGTGGCGCCTTTCTTTCCTCCGGCAGCGCTGGTACCAACTGCAGATGATGACTTCTTCGGTTTCCCCATCGCGCTACGACGGCGCCGACGGTGAGAGCCCAGAAGGGAAGACGGAAATGTGAAGGATATTCCAGCGCGCATCAAGAACTGCTAGAGCACAAGGAGGCAGTGAAAACAAGAATCGATGCGGTGAAAAACAAACTGCAGCTTTCCCCAATGATTATAACGGCAAAGACGACGCACGGCAACCGTCCATCAAGAAGACCTAACGCCAACGGCAGATCTTGCCATACACGTGTCAGCATCACAACGAACCTTCGTTACCACGCCGTCCACTATGCGCGGAAATCGAGGAGACGCCGTAATTATCTCCACGCCGCGCGTGACCGGTCAATTCATGGTCAGCAAGTGGGACCCATGTTTGTCTAGTCAAGTCATCTCTGGCGCAGCAGACGCTTGAGGTCATTGATCGTCAGCACTGATGTCATCAAAAGCTATACTAGCAACAACTACAATTTCTTCGGCTTCAAAGCTAAGAGTACTCACTCAAATCTACGATTCGACTAAATACTCGGGGCTACTCCTATTAGGAGCGCTGGTCGCGCACCCGAAAGATGAATAAAAACGAACTATATCTTCGAGTCCTACGTCGAGTCTACGACTCCACTACGGACTCGGGGGCTACTCCCATAGGGAGGATGGATTTAAGCATCCGAAAATGTTTGTGTCCTACGGACTTAACAACTGAACAATGTTTGAACTAAAGTCTCCGCTCGAGTCTACGACTCGAACAGACACTCGGGGGCTACTCCCATAGGGAGCGCTGGTCGCGCACCCTATGAATTCTTCGACTGCGATCTTTCGGATCAGCATGCAAAAACTTTTCGGCAACTCTGCCCCAACAAAACGCTGAGTGAGCAACGATCTCCTTGGCCACCCGAAACACCTCCGCAGTGATAAGCATTCGGATGCTGTGTCTACGACACAAAGATAAGACCTACAAATATCATCTGATGGCCTGGCAACGTACACGACTGCGCTCTGCTAGTATAAACCCATGCCAGCAGGCGCGATGAAAAATCCCGACGGACGCGTTGGGTACATCAGTTAAAATCACTGGAATTCCACTCCTGTAAGTCCTCCGCGGCCTGAGTCGAATTACGCCAGCATATGTTCCGGGTTCGAGTTGAGGGACTCAAACCTGAGGAAGATCGTGTTGTTTCGTCCTAAGATAGTTAACTGACCCTGATCCGTCGGGTGAGTCAGGCACACACATCAACAATCCCTACACACATACTGTTAATACATAGTTGCACCCGAAGGATTGAAGAGTCCTCATCCGAATCTACGATTCGACTAATCACTCGGGGGCTACTGACATGGTTATACCCTATGGGTACGTGATCTTAGCATACCTGGTCCAGCCCAAGGAAGGCCCACGGCAGATGTACGCCGGCCCATGAAGATTTTCGGGTGGCCAAGGCCCATGACGCCTTCGGATCCTTGGAGAGCAAGACTAGTGCAGATAGGAAATTCAAAGGGGTAAAACCCTAGAACTTGTAACCGACTAGGTCTATGCCCGGGACCTCGTCAGAGTGGAACTCTTTCCGGAAAACTATCGAACCCCCCTGAGTTTTTAGGTCAGAAGGCAACTTATAGGCGCAGAGGGAGGCCGAAGAGATGCCTGGGGTGGCCGCACGCCCTCCAGGTGCGGGGTCAGGTGGGCCCGCGCCTGTTGGAGATATGCCCAAGAGGCAATAATAAAGTGGTTATTATCATATCTTCATACTTATGATAAATGTTTACATACCATGCTATAATTGTATTAACCGGAAACATTAATACTTGTGTGATTTGTAAACATAAAAGAGTCCCTAGTAAAGCCTCTTGTTAAACTAGCTTGTTGGTTAATATATGATCATGGTTTCCTGATCATGAACATAGAGATGTTATTAACAACAGGGTCATATCATTAGGAGAATGATGTGATGGACATACTCCTATAGATAAGCGTAGCATAAAGATCAAGTCATTTAATATAGTTCATTTGCTATAAGATTTCTGATAGATAGTAACCTAATTCCTTTGACCATGAGATCATGTTAATCACCATCACCGTGTAAGGTTCCCAACCTTTAATAAGGTAGAGATCCCTGTGTTTACAATGCTAGTCCCTGGATCAATAGCTAGCATCCACAGTTAAGATGCAATATCAAGAAACAAAGGTCATAATACAACTTTATAACCAGGAATAAAATAATTTATTACATCTTACATAGCTCATTTGGCTATCTCATTACAATGCAGCAGAATATAACTATAGCATGGGGTCCTTCATCTTCAAAGTGCCACAGGCAGACATGTTGGTTGTAGACTTGTAATCCTAATCAATAAACTTCACTAATATCAAACAAACCTGCAACATAACAAGTTACAGCCACAAGGGTCAATACATTTGAATTGTATTGGCAAGTGATACTATGGTAGTATAGTGGAGTCTATCATCTATATGCATTTGGCTAAGTGGAGCTTAGGCTTGCTTTGCTCAAAATAGATTTTCCTTATCATTTGAAAACTCTAAGTTTTTTTTACAAAATCTTTCCCAAGGCATCTCCCAATAGAAATTGGTGATCCTTCAACCCTTGTTCAACCACAAGATTTTTAACTTAGAAATTGGGATGAGGAGATTCTTGATAGCTTCCATGTCTTGATGCTCAAATTGTCCTTTACCAGGGACATGGCTAAGTACTTAGATTTTACACTCTGCAGAGGTGGTGCACTTTCCCCACAAGACTTGGTTTCACCAAGACAAGATCTTTCAGAAGCCTTCCCTTAGACCAGAATGGACGCGTTCCAACCTATCAAACCCCTACCACCAACTGTCCATTTGGCTAAGTTATTGCAACATATATGATCTAGGCAGAGCCCATAATGCCAAGTGGCTGCACTTGAAGCTTCTCAACATTTGACATCTCAAATCTCTTTGTTCCTGGGTGGCCATCCACAAGTGATATACAAAAGGTAAACCATAGAAATGGGCCTTGTGAACCACTCAACACAAACCATTCCTTCCATTCCACCCAGGTGATTCATTCACTTAGTTGTTTTATTAAACAAAACACAAGTCCTTGACTTGGAAATTTTCCATGGTATGAATATATATTCCACCCTTGTTTTCTATTAGCTAAGCTAAGCATGATAGTAGTAGGAATCTTAACTTAGAAAATTCTACTAAGGTTTCATCTACTAGGATTTCCCATAGCATGGTTTATACTTAGCAAAAATTCCATGCAAGTCCTACTTAAAAATATCACTATTGCATAGTGAAAATAATGGGACAAAAGTATGAAGCATCACTTGCCTTTTTGGTAGAGAATATAGGTTCACTCCTTGTCCTTGCAATACTCACACTCTTCAAATCACTACAATTCAATCAAGCAAGGCACAATTTCATACTACCATTCAAGCAACATCACATAAAACAATAGAAACAAAACAATGCATGCAAGCATGCCAAACTTTGTTTTATTTACAAAAGTGGTTTATAACAGGTTATAATCATTCTAAAACACTTATTGGTCATTTTATAAAGTGGCAAAACTATTTGCAAAAGATTTTACCTATAAACCATTTTCAAACCAAATCATTATTTTATGTGGTTGAAAATGCCTTTATCAAAGTAGCAATCTTTATAGGGTTTACCAAAGATACTTTTAAGTCATAAAACTTGGTGTTTAGGGTCAGAGAGTTTAAATCAAAACATTTTCCAAAAGGTTTCTTTCTAAAAATTATTTTTAAACAATAATCAACATTTTTCATTGGCTAGAAATGTTTAAATCAAAGATTCATTCTTTTGCTTCACCAAATACATTTTTGAAATCACCAATTGATTCCTAGGGTCAGTAGGTTCATAATAAACCATTTGCCAAAGATTTTATCCTCAAAATCATTTTAGAACAATTTTTATATTCTAAACATGCATACACAAGTTTCTGCAAAAACAGTCAATTTAACAGAAGCAACTTACTAAACAAAGTGCATGGTTGGATAGGGCTTGGCTTGCTGATTCCATTGATATAAAATTTGCAAAATTTGGACGTGTGGTTTGAAAGTTATGAATTTTTCAAATTGGAACAACACATAGATCATTTCTGGTTTTAATCAAACAGTCAGGGCCACGTGGCGCTTTCCTATTCGCCGGTACCGCTTCGGCTGGATCGCGCTCTCTGGTGCGTTGGATCTAAGTTTAATCGCGCGGCTCAGGTTCATCCTTACCCCTTCGATTAGTCAACCTATCCAAGCCATCAAATGAAAATCTAACGGTCCCTATTGCTTTGACCAATAAGCAGCAGCGACTGGCGGCGGAGCGGCTTGGCGGTGGCGTTGCCGGCAATGCAGGAAGAGAGAGAGAAGAAGGAGATGCTCACCAGAATCACGGGATCATGGTGAAGCTCAAGGTACTCGCGAGGAGGCAAGGGGCGCACGCGGATGATCCGAATCGCTCGCCGGAGTTCTTGCTGCCGTCGGGTGCTCTCTGTTGAACACAGTGGCGAGGCTACGGTGCACGCCAGAGAAAAATAAAGGCGGTGTTAGATGCATAGGGTTGTGGCGAGTATGCGCGTGTGAAAGAGAGGAAGAGGGGAGGTCTGGTCTCACCAGCAGTGCTCGTCGGAGCGGAGGCAGACGGTGGCGGTGGTGGTCGTCGTCGTTGCCGAGGTTATGGGGCGTGCGAGGGCGAGCTGGTGCTACGGGGAGGTTCTCCAGGAAATGGGGATCACGCTTGTGTGCTCGAGGAGGCGAGGGGCGACGTCTACTGGCCGGAATCGCTCGCGGAGCTGGCCGGAGACAACGGCAGTGCAGAGCAAAATGGAGGCAGCCTGGTGGCTCTCTGGCAGCGGGGTTTGAGGGGAAATGAAGAGGAGAGGGAGGGTATTTATCAGGCGTGATCACGGGATTAATTCGTCGAGCCATTGCAGCGTATTTACTCTGAGAAGTTAACAGCAGGAAACGGCCGGGAGGAGGGCGTGGTCTACGCGCGGGTGGAGAAGATGATGATGTGGCGTGGGGTCGCTTGGCAGCGAGAGAGAGTGTGTGGGGGTGGGGTCCACGCGTCATAGACTCAGCGGGTTCTGTCTGCGGTGAAAAACGTTTCACTCTGAGGGGGTGGAGAGATGGGCTGTTGGGCTTTAGTGGGCTAGCTGGGTTGGGTCGACTTGTTCATTTTTTCTGTACTGTTTTGTTTTTCTTTTTCCATTTCTTATTTCTGTTTTGATTTTGCTTAATTAATTCAAACATCAATTTGAATTCAAACCTCAACTAAAATTTGTGTAGGATTAAATATTGATTAGTAATGTAATCTGAAGTCAATTTTAGAAGAATTTTTTTATTGCGGTCTTTTAAATTATTCAAAAGTCCCTTTTTAAATCAAATAAGTTTTAATAATATTTTCAAACACCATTTAAATTTCTAAATCCTTCCAAATCTTTTCAGTAAGTTTTATTTACTTAATAGGGTGTCAAAATATTCACCTAGAATCATTTGGAGAATATTTAATGTGATTCATAAATCATTTGAATTGGGTATTTGTTTTAATTCCAATGGAATTAAATATAGTTTTAATTCCCTAAAGTTTATTTAGAAGATTTCTTTAATTTTAATTAAGTTGAATTAAACAACTTTTATTTCACTTGGGTAAATTCCAAAATACTATTTTCTCATGAATTATATAGTTATTCTTATTAGAGATTTGACCTTATTAAAATAGGGATAGAATGGTTAATGCCATTTATTTTATTTTGGAAATCCTTTATTTTATTTGGATTTGGATTATATTCATTCCATTTGCTTATGGATTAGGCCAAGATTTAATTTGGTCTTTAAATATTCTTTATTTAATAATTCGTTCCTTATCTTATAAAATCCATATCTTTTTTATTTAGAGATCCAAACTTGGTGACTCCAATTTGTAAAATCTTATTTGATATTTATTTATCCTTTTAAATATCTTTAGGATTATTTTCTCACCATTTGGTATGGATTTTAGATAAGTGTTTTATTAGCTTTGGAAATTCAATTCCTTTATCTTATTAAATTCATAAGATTTTATCCATGGTTCCAAATTAAGTGAATCCAATTTATATGGTCTTATAACATTTATATTTGTCTTTCATGATCATTTGTGAATGTTTGTTGACAAATTTTTATATGGATCAAATCCATAGGCTTGGAGATAACTTGGAAATGATTTTCTTCCATTAGGGTTTAGGGTTTGGATTTATTTTCCAAGTGTTTAAATTTCCAGATGCATTTCATGAGGAATGCATTTCTTTTGATTTGGATTTTGTTGAATTCAAACTTTAATTAAAGTTTGTTCAAGATGGGATTTTTAAGTTTCCAATTAAAAACAAAAGTTTCTTTTTACCCTAAAATTCAACAATAATTTATTTTGTTTATTTATTTTTCACATTACAAGATTTGGAAAACCTTGGGATGTGACAGGCTACCACCCTTAAAACAAATCTCGTCCCGAGATTTGGGGAGGCTAGGGTTACAAGTTGGCTCAAAACAACTAGGGTACTACCATCCTTAAAAAAATTCCAACTAAATTACTTCTTGACTTGCTTGGGATCTTGTTGAAACTTCTTTGGACACTTGTATGCATAATGGCCTAGCTCTTTGCATTTGAAACACATCACTTGGCTGATATCTTTCTTTTCCTTTGGTATCATTGCCTCTTGTTTGTTTCTTGGGTTCTTCTTCTTTTCTGGGCATTCATTGGCATAGTGTCCTATCTCTTTGCAAGTGTAACATTGCTCTTGGGTAATATCTTTCTTGCTAGGGTTGGGGTATTTCTTCTTCTTCTTCTTCTTCTTCTTCTTCTTGGGTCTCTCCAAAGCTAGGAGTTCTTCTAGTTCATGCTCTTCATATTTCACCACAAAGGTGGGAAATCTTTCTCTCTTCTTGGGGCATTTACTTGAGATATGACCTTCTTCTTCACACGAGTAGCAACACTTTGTGATCACTTTGGATTTGGCCTTATGATGCATAGTTTTGACTTTGCCTTCATCCTTCTTGGTAGAAGTTGTTCCTTCATGAGGGTTTACAAATTGTTGCTGCACTTCACCTTGTTTCCTTTGTTGAACTATGGAATATATGGGGCATTGGATAGGGACATGATTATTTCCTTCACATAGGAAACAAGTAGCTTGAGTTGTGGGGCATTGGTTTGTTGGATGTTTCTCCTCACAATTGGGGCATTGATCTTCATGCTCTTTGGAAGTGTCTCCACAAATATTGCAAGCTTGGGTTCCTTCTAAAATATCATCCTTGACATCCTTGTTGTCAGAAACTCCTTGGAAAAGGTTGTCTTACATGTTGATCATTTGAGTGGCCATCCTTTGCAACAATTGGGATTGAGTTTCCAAAAACCTTTGCATGGTTGGGTCTAACTTATTGTTGTTGGCTAAAAACTGAGTTGTCACTTGGTTCAACTGGGTTTGGTTTGCTAGTAGTTGTTCTCTCATGTGCATCTCTTGGTTGTTGTTGTCACCATTCTTGATGTTGGAGTTCCTTGGAGTAGTCATCTGTTTGGTTTGGATTGGGATTAGATGACTAGAATTGTATTCATGCTATAATAGTATTAACAAGGAAACATTAATACTTGTGTGATTTGTAAACTAAAATAGAGTCCCTAGTAAAGCGTCTTTATAATACTAGCTTGTTGGTTAATAAATTATTGTGGTTTCCATATCATGAACATTGAGATGTTATTAACAACAAGATCATATTGTTAGGACAATGATATGGTGGACATACTCCTATAGATAAGCATAGCATAAAGATCAAGTCATTTTAATAGTTCAATTGCTATATGCTTTCTGATACATAGTAACCTAATTCCTTCGACCATGAGATCATGTTAATCACCATCACCGGAAGAATGCTTTGATGACATCAAACACCACATCATAACTGGGTGGCTATAAAGGTGGCATTGAGTGTTTGGAAAGTGTGGGTTGAGGCACATGGATCAAGAGTGGGATTTGTCCATCCATATGACGGATAGATATACTCTGGGCCCTCTCGGTGGAATGTCATCCAATTAGCTTGCAAGCATGTGACTGGCTCACAAGGGATCACATATCACGGGAATGAGAAAAGAGTACTTATCAGTAACAAGGTTGAACTAGGTATGCAGAGATACCGACGATCAAAACCTCGGATAAGTAAACTATCATGAGACAAAGGGAAATTGGTATCGTATGTAAGTGGTTCATTCGATCGCAAAGTAATCGTAGAAATATGTGGGAGCCATATGAATTTCCAGATTCCTCTATTGGTTATTGATCGGAGAAGTGTCTCGGTCATGTCCGCATAATTCACGAACCGTAGGGAGACACACTTAAGGATTCGATGTTGTTGAGTAGTTATGGAATGATGAGTAAGATACCGAATGTTGTTCGGAGTCTCGGATGGGATCCGGGATATCATGAGGAGATCCAAAATGGTCCGGAGAATAAGATTCATATAAGGAAAGTCTTGTTTCGGAGTTCGGGAATGATTCCGGTGTTTTCACCAGGAATGTTCTAGAAAGGTCTGGAAGGTCCGGCACTCCGGAGGGGAAGGTTACATGGATGTCTCATGACAATGTGGAATGGTTGCATCATGTACTAGGTCACTTGGCTGGGCAAAATAAAGAGAAGAAATCAAATCGAAGTTTGAAAGTCAAATGCCAATTTGAAAAAGTCAAATCTCAAGTTTGCTTGGTGGAGGGAGAGTAGGAAACCTACTTGGGGAGGAAGTCCCACTCCCTCCCACCCGCCGGCCATGAGGAGGAGTTGGAGGAGGACTCCCTCCTCCCCCAAACCGCCTCTCCCCTCCTATATAAGGAGGGGTAGGGCGCCCCCTCTCCCTACACCTCCAAACCCTAGCCTAAGGCGCCACCACCACCACCAAGTGCTGCTGCCGCCACCACCTAGGGATCTTCTCCCAAGTCGTCGAGTTGGGGTATCCCAAACCCTAGCCACTGGCCACACCTCTCCCCTTGGTGGCTCTAAACCCTAGATCGCCAAGGCCCTCTCTCATACTCCACCATACTCGCTCCGGCTTAAGGCGAAGCCCTGCGGGATCTCCCCTCTACTTCCGACACCACGCCGTCGTGCTGCCGGAATCACGAGGAGAGTGCTACAACCTCCGCTGCCTGCTGGAACAAGGGAGAGGAAGGTCTTCATCGAGTACCGAACGTGTGACCGACTGCGGAAGCGCTGCCGGAACGCATCGCCGGAAGGATCATTTATGCGATCTTGAGATCGGAAGTGTACGACTACATCACCCACGAGAATCTGCTCCCGTTAACCGCTTTGGATCTTCGAGGGTTATTATTCTATTGACTCGTTGCTAAAATCTAGTAGATAGATCTTGTCTTGATCATAGATTAGATCTTGATTGTGTGTTCATGCGGTACAATTTTTTTGTTTTCCATGCTACGAACCCCTACAACGCCTGGGGTAGGTCTGGGCCCCCAGGATTCCCCCTTTCTCCCCTTTTGGCTCCGTGGATCTTCTGGTGAAAAATAGTTTTGGCATATTTTCTAGGATTTTTCCTGATAGTTGATTTTCTGCAAAAAAAACAAGACACCAAGGTAATTCTGTGGAAAACAGCGGCAGTCCATGTTAGTTGTATCCAAATCGAACAAGTTTAGCGAAGAAACAATAGCAAAGTGTTTGAGAAAGTACATACGTTTTGGACGTATCAAGCCATCATTGTGAAAAGCCTTTTATGTTTGAGCAAAGGGACTCCTGTTATAAACTTCTTTACAAAAGCTTTGCTTGAAAACTATTTGTCAACTCTTCTCTGACCAAGAACAAAGTTTGCCATTCCCAATTATGATTTATCTTTATGCATCTTTATTGTGACTCCCATACTCGTTGCAAGTTATGTTATATAATGGTGAGTTGCTTTCTATTATGACTTGTGTATTGGTAAGTGTGATGCTTCTTGTCCATATTCTTTTTATCGACACTTCACTCCATAAACCTATGGGCATGTTTACTGAGCTCAGTTTTCGCTTGGGGACAAGCGAGGTCTAAGCTTGGGGGGAGTTGATACGTCCATTTTGCATCACTATTCTATATCATAATTTGCTTCTATTCATTGATATATTTCATATTAAGAGGTTATACTTATGTTGTTTCATCAATTTTTGCATGTTGGATGATTCTTGGAGGATGAACTGTCGGAGTCAGGATTCTGATGGAAAAAACTGTGTCTAGATGCAATTTCGCGAAGATCAGAAAAATACCAGAAAATATATGGAAAATCATATTTTTCCAGAAGACGAAGGAAGCCAGAAGGGGAGGTGGAGTTGGGCCACAGGGGGCCCACACACCCTAGGCGCGGGCCACCCTAGGCCACACCACCAGGGGGTGTGGCCACCCTGGCCCGCCTCTAGCTCTGCCCCTTCGCTTATATCTTCCTCCCGAAACCCTAAAGTTTGGAGAGATACCATAGAAAGATTTCGCCGCCTCTGCGGGGAGGAAACCACAGAGAGAGAAAGAGCTCTCCGGCAGACATATTTCTGCCGGGGAAATTCCTTCCTGAAGAGGGGATATCGTTGCCATCAACACTTTCATCAAGCTAGACTTCATCGCGATCATCATCATCCACACCACCATCTCCACCAGCACCATCATCACCACTCCATCCCGCTGTAACAGTTGTGTTGAATCTTGCATAGTTCTTAGGGGAAACTTTCCTGGTGTTGATTACCTTTGTAGTTGATGCTTTTGAGTGGAACCATTAAATTGTTGTTTATGTTCAGATTGTTATTCATCATCATATCATCTCTGATCTTGATCCATATGATGTCTGATACGTCGGAAACATATCTATAATTTTTGATGTTCCATGCTTGTTTAGTATCTATTTTGCTTTGCTTTGTCTACACTTTGAGGTGTTTTTATATGTTCTGGTACTAACCTCTTAACAATATGCCACAGTGCCAGTTGCCTGTTTTCTTTGTTTTTGGTTCTAGAAAGGCAGAAAATCAATATTGTTGGAATTGGATGGGACAAAAGCCAAAGTCAATATTTTACCGTGGGGAACACGGAGCCAGAATACGAGACGGAGGGGAGGCACCAGGGGGCCACACCCCCTGGAAGCGTGGGCTAACCCTAGCCGCACGTGGGGGTGTGACCACCCTGGTCGCCCCCTGCCTCGCCTCTTCGCCTATAAAGACCCCCCGATGCCAAAACCCTAAGTACCCGATTAATATTCCACGAAACCATCTGTAGCCGCCGCCACCATCATCCCTAGATCGAGGGATCTGAAGCTCTTCCCGGCACCCTACCAGAGGGAAGACCATCCTGGAGGCCTTCTTCTTCATCATGCCATCCTCCGGTATGAAGCGTGAGTAGTTCCACCTTGGACTACGGGTCCATGTAGTAGCTTGATGGTTGTATCTCCTCCTTTGTGCTACCATGTTTAGATCTTGTGAGCTCCGTTCATGATCAATATCATCTATTTGTAATCATGCATGTTGTGTTTGCGGGGATCCGATGGATATTGAGATTACTATGTCATATTGATTAATGGTTTTGTCTTATTGATTCTATCATGTCTATGTTGTTTGTGATCTTGCATGCTCTCCATTTCTAGTAGCTATCTTGGCCAAGTAGATGCTAGTGACTCTAAGAGGGGGTATTTATGCTATATAGTGGGTTCATGCCTCTATTTAATCTAAGGGAAGTGACAGAAATCTCTAAGGTTATATAGATGTGTTGTTGCCACTAGGGAGAAAACAACGGTTCCTTGTTCATGGAACAAGTGGATTGTTTACCTTACACACTTTGCTTAAAGAAGTTATCTGTTGCTTGCAACTTAATACTCGAGGGGGTTCGGATGATAACCTGAAGGTGGATTTCTAGTCATAGATGCAGTTGGATGGCGGTCTATGTATCTTGTTGTATTCCCCAATCGAATCGCATAGGATCATGAATGTCTAGTATTGCATTGTTATGCCTTGCTTAGTCCTGTCAATTGCCCCACAGTAATTTGTTTACCCGGCATGCCATGTTCGTTTCTTAAGGAGAACACCTCTAGTGAACTATGGACTCCGGTCCAATCTTTACCATTGATACACCTTCCACTGTTCATGTTTACTTGTTGCAAACCACTATTACCTTCCACACCATACAGTTAAACCTTTGTTACAGCAAACTAGTGAGATTGACAACCTCACTGTTCGTGGGGGCAAAGTCTTGAGTTTGTGTTGTGCAGGTCTCCAAGTTGCTAGCAACACCTTTGAGTAGTTTCCTTCCTCCTACTAGTTCGATAACCTCTATTTCTTACTAAGGGAAAACTTGCTGATGTGCTCGTCACACCTTGCTCTTGGGGTCTCCCAACGAGGCGTCAATAACATGCCAACAAGCTTTTTCTGGCGTCGTTGCCGGGGAGGCTAAGGACGTCTTCACAAGGGGAGTCCTTCACAACCTTTCTCTTTACTTTTTTTTTGCTTAGTTTCTTTTGCTTGGTTTTGTTTGCCTCTTTTTATCAAAAGCTCAAAAAAAAATTATTTTAGTTTGGTTTGCTTTCTCTTATAAAAAATTCAAAAAAAATAGTTCCTTCTCTAGTTGTTACCTTGCTCTAGCTCACCATGTTCATCCCCAAGTTCACCCTGAAATACCTTTCAATAGGTAGTGGCTCCATAACTGGGAAAGAAAATATTGAAGAATTCTTTAATTATGTTAGCAAACATGTGGATATTGAGGATAGATCTATAGCAGAACTTGCTCCTAATTATGAAATTGCTGCAGCTTCTTTAGTTCATATGTTGGAGGCTAGGTTTGTTAACCTTAACCCCATGATGCAAATTTTGTTTCTCAAACTAAAAGAAGAAGAGGATCCCGAAAAGAGAGAATTTATCCTAGAAACTTTACTAAAAGAGTTCAATGATATTGCTAAGGAAGCCAAAAAGGTCTTTGAACATTTTAATATGCTAGGCTCATGTGTAAATGTTATGGGTACTTTAGATAAAACCAAACCCAAAGATGAAATTAAGATAACCATACCTTTTAAACTTTAAGGAATGCATGAAGCCTTAGAAAAGAATTTTGATTGGATTGTTCCTAAAAATCCATTTGATGAAAGTAGTGAACCAAGGGGAGATGAGAAGGGATCCTACAAAACTCATTTGGATGAGATACCTTTCCTAGTTGAAGAGATTGCAAGTATTGATCTTAATTCTTCACTTGAAAACATTTGATTCTTGCTTCTTGTGCCTAACTTAAAGGCGTTAAAGAAAAGTACTTGTTGGGAGATAACCCAAGAGTTTTCTTGAGTATTGGAAGTTATTACTTAAGTAATGACCTCGCCTTATCCTTTTTGTTTGCTTTTTGTGCCAAGAATAACCTCTAATGAGACGGAAGTAAGATTTGGGGAGTTCCTATCCCGAAATAGATTTTTGTGCTCCACCATAAAAATTCGTGAGGAATCTTTGTAAGTAGGATTGAGCTGATATTTTGTGAATAAATACCCCAGTATGTTAGCTAACTTTCGTTAGATCAACACTTTTTGATTTGAGCAACAGAAGGTCTTCGAAAAAATCGGCTTATACCTGCTGGTCTGTTTTGACAAATTTCTGCCATTATTTGCATTTGCTTCTTATTGATTCCTTTTTTGGTTCTTTTTGGGAAATTGAGCTTTTTGAGGGAATTGCTACGGTAGCTTATGTTTTTAGTGAAAGTTTTGTTGTTCTAAAGCTAAACACAAAGGTTTATTATCTTTTGAATACACTAATGTTGCTAATGAAGATTGTGTGAAGTTTTATGAAGTAAAAAATTCAGGTGTAGAGAGAGAATGATGTAATGAGATGAAGAATTGACAAAATCTCAAGCTTGGGGATGCCACCCCGTGTCACCCCAAGAAATGTTCAAGAGGTACAAGCGTGAAAGCTTGAGGATGCCCAAGGCATCCCCTTCTTCATCAATAAAAAGCTCAGGTCTTTCTAGACACTTCATTTTTATTGTTTCATGCACTGTTGTGTTGTTCTTGGAGCGTCTTAGTTTTCGTTTGGTTTGATTAGTTTGCTTGAATAAAGTAGTTTGGACCCCCGTTCTCGTTGTGTTGTTTCAAATAAGTTGATTGGTGTTGGAGAGGAGTAGTAAGTTCTTGCTCAGTAGTACAAGGAGGAGCTTGCTTTGACGGTGACTTAGACTTTATCATGTCATGCTAGGTGTTGTTTTAAACTTATGCTTAGTGATTCTTTCTATAGCATGACTAGTTCCAAACAATTGGGATTGCTTAGTGTGCCTTGAAGGAATCATGCGTTGTTTTATCATACAAAAGCATAATATTGTGGTATTCTCCTTTGATGCTTTGTTTGGGTTGACTTGGCACACGCTCACACCATGTGATGACTATGAACAAGTCACCATAGCCTCTATGATCATTTAGTCCTTAACTTGTAATACCACTTTATGCTTTGATTAGTAATGTTTTGTCGCTCTGCATGACTATGGACATTATTGCTCTCTTAGTTGGTTGCTCCTAGTATTTTGCTAGCCTCCACTTGTATGAGTAAGGTCTACTCATGCATACAACTCCCAAGAAACCAAGTTATTACAAAGTGTCCACTATAAATTCCTATGCATGGTGTGTTACACCATTCCAAGTATATTCTTATTTTCATCTATCTGCCAATTAAAAAGTATTTTGTTATGTGAAAACTTAGTGATTAAAGCTCTCACAAACTTGATGGCACACTTTATTTTTCTTGCCCCTAATAAACTTGAACCATTGTGTCATCTATGTTGTATATTCTTGCACTTATACGTTGGAATTAGCAGAACCGTGCTGTCACGGGAAACGCTTTCAACATTGCACTTGTACTTTGTACACAGTTGATATCATGCTCTTTTGTCTATGAATGTCGCCGGTGTGAAATAAAGAGGGAGATTGTAAGTCCATGGAGTTATGTATGTGTGTTATAGAAACGCCTAGGCCACTAGCCTAATCCATGCCTAATCATGGTGGAAACTTGCAGCATCACCATAATGACATCTATGAAGCTTTCTTCTTATAAAAAGAGACATATTGAGAAAAGAGAAAAGAGAGAAAAAAAGCACCATATTCCCATGGTAAATAAGAAGATTGCTGAGATGTTCATTGTCTTCTTGCCTTGTCATTTTAATTATGGGATAGCTCATATATCATATGCAAGGGGTACCCCATTGGCGGTTCTCTATGATACACATGTACTTACTATGACAAGAACTTACAGGTGACCAAAGTTGAGTAGCATGAGGTGTGGCCCTCGTATTCAAGGGACATGCGATTGCCAACTTATACTTTGTCAAGCATATACTCCATAGTTTGTTCACTTTAACCTTAATCACTTCAAGATGCTTACGATAGGGGCAATGAGAGCTAGAAGCTAACAAGTACCATAATTTTTGGAAGCTCTTTTTGAGACTTGAAATCCCTTCTTCCTTTTATGAAGGGCCTTTCTTCCACCATTATATTGAGTACTCACCTTCTACCTTTAAGCACTAGTTAAGAGAGCATAGTTGCCATTCTTAGTTCTATGTGCATTGTCCCAAAACTTATTGATTAATGCATATTGTTGATATTACTTGCTCTTGTGCTATTTGTATCTAGTCACTCTTATGAACTTTGAAGGTGTCCTATGCATCTATTTGCTACTCCATGAGGGACAAGATGAATGCCACTATGCCATGTTTTCTATATGTGAAACAAACAAACGTTGTTCAATGCATGTTATTCATGATCTTTGTTTGTAGCCTTTCATGTTGCATGCATAGTTACTATGTCTTACTGTTAGAACTCCATCTTTCATGCTCATGTTTAGAGTTCTTTGATCCCAACTTTCAATGCTTGCAAATGGTTTGATATTGATGGTGCATGTCACCTCAAAAATTCTTCTTTTTATCACTTACCTACTCGAGGACGAGCAGGAGTTAAGCTTGGGGATGCTTGATACATTGGAAATGTATCTATATTTTTTGATGTTCCATTCTTGTTTAGTATCTACTTTGCTTTGCTTTGTCTACACTTTGAGGTGTTTTTATATGTTTTCTGGTACTAACCTATTAACAAGACGCCATAGTGCCAGTTGCCTATTTTCTTCTATTTTTGGTTCGAGAAAGGCAGAAAATCAATATTCTCAGAATTGGATGGGACAAAAGCCAAAGTCAACATTTTAGCGGGGGAACCCAGAGCCAGAATACAAGACGGAGGGAAGGAACCAGGGGCCACACCCCCTGGCGGCGCGGGCTAACCCTAGCCGGGCCTGGGAGGGGGTGTGACCACCCTGGCCGCCCCCCTGCCTCGCCTCTTTGCATATAAAGACCCCCCGATACCAAAACACTAAGTACCCGATCAATATTCCACGAAATCGTCTGTAGCCATCGAAACCATCGTCCCTAGATCGGGGTGATCTGAAGCTCTTCTCGGCACCCTGTCAGAGGGGAGATCATCCCGGAGACCTTCGTCTTCATCATGCCAGCCTCCGGTATGAAGCGTGAGTAGTTTTGCCTTGGACTACGGGTCCATGTAGTAGATAGATGGTTGTATCTCCTCCTTTGTGCTACCATGTTTAGATCTTGTGAGCTTCGTTCATGATCAAGATCATCTATTTGTAATCATGCATGTTGTGTTTGCGCGGATCCGATGGATATTGATATTACTATGTCAGATTGATTAATGGTTTTGTCTTATTGATTCTATCATGTCTGTGTTGTTTGTGATCTTGCATGCTCTCCGTTTATAGTAGCTATCTTGGCCAAGTAGATGCTAGTGACTCCAAGAGGGGGTATTTATGCTAGATAGTGGGTTCATGCCTCTATTTAATCTAAGGGAAGTGACAGAAATCTCTAAGGTTGTAGATGTGATGTTGCCACTAGGGAGAAAACAATGGTCCCTTGTTCATGGAACAAGTGGATTGTTTACCTTACACACTTTGCTTAAAGCAGTTATATGTTGCTTGCAACTTAATACTGGAGGGTGTTCGGATGATAACCTGAAGGTGGATTTCTAATCATAGATGCAGTTGGATGGCGGTCTATGTATCTTCTTGTATTGCCCAATCAAATCTCATATGATCATGAATGTCTAGTATTGCATTGTTATGCCTTGCTCGGTACTGTCAATTTCCCCGATGTAATTTGTTTACCCAGCATGCCATGTTTGTTTCTTAAGGAGAACACCTCTAGTGAACTATGGACCCCGGTCCAATCTTTACCATTGATACATCTTCCACTATTCATGTTTACTTGTTGCAAACCACTATTACCTTCCACACCATACAGTTAATCCTTTGTTACAGCAAACCAGTGAGATTGACAACCTCACTGTTCGTTGGGGGCAAAGTCTTGAGTTTGTGTTGTGCAGGTCTCCAAGTTGATAGCAACACCTTTGAGTCGTTTCCTTCCTCCTACTGGTTCGATAACCTTGGTTTCTTACTGAGGGAAAACTTGCTGCTGTACTCATCACACCTTTCTCTTGGGGTCTCCCAACGAGGCAACAATAACACGCCAACAATGTCTCGTGAGTAGTTCATTTAGTTCTTGAGGACATGGGAGAAGTCATGTTGTTAGTAGTGGAATTGTGTTGAGGTATTATTCAATGGTTTAATATTTAAGTTGTGGTGCTATTCTTCTAGTGGTGTCATGTGAATGTCGACTACATGATACTTCACCATTTATGGGCCTAGGAGAATGCATTGTGTATTTGGCTACTAATTGTGGGGTTGCCGGAGTGACAGAAATCTGAACCCCCGTTAGGAAACATTTGCACAAGGGAGTGTAGGATCTCAGAGTTTAAGGTTGTGGTTAGGTTTTTATCTTAATTACTTTGTTGTAGTTGCGGATGCTTACAAGGGGTATAATCACAAGTATGTATTAGTACAAATAAGGTTGGTACATTAGCACAGGTTCACCCACACAACACTTATCAAACCAAAGAAGATTAATCAACTATATGAAACGAAAGCACTTAGAAGTATTCCCATGTGTCCTCGAGAACGTTTGGTCCTCATAAGTATTACCACCGGCTTGTCCTTTGCTAAGAAAGGATTGGGCCACTTGCTGCAATTATTTGCTATCTTAATTTACTTGCACTTTATTTCCTTGCTTTATCAAAAAAAACCTAAAAATCCATTTGTTAAGTATTTACAGAGATTTCCTGCTCCAAACCACTAGTCAACACCTTCTGCTCCTCGTTGGGATCGACACTCCTATTTATCAAAAGTACTATGATACACCCCCTATACTTGTGGGTCATCACTGCCCTATGGTGTGGGCCCCTCGGGCCTCCATCGACCTTGCCCCTTTGCCTACATAAAGCTCCCTGAGGCAGAGACCCTAAGTACCTGGTCATAATTCCACGAAGAAGTCCATAGCCGCCACCACCATTGCCCTTAGATTGGGAGGGATCTGAAGCTCTTCCCGGCACCCTGCCGAAGAGGGGAGATCATCCCGGAGGCCTTCTTCATCACCATGCCAGCCTTCGGAGTGATTTGTGAGTAGTTCATCCTTGGACTATTGATACGTCGGAAACATATCTATAATTTTTGATGTTCCATGCTTATTTAGTATCTACTTTTCTTTGCTTTGTTTACACTTTGAGGTATTTTTATACACTTTCTGGAAACTAACCTGTTGACAAGATGCCACAATGACAGTTGCCTGTTTTCTGCTATTTTTGGTTTTAGAAAAGCTAAATAATGAATATTCTTGGAATTGGACGGGACAAAAGCCAAAGTTACTATTTTTCCTGGAGCGATACGGAAAATCGAAGCAGAGGAGGAGTAGGGCACCAGGGTGGACACACCCTAGGGTGGCGCGGGCCCACCCTGGCCGCGCCACCAGGGGGTGTGGGCCCCCTAGGCCTTCAACGACCTTGCCTCCTTCGCCTATAAGACGCCCCCGACTCAAAAACCCTAAATCATCAACTAGAAAGCCACGAAAAGTTCTGCAGCGCTGCCGCCACCGAATGGGAGAATCGGGGGACAGAAGTCTTTGTCCGGCACCCTACCGGGACGGGGAAGTGCCCCCGAAGCCATATCCTTCGATCTCCACCACCATCTCCATCGATCTCCATCGCCATCTTCATCACCGTTGCTGATTCCCATGATGAGGAGGGAGTAGTTCTTCCTCGAGGCTAAGGGATCTACCGGTAGATATGTGTTCATCTCTCTCTCTCTCTATGCATGGTCTTGTTGTGATCATGAGCTTTGTAATCAAGTAGATCTACCTTGCTACTCAAGTGCTTCAATAGATCTCTGCTCTCCCCACGTGTGTGAAAGTGACAGCGTGCACGCCGTGGTGGCACTTAGGCTAGAGTCTACATAAATACTCATCGTGCTTTAATAGATCTATGTTTTACCCACGTGTGTGAAAGTGACAGCGTGCATGCCGTGTGTGGCACTTAAGCTAGATTACATATATATATTTATCATGAGTTATATTTGGAGTTGGATGTCTTTATGAAATTGTGGTGTTTGTTGGAACCATCTAGCGCTCAAGGTGACAGTGTGGGGTTGAGTGCTGTTATAGCCCTACCATGGATTAGAGTGTCCAACCGGAGAGTAGTTCAGGGTAGTATCACAAAGAGAAGATATTTATATGAGAGTGTTCACTAGTGAAAGTATGATCCCTAGGCCTTGTTTCTAAGCATTGAAACACCATTCGCAACTAGATCTGTTACATGTTTGCTTGCTTCCAGTATTTTCCTACCCGTCAGAAGCTCTTTTCTGGCACCGTTACCACTTATAATTATCCATATCACTTGTATTTCACTATCTCTTCGCCGAACTAGTGCACCTATACACCTGACAAGTGTATTGGGTGTGTTGGGGACACAAGAGACTTCTTGTATCTTGATTGCAAGGTTGCTTGAGAGGGATACCTTTGACCACTTACTCATTGAGTTCGATAAACCTTGGGTAATCCACTTAAGGGAAACTTGTTGCTGTTCTACAAACCTCTTCACTTGGAGGCCCAACAACTGTCTACAAGAATAGAAGTGCGTAGATATCAACTATGGTCCATAGCAATAGATAGATGGTTGTTTCTCCTGTTTGTGCTACCATGTTTAGATCTTGTGAGCTGCCTATCATGATCAAGATCATCTTATTGTAATTCTATATGTTGTGTTTACGGGGATCCAATGGATATTGAGTATTATGTCAGATTGATTATTGATTCTATCATGTCTATGTTATTTGTGATCTTGCATGCTCTCCGTTGCTAGTAGTTACTCTGGCCAAGTAGTTTCTTGTGACTCTAAGAGGGAGTATTTATGCTCGATAGTAGGTTCATGCCTCTGGTAATCTAGGAGAGTGACAGAAACTTCTAAGATTGTAGATGTGCTATTGCTACTAGGGATAAAACAACAATCCTTTGCCCAAGGGCAATTGTATTGTTTACATTACACACTTTGCTTAATGCAATTATCTGTTGCTTGCAACTTAATACCCGAGGGTTGTTCGGATGATATCCCGGAGGTGGATTATTAGTCATAGATGCATTTGGATTACGGTCTATGTATCATGTTGTAATGCCCAAATGAATCTCATAGTAATCTTCATGTCAAGTACATTCATTGTTATGCATTCTTTATTTGTCAATTGCCCTGCTGTAATTTGTTCACTCAGCATGTTATTTATCTTATGGAGAAAACACCTCTAGTGAACTATAGACCCCGGTCCATTCCTTCCCATCGATCTATTGTTTACTTTCTTCTGCAATTACCAAAAGTAGTTACTATCTTCCACACTATACGTTTAATCCTTTGTTTTCAGCAAAACCAGTGAGCTTGACAACCTCATTGATAAGTTGGGGCAGAGTATTTTGGTTGTGTTGTGTGCAGGTTCCATGTTGCCAGCAACACCTTCGGAAGTTACTCCTATATCCTACTGGTTCGATAACCCTGGTTCTATAATTGAGGGAAACTTTCTGATGTGCTCATCATACCTTCCTCTTGGGGTTCCCAACGAGCTCTACATCATCTGAGCCATCATGGGGAAGGATGAATGAGTAGCGGCGATGGAGATGGTGATGACGGCGTGTTGATGGTGGCGTCGGAGTGGTTATGGTGGCTACAACCCAGTGGCCTTGGATCTTTATTTTGAGAAGTTGGAAAAATTCACTTTTTCAACCTCTCAAATGGCTAAGTCTGGTCCCTGCAGCTCCTACATACTATGCTATTTTTGTTCCTTTTGCCTTTGTTTTATCCATAATCATCATCAAGACCTACACACATGTCAAAGACAAGGAAGAGGGATAAAATTCTACCTAAACTACTAAATATGCAAAGCTCATATGAGAATGAATGCATAACAGAAACCATGCATATTTGGCATCACTGCAGCTAGATAAAGCAAGAGATGGGTGGTTGATATGCATAAAATACTTCTATAAAAGTGTACATAAATTCCACTCATCAACTGGCACGGGATCGGTTGATCATACCGACGGCGCACCATATGCACCATGGCATGGACGACGTGTAGATCGTAGTCGATGGTAGCACTGTCGGTGAAGTCCCGAATGATGACGACGAAGATGATTCGAGGGGGACGTCCATGGAAGCCTTCCAAAGAAGGCGTACCAGCCTGCCGTGAGGCTGCGACAACCTGCCTAGGCAGGCGCGATAGCATAGAGGGCAGGCGCACATGCGCGGTGTAGATCGTCGATGCTGATGGTCGGAGTAGAGGCACGAGTGGATGACGGTGGTGGGTGACTCAATCCGATCTAAGATCATTAAACCAAAAAAATAAAACCAATCAAGAGATCGGAAAAAGAGACTTACAGGACAGCCGACCATGGATCAACGAACAAACCATGCGTACGGGTTGCGCAGCCCCCGACAGAGATCATGGATATCGACCTCCCCCGGGGCAGCGCGGTGGAAGCGTGTTGCTCGGCTAGGGCGACGCCAAAGGAGGGGGCAGCGCAAGGTTGAGGAGAGGCAGCGACGACGCTAGGGTTTTGGCGGCGGCTCTAGGAATTTAGGTCTGATACCATGTAGAACGATAGAGAGGGATTGGCGAAATATGATGGATGTATTATTGAGCCTCATGGGCGATGTACAGGAAATCATCTTGGAGTTCAAATCAAGTTATAATAGAGTCCTAACTATCCTAAACTACCATAACAACCATGTATGTATAATACTCTAACAATTATATTTGAGTATTGGCAGAATTGCACAGATATGCCTAGGCAGATATCGGTGGGGTTATGTGGCATGTGGCGTGTGCATGTACAGTAGGGTGTGGGGAGGTAGGCATTGTGAGGAGTCGTCTCAAAAATATGCCTAGGCAGATATCGGTGGTATCTTGTTGTAACATCCCAAAAATATTGATCATGCTTATCAAATTCTAATCACTAAAATTAGGGTTAACAAAAACTTTGATTAAATAAAAAACCAAATGAATGCATGTGTGTATGTGAGGATTGTATGAATGCATGAATGGACTTGTGTGATTAACCTAAATAGCAAGAAATGGTTTAAAGATGAAAATTATATCATCTAAAACATTTCCAAGCAGAAACAAATCAAGAGAAAATCAAAAACAAAACAAATAAAGCAAATGGTCATTTTTCAAATCTTGCTCACTAGGTCACTTTGAGTGTTTCTAGTCCAAGATTTCAAACAGAAACTTTTCCATTTTTTTACCCCTTGCAAGACCAAGTAAAAGTGAATCAAAGCCCACCTTTCAAACTTACAGAAACATTTAGAAACCCCATTCAAATGACAATTGAAAATTGAATCTATAACATATGTGAAGATCACACATTTTCAAAACCCAACCAAACCAGTGCCCCTTGACCAATCCAACTAACTAGAGACTCCCTAGTATGTGCCTAGCAAACCCACCAAGTCTGAATCCAAAATTCAAATTGAATTTCTTTCGGCCATTTCATCATACACATTGTGATCAGCAAACAACAAAACATCAAACACTATTAGTAGCAGTAATTTTGGCCAACCTTGTCCCCTTCCTAGCACATTCGACACTCTCAGTAGATGATCAAACTAATCCAACTAGCTTTAGCACCACTGTGAGTAAGCATAGCCATCAATGGTGACCATGTCAAGAGCACCATTGCCACCCCCATGTCGCCAGCAAGCTAGAGGAAGCACTAGCTTCGCCAACCTTGTCTGGGACACGCAGCACCGTCCACCGCCACCCCCTGTCCAAGCCCTGAGCGCAGCCAGCCACTGGACCACCCGCCAAGCTCGCGCCCAGTTCCTCTACGTGCGAGCCGAGAGCGTGCCAGTGAGCCGCATGCGACACCAGCCCACAGACTGCGCGCCGCCCTCGCCGCTTGCATACGTGATCACCAGCACCCCAGCACCCCGCGAGACAACCCTGTTCGCCGCTGCGTGGACCACGCACGTTGTGCACCATTAAAATTGCCGTCGGACGCGCCCAGAGCGCCGCGACATTTCGACCGTTCAGCACCACCCCACGCTGCATGACCATGCCGTTGAGCTTCGCCAGGGAGCACAGCACCGCCCCAACCTTTGCCCATGCCATTAGCACGTTGTGCCGACGACACCGACAAGCTCCACCCACACCATTCGGTCCCCTCGTCGCACTATAAATAGAGGCCCTCCCAGCTCAAACCCTTCACACCATCTCACTCCCCACCTCTCACTGATCACACCCACTCACCCCCGGAGCAAGGTGAGCACTTAACGAGGTTTAATCTCATCAATGCCCATTGTTATGGGCTTAGGTTTTGGAGAAGATGGGGATGATGGAGATCATGGAACGGTTAACAGACAAGCAACCAGGGGACACGAGATTTACCCAGGTTCAGGCCCCGGAGGGAAAACCCTACTCCTGCTTGTCTGCTCTTGATTACGGTGGAACCGAAAGTTACAAGGGTGCGCAGATTCGATCTGGCGTGAGGTGCGTATGCGAGAGTATGAGTCGAGAGATCTAGGACATGCCCTCCTGGCCTTTATATAGACTTAGGCAGGTCCCGGGCGTAGTCCTAGTCGGTTATAGGTTCTAGGGTTTTACCCCTTTGAATTTCCTATCTATGCTAGTCTTGCTCTCCAAGGATCCGAAGGCGTCATGGGCCTTGGCCACCCGAAACTCTTCATGGGCCAGCGTATGTCTGCTGTGGGCCTTCCTTGGGCTGGACCAGGTATGCTGAAGTTACGTACCCGTAGGGTATAACCATGTTAGTAGCCCCCGAGTGATCAGTCGAATCGTAGATTCGGCTGAGGACTCTTCAATCCTTCGGGTGCAACTATGTATAAACATTATATGTGTGTAGGGATTGTTGATACGTGTGCCTGACTCACCCGACGGATCAGGGTCAGTTAACTGCCTTAGGACGAAACAACACGATCTTCATCAGGTTTGAGTCCCTTAACTTGAACCCGGAACATATGCTGGCGTAATTCGACTCAGGCCGCGGAGGACTTACAGGAGTGGAATTCCAGTGTTTTTAATTGATGTACCCAACGCGTCCGTCGGGATTTTTCATCACGCCTGTTGGCATGGATTTATACTAGCAGAGCGCAGTCGTGTACGTTGCCAGGCCATCAGATGATATCTGCAGGTCTTATCTTTGCATCGCAGACGCAGCATCCGAACATTTGTCACCACGGAGGTTCTTCGGGTGGCCAAGGAGATTGTCGCTCACTCAGCGTTTTGTTGGGGCAGAGCTGCCAAAAAGTTTTTGCGTGCTGATCCGAAAGATCGCAGTCGAAGATTTCATAGGGTGCGCGACCAGCGCTCCCTATGGGAGTAGCCCCCGAGTGTCTGTTCGAGTCGTAGACTCGAGCAGAGATTTTAGTTCAAGCATTGTTCATTTGTTAAGTCCGTAGGACACGAAAATTTTCGGATGCTTAAATTCATCCTCCCTATGGGAGTAGCCCCCGAGTCCGTAGTGGAGTCGTAGACTCGACGTAGGACTCGAAGAAATACTTTGTCTTTGCTCATCTTCCGGGTGTGCGACCAGCGCTCCTGATAGGAGTAGCCCCCGAGTATTTAGTCGAATCGAAGATTCGAGTGAGTACTCTTAGCTGTGGAGCCGGGGAATTGTAGTTGGTGCTAGTATAGATTTTGATGACATCACTGCTGACGATCGATGACCTCAAGCGTCTGCTACGCCAGAGATGACTTGATTGGACGAAACGTGGGTCCCACTTGCTGACTTTGAATTGACCGGTCACGCGCGGCGTGGAGATAATTACGGCGTCTCCTCGATTTCCGCACGTAGTGGACGGCGTGGTAACGACGGTTCGTTGTGATGTTGACACGTGTACGGTCAGATCTGCCGTTGGCGTTAGGTCTTCTGGATGGACGGCTGCCGTGCGTCGTCTTCGCTGTTATAATCATTGGGGAAAGCCGCGGTTTGTTTTCACCGCATCAGTTCTTGTTTTCACTGCCTCCTTGTGCTCTAGCGTTTCTTGTTGCGCGCTGGGATTTCCTTCCACATTTCCGTCGTCGTTTCTGCGTTTTCACCGCCGGCCCCGTCGTAGCGCAATGGGGAAACCAAAGAAATCGTCATCTTCGGTTGGGACCAGCGCCACCGGAGGAAAGAAGGGCACCACCGCTACCCATGTCACCGATGGTGGCTGGCGGCGATCAGAGACGCGTGAGAGCGATCTCCGCAAGCTTCGCGAGCGGGGCCTGATCCCGCAAGATAGGGAGGCCGTCAAACTCCCCGGCAATGAGGTAATCCCCCGTCCCCCATCTGGGTATCGGGTTATGTTTCTCGCCTTCGTTATGCGTGGGTCTTCTTTTCCAGTCCACAACTTCCTCCGTGGACTGCTCTTCTTCTATGGGATTCAGCTTCATCATCTGTCTCCCAATTCTCTTCTCCATATTGCGTGTTTTATCACTTTTTGCGAGTGCTGGCTTGGCATTGAGACGCACTTTGGCCTTCCGGAAGCTCTATTCCGTGAAGAGGCAACCTGGTTCGGATGGTGTGTATCCCATTGGGGGTTGCATCATCTCCCTTAGTCCAAATCTTCTCTTCTTTTCTTTTTCCATGTCCGAATCTGTCCAGTACTGGCGGAGGCGATGGTTTTATATCCGCGACTCCGTAGTACCCGGGCAAGATTTTGGTCTTGTTCCCTTTGACCCCTCCCAAATGATTGAGCGGAAAAGGTCTTGGAAAAACCAAATCTTGGATGGTGAGGTGGCGGAGATAGAGGCCCTTTACCGTCGGGTGGAGGATCTCTAGCTGATTCCGGAGAAGGAGGTGAACGGCGTGGACATCATCCGGACTTTTCTTGAGCGTCGGGTGCAGCCTCTCCAAGCGAGGGCGCACCCGATGTTTCTTTATTCTGGGCGTCGTGATCCGACGAGGGTTTCGGCTAAGAAAATCTCCGAGGGGGATCTTGACAGGGCCCTTCGCGCACTGCTGAAGTTCAAGGACGGAGAAGAAATCCCGGGGAAGTCGCTAACTCCTCCATTTTCTTCGACGTTGGTCGTACCGCAGGTGTAGATTTGTGCACGTAGTGCTTTTTGTCGGCTGTGTATTTATTTCCTTTGTTTGCTAACAAAGTTCCTTCTGATTTTGCAGATCTTCAAAGTGTCGGGCATGGTACCGCCATTGCCTGAAAAGTATCTGAATGCCCCGGATAATGAAGTGGTTGAGTCCGTGTCCGAGCTGCCGTCGGCGCGATCTCCGGCGGAGGATGCTGACGAGTCGAGTGAGGACCATACGCGCAAACGATCATGGAGCTCCAGCGAGTCTTTGGATGCCTCGACTCCTCCGACTCCCAGAAACCCTCTGGGCCTTGAGCGTCATAGTGACGATTATGGAGGTTCTTCCTCTCCCCTTCCTGCCATTCCTGTGCGGGCTGTAGCGCCGCACCCGCCAGTGAAGCGGAAGAAGGAAGAAAAGAAGGAGGAGAAGAAGGAAGAGAAGAAGGAGGAGAAGAGAGCCCGAAGGACTCCTCCTGTCTTCGACCTGAGCTTACTGGGCTCGTAAGTTTCTTGTTGTACTATTGTCCTTTTGCCTTCATGATTTTTGCACTTGTGCTGATTGGTTCGTATGCAGGCATTCCTCCCACGATTCCTCCAGTGATGGTGCGCGGGAGATGATGGGGGAGTCGAAAATTGCGTCTCCTCCTCCTCAGACTATGGCGACTTCAGGTGGCGCGGCTCCGGATCCTCCGTTGCAGGAGGTGCAGGTGGTTGCGCCTCAGAATTTCGCAGGCGGGCCTTCGGAGTCGCCATCAGAGCATGTAAGTTTTTCTGCTTCATGTCACGGGGGGAGCCCCCGAGTGTCTTCGTGTGCTGATTTTGTTTTTACTCCTTTGTGTTGGGCGTAGCCCCCAAGTCCTTTTCTTACTTCTATTTCCTTGTTCTGCAGCCTTTTGTGCAGGAGGCCAAGCGGCTGGTGCAGGAGCATCTGGTGCTGGAGGCTAACCTTCGGCAGCTTCAAGGTACCTATTCGCCTTTTGGTGCTTTTTTCGTTTATTCCGGACCTGCTTTCTGACGTTTCTTGTTTTGAATGCAGAGGAGCATAATACTTCTCTCCGTGAGGTCGACGCTCTCAAGAAGAGCCATGGTCAATCGGAGCAGAAGGCCGAAGCCGCCATTGGCGCGAAGGAACGCCTCGAACTAGAGCTGACTAAAGCAGCCGAAGCGAAGGAGCGTCTGCAGCAGGAGGCCGCGGATCGTGAGGAGCAGCTGGCCACTGTTGCGGCTGCTCGTGAAAGAGAGGTAGCAGCGAAGCTCATGGCTGCTGCCAAGGCTATTTCGGGTGAGTGCTAGATTTGTGCTTGTTTCTTCATGCCTCGTGTCTTCTTCTGTGTTGCTTTTCTTCATGTCTTCCTTCTTATTTTCTGTCTCAGATGTCGCAGGCATCGAGTTCGACCGCGGTGCTCTAGAGCACGGGAGTGCTCTAGATGATGCTACTGTGGCGGTCGAAGACCGCTGCAGCACCGTCGTCAGCTCCCTTGCCAAGGCGAAGGAGGTCCTTGGCCGCTTCTACAAGGAGCTTCTTCCTAAGGGCGCGGCCCTCGATGATGTGGATGCTCTGGCGGAGGCTCTGTCAGCCAAAGCGCCTGCGGCGTACAAGCGCAAGCAGAAGGGCGTCGGTGCGTCCGTCGGGCTGGCGATGGCCTTGGAGGCTGGAGCGGAGCTGGATCTTCCCCATATCACCTCCCGGATGCCGACGACTGCAGATGGATCCGAGGTAGCCTTTGCTGCCTACTCTTCTCGCTGCAAGCGATATGGGCCCAAGCTCATTGATTTGCTGTCTGAGTATGCACTGCGGCAGCAGGGCAGGGCCAAAGCTAGGCAGTCTAGCTCCGAGGCGACTCAGGGTGCCGCGTCTTAGGCGTTGTAGACGTAGCATAGTTTGTAGTTTGCTTTTGTTGTAAATATCTTGAAGAATACCATCTTTGTGCCACGTAGTGGCCTTATATGTTTAATGAATTCTTCTGAGTTGTGCTCTATCATTGTCTGAATGTCTGTGTTCCTTTCTTTCTCTGCTGCTATAGGTTCCTTCGGGTGCTGACCCTGTTGACACCCCGTCCGCAATGCCGCTGCGACCATCTTTGGATGATTCCTCGCAACTCGCTTTTCTTCGGGGTCGTGTGCGTAGTCTGGAGAGGGAGTTGCTCGGGTTACGCGGTCATGCCGACGTTTGGAAGTCCAAGGCGGATCGTGGTGCAGCCAGAGAGGAGTACTTGATGGCGGAACTGGTTCGGTTGTCCGAGCAGCTGCAATGTAAGTTGTTCTTTGGTTCGAGCTGTAGCTCAGTTCTTCGGATGGGCCTGCTGGCCTTACTCTTATTTTGTGCAATTATCGCAGGTGCGAACCTTGCTCCGAGGGAAGAAAAAGAGCGTGTCGCTGTTCGGGTCAATTGCTTGACTCAACAGGACATGGAGGCTGGCGGCTTCTCCTGGATGGATCGTGATCGCGCCATGGCTCTGGCGACGGTGCAGGATAATGTTCATCAAGTTTCGCGGGTGCTCCGCCAAGTGCAGACATCGCTTTCCTCGGTGCTGCACGTCATGTTTCCTTTGGATGCCGTACCGATGAGCCTTGCGGGTCTTCTGTCGAAGTTTCAAAGCGTGAGCAACGTCAAGGAGTTGGTGCGACAACAGCTCGTCACTGGAGTCAAGGCTGCGTTGTCTCTTGTGAGGCTGCACCGGCCTGATGTAGATTTGGCTGTTGTGGCAGCCGGGCCGCCTCTTCGGCCGGATGGTGGTGAGTGGGACATGCGGCCACATTATGCGGCTGTAAGGCAGTATGCCGAACAGGTCGTAGATTTGTTTGAGCAGCGTGCCCAGGTTATTCTTCAACATAGGTAGTACCTGTAAAAAGAGATAGATGTAAAATTTGTATATTTCGGCTGGGCGTGTTATGCCCTTTGTTGTAAAGGTTTGTTTGTTGTGAGCACGCAGTGCTTTGATTGAGTACGTGTTCTTTTCGTTTGCCTGACGTTGTCAGCTACTCAGATGTACACGTTTGATCCTCAGTCAATGAATTCGTGAGGTGGGGGAGCCCCCGAGTGCGTATGTAGCATGTAGTAAATTTGCAAAATAACGAACTGAAGTTTTGGGGCGAGACACTTAGCTTTATTTATATCGTAATGGAGGAGGTACATTGTTCGTCTGAATAGCCTTTGCTGAAAGCCTTATTGAAAGTAAAGGGGGTAGGTTGCTACGGATAGAATCGTCGCAGGTGCGAGATATTCCATGGGTTGGAGTATTCGACTCCAGACTCCACGTGCTTGAGGCGATAGGCGCCACCTGGGATGACTTCGGTGATGACGTATGGTCCTTCCCATGATGACTCGAATTTTGTCGGTCGCTCTTGCTTGAGTCGCAAGACGAGGTCTCCTTCGACGAAGGACCTGGGGCGAAGCCGGCGGCTGTGGTAGTTGCGGAGACTCTGCTGGTACACCGCTGATCGAGCTGCTGCTATGTCTCTTGCTTCATCTAGTGTGTCGACGGCATCTTCGAGTGCAGCCGTGGATTCGGCTTCACTGTATGCGACGACCCGAGGGGCCTGGTGGCGTACTTCGGCTGGCAGCACGGCTTCGGCCCCGTGTACGATGAAGAACGGTGTGTAGCCTGTGGAGCTGTTTGGCGTGGTCCGTAAGCTCCATAGGACGGATGGTAGCTCTTTAGTCCAGGCTCCTGCTTTCTGTTCGAGTGGGCTCATTAGGCGCTTCTTGATGCCCGCGTCGATTAGGCCGTTGGCATTTTCCACTTGCCCGTTCGTTTGCGGGTGTGCCACTGAGGCATACGTGATGTTGATCCCGAGGCCTTCGCAGAAGTCCTGGAATTCCTTGGAGATAAAGTTCGATCCATTGTCGGTGATGATGCTATGCGGTATGCCGAACCTATAGACAATGGACTCGAAGAACTTGATGGCCGTTTTGCCTTTCTGGTTGGTAACCGACATGGCCTCGATCCACTTGGTGAACTTGTCGATTGCGACCAGGAGGTAAACGTGTCCCCCTTTCGAGGACTTTGGCAGTTTGTCGATCATGTCGAGGCCCCATTGAGCAAAAGGCCAAGCTATGGGTATGGGTCTGAGCTCGGACCCAGGTGCGTGCGGTTTGTCGGCGAACCGTTGGCATCCGTTGCATCTTCGGACGATGTCCTTTGCATCGCTCATGGCCGTTGGCCAGTAGAATCCTGCTCGTAGAGCTTTGGCGACAAGGGAGCGGCTACCTGCGTGATGGCCGCAGATGCCCTCGTGGATGTCTTGGAGGATGGTTTCCCCGTCACCGATGGTGACGCACCTTTGTAGTACACCGGTAATACTGCGCTTGTACAGCTCGCCGTTGATGATGGTGAAGGCTTTTGACCGACGAGATATGCGCCGGGCATCTGTCGGGCTGTCGGGCAGTTCTCCATTTAACAAGAACTGGAGGTATGGGCACGTCCAGGTTTCTTCGACTGCCATGACCTGCATTAGGTTGACCATGGCTACCTCTGTGTCCAGCTTTTCGGGTCCTTCGTGTCCTTCGGGCAGCGTGGCCCCCGAGTGTTCTGCTTCTTCGGGTGATCCCATGGGGAATTTCCGCTTGATGGATGGTACGCAGATCTGTTCGAGGAACACACCTGGTGACACCTTTGCGCAAGTGGAGCCGATGTTGGCGAGTGTGTCTGCTTCCTCGTTGCTTTCTCTTTCGACGTGTCGAAGCTCGCAGCCGTTGAATTCTCCTTCGAGTGCGTTGTAGAGCGCGCGGTACGCGATCATGTTTTCGGCGTGTGCGTTGCACTCATTCATCGTCTGCTGGATGACGAGGTTGGAGTCACCATAGATGACCAGGCGCGTTGCGCCGCATATCTTTGCCATCCTCATGCCGTGGATGAGGGCTTCGTATTCAGCCTCATTGTTAGAAGCTCGGAATTTCATCCGAAGGACGTATTTCATAGTGTCGCCTTGTGGGGAGGTCAGTATGACCCCCGCTCCTGCTCCGGCTTCGCGCTTGGAGCCGTCGAAGTGCATCGTCCAGGACTGTGACATATCTGGGGTGTCTGGCAGCTGTAGTTCCATCCAATGTACCAGGAAGTCCGGAAGGACTTGAGATTTGACTGCGAGTCGTTTCTCGTAGACGATGTCCAAGGGTGACATCTCGATGCCCCACAGGGCCACGCGTCCTGTGGCCTCTGGATTATTCAGGATGCTGTTCAGGGGTGCCTCATTGACGACCATCACCTGGTGCTCCTGGAAATAGTGGCTCAGCCGTCGAGCTGTCATGAACACGCCGTAGGAGAGCTTCTGGTAATGAGGGTACCTCTGCTTTGTTGGTGTCAGTACCTCGCTAAGGTAGTAGATTGGGCGCTGGACCCCGGGTCTTGCCTTCTTCGGGTCGTTCGACCACGAGCACGGTGCTGACCACTTGGTGTGTGGCTGCTATGTACAGCAGAAGAGGCTCGCGCTCCTTTGGCGTGACCAAGACGGGCGAGGTGGAGAGGAGCCGCTTGAGGCTTTCGAATGAGTCATTGGCTTCTGGTGTCCACTCAAACTTGTCTGCCTTGCGCAGCAGTTGGTAGAATGGCAGGGCCTTCTCGCCCATGCGGCTGATGAACCTGCTTAGCGACGTTATTCGCCCTGCGAGCTGCTGGACGCCTTTGAGGTTTTTTGGCTTCTCCATTGCCATGATGGCTCTGATTTTCTTCGGGTTCGCCTCGATCCCTCGCTGAGAGATGAAGTACCCAAGCAGCTGACCCGATGGGACGCCGAAGGCGCACTTTTCCGGGTTGAGCTTGATCCTGTAGCGATCAAGGTTGTCGAACGTCTCGCGGAGATCGTCGATAAGTGTCGTTGCCTCCCTGGTTTTTATGACTATGTCCTCGACGTAGACTTGGACGTTGCGACCGATCTGGTCCTTGAGGCAGGCCTGCATGCATCGCTGGTACGTGGCACTTGCGTTCTTTAGCCCAAAGGGCACTGTGTTGTAGTAGAATACTCCGAACGGTGTGATGAACGCCGTTTTTTCCTGATCTTCGACCTTGAGTCGAATCTGGTTATAGCCTGAGTAGGCGTCGAGGAAGGAGAGTTTCTCACATCCTGCAGTCGAATCGATGATCTGATCGATCCGAGGTAGAGGGAAGTGGTCCTTTGGGCAATGCTTGTTTAGTGACGTGAAGTCCACGCACATCCGCAGGATGTCCGTGTCCTTCTTTGGGACCATCACTGTGTTTGCAAGCCACTCGCTTTCCTTGATTTCCCTGATAAAGTCTGCAATGAGTAGTCTATTGATTTCCTTGCCGATAGCTTCGGCTCGTGGCTCCGACAGTCTCCGGATGGACTGTTTGACTGGCTTGGTGTCTGGAAAGAGATTGAGTGCGTGCTCGGCGAATTCCCTGGGAACTCCTGGCATGTCCGCAGGATACCAGGCGAAGATTTCCCAGCGATCACGGAGGAATTCGACGAGCGCGCCTTCCTATGCGGAGCTTAGGTCGTTGGCAATCAGGGCTGTCTTGGAGGCATCCGTCGGATGGACCTGTACTTTTTTGGTGTTGACGGTGGAGTCGAAGGACATGTCAGGTGCGTTCTGCCTTGTGACTGGGGGTGCCCCATTGTCTGTCACCTCACGGAGCCTTACAAGCTCGTCTTGCATGCCGAAAGACTGGGAGATTTTGTTGAAATCCCTGTCGCATTGGTCCGATCGGGTGAAGCTCCCGTGGACTGTGATGACGCCCCTCGGTCCTGGCATGTTGAGTAGTAGGTATGCGTAGTGTGGGACGGCCAGGAACCTTGCGAATGCTACACGCCCCAGGATGGCGTGGTATTGCGACGGCCAGTCTACCACTTCGAATTCGAGTCGCTCCTGCCAAAAGTTGTCCGGCTTCCCGAAGATGACGTCGAGCCCTATTTTGCCTAGGGGGAATATGCCCTTCCCTAGGACGATGCCGTGGAACGTTGTGTCTGACTGTTCCAGGCTGCATTGTGGGATCCGCATTGCTGCTAGAGTGCTTGTGAACATTAAATTGATGCCGATGCCGCCGTCCATGAAGACACGACTCATCTCGAAGCCTCCGATCTGCGCCTCCAGCACCAGGGCAGCATGACCTGGTGTCACATCCCAAGATTTTCCAAATCTTGTAATGTGAAAAATAAATGAATAAAATAAAACTTTGTTGATTTTCAGGGTGAGAAGAAACTTTTGATTCCAATTGGAAACCTTCAAACCCTTTTGATCAGACAAATCCTAAAGGGATTTGAAAAGTTAAACAATTATTAAAGAAAATATTTTGAATAAGTGAAACTACTATTTTGGATCTTTTAATAAAAAAATATTTGGTTTTCAAATGAAAAAGAATAGATTTATAAATAAAGATTATTTTATAAAGCCAAATTAAAACTTGGCCAATCTTTTGAAATAAAATGTTTTGTATTGATTAAAAATAGTAAAGGTTTATTTAAATAAAATAATAAGGATTTAATATCCAGTTTTATTAAGTAAAGGCTTTTCCCATTTTAAATAAACACAAAAAACTTATTTATTTATTTTAAATAAGTTTTACAAGTATTTTATATTCTCAAATAAAACCTACTGAAGTGTTTTGGTTTTATTTAGATTTCAAAATAAAGTTTTTAATAAAACAAAACCTATTTGATTTAATAACCAAGGTCCATTTATTTAATTATTAATGGAACCTAAAATAAAAATATTATTTTATTTTAAACAAGTTTCCAAGTATTCTTTATTTCCAAATAAAACCTACTTTTGGTTTTGAAAATATTTGGATTTCAAATGGAGATTTTATTAATTAAGTCAAACCCTATTTTATTAAATAACTAAAGATCCATTTTATTTAATTAATGAATGGATCCTAAAAAGAATAAAAATATTATTTTATTTTAGGATTTGGTTTATGTTGATAAACAGAACCAAAAACTTATTTGCAAGTGAGGTGTTTGTTTGAATTGTTGAATGATTGTTTTGTTGTTGAAATGTGAATTGATTTTAAAATCAGAAATGTGAATTGGAAAAAGAAAAAGCAAACAGGAAGAAAAAAATAGAAACCGGTCGACCCAACCCAGCAGCCCAACTAAGCCCACTCGCAGCCCACCTCCTCTTTTGCCCTGAAGCGTTTTCCTCACTCACGAAACGACCCGCACAGTCACTGAACTCTGGCCCCCACCTCCACTCCCTTTCTTTCACTGCCAAGCGGACCCCACCCTCTCCTGTTCATCATCTCCACCACAGCGACCTGTTCTTCCCAGCTTCTGCCATTGATTCCTCGGGCTTAATTCGCCTTAATGCCGCGATTAAAACCCGCAGTGATCACGCGTGATAAAACCCCCCTTACTTCTCTTCCATTTCCCCCAAACACCACGCCTCGAGAGCCACCAGGTTGTCGCAAATTTCTTCTGCACCGCCGCCGTCTCCGACGAGCTTATCTCTCGATTCCGGCCATACCCTGCCTCCCCTTGCCTCATTGACCAAGCACGCACACTCCCCATCCCCTGGCGCTTCTGTCCGTGCCCTCCGTTCAACCGCGGGTGCCCCAGAACCTCGACTCCGACAAGCTCCGAGCGCCGCCGCGTCTGCAACTATCTCCGGCAACGTTTCCTGGTAAGAACTGACCACCCCGAGCCCTCTCTTTCACGCGAGAAGCTTCGCCTTGATCTTGCGCGACTAACTGCGTCTTCATTTTCCCTCGGGGCGAACCACAGCTCCACCCTCGACGAGCTCCAGGACCATCTGACGCTGACCACGTCTCCGGCGAGCAATTAACCGCAACCTTGCGCGCCCCTCGTCGAACCATCAGCACGTTGAGCATCGCCATGACCCCCTGAGCCCGGTAAGCATCTCCCCTTTCTCCCTCACCTCCTGTAGCATCGGCACCATCGTCAACCGACAGCTCCGCCGCCAGTAGCCACCGCAGCGCCGCCCATCTGTGGCTGGTGTGCCTAGCACCGTTAGATCGTAATCGTATGGCCACGATAGAACTTAACTGAAGCGGTAAGTAGCCTTTGCGCGCCGCACGATTTAACTTAAATCCAACGGCTGTCATCGCGTGATCCAACCGAAACGGTACCGACGAATAGGAAGTCGCCGCGTGTCCAGCTGATGATTTAAAAACAGATTTGTTTGCAGATTTGAAAACCCTATAACTTTTGATCCACACGTCCAAAAATTGCAAATTTGGTATCGTTGGAATCAGTAGAACAAACCCTAGCCAACCATGCCCTTGGTTTAGCAAATAGTATCTGTTAGAGTGGATGTTTTTGCAGAAACTTCTGTATTCTTGTTAAGAATGTGAAAATTGTTTAAAAATGAATTTGGGGATAAAATCTTTTGCAATTGGATTGCTTTGAACCTACTGACCATAGGAAACACTTTGTGGTTTCAAAAATGTATTTGGTGAAACAAAAGAATGATTCTTTGATTTAAAACCATTTCTAGTCAAATAAAAATATAGTTTATTTATTAAAAATGGTTTTGGAAGAAAACTTTTGGGAAATGTTTTGTTTTAAACTCTCTGACCCCAAACACCAAGTTTTGTGGTTTGAAAACATATTTGGTGAACCCTATAGGTTAATGCCTTAGTAAAAATATTTCTACACCACATAAAATGATACTTTGTTTTGAAAATGGTTTAGGAAGTGAAACCTCTTGCAATTGACTTTGCCACTTTACAAAATGACCACTAGGTGTACCCAAATGTTTATGACCCATTAGGAACCACTTTTTCCAAACAAAACAAAGCTTGGCATGCTTGCATGCATTACTTTGACTTTGCTATTTATGTGTTGTTTTGCTTGATTGGTAGATTGAGTTTGTGCCTTGTTTGATTGGATTGTAGTGACTTGAAGAGTGTGATTGTTGCAAGGACAAGGAGTGAACCCAAACTCTACCAAAAAGGCAAGTGATGCTTCATACTTTCTATCCCATTACTTTCACTATGCATTAGTGTTTTTGCTAAGTAAAACTTGCATGGATTTTGCTAAGTATAAACCTTGCTATAGGAAAACCTAGTAGATGAATCCTTAGTAGGATTTTCCTAAGTTAAGGTTCCTACTACTATCAAGCTTAGCCTAGCTAATAGGAAACATGGGTGGAATATATATTCACACTATGGAAAAATATTCTAAGTCTGAGGACTTATGTTTTGTTTAATAAAACAACTAAGTTAATGAATCACCTGGGTGGAATGGTAATTGCTTGGTGGTTTTTGGTTGAGTGGTTCACAAGGCCCATGTTTATGGTTTACCTTGTGTATCTCACTTGTGGATGGCCACCCAGGAACAAAGAGATTTGAGATGTCAAATGTTGAGAAGCTTCAAGTGCAACCACTTGGCAATATGGGCTCTGCCATGATCATATAGGTTGCAAGAACTTAGCCATATGGACAGAGGGTGGTAGTGTTTGATAGGTTGGAACGCGTCCATTTTGGTCTAAGGGAAGGCTTCTGAAAGATTTTGTCTTGGGAAACCAAGTCTTTTGGGGAAAGTGCACCACCTCTGCAGAGTGTAAAATCTAAGTACTTAGCCATGTCCCTGGTAAAGGACAATTTGAGCATCAAGACATGGAAGCAATCAAGAATCTCATCATTCAAATTTCTAAGTTAAAATCTTGTGGTTTGAACAAGGGTTGTTTGAAATCTTCAATCTTTGATTGAGAGAAGCTTTGGAAAAGATTTTGTCAAAACAAAAACTTAGTATTTTCAAATGATAAGGAAAATCTATTTTGAGCAATGCAAGCCTCAACTCCACTTATCCAAATGCATATAGATGATAGACTCCACTATACTATCATAGTATCACTTGCCAATACAATTCAAATGTATTGACCCTTGTGGTTGTAACTTGTATGTTGCAGGTTTGATTGAATTTAGTGAGGATTGATTGATTAGGATTACAAAGTCTACAACCAACATCTGCCTGTGGCACTTTGAAGATGAAGGACCCCATGACTATAGTTATTCCGCTGCAATGTAATGTAATAGCCAAATGAGCTATGTAAGATGTAATAAAACTATGTTATTCCTGGTTATAAAGTTATATTATGACCTTTGTTTCTTGATATTACATCTTAACTGTGGATGCTAGCTATTGATCCAGGGACTAGCATTGTAAACATAGGGGGCTCTATCTTATTAAAGATTGGAACCTCTACACCTGGTCGAGGGATCTGGCAAGGGTGATCCGCGCGAGTGAATGTGATGCAGGACTCCGATCCGCTGAGGTACTCAGGGATTGCAGGCGGAGTTGCCACGGCCAAGTTGATTTCTCTGGTGATTTTCTTCTGCACCCTATTTGTGGGGCGTCCCTTCTGGATCATATTTAGTGCTCCTTTTGGTGGGGGGTACCCGATCCCGGCGTTGTTTTGCGCTGGTGCGACTGGTTGGTTTGGGCCTCCAATAGGCGGCGGTGGAGGAGCTCCGTGTGCTATTTCGCCTGGCGCAGGTGCGTTTCCGAACGCAGGGATTGGGGCTTGTTGCATCATCTGCACCATGCTTTTGCTGAGTTTCTGGAACTCGCGGCAGTCCTTGAGCATGTGGCTGGCTTTCTTTTTGCCATCCTGTTTGTCGATGTAGAAGTGGATGGTGCATGGACCCGAAAGTTTGTCGAATGCTGAGGGTCCGTTGTCGCGGTCGCGGCGTTGCCACGACTGTGCTGGTCGTCCGCTGTCGCGGAAGTTTCCTCCACGGTATCCTCCGCTGTTGCGGCTGTTGTCGTTGCGGCGGTCGGCGTAGCCGGCCGCGACCATGTCGGGTCCGTCTCGTTCCTCGTAGACGCGCGATCTCCTCTTGCTACGGCGTTCTCGCCTTCGGCCGTAGTCGTCCTCTTCATCTGATTGTGCTCGGTGAATGCAATCTTCGCCGTCATCCCACCTGTTGGCGATGTCCATGAGGTGGTCGAGTGTTTTGGGCTTGACGCACCCAAGTTCCTCCTTGAAATCTTGGCGTTTAACGCCGTCCCTGAAGGCGTCGATGGCTCTCTCTTCGGAGATGTGTGTTGTGGAGTTCTTGGTGGTAGACAAGCGTAATATGTACGAGCGAATAGATTCGCCCGTTCTCTGAGTGCAGGCTTCTTGCTGGTGCCCTTGAAATTTCAGATGAAGCTGTAAGCTAGATCCTCCCAACTTCGGATGGACCCTGATGATAAGCTGCTGAGCCAAACCCGCGCTGCGCCTGTCAGCTGCAGCTGAAGGCATTGCATGGCGGTTTCTTTGTTACCGCCGTGCAGCTTGACGGATGACAGATGGTCGCTGAGCCAGGATTTTGGATCTTGCGTGCTGTTGAACTTCGGAGTATCCGAAGGAAGCTTGAAATTGCGTGGCATCTGTGTTCGCCGAACAGATCTGCTGAAGCATCGAGCTCCGCAGAGTTCTCCTTCATCTTCATCCATCTCGGACTCGGACGAGCATGCGTGTTTGGCGCATGCTTTGTCGATTTTGCGCTGTGTAAGCGCGTCTCTGGCGTCGTAGTCGCGTTTATGGCGATGCGAGCTCTTCTTCCTTCGAGGAAGGTCGTGTTCCTCTTCCTCTTTGGATGAAGGGGTGGGGCTCCGATCGCGCCTGGTCGGAGCTTTCTTCTTCGGCTCCGCAGGAGCGTCTTCGTGGAGCGCAGCTCCGACGAGTCCGAGTCTGGTGAGTGCGGACTTATGCATGGCTCTTTTCGGGTCCCCCTCCGGAGGTGGGTGGGCCGCGAGATACGCAGTGGCTGCCATGATCGCAGCTTGCGGTGTCTTCGGGATGATGTTGCCGTCGGCATCCATATCCATGAACGATGTGTGGAGAGTTTGAGTCACATCACGGCGTTCCCTGGGATCCATGTTCTCCACCCGAGAGCGGTGTTTGTTTCCCTGGTTTCCTTTTGTGCTAGAGCCGGGTGCCATGGCGGAGAGTGCAGCTCATCGCGCGCTGGACTCAGAGGCTGCTTGCTTGCGTTTGTCGAGCGTCTCCTCCATCCTGACTTGCTTCTTGTGCTCCTCGATGAGGAGGTAGTGGTATGCCATCAGTAGATCACGTGGGGAGTCCACAGGCAGGACTATGTCGCCTGCGACGGCACGGCGTGCCTGGACCCATCCTTCTTTGCTAAGTTGGATGAGGTGGCCGTTTTTTCCCCGTTGGGTGGGGGGACTGGCTTCTTCTGTTCCCGCCGTTTTCGCCGTTTCTGTCCTGCGGGTTGGGATTCGTGTTGGGAGGCGGGTTAGGCGTTTGCTGCTCCTCGATGACTGCGGCGCATTGGTAGCACTCGTAGATCGGTCCGCTGCTGCCGCAGCTTTCGGATCCGGAACCGTAGGTCCCTTCATCCGAAGGTGGATCGCACAGATCGGAGTTGCAGCTGTTGCTGTCATAGAACTCATCTGTCGATGGTGATATGCGCAGCACGGGGTGTGGAGCCCACGAGGTGGGCCTGATTGATGGCACGGACACCCGCTCAGGAAGGCGGAGGGTGCCGGTTTGTCCCACCTGGAAGCAGAAGCTCCCGAACAAAATTTCGAGTTCGTCGCCTACGGGCTCGAAATCCTTCATGGTGGCCGGCGAGTGGGCGGTGAAGTCGAAAGCGCCGAAGAGGAGGTGATTCTCCGTCGCCGCGGAGTTGTAGATCGATCGAGTCAGGACCGTCACGATCGCACAATCAGCAGCCCCGATTCCCACAGACGGCGCCAATTGACGAGGTTTAATCTCATCAATGCCCATTGTTATGGGCTTGGGTTTTGGAGAAGATGGGGATGCTGGAGATCGTGGAACGGTTAACAGACAAGCAACCAGGGGACACGAGATTTACCCAGGTTCAGGCCCCCGGAGGAAAACCCTAATCCTGCTTGTCTGCTCTTGATTACGGCGGAACCAAAAGTTACAAGGGTGCGCAGATTCGATCTGGCGTGAGGTGCGTATGCGAGAGTATGAGTCGAGAGATCTAGGACGTGCCCTCCTGGCCTTTATATAGACTTAGGCAGGTCCCGGGCGTAGTCCTAGTCGGTTACAGGTTCTAGGGTTTTACCCCTTTGAATTTCCTATCTATGCTAGTCTTGCTCTCCAAGGATCCGAAGGCGTCATGGGCCTTGGCCACCCGAAAATTTTCAAGGGCCAGCGTATGTCTGCTGTGGGCCTTCCTTGGGCTGGACCAGGTATGCTGAAGTTACGTACCCGTAGGGTATAACCATGTCAGCACTAGGTGGCCAGAATTTCACTGGAGTTCGCCGCTGCAGAGGAGAGGCACCGTCGATTGGAGCCACCCCAGGAGGAGCTGCCTGTACCAGGAGGATCGCCGTCGTCGACTTCGTCGTTCGCCCCCATCATCGACAATCGCCGGAGCCCCGGTGAGCCTCCCACGACTCCCACTGAATGCGCTAGGGTTCTGCCTCGCCGCGTCCTGTTCAGGCGTGGACGATAAACCACGGCCGTAGGATTAGAACTAGATCGCATGGCCCTAATCGCCCCGTACCGCTTCGCCACTCGCTGTCTCACTGACAAGTGGGGTCACTCACTTAACCAGCTCGTGCGCGCGCTGTGCGTAGTGGGCCGGCCCAATTAAACCTCCTGCGCGACCCAACAATTCAAACTTAGGTTTATTCTTTTAATTTCAAACTCAGTTCTGTACCTAGATTCAAAAATCAACCAAGATCGATTCACTGAACCAAAATGAATGAAACTAATTTTTTTAGAACGGTACTGGAGTGCTTAATCCAAGCCTATTGGATTCAAACCATTTAGAATTGTAGATCACCCATGGTAAAAATAACAATGCAGAAGCTTTTCCGCACTCAAACATTTTTCAAAATGCAACCATAAAAGATTTTGAGTTGATTCCAACTCTCAGAAATCACATTAAACCATACCTTTCAGAATATATAAAAATATATAGGGTTACTTGCAGAAATAATGATCAAGTAATAAAAGAATGCCTCATAGGCATTTCTAGTCATTTTATTTAATTAAAATAAAAAGGTTAAACCTTATTAAATTGTGACACCACTTTAAATCACATTCCCATGTACTGAAATATGTGGTGATGACATGTGTCAACATGATCCCATGTTTGACTTGGAGAATATTCAATCTTAAGTAGTTTTTCAATGAGTAGAAATTACTTTTCTAAAATGAAATAAATAAGACAAGTGCTTTACTCTTTGTGATGATAGTGATGATGCTAGATCATCTAGTGTGAACCTTTGTGTGATCAATAGAAATAGTTAAGTATTGTGTGGTGATTGTGTAGCTCGTATTTATTTATAGACGCTAGTACTGACCAAGGATACGAGGAGGAAGAAGCCGAGGAGAACTTCAACCACTGCTCTGCACTAGGCAAGCTAACACTTGCAACTTAGCAAGATACTATTTGCATTGTTACATATGCAAGCCAATACATGCAAGCTACTCATTAAGCAAGCTGCCACTTGCAAGCTTATACCCATTTGATGAAACCCAGTCCTAGTTTTACTTGCAAGTTTAGTACTTTATTTCTTTGTCAAAGCTTTCTCTTAGAGTTTACTTAGTGACTTATATATTCTAGGAAGCTAATGGAAGGTAGCATCAAGAGCATAAAACTTGGCCTAAGTTAGATAAATCTTGATGTCATCCTGAGGCATGAGATTGAACTTAGACAAGATACACTTGTTTACCACCCCTCATTAGTATTTACCCCCACTTGTAGATGCTAGTGCTAAGCATAAAGCTTGATCAACTTTAGATGGGAATACTTGGTGAAAATGGTTATGAAAACCTTAGAATGATGAGTCATTCTACTGAAATGTTTTCACGCGTATTTCCGAACACCAAATGATTTTGATGGTGAAATGTTAAGGCATGAGCCTTTGCCCTTTACAAAACTGATGGTTGTCTGGATGCGATACCATTCCAAATTTACCATACAACCACAATACCCGAAATTTGGGTAGGGCTTGACTGGAAATTTATATACCTTAGTATGGGTTCCCTTGCGGCCAAGGTCTGAGCTGAGGCTACCTTGTGAAGATTGTCCACCTGTGCAGTACGCAAGATGACAGTTGGTCATGGTTGGGAGGCCAAACTCACAGGAGAGGTGCTTATACTAGGGCGTGTAATGGAAAGGTTAGGATTGATTATCCGCATACTGAGTATGGTGAATTCAGGATTGTTCCTGACGGATGTATCGAATGTTGTGGTGAAAATGTACAATCTCTGCAGAGTGTCAAACTATTCGAATAGCCGCGTCCACGGTTATGGACAGTTGGAGTGGTCATACTGTTCCATCATAAGTTGTTTTCAAAATGACTTATGAAATGATTTATGACTTTGACTTGACCACAACAGAGTTGTGACATGAAATTCAAGTTCCCACTTAGGTGTTATAAACTTTTCAACTAGATTTCTTTGCGTCTGAACTTAGTTAAGGTAAATTTGGCTTTTGCAAAACAACCTAGATCTTAGTATATCTTACTCAAAAAAAACCTTCACTTGTTAGTATTAGGTTGCGAGTACTTAAAGAGTACTCATGGCTTTGTCCCTAGCTATTCCTGTGTGGCATCCCGCAAAACCGCTACTAGAAAATGGCGTTGTTTTTGAGCATTGCATCATCATGACCGCATGCTCATGTCATCATGCCTGCATCGTCATGTCATCATGCATATGTTTGTCTAAAACTATTTCCAAAAAGTCCTATTTGTTTTTCTACAAATAGCCTCCTCTCTATTTCAAATATCAAACCCCGGTCATTCCGAATATTTTGATGTAAAAACTAATTGCAAAATATTTTGTTTTAAATATAATAATAAAATATTTTATTTAAAACCCTGGGAGGCATACAACCGGCCAGGCCCAATAGGCCCAACCGGAGCCCACCTGCAGCCTATATTTCTAAACCCTAATCCCCTACCAACCCCAAACCCTAACCCCACCTAACCACCCAGCCGCCTCCCTCACCTTTCCTCCACCCCGCCGCCAGGAGGCGAGCGGCAAGCCACTCGCTGCCACCTACCAACTCCACCCCACCCCGGCCCCACTGCCCGCTCCCCACTCCCTCGGCAGGCCCACCCTCGCGTCCCCACGCGCCTCCCCACCGTCCACGACCCTGCTCCTCTCTCGCCCCCAACCCCGCGTGGCCCGTGCCTCTTCCTCCCGCAATCCCCGCCTCCCTTCATCTCGCTAAGCGCCGCCGGCCTCCTCCCCCTCCCTCTTTGTCCACGCCATGTCCGCCGCCGTCCGTTCGCGCGCGGCCGCAACCGCGGTGATCTCAGCCACACGTCGCATCCACGCGGGCCGTGTCGCTTCGGAGCAGCAGAACCAGAGCCCCGGCTATCGTCGCCCATGGGCGTACTTCCGGCGGCGGAAGCAGCAGTCTTTGCCCCGCGTCGCCCCCGCTTTCCAGGACGCCCAAGCCTACAGCGGGACCGGCGCCTCCGACGGTAGAGGGGAACCTCCGGAGATCTGGCGCCAGCCTGGTGAGGCGCCTGGTGCACGCGCGGGCACCGTCGGGAGAATGGATGTGCTTAGGGTTGCGGGCAGCGGCGGTGGTGATGGGAACGATGGGGATGGCTCCGGTGGGGGCTAGGGCGGCTTCAACTTGGGCCAACAGTTCCCTACACCCAAGGAGATTTGCCGTGGGCTTGACAAGTTCGTCATCGGTCAGGAGCGCCCAAGAAGGTCCGCGGGAGATTCCAGCGAAAGTGATACTGACATGGTAGAGCTCGAGAAAAGCAACATTCTTGTGATGGGTCCGACTGGCTCGGGGAAAACATTGCTGGCAAAAACACTTGCAAGATTTGTTAATGTGCCATTTGTTATAGCTGACGCAACAACCCTCACTCAGGCAGGATATGTTGGGATTTTCAAGAAAACCGCCAAGGACTCCAAATACTTTTCGGATGCGTCAAGATCCCCTCGGAACACCAAGTTCTCCTTTCCGGAGACGGACCCGGAGACGCCGTGACCCGGACGCCAAGATCTCCGCGTGAGACGACAAGACCGACAACATGGCCCGACTACCGCGGATGCGACAAGATCTACTTCCGTTGTTCGAGACCGATTCCGTCGAACCGTTCTCCCCGTCGCCCCTGAGTCCGAACCCCGAACCCCGGAACCAAGATCTCCCGAACCCACGTGTGACCCTTATCCGAGAACCCTATTTTATAAATTGCTATATATAAAACTTGTTGCATATTAAATCATTCATGCCTGCATACTTGTCTGTGGTTTGGGGGCACTATGCCGATTCACCTCATAATTAAATATGGGCTCCATATGCGGACATTTCTAGTCTCATATTGGTTCCATATAAATTTGTGTAGCGAACCGGTGCTATCTTTTGCCATGTTAAGACAACATTTAAATTGCGGGGTTTCTAAACCACATGAACCATCTAAATAATTGTCGGGACCCCGGTTCCACTTAATATTGTCTAATTGCATTGCACCTTGGCCATGTCATGCATCATACATGCATCATGCCCGATCTTCTGCCGTCGTATTAAATATTGCATCCGGTGTTTATTCTAGTGTTTTGGTTCTTCGCGGATAAGGCCGTTGAGTTGATGCGAGTGTCGACCCAATCTTGGATGAACCTTCGGCAATGTTTTCAGGCGAGCATCTCCCCCTTTCTACCTATCTTACTTTTATAGTATTTATTCCCTCCTGTTGATCTATTGCTATCTGTGTTGCGTTGCTCTAGTTTTCGTACCCGTGATATCCCTTGCAGCCTTATATTGCCTTGGACACATCCTATTACCTGTTGTTTGGTAGATAGCTGGACTTGCGCGTCGTAGTCGCTTGCTCGAGTGCTGTTACGGTCGCCAAGTACCACAGTTGTTGGAGTATTGCCGTGTGGTTATGGTTGGAGATGATCATACTTTAATTACTGTTTAACAACTAAAATTGAAGTAAGTAAGCAGAGGCACAGGTGGGCAATAGATGTTATTTGGTTGTTAACCGTCCACTTGTGTCCCGTAGGACCCCGAGTACTTGATACCTGTTCCTTGAATATTCGCGCTATCCACATCCGGGAGGATTATGGGACCCCCCTGAGCCAGAGCTTGATTCCGTCTTATTTCTTGGGGCCACAAACTAGTTTGAGGTTTTATTTACGATCCTGTACTTATGCCATGCTTTACCGATTTATTTACGATTGTGCGAGGAGCACACTGTACTATTTAGGATCGTGACCCATTTACGCGGTATCGACAAGCCCAGTTTTGGGTTCCTAGTCGCTTACAGCCGGCCCCACAAACCTTGAGTCCGTCTCGGAGTTAGCTAGCTTCATTGCGGGTGTACTCAACGGGGTGGCCCCCGGAAATATTTCTGAATCTTGTGATTGCTTTGTCGTGAAGGCCTCGTTGGGTTTTGATTTGGTTTTTCCGAGGTTGATCGACTGTGTGTTGCTATTTGTGCACCCCTGCAGGGTAAAACTTTCTGAAAGCCGTGTCCGCGGTTATGGACAACTTGGAGCACAGTATCTCGATCATAGACAACTATAACTAAAGTAGTGCTATAAATTTGACTTTATAATGACTAGTAATCAGCTTCACTATAATGGAATGGTTAAATAAAACTGCCAACAATTGCTTGTTTGAGTTGTCGCTTGCGACCATTGTACCTGACTAGTAAGTATTGCAACTATAACGGAATGGCTAAATAAAAGTGCCAACAACTGCGGGGTTTTGAGATATCTCATGCTAATTGTATCTGACTAGTAAGTGTTGCAACTACAATGGAATGGTTAAATAAAAGTGCCCACTGCTTATTTTATCAGGATGACTCTCTACACTTGACTAGTAATTGCTGCAACGATAACTGAATAAATAAAACTGCCAACTGTGTGAGTTCCTCGGTTGACTTCCTCGTTTGGTCTCGAGGGGGAAACACCAGGATGGGTTTGTTTGGTGGTAGTATCAGGTTGGTTCCGGATAGGTCTTTCTTACCCCTCTCTGATAGCCGTCAGTTGAATCGAGTCTCTATAGGTTGTTTAGTGCATGCTGCCGCTGCCGCTTCAGTCCACCATACCTATGTAGGCGAGGACCGCCGAATTCTAGCCTCGCCGTGTACTGGCCTCAGTACTGACGCTCCTCTTTTTCCCTTTGCCCTTTGTCGGCACCCCTTTTGTTTAAGCAGGTTTTTGCGATCGACGTCGTTAGCAGGGTTACCCTTCCGGCTTGGCCTGGGCAGGGTTATGGACGCCATTGGTTATCCTTCAGGGCTCTTAGCCCCATTTGCATCTTGTCCGTAGTCGGACGCTCTATCATTTTCAAGGTGATTTGGATCTTTGTATATTATATCTGTATTCTTGACTCATGGAGTCGTGTTGTATATATATATCTGTTCTGTGGGTCCCATCGAGGACTGTTGTGTAATGTTATTACTTCGTTTTCCACCCGCACGAAAGTGCCTGGTGGGCACCTTTGAATCGTTTCTATGCGGGTTTGGCGGGTTTCGCTAAAACTTGCATAGGGTCGATTTTGAGGGTGTTACATCCTGTGGCCAGACTATGAAGAGGAGTATCAGGAAGATGGACCGCAGGAAGGTTACGACAACTAGGATCATCTCCCATCGTCAGTATTGCATGTGACCATGAAGATGGAGCTTCACCCACGCTATCGTTATCTTTACATTATTCCGCTGCTTGAATTGTATTAAGACTGGATCATGAGATCCTTATTTGTGTAAGACCTTATGTATGGTTTGTAATGGATGATGTACTGTGATATCCAATTTTTTATGTCTCGCAAAAATGGTAATCCTGGGGTTGCGATGTATGGCATAACAGGCATCTGGGATTAAAAATCCGGGTGTTGACAAGTTGTCATCAGAGCCATCTTGACCATAGGAGACCCTAGTTTAGAATGAACCTTTGAATCAAAAATTTAGTTTCAAAACCCAAGGAAGTGAGTATTTATGAAAACTTATTCTCATTCTTATCACTTGGACTCTTTTATGAAAATTCATGTTCCTCAAAAATTCTTGCAAACTTACATAAAATTTGACGCACTTGATCACTCTACTAACTTACTCATCCTATATTCTTATAGATTGACGTGAAGTACAACAAGTTTTATCAATTGGGAAATGGAGGAGACCTCATCTTTGAGCGTGACTTGGACCAGCTGGCAGAAATGCTGGAGTGTCCGCACCCCGAGTTCTTTGGAGCTCAGCTCAATGATCAAGAAGGAGAGGATTTGCAGTGGTTAGTTGTTGCAAGTCTCCGAGGAAAGATTGAACCCCCCACCGCAGAGGGAATTCAGTTCACCTTGAGAGAGAACAACTGGCTCGATGGACTTGCCAGGGCCATGCAGGAAGCTCTTGCCCGTCTGTGTGGGCAGAGTATCAATCAGATCAAGGGTACCCGCTTTGAGTTCTACCCAATGTGTGATGTTATGGGACAGCCACTGGAGTCCCCATACCACCACGAGCTGAAGACTCAATTGGACCACCTCAGCTTCATGATGTATGACTGTCAAAAGGAGTTGGACAATGCCCGCTCCTACGCTAACCACAAGTACGCCATCGCTGCCAAGAAGGCTCAGACCATAGCCATGCTAGTGAAGGATCGCCAGTCTCGTCGCCGTCAGCTCGACAAGAAGGATCACATCATTGCCCGTCTTCGCCACCAGATCACGGATTTGGAGGAGACCATCCACGAGAGGGATATGCAGTTGGAGGAGAGGGAGAATGCAGGGGAAGACCTTCGTGGAGACCCCTACTCCTATCTCAGCGATGATGATGACTTTCTGGAGGATCAGGCCATGGACTTCTTCACCGATGAGGATGACTTCGCCTTCATCGATGATGATGAGGAGGAGGATGATGAGGACACTGACTCCGAGGAGTAGTAGCACATGAGCACTAGCTTTAGTGAGTTGTATTCGGTCCCACTTTATCGTAGTTTCATAGAATGGTTCTTAAAACCATCTGTTTTCCTTTGTTGTGGTGTGTGTTTATATCATGTGCTATGAATGAATGAAAAGCAAGTTGCTAGAAAAACCTGAGTCAAACTTTGAAAATTTTTCAAACCCAAAACCCTGAACCTTAGAAATTTCCCTCTTTTCTCATGATCTATCTCAATCTTCAGATGCCTCGTAGAGGAAGCAGTTCATCCCCGGACCCAATGTTGCAGATCTTGCAAATGTTGGTTTCTCACCGTGAAGCCGAAAGAGCCGAACGTCAAGCCAACTTAGCCACCCTTCAACACATCGCTCAGATGGCCAACAACAATCAAGGCCATGGAAATCAGGACAACCATGGATCTAAGCTCAAGAATTTCCAGAACACCAATCCACCCATTTTCACTAAGTCAGAAGAGCCCCTAGATGCAGATGATTGGTTGCAAACCATGGAAAACAATCTGGAAGTTGTAGGAGTGGAAGCTAACAAGAAGGTGTTGTTTGCTACCCACTACCTGGCCGGAGATGCAAGAGCATGGTGGAACAGCGTTCGTGCCATGAATGCAGGACAAATGATGACTTGGGAAGAGTTCAAAATCAAGTTCAACAGAACCCATGTGCCACCAGGTTTGATCAAGAGGATGAGAGATGAATTCAAGGAACTGAAGCAAGGAAGGATGACCGTAGTGGAATACCGTGACAAATTCTTGTCATTGGCTAGGTATGCCCCGGATGAGATAGATACTGAAGCCAAGAAGAAGGAGATATTCCTGAATGGTCTACACGATGAGATGCAGAGAATGTTAGTCAATATCCCCTTTACTGATATTGAAGCCTTACTTTACTCTGCCATTCAGATGGAAGGAAAGATCAACCAAGCTAATGAGAACCGCAAGCGTCGCATGATGCATCAACCAGTAACGCACCATACACCAAAGTATCGCCCCAACCCATCTCCAGGATTTGCCCCAAGAAACAATAGACCCCCGATGAACCGTCCGCCCTATCCCAACCATGGAAACCCAAGGCCCGGAGGAAACCACAACAACCCCGGCAACCCCAGCAATTTCAACCGTGCACCGCCTAAGTTCAACAACAACAATTCCGCCACCAACACCAACACTGCCCCAAGGACTGGAAGCAATGTTGCGCCTGTTGCAGCAAAGGACAAGTCTCAGGTGACTTTTTATGAATGTGGAACCAAATGTCACTATTCCAATAAGTTCCCCAAGAAGATTGCCGCAGCCCCCAATGCAAATGCCCTAGCTCAGCAGCAGCGTCGTATTCAACTTGGAAGAAGGTTTGCCCCAGGGAATTCACTCAACTGCAACGGTCGTCTCTTTCTCATGCATGCTGAAGAAGCCCAAGAAGCGCCAGACGTCGTGTTGGGTATGTTTTCTGTTAACTCAGTACTTGCAAGAGTGTTGTTTGATTCTGGAGCATCACACTCATTTGTTACTGAAGAATTTGCATGCACTAGTAAGATTCAACCCACCAAATTGAAGCATGTTATGATTGTTCAAATACCTGGTTCAACCACCAAAGCTAGACAGATTTGCAAAGCCGTCCCTATCTGAATCCATGGCATAGATTTTTATGCTAATCTAATAGTACTCGGAACTAAAGGTTTAGAAGTAGTACTAGGAATGGATTGGATGTCCAAACATAAAGGATTAATTGACTGTGCCAAGAAAGCCATAACAATGACCAGTACAGCCGGCATATGAGTAGAGCATGTATCGGAAACCTTGCCCCGTCAATTCAAGTGCAACAAGAGTATAGCCCAGCCAACCATTGACCAAGTTCGGATAGTCTGTGAATACCCCGATGTATTTCCAGATGTTTTGCCCGGTATGCCTCCGGATCAGGATATCAAGTTTATCATTGAACTAATCCCTGGAACCGAACCCATAGCCTAGAGACCATATAGTATGAACCCGTCGAAACTAGTGGAACTGAAGAAGCAACTGGATGTTATGCTGGAAATTGGATTGATTCAATCAAGTGTGTCGCCATGGAGATCACCTGTTTTATTTGTGGATAAGAAAGATGGAGGTAACCGTCTATGTACGGATTATCGGAAGTTGAATGATGTCACCATCAAGAACAAGTACCCGTTGCTAAAGATAGAAGATCTGTTTGACCAGTTGACTGGTGCCAAAGTGTTCTCTAAGATTGATCTTAGAACTGGCTATCATCAACTCAAGATTCGCGTGGAGGATATTCCAAAGACTGCCTTTACCACCAGATATGGATTATATGAGTATATTGTCATGTCTTTTGGATTAACCAATGCCCCCGCTTATTTCATGAACCTCATGAATAAGATTTTTATGGACTTTCTGGATAAGTTTGTCGTTGTTTTCATCGATAACATTCTGATTTATTCCAAATCAGAAGAAGAACATGAGCTACACCTAAGAACCATCCTTGGAACTCTTAGGGAGCATTAGTTGTATGCCAAGTTTAGCAAGTGTGAATTATGGTTACAGGAGTTAGGATTCCTCGGGCACATTGTATCAGCCGGAGGAATTGCCGTTGAACCTGCAAAGGTGAAGGATGTGGAAGATTGGCAAGCCCCAACCACCCAAACCCAAGTTCGTGCATTTCTCGGATTAGCGGGATACTACCGCAAGTTTGTAGAAGGATTCTCGAGTATCGCAAGACCCATGACCCAATTGCTGAAGAAGGACAAGAAGTTTGAATGGACCGACAAATGTGAAGAGAGTTTTCAGGAACTCAAGAGGAGATTGATTTTAGCCCCCATCTTGATCATGCCGGATATCACGAAGCCCTTTGATGTGTATTATGACGCATCCAAGATCGGTCTCGGATGTGTGTTGATGCAAGAAGGAAAAGTTATATCATATCTATCCCGACAACTGAAGCAGCATGAACAAAATTATCCAACCCATGACCTTGAACTAGCAGCCGTAGTTCTAGCCCTGAAGACATGGAGGCATTATCTTATGGGTAATTGTTGTGAGATTTATTCGGATCACAAGAGCCTGAAGTATATATTCACTCAGAATGATCTGAATATGAGGCAGAGAAGATGGATTGAGCTAATCAAGGACTATGATCTGGATATTCACTATCACCCCGGTAAAGCCAATGTGGTAGCAGATGCCCTTAGCAGATTGCCATGCCGCTTGAACTCCATGATTCTAAAGGAGCGACCAAGTTTGCACAAGGAGATGGAAGATTTTAGAATGGAATTGGTAAGTGAAGGATTTTTGGCTAGCATAGAACTCCAACCCACTTTGATCAGTTAGATCAAGGAGGCGCAGAAAGGAAATGCTAGTATCGATGGAATCAAACGTTGTATAGGTACAGGAAAAGTACCTGGATTCACCGAAGATGAAGAAGGAGTGTTGTGTTACAAAGGATGTATTTGTGTACCAGGAGATTCAGAGTTGAAAGAAGTTATTTTGAAGGAGGCCCATGATACCCTTTATTCTATCCACCCCGGAGGAACGAAGATGTATCAGGATCTAAAGGAGCAATTTTGGTGGCATAAGATGAAGAGATAAATCGGAAGCTCTTTCGCCAAGTGTGATATTTGTCAGAGAGTTAACTCGGGACATCAAAGACCCACAGGACTGTTGAAACCATTATAGATTCCAGAATGGAAATGGGATTCAGTTGGAATGGACTTTATCACCGGATTGCCTACTTCTAGTAGGGGAAATGACTCTATTTGGGTCATAGTTGATAGATTGTCCAAGGTAGCCCATTTCTTACCAGTCAAGACCACCTACCAAAGTTCGAAGCTAGCGGAATTGTACATTGCTAGAATCGTCAGTTTGCACGGAGTCCCCAAGAACATCGTATCAGATCGAGGAACTCAGTTTACCTCGAGATTCTGGAAGAAAGTCCAAGAAGGTTTAGGAAACCGATTATATTTCAGAACAGCGTATCACCCTCAAACTGATGGACAAAGAGAGCAAGTAAACAAAATACTCGAAGATATGTCGAGAGCATGTGTGCTAGAGTATGGATCTAAATGGGAAGACTGTCTGCCGTTTGTAGAATTTTCTTACAACAACAGTTATCAAGCTAGTTTGCAAATGGCCCCCTTTGAGTTCATGTATGGAAGGAAGTGTCGTACCCATTTGAATTGGTCGGAAGTAGGAGAGAGTCAGATTTTTGGACCCGACATCCTACGAGAAGCAAAAGAGAAAGTTCACAAGATTCGTGAGCACCTCAAGGCTGCCCAATCCAAACAGAAGAGTTATGCCGACAAGAGACGTCGAGACATCGCTTTCAATATCGGAGATTTTGTGTATCATAAGGTGTCGCCTTTGAAGGGAATGCAGCATTTCCAGCTCAAAGGAAAGTTAGCCCCCAGATATATCGGACCCTTCGAGATTCTGAATCGTCGAGGAGAAGTATCATATCAATTGGAACTGTCAGAGGAAATGTCAGCCGTGCACAATGTGTTCCATATATCGTTACTTCGCAAATGCCTTGAAGTTCCGGAGAAGACCGAAGTTTTCAAAAACATTGATCACCGGACCATAGAGATCAACGATGACCTGACATATCCCGAAGTACCCATCCGTATTTTGGAGGAAGCTTTCAGGACCACCAGAACCCGAAGCATCAAGTTCCTTAAGATTCAATGGAGCAACCACACTGAAGAGGAAGCTACCTGGGAGCAAGAAGATCACATCAAGACGGAGTTTACGATCTCTTTAAATCCTAGGTAATCTTTTTTCTTCTTTCTCAAATCTCGGGACGAGATTTTGTTTAAGGAGGGAAGGTTTGTAACATCCCAAAAATATTGATCATGCTTATCAAATTCTAATCACTAAAATTAGGGTTAACAAAAAACTTTGATTAAATAAAAAACCAAATGAATGCATGTGTGTATGTGAGGATTGTATGAATGCATGAATGCATGAATGGACTTGCTGTGTGATTAACCTAAATAGCAAGGAATGGTTTAAATATGAAAATTACATCATCTAAAACATTTCCAAGCAGAAACAAATCAAGAGAAAATCAAAAACAAAACAAATAAAGCAAATGGTCATTTTTGCAAATCTTGCTCACTAGGTCACTTTGAGTGTTTCTAGTCCAAGATTTCAAACAGAAACTTTTCCATTTATTTTCACTCCTTGCAAGACCAAGTAAAAGTGAATCAAAGCCCACCTTTCAAACTTACAGAAACATTTAGCAACCCCATTCAAATAACAATTTAAAATTGAATCTATAACATATGTGGAGATCACACATTTTCAAAACCCAACCAAACCAGTGTCCCTTGACCAATACAACTAACCAGAGACTCCCTAGTATGTGCCTAGAAAACCCACCAAGTTTGAATCCAAAATTCAAATTTGAATTTCTTTCAGCCATTTCATCAAACACCTTGTGATCAGCAAACAATAAAACATCAAAAACTATTAGTAGCAGTAATTTTGGCCAACCTTGTCCCCTTCCTAGCTCACTCTACACTCTCAGTAGATGATCAAACTAATCCAACTAGCTTTAGCACCACTGTGAGCAAGCATAGCCATCAATGGTGACCATGCCGACAGCACCATTGCCACCCCCATGTCACCAGCAAGCTAGAGGAAGCACTAGCCTCGCCAACCTTGTCTGGGACACGCAGCACTGTCCACCACAACCCCTTATCCAAGCCCCGAGCGCAGCCAACCACTGGACCACCCGCCAAGCTCGCGCCCAGTTCCTCTGCGTGCGAGCTGAGAGCGCGCCAGTGCGCCGCACGTGACACCATCCCACAGACCGCGCGCCGCCCTCGCCGCTTGCATATGTGATCGCCAGCACCCCAGCATCCCGCCAGTCAACCATGTTCGCCGCCGCGCGGACCACGCATGCTGTGCGCCATTAAAATTGCTGTCGGACCCGCCCAGAGCGCCGCGACGTTCCGATCGTTCAGCACCGCCCCATGCCGCGTGACCATGCCGTTGAGCTTCGCCAGTGAGCACGGCATTTCCCCCTACCTTTGCCCATGCCATTAGCACGTTGTGTCGACAATACCGACGAGCTCCACCCGCGCCATTCGGTCCCCTCGTTGCACTATAAATAGAGGCTCTCCCAGCTCAAACCCTTCACACCATCTCACTCCCCACCTATCACTGATCACACCCACTCACCCCCGGAGCAAGGCGAGCACCGGGTGGCCAGAATTTCACCGGAGTTCGCCGCTGCAGAGGAGGAGAGGCGCCGTCGATTGGAGCCGCCCCAGGAGGAGCTGCCTGTACCAGGAGGATCGTCGTCGTCAAATTCATCGTTTGCCCCCATCGCCGACCATTGCAGGAGCCCCGGTGAGCCTCCCACGACCCCCACTGGCCGCGCTAGGGTTCTGCCTCGCCGCGTCCTGTTCAGGCGTGGACGATGAAACACAGCCGTAGGATTAGAACTAGATCGCATGGCCCTAATCGCCCCGTACCGCTTCGCCACTCGCTGTCTCACTAACGAGTGGGGTCACTCACTTAACCAGCCCACGCGCGCGCTGTGCGTAGTGGGCCGGCCCAGTTAAACCTCCCGCGCGACCCAACAATTCAAACTTAGGTTTATTCTTTTAATTTCAAACTCAGTTCTGTACCTAGATTCAAAAATCAACCCAGCTCGATTCACTGAACGAAAATGCATGAAACTAATTTTGTTAGAAAGGTACTGGAGTGCTTAATCCAAGACCATTGGATTCAAACCATTTAGAATTGTAGATCACCCATGGTAAAAATAACAAGGAAGAAGCTTTTATGCATTCAAACATTTTTCAAAATTCAACCATAAAAGCTTTTGAGTTGATTCCAACTCTCAAAAATCCCATTTAACCATACCTTTCAGAATATATAAAAATATATAGGGTTACTTGCAGAAATAATGATCAAGTAATAAAATAATGCCTCATAGGCATTTCTAGTCATTTTATTTAATTAAAATAAAAAGGTTAAACCTTATTAAATTGTGACACCACTTTAAATCACATTCCCATGTACTGAAATATGTGGTGATGACATGTGTCAACATGATCCCATGTTTGAGTTGGAGAATATTAAATCTTAAGTAGTTTTTCAATTAGTAGAAATTACTTTTTTAAAATGAAATAAATAAGACAAGTGCTTTACTCTTTGTGATGATAGTGATGATGCTATATCATCTAGTGTGAACCTTTGTGTGATAAATAGAAATAGTTAAGTATTATGTGGTGATTGTGTACCTCGTATTTATTTATAGAGGCTAGTACCGACCAAGGATACGAGGAAGAAGGAGGATACTACGAGGAAGAAGCCGAGGAGAACTTCAACCACTGCTCTGCACTAGGCAAGCTAACACTTCCAACTTAGCAAGCTACTATTTGCATTGTTACATATGCAAGCCAATACTTGCAAGCTACTCATTAAGCAAGCTTCCACTTGCAAGCTCTACTTGCAAGCTTATACCCATTTGATGAAACCCAATCCTAGTTTTACTTGCAAGCTTAGTACTTTATTTCTTTGTCAAAGCTTTCTCTTAGAGTTTACTTAGCGACTTATATATTCTAGGAAGCTAATGGAAGGTAGCATAAAGAGCATAAAACTTGGCCTAAGTTAGATAAATCTTGATGTCATCCTGAGGCATGAGATTGAACTTAGACAAGATACACTTGTTTACCACCCCTTATTAGTATTTACCCCCACTTGTAGATGCTAGTGCTAAGCATAAAACTTGATCAACTTTAGATGGGAATACTTGGTGAAAATGGTTATGAAAACCTTAGAATGATGAGTCATTCTACTGAAATGTTTTGACACGTGTTTACAAACACCAAATGATTTTGATGATGAAAATGTTAAGGCATGAGCCTTAGCCCTTTACAAAACTGATGGTTGTCTGGATGCGATACCATTCCAATTTTATCGTACAACCATAATATCCGAAATTTGGGTAGGGCTTGACTGAAAATTTATATACCTAAGTATGGGTTCCCTTGCGGCCAAGGTCTGAGCTGAGGCTACCTTATGAAGATTTTCCACCTGTGCAGTACCCAAGATGACAGTTGGTCATGGTTGGGAGGCCAAACTCACAGGAGAGGTGCCTATACTAGGGCGTGTAATGGAAAGGTTAGGATTGATTATCCGCATACTGAGTATGGTGAATTCAGGATTGTTCCTAACGGATGTATCGAATGTTGTGGTGAAAATGTACAATCTCTGCAGAGTGTCAAACTATTCGAATAGCCGCGTCCGTGGTTATGGACAGTTGGAGTGGCCATACTGTTCCATCGTTAGATGTTTTCAAAATGACTTATGAAATGATTTATGACTTTGACTTGACCACAACAGAGTTGTGACATGAAACTCAAGTTCCCACTTAGGTGTTATAAACTTTTCAACTAGATTCCTTTGCGTCTGAACTTAGTTAAGGTAAATCTGGATTTTGCAAAACAACCTAGAGCTTAGTATATCCTACTCAAAAAACCCCTTCACTTGTTAGTATTAGTTTGCGAGTACTTAAAGAGTACTCATGACTTTGTCCCTGGCTATTCCCGTGGCCAGACTATGAAGAGGAGTATCAAGAAGATGGACCGCAGGAAGGTTATGACAACTAGGATCATCTCCCATCATCAACATTGCCTATGACCATGAAGATGGAGCTTCACCCATGCTATCGTTATCTTTACGTTATTCCGCTGCTTGAATTGTATTAAGACTGGATCATGAGATCTTTATTTGTGTAAGACCTTATGTATGGTTTTTAATGGATGATGTACTGTGATATCCAATCTGTTATGTCTCGCAAAAATGATAATCCTTGGATTGCGATGTCTGGCATAACAGGCATCTGGGATTAAAAATCCGGGTGTTGACACTTGTGATGTATGTGTGGCATTATCGCAACCGTCTGTCCTGGATCGAACGTGAGGCCTGCAATTTGTTTTCCAGAGTAGCAGGCCTGGGACTTGCGGGATTGGAAGGCCCGGATTGCTGAGGTCATGATACGGCTCCCTCTTGTTCTACTAGTTATAATATCCTTAATATTGCAATTTCTGGATTTGATCATGAAAACAACATTTGGCATTCAACCTCAATGTCAAGACGGTACAACTAGACTTAACACATCTAAGGTAGTAAGTGTGCTTAAGAGACACAATGCATTATCCTTCATGGTATTTTTGTCGATGCCCTTTAGTTGTAAGGGGACACTTAATTATGACCTCCTTGTTATTGGTATCCCATATTTTGTAGGTAATATTTCTGTAATTTTTGTAGGGAATGTCTTGTAATTTTATTACTATTGGTCGGAAAATGTCTCTCCTGAGCTCCATTGCTCTTTTTTATTTAAAGATATTCAAAAATCATATTTACATGTTCAAAAAATGTCAAAAAATGTAAAAGTAATTCTACACAATCATGCAAAAGCACGGTGTGAAATTATTTGTTTTGTGTTTTTGTCATTTTTGTGTAATTCAAAATTTAAAGTATTCGAAATTAATATTTTACACTTTTTTTGCGAGTAGTATTTTACACATTTGTTGGATACATCATTGGTTACATCTGGAATTTTTTCAAACATTAGAAACTCGCAAATATAATTTTAAAATTATTTAAAATAATAGGAACACTTGAGCCCTAAGGCCAAAAATCTCCAATCATTATTATTAGTATTAGTAATATATTATATTCTTTTTTCCTAGCTTGTCGGGCATGTTCCTCTGCGCCTTCGGCTTCTTGCTGTCGTGGCGAAGAAGGCCCATCGGCCCACGGGCTGGCACTTGTGCTGCATTTTAAGAGAAAAGCTTAATGGATTGACGCAGCAGATGCGACATCTATATCTATATATAATAATAAAGGACGAAGTGTCTCTTTCGGTCCAACATTTTTTTGGACTCTTTTACCCTCCCACCAACCTACATGCGATGTTTCGTGCCGTGCATCTGCCGAACGTTTTCCAAACTGGCCCATCTAAATAAAGTCAATCGGCCCATCTAATCACCAGACCGAGATGATCATAGCCCCTCGATGCCTGAGCCCCGACCAAGACGATTAGTACCACCTTGCCTTCTTATAATAAATTTCACCAATTTATATACTTTTGCAGATGGTATCTTAACAAGCCAAGCAACATGATCGATGATAAAACGGAATCGGGAGATGAAAGGAAATTAAGTGGCTGGGGTCGTCGGGAACTGAAGGGGAAATTAAGAGGCAGCGGAAGGGAATCCATCAAATCAATCAAATCACATGATGGAGAGGGGCGAAGACATGGGATGTGCGTCCGTAGGTGGACGGTGTGGACTGGAGCTGGACGGGGGTGCGGGAAGAGCTGAGCAAGGCAGAAGGGGGCGAGATTGGAGCGCCGTCCCTGGCTCGATTCCCCACCAGGATTCACGCGACCGTCGTCGTCGCCCGTGGCTTCCGGACTTGCCACCCGCGGCACAACGTCAAGCTCCGACACCGCGCGCACCCCCGCCTGTACCCTGTGTGGGCCTTCACCCCTCACTGAGCTCCACCGCCATCAGCGCCTCCCCGTCCACCGCCATCAGCGCCTTCACCCCTCACAGAAGGCCGCGGCCCCCCTGTGAACCCCTTCGATGCCGCCGCCATCATCCGCCACCAGGCTTACCGGACGCCGGTCGCCCCTCCTGCAGCAGGAGTCACCGCGCGTCCTCCGCGTCCCCGCAGCTCGCCTCCAACCTCATCCACGCCCAGTTCGCTTCCCCGGAGCGCCCCTACGCCGTCGTCCCGGAGCTCCCCGTCGCCAAGCTCATCTTCATCCAATACTTCTCCCCATCGTGTGTGTCTGGAGCACGGGACTCAGGAGATTAGGACGGGGTTTGTGGCGTGGATAGCTTGCGTGGTTTCGTGTGGCTTTGGGTGTGTGTGTCCGCCAGTGTTGCATCCGGTGATTGGACTGTGTTAGATTAGCAGAGATGGTATATTAATGGATTGTTTGTTTAACACCGATTCATGTGATCATTACCACCAATTCAGAGATGAGCAAAGGTAGCAGATGAGCCAACTACTAGCTAGCTGTACGATGCCTGCTTGTTGTCTTGTTGACACATGCTGGCATACATGTTAATCCATGCCGGCATTATATTTCTAAACGTATATGATGCAGGCTTGGAAACGAAATTATTTATTTGTTACGTGTGCACTTGCACCAGGATGATATTTGCTTGGAGTAGGTTAAGTCTGGGCAAATCTGAAGAGACCACAGATAATTTACATGTGCACTTGCACCAGGACGATATTTGCTTGGAGTAGGTTAGATCTAGGCAAATCTAAAGAGACTACAGATAATCATGTTAAAAAAAATAGAATAACCGGATCAGCAAACTAACACCGTCAATTTAATTTGGATATGCAAAAATATTATTAGGTATAGATATAGAAAATATTATTTTGTTATTTTTTTGGCGCCGAGCAACACACGGGTTTTATAGTCTTCTCCTAAATTCTGAGCCAGTAAGCTGTCCGACGAAATCTCTGAAAATGCTACTTGCCGCTTGTGTCGCGCTGCATAGGCACTTGCCATGCGCATAACACATGGGTCTCGCCTCGTTTCTTTTTTTGGCCGGTTCTTTGTTTTTGCTAGTTTTTGAGTGATTTTCTGATCGTTTTTTGGTTCTTTGTTTATGTTGGTTTTTTGGTTCATTTTTGGTTTTCTTCTTTTCTGTTTCTATAATTTTCTTTTCCATTTACTTTTTCCATTTTAAAATTTGTTTTACATAGTTCATTATTTTGAAAATGTTGTTCATGACATTGAAATGTTTCTCGTGATTTTTTCAAAATTGGTTTATGATTTTAAAATTAGTTCATGATAATGAAAATTGTTCATGATTTTTTTCAAATTGTCTCATAATTTTGAAAATTTGTTCAAGGCACTGAAAATTTTCTCATCATGTTAAAAAATTGTTCATGACATTGAAAATTTGTTCACCCTTTTCAAAAAATTGTTCATGAATGTTAAAATTGTGTTCATGTTTTTTTTAAATGTTCATTAACTTCAAAAATGGTTCATGATTTTCCAAAAATGTTCAAGATTTTTCAAAATTGTTCCCCATTTCTCCAACATGTTTTTCTAAAAATTGTTCGTGGGTACCAAAAATAGCTTACGTATTCAGAAAATTTGTTCAAGCGGGTTTGAAGTCGTTTAATGGACTCCAAAAAATATATTCATGAATTCAAAAGATATTTTCATATTTATTTTGGGTCCAAATTAATGAATTCAAATTTGTCTAGATTCGGATATATTTAACACTAAAATTTTACTAGATACATCCGAATAAATCTATTAATTTGAATCGAAGGAAGTGGTAAAAATTGTTCATGTTGTTTGTTCACTTATTCTTTTTTTATAAAAACATCTGCTAAAAAATGTGCGATTTAAATATTGGCACGCGTTTTGGAACATACTCATGGTTTTGAAAAAATATGTCCACGTAGTCACAAAGTAATCACGGGTCCAAAAATATTCGTCTTACAAAACTGTACCTAAATAATATTCAAACTAAAAAAATGAAATCAACGATGTACTCCCTCCATTTCAAAATATAAGATGCTTTAGGTTTCTGAAGAAAATGTATCTAGACTTCTTTTAGTGTGTAGTTTCACTCCAAACCTGAATGATAGATACATTTGCTTCATAAAACTAAAACATCTTATATTTTGAAACAAAAGGAACAGAAGGAGTAGCAACTAGGCAAATGAGACTCTCTCCACGTTGAGCCTAACCATAGAGACGCAGTGCACGTACATTTCTGCACCACTGGGGTAATGCTCAGCTGCCAGATGTTGTAGAGCGCAGCTTCACTGAGTCGACTCAACCCGTCCGAGCGCATCCGGACGTCTACACGGACGTGTGGAACATACGCGGCGTCTCAGTGGCATGACCCATTCAGACCAACACGTCCATCTCGACCCCATCCATGCACCCATTCAGAATGACACGTCCGTTCGACACGTTGGTCCGGACAATGCTCGCGTCCTCCCGTGTTCGGGGGGGGGGGGGGGGGATGGATGGAAAGCTTGACAGCGACCCAATGGCTTTCCTCCAGTAGCCATCAACGGAAGGCTACTCCAAAAGTTGGCCGTGTCGCTGCTGGCGCCGAACGGCGCCTACCCTCCTGTCGCGATACTTCAATGTCGTTGCTTCGGTCTTTGTGTCGGCATCCGATGCCGGCCCTTTTTAACTGGCCGCGTGTGGCCATCTTCTCCCGACACCACACTCTCCTCCTTCCCATCCTCTACTACCGGTAGCTAGCCATGGTTGGCGGCATTGGATCGAGGGGAAGGAGTCTAGGACGACCACCAGGTCCTGACCATGGACGTCGAGGAAGGAGCGAAGGACGCGGCCAAAGCAGCGCGCCACCATGCTCTCCCTCACCACCTCGTCGCCTGATTATGTCGATACTGGCATCGAGTTCGCCGTGACCATCCACTCGGGCATGGCGCGAGAGTCGAGACAGGTTGCTCCTTTCCCGCAAATTTGCGTCGATGGTCGATGGCGCAGAGCCCCAGCAGGTCATTCTGCGGGCGTCCGGTGTCAATACCAGCTCGTGGACGGTGGAGATGTTGTTCGTCTGCCTCGGCCAGATGTTTCTCGCCAACGGCTAGAAGAAGTTTGCCCGCGCACACCAGATCGAAATGAGGAACTTTTTCATCTTCAAGTACGACGGCTAAGCCATGCTCACCGTCAGCGTCTTCGACGACAACATGTGTCATTGCTGCTACCATTCCGACTCTAACTTCGACAAGTAGGCTAGGTTGTGCACTGGCCATGTACGATGTAGCAATATGGGCGACGGAAAGGCACTGGAAATACTTCGGCCTTGACGATGACCTATTTGACAAGCACGAACGGATGGATCATACCGCTGAACGCGGCTGACCGGATAGGCTAAAACCGATCCAAAAACAACCACGACACAACTTAAATAAACAGAAATAAACCGTCTTAATCGGCCAGTTGGATGGGTGCGGTAGAGATGGTTTTGCTATCGGCAGAAGCCATGTTCCGAACCAAAATAGCAAGCCGACTCCTGCACCGATCGGAATTCGGAGCAGTGCAAGCAAAGACCGATCAGAAGAATCAGCCGAATATACAAATATATGGGCCTGGCCCATTACCGAAGAGAGGGTACGAGGGGAGATGCCGATTGGCCGCTAAAATGCGGCGTACAGTACCCCCAAATCTCTCACCCAATCATCCACCAGCTCCCACTTGCGCCAGCTCTGAAGGAGGCGGCAGGTGAGCGCACGGCGGCGCTCGATCGACCGAGTCCGTCAGGAGGGGGAGCAGCCATGGCGGGGGCCGGGGAGGAGGAGCCCAAGGCGATGGGCACGGGTGGAGGCGACAAGCTGATCCTGCGGGGGATGCAGTTCCACGGGTTCCACGGCGTGAAGCAGGAGGAGAAGAAGCTCGGCCAGAAGTTCGTCATCGACGTCGACGCCTGGATGGACCTCGCGGCCGCCGGGGACTCCGACGACATTTCGCACACCATCAGCTACACCGACATCTACAGGTGCGGTGCTCCACCTCCGCCCCATCTCAGTCTCGTCCAGCCACCGTACAAACTGGAACGAATCCAATTTATTTATTTTCATCTAAACTGCATTCACGAGGTAAATACTCTTGATTTTCTGAAGAAGCAAAACAGAGTCACATCTAGAAAGCCCCAAATCTCACTAAACAATAGTCAACTGACCGAAGCAGCGCAGCAAATCTGAAAAAACAAGCTAATGCAGAAAAATACGACAGATAGCTAACACAGTTTGCTGGAAGGTGGTCTCCCGTGACATGTCAACGGTTGAGACCCGCCGAGATCAAATCATCTCTAATCAGCTTCAACTTCAGAAAAAAATCCAAAATCTTAATGCAAACAACAGCCTCTGAATTCTCGGTGTACATGCACATTAGGATTCTTCTCTAGTGCTTTTCCTATTTTGATAGCAAATCACTAACCAACCTGATGATCAGCATGAACAATCAAGACATCTTATTAGTGCATACACCACGTACTATTGCTGTCTCTCGGAACTGATGATCGTGTCTTGTTACTGCTGAATGCACATCATTTTCTAGCTCAAGCAAATTCATCATATAGGCTGTGTCCCCTATGAATGTATATGTTCCACATAATTACTGAAACATCTTGGAAGTCGAGGCTGGTGCACAACTTCTCCAATTTCACCTCCATAATTATTATTATTTTGCATAGATGGGAATTTCATTGAACACCATGGAAACCCTGAGAATACAACATCCTGTCCCACGGTAGTAGCATACAGGGAATTGCTCCTCATAATCATACAAAAGCTTCTTTTGGCTCCTTGCTCATCAAAATTTATTCAACAATCATGCATCCCCTCAATAGGTCTGTAGGGCTCCACTGCATTCATTAATGTGAGAATAGAAAGATTTGGTACTCAGGAGTTAAAACTGAACTAGATCAGCCTGCTCATTTGGTGAAGCCATGAACAAATCTTTTAATCAATTAATTCATGAAAGAAGAGAAAGCTTTATTTGTCATGGGCTGTAGATAATTGAACAACTTGTGCCTGCTCATTTGGTGAAGGCATGATCAAATCATGTAAGCACAAGTTTCCTATGAATTACTGGTCCCTTTGTTAAATATAGAAGATCTGCGATTTTCCCAAGCGACATTAAATAGGAAAGGAAAAATAAATTCTGGGTATGAGGAGAAGGAATGCTCTTACATCTTGGAGGGAGGGAGGGTGTGGTGCAACTTTCTTTGAGATCTCGACATGCAGTGAGGGATCAAGGTTGGAGAAATGCTGGCTATGACAGAACCCTTCTGATGAAGTGTTTGGGGCCAGTCAAGCAGGGGGTGCGACTAGCAGTGACATCTGAGAGTGCCACCGCTGATCTGTGCCTTGTCTAACAAGAGGCAGCAGCCCGGTGGAGTACGGAGAAGAGGCAGCGGCGATGTGCTGGAGGAAGTGGCTGCCATGGAAGATATCGTCAGGGATGGCATGGAAGCGGCCTGCGTGAAGAGGACCGCAGCGATCTGCCGAGGAGACAGCGGTGACCTATAGGTTAGAGGCAGGGGAAGGTGGCTATTTTTTAGATAGGGAGCCTAACTGGGAAGAGGTCCTCTCTGTTCTTTTTTCCTTGCATTGCTTCACATGGCGATGCCACGTTGCCCCCGGTTTTTTGAGGAGCAAGGATGGCATGGTTATCCCCAGTTTTTGTTTTTTGAGGAGCGGTTATCCCCAGTTTTTTAGGGAGCCATTATGCAGCGACAAGGGCGCACGATATTATTCAGTGATACAGTTTGGAGAGGGTTTCACTTCTTCTCAATTGGAATTCAACTGTGGGATTTAATCACCTTTATTTCAGAATATTATCTTATGTTCTGCCACATTTGTTGCAAAAAGTTGCGACTGATATCCACCTCAGTACGATTCTCTGCAGTTGCCATCAAGCTGGTTGGGGGTTTCATATCTTCGACCTAAAATTAGGCCATTATTATATGTATTTCCAGATCAAAGATATTGTTGCTTTGAAGAAAACAAGCTTAAATATGGTCCTCTTTGTATACCTCCAGCGCAAGAGATTGACTATACGTCAGTTGCAGTGGATCATACCAGATAGTGTTAACTGCGGTGGGAGTAGTTTGGCTTGGACTGAGTCAAATTCTGTTATTTTTCTGTAATTTATTTAGAGGTGTAACCAGATTCATCGATCAGCATAGTGTACAGCTGCTGAATGATCTCTTGCAAGCTACTCCTTTCGTTTTTTTTGGCTTTCATGATGCCAAAGTATAACACTCTACAGGATAGTGAAGGGTATAGTAGAAGGCCCGCCACATAATCTTTTGGAGTCGGTGGCTCAGTCGATCGCCAACTCCACGCTGCTCAAGTTCCCTCAGATCTCCTCCGTTCGAGTGAAGGTCGAGAAACCTCATGTGGCGGTGCAAGGCGTCGTCGACTACTTGGGAGTGGAGATACTGAGGTGCAGAAAAGCATGAGCAGAACACTTGATCTGAGGAGGCCTGAGCAATGCTCTCTCAGAATCTCAGTTGTGCCAATTCCTCTATGCACTGTTTGTTGCTGGAATTGCGCAATCATGAGCTGGATTTATTTCGCGGCTATGTTCTTCACAAACTGAAATAAGAACGGGTTTTGTTCAGGCTATTGTAAAGTTACTCGATTACGGTGGTGACTGTTACCTTTAAAACGTGTTTGGTTCAATTTAACTGGAAACGTGTTTGGATTATCTCCAAGCTTGAGGCACGTACTACTTCTCTGGGATCCATTCTCCTCCTCTTTCCAGCCGTCTTGGAACCCTTCCTCCAGGTCTTTGTTTGGATTAGGTTTTTTTCTTGGGATTTCATGGTGTTCACGATCTGGTGGTGAGAAAAAAGAGTTCGGTCCCCTTTCCGTTACCCGTATTGAACCATAGGGTTTGTTGCAGGTCATGCTTTCTTTCTTTGTTTGCAGTATACTACTCAAAAGGAAAATAATTCGTATCCCCCAGGGATTGACAATTCCCATCCGGCAATTTAAATAAAAATAACCCAAAGCTCTAAGTAATTCAAAGAATAACCCTATGTATAAATAAATTCATAGCTGGTAATCCTTTTCTGCCACTCCCGTCCACGGCGTCGCATACACGCCTGCAGCGCCGTCTCGGATGGCGTCGGCGTCGGACGCCTGCCACGCTGAATCGGCCGGACCCGGCACAGCAGCCCTGCCACTGGCATGGCGCCGCAAGCACCAACGCTGCGTCACTCGGCCTGGTACGGCACGCCTTGCCACGCTGCCTCCGTGGGTCCCAGCCTCGTAAGTGTGACGCCACGTGGACTAGCGCCGCACCCACCAATGTCGCGCCGTGGGGGCTGCAAGTGGGTCAGTACGCTGGACACCCATGTCATGCCGCATATGCCCGCATAACTTAAGTGGACTCATGCGGATATCCAAGGTTTTAATGCAGCAGCCGCATATGCCCACATACAACGTTCTTCCAGTCCACGGAAAAGAAGCGCATGTGCAAAAGTGGCCCTGTAGCAGGAAGCTCACACACACTGATACATGATAAATGCTCATCTTGAGTGTACATGCTCACACAAAAACATCCCCCGTACAATAAAAATCACTGATAAATCACGGCTGGTTGCAGAGATACAGAGATACTACACAAAAAGAACATCGATCAAATGACTTTGCTTATTTCTTGCATGAGCCTCTGTGCAATCACTGCATGAAGGGTAAAATTTAAGAAAAAAATACCCTCGTCTAATTCATGTACTCCCTCCGACCCATATTAGTTGACTCAAATTTGTCTAGATTTGGATGAATCTAGACACTATTTAGTATATAGGTTCATTCAAATTTTGACAAATCCAAGTCAAGTAATATGGGTCGGAGGGAGTACTAAAAAATCTAATAGTTTATCTTGTAGTTAAATATATACTAGTAATGATGTGAAATGGTTAAATATGGAAGTATGTGCTAAAAGATTTAAGTACTCTAATTCTGTAAACAGCATCTAATAGATAATGTATGATTTCATAAGCAATAAAGCATAAATGGAGAGGAAGATAACAGATAAAAATTTGAGTAGTCTAATTCTAAACAAGAACATGATGCAAAGGAGCATCACTGTCATGATGCAAAGGTTGCTTGTCCCCGTGTCTCTGGCAGCCGGAAATAGTTGTCAACAACGAATGCATCTGCCTTCCACAAGTTTCCCATCTCTATAGATTGGCACAACCTCTTCCCATATCAATGATGTCAACTTGCAGCATCTTCGTTTTGGGGCTACATACATGGGAAGATCTTAATTGGTTAGCTTATCAAAAGTGAAGTGAAACTAATAAGTGAGTAATATGGGAATACATGGGCTTCTTACCTTCAGAATTGGTTGCTGAATGCTGAGCATCTGTACATGGTTAGCTGAAGCAACGAAAATCATGTATAGTCTATATCTTATCTGAAAGCTGACAACAAACTGCCCCATGAGCAAAAGACAAGGACAAAACCATCACAGGGAACAATTCACAGGAAACCTGTTTCTAGGTACCGCATCCAACAATTTAGCTATGATTGCAGGCCTGTTTCTAGGTACCGCATCCAAAACCATCACAAGGAACAATTCACAGGAACCTGTTTCAGGCCTGTACTAATTCAACCAAACAATTTAGCTGGATTTCTGAATCTAAGTAGGTCGGGCACTTCTCTGAACCTAGCTCTAAAATGGTGACATAAATTACAACAGTTCATAAGCGAATTCAGAAAAAAGTTGTTACCTTAGTGATGTCGTTGGAGACGAGGGAGCTATCTTTGAGTTTCTTGGACTGAATCTACTCAGCCATCTTCTTGCAGTGTTGCCGCTTCCCGCCCCCGTCCCTGCCCATCCGTGGATCGCCGCCGTCGATGTAGTCTTGGCCGCCCACCACCCCCATGCCGTCCGTGCCCTTCTTGCTTCCTTCTGACCCCGAGTCCGCCGCCCTCCCCATGCCACCTACAGCAGGTTCTCCGGAATCTGCTCCTTGAGGAGCATGCTTGGGCGTGGTACGGGAATAGAGGGAGAGGCAGAGGAACGGACTGCTGGCTGGTCCGCCGGAGCCGGAGGAGGAGCGGCGGCGGCGGCGGCGGCCATGGCAGAATTTAGCCCGGCGGCGGCGCCCTAGATCCTACTCATACCGTCTGACCCTGCCTGGTCGAAGAGAGATGCGACCGTAACTTTTTTTTTTTGAGCTGAGATGTGAAAGTAACTGACTATGTGGGTTTAGACGAGGGCCTCGTGGAAAGCCCGCATATGCCACCTAATTTCATTAGTAATACGCGGGCGACCGCATATATCATTACGTGGGTTTGACAAAGCGGGCGCTGCAGATGGCCCGCTTCCGTTTGCAGCGTTAGCCGTGGCGCATGGCGCCGCACGTCTAGAGCACTTAACCGCGCGTGGGGTCGGTCTAGCCCGATCCTCTTCTCTCTTTTCCTCTTCCCTCATCCCTCACCACTCAGCAAGAACGAACGGCGGCGTCGGCTGCTCATCCTCTCTCCCCTCCTCTAATCCTTCCCCATTGTTCAGATCTGAAGAAATGCTCCGTGGATCTTGTTGTTGACCATCTCCCCAGGTATTCCTCTTCAATTTGTCCAAGAAATCTCTTTATTTAGCCATAATTTTGGTAGTTTAGGCAAACCCTAGTTCAACCCAAAATCAAGAAATATAGTTGATTTGTTGATTACTTAGAGGGAGAATACATAATGTGGTAGTATGTTTAGGTCTAGGATGACCTTGTAGTATGATTGAGTTTGGAAAAATTGTAGAAATATATATAGCAATGGCATATATTTCTAATTTGTTAGTAGTAGTAATTGTAGGAACAGTAATCCTTCATATATATATGTTAGTTATAATTTGTTGGTGTAGTAAATCTTAATACTAGAGTTTGTTGGTATAGTAATTCTTCATATACTTGGTAGGAATTCTCCATGTACTTGTTAGTTTTATTTTTTTGTTCATAACTATTGGAACCTTAGTCACATAGAGATGTCCATATAGAAAGAATTGTTTATATATTTTGCTCACATAGATGCTCACATATTTTGTTGTACTTTTTTTTAATTAACTAGGATGTCGGAATCAGAATCAGAATCGGAAAAAGCCCATACACCACCCCATGTACAAACCGGGTTCGTCGAAGGCATGGCGCTTCTTGAGGCGTCATATGATAAGGGTCACCGTGGCTATATTATCGGCGAGGGGATCAAGGTAAGAAAAATAAACCCTCCAAATCATTATATGTTTCTCGAGTTGAATGGACGTGTTATAATCGAGCTTGTATGTGTGCAGCCTCTTGTTCCCCTATGACTGAGGTATCACGGGCATTTCAAAGAGATGATGTCGTATGATGATCGGTACACAGTACACATCTGAGTGCTAGGATTGTTCTCATTCATCCATATGATCAATCGTGGTACACTGCATATGAACCATGTTTCCATCATCGCGCTTGTCGACCAGTGGAGGCCGGAAACACATAGTTTTCACCTTCATACCGGTGAGATGACCGTTACTCTGCAGGACATGTCCATGATCATTGCACTCCCTATCCAGAGGATCCTCTCTGCATTAACACAGCCTCCGATAACTGGCGTGACCGAATGTCTGACCTTACCGGTGGTAAGTGTCCTGGTGACACTATAAACTCAAAAGGGGAGAAATTGAGAGTCACAGCCCGAACTACTTTCAAGTGGATAGCACAGAACTTTAGTACCTTTCCTCAGAATGCTAGCGAGGATGAGATTATTATATATGCCTGTGTGTATGTGTGGTATGTCATCATGAAGACTATATTTGTTGGTGGTAAGGGCAAAAACGTGGCTCATTGGCACTAGTTGAAGGCCTTGACTGTGATGGATAAAAATGGAGTTGGGGTTCGGCGACATTGGCCTTCTTGTACCGGCGGGTAATGGGGTGTTTCTATTGTTTTCATCTTTACATGTGCTCTTCGAACTTCTGCATGACTAAATTTGGTTGCTTTCCTGCGTAGCTGGACGAGGCTTGTCGAAGGACTAGGACTGAGGCTTACATCGGTGGTCCCTTGCTACTTGATACGTTGCAAACGTATCTATAAATTTTTATGCTCCATGCTTGTTTTGTACCATCTATCTTATGTTTTGTCTATACTTTGTGGCATTTTTATGCATTTTTTGGAACTAACCTATTAACAAGTGCCACAGAGCCAGTTTCTTGTTTTCTATTGTTTTTGGTTTTAGAAAAATTAGTAAAGAAATATTCTCGAAATTGGATGAAACAAAAGCCAAAGTTCCTATTTTTCCGACACGACACGGAGTCCGGAGGAGAGGGGGAGGCGCACCCCAGGGCAGCCACACCTGGCCTAGGCGCAGCCAGGAGGCGCGCGGCCTAGGGTGAGCCCCCCTGGCGCTCCACCAAGCTTGCCCTTTCGCCTATACCCCCCCCCCCCCCCCCCGAGGCAAAAACCCTAAGTACCCGATCAGAATTCCACAAAAAAGTCCGTAGCCGTCGCCACCATCGTCCCTAGATCGGAAGGGATCTAAAACTCTTTCCAGCATCCTGCCAGAGAGGGGAGATCGTCCCGGAGGCCTTCTTCATCACCATGCCAGCCTCCGAAGTGATGTGTGAGTAGTTCATCCTTGGACTATGGGTCCATAACAGTAGCTAGATGGTTGTTTCTCCTATTTGTGCCACCATGTTTAGATCTTGTGAGGTGCCTATCATGATCAAGATCATCTTATTATAATTCTACATGTTGTGTTTGCGGGGATCCAATGGATATTGAGTATTATGTCAGATTGATTATTATACTATCATGTGTATGTTATTTGTGATCTTGCATGCTCTCAGTTGCTAGTAGTTACTTTGGCTAAGTATTTGTTTGTGACTCCAAGAGGGAGTATTTATGCTCGATAGTAGGTTCATGCCTCTAGTAATCTGAGAGAGTGACAGAAACTTCTAAGATTATAGATTTGTTGTTGCTACTAGGGATAAAACAACAATCCTTTATCCAAGGGCAATTGTATTGTTTACATTACACACTTTGCTTAATGTAATTATCAGTTCCTTGCAACTTAATACCCGAGGGTTGTTCGGATGATATCCCGAAGGTGGATTATTAGTCATAGATGCAGTTGGATTACAGTCTATGTATCATGTTGTAATGCTGAAATGAAGCTCATAGTGATCATCATGTCATGTGCATGCATTGTTATGCATTTTCTATTTGTCAGTTGCCCCATTGTAATTTGTTCACCCAGCATGTTATTTATCTTATGGAGAAAACACCTCTAGTGAACTGTGGACCCTAGTCCATTCCTTCCCACTGATATTCCATCTACTGTTTATTGTTTACTTTCTGCAATTACTACAAACAATTACTTTCTTCCACACTATACATTTAATCCTTTGTTTTTAGCAAAACCAGTGAGCTTGACAACCTCACTGATAAGTTGGGGCAAAGTATTTTGGTTGTGTTGTGTGCAGGTTCCACGTTGCTAGCAACACCTTCGGAAGTGGTTTATTTCTCCTACTGGTTCGATAACCTTGGTTCTATAACTGAGGGAAAACTTTCTATTGTGCTCATCATACCTTTCTCGTGGGGTTTCCCAACGGGCTCTACAGTAACAGAGCACATCAAGACTTTTTCTGGCGTCGTTGTCAGGGAGACACATGACAGTTCCTGCAAGGGGAGTCTCTCACAACCAATCTCTTTACTTTGTTTTTGTTTTGATTAGTTTATTTTGCTTTGTTGGTTTGTTTCTTTTTATCAAAAACACAAAAAGAAATTAGTTCCTACTTTAGTTTCTGTTTTTGTTGGCTTGCTTTAATCTTGCAAACATGTCTACTCTTGAAAACACTAAGTTGTGTGACCTCACTAGCACAAACACCAATGATTTCATTAGCACACCTATTGCTCCACCTGTTCCTGAAGCTACTTTCTATGAAATTAAACCTACTTTGTTGAATCTTGTTATGAAAGAGCAATTTTCTGGTGTTAGTACTGATGCTGCTGCTTCTCACCTTAATAATTTTGTTGAACTTTGTGATATGCAAAAATATAAGGATGTAGATGGAGATACTATTAAGCTTAAATTGTTTCCTTTCTCTCTAAGAGGAAGAGCTAAATGTTGGTTGCTATCTTTGCCTAAAAATAGTATTGATTCTTGGATTAAATGCAAAGATGCTTTCATTGGAAAATATTATCCTCCTGCTAAGATTATATCCATGAGAAGTGACATAATGAAATTTAAACAATTTGATAATGAACATGTTGCTCAAGCTTGGGAAAGAATGAAATCTTTAGTGAAGAATTGCCCCACTCATGGACTAACTACTTGGATGATTATCCAAACCTTTTATGCAGGACTGAAGTTTTATTCAAGAAATCTATTAGATTCGGCTGCTGGAAGTACCTTTATGACCATCACTTTGGGTGCTGCTATAAAGCTCCTTGATAATATGATGACAAATTATTCTGAATGACACACTGAGAGAGCTCCACCAGGTAAGAAGGTAAATTCTGTTGAAGAAACCTCCTCCTTGAGTGATAAGATTGATAATATTATGGCTATGCTTGTTAATGGAAAAGCTCATATTGATCCAAATAATGTTCCTTTAGCCTCTTTGGTTGCTCAAGAAGAGCAAGTTGATGTGAACTTCATTAGAAATAATAATTTTAGCAACAATGCTTATAGGAGTAATTTTGGTAATAATAATTATAGACCATATCCTTCTAATAATGGTAATGCTTATGAAAATTCCTATAACAACAATATAAGTGCACTCTCTGAACTTGAAGCCGTGCTTAAAGATTTTATTAGTAAACAAACTACTTTCAATAAAACTGTTGAGGAAAAGCTTGGAAAATTGATGATCTTGCTTCTAAAGTTGATAGCCTTGCCCATGATGTTGAACTTTTAAATTAAAGGTAATGCCTCATGATGTTAAAGAAAGCAAGACTTTTGATACGTCGTAAACATATCTATAATTTTTTATGTTCCATTCTTGTTTACACTTTTCTTTGCTTTGTCTACACTTTGAGGTATTTTTATACATTTTCCGGGACTAACCTATTAACAAGATGCCGTAGTGCCAGTTGCCTATTTTTTGTTGTTTTTGGTTTCAGAAAAGGTAGTAAGGAAATATTCTCGGAATTGGACAGGACAAAAGCCAAAGACAATATTTTACCGGAACAAACACGAAGTCCGGAGGAAAGACGGAGGGGCGCCACAGGGTGGCTACACCCCCTGGTGCGAGTCCACCCTAGGCCACGCCAGGGCAGGGTGTGGGCCCCCTGGCCCTCAGCCAACCTCGCCTCTTCGCCTATAGTCACCCCGATGCAGAAACCCTAAGCACCCGATCAGATCTTCACAAAACAGTCTATACCCGCTGCCACCATCGTCCCTAGATTGGGGGGATCTGAAGCTCTTCCCGGCACCCTGCCGGAGGGGAGAGATCATCCCGAAGGCCTTCTTCATCACCATGCCAGCCTCCGGTATGATGCGTGAGTAGTTCACCCTTGGACTATGGGTCCATACAATAGCTAGATGGTTGTTTCTCCTCCTTTGTGCTATCATGTTTAGATCTTGTGGGCTCCGTTCATGATCAAGATCATCTATTTGTAATCATACATGTTGTGTTTGCGGGGATCCGATGGATATTGAGATACTATGTGTAGCACCCCAGGTAAAACCACTGCTAGAAAATCGTTGTTGTATATTTGTGCATCATCATGCATATCATATTTGCCTAAAACTATTTTTCTAAAGCCTATTTTGTTTTCTAGATATTCCCATCTTTATTTCAAACCAAAACCCTAGATCTATTTGGATCTTTTATTTTGACTAAATACTATTTACAAAAGATTTTATAAATGCAACAGATAACAAAATAGTTTTAATCGGGGAGACAGTGTAGCCGGTTATACCTGAGGCCCAACTGGTCTAGACCACCAACAACCGGCCCATCTAAACAAACCCTAGTCTAAACCTAGAAACCCTAACCCTAACCCTAGAAACCCTAGCCACTGCTCCCCCAGCAGTCGCCGCCACCCAGCCGTTTGAACCCCACCGACCCGAGCCGCACAAGCGCACACGCACACCTGCCCGTGTCGCAACATGCACACACGCTCCCAGACTGAAAACCACCCAGGGTCGCCCTCTCCCTGGCCCACCCCGCGAGCGACCCACCCACTCGCGCGTCTCTCGCACACATCCCGCCCCGCGATCCTCTCCCCTAGCCCCGATAACCACCGTCGCCGCCTCCTTCCATTAGCCCCGGATTGAGCTCCTCCCCTCCGCTAGCCACCTCTCGCCTCTCTCCAGCGCCGCCTAAAGGCCACGACCCTTCTCCCGCCTCCGTCAGCAGGTCCCGCGGCCGCGCGTCGTCGACCCCAGGCGCCGCCAGGAGCCCGCCTCCGCCTCGCCGGAACCCGAGGCCCCTCTACCGCGAGCGCCGCCTCTCCTCTCGCCTAGATCCTCTCCCACGCGAGCTCTCCCCGCGTCTGCACACCGTCGTTCGAGCGCCGCCGCACTCGCTGTGACCCCGCGCGCCCGCGACCTCCTCTCTGCCTCTGCTCGTCGGCCTCGTCTTGCCTACGGGCTCCGTCACCGGACGAACCGCGTCGCCGTTCGCCTTCGTTGCCACCGCCTCGGCAGTGCGGCGCCCCGCCACCGTCCTCTGATCTCCCTGACCACACCTCCCCGTGGTCGCTGCCAGTTTGGAGCCCGAGCTCATGGCTCCTGTCCTCTCCAACGGCCCCAGGCCATCGTTCTCTGGCCGCCCATGTTGCCGAGGTGCGCACATGTCCCGCGGCCACAGCGCCCTGCCTCTACCCCAGGTCTATGTTGTCGTTCGGTGTATTCTCAGCAGTGAAACCGTGTTACGGAAGGGTGTGTTTTGCTGCTTGTGTCGTGAAGTTGTTGTCTCAGTGGACATGCCTTTGCTACTACGGCAGCCCGGAGACAGTCCCCAAGCTCTTCCGTAGAGGAACCGACACCAAGTTTGGGGGCGACCGGATCATCTCGCCGACAAGACCGATCGATGCCCCTGTGATCTTCTTCAGGGGACGCCGCGACCGACTACTCGGATCCGAAGCCCTGATCCCGAGGATGCGAAGACCGATCCTGCCAAGACCGAACCCTGGCGTACCCCTAGAGCCCAAGATCTTCGATCCGAGATGTGTGACCCTCCTTTCCGTGACCTATATTTTATAAATGATATTACTTGTTGCATTTAAATGTTCATGTTTGCATACATATGTTGTGGGTTGGGGCATTATGCCGATTCACCTCATAATTAATATGGGGTCCATATGCGGGCAAATCTAGTCTTATATTGGCCCCATTTAAATTTGTGTAGCGAACCGGTGCTAATTTTGGCCTGTTAATACAACATTAAATTGTGGGGTATCTAAATAATTGTCGGGACCCCGGTTCCGCTTAATGTGGCCTAGTTGCATCGCACATTTGCCATGTCATACATCATACATGCATCATGCCCGATCTTTTACCGCAGTATTAAATAGTGCATTCGATGTTTCTTCTAGTGCTTTGCTTCTTCACGGATTAGGCGATGAGTTGATGCGAGAGTCGACCCGATCTTTGGATGAACCTTCGACAGTGTTTTCAGGCGAGCATTCTCCCCCTTTCTACCTATTTTACTTTTATAGTATTTATTTCCTCCTATTGATCTATTGCTATCTGTGTTGCGGTGCTCTAGTTTTCGTACCCGTGATATCCCTTGCAGCCTTATATTGCCTTGGACACATCCTATTAACTATTGTTTGGTAGATAGTTGGACTTGCGCCTCGTAGTCGCTTGCTCAAGTGTGGTTGCGTGTCGTCCAGTACCACAGTTGTTGGCAGGCTGCCATATGCTTTATGTTGGAGATGATCATGGATTTAATTACCGTTTAATAAATAAAATTGAAAGTAGGTAAATGCAGAGGCACCGGTGGGTAATAGACAATATTTGGTTTTTAACCGCTCACTGGTGTCCCGTAGGACCCCGAGTTCTTGACACCTGTTCCGAGATCGAGCGCGCTAACCACAGGTGGGGTGTGTGGGCACCCCCATCGATTAGTACCTGATTTCAAAGTACTGTACCGGGGGCCATAAAGTAGTTTGGGGCTTTATTACTATCCTATATTTATGCCATGCTTTACTGCTTTATTTACGATTGCGCGTGGAGCGCCTGTACTGTTTAGGAACAAATGTGGAATGTTTTCGCGGTATCGACAAGCCCAGTCACATTTTCGGGTTCCCGGTCGTTTACAGCCATTGGCACAAACCTCTGGGTCGGTCTCGGAGCCGGCCGACTTCGTTGCGGGTAGCTTAGTGGGGTGGCCCTCATGTGCTTGCTTTGGGTCTGGGAAACGTCGTGTCCGAAACCCCGTCGACATACCGTTGGGTGTATGTTTTGTGATCTTGTACCTATCTGATCTGACAACAAGGGTGTAGGTGCGTGTGGAAACTTTGGTGCACCCCTGCAGGGTTAAATCTTTTCGAGAAGCCGTGCCCGCGGTTATGGACGACTTGGAGCACAGTTCTCGATCATAGACAACTATAACTAAAGTTTACTGTTATAATTTGACTTGTATCTGATATGACTAGTAATCAGCTTCACTACAACGGAATGGATAAATAAAAGTACCAACAACTGCTGGGTTTGGGATATCTCATGCTAATTGTATTTGACTAGTAAGTGTTGCAACTACAATGGAATGGTTAATTAAAAGTGCCCACTGCTTATTATATCAGGATGACTATCTATACCTGACTAGTAATTGCTGCAACGATAACAGAATAAATAAAACTGCCAACTGTGTGAGTTCCTCGGTTGACTTCCTCGTTTGGTCTCGAGGGGGAAATACCAGGATGGGTATGTTTGGTGGTAGAATCAGGTTGGTTCCGAATAGGTCTTTCTTATCCCTCTCTGATAGCCGACAGTTATCTCGAGTCTCTATGGGTTGTTTAGTGCATGCTGCGCTGCCGCTCAGTCCACCATACCTATGTAGGCGAGGACCGCCGAATTCTAGTCTCGCCGTGTACTGGCCTAAGTACTGACCGCTCTCTTTTTCCTTTGCCCTTTATCGGCACCCCTTTTGTTTTTAGCAGGTTTTGAGATCGACGTCGTTAGCAGGGTTACCCTTCCGGCTTGGCCTGGGCAGGGTTATGGATGCCATTGGTTATTCTTCAGGGCTCTTAGCTCAATCTGCATCTTGTCCGTACTTGGAGGCTGTATCGTTTTAAAGGTGATTTGGATCTTTGTATTGTATATCTGTATTCTTGACTCTTTGAGTCGTTGTTGTATATATCTGTTCTGTGGGTTCCATCGTGGACTATTGTGTAATGGTATTAATTCGTTTTCCACCCGCACGAAAGTGCCTGGTGGGCACCTTTGAATCGTTTCTATGCGGGTTTGGCGGGAATCGCTGAAACTTGCATAGGGTCGATTCTGAGGGTGTTACACTATGTCAAATTGATTATTGATTCTATCATGTCATATTGATTATTGATTCTATCATGTCTATGTTGTTTGTGATCTTGCATGCTCTCCATTGCTAGTAGCTATATTGGCCAAGTAGATGCTAGTGACTCCAAGAGGGAGTATTTATGCTCGATAGTGGGTTCGTGCCTCTAGTAATCTGGGGAAGTGACAGGAATCTCTAAGGTTGTAGATATGCTGTTGCCACTAGGGAGAAAACAACAAGCTTTTTTTCATGGAACAATTGTATTGTTTAATTTACACACATTGCTTAATGCAGTTATCCATTGCTTGCAACTTAATACTAGAAGGGTTTGGATGATAACCTGAAGGTGGATTATTAGTCATAGATGCAGTTGGATTACGGTCTATGTATATTGTTGTAATGCCCAATAAAATCTCATAGGAGTCATGATGTATAGTATTTCCATTGTTATACTTGCTCAATCTGTCAATTGCCCCACTGTAATTTGTTCACCCAGCATGTTATCTATCTTAAGGAGAACACCTCTAGTGAACTGTGGACCCCAGTCCAATCTTTATCATTGATACATTATCTACTGTTACCGTTTACTTTATACAAGCAACTATTATCTTCCACACTATACGTTTAATCCTTTGTTTTCAGCAAACCAGTGAGATTGACAACCTCACTGTAAGTTGGGGCAAAATCTTGAGTTTGTGTTGTGCAGGATTCCAAGTTGTTAGCAACACCTTGGAGTTGTTTCCTTGCTCCTACTGGTTCGATAACCTTGGTTTCGTAACTGAGGGAAAACTTGTTGATGTGTTCCTCACACCTTGCTCTTGGGGTATCCCAACGATGCTCTACAGTGGTCTGAGCCCATCAAGATTTTCTAGCGCCGTTGCCGGGGATTTAAGGACAACTTTACAAGGGGAGTCTTTCACAACCATTCTCTTTACTTTGTTTTTATTTTGCTTAGTTTCTTTTGCTTAGTTTTGCTTGCTTATTTTTACCAAAAATACAAAAAAAATAGTTTCATTTGGTTTGATTTTTCTTATAAAAAACACACAAAAATTAGCTCCTACTCTAGTTGCTATTGTTGTTGGCTTGCTCCACTTCTGCAAAAATGAACACTGCTGAGAACACCAAGTTGTGTGACTTCACTAGCACAAACAATAATGATTTCATGTGCACACCTATTTCTCCACCTTCTCCTGATGCTATCTTTTATGAAATTAAACCTGCTTTGCTGAATGTTGTTATGAAAGAGCAATTTTCTGGTGCTAGTTCTGATGATGATGCTTCCCACCTTAATAATTTTGTTGAACTTTGTGAGATGAAAAAAATATAAGGATGTAGATGGAGATATTATTAAGCTCAAAGTGTTTCCTTTATCTTTGAGAGGAAAAGCTAAAAAATGGTTGCTATCCTTGCCTAGAAATAGTATTGATTCTTGTATTAAATGCAAAGATGTTTTTATTGGAAAATACTATCCTCCTGCTAAGATTATATCTATGAGAAGTGAAATCATGAAATTTAAACAACTTGATAATGAACATGTTGCTCAAGCTTGGGAAATAATGAAATCTTTGGTAAATAATTGTCCCACTCATGGACTGACTACTTGGATGATTATCCAAACTTTTTATGTAGGACTAAATTTTTCTTCAAGAAATCTGTTGGATTCTCCTGCTGGAGGTACCGTTACGACCATTACTTTGGGTGATACAACAAAGCTCCTTGATAATATGATGGTTAACTATTCTGAATGACACACTGAGAGAGGTCCACATGGTAAGAAGGTAAATTATGTTGAAGAAATATAACACCCCAAGCCAACAAGCACTTGAGATGTTACCACATACAATACACATATAAAATTTACTAACAACTTTTAGGAAAATTCGGCAGAGTCTCCTCTGTTTATAAGGACATCCACGACAGGCATAATATAGGAAAACTAGAAAGCAGGAATACATCACCAGAATAAAATAGGTTCATCATCCGAATAATATATCAAAACTCTAAACTACCAGGAAATAATAATTTATCAACCGCACGCAAGAAGATAACCAAAACTGTTTTAAGGTGCTGTTCAGCAGACTCCAAAACCCAACCAGACAATGAAATCTTATTATTTAGAAATGAATCATTGCACAATAAGTGTGAGGTCGTGATGTGTAGTTGGTGGTGGCTCTACTCCCATATTCCCCATGCATGACGTCCTCAAGGTTTACCTAAAAAAAATGAAAGCAATAAGGGTGAGTACAAAGACTCAACAAGTTCACAAACGAAGAGTGATTTTACATAAATCAAAACACCAGAACATCAGTAAACATCATTCATTAGAACATAATATTATGTCCTACATGCCTATATGCTCATCTCATCTCATCGCGAATACCGGTATTGCTCGAGTGGACACCCGTCGGCATCCACTCGCTCCAACTCGTGGAGGGTGCCTCCAAAGTGGGTCGCAACCCATCAATGAAGGTCGCATTGTGCCCACCGATGTAGGTCACACTATCATCATTGTCATCATGAGTATGCAAAAATGCATAACATGCGCATGCCATCACCAGTATCATTGTCATCATGGATAAAACATAGACATAAAAACATGTACTTTAAGTAAAATCAAGTGAAGAGATATATGTAGAATTACTATCCGCCATGAACTTGCCTCAACCGCGGGGCACAAGCTGTGAATTATAAGACTCCGGACCGGAAGTACCTGAACCTGGTGTTGAAACAATTGTCACACTTAATACACACAATCACTTCAAAAACATACAAACAAAAATATCATCGCTCCTATGCACAACCAACCCAGAAAATCATTCTCGATGTCTGTTAATAGTCGGTCAAAAGATAGTAATAACTACCTGCATTTCCTTTTCTATTCTGATATAAAACGAAAAGTATTCTTAGCTAGTGTCATAAGAATAAATAACTTTGCAGTACATTGATGTCTAACAGTCCGAGGATTTATACTAACAGTAGCAACTACTCTATACCAAACCTCACATGATTGATGAGTAACAAACCTGAAACTAAGCAAAGGCAAAGAAAAATAGATGACCAAACATGCAAGGGACTCACGGGCAGGTCCAGGAAATTAAATAGAAAGAATTAAGCCATCAACTAATTTACCTGTAGCTTTCGTCTTACTATTTCTATGCATGAGACGGTAGGTAAAAATACAACACCAACCAGACCTAATTGCCAATCGATGAAACCCACTGTCTCTCGTTATAGCTACATAGTACTTAATTTGAGTAGGTACGTAGCAGTTCCCTGATAGAAATTATCCGCCCAGATAATTTCTGAAATACAACGCTTTGATCCTCAATTCTCACACAACGGGGAGTGTAACCAAAACTCTAATCAAACAGCAGATTGATAAGGCAGAAAACTACGTGCTGCTCAGGTGGTGGTGTACGGCAACCTGGAATCAAACGACACCAAACCAACCCTCTAACTAACCCACCGGACAACGAACAAGGACCGCTCTGCTACAACGTTGGAGGAGCTTAAAGAAATAACTAGAGAATAGACGCACACACTGCTGCAATGACGGCGAGACGGCGACAACTTGATCCGGCAACCGGCGGACCAGAGACCTTGCAGCACGTGAGGCGGCGGCGACCACCTGTGACCCAGCGGCAGCAGGGACCTGACGGCCGCGGCCTCGATCTAGGGGGCAATGGGTAGGATTGAGGTGGGAGGAGCCAAAACGTGTAGGCCCAAACCTAGGATGATAACAAGAGGCGAAACAGTAGGACACATACATTGTGTTGTGTACTTATAGGGCCTTGGATCATCCTATGGGCTTTCATTCTCATGTATCGAGAAAACAAATTAAAGACATAAAGTTATGTACTAAAAGCACCAATAAGGGCAGCTGGTCCCAACTAAAAATTTTTAACGCAAGACCAGAGTTCAGGCATTACTGTACCACTATTTTCATTTCTTTTGTTTTACTTTTCTCCCAAACACATAAATAGCAACACTTTTATTTATTTTATATTATTTTGAAGACATTGATTTAGCATCAAAATTTGGGTTATGACAAGAAACCTCCTCCTTGAGTGATAAAATTGATGTTATTATGTTTATGCTTGTTAATGGAAAAGCTCATATTGATCTAAATAATGTTCATTTAGCCTCTTTGGTTGCTCAAGAAAATAAAGTTGATGTGAACTTTATAAGAAATAATAATTTCATAAATAATGCCTATAGGAATAATTTTGGTAACAATAATTATAGGCCATATCCTCCCAATAATGGTAATACTTATGGAAATTTCTACAAAAACAATAGAAGTGCTCCCTCTGAATTTGAAGTCATGCTTAAATACTTTATTAGCAAACAAACCACTTTCAACAAGACTGTGGAGGAAAATCTTTTGAATGTTGAGAAAAATATTTCATCTTTGTCTGAAGCACAATCCTCTTTGATTAATAAAATGGTTGCTAAACCTAAAACCATGGAAAATACCTTTGCTACTGCTCATGCTATACAAGTTAATATTGATGAAAATGTTAGATTGTTAGCTAAATTGCATGCTAAGTGGGAAAAAGAAGATGAAATTGCTAGAAACAATAGTATTTGTACTATTACTACCACTAATGCTAATGCTAGCAAACCACAAGAAGCCCCCATTCCTTCTACAACAATGCCTAAACCCAATAAGAATGCTGAATTTTTTCGAAATATGGGAAACAATAAGCCTACTACCTGTGATGCTAAGTTTGATTTTGATCTTGATGGTTGCAATATTTTTGAAGTGATTATGTTCCTACAAAATCTTGCTAGAAGTCCTAATGCTAGTGCTATGAATATGGCTTTTACAAAACACATTACAGATGCTCTCATGAAAATTAAGGAAGAAAAATTGAAACACAAAGCTTCTATTCCTAGGAAGTTAGAAGATGGTTGGGAACCCATCATTAATATGCAAGTGAATGATTTTGATCTCAAATCTTTATGTGACCTTGGTTCTAGTGTCTCTATTATGCCTAGAAAGATTTATGAAATGCTTGATTTGCCACCTTTGGAAGATTGCTATTTAGATGTTCCACTTGATGATAATGCTAAAAAGAAACTAATGGGGAGTGTTAATGATGTTCTTATTATGGTTAACAATGCCTATGTCCATGTTGATTTCTATGTTTTGGATGTCAAATGCAATGCTTCTTGTCCTATTACTTTGGGAAGACCTTTTCTTAGAATTGTTGGTGCCATTATTGATATGAAAGAAGGCACCATTAAATATCAATTTCCATTCAAGAAAGGTATAGAACAATTCCCTATAAGGAGAGAGAAGTTACTTTTTGCTCCTCCTTTTAAAGCAAAATTTGATGTCAATGGTTCTTCATTTTGAAAATACTTGATTCTTGCTTCTTATGCCTAACTTAAATGCGTTAAATAAAAGTAGTTGGGAGATAACCTGTCACATCCCAAGATTTTCCAAATCTTGTAATGTGAAAATAAATGAATAAAATAAAACTTTGTTGATTTTCAGGGCCAGAAGAAACTTTTTGAACTCAATTGGAACTTCAAACCCATTTGAATTATATAAAATCCTAAAGGGATTTAAAAGGATAAACATTTTAAAATAAAGGAAAATAAAATATTTTGGTACTACTACTATAGATCTTTTAATAAAAGATTTTGTTTTCAAATGAAATAGAAGTTTATAAATAAAGAACATTTTATAAAGCCAAATTAAACCTTGGCCAAGCTTTTGAATTAAAACATTTTATTTTAAATAAAATAGCAAAGGTTTAATTAAAAATAATAAAGGATTGTTTAAATAAAATAATAAGGATTTAATATCCAACTTTATTTAATAAAAGGTTTTACCATTTTAATTAAAACATCAAAGCTTATTAAATTATTTTAAATAAGTTTTCTAAGTATTTTATTTTTTTTAATTAAAACCTACTAAAGTGTTTTGGCTTTATTTTAGATTTCAACATAAATTATCTCAATAAAACAAAACCTATTTGGTTTAATAATGAAGGTCTATTGTATTTAATTAATAATGGACTCTAAAATAAAATGTTATTTTGTTTTAAAACAAGTTTCCAAGTATTTATTATTTCCAAATAAAACCTACTGATTTGGTTGTGAAAATATTTAGGTTTCAAATAAAGATTTTATTAATAGAATCAAACTCTATTTGATTTAATAGCTAAGGCCCATTTTATTTAATTACTAATGGACCCTAAAATAAGAGGTTATTTTGTTTTAAACAAATTTTCCAAATATTCTGTATTTCCAAATAAACCTACTGATTTAGATTTGAAAGTGTTTGGATTTTAAATGAAGATTATATTAATTAAAACAAACCCTATATTATTAAATAACTAAAATATCCATTTATTTAAATTAAAAAATGGATCTTAAAAAGAATAAAATTATTATTTTGTTTTGAGATTTGGATTATGTTGAAAAACAGAACCAAATTCAAAGTAAAGTTGAGTGTTTGTTTGAATTAATTTGAGTGTTGTTTGAATGTGTGAATAATTGTTTGAATTTCAAAACAGAAAAAGAATTAGAAAAGAATGAAACAAATAGACAGAAAAAAATAGAGGAAACATACCAGCCCAACGAAGTGGCCCAACAGCAGCCCACCTAGCCCATCTGTCCTCTCCCCCGGACCGTTTTTCTTCACCACAGAAACAACCCACGCAGACACCGACTGGTGGACCTCTCCCTCCTTTTCCCACTGACGAATGGACCCCTTTCTACTGTTCTCCTTCTCCACCCCGCGACTGCTTCTTCCTCCTCTCGTCGCCGTTGCTAGCATTGAATCGCGGCATCAATACGCCTTAACGCAGCCACCATAACTCGCCGCGATCAAGCACCTTAAAGCGCCAGCCTCCCCTCTTCTGTTTCCCCCAGACACCTCTCCTCGACACGCCTCCAGGCCGCCACAATTTCTCCTCGACTGCTCTGTCTCCGATGATGCTCCGGTGATGATTCCGGCGAAACCAGACCTCCCCTTGCTTCATTGACCAAGCTCACAGCTTCCCCACAACCAGACGCATCTCCCAGCATCCTCCTCTCAACCGCGGGCGCCCCATAGCGTCGGCTACATCAAGCTTTCGAACGCCGTCGCGTCTGCCATTCTCCGACGAGCTCCTCTGGTAATCCCTGACCGCCCCCTCCTCTCTAGTTGACACTATCGTACTCCCCTTCCTCGTACGTGTCTAACGCTCCCTCTGTTATGCACCGGCGTGCCTTGTAGCCTCGTTCCCGACAACAACCGAGCGTGCCTGACGGAAGCAGGAACTTCGGCGAGCGATTAGTACCGCCCCAGTGCGCCCCTCGCCTCCTCGAAACCACGTCGAGCTTCCCCACGACCCTGCGATCACGGTGAGCCTCACCTCCTCTTCTCTCGCTTCCTAGAACGGCCAGACCACCTCGGACAGAGCGTGCGCCGCCAGTCGGCGCCGCCGGCGCCGCCAGCTATTGGTCAACCTCCTGAGCACCGTCCGATCTTGATCCAGCGGCTAGGAAAGAAAGTGAGCGAAGGGGTATCGAATGATCTGAGCCGCGCGATGATAATTAGATCCAACGACCAGCGTCGCCCGATCCGGCCGAACCGGTATCAACCAGTAGAATGACGCCGTGTGTCACCTGTCTGTTTAAAAACAGAAATTGAAATCAGATTGAAATGCCATTTTGAAAACCCTATAACTTTCAAACCACACGTCCAAATTTTGCAAATTTTATATCAATGAATTCAGGAGAACAAGCCCTAACTAACCATGGCCTTAGTTTTGAAAATAGTATCTGATAGCTTGTTTGAATTTGCAGAAACATTTGTGTACTTGTTTAGAGTATAAAAATTGTTTAAAATTGAATTTAGGGATAAAACCTTTGCAAATTGGATTGTTGTGACCTTACTGACCCTAGAAACCAACCCATGGTTTGGAAAAGTTTGGAATGGATTAATTAGTTTAGTCCATTTCTAGCTAAATAAAATGGTTGATTTTATTATAAAAATGTTTATGGAAAGAAAACCTTGAGAAAATAGTTTGGACCAAACCTACTGACCCAAAACACCAAGTTTTGCAATAGCAACTCATTTGGTGAAACATATAGGCTAATGCCTTAATAAAAATATTTCTACACCACATAAAATGACACTTTGTTTTGAAAATGGTTTTAAAGTGAAACCTTTTGCAAATGACTTGGCCACTTTAGGAAATGACCATTAGATGTACCCAAATGTCTATGACCCACTAGGAACCACTTTTTTCAAACAAAACAAAGCTTGGCATGCTTACATGCATTTCTTTGACTTTGTTATTTATGTGTGTTGTTTTGCTTGATTGGTAGATTGAGTTTGTGCCTTGCTTGATTGATTTGTAGTGACTTGAAGAGTGTGATTGTTGCAGAGATCAAGAAGTGAACCTATACTCTACCAAAGAGGCAAGTGATGCTTCATACTTTTATCCCATTACTTTCTCTATGCATTAGTGATTTTGCTAAGTAAGCTTGCAAGGATTTTGCTATGTATAGATCTTGCTATAGGAAAACCTAGTAGAGGAATCCTTAGTAGGATTTCCTAAGTTAAAGATCCCTATTACTACCAAGCTTATCCTAGCTAATAGAAAACATGGGTGGAATATATATTCACACTATGGAAAAATATTCTAAGTCTAAGGACTTGTGATTTTGTTTAATAAAACAACTAAGTTAATGTATCACCTGGGTGGAAATGGAAGGATTGGGTTATGTTGAGTGGTTCACAATGCCATAGACTTGGATTGTGTATCTCACTTGTGGATGGCCACCCAGGAAACAAAGGGATTTGAGATGTCAAATGTTGAGAAGCTTCAAGTGCAACCACTTGGCAATATGGGCTCTGCCATGATCATATAGGTTGCAAGAACTTAGCCAAATGGACAGTGGGTGGTAGTGTTTGATAGGATGGAACGCGTCCATTTTGGTCTAAGGGAAAGCTTCTGAAAGATCTTGTCTTGGGAAACCAAGTCTTGTGGGGAAAGTGCACCACCTCTGCAGAGTGAAAAATCTAAGTACTTAGCCATGTCCCTGGTAAAGGACAATTTGAGCATCAAGACATGGAAGCAATCAAGAATCTCATCATTCCAATTTCTAAATTAAAATCTTGTGGTTTGAACAAGGGTTGTTTGAATTCTTTAATCATTGATGGAGAGATGGCTTGGTACAAGGATCTTGAAATCTTTGATTGAGGAGAAATTATTTTGTCAAGCAAAAACTTAGTATTTTCAAAATGATAGGAAAAATCTACTTTGAGCAATGCAAGCCTCAATTCCACTTAGCCAAATGCATGTAGATGATAGATTCCACTATACTACATAGTATCACTTGCCAATACAATTCAAATGTATTGACCCTTGTGGCTGTAACTTGTATGTTGCAGGTTTGATTGATTTTAGTGAAGATTGATTGTTTAGGATTACAAAGTCTACAACCAACATCTGCCTGTGGCACTTTGAAGATGATGGACCCATACTTATTGTTATTCCGCTGCAATGTAATGTAATAGCCATATGAGCTATGAAAGATGTAATAAAATTATGTTATTTCTGGTTATAAAGTTATAATATGACCTTTGTTTCTTGATATTACATCTCAACTGTGGATGCTAGCTATTGATCCAGGGACTAGCATTGTAAACACAGGAGGGATCAATCTTATTAAAGGTTGGGACCCTTCATAACCCAGTAGTTTTATTGAGTCTTGGAAGTTATTACTTTGGTAATAACCTCTCCTTATCCGTTTTGTTTGATTTTTGTGCCAAGAATAACCTCTAATTATAGAGAAGTAAGATTTGGGGAAGTTGCTGTCCCGAAACAGATTTTTTTGCTTCAGTGTAAAAATTCGGGAAAAATATCTGTATGTCGGATTGAGCTATAATTTCTGAGTAAATTCCCCAGGTTGTTATATAACTTTCGTTAGTTCAACACTTGTCGATTTGAGCAACAGAAGATCCTTGAAAAAATCGATGTTTACCTGCTGGTCTGTTTTGACATATTTCTGCCATTATTTGCATTTGCCTCTTTATCGGTTTCTTTTTGAGTTCTTCTTGATCACTTGAGATTTTTAAAGGAATTGATACAATAGCTTGTGTTTTGATGAAGGTTTTACGTCTGTTGAAACTAAACCCAAAGGTTTATTATTTTGAATGCACTAATGTTACAAATGAAGATTGTGTGAAGTTTTGTATGAAGGAAATTTTCAAGTGTAGGGGAAGAATGATATGATGAGATGAAGAATGGAAAAAATCTCAAGCTTGGGGATGCCACCCCATGTCACCCCGAAAAATATTCAAGAGGTACAAGCGTCAAAGCTTGGGGATGCCCAAGGCATCCCCTTCTTCATCAATAAAAATCTCAGGTCTCTTTCTAGACACTTTGTTTTTATTATTTCATGCACTGTTGTGTTGTTCTTGGAGCGTCTTAGTTTTTGTTTTTTGTTTTTCGTTTGCTTAGTTTGCTTGAATAAAGTATTTGGACCCCCGCTTTCCCTGTGTTGTTTCAAATAAGTTGATTGGTATTGGAAAAGAGTAGAAAGTTTCATGCTTAAGGGTACAAAAGGGAGCTTGCTTTGACTGTGGCTTAGACTTTATCATGTCATGCTAGATGTTGTTTTGACCTAATTCCTAGTGATTATTTTTGTAGCATGACTTGTTCCAAACAATTGAGATTGCTTAATGTACCTTGAAAGAATCATGCTTTTTTTAGCATAAAAAGCATAATATTGTGGTATTCTCCTTTGATGCTTTGTTTGGGTTGACTTGGCACGTGCTCACACCATGTTATCACTGTGAACCAGTCACCTTAGCCTCTATGATCATTTAGTTTTTGACTTGTGATAACACTTTATGCTTTGATTGATAATGTTTTGTTGCTCTGCATGATTATGGCCATTATTGCTCTCTTAGTTGGTCACTCCCAGTCTTTTGCTAGCCTCCACTTGTACTGAGTAAGCTCTACTCATGCATTCAACTCCCAAGAAACCAAGTTATTCCAAAGAGTCCACTATAAATTCCTATGCATGGTGTGTTACACCATTCCAAGTATATTCTTGTTTTATCTATCTTCCAAATTAAACTTGTTATGTGAAAATTAGTGACTAAATCTCTCACAAACTTGATGGCACATTTTATTTTTCTTGCCCCTAATAAACTTGAACCATTGTGTCATCTATGTTGTATATGCTTGCACTTATAAGTTGGGAATTAGCAGAACCATGATGTCATGGGGAACACTTTCAACACCTGTACATATTACCCAATTGATATCATGATCTTTTGTTTATGGATGTCGGCAGTGTGAAATAAAAGGGGAGCCTATAAGTTCATGGAGTATTATATATGTGTTAGATAAATGCCTTGGCGGCTGGCCTAAGCCATGCCTAATCATGGTGGAAACTTGCAGCATCACCATAGTGAGCAATCCAGGAAGCATCCTCAGAAAAAATAGGAAAAGAGAGAGAGAGAGAGAAAAAGAAAAGAAAAAATATGCACCATGCTCATGGTAAATAAAAGGATCGCTGAGATGCTCATTGTTTGTTGCCTTGTCACTTTGATATGAGATAGCTCCTGTGTCATGGGGCAAGGGTACCCGTTGGCGGTTCTCTATGACACAGATATACTTACAATGACAAGAACTTGCTTGTGACTAAAGTTGAGTAGCATGAGGAACGACCCTCGTACTCAAGGGACATGAGATTGCCAACTTATGATTTGTCAATCATATACTCCATACTTTGTTCACTTTAACCTTAATCACTTCAAGATGCTTATGATAGGGGCAATGAGAGCTGAAAGCTAATAAGTACCATAATTTTTGGAAGCTCTTTATGAAACTTGAAATCCCTGCTTCCCTATGAAGGGCCTTTCTTCCTGCTTTTATATTGAGTCTCCACCTTCTTCCTTTATGCACCAATTAAGAGAGCATAGTTGTCATTCTTAGTTTTATCTGCATTGTCCAAAACTTATTGATTGATTCATAATGTTGATATTGCTTATTATTGAACTATTTGTATCTAGTCACCCTTATGAACTTTGAAGGTGTCCTATGCATTTATGTTTTGCTACTCCATGAGGGACAAGTTGAATACCACTATGCTATGTTTTCTATATGTGAAACAAACAAATGTCTTTCAATGCATTGTTATTCATGATCTTTGTTTATATCCTTTCATGTTGTAACATAGTTGTTTTGTCTTATTGTTAGAACAACATCTTTCATACTCATGTTTAGAGTACTTTGATCCCAGATTTCAATGCTTTGCAAATGGTTTGATCAAGATTGTGATGGTGCATGTCACCTCAAAAATTATTCTTTTTATCACTTACCTACTCGAGGACGAGCAGGAGTTAATCTTGGGGATGCTTGATACGTCGTAAACGTATCTATAACTTCTGATGTTCTATGCTTGTTTAGTATCAACTTTTTTTTGCTTTGTATACACTTTGAGGTATTTTTATACATTTTCTGGGACTAACCTATTAACAAGATGCCGCAGTGCCAGTTGCCTGTTTTCTGCTATTTTTGGTTTCAGAAAAGCTAGTAAGGAAATTTTTTTGGAATTGGACGGGACAAAAGCCAAAGTCAATATTTTACCAGAACGAACACGAAGTCCAGAGGAGAGACGGAGGGGCGCCACAGGGTGTCCACACCCCCTGGCGCGGGTCCACCCTAGGCCGCGCCAGGTAAAGGTGTGGCCCCCCTGGCCCTCAACCAACCTCGCCTCTTCGCCTATAAAGTCACCCTGATGCAGAAACCCTAAGCACCCGATCAGATCTCCAAGAAACAGTCTGTAGTCGCCGCCACCATTGTCCCTAGATCGGGGGGGGGTCTGAAGCTCTTCCCGGCACCCTGCCGGAGGGGAGAGATCATCCCGGAGGCGTTCTTCATGTAGGGTTTCGTAGCATGGAAAACAAAAATTTTCTATCGCATACAAACAAACAAGCCAAGATCTATCTACTAGATTGTAGCAACGAGTCGATGGTATAACTTACCCTCGAAGATTCCAAAGCGTTTAACGAGAGCGGATTCTCGTGGGTGATGTAGTCGTACTCTTTCCGATTTCAAGATCGTGTAGACGATCCTTCCGGCGCCATGTTCCGGCAGCGCTCCCGCAGTCGGTCACACGTTCGGTACTCGACGAAGACCTTCCTCTCCCTTGTTCCAGCAGGCAGCGGAGGTTGTAGCACTCTCCTCGCGATTCCGGCAGCACAACGGCGTGGTACCGGAAGTAGAGGGGAAATCCCGCAGGGCTTCGCCTTAAGCCGGTGCGAGTATGGTGGAGCTTATGAGAGAGGCTATTAGTGGTCTAGTAATTAGACACACCAATTAGAAGGCTCTAAACCAATTATAAGGCTCTAAACCGCTGGCTAAAGCAATTAGAAGCTCTAAACCAAAACGGCTCTAAACCGGAGGTAGAAGATAGGAACTTGTGTGTTCTAGGAGGGGAGCCCTGCCCCTCCTTTTATGGGTGGGGAGGCGCGGCCAGGGGAGGGGAGTCCCTCCCCAAGTTGGCCTTGGGCTGGGCGCCGGCTTGGAGGAGTGGGACTCCTCCTCCAAGTTGGTTCCAACTCCTCTTGCTTGTTTCCCACAGTTTCCTGTTTCCCACAGTTTCCTGTTTTAGCCGTTTGACTTTCAAACTGGCAATTTGACTTTCATGTTTTTGGAACAGCAAGAACACTTAGTACATGATGCAATCATTCAATGACACACTCATGTACCCTCCCCCCCCGGAGTGCCGGACAATCCGGAACCTTCTAGAACATTCCCGATGAAAACACCGGAATCATTCCCGAACTCCGAAACGGGACTTTCCTTATATGAATCTTATTCTCCGGACCATTCCGGATCACCTCGTGATATCCCGGATCCCATCCGAGACTCCGAACAACATTCGGTCTCTTTCTCATAATACCATAACTACTCAAACAACGTCGAATCCTTAAGTGTGTCTCCCTACGGTTCGTGAATTATGCAGACATGATCGAGACACTTCTCCGAACAATAACCAATAGAGGAATCTGGAAATTCATATGGCTCCCACATATTTCTACGATTACTTTGCGATCGAATGAACCACTTACATACGATACCAATTTCCCTTTGTCTCACGATATGTTACTTATTCGAGGTTATGATCGTCGGTATCTCTGCATACCTAGTTCAACCTCGTTACTGATAAGTACTCTTTTCTCGTTCCCGTGATATGTGATCCCTTGTGACCAAGTCACATGCTTGCAAGCTAATTGGATGACATTCCACCGAGAGGGCCCAGAGTATATCTATCCGTCATGTGGATGGACAAATCCCACTCTTGATCCATGTGTCTCAACCAATACTTTCCGAACACTCAATGCCACCTTTATAACCACCCAGTTACGGTGTGGTGTTTGATGTCATCAAAGCATCCATCCGGTAAAGGTGATATGCATGATCTCATGGTCGAAGGAATTAGGTTACTATGTATCAGAAAGCATATAGCAATTGAACTATTGAAATGACTTGATCTTTATGCTACGCTTATCAATAGGAGTATGTCCACCATATCATTCTCCTAATGATATAATCTTGTTGTTGATAACATCTCAATGTTCATGATATGGAAACCACAATCATTTAATCAACCAACAAGCTAGTGAAGTATAGAGGCTATACTAGGGACTTCAATTTAAGTTTACAATTCACACAAGTATTAATGGTTTCCTTGTTAATACTATTATAGCATGAATGTAAACATTTATCATAAACACAAAGATATAATAATAACTACATTTATTATTGCCTCTAGGGCATATCTCCAACACTTCATCACCATGCCAGCCTCCGGTATGATGCGTGAGTAGTTCACCCTTGGACTATGGGTCCATACAGTAGCTAGATGGTTATTTCTCCTCCTTTGTGCTATCATGTTTAGATCTTGTGAGACCAGTTCATGATCAAGGTCATCTATTTGTAATCATACATGTTGTGTTTGCGGGGATCCGATGGATATTAAGATACTATGTCAGACTGATTTTTGATTCTATCATGTCATATTGATTATTGATTCTATCATGTCTGTGTTGTTTGTGATCTTGCATGCTCTCCGTTGCTAGTAGCTATCTTGGCCAAGTAGATGGTAGTGACTCCAAGAGGGAGTATTTATGCTTGATAGTGGGTTCATGCCTCTAGTAATCTGGGGAAGTGACAGGAATCTCTAAGGTTGTAGATGCGTTGTTGCCACTAGGGAGAAAACAACAATCTTTTGTTCATGGAACATTTGTATTGTTTACTTTACACACATTGCTTAATGCAGTTATCCGTTGCTTGCAACTTAATACTAGAAGGTCTCGGATAATAACCTGAAGGTGGATTATTAGTCATAGATGCAGTTGGATTATGGTCTATGTATATTGTTGTAATGCCCAATCAAATATCATAGGAGTCATGATGTCTAGTATTTGCATCGTTATGCTTGCTCAATCTATCAATTGCCCCGCTGTAATTTTTTCACCCATCATGTTATCTATCTCAAGGAGAACACCTCTAGTGAACTGTGGACCCTGGTCCAATATTTATCATTGATACATCATCTACTGTTATCGTTTACTTTCTACAAGCAACTATTAACTTCCACACTATACATTTAATCCTTTGTTTTCAGCAAACCAATGAGATTGACAACCTCACTATAAGTTGGGGCAAAGTCTTGAGTTTGTGTTGTGCAGGATTCCAAGTTGTTAGCACCACCTTGGAGTTGTTTCCTTGCTCCTATTGGTTCGATAACCATGGTTTCATAACTGAGGGAAAACTTGTTGTTGTGTTCATCACACCTTGCTCTTGGGGTATCCCAACGAGGCTCTACATTGATCTGAGCCCATCAACTTTGAATGCCATACAAGTTAGCATTGATCAAAATGTTAGGATGTTAGCTGAATTGCATGCTAGGTGGGAAAGAGAAGATGAAATTTCTAGAAATAATAGTATGACTAAAGTTTGTACCATTACCACCACTAGTAATGTTGATGCTAGCAAACCACCTAAAGTCCCCATTCCTTTTTCCAATAAAAATGCTAATTTTTTTGAAATATGGGAAGCAATAGTTCTACTACCTTGAATGATAAATTTTATTTTGATCTTGATGGTTGAAATATTTCCGAAGTAATTATGTTCTTGCAAAAACTTGCTAGAAGTCCTAATGCTAGTGCTATGAATATGGATTTTACAAAACATATTACAAATGCTCTCATGAAAATTAAAGAAGAAAAATTGAAACATGAATCTTCTATTCCTAGGAAATTAGAAGATGGTTGGGAGCCCATCATTAATATGAAAGTGAATGATTTTTACTTCAAAGCTTTATGTGATCTTGGTAGTAGTGTCTCTATTCTGCCTAGAAAAATTTATGAAATGCTTGATTTACCACTGTTGGAAGATTGTTATTTGGATGTCCATATTGATGATAATGCTAAAAAGAAACTCATGGGGAGAATTAATAATGTTCTTATTATGGTTAACAATACCTTTGTCCCCGTTGATTTCTATGTTTTGGATGTTGAATGCGATGCTTCTCGTCCTATTATTTTGGGAAGACCTTTTCTTAGAACTATTGGTGCCATTATTGATATGAAAGAAGGTACAATTAAATACCAATTACCACTCAAGAAAGGAACTTCCCTAGGAAAAGAAATAAGCTATATTTTGATTCTATTATTATAACAAATTTTGATGTTGATGCTTCTTCATTTGAAAATACTTGATTCTTACTTTCTATGCCTAGCTCAAAGGCGTTAAAGAAAAGCACTCTTGGGAGATAACCCAATTTTTCTTTCAGTAAGTCTTTATTTTGTTGAGACTTGGAAGTTATTGCCTCTTTAATAACCTCTATTTATCCTTTTTTGTTTGGTTTTTGTGCCAAGAATAGCCTCTAATGAGAGGGAAGTAAGATTTGGGGAAGTTGCTGTCCCAAAACAGATTTCTGTGCTTCACTATAAAAATTCGTGAAAATTCCCAGTACGTCGGATTGAGCTATAATATTTTGTGTGCATGAACCTGTTATTTACCCAACTTTCGTTAGTTTTTCACTTTTATATTTGAGCAACAGAATATTTTCTAAAAAATCGGTAGTTACCTGCTGGTCTGTTTTGACAGATTTCTGCCATTATTTGCATTTGCCTCTAAATCGGTTTCTTTTTGAGTTATCTTTGATCACTTGAGATTTTAAAAGGAGTTGCTACAGTAGATTATGTTTTAATGGAAGTTTTACTTGAGTTGAAACTGAACCCAAAGGACTATTATCTTGAATACACTAATGTTGCTAATGAAGATTGTGTGAAGTTTTTTATGAAGGAAGTTTTCAATTGTAGGGAGAGAGTGATGTGATAAGATGAAGTATGGAAAAAAGCTCAAGCTTGGGGATTCCACCCGTGTCACCCCAAAAAATATTCAAGAAGTACAAGCGTCAAATCTTGGGGATGCCCCTTCATCAACAAAAATCTCAGGTTCTTTCAAGACACTTTATTTTTGCTTCATGCACTATTATGTTGTTCTTGAAGCGTATTTGTTTTGTTTTTAGTTTTATTTTATTTTGTTTGCTGTAATAAGTTGGTCGGACCCAACATACCTATTTTGGAGGAGTCACACCTGGTTCTTCATTGCCTAGAACACTCTGTTTTTTACTCTTATTGTTCTGTGAGTGTTCACTTTTGCTAGTACTGCATTTAGCTTTAGTTTTCTTATGATTTTTGCTTAGAACTTTTTAGTTATTCTTTGTAGTTAGGTGAGAGAAGCTCTGTGATCTTTATTGATTATTATTTTGGTGAGTTGTTTCAAATAAGTCGATTGGTGTTGGAAAAGAGTAGAAAGTTCCATGCTTATAGTGGTACAAAATGAAGCTTGTTTTGACTGTGACTTAGGCTTTATCATGTCATGTTAGATGTTTCTTTGTCCATATGCTTAGTAATTATTGATGTAGCATGACTTGTTTCAAACAATTGAGATTGCTTAATGTGCCTTGAAAGAATCATGCGTTGTTTTAGCATACAAAAGCATAATATTGTGGTATTCTCCTTTGATGCTTTATTTGGGTTGACTTGGCACATGCTTACACCATGTTAAGACTATGAAACAATCACCTTAGCCACTATGATCATTTAGTTTTTGACTTGTGATATCACTTTATGCTTTAATTAATAATGTTTTGTCGCTTTGCATGATTATGACCAGTATTGCTCTCTTAATTGGTCGCTCCCAGTCTTTTGCTAGCCTCCACCTATGGTGAGTATGAGCTCTACTCGTGCATCCAACTCCCAAGAAACCAAGTTATTCCAAAGAGTCCATTATAAATTCCTATGCATGGTGTGTTACACCATTCCAAGTATATTCATGTTTTTATCTATCTTCCAAATTAAAATTTTGTTATGTGAAAATTAGTGATTAAAGCTCTCACGAACTTGATGACACACTTTATTTTCTCGCACTTAATAAACTTGAAACATTGTGCTCATCTAGGTGCTTATATGCTTGCAAGTTATAAATTGGGAGTTAGCAGAACCATGTTGTCATGGGGAACAGTTTCAACACTTATACATATCTATCCAGTTGATATCATGTTCTTTTGTGTATGGATGTCGGCAATGTGAAATAAAAGGGGAGCTTGTAAGTCCATGGAGTATTGTATATGTGTTGAGAAACTCTTGGGCGGCTAGCCTAAGCCATGCCTAATCATGGTGGAAACTTGCAACATAACCATAGTGAGCATTCTATGAAGCATCTTCAGAAAAAAATATAGAAAAAAGAAAAAAAACCACCATGCTCATGGTAAATAAAAAGATCGGTGAGATGCTTATTGTCTGTTGCCTTGTCATTTTGATATGGGATAGCTCCTGTGTCATGGGCAAGGGGTACCCCGTTGGCGGTTCTCTATGATACACATATACTTACAATGACAAGAACTTGCTTGTGACTAAAGTTGAGTAGCATGAGGAACGGCCCTCGCACTCAAGGGGCATGAGATTTTCAACTTATGATTTATCAAGCATATAACATATTTGTCTCACTTTAACCTTAATCACCTCAAGATGCTTATGATAGGGGCAATGAGAGCTCAAAGCTAGTAAGTACCATAATTTTTGGAAGCTCTTTATGAATCTTGAAATCCCTGCTTCCCTCTGTCAAGGGCCTTTCTTTTTACTTTTTGTTGAGTCTCCATCTTCTATCTTTATGAACCAATTAACAGAGCATAGTTGTCATTCTTAGTTCAATGTGCATTGTCCCAAAAATTGTTGATTCATTCATAATTATGGTATTGCTTGTTCTTAAATTATTTGTATCTAGTCACCCTTATGAACTTTGAAGGTGTCCTATGCATTTATGTTTTGTTATTCCATGAAGGACAAGCTGATTACCACTATTGTTGTGTTTTATGTATGTGAAACAAACAAATGTCTTTCAGTGCATTGTTATTCATGATCTTTTATTTATGTTACATTTCATGTTGCAACATAGTTGCTTTGTGTTGTTGTTAGAACTATATCTTTCATGCTTATGTTAGAGTACTTTGATCCTAGATATCAATGCTTTACAAATACCTTGATCAAGATTGTGATGGTGCATGCCACCTCAAAAATTATTATTTTTATCACTTACCTACTCGAGGACGAGCGGGAGTTAAGCTTGGGGATGCTTGATACGTCGTAAATGTATCTATAATTTTTTATGCTCCATTCTTGTTTTGTACCAACTATCTTATGTTTTGTCTACACTTTGATGTATTTTTATACATTTTCTGGAACTAACCTATTAACAAGATGTCGCGGTGCCAGTTCCTGTTTTCTGCTGTTTTTGGTTTTAGAAAAGCTAGTAAGGAAATATTCTCGGAATTGGACGGAACAAAAGCCGAAGTCAATATTTTACCGTAACAAAGACAGAGTCCAGAAGGGGGACAAAGAGGCGCCACAAGGCAGCCACACCACTGATATGTCCAATTTGCATCACCATTCTAATCATAATTTGCCTCTATTCATTGATATATGTCTTACTATGAGGTATTACTTATGTCTTTTAATCTGTTTATGCATGTTGGATGATTCTTGGAGGATGAACTGCCGGAGTCTGGATTCTGATGGAAAAAGAGGTGATTTGATGCAATTTCGCGAAGATAAGAAAAATACCAGAAAAATATGGGAAAATTATATTTTTCTAGAAGACAGAGGAAGCCAGAAGAGGAGGCGAAGAAGGTCCATAAGGGGCCCACACCCCCTATGCGCGGGTCCCCCTGGGTCGCGCGTAGGGCAGGTGTGGCCCACCTGCTTGGCCCCGACTCCACCCTCGCGCCAATATCTTCCCTATGGAACCCTAACACCAGGGGAGCGACCATAGATAGATTTCTACCGCCTCTAAGGGGCGGAAAACACCGAGAGAGAAAGATCTCTCCGGCAGACAGATTTCTGCCGGGGAAATTCCTTCCCGGAGAGGGGAGATCATCGCCATCAACGCCATCGTCAAGCTAGTCTTCATCGGGATCATCATCATCATCATCCACACCATCATATCCACCAGCACCATCATCATTACTCCATCCCACTGTAACAATCATGTTGAATACTTGCTTAGTTCATCAGGGGAAAATTTCCCGGTGTTGATTACTATTGTAGTTGATGCTTGTGAGTGGAACCATTGGATTATTGTTTATGTTCAGATTGTTATCCATTACCATATCATATTTGATCTTGATCCATATGATGTCTCGTGAGTAGTTCGTTTAGTTCTTGAGGACATGGGAGAAGTCATGTTGTCAGTAGTGGATTTGTGTTGAGTTATTATTCAATGGTTTAGTATTTAAGTTGTGGTGCTATTCTTCTAGTGGTGTCATGTGAACGTTGACTACATGATACTTCACCATTTATGGGCCTAGGGGAATGCATTGTGTATTTGGCTACTAATTGTGGGGTTGCCGGAGTGACAGAAACCTGAACCCCCGTTAGGACACCTTTGCACAAGGGAGCGTAGGAACTCAGAGTTTAAGGCTGTGGTTAGGTTTATACCTTAATTGCTTTCCTGTAGTTGTGGATGTTTGCAGGGGGTTTAATCACAAGTATGTATTAGTGCAAGTAAGGTCGGTATGTTAGCACAGGTTCACCCACACAACACTTACAACACCAAAGAAGAGTACTCAGCTATTTGAAGCGAAAGCACTTGACAGAATTCCCATGTGTCCTCGAGAACGTTTGGTCCTTATAAGTATTTCCACCGGCTTGTCCTTTGCTAAGAAAGGATTGGGCCACTTGCTACGTTTGCTCGTTGTCTTTATTACTTGCACTTTGCTTTGTTGTTTTATCAGAAAACCCCTAAAAATCCGTTTGCTAAGTATTTACAGAGATTTCCTACTTCATAGCACTAGTCAACACGTTCTGCTCCTCGTTGGGATCGACACTCATATTTATCGAAAGTACTGCGATACACCCCCTATACTTGTGGGTCATCAAGACTATTTTCTGGCGCCGTTACCGGGGAGTGGAGCGCTATTGAAGAGTGGAACTGGTAAAGGAAACTTCTACTGCGAGTATTCCTTTTGTTTCTGTTTGTTGCTTTGTTTCCAGTATGGATAACCCACTTGGTTTTTTGTTTGGGAAAACTACTACCACTGTTAGGGTAGTAGATGAACCACCACATGTTGAGATAGATCCTTTTAAGATACCTACAAGTATTGTTGATTGTGTTATGGATAATTATTATTTAGGGGATGAAACTGTCCACCCTGGTGATCATTTGCTTTTTATCCATGAATTATGCGGGTTGTTTAAGTGTGTAGGTATCACAACTGAACAGGTGAAGAAGAAGTTACTCTCCATATCCTTGAAAGGGAGAGCTGAAGAATGGTATAAGTTGCTGAAGAATGGACAATCCATGGAATGGGAGGAAATGGCATCTCTCTTTTATTCTAAATTTTATCCTCCCAGTGAGATTCATAAGGATAGAAATCTGATATATAACTTCTGGCCTCGTGATGGAGAGAGTACAGCTCAAGCTTGGGGGAGATTGAAGTTACTAATGCTTAAATGTCCTATTCATGAACTCCCTAACAATATTATTATCAATAACTTTTATGCTAGGCTTTCTCTTCATGATAAAGATTTACTAGATGCTTCTTGTGCTGGATCATTCACACGTATGAAGTAAGAAGCTAAATGGGATCTCCTAGACCGTATTCAAGAGAACACTGAAGCTTGGGAGAATGACAAAGGAAGAAAGTCAGGTATAAACTATGATTATGAATGCATTAAATCTTTTATGGGAACTGATGACTTCCATGATATTAGTAATGAGTTTGGTGTTGATTCCCAAAGTATTGCCAATTATTTTAAGGCCTTTGCCTCTTACATATAAATTCCCAAGAAGAAGTGGAATAAGTACCATGCACCTTATAAAGATGTTGTTAGTCATGTTCCTGTTAGAAGTACTGAAGTTTATACTACTAATCATATTGTGCCTGAACCTCATGTTGAGAAAGTTCCTTTCCCAGCTAAGGTAAAGGAGTATTCTATGATTATTAGTGCAAATAAAAAGGGTACTAAGAAAACTGTGGAGCTTGATGAGCAAATGAATAGTGAACCTGTGGTAGTTAGTGTGAAAGACACTGTCACTGGAAATAAAGAAGATGAGCACATTGTCTTCTGTGAAGACGCTTCTAATATTATCTCTCATCCTAGTAAAACTAGAAAAGCTAGTGTTCCTGTGTTTCCTGTTAAAATTGGTGATCATTGCTACTATGGTTTATGTGATATTGGTGCTAGTTCTAGTGCTATTCCTTATGAGCTTTACAGGGAAATTATGCATGAGATTGGTCCTTGTGAGCTTGAGTACATTGATGTGGTTATTCACCTTGATAATAAGGAGACCATTTGCCCTATTGGTATTGTAAGATATGTGGAAGTTCTTTCTGGTAAGATTAAATATCCTGCTGATTTTCTAGTACTTAATTCAGCAGCTAGCAAAACTTGTCCTATCATTTTTGGTAGACCTTTCTTGAACACTTGTGGAGCCAGTATAGTTTGTAAGAAGGATAAAGTTTTAACTAAGTTTGATGGAGATTATTATGAGTTTAAATTTTCCAATTTGCTAAAGCTCCTTTTGAAAATAGCTTGCCTAATAAAGATTTCAGGATGGAACAACTTGCTTCTATTGATTCAGTCTATGACCTTGGACCTCTTTTTGATGACTGTAAGTATGCGTATTCTGATGATAAAGTTGTTGCCAGTGATAGTTATATTGTCAACTTTATTCAAAGTGCTACTGAAAGTTATTATGAGAGAGGGAAACATGATTTTATGCATCTCAATAATGTTAAGTTTCCCCGTTTTATGTTGAAAGCTTTGAAGTTGCATCTGTTTTGTCTTCCTGTGCTAGTGGATTTTTGTTTCAAGAATTCATTTTATCATGATACCCCCATGCATAGGAAGTGGGTTAGACTCAAATGTGTTGGTTATTTGCTTCTTGATGCTCTCTTTCACTTCAAATATTTATCTTTGTGAGCATCTTTGAAAGTTTCTAGCCTAACTTAAAGGCATTAAAGAAAAGTACTTGTTGGGAGATAACCCAAGAGTTTTGTCGAGCCTTGGAAGTTATTACCTCAGTAATAACCGCTCGTTATCCTTTTTGTTTTGGTGTTTGTGTCAAGTTCAACTACTTTTGTGAAGTAGAGGAGTTGTGAAAAGTGGCTGTCCTGGGATAGATTTTTTGTGCTGCATTGTAAAAATTCGTGAGGGAGCTCAGTACGTCAGATGGAGCTGTATTATTTTGAGATTGTTATCCAAGTTGTTACCCAACGTTCATTAATTTTACACTTTTTGATTTGAGCAACAGAAGGTTTTTGAAAAAAATCAATCTTTACCTGCTGGTCTATTTCGATAGATTTCTACCATCATTTGCATTTGCCTCTTATAGAAGCCTTTGTTTTGATGGATTTCAGTTGAAGTGTGCACCCAAAGGTTTATTGTTTTTTCTTACACTAATGTTTCCATTGAGGTTTGTGTAAGGTCTTGTATGAAGGAAATTCCTAGGAGAAGGAGAAAAGGAATCTGCAGAGTTCGTCTTTGAGTAGGTAAAAGTGGTGAAAACAAAAGGTTTGTGAAAGCCTAATCTTTTTATATTTTTGATGTTTTTAGTACAAATGGAAGATTCTGAGACGGAACAGAGGAGGAAATAGAGGCCGGGGTGGCCACACCCACCCTAGGCGCGGGCCCCAGCTGGTCGCGTCTGAGGGAGGTGTGAGCCCCCCGAGCTCCGTCTCCGCCTCGTTTTCGTACCAGTACCTTCCTTATGCATTGAAACTTCGTAATATATAACCCCCGGATCCCCCGAGGTTCGTGCATTGTGTTCTCATCGTGTTTTCGTTTCGATCTGTTTCTATCACGAAATCTTCTCAAGTTTAGAGCATCATGGTATCCGCCAACGACAAAGGCAAGAAGCCCGAGGAAGATAATCCTCAAAACCCTAAGGAGGCAGAGATTTTGGTAGGGTATGAAGGAGATATGGAGGAGGATAAGCAACCGGACACCCGCACTACCGTCACAAGCATTGGAGTGGTGGAAAAACCTACCAAGCTTAGGAGGACATCACGAATGTCTATAGGAGGGAAATCTCCGAGTCTTGTCTACAATCCACGGTCATCACCTCCACGTACCAAGAGACCCTTCCATACTCTTATACATGAGCATCAATATCAACATGTGCCCAAAGGGAACTTGCCCTCGGTTTGGGGTATGCCTCGTTCTAACAATGCAGGGAAGGAACACTGTAAGGAGGAAGAGTGGGGAAAGAATAACAAGGACTGGAATTCTAGTCCCGACATGATCATAAACCGCATTGAGTAGAATTCGGAGTTGATTCGTACTCTGACCTTTGATATTTAGGATTTGAAGAAACTTATTGAAGAGCTTATCAAGAGAACACCACCACCACCGAAGGAGTAATTCATCATCAGGTTTGGCATTCCCATGTCTTGTTCCAAGCTTGGGGGGAGTGTCGCGGTATCACCATCATCATCTTTTATCTTTTACCTTTTTAGTGGATTCATATCTTTCGTAGAGAGGTTATCTTATAGTTTGGTTTGCATGTGGAAGTATCTCTCCTTTAGTTGATTAGCTATGTATCCTTTGGTGTGAGTGCCTTTATGGAATATTAATGAGAGGTCTCATCTTTTACTTTTTGCACTTCTTATTTTAGTTTGCAATCTCTATTATATGATGGATCTTGTTGATCAGTATTTGGCATCACTTTGGGAGCATCAAGTAGATCTAAATTGGTTTTGGCAAACCGAGCTCTGGTCAGTAACAACACTTTTTGAGGTTTGAAAGGAAAAGAAAAAGCTTAGAGGTATTTTGTATCATTTATTTTCTTTCTTGTTGGCTCATAAGCTTAGTATTCTTTATTTAAGATCTTTTGTGTCTTCAAGGAAGTTTGCATGTTTGGATTTATTACTTGTATGTTTGCTTGTTTATTTCAACTCTTGTGCTTGCTACCCAGCCTTGCTAGCCAAAAAACTGTTTTGAGAAGGCATACTTCTCATGTTTCCAAACCCTTTGAACCAAAACCTGTGCCATTTGTGTCCACCATATCTACCTATTAAGCATTATTGCTTTTCCAAGCAAATTCTCAAGCTACATCTATCTTTCGAATTAAAAAGTATTTTGTTATGTGAAAAATAGTTAGTAAATCTCTCATGAACCTGATGGCACACCTTATTTTCTTTGCCCCTAATAGACTTGAACCATTGTGTCATAGAAGTTGTATATGCTTGCACCTATATGTTGGAATTAGCAGAACCGTGCTGTCACGGGGAAAATTTTCAACATTGCACTTATACTCTGTACACAGTTGATATCTTGCTCTTTTGTCTGTGGATGTCACCTGTGTGAATAAAGAGGGAACTTGTAAGTCCATGGAGTTTTTATTTTGTGTTAGAGAAACGCCTAGTCCGCTAGACTAAGCCATGCCTAATCATGGTGGAAACTTGCAACACCACCATAATGAGCATTCTATGAAGCATCCTCAATAAAAATCTATGCACATAGTAAATAAAAAGATCGCTGAGATGCTCATTGTCTGCTTGCCTTGTCATTTTGGTTATGGGATAGCTCTTGTACCATGTGCAAGGGGTACCCCGTTGGAGGTTCTCTATGATACGCATGTACTTACAATGACAAGAATTTACTGGTAACTGAAGTTGAGTAGCATGAGGAGTGACCCTCATATTCAAGGGACATGAGATTGCCAACTTATATTTCGTCAAGCATATGCTCCATCCTTGTTAACTTTAACCTTAATCATATCAAGATGCCTATGATAGGGGCAATGAGGGCTCAAAGCTAGCAAGTACCATAATCTTTTGGAAGCTCTTTATGACTTGTAATCCCTGCTTCCCTCTATGAAGGGACCTTTCTCCTACTTCCAAGTTGAGTCAGCAAACCTACGTCCTCTCTATCTCCAGCAAGCATTTGAGTTGTTGTGTTTCAAGCATTCATATGGTGATTTATTCAATCATGTTCTTTATCTTCCTTGTTTTCACAAAACTCTTATCTATTGAGTATTACTTTGAAAGCCTTCATTGTGAAAAACCTTTTTGAGCAAAGAGTGCTCCTGTTTTGAAAACTGCAACAAAAATATTTTTGTGAAACTGTTTGCCAGGTGTTCTCTGACCAAGAACAAAGTTTGCCAATTCCAATTATTATTTATCTTTATGCATCTCTATTGTAACTCCTGTACTTGTTGCAAGCTAAGTTATATAATGGTGAGTTGTGTAATGGTAAGTGTGATGCTTCTTGTCTGTATTCTTTTATCAACACTTCACTCCATAAACCTGTGGACATGTTTACTGAGCTCAGTTTTCGCTTGGGGACAAGCGAAGGTCTAAGCTTGGGGGGAGTTGATACGTCCAATTTGCATCACCAATATATATCGTAATTTGCCTCTATTCATTAATATATGTCTTATTATGAGGTATTACTTATGTCTTTTCATATGTTTATGCATGTTGGATGATTCTTGGAGGATGAACTGCTGGAGTCTGGATTCTGATGGAAAAAGAGGTGTTTTGATGCAATTTCGCGAAGATCAGAAAAATACCAGAAAAATATGGGAAAATTATATTTTTCCAAAAGATAGAGGAAGCCAGAAGAGGAGGCGAAGAAGGGCCATAGGGGCCCACACCTCCTAGGAGCGGGTCCCCCTAGGTCGCGCCTAGGACAGGTGTGGCCCACCTGCTCGACCCCCGACTCTGCCCTCTCGCCTATATCTTCCCTATGGAACCCTAACACCAGGGGAGCGACCATAGATAGATTTCCGCTGCCTCGGAAAACACTAAGAGAGAAAGATCTCTCCGGTAGACAGATTTATGCCTGGGAAATTCCTTCCCGGAGAGGGGAGATCATCGCCATCAACACCATCGTCAAGGTAGGATTCATCAGGATCATCATTATCATCATCATCCACGCCATCATCTCCACCAGCACCATCATCATTACTCCATCCCGCTGTAACAATCGTGTTGAATACTTGCTTAGTTCATTAGGGGAAACTTTCTCGGTGTTGATTACTATTGTAGTTGATGCTTGTGAGTGGAACCAGTGGATTATTGTTTATGTTTAGATTGTTATCCATTACCATATCATCTTTGATCTTGATCCATATGATGTCTCGTGAGTAGTTCATTTAGTTCTTGAGGACATGTGAGAAGTCATGTTGTTAGTAGTGGATTTGTGTTGAGTTATTATTCAATGGTTTAGTATTTAAGTTGTGGTGCTATTCTTCTAGTGGTTGCATGTGAACGTCGACTACATGATACTTCACCATTTATGGGCCTAGGGGAATGCATTGTGTATTTGGCTACTAATTGTGGGGTTTCCGGAGTGACAGAAACCTAAACCCCCGTTAGGACACCTTTGCACAAGGGAGCATAGGATCTCAGAGTTTAAGGCTGTGGTTAGGTTTATACCTTAATTGCTTTCCTATAGTTGTGGATTCTTGCAGGGGGTTTAATCACAAGTATGTATTAGTGCAAGTAAGGTCAGTATGTTAGCACAAGTTCACCCACACAACACTTACAACACCAAAGAAGAGTACTCAGCTATTTGAAGCGAAAGCACTTGACATAATTCCCATGTGTCCTCGAGAACGTTTGGTCCTTATAAGTATTTCCACCGGCTTGTCCTTTGCTAAGAAAGGATTGGGCCACTTGCTGCGTTTGCTCGTTGTATTTATTACTTGCACTTTGTTTTGTTGCTTTATCAGAAAACCCCTAAAAATCCGTTTGCTAAGTATTTACAGAGAGTTCCTGCTCCATACCACTAGTCAACACCTTCTTCTCCTCGTTGGGATCGACACTCCTATTTATCAAAAGTACTGCGATACACCCCCTATACTTGTGGGTCATCATCCACCCTAGGCCACGCCAGGGCATGGTGTGGGCCCCTGGCCCTCAACCGACCTTGCCCTCTCGCCTATATAAACCCCCTGATGCAGAAACCCTAATCACCCGATAAAAAATCCATGAAAAAGTCCATAGCCACCGCCACCATCGTCCCTAGATCGGGAGGGATCTGAAGCTCTTCTTGGCACCCTGCCAGAGAGGGTAGATCATCCCGGAGGCCTTCTTCATCACCATGCCAACCTCCGGAGTGATGCGTGAGTAGTTACTCCTTGGACTATGGGTCCATAGCAGTAGCTTGATGGTTGTTTCTCCTCCTTTGTGCTATCATGTTTAGATCTTGTGAGCTGCCTATCATGATCAAGATCATCTATTTGTAATCCTACATGTTGTGTTTGTTGGGATTTGATGTATATTGAGTACTACGTTAAGATTGATTATTGATTCTATCATGTCTATGTTATTTGTGATCTTGCATGCTCTCCGTTGCTAGTGGTTACTCTGACCAAGTAGTTGCTTGTGACTCCAAGAGGGAGTATTTATGCTCGATAGTAGGTTCATGTCTCTAATAATCTGGGGGAGTGACAGGAACCTCTAAGATTGTAGATGTGTTGTTGCTACTAGGTATAAAACAACTATCCTTTGTCCAAGGGCAATTGTATTGTTTACTTTACACACTTTGGTTAATGCAATTATCTGTTGCTTGCAACTTAATACTGAAAGGGATTCAGATGATAAACTGAAGGTGGTATTAGTCATAGATGCAATTGGATTACGGTCTATGTATTATGTTGTAATGCCCAAACGAATCTCATAGAAATCATCTTGACATGTACTTGCATTATTATGCATTTTCAATCTGTCAATTGCCCAACTGTAATTTGTTCACCCAACATGCTATTTATCTTATGGACATACACCTATAGTGAACTGTGGACCCCGGTCCATTCCTTCCCTCTGATAATCAATCTACTGCCTACTGTTTACTTTCTGCAATTACTATAAGAAATTACTTTCTTCCATAGTATACGTTTAATCCTTTGTTTTCAGCAAACAGGTGAGCTTGACAACCTCACTGTAAGTTGGGTCAAACTATTGTGGTTGTCTTGTGCAGGTTCCACGTTTCTAGCAACACCTTGGGAGTTGTTTCCTTTCTCCTACTGGTTTGATAACCTTGGTTTCATAACTGAGGGAAAACTTACTAATGTGCTCATCATACCTTCCTCTTGGGGTTTCCCAACGGGCTCTACAGTAAATGAGCACATCATGCTCATCATGTCTTGCTCTTGGGGTTCCCAACAACACTCTACATCAACCGAGCCAACCCGCGCCTAGGGTGGGTCTGGCCGCCTTGGCCGGCCTCTCCGGCTCCCCTCTGTACTTCTTGTTCCCCACGGAAAGTAATTGACTTTGACGTTTGTCCCGTCCAATTCCGAGAATATTTCTTTACTAACTTTTCTGAAACCAAAAACAGCAGAAAACAGGCATCTGGCACTGTTGCAACTTGTTAATAGGTTAGTACCAGAAAACATGTAAAAATCACCTCAAAGTTTAGACAAGTAAAGCAAAGTAGATACTAAACAAGCATGTAGCATCAAAAATTATAGATACGTTTCCGACGTATCATCATCCCCAAGCTTAACTCCTGCTTGTCTTCGAGTAGGTAAGTGATAAAAGAATAATTTTTGAGGTGACATGCACCCTCACAATAAAGATCCAACCATTTGCAAGCATTGAAAGCTGGGATCAAAGAACTCTAAACATGTGCATGAAAGATGGAGTTCTAACAATAGGACATAGTAACTATGCATGCAACATGAAAGGCTACAAACAAAGATCATGAATAACATGCATTGAAAAACGTTTGTTTGTTTCACATACAAAAAACATGGCATAGTGGCAATCAGCTTGTCCCTCATAGAGTAGCAATATAGATGCATAGGACACCTTCAAAGTTCACAAGGGTGACTAGAAACAAATAGCACAAGAACAAGTAATATCACAATATGCATCAATCAATAAGCTTTGGAACACTGCACACAGAATGACAACTATGCTCCCTTAATGGTGCCTAAAGGTAGGAGGTGGAGACTCAATAGTGGTGGAAGAAAGGCCTTTTTTGTAAAGGAAGCAGGGATTACAAGTTTCAAAAAGAGCTTCCAAAAATTATGGTACTTGTTAGCTTTCAGCCCTCGTTGCCCCTATCATAAGCATCTTGAAGTGGTTAAGGTTAAAGTGCCAAAGCTGGAGTATATGCTTGACGAAGTATAAGTTGGCAATCTCAATTCCCTTGAATACGAGGGCCACACCTCATGCATACTCAACTTTGGGCCCAGGTAAGTTCTTGTCATTGTAAGTATTTGCATATCCCTCACAACGGGGTACCCCTCGCACATGGTACAAGAGCTTTCCCATAACCAAAATGACAAGGCAAGCAGACAATGAGCATCTCAGCAATCTTTTTATTTACCATATGTATAGATTTTTATTAAGGATGCTTCATAGATAGCTTACTATGGTGATGCTGCAAGTTCCCACCATGATTAGGCATGGCTTAGGCTAGCGGCCCAGGCGTTTCTCTAACACAGAATACAAACTCCATGGACTTACAAGTTCCCTCTTTATTTCACACTGGTGACATCCATAGACAAAAGAGCATGATATCAACTGAGTACAAAGTACAAGTGCAATGTTGAAAACGTTCCCCGTGACAGCACGGTTCTGCTAATTCAAACTTATAAGTGCAAGCATATACAACAAAGTTGTTACAATGGTTCAAGTTTATTAGGGGCAAAGAATATAAAGTGTGCCATCAAGTTCGTGAGGGCTTTAATCACTAAGTTTTCACATAACAAAATAGTTTTTAATTGGAGATAGTTGAAAACAAGAATATACTTGGAATGTTGTAACACACCATGCATAGGAGTTTATAGTGGACACTTTGGAATAACTTGGTTTCTTGGGAGTTGGAAGCATAAGTAGAACTTACTCATACAAGTGGAGGCTAGCAAAAGACTGGGTGCAACCAACTAAGAGAGCATAATGGCCATAATCATGCAGAGCAACAAAGCATACTAATCAAAGCAAAGAGTGGTACTACAAGTCAAGGACTAAATGATCATAGAGGCTAATGGTGACTTGTCATAGTCATAACATGGTGTAAGCATGTGCCAAGTCAACCCAAGCAAAGCATCAAAGGAGAATACCACAATATTATGATTTTGCAAGCTAAAACAACGCATAATTTCTTCAAGGCACACTAAGCAATCCCAATTATTTGGAACAAGACATGCTACAACAATAACTACTAAGCATAAGGTCAAAACAACACCTAGCATGTCATGCTAAAGTCTAATTCACAGTCAATGCAAGCTCCTCTTGCACTTACAAGCAAGAACTTACTACTCCTTTCCAACACTAAGCAAACTTATTTGCAAAACAACACAGCGAGAACGGGGGTCCAAACTACTTTATTCAAGCAAACTAAACAAATAAGCAAAGCAAACGAAAACTAAGACACTCCAAGAACAACACAACTATGCATGAAACAATAAAAACGAAGTGTCTAGACAGACTTGAGCTTTTTATTGATAAAGAAGGGGATGCCATGGGCATTCCCAAGCTTTGACGCTTATACCTCTTGGATATTCTTGGGGTGACACCATGGTGGCATCCCCAAGCTTGAGATTTTGTCCATTCTTCATCTCATTGCATCATTCTCTCTCTACACCTGAAATTTTTCCTTCATACAAAACTTCACACAATCTTCATTAGCAATATTAGTTTATTCAAAAGATATTATACCACTGGAAAAGCTTTGAAACAGCAAAATTTTTCACTAAAAACACAAGATACTGTAGCAACTCCTTCAAAAAGCTCAATTCACCTAAAGAGAACTCAAAAAGGAATCAATAAGAAGAAAATACAAATAATGGCAGAAATCTATCAAAACAGAACAGCAGGTAGAAACCGATTTTTTTGAACATCTTATGTTTATCAAATCAAAAAGTGTTGAACTAATGAAAGTTATCTAACATAATGGGAGATTTATTCGTAAATTTTGAGCTCAATCCGAGTTACAGAGACTCCTCACGAATTGTTTTTGTGGAGGACAGAAATCTGTTTCGGGACAGCAACTCCCCAAATCTTACTTCCCTCTCATTAGAGGTCATTCTTGGCACAAAAGGCAAACAAAAAAGGATAAAGAGAGGTCATTACTGAAGTAATAACTTCCAAGACTCAAGGAAACTCTTGGGTTATCTCCCAACAAGTACTTTTCTTTAACGCATTTAAGTTAGGCAGAAGAAGCAAGAAGAATAAAGTATTTTCAAATGAAGAAGCAACCTTCTTGTTCTTTCCTTTCTTACCTTTGTTCTTTTCCTTAGGGAAGATATGATTGCTTACCGGAGGAGCAAAATGCATGATGCCTTTTCCCACATCTATCACTGCCCCAAGGTGTTTCAGTAGAGACCTTCCAAGTGTGATATGTCCCTTGCCTACACATTCAATAACAAGATAATCAGTAGTCACCATTTTTCCTGAGATTTTTGTAAACACACCTTCAGCTATTCCAATGGGTAATATAGTGGCATTGTTGGCAAGAGATATTTCCTCTCCTCCTTCAATAATCCCCCAAAAACTCAAGGGATCATAAATATCTTTAGGCATGAGACAAAATTCAGACATGATATCACAGCGAGCATCAAAAAGTGTAGTGTTTATTGAGACTTTGATTGTGGGAAACCACTTTGAAGGATCAAAATTTATGGGAACATAATCATGGTAAGCCCTAAGCATGTGATAGCAACTATTCATAGCAGCAATCCCGGTCTCAAGAGTGTTCAACCTAGCAAAAAATATTTGTGAAAGAGGAATCAGACTTGCCAGGTGTACCATAAATCATGATTAATTTCCTTATGGCATCAAAAGCTTCATCCTTAGTAAATAGCAAAAAAATCTTTCTCAGCCACATCATCCAAAGCAAATCTATAACAAAGAGAAATACCGTGGTAGAAACTATCAATAACCAAGCTAAGGCTTACCTTAGGCTCAGTTTCCCTCTGAAAAGCAGAGATTCTAGACCAAGCTTCCTTACAAATTTCCTCACTTTTTTTTTCTTAAAAGTGGAGATTTCTATCATAGGGGAAATAAAGGTTGATCCAAAACCAGACATGGTAGCAACTAAAGCAGGAACAAAATATTTTGTGTGTTTTTGAATAAAGAAAGCAAACCAAACTAGACTAATTTTTCTGGTTTTTTTTTAAAAGAGGCAAACAAAACCAAGCAAAAGAAACAAGGCAAACTAAAAACAAAGTAAAGAGAAAGGAAGTGGAGGACTCCCCTTGTGAAGATGTCCTTAGCCTCCCGGCAACGGCGCCAGAAAACTTGTTGATGGTGCTTGACATGGAGCACTTCATTGGAAACCCCAAGAGCAAGGTGTGATGAGCACATCAGCAAGTCTTCCCTTAGTAGAGACCGAGGTTATTGAGCCAGAAGGAGGAAGGAAACATCACACAGGTGTTGCAAGCAACACGGAGACCTGGACAACACAAACTCGAGACTTTGCCCCAACGAATCAGTGAGGTTGTCAAGCTCACCGGTTTGGTATAACAAAGGATTAAACGTATGGTCTGGAAGGTAATGGTTTGCAGCAAGTAAACAAGTAACAATGGAAGATGTATCAGTGGTAAAGATTGGACCGGGGTCCATAGTTCACTAGAGGTGCTCTCCTTAGATAAACAACATGGCATGAAGGGTAAACAAATTACACCAGGGCAATTGACAGGAACTGAGCAAGGCATAACAATGCAATTACTAGTCAGAAAGATCCTATGAGATTCTATTGGGCAATACAACAAGATACATAGACCGCCATCCAACTGCATCTATGACTAGAAGTCCACCTTCAGGTTATCATCCGAACCCCCTCTAGTATTAAGTTGCAAGCAATAGACAACTGCTTTAAGCAAAGTGTGTAAGGTAAACAGTCCACATGTTCCATGAACAAGAGACCGTTGTTTTCTCCCTAGTAGCAACATCACATCTACAACCGAAGAGATTATTGTCACTTCCCTTGGAAACTAGAGGCATGAACCCACTATCGAGCATAAGTACCCCCTCTTGGAGTCACTAGCAACTACTTGGCCAAGATAGCTACTAACAACGGAGAGCATGCAAGATCACAAACGACACAGACATGATAGAATCATAAAGACAAAACCAATAATCAAACCAACATAATAATCTTAATATCCATCGGATCCCCGCAAACACAACATGCATGATTACAAATAGATTAGATCTTGATCATGAACGGAGTTCACAAGATCTATACATGAAAGCACAAAGGAGGAGATACAACCATCTAGCTACTACATGGACCCATAGTCCAAGGTGGAACTACTCACGCATCATACCGAAGAGAAGGCCTCCGGGATGATCTCCCCTCTGGCAGGGTGCCGGGAAGAACTTCAGATCCCCCCGATCTAGGGACAACGGTGGCGGCGGCTACAAAAGGTTTCATGGAGATTTGATCGGGTGCTTAGGGTTTCTGCATTGGGGGCTTCTTATAGGCGAAGGGGAAGGTCGAGGCGGCGGCCAGGGGCCCCACACCCCTCCCTGGCGCGGGGCATGGCCCACCCGCGCCTAGGGTGGGTCTGGCCGCCCTGGCCGGCCTCTCCGGCTCCCCTTTGGACTTCTTGTTCCTCACGGAAAGTAATTGACTTTGACATTTGTCCCGTCCAATTCCGAGAATATTTCTTTACTAACTTTTCTGAAACCAAAAACAGCAGAAAACATGCATCTGGCACTGTTGCAACTTGTTAATAGGTTACTACCAGAAAACATGTAAAAAGCACCTCAACGTGTAGACAAGTAAAGCAAAGTAGATACTAAACAAGCATGGAGCATCAAAAATTATAGATACGTTTCCGACGTATCATCGTTACGCAGCGCGTCAAGGTACCGGCTTCTTATTGCACGATCGATCTCTTGGATAGACTTCATGGATTGAGGTTGCTCGAGATATATCCAAGTGTAGTACCTGCATACTGGAGGGGGAGACTACAAGAAAATATTGCATGTTAGCACCATGACATGGAATATTTGGGACACATTAAGAACTAAATTGCTTTGTGCATACCGGTGGAGTCTCGTACGGGTTGCGTCTATGCACGGGAGAGCGAGATTAGTTGGCACACATGAAGAACATCCTTCCCCAAGTATCAGAATTGGAGTCGGTGGACTCCTTAACAATGCAATCGGTTTCACACCAACAAATTGGAACCTCCTTTCCATGGGTCTCGGATGTACGATACGCCTTCCGTGGCCTTTCGTCTTGATTGGCGCAAGGTGGCCTAGCATTGGCCCTCCTATTCCTCTCTTCCTCTTCCTTCTCCTTTTTCCTCTTCCTCTCCTCCTCTTCCTTCTTCCTCTTCACCTCGTCCTCTTCATCCTTCTTTTTTCCAAGTCAGGAGCAAGTTGAACTACTGAATCGAATTCCTTCCTTGTCGGGGGATAACCCCCGGTAGGGTCATAATGGGTAAAACATTGCCCAGCTTGGCTTATGCCAAGTGAAGACGAACCTGGCCAAGTGATTATGGCCGGGTAAGATGATCGTGTACGGCCGACATAGGAACTATGTCGGCCCGTATAAGACACGTTTGTTAATCTTGCAGGTACCAACGAGCCGAGTCTCACGAGGGAGGTCCGAGTCAGATAAGACACATGGCAAATTTTCGAGTGAGGCTCAGGAGGGACCATGGTAAAGCACAGTCAAAAGAGAAGGGCGATGCCGGGTGACACAAAAGGAGTCGGGTGACGCCTAAAGCAAGGGCTAACGTACAAAGTTACTATGTGACGCCAAAATAACTGGAGGCTACGTACATGAAGACTGTTAGCTGTCCAACTTTATGGACTGGGACACTGGGCTTAGTAGAAGCCCATGACCCAGCCCGTACATTGAGGACCAAGATCCAAACAATAACCCTAAGACCCAAAGGGGTGTAACCTAACTAGCCATCTCCTATATAAGGGGGGGCATATCTAGGGTTAGGGAAGGTTGGACCTCGTAGGGAACTAGTGCTACAGGAGCTAAGTTCATACAGCTCAAGGAGCACCTATAAACATCTAGGATCAATAAAATCACCAAGTGTGGAGAGTTCTTCTTGTTCTTCGTGCGCGGCAAGACCGTGCACACCCTCCCCGGTGACCATAAGCATCCCTTCGGCCCCCAACTTAAGCCTACCCATGGCATCTGCCGTGACACCACCACGACAGTCGGCGCCCACCGTGGGGCAGAAGAAGGTGCTTGATGGAGTCTTCATCTGGACGGGCAACCTCATCGCCAAGACCAGCGAGCGCGTCTACTCTGGCCTCATACAGAGATTTGGGGCGCTCAACTTTGTCAGCGACAATGCAGGCTGCTTCGGGACCAAGTCGTTCCCTAGGGGAGGTCGCTTTCTCAAGTTCGGCGAGCACCAGGTTTACGTCGCGGTGCGCCTGGAGCGTGCGTACCCAGAGCGCATCATCCTGGCGCCGGATCCACCTGCGGTTCCTGCCGCAGGAAAACTTCACCAGCTCATCTCCGTGGATGTAATGATGATAGCCCCTAACCCAACAACACCTCCAGTAGTTCCCGTAATGAACGAGAATGTTGAGGGAGGAAATCAAGAGGAAACGCCAAGGGCGGCAATAACAGTAAAGGCTCCGCTAGAAAAGCCGGAGAATATAGCTAGGAGCAAGAGAGCTAAAGAGCTGCAAGAGGCAATAGACAAATTGGCAGAGCCAGTAGCGCAAGCAGCAGACCCGGCACGCGTGCAGGACGAGTTGGAGGAAGCCAGGATAAAAGTCCTGGAAAAAGCAAAGGAGGTAGCATAGTTACAACAAGATGTGGATATCACTATTCGAGAGCTCAACTCAGCAAATCGAGTCAAGGGCGCAAAGACCCGGCTTGATGCCACAAGGTTAAGAGGGAGAAATCTCAATGAGGAGTTGGCGGATGCAACATCAAAGATAACGCCAGAAAATAGTAATGAAATAGCCAGCAACCCACATACAACACTGCAACAGCAAATCTGAGAGCCGTAGAGGCGGCAATGGCTGAGCTCCCCCATTTGACGGGTGAAGCGAAGAGAAAGCAACAAGAACGAGTCAATGAATTGGTAAAAGCTGCAGGGATGCTGAATGAAGCTTACTACAGGGCGAATCCGGGTATAGCTGGAAGGTCACAGCTGGTTCACTCGACAACCCCCATCCCGGCAAAGTCAGCAGGTCACATAGCCTCGTCACTCGGAGTAGCGCCAAAACAGAGAAAAGAAAAGAGTGTAGATTCAGGAAGGAACAAGCAGATGGTTACCTATGACCCCGCAGTGGCTCAGGGAAACCCAACACGTGCTCCGGGAACAAGAAGGAATAATGTTCAGGGGAATGAGAACCAGGAGAATGCAGGCCGAGAAAGGAAAGCAGGAAAAAGGAATGGCAATAGAGGGCAAAATTTTGTGCCTCAACCTAGGCGTGGAGCTCACTCGGCAGGAGGAGGAAATCCAGCTCCGAATATTGCGCCAACTCAACCCGAAAGGAGGCAGCATAGCGTAGGAAAAGCAGTGCAGCAACCTGCAGATCCGAATGCAAACAAATACAACGATGGTTACTCGGCAATGGTAAATGATGGATATGAATTGCCGTATCACGTGTACCAAGCAATGGGAGCCAGACTCGGAGGCAGAAATATTTAGCCGGATGATGCAATACTGAAGTTAGACCGAATAAAGATGGCAGAACTGATCGAGTCGCAAGGTCCACAGGGTCCACCAGGCTTTGGCCCAAGGATCATGAAGGAGCCACCAGTGCCAAATTTTTAGCTGGCCAGAGGAACGAAAACCTATGATGGAGCACAAAGCCAGAAGACTGGCTCATAGACTATGGAACTGCAGTAAATATCGTGCAAGGAAATATGAGTAGGGCAGTGCTGTAATACCCCATTTTACTTAATCACTATTAGGGTTTGTTTGTGCATTGCATGAGCATCATATCTAAAAATGCATGCAAAGAAAATTAAATGCAAAACCCTAACCTATCTCTCTATTTGAAACACATTCAAAAGGGTTTTGAATATTTTGAAAACTACAAAAAGTAATAGAGCCCAAATTGACTAAAGGGTCCCTGCAATGTTTTGAATATTTTCAAAGTTTTGGTATTTTTGAAATGATCAAAAAATAGATTTGAAATCCAATTGCAAAAGAGATAAATGAAATAGAAAAAGAAAAATTTCTGGGAATAAAACTGCAGCTAGATCTCCCTGGGTCGAGCCTAGCTTGCCCCTCCCTTCCTCTTTCCTCTCCCTGCCGCCCACGTGCGCAAGTCAGCGGCCCAGTCCAGCCCATCTCCAGCCCGTACCCCTTCGCCCATCTGTTTTGTCGTCTTCCCCGACAAGCCAAGCAGCTGGCTGTCGCCGCCTCTGCCGCCCGATGCCGCCGGCCGCGCCGCGATCTCCGCCTCCGCCGCCTGGGCAAGGATAAGACTCGTCCGCGCATGCCTCTGCCTCATCCCTATCTCCTCCACCTCCCTAGAGACCCTTCTCTCTCTCTTTCCCCTTGCAGACCCGAAAGCCTAGCCGCAGGTGCCGCGCTGCCCTGCTGTTGCCATGCTCCCCTCGACCAGACGAGGACGCTGTTGGACTCGCCTCGCCCTGCTGAGCATCCTCGTAGGAGGAATCGACCCCGAGAAACGTGAATCCTCGTCGTCGACCTCATCTCTCCCGATGCCGGCCGCCGTCGCCACAGGTGATTTCGGCCTCCCCAGAGCTTCCCGAGCCCTCCACGAGCATCACAGTGAGCGTGCGGTGCTTAGGCACCTCTCCGTGCCTCTCCTCCCTCTCTGGTCTGTCCTCTAGCCGCGCGCCACCGTCGCCGCCGCTTGTCCATGTTGCCGGCAAGCCACCGATGGTCAATAGGTAGTTCCGCCGCCAGTTTTAGGTTTCCCCCGATGAGCTCGTTCGAACCCGCCCCTTCGTGCTTCCCAGATTGCCCCCTAGCACCGCCAATCGCCACCGTCTGCGTGTCCTCTGGCGAGCCCACCTGGCAGCGACGTGGCGCCCGCGTGGTGCTGGCGTGGATCGATAGCATGGCTACCTGATGTGGCCTCGGGCCCAACAGTCAGTCTCACTGGCTAGCTCATGTTCGGGTGAGAAAGAGGATCAGATGCTGAGGTGGCCAACGCCCCACCTGTCTGTGTCTGGGGATAGCCTAGCCCTCGGTGTAAAAGGTTTTCAGTCTTGTTTAATTTCAGAAATGGTTTAAATAATTTCAGAAAATGAATAAAACTTGTAAATTCAATAAGTAATTATTTATAATTCAGAAAAATACAAATAATATATCCAAATGTTCAGAAAAATGAGAACTATCTAATAGAGCTATAATCATGCATTGTTCAACAACTTAAATGGCAAGTTTAATTAGAAGAACAAACTAACCCCTCTCATATGTTCTAGAGTTTCCTCGAGTTAGGGTTTTCACCCCTCGGAACCCTGATCAAATTGCCGAGCATGTTTTAGGGTTTCAATTCAATACAATTCAACTTGTCACACATCATACTTGCTTGAGCATTGCACTGATGCCATGTGTTGATTGTTTCCCTTTCTTTCGGTGTTTGGTTCCTCCTTAGTAGAATATGCTATCAAGATCGAAGCCCAAGGACAATACCATCGAAGATCGACGAACAATACTTGACCAACTATAATCAAGTCAAGCATAAGGATTCTGAAGATCTGATTATCAGTTATCAACTGGCAAAGGAAAGCATAGCCCCACCATGATATAATCCTATGTTTTCGAAAGCATTTCAATTCTGCCATGTTGCATACGATTCTACTGTGGTCTTTTATTGATAGATAGAGTATCCTATCTATTGCATTACTCCCTTTGAGATTATATTATCTAATCCACTGCTCCTAGCATAACTAGGTTTGGCTTGTGTGCACTGCTAGAGCTTACATCTGTGTCCTGCTTAGCCATGCATAGCTGTTGAGTCTGGTCCATCCAGATGATGTATCAGATGCAGAGAATCTAGTATGACAGGAGAACGCGATGAGATGAGATTAGTGATATGAGATTGAACATGCTAAGGCTTGTATGGGAGGCCACAGTGGGATGTGGTTTTTCTAGTCCCATGCTCACCACCACTAGGACCCGAGTTCTTGCCTTTGGAACCGAGACGAGCGTACAGCCACACGGGGCTTGGGAACCCGTCGCCTGATTAACTTGCCTAGTAGATTCCTTGAGTCACATAGTTTGGGCGTTCCATTCGACATATGCATAGAAAATCTTTTGAAAGATTTGCCGGGTGCAGGTGCATTCATAATAGGTAGGTAAGCGTGGCCGAGGTTGCTTGGGGTAGATGGCGCCCCTGGTAAACCAACCTCGCCTCACATCTTTGAGTACCGACTTCGGTATTTGACCCGTTACGGCGGAACCATACTTATTGTGTGACTCATGGTCTCGGCGAAAGCAAGGTAAATGTCGTGTCCAACCACACCCTCTACCGGCCTTCCAAGGAAGAGGGCTAATGATCTGGCATTAAGAGTCGGTTGGTACGTGTGGGTAAAGTTGTACACCCCTGCAGGGTTAAATCTTTTCGAAAAGCCATGTTCACGGTTATGAACGCTTGGTGACCAGATTCTAAGATCATAGAGAACTATAACCTAATCATAAAACTTGGCAGATCAACGTGTGCTTAAGGATGCTTCCTCATGGGTACGAGGGGGTATCCTAGTTCAGGTGATGATGATGATTTGGTGGATATCAAAAGATGATGATCAATACTTTGGAGATGTCGCTCTCTTATCCCCTTTTAAAATACTCTGATTAGACGAGATTCTTCTCTCTCTTGTTTTATAAACAAAGATGGATTTATGCAAAACAACTCCACCAACCAGAAGTCTTGCGGAGTACACCCTGTACTCACCCTTGCTTTGTTGATACTTTTGGCAGAGTAAGTGTTCCCTGAAGATCAGTTTGGTACTACATGGACATCGACGAGTAGCTTGGGGTTCCCGGCCGGCAGCCTGGAATCTATGGGCTAGGACGTCATTGTTATGCTTCAGGCCTCTTAGGCCATTTGTTAAGTTTGCTATACTTAATAGCATAATTTGCCTTCCGTTGTTTGATGTTTGTGGTTAGTGACCTCTGCTTGTAATAATTTGGTTCTCTGCTCAGTTATGAGCTTGCTGTAATAATTTTGTGTCGTAGGGTCACTGTTGTGTTACCGATTCTTCACTGGATATCCTCGAGATCAAGGTTAAGCTTATGTCAGACGGAGGTCTGGGATTTGTTTAGCCCTGATCCTGGGGGTGTCACAGGTCTTGGTATCAGAGCAGTACCGACCGTAGGAAAACCTTGCTATTGGTCGATGTTGAGTCTAGTGTTTGTGAAAACTATTTCAAACATGAAAAGTACTTGCGAAAACTCTAGTATGCTTCTTTTACTCCTTATCCAGATTCTCTCTAACTCTGGGTCTTATCTAATGTTGATTTTGGAAAAGTTTTGATATCTCTTCTTGTCTTTCAAAACTTAGGTGCCTTCTTGGCATGTCGTTTCTAAGCCAGTTGACCTAGTGTTGAGTTCTCTAGAGTTTTGTATGTTGTGAATTCCTTGTTCCCCTTGCTCTTGTTCATCTGAGAGATTCCTTTCTATCATGATCTCTCTATATTTTGGACCCACAATAGTATATTGTTGGTTCCACAGTGTTCTGTTCTAGGCTTCGAGGTTTCCTTTCTCCTCGTGTGCCTCCTTTTTCATTTGTTTGGGTACTTCAGAAGTTGTGTCTTATTTTGGAAGCTACCTCGTGATTACTGTCTTGCAGTGTACGCCATGTCACTCAAGTAGTAGTTACTTCTTTCTTTGGGTTTTAACCCTTGGACTTGAACCTAAGATCCCTGATTGTACTGGATTCTGGTGTTGAGAATCTTGTACATGAAGCTGACCTTTAACCCAAGATCCATTCCTTTGAACCATGTTGCTAATGTTCACACATTATCTCAGGATGGCTGGTACTACAATTCTAGCCTTCAAGCTTGTGGTTATTTTCGCGATTGAATTGTGACAATTAAGGACTTCCCCTACCACTAGCTATGGCAGATGTTCTTTAATGGAACTAAATAGATCACGACAAGAGTACTCCTCGAGAGTCTCATATCTATGCTCGTGACTCTGCCACACCTTTCCCTTCTCTGCATTGGTTTTCGGAAGATTGTTAATCTATGCATCCACATGTCGGGATTCCATCCTGAGCATGTTCTTTTCCCCTTGCTGTTTTCCGACCTTTGTCTACCCGTTGGTAGCCAAGTAGTAAATGTGCATCGGTGTCTTCCGATGCAAGATACTCTTGTGGTCCGACCTGACAAACCATTTCGGTATGTCTAGGAGAAACAAACTCCAGTACCTCGTCATATCTAGGACCAGGTCAAAGTGTTGTAATCCGCAGATCAAGAGGCATTGATTAGCTTCTTTCTGTTCTATCTTGAAGTATCACACCCATTTATACTAAGAGGTCATGTTGAGTTCATGAACCCTTAATGAAGTGATGCTTTTACACATCTTTACTCACCCTTCCTCGATCCTTCACGGTTGTGAGTGATGCGTGTGCATAATAATGTGGCTATCTGAGATTCTTAGCAATTATTATTGTTTTGAACTCCAAGGACATTTGTGTCATTCTTAGCGTGACTGGTTAACCCTATCACTAAGCGAAGTTTGACTGTGCTACCAAGTCCGTTATTCTGGTGCACTCTCTTCAGTCAAAGAGTTAGGCTTGTGCCGAAACTCTGAGACTACGTTCTCTTGCCTTGTAAAGCAAGTTCCCTCTCGAACTAAGTGACATATCGGTGGTTCGTGATATTCTAGGTGTCTACTAGAAGTATCGCCATGTTGCCACATGACCGTGTTGTCAAGTTCTTGAGCAAGCAAGTTCTCTGAACTGCACCCTTCTCCAAGGATCCGTACTGGATACCCCTGAACTAGTTGGTTGAGCTTAAACAACAACTTGGAGAGTTGTAAGACAAAAGTTCTATCCGACCCAGTTCCTCCTTAAAGGGATGTCTAGTTTTGCCCGTGTTGAAGAAAGATAGTATTTCCTTTGTGGATACGTTATCTTCCCCCATCTTTGATTTGATTTGGGTTATCGTCAAATCAAACTCAGTTCCAAGGACTATCTTGATGGTGTTGTTACTTGTGATGTTTCACTTGAGTACATCTTCATGTCTTTGGTATGACCAATACTCTCGCCTCATTCATACGACATACGAGTCCATCTTCTTGAAGTGTTTCTATAAGTTTGTTGCTGAGCCCATCGACAATATCCTTATCTCCTCCATGTTAAGTTGGATTCATATGGAACATTTGGCATTAATGTTGGAAACTTTTGAGAACCATCTTCGGGTCATTTCGAAGTATGTGTTCTGGATGTTAGAAGTAACCTTCTCTAGTTCATGTGCAAATGTTGAAAGATGTCGCCGTGGATTTGAGAAGAGTTATCTCTCTTTCCTTAAGGACACATGTCTGTTTGATTGCCAGTACCTTATGTGTATGCAGTTGTCTTTCGACAAGTTTCTAATACATGGGTATAGCAATATATCTCGTCTTTTGGAGCTTGACACTGTAGTTCCTATCTTAGGAATCTAGTAACTTTACCTTTGCGGTAAATGTTGCAAAATTTCTATTCGGGCATGCTGAGTATGAAATATCATACCACCTAACCAAATATGAATCTCAAGCAGATATGATGGTTGGTGCTCCTCAAGGTTTTGACATAGGTCTCTTTGTAAATCTGGCAAGATTGATGTAATGGTTGACACATTTCGCTGGAAAGACCCTTCGTCATCTTCTCTTGAATCAGCAGTAACAACCACTCTTCATAAGGCCTCTTCTATAAATTAATTATAGGAGTTATGCTCATGGTTTCCTTTGTATCCGAAGTCCGACCTTTACTTGATGTCTCGTGTCTCGAACATCGAGGAGAACATTTAAAGTAGTGTTGCTAAATGTCTCTCGGTCGATCCTCCAGACCATTTTATGTTGGCAATCATTTGGTCGTGCCAAGTAAATGAAGTCTGAGAACAAAGTTTCTTTCTTCTCGTGTCATCAGGAATCTTCTTAACTACTTATCTTGGTGGTGTAAAGGGATATCATAATCTTTGGCAAAGATTCTGATAAACCTGGATGAATAAAGAGTTTCCTTCATTCTCAGCCATGTTTCAAGAGTGAATATGATTTTGGTAATCAAAATTTTCTCTTGACACATGTTCCTTGTGACTCATACGAGTCCTCTCCACCAAAATACCTTTCTGTCTTAAGCCTTCTGTTGAATGAAAGAGTGAACATTCTGTTTCAAAAGTAGTTCAACAGCTTGGTTTGGTTGATCCATGTCTCTGCAACCTAAAATCTCTGCTTAAGCTGTTTAGTAGAGGTTCCCTATCGAAGTATATAGTCAAGTTCTTCCTGTTGTAAGCTCTCTTTTGCAGAAGCTTAAACTCTTCTGTAAGCTCCATGGTCTCAATCCTTATGAAGACCAGTTGTATAACAACTTGGAACCTTATCCTCTTGTTCCCTCTATTACCTTGACGTGTTTCATGTTCATCATCTCAGAGTTGTTTCGAAACACTCTATCCATGTGTTGACCATGAGATACTCTGTGTGTTGTTTAGTGTGTTTCCCCTCTTATCTTTAGAGTGGCTATGTTTCTTTTCTCTCTGTCTCTCTTCCTACCTTTGGAATCTCGGGGTCACGATTCTCGTAAGGGGGATAAAGCTGTAACACCCCAGTTTTACTTAATCATTATTAGGGTTTGTTTGTGCATTTCATGAGCATCATATCTAAAAATGCATGCAAAGAAAATTAAATGCAAAACCCTAACCTCTCTCTCTATTTGAAACACATTCAAAAGGGTTTTGAATATTTTGAAAACTACAAAAAGTAATAGATCCCAAATCGACTAAAGGGTCCCTACAATGTTTTGAATATTTGCAAAGTTTTGGTATTTTTGAAATGATCAAAAAACAGATTTGAAATCCAATTGCAAAAGAGAGAAATGAAATAGAAAAAGAAAAATTTCTGGGAATAAAACTGCAGCTAGAGCTCCCCGGGCCGAGCCCAGCTTGCCCCTCCCTTCCTCTTTCCTCTCCCTGCCGCCCACATGCACAAGTCAGCGGCCCAGTCCGGCCCATCTCCGGCCCGTACCCCTTCGCCCATCTATTTCGTCGTCTTCCCCGACGAGCCAAGCAGCTGGCTGTCGCCACCTCTGCCGCTCGATTCCGCCGGCCACGCCACGATTCTCGCCGCCGCCTGGGCGAGGATAAGACCCGTCCTCGCACGCCTCTGCCTCATCCCTATATCCTCCCCTCCCCAGAGACCCCTCTCTCTCGTTCCCCTCGCAGACCCAAAACCCTAGCCGCACGTGCCGCGCTGCCCCGCCATTTTCGTGCTCCCCTCGACCAGACGAGGACGCTATTGCACTCGCATCGCCTTGCTGAGCATCCTCGTAGGAGGAATCGACCCCGAGCACCGTGAATCCTCGCCGTCGACCTCGTCTCTCCCGATGCCGGCCGCCTTCGCCACGGGTGATTTCGGCCTCCCCCGATCTTCCCGAGCCCTCCATGAGCATCACGGTGAGCGTGCGGTGCTCAGGCACCTCTCCGTGCCTCCCCTCCCTCTCTGGTCTGTCCTCTAGCCACGCGCCACCGTCGGCCGCCGCTTGTCCATGTCGCCGGCAAGCCACCGATGGTCAATAGGTAGTTCCGCCGCCAATTTTAGGTTTCCCCCGATGAGCTCGTTCGAACCCGCCCCTTCGTGCTTCCCAGATCGCCCCTAGCACCACCAATCGCTGCCGTCTGCGTGTCCTCCGGCGAGCCTACCTGGCACCGACGTGGCGCCCGCGTGGTGCTGGTGTGGATCGATAGCGTGGCTAGCTGACGTGGCTTCAGGCCCAGCTGTCAGTCTCACTGGCTAGCTCAGGTTCGGGTGAGAAAGAGGATCAGATGCTGAGGTGGCCAAGGCCCCACCTATCTGTGTCTAGGGCTAGCCCAGCCCTCGGTGTAAAAGGTTTTCAGTCTTGTTTAATTTCAGAAATGGTTTAAATAATTTCAGAAAATGAATAAAACTTGTAAATTCAATAAGTAATTATTTACAATTCATAAAAATACAAATAATATATCAAAATGTTCAGAAAAATGAGAACTACCTAATAGAGCTATAATCATGCATTGTTCAACAACTTAAATGGCAAGTTTAATTAGAAGAACAAACTAACCCCTCTCATATGTTCCGAAGTTTCCCCGAGTTAGGGTTTTCACCCCTTGGAACCCCGATTAAATTGCGAAGCATGTTTTAGGGTTTCAATTCAATACAATTCAACTTGTCATATCATCATCCTTGCTTGAGCATTGCACCGATGCCATGTGTTGATTATTTCGCTTTCTTTCCGGTGTTTGGTTCCTCCCTCGGTAGAATACGATATCGAGATCGAGATCGAACCCTGAGGACAACACCATCAAAGATCGAAGATCGACGAACAATACTTGAGCAAATGTAATCAAGTCAAGCACAAGGATTCCGAAGATCTGATTATCGGTTATCAACTGGCAAAGGCAAGCATAGCCCTACCATGATATAATCCTATGTTTTTGAAAGCATTTCAATTCTGCCATATTGCATACGATTATACTGTGGTATTTTATCGATAGATAGAGTATCCTATCTATTGCATTACTCCCTTTGAGCTTATATTATCTAATCCACTGCTCCTAGCATAACTAGGTTTGGCTTGTGTGCACTGCTAGAGCTTACATCTGTGTCCTGCTTAGCCATGCATAGCTGTTGAGTCTGGTCCATCTAGATGATGTATCAGATGCAGAGAATCTAGTATGACAGGAGAGCGCGATGAGATGAGATTAGTGATATGAGATTAAACATGCTAAGGCTTGTATGGGAGGCCACGGTGGGATGTGGTTTTTCTAGTCCCATGCTCGCCACCACTAGGACCTGAGTTCTTGCCTTTGGAACCGAGACGAGCGTACAGCCACACGGGGCTTGGGAACCCCTCGCCTAATTAACTTGCCTAGTAGATTCCATGAGTAACATAGTTCGGGCATTCCATTCGACATATGCATAGAAAATCTTTTGAAAGATTTGCCGGGTGCAGGTGCATTCATAACAGGTAGGTAAGCGTGGCTGAGGTTTCTTGGGGTAGATGGCGCCCCTGGTAAACCAACCTCGCCTCACATCTTTGAGTACCGACTTCGGGATTTGACCCATTCCGGCGGAACCATACTTATTGCGTGACTCATGGTCTCGGCGAAAGCAAGGTAAAGGTCGTGTCCAACCACACCCTCTACCGGCCTTCCAAGGAAGAGGGCTAATGATCTGGCATTAAGAGTCGGTTGGTACGTGTGGGTAAAGTTGTACGCCCCTGTAGGGTTAAATATTTTCGAAAAGCCGTGTTCACGGTTATGAACGCTTGGTGACCAGATTCTAAGATCATAGAGAACTATAACCTAATCATAAAACTTGGCAGATCAACGTGTGCTTAAGGATGCTTCCTCATGGGTACGAGGGGGTGATCCTAGTTCAGGTGATGATGATGATTTGGTGGATATCAAAAGATGATGATCAATACTTTGGAGATATCGTTCTCTTATCTCCTTTTAAAATACTGTGATTAGACGAGATTCTCCTATCTCTTGTTTTATAAACAAAGATGGCTTTATGCAAAACAACTCCACCAACCAGAAGTCTTGCGGAGTACACCCTGTACTCACCCTTGCTTTGTTGATACTTTTGGCAGAGTAAGTGTTCCCTGAAGATCAGTTTGGTACTACATCAACATCGACGAGTAGCTTGGGGTTCCCGGCCGACAGCCTGGAATCTATGGGCTGGGACGTCATCGTTATGCTTCAGGCCTCTTAGACCATTTGTTAAGTTTGATATACTTAATAGCATAATTTACCTTCCGTTGTTTGATGTTTGTGGTCAGTGGCCTCTGCTTGTAATAATTTGGTTCTCTGCTTAGTTATGAGCTTGCTGTAATAATTTTGTGTCGTAGGGTCACTCTTGTGTTACCGATTCTTCACTGGATATCCTCGAGCTCAATGTTAAGCTTATGTCAGACGGAGGTCTGGGATTTGTTTAGCCCTGATCCCGGGGGTGTCACAAGTGCGGTACGTGCGGCAGATGCTAGAAGGACCAACAAGGGTGTGGCTGAATAACTTGCCACCAGGAAGCATCAACAGTTGGATCGATTTTCAGGATGCTTTTGTGAGCAAATTCACAAGCACGTACAAGAGGCCGAATCGCCCACAACAGCTAGCTATGTGCAAGCAAAGGCCGAATGAGACGGATAGAGAATTCCTCACAAGATGGTGCACAATGCGCAACTCTTGCGAAGGAGTAATCGAGTCAAAAGTCATTGCATGCTTTGCACAAGGATGTAGACATGGAAGTGTACTATGGCAAAGATTACAGAGAGATATGCCGGCAAGCTTGGCAGAAACAATAAGAATTGCTGACTCATATACGTTAGGATATCCGACTCAGCCTCTGCTCATGTCGGCAGTAGATCTATGACGCTTCTGGGTCACACAGGCGCCAGGAGAGAGCTGAGTATAGAAGCAAAAGAAGAGACGAGAGACTAGATTATAGATATGGATCAACTCAAGTCACAACGGTGAGTCAAGATCATCCAGATGCTGGAAGTAGCCAACGTCAAAGAACAAACGGGCAATAGCAGTGGATACCAAAGAATGATGGAAAAAAGCCATACGAACAAAGAATACCATATCAAGACAGGCAGAAATATACCTATGAGATGATGCTGGATCAGTCGTGTAAATTTCACACGCCTAGTCCGAGTAAACCAGCAAATCATACAACAAGACAATGCACTTGGTTTCAGAAGGGATATAGAGTGGATTCGCCGAGTAAGAAACTACCACCACCTCCCCCTCCACCACTCACAGGAGGAAATGCTCAAGCTGTTGGAGCTAAGCATAGGTACGAGAACAGGCAGCCTAGATACCATAACCAAGAAAGAAGGGAGGCTGTGCATCAGGTGCATAACCCAAGAAATGATGACACGCATGTCGGCCATGGAACCAGAAATGAGTACAGAGAACATCACCAGAGCTATATTGTGTTTGTCATAGAGTCGAATGACAAAAAGAGTCAGCAAAGACGAATGATGGAAGTAAATGCCACAATGCCGACAATTCCGAAGTACATGCATTGGTCTGAACAGGAGATAACTTGGAGCATAAAGGATCACCCCAAGATCATGCCAACCCCAGGTGGTTATGCTCTTGTCTTGGATCCAACTTTCATGGGCCCGGATATCAATGTGAAATTTTCCAAGGTACTGATCCATGATGGCAGTAGCATCAACATCATGTACAAGGATACCATGCTCAAGTTAGGCATCACTATGAACATGCTGGAGCCGACTAAGACAACCTTCCATGGCATTTTGCCGGGATTGTCCTGTGAGCCAATTGGCAAAATTTGGGTTGACGTCTTATTCGGCAACAAAGAAAATTGTCGCACTGAAACCATAGAATTCGAGGTGGTCGACCTGATCAGCTCATACCATGCCTTACTCGGCAGGCCGGCTATGGCAAAGTTTATGGCTACTCCTCACATTGCTTACTTAAAGATGAAACTGCCAGGTCCATGTGGAGTTATTACAGTCGAAGGAGATTACAAAAGATCAATTTCTTGTGCCTTAGCCAGATCTTCCCTGGCTGAATCACTGGTCATAGCATAGGAAAAGCATCAAATGCTGGAGGTGGCAACATTGGCCAAAGCAGCACAAATGTCCATGTCAGAACTCACTAACCCGCATGGCAGTGTATCATTCCAAGCTACCAAGGAAACCAAGAAGGTGCAGGTGGATGAGGCTTTCCTATAGCGCACAGTTACCATTGGCGATGGGTTGATTGACAAATAGGAAAGCGAGCTCACCAGCTTCCTCTATGAGAATCAGGATATCTTTGCATGGTCCACACAGGATCTGCAAGGAGTTCCGAGGGAGCTGGCTGAGCACTCTCTTCATGTAAGGCCACATGCCAGGCCGATGAAGCAACCCCTCCGCCGCTTCGCCGAAGACATGAGGAAAGTGATACCTACTGAGAGAGCCAGGCTCTTAGCTGCTGGGTTTATCATGGAAGTGTTGCACCCAGATTGGTTGTCAAATCTAGTCTTGGTCGAGAAGAAAAAGGATGACCCGAACATGGCAGTAGTGTGGCACATGTGCATCGATTACACGAACCTCAATAAGGCGTGTACAAAAGATCCATTTCCCCTGCCATGGATCGATCAAGTCATAGACTGTAACATCCCAAAAATATCAAACTTAGATCAACAAAACACTAATCCTAAAGTTTAGGGTTAACAAAAACTTTTCTAAATCAATTCATGAATGCATGTATATGTGTATGCATGAATTTTGAAATTCTTTAAAACCACCTTGTTTGTGTGATCCATTGCTTGTAAAATGTTTCTTAGGTGAAAAGAACATCATCTAAAACATTCCCCACACTTTTCCTAAAGAAAAATAAGTCAACAAATATATTAAGTGAATGGTCATTTTGACCAATTTAACTCCCATGCCTACTTTGGCTGTCTCAAACTTGCAAAACCTAACAGAAACTTTTCTGGATCTTTGCACCCCTTGAATGTACTCATAACAAAGTATCAAGGCCCACTTTGTGATCATCCAGAAACTTTCAAATGCATAGTTTAAATGGCAATTCAAAATTGAATCTTCTTCATATGGGAAGATCCCACTTTTTCAAAACCCACTCAAACAAGCTCAACTTTCAAAACCCAAGCATCTGCAGTGTAACACCCTCAGAATCGGACCTATGCAAGTTTGAGCAAAATTCGCCAAACCCGCAAAGAAACGATTCAAAGGTGCCCACCAGGCACTTTCGTGCGGGTGGAAAACGAAGTAATAACATTACACAACAGTCCTCGATGGGACCCACAGAACAGATATATATAACAGCGACTCCATGAGTCAAGAATACAGATATACCATTCAAAGATCCAAATCACCTTGAAAACGATAGAGCATCCAGCTACGGACAAGATGCAAATGGGGCTAAGAGCCCTGAAGAATAACCAATGGCGTCCATAACCCTGCCCAGGCCAAGCCGGAAGGGTAACCCTGCTAACGACGTCGATCTCAAAACCTGCTTAAAACAAAAGGGGTGCCGACAAAGGGCAAAGGAAAAAGAGGAGCGTCAGTACTGAGGCCAGTACACGGCGAGACTAGAATTCGGCGGTCCTCGCCTACATAGGTATGGTGGACTGAAGCGGCAGCGGCAGCATGCGCTAAACAACCTATAGAGACTCGATACAACTGGCGTTTATCAGAGAGGGGTAAGGAAGACCTATTCGGATCCAACCTGATACTATCATCAAACAAACCCATCCTGGCGTTTCCCCCTCGAGACCAAACGAGGAAGTCAACCGAGGAACTCACACAGTTGGTAGTTTTACTTATTCAGTTATAGTTGCGGCACTTTACTAGTCAGGTTTAGGTAATCGTCCTGATAAAGTAAGCAGTGGGCACTTTTGGTTAATCCTTCGGTTGTAGTTGCAACAATTACTAATCAGATACAGATAGCATGAGATAAACCCAAAACCCAGCAGTTGTTGGCACTTTTATTTAGCCATTCCGTTGTAGTTGCAATTCTTACTAGTCAGGTTCAATGGTCGCAAACGACACTCCAAACAAGCAATTGTGGGCAGTATTAATTAGCCATTCCATTATAGTGAAGCTGATTACTAGTCATTATAAAGTCAAATTAATAGCAGTAAACTTTAGTTATGCTTGTCTATGATCGAGATACTGTGCTCCAAGTCGTCCATAACCGCGGACACGGCTTTCAGAAAGTTTTACCCGGCCGGGGTGCACCAATAGCAACACACACTCGATCAACCTCGGAAAAACCAAATCAAAACCCAACGAGGCCTTCACGACAAAGCAATCACAGGATTCAGAAATATTTCAGGGGGCCACCCCATTAAGCTACCCGCAACGAAGTAAGCTAGCTCCGAGACGGACTCAAGGTCTGGGTATACGGCTGTGAACGACTGGGAACCCAAAACTGGGCTTGTCGACACCGCGGAATCGTGTCCCGATCCTAAACAGTACAGGTGCTATCTGTCGCACAATCGTAAATAAAGCAGTAAAGCATGGCATAAGTACAGGATCGTAAATAAAACCTCAAACTAGTTTGTGGCCCCAAGAAATAAGACTGAATCAAGCTCTGGCTCAGGGGGGTCCCATATACCTCCCGGATGTGGATAGCGCGATAAATCAAGGAACAGGTATCAAGTACTCGGGGTCCTACGGGACACAAGTGGGCGTTCGGAAACCAAATATTATCTATCACCCACCGATGCCTCTGCTTACTTCAATTTTAGTTGTTAAACAGGAATTAAAAAAAGAGCGATAAGTAAAACTATGATCATCTCCAACATCAACATGCGGCAATTACATCAACAACTGTGGCACTTGACGACACGCAACAGCACTTGAGCAAGCGACTACGACGCGCAAGTCCAACTATCTACCAAACAACAGGCAATAGGATGTGTCCAAGGCAATATAGGGTTGCACGGTATATCACAGGTACGGAAACTAAAGCATCGCAACCCAGATAGCAATAGATCAACAGGAGGGAATAAATACTATAAAAGTAAGATAGGTAGAAAGGGGGAGATGCTCGCCTGAAAACATTGTCGAAGGTTCAACCGAAGATCGGGGCGAAGCTCACATCAACTCAACGGCCTTATCCGCGAAGAACCAAAACACTAGAAGAAACACCGGATGCAATATTTAATACAACGGCAGAAGATCGGCATGATGCATGTATGATGCATGACATGGCAAAGGTGCGATGCAACTAGGTCATATTAAGCGGAACCGGGGTCCCGACAATTAATTATATGGTTCGAGTTATTTAGAAACCCCCGCATTTTAAATGTTGTGTTAACATGGCAAGGTAAGTTACCGGTTCGCTACACAAATTTAAATGAGGCCAATATAAGGCTAGATTTGCCCGCATATGGGCCCCATATTTAATTATTAGGTAAATCGGCATAAGGCCCCCAAACCACAGATATGCATGCGAGATGACAATTAAATATGCAACAAGTTGTTATGTTATAAAATAGGGTTCGAGGAAAAGGGGTCACACATTTAGGGTTCGGCAGATCTTGGGTTCCGGGGTTCGGGGTTCGGTCTCGGGGTTCAGGGTTCGACGGATGCGTGCTCGGATAGCGGGGGTAGATCTTGTTGTCCTGTGTCGGTGACCTCGGCGTCCGGGAAGCAGGACTTGGGTCGGCGTCAGGGGCGTATCGGCCTCGCCCTGGTCGGTGTCGTTCTTGTCGTCGTGCCGATCTTGTCGGTCCCACGGGGTCGATCTTGCCGTTGCGAGGGTCTTGTCGTTCGGAATGCAGCACTTGGTGTCCGGGACGGCGTGCTTGTTGGCCCGGTAGCGTTCTTGGCGGTCATCGGGTCCGGGAGCGGTTCTCGGCGAACTGGTCGGTTTCCTGTAGAAGGCCTTGGCGCTTCGGATCGGTCTTCGGACCCGTGTAGATGGTATTGGCGTTCCGTGGTCTTCAATTACCGGTGTACTAGGTTCCGGTCACGGTGGTCGCAGGCAGAACTTGTCGAGAACACCAAGGATGACCTTGTCACACTCCTCACCTAGCATGTTGTGGGCTGCAGGCGAGGACGCGAAGTGTACACCACCACCATCTTGTTAGCATCGCGCCACAGCTGCACACCCGCGAAAACAGGGGCTCCCGATGGTGGACCTGCAGGACGCGGGCATGCTGGGCTTGCTCCTGGTCCACTACGCACGCGCGGAGGGCGACGCGGCTCGGCCGGCGCTCGGAGGGGCGGCACGCAGAGGCTGCTGCGGGAGAAGGGAGCGCGGAGGGGCGACGGTGAGCTTGGGCAGGAGGGAGACGACGGGGGAGGCGGGTCCGGCGGCGGCCGGCGGGCGTCGTGGAGGCGGCGAGGGGGTCGCAGAGGCGGGGCTCGCCGGCGGCGGTTGCAGCGACGGCCGGAGGGGGTCGGGCTCGGCGGAGGACGGAGGAGGCGGGCCTGCAGGCGGCGGGGCGCTGCGGTGGCCTGGGGACGAGGCGGGGCTCGGAGCGGAGCGGGGCGAGCCGGTGAGGTGGGGGCTGCTCGCGGGGCCGCTCAGGGGAGGGGGTGAGGCGGGCGACTCCGGCGGCAGAGAGGTGCGGGGGCGGTGGAAGGAGGAGGGAAGCAGAGGGAGGCTGCCGCGCGCGGAGGCGCAGAGGCGGCGCGGGCTGCTTGCGGGGCGAGGCGACGGGAGAGGCGCGGGGTCGCGCGGCCGCGGAGGGAGCGGGGCGAGCCGGCGGCGCGGAGGGTGTCGAGGCCCGGCGGCGGCGCGGCCACGGCCGGAGCAGGCGCTGCGGGGGAAGGGGCGCCGCGCGGGGGCGGTTGGCTCGGGTGTGCGTGCGTGAGTGCGTCGGTGGGGAGGGGGTTAGGGAAGAGAAACAGGGAGCGGTAGGTGGGGATATGGGGTGGGGCCAGGCGTGGGGGGGTTGGGTGCGTGGGCCAGGGAGGTCAGCGGCAGGTGGGGGGGCGTGTGTGGGGGTGGACCGGGTGTGTGTAGCTGGGGCGCGGGTGGGTTGCTGGGGTTGGTGGTGTGAGCTGGAGAGAGAGGAGAGAGAGGGGGTGAGGTGGAGCGATCCGGTTGGGTGGAAGGAGAGGAGAGGGTGAGGTGGCGCAAGGGGAGTGGCCAGGGTGATGTGGAGGCTGGGTTGGGGTAGAGTTTTAGGTGGGATTAGGATTTAGATGGGGCTGGCAGGGTGGACCGATTTAAAAACAGGGGTGGTCGTCCGGGTCTACTCGGCCCGTTCGACTGCCCCACTAAAATAACTTAATATTTGATTTAATTTAATTGGACTGTTTGCAACCCGATAGCAACAAAACAAAATAATCCGGAGACCCGGGGTTTGACATTTGAATAGAGGTGGGGCGTTTTAGAAAACAAAACGGCTTTGCGAAAAATAGTTTTGACAAACAACATATGATGATGACGATGCAATGCACAAATTCAACGCGATTTTCTAGTAGTGGTTTTGCGGGATGCCACAATTCGACACCACTAACAAGGGATCTCGCCCTCGAGATCCGCCTCATGGTACCGGAAGGAAGATTGGCGGTCTGCGTCTTCTCGCTTCGTGTAGATCCTCGCGACACCACTAACGAGGTTTCTTCTACATCTGGAAATCGGCGACACCATCAACAAAAGTTCGTTGTCCGTGATCGTCGACAGAACACTCCGGGACAAAAGGTCGAAGGTAGAGGTATCAACAAATAAAGCCACCTCTAACTCCGGTAGGGAGAGGGAACCGATGCATTCTCATCCACTTCAATGTACAGAAGCGAATAGAAGGGGTAGTCGGCATGGGGGCCAATCCATCACGCACCCAAACTATTACTCCGCACAATCAGTGGTAAAGCATGCAACCATTCTCGGAATCAGACTGAAGATCTCGACAAGCGAGGTCCGGAAACAAAGGAGTGATGCAGACTCTGCATCGGATCTGGCGTGGATGATGTCGTCGCGTCGGAAAACACCGGAAGGCACAAACAAGGAACAAAGAATGGTAACACCGTAGACGGATTCATCAGGCAGCTTGAACACCGGATGGTAGGTCACCGTTATCAGAGGAGGAAGCGAAACCCTGAAGGTACGACGGAAACCCAACCACGAGAATTCCTGGACTCGAAGAAAGAGAAGAGAGCGGATTCAAAACGCGTAGAGGTAAGAGGAGAACAGCAGAGGGGTAAGGAGTAAAATCAGACCTAATCAGAACTATCCAACCGATTTTGCAAAATAGTTTTGACACTCTACTTCGGCCGTCAGCTAGGTTATCCTACAGGCTGGACTTGTGGGGTATCGTAACTGCTGAGCTCTGATACCACTCTGTAACACCCTCAGAATCGGACCTATGCAAGTTTGAGCAAAATTCGCCAAACCCGCAAAGAAACGATTCAAAGGTGCCCACCAGGCACTTTCGTGCGGGTGGAAAACGAAGTAATAACATTACACAACAGTCCTCGATGGGACCCACAGAACAGATATATATATAACAGCGACTCCATGAGTCAAGAATACAGATATACCATTCAAAGATCCAAATCACCTTGAAAACGATAGAGCATCCAGCTACGGACAAGATGCAAATGGGGCTAAGAGCCCTGAAGAATAACCAATGGCGTCCATAACCCTGCCCAGGCCAAGCCGGAAGGGTAACCCTGCTAACGACGTCGATCTCAAAACCTGCTTAAAACAAAAGGGGTGCCGACAAAGGGCAAAGGAAAAAGAGGAGCGTCAGTACTGAGGCCAGTACACGGCGAGACTAGAATTCGGCGGTCCTCGCCTACATAGGTATGGTGGACTGAAGCGGCAGCGGCAGCATGCGCTAAACAACCTATAGAGACTCGATACAACTGGCGTTTATCAGAGAGGGGTAAGGAAGACCTATTCGGATCCAACCTGATACTATCATCAAACAAACCCATCCTGGCGTTTCCCCCTCGAGACCAAACGAGGAAGTCAACCGAGGAACTCACACAGTTGGCAGTTTTACTTATTCAGTTATAGTTGCGGCACTTTACTAGTCAGGTTTAGGTAATCGTCCTGATAAAGTAAGCAGTGGGCACTTTTGGTTAATCCTTCGGTTGTAGTTGCAACAATTACTAATCAGATACAGATAGCATGAGATAAACCCAAAACCCAGCAGTTGTTGGCACTTTTATTTAGCCATTCCGTTGTAGTTGCAATTCTTACTAGTCAGGTTCAATGGTCGCAAACGACACTCCAAACAAGCAATTGTGGGCAGTATTAATTAGCCATTCCATTATAGTGAAGCTGATTACTAGTCATTATAAAGTCAAATTAATAGCAGTAAACTTTAGTTATGCTTGTCTATGATCGAGATACTGTGCTCCAAGTCGTCCATAACCGCGGACACGGCTTTCAGAAAGTTTTACCCGGCCGGGGTGCACCAATAGCAACACACACTCGATCAACCTCGGAAAAACCAAATCAAAACCCAACGAGGCCTTCACGACAAAGCAATCACAGGATTCAGAAATATTTCAGGGGGCCACCCCATTAAGCTACCCGCAACGAAGTAAGCTAGCTCCGAGACGGACTCAAGGTCTGGGTATACGGCTGTGAACGACTGGGAACCCAAAACTGGGCTTGTCGACACCGCGGAATCGTGTCCCGATCCTAAACAGTACAGGTGCTATCTGTCGCACAATCGTAAATAAAGCAGTAAAGCATGGCATAAGTACAGGATCGTAAATAAAACCTCAAACTAGTTTGTGGCCCCAAGAAATAAGACTGAATCAAGCTCTGGCTCAGGGGGGTCCCATATACCTCCCGGATGTGGATAGCGCGATAAATCAAGGAACAGGTATCAAGTACTCGGGGTCCTACGGGACACAAGTGGGCGTTCGGAAACCAAATATTATCTATCACCCACCGATGCCTCTGCTTACTTCAATTTTAGTTGTTAAACAGGAATTAAAAAAAGAGCGATAAGTAAAACTATGATCATCTCCAACATCAACATGCGGCAATTACATCAACAACTGTGGCACTTGACGACACGCAACAGCACTTGAGCAAGCGACTACGACGCGCAAGTCCAACTATCTACCAAACAACAGGCAATAGGATGTGTCCAAGGCAATATAGGGTTGCACGGTATATCACAGGTACGGAAACTAAAGCATCGCAACCCAGATAGCAATAGATCAACAGGAGGGAATAAATACTATAAAAGTAAGATAGGTAGAAAGGGGGAGATGCTCGCCTGAAAACATTGTCGAAGGTTCAACCGAAGATCGGGGCGAAGCTCACATCAACTCAACGGCCTTATCCGCGAAGAACCAAAACACTAGAAGAAACACCGGATGCAATATTTAATACAACGGCAGAAGATCGGCATGATGCATGTATGATGCATGACATGGCAAAGGTGCGATGCAACTAGGTCATATTAAGCGGAACCGGGGTCCCGACAATTAATTATATGGTTCGAGTTATTTAGAAACCCCCGCATTTTAAATGTTGTGTTAACATGGCAAGGTAAGTTACCGGTTCGCTACACAAATTTAAATGAGGCCAATATAAGGCTAGATTTGCCCGCATATGGGCCCCATATTTAATTATTAGGTAAATCGGCATAAGGCCCCCAAACCACAGATATGCATGCGAGATGACAATTAAATATGCAACAAGTTGTTATGTTATAAAATAGGGTTCGAGGAAAAGGGGTCACACATTTAGGGTTCGGCAGATCTTGGGTTCCGGGGTTCGGGGTTCGGTCTCGGGGTTCAGGGTTCGACGGATGCGTGCTCGGATAGCGGGGGTAGATCTTGTTGTCCTGTGTCGGTGACCTCGGCGTCCGGGAAGCAGGACTTGGGTCGGCGTCAGGGGCGTATCGGCCTCGCCCTGGTCGGTGTCGTTCTTGTCGTCGTGCCGATCTTGTCGGTCCCACGGGGTCGATCTTGCCGTTGCGAGGGTCTTGTCGTTCGGAATGCAGCACTTGGTGTCCGGGACGGCGTGCTTGTTGGCCCGGTAGCGTTCTTGGCGGTCATCGGGTCCGGGAGCGGTTCTCGGCGAACTGGTCGGTTTCCTGTAGAAGGCCTTGGCGCTTCGGATCGGTCTTCGGACCCGTGTAGATGGTATTGGCGTTCCGTGGTCTTCAATTACCGGTGTACTAGGTTCCGGTCACGGTGGTCGCAGGCAGAACTTGTCGAGAACACCAAGGATGACCTTGTCACACTCCTCACCTAGCATGTTGTGGGCTGCAGGCGAGGACGCGAAGTGTACACCACCACCATCTTGTTAGCATCGCGCCACAGCTGCACACCCGCGAAAACAGGGGCTCCCGATGGTGGACCTGCAGGACGCGGGCATGCTGGGCTTGCTCCTGGTCCACTACGCACGCGCGGAGGGCGACGCGGCTCGGCCGGCGCTCGGAGGGGCGGCACGCAGAGGCTGCTGCGGGAGAAGGGAGCGCGGAGGGGCGACGGTGAGCTTGGGCAGGAGGGAGACGACGGGGGAGGCGGGTCCGGCGGCGGCCGGCGGGCGTCGTGGAGGCGGCGAGGGGGTCGCAGAGGCGGGGCTCGCCGGCGGCGGTTGCAGCGATGGCCGGAGGGGGTCGGGCTCGGCGGAGGACGGAGGAGGCGGGCCTGCAGGCGGCGGGGCGCTGCGGTGGCCTGGGGACGAGGCGGGGCTCGGAGCGGAGCGGGGCGAGCCGGTGAGGTGGGGGCTGCTCGCGGGGCCGCTCAGGGGAGGGGGTGAGGCGGGCGACTCCGGCGGCAGAGAGGTGCGGGGGCGGTGGAAGGAGGAGGGAAGCAGAGGGAGGCTGCCGCGCGCGGAGGCGCAGAGGCGGCGCGGGCTGCTTGCGGGGCGAGGCGACGGGAGAGGCGCGGGGTCGCGCGGCCGCGGAGGGAGCGGGGCGAGCCGGCGGCGCGGAGGGTGTCGAGGCCCGGCGGCGGCGCGGCCACGGCCGGAGCAGGCGCTGCGGGGGAAGGGGCGCCGCGCGGGGGCGGTTGGCTCGGGTGTGCGTGCGTGAGTGCGTCGGTGGGGAGGGGGTTAGGGAAGAGAAACAGGGAGCGGTAGGTGGGGATATGGGGTGGGGCCAGGCGTGGGGGGGTTGGGTGCGTGGGCCAGGGAGGTCAGCGGCAGGTGGGGGGGCGTGTGTGGGGGTGGACCGGGTGTGTGTAGCTGGGGCGCGGGTGGGTTGCTGGGGTTGGTGGTGTGAGCTGGAGAGAGAGGAGAGAGAGGGGGTGAGGTGGAGCGATCCGGTTGGGTGGAAGGAGAGGAGAGGGTGAGGTGGCGCAAGGGGAGTGGCCAGGGTGATGTGGAGGCTGGGTTGGGGTAGAGTTTTAGGTGGGATTAGGATTTAGATGGGGCTGGCAGGGTGGACCGATTTAAAAACAGGGGTGGTCGTCCGGGTCTACTCGGCCCGTTCGACTGCCCCACTAAAATAACTTAATATTTGATTTAATTTAATTGGACTGTTTGCAACCCGATAGCAACAAAACAAAATAATCCGGAGACCCGGGGTTTGACATTTGAATAGAGGTGGGGCGTTTTAGAAAACAAAACGGCTTTGCGAAAAATAGTTTTGACAAACAACATATGATGATGACGATGCAATGCACAAATTCAACGCGATTTTCTAGTAGTGGTTTTGCGGGATGCCACATGCAGACTCACCAGAACCAATCTAGCAAACCCACCAAAAATCATTTCAAAATTCAAAACTTGAGTTCATGCGGCCATTTCATCAAACAGGTTGCAGACACAAATCAAACAAAACAACAAACACTATAGTGTGCAGTGTTTTGAGCCTAACTTGTTCCCTAGTTAGCTCTCACACAATCCAGTAGATCATCTAGCAAGGTTAGACCAGCACTAGCACCCCTGTGAGCTTGCCATTGCCATTAATGGTGAACAGCCGAGCAACCCCATGTCACCCCAATGTGGACAGCAAGCTAGGAGCAGCAGCAAGCCTAGCCAGCATGTCTGGGAGGCAGCCCACCGTCCATCGCCACTGCCTGTCCCAGCCGCGAGCGATGCCAAGCCCTGGACCACGCGCACAAGACACGCCCAGACCATGCCGAGCGTGCGCCAGAGCGCCACCCTCGACCATCACCCACAGACCGCGCGCCGCCCTCACCGCGCGCACACACGATCACCACCGACCCAGGAGACCGCCAGACATCCCCGTTTAACGCCCCGCGCCATACAGCCACCGCCCGCCGTCGAGAACGCCGCCTCTGCCGCGCAGAGCACCGCCCGTTCCAGACCAAACCACACCGCCCCATGCCTCGCGACCATGTCGTTGAGCATCGCCAGGAGACACATCACCGTCCCCTACCCTTGCCCATGCCATTAGCTGCCTGTAACGTCGCCTCCGACGAGCTCACCTTGCGCCCCGACGGTCCCCTCGCTCGACTATAAATAGAGGCCACCCCCGCATGATTTTTTCACACCATCTCACTCCCCTCTCCTCACTGATCGTGCCACACCATTCTCAGAGAAAGGCGAGCACCACCTCGCCGGAATTTCACTGGAGCCTGCCGCTGCCGGAGAAGAAAGGAGCCAGCGATTGGAGCCGCCCCAGGAGAAGCCACCGGTACCAGGAGGTTCGCCGTCGTCGACTTCGTCGTTCGCCCGCATTGCCGACCTTCGCCCGTACCCCGGTGAGCCCCCAGCAACCCTCACTGGCCGCGCTAGGTTTCGTTCTCGCCGGAGCTGTCTCGCGTCGACGATGACCCTCAGCCGTTGGATTAGAACCAGATCGAACGAACCACGTTGCCCCATACCGCTTCGCCCAGCCCCGTGTCACTGACGAGTGGGGACACCCACTTAAGCAGCCCGCGGGAGCACTGCGCTTAGCAGGCCGGCCCGTTAGAATTTCCCGCGCAGCCCAGCAATTCAAATTAAATCTTTTCTTTTTAATTTCAAACACACTTCTGTACCCAACTTCAAAAATCAACCCAGATCGATTTAGTACACCAAATTAGATGAAACCAATTTTGTTGGAAAGGCCTGTGAATGCTTAATCCAAGCCCGTTGGATTCAAGTCATTTGGATCTGTAGATCACCCATAGCAAAAATAACAAGGCAGCAACTTTTCTGCATTCAAACATTTTTCAAATTTAAACCATAAAAGCTTTTGAGTTGTTTCCAACTCTCAAAAATCACATTCGACCATACCTTTCAGAATATATAAAAATATATATAGGTTACTTGCAGAAATAATGTTCAAGTAATAAAAGAATGCTTATAAGCATTTCTAGCCACTTTAATTAATTGAAATAAAAGGGTAAAACCTTATTAAATTGTGACACCACTTTAAATCACATTCCCATGGACTACAATATGTGGTGATGACATGTGTCAACATGATCCCATGATTAGTTTGGAGAATATTAAATCTTAAGTAGTTCTTCAATGAGTAGAAATTACTTTTCTAAAATAAAAAGACTTAAACCAATCCTTAACCTTGTAATGTTAGAGATGATGCTAGATCATCTATAGGACCCTTGTGTGTGATGATTGCAAGTAGTTAAGTATTGTTTGGTGATTGTGTACCTCGTATTTACTCGTAGACGCTAGTACCGACCAAGGCTACGAGGAGGAAGGAGGATACTACGAAGAGGAAGCCGAGGAGAACTTCAACCACTGCTCTGCACAAGGCAAGCTATACTAACCAAGTTGACCAATGCAAGCTAACACTTGCAAGATACTATACCTATGCAAGCTTATAGTGACATTGATTGCAAGCCTAATACCACTAGTGATTGTGCAAGTTAACCCTTGCCAGATACCCTATTGTTGCCACAAACCCATGCTTGTGATATGATTACTATATGCCTTAAGCGTATGTGACCATACCCACTTGCTAAACCAATCCTAGTTTTATGGCAAGCTTCTTACTTTATTTCTTTATCAAAGCTTACTTGGAGCCTACCTCAGAGTTTGGTAGATACTAGACAGTTGTGCTGAAGGTTGCATAAAGAGCATAAAATTGGGCCTAAGCTAGAAACCTTGATATCAGCCTAAGATATAAGGTTGGACTTAGTTGAAACTCCACTAGTTACCACCCCCCATTAGTACTACCCCCACCTGTAGATGCTAGTGCTAAGCATAAAACTTGATCAACTTTAGATGGGAATACTTGGTGGAAAAATGGTTATGAAAACCTTGGAATGATGGATCATTCTATTGAAATGTTTTGGACATGTGTTTCCAAACGCTTGATGATTTTGGTGATGAAAATGTTGAGGCATGAGCCTTAGCCCTTTATAAAACTGATGGTTGTCTGGATGCGATACCATTCCAATTTTATCGTACAACCACAATACCCGAATATTGGGTAGGGCTTGACTGGAAACTTATATACCTTAGTATTAGTTCCCTCACGGCCAAGGTCTGAGCTGAGGCTACCTTGTGAAGATTGTCCACCTGTGCAGTACCCAAGATGACAGTGGTCATGGTTGGGAGGCCAAACTCACAGGAGAGGTGCTTATACTAGGGAGTGTAATTGAAAGGTTAGGATTGATTATCCGCATACTGAGTATGGTGAATTCAGGATTTGTTCCTGACGGATGTATCGAATGTTGTGGTGAAAGTGTACAATCTCTGTAGAGTGTCAAACTATTCGAATAGCCGCGTCCGCGGTTATGGACAGTTGGAGTGGCCATACTGTTCCCCCGTCAGACTTTTCAAAATGACTTGTGAAACGACTTGAGACTTTGACTTGTTAGTATTAGTTTGCGAGTACTTAAAGAGTACTCATGGCTTTGTCCCTGGCTATTCCCATGGCCAGACTATGAAGAGGAGTACCTGGAGGATGGACCCCAGGAAGGTTACGACAACTAGGATCATCTCCAATCGTCAGCATTGCCTGTGACCCCAAAGATGGAGCCTCGCCTACGCTACCGTTATTATTACGTATTCCGCTGCTTGATGTTGTATTAAGAACTGGATCATGAGATCCCTATTTGTGTAAGAACTTATGTATCGTTGTAATGGATGAAGTACTATGGTATCCAATTCTGTTATGTCTCGCAAAAATGGTAATCCTGGGATTGCGATGTATGGCATAACAGGCATCTAGGATTGAAAAATCCGGGTGTTGACAAGTTGGTATCAGAGCCATCCTGACCATAGGAGACCCTAGTTAGATTGGACGCTGAACCAAAAACTTAGTTTCAAAACTCAAGAAAAAAACTATTTACAAAAACTTATTCTCATTCTCACCTCTTTAATTCTTTAATGAACTTCATGTTCCTCAAAAACTCTTGCAAAATATATAAAATTTTGACACACTTGATCACTTTGCTAATCTACTCATCCTCTATTTTTATAGATGGACGTGAAGTACAGCAAGTTTTACCAACTCGGGAATGGAGGAGACCTTATCTTTGAGAGGGATCTGGATCAGCTTTCGGAACTTCTGGAGCGCCCGCATCCCGAGTTCTTCGGAGCTCAGCTCAATGATCAAGGGGGAGAAGATCTGCAGTGGCTAATTGTTGCAAGTCTCCGAGGAAAGATTGAACCTCCCACTGCGGAGGGAATTCAGTTTACCTTGAGGGAAAACAACTGGCTTGATGGACTTACCAGAGCAATGCAGGAAGCTCTTTCTCGTCTATGTGGACAGAGCATCAATCAGATCAAGGGTACTCGCTTTGAGTTTTTCCCAAGACGTGATGCAAATGGTCAACCACTGGAAGCCCCATACCACCCCGAGCTGAAGACTCAATTGGAACACCTTAGCTTCATGATGTATGATCGTCAGCAGGAACTGGACAACTGCCGTGACTATTGCAACCACAAGTCTGCCATCATCAAGACGAAGGATCAGACCATCGCCATGCTAGCAAAGGATCGCAAGTCTCGCCGCCGTCAGCTCGACAAGAAGGAGCGCATTATTGCCCGTCTTCGCCATCGTATCTCATCTCTGGAAGAGACCATCCATGAGAGAGACATGCAGTTAGAGGAAAGGGAGAATGCCGGAGAAGATCTTCGTGGAGACCCTTACTCCTATCTTAGCGATGACGATGATTTTCTGGAGGATCAGGCCATGGACTTCTTCACCGATGAGGACGATTTCGCCTTCATCGATGATGCGGAAGATGATGAAGCCACAGACTCCGAGCAGTAGTAGCACTGAGCACTAGCGTAGTGAGTAGTAGTCGGTCCCACTGTATCGTAGTTCCCAGAATGGTTCTTAAAACCATCTATTTTTCTTTGTTGTGGTGTGTGTTGTACTGTGTGCTATGAGTGAATGAATGAAAAAGCAAGTTGCTAGACAACTTAAGTCAAACTCCAAAAACTTTTCAAAGACCCAAAACCTTAGAAATTTCCCTCTTTTCTCATGATCTATATCAATCTTCAGATGCCACGTGGAGGAAGTGGTTCAGCCCCGGACCCGATGTTGCAGATCCTGCAAATGTTGACTTCTGACCGCGAAGCTGAAAGAGCGGAACGTCAAGCCAACCTAGCCACTCTGCAACAGATAGCCCAGCTAGCCCACAACAACCAAGGCCATGGAAATCAGGACAACCACGGATCTAAGCTCAAGAATTTCCAGAATACCAACCCACCCGTTTTCACCAAGTCAGAAGAACCACTAGACGCCGATGATTGGCTGCAAACTATAGAGAATAACTTGGAAGTAGCCGGAGTAGAAGCCAACGAGAAAGTCTTGTTCGCCACTCATTATCTAGACGGAGATGCCAGGGCATGGTGGAACAGTGTTCGTGCAATGACCGGAGGCCAAATGATGACCTGGGAGGAATTCAAGGTCAAGTTTAGCAGAACCCATGTGCCGCCAGGTTTGATCAAGAGAATGAGAGACGAGTTCAGAGAATTGAAGCAAGGAAGGATGACTGTAGTGGAATACCATGACAAATTTTTGTCATTAGCTAGGTATGCCCCGGATGAGATAGACACCGAAGCCAAGAAGAAAGAAAGATTCCTGAATGGTCTGCATGACGAGATGCAGACAGTGTTAGTCAATATTCCCTTTGCTGATATTGAAGCCCTTGTCGACTCCGCTATCCAGATGGAAGGAAAGATCAACCAGGCCAATGAGAACCGCAAGCGTCGCATGATGCATCAACCAGGAACCCATCAGACCCCAAAGTATCGCCCCAACCCATCTCCAGGATTTGCCCCAAGAACCAACAGACCCCCTATGACCCGTCCGACCTATCCCAACCGTGGAAACCCTAGACCCGGAGGAAATCACAACAACCCCGGCAATTCTAGCAATTTCACCCGTGCCCCACCCAAGTTCAACACCAACCATGCTACCGCCAACCCCAATACTGCCCCGAGGACTGGAAGCAATGATGTGCCTGTCGCAGCCAAGGACAAGTCACAAGTGACCTGTTATGACTGTGGAAATAAAGGCCACTATTCCAACGAGTGCCCCAACAAGAAGAACGCTACAGCCCCTAATACCAATGTCCCAGCTCAGCAGCAGCGTCGTGTCCAACCAGGGAGAAGATTTGCCCCAGGAAATTCACTCAACCGCAATGGCCGTCTTTTTCTCATGCATGCTGAAGAAGCTCAGGAAGCGCCAGACGTCGTGCTGGGTATGTTTTCTGTTAATTCAGTACTCGCCAGAGTGTTGTTTGATTCTGGTGCATCGCATTCATTTTTCACCGAAGAATTTGCCTGCACTAGTAAAATTCAACCAACCAAACTGAAGCATGTGATGATTGTACAAATTCCCGGATCGACCACCAAGGCTAGGCAAATTTGCAAAGCCGTCCCTATCCGAATCCATGGCATAGATTTTTATGCTAACCTAATAGTACTCGGAACTAAAGGTTTGGAAGTAGTACTAGGAATGGATTGGATGTCCAAACATAAAGGAATGATTGAATGTGCCAAGAAAGCCATTACCATGACTAGTACCGCCGGAATATCAGTCGAGCATATATCTGAAACCTTACCTCGCCAATTCAAGTGTAACAAGAGTCTAGCCCAACCTACCATTGACCAAGTTCGGATAGTCTGTGAATACCCCGATGTATTTCCAGATGTTTTGCCCGGTATGCCCCCAGATAGGGATATCGAGTTTATCATCGAACTAATCCCCGGAACAGGACCCATAGCCCAGAGACCCTATAGTATGAACCCATCAGAACTAGAAGAACTGAAGAAGTAGTTAGATTCCATGTTAGAAATCGGACTGATTCAACCAAGTACGTCCCCATGGAGGTCACCTGTCTTGTTTGTGGACAAGAAGGATGGAGGTAACCGTTTGTGTACGGATTATCGAAAGTTGAATGATGTCACCATCAAGAACAAGTACCCCTTGCCCAAGATAGAAGATTTGTTTGATCAGTTGACCGGTGCCCAGGTGTTTTCTAAGATTGATCTTAGAACTGGCTATCATCAACTCAAAATTCGTGCAGAGGATATTCCAAAGACTGCCTTTACCACCAGATATGGATTATATGAGTATACAGTCATGTATTTTGGATTAACCAATGCCCCCGCTTATTTCATGAACCTCATGAATAAGATTTTTATGGACTTCCTGGATAAGTTTGTCGTTGTTTTCATCGATGACATTCTGATTTATTCCAAATCGGAAGAAGAACATGATCTACACCTAAGGACCATTCTTGGAACCCTTAGAGAGCATCAGCTGTATGCAAAATTTAGCAAGTGTGAATTCTGGTTACAGGAAGTAGGATTTCTCGGTCACATTGTATCAGCCGGAGGAATTGCCGTTGACCTTGCCAAGGTGAAAGATGTAGAAGATTGGCAAGCCCCAACTACTCAAACCCAAGTTCGTGCCTTTCTCGGATTGGCAGGATATTACCGCAAATTCGTAGAAGGATTCTCTAGCATCGCCCGACCCATGACCCAATTGCTGAAGAAGGACAAGAAGTTTGAATGGACAGACAAGTGTGAAGAGAGTTTTCAAGAACTCAAAAGGAGATTGATTTCCGCCCCAATCTTGATCATGCCGGATATCACGAAGCCCTTCGATGTGTATTGTGACGCATCCAAGATTGGTCTCGGATGTGTGCTAATGCAAGAAGGCAAAGTTATATCCTATCTATCGCGACAATTGAAGCAACATGAACAAAATTATCCAACCCATGACCTCGCGCTCGCAGCCGTAGTTCTAGCCCTGAAGACATGGAGACATTACCTTATGGGAAACCGTTGTGAGATTTATTCGGATCACAAGAGCCTAAAGTATATATTCACTCAGAAGGAGCTGAATATGAGGCAGATAAGATGGATTGAGCTAATCAAGGATTATGACCTGGACATTCACTATCACCCTGGAAAAGCCAACGTAGTAGCCGATGCCCTTAGCAGATTGTCGTGCCGCTTGAACTCCATGATTTTGAAGGAGCAACCAAGTTTGCACAAAGAGATGGAAGATTTTCGAATAGAATTAGTAAGTGAAGGATTTTTGGCTAGTATAGAACTTCAGCCCACTTTGATCAGTCAGGTTAAAGAGGCGCAGAAAGGAAATGCTAGTATCGACGGAATTAAACGTCGTATCGATACAGGCAAAGTACCCGGATTCACCGAGGACAAAGAAGGAGTTTTGTGGAACAAAGGACGCCTTTGTGTACCAGCAGATTCTGAGTTAAAAGAAGTTATCTTGAAGGAGGCTCATGATACTCTTTATTCTATCCATCCCGGAGGAACTAAGATGTATCAAGATTTGAAAGAGCAATTTTGGTGGCATAAGATGAAGAGAGAAATCGGAAGCTATATCACCAAGTGTGATATATGTCAGCGAGTCAAGGCAGGACATCAAAGACCCGCTGGATTGTTGCAACCTTTGCAAATTCCGGATTGGAAATGGGATTCTGTAGGAATGGACTTTATCACTGGACTACCTACTTCTAGTAGGGGAAATGACTCTATTTGGGTCATAGTGGACAGATTGTCCAAAGTCGCCCATTTCTTGCCCGTTAAAACTACCTATCAGAGTTCGAAGCTAGCAGAGTTGTACATCGCTAGGATCGTTAGTTTGCACGGAGTCCCCAGGAATATCGTATCAGATCGAGGAACTCAGTTTACCTCGAGATTCTGGAAGAAAGTCCAAGAAGGTTTAGGAACCCGCCTAGATTTCAGTACCGCGTATCACCCTCAGACCGATGGACAAACGGAGCGAGTAAACCAAATACTCGAAGATATGCTTAGAGCATGTGTGCTAGAATATGGATCCAAGTGGGAAGACTGTCTGCCGTTTGCAGAAATTTCCTACAACAATAGTTACCAAGCCAGTTTGCAAATGGCCCCATTTGAATTCATGTACGGAAGAAAGTGCCGCACCCCTTTGAACTGGTCGGAAGTAGGAAAGAGTCAAATTTTCGGACCCGACATCCTACGAGAAGCAGAAAAGAAGGTTCACAAGATTCGAGAGCACCTCAAGACAGCCCAATCCCGACAAAAGAGTTACGCCGACAAGAGACGTCGAGACCTCGCCTTCAACATTGGAGACTTTGTTTATCTGAAAGTGTCGCCATTGAAGGGAATGCAGCGTTTCCAACTCAAAGGAAAGTTAGCCCCCAGATATATCGGACCTTTCAAAATTTTGAACCGTCGAGGAGAAGTATCGTATCAACTCGAGCTACCAGAAGAGATGTCAGCGGTGCACAATGTGTTCCATATCTCGTTACTTCGCAAATGCCTCGAAGTCCCCGAGAAGACCAAAGTGTTCAAGAATATCGATCATAAGACCATAGAGATCAATAATGACCTGACCTATCCCGAAGTACCCATCCGTATATTGGAGGAAGCCTTTCAAACTACCAGAACCCGAAGCATCAAGTTTCTCAAGATTCAATGGAGCAACCACACAGAAGAGGAAGCTACCTGGGAACGCGAAGATCACATCAGGACGGAGTTTCTAGATCTCTTCAAATCCTAGGTAATCTTTTCGTCCTTTTTCAAATCTCGGGACGAGATTTTGTTTAAGGGGGGAAGGTTTGTAACATCCCAAAAATATCAAACTTAGATCAACAAAACACTAATCCTAAAGTTTAGGGTTAACAAAAACTTTTCTAAATCAATTCATGAATGCATGTATATGTGTATGCATGAATTTTGAAATTCTTTAAAACCACCTTGTTTGTGTGATCCATTGCTTGTAAAATGTTTCTTAGGTGAAAAGAACATCATCTAAAACATTCCCCACACTTTTCCTAAAGAAAAATAAGTCAAAACAAATATATTAAGTGAATGGTCATTTTGACCAATTTAACTCCCATGCCTACTTTGGCTGTCTCAAACTTGCAAAACCTAACAGAAACTTTTCTGGATCTTTGCACCCCTTGAATGTACTCATAACAAAGTATCAAGGCCCACTTTGTGATCATCCAGAAACTTTCAAATGCATAGTTTAAATGGCAATTCAAAATTGAATCTTCTTCATATGGGAAGATCCCACTTTTTCAAAACCCACTCAAACAAGCTCAACTTTCAAAACCCAAGCATCTGCAGACTCACCAGAACCAATCTAGCAAACCCACCAAAAATCATTTCAAAATTCAAAACTTGAGTTCATGTGGCCATTTCATCAAACAGGTTGCAGACACAAATCAAACAAAACAACAAACACTATAGTGTGCAGTTTTTTGAGCCTAACTTGTTCCCTAGTTAGCTCTCACACAATCCAGTAGATCATCTAGCAAGGTTAGACCAGCACTAGCACCCCTGTGAGCTTGCCATTGCCATTAATGGTGAACAGCCGAGCAACCCCATGTCACCCCAATGTGGACAGCAAGCTAGGAGCAGCAGCAAGCCTAGCCAGCATGTCTGGGAGGCAGCCCACCGTCCATCGCCACTGCCTGTCCCAGCCGCGAGCGTTGCCAAGCCCTGGACCACGCGCACAAGACACGCCCAGACCATGCCGAGCGTGCGCCAGAGCGCCACCCTCGACCATCACCCACAGACCGCGCGCCGCCCTCACCGCGCGCACACACGATCACCACCGACCCAGGAGACCGCCAGACATCCTAACGCCCCGCGCCATACAGCCACCGCCCGCCGTCGAGAACGCCGCCTCTGCCGCGCAGAGCACCGCCCGTTCCATACCAAACCACACCGCCCCATGCCTCGCGACCATGTCGTTGAGCATCGCCAGGAGACACAGCACCGTCCCCTACCCTTGCCCATGCCATTAGCTACCTGTAACGTCGCCTCCGACGAGCTCACCTTGCGCCCCGACGGTCCCCTCGCTCGACTATAAATAGAGGCCACCCCCGCACGATTTTTTCACACCATCTCACTCCCCTCTCCTCACTGATCGTGCCACACCATTCTCAGAGCAAGGCGAGCACCACCTCGCCGGAATTTCACTAGAGCCTGCCGCTGCCGGAGAAGAAAGGAGCCAGCGATAGGAGCCGCCCCAGGAGAAGCCACCGGTACCAGGAGGTTCGCCGTCGTCGACTTTGTCGTTCGCCCGCATCGCCGACCTTCGCCCGTACCCCGGTGAGCCCCTAGCAACCCTCACTGGCCGCGCTAGGTTTCGTTCTCGCCGGAGCTGTCTCGCGTCGACGATGACCCTCAGCCGTTGGATTAGAACCAGATCGAACGAACCACGTTGCCCCATACCGCTTCGCCCAGCCCCGTGTCACTGACGAGTGGGGACACCCACTTAAGCAGCCCGCGGGAGCACTGCGCTTAGCAGGCCGGCCCGTTAGAATTTCCCGCGCAGCCCAGCAATTCAAATTAAATCTTTTCTTTTTAATTTCAAACACACTTCTGTACCCAACTTCAAAAATCAACCCAGATCGATTTAGTACACCAAATTAGATGAAACCAATTTTGTTGGAAAGGTCTGTGAATGCTTAATCCAAGCCCGTTGGATTCAAGTCATTTGGATCTGTAGATCACCCATAGCAAAAATAACAAGGCAGAAGCTTTTCTGCATTCAAACATTTTTCAAATTTAAACCATAAAAGCTTTTGAGTTGTTTCCAACTCTCAAAAATCACATTCAACCATACCTTTCAGAATATATAAAAATATATATAGGTTACTTGCAGAAATAATGTTCAAGGAATAAAAGAATGCTTATAAGCATTTCTAGCCACTTTAATTAATTAAAATAAAAGGGTAAAACCTTATTAAATTGTGACACCACTTTAAATCACATTCCCATGGACTACAATATGTGGTGATGACATGTGTCAACATGATCCCATGATTAGTTTGGAGAATATTAAATCTTAAGTAGTTCTTCAATGAGTAGAAATTACTTTTCTAAAATAAAAAGACTTAAACCAATCCTTAACCTTGTAATGTTAGAGATGATGCTAGATCATCTATAGGACCCTTGTGTGTGATGAGTGCAAGTAGTTAAGTATTGTTTGGTGATTGTGTACCTCGTATTTACTCGTAGACGCTAGTACCGACCAAGGCTACGAGGAGGAAGGAGGATACTACGAAGAGGAAGCCGAGGAGAACTTCAACCACTGCTCTGCACAAGGCAAGCTATACTAACCAAGTTGACCAATGCAAGCTAACACTTGCAAGATACTATACCTATGCAAGCTTATAGTGACATTGATTGCAAGCCTAATACCACTAGTGATTGTGCAAGTTAACCCTTGCCAGATACCCTATTGTTGCCACAAACCCATGCTTGTGATATGATTACTATATGCCTTAAGCGTATGTGACCATACCCACTTGCTAAACCAATCCTAGTTTTATGGCAAGCTTCTTACTTTATTTCTTTATCAAAGCTTACTTGGAGCCTACCTAAGAGTTTGGTAGATACTAGACAGTTGTGCTGAAGGTTGCATAAAGAGCATAAAATTGGGCCTAAGCTAGAAACCTTGATATCAGCCTAAGATATAAGGTTGGACTTAGTTGAAACTCCACTAGTTACCACCCCCCATTAGTACTACCCCCACCTGTAGATGCTAGTGCTAAGCATAAAACTTGATCAACTTTAGATGGGAATACTTGGTGGAAAAATGGTTATGAAAACCTTGGAATGATGGATCATTCTATTGAAATGTTTTGGACATGTGTTTCCAAACGCTTGATGATTTTGGTGATGAAAATGTTGAGGCATGAGCCTTAGCCCTTTATAAAAATGATGGTTGTCTGGATGCGATACCATTCCAATTTTATCGTACAACCACAATACCCGAATATTGGGTAGGGCTTGACTGGAAACTTATATACCTTAGTATTAGTTCCCTCACGGCCAAGGTCTGAGCTGAGGCTACCTTGTGAAGATTGTCCACCTGTGCAGTACCCAAGATGATAGTGGTCATGGTTGGGAGGCCAAACTCACAGGAGAGGTGCTTATACTAGGGAGTGTAATTGAAAGGTTAGGATTGATTATCCGCATACTGAGTATGGTGAATTCAGGATTTGTTCCTGACGGATGTATCGAATGTTGTGGTGAAAGTTTACAATCTCTGCAGAGTGTCAAACTATTCGAATAGCCGCGTCCGCGGTTATGGACAGTTGGAGTGGCCATACTGTTCCCCGTCAGACTTTTCAAAATGACTTGTGAAACGACTTGAGACTTTGACTTGTTAGTATTAGTTTGCGAGTACTTAAAGAGTACTCATGGCTTTGTCCCTGGCTATTCCCATGGCCAGACTATGAAGAGGAGTACCTGGAGGATGGACCCCAGGAAGGTTACGACAACTAGGATCATCTCCCATCGTCAGCATTGCCTGTGACCCCAAAGATGGAGCCTCGCCTACGCTACCGTTATTATTACGTATTCCGCTGCTTGATGTTGTATTAAGAACTGGATCATGAGATCCCTATTTGTGTAAGAACTTATGTATCGTTGTAATGGATGAAGTACTATGGTATCCAATTCTGTTATGTCTCGCAAAAATGGTAATCCTGGGATTGCGATGTATGGCATAACAGGCATCTAGGATTGAAAAATCCGGGTGTTGACATAGACTCTACTGCCGGGTGTGAGTTGTTGTCATTTGTGGACGCATATTCTCGTTTCCACCAAATACCACTGAATCCGAATGATCAAATAAAGACAACTTTTATCACCCCGTATGGGGCTTATTGCTATCGCACTATGCCCTTTGGCTTAAGAAACGTGGGTGCAACATATCAAAGATGCATGCAAAAATGCTTCCAAGATCAATTGGGCAAGAATGTTCAAGTATACGTCGATGACGTGGTAATAAAAACCAAACAAAGTCATACTCTAATTGAGGACTTGCGTCAAACATTCGCAAACTTAAGAAGATTCCGGATGAAACTTAACCTGGAAAAATGCACATTTGGTGTCTCGGCTGGAAAATTACTCGGATTCCTTGTATCCAGCTAAGGAATTGAGGCTAACCCGACAAAGATCAGGGTCATTGAAAGAATGGAATTGCCAAAAAACCTCAACGATGTCCAGAAGTTCACAGGATGCCTGGCTTCATTGAGTAGATTTATCAGTCGGCTAGGCGAAAAAGCCTTACCATTATATTAACTGATGAAAAAATCAGACAAATTCACATGGACACAGCAAGCTGATAGCGCTTTCCATGAACTCAAAAAGATGTTGGCAACGACACCAATATTAGCTTCACCACTATCAAAAGAGCCAATGCTGCTCTATGTCGCCGCAACCAACAGAGTTGTAAGTGCAGTAATAGTGGTAGAACGCGAGGAAGAGGGAAAATCAGTCCAAAGACTAGTTTATTACTTGAGCGAAGTGCTCTCCATATCAAAGAAAAATTACCCTCATTACCAAAAAATGATGTATGGGGTGTATATGGCAGCGAAGAAGCTGAAGCATTATTTCCAAGAACACCCAATCCGGGTAATATGTGAGGCACATATCTCGGATATATTGGGCAGCAAAGATGCTAGTGGCCGAGTCGCAAAATGGGCCATAGAGCTCGCACCATACACTCCACAATATGATAGGCGAGATGTAATTAAATCTCAAGCCCTAGCTGATTTATTCGTGGATTGGATGGAAATGCAGTACAAACCACCATTGCCAGATCCAAATTATTGGAAGATGCATTTTGATGGATCCAAGACAAAAATGGGTCTAGGTGCCGGGATAGTGCACACATCACCAAAAAAGGATCAACTCAAGTATGTGTTGCAGATCCACTTCGCTGCATCCAATAATGTAGCCGAATATGAAGCACTTGTCCATGGTATAAAGGTGGCTAAGGAAATTGGCATTAAAAGGATCATGTGTTTTGGTGATTTGGATTTGGTCATTCAGCAAGTATCTGGGCATTGGGACGCGTTGGATGCGAACATGGCACTGTATCGTTTTCATGTGCAACGAATTTCGGGATACTTTGACGGGTGTGAATTTCATCACGTACCCAAAGCAGATAATGAGGCAGCGGATGTACTATCCAAATTAGGCTCATATCGGCAAGCAATTCCATCAGGAGTAGCGTTGGAACATCTTATAAAACCATCCATCAAGCCGTCACAGGAATCCGAATCAATATTCATCCCGGCGAGCCAACAATCAGGCGCTGTGCCAATGGTCATTGACTTAGGGGCAGGTTCGAGTAACTCGGGGCCTGACCCGTCCACCTCAGGGATTGCCGAATCACACTCGAGGACTCCTCAGGTTATGTCAGTAGAAAATATGTCGGTGGAGCCAATGGAAATTGATGAAGAAACATATCCGGCACCGCTGATACCAACATGGGCGCAACCAATATTTAGCTACTTAAAATATTGAACTTTGCCAGATGATGAGATATTGGCAAGGCAAAGGAAAGAAGAGCAAAAGCCTACACCATAATCAACAACAAGCTGTACAAAAGAAGTGTGACAAGTGTACTGCAGCGTTGCATAAGCTTAGAGAAAGGCCAATAAATCTTGTTGGACATTCACCAAGGAGAGTGTGGGAACCATGCATGATCAAGGGCATTGGTGGCCAAGGCTTTCCGACATGGATTCTATTGGCCAAGTGCACTGGCAGAAGAACAAGAGCTGGTAGGAAAATGCAACGGTTGCCAGCGCTATGCGTTCAGGTCACACTTACCAGCATATGAATTAAAAACTATACCAATCACTTGGCCATTCGTGGTATGGTGCCTGGATGTGGTAGGACCATTCAAACCAACAAGGGGAGGCATGACTCACATACTGGTAATGATTGACAAGTTCACCAAATGGATAGAAGTGAAGCCTATCAAAAAATTGGACGGAAAAACATCTGTCACATTCCTAAGAGACATAATCTTGAGATACGGTTACCCACACACCGTAATCACAGATAATGGCACAAACTTTGCCGAAGGAGCTTTTGCTCGACTTTGCAGAAAAAACCCAATAAGACTTGACGTAGCGTCATTCGCTCATCCAGAATCAAATGGACAATTTGAACGAGCTAATGGCTTAGTTCTATCCGGGATAAAACCCCGCTTAATGGAACCACTCCAGAGATCACCTGGTTTTGGATAGAGGAATTACCCTCAGTGCTATGGAGCTTAAGAATAACTCCGAATCGATCAACAGGCTATACGCCGTTTTTCCTTGTATATGGAGCAGAAGCAGTATTGCCTGCCGACATAGAGTATGCCTTGCCAAGAGTGAGGCAATACTCGGAAGCCAAGGTAAAAGAGGCTCGAGAGGATGGAGTTGACTTACTCGAAGAAGCACGGGAATTGGCACTATCTATATCCGCCATATACCAACAAAATCTTCGATGCTACTATAGCCGGAAAGTTCAACCTCGTGTTTTCCGAGAAGGGGATATGGTGCTTAGACTAGTGCAACGCACAACTGGAATGCATAAGCTATCACCCCCATGGGAAGGACCATTTATTGTAAGTAAAGCATTGCACAATGATTCATATTATCTGACAGATGCTCGCGAAGCACAAAAGAACAAGGCAGACATGTCAGGTGATGAGGCCAAAAGGCCATGGAATGTGGCACTGCTTTGCCCCTTCTACACTTAGGAGAAGCAGTGTATGTATCACCCGGACTCTCATATGTCGGACGCTTATGCCGACTATGTGCTGATAATAAAATGGTATGACTCGAAAAACTGGCTCGGGAACTGCCCCTTATGTTTACCTTTTTCTATGTCGGCTTGCGTTGACACTTAAGACTTATCTCGGAACAAGTAATGATTACTCGGATAGAATCAACTCTTCGACTATGTTGTTGTCCGAAAACACGGCTTCATGGCAAACAAGAGGAAAAGATCAATGACGAGTAAACATTAACACCGAATAAGTAAATGGAAAAACGCGAGTTGACCCTATGTATGTTTTTCACTAACTCACTGCAGGGTATGTTGCTTTCTATGTCGAATAATCCTAGGTCAAGTGATCTAGTTTCATACCCGCTAACTCGATCCTTAGAACTTTGAGACTCTAATGTCGAACGCCAAAAAGGTAGACAGGAGCCAAAGTCAAGGAAAAGTGAAACGACAAAATGAAACTCGGGGACTTGCCCCTGGAGGATTCACATTCAAAGCTAAATAATTGTTTAAGCCTTATCAAAAGGCACACACCCAAAATAGGTATAATGTATGTTACATCTGTACCCGGCTACCGGGGATCTCATCAAAGTTAAAGTGTTTTTCTAATCAGCCTAAGAAGCAGCTGGGCTCGGAGGAGTGGTCTTGGAGCTAGGAGCATCATCCGGAGCATCTGCCAAGTCAGGGGCATTGGTTGCCGAGTCTTTCGGGTCGTTTGACTTGGTGGCCTCGCTATCAGCACCTTCCTCATCAGCAATCTCGGCAAGAGATTCGCCAAGGTCGAGGAAGCTGGGCCCATCACACCAAGCATGCACCAAAGCATACTTGACCATGGCATAAGCTCGGTCTTGGCGTTTCTTGATGAGATCAAGGTCGTGGAGCCACTTGCCTTCAGCCCTCATGCATTCAAGAACATCAAGGTTGATGTCCTCGTACCATGAAAGCACAAAGGAAAGGGCCTTGTCCACTGCGGCTCGGCCGGCTGACTCGCGCCATTGATCCAACCTGTCTTCCGTAAGAAGCAGCCTGGCATCCAGAGGCTCGATGAGTGTGGGCGCGTCTTTACCCGGCCAGAGCATTCTGAACGCATGGATGGATGATTTGATCAAATCCACACCACATGATTTGAGGGTCTTGGCACGCTCGGATAGCACCACAAGATGCCCGTCGATGCTGACGTCGCCATCAGCAGGAGCTCCAGATTTGGCTCGCACTCTTTTCATGGCCCGTATCGCAAACATCTCAGCCTTGGGAAAGTTCTCTGCAAACACAAGAGAGCATTAGCAAAATAATAAAGAAGAGGCAAAGATCAAGAACAGAAAACACAGTGCAAAAAGAGCAAGAACTCACTACCGAGGAAAGAGTTGATGGCACCGAGCTTGCTTTGCCAGATCTTGGCCTTGGCTTGGAGGGCGTCCAGATCCAGGTTAGCTGAATCAATCGCCGACTCGGCCTCCTTGAGAAGCTCCTTGGTCTTCTCAGCACTGGCGGCGTGCTGGCCATCTTTCTCGGCAAGCTCCTCCCACAGCCCTGTCACCTCGGCCTGGTGCTTCTGCTTCATATCTGCCATTTCCTTCTTTAGCCGAGTCACCTCGTCTTGCTCCTTCTGGAGCTCGATCTGGTGCTTCTCTGCTTATTCAGATCATATGACCCGTCAGCGATAACAAAAGCAAAGGAGAAGGATGAGCATAAGTATAGAGCGGAGACAAAATCCTCATGAACTTACTTTCAGCATCGCTGATCTGTAGGTGTAGGGCATCAATGGTGGATTGGGAAGAAGCTATGGAAGGGTAATGAAAGAAATTAAGCAATGGCAAACAAGGAAATCACGCCGAATAAGAGCGGGACGAGTTAGAAAATTACCTTGGCCTTTAGCCTCAGCTTGCAGCTTCTGATGAGAAAGTTCGAGCTTGCGGTATTCCCAGAGGAGAGCCTGGTGCACCTTGGTGCGCTCATTGTGCGTAAGCTATATAAGAAAAGGGATAATCAACAGAGGCAAGATCAAGCCTATGACCGAATAAGAGCTGATTTCTAGCTAAGAGCTTACAACCGAGTAAGTTCCTCACTCGGCAGTAACCTCGGGGACTACGGGTAATGTATAACAAAAATACTCAATACGCAAAAGAGTAAGAAGATTTTATACCTCGTTCACTTCATATGCGCGAGCCATTAAGGCAATGGCCTGCTGGGTCATGTCGGAAACGGCCTTGGGGCCCAGTTTCATCTTCTTGTCGGCACTGGAGCTGACCTCTTGCTCGCCTGCGGCGTTCCATGCCACGGCATAACGCTCTGCGGCACCGAGGCCATTCCCTCTAAGCGTCCGAGTGAGAAATTGCCCCTTTTTTAGGGCAGTTCCCACATTGGCGTGGGTCATAGCAACACTGGTGTGCAGGGTAACGGCCTTGGAACTACCGCCAGACCCGGCGGTTAAAGATCTGCCAGGCTTACCCGCTGAAGCGAGTGTTGTTGTCGTTGTGGGCCAGATCTGAGGAGCGGTGCCTGGGGCATGGACCAAGGTCATCTGCTTGGTAGATGTGGGCTTGCCGGATGAAGTGCGAGCCGGACCTGAAGCAGCAAGCCGGGTCTGGTTCTTTGACAGAATAGGAGAGTGAGCAGGTCTGGTTGGTGATAAGATGGGAGCCGACTGAGCGGGCTTAGCAATGTTGCTAGCACCAAGATCAGGAAGTTGTTCATGAGGACCAACTGGTGGGCTGGTAGCAGAGGAACTAGTGGCGAAGGTATTCTCGACGCCAATGTTGCTGGCACCAAGATCCGGAAGTTGTTCATGGGGTGCAGCAGATGTGCTGGGCCGAGTCTCCTCCGACGAATGTGCCGTCGGGTCTGACTGACACTGAGAAGCGTGAGCCTCAGTAGTGGGAACGGCGACTCGGACGGGGATCTGGACCGTGGAATCAGTAGGAGGAGGAGGAGCAGGCCTTAGCGGCGAGGCGATGCTAGGGGCAGCCTGGCTGGTCGACGAAGGCGTGTGCTGAAAATAACAAAAATGCTCATAAGAAAGCAATCAAAAAACACGAGAAGGAAAAATGCAAAGTAAGCAAGTTGCAAAAGCTTACCCGGAGATGGTCGGGTCACGCGGTATGCGTTGGGTGATCCGGCGCCCTGCAGCCTTGCGAGTCTCGGATAGCGTGGCAGCAGGAGGAGCAGCAGGAGCGATCCTGCGCTCCTTGGCGGGCTGAGCACTGGAGGAGGCCCCACGTCGCTTACTGGGCTTGGCGACAGAAATCTTGCCGACTCCGCCCATAACGAGAGGGGGGGTGTCATGAACCTGGCCAGCTGCATAAGTAAATGACGAACTAATTTGAATAAGTCAAGAGGTTAAAGTCAAAAGGCAAGTACCTCCAGAATTTTGCAATCATCATCATCATCATCATCATCGTCAGACTAGTCTCGTAAGGGGTTTCGAGTGTGGGTCTTACTCGTAGTGGAGGCAGCGGCAGCAGCGTGCGGAATGGGCATGAAGCATTCCAGGTCGAACTCGATCTCGTCCGAGTCAGAGCGATCATCATAATAGGCACCGGGAGGGACAGTACTATCATCAACCTGGTGAACAAGATTCTGCGAAATACAAAGAAAATAAGCATAAAAAACTAGACATAAAATAACAAGTAAGCTGAAGTTAACTCGGCAGCGAAAGAAGACTCGGAAGATTACCCAGGGGACAAGCCTATCCCGGCTGAAAGGAGGGCAGCTCCATTCCCAGTCCTCCGCCAAGGTGAGCTTGAAGAGCAAGCTGATCCGGCGGGCCGCAGAGTCATGGGTGAGCTCCTTTATGGAATTCCGAGTGGGGTCATGCGTGCCGCTCATGAAGCACATCTTGTGGATCCTGGCTTGGATGGGGCTGACCCAGCGTGCAATGAAAGCACACATAAGATCCGCCTTGGTGAGATGGAAGTTCTCATCCGGCGATAGTAACCTCTCCAGAATCCCGTTAGCCTCGTTCATCACGGCATTCTTGTCGCGCGGGTCAAGCCTCTAGTACTCCTTGCTAGGAACCTCATCTGAGAAAGGGGGGGCCAGATATAATCGGTGGACCCACTATTTTTGACATAGAAGAAAGTCCTATGCCATTTGTTGCAAGAGTCTAAGCTAGTGACCTGAGGAAAGATGGAATCTTACATGGGTGTGATACTACCGGCACCACACCTAGTGGGCCTCTTATCATCACGAGGAACACCGGGGTCAGGCAGCACTTGAATCCTAAAGCCAAAATATTTGGCCCAGAGAAGAACTGTGGGCCAAATGCCAAGATAGCCATTGCAGGCAGAAATGAAGCAAGACAAGGAGCCAATAGCATTGACAGGCAAATGATGGGTCTGAAGATGGTAAGTGGAAAGAAAGGAATCAAAGAAATTGCTCACAGGCATGGCAAAACCTCGCTCAAAATGGGAGATGTTGGGGAGGTGACCCCGGATAGGGTCAAGATAGGGGAAGACAATAGGAGTCTCCCTTGTCATATGCCGAGTTACTGTTTATATCGGCCGAGTCATATAAAAGTCGGCCGAGATAAGCACGGCCATGGCACCTACGGAAGGAGCTATACCTTATCCGGCCGACATACAAGTTAAGTCGGCCGAGTAAGCCTGAATAACTTGAGTACAGGTGAAGGCCGAGCCGAGTTATGCGAGACATGGCCGAATAACAGGAAGCTTGCAGGAGAAGGAGGTGACTATAGTCAAACCCAGGTCACGGGCTAGGAAGAATCTGAACCAAGCCAAGCACAAAGGACAAGGAGAAGAGCGGCAGAAGGGCAGAAGGAGGTCACGGAGGTCACAGTCATGGAGCCCGAGGCGCGTAGGTGGGGTTCTCTGGAACATTGCGGTCGTTAGAAGGGGGACACTGAAAGGAGGTCGCCGAGTTACCATATTGGGACAAGCATATTCCTCGAATATGCTTGCCACTTCAGCCCTAGAGGAGCCAAGGCACCCCTTTATAAGGGGAGACGCGGGATCCTGAGGAGGGGGAGATTGGTTCTAGGTCGTAAGGCTCGTGTATTAGCTCTCTTCTTCCTGCATACAGCTCGAGGAGCACTTGTACTCCAAGAGAAAGAGAAATAAAGATCTGCATGTTAGTCATTTGAGTGTAGAAATAACTACATCTTCCCTCCCCAGATCCCTCTAGCATCCATTGGCCCTATACTTTAGCCTACCCATGGCATCTGCCGTGCCACCACCGCGACAGTTGGCGCCCACCGTGGGGCCAGCAGCGGTGCTAGCTGGAGTCAAGATCCGGACAGGAAACTTCATCCACACCGGCGAGCGTGTTTGTTGGAGATATGCCCTAGAGGCAATAATAAATGTAGTTATTATTATATCTTTGTTTTTATGATAAATGTTTACATTCATACTATAATAGTATTAATAGGGAAACATTAATACTTGTGTGATTTGTAGACTAAAATAGAGTCCCTAGTAAAGCCTCTTTATAATACTAGCTTGTTGGTTAATAAATGATTGTGGTTTCCCTATCATGAACATTGAGATGTTATTAACAACAAGATCATATCGTTAGGAGAATGATATGGTGGACATACTCCTATAGATAAGCGTAGCATAAAGATCAAGTCATTTTAATAGTTCAATTGCTATATGCTTTCTGATACATAGTAACCTAATTCCTTCGACCATGAGATCATGCAGATCACCTTCACCGGAAGGATGCTTTGATGACATCAAACACCACACCGTAACTGGGTGGCTATAAAGGTGGCATTGAGTGTTCGGAAAGTATTGGTTGAGACACATGGATCAAGAGTGGGATTTGTCCATCCATATGACGGATAGATATACTCTGGGCCCTCTCGGTGAAATGTCATCCAATTAGCTTGCAAGCATGTGACTGGCTCACAAGGGATCACATATCACAGGAACGAGAAAAGAGTACTTATCAGTAACGAGGTTGAACTAGGTATGCAGAGATACCGACGATCATAACCTCGGATAAGTAAACTATCGTGAGACAAAGGGAAATTGGTATCGTATGTAAGTGGTTCATTCGATCGCAAAGTAATCGTTGAAATATGTGGGAGCCATATGAATTTCCAGATTCCTCTATTGGTTATTGTTCGGAGAAGTGTCTCGATCATGTCCGCATAATTCACGAACCGTAGGGAGACACACTTAAGGATTCGACGTTGTTTGAGTAGTTATGGAATGATGAGTAAGAGACCGAATGTTGTTCGGAGTTTCGGATGGGATCCGGGATATCACGAGGAGATCCAGAATGGTCCGGAGAATAAGATTCATATAAGGAAAGTCCTGTTTCGGGGTTGGAGAATGGTTCCGGTGTTTTCATCGGGAATGTTCTAGAAGGTTCCGGAATGTCCGGCACTCCGGAGGGGAAGGGTACATGAATGTGTCATAACAAGTTGGAATGATTGCATCATGTACTAGGTGTCATCGCTGAACAAAATAAAGGGTTTAATCAAATCCTAGTTTGAAAAGTCAAACGCCAATTTGAAAAGTCAAACGACTATTTTGGAAGGTGGAGGGGAAGTAGGAAACCTACTTGGGGAGGAGTTCCCTCCCTCCACCGCCGGCCCACTTGGGATCCGAGTTGGGGAGGGACTCCCCTCCCCTTGGCCGGCGCCTCCCACCTATATAAGGAGGGGCAGGGCTGCCCCTCCTAGCACACAAGTTGCCCCCTCTAAACCCTAACCCTAGCCGCCGCCTAGTGCAACTCGCCGCCGCCTAGGCCAAACCCTAGCCGCCGGCCTTGCACCCTCTTTGGTGTGTCTAAACCCTAGATCGCCGAGGCTCTCTCTCATAGTCCACCATACTCGCTCCGGCTTAAGGCAAAGCCCTGCGAGATCTCCCCTCTACTTCCGGTACCACGCTGTTGTGCTGCCGGAATCGCGAGGAGAGTGCTACAACCTCCGCTGCCTTCTGGAACAAGGGAGAGGAAGGTCTTCGTCGAGTACCGAACGTGTGACCGACTGCGGGAGCGCTGCCGGAATGCATCGCCGGAAGGATCGTCTACGCGATCTTGAGATCGGGAAGAGTACGACTACATCGCCCACGAGAATCCGCTCTCGTTAAACACTTTGGAATCTTCGAGGGTGAGTTATTCCATCGACTCGTTGCTACAATCTAGTAGATAGATCTTGGCTTGTTTGTTTATATGCGATAGAAATTTTTTGTTTTCCATGCTACGAAACCCTACAGTGGTATCAGAGCCGTGTCTATATGTAGATTTGTTGCACGAGTAGAACACAATGGTTATTGTGGGCGTTGATGCTTTTGTTGTCGATTGCTTCTTGTGTACTTTGCATCTTGCGGGATGGTGGGATGAAGCGGCCCGGGCTAACCTTACAGGACATCGTTCATGAGACTTGCTCCACGCTTGACATGCAACTTGTATTGCATAAGTGGCTTTGCGGGTGCCTGTTTCTCCCAACATAGTTAAGATTCAATTTACAACGGGTGATTGACAATACTAGTAACAATGTTGTGGTTCTTGTTCGTAAGTTAGAACGACACTTATTGAAAGCCCCAAACCACATAAAACATGCAAAGAAAGTAGATGCGTCTAACTTTGTTTTGCAGGGGTGTGCTGTGATGTGATATGTCCATGATTGTGATTATATTTGATGTATGCAATGTTCCTTATTGTAAGTTGGCAACCGGCAGGAGCCATATGGTTGTCTTTAATTTCTGTTAAGACCCGCATGTCTATTCAAAGTAGTTGTAATAGTTGAAGCCGGTGGACGACAACCATGGAGCAGCGTCATTGACCTTGATGCAATGCCGGTGATGATGGAGATCATGTTCGTGCTTGAAGATGGAGATCGGAAGCACAAAGAAGAAAGGCCATATCATATCACATATTATGAATTGCATGTGATGTTAATCCTTTATGCATCTTGTATTGCTTAGTTAACGATGGTAGCATTATAAGATGATCCCTCATGCACATGAATTTCAAGTTCTAAAGTGTTCATCCTTAGTAAGCACCATTGCTAAAGCTTGTTGTTTCGAAGCACCACGTGATGATCGGGTGTGTTAGATTCCGCAAGTGTATACAACGTGAGCAAGCCAGATTTGCTCATGCGGAAGCTAAGGTTTGATCTTGACGAGCCTAGCATGTACAGACATAGTCTCGGAACACGGATCATCGAAAGGTAAAGCATGAATCATATAGTAGATATGATGAACATGTCGATTGTTCGCCATTGAAACTACATCAACTCTCGTGATGATCGGTATTGATGTGGTGGATTTGGTTTGTGTGATCACAAAAACAATGTGAGGGATATTTTTTTGAGTGGGAGTTCACCTAGATTAATTTAACTATTAATTAGAACTCAGTTTGTCATAAACTTAGTCTAAACTATTGCAAATATGTTGTAGATCAATGGCGGCCCCTACCATCAATTTTAATTCGTTCCTAGAGAAAGAAAAGTTGAAAACAATGGAAGCAACTTCGCGGATTGGTTCCGCAATTTGAGGATTGTCCTCACAGCTGGTAATTTGACCTATGTGCTGGATGCACCGCTGGGTGACCCACCTGCAGCTACTGCTACCAATGAAGTAAAGAATGTTTACCTCGCTCGAAAGACTTAGTACTCCACAGTTCAGTGTGCTATCTTGTATGGTTTAGAATCGGAGCTTCAGAAAAGGTTTGAGAATTCAGACCCACATGATATTGTCCGTGATCTCAAATTGATCTTTGAGACTCACGCGGCAATCGAGAGCTATGAGGCTTCTGAAAAGTTCTTTAACTGCAAGATGGAAGAGGGCAGCTCCGTCAGTGAGCATGTGCTTAAGATGTCTGGGCACGCAAACAAACTTCAAAGCTTGGGTATAGTGATTCCTAATGCTTTGGGGATTTACCGTGTCCTCCAATCACTACCACCAAGTTACAAGAACTTTGTGATGAACTACAATATGCAAAACATGAACAAGCAGTTGCCAGAACCCACCTGCAGAAGTGGAGATCAAGAAAGAGCACCAAGTGTTGATGGTCAATAAGACCACCAAATTCAAGAAAGGCAAGTCTTATCAAAAGGGACACTTCAAGAAGGGTGGTAAGAAAGTTACCGCACCGACGAAGAAGACCAAGGCTGGACCTAAGCCTGATACTGAGTGCTTTTACTGCAAGGGAGAAGGTCACTGGAAGCGGAATTGCCCAAAGTACTTGGCGGATTTGAAGAACGGCAACATCAAGAAGAAAGGTATATCCGATATACATGTTATTGATGTGTATCTCACTAGTACTCGTAGTAGTGCCTGGGTATTTGATACTGGTTCGGTTGCTCATATTTGTAACTCGAAACAGGTGCTGCAGAATAAACGGAAGCTAGCGAAGAACGAGGTGACGATGCGCGTGGGAAACGGATCAAAGGTTGATGTAATCGCGGTCGGCACGCTACCCCTTCATCTACCATCGGGATTAGTTTTATACTTAAATAATTGTTATTTGGTGCCTGCGTTAAGCATGAACATTATATCGGGATCTTGTTTATTGCGAGACGGTTACTTGTTTAAGTCCGAGAATAATGTTTGTTCGATTTATATGAGTAATATGTTTTATGCACATGCACCTTTGATAGATGGTCTATTCTTATTGAATCTCGATAGTGGAAATACACATATTAATAACATTGAGGCTAAACGTTTGAAATCGAGCGATAACTCGACCTATATGTGGCACTGTCATCTTGGTCACATTGGAGTGAAGCGCATGAAGAAACTCCATTCCGATGGACTTCTTGAATCACTTGATTTCGAATCACTTGAAAGATGCGAAGCATGTCTGATGGGTAAAATGACTAAGACTCCATTTTCTGGTATGATGGAGCGAGCTACGGACTTATTGGAAATCATACATACCGATGTGTGTGGTCCAATGAGTGTAGCATCGTGCGGTGGTTATCGTTATGTTCTTACCTTCACGGATGACTTGAGTAGATATGGGTATATCTATTTCATGAAACATAAGTCCGAAACTTTCGAGAAGTTTAAGGAATTTCAAAGTGAGGTAGAGAATCAACGTAACAAGAAGATTAAATTTCTACGTTCTAATCGTGGAGGTGAATATCTAAGTTACGAGTTTGGCCAGCATTTGAAGAAATGCGGAATACTTTCACAATTGACACCCCCGGGAACACCACAGCGTAATGGTGTGTTCGAACGTCGTAATCGAACTCTCTTAGATATGGTTCGTTCTATGATGTCACTTACAAATTTACCGCTATCATTTTGGGGTTATGCATTAGAAACAGCCGCATTCACTTTAAATAGGGCACCATCTAAATCCGTTGAAACGACACCGTATGAATTATGGTTTGGGAATAAACATAAATTGTCGTTCCTTAAAGTTTGGGGTTGCGAAGCCTATGTAAAGAAGTTACAGCCGGACAAGCTTGAACCCAAAGCGGAAAAATGCGTCTTCATAGGATACCCGAAGGAAACTATTGGGTATACCTTCTATCATAGATCCGAAGGCAAAATCTTCATTGCTAAGAATGGATCTAGAGAAGGAATTTCTCTCGAAAGAAGTGACTGGAAGGAAAGTAGAACTCGACGAGGTTGTCGAACCTTCTCTCGAACTTTCGAGTAGCGCAGCACCGGAAGAAGTTCCTGTGGTGCCTGCACCAATAAGAGAGGAAGCTAATGATGATGATCATGAAACTTCGGTTGTAGTTGCTATAGAGCCTCGCAGGTCAACGAGAACTCGTACCACTCCTGATTGGTATGATCCCGTTATGAGTGTCATGTTGGCGGACAACACCGATGACCCTGCGACATATGAGGAAGCGATGATGAGTCTAGATTCCAATAAATGGCAAGAAGCCATGAAATCCGAGATTGGATCCATGTACGAAAACCAAGTATGGACTTTGGTGGACTTACCGGATGGCCGGAAGGCTGTCGAGAACAAATGGATTTTCAAGAAGAAAACAGATGCTGATGGTAATGTTACTGTCTATAAAGCTCGACTTGTCGCAAAAGGGTTTTGACAAATTCAAGGAGTTGACTACGATGAGACTTTCTCACCGGTAGCGAAGCTAAAGTCTGTGAGGATTATGTTAGCAATCGCTGCATATTATGATTATGAGATATGGCAGATGGATGTCAAAACAACATTCCTCAATGGAGACATTGATGAAGAGTTGTATATGATGCAACCCAAAGGTTTTGTCGATCCTAAAGATGCTAACAAGGTATGCAAACTTCAACGGTCCATCTATGGATTGAAGCAAGCATCCCGAAGTTGGAATCAACGTTTTGATAAGGTAATCAAAAGTTTTGGTTTTATACAAACTTATGGAGAAGCTTCTATTTACAAGAAAGTGAGTGGGATCTCTGTAGTATTCTTAATACTATATGTGGATGACATATTGTTGATTGGGAATGATGTAGACCTTCTTAATAGTGTCAAGGAATATTTGAATAATAGTTTTTCAATGAAGGATCTTGGCGAAGCAGCTTACATATTAGGCATAAAGATTTATAGAGATAGATCGAGACGCCTAATATCATTGTCACAAAGTACATATTTGGACAAGGTTCTAAAGAGGTTTGGAATGGAAGATAGCAAGAAAGGGTTCTTGCCCATGTTGCCCAATACGACCTTGAGTAAAACTCAAAGTCCGACAACGGCAGAAGATAGAGAAAGGATGAGTAAGACTCCCTATGCCTCAGCCATAGGATCTCTAATGTATGCCATGCTATGTACTAGACCCGACATTACATATGATGTTAGTTTAACTAGCAGATATCAAAGTGATCTAGGAGTGGATCATTGGACAGTGGTCAAAAACATCCTTAAGTACTTGAGAAGAACTAAGGATATGGTTCTTTCTTATGGAGGTGATGAACAGCTCGTTGTTAATGGTTACACCGATGCTAGTTGGAACACCGATCTGGATGATTCTAAATCACAATCTGGATACGTATTTACTTTGAATGGTGCAGCAGTTAGTTGGAGGAGTGCAAAGCAAAGCGTTGTGGCGAGATCTTCAACTGAATCGGAATACATGACTGCTTCGGAGGCTTCACAAGAAGCGATATGGATGAAAGAGTTCATTACAGAGCTGGGTGTGGTTCCAAGTGCACTGGACCCAATGTCTATCTACTGTGATAACATGGGCGCCATAGCCAATGCGCAAGAACCAAGGTCACACAAGAAGCTGAAGCATATCAAGCTACGTTTTCACGCTATTCGAGAACATGTCCAAGATGGGGACATAAATATTTGCAAAGTACACACAGATCTGAATGTGGCGGATCCATTGACTAAACCTCTCCCGAGGGCAAAAAATGACCAACACCAAACTGCCATGGGTGTTCGGTATATTACCATGTAATCTAGATTAGATGACTCTAGTGCAAGTGGGATACTGTTGGAGATATGCCCTAGAGGCAATAATAAATGTAGTTATTATTATATCTTTGTGTTTATGATAAATGTTTACATTCATACTATAATAGTATTAACAGGGAAACATTAATACTTGTGTGATTTGTAGACTAAAATAGAGTCCCTAGTAAAGCCTCTTTATAATACTAGCTTGTTGGTTAATAAATGATTGTGGTTTCCCTATCATAAACATTGAGATGTTATTAACAACAAGATCATATCGTTAGGAGAATGATATGGTGGACATAATCCTATAGATAAGCGTAGCATAAAGATCAAGTCATTTTAATAGTTCAATTGCTATATGCTTTCTGATACATAGTAACCTAATTCCTTCGACCATGAGATCATGCATATCACCTTCACCGGAAGGATGCTTTGATGACATCAAACACCACAACGTAACTGGGTGGCTATAAAGGTGGCATTGAGTGTTCGGAAAGTATTGGTTGAGACACATGGATCAAGAGTGGGATTTTTCCATCCATATGACGGATAGATATACTCTGGGCCCTCTCGGTGAAATGTCATCCAATTAGCTTGCAAGCATATGACTGGCTCACAAGGGATCACATATCACGGGAACGAGAAAAGAGTACTTATCAGTAACGAGGTTGAACTAGGTATGCAGAGATACCGACGATCATAACCTCGGATAAGTAAACTATCGTGACACAAAGGGAAATTGGTATCATATGTAAGTGGTTCATTCGATCGCAAAGTAATCGTTGAAATATGTGGGAGCCATATGAATTTCCAGATTCCTCTATTGGTTATTGTTCGGAGAAGTGTCTCGATCATGTCCGCATAATTCACGAACCGTAGGGAGACACACTTAAGGATTCGACGTTGTTTGAGTAGTTATGGAATGATGAGTAAGAGACCGAATGTTGTTCGGAGTTTCGGATGAGATCTTGGATATCACGAGGAGATCCGGAATGGTCCGGAGAATAAGATTCATATAAGGAAAGTCCTGTTTCGGGGTTGGAGAATGGTTCCAGTGTTTTCATCGGGAATGTTCTAGAAGGTTCCGGAATGTCCGGCACTCCGGAGGGGAAGGGTACATGAATGTGTCATAACAAGTTGGAATGATTGCATCATGTACTAGGTGTCATCGCTGAACAAAATAAAGGGTTTAATCAAATCCTAGTTTGAAAAGTCAAACGCCAATTTGAAAAGTCAAACGACTATTTTGGAAGGTGGAGGGGAAGTAGGAAACCTACTTGGGGAGGAGTTCCCTCCCTCCACCGCCGGCCCACTTGGGATCCGAGTTGGGGAGGGACTCCCCTCCCCTTGGCCGGCGCCTCCCACCTATATAAGGAGGGGCAGGGCTGCCCCTCCTAGCACACAAGTTGCTCCCCTCTAAACCCTAACCCTAGCCGCCGCCTAGTGCAACTCGCCGCCGCCTAGGCCAAACCCTAGCCACCGGCCTTGCACCCTCTTTGGTGTGTCTAAACCCTAGATCGCCGAGGCTCTCTCTCATAGTCCACCATACTCGCTCCGGCTTAAGGCGAAGCCCTGCGAGATCTCCCCTATACTTCCGGTACCACGCCATTGTGCTGCCGGAATCGCGAGGAGAGTGCTACAACCTCCGCTGCCTGCTGGAACAAGGGAGAGGAAGGTCTTCGTCGAGTACCGAACGTGTGACCGACTGCGGGAGCGCTGCCGGAACGCAGTGCTCGAAGGATCGTCTACGCGATCCTGAGATCGGGAAGAGTACGACTACATCACCCACGAGAATCCGCTCTCGTTAAACACTTTGGAATCTTCGAGGGTGAGTTATTCCATCGACTTTTTGCTACAATCTAGTAGATAGATCTTGGCTTGTTTGTTTGTATGCGATAGAAATTTTTTGTTTTCCATGCTACGAAACCCTACAGTGTTGTCTCTGGCTTAGTCCAGAGATTTGATCTCTGCGACTACGTCAGTGATAACGCAGGCAGCTTCAGGAGAAAAGCTCCACCGCGCAACGACGTCTTCATCAACTTGGGCACGCACCAGATCTACGTCGGCGTCGACACCTCCTGCGTTTATCCTCACCTAGTTATTGATGCAGGAGAGCCTCCCCTCGGCGTTGCGAACGTTCCACGTGGAGCACGCCCCGTCGGCAGCGTCAAGGTGATGGTCGCAGCCGGGGCACAGACGGCAGTAGCAGGCGCCGGATCAAGCAAGGAACCGGCGGCGGGAGGACAGGTGACCACAAATCAAGCAGCTCCACAGCCCACCGAGGTAGATCCGTTAGCAGCCAAGTCAGCCGAGGTGCAGGAGACAACCCCGAAGGCACCAAGGGTAAGATGGCTACCTCTGGAAAGACCGGAAAATATTCTCCAGGCAACTATAGATAATCTGACCACGCCTGTAGCGCCGATACTTGATCCGGCTAATGCTCAGGCTGAGTTAGAAGATACTAGGCAGAAAGTACTGGTAGAGGCAAAAAAGGTGTCGGCCTTGCGGGAGACCCTGAACAAGACCCTGCGAGAATATGCCAAGGCAAATAAACTAGATGTTGCCCCCGAGCGGGTAGATGAGTTAAGATTGAGAGGAAAAAACCTCATAAATGATATCAACAAAGAGCATGAGACTCACAAGGCAGATTCAGTTGATCTAGGGTTGCCGAGGTATAGCACCCCGGCAAAGAACCTAAGGGAGGCAAATGCCGCTGCATTGGAGTTAGAAGGATTAACCGGCGAAGCCCGGCAGAAACAACAAGAAAGAGTGAATGAGATGGTACGCATTGCGAACCAGCAAAATGAAGAAATGCTTAGGGCTGACCCGGCAAGACCGGGGGCCTCGCGTATGGTTCATTCAGCTGGAGCAGCGCCCGCCCAATCAGTGGCAGCCGCATCCTCACCCGGAAACAACGCGCAAAAAGATAGAGCAGTAACTTCAGGAAAAAGAAATAAGCAAATTGTTCCATATGATCCGGCAGTAGCTGGAAAATTCAATGAGAACAGAGGAAATGGGAGCCGAGGTAACAGTGGCGAAAGGAACCCCGGTCGTTCCAACAAAGGCAACAGAAGCCGAGGTAATGGAGACCTCGGAAGAGGAAATCATGAGAACAATGACCAGGCGGAAGGAGAGACCCACCGCCCAATCCTCAGCCGAGGTATGAACCTCGGCAAGAGCGAGAAGTGAGACCTGCTCACCATAATCAGGCAAACGAGAGGTACAATGATGGTTACATAGATATGGAGTATGCAGGGCATGGTGGAAATAACCATTATGGAATATAGGAAAGAATCATTTACAAAACCTTGCCGTCAAATGATGCAAGATTAAAACTGGACAGGTTGTACCGGTCCGAGTTGTTAGAGGAGCAGGGTCCGCCTGGTCCGGCGTGTTTTGGACCTCGGATCATGGGCGAGCCACCAGTGCTGAACTTTCAGCTGGCAAGGGGCACGAAAACATACAATGGGAGCACCAAACCATAGGATTCGTTGATTGACTATGCAACTACAGTAAAGATATCTAGTGGAAAATTGCGATGGGCGGTAAGATATGTCCCGCGGATGCTGGAAGGACCAGCCAGAGTATGGCTAAACAATCTGCCAGCAGGCAGTATCAATTGTTGGCTAGATTTTGAAGAGATGTTTGTCAACAACTTCACCAGTACTTACAAAAGACCAAACAGGCCACAACATCTTGCTATGTGCAAGTAGAGGCCGAATGAGACAGATAGAGAATTCTTGACTCGGTGGTGTAACCTTAGAAACTCATGTGAAGGAGTTATAGAATCTCAAGCGATAGCTTGGTTCGCTCAAGGCTGCCGATACGCCAGTGTTTTGTGGAAGAGGTTGCAAAGATATATGCCGACCACCTTGGCAGAAACCATCAGAATAGCAGATTCATATGCTTTGGGGGATACGACACAACCAGAACTGATGTCGGCAGAACATCGAGAGCATCAGGATCAATATGCAAGAGATGCAGCCGTATCATCGAGGCGCAACGAATTCAGAGGTAGAAGAAGAGAGGAAATACCAGAGTACATATATGCATCCAATCAGGTGGCAGCGGTAGTGTAAGATCAGCCGAGTCACGGAAACAGTCAGCGACAGAAAAATGTCCTCGGGAGTGGACGCCAAGGAACGAAGGGAAGAGACAGTGGACACCAGAACAGAAAAAGCAGTGGCAGGAAAGGCCGAAGTACACGTTTGAATCCATGTTGGATCAACCGTGTAAGTTTCACACTCCAAACCCGGCCAAGCCGGCTAATCATACAACTCGGCAATGCGCCTGGATGAAAAATGCAATGGGGAACCCGGCGGGCATGCAAACGCCCCCTCATCAAACGCATCAGCAGCAGCAGCTGCAGTTGACTGGGGCGAATGCACAACAGTTAATGTTACCCCTCCCCCTCTGAGGTATGATAACTCGGACCGGAGAGATGCGGTGCATCAAGTGATAAATCAAGGTCAGGATGGAAGGACAAACCCCGGAAATAATGGACGTAATGATTACAGGGAGCATCATCAATCATATTGCGTGTTCACAATAGAACAGCAAGACAGGCAAAGTGTACAGCGCCGGCATATGGAGGTGAATGCAGTTATGCCGGCGGTACCAAGATATGTGCCTTGGTCAGATCAGGAAATAACCTGGAGCATAAAGGATCACCCGAAAATAATGCCGAACCCAGGGTCGTACGCACTCGTACTAGATCCGACATTTGTAGGGCCCAGCATTAATGTGAAATTTTCAAAAGTACTCATTGAAAATGGGAGCAGTATCAGTATCATGTACAAAGATACGATGCATAAACTCGGAATAGCGCAGAATATGCTGCAATCCACAAGAACCACGTTCCATGGAATAGTGCCGGGACTTTCATGCGGACCCATTGGGAAAGTCCGAGTAGATGTATTATTCGGCACAAGGGAGAATTGCAGAGCGGAAAATTTGGAATTTGAAGTGGTGGACCTAGAAAGTTGCTATCATGCTTTACTCGGACGGCCGACATTGGCCAAATTCATGAGCAGCTGCCACATCACTTACTTGAAAATGAAGTTACCCGCACCACAAGGGGTGATAACAGTAGTAGGAGATTACAGGAATTCGATGGAATGTGCCTCGGCCGGATCAAACCTGGCCGAGTCATTGGTGATTGCAAGAGAGAAAAGAAGGATTCAGGAGGTAGCGGCTCTCGCTCAGTCAGCACAGCTGAATATGCCAGCATTAGCCAACCCACATGGAAGTGTTTCTTTCCCGCCGACTAAGGAGACAAAAAATGTCCAGATAGATGAGCAGTTCCCAGAGCGCACCATCACGATTGGTGCCGGCCTAGATGCCAAATAGGAAGGCGAGCTCACCAACTTCCTCCGTGAGAATCGAGATATCTTTGCCTGATCAACTCAAGACCTGCAAGGTGTGCCGAGGGAGTTGGCCGAGCATTCTTTGCATGTAAGGCCAGGAGCAAGGCCGGTGAAGCAACCTCTCCGCCACTTCGCCGAAGACAGGAGAAAAATAATAGGGGATGAGATAGCTCGGCTCCTTGCAGCCGGGTTCATCATGGAAGTGCTTCATCCGGATTGGCTATCAAATTCGGTGTTAGCAGAAAAGAAAAAGGATGACCCAAATGTAGCCGTCGTATGGCGAATGTGTATTGATTACACGAACCTAAACAAGGCGTGTCCCAAAGATCCTTTTCCTTTACCTAGGATAGACCAAGTTATTGATTCGACCGCTGGTTGTGAGCTGTTGTCATTTGTAGACGCGTATTCTGGTTTCCACCAGATACCGTTAAATCCGGCCGATCAAATAAAGACTGCGTTTATTACCCCGTACGGGGCTTATTGCTATCGCACCATGCCATTCGGCCTGTGTAATGCAGGAGCAACTTATCAGAGATGCATGCAAAAGTGTCTACATGACCAGATAGGAAAAAATGTACAAGTATATGTAGACGACGTAGTTATAAAAACCAAAGAGAGCAAAACACTACTGGACGATATTCGGCAGACGTTCGAAAACCTGAGAAAGTTCCGAATGAAGCTTAACCCGGAAAAATGTACCTTTGGTGTACCGGCTGGGAAATTACTCGGTTTTCTCGTATCGAGCCGAGGTATAGAGGCAAATCCAACTAAAATACGAGCAGTTGAAAGAATGGAATTGCCGAGGTGTTTAAATGATGTACAAAAATTCACGGGCTGTCTGGCTTCGTTGAGTTGATTTGTATGCCGGCTAGGGGAAAAGGCATTACCTCTATATCAACTGATGAAAAAGTCCGATAAATTCATTTGGACACCGCAAGCAGATAATGCATTTCATGAGTTAAAAAAGATGTTGGTCACAGCTCCAATCCTGGCCTCTCCACTGTCAAAAGAACCTATGTTACTTTATATAGCTTCCACTAACAGGGTGGTAAGTGCGGTGGTTGTCGTGGAGCGAAATGAAGGTGATAAGTCAATACAAAGTCCGGTATATTACCTAAGCGAGGTACTATCGGCCTCAAAACAGAACTACCCGCACTATCAAAAGATGGCCTATGGAGTATACATGTCGGCGAAAAAACTTAAACATTACTTCGAAGAACATCCGATAAAAGTAATTTGTGAAGCGCCCATAGCCGAGATATTGAGCAACAAAGATGCAAGTGGCCGAATAGCAAAATGGGCAATCGAGTTATCACCTTATGCTCCGCAATTCGATAGGCGAGAGGCAATCAAATCTCAGGTAGTGCCCGACTTCTTTGTGGATTGGGCCGAGGTACAATATGAACCACCCTTACCAAATCCGAATTATTGGATAATGCATTTCGACGGATCCAAACTGAGAAATGGCTTGGGGGCAGGGATAGTGTTGACTTCACCGAAGAAAGATCAGTTGAAATATGTGTTGCAAATACATTTCGCCGCATCAAATAATGTAGCCGAGTATGAAGCACTTGTCCACGGGTTAAAGGTGGCGAAAGAGATTGGTATACGTCGGATCCTATGCTATGGGGATTCAGATCTAGTAGTGCAGCAAGTATCAGGCAATTGGGAGCATTAGATGCGAATATGGCCCTATATAGATTCCACGTGCAAAAAATCAGTGGATACTTCGATGGATGTGAGTTTCGTCATATACCTCGGGCAGAAAATGATGCTGCAGACACACTGTCAAAACTCGGATCAACTAGGCAATCAATTCCCCCGGGTATCGCCCTAGAGCACCTGAGAAAACCATCGATAACACCATCACCAGAGTCCGAGTCCATTCATATCTCGGTAGAATCAAGAGAAGGTAGTATGCCAATGGAAATTGACAAAGAATGCAACCCGGAATTTCCAAAAGTGAACCCGGCCATCACACGAATGAATATAGAGAAATCCGAAGATGTTATGTTGGCAGAAAATATGGAAATAGATAGTGAAATTATCCCAGAGAAAATCATGCCGACATGGGCGCAACCCATATTTTCCTTCCTTAAGGACGCAATCTTGCCGAGTAATGAGGTACTGGCTAGACAGACAGTAAGAAGAGCAAAAGCTTATACAATCATAAACAATGAGCTGTATAAAAGAAGCGTCACAAGCGTGCTGCAAAGATGTGTTGACTCGGCAGAAGGCCAGGAGATACTCCTAGATATACATCAGGGAGGATGCGGGCATCACGCCTCGTCCAGAGCTTTAGTGGCCAAAGCATTCAGGCATGGATTTTATTGGCCGATGGCGTTGAAAGAGGCGAAAGAATTGGTAGAAAAATGTAATGGTTGCTAGAGATACGCCAGCAAGATACATATGCCATCGTCCGAGTTAAAGACGATACCAATTACTTGGCCATTTTCTATATGGTGCTTGGATATGGTGGAATGACTCACATTTTAGTCATGGTGGATAAGTTCACAAAGTGGATCGAAGTAAAACCAATAAAAAAGTGTGATGGACCAACAGTAGTAAAATTCCTCAAAGATATTATCTTAAGATATGGTTATCCACATAGTGTTATTATAGATAATGGCACAAACTTTGCTGAAGGGGCTTTTGCTAGATTTTGCCAAGAAAAACACATAAGATTAGATGTCGCCTTGGTGGCTCACCCAGCATCAAATGGGAAGGTAGAAAGTTCAAATGGACTAGTATTGCCCAAAATAAAACCCTGGATTGTCGAACCTCTGCAAAGGTCGGCAGGATGCTGGATCGAGGAACTACCAGCAGTACTATGGAGCCTCAGAACTACACCAAACATGTCAACAGGGTATACCCCATTTTTTCTGGTATATGGAGCAGAAGCTGTGCTTCCAGCCAACATAATATATGATTCGCCAAGAGTAACCCAGTATACAACCGCTGAGGTAAATGAGGTAGCTCGGCAAGACGATGTCGATTTGCTAGAAGAGGCCAGGGAATTAGCATTATCAAGATCAGCTATTTATCAGCAAGATCTACGGCGATATCGCAGCAAGAAAGTCAATCCAAGGGTTTTTAAAGAAGGAGATTTGGTCCTTCGGCTAGTGCAGCGCACAGCCGGCATGCACAAACTATCACCCCCATGGGAAGGACCTTTCATCGTGAGTAAAGCATTGCACAACGATGCATATTACCTAATCGATGCTCAGTCACCAGACAACAACAAGGCAAACAAAGCTGGCGACGAATCGAAAAGACCATGGAACATAGCTTTACTTCGCCCATTCTACACTTAGGAGCCATATATGGTACGTCGTAATGTGACGCTTCAAGGAGGAGTATCAAGTGTGTATCGAACCTCGGCACCTCAAGCGACGACTCGAGGATTGCACAATGTTGTCTTTATTTTTTATACTATGTAGTAAACCTCAGCACCTCGAGCAGTGACTCGGGGACTGCTCTATGTTATTTCTTATTTTAAGTTATGTGTTAAACCTCGGCACCTCGAGCAGTGACTCGGGGACTGTACCGTATTATTTCTTATGCTTGAATTATGTGTTAAGTCTCAAGACCTCGAGCAGGGACTCGGGAACTACACCGTATTATCCCCTATCTCGGATCATGCATTAAAACCTCGATACCTTGAGCACTGACTCGGGGACTGCCCCGTGATTGTTTCTTGATCTAAAAACACATATTAAACTTCGGCACCTTGAGCAATGACTCAAGAACTACCCTGTAGTATTCTTTGCATTAACCCATGAAATGTATTTCGGCAACCCAGTTTGTAACTCAGGGACTGCCACATGGTCCAAGGTAATTCTTTGAGCACACGCAAGAACTCGGTAACCCAAGTGATAACTCGGGGACTAATTGGTATAACCCACTATTTATCGCCAGACACATAAAATTTCCATAGCTCAACAAATAAAGATCTCTAAGGATAATGCAAAAAAGAACAACAACCCCAGCAAATTGAAGTATGATACGGGATGCAGTTTATTGTATCACCTTATCAGATGTGGGCTTAGGGATTTGTGTCTCAGGTAGAAGTTGAAAACACAATAGCTAGGCTGTCGAGTTTATAGAGGGCAGGCAAGATATATGCCGAACTAAGGTCAGCCACGTGGAGAAGTACAATCCGAATGTACAAAATCAAAGGTCGCCAAAACAAAGACATAAAGCAATGGGACCCGTTTAAGCAAAGTAATAATGATTACCATCACCCATGCCTTAGCCGCAAAAGGCAAAAGAAGGTTCACATCACACCAAAAGCCAAACAATTGTTCCATAGACATCATACGCCCGGCATACCGGGGACTGAAAATAACTTAAGAGGTTTTTTGAACATAAACAGCGAAAAGGGCCAGAGCACCCTTAAGGGGCAGCAGCATGACCAGGAACATCAGGAACGGCTACCTCGGATGAAGGCGGCGCGACCTCGGTCTCTTGTGCAGGGGAATTTTCAGGAACTGGGCACTCCGAGGTCGACGGAGCCTCGGCCGAGGTTACTTCGCCTTCAACATAAGCGATAGTAACCTTGGGGGAAATCCTGGGCTGCTGAGAAATATTAGTTTGAGCTTGAGAGTGCCCAGTCCCTTTGGAGGATGATCGCGTGTCGCCGTCCTCATCCGAGCTTGCATTGGAATCACGGGAGTTGTCCGAGTCACCCTCTGCCTCATCCTGGTCGGCCGAATCATCATCAGAGGCATCTTCAATCTCGACGTCATCCGCTGGATTGGAAAGAAAACTCGGCCCTTCAATCCAATTATGCACATCAGCATACTCAACAAGCTGGAAGGCACGAGCTTGGCGGCGAGCGACGAATTCTGGATCCTCGACCCAACGAGAGCCAGTGCGCAAGTTTATCAAAGTGTCGAGCGAAATGTCCTCGTACCAAGATAGAACGGCTGTAAGTGCCATGTCAGCACTATCCCTCCCAGCAGATTCACTCCAGAGATTCAGCTGGTTCTGAGATGCCATTAATCTCTCCACGAGTATTTTGACTTCGTCAATATCAGGTGTCCCTGACGTGTTCGGCCAAAGAACATGGTAGGCCCGAATGGCCTCTTGTACCAGATCTCGGCCCATAATCTTCATTGGTCCAACTGCAGCGCCAACGGCAATCAGGAAGTCTTCCATTAAGTATTCTGGACTCAAGTCTGCGGGGACACCTCGGCGCTGGCGAGCAGAAATCACTGCTTTAGAGCTCACGGGTCTAGCTACCGGAAAATGATCTACGTGAAATAAAAAGTATATCAGTTAAAAGTAAGAAAGAGAAGAAGAAGATAACTCGGCCACGGTCATAAACTTACGATGAATATAACTCAACATTTTCTGGAGATCCTGGACCCAGTCAACCTTAGTCTTCTCAAAGCGAGTGATTTCCTCGCTCATCATACGATTCTTCAGCTCGGCAGACTCGAGGAGTTCTTTATCTTTCTGCAGTTGCAGACTTAGCCGATTCTTCTCTTCGGAGAACTCCTGGTCAACTTTCTCTAACTCGGATTTCTGAGAAAGCTTGAGAGACTCAACCTCGGCACGTAACCGGGTTATCTCGTCATCTTTCTCTTTCAGTTGCGCCGAATGATTGGCGGCTTGCTCTAAAAAATGCAGCATCATATCAGGCATGGGTATGCATTCTTAATGCGATGCTGCAAGTGTTTGTAACTTGGCTATACCAAAGCCAGAAGGTTATAAGAAACCCAGGATAAGTCTCGAACGAAAATCAATAGAGGAAAAGAATAACTAACCTTCCAGAGCTTTGACCTTCTTGTTAAGACGGATATTAAGATTATTGATATTACCTGTTTCCCAGCAAAAAATGGGTTAGCACCTCAAGTTGAAAATATTAAGAACATATGGGACAATACAAAGATTTGTTAAGTTACCAGTTTTCTTCACCACGGGGAGAACTTTCGCATACTTCTCTTACAATTTCTTGTGCGCAAAAAGCAACCTTTGGAATTCGGCTGTCCGCCGATCATGGGCAACCTAAGTGCCAAAATGAATTACACAGTTAGATATTCAAAGCTAAGACAGATCCGAATCAAGCAAAGCTTAACTCGGATCTAGGTGGCTAGATATTCAAAGCTAAGACAGATCCGAATCAAGCAAAGCTTAACTCGGATCTAGGTGGATAGATATTCAAAGCTAAGACAGATCCGAATCAAGCAAATCTTAACTCGGATCTAGGTGGCTAGATATTCAAAGCTAAGACAGATCCCAATCAAGCAAAGCTTAACTCGGATCTAGGTGGCTAGATATTCAAAGCTAAGACAGATCCGAATCAAGCAAAGCTTAACTCGGATCTAGGTGGCTATATATTCAAAGCTAAGACATATCCGAATCAAGCAAAGCTTAACTCGGATCTAGGTGGCTAGATATTCAAAGCTAAGACAGATCCGAATCAAGCAAAGCTTAACTCGGATCTAGGTGGCTAGATATTCAAAGCTAAAACAGATCTGAAACAAGCACAGCTTAACTCGGATCTAGGTGGCTAGACAATCAAAGCTAAAACAGATCCGAATCAAGCAAAACTTATCTCGGACCTAAATGGCTGGATAATCAAAGCCGAGATAGATCCGGATTCAGTAACGCTCAATATGGAGTACGGATGAACCACGATAAATCGAAGTCATACAAGAAATTTACTCGGCAAATACGCACTTAAGCCTAACAAAGCTTCCAAACGAACAAAAAATTATTCGGTTGTAAGCTTCGGGAACTAGGGTATATATACTATCAGTTGAATAACTGACCAGAGAGCAACAGAAGCACTTACCTCGTTCATCTTATCGCTTTCAAGAACGATCTTAGCAACCATATGCAAGCGACTGCTGATGTCGGAAAGCTGAAATGGCTGATTGCTTGGATTGCCCTCAAGCTGATCGGTAGCATTCCAATTATTGGCGTATTCCACCAAAGATCCGAGGCTGTTCCCACTCTCAGTACGGGTCAGCACTTTACCTCGGACCCGTTGTGTAACCACCACCGCCGCGGGACTCTTGTGGAGAGTAAGCTGAGTATCAGCGGCTGGGGTGACAACAGGCTTAGCAGAGGAAACTCCCTTACGGAACGCATCAGCGATGTTGGGTTGAGAAGAGCTAGCCGGCCCCTTCTGAGATGATGAAGGCTTGGTAACAACAACCTTCTTAGCCTTAGAAGAGGTGTTGGCAGGGGCTGCAACCTCGGCACTAGGAGTGGAATCTTTGGAGGCAGGAGGAACTATGTTTTCCGAGGGGGCCGAGGTGGTGATATCCTCAGCTGGAGTTGGAGTCGCAGTTGGAATTGGGGGAGTCAAAGGAATTTCGGGGGAAACTTCGGGGTTCATAATGGAGGCAACAGGTTCGGTAGGAGGATCTACTGACGGAGTTATGTCGGCGTCAGCAATGGAGGCTGTGGGTACATCTGGCCGAGGTGATGTCTGAGTCGGCGCAGGAGGAGAGTCAACGCGAGCGGGACTAGGATCTCGAGTATCTTTAGGGGGCGGAGGAGAAGGGAAGCCGAGTTGTATGACTCGTCATACTCGGACCGCTTGGCTTGGCAGAGAGAGGAGCACTGCAAAAGCACAAAAAGTCGAATCAAAAGACAGAAAGAGAGAAGCAAGAAATACAAATGAAAATGAACTCACCCAGTAACTCCGGGCATGGTTTTACGCTTCGGAAGGTGCTGGGATGATTTCTTGGTTCGCTTCTTGGGAGCAGTTTCGGAGGGACCTGCCGAAGCAGTGCGCTTCCTCGAGGTAGCAGGAGATTGAGAGGCAAGAGGCTCGGCGTCGTGCACCTGACCGGCCTGATTAGCTGGGAAACTAGAAGCCAGAAATGCATAAGAGATAGGCATCGCGGCGACTACCTCAAGAATTTGGACGTCGTCCGAGTCACCTTCCTCCCCGTGGGCCGAGGTCTTGCCACGGGCACGAGCCGGAGCGACGTCCGACTTAGGAACGAACTCCTCCGAGTCAGGTTCCCTGCTGTCCGGGGTGTTCTGATCTGCGGTCCACGGAAGGGCCAGAACCTCGGCATCCTCGATCTTTTGGTCCGCAAACCTCTGCAAGAAAAGAGACAAAAGGGAGTTAGCAAAGGAAGTCAAAAACGCAATTAGAAAACAAACACAAATACGTAAGTTTACCTCGGGAGGGGGATTCCCGCGAGTGAACGGCTTCAGCCCCCATGTCCAGTCCTCCGGCATATCGGTCTTGAAGATAGCTCGGACACGCTTGTAAATAAGATAGTCGTCGAGCTCAACCGTCGAAACTCAGTTAGGATCGAGAGGACCGCTCATGTAGCAAAGCTTGTGCAAACGAAGCTGGAAAGGGCAGATTCGGCTGCTGACGAATGTGGTCATCAGATCCTCACCGCGGATCCCGACGCGGATCAACTCCTTCAGCCGAATCTCGAATGCCTCGGCCAAAGCATGGCTCTTCCTGGCGTTGTAGTTCCAGTTCTGCTTGGAAGGGGGGCCGATAGAAAAGGCAGGGAGCCGAATCTTGTCTTCCTTTCCAGTGTTTTTGACATAGAAAAACGATCTATGCCACTTCTTGCAAGACTCGAGGCCAGCGACTCGAGGGAACTCGGATTTTCTCCGAGGTGTGATGGACGCGGCTCCACACTGGGTAAGCGATTTCTCAAAGGGTTGAAGGGATTTGTCTGGAACGACGTTAGATCGGATCTGGAAAAATTTGGACCAAACGGGCACAAAGGGCCAGAGGACGAAATATCCCTCCGAGGCTGAGATATAAGCGGATAGGGAGGCGATGGCATTATCCGGAAGGTGATGCAGCTGAAGGCCGAAGTAATCGAGGAACTCCCTAGAAAAATCGCTAAGGGGAAGGCCGAACCCACGAACAAAGTGGGACATGAAAACAACGTACTCGCCTTCATTGAGTACAGGAGAGGATTCACTGCCGGGCAAGCGACAGCTTACCTCAGCGGGAATCCGGCGAGTCCTAATTAGCCACTCAATCTCACGATGAGTGACAGAGGAGCCCTGCCAAGAGCCCCGCTCTGGACCAGACGCTACGTCGTCGTCTTCGACGAGCGCACCACTAACAGAACTAGACATAAGGTCGCCGGAGGAATCGACAGAAGAAGAACTAACGACGGAGAGAGACTTAGAGGCGCAGGGGCCCGTCATGGTTCTAAGCGAGCACGGCGGCGGAGCAGAAAAGAACCGCCGCAGGAAATCTAGAGAAACAGCAGATGCGCCTAGGCAAGGAGCCTAACGATGAGACCATAGAAAAACTCACCGGCGATGGCGCCGGAGAAAGCGCACGGCGATGAGGTCGACGGAGCGGAGGAACTGCAGCCTCGCCATCAAGTATATCCACAATGGCGCAACCGCAGGCGCACGAACAGACGCACAGGCGTGAGGAGGAAGAAGAGTAACGGTGAGCGAAGGGGGAAAGTGAACCCTCTAGCCCCGTGCCCCTCTTTATAACCACGTAGCCCTGGCGGTAGTGGGATCGTGCGTGCGAGCGCTAACCGTGTAAATCGTGCGTGCGGCGAAACCGCTCGCGGTTGAGTGGAGCCACACCGAAGACCACACGACGTAGGAGAGGATCACGCCCCCAGACCGATGCGGTAGACGAGGCGTCACAGCGCCGACGTGACAGGTGCAGTAATCACTGTAGCTTGTCAGTGGGCACTGTAGAGGAACAGAAAACTAGAGGAATAATGATGAGTGGTACCCGTAGGACGAGGCGTGCACAAGAAGCTGCGCAGATACCTCGAACAGAAAAAAGTAACTCGGAAATAAGGAGAAATGAATGTTGGGAAACTGATGTGGCCCGACCGAGGTTACGAGCAGGACCACACCAGCTTCGAGGACTAATGTTGGGGAGGTGACCACGGATAGGGTCAAGATAGGGGAAGACAATAGGAGTCTCCCTTGTCATATGCCGAGTTACTGTTTATATAGGCCAAGTCATATAAAAGTCGGCCAAGATAAGCACGACCATGGCACCTACGGAAGGATCAATACCTTATCCGGCCGACATACGAGTTAAGTCGCCGAGTAAGCCTGAATAACTTGAGTACAGGTGAAGGCCGAGCCAAGTTATGCGAGATAGGGCCGAATAACAGGAAGCTTGCAGGAGAAGGAGGTGACTATAGTCAAACCCAGGTCACGGGCTAGGAAGAATCTGAACCAAGCCAAGCACAAAGGACAAGGAGCAGAGCAGCAGAAGGGCAGAAGGAGGTCACGGAGGTGATAGTCATGGAGCCCGAGGCGCGCAGGTGGGGTTCTCTAGAACATTGCCGTCGTTAGAAGGGGGACACGGAAAGGAGGTCGCCGAGTTACCATATTGGGACAAGCATATTCCTCGAATATGCTTGCCACGTTAGCCCTAGAGGAGCCAAGGCACCCCTTTATAAGGGGAGACGCGGGATCCTGAGGAGGGGGCGATTGGTTCTAGGTCGTAAGGCTCGTGTATTAGCTCTCTTCTTCCTGCATACAGCTCAAGGAGCACTTGTAGTCCAAGAGAAAGAGAAATAAAGATCTGCATGTTAGTCATTTGAGTGTAGAAATAACTACATCTTCCCTCCCCGGATCCCTCTAGCATCCATTGGCCCCATACTTTAGCCTACCCATCGCATCTGCCATGCCACCACCACGATAGGAGAGGAAGACCACCCTCTCATTAGCCTCGGGTTTGGGGGAAATCTCACCAACAGGGAGGCGGCAATCCACTTCGAGTGGGATGCGCCTGGTGGAACGCAGCCACTCGACCTCCTCTGCGGAGACCTCTGAGCCCTCCCAGCCGCCGCGCTCGCCATCGGCGACCTCCTGTTCTTCCGCTCCCTTCGCAGCATCATGAGCATCCATGGTTTCTCTGGCCTCTGGCTCCTCCGCCAGGGGAAGAGGCTTGGATGAGCGTGGACCCGTAATGTCACATCCCAAAATTTTCCAAATTTTGTAATGTGAAAATAAATAAACAAAATAAATAATTGTTGAAATTTAGGGTGAGAAGAAACTTTTTGTTTCTAAATGGAAACTTAAAATCCCATCTTGAACAAACTTTGAATAATATTTGAATCCAACTAAATTCAAATCAAGTGAAATGCATTCTTCATAAATGCATCAGGAAATGTAAACACTTGGGAAATAAACCCAAACCCTAAAACCCTAATGGAATAAAATCATTTCCAAGATATCTCTAAGACCATGGTTTTGATCCGTATAAAAAAATTTCAAAAAACATTTATAAATGATAAAGAATGACAAATTGAAATATTATAAAACTATATGAATTGGTTTCACTTAATTTGGAGCCATAGATAAAATCTTATGAATTTAATAAGATAAGGAAATTGAATTTCCAAATCTAATAAAGCACCTATCTAGAAATCCATACCAAATGGTGAGCAAATAATCCTAAAGACATTTAAAAGGATGAACAAATATTAAAATAAGATTTTGCAAATTGGAATCACCAAGTTTTTGTCTTTAAATAAAAAGATATGGTTTTTAAAAGACAAAGGGAGAAATAATAAATAAGGACTATTTGATAAGAGCCAAATAAAACTTGGCCAAGACCATAAACAAATGGAGTAATCATAATCCAAGTTCAAATGAGATAAATGGTTAAATAATATTGAAATAAAATAATATGGCCTTAACCAAATTCTATTTCATTGGAATAAAGAGAAATACTCAATTTAAATGACTAATAGATCATATTAAAAATATTCCAAATAATTCAAGTGAATTATTTGACACCCTAATAAATAAATAAAACCTACTGAATAGGTTTGGTAAAAATATGGATTTCAAATAAAGTTTTAAAACATATTAAAACCTATTTGAAATAAAGACAGGTGTCTATTTATAAAATAAATAAAAGACCCTAAAAAGAATAAAAGAATTATTCTAAATTTGACTTTAGAATATGTTAAATAACAGTATTAAAATCTACACAAAGTTTGGTTGAAGTTTGAATTCAAATGGTTGTTTGAAATGATTAAACAAAATCAAAACAGAATATTGGAAACAGAAAAAGAAAAATGAATCTGTATAAAAAAATGAAAACCAACCAGCCCAACCCAACCTGGCCCACTAAGCCCAGCATCAGCCCATCCCTCTCACCCCCGCAGGAAAACGTTTCGCACCACTGACCAAACCCGCAGAGGCGCTGACTGCTGGACCCCACTGCCTCTCTCTCTCGCTGTCAAGCAGACCCCACCGGTCAGGTCATCTTCTTCACCCGCGCGCTGACCTCGCCCCTCTTCTCGCCGTTACTGGCCATTGAAAGCTCGACTCAATTCGAGTTACTACCGCGATAACTCCTCGCCGTGACCACGCCATATTAAGCGCCCACGTCCCCTCTTCCCTTTCCCCCACTCGCCGCTCTCTCTGCCCCTGGGCTATCCCAATTCATCCTCACATCGCCACTGCTCCGACAAGTCTCCCCGACAAATTCTAGCCAGTCCTCGCCGCGCCTTGCTCCCTCGACCACGCGAGCCTGTTCCTCATCAACCGATGCATCTCCCAGTAGCCTCGGCTTGCCCGCGCTTGACCCATAGCGTCGGCAACGACGACAACCGAGCATAGTCACCGTCTGCTCCAACTCCGGCGGCATCTACTGGTGAGCCCAAACCTCCCTTTCACCTCTCTGTGATGCTCACATGCTCGCAATTCTCATGAGAACCTAACGGTACTTCCCTCTTTCCTTAGCGTGCCTCCAAACCTCATCTTCGTCGACGACAGAGCGTACCCGACGATGATGCAAACTCCGGTGAAGGATTAACAACGACCCCGTGCGCCCCTGCTCTCCCACGACCACCTCCAGCATCCTCACTCCACGGCGAACCCAGTAAGCCCCTTCCCTCTTTCCCTTGCTTCCTGGTTGCGCCGGAACGCCACTGGCAGAGCGCCTCCGCCGCGCAGCCGCCGCTAGCACCGCTGGTTCTTGGGCAATGCGTTGAGGACCGTCGGATCTAGATCGTAAGGATGCAACATATTGACTCAACAAAGGGGTACGAGCTAATCTGCACTGTTCAATCTCACTTAGATCCAACGCACCCGTAACGCAATCCAACCGAAGCAGTACAGACCAGTAGAATCACGCCACGTGGCACAGTCTGTTTTATAAAAACCAGAAATGATCTATTAGATGTTCAAGTTTGTAAAATTCATAAATTTTGATCCACACGTCCAAATTTTACAAATTTTATATCAATGGAATCAGCAGAACAAGTACTATCCAACCATGCACTTTGTTTAATAAATTGCTTCTGGTAAAATGGTTGTTTTGCAGAAACTTGTGTAGGCATAATTTGAATATAAAATTCATTCTAAAATTATTTTTGTGATAAAATCTTTGGCAAATGGATTTTCTTGAACCTACTGACCATATAAACCAACTTGTGGATTCAAAAACATATTTTGTGAGGCAAAAGAATAAATCTTTGATTTAGAACATTTCTAGTCAAATAAAAATGTGGTTTATATGTTAAAAATGCTTTTGGAGGAAACCCTTTGGGAAATGTTTTGATTTAAACTCTCTAACCCTAAACACCAAGTTTTAGAATTTAAAAATGTATTTTGATGAACCCTATAAATTATTACTTTGCTAAAGGCATTTTCAACAACATAAAATATTGATTTAGTGTAAAAATGGTTTATAGGTGAAACCTTTTGCAAATGGTTCTAATATTAAACACTTGACCATAAAACACCAACTTTTGTGTTTAAAAATGTATTTGTCAAACACTACACAATATTACTTTGGTTTGAACAATTTCTAGCAAAATAAAAATGACTTAAAATGGCCATTTTCACTAACTTAATATCAAATGATTTTACCACATTTACAAATGACCTTGCCACTTTTGTAAATGACCAATAGGTGTTTTCAAATGTTTATAACCTATTAGAAACCACTTTTTCAAATAAAACAACCTTTGGCATGTTTGCATGCATTGCTTTGTTTCTATTATTTTATGTGATGTTTGCTTGAATGGTAGATTGAATATTGCTTGCTTGGTTGAATTGTAGTGGAATTTGAAGAGTGTGAATATTGCAAGATCAAGGAGTGAACTTATAATTATCTACCAAAAAGGCAAGTGATGCTTCATATTTTTGTCCCATTATTTTCACTATGCATTAGTGATATTTCTAAGTAGGTCTTGCATGGAATTTTTGCTAAGTATAAACTATGCCATGGGAAATCCTAGTAGATGAGACCTTAGTAGAAGTTTCCTAAGTTAAGATTCCTACTACTATCATGCTTAGCTTAGCTAGTAGAAAACAAGGGTGGATTATATTCATGCTATAGAATATTTCTAAGTCAAGGACTTGTGTTTTGTTTAATAAAACAACTAAGTGAATGAAACACCTGGGTGGAATGGAAAGAATGGTTTGTTGAGTGGTTACACAAGGCCCATTTCTATGGTTTACCTTGTGTATCTCACTTGTGGAATGCCACCCAGGAACAAAGAGATTTGAGATGTCAAATGTTGAGAAGCTTCAAGTGCAGCCACTTGGCATTATGGGCTCTGCCTGGATCATATAGGTTGCAATAACTTAGCCAAATGGACAGTTGGTGGTAGGGGATGATAGGTTGGAACGCGTCCATTCTGCTCTAAGGGAAGGCTTCTGAAAGATCTTGTCTTGGGAAACCAAGTATTGTGGGGAAAGTGCACCACCTCTGTAGAGTGTAAAATGTAAGTACTTAGCCATGTCCCTGGTAAAGGAAAATTTGAGCATCAAGACATGGAAGCTATCAAGAATCTCCTCATCCCAATTTCTAAGTTAAAAACTTGTGGTTGAACAAGGGTTTAAGGTTCACCAATTTCTATTGGTGGTTCCTTGGGTGTTTTTGACAAGCAAAAACTTAGTGTTTTCAAATGATAAGAAAAATCTATGTTGAGTAAAGCAAGCCTAAGCTCCACTTAGCCAAATGCATATAGATGATAGTTACCACTATACTACCATAGTATCACTTGCCAATACAATTCAAATGTATTGACCCTTGTGGCTGTAACTTATTATGTTGCAGGTTTGATTGATGTTAATAAAGTGTGTTGATTAGGATTACAAGTCTACAACCAACATGATTGCCTGTGGCACTTTGAAGATGGAGGACCCCATGCTATAGTTATTTCTTCTGCATTGTAATGAGATAGCCAATTGAGCTATGTAAGATGTAATGAATTATTTTATTCCTGGTTATAAAGTTGTATTATGACCTTTGTTTCTTGATATTACATCTTAACTGTGGATGCTAGCTATTGATCCAGGGACTAGCATTGTAAACACAGCGATCTCTACCTTATTAAAGATTGGGACCTCTACACGTAATGGAATGGGAGAGGAAAAGGAGGAATCACAAGAAAGAAGCTATGGAGGAGAAGAACCGCAAAGGAAGAAGTTGGATTTTGGAGGTGCAAGGAAGATGAAAGAGGCTATGGGGAAACTGAACAGGCGAGGGAAGTTATGTTCCCCTCAGCCCTACTTAAGGGGAGTAAAAACCCCAATCGTGGGATCCCCATGCACCGTGTGGCCAACGCATGGCCGTGTATTCGGCTAAGTGAGCCAGTCAGCGAGCGCCACGTGTATACAATACATGGAAAATCCACTGCCACGTCACACAGTGCAGGACGAGGGGCGCGGAGAGATGGGACTGCCATAGTGACGGGGAATTACTGCGCAGCTGTCACTGTGCAGTCAGAGCTTGGAATTTTTTTTGAGGCAAGTCATCTTGATTACAAGCTGTCAGTGACTAAGGCACACCAAAAATGATTCGAGAGTGGCCAAAATGACTCGGTACAGGCGAAAATGAGCCAAAAAGTCAAAGAACAGACCCGAAATTTGTCAGACAGACTCGGCAAGATGCAAGATTGCGCCAAACAGTGCGCCCTAAGAACCAAATACAGACGGAAAAAGGAGTTCCAATCACATTAAAGGAACCTGGAGACGCCTAACAGCTATAACTGCTAGATCTCACCAGCTTCGGGGACTAATGTCAGGCGGATAACCCCCGATAGGGTCATAAGGGGTAAAACATTGCCCAACTTGGCTTATGCCGAGTGAAGAACGAACATGGCCAAGTGATTATGGCCGGGTAAGATGATCGTGTACGACCGACATAGGAACTATGTCGGCCCGTATAAGACACGTTTGTTAATCTTGCAGGAACCAACAAGCCGAGTCTCACGAGGGAGGGCTGAGTCAGATAAGACACGTGGAAAATTTCCGAGTGAGGCTTAGGAGGGACCATGGTAAAGAGTAGTCAAAAGGGAAGGGCGACACCGGGTGACACAAAAGGAGCCGGGTGACGCCTAAAGCAAGGGCTGACGTACAAGGTTACTGCGTGACGCCAAAAGAACTGGAGGCTACGTACGTGAAGACCGTTATCTGTCCAACTTTATGGACTGGACCACTATCCTTAGTAGAAGCCCATTACCCGGCCCATACATTGAGGACCAAGATCCAAACAGTAACCCTAAGACCCAAAGGGGTGTAACCTAACTAGCCATCTCCTATATAAGGGGAGGCATATCTAGGGTTAGGGAAGGTTGGACCTCGTAGGGAACTAGTGCTACATGAGCTAAGTTCATACAGCTCAAGGAGCACCTGTAAACATCTAGGATCAATAAAATCACCAAGTGTGGAGTTCTTCTTGTTGTTCGTGCGTGGAAAGACCGTGCACACCCTCCCCGGTGACCACAAGCATCCATTCGGCCCCCAACTTAAGCCTACCCATGGCATCTGCCGTGACACCACCACGACATTCCTCTTCCTCTCTTCCTCAACTTCCTTCCTCTTCCTCTTCCTCTTCCTCAACTTCCTTACTCTTCCTCACAACCTCCATAGCATATGCCCAGTACTTCGAGTAGTTCACACCTACCCCATCATTGTCCTTGTTGGGTTGAGTTGCCATACCTACAATAAGAATGAAAGGTAAAATTTAGTAAAGTAAGCATGAAGGTGAACATTTTGAACAAGATACGTAAAAAAACATGTCATTATATAAGAATATACATACGGGAATGGTCCATTTAGGTATGTAAACATGCTTGTCCGATTAGGAGCTTGTTGCCTAGGAACTTGTTGTGAACAACCTCTCGTAAGCCCAAGTTGCCTCCCTCTTTGTTGCCTAGGAACTTGTTGGCTACTTCTTGGTTGGCTACTTCTTTGTTGGCTTGGACCACTTTGTTGGCTACTTCTTGGTTGGCTAGGAATTTGTTGGCTTGGACCACTTTTTTTTCGAATATTTACTGTAGGGGAGCCCCCCACAGTCCTTTATTAAAATAAACTAAGAAGTCTTATGTACAAGCTACCAAACTAAAACAAAAATTATATACAAAAAGAGAAGAAAACTATACATAATTTACAATAAGGCATCAATCCAGGAGTTAAGATCTGTGATGGTCTTCTGTGTGACTCTGTATTTTAGTAGTGAAACATCACAGATAAACCCTGATTTCCAAGAGCTGAAGGATGGTCTTATTACTTTGAAAATCTTGTCATTTCTCTGCTTCCATATATTCCAACAGGCCAGAATATCAATCTCAATGAAACATGGACCTTTGAATTTCTGTTTTGCATGTTTCAAAATCTCTGGTCCAGATCCTGTACCCCAGTTAATCTGAAGGTAAGTCTAGATTCTCATACTAAAATTTCATTCAAAAAATAAATGTGACCAGTCTTACAGGGTGTGAGAAGGGCAAAGAACACAATTATGATTATTAGAAACATTCCAATGTCTTCTAAGCAGCATATCTTTAGTATTGATGCGGTCATGGATTATCAGCCAGGCAAAAAAATTATGTTTGGAAGTGCATTTACTACTCCAGATCCACTGTGATGGAAAATGATTTGGTATGTGATTGAAATATCTCTTGTACATATCACTGACAGAATAATCCCCTGTTTTTGAATTCAAACTATTCCATTCATCATGTTTAGTTTGCTGAAGAGTGACTTGAGCCAGTTGCAACTGTAAATGCTGTAATTCAGTACTAGCTTCAGTAGATAATGCCAGGTAAAAAATTTCAGACATCTGAGTAATTGATATTGCTTGCTTAACAGAGTAGTCTTTATCAAGTACATGTGAGAATAAATGTGGATAAGTTGAGTTGAGAGGATTGATGTTACAGTTATCCACCCAGAATAGAGCTGTGTCTCCAGAACCCACTAAGCATTTAAAATTTAAGAGATATTCCGCATGCAAGCTCATAATACAATGCCACCAGAAAGATCCACAGACAGTAATAGTGTGAGGAACCCTGTCATGATAATATGTGTTCCAGACTAGTTTCACCCAAGGCAGATCAGCTTTATTGTAGAAATTATGTAGGTGTTTCATAAGCAGGAATTTATTTTGGATTTGAAGATTTATGATTCCTAAACCACCCTTGTCCTTTGGTTTACTGATCATTTCCCAAGATGCCATAGAGTGAACCTTAGCATCATCCTTACTCTTTCTCCATAGACAATGTCTTCTTGCTCTGTTTAGGAATTCAATTATTCCCTTTGGGAGACTAAGAGAATTAATGTAGTGCAAAGGCAGTGAGGATAACACAGAATTCACCAAAACAAGTCTGTCCCCATAAGACAAAAAAGATGTTGAGGTTGTCAGCCTTCTTTCAACTCTGTCAGTTAGAGGTGAGAGATCTTTGATTGTTGGTTTTGTAATCCCCATGGGTAACCCAAGATAAGTAAAGGCATTTTTGTTGTGACACAACCAATTTCCAGATCAAGAGAGGTAGCCTCATCCTGAGATAGATTTATGGATATCAATGATGATTTATGATAATTAACCTTAAGGCCAGTGAAAGCAGTGTATTCTTCAAGAATGTGTCTGAGAGTGTGTAATTGCTGTGGATCAGCTTGCATTATAATGATAGTGTCATCAACATATTGCACAATAGGAAAAACATTAGTGCCTCTATTGGGGATTGGTGCAATTAACCTCCCTTCATTGAAAGCTTTGTTAATGAAGCTCTGCAGCAAGTCTCCCCCAAGAACATATAAAAGTGGGGAGAGAGGATCACCTTGCCTAACACCACGCTTATAGATGAAATTTCTTCCAGGTACACCATTCAGTAAAATAGCTGAAGAGCCATATGCTAATATTTATTTAACCCAGCCAATATGTATATCATCAAAACCCTTGCACTTCAAGATTCTAATTATTGCATCATGTTCAATTGTGTCAAAGGCCTTTTAAAAATCCAATTTTATAACCACAGTCTGTTTGTTTGAAGCATGGCATTGATGCAAGTATTCAAAATTACAACCCAAACAATCTTGTATTGTTCTGCATTTAATGAAACCATACTGGTTCTCATGAATGCACCTTTTTTATTTGCTTCTGTAACCTGTTTGTAGCCAACTTTGTTAAAAACTTGAGACAGGTGTTTGTAAGGGAAATGGGCCTAAAATCATTGACAGACTCAGGAGAGTTCTTCTTAGGGACCAAAGTAATGAAAGAACCATTAATGCTTGCAAGAGGAGTTAGACCTTTGTGAAAATCATGAAATAACTTTATGAAGTCATCTTTAATTATGTGCCAGCACTTCTTCACAAACATCCCATTAAAACCATCAAGCCCTGGAGCTTTATCAGTTTTCATATATTTAACAACATCTTCAATTTCCTCTGTACTGAACTCCTCAAAAAGGCAATCTAGGCCATCCACCTTTGAGACAAAATCAGATATATCAGTCCTGCATTCAATAGGGAAAGAAACCCCCATTCTGTTTTTATAGCAACTCCATAGAGAATCTGCCCTTTCTTTATGTTGGACCAAAATATTTCCATCTTCATCCTTAATTTGATTGATGACATTGTTCCTATATCTTTCAGTTGCTTTAGCATGGAAGTATTTAGTATTTTTCCCTCCAAATTTGACACATCTAATTGTGCATCTGTTTCTCGAGTAAATAGACTGAGTGTTGAGCAGATTTTTGAGATGTAATTTAACAATATTCCTGAAGTTGAACTCAGGTTTTCTTAGGGGCCTCTTATCCTCAATAGCATCCAATTCAAGTATACATTTGTTACACTTATCAATCAGGACCTTAATGTGTGACAATCTTTTCCCCCATCTCTTCAAAGCATATCTAAGATTTTTAAACTTTGCAGTAATGATATTATCAATAGGTCCCCGCCTAACAGGTTTCTTCCAGGCTTGTTCCACTACTTGAAAAAAACCAGGCAGTTCAATCCATATATTCTCAAACCTGAAATTTTTTGCTCTTGGGATTGTGGTGGAAATACTGACCACACAAGGTACATGGTCAGAAGTTGATTTTGATAAAGGATTGACCAAAGTGTTGGGGAATTTCAAGGTCTAGCCAAGAGTTGTAAAAAACCAATCCAATTGTTCTAGCAAAGGATTCTCTTGCATATGGGACCAAGTGAAATTTCTTCCCTTTAAAGGCAGTTCTAACAAACCAAGATGACTAATGATGCTGTTGAAAAGGAAGATATCATTTAGATCAGCCCCATCCTTATTTCTATTATCCAGTGATCTGATGAAGTTAAAATCCCCCAATAATAACCAGTCTTCATCATTTGGGATATTGAGATCGTATAGCCATTGCACAAACAAATCCCTCTTCAAACCTCTACAAGGCCCATAAACATTTACAAGTGTCCAGTTATATGAATTATGGGTTGAAGAAAACTTGATTTTTATTGCAGAGTCTGTGGTTTCTAGTAAAGAACCCACAAAAAAAGAGCTATTCCATAACACAATTAGTCCACTAGAGGCACCAACAGATGGAACAAAAGCAAACTGGTCAAACTGCCTTGGACAGAAAGTTTTGATAAAAGAATTATCAAAATCTTCACATTTTGTCTCTTGAAGACAAACAACTGAGCAATGACTTTCATTAATTTTGTTATACACAGCCAATCTTTTATCTTTATCATTTAAACATCTGACATTCCAACATAGCACCAACCAATCAAGATTTATAGTAGAGAAATTATCCATTCAAAATACTGTGTAAAAAACATCCATCTGGTATGCCCAACAAACCAGAAACAAAGACAAGGCACCAACTTTAAGCAATAATTGCAGACTGACACAGATAGTGATACATCATGAAAACCAGATAGCTGATATTGCCAAAACACACCAAAAGACCACATGACCACCAGAAGTTCATTACAAGGAGACATAATAGTATGAAAAACTAGAGACTCAGACCCTGGACCACACTGGTAAATGTAAGTATCACTCTTCACTAGGAACATTCTTGGCCTTGTTGGAGGAAGGATCAGCCATAAGCTTTTCCTGTGAGAGCTCTTCTGGTGGAATTTCTAACTCCTTACATGTCCTTTGGAGAACAGGAATTGGTATGAACAATTCTTCTGGCTATTGTATTGGTTTGAAAGACCTTGCCTTCTTTTTTGGCCTTGAAGTTTCAGCTATAATGCAAACTTTAAAACCAGCATCTCTATTAGCAGTTCTTGCACTCCTCCTCACTGGATAACTCTGAATTTGAGCATCATCCCTTCCCACAAAAAGAGGCTTAAGATGCACAGGATTTTTAGGCTTTGCAGCACTTCTTGTTACTCTAGTTGAAGGCTCAGTGTAGGCCTTTCTATTCCTCTTGGGAACACTGAGAGGGGAAGCTTTAAAGGCCACAGGGACAACTTGCTGGTCATTAGTGCTTGCTGAGATACAACTTATATTGACTGATCTGACCTTTATATTCATCCTGTGATTGGCTTTCTCATGATCCCAGGAGACAGAGAACTCACATTGGCTATTGAAGGAAGTTGGCCAATTTATTTTTTCCAAAACTGATTTGGAAGTCTGATTAAATGACAAGCAAGAAGGAGCAACCTGCTTACAGAAGTGAGGGATCATAAATTGTAGTAACTTATTCATCTGCATGCTTGGTGGGATCACAGGACCATATGAAGCAAGCAGAAGCATGCTTTCCATAGGGACAATCCTAACATGATTAATTATCAGTTGATTGTGTTTCATCACATTGTCATTGTTAAAATACCCCCCTAAATCATCAGATCCATCAATGATAATGGAATCATCAACTTGATCCACCTCTTGTTCCTGGCGTGCTGCATTATCCTGATTCTGATGTTGCACCTCATCCTACATGTTGTCTGGCAAATCTTGATCTTCAGGTTGAAAATTTCCACCTTGGTCATGTGGCCCTTGTTCATGATTCTGATCCCACCCAATTTCAGGGTACTGTGGTCCAACAAAGTTGTTAAAATTCATATGCATCTGACCAGGCATGGGATGTGGATTACCATCAAAAGGCATTGGATCCTCATCATTGGGCAGGGCATCAGCAAATTGAGTTGACAGGATATAACAGACTGCAGTCCATCCTTCCCTCACTCCACCAACTGAAGCATAGTTACCAAACACAACATCTCTAGGATCCTTTGTAATAGCTGGGTAAGAGGCATACACCAGAGTTCTTTCAAAGACATTGGGGTCTTGGTGCCAATGCAGAAATTTACCAAAAGTGCCAATTGCATTAGCAATGTCATAATCGTTCCTGTAATCTAAAGGCAAGCCAAGAAACATTAACCACCTAGTATTGATCCCCACTTCAGCCCTGTGATTTTGCCTATCGTCATGCGCTAAAAACAAACAAAAGTGCCATTCTGAAGCTGAAATGGAGGATGATCAATTAGAGCTGATCTTGCAGCCTGACTGTGAAGCATAAAGAGACCAACTCCAAACAGACACGGCTGAACTTCCTCAACAGCCCTATGCAACTGATGAACAATGAAATCCCTGACCTGCTGCCTCCAGAAGGCTTCATGTTGCGGCCGCGGTGCTGGCATAAGCTTAGCAATGCAGATATGATCATGACGGCGGGGCGGCACCACCGAGGGAGTGTAGTATGTCCTCGGCAGTCTTGTTGGACCACCATCGATAATCTGATGACCTTCAGGAATCCACCTTGTTGGGTCTAGCGGAAAGTTCGCCATTGTCGCCGGGAGGATCTTTGGCAGAGATTTGAGGTAGGGTTTGTTTGCAAAGGCAGAGTGTTAGAGGTGATGCACGAGGAAGACAAAGAGTATATCAAAGTCGAAGAGTCCAGGCTATGTGCAACCTTGTCTGTACTAGACTCCTTGTCCAAACCTTGGCTTGGACCACTTTGTTGGCTACTTCTTGGTTGGATAGGAATTTGTTGGCTTGTACCACTATGTTGGCTACTTCTTGGTTGGCTAGGAATTTGTTGGCCTAGACCACTTGTGCTTGCTTCATTTCCTTTTGCCCTCTTAATTTGTGTTTTACAACTACGTGCATTGTTCCCTTCGCCACTACACTTCCCACAACTAGATCTCTCATGAGGCTCTTGAAATTGGTTGTTTCCCGATTCCCGCGCACCAACATGTCCCCATCCGTCCATGTCACTTCTAAAACGCTTTGTCTTGCGTCTACCATGTTTAACAACCTTATATTCCGAATGGGGCCATGGACTCCATGGTACTCCGGCCATTGTGATTGGTCAAGGTATGGATGAAATCTAGGAGCCCATGTCTCTTTTTTCTTCATGATAGAGAACTCGGACTCTCTAACGGTGCACTCGTGATTATAATCCACATGGCGTTTTCGAGACGCACATAGCAAGTGAGAACAAGCGAGATGAAGCAACAATGGCCTTCCGCATGTGCAATCACAATCCCTTAGGGAGACCTTAAAGGCTTGGCCTCCGTGTTGGACACCATCCGAAGTGGTTCCTCCAGGCTCGACCACTTGGTAAATGAGCTCGTTGTTATAAAAAACCATGCCAACTTGGGAGTCTGCTTTCCGTGACTGGAATGTCCTCCAATCGTCAACCCTAGGTGGGTACTCGTACTTGTACTCCTTTTTATTCTGTCCTGCAATTTGCTTATCCGTTTCAAGTGAGTAGTTCAAAAAATACCCATTCAACTTGTCGAATGTGTATCGAACTATTGCAGTGACGTGCAATGCACAGACACCCTTAAGAACCTTGTTGAAGGCCTCTGCCATGTTGCTTATAATTTGACCATACCTCCGGCCATCCTCATCATAAGCCTATGCCAACTTGTCCTGGAGTTGAATGTGCCTATTGAGAAACTATTGACCCCTGGAATTGAGTTTTTTTTGTTCAGCAATTTGAGATATATGTTTATGAAACGTCGGTCTGTGAAAGCAAGACAGCAATCTTGAAGATCATCAGCCAAATCCTTGCTCTTACATGCCCTATAGAAGTTGGAACAAAAATGTCTCATGCACCATCGATGGTGTAAAGGAGGATGCTCGGGAATGTCAATCGTCACCGCGTTGAGAATTCCTTGATGGCGATCCGAGATGACACATATTTCCCTATCAAGAGGTAATACTTTCGTTCTCAAAAGACAGAAGAACCACTCCCAATTAACATTGTTCTCCGCCTCAACCAAAGAAAAATCCAAGGGAAGCAACCGGTTATTTGCATTATTTACTATTGCTATCAAAAGAGTTCCACGGAACTGCCCGGTCAAGAAGGTGCCATCCACGGAGATGACCGGCCTACAATGTTCGAAGCCCCTCACACATTGCTCGAATGCCCAAAAAGCACGCCCAAATATTCGAACATTTCTTTCATTACGAACCATCATTTCGGGGCCATATGGCTCACCACATGAACCATGCCCGGGTTAACATCGGCCATTGCGAACAACAACCTAGGGATTCGGTTGTGTGATTCTTACCAACCACCGTACAACATTCTGAATGCGGCTTGCTTCGCCTTCCATGCATTCCCATACTTCACCTCATAGTGAAAGAGAGCTTCCACGATCTCCATGACCATCTTGATGGTCATTGTTGGCAGTGAAGAAATTTGGTTTCAAAGCCTAAAGGCGATGAATTCAGAGGTTAGCTGTCGGTGCTCGTGCTTCACATCTTTTCCATCCACCCTTTGCCATGGCACATGTGTGTTGACACACATCTTGAAATGCGCCAATCGGGCCCCCCTTGTATGGTCTTGCTCGCACAATCCAAGGACAACCATCATCCTCGCATTTAACCGTGTAACGCTTCTTCACGTCCAAGTGAACCACCATGAAAGGACGATGATACCTAATAGATAATTCCTTGATCCATTGCTTAAGTTCCAATAATGTGGCAAACTTCTGTCCTTTTGAAATCCCATTATTCTCGTGACTAATATCCCGGTAGGAAGTTGGCCTTGGTCCAAGCACTATACCCTTGCCGCCGCAAACCTTAGCTTCATCCGCTAGACTAAGATCATGAAACAAGGGTACCCGAGGATCCCTGCCCAATACCTTCTCATGCACTTCGGCCTCATCCTTAGTGAACCCTTCCTCATCAACTTATTCATCGGGACCATCCTCATCCGAGTCCGATGCATACATTCGAGAATACGGGATGTCATGATCCATGTTCTCTTGTGTATGATATAAGTGCAAATTTCCAATAGTGTTGTCATAGAGCTCAACCTCACTCTCAGTATTCCCATACTCATCATTATACTCTTCCAATGCTTCATCTTGGTTCTTTGAAATGGGGCTCAGAGATGTCCTCAATTCATCTTGTTGGGTAAAAGGAGGCCCAGTCAATTCCTTTTGTTTCATGGGTGGAGGACCTGATCTTCATATGGGGAGGCAACTGGTATGATACTCCTTTGAAAATTAGCATCAACCTTTTTTGTGGCAAATAACTCAAGAGCTTTGTCTTGTGATTCGGCCACCACTTTATTGTATGCAAACCAACGTTGCTCCGAGCTGATACGCATTGTCTTCCAACGGTTGTGCATCCCAAATCCCACATTGTGTCTACCCTCCAACTCAACAACACCACTAGGATCAATCCAATTCAAATCTACCCGAACTTGTTGCAACACCTCTGCATAGTTTGGACTACGATCAAACACCAAGTCAATCTCATTCGGGTCCGGCTCAATATTGCCTCTCAAGAAAGCTTCCTTGTCCATATGATGAACATGGACAATTCTAGCCATCCCTAAAATAAGTATAAGAACACAATGGTAGATGGATTCAATAAGTATCTATGCCACAATTTACACTAACAACATGCTGACAAAACCATAAAATTACCATAACCCTAACCCTAACAATCTTACCTATACACATGAAGGTTTACTATACAAATTCTAACTCTATGTATCAACCAAACAACCCATTCCTCCATACAAATTTACATATCCAAGGGATTTGATATTTGGAAAAAAAATTCAAACTAGAGACAAATAACTTGAAATTTTAGGATGAAATGGAGAGAAGTGGAGGATAGTACCTTGGGGGAGGGTTTGGGGAAGAAATCCCCTTCTTTTCCTTGAGATTTGGGGCCTGTTGGTGAAGATTGGAGGAGGGAAGAGAGTGGAGCCGCCGCCTCTTCTAGGGTCAGGCTGGGAAGAATGAGGGCTAGGGTTGGGGGAGAGGCCACACGTGTGGTTAAGTGATCCAGGCGTGCGGCGCCATGCGCCACGACACGGCGCCAACCTGCGTGGCACCACACTTACGAGGCTAGGGCCTGCGGAGCCAGCATGGCAAGGCGTGTCGCGCCATCCCGAGTGGCACGGCGTCGGTGCCTGCGGCACCATGCTAGCCGGCGCTGCATGATGACCCACAAGTATAGGGGGTATATCATAGTACTTTCGATTAATAAGAGTGTCGAACCCAACGAGGAGCAGAAGGTGTTGATAAGTGGTTTCAGGAATTCTCTACAAATACTTAGCATCCGGATTTTTAGGGGTTTTTTATAATGCAGATAAATAAAGTGCGAGTACATAAAAGACAATAATAATTGCAGCAAGTGGCCCAATCCTTATTTAGCAAAGGACAAGCCAGTTGTATTACTTAAGATGACCAAACGTTCTCAAGAACACATGGGAATACTATCAAGTGCTTTCACTTCATATAGTTGATTAATCTTCTTTGGTCAGACAAGTGTTGTGTTGGTGAACCTATGCTAATGTACCGACCTTACTTGGACTAATACATACTTTTGATTATACCCCTTGCAAGCATCCGCAACTACAAGAAAGTAATTAAGATAAAAACCTAACCACAACATTAAAATTTGAGATCCTACACTCCCTTGTGCAAAGGTTTCCTAACGGGGGTTTAGGTTTCTGTCACTCTAGCAACCCCACAATTAGTAGCCAAATATACAATGCAATCCCCTAGGCCCATAAAGGTGAAGTATCATGCAGTCGACGTTCACATGACACCACTAGAAAAATAACACCATGTCACATCCCAAAATTTTCCAAATTTTGAAATATGAAAAATAAACAAACAAAAGAAATAAATGTTGAAATTTAGGGGGAAAAGAAACTTTTTGCTTCTAAGTGGAAACATCAAAACCTTACTTGAACAAAAATTTGAATGAAGAAGGCAACAAATTTTTTTTCAAACAAATCAAATGCATTCATGCATGGAAAGAATCTTGAATTTAACGCACTTGGGAAAATTTAGATAAAAAACCTAAACCCTAATAAAGGAAATCATCAAGATCACTCCAATACTATGGCTTTGATCCATATAAAAATTTAGCAACAACATTTATAAATAATCAAAAATGGTAAACAAAAATATTATAAAACCATGGGAATTGATTTCACTCCATTTGGAGCCATGGATAAAAACTTATGATTTTAATAAGATAAAAGAAAGTATTTCCAAGACTAATAAAGCTAATAGCTAAAATCTATACTAAATTGTGAACAAAGTAATCCTAAAAGGGTTAAAAAGATAAATAAATATTAAATAAAATTATACAAATTGGAATCACTATTTTTGGAGCTATAAATAAAAAGATATGGATTTTATAAGACAAAGAAATAAATAAATAATAATTATTGCAAAGATAATATAAACCTTGGCTTAAATCCATAAATAAAAGGGATAAAAGTTATTTAAATAATATAAAAGGATAAAAGTTTATTTAAATAAAATTATATGGGCTTATGAACCATATTTAATTTTATTTAAATAAAGACAAAATGCCCCACTTAAATGAATATTAAATCATAAGAAAAATATTTGAAATATTCCAAAGTGGACTAATTAATGAACTCATATTTTGAATAAAACCTACTGAAAACGTTTGGTGAGGTTTTGAAATAAAAAAAGAAGTTTAAATCAATTGCTTTGAATTAAAACAGAAAAAGAAAAGGAAAAAGGTTTGAAAAAAAGGGAAACTAATCCAGCCCAGCAACCCTGGCCCAACACAGCCCATCTATTCTACCCGGCCACTCCCTCTCCCCGCAGGTTTTTCTCACCGAGCCTTCCCCGCACCCCTCACTAACTGCCTGGCCCCACTGCCACCTCAGCTCTTCGTCCTCAATCAATGCTCGACGACCTACTCGCCGCTGCGATTTTCCCCTTTGAATTTGTGTTTGATTCCGAGTAACTGCAGGAGTAATTCTCGTCCCCAAGCCTGCTACTTAACCCCCACTGCCTCCTCTTCGTTTCCCCTCGAACCACGCCTCTAGAGAGCCACCAGGATGTCCGAATTTTTGCTCGAACCACCACAACTAATGACGAACTCCGGCGATGATTCTAGTGAGAATCTACCTCCCCTCACCCTCCTTCTTGTCCTAGATTGTTCGTTGTCCTCGGGTGCATCTTTTAACCCCATATGTTCATTTTATTTGCACTCTAGGCCGTTGCCACGGTTGCCGCCAGAGCACCTCCTGCCGTCGACGTTCGCCGAAGAACTACAGTGAGACCTAGCTCCCCCTCGCCCTAATTTGGCCACTAGGATCTTACCCATGACCTTACGCACCTCACTGATTAGTTGCCTTGCTTGTTTGCGCCCCAAGTGCTCGACTCTGTCTTCGTCTGCAAGCCACATACGACCCCGCAACTCCGGCGAGGAATTATGGATGAGCCCGTGCGCCCCTTCCTCGACCACGGCCACCACTGAGCTCGCCTCTACCACAGCAACCTCTGGTAACATCCCATGCCCCCCTTACCCCTATGGAATCGCTGGAACGCAACCCACCCAACGCGCCGCCGTCGCACGTAGTAGCCAGTGCCACCAGATCTTGGCCAATCACTGTGGTCCATCGGATGCGAATCAAAGGGCTAGGATAGATCACTTATCGAAGGCGTACCAGTTGATCTGGCCTGTGCGATCTCACTTAAATCCAACGGCCTGTGTTGCTGATCCAGCCGAATCGGTATCAGCCAGTAAGATTAGGCCACGTGGCCAGGCTTTTGATTTAAAATCCATGAATTTATCTATTAGATGTTTGAAATTGTAAAATCAATAACTTTTGATCTGTAATTACAAAAATTACAAATTAGGTGTCTATGGATTCAGAAAAATGAAACCTTTGCACCTATGTCCTTACTTTGGTCATTTGGTTCTGAAAAATTAGAGTTTTATGCAGAAACTATTGTAGGACTATTTTGAGTATAAAAATTGTTCTAAAAATTATTTTTGAGTGAAACCTTTTGCAAAAGATTTGTTTGAACCCTCTGACTATAAACACTAACATTTGAAATTTAAAATTATATTTTTTTGACACTAGGAATTATTCCCTTGAATAAAAGCCTTTCTAGTAAAACAAAAATGATTTAAATAACTTATTTTCACTAACTTGGTTTCAAATCAAATTCCACACTTATAAAAGACCAGTAGGTGTTTTGAAATGTTCAGAACTTTGTTATAAACAACATTTTCAATAAAATAACTTTTTGCATGCTTGCATGCATTTCTTTTTTTTCTTGTTTTTATTTTGTTAATTTTTGTGTTTTAGTTTTGAGTGTGTGCTTTTGCTTGATTGTATTGTAGTGAACTTTGAAGAGTGTGACATTTGCAAGATCAAGGAGAGTACCTTGATTTTCTACTAAAATGGAAAGTGATACTTTGGTCATCAAAAGTCCTATCTTTTCACTATTGCATTAGTGAAATTTTGTAGTATGCATGATAGGACTATTTTGTATATTGCTATGCTATAGTAGATCCTATAGAAATATCTTGGTAGAAATATTCCTAAGTTAAGATACATGTTATGCTAGTATGCTTAGCCTAGCTAGAAGAATGTAAGGGTGGAAAGTTCATGTTATGATATTATGGAAAAGTTATGCCTATGTGTTTTGGACTAAGAAAACAACTTGTTAATGAAACACCTAGGTGTAATGGTAATTGCATGGATGGACTTTTGTTGAGTGGTTACCCAGGTCCCATTTCTATGGTTTACCTGGTGTATCTCACTTGTAGATGGCCACCCAGGAACAAAGAGATTTGAGATGTTTAGTGTTGAGAAGCTTCTAGTGCAGCCACATGGCATATGGGTTCTGCCTTGACCAACTAAGTTGCAAGAACTCATACGGACAGACATAAGGTGGTAGTGATGATAGGATGGAACGCGTCTATCGTGATCTGAGGGATTGCTTCTGAAAAGTCTCGTATCGATGCATGTCGAGTCTTGTGGGGAAAGTATACCACCTCTCGAGAGGGTATAAACTAAGTACTTAGCTGTGTCCCCAGTAATGGACATTTTGAGCCTCAAAGACATTGGAATGATGAAGAATCTCCTCATCCCTATTTCTCTAAGTTAAAACTTGTTGGGTGAACAAGGGAAGCACCTGGTGTGTATCCAGTGTGCCATTGTTTGATGAAGTGTTTTGAAAAAGAGATAACTATTTTACAAAGGATAGGGAAAACTTATTTTATGCAAAGGCCAGCCAAAACTCCACTTAGCCATATATTCATGTAGATGTTAGATTCTCCATATCAATATGGTATCACTTGCCAATACAATTCAAATGTATTGACCCTTGTGTCTGTAACTTATTATGTTACAGGTTTGTTTGATGTTAGTGAAGTTTGTTGAGTAGGGATTACAAGTCTACAACCAACATGTTTGCATGTGGAATATGAAGATGAAGGACTCCATGCCTTATAGTCATATCTGATGCTTTGTAATAAGATAGCCATATGAGCTATGTAAGTTGTAATGAACTATTTTATTCCTGGTTATGAGTTGTAATATGACCTTTGTTTATGTATATTACATCTTAAATTGTGGGTGCTAGCTATTCGATCCAGGGACTAGCACTATAAACACAGGGATCTCTACCTTATCAGGTTGGGACCTCTACACACCACAACTTAAATATCAAACCATTAAATATTTCTCAACACAATTCCACTACTAACAACATGACTTCTCCCATGTCCTCAAGAACTAAATGAACTACTCACGAGACATCATATAGATCAAGATCAGAGATGAAATAATGATAGGTAACAATCTGAACATGAACAACAATTCAATGGTTCCACTCAATAGCACCAACTACAACAAGTAATCAATATCAGGAAAGTTTCCCCTAAGAACTATGCAAGATTCAACCCAATTGTTACAGCAGTACTAAGTGGTGATGATGGTGCTGGTGGAGATGATGGTGAGGATGATGATGATCCCGATGAAGTCTAGATTGATGATGTTGTTGATGGCGACGATCTCCCCTCTCCGGGAAGGAATTTCCTCGGCAGAATTCTGCCTGCCGGAGAGCTCTTTCACTCTCTTAGTTTCCGCCCCGCAGAGGCGGCGGAATCTTTCTGTGGTCGCCCCCCGAGTCTTAGGGTTTCGAGGGTATTAAATATGCCAAAGGGCAATGCCATAGGTGGGCCAGGGTGGCCACACCACCTGGTGATGCGGCCCAGTGGGGCCCACACCAGGGGTGGTGTGGGCCCCCTGTGGGCCATCTCTCCTTCCCCTTATGGCTTCCTTCGTTATCTGGAAAAATAGGAACTTTCGTATATTTTCTAGGATTTTCTGATCTTCGCGAATATTGCATCTAGACAGCGCTTTTTCCATCAGAATCCTGACTCTGGTGGTTCATCTTCCAAAAGTCATCAAACATGCAAAATAGATGAAATAACATAAGTATCATCTCTTAATATGGAATATATCAATGAATAAAAGTAACTTATGATATAAAATAGTGATGCAAAATGGACATATCAACTCCCCCTAAGCTTAGACCTTGCTTGTCCCCAAGCGAAAACTGAGCTCAGTAAACATGACCACAGGTTTATGGAGTGAAGTGTCGATAAAAATAAGACGGACGAGAAGCATCACATTTATTAATACACAAGTCATAATAGAAAACAACTCACTCTTATATAACTTAACTTGTAATGAGTATAGGAGTCACAATAAAGATGCACAAAGAAAATCATAATTGGAAATGGCAAACTTTGTTCTTGGTGAGAGAACAATTAACAAATCATACTTAGTTTTAAGCAAAGCTTTTATAAAGGAGTTTATATTGCAGGAATCTCTTGCTCAAAAATAATGGACTTTTTACAATGATAGCTTTCAAAGTCATATTCATCCAGATAAGAGCATTGTCTAAAACAAGGAACATAAGAAACAAGATTGAATAAATCAACATATGGATGATTGAATCAAATCAACTCAAATGCTTACTTGAAATATAAAGGAATAGGTTTACTGACTCAACTTAAAAGTAAAATATAGACCCTTCGCAGAGGGAAGCAAGGATTTCAAGATTTGATCTCCCATTTCCCCTATCATAAGCATCTTGAAGTGATTAAGGTTAAAGTGAGACAAATATGAAGTATATGCTTGACAAATCATAAGATGGAGATCTCATGTCCCTTGAGTACGAGGGTCGTTCCTCATGCTACTCAACTTTAGTCACAAGCAAGTTCTTGTCATTGTAAGTATATGTGTATCATAGAGAACCGCCAACGGGGTACAACTTTCCCGATGACACAGGAGCTATCCCATATCAAAATGACAAGGCAACAGACAATGAGCATCTCAGTGATCCTTTTATTTGCTATTTGCATAGGTTTTTATTGAGGATGCTTGTAAGGTTCCCAACCTTTAATAAGGTAGAGATCCCTGTGTTTACAATGCTAGTCCCTGGATCAATAGCTAGCATCCACAGTTAAGATGTAATATCAAGAAACAAAGGTGATAATACAACTTTATAACCAGGAATAACATAATTTATTACATCTTACATAGCTCATTTGGCTATTACATTACATTGCAGCAGAATATCTATAAGAATGGGGTCCTTCATCTTCAAAGTGCCACAAGCAGACATGTTGGTTGTACACTTGTAATCCTAATCATTAAACTTCACTAATATCAAACAAAACCTGCAACATAGCAAGTTACAGCCACAAGGGTCAATACATTTGAATTGTATTGGCAAGTGATACTATGGTAGTATAGTGGTAACTATCATCTATATGCATTTGGCTAAGTGGAGCTTAGGCTTGCTTTTCTCAAAATAGATTTTCCTTATCATTTGAAAACACTAAGTTTTTGCTTTGACAAAATATTCCCAAGGCATCTCCCAATAGAAATTGGTGATCCTTTCAACCCTTGTTCACCCACAAGTTTTTAACTTAGAAATTGGGATGATGAGATTCTTGATAGCTTCCATGTCTTGATGCTCAAATTGTCCTTTACCAGGGACATGGCTAAGTACTTAGATTTTACACTCTGCAGAGGTGGTGCACTTTCCCCACAAGACTTGGTTTCCCAAGACAAGATCTTTCAGAAGCCTTCCCTTAGACCAAAATGGACGCGCTCCAACCTATCAAACCCCTACCACCAACTGTCCATTTGGCTAAGTTATTGCAACCTATATGATCCAGGCAGAGCCCATAATGCCAAGTGGCTGCACTTGAAGCTTCTCAACATTTGACATCTCAAATCTCTTTGTTCCTGGGTGGCCATCCACAAGTGAGACACCAAGTTTTCCCCAGCATGCTGGAATTGGTGATGCCCAAGTTTCCCCTAGCATACTGGACTTGCATGACCACTCAACACAAACCATTCCTTCCATTCCACCCAGGTGATTCATTCACTTAGTTGTTTTATTAAACAAAACACAAGTCCTCAGACTTGGAAATTTTTCCATAGCATGAATATATATTCCACCCTTGTTTTATATTAGCTAGGCTAAGCATGATAGTAGTAGGATTCTTAACTTAGGAATTTCTACTAAGGTTTCATCTACTAGGATTTCCCTTAGCATGGTTTATACTTAGCAAAAAAATCCATGCAAGTCTTACTTAGAAATATCACTAATGCATAGTGAAAATAATAGGACAAAAGTATGAAGCATCACTTGCCTTTTTGGTAGAGTATAAGTTCACTCCTTGTCCTTGCTACAATCACACTCTTCAAGTCACTACAATTCAATCAAGCAAGGCACAAGTTCAATCTACCATTCAAGCAATTCATCACATAAAATCATAGAAACAAGATAATGCATGCAAGCATGCCAAAGATTGTTTTATTTGGAAAAGTGGTTTCTAAAGGTTCACAAACATTTGAAAACACCTAATGGTCATTTTATAAAGTGGCAAAGTCATTTGCAAAAGGTTTCACTTTATAAACCATTTTTAAAACAAGGTATCATTTTATGTGGTGTAGAAATGTTTTAGTAAGGCATTAATCTATAGGATTCAAAAAATATGTTTTCAAACCATAAAACTTTGTGTTTAGGGTCAGAGAGTTTATTTCCAAAACATTCTCAAAGGTTTTCTTCCAAAACCATTTTTAATAATTAACCCATATTTTTATTTGACTAGAATTGGTTTAAATCCAAGATTCATTCTTTTGTTTCACCAAATACATTTTTGAAACCACAATTTGTTTCCTAGGGTCAGTAGGTTCAAAACAAACCATTTGCCAAAGATTTTATCCCCAAAATCATTTTAGAATAATTTTTATAACCTAAACAAGCATACATAAGTTTCTGCAAAAACAAACATTTTACCAGAAGCTTTTTACTAAACAAAGTGCATGGTTGGCTAGGGCTTGTTTTTATGAATCCAATGATATAAAGTTTGCAAAATTTGGACATGTAGATTTAAAGTTATGGAATTTACAAAATCACATATCTAATAGATTCAAATTTGTTTTAAACAAAACAATCAGAGACACGTGTCCTATTCCTATTCGCTCATACCGCTTCGGTTGGATCAAGCACTGAGAGGTGTTGGATTAAAATGAGATCGTGCGGCACAGATCAGTGATTACCCTTTCGCTTAAGTCGCCTGTTTCTATGCGTCCGATCTAAATCGAATGGCCCTGATCTATTTGACCACAAAGTGGCGGCGCTGGCGGCGGTGGTTGGCGGCGGCGCGGTCAGACGGTGAAGTCGCCGGTGATTTAGGAAGCAAGGGAGACAGAGGAGTAGCTCACCAGAATCGCCACGACGTACTGGTGCTCAACGTGGTTGTCGCAGGGCAGGGGGCGCACGGACGGGTCGGCAATCTCTCGCCGGAGTTGCTCTCTGGCACGGGTACGCACGGCCGTGGTCGAAGACGAGCGTCTGGGTCGCAACTGATCAAGTAAACGTGTCAGGAGGGTGCGCAAGGTTGCCTAGGTTGTGAAAGAACTTACCAGAGGGAAAGGGGCGCGCTGGTTTGTCGGCTACTGCTCGCTGGAGTTGAAGTAGACCGTGGCGACGCTCAGTCGAGGTGGTTGCCGATGCTCTGGGTCACCAGAGGAAGTGTGGTTGGGGTCAGTGGATGAGCAAAGTGATGGAGATCCAGTGAGCGTGAACCAGAGGGGAGGGGGCGGCGTGTACTCACCGTATTTGTCGCCGGAGTGCGCCGGAGGCCGCATCGGTGCAAAAGGGAATTAGAGCAGCCTGGTGGCTCTCTGGTGGCGCTGGTTGGGGGAAATGGGGGGGAGAGAGGGTGCTGGTTAAATGAGAGTAAACGAGGGGAGGAATTACTGGCGTGATTACGCGAATTGATCCGAGGATTAACAAGCAGAAACGGACGGCGAAGTGAGGGACGGGGTCAGCGCGCGCGGGTGAAGACGATGACTGGGAGGGGTGGGGCCGTCTGGCAGCGAGAGAGAAAGAGAGGGAACGAGGTCCACCTGTCAGCGTCCTTGCGGGTCTATAAGTGAGTGTGAACCGTTTTTTCTGCGGGAGAGGGATAGGTGGGCTTGCTGGGCCTAGCTGGGCTGGCCGGCTGGGCTGGCTCCTTTTATATTTTTTTCCTGTTCTGTTTGTTTTCTCTTTTTCCTTTTCTTTTATTCTGTTTTGGTTTTGTTTGGTCAATTCAAACACCCATTTGAATTCAAAACCTTGCCCAAAATTTGAGTAGGTTCAAATACTGATTAGTATTATATTCTGATGTCAATTTTTGAATAAAACCTTATTCATTTTGGGGTCTTTTATTTATTCAAAATAGGCTCTAGTTTTAATTAGACAAGATTTAATAATATTTTTAAATCTCCATTTAAATTCTTAAAACTTTCCAAGTCCTTTCAGTAGGTTTTTATTTGTTTATTTGGGTTCAAATAATTCATCTTGAATTATTTGGAAAGGTTTTTAATATGATTTATTAATCATTTAAAATTTGGATTTGTCTTTATTCCAACAGAATTTGGTTTATGCCATTTTATTTTATTTTGGCAATTCTTTATCCAATATTTTATTTGGATTTGGATTATAAATCATTCCATTTGCTTATGGATTTGGCCAAGATTTGATTTGGTCTTTAAATATTCTTTAATTAATATTTCTTTATTTATTTTATAAAATCCATATCTTTTTATTTAGAGATCCAAACTTGGTGATTCCAATTTGAGAAATCTTCTTTATTATTTGTTTATCCTTTTAAATCTCTTTTAGATTATTTGCTCACCAATTGGTTTGGGTTTCTTGATAGATGCTTTATTAACTTTGGGAATTCAATTTCTTATCTTATTAAATTCATAAGATTTTACTTATGGTTCCAAATTGAGTGAAACTAATTTCTATGGTCTTATAATATTTCTATTTGTCTTTCTTGATCAATTTTATTTGTTTGTTGACAAATTTTTATATGGATCAAATCCATAGGCTTGGGGATAACATGGAAATGATTTTTATTCCATTAGGGTTGAGGGTTTGGATTTATTTTCCAAGTGTTTAAATTTCCAGATACATTCATTGAGGAATGCATTTCCCTTGATTTGGATTTTTGTTGGATTCAAACTTTTATCAAAGTTTGTTCAAGATGGGATTTTAAGTTTCCTTTTAGAAACAAAGTTTCTTTTCACCCTGATTTTCATCAAAAATTTATTTTATTTTTTCACATTACAAGATTTGGAAAATCTTGGGATGTGACAGGCTACCACCCTTAAAATAAATCTCGTCCCGAGATTTGGGGAGGCTAGGGGTTTCAAGTTGGCTCAAAACAACTAGGGTACTACCACCCTTAAAAAATTTCCAACTAGATTACATATTGGCCTTCTTGGGATCCTGTTGAAATCTCTCTGGGCAAACATCTGCATAGTGTCCTTTGTTTCCACACTTGAAACATGTGACAAGGCTGAGATCCTTCATAGGCTTGTTTATCTTGTGCTTCATCTTTTCTGGACAGTTGCTTGCATAATGTCCTTGGTTACCACAATTGTAACATGTGATAAGATTGAGTTCATCACATATCTTCTGTGGGCAAGTTGCTACATAATGGCCTAGCTCTTTGCAGTTGTTGCACCACACTTGGCTAATCTCCTTATACTTCTGCTTCTCTAGACATTCACTGGCATAGTGTCCCATTTCTTTGCAATGATTACATTGCACATGGCTTTTGTCCTTCTTTTTCTTGGGTTTCTCCAAAGCTAGGAGTGCTTCTAGTTCATGTTCTTCATATGTTATCTCATAGGTAGGAATGTCTACTGGTTTCTTTGACCTTCTATTGCTCCTTGGATAATTCATATGCTTCTTCTTTGGTCCTTTAAATTGGGTCGTATTGCATGGAGGTACAAGTGGAGATTTTCCTTTGTCCTCATCCTTCTTGGTAGACTTAGCTCCCTCTTGATAGTCTGCAATCAGTTGTTGCACTCCACCTTGTTTCCTTTGTTCAACTATGGAATAGATGGGGCATTGGATAGGGACATGATTATTTCCTTCACATAGGTAACAAGTAGCTTGAGATGTGGGGCATTGGTCAGCTGGGTGTTTCTCTTCATAGTTGGGGCATTGATCTCCATGCTCCTTGGAAGTGTGATCCTTGTCTCCACAAATATTGCAAGCTTGGGCTCCTTCTAGAATAACATCTTTGTCATCCTTGTTGTCACAAACTCCTTTGGAAGAGTTGCTTTCCATGTTGATCATTTGATCTGTCACCTTATGCAACAATTGGGCTTGGGTTTCAAAAAACCTTTGCATGGTTGGATCTTCCCCACTGGTGTTGGCTATGAATTGAGCTGTCACTTGGTTCAACTGTTTTTGGGTTGCTATGAGTTCTCTCATGTTGTCCTCTTGGTTGTTGTTGTTATCATCAACCTTGATGTTGGAGTCTCTTGGAGTAGTCATCTGTTTGGGTTGGATTTGGATTAGAATAGGCAAAATATTTCTAAGGAAATACTTCTAATCACACACATCACAATTCACTCAAGAAATGTGCAAGCAATCACAAACAAACACTCCTTTCAAACACAAGTTTTCAAGCATATTTTTAGAAAACAAAACATTTTTGTTTCACCACACTAAGTTGGTGGGTTTGACTTAAACTAAATATGGTGGTCCATCTATATGGTTCACTTGGGATCTTTCCATCCTTCTTGGTTGATTCTTCTTGCTTGAGATCATGGTTTCCTTGGGAAAACTCTTGGTCACAAAACTTCAAAGGTGATGATGGCTCCTTCTAAGTTGTGTTTCCTTAGTCTTCAAATCTTGAGCAAGATTTCTTGTCTCAATTGTAGTCCTTAGTGATAACCAGGGTTGAAGTCCTTGGTGAAGATGTTGAAGATGTTGAAGTCATTAGAGTTGAAGATGTTGAGATCATTAGAGTTGATGAAGTCCTTTGCTCATGGTGAAGTCTTTGGCCATGGGGAAGGCTCTATCCATCAAGTTTGAAAATAGAAGAGATGTAGAGTCAAAACCAAAATGGTTGAGGAAAGAGTTTACAAGATTGTTTGTAGATAAGTTTTGGAACAAATACAACTCCTATTTTTCTAAGGGTTTTTGTCCAATCCTAGGTTTACAAATCCTACAGGAAACACAATGCTCTGATACCATCTGTAAGGTTCCCAACCTTTAATAAGGTAGAGATCCCTGTGTTTACAATGCTAGTCCCTGGATAAATAGCTAGCATCCACAGTTAAGATGTAATATCAAGAAACAAAGGTCATAATACAACTTTATAACCAGGAATAACATAATTTATTACATCTTACATAGCTCATTTGGCTATTACATTACATTGCAGCAGAATATCTATAAGCATGGGGTCCTTCATCTTCAAAGTGCCACAAGCAGACATGTTGGTTGTAGACTTGTAATCCTAATCATTAAACTTCACTAATATCAAACAAAACCTGCAACATAGCAAGTTACAGCCACAAGGGTCAATACATTTGAATTGTATTGGCAAGTGATACTATGGTAGTATAGTGGTAACTATCATCTATATGCATTTGGCTAAGTGGAGCTTAGGCTTGCTTTGCTCAAAATAGATTTTCCTTATCATTTGAAAACACTAAGTTTTTGCTTTGACAAAATATTCCCAAGGCATCTCCCAATAGAAATTGGTGATCCTTTCAACCCTTGTTCACTCACAAGTTTTTAACTTAGAAATTGGGATGATGAGATTCTTGATAGCTTCCATGTCTTGATGCTCAAATTGTCCTTTACCAGGGACATGGCTAAGTACTTAGATTTTACACTCTGCAGAGGTGGTGCACTTTCCCCACAAGACTTGGTTTCCCAAGACAAGATCTTTCAGAAGCCTTCCCTTAGACCAAAATGGACGCGCTCCAACCTATCAAACCCCTACCACCAACTGTCCATTTGGCTAAGTTATTGCAACCTATATGATCCAGGCAGAGCCCATAATGCCAAGTGGCTGCACTTGAATCTTCTCAACATTTGACATCTCAAATCTCTTTGTTCCTGGGTGGCCATCCACAAGTGAGACACCAAGTTTTCCCCAGCATCCTGGACTTGGTGATGCCCAAGTTTCCCCTAGCATACTGGACTTGCATGACCACTCAACACAAACCATTCCTTCCATTCCACCCAGGTGATTCATTCACTTAGTTTTTTTATTAAACAAAACACAAGTCCTCAGACTTGGAAATTTTTCCATAGCATGAATATATATTCCACCCTTGTTTTCTATTAGCTAGGCTAAGCATGATAGTAGTAGGATTCTTAACTTAGGAATTTCTACTAAGGTTTCATCTACTAGGATTTCCCTTAGCATGGTTTATACTTAGCAAAAAAAATCCATGCAAGTCTTACTTAGAAATATCACTAATGCATAGTGAAAATAATAGGACAAAAGTATGAAGCATCACTTGCCTTTTTGGTAGAGTATAAGTTCACTCCTTGTCCTTGCTACAATCACACTCTTCAAGTCACTACAATTCAATCAAGCAAGGCACAAGTTCAATCTACCATTCAAGCAATTCATCACATAAAATCATAGAAACAATATAATGCATGCAAGCATGCCAAAGATTGTTTTATTTGGAAAAGTGGTTTCTAAAGGTTCACAAACATTTGAAAACACCTAATGGTCATTTTATAAAGTGGCAAAGTCATTTGCAAAAGGTTTCACTTTATAAACCATTTTTAAAACAAGGTATCATTTTATGTGGTGTAGAAATGTTTTAGTAAGGCATTAATCTATAGGATTCACAAAATATGTTTTCAAACCATAAAACTTTGTGTTTAGGGTCAGAGAGTTTATTTCCAAAACATTTCTGAAAGGTTTTCTTCCAAAACCATTTTTAAAAATTAACCCATATTTTTATTTGACTAGAATTGGTTTAAATCCAAGATTCATTCTTTTGTTTCACCAAATACATTTTTGAAACCACAATTTGTTTCCTAGGGTCAGTAGGTTCAAAACAAACCATTTGCCAAAGATTTTATCCCCAAAATCATTTTAGAATAATTTTTATAACCTAAATAAGCATACATAAGTTTCTGCAAAAACAAACATTTTACCAGAAGCTTTTTACTAAACAAAGCGCATGGTTGGCTAGGGCTTGTTTTTCTGAATCCAATGATATAAAGTTTGCAAAATTTGGACGTGTAGATTTAAAGTTATGGAATTTACAAAATCACATATCTAATAGATTCAAATCTGTTTTAAACAAAACAATCAGAGACACGTGTCCTATTCCTATTCGCTCATACCGCTTCGGTTGGATCAAGCACTGAGAGGCGTTGGATTAAAATGAGATCGTGCGGCACAGATCAGTGATTACCCTTTCGCTTAAGTCGCCTGTTTCTACGCGTCCGATCTAAATCGAATGGCCCTGATCTATTTGACCACAAAGTGGCGGCGCTGGCGGCGGTGGTTGGCGGCGGCGCGGTCAGACGGTGAAGTCGCCGGTGATTTAGGAAGCAAGGGATACAGAGGAGTAGCTCACCAGAATTGCCACGACGTACTGGTGCTCAACGTGGTTGTCGCAGGGCAGGGGGCGCACGGACGGGTCGGCAATCTCTCGCCGGAGTTGCTCTCTGGCACGGGTACGCACGGCCGTGGTCGAAGGCGAGCGTCTGGGTCACAACTGATCAAGTAAACGTGTCAGGAGGGTGCGCAAGGTTGCCTAGGTTGTGAAAGAACTTACCATAGGGAAAGGGGCGTGCTGGTTTGTCAGCTACTGCTCGCTGGAGTTGAAGTAGACCGTGGCGGCGCTCAGTCGAGGTGGTTGCCGACGCTCTGGGTCACCAGAGGAAGTGTGGCTGGGGTCAGTGGATGCGCAAAGTGATGGAGATCCAGTGAGCGTGAACCAGAGGGGAGGGGGCGGCGTGTACTCACCGTATTTGTCGCCGGAGTGCGTCGGAGGCCGCAGCGGTGCAAAAGGGAATTAGAGCAGCCTGGTGGCTCTCTGGTGGCGCTGGTTAGGGGGAATGGGGGGGAGAGGGTGCTGGTTAAATGAGAGTAAACGAGGGGAGGAATTACTGGCGTGATTACGCGAATTGATCCGAGGATTAACAAGCAGAAACGGCCGGCGAAGTGAGGGGCGGGGTCAGCGCGCGCGGGTGAAGACGATGACTGGGAGGGGTGGGGCTGTCTGGCAGCGAGAGAGAAAGAGAGGGAACGAGGTCCACCTGTCAGCGTCCTTGCGGGTCTATAAGTGAGTGTGAACCGTTTTTTCTGCGGGAGAGGGATAGGTGGGCTTGCTAGGCCTAGCTGGGCTGGTCGGCTGGGCTGGCTCCTTTTATATTTTTTTTCCTGTTCTGTTTGTTTTCTCTTTTTCCTTTTCTTTTATTCTGTTTGGTTTTGTTTGGTCAATTCAAACACCCATTTGAATTCCAAACCTTGCCCAAAATTTGAGTAGGTTCAAATACTTATAAGTATTATATTCTGATGTCAATTTTTGAATAAAACCTTATTCATTTTGGGGTCTTTTATTTATTCAAAATAGGCTCTAGTTTTAATTAGACAAGATTTAATAATATTTTTAAATCTCCATTTAAATTCTTAAAAATTTCCAAATCCTTTCAGTAGGTTTTTATTTGTTTATTTGGGTTCAAATAATTCATCTTGAATTATTTGGAAAGGTTTTTAATATGATTTATTAATCATTTAAAATTTGGATTTGTCTTTATTCCAACAGAATTTGGTTTATGCCATTTTATTTTATTTTGGCAATTCTTTATCCAATATTTTATTTGGATTTGGATTATAAATCATTCCATTTGCTTATGGATTTGGCCAATATTTGATTTGGTCTTTAAATATTCTTTAATTAATATTTCTTTATTTATTTTATAAAATCCATATCTTTTTATTTAGAGATCCAAACTTGGTGATTCCAATTTGAGAAATCTTCTTTATTATTTGTTTATCCTTTTAAATCTCTTTTAGATTATTTGCTCACCAATTGGTTTGGGTTTCTTGATAGATGCTTTATTAACTTTGGGAATTCAATTTCTTATCTTATTAAATTCATAAGATTTTATTTATGGTTCCAAATTGAGTGAAACCAATTTCTATGGTCTTATAATATTTCTATTTGTCTTTCTTGATCAATTTTATTTGTTTGTTGACAAATTTTTATATGGATCAAATCCATAGGCTTGGGGATAACTTGGAAATGATTTTTATTCCATTAGGGTTTAGGGTTTGGATTTATTTTCCAAGTGTTTAAATTTCCAGATACATTCATTGAGGAATGCATTTCCCTTGATTTGGATTTTTGTTGGATTCAAACTTTTATCAAAGTTTGTTCAAGATGGGATTTTAAGTTTCCTTTTAGAAATAAAGTTTCTTTTCACCCTGATTTTCAACAAAAATTTATTTTATTTTTTTTATTTTTTTCACATTACAAGATTTGGAAAATCTTGGGATGTGACAGGCTACCACCCTTAAAATAAATCTCGTCCCGAGATTTGGGGAGGCTAGGGGTTACAAGTTGGCTCAAAACAACTAGGGTACTACCACCCTTAAAAATTTTCCAACTAGATTACATATTGGCCTTCTTGGGATCCTGTTGAAATCTCTCTGGGCAAACATCTGCATAGTGTCCTTTGTTTCCACACTTGAAACATGTGACAAGGCTGAGATCCTTCATAGGCTTGTTTATCTTGTGCTTCATCTTTTCTGGACAGTTGCTTGCATAATGTCCTTGGTTACCACAATAGTAACATGTGATAAGATTGAGTTCATCACGTATCTTCTGTGGGCAAGTTGCTACATAATGGCCTAGCTCTTTGCAGTTGTTGCACCACAGTTGGCTAATCTCCTTATACTTCTGATTCTCCGGACATTCACTGGCATAGTGTCCCATTTCTTTGCAATGATTACATTGCACATGGCTTTTGTCCTTCTTTTTCTTAGGTTTCTCCAAAGCTAGGAGTGCTTCTAGTTCATGTTCTTCATATGTTATCTCATAGGTAGGAATGTCTACTGGTTTCTTTGACCTTCTATTGCTCCTTGGATAATTCATATGCTTCTTCTTTGGTCCTTTAAATTGGGTCGTATTGCATGGAGGTACAAGTGGAGATTTTACTTTGTCCTCATCCTTCTTGGTAGACTTAGCTCCCTCTTGATAGTCTGCAATCAGTTGTTGCACTCCACCTTGTTTCCTTTGTTCAACTATGGAATAGATGGGGCATTGGATAGGGACATGATCATTTCCTTCACATAGGTAACAAGTAGCTTGAGATGTGGGGCATTGGTCAGCTGGGTGTTTCTCTTCACAGTTGGGGCATTGATCTCCATGCTCCTTGGAAGTGTGATCCTTGTCTCCACAAATATTGCAAGCTTGGGCTCCTTCTAGAATAACATCTTTGTCATCCTTGTTGTCACAAACTCCTTTGGAAGAGTTGCTTTCCATGTTGATCATTTGATCTGTCACCTTATGCAACAATTGGGCTTGGGTTTCAAAAAACCTTTGCATGGTTGGATCTTCCACACTGGTGTTGGCTATGAATTGAGTTGTCACTTGGTTCAACTGGTTTTGGGTTGCTATGAGTCCTCTCATGTTGTCCTCTTGGTTGTTGTTGTTGTCATCAACCTTGACGTTGGAGTCTCTTGGAGTAGTCATCTGTTTGGGTTGGATTTGGATTAGAATAGGCAAAATATTTCTAAGGAAATACTTCTAATCACACACATCACAATTCACTCAAGATTTAATAATAGACAAGATTTAATAATATTTTTAAATCTCCACTTAAATTCTTAAAACTTTCCAAATCCTTTCAGTAGGTTTTTATTTGTTTATTTGGGTTCAAATAATTCATCTTGAATTATTTGGAAAGGTTTTTAATATGATTTATTAATCATTTAAAATTTGGATTTGTCTTTATTCCAACAGAATTTGGTTTATGCCATTTTATTTTATTTTATTTTGGCAATTCTTTATCCAATATTTTATTTGGATTTGGATTATAAATCATTTCATTTGCTTATGGATTTGGCCAAGATTTGATTTGGTCTTTAAATATTCTTTAATTATTATTTCTTTATTTATTTTATAAAATCCATATCTTTTTATTTAGAGATCCAAACTTGGTGATTCCAATTTGTGAAATCTTGTTTATTATTTGTTTATCCTTTTAAATCTCTTTTAGATTATTTACTCACCAATTGGTTTAGGTTTCTTGATAGATGCTTTATTAACTTTGGGAATTCAATTTCTTATCTTATTAAATTCATAAGATTTTATTTATGGTTCCAAATTGAGTGAAACCAATTTCTATGGTCTTATAATATTTCTATTTGTCTTTCTTGATCAATTGTATTTGTTTGTTGACAAATTTTTATATGGATCAAATCCATAGGCTTGGGGATAACTTGGAAATGATTTTTATTCCATTAGGGTTTAGGGTTTGGATTTATTTTCCAAGTATTTAAATTTCCAGATACATTCATTGAGGAATGCATTTCCCTTGATTTGGATTTTTTTTGGATTCAAACTTTTATCAAAGTTTGTTCAAGATGGGATTTTAAGTTTCCTTTTAGAAACAAAGTTTCTTTTCACCCTGATTTTCAACAAAAATTTATTTTATTTTTTTTTATTTTTTTCACATAACAAGATTTGGAGAATCTTGGGATGTGACAATGCTTCACAGAATGCTCATTATGGTTATGCTGCAAGTTTCCACCATGATTAGGCATGGCTTAGGCTAGCCGCCCAGGCATTTATCTAACACATATATAATACTCCATGGACTTACAAGCTCCCATTTTATTTCACACCACCGGCATCCATAATAAAAAGATCATGATATCAACTCGATAGATATGTACAAGTGTTGAAAGCGTTCCCCATGACAACATGCTTCTGCTAACTCCCAACCTATAACTTGCAAGCATATATGCAACATAGATGACACAATGGTTCAATTTTATTAAGTGCAAGAAAATAAAGTGTGCCATCAAGTTCGTGAGAGCTTTAATCACTAGTTTTCACATAACATTTTTTTAATTTGGAAGATAGATAAAACTCAATAATTTACTTGGAATATCAATAATGCTAATAGGTAGATATGGTGGATACAAATGGCATAGGTTTTAGTTCAAGGACTGGATGCACGAGAAGGATTCCCTCTCAGTAAAGGTTTTTGGCTAGCAAGGCTGGGTAGCAAGCATAAGAGTTGAAGGAAACAAACAGAAAAATCATGCAATCTTCCTTGAAAACACAAAAGATCTTAAGTTGGTAATACTAATCTTATGAGCCAATCAAGGAAGAAAGAAATTAAATAATATATCTACAAGTACTTTTCTCTTTTCCTTTCGATCCTCAAGTAGTGTTGCTACTGACCAAAGCTAGGTTTGGCAAAACCAACTAAATTTACTTGATGCTCCCAAAGTGATACCAATACTAACAACAAGATCAATCATATAACAGAAATTGCAAACTAAAATAAGATGTGCAAAAAGTAAATGATGAAACTTCTCACTAATATTCCATAACGGCACTCATACCAAGGGATAAATAGATAACCAACTAGAGGAGAGATACTTCCACAATGCAAACCATCCTATATGATAACTTCTCCATTCATGATATGATTCTACTAAAAAGGAAAAAAAGATGAAAGATAATGCTGTGATACCGCTTCACTCCCCCAAGCTTGGAACAAACCAAGGGGATGACAAAACCTGATGACGGATTACTCCTTTGGTGGTGGTGGTTTTTCCTTGTCATCATCAGACTTCCAAGGTAAAGCCTCCCCATCAACAAAGGACGACTTGGTTTCCAATATGCTAAAACTAGCAGCAGAACTTATGAGTTTAAACCTAGCCTCATACTCATAGTTTTGATTTTGCATGTCGTAGAGCTATGATTGTAATTGGTTGGTGATATGATGGAGCGAGAGGATACCATCCCAAAGCTTGGAAATATTCTTCTTGTGCTCGGCGAAGAGTTCTAAACTTATCTTATGGATGACGTCCACTTCGCATTCTGCCATCTTCTTATACCTAAAGCCTTCTTGCTCCAGTGCTTCCATCCTATCCTCCAGACTGCCTTCTCCTTTAGGGCCCTAGACCTCTTTTATCTGTACCTTCCCATCCTTAAGCAACAACTCCTTGGGGTGAATCTTCAACTCATACATGTATGGGTTGATGATGTCCGCGGAGGGGTCCTCATTGGGTGATCCAGAGGAAGACATTGCGGCTCCAAAACTGAGAATCTGCCTGACAGAAACAGATTGAAATAAAAACACAACGAGAACATGATATACGGACCTCGGGGGGTCCGGGGATTATATATCACAATGTTTGACTACAAAAGGAAGGTATTGGGAGAAAACGGGACGGAGACGGGCTCCGTGGTGGTCACACCACCTGGTGGCGCGGCTAGGTGGGACCGCGCCACGGGGTGGTGTGAGCTACCTGGGCTCCGTTTCCTTCCCTCTTTCGACTCATTATCTTCCATATTAACTAAAAACTGAAAAAAAAATGTAAATTGGAAAGTTTTCCACGAACCTTCTCTTATCAGAACTGTTACCTATTCGAAAACGAACTCTGCAGATTCCTAAATTTGGTCTTTAATAAATTCATCCGGAGTCACCACTTGAATAATATCAATATCTTCATTATAAGAATCTCCAAAAATATAATGTTTGATCCTTTGACCATTCATGCGGTGACCCAGCATACCACTGCATGATGTAGTACACTATAGTCGTTGACATAACACCAATGAAACACCGTTCACTAGTATTACATCCCTCAGAGTAGTACAACATAAACATAGCAGGTCCAAGACATGACTATAGGTTATAACTCAACTCTTTACACAAGATCCAGAGAATACTCTAGGTTAAAGAGAGAGAAAGAAACTTCTTACAAAGAAGATTCAGGAATAAATTACTCATAGCTACCATACTTATTAAACTAGTAACTGAAATACTAGCTTGCATTGCTGCTATTGCAATACTCTATAGAAGTAGGTTCTATGGTTAGAAATTCTAATCTTATCTAATCAGCAACTTCGTCTTCACTTGAGTTGATGTATATGCTGACTTCCTTGACTTCATTAAAGAGTTTTAGCTATTAATGATGATTCCTGGAGCATAACTTTGTCACATCCCAAAATTTTCCAAATTTTGAAATGTGAAAAATAAATAAACAAAATAAAATTTTGTTGAAATATAGGGTGAGAAGAAACTTTTTGATTCCATTTGGAAACATCAAAACCTATTTTGATCAAATAAAATCCTAAAAGGATTTCAAAAGATAAACAATTAATAAATAAAGTTAAAATAGTTGGAATCACTATTTTTAGATCTTTTAATAAAAAGATTTGATTTTCAAAAGCAAAGGTATAATTATAAATAAGGATTATTTATTAGAGCCAAATTAAATCTTGGCCAAGCTTTTGAAATAAAATATTTCTATTTGATAAAAAGAGTAAAGGTTTATTTAAATAAAATAATGAGGATTTATTAATATCCAATTTTATTAAAGAAAAGGCTTTTCCCATTTTTAAATAAACACTAAAACTTATTAATTTATTTTAAATAAGATTTCCAAGTGTTTTATATTTTCAAATAAAACCTACTGAAATGATTTTGGTATTATTTTAGTTTTCAAATAGAGTTTTTTTAAATAAATTAAATCCTATTTGAATTAATGACTAAGGTGTATTTATTTAATTGTTAATGGATCCTAAAAAGAATAAAAATTATTTGGATTGGACTTTGGATTATGTTGTTAAACAGAACTAAAATCAATACAAAGTTTGGTGAAAGTTTGAATTCATTTGGAGTTTGAATTATTTGTTTGAAAATCAAAACAGAAATTCATATTGGCAAAAGAAAAAGCTTTCAGAATAAAAAAAAAGTGAAACAGACCCAGCCCATCTGGCCAGCCCAGCAGCCCAACACTAGCCCACCTACTCACCTCGCGCTGAACCGTTTTTCACTGAGCAACTCACCCACCCAGACACTGAGCAGTGGACCCCGTGCCCCCTCTCTCTCTCACTGTCAGCACGGCCCCACATCGCCAGCCATCGTCTTCACCGCGACCACGTCTCCTGCCGTTGCTGCCGATTGATTGCCGGCGTCAATACGCGTTGATGGCTGAGTTAATTCCGCCTGTGACCATGCTCGATTAATAGCCTGCTTCCCCTCTCTCTTTTCCCCAAGCTCCAGCCACTCCCAGCCACCAGGCTGCCTCGAATCGGCTTTGCACCGCCGCTGCTCCGGCGAGCTTCTCCAGCGAATTCCGGCCACACCTTGCCGCCCCTCGCCTCCCACTGCATGCAGCCTTGCTTGCCAGCACCAGGCGCACCTGCCAGTGCCTCGCAGTCTCCCGCGGGTGCCCCGCAGCCTCGGCTTCGTCATCATCTGAGCGCCACCGCCGTCTGTCTAGTCTCCGTCGAGCTTCTCCGGTAAGCTCCGTTCGCCCCAGCACCTCCTGTTGATGCTCCCATCATCCCCAGATCAGCACGCGTCTAACACCCCCATCCGTTTGCGCTAGGGCGACCTGCATCCTCGCCTCCGACAGCAAACAGAGCCGCCCGACGCCGACGCCGTCTCTGGTGAGCAATCGCCGTCACATCTGTGCGCCCCTTGCCTCCTCGCGACCATGTTGAGCACCGCCACGATTCCCTGAACACGGTGAGCTACTTCCCTCCTCCCCTTGCTTCCTGGTTCATCGCCGACGCCACCGCCAGAGCATGCGCCACCGTTCACCACCGCTGGCGCTGCCAGTTTATGTCCAGTGATTGTGAGCTGTTGGATTTTGATCGTGTGTACGCGATAGAATGACCTAAATGAACCGGTACGCTCAATCTGTGCCAAACATTGTTAGTTAGATCTGACAGCCAATATTGCTCGATCCACCCGAAGCGGTATCGCCCAATGAGGTTAGGACACGTGGCCAGACTCAGGATTAAAAACAGAAAAATGTTCTATTAGATTTGCAAACTTGAAAAATTCATAACTTTAGTTCTACACGTCCAAATTTTGCAAATTTTATATCAATGGATTCAGCAGAACAAGTACTTTTCAACCATGCATTTTTTTAATGTTTGCTTCTGGAAAATTGGTTGAAATTGCAGAAACTTGTGTAGGCTTATTTTGAATATAAAAATTGTTCTAGATATATTTTTAGTATGAAATCTTTGCAAAATGGATTGTTGTGAACCTACTGACCATAGGAACCAACTTATGGATTTAAAAATGTAGTTTGTGAAGTTAAGGAGTAAATATTTGAGTTAGCACATTTCTAGTCAAATAAAAATATTGTTTTTGTTTTAGAAATGATTTTTGAGTAAAACCTTTGGGAAATGATTTGATTCAAACCTTCTGACCCTAAACACCAAGTTTTGAGAATTAAAATATATTTGGTGAACTCTTTAAAGAATATTGCTTTGCTAAAAGCATTTTCAACCACATAAATATTGATTTGATTTAAAAATGGTTTATAGATAAAACCTTTTGCAAATGGTTTTACCACTTTAGTAAATGACCAATTTTGAACTTTATAATGTTTAGAGCCTAGTAGAAACCAATTTTGCAAGTAAAACTATCTTTTGCATGCTTGCATGCATGACCTTGTTTCTATTATTTTATGTGTGATAAATTGGTTGGAATGCTAGTTGAATCTATGTTTGCTTGATTGAATTGTAGTGGAATTAGAAGAGTGTGATATTTGCAAGATCAAGAAGTGAACCATCATTCTCTACTAAAAAGGCAAGTGACACTATCATCCAAGTCCTACTATTTTCATTACACTTAGTAGATTTTTGTAACATGCATGGAAAGGATTACTATATTTTATGCTATGCTAAATCCTAATAGGATACCCTATTATATTCCTTAGAGAAAAAATTGTAGTTGTAGTATGCTTAGCCCTGCTATATATTTGGAATGGGATACATGTTATGATTATACGAAGAGTTGAAAAGATATAAGTTTTATATAATAAAACAAGTACTCAATGAACCACCTGGGTGGACAAGGATACTCAAGATTGGACAAGGTGGCAACAAAAGGAACCATGTTTATATGGCTATCTCTTTTTGTATGTGCACTAGAAGAAAACCACCCAGGGACTTAGAGATTGAACATGTTTCTCGTACAGTGGCTTCCGTGTACAGCCACATGCTAAATGGGCTCTGGCTTCGTCAACTACATAGTGTAAGACCCATGCATTGGCATCTTCAGGTTGACTAGAATTGTGTAAGGGAAATATATCCCTACATTGGTGCCTGTATGACAAGCTAGCATTGTGTATTGGGAGGACTCATATGGAAAGACTTTGTCACATTCTCAATCTGTCGGTACTCCATCTTGGTGAGTACTTATCCAGCGGCCACTGGTGGCATCAAGATGAGATTGTGTCATGTGGGTAAAGTGTACAACTTTTGCAGAAGATCAAATTCTAAGTACTTAGCCGTGTCCCCGGTTATGGACAATACTGAGCAACTAAGGCCTGAAGCTATGAAAGATCTTGACATTCCAATTTCTCAAAGTAAAACTTGATGGTGACAACAAGGGATTTGAAGCACTTGGAGTTTTCCAAGAAGTTCAGAAAGATTTGACAAAAGATCAAAAACTATTTTGAAAAGATAGGATAAAACTATATTGCTTTCTGCAAAAGAGCCTAAACCCTACTTAGCCAAATATGCATGTAAATGATAGGATCCACTTATTTCTACATAGTAGTGAAACTTGCCAATACAATTCAAATGTATTGACCCTTGTGGCTGCAACTTATTATGTTGCAGGTTGGTTTGATGTTAGTGAAGTTTATTGATTAGGATTACAAGTCTACAACCAACATGACTGCCTGTGGCACTTTGAAGATGAAGGACTCCATGTTATTGTTATATTATGCTGCATTGTAATGAGATAGCCAAATGAGCTATGTAAGATGTAATAATTTATTTTATTCCTGGTTATAAAGTTGTATTATGACCTTTATATCTTGATATTACATCTTAACTGTGGATGCTAGCTATTCATCCAGGGACTAGCATTGTAAACACAGGGATCTCTACCTTATTAAAGGTTGGGAACCTTACAGATGGTATCAGAGCACTGTGTTGCCTATCGGATTGTAACCTAGGATTGGACAAACCCCTTAGAAAAATAGGAGTTGTTTTTGTTCCAAAACTTATTTACAAACAATCTTATAAATTCTTTCATCAACCTTTTTGGTTTTGATTCTACATCTCTTCCTTTATCAAATTGATGGACAAAGCCTCCACCATGACCAAGGACTTCAACTTAGACATCACTAAGGACTACAACTGAGGACCAAGAGACATTAGATTGCCTACCAAAAACATTGATATCATGTTAGTGTATGGATCATATTGACCTATGAGGTATGACTATACTAAGTTGATTGTTTCAAGAAAACTTGTTGTTTCCTTCAACTCATGAGATAAACTCATAAGTTGTTAAGTGAATAGTTTCTTGTTGATTGTTTGATTGAACTTGATTGTTTTGGGTGGTGTGTTAGAACTTCTTTAGATCTATATATCATTACTTATCCCTATCAAACCAACAGATGCCTCCCCGTCGTGCCAACCCCAACCAAAACAACAACAACAACTTCACTCCCGAGATGCAGCAGATAATGACATCTCAAGCTCAACTGATGCAGATGATGACGCAGTTTGTGCAAAATCAGAATCAAAATAACAATAACAACAACAACAATCAAAATAATCCTCCAGCACTTGACATGCTCACCAGATTTCTGAAGCTAAGGCCTGCAAGGTTCTCTGGAACAACTGACCCAATGGTAGCCAATGATTGGTTACGTTCGGTGAATAAGGACTTAGTGACTGTTGGCTGCACCGACGAGGAAAAAGTTAGGTTTGCAGCATTTTTGCTTGAAGGGCCAGCAGCAACATGGTGGGACAACTTTCAGATCACCACTCCCCTTGAGGATGTGACTTGGGCTGTTTTTGAGGATGGTTTCCGTACAACTCACATCTCACCTGGAGTGATGTACTTAAAGAAAAATGAGTTTCACAATCTGAAACAGCGTCACCTCAGTGTGGATGAGTATATTGAAGAATTCAACAATCTAGCACGCTATGCACCGGATGAAGTTGACACAGATGCTAAGAGAAAGGAAAATTTCTTGAAGGACTTAAAGATGAGTTGAACCTGCAGCTAGCTGTTGCCTATGTCCCAACTTATCAATCACTCTGTGACAAAGCCACTATATTGGAAAACAAGATGAATCAAGTTGAGAACAGAAAGAGGAAACATAAACTCAAGAATCACTCAGGATCATCAAAAAAGAAGCATTCATTCAAAAAGAGCAATGAAGATTCTGAACCACATCAGTATCACCACAACAACAATGGAAGTGATAATAATGGAAATGATACTGACAATGGAGATGACCTTGGTCAGAACCAACATGGCAACTCCAGGAAGAAAGACATTAGCCAGTTGTAGTGCTATAATTGCAAGGAACTTGGACACTATGCATCAGACTGTCCTGAGAAGAAAAAGAAAAAGGATGCTAGAAGAGCCAATGGAAATGACTCCAATGTGACCCAGAAAGGACATGTGAACCACATTGACATGGATGGAAACTTTTAAGAGATAGAAGAAGTGGATGTCAGGAGCTAGTTAACTCAGTTGAGTCAAATAAGGATTCCTTGTCTGGATATTAAGTGTTGAACCCATAGTCAAGTGAACCATCAATGTAACCCTATGAGACTTTATTTTAAGGGTGGTAGTACCCTAGTTGCCTTGAAGCCAACTTGTAACCCTAGCCTTCCCAAATCTCGGGACGAGATTTATTTTAAGGGTGGTAGCCTGTCACATCCCAAAATTTTCCAAATTTTGAAATGTGAAAAATAAATAAAAAAAATTTAGGGTGAGAAGAAACTTTTTGATTCCATTTGGAAACATCAAAACCTATTTTGGTCAAATAAAATCCTAAAAGGATTTCAAAAGATAAACAATTAATAAATAAAGTTAAAATAGTTGGAATCACTATTTTTAGATCTTTTAATAAAAAGATTTGATTTTCAAAAGCAATGGTATAATTATAAATAAGGATTATTTATTAGAGCCAAATTAAATCTTGGCCAAGCTTTTGAAATAAAATATTTCTATTTGATAAAAAGAGTAAAGGTTTATTTAAATAAAATAATGAGGATTTATTAATATCCAATTTTATTAAAGAAAAGGCTTTTCCCATTTTTAAATAAACACTAAAACTTGTTAATTTATTTTAAATAAGATTTCCAAGTGTTTTGTATTTTCAAATAAAACCTACTAAAATGATTTTGGTATTATTTTAGTTTTCAAATAGAGTTTTTTTAAATAAAATAAATCCTATTTGAATTAATGACTAAGGTCTATTTATTTAATTGTTAATGGATCCTAAAAAGAATAAAAATTATTTTGTTTTGGACTTTGGATTATGTTGCTAAACAGAACTAAAATCAATACAAAGTTTGGTGGAAGTTTGAATTCATTTGGAGTTTGAATTATTTGTTTGAAAATCAAAACAGAAATTCATATTGGAAAAAGAAAAAGCTTTCAGAATAAAAAAAAGTGAAACAGACCCAGCCCATCTGGCCAGCCCAGCAGCCCAACACTAGCCCACCTACTCACCTCGCGCTGAACCGTTTTTCACTGAGCAACTCACCCACCCAGACACTGAGCAGTGGACCCTGTGCCCCCTCTCTCTCACTGTCAGCACGGCCCCACATCGCCAGCCATCGTCTTCACCGCGACCACGTCCCCTGCCGTTGCTGTCGATTGATTGTCGGCGTCAATACGCGTTGATGGCTGAGTTAATTCCGCCTGTGACCACGCTCGATTAATATCCTGCTTCCCCTCTCTCTTTTCCCCAAGCTCCAGCCACTCCCAGCCACCAGGCTGCCTCGAATCGGCTTTGCACCGCCGCTGCTCCGACGAGCTTCTCCAGCGAATTCCGGCCACACCTCGCCGCCCCTCGCCTCCCACTGCACGCAGCCTTGCTCGCCAGCACCAGGCGCACCTGCCAGTGCCTCGCACTCGCCCGCGCGTGCCCCGCAGCCTCGGCTTCATCATCATCTGAGTGCCATCGCCGTCTGTCTCGTCTCCGTCGAGCTTCTCCGGTAAGCTCCGTTCGCCCCAGCACCTCCTGTTGATGCTCCCATCATCCCCAGATCAGCACGCATCTAACACCCCCATCCGTTTGCCTTAGGGCGACCTGCAGCCTCACCTCCGACAGCAAACAGAGCCGCCCGACGCCGATGCCGTCTCCGGTGAGCAATCATCGTTGCATCTATGCGCCCCTTGCCTTCTCGCGACCATGTTGAGCACCGCCACGATTCCCTGAACACGGTGAGCTACTTCCCTCCTCCCCTTGCTTCCTGGTTCATCGCCGACGCCACCGCTAGAGCATGCACCGCCGTTCACCACCACTGGCGCCGCCAGTTTATGTCCAGTGGTTGTGAGCCGTTGGATTTTGATCGTGTGTACGCGATAGAATGACCTAAACGAACCGGTACGCTAAATCTGTGCCGTGCATTGTTAGTTAGATCTGACGGCCAATATTGCTCGATCCACCCGAAGCGGTATCGCCCAATGAGGTTAGGACACGTGGCCAGACTCAGGATTAAAAACAGAAAAATGTTCTATTAGATTTGCAAACTTGAAAAATTCATAACTTTAGTTCTACACGTCCAAATTTTGCAAATTTTATATCAATGGATTTAGCAGAACAAGTACTTTGCAACCATGCATTTTGTTTAATGTTTTTCTTCTGGAAAATTGGTTGAAATTGCAGAAACTTGTGTAGGCTTATTTTGAATATAAAAATTGTTCTAGATATATTTTTAGTATGAAATCTTTGCAAAATGGATTGTTGTGAACCTACTGACCATAGGAACCAACTTATGGATTTAAAAATTTAGTTTGTGAAGTTAAGGAGTAAATATTTGAGTTAGCACATTTCTAGTCAAATAAAAATATTGTTTTTGTTTTAAATGATTTTTGAGTAAAACCTTTGGGAAATGATTTGATTCAAACCTTCTGACCCTAAACACCAAGTTTTGAGAATTAAAATATATTTGGTGAACTCTTTAAAGAATATTGCTTTGCTAAAAGCATTTTCATCCACATAAAATATTGATTTGATTTAAAAATGGTTTATAGATAAAACCTTTTGCAAATGGTTTTACCACTTTAGTAAATGACCACTTTTGAACTTTATAATGTTTAGAGCCTAGTATAAACCACTTTTGCAAGTAAAACTATCTTTTGCATGCTTGCATGCATGACCTTGTTTCTATTATTTTATGTGTGATAAATTGGTTGGAATGCTAGTTGAATCTATGTTTGCTTGATTGAATTGTAGTGGAATTAGAAGAGTGTGATATTTGCAAGATCAAGAAGTGAACCATCATTCTCTACTAAAAAGGCAAGTGACACTATCATCCAAGTCCTACTATTTTCATTACACTTAGTGGATTTTTGTAACATGCATGGAAAGGATTACTATATTTTATGCTATGCTAAATCCTAATAGGATACCCTATTATATTCCTTAGAGAAAACATTGTAGTTGTAGTATGCTTAGCCCTGCTATATATTTGGAATGGGATACATGTTATGATTATATGAAGAGTTGAAAAGATATAAGTTTTATATAATAAAACAAGTACTCAATTAACCACCTGGGTGGACAAGGATACTCAAGATTGGACAAGGTGGCAACAAAAGGAACCATGTTTATATGGCTATATCTTTTTGTATGTGCACTAGAAGAAAACCACCCAGGGACTTAGAGATTGAACATGTTTCTCGTACAGTGGCTTCCGTCTACAGCCACATGCTAAATGTGTAGGGTTCGCAGCATAGAAAACAAAAAATTTCCTACGATGTGAACTATATACCAAGATCTATATATACTAGATACAAACAACGGGCGGATGTATATCCGTAGAGAACATACCCTTGAAGACCGACAAAGCTTAACGAGTTCAACTCGTGGTTGATGTAGACGATCTCTTGCCGATCTCAAGATCGAGAGGAAGTCCTAGCGCCGCAAATCAGCAGCGCATCCGTGCTCACACACACGTTCGAGGCACCGAGCAACCTCCGCCTCCTCGCTCCAGCGATGCAGCGGAAGCACAACTCTTTCTTGCCGAATAGCCACCGGGAACATGTATCTCGCTAGTCCGAGACCATGGGGGATAAATTCTAGAGGGGGAGAGAGATCCTTCACGAGGAGGTGTGTGAGACAAGTGAGGAGGAGGGGCTCCTTTTATAGGAGGAGGGGGGGAACCCCAAGGGGGTGGCCGGCGCATGGGGGCTGCCCCCTTGCACTCCCCTCTTCATGTGGGTGGACACTCCACTCACAAAACTCCTTTAAATTCCCTCCACTCAAAAGTCCACTCAAAAAACCCATTAAATTTCCACCAAATTTAATGCAAACTCTCATTAAATAAAACTCTTTTATTTTATTCAGAATTTTGTCAATTACTTTAATGACAAACATTCACAAATAACCCCTTGCTAGAATTCTATTTCACATGCATAACCACTTTATGCAATTTCACCCGAAAACCTGTTTCGGTATCTAGTGAAATAAATTCCTGCGCTTGTTCATTCTTTCGGCATGAAACATTTGCTCTAATTGGATGTCGGTGTCTCTTAAGTGTGTCACCCTACGGTTCGTGAATAATGCGGACATGATCGAGACCCCTCTCAGATCAATAATCAGAAGCGGGATCTGGAGACCCATACTGACTCCCACACATTCAACGATGACTTTCTTGTGATCGTCGGAACCTTTTACGCTAGTATCTTAATCCCTTTGTTTCACGATATATTACATGTCCGAGATTCGATCATTGGTATCTCCATACCTAGTTTGATCTCGTTACCGTCATGCACTCTTTTCTCGTTCCTGTGATATAACATTCTAGTGATCAAATCACTTGCTTGCAAGCTAATCAATGTGATATCACCGAGAGGGCCCAGAGTATATCTATCCGTCATCGGGATGAACAAATTCCACTCTTGATCCATGAGCCTCAACATAACACTTTATTAGTTCTGAATCCATCTTTATAATCACCCTGTTACGGTGTGACGTTTGATGTTATCAAGAAACTCTTCCGGTGTTAGTGATTGACATGATCTCATGGTCTAAGGATTAGGATCACTTCGTAAGTTGTTATAGCAATATAAACTCAATGACTTTGATCGTAATGCTATACTTCGGATGAGTGTTCATCACATCATTACACTAATGTTGTGATCCCGTTATTAACAACATCCAATGTCCATGATCAGGAAACCTTGATCATCTTGTTAATCAACGAGCTAGTTTATGAGAGAGGCATAACTAGGAACTTTCTGTTTGTTTATTAAACACACATGTATTAACGTTTCCGTATTAATACAATTATAGCATGCAAAATAAACATCTATCATATACTTGGAATACACATAATAAACACTTTATTATTGCCTCTCAGGGCATATTCCCTTCAAAATGGGCTCTGGCTTAGTCAACTACATAGTGGAAGACCCATGCATTGGCATCTTCAGGTTGACTAGAATTGTGTAAGGGAAATATATCCCTACATTGGTGTCTGTATGACAAGCTAGCATTGTGTATTGGGAGGACTCCTATGGAAAGACTTTGTCACATTCTCAATCTGCCGGTACTCCATCTTGGTGAGTACTTATCCAGCGGCCCCTGGTGGCATCAAGATGAGATTGTGTCATGTGGGTAAAGTGTACAACTTCTGCAGAAGATCAAATTCTAAGTACTTAGCCGTGTCCCCGGTTATGGACAATACTGAGCAACTAAGGCCTGAAGCTATGAAAGATCTCGACATTCCAATTTCTCAAAGTAAAACTTGATGGTGACAACAAGGGATTTGAAGCACTTGGAGTTTTCCAAGAAGTTCAGAAAGATTTGACAAAAGATCAAAAACTATTTTGAAAAGATAGGATAAAACTATATTGCTTTCTGTAAAAGAGCCTAAACCCTACTTAGCCAAATAAGCATGTAAATGATAGGATCCACTTATTTCTACATAGTAGTTAAACTTGCCAATACAATTCAAATGTATTGACCCTTGTGGCTGCAACTTATTATGTTGCAGGTTGGTTAGATGTTAGTGAAGTTTATTGATTAGGATTACAAGTCTACAACCAACATGACTGCCTGTGGCACTTTGAAGATGAAGGACTCCATGTTATTGTTATATTCTGCTGCATTGTAATGAGATAGCCAAATGAGCTATGTAAGATGTAATAATTTATTTTATTCCTGTTATAAAGTTGTATTATGACCTTTCTATCTTGATATTACATCTTAACTGTGGATGCTAGCTATTAATCTAGGGACTAGCATTGTAAACATAGGGATCTCTACCTTATTAAAGGTTGGGAACCTTATAAACTTGATGTAGACGTCGTATGTACTAGCTTTAGAACCTAGCAAGGATTAAGAATATACTTTGAGTACGAGATTACTCAGCAAGTCCACTAGAAAAGGAGTGTTTGATGCACTATATCTACAGCCACAGACCATAGGTCGTAGGCAATGCAAGTTGTCGTAAACATTTCTTCAAAGGTTGCTTTTATTCTGAAAAGCTATGACCGTCAGGCTTCACGGGTTTACCAGAACCTTCATGGGGTTCCTTTCCCGCCTCGTTCGCAGCTCCTTCCCGGAACAGGGAGTAACAAGTTATAGTTCTTACACTCTACAGAGGTGCGTCACTTTACCCATGAGAGATCTTAGCTTTGTTGCACATCCGAATTGTAGGTTCATTCACACTTCCTTGGTGTGAGGCCCAGACTAAGATCCAAGCCAATCACTGCCTTCTCCGCGACCCCGCATGTATCCTTGGTGTACGCCAGCACACCTATTGAATTACGGCAATGTCAGTACAGACCGTTCAGATGCCGGAACTATCGTGGGACGTTGAGGGCTCCCACCCATATGCTGCATATCCTCTACGAATTACCATAAATAATATGCACGCTACGAGTGATAACAGCCACGACCCGCACATCCAGCTCCATGCGAGAGGAAAAAGATACAGCTGACTTCTCCGTCCCATTCCAAATCTCATGGTTAACGCGTAATATACGGCGCAAGAATCACTGGCGACATTTGTTGTTAAGTCCTAGGTAATATGTTCCTTTACCACCGGAACTCTTATAGTAGGTTATTACCTCATGGTAAATAGCCTATAATCACATTATTATGAAAATAGTGTTTTCTGACCTTTTTCCAAATGCATGTGATGACAACACTGGATTTGTAAAATACTTTACAGAAAATAATCAAAGGACATGAGAAAGTGTGAACTTGCCTTTTGTGATTTCAAGATTATGCACTCATGGTCTTCAAGACAATATAAGATCCAATTGCGGAAATCTGCATCATTGGTCCGGTAAGGACTAATGTTTAAAGAAGCAAGATGCTTTTATGCATAAGTAATGTAATGCAAGTTGATAAACTCGAATCCCGAGAATAACATTGTTCTAGGGTTTGGTTACAGGAAAGGGTTTCCTTGGAATGTGTTACCCATTTAGATCAAGTTTCACACATGTGCTTCTTATTAAGGCTTGTAAGTGTGTGGAAAACAACATGTATTTATACAACAACAAAATACACAGTATGGAATGCTACTCAAGGTTGCTTACATCTTAATTTTTTATCTTCAAGTTTTACTTTACAAGTAATGTCACTTATAAAGAATTTAAGTATTAACAATGTTATTATACAAGTATAGTATAAAGTAAGGTGTTTACTATTAATTGTTATATGTTGATTGAAGTGGAAAAACGAATAACTTTTGAAGAAAATCTTATTCAACTAATTAGAAGCTTTTAAGTTAATCTTATGAGGTGTTCTTTCTAGTTATAGTCTTTAAGTAAGAAAGAATCACTCCATTTGAATAATGACAGCATTTGTATTTGAGACTTATCTATCTTGGTTTTTAACTTGGTTGGTTTGGTATTAGGATGCTTTATAACTTAATTACAACAGACCAAAGTTAACTATAAAGCATATAATAAAGTCTTTAGTATTATACTTAAAGCTTTGTAACTATAAGTAACTTTAAGAATGTAGATAGACTTAGGGTGTATTACTTATGATACTTGTATCTTGTTCACTTTGTATTGTTTCCTTAGAGTTACTGAAGAATGGCATTACTTCTATTGGAGTAGTGGTTTCTTTACATTATAATGGTATAAAGGAATTTATCTTCCTATAAAGATGTAGTTAAGGTTTATGAATAAGTAAACAATATTATTTACTACTTATGGATTTACTTATAGTGTTTTGATTTGTTTATAGACTTGTGGTTACTATAAAGAATGGTTTTTATTTTATTACAATTATTCTTGGAGATTTTATATTAGATAAGGATTCTTTTATAAAATAATTTATACTTATGGTTGAAAGATAATTTAATAAATTGTATTTAAAGTGGTGTTAAATCATTTTGACCTCATAATGTTAGTATTGAAGATTAATACTATTTATTACATTAGTTGGTTAATTTAAGAAATATTAACAAAATTTATTTGTCATTTTATGAATGATTAACCAAAGAAATAGGTTTAAATTCAAGTTATGAAGGTGTTTAACTTTTTATTTAACTCAAAAGTGGAATATCACATTTTTAACATATAGGTATTATTTTTGTGATCATTTTGGTATATTATACTTATTTTTGTGATTTATAAATAATAAGATATGATTTTAATAAGGTTTAATACTATATAAATACTTAATAAATAATAAATATTTAATTAAGAGGAATAATAATGCATGATTATAGTTTTAAACTCTAATTTTTTATTTTTCTAAGATTTTTGGTATTTTATTTAGATTTTTTACATTTACCATTATTAAAATATTAATTATCAAAGTATTAAAACTTTATAAAGTATTTATTAAATAAAATGTATTTAAATAATTATCATAATAATATTTAATAATAGTTTTAAGTTGTAGATTTTATTTTTCTAAACATTTTCATATATTATATGTATTTTTCTGATTTATAAAACAAAAGATATTAAATTTACAAGATTTAATAATTTTATTTTATTTATGGAATATTGAAATTTGAATTTATAATGTTTTAATTATTCCTAAACAGACACTAATCCTTTTTACACCAGAGCTAACTTACCCAGGGTCCCTGACCCATGGGCCAGTTGCCACATGCCATACCTTACAGTAGCAATTGCATTTGTTACCGCTTCTAATCTTACTCCTAGACAATGACAAGTGGGCCCTGGCCACGTCAGTGTGACACCTAAGCAGAGAGAGGGACCCACCTAGTTGACCAGGCTGGGTCACATAGCGACAGTCAACAGACGCCGGCGAACCCATGGCGGCGGCACTACGGCGCAGGTCACGATGCAATCCAACACGAATTAGAAACTACTGATCCTAGGCTACCTAAAAACGGAGGTGCGGCGTCCTGGAGAGACCGGAAAAATCACCAGTGACGATGACAGTGGAACCAGCACGGCGGCGCACAGTGACAGGTCGGTACAGAGGACGAGGAAAGCCCGAAGAGGGTTCAGTCGAATCAGGAGCTTACCCTGGTTGCAATAGGAGGCTCGGCGAGGCCGGAGGAAGGCTCTAGCATCAGTAATGGTGACGCGGTGGTCGTCGGGCTTTGGGGAGATGGAGTCATTGGCGTCGATTCCCGGCGCCCTTCTTCAATTCTTTGGACCCAGAGGTTCAAGGGAGCTAGGCGAGGCTGTGTGTTTGATCAATGAAGCATGGGGAAGTTCACAGTGGCGGCAATCGACGGTGACCTGAAGCTAGGGTTTTAGTGAGAGGGGAAGAAATCGGGATGACAAAGAGAGAGAGCATGCATGGAGTGATCAGGATGAGGTTTAGGGCATCGCCGTGTCGATCTTATCCCCGCGAAGGCCTCGGTGGCGGCGTGACGTCGATGGCGGCATCGGGTGGTCGGCGACCTTCCAGCGAGCAGCTTGCTGGGGAGGAAGACAACGGATTAGATTTCCAAAAGGGTACGCGGTCTTGGGCTGCTGCTAGTCTGCAGCGAAGTGAGCGGAGTGTTTCTGTGCCACACGTGAGCGTCGGTTAAAAGGTGAGGTACTGGGCCGTGGGCCAATTTCTGGTCTTAGCTCGTTCCTTTATTATTATTATTTTCTGTTTTCTGCTTTGTATTTTACTTTCTTTTCAGATTTGAATTATTTCCATGTTTAAATACCATAATTTCTATACACTATTTAAAATATTCCAGAGGTAATTATACTAATTGATTGCTCTACTTCTCTTGGTATTTTTTAATACCCATAATTTTATTCAAAATTATATATTAAGTAAAATAATTAAGAACTAGGTTTTTTGAATTTTTGTTTAAAACCTTAAAATCTTTCTATAACATTGTTTTTACTTTTATTTGGAGGGATGAAGTTTTAAAATGTTTGATAATATACATAGGGTTTATTTATATGCATTTAATCACATAGAATAGGATAGAATAGTTTACAATATTGGATTCCCACTTATTCCATGCTCATATGGGATAAGTGGTTAGAGAAATGAATTAAAGACTTTGTCTAATGATTATAGATAGAATATTTATAAAATGTTGATGAGAAAACTTATTAATAAGTTTAGAGTTCTGAATTGTAATTAGTCACCCTAGGGTTTAAGGTACTTACTATACTTATTTTCTTTTGTTGATGTGAATAAGGATTAATGGTTAAACACATTATCTTTATATTTGAAATCAGGATGATGTTATCTGGAATGTCTCATGAAAAGGATTTGATAAAGATAACTTCTAAGCACATATAACTATGATAATTGGAAATGATAAGGATGTGCTTAAGTGTTTGGATATAGGAAATTATTCCTATAAAGCATTGTGGAAACAAGATGATAGATCAACAGATGGGATGGATGTTAAGCTTGATTATAGATTTAGGGTTTAATGTTTACCAAGAATTCCTATCTTCTATACTTCATAATTCTGGACTTCTGATTAAGGAATTCCTTTCCTAGATATATTACTTCTTTATGTCCATAATCATGTACTAACATGATGAGCTTTGCTTTATATAAACTTCTTATTCTCCCTTTAGTATTCTAAATCCATTTATAAATGCAATATGCTTAACACTAAAGCTTTCATAATATTCTCATATTTATACTTGGCTATAACAGCTATTCTACTATTAATAATCTCTAACCCAACAAGTGGTTACCTCTAAATCCATTCATACCCTTCCTAAATCATCCATCACAAATACTACTCTAGTAGAGGTTTATATCAAGTTCTACTCTCCTCTAGTGTTTAGTATTTCCCAAGAGGAAAATACTACTTCTTTAATCCAATGTTGCTCTAACATCATTTTAATCCTACTATCTTGTCTCTACTTGACTCCAATATCTAATATTCCAACCTCACATTATATTAATGTGACTTGTAATGACTAATCTAGGATAATATATCTATACTATGGTCCAATCATGTTTTATCCATCAATGTCACTTATACATGGTATAAGCATTCAATATTGGTGAATAAGGCATGATCCTTATAATCCTTTGATCCTTTATGATTCAGGTTTCCAATTGGCTAAACAAGGCTTCATCAATACAACATTACAGTTGTATTACAATTATCTTCTACTTAGCTCTATTGGATTAAGAGATATAATTCATTGACTATACCTACTTGATACAATAGGACTACTCCTGGTAACTATCTTCAGACTTCATCCTTGTAATCTTCTTTGTTACCATATTGATTTGATTTCCTCCAATCACTCCCATCCTATAGATAACATCTAAAACTAGCATCACTATTTACCTCTTCTAACTTCTTTCTTTATAAGCCTTAAGTGAATGCTATAATAAGTACAAGAGTTGATAGGTCAAGAATTGATAGGTTAATACTTGGTAAATCAATAGCTGATTACTCAATATTGATTAACAACAAATATAAGGATAGGATTCAATAGAGATGATAAAGATTGATATGGAAAGAAAGATATATGGTGAATGATCTTAACTTTGGTTTCTTTCCTATTCAATCTCACTAGAGCGTTAAAGTTAGGTATTTCCATTATACTCATGGTATAAGTAGATGAAATTAAGATATAGTTATTACATTCTTATTATTTGTGTTATATTTATAATTTGGTATTCGTGAGTGATTATAATGAATACTACGATATGATCACCTAAAGATCAAATATAAATCATTAAGTAATGTATTAGGGTCTAATTTTATTCCATTTGATCTACCCTTAGATCAAATCATGTTTACCCAAAATAAGGTTTTACAGAGGTCATATTGAAACTTATCGCAGTCAACTTGATGATCTACTTCAATTCCATCAGGTTAAGAGAAGCTTCAATCACTTCAACAAGTTTTTATTTAAAATCGTGAAAATTATTCAGATTTTCTATGCATGAATGCAATGCACACATCTGTGTTCAGCTTATTTCTAAGCTCTAATGCTGGGATCTTACAGGCTCTCCCCCTTAAAATAAACTTTGTCCTCGAAGTTCGCACTCTCATGTTTCGGAGTAACGAATTGTCTTGCAATGATTATGATATGTCTCAACTCCATGTTAACCTCAATGGAAATAATTGTAATATTCCATATCCAATTCCCATACTTCATGATAATCTTCAACTTGTTGTCTTTAATACTCCAAAGTTCCTTTTGCTTTATTCCCTTAGGGATATGTCCGTATAAAATCCTTAAATTGAGGTCGCTGCCTTAGTTGATTTCCCGGATTAAATGTCCTAATCCAACTTCTTTACTTGATCATCGAACTTCCCTACTATATTATGTAAGGTCTAGGAAGTCTCACTAAACCAGGTTTTAAAGTTTATTAATCAATAGTGTGGTCAAAAGACTAATCTTTGATTTGTCATTGTATGATTTATATGGGTGGTACTTACGAAGATTGGATTTGAACTTATTTAGTCCATCCCCATTGAAATTTCTTATTTCCCTGTTCATGACCAATTAGATGTGTTTTATTCCCTCTTAAGGATCACTTAAGAGTTGTTTCCTCTAGACTTAGTCTATTAGGTTTAATCTTTTATCACCTTCAAGCTTTTACCTTATTAAGCTTTAGATAATATTTCATTATCACCAATAGTACTTCTTAAACTTTCATTTATAATGTTTACTCTCCCCCTTAGGGTTTTACTAATGGTCTCTAAACTGCCTAATAAAGTATTTCTTGATTTTATAAATAGAATATTGGTCTCTATCCATCTTACACTCTACCTAGTTAGAGTTTGATGAAAGATCATACGGTGTATCCACACAATTGTGGATCTCCGAAGTGAATCTTTCATCATTATTTGTCTTACTTACTATTCAGACATTTTCGCTTTGATAGGTCAATTTTCACGAAGAGTCTCGAAAAATGATCGCTTAAGTTTTATACTCCTTTAGGTCTTACTAAGATTAGGCCAAATTTTATGCTCTTTATGCAACTTTTAAGATGATCTGGTTAACTATGTTAACCAACACCGGCTATGGTCAAGATACCAACTGTGGATCAATTACCACAATGGATCAAATACCAGCTGCGGATAATTACCAGTTGCGAACCATCCTAGGGTGAATGTATTACCCTACGGTTTCTGACATACCACTGGCATTCTCTCTGAATTGTCAGAGCTTGAATACCCTTTTGGTTCCAAAGCTTCTTATTTATACTCATTCATGATACTTTCATGAACTTGGTACATCTACTTCATTATTAACTTCTTAGCAACTTACTTACTTTGATTGAACCTTAAGTTCCTCACTCGTTGTTGCTCCATATATTCCCTACATTAATCTTCCTTCTTATTGCTGATTAGTAATGATCTGAGCTTGATCCATCCTTCAAATTGCGTTGATACTACTTATATTTGGCTTTACCCTTCAAGTAGGTCTTCATCTTGGTCTTCGGAACTCGTCACTCCCTTACACGAATTCCCATTCCTATCTAGGTCTATAACATCAAGTAATAAGTGGATGTTGCAACATGCATTTGCACACCAAGTCAAACTTCATGTACAGATCTAGTCAATCAAGAAGATCCAAGAAAAACAAATAATCCAAATGTGGTACATATAACACACAATATTCTAAGCCTAGAATATAGTAGTTGAGTATAATATCTCTAGAATTCCGGCTTAGTTGTGTAGTATATGACACCTCCTCATATAGGTTTACATTGTGATACTTAGCACATAGAGTCAAACTATTCTTTATCTCAATAATTACCCAAATTGCTTGAGTGCAATAGGATAATATTGAGCAAAGTGGTCTCAAATTTGGTTTTGACTAAACCTTTGGTCTCACCTTTGGAATGATTAACTATAACCAACCTATCACTAATTAGTAACTAACCTCACATGATCTCTCCAAATGACTAATCAGATTATATTACTAATTTAAACCAAAGATTATTAGAAATTTTTAGCACCCATGACTTCTATCATAGTTCTACCATGTAATTTTCATACTTCTACTCCAAGATAATTCACTAAGTACTTGTCATATTAACTCTTACATCATGGTTTCGGAGCTAATCTCACCATGATCTTGTTATGTCTACCTATACATCATGATTTAAGAGCTAATCTAACCATGATAACTTTGTTTCACGTTACTCTATCATTCAGTCTTAACAGAATCTCACTTCATCACGTGGAATTCTCAAGTGAATTCCACATGATTACTACTCATTAACTCAACATTTATTCGAATGGTATCCTTCATGTTGCCTTTGGTTACCAGCTAACCATAAGATTCCACTATCTTACTTGAATTATAGGATTAGGCTACACCATTAAGACTACTTCAATTGATGGCTTACACTTTCCTACAATATCTTGGTGGGTTATGTCTCCTTGAGAAGACACTAAAGAGCACTATACTTGAGAAAAGATAAATAACTACTCCTAAGAAAGTATGACTTAAGCATCTGACTTAGATGTGACAAGGTTATCCTCAAGTGGATACTCATCGCAAGTCGTAAGATCATTTGGTTTAGATAAGATGGCTCCTATAGTCAATATCCAACCTACAGATCTTTCTAAAAGGGTTTTAATCCTAAGGCCAAAGCATATGCTCTGATACCAACTGCGGTGACCCAGCATACCACTTCATGATGTAGTACACTATAGTCATTGACATAACACCAATGAAACACCATTCACTAGTATTACATCCCTCAGAGTAGTACAACAGAAACATAGCAAGTTCAAGACATGAATATAGGTTACAACTCAACTCTTTACACAAGATCCAGAGAATACTCTAGGTTAAAGAGAGAGAAAGAAACTTCTTACAAAGAAGAATCAGGAATAAATAACTCCTAGCTACCATACTTATTAAACTAGTAACTGAAATACTGGCTTGCATTGCTGCTATTGCAATACTCTACAGAAGTAGGTTCTATGGTTAGAAATTCTAATCTTATCTAATTAGCAACTTCATCTTCACTTGAGTTGATGTATATGCTGACTTCCTTGACTTCATTGAAGAGTTTTAGCTTTTAATGATGATTCCCGGAGCATAACTTGATGTAGACGTCGTATGTATTGGCTTTAGAACCTAGCAAGGATTAAGAAGATACTTTGAGTACGAGCGTACTCAGCAAGTCCAATAGAAAAGGAGTGTTTGATGCACTATATCTATAGCCACAGACCATAGGTCGTAGGCAATGCAAGTTTTCGTAAACATTTCTTCAAAGGTTGCTTTTATTCTGAAAATCTATGACCATCAGCCTTCACGGATTTACCAGAACCTTCATGGGGTTCCTTTCCCGCCGCGTTCGCAGCTCCTTCCCGGAACAGGGAGTAACAAGTTATAGTTCTTACACTCTACAGAGGTGCGTCACTTTACCCATGAGAGATCTTAGCTTTGTTGCACATCCGAATTGCAGGTTCATTCACACTTCCTTGGTGTGAGGCCCAGACTAAGATCCAAGCCAATCACTGCCTTCTCCGCGACCCCGCATGTATCCTTGGTGTACGCCAGCACACCTATTGAATTACGTCAATGTCAGTACAGACCGTTCAGATGCCGGAACTATCGTGGGACGTTGAGGGCTCCCACCCATATGCTGCATATCCTCTACGAATTACCATTAATAATATGCACGCTACGAGTGATAACAGCCACGACCCGCACATCCAGCTCCATGCGAGAGGGAAAAGATACAGCTGACTTCTCCGTCCCATTCCAAATCTCATGGTTAACGCGTAATATACGGCGCAAGAATCACTGGCGACATTGGTTGTTAAGTCGTAGGTAATATGTTCCTTTACCACCGGAACTCTTATAGTAGGTTATTACCTCATGGTAAATAGCCTATAATCACATTATTATGAAAATAGTGTTTTCTGACCTTTTTCCAAATGCAGGTGATGACAACACTGGATTTTTAAAATACTTTACAGAAAATAATCAAAGGACATGAGAAAGTGTGAACTTGCCTTTTGTGATTGCAAGATTATGCACTCATGGTCTTCAAGACAATAAAAGATCCAATTGCGGAAATCTGCATCATTGGTCCGGTAAGGACTAATGTTTAAAGAAGCAAGATGCTTTTATGCATAAGTAATGTAATGCAAGTTGATAAACTCGAATCCCGAGAATAACGTTGTTCTAGGGTTTGGTTACTGGAAAGGGTTTCCTTGGAATGTGTTACCCGTTTAGATTAAGTTTCACACATGTGCTTCTTATTAAGGCTTGTAAGTTTGTGGAAAACAACATGTATTTATACAACAACAAAATACACAGTATGGAATGCTACTCAAGGTTGCTTACATCTTAATTTTTTATCTTCAAGTTTTACTTTACAAGTAATGTCACTTATAAAGAATTTAAGTATTAACAATGTTATTATACAAGTATAGTATAAAGTAAGGTGTTTACTATTAATTGTTATATGTTGATTGAAGTGGAAAAACGAATAACTTTTGAAGAAAATCTTATTCAACTAATTAGAAGCTTTTAAGTTAATCTTATGAGGTGTTCTTTCTAGTTATAGTCTTTAAGTAAGAAAGAATCACTCCATTTGAATAATGACAGCATTTGTATTTGAGACTTATCTATCTTGGTTTTTAACTTGGTTGGTTTGGTATTAGGATGCTTTATAACTTAATTACAACAGACCAAAGTTAACTATAAAGCATATAATAAAGTCTTTAGTATTATACTTAAAGCTTTGTAACTATAAGTAACTTTAAGAATGTAGATAGACTTAGGGTGTATTACCTATGATACTTGTATCTTGTTCACTTTATATTGTTTCCTTAGAGTTACTTAAGAATGGCATTACTTCTATTGGAGTAGTGGTTCCTTTACATTATAATGGTATAAAGGAATTTATCTTCCTATAAAGATGTAGTTAAGGTTTATGAATAAGTAAACAATATTATTTACTACTTATGGATTTACTTATAGTGTTTTGATTTGTTTATAGACTTATGGTTACTATAAAGAATGGTTTTTATTTTATTACAATTATTCTTGGAGATTTTATATTAGATAAGGATTCTTTTATAAAATAATTTATACTTATGGTTGAAAGATAATTTAATAAATTGTATTCAAAGTGGTGTTAAATCATTTTGACCTCATAATGTTAGTATTTAAGATTAATACGATTTATTACATTTAATTGGTTAATTGAAGAAATATTAACAAAATTTATTTGTCATTTTATGAATGATTAACCAAAGAAATAGGTTTAAATTCAAGTTATGAAGGTGTTTAACTTTTTATTTAACTCAAAAGTGGAATATCACATTTTTAACATATAGGTATTATTTTTGTGATCATTTTGGTATATTATACTTATTTTTGTGATTTATAAATAATAAGATATGATTTTACTAAGGTTTAGTACTATATAAATACTTAATAAATAATAAATGTTTAATTAAGAGGAATAATAATGCATGATTATAGTTTTAAACTCTAATTTTTATTTTTCTAAGATTTTTTGTATTTTATTTAGATTTTTAAGATTTACCATTATTAAAATATTAATTATAAAAGTATTAAAACTTTATAAGGTATTTATTAAATAATATTTAGTTAAATAAATTATCATAATAATATTTAATAATAGTTTTAAGTTGTAGATTTTATTTTTCTAAACATTTTCATATATTATATGTATTTTTCTGATTTATAAAACAAAAGATATTAAATTTACAAGATTTAATCATTTTATTTTATTTCTAGAATATTGAAATTTGAATTTATAATGTTTTAATTATTCCTAAACAGACACTAATCCTTTTTACACCAGAGCTAACTTACCCAGGGTCCCTGACCCGTGGGCCAGTTGCCACATGGCATACCTTACAATAGCAATTGCATTTGTTACCGCTTCTAATCTACTCGTAGACAATGACAAGTGGGCCATGGCCACGTCAGTTTGATACCTAAGCAGAGAGAGGGACCCACCTAGTTGACCAGGCTGGGTCACACGGCGGCAGTCAACAAACGCCGGCGACCCCACGGCGGCGGCGCTATGGCGCAGTTGACGATGCAATCCAACACGAATTAGAAACTAATGATCCTAGGCTACCTAAAAACGGCGGTGCGGCGTCCTAGGGAGACCGGAAACATCACCGGCGACGACGACAGCGGAACCAGCACGGCGGCGCATGGTGACAGGTCGGTACATAGGACGAGGAAATCCCGGAGAGGGTTCAGTCGAGTTAGGAGCTTACCCTGGTTGCGATAGGAGGCTCGGCGAGGCCAGAGGAAGGCTCTAGCATCAGTAATGGTGATGGCGGTGGTCGTCGGGCTCCGGGGAGATGGAGTCATTGGCGTCGATTCCCGGCGCCCTTCTTCGATTCTTTTGACCCAGAGGTTCAAGGGAGCTAGGCGAGGCTGTGTGTTTGATGAATGGAGCATGGGGAAGTTCACAGCGGCGGCAATCGACGGTAACCTAAAGCTAGGGTTTCAGTGAGAGGGGAAGAAATCGGGATGAAAGAGAGAGAGAGTACGTGTGGAGTGATCAGGACGAGATTTAGGGCGTCGCCGTGTCGATCTTATCCCCGCGAAGGCCTCGGTGGCGGCGTGACATCGACGGCGGCATCGGGTGGTCGGCGACCTTCCAGCGAGCAGCTTGCCGGGGAGGAAGACGACGAATTAGATTTCCAAAAGGGTACGCGGGCTTGGGCTGTTGCTGGGCTGCAGCGAAGTGAGCGGAGTGTATTTGCTGCCACCCGTGAGCGTCGGTTAAAAGGTGAGGTACTGGGCCATGGGCCACTTTCTGGACTGAGCTCGTTCCTTTATTAATATTTTTTTCTGTTTTCTGCTTTGTATTTTACTTTCTTTTCAGATTTGAATTATTTCCATGTTTAAATACCATAATTTCTATACAGTATTTAAAATATTCTAGAGGTAATTATACTAATTGATTGCTCTACTTATCTTGGTATGAATGCAATGAATGCAATGCACACTTCTGTGTTCAGCTTATTTCTAAGCTCTAATGCTGGGATGTTACAATTCACCACTTGTGTAGTGTTGCCTCTCAATGAGGAAATTTTAATTGCACCTGAACGGTTGTCAACACCCGGGTTTTTAATCCCAGATGCCTGTTATGCCATACATCGCAATCCCAGGATTACCATTTTTGCGAGACATAACAGAATTGGATACCATAGTACATCATCCATTACAAACGATACATAAGTTCTTACACAAATAGGGATCTCATGATCCAGTTCTTAATACAACATCAAGCAGCGGAATACGTAATAGTAACGGTAGTGTGGGCAAAGCTCCATCTTCTGGGTCACAGGCAATGCTGACGATGGGAGATGATCCTAGTTGTCGTAACCTTCCTGGGGTCCATCCTCCAGGTACTCCTCTTCATAGTCTAGCCATGGGAATAGCCAGGGACAAAGCCATGAGTACTCTTTAAGTACTCGCAAACTAATACTAACAGGTAAAGGGGTTTTTGGATAATAGGACACTAGGCTCTAGGGTTGTTTTGCAAAAGCCAGATTTATCTCTACAAAGTTCCAAAGCTAGTCACAATTTTATAACTCCTAAGTGGGATCTTGTACTCATGTCACAACCCTGTTGTGGTCAAGTCAAAGTCTCAATTCATTTCACAAGTCATTTTGAGAAGTCTGACGGGGGAACAGTATGGCCACTCCAACTGTCCATAACCGCGGACATGGAGACATTACCTGATGGGCTAAGGCTCATGCCTCAACATTTTCATCACCAAATCATCAGGTGTTCGGAAACACATGTCCAAAACATTTCAATAGAATGATCCATCATTCCAAGGTTTTCATAACCATTTTTCCACCAAGTATTCCCATCTAAAGTTGATCAAGTTTTATGCTTAGCACTAGCATCTACAGGTGGGGGTAAGCAATAATGAGGGGTGGTAAACTAGTGGAGTTCTAACTAAGTTCAATCTCATACCTTAAGATGACATCAAGATTATCTAGCTTAGGCCAAATTTTATGCTCTTTATGCAACCTTCAAATATTTTTCTAGTATCTATAATTCACTTAAGTAAATTCTAAGTAATAGCTTTGATAAAGAAATAAAGTATAAAGCTTGTAAGTAAAAACTAGGATTGGTTTATCAAGTGGATATGATCACATATGCTTAAGGCATATAGTGGGCAGAGTAACAAGTAGTGGTTTGTGGCATCAGTAGGGTATCTTGCAAGGGTTAGCTTGCATTGGTGCACTTAGTTAATAAAGCTTGCAAGTATTGGCTTGCATAGGTCAACTTGATTAGTAAGGCTTGCCTTGTGCAGAGCAGTGGTTGAAGTTCTCCTCGGCTTCTTCTTCGTAGAATCCTCCTTCCTCCTCGTATCCTTGGTCGGTACTAGCGTCTATAAATAAATACGAGGTACACAATCACCAAGCAATACTTAACTACTTGCAATCATCACACACAAGGGTCCTATAGATGATCTAACATCATCACTAACATTACAAGATTAAGGCTTGGTTTAAATCCTTTTATTTTTAGAAAAGTAATTTCTACTCATTGAAAAACTACTTAAGATTTAATATTCTCCAAACCAAACATGGGATCATGTTGAGACATGTCATTCACCACATATTTTATTCCATGGGAATGTGATTTAAAGTGGTGTCACAATTTAATAAGGTTTTACCCTTTTATTTTAATTAAATAAAGTGATTAGAAATGCCTATATAGCATTCTTTTATTACTTGAACATCATTTCTGTAAGTAAACCTATATATTTTTATATATTCTGAAAGGTAAGGTTAAATGTGATTTTTGAGAGTTGGAATCAACTCAAAAGCTAGTATGGTTTAAATTTGAAAAATGTTTGAATGCAGAAAAGCTTATCCCTTGTTATTTTTACCATGGATGATCTATAGATCCAAATGACTTGAATCCAACGGGCTTGGATTCAGAATTCCCAGACCTTTCCAACAAAATTGGTTTCATTCAATTTGGTGTACTGAATCGACCTGGGTTGATTTTTGAAACTGGGTACAGAAGTGTGTTTGAAATAAAATGGAAAAGGTTTTATTCAAATAACTGGGCTGCGCGGGAGAAGTGAACGGGTCGGCCTGCTAAGCGTAGCACTTCCGCGGGCTGTCTAAGTGGGTGTCCCCACTCGTCAGTGAGATAGGAGGGTGCGAAGCGGTACGGGGCAACGTGGGTCGTTCGATCTGGTTCTAATCCAATGGCTGGGAGTCATCGTCGACGTTGGGCAACGCCGGCGAGAAAGAAACCTAGCGCGGCCAGTGGGGGTTGCTAGGGGCTCACCTGGGTGCTGGCGAGGGTCGGCGAGGCGGGCGAACGACGAAGTCGACGACGACGAACTCAGGGGTGGTCGCGGCAGCTCCTGGGGTGGACGGAATCGATGGCGCCCTTCTTCTCTAGAGGCGGCGGGCTCCGGTGAAATTCTGGCGATGCGCTGCTCGCCTTGCTCCGGGACTGAGGTGGGGTGGTTCTGGGTGAGAGAGGAGTGGAATGGTGTGAAGAATTAGAGCGGGGGAGTCCTCTATTTATAGTCTCGACGGTGAGACCGAACGGCATGGGCAGGCGACGGTGGCGACATGGCTACGGGCTGCTAGAGGCATGGCCGGCGGTGGCGATCGCTTGCTGGTCTCCTGGCGATGCTCTACGGCTTTAATGCGCTTGTAGGGGCAGTGCGATTTGGTCTGGAACACGCGATGCTCTGCGCGGCAAAGACGGCGTCTTCGACGGCGAGCGGTGGCTGTGCGGCACGGGGGGGCGAACGAGGATGTCTGGCGGTCTCCTGGGTCGGTGGTGATCGTGAATGCACGCGGTGAGGGCGGGGCGCGGTCTGTGGGCTTCGGTCGAGGGTGGCGCTCTGGCGCATGCTCGGCACGGTTGGCAGAGGCACGGGCGCGGCGTTCCTAGGCGCTCTGGTCGGTGTCTTCAAGGCAGGGCGGTGACGCATGGGTGATCTCCCAGACAAGGTTGGCATGGCTAGCTTTCTTCCTAGCTTGCTGTCTACACTGGGGTGGCAAGGGTGGCTTCGGCTTCTCACCATTGATGGCATTGCCAAGCTTACAGTGGTTCTAGTGATCAGTTAAGGTTGTTAGATGATCTACTAAGGCTAGTGGTGCCTAGAGAGGGAACAAGTTAGGCTCAAAACATTGCATACTATAGTGTTTTGATTTTGTTTGATTTGTGTCTACAATGTGTTTGATGAAATGGCCGCATGAAATCAAGTTTTGAATTTTGAAAAGATTTTTGGTGGGTGTGCTAGATTGGTGCTGGTGAGTCTGCAGATGCTTGGGTTTTGAAAGTTGAGCCTGTTTGAGTGGTTTTTGAAAAAGTGGGATCTTCCCATATGATAAAGATTCAATTTTGAATTGTCATTTAAACTATACATTTGAAAGTTTCTGGATGATCACAAAGTGGGCCTTGATACTTTGTTATGAGTACAATCAAGGGGTGCAAATATCTAGAATATTTTCTGTTAGGTTCTGAAAGTTTGAGACAGCCAAAGTAGGCATGGGAGTTAAATTGGTCAAAATGACCATTCCTTTATTTTATTTGTTTTGATTTATTTTTCTTTAGGAAAAGTGTGGGAAATGTTTTAGATGATGTTTATTTCACCTAAGAAACATTTTACAAGCAAGGAAACATACAAACAAGGTGGTTCAAAAGAATTTCAAATTCAATGCATACTCACATGCATGCTTTCATAATTTTATTTAGAAAAGTTTTTGTTAACCCTAATTTTGATGATTAGAGTTTGATGATTTAAGTTTAGTATTTTTGGGATGTTACAACGGTACACCTCTTCAATAATAAAGGGCCCTTCCCATTTTGAGAGTAGTTTTCCTGCAAAAAATCTGAGACGACACCTATACAATAGAACTTTCTCACCAACATGAAACTCTCTCTTAAGAATTCTCCTATCATGCCATTTTTTACTTTTTATTTAAAGGGTCTAGCATTTTCATAAGCTTCACTTCTCCACTCATCTAAAGAACTCAAGTCAAGCAGTCTTTTCTTACCAGCAAGTTTAAAATCTCTATTCAGTTCTTTCACTACCCAATAAGCTTTGTGTTATAATTCTAAAGGCAAGTGACAAGCTTTCCCATAAACCATTTTATAAGGAGACATTCCCATAGGATTTTTATAAGCAGTTCTATAAGCCGATAAAGCATCATTCAACTTTTTTGCCCAATTTTTCCTATATCTATTAATGGTGTTTTGCAAGATAGTTTTAATTACTCTATTTGATAATTCTACTTGCCCACTTGTTTGGGGATGATAAGCTGAAGCAATTCTATGATTAACATCATATTTAGCAAGGGTCTTCCTGAAACCACCATGAATAAAATGAGAACCTCCATCAGTCATAAGATATCTAGGCACACCAAACCTAGGAAAAATAACATCCTTAAGAATTTTTAAAGAGGTCTCACCATCAGCACTTTTGTAGGTATGGCTTCTACCCACTTAGTAACATAACCAACAGCAACAAGAATATGAGTGTAACCTTTTGAAGGAGGAAAAGGACCCATAAAGTCAAATCCCCAATAGTCAAATGGTTCAATAACAAGAGAATAATGCATAGGCATTTCATTGCGTCTAGAAATATTACCAACTCTTTGACATTCGTCACATGATAAAACAAACTTCCTTGCATCCTTGAAAAGCGTAGGCCAATAAAATCCAGATTGTAAAACTTTTTTGTGTGGTTCTATCTTCAGCATGATGTCCTCCATAAGCATTGGCATGAAATTTCCTCAATATCTCTTGTTGTTCATATTTTGGAACACATCTTCGCATAATACCATCTACTCCTTTATATAAATGTGCGTCATCCCAAAAATAATGCCTTAAATCATAAAAGAAATCCCTTCTTTGCTGGGCTATAAAGGTTGGAGGCAAATACTTGGAAACAATAAAGTTAGCATACCAATGACTCTTTCACGAGATTACCTTTATTGCAGCCAATTGTTCATTTGGAAAACTATAATTAACAGGCATAGGATCAAAATAAATGTTTTCCAATCGAGACAAATTATCAGCAACAGGATTTTCAGCACCTTTCCTATCTACAATATGTGGATCGAACTCTTGTAAAAGCAACACCCATCTAATAAGCCTAGGCTTAAAATCATTCTTTGTCATAAGGTATTTAATTGCAGCATGATCAGTATGAATAGTAACTTTTTAATCAACAATATAAGGTCTAAACTTATCACAAGCAAAGACTATAGCTAAGAACTCTTTTTCAGTAGTAGCATAATTCTTTTGAGCGGCATCAAGAGTCTTACTAGCATAATGGATAACATTCAACTTTTTATCTATTCGTTGTCCAAGAACAGCACCTACAGCAAAATCACTAGCATCACACATAATTTCAGAGGGTAAATTCCAATCAGTTGGTTGGACAATAGGAGCAGTAATTAAAGCTTTCTTTAGAGTTTCAAAAGCTTCCTTACAATCATCATAAAAAATAAAAGGTACATCTTTCTGGAGAAGATTAGTAAGAGGTTTTTTATCTTCGAGAAATCTTTAATAAACCTTCTATAGAAACTAGCATGACCAAAGATACTACGAATACCTTTAACATCCCTAGGGCAGGGCATTGACGAGGTTCAATCTCGTCAATGCCCATTGTTATGGACTTGGGTTTTGGAGAAGCTGGGATGCTGGAGATATTGGAACGGTTAACAGACAAGCAAAGGAGGAACACGAGATTTACCCAGGTTCAGGCCCCCGGAGGAAAAACCCTACTCCTGCTTGTCTGCTCTTGATTACGGCGAAACCGAAGGTTACAGGGGTGCACAGATGCAATCTGCCATGAGGTACGTATGAGTGAATTGAGAGAGATCCTTCTTGTCGTACCCTCCTGGCCTTTATATAGATAGGCAGGTCTCGGGCTTAGGTCGAGTCGGTTACAGATTAGGGTTTGTCCCCTTTGAAATTCTATCTAGTCTTGACTTGTCCTCCAAGGAGTCGAAAACGTCATGGGCTTGGGCCACCTGAAGTCTTCATGGGTCGCTTGTCTTGATGTGGGCCTTCCTTGGACTGGACCAGATATACCAATGTTGTGTACCCGTGGGGTATATCCATGTCAGTAGCCCCCGAGTGTTCAGTCGAATTGTAGATTTGGCTGAGGACTATTCAATCTTTCGGGTGCAGTTTGACCTTTTTACAGGGAAAATGTTTTTAATTCATAGGGATTGTCGATGCGTGTGCCTGGATCTCCTGACGGATCAGGGCAGTTAACTGTCATAGGACAAAACAACACGATCTTCTTCAAACTCGAGTCCCCAAAGTCAAATCCGGAACGAATGCTGGTGTAATTCGACTCAGGCCGTTGAGGTATTATAGGAGTCGAATCCCAGTGATTTTCAAGTGTTGTACCCAACGCGTCCGTTGGGATTTTTCATCATGTCTGTTGACACGGAAGTTTACTGGCAGAGCGCAGTCAGGTGCGTTACCAGGCCATCAGATGATATCTGCAGGGCTTATCTTTGCGTCGTAGACACAGTATCCGAATTTTGATCACTGCGGAGGTGTTTCGGGTAGCCAAGGAGAATGCTCCTCACTTAGCGTTGGTTTGGGCAAAGTTGCCAAAAATATTTTTGTCGTATTTGATCTGAAGGATCGCAGTCGAAGAATTCATAGGGTGCATGGCCAGCGCTCCCTATGGGAGTAGCCCCCGAGTGTCTGTTCGAGTCATAGACTCGAGCAGAGACTTTAGTTCAGTCATTTGCAGCTTAGGTCCGAAGGACACAATTTTTTCTGATGCTCAACCGATCCTCCCTATGGGAGTAGCTCCCGAGTCCGTAGTGGAGTCGCAGACTCGACGTAGGACTCGAAGAATGTTGCGAGATGCGGTTATCTTAGGTTTTCTCAGGTGTGCGGCCAGCGCTCCTGATAGGAGTAGCCCCCGAGTAGTTTCTCGAATCATAGATTCGAGTAAGTACTTGATTGATCAGATGAAACACTTCTAGCCGTTGCTGGCTTTGCTTTGATGACGTTAGCGCTGACGATTGATGATCTCAACCGTCTGTGGCAGCAGAGATGATGCGACGAGACGATCGTGGTTCCCACCGCCTGACTTGACGTTAACTAGTCACGCGCGGAAGTAGCGAAAATTACGGCGTCTCCTTGATTTCCGTGCATAGTGGACGGCGTGCTGGCGACGGTTCATTGCCGTGCTGACACGTGTAGGGTTAGATTTGGGGTGTCCGCTAGGGCTTCTGGATCAACAGCTTGTGTGCGTCGTCTTCCTCCTTTAATACCGTGGGTAAACGGTGATTTTCTTTTACCCTTTGCCATTTGCTCATCTTTCTTGCCACCATTTTTGCGAGCTTTGCTTTTCTCCACTAGGCACTGGAAGTTCTTCGCTCCTTTCCCTCTGCTTTTCTCCGTGCGCACCGCCGCACTTGTTTTCGCGTGATGGGCAAGCCGAATAAGACCACCGTCGGCGCCAGTTCGAGCGCCGCCGGAGGCGGCAAGAAGGTGACCGCTACGACCCGCATCACTGACGGCGGGGGGAGGCGCACAGAGATGCGTGATGGGGATTTGCGTAAGCTGCACGATGCTGGGTTGATCCCCCAAAACAAGGAGGAAGCCATCCTCCCTAGTGACGAGGTAATCCCGCGCCCACCCGAAGGGTTTCAGGTGATGTTTGTAGCCTTCGTCATTCACGATCTTTCCCTTCCTGTCCATGAATTCCTTCGTGGACTCCTATTTTTCTATGGGATTCAGTTGCATCACCTGTCTACCAATTCGCTTCTCCATATTGCTTGTTTTATCACTCTTTGCGAGTGCTGGCTCGGTATCGAGCCACACTTTGGACTCTTTCGGAAGTTATATTCCTTGAAGATGTAATCTGGCACCGGTGGTGTTTATCCACTCGGCGGCTGCATCATTTCCATCCGATCTTCCATTCAATTCTTCTCTTTTTCTATCTGCGAGTCCGTCTAGCAATGGCGCCGGAAGTCGTTCTACATCCGCGACGTTAAGCTGGACGGTCAACACTATGGGCTTGCCCCTTTCGACTCTAGCAAGCAGATTATCCGAAAGATACATGATGCAACGCTGAGTTGATGTAGGAGCGCTTCATTGGGAACCCCAAGAGCAAGGTATGAAGCAGCACAGTAGCAAGTTTTCCCTCAGTAAGAAATTGAGGTTATCGAACCAGTAGGAGGAAGGAAACGTCACACAGGTGTTGCAAGCAACGCGGAGACCTGCACAACACAAACTCAAGACTTTGCCCCAACGAATCAGTGAGGTTGTCAAGCTCACCGATTTTCTGTAACAAAGGATTAAATGTATGGTGTGGAAGGTGATGATGGTTTGCAACAAGTAAACAAGTATCAGCGGAAGATGTATCAATGGTAAAGATTGGACCGGGGTCCATAGTTCAGTAGAGGTGCTCTCCTTAGATAAACAAAATGGCATGAAGGGTAAACAAATTACAGCAGGGCAACTGACAGAAACTGAGCTAGGCATAACAATGCTATACCAGACAAAAAGATCCTATGAGATTCATTTGGGAAATACAACAATATACATAGACCTCCATCCAACTGCATCTATGACTAGAAGTCCACCTTCAGGTTATCATCCGACCCCGCTCCAGTATTAAGTTGCAAGCAACAGACAACTGCTTTAAGCAAAGTGTGTAAGGTAGTAGTACTCAAACCTTAAGGTAATTAATAAATAAAGTTGAAGGAGTACTTAAGGTGATAACAAAAGATTATCTAAAGCTTGATAAGGTAAAAGCCTGAAGTAATAAAATTCCGATGGGTATGGACTAAGTGTTCAAAACCAAACTTCAGAAGGATTACCAGTATAACTCATACAATGATAAATCAAAGATTAGTCTTTTGGCCTCAATTATTGACTAAATTAAAACCTGTATTAGTGAGACTTCCTAGACCTTACACAGTATAGTAAGAAAGTTTGATGATTAAATAAAAGGAGTTGGATTAGGATACCTAATCAGGAGAAGGAACTAACAAGAGACCCCAAATTAAGAAGTTTATAATAAGGACATATCCCTAAAGAAGGATAGTAAAAAAACTTTGGAGTATTAATAACAACAAGTTGGAGATTACCAAGAATGATAAGAATTCAAGGAAAAGATCTGGATATGGAATGCTACAATTATTCCCATTAAGGTTACCATGGAGTTGAGAAATGTTGTAACCAACACAAGTCAATTCCTTACTCCGAAACGTGAGAGTTTACGAACTTCGGGGACGAAGTTTATTTTAAGGGGGAGAGTCTGTGACATCCCAGCATTAGAGCTTAGAAATAAGCTCAACCCGGATGTGTGCATTGCATTCATGCATAGAAAATATGAATAATTTTCGCGCTTTTTAATAAAAACTTGTCAAAGTGATTGAAGCTTCTCTCAACTTGATGGAATTGAACTAGATCATCAAGTTGACTGCGATAAGTTTCAATATGACCTTTGCTAAAATCTTATTAAGGGTAGATCAAATATAATAAAACTAAATCATCAACACATGGTTTAAGGACTAATAGATGATCCTTAATAAATCATATCATAGTATTCATTATACAACTCATGAATACCAAGTTATAAATATAACTTAAGTAATAGGAACGTAACAACTAAATCTTGATCTATCTTAATCTCATCTACTTATAACATGAGTATCATGGTCATACCTAATCTTAACTCTTTAGTGAGATTGAGTAGGAAGGAAACCAAGTCAAGACCATTCACCACATATTTTTCTTTCCATGTCAATCCTTATCATCCCTATTGAATCTTATTCTAATATCTGTTGTTCAGCAATGTTGAGTAATCAACTATTGATTCACCAATTCTTAACCTATCAATTCTTGATCTATCAACTCTTGTCTTTATCATAACATTCACTGTAAATCCTTTAGAGAATAAGTAAGAAGAGGTAGGTGGTAATGCTAGATTAAGATATCATCTATAGGATGGGAGTGTTTAAAGAGAATTAAATCAATAGGATTATTGATGGATTTAACTCACTCCTGAAATGATAGGAGAGTTATTTGGGATATATAATTATATGGTGATAAAGAAGATTACAAGGATGAATCCTAAAGAAAGTTACCAGGAGTAATCCTATTGGATCAAGTAGGTATAGTCAATGAATAATATCTCTTAGTCCAATAGAGATAAACAGTAGATAATTGTAATACACCTGTAATGTTGTATGAATGAAAGCCTTGATTAGCCAACTGGAAACCTAAACCATCAAGGATCAAAGGATTATAATGATCATGCTTTAGTCACCAAGATTGAATTCTTATATCAGGTATAAGTGACATTGGTGGATAGAACATGATTGAACCCTAGTATAGATATGTTATTCTAGATTAGCCATGACAAGTTACCATGATATGATGTAAGGTCTGTATATAAGATATTGGAGTTAAGTAGATATAAGACAGTATAATTAAGCTGAAGCTAGAGTAGCATGGAGTTATTGAAGTAGTGTTATTCCTCTTAAAGAATAGTAAGATTTTGAGGAAAGTAGTTTGATATATACATCTACTAGAGTAATATTAGTGGTGGATGATTTTGGAAGGGTATGAATGGAGTTAGAAGTAACTACTTGTTGGATTGGAGGTTATCAAAAGTAGAGTAGTTGATATAACCAAGTATGGATATGAGAAGATTATGAAAAGCTTTAGTGTCAGGCTCATTGGATTTATAAATGGATTTAGAAGAATAATAGGTGGATAAGAATATTCTTGTGAAGTAAAGCTCATCATGCTAACACATGATGATGGATATGAAGGAGTAGTATATCTAGGAAAGGAATTCTTTAATTAGAAGTCCAGGATTGTGAATTATGGAAGATAGGAATTCTTGATAAACACTAAACCCTAAATTTTTAACAAAACATAATATCCATTTCATCTGATTGATCTATCATCTTATTTCCACAAAGCTTTATAGGAATATTTTCCTATAACAAATCACTTAAGCACATCTCTATCATTTTCAAATATTATAATCATATGTGTTTAGGAGTCATCTTTATCAATTCTTTTCCATAAGACATTCTAGAAAATAACTTTTTATTTTAAAGGGTGATATCATTAAGGATCACCAATGTAAAGACAATCTGTCTTAACCATTCACCTTTATTCCAAATTATAAAAGAATATAAGTATATTAAGAACCCTAAACCCTAGGGTAAGCATTTATAATTTCAAAACCTAATTAATTTGTTGGTTATAATAAAATATATACATTGCTATTTCCTAGATTCATGGGAATAATATTAACCATATTAATTCCCTAGAACTTTATGTATTAAATTTTAATGAAGGATCACTATATATAAAAGTTTCTTTAATATTATAAGTTAATAGGAATCAAATCTCATGAGTTAATAGTAATGCATTCTTTAATAAGTTTATGAACATTAGATAAATTAAATTCATATGAAAAGACCCTACAAATACTAAAAGGAAAAGTATATATATAAAGAAAATAAAGAAATGATAACAACACATAATAACAGTTCAAAAAATGATACTAAATACATTTTAGTATTGCTACAATTATCTAGCAGATAAATTTCTATAACAAAAAATCAAATCAAATGTTAAAATACAAATTCGGAAATAAAATAGAAAACAGAAAGGAGTAAAGAAAAAGAGAAAACTAGCAGTGCCAGCCCATGGCCCATTCCTCTTCGCCCTATTCGTCCCTCGCGAGCCGCAACCAATCCTCTCTACTCGCTTCGCATAGGCCCAGCTTCGGCCTAGGCCCAGATACCGCTTCATCGTCGTCATCCTCGACGTCACAAGCAGCTCCCTGGAGGCTTCGCCATCGCTCGATGCCAATCAACATTGTTAGCAAAATTGGACCGCCGTGATGCTCGTCGCCGCCCTGGACCTTGCTGATAAGATCGGCCACGCTCTCCTCTATCCATCCATACCAGTATCACTCGCTCTCGTTCTCTCCATCTCTCTTCCGCATGAACACAGAAACCCTAGCTCGCCGGAGGTGCTTGTCGTCGCCGCTAGAGACCACCCCTCTTCCATCTGATCTCGCATATGAGTTTGCCATGTTCGACTCATTCACCTCCCCGATGGAATTGAGATCTCTCGTCCGCAATCGAATCCGATGACTTCAATCTTCCGCCGGTCACCGTCGACCATGGCGACGCCGTTCGACCTCACCTCGCCTTACCACCACCCTCTTCGCGTTCCTGGTAAGTTTTAAGACCGAGTGGCCCATTCCGATTTGTTCTTCGAACACCACAACGCTGTGTCGTCGCTCACCTCTGTCCGCCGCCGCAGATGCTCGTCGGAGCTAGTGCTCCGGTGACCATTTCGGGGCGGCGCGGCCATAGTTCAACTCGCCATCGCATACTGATTCTAACACAACCCTGCATTGTCCCGCGCACGCACTAGATCGCTGGATCGATTAGCAACCTGAGAGGATCAAACACGAGTGACGTCAGCGTGACAAGTTCCTGATGATATAATCCTTTTATTCGATTTATTTTATAAACTCTAGAAATGACGTGGCGGCGACCCCACCAGTCAATGATTGGGAGCTATATGGGTGTGCGGTATAAAAAGTTCAGTGTCTGTTTAGCAAATTGATAAAACAATATTAATTCAAATATAAACATTCGAGAAATTTAAATAAAGTAATTAAATCTTGTAAATTTATTATCTTTTGTTGTATAATTTAGAAAAATATGTTTAATATATGAAAAAATACAGAAAAATAAAATCTATAACATTAAAATATTATCAAACATTATTATTTTAAAAATTTAAATTGTTATTATTTAATAAGAATTTTATAAGTAATAATACTTTGAAAATTCATATTTTAATATTGGAAAATGTTAAAAATATAAATAAAATACCACAAATCTTAGAAAAATAAGAACTATAATTTAATACCATAATCATGCATTATTATTTCACTTAATTAAATATTTATTATTTATTAAGTATTTATATAGTAATAAATCTTATAAAAATCATATCTCATTACTTATAAATCACAAAAATAAATGTAATATACCAAAATGGTCACAAAAATAATATCTACATATTAAAAATATACTATTCCACCTTTAGGTAAATAAAATTTAAAACACTTTAACGACTTGAATTTAAACCTATTTCCTTAATTGATAATTAAGATATGGGTAAATAAAAATTGCTAACATTTATAAAAATTAGCCAATTAGGTCTAATCAATAGTATTCGTCCTAAATATTGATAGTATGAAGTCAAAATGATTTAAGACATTTTAAATACAATTTTATTGAATTATCCTTCAACCATAAGTGTAGATTATTTTATAAAAGGATCCTTACCCAATATAAAATCTCCAAGAATAATTTGTAGTGAAATAAAACCTATTCCTTTACTTTAACCACAAGTTTATCAACATACCAAAACACTATAGTGAATTCATAAGTAGTTAAGTAATATTATTACCTTGATTACAAACCATAACCACTCATTTATAAAAACATAAATGATTCTATTCCATTATAATCTTGAGAAACCACTACACCAAATAAAAGTATAACCATTCTTAAGTAACTTTAAGGAAACATTATAAAGTACACAAGGTACAAATAACATAAGCAATATACCTTAAGTCCATCTATGTCTTTAAAGTTAACTTTAGTCTACAATACTTCAAATACTATGCTAAAGACTTTGTTATGTATTTTATAGTTAACTTTGGTCTATTATAATTAAGTTATAAGCATCTCAAGTCCAGACTATTCAAGCAAGCATAAACAATATCAATCACATTCTGTCAACCATATTCTAAAAACTATCAGAATTGTTTAAACCTTAATAAAGAAATCTTTTCTTCAAAAGTTATTCGTTTTGCCACTTCAGTCAACGGATGACAATTAATCGTAATCACATTACTTTATACTTTACTTATATACTTAGGATTGATAACACTTAAGTTCTTTGTAAGTGACATTACTTGTAAAGTAAAATTTGAAGATAAACACTTATAGTGTAAGCAATCTTGAGTAGCATTTCACATTTGTGTGTATCTCATTGTTTTATGATGTTATAATTACATGTTGTTTCACACGCACTCACCAGCCTTAATAAGAAGCACAAGTGTGAAGCTTATCTAAAAGTACCACACCTTCCAAAATGACCATTCCAGTTTCCAAACCCTAGATCAACGCTATCCCCGGGATTCGAGTTTATCAACTTGCATTACATTACTTATGCATAAAAGCATATTGCTTCTTTAAACATTAGTCCTTACCGGACCAATGATGCTGTTTTAGATATTAGATCTTATATTGACCTAAAGACCGTGAGTGCATAATATTGCAATCACAAAAGGCAAGTTCACACTTGCTCGTGTCCTTTGATTATTTTCTGTAAAGTATTTTGCAAATCCAGTGTTGTCATCACCTGCATTTGAAAAGGGTCAGAAAACACTATTTTCATAATAAATGATTATAGGTTATTTACCATGAGGTAATAACCTACTATGAAAGTTCTGGTGGTAAAGGAACATATTATCTAGGACTTAACAACCAATGTCGCTAGTGATTCTTGCGCTGTATATTACGCGTTAACCATGTGATTTGGAATGGGACGGAGAAGTCAGTCGTATCCTATTCCTCTCGTATGGAGGCAAGACGACCTTAACGTGACGTTGTGATTCCTTGTGCGGATCCAACATATGGGTGGGCACCCTTACTCCCCACACTTTTGGTGTCTAGATTATCTATGAATGGCGTTTAGTGGTATAGTCCATTTAATATGGTACTTGCCAGGGCATCACTAGGTCATAGAGTCTTCGGGAACTCATTAGGGTTTTAGCCTGCCCGAAAGGGGGTTTAACGTAGGTGAGCCGGCCCCGAAGGATCGTGTAGACATATGAGGTCGCGGAGAGGGCAGTGATTGGCTTGGATCTTAGACTAGGCCCCATACCAAGGAAGTATGGACAAGGTCATGACTTTGTTGTGCAACAAGGCTAAGGTATCTCATGGGTAAATTAACGCACCTCTACAGAGTGTAAGAACTGTAACTTGTTACTCCCTGTTCCGGGAAGGATCAGCGAACACGACGGGAAAGGAACACCATGAAAGTTATGGTAAACCTGTGAAGGCTTACGGACACAGCTTTTCATAATAAAAGCAATCTTTGAAGAAATGTTTATGATAACCTGCATTCCCTACGACCTATGGTCTGTGGCTGTAGATATAGTGCATCAAACACTCCTTTTCTAGTGAACTTGCTGAGTATGCTCGTACTCAACGTATCTTGTTAACCCTTGCTAGGTTCTAAAGCCAGTACAGACGATGTCTACATCAAGTTATGCTCCAGGAATAATCATCAAAAGCTCGAGCTCTTCAATGAAGTAAACGAAGTCAACATATACATCAACTAAAGTAAAGACGAAGTTGCTGATTAGATAGAAATATAATCTCTAGTCATAGAACCTACTTCTGTAGAGTATTGCAATAGCAGCAATACAAGCCAAATAGTTAGATGCTAATCTCATTAGCATGATATTTATGAGTTGTTTAATTCTGATTCTTCTTTGTAAGAAGTTTCTTTCTCTCTCTTTAACCTAGAGTGTTCTTTGGATCTTGTGTAAAGAGTTGAGTTGTAACCTATAGTCATGTCTTGGACCTGCTGTGTTTCTGTTGTAACACTCTAAGGGATGTAATACTAGTGAACAGTGTTTCATTGGTGTTATGTCAACGACTATAGTGTACTACATCATGCAGTGGTATGCTGGGTCACCGCAGCTGGTATCAGAGCATATGCTTTGACCTTAGGATTAAAACCCTTTTAGGAAGATCTGTAGGTTGGATAGTGACTATAGGATCCATCTTATCTAAACCAAGTATTCTTATAACTTGTGATGAGTATCCACTTGAGGATAACCTTGTCACACTTAAGTTGGATACTTCAGTCGTTCTTTCTTAGGAGTAATTATTCTACCTTTTCTCGGTATAGTGTTATTTAGTGTCTTCCGAAGGAGACATAACCCACCAAGATACTTTAGGAAAGCAAATTGGTCATAGTGGATTATGATCAAGTGTAAGACATCATATGGAAGTAGTCTTAATGGTGTAGCCTAACTCTAGAATTCAAGTAGAACAGTGGAATTTTATTGTTAGTTGATAACCAAAGACAACATGATGATTATCATTAGGATTAATGTTGATGTAATGGGTAGTAATCCTGTGGGATTCACTTGAGAATTCCCATGACGGAGTAAAATTATGATAAGAATCAATGATAGTGCAATGTGAAGTAAAGTTATCATGGTTAGATTAGCTCCTGAATCATGTAAATAGGTAAAACATAACAAGATCATGTTGAGATTAGCTCCGAAACCATGATGAGAGTATAATTATGACAAGAAATTAGTAAATTAGCCTGAAGTAGAGGTAAGGAAATAACATGGTAGAACTATGATAGAAGTCATAGGTGCTAGAAAATTCCCCTAATCTATAATTTAAGTTAGTGAATAGACTTTGATTAGTCATTTGGAGTGATCATGTGAGGATAGTTACTAAATAAGTAAGATTGGTTATAATTAATCATTCTAAAAGTGAGACGGAAGTTTAGTCAAAATCAAGTTGAGACCACTTTGCTTAAGATTATCCTACTGCACTTGAGCAATTTGGGTAAATATTGAGATAAAGAATAGTTTGACCCTACGTGCTAAGTATCACAATGTAAACCTATACGAGGAGGTGTCATATACTACACAGCTAAGCCTGAATTCTAGAGATATTATACTCAACTACTATATTCCGGTCTTAGAATATTGTGTGTTATATGAACCACATTTGGATTCATTTGTTTTTCTTGGATTTTCTTGATTGACTAGATCTGTACATGAAGTTTCACTTGGTGTGCAAATGCATGTTGCAACATCTAGTTACCACTTGATGTTATAGACCTAGATAGGAATGGGAATTCGTGTAAGGGAGTGACGATTTTCAAAGACCAAGATGAAGACTTACATGAAGAATGAAGCAAAGTATAAGTAATATTAACGCAATTTGAAAGATGGACCAAGTTGAGATCATTACTAGACAGTAATAAGAAGAAAGTCTAGTGTAGGGAATACATGGAGCTACAAGAAGTAATAAACTTAAAGTTACCAATAGTACGTCGAAGAACCGTAGGGTAATACATACACCCTAGGATGGTTCGCAGCTGGTATTTGGTTGACTTAGTTAACCAGATCATCTTAGTATTGCATAAAGAGCATAAAACTTGGCCTAAGCTAAGTAAGACCTAAAGGAGTATAAAATATTAAGCGACCGTCTTTCGAAGCGTTTCGCGAAGTCAGGCCTATTAAAGCGAGAATGTTCAAATAGTAAGTAAGAAAAATAATCTTGGAAGATCTATTTCGGAGATCCACAATTGTGTGGGTATACCGTAAGTTCTTTCATGAGACCTTAAAGAGGTATAGTATAAGATGGATAGAGACTAATATCCTACTTATAAAGCCCATAAATACTATATAGATAGTTTGAAGACTATTAGTAAACCCTAAGGGGGAGAGTAAACATTTGAAATGAAAGTATCATTATCTGACTTTCCGAATAAAGAATGGATAAGAAGGACTAACCTACAACAACAGCAAGCCTTATTTTCAGAAGGTTAAAAGAAAGTCATCAGAAAAGTACTCTCTGAAGTATGTCTGGATGAAAAATTGAAGTTTACTTCAAGGTAGTAGTACTCAAACCTTAAGGTAATTAATAAATAAAGCTGAAGGAGTACTTAAGGTGATAACAAAAGATTATCCAAAGCTTGATAAGGTAAAAGCCTGAAGTAATAAAATATAATAGTCCTAACAGACTCATTCTAAAAGAAACAACTCTTAAGTGATCCTTAAGAGAGAATAAAGCACAACCAATTATATATGTGTCAACAAACAAGAAATTCCGATGGGTATGGACTAAATATGTTCAAAACCAAACTTCAGAAGGATTACCAGTATAACTCATACAATGATAAATCAAAGATTAGTCTTTTGGCCTCAATTATTGACTAAACTAAAACCTGTTTTAGTGAGACTTCCTAGACCTTACACAATATAGTAAGAAAGTTCGATGATTAAATAAAAGGAGTTGGATTAGGATACCTAATCCGGATAAGGAACTAAGAAGAGACCTCAAATTAAGGAGTTTATAATAAGGACACATCCCTAAAGAAGGATAGTAAAAGAAACTTTGGAGTATTAAAGACAACAAGTTGGAGATTACCAACAATGATAAGAATTCAAGGAAAAGATCTGGATATGGAATGCTACAATTATTCCCATTAAGGTTACCATGGAGTTGAGAAATGCCGTAACCAACACAAGTCAATTCCTTACACCAAAACGTGAGAGTTTACGAACTTCGGGGACAAAGTTTATTTTAAGGGGGGAGTCTGTGACATCCCAGCATTAGAGCTTAGAAATAAGCTAAACCTAGATGTGTGCATTGCATTCATGCATAGAAAATTTGAATAATTTTCGCGCTTTTCAATAAAAACTTGTCAAAGTGATTGAAGCTTCTCTCAACTTGATGGAATTGAAGTAGATCATCAAGTAGACTGTGATAAGTTTCAATATGACCTTTGCTAAAGCCTTATTTTGGGAAAACATGATTTGATCTAAGGGTAGATCAAATATAATAAAACTAAATCACCAACACATGGCTTAAGGACTAATAGTTGATCCTTAATAAATCATATCATAGTATTCATTATACAACTCATGAATACCAAGTTATAAATATAACTTAAGTAATAGGAATGTAACAACTAAATCTTGATCTATCTTAATCTCATCTACTTATACCATGAGTATCATGGTCATACCTAACCTTAAATCTTTAGTGAGATTGAGTAGGAACGAAACCAAGTCAAGACCATTCACCACATATTTTTCTTTCCATGTCAATCCTTATCATCCCTATTGAATCTTATTCTAATATTTGTTGTTCATCAATGTTGAGTAATCAACTATTGATTCACCAATTCTTAACTTATCAATTCTTGATCTATCAACTCTTGTCTTTATCATAACATTCAGTGTAAATCCTTTAGAGAAGAAGTAAGAAGAGGTAGGTGGTAATGCTATATTCAGATATCATCTATAGGATGGGAGTGTTTGAAGAGAATTAAATCAATAGGATTATTGATGGAGTTAACTCACTCCTGAAATGATAGGAGAGTTATTTGGGATATATAATTATATGGTGATAAAGAAGATTACAAGGATGAATCCTGAAGAAAGTTACCAGGAGTAATCCTATTGGATCAAGTAGGTATAGTCAATGAATAATATCTCTTAGTCCAATAGAGATAAACAGAAGATAATTGTAATACAACTGTAATGTTGTATGAATGAAAGCCTTGATTAGCCAACTGCAAACCTAAACCATAAAGGATCAAAGGATTATAATGATCATGATTTAGTCACCAAGATTGAATGCTTATATCAGGTATAAGTGACATTGGTGGATAGAACATGATTAAACCCTAGTATAGATATGTTATTCTAGGTTAGACATTACAAGTTACCATGATATGATGTAAGGCCTGTATATAAGATACTGGAGTTAAGTAGATATAAGACAGTATAATTAAGCTGAAGCTAGAGTAGCATGGAGTTATTGAAGTAGTGTTATTCCTCTTAAAGAATAGTAACATGTTGAGGAAAGTAGTTTGATATACACATCTACTGGAGTAATATTAGTGGTGGATGATTTTGGAAGGGTATGAATGGAGTTAGAAGTAACTACTTGTTGGATTGGAGGTTATCAACAATAGAGTAGTTGATATAACCAAGTATGGATATGAGAAGATTATGAAAAGCTTTAGTGTCAGGCTCATTGGATTTATAAATGGATTTAGAAGAATAATAGGTGGATAAGAATATTCTTGTGAAGTAAAGCTCATCATGTTAACACATGATGATGGATATGAAGGAGTAGTATATCTAGGAAAGGAATTCTTTAATTAGAAGTCCAAGATTGTGAATTATGGAAGATAGGAATTCTTGATAAACACTAAACCCTAAATCTTTGACCAAACATAATATCCATTTCATCTGATTGATCTATCATCTTATTTCCACAAAGCATTATAGGAATATTTTCCTATAACAAATCACTTAAGCACATCTCTGTCATTTTCAAATATTATAATCATATGTGTTTAGGAGTCATCTTTATCAATTCTTTTCCATAAGACATTCCAGGAAATAACTTTCTATTTTAAAGGGTGATATCATTAAGGATCACCAATGTAAAGATAATATGTCTTAACCATTCACCTTTATTCCCAATTATAAAAGAATATAAGTATATTAAGAACCCTAAACCCTAGGGTAAGCATTTATAATTTCAAACCCTAATTACTTTGTTGGTTATAACAAAATATATACATTGATATTTCCTAGATTCATGGGAATAATATTAACCATATTAATTCCCTAGAACTTTATGTATTAAATTTTAATGAAGGATCACTATATATAAAAGTTTCTTTAATATTATAAGTTAATAGGAGTCAAATCTCATGAGTTAATAGTAATGCATTCTTTAATAAGTTTATGAACATTAGATAAATTAAATTCATATGAAAAGACCCTACAAATACTAAAAGGAAAAGTATATATATAAAGAAAATAAAGAAATGATAACACCACATAATAAAAGTTCACAAAATGATACTAAATACATTTTAGTGTTGCTACAATTATATAGCAGATAAATTTCTATAAGAAAATTTCAAATCAAATGTTAAAATACAAATCTGGAAATAAAATAGAAAACAAAAAGGAGTAAAGAAAAAGAGAAAACTAGCAGTGCCAGTCGACGGCCCATTTCCTCTTCGCCCTATTCGTCCCTCGCAAGCTGCAGCCAATCCTCTCCGCTCGCTTTGCATCGGTCCAGCTTTGGCCCTGGTCCAGATACCGCTTCATCGCCGTCTTCCTCGACGTCACAAGCAGCTCTCTGGAGGCTTCGCCGTCGCTCGATGCCAATCAACATCGTCAGCAAAATTGGACCACCGTGATGCTCGCCGCCGCCCTGGACCTTGCTGATAAGATCGGCCACGCTCTCCTCTATCCATCCATACCAGTATCACTCGCTCCCGTTCTCTCCATCTCTCTTCCGCATGAACACAGAAACCCTATTTCACCGGAGGTGCTTGTCGTCGCCGCTAGAGACCACCCCTCTACCATCTGATCTCGCCTATGAGTTTGCCATGTTCGACTCATTCATCTCCCCGATGGAATTGAGCTCTATCGTCTGCAATCGAATCCAACGACTTCAATCTTCTGCCGATCACCGTCGACCATGGCGACGCCGTTCGACCTCACCTCGCCTTACCACCACCCTCTTCGCGTTCCTGGTAAGTTTTAAGACCGAGTGTCCCATTCCGATTTGTTCTTCGAACACCACAACGTCGTGTCGTCGCTCACCTCTGTCCGCCGCCGCAGATGCTCGTCGGAGCTAGTGCTCCGGTGACCATTTCGGGGCGGCGCGGCCATAGTTCAACTCGCCATCGCATGCCGATTCTAACACAACCCTGCAATGCCCCGCGCGCGCACTAGATCGCTGGATCGATTAGCAACCTGAGAGGATCAAACACGAGTGACGTCAGCTTGACAAGCTGTTGATGACATAATCCTTTTATTCGATTTATTTTATAATCTCTCGAAATGACGTGGCAGCGACCCCACCAGTCAGTGACTGGGGCTAGATGGGTGTGCGGTATAAAAAGTTCAGTGTCTATTTAGCAAATTGATAAAACAATATTAATTCAAAAAAAAATCCAGAAATTGAAATAAAGTAATTAAATCTTGTAAATTTAGTATCTTTTATTTCATAATTCCGAAAAAATATGTTTAATATATGAAAATTTTCAGAACAATAAAATCTATAACATTAAACTATTATCAAACATTATTATTTTAACAATTTAAATTATTATTATTTAATAAGAATTTTATAAGTAATAATACTTTGAAAATTCATATTTTAATATTGGAAAATGTTAAAAATATAAATAAAATACCAAAAATCTTAGAAAAATAAGAACTATAATTTAAAACCATAATCATTCATTATTATTTCACTTAATTAAATATTTATTATTTATTAAGTATTTATATAGTAATAAATCTTATAAAAATCATATCTCATTACTTATAAATCACAAAAATAAATCTAATATACCAAAATGATCACAAAAATAATATCTACATGTTAAAAATATAATATTCCACTTTTGAGGTAAATAAAAATTTAAAACACTTTAACAGCTGGAATTTAAACTTATTTCCTTAATTGATAATTAAGATATGGGTAAATAAAAATTACTAACATTTATAAAAATTAGCCAATTTGGTCTAATCAATAGTATTAGTCCTAAGTATTGATAGTATGAAGTCAAAATGGTTAACCACATTTTAAATACAATGTTATTGAATTATCCTTCAACCATAAGTGTAGATTATTTTATAAAAGGATCCTTATCCAATATGAAATCTCCAAGAATATTTTTTAGTGAAATAAAACCTATTTCTTTAATTTAACCACAAGTTTATCAACATACCAAAACACTATAGTGAATTCATAAGTAGTTAAGTAATATTATTACCTTGATTACAAACCATAACCACTCATTTATAAAAACATAAATGATTCTATTCCATTATAATCTTGAGAAACCACTACACCAAATAAAAGTATAACCATTCTTAAGTAACTTTAAGGAAACATTATAAAGTACACAAGGTACAAATAACATAAGCAATATACCTTAAGTCCATCTATGTCTTTAAAGTTAACTTTAGTCTACAATACTTCAAATACTATGCTAAAGACTTTGTTATGTATTTTATAGTTAACTTTGGTCTGTTATAATTAAGTTATAAGCATCTCAAGTACAGACTATTCAAGCAAGCATAAACAATATCAATCACATTTTGTCAACCATATTCTAAAAACTATCAGAATTGTTTAAACCTTAATAAAGAAATCTTTTCTTCAAAAGTTATTCATTTTGCCACTTTAGTCAACAGATGATAATTAATGGTAATCACATTACTTTATACTTTACTTATATACTTAGGATTGATAACACTTAAGTTCTTTGTAAGTGACATTACTTGTAAAGTAAAATTTGAAGATAAACACTTATAGTGTAAGCAATCTTGAGTAGCATTTCACATTTGTGTGTATCTCATTGTTTTATGATGTTATAATTACATGTTGTTTCACACGCACTCACCAGCCTTAATAAGAAGCACAAGTGTGAAGCTTATCTAAAAGTACCACACCTTCCAAAATGACCATTCCAGTTTCCAAACCCTAGATCAAAGCTATCCCCGGGATTCGAGTTTATCAACTTGCATTACATTACTTATGCATAAAAGCATCTTGCTTCTTTAAACATTAGTCCTTACCTGACCAATGATGCTGATTTCAGATATTGGATCTTATATTGACCTAAAGACCGTGAGTGCATAATCTTGCAATCACAAAAGGCAAGTTCACACTTGCTCATGTCCTTTGATTATTTTCTGTAAAGTATTTTGCAAATCCAGTGTTGTCATCACCTGCATTTGAAAAGGGTCAGAAAACACTATTTTCATAATAAATGATTATAGGTTATCTACCATGAGGTAATAACCTACTATGAAAGTTCCGGTGGTAAAGGAACATATTATCTAGGACTGAACAACCAATGTCGCTAGTGATTCTTGCGCCGTATATTACGCGTTAACCATGAGATTTGGAATGGGACGGAGAAGTCAGTTGTATCCTTTTCCACTCGTATGGAGGCAAGACGGCCTTAACGTGACGTTGTGATTCCTTGTGCGGATCCAACATATGGGTGGGAACCCTTACGCCCCACACTTTTGGTGTCTAGATTATCTATGAATGGTGTTTAGTGGTATAGTACATTTAATATGGTACTTTCCGGGGCATCACCAGGTCATAGAGTCTTCGGGAACTCATCAGGGTTTTAGCCTGCCCGAAAGGGGGCTTAACGGAGGTTGCGGAGAGGGCAGTGATTGGCTTGGATCTTAGACGGGGCCCCATACCAAGGAAGTATGGACAAGGTCATGACTTGGTTGTGCATCAAGGCTAAGGTCTCTCATGGGTAAAGTAACGCACCTCTCTAGAGTGTAAGAACTGTAACTTGTTACTCCCTGTTCCGGGAAGGAGCTGCGAATGTGGCGGGAAAGGAACTCCATGAAAGTTCTGGTAAACCTGTGAAGGCTGACGGACATAGCTTTTCAGAATAAAAGCAACCTTTGAAGAAATGTTTACGAAAACCTACATTGCCTACGACCTATGGTCTGTGGCTGTAGATATAGTGCATCAGACACTCCTTTTCTAGTGAACTTGCTATGTACGCTCATACTCAACGTATCTTCTTAACCCTTGCTAGGTTCTAAAGCCAGTACAGACGATGTCTACATCAAGTTATGCTCCAGGAATAATCATCAAAAGCTCAAGCTCTTCAATGAAGTAAAAGAAGTCAGCATATACATCAACTAAAGTGAAGACGAAGTTGCTGATTAGATAGAAATATAATCTCTAGTCATAGAACCTACTTCTATAGAGTATTGCAATAGCAGCAATACAAGCCAAATAGTTAGATGCTAATCTCATTAGCATGATATTTATGAGTTGTTTAATTCTGATTCTTCTTTGTAAGAAGTTTATTTCTCTCTCTTTAACCTAGAGTGTTCTCTGGATCTTGTGTAAAGAGTTGAGTTGTAACCTATAGCCATGTCTTTGACCTGCTGTGTTTCTGTTGTACCACTTTGAGGGATGTAATACTAGTGAACGGTGTTTCATTGGTGTTATGTCAACGACTATAGTGTACTAGATCATGCAGTGGTATGCTGGGTCACCGCACCATGGTAAAATATTGACTTTTGCTTTTGTCCCGTCTAATTCCGAAAATATTGATTTTCTGCCTTTCTGGAACCAAAAACAGAAGAAAACATGCAACTGGCACTGTGGCAACTTGTTAATAGGTTACTTCCAGAAAAGATATAAAAAACCTCAAAGTGTAGACAAAGCAAAGCAAAGTGGATACTAAACAAGCATGGAACATCAAAAATTATAGATACGTTTCCGACGTATCAAGCATCCCCAAGCTTAAATCTGCTTGTCCTCGAGTAGGTAAGTGATAAAAGAATAATTTTTTAGGTGACATGCACCATCAAAACCAAGATCAAACCATTTGCAAGCATTGAAAGTTGGGATCAAAGAACTCTAAATATGTGCATGAAAAATGGAGTTCTAACAGTAAGACAAAGTAACTATGAATGCAACATGAAAGGCTACAAACAAAGATCATGAATAACATGCATTGAAAAACGTTTGTTTGTTTCACATACAGAAAACATGGCATAGTGGCAATCAACTTGTCCCTCATAGAGTAGAAAATATATGCATGGAACACCTTCAAAGTTCATAAGAGCGACTATATACAAATAGCACAAGAACAAGTAATATTACAATATGCATCAATCAGTAAGTTTTGGGACACTGCACACAGAATGGCAACTATGCTCTCTTAATGGTGCCTAAAGGTAGAAGGTGGAGACTCTCAATAATAGTGTAAGAAAGGCCCTTCATAAGGGAAGCAGGGATTTCAAGTTTCAAAAAGAGATTCCAAAGATTATGGTACTTGTTAGCTTTCAGCCCTCATTGCCCCTATCATAAGCATCTTGAACTTATTAAGGTTAAAGTGCACAAACTATGGAGTATATTCTTGACAAAGTATAAGTTGGCAATCTCATGTCCCTTGAATACAAGAGCCACACCTCATGCTACTCAACTATAGTCACCTGTAAGTTCTTGTCATTGTAAGTACATGCATATCATGGAGAACCGCCAACGGGGTACCCCTTGCACATGGTACATGAGCTATCCCATAACCAAAATCAACGCAAAAAAAATCCCATAACCAAAATGACAAGGCAAGCAGACAGTGAGCATCTCAGCGATCTTTTTATTTACTATATGCATAGCTTTTTATTGAGGATGCTTTATAGATAGCTCACTATGGTGATGCTGCAAGTTTCCACCATGATTACGCATGGCTTAGGCTAGCGGCCCAAGCGTTTCTCTAACACAAAATACATAACTCCACGGACTTACAAGCTCCCTCTTTATTTCACACCGGTGACATCCATAGACAAAAGAGCATGATATCAACCGTGTACAAAGTACAAGTGCAATGTTGAAAACATTCCCCATGACAGCATGGTTCTGCTAATTCCAACGTCTAAGTGCAAGCATATACAACATAGACGACACAATGGTTCAAGTTTATTAGGGGCAAAGAATATAAAGTGTGCCATCAAGTTCATGAGGGATTTAATCACTAAGTTTTCACATAACAAAATACTTTTTAATTGAAAGATAGCTGAAAAGAAGAATATACTTGGAATGGTGTAACACACCATGCATAGGAATTTATAGTGGACACTTTGGAATAACTTGGTTTCTTGGGAGTCGGAAGCATGAGTAGAGCTTACTCATACAAGTGGAGGCTAGCAAAAGACTGGGAGCAACCAACTAAGAGAGCAATAATGGCCATAATCATGTAGAGCGACAAAACATTACTAATCAAAGCATAGAGTGGTACTACAAGTCAAGGACTAAATGATCATATAGGCTATGGTGACTTGTTCATAGTCATAACATGGTGTGAGCATGTGCCAAGTCAAACCAAACAAAGCATCAAAGGAGAATACCACAATACTATGCTTTTGTATGCTAAAACAACGCATGATTTCTTCAAGGCATACTAAGCAATCCCAATTGTTTGTAACAAGACATGATACAGCAATAATCACTAATCATAAGGTCAAAACAACACCTATCATGTCATGCTAAAGTCTAAGTCACAATCAATGCAAGCTCCTCTTGCACTTTGAAGCAGGAACTTCCTACTCCTTTCCAAGACCAATTGATTTATTTGAAACAATACAGCGAGAACGGGGGTCCAAACTACTTTATTCAAGCAAACTAAACAAACTAAGCAAATCAAACCAAAACTAATACGCTCCAAGAACAACATAACAGTGTATGAAACAATAAAAACGAAATGTCTAGACAGACCTGAGCTTTTTATTGATGAAGAAGGGGATGCCTTGGGCATCCCCAAGCTTTGACGCTTGTACCTCTTGGATATTTCTTGGGGTGACACCATGGTGGCATCCCCAAGATTTAGCTTTTATCCATTCTTCATCTCATTACAACATTCTCTCTCTACACCTGAAATATTTCCTTCATACAAAACTTCACACAATCTTCATTAGCAACATTAGTGTATTCAAAAGATAGTAGACCTTTGGGCTAAGCTTTGGAACAGCAAAAATTTTCACTAAAAACACAAGCTACTGAAGAAACTCCTTAAAAACGCTCAATTCCCCAAAAGAGAACTCAAAAAGGAATCAATAAGAAGCAAATGCAAATAATGGCAAAAATCTGTCAAAACAGACCAGCAGGTAGAAACCGATTTTTTCGAAAATTTTATGTTGCTTAAATAAAAAAGTGTTGAACTAACGAAAGTTATACAACATACTGGAGGATTTATTCGTAAAATATCAGCTCAATCCGAGTTAATGAGACTCCTCACGAATTTCTATGGTGGAGGACATAAATCTGTTTTGGGACAGCAACTGCCCAAATCTTACTAACCTCTCATTAGAGGTCATTCTAGGCACAAAAAGCAAACAAAAAGGATAAGTAGAGGTCATTACTGAAGTAATAACTTCCAAGACTCAAGGAAACTCTTAGGTTATCTCCCAACAAGTACTTTTCTTTAATGCCTTTAAGTTAGGCATGATAGCTTGAGAAGATGCTCACATCAGAACTATGAGTTGAAGTAAGAGAGAGCATCAAGAAACAAATTCAAAACACATTTGAGTCTAACCCACCTCTCTAGCAATAGTATTTAACTTATCAATTTGTTCCCATAAGTGTTTCCTTTTTGTGACAAATGGTGTTCCTCATAATAATACTTTTGTTCTTCCGTGAACCCACCTTGCCAATAAGAACTAGATTCAAAGAAACCATCCATTGATAGAAAGCATGACCAAGCAAGGCAATAACAGACTAGCAAACAGAGTAGGAACTAATTTTTTTGTGTTTTTTAATAGAGAAAGAAAACCAACTAAACTATTTTTTTGGAGTTTTTGAAAACAAGAGGCAAACAAAACAAAACAAAACAAAACAAAAGAAACTAAGCAAACTAAAAACAAAGTAAAGAGAAAGGAAGTGGAGGACTCCCTTGTGAAGACGTCCTTAGCCTCCCCGGCAATGGCGCCAGAAAAGTTTGATGCAGCGCTGAGTTGATGTAGGAGCGCTTCGTTGGGAACCCCAAGAGCAAGGTGTGAAGCAGCACAGCAGCAAGTTTTCCCTCAGTAAAAAACCGAGGTTATCGAACCAGTAGGAGGAAGGAAACGTCACACAGGTGTTGCAAGCAACGCGGATACCTGCACAACACAAACTCAAGACTTTACCCCAACGAATCAGTGAGGTTGTCAAGCTCACCGGTTTGCTGTAACAACGGATTAAACGTATGGTGTAGAAGGTGATGATGGTTTGCAACAAGTAAACAAGTAACTGTGGAAGATGTATCAATGGTAAAGATTGGACCGGGGTCCATAGTTCACTAGAGGTGCTCTCCTTAGATAAAAAACATGGCATGAAGGGTAAACAAATTGCAGCAGGGAAATTGACAGGAACTGAACAAGGCATAACAATGCAATACCAGACAAAAAGATCCTATGAGATTCATTTAGGCAATACAACAATATACATAGACCTCCATCCAACTGCATCTATGACTAGAAGTCCACCTTCAGGTTATCATCCGACCCCCTCCAGTATTAAGTTGCAAGCAACAGACAAATGCTTTAAGCAAAGTGTGTAAGGTAAACAATCCACTTGTTCCATGAACAAGAGACCGTTGTTTTCTCCCTAGTGGCAACAACACATATACAACCAAAGATATTTCTGTCACTTCCCTTGGAAACTAGAGGCATGAACCCACTATCGAGCATAAATACCCCCTCCTGGAGTCACTAGCAACTACTTGGCCATGATAGCTACTAACAACGGAGAGCATGCAAGATCACAAACAACACATACATGATAGAATCATAAGACAAAACCATTAATCAATCTGACATAATAATCTCAATATCCATTGGATCCCTGCAAACACAACATGCATGATTACAAATAGATTAGATCTTGATCATGAACGGAGATCACAAGATCTATACATGAAAGCACAAGGAGGAGATACAACCATCTAGCTACTACATGGACCTGTAGTCCAAGGTGGAACTACTCACGCATCATACCGGAGAAGAAGGCCTCCGGGATGATCTTCCCTCCGGCAGGGCGCCGGGAAGAACTTCAGATCCCCCTGATCTAGGGCCGATGGTGGCGGCGGCTATAGAAGGTTTCGTGGAGTTTTGATTGGGTGCCTAGGATTTCTGCATCAGGGGCTTCTTATAGGCGAGGAGGCGAGGCAGGGAGGCGACCAGGGGGGCCACACCCTGCCCAGGCGCGGGCCCACCCTGGTCGCGCCTAGGGGGGTCTGGCCGCCCTGGCTCGCCTCTCCATCTTGTCTTATGGATTCGTGTTGCCCACGGTAAAATATTGACTTTGGCTTTTGTCCCGTCCAATTCCGAGAATATTGATTTTCTGCCTTTCTGGAACCAAAAACAGAAGAAAACATGCAACTGGCACTGTGGCAACTTGGTAATAGGTTAGTTCCAAAAAAGATATAAAAACACCTCAAAGTGTAAACAAAGCAAAGCAAAGTGGATACTAAACAAGCATGGAACATCAAAAATTATAGATACGTTTTTGACGTATCAAGATCGTGGAAGAACCACATCCTGGAAGGTGAATTCGAAGAGATAGAGGGGCTCTATCAGTGAGTGGAGGATCTTCAGCTGGTGCCAGGTAAAGAGGTCAATGGTGTCGACATCATCCGCACCTTCTTCAAGCGCCGGGTGCAGCCACTCCAAGCGAGGGTGCACCCAATGTACCTCTACGTCGGCCCTAGCGATCTGACGAGGGTTTCACCCAATGAATTATCTTCGGGTGACCTGGATAGGGCCCTACAGCCTCCGCTGAAGGCCAACACCGACGAGGACCTCCGGAGGAAGTCTTTGACCACTCCTTTTAGTGCCAAGAAAGTCGTTTCTCAGGTGATAATTGTTCGTGCGCGTAGCGCTTTTTTCAAGTGTTCGCTGCTTGCTGTTGTTATTTATCTTGTTTCCATTTTCCTTTCGCTTGTAGTGCCTCAAGGTAATAGGGTCTATTCCTCCTCTGCCTGAGAAGTATTCGGAAGCGCCGAACAATGAGGAGGTGGACTATGAGTCCGAGATTCCTCTAGCGCAGTCTCCGACCTTGGAAGCCCCCGAGCCGAGCGAAGGGCGGACCCGAAAGCATTCTCGAAGCGAGTCTTTGGATGCGTCTACCCCACCAACTCCAAGGGGTTCGTTCTCCCTCGAGCAGCATGACGAGGATGAAGGTGCATCGTCTACACCCTTCCTTGTTGTGCCCCTTTGGGCGGTGGCTCCGCAACCATCGGCCAAGAAGAAGAAGGAGAAGGCGGCTCCCGTCTTCAACTTATCGGACATCGAGTCGTAAGTGACTTCACCTCTGTCTTTTTCTGTCGTCTATCTGAGTAGTGTGAGTTGTTGTTGATCAAATATTTACTTGGAGCCATTCTTCGGAGGGTCCCCTTGACGGGGACACTCAGGAGGTTGTAGCGGAGTCGAAGCCGACGACTTCTATCCCCAGGTGGTGGCCGAATCTGAGGACTACGATCTAAATTCCTCCAGACGAGAAGCTCGAGTAGTCGTAGCTCAGAAGACAGCACGCAGACCTTCAGAATCCACACCTGAACACGTAAGTACTTCTGTTTTACTCCTTGGGGGGATCCCCCGAACCTTTTAGGGTGACCTGTTTGTCCTTTTGCTTTTGCGGGGCGGAGTTCTCGAGCCCTTCTGGATGATTTCTTGATCTCTTTGTTTCTATTTCTTCTGCAGCCCTTTGTGCACAACGCCAACCTCCTTATTCAGCAGCACCTGGCATTGGAAGCTAACCTACAGTAGCTTCAAGGTACATAACTTTTCACCTTGTTTTAATTCGTCTGTCCTAAGGATTTGCTTATATTGACCAGGTGTTTCTTCATGTTGCAGATGAGAACAATGTGGCTCTCCGAAGACTGGATGCTCTCGAGAAGAGCCTTGGTCGAGCGGAGAAGAAGGCCGCGGATGTTGCAGAGGCCAACAAGCACCTTCAGAAGGAGGTTGAGGATCGCGAGGAGCAGCTCGTGGCTGCAGCAGCTGCCCGCGAGAAGGAGATGGCGGATAAGCTTACGGCTGCAGCCAAGGCTATTTCTGGTGAGTTTCCCTTGACTTGTTTGGGTCTTGTGTTTCCCTTTTTTTTTACTACGTCTTGGCTTTTCTCATTCGAGTGCTTTTATTCTTGTTTCAGATGCTTCAGGCATCACGTTTGATCATGGTGCGCTGGAGCATGGAGATGCGTTGGCTGATGCTACCGTGTCGGTTGAAGATCGCTGCGCCGCCGCTGCTGGCTCCTTGGCGAAGGCCAAAGAAGTGCTTATGCTCTTCTACAAGGAGGTCGTCCCCAAGGGCGTTGCCCTTGAAGATGTCGATGCCCTGGCAGATGCTCTGTCGAAGGAAGCTCCGGCAGAGTATAAGAGCAAGAAGAAGGTCATCGGCGCCTCCATGGGGTTGGCAATGGCGATGGCATTCGGAGCCGAGCTTGACCTCCACCAGATCACATCTCAGATGCCTACGGGGGCTGATGGCTCTGAGGTAGCTTTCGCCCTCTTTGCTTCTCGCTGCAAACGTTATGGACCTAAGCTCATCGACCTCCTAGCTGAGTATGCGGCGAAGCAACAGCATGAGGCCAAGAGCAGGCAGTCGGGCTCCGAGGCTGCTCCAAATGGGGGTGCTTAGGCCCTTGTGTTGTAGCTAGTCTAGATTTATTCTTTTGCTTCCCTTTATAACATCATGCTGATGAACAAATCCAATGATGCCACAAGGTGGCCTTATTTATGTATATAAGTCTGTCTTTTGAGCTGCTGCGAGAAGTGCTTGTGATGTTTATGGTTGCTTATTTGCCTTTAGGGTCCTTCGGGTGAGACTCCGGTTGTTACTTCGACTGCTCCTGAGCCGTGACTATCCTTGGATGATTCGTCGCCGTTGGTTTTTATTCGCGGATGTGTTGAAGTCCAAGGCTGAGCGGGGCACGGCCAGGGAGGAGTTCTTGCTTGGGAAGTTGCGGCAGTTGGGTGAGCAACTTCAATGTAAGTCTTCTATGAACCGATGTTCTTTCTGGTGCACTTTATGTGTATGCCATCTTATTCCGTGCTTTGTGCAGGTGTAAATCTTGTTCCGAGGGAAGAGAAGGAGCGTGTCGCGATTCAGATGAATTTCCTGACACAACAAGATCTAGAAGATGGTGGTTTCTTCTGGATGGACCGCGATCGGGCCGTCGTACTTGCGACAGTGCAAGATCGCGTGCACCAGGTTCTTCGGGTGCTTGGGCAGGCAAGGTCTGCGCTGTCGTCCATTTGGCCAATTATGTTTCCCTTGGATGTCGCGCCTTCTACCCTTGGGGGTCTGCTTGCGAGGTTTCGGAACGTGGGCTACGTTAAAGAGTTGGTGCGGCATCAGCTGATTGCTGGGGTCAAGGCTGCCATGTCACTCGTGCGGCTGCATCGTCTTGATGTTAACCTAGCGGAGGTGGCGACTAGGCCTCCTCTTCGACTAGACGGCAGTCTATGGGACATGCGCCCACATTATGCAGCTGTGGCGTAGCATGCCGAGGAGATCGTAGATCTGTTTGAGTAGCGGGCGAATGTAATGGTCCAGAATAGGTAGATCCTGTAAAGAAAAAACTTAATATAAAATTTGTATTTATTCGAGTGGGCTCATAATGCCCTTTGCAGAGTGTTATGTATATTTGGCATGAGGTGCTTTGTAATTTGCATGTCCCTTCCGTTAGCCTGACATAATCAGCTACTCGAGTTGTATGCGTTGTTTGCAGTCGACGAGGTCGTCGGGTGAGGCATTGCCCCCGAGCGTGTTTTAGCGATAAGTAATGTAAATAAAAGGATATTTTGGCCAAGGGACTTAGCTTTTATTCATAGCAAACGGGGAGATACATTGTTCGGCTGAGTAGCATTGGGTGAGTAGCCTTATTGGAAGTGAAGGGTAACTAGGGGTAAAAGCATCATAGTTGTGCGACGTTCCAGGGGTTGGAGTATTCGACTCCTGATGCGATGTCCATGAGGCGATAGGCACCACTTGGGATGACTTCGGTGATGATGTAAGGTCCTTCCCAGGGTGACTCAAGCTTCTTGTGCGTTCTTGATTGAGTCGCAGGACTAGGTCTCCTTCGACGAAGGACCTTGGGCGCAGCCGGCAGCTGTGGTAGTTGCAGAGGATCTACTGGTAGACCGCTAAGCGAGCCGTTGCAATGTCGTGTGCCTCGTCGAGTGTGTCGACGGCGTCTTCGAGTGCAGCAGATGATTCGGCTTCACTGTAAGTGACGACCTGTGGGGCCTTGTGGCGTACCTCGGCAGGCAGCACGGCTTCGGCTCCGTGCACCATGAAGAAGGGCGTGTACCCGGTTGAGCTGTTTGGCGTTGTACGCATGCTCCAAAGAACGGAGGGTAGCTCATCTGCCCAGGCTCCCGTAAGCCTTTCAAGTGGGCACATAAGGCGCTTCTTGATACCGCTCCCTATGAGGTAGTTGGCTTTCTCGACCTGTCCGTTGGTCTATGGGTGCGCCACTGAGGCGTAGGATATGTTGATGCCAAGGTTCCCGCAGAAGGCTTGGAATTCCTTCGAGATGAAGTTCGAGCCGTTGTCCGTGATGATGCTGTGAGGCACGCCAAATCTGTAAACAATGGATTCGAAGAACTTGATGGCAGTTTTGCCGCTTTGGTTGGTGACAGGCATGGCCTCGATCCACTTGGTGAACTTGTCGACTGTGACCAGGAGGAAGACGTGGCCTCCTGGCGACGACTTTGGTAGTTTGCCGATCATGTCGAGGCCCCATTGGGCGAAGGGACAGGCCTTAGTTCGGATCCTATCGCGTGTGGCTTGTCCGCGTACTGCTGGCAGGCGTTGCATCTCTGGACGATATCCTTGGCGTCGTTCATGGCTGTTGCCTAGTAGAAGACAGCTCGTAGAGCTTTGGCGATGAGAGTGTGGCTGCCTGCATGATTGTCGTGGTATTGCCGACGAGTACGTCATGGAGGGGTCCTCACAGTGCGTGTTTAGATACATGGGGGAATGCGGGCGGTTGACGGGTACGAGGTAACACAGCTTACCCAGGTTCAGATCCCACAACGGTGGCGGAATCCTACTCCTGCTATAAATCAATATAATGACAATACGCCGAGTTACAGAGATAGGTTTGTTATGCGAGGTTGTCAGAGATCGTTTGAAGTTGTGCCCTAAAGGCTCCCATAGGCCCGACTTATATAGTCGCCAGGTCCTAGGGTTACAGGGAAAGTCCTAGCCGGACAGGTTACAGAGTCCTACACCGTATATTACTAGTCTTGCGTGTCTTGTACTCCAAGGCTCTGGGTACGTTGGTAACTCCACCGTAGCCTTCCTTTATCTGGCATGGGCCTCCCTTCTAGATCCATCTAACTGGGCCGCCCAGCAGGCCATGGGCCATGCTACCAACTGTGGGCCACCCGGGTTAGCCGGATGAGAGACATGCTATGAGGATACCCATATAGCATATCCCCAACAGTAGCCCCCGGAGAACTCCGAGATCTTGCGCCGTCTTGCCTCTTCACGTTGAATGCTCCATCTAGATGAATGTCGGCAAATCGTTAAGCAATATCTTGTAGTCCTCTCAAAGAACCCTACAAGGTTTTCACCGTCTTCAATTTGTAAGTAAGAGAATTGCTGAATCTTCCATCGTACTCTTCCGTAGCCGGACTGGATCCGTCCATGCCGGAATCTTCTGATGTGATGGTTCATCTGCTTATGTCAGCTAGGGCGACGTAGACGTAGGTCAGTAACGCCTCGTAACTCACACATGCAGAGAAAGCAATCATTTCCACTTTTCACGCGCGAGCGATACGAACCGTTGGCGGTGACGGTTGGGACGTGGCGAAATTTCTGCGCACGTCCGCACACACGTCGTCTACGCGGCAACCGTCCGATCAAGTTGCACGAATCTCGATGCTAGAGATCATAAATAGTAACTGCGGTGGAAAATTTACTTTTCACCTCATTCTCTCCTCGCATCATATTCTTCCTCCAGCGAGCGCCCCCTCGAGTTCGCGCAACTTGCGAATAACCCTAACTCCCAATCTCGCCAGTCACATCCAAACACTCGCAATGGCCAGCAGCAGTTCTTCTCCCTCGATGGAGGCGTCGGGCGAAGCCGCGGCGAAGCCGGAGAGCTCCGTCGTCGTGCCCCCAGAGGGCCTGGTCATCCCTGTCTCTGCGGTGGTCGAGACCACCGGCGGCGACCACAATCCAGCAGCGCTGGAGCTGCTGGAGGAGGAAAACAACTCCCACAAAGGCGACTGGCGCGGTTCGGATATCACGGACCGCGACATCAAAGAGTTGATCGTCGAAGGCTACCTCCCTGCGATGGAGGGGCTCGCCTGGCGGGCGGCGCCGGCCGGCGAGGTCACACCTTCTCCCCAATCCGGAGAAAAGGTGTACCTCAAAGCACAATTGGTACGTGACGTCTCCCTGCTCATCTCTAACTTCTTCCTTGCTGTCCTCAATCACTACCGAGTACAGCCCCAAAACCTCTCTCCCAACAGTATCCTAGCGCTTAGCAATTACGCGAAGCTTTGCGAGGGTTACCTAGGGATTAGGCCTAGGCTAGATCTCTTTATCTATTTCTTCACCGTCAAACGTGAAGCCGGAGCCAGCAAGGATGAACTTAGAAATTGTGGCACCATTAGCTTCAAGTTCCGTCCTGGCCGGCGGTTCCCGGACATCGTCGGCCACGAGTCCTGCAAGAACTGGCAGCGTACTTACTTCTACAGCCCAGATATCCCTCTGGCCAGCCGAGAAGTAACGTACCCGGACTTCGTCGATGGAGCCGCCGCCAAAACTTCGACATGGAGATCCCAGGTCTCCCTTCCCTCCGACATCGATGCTTCCCGCACTATAAGGCGGATAGAGTGGTTCGTAGAGACGGGTTTGACCGGCTTGTACCTAGCCATGTGCTGGTTCATCAGGCGAATCCAGCCTCTGCAGCACCGCTCGAAGCTGATGCACGAGTATACCAGGGATAGAAGGGATAGCCTCCGCATCTCCATGGACAATTTCTCGAGTGACTCCGTCAAGCTCCGTCTCAAGGACATCGTCAAGGTGAAGGACAAGAAGCGTGGCTTCACCATCACCTACGACAGGTTCGTAGAGAGCAAGTGCCCAAAGGTAATTGTTTATTTTTCGTGTATGACATATACTCCAGTTCTTCCATCTAGCCATTACCATCTAATCTAACACGGAGGTTCTTCACCTTAACAGCTTAGCGACATAGACGAGGACATCATGGCTCCTCAAATCTATGATCCAAAGATGAAGGAAGTCACCGTCGTATTCGACGACGATGCTCCGCTGGTGCGAAAGCGGAAGAGCTCCACCTCTGACGCTGCCGACGGAGGCAACAAGAAGAAGATGGAGGGTGGAGCCTCCAAAAAGACTACCGCCTCCCTGGAGGCGGAAAAAAGAAAGATTACTGGGATCCCTTTTGCCAAAGCACCACCTCTTGTGTAAGCTTCTTTCTCTCCGACATTGTCCATTTATCTGTTTTGTTCCTGTACTTATGCATTTTGCATGTTTCGGGAAGAAAGCTACGACCAGCTTGAAGAAGACCTCCAAAACATCGGGGGCTTCTAGAACCATCAAGGACATGCTGCATCGTGACACATCTCCCGCCATCGCCCCTGTCACTCCCATCGCCAAGCCTTCCTCCGCTCCGACAAGCTCACAAGCTAAGAAAGCATATGGCCCTTCCGCCATGGAAGTGGACTCAGGTGCCTCTACCGAGCTTGCTGTTGTCGGCGAGCAGGCGATGCAGGAGAGCGCCGCACACCAAATGGCTGAAGCTCCGGCTAAGGATGCCATCAGTTGCGGTAAGGCGATGGTGGAAGCTAGTACTTCTTCCGAAGGCGGCGCCCCCGCACCCAATAAAACCATAGAGTATCCAAAGATAGTCTATCCGGTACTTACACCGGGTAGCACTGCTCTGGTTCCTATTGCGGCACCGACATCTCCGACGTGCGGTATAGAGGAGCTTCTCCGGCAAGCAGAGATCTTGCAAGGAAATAGTGTATCCTTCGGCAAGCTGCTGTCTGAGAGTGCTACTAACCTCAAGATCATTACACTTGTAAGTTATTTTTACCTTTTGCTTTTCATATGAATATCCCACTGTAGCCCCCGAGGAAATAGACGGAAAACCATAGGTCTTTGCGTCTAGATGCTCTAAGGCTGACTAAGCTAGAAAACTTCTCACTGTAGCCCCCAAGCATATAGGTGGAATGAATTATTCCGACTAGATGCTTTAAGAGTAGCATACGCAGTGTTTATAAATTTCAATACTGTAGCCCCCAAGCTTCTAATCGAAAACTGAATTAGTTCCGACTAGATGCTTAAAGAAAGACTAAGCATATTGCTAAGTTAAAAACTCTCGCTGTAGCCCCCGAGCGTCTAGGTGGAAAATTTCCGGCTAGATGCTCCAAGTGGACCAAACAACGTTTAACTTTTCTTTTTTCCACAGAACGAGAATGCTCGGAGGGGCATGGCCAACGACAAGTACCAGAAGATGCGCGCGGACTTGGAAGCTGAAAAGGGTAAAACTGCCTTCTTGAAGGAACAGATCATCAAGAGCAAGCGTCTGTTTTTCTTTTCTTTTTCATATTCCGACTTGAACTTGTGTATTCTCCGAGTACTCACTGTGTACTTTGCTTTCTCTGACTTGCAGAAACCATTGCCAAGGCTAAGGACATTGTCGAGCAATCCAAGCACATTCAGGAGCTGGATAGCGAGAACAAGATCCTTAAGCAGGAGAGAAAGGACATGCTGAAGATGCATGAGGAATCAATGAAAGCCCTGCAGGACTCCGCCACCGATGAGATGAACTGCTTGAAGGAGGGGATCTCTATCTTAAGAGATCAGAAGAAAGCTGCCGATGAGCAGAATAAATGCCATCACGAAGCGTACAAACTCCTCTAACAAGATCGGGACTCCTTGGCGGATACCCTTTGGCAAGCTGAGGCTAGCATCATCAGTAAATGATTCTCCGACTTGTCTAGATACTCTGAATTTTTGAACTCATGTGCTCCTTGTCGGAATTTGTAGTTCCTATGGGTTTAACCCGGTCGCCTCCTCCGGCCAAGGAATGTATGGTTCTTGCTGGCAACTTCATCAACACCGCCATCGCGCAAGCCAAATATATTGCCAAGCCCTTCCAGATCAATATTAAGATATCAGACTCTGAGGCGAAGTTCTCGGAGATCCTGCGCCGAGCCCCCGAGCATATTACAAGCTGGAAAGCTTCGTGTGCACGGGCTGGTGCAAGGATGGAGTTGTCCATGGTTAAGGGACATTATGAGGATGCCGACATCAACACGGTAACCTCTGATGTTGTGGTATTGCACGGCAGATGCTACTGGGGGTAGCTTACGTAGAGGGAGCAAGGCGATGTAGGAGAATCCGGGAGCGAGATTGGCACACGATGTACCCAGGTTCACGTCCCCTCGGTGGAGGATCGCTACGTCCTGCTATCAATCCAGTATATGATCATAGATTGGTTTACATGGGAGCCGCCGTAGGCGGAGGGAGAGACTAGATCTAATCTATTGTGGGAGATCCTACCCCGTGGGGGTGCCCCTGGTGGCTTTATATATGCAGCCAGCTAGGGTTTACAAGTATTTGGTGGGCTTTGTATTGAACTCGCCGTCTTGGCCTCCAGTCGGCGCCACCCGTCTGGGTCCAGCATGCGCGAGTCGCCGAATTGGGCGAGTCGACCCGCTCAGGGCTAGGTTCCAGTCGGCTCGATCCAGCTGGCGAATCCGCTTCGTGGGTATACCCCGATTGGTATCCCCCCATCAGTAGTCCCCGAGCGCGTTGTCGATTCGACGCGGGCTTGAGGCAGGGCGCGGAGAGTCTTGACGATGGGTCATGGCGAATCGGCGACGAGCTCCTGAATAGAGAAAAGAACCGTGAAGCGGGAGGCGGTCGGCGTGAGCCAGTCGGTGATGGCCAGTTGGCGAAAGACGCAGGGCTTCGGCAAAGCTGCCAGTTGCGGCGAGTCCTCGAACGTGGAGCGTGCCGAGTCCCCGAGCGCGGCGACTGGCGAGGTCGAGCGACCGGCGAGTCCGCGAGCGTGTGGCGTACGCGAGGGCGAGTCCGCGATGGCGAGTCCCCGAGAGTGTCGAGTACGCGATGGAGAGTCCGCGGTGGCGAGTCCCCGAGCGTGTCGAGTACGCAAGGGCGAGTCCGCGATGGCGAGTCCCCGAGCGTGGAGAGTACGCGAGTAGCGAGTCCATGGTGGCGAGTCGACGAGCGTGTTGAGTACGCGAGGGCGAGTCCGCGGTGGCGAGTCGACGAGCGTGTTGAGTACGCGAGGGCGAGTCCGCGGTGGCGAGTCCTGAAGCGTGTTGAGTACGCGAGGGCGAGTCCGCGGTGGCGAGTCCCCGCGCATGTCGAGTACGCAAGGGCGAGTCCGCGATGGCGAGTCCCCGAGCATGGAGAGTACGCGAGTAGCGAGTCCATGGTGGCGAGTCGACGAGCGTGTTGAGTACGCGAGGGCGAGTCCACGGTGGCGAGTCGACGAGCATGTTGAGTACGCGAGGGCGAGTCCGCGGTGGCGAGTCCCGAAGCGTGTTGAGTACGCGAGGGCGAGTCCGCGGTGGCGAGTCCCCGAGCGTGGAGAGTACGCGAGGGCGAGTCCGCGGTGGCGAGTCCCCGAGCGTGGAGAGTACGCGAGGGCGAGTCCGCGGTGGCGAGTCCCCGAGCGTGGAGAGTACGCGAGGGCGAGTCCGCGGTGGCGAGTCCCTGAGCGTGTTGAGTACGCGAGGGCGAGTCCGTACCGGCGAGTCCCCGAGCGTATTGAGTACGCGAGGGCGAGTCCGCGGTGGCGAGTCCCCGAGGGCGAGCCACGGTCGTGGAACCACGCGTACACGCATCATGCCTAGGAGTAGTCCCCGAGGCTCGAGTTAGCTTGTAGAGGCGACTTGAGGCTCTTTAGAGATGCATATTCTGTAAATAGTAGTTGTTGCTGCCGAGCATGGCGAGTGGCGAGGTCGAGCGACCAGCGAGCGCCGAGCCCCCGAGCGCGGCGAGTGGCGAGGTCGAGCGACCGGCGAGCGCCGAGTCCCAGAGCGCGGCGAGTGGCGAGGTCGAGCGACCGGTGAGCATCGAGTACCCGAGCGGGCGAGCGACGAGGCCGAGCGACCGGCGGGCGCCGAGTACCCGAGCGCGGCGAGCGACGAGGCCGAGCGACCGGCGGGCACCGAGTACCCGAGCGCGGCGAGCGGTGAGGCCGAGCAACCGGCGGGCGCCGAGTACCCGAGCGCGGCGAGCGGCGAGGCCGAGCGACCAGCGGGCGCCGAGTACCCGAGCGCGGCGAGCGACGAGGCCGAGCGACCGGCGGGTGCCGAGTACCCGAGCGCCACGAGTGGCGAGGTCGAGCGACCAGCGAGCGCCGAGTCCCTGAGCGCGGTGAGCGGCGAGCGCCGAGTTCCCGAGCGTGGAGAGACCGCGATGATTGCGAGTCCGCGAGGGGAGAGTCCGCAATGACGTTGATTGCGCTGTTTTGTTAGCGAGTCTCTCGTCTTGACCCGGGGGGGGGCAGTCGCATGGTGACTCCAAAGATGGCTCTCGACTTGGCGTTCTTCCTGGACGATCCGAGGCTCGGTTTGCGAGTCCTCGTCCGCAGTACTTGGCCGTGCGAGTCGCGCTATCTAAGGTTGAGGAGGACATGGTGCTGTTTGTGTAGCACTGCCATTTGTCTTGGCCCGGAAGGCCAGTCGAGCAAGGCGACTCCAATGATGGCTCTTGGTTAGCGTTTTTTGTGGACGAACCGAGGCTCGGTTTGCGAGTCCTCGTCCGCACTACTTGGCCATTGTGAGTCGCTCTTCCAAAGGTTGACAAAGGCAAATTGATTTTTCCCGAGGGGAAGAGATGCCCAGTGGTGAGTCCATGCAGCGTGGCAAGCGACCCTCTCTAGCGACTCGGACGATGAAGGTCCCTTAGTAGGCGTGGTGTACGCATTTTTCGTAGCGGACAGGGTCGCACGGCGTTTAGCCGGAAAAAGTCGACGCGGCGGACGGAGGTCGCGCTATGGCAGAGTCGACGTGGCAGACACGGAGTCGACGCGGCGGACGGAGGTCGCGCTATGGCGATGTCGACGCGGCGGACGGAGGTCGCGCTATGGCGAAGTCAACGCGGCGGACACGGGGTCGACGCGGCGGACGAAGTTCGTGCTATGGCGAAGTCGACGCGGCGGACACGGGGTCGACGCGGCGGACGAAGTTCGCGCTATGGCGAAGTCGACGCGGCGGACACGGGGTCGACGCGGCGGAGGGAGGTCGCACTATGGTGATGGTGACGATTGTAGGGCCGTGATGGCGGGGCCACGAGGGCGAGGTCGCGATGGCGATCCCGCGGCAGGCGAGTCCGCGGCCATGGAGAGTCACCGAACGTGGCGAATCCACGACTGGCTGGGCCGTGATGGCTGGTCCGCGAGGGCGAGGTCGCGATGGCGATCCCGCGGCTGGCGAGTCCGCGGCCATAGAGGGTCACCGAACGTGGCGAGTCCACGAATGGCTGGTGTGACGTTTAACAAAAAAGAACTGACGTGGCGGAGTCGTCGTAGTGGACGAAGTCGGCCAGATTTTTGTTCGTCCGAAGTGGCGTAAACATCCCTTCTTCGTCGTCATTGTGCATATGTAACAACACAATAGGAAACCGGTATTAGATGATGAATAAAAATAGAACAAACTTTAATCTGTACGGAGTCCAGAACAGATTGTTCTGGTAGAGAATATTTCCACATTGTTCTGGCAGAGAATATTTCCATCAAATCTCGTCAGTCGTGTGTACAGCAAATATGGACGCAATGGTTAGATTTGAATAAAATAATCAATTATCAATGTAATCAACGGGAAAGGGGATTCCAAGAAAAAACAACCAGAACCGATCACGCATGCTCGAGCGCGCTGTTGATTTTCCATGTCAGGATCTGCATGTGCGTGCACCGCAGTTCTTAACCACCGTACCATGTGGATCGACTCCAAAACCTTGAGTCTCAAGGTTGTTGGCGAAAACGAAATCGGCCGCTGCAATTTGTTGCAGAAGAAAAATCTGGGTGCTGACGCAGATCTGGTTGTGTTGGCGGCGAGTGATCCCGCCCAGATTATCACCCTCCAAGCGCCGCTTGCCCCACGGTGGGCGCCAACTGTCGTGGTATTGCACGGCAGATGCTACTGGGGGTAGCTTACGTAGAGGGATCAAGGCGACGTAGCAGAATCCGGAAGCGAGATTGGCACACGATGTACCCAGGTTCACGTCCCCTCGGTGGAGGATCGCTACGTCCTGCTATCAATCCAGTATATGATCATAGATTGGTTTACATGGGAGCCGCCGTAGGCGGAGGGAGAGACTAGATCTAATCTATTGTGGGAGAGCCTACCCCGTGGGGATGCCCCTGGTGGCTTTATATATGCAGCCAGCTAGGGTTTACAAGTATTTGGTGGGCTTTGTATTGAACTCGCCGTCTTGGGCCTCTAGTCGGCGCCACCCGTCTGGGTCCAGCATGCGCGAGTCGCCGAATTGGGCAAGTCGACCCGCTCCGGGCTAGGTTCCAGTCGGCTCGATCCAGCTGGCGAATCCGCTTCGTGGGTATACCCCGATTGGTATACCCCCATCATCTGACATTCCCGACGTAGATGATGATGGCAAGGAGATAAACCAAGTCCATCTTGTCGTCACTCGCGGGTTATGACACCAGAGTTGTCGAATTGGTCAAAGTCAATGTCTTCGTGCCAAGGAATACCATCGATGGCGGCGACCAAAGCTCCTCCGAGTCCCTCAACACTGCCGACTTCGAGGGTGATTCTCCTGCTGCCGATGACGCTGCTTCCAAGTCGCTTGCGCCAAAGGAATGAAAAACAACTTGTAATATTTGTTTCATCTTTGATGCATATGCGTAAAAACTATGTATTAACTTAAGGAGGAAAACAATGATATATGTCTTGCTACTTAAGAACTAGTTCTAGCATGTATATATTTTTTTAAGCAAGTGCTGGCTTATCCATTACTTTGGTTCTTATGCTTGACTTTTCGTGAGTCGGAAGACTCGTTGTCGGAACCATGCGCTCAGGTGATGATGCCCAATGGCACCGTCAATAACCTAAGCACAAAATCGCCGATAATAAGTACCAAAAGTCACTACTCCAGAATCCACATAAAGACGACAAAGAACGTGTAGACCAGAAAAGTTAAGCTAACGCGCGTAGGCAGAATTTTCACAAGTGCAATCGCAAAACTTGTGCATAAAGGTTTTATATGATCCAAAAATGAACACTAAAGGAGGTAAAAGACTTAGAAATATGAGTGAACCAGAGATCTTTATTTCATTAATCATATAAGAGGTACACAATTAGATAAAAAATGCTAAGTGTAAAAAGGACGTAGCTGTGCTATGTTCCATGGCCGATCAAGCTCCGGGTAGTCATCATCCGGGTCACGTCTCTTACACTTATGATCCTCGTTGGGTCTATCCTTCAGTTCGCGATTATCAACGAGGTAGTAAGACCCATTGAGTAGCGCCTTGCTTATGATGAACGGTCCTTCCCATGGCGGGGATAATTTGTGTGACTTCTTCTGCTTAAGTCGGAGCACCAAATCCCCCTCTTTAAACGAGCGATGCCGAACGCAGCGACTATGGTAGCTGTGTAGATTTTTCTGGTAGTGTTGGAATTATGCCCTAGAGGCAATAATAAAGATGTTATTATTATAATTCTTGTTCATGATAATGTTTATATTCCATGATAGAATTGTATTAAGCGAAAACTTTAATACTTGTGTGGTTTGTGAACAACACCGTGTCCCTAGTACGCCTCTATGGACTAGCTCATTGATTAATGATGGTTAAGGTTTCCTAACCATGGACATGAGTTATCGATTAATAATGAGATCATATTATTGGGAGAATGATATGATGGACAGACCCAAACTAAGCGAAGCAATTAGATCGTGTCATCGTGTTCATCTTTGCGAAGCTTTTCTTATGTCAAATATTGTATTCCTTAGACCATGAGATAATACAACTCCCTGGTATCGGAAGAAAGCTTTGAGGTCATCAAACGTCATCCTATGAGAGGGTGATCATAAAGGTGTCTCTCAGGTGATCGGAAAGTATCTGTTGGGTTGTATGTATCGAGATGGGATTTGTCCCTCCCAAGTCGGAGAGATATACTTCGGGCCCACTCGGTAATCGATATCAACACCGCTTGCAAGCATGTGGTTAAGGAGTTAATCACAAAGTTATATCGGATTACGGAACGAGTAAAGTACTTGCTGTGAACGAGATTGAACTAGGTATGACGGTACCGACGATCAAATCTCGGGCAAGTAAAATATCGCGTGACAAAGGGAATATATATATGGGATTGATTGAATCCTGGCATCGTGGTTCATCCGATATGATCATCTATGAATGTGTGGGAGTCAATATGGGTTTCCAGACCTCGCTGTTGATTATTGATAGAAGATCATGTCTGCATATTCTCGAACCCGAAGGGTCACACACTTAACGTGTCTCGACGCTAGGATAGATTGGATAATTGGTTTATGAGTTTTTGTTCAGAGTCTCGGATGGGATCCGGGACATCACGAGAGGTTCCGGAATGGTCCGGAGAATAAGATTCATATAAGGCAGTGCAGTTTTTGGAGTTCGGAATTGTTCCGGGTTAATCGGTATTGTACCGGAAGCTTCTAGAACCTTCCGGAAGGGGGCCAACATGGTCCCACCTGTCGGGAGGGGGCATGGGCCTATGAGGGAGTGCCCTGGCCGCATTGGGCCAGGGTCACAAAGCCCCATAGGGCCCAGCCGGTCAAACAAGGGGAAACCCTAGTTTGGAGCTTCTAGAAGGGGGGTTTCCTTGCCCCCCACTCCTCCCTCCTTTGGCCGCCGGCCTAGGCTTGGGGGAGGGGCTAGGGCTGGCGCCCACCCCTCTATATATAGAGGGCTGGGGCGCACCCCCCCCCCACACACACACACCTTCCCCTCAAGCCTAGTCGCCCTGCTGCCCTCCTCTCTCTCTCTCCCTCCCGACTGCATGTAGGCGAAGCCCTGCTGCAGAAACTCTCCACCACTTGCACCGCGCCGTCGCGTTGTAGATCCAATCCATCTCTCCACCATACTTGCTGTACCGAGGAAGGAGGAGACGTCGAGGTGCTGCACGTGTGCATCTCACGGAGGCATCGCCACTTGCGGTGCTAGATCGGATCGGATCGCGAGGAGGAGAAGCGAGCACGACTACATCACCCACGTTCCGATGAACGTTCCGCTGTGCGAATCTTCAAGGGTATGAAGATCTAATCCAATCTCTCTTGTTGTTTGCATCTCCTAGATTAGATCTTGGCTTCCCTCTATTCGCATCCGTAGAAAATTTTGATTTACTATGCCGCGAAACCCTTCGGGTAGATGGCGGATCTTTGGCATGCCAAAACACGCTCCTCCTCGAGAAGGTCCACATCTAGGCGTCTGGATTCTTCAGCGTCATCTTCGTCGTAGGCGGCGACTCTTGGTGCATCGTGAAGTATGTCGGAAGGTAGGATGGCTTCTGCTCCATATACCATGAGGTAAGGGGTGTAGTCGGTGGATCTGTTGGGTGTAGTTCGTAAACTCCACAGCACAAATGGCAATTCTTCCGCCCTGGCTCCAGTTTCTCTATGTAGCGGTGCCTCAAGACATGGCTTTATTCCCTGCAGAATTAATCCATTGGCTCGCTCAACCTGACCATTGGATTATGGATGTGCCACCGATGCAAGGTCAAGTCGGATGCCCTTCTCCCAACAATAAGCCTCCACTTCTCTGAGTGACAAGTTGCTGCCGTTGTCGGTGATAATGCTATGTGGGAGACCAAATCTCACCACTAGATCCCGGACAAAACTGAGGGAAATTGCCCCATCAAGCTTTCTAATGGGTTTAGCTTCTATCCATTTAGTGAATTTATCAACTGCTACTAGCAGATGTGTAAACCCACATGGTGCCGTTTGTAACGGTCCCACCATGTCTAGCCCCCAGACTGCAAACGACCAAGTTATTGGTATTGTTCGCAATTCTTCAGCAGGAACATGTGGTTGTCGGGCATAATACTAGCATCCCATGCATGTCTTAATCAGCTTGTCGGCGTCCGCCTTCGCGGTCAGCCAGTAGAATCCTTGTCGGAAGGCTTTCGCGACCAACTATAAGATCCCACCTTTATAAAGGTAAAGATCCCTGTGATTGCAATGCTAGTCCCTGGATCAATTGCTAGCATCCACAGTTTAAGATGAAGTACATAGAAACAAAGGTCATTATTACATCGTCATTCCAGAGATAACGTAGTCTTTTACAACTCCATAGCCATATGCTAGTACAAGAGTTTATCATAACAATATAATTAAAAGTCTTCATCTTCATGTGCCATAGGCAAGCATGTTGAGTGTAGACTCATAACCCCTAATCATCATCAGAGTAACCTGCAACATCACAAGTTATAGCCACAGTGGGTCAATACATTGGAATAGTATTGGCAAGTGATACCTTAGTAGAATATTAGCATCTAGTTACTATATGAATTTTGGCTAAGTGTAGCTTAGGCTTGCTTTGCTCAAAATAGGTTTTACCTATCAGTTGAAAACACTAAGTTTTTGTTTGGCAAAAACTCCCAAGGAAACACCAATAGAAATTGGTGAACCTTCACCCTTGTTCAACCACAAGTTTTAACTTAAAAAATTGGGATGAGGAGATTCTTGATAGCTTCCATGTCTTGATGCTCAAATTGTCCATTACCGGGGACACGGCTAAGTACTTAGTTTCTTCCTTATGCAGAGGTGGTGCACTTTCCCCACAAGACTTGATTTTCACCAAGACAGGACCTTTCAGAATCCTTCCTTTAGACCAAATGGACGCATTCCAACCTATCACCCACTACCACCAACTGTCCAAATGGCTAAGTTATTGCAACCTATATGATCCAGGCAGAGCCCATAATGCCATGTGGTTGCACTAGAAGCTTCTTAACATATGGCATCTCAAATCCCTTTGTTCCTGGGTGGCATTCCACAAGTGAGATACACAAGGTAGACCATTAGAAAATGGGCCCTGGTAACCACTCAACCAAAAACCACCAAGCAATTACCAATCCACCCAGGTGTTTCATTCACTTAGTCGTTTTATTAAGCAAAAACATAAGTCAAAGACTTGGCAATATTTTTCCATAGCATGAATATATTCCACCATTGGTTGCTACTAGCTAGGCTAAGCATGGCAATATCAAGTATCTTAACTTAGAGAAAATTCTAACAATTCTACAACTACTAGGATTTCCCAAGCATAGCACATAGATACTTAGCAAAAATATTCATGCAAGCCCTATACAAAATATTTCTAATGCATAGTCAAAATATTGGAACAAAATTATGAAGTACCACTTGCCTTGGTAGTTGGGGGAGTAACAACAAGATCACCACTAGCACCAAAATCTACACATGAAATGATAGCACCAAATTCACATATCAAAATAAACAAGAAAAAATATATGAATGCATTCAAATGCCATGTGATGATTTTTCTAAATCAAACAAGACAAGTCGAATAGTACTGAATCATAAACAAAACAATTATACACTAAATAAACTTTATTTAGCTTTTAAACCATTTTCCAATTAATTTTCATACACAAAATAAGCCTACAAATGTCTCTGCAAAAACAACCAATTTTACAGAAGCAATTTATTAAACAAAGTGCATGGTTGGATAGAATTCTTTCTCCTGATTCCAATGATATAAAATTTACAAAATTTGGACGTGTGGATCAAGAGTTATGAATTTTGCAAGTTTGAACATCTAATAGATCTAAATCCAGATTTTAAATCAAACTACAGGCCACGCGGCGCTATCTAATTGGTCGATACCGTTTCGTGCAGATCAGGCTTTCTGGATCGTTAGATTAAAAGTGCATCGCACGGCTCAGATCTAAACGTATCGCTTCACTTAAGTCATCTATCACACGTGTTGGATCTAGATCTAACGGCTCAGATCCAACAGACCAAAAGCGAGCGGCACTACGATGGTGGCTGGCGGTGGCGCGCTCGGGCGGTGATGTTGCCTGCGATACAGGAAGCGATAAGGGTAGTGGGGTAGCTCACCGAGTTCGCGTGATGACGCTGGTGCTCAAGGTGGTCTTCGTTGGCGAAGGGGCGCTCGGAAATGTCAAGGATTCCTCGCCGGAGTTCGCGAAGGCGTCGGGCACGGCTGCTCGTCGTCGTTGGCGAGGGTACAGATCATGCCAGGGCAAAAGAAGCAGTGCGTCAGATGCGTAAGATGATGCTGGTCACGCGAGTGTCAACGAGAGGGGGAGGCGTAGTCAGTACTAACCAGAGGAGTTCGTCGGAGAGGAGGCAGACGGCGGTGCTGTTCTGGTCGAAGACGTAGTTGAGGTTTCAGGGCACGTGCGAGTGAGCTGGTGGTACTGGGAGGTGCGTAAGGTGAAGTGGAGCATGATCGTGTGAACCAGAAGCAGAGGGGTGGACGGGGTTGGACGGAATTGGAGTTGCAGTTCGTCGGAGCAGCGGCGGTGTTTAGAGAAATATGGCCAGCATGGTGGCGAAGTGGGGGTGTTGAGTGAGGGGAAATGGTCGTCGAGGGGTGGGGGTTAAGTAGTCGGAGCCGGGGCGAGGATCGCGCATGTAATCGTCGGCATTTACTCGAATTATGGCGCGGCAGTGAAGGAGGAGGAAACAGACGGCGATGACGTGGTCGCGGGCGTGATTTGGGGAAGAAGGAGGTGAGCTGGCAAGGGTCCACCAGTTAGTTACCGTTTGGGTAACGTGGGTGCGGTGAAAAAATAGAGAGAGGGAAAACCCGGGTGGGCTGGCTAATGGGCTGCTTCTGTTGTTGGGCTTATTTGCTGGCGCCGGTCTTTTTCCATTTCTTTTGCCTTTTTCTTTTTCTGATTGATTTTCCAGGAATCTTTTCAAATGATTTTAAAAGAGTTTGAATCCAAACACTTTTTGGATTTTTGTAAAGTGAAACATGTTCATATTTGTGTATATAGTTTGTTCACTTAAATTTGTATTGGCCCAATGATATTTAAAAATAAACCTTGATTTTTATTATTTATTTAATTAGAACATGAGAATGATTTTGAATTTATAATTTGTTTTGAAAACTTTGATCAAGCCTTAGAAAAAACACTCAAACTTACGTTCAAATCTTTACTGATTAAAACAAGTATTTTCTTATTAGAAGGTAGCAATAAGGCCATTGTCTTGCTTACATAAAATAATAGACCACAAAGTTTCTGTTTTTGAAGAAATGATCCTAAAATGATTATGAATGCATGAATGATATGCAAACTTTGAAATCATGATTTTTGGGATGTTACACCAACGATCGAGGAGCGGCGTGATGCCCGCAATCTCCGAGATGGATTTCGCGTGGGATTTCAATACCTTCTAGCTGAGAAACACACTTTAGGTATACACCAGTAGTGCTCCTTTTGTAGAGCTGTCCATTGATTATGGTATAACCCTTTCCTCGTCGTACTATTTGCCGTCTTTCGACCTCGTCGTCGGGAAAAGTTCCATGTTCGAGATATTCCATGAACGGTTTTGTCCAAGCCGGAGTGACCTTTGCCACCATGTGGACGAAAGAATCAGCTCTATCCGGGTTGTCGATGTCGGCTCCCTTCACGGATGGTGTTCGTAGATGCTCTAGGAAAACTCCTGGCGGAATTTTTTTGCACCTAGATCCAAGCTTAGACAGAAGATCAGCCGCCTCGTTTTGCTCCCTAGGCACATACTTGACTTCATAGCCCAAGAAGCTCTTGGCTATCTCATCCACTTCGTCTCGATATGCCGCCATCATAGGATTCCGTGCATTCCAGGTGCCAGCCACCTGCTGGGCAACAAGTCAGAATCTCCACAGCAAACTATGCGCTTGATGCCAATATCCTTGGCTACGCGTAATCCGTGAATGAGTGCTTCATACTCCGCCATGTTGTTCGTAGCCTCGAAGTGGATCTGTAGAACGTAGTGTAGCTTGTCGCCAGTTGGTGACTGTAGCAATACACCAGCCCCCGAGCCGTTGAGCAGCTTTGATCCGTCAAAGTGCATCACCAAGTACTCTGGTTCCGGCAACAGAGTAGAATCTGGCATTTCCGTCCAATCTGCGATAAAATCCGCCAAAGCTTGTGATTTGATAGTGTCACGTCTCTTGTAGGTGATCTCGAAGGCGGCAAGTTCAATGCCCCACTTCGCGACCCTTCCCGTAGCATCGCTGTTGTTGATAATGTCGGACAGTGGAGTCTTGCTCACCACTGTGATTGGGTGCTCCTGAAAGTAATGCCTCAGCTTTCGACAAGCAAGGAATACTCCATAAGCTATCTTATGGTAGTGCGGGTAACGCTGCTTGGACTCCGTCAAGACCTAGATCACATAGTAAACTGGTCGTTGAACTCCGTGCTCATAGCCTGGTTCCTTCCGCTCTACCACGACGACGATGTTGATTACCCGGTTGGTTGCCGCCATGTAGATTAACATGGGCTCTCCAGGCTCGGGTGCTGCAAGGATGGGCGCTGAGGAAAGAATCTCCTTGAGCTGCTTCAATGCTGCATCTGCTTCGTCCATCCACGTGAATTTGTCCGTCTTCTTCAGCAACTTGTATTGCGGCAGAGCCTTCTCTCCAAGTCGGCTGACGAACCGACTAACTGTTGCAACACAACCTGTTAGTCATTGAGTGTCCTTTAGGCATGTCAGACGGTTTATGTTTAAGATGGCCTTGATTTTCTCTGTGTTGGCCTCAATTCCACGCTGGGAAATGATGAAGCCCAATAATTTGCCGGCTAGAACCCCGAAGACGCACTTCTTAGGGTTAAGCATCATGTTGTATTTCCGGAGATTATCAAAGGTTTCTTTTAATTCGGAGATTAAGTCATTTGACTTTTTAGACATCACTGCGATATCGTCCACATAGGCGTGAACGTTCCGACCAATTTGGTCGTGAAGGCAACGTTGCATTGTCCGCTGGTACGTAGCACCTGTGTTTTTCAGCCCAAAGGGCATCATAACATAGCAAAACGTGTCGTATGGTCCGACTTCCTCATCTTGATCTGGTGGTATCCTGAGTATGCATCAAGAAAACACAAAAGCTCTGAGCCAGCCGTCGAGTCAATGACTTGGTCAATGCGAGGCAAAGCAAACGGATCTTTGGGGCAAGCCTTGTTCAAGCCGGTGTAATCAACGCATATTCTTAATTCTTTGGTTCCCTTTTTGGGGACAAGTACAGGATTGGCCACCTATTGGGTGTGAAGGACTTCTCGGATAAAACTAGCCTTAAGTAACCTAGCTATCTCTTTGCCTATGGCACGTCTCTTCTCATCTCCAAAGAGTCATAGAGGTTGCTTCACTGGTTTGCATTTTGGATCAATGTTTAAGCTGTGCTCGGCAAGTACCCTAGGTACACTTTTCATGTCGGCAGGTTGCCAAGAAAAGATGTCCCTATTCTCACGGAGGAACTCGAAGAGTGCGCTTTCCTATTTGGGATCCAGGTTCATCCCAATGGCGGTGGTCTTGGAGGCATCGCCTACCACAAGTTCCACCGGCTTGGTCTCGATGGCGGCCTTGAATGCAGGAGCGGAGTCGGAAATGCAGTGACCCAGCATACCACTGCATGATGTAGTACACTATAGTCGTTGACATAACACCAATGAAACACCGTTCACTAGTATTACATCCCTTGGAGTAATACAATAGAAACATAGCAGGTCCAACTCTTTACACAAGATCCAGAGAACACTCTAGGTTAAAGAGAGAGAAAGAAACTTCTTACAAAGAAGAATCAGAAATAAACCACTCCAAAATTATAATACTATTAAGATTAATATCTTAACTAATGGTCTGGCATTGCTGCTATTGCAATACACTACAGAAATAGGTTTTATGGCTAGAGATTTTATTCTTCGATAATCAGCAACTTCGTCTTCACTTGAGCTGATGTATATGTTGACTTTCTTGACTTCATTGAAGAGCTTTAGCTTTTGATGATGATTCCTGGAGCATAACTTGATGTAGACATCGTCTGTACTCGCTTTAGAACCTAGCAAGGGTTAAGAAGATACTTTGAGTACGAGCGTACTCAGCAAGTCCACTAGAAAAGGAGTGTTTGATGCACTATATCTATAGCCACACACCATAGGTCGTAGGCAATGCAGGTTTTCGTAAACATTTCTTCAAAGGTTGCTTTTATTATGAAAAGCTATGTCCGTCAACCTTCACGGGTTTACCAGAACTTTCATGGAGTTCCTTTCCCGCCGCGTTCGCAGCTCCTTCCCGGAACAGGGAGTAACAAGTTACAGTTCTTACACTCTGCAGAGGTGCGTTACTTTACCCATGAGAGACCTTAGCCTTGTTGCACAACCAAGTCATGACCTTGTCCATACTTCCTTGGTATGGGGCCCAGTCTAAGATCCAAGCCAATCACTACCCCCTTCGCGACCCCGCATGCCTCCTTGGTGTACACCATGCCCACATAATGAATTACGGCAATGGTTTGTACAAACCGTTAGATGTCAGAACTATCGTGGGACGTTGAGGGTTCCCACCCATATGCTGCATATCCTCTACGAATTACCAATTAATATGCATGCTACGAGTGATAACAGCCACGACCTGCACATCCGGCTTCATGCAAGAGGAAGAAGATACAGCTGACTTCTCTGTCCCATTCCAAATCTCATGGTTAACGCGTGATATACGGCGCAAGAATCACTGGCGACATTGGTTGTTAAGTCCTAGATAATATGTTCCTTTACCACCGGAACTCTTATAGTAGGTTATTACCTCATGGTAAATAACCTATAATCACATTATTATGAAAATAGTGTTTTATGTCCTTTTTCAAATGCAGGTGATGACAACACTGGATTTGCAAAATACTTTACAGAAAATAATCAAAGGACATGAGCAAGTGTGAACTTGCCTTTTGTGATTGCAAGATTATGCACTCACGGTCTTCGAGACGACATAAGATCCAATATCTAAAATCTACATCATTGGACCGGTAAGGACTAATGTTTAAAGAAGCAATATGCAGTTATGCATAAGTAATGCTATGCATTTTTGTAAAACTCCCAAATTGAATCCTCAATACTTTGAGTGAAGTGAATTCAAGTGATTTTTTTCAGAGTTGGTTTATCTTCAAATTTTACTTTACAAGTAATGACCTTTATAAGGAACCTAAGTGTTAATAATCCAAAATATGTAAGTAAAGTATAAGATGATGTGATTAGGCTGAATTATCATGTGGTGACTATGATAAAAGTCCTTGGGATTGAGTTGTTAAGAGTTGAAGAACTTATTATAAGATTGTTATTTGAAGTGGCAAAAAGAATAACATTCGAAGAAAAGATTTCTTTTATAATGTTTAAGCAATCTTCATTGTTAATAAAATGTGATCAATGCCTTCTGGTATTTGATTGATTAGTTTGGACTTGATGCATTATGTCTTAATTGAAATAGACCAAAGTTAACTATAAAAACATAAGTAGTGTATTAGACCTGATGTTTATAAGCTTTGAGACTAAAATTAACTTTAAAAGGGTAAGTAAACTTAAGATGTAATATGTTTTAATTATTCCCAAGTTTTAGATTTATGATAGGTATAACTAAGGTGTGGGATTATTCACTTTCTATTAAAGTGAATGATTAGATTAAATTTGTTTTGTTATTATGAAAGGAATATGTATTTATTTAATGGAATCATAATTAGATGGTCTTAGTAATTTGTTAGAATTTAAAGTTATGTTAATAGTGGTTAAGACATAATGATTATTCACCATATTATATAAATGGGTGATACCCAATTTTTATTTAAAAGGATTATTAATAAGATTTTTAAAGGAATATTTTAAAGTTAAAAGTTATACTTAAGTTTGATTAAGAATTTAAGTTATGGGTTTGGAATTAGTACTAAGACACTAATTGCTCAAGGTTTTATAAGAATTGTGATTATTTCTTACTTAAGAATTGTTTTAAAGAATTCACAAAATAGGTATTAGTTAAGGATTTATTATTTAAAATCTTAAAGACTTTTCTAATAATATATTTAATATTTTTTTAGTGTAATATATTTATGCAAGACCTTAAAAATGAATTTTATTTATTTTTAAGTATTATCTTTATTTTTATAAAATTCATCAAAGAATTAAGTGTCTTTAAATATTTGCTTTATGTTTTATTCGTAAAACTCTAAGTGAGTATTTTTATAAAGTAATAGAGTTCTTTTGACACACAAAAATGATTTTTTTATTTTTAGGGTTTTTGTTTTATTTTATAAAATTTCATTTAAGATTTAATGGTGTTTATAATTATTTTACTTTAAACACTTAAAATTATATTTTTATTAGGTAAATATTATTTTTGTGGTCATTTTGATATATCATATGTATTTTTAGGATTTTTTTCTATAATTTTCTATAGCTAAAAATGTTTGGAGGTTATTTTAGTAATTCATTTTTATTTTATTTTATTTCTACATCTAATCAACCTGGGTCGTTTGGTTGGATATGTGGGCTGGCCTGGCCCAACTGGACCATGCCAGACCATCACCCCCGGCCCACCCCACACTCCACACACACGCACACACACACACACACACAGACCTTATCCTCTCCTTCCTCGCTCTCGTGCGATGTCACCGCCGCCAGCCACTTCGGCCGTCGCTGACCGCCTCCTTCGCAGCCACTCGCCGGCCAAGCTCCGGCATAACTGGTTGAGCCAGGGAAACCACACCCCGACCCACCCTATCTCTTCCTCATCTCACTCACGCTAACCCCTCTCTGCCATGCCCAATACGCCGCTGTCGCTGCGCTGCCGGTCGGCGTCCAACTCCGGCTCTGTTAAATTTTGATGAGGCCCTGGATCTCGCTCCTTCTTCGATCCCTCTGGTCTCAACGTTGCTCTGCTTCTCCGTTCGGGCCCCCACAAAACCCTAGCCGTCAGTTTCGGCAAGGTCACCGGCGCGGCTGCTCTAATCCTCACGCACGGATGCTACTTGTCCCTTGCTCCTTTATGGCTCCGTTGGGTTTTTACCGTCAGTCGCTTTCCTGGCCATCTTGGCCATGGTCGGCCGCATCTGGCGCCGTCTGCTGGGGATGCTTTCTCTATGGTGATGAGGTATTGTAGCAACGATTGCGACCTACTCTATTCTCTGATGCCGGAGGGACGGCAGTGAATGTAACCCCGGTAGGGAATTTTCTAGCTATTTCGGTTATTATGTTATTCATGCATTTTCTCCTACCTTGATCCAGGTAATTCTTGTGTGACCGACCCTCGAGTCGACGATTTACCCTATTTTGATGTTATGTGGTTAATTTTAGTATTCTCATTAAGCCTGGAGATGACTTAGGTTGATAGTAATTACTCGATCTAGTTGGTCTTATTCGTCCTGTAGCTGATGTAGTGCTGGCTATTGATGTTCCAATTTAGGCCTGGATTTAATTAAGTGGTTGATAAGGTTTTGGTATGGATGCTATGCATCAATAACTTGCAATGGATGATTCTGGAATGGTATTCTTACTGCAGTTTTACTCTGGTTAGTCAATTTGTGATGTTGTATGATTTGGCTATTAGTGGTATTGTATTGATTTTCAGTGCACCATACTTTAGTGAGTAATATTAGTTGTTTCTTTCATTTGGTGGTAAAATATATATGGTTGGCTTGCTGCAATAAATAGATGGCCACATATATTATGTTTGAATCTTTTTCTGTAAATATAAGTGTGTGAATATTATACTTGAACTGGTTGTATCTTCAATATTTGCTTCCTGGAATTTATTACTGTGTTTGGTTTAGTTAAGCTTGGTGATAATGATCATGTATAAATTGAGGTGTTGTAGTGTATGCTTTTAATAAGAATAGATACAACATACTTGATCTTGCTGTTTTGGGATGCTTCTTTATCTCCTGACTGCTGCTAATGAAATAATTACTAGCTCTGTACTGTCAACTATGACAGTTCCAAGATGTAGTGTTCTGGTTACTGTATTATGAATCTGTCTTGTGGGAATGTATAGTGTTAATTGATTATGCTCAGATTGATTTTAGTTTCCATTGCATTTGTGAGAAAATGATCTCATCAACTAGTATTGTGTATCAGGAGTAGTTAGATTTTGTTCATGCTATGGATATGGTAGTGGAATTTATTGGTTGTTGTTGCAATCATCAACTTAAGAGCCTTGATATTATTCTAAATTAAATAGTCTTCTTGTAAGAATCCTTCCTGAAGTTAAGTGGCTTGTTCCCAACTATCTGTTATATTATTATGTTTGTGGATTCTGGGATGGTGTGGTTTGAGTAAGTGGCTCATATCTAATGCAGAACCCTACTGTGGTGATTCTACCCTGGAGTGTGCACAGTAATAGTCTGAACACATGATCTACTACTGAACTTTATTGCTTGCCAAAATTCCTTTAAGGATGTCCCTGACCTGTAGTTGTGTGGAGGCTGCACTTGATAGGGATCTGGTTTAGATGTTGTTGCATCTAGATATTCTGCTCACCTCTCCTTTTACTACTTCATCCACTTCAGCAGCCATAGCCTGGCCTTCTCCACCTTGTCCATGCCATTGGATGGCTTCTTGCAGCAACCATGGTGTAGTGATGTGGTGGTGATCTGGCTAATGTCGTGGTTTATGAGATATGGATGAGTTGGTGTGAATCTGATGGAAACTAATGATAAGATGGTTTCTTGATGTTCTGAGTGTTGTAACTAGTGTTTAGAAGAGTATCCTCACTCTGCTTCGACTAGTACTTATCCCCTGCTCTGATTGCTTCCTGTGTTGACAGCACCACATACCTGCATGTATGTGTGAGCTGCTTGCACTGTTCTCGATCAGTGCAAGGCTAAAATATCTTAATTCCACTCTTCTACTTCTACTTCTCTGGTGAAACTTTCCACACAAATTACTGCCAATGAGGTTGTACTGAGGCAATTTATCTGATTAAGGACAAATACTATGAGTTGGTGAAACTTGCCCCTTTTTTATAAGATTAGCTCAGTGATTTGCTGAACAGTGTATTACACTGTCAAACCGAGAGCACTAATTTAACCAAGTCCCCATTCTGTTTCTTCCTTGCCTTTTGTTTTGTTTTGTTTTGCAGGTGGAAGAATAAGGAGAGTTGAAGAACAGAAGACATAGGACTAGTTAGGAAGATAGTTTAGGTTTTCTTTTTTATTCTTATTGTAATTTCTTTTCTGTTTGAATAATGTAAAGACATTGTATTATTGTATTACCTTCAATAAAGTTTTCTTGTTTTATTTTTCTTATTCCATTCATTTGTAAAGACAATGTAATATATATTTCTTCTTGTAATAAAAATTATTTGAGTTACTCCATTTATGTAATAAATATTATATTTATTTATACCATTTTGTATTATGATTATGAAATATTCTATAATACTTTAAGATTTAAATTTAAATTCAAGTTATATTTTAATTGTATGATCTCATATTTGAAGTCTTGAATGCAAATTCTTTTCCCCAAAATAATAAATTCAACAAAGGTCATGTCCAAATTCCTAACCCCCATCTAAGATGAACTAAACCCCATTTCTCCAATGGCCAGAGAAACACTTATCTCTTTGTGTTTTAAATTTTAATTCGAATTATTTTGAATGTTGAATCTTATTCATAAATAAGAATTCACCTCTTATCTTTTATTATAATTTAATTTCCAAATCTAATTCTAATTCTATTTCAAATTCTTTTAATATTCAAATCCATCAAGTAAATATTCAGATTTGAATTGTCTTCCCCTAAAATACAAAAGTACAATAGAGGTCATGTCGAATTCCACCGGACCTGTCCTGGTGTTTCCATCAGAACAAGGGAGACCTCGATCCCTCTATAGCCTCTTGTAGTTTTGCGCGAAAGTTCCCCGGATTTTCTTATGCATGAATGCAATGCAAAACCCTGTGCCCTCTTTATTTCTAGGTGCTAATCCTAGGATGTTACAGGAAATCTGTTTCTTCGACGCGGGCATCTCTAAGTCATCGACCTTACTCTGGATCTCTTTGAATTCTTCATTGTAGAGGAAAGCTTCAGCGAAGTCTGCTTCATTAATCTCGCAGTCCCTTGCCTTGGTAAAGCTTACGGATACGGTGATGACACCGTTTGGTCCGGGTATCTTGAGTTTGTTGTAGACGAAGCATGGCTTGGCCATGAAGGTGTGGAATATGTCGCGGCCGAATATGGCGTGGTACACGCTCTTGAAGGGGACCACCTCAAAGGTCATGCGCTCTTGGCGGTAATTATTAACATCGCCAAAGGAAACCTGTAGTGTGATGCACCCAAGGGACCGAGCCTCCCGACCAGGAATTACGCCGTGGAAGATGGTGTTGGTCCGCCTTAAGTTTGCCTCCGTCAAGTTCATCTTCTGCAGTGTATCCAGGTACATGATGTTGATGCTGCTTCCACTATCCACCATACACTTGGTGAACTCCACGCCATCAATCAAGGGTTGATGATCATGGCGTATTGGTTCTCCGTAGGGATGAGGTCTGGGTGATCCTTCCTGTCCCAAGTAATTGGAACCTACGACCACCGCAGGTACTGGGGTACTGGGGGTAGAGTGGCCATCAGTATCCTCATAGAGATCTTCTGTTGTCGGAAGGTGGGGGTGCCAAGGAAAGTGTGGTAGACTGGTGCCTTATTCACGAAGGGGTTCTTGCCTTTGTCATCGCTCTTGGCTGCGTACTTGGGGTCAACATCCTCGTCCATGTCACTTGAATCCTTGGACTCCTCCTCCTTCTTCTTCCCCTTGCCCTTTCCTCGAGGTCTGTTCTTCCGACTTTGCTTGTAGCCGGACTCCGGGTCTTCCTTGAGGTCGTTGACGAACTTGCAGTGTCGATTGGTATGGGTGGCCTTGCCGTTGGCATCGAGGTGTACGAGGCACGGCATATCGCGGTATTATTCGTAGGTTTGGGGAACGCGGAGCGGTGCCGAGGTAGTTTCACTTCCTCGTTGCTGCCCACGACCAGCGCCCCGTTCTCGGCCATGTTGTCCGCCATCACCTCGTCCTGCAAAGATCATGGCGACCATGTCGGGAGATTGCTTTTCTTCTGGAGCGGTTTTCCGCTTTGTACTGTTGTTCCTCCGAGCTTGAGTTGGAACGGCCATTGCCGGCAGAGAGCCGTGAGCATCATCGTTGGCAGCTGCGAACTCACTAGCCAACTGAATCATCTGGTTCAAGTCAAGCTGGTGATTGTCTTATAAGAGCTTCAGCTTATGTCGGAGCAACGTTCCCCTTTCCAACCCATCGATGAAGGCGGCCATGGCGGTTTGAGCGTGCACTCCTGCGCAGGAATTTTTCATATCTAGCCAGCGGGAGAGGTAGGCGCGAGATGTCTCGTCTTTCTCTTGCACGCAGCACTGTAGATCTCCAAAAGTGTAGGGACGTTTGTACGTACCCTCGAAGTTCTTGGTGAACGCCTCTTGCATGTCCAAACAATTCCAGATGGATTTTTCCGGCAAGTCATCAATCCATTGATGGGTTGTGCCTGCCAACATCAATGGGCGGTACTTGACGGCAACGTTGGGGTTACCCCCGGCAATCTTTACCGCGTTGTCGTAGTCCTGCAACCATGTAGCTGGCTTAGTGGTGCCGTCATAGGGCTTGATGGTCTTGTCAATCCGGAAACCTTTGGGGTAGGTCGCGGACCGTATCGCGGGTCCATAGAAACGTGGTCCCAGGTATGGTCCTTCCCGGGCCTCGTGGATCTTATCGATCCGCGAACGTGCATCGTACGGCTCCGGGTTTTTCTTCTTCCTGTCAACAGGGGATGGGCTGCGTGAACGACACGGGCCCCCTCCGCCATGGTGACTGCTAGGTGGCGACGGAGGCGGAGGTGGCGGTGGGTTAGCCTTCTTGTTATTACCCTCCTACGACGCCTCACGCTTGTCGCGATTGCTTGCCAGACGCGGAGGGTCATGGCGCGACCTGCTCTTTTATCCTTGGTTGCGCTCTCCATCATGACAGGTCTGCTCCGCGTTGTCGCGGATGACGATGCCGCTTTGCCTTGGCGGGGGCATATCCGTACGATGGTGATCCTTGGGATCTTCACGATGTCGGGGGGATCGGGGCGGTGGCGATGGGCGGCGAGGTCGGGCCTTTTCTCCGTGGTCGGAGGATATGGGGATAGCATCCTTCCTGTTACGCGCATCCCTCCGTCTTTGTTATGATGAACCCGTCTGGGACCCGACATCAAGAGGAGATCTGTCCCTTGGCGGCTTATGTTGGCTAGACTGGCAAAACGCTGGGTCAGACTCAAGCCTCTGAGAGGTGGCCTTTTCCGGCTGCTTCACCGCCTTGGCCACTAGGTCATAGACCTGGTCCACTGCCTTGGGTGATCTAACCTGCTCCAAAAGGGTCTTGGCGACAGCGAGGTTGAGGAGTGGGGTGGGCATCACCTATCTGCCTTCACTGTGAATGTATGGTTTGGCTTGTGCCGGCTTCGGGGGAGCCCATCCTAGATTTCGCCGTACACCATGATCGTTGATGACGCGAGCCAGGGCTTTCTTGGCCTTCTGCTGCTACAGCAGAGTCTTGTACTCGGCCTCCATTGCTCTGGCTTTCTCTATGGATTTCTGCGCGTTGACCAGATCTCGATCTACCTTAGCGCCTTGCTTCGCGATGGCATGCACTTCCTCCAGCAGTTGTTGTCGCTTCTCGTCAAGCTGGGTCACGTTCCGGATATGAGCTACGGTCATTGGCTTGACAAGGAGGTTGTCGTACATCACTCTATCAGCTGGAGTATTTGGGCAGCAGCAGATGTAGATGCCAGAGGCGGCAAGTTTGCGGTGTTGTTGTTGCTCGGGCCGGTGCCGAGTTCCTGCGGCTGTTGTACTAGATTAGGCGGAGGGGGCATGACCTTTGCGCGATCATCATCGGCAGCGACAGGTGGTTCCTTCCCCTTGTCCAGCGTTGTAGGCCTTGGTCCAGTCCTTCCACAAAGTGATACATAGCATCATCATTGGGGTGGTGGGCCAGATCGGCTCGTATACGGAGCCACCTGGCCAGGTAGTCACGGGGGTTTTCGCCCTCTCTCTGAACGCAACGCGCTAGATCGAAGATGGTAACCACGCCGACGAACTTGGATCTTTGTTGTACAGACACACGGTCGAAGCCGGCGGACTTGCAGCGATCTTCCACCGTTATATCCTGCACAGGGGCGGTTTGGTTGGGCCTTGAATTTTTCCGATTTTTGTCGGAAAACTCCGAAGAGAGATCCGACATTGATCCTTCCACGAACCTATCCTGCCCGTAGGTGGTCCGTGCGGGCCTTGATGCTCCTCCGACTCCCAGGGAACTAGTGCCCGAGTCGGTTTCGCCGATGAAGAGGTGGATGTCTCCGATAAGAACGATCGAACACCGCGTAGGTTCGTCTTCGCCGGGATCCAGAACTCGTCGGGAGGGACGATTGGAACGTTGTCGGAGAAGAGAACGCGACCGATGGCTACGGTTTTGCCAATTCCCGCGAAGATCTTGGTCCTCGCCCGCTGAAGAGCCTGAAGCCCCTCTTGCCCCACGGTGGGCGCCAACTGTCGTGGTATTTCCGACGAGTACGCCATGGAGGGGTCCTCACAGTGCGTGTTTAGAGACATGGGGGAAGGCGGACGGTTGACGGGTACGAGGTAACACAGCTTACCCAGGTTCAGATCCCACAATGGTGGCGGAATCCTACTCCTGTTATAAATCAATATAATGGCAATACGCCGAGTTACAGAGATAGGTTCGCTGTGCGAGGTTGTCTGAGATCGTCTGAAGTTGTGCCCTAAAGGCTCCCATAGGCCCGACTTATATAGTCGCCAGGTCCTAGGGTTACAGGGAAAAGTCCTAGCCGGACAGGTTACAGAGTCCTACACCGTCTATTACTAGTCTTGTGTGTCTTGTACTCCAAGGCTCCGGGTACGTTGGTAACTCCACCATAGCCTTCCTTTATCCGGCATGGGCCTCCCTTCTGGATCCATCTAACTGGGCCGCCCAGCAGGCCATGGTCCATGCTACCAACTGTGGGCCACCCGGGTTAGCCGGATGAGAGACATGCTATGAGGATACCCATATAGCATATCCCCAACAATGATGGCCGCAGATGCCCTCGTGGATGTCTTGGAGGATGATTTTGCCATCGCCGATGGTGATGCATCGTTGGAGCACACCCCAAATGTTGCGCTTGTACAGCTCGCCGTTGATTATGGTGAAGGCTTTTGACCGGCGAGATATGTGTCGGGCATCCGTCAGGTCATCGGGCAGTTCTTTATTATCAGGTACCGAAGGTACGACTGTGTCAATGTATCTTCAATCACCATGACCTGCATCAGGCTGACCAGCTCGGCCTCGGTGTCGAGCTTTTTGGGTCCTTCATGTCTTTCGGGTGGCGCAACCCCTGAGTGCTCTGCTTCTTTGATTGAAACCTTTGGGAATTTTCTCTTGATAGAGGGTACGCAGATTTGTTCAAGGAACGCACCTGGTGGCACCCGTGCGCAGGTGGAGCCAATATTGGCGAGTCTATCGGGTTCTTCGTTGCTTTCCCTTCCGACATGCCGAAGCTCGCAGCCGTCAAAGTCTCCTTCGAGTGAGTTGTAGAGCGCGCGGTACGCGATCATGTTGGAGCTGTGAGCGTCACACTCGTTCATCGTCTGTTGGACGACAAGATTCGAGTCACCATAGATGACAAGGCGCGTTGCCCCGCAGATCTTGGCCATCTTCATGTCGTGGATGAGGGCCTCGTATTCGGCCTCGTTGTTGGAGGCGTGAAATTTGATCCGAAGGACGTATTTCATCTTGTCGCCTTGAGGGGACATCAGTATGACGCCGTGTCAACACTCGGATTTTTAATCCCAGATGCTTGTTATACCATACATCGCAATCCTAGGATAACCATTTTTACGAGATATAACAGATTGGTACCATAGTTCATCATCCATTACAAACCATAATAAAGGTCTTACAAATATAGGATCTCATGATCTAGTCTTAATACAATCAAGCAGCGGAATAATAATAATAGTAGCATGGCCAAAGCTACATCTTCAGGGTCACATGCAATGCTGACGATGGGAGATGATCCTAGTTGTCATAGACTTCCTGCTGTCCATCATCCTAGTAGTCCTCCTCATAGTCTGGCCATAGAAATAGCCAGGGACAAAGCCATGAGTACTCTTTAAGTACTCGCAAACTATCACTAACAAGTAGTTGGAGTAGGAATCCTAAGCTCTAGGTTTATTTACAAAAAGCCAGGTTTATTTCTAACTTAGTTTAGAAGTAAAGAAAACAAGTTTAGGGTTCTATAACACCTAAGTGGGAACTTAGTTTTCATGTCACAACCCTATCGTGGTCAACTCAAAGTAATGATTCATTACACCAGTCATTTGGAAAACATCTGACGACGGAACAGTATGGCCACTCCAACTGTCCATAACCGCGGATGTGGCTATTCGAATAGTTTGACACTCTGCGGAGATTTTACACTTTTATCACAACATTTGATACATCCGTCAGGAACAATCCTGAATCACCATACTCAGTATGCGGATAATCAATCATAACCTTTCAATTACACACCCTAGTATAGGCACATCCCCTATGAGTTTGGCCTCCCAACCATGACCATCTGTCATCTTGGGAACTACATAGGTGGACATTCATCATGAGGTAGCCTCAGCTCAAACCTCTTCCGCAAGGGAACCCATACTAAGATATATAAACTTCCCGTCAAGCCCTACCCAAATTCGGGTATTGTGGTTGTACGGTAAAGTTGGAATGGTATCGCATCCGAACCCAACCATCAGTTTTATAAAGGGCTAAGGCTCATGCCTCAACATTTTCATCATCAAATCATCTGGTGTTCATAACACATGGCAAAACATTTCATTATAATAACTCATCATTCCAAGGTTTTCATAATCATTTTCACCAAGTATTCCAATCTAAAGTGATCAAGTTTTATGCTTAGCACTAGCCACTAAAGTTGGGTATATTCTCTAATGAGGGGTGTTAATCAAGTGTGACTACCCAAAAGTAGATCGCATGCCTTAGTATGGCATCTAGTTCTATCTAACTTAGGCCAAGTTTTATGCTCTTCATGCTACCTCTAATATCTTTCCAAAATTCACAAGTCACAAAGTAAAAGTAATAAAGAATTTTGATAAAGAAATAAAAGAATAAAGCTTGCAAGTAAAACTAGGATTTGATATAATAAAGTGGTATAACCAAAGCATGCCTAATGCATTGCATAGATTATCTAGCTTGCAAGGTTGCAAGTGTTAGCTTGCTAGGATGGCTTGCCTTTAGTAGTGCAGTGGTTGAAGTTCTCCTCTCCTTCTTCGTAGTAGTAGTCTCCTTCCTCTTCGTATCCTTGGTCGGTACTAGCATCTATAAATAAATACGAGGTACACAATCACCAAAAAATACTTAACTACTTCTATTTGGCACACAAGGTTTCACACTAGATGATCTAGCATCATCACAATCATCACATGAATTAAAGACTTAATCTTATTTATTTTATTTTAGAAAAGTAATTTCTACTCATTGAAAAACTACTTAAGATTTAATATTCTCCAATTAACATATGGGATCATATTTACCATTTCATCACCACATATTTTAATACTTGGTAAATGTGATTTAAAGTGGTGTCATAATTTAATAAGGTTTAACATTATTATTTTAATTAATTAAAGTGACTAGAAATGCCTATGGGGCATTCTTTTAATACTTGTCCATTATTACTGCAAGTAAACCTAGATCTTTTTACATATTCAGAAAGATCTTTTCAAATATGATTTGTGAGAGTTGGAATCAACTCAAAAGCATTTATGGTTGATTTTTGAAAAATGTTTGAATGTGTAAAATTCTCTGTCTTGTTCTTTTTACTATAGGTGATCTATAATTTCAAATGGTTTGAATCCAACGGGCTTACATTAATAATTTGAATACCTTTCTAAAAAAATTGGTTTCATGCCATTTGGTTTAGTGAATCTTCTTGAATTGATTTTCAAAGTTACTGAATGAACTAGGTTTGAACTAAATTGGAAAATCTATATTTGAATTACTGGGTTGCGCGGGAGAGCTAAATGGGCCGGCCCAGCGGCACAGCGCGTGCGCAGCGGGCTGCTACTAGAGCGGACCCATGCATCAGCGGCTCTAGCTACGCGAAGCGGTAAGTTTCAACCTGGGTCATGCGATTAGATTAGATCCTACGGCTGGGGTGTATCGTCTCCGTCGGGTAGCGACGGCGAGACTAAACCCTAACGCGGCGGTGGGGGTCGTGTGAGGCTCACCAGGGCTCTAGCTAGGGTCGGCGTTGGGGGCGAATGATGTTGTCGACGATGGCGGTTTGAACGGTGGTCGCGACAGCTCCTGGGGCGGCTCCTCTTCTCCTCCTCCGCGGTAGACTCCGATGAAATTCCGGCACTGCGGAGCTCGCCTTGCTCCGGGGAAGGGCCAGTGGTGTTCTGTGAGAGGTGGGGAGTGAGATGGTGTGGCGAATTGAGGCTGGGGTGGCCTCCTTTTATAGCCGAGCGAGAGGGGCAGTTCGGCATGGGCAGAGTTATTGGCATGGCGGAGGGTGTAGGCTAGTGCGCGTTCTCCTGGCGATGCTCAAGGAATTAATGGCGCGGCAAGGGGCGGTCGAGGTTGGTCGGAACAGGATGGTGCTCTGAGAGGCATCGACGGAAATTTCAATGACTCATAGTGGATATGGGTCACGCGACAGCGAATGGGGATGTCTCGGGGTTGCTGGCGTCGCGGTGATTGCAGGCACGGGCGGCGAAGGCGTGACGCGGCGTGTACGTGTGTGTCGGGCGTGGCGCTCTGGCGTGCTCTCGGCATGGCGCAGAGACAGTGGGCGTGGCGTGTTCTCTGTGGTCCAGGGCCTGGCTGCGTGCGAGGGCTGGACACGGGGTGGCGGTGGACGGCCAGCTGCCTCCTGGACATGGTGAATAGGTGCGGTGTTGCCACCTACTAGCTAGCCATGGTCGACTAGCAAGGAGGGCTCGGGTGGCACGACATGGTGCAAAGGGGTAGAGGGCTAGCTGCTTAATTGCACTAGTAGTCACCGGGGGAGACAAAGGGAGTGAGATGAGGAAAATTGTTTGATCAAACACTACTCCAAACAGTATAAGTTGGCCGTTTGATTTGTGTCTGCCAAGTGTTTGACAAAATGGCCGAAAGAAATTTAGTTTGTAATTTTTGTATGAATTTTTGTGAGTATACTAGTCACATACTTGGTAGTATCCGGTTGCTTGGGTTTGGCAAAGTGAACTGGTTTGGTTGGGTTTTGAGAAATGGTGATCTTACCATATGAACTAGATTCAATTTTGAATTGTCCTTTGCATAGATTTGTAAATTGTTTCTGTTGGTTTGCAAGGTGGGCTTGGGTTCACTTTTACCTGGTCTAGCAAGGGGTGAAAAGAATTGGATTTGTTTCTGTTAGAAATCTTGGACTAGGAACACTCAAAGTGGTCTAGTGGTTAACTTTGGTCAAAATGACCATTTGCTTATATAGTTTATATTTGAATTTCTCTTTATTTGATTCCGCTTGGAAATGATTTAGATGATGTTGTTTTCATCTTTAAACCAATCCTTGCCATTCATAGAAATCAAACAAGTCATTGCAATCATTCATCACACACATACATGCATTCATATTCATTTTAATAATAAAAGTTTTTTTATTAACCCTAAACTTGGGTGATTAGAACTTGATAATCTTGATTAATAGTTTTGGGATGTTACACGTCGGCCCCTACTCCAGCCTCGTGCTTGGAGCCGTCGAAGTGTATCGTCCATGATTGCGACATGTCCGGAGTGTCTGACAGCTGGAGTTCCATCCAGTGGACGATAAAGTCAGGGAGGATATGAGATTTGATGGCCTTGCGCCGCTCGTAGACTATGTCCAGAGGGGACAACTCGATGCCACATAAGGCTACACATCTCATGGCTTCGGGGTTGTTCAGGATGTTGTACAGTGGGGCGTCGTTGACGACCATGATCTGATGCTCCTGAAAGTAGTGGCTCAGCCGACGTGTCGTAATGAATACGCCGTAGGCGAGCTTCTGGTAGTGAGGGTACCTCTGTTTCATTGAAGTTAGTACCTCGCTGAGGTAGTAGATTGGGTGTTGTACCCCATGGGTCTTGCCATCTTCGGGTCGTTTGACCACAAGTATGGTGCTTACCACATGATGCGTAGCTGCGATGTATAGCAGCAAAGGCTCTCGCTCCTTAGGCGTGACCAAGACGGGTGAGGTGGAGAGCAGCCGCTTGAGGTCCTCAAATGCATCATCTGCTTCGGGTGTCCACTCGAACTTGTCCGCCTTGCACAGTAGCTGGTAAAAGGGGAGGGACTTCTCGCCCATGCGGCTGATGATTCTGCTAAGTGTCGCGATCCGCCCGGCCAGCTGCTGGACACCTTTGAGGTTCTTCGGCTTCTCCATGGCCAGTATGGCTCTAATTTTCTTCAGATTTGCCTCGATACCCCGTTGGGAGATGAAGTAGCCGAGTAGTTGACCAAATGGGACGCCAAAGGCGCACTTTTCTAGGTTCAACTTGATCTTGTAGTGATTGTCAACACCCGGATTTTTAATCCCAGATGCCTGTTATGCCATACATCGCAATCCCAGGATTACCATTTTTGCGAGACATAACAGAATTGGATACCACAGTACATCATCCATTACAAACCATACATAAGTTCTTACACAAATAGGGATCTCATGATCCAGTTCTTAATACAACATCAAGCAGCGGAATACGTAATAATAATGGTAGTGTAGGCGAAGCTCCATCTTCGGGGTCACAGGCAATGCTGACGATGGGAGATGATCCTAGTTGTCGTAACCTTCCTGGGGTCCATCCTCCAAGTACTCCTCTTCATAGTATGGCCATGGGAATAGCCAGGGACAAAGTCATGAGTACTCTTTAAGTACTCGCAAACTAATACTAACAAGTGAAAGGGGTTTTTGATAATAGGACACTAGGCTCTAGGGTTGTTTTGCAAAATCCAGATTTATCTCTACTAAGGTTAGGAGCAACGAATGCTAGTTGAAGGTTTAAAACACCTAAGTGGGAACTTGTATTTCTTATCACAACCCTGTTGTGGTCAAGTCAAAGTCTCAGTTCATTTCACAAGTCATTTTGAAAAGTCTGACGGGGGAACAGTATGGCCACTCCAACTGTCCATAACCGCGGACGCGGCTATTCGAATAGTTTGACACTCTGCAGAGATTGTACATTTTCACCACAACATTCGATACATCCGTCAGGAACAAATCCTGAATTCACCATACTCAGTATGCGGATAATCAATCCTAACCTTTCAATTACACGCCCTAGTATAAGCACCTCTCCTGTGAGTTTGGCCTCCCAACCATGACCAACTGTCATCTTGGGTACTGCACAGGTGGACAATCTTCACAAGGTAGCCTCAGCTCAGACCTTGTCCGTGGGGGAACTAATACTAAGGTATATAAGTTTCCAGTCAAGCCCTACCCAATCTTCGGGTATTGTGGTTGTACGATAAAATTGGAATGGTATCGCATCCAGACAACCATCAGTTTTATAAAGGGCTAAGGCTCATGCCTCAACATTTTCATCACCAAAATCATCAGGTGTTCGGAAACACATGTCCAAAACATTTCAATAGAATGATCCATCATTCCAAGGTTTTCATAACCATTTTTCCCCCAAGTATTCCCATCTAAAGTTGATCAAGTTTTATGCTTAGCACTAGCATCTACAAGTGGGGATAAGCACTAAATGAGGGGTGGTAAACTAGTGGAGTTTTGACTAAGTTCAATCTCATGCCTTAGGATGACCTCAAGATTATCTAACTTAGGCCAAATTTTATGCTCTTTATGCAACCTTCACATATTCTTCTAGTATCTACCAGTTATTCCAGTAAACTCTAAGTAAGAGCTTTGATAAAGAAATAAAGTAATAAACTTGCAAATAAAACTAGGATTGGTTTATCAAGTGGTTATGATCATATATGTTATCAGGCATATAGTTAACATGGTAACAAGAAAGTATTGGCTTGCACAATATCAGTATAAGCTTGCTAAATTGCAAGTGTTAGCTTGCAAGGTTAATAGCTTGCCTTGAGCAGAGCAGTGGTTGAAGTTCTCCTTGGCTTCTTCTTCGTAGAATTCTCCTTCCTCCTCGTATCCTTGGTCGGTACTAGTGTCTAGGAATAAATACGAGGTACACAATCACCAAACAATACTTAACTACTTGCAATCATCACACAAAAGGGTCCTATAGATGATCTAGCATTATCACTAACCTTACAAGATTAAAGCTTGGTTTAATTCCTTTTATTTTTAGAAAAGTAATTTCTACTCATTGAAAAACTACTTAAGATTTAATATTCTCCAAACCAAACATGGGATCATGTTGACACATGCCATCACCACATTTTTTAGTCCATGGGAATGTGATTTAAAGAGGTGTCACAATTTAATAAGGTTTTACCCTTTTATTTTAATTAAATAAAGTGACTAGAAATGCCTATGAGGCATTCTTTTATTACTTGAACATTCTTTCTGTAAGTAAACCTATATATTTTTATATATTCTGAAAGGTATGGTTAAATGTGATTTTTGAGAGTTGGAATCAACTCAAAATCTATTATGGTTTAAATTTGAAAAAATGTTTGAATGCAGAAAAGCTTCTGCCTTGTTATTTTTACCATGGGTGATCTATAGATCCAAATGACTTGAATCCAACGGGCTTGGATTTAGCATTCCCATACCTTCCTAACAAAATTGGTTTCATTAAATTTGGTTAACTGAATCGACTTGGGTTGATTTTTGAAATTGGGTACAAAAGTGTGTTTGAAATAAAATGGAAAAGGTTTAATTCAAATAACTGGGCTGCGCGGGAAAAGTTAACGGGCCGGCCTGCTAAGCGTAGCGCTTCCGCGGGCTGCTTAAGTGGTTGTCCTCACTCGTCAGTGAGACAGGGGTGCGAAGCAGTACGGGGCGATGTGGGACGTTCGATCTGGTTCTAATCCAACGGCTGGGAGTCATCGTCGACGTTGAGCAACGCCGGCTAGACAGAAACCTAGCGCGGCCAGTGGGGGTTGTTGGGGGCTCACCGGGGTGCAGGCGAGGGTCGGCGAGGCGGGCGAACGACGAAGTCGACGACGGCTAATCTCCTGGTACCGGTGGCTCCTCCTGGGGCGGCTCCAATCACTGGCTCCCTTCCTCTCCAGAGGCGGCGAGCTCCGGTGAAATTCTGGCGAAGTGTTGCTCTCCTTGCTTCGGGAACGGTGTGGCACGATCAGTGATGAGAGGGGAGTAGAATGGTGTGCTTAATTCGGCTAGGTGTTGCCTCTATTTATAGTCGTAGCGAGGGGACCGACGAGGCGCACGGTGAGCTCGTCGGGGGCGATGGTATAGACGGCTATTGGCATGGGCGAAGGTAGGGGACGGTGCAGTGTTCCCTGGCGATGCTCAACGATACGGTGGCGAGACGTGGGGCGGTGCGGGTTGGTCTGGAACGCGCGACGCTCTACTCGGCAGAGGCGGCGTCTTCGACGGCGAGCGGTGGTTGTGTGGCATGGGGCGGCAAAAGGGATGTCTGGCGGTTTCCAGGGTCGGTGGCGATCGTGTATGCACGCGGCAAGGGCGGCGCGCGGTCTATGGGCTTCGGTCGAGGGTGGCGCTGTGGCGCATGCTCGGCACGGTTGGCAGAGGCACGGGCGCGGCGTTCCTGGGTGCTCTGGTCAGTGTCTTCGAGGCAGGGCTGGTCGAGAGGGGCGGTGAAGCATGGGTATTCTCCCAGACAAGGTTGGCACGGCTAGTTTCCTCTCTAGCTTGCTGTCGACATGTGGGTGGCAAGGGTGGCTTCGGCTGTTCACCATTGATGGTTTTGGCAAGCTCACAGTGGTGCTAGTGCTGGGTTAATCTTGCTAGATGATCTACTGAGCTGGTTGTGAGCTAGATAGGGAACCAGTTAGGCTCAAAACACTGCACACTATAGTGTTTTGATTTTGTTTGATTTGTGTCTGCCAAGTGTTTGATGAAATGGCCGCATGAATTCAAGTTTTGAATTTTGAAAAGATTTTTGGTGTGTGTTCTAGGTTGGTGCTGGTGAGTCTGCAGATGCTTGGGTTTTGAAAGTTGAGCTTGTTTGAGTGGTTTTTGAAAAAGTGGGATCTTCCCATATGATAAAGATTCAATTTTGAATTGTCATTTAAACTATGCATTTGAAACTTTCTGGATGATCACAAAGTGGGCCTTGATACTTTGTTATGAGTAAAATCAAGGGGTGCAAAGATCCAGAACAGTTTATGTTGGGTTCTGAAAGTTTGAGATAGACAAAGTAGGCATGGGAGTTAAATTGGTCAAAATGACCATTCCTTTATTTTATTTGTTTTGCTTTATTTGTCTTTGGGAAAAGTGTGGGAAATGTTTAGATGATGTTTATTTCACCTAAGAAACATTTTACAAGCAAAGAAACACACAAACAAGGTGGTTCAAAAGAATTTCAAATTAAATGCATACACATATGCATGCTTTCATAATTTTATTTAGAAAAGTTTTTGTTAACCCTACTTTTGATGATTAGAGTTTGATGATTTAAGTTTAGTATTTTTGGGATGTTACAAACCTTCCCCCCTTAAACAAAATCTCGTCCCAAGATTTGAAAAAAGGACGAAAAGATTACCTAGGATTTGAAGAGATCGGGAAACTCCGTCCTGATGTGATCTTCGCGCTCCCAGGTAGCTTCCTCTTCTGTGTGATTGCTCCACTGAATCTTGAGAAACTTGATGCTTCGGGTTCGGGTAGTTCGAAAAGCTTCTTCCAAAATACGGATGGGTACTTCAGGATAGGTCAGGTCATCGTTGATCTCTATGGTCTGGTGATCGATATTTTCGAACACTTCGGTCTTCTCGGGGACTTCGAGACACTTCCGAAGTAACGAGATATGGAACACGTTGTGCACAGCTGACATCTCTTTGGGTAGTTCCAATTGATACGATACTTCTCCTCGACGGTTCAGAATCTTGAAAGGTCCGATATATTTGGGGGCTAACTTTCCCTTGAGTTGGAAACGCTGCATTACCTTCAATGGCGACACTTTCAGATAAACAAAATCTCCTATGTTGAAGGCGAGGTCTCTACGTCTCTTGTTGGCGTAACTCTTCTGTCTAGATTGGGCGGTCTTGAGGTGCTCACGAATCTTGTGAACCTTATCTTCTACTTCTCGTAGGATGTCGGGTCCGAAAATCTGACTCTCTCCTACTTCCGACCAGTTCAAAGGGGTGCGACACTTCCTTCCGTACATGAAATCAAATGGGGCCATTTGCAAACTGGCTTGATAACTGTTGTTGTATGAAAATTCTGCAAACGGCAGACAGTCTCCCCACTTGGATCCATATTCTAACACGCATGCTCTCGGCATATCCTCGAGTATTTGATTTACTCGCTCCGTTTGTCCATCTGTCTGAGGGTGATACGCGGTGCTGAAATCTAGGCGGGTTCCTAAACCTTCTTGGACTGTCTTCCAGAATCTCGAGGTAAACTGAGTTCCTCGATCTGATACGATGTTCTTGGGGACTCCATGCAAACTAACGATTCTAGCGATGTATAACTCCGCTAGCTTTGAACTCTGATATGTGGTCTTGACGGGTAAGAAATGGGCGACTTTGGACAATCTGTCCACTATGACCCAGATAGAGTCATTTCCCCTACTAGAAGTAGGCAGTCCAGTGATAAAGTCCATTCCAACAGAATCCCATTTCCACTCTGGAATCTGCAAGGGTTGCAACAATCCAGCGGGTCTTTGATGTCCTGCCTTGACTCGCTGACATATATCACACTTGGCGATATAGCTTCCGATTTCTCTCTTCATCTTATGCCACCAAAATTGCTCTTTTAAATCTTGATACATCTTAGTTCCTTTGGGATGGATAGAATAAAGAGTATCATGAGCCTCCTTCAAAATAACTTCTTTCAACTCAGAATCTGCTGGTACACAAAGGCGTCCTTTGTACCACAGAACTCCTTCTTCGTCTTCGGTGAATCCGGGTACTTTGCCTGTACTGATACGACGCTTGATTCCGTCCATACTGGCATTTCCCTTCTGCGCCTCTTTAATCTGACTGATCAAAGTGGGCTGGAGTTCTATGCTAGCCAAAAATCTTTCACTTACTAATTCTATCCGAAAATCTTCCATCTCTTTGTGCAAACTTGGTTGCTCCTTCAAAATCATGGAGTTCAAGCGGCACGGCAATCTGCTAAGGGCATCTTCTACCACATTGGCTTTACCAGGGTAGTAGTGAATGTCCAGGTCGTAATCCTTGATTAGCTCAATCCATCTTCTCTGTCTCATATCCAGCTCCTTCTGAGTGAATATATACTTCAGACTCTTATGATCCGAATAGATCTCACAACGGTTTCCCATCAGGTAATGTCTCCATGTTTTCAAGGCTAGAACTACGGCTGCGAGTTCGAGTTCATGGGTTGGGTAATTTTGCTCATGTTGCTTTAGTTGTCGAGATAGATAAGATATAACTTTGCCTTCTTGCATTAGCACACATCCGAGACCGATCTTGTATGCGTCACAATACACATCGAAGGGCTTCGTGATATCCGGCATGATCAAGATTGGGGCTGCAATCAATATCCTCTTGAGTTCTTGAAAACTCGCTTCACACTTTTCGGTCCATTCAAACTTCTTGTCTTTCTTCAGCAATTGGGTCATGGGTCTGGCGATACTCGAGAATCCTTCTACGAATTTGCGGTAATATCCCGCCAATCCGAGAAATGCACGAACTTGGGTTTGAGTGGTTGGGTCTTGCCAATCTTCTACATCCTTCACTTTGGCAGGGTCAACGGAAATTCCTCCGGCTGATACAATGTGACCGAGGAATCCTATCTCCTGTAACCAGAATTCACATTTGCTAAACTTTGCATATAGCTGATGCTCTCTAAGGGTTCCAAGAATGGTCCTTAGGTGTAGCTCATGTTCTTCTTCTGATTTGGAATAAATCAGAATGTCATCGATGAAAACAACGACAAACTTATTCAGGAAGTCCATAAAAATCTTATTCATGAGATTCATGAAATAAGCGGGGGCATTGGTTAGTCCAAAAGACATGACTGTATACTCATACAATCCATATCTGGTGGTAAAGGCGGTCTTCGGAATATCCTCTGCGCGAATCTTGAGTTGATGATAGCCAGTCCTAAGATCAATCTTAGAAAACACTTTGGCACAGGTCAACTGGCCAAACAAATCTTCTATCTTGGGCAAGGGGTACTTGTTCTTGATGGTGACGTCATTCAACTTCCTATAATCCGTACACAAACGGTTACCTCCATCCTTCTTGTCCACAAACAAGACAGGTGATCTCCATGGTGACGCACTTGGTTGAATCAATCCTATTTCCAGCATGGAATCCAGTTGCTTCTTTAGTTCTGCTAGCTCAGACGGGTTCATACTATATGTTCTCTGGGCTATGGGTCCGGTTCCAGGAATTAGTTCGATGATAAACTCGATATCCCGATCTAGGGGCATACCGGGCAAAACATCTGGGAATACATCGGGGTATTCACAGACTATCCGGACTTGGTCAATGGTAGGTTGGTCTATACTCTTGTTGCATTTGAATTGGCGAGGTAAGGTTTCAGATATATGCTCGACTGATATTCCGGCTGTACTGGTCATGGTTATGGCTTTCTTGGCACAGTCAATCAATCCTTTATGTTTGGACATCCAATCCATTCCTAGTACTACTTCCAAACCTTTAGTTCCGAGTACTATCAGGTTAGCATAAAAATCTATGCCATGGATTCGGATAGGGACGTCTTTGCAAATTTGCCTAGCCTTGGTGGTTGATCCGGGAATTTGAACAATCATAACATGCTTTAGTTTGGTTGGTTGAATTTTACTAGTGCATGAAAATTCATCGGTGACAAATGAGTGCGATGCACCAGAATCAAACAACACTCATGCAAGTACTGAATTAACAGAAAACATACCCAGCACAACGTCTGGCGCTTCCTGAGCTTCTTCAGTATGCATGAGAAAAAGACGGCCGTTGCGGTTGAGTGAATTCCCTAGGGCAAATCTTCTTCCTGGCTGAACACGACGCTGCTGCTGAGCTGGGACATTGGCATTGGGGGTTGTAGCATTCTTCTTGTTGGGGCACTCGTTGGAATAGTGGCCTTTATTTCCACAGTCATAACAGGTCACTTGCGACTTGTCCTTTGCTTCTACAGGCACAGCATTGCTTCCAGTCCTCGGGGCAGTGTTGGTGTTGGCGGTAGTATTGTTGTTGTTGAACTTGGGTGGGGCACGATTGAAATTGCTAGCGTTGCCGGGGTTGTTGTGATTTCCTCCGGGCCTAGGGTTTCCACGGTTGGGATAGGTCGGACGGTTCATCGGGGGTCTGTTGGTTCTTGGGGCAAATCCGGGAGATGGGTTGGGGCGAAACTTTGGGGTCTGATGGGTTCCTGGTTGATGCATCATGCGACGCTTGCGGTTCTCATTGGCTTGGTTGATCTTTCCTTCCGTCTGGATAGCTGAGTCGACAAGGGCTTCAATATCAGCAAAGGGGATATTGACTAACACAGTCTGCATCTCATCATGCAGACCATTCAGGAATCTTTCTTTCTTCTTGGCTTCGGTGTTGATCTCATCCGGGGCATACCTAGCTAATGACAAGAATTTGTCATGGTATTCCACTACATTCATCCTTCCTTGCTTCAGCTCTCTGAACTCGTCTCTCATTCTCTTGATCAAACCTGGTGGCACATGGGTTCTGCTAAACTTGACCTTGAATTCCTCCCAGGTCATCATCTGGCCTCCGGTCATTGCGCGAACACTGTTCCACCATGCCCTGGCATCTCCGGCTAGATAGTGGGTGGCGAACAGAACTGTCTCATTGCCTTCCACTCCGGCGACTTCTAGGTTATTTTCCATGGTTTACAGCCAATCATCGGCGTCTAGGGGTTCTTCTGACTTAGTGAAAATAGGTGGGTTGGTATTCTGGAAATTCTTGAGCTCAGATCCATGGTTATCCTGGTTTCCGTGGCCTTGGTTGTTGTGGGCAAGTTGGGCTATCTATTGCAGTGTGGCTAGGTTGGCTTGACGTTCCGCTCTTTCAGCTTCGCGGTCAGAAGTCAACATTTGCAGAATCTGCAACATCGGGTCCGGGGATGATACACTTCCTCCGCGTGGCATCTGAAGATTGAGGTAGATCATGAGAAAAGAGGGTGATTTCTAAAGTTTTGGGTCTTTGAAAAAAAATTAAAATTTGACTCAGATTTTTCTGGTAACTTGCTTTTCATTCATTCATAGCACCCGATACAACACACACCACAACAAAGAAAAACATATGGTTTTAAGAACCATTCTGGAAACTACGATACAGGGGAACCGAATACTACTCACTACGCTAGTGCTCAAGTGCTACTACTCCTCGGAATCTGTGGCTTCATCATCCTCATCATCATCGATGAAGGAGAAATTGTCCTCATCGGTGAAGAAGTCCATAGCCTGATCCTCCAGAAAATCATCGTCATCGCTGAGATAGGAGTAGGGGTCTCCACGAAGATCTTCTCTTGCATTCTCCATTTCCTCCAACTGCATGTCTCTCTCGTGGATGGTCTCCTCCAAAGATGAGATGCGGTGGCGAAGACGGGCAATGATGCGCTCCTTCCTGTCGAGCTGACGGCAGCGAGACTTGCGATCCTTTGCTAGCATGGCGATGGTTTGGTCCTTCGTCTTGATGATGGCAGACTTGTGGTTGGAGTAGTCACGGCAATTGTCTAACTCCTGCTGACGATCGTACATCATGAAGCTAAGGTGGTCCAATTGGGTCTTCAACTCGGGGTGGTATGGGGCTTCCAGTGGTTTTCCATTAGCATCACGCCTTGGGCAAAACTCAAAGCGAGTACCCTTGATCTGGTTGATACTCTGCCCACACAGACAGGAAAGAGCTTCCTGCATGGCCCTGGCAAGTCCATCGAGCCAATTGTTTTCTCTCAAGGTAAACTGAATTCCCTCGGCAGTGGGAGGTTCAATCTTTCCTCGGAGACTGGCAACAATTAGCCGCTGCAGATCTTCTCCTCCTTGATCATTGAGCTGAGCTCCGAAGAACTCGGGGTGCGGACGCTCCAGAAGTACAGAAAGCTGGTCCAAATCCCTCTCAAAGATTAGGTCTCCTCCATTCCCCAACTGATAAAACTTGTTGTACTTCACGTCCATCTATAAGAATGTAGGATGAGTAAGTTAGTAGAGTGATCAAGTGTGTCAAAATTTTATGTATTTTGCAAGAGTTTTTTTTTAGGAACATGAATTTTCATGAAAGAATCGAAGGGATAAGAATGAGAATAAGTTTTTGTAAATATTTGATTTATTTGGTTTTGAAACTAAGTTTTTGATTCAAATGTCCAGTCTAACTAGGGTCTCCTATGGTCAGGATGGCTCTGATACCAACTTGTCAACACCCGGATTTTTAATCCCAGATGCCTGTTATGCCATACATCGCAATCCCAGGATTACCATTTTTGCGAGACATAACAGAATTGGATACCACAGTACATCATCCATTACAAACCGTACATAAGTTCTTACACAAATAGGGATCACATGATCCAGTTCTTAATACAACATCAAGCAGCGGAATACGTAATAATAACGGTAGCGTAGGCGAAGCTCCATCTTCGGGGTCACAGGCAATGCTGACGATGGGAGATGATCCTAGTTGTCGTAACCTTCCTGGGGTCCATCCTCTAAGTACTCCTCTTCATAGTCTGGCCATGGGAATAGCCAGGGACAAAGCCATGAGTACTCTTTAAGTACTCGCAAACTAATACTAACAAGTGAAAGGGTTTTTTGATAATAGGACACTAGGCTCTAGGGTTGTTTTGCAAAAGCCAGATTTATCTCTACTAAGTTTAGGAGCAACGAATGCTAGTTGAAGGTTTAAAACACCTAAGTGGGAACTTGTATTTCATATCACAACCCTGTTGTGGTCAAGTCAAAGTCTCAATTCATTTCACAAGTCATTTTGAAAAGTCTGACGGGGGAACAGTATGGCCACTCCAACTGTCCATAACCGCGGATACGGCTATTCGAATAGTTTGACACTCTGTAGAGATTGTACACTTTCACCACAACATTCGATACATCCGTCAGTAACAAATCCTGAATTCACCATACTCAGTATGCGGATAATCAATCCTAACCTTTCAATTACACGCCCTAGTATAAGCACCTCTCCTGTGAGTTTGGCCTCCCAACCATGACCAACTGTCATCTTGGGTACTGCACAGGTGGACAATCTTCACAAGGTAGCCTCAGCTCAGACCTTGGCCGTGAGGGAACTAATACTAAGGTATATAAGTTTCCAGTCAAGCCCTATCAATCTTCGGGTATTGTGGTTGTACGATAAAATTGGAATGGTATCGCATCCAGACAACCATCAGTTTTATAAAGGGCTAAGGCTCATGCCTCAACATTTTCATCACCAAAATCATCAGGTGTTCGGAAACACATGTCCAAAACATTTCAATAGAATGATCCATCATTCCAAGGTTTTCATAACCATTTTTCCCCCAAGTATTCCCATCTAAAGTTGATCAAGTTTTATGCTTAGCACTAGCATCTACAAGTGGGGATAAGCACTAAATGGGGGGTGGTAAACTAGTGGAGTTTTGACTAAGTTCAATCTCATGCCTTAGGATTACCTCCAGATTATCTAACTTAGGCCAGATTTTATGCTCTTTATGCAACCTTCACATATTCTTCTAGTATCTACCAGTTATTCCAGTAAACTCTAAGTAAGAGCTTTGATAAAGAAATAAAGTACTAAACTTGCAAATAAAACTAGGATTGGTTTATCAAGTGGTTATGATCATATATGCTATAAGGCATATAGTTGACATGGTAACAAGCAAGTATTGGCTTGCACAATATCAGTATAAGCTTGCTAAATTGCAAGTGTTAGCTTGCAAGGTTAATAGCTTGCCTTGAGCAGAGCAGTGGTTGAAGTTCTCCTCGGCTTCTTCTTCGTAGAATTCTCCTTCCTCCTCGTATCCTTGGTCGGTACTAGCTTCTATGAATAAATACGAGGTACACAATCACCAAACAATACTTAACTACTTGCAATCATCACACAAAAGGGTCCTATAGATGATCTAGCATCATCACTAACCTTACAAGATTAAAGCTTGGTTTAATTCCTTTTATTTTTAGAAAAGTAATTTCTACTCATTGAAAAACTACTTAAGATTTAATATTCTCCAAACCAAACATGGGATCATGTTGACACATGTCATCACCACATATTTTAGTCGATGGGAATGTGATTTAAAGTGGTGTCACAATTTAATAAGGTTTTACCCTTTTATTTTAATTAAATAAAGTGACTAGAAATGCCTATGAGGCATTCTTTTATTACTTGAACATTCTTTCTGTAAGTAAACCTACATATTTTTATATATTCTGAAAGGTATGGTTACATGTGATTTTTGAGAGTTGGAATCAACTCAAAAGATATTATGGTTTAAATTTGAAAAATGTTTGAATGCAGAAAAGCTTCTGCCTTGTTATTTTTACCATGGGTGATCTATAGATCCAAATGACTTGAATCCAACGGAATTGGATTCAGCATTCCCAGACCTTTCTAACAAAATTGGTTTCATTAAATTTGGTTAACTGAATCGACCTGGGTTGGTTTTTGAAATTGGGTACAGAAGTGTGTTTGAAATAAAATGGAAAAGGTTTAATTCAAATAACTGGGCTGCGCGGGAAAAGTTAACGGGCCGGCCTGCTAAGCGTAGCGCTTCCGCGGGCTGCTTAAGTGGTTGTCCCCACTCGTCAGTGAGACAGGGGGTGCGAAGCGGTACGGGGCGATGTGGGATGTTCGATCTGGTTCTAATCCAACGGCTGGGAGTCATCGTCGACGTTGAGCAACGCCGACGAGACAGAAACCTAGCGCGGCCAGTGGGGGTTGCTGGGGGCTCACCGGGGTGCAGGCGAGGGTCGGCGAGGCAGGCGAATGACGAAGTCGACAACGGCGAATCTCCTGGTACCGGTGGCTCCTCCTGGGGCGGCTCCAATCACTGGCTCCCTTCCTCTCCAGAGGCGGCGAGCTCCGGTGAAATTCTGGCGAAGTGTTGCTCGCCTTGCTTCGGGAACGGTGTGGCGCGATCAGTGATGAGAGGGGAGTAGAATGGTGTGCTTAATTCGGCTAGGTGTTGCCTCTATTTATAGTCGTAGCGAGGGGACCGACGGGGCGCACGGTGAGCTCGTCGGGGGCGATGGTATAGACGGCTATTGGCATGGGCGAAGGTAGGGGACGGTGCAGTGTTCCCTGGCGATGCTCAACGATACGGTGGCGAGACGTGGGGCGGTGCGGGTTGGTCTGGAACACGCGACGCTCTGCGCGGCAGAGGCGGCGTCTTCGATGGCGAGCGGTGGCTGTGCGGCATGGGGTGGCGAACGGGGATGTCTGGCGGTCTCCAGGGTCGGTGGCGATCGTGTATGCACGCGGCGAGGCCGGCGCGCGGTCTGTGGGATTCGATCAAGGGTGGCGCTCTGGCGCATGCTCGGCACGGTTGGCAGAGGCACGGGCGCGGCGTTCCTGGGTGCTCTGGTCGGTGTCTTCGAGGCAGGGCTTGTCGAGAGGGGGCGGTGAAGCATGGGTGATCTCCTAGACAAGGTTGGCACGGCTAGTTTCCTCCCTAGCTTGCTGTCGACATGTGGGTGGCAAGGGTGGCTTCGGCTGTTCACCATTGATGGTTTTGGCAAGCTCACAGTGGTGCTAGTGCTGGGTTAATCTTGCTAGATGATCTACTGAGCTGGTTGTGAGCTAGATAGGGAACCAGTTAGGCTCAAAACACTGCACACTATAGTGTTTTGATTTTGTTTGATTTGTGTCTGCCAAGTGTTTGATGAAATGGCCGCATGAATTCAAGTTTTGAATTTTGAAAAGATTTTTGGTGTGTGTGCTAGGTTGGTGCTGGTGAGTCTGCAGATGCTTGGGTTTTGAAAGTTGAGCTTGTTTGAGTGGTTTTTGAAAAAGTGGGATCTTCCCATATGATAAAGATTCAATTTTGAATTGTCATTTAAACTATGCATTTGAAAGTTTCTGGATGATCACAAAGTGGGCCTTGATACTTTGTTATGAGTACAATCAAGGGGTGCAAAGATCCAGAAAAGTTTCTGTTGGGTTCTAAAAGTTTGAGACAGTCAAAGTAGGCATGGGAGTTAAATTGGTCAAAATGACCATTCCTTTATTTTATTTGTTTTGCTTTATTTGTCTTTGGGAAAAGTGTGGGAAATGTTTAGATGATGTTTATTTCACCTAAGAAACATTTTACAAGCAAAGAAACACACAAACAAGGTGGTTCAAAAGAATTTCAAATTAAATGCATACACATATGCATGCTTTCATAATTTTATATAGAAAAGTTTTTGTTAACCCTAATTTTGATGATTAGAGTTTGATGATTTAAGTTTAGTATTTTTGGGATGTTACAGTGATCAATATTATCAAACGTCTCACGGAGATCGTCGATCGGTGTCTTGGCCTCCCTGGTCTTGATTACTATGTCGTCGACATAGACTTGAATGTTGCGACTGATCTCGTTTTTCAGGCACGCCTGCATGCACCTCTGATACGTGGTGCCTGCATTCTTCAGCCCGAAGGGCATGGTGTTGTAGCAGAATACTCCGAACGGCGTAATGAACGCCGTTTTCTCCTGATCTTCGACCTTCAGTCGAATCTGGTTGTAGCCTGAGTAGGCGTCGAGAAAGGAGAGTTTCTCGCATCCCGTAGTCGAATCGATGATCTGATCAATCCGCCGTAGAGGGAAGTGGTCCTTGGGACAGTACTTGTTGAGCGATGTGAAGTCCACGCACATCCGCAGGATGTCCGTGTCCTTTTTGGGGACCAACACGATGTTGGCCAGCCACTCGCTCTCCTTGATTTCTCGGATGAAATTGGCATCGAGTAGTCTGTTGACTTCAATTCCAACAGCTTCAGCTCGTGGTTCGGATAGTCTTTGGATCGACTGCTTGACGGTCTTTGCATCCGGAAACACATTGAGTGCATGCTCGACGACTTCCCTGGAAACTCCTAGCATGTCCGCAGGACACCGGGCGAAGATGTCCCAGCGCTCATGGAGGAATTTGATGAGCACGCTTTCCTATGTAGGGCTAAGGTCGTTGGCGATCAACGCCATCTTGGAGGCGTCCGTCGAGTGGACCTGCACCTTCTTTGTGTTGACCGTGCAGTCGAATGACATGTCAGGTGCGTTTTGCCTGGTGACTGGGGGTGCCCCTTTGTCTGTCACCTCTCGAAGCCTTGTGAGCTCCTCCTGCATGCCGAACGACTAGGAGATTCTGTTGAAGTCTCTGTTGCAGTGGTCGAATCGGGTGAAGCTTCCCTGGACGGTGATGACACCCCTAGGTCCTGGCATCTTCAGTAGCAGGTACGCGTAGTGCGGTACTGCCAGTAATCGTGCGAATGCCACGCACCCGAGATGGCGTGGTACTGTGATGGCTAGTCCACCACTTCAAACTCTAGCCGCTCGCGCCTGAAGTTTTTGGGCTAGCCGAAGATGACGTCGAGCCATATCTTGCCCAAAGGGTATATGCCTTTCCCTAAGATTATGTCGTGGAACGTCGTGTCTGATTGTTCCAGGCTGCAAAGCGGGATCCGCATTGCTGCGAGTGTACTAGCGAACATCAGATTGATGCCGCTGCCGCCATCCATGAAGACGTGGCTCATCTCGAACCTCCCGATCCGCGCCTTGAGCACCAGGGCAGCATGACCTGGGCGAGGGATCTGACATGGGTGATCCGAACGATCGAACGTGATGCAGGACTCCAAACCACTGAGGTACTCAGGGATGGTAGGTGGAGCGGTCACGGCCAGGCTGACTTGTGGGTTAATCTTCTTTTGCACCCTATTGGTTAGGCTCCCCTTCTGGATCATCAGTGCCCCTTTTGGCGGCGGGTATCCTCCCACACCGTTATTTGGTGCTAGTGCGATCGCTGGATTCGACGGTCCAACGAGTGGTGGTGGAGGAGCTCCGTGGGCGATGTCACCTTCTATAGGCGCGGGCCCAAATCTAGGGTTCACGATCTACCGCCGCATTTGGGTGAGACCCTCGCTGAGCTTCTGGAACTCGCGGTAGTCCTTGAGCATGTGGCTGGCCTTCTTCTTGTCGTCCTGTTTGTCGATGTAGAAGTAGATGGTGCAAGAGCCAGACAATTTATCGTATGCCGAAGGCTCGTCGTCACGGCTGCGACGTTGCCACGTCTGTGTGGGTCACCCCCCGTCGCGGTAGTTGCCTCCACGATATCCGCTTCTATGGTTGATGTCATTGCGTCGGTCGGCGTATCCAGCCGTGACCATGTCGACTCCGTCGCGATCGTCGTAGACGCGCAATCTTCTTTTGCTGCGGCGTTCTTGCCTGCGGCCATAGTCGTCCTCGTCATCCGAATGCGTTCGGTGGAGGGAGTCCTCGCCATCCGCCCATCGGTTGGCGATGTCCATGAGGTGGTGGAGCGTCTTGGGCTTGACGCGCCCAAGTTCTTCCTTGAAGTACGGGCGCTTGACTTGAAGGCATCGATTGTCCTTTCTTAGAAGATATGTCCGGCGGAATTCTTGATATGGGACCAGCGTAATATGTACGAGCGAATAGACTCGCCGATACGTTGGGTGCAGGCTCGTAGTTCCTTGATCGAGGCTAGCCTCTTGCTGGTGCCCTTGAAGTTGCGGATGAAGCTGTATGCCAGCTCCTCCCAGCTTCGGATGGAGCCAGAGGACAGGCTGCTGAGCCAGATCCTAGTTGCGCTGTCATCTGCAGCTGAAGGCATTATAAGGCGGTGTTCCTATTGCCGCCGTGCAGCTTGACGGATGAAAGGTGGTCGCTGAGTCAGGCCTTTGGGTCCTGGGTACCGTCGAACTTCGGGGTGTCCGAAGGGAGCTTGAAATTTTTCGGCATCCGTCTTCGTCGGACGGATATGCTGAAGCATCTGGCTCCGCATAGCTCTCCGTCATCTTACTCGTCGGATTCAGTTGAACACGTGTGTTTAGCGCGTGCCTTGTCGATCTTGCGCTGGGTGAGATCGTTTCGAGCGTCATAGCCGCTGTTGCGGCGACATGGGCTCTTGCGACGTCGGGGCAGATCATGCTCGTCCTCTTCGGATGAGGGGGTAGGTATGCGGTTGAACCTGGCCGTAGGTTTCTTCGTTGGCTACGCAAAAGCCTCGCCGTGGAGCGCGGCTCCGACCAGTCCAAGGCTTGCTAGCGCGGACTTGTGCATGGCACTCTTCGGGTCACCCACCGGAGATGGATGGGACGCGAGGTATGTAGTAGCCGCCATGATCGTAGCATGTGGTGTTTTCGGCATGACGTTGCCATTTGCGTCCATCGTCATGAAGGACGTGTTGAGGGCCCTGGTGACCTTGCGTCGTGCGGCGGGGTCCATGTGCTCCATGCGGGAGCGGTGCTTGTTGGCAAGGTTGCCGTGCGAACTGGAGCCGCCAGCGACGGAGAGCGCAGATCACCACGCGCTAGACTCCAAAGCTGCCTGCTTTCGTTTGTCGAGCTCCTCCACCAGCTTCACCTGCCGGTTATGCTCGTTGATGAGGAGGATGTGGTAGGCCATCAGTAGATCTCGTGAAGCATTCACGGGTAGGATGATGTTGCCTGCCACGGCTTCGCGTGCTTGGCGCCAGCCTTCCTCGTTGAGGTTGATCTTCTGGTAGGCATGAGCGTCGCCTTCGTTGGGCCTGAGCGGCGGATCTCCCCCGTTTCCTCTGTTCTCAACCTACGGGTTGAGAGGAGGGTTGGGTGTTTGCTGCGCACTCGAACCTGGCGGCGGGTCCATCACGTTGTTGATGACGATGGCGCATAGGTAGCGCCCGTGGATTGGATCTCTATTGCCGCAGCTTTTGGATCCGGAACCGTAGGTTCCTTCATCTGAGGGAGGGCCGTCCAGATCTAAGTTGCAGTTGTTGTTGTCATCGGACTCATCTGTCAGCGTCGATGCATGCAACGCGCTGATAGGTGGGACCCATGAAGCGGGCCTGATGGATGGTGGCGGCACCCCTCTAGGAGGCGGAGGGTGCCGGTCTGCCCCACCTAGAAGCAAAAGCTCCCGAACAGCATCTCGAGCCCATCACCGATGGACTCGAAATCCCTCAGGGTGGCCGCTGAGTGGGAGGTGAAGTCGAAGGCACCGAAGAGGAGGTGACTCTCCGTCACCGCTGAGTTGTAGATCGCTCCGAATGGAACCGTCACGACCGCACAATCAGCGTCCCCAGTTCCCACGGACAGTGCCAGTTGACGAGGTTCGATCTCGTCAATTCCCATTGTTATGGACTTGGGTTTTGGAGAAGATGGGGATGCTGGAGATCGCGGAACGGTTAACAGACAAGCAACATGGGACACTAAGTTTGCCCAGGTTCATGCCCCCGGAGGGAAAACCCTACTCCTGCTTGTCTGCTCTTGATTATGGCGAAACCGAAGGTTACAGGGGTGCGCAGATGCAATCTGGCGTGAGGTGCATATGAGGTGAATTGATAAAGATCCTTCTCGCCGTACCCTCCTGGACTTTATATAAATAGGCAAGTCTCGGGCTCAGGTCGAGTCGATTACAAATTAGGGTTTGTCCCCTTTGAAATTATATCTAGTCTTGACTTGTCCTCCAAGGAGTCGAAAACGTCATGGGCTTGGGCCACCCGAAGTCTTCATGGGCCGCTTGTCTTGGCATGGGAATTCCTTGGACTGGACCAGATATACCAATGTTGTGTACCCGTGAGGTATATCCATGTCAGGCATTTTCTCAATTGCTTCAACTTTGGATCTGTCAACTTCAATACCTCTTTCGGAAATTTTATGTCCAAGGACAATTCCTTCATTAACCATGAAGTGGCATTTCTCCCAATTAAGAACAAGATTAGTTTCTTTGCATCTCTGCAAAACTTTATCAAGGTTGTGCAGACAATTATCAAAATAAGTTCCATAGACGGAAAAATCGTCCATGAATACTTCCACAATTTCCTCACAAAAACCATGAAAGATAGCAGACATGCATCTTTGAAAAGTAGAAGGAGGATTACAAAAACCAAAAGGCATACGCCTATAAGAATAAGTTCCATAAGGACACGTAAAAGTGGTTTTCTCTTGATATTGTTGTTTAACAGCAATTTGAGAGAACCCAGAATAACCATCAAGAAAGCAAAAATGAGTCTTCTTAGACAACCTTTCTAAAATTTGATCAATAAAAGGCAACGGATAATGATCTTTCTTAGTAACATTGTTGACCTTTCTCAAATCAATGCACATCCTATAACCAACTACTACTCTTTGAGGAATAAGCTCATTGTTTTCATTAGGCACAATAGTAATTCCTCCTTAGGGACACAACGAACATGACTAACCCATTGACTATCAGTAATAGGATAAATAATACCAGCATCAAGGAGTTTTAATACCTCATTTCTTATCACTTCCTTCATCTTAGTATTCAAACGATGTTGATGTTCTACCACTGGTTTTGCATCAGGTTCTATATTAATAGCATGCTGACATATAGTAGGAGAAATCCCTTTTAAATCATCAAGAGTATAGCCCATAGCTCCTCGGTGTTTCTTCAATACTTCTCATAATCTTTCCTCTTCCTTTCCCGGAAGTCTAGAACTAATAATAATAGGATATATTTTCTTATTATCAATGTAAGCATATTTAAGATCATCAGGTAAAGGTTTCAGATCGAAAACCATATCCTTTTTAGGTGGTAATGTGGTACCCAAATCTTCCACAGGTAAATTATGCTTAAGCATCTTGGGTTGACGAAGGAGAATCTCATCAATCTCATTTCTTTCTTCCATGAAGATCTCACTTTCGTGGTCTTCCATATATTGTTGCAAAGCATTGTCAGGAGCAGGAAAAGTTATTTTCTCAATATAAGGTTCAGGCAAAATGCAATTAATAGTACAAACTTCAATATTTCTAGCAGGAACACAATTAACAATATCTTTCTATGGTGCATGATACTTGTTCCACTCCTTTTGGGGAATTTCAATATAAGAGGCAGAGGTCTTAAAACAATTTGCAAGAACTTGAGAATCAAGACCATAATCAGTACTAGTATTATGAAAGTCATTAGTTCCCATAAAAGATTTAATGCATTTATAATCATAATTTATACCTGACTTTCTTCCTTTATCATTCTCCCATGCTTCAATATTTCTTGAATATGGTCTAGAAGATCCCATTTAGCTTCTTCTTTCATACGTGTAAATGATCCAGCACAAGAAGCGTCCAATAAATCCTTATCATGAAGAGAAAGCCTTGCATAAAAGTTATCAATAATAATATTATTGGGGAGCTCATGAATGGGACATTTGAGCATTAGTCACTTTAATCCCCCCCAAGCTTGGGATGTACTCTCTCCATCACGAGGCCAAAAATTATATATTTGATTTCGATCTCTATGAATCTCACTAGGAGGATAGAATTTAGAATAAAAGAGAGGTACAATTTCCTCCCATTCAAGAGATTGGCCATTCTTTAGCAGCTTATACCATTTCTCAGCTCTGCCTTTCAACGGTAAAGAGAATAACTTCTTCTTAACTTGATCCATTGTAATACCTGCACATTTGAACAACCCGCATAATTCATGTATATAAAGCAAATGATCACCAGGATGGACAGTTCCATCTCCAAAATAGTAGTTATCCATAACATGATCAACAATTTTTTGTAGGTATTTTAAAAGGATCTAATTCAGCAGGTGGTGGTTCATCTACTACCTTAGCAGTGGTAGTAGATTTCCCAAATAAAAAACTAAGTGAGTTATCCATATTGAAATAAAGTAACAGAAATAAAAACAATACTCACAGTAGAAATTTCCTTTACCAGCTCCACTCTTCAATGGCGCTTCACTCCCCGACAACGGCGCAAGAAAATAGTCTTGATGACCCACAAGTATAGGGGGTGTATCACAGTACTTTTGATAAATAAGAGTGTCAAACCCAACGAGGAGCAGAAGGTGTTGACAAGTGGTTTGGATCAGGAATTCTTTGTAAATACTTAGCAAACAGATTTTTAGGGGTTTTTGATAATGCAGATAAATAAAGTATGAGTAAATAAAAGACAATAATAATAATTGCATCAAGTGGACCAATCCTTCTTCAGCAAAGTACAAGCCGGTTGTGTTACTTAAGATGACCAAACGTTCTTAAGGACACATGGGAATACTGTCAAGTGCTTTCGCTTCATATAGTTGATTAATTTTCTTTTGTTGGACAAGTGTTGTGTGGGTGAACCTATACTAATGTACTGACCTTATTTGGACTAATACATACTTGTGATTATACCCCTTACAAGCATACACAACTATAAGAAAGTAATTAAGATAAAAACCTAACGACAACATTAAACTCTGAGATCCTACACTACCTTGTGCAAAGGTTTCCTAACGGGGGTTTAGGTTTCTGTCACTCCGGCAACCCCACAATTAGTAGCCAAATACACAATGCATTCCCCTAGGCCCATAAAGGTGAAGTATCATGTAGTCAACGTTCACATGACACCACTAGAATAATAGCACCACAACTTAAATATCAAACCATTAAATATTTCTCAACACAATTACACTACTAACAACATGACTTCTCCCATGTCCTCAATAACTAAACGAACTACTCACGAGGGATCATATGGATCAATATCAGAGATGGAATAATGATAAGTAACAATCTGAACATGAACAATAATTCAATGATTCCACTCAATAGCATCAACAACAAGTAATCAATACCAGGAAAGTTTCCCCCAAGAACTATGCAAGATTCAACCCAATTGTTATAGCGGTACTGAGTGATGATGATGTGCTGGTGGAGATGATGGTGAGGATGATGATGATGATCCCGATGAAGTCTAGCCTGATGACGGTGTTGATGGCGATGATCTCCCCTCTCCGGGAAGGAATTTCACCGGCAGAATTTTGCCTGCCGGAGAGCTCTTTTCTCTCTCTATAGTTTCCGCCCGCAGAGGCGGCAGAATCTTTTCGTGGTCGCCCCCGAGTCTTATGGTTTCGAGGGGATTAAATATGCCAAAGGGTGATGCCAGAGGTGGGCCAGGGTGGCCACGCCACCTGGTGGCGCGACCCAGGGGGCCCGCGCCAGGGGATGGTGTGGGCCCCCTATGGCCCATCTCTCCTCCCCCTTCTGGCTTCCTTTGTCTTTTGGAAAAATAGGATCTTCCATATTTTTCTGGGATTTTCTGATCTTCGCGAATATTGCATCTGGACAGCGCTTTTTCCATCAGAATCCTAACTCCGGCGGTTCATCCTATAAAAGTCATCAAACATGCAAAATAGATAAAATAACATAAGTATCATCTCTTAATATGGAATATATCAATGAATAACCGTAAATTATGATATAAAATAGTGATGAAAAATGGACGTATCACTTGTTGGAGATATGCCCTAGAGGCAATAATAAAAGTGGTTATTATTATATCTTTGTGTTTATGATAAATGTTTACATTCATGCTATAACAGTATTAAACAGGAAACATTAATACTTGTGTGATTTGTAAACTAAATTAGAGTCCCTAGTAAAGCCTCTTTGTAATACTAGCTTGCTGGTTAATAGATGATCGTGGTTTCCTGATCATGAGCATTGAGATGTTGTTAACAACAAGATCATATCATTAGGAGAATGGTATGATGGACATACTCCTATAGATAAGCGTAGCATTAAGATCAAGTCATTTCAATAGTTCGTTTGCTATAAGCTTTCTGATACATAGTAACATAATTCCTTCGACCATGAGATCATGTTAATCACCATCACCGGAAGGATGCTTTGATGACATCAAACACCACACTGTAACTGGGTGGCTATAAAGGTGGCATTGAGTGTTCGAAAAGTATGGGTTGAGGCACATGGATCAAGAGTGGGATTTGTCCATCCATATGACAGATAGATATATTTTGGGCCCTCTCGGTGGAATGTCATCCAATTAGCTTGCAAGCATGTGACTGGCTCACAAGGGATCACATATCACCGGAACTAGAAAAGAGTACTTAGCGGTAACGAGGTTGAACTAGGTATGCGGAGATACCGACGATCAAAACCTCGGATAAGTAAACTATCGTGCGACAAAGGGAAATTGGTATCGTATGTAAGTGGTTCATTCGATCGCAAAATAATCGTAGAAATATGTGGGAGCCATATGAATTTCCAGATTCCTCTATTGGTTATTGATCGGAGAAGTGTCTCGGTCATGTCCGCATAATTCACGAACCGTAGGGAGACACACTTAAGGATTCGATGTTGTTTAGTAGATATGGAATATTAGTAGGGATACCGAATGTTGTTCGGAGTCTCGGATGGGATCCCGAATATCACGAGGAGATCCGGAATGGTCCGGAGAAAAAGATTCATATAAGGAAAGTCCGATTCCGGAGTTCGGGAAAGATTCCGATGTTTTCATCAGAGAGGTTCTAGAAGGTTCACCGAACCGGAAGGGAAATGGACCATGAATGTGTCATGGGTAAGTGGAATAGATGATCGTGTCATGGGTAATGTGTCATGTGTCATGGATTCTCTGTCTTGTTCGCAGAAATCAGTATGGCTTTATCAGGGGGCGCACCATCCAGGACTGCCTCGCGTGGGCATACGAGTATCTACACCAATGCCACGCCTCAGGTGAACCGTGTGTGGTCTTGAAAATTGATTTCGAGAAGCGTTCGATACGGTGGAACACCACACAATCCTGGAAATCCTAAAGCACAAAGGGTTTGATCAAAGATGGATCAACATGTCAAGGCTTATTCTTGACATAGGTAGTTCTTCTATTATGATAAACGGAGTTCCAGGCAAGGAATTCAAATGCAAGCGCGGTGTGCGTCAGGGGGACCCTCTGCCCCCTCTTTTCTTCGTGGCAGTGGGTGACTTACTACAATCGACGGTCAATAGAGCTTTTGCTGAAGGGATTATCCAAACTCCAATTAATTAGCCTGCTTCTGAAGATTTTCCAATAATTCGGTACGCCGACGACACCATTGTTGTGATGCCGGCATCATCTGACCAGTTGAGCAACATGTTGGCCATCTTGCAATCTTTCGCTAGAAGCACAGGACTGAAAATCAACTTCAATAAAACGCAACTCATCCCAATCAACATTTCCGAAGATGTAGCCAGGGAGTTAGCTACAACGATCGGTTGTCAGGTGGCAGCAATGCCTTTCACTTATCTTGGGCTACCGATAGGCACCACAAGGCCTACTGTGGAGGATTTGATGCCGCTGGTTTGCGCTGTCGAGAGAAGACTATCAAGCTCTGCCATGTGGCTCACGTACGGTGGCAGGGTAACTTACGTTAATACTGCTATTATGCCACTGCTCACCTTCGTGATGTGCACCCTGAAAATTCCGCTAAAAATATTTGAATTTTGTGACCGGGGAAGGAGGCACTGCCTATGGCGTAAGATGGTGAATGGTGAGGAGAAGTGTCAGTCCTTGGACTCATGGGAGATGGTCTGCCAACCCAAGGCAAAGGGAGGTTTAGGCGTGATCAATCTGAAAATTCAGAACCAGGGCCTCTTGCTCAAATCTCTCGACAAGTTCTATAGGAAATGTGATACTCCGTGGGTTCAGCTGGTTTGGTCGGAGTACTATGAAGACAAAGTTCCACATGCGCGACCTCCGTGCGGCTCCTTCTGGTGGCGGGATATCATGAGCACTGTGGATATTTTCATAGGAATCACCAAGTGCGAGATCAAGGCTGGTGACAACGTGCTGTTATGGAAAGATAACTGGATTAATCCTCCACTTTGCATCAGCTCTGCGAGACTGTTCTCGTTCACGCTTAATGAGGACATCTCGCTTAAATTTTTTGCCGAAAGCATGAATCCTGAAGAATTCTTTCAGATGCCGTTGTCAACCGAAGCCCATGAGGAGCTGAACTAGTTAGGCTCGGTCATACATGAGGGCGTGATTGATGAGAGGATCCCTGATACTTGGAGCTTCGTTTGGGGAGCAGATAAGTACAAACCTCGTGACTTCTATGATTTCTGCTATAGAGAAGTTGTGCCGCCAAATTACCTAGCTGAGATATGGGAAACTAAGTGCACAATGAAACACAGGGTATTTGCTTGGCTCATGCTAGTGGACAGACTAAACACATGTGACATGCTCCAGAGAAGGAACTACAATATTGGTTCTGATTTCACCTGCATGACGTGCACCGTAGGGGCAAGAGAGACTCGGAACCACTTATTCTTCACCTGTAGTTTTGCGTTGGAGTGCTGGAATACCATAGAAATCAAATGGTACACCAGTCTTGCGCTTGAACCTATGATCGCGGATGCCAAGGAGGTGTGGAACAAACCCCTATTTGGAGAAACAATGATTATAGGCGCATGGAACATCTAGAAAATAAGGAACCGAGCTTATTTTGAAGGGGTGCAGCCTGACATCGAAAACTGGCGGAGACAACTTAAGCAGGACCTTTCTATCCTAGAGTGTAGGATCAAGGAGGATCTACAGGAACCTCTTAGAGGTATTATATCACGTATCCACTTGTAAAAGGGAAACTCTTGTAGTAGTCAATTTCCTCTCGTTGGTTGGGCTTGGTCATCCCTGAAGGGACCAGTTGTACAAAGGATGTAAATATTTCTGTACATATATATAAAACACAGTAGGAGACTCGCCTGCTGTCATTCCTCAAAAAAAAGTGGAATGATTGGATCATATCCTAGGTCACTTGGTGTGGGCATTTGCAAGAGAGAATTAAAGCTCTAAATTGAAAGTCAAACGGAAAGTTTGAAAATTCAAACTGGAACAATGGTTTCCTAGTGGGAGAAGAAACAAGTCCTTCTCTCAATCCAACTTGGGTTTGGGTTTGGATTCAAACCCACCCCTCCCAAGGCTGCCCCCTCTCATAAATAGAGGGGGAGGGCTGCCCCAAAACACACAAGAGCCAAGCCCTCCCCACACCCGCGCCGCCGCCGCGCGCCGCCTAGCGCCGCCTCGTCACCGCCGCCCAAGCCGCCGCCGACACCTCCTCCTCCTCCCGGTCTTCTAAACCCTAGATCACCGGGAAACCCTAATCCACCATAACTCGCACCGGCTTAGGCGAAGCCCTGCGAGATCTTCCCTCTACTTCCGACACCACACCGTCGTGCTGCCGGAATCGCGAGGAGAGAACTACAACCTCCGCTGTCTGCTGGAACAAGGGAGAGGAAGGTCTTCATCGAGTACCGAACGTGTGACCGACTGTGGAAGCGCTGCCGGATCGCAACGCCAGAAGGATCGTCTACGCGATCTTGAGATCGGCAAGTGTATGACTACGTCACCCACGAGAATCTGCTCTCGTTAACCGCTTTGGAATCTTCGAGGGTGAGTGCTTCTATCGACTCGTTGCTACAATCAAGTAGATAGATCTTGGCTTGTTTGTGTGCATGGGATGAAGCGGCATGGGCTAACCTTATATGACATCGTTCATGAGACTTGCTCCACGCTTAACATGCAACTTGTATTGCATAAGTGACTTTGCGGGTGTCTGTCTCTCCCATCTATCAACTAATATGGGTCGAAGGGAGTACTAAAAAAGTTCGGTCCAAAACGATTTTAAAAATATGAAAACCTTGACATGGAGTGCACCAAACCAACAAGGAACCAAAAGATTGCTAACAAATTATCACATTCAGAATCCAACATATCAGTTGGTTTTAGAACATTTATGTTTTGCAAAAGAATCTTGAAATTATTTAGTGTCTCATTAAGTGTTTACCTTTAGAGACATATGCACTTAAAGAAATAGTTTTTCTTTGGATGCATAGTTGCTTTTCTATGAAAAAGGAATGCACATGGAACTCAGCTGCAACTCTGGCACAAACTCGTCTAAAAGACACTCTGGCAGAAACTACTGCAAGGAGGCAGACTTTGGTGGTGGATGTGTTAGGCAACAATACATTTTCTTCTCAAACCGACCACTATGTAAATTAGAGCATCAAACTGCTACTCATGTGTGCTAGCTGAATCCGGATTGCCAGTGCATTGCTACAGATCAATATTAGATTATCCCAACATGTGAAGCCACTGTTGACGCACTCCAGGCCTTATCCTTGGCTTCACTTGTTTCATCATAATAGCATCTATGACTAAAATTTTTCTGAACTTAGGTAATTCCAGGTAATTGTGCTTAAAAAATGCGCCAATTCTCTAGAGAGGATTTAAATTCCAGGTCCAATAACCATACATCAAACTCCATCAAACTCAACCTCATAACCGAAAGATGGCCATGGTGACTTGCTTACTTCTACGTATGGGCTAATCAGCTATAGCTTAGCACGCATGTGAAAACTGAAGCAATCAGCCTCAATCGATAGGGATGCACTTAAACCACATCGCGACAAACTCTGGTTTCTTTCCTCTCGTTTAATCTTCACCACATATCCTCCTTCTCTCTTCCAGGTTAACCCCTTGGTTTTTTTCATATTTTTGTATGTCTCCAAATCCTTATATGTTGCATTCAACATATATGATCCGGTGATTTTCATGACTAAAAAAATCATACAAAGGTTAGATCAAAATACCATGACTGAAAAATCATACAAAGGTTACTGAAAATACACCTTTCGTCGAGCTGACCTATGTGATGATAAGACATCAAAGTTCCTCAAGTTACACAATCCTATCAGATATTATCATCCAAGTGCGAGCAAGGAAAATATAGAAGGTTCTAGAATCTTTGCTGCCTAGTCAGAGCAACCACTGCAAGCGGTCCTCCTCTTCCTCTTTGGATAAATCAGTATGACTAATCAAGTAGTTTATTTGTAAGCATACTATTGTATATAAACCTAGAATTAAGATGGTTTTGAATAAAAATATGGTCAATTAACTATGACACTTATAAATTGTGGGTGAAACTCGATGTCATTCCTTTGCAATTTTTTTACCAATGTAAGTGTAGTATGAGATGGTCAAACAAATTTTGCAGGTGAAGTATGGCTGAAAACTGAAAAGGAACCAATCTCAAATGCAACAAGAACATAGTAAGTGCAAAGTTTACTTTTTTTTCAATTAGTATCCATTCTTTACACTATTATTGTTAGCTCCAAAAGTTCCATAAAGCCAATAATGGGACATGAAACCCAGAAAATCAGTGGGCTTATAGTCTTGAGAATGAGGAAGGGTTCTGAAGCATAAGTAGGTCATAGCCAACAAAACTGTTATACCATTCTAAAGTAGCACTAAAATTCCACTGGTTAAGACTATCCCGAGTCATTTTACTAAATTGATTTAATTCAATTTATAGTGTTGAGTGCCCACTCACACTTTCGCAGCAGACTGCATCTGTGTGACTCAATTCCATTGATTCACCCTTCCTCTCATACTGATAGTTTTTCTTCAACTGTACACCATCAATAGAACCTCATTTGTGTGTTTGCGCCACTGAGATCCACGGAAATAAAGCACCTAACCTGCGGGAACTTTCTGCTATCTATATTTATCTACTCGACGTAACAGCCTCTTGCTTCATTTTACAGTCTAGAAATCAAGCTCATGTACCACGCAAGCTAACTTCACTGTTTAATTTAATAAAATAGTCTAAACATAACCGCTTATTTGTTTCCTTGCCTAGAAGTGGTAATTCAGAAAGGTGTTAAGGGCCAATTGAGAGAATATTCAACTTGTTTTCATTAATATCAGTTTGGCGGATGCAATGAAGTATTGTACATACCAGGCACCACCTATTTCCTCTTTCATGATCCTCAGCCCATGGGCATAAAATGATTTAAATCTTTCCTCATGGAAACAACCAACTCATAAGTGTCAACTGAAAGACAACTTTAACAATCTTCAGACATCATGTCTATTAAAATTAGAAAAAATCAGTACGTCCAAGGAGAAAGACAGTTCTTCCTATCACTCAAATGCGGGGAAAAGAAAGTAAGCAATTACAACAATAGATTAGAAAACAAATATTACTAATCTGAATGCACTAACAGAGTATATAAGATTCTATATTTCAACTGAGCCTGAGATGATGATGTCAAACAGTGGCCATTACCCTGATCTCCATATTCTAGACTATATATATGAACGCATGTTGAAGCTCCAATCATAAAGATTAAATCAGAAATTCCACTGCTACCTGGGTATCAATATCATTATCACCTTTCTGAACACCTCCCATAGATGTAGCGGCTTGAGTGGAAAAATTGAGTGAATACCTCATGTATAAGAAGACCTGCAGCAACCCACTCCAGTGTATGCAAACTTTACGATGCGCCTTATCATGTGTTTGAAGGATATTCTTCTATATATTTCCCTTGGAATCATTAGGGATTGTCATTGAAGTGGCTATGGAGCATCCCAGACCAGCAGCGCTGATCTATGCACTGAAAAAATAGTTGACTGGAGCCACTGCAGGTTATAACAAAGTGGAAACTGGATACTTGACATATGAGCGTACCAATTTCACAGCACTTGTTCAAATTAATCAAATTTATAGAAGCAATTAGTAAAGAAATTATTGATACAATCGTTGTACTCTTCTAGACCATCTTATAGATTGAGATTTAAAAGTGGAGACCACCATAGCTGCATCAGGGAAGTAATAAGAACAGGGGTGGCCATTTCAAAGTGGGAGACCACTTATTTTGAAAGTAAGCCATATAAAGGTGCAAGATCACCTATGTGCACCCTAGCTTATCGGTGGAAGCTTTCACTGGGAAGCCTCGATGCCATCAAGGTAGCTTGGTAGCTGCTATGGTGCCGGGGAGCTCATCCCTGTCACCTCACCATTGCCAATGGCACCGCGTCATTCCAGTACAGAACTCCCATTGTGTGGCATCCCGCAAAACCACTACTAGAAAATCGCGTTGTTTTTGTGCATTGCATCATCATGACCGCATGCTCATGTCATCATGCCACATTGCATTTGAGCATCGTCATCATCTTGCATGGTTTGTTTAAAAACTATTTTCGAAAAGTCTGTTTTTGTTTTCTAAACGCCCCGTTTTAAATAATAAAATACTTATTTTATTTTAGGGGCAGCCGTACCGGGCCGATCCGACCCAGTCGACCACCCCAGTTCAAAAACCCTACCTACCCCAGAACACCCGAAACCTATGCTACCAGCTAACCTACCCAGCCCCCCCTCCACCTCACCCTGACCAATCCCCTCTCGCCACCTCAGCTCTCATCTCTCCTCCAGCCAACGAGCCGCTGCCACCTCACCCCAACCACCCCCACCTACCAACTCCCCCTGGAGCCAACCCCACCCTCACCACACGCACGCCACCTGCCCAAACCCCCCTCTCTCTCTCACCCCTGTCTCCCCGGTCCCACCCCGCAGCCGACCCCACCTGCCTCCCCGACCCACTCCCCTGGACCCGGCCCCACCATCCCCTTCTCCTCTCTCCCCGCGACCCCGATCCTCTCCTCCTCGCTCGATCCCCAGCGCCCGGCCGCCAGATGCCTTCTTCCCCGCCGGCCTCTCCCCTCTGCTCGCCTCTCCCTCGTCCTCCCTGCAGCTCGTGCTGCCTCTCTGCTCGCCTCCATGGCCGCCGAGCGCCGCTCCCCGTCCGTTCGTCCTCGCCGGAGCCGCCGGCCCCGCGCCTCTTCGTCGCCGAGCGCCACCCCCCCCCTGGACCGACCCCCGCCGCCAGGACCCCCTCGCCCCGCTCCCGCAACCCCCGCCGAGCCCGCAAGCTCGCGATGGCTGGAGCTCGGCCCCCGTGCGTTGCCTCCGTTCTCCCTGCCTCCCCCGGGCATCTCCCTCCTCCGAGCCCTGCCAAGCGCCTGCCTCCCGATCCTCCTCCGGCCAGCCTCCGCCTTCGTCGCATCGCCGGCCGACCCCGCCGCTGCCAGCCCTGCACCCCCCCGGTTCCCGAGCTCGACCGCAACCTCCTCGAACTCCCTCCTCCGGCCCAGGGTCGCTGCAGGCCCTGTCTCCCCTCACGCGTGGAGGCAAGCTCGCCAAGGCCGCCCTCGAGCGCCTCCTCCGCCCGCGCGAGTGCGGCAAGGACGGCCACCACCGTCTCCCGCCGTTCCACTCCTTCCCGAGCCGTCCTCTCCCTTCCCGAGCGCGCCGCCTCTGCCCATGAGCAACGCCGCAGCGTCCTCTCCTCTGCCTCGTGCCACGAATCCTTGAGCTCCCTGTGCCGCTCGCCTCATGCCTCTCTGCTGGCACGCGTGTATGATCTGCTTATGTGTTTCTTTGGGACACCTGCACGCGCCCTCGCAGCTTCCAAGACCCATCTCTTCGAGTTATCCCACAAGCCATGTACCTCGGAGGTGACAGGGCACATCAAGATCTTCTTGCCGCCAAGACCGGCTTGGTGTCGAGGATGTCGACGGTTGTACACGGTAACACACGAGGATGGAACCCCGAGTACGTCAACATGGAACCGGAGACCGATCCATGGAACGCCAAGTCCTCCTACCCGAATCCGATGAACCCCGGTGCCATCCGAGTCCGACATCGACCACCCCGACGCCGAGGATGCCTACCCGGAGCGACAAGATCGCCACACGCAAGCGAAGCCCAAGACCCCGAAGCCCGATCCCGGTGATCCGAAGGCCACGCCAAGACCCGGATCCGAAGACCGCCAAGATCGCCACACGAAACGACAAGCGCTCCATCTCGGAGCACCAAGTCCTTCTTCACCGGAACGCCAAGGTCTTCTTCACGGATGCGGATCCGTTGGCGGCCCCCGGAGACCGAACCCCGAAACCCCAAGATCTGCCACACCCCGATGTGTGAACCTTTTCCCGAGCCCCTATTTTATAAATGCTTTATATAAAACTGTCGCATATTAATTGTCATACTTGCATATATGTTGTGGGTTTGGGGGCGTTATGCCGATTCACCTAAATTAAATATGGAGGCTATATGCGGGCTATTCTAGTCTTAGTTTGTCTCCATTTTAATCTGTGTAGCGAACCGATGCTATGTTTTGCTATGTTAATACCACATTTAAAATGCGGGGTATCTAAATAACTTGAACCATCTGAATAATTGTCGGGACCCTGGTTCCGCTTAATGTGGCCTAGTTGCATCGCACATTTGCCATGTCATACATCATACATGCATCATGCTCGATCTTCTGCCGAAGTAATAAATAGTGTATCCGGTGTTTCCTCTAGTGCTTTGCTTCTTCACGGACTAGGCCGATGAGTTGATGCGAGTATCGACCCGATCTTCGGATGAATCTTCGGCAATGTTTTCAGGCGAGCATCTCCCCATTTCTACCTATCTTACTTTTATAGTATTTATTCCCTCCTGTTGATCTATTGCTATCTGTGTTGCGATGCTCTAGTTTTCGTACCCGTGATATCCCTTGCAGCCTTATATTGCCTTGGACACCTCCTATTACCTGTTGTTTGGTAGATAGTTGGACCTGCGTGTCGTAGTCGCTTGCTCAAGTGCTGTTGCGTGTCGTCAAGTACCACAGTTGTTGGAGTATTGCCGTGTGTTTATTGTTGGAGCTGATCAAGAATTTAATTACTGTTTAACAACTAAAATTGAAGTAGGTAAATGCAGAGGCACAGGTGGGCAATAGATGTTATTTGGTTGTTAACCGTCCACTTGTGTCCCGTAGGACCCCGAGTACTTGATACCTGTTCCTTGAATATTCGCGCTATCCACATCCGGGAGGATTATGGGACCCCCCTGAGCCAGAGCTTGATTCATTCTTATTTCTTGGGGCCACAAACTAGTTTGAGGTTTTATTTACTATCCTGTACTTATGCCATGCTTTACTGCTTTATTTAAATTGTGCGAGGTACTGCACCTGTACTGTTTTGGAAGCGGAGTGTTTTCGCGGTATCGACAAGCCCAGTCACATTTTCGGGTTCCCAGTCATTTACAGCCACTGACGCAAACCTTGAGTCCGTCTCGGAGCCAGCTAACTTCGTTGCGGGTAGCTTAATGGGGTGGCCCCCTGAAATATTTCTGAATCTTGTGATTGCTTTGTCGTGACTGCCTCGTTGGGTTTTGATTTGGTTTTTCCGAGGTTGATCGAGTGTGTGTTGCTATTTGTGCACCCCTGCAGGGTAAAACTTTCTGAAAGCCGTGTCCGCGGTTATGGACGACTTGGAGCACAGTATCTCGATCATAGACAACTATAACTAAAGTAGTGCTATAAATTTGACTTTATAATGACTAGTAATCAGCTTCACTATAATAGAATGGCTAAATAAAATTGCCAACAATTGCTTGTTTGGGTTGTCGCTTGCTACCATTGTACCTGACTAGTAAGTATTGCAACTATAACGGAATGGCTAAATAAAAGTACCAACAACTACTGGGTTTGGGATATCTCATGCTAATTGTATTTGACTAGTAAGTGTCGCAACTACAACGTAATGGTTAACTAAAATTGCCCACTGCTTATTATATCCGGATGACCATCTATGCCTGACTAGTAATTGATGCAACGATAACTGAATAAATAAAACTGCCAACGGTGTGAGTTTCTCTGTTGACTTCCTTGTTTGGTCTCGAGGGGGAAACACTAGGATGGGTATGTTTGGTGGTAGAACCAAGTTGGTTCCGAATAGGTCTTTCTTATCCCTCTCTGATAGCCGACAGTTATCTCGAGTCTCTATAGGTTGTTTAGTGCATGCCGCGCTGCCGCTTCAGTCCACCATACCTATGTAGGCGAGGACCGCCGAATTCTAGCCTCGCCGTGTACTGGCCTCAGTACTGACCGCTCTCTCTTTTTCCTTTGCCCTTTGTCGGCACCCCTTTTTTTAAGCAGGTTTTGAGATCGACGTCGTTAGCAGGGTTACCCTTCCGGCTTGGCCTGGGCAGGGTTATGGACGCCATTGGTTATTCTTCAGGGCTCTTAGTTCAATTTGCATCTTGTCCGTACTCAGACGCTATATCGTTTTAAAGGTGATTTGGATCTTTGTATTGTATGTCTGTATTCTTGACTCTTTGAGTCGCTGTTGTATATATCTGTTCTGTGGGTCCCATCGAGGACTGTTGTGTAATGTTATTACTTCGTTTTCCACCCGCACGCAAGTGCCTGGTGGGCACCTTCGAATCGTTTCTATGTGGGTTTGGCGGGAAGCGCTGAAACTTGCATAGGGCCGATTCTGAGGGTGTTACAGAGTGGTATCAGAGCTCAGCAGTTACGATACCCCACAAGTCCAACCTGTAGGATAACCTAGCTAACGACCGAAGTAGAGTGTCAAAACTATTTTTGCAAAATCGGTTGGATAGATCTGATTAGGTCTGCTTTTACTCCTTACCCCTCTGCTATTCGCCTCTTACCTCTACGTGTTTTGAATCCGCTCTCTTCTCTTTCTTCGAGTCCAGGATTTCTCGTGGTTGGGTTCCATCGTACCTTCAGGGTTTCACTTCCTCTTTTGGTAACGGTGTTGCTACATCTGGTCTTCATGCTATCCGAGGAATCCTTCGTCTGGTGGACTTCTCTTTGCTCCTCCTTGTGCCTTACGGTGTTTTTCCGACGCGACGACATCATCTACGCCAGATCCGATGCAGAGTCTGCATCACTCCTTTGTTTCCGAACCTCGCTTGTCGAGATCTACAATCTGAATTCTGAGAGTTGGTTGCATAATTTCCTATTCATGTGCAGAGTAATGCTTTGGGTGCGCGATGGACTGATCACCATCCGACTACTCTTATCATTCGCTCTTGCACATTGAATGGTGAATCATTGCAGTTATACTCCTTCCGCGGAAGTTAGAGGTGGCTTTACCCTTTTGAGACCTTTACCTTCATCTTTGTTTCTCCGGAGTGATCTCTCGACGAATGGGGAACAATCCTTGTTGGTGGTGTCGCCATTTTCAAGCTGAGAAAGAACCATTGTTAGTGGTGTCGCGAGGATCTACACGAAGCGAGAAGACGCAGATCGCCGACCTCCCTTCCGGTACCATGAGGCGGATCTCGAGGGCGAGATCCATTGTTAGTGGTGTCGAATTGTGGCATCCCGCAAAACCACTACTAGAAAATCGCGTTGTTTTTGTGCATTGCATCATCATGACCGCATGCTCATGTCATCATGCCACATTGCATTTGAGCATCGTCATCATCTTGCATGGTTTGTTTAAAAACTATTTTCGAAAAGTCTGTTTTTGTTTTCTAAACGCCCCGTTTTAAATAATAAAATACTTATTTTATTTTAGGGGCAGCCGTACCGGGCCGATCCGACCCAGTCGACCACCCCAGTTCAAAAACCCTACCTACCCCAGAACACCCGAAACCTATGCTACCAGCTAACCTACCCAGCCCCCCCCCCCTCCACCTCACCCTGACCAATCCTCTCTCGCCACCTCAGCTCTCATCTCTCCTCCAGCCAACCAGCCGTTGCCACCTCACCCCAACCACCCCCACCTACCAACTCCCCCTGGAGCCAACCCCACCCTCACCACACGCACGCCACCTGCCCAAACCCCCCTCTCTCTCTCACCCCTGTCTCCCCGGTCCCACCCCGCAGCCGACCCCACCTGCCTCCCCGACCCACTCCCCTGGACCCGGCCCCACCATCTCCTTATCCTCTCTCCCCGCGACCCCGATCCTCTCCTCCTCGCTCGATCCCCAGCGCCCGGCCGCCAGATGCCTTCTTCCCCGCCGGCCTCTCCCCTCTGCTCGCCTCTCCCTCGTCCTCCCCGCAGCTCGTGCTGCCTCTCTGCTCGCCTCCATGGCCGCCGAGCGCCGCTCCCCGTCCGTTCGTCCTCGCCGGAGCCGCCGGCCCCGCGCCTCTTCGTCGCCGAGCGCCGCCCCCCCCTGGACCGACCCCCGCCGCCAGGACCCCCTCGCCCCGCTCCTGCAACCCCCGCCGAGCCCGCAAGCTCGCGATGGCTGGAGCTCGGCCCCCGTGCGTTGCCTCCGTTCTCCCTGCCTCCCCCGGGCATCTCCCTCCTCCGAGCCCTGCCAAGCGCCTGCCTCCCGATCCTCCTCCGGCCAGCCTCCGCCTTCGTCGCATCGCCGGCCGACCCCGTCGCTGCCAGCCCTGCACCCCCCCCCCCCCGGTTCCCGAGCTCGACCGCAACCTCCTCGAACTCCCTCCTCCGGCCCAGGGTCGCTGCAGGCCCTGTCTCCCCTCACGCGTGGAGGCAAGCTCACCAAGGCCGCCCTCGAGCGCCTCCTCCGCCCGCGCGAGTGCGGCAAGGACGGCCACCACCGTCTTCCGCCGTTCCACTCCTTCCCGAGCCGTCCTCTCCCTTCCCGAGCGCGCCGCCTCTGCCCATGAGCAACACCGCAGCGTCCTCTCCTCTGCCCCGTGCCACGAATCCTTGAGCTCCCTGTGCCGCTCGCCTCATGCCTCTCTGCTGGCGCGCGTGTATGATCTGCTTATGTGTTTCTTTGGGACACCTGCACGCGCCCTCGCAGCTTCCAAGACCCATCTCTTCGAGTTATCCCACAAGCCATGTACCTCGGAGGTGACAGGGCACGTCAAGATCTTCTTGCCGCCAAGACCGGCTTGGTGTCGAGGATGTCGACGGTAGTACACGGTAACACACGAGGATGGAACCCCGAGTACGTCAACATGGAACCGGAGACCGATCCATGGAACGCCAAGTCCTCCTACCCGAATCCGATGAACCCCGGTGCCATCCGAGTCCGACATCGACCACCCCGACGCCGAGGATGCCTACCCGGAGCGACAAGATCGCCACACGCAAGCGAAGCCCAAGACCCCGAAGCCCGATCCCGGTGATCCGAAGGCCACGCCAAGACCCGGATCCGAAGACCGCCAAGATCGCCACACGAAACGACAAGCGCTCCATCTCGGAGCACCAAGTCCTTCTTCACCGGAACGCCAAGGTCTTCTTCACGGATGCGGATCCGTTGGCGGCCCCCGGAGACCGAACCCCCAAACCCCAAGATCTGCCGTACCCCGATGTGTGAACCTTTTCCCGAGCCCCTATTTTATAAATGCTTTATATAAAACTGTCGCATATTAATTGTCATACTTGCATATATGTTGTGGGTTTGGGGGCGTTATGCCGATTCACCTAAATTAAATATGGAGGCTATATGCGGGCTATTCTAGTCTTAGTTTGTCTCCATTTAAATCTGTGTAGCGAACCGATGCTATGTTTTGCTATGTTAATACCACATTTAAAATGCGGGGTATCTAAATAACTTGAACCATCTGAATAATTGTCGGGACCCTGGTTCCGCTTAATGTGGCCTAGTTGCATCGCACATTTGCCATGTCATACATCATACATGCATCATGCTCGATCTTCTGCCGTAGTAATAAATAGTGTATCCGGTGTTTCCTCTAGTGCTTTGCTTCTTCACGGACTAGGCCGATGAGTTGATGCGAGTATCGACCCGATTTTCGGATGAATCTTCGGCAATGTTTTCAGGCGAGCATCTCCCCCTTTCTACCTATCTTACTTTTATAGTATTTATTCCCTCCTGTTGATCTATTGCTATCTGTGTTGCGATGCTCTAGTTTTCGTACCCGTGATATCCCTTGCAACCTTATATTGCCTTGGACACCTCCTATTACCTGTTGTTTGGTAGATAGTTGGACCTGCGCGTCGTAGTCGCTTGCTCAAGTGCTGTTGCGTGTCGTCAAGTACCACAGTTGTTGGAGTATTGCCGTGTGTTTATTGTTGGAGCTGATCAAGAATTTAATTACTGTTTAACAACTAAAATTGAAGTAGGTAAATGCAGAGGCATAGGTGGGCAATAGATGTTATTTGGTTGTTAACCGTCCACTTGTGTCCCGTAGGACCCCGAGTACTTGATACCTGTTCCTTGAATATTCGCGCTATCCACATCCGGGAGGATTATGGGACCCCCTGAGCCAGAGCTTGATTCATTCTTATTTCTTGGGGCCACAAACTAGTTTGAGGTTTTATTTACTATCCTGTACTTATGCCATGCTTTACTGCTTTATTTAAATTGTGCGAGGTACTGCACCTGTACTGTTTTGGAAGCGGAGTGTTTTCGCGGTATCGACAAGCCCAGTCACATTTTCGGGTTCCTAGTCGTTTACAGCCACTGACGCAAACCTTGAGTCCGTCTCGGAGCCAGCTAACTTCGTTGCGGGTAGCTTAATGGGGTGGCCCCCTGAAATATTTCTGAATCTTGTGATTGCTTTGTCGTGACTGCCTGGTTGGGTTTTGATTTGGTTTTTCCGAGGTTGATCGAGTGTGTGTTGCTATTTGTGCACCCCTGCAGGGTAAAACTTTCTGAAAGCCGTGTCCGCGGTTATGGACGACTTGGAGCACAGTATCTCGATCATAGACAACTATAACTAAAGTAGTGCTATAAATTTGACTTTATAATGACTAGTAATCAACTTCACTATAATAGAATGGCTAAATAAAATTGCCAACAATTGCTTGTTTGGGTTGTCGCTTGCTACCATTGTACCTGACTAGTAAGTATTGCAACTATAACGGAATGGCTAAATAAAAGTACCAACAACTGCTGGGTTTGGGATATCTCATGCTAATTGTATTTGACTAGTAAGTGTCGCAACTACAACGGAATGGTTAACTAAAATTGCCCACTGCTTATTATATCCGGATGACCATCTATGCTTGACTAGTAATTGATGCAACGATAACTGAATAAATAAAACTGCCAACGGTGTGAGTTCCTCGGTTGACTTCCTCGTTTGGTCTCAAGGGGGAAACACCAGGATGGGTATGTTTGGTGGTATAACCAGGTTGGTTCCGAATAGGTCTTTCTTATCCCTCTCTGATAGCCGACAGTTATCTCGAGTCTCTATAGGTTGTTTAGTGCATGCCGCGCTGCCGCTTCAGTCCACCATACCTATGTAGGCGAGGACCGCCGAATTCTAGCCTCGCCGTGCACTGGCCTCAGTACTGACCGCTCTCTCTTTTTTCCTTTGCCCTTTGTCGGCACCCCTTTTGTTTAAGCAGGTTTTGAGATCGACGTCGTTAGCAGGGTTACCCTTCCGGCTTGGCCTGGGCAGGGTTATGGACGCCATTGGTTATTCTTCAGGGCTCTTAGTTCAATTTGCATCTTGTCCGTACTCGGATGCTATATCGTTTTAAAGGTGATTTGGATCTTTGTATTGTATGTCTGTATTCTTGACTCTTTGAGTCGCTGTTGTATATATCTGTTCTGTGGGTCCCATCGAGGACTGTTGTGTAATGTTATTACTTCGTTTTCCACCCGCACGCAAGTGCCTGGTGGGCACCTTCGAATCGTTTCTATGTGGGTTTGGCGGGAAGCGCTGAAACTTGCATAGGGCCGATTCTGAGGGTGTTACAGAGTGGTATCAGAGCTCAGCAGTTACGATACCCCACAAGTCCAGCCTGTAGGATAACCTAGCTAACGGCCGAAGTAGAGTGTCAAAACTATTTTTGCAAAATCGGTTGGATAGATCTGATTAGGTCTGCTTTTACTCCTTACCCCTCTGCTATTCGCCTCTTACCTCTACGCGTTTTGAATCCGCTCTTTTCTCTTTCTTCGAGTCCAGGATTTCTCGTGGTTGGGTTCCATCGTACCTTCAGGGTTTCACTTCCTCTTTTGGTAACGGTGTTGCTACATCTGGTCTTCATGCTATCCGAGGAATCCTTCGTCTGGTGGACTTCTCTTTGCTCCTCCTCGTGCCTTACGGTGTTTTTCTGACGCGACGACATCATCTACGCCAGATCCGATGCAGAGTCTGCATCACTCCTTTGTTTCCGAACCTCGCTTGTCGAGATCTACAATCTGAATTCTGAGAGTTGGTTGCATAATTTCCTATTCATGTGCAGAGTAATGCTTTGGGTGCGCGATGGACTGATCACCATCCGACTACTCTTATCATTCGCTCTTGCACATTGAATGGTGAATCATTGCAGTTATACTCCTTCCGCGGAAGTTAGAGGTGGCTTTACCCTTTTGAGACCTTTACCTTCATCTTTGTTTCTCCGGAGTGATCTCTCGACGAATGGGGAACAATCCTTGTTGGTGGTGTCGCCATTTTCAAGCTGAGAAAGAACCATTGTTAGTGGTGTCGCGAGGATCCTACACGAAGCGAGAAGACGCAGATCGCCGACCTCCCTTCCGGTACCATGAGGCGAATCTCGAGGGCGAGATCCATTGTTAGTGGTGTCGAATTGTGGCATCCCGCAAAACCACTACTAGAAAATCGCGTTGTTTTTGTGCATTGCATCATCATGACCGCATGCTCATGTCATCATGCCACATTGCATTTGAGCATCGTCATCATCTTGCATGGTTTGTTTAAAAACTATTTTCGAAAAGTCTGTTTTTGTTTTCTAAACGCCCCGTTTTAAATAATAAAATACTTATTTTATTTTAGGGGCAGCCGTACCGGGCCGATCCGACCCAGTCGACCACCCCAGTTCAAAAACCCTACCTACCCCAGAACACCCGAAACCTATGCTACCAGCTAACCTACCCAGCCCCCCTCCACCTCACCCTGACCAATCCCCTCTCGCCACCTCAGCTCTCATCTCTCCTCCAGCCAACGAGCCGCTGCCACCTCACCCCAACCACCCCCACCTACCAACTCCCCCTGGAGCCAACCCCACCCTCACCACACGCACGCCACCTGCCCAAACCCCCCTCTCTCTCTCACCCCTGTCTTCCCGGTCCCACCCCGCAGCCGACCCCACCTGCCTCCCCGACCCACTCCCCTGGACCCGGCCCCACCATCCCCTTCTCCTCTCTCCCCGCGACCCCGATCCTCTCCTCCTCGCTCGATCCCCAGCGCCCGGCCGCCAGATGCCTTCTTCCCCGCCGGCCTCTCCCCTCTGCTCGCCTCTCCCTCGTCCTCCCTGCAGCTCGTGCTGCCTCTCTGCTCGCCTCCATGGCCGCCGAGCGCCGCTCCCCGTCCGTTCGTCCTCGCCGGAGCCGCCGGCCCCGCGCCTCTTCGTCGCCGAGCGCCACCCCCCCTGGACCGACCCCCGCCGCCAGGACCCCCTCGCCCCGCTCCCGCAACCCCCGCCGAGCCCGCAAGCTCGCGATGGCTGGAGCTCGGCCCCCGTGCGTTGCCTCCGTTCTCCCTGCCTCCCCCGGGCATCTCCCTCCTCCGAGCCCTGCCAAGCGCCTGCCTCCCGATCCTCCTCCGGCCAGCCTCCGCCTTCGTCGCATCGCCGGCCGACCCCGCCGCTGCCAGCCCTGCACCCCCCCGGTTCCCGAGCTCGACCGCAACCTCCTCGAACTCCCTCCTCCGGCCCAGGGTCGCTGCAGGCCCTGTCTCCCCTCACGCGTGGAGGCAAGCTCGCCAAGGCCGCCCTCGAGCGCCTCCTCCGCCCGCGCGAGTGCGGCAAGGACGGCCACCACCGTCTCCCGCCGTTCCACTCCTTCCCGAGCCGTCCTCTCCCTTCCCGAGCGCGCCGCCTCTGCCCATGAGCAACGCCGCAGCGTCCTCTCCTCTGCCTCGTGCCACGAATCCTTGAGCTGCCTGTGCCGCTCGCCTCATGCCTCTCTGCTGGCACGCGTGTATGATCTGCTTATGTGTTTCTTTGGGACACCTGCACGCGCCCTCGCAGCTTCCAAGACCCATCTCTTCGAGTTATCCCACAAGCCATGTACCTCGGAGGTGACAGGGCACATCAAGATCTTATTGCCGCCAAGACCGGCTTGGTGTCGAGGATGTCGACGGTTGTACACGGTAACACACGAGGATGGAACCCCGAGTACGTCAACATGGAACCGGAGACCGATCCATGGAACGCCAAGTCCTCCTACCCGAATCCGATGAACCCCGGTGCCATCCGAGTCCGACATCGACCACCCCGACGCCGAGGATGCCTACCCGGAGCGACAAGATCGCCACACGCAAGCGAAGCCCAAGACCCCGAAGCCCGATCCCGGTGATCCGAAGGCCACGCCAAGACCCGGATCCGAAGACCGCCAAGATCGCCACACGAAACGACAAGCGCTCCATCTCGGAGCACCAAGTCCTTCTTCACCGGAACGCCAAGGTATTCTTCACGGATGCGGATCCGTTGGCGGCCCCCGGAGACCGAACCCCGAAACCCCAAGATCTGCCGTACCCCGATGTGTGAACCTTTTCCCGAGCCCCTATTTTATAAATGCTTTATATAAAACTGTCGCATATTAATTGTCATACTTGCATATATGTTGTGGGTTTGGGGGCGTTATGCCGATTCACCTAAATTAAATATGGAGGCTATATGCGGGCTATTCTAGTCTTAGTTTGTCTCCATTTTAATCTGTGTAGCGAACCGATGCTATGTTTTGCTATGTTAATACCACATTTAAAATGCGGGGTATCTAAATAACTTGAACCATCTGAATAATTGTCGGGACCCTGGTTCCGCTTAATGTGGCCTAGTTGCATCGCACATTTGCCATGTCATACATCATACATGCATCATGCTCGATCTTCTGCCGTAGTAATAAATAGTGTATCCGGTGTTTCCTCTAGTGCTTTGCTTCTTCACGGACTAGGCCGATGAGTTGATGCGAGTATCGACCCGATTTTCGGATGAATCTTCGGCAATGTTTTCAGGCGAGCATCTCCCCCTTTCTACCTATCTTACTTTTATAGTATTTATTCCCTCCTGTTGATCTATTGCTATCTGTGTTGCGATGCTCTAGTTTTCGTACCCGTGATATCCCTTGCAACCTTATATTGCCTTGGACACCTCCTATTACCTGTTGTTTGGTAGATAGTTGGACCTGCGTGTCGTAGTCGCTTGCTCAAGTGCTGTTGCGTGTCGTCAAGTAGCACAGTTGTTGGAGTATTGCCGTGTGTTTATTGTTGGAGCTGATCAAGAATTTAATTACTGTTTAACAACTAAAATTGAAGTAGGTAAATGCAGAGGCACAGGTGGGCAATAGATGTTATTTGGTTGTTAACCGTCCACTTGTGTCCCGTAGGACCCCGAGTACTTGATACCTGTTCCTTGAATATTCGCGCTATCCACATCCGGGAGGATTATGGGACCCCCCTGAGCCAGAGCTTGATTCATTCTTATTTCTTGGGGCCACAAACTAGTTTGAGGTTTTATTTACTATCCTGTACTTATGCCATGCTTTACTGCTTTATTTAAATTGTGCGAGGTACTGCACCTGTACTGTTTTGGAAGCGGAGTGTTTTCGCGGTATCGACAAGCCCAGTCACATTTTCGGGTTCCCAGTCGTTTACAGCCACTGACGCAAACCTTGAGTCCGTCTCGGAGCCAGCTAACTTCGTTGCGGGTAGCTTAATGGGGTGGCCCCCTGAAATATTTCTGAATCTTGTGATTGCTTTGTCGTGACTGCCTCGTTGGGTTTTGATTTGGTTTTTCCGAGGTTGATCGAGTGTGTGTTGCTATTTGTGCACCCCTGCAGGGTAAAACTTTCTGAAAGCCGTGTCCGCGGTTATGGACGACTTGGAGCACAGTATCTCGATCATAGACAACTATAACTAAAGTAGTGCTATAAATTTGACTTTATAATGACTAGTAATCAGCTTCACTATAATAGAATGGCTAAATAAAATTTCCAACAATTGCTTGTTTGGGTTGTCGCTTGCTACCATTGTACCTGACTAGTAAGTATTGCAACTATAACGAAATGGCTAAATAAAAGTACCAACAACTACTGGGTCTGGGATATCTCATGCTAATTGTATTTGACTAGTAAGTGTCGCAACTACAACGGAATGGTTAACTAAAATTGCCCACTGCTTATTATATCCGAATGACCATCTATGCCTGACTAGTAATTGATGCAACGATAACTGAATAAATAAAACTGCCAACGGTGTGAGTTCCTCGGTTGACTTCCTCGTTTGGTCTCGAGGGGGAAACACCAGGATGGGTATGTTTGGTGGTAGAACCAGGTTGGTTCCGAATAGGTCTTTCTTATCCCTCTCTGATAGCCGACAGTTATCTCGAGTCTCTATAGGTTGTTTAGTGCATGCCGCGCGGCCGCTTCAGTCCACCATACCTATGTAGGCGAGGACCGCCGAATTCTAGCCTCGCCGTGTACTGGCCTCAGTACTGACCGCTCTCTCTTTTTCCTTTGCCCTTTGTCGGCACCCCTTTTGTTTAAGCAGGTTTTGAGATCGACGTCGTTAGCAGGGTTATCCTTCCGGCTTGGCCTGGGCAGGGTTATGGACGCCATTGGTTATTCTTCAGGGCTCTTAGTTCAATTTGCATCTTGTCCGTACTCGGACGCTATATCGTTTTAAAGGTGATTTGGATCTTTGTATTGTATGTCTGTATTCTTCACTCTTTGAGTCGCTGTTGTATATATCTGTTCTGTGGGTCCCATCGAGGACTGTTGTGTAATGTTATTACTTCGTTTTCCACCCGCACGCAAGTGCCTGGTGGGCACCTTCGAATCGTTTCTATGTGGGTTTGGCGGGAAGCGCTGAAACTTGCATAGGGCCGATTCTGAGGGTGTTACACATTGGATTCATAAAATAAATCAGTTGAATGCGATATGAAATCTTCTTTGCTCCACCACCACCCCTCTTGCCCTTGTCGATCTTGCGAGCAATGGATTATGGAGTGTTTGTGGAGGGTGCAGGCGACATGTTGTGGATGGTGGCCTTGGCCACGTGCACATGCACATGCTAAAGAAAGCAAGACATGGCGAAGCACTGGGAGTCGGGACCGAGCACCAGCTAGTGAGTAGTAACACAAATTCTATAGTTCATTTTGGTAAAGCTCCATACAAATTTTAGAAATTACCTAGAGTACCAAAATCCATCTAACTTGATCCTCTATTGGCATTCAATCATCTCTCTCTCATGATTATTTTCAATCCCCTGCTGATTTTTGAGTGAGCGCTGCCATATAAGATATATCTATCTTGTTAATTCATATGACAAAGCATATTGAAAAATCCATTTTGGTAAGCTAATATTATGCAAGTAATGCAACACGTAGCTAACAGATGGACACATAAATTACTCACGTTTCAGTGTCAAATATTTTTATGCTATACTCCATCTATGCTTCAGATAAAAAATAGCCGATGTTAGTAAGTACTAATCAGAAATAAGTTCAAAGTTTTGAAGAAAATGCATAGATTTTTGCGTGGCACCCTTCTCCTGTATCACGAAGAGCTCTTCGCCTGTACTGCAATGGAATTAGGCTGACCATTCCGACACAACTGAATATGCAATGCGAGGTTGTGAAGAACCAAAAAAAGTAGCAAAGTGAAGTGTGTCGAGCAAATGGAGAGCGGACGACAATTCAAACGATGGGGATGATCGCCTATGGTCAGCGCAAATTGAGCTAAAAATGCAAAACAGGGAGAGCACACCAGGCACATCCCCTAATCTACATGTGCAGGTTCGGCACATGTCGTACCAAACTTGACAACCTCAGGAACTTCAACATCAGGAGCAGTCCCTCAGTTGTTGATGGTGACGAATATCTGACAACAAGGCGGTCACCAGGTCGACGATATCGGCTGGGTCATCCATATCAAAGAATGGCAGGCCACCACCCAAAATATGAGAACTGTAAGTAAACTGTAGATCATAGTTTAAAGCAATTCGATCAAAGTCAATCAACAATTTTGTATATGTCATATTGTCGTCTTTGAAAATAAAACTCTTTCATAGAGGCAACCCTCAAGAAATGGTCTCGAGATGGAACATACATGCTGAGGCATGTACTTTTTGAAGACGTACATGTTGTACTTCATTCCCTATGGATATTCCACCATCATTATTAGACTGAAATTTAGTAAATACTTAAGCATGCATGAATTAGCTAGAGGGAGGGAGGGGCTAATGGAACTCCCTGCAAAATCATATAATACACTTGGTGAGTGTCATCTAAATTCGGTTATACTCTCTCATTAATAGAAACAACCAAGCAAAGCAGTCACATAATAATCTTAGCCAGTGTCATCTAAACTTGGTCACAATGTTTCAGACCTTCTACTTTACCCAAAACCATTATAATTCGTCACGAAGTGTCAAGCATTTTCATCACCCACGCATTACAAAAAATTAGCGCCGATTCCAGTTGATTGATTCTGTCCGCATAAGAGAAGGGCACGCAGATTTAGAGACTGTTCCCATGAGGATGCAGTCAATTTAGAGAAGGGGATAAAAATGTAACCACAATCGTTCCATCGGGAACCAAGATAGGAACTCACCGCCGCCGGGGTATCGGGTCGCAGGTGGAGGGAGACTGTGCCGTATCAGGGGCACGCGAGGTTGCGGGTGTCCAAATCGTCGTCGGGATGGAAGGCGAAAGAGGCATCGTGCCAGTCAGCCATCCGACCGCGTGAGGTCGAACGCCGGGCTGGAGTTCGGCGGTCGCGTTGTGTCCATGAATCAGCTGGACGCCGCGTGCTCAGAATCTCCTCCGCGTGCTCCGCCATGAATCAGCTGTACGCTGCACGCTCGGTCCCGGCGGCGCGCCTCGTCCGTGTGCTCCGGTTGGGGGAGAGGAAGCGGAGGCATGGTGTACGGGATCAATCCCGTTAATTGATCGGCGTATTATTTCTCTGTGCGGGACCTGGGAGAGCGGTCACGCGACGGAAAAGAGCGGTGTCATAGGCAGGAGGCGCGGGGCGCGATGATGGACGAAAGGTGCGACGTAGTGCATGCTGACAGAAAATGGAACCGCTTCCTCTTTTTTAGATAGTAGAGATTTTAGATAGTAGAGATAGAGATTGATATTTATTTGCTACAACTATTTTATGGTTTTGCTACAACAACGTAAAGTTTTTGCTATAATGTCTCCGGCAAAATCGATTTTGCTACATTAGAACCTTTTTTTGCTACAAACTGTCGCGGCGAGATCTAGTCTTTTTATTCTATTTTCTGAGCCAAACGTCATATAGGAAAAAAAAGAATAATTTGTAGCAAAAACTGGTTTAATATAGCAAAAGTGAAGTTTAGAGCTTTTCGGGGATATGTAACGGCATGAAAGTGGTTGATCTGGGGGCAATTATTTGGGGAACGCCGTAGTAGCGCCCTAAGTGAAAATGTAAATGTAAAATTGCAGTTGAATAGTAAACGGAGCACCAACCTACAAGCCCATTCATAAACAAAGAGCCCAGCCCAATTCATTTCCCCTTCTAACCCCCCTTCCCCGACGGACCTCCATTTCCCGGGACACCCTGTTCCGATCCGATCCCAACATCCACCGTCACCGGTGGCGGATCTGGATCGGAGCCAGCTCCGGCGATCCCAGACCCCACCTCCGACTTTCCAGACGACGGGATGGATTCTGTCCCAGCAGCTGTGGCGCACGATGGGCAGAAGCAGAGGTTTGATCTCGGGGTCTTCGTCGGCGACCTCCCCCTCGACGACGAAGTGGCCAGGTCCGGTCAGGAGCTCGATCTCCCACTTTGACAGATCCTTTCGCCTACTTTGTGTGCTGAGCAGAAACTTACGCGCTGACGCATCTTCTTGGTTGGTTTGGCAGTGATAATGAGTCGCTGGAGGGGCTAGAGCAGGAGCTCGAGGACTGCAAGAACGACGAGGTGATGCTTCTTGCTTTATAACTCGTTAATTGGTAGCTTACTTAGGTCGTCAGGATGCGCCATTTCGTTCATTTTGCCCCGGAGTTAGCTCTCTCACAAAGGCACTGGTTGTTGATGTCATACTTCTGGAATTTTTGTAGCTTGCTGCCACATTCTAGTGCAAAGTTGTCGCATGCCATTGTATCTTCCTTGAACAATTACTGATGTGTCATTTCTGGATGCTTGCAGGAAGTAGCAAACATCCTAGCTAATGGCATCAAGATGCGTGATTACACAAAAGGTGTTGAGAACAGCATACGCCAAGTTGAGCTGGATTCTATACAGGTTATTTGTGCTACTGTTATTTGTGCTAGTCCATGATAAGGCGCCTCAGATATGCAAGCTGCTATATTCTACTAGTCTATAGCTGTTTTTCTTTATGAGTACAATTTGGCTGTGATGCTTAGTAGTAATACAGTCCACACACACTATCACAAAATATCACAAATTCACGATGTTTACTTTGGAGAAAATAAGAGTTAATGAATTTCTTCTTTTGTATGGCTGGTTAGTTTATTCATTCCCTCCATTATCATCATCAGTATTATGCTAAATCTTGCGAGGCATGCTGAAATATTTGGAAAACATGTAGTAGTTATGATGTGTTTACCTCCTTCTAGTGCTGCCTAATTATAAATTACCTGTAGGCTGTAGTGATGATATTTTTCTTAATGCCGTCTTTTGTTTTTGTAGGATTACATTACAGAAAGTGAAAATCTAGTATTGCTGCATGATCAGATTTGTGACTGTGACAATATTTTGTCGCAAATGGAAACTGTTCTAACTGGATTCCAGGTAAATGCATATTTACACCTGTTGTGACGCACTACTTCCTTAATGTAGTGGATGCCTGAAAGAGTATCTGGATGGCGTTACTTGTCATGAACTTTTGGTGCTACTTATTATAGTTAGAAATTATATCTACTGTTTTTGAACTTTTATTATAAGGAAACATACTGCTCACTGTCAAGTGCCAGAAAATACAAGAGCACGTCTCTGAATTTCTAATTCGTCTTTTTTCGAAGCATATTAAAGCAAGGTGTGCCTGGAAGTTAAACGTTTTGTTTACTGCAATCTATGCTTCATCCAAGTGTTTACTTTATTTATTTATGTGATCCATGGTACGACTCTATAATCATATTTGAGTGTGACAATTTATTCCGACTCTAGGTGTTCAGTATTTATCATTTGACTAGATCTTCGTTCCGCCCCTATCTTGTCAGTACATGAAATTTTGTATCTTTTGATGGTAGTTAACCAGTTCATTTCATTATACTAAGTCATATTGCAATTCTTTTGATTTTGTGCTAGACAGAAATTGGTTCTATAAGTTCGGAGATAAAGGTACTTCAGGAGAAATCTATGGACATGGGATTAAAGTTGAAAAACCGTAAGGTTTGGTCCATTTCTCTGCTGTATCTCTGTTATCCATATGTTTGATGTTCGATTAATTTTTATACCCACATCTTCCTTCTCAGTAGATAGGGTTATACTAATGCATTTAACTGATTACTCCTTATGTAAGTTGGATCGTGGAAGTACTGATTTATTTATCTCTGTCCAATAACATAGCTTCTCTTCCATAACACTCCTTTCAACATTAGTTAACAAGTTTGTGCTGGAACTGATTCAAGATATTCATAGCTTTAATGCATGTTATTCATTATTTCTTTTCACACTGAATATCTATACTGATTCACCCTTTGAAAAAAATTGCAGGCTGCAGAGTCTAAGCTGTCAAAATTTGTTGAGGATATAATAGTCCCTCCAAGGATGATTGATATAATTGTTGATGGAGAGGTCATTACTTACATTCTATTATCATACCAGCTTTACATTATTATTGTATCTGTACCATATCCATTTACTTCGCTATCATACGGTCACTCCTTCATGGACTTGGTGTCTATTTACAATCAGCAACATGTGTTTTGAACTTACTGTACTACTTTGTTAGCAACCGAGTACATAGCTTTTTGCTATCTTTGGATCTATGCTGGCTATGCAATTTCTTCTCTTTCAGCTTGCTGTTAATTATCTATTTAATATGGCCATTATACCTTGCCTTCGGTGATATTATCCATTTGGATGACATGTTTTTCTTTGCTGCCTATATTGAGTTGTTCAATCTGTGTCTTCCATTTTTTTCCTATGTATGAATTTATTTTGTTTGATTGGTCATATTACATTACCAAGGATTCACTACGTTCTTCCAGCATTATCAGCATCGCTTCTTTTGCAATTGAAGCTGTGTTCAGCTCAGTATTTGATGGATGTTTTCTCGAAAAAGTATTCTCTGATGGTTCACTCATAATGCTTTATCCAACAATTCCACAGGTTAATGATGAATACCTGAAAACAGTTGAAATTCTAAGCAAAAAAATCAAATTCATTGAAGCTGACTCCATGGTTAAATCATCAAAGGCTTTAAAAGATGTTCAGCCTGAGGTTGAGAGACTTCGCCAGAAAGCAGTATCGAAGGTTTGAAACCAATTTGGTGTTTTTTCCTTCTAATGTCTGAAACTCATCTTGCTGCATGTGTAGCATGTGTTTGATCTTCATATGTGATTATTTGGTATAAAACATTGTCTTCTGTACTTCTAATGTGCTTATTGTGGTGGTGTCGTGGATAATGTCTGTCTCTGGCTTGCATAATTATGTTGAGACAGTTAGGTGCTGTTCTACAATTACTTATACTCAGGTGTCTAGGTTTATCTGCTAGAGCTGGATTATGTTATTATGAAAAAGGGTTATGTGTTGTTGATCAGTCTTTTCTTCATGCTAATGTTGTACTTGATGAGATTGATGGCATAAAAAATGCTGCAGCTGTGTTAATTACTAGTGGAGATTGGGTCGTCAGTCACTATCAGTATACTAGCTAGTTTGGCTGGTATTTCCATCAGGAGTTGACCTGATATTTGTTAGCTTGCACTAGTATAGTATGACAGTGTTAATGGAAGCTATGAATAAGGCTACCTCCAGCCAAGAAATGCAACCGATATGTTTTGTGCTCATTTTATGTTTGTATGTAGCCAATTCAACATTATAAAGCAACAGCAGAGTTCTATTGCTTATGTGTTCATATTTTTCTTGCAGATTTTTGAGTTTATCATCCAAAAGTTCTATGCCTTGAGAAAACCAAAAACAAATATTCAGATTCTACAGCAGAGTGTCCTTAAATACAAGTATGCCAACTCTCTTACCTCGAGATTTCTTTTCCACCTTTAATCCTAGTTCGTAGAATGGCTTCCATGCTTCACATTTTAATTTGCTAGATGATATATTACTTTATGCCAGATGTATGTAATTAGAATCCTAGCCAAATGTAATTCAAGTAATTTTATCAATATTTACGAGTTTGGCATTATCGTCTTCGAAATTGAAACCCCCCTTGGTAAAAAACTGGATAGCTAGGATTATTTAAGCCTTCGTGAGACCATCACCATCTGTGGCTCCAATAGGGTTGAAGGGATTGTAGGAGTCCTAGTTGAGTCAGGGAATCGAGCCCTAGTTAGCCAAGTATGAGAGTCTATGTCCTAGTAGGCTAGGTTATCGAGTCCGAGTTGTATTCCAGTTTACGGGAAAAGACTACTATGAAGGTCTTTAAGCTTTTGAAATACACAGATAAGAGAAGAACAGTTATTATACCTTGCCTCCCTCTATCTCTCGTTAAACCCCCTGTTTAGAACTACATATGTCATATGATTAAATTGCAATATATATTGTTTGTTGGCTGTGTTGCGTTTATGCTCATTCTTTCCAAGTGTATAATTCCTCAAGTTGGTTCTTTTGTCCTTGTCCTCTCTACTATAGATACGCAATAGTTTTCCTGAAGGAGCATGCTAAGGAGATATATGCAGAAGTTCGCGCGGCTTACATTGATACCATGAATAAGGTGAGTATTACACTAAATGTGATCTAATAGGTCTTTTTCATCCATTTTCCTTTAGTTATTTTCTCCATCTAGACGTGGAGTAGAATAATCGGGTTGAAGGATAATGATCATACGCCTGTAACTCACTGTATCTCCCAGAATAGATCCTACTACGTTTTCAGGCAGTCAATGGCCATTTGCAGCTATTACCTTAAGTCTTAAGAAGAATTTGGCTAATGATTTGTTTCTGTCTTGGTTGATTTCATTTCCACATTAGAATTATACCGATTCTTTCCAGTAAATGAAGAATTCTTTCTGTAAATATGGCAGATTTGCTGCCATTATCATATGGTAATACTGCATTCGTTTTGTATTTATTTATTTTATCATTCCCTTTATATATGTGACATATATTGAATAGGTACCATACCATCAATGTAATACCCTGGCCAATTATGTGGCCCAAGTGAGAGCTTGTAGCTTAGCGCTACACTGTACACCCTCCTTTCATCTGTCCTTGGCACTGGGCAGTCTCTGTTTAAAATAACTGTATGTCGAGGGAACTGATTATGTAGTTAATGTAATGTTTCCACAGTTCCAGTTCCCTAACATTTTTTTGATGTGTTGGAAGAGGTTAATTGCTTGTAGCCTGTCAATAATAAGGGTATGCATGCGTAAGTTCACATTAAGCCTGAGCACATGGTGGGCTGAGGACATTTACAATGAAACAAAGGGTGTAGAAGAGAGTGTAGAGTGGTAGCATACTAGCATCAATCATAGGGCTTGAGGATGAGAGGATTCGAAGGGCACACCTGTGCTGCAATTAACTTCTGTCAGTCCTTGCTTTATTTGGCCCCTTCTCTAATTTCTACGTGTAATTGCATTTCCTCTACCTTATATGGACCGTATACCATCTTCTTTAATATTTCTGTACGGCTCATATCTTACTTTGACAATACAAACAAAATGATGATCTAAAGACCATCATTTATTTCTTGGATATCTTGCACTAAATATTTATTTATTCTGATGGCATTTGTACTATCACTTCCAATTTCCAGGTGCTGAGCGCACATTTTCGTGCTTATATACAAGCTTTAGAGAAATTACAGCTGGATATAGCAACCTCGGCCGATTTGCTTGGAGTTGAAACTAGAAGTACAGGCTACCTTTTCTCAATTGGAAAAGAACCCCTGAAAGCCCGTTCTTCAGTGTTTGCTTTGGGTGAAAGAATAAACGTATTAAAGGTACTAATGACATAGTGACACTTCATTTGATAGCGTAATGCAGTTCATCAGTCAGCTACATCTGAGCTAAATTGGGTTGTGTGAGCTACATGCTTTTGGGCTTATCGGAACTTCTGTAAGACTTAACTCCAACAAACTATATTGGCGTTATGACCAAAACAAGCCACATAAATTCTATTCCCTTTGTTCCAAATTAATTGGCGCAACTTTGTCTAGATACACTTGTATTTAGACACGTTTTAGTGTGTAAATACATATGTATCTAGACAAAGCTGCGTCAATTAATTTGGAATTGAGGGAGTAGCAGGCAGCATAATCATAGCCCATTGATTGGTTCGTGACCAAAAGAATAGTTGCCTCAACTACAGAAATTCAGATCAAGTGTGGCTAATTTCAAGACAAGCCTCCGAAAAAACCTGATATACTTTTCTCTACAAGTATACACTGAGAATCTAGTATCAATGGAATTTCCTTTCCGTGTCCCGTCTGTGTTGCAGATTTACAGAACCCAAGTTTCGGTTAATTAAACTTGCTCTAATTTCTCTATGAGTAGCCATTGACCATGGCCATAAAAGAACTGTTTATGAATATGGGGTACACCGTATGTTGTAGTATTTGGTCGAAAAGGGATCTGCCAGTTAAATAATTAAAATATTTTTGCTGAATGCTTAATTTACTCCATCAAGTAACAACTACAATGGTTAATGTTTGCCCTGTGCGCTTTGGTATATCAGGATATTGATCAGCCTGCATTGATACCTCATATAGCTGAAGCCAAGTCACAGAAGTATCCATATGAAGTTCTTTTCAGAAGCTTACAGAAACTTCTGATTGATACAGCTACTTCTGAGTAAGATTGTTGTTTCTTTTGCTTCTTAATATGCAATGGTAAGTGGCAGCCTAATGATATATCAACTGACTGCAGGTACCTTTTCTCTGATGATTTCTTTGGTGAAGAATCCTTATTCCAAGATATATTTGCGGGTTTGTTCCATCCTGCATTTGCATTTCCTGTTATCTTTGTCACTTCATGTTGTATCTTGCTACCTTCTTCTCGAAATGTAAGGCGTAACTTTTGTAAGCTTGACCAAGTTTTTATAGTAAAAGTATCAACATCTATAAAATCAAATTAACACTATAGATCATCATCAAATATATTTTTATAATGTATTCGTTTTGCATTATGTATGTTTGACGATTTTCTCTATAAACTTGGTCAAACTTATAAAAGTTTGACTTAGGCCAAAGGTATCGGAGTTACACAAATACACTAAACAAATGGGGGCAAAAGGGAAAAACACCTATTGTAGTTGCATAAGCCATGGCTCTAACAAACATAAGTTACATAGTTTCATTTCTTATCCTCATCATACTACAGTGCCCACTACCTAGGCGAAATTGGCATTAAGTTTAACACCTTTGTCATAATTATGGTGGATGCATAACGATTTGAAAGTCTCGGTTGTTTCATGCAGGACCTATTCAAGTTGTCGATGAATATTTCAATGCTGTACTTCTGAACTGCTATGATGCAATAGGGATAATGCTTATGATCCGAATAATGCATCAACACCAGGTATTCATCTTTATCATATGAAGGAATATCTAGTTAAATTTTTTATTCCTGCTGTAGAATTAATCCTAGAACTTTTGTTCTGAAAGCTGTCACAGCCTTTCAGGTAGTGTAGAGGGATGGTCATCCCAAACCAGCATTATTTCCAATTTTAACTGTTCACTAGTCCAGGTATCAACAGATAATTGTCAATTTATGCATTTTGCTAGATTACCCTGGCTGGTTTTCTCCAGAAACTGGCAAATATTAACCACGTTTATTTGCAAGATTCTTTCAAGTAGTGTAACATTATATAAATTGAATATGTTGCAAAGCGTGCTAGCAGGATCAGTATTTTTACAAAACAGAAATCTAAATGGAGTTGGTATCGTGTGCAGCTTATCATGTTTAGGCGGCGAATTCCATGTTTGGACTCTTACCTCGACAAGGTTTGTTCTGACTCCCTTGCTTCTTCCTTAAACTTAAAATCAACTTCATATGGGGTTAACTTTTGGGTTGGCCCATCCTAAATTGCATGAGAGTCTGTCTTCTATTCCACATACCAAAATTAGTTTGAATCATCTTTTATGTTTTGCACAATGGACAGGTTAATATGTCACTTTGGCCTCGCTTCAAGATGGTCTTTGACTTGCATCTGAGCAGCTTGCGGAATGCTAATATTAGGACTCTTTGGGAGGATGATGTACACCCACACTATGTCACTAGGAGATATGCTGAATTTACAGCATCTCTTGTTCATCTCAATGTTGAATATGGGGATGGTCAGGTCAGTTAATCACATCCAGGTCAATCCAGTTGTTCACCTTTTCCGAAATTCTTCTCCATTATGCCATGCAATAGAAAGACCGTTATTGTTGCCTGTAGAAGTTTTTAAAAGTGGTTTGTACATTTGCAGCTTGATCTTAATCTTGAGCGATTACGGATGGCTATTGAGGACTTGCTTGTTAAGTTGGCCAAGATGTTCGCTAAACCAAAGCTGCAAACCGTTTTCCTGATAAACAACTATGATTTAACGATTGCCATATTGAAGGTTGGTACTGTTGAGTTTGGTATCATAAGTGCCAGCTGCTCTGGTTGATATTTTTTGTGTACAAAAAAATACTACACGCATTGCTTTGTTCAAATTTATTCTGGTTCCTAATACAGGAAGCTGGCACTGACGGTGGGAAAGCACAACTTCACTTTGAGGATGTTCTCAAGAGCAACATTGCAATTTATGTGGTATGCACTTGGTCTTACTTATGGAGCGGAATTTCTTTATGGGCAGCCAAATACTGCTCACTATATATCTAGATTCTAGATTTTATTAGTGAAACCCCTGGTTTAGAGTTGAAATAGGCATCAACAACAAGCAAAAGTTGACGGTCACCACTCGCAGCACACCGGTATTCATATTGCTGAACACTTTAGATCTTACTAACAAGCTAAGCAAAGAGAGAACTGCAGTTTGTAATTCGTCGAAGTGCTGAACATGTCCGTGTCATGTCTAAAAAACTGGAACCACATTTCCTGGACTGGTCATTGGTAAGCTCTATTGGAGTAGGCAAATTTGATGCATAAAAATTTCTGCAGGAGGAATTGCTTCTGGAGCATTTCAGTGATTTGATCAAGTTTGTCAAAACCCGTACATGTAAGTAGAATTCTGTCACAGCATAGTGCCTTTTCTCTTTCTTTATTATAATGACATCTCTTCTCTACCTGAATTTTATTAGCGGAAGACACTGCTTCAAGTTCAGACAAGGCCAGCATCCGAGACGTGGAGCCTCTGGTGAAGGATTTCGCCAGTCGATGGAAGGCTGCAATCGAGCTAATGCACAAAGATGTCATCACGTCTTTCAGCAACTTCCTGTGTGGCATGGAGATCTTGAAAGCGGCCCTCACGCAGCTGCTTCTGTACTACACAAGGCTGACCGAGTGCGTGAAGAGGGTCAACGGTGGCTCCGCCCTCAACAAGGACTTGGTTTCCATATCCTCTATCCTGTACGAAATCAAGAAATACTCTAGGACCTTCTAGTCACTTCCTCCCTGCCATGTGTGTACACTAAGACCAGGGGCTGTGGTGTATCCCTGCTCTGTAATGAAAAATCCGATTCACGCTATGCTGCTGAGAAAAGAAACAGGGCTTTCTTTAGATACGTCGGGCATTACCCCCTTTGTATGTGTTTTTCTGCTGTTATAGGTATATACCGACAAGTGGTACACGGTTAGTATCAATGTTCCTCGATTGTAATGTGATTTTACAGGAATGGTGTAAGTTATCTTGAGTTCTTTGAAATGACTCGATGGCCTGACTTGTCTTCTTCCAAGTCCCAAGTTCATTTCCAGTTGGCACCAAAATATGCGATTGGGTTACCGCCCATCATGTGCTCTTTCTCTCAGCTATAGAGTCTTTACCTACCAATAGCAGCAATTCTCGATTATTAGCAGGGGCTTAAAGGCGAAGACTTAGAAATCAACCATAGTCGGTTCTCGATTGCACACACATACTGCACACATTCATTTTTTATAACTCACATCCAATATAGTCGAGGCACAAGAGCAGGTTGTAAAACCCCTAGCTGCGAGGTGCAAGGCAGCACCATTTTTCTTTTTGTACATAAGGAATTCCGCCTGTTTCTTCCTCCTATGGTAACCTACCCGGTGTTACGAGGCGTGGAAACGCAGATCCAAGTTTTGTGAACTAGGCTTACTTTTTTCTTTTGAAAGATCCAGCAAATGCTGGCTTTGGATGTATTAGCAAAGGGGAATTTAACAGAGATGTTGCCTGGGTGAAATTATGCCCTGAAACAGACAGAAAAGAAACAAACAAAAAAAAACTCTTGGCGACGAACCAACCACCCTCGTGACACTGGCTCGGCGCTCCGACGATGTTGCGCGACAACCCTGCCACGTGGGGTCATCACCGCAAAGCTTTCCAGGGCCGCCACCTCAGCCTACATCTACCGTTTGGGGCCACCACCCCTTCGTCCACATTCGCCGGCAGGAAATCCCTACACGAAGGTGCAATCCTCACCGATCCAACGCAGGTCTGAGCCTCCAAGGCCGATGCCTGTAAGGAGGGAGCAACGCAAACTGCCGCCATTGCTCGCTCCGACATAGCTAGAGCTAAGGCTTTCGCCTAGAGGACCCAATGGCAGATAGAATGAAAGATCTACATCAAAGCCTCCAAAGGGGAATGGCGCTAGAAGCCATCATCGCCGCCAGGGCGATAGAGGTCACCCAAAGGATTCCTCCTGGATCTTTGTAACACCCATCACCATCACGACAAACCAAGACCAGACTATTGCGGAACGCGCTATGTAAAACAAAAAATTCTAGCGCATAACCAAGATCCAATGCGAGGAGAGAGGTAACAGATTATACCCTCGAAGATCGAACTAGCGAAAGTTTATCGATGACGAGGTTGATGGAGATGAACGTCGATCCCCGCAACAAGCCTTAGCAAGTCGCGAGCAGATGTATTATCCCACGGACGGCTCCCATGATCAAGTGCTCAAAGCATAGCACCTCCACCGGTATCCGCACGTACGAGATCAACGACACCGCGTCGAGGTGTGATTAAGCACACGATCGAAGCGGGAACATGTCGATAAAGATCAGGCAACACTTCCGCATTCCCGTCTAGATTAGATCTAACCCAAGGTAGTACTTGGCTGGGCTTCCACGATGGCGATGAAGATCTCCACATGACGACGACACGAGAAGGGCACCAAGAGGATACCGCGACCGATGACGGAGGAGGCCGACGGTGATGGCGGGGTGATGCGCTCAGATCAATGTAGAGCTTTGTTGGGAGACCCCAAGAGGAAGGTATGATGAGCACAATAGCAAGTCTTCCCTTAGAAAGAAACCAAGGTTATCGAACCAGTAGGAAGAAGGAAACGACTCAAAGGTGTTGCTAGCAACTTGGAAACCTGCATAACACAAACTCAAGACTTTGCCCCAACGAACAATGAGGTTGTCAATCTCACTGGTTTGCTAAAAACAAAGGATTAACTGTATGGTGTGAAAGGTAATAGTGGTTTGTAAAAAGTAAATAGTAACAGTGGAAGATGTATCAATGGTAAAGATTGAACCGGGGTCTATAGTTCACTAGAGGTGTTCTCCTTAGAAAACAAACATGGCATGCTGGGTAAACAAATTACAGCGGGGCAATTGACAGGACTGAGCAAGGCATAACAATGCAATACTAGACATTCATGATACTATGAGATTCGATTGGGCAATACAACAAGATACATAGACGGCCATCCAACTGCATCTATGACTAGAAATCCACCTTCAGGTTATCATCCAAACCCTCTCCAGTATTAAGTTGCAAGCAACAGATAACTACTTTAAGCAAAGTGTGTAAGGTAAACAGTCCACTTGTTCCATGAACAAGAGACCATTGTTTTCTCCCTAGTGGCAATAGCACATCTACAACCTTAGAGATTTCTGTCACTTTCCTTAGATTAAATAGAGGCATGAACCCACTATCTAGCATAAATACCCCCTCTTGGAGTCACTAGCATCTACTTGGCCAAGATAGCTACTAGAAACGGAGAGCATGCAAGATCACAAACAACACAAACATGATAGAATCAATAAGAAAAAACCATTAATCAATCTGACATAGTAATCTAAATATCCATCGGATCCCCGCAAACACAACATGAATGATTACAAATAGATGATCTTGATCATGAACGGAGCTCACAAGATCTAAACATGGTAGCACAAAGGAGGAGATACAACCATCTAGTTACTACATGGACCCATAGTCCAAGGTGGAACTACTCACGCTTCATACGGGAGGCTGGCATGATGAAGAAGAAGGCCTCCGAGATGATCTCCTCTCCGGCAGGGTGCCGGGAAGAACTTCAGATCCCCCTGATCTAGGGACGATGGTGTCGACGGCAACAGACGGTTTCGTGGAATATTGATCGGGTACTTAGGGTTTTGGTATCGAGGGCTCTTTATAGGAGAAGAGGCGAGGCAGGGGCAGCCAAGGCGGTCGCACCCCCTAGGAGCGGGCTGGGCCCAGCCGCGCGACCAGGGGGTGTGGCCCCCTGGTGGATCCCCTCCGTCTTGTATTCAGGCTTCGTGTTCCCCATGGTAAAATATTGACTTTGGCTTTTGTCCCGTCCAATTTCAAGAATATTGATTTTCTGCCTTTTTGGAACCAAAAACAGAAGAAAACAGGCAACTGGCACTATGGCATATTGTTAATAGGTTAGTACCAAAAAACATATAAAAACACCTCAAAGTGTAGACAAAGCAAAGCAAAGTAGATACTAAACAAGCATGGAACATCAAAAATTATAGATACGTTTCCGACGTATCAAGAATCCCCAAGCTTAACTCCTGCTCGTCCTCCAGTAGGTAAGTGATAAAAAGAATAATTTTTAAGGTGACATGCACCATCAAAATCAAGATCAAACCATTTACAAGCATTGAAAGATAGGATCAAAGAACTCTAAACATTAGCATGAAAAATGGAGTTCTAACAGTAAGACAAAGTAACTATGCATGCAACATGAAAGGTTACAAACAAAGATCATGAATAACATGCATTGAAAAACGTTTGTTTGTTTCACATACAGAAAACATGGCATAGTGGCATTCAGCTTGTCCCTCACGGAGTAGCAAATAGATGCATAGGACACCTTCAAAGTTCATAAGAGTGACTAGATACAAATAGCACAAGAACAAGTAATATCAACAATATGCATTAATCAATAATTTTTGGGACAATTTACATAGAACTAAGAATGGAAACTATGCTCTCTTAATTGGTGCCTAAGGATAGAAGGTGGAGACTCAATATAATAGTGGAAGAAAGACCCTTCATAAAGGGAAGCAGGGATTCAAGTTTCAAAGAGAGCTTCCAAAAATTATGGTACTTGTTAGCTTTCAGCTCTCATTGCCCCTATCATAAGCATATTGAAGTGATTAAGGTTAAAGTGAACAAACTATGGAGTATATGCATGACAAAGTATAAGTTGGCAATCTCATGTCCCTTGAATACGAGGGCCTCATCTTATGCTACTCAACTATAGTCACCTGTAAGTTCTTGTCATAGTAAGTACATGTGTATCATAGAGAACTGCCAACGGGGTACCCCTTTCACATGATATAGGAGCTATCCCATAATAAAAATGACAAGGCAAGCAGACAATGAGCATCTTAGCAATCTTCTTATTTACCATGGGAATATGGTGCTTTTTTCTCTCTTTACTCTTTTCAATATGTCTCTTTTTTATAAGAAGAAAGCTTCATAGATGTCATTATGGTGATGCTGCAAGTTTCCACCATGATTAGGCATGCCTTAGGCTAGCGGCCCAGGCGTTTCTCTAACACACATACATAACTCCATGGACTTACAATCTCCCCTTTTATTTAACACCAGTGACATCCATAGACAAAAGAGCATGATATCAACTGTGTACAAAGTACAAGTGCAATGTTGAAAGCGTTCCCCGTGACAGCACGGTTCTGCTAATTCCAACGTATAAGTGCAAGCATATACAACATAGATGACACAATGGTCCAAGTTTATTAGGGGCAAGAAAAAATAAAGTGTGCCATCAAGTTTGTGAGAGCTTTAATCACTAAGTTTTCACATAACAAAATACTTTTTAATTGGAAGATAGATGAAAACAAGAATATAATTGGAATGTTGTAACACACCATGCATAGGAATTTATAGTGGACACTAATAACTTGGTTTCTTGGGAGTTGGATGCATGAGTAGATCTTAATCATACAAGTGGAGGCTAACAAAAGACTGGGAGCGAACAACTAAGAGAGCAATAATATCCATAATCATGCAGAGCGACAAAACATTACTAATCAAAGCATAAAGTGGTACTACAAGTCAAGGACTAAATGATCATAGAGGCTATGGTGACTTGTTCATAGTCATAACATGGTGTGAGCATGTGCCAAGCCAACCCAAACAAAGCATCAAAGGATAATACCACAATACTATGCTTTTGTATGCTAAAACAACGCATGATTCCTTCAAGGCACATTAAGCAATCCCAATTGTTTGGAACAAGTCATGTTACAACAAAAATCACTAATCATAAAGTCAAAACAACATCTAGCATGACATTCTAAAGTCTAAGTCACAGTCAAAGCAAGCTCCTCTTGTACTACTCAAGCAAGAATTTTCTACTCCTCTCCAACACAAATCAACTTATTTGAAACAACACAACAAGAACGGGGGTCCAAACTACTTTATTCAAGCAAACTAAATGAAAACTAAGACGCTCCAAGAACAACACAACTGTGCATGAAACAATAAAAACGAAGTGTCTAAAAAGACCTGAGATTTTTATTGATGAAGAAGGGGATGCCTTGGGCATCCCCAAGCTTTGACGCTTGTACCTCTTGAATATTTCTTGGGGTGACACAGGGTGGGATCTCCAAGATTGAGCTTTTGTCCATTCTTCATCTCATTACATCATTCTCTCTCTCCACCTAAAATTTTTCCTTCATACAAAACTTCACACAATCTTCATTAGCAACATTAGTGTATTCAAAAGATAATAGACCTTTGGGTTTAGCTTTAGAACAACAAAACTTTCACTAAAAACACAAGCTACTGTAGCAATTCCCTCAAAAAGCTCAATTTCCCAAAAAGAACCCAAAGAGGAATCAATAAGAAGCAAATTCAAATAATGACAGAAATCTGTCAAAACAAATCAGTAGGTAGAAACCGATTTTTTCGAAGACCTTCTGTTGATCAAATAAAAATTGTTGAACTAACAAAAGTTAGCTAACATACTGGGGGATTTATTTAGAAAATATCAGCTCAATCCGACTTACAGAGATTCCTCAAAAAAAATTACAGTGGAGCACAAAAATCTGTTTCGGGACAGCAACTACCCAAATCTTACTTCCCTCTCATTAGAGGTCATTCTTGGCACAAAAAGCAAATAAAATGGATAAGGAGAGGTAATTACTGAAGTAATAACTTCCAAGACTCAAGAAAACTTTTGGGTTATCTCCCAATAAGTACTTTTCTTTAACACCTTTAAGTTAGGCACAATAAGCAAGAATGAAGTATTATCAAACGAAGAAGCATTAACATCAAACCTTGCTTTCAAAGGAGGAGCAAAAAGAAACTTCTCTCTCCTCATAGGGAAGTTTTCTATACCTTTATTGAATGGAAATTGATATAATGGTGCCTTCTTTCATATCAATGATGGCACCAACAGTTCTAAGAAAAGGTCTTCCCAAAGTAAGAAGACAAGAAGCATTGTATTCAACATCTAAAACATAGAAATCAACATGGACATAAGCTTTGTTAACCATAATAAGAACATCATTAACACTCCCCATGAGTTTCTTTTTAGCATTATAATTAAGTGGGACATCCAAATAACAATCTTCCAAAGGAGGCAAATCAAGCATTTCATAAATCTTTCTAGGCATAATAGAGACACTAGAACCAAGGTCACATGAAGCTTTGAGATCAAAGTCATTCACTTGCATATTAATAATGGGTTCCCAACTATCTTCTACTTTCCTAGGAATAGAGGCTTTGTGTTTCAACTTCTCTTCCTTAATTTTAATAAGAGCATTTGTAATGTGTTTTGGTGAAAGCCACATTCATATCACTAGCATCGGGACTTCTAGCAAGCTTTTGTAGGAACATAATCACTTCAGAAATATTGCAACCATCAAGATCAAAATCAAAATTGGCATCACTAGTAGTAGACTCATTGGGTTTAGGCACTGTGGTAGGAGGAATAGGGACTTCTTGTGGTTTAGTGGCATCCATATTGGTGGTGGTGATAGTGCACACAATATTGTTTCTAGCAATTTCAGCTTCTCTTTCCCACTTAGCATGTAGTTGGGCTAACAGTCTTACATTTTCATCAATGGTAACTTGTATGGCATGAGTAGAAGCAAAGGTACTTTCCAAGGTTTCAGGTTTAGCATCCATTTTATTAATCAAAGAGGACTATGCTTCAGACAAATAGGAAATATTTTTCTCAGCACTCAAAATTTTTGACTGTAAACTAGGAATTTCTCTATTCAAATTCTCAAGCTGATGACTAATATTTGTCAAGATAGCAGATTGTTCCTCCATAGTTTTAGTAAATATCTTGTTTTGCTCATATTGCATTTGCATAAAAATTTTAGTGGATCTTTCAACTTCTAGAATCCTATCTTCACTAGGCATTCCAGATCTACCACGATAAGTATTGCCATTATTAGGAGGATAAGGCCTATAATTATTGTTGCCAAAATTATTATTCCTAATGAAGTTCACATAAACTTGCTCTTGTTGAGCAACCAAAGAGGCTAAGTGAACATTATTAGGATCTATATGAGCTTTCCCATTAACAAGCATAGCCATGATAACATCAATCTTATCACTCAAAGAGGAGGTTTCTTCAATAGAATTTACCTTCTTACCATGTGGAGCTCTCTCAGTGTGCCATTTAGAATAAGTAACCATCATATTATCAAGGAGTTTTGTTGCAGCACCCAAGGTGATGGTCATAAAGGTACATCCAGTGGCTGAATCCAACAGGTTCCTTGAAGTGAAGTTCAAACCTGCATAAAAAAGTCTGGATAACCATCCAACCAGTAAGTCCATGAGTGGGACATTCTTAACCAAATATTTCATTCTTTCCCAAGCTTGAGAAACATGTTCATTATCAAGTTGTTTAAATTTCATTATTTCACTTCTCATAGATATAATCTTAGCAGGAGGATAGTATTTTCTAATAAAAGCATCTTTGCACTTAATCCAAGAATCAATACTATTTCTAGGCAAGGATAGCAACCATTCTTTAACTTTTACCCTCAAGGAGAAAGGAAACAACTTGAGCTTAATAATATCTCCATCTACATCCTTATATTTTTGCATCTCACAAAGTTCAACGAAGTTATTGAGGTGGGCAACAACATCATCAAAATTAGCACCAGAAAATTGCTCTCTCATCACAAGAGTCAACAAAGCAGGCTTAGTTTCATAAAAGGTAGCATCGGGAGCAGGTGGAGCAATAGGGGTACTTAGGAAATCATTGTTGTTTGTGCTAGTGAAGTCACACAACTTGGTGTTCTCAACAGAGTTTGTTTTGGCAAAAATTGAGCAAGCCAACAGCAGCAGCAACTAGAGCAGGAACTAATTTTTTGTGTGTTTTTTATAAGAGAAGGCAAACCAAACTAAACTATTTTTTTTTGGAGTTTTTGATAAAAAGAGGCAAACAAAACCAACCAAAATAAACTAAGCAAAACAAAAACAAAGTAAAGAGAAAGGTTGTGGAGGACTCCCCTTGTGAAGACATCCTTAGCCTCCCTGGCAACGGCGCCAGAAAATAGCTTGATGCGCTCAGATCAATGTAGAGCTTCGTTGGGAGACCCCAAGAGGAAGGTATGATGAGCACATCAACAAGTCTTCCCTTAGAAAGAAACCAAGGTTATCGAACCAGTAGGAGGAAGGAAACGACTCAAAGGTGTTGCTAGCAACTTGGAAACCTGCACAACATAAACTCAAGACTTTGCCCCACCGAACAATGAGGTTGTCAATCTCACCGGTTTGTTGAAAACAAAGGATTAACTGTATGGTGTGGAAGGTAATAGTGGTTTGCAGAAAGTAAATAGTAACAGTGGAAGATGTATCAATGATAAAGATTGGACCGGGGTCCATAGTTCACTAGAGGTGTTCTCCTTAGATAAACAAACATGGCATGCTGGGTAAACAAATTACAACGGGGTAATTAACAGGACTAAGCAAGGCATAACAATGCAATACTAGACATTCATGATCCTATGAGATTCGATTGGGCAATAAAACAAGATACATAGACCGCCATCCAACTGCATCTATGACTAGAAATCCACCTTCAGGTTATCATCCGAACCCCCTCCAATATTAAGTTGCAAGCAACACTGCTTTAAGCAAAGTGTGTAAGGTAAACAATCCACTTGTTCCATGAACAAGAGACCGTTGTTTTCTCCCTAGTGGCAACAACACATCTACAACCTTAGAGATTTCTGTCACTTCCCTTTGATTAAATAGAAGCATGAACCCACTATCTAGCATAAATACCCCCTCTTGGAGTCACTAGCATCTACTTGGCCAAGATAGCTACTAGAAATGGAGAGCATGCAAGTTCACAAACAACACAGACATGATAGAATCAATAAGACAACACCATTAATCAATCTGACATAGTAATCTCAATATCTATTGGATCCCCACAAACACAATATGCATGATTACAAATAGATGATCTTGATCATGAACGGATCTCACAAGATCTAAACATGGTAGCACAAAGGAGGACATACAACCATCTAGCTACTACATGGACCCGTAGTCCAAGGTGGAACTACTCACGCTTCATACCGGAGGCTGCCATGACGAAGAAGAAGGGCCTCCGAGATGATATCCTCTCCAGCAGGTTGCCGGGAAGAACTTCAGATCCCCCAATCTAGGGACGATGGTGGCGACGGTAACGGACGGTTTCGTGGAATATTGATCGGGTACTTAGGGTTTTGGTATCGAGGGCTCTTTATAGGCTAAGAGGCGAGGCAGGGGGCAGCCAAGGCGGCCGTACCCCCCCAGGAGCGGGCTGGGCCCAGCCGCGCGACCAGGGGGTGTGGCCCCCTGGTGGCTCCCCTCCGTCTTGTATTCATGCTTCGTTTTCCCCACGGTCAAATATTGACTTTGGCTTTTGTCCCATCCAATTCCGAGAATATTGATTTTCTGCCTTTCTGGAACCAAAAACAGAAGAAAACAAGCAACTGGCACTGTGGCATCTTGTTAATAGGTTAGTACCGAAAACATATAAAAACACCTCAAAGTGTAGACAAAGCAAAGTAGATACTAAACAAGCATGGAACATAAAAATTATAGATACGTTTTCGACGTATCACAGGGCGGCGGTGGCATGGGGCTGGGGCTTGGTCGCGTGAAACTTGTGTCTCTTTCCCTTGCCCTACCCCTCTTTAAATAGGTCAAGGGAAGCCCCAACGAGAGTAGAAGTAGGACTCGGAGTCCCAATAAGACTATCCTTTCTCTCTCCCTCTCTCTCAAACACCAAAGGGAAGGGGAGATGGATTGAAGCCCTAACTCCCTCTCTCCCACCTTCGGCCTAGGAGGGGTTGGGGTCCGACTCAAACCCCTTCCCTTCCCCCTACTGCGCACGCCATGCCCTAGAGGCCCATGGGCCCCTTAGGTCCATGGTGCCATCTAGTTTTTTTTACCTTTTACTAATTATTTTGAATTTTCCAAAAAATCCCGGATACCTCCGAATTGTTCCGGAACATTCCTAAATTAATCCGATGCATTCCTTCAATATGCGGAACCATTCTGAACACCTCTCGAAGATATCCCGGCCTCCTACGATATATCCCAAAACCTTCCAAACTCACTTCAGAATCACTTCATTCGCTAATCTTTAATCGCACTCACATTCTAAATGCCATTTACTCTTAAGCGTGTGACCCTATGGGTTCAGATATATGCAGACATGTTCGGAACTTCGTTCCTTCACAATGATCACCATCGATACCTTGATGCACATAGTGATCCCCACATATATACACGAAGTTCTTTTATCGTGTGAACCTTTCATATTCCTCTGATACACGATCATATTGCTTCTCAATACTTTACATTGCCCGAGGTGAAACATCAGGTTATCCTTGTTACCTGACATTTACTCTTTTTTCATTCCATACTATCCATGTTCTTGTAATTAACAATTTGATCACTTGTCTGGCCAGATGATGACGAACACAATAGTACATGCATGAGTGGGCCTAGCGTGTATCTCTCCATCCTCAGGAGTATAAATTCCCACAACTACACTATATGACTCATTGACATGCTATCCGATAAGAGAGAAGAGCGAATTTATAATTAGTAATGTTTGAAGAATCTCACCACGTCCATATCGTATCCAAGCTCATATGTGTCTCGTGGTCCAACGAACATATAGTAACAGTAATACTTGTTTAATGAGAAACTATAAATAAATATTGGCGATGTGCTTCACGATATATCATGTTGGGTCTATCCATAATCATTTTAATCTCAACAACTCCGATCTCATATAGCATCGACATCTGTACAACACTTTGTACTTTGCCCATAGGAAGGAAATCGAGACTATCAATGATCTACAAACTAGTCTTAGAGGTGACACGTAGGATATCTAATGTTGTTTATATTTCCACACATGTATTATGGTTTTCCTCTAAATACTCATTATCCAGAACTAATACAATTGTATCACAGAACAATAAACTTAATTATGAAACGGAAATATAATAATGATCCAATTATTATTGCCTCTAGGGCATATTTTATCAGTCCTCCACTTGCACTAGAGTCAATAACCTAGTTTACATTTAGCAGTATAACAACTATGGTTTCTCGGTGTTGCTCGTGCTGTGCAAGTGTGAGTAACTTTGCCAAAGGATCTGCCACATTTAGATCTGTATGAATTTTGCACATCTTGATATCACTATCATTTAAGAACTGTTAGATGAGATGAAATCAACGTTGTACATGCTTGTTCTTCTGGTTATACATTGGTTCTTTAGTATGAGTGATGGCTGCATTGTTGTCACAATGTATCTCCATTGGCTCTAACGCACTTGGAGCACACCAAGTTTTGTATTGAAGTTCTTTATCTAGACGCCCTCCTTTGTAGCGCTTGATGCTACTATGTACTCCACTTATATTGTAGAATCCACAATTGTATCTTGCTTAAAACTTTTCCAGCTCACCGCTCCCCCATTTTAAGTAAACACATAGCTGGATTGAGACTTGAAATCATAAGGATCGGTCATAAAGCTAGCATCGGTGTAACCTATTGAAACAAGCTCTTTATCACCTCCATGAATGAGAAACATATTGACGAGGGTTTGACTCATCAATGCCCATTATTATGGGCTTGGGTTTTGGAGAAGATGGGGACGCTGGAGATCGCGGAATGGCTAGCAAACAATCAACACGGGACACACGATTTACCCAAGTTCGGGCCCACGGAGGGAAACCTTACTTCTGCTTGTCTGATCTTGATTAATGGCGAAGCCGATGATTACAAGGGGTGCATAGATTAGATCTGGCGGTGTTTATGCTAGGTTTGTGGATCGGTAGATCTGTTGTCTATTGTGGTGGTGGAGAGATCCCTCCTCGTTGGACCCTCCTAGACTTTATATATGGGGGAGGCTAGGTATCAGGTACCAATACGAGTAGGTTACAAGTTGGATTCAAACTCTAGTCTTGAGATTTCCTTGTCTTGCGTGCTTGGAGTCTGTGTCTATATGGGCATCGTACCAGCCAAACCGCCATGGGCGTCATGGACCTTAGCAGGCCGCCGAGTGGACCTCCTGTTGGGCCGCACTAGGTAGGCTATAGTCAGGTTCCTATTGGGCATACCTATGTCAGTAGCCCCCGAGTTTCCATTCAAATCATAGATTCGGGTGGAGACTTAGTTGTCTTGAGCCTTGCATAAGGATGTTGGAGTCAACAGTCGTGTCGAGTGCGAAGCACTTCACCTAGAAGTTCATCGGGTCAGCCAAATTTGTAGTTGTTCATAGGGGTGATGGTAAAAGTGCCTGGTACGCTCGACGGATCAGGACCAGTTAGTCGCTCTAGGGCAAAAACAACTTCACCTACTCAAATTCAAGTCCCCATACTCAAATTCGAAAATTGATGGAGTAGTTCGATTCATGCCGCGAAGGCCTTACCGAGCCAAACTCCAATTGATAAGTATGTGTACCCAACGCGTCCGTCGGGATTTTCTTCATGTCGTAGAAACGGTATTAAACTGGTAGAGCGCAGCGGATGTGGTTGCCAGGTCATCAGATTAGATTTGTAGGTCTTATCTTTGCGTCGTAGACACATCATCCGAATGTTTATCACCGTGGATGCGATTTGGTTGGTCAAGGAGACGTTGCCTCTGAACTTAACATTTGAATGTAAGTGGACGGAGTCGCTAATGAGTTCGGTTTCTATAGAGGATTCGACATTGTGGACACAGTCTAGGGGTGGACACAAAGCTCGAAGCTCGAGGCTTGGTTCGAGCTTGACAAGGCTTGGCTCGGCTCGGAGGTCATACAAGCCAAGCCTAAACCTTGCTACTTGGGCTCGAGGCTCGACAAGCTAGCTCGGTGAAGCTCGCAAGCCGGCTCGAGGGCTCGGTGCAATTTAAAATATCGACATGACCTTCTCTAAAAATGTTGTAATTCACAATTATAATCAATAATTGAGCATACGTAGATCCATACATCATAATTATTAGACACTTAATCTATTAGAACACTCCCAGCACAAGTATAACAATGTATATTGACAGTTCAAAAGAATAAAAACACTTTCTGAGAGTGTTCAAATAGATCAAATGCATTCATGCATGGAATATATCTTGATTTTGAACACTTGGAAAGGATAAACCTAAACCCTAATAAAAGAAATCATCATCAAGATCACTCCAAGACTATGGCCTTGTACCATATAAAAATTTAGCAACAACATTCTTAAATAATCGTTATTGGTAAAGAAAAATATTACAAAACCATGGGAATTGATTTCACTCCATTTGGAGCCATGGATAAAAACTTATGATTTTTATAAGATAAAAGAAAGTATTTCCAAGGCTAATAAAGCTCATAGAAAAAATCAATAGTTAATTGTTGACAAAGTAATCCTAAAAAGATTTAAAAAGATAAATAATTATTAAATAGAATTATACAAATTGGAATCACTATTTCTGGAGCTACAAATAAAAAGATATGAATTTTATAAGACAAAGAAAGAATTATTGCAAAGACATTTAAACCATGGCTAAATCCATAGGTAAATGAAATAAAAGTTTATTAAATAATATAAAAGGATAAAAGTTTATTTAAATAAAATTTTATGGGCTTATGAACCATATTCAAATTTTATTTAAATAAATACCAATATGCATCACTTAATTTTAAATGAATATTAATTGATAAAAATATTTGAATTGGACTAAATAATACACTAATAATTGGTATAAAACCTACTGAAAATATTAGAGAGATTTGAATTCAAATGGAGGTTTGAATCAAATGATTTGTTTAAAAATAGAAAATGGAAAAAAGAAAAGGAAAAAGATTTGAAGGAAAAAATAAAGAAAACCTACCTGCCCAACCCACACGGCCCAACACAGCCCAGCAGCCCACCCGGGCCACTCCCCTCTCTTCCCGCCGGATCCTTTTCTCACCCATTCCCTCCCCTCCACCCCTCACAGACAGATTGACCTCACGACCACGTCAACTTCGTCTTCACCACGCGCCGAGCCCGTTCTTCCCTCCCCTGACCGTTTCTTGTTGAATTAATCCGAGTAATTGTGCTTGATTCACGTAGTAATATCCTTCCCCGACCTCTCCCTCTTAACCCCCTCTCCCTCCTCTCTGTTTCCCCTCACTTCCCCACATAAGAGAGCCCCCGGGCTGCCCTGAATCGAGCTCACGCTGCCGCAGCAACCGACACACTCTAGCGTCGATTCCGGTGAAACCTGACCTACCCTTACCCTCTTGGTCAAACTAACTTACTCGCCATCCCATTGCGCACCTTCTCACACTCCCGGTGTGCTTTCCCGTGCCCCAGACGCTCGGCAACGACCTCACCTGCAAGCAACCGACGGTGCACGCAACTCCGGTGGAGGATTCCCGACGACCCCGTGCGCCCCTGCCTCTCCTACGACCTTCCCCGAGCTCGCCTTGTCCCCGCGACCACGGTAACCTCCTCGCACCCTCCCCTTACCCCTTATCCCCGTCGGTGCACCGCCACCAGAGGCGTCGCCACCGCGCATCGCCAGCAGTGCCGCTTGTTTCTGGCCAACACGCCTAGATCCATTGGATCTGCATCCTAGGGCCTAGATTAGATCACTAATCGAAGAGGTACAGACAGATCTGGTCCGTGCAATCCCACTTAGATCTAACGGCTCGCATCGCTTGATCCAGCCGAAATGGTATCGGCCAATAGAAACACACCATGTGGCCAGGCCTTTTTAGACAAAAATCCAGAAAATGTTATTAGATGTTTAAACTTGCAAAATTCATAACTTTTAATCTACATATCAGAAAAATACAAATTTTGGTGTTTATAGATTCAGAAAAATATGAACTGCACTATTGTGGCCTTAGTTTGTACACTTGTTTCTATAAAAGTTGAGTTTTAGGCAGAGACTTGTTTAGGGCTATTTTGGCTATAAAAATTATTGTGAAAATTCTTTTTGAGTAAATCCTTTTGCAAATGGTTTTGTTTTGAACCCATTGACCAAAACACTAACATTTCAAATTAAAGATATAATTTGTTGACACTAGAAATTATCCCTTTGAATAAAAGCTTTTCTAACAAAAGAAAAATGATTTAAATGACTTATTTGCACTAACTTGGTTCCAATTGAAATTCCAATTTTATAAAAAGACCAGTATGTGTTTTTAATGTTTAGAACCTTGTTAGGAACAACTTTTTCAATAAAATAACCTTTTGCATGCTTGCATGCATTTATTTGTTTTCTTGTTTCGTTTTGTTATTTTGTGTGGTAGTTTTAAGTGTGTGCTTTTTGCTTGTTTGTAATGTTATAGTGAACTTTGAGGAGTGTGACAATTGCAAGATCAAGGAGAGTACCTAAATAATCTACTATAAAGGCAAGTGATACTTTGGTAATCAAAAGTCCTATCTCTTCAATATTGCATTGGTGATATTTTTGTAGTATGCATGATAGGACTATTATAAAAATTTCTATGCTATGCAAATCCCATAGTATCTACCTTGGTAGTATTTTCCAAAGATAGGAGACATGGTAAGTTTAGAATTCTTAGTATATCTACATAGATTTGTGGGTGGAAATCATGATATGATGTCTTATGAAAATACAAATATTGTTTTGGACTAAAGAAAACAACTAATGTTAATGAAACACATGGGTGGAAATTGGACTCGTATGGATGTTTGTTGAGTGGTTACCTAGGGCCCATGTCTATGGTTTACCCCGTGTATCTCACTTGTGGATGTCCACCCAGGAACAAAGAGATTGGAGATATTCTTGTCATGAAAGCTTCTAGTGCAGCCACATGGCATATGGGCTCTGCCTTGACCAACTAAGTTGCAAGAACTCAGCCAGATGGACAGAAGGTGGTAGTGATGATAGGATGGAACGCGTCCATGGTGGACTGAGGGATTGCTTATGAAACGTCTCGTCTTGATGCATGTCGAGTCTTGTGGGGAAAGTGCACCACCTCTCGAGAGGGTAAAACTAAGTACTTAGCCGTGTCCCCAGTTATGGACAATTTTGAGCATTAAGACAATGAAGCCGAATCAAGAATCTCATCATTCTAATTTCTCTAAGTTAAAACTTGTTGGGTGAACAAGGGTAGCACCTGGTGTGTATCTAGTGTGACATGTTTGATGAAGTGTGTTTGAAAAAGAGAAAAACTATTTTTCATAGGATAGGGAAAAAATTATTGTATGCAAAGGCCAGCCAAAACTTTACTTAGCCATATATTCATGTAGATGTTAGAGTCTTGCCAATACAATTCAAATTTATTGACCCTTGTGGTTGTAACTTATCATGTTGCAGGTTTGTTTGATGTTAGTGAAGTTTGTTGAGTAGGGATTACAAGTCTACAACCAACATGTTTAACTATGGCATATGAAGATGAAGGACTCCATGCTTTATAGTTATATTTGTTGCTCTGTAATAAGATAGCCATATGAGCTATGTAAGTTGTAATGAACTATTTTATTCCTGGTTATGAGTTGTAATATGACCTTTGTTTCTTGATATTACTTCTTAAACTGTGGGTGCTAGCTATTCGATCCAGGTACGAGCACTGTAAACACATGGACATGTACCTTATTGGGTTTAGGCCTCTACAAATGGTATCAGAGCGCTTTGTTGTCTGTAGGATTGTAACCCTAGGATTGGACAAACCCCATAGAAATATGAGTTGTATTTGTTCTAAATTATTTACAAACAACCTTGTAAACTCTTTCCTCAGCATTTTGGTTTGTTTCTATATCTCTCCCTTTTCCAACTTGATGGACAAAGACTTCAACATGAGCAAGGACTTCAACTTGGACATCACTAAGGACTTCAAGTGAGATAAGAATAATACTCAAGAACTGGAGACTAAGGAAACTCAACTTAGGAGGAACCATTATAGACACTCCCCTCTAAACCTTGTGACCAAGATGCAATAATTTCTTCCAAGGAAAGCCAAGATCTTGTTCCTGATGTAAAATATAAGAAGAAGGATTGAATGATCTCAAGTGATACCCTATAGTTGGACCACCATATTAGTGTTTAGTTATAAAATCGATTTGCCAATCATTTATTGATCATATCTAAGTGGTATGGCAATAATATTTTGTTTGCCTAAGATATGCTTGAACCTTGTTGATTGAGTGAAATGTATGATTGATATTGCTTGCATATTGCTTTGTGTGATTTGTTGTATGTGAGTAGAATTATTTCCCTAGAAATCTTTTGTCTATTCTAATTCCAACCCAACCCAAGCAGATGACTTCTCCAAGAGACCACAACTCCAACATCAAGGATGGTGACAACAATAACCTCGAGATGCACATGGCAGTACAACTGCTAGCAACCCAAACTAAGTTGAATCAAGTGACAACCCGGTTTTTAGCCAACAACCACAACAACATTGAGTTAGACCCAGCCATGCTAAAGTTCTTGGGATCCCAATCCCAATTGTTTGCAAAGGATGACCAATCAGATGATCAACATGAGAATCAACCCTCCCCAAAGAGATTGTGACAACAATAATTTCAAGAATGATATTATAGAAGGAACTCAAGCCTGCAAAATCTGTGGAGACATAGGACACACTTATAAAGAGCATGTTGACCAGCTCCCAAATTGTGATGAGAATCATCCAACTAGACAATGCCCCACATCTCAAGTTACCTGTTTCCTGTGTGAAGGAACTAATCATGTCCCTGTCCAATGCCACATCTATCATATAGTTCAATAGATGAAACATCAAACTAAGAATGAAATACATCAAGTCTTTGGAAACACCCATGAAGGTACATGTAAGACCCCACCTTTATAAAGGTAAAGGCCCCTGTGATTGCAATGCTAGTCCCTGGATCAAATGCTAGCATCCACATTTTAAGATGAAGTACACAGAAACAAAGGTCTTTATTACATCGTCATTCCAGAGATAAACATAGTCTTTTACAACACCATAGCCAAAGGCTAGTACAAGAGTTCATAGCATAAGGAAATAAAGTAAGGTCTTCAAGGTTCAACATAACTTAGACAAATTTTTGCGAGTAAAACGACAAGTGTGGTTATCCAACTAATAGAGTACGATACAATTCTCACTCACTTGACAAAATAGCTATCAGGGCATCCCCAGAGGCAATCTGTCGATCTTGTTCACAACACTCTAATGCTAAGTCTATGATGTATTCTCTTATAGGGGTGGACACAAAGCTCGAAGCTCGAGGCTCGGTTCAGGCTTGACAAGGCTCGGTTCGGGCTCGACTAGGCTCGGAGGTCATACAAGCCAAGCCTAAACCTTGCTACTCAGGCTCGAGGCTCGACAAGCCAGCTCGGTGAAGCTCGCAAGCCGGCTCGAGTGCTCGGTGCAATTTAAAATATCGACATGACCTTCTCTAAAAATGTTGCAATTCATAATTATAATCAATAATTGAGCATAAGTAGATACGTACATCACAATTATTAGACACTTAATCTATTATAACACTCCCAGCACAATTATAACAATGTATATTGACAGTTCAAAAGAAGAAAAACACTTTCTAATGGCACTTAAAACTTTTAACTCTTTGTTGTCTAACATTATTATTAACCAAATGCACATTAACGGTGATACATTGAGCTCCACTGTAAAAAGAGGAAAAGAAATACAATTCATCACCCACAACTGCACTAAAGCACCCCTCACCGCAAAAAGTTCAGAAATTGGCTACTTGACACAAGAAAAACTCAGATCTTGGAGCTTGCCAAATTAAGATAGTGATCATTTCTCATATCCATAGGTGTATTCAGATAAGCGTTGCACTGCAACTGTCTAGATGTAACCACTAATTCCCAGCTAATACCAGAAACCATGGTTGCCAGCCCCATCGTAAAAATTCCCAGCTAATACCGGCAAATCAGCATGCCATCCAGGTTTTTTTTGTGCTGAAATCGGCATAAACAGAGATTTTGCTTGTTTGGCTGACATTTCCTATCCATTACACCAGCGACAATTGCTTCTAAATGCACTGGAAAGTGGCCGAGATCTCACAATACGAGCTGACCTGCGAGCGCGTCTTCCGGCGGCTGCGTCCGATGAAAGGAGGTAGCCAGAATAGGGGTGGAGTGCATCACAGCGGTGCCAAGAAGAAGCGCATCCACACACTGCAGCCGCATGGACCAGCGGCACCGGCTGCACCTTCTTCTTCCTCCTCTTGCTGCCCCCCGGCCCCCTTCCCGGACCAGCAGGTCGAACTCTTCCAGCAGCGCACCTCGTCCAGCAGCTTCAGCGGCGCTGCTGCACGGTCCAGAAGAGGTGACGCAAATCGAGGACCATGGAGGAGCTTGTATAGGCGTTGTTCATGGCGACGGTGGGGCGCAGGAGTCGGAAAAATCAAGACGAGGAAGGGTGGGGGAGACGGCGGTGAGGTGGCTTGCACAAGGAATTGACCTCCTACGGCAGGAGACCGTCGAAATCATGCCGGCGGCGGCCACGTTTGAGCACGGGAGAGAGAAAAGGAACGAGGGGAAGAAAGGGAGGCACTGGCTCGACGAGCCTACCGAGCGAGCTACGAGCCGGACCGAGCGAGCTGCGAGCCCAGTTTTTAGAAAGTTTAGACGATCAAGACGAGCCAGGCTCGACTCGAATTTTCTCGAGTCAGACCAAGCCGAGCCACGAGCCGGCTCGGCTCGGCTCGATTCCACCCCTATTCTCTTAAACGTTGGTTGGCAGCCTCTAAGTCTTGGTGTAACATCCCAAAAATATCAAACTTAGATCATCAAAACACTAATCCTCAAGTTTAGGGTTAACAAAAACTTTTCTAAATGAACTCATGAATGCATGTATATGTGTATGCATGAATTTTGAATTTCTTTAAAAACCACCTAGTTTGTGTGATCCATTGCTTGTAAAATGTTTATTAGGTGAAAATAACATCATCTAAAACATTTCCCACACTTTTCCTAAAGACAAGTAAATCAAAACAAATATATTAAGTGAATGGTCATTTTGGCCAATTTAACTCACATGCCTACTTTGGCTGTCTCAAACTTTCAAAACCTAACAGAAACTTTTCTGGATCTTTACACCCCTTGAATGTACTCACAACAGAGTATCAAGGCCCACTTTGTGATCATCCAGAAACTTTCAAATGCATAGTTTAAATGACAATTCAAAATTGAATCTTCTTCATATGGGAAGATCCCACCTTTTCAAAACCCACTCAAACAAGCTCAACTTTCAAAACCCAAGCATCTGCAGACTCACCAGAACCAATCTAGCAAACTCACCAAAATTCATTTCAAAATTCAAAACTTTATTTCATGCGGCCATTTCATCAAACAGGTGGCAGACACAAATCAAACAAAACCACAAACACTATAGTGTGCAGTGTTTTGAGCCTAACTTGTTCCCTAGTTAGCTCACACACAAACCAGTAGATCATCTAGAAAGATTAGCCCAACACTAGCACCCCTGTGAGCTTGCCATTGCCATTAATGGTGAACAGCCGAGCACCCCCATGTCACCCCAATGTGGACAGCAAGCTAGGAGCAGCAGCAAGCCTAGCCAGCATGTCTGGGAGGCAGCCCACCGTCCATCGCCACTGCCTGTCCCAGCCGCGAGCATTGCCAAGCCCTGGACCACGCGCACAAACCGCGCCCAGTCCATGCCGAGCGTGCGCCAGAGCGCCACCCGCGACCAGCGTCCCCAGACCGCGCCCGCCCTCACCGCGCGCACACACGATCACCACCGACCCAGGACACCGCCAGACATCCCCATTAGCATCCCCGTGCCATACAGCCACCGCCCGCCGTCGAAGACGCCGCCTCTGCCGCGCAGAGCACCGCCCGTTCCAGACCAAACCACACCGCCCCATGCCTCGCTATCATGTCGTTGAGCATCGCCAGGAGACACAGCACCGTCCCCTACCCTTGCCCATGCCATTAGCTGCCTGTAACGTCGCCCCCGACGAGCTCACCTTGCGCCCCGACGGTCCCCTCGCTCGACTATAAATAGAGGCCCCCCCCGCACTATTTCTTCAGACCATCTCACTCCCCTCTCCCCACTGACCGTGCCACACCATCCTCAGAGCAAGGCGAGCACCACTTCGCCGGAATTTCACCGGAGCCCGCCGCCTCTGGAGAAGAAGGGAGCCATCGATTGGAGCCGCCCCAGGAGAAGCCACCGGTACCAGGAGGATCGCCGTCGTCGACTTCGTCGTTCGCCCGCCTCGCCAACCCTCGCCCGTACCCCGGTAAGCCCCCAGCACCCCTCACTGGCCGCGCTAGGTTTCATTCTCGCTGGAGCTGTCTCGCGTCGACGATGACCCTTAGCCGTTAGATTAGAACTAGATCGGACGACCCACGTTGCCCCATACCGCTTCGCCCAGCCCCGTGTCACTGACGAGTGGGGCCACCCACTTAAGCAGACCGCGGGAGCACTGCGCTTAGCAGGCCGGCCCGTTAGAATTTCCCGCGCAGCCCAGCAATTCAAATTAAACCTTTTTCTTTTTAAATTCAAACACACTTCTGTACCCAACTTCAAAAATCAACCCAGATCGATTCAGTACACCAAATTGAATGAAACCAATTTTGTTGGAAAGGTCTGTGAATGCTTAATCCAAGCCCGTTGGATTCAAGTCATTTGGATCTGTAGATCACCCATAGTAAAAATAACAAGACAGAAGCTTTTCTGCATTCAAACATTTTTCAAATTTAAACCATAAAAGCTTTTGAGTTGATTCCAACTCTCAAAAATCACATTTAACCATACCTTTCAGAATATAGAAAATATATATATGTTTACTTGCAGAAATAATGTTCAATGAATAAAATAATGCTTCATAAGCATTTCTAGCCACTTTAATTAATTAAAATAAAAGGGTAAAACCTTCTTAAATTGTGACACCACTTTAAATCATATTCCCATGGACTACAATATGTGGTGATGACATGTGTCAACATGATCCCATGTTTAGTTTGGAGAATATTAAATCTTAAGTAGTTCTTCATTGAGTAGAAATTACTTTTCTAAAATAAAAAGACTTAAACCAATCCTTAACCTTGTAATGTTAGAGATGATGCTAGATCATCTATAGGACTCTTGTGTGTGATGATTGCAAGTAGTTAAGTATTGTTTGGTGATTGTGTACCTCATATTTATTCATAGACGCTAGTACCGACCAAGGATACTACAAGGAGGAAGGAGGATACTACGAAGAGGAAGCCGAAGAGAACTTCAACCACTGCTCTGCACAAGGCAAGCTGATACTATACCAATGCAAGCTGATACTATACCAATGCAAGCTTTACTAACCAAGTTGACCAATGCAAGCTAACACTTGCAAGATACTATACCAGTGCAAGCTAACACTTGCAAGATACCCTATCGTGGCCACAAACCCATGCTTGTGATATGATTACTATATGCCTTAAGCGTATGTGATCATACCAACTTGCTAAACCAATCCTAGTTTTATGGCAAGCTTCTTACTTTATTTCTTTATCAAAGCTTACTTAGAGTCTACCTAAGAGTTTGGGAGATACCAGACAGTTGTGCTGAAGGTTGCATAAAGAGCATAAAATTTGGCCTAAGCTAGAAACCTTGATCTCAGCCTAAGATATAATGTTGGACTTAGTGAAACTCCACTACTTACCACCCCTCATTATTACCACCCCCACCTGTAGATGCTAGTGCTAAGCATAAAACTTGATCAACTTTAGATGGGAATACTTGGTGGAAAAATGGTTATGAAAACCTTGGAATGATGGATCATTCTATTGAAATGTTTTGGACATGTGTTTCCAAACACTTGATGATTTTGGTGATGAAAACATTGAGGCATGAGCCTTACCCCTTTATAAAACTGATGGTTGTCTGGATGCGATACCATTCCAATTTTTGCGTACAACCACAATACCCGAATATTGGGTAGGGCTTGACTGGAAACTTATATACCTTAGTATTAGTTCCCTCACGGCCAAGGTCTGAGCTGAGGCTACCTTGTGAAGATTGTCCACCTGTGCAGTACCCAAGATGACAGTGGTCATGGTTGGGAGACCAAACTCACAGGATAGGTGCTTATACTAGGGAGTGTAATTGAAAGGTTCAGATTGATTATCCGCATACTGAGTATGGTGAATTCAGGATTTGTTCCTGACGGATGTATCGAATGTTGTGGTGAAAGTGTACAATCTCTGCAGAGTGTCAAACTATTCGAATAGCCGCGTCCGCGGTTATGGACAGTTGGAGTGGCCATACTGTTCCCCTGCCAGACTTTTCAAAAGGACTTGAGAAGTAAATTGAGACTTTGACTTGACTACAACAGAGTTGTGACCCGAGTTGAAAGATCCCACTTAGGAGTTATAAAACTATAACTAGTTTTGGGAACTTAGTAGAGATAAACCTGGCTTTTTGCAAAACAACCCTAGAGCCTAGTGTCCCATTATCCAAAAACCCCTTTACTTGTTAGTATTAGTTTGAGAGTACTTAAAGAGTACTCATGGCTTTGTCCCTGGCTATTCCCATGGCCAGACTATGAAGAGGAGTACCTGGAGGATGTACCCAGGAAGGTTACGACAACTAGGATCATCTCCCATCGTCAGCATTGCCTGTGACCCCGAAGATGGAGCTTCGCCTACGCTACCGTTATTACTACGTATTCAGCTGCTTGATGTTGTATTAAGAACTGGATCATGAGATCCCTATTTGTGTACGAACTTGTATCGTTGTAATGGATGATGTACTATGGTATCCAATTCTGTTATGTCTCGCAAAAATGGTAATCCTGGGATTGCGATGTATGGCATAACAGGCATCTAGGATTGAAAAATCCGGGTGTTGACAAGTTGGTATCAGAGCCATCCTGACCATAGGAGACCCTAGTTAGGTTGGACGTTGAACCAAAAACTTAGTTTCAAAAAACCAAAGAAAACAAATATTTACAAAAACCTATTCTCATTCTTATCTCTTTAATTCTTTCATAAAACTTCATGTTCCTCAAAAACTCTTGCAAAATAGATAAAATTTTGACACACTTGATCACTTTGCTAATCTACTCATCCTCTATTTTTATAGATGGACGTGAAGTACAACAAGTTTTATCAACTCGGAAATGGGGGAGACCTTATCTTTGAGAGGGATCTGGATCAGCTTTCGGAACTTCTGGAGCGTCCGCACCCCGAGTTCTTCGGAGCTCAGCTCAATGATCAAGGAGGAGAAGATCTGCAGTGGCTAATTGTTGCAAGTCTCCGAGGAAAGATTGAACCTCCCACTGCGGAGGGAATTCAGTTTACCTTAAGGGAAAACAACTGGCTCGATGGACTTGCCAGAGCAATGCAGGAAGCTCTTTCTCGTCTGTGTGGGCAGAGCATCAATCAGATCAAGGGTACTCGCTTTGAGTTTTTCCCAAGACGTGATGCCAATGGATAACCACTGGAAGCCCCATACCACCCCGAGCTGAAGACTCAATTAGACCACCTTAGCTTCATGATGTACGACCGTCAGCAGGAGTTGGACAACTGCCGTGATTACTGCAACCACAAGTCTGCCATCATCAAGACGAAGGATCAGACCATCGCCATGCTAGCCAAGGATTGCAAGTCTCGCCGCCATCAGCTTGACAAGAAGGAGTGCATTATTGCCCGTCTTCGCCATCGCATCTCATCTCTGGAAGAGACCATCCACGAGAGGGACATGCAGTTGGAGGAAAGGGAGAATACCGGAGAAGATCTTCGTGGAGACCCTTACTCCTATCTCAGCGATGACGATGATTTTCTAGAGGATCAGGCCATGGACTTCTTCACCGATGAGGATGATTTCGCCTTCATCGATGATCCTGAAGATGATGAAGCAACAAACTCCGAGCAGTAGTAGCACTGAGCACTAGCGTAGTGAGTAGTAGTCGGTCCCACTGTATCGTAGATTCCATAATGGTTCTTAAAACCATCTGTTTTTCCTTTGTTGTGGTGTGTGTTGTACTGTGTGCTATGAGTGAATGAATGAAAAAGCCAGTTTCTAGAAAACTTGAGTCAAACTCCAAAAACTTTTCAAAAAAAAAACCAAAACCTTAGCAATTTCCCTCTTTTCTCATGATCGATATCAATCTTCAGATGCCACGTGGAGGAAGTGGTTTAGCCCCGGACCCGATGTTGCAGATCCTGCAAATGTTGACTTCTGACCGCGAAGCTGAAAGAGCGGAACGTCAAGCCAACCTAGCCACTCTACAACAGATAGCCCAGCTAGCCCACAACAACCAAGGCCATGGAAACCAGGACAACCACGGATCTAAACTCAAGAATTTCCAGAATACCAACCCACCCATTTTCACCAAGTCAGAAGAACCCTTAGACGCCGATGATTGGCTGCAAACCATGGAAAATAACTTAAAAGTAGCTGGAGTGGAAGCCAACGAGAAAGTCTTGTTCGCCACCCATTATCTAGCCGGAGATGCCAGGGCATGGTGGAACAGTGTTCGTGCAATGACCGGAGGCCAGATGATGACCTGGGAGGAATTCAAGGTCAAGTTTAGCAGAACCCATGTGCCACCAGGTTTGATCAAGAGAATGAGAGACGAGTTTAGAGAGTTGAAGCAAGAAAGGATGACTGTAGTGGAATACCGTGACAAATTTTTGTCATTAGCTAGGTATGCCCCGGACGAGATAGACACCGAAGCCAAGAAGAAAGAAAGATTCCTGAATGGTCTGCATGACGAGATGCAGACGGTGTTAGTCAATATCCCCTTTGTTGATATTGAAGCCCTTGTAGACTCTGCTATCCAGATGGAAGGAAAGATCAACCAGGCCAATGAGAACCGTAAGCGTCGCATGATGCATCAACCAGGAACCCATCAGACCCCAAAGTATCGCCCCAACCCATCTCCAGGATTTGCCCCACGAACCCACAGACCCCCTATGACCCGTCCGACCTATCCCAACCATGGAAACCCTAGACCCGGAGGAAATCACAAAAACCCCGGCAACTCTAGCAATTTCACCCGTGCCCCACCCAAGTTCAACACCAACAATACTACCACCAACCCCAACACTGCCCCGAGGACTGGAAGCAATGCTGTGCCTGTCGCAGCCAAGGACAAGTCACAAGTGACCTGTTATGACTGTGGAAATAAAGGCCACTATTCCAATGAGTGCCCCAACAAGAAGAATGCTACCGCCCCCAACGCCAATGTCCCAGCTCAGCAACAGTGCCGTGTCCAGCTAGGGAGAAGATTTGCCCCAGGGAATTCACTCAACCGCAATGGCCGTCTTTTTCTCATGCATGCTGAAGAAGCTCAGGAAGCGCCAGACGTCGTGCTAGGTATGTTTTCTGTTAATTCAGTACTTGCAAGAGTGTTGTTTGATTCTGGTGCATCGCATTCATTTGTCACCGAAGAATTCGCCTTCACTAGTAAAATTCAACCAACCAAATTGAAGCACATGATGATTGTGCAAATTCCCGGATCAACCACCAAGGCTAGGCAAATTTGCAAAGCCGTCCCTATCCGAATCCATGGCATAGATTTTTATGCTAACCTAATAGTACTCGGAACTAAAGGTTTGGAAGTAGTACTAGGAATGGATTGGATGTCCAAGCATAAAGGATTGATTGACTGTGCCAAGAAAGCCATTACCATAACCAGTACCACCGGAGTATCAGTCGAGCATATATCTGAAACCTTACCTCGCCAATTCAAGTGTAACAAGAGTCTAGCCCAACCTACCATTGACCAAGTCCGGATAGTCTGTGAATACCCCGATGTATTTCCAGATGTTTTGCCCGGTATGCCCCCAGATCGGGATATCGAGTTTAGCATCGAACTAATCCCCGGAACAGGACCCATAGCCCAGAGACCCTATAGTATGAAACCGTCAGAACTAGCAGAACTGAAGAAGCAACTGGATTCCATGTTGGAAATTGGATTGATTCAACCAAGTGCGTCCCCATGGAGATCACCTGTCTTGTTTGTGGACAAGAAGGATGGAGGCAACCGTTTGTGTACGGACTATAGGAAGTTGAATGATGTCACCATCAAGAACAAGTACCCCTTGCCTAAGATCGAAGATTTGTTTGATCAGTTGACCGGTGCCCAAGTGTTTTCTAAGATTGATCTTAGAATTGGCTATCATCAACTCAAAATTCGTGCAGAGGATATTCCAAAGACTACCTTTACCACCCGATATGGATTGTATGAGTATACAGTTATGTCTTTTGGATTAACCAATGCCCCCGCTTATTTCATGAATCTCATGAATAAGATTTTTATGGACTTCCTGGATAAGTTTGTCGTTGTTTTCATCGATGACATTCTGATTTATTCCAAATCGGAAGAAGAACATGAGATACACCTAAGGACCATTCTTGGAACCCTTAGAGAGCATCAGTTGTATGCAAAGTTTAGCAAATGTGAATTCTGGTTACAGGAAGTAGGATTCCTCGGTCACATTGTATCAGCCGGAGGAATTGCCGTGGACCCTGCCAAAGTGAAAGATGTAGAAGATTAGCAAGCCCCAACCAATCAAACCCAAGTTCGTGCTTTTCTCGGATTGGCGGGATATTACCACAAATTCGTAGAAGGATTCTCGAGTATAGCCCGACCCATGACCCAATTACTGAAGAAAGAGAAGAAGTTTGAATGGACAGACAAGTGCGAAGCGAGTTTTCAAGAACTCAAGAGGAGATTGATTTCAGCCCCAATCTTGATCATGCCGGATATCACGAAGCCCTTCGATGTGTATTGTGACGCATCCAAGATTGGTCTCGGATGTGTGCTAATGCAAGAAGGCAAAGTTATATCTTATCTATCGCGACAACTGAAGCAACACGAACAAAATTACCCAACCCATGACCTCGAACTCGCAGCCGTAGTTCTAGCCCTGAAGACATGGAGACATTACCTAATGGGAAACCGTTGTGAGATTTATTCGGATCACAAGAGCCTAAAGTATATATTCACTCAAAAGGAGCTGAATATGAGGCAGAGAAGATGGATTGAGCTAATCAAGGATTACGACCTGGACATTCACTATCACCCTGGAAAATCCAATGTGGTAGCCGATGCCCTTAGCAGATTGCCGTGCCGCTTGAACTCCATGTTTTTGAAGGAGCAACCAAGTTTGCACAAAGAGATGGAAGATTTTCGAATGGAATTAGTAAGTGAAGGATTTTTGGCTAGCATCGAACTTCAGCCCACTTTGATCAGTCAGATTAAAGAGGCGCAGAAGGAAAATGCCAGTATCGACGGAATTAAGCGTCGTATCGGTACAGGCAAAGTACCCGGATTTACCGAGGACGAAGAAGGAGTTTTGTGGTACAAATTACACCTTTGTGTACCAGCAGATTCGGAGTTGAAAGAAGTTATCTTGAAGGAGGCTCATGATACTCTTTATTCTATCCATCCCGGAGGAACCAAGATGTATCAAGATTTGAAAGAGCAATTTTGGTGGCATAAGATGAAGAGAGAAATCGGAAGCTATATCGCCAAGTGTGACATATGTCAGCGAGTCAAGGCAGGACATCAACGACCCGCTGGATTGTTGCAACCTTTGCGGATTCCGGAATGGAAATGGGATTCAGTAGGAATGGACTTTATCACTGGACTACCTACTTCTAGTAGGGGAAATGACTCTATTTGGGTCATAGTGGACAGATTGTCCAAAGTCGCCCATTTCTTGCCCGTCAAAACCACCTATCAGAGTTCGAAGCTAGCGGAGTTATACATCGCTAGAATCATTAGTTTGCATGGAGTCCCCAAGAACATAGTCTCGGATCGAGGAACTCAGTTTACCTCGAGATTCTGGAAGGAAGTCCAAGAAGGTTTAGTAACCCGCCTAGATTTCAGTACCGCTTATCACCCTCAGACCGATGGACAAACGGAGCGAGTAAACCAAATACTCGAAGATATGCTTAGAGCATGTGTGTTAGAATATGGATCCAAATGGGAAGACTGTCTACCGTTTGCAGAATTTTCCTACAACAATAGTTACAAAGACAGTTTGCAAATGGCCCCATTTGAATTTATGTACGGAAGAAAGTGCCGCACCCCTTTGAACTGGTCGGAAGTAGGAGAGAGTCAGATTTTCGGACCCGACATTTTACGAGAAGCAGAAGAGAAGGTTCATAAGATTCGTGAACACCTCAAGACAGCCCAATCCCGACAAAAGAGTTACACCGACAAGAGACGTCGAGACCTCGCCTTCAACATCGGAGATTTTGTTTATCTGAAAGTGTCGCCATTGAAGGGAATGCAACGTTTCCAACTCAAAGGAAAGTTAGCCCCCAGATATATCGGACCTTTCAAAATCTTGAACCGTCGAGGAGAAGTATCGTATCAATTGGAACTACCTGAAGAGATGTCAGCTGTGCACAATGTGTTCCATATCTCGTTACTTCGCAAATGTCTCGAAGTCCCCGAGAAGACCGAAGTGTTCAAGAATATCGATCACCGGACCATAGAGATCAATGAGGACCTAACCTATCCCGAAGTACCCATCCGTGTATTGGAAGAAGCCTTTCGAACTACCAGGACCCGAAGCATCAAGTTTCTCAAGATTCAGTGGAGCAATCACACAGAAGAGGAGGCTACCTAGGAACGCGAAGATCACATCAGAACGGAGTTTCCAGATCTCTTCAAATCCTAGGTAATCTTTTCGTCCTTTTTCAAATCTCGGGACGAGATTTTGTTTAAGGGGGGAAGGTTTGTAACATCCCAAAAATATCAAACTTAGATCATCAAAACACTAATCCTCAAGTTTAGGGTTAACAAAAACTTTTCTAAATGAACTCATGAATGCATGTATATGTGTATGCATGAATTTTGAATTTCTTTAAAAACCACCTAGTTTGTGTGATCCATTGCTTGTAAAATGTTTATTAGGTGAAAATAACATCATCTAAAACATTTCCCACACTTTTCCTAAAGACAAGTAAATCAAAACAAATATATTAAGTGAATGGTCATTTTGGCCAATTTAACTCACATGCCTACTTTGGCTGTCTCAAACTTTCAAAACCTAACAGAAACTTTTCTGGATCTTTACACCCCTTGAATGTACTCACAACAGAGTATCAAGGCCCACTTTGTGATCATCCAGAAACTTTCAAATGCATAGTTTAAATGACAATTCAAAATTGAATCTTCTTCATATGGAAGATCCCACCTTTTCAAAACCCACTCAAACAAGCTCAACTTTCAAAACCCAAGCATCTGCAGACTCACCAGAACCAATCTAGCAAACTCACCAAAATTCATTTCAAAATTCAAAACTTGATTTCATGCGGCCATTTCATCAAACAGGTGGCAGACACAAATCAAACAAAACCACAAACACTATAGTGTGCAGTGTTTTGAGCCTAACTTGTTCCCTAGTTAGCTCACACATAAACCAGTAGATCATCTAGAAAGATTAGCCCAACACTAGCACCCCTGTGAGCTTGCCATTGCCATTAATGGTGAACAGCCGAGCACCCCCATGTCACCCCAATGTGGACAACAAGCTAGGAGCAGTAGCAAGCCTAGCCAGCATGTCTGGGAGGCAGCCCACCGTCCACCGCCACTGCCTGTCCCAGCCGCGAGCATTGCCAAGCCCTGGACCACGCGCACAAACCGCGCCCAGACCATGCCGAGCGTGCGCCAGAGCGCCACCCGTGACCAGCGTCCCCAGACCGCGCGCCGCCCTCACCGCGCGCACACACGATTACCACCGACCCAGGACACTGCCAGACATCCCCAGTAGCAGCCCCGTGCCATACAGCCACCGCCCGCCGTCGAAGACGCCGCCTCTGCCGCGCAGAGCACCGCCCGTTCCAGACCAAACCACACCGCCCCATGCCTCGCGATCATGTCGTTGAGCATCACCAGGAGACACATCACCGTCCCCTACCCTTGCCCATGCCATTAGCTGCCTGTAACGTCGCCCCCGACGAGCTCACCTTGCGCCCCGACGGTCCCCTCGCTCGACTATAAATAGAGGCCACCCCCGCACGATTTCTTCACACCATCTCACTCCCCTCTCCCCACTGACCGTGCCACACCATCCTCAGAGCAAGGCGAGCACCACTTCGCCGAAATTTCACCGGAGCCCGCCGCCTCTGGAGAAGAAGGGAGCCATCGATTGGAGCCACCCCAGGAGAAGCCACCGGTACCAGGAGGATCGCCGTCATCGACTTCGTCGTTCGCCCGCCTCGCCAACCCTCGTCCATACCCAGGTAAGCCCCGAGCACCCCTCACTGGCCACGCTAGGTTTCATTCTCGCCGGAGCTGTCTCGCGTCGACGATGACCCTCAGCCGTTAGATTAGAACTAGATCGGACGACCCACGTTGCCCCATACCGCTTCGCCCAGCCCCGTGTCACTGACGAGTGGGGACACCCACTTAAGCAGCCCGCGGGAGCACTGCGCTTAGCAGGCCGGCCCGTTAGAATTTCCCGTCCAGCCCAGCAATTCAAATTAAACCTTTTTCTTTTTAAATTCAAACACACTTCTGTACCCAACTTCAAAAATCAACCCAGATCGATTCAGTACACCAAATTGAATGAAACCAATTTTGTTGGAAAGGTCTGTGAATGCTTAATCCAAGCCCGTTGGATTCAAGTCATTTGGATCTGTAGATCACCCATAGTAAAAATAACAAGACAGAAGCTTTTCTGCATTCAAACATTTTTCAAATTTAAACCATAAAAGCTTTTGAGTTGATTCCAACTCTCAAAAATCACATTTAACCATACCTTTCAGAATATAGAAAATATATATATGTTTACTTGCAGAAATAATGTTCAATGAATAAAAGAATGCTTCATAAGCATTTCTAGCCACTTTAATTAATTAAAATAAAAGGGTAAAACCTTCTTAAATTGTGACACCACTTTAAATCATATTCCCATGGACTACAATATGTGGTGATGACATGTGTCAACATGATCCCATGTTTAGTTTGGAGAATATTAAATCTTAAGTAGTTCTTCATTGAGTAGAAATTACTTTTCTAAAATAAAAAGACTTAAACCAATCCTTAACCTTGTAATGTTAGAGATGATGCTAGATAATCTATAGGACTCTTGTGTGTGATGATTGCAAGTAGTTAAGTATTGTTTGGTGATTGTGTACCTCGTATTTATTCATAGACGCTAGTACCGACCAAGGATACTACAAGGAGGAAGGAGGATACTACGAAGAGGAAGCCGAAGAGAACTTCAACCACTGCTCTGCACAAGGCAAGCTGATACTATACCAATGCAAGCTGATACTATACCAATGCAAGCTTTACTAACCAAGTTGACCAATGCAAGCTAACACTTGCAAGATACTATACCAGTGCAAGCTAACACTTGCAAGATACCCTATCGTGGCCACAAACCCATGCTTGTGATATGATTACTATATGCCTTAAGCGTATGTGATCATACCAACTTGCTAAACCAATCCTAGTTTTATGGAAAGCTTCTTACTTTATTTCTTTATCAAAGCTTACTTAGAGTCTACCTAAGAGTTTGGGAGATACCAGACAGTTGTGCTGAAGGTTGCATAAAGAGCATAAAATTTGGCCTAAGCTAGAAACCTTGATCTCAGCCTAAGATATAATGTTGGACTTAGTGAAACTCCACTAGTTACCACCCCTCATTATTACCACCCCCACCTGTAGATGCTAGTGCTAAGCATAAAACTTGATCAACTTTAGATGGGAATACTTGGTGGAAAAATGGTTATGAAAACCTTGGAATGATGGATCATTCTATTGAAATGTTTTGGACATGTGTTTCCAAACACTTGATGATTTTGGTGATGAAAACATTGAGGCATGAGCCTTACCCCTTTATAAAACTGATGGTTGTCTGGATGCGATACCATTCCAATTTTTGCGTACAACCACAATACCCGAATATTGGGTAGGGCTTGACTGGAAACTTATATACCTTAGTATTAGTTCCCTCACGGCCAAGGTCTGAGCTGAGGCTACCTTGTGAAGATTGTCCACCTGTGCAGTACCCAAGATGACAGTGGTCATGGTTGGGAGCCCAAACTCACAGGAGAGGTGCTTATACTAGGGAGTGTAATTGAAAGGTTCAGATTGATTATCCGCATACTGAGTATGGTGAATTCAGGATTTGTTCCTGAAGGATGTATCGAATGTTGTGGTGAAAGTGTACAATTTCTACAGAGTGTCAAACTATTCGATTAGCCGCGTCCGCGGTGATGGACAGTTGGAGTGGCCATACTGTTCCCCCGTCAGAGTTTTCAAAAGGACTTGAGAAGTAAATTGAGACTTTGACTTGACTACAACAGAGTTGTGACCCGAGTTGCAAGATCCCACTTAGGAGTTATAAAACAATAACTAGTTTTGGGAACTTAGTAGAGATAAACCTGGCTTTTTGCAAAACAACCCTAGAGCCTAGTGTCCCATTATCCAAAAACCCCTTTACTTGTTAGTATTAGTTTGCGAGTACTTAAAGAGTACTCATGGCTTTGTCCCTGGCTATTCCCATGGCCAGACTATGAAGAGGACTACCTGGAGGATGGACCCCAGGAAGGTTACGACAACTAGGATCATCTCCCATCGTCAGCATTGCCTGTGACCCCGAAGATGGAGCTTCGCCTACGCTACCGTTATTACTACGTATTCAGCTGCTTGATGTTGTATTAAGAACTGGATCATGAGATCCCTATTTGTGTACGAACTTGTATCGTTGTAATGGATGATGTACTATGGTATCCAATTCTGTTATGTCTCGCAAAAATGGTAATCCTGGGATTGCGATGTATGGCATAACAGGCATCTAGGATTGAAAAATCTGGGTGTTGACACTTGGGTATGCTTCTTTTCTTCTCTAAGGTCATTTTGAGTGTTGAGCATTTTACACTTGAGCCTATCACCAAGCTCCTTGATGGCATTCCAAGATGCATTTCTTCCAGAGTCAAAGAATGTTGTGTGCATTTCAGAGTTGGTGACCATGCAGAATCCCAACTCTTTGTGGTTGTCTTCCTTGTTTTTGTACAAGTGAAGCTGCACCCACCAATACTCTTCTCTTTCATCCATCACAGGGAATCCCTTGTACACATCTTCTCCATGTATTCCCATGGTAACCATGAGGTTCTTGAGTGCTTTGGGAAACTTCATCTCACACTCCAAAGTCATAGTCATGAGTGGTCCCTTCCTCACGGCTTCGTTGATGGAGTTCATCTATAATGAAAATGAGAAAGAAGATTAGAAAAGTTTACGAGAAGAAAAAGACAAGTGTGGAATTTTTGCAAAGGGTGGCATTTTTCCTTAGTGGTTTTATTAGTCTAATCCAACCTAGGGTCTTAATCCTACAGGCAACATAATGCTATGATACCATCTGTAAGACCCCACCTTTATAAAGGTAAAGGCCCCTGTGATTGCAATGCTAGTCCCTGGATCAAATGCTAGCATCCACAGTTTAAGATGAAGTACACAGAAACAAAGGTCTTTATTACATCGTCATTCCAGAGATAAACATAGTATTTTACAACTCCATAGCCAAAGGCTAGTACAAGAGTTCATAGCATAAGTAAATAAAGTAAGGTCTTCATCTTCATGTGCCTTAGGCAAGCATGTTGAGTGTAGACTCATAACCCTAATCCTCATCAGAGTAACCTGCAACATCATAAGTTACAGCCACAGTGGGTCAATACATTGGAATAGTATTGGCAAGTGATACCATAGTAGAATAGTAGTTTCTAAATTCTATATGAATTTGGCTAAGTGTAGCTTAGGCTTGCTTTGCTCAAAATAGGTTTTTCCTATCAGTTGAAAACACTAAGTCTTTGTTTGACAAAAATCACCCAAGGCATCTACCAATGAAAATTGGTGATCCTTTACCCTTGTTGAACCACAAGTTTTTAACTTAGAAATTGGGAAGAGGAGATCCTTGAGAGCTTCCATGTCTTGATGCTCAAATTGTCCATTGCCAGAGACACGGCTAAGTACTTATATTCTTCCTTCTCGAGAGGTGGTGCACTTTCCCCACAAGACTCGACATGCATCGAGATAAGATCTTTCAGAAGCCTTCCCTTAGACCAAATGGACGCGTTCCAAACCTATCACCCCCTACCACCTTATGTCCATCTGGCTAAGTTATTGCAACCTATATGATCCAGGCAGAGCCCATAATGCCATGTGGCTGCACTAGAAGCTTCTTAACATTTGGCATCTCAAATCCCTTTGTTCCTGGGTGGCATTCCATAAGTGAGATACACAGGGTGGGCCATGAAAATGGGGCCCTGGTAACCACTCAACAAAAATCTATCCTAGCAATTACCATTCCACCCAGGTGTTTCATTCACTTATTTGTTTTATTAAGCAAAAACATAAGTCAAAGACTTTAGCAAAATTTTCCATAGCATGTGTATATAAACCACCCTTGTTTGGTACTATCTAGGCTAAGCATGATATCAACAAGTATCTTAACTTAGAATATAATTCTAACAAGGCTACATCTACTAGGATTTCCCAAAGCATGACATATAGACACTTAGTAAAAAATTCATGCAAGCCCTATACAAAATATCACTAGTGCATAGTCAAAATAATGGGACAAATACATGAATCACCACTTGCCTTGGTAGTTGGGGGAGTAGCAACAATCCTCACAATCACAATCACCACTAGCACCAAAATCTACACATAAAATGATAGCACCAAATTTACATTCCAAACAATCAAGCAAAAATATATGAATGCATGCAAATGCCATGTGATGATTTTTCTTAAACTAAACAAGACAAGTAAACAGTACTCAACACTAAACTAAACATTTAGTGACTAAATAAACTTAATTTGGCTTTAAAAGCATTTTCTAAATAATTTATATACTCAAAATAATCCTACAAATGTCTCTGCATAAAATTCCATTTTAACAGTAGCAAAATACAAAACTAAGCTCACAGTAGTGTAGGATTTATTTTTGTGAATCCATTGATATATTATTTGCATTTTTTGGATAAACAGATCAAAATTTATGAATTTCACAAGTTTAAACCTTCAAAATTCTTTTCTGGATTTTATTTAAACAGAGCAACCACACGTGGCGTGCTCTGATTGGGCGGTACCGCTTCATGCGGTATCACGCTTCTACACCATTGGATCTAATCAGATCCAACGCATCAGATCTAAAGAAAACGATTTGATCCAATCTAATCTATGCCCTACGATCTAGATCTAACGGCGCTGGCTCACTCGACCAAAACTTGGCGGCGCTGGTGTGGTGACCCAGCATACCACTGCATGATGTAGTACACTATAGTCGTTGACATAACACCAATGAAACACCGTTCAATAGTATTAAATCCCTTAGAGTGCTACAACAGAAACACAGCAGGTCCAATACATGACTATAGGTTACAAGTCAACTCTTTACATATGATCCAGAGAACACTCTAGGTTAAAGAGAGAGAAAGAAACTTCTTACAAAGAAGAATCATAAATATACGACTCAAAAACTATCATACTAATAAGACTAGTATCTGAACTATTGGTTTGGCATTGCTGCTATTGGAATACACTACAAAAATAGGTTCTATGGCTAGAGATTATGTTCCTATCTAATCAGTAACTTCGTCTTCACTTGAGCTGGTGCATATGTTGACTCTCTTGACTTCATTGAAGAGCTTTAGCTTGTGATGATGATTCCCGGAGCATGACTTGATGTAGACGTCGTATTAATGGCTTTAGAACCTAGCAAGGGTTAAGAAGATACTTTGAGTACGAGCGTACTCAACAAGTTCACTAGAAAAGGAGTGTTTGATGCACTATATCTACAGCCACAGACCATAGGTCGTAGGCAATGCAAGGTTTCGTAAACATTTCTTCAAAGGTTGATTTTATTCTGAAAAAGCTATGTCTGTTAGCCTTCATGGGTTTACCAGAACTTTCATGGAGTTCCTTTCCCGCGGCGTTCATAGCTCCTTCCCGGAACAGGGAGTAACAAGTTACAGTTCTTACACTCTACAAAGGTGCGTCACTTTACCCATGAGAGACCTTAAGCTTTGTTGCACGGCTGGGAGTATGTTCACGTTCAAACTTCCATGGTTTGAGGCCCAACCTAAGATCCAAGCCGATCACTGCCCTATCCGCGACCTCATATGTCTGCACGATCCTTCGGGGTTGGCTCACCTTCGTTAAGCCCCCTTTCGGGCAGGCTAAAACCTTGATGAGTTCCCGAAGACTCTATGACCTGGTGTTGCCCTGGCAAGTGCCATATTAAATGGTCCATCCACTAAACACCATCCATAGATAATCTAGACACCAAAAGTGTGGGGCGTAAGGGTTCCCACCCATATGTTGGATCCACACAAGGAATCACAACGTCATGTTAAGGTCGTCTTGCCTCCATACAAGAGGAAAAGGATACAGCTGACTTCTCCGTCCCATTCCAAATCTCATGGTCAACACGTAATATACGACGCAAGAATCACTGGCGACATTGGTTGTTAAGTCCTAGGTGATATATTCCTGAGTAGTGGTATTCCAACTACCAGGTTTAATAGATTAGCTGATCACCCTGGATCAGTAATCAATAGTTCACATTATTATAAAAAATAGTGTTTTCTGACCTTTTTCAAATGCAGGTGATGATAACACTGGATTTGCAAAATACTTTACAGAAAATAATCAAAGGACATGAGCAAGTGTGAACTTGCCTTGTGTGATTGCAAGATTATGCACTCACGGTCTTCAAGACTATATAAGATCCAATATCTGAAATCAGCATCATTGGTCCGGTAAGGACTAATGTTTAAAGAAGCAAGATGCTACTATGCATAAGTAATGTAATGCATTTTCGTAAACTCGAATCCCGGGGATAGCGTTGATCTAGGGTTTGGAAACTAGAAATGTCTTCTTTGGAATGTGTTGCCTTTTTTTAGATTAAGTTTCACACATGTGCTTCTTATTAAGGCTTGTGAGTGTGTGTGAAACAATATGTAAGTATAGTAAAACACACACAATAATGGAATACTCAAGTGGAAAATATATCTGTAGACTATGGAAATAAGGTTTGTTTATCATTTAGAGCTTTCATATAAATGTTTATGTCTTGCTTTATAATGTTCCTTAAAAGAATAACTTTTGAAGAAAATCTTACTTAGTTAAGGAGAAGTTTTTAAATTTTAAGTTAACCTTATTAGGTTTTTTTTAAGTTATAGTCTTTAAGTAAGAAAGAATTGCTTTATTGGAATAATGACATTAGTAGTATTTGAGACTTATCTATCTTGGTTTTGAACTTGGTTAGTTTGGGATTAAGATTTTTTTAACAATTAATTATAACAGACCAAAGTTAACTATAAAGTATATAATAAAGTTTTTAGCATGATACTTAAAGTCTGTAGACTAAAGTTAACTTTAAAATATAGATGGACTTTAGGTGTAATGCTTATTATACTTATACCTTGTTCACTTCATAATGTTTCTTTAAAGTTACTTAAGAATCATATTACTTTTATTTGGTAGTGGTTTCTTTATATTCTACATGTATAAAGGAATTTACTTCCCTATAAGGGTATGGTTAAGGTTTGTGAATAAGTAAATAATATTATTTACTTCTTAGGAATTCATTTATAGTGTTTTCATTTGTTTATAAACTTGTGGTTAAAGTAAAGGAATGGGTTTTATCTTATTATAATTATTCTTGGAGATTTTAGATTGGATAAGGATTCTTTTATAAAATAATCTACATTAATGGTTGAAAGATAATTTAATAAAATTGTATTTAAAGTGTGTTAAATCATTTTGAATGCACACTAACAATCTTTAAGACTAATACTATTCATTAGACGCAATTGACTAGTTTTTAGAATTATTAACAAATTTTATTTACCTTTATATGAATTATTAATTAAGGAAAGGGTTTAAATTCAAGTTGTTATAGTGTTTGAATTTTTATTTAACTTCAAAGTGTAATATTATATATTTAACATATAGGTATTATTTTTGTGATCATTTTGGTATATTACACTTATTTTTATGATTTAGAAATAATAAGATATGATTTTTACAATGTTTACTACTTTATAAACACTTAATAAATAATAAATATTTAATTAAGTGAAATAATAATGCATGATTATAATTTTAAATATAGTTTATTTTTCTAAGATTTTTGGTATTATATTTATATTTTTAATATTTACCATTATTAAAATATGAATTATCAAAGTTTTATTATTTATAAAACCTTTATTAAATATTAATTATTTAAATGGTTAAGATAATAATGTTTAATAATAGTTTTAAGTTATAGATTTTATTTTTAAAAAATTTTCATATATTAAACATATTTTTCTGAATTATAAAACAAAAGTTATTGATTTAATAAGATTGAATCATTTTGTTTAATTTCTAAATTAATAAATGAAATAGTTTATGATGTAATGCTGATGTCAGCATGGGGTGAAAGGTTTTTCTCACTAGGTCGATTCTTACCCCCAGTCACTGACTAGTGGGGCCTATGCCATGTCATTTACAGATCAAATAAACAAAACAATAAAAGGGGTTATGACCTTAACATGATGTCATGCTGACATCATCTGAGATTGATCCTCTCAGATCAATTGCCGATCGATTGATTCCGTTCGCGCGCGCGCATCTCTGGTTGTGTGTATCGGAAAGAGGGCATCGCAGGGAACTATATAGTGGCGGCGCCGCTCCGTTTTGGTCATCGGAGGTTGGTCGGCGACGAGCTTGCACGGTGGTGCGGCACTGCCTCACGCGGGTAGGTAACTACGGCGAGCGAGCGACGAATTGAAGGGTGCTAGTATACTCAGAAGCTCACCAGAAACATGAAGAAAGGCTCGACGAAGCGAATCATGACCGGAATCGATGGGAACCGCAACGGCCAGACTTCGGGCAGGAGATGTCGATTGGGGGGTTTAGGGCCTCTCCGTCTTGTGTTCTTTGTCAGCGAGCTCGAGGAAGGCACGACAGAACTTGCAGCCTGCTCAGAGAGCAAAGGGGAAACCCCGAATGGCGTCGTCGGAGTTCTCTGGCCGATCTAGGGTTTCGTCCAGAGAAGGTTTTCGAGGAAAAGAGGAAGCTAGGGTTTGCTGGTGCGGCAGAGGGCTTCTTATAGGCACCATACATCGGCAGCGTGGATCTTGGCGCGGTGTGACGATGATGTGAACGCCAGCGAGCTGCTTGCTCGATCGGGAGGTCAACGCTGGCGCGAGGAAGATGACGAAGAATAGAGGCCGAAGGGGTACGGGCTCCTGGCGGGCTGATGCTGGGCCAGGTGGGTTGTAGTGTGGCGCGTGTGAGCGACGGATAGGGCGAAGGAACGATGGGCCTCGGGCCAGTTTCTGGTCTAAGTCCTTTATTTATTCTTTTGAGTTTTCTGTTTTATTTTCAGGTTTGAATATTACACATTTGATTGGAATTTCTTTATAGAATGTATTTTCTGGATAATTGCAGTAATATTAGAATGTATTTCATATTTTTAGGGTCTTTCGATATAAATTTAATTTATCTAGTATTCATAAACCTATTTAAAGATTGCATTATTATTAATTCATGAGTTTTGAGTCTTACAGATTTATAATATTAAAGAATCTTTTATATTTAGTGATACTTAATTATTATTTAATACTTAAAGTTTTGAGTAATTAATATGGTTAATATTATTCTCATATATTTTTTATTACAACTAACATATGAGTTAAGGTTTGAATTGAAAACGCTTACCATAAATTCTTAGAAGATTTAATATTCTCATATTTCTTTTATTGATGTGAATAAGGATTAATGGCTAAACATATTGTCTTTATGTTTATGATCTTTATTAATATCACCCTTTAAAATAGAAAGTTATTATTTGAAATGAATTATGAGAGAGAATTGATAACTATAGTTTCTAGGCATATGTGATTGAAATAAAAGTTAGGGTTTTGAATTGTAATTATTTACCATGGGTTTTAGGAGTTTTAATACTATTATTCATCCTTTTATTTATATGAATAAAGATTATTGGTTAAGACAGATTGTCCTTATGTTGGTGTTGATGAATGACTTTATCTTTTAGAAAAGAAAGTTATTTCCTGGAAGGTCTTATGGAAAAGAATTTATAAAGATACTCCTAAACACATATGGTTATGATAATTAAAAAGGATAAATATGTGCTTAATTGATTTGCTATAGGAAAATATTCCTATAAGCCATTGTAGAAATAAGATGATAGATCAATCATAGAAAGTGGATATTATGTTTGGTTCTAGATTTAGGGTTTAGGGTTTACCAACAATTCATATCCTCCATAATTCATAACTCTGGACTTCTAATTAAGGATTTCCTTTCCTAGATATACTACTCCTTCACATCTATCATCAGGTGTTAACATGATGAGCTTTACTTCACAAGAATACGCTTATCAATAATTTCTCCTCCTAAATCCTTTTGTAAATGCAATGAGTTTGACACTAAATCTTTCATAATTTTTTATATCTATACTTGGTTATATCAAATACTCTATTGCTGATGACCTCCAATCTAACAAGTAGTTACTTTTAATTCCATTCATACTCTTCCTAAATCATCCTTCACTAACATCACTTCAATAGATATATACATCAAATCCCACTTCACCTCAAGTGCTTAGTATTTCCAAAGGGGAAAATACTACTTCTTTAATCCAATGTTGCTCTAACATCATCATAATCATACTATCTTATATTTACTTCACTCCAATATCTTATACTCCAACCTCACATTATATTAATATGGCTTGTCATGGCTATCCTAGAATAACATTGCTCTACTAGGGTTCAATCATGTTCTATTCACCAATGTCACTTATACATGATATAAGCATTCAATCTTGGCGAGTAAGGCATGATCATTATAATCCTTTGATCATTTATGGCTTAGGTTTCCAATTGGCTAATCAAGGCTTCCATCCATACAACATTACATTTGTATTATAATTATCTTCTTAGTATCTCTATTGGATTAAGGAATGCCATTCATGGGCTATGCTTACTTAATCCAATAGGATTACTCCTTGATATCTATCATCAGAATTCATCCTTCTAATCTTCTTTGTTACCATATTGATTTGATTTCCTTCAATCACTCCCATCCTATAGATGATATCTAATACTAGCATTACCATCTACCTCTTCTTACTGCATTCTCTAAGGACTTAGAGTGATTGTTATGATAAAGGCAAGAGTTTCTAGGTTAAGAATTGATAAATCAATAGTTGATTACTCAACATTGATGAATAACAAGTATTAAGATAGGATTCCATAAAGATTGATACGGAAAGAAGGATATGTGGTGAATGGTCTTGAATTGCTTTCCTTCATACTTAATACAACTAAATAGTTAGGGTTAAGTATTACCATGATGTTCATGGTATAAATAATTGAGATATAAGATTTAGTTGTTACATTCCTATTACTTAAGTTATGTTTATAACTTGGTATTCATGAGTTGTGTAATGAATACTAGGATATGATTACCTAAGGATCAAATATAAATCATTAAGTAATGTATTAGGGTTTAATTTTATTACATTTTATCTACCCTTAGATCAAATCAAGTTTACCCAAAATAGGGTTTTAGCAAAGGTCATATTGAAACGTATCGCAGTCAACTTGATGATTTACTTCAATTCCATCAAGTAAAGAGAAGCTTCAATCACTTTGACAGGTTTTGTTCAAAAGCGCGAAAATTATTCAGATTTTCTATGCATGAATGCAATGCACACATCTGTGTTCAACTTATTTCTAAGCTCTAATGCTGGGATGTTACAGCTGGCGGTGACTGCGCGGCGGCGATGCTCTGACGGTGATGTACCGGCGAATACCGAAGGGGCTGGGGGATGTGGAGTTTCTTACCAGACTCGCGATGTCGTGCTGAAGCTCAAGGTGTGCTTGACGTGGGCAAAGGCGTGCTGTGGTGGCCGGAAGACCTCGACGGAGTTCATGTTCGTGTTGTATGCCTACTGCCGGAGATGAAGGCGACGTTCTGCGATGAGATAGGACGAACCAGGGGCATTAGGAGATGCACAGAGACATGGCGGACTTAGTGGTATGATTTAGGGAACAAGGGGCGGCCTGATTTTACCGTGATTCTTCACCGGAGTCGAGCGGTGCTCCTGTCGTTCGCGGAGCTCGACGAAGACGACAACCTAGGACATGAGCAGACAAACTAAAGGCATGAGAAGATGCACAAGGCGATGGCGAAGCAGGTCGTGCGAACCAGAAGGCAAGGCGTGCTCAAGACTCACCGTGATGGCCCGCCGGAGCTCCTCGGTGCTGCGGTGGTGCAGAGCAAAATTCGTGGAGCCTGGCGGCGCTTGGGGGTTGTAGTGTTGGGGGAAATGGTCGCAGAGGGGTGGGGAATAAGTAGCCGGAGTAGGGGCGAGAATCTCGCGAGCAATCAACGCCAATTAAGCGCATTTGCGTCGGGGAGGAAACGGCCGTGACGAGCTGGTCTTCTGCGCGAGATTGACGACGCTGAGCTATCGCTGTGGTGGGGTCCGCGAGTCAGCGAGTGGGTGCGGGCGTGCGCGGTGAGAAACAGAGGGGGAGAGGGGGTTTCCCGGGTGGGCTAGCTGGGCCGGGGGGTGGGTTGGGCTAGATAGGTGGCGTCTGTTATTGTTTTCCTTTTTCTCTTTTTCTTTTCTGTTTTGATTTTCTAGATTGAATTTGAATGGCTAATTCAAATTTGTTTGAATTTAAATTTTCTCCAGACTTTTGTACCGTGTTTCTAGTGTCCAAAAAAGTGTCAAACACATACTTACACTCAAAAACCCTTTTGGGTTTGAAAATAAAAACAAAACCATGCCTTTTATTAATATATGGATATTAGTAATATGAATGGTTTTATATTGAATTTTGTTTTGAAAATTTTGTGCAAGCTTTGCATTCAATTCTAAAATTTCTGATCAATCCCAAGCATTCTCATACTTGGAAAGTAAAAATAAAATCATTGCCTTACTTGCATAAAGTAATAGGCAAAATATGGTTTCTTATGTTGGAATTTTATTTGAAAAGACCAAATGCTTATGAATGCATGAATGATATGCAAACTTTACAAATCATGATTTTTGGGATGTTATAAATCTAACCCCAATTTTGGTTTCAACTCTACATCTCATCTATTCAAACTTGATGGAAAAACCTACCCCATGGCCAAAGACTACACCATGTGCAAAGAACTTCTTCAACTTCTTCAACTCTAATGACTTCAACTTCTTCAACTCTAATGACTTCAACATCTTCAGCATATTCACCAAGGACCTCCAACTTGGATATCACTAGGACTACAAGTGAGACAAGGAAATTTTGCTCAAGATTTGGAGACTAAGGGAATGCAAAATAAGAAGGAGCCATCAACAACTTTGAAGTATTTGTAACTAAGAGTTTTCCTCAAGGAAACCATGATCCCAAGTAAGAAGAAGCAACCAAGAATGATGGAAAGATCACAAGTGAACCATATAGATGGACCACCATATTTTAGTTAAGTCAAAACCACCAACTTATGTGGTGTAACAAAAATATTTTGTTGCCTAAGTATGTGCTTGAACCTTGTTTGAGTGAAATGTTTGGTTTGTGATTGCATGCACATTGTTTGTGTGAATTGTGATGTGTGTGATTAGAATTGACTCCTTAGAAATATCCTGTCTATTCTAAACTCCCTTCAACCCAAACAGATGACTACTTCAAAAGATTCGAAGGTTGATGACACCAACACCAACCAAGCTGACAGCATGAAAGAGCTCATAGCAACCCAACACCAGTTGAACCAACTGACAGCTCAGTTCATAACCAACAATAATGATAAAGATCCAGCACTACAAAAGTTTTTGGAAGAGCAATCCCAACTGATGCTTAAGGTGACTAATCAAATGATCAGCATGGAAGAAAATTATCCCAAAAGAGTTTATGATAACAAGGATGACAAGAATGTTGTCCTAGATGGAGTCCCAGCTTGCATTATTTGTGGAGACAAGGATCATACTTCCAAGGAGCATGAAGGACAATGCCCCAATTGTGAAGAAGAACATCCTATTGGACAATGTCCTACCTCTCAAGCTACTTGCTACCTATGTGAAGGAAACAATCATACTCCTATCCAATGCCCCATCTACTCCATGGTGGAAGAAAGGAAACAAGAAGGATCCAAATCTACCAAAGGAAAAGGACCACTTACCTCCGAACAAGACAACCTACTTCAAGGGATCAAAGAAACCCAAGAAACCAAGACAAGACATGCACCTTGTGCAATGCCGTAAATGTAAGGAAATGGGACACTACTCCAGTGAGTGCCCAGAGAACAAGAAAAATAAGGGAATTGACCAAGTGGTATGCAACAACTGCAAAGAACCAGGCCATTATGTAGCAACTTGTCCACAAGAACAACGCAAAGAACTCCAAGGAATCCACTGTTTCAACTGCAAGAACCCAGGACACTATGCAAGCAATTGTCCAGAGAAGATGAAGAACAAGTTAAACAAGCCTATGGAGAAGCTCAACCTTGGCCCATGAGTCAAGTGTGGAAACCAAGAACACAATGCAAAGTTTGCTTAGAGAAGTTTTCCCAGGATCCCAAGAAGGACAAGATGTAATTTTTGTTTGAAATTTTTTAAGGGTGGTAGTACCCTAGTTGTTTTGAACTTGCTTGTAACCCTAACCTCCCCAAATCTCGGGACGAGATTTATTTTAAGGGTGGTAGCCTGTCACATCCCAAGATTTTCCAAATCTTGTAATGTGAAAATAAATGAATAAAATAAAACTTTGTTTGATTTTCAGAGCCAGAAGAAACTTTTTGAATTCAATTGGAACTCCAAACCCATTTGAATTAAATAAAATCCTAAGGGGATTTAAAAAAAAAGATAAACATTTTTTTTAAAAAGGAAAACAAAATATTTTGGAAATACTATTCTAGATCTTTTAAATAAAAGGATTTGGTTCTCAATTGAAATAAAAGTTTTATAGATAAAGATTATTTTATAGAGTTCAATTAAACCTTGGCCAAGCTTTGGGAATTAAAAAATTTTATTTTAAATAAAATAGCAAAGGTTTATTTAAAAATAATAAAGGATTCCTTAAATAAAATAATAAGGAATTAATATCCAAATTTTATTCAAATAAAAGGTTTTACCATTTTAATTAAAACATCAAAACTTATTAAATTATTTTAAATAGATTTTCCAAGTATTTTATATTCTCTAATAAAACCTACTAAAGTGTTTTGGCTTTATTTTAGATTTCAAAATAAATATCTCAATAAAACAAATCCTATTTGATTTAATAATGAAAAGTCTATTATATTTAATTAATAATGGACTCTAAAATAAAAGGTTATTTGTTTTAAACAAGTTTCCAAATATTCTTTATTTCCAAATAAAACCTACTGATTTGGTTTTGAAAGTGTTTGGATTTCAAATGAAGATTTTATTAAATAAATCAAACCATATTAAATAAATAAAGGACCCTTTTATTTAATTAATGAAGGGATCTTAAATATTATTTTATTTTGAGATTTGGTTTATGTTGATAGACAGAACCAAAAACTCATTACAATTGTTGAATTGTTTGAATTATTTGAATGCTTGAATAGTTGGATGAAGTTCAAATCAGAAAATAGGAAATAGAAAAAGATAAAACAAAGCAAACAGAAAAAAAATAAGAGTAAAACGATCAGCCCAGCTAAAGCCCACCCCAGCCCAGTCCAACCCATCCGCCCTCTCCCCCGAACCGTTTTTCCTCACCGCTGAAACAGCCCGTTAAGTCACTGACCGGTGGACCTCCCCCTCGTTTCTTTTCCCACTGACCAGCGGACCCCACTCCTCCTGTTCTTCTTTCCCACCCGCACTACCTCTTCTTCCCCCTCGCCGGCCGTTGCAGACTTTGATTTCGCGGCTTAATTCGCCTTAATGCCGCGAGTAAAACCTGCAGTGATCACGCACCTTAAAGCACTCGCCCCTCCTCTCTCGTTTCCCTCAAGCTCCTCCCTCTCTCTGCCCCCAGGCTGCGATTATTTTGCCCTGCATCATCACTGCTCCGACGAGCTTCCTTCCCAAATTCTGGCCAACACTCACCACCTCCTGCCTCCCCGAGCACACTAACAGACTCCCCACTCCCAGACAATCCTCCCGGTGCTCTTCGTTCGACCGCGGGCGCCCCAGAACACCGTCCTCGACAAACTCCGAGCACCGCCGCGTCTGTCTCCAACTCCGGCGCGTTCCCCAGGTGAACCAGACCGCCCCTTCACTTCTCGATCACGCACATAGCATTGTCTTGATCCTGCGCATCTGACCGCGCCTTCATTTTGCCTTAGGGCGATCTCCAGCGACGTCCTCGACCTCGACCAGAGCCACCCGCCGCCAGAACCAACTTCGGTGAGGAATCCCGCCCGTCCCCGTGCACCCCTTGCCACGACGACCACACGACCAGCATCACCTCGTCCTCGCGACCTCGGTGAGCTTACACCCTCCCTGTTTCGCTTCCTGCCTCGCTAGCACCGCCGCCGTCTGCCCGTCGCCGCCGCACACAGCCGCGCAGCGCCGCCAGTTAATGGCCGATTGTTTAGGTCCGTTAGATCTCGATCGGGTGGATGTGATAGAATGACTTAATCGCGAAGGGGTATGCGCTCAGTACCGCACGATCTGACTTAATCCAACGCGCCACAACCGCGATCCGGCCGAACCGGTATCAGCCAGTGAGATAGCGACGCGTGGCCAGTGTTTGAGTTAAAACAGATTTTTGAATCAGATTTATTTGCAAACTTCAAACCTTTGTAACTTTCAAACCACACGTCCAAAAATTAAAAAATTTATATCAATGAATTCAGGAGAACAAGACCTAGCCAACCATGCCCTTGGTTTAGAAAATAGTATCTATTAGCTTGCTTGTTTTGCAGATTCTTTTGTGAGCTTGTTTAGAGTATAAAAATTGTTTAAAATTGATTTTAGGGTTAAAACTTTTGCAAAATGGTTTGTTGTGACCTTACTGACCCTAGGAACCAACCCTTGGTGTTAAAAATGATTTTGGAAAGAATTAGGTTGGATTACTTGACTTAGTCATTTTCTAGCCAAATAAAAAGAATGGTTTTTGTTATGAAAAATATTATGGAAAGAAAACTTTAAGAAAATGGTTTGATCAAACCCACTGAACCAAAACACCAAGTTTTGCAAATTAGCAACTCATTTGGTGAACAACTTAAGAGTTTTGCCTTAATAAAAACATTTTTCACCACATGAAATGATAAATGGATTTAAAAATAGTTTTTGGACAAAACCCTCTTGCTAATGACTTTGCCACTTTGGTAAATGACCAATTTGGATCTTAAAAAGTTTAGAAACCCCATAGAGACCCCCTTTGCAAAATAAAACTATCTTGTGCATACTCCCATGCATGAATTGGTTTCCATTGTCTTGTGTGTGTGAATTTGTTTGAGTGATTATTGGTTTGGAATGTAAATTGAATTGGTGTTTGCTTGATTAACTTGTAGTGAAGTGTGAGACTAGCAAGATAAAGGAGTGAACCACCATTCCCTACCAAAAAGGCAAGTGATGCTTCATACTCTTTGTCCCATTACTTTCTCTATGCATTAGTGATTTTGCTAAGTAAAACTTGCATGGATTTTGCTAAGTATAGACCTTGCTATAAGAAAACCTAGTAGATGAATCCTTAGTAGGATTTTCCTAAGTTAAAGATTCCTACTACTACCAAGCTTAGCCTAGCTAATAGAAAACATGGGTGGAATATATATTCACACTATGGAAAAATATTCTAAGTCTGAGGACTTGTGATTTTGTCTAATAAAACAACTAAGTTAATGAATCACCTGGGTGGAATGGGATGGCTTGGTGGTGTTTGGTTGAGTGGTTACACAAGGCCAGGGGACTGGTGAACCTTGTGTATCTCACTTGTGGATTGCCACCCAGGAACAAAGAGATTTGAGATGTCAAATGTTGAGAAGCTTCAAGTGCAACCACTTGGCAATATGGGCTCTGCCATGATCATATAGGTTGCAAGAACCTAGCCATATGGAAAGTGGGTGGTAGTGTTTGATAGGTTGGAATGCGTCCATTTTGGTCTAAGGGAAGGCTTCTGAAAGATCTTGTCTTGGGAAACCAAGTCTTGTGGGGAAAGTGCACCACCTCTGCAGAGTGTAAAATCTAAGTACTTAGCCATGTCCCTGGTAAAGGACAATTTGAGCATCAAGACATGGAAGCAATCAAGAATCTCATCATTCAAATTTCTAAGTTAAAATTTGTGGCTTGAACAAGGGTTGTTTGAAAACTTCAATCTTTGATGGAGAGATGCCTTGAAAGGATCTTCAAATCTTTGATTGAGAAAAATGATTTTTGCCAAGTAAAACTTAGTATTTTCAAATGTTAAGGAAAAATCTATTTTGAGCAATGCAAGCCTCAACTCCACTTAGCCAAATGCATATAGTTGATAGACTCCACCATACTATCATAGTATCACTTGCCAATACAATTCAAATATATTGACCCTTTGTGGCTGTAACTTGTATGTTGCAGGTTTGATTGTTTTTAGTGAAGATTGATTGATTAGGATTACAAAGTCTACAACCAACATCTGCCTGTGGCACTTTGAAGATGAAGGACCCATGTCTATAGTTATTCCGCTGCAATGTAATGTAATAGCCAAATGAGCTATGTTTGATGTAATAAACTTATGTTATTCCTAGTTATAAAGTTATATTATGACCTTTGTTTCTTGATATTACATCTTACTGTGGATGCTAGCTATTGATCCAGGGACTAGCATTGTAAACACAGGGAGGAATCTACCTTATTAGGTTGAGACCCCTTACAGATGGTATCAGAGCATTGTGTTGCCTGTAGGATTTGTAAACCCTAGGATTGGACAAAAACCCTTGGAAAAATAGGAGTTATACTTGTTCCAAAAACTTAATTACAAAAACACTTGTAAACCCTTTCCTCAACCATTTTGGTTTCAACTCTACATCTCATCTATTCAAACTTGATGGAAAAACCTACCCCATGGCCAAAGACTACACCATGTGCAAAGAACTTCTTCAACTTCTTCAACTCTAATGACTTCAACTTCTTCAACTCTAATGACTTCAACATCTTCAGCATATTCACCAAGGACCTCCAACTTGGATATCACTAGGACTACAAGTGAGACAAGGGAATTTTGCTCAAGATTTGGAGACTAAGTGAATGCAAAATAAGAAGGAGCCATCAACAACTTTGAAGTATTTGTAACTAAGAGTTTTCCTCAAGGAAACCATGATCCCAAGTAAGAAGAAGCAACCAAGAATGATGGAAAGATCACAAGTGGACCATATAGATGGACCACCATATTTTAGTTAAGTCAAAACCACCAACTTATGTGGTGTAACAAAAATATTTTGTTGCCTAAGTATGTGCTTGAACCTTGTTTGAGTGAAATGTTTGGTTTGTGATTGCATGCACATTGTTTGTGTGAATTGTGATGTGTGTGATTAGAATTGACTCCTTAGAAATATCCTGTCTATTCTAAACTCCCTTCAACCCAAACAGATGACTACTTCAAAAGATTCGAAGGTTGATGACACCAACACCAACCAAGCTGACAGCATGAAAGAGCTCATAGCAACCCAACACCAGTTGAACCAACTGACAGCTCAGTTCATAACCAACAATAATGATAAAGATCCAGCACTACAAAAGTTTTTGGAAGAGCAATCCCAACTGATGCTTAAGGTGACTAATCAAATGATCAGCATGGAAGAAAATTATCCCAAAAGAGTTTATGATAACAAGGATGACAAGAATGTTGTCCTAGATGGAGTCCCAGCTTGCATTATTTGTGGAGACAAGGATCATACTTCCAAGGAGCATGAAGGACAATGCCCCAATTGTGAAGAAGAACATCCTATTGGACAATGTCCTACCTCTCAAGCTACTTGCTACCTATGTGAAGGAAACAATCATACTCCTATCCAATGCCCCATCTACTCCATGGTGGAAGAAAGGAAACAAGAAGGATCCAAATCTACCAAAGGAAAAGGACCACTTATACCTCCGAACAAGACAACCTACTTCAAGGGATCAAAGAAACCCAAGAAACCAAGACAAGACATGCACCTTGTGCAATGCCGTAAATGTAAGGAAATGGGACACTACTCCAGTGAGTGCCCAGAGAATAAGAAAAATAAGGGAATTGACCAAGTGGTATGCAACAACTGCAAAGAACCAGGCCATTATGTAGCAACTTGTCCACAAGAACAACGCAAAGAACTCCAAGGAATCCACTGTTTCAACTGCAAGAACCCAAGACACTATGCAAGCAATTGTCCAGAGAAGATGAAGAACAAGTTAAACAAGCCTATGGAGAAGCTCAACCTTGGCCCATGAGTCAAGTGTGGAAACCAAGAACACAATGCAAAGTTTGCTTAGAGAAGTTTTCCCAGGATCCCAAGAAGGACAAGATGTAATTTTTGTTTGAAAATTTTTAAGGGTGGTAGTACCCTAGTTGTTTTGAACTTGCTTGTAACCCTAACCTCCCCAAATCTCGGGACGAGATTTATTTTAAGGGTGGTAGCCTGTCACATCCCAAGATTTTCCAAATCTTGTAATGTGAAAATAAATGAATAAAATAAAACTTTGTTTGATTTTCAGAGCCAGAAGAAACTTTTTGAATTCAATTGGAACTCCAAACCCATTTGAATTAAATAAAATCCTAAGGGGATTTAAAAAAAAAGATAAACATTTTTTTAAAAGGAAAACAAAATATTTTGGAAATACTATTCTAGATCTTTTAAATAAAAGGATTTGGTTCTCAATTGAAATAAAAGTTTTATAGATAAAGATTATTTTATAGAGTTCAATTAAACCTTGGCCAAGCTTTGGGAATTAAAACATTTTATTTTAAATAAAATAGCAAAGGTTTATTTAAAAATAATAAAGGATTGCTTAAATAAAATAATAAGGAATTAATATCCAAATTTTATTCAAATAAAAGGTTTTACCATTTTAATTAAAACATCAAAACTTATTAAATTATTTTAAATAGATTTTCCAAGTATTTTATATTCTCTAATAAAACCTACTAAAGTGTTTTGGCTTTATTTTAGATTTCAAAATAAATATCTCAATAAAACAAATCCTATTTGATTTAATAATGAAAAGTCTATTATATTTAATTAATAATGGACTCTAAAATAAAAGGTTATTTGTTTTAAACAAGTTTCCAAATATTCTTTATTTCCAAATAAAACCTACTGATTTGGTTTTGAAAGTGTTTGGATTTCAAATGAAGATTTTATTAAATAAATCAAACCATATTAAATAAATAAAGGACCCTTTTATTTAATTAATGAAGGGATCTTAAATATTATTTTATTTTGAGATTTGGTTTATGTTGATAGACAGAACCAAAAACTCATTACAATTGTTGAATTGTTTGAATTATTTGAATGCTTGAATAGTTGGATGAAGTTCAAATCAGAAAATAGGAAATAGAAAAAGATAAAACAAAGCAAACAGAAAAAAAATAAGAGTAAAACGATCAGCCCAGCTAAAGCCCACCCCAGCCCAGTCCAACCCATCCGCCCTCTCCCCCGAACCGTTTTTCCTCACCGCTGAAACAGCCCGTTAAGTCACTGACCGGTGGACCTCCCCCTCATTTCTTTTCCCACTGACCAGCGGACCCCACTCCTCCTGTTCTTCTTTCCCACCCGCACGACCTCTTCTTCCCCCTCGCCGGCCGTTGCAGACTTTGATTTCGCGGCTTAATTCGCCTTAATGCCGCGAGTAAAACCTGCAGTGATCACGCACCTTAAAGCACTCGCCCCTCCTCTCTCGTTTCCCTCAAGCTCCTCCCTCTCTCTGCCCCCAGGCTGCGATTATTTTTCCCTGCATCATCACTGCTCCGACGAGCTTCCTTCCCAAATTCTGGCCAACACTCACCACCTCCTGCCTCCCCGAGCACACTAACAGACTCCCCACTCCCAGACAATCTTCCCGGTGCTCTTCGTTCGACCGCGGGCGCCCCAGAACACCGTCCTCGACAAACTCCGAGCACCGCCGCGTCTGTCTCCAACTCCGGCGCGTTCCCCAGGTGAACCAGACCGCCCCTTCACTTCTCGATCACGCACATAGCATTGTCTTGATCCTGCGCATCTGACCGCGCCTTCATTTTGCCTTAGGGCGATCTCCAGCGACGTCCTCGACCTCGACCAGAGCCACCCGCCGCCAGAACCAACTTCGGTGAGGAATCCCGCCCGTCCCCGTGCACCCCTTGCCACGACGACCACACGACCAGCATCACCTCGTCCTCGCGACCTCGGTGAGCTTACACCCTCCCTGTTTCGCTTCCTGCCTCGCTAGCACCGCCGCCGTCTGCCCGTCGCCGCCGCACACAGCCGCGCAGCGCCGCCAGTTAATGGCCGATTGTTTAGGTCCGTTAGATCTCGATCGGGTGGATGTGATAGAATGACTTAATCGCGAAGGGGTATGCGCTCAGTACCGCACGATCTGACTTAATCCAACGCGCCACAACCGCGATCCGGCCGAACCGGTATCAGCCAGTGAGATAGCGACGCGTGGCCAGTGTTTGAGTTAAAACAGATTTTTGAATCAGATTTATTTGCAAACTTCAAACCTTTGTAACTTTCAAACCACACGTCCAAAAATTAAAAAATTTATATCAATGAATTCAGGAGAACAAGACCTAGCCAACCATGCCCTTGGTTTAGAAAATAGTATCTATTAGCTTGCTTGTTTTGCAGATTCTTTTGTGAGCTTGTTTAGAGTATAAAAATTGTTTAAAATTGATTTTAGGGTTAAAACTTTTGCAAAATGGTTTGTTGTGACCTTACTGACCCTAGGAACCAACCCTTGGTGTTAAAAATGATTTTGGAAAGAATTAGGTTGGATTACTTGACTTAGTCATTTTCTAGCCAAATAAAAAGAATGGTTTTTGTTATGAAAAATATTATGGAAAGAAAACTTTAAGAAAATGGTTTGATCAAACCCACTGAACCAAAACACCAAGTTTTGCAAATTAGCAACTCATTTGGTGAACAACTTAAGAGTTTTGCCTTAATAAAAACATTTTTCACCACATGAAATGATAAATGGATTTAAAAATAGTTTTTGGACAAAACCCTCTTGCTAATGACTTTGCCACTTTGGTAAATGACCAATTTGGATCTTAAAAAGTTTAGAAACCCCATAGAGACCCCCTTTGCAAAATAAAACTATCTTGTGCATACTCCCATGCATGAATTGGTTTCCATTGTCTTGTGTGTGTGAATTTGTTTGAGTGATTATTGGTTTGGAATGTAAATTGAATTGGTGTTTGCTTGATTAACTTGTAGTGAAGTGTGAGACTAGCAAGATAAAGGAGTGAACCACCATTCCCTACCAAAAAGGCAAGTGATGCTTCATACTCTTTGTCCCATTACTTTCTCTATGCATTAGTGATTTTGCTAAGTAAAACTTGCATGGATTTTGCTAAGTATAGACCTTGCTATAAGAAAACCTAGTAGATGAATCCTTAGTAGGATTTTCCTAAGTTAAAGATTCCTACTACTACCAAGCTTAGCCTAGCTAATAGAAAACATGGGTGGAATATATATTCACACTATGGAAAAATATTCTAAGTCTGAGGACTTGTGATTTTGTCTAATAAAACAACTAAGTTAATGAATCACCTGGGTGGAATGGGATGGCTTGGTGGTGTTTGGTTGAGTGGTTACACAAGGCCAGGGGACTGGTGAACCTTGTGTATCTCACTTGTGGATTGCCACCCAGGAACAAAGAGATTTGAGATGTCAAATGTTGAGAAGCTTCAAGTGCAACCACTTGGCAATATGGGCTCTGCCATGATCATATAGGTTGCAAGAACCTAGCCATATGGACAGTGGGTGGTAGTGTTTGATAGGTTGGAACGCGTCCATTTTGGTCTAAGGGAAGGCTTCTGAAAGATCTTGTCTTGGGAAACCAAGTCTTGTGGGGAAAGTGCACCACCTCTGCAGAGTGTAAAATCTAAGTACTTAGCCATGTCCCTGGTAAAGGACAATTTGAGCATCAAGACATGGAAGCAATCAAGAATCTCATCATTCAAATTTCTAAGTTAAAATTTGTGGCTTGAACAAGGGTTGTTTGAAAACTTCAATCTTTGATGGAGAGATGCCTTGAAAGGATCTTCAAATCTTTGATTGAGAAAAATGATTTTTGCCAAGTAAAACTTAGTATTTTCAAATGTTAAGGAAAAATCTATTTTGAGAAATGCAAGCCTCAACTCCACTTAGCCAAATGCATATAGTTGATAGACTCCACCATACTATCATAGTATCACTTGCCAATACAATTCAAATATATTGACCCTTTGTGGCTGTAACTTGTATGTTGCAGGTTTGATTGTTTTTAGTGAAGATTGATTGATTAGGATTACAAAGTCTACAACCAACATCTGCCTGTGGCACTTTGAAGATGAAGGACCCATGTCTATAGTTATTCCGCTGCAATGTAATGTAATAGCCAAATGAGCTATGTTTGATGTAATAAACTTATGTTATTCCTAGTTATAAAGTTATATTATGACCTTTGTTTCTTGATATTACATCTTACTGTGGATGCTAGCTATTGATCCAGGGACTAGCATTGTAAACACAGGGAGGAATCTACCTTATTAGGTTGAGACCCCTTACAAGTACACTTTCTTCCATAGAGAAATTCAAACGGTGCCATCTCAATACTGGCTTGATAGCTGTTGTTGTAAGAGAATTCTGCGTAAGGCAGACTTTCATCCCAACTAGCTCCATAATCCAGGGCACATGCCCTCAACATATCCTCTAAAATCTGGTTGGTCCTTTCTGTCTGTCCATCGGTCTGGGGATGAAAAGCAGTGCGGAATTCCAATCTTGTTCCCAATGACTCATGCAGTTGCCTCAAAAAATGGGAAGTGAATTGAGTTCCTCTATCTGACACAATACTCTTGGGTACTCCATGAAGACACACGATCCTATTCATATAAATCTTGGCTAACTTAGCACTCGTATAGGTTGTCTTCACGGGTATGAAATGAGCCACTTTAGTAGGCGATCTACCACGACCCAAATAGAATCATATCCTGATCTAGTCCTTGGCAGTCCGGTGATGAAATCCATGCCAATCTTATCCCACTTCCAATCAGGAATATGTAGCGGTTGTAACAATACTGCTGGTTTCTGATGTTCCGCTTTCACTCTACTACACACATCACACAAAGCAATATGTTCTGCGATGTCCTTCTTGAGATAATTCCACAAAAATATTTCCTTCACATCCATGTACATTTTGGTATTACCCGGATGGATGGAATATGGTGAGTTGTGTGCTTCTTGTAAAATCAGTTTCCGAAGCTCTGGATCTTGCGGAATGCAGATACATTTTCCATACCATAAAGTACCATGTTCATCTTCATGGAATCCTTTAGCTTTCCCTTTGCTAATTTTTCCTTTAATCTCTTCAATTTCCTTGTCCAACTTTTGGGCTTCCCTGATTTTGTCCAACAAGGTGGGTTGAACATCCAATGACATGAGATGTCCCTCAGACACTATCTCCAATCTGAGATCTTTGAATTGGGCACATAGATCATCAGGCAACTCTCCCTCAGTGAGTCCATTCACATAAACCTTATGGCTTAAAGCATCTGGTACAACATTTGCTTTACCGGGGTGGTATTGCAAACTCAAGTCATAGTCCTTGATGAGTTCTAGCCATCTTATTTGTCTCATGTTGATTTCTTTCTGAGTGAAGATATACTTCAAACTTTTGTGATCCGTGAACACTTCACAACGTTTACCCAAAAGGTAATGCCTCCATGTTTTGAGTGCATGCACAACAGAGGATAACTCTAAATCATGAGTTGGATAGTTTACTTCATGGGTTTTGAGTTGTCTTGAGGCATAAGCCACAACTTTCCCTTCTTGCATCAATACTCCACCCAATCCTTGGTGAGATGCATCACAATATACTTGGAAATCCTTTTCCAAATCTGGCAGACATAAGACTGGTGCTGTCACTAGTCTCTTCTTCAATTCTTGGAAACTGAGTTCACATCCTTCAGTCCAGTCAAACTTCTTGTCCTTCTTAAGTAACTCCGTCATTGTCTTAGCTACCTTTGAGAAATTCTCAATGAATCTTCTATAGTATCCTGCCAAGCAAAGTAAACTACGTACTTCTTTCACTGATTTAGGAGATTCCCACCCAGTTATAGCCGACACTTTTGCGGGATCAACCGCTACACCATATCCCGACACAATATGTCCGAGAAATCCGACTTCATTCAGCCAGAATTCACACTTACTGAATTTGGCATACAACTTATGCTCCCTAAGCTTCTCAAGTATCAATCGTAAATGTTCTTCATGCTCTTCTTTGCTCTTGGAGTAGATCAAAATGTCATCGATGAAAACGACAGCAAACTTGTCAAGAAATTCCATGAACACTTTATTCATCATATTCATGAAATAGGCTGGTGCATTTGTCAAACCAAATGTCATCACGGTGTATTCATACAATCCATACCTAGTGGTGAAAGCAGTCTTAGGTATGTCTTGCTCTCTAATCTTAAGCTGAAAATATCCTGATCAGAGATTAATCTTTGATAACACACGGTCTCCTTCTAACTGATCAAACAAATCATTGATTCTTGGCAAAGGATATTTGTTCTTGATAGTTACCTCACTGAGTGAACAGTAATCTATGCATAACCTTTGACTTCTATCTTTCTTTTCAACAAACAAAACTGGTGCACCCCAAGATGAAGAACTTGGTTGAATAAATTCTTTCTGTAACTGCTCTCCAAGCTGTTTCTTGAGTTCCTTCAACTCATCAACTGACATCTTGTAGGGTCTCTTTGCTATTGGTCCTGATCCTGGCAGTAACTCAATCAGGAACTCAACTCATTCCAGGCAATTCCTCCGGAAACACATCCGGATACTCTCTCACAATTGGCACACTGTCTATGTTAACCCCCTTAAGAGAATTTAGCATACTCCCTTTTGATTCAAAGTTAGACTTGAATCTAATCCTTTTATTATCTGGGGTTGTGAGTGTGACAGTGCGATTGGCACAATCTAATACTCCTTCATACTTGGTCATCCAATCCATGCCCAGAATAACATCCAATCCTTGGGAATCTAGGATTATCAAACTAACGGGAAACTTATACTTCCCAAATTCTATCACTAGATCATGACATCCAGAGTTCACTATCATTTGTCCACCGGGAGAGATTACTTTTATAGGACACCCAATAGTTTCAACTAGAAGTCCACTTTTAACAACAATTCTCTTGATATGAATGAATGTGATGCACCAGTATCAAAAAGAACAAGCGATGGAAAAGAATTGAGCTTGAACATACCAGCCACAACATCAGACTCCTCATAGATATCTTCCACACTGATGTGGTTCACTTGTCCCTTCTGGAAAGGGTTGGGCTTGTTGGTTCCTTCAGCTTTCTTTTCTGGGCACTCGCTTGCATAGTGCCCCATCTTCTTACACTTGAAACACTCAACCTGACAGATATCTCTCTTCGCAGACTGACTTCCATTTCCACTTCCAATGTGGTGGCTCTTGTGTCCACTCTTGTGGTTCTTATACTTGTCATTGTCATGGCTGCGATGATGCTTGCTGTCATGATGAAGGTTGTGGTTGTGGTGGCTATTGTACTTCCCATGTTTGTGGAATCTAGAACTCCCACTATCATCATGATGGGAACGCTTGTGAGACGATCCCGAGATGTGCTTATCAAAGCTATGCTTCCTCTTCCCGCCCTCAACCTATTTCATCTTGTTTTCTAAGATGGTAGCCTTGTCACAAAGTGATTGATAGGTTGGAACATATGCAACAGACAGCTGCAGGTTCAACTCATCATTAAGTCCTTTGAGGAATTTCTCCTTCCTCTTAGCATCAGTATCAACTTCATCTGGTGCATAGCACGCCAGATTGTTGAACTCCTCAATGTACTCTGCCACACTGCGGTGACACTGCTTCAGATTGTGGAACTCCTTCTTCTTCAATGTCATCACTCCGGATGATATGTGAGATGTGCGGAAACCATCCTCAAAAATAGCCCAAGTAACATCCTCAAGGGGGGTAGTGATCTGAAAATTGTCCCACCAGGTTGATGCTGGTCCTTCCAGCAGATGTGCTGCAAATCTAACCTTTTCCTCGTCGGTGCAACCAATAGTGACTAAGTCCTTGTTCACTGAACGTAACCAGTCATTGGCTAACATTGGATCAGTGGTTCCCGAGAAATTTGCAGGCCTCAGTCTCAGAAATCTGGTGAGCATGTCAAATGCTGGTGGATTGTTCTGATTGTTGTTGTTGTTGTTGTTGTTGTTGTTATTGTTGTTGTTATTGTTATTGTTATTGTTGTTCTGATTCTGATTCTGCATGAACTGTGTCATCATCTGCATCAGTTGAGCTTGAGCTGTCATCAACTGCTGCATCTCGGGAGTGACGTTATTGTTGTTGTTTTGGTTGGGGTTGGCACGGCGGGGAGGCATCTGTGGTTTCAATAAGGATAAGAATGAGATACTCATAGATGCTTAACATGCACAATACATCACATAGAAACAATCACAATAACCAAGCTCAAAATAACTTAGAGTTTGAATGACATAAACAACAGGTTTTGAAAATGCAAACACACAATAACAAGCCATCCACAGGTTGGATGGTCATTGCGACTCAGTAATCAAATTATGATAGATAAATGATAGTCGAGTAGTCTATACTACTCCTCCATGTCGACCTCCACGTCAACAAGGGTAAGACCTGCATTCTCCATGGCGGTCTTGTACTCATCCACATTGGTGGTCAAGGACTCGATCTTCGCACGAAGAGTTCTCTTCTATGAGCGATGCCTCTCGATCACTCCCTGCTGGTGCTCAAGCTCAAAGTCCTTGGCCTCTAACTCAGCCTTCATCTCCCTGATCTTCTTGTTTCTGTCTTGGACTCTTCTCCTGACTCTTGAATTTCTTGTCCTAGCTCTCAAATCTGGCCTCCATTTCCTTGACGATCTCGTCTTGCTCTGCAAAGAGCTTATCCTTCTCCCTCAGCTGGACCTGGAGCTTGTCGTTGCTGAGCATGACGTTAGTCCTCTCCGTGCCGAGGTGTCTAATAAGACCCTCTAGGTCCTGAAGGTACAGACGAACTGGCTCAATCGTCTCTCTAGTAGCGTCATCGTACTCTACCGCCTCACCCTCCTCGTCGCGTCTCCCGAACGGGTGAAAGTAGAGGTCTCTAAGCTCGGGGGAGTGCCTCCCAACCAGGCGTCCAAGTAACACATGCATGACTACATCTAAGCCTTTCTCCTTGTCATTATGCATCAGTTTGAAGGTGATGTCCTCCATGGGTGGCTCTGTCTGGCGTCCCGGCTGTGTGACTCTGAAGCCCCAAAGGTCCTTCCTCTCAAACTTAGTGAGCTGGAGTGTCGTGATACTAGGAAGTGGGAGGTTGAGCACACTAGTGAGCTCCACGAGACGAGAACCGAAACGAGTTCCCTTGAACTCCTCAGCGGTGCTAATAACAATGCTAGGCATCTATTGTAAGATAGAAAAAATATTAGAACAACACAAGTAGAAGAAACAAGACAGAAAAAATAAAATCAAAATTATACATCATCCACAAAACATACAAGTCATGGCATACAAATTTATCACAAACACCAAGGTTCAACATAACTTAGACAATTTTTTGCGAGTAAAACAACAAGTGTGGTGGTACAACTAACAGAGTACGATACAATTCTCACTCACTTGACAAAATAGCTATCAGGGCATCCCTAGAGGCAATCTGTCGATCTTGTTCACAGGACTCTAATGCTAAGTCTATGATTTCTTCTCTTAAAAGTTGGTTGGTAGCCTCTAAGTCTTGGGTATGCTTCTTTTCTTCTCTAAGGTCATTTTGAGTGTTGAGCATTCTACACTTGAGCCTATCACCAAGATCCTTGATGGCATTCCAAGCTGCATTTCTTCCAGAGTCAAAGAATGTTGTGTGCATTTCGGAGTTGGTGACCATGCAGAATCCCGACTCTTTGTGGTTGTCTTCCTTGTTTTTGTACAAGTGAAGCTGCACCCACCAATACTCTTCTCCTTCATCCATCACATGGAATCCCTTGTACACATCTTCTCCATGTATTCCCATGGTAACCATGAGGTTCTTGAGTGCTTTGGGAAACTTCATCTCACACTCCAAAGTCATAGTCATGAGTGGTCCCTTCCTCACGGCTTCGTTGATGGAGTTCATCTATAATGAAGATGAGAAAGAAGATTAGAAAAGTTTACGAGAAGAAAAAGACAAGTGTGGAATTTTTGCAAAGGGTGGCATTTTTCCTTAGTGGTTTTCTTAGTCTAATCCAACCTAGGGTCATAATCCTACAGGCAACACAGTGCTCTGATACCATCTGTAAGACCCCACCTTTATAAAGGTAAAGGCCCCTGTGATTGCAATGCTAGTCTCTGGATCAAATGCTAGCATCCACAGTTTAAGATGAAGTACACATAAACAAAGGTCTTTATTATATGGTCACTCCAGAGATAAACATAGTCTTTTAAAACTCCATAGCCAAAGGCTAGTACAAGAGTTCATAGCATAAGGAAATAAAGTAAGGTCTTCATCTTCATGTGCCACAGGCAAGCATGTTGAGTGTAGACTCATAACCTTAATCCTCATCAGAGTAACCTGCAACATCATAGGTTATAGCCACAGTGGGTCAATACATTGGAATAGTATTGTCAAGTGATACCATAGTAGAATAGTAGTTTCTAATTTTTATATGAATTTTGCTAAGTGTAGCTTAGTCTTGCTTTGCTCAAAATACGTTTTTCCTATCAGTTGAAAACACAAAGTCTTTGTTTGACAAAAATCACCCAAGGCATCTACCAATGAAAATTGGTGATCCTTTACCCTTGTTGAACCACAAGTTTTTAATTTAGAAATTGGGATGAGGAGATCCTTGATTGCTTCCATGTATTGATGCTCAAATTGTCCATTGCCGGGGACACGACTAAGTACTTATATTCTTCCTTCTCGAGAGGTGGTGCACTTTCCCCACAAGACTTGACATGCATCCAGATAAGATCTTTCAGAAGCCTTCCCTTAGACCAAATGGACGCGTTCCAAACCGATCACCTGTTGAAGATATGCCCAAGAGGCAATAATAAAGTAGGTTATTATCATATCTTCATGCTTATGATAAATGTTTACATACCATGCTATAATTGTATTAACAGGAAACATTAATACTTGTGTGATTTGTAAACATAAAAGAGTCCCTAGTAAAGCCTCTTGTTTAAACTAGCTTGTTGGTTAATATATGATTATGGTTTCCTGATCATGAACATAGAGATGTTATTAACAACAAGGTCATATCATTAGGAGAATGATGTGATGGACATACTCCTATAGTTAAGCGTAGCATAAAGATCAAGTCATTTAATATAGTTCATTTGCTATAAGCTTTCTGATTCATAGTAACCTAATTCCTTCGACCATGAGATCATGCTTATCACCTTCACCGGAAGGATGCTTTGATGACATCAAACACCACACCATAACTGGGTGGCTATAAAGGTGGCATTGAGTGTTCGGAAAGTATTGGTTGAGACACATGGATCAAGAGTGGGATTTGTCCATCCATATGACGGATAGATATACTCTGGGCCCTCTCGGTGGAATGTCATCCAATTAGCTTGCAAGCATGTGACTGGCTCACAAGGGATCACATACCACGGGAACGAGAAAAGAGTACTTATCAGTAACGAGGTTGAACTAGGTATGCAGAGATACCGACGATCATAACCTCGGATAAGTAAACTATCGTGAGACAAAGGGAAATTGGTATCGTATGTAAGTGGTTCATTCGATCGCAAAGTAATCATAGAAATATGTGGGAGCCATATGAATTTCCAGATTCCTCTATTGGTTATTGATCGGAGAAGTGTCTCGATCATGTCCGCATAATTCACGAACCGTAGGGAGACACACTTAAGGATTCGACGTTGTTTGAGTAGTTATGGAATGATGAGAAAGAGACCGAAAGTTGTTCGGAGTCTCGGATGGGATCCGGGATATCACGAGGAGATCCGGAATGGTCCGGAGAATAAGATTCATATAAGGAAAGTCCTGTTTCGGAGTTGGGGAATGATTCCGGTGTTTTCATCGGGAATGTTCTAGAAGGTTCCAGAATGTCCGGCACTCTGGAGGGGAAGGGTACATGAATGTGTCATTGCAAGTTGGAATGATTGCATCATGTACTAGGTGTCATCGCTATACAAAATAAAGGTTTAATCAAATCCTAGTTTGAAAAGTCAAACGCCAATTTGAAAAGTCAAACGGCTATTTTGGAAAGTGGAGAAGAAGTGGGAAACCGAGTTGGGGAGGAGTTCCTCCTCCACCGCCGGCCCACTAGGGATCCGAGTTGGGGAGGGACTCCCTCCCCTTGGCCGGCACCTCCCTCCACCTATATAAGGAGGGGCAGGGCACCCCTCCTAGACACACAAGTTGCCTCCCTCTAAACCTAAACCCTAGCCACAGCCTAGGGATTTCTCCCAAGCCGCCGAGTTAGAGCTTCTAATTGCCCTAGCCGCTGGTTTAGCCCCTTCTAATTGGTGTGTCTAAAACCTAGATCACCAAGGCTCTCTCATAGTCCACCATACTCGCTCCGGCTTAAGGCGAAGCCCTGCGAGATCTCCCCTCTACTTCCGGTACCACGCCGTCGTGCTGCCGGAATCGCGAGGAGAGTGCTACAACCTCCGCTGCCTGCTGGAACAAGGGAGAGGAAGGTCTTCGTCGAGTACCGAACGTGTGACCGACTGCGGAAGCGCTGCCGGAACGCAGCGCCGGAAGGATCGTCTGCGCGATCTTGAGATCGGGAGTGTACGACTACATCATCCACGAGAATCTTCTCTCGTTAACCGCTTTGGATCTTCGAGGGTTAGTACTCTATTGACTCGTTGCTACAATCTAGTAGATAGATCTTGGCTTGATCATAGATTAGATCTTGATTGTGTGTTCATGCGGTAGAAATTTTTTGTTTTCCATGCTACGAACCCCTACAGTGGTATCAGAGCCGTGTCTATATGTAGATCTGTTGCACGAGTAGATCACAATGGTCATTGTGGGCGTTGATGCTTTTGTTGTCGATTGCTTCTTGTGTACTTTGCATCTTGCGGTATGGTGGGATGAAGCGGCCCGGGCTAACCTTACATGACATCGTTCATGAGACTTGCTCCACGCTTGACATGCAACTTGTATTGCATAAGTGGCTTTGTGGGTGCCTGTTTCTCCCAACATAGTTAAGATTCAATTTACAACGGGTGATTGACAATACTAGTATCAATGTTGTGGTTCTTGTTCGTAAGTTAGAACGACACTTATTGAAAGCCCCAAACCACGTAAAATATGCAAAGAAAATTAGAGGCGTCTAACTTTGTTTTGCAGGGGTGTGTTGTGATGTGATATGGCCATGATTGTGATTATATATGATGTATGCAATGTTCCTTATTGTAAGTTGGCAACCGGCAGGAGCCATATGGTTGTCTTTAAATTCTGTTAAGACCCGCGTGTCTATTCAAAGTAGTTATAATAGTTGAAGCTGGTGGACGACAACCATGGAGCGGCATCATTGACCTTGATACAATGCCGGTGATGATGGAGATCATGTTCGTGCTTGAAGATGGAGATCGGAAGCACAAAGAAGAAAGGCCATATCATATCACATATTATGAATTGCATGTGATGTTAATCCTTTTATGCATCTTGTATTGCTTAGTTAACGACGGTAGCATTATAAGATGATCCATCAAGCACACAATTTCAAGGTTTTAAAGTGTTCATCCTTAGTAAGCACCGTTGTTAAAGCTCGTTGTTTCGAAGCACCACGTGATGATCGGGTGTGTTAGATTCTGCGAGTGTATACAACGTGAGCAAGCCAGATTTGCTCATGCGGAAGCTAAGTTTGATTTTGACAAGCCTAGCATGTACAGACATGGTCTCGGAACACGGATCACCGAAAGGTAAAGCATGAGTCATATAGTAGATATGATGAACATGTTGATTGTTCGCCATTGAAGCTACATCAACTCTCGTGATGATCGGTTTTGATGTGGTGGATTTGGTTCGTGTGATCACTAAAACAATGTGAGGGATATTGTTTTGAGTGGGAGTTCAACAGCAATATGATTAAAAGTTGAACACAATTTATCATAAATTAAATCAAAGTGAATTTGCATAGTTGTAGTCATTGGCATCCGTTTACCACCTTGCGCTTAGTCATAATTGAGATGATAGAACTATATAATTCTGGTTAGTTACTTTACGAACTGGTATCGTATTGTTTTGAATGTTAATCTAAAATTTAAAAGTCCTATTGCAAACTTTCAGTAAGTTTCAGTTACTCCATGAAGTTTAATAATTGGTATTAAATCAAGAGTGACAATTCCAAATGTTAGTGTATGAGTATCATGTTTGTCTCCATGATTCTTGATATTCAAAGGATTGTCTTAATATCAAGGTTATCTAGGATCTGAAAGAGTTGTTTCAGAAACCATGATGTGTGGAAGATATTGTGATATCTGAAACAAAGTTTTGGTTGCAACATGATAGAGTATAATATGGCAAAAGTCATGTTCTCATATTTGATGAGAATTTGCAAGAGGTTGGAGACACTAGTTGTCCTAATCCTCCAAAAGGTTTTGGAGAGCAACATTATACTCGCAATTCATCGTTATAAGCTAAAAGTAGCTTGATCATGAATAATTCCATGGTAAGGGTGAATATTTGATGTAGGTAAAATGTTTACTACACCAAGAGATTACTAAAGAAAGGAATTTGAAAGAACACCAAACATTTGATAATGGTGATCTGCTTCAAAGTGCAAGTCCAAAGACATTGGTATTTAACTATACATGCTTTGGACTATGAGTCATGTGTATGGCTCCACTATTGATGTTGACAGATTCTTTCAAAAAGAAATACTGAAAGAGAATCTCATAAGTATATGGCAGAAAAGAAAAGACTAGAATTGTTCAGCTTAAGTATATAGATGATATACATGTTATGGCTATATTCTTTGCTTATTAAACAATGTGGTTCTTAAGTATTTGATACTGAATTTGTTGGTGTGAATCGTCATACGAAACAACACAATTCATGAACTACAATGGCCTAAGTAACTAGCAAAAGAATATGTGATGATGTTCATTGAGAACAAATAAAGGGTTATTGTGTTGCTAGTTAAACATCAAAGCTTGCCTTCAAGATTTGTTTTATCAGGTATTATGAGAACAAAAGGGTTGTTCAAATAATTGCTGTAATCCATAAAAGATGGATGATTCACAAATCTTGTTGGAGAATTCACATCCATAAAACTAGTGCTAAAAATGTCGAAAGACAAATTGATTGAAAGATCACTTAGGAAGTGACATTGCCGTTTAAATTATATTGGAAAGAAAACATGAAGAAACTCCATGTGGATGGAATTTTGGAGTCTTTTGATTTTTGATCAAATGACGCTTGTGAAACTTTCCTAGAGATAATTAAAACTTCGTTCATAGGCCAAAAAGGAACGAATGACTAGCTTATTGGAACTTGTACATATTGTTGTACAAAGTACATTATGTGTAGTCAAGAGCGATGGATTTCAACTTCATATGCTTTCTCCGAAAATTTGAGTGAATATATGAATATTTACTTAATAAGGATGAAGTGTGAAATATTTGAAAAGTTCAAAGATTTTCAAGATGAAGTGCAAAATCATTGTAACAAGAATATAAATAGTTTATGATAAGATCATAAAGGAAGATATTTGAGTTACAACTTTAGCATAATACCTAAGATTTAAGGAATCATTCCGTGGATTTGCATTTTCCCGAAACACCATAAGAGTATGGAGCGTTCGAGATATGTAATTAAACCTTGTTTGACATGGTAAGATCAAAGGTGTAAATCATAAAACTGCCATTATATTTTAAAGATTAAAAGCTTTAGAGACTACCGTTTTTCCACTGAAAAGAGCTCCATCATAAACTGTTGAAATGACACCATATAAAGTTATGGTTTGGGATAAAACCCAAGTTGTCTTTTCTTAAACATTGGTATGCTATGCATAAGAAAGATGTTTGCAACCAAAATCGGATGAACCTGTCTTTGTATGTTATTTCGAATAACTGTTCCTCCATAACATCGGAGACAAAAATGTTTGTCGCTTAGAACGTCAAGTTTCTTAGAGAAGGAATTTTTTGTGAAAAGTTAAGTGGGAGGAAAAAAGAACTTTGATAAGGTTAAAAGAACCTTAGCTATATGTGCAGAGTTGCGCAGCACCGAAAAGTGTTCCGGAGGCAGCGATAATGCTCATGGCTCACGTGCCTTAAAGGTTGTGGTCACGGAGATCTAAGTTCCTATTGAAACAAGTAGGTCGGGTAAACAATCAAATACCAAGATTTGAGAGTTAAATCATTATTTGACAATAATGATCTGACTACATGCAAAGAAGCGATGATGGGCCCTGACTCCGTCTAATGGCTTGAAGCCATAAAATCCGTGATAGTTCCATACACGAAAAATCAAGTTTTAATCTTGAAGGACCCTCAAGAAAGGTGTAAGACCTTACAGTTGTGTTTGGATCTATAAATAAATAGACATGGATGTTGCACATCTATGAAATAGTCGACATGTTGGGAAAGAGTTCACAACAAATGTTCAAAGGTTGTATATGACAAGATTTGATCTTTCATAGTGATATTTAGTCTAGACGGATTAATGTAGCAACCACTACATATAATTTTGTTATATGGTAGTTGAATAAACAAAACAAGTTCTTCTAATAGAATTGTTACCTAGGACGTGTGCATGACACGGTCCATAGGGTTTTGTTAATTCAAAGGATGCTAAATGCATATGCAAACTTCAATGGTTGAAGTAAGCATAGCGGAGTTAGAATCTTCACTATGATGAAACTGTTAAAAGAGTTTAATTTCATCAGAGACAATGAAGATGCTTGCATTTGCAAGAAATTAAGTGGGAGCGCTAAGACATGTTTCTAATACATTATGTGGAAGACATATTGTTGATTGGAAATAATGTATCTTTTATTAACACAGGATAAGAATTTCATCCCGATGAAAGACTTAGGCAAAACCCAAATATTTGGCATCAATAGACGCTAATATGGTTGTGCCAAAAGTACATAGATGATATATTGAATGAGTTTAATATAGAAACTACAAGAAAGGTTCTTGTTGCACAGAAAGGATTGAATGAGTTCAATATTGATGATATATTCAAGTGTATTGACACTTGGTAAGTGAAACAAGGATTCATGTATAGATTGATACTTGATGTATGAAATCACAAAGAGTATTTATATCAATCATACTGTGATATGTACAAATCCAGATATGTCCTGTACTCTAAATGTTATGAGCATATACCAGAATGATTCATAAGTTGATCATTGGACAATAGTAAGGATATTCTTATGATCTTTTGGAAGAACTAAGAGTATATTATTTGTAGAAGTGACAAATAGATGGTTAGTTCATTGTAAAAGTACTACATTGATACTAGTTTTGTCGCAAAGTACAAATTAAGTTTATCTCAATCTAAACTAAGGGTGGCACAATATAATGGAAAGTAAGTTCCATAATGGATTTGGATGAGTTCCAAAATTAAGACATTGTGACAGATACTACAACAAAAGGCTAAGTATATGACTGCTATAATAGCAGGTAAAGAGGGCATTTGTGTCAAGTAGTTTGTTATCAAACTAGGTGTAGTTCACAGCAGGGATAATACTATGAAGATATATTGTACGACAATATTATCAACATGTTTTAGCCCCAAAGAACTAAAGGTCTCACCAAAGGACCAAATTTATACAAAGCCATCTCATTAGAGAATGAGTGATGCGTAGGGACGCAAAGACATGCAATTACACACGGACCTGGAAGTGTGAGATCCGGAGATCAGTTGACCACTAGCAAACGTGTACTTACAACACCGGAAAGCCATAGGTGTTGAATACACAAAGGTTTGAAACTAGATTATTGACTCTAGTGCAAGTGGGAGACTGTTGGAGATATGCCCAAGAGGCAATAATAAAGTAGGTTATTATCATATCTTCATGCTTATGATAAATGTTTACCATGCTATAATTGTATTAACAGGAAACATTAATACTTGTGTGATTTGTAAACATAAAAGAGTCTCTAGTAAAGCCTCTTGTTTAAACTAGCTTGTTGGTTAATATATGATCATGGTTTCCTGATCATGAACATAGAGATGTTTAACAACAAGGTCATATCATTAGGAGAATGATGTGATGGACATACTCCTATAGTTAAGCGTAGCATAAAGATCAAGTCATTTAATATAGTTCATTTGCTATAAGCTTTCTGATACATAGTAACCTAATTCCTTTGACCATGAGATCATGCTTATCACCTTCACAGGAAGGATGCTTTGATGACATAAAACACCACACCGTAACTGGGTGGCTATAAAGGTGGCATTGAGTGTTCGGAAAGTATTGGTTGAGACACATGGATCAAGAGTGGGATTTGTCCATCCATATGACGGATAGATATACTCTGGGCCCTCTCGGTGGAATGTCATCCAATTAGCTTGCAAGCATGTGACTGGCTCACAAGGGATCACATACCACGGGAACGAGAAAAGAGTACTTATCAGTAACGAGGTTGAACTAGGTATGCAGAGATACCGACGATCATAACCTCGGATAAGTAAACTATCGTGAGACAAAGGGAAATTGGTATCGTATGTAAGTGGTTCATTCGATCGCAAAGTAATCGTAGAAATATGTGGGAGCCATATGAATTTCCAGATTCCTCTATTGGTTATTGATCGGAGAAGTGTCTCGATCATGTCCGCATAATTCACGAACCGTCGGGAGACACACTTAAGGATTCGACGTTGTTTGAGTAGTTATGGAATGATGAGAAAGAGACCGAATGTTGTTCGGAGTCTCGGATGGGATCCGGGATATCACGAGGAGATCCGGAATGGTCCGGAGAATAAGATTCATATAAGGAAAGTCCTGTTTCGGAGTTGGGGAATGATTCCGGTGTTTTCATCGGGAATGTTCTAGAAGGTTCCGGAATGTCCAGCACTCCGGAGGGGAAGGGTACATGAATGTGTCATTGCAAGTTGGAATGATTGCATCATGTACTAGGTGTCATCGCTGTACAAAATAAAGGGTTTAATCAAATCCTAGTTTGAAAAGTCAAACGCCAATTTGAAAAGTCAAACGGCTATTTGGGAAAGTGGAGAAGAAGTGGGAAACCTAGTTGGGGAGGAGTTCCTCCTCCACCGCCGGCCCACTAGGGATCCGAGTTGGGGAGGGACTCCCTCCCCTTGGCCGGCGCCTCCCTCCACCTATATAAGGAGGGGCAGGGCTCCCCTCCTAGACACACAAGTTGCCTCCCTCTAAACCTAAACCCTAGCCACAGCCTAGGGATTTCTCCCAAGCCGCCGAGTTAGAGCTTCTAATTGCCCTAGTCGCTGGTTTAGCCCCTTCTAATTGGTGTGTCTAAACCCTAGATCACCAAGGCTCTCTCATAGTCCACCATACTCGCTCCGGCTTAAGGCGAAGCCCTGCGAGATCCCCCCTCTACTTCCGATACCACGCCGTCGTGTTGCCGGAATCGCGAGGAGAGTGCTACAACCTCCGCTGCCTGCTGGAACAAGGGAGAGGAAGGTCTTCGTCGAGTACCGAACGTGTGACCGACTGCGGAAGCGCTGCCGGAATGCAGCGCCGGAAGGATCGTCTACGCGATCTTGAGATCGGGAGTGTACGACTACATCATCCACGAGAATCTGCTCTCGTTAACCGCTTTGGATCTTCAAGGGTTAGTACTCTATTGACTCGTTGCTACAATCTAGTAGATAGATCTTGGCTTGATCATAGATTAGATCTTGATTGTGTGTTCATGCGGTAGAAAATATTTGTTTTCCATGCTACGAACCCCTACATCACCCCCTACCACCTTCTGTCCATCTGGCTAAGTTATTGCAACCTATATGATCCAGGCAGAGCCCATATTGCCATCTGGCTGCACTAGAAGCTAACATTTGGCATCTCAAATCCCTTTGTTCCTGGGTGGCATTCCATAAGTGAGATACACAGGGTGGGCCATGAAAATGGGGCCCTAGTAACCACTCAACAAAAATCTATCCAAGCAATTACCATTCCACCCAGGTGTTTCATTCACTTATTTGTTTTATTAAGCAAAAACATAAGTCAATGACTTTAGCAAAAATTTCCATAGCATGTGTATATAAACCACCCTTGTTTGCTACTATCTAGGCTAAGCATGATATCAACAAGTATCTTAACTTAGAATATAATTCTAACAAGTCTACATCTACTAGGATTTCCCAAAGCATGGCATATAGATACTTAGTAAAAATTTCATGCAAGCCCTATACAAAATATCACTAGTGCATAGTCAAAATAATGGGACAAATACATGAAGCACCACTTGCCTTGGTATTTGGGGGAGTAGCAACAATCCTTACAATCACAATCACCACTAGCACCAAAATCTACACATAAAATGATAGCACCAAATTTACATTCCAAACAATCAAGCAAAAATATATGAATGCATGCAAATTCCATGTGATGATTTTTCTTAAACTAAACAAGACAATTAAATAGTACTCAACACTAAACTAAACATTTAGTGACTAAATAAACTTAATTTGGCTTCAAAAGCATTTTCTAAATAATTTATATACTAAAAATAAGCCTACAAATGTCTCTGCATAAAATTCCATTTTAACAGAATCAAAATACAAAACTAAGCTCACAGTAGTGTAGGATTTATTTTTGTGAATCCATTGATATATTATTTGCATTTTTTGGATAAACATATCAAAAGTTATGAATTTCACAAGTTTAAACCTTCAAAATTCTTTTCTGGATTTTATTTAAACAGAGCAACCACACGTGGCGTGCTCTGATTGGGCGGTACCGCTTCGCGCGGGATCACGCTTCTGCACCGTTGGATCTAATCACATCCAACGCATCAGATCTAAATAAAACGATTCGATCCAATCTAATCTATGCCCTACGGTCTAGATCTAACGGCGCTGGCTCACTCGACCAAAACTTGGCGGCGCTGGCGGTGACTGCACGGACGCGACGCTCTGATGACGACGTACCGGCGAATACCAAAGGGGCTGGGGGCTGTGGAGTTGCTTATCAGACTCGCGATGTCGTGCTGAAGCTCAAGGTGTGCTTGACGTGGGCAGGGGCATGCTGTGGTGGCCGGAAGACCTCAACGGAGTTCGTGTTCGTGTTCGCGTCGGATGCCTACTGCCAGAGACGAAGGCGACGTTCTACGGCGAGATAGAACAAACCAAGGGCATTAGGAGATGCACAGAGACATGGCGGACTTAGTGGTATGATTTAGGGAACAAGGGCAGCCTGATTTTACCGTGAATCTTCACCGGAGTCAAGCGGCGCTCCTGTCATTTGCGGAGCTCGACAAAGACGACGACCTGGGCCACGAGCAGACAAACTAAAGGCATGAGAAGATGCGCAAGGAGATGGCGAAGCAGGTCGTGCAAACCAGAAGGCAAGGCGTGCTCGAGACTCACCATGACGGCTCGCCGGAGCTCCTCGGTGCTACGGCGGTGCAAAGCAAAATTCGTGGAGCCTGGCGGCGCTTGGGGGTTGCAGTGTTGGAGGAAATGATCACAGAGGGGTGGGGAATAAGTAGCCAGAGTAGGGGCGAGAATCTCGCGAGCAATCAACGCCAATTAAGCGCATTTGCGTTGCGGAGGAAATGGCCGCGGCGAGCTGGTCTTCTGCGCGAGATTGACGACGATGAGCTGTCGCTGTGGTGGGGTCCGCGAGTCAGCGAGTGGGTGCGGGTGCACGCGGTGAGAAACAGAGGGGGAGAGGGGGTTTCCTGGGTGGGCTAGGTGGGCTGCTAGCTGGGCCACGGGGTGGGTTGGGCTAGATAGGTGGCGTCTGTTATTTTTCCCTTTTCTCTTTTTCTCTTCTGTTTTGATTTCTAGATTGAATTTGAATGGCTAATTCAAATCTATTTGAATTTAAATTTTCTCCAGACTTTTGTACTGTGTTTCTAGTGTCCAAAAATGTGTCAAACACATACTTACACTCAAAAACCCTTTTGGGTTTGAAAATAAAAATAAAACCATGCCTTTTATCAATATTTGGATATTAGGCATATGAATGGTTTTGTATTGAATTTTGTTTTTAAAATTTTGTACAAGCTTTGTATTCAATTCTAAAACATTTCTGATAAATCCCAAGCATTCTCATACTTGGAAAGTAAAAATAAAATCATTGCCTTTCTTGCATAAAGTAATAGGCAAAATATGGTTTCTTATTTTGGAATTTTATTTGAAAAGACCAAATGCTTATGAATGCATGAATGATATGCAAACTTTATAAATCATGATTTTTGGGATGTTACAGTACAACTTCCACCAAGAATGAGGAAGACAAAGTCAATTCTCTGTATGCACCTCCATACAAAGTAACCAACTTTGGTGAGCAAAAGAGGAAACGTGGACGTTATCCTAGGAACCGTTCTAAGAACCGGGAAAAGTTTGCCACATTTGTGGTGAAATATGAAGAACATGAACTAAGAGATATCCTAGCCTTGGAGAAACCCAAAAAGAAGAAGGGCCAGGGAAACAAACAAGAGACAGTGATACGGATAAAGAGGGTTATTAGCTAGGTGATGTGCCACAAATGCAAAGAGCTAGGCCATTATGCTTCAAATTGTCCAGAAAAGGAGAACAATAAGACAAGCAAACTTGGAAAGGATATCAACCTAGTCACATGTTTCAAATGTGGTAATAAGGGACACTATGCAAGCAACTGTCCAGAGAAGTTTCATCAAGACACCAAGTAAGCCAAGATGCAATCTAGTTAAAATCCTTTTAACGGTGGTAGTACCCTAGTTGTCCAGAAACCAACATGTTGTCTCTAGCCTTCCCGAATCTCGGGATTAGATTCCTTTTAAGGATGGTAGTCTGTCACATCCCAAAATTTTCCAAATTTTAAAATGTGAAAAATAAACAAACAAAAGAAATAAATGGTGAAATTTAGAGGGAAAAGAAACTTTTGCTTCTAAATGGAAACATCAAAACCTTACTTGGACAAAATTTGAATGGGAAAGTAACAAACAAATTTTCAAATAGATCAAATGCATTCATGCATGGAATAAATCTTGATTTTGAACAATTGGAAAGGATAAACCTAAACCCTAAACCCTAATAAATGAAATCATCATCAAGATCACTCCAAGACTATGGCCTTGTACCAAAAAAAATTAGCAAAAATATTCTTAAATAATCATTATTGGTAAACAAAAATATTACAAAACCATGGGAATTGATTTCACTCCATTTGGAGCCATGGATAAAAACTTATGATTTTTATAAGAGAAAAGAAAGTATTTCCAAGGCTAATAAAGCTCATAGCAAAAATCAATACTTAATTATGGACAAAGAAATCCTAAAAAGATTTAAAAAGATAAATAATTATTAAATAGAATTATACAAATTGGAATCACTATTTTTGGAGCTACAAATAAAAAGATATGAATTTTATAAGACAAAGAAAGAATTATTGCAAAGACAATTTAAACCATGGCTAAATCCATAGGTAAATGGAATAAAAGTTTATTATATAATATAAAAGGATAAAAGTTTATTTAAATAAAAATTTATGGGCTTATGAACCATATTCAAATTTTATTTAAATAAATACCAATATGCATCACTTAATTTTAAATGAATATTAATTGATTAAAATATTTGAATTGAAATAAATAATACACTAATAATTGGTATAAAACCTACTGAAAAGATTGGAGAAGATTTGAATTCAACTGTAGGTTTGAATCCAATGATTTTTTTAAAACAGAAAATGGAAAAAAGAAAAGGAAAAAAGATTTGAAGGAAAAAATAAAGAAAACCTACCTGCCCAACCCACACGGCCCAACACAGCCTAGCATCCCACCGGGGCCACTCCCCTCTCTCCCCGCGGGATCCTTTTCTCACCCATTCCCTCGCCCGCACCCCTCACAGACAGATTGACCCCACAGCCACGTCAACTTCGTCTTCACCACGCGCTGAGCCCGTTCTTCCCTCCCCTGACCGTTTCTTCTTGAATTAATCCGAGTAATTGCGCTTGATTCACACAATAATATCCTTCCCCGACCTCGGCCTCTTAATCCCCTCTCCCTCCTCTCTGTTTCCCCACACTTCCCCGCATCACAGAGCCCCTAGGCTGCCCTGAATCAAGCTCACGCCGCCGTAGCAACCGACGCACTCTGGCATCGATTTCGGTGAACCCTGACCTACCCTTGCCCTCTCGGTCAAACTAACTTACTTGCCATCCTCTTGCGCACCTGCTGACACTCCCCGTGTGCTTTCCTGAGCCCCAGACGCTCGGCAACGACCTCACCTGCAAGCAACCGACGGTGTGTACAACTCCAGCGGAGGATTTCCGACGACCCCGTGCGCCCCTGCCTCTCCTATGACCTTCCCCGAGCTCGCCTCGTCCCCGCGACCACGGTAACCCCCTCGCACCCTCCCCTTACCGCTTAGCCCCGTCGGTGCACCGCCACCAGAGGCGTCGCCGCCGCGCGTCGCCAGCAGCGCCGCTCATTTCTGGCCAACACGCCTAGGTCCATTGGATCTGCATCCTAGAGCCTAGATTAGATCACTAATCGAAGAGGTACAGGCAGATCTGATCCGTGCAATCCCACTTAGATCTAACGGCTCGCATCGCTTCATCCAGCCGAAACGGTATTGGCTAGGCCTTTTCAGACAAAAATCCAGAAAATGTTGTTAGATGTTTAAACTTGCAAAATTCATAAATTTTAATGTACAAATCATAAAATACAAATTTTGGTGTCTATGGATTCAGACAAATATGAACTGCACTACTGTGGCCTTAGTTTGTACACTTGTTTCTGTAAAAATTGAGTTTTAGGCAGCGACTTGTTTAGGGCTATTTTGGCTATAAAAATTGTTGTGAAAATTCTTTTTGAGTAAATCCTATTGCAAATTGTTTTGTTTTGAAACCACTAACCAAAACAACAACATTTGATTAAAGATATAATTTTTTGACACTAGAAATTATCCCTTTGAATAAAAGCTTTTCTAACAAAAGAAAAATGATTTAAATGACTTATTTGCAATAACTTGGTTCCAATTAAAATTCCAATTTTATAAAAGACCAGTAGGTGTTTGTAATGTTTATAACCTTGTTAGGAACAACTTATTCAATAAAATAACCTTTTGCATGTTTGCATGCATTTCTTTGTTTTCTTGTTTCGTTTTGTTAGTTTGTGTGGTAGTTTTAAGTGTGTGCCTTTTGCTTGTTTGTAATGTTATAGTGAACTTTGAGGAATGTGAAAATTGCAAGATCAAGGAGCGTACCTAAATAATCTACTATAAAGGCAAGTGATACTTTGGTCATCAAACGTCTTATCTTTTCAATATTGCATTAGTGATATTTTTGTAGTATGCATGATAGGACTATTATAAAACAATTTATGCTACGCAAATCCCATAGTATCTACCTTGGTAGTATTTTACAAAGATAGGAGACATGGTAAGTTTAGAATGCTTAGTCTAGCTTTATAGAATTATGGGTGGAAATCATGATATGATGTCTTATGAAAATACAAGTATTGTTTTGGACTAAAGAAAACAGCTGATGTTATGAAACACCTGGGTGGAAATGGGACTTGTATGGATGTTTGTTGAGTGGTTACCTAGGGCCCATGTCTATGTTTTACCCTGTGTATCTCACTTGTGGATAGACACCTAGGAACAAAGAGATTGGAGACATTCTTGTCACGAAAGCTTCCAGTGCAGCCACATGGCATATGGGCTCTGCCTTGACCAACTAAGTTGCAAGAACTCAGCCAGATGGACAAAAGGTGGTAGTGATGATAGGATGGACCGCTTCCATGGTGGTCTGAGGGATTGCTTCTGAAAAGTCTCGTCCCGATGCATGTCGTGTCTTGTGGAGAAAGTGCACCACCTCTCGAGAGGGTAAAACTAAGTACTTAGCCGTGTCCCCGGTTATGGACAATTTTGAGCATCAAAACAATGAAGCAAAATCAAGAATCTCATCATTATAATTTCTCTAAGTTAAAACTTGTTGGGTGAACAAGGGTAGCACCTAGTGTGTATCCAGTGTGCCATGTTTGATGAAGTGTGTTGGAAAAAGAAAACTATTTTTCAAAAGAGAGGGAAAACTTATTTTATGCAAAGGCCAGCCAAAACTCCACTTAGACATATATTTATGTAGATGTTAGATTCTCCATGTTAATATGATATCACTTGCCAATACAATTCAAATGTATTGACCCTTGTGGCTGTAACTTATCATGTTGCAAGTTTGTTTGATGTTAGTGAAGTTTGTTGAGTAGGGATTACAAGTATACAACCAACATGTTTGCCTGTGGCATATGAAGATGAAGGACTCCATGCTTTATAGTTATATCTGTTGCTCTGTAATAAGATAGCCATATGAGCTATGTAAGTTGTAATGAACTATTTTATTCCTGGTTATGAGTTGTAATATGACCTTTGTTTCTTGATATTATATCTTAAACTGTGGGTGCTAGCTATTCGATCCAGGGACTAGCACTGTAAACACAGGGACTTGTACCTTATTGGGTTTAGGCCTCTACAACGCGTCTTTCGGCGGCCACGTCCGGTGAAAGGAGGTAGCCAGAACAGGGGTGGAGTGCATCATAGCGGTGCCAAGAAGAAGCGCAGCCACACACTGCAGCCGCATGGACCAGCGGCACTGGCTGCACCTTCTTCTTCCTCCTCTTGCTGCTCCTCGGCCCCCTTCTGGACCAGCAGGTCGAACTCTTTCAGCAGCACACCTCGTCCACCAGCTTCAGCAGTGGTGCTGCACGGCCTAGAAGAGGAGGTGATGCAAATCGAGGACCATGGAGGAGCTTGGCTACGCGCCGTTCGTGGAGACGATGGGGTGCGGGAGTCAGAAAAATCAAGACGGGGAAGGGTAGGGAGAGGGCCGCGAGGTAGCTTGCACAAGGAATTGACCTCCTGCGGCAGAAGACGGTCAAAATCTTGCCGGCGGCGACCACGTTTGAGCACGGGAGAGAGAAAATGAACGAGGGGAAGAAGGGGAGGCCCTGGATTGACGAGCCTACCGAGCGAGCCGCGAGCCACACCGAGCGAGCTGCGAGCCCAGTTTTCAGAGAGTTTAGACGATCAAGCCGAGCCAGGCTTGACTCGAATTTTCTCGAGCCATACCAAGCCGAGCCACGAGCCGGCTCGGCTCGATTCCACCCCTAACGCAGTCAACACAACGGACCGTAGGGTGCGCGACCAGAGATCCCAATGGGAGTAGCTTCCGAGTGTCTGTTCGAGTCATAGACTCGAGCAGAGACTTATAATCGTAGGTTGTGTAGACACATCGACCCAAAAATGCTTAGGATGATCTTGCAAATGCCATCATGCTGAAGCTTTTTCGAATGCGCGACCAGCGCCCCTATGGGAGTAGCCCCCGAGTCCTCGTTCGATTCGTAGATTCGAATGAGGAATCAGAGCGTGCCACTCAAAGATCTTGTATGTGCGTGACTAGCGCTCCAGTTTAGAGTAGCCCCCGAGTGTCTGTCCGAGTCGTAGACTTGGGCAGAGACTCGAGTCTTGTATCGTGCAGTTGTAGTTGAAAATCTCGTGGCGTGCCGCTAACCCGAAAGTATATTGGTTGCGTGACCAGCGCTCCTGATAAGAGTAGCCCCTGAGTGTCTAGTCGAGTCGTAGACTCGATTGGAGACTCGTGCGAGGAGAAACCACTGAATTGAAAGTGCATCGAGTCAGCGCTTCATGCATAAGGATGCAAGAATCAATGATGCAATCAGAGTCGACGATGCGGATGGAGTCGACGCAGTCTCTTCTGTCGGGTGCGCGACCGCACTATCAGGTGCGTGACCAGTGTCGCGTCTTTGTAGCATCGAGTGATGCAACCATCCAAGGAAGGACTCGACTCGGGTCTTGAATGTAAGACATAGCCAGTAGTTGTGTCGACTCCTCTTGATGCATTCGACGTTCTTATAAGCTGTAGAAATACAAAAAATTGTGAAGTATATGTATCTTGTAAAAAAATTTGCTTGTCAACTTGTAAAGAAAAATTCTGGTGTGCCAATGGAGTCAACACTTTTGCACTGTTTGCTAGACCTTTTCGTTAGCCTGATTACCCTTAGTCTTAATACCTAGGATTCGATGATCAGGAAGAATCTTATGAGGTATGAAGTGCTCGAGTGTGTATTGTCGACAACACATCAGGTTACTCGAAGAGGGCGCATCCCCCGAATGTATCGAGTGTGATTAAAGTAAGAAAGAAATTAACTCTAATTAGAGAACTTAGCTTTATTGGTAGTTGCCATGGCGAAGTTGATGTGGCCACGAACGTAGTTGACGCGATAGCGGGTCACGCGACGGACGTAGTCGACGCGGCGGACCATAGTCATAGCAGCGATGGGTTGTTGGGTTGGATGGCTGTAGCCAGTTCCGTGTTTGAAGATTGCTGCAATCGAAGACCACACCGGGTCGCTGTATCCAAAGAATGTAGCGGATCGCTGGAGCTGATGGAGGCCACGGGTCACTAGAGCCGATGATGGAAGTGGGTCGCCGTAGACAATGGAGGCAGCGGGTCGCCACAGCCGAAGACTGTAGCGGGTCACCACAGCTGAAGACCGTAGCCAGTCACATGGCGGAGTTGGCACAACCCCCGAGCGTAGAGTCAACGTGGTCGATGGAGTCATCGCGGCGAACAAGTGATCAAGATTGATGGAGTCACGTAGCGGATGTAGTCGACTTGAGGAGTCGATGTAGCGGTTGACACATCCCCGAGAGTAGACCTAGAGGTCGTAGGACCTCCAACGGCCGATTCGGCGATGGTTACTAAGCCGTCCGTGGCAGAGTCGAAGTTAGCCACCACCAAAACCGAGTTAAAAACGTGTAGCCACGAGTTCTTCGTCGGTGACAAGGCTGAAGAAATCATGATAGCACTTGATTTGACTCAATACGATGGCTTTGCTCCAAAAGCTTTACATGAAATACTTAGAGATTGTATTCTTTGCATGTACAGATTCATGGCATGTACGCATGGACCACAACTTGTAAGGTCCAAGACGTATACTTGAATAAACTTCCTTCTATCTTGGCTGACAAATCATGCAGAGCATGCCTGCTTTCTTTTTCTTGTACGCTTCTTCCACAACTCGTAACTCGGCGTATTGAAGGAAGTAACCAGTGGGACCTCTTGTCAAATCGGATGAGGAACGTGACGCTCTCCTTCCTTTGATGCTGGCGCAGTGTCGTGCGCCGTGCGTGCCGGCTGTCTCCACTTGAGCTTTTGATTTTGGTGGAGCCGTGGCCTCAGCTGATCAGGCCGTGATTTTTGCAGCACTAACAGCTCCGTACGTCTGAACTCTCAAACCGGAGAGGCACTAAGTCTGCGCGTCGCAACTTTCCTGTACCACTGCTAGGGCCACGAAAAACAACGAAGCGACCGCTGCGGAATATCAAACTCTTGATCTGTTGATTCGATGAGATCCACGCGCGAGGACGAAACTGATGTCGAGCCCCCGCCGCTTGCGAAGACAAATCAGCCACCGTGGGGTTGTTGAAAACGAACACGACGAAGCAGATGAATGGTCCAGATGTGATCTATCCACCATTGAAGGTGAATGATCTTGTCTGGACGACGAGTCATAGATTGCATATGATGGATCCGTGATGATAGGGTGCCAATTGATAAGGGTTCAACTCGTCAATTTCCATTGTTATGGGCTTGGGTTTTAGAGAAGATGGGGACGCTGGAGATCACAGAACCACTAGCAAACAAGCAACACGGGACACGAGATTTACCCAGGTTCGAGCCCCCGGAGGGAAACCTTACTCCTGCTTGACTGCTCTTGATTAATGGCGAAGCCGAAGATTAAAGGGGGTGCGCAGATGAGATCTGGCGGTGTGTATGCTAGGATTGTGGATCGATAGATTTGTTATCTATTGTGGAGGTGGAGAGATCCCTCCTCGTTGGACCGTCCTAGCCTTTATATATGAGGGAGGCTAGGTCTCAAGTATCAATATGAATAGGTTACAAGTTGGATTCAAACTCTAATCTTGAGATTTCATTGTCTTGCGCTTGAAATCCGTGTCCATATGAGCTTCGTACCAGCCGAACCGCCATGGACGTCATGGACCTTGGCAGGCCGCCGAGTGGACCCTCTGTTGGGCCACACCAGGTAGGCTATAGTCGGGTGCCTGTTGGGCATACCTATGTTACATATTCTTAGTCCTGGATCACTCTTGTATCTTCTCGCAACACTTATAGAATAGGACACATCTGGTGTTGTACAAATCATGGCATACATAATTGAACCAATAGTCAAAGCATATGGCATGATGACCATGTATTCTCGCTAAGCATATGTCCTTGAACATTGCGTCTTGCTAAGTGGCTTGCCATGCGCCATTGGAAGTGATCCTCTACGGGATTCCTCCATATAGAATCTCTTCAATATTTTTTCTAGATATGTATCTTAAGTAATCCCTATCAGGAGTCGAGATCTATCTCTATAGATCTTTATGCACAATATGTAAGCTGCTTCACCGAAATCTTTCATGGAAAAACTATTCTGCAATGATTCTATAATAGTGTTAAGAAAAGTTTTATTATTTCCAATTAACAATATGTCATATATAAATATAGTATAAAAATGCTATTAAGTTCCCACTTACTTTCTTGTATACACAAGCTTCTTCTCTGTTTTTTATGAAGCCAAAACCTTTGAACACTTCATCAAACCGAAGATTCCAATTCCGTGATGCTTGCTTTTGTCCATAGATTGAACGCTGAAGTTTGCACACCTTTCTAGCAGTCTTTAAATCACCCTCTGGTTGTACCATATACACATCCTTGGTAAGCTTTCCATTTAGGAACGCAGTTTTGACATTCATCTGCCATATCTGCCATATCTCGTAATCGAAATATGCAGAGATTGCTAGAAGTATACGAATAGACTTAAGCATCGCTACGGGAGAAAGTATGTCATCATAGTCAACTCCTTGAATTTGTCGAAACCCTTTTGTAACAATTCGTGCATTATGTACAGTAACATTACCGTCCATGGCTGTCTTCTTCTAATAGATCCATTTACATTCAATAGGCTTACCGCCTCCAGGAGGGTTTATCAAATTCCAAACTTGATTCTCATACATGGATTCTATCTCGGATTTCATGGCTTCTTGCCATTTAACTGTTGGGGTTCCGGTGGAGAAAACAAAAAAAGCTACGTCGAATCACCCTAATTCCCAAGATCTATATATTAGTAATGCAGTAACGACCGAGAGGTTTTAGATACATACCCTTATAGTCCGAAAGCGGTTAACGTTTCGAGGGGAACGTGGTTGAAGTAGCCGTGCTCGTAGCCGACCTCAAGGTCGCGAAGCTCCTCGCATGTCACCCTTTGGTCCATCAGCGTGCAGCAATCTGGCTCATGACATCCAAAGTTCCTCAAGTGTTGCACCTCATGGCTTCATACACATATGGTGTACGATGATAAACTCCGTATCCTTTGATCCCTGTTGGGAGTGCGGAAGTAGATCTCCGGCTCTTGGAATCCCCACAGTGCAATGAAGTGCTGCAGGTGCATCATCTCTTGCACAAACAACCCTGGGCCGTGACAACGCGTGGAGACAACTAGAGAGAGAGATATTGGAGAGGAGGAGGAGAGCTCTCAACTCATGGGATACAATTAATGTATTGGTTGTTTTTTCTCTAAGGGGGATAGGGGGGCTCTTTATATAGGGGGAGGGGCAGACTTTCCCCTCCCCAAAGCCAACCAGGCGACGGCCAAGGGGGGAGAGGCGGCGGCAAAGGGAGGAGGCAGCCCTAGGGCGCCCCAAACACTAATCCTAGCCGCCGGCCAAGGGAGGGGGCAGCTCTAGGCGCCCACCAAAACCTAGGCGCATGGGCTTGGTCCAGCCGTCCCACGACCCCCTCGTTGTCGCCGTCTCACGTCCGCCGAAGGTAAGGAGGAGCATGGGCACCGCCCTGCGCGTGACCTCAGAGGAGGAGGCCAGTCCGGCCCGCGCCCATCTCACAGCAGGGGCACCGCCCCGCCACCTCCGCCTCACTGTCCCGTCGTCCTCCCGCAGTAGGAGCATCAGGGTGAGCTCCTCGTTCCCCCTACCCTACTCCTCTGTCTACTTAGCTAAATTTTTCTGCATTTCAATAAAAACTCTAATCAGTATAAGCATAAAGTTTCAAAGAATCAAGATATGAAGATAATTGATACACCGAACAACTAGTATAAGCATAAAATCTTGATTTCAGTTGAAGTAAGGAATGTTGCTATCAAATCCTGGTTATGTGCGTTGATATGTCACACTCCTTTGGTTATGTGAGCTGAGCTGAAAACCCAAGTAAGGAATGTTTCTATTAAATGTTACAAACAAGGGCATTTCTTTTTTATGATGAAATAGGACCTGCTATTATATTCTTGAGCATCGGTATGAATTCGAAAATTAGTTACTATGGATCTCTATATATTCACTCTGTTGGTGTCCTGCAGTACTATGTAAATTTAGATATGATAACTTTCTTACTTAGATGATGAGGCGAAGCATTCAAACATTCATTTTTATATATCATTTGTTGGCCTATGATACCTGTTATATAAATCAAATGCTCAATGATGTTACATAGATCCATTGTTGCTGGTGATATAGGAGAAAAAGTAATTCTTCAAGCATTTTTATCATTAATTTATAATGTTTGTGTTTATTTAGATCATATATAAATTATAGGATAAAAAGTAATTCGTCAACCTGCTTTCGTTCCCTAGCTCCTGTAATTCACAACATAGTTCCTATTAGAACCATCTTGTGTTGTCTACTGAACTGATACATGCTAAATCTAGAATGCAGAATGTGTTGTCTACTGAACTTGAAGTAGGTTCATTCACAGAAACTTGGAGTAGATTCATACTAAATATTGGATTAGATTCATTCCTAGAAGTAGTAGTTACATTTACTGAATCATATTGTCTGAATCTTGGTGTAGTTGTATCATTTTGTAGTACTTAAAGATTGGACTATTGGTTTACTACTGTAACTTGGGGAGTACTTAATCTACTTTCATTACATCATTGTGCTACTATAACATGAATTTTTCTTAAAGTGAATTTCTTCATTTCAAATACTCTATTTGTACATGTGACTAGGTAATTCCTACTATTAGTTGGTCCTACTGTACTCCAGCTAGGTAATTTTGAATCCATGGTAGCTGTGTAACTTGATGTGAGATTTCGGTGTTCTTTCTGCTTGTTTAGTGATGGTGTATAAAGATATGAAGTTTGTCCTTTTAGCTTTATTTTCTCCCACTTTGCAAGGTTTTACTAACTCTTCAAATGCTCTTAATGGCACTATTCAAAGAACTGCCAGCGCATTTCTTTAGCATATGACAAGATCCAGGAGGCTTATTTATACTTGTACATGTGTTAGACTTATATGAGCATTTGAGTAATACTCCCATTCTAGTATCATTTTTAGTTTTTCTCAAATAATTGTTATATGTCTAATGATTATTGTCTTTTTAAGTAGTATGGTGCAGGGGGAGCCGACGTACAATGGTGTGTATATGAAGCCAACGAAGATCCCCACTTGGGAGGCTAAGATCACCGCCGATGGGAGGAGGCGCTGCCTTGGGACATGGCGGTCACCTGAGGAGGTGACACGTGCCTACGACTGCATGGCAGTCCAGCACTTCGGGGCGAAGGCGATCCTAAAATTCCCCGAGCATCGAGCTAGGGCCATTCAGAATATGCCTATGGATATGAGGGTTGCCACGATGGCGGAGGAGCGGGAGCACCGACTGGTCGAGAGACAGCTTCTTGACCCCTTGGTCTAGACACTCCGCAAGGATCCTACAATGATGGTGCAGCAGTACGAGGTCTTGGCAGCCATTCAACGCTAGCAACTCGCCACCGCGCGCCCTCAGGGCTGTACTACGGGTTCATCCCCGGTGACTTTACCATCACACCCATGTCGTCTGGTTCTTCCTTAGGTTTGTCTGACGACGACGACGCCTAATGTAGCTAGGACAGAGCCGTGTGGGATCAGCTACTTGTCATATATTACTTATCCCGCTAGACTTTCTGATGTTTTATTTGTGCTACATACTTATTTTATAACTATGTTTGTGGTACTTACTTTATAACTATGTTTACTTACTTTGGCATTGCATGGACATGAAGATTACCATACCTCTCCCTGCGAACTTTGGTGTTAGCCATTTAAAGTGACTCGCACAAGTCCTTTCTTTTTCAATGAGATAGTATGTTCTATGAAATTCATGTGGAGAATGTAAATATATATATATTTAATGAAAATCATGACTAATTGTTCTATCCTATGATTTTACTCAGTCAATCCCATGCGGTGCACGACTTGCTTTCGTCCCGACTCTTCCGATGAGGGTGAAGATATGTGTGAACTTTAGATAATCCTAGAAACCAATGTCCTAGCTACCTATATTGAACATTTGGTGTATATTGCTACTGTTTACTGTGTTAATATGTATTTTGCTGTCATTATCCTGTATATTGTGTATTCTCCTGTATACTATGAATTTGGTTTATTTTCTTATTATTATTTTGCTCTGGTATATAATATCCGTGAAACGATATGAGCGTCGGTGGTAAGGGCGCTATACCTCCGGTGAATACGATGATTTGCCGACGATAACAGATAATACCCCTGACGAATTTGGGGTGCACCGGCGATGTGTCCTTACCACCGGTGACATGGTCGCTGGCGAGCCCGAACTTGCTGTCGGTAGGCCATTTTGGTTAGCCGGCGATAGGGTTTTCCCTACTAGTCCCCCCTCTCTTGGTTTTTCCCTCATGGGCCCTTTTCCCTAGGAAACTTGACCCATTAGTGGAATAACCTTTTTAAATTAGATTTTAATATTAATTACATTAATTAATATTTAAATACATATTACCAAATTCGATTTGACCCAAAACACCTTTCGTTTACCCTTCTATATCCTATGAACAACTTCGAAGCTTCTCAGAATGATTCCGGTCCTCTCACGGAACTTTTCTGGTTTCCTTTATTTCTCCAAACAACTTTAGATCTCTCTCCGCGGAACAATTTCAGCTTTCTCTTTCTCAACTATGATTCTAACTTACAGATAATCTCCAGCTCATCGTACCCTTAAGTGGATCCCCTCATGGCTCGAGATTGGCATAGACATGATCTCTATCAATGATCAATAGCGGGACCGGATGCCCATGATAACCCATGTACATCAATGAAAAACTATCGATAAAAAAGTTGACGATGTGTTTCACAGTATATCACGTTGGGTCTATCCATTGTTGTTGTAATCTCGACAACCCCGGTCTCATATATCATCAACATTTCTACAACACTTTATGCTTTTTTTCCATATTCAGGAAACCAAGACTATCAATGATATACAAACTAGTCTTGGAGGTGAGACTAGGGATATCTAATGTTGTTTATAATTCTACACATTGTATTAGGGTTTTCCTCCAAATACTCATTATCTGGAACTAATATAATTGTAGCACAGAACAATAAACTTAATTATGATCCATTTACCATTGCCTCTAGGGCATATTTCCATCATAAACGGGAGATGGTCGGCTCCCCTACTAACGACATCTTCCATCTTGAGGCAATGCCTTATAATCAAAGGCTCATGACTCCAACCTCATCTTAACATGGTTGATTTGGTCGTCGGAGCTAGGAAACAAATGGTGGTTTGCTTCAATAAGTTGTCGCTTGATGTTTTTATCTGTATTGGCGGCGCTTGAGACCGAAATACATTCAATGGTCTCAGGTTATTACCTTTTAGGACGAATAGATCAAAACAATTAAAATAGAGTAGAGTGCAAAGCAACACCCATCCCGAGCAACACCTATAGATTCATGCTAAAGAAAAGCACCACCTATAGCTTTGCCCGTGTAACCAAGATAGCCACCGGCTAGTGAAAACTACCGACATTTCCCCGTGGCATGGACCCAACTCCGACTACCCCTAGGCTCAAGAGTGTCCACACAAACTAGGAAGCACATCATTTACGCGAGAGAGCGAGAGCGAGCGCAAGAGCAAGCGAGAGAGAGAGAGAGAGAGAGAGAGAGAGAGAGAGAGAGAGAGAGAGAGAGAGAGAGAGAGAGAGAGAGAGAGAGAGAGAGAGAGAGAGAGAGAGTCCAAGGAGAAACTATAGCCTCTCTGTCCTCGTCCAACACTATAGCCTATCCTTCCTCGTCATGTCTCCCAAAGGGATGGAAGTAGTGGCCCTTGAGCTCGGCGGAGTGACGTCCACATAAGCGTCCTATCAGATCCTGCATGGCGACGTCGAGGCCTCGCTCTTGATCATCATGGGGTATCTTGAAGGCAATTTCCTCCGTTGGAGGCTCTGACTGGCGTCCTGGCTGAGTCACCCTAAATCCCCACAAGTCCTTCCTCTCAAACTTACTAAGCTGAAGTCCCTTGATGGTAGGGATGGGAAGAGCGAGCACACTGACGAGCTGCAAAATGCGAGTCCCAAAGCGAGTTCCCTTGAACTCCTCGGCAGTCCTGTAAACAAAGCTAGGCATCTATTGCATAGGATGAAGTAAAGTTAGAAACAACACAGGTAAAAAGAAAAACATAAAGTAGCAAAACATAAGCCAATAACATTCAACAAAACATTAATCCACACAAGTCATGGCATACAATATTCAATCACAAGCACCAAGGTTTAAACACCACTTAGTCAAATTTTTGCCATACCACATAGGTCGGTATGATCAAATTATTAACGCGAGAAAACGCCAAGTGTGGTGGTCCAACTATAGGATACGTGTCCTTCACTCACTAGTCAAGGTAGCTATCTGGGCATCCTTGGAGGAAATCTGTTTGTCTTGATCACAAGACTCCCATGCTAAGTCTATGATATCCCTCCTTAGCTTTTTTATGGTGGTCTCCAAGTCTTGGGTATGTTTTCTCTCCTCTCTAAGATCATTTTAATTATCGAGCATTCTACACTTAAGCCTTTCTCCAAGTTCCTTGATGGCATTCCATGCTGCATTTCTTGCAGAGTCAAAGAATGACTATGCATTTCAGAGTTGGTGACCATGCCGAATCCCGACTCATTGTGGTTGTCCTCCTTGTTTTTATACAAGTGGAGTTGCACCCACCAATACTCTTCTCCTTCATCCATCACCGGAAATCCATTGTACACGGCTTCACCATTTATCTCCAAGCAAATCATGAGGTTCTTGAGTGCCTTGGGAAACTCCATCTCACACTCTAGGGTCATGGTCATCAATGGTCCCTTCCTGACGGATTCGTTGATGGCGGCCATCTACAAATATAGATGAGAAAGAAGATTAGGAGAGGTTTTACGAAATGAAAATATACAAGTGTGAAATTCATAAAGGTGTTGCATTTTCCTAGTGGCTTCCTTAGTCTAATCCATCTTAGGGTCACAATCCTACAGGCAACACAGTGCTCTGATACCATCTGTAAGACCTCACCCTTTAAGGTAAAGGTCCCTATGATTGCAGTGCTAGTCCCTCGATCGAATTGCTAGCACCCACGGTTTAAGATGAAGTACACAGATACAAAGGTCATTATTACATCGAAATTCTAGGAGTACAATAGTTCTTACAACTCCCAAGGCTAACATATAAAGAGTTCTTATTACATAGCATATAAATAAAGTCTTCATCTTCATGTGCCACAGGCAAACATGTTGAGTGTAGACTCATAACCCTACTCACCATCAGAGTAACCTGCAACATAATAAGTTACAGCCACAAGGGGTCAATACAGTTGGAATTGTATTGGCAAGTGATATCATAGATATATAGTAGATATTATCAACTACATGAATTTGGCTAAGTGCGGTTCAGGCTGGCTTTGCTCAAATAAGGTTTATCCTACTAGTTTGAAAATACCAAGTTTTTCTTTACAAAACACTAAGGAACTACCAATAGATATTGGTGAACCTCTACCCTTGTTCACCCACAAATTTTTAACTTAGAGAAATTGGGATGAGGAGATTCTTGAACCATTTCAATGTCTTGACGCTCATAATTGTCCATAACCGGGGACACGGCTAAGTACTTAGTTTTACCCTCTCGAGAGGTGGTGCACTTTCCCCACAAGACTCGACATGCATCGAGACGAGACTTTTCAGAAGCAATCCCTCAGACCACCATGGACGTGTTCCATCCTACCAACTCTACCACCATCTGTCCATCTGGTTGAGTTCTTGCAACTTAGTTGGTCAAGGGAGAGCTCATATGCCATGTGGTTGCACTAGAAGCTCCATGACACAAAAAATCTCAAATCTCTTTGTTCCTGGGTGGCCATCCACAAGTGTGATACATAGGGTAAACCATAGACATGGGCCCTGTGTAACCACTCAACACAAACCATACAAGTCCCATACCGCCCAGGTGTTTCATTAACAAGTTGTTTTCTTAGTCAAAAACATATAGGCATAATCTTTCCATAATATCATAACATGAATTTTTCACCCTTGAATTCTAATAACTAGGCTAAGCATACTAGCATATCATGTCTCCTAACATAGGGAAAATACTACCAATATATCATCTATAGGATCTACCAAAGCATAACATATACTTTGAAAAATTACCATGCAAATTCTAATCAAAATAATACTAATGCATTAGGAAAAATAGTAGGACATAAGATGAAATATCACTTGCCTTGGTATCTAGGAGAATAGGTACAATCCTCACAATCACACACTTCACAATCCACAAAATCTACACAACAAAATTCAAACAAAATATATACAAGTCAAGATAACAATCAAAAATAATATGAATGCATGCAAAAATGCAATGAGGTGCCTAACACATTTTTAAAACCAAACTCTACAGTACAAAAGACTAAGTATACCATTTAAAGTCTAAAACACAAAAAACACCTAAAATAATATTCTAAATAATTTTTATAGTCAAAATAGTCCTACAAATGACTCTGCATAAAATCCTAATTTTACAAAAGCAAATTACCAAATCAAGGAAATATATGCAAAGTTCACATTTTTCTGAATCCATATACACCTAATTTGTATTTTTATGAATTACAAATCAAAAGTTCTGAATTTTGCAAGCTTAAATATCTAATAGATAAAATCTGGATTTTAAATCAAATTCACAGACACACGGCAGCTTCTGATTGGTGCGTACCGGTTCGCGCGGATCACACGCACACATAGTCATATCTAAGTGAGATCTAGCAGCTCAGATCTGCCCGTACCCTTTTGGGCTGGCGTCTAATCTAGACCACTGGATCTAGATCCAGTGGATCCTATCGCTCTGACCTAAACTAGGCGGCGCAAATGGCATATGTGGCGGCGGCGTGCCGGCGAGGCCAGGGGTAAGGGAGGGGGCACAGTGGCTTACCAGGTTCGCGGTGACGAGGTGGTTCTGAAGGTGGTCGCGGACGGCGGAGGGGCGCACGGACACGGCGGAGGGGCGCACGGACACATCCAGTCAATTTTTGTGGCATTGCTCACATAAAAATATGAGCACTGCCACAGCTTGACGGTGTCGGGGAGCTTGAACCGCGGCATCGGCAAGGAGGACCGTGTGTAGATGGCACAACAGCCTGTCTACGTCAGCAAACCACCCTTGGAGGTGTTCTGGGCCTTGAAGTGGAAGAACTGGAGAAAGTTCACTACCTCAGGCCACACCCCAAGATATTATTCGCAGCATGCCACATGATGCGACAGCTGCGCAATGGCGTTGGCGCCCAAGTGATGAAGCTGGAGATCGAAGAAGAGAAAGAGCTGGAGGAGAAAGGGGCTGACGAGAAGGACGAAGCCGCGGGCAAAGTGTGGGAGGAAGACGAGACGCTCACCCTGCCGAGGATCCGGCACCCGATCCCCCTCCGGCGCGAGCCGGTGCTTCACGAGCATCGACGAGGGAAGAAACCTCCCCCGTCGATACTTGTTGACAAGTTCGTCGGTCACAAAGGACCCGCACCAGCCGCCGCGCTGCTCCGGCAGCATCTCGACAGAGGAGGTGGCCGTGGTGGACGGGGAAGAAGTGGCCGGCGGCGACAAGGAGAAGGCATGAAAGAGCAAAGGGCGCTGGAGTACAAGGGGAAGATGAGCCAGAGGATGGATAAGTGTGGGAACTGGTCCCCCTCAGAGCCCTATTTATCCCCGGACGACACCGTCGCCTCTTCGGCTTCTGCGCGACGCGTGGCGTTGCGGAACCATAGCCACATGACGCTCCGGCTCCAGATCCTCTGCGCAGTCATAATTGCCACAGAAGATCCGCGGGCATTACCAGGAGACGAGGCGTGCGTGCTCGCCCCGAGAAATCGCTGCGGCAAGTTGCGTGCGCAGTTGGCAAAACACTGACGCAGCGACACGGAAGTCAAACTGACGCGACATGCGCCAGAGCCGCAGTCGTGGGTGACGACATCAACGATGTCATCAAGCTAAACGTTTCATCTTCAGCTGCGCCAGCCGGTACCTTCCTTCGATGTTTACACCTAGTGGACGGCCATCGATTCAGCAGCCAGTTAAATCCAGCCGGAAAGCAAAAGCAAAAGCCGCAGCCGGATGCAATAAAACAACTCTCTCAGGACAAGAAGGAGCACGGAAGATCTTGCCCACCGGCCAAGCCCATACGTGCCCGGGGACTAGTGTCGGGGGTATAACCCCCGGGTGGGGAAAGCCAGGCACAAATAGGCTAGCTCCAAAAGATGCAGGCCGCCTGGCCTCTAGGAAGGACAACTCTAGCTAACTGGCGAACACACCCGGCTGGGCTTATAACCTTCCCGGATGGCCCGTCTAGCCGGTGGCCAGAAGAACCGGCCGGGTGGCCGTTTCCACCCGGCTCACCTCGGATTCGATGGAGAGCACGGAAGGGCTGACGCTCTGTGCGGGGTACGCCTCTAGCTCTCCCTCGTCATCGGGCTAGCTGGCATGCCATCATGACCAGCGCTACCCGACAAAGATAAAGCAAGGTAGTCGGCTGGACTGGCGAAAGCAGTCCGGGTGACCGTTAAAGTAAGGATGACGCCCCAAAGGAAGCCCGAGTGACCGCTAAAGAGAAGGATGACGCTAAAAGAAGGGCGGACTAGGTCCTGGCCCACCGGCTGGGCCCTGCAACCGGCCCTGTCCTGTAGACCCATATCCAAACAGTAAACCCTAGGACCCGATCTGTAATCTGCCCCCCAGACCAGTATATAAGGGAGGGAAGAGCTAGGGTTCTAGGTAGGCAACACTAGAAGGATAGAAGTGCTAGCATCAAGTTCCCATCTTCCTCTAGCTCCCAATAGTGTCCAAGGAAACAGCTCAAGGAGCATATGTATTGAGCATCAGCTCCCACATGTAGTTCATCTTGCAGGAGTAGGGGTGTTACCTCGCTGAGAGGGCCCCAAACCTGGGCACGTCCCTGTTTTGCAGTTCACCATGCCCAACCCGTCGTGAGCCACTGAATGCATCCGTGTGTCCCTTCTTTGCCATCCCCGATGGCACTGCCGTGTTCCACACCATGCCACGGTGGCTATTCCTCGTCGGAGTAGAGACGAGTGTCGGGTGCTATCAGTCGACAACGGGGGCGACGCTATGGGGAACAAGAGGACAAAAGGCATGCATAAAAAGGTGTGCAAGGAAAAGGAGAGCATGCTCGTTTGAACCAGAGGTCAAGGCGCGCACGGTACTCACCGCAATACCTCACCGGAGTTCGTTGGGCAGCGGTAGTGCAAAGCGAAATTCGGCGCTCCGGTGGTTTTGAGTGGGGGAAAATGAAGCTGGTGCCGAGGGATTAAGTAGCTAGGGCGAGGGAGGGAATCACACCCGCAATAACTCGTAATCAAGCGCGAAATCAAAGGGGAAACGGCCGCGGCGGAGCTGGTCGTGCGCGGTGTTTGGGGACGAAGGGGTGAGGTGGCAGTGGGGGCCACTTGTCAGTGAGGGGGTGCGCGCGTGCGGGGTGAGAAACAGAGGGGAGAGGGAAGGACCCGGGTGGGCTATATGGGCCACGGGTAGTTGCTGGGCCAGATGGCTGGCTACCTCTCTTTTTTTATCCTTTTCTTTTTCAGTTTTGATTTTTCAAATAAGATTTGAATGACTAAATCAACTCCAAATCTTTTCAAACTTTCACCACATTTTTGTGAGGTGATCCTAGTGCTTAAGAGTGTGTCAAATACAACAAATCACTCCAAAACATTTTGGGGTCATAAAATAAAAATAAACACATGCCCCATACATATAATATAAAGGGGTATAAAAATAGGGTTTTGTTAGGGTTTAAACTTTGAAATTTTTTGTGCAATGTAAACATGCCATGATGATATGAATGCAATGAGCATGTTTTGGATTTGATGAAATTTGGGATGTTACAAATCTAACCCCCTTAAGTTGAATCTTGCCCTGGAGATTCAGTTTGGCTAGAAAATAGGTGAGGGTGATCTTTCTGAAGCTCATCTTCTCTTTCCCAAGTTGCTTCTTCCTCGGTATGATGATTCCACTATACTTTGCAGAATTTGATTGTCTTAGTACGAGTGACTCTTTCTGTTGTCTCGAGAACCTTGTTAGGTTTCTCTTCATAAGTGAGATCACTCTCGAACTGAACTTCTTCCAATGGTATAGTGTCCTTCAATGAAGTTTCTTCCATTTCTGGGTGACATTTTTTCAATTGGCTTACATGAAACACATTATGCACTGCCGACAGTGATTCAGGTAGTTCTAATTCATAGGCCACTTCTCCTTTATGGCTCAAAATCTTGAATGGTCCTACATATCGAGGTGCCAATTTCCCTTGGAATCCAAATCTCTTCACACCACGATGTGGTGAGACTCTGAGATAAGCTCTATCACCTACCTCAAAGGTGACCTCTCTACGTTTTGGATCTGCATAGCTCTTTTGTAGGGATTGGGCTATCTTCTATCATTCTGACTTTCTCTTTGGCTTCCTTGATCAGTTCTAGTCCGAATAAGTTTCTTTCTCCTACTCCACTCCACAATAATGGTGTAGTACACTTCCTTCCATAAAGGAATTCAAATGGAGCCATCTCTATGCTTGATTGATAGTTGTTATTATAAGAAAAGTATGCGTATGGCAGACTTTCATCCCAACTAGATCCATAGTCTAGCGCACAAGCTCTCAACATATCTTCCAAAATCTGGTTGGTTCTTTATGTCTATCCATCGGTCTGAGGATGAAAAGTTGTGCTGAATTCTAGTCTTGTTCCCAATGATTCATGCAGTTATCGCCAAAAATGCGAAGTGAACTGAGTTCCTCTGTCAGACACAATACTCTTAGGTACTCCATGTAAACACACGATTCTGTTCATATAGATCTTAGCCAATTTAGCACTTGTATAGGTGGTCTTCACGGGTATGAAACGAGCCACTTTAGTTAGGCGATCCATAACAAACCATACAGAATCATATACAGATCTGGTCCTTGGCAGTCCGGTGATTTTATCCATAACAATTTTATCCCACTTCCAATCAGGTATTGGTAGTGGTTGCAATAACCTCGCCGGTTTCTGATGTTCCGCCTTCACTCGAATACACACATCGCACAAGGCAATATGTTCTGTGGTATCTTTCTTGAGATTGTTCCACCAAAATCTTTTTGTCACATACATGTACATCTTGGTGTTGCCAGGATGAATAGAATACGGTGAATTATGTGCTTCTTGCAAGATCAATTTCCGAAGTTTAGGATCTTGTGTAATGCAGATACGCTTTCCATACCATAAAGTTCCTTGTTCATCTTCATGGAATCCTTTCGCCTTTCCTTTACCAATTTTACTCTTAATCTCCTCTATTTCCTTGTCCAACTTTTGGGCTTCCTTCATTTTATCCAACAGTGTTGGTTGAACTTCCAATGACATGAGATACCCTTCAGGCACTATCTCCAATCTTAGATCCTTAAATTCGGCACACAGATCTTCTGGCAATTCACCTTTGGTGAGGCCATTCACATAAACTTTGCGGCTTAAATCATCAGCTATGACATTCGCTTTAACGGGATGGTATTGCAAACTCAAGTCGTAATCCTTGATGAGTTCGAGCCATCTTCTTTGTCTCATGTTGAGTTCTTTCTGGGTGAAAATGTATTTCAGACTCTTGTGATCGGTGAACACTTCACAACGCTTTCCCAACATATAGTGTCTCCATGTTTTGAGTGCATGGACAACAGAGGCCAATTATAAGTCATGCGTAGGATAGTTTACTTCATGAGTCTTGAGTTGTCTCGAGGCATAAGCTACCACTTTTCCATCTTGCATTAACACTCCACCCAAACCTTGGTGAGATGCATCACAATAGACTTGGAAGTCTTTCTCTAGATATGGCAAGCATAAAACTGGTGCTGACACCAATCTTTTCTTCAACTCTTGAAAACTGGTCTCACATCCTTCAGTCCATTCAAACTTCTTTTCTTTCTTTAGTAACTCCATCATCGGCTTAGCTACTTTCGAGAAATTCTTGATGAACCTTCTATAGTATCCCGCCAAGCCTAGGAAACTACGGACTTCTTTAACTGTTCTGGGAGATTCCCACTCTATTACAGCTGATACCTTTGCGGGATCGACGGCTATACCATTCCCGAACACAATATGTCCAAGAAATCCAACTTCATTCAGCCAAAACTCACACTTACTAAACTTGGCATACAACTTGTGCTCCCTGAGTTTCTCGAGATCAAGCACAAATGTTCTTCATGCTCTTCATTGCTCTTGGAATAAATCAATATGTCATCGATGAATACCACAACAAAGTTGTCCAGAAACTCCATGAACACCTTGTTCATCATGTTCATGAAATAAGTTGGTGTATTATTTAGCCCAAACGGCATCACTATATACTCATACAATCCATATCTCGTGGTAAAGCAGTCTTTGGTATATCTTGTTCTCTAATCTTTAGCTGAAAATATCCTGATCGAAGATCAATTTTTGAGAACACATGAGCTCATTCTAGCTGATCAAAGAGATCATTGATTCTAGGTAAGGGATACTTGTTCTTTATGGTCACTTCGTTAAGTGATCGATAATCTATGCATAGCCTCTGACTTCTGTCTTTCTTCTCGACAAACAAAACTAGTGCACCCTAAGATAAAGAACTCGGTTGGATAAATCCTTTCTTTAACTGTTCTCCAAGCTGTTTCTTGAGCTCTTTCAACTCATCAACTGACATCCTGTAGGGTCTCTTTGCTATGGGTCCAGATCCGTGTAGTAAGTCAATCAAAAACTCCACATCCCTATCTGGTGGAATTCCTGGTAATTCTTCCGGAAACACATCCGGGTACTCCTTCACTACTGGTACACTGTCTATGCTAACCCCCTTAAGAGATTTTAACTTACTCCCTTTGGGTTCAAAGTTAGACTTGAACCTAATCTGATTCTTTTCTAGGGTTGTGAGTGTAACAGTTCTTTTGGCACAGTCTATTACTCTCTCATAACGGGTCATCCAATCCATGCCTAATATTACATCTAATCCTTGGGATTCTAGGATTATCAGACTAACTGGAAACTTGTACTTTCCAAACTCTAGAACTAGTTGGTGACATCCAAAATTTACTATCATATCTCTACCTAGGGAGCTTACTTTAATAGGGCATCCAATTGTTTCAATTGGGAGTCTATTTTTGTCTACAAATGCTCTTGATATGAATGAATGTGATGCGCCGGTATAAAAAATGATAAGTGTTGGAAATAAATTAATCTTGAACTTACCAGCCACAACATCAGACTCTTCTTGGATTTCCTCCACATTGATGTGGTTCACATGACCCTTCTGAAAAGGGTTTGGCTTGTTGGCTTCATCAGTCTTCTTTTATGGGCATTCATTTGCATAGTGCATAGTTTTCTTGCACTTAAAACATTCAACCTGACTGATGTCTCTCTTTGCTGGATGATTTCCATTGCCATGTCCATTATGGTGACTCTTGTATCCACTCTTGTTGTTTCGGTGATCTCCATTATTGTGTCCACGATGTTTATTGCTATCGTGGTGACGGTTACTATTGTGGTGGTTGTTATGATTCCCGTGTTTGTGGGATCCAGAACCTCCACTTCCTTCACCAGAAGAACGCTTGTGAGATGATCCAGATCCATGCTTATAAAAATGATGCTTCCTCTTCCTATTCGCCACTTGCTTCATCTTGCTTTCCAAGATGGTATCTTTGTCACATAGAGATTGAAAAGTTGGAACATATGCAAATAGATAGTTGCATGCACATCTCATCATTCAGTCCTTCAAGGAACTTCTCCTTCCTCTTTGCATCGGTGTCAACATCATCCGGTGCATAGCGTGACAAATTGTTGAACTCTTCAATATATTCAGAACACTATGATGGCGTTGTTTAAGGTTGTGAAATTCCTTCTTCTTTGACCCCATCACTCCTGAAGAAATATGAGCAGTGCGGAATCCATCCTCAAATATTGTCCAAGTAACTTCTTCAATAGGGGTAGTGATTTGGAAGTTATCCCACCAAGTAGCTACTGGTCCTTCTAGTAGGTGTGCTGCAAACCTGACTTTCTCCGCATCAGTGCAACCAACTATGACTAAGTTGCGGTGACCCAGCATACCACTTCATGATGTAGTACACTATAGTCGTTGACATAACACCAATGAAACACTGTTTACTAGTATTACATCCCTTAGAGTGGTACAACAGAAACACAGCAGGTCCAAGACATGACTATAGGTTACAACTCAACTCTTTACACAAGATCCAGAGAACACTCTAGGTTAAAGAGAGAGAAAGAAACTTCTTACAAAGAAGAATCAGGAATAAACAACTCAAAAACTATCATACTAATAAGACTAGTATCTAAACTATTGGTTTGGCATTAATGCTATTGCAATACACTACAGGAATAGGTTCTAAGGCTAGAGATTATATTCCTAACTAATCAGTAGCTTCGTCTTCACTTGAGTTGATGTATATGTTGACTTTCTTGACTTCATTGAAGACTTGAGCTATTGGTGAGGACTTCTTCGAGTAGAAGTTGATGTAGACGTCATCTGTACTGGCTTTAGAACCTAGCAAGGGTTAAGAAGATACGTTGAGTACGAGCGTACTCAGCAAGTTCACTAGAAAAGGAGTGTTTGATGCACTATATCTACAGCCACAGACCATAGGTCGTAGGCAATGCAAGTTTTCGTAAACATTTCTTCAAAGGTTGCTTTTATTCTGAAAAGCTATGTCCGTCATCCTTCACGGGTTTACCAGAACTTTCATAGAGTTCATTTCCCGCCGCGTTCGCAGCTCCTTCCCCGAACAGGGAGTAACAAGTTACAGTTCTTACACTCTGCAGAGGTGCGTCACTTTACCCATGAGAGACCTTAGCCTTGTTGCACAACCAAGTAATGACCTTGTCCATACTTCCTTGGTATGGGGACCAGTCTAAGATCCAAGCCAATCACTGCCCTCTCCGCGACCTCATATGTATCAACGATCCTTCGGGGCCGGCTCACCTCCGTTAAGCCCCCTTTCGGGCAGGCTAAAACCCTGATGAGTTCCCGAAAACTTTATGACATGGTGATGCCCGGACGAGTACCATTTAAATGGTATATCCCTAAACACCATTCATAGATAATCTAGACACCAAAAGTGTGGGGAGTCAGGGTGCCCACCCATATGTTGGATCCGCGCAAGGAATCACAACGTCACGTTAAGGTCGTCTTGCCTCCATACGAGAGGAAAAGGATACAACTGACTTCTTCGTCCCATTCCAAATCTCATGGTTAACACGTAATATATGGCGCAAGAATCGCTGGCGACATTGGTTGTTAAATCCTAGGTGATATAGTCCTGAACAGTGGTATTCCAACTGCCAGATTTAATAGATTAGCTGATCACCCTGGACCAGTAACCAATAGTTCACACTATTATCAAAAATAGTGTTTTCTGACCTTTTTCAAATGCAGGTGATGACAACACTGGATTTACAAAATACTTTACAGAAAATAATCAAAGGACATGAGCAAGTGTGAACTTGCCTTTTGTGATTGCATGATTATGCACTCACGGTCTTCAAGATAATATAAAAGATCCAATATCTGAAATCAGCATCATTGGTCCGGTAAGTACTAATGTTTAAATAAGCAAGACGCTATTATGCACATGTAATGTAATGCAATTTGATAAACTCGAATCCCGGGAATAACGTTGTGCTAGGGTTTGGAAACTAGAAATGGTTACTTTAGAATGTGTTGTCCTTTTAGATAAGTTTCATACTTGTGCTTCTTATTAAGGCTCGTGAGTGTGTGTGAAACAACATGTAAGTATAATAAAGCACACACAATAATGGAATACTCAAGTGGGAAATGTATCTGTAGACTATGTATATAAGGTTTGTTCATCATTTAAAGATTTCATAAAAATGCTTATGTCTTTCTTTATAATGTACCTTAAACGAATAACTTTTGAAGAAAATCTTACTTAGCTAAGGAGAAGTATTTAAATTTTAAGTTAACCTTATTAGGTGTTCTTTCAAGTTATAGTCTTTAAGTAAGAAAGAATTGCTTTATTTGAATAATGATATTAGTAGTATTTGAGACTTATCTATCTTGGTTTTTAACTTGGTTAGTTTGGTATTAAGATGCTCTATAACTTAATTATAACAGACCAAAGTTAACTATAAAACACATAACAAAGTTTTAGCATAGTATTTAAAGTATTATAGACTAAAGTTAACTTTAAAGACATAGATGGACTTAGAGTATATTGCTTATGTTATTTGTACCTTGTTTACTTTATAATGTTTCCTTAAAGTCACTTAAGAATGGTTATACTTTTATTTGGTGTAGTGGTTTCTTGATTTTTAAATGGAATAGAATCATTTTTCTTTTTGTGAATGAATGGTTATAATTGGTAATCAGGGAAATGACATTACTTAACTACTTATGGTTCACTATAGGGTTTTGATTTGTTTATAAACTGGTGGTTAAAGTAAAGGAATAGGTTTTATCTCATTACAAATTATTCTTGGAGATTTTATATTAGATAAGGATCCTTTTATAAAATAATCTACACTTATGGTTGAAGGATAATTCAATAAAATTGTATTTAAAATGTGTTAAACCATTTTGACTTCATATGATCAATATTCAAGACTAATACTATTTATTAGACTTTAATTAGTTAATTTTAGAATATTAGCAAATTTTATTTACCCTTATATGAATTATTAACTAAAGAAATAGGTTTAAATTCAAGTTATTAAATTGTTTAACTTTTTATTTAACTCAAAAGTGTAATATTATATTTTTAACATGTAGATATTATTTTTGTGATCATTTTGATAAATTACATTTATTTTTGTGATTTATAAATAATAAGATATGATTTTTATAAGATTTATTAATTTATAAATAATTAATAAATAACAAATATTTAATTAAGTGAAATAATAATGTATGATTATAGATTTGAATTATAGTTCTTATTTTTCTAAGATTTTTGGTATTTTATTTATATTTTTAACATTTACCATTATTAAAATATGAATTATTAAAGTATTAATACTTATAAAATCTTTATTAAATAATAATTATTTAAATTGTTGTCATAATAATGTTTGATAATGACTTAATGTTATAGATTTTATTTTTCTGAAAATTTTCATATATTAAACATATTTTTCTGAATTATAAAACAAAAGTTATTAAATTTACAAGATTTAATTACTTTATTTCAATTTCTGGAATGTTTATATTTGAATTAATATTGTTTTATCAATTTTCTAAATAGACACAGAACTTTTACACCGGACACACATCTAGCCCTAGTCACTGACCATTGGGCCCTAGGCCACGTCACACTCCACCTCAGCAAAGACTGGTCAACATGTTGAACTCGTCAAGGATGACGTGAGCAGGGCGTCAGGATGACGTCAGTGCGGTCACCACCGCCAGTTGATGGTCGCCGGCGACGATCTACGGCGCCCCAGCAAGCGAAACTAGTCTAGTTTGTATCAGCGCGACGTGATGAACCATATAATGGCGGCACTGCTCGAAAATAGTCATCGGAGCTACTGGAAAGACAACGACTGACGACGGCGCACAACGGTGCTACGGCGCGAGCATGCTAGGGAGCGCGTTGGTAAGAAAAGAATGATGCTTGAGCATCAGTGACTCACCCTGGTTGCAGTGGTGGTGTTGGCGAAGACTGGTGTGGTCGGAGACGAGCTCTCCGACAAGGATTCCGACGAACTGCCGTAGAAAGGAACGGCAAAATTTGCCCTCTCCAGTGCTCTCCTTGATGCAAGATTCCACCCAGAGGATCTACGGAGCACGGGGCATCTCCATGGATACTTGGAAGAGAGTGGGGAGGTGCGAAGGCGTGGCGAGCTAGGATTTCAGCTCTAAGGAAGAAATCGAGAGAGAGAGAGAGAGAGAGAGAGAGAGCTTCAGAGGAAGAGAGAGTGGATGAGGACGAGCAGACGGCGTCGTGGAGTTCTTATCCCCTCCTCCAGGAGCGGCGGCACGCATCATAGCGCGGCGGTCGATCGACGGCGGAGCTCCGGCCAGCGAGCTGCTTCCAGTAGGCGAGGAAGACGATGATGGAGCTTTTTGGGAAAACCCCCTGGAACTTTTCCTCTCTTGACCCGCAGTCCTCTCGCTGGCCCACTCGTCAGTCACTGAGTGAGATGGGTCGGCTGGTTCTTGGGCTAAGGTGGCTGCTACGGGCTGCTCGTGAGCAGTGGATAAGGAGAGGAAGTTGGGCCATGGGCCAGATTTAATCTCCTTCTATTTTTTTCCTGGTTCTTTCCTTTTTCCATATTCTGTTTTGTTTACAGATTTGAATTTGCATCTTTGTTTTTGAATTTTCTTTATGGGCTTTATTTGCTAAATAATTGTAACTATATTAAAAGGTATCTACTAGCATTTTGTGAGTTTTTATTCAATAATGTTATATTTCTTTATTTTCTGTCTAGAATAAACCATGTATTTATATTATAATATTTCTTTCTTTTTAGTATTTGTAAGAGATTTTGTTATGAATTTTTAATTTATCTTATAATCATAAACTTGTTAAAGAATGCATTACTTTTAACTTATGGAATTTGATTCTCATTGACTTTTATTATTAAAGAAATTTTTATGTGGTGACCTTTTATTTTTGTATGATAAATAGAGTTCTAGGGAATTAATTTGGTTAATATTATTCCCATAATTTTAGGAAATAACCATGTATACATTTAATTAAAACTAATATAGGAGTTAAGGTTTGAATTGAAAATGCTTACCCTAGTGTTTAGGGTTCTTACTATACTTATATTCTTTTGTTGATATGAGTAAATATTAATAGCTAAACATATTGTCTTTATGTTTGTGATCTTTAATGATATCACCTTTTTTTGAAATAGAAAGTTATTATCTGGAATGTCTTATGGAAAAGTATTGATAAAAATAATTCCTAAGCACATATGGTTATGATAATTGGAAATGACAGAGATGTGCTTAAGTGATTTGCTATAGGAAATATTCCTATAAAGCATTATGGAAATAAAATGATTTATCCAACAGATGAGATGGATGTTAAGCTTGATTATGGATTTAGGGTTTAGTGTTTACCAAGAATTCCTATCTTCCATAATTCAGAATTCTTGACTTCTTCTTAAAGAATTCCTTTCCTAGATATACTACTCCTTCATATCCATCATCATGTGCTAACATGATGAGCTTTACTTCACAAGAATATTCTTATCCATCTTTTATTCTTCTAAATCTATACTTGGTTATCAAACTGTTCTACTACTAATAATCTCCAATCCAACAGATGGTCACAATTACCTTTGTTTATACCCTTCCTTTGTTATCTATCACCAACATTGACGAGGTTTCGACTCGTCAATGCCCATTGTTATGGACTTGGGTTTTGGAGAAGATGGGGATGCTAGAGATCGTGGAACGGTTAACAGACAAGCAACCAGGGGACACGAGATTTACCCAGGTTCAGGCCCCCGGAGGGAAAACCCTACTCCTGCTTGTCTGCTCTTGATTAGGCGGAACCGACGATTACAGGGGTGCGCAGATTCGATCTGGCGTGGAGGTGCGTATGCGAAAGTGTGAGTCGAGAGATCTAGGCCGTGCCCTCCTGGCCTTTATATAGGCTTAGGCAGGTCCCTGGCATAGACCTAGTCGGTTACAAGTTCTAGGGTTTTACCCCTTGAATTTCCTATCTACGCTAGTCTTGCTCTCCAAGGATCCGAAGGCGTCATGGGCCTTGGCCACCCGAAAATCTTCATGGGCCAGCGTACATCCGCTGTGGGCCTTCCTTGGGCTGGACCAGGTATGCTGAGGTCACGTACCCGTAGGGTATAACCATGTCAGTAGCCCCTGAGTGATCAGTCGAATCGTAGATTCGGCTGAGGACTCTTGAATCCTTCGGGTGCAACTATGTATTAACAGTATGTGTGTAGGGATTGTTGATGCGTGTGCCTGACTCACCCGACAGATCAGGGTCAGTTAACTGTCTTAGGACGAAACAACACGATCTTCCTCAGGTTCGAGTCCCTCAACCCGAAACTGGAACATATGCTAGCATAATTCAACTCAGGCCTCGGAGGACTTACAGGAGTGGAATTCCAGTGAATTTAATTGATGTACCCAACGCGTCCGTCGGGATTTTTCGTCGCACCTATTAGCACGGGTTTTTACTAGCAGAGCGCAGTCGTGTGCGTTGCCAGGCCATCAGATGATATTTGTAGGTCTTATCTTTGTGTCGCAGACACAACATCCGAATGTTTGTCACCGCGGAGGTGTTTCGGGTGGCCAAGGAGATCATTGCTCACTCAGCGTTTTGTTGGGGTAGAGTTGCCGAAAAAGTTTTTGCTTGCTGATCTGAAAGATCACAGTCGAAGTTTTTATAGGGTGCACGACCAGCGCTCCCTATGGGAGTAGCCCCCCAGTGTCTGTTCGAGTCGTAGACTCGAGCGGAGACTTTAGCTCAAAACATTGTTCAGTTGTTAGCTCAAAACAAAAAAAATCGGATGCTTAAATCCATCCTCCCTATGGGAGTAGCCCCCGAGTCCGTAGTGGAGTCGTAGACTCGACGTAGGACTCGAAGAAATATTTTGTCTTTATTCGTCTTTCGGGTGCGCGGCCAGCGCTCCTGATAGGAGTAGCCCCCGAGTATTTAGTCGAATCGAAGATTCGAGTGAGTACTCTTAGCTGTGGAGCCGAAGAATTGTAGTTGGTGCTAGTATAGCTTTTGATGACATCAGTGCTGATGATCAATGACCTCAAGCGTCTGCTACGCCAGAGATGAATTGACTGGACGAACGTGGGTCCCACTTTCTGACCTTGAATTGACCGGTCACGCGCGGCGTGGAGATAATTACGGCGTCTCCTCGATTTCCGCGCGTAGTGGACGGCGTGGTAACGACGGTTCGTTGTGATGCTGACACGTGTATGGTCAGATCTGCCGTTGGCGTTAGGTCTTGTGGATGGACGGCTGCCGTGCATCGTCTTCGTTGTTATAATCATTGGTGAAAGCTGCGGTTTGTTTTCACCGCATCAGTTCTTGTTTTCACTGCCTCCTTGTGCTCGAGCGATCTTTGCTGCACGCTGGGATTTGCTTCCACATTTCCATCTTCTTTTCTGCGCTTTCACCGCCGGCGCCGCCGCAGCGCGATGGGGAAACCAAAGAAATCGTCATCTGCCGTTGGGACCAGCGCCGCTAGAGGAAAGAAAGGCGCCACCGCTACCCGTCTCACCGACGGTGGCTGGCGACGATCAGAGACGCGGCAGAGCGATCTCCGCAAGCTTCGCGAGCGGGGTCTGATCCCACAAGATAGGGAGGCCTTCAGACTCCCTGGCAACGAGGTAATCCCCCGTCCCCCAGCTGGGTATCGGGTTATGTTTATTGCCTTCGTTATGCGTGGGTTTTCCTTTCCATTCCACAACTTCCTCCATGGGCTGCTCTTTCTCTATGGCATCCAACTTCATCATCTTTCGCCTAATTCTCTTCTCCACATTGCTTGCTTCATCACTTTTTGCGAGTGCTGGCTCGGCATTGAGCCGCACTTTGGCCTCTTCCGGAAACATTATTCCGTGAAGAGGCAGTCAGGTTCGGATGGTGTGTATCCCATTGGGGTTGCATCATCTCCCTTAGTCCCAATCTTCTTTTCTTTTCCTTTTCCATGTCCGAATCTGTCCAGTATTGGCGGAGGCGATAGTTTTATATCCGCGACTCCGTAGTGCCTGGGCAAGATTTTGGTCTTGTTCCTTTTGACCCCTCCCAAATGATTGAGCCGAAAAGGTCTTGGAAAAACAAAATTTTGGACGGCGAGGTGGCGGAGATAGAGGCCCTTTACCGTCGAGTGGAGGATCTCCAGCTGATTCCGGAGAAGGCAGTGAACGGCGTGGACATCATCCGGACGTTTCTCGAGCGTCGGGTGCAGCCTCTCCAAGCAAGGGCGCACCCGATGTTTCTTTATTCTGGGCGCCGTGATCCGACGAGGGTTTCGGCTGAGAAAATCTCCGAGGGGGATCTTGACAGGGCCCTTCGCTCGCTGCTGAAGTTGAAGGCCGGAGAGGAAATCCCTGGGAAGTCGCTGACTCCGCCGTTTTCTTCGGCGTTGGCTGTTCCACAGGTGTAGATTTGTGCGCGTAGCGCTTTTTTGTCGACTGCGTATTTATTTCCTTTGTTTGCTAACAAAGTCCCTTCTGGTTTTGCAGAGCTTCAAGGTGCCGGGCATGGTACCGCCATTGCCGGAAAAGTATCTGAATGCCCCGGATAATGAAGTGGTGGAGTCCGTGTCTGAACTTCCTTCGGCGCGATCGCCAGCTAAAGAGGTCAACGAGTCGAGCGAGGACCATACTCGCAAACGATCGCGGAGCTCCAGCGAATCTTCGGATGCATCGACTCCTCCGACTCCCAGAAACCCTCTGTGCCTTGATCGTCATAGTGACGGGCATGGAGGTTCTTCCTCTCCCATTCCTGCCATTCCTGTGCGGGCTGTAGCACCGCATCCGCCAGCGAAGCGGAAGAAGGAAGAAAAGAAGGAAGAGAAAAAGGAGGAGAAGAAGGATGAGAAGAGATCCCGAAGGACTCCTCCTGTTTTCGACCTTAGCTCGCTGGGCTCGTAAGTTTCTTGTTATACTGCTGTCCCCCTTTTCTTGTTGACTTTGTACTTGTTCTGATTTTTTCGTATGCAGGCATTCTTCCCACGACTCCTCCAGTGATGATGCTCGGGAGATGATGGGGGAGTCGAAAGTTGCGTATCCTCCTCCTCAAACGGTGGCAACGTCAGGGGGCGCCGCTCCTGATCCTCCTCTGCAGGAGGTGAAGGTGGTTGCGCCTCAGAATTTCACCAGGTCGGAGTCGCCATCAGAGCATGTAAGTACCTCTGCTTCGTACCACGGGGGGAGCCCCCGGGTGTATGAAAAAATTCGTGTCTTGTTCTTTTTCGAATCTTCGGGGGGGGGGGAGCCCCCGAGTGTTTTCGTGTTCGAGTTTTGGCTTTAATCCTTAATGTTGGGCGCAGCCCCCAAGTCCTTTTTCCTTACTGGTGTCTCTTTTTCTGCAGCCTTTTGTGCAGGAGGCCAAGCGGCTGGTGCAGGAGCGCCTGGTGCTGGAGGCTAATCTCCGACAGCTTCAAGGTACTGTTTGCTTTTGGTGCTTCTTTTATTTATTCTGGTCTCGCTCTCTGATGTTTGCTTGTTTTGAATGCAGAGGAGCATAATACTTCTCTCCGTGAGGTCGACGCTCTCAACAAGAGCCTTGGTCAATCGGAGAAGAAGGCCGAAGCCGCCGTTGGTGTGAAGGAACGCCTCGAGCTAGAGCTGACTAAGGCAGCCGAAGCGAAGGAGCGTCTGCAGCAGGAGGCCGCGGACCGTGAGGAGCAGCTAGCCACTGTTGCGGCTGCTCGTGAGAGAGGTGGCGGGCAAGCTCATGGCTGCTGCCAAGGCTATTTCGGGTAAGTGTTGTATTTGTGCTTGTTTATTCGTGTTTCTTGTCTTCTTCTATGCTGCTTTTCTTCATGTCTTCTCTTTTTTTTTGTCTCAGATGCTGCAGGCATCGAGTTTGACCGCAGCGCTCTAGAGCACGGTAGTGCTCTAGATGATGCTACTGCAGCGGTCGAAGATCGCTGCAGCACCGTCGTCAGCTCCCTTGCCAAGGCGAAGGAGGTCCTTGGCCGCTTCTACAGAGAGCTTGTCCCTAAGGGCGCGGCCCTCGATGATGTGGATGCTCTGGTGGAGGCTTTGTCAGCCGATGCGCCTGCGGCGTACAAACGCAAGCAGAAGGGCATCGGCGCGTCCGTCGGGATGGCGATGGCCTTGACGGCTGGAGCGGAGCTGGACCTGCCCCAGATCACTTCCCGGATGCCGACAACCGCAGATGGATCCGAGGTAGCCTTTGCTGCCTACTCTGCTCGCTGCAAGCGATATGGGCCGCAGCTCATTGATTTGCTGTCGGAGTATGCACTGCGGCAGCAGGGTGGGGCCAAGGCTAGGCAGTCCGGCTCCGAGGCGACTCACGGTGCCGCGTCTTAGGCGTTGTAGACGTAGGATAATTTGTAGTCTGCTTTTGCTGTAAATATTTTGATGAACACAATTCTTCTGCCACGTAGTGGCCTTTTATGTGCTGAATGAATTCGCCTGAGTTGTGCTCTACCACTGTCTGAATGTTTGTGTCCCTTTGCTTTTCTGCTGTTCTAGGTTCCTTCGGGTGCTGACCCTGTTGACACCTCGCATGCAGCGCAGCTGCGGCCATCATTGGATGATTCCTCGCATCTCGCTTTTCTTCGGGATCGTGTTCGTAGTCTTGAGAGGGAGTTCCTTGGATTGCGAGGTCACGCCGATGTTTGGAAGTCCAAGGCGGATCGTGGTGCAGCCAGAGAGGAGTACTTGATGGTAGAACTGCCTCGGCTGTCTGAGCAGCTTCAGTGTAAGTTGTTCTTTTTTCGAGCTGCAGCTCAGTTCTTTGAATGAGCCTACTAGACTTGCCTCTTATTTTGTGCGATTGTCGCAGGTGCTAACCTTTCTCCGAGGGAAGAGAAGGAGCGTGTCGCTATTCGGGTCAATTGCTTGACTCAACGGGACATGGAGACTGGTGGCTTCTTCTGGATGGATCGTGACCGTGCCATGGCTCTGGCGACGGTGCAGGATCGTGTGCACCAGGTTTTCGCGGGTGCTTCGCCAAGTGCAGACGTCGCTTGCCTCGGTGTTGCACATCATGTTTCCTTTAGATGATGAGCCGACGAGCCTTGCGGGTCTTCTGTCGAAGTTTCGGAGCGTGAGCAATGTCAAGGAGTTGGTGCGGCAACAGCTCGTTGCCGGAGTCAAGGCTGCTTTGTCTCTTGTGAGGCTGCATCGGCCCGATGTAGATTTGTCTGTAGTGGCGGCTGGGCCGCCTCCTCGGCCGGATGGTGATGAGTGGGACATGCGTCCACATTACGCAGCTGTAAGGCAGTATGCCAAACAGGTCGTAGATTTGTTTGAGCAGCGTGCTCAGGTTATTCTTCAGAATAGGTAGTACCTGTAAAAGAGATAGATGTAAAATTTGTATATTTCAACTGGGCGTGTTGTGCCCTTTGTTGTAAAGGTTTGTTTGTTGTAAGCACGCAGTGCTTTGTTTGAGTACGTGTCCTTTTCGTTTGCCTGACGTTGTCAGCTACTCAGGTGTACACGCGTGATCCTCAGTCGATGAAATCGTGAGGTGGGGGGAGCCCCCGAGTGCGTTTGTAGCATAAAGCAAAGTTGCAAAATAGCGAACTGAAGTTTGGGGCAAGACACTTAGCTTTATTTATATCGTAACGGGGGAAGTACATTGTTCGGCTGAAAAGCCTTGGCTGAAAGCCTTATTGAAAGTAAAGGGGTAGGTAGCTAGGGGTAGAATCGTCGCAAGTGCGCGATGTTCCATGGGTTGGAGTATGCGACTCCAGACTCCACGTGCTTGAGGAGATAGGCGCCACCTGGGATGACTTCGGTGATGACGTAGGGTCCTTCCCATGGTGACTCGAATTTCGTCGGTCGCTCTTGCTTGAGTTGCAAGACGAGGTCTCCTTCGACGAAGGACCTGGGGCGAAGCCGGCGGCTGTGGTAGTTGCGGAGACTCTGCTGGTACACCGCTGATCGAGCTGCTGCTATGTCTCTTGCTTCGTCGAGTGTGTCGACGGCGTCTTCGAGTGCAGTCGTGGATTCGACTTCGCTGTAAGCGACGACCCGGGGGCCTGGTGGCGTACTACGGCTAGTAGCACGGCCTCAGCTCCGTGCACCATGAAGAACGGTGTGTAGCCGGTGGAGCTGTTTGGCGTAGTTCGTAAGCTCCACAGGACGGATGGTAGCTCTTTCGTCCAGGCTCCTGCTTTCGATTCGAGTGGACTCATGAGGCGCTTCTTGATGCCAACGCCGATTAGGCCGTTGGCCTTTTCCACTTGCCCGTTCATTTGCGGGTGTGCCACTGAGGCGTACGTGATGTTGATCCCAAGGCCTTCGCAGAAGTCCTGAAACTCCTTGGAGATAAAGTTCGATCCATTGTCGGTGATGATGCTGTGCGGTACGCCGAACCTGAAGACAATGGACTCGAAGAATTTGACGGCAGTTTTGCCTTTCTGGTTGGTAACCGGCATGGCCTCAATCCACTTGGTGAATTTGTCGACTGCGACCAGGAGGTAAACGTGTCCTCCTTTCGAGGACTTTGGCAGTTTGCCGATCATGTCGAGGCCCCATTGAGCAAAGGGCTAGGCTATAGGTATGGGTCTGAGCTCCGACCCAGGTGCGTGCAGTTTGTCGGCGAACCGTTGGCACCCGTTGCATCTTCGGACGATGTCCTTTGCGTCGCTCATGGCCGTTGGCCAGTAGAATCCGGCCCGTAGAGCTTTGGCGATTAGGGAGCGGTTGCTTGCGTGATGGCCGCAGATGCCCTCGTGGATGTCTTGGAGGATGGCTTTCCCATCACCGATGGTGACGCACCTTTGTAGTACACCCGTAATATTGCGCTTGTACAGCTCGCCATTGATGGTGGTGAAGGCTTTTGACCGACGAGATATGCGCCGAGCATCTGTCGGGCTGTCAGGCAGTTCTCCGTTTAACAAGAACTGGAGGTATGGTCGCGTCCAAGTTTCTTCGACTGCCATGACCCGCATTAGGTTTACCATGGCGACCTCTGTGTCTAGTTTCTCGGGTCCTTCATGTCCTTCAGGCAGCGTAGCCCCCGAATGTTCTGCTTCTTCGGGTGATCCCTTGGGGAATTTCCGCTTGATGGATGGCACGCAGATCTATTCGAGGAACACACCTGGTGGCACCTTTGCGCAGGTGGAGCCAATGTTGGCTAGTCTATCGGCCTCCTCGTTGCTTTCTCTTCCGACGTGTCGGAGCTCGCAGCCGTCGAATTCTCCTTCGAGTGCGTTGTAGAGAGCGCAGTACGCAATCATGTTTTCAGCGTGTGCGTCGCACTCATTCATCGTCTGCTGGACAACGAGGTTGGAGTCACCGTAGATGACTAGGCGCGTTGCGCCGCATATCTTTGCCACCCTCATGCCGTGGATGAGGGCTTCGTATTCGGCCTCGTTGTTGGAGGCTCAGAATTTCATCCGAAGGACTTGTCGCCTTGCGGCTAGGTCAGTATGACCCCTGCTCCTGCTCCAGCTTCTCGCTTGGAGCCGTCGAAGTGCATCGTCCATGACTGCGACATATCTGGGGTGTCTGGCAGCTGCAGCTCCATCCAATGTATCAGGAAGTCCGGAAGGACTTGAGATTTGATTGCGAGTCGCTTCTCGTAGACGATGTCCAAGGGTGACAGTTCGATGCCCCACAGGGCCACGCGTCTTGTGGCCTCTGGGTTATTCAGGATGTTGTTCAAGGGTGCCTCGTTGACGACCATCACCTGGTGCTCCTGGAAGTAATGGCTCAGCCGTCGAGCCGTCATGAACACGCCGTAGGCGAGCTTCTGGTAGTGAGGGTACCTCTGCTTTGTTGGTGTCAGTACCTCGCTGAGGTAGTAGATTGGGCGCTGGACCCCGTGGGTCTTGCCTTCTTCGAGTCGTTCGACCACTAGCACGGTGCTGACCACTTGGTGTGTGGCTGCTATGTACAGCAGCAAAGGCTCGCGCTCCTTTGGCGTGACCAAGACGGGCGAGGTGGAGAGGAGCCGCTTAAGGCTTTCGAATGCATCATTGGCTTCCGGCGTCCACTCGAATTTATCTGATTTGCGTAGCAGCTGGTAAAATGGTAGGGCCTTCTCGCCCATGCGGCTGATGAATCTGCTTAACTCCGCTATTCGTCCTGTGAGTTGCTGGATGCCTTTGAGGTTTTTCGGCTTCTCCATCGCCATGATGGCTCTGATTTTCTTCGGGTTCGCCTCGATCCCTCGCTGAGAGATGAAGTACCCAAGCAACTGACCCGATGGGACGCCGAAGGCGCACTTTTCGGGGTTGATCTTGATCCTGTAGCGATCGAGGTTGTCGAACGTCTCGCGGAGATCGTCGATAAGTGTTCTTGCCTCCTTGGTTTTTATCACTATGTCGTCAACATAGACTTGGACGTTGCGACCGATCTGGTCCTTGAGGCAGGCCTGCATGCATCGCTGGTACGTAGCACCTGCGTTCTTTAGCCCGAAGGGCATTGTGTTGTAGCAGAATACTCCGAACGGTGTGATAAACGCCGTTTTCTCCTGGTCTTCGACCTTGAGTCGAATCTGGTTATAGCCTGAGTAGGCGTCGAGGAAGGAGAGTTTCTCACAACCTGCAGTCGAATCGATGATCTGATCGATCCGAGGAAGAGGGAAGTGGTCCTTTGGGCAATGCTTGTTTAGTGACGTGAAATCCACGCACATCCGCAGGATGTCCGTGTCCTTCTTTGGGACCATGACTGTGTTTGCAAGCCACTCGCTTTCTTTGATTTCCCTGATGAAGTCTGCAGCTAGTAGTCTATTGATTTCCTTGCCGATAGCTTCGGCTCGTGGCTCGGACAGTCTCCGGATGGACTACTTGACGGGCTTGGTGTCTGGGAAGACATTGAGTGCGTGCTCGGTGAATTCCCTGGGAACTCCTGGCATGTCCGCAGGACACCAGGCAAAGATTTCCCAGTGCTCACGGAGGAATTCGACGAGCGCGCCTTCCTATGCGGGGCCGAGGTCGTTGGCGATCAGCGCCGTCTTGGAGGCATCCGTCGGATGGACCTGCACCTTCTTTGTGTTGACGGTGGAGTCGAAAGACATGTCAGGTGCGTTTTGCCTTGTGACTGGGGGTGCCCCATTGTCCATCACCTCACGGAGCTGTACGAGCTCGTCTTGCATGCCGAAAGACTGGGAGATTTTGTTGAAATCCCTGTCGCATTGGTCCGATCGGGTGAAGCTCCCGTGGACTGTGATGACGCCCTTCGGCCCTGGCATCTTGAGTAGTAGGTATGCGTAGTGTGGGACAGCCAGGAACCTTGCGAATGCCACACGCCCAAGGATGGCGTGGTATTGTGACGGCCAGTCCACCACTTCAAATTCGAGTCGCTCCTGCCGGAAGTTGTCCGGCTTCCCGAAGATGACGTCGAGCCCTATTTTGCCCAGGGGGAATATGCCCTTCCCTGGAACGATGCCGTGGAACGTTGTGTCTGACTGTTCCAGGCTGCATTGCGGGATCCGCATTGCTGCTAGAGTGCTTGCGAACATTAGGTTGATGCCGCTGCCACCGTCCATGAATACGCGACTCATCTCGAAACCTCCGATCTGCGCCTCCAGCACCAGGGCAGCATGACCTGGGAGGGAGATCTGGCAAGGGTGATCCACATGAGTGAATGTGATGCAGGACTCCGATCCGCTGAGGTACTCAGGGATGGCAGGTGGGGTTGCCACGGCCAGGTTGATTTGTCGGGTGATTTTCTTCTGCACCCTATTCGTGGAGCGTCCCTTCTGGATCATCATTAGTGCTCCTTTCGGTGGGGGGTACCCGTTCCCAGCGTTGTGCTGTGCGGGTGCGACTGGTTGGTTTGGGCCTCCGATAGGCGGCGGTGGAGGGGCTCCATGTGCTATTTCCCCTTGCGCAGGTGCGTTTCCGAACGCAGGGATTGGGGCTTGTTGCCTCATCTGCACCATGCTTTCGCTGAGTTTCTGGAACTCGCGGCAGTCCTTGAGCATGTGGCTAGCTTTCTTTTTGCCATCCTGCTTGTCGATGTAGAAGTGGATGGTGTATGGACCCGAAAGTTTGTCGTATGCTGAGGGTCCGTTGTCGTGGTCGCGGCGTTGCCACGACTGTGCTGGGCGTCCGCCGTCGCGGAAGTTTCCTCCGCGGTATCCTCCGATGTTGCGGCTGTTGTCATTGCGACGGTCGGCGTAGCCGGCCGCGACCATGTCGGGTCCGTCGCGATCGTCGTAGACGCGCGATCTCCTCTTGCTGCGGCGTTCCCGTCTTCGGCCGTAGTCGTCCTCTTCATCCGATTGTGCTTGGTGAATGCAATCTTCGCCTTCGGCCCACCTTTTGGCGATGTCCATGAGGTGGTCGAGTGTTTTGGGCTTGACGCGCCCAAGTTCCTCCTTAAAATCTTGGCGTTTAACGCCGTCCCTGAAGGCTTCGATGGCCCTCTCTTCGGAGATGTGTGATGTGGAGTTCTTGGTGGTAGACCAGTGTAGTATGTACGAGCGAATAGATTCGCCCGTTCTCTGAGTGCAGGCTCGCAATTCTTCGATTGAGGCGGGCCTCTTGCTGGTGCCCTTGAAGTTTCGGATGAAGCTGTAAGCTAGCTCCTCCCAGCTTCGGATGGACCCTGATGATAGGCTACTGAGCCAGACCCGTGCCGCGCCTGTTAGCTGCAGCTGAAGGCATTGCATGGCGGTTTCTTTGTTACCGCCGTGCAGCTTGACGGATGACAGATGGTCACTGAGCCAGGCTTTTGGATCTTGCGTGCTGTTGAACTTCGGAGTATTCGAAGGAAGCTTGAAATTGCGTGGCATCTATGTTCGCCGAACAGATCTGCTGAAGCATCGGGATCCACAGAGTTCTCCTTCGTCTCCGTCCATCTCGGATTCAGACGAGCATGCACGTTTGGCTCGTGCTTTGTCGATTTTGCGCTGTGTAAGCGCGTCTCTGGCGTCGTAGTCGCGTTTATGGCGACGCGAGCTCTTCTTCCTTCGAGGAAGGTCGTGTTCCTCTTCCTCTTCGGATGAAGGGGTGGGGCTCCGATCGCGCCTGGCCGGAGCTTTCTTCTTCGGCTCCGCAGGAGCGTCTTCGTGGAGCGCAGCTCTGACAAGTCCGAGTCTGGTGAGTGCGGACTTATGCATGGCTCTTTTCGGGTCCCCCTCCGGAGGTGGGTGGGCCGCGAGATACGCAGTGGCTGCCATGATCGCAGCTTGCGGTGTCTTCGGGATGATGTTGCCGTCGGCGTCCATCTCCATGAACGATGTGTGGAGAGTTCGGGTCACATCACGGCGCTCCTTGGGATCCATGTTCTCCACCCGAGAGCGGTGCTTGTTTCCTTGGTTTCCGTTCGTGCTAGAGCCGGGGGCCATGGCGGAGAGCGCAGCTCGTCGCGCACTGGACTCAGAGGCTGCTTGCTTGCGTTTGTCAAGTGTTTCCTGCATCTTGACTTGCTTCTTGTGCTCCTCGATGAGGAGGTTGTGGCATGCCATCAGTAGTTCACGTGAGGCGTCTGCAGGCAGGACTATGTCGCCTGCTACGGCGCGGCGTGCCTGGACCCATCCTTCTTTGCTAAGTTGGATGACGTGGCCGTTGTTTTCCCCGTCGGGTGGGGGGGACTGGCTTCTTCTGTTCCCGCCGTTTCCACCGTTTCTGTCCTGCGGGTTGGGGTTCGTGTTGGGCGGCGGGTTAGGCGTTTGCTGTTCCTGGATGACTGCGGCGCATTGGTAGCGCTTGTAGATCGGTCCGCTGCTGCCGCAGCTATCAGATCCGGAACCGTAGGTCCCTGCGTCCGATGGCGGATCGCACAGATCGGAGTTGCAGCTGTTGCTGTCATAGGAATCATCTACTGATGATGTTGTGCGTAGCACGGGGTGTGGGGCCCATGAAGCGGGTCTGATTGATGGTAGGGGCACCCGCTCAGGGAGGCGGAGGGTGCCAGTTTGCCCCACCTGGAAGCAGAAGCTCCCGAACAAGATTTCGAGTCCGTCGCCTACGGGCTCGAAGTCCTTCATGGTGGCCGGCGAGTGGGCGGTGAAGTCGAAAGCGCCGAAGAGGAGGTGACTCTCCGTCGCTGCAGAGTTGTAGATCGATCGGGTCGGGACCATCACGATCGCACAATCAGCAGCCCCGATTCCCACAGACGGCGCCAATTGACGAGGTTTCGACTCGTCAATGCCCATTGTTATGGACTTGGGTTTTGGAGAAGATGGGGATGCTGGAGATCGTGGAACGGTTAACAGACAAGCAACCAGGGGACACGAGATTTACCCAGGTTCAGGCCCCCAGAGGGAAAACCCTACTCCTGCTTGTCTGCTCTTGATTACGGCGGAACCGAAGATTACAGGGGTGCGCAGATTCGATCTGGCGTGGAGGTGCGTATGCGAAAGTGTGAGTCAAGAGATCTAGGTCGTGCCCTCCTGGCCTTTATATAGGCTTAGGAAGGTCCCGGGCATAGACCTAGTCGGTTACAAGTTCTAGGGTTTTACCCCTTTGAATTTCCTATCTACGCTAGTCTTGCTCTCCAAGGATCTGAAGGCGTCATGGGCCTTGGCCACCCGAAAATATTCATGGGCCAGCGTACATCCGCTGTGGGCCTTCCTTGGGCTGGACCAGGTATGCTGAGGTCACTTACCCGTAGGGTATAACCATGTCAAACATTACTCTATATATTTATTTAGAATTATAGTAAGTCCTTCTTCACCTCAAGTGTTTAATATTTCCAAGAGGAAAATACTAACTCTATAATCCAATGCTGCTCTAACATCATCATAATCATACTATCTTATCTCTACTTGACTCCAATATTTCATATTAGAGTTCAATCATGTTTTACTCACTAATGTCACTTATACTGGATATAAGTATTCAATCTTAGTGACTAAAGCATTATCATTATAATCCTTTGATCCTTTATGATTTAGGTTTCCAATTAACTAATCAAGGCTTCATCAATGCAACATTACAGTTGTTTTGAAATTATCTTCTTAATATCCCTAATGGATTAGGGAATGTTTTTCATGGACTATACCTACTTAATCCCATAGGATTACTCTTTGGTCTCTATCTTCAATGTTCATCCTTATAATCCTATTTGTTACCATATAATTAGATCTTCCATATAACTCTTCTATTTATTCAGTAGTGAGTTAACTCCTTCATTTACTATATTGATTACATTCCCTTAAATCACTCCCATCCTATAGATGATATCCAAAACTAGCATTTCTACTTACCTCTTCTTACTATTTTCTTTATAGGCCTTAAGTGAATGCTATAATAAGGACAAGAGTTGATAGGTCAAGAATTGATAGATTAAGGATTGGTGAATCAATAGTTGATTACTCAACATTGATGAACAACAGATATTGGAATATGATTCCAATAGGAATGGTAAATATTGATATGGATAAAAAGATACATGGTGAATGATCTTTAAATTGGTTTCCCTCCTACTCCATATAACTACAGAGTTAGGGTTAAGTATTACCATGATACTCATGGTATAAGTAGATGAGGTTAAGATAGATCAAGATTTAGTAGTTACATTCCTATTATTTAAGTTATGTTTATAACTTGGTATGCATGAATGGTGTAATGAATACTAGGATATGATCACCTAAGGATCAAACATAAATCATTAACTAATATATTAGGGTTTAATTTTATTATATTTGATCTATCCTCAGATCAAATCATGTTTACCCAAAATAAGGTTTTAGCAAAGGTCATATTGAAACTTATCGCAGTCAACTTGGTGATCTACTTCAATCCCATCAAGTTGAGAGAAGCTTCAATCACTTTGACAAGTTTTGTTTAAAAGCTCGAAAATTATTCAGATTTTCTATGCATGAATGCAATGCACACATCTGTGTTCAGCTTATTTCTAAGTTCTAATGATGGGATGTTACATAAGTCCTTGTTCACAGAACGTAGCCAATCATTTGCTACCATAGGATCAGTTGTACCAGAAAACTTAGCAGGACTCGATCTTATAAACCTTGTGAGCATATCAAAAGCTGGTGGGTTGTTCTGATTGTTGTTGTTGTTGTTTTGGTTCTGGTTCTGATTGTCCATGAACTGAGTCATCATCTGCATCGGCTGTGTCTGTGAAGTCATCAACTGTTGCATGTCACTGCCATTGTTGTTGTTTTTATTGTTGGGATTGGCACGACGGGGAGGCATCTATGGTTTCAATAAGGATAAGTAAGGATAAATAACCCCATAGATCATATCATGCACAATACAATATATAGCAACAATCACAAGATAAACTTTAGGGTTCAAAACATCACAAGCAACAAGTTTGCAAAGATAAAACACACTAGCATAGTCATCCACATGTTGGATGATCAATGCGACTCGGTAAATAAAATTATGATAGATGGATAGATAGCCAAGTAGTCAACACTACTCCTCCATATCGACTTCCTCCTCCACTAGAGCAAGTCCTGCTGTGTCAAAACCTGCCTTGTACTCCTCCACGCTAGTGGTCCAAGCATCGACCTTCGCCTGAAGCTCTCTCTTCTGTGAACGCAGCCTCTCTATCACCTCCTGTTGTGTCTCTAGCTCAAGATCCTTGAGCTCCATATCAGCCTTTATCTCATTGATCTTCTTGTTCCTATCTTGGACTCTCTTCTCTTGGTTCTTGAACTTCTTGTCTTGCTTCTCAAACCTAGTCACCATCTCCTTGATGCACTCCTCCTGCTTCTCGAAGGCCTTGTCCTTCTCCCTCAGTTGGACGCATAGCTCGTCATTGCTAAGAATGACGTTGGTCCTATAAGTATCAAGATGCCTAAGGAGAATCTCTAAGTCCTGGAGGTAGTGGCACACAGGCTCAATGGTATCCTTAGTGGCCTCGTCCAACACTATAGCCTCTCCGTCCTCGTCAAGTCTCCCAAAGGGATGGAAGTAGTGGCCCTTGAGCTCGGCGGAGTGACGTCCACATAAGCGTCCTATCAGCTCCTGCATGGCGACGTCAAGGCCTCGCTCTTGATCATCATGGAGTATCTTGAAGGCAATTTCCTCTGTTGGAGGCTCTGACTGGCGTCCTGGCTGAGTCACCCTGAATCCCCACAAGTCCTTCCTCTCAAACTTCCTGAGCTGAAGTCCCTTGATGGTAGGGATGGGAAGAGCGAGCACACTGAAGAGCTACAAAATGCGAGTCGCAAAGCGAGTTCCCTTGAACTCCTCGGCAGTGTTGTAAACAAATCTAGGCATCTATTGCATAGGATGAAGTAAAGTTAGAAACAACACAAGTAAAAATAAAAACATAAAGTAGCAAAACATAAGCCAATAACATTCAACAAAACATTAATCCACACAAGTCATGGCATACAATATTCAATCACAAGCACCAAGGTTCAAACACCACTTAGACAAATTTTTGCCATACCAAATAGGTCGGTATGATCAAATTATTAACGCTAGAAAACGCCAAGTGTGGTGGTCCAACTATAGGATACGTGTCCTTCACTCACTAGTCAAGGTAGCTATCTGGGCATCCTTGGACGAAATCTATTTGTCTTGATCCCAAGACTCCCATGCTAAGTCTATGATATCCCTCCTTAGTTGTTTTATGGTGGTCTCCAAGTCTTGGGAATGTTTTCTCTCCTCTCTAAGATCATTTTGATTATTGAGCGTTCTACACTTAAGCCTTTCTCCAAGTTCCTTGATGGCATTCCATGCTGCATTTCTTGCAGAGTCAAAGAATGACTATGCATTTCAGAGTTGGTGACCATGTAGAATCCCGACTCATTGTGGTTGTCCTCCTTGTTTTTATACAAGTGGAGTTGCACCCACCAACACTCTTCTCCTTCATCCATCACCGGAAACTCCATCTCACATTCTAGGGTCATGGTCATCAATGGTCCCATCCTGACGGATTCGTTGATGGCGGCCATCTAAAAATATAGATGAGAAAGAAGATTAGGAGAGGTTTTACGAAATGAAAAGATACAAGTGTGAAATTCATAAAGGTGTTGCATTTTCCTAGTGGCTTCCTTAGTCTAATCCATCTTAGGGTCACAATCCTACAGGCAACACAGTGCTCTGCTACCATCTGTAAGACCTCACCCTTTAAGGTAAAGATCCCTGTGATTGCAGTGCTAGTCCCTGGATCGAATTGCTAGCACCCACAGTTTAAGATGAAGTACACAGATACAAAGGTCATTATTACATCGAAATTCTAGGAGTACAATAGTTCTTACAACTCATTATACCAAGGCTAACATATAAAGAGTTCTTATTACATAGCATATAAATAAAGTCTTCATCTTCATGTGCCACAGGCAAACATGTTGAGTGTAGACTCATAACCCTACTCACCATCAGAGTAACCTGCAACATAATAAGTTACAGCCATAAGGAGTCAATACAGTTGGAATTGTATTGGCAAGTGATATCATAGATATATAGTAGAGACTATCAACTACATGAATTTGGCTAAGTGTGGTTCAGGCTGGCTTTGCTCAAATAAGGTTTATCCTACTAGTTTGAAAATACCAAGTTTTTCTTTACAAAACACTAAGGAACTACCAATAGATATTGGTGAACCTCTACCCTTGTTCACCCACAAATTTTTGACTTAGAGAAATTGGGATGAGGAGATTCTTGAACCATTTCAATGTCTTGACGCTCATAATTGTCCATAACCGGGGACACGGATAAGTACTTAGTTTTACCCTCTCGAGAGGTGGTGCACTTTCCCCACAAGACTCGACATGCATCGAGACGAGACTTTTCAGAAGCAATCCCTCAGACCACCATCGACACGTTCCATCCTACCAAATCTACCACCATCTGTCCATCTGGTTGAGTTCTTGCAACTTAGTTGGTCAAGGGAGAGCTCATATGCCATGTGGTTGCACTAGAAGCTCCATGACACAAAACATCTCAAATCTCTTTATTCCTGGGTGGCCATCCACAAGTGGGATACACAGGGTAAACCATAGACATGGGCCATGTGTAACCACTCAACACAAACCATATAAGTCCCATTCCACCCAGGTGTTTCATTAACAAGTTGTTTTCTTAGTCAAAAACATATAGGCATAATCTTTCCATAATATCATAACATGAATTTTTCACCCTTGAATTCTAATAGCTAGGCTAAGCATACTACCATATCATGTCTCCTAACATAGGGAAAATACTCCCAATATATCATCTATAGGATCTACCAAAGCATAGCATATACTTTGAAAAAATAACATGCACATCCTACTCAAAATAATACCAATGCATTAGGAAAAATAATAGGACATAAGATAAATAACACTTGCCTTGGTAGCTAGAAGAATAGGTACAATCCTCACAATCACACACTTCACAATCCACAAAATCTACACAACAAAATTCAAACAAAATATATACAAATCAATATAACAATCAAAAATAATATGAATGCATGCAAAAATGCAATGAGGTTCCTAACACATTTTAAAACCAAACTCTATAGTACACAAAAGTATACCATTTAAAATCTAAATAACACAAAAACCACCTAAAAATAATATTCTAAATAATTTTTATAGTCAAAATAGTCCTACAAAAATGTATCTGCATCAAATCCTAATTTTAAAAAATCAAATGACCAAATCAAGGCCATAGATGCAAAGTTCACATTTTTCTGAATCCATAGACACCTAATTTGTATTTTTCTGAATTACAGATCAAAAGTTATGAATTTTCAAGTTTAAACATCTAATAGATAAAATATGGATTTTAAATCAAATTCACAGACACGCGGTAGCTTCTGATTGGTGCGTACCGGTTCGCGCGGATCACACACGCGCATCGTCAGATCTAAGTGAGATCTAGCAGCTCAGATCTGCCTGTACCCTTTCGGGCTGGCGTCCAATCTAGACCACTGGATCTAGATCCAGTGGATCCTATCGCTCTGACCTAAACTAGGTGGCGCAAATGGCATCTGCGTGGCGAAGTGCCGGCGAGGCCAGGGGGTAAGGGAGGGGCATAGTGGCTTACCAGGGTCGCGGCGATGAGGTGGTTCTCAACGTGGTCACAGACGACGGAGGGGCGCACGGACACGGCGGCTATTCCTCGTCGGAGTAGAGCCAAGCATCGGGTGCTCTCAGTCGACAACGGGGGCGACGCTCTGGGGCACAAGAGGACAAAAAGCATGCATCAGAAGGTACACGAGGAAAAGGAGAGCATGCTCGTTTTAACCAGAGGTCAAGGCACGCACGATAGTCACCGCAATAGCTCGCCGGAGTTCGTCAGGCAGCGGCAGTGCAAAGCGAAATTGGTGTAGCCTGGCGGCACTCTGGTGGTTCTGAGTGGGGGGAAATGAAGTTGGTGCCGAGGGGATTAAGTAGCCGAGGGGAGGGAGGGAATCACGCCCGCAGTAACTTATAATCAAGCGCGAAATCAAAGGGGAAACGGCTGCGACGGAGCTGGTCGTGCGCGGTGTTTGGGGACGAAGGGGTGAGGTGGCAGTGGGGGCCACTTGTTAGTGAGGGGGTGCGTGCGTGGGGTGAGAAACAGAGGGGAGAGGGAAGACGCCCAGGTGGGCTAGATGGGCCGCGGGTGGTTGCTGGTCCAGATGGCTGGCTGGCTCTCTCTTTGTTTTATCCTTTTCTTTTTCTGTTTTGATTTTTCAAATAAGATTTGAATGACTAAATCAACTCTAAATCTTTTCAAACTTTCACCACATTTTTGTGAGGTGATCCTAGTGTTTAAGAGTGTGTCAAATACAACAAATCACTCCAAAACATTTTGGGGTCATAAAATAAAAATAAAAACATGCCCCATACATATAATATAAAGGGGTATAAAAATAGGGTTTTGTTAGGGTTTAAACTTTGAAAACTTGTGTGTAATGTAAACATGCCATGATGATATGAATGCAATGAGCATGTTTTGGATTTGATGAAATTTGGGATGTTACAAGATCGGGGTCGCACCTCCAACATCCATGAGGGCGAGCCGCGAGAGGGTGCGGAGAGGTCCACCACTGTCGACCCTCGAGAATCCATACCACAATCGACATTAGAGCCCACACGAACATCATCTCGGAGGCTAGATCTCACGATAAACCCTAGCACCAGATCTTGAAAACCCCGAGCCCACTCGCGCATACCAAGTCGCCCTTGCAAGAGCGATACCAGAACCCCTATATTCTCTCCGCCTCACCAACCGGCCCAGCCCATAACGACTCCACTAAGAATGTATGCCCAGATGCACAAAGGGCATGTTTTGTTGCTCATGGAGGCCTTTATCGCATCCGGCGGTACTAAATAAGCCCGTTTGATGTCATGGGTCATATACGAAATTTTCGCACAATTCTTAAAGTAGGCCAAAAGTTGGCCCACTGAAAACATCGAAATCCTGCATTTACACGAAACCTGGCCCTGGCGCTGCAAAATCATGCACAATGTTTCTCCCTCGATGCAAGCATAGGTGGTAACCTCACTTATCTAACATGCTAAACATAATCCCTTTAATCTACATAACAATGCTCCGATTCAAAGTAAGTTCTACATGAAAAGATGTGTATAAACTCGTTGTGATTCCATTCCATCAGTCCTTAGTTTCTTTGACCTTTTAAGGATCTATTTCATGTTTATATTTACACGTATTTTGGACATTTTTTTCTCAAATTCATCGTACTAGGACGACCGTTTGAAATTTTCTTCGAGGTGTATCTTTGTCTTGTCGTTTGTCACAACATTCATTCTGTATTTTTTTATTTTGATATTTATAAATGAGTAGATCTAAACTGTCATAATACACTGCATGTTGACGTAGATCTACTCGTATACAAATGCTAAAAAAGAAAACTTACAACATAAAATTTGTGTGAAACAATGAGTTGAAGCTTCCTCTCAAAGGAAATTTCAAACAGTCGAGCGTGTGCGACGAATTTGGAAAAAATCATCCAAAATAGCTCAACAGAAACACGAAATAGAGTTTCAAACACTCGATGAAACTAGCAACCGATTGTGAGAATAGAATCATAACGTCAAGCAACATATTATTCATATATAGATTATATCGAATGAAAGCATAATTAGATAGATTAAAAGGAATTAAGATCAAGTATGTTAGTTAAAGTCATAACACTAATGCCTTTTGTTGCATGCATGAACCAAACGCTAAGGCCTTTTTTTTACATCCAGCATTTCGTGGGCAACCAATCAAAATACCGAAGTTGGTTCAAGCCAAATCTGACAACCTGCAGCATCTAGCAGGCCAAGTAACAAAAACAAGAAATATTATTCCAAACAACCAAACACACCTAAAATCATGTCCGAAAAGGATGCACACGTACAACAGCGAGAGGAGCCCTCCTCCTTGGCGGGTGCAAAGGAGAGCAGATCCTTTGGAGCGCGTTTGATAGCATGCAGTCCTCTCAGACATGTTGTTTTGGTCCAAAATTTGCCGATTGATTGCATGTACTCTTCTTGCATTGTGGCCAGCGCGTTTCTCAAATCAGCTTAGAGGTAGGCCCAACAACAATGCTCGATTCAAGGTTCCCGTGAAGACTATCTGAATTGAACGCACGGAGTGCATGCACGTGTGCAACGTTGAGCTTCTTCTTCCTCTTCTATCCTCTTAAAACAAGCTCAATCTTAACCCTTGTAATTAGCACAAATATATCCCGATTTAAAACAAGATTCACATAAAAAAATATGCATTGACGATGGGGTTTTATTCTGACCATCAGCTTCAAGGTTCATGACCTATATACAAAGTTGGAGCTTTTTTAGGCGTTTTTTTTCAGATTTTTTACACAGAATCAATCATTCGAACTTTCCTTTAAGGAATAGCTTGATCTTGCCATTCCCCATAACTTTCATGTTGCAAGTTTTTCGTTTGACGGAGGTAGAGGAATCCATATGTAGCTTCTTAACTTGTACATGAGATTAAAGATGAAAATGAGGTTGGGGAAGAAGACCTATGATGGGAGGGTCATGTAGGTAGAGGGCGACCAAGGACATCATCATCGACCGAGGTTGTGACCGGGCGGAGTTCCCCTTGGCCGTGCGGAGCTCCCCTTCCTGGCGAGGCAGCTAGCGATGCCGATGCGCTTGGGAGAGGGGGGCTAGTGGTGGGGGCGGACGAGGGAAAGAGCTGATGACCATCGCCGCCGGTGCCGGCCGCATGTACACCTCGACAGAAGCCACAAAGAAGGACGAGCTGGAGCTGGCACTAGCGCCGAGCGCGTGCGGCGAGTCATCGTACACGCCGGCCACAAAGTCGAGAGATCCCCAAGGAATAAGCGGCTCGTGATCTACCCTGCCCTTCCAGGGTCACGACGGGTACGGGGCCGGCGACCCCTGTGCGGCCTCGCTCCTCCTCTCCGCTCGGTTCTGTAGGTGGGACAACGACGGCTGCGGTTGGCGCCCGCCCCCACGGGTTTCCTCCCCCTCTCACCCTCTATCGTCGGCATGTCATGCCAACAGTTGCAGCAGCCCACAAAAAATAGAATTATTCAGATGTGTGTGTTAACATGACAGCTAAAATAGAATTATTCAGATGTGTGTGTTAACAACGGGTATTTGTTGCTATCTTTATCAAAAAAAATGCAACCTACCGAACAAAATTTCTATCCGTATGATGGCATTGCCCTAGTCAACACTGTCCGGAGCCAAGAAAGACACATAGTCTACCAAACGTGCCATTGTTGACCGCCTAAAACCATCTTAAGAAAAAAAATCACCATCTCGATTATAGTGAACAGTTTAGGAAATACATATGTACTTGTACACATGGGTTGGGTACGTGATATATCTCCACCATACATGTCTTTGAGATTCGAAAAACAGCTGAGTGGAGTTTTTGCATTTCGGTCCAAAATAGGCCCAAAATAGAATCCTGAAAAGTTAGATAGGAGATGTGACTTCCATGTCTCTATTTACAGCTACTTGTCGGAAGGTCGGCCCTCTCTGCGGTGAGCTCGCGTGCATGGAAGTTCTTCAAGTGGATTATTCTATTCCATTTTAGATAGAGAAAAAACTACTTTCTCCGTTTTAAAATATAAGATGTTTTAATTTTATAAAAAAATGAATTTAGATTTTTTTTAAGATTCATAGTAAAGTTGAGTAAACCTACATACTAAAATAAGTCTAGATTTATTTTCTTCATAAACCTAAAACATCTTATATTTTGAAATAATGGTTAGTCTTTCTTTCCTATCTTTTTTTTTGTCTCACTCCCCCATGGTCCCTATTTTCCATCTAGCAAGTGCCCGGGCAATGGCGAATAGCCAGACAGTGCATCACTCTTGCATTGTGTCATCCCTATTTTTCATCGTCAACCCGGCCGGCCGACGAGAGATCGATGGCTCACGGCGGCTTCCTGTTGATGGACCTGGTCCACCTGTTCCTGAGCCGCACCTGCGCATCCACGCAACGGTGGGCGATGTGGCGGCACGGAGCCGGAGTCTCCTTTCTCCCTCCCTCCTCCCGCCTTCTCTCTCTCACACACACACACACACACACGTTTTGGCACTGATGACGCGACGGCTCGAGACCGATGCCTCTCCTCTCTCTCCCACCTCCTTGCTTTCCTTGCCAGATTTGTCCATCAAAAGGTTCGATCTGTCGCTTTATTTGCTAGATTGATTTGTAATTGTAATCAATTCCTTGCTTGATGTGTTTGATTTTCTATCAATTCCTTGCTCGATCTGTTCGATTTCCTTTCATAGATTTGTTCATAAAAGTATCCAGATTTGTTGCTTTACTTGCTGGAGTGTTTTTCTAATTGTAACCATTCCATGGGGTTCCATTATAGAGATTACAGATCCATTCTTCATCTCTAAGATTTGATTTCATTCGTGTTTTTTGTCTGTATTTGACTCCTTTTCTTCCATCCCTGCTCACAGTAAGAGGCGGCCATGGATGGTAAAGAGAAGCTCTGACCTCGTGGTGGCCTTCATGGATGGGAGAAAGAAACTCGTGGGCCGCCACGGATGGGAAAGAGAAGAGCAAAGGAGAAGTAGTCTGCAAGATGTACCATGTACAGTTTGACTCCCATATGAAGTGGAAAGTGGACAATGTACAGGTTGTTTTGCGTGAAATACACAACGCAAATCTCAAACTACCTGTATGTACGTGATGATAAGACCGGTACCCGTATACTACCTCCGTTTCAGGGCTTAAGGCGTCCTCGTTTTACGTGTTTTTTCTTTGACCAAGAATTACTCTAAATACGTAAAGAGTTTTGGTATAAAACTAGTATCACTGGAAAGTATTTTTCAATACGAATCCAATGGTACTAATTATGTACAATATAATTAAGATTTTGTTGCTCAATTCTTTTGGTCAAACTTTGTTTTGAAAAACGTGTGCGCCTTAAACCCTGAAACGGAGGTAGTAATAAGGTTGTGGAATCACCACGTTCATGTCACGTGGCTGTTACTTCGAGCACATAATGAGCTTTGATTCTTGCACCACGCTGTTTCCCTATGCTAGACCCAGTGCCGCATATGGGTTGTCCTGTAGAGTACACGTGTAAGCTAAAATAAATCTACTCTAAAAGACTGTGATATAATGTACTCCCTCCATCCCAGAGGTTAGGGCGTAATATTTTTTCTGATTTTTACTCAGAGCATAAGGCGCAGGGTCTACTTTTACCAGTTTCTCTCCAAAATACCCCTATAGAGCATTTATGTCGACCTCATAAATCGGGAGGAGTTAGTACTACATGCAGCATTGTTATGGTCTTCCCAGCCGCAATTTACTGCTCCTTCAACTAATTTTCTCCTCAGCCAATCAGATTCCTAGGAAAAGCGGTGCCTAATTGGACTATGCATGCCATGCATGAAGGAGGAGTAATTACCGCGACAGTGCGCATGGCAGATAGCAAGAAACGAGGAGACATGGTGCAGAAAATCAATGAAGATTCAAGGGGAAGGAGATATTATTCCGGGGCAGTATAGGAAACTATTTTGCTGCAACTGTTTTCTTAATAAGCGCGCTAGAAAATATACGCCCTAACCTCTGGGACGGAGGGAGTAAGTGAGAGGGAATTTGAAAAACCATGGCACAAATCTCAAACTATAACCAGTGGACATGATACGCCATGTACCTAGGTGTATAAGCACAAAATTCACACTCGAACAGTTTAAAATACTTTATCTAGGAAAGCAGGAGAAGCTCATGTACCCATACTAGTAATCGTGCACGTGGCGTTCCTAAGAGTGAAATATTAATTATTAAAACATTAATATATTGTTGGTAAGCGACATCACATTTTAAATTTTTTTCTTTTGGCAAACTTTTTCTCCATCGGTTAAAAACACATTGAGAACGAAGTGTGCAGAGATAGTACATCACAGGTTACAACCAAGGGCAAAAGATCTAAGTTATTAGTCAACTCTAGCAAACAATTCACGGTAACCAAGACCGATCTAAATCACCACCATTAAACAATATGGATGTTATATTTCACATGCTACGACTACAGAAATTCACCAAAATAATGCACAAAGTGGATGTATATATCTGCACACTTATTCTCGCCACAAAGTACCAAACAGAAAAATACAGTCTGAATGAAAGATTGATCTAAGTCACTCACAGTGAAAAATATGGAACATCACATTCATATCTAAGCTATGGAAAGTCACCTAAGTAATAGGTACATAAATTTGATGTATTTTCTGCGTGGATGTTCTCATCACAAGTACCAAGCAAGAAAATTCGGTCTTATACATACAACCCGACAGCAAGGTTCTTCAGTCCTATACATGCAAACCTAAATGCAAGATCCACACGTTTTATCTGAACATGAGGCAAAACATGTTATTGTAAATTTCAAGCAAGTAGTACAGCAGGTAATTGCGCAACATCAAGACAATTTTCAATACTAGTAATCGTGCATGTGCGTTCTTAAGAGTGAAATATTAATTATTAAAGCATTAATATATTGTTGATACAACGACATCACATTTTAAGTTTTTTTCTTTTGGCAAACTTTTTCTCCATCGGTTAAAAACACATTGAGAATGAAGTGTGCAGAGATAGTACATCACAGGTTACAACCAAGGACAAAAGATCTAAGTTATTAGTCAACTCTAGCAAAAATTCACAGTAACCAAGAACGATCTAAATCACCACCATTAAAAAATATGATTGTTATATTTCACATGCTATGACTATAGAAATTCACCAAAATAATGCACAAAGTGGATGTATATGTCTGCACACTTATTCTCGCCACAAAGTACCAAACAGAAAAATACAGTCTGAATGAAAGATTGATCTAAGTCACTAACAGTGAAAAATATGGAAATTGGATGTATTTTCCGCGTGGATGTTCTCACCACAAGTACCAAGCAAGAAAATTCGGTCTTATACATACAACCCAACAACAAGGTTCTTAAGTCTTATACATGCAAACCTAAATGCAAGATCCACACGTTTTATCTGAACATGAGGCAAAACATGTTATTGTAAATTTCAAGCAAGTAGTACAACAAGTAATTGCGCAACATCAAGACAATTTTCAATATGCATCACATTCAGATGTTACAGGGTAAATTTGCAGCTTGCATAGAAGGTCTATATAACATTTTAGCACTATTCATAATCCACCTCTCTCGAGATAATTGAGGTATATTTACATATTTTTGAAGGTTCTATGTATATCTTAATTAAAATCAAAGCTCTCCCTCGTACAAAGAATGTCTATAAATAAGTATTACAGGAAATGAACAAAATTCAAGTGTTGTCTTGATAACTTAGTTACTTGTAAAAATGTTTCATGTGCACATATACCTTGAATGGCTAAATGTGACCCATTCTCTCAAAATCAAGAATTGGTGCCCTAGTCGTCACTTAGTCCGCTGAAGCCAATGAGGCAACGTCCCGGGGCCGCAGGCATGAGTCCAGTCACAAGCATAGAGGAATAAATGGTGAACTGTATAAAAAATGGTTTAGTGCTCGTGTAATAATAGGCCCCAAATCCAAAATTTCCAGCAAGAGTGTGGCAGATTCCTGTTATAAAGAAAATACAGAAAAACAATATGTATATACTAATTTTACCTCATAATATGATATTCTAGTAACAAAAATAAATCATTTAAATAATTACGAAAGGAAAGTCATTAAGCATGAATAAAGTATCTAGAATGTGTAAACATCAAGTCATAATCATCATATTATGCAAAATATAACCCATCCAATTTCCACCTTGATGCAGACAATTAGATCTGGCGGTAGGCAGTTCAACCATGGCTACATGGTGTCAAGGTAGGACCGTGATGCACCCTCTAATGGAGTTACTCCAAGAACCTACAATCCCCAAAGAATGACATGTAGATCTATTTGATAGTGAGAGAGGAATTATTAGCAAATTTCTTGCTGCTGTTCACCTTGAATATTTTTCTATCCTCACTTACTCGGGGAGGCCAGCTTTGTAAGATCACTTGAGAAAAAATAAACTCAAACAAAAATGAACTCAAGCACAAAGAAATACATTAATTGAAGTGTACATTGGTGTGACCGCAAGGTTCCCATCGGCTATGGCTAGTTCAGCTTGAGGGAGGGGAGAGGGAGCGGGCAAGGGGAAACCGGGCAAGAGATATTTACGTTGCTCAGGGATTTCACCTTGGCACTACAACAACTACACCATCAATGGGCTTGTAGTGCTACCCATCAGCAGCGTGGCCGGGTTGAAAAAAAATCCCACTGAATCATCATAGACTACTATGTTCCTAGTTTTCACCTGTGCAGGAGCAAGATCGGAATTTTGAATGAAATATTTCCAGATGCATGCAATAAATTTTGGACCACCAGGGTAATCGAGTTCAACATTCACCAGAAATCTCAAAGAAAATAGCTCTACAAGAAGTAAATACTGATTACCTTTTCTAAGTCGGACCTGATAAATTAACAAGGCCACATAAAGCATGGTTATTATAAATTGCTACCTCAATATTATAGCAGGGGAACAAATAAGCCCCCTACTACCACTGCTTAGGTACAAGCCTTTAAATGTCCCATGGAAATCCTAGTATTGGTATTAAATTGTTCCATGCAATCAAATTTTAGAGACTATCATTAAAGTTACCACCGAAGGTTTGCAAGCTTACTGCAAATCCTAGTTTGCACTGTTATCAAGGAGTAAATTCATATCAAGCATTACAGATATATCCTACACAGAAGCATGGGGAATGATATGCAACACATGACTGAAGAGTGAAGAACAAAGTGCAAGGAAGAAAGACGAAAATACTAACCAAAAAAATCGGCAGCGGCGGTGCAAGCTTCGCTTCCTGGAGAAAACGGCGAGGCGATGTCAGGCAATGGAAGGAGGTCGCCGTTGTCTATGTTCGCGGTGTACTTGTATCCCGTCTAGGCAGAGGAGTTATAGAGGCGGCATGTGGCTCGCGTAGCGCAGCCGCAGGATGCGCTTGTGTGGCACATAGCCTCGACAACCCGTTGTCACCGGCCGGCGGCCACATCGCCGGGTTCTGCGCCGTGCAGTGGGTTGTTCCCCTCTCTCCCGGCAAATCGCACCATAATTACATGTACCAATAGTGAAAATTTGGAAGGTCGATATATAAAATGTGTACCACATGTGTAACCCAACTGCTTTAGTATGAATCCAAAGAATCGGGCTAACATGTATACTAAGTGAACGACACAATTGTGGTCTCGAAAAAAATAGATGTTTTGTGAGAATTTGTTATGGAGTACAAGAGATTCATTTTGTGAAAAGGTTATAGTACTCACTTATGAATTTTTTGTAGTGAGTAAAAACATATCTAGTAGTATTAAGGGTTGCCTGGAGGAGCTACCCTTATTTCTTCTACTTCATCGACAACAAGCAACTACATGTCTCTATTGTAGCAACTACATGCAAATCACAAAATAATATAAAACAATCACTTCACATCCATTTTTAAAATTAACATGATTACTGAAGGATCAAGCCACACCTTGCGGCTAGAATCCACCAACACCATCTCTCCAAGTTCGTGCACACCAAGAGTTAATCACTGCCCTAAAGTCAGGACCTCTGCATACCTTATACGTGAAGCTTTTAATGAAAATTTAGAAAATACACTGGATATCTGATTTATTGACCTAGCTATTTGCACAATTGACCTAGCTATTTGTACTAATTGACCTAGCATGACCATAATCGATACTACTACATGTGAATATTCAGCTACACTATTGGGGCTTATATTCCTATATCCTCATATGTTCTATCTTGGCAAAGCATTCATAGTTTATCGAGGTAAAAAAACACAGCCCCTCAAGGCCTCATACTCGATTACACCTGCTATATCATAAAACATTCCTGGAGAATAGCATAATAATTCTTTGATATTGGTAAATAAACCTTTCCATGAATCTATGTGCAATTCGTGTTCTAAATTACCATGCATAGCAGAAAGAATCGTAGCTCAAGCATCTTTAAAAATCAGAAACAGACCTGAAACTATCAGAGCATGCACCATGATCTGAATTTAAACCTGCCGAGAACAAAAATCATAATCCAAATTCACAAGTGGGTAGAGAACTGCAGCGATATATGGATGGGTGACGACGCGATCAGAGAAGTGAGCACATTTAGGGGCAAATTTCTCCTAGATTGTACCTTGATTGCGAGCGGAGGGACAACAAGGAGGCGACCGAGGCAACATGATCGTCACATACAGAACACAACTCTTGCTACATTCGTCGTAGAGGCGCTCTTCGGCAGCCCTTGATTGGATCGAGGCAGTGAGCACGTTCTGTTGGAGATATGCTCTAGAGGCAATAATAAATGTAGTTATTATTATATCTTTGTGTTTATGATAAATGTTTACATTCATGCTATAACAGTATTAACAAGGAAACATTATGACTTGTGTGATTTGTAAACTAAATTAGAGTCCCTATTAAGCCTCTTCATAATACTATCTTGTTGGTTAATAAATGATTGTGGTTTCCCTATCATAAACATTGAGATGTTATTAACAACAAGATCATATCGTTAGGAGAATGGTATGATGGACATACTCCTATAGATAAGCGTAGCATAAATATCAAGTTATTTTAATAGTTTAATTGCTATATGCTTTCTAATACATAGTAACCTAATTCCTTCGACCATGAGATCATGCTTATCACCATCACCGGAAGGATTCTTTGATAACATCAAACACCACACCGTAACTGGGTGGTTATAAAGGTGGCATTGAGTGTTCGGAAAGTATGGGTTGAGACACATGGATCAAGAGTGGGATTTGTCCATCCATATGACGGATAGATATACTCTGGGCCCTCTCGGTGGAATGTCATCCAATTGGCTTGCAAGCATGTGACTGGCTCACAAGGGATCACATACCACGGGAACGATAAAAGAGTACTTATCAGTAACGAGGTTGAACTAGGTATGCAGAGATACCGACGATCAAAGCCTCGGATAAGTAAACTATCGTGAAACAAAGATAAATTGGTATCATATGTAAGTGGTTCATTCGATCGCAAAGTAATCGTAGAAATATGTGGGAGCCATATGAATTTCCAGATTCCTCTATTGGTTATTATTCGGAGAAGTGTCTCGATCATGTCCGCATAATTCACGAACCGTAGGGAGACACACTTAAGGATTCAATGTTGTTGAGTAGTTATGGAATGATGAGTAAGAGACCAAATGTTGTTTGGAGTCTCGGATGGGATCCGGGATATCACGAGGAGATCCAGAATGGTCCGGAGAATAAGATTCATATAAGGAAAGTCCTGTTTCGGAGTTGGAGAATGATTCCGGTGTTTTCATCGGGAATGTTCTAGAAGGGTCCGGAAGGTCCGGCACTCCAGAGGGGAAGGGTACATGTATGTGTCATAACAAGTTGGAATGGTTGTATCATGTACTAGGTGTCATCGCTGAGCAAAATAAAGGGATAAATCAAATCCTAGTTTGAAAAGTCAAACGCCAATTTGAAAAGTCAAACAGCAAGTTTGCTTGCTGGAGGGAGAGTAGGAAACCTACTTGGGGAGGAGTTCCTCTCCCTCCACCCGCCGGCCAAGGAGGCCGAGTTGGGGGAGGACTCTCCTTCCCTGGCCGGCGCCCTCCCACCTATAAAAGGAGGGGCAGGGGTGCCCCTCTAGACCTACACCTCTCTTCTCTAAACCCTAGCCCTAGCCGCCGGCCTCCACCAAAGTCGCCGCCGCCCCTAGGGTTTGCCTAGCCGCCGAGTTGGGGGCCTCCCCTTGCCCTAGCCGCCGGCCTAGCCCTCTCTCCTTGGTGCATCTAAACCCTAGATAGCCAAGGCCTCTCTCATAGTCCACCATACTCGCTCCAGCTTAAGGCGAAGCCCTGCGAGATCTCCCCTCTACTTCTGGTACCACGCCGTCGTGCTGCCGGAATCGCGAGGAGAGTGCTACAACCTCTGCTGCCTGCTGGAACAAGGGAGAGGAAGGTCTTCATCGAGTACTGAACGTGTGACCGACTGCGGGAGCGCTGCCGGAACACAGCGCCGGAAGGATCGTCTAAACGATCTTGAGATCGGCAAGAGTACGACTACATCACCCACGAGAATCTGCTCTCGTTAAACACTTCGGAATCTTTGAGGGTGAGTTATTCTATCGACTCGTTGCTACAATCTAGTAGATAGATCTTGGCTTGTTTGTTTATATGCGGTAGAATTTTTTGTTTTCCATGCTACGAACCCCTACAGTGGTATCAGAGCCATGTCTATATGTAGATCTGTTGCACGAGTAGAACACAATGGTCATTGTGGGCGGTGATGCTTTTATTATCAATTGCTTCTTGTGTACTTTGCATCTTGCGGTATGATGGGATGAAGTGTCCCGGGCTAACCTTACATGACATCGTTCATGAGACTTGCTCCACGCTCAACATGCAACTTGTATTGCATAAGTGGCTTTGCGGGTGCCTGTCTCTCCCATTATAGTATAGATCCAATTTACAACGGGCACTTGATAGTTCAAACATCAACGTTGTGGTTCTTGTTCGTAAGTTAGAGCGACACTTATTGAAAGCCCCAAGCCACGTAAAATATGCAAAGCAAATTAGAGGCGTCTAACTTTGTTTTGCAGGGGTGTGCTGTGATGTGATATGGCCATGATTGTGATTATATTTGATGTATGCAATGTTCCTTATTGTAAGTTGGAAACCGGCAGGAGCCATATGGTTGTCTTTAATTTCTGTTAAGACCTGCGTGTCTATTCAAAGTAGTTGTAATAGTTGAAGCTGGTGGACAACAATCATGGAGCAGCGTCATTGACCTTGATGCAATGCCGGTGATGACGGAGATCATGTTCGTGCTTGAAGATGGAGATCGGAAGCACAAGAAGAAAGGCCATATCATATCACATATTATGAATTGCATGTGATGCTAATCCTTTATGCATCTTGTATTGCTTAGTTAACGACGGTAGCATTATAATATTATCCCTCATGCACATAAATTTCAAGTTCTAAAGTGTTCGTCCTTAGTAAGCACCGTTGCTAAAGCTTGTTGTTTCGAAGCACCACGTGATGATCGGGTGTGTTAGATTCTGCAAGTGTATACAACGTGAGCAAGCCAGATTTGCTCATGCGGAAGCTAAGGTTTGATATTGACGAGCCTAGCATGTACAGACATGGTCTCGGAACACGGATCACCGAAAGGTAAAGCATGAATCATATAGTAGATATGATGAACATGTCGATTGTTCGCCATTGAAGCTACATCAACTCTCGTGATGATCGGTTTTGATGTGGTGGATTTGGTTCGTGTGATCACTAAAACAATATGAGGGATATTGTTTTGAGTGGGAGTTCACCTAGATTAATTTAACTATTAATTAGAACTCAATTTGTCATAAACTTAGTCTAAACTATTGCAAATATGTTGTAGATCAATGGCGGCCCCTACCATCAATTTTAATGCGTTCCTAGAGAAAGAAAAGTTGAAAAACAATGGAAGCAACTTCGCGGATTGGTTCCGCAATTTGAGGATTGTCCTCAATGCTGGTAATTTGACCTATGTGCTGGATGCACCGCTGGGTGACCCGCCTGCAACTAATGCTACCAATGAAGTAAAGAATGTTTACCTCGCTCGGAAGAATCAGTACTCCACAGTTCAGTGTGCTATCTTGTATGGTTTGGAATCGGAGCTTCAGAAAAGTTTTGAGAACTCAGACCCACATGATATTGTCCGTGAACTCAAATTGACATTTGAGACTCACGCGGCAGTTGAGAGTTATGAGGCTTCTGAAAAGTTCTTTAACTGCAAGATGGAAGAGGGCAGCTCCGTCGGTGAGCATGTGCTTAAGAGGTCTGGGCACGCAAACAAACTCCAAAGCTTGGGTATAGTGATTCCTAATGCTTTGGGGATTTACCGTGTCCTCCAATCACTACCACCAAGTTACAAGAACTTTGTGATGAACTACAATATGCAAAGCATGAACAAGCAGTTGCCAGAACTCTTCTCCATGTTAAAATCTGCAGAAGTGGAGATCAAGAAAGAGCACCAAGTGTTGATGGTCAATAAGACCACCAAATTCAAGAAAGGCAAGTCTAAGAAAAAGGGACACTTCAAGAAGGGTGGTAAGAAAGTTGCCGCACCGACAAAGAAGACCAAGGCTGGACCTAAGCCTGATACTGAGTGCTTTTACTGCAAGGGAGAAGGTCACTGGAAGCGTAATTGCCCAAATTACTTGGCGGATTTGAAGAACGACAACATCAAGAAGAAAGGTATATCCGATATACATGTTATTGATGTGTATCTCACTAGTACTCGTAGTAGTGCCTGGGTATTTGATACTGGTTCAGTTGCTCATATTTGTAACTCGAAACAGGTGCTGCAGAATAAACAGAAGCTAGCAAAGAACGAGGTGACGATGCGCGTTGGAAATGGTTCAAAGGTTGATGTGATCGCGGTCGGCACGCTACCTCTTCATCTACCATCGGGATTAGTTTTATACTTAAATAATTGATATTTGGTGCCCGCGTTAAGCATGAACATTATATCAGGATCTTGTTTATTGCGAGACGGTTACTTGTTTAAGTCCGAGAATAATGGTTGTTTGATTTATATGAGTAATATGTTTTATGCATATGCACCTTTGATAGATGGTCTATTCTTATTGAATCTCGATAGTGGAAATACACATATTAATAACATTGAAGCTAAATGTTTGAAATTGAGCGATAACTCGACCTATATGTGGCACTGTCGTCTTGGTCACATTGGAGTAAAGCTTATGAAGAAACTCCATTCCGATGGACTTCTTGAATCACTTGATTTCGAATCACTTGAAAGATGCGAAGCATGTCTGATGGGTAAAATGACTAAGACTCCATTTTCTGGTATGATGGAGCGAGCTACGGACTTATTGGAAATCATACATACCGATGTCTGTGGTCCAATGAGTGTAGCATCGCGCGGTGGTTATCGTTATGCTCTTACCTTCACGGATGACTTGAGTAGATATGGGTATATCTATTTCATGAAAAATAAGTCCGAAACTTTCGAGAAGTTTAAGGAATTTCAAAGTGAGGTGGAGAATCAACGTAACAAGAATATTAAATTTCTACGTTCTGATCGTGGAGGTGAATATGTAAGTTACGAGTTTGGCGAGCATTTAAAGAAATGCGGAATACTTTCACAATTGACACCGCCGGGAACACCACAGCGTAATGGTGTGTCCGAACATCGTAATCGAACTCTCGTAGATATGGTTCGTTCTATGATGTCACTTACAGATTTACCGCTATCATTTTGGGGTTATGCATTAGAAACAACCGCATTCACTTTAAATAGGACACCATCTAAATCCGTTGAAACAACACCGTATGAATTATGGTTTGGAAGAAACCTAGATTGTCGTTCCTTAAAGTTTGGGGTTGCAAAGCCTATGTAAAGAAGTTACAACCGGACAAGCTTGAACCCAAAGCGGAAAAATGCGTCTTCATAGGATACCGAAGGAAACTATTGGGTATACCTTCTATCATAGATCCGAAGGCAAAATCTTCGTTGCCAAGAATGGATCCTTTATAGAGAAGGAATTTCTCTCGAAAGAAGTGACTGGAAGGAAAGTAGAACTTGACGAGGTTGTCGAACCTTCTCTCGAACTTGCGAGTAGCGCAGCACCGAAAGAAGTTCCTGTGGCGCCTAAACCAATAAGAGAGGAAGCTAATGATGATGATCATGAAACTTCTGTTGAAGTTGCTACAAAACCTCGCAGGTCAACGAGAACTCGTACCACTCCTTATTGGCATGATCCCGTTATGAGTGTCATGTTGGTGGATAACACCGATGACCCTGCGACATATGAGGAAGCGATGATGAGCCCAGATTCCAATAAATGGCAAGACGCCATGAAATCCGAAATTGGATCCATGTACGAAAACCAAGTATGGACTTTGGTGGACTTACCAGATGGTCGGAAGGCTGTCGAGAACAAATGGATTTTCAAGAAGAAAACAGATGCTGATGGTAATGTTACTGTCTATAAAGCTCGACTTGTCGCAAAAGGGTTTCGACAAATTCAAGGAGTTGACTACGATGAGACTTTCTCACCAGTAGCGAAGCTAAAATCTGTGAGGATTATGTTAGCAATCGCTGCATATTACGATTATGAGATATGGCAGATGGATGTCAAAACGGCGTTCCTCACTGGAGACATTGATGAAGAGTTGTATATGATGCAACCCAAAGGTTTTGTCGATCCTAAAGATGCTAACAAGGTATGCAAACTTCAACGGTCCATATATGGATTGAAGCAAGCATCCCGAAGTTGGAATCAACGTTTTGATAAGGTAATCAAAAGTTTTAGTTTTATACAAACTTATGGAGAAGCTTGTATTTACAAGAATGTAAATGGGAGCTCTGTAGCATTCTTAATACTATATGTAGATGACATATTGTTGAATGGGAATGATGTAGACCTTCTTAATAGTGTCAAGAAATATTTGAATAATAGTTTTTCAATGAAAGATCTTGGCGAAGCAGCTTACATATTAGGCATAAAGATTTATAGAGATAGATCGATACATCTAATATCATTGTCACAGAGTACATATTTGGACAAAGTTCTAAAGAGGTTTGGAATGGAAGATAGCAAGAAAGGGTTCTTGCCCATGTTGCCCAATACGACCTTGAGTAAAACTCAAAGTCCAGCAAGGGCAGAAGATAGAGAAAGGATGAGTAAGACTCCCTATGCCTCATCCATAGGATCTCTAATGTATGACATGCTATGTACTAGACCCGACATTTCTTATGCTGTTAGTTTGACTAGCAGATATCAAAGTGATCCAGGAGTGGATCATTGGACAGTGGTCAAAAACATCCTTAAGTACTTGAGAAGAACTAAGGATATGGTTCTTTCTTATGGAGGTGATGAACAGCTCGTTGTTAATGGTTACACTGATGCTAGTTGGAACACCGATCCGGACGATTCTAAATCTCAATCTGGATACGTATTTACTTTGAATGGTGCAACAGTTAGCTGGAGGAGTGCAAAGCAAGGCGTTGTGGCGAGATCTTCAACTGAATCGGAATACATAGCTGCTTCGGAGGCTTCACAAGAAGCGATATGGATGAAGGAGTTCATTACAGAGCTCGGTGTGGTTCCAAGTGCGCTGTACCCAATGTCTATCTACTGTGATAACATGGGCGCCATAGCCAATGCGCAAGAGCCAAGGTCACACAAGAAGCTGAAGCACATCAAGCTACGTTTTCACGCTATTCGAGAACATGTCCAAGATGGTGACATAAAGATTTGCAAAGTACACACAGATCTGAATGTGGCGGATCCGTTGACTAAACCTCTCCCGAGGGCAAAACATGACCAACACCAAACTGCCATGGGTGTTCGGTATATTACCATGTAATCTAGATTAGTTGACTCTAGTGCAGGTGGGAGACTGTTGGAGATATGCCCTAGAGGCAATAATAAATGTAGTTATTATTATATCTTTGTGTTTATGATAAATGTTTACATTCATGCTATAACAGTACTAACAAGGAAACATTAATACTTGTGTGATTTGTAAACTAAATTAGAGTCCCTAGTAAAGCCTCTTCATAATACTAGCTTGTTGGTTAATAAATGATTGTGGTTTCCCTATCATGAACATTGATATGTTATTAACAACAAGATCATATCGTTAGGAGAATGGTATGATGGACATACTCCTATAGATAAGCGTAGCATAAAGATCAAGTCATTTTAATAGTTCAATTGCTATATGCTTTCTGATACATAGTAACCTAATTCCTTCGACCATGATATCATGCTTATCACCATCACCGGAAGGATGCTTTGATGACATCAAACACCACACCATAACTGGGTGGTTATAAAGGTGGCATTGAGTGTTCGGAAAGTATGTGTTGAGACACATGGATCAAGAGTGGGATTTGTCCATCCATATGACGGATAGATATACTCTGGGCCCTCTCGGTGGAATGTCATCCAATTGGCTTGCAAGCATGTGACTGTCTCACAAGGGATCACATACCACGGGAACGAGAAAAGAGTACTTATCAGTAACGAGGTTGAACTAGGTATGTAGAGATACCGACGATCAAAGCCTCGGATAAGTAAAATATCGTGAGACAAAGGGGAATTGGTATCGTATGTAAGTGGTTCATTCGATCACAAAGTAATCATAGAAATATGTGGGAGCCATATGAATTTCCAGATTCCTCTATTGGTTATTGTTCGGAGAAGTGTCTCGATCATGTCCGCATAATTCACGAACCGAAGGGAGACACACTTAAGGATTCAATGTTGTTGAGTAGTTATGGAATGATGAGTAAGAGACCAAATGTTGTTTGGAGTCTCGGATGGGATCCGGGATATCACGAGGAGATCCAGAATGGTCCGGAGAATAAGATTCATATAAGGAAAGTCCTGTTTCGGAGTTGGAGAATGATTCCGGTGTTTTCATCAGGAATGTTCTAGAAGGGTCCGGAAGGTCCGACACTCCGGAGGGGAAGGGTACATGTATGTGTCATAACAAGTTGGAATGGTTGCATCATGTACTAGGTGTAATCGCTGAGCAAAATAAAGGGATAAATCAAATCCTAGTTTGAAAAGTCAAACGCCAATTTGAAAAGTCAAACGGCAAGTTTGCTTGGTGGAGGGAGAGTAGGAAACCTACTTGGGGAGGAGTTCCTCTCCCTCCACCCGCCGGCCAAGGAGGCCGACTTGGGGGAGGACTCTCCTCCCCTAGCCGGCGCCCTCCCACCTATAAAAGGAGGGGTAGGGGTGCCCCTCTAGACCTACACCTCTCTCCTCTAAACCCTAGCCCTTGCCGCCGGCCTCCACCAAAGTTGCCGCCGCCCCTAGGGTTTGCCTAGCCGCCGAGTTGGGGCACTCCCCTTGCCCTAGCCGCCGTCCTAGCCCTCTTTACTTGGTGCATCTAAACCCTAGATAGCCAAGGCCTCTCTCATAGTCCACCATACTCGCTCCGGCTTAAGGCGAAGCCCTGCGAGATCTCCCCTCTACTTCCGGTACCACGCCGTCGTGCTGCCGGAATCGCGAGGAGAGTGCTACAACCTCCGCTGCCTGCTGGAACAAGGGAGAGGAAGGTCTTCATCGAGTACCGAACGTGTGACCGACTGCGGGAGCGCTGCCGGTACGCAGCGCCGGAAGGATCGTCTACACGATCTTGAGATCGGCAAGAGTACGACTACATCACCCACGAGAATCTGCTCTCGTTAAACACTTTGGAATCTTCGAGGGTGAGTTATTCTATCGACTCGTTGCTACAATCTAGTAGATAGATCTTGGCTTGTTTGTTTGTATGCGGTAGAAATTTTTTGTTTTCCATGCTACGAACCCCTACACGTTTGGTCAGATGGCTTCCATATGAACACACACCTTTCCTCCCATCTTGGCTGCCCTTCCGTCGCCCCTAGTGAGGAGACCATGGAGCCAACGACATTCCACTCTCCTGCTCACCGCGATCCAGAAGAGGCGTTTGCGTGTGGAAAGGGACATGGAGAGGAGGCGGCGGCGTGTGGAAAGGGGCATGGAGAGGAGGCGACGGCGTGTGGAGAGGAGGCGACAGATCAAGGGATGAGACGATCCTGATGTAGATCGTGCGATGAGTTGTATTTTTTTTCTTCACAGGCTATAAAAAATTTCATGGAACCAGCGACGGGGTGGAGGAAGCAGGGCGTGGGTTCGCGAGGGATAAGTTTGTCCAACGCTGGTTATTGCTAAGCGTACCCAGGAATTAGATAAGCCTAAGCCCAGGCGTTAGATTATATGAAGCGGGCTTAATCGTGTGGTTGTGTTCTGTACGTGTGTGATTTGCGGGTACATGAAGAAAAATTCAAGTTTGCTCCTTTATAAGTAGTAGAGATGCATCACATTCAGATGTTACAGGGTAAATTTGCAGCTTTCACAGAAGGTCTATATAACATTTTAGCACTATTCATAATCCACCTCTCTCGAGATAATTGAGGTCTATTTACATATTTTTGAAGGTTCTATGTATATCTTAATTAAAATCAAAGCTCTCCCTCGTACAAAGAATGTCTATAAATAAGTATTACAGGAAATGAACAAAATTCAAGTGTTGGCTTGATAACTTAGTTACTTGTAAAAATGTTTCATGTGCACATATACCTTGAATGGCTAAATGTGATCCATTCTCTCAAAATCAAGAATTGGTGCCCTGGTCGTCACTTAGTCCGCTGAAGCCAATGAGGCAACGTCCCGGGGCCGTAGGCATGAGTCCAGTCATAAGCATAGAGGAATAAATGGTGAACTGTATAAGAAATGGTTTAGTGCTCATGTAATAATAGGCCCCAAATCCAAAATTTTCAGCAAGAGTGTGGCAGATTCCTGTTATAAAGAAAATACAGAAAAACAAAGTATATATTAATTTTACCTCCTAATATGATATTCTAGTAACAAAAATAAATCATTTAAATAATTACGAAAGGAAAGTCATTAAGCATGAATAAAGTATCCAGAATGTGTAAACATCAAGTCATAATCATCATATTATGCAAAATATAACCCATCCAATTTCCACCTTGATGCAGACAATTAGATCTGGCGGTAGGCAGTTCAACCATGGCTACATGGTGTCAAGGTAGGACCGTGATGCGCCCTCTAATGGAGTTACTCCAAGAACCTACAATCCCCAAAGAATGACATGTAGATCTATTTGATAGTGGGAGAGGAATTATTAGCAAATTTCTTGCTACTGTTCACCTTGAATATTTTTCTATCCTCACTTACTCGGGGAGGCCAGCTTTGTAAGATCACTTGAGAAAAAATGAACTCAAACAAAAATGAACTCAAGCACAAAGAAATACATTAATTGAAGTGTACATTGGTGTGACCGCAAGGTGCCCATGGGCTATGGCTAGTTCAGCTGGAGGGAGGGGAGAGGGAGCGGGCAAGGGGAAACCGGGCAAGAGATATTTACGTTTCTCAGGGATTTCACCTTGGCACTCCAACATCTACACCATCAATGGGCTTGTAGTGCTACCCATCAGCAGCGTGGCCGGGTTGAAAAAATTTCCCACTGGATCATCACAGACTACTATGTTCTTAGTTTTCACCTGTGCAGGAGCAAGATCGGAATTTTGAATGAAATATTTCCAGATGCATGCAATAAATTTTGGACCACCAGGGTAATCGAGTTCAACATTCACCAGAAATCTCAAAAAAAATAGCTCTACAAGAAGTAAATACTGATTACCTTTTCTGAGTCGGACTTGATAAATTAACAAGGCCACATAAATCATGGTTATTATAAATTGCTACCTCAATATTATAGCAGGGGAACAAATAAGCCCCTACTACCACTGCTTAGGTACAAGCCTTTAAATGTCCCATGGGAATCCTAGTATTGATATTAAATTGTCCCATGTAATCAAATTTGAGAGACTATCATTAAAGTTACCACCAAAGATTTACAAGCTTACCGCAGATCCTAGTTTGCACTGTTGTCAAGGAGTAAATTCATATCAAGCATTACAGATATATCCTACACAGAAGCATGGGGAAGGATATGCAACACATGACTGAAGAGTGAAGAACAAAGTGCAAGAAAGAAAGACGAAAATACTAACCAAAAAAATCGGCAGCGGCGGTGCAAGCTTCGCTTCCTGGAGAAAACGGCGAGGCGATGTCAGGCAATGGAAGGAGGTCACCGTTGTCTATGTCCGCGGTGTACTTGTATCCCGTCTAGGCAGAGGAGTTATAGAGGCGGCATGTGGCTCGCGTAGCGCAGCCGCATGATGCGCTTGTGTGGCACATAGCCTCGACAACCCGCTGTCACCGGCCGGCGGCCACATCGCCGGGTTCTGCGCCGTGCAGTGGGTTGTTCCCCTCTCTCCCGGCAAATCGCACCATAATTACATGTACCAATAGTGAAAATTAGGAAGGTCGATATATCAAATGTGTACCACATGTGTAACCCAACTGCTTCAGTATGAATCCAAAGAATCGGGCTAACATGTATAGTAAGTGAATGACACAATTGTTGTCTCAAAAAAAATAGATGTTTTGTGAGAATTTGTTACGGGGTACAAGAGATTCATTTTGTGAAAAGGTTATAGTACTCACTTATGAATTTTTTGTAGTGAGTAAAAACATATCTAGTAGTATTAAGGGTTGCCTGGAGGAACTACCATTATTTATTCTACTTCATTGACAACAAGCAACTACATGTCTCTATTGTAGCAACTACATACAAATCACCAAATAATCTAAGACAATCACTTCACATCCATTTTTAAAATTTACATGATTACTGAAGGATCAAGCCACACCTTGCGGCTAGAATCCATCACCACCATCTCTCCAAGTTCGTGCACACCAAGAGTTAATCACTGCCCCAAAGTCAGGACCTCTGCATACCTTATACGTGAAGCTTTTAATGAGAATTTAAAAAATATACTGGATATCTGATTTATTGACCTAGCTATTTGCACTAATTAACCTAGCTATTTGCACTAATTGACCTAGCATGACCATAATCGATACTACTACATGTGAATATTCAGCTACACTATTGGGGCTTATATTCCTATATCCTCATATTTTCTAGCTTGGCAAAGCATTCACAGTTTATCGAGGTACAAAAACACAACCCCTCAAGGCCTCATACTCGATTACACCTGCTATATCATAAAACATACCTGGAGAATAGCATAATATTTCTTTGATATTGGTAAATAAACCTTTCCATGAACCTATGTGCAATTCGTGTTCAAAATTACCACGCATAGCAGAAATAATCGCAGCTCAAGCATCTTTAAAAATCAGAAACGGACCTGAAACTACCAGAGCATGCACCATGATCTGAATTTAAACCTGCCGAGAACAAAAATCATAATCCAAATTCACAAGTGGGTAGAGAACTGCAGCGAGATATGGATGGGTGACAACGCGATCAGAGGAGCGAGCACGTTTAGGGGCAAATTTCTCCTAGATTGTACCTTGATTGCGAGCGGAGGGACAGCGAGGAGGCGACCGAGGCAACATGATCGTCACATCCCGAACACAACTCTTGCTGCATTCGTCGTAGAGGCGCTCTTCGGCAGCCCTCGATTGGATCGAGGCAGTGAGCACGTTCGGTCAGATGGCTTCTATATGAACACACACCTTCCCTCCCATCTTGGCTGCCCTTCCGTCGCCCCTAGTGAGGAGACCATGGAGCCGACGACGTTCCACTCTCCTGCTCACCACGATCCAGAAGAGGCGGTGGCGTGTGTGGAAAGGGGCATGGAGAGGAGGCGACGACGTGTGGAGAGGAGGCGATGGCCCTTGGAGAGGAGGCGGCGGATCAGGGGATGAGACGATCCTGATGTAGATCGTGCGATGAGTTGTATTTTTTTTCTTCACAGGCTGTAAACAATTTCATGGAACCAGCGACGGGGTGGAGGAAGCGGGGCGTGGGTTCGCGAGGGATAAGTTTGTTCGACGCTGATTATTGCTAAGCGTACCTAGGAATTAGATAAGCCTAAGCCCAGGCGTTAGATTATATGAAGCGGACTTAATAGAGTGGTTGTGTTCTGTACGTGTGTGATTTGCGGGTACATAAAGAAAAATTCAAGTTTTTTTATTAGTACTCCCTCTAATCCATATTACTTGTCGTTGGAATGGATGTATCTAGCACTAAAACATGTCTAGATATATCCATTTTAGTGAGAAGTAATATGGATCGGAGGGAGTAGTGAACAGTTTAAAATACTTTATCTAGGAAAGCAGGGGAAGCTTCTCGAAAGCTGAAATGCGAATAAAACTTAGAAAATTGAACATCCTCGCCGAGGAAAAAGACGAGGAGTAAGAAAAAGGTGTCGGGACCCGACCCGGGAGAACACCTGCCCGCCCGGTGAAGAAACCACAAAAAGTGGTTGGGACTAGTTGTAAATACGGTGCATCATTATCGACGACTGATTAATCGCTGCGGGGCAATCATATGCGACCGTGCTTACCATACTTAATTGTTGTTTCTGCTAAAGAAATCAGACGATCATTCCTTTGGTAACACCCCCGCACATCCACATGACGCTGGCTTAGCTTGGGATATATACAAATTGGGGATCAGGTTGTTTAGTTACGTGCCAACTAGAGCATGATTGTTAATTCCACACATATGCCTGCTTTGTGGTCAAGCAACAGCAGTATAGTAACTACTACTCAATTCGTTTCTTAGAATAAGACGTATAAATTTAGTTAAAAGTCAAACATTGCAAAGTTTAACCATTTTTCTAGAAAAAAACTATAAACATCTACAAGATCAAATCAATCTTATTAGATACATTACGAAATATATTTTTATACCGTAGCTATCTATTATCATAGATATTAATAGTTTTTCTATAAACTTGGTCAAACTTTGCACTATTTAACTTTTGACTAAATTTATAGGCCTTATTCTAAGGAACGGATGTAGTACTTGAAAAAGATCTTGCTACATGTCAATTCACACCCCGTGTCGCACCCCTGGGCGACACTGGGGGCAATGTGCGCCGCGAGAGTCCCCCGCCGCCGTTGTCATCGGCCCCACCCACGGCGGCAGCGGGCCCAGTGGCTGGGGTAGGTGGTGCGTCAAAGGTGACTACCGATGCTCTTGGGCCGTGGCGGTGGTCGAAGCGCAGCGACTGGGGCGACGTCCCTATGTTGGGGTGGCGACGGCTATCCCCCATGGAGGCGACCTGGCGGCGAAGGTGCATGGATTTGGGGGTTCTTTCAGAAACTAGATCGTGGCCGTCTACCCATGGAAGCTTATGGGAGATCATGGCACATGGCCCTTCTAGCCATGGCATGGCGCGTAGATGGTAGCGTGGGGGCTGCTAGCCTGGCTTCAAATAAAGGTGGTTCGGCCGTGTAGAGTTTTAAGCACCAACTATGTCGATATGCTTCATGTTGGCCTTCTCGGTTTTGCCGCCGGATGCCACTAGAGATCTCGAGCGGAATCGATGCGGTCGTGCGCACCCTTTTGGGGCATGGCACGAAGCTTCATCTACTGTCTTCATATAGATTTTCATGGATCTAACAAGGATAGAGAAAGTCATGGTGGCTGTGATCGAATGTTGTTTTTGGCAGCGAGGCTTTGGTGGTGTTCAAGAAAAACCCTGTGTGTCTGGTGCTCGACAACTTGCGGCAATAGCCTTGGCAAGTGGAGGTGGCAACACAAGTGAATTGTATCTTTGGTGGTGCTCATCGAGTACCGAGCCTTGATTTTTACGACGAAAAATCAAGGTCTAGCCTTTATTGGTTGTACCTGGCAATGGTCTTGCTGAAGGTATTGTTTTGGAAACTTGGTCTTTCTTCGGGGTGAAAACCTATGATCTTCGATCGGACAATGACAATGTTGGTGCATTGTTTCCTTTTTTTTCGAGGTGTTGCTTTTAGAGAGCCTAGTTTGTAGTACGATGTGTTGTATTCCGTGGTGGTTAAAGTGCTTACGTTGCGAGTGGTTGTACATCGAGACGGGGTCATTGTTTTTCCTTTCTCTTTTATTTATTTATTTATTTTTGGCTATGTGTGCATCCTTGATGCTTGTGTGATATATTCTCGGTATTAATATATTCTTTGTCTAACAAAACGATAGTTCGTGCCGGAATAGGGCTTGGTTGAGTGGTAGTTGTTGTACGGTTCGTTGGTTTACTTGTTCATGGCATAGAGCCACTTAAGCTTTTTCTTTCTTTTTCAGATAAGTCTTCTTCTGACGAAAAAAGTCCAAAATGAACCTTGTATTTATAGACCTTAGCTATCTCGAATCTTAAACTTCCAATCCTATAAATTGACACTCTAAACTTATAAATCCCGGTTTATTTCAGACCTTAGGAATGTTCGGCGCACCAGGATAACAACCACCTAACCAGGATTGCAGGCTACTCTCGCTGACAGTGGAACCTACATGTCATATTCATCCTCTTCCTCGATCTCTACCTCTCATAGTAACTCCCGACTCCCCAAATCGAGCCGCTGCCATGCTCTGCAACTGCGCACGGCATTCTCATGACGTGGCTGGAATGGGGCCAGGGAAAGAGCAGAAGGAGAGAAAAGGGGTTCGCTGTCATGGGAATACCATGGCGGGTACCATCGCGAGAGGGACCGGAGATGCGGAGTCCAGTGACATCAGGTGAATCAGGGACGGGATTGGTACATGTGAGTTACCCAGGTTCAGACCCTCACTCTTGAAGGTAAATACCTACTTCCTTCTTTGTTGTATTGCTCTGTATATCAGGTTACAATGGCTCCGCCGGCTAAGCTCTATGTTGTTACCGACAAGATCTGGACTTGTGTGTTTCTATGCACAAGCCTATGGGGCATCTCATAGAGAGATTCTAAGCTAAAAAGGAGATTCATGTTTCTAACCCAAAGTCGGCCTTATATACTCGGTCGACTTAGGGTTTACAACCCGACGTGTCTAAGCAGGGACTATATACCCGGCCGACTTAGGGTTTACAACCAGACGTGTCCACGCAGGGACTAGAATCCTAAAGGATTTCGACCATGATCTTCTTGCCTTGTATTCCAAGATCATAGTCTCCGTATCTTCTAGGACTCTCATGAACCAACTAAGTACTGGGCCATATCCGGCTGGCCTTTTCCGGCTCAGGCATTGTGTCGTCCGTGTAAGCCCACCAGGGGCGGCCATGGGCCCGCCATATCTTCTGTTAACTGGCCTGGTGAGGATACCCGACATGTCATATCCATGACATCCGCCTCCCCTCAACGCCACCGTGAACACCATCGAGGAGGATTTCAGCTCGCCTTACAGATCTTCGACGCCAATGGCTGCAGGCCCAGGTCCATTACACGCATAACAGGGCATCGGCATCGTCCCCTTCAAATTAGTGTGCAGTTTCTAGGGTCGCACCAAACCAAGCTTGTCCGACGTCGCCCACAAGTACATCGACAACGAGACGCCGAGACCCGCATCCTCGCAGTTCCCAACTTTAGACTACGGTAGTTGCATGCTCTCGACCACGCCGGGACACGTCAATTTTGATATCCTAAAGAATCGAAGAGAGATTAATTGGGAAGAGACTCGAGGTAGAAGCGAGATATGGCAGGTGGGCCAAAGCAGTCAGTGAGATTAGTTAGTTAACTTTTTTCGGGATTATTTTTTCTAAACTCAAAAGGAGGTCTAGGATTAAAAATAGACTGGAATTGATAAGTTTAGAGTGCCAATTTCAGGGATAGTTTAGGGTTTGATTTAGCTCAAGGTTTGTTTTTTACCTTTTCCAAGTCTGACTAGCACGGCTTCGGTTCACGCTCTTTTGACTTGCTTCGGTCTTCTGTCCTCCCTCTGCAGCAGCAGGGGCAGGCCACGAGATTCCTCCACGCCAACCCCTGAACGATCCCCAACTAACTAACGCCGAGAAAGCAACGGAAACCCACGCCCGGTAAAAGGTAATCACCAGGAAAGCAGGAATGGAGAGTGAGTGAGTGGGAACGAGTGAGTGAGTGAGGTTCTTTCTTCCTTTTCCTTTTTTATAAGGAAAGAAATCTCCAGGAGGCGAGGCGAGGCTCGTTCTGTTCCTCTCCGGTCTTGGTGAACTGCCCTCGAGAAACCAGGGGAAAAGGCGGCCGCCAGCCATGGTGAGGAAGCACGGATGGCAGCTCCCGGCACACACATTCCAGGTGAGATTTACGATGTTTCTCTTCTTCCTTTGCTCTCCTCACACATTTCCGCCAGTCTACGGCCCCTAGAATTTACTAGGCGAAAAGAGTTCATTCAATTCCTTGCGCGAGAAAGTTGCGGACTTGGGTTCAGATCAGCTGCGAGAAATTCAGTTGGCATTTCGTATTTTCTACTCCCGAGAATTCTGTCTGTGCTTATTAGTAGGAGTATTATAGAGGAGATAAATGCCGAATGTAGTTTTTAATTGGAGTTAAGTCTCTGGGGCGCAATGCTTGCGATGCGAGGACGATTCTTGCTCCTGGCTTCTAGCGCCTGTTCAAGATCTGGATGAATTTTGTCTTCTTGAACGAGAAAGGGCATGGTTAATTTGGGCGAATTATCCATCTGGGGGCAGGTTGCTGTAATTCCTGATTCCTCCGTTTACTAGGCATCAACCTGGGTTGAAGCCGGAATCCCCTTTGGCCTGATCCTGTTTTTATTAAGATTTTTCTATTTGCTTGGATGATGACCTTCTTTGTAATCATTGATTAACTTTCAGTGTGTGAAGTCAACTGAGATGACTACAGAGGGAGCTATTTGGTTCATTCACATTTAGTAGTAACCAGTACCTCTAGCTCCTCAAGTAGTGTCTTGGTCATGGCATTTGTTTTAGTGCTGCTACTTAATGATGAACTAGTACTAGCTTTATAGTACTGGCAAGTTTCCCGAGTTGTACTGTTGATTCTACAACATGCCATTACTGTGAAATCAAATTTGTCTGTTTATGAGTGGGCTAAAGAGGGGAAATAACTTGCAGGGTTGTACTGTTCCTGCATGTAATGCCCTACAAATACAAGACTTTATTGTATGTCAGAAAGTAATACATATGTCTGACAAATTGGGTGGTGCATTTCATAACTTCTGCTACCGATAGTTGTCATATCCATCTACGTGTTTTTTCATTCCACCTTTTTTGATTCGCCTTACACTGATAGAAATTTCAAGTATGACTCGAATTTTGCCAATTTCATACTTCTGGAGTAGGGAATGATGACTACGTCCTTAAATCTCTTATTGAACAGATAGTTGCAATTACAGTTTTCTTCCTTCTGGTGGTTGCATTTTACGCATTCTTTGCACCATTTTTGGGCAAGCAAATCCTTGAGTATGTCGCAATCGGTATCTACACTCCTGTGGTAAGTCTGCCATACTGCACCTATATTCTAGTTTTTGTATCATTTAAGGATTGTTACTTTCTCTGTGTTCACTATTTCTCTTCCTTGTGGCAACTCCTTCAGGCATTTGCTGTCTTCGTCCTTTATATCCGCTGCACTAGTATAAACCCTGCAGATCCTGGGATCATGTCCAAGTTTGACGATGGTTATGTCAATGCACCAGAAAGTAATGCTGGCTTGCAGGCCATAAATCTTCCTGGAAAAACTGGCATTGCTACTGGAACAAACTCCCCCACGTCTACCTGTAGAAGCTCTCTACATGGGCATTCTAACCCTGGAGATTTAGCTGCTGGAGATACAAATATAGATATAAGCGTGCAACAACCAAGAAGAAGATCAGGGTGCTACTTTGGAGGCTTCATTTGTGCTTTGTTTGTGAAGGGGGATTGCAGGAATTCTGATGATTCAGAGAATGAAGCTGATGGAGAAGGTGCATTGTTCTGCACGTTATGTAATGCTGAGGTACACTCATATATGTGGATGTTTATGTTTGAACTGTTCATTGTCCGTGTCTCAGATTTTGCCGCCAGGCCCTATCTGTTTAGCCTGCTGCACTAACTTGGGTAGAAGTGAAAAACTGAAAAGTAGTACTGCCAGATCTTGCCAATTTACAAAAACAGAGGGGCTTTGTTTATTTCTAAGAAGAAGCTAGAAACTTTGCAATATTGATCTGTCTAATTTACAAGAGAACATTTCAGGTTCGTAAATTCAGCAAACATTGCAGGAGTTGTGACAAATGTGTGGATGGATTTGATCATCACTGTCGGGTATTTCTTACACAGAAGCTATATTTTCTTCCAATTTTAATTTGCATGACTGATTTTTGTTTTTTGCATCTGCTGCAGTGGCTAAATAACTGTGTTGGAAGCAAGAACTATTTCACATTTATTGCTCTGATGACTATCAGTCTCCTCTGGGTCTGTAAAGTGGTCTTACCAAATACCTAATTTTCACTGTAAATATTGTTTAACATCATATAACACTTGTGCACCTTGTAGTAACTTATTCATCTACTTGCTAAGCTAATTTATTCTTACCTAATTTATGGCAGCTTGCTATTGAAGTCGGAGTAGGCATTGCTGTTCTTGTTCTGTGCTTCGTCAATGAGAATGCAGGAAAAATTATTCATGACAAGCTTGGGAATGGATTAGCTCGCCCTCCCTTTGCAATTATTGTAGTAAGTTGTCATTCTTTATTTCATAACTACTCCCTCCATTCCACAATATGAGACGTTTTGGCAAGCTAAAACAGCTTCCCAAAACGTCTTATATTGTGGGACGGAGGGAGTATTAAATATTGGAGATCATGATTAGACACCTAGAAGTATATAGCCCTGAAAGAGAATTACTTCACTGTTTCTTGTCTTCATTTTTTTTATTGTATGACCTTGCCGTCTACTGACTGAATATGTATTTCTTATGTACAGGGAATATTTACTCTTCTGTCTCTAGTTGCTTGCGTACCTTTAGGAGAACTTTTCTTCTTCCACATGCTATTGATCAGAAAGGTTGTCTTGCAATTCCCACCAAGTGTAGCATGTGCACAAAGCCCTTGTTGCTTGATTGAATTGTTACATTTCGTTTGCTTGATCTCTGTCAGGGGATTACAACTTATGAGTATGTTGTCGCCATGAGAGCTATAAGTGAAGTACCTCAAGATGAAGACGAGGAAGAGAGGGTAAACATTATTTATTCCCCAACAAATTCAGCAACTACTGGATTCAGTGGCAGAAGTTCACTTGGTCTTCACTACAAGGGTGCATGGTGCACACCTCCAAGGATTTTCAACGATCAGGTAATATTGGACGGACGACAAGCATACCACATTGTGAATTTTAAGCTTGCTAAACAATATGAAATTGTATTTTTTAGAACCTATGCAAATAATGTGTAGTATTTTTTTTTGTGGAGGCATTCACTGTTGCTGAGTTTTGCGCCTACTTTGAAGCAGGACGAAGTTATCCCACATTTGGAGCGTGGCATGATACCATCTACCGTCGATCCTGATGCCACCGGACATGCTGAAAGACCTAACAAGGCCAAGAAGCAAGTCAAAATCAGTGCCTGGAAGCTTGCGAAGCTGGACGGCAACGAGGCCATGAAAGCTGCTGCAAGAGCTCGGGCATCATCCTCCGTCCTCCGACCCAGAGATGCCCGTCGAGGGCATGATGCTGACCTTAGCTCCAGTGGCAACGGCAGTGTCAGGAGCAGCATGAGTGTGGATTACAGCGCGACAAGGGAACAAAGGGGTGGTCTGAAACTGTCTTCTCTTCAGAACTCGTACCCTCAGAGTCTCGCGAGCCAGGATGACTATGAGACGGGCACGCAGAGTGCTAGCAGTGTGAGCAGCCCGGTCCACATCCACAAGCTTGCACCTCACACACAGATCACTGTGCCGTCCCGCCCACCTCAACCACCAGAGAGGCCTGCACCAGCAATACCAAGGCCGCCAGTTCCTCCAACTAAGCAGGTGACCAACCCAATGTTCCAGTCCGCGACATCCTATGTTCGGGAGAACCGAAGAGCATCGGTTGTTTGGGATCAGGATGCTGGTCGGTATGTGTCGGTGGCACTCGCACCTGGAAGAGCCGGGGGAGCTGGTGGCGCTGCTGCTGATCAACCAACAAGAGCACCGCCTTTCTTGGCAAACCCAAGTGGCGAGCCAGGCAACAACCGCGGAAGAAATCTTGTACCGATGAATGCCTCTTCATCAGCGTTGCCATCTGGACAGCCTTCTGAGAGGCTGACACACTCTGGACAATCGATATTCTTCGGCGGGCCTGTTCTAGGTTCTTCTGTTGCAGAATCTGGAATTACCGAAGCGAACATGAGAGTTCAGCAGGCAGATGACAGGAGGGAGCTGAATGCCGATCAGCACGATGCGAGGGGGGAGAGGGGACGGACCGCGGAGTCCTTCCCGGTGTTTGCTCCTGGGACGATTCAGAAGAACCCGCCATCCAACAGGTGAAGTGCACACCATTAGCTGATAGCAACCGTCACTGCGCTGCCGGATCATAGCTGCGACATGGCAACACGCCAAGAGACATGAGCAATCTGCAGCTGCAAGCATAGAAGAATCTGTTTTGGGGCATCTTGGGAGTATCATTTACCGTGAGGTTTTGCATCTGGTCTGACCATAACATTTTCTTTCTCGGAGGACCGAGTGATAAGATGAAACAGAAATCAGAAAACAAAAGTAGAACAGCCAATTAGCTTTGATGTAGATCGTTATGTCCTTTCACTGTTAGCAATGACTTTTCTAGTGCTTGATAGATTCGGTTAACAGGAAATTAAAACATGATATGATATGTAAGTGTGATTGTTGAGCTTTATCAGGAACTATATATCTGTCCAGGAGCATCTGTGTTGGCACTCTTCGATCCTCTGGAATTTCCCCCCACTCTATGGGAAATCGAACAGTTTCCTATGAAACTGATACTGTATCAAAATTTCTGCGGATCTAAAAGACTCTTATCGAGCTGCTGCTGCTGCAGGAATTTTAGGCTCGTTTGGAACAAAAGAAAACATATGTATTTTGGAGGACATGATTCTTATAGGAAAACTCAGTTTGGTGTTGTTTGAAACAAAGAAATTTATATCCCACATTCCATTCCTACTGAATTGACCATTCCACATGGATGAAATTCCTATTGTATTGACCATTCTCTTTGTGTCAACAAATTATGTGTTTTTCCTTCTTGATGACGTCGAAACGATAGATTTGAAATTTCCATTTTCTTGTGGTTTCTGTAGCAATTCAGGAAACATCTCAATTCGTGGGGCTTTTTGAAAATTTCCGTCCTCTATAAAAGGCAGCTCCACGGAAAAAACAATTCAACAGGGAGTTGACTTATTTGACCATCCGAACAGAAGCAAACCCATATCAGGGCGAGAGCTATGGGGAGCGGTGGTGGGATGGAGGTGGAGGTGCGCGTCGTGGGTGGCGCCCGGAGCTGCTTCGTTGCGCTCCCGCTCCACCTCATCCAGGCCCTCTCCCGCACCTCCGCCTCCGGTGATCTCCCGCCTGTCCTCGCGCTTGACCTCCGGGCGGCCGCCGGCGCGCGGTGGTCCCTTGCCTGGTCCGGCGCCGCGTCCCGGTCCGGCGCCATCGAGGTGAGAACCGAACCCATCTCCCCCTTGATGTGACAGAAAAGAGTTAGAGCCTGTAGGAGTAGAAATTCACGGGATCGTTCACTGAACTGATGCATACTTGGGGAGTCTTGGGGATCAAATAATTTCCAGCGATTTTTCCCTAGTAGTATTTGTTTTCAATCAAATCCAGTACTGCTAGTTTTTTAATTGGCGACTCCGCGTGCAGAACTGTAGTGATCATCTCCGATTTGCCCTCGATTGGGTAACCTTAAACATGCCTCTGCATTGTATAGACAAAAGCATGCTCCACATGTTTGCATTATATAGACATCAAATGCTGGAGCCTTGCAGGTTGCGCAAGAGTTGGCGGAATGCATTTCATTGCCTGATGGAACGGTCGCTCAGCTCAGCGTAGCTCGCTCTCTGACCAGAGCTGACTCGGTCAGCATCGAACCCTTTGGCGAGGATGATTGGGAGATACTGGAGAGCCGTGCCGATTTGGCTGAAGAAACCATCTTGCAGCAGGTATTCTATATTTTATGTACTTGTTAGTTTATTTGCCGTGCTCGCTGATTTCATCTGCTAGCGATTCCTTGTGAAGTTTTGAGTTATATCGGAAAATTATCTTTGTTAATCGCATGCTGCCCCAACTGTTAATTCATGCCTTACAATGAATTAAACCATCTGCGCAAACACGCTTCAGTAGTTTCTACATTTCTTATTTACAAATCCATTTTCAGCTCTAATGCCTAAAATTTCAATTTTGTTCTTGAAACTAGGTCGGTATTGTTTACGAGGGCATGAAATTCCCGCTGTGGTTGGATGGCCATAATATTGTAAAGTTTGTTGTGGTTTCATCTAGCCCCAAGAAGTCAGTTGGTACGCTTTCTTTCGCTTCGTTAACTTGCACAATTTGTGTTTGGATCTATGCTCCTTTGGATGCCCATCTACATACCAGCGTGTTCATTTACATATCAGTGTGTTCACAGGTTGTAATTACTCAGTTGAGTGCACGATACTTATTGTAGAAAGTGGCCTTTTAGATGTGTGTCTTACCAAAAATGGAATAAAAATGAAATCACTTCTTAAAAAGTAATTTACATCAAAAGGATTTTGTTTTTGATGAATTGTTATGTACCAAATTAAGCGTATTCGTGAAGAAAGCGAATTAAGTGTGTCAGTATCTTCTGTACTTGTCCTAAGCATAGTTTTGATGTTGCCTGGAACCAAGAGTCGGTCCATATAGGTTAACAGATCCTACTAGTGACAATTACTTCTACGTTCTCCTAAAACTTAACGAACACGTCAATAGCGTGGTGGTTGCACCTCCGGGGAGGGGGGAAGGGGGTGGAGCAGCAAACCCGGCTTCAAGACCTGGGTCTTGCATAAAAATCCCCCTTGCTGGCACATGCAAAGTCCGCTCCCCAGGTGAGGTTGAAGCGGCAACGCGCGGCGCTCTGGGGTTTTTCCCCTTCTAAAAAAAACGTGGGAGCTGTACCCCCCCCCCCCCCCTCCCTCCCACCACCCACCCACCCACACAGGTCGAGTTTTATGTCTACCAAAACTTAAATTGCACAAAAGCCTAAAGCAGTATGTTGATGCTGTCTAAACGTTCTGCAAACTACATTACCAAGATTACGTATACATTGGTGACATACCGAAATATTTCAATTAGTATCTCATCTCTTATAAAAAAATTATGCTTGTTCAAAATCATGATATCAGCATAAGTATGGTATAGTTTTTGTATGTTTCACCTATGTATAATCTTGAACACTCATTCTCAAAAAAAAAATTCTCGAAGACTCTCATTATGTTTTATTTTAGCCTCTATATCTAACTACATTATTGCAGTTATTTATTTTCTACTGGCAAAGCTTTGTAACTTTTCTAGTACGATAGTACTTCATTTGAATGTAGCTAATGTGGTATCTTCTCAAGAAATCCTAAATATAGTTCTAACCTCTAGGGCATCGTATGTTTGAAGTTTCTATGCTGTGCTGTACTGTATTGTTGAGTACTGCTATTATATATTGTAGTAAGCATTCTAGCCATGATGTGCATATGAACTTATGACTCATGTTACACATTTCCTTCTTACTTCTTTTTAATTATATATTGTACCCTTTTCTAGTTCAACTTGTGCCGGGAACTGAAGTTGCTGTGGCACCCAAAAAACGTAAAGAGAAATACCAGGATGTGCAAAAGGAAAGTTCACTGAAGGAACAGGGAAAAACAAAGGCACTCTTGCGTGTTCAAGCAGCAGATAGAAAGTATGCACATAAATTCAAATCTAAGGGTATTGAACTGGGAGTGGTTCTTAGCTTTGCTGTGCTGATACATCCAGATACAGCTTCAAGGACTTCATTTGACAATCTCCAGTTGGTCACTATATCATCTAAATCACCACCTAAGGGACTTACTGAAAAGGCCAAAGAAGCTGCACAAAAGAAGGGTGTTGCAGTACCTAAAAGGACACGAGAAGTAGTTGTGTATATCTTATTCTCAGACTCTGTTGCTGAAGGGCATGTTATGCTTCCCCACTCTATTCGTCACTTCATAAGTGCAGACACACATTCATGTGAGTTCGCAGATGAGGTCTTTCTTCCCTATAACAAATAGCCAGCTTTGTTCGATGATTGCTCATTGAAAATTGAAGCATTTCTCAATAGCCATTTTGCCATTTTAATGGTTGCACCTTATCTGCCGCTTACTTTACAATTATCTGAAATGTTGTTTGTCTATTCCTCAGGGGTTTATATGAAGAAATATACTTCTAATGTCAAGAAAGATGAGCCTGTAACGAAAATGTGTCCTTTACATTTCAATATGCATGGAAAGTATATGCATGATAATGGCGATTTAGGCAGTCATGAAAATGACACTTGGAGGAACACCAGCATTCCATTGGAAAATGGCAATTCTTTTCAGAAAGCTCCTGACAATGGACATCTTCTGAGTGCAGATGTTAATAGTATTTCTGAATCCATGCCAGAACAGAAGGTACTTATTAAACAATGGCTTATTGGGCAACTTAAAGAAATGCGCTTCCATGCTGAATGTTCTGAGATAAGTTCAGTAGTTTTACCAGCCAAAGTTTTGATCCATTTTGAAGTGGTAGATGGGAAACAAAGCAGAGGAGGAGATTTTATCTACTTGTTAACAATTGCTTTTGAAAACTCTGGATACAACAATTCACAAGGCAATATTGAGATTACCTGGAATGCTCCAACTGATGATCCAGAAAACTTGGAACTGAACTTTGGGAGGTTGGAGCTTGGTGAAGCCATATCAATTGATTCTGTACTGGAAAATGGCTTCAATGATGCTTTTAAGTTGACTCGGTCTTCATTAGGCTGGATGGATAATGCAATGACAGATGTGACAAAAAGTATTTTCTTGCTTCACTAAATGTACAATTAGTTCCTTCTTTGGCTTCTAGATACGTTGCAGTATCGTTGTTCACTATGATTTCCATGCATTCCTTTTTGAAGGACTATCCGTGCTCTTGTCTTCAAGTGCTCTGAGGTTATTTAACAGGCTAAAGTTCCCCTTTCCTGGACATGTTCTTGTCCATGGGCCTCGAGTAAGTAATAACCATGTTTCTGCTCTGAAACTTGACATCTATATTGATATACCTTTTGTGTCTGTTTATATTAATTTGAACTTAATTTGAGATTCAGGATAATTTTTTTCTTTACAAATTTCTGCAACTTTATTTTCCGTTTTCAGGGTTCTGGGAAAACTGCTTTAACACGGGCTGCTGCAAAATACTTTGAAGACCATAAAGAGATACTGGCACACGTGTAAGACACTCTTTACGAGAAACTGAGTTCTTTCTTGTTTCTAAATAATGACCATTGTACCTTAAAATATATCAATAAAAGGTGGATTTTGTTGTTAAGAGCAGAATATATATGGATTGTTCGAAGCTTGCAATTGGCAAGGCTAAGGAGACAAGGCAAACAATTGAAGACAGCATTTCTGAAGCGTTGCTTCATTCACCTTCTATTATCATATTTGATGATCTCGACAATGTAATTTCAGTCTCTTCAGATCCTCAAGTATCTCAATCGTCCAGTTCTTCTGATTCTCTAGTAAGATACTTGACTGACATTCTGGATGAGTATAAGGTAAGCAGGTGTTATCATCTTTTCTCTTATTTACATTGTTATGATATATAAAACGGTTAAAACCAAACTTGGATAAACGGTAATCTCGATATGTGTATGGCTGTATGCTGATCTTGATTTGCAAGAGTACTTGTGTGTCCTACTTGCTTAGCATGACCCTGTATCCTCTCTAGGATAAGAGTCGTAATGCATGTGGATATGGACCTGTTGCACTGATGGCTTCAGTTCAATCACTTCAGAGTCTTCCTCAAGAGCTGACTTCATCTGGTTATTTTCTTCTCATCTTTCATCAAGTCTGGAGTTGCATCAACAACTTCTGATGAACTAATAAGAAATTCCACAGGAAGATTTGATTTCCACGTTGAACTCCGTGCTCTTGCCATCCCTGAGCGTGAAGCACTACTGAAACATCAAGTTGAGGAGCATGAGTTACAGTGTTCTGAGGAAGTTATCTCAGAGATAGCGTCAAAATGTGATGGCTATGATGCATATGACTTGGTAATGTTTCCTTTTATGCAAGTCCTCTTTATTGACTATCAGGTATCAACAAACATATCCCAAAATAGAACTTGTAATTTCTTTTATAACTGGACTTTACTTGTGGCTCAATCATGTAACATGTTTGTCATAGGGCACCTTATCCTATTATTGTTCTTATTATTGCTACAATTTGCATACAGCCACTACCTTATGGGTTACAGCAGAGATTTACAGAGGCTTGTACAGAATTTACAAACCGGCCAATGCAGGGGATAGGGAGAAAAAAGATGCCAGGAGAAAAACCCTAAAAAAAAGATTAAGTTGCCATCAGAACGGCTGCCCATTCGACCAGTCTTGCTTTCAGCTTTGGTGATCTGTGAGACCATTGGTTTAGCTTACCCGCAATTGATTCAAGTATAAACTGTGTGGATTGCATATTCTGATTGAATACCCTGTCTTTCTTGCCATCCACAATCCAATGAAACAAGCTGCAGCGCAAATGGGCCAAGTTCCTTTATGCATGTATGCAATGCTTAGCTCTATGAACTGATTTATAGAATTTGACTGGCCCACTATATTCTGAACCCCCAGACGTGTCCAAACCTGCGTCGAGTGCCTGGAGTGCAAAGCAATGTGATGAATGGACTCCACTGCAGGGCACAGATCACAGCCCGCATCTAAACACCATTTTTTTGCAGTCATGTTATCCTTAGTGTTTAGGTGTCCACTGTAGGCTAGCCAAAGAAAAAATCTGTGTTTTGGTGGTATGACAGACCACCAGACCCATTCGTGCGGCCTCCACCTAGCTCCATGTTCGCTAAATAAAGTGTAGAAAGAATTAGTCGTTGGCTTTTTACCAGTAGTAGTCATTATCCTTTCATCTGGCTGGTCTGATGGCACCAAGTTGCTCTCAAGGTGGTTCAGTATGAGACATGGGCTGATGTAACCGTGAGGCATATAAATTTTATTTTCTATGAGTAGGTCTACCAGATAAAGTTTGATGTATGTGCTCTGTGACTGATCTGTGTCTTATCCATATACCATTGCATTGCAGGGAATTTTGGTTGATAGGGCTGTGCATGCTGCTGCCTCTCGCTTTGTTCTTCCTTATGCCTATTTAAACTCAGCGAGCCCACCGCTGGTGATGGAAGACTTCTTGACAGCACTGCATGACTTCCTTCCTGTTGCCATGCGTGATCTTAGGAAATATGCTCCTGATGGCAATGATGGTGGTTGGGAAGATGTTGGAGGGCTTAATGAAGCAGTAACTATAATCAAAGAGGTGAACATTTCTTGACTTCTTCAAATTATTTCATTGTGCTATTAACAGATGTTAAACATGATGCCACCAGAGCTCACACCACCAAATCTTCCTGGCTGTAATAGTTTTACTAATTTCTGTATTGTAACCTGAGATTTAAGATATGATGGTGGGTGTTAATTTCCACTAGGGTATACCATGGTTATTGGTCAGGGGATGAATACCCTTTAACTAACGGAACATGCAAATTTTCTGCCCATCTGAAACTAAATTGTTGAGGACCTTAACAGTAATCTTAAAGTCACTGTTTCTTCTGACAGTCAGGATGTTGAAGAGAACTGACTGTTGGATACATTCTCTAATGAACATTGTTACTAAGCCTCACATTTTTCATGTAAGATAGTTTAGATCAGGTCAATGTTTAATGAACAATGACATTAATTGCTAAGTTATATTTTCATGGATAAGAAAACTATTCTCTACACACCTTCATTGTTTTACCTGTGTAAGAGGGTCCTGCTAATATATTTCCCCCTTATAGACTCTTGAATTGCCATCAAAGTACCCAAATGTCTTCACTAAGGCACCTGTACGGTTGCGATCAAACATCCTCCTTTATGGGCCACCTGGATGTGGTAAAACACATATTGTGAGGGCTGCAGCTGCAGCTTGTTCTCTGCGGTTCATTTCAGTCAAGGGTCCAGAGCTGCTGAACAAATACATCGGTTCTTCTGAGCAATCTGTAAGGAACTTCTCTATTCTTATCAGTGTGATATGTGATTTCTTCTCTTTGCCTTTTCTAGTTCCATGCACAGATATTTATACTCGAGATATTTCATTTTGTGTTTTCTTCTTCTATAATATGCTTCTAAAAGCACATCTTTTTGTATTAGCAGAAAGTGCTGCGCAAGCACGATATTTCACTGCATCTTGTATTGTTCAAACCTGTCTTACTGCTAAATGTAATTATTCATTTGAGTTGCAAAAGATCACTGTCATCACCATGCTCTGATATTAATCAGTCGATTCCAGGTTCGTGACTTTTTTGCAAAGGCAGCTGCAGCAGCACCTTGCCTACTGTTCTTTGATGAATTTGACTCCATTGCACCCCAACGAGGAACGCATAGTGCAGGAGTTTCTGATCGTGTTGTTAATCAGGTGAGTTTGCCTTTGCTGCTACTCAACTGCCATAGGTGGATCTTTAGGTACTAGAAAGGCAGAACATTATCTAATTGCTTTTTGTCATGATTTGTGTCGTTTTAATTGTATGTATGCAGTTCTTAACTGAACTAGATGGTGTGGAAACTTTGACTGGAGTATTTGTATTTGCTGCTACCAGGTTAGTTCTCAAAGCAAAAGAATATTGTAGTCTCTTTCTTATTTTGCTTTTATATTTTACTGTCAGATCTATCCTCTCCTATATTTCTTTGTATGGGCTCTTTTGAATCTTCATAATTTTAGCCGGCATAGGATGAAGTGCTAGGATGATAGATTTTTTACCAGTGAGGATTGTTTTACTCATATGCATACTTCATTACATTCCGTTTTTTGATCGGGTCGCTGTTTCTCGTGTGCAGCAAACCACAATTAATTGATGCTGCACTCTTGCGGCCTGGAAGATTCGATCGTCTTGTCTTTTGTGATTTTCCTCGATGGGACGAGCGTTTAGAAATTCTGAAAGTGCACTCTCGGACGGTGATATTTCTTTAAATTGTGTTGTTTGTTCTGTAATGTTGCTTTTTTTTTTGATTTAATACGGTGAGATTTTGTATCATATTTCTTACATCACCAGTTACTTGAACATCTGCAAATGAGTAGTTTTCTCTGTAGTTTTTTAGGTGTACTATACATGAGTTTGTTTTTGTTCCTGGATAAAAAGACTTTCTCAGTAGACTAGAAGAGATGACACCTTTCTCTATGTACACATTGTTGTACACCCAAGAGAAATACCTCTTCCAGTACTTCCTCAGTTCTGTAGTTTCTCTTGTTTTATGAAAAAATTAAGGAGAGAATATTACATTCACTTATATGATCAGAAATATATGTGAATTCATGACAATTTGTTTTCTTTGCATCCACATTCTTTATAATTTTAGCCTAATATCTCCTGTTGGTCTCAGGTTTCACTGGCAAGTGATGCCAGTCTGGAGGACGTTGCTTCGTTGACTGAAGGGTTTACTGGTGCTGATCTCGCAGCAATTCTAACAGATGCTGGGTTGGCAGCGATTCATGAAGTTCTGGACAGCAAAGAGAACGGTATCCCGGAAGGAGAACCATGTATCAGCAAAGAACTTCTCATGTCTGTTGCTAGGAAGGCTAGACCTTCTACACCAGCCGATAATAAGAGGGGGTATGATAAGGAGTTTGGCGAATTCGTGTCGTCCAGGAAGTCGATTTCCACGAAGGTGCTAATTCGTACTCAATTTCACAGCATACAAGCTCCATATATCCCAATTGAATATTCTAATGTCCCCATCCGATTCACCTTCACCTGCAATAGTTTCCTTTTTAGCGTGGTATTTCTTGGACGGTGACTGATAGAATGTTATGCAGGCTAGAGAATCGAAAGGCAAGAAGGTCACACTGGCTTGAGTACCTCCTTCAAGACTGACATCTTACTACACTGAACAAATAAGGTCACCTGCAACCCCGTGATCTCCATTGGTCGCGAAAAATCCATGAAAACATGGAACTTCAAACATTTGGATGGGCATTGGGTTCCTTCTGAATGCAGATGCTTAATTAGTCTGGTTTCTCTTGTGTCCAGATGGCGCAGAATAAAGGAGCCCAGCGCAGAGTAGCTTATTTTTATTCCAAAAAGAAGGAAGTGGTCTGCACAAATTGTAAATCGGGCGTGGCTGGAATCCAAGGCTACCTTATTTGTATCGCAAAAGGTGTTGCGACTGACTGGGGATATGTGACACTTTTTGTCTGTGTGTCTCAGTTCTGAAATTTTTGAACAGAATGGAAATGCTGAAGCCCTGGTTTCACTTACGGCTATGTTTTGAGGAGGTGCTGGACCGCCTTCCCTTGTGAATAAGTGGGCTTTTTTGTTGCTACTGCTGAATAAGCACCATATTAAGGGAAACAGTAGGGTCTGTAGTTTGATTCTAGCATAGGTTAAAATCTAGACTCTCACTATATTGTTGTCTGTGTAGAGAATGTAGCAACTGTAAGACGGAAACATTATTTCCTCGGATGTTTTCATGTACTAATAATTATGTGTGAGAATATTGGAAACATTCTTACGTTCACAAGTTCGTCCTACAAAAAGGTAAGGCTGACCTTTTCCTTTATATAATTATTATGAATAATGAAATTCTTTTTTCTTGTGAAATTCTTTGTTGTGGTGGGAATAGTTAATCCTGCCTAGTCTTATGTGGCATACACATTATCAATGGTCAAAGTCATGTCAAGTTAACAAAAATCCAAACAATTGGCCATACTTAACAAGAATGGGAGAATATAAACCAAAGTCAAAGATGACCTAAGATAAAAGAAACACGCTTTGGTGAAGGGATGAGAGGGCTAGGTCTATCATAGACTAAGAGACACTATCTCTCACCCTCTCTATCATAGATGATAGACCTACCACCCTCAACGGATAGCCTTGATCATTTTCAAAGACATTCAAGTCTGTAAAAGCTTTTCTATGGACATGTACTCCATGTATTATCACTTGAGTAAAATCAGAGGGAGGACATGGAGCTCTAATTAAGGTTCAGCTGGGGATCCTAGGGTCGAGTCTTAAGAGTCTCGTATAACTCGGATCAACGTCCAGGAAGAGAAGTGATGTCTACGCACTTCTATTCTTGTAGACAGTTGTTGTGACTCCAAGTGCAGAGGTTTGTAGAACAGCAACAAGTTTCCCTTGAGTGGATCACCCAAGGTTTATCGAACTTGAGAAGGAAGTGGTCAAAGGTATTCCCTCTCAAGCAATCCTGCAATCAAGATACAAGAAGTCTCTTGTGTCCCCAACACACTCAATATAGGTGCACTAGTTCGGCGAAGAGATAGTGAAATACAAGTGGTAACGGTGCCAGAAAATAGCTTCTGACTTGTTGTTGACGTGGGGTAACGGTGCCAGAAAATAGCTAATGGCGTGGAGGAACAAACTAAAGGCAAACTGAAGGAAGCAAGCAAACATGCAACAGATCTAGATGCAAACGGTGTTTTAATGTTTAGAAACAAGGCCTAGGGATCATACTTTCACTAGTGAACACTCTCTCATATAAATATCCTCTCTTCGTGATACTACTCTTATCTACTCTCCGGTTGGACACTCTAATCATCGGTAGGGCTATAACAACACTCCTCAAAGTCTGCCTTCCCCAATCTAGATAACCCCACACTGTCACCTTGAGCGCTAGATGGTTCCAACAAACACCACAATTTCATAGAGACATCCAACTCCAAATATAACTCATAACAAATATTCAATCTAGCCAAAGTGCCACACACGGTATGCACGCTGTCACTTTCACACACGTGGAGAAAAACATAGATCTATTAAAGCACAAAGAGTATTTATGTAGACTCAAAACTAAGTGCCACCATGGCGTGCACGCTGTCACTTTCACACACATGGGGAGAGCAGAGATCTATTGAAGCACTTGAGTAGCAAGGTAGATCTACTTGATTACAAAGCTCATGACCACAACAAGATCATGCATAGAGAGAGATGAACACATGGCTACCGGTAGAGCCCTTAGCCTCGAGGAAGAACTACTCCCTCCTCATCATGGGAATCAGCAACGGTGATGAAGATGGTGATGGAGATCGATGGAGATGGCTCCGGGAGCACTTCCCCGTCCCGGCAGGGTGCCGGAACAGAGACTTTCTGTCCCCCGAATCTCCCCTTCGGTGGCGGCGGTGCTACATAGGTTTTCGTGGATTTCTTCTGGATGCCCTAGGTTTTTTGGGTCAGAGGCTTCTTATAGGCGCAGGAATCAAGGTCGGTGGGGGGTCCAGGGGGCCCACACCCCCTGTGGGCGCCTCCAGGGCTTGCCCGCGCCTAGGAGGATGCGGCCACCCTGTGTCCCCCCCCTCCGGCTCCGCTTCGTGGTTCCGTGTTGCTTCAGGAAAAATAATGACTTTGGCTTTTGTCCCGTCCAATTCCGAGAATATTGATTTTCTGCCTTTCTGGAACCAAAAACAGAAGAAAATAGGCAACTGGCACTATGGCATCTTGTCAATAGGTTAGTTCCAGAAAGTGTATAAAAATACCTCAAAGTGTAGACAAAACATAAGACAAATGATACAAAACAAGCATGGAGTATAAAAAATTATAGATACGTTTCCGACGTATCAAGAAGTTAGAGTTGGCTCCGAGTAGTCTCGTACAAGTTGAGCCATGGCGGTTGCTCCGGTCCCCGTGGGGCTGCCTGATCTAGAACTGTTGGGTGGCGTTCTGGATCTGGATGTGAGCCGTGCTGGCCTCATTTGCAGGTGTGGGTTTCGTTCTAGCGTGTGCTGGTGCTCTGGGTTGGGGTTGATGCATCAAGTTCCTCAAGGTTTGTAGGCTGGAGGCGGCATCCGGTTATGTCCTCGTCGCATCCTCGTGGTAGCGTCGAGTTCTTGTTCTAGATGGGCCTTGCCGAAAACCCTGCAATGGTAGTGACCATTGTTGGCCATAGGTGGCGTTCCCCTTGTTGAAGGCGTCGCCATAAAGACCCCTCCTTGATCTGGATTGCTGGATCCCGTCTCTCCATCTCATATTTCTTGCCTTGGTACCTTCGTTTGGTGTAAGCTTTCCTCAGAAGCGGCTTTTGAATCGCCCTACAATCTCGTCGGCGTCATATCCTTGAGCAATGTTTGTCCGGCTACGTTTACACGGAGTCTCCTTTGGTTTCGAAGGTTGTCCAGAGCCTAGGGGGATTTCTGGGTTGGCTTCAGGCCTCAGCGTGCCGATGTGTGTAGCACCCCGGGTGAAACCACTATTAGAAATTATATGTTGTTTCGAATTTGTGTATCATCATGACATCATTGTTGCATACTTTGTCTCAAAAACTATTTTCGATAAAACCCTATATTGGTTTCTACATTACATCTCGTTCTTTATTCAAACTTTATTTTTGCTATTTTAACACGTGTAAAGTTGTTTACAAAATGTTTAATATACAAAAGAAAAGAAACATAAAATATTTTAAATATAAATCAAAATAAAACCTAGACCTAAACTGGCCAGGCCCAAATGGCCCAACCAGTGGAAACCCTAGCCCTAACCAGATCCCACCTAACCCTACCATCTCTCCACCCCGCCGCCGCCAGCAGACAGCACGCGCGCGCCCTCCCCCGCCCGTGGCCCCACCTCCCTGTCACTCCCACCCCCGTTCGATACCCACACGCCACGCACGCCAGCGCCCAGCGCGCGTCCCACCCCACCTGGGCGCGCGCCCCAGCAACCCTGCCTCCCGCCTGGCACCCTGGACCCACCCACACACACTTACCACGCACGCGACACGGTACGCTCCGATCCCCACGCACCCAGGCCCCACCACGCTCCTCCCTCTCCCCACGTTCCTCTCCCCTCGGCCCCCTGTTTCTCGCTTCCCCACCCGAAGCCGCCGCCGGTGCAGCGGTCTTCCTCCGCTCCTCTCCGCCGTCGCCAGGACGCCGCCCTGCTCGCCGGCGCCCCTCTGCAGCCGCCCGTCCTTCCCCACCTCGCCGCCTCGCTCCTCTGGCCGCCCTCGCTCGCCCCGCCTCCTCCGCCAGTCACCGCCTCGCCCGACCCCGCGCCACCGCCCCGCTCGGCTCTGCTCCCCGCCATCCGCCACCGCTGCTCGCCCCTCTTCCTAGCTCCGGCCGCCAGCGGACGCTCTCCTCCGCCAGCGGTCCTGCGCTGCCCCGCCCTCTCCATCCTCGCCGTCGGCCCTCACCGGCCGCCTCCTCCTCCGTCGCCCGCCGCCTCCCTTCAAGCCCCCCCCCGGCGCGCTCCCCACCGCTCGTCCCCGCCGCCCCAGAGCTCCGACGCGTCCTCCGCCGGCCCTGGCCTTGGTGCCCTCTGCGGCCGCGCCGCTAGCCTCCTCCGCTCCCCGGTCGAGCCGAGCGCCGCCCAGGGCGCGACCAGGCTGCAGGCCTCGCTCGTCCCCGGCCCACGCGCCCCCACCTCCTCTGCAGCGGCCGTCCCAGCCGAGCCGCCGCAGCGCCCCTGCTCGCCGGGCCTCGCGCCGACCTCGCCTGGGCCGCATCTGCGCCGCAGCGCCCCTGCTCGCCCCTCCCGCGTGTAGCCCTGCGGCCGCCGCCTCCATCCGGCTCCCCCCGTCGCCCCTCCGCTCCAGCCCGAGCTGCCCCCTCTCCCTGTTCGGCCCCGCCAGCACCCGCCGTCGCCATCTCCATCGCGTGTGTCTTGCTGCAGTTAGATCATCGCCAGCGCAACCTCCTCGGATGTGTTCCTGTTGCTGCAGCTCTTGATGTCCTCGGCGGCCTCCCGAAGCCAAGTACGTCAAGGGCCACCACAACTGTTGGTTTTGCTCTGTCCAGAGTAGTTCCACGGTGTTAGTGTGTTGCAGAGGTGCTGCTGCTCCAAAACCCGACGCCAATGTGATGTGGTGTGTTGTCTGTGTCCACGAGATCTCCGTCCTGAGTGTGATTCCACATCCGTCGACAAATCAACCGAAGAAGGCCGATCCCGTACCCGGTGCCGCGCCAAGATCTCCGAAAAACCCCGGTACCGAACAAGTACGCCATCGACCTCGAGTTCTCCTACACGGATACCAAGCGACAAGATCTCCTTCATGGGTTGAATGGAACCGCCATGACCTCCTCCAAGGAGCTGATGGCCGAGACCTCGCACCGGTCCCGGAATCCGAAGCCCGATCCCGGCGCCTGAAGCCGAGAACCCCGACAAGAACCACGACACGGATACGACAAGTATTCCCTCGAGGACGCTGAGTACTTCACCCCGGACACCGAGACCCTGGACGACAAGTTCTCCTTCCCGGAAGCATTGACGCTCGTGCGACAAGATCTACTTCCCCGATCCGAAGACCCTAAATTCCGGAGTCCGAGAACGATCCCGTCGAACCCTGAACCCTGAGACCGAACCCCGGACCCTGTCGAACCCCGAACCCCGGAACCAAGTTCGCCGAACCCCAATGTGTGACCCCTTTTCTCGAGCCCTATAAATGTAATATCAAATTGTTGCATATTAAATTGTCATACTCGCATGCATATTGTCATGTGGTTGGGGCCCTTATGCCGATTCACCTCTAATTAAATATGGGGCCCATATGCGGGCAAATCTAGTCTAATGTTGGCCTCATTTAAATTTGTTTAGCGAACCGGTAACTTATCTTGCCATGTTAAGACAACATCTAAATTGCGGGGTATCTAAATAACATGAACCATATATTTAATTGTCGGGGCCCCGGTTCCGCTTAATATGACCTAATTGCATTGCACCTTTGCCATGCCATACATCATACATGCATCATGCCCGATCTTTTGCCGTAGTATTAAATAGTGCATCCGGTGTTTATTCTAGTGTTTTGCTTCTTCGCGGATAAGGCCGTTGAGTTGATGCGAGTATCGACCCGATCTTCGGTTGAACCTTCGACAATGTTTTCAGGCGAGCATCTCCCCCTTTCTACCTATCTTACTTTTATAGTATTTATTCCCTCCTGTTGAACTATTGCTATCTGTGTTGCGATGCTCTAGTTTTCGTACCCGTGATATCCCTTGCAGCCTTATATCGCCTTGGACACCTCCTATTACCTGTTGCTTGGTAGATTGTTGGACCTGCGCGTCGTAGTCGCTTGCTCAAGTGTTGTTGCGTGTCGCCAAGTACCACAGTTGTTGGAGTATTGCCGTATGTTAAATGTTGGAGATGATCTTGGCTTTACTTATCGTTCACTTTAATTATTGTTTAACAACAAAAAATTGAAGTAGGTAAGCAGAGGCACAGGTGGGCAATAGATGTTATTTGGTTGTTAACCGTCCACTTGTGTCCCGTAGGACCCCGAGTACTTGATACCTATTCCTTGAATATTCGCGCTATCCACATACGGGGAATTATGGGACCCCCCTGAGCCAGAGCTCGATTCAGTCTTATTTCTTGGGGCCACAAACTAGTTTGAGGTTTTATTTACTATACTGTACTTATGCCATGCTTTACTGCTTTATTTAAATTGTGCGATGGATAGCACCTGTACTGTTTAGGATCGGGACACGTTTTCGCGGTGTCGACAAGCCCAGTTTTGGGTTCCCAGTCGTTCACAGCCGTCCACCCAAACCTCGGGTCCGTCTCGGAGTCAGCTAACTTCGTTGCGGGTGTACTCCAAGGGGTGGCCCCCTGAAATATTTCTGAATCCTGTGATTGCTTTGTCGTGAAGGCCTCGTTGGGTTTTGATTTGGTTTTTCCGAGGTTGATCGAGTGTGTGTTGCTATTTGTGCACCCCGGCCGGGTAAAACTTTCTGAAAGCCGTGTCCGCGGTTATGGACGACTTGGAGCACAGTATCTCGATCATAGACAACTATAACTAAAGTAGTGCTATAAATTTGACTTTATAATGACTAGTAATCAGCTTCACTATAATGGAATGGCTAATTAAAACTGCCAACAATTGCTTGCTTGGGTTGTCGCTTGCGACCATTGTATCTGACTAGTAAGTATTGCAACTACAACGGAATGGCTAAATAAAAGTACCAACAACTGCTGGGTTTTGGGTTATCTCATGCTAATTGTATTTGACTAGTAAGTGTCGCAACTACAACGGAATGGTTAACTAAAAGTGCCCACTGCTTATTTTATCAGGATGATTATCTATACTTGACTAGTAATTGCTGCAACGATAACTGAATAAATAAAACTGCCAACGGTGTGAGTTCCTCGGTCGACTTCCTCGTTTGGTAACGAGGGGGAAACACCAGGATGGGTGTGCTTGGTGGTAGTATCAGGTTGGTTCCGAATAGGTCTCTCTTACCCCTCTCTGATAGCCGCCAGTTGTATCAAGTCTCTATAGGTTGTTTAGTGCATGTTGCCGCTGCCGCTTCAGTCCACCATACCTATGTAGGCGAGGACCGCCGAATTCTAGCCTCGCCGTGTACTGGCCTCAGTACTGACGCTCCTCTTTTTCCTTTGCCCTTTGTCGGCACCCCTTTTGTTTTAGCAGGTTTTGAGATCGACGTCGTTAGCAGGGTTACCCTTCCGGCTTGGCCTGGGCAGGGTTATGGACGCCATTGGTTATTCTTCAGGGCTCTTAGCCCCATTTGCATCTTGTCCGTAGTCGGACGCTCTATCATTTCAAGGTGATTTGGATCTTTGTATATTATATCTGTATTCTTGACTCATTGAGTCGCAGTTGTATATATATCTGTTCTGTGGGTCCCATCGAGGGCTGTTGTGTAATGTTATTACTTCGTTTTCCACCCGCACGAAAGTGCCTGGTGGGCACCTTTGAATCGTTTCTATGCGGGTTTGGCGGGTTTCGCTAAAACTTGCATAGGGTCGATTCTGAGGGTGTTACAATGTGCTCTTCCTAATGCATATGGTAAAGGTTGTTGTTTGGTCTGTTACAATGTCAAGATCTAGGGTTGGTGCTTTGGGGTTTGGTCGAAAGCTTTGTAGGACCTGTCCATGCCGACAACTACGACGTCTCTAAATGCTGGTCACCTTCTTGGAGGCCTCAGCCTCGCTGCAAACCCCCCTCCAGTGGATTCTCAAGCCCTGCTAGGTTTCTTCTCTAACATGGTTTCCCCGTGATGGTGTTGATTGTGTGGTGGAGGTCTGTTGGTTTGGACATCTCCGGTGTCGTCTCCGTTCAATAGAAGTCAAGGCACCTTCAATAGCATCAAGCAATCTCCTTTTTGTTTTGTGCTTCATTTAGATTTGCCTGATTCTTTTTTTACATCCTTTGTTTTCTTATGTTGGTCTGAGGTGTGCTTGGCGTGTGTTGCTGGTTTTTCCAAATGTGTTATTGTAAATTGTAATTTCTGGACGGCTGTTGGCGTCGTTAATTCAATACCGGGCTCATTTCGAGCCCACCGTCTACAAGTTGAGCCATGATCAACGCCGGGCAGAATGGACAAAAATAACCCAAACTCGTAAGGATTTCACAAAATGAACTCTCGCCGAAAGAATTTCACACCACTAACCCTTTGGGTAATGCCTAACAGAAAGGCGCTATGCTCTACAGTGTAGCGTCTTTCTGTTAGGCGGTATGCCCCTGCCAGCGTGGCACCCGCCTGGCCCGTCCCTGGCCACACCCGGTCGTGTGACGCCTAGGCGCTAAGCCTGGGCGAGTAACGCCTAGGCGCTAAGCTCGATGTGTAGCATCTTTCTGATAGGCGCTATGCTCTAATGTGTAGCGCCTATCAGAAAGATGCTACACATCGAGCTTATAAAAAAGCAACACATTGAGACTTTGCCGCATGCAGCCCCCTCCCCACCCTGACCCATTCAGTTCCCCAGCCTCCAGAAGAACAGCAAGGAGGCGCCGGCGGTTCCTCCTCCCCTATCTCTCAAATCCCTTCCAAAAAAGCAACAGATCTGAAGGTTTTGGCGATGGATTTGCTCCCCAAGCTCTCCCTTAAGGTACTCCTCCTTTCCCCTCTATTTCATACAATAAATAGTGCACATTCTTGTCTAGTTTGTTTGAAACCCTAGGTCAAGTTTGATTCATATGGATTTGTATGAATGTTTGAAGTGTTAATTGCATATGGATTTGTATGAATGTTTGAAACCCTAGATCTACTTATTTGAATTTTTTATGATTTGAAACCCTAGGATTACATATGAATTGCATATGGATTTGAAACCCTAGGTCTACTTATTTGCATTGTATATGATATGAATGTTTGAAACCCTAGGATTGCATATGGATTTGTATGAATGTGTCAATAATAATTTCCCATATCCTTTGTTGATGAACCACTCACATATTTATTGATGTTTGGAATATATATGTAGGATGGTGTGGCTACTTGAGGATTATTATGATCATGAACATCGGGCATACTTGATGGCAGAGAAGCATATGGTAATAAAACCATAGTTGAACTTGATTGTTTTTATTTTTCTATTGATTCAATTGTGTTGGAAGAAGCATAATGTTTTATCTTGTATGTATGCAGAAGCCTCGGCCCCTCAAGCTTCATTCTCATGGAGTGTCTTTGAATGACATGCCGTACGAGGAGCGATACACTGAGTACATCAAGTGGCTAGGCATCCTCCCTTTCATCACGCTTGTGAGCAGTTGGAGATATGCCCAAGAGGCAATAATAAAGTAGTAATTATCATATATTCATACTTATGATAAATGTTTACATACCATGCTATAATTGTATTAACCGAAAACATTAATACTTGTGTGATTTGTAAACATAAAAGAGTCCCTAGTAAAGCCTCTTGTTAAACTAGCTTGTTGGTTAATATATGATTATGGTTTCCTGATCATGAACATAGAGGTGTTATTAACAACAGGGTCATATCATTAGGAGAATGATGTGATAGACATACTCCTATAGTTAAGCGTAGCATAAAGATCAAGTCATTTAATATAGTTCATTTGCTATAAGCTTTCTGATACATAGTAACCTAATTCCTTCGACCATGAGATCATGCTAATCACCATCACCGGAAGGATGCTTTGATGACATCAAACACCACACCGTAATTGGGTGGTTATAAAGGTGGCATTGAGTGTTCGGAAAGTATGTGTTGAGGCACATGGATCAAGAGTGAGATTTGTCCATCCATATGACGGATAGATATACTCTGGACCCTCTCGGTGGAATGTCATACAATTAGCTTGCAAGCACAAGGGATCACATATCACGGGAACGAGAAAAGAGTACTTATCGGTAACGAGGTTGAACTAGGTATGCAGAGATACCGACGATCAAACCTCGGATAAGTAAACTATCGCGAGACAAAGGGAAATTGGTATCGTATGTAAGTGGTTCATTCGATCGCAAAGTAATCATAGAAATATGTGGGAACCATATGAATTTCCAGATTCTTCTATTGGTTATTGATCGGAGAAGTGTCTCGGTCATGTCCGCATAATTCACGAACCGTAGGGAGACACACTTAAGGATTCGATGTTGTTTAGTAGATATGGAATGTAAGTAGGGAAACCGAATGTTGTTCGGAGTCTCGGATGGGATCCGGGATATCACGAGGAGATCCGGAATGGTCCGGAGAATAAGATCATATAAGGAAAGTCTGATTCCGGAGTTCGGGAATGATTTCGATGTTTTCATCGAAGAGGTTCTAGAAGGTTCACCGGACCGGAAGGGGAATGGTCCATGAATGTGTCATGGGTAAGTGGAATGATTGGATCATATCCTAGGTCACTTGGTTTGGGCATTTGCGAGAGAGAATTAAAACTCTAAATTGAAAGTCAAACGGGAGGTTTGAAAAGTCAAACTGGAACAATGGTTTCCTAGTGGAAGAAGGAAAGAGTCCTTCCTTCAATCCAACTTTGGTTTGGGTTTGGATTCAAACTCTCCCCTCCCAAGGCTGCCCCCCCTCTCATAAATAGAGGGGGAGGGCTGCCCCAAAGAACACAAGAGCCAGCCCTTCCACCCCGTACACCACCGCCGCGCCGCCGCCCTAGCCGACGCCGACTCCTCCTCCTCTCTGGCCTTCTAAACCTAGATCGCCGGAAAACCCTAGATCCACCATAACTCGCACCGGCTTAGGTGAAGCCCTGTGGGATCTTCCCTCTACTTCCGACACCATGCTGTCGTGCTGCCGGAATCGCGAGGGGAGAACTACAACCTCCGCTGCCTGCTGGAACAAGGGAGAGGAAGGTCTTCATCGAGTATCGAACGTGTGACCGACTGCGGAAGCGCTGCCGGAACGCAGCGCCGGAAGGATCGTCTACGCGATCTTGAGATCGGCAAGTGTACGACTACATCACCCAAAAGAATCTTCTCACGTTAACCGCTTTGGAATCTTCGAGGGTGAGTGCTTCTATTGACTCGTTGCTACAATCTAGTAGATAGATCTTGGCTTGTTTGTGTGCATGCGGTAGAATTTTTTTGTTTTCCATGCTACGAACCCCTACAGTGGTATTAGAGCCGTGTCTATATGTAGATCTATTGCACGAGTAGAACATAATGGTCATGGTGGGCGTTGATGCTTTTGTTGTCGATTGCTTCTTGTGTGCTTTCCATCTTGCGGGATGGTGAGATGAAGCGGCCCGGGCTAACCTTACATGACATCGTTCATGAGACTTGCTCCACGCTTGACATGCAACTTGTATTGCATAAGTGGCTTTGCGGGTGGCTGTTTCTCCCAACATAGTGAAGATTCAATTTACAACGGGTGATTGAAAATACTAGTATCAACGTTGTGGTTCTTGTTCATAAGTTAGAACGACACTTTTTGAAAGCCCCAAACCACGTAAAACATGCAAAGAAAATTAGAGGCGTCTAACTTTGTTTTGCAGGGGTGTGCTGTGATGTGATATGGCCATGATTGTGATTATATATGATGTATGCAATATTCCTTATTGTAAGTCGGCAACTGACAGGAGTCATATGGTTGTCTTTTAAATTCCGTTAAGTCATGCGTGTCTATTCAAAGTAGTTGTAATAGTTGATGCTGGTGAACGACAACCATGAAGCGGCGCCATTGACCTTGACGCCATACCGATGATGATGGAGATCATGTTCGTGCTTGAAGATGGAGATCGGAAGCACAAGAAGATATGCCAGATCATATCACATATTATGAATTGCATGTGATGTTAATCCTTTTATGCATCTTGTATTGCTTAGTTCGCGATAGTAGCATTATAGGATGATCCCTCTCACAATATATCAAGTTATAGAGTGTTCGCCCTTAATAGGCACCGTTGCCAAAGCTCGTTGTTTCGAAGCACCACGTGATGATCGGGTGTGTTAGATTCTGCGAGTGTATACAATGGGAGCAAGCCAGATTTGCTCACACGGAAGCTAAGGTTTGATCTTGCGAGCCTAGCATGTACAGACATGGTCTCGGAACACGGAATACCAAAAGGTAAAGCATGAGTCATATAGATGATATGATGAACATGATGATTGTTCGCCTTTGAAACTATATCATGTCACGTGATGATCGGACTTGGTGTAGTGAATTTGGTTTGTGTGATCACTAAAACAATGTGAGGGATATTGTTTTGAGTGGGAGTTCAATAGCAATATGATTAAAAGTTGAACACTATTTATCATAATTTAAATCAAAGTGAATTTGCATAGTTGTTGTAGTCATTGGCATTCATTTACCACCTTGAACTTAGTTATAATTGAGATAATAGAACTATAGAATTCTGGATAGTTACTTTACGAACTGGTATCGTATTGTTTTGATGTGTTAATCTAAAGTTTAAAAATCCTATTGCAAATTTTCAGTAAGTTTTGGTTACTCCGTGAAATTTTAATAATTGGTATTAAATCAAGAGTAACAATTCTAGTGTTAGTATATAAGTATCATGTTTATCTCCATGATTCTTGATATTCAAAATATTGTTTTAATATCAAGGTTATCGGGGAGCTGAAAGAATTGTTTCAGAAACCATCATGTGTGAAAGATATTATGATATCTAAAACAAAGTTTTGGTTATAACATGATAGAGTATAATATATCAAAAGTCATGTTCTCATATTTGATGAGAATTTGCAAAAGGTTGGAGACGATGGTCGTCCTAATCCTCCAAAAGGTTTTGGAGAGCAACATTATACTCGTAATTCACCGTTATAAGCTAAAGTAGCTTGATCATGAATAGTTCCATGATAAGGATGAATATTTGATGTAGCTTAAATATTTACTACACTAAAAGATTACTAAAGAATGGAATTTGAAAAAACACCAAACATTTCATGATGGTGATCTACTTCAAAGTGCAAGTCCAAAGACATTGGTATTTAACTATACATGTTTTGGACTATGTGTCATAAGTATGGCGCCACTGTTGATGTTGATAGATTCTTTTGAAAGGATAAAGAAATACTGAAAGAGAAATCTAAGAAATATTTGGCAGAAGAGAAAAGACTAGAATTGTTCAGCTTAGGTATATAGAGGATATACATGTTATGGCTGTATTCTTTGCTTGTTAAACAATGTAGTTCTTGAGTACTGGATACTGAATTTGTTGATGTGAATCGTCATATGAAACAACACAATTCATGAACTACAATGGCCTAAAGTAACTAACAAAAGAATATGTGATGATGCTCATCGAGAACAAATAAAGGGTTGTTGTGTTGCTCGTTGAAATCAAAACTTACCTTCAAGATTTGTTTTCAATAATTGTTATTTCAATCAGGTATTATGAGAACAAAAGGGTTGTTCAAATAATTGTCGTAATCCATAAAAGATGGATGATTTACAAATCTCGTTGGAGAAATCACATCCATAAAACTAGTGCTAAAAATGTCGAAAGACAAATTGATTGAAAGATCACTTAGAAAGTGACATCACCGTTTAAATTATATTGGAAAGAAAGCATGAAGAAACTCCATGTGGATGGAATTTTGGAGTCTTTTGATTTTTGATCAAATGACGCTTGCGAAACTTTCCTATAGATAATTAAAACTCCGTTAATAGGCCAAAAGTGAACGAATGACTAGCTTATTGGAAATTGTACATATAGATGTATAAAGCCCATTATGTTTAGCCAAGAGCGATGGATTTCAACTTCATATGCTTTCTCCGAAAACTTGAGTGAATATATGAATATTTACTTAATGAGGATGAAGTGTGAAACATTTGAAAAGTTTGAAGACTTTCAAGATGAAGTGCAAAATCAATGTAACAAGAAAATAAAAGAATTTATGATAGGATCATAAAGGGATATATTTGAGTTACAAGTTTAGCATAACACCTAAGATTTTAGGAATCGTTTCATGGATTTGCGTTTCCCGAAACACCATATGAGTATGGAATAATCGAGATATGTAATGAAACCTTGTTTGACATGGTAAGATCAAAGGTGTAATTCATAAAATTGCCATTATATTTTAAAGATTAAAAGCTTTAGAGACTACCACTTTTTCACTGAAAATAGCTCCATCATGATCCATTGAAATGACACCATATAAAGTTATGGTTTGGGATAAAACCCAAGTTGTCCTTTCTTAAACATTGGTATGCTATGCATAAGAAAGATGTTTGCAACCAAAATCGGATGAACATATCTTTGTATATTATTTTGAATAATAGTTGAGTATTCCTCCATAATACCAAAGACAAAAATGTTTGTCGCTTAGAACGTCAAGTTCCTTTGAGAAAGGAATTTTCTGTGAAAAATTAAGTGGGAGGAAAATAGAACTTTGATAAGGTTAAAAGAACCTTAGCTATATGTGCAAAGTTGCGTAGCGCCGAAAAGTGTTCTGGAGGAAGCAACAAAGCTCATGGCTCACATGCCTCAAAGGTTGTGGTCACGGAGGTCTAAGTTCCTATTGAACCAAGTAGGTCGGGTAAATAATCAAATACCAAGATTTGAGAGTTAAATCATTATTTGACAATAATGATCCAACTACATGCAAAGAAGCGATGATGGGCCCTGACTCTGTCAAATGGTTTGAAGCCATAAAATCCGTGATAGTTCCATATACGAGAGATCAAGCTTTGAACTTGCAAGATCCTCTGAAAAGGTGCAAGACCCTACAGTCGTATTTGGATCTATAAAGAAATAAACATGGATGTTTCACATCTATGAAATTATCGACATGTCGGGAAAGAGTTCACGACAATATTCAAATAGTTGACTATGACAAGGTCCGATCTTTCATTAAGCGATATTTAGTCTAGACGGATTAATATAGCAACCACTACATATAATTTTGTTATGTGGTAGTTGAATAAACAAAACAAGTTTTTCTAATAGAATGGTTACCTAGGACGTGTGCATGACACGGTCCAAAGGGTTTTTGTTAATTCAAAGGGTATGCAAACTTAAATGGTTGAAGTAAGCATCGCGGAGTTGGAATCTTCAATATGATGAAACTGTTAAAAGAGTTTAATTTTATCAGAGACGATGAAGATGCTTGCATTTGCAATAAATTAAGTGGGAGCGCTAAGACATGTTTCTAATACATTATGTGGAAGACATATTGTTGATTGAAAATGATGTATATTTTTGATGACACAGGTTAAGAATTTCATCTCGATGAAAGGCTTAGGCAGAACCCGAATATTTGGCATCAATGTCTATAAGGATAAATTGTGACGCCAATATGGTTGTGCCAGAAGTACATAGATGAGATATTGAATGAGTTCAATATAGAAACTACAAGAAATGTTCTTTTCGCACAAGAAGGATTGAATAAAGATTTAAGTATTTTTGATACTTGATAGATAAAATCACAAAGAGTATTTTATCAATCATGTTGTGATGTGTACAAATCCAGATGTTTCCTATGTTCTAAATGTTATGAGCGTATACCAGAATGATTCATAAGATGATTATTGGATGATATTAATGATATTCTTATGATCTTTTAGAATAACTAAGAATATATTATTTTGTAGAAGTGACAAATAGATGGTTAGTTCATTGTAAAAGTATTACATTGATACTAGTTTTGTCACGAAGTACAAATTAAGTTTATCTCAATCTAAACTAAGGGTGGCACAATATGATGGAAAGTAAGTTCCATAATGGATTTGGATGAGTTCCAAAGTTAAGACATTATGACAGATACTACAACAAAAGGCTAAGTATATGACTGCTATTATAGTAGCAAAAGAGGGCATTTGTGTCAAGTAGTTTATTATCAAACTAGGTGTGGTTCACAGCGGGATAGTACTATGAATATATATTGTACGACAATATTATCAACATGTTTTAACCCCAGGGAACTAAAGGTCTCACCAAAGGACCAAAAATATACAAAGCCATCTCATTAGAGAATGAGTGACGCATAGAGACGCAAAGACATGCAATTACACACAGACCTGAAAGTGTCGGATCCGGAGATCAGTTGACCACTAGCAATCGTGTAAATACAACACTATAAATCCATAGGTGTTGAATGCACAAAGGTTTGAAACTAGATTATTGACTCTAGTGCAAGTGGGAGACTGTTGGAGATATGCCCAAGAGGCAATAATAAAGTGGTTATTATCATATCTTCATACTTATGATAAATGTTTACATACCATGCTATAATTGTATTAACCGGAAACATTAATACTTGTGTGTTTTGTAAACATAAAAGAGTCCCTAGTAAAGCCTCTTATTAAACTAGCTTGTTGGTTAATATATGATCATGGTTTCCTGATCATGAACATAGAAATTTTATTAACAACAGGGACATATCACTAGGAGAATGATGTGATGGACGTACTCCTATAGTTAAGCGTAGCATAAAGATCAAGTCATTTAATATAGTTCATTTGCTATAAGCTTTCTGATACATAGTAACCTAATTCCTTCGACCATGAGATCATGCTAATCACCATCACCGGAAGGATGCTTTGATGACATCAAACACCACACGCAATTGGGTGGTTATAAAGGTGGCATTGAGTGTTCGGAAAGTATGTATTGATGCACATGGATCAGGAGTGAGATTTGTCCATCCATATGACGGATAGATATACTCTGGGCCCTCTCGGTGGAATGTCATCCAATTAGCTTGCAAGCATGTGACTGGCTCACAAGGGATCACATATCACGGGAACGAGAAAAGAGTACTTATCGGTAACGAGGTTGAACTAGGTATGCAGATATACCGACGATCAAACCTCGGATAAGTAAACTATCGCGAGACAAAGGGAAATTGGTATCGTATGTAAGTGGTTCATTCGATCGCAAAGTAATCGTAGAAATATGTGGGAACCATATGAATTTCCAGATTCCTCTATTGGTTATTGATCGGAGAAGTGTCTCGGTCATGTCCGCATAATTCACAAACCGTAGGGAGACACACTTAAGGATTCGATGTTGTTTAGTAGATATGGAATGTAAGTAGGAAAACTGAATGTTGTTCGGAGTCTCGGATGGGATCCGGGATATCACGAGGAGATCCGGAATGGTCAGGAGAATAAGATTCATATAAGGAAAGTCCGATTCCAGAGTTCGGGAATGATTTCGATGTTTTCATCGAAGAGGTTCTAGAAGGTTCACCGGACCGGAAGGGGAATGGTCCATGAATGTGTCATGGGTAAGTGGAATGATTGGATCATATCCTAGGTGACTTGGTTTGGGCATTTGCATGAGAGAATTTAAACTCTCAATTGAAAGTCAAACGGGAGGTTTGAAAAGTCAAACTGGAACAATGGTTTCCTAGTGGAAGAAGGAAAGAGTCCTTCCTTCAATCCAACTTGGGTTTGGGTTTGGATTCAAACTCTCCCCTCCCAAGGCTGCCCCCTCTCATAAATAGAGGGGGAGGGCTGCCCCAAAGAACACAAGAGCCAGCCCTCCCACCCCATACGCCGTCGTCGGCCCGTCGCCGTCGCCCTAGCCGCCACCGAATCCTCCTCCTCTCCGGCCTTCTAAACCTAGATCGCCGGAAAACCCTAGATCCACCATAACTCGCACCAGCTTAGGCGAAGCCCTGCGGGATCTTCCCTCTACTTCCGACACCACGTCGTCGTGATGCCGGAATCGCGAGGAGAGAACTACAACCTTCGCTGCCTGCTGGAACAAGGGAGAGGAAGGTCTTCATCGAGTACGGAACGTGGACCGACTGCAGAAACGCGGCCGGAACGCAGCGCTGGAAGGATCGTCTACGCGATCTTGAGATCGGCATGTGTACGACTACATCACCCACAAGAATCTGCTCACGTTAACCTCTTTGGAATCTTCGAGGGTGAGTGCTTCTATCGACTCGTTGCTACAATCTAGTAGATAGATCTTGGCTTGTTTGTGTGCATGCGGTAGAATTTTTTTGTTTTGCATGCTACGAACCCCTACATGAGCCAGTTGATGCCAAACCTCAACGTGGCTGCTATCACCGCACTTTTTGACCGGTGGAGGCGGGAGACGCACACGTTTCACCTTCGGACTGGCGAGATCACCCTACTCTTCAGGATGTTTCCATGATCTTTGGACTTCCTATCGCGGGGAACCCTCTCTGCATGATGACAGATTCTAACGGGTGGCGCAATGAGATGCAGCTACTTATTGGCATGGCTCCTGAAGAACTTGAGGACAAGAGTAAAGATAGAGTCCTAGCAGGCGCGATATACGCGTGGATTATGGAGAACTTTGCGCATTGTCCGGAGCCAGCCGAGGTTGAGGTGATCGAGACACATGCTCGTGTGTACGTGTGGTACGTCCTCTCTAGGACTTTTTTTGCTGACAGCGGAGATAGGACCGCTCAGTGGATGTGGCTGAAGGCACTAGAGAACTTTGACAGCAATATCAGCTGTGGTTCGGCGGATCTTGCTTACTTGTACCGGCAAGTAATCACTTATTATCTACATTCATTTGTACATGTCGACTCCACACATATGCTATCCTGACCTCTTTTGTGCTCACTTGCAGTTGGACGATGCCTGTCGTAGGATAGGCCAAAATGTCGGAATATTTGGTGCTATGATTCTTCTCTCAATATGGAGCTGGGAACGCTTACCAGTTGGGCGTCCGAAAGAGGTGGGCCACCATGCTTGGCCATCGAATGATAGAAACTCTCTACGCCTCCCCACTTGGGCTTACAAGTGGGAAGCAGTGTCGGAGATGACAAGCGATGTCGATGCCATGTACCTGAAGTACACGAACGAGTTTGATGCGCTTACGCCTGAGCAGGTAGATGTTTGTATCTACATCATTCCCCATAATGTTTATCGCTCGAGTCGAAATCGATAGCAAACATGTTCGTGTGATATGTTGCAGGTGGAGTGGGAGCCTTATGGTTGCGGGGACGAGATTGGCCTTGCTCCCGGGTTTGATATTAACCCAAAGTGCTTGGAGGAACAATGTCTCTGCCTCATGTGCTGACCATTGATTTGCAATTGGGCGGTTGAGTATCATATGCCACACCGGGTGATGAGGCAGCTCGGGTTATTTCAGTGCAACCCTCCCGTGGGAAGGACACCGATAAGGAGCTTCATAGGTTAGTTAGCATGAGAACCTGTGCTCAATTGTTGTGGGTGGTACTAACATGGTTCTTTGTTGTTATGCAGGTTGGACAGGAAGAGGCAAAGGAAGATCAATAATTGGGATCACCGTCATAGGAAGCACGTCATGGACTTCCACATTTGTGTGTAGCAGGCTCGACAAACGGAATGGAATAGTGGAAGATCTCATTCCGCGGTTTCATTCAACAACTATGTTCGGTGGTTTCTTTTTAGTACTCGTGTCTCCATTTGCCCGTCGTCTTTTGAGGACAAAATATTGCAAGAGCCGTGTGTGTTTGATGACCTTGCCTACAACGAGTACAACATGCAGGTCAGGGAGGGGACGGACATCCCAATTTCTTCCTCTCTCAACTTTGTGGTAAAGTTATCGTTGCCCTTACATTACTTTCCTTGCCCTCTCATCCCTTTCTTGCCTAACAACTTATTGTTCTTGACTCTATAGTGAATGGAGATAAAAAATACACCGACGATGCCGAGGCGATTATTTGGGATGCCCCTAAGGGGAAAAAGGGAGAAGGCATGATTCGAACCTTCCTTAAGGTACTGATGTGAGACGAGTACTCTTATAGGCCATGTTGTTTTACCGGTTTTGACTTCTCTTGTTATTTGTTACAATGCTCGGCCCAAAAGATACGTCGATTATCTAACCTGCTAGGTTGTCGCGATCCCGAGTACATAACCCCATCAAATTCTAGGTCCAAGTCGACTACTGATCCGACGGCCCATCTTGAGGATGACGTTGAGGATGAGACCACTTTGGCGATTCGTTCGGATGATGAGGTATGGGACAAACTTACATTTCTTACCTGCATTTAGTGCTTTTGGTTTGCCATGCATTTTCTTAGCCATACAATCTTACATGTAGATGCCTCGTATGGAGGATGAGACGGAGGAGCAGTTCCGGATTTGTTCCACATACCAGCTGAAGCCAAGGAAAGAATTCCATCGCTGGACACCGGACGACTTCCGTAACAAAGGAAAGGCAAATGTTGTCGAATACGAGCCGCCATGGAGGTCAAGAGCAACTAGGAGTACAAGAGGTCTATAGTATGATGATGATGAGTCGCAAGAAGAGGAGGTGACAAAGAAGATACCTCCATGGAGGGTCGAGGCCCAAGGACGCATGGACGGAGGTAGTTCATGTTCATGTTGATGTTTGAGACTATGGGTTGATGTATGTCACTATGTTTGAGACTATGTTTGAGACTATGTATGGGTTGATGTATGGCACTATGTTGATGTTTGAGACTATGTATGGGTTGATGTATGGCACTATGTTGATGTTTGAGACTATGTTGATGTTTAGCACTATGGATATATGTATGGCACTATGTTCTATGTATGGAAATTTGTTATATGTATTGTGTTTTATTGTTGTGGATTGTATTATAAAACTGAATATATTGATATATGTGCACTTGTGCTGTGAAACAACTGAATTCAGTTTAGTTCAGAAGTGTAGCGTCTGTCTGATAGGCGCTATACTATGAGATATAGCGCCTATCAGATATGCGCTACACTTCTGTACTGAACTAAAGTCAGCTGCTCGCTCTGCACGCAGTCAACAAGTCACAGTGTAGCGCCTATCCTGATAGGCGCTATGCTAGCTAAATTTATCTGGCCCAAAACTTCCAGGAGCAAAACATAGAGCAAACTGAGCAGCGCCGACCGAAAAAACTGATAGGCGCACTTAAAGTTGTTTCAGCCGGGCGTTGCTCGGTTTGCTCTCAGTTTTGCTCCAAAATTTTTGGGCCAAATAAATTAGCTAGCATAGCACCTATCAAACAGTATGCCTCAAAATTGTGCCTAGTGAACAGATTTCTCTCTTTTGAGAGTGACATGACATTGAGACAAATATAACACAACAAAAATAGAACAGGACATGCTCAAAGTTCACGACATACTCGAATAGAAGCACCTCATACATGGTGTTTATGCCCTTAAGGGGATTTACATACTCATAGTTCACGACATGCTCAAAGTTCACAACATTCTCAACATGTTTCAAGTTCTACATGCTCAATGGGTCACGAGGCTCCGTCTACAAGTCTAAAACATAGGCCCTTTCCCTTCTTCTTGCGCTCTTCCTCTTCCTCCATGGAACGCCACGCCGTTCGACGCTGCCTTTCCCTCTCCGCAGCACAATCCTCCTTAGGAGGTGCTCCTGTTCCTCCTCTTTCTTGCGGCGCTCGTCCTCATGTTCTTGCGCTTCTTTGTCATCTCCTTGTTACGCAGCGCTTCCTAGTACCGACTTCTTCTTATTACATGATCGATCTCTTGGATAGACTTCATGGATTGAGGTTGCTCGAGATCTATCAAAGTGTAGTACCTGCATACCGGAGGGGGAGACTAGAAGACAATATTGCTTGTTAGTACTATGATATGGAATAGTTGGGGACACATGAAGAACTAAATTTCTTTGTGCATACCGGTGGAGTCTCGTACGGGTTGCGGCTACGCGCGGGAGAGAGAGTTGGCACACATGAAGAACTTCCTTCCCCAAGTATATAAATTGGAGTTGGTGGACTCCTTAACAATGCAATCGGTTTCACACCAACAAATAGAACCTCCTTTCCATGGCCCTTAGAAGTACGATACGCCTTTCGTGGCCTTTCCTCTTGGTCGGTGCAAGGTGGCCTAGCATTGGGCCCTCCTCTTCCTCTCTTCATCTTCCTTCTCCTTTTGCCTCTTCCTCTCTTCCTCTTCCTTCTCCTTTTCCTCTTCCTCTTCACCTCGTCCGCTTCATATTTCTTTGTCGCCAAGTCATGAGCAAGTTGAACTACCGAATCGAATGCCTTCCTCTTCCTCTCTTCCTCAACTTCCTTCCTCTTCCTCACAACCTCCATAGCATCCGCCCAGTACTTCGAGTAGTTCACACCTTCCCCATCATTGTCCTTGTTTGGTTGAGTCGCCATAACTATAATAAGAATGAAAGGTATAAGTTAGTAAAGGATGCATGAATGTGAACAATAGTTGATTAAATGAAATAAGCATAGTAGGTAGTAAGATAAGCATGCAAGTGTGAACATTTTAGCCATACCTATTAACATCCGAATTTGGTCCTTCCAAGTAACCTAACATATTAGTCGAGTTAAAACCGCCACACCCTCTTCCTCTTCTAAGCCCAAGTGATCGACCTCTTTTTTGCCTAGGAGCTTGTTGTCTAGGAACATTGTGGCTTGGGACTTGTTGGCTAGTTCTTGGTTGACTTGGGACTTGTTGGATACCACTAGGTTGGCTTGGGTCTTGTTGGCTACCACTTGGTTGGCTAGTGCTTGCTTAATTTCCTTTTGCTCTTTTCCTTTGGGAACACTTTCTTGCATTGTGCCCTTCACCATTGCACGTTCCACACTGGGCTCTCTCACGAGGCTCTTGGAATTGGTCATTGCCCGTTTCTCGACCACCACTACCATGGCCCCATCCATCCATGTCGCTCCTAAAGCGCTTTGTCTTGCGTCTTCCATGTTTAATCACCTTCCATTTCGGATCGGGCCATAGTTGAATTCCATGGTACTCCGGCCATTATGATTGGTCCAAGTATGGGTGAAATCTAGGAGACCATGTCTTCTTAGTAGTCTCAATAGAGAACTCGGACTATCTCACCGTGAGCGGATTATTGTAATCCAAATGTCGCCTGTGAGACGCCACGAGCAAGTGCGAGCATGCGAGATGAAGCAACGATGGCCTTCCGCATGTGCACTCACAAGTCTTCAGCGATGACTTGAAAGCTCGGCCACCATGTTGGACACCATCAGTCGTTGTACCTCCGGGCTCCGTAACTTGGTAAATTAGCTCGTCATTATCAAATTTCGTGACAACTTGGGCATCCGCTTTCTTTGACTGAAATTGCATCCAATCATCAACCTTAGGTGGGTACTTGTATTTCTACTTGTTCTTGTTGTCCCCCGCAATCTGCCGGTCCGTTTCATGTGAGTATTTCAGAAAATACTCATTCATCATGTCAAATGTATATCAGACTATTGTCGTGACGATAAATGCACGGACACCTTTGTGCAACTTGTTGGAGCATTCTGCCATGTTGCTTGTCATTTGGTCGTACCTCCGGCCACTGTCATCGAAATATCGTTCCCACTTTGTCATATCTTCAATGTTCCTATTGAGAAACTCTCGACCACCCGCATTGAGTTCTTTGTTGGCTAGAAATTTGGTGTACAAGTTTGAGAAATGATGTTCTGTGAAAGCGAGGCAATAATCTTATAGATCATTGGACAAATCCTTTATCTTGCATGCCCTATAGAAGTTTGCACAAAAGTGTCTCATGCACCAACGATGGTGCAATGGAGCATGGCCGGGAATATAAACCATCACCGCATTAAGAATTCCTTGATGACGGTCAGAGATGACACATATTTCCCTTTGAGGGGTTAATATCTTGATTCTCAAAAGATGGAAGAACCACTCCAAATTATAATTGTTTTCTGTCTCCACCAAATCAAACGCCAAAGGAATCAACCGGTTGTTGGCATCATTGGCTATTGCAATCAAGATAGTGCCCTTGAATTTTCCGGTCATAAAGGTGCCATCAACAGAGATGACCAGCCTACAATGTTCAAAAGCCCGGACACCTTGCTCGAAACCCAAAAATGCACGGCCAAAAACTCTAACGGTTCTTCCGTTTATTATCCTTGTCTTGTAACCATAAGGTTCAACAACATGAACCATGCTCGGGTTAGCATTGGACATCGCTCCCAACAACCTTGGGATTTGGTTATAAGATTCCTCCCAATCACCGTACAACATCTTGAATGCGGCTTGCTTAGCCTTCCATGCCTTCCCGTACTTCACCTCGTAGTGAAAGAGGGCTTTCACAAGCTCCGTGACCATCTTGGTGATCATTATTGGAAATGACACGATGTCATTGGAAAGCCTATAAGCGAGGAACTCGGAGGTGAGTTGCCAGTGCTCGTGCTTCGCATCCTTGCCATCCACCATCAGGCCTCGACACATGTGAGTTGATAGACAACTAGATATGTGCCATTCGGGACCTCTCTTGAATGGTCTTGCATGCACAATCCAAAGACATCTTTCCTCCTCGCACTTCACCGTGTAACGCTTCTTGATGTCCGACTGCACGACCGTGTACGGACGATGATGCTTCACCGAGAAGTCCTTTATCCATTGCTTAAATTCCAACAAGGTCTTGAACCTTGATCGTTTGCAAAAAGCCATTATTCACGTGATTGTCATCCCGGTAAGAACTTGTCCTTGGTCCAAGCACTATGCCCTTGCCACCATCAACCGTGGCTTCATCAGTGAGACTAAGATCACGAGACAAAGGCACCCAGTGGTCCCGCCCCAATACGGTATCATGGATTTTGGCCTCTCTAGCCGTGAACCCTTCCTCGTCAACTTCTTCGGGACCATCATCATCCGAGTCCGATGCATAGCCTCGAGAATACGGGAGGTCACGGTCCATGTCATCTTGAGTGATATGTTTGTCCAAATCTCCAACATTGTTGTCGTGGAGTTCAACATCATCATCTTCACCCCCACAATCAGCATTGTCCTCTTCCAACACTTCGTCTTGCTCTTTTGAAATCGGGCTCAATATTTGGTTCAAAGGAGGTTCACTCCATAGCTCTTGTTCTACGGGTGGAGGACTGTAACATCCCAGCATTAGAGCTTAGAAATAAGCTGAACACAGATGTGTGCATTGCATTCATGCATAGAAAATCTGAATAATTTTCGCGATTTTAAATAAAAACTTGTCAAAGTGATTGAAGCTTCTCTTAACTTGATGGAATTGAAGTAGATCATCAAGTTGACTGCGATAAGTTTCAATATGACCTTTGCTAAAACCTTATTTTGGGTAAACATGATTTGATCTAAGGGTAGATCAAATGGAATAAAATTAAACCCTAATATATTACTTAATGATTTATATTTGATCCTTAGGTGATCATATCATTGTATTCATTATAATCACTCATGAATACCAAATTATAAATGTAAAACAAACAATAAGAATGTAACAACTATATCTTAATCTCATCTACTTATACCATGGGTATCATTGAAATATCTAACTCTAAATCTCTAGTGAGATTAAGTAGGAAAGAAACCTAAGTTAAGATCATTCACCATACATCTTTCTTTCCATATCAATCTTTATCATCTCTATTGAATCCTATCTCAATATCTATTGTTCATCAATGTTGAGTAATCAACTATTGATTCACCAATTCTTAACTTATCAATTCTTAACCTATCAACTCTTGTCCTTATTATAGCATTCACTTAAGGCTTATAAAGAAATAAGTAAGAAGAGATAAGTAGTGATGCTAGTTTTAGATATCATCTATAGGATGGGAGTGATTTGAGGGAAATCAAATCAATATGGTAACAAAGAAGATTACAAGAATGAAGTCTAAAGATAGTTACCAGGAGTAGTCCTATTGGATCAAGTAGGTATAGTCAATGAATTATATCTCTTAATCCAATAGAGCTAAACAGAAGATAATTAGAATACAACTGTAGTGTTGTATTGAAGAAGCCTTGTTTAGTCAACTGGAAACTTGAATCATAAAGGATCAAAAGATCATAATGATCATGCCTTATTCACCAATATTGAATGCTTATACCAAGTATAAGTGACATTGGTGGATAAAATATGAGTGAACCATAGTATAGATTTATTATCCTAGATTAGTCATTACAAGTCACATTAATATAGTGTGAGGTTGAAATGTTAGATATTGGAGTTAAGAAGAGACAAGATAGTATGAATAAGATGATGTTAAAATAACATTGGATTATAGGAATAGTATTTTACTCTTTGGAAATACTAAACACTAGGGGAGAGTAGAACTTGATATAAACCTCTACTAGAGTAGTATTTGTGATGGATGATTTAAGAAGGGTATGAATGGAGTTAGAGGTAACCTTGTTGGGTTAGAGATTATTAATAGTAGAATAGTTGTTATAGCCAAGTATAAATATGAGAATAGTATGAAAGCTTTAGTGTTAAGCAATTTGCATTTATAAATGGATTTAGAATAATTAAGGGTGGATAAGAAGTTTCTATAAAGCAAAGCTCATCATGTTAGTACATGATGATGGATATAGAGAAGCAATATATCTAGGAAAGGAATTCCTTAATCAGAAGTCAAGAATTATGAAGTATAGAAGATAGGAATTCCTGGTAAACATTAAACCCTAAATCTAAGACCAAACCTAATATCCATTTTCTATAGTTGACCTATCATCTTGTTTCCATAGTGCTTTATAGGAATATTCTCCTATATCAAATCACCCGAGCACATCTTTGTTATATTCAACCATCATTATAATAGGTGCTTATGAAACTATCTTTATTTATTGTTTCCCATAAGTTATCCTAGGAAACAATTCCACTATTTTACTTTAAATGGTGATATTACTAAAATCACAAACATAAAGACAATAAGTTTAGCCACTAATCTTTAATTACATCAATAAAGGAAATAAGAGAATAATATTAACCATATTAAAATTCTCAAAACTTTATGAATTTAATAACAATAAAGGATCAAGATATATATAAAAGTTCCTTTAACATTATAAACCAATAAGAATCAAGACATCAAAATTATAAGATCCTAAACAAATCCTAAAACCTAAGATCCTAACTTATACCTATTCTATTTGATATAATAACCTTCATATGGTTATGAATATGAAAGTATATAAAAAGGTAAATCAATAAAATATATTGTTATAAAAATAGTATTAATATCAGAATCTTAAGTTTATCCCCATAAACTTACAAAATTCTAAATAAGAAATTCCTATAAAGTTAAAACAAATGAATATATACAAGGGAAATAAAGAAAATATCACAAACCATAATAAAGGTTCACAAATTGATTTTTAATAACTTTATTGTTGCTGCAATTATTTAGCTAATAATTTTCTATGGGAAATATTCAAATAATTGAGTATTATTCAAATCTGAAAAGAAAATGAAATACAAAGCAGAAAACAGGAAAAAAATAAAAGAACTAGGTTAGCCTAGTTTCTGGCCCATGGCCCATTTCCTCTTCGTCCTATTCATCGCTCAGGAGCTGCATCCAACCCTCTCCGCTCACTTCGCATCGGCCCAGCTTCGGCCCAGGCCCGGATACCGTTTCGTCGTCGTCTTCCTCGACGTCACAAGCTGCTCCCTGGAACGAGCGTCGTCGCCCGATGCTGGTCACCGTCATCAGCAGAAATTGGACCACCATGATGCACGCCGCCACCCCGGACCTGGTTGATAAGGTCGACCGCGATCTCCTCTATCCATCCATACCAGTCTTATCCTCTCCCTCGCTCTCACTCGCAAACCCCTCTTCCTCACCGAAACCCTAACTCCGGTCGTCTCAAATCCCCATCGTTTCCAACCTCCCCGAGCTTAATCATGGGGTCTAGAAGCTTCCTCTCATTGTTCAGAATTCTTTAGCAGTAGGAATTGATCCCTCGCACACGCTATCAGTGTCACTGACCTCATCGGTCTGCCGCTCACCGTCGACCATGGCGACGTTGCTCGAGCTTGCCCCTTCTCACCGTCGCCTCTACTAGCTTCCTGGTAAGATTCTGCTTCCAATGGTCCTCTCCGATTCGTTGTTCGCTCGCCGTAGCCGCATGTCCATGTTAGTACCGACCGCACCATCACCGGAGCTCATCGCTGACGAGGTTCCAAAGACCCTTTCTTAGCAGCGCCACCACACTAGGGTTCAGCACGTCGTGCTTATTCGATCTAGGCTGGTCACGTTTGCTGGGGCACCGACGATCACCGCTGGCGACTTCATTCTGGTGGTGGAGTCCAGGCTTGCGTCATGCTGACGTCATGCCTGCGTCTATTGACTCGGTCCTTGCCTCCGTGGCATGTGACGTGGCCTATGGCCCATCCGTCATAGATTATGAGTAGTAATAGGACCAGTAACAAATGCTTCCACTAACCTAAAGGATGATGTGGTATGTGGCCCACTAGTCAGTGACTAGGGTAGGTTCATTTTCGATACCAAAAGTATTCTCTGTTTAGAAATTAGATAAAACAATATTAATTCCAGAAATAAAATAAAATGATTAAATCTTGTAAATTTATTATATTTTGTTTTATACTTCAGAAAAATATGTTTAATATATGAAAATTTTCAGAAAAATAAAATCTACAACTTAAAACTATAATTAAATATTATTATGATGATTATTTAAATAAATATTATTTAATAAATACTTTATCAAGTTTTAATACTTTGATAATTAATGTTTTAATAATGATAAATATTAAAAATACAAATAAAATACTAAAAATCTTAGAAAAATAAGAATTAGAGTTTAAAACTATAATCATGTATTATTATTCCTCCTAATTAAATATTTATTATTTATTAACTATTTTTAAAGTAACAAACCTTATTAAAACCATATCTTATTATTTTAAAATCACAAAAATAAATGTAATATACCAAAATGATCACAAAAATAATATATGCATATTAAAAATGTGATATTCCACTTTTGAGTTAAATATAAAGTTAAACAACTTTAATAACTTAAATATAAACTTACTTTCTTAATAGATAATTCATATAAAGGTAAATTAAATTTGTTAATATTCCTAAAATTGCCAATTGAGATTTAATAAGTAATACTAGTCTTCAATATTGATATTATGAAGTCAAAATGGTTCAACACGTTTTAAATGCAATTTATTTAAATTATCCTTCAACCATAAGTATGAATTATTTTATAAAAGAATCCTTATCTATTATAAAATCTCCAAGAATAATTTGTAAAGAAATAAAACCTATTCCTTTACTTTAACCACAAGTTCAGAAACAAATCAAAACACTACAAGTGAGTTCATATGTAGTAAATAATATTGTTTACTTATTCATAAACCTTAACCACTATCAAATCAATATAATATCATACTTAAGTAACTCTAAAGAAACATTATAAAGTGAACAAAACATAAGTATAACAAGCATTACACCTAAATTCCATCTATGTTTTAAAGTTAGCTTTAATCTACCAAACTCCAAGTATACTACTAAAAGCTTTATTATATACTTTATAGTTTACTTTGGTCTGGTATAATTAAGTTATAAAGCATCTTAATACCAAACCAACTCAGTTAAAAAAACCAAGATAGATAAGTCTCAAATACTACTAATTTCATTATTCCAATAAAGGCAATTCCTTCTGACTTAAAGACTATAACTAGAAAGAACACCTCATAAGGTAAACTTAAAAGCTTAAATACTTCTACTTAATTGAGAAAGATTTTCTTCAAAAGTTATTCATTTTGCCACTTCAATAAACATATAACAATTAATAGTAAACACTTTACTTGTATAATAAGATTGTTAATACTTAAATTCTTTATAAGTGACATTACTTGCAAGTAAAACTTGAAGATAAATAATTAAGATGTAAGCAACCTTGAGTAGCATTCCATATGTGTGTATGTTGTTGTTGTATAAATACATGTTGTATTCCACACACTCACAAGCCTTAATAAGAAGCACATGTGTGAAACCTAATCTAAAAGGGCAACACATTCCAAGGAAACCAATTCCAGAATCCAAACCCTAGACCAACGTTATTCTTGGGATTCGCGTTTCTCAACTTGCATTACATTACATATGCATAAAAGCATCTTTCTTATTTAAACATTAGTCCTTACCGGACCAATGATGCAGATTTCCGCTATTGGATCTTTTATTGTCTTGAAGACCGTGAGTGCATAATCTTGCAATCACAAAAGTCAAGTTCACACTTTCTCATGTCCTTTGATTATTTTCTGTAAAGTATTTTACAAATCCAGTGTTGTCATTACCTGCATTTGAAAAGGTCCAAAAACACTATTTTCATAATAAAATGATTATAGGTTTATTACCATGAGGTAATAACCTACTATGAAAGTTCCGGTGGTAAAGGAACATATTACCTAGGACTTAATAACCAATGTCGACAGTGATTCTTGCGCCGTATATCACGTGTTAACCATGAGATTTGGAATGGGACGGAGAAGTCAGCTGTATCTTCTTCCTCTCGCATGTAGCCGGATGTGCAGGTCGTGGCTATTATCACTCGTAGCGTGCATATTAATTGGTAATTCTTAGAAGATATGCAGCATATGGGTGGGAACCCTCAATGTCCCACGATAGTTCTGGCATCTAACGGTCTGTACAAACCATTGCCGTAATTCAATATGTGGGCATAGTGTACACCAAGGAGGCATGCGAGGTCGCGAAGGGGGCAGTGATTGGCTTGGATCATCTACTGGGCCCCACACCATAGAAAGTGTGGATGGGAAAGATCGCCCGGTTGTGCAACAAGGATTTGATTTCTCATGGTAAAAGTAACGCACCTTTGCAGAGTGTAAGAACTGTAACTTGTTGCTCCTTGTTCCGGGAAGGAGCTGCGAACGCGGCGGGAAAGGAACCCCATGAAGGTTCTAGTAAACCCGTGAAGGCTGACGGACATAGCTTTTCAGAATAAAAGCAACCTTTGAAGAAATGTTTAAGAAAACTTGCATTGCCTACGACCTACGGTCTGTGGCTGTAGCTATAGTGCATCAAACACTCATTTTCTAGTGGACTTGCTGAGTACGCTCGTACTCAAAGTATCTTCTTAACCCTTGCTAGGTTCTAAAGCCAGTACAGACGATGTCTACATCAAGTATGCTCCAGGAATCATCATCAAAAGCTAGAGCTCTTCAAGGAAGTCAAGAAAGTCAACATATACATCAAATCAAGTGAAGACGAAGTTGCTGATTAGATAAGAATAGAATTTCTAACCATAGAACCTACTTCGATAGAGTATTGCTATAGCAGCAATGCAAGCCAGTAGTTCAGCTACTAGTTTTATAAGTATGGTAGTTATGAGTTATTTATTCTTGATTCTTATTCATAAGAAGTTTCTTTCTCTCTCTTTAAACTAGAGTGTTCTCTGGATCTTGTGTAAAGAGTTGAGTTGTAACCTATAGTCATGTCTTGGACCTGCTATGTTTCTGTTCTACTACTCTAAGGGATGTAATACTAGTGAACGGTGTTTCATTGGTGTTATGTCAACGACTATAGTGTACTACATCATGCAGTGGTATGCTGGGTCACCGCAAGGACTCGTAGTATCCAATGGGGAGGCAAGACAATTCAAGTCCAAGGCAATGAATCATCAACCTTCTTGGTGGAAAATAGCTCAAGAGCCTTGTCTAGTGATTCGGCCACCACCTCCTTGTATGCAAGCCAACGGGCCTCGGAGAAGATACGCATGGTATTCCAAGGGATATGCATTCCCAAACCCACATTATGTCTTCCCTCCAACTCAACAACATCACTTTGGTCCATCTATTTCAATTCAATCCTCACTTGCTCTAAGACCTCGGCGTAGGTGGGACTACGCTCAAACACCATATCTAGCTCATACGGGTCCGGTTCTATGTTGCATTTTAAAAAGGCATCCTTGTCCACATGATGAACATGAACAATTTTTGCCATCCCTAACACATAGGAGAATATGTTCATTAACTAACCATGACAAGATAAACAAAAATATACTAGTCACATTACCAAACCATATAGCTAACAAGAACACCCTCTCTTACATAAGCAAACCCTAACCCTAGCAGCTGGGGAGGGGCCAAAATCCACCAAATGAAGCTTCCAATGTGAGAGATTTGAGGGGGAGAAGAGAGGGGAGAAGGGGGCACCTCCTTGTTGTTCTTCTCTGCTGGGCCGAGCTGGGAGTGACTGGGTCGGGGTGGGGAGGGGGCTGTGCACGACAGACTAAGTCTCAATGTGTAGAGTCTTTCTGATAGACGCTACACATTAGAGCATAGCACCTATCAGAAGGCGCTACACATCGATCTTAGCGTCTAGGCGTCGCACGACCGGGTGGGACCAAGGACAGGCCAGGCGGGTGCCACGCTGGCAGGGGCATAACGCCTAACAAAAAGACGTTGCACTATAGAGCATAGAGATTTCCTGTTAGGCGTTATCCAAAGGGTGTGAAATTCTTTCGACGAGAGTTTATTTTGTGAAATCCTTACGAGTTTGGGTTATTTTTGTCCATTCTGCCATCAACGCTGCCTCGACGCCTTCACACAATACATGAGTAAATTACTTCCATTTGAGGTGAATGCATTCTTTGGAAAACATATCCAAGTGTAATTTTCATTTCTTCACTGCACTCATAGGAGTATCAATTTGCGTGCTCTCTTTAGGACATCTCTTGTTTGTTTGTTTGTTCTTGACTCTGGAGAAAGAAGAAAAAAAGGGGTTCTGGAGGCCCAGAGCCGCACGCCAGGCCCAATAGACACTGGGTACTGGGATGGCCTTCATTAGGTGGGCCGACATTGTCATCGTCGCCACGCCATCTGAGAGAGAGTGAACACGGGAACATCCTTGAGTCCTGCCAGACCACCGGAGAGAGAGAGAGAGAGAAGAAGACGAGCCTACAGAGCAAGGCAAGGAGTCCGTGGGCGGCGGCGGCGAAGGCGATGGCGTCCGGGTGGGGCATCAACGGGAACAAGGGGCGGTGCTACGACTTCTGGCTGGATTTCAGCTCGTGCATGAGCAAGTGCCGCCAGCCCTCCGACTGCGGCCTCCTCCGCGAGGACTACCTCGAGTGCCTCCACCACTCCAAGGAGGTACGCCCATCATCCTTCCCCGCCCCTCGCCCTCCCGCCCTGCGACTCTCCACCGCCCGGATGGATGGATGGATGGATAGAGAGATCTATCTGTACATACCCTCCTCGTCTGATCTGCCGCCGCGACGCTGACCGTGGCGGCTACCTAGATCCGCCGCCGCCGCCTCGTGTGATTCGTAGGCGAGCGGCTCCGGGATTCCAGACATGTCTGGTCTTTCGTGGCAGCGTCGATATGGAGGGGAATCGATTGGTCTTGATGTCTTTTCTCCATTTTGGAGGGTTCATGTCATCTGTTCATTATTATATTATATGGGGTCGTCAATGTAGCCTACTTGTGAATCATCGGCCTTCTCAATAGATGCATCGTAGCTGTGTTCAGGCATAGTAGGATTGCCGAGGATCCGTAAACCATTGTAGGGACTAATTAGGAGAATTGCTTGTTCTAGGATGTGACTAGTAGAAGCGCATATTCTGAATTATATGTCATGCCTGATGAGATCATATTCTGAATTATATGTTTGTTTCAAAGGAAAATAATCCCCTGATTCATTAGGACCATTTCCGTTGTGATTCTTTTCCTTAGAATCATTCTTTCCATTCATAATTATTGAAGTATTTCTGGGTGCTAGATAAGATGAATGTGAATATAAATCTCTAGTCTGAACTCTGTATTTTTCTGCACTTCCGTTTCGCTGTGCTGGGTAATTCTAAGAACCATGCTAAGCCGATGGGCGAATCGTGTACTTAAGCCTTTGTGATTTCTTCCACTGCAGTTCCAGCGCAGAAACAGGATCTACAAGGAGGAGCAACGTCAGATAAGAGCTGCTGCTCGCAAGGCCAAGGAGGAAGCCGAAGGAGCTCCTGCTGTTGCAGCTCACCACTAGCATTCACTTTCTATTTCTTCACATGCTTTTGTTTGCTGCAAGCACTTCGATGTTCGGCTATGATGCCATGAGCAAGGCAATAATAAGTCCCAAACATTCTACCCTCCCACTCCATGACTTGTTCTAGAATCATGAGTTTGATAAACTACATTGGTCGTGAAGTTTGTCCATCTTTGAGATATTTGGCAATGATAAACGCTTGATTCGGTCACGAAACAATATGTTTGTGCATGTCTGAATGACTGAATGCCTTGCAGTCCGGTTTGCTGTTGCAACTTTTGTTCTAGTCGGACTAGATTAGCATGTGTAGTTCAGGTGTTGAAGACCCGGGCGTGTCTTTGGTTCTGTTTCTTTCGTGTGCTGATACCAAGATTGTTTGGATTCTTACCTTCCCCACACTGGGTTCATTTGTGCTTTAAATCAGGTTATGGACTTTGAATGGAAAACGCTGAAGATTGACTTTCAGGAATGTTTTCTGCAAATGCAAACAGCAGGCTTTGGAGTAAAAGTAGCATTGTGTTTCTATTAATTGGTCTTTCATGGAGCCTGTCTGGTTTTACGGAAAATGGGAAGAGAAAAGACGTTTTCCCTCTATTCCAAATATAAGTATAATATATCTAGGCATCTTTTAGTGTAGATTCGGATCAAAATAAATAAACCTACACACTAAAAGACGTTTATATATGTGTTTCAGAAATTTGGAAAGGAGGGAGTACCAACGCAAGTCGTCCATAAAAGGTTGATGTGGGTAGAATACATGACACACATTTGTCTAGTATAGTTCCAAGTTTATGAACGTCAGGACAAATAATGCTTAAACCTTAGTGCCAAAAACATGTAATCTTGCAGTTTCATAAAACAAAGTACAGTAATAATGAAAAGAATACAATAGTGTCAAGATCTACAACCCACATGTCCATGTTTTTGACATAGTATCACATTTTATTCACCATAGCAGAGTGTACATTAGCTCTTATTCCCAAGCTAACCAGATGAATTTTGGCAAAAACAAAAGGGTAAAAGAAACTACCTTTTGCACCTGGCATTATTTTGCTTTGAACTATATACAACACAAAGGGCTGCTATTTCAGTCCCTGGTGGCTCTTAACGAATAGCTAAACCCTAATCTAGAATACCAACTGACATGCAGAGACCATTAGTACATCACTGAGGAATTTGTGAGTTAGACGTGAACTTCAAGTCAAAATAATCAATCTTCATTTGCTGTCAGCGCCATATCTTTTGTTGTTAATGCAAACTGAGAGGCACCACCGTGGAAAAAATTATCTACCGGCAGCTGTCAAACAGTCAAAGTGCATCTGGAACTGACTTGAGCACATGGTCTTGCCTATTCTGGAGCAAAGTAGCAGTCTTTTACTGATAGCCGGTCAAAAGCATCAAAATTCGCTTTTAAACCAACAAACTGGCTTCCTAGCTGCGCACACGCAGCATGTGGCCATCTGCACCCCTCTCTCGTGCGTAAGGGGCAGAGCGACTCGCAAATTTGGTTGCTTGGTGTCTCTGATACCAAACCATCCTCAATCGCAGATATGGATACAGATAAGTCAGCATTATCATCTTGCTCTTGCTGGGATACAGCATCTGCTTCCCTTTGAGATGAATACGACATCCCCTCGGTCCTGTCAGCTTGGTTTTCATCAACCGAGAAATTAACTTCGCAACCTATAGTTTGGATTGCCCTTTTAATGGCGGCGTTTTCCCTTCGAGCCCTTTGAGCCATGGCTAAGGCTGAGCTACTTGCACGCCTCTCCCTCTGCAAGTCTGCCAGCATAGACTCCATCCTCATTTTAATATCCCGTGATCTTGATTCAGCCATCTCCTTTGCCTGCCGGCGTGAAAAACAAAAGAATGCTGAAACATTACCCAGGATATGACATTCATTTTCGAACAGAACATGCTAATATTTCTCTTTTACGGTTAACCTATCTTCGGCCATGAATTTTTTCGTCTCCTAACTCGTGTATAAAGTCAAAAAATCAGTGATAATCCTGCGTAATAAATAGATAAGTACCTTAATTGAGGCCACGTATTTTTTACACATGGAATGCCAATTGGATTCAAGACCGCCACCTTGTGATTCAGGGGGACATGTCCATCTCAAATAAAACTGAGGCCATAGAGTTGGAGCAAGTGCTGCAGCAGGGGGCACTAGGGGAGCACTATACCTAGCTTTATCATAAAATGGATTGAAGTGCTCATGGAAGCTGCCACCAGAAGCCCGTAGATCAGCCAAGTACGTCCACATGCAATGGCAAGAGCTTGTAACCCCAGATTGCTCCCTTTCCCGCTCGCTTGCATTTTGAATCAGAAATTAGCTATGCAGAATATTTTGCAATTAAGAATCAAACAGTGCAGATGAAGAAATGAATCAAACATTATCTGATTAACCAAAGAGTATAATGATCTGGACGAGCACATTTTGGGGACACAGTCAATAGGATCTCAATCTCCATTTGTTGATTATTATACATCTTAAAAATTGAGTGGATGACAGATTCTAAAACAGGATGCAACATGATTCATGGGTAAATAATAACTAGATTATGACATGTAACCTCCTAGTACTTTGAATTGACTTGAGCACCAGATGTGTATCAATAGATAATCAAAATAGTCCGATTGCTCAGTGACCTAAGTCAACTATAATCCTGCTAGTTATTTTTCCATAATTGGATACTTAATACAGCAAAGAGCCTATGGGAAACCCTAGAAGAAAGAAATCATGTCTCCTTAAAAGGTTCCTTTTATTCGCAAGCATGCATGCCTAGTTCAATAGAAAATCAATCTTAACTTAAAGAAGTTTGATCCTTACAAAATTTCCTACTAATAATAACATTCTCAAACACAAAACACCTGCATTTCAATTTTCCTTTATATGCTTCACTTATGTTGGTGATTCACACTCTGGACAAAACAAAAAATATGAAAAAATGTGGATGAACATGCCTTTGTTCCCTCCACATTCACTAGATCAGAAAATGCAGATATGACATATGAACAAAATAGTCAAGATAGCCCCTAGATTGAATACCTATTGCACAGGAAGTTCCCAAAGCGACATGAGAACACACAATCCATAAAGTCAACAAGGAATTTCTGCAACAAAGGCAGTTAAGGTTATGATTAATGTCCATGAAGAGACCTAGTTTTAGCAGACCCATACAGGTGCAGAAGAAAAGAGGACTTACAGATGAAAACTCAAATGCAGATGGGTATAGACGTAACAACTGAGCAATACAATCAAGCCACTGAAACATGAGATGCCATATTAGAAGAAAAGAAGTTCAGGTAATTAAAAGAAACAATGGATATATCGTATATCTTTAAAACAAACACAAATGTATGAATAACACAATAGACACATCGGAACTGCATGATAGGTCACCCTAATTATATTTAAACAGAGCAGTGTGGTGTTGTTTCAAATGCTTAAACACCTTAGTAATCATTAAAGCACACCATGCTGTTCACTCAGTTCAGAACAAATTAAATAGCTTCTGAGACACATGATTTGCAAAGGGTCTGTCGCACAGCCTAACTAAATGCTGAATAGGTAAACCATAATCCAAAATGTTATAGCTTACAGGAAGTTAGAACAGTATAAATTAGTGAATCGGAACAAGTAATTGAATATGAACATATATAATGAACAGCCAATCATTTATTCATCAAAGCAACCAGTAACTGCTGAGATGGAGGAAACTCCTATTATTCATTGATACAATCTGCCCAACAAAAAGAAAGAGAAGTAGCACTTGTACGCTACCTGTAACAGTATGGGTGAACTGTTGTTTGATGTCTGGGATTGAACCGGTGTATTAGAGGACGACCCTGGTGGTCCTAAAGCGGTTCTGCTTGGCGAACTGCTCAAATTCCCAAGAGAAGGTTGTCTTAGTAGCTCATACTGTGATCCCCCATTCTCAGTTACTGTTGGAATTCCCATTCGCTCTGCAAACGGGTGACCAAAAGCTAGCCAATCCTTTTCCACAAGAGCCTACAAAAGTTCGGTAAAAGAGTGTTATATATTCAAGTTCCAAAACTAAGCCAATCCTCTATTGAAGTAGTAATAAAATTAAAATAAATCAGAAAGCAGGAACTATCATACATCAGATAACATAATGTTAATTCATTACAGTGTGCAGGACCAGTGTCACTATAATCTCAAAAGTTCAGAAGGCCATTTATCATCTGAAGAGGCACATGCAACATCTAGTCTGAGGAAATGGCATTCCATTTCCATTTTAACAAAAAATAATGCGCATACGTCAAAAATAATGCTAAATATAATCTAGAAAGTTTCCAAGGCAGGAACGGAAGAGACGTGGGAACAGAAGTTTCTTGCCAGAGAAGCACACAAACTTTGTGGTCTCTGCAGTCCGTACCTGGAAACCATTGAATGTTCGATAATAGGGATCAAGCAACAAACAAGCAAGTGCAATTAACTGGGTTGTGCGGTCCCATCCATCACTGCAAAATTAAAATTAAGTCAGCAGCTGTTTAGAATTACAAAGTAACAAAGCTGTACGCATCATGCAGCCTAACATTACATCCAAAGGATCACTACTTAACTGCATGAGATGTGAACAAGACAACCAAGATTTGGAGTTCCCCTGATAGTCTGATTGCTACTAGGACCCGTATTTGGAAAACTGACGGGTACTGATTTATTTTTATATTTTGGATTAAATTTGAATATAAAGCTCCCAAAGGTAACCAGACATAAACTGTTTATCTAAACTTACTGCCCACAGGTTTCCCTGTTCCTGGCAGGAGCCTAGCGGTCTAGGCCCAGGACTTGTTTTCCCGTAACCAGTTTTTGGAAACCCAGATGTGAAACAGTGAAAAAGAGCAGCCTTGCGTTAAGCCAATAGAAACACGACAGACAACCCAAACTTCTGGTTTAACCTTAAAATCGCCATAGAAGGGTCAAGGTGGAACCTACATGGTATAGTTCAACCACTCCAGTGGTATTGGCATGTAATCCCAGATACAACAAATGATTAAAAAACCTACAGCAGCAGAAGGGCCTCCAATAGGCTAATGAGTGAAAAGGAAAGGCCTCCAAATGTTACTTCAATCCTCTCAAGGTGGTTTCACCATTATTTTACATCCAAAGGTCATAAGTATATAAAGAGCAATTTTTCAAGTTCTGATTAAGTAAATTCAACAATGAATTGTAGAAGATATGTATAAATATTATTTAAACAAATGGGTCAAGCTGCTCAAAATTTAATAGCTAGTGTCCATCCCTTTCATGCAATGTATAAATGAACTTGTGCGCATCTCGATGTTGCCTAATGATTACTGAATCTATAGTGCAAAAATAGTTGAATGAAGAGATGTTTTAGACGCTTTTGGAATTCAGAATTCTAGGTTGATAAGACTCTCCATGGTCGAGGGTTGAAATTTTTTTTCCTATTTATTGCACAAATATTCATAATCATTAGCAACGGGACCTCTGTTATTATTCTGAACTGATATGCACAAATATGTTGTGTACGAAGTGATAATCCTACACAGGCACTTGCATGTGTGGCATGTCTGAAATAAATGCAAGACCAACACGTGTACTAACAGAAAAAATATACATCACTGTTCTTCATTTGGTACAATAGGAAAATAAATTCAATTAGCCCGTATTATCAATACTGAGGTAGGTAAAAAACCTGCAATGGACAAGAACTGAAGCTGATTCCTGAGCAATTTGTGCTGCAATCCATGAAGCACCAACAAGGATGTTCTGGATATGGTTTAGCCATTCCCCTAACATCGAAGAAAACTGTGTCATGCTATTAAGACTCCCTCCACCCCAGGTTGATCCACGGTTTCTCTGGAAAAAAGAGAACATATTCTATCACTCATACGTTTGCTTCTCGACGAACATGCGGATAACAAAATCAAATACTTGCCCGGTCTCCAACGAGGGATACAGCTGAAGAGGTACCATTTGATGATATTGACCCATGGGCATCAACATAATCCCTAAGACGGGAAAGACTATCTCTCATTGTGTGGATATTTTGTATTCCTAAGAAGAGGACCTGGTTTCGAATCCAATGGATTAATAGATAAAGTATAAAGCAATGCTACAGAATACACATAAAAGCCAATCTGTGCATATGTCCTTGCCTCAGATTTTGGATAGTTAGAAGATGACTCGGAGCCACCACCCTTTGCCCCATTTGCTAAAGCATTTGCTCTTGGCCGGGCATCAACTATGTAAAGTTTCCTGTTCACAATGGAAATAGAATAATTGCAACATGAAAAGCACTGAAACTGTTCATAACAAATAGGTCCGAGAGAGAGTCAATGGGTGCTTAAAAATATGGAATGGGGGACATATTAAACAATGGCTTAAACTAGCTAGGATTTGCTCAGAGTACTGTGCTGTTGAATACAAAAGTGGCATGACATCAGCTACGAAAGTAAATCATCAATGTCAACAAATATACAATTCTTAGCTTAGTATGTGATGATAGACCTTTAATGCCCGCAAAAAGGAAATAAAAAAAGTCGATAGGATTAACAACAGCACAATACTGTTTGCATACATAAATCTGTTATTCTCAAAACAAAACAAAACAAAACAAAAACACATGGCACAACTTACTTGCAAACATTGTGGGTTAAAGAGCGTTCACAGAGTAAAGCCACATTATAGGAGACAATACTTAATGAATATCAAAAGAGAGAGCCCAACCAACAAAGAAATGAAAAGCATGCTTTGATTACCTTGGAGTCCCTTTAGGATCAAAAGTTGGGGGGCAAAGGGCAGAAACAAGCTTCTCATCAGCATTGCTGCAGAAAATACCTTATGATTAGACCAACAGCACTCAGAGGTCAGCACATGTGTCAAGGCTATTTATTTAGATGGATGTAAGCTCACTTTCTAAAATTCATCATTAATCCCACCAATGGCTGAGATGACCTTGCCAAGACAGCTCCAGACTCTGTAATATAAACAAGTTCACTTTTTCTGCATATTATTCAAGACAACTACAACCAAATGCTAGCTCATGCCTCCTCCACAGTTCGTTTTAATACTAGTATAGCCATCTGAAAGTACCTACCTATCTTTAAGCACCAAAACGTGTAGTTTACCAGATAAAAACATGGGTATAAAATAGTGACTTGGTGTTCAGCAACATGGAAGAAACACTCAATATTTAAAAAATACATATATAAGCATGACTTAGATTTCCTTTACATGCTTGTGGAATGTATAAACATGGAATATCCTCTTTGGCACATGGCTCTGCCAGACTCCAGATATCACATAAAATCCTCAAACTAGAAACAAGGAGATCAGAATACCAGGAACTTCCTGTTTAAGAGTATATATTTTTAGGATGCTATTTAGCATTTGAACCAGAAGATGCACAAACTGGTTGGCAGACAAAATAAGAAGGTCCATGCTTGCCAAACCTAAAGTTGCACCATTACTAGTATAATTGGCAGGTTCGGATATACTTGCAAATTGTAAACAAGATACAACGACTGGTTAATGTGCCAGGCTTGTCGCATTAATATTTTACAAAAAAAAGATGCTGATTTCATAACATGCATAGACCAATTTCCAAATCCAGTGAGTAAAAAAATTACAGAGAAAATAATGAAATTGCTGGCAAAGGATAAAAGAGAACACATACCAGGGTCACACCACGAAATAATAGGCAAGCGCCTGCCGGCTCGAAAAGTAGAAGCTTGCCACAAATCTTCATCACTAATAGAAAAATAATTGTATGTGTGACTTGTTGAGCACATGTTTAAGGGAACATAAATTAATACATGATGTTGCCAATGGCGTAATATACCTTATGCTCCTTGGAACAATCAATTGAGAGGGGTAAGTTGAACACAATGAATAGCTCGAATTAACTGTAGTTAGCCTCCACAAATTTTTACGCAAAGATTCTTTTTCAACTTCAAACCCACTGTCGGATGAGTGCGGAAACCATTTCGTAAAAAGACGACGGTATTCCTCCAATAGGCGCGACTTTGGGTCGGATTTCTTATCAACAGTGGATGGGTCACAAGAAAATGCATATAGATCCCACAGATTAGCAGGTTTAGTATATCTTCTCAACGCGTCAAAAACTTCATTTTTCTGAAAAGATAAGTATCAGAACTCAGAAGTATATCTTAAAAGATAAATGGCTGGCAGAATTATCTCGCACAACAAAGTACAGGCGCATGCAAAGCCAAAACTGGATATTGCTCAATCCACAAAAAATGTCAGGAATATTTCCAGGATAAGCTAAAAAAAGTAATTAGCAATCAAATGCATGGTTTTAAAGGCGTCGCCTAGGCGTCCAGGCGCCCCTCCTCCGCCTTGCAAAAATGGGCGCTTTAGGCGCCTAGGCGTCCAAAGCGCCCGCCTAGGCGTCAGAGCGCCCCTATGTCGCCTTAAGACGCCTTAACGCCTTAAAAACCATGATCAAATGCAATAGATTTCGTAGATGGTTAGAATGGAAAAGAATATCTACCTGCTTGGTTCTGGGACGAAAAGCAAACACAATAACTCTCATGTCTTTACCTGAACAGAAAAACAATCAAGTAAAAGGTAAGGTCATTAAAATGTACTTCCAAGCTTTTAAAATGGTAAGAAATAGACTGCAGGTACCATAAACAAAAAAAAGAATTATGCAGTACCAACAAAGATATTGCGACTATCACGCTGGAAAAATCACAAATCTAAGGTCACCGGGATAAAAGAAATGGTGGACGCAGCTACAGGATGATATGTAAATGAGACCCCTAGCATCAGTAGTATCATTCTTCCACTTAGATCTAGTCAGATTCATTATTAAGTAGGACTATATATATATATATATAAATAATTCTATACTCTTTGAGTATGTACTCGACTCATCATATACCACATAGATGAATCAATTATTCCTCTTTATCATATATACTTCATTAGTAACTACTAGATACCCCAAAGTGAGTTCTATGAAAAAATACATGTGAGTACATTTTTTATTATTAATTGTATATGTACGATTTTGTGTACAAAAACTAAGGGTCCCGATGAAAAAATTAATACTAGTTGTGTTGAGGTATCTTAGAATAGTTAATAAGGTATATTTAGAGTGATAAAGAGGTATACTGGATTTGTTTAAGAGGTATGCCGAATGCGAGAGTACTCTATATTGGTGCTCAAAGGTAAAAACCTACAGAGTACAAACTTACCAATGACTTGAAGAAGTTCACGAGGCTGCTTCTTATCATACTGGCGTGGCATGGATTGAAGTTTTACATCCTGCAACAGAACCAGTCTAATCAACAATAATCTACAAGTTGATTGCAAGCATTAGAGCAAACAAACAGTGGTCATGCACCAAAGAAGACAAACCAAACCTAAGAATATAACCTGGAGGCTTACATCATTTAACTTCTCAATTGTAGTAAGAGGGATGGTACCCAACTCTATTATGCTTTTCGTTGCCTGGCTCTGCAAATAAAGGAAAGACAGAACATATTAAATTCCCGTCCGAACAAACCAATAAATTTCTAGATTCCAGTTCAACAGAATAAAGTTGAGGGCACAATGTAGAAAGTGAACCATAACTAACAAAAAAGAAAGTTGCATAGCAAAAGGAATTTGTATTGAAGTGCAGGAGGCATCACATCGTGTAAAATTAGTTTTCAAAGTTGTAATAGAATAATGATATGGTTGCTTACCACAAAGAGAAGACGGAAATTTGTCACTGAAACTATGCCAGCCTCATCTGTGTTTAGTAGAACAACACCATGACCCTATGTAAGGAGAGGTGAGAGCGATCAAACTCAAGATGGAGAAATGTTAAAGTCAAACATCGGAATGGGATTCATCCAGTGAAGGTTTTTGTTTTTTGACTGGAAATACATTAATCTACAACTCATGGTGTGTATGTATTCTCAAAATATAAGAACTCGGAGGTCAAGATCAAGTCACCATAGATTTGAACTGAAATCATTTAGACCACATAAATTTAAGTACCTAACATGGAAAATAGAGATCAGTAGGCAGTTAGGCACTTATTTCAATTGTTAGCAACAAATTTATATTATGATAAAAAGGCAACAAATTTATATTGTGGATGAGCAAATATAGCACCAGGAGGAGGGGGGGGGGGGGCTAGACCTAGGCCAACATAGTCAATTGATGCTTGAAGCACCTCACACAACACAAATTCTCCTTGGGCCTTTAGACCTATCTTAGTACTCTGTGAGTTGAGCATGGTGGAGCTATTGTCTAGTGCTCTCTGTCTGGAAAGTTTGAATACGCGCAGCAATAAAATCCAATTTATCGTTTCGGTACACACCATGTGTCTTCTGTTCACATTTATTCCATATGTTTGTACAGGAAATCCATAATTATTCAAGAATCCTGAATTCAAGTTTACTAATTCTATTTGTTTGGAACTCGATTAATACGTGCCGTGCAGGTGCTCTGCCATAGTGAATTTCCAGTTCTACCGCTAAATAGCCAGGTATATACATTGGACCTGCTATATGCTGTTACACAACCTCGATATCTTTTGGAATGCACTAACTGCAATCTACTCCGGTATCTATCGCATGATGATGGAAGCACAGCCTGTAGACTTGCCACACTGTCCTTCAACCATGACCGTGAACAAATTTATTGTTCCGTACAGGTGTTTGATGTTTGGCCGTGAACAAATGAGTGGTAGATTCAGCAATATCAGAATCAAGTTGTTGTTAGTTATGGTTCCGTTTTAGAAATAAACAATGGGAATATTAATTTAGTTCCATTTAGTACAACATGCTCAACTGTACTTGATTCTAGTTGTGGATCCAATTTTGTGTACATAATATCTTATTATTGAAGGAAGCATCAATAAATAATAATGCTGTATGACACAAGTTCCTCTGTGAGAATATACATCTAGCTTAGGCCCTTTATTACTTATGTTAACTTTTAAAAATCTGTGCAGAACCCCCTTGAGGCTAGAAAGTAAATGAAATCAAATTATCTGATGGAAGTCTTTACCGATGTTCCACATTTTCGTCTGCCGCCACTTCCTATGTCGATGGGAGGTCAAACTTGTACTACTCTAAAGCAACAATAGTATGAGTAAGGCAGTATTACAACCAATATGCTGGACCATTTGTTCTGTACAGAAATTGAGATGTGTGCAATGCCATTGGGCTAATCTAGAGACGCATTCACCGCAGTGACCGAATTGCTAATGCGCGGTAACGAAAACATGAACATACTAGGCCACGAAGCTATGTTCTCGACCACACACAACACAGGATGTCGTCTGAAAATGAATCCATCAAAAGGCCAGGAAATTAAACTTGGGGAATGGAGTCGAACCTGGGCATAAACCTCCTCGTCCTCGAGCAGGAACTCCTCCATGCCCTGCGACGACCTCCGCGACCTGGGATCCTGGAAGCGAAAGAAAATACACAGCGCCGCATTAGAACCTCAGACCACAACCTAACCCTACGCACTGGCGCCCGGATTGTCGCAGGCACGTGCGCACGCTTATATGGGGGCGGGAGAGGAGCGAGATGCACGCTCGCGGCATAGCGGTGGCCCCGCGCGTCCCCGGGCGCCACGCCGGAATCGGAGCACTCCCGGGGCCGAACTCCCGCCGAGGCGTCAGGCGCGCGGCCGAGGCGGTACATAGAGGGAGGGAGGGACGAACGCGCGGGCGAGCAGGGTGAGGCGAGGGGGTGGGTGGGGCAGCCGCACCTCGATTTGGTTCCAGTCGATGGCGTCCCAGCTACCGGAGGCCTCCATCTCCGGCGAGCGGAAGCGGGGGGTCCCCCGACCGCGCCGCGGCTTCTCGTTGTCGTCGCGCGCGCGAGAGACGAGGAGAGAGGAGAGAGAGGGAGAGGGATGGAGAGAGAGCGGTGCTGTGCTCCGCTCGCGTGGGCTTTGGTTCTGCGTTGGCTTGTCGGGGGAGGCGACCGTATCGTGTTCGTACCGGCGCGGTCTCTTCTGCAACGCACGGTTCGGTTGCTTCACCTCTCTTCCCGTGCGGGCGGTGGCGTGAGGCAACCCATGTACCATGCGACGAGTTCGTTCCAAGTTTCCTCCTCTTCTCTCGAAAAAAAAAAGTTTCCTCCTCTTTATAATTGAAGAAAAATGTCTCTGGCCAAGCACTGTGAGCAATCTCATGCGACACGAGTAAGACCCGATCCGACCCGACCCTGCCCTTAACCACACCTCGTCGGAGCCCGTTCCGGTGTACATGGCCCGAGATGGAGCCATAGGAGAGCGTGGGCCGCTCGACTCGAGTCCAGGTTTTCGGGGAGTTCCCGATGTCAGGAGGAGGCGCGTCAGCAAGCAGTGATCAAGCACGACCTACACAGGCAGGAGAACAGCAGATCATGCCTTTCCCGCACGTGCCCCTCTCGGGAGGGGTGGCACGGGCGAAACCCTAAGTTGTCGCCGCCCCAACTCCTCCTCATGCTTCTTCTCCGCTCCCACCGGAGGACGCCGGCGGGCAAAGCCCGCCCAGTCGACGGTGGTGGCGGGGCTGCTTCCTCGCGTGGTGGCCTCTCCCCTGCAGGGAGCCCCTTGGGCGCTTGAAGGTTGTCGCCCCGACGGCGATCTGATGGCGGCGGGGTCTGGAAGACGGGGCGGCGGCCTCGGGCTTTGATGGCGGTCCTTTCTCGACGGCTGGCGGCGCGGGTCGTATCTGCTGGCAGGGGCGTAGTCCTAGGGTTTCTCTCACGCCAAGACAAAGATCTGCCTTCAGCCTGTTTCCATTGATCGGGTGGCAGCGTCGTGTTTCGAAAGGCTTCGCCGACGAACTCCCATGGGCGATTCATGCCTGGAGATTGCTGGAATGGATGGGATTCGGTCGCGCGCAACCGTTTTTCTGACCGTTTGGTTTCAGAGGGAGCATGGTGAAGCTCTCCTGTTTGTTTCCATCGTGGAACATGTATTTAGTTCCATGGTGAGGTCAATGTGCGGAGAATGACATGGAAGCCAAGATTTGTGGACTAGCAAGGGTGGGTCGAGTCCTGGTGGCGACGAGTAATTGACTTGGTGATTCATGACTTATAGCAGCGACATCGAAAAGTGGGAGCGACAGCATAGGAGGAGTTCATAGTCTTACCTTGCAGGATAAAAATCCAAGATCTAACCTTAATTGGTTGTGTCTGACAATGACCTTGTTGAAGACATTGTTTTGTGAGCAGGACTTTCTCTAGGGTGAAAACCTATGATCTCTGATCGGGCGACGATGGTGTTTGTTCTCTGGTTCTTTCTTGAAGGCGTCGCTATTTAAGATGTTGGACTTCTGGTGTTGTTTCGGTGGGGATAGTGTCGCTGCTACTAAGGATCTTATCGCTGTAGCGGGAATTTTTTTAAATTTTTTTAGTTGTGTATGTCCATAATGTCAATAGGGTAATGTGTTGTTGCGGAGGCTGGATGTAATTGGTATCATCCGATATTAATATATGTTCATTTCCAAAAAAGAAAAAGACAGGAGAAGTTGAGGCCACAAAACACAAGCACTAGATCCTACTAGTTGAATGCCCGTGTGTTACTATATATGTGTAAATTTATTATCACACTGGCTTTCACCTCATTTCTCCTCATCTGGTTTTGACCTCATCTCTTATTTAGATACTCCCCATCTTGCATATGAAAGGTATGTGTTGTCTTTCTCCTATACCCTTATTTGTCTCTCCAAATCATAACATCCATAGTATTATATATGAATAATTAGACATTCATCACTTTTTTAATAATTCGACACTTTTTTAATATATAAGAGTTTAAACAAAGTCACATGACAGACTGAATTTAGAAAAAGAAAAGCATGTGAAAAGTCCAGTGAAAATAATCAATACGTTGTATACTCTTAATTTTAAATCATGTCTATAGTTTCTAATTGATATAACATATTTTAAAAAATAATAAATAAATGCACCAATGTATGATGTCTAACAAATTGTTAGAAAAAATTGAAGACATAGCTAGTAATTATTATATCTTTACAACTTGCTTAGAGTGTGTTTGTTTGGGCTCTGGCTGGTTGTGCCGCTGTGCAAGAAAAGCCAATGCGCTAGGAAAGCTACTTTTATGAGTTTAACCGTTTGGCTGTCCGTTTATGAACCAGTCTGAAATGCCCTTTTAATAACACATAATTAAGTGTAGAAAACATATGTTCTAAGGATTTATAATATTTTATGTTATATAGATTCTTTGCAAACATGGTAATACATGTGGTATTACGGAACAACAGCTTTCCTTGTCAAAAGGTCAAAGTAAAACATAAAAAATCTCCAAGTAATAAAAAATAAAAAGGAAAGAAGGGTTGTGCCCTAGCGAGAGTATTATAGATGGTATCATACAATTTATGTCATCAAAAAGATGATATGACAGTGTAATAAATAAAGAGAGAAGTGCTAGTGATATCATGTTATGATACGGTATCATAGCACGTATATCTATAAAAATGAATAGCAAATAAATTTTGTCTACAATTTTTTATTACAATTCTAAAAATAATAAATAATATAATACTATAATACTACTATATAATACTATGCACTATAAAAATTGTATCATACTCTCACTATAACCAGCCTACTATGGAACTACTACAAACCCCATTGAAGGGAACGACTGCGCCGCCGCCCGCTGTGCTAGTGAGTGCAAATAGTGAGGTGAAGCTGGGCTAGAGAGAGTAGGAGCAGAGAGTGAAGTGGATCAGGGCGTAGCAACACAGGACAGAGCACACGGCAACGACGCAAATTTGGGGCATGTCAATGTGGGATGACGCAAATTGATGATTTCGCCGAAGCCCGCAGCGCTGAAAAGCTACAGAAAACCAAACAAACATCCCCTTAGCCTTCTTGAAGCGCCTAGTCTCCTACTTAGATGAAGATCGCTTTCAAAATCAAAAGAAAAAGGAGAAGAATAATGTATCCATACAACCTTAATGTATCCTGACCAGAACATCTTCCTCCCACATTGCGTCCCTCACTTCTTTAGCTAGTCGCTGCCATATTTTTTTCTCTCTGTCTAGCATATAGTTGCATCCTTCTCCATCAATTTTTATTTACCAATGTCACATATGGAACCCTCATGTCAAGGGTGTCACAACTCCACGATTCTATATCCCTCTAGAGCCGTCATAGTGGACTTCCCCGACTCCAAAACTGCAATAAGCATGAAATTTGAAGTGTGTATATATGCAGACTCAAATCCTGCAGCGGCTGATATGAAGACATGAACATGACGATTGATTCCTAGATTAGCATATTCACAAAGTTATCAATACAATATCTAGATCTATTTCATGATTCTTGTTTCGGTGATTTTTCTAAATAAGAGACATGTATAAAATTGTCTACATCCTACTTTTTGCTCTTTAACAACTACCTCGTACCCAAAATAGTTTTTTTTGCCAATAGTACCCAAAACAGTTACTCCACCACGTGGGCCATAGAGTCATACGTCTTCCCTAAGGGCATCTCTACAGGGCCGGTCCATTCGGTCCGAGCGTGTCCGAACTTGTCCGCGCGGATACGCGGGGCGTGCGTGATACCAGCGGGCCGACCCATTTGGACAAACGCGTCCGATTCGACTCATTCATGCATCTAATTTAGGGCTTGTTTGCGTTGGCCCGAACGCGCGCGGACAACGCGAGCGTCCTGCCCGCGCGTACCACTGGCCCACCCGTCAGCCACCGCTTACCGGCGACATTGATTCAGATGCGGTCAGCGGCACCGATTCAGACGCAACTGCGGCACCGATTCAGAGGGAAGGCTAACCGGTGGCAGGCGGCAGCATCAATGGCGACGAGACAACACGCTGACCCACTGGGTGGCGCCTGCGTTCGTGCACCGTCATTGATGGCGAAGGAGCGGGAAGCTGCGCGCGTGGGCTGTTGGGCTATTTAACCTTGTGCTCGTCGGTGCCGCACTCCTCACCTATCGCCATCGCAAAACCTAGCTATCGTCGTCACCACCACCGCCAACGATGAAGATGCCGTCGTGGCTGAAGAAAGGGAGGGGCAAGAACGACCACGAGGCGTTTGGCTCTAGTAGCCAGCGCCCCCGACTGCCGGCCTTCCTCCGCGCGGCACATCCCTGCCGCCTCCGCCGCGGCCGAAGGATTTCCGGGGCCGCCCCGTGGAGGTTCGCCCGCCACCACGGCCGGAGGGAGACCGCTGTGAGCGGCAGTACTTCCGCTTTGCGGAGTGCGAGGGCCGCTGGAGGGAGGGCCGGCAACGACGACGCCGAGATCGACAGCGAGGACGGCAACGACGACATCGCCGTCAAGCAGGAGGCGATGGACGATGTCGCATCGAACCTGCCCCCAGAGTACCGCGAGGTACTGGCGCGGGGCTACAACGAAGACGCCTTCACCGAGCAGGCCATTGCGGCCAGCGCGCAGGAGGAGGAAGCCTAGTAGCGCGGCTACATGGAGGCCCTCGAGCTCACCCGCATGGTGGCTGAAACGAACGCCCAGTTGCCTCCACCGTCGCCGCTGCCGGTTTGGGCTCCTCCGATCGCGCCGGAGGTGGGGATGGAGCTGGCGCACCTCCCCCACGGTTGGGCGTCGTGGCCTGGACAGGCGATCGACCCGCCTGCGCCCGCTCCCGCTTCGGCCCTGCCGCCGCCCAACCTCTGGACGCCGCCGGAGTATATCGACCTCGACCGTAGATAGACGAGGCGGCGCCGGCGCGTGAAGATTGATAGCTAGGGCTAGGATTAGTTTAAATTATGTTTTTTACATTTTGAATGTAAATTAAGTATAAACTTTGCCAGTTTTTCGCGCGAATTATTTGTGTTTGAATCTGAAAAAAAAGTTGCCTCATCCAGGACGGACAAATGGGTCACGCCGCTGGGCGCGGTTGGCCGGACAGACCGGACCACGGCCACAAATCGATAGCGACCCGACCCAAATAGACAAAAACGGACCATTTAGGATGACCGGATGGGTCGATTCGGTGGAGAACCCGAACTAATCAGTTGTAAATCAGACATCTTCCAATATTCAAAACTCTAAGAGATTTTGTGTTAAAATAGTTTTCGTTCTACAACATCAACAATTACGTTCGGGCTTGCGGGCTTGCTTTGCCTCTAGTCAGTTTTTTCTTCAAACAAATCTAAGTAAATCTTCATGTTGAAAATTACCATGCAACATAAGTGACTGCAAAAAGTGTACTGAAGCAACACACGTAAACTACTTCTAGTTTTTTTTCGTCAAAGCACCTTTTTTTAACGGAATATCACATACCTAAGAGCATCTTTAGGCATGCCCGTAAATAGCCCAAAACCATAAAATAATTACCGTTTATCGGTGTCTCGGAAAAATCGTGCGCCGATCAGTGCCCGTAAACACCCTCGGCTCGAAAAAAGTTTTATGGGGCGCGCCAAATATCACCCGCAGATCCAGTGATGCGTGGGGCAAGAGGACGAACCGAGCGACATCCTCTATCCGCGCGGGAGCGTTGGCGCGGTGAAGTTTCAGCCGACCCTATCTTCTTGCTCTCCAACTCTCCCCAACTCCATTTCTCCCGCGCCGCCGTTGCCGCCAACAACCGCCATAGATTTAGGCCACAACCGCCACGTGCCCACCACACCCGAGTGCCCCGCACCTCGCCGCGTTCGTGGAAGCTTGGATCTCGAGCGGGGTCCGAATTATGCAAGCTAGGCGACCGGATTCGGCGAGCTAGGCAACGGGATGTCGACCTCGCTGGCCATGGAGTTCTTGATGGACGACTCGTCGTCGTCCTCCTCCGACTCGGACCTTGAGGATCTTCTCAACAACGATGACACAGAGATGATGGTCATGATCCTCGCCGCCAAGCAGATCTAAGACAAGATCGGCTTCATGCGCCGACGCCGCGGTTCACAGTTCGGCCGCGCTTGCATGCCGCGGAACCGAGATCTCGGCCACGCCATGCTCATGCAAGATTACTTAGTTGAGGTACCCACATACCCGCCGCATCTCTTTCGTAGAAGGTTCCAGATGCGCCGTAATTTGTTCGTGAACATAGAACAAGCTTGCGAGGCCAATTGCCCCTATTTTACTCGCCATAGAAATGTCGCTGGCACCATGGGCTTTAGTGTTTACCAAAAAATCTTGACATCCATGTGTGTCATTGCGTATGGCATTCCGGCCGATTATACATATTGGTATCTTCGCATTGGAGAAGATACCACCATTGCTAGTGTCCGGATGTTTTCCAAAACGGTCATCCGGGTTTTTGGGCCCAAATATCTTCGATCCCCAAACGAAGATGTGCAAAGGTTGCTAGCGATAAATGATAGAAGAGGTTGGCCAGGGACACTAGTAAGTGTAGATTGTATGCATTGACAATAGAAGAATTGCCCGAAGGCATGGCATAGGCAATATTGTGGTAAAAGTCATGGTCCAACCATTATGCTTGAGACGGTGGCATCGCATGACTTGTGGATTTGGCATTGCTTCTTTGGATTGCCGGGATCACTCAATGATATAAACGTATTGCATAGATTCTCGTTGTTTGGAAAATTAGCTAATGAATAAGCCCTGGCTTGCAACTTTAAGGTCAATGGACATGATTATACCATGAGCTACTACCTTGCCGACGCCATCTATCCGGCTTGGTCAACATTTGTTAAAACTATCCAAACTCCGAGGAATAAAAATAAGGAGAATTTTGCACAAGCAAAGAAGCATGTTGAAAGGACATTGAAAGAACTTTCGGTCTTTTGCAAGCAAGGTTTGCCATTGTTCGAGGCCCTTCTTGTTTTTTGGACAAAGAAACCCTGTGCAACATCATGACATGTTGTGTGATTCTTCACAACATGATCATCGAAGATGAAAGCGATTTAAATTTAGAGTTCTTTTATGATAATGTTGGGACCCGTGTGCAACCACAAAGAAACCCTAGCCGCATCCAAAATTTTCTTGAGACCCATAGGAAAATTGAAGATGCAAGCACTCATCTCCAACTCAACAATGATCTCATCGAGCACCATTGGATGCTAGCCGGCAAGAGGTGATGTCCCAAAAAAATTATTGTACTTGTAAAACTATTTGTGTAATTTGAACCATTCATTTATTTGTTACATTATTTGAATTGAACAATTATTGTAATTTGATTCGTTGAATATTATAATTTGGATGATTATTGTGTGCTAAAAACATTGGTTAAATTTCGTATTTTCTGTCCAAACATTCTAAATTGTGAAAACAATGTTTACGGGCTGGTTTGCAAGGCACCCCGCCGAGAAGTCTCCGTGTGGTTCCGGTTTACGGGGACTGCTCGGCGTCGCTGCCCGCGAAGTGGGGAATCACGGATTCAATGCCTCGAACTTGGATGTTTACGGTCTAAGGACCCACTATCCTCACGATTCTTCTACAACCTCACCAAAATAAAAAAATTACATACAACAAAGTGTAAAATGGAAAGTTACTGGAGCACCACACTTTACAGTTGCTTGAAATAGCTCTATAATTTGAACCTATAACATCAATAAAAATGCAGTATGTGTTACATCTGAAGGATCTTAATAAGCATACCAACTCTCATGGATAAGAAAGTAGGCAATTGGAATAAGTAGGCAATTTATGTGAATGACACCAGCTAGTTCAAACTTCGGAAAACAAATCGGCTCGTTCAACTCCTAGCTTACCACCTTTCTATTTAATTGATTTGACACATTGTCTTGTGGCCTAAATCAAGGTCTCCAAGGTTAACAAAAAGAAAAAAAAATGAAATTTATTCATGTAATTCAAAGTATCATGCCGTTGTGATAATATTGTGTGGTGAAAAGTTATCATATTTAATTTATTATTTCAGAGAACAACACCAAAGTGCAAATGTAACAGCAGAACAATTATTGCAACCATATGGTATTTCGGAAGTATGGGACCGTGACCTGTTATGGGTGATATGCTCCTCGTCCTTGCTGACGGTACATCGCTTGATCCAAGTGTGCCTTCTTCTTTAACCATGCATAGGGATCCGGTGATTTGAAGAGGCTAAGAATAAAGAAACAAGAGATATGGTAAAAAATGGGCACAACGTTGTGAAGCTACCTGCAACGTACTTTTGATTAAACCATGCATATGCAAATGCTTTATAAATAGATGAGCTAAAATGCACCCAGTAACTCTAATCTAATTCTCACTGCTTATAAAATATTTTTTATTTTTCAAAAAATCACTGCTAATAATCTAAAATTATATGTCATAAGTTATGAATTTTCGTATGAGGTATACCATGATATACTTATTTAGAAAAACTCACTCTAATAATCTAAAATTAAATCTCATGATGTTCTATTTTGGATGTCATGTCCTACAAAAAAAGTCTAAATTGTTCATTGAGAAAGCTGTAAATAATTCATGACACAAGGAATGCCACTTCTACATGATGGTATTGACAATGATATCCTGTGAGTTAAATGGCATGTTGGAGGTGATCCAATCAAACTTGTGCCAAGAAGGAGCCTTTACCTGAGGCGATGTGAACGGAGTTTCCGATATCAGTGTCGGATACATGATGCCTATAGCTGCATGGCAGATGTTCCGGAGCTGGTTCGGACAAGGGAGGTTCGCATCAGCTTGAATCCCTCTTTGTGGCTCTCCATGTCCTCATCGGAAACCACTACCGCGGAGGGGAAGTTGGAGGATATCCTACAGCGGCGACATGGACGGAGGTCGATTACCAACATGGAGGTGGCGGAAGATGGAGAGGAGATAGAGGGAGAGGGAGAGCTATTGGAAGAATCATAAGCGGTGGGAGGCAGCGAGGCTGTTGATTTCTCATCGTGACGATGGTGAAGATGATGATGATTTTGTGCATTTGATAGCGAGATTGTAGCGAGATTTTGTTGGACTAACAATTTGGTAAGAGAGTAGCATTCCAGAAAATACTTTTCCAAGTTATTATAATTATTATCTCTGATTGCTTTCCAAATTATGTTCTCACACAAATATATTTTGATTGATGGTATTCCCGTGATTGAGTTGTAGCAAAATCTTGTCCCGCGTGATGCCTGCCATGTATGCGCGACGCACGGAACGGATAAGAGTGAGCGTATTGTGCCCTAAGCCTACTCTTGCGACGCTACCCGTCTTCTAAGACAAACTTGTAAACCACGTGTAATGATAATATGGCATGTATCCAAATACGTTTGTACGGACAAGGATCACGATCTTTCTGCAGTAATCTGTGCGTGTGCACGGCATGGAGGCTCCAGAGCGGTCCTAGCCTTGTCCCACTAGCTGGACGACGATAATTTGTGCTGCCAGCTCACAACCTCATCTAGCCAAGTTTCAAGATGCAACGTCCGCTGCCAGATTGGCCATCGTCGACAAAAATGTGCTTATGCAGAGAGACAATTGCGGTGACCCAGCATACCATTGCATGATATAGTATACTATAGTCATTGATATAACACCAATGAAACACCATTCCACTAGTATTACATCCCTCAGAGTGGTACAACAGAAACATCGCGGATCCAAGACAAGATTATAGATTACAACTTAACTCTTTACAAAAGATTCAGAGAATAACTTGAGTTAAAGAGGAATAAAGATCTTACAAAATTGGAACCAGAAATAACAACTCATAACTATACTAAGAATAAGTTAACTTTAAATACTATTTGGCTTGTGATTGTGGCTACTACAACGCTCTATATAAATAGGTTCTGTGACTAAAGATATGTACTCCTATTTAATCAGGAACTTAGCCTTCACTTTAGTTGATGTATATGTTGACTCCATTGTTTTTATTGAAGAACTTGAGCTTTTAGGAACAATTCCTTTAAGCATCAGTTGGTGTTGACGACATCTTTATCAGCATTAGAATCTAGTAAGGGTTAACAAGGTATAGTTGTGTACGTGGGTACTCAGTAAGTTCATTAAAGAGGACTATTTGATGCACTATATCTACAGTCATAGACCATCGGTCGTAGGCTATGCAGGTTTTTGTAAACATTTCTTTGAAAATTTCTTTTATTCTGAAAAACTATGCCCGTCAGCCTTCATAGGTTGATTAGAAGTTTGTGGAGTTCTTTTCTTGCAGCGTTCACAACTCCTTTCCAGAACAGAGAGTAACATGTCACACTTTTTTATACTCTGTAGAGATGCGTTGCTTTATCCATGAGAGATCCTTATCCATATTGCACAACCAAGTCGCGACCTTGTCCACACTTCGTTGGTATGGGGGCCGATATAAGGATCTAAGCCAACCACTGCCCTTCCTCATGATCCCGCATACCCGCAATTGTTGTACTATCAAAACTCAAGGCAGACTTCTCCCGGTAATACGGCTTTACCTTAGTCTGATACACACGAAAACCATAAACACTAGAAATGTATATTTTGTATGTCCAGATCCACAATAGGCTTCTCCTGAAATATACGGCTTTACCCATGATATGAAACTTACAAAATGCTTAGAATAGTGTCTGTCGAATGCGAAAGAAAGAAGATTCAGCTGACTTCCCTACAACCATATAGATCTCATAGTTAACACGTATTAGCGCAAGAATCACTAACGACATTTGCTATTAAGTCCTAGGTATTATGTTCCTATACCACTGGAACTTTCATAGTAGATCATTACCACTTGGTAAATAACCCATAATCATATCATAATGAAAATAGAGTTTTCTGACATTTTCGAAATGCAAGTGATAAAAATAATAGATTATAAATAATTAAATACTTGATATAAAATAACCAAAGGACATGAGCAAGTATGAACTTGCCTTTGTGATTATAAGATTATGCAATCACGGTCTTCGAGACAATATAACATTCAATATCTGAAAACAACATCATTGGTCCGGTAAGGACTAATGTTTAAAGAAGCAATATGATGTTATGCATAAGTGATGTCTACGCATGCTTCTATTCTTGTAGACAGTGTTGGGCGTCCAAGTGCAGAGGTTTGTAGAACAGCAGCAAGTTTCCCTTAAGTGGATCACCCAAGGTTTATCGAACTCAGGGAGGAAGTGGTCAAAGGTATCCCTCTCAAGCAACCCTGCAATCAAGATACAAGAAGTCTCTTGTGTCCCTAACACACTCAATACACTCGTTAGGTATATAGGTGCACTAGTTCGGCGAAGAGATAGTAAAATACAAGTAATATGTATGATAATAAGACAAAGATGCCATAAAAGAGCTTGACGGTGAGGAAGAGACTAAAGGCAATCTGAAATAAAGATGGAAGCAAGCAAACATGTGGCAGGACTAGTTGTAAACAGTGTTTAAATGCTTAGAAATAAGGCCTAGGGATCATACTTTCACTAGTGGAAAATCTCATATAAATATCTTCTCTTCATCATACTACTCTGAACTACTCTCCGGTTGGACAACTCTAATCCATGGTAGGTCTACAAAAGCTCTCCTTAAAGTTCGCATTCCCCATCTAGGTAACCCCACACTGTCACCTTGAGTGCTAGATGGTTCCTACAAACACCACAATTTCATAGAGACATTCAACTCAAAATATAACTCATGACAAGTATTTCTGTAATATTTAGCCTAAGTGCCACACGGTGTGCACACTGTCACCTTTACACACGTGGAGATAGCAGGAGATTAATTAAAGCACTTGAGTAACAGAATAGATCTACTTAATTACAAAGCTCATAATCACAATAAGATCACGCATAGAGAGAGATGAACACATAGCTATCGGTAGAGCCCTTAGCCTCGAGGGAGAACTACTCCCTCCTCATCATGGGAGTCAGCAACGACGATGGAGATGGCGGTGGAGTCGATGGAGATGGCTCTAGGGGAAATTCCCCTTCCCGGCAGGGTGACGGAACAGAGACTTCTGTCCCCGGAATCTCCTCTTCGGTGGCGGCAGCGCTGCAGACCTTTTTGTGGATTTCTGCCCCCGATAGGGTTTACGTCTCGGGGAGACGTATAAGTAGGCGAAATGGCAAGGTCGGTGGAGCGCCAAGGGGCCTACACCATGTGGCCGTGCGGCCAAGGGGTCCCGCACCACCGTATGGTGTGGCCGCCCTGGTGCCCTCCTCCGTCTCTCCTTTGGGCTCCGTGTCATGTCGGGTAAAATATCGACTTTGGCTTTTGTTCCGTCCAATTCCGAGAATATTTCTGATACGTCGTAAACGTATCTATAATTTTTGATGTTCCATGCTTGTTTATTATCTACTTTGCTTTGCTTTGTCTACACTTTTGAGGTGTTTTTATATGTTTTCTGGTACTAACCTATTAACAAGATGTCACAGTGCCAGTTGCCTGTTTTCTTCTGTTTTTGGTTCCAGAAAAGGCAGAAAATCAATATTCTCGGAATTGGACGGGACAAATGCCAAAGTCAATATTTTACCGTGGGGAACACGGAGCCATAATATGATATGGAGGGGAGCCACCAGGAGGCACACCCCTTGGCCATGCGGCCAGGCTGGGCCCACGTCTGGGGGGGTGCAGCCACCCTGGGTGCCCTCTGCCTCGCCTCTTCGCCTATAAGAAGCCTCCGATACCAAAACTCTAAGTACCCGATCAATCTTCCACGAAACAGTCTGTAGCCGTCGCCACCATCGTCCCTAGATCGGGAGGATCTGAAGTTCTTCCCGGCACCCTGCCTAAACCTGGAACTGGACCCGTGTCCAAATCCAAAACAGAGTAGTTCAATATATATCCAATTAACGTGCTCTCGTCCAAGTCCATGTCCACGTGTTATTGCACAAAGTCCAAATCCATCCAATCCAATGTGACTATAACCTTGGACATTAAAGGCCCAAATGGACCTTGCGGTCATCCATGCACGTGTGACTTGCTTACCCGCACACAACCGAGAAGCGTGGGTTGGTTCTTAAAAATGAAAAAAAGAGGCTCATGGGGAATCGGCTTGCTATGACCGCTCATGGCTCGCCGGCCAGAGTCAGGCAACCACGGGCATGGGGAAAATCTGCTGGGTCCGGCTGGCTAACGTGCAGGTAACTCAGGACGCGCCGCAGCAGTAGGAGCTGGCACCGGGATCGATTGCATTGGAGTAGCCGGCGGTGACCAGATCAGCGTCGGCGACCAGATCATGGACGGCGGCCCTAGACCGGGATGGACGGAGCAGGGGAGAGAGGCTCATGGGCAGAAAGGGAACCTGTTCCAAGGACACGGGAAGTCACGGAGACGACGCAATCAACTGAGAAAAAAATCGGCCAGAGGTGAGGAAGATGCCGACGATTCGCTCGGTCCAAGGCTCCTCTGCTAGATTCCTTGGTTGGGAGTGATCATCACGACGGTGCCCATGCGTTTAGCGAGGTCGCGAAGCTCGGTGATGGGCCTAGCTATGGCGGCCGCAACGATGACGTGAGCGGCGAACTTTGCGTGTACGTGTCGGTTCACAGGTTAGTGGCAAAATTGGAACAGGGAATTGATTCCGCAGAGTGGCTTCGTACTCGCTGGAGCGGCTACGCCGACGGGCAGGGGCAAGGGGTCTCCGTTTCGCTCATAATCCACTGGATATTGGACTATCCACAATCTTTAGGTCCAAATCCATTCAATATTATTAGACGTAAAGTCCATTGGTATCCATATCCATTAAGATCCAGTCCATTTAGATCCAATAAAATTTTGTCCAAAGTCCATTGGACTATACCGCTCCAATTCTAGATTTGACCCTGCCGGAGGGGAGATCATCCCGGAGGCCTTCTTCTTCATCATGTCAGCCTACGGTATGAAGCGTGAGTAGTTACACCTTGGACTACGGGTCCATGTAGTAGCTAGATGGTTGTTTCTCCTTATTTGTGCTACCATGTTTAGATCTTGTGAGCTCCGTTCATGATCAAGATCATCTATTTGTAATCATGCATGTTGTTTTTGCGGGAATCCGATGGATATTGAGATTACTATGTAAGATTGGTTAATGGTTCTATCTTATTGATTCTATCATGTCTATGTTATTTGTGATCTTGCATGCTCTCCGTTTCTAGTAGCTATATTAGCCAAGTAGATGCTAGTGACTCCAAGAGGGAGTATTTATGCTCGATAGTGGGTTCATGCCTCTATTTAATCTAGGGAAGTGACAGAAATCTCTAAGGTTGTAGATGTGTTGTTGATACTAGGGAGAAAACAATGGTCTCTTGTTCATGGAACAAGTGGATTGTTTTACCTTGCACACTTTGCCTAAAGTAGTAATCTGTTGCTTGCAACTTAATACTAGAGGGGGGTCGGATGATAACCTGAAGGTGGATTACTAGTCATAGATGCAGTTGGATGGCGGTCTATGTATCTTGTTGTATTGTCCAATCAAATCTCGTAGGATCATGAATGTCTAGTATTGCATTGTTATGCCTTGCTCTGACCTGTCAATTGCCCCGCTATAATTTGTTCACCCAGCATGCCATGTTTGTTTTTCTTAAGGAGAACACCTCTAGTGAACTATGGACCCCGGTCCAATCTTTACCATTGATACATCTTCCACTGTTACTGTTTACTTTATGCAAATCACCATTACCTTACACACCATGCAGTTAATCATTTGTTTTCAGCAAACCAGTGAGATTGACAACCTCACTGTTTGTTGGGGCAAAGTCTTGAGTTTGTGTTGTGCAGGTTTCCAAGTTGCTTGCAACACCTTTGGGTCATTTCCTTCCTCCTACTAGTTCGATAACCTTGGTTTCTTTCTGAGGGAAGACTTGCTGCTGTGCTCATCATACCTTCCTCTTGGGGTCTCCCAACGAAGCTCTACATTGATCTGAGCGCATCAAGCTGTTTTCTGGCGCCGTTGCTGGGAAGGCTAAGGACGGCTTCACAAGGGGAGTCCTTCACAACCTTTCTCTTTACTTTGTTTTTGTTTTGCTTAGTTTATTTTTCCTTGTTTTGTTTGCCTTTTTTTATCAAAAACCAAAAAAAATAGTTTTGTTTGGTTTGCTTTCTCTTATCAAAAACACAAAAAATAAGTTCCTCCTCTAGCTGCTGCTGCTCTTGGTTTGCTCCACTTTTGCCAAAATGAACTCTGTTGAGAACACCAAGTTATGTGATGATACGTCGGAAACGTATCTATAATTTTTTATGCTCCATGCTTGTTTACTATCTATTTTGCTTTGCTTTGTCTACACTTTGAGGTGTTTTTATATGTTTTCTGTTACTAACCTATTAACAAATTGCCATAGTGCCAGTTTTGTAGGGTTCGCAGCATAGAAAACAAAAAATTTCCTACGATGGGAACTATGTACCAAGATCTAGATACTAGATACAAACAACGGGCGGATGTATATCCGTAGAGAACATACCCTTGAAGACCGAAAAAGCTTAACGAGTTGAACTCGTGGTTGATGTAGACGATCTCTTGCCGATCTCAAGATCGAGAGGAAGTCCTAGCGCCGCAAAGCAGCAGCGCATCCGTTCTCGCACACACGTACAAGACACTGGGCAACCTCCACCTCCTCGCTCTAGCGATGCAGCGGAAGGACAACCCTTTCTTTCCGAATAGCCACCGGGAACATGTATCTCGCTAGTCCGAGACCATGGGGAATAAATTCTAGAGGGGGAGAGAGATCCTTCACGAGGAGGTGTGAGAGACAAGTGAGAGGAGGGGCTCCTTTTATAGGAGGAGGGGGCACCCAAGGGGGTGGCCTCCGGCCATGGGGCTGCCCCCTCCCCTCCTTCATTCATGTGGGTGGACACTCCACTCACAAAATGGCCCTTCAATTTTCTCCACTAAAAAATCCACTCAAATTCCCATTAAATTTCCACCAAATTTAATGCAAACTCTCATTAAATAAAACTCTTTTATTTTATTCAGAATTTTGTCAATTACTTTAATGACAAACATTCACAAATAACCCCTTGCTAGAATTCCATTTCACATGCATAACCTCTTTATGCAATTTCACCCAAAAACCTGTTTCGGTATCTAGTGAAATAAATTCCTGCGCTTGTTTATTCTTTCGACATGAAACATTTGCTCCAACTGGATGCCAGTGTCCCTTAAGTGTGTCACCCTATGGTTCGCGAATAATGCGGACATGATCGAGACCCTTCTCCGATCAATAATTAGTAGCGGGACCTGGAGATCCATACTGACTCCCACACATTCAACGATGACTTTTCCTGTGATCGTTGGAACCTTTTATGCTTGTATCTTAATCCCTTTGTTTCACGATATATTACATGTCCGAGATTCGATCATCGGTATCTCCATACCTAGTTTGATCTCGTTACTGACATGCACTCTTTTCTCGTTCCCGTGATATAACATTCTAGTGATCAAATCACTTGATTGCAAGCTAACCAATGTGATATCACCGAGAGGGCCCAGAGCATATCTATCCGTCATCGGGATGAAAAAATTCCACTCTTGATCCATGATTCTCAACATAACACTTTTGTAGCTTTGAATCCATCTTTATAATCACCCAGTTACGGAGTGACGTTTGATGTCAACAAGAAACTCTTCCGGTGTTAGTGATTGGCATGATCTCATGGTCTAAGGATTAGGATTACTTCGTAGTTTGTTTATAGCAATATAAACTCAGTGACTTTGATCGTAATGATATACTTCAGATGAATGTTCATCACACCATTACACTAATGTTGTGATCTCGTTATTAACAACATCCAATGTCTATGACCAGGAAACTGTGATCATCTTGTTAATCAACGAACTAGTTTATGAGAGAGGCATAACTAGGAACTTCCTGTTTGTTTTTTAAACACACATGTATTAACGTTTCCGTATTAATACAATTATAGCATGCAAAATAAACATCTATCATATACTTGGAATACACATAATAAACATTTTATTATTGCCTCTCAGGGCATATTCCCTTTAGTCTCCCACTTGCACTAGAGACAATAATCTAGTTACATTGTGATGTATCTAACACCCATGGAGTTCTGGTGTAGATCATGTTTTGCTCTAGGGAGAGTTTTAGTCAACGGATCTGCTACATTGAGATCTGTATGTACTTTACAAATCTTTATATCTCCATCCTTGACATGCTCGCGGATGGAGTGAAACCGGCGCTTAATATGCTTGGAATGCTTGTGAGACCTTGGCTCTTTGGCATTGGCAATGGCACCATTGTTGTCACAATAGATCACCATTGGGTCCAACGCGTTTGCAACCACACCTAGTTCGGATATGAACTCCTTCATCCAAACTGCTTCCTGAGCTGCTTCTGAAGCAGCAACATATTTGGCCTCCGTTGTTGATCCCGCCACCACAGGTTGTTTGGAGCTCCTCCAACTAACCGCTCCGCCATTCATGAGAAATACGTATCCGTATTGAGACTTAGAGTCATCCGGATCGGTGTCAAAGCTAGCGTCGACATAAGACTTAGCGACGAGATCTTCTTCACCTCCATATACAAGAAACATATCCTTAGTTCTTCGCAAGTACTTAAGGATATTCTTGACCGCTTTCCAGTGTTCTGAACCTGGATCCGATTGGTACCTACTAGTCAAACTAATAGCATGTGCCACATCCGGTCTTATACATAGCATGGCGTACATTATAGAGCCTATGGCTGAAGCATAGGGGACCTTGTCCATTATCTCTCTTTGTTCCGCCGAAGCCGGACTTTGAGTCTTACTCAATGTCGTGCCTTGTGTCATAGGTAAGAACCCCTTCTTACTATCTTCCATTTTAAACTTCTTTAAAATCTTATCAAGGTATGTACTTTGTGATAGCCCTATTAGGCGCCTAGATCTATCTCTATAGATCTTTATGCCTAATATGTATGACGCTTCACCTAGGTCCTTCATTGAAAATTTGTTGTTTAGATAACTTTTAACACTGTTTAAAAGATCTATATCATTTCCGATCAATAATATGTCATCCACATATAATATCAGAAATGCCACATTGCTCCCACTCACTTTCTTGTAAATACAAGCTTCTCCATAAGTTTGGACAAATCCAAACTCTTTGATCACCTCATCAAAGCGGAGATTCCAACTTCGTGATGCTTTCTTCAATCCATAGATGGATCGCTGAAGCTTGCACACCTTGTTAGCATCCTTAGGATCGACAAAACCCTTTGGTTGTATCATATACAACTCTTCTTCAATATTACCATTGAGAAACGCGGTTTTGACATCCATCTGCCATATCTCATAATCCAAATATGCAGCAATTGCTAACATAATCCTAACTGACTTTAGCATCGCTACGGGAGAGAATGTCTCATCGTAGTCAACTCCTTGAATTTGTCGAAACCCCTTTGCGACAAGTCGAGCTTTATAGACGGTTATATTACCATCAGCATCAGTTTTCCTTTTGAAAATCCATTTGTTCTCCACGGCCTTTCGGTCGTGAGGTAAGTCCCCCAAGTTCCAAACTTGATTTTCATACATGGATTCCATCTCGGATTTCATGGCTTCTAACCATTTGTTGGAATCCGGGCTCATCATCGCTTCTTCATACGTCGCAGGGTCATCATTTTCATCAACCATGAAATTCATGACAGGATTTCCGTACAGCTCGGGAGCTGCACGCGTCCTGCTAGACCTGCGAGGTTCAGTAGTACTCTCTTTCGGAGTTTCATGATCATTATCATTAGTTCCCTCTTCAACAGGTGAAGCCAACTCCGGAACTACTTTCAGCACTGCACTACTCGCTATACTTTGAAGAGAAGGTTCAATAACCTCTTCGAGTTCTACCTTCCGACTACTCACACCTTTCGCGAGAAAATCTTTCTCTATAAAGGATCCATTCTTGGCAACAAAAACCTTGCCCTCGGATCTGTGATAGATGGAATACCCAATAGTTTCCTTAGGGTATCCTATGAAGACGCATTTTTCCGCTTTGCGTTCGAGTTTATCCGGTTGAAGTTTCTTCACATAAACATCGCATCCCCAAACTTTAAGAAATGACAGCTTAGGTTTGTTTCCAAACCACAATTCATACGGTGTCTTTTCAACGGATTTAGATGGTGCCCGATTTAAAGTGAATGCAGCAGTTTCTAGTGCATAGCCCCAAAATGACAACGGCAAGTCCGTCAGAGACATCAGATCGAACCATATCTAATAAAGTACGATTACGATGTTCCGACACACCATTTCGCTGTGGTGTTCCGGCAGGTGTGAGTTGTGAAACAATTCCACACTCTTTCATGTGAGTGCTAAACTTAACTTAGATACTCACCTCCACGGTCGGACCGTAGAAATTTGATCTTTCTATTACGATGATTTTCCACTTCATTCTGAAATTCCTTGAACTTTTCAAAGGTTTCAGACTTGTGTTTCATCAAGTAGATATAACCGTATCTACTCAAATCATCTGTGAAAGTAACAAAATAACGATATCCACCTCGCGCCGACACACTCATTAGACCACATACATCAGAATGTATGATTTCCATTGAACCGGAAAACAGCGTTCTAGTCATCTTGCCCATAAGGCATGGCTCACATGTATCAAATGATTCATAATCAAGTGATTCCAAAAGTCCATCCGAATGGAGCTTCTTCATGCGTTTAACGCCAATATGACCTAGACGGCAGTGCCACATATATGCGGATATATCATCATTTAGTTTAATCCTTTTAGCATCAACATTATGAATATGTGTAACATTATTATCGAGATCCAAAAGAAATAAACCATTCATCATCGGTGCATGACCATAAAAGATTTCATTCATATAAATGGAACAACCATTGTTCTCGTATTTAAATGAATAACCACTTCGCATTAAACACGATCCAGATACAATGTTCATGCTCAGTGCAGGCACCAGATAACAATTATTCAAGTTTATTACTAATCCCGACGGCAAGTGGAGTGGCAGCGTTCCGACGGAGATCACATCAACGCTTGATACATTGCCGACACGCATCTTGACCTCACCCCTTGCTAGCGGTCGCTTGTTCCGCAGCCCCTGATTCGAGTTACAAATATTAGCAACTGAACCGGTATCAAATACCCAGGTGCTACTGCGAGCACTAGTCAATTACACATCAATAACATGTATATCATATATACCTTTGTTTGCCTTGCCGGCCTTCTTGTCTGCAAAATACTTGGGGCAGTTGCGCTTCCAGTGGCCAGTCCCCTTACAATAGTAGCACTCGGTATCAGACTTAGGTCCAACTCGGGGTTTCTTTTCAGGCACGGCAACAGGCTTGCCGCCCTTACTTCCCTTCCGTTTTCCCTTCTTGTCTTTCTTGAAACCAGTGTTCCTATTGATCATCAACACTTGATGTTCCTTTTTGATCTCCACTTCTGCAGTTTTAAGCATTGACAGAAGCTCGGGGAGAGACTTCTTCATGCCTTGCATATTATAGTTCATCACGAAGCTCTTATAGCTAGGTGGCAGAGACTGCAGAACACGATGGATGCCTAAGTCAATGGGAATCGATATTCCCAAGGACACAAGCTTATCGGCGTAACCCGACATCTTGAGTACATGATCACTAACGGAGCTGTGCTCTTCCATCATGCAGCTAAAGAACTTTTCTGAAGCGTTGTAGCTCTCTACAGCAGCATGTGTGTCGAAAATCATTTTCAACTCACCCATTGTATCAAAAGCATTGCCGTTTTCGAAACGCTTTCGAAGTTCCGGCTCTAGCCCATAAATATGCCGCAATGAACTAAGTTGTGGTCCTCCTGACGAGTCTGGTAGACATTCTTCTCCTCGTCAGGGGCATCCTCAAAAGGTGGGGGGCCTAACGGCCCGCTTCTAGCACATATTGCTTTTGTGCAGCAGAGAGGAGAATCCTCAAATTCATGGCCCATTCGGTAAAGTTGCTACCGTTCGTTGCAAGTTTCTCTTTCTCCATGAACACATTGAAATTAAAAGCAGGTGGTGCCATCTACAACAGAATTTGTAAAGTTTAGACTAAGTGTATGATAGATTGAGTTCAACTAATCTATATTACGAATGAACTCTCACTCAAAAACGACATCCCTCGTACCTTTTTGGTGATTACATGAACCAAATCCACTACACCAAGTCCGATCATCACGTGAGTCGGTGTACCTTCAAAGGCGAGCATCAAATGGGCATCATATCTACTATATGACTCATGCTTAACCTTTCGGTCCGTGTTCCGAGGCCATGTCTGTACATGCTAGGCTCGCCAAGTTAGAACCTTAGTATTCACGTGTGTAACTGTTTTATACCCGAAATATGGTCGTGGATCCAAGAACACCCGATCATCACGTGATGTCTTGGAGGGACGAAAACATAATCGGTGCATAATAAAGGAAGAACACATTCTTATCTTGATATTTAAATGAGGGATCATCTTATTATGCTAACAAAGCGCTAAACAAGCAATATAAGATGCAATCAAACATCACATGTTTATTAGTGAAATGATATGGTTCCCGCATATGATTTCTATCATGTGCACCGTGGTATGATCACTATCATACCTATATGTGTAAGTCCAAGGTCTATGGAGATTACACGTTATGTATGTTGTAAGAGTATCATCTCATACTTCTACTTACAACATCACCATATCATAACACTAGCCCAGCAACAATCTAAACTAGACGCCTCTAATTTATCCATTGCAAGTTTTACGTGGCTTAGGGCTTTCGAGATAGAACTGTTCTTACCTACGAACATGAACCACAACGAGGATAACCAAATTGTTGACAACTCGTTGCAAAATAGATATTGACTATAGTAGGAGAGACAGACACCCGCTAGCCACTTATGCAAACTAGTTGCATGTCAAGCGTGGAACAGGTCTCATGTGCGAGGACATGTAAAGTTTGTCCGGGCCGCTTCATCCCACTATGCCACCAATATCCAAAATTACAACTAAGGATTAACAACATGATCATCATCTCCCACATACTCATATGTGTACTACCCATGTAAAGTATCTACGCATAGATCCGGCTCTGATACCACTGTAGGGTTCGCAGCATAGAAAACAAAAAATTTCCTACGATAGGAACTATGTACCAAGATCTAGATACTAGATACAAACAACGGGCGGATGTATATCCGTAGAGAACATACCCTTGAAGACCGACAAAGCTTAACGAGTTCAACTTGTGGTTGATGTAGACGATCTCTTGTCGATCTCAAGATCGAGAGGAAGTCCTAGCGCCGCAAAGCAGCAGCGCATCCGTGCTCGCACACACGTACAAGACACCGGGCAACCTCCGCCTCCTCGCTCTAGAGATGCAGCGGAATCACAACCCTTTCTTGCCGAATAGCCACCGGGAACATGTATCTCGCTAGTCCAAGACCATGGGGAATAAATTCTAGAGGGGGAGAGAGATCCTTCACGAGGAGGTGTGAGAGACAAGTGAGAGGAGGGGATCCTTTTATAGGAGGAGGGGGGCACCCAAGGGGGTGGCCTCCGGCCATGGGGCTGCCCCTCCCCTCCTTCATTCATGTGGGTGGACACTCCACTCACAAAATGGCCCTTCAATTTTCTCCACTAAAAAATCCACTCAAATTCCCATTAAATTTCCACCAAATTTAATGCAAACTCTCATTAAATAAAACTCTTTTATTTTATTCAGAATTTTGTCAATTACTTTAATGACAAACATTCACAAATAACCCCTTGCTAGAATTCCATTTCACATGCATAACCTCTTTATGCAATTTCACCCGAAAACCTGTTTCAGTATCTAGTGAAATAAATTCCTGCGCTTGTTTATTATTTCGGCATGAAACATTTGCTCCAACTGGATGCCAGTGTCCCTTAAGTGTGTCACCCTACGGTTCGCGAATAATGCGGACATGATCGAGACCCTTCTCCGATCAATAATTAGTAGCGGGACCTGGAGATCCATACTGACTCCCACACATTCAACGATGACTTTTCCTGTGATCGTCGGAACCTTTTACGCTTGTATCTTAATCCCTTTGTTTCACGATATATTACATGTCCGAGATTCAATCATCGGTATCTCCATACCTAGTTTGATCTCGTTACTGACATGCACTCTTTTCTCGTTCCCGTGATATAACATTCTAGTGATCAAATCACTTGATTGCAAGCTAACCAATGTGATATCACCGAGAGGGCCCAGAGCATATCTATCCGTCATCGGGATGAACAAATTCCACTCTTGATCCATGATTCTCAACATAACACTTTTGTAGCTTTGAAGCCATCTTTATAATCACCCAGTTACGGAGTGACGTTTGATGTCAACAAGAAACTCTTCCGGTGTTAGTGATTGGCATGATCTCATGGTCTAAGGATTAGGATTACTTCGTAGTTTGTTTATAGCAATATAAACTCAATGACTTTGATCGTAATGATATACTTCGGATGAATGTTCATCACACCATTACACTAATGTTGTGATCTCGTTATTAACAACATCCAATGTCTATGATCAGGAAACCGTGATCATCTTGTTAATCAACGAACTAGTTTATGAGAGAGGCATAACTAGGAACTTTCTGTTTGTTTATTAAACACACATGTATTAACGTTTCCGTATTAATACAATTATAGCATGCAAAATAAACATCTATCATATACTTGGAATATACATAATAAACATTTTATTATTGCCTCTCAGGACATATTCCCTTCAAGTTTCCCGTTTTCTTATGTTTTTGGTTCTAGAAAGGCAGAAAATCAATATTCTTGGAATTGGACGGGACAAAAGACAAAGTCAATATTTTATCGTGGGGAAAACGAAGCCGGAGTACGATACGGAGGGGCGCCACAGGGTGGCCACCCCCCAGGCGCGACCTAGGTGGGCCCGCGTGTGGGGAGGGTGTGGTCCCCCTGGCGGCCCCCTGCCTCGCCTCTTTGCCTATAAGAAGCCCCCGATGCAGAAACCCTAGGTACTCCGATCCAAACTCCACGAAACCGTCTGTAGCCGCCGCCACCATCGTCCCTAGATCGGGGGGATCTGAAGCTCTTCCCGGCACCCTGCCAGAGGGGAGATCATCCTGGAGGCCTTCTTCTTCATCATGTCAGCCTTCGGTATGAAGCGTGAGTAGTTCCACCTTGGACTACGGGTCCATGTAGTATCTAGATGGTTGTATCTCCTCCTTGTGCTTTCATGTATAGATCTCGTGAGATCCGTTCATGATCAAGATCTAATCTATTTGTAATCATGCATGTTGTGTTTGCGGGGATCCGATGGATATTGAGATTACTATGTCAAATTGATTAATGTTTTGTCTATTTTTATTCTATCATGTCTGTGTTGTTTGTGATCTTGCATGCTCTCTGTTGTTAGTAACTATCTTGTCCAAGTAGTTGCTAGTGACTCCAAGAGGGGGTATTTATGCTTGATAGTGAGTTCATTTCTCTATTTTCCAAGGGAAGTGACAAAAATCTCTTCGGTTGTAGATGTGTTGTTGCCACTAGGGAGAAAACAACGGTCTCTTGTTCATGGAACAAGTGGATTGTTTACCCTACACACTTTGCTTAAAGCAGTTGTTTGTTTCTTGCAACTTAATACTGGAGGTGGTTCAGATGGACTTATAGTCATAGATGTAGTTGGATGGCGGTCTATGCATATTGTTGTATTGCGTAATCGAATCTCATAGGATCTTTTTTGTCTTGTATTGCATTGTTATGCCTTGCTCAGTCCTGTCAATTGCCCTGCTGTAATTTGTCTACCCTGCATGTCATGTTTGTTTATCTAAGGAGAACACCTCTAGTGAACTATGGACCCCGGTCCAATCTTTACCATTGATACATCTTCCACTGTTACTATTTACTTGCCGCAAACCCTCATCACCTTCCACACCATATAGTTAATCCTTTGTTACAGCAACCAGTGAGATTGACAACCTCACTGTTCGTTGGGTAAAGTCTTGAGTTTGTGTTGTGCACGTTTCCACGTTGCTTGCAACACCTTTGAGACGTTTCCTTCCTCCTACTGGTTCGATAACCTTGGTTTCTTACTGAGGGAAGACTTGATGGTGTGTTGCTTCACACCTTACTCTTGGGGTTTAACGATCCACGTCAACGAGGAGTCATCAACAAGTTTTCTGGCGCCGTTGCCGGGGAGGCTAAGGACATCTTCACAAGGGGAGTCCTCCTCAACCTTTCTCTTTGCTTTGTTTTTAGTTTGCTTAGTGAAAGGACATTTATTGTCATAATCACTTTTGGTGTTCGTTAACAACAAGTAGATAATTTTACAGTTTGTTTCTGTCCACAGGTTGTTATAATGATAAGTTAAAAGTTCTCTCTCACTATGAAAATATTCCTGCAAGATTGACATAGTTCTCGAAATTCCAGACCGGAGTCTGATACGTCCAAAACGTATCTACTTTCTCGAACACTTTTGCTATTGTTTCTCCTCTAAACTTGTGTGATTTGGATACAACTAACACATACTGATGTTGTTTTCAGCAGAATTACCTTGGTGTCTTGTTTTTGTGTAGAAAATCAACTATCAGGAAAAATCCCGGAAAATATGCCAAAAATTATATTTCACCAGAAGACCCACGGAGCCATAAGACGAGGCGGAGAAGGGGCCTGGGGGGCCACACCCCTGCCAGGCGCGGGCCCACCTCTGGCCACGCTTAGGGGGGTGCATGCGGTGACCCAGCATACCACTGCATGATGTAGTTCACTATAGTCATTGACAAAACCCCAATGAAACATCGTTCACTAGTATTACATCCCTCAGAGTGGTACAACAGAAACACAACAGGTCCAAGATATGACTATAGGTTACAAATCAATTCTTTACACAAGATCCAGAGAACACTCTAGGTTAAAGAGAGAGAAAGAAATTTCTTACCAAGAAGAATCAGAAATAAACAACTCAAAAACTATCATACTAATCAGACTAGTATCTGAACTATTGGTCTGGCATTGCTGCTATTGCAATACACTACAGAAATAGGTTCTATGGCTAGAGGTTATATTCCTATCTAATTAGCAACTTCGTCTTCACTTGAGTTGATGTATATGTTGACTTTTTTAATTCATTGAAGATCTTTAGCTTCTGGTGATGATTCCTGGAGCGTAACTTGATGTAGACATCGTCTGTACTGGCTTTAGAACCTAGCAAGGGTTAATAAGATACGTTGAGTACGAGCGTACTCAGCAAGTTCACTAGAAAAGAGTGTTTGATGCACTATATCTACAGCCACAGACCATAGGTCGTAGGCAATGCAGGTTTTCGTAAACATTTCTTCAAAAGTTGTTTTTATTCTAAAAAGCTATGTCCGTCAGCCTTCACGGGTTTACCAGAACTTTCATGGAGTTCCTTTCCCGCAGCGTTCATGGCTCCTTCCCGAAATAGGGAGTAACGAGTTACAGTTCTTACACTCTGCAGAGGTGCGTTACTTTACCCATGAGAGATCTTAGCTTTGTTGCACACTGAGTTGTAGGCTCGTTCACACTTCCTTGGTGTGAGTCCCAAACTAATATCCAAGCCAATCACTACCCTCCCCGCGACCTCATATGTATGCACGATCCTTTGGGGCTGGCTCACCTCCGTCAAGCCCCCTTTCAGGCAGGGTAAAACCCTGATGAGTTCCCAAAGACTCTATGACCTGGTGATGCCCTGGCAAGTGCCATATTAAATGGACTATACCACTAAACACCATTTATAGATAATCTAGACACCAAAAGTGTGGGGCGTAAGGGTGCCCACCCATATGTTGGATCCACACAAGGAATCACAACGCCATGTTAAGGTCATCCGGCCTCCATACAAGAGGAATAGGATACATCTGACTCCTCCGCCCCATTCCAATTCTCATGGTTAACGCGTAATATACGGTGCAAGAATCACTGGCGACATTGGTTGTTAAGTCCTAGATAATATGTTCCTTTACCACCGGAACTTTCATAGTAGGTTATTACCTCATGGTAAATAACCTATAGTTATATTATTATGAAAATAGTGTTTTCTGACCTTTTTCAAATGCAGGTGATGACAACACTGGATTTGCAAAATACTTTATAGAAAATAATCAAAGGACATGAGCAAGTGTGAACTTGCCTTTTGTGATTGCAAGATTATGCACTCACGGTCTTCAACACATTATAAGATCCAATATCTGAAATCAGCATCATTGGTCCAGTAAGGACTAATGTTTAAAGAAGCAAGATGCTTTTATGCATAAGTAATGTAATGCAAGTTGTTAAACTCGAATCTCGGGGATAGCGTTGATCTAGGGTTTGGAAACTAGAAATGGTTTCTTTAGAATGTGTTTTACTTTTAGATAAGTTTCATACTTGTGCTTCTTATTAAGGCTTGTGAGTGTGTGTGAAACAACATGTAATTATAATGGTATACAACAATAAGATACACGAATGTGGAATGCTACTCAAAGACTACTTATATAAGAATTGCCTTATCTTTAAATCTTACTTTACAAGTATTGTCATTTATAAGGAACTTAAGTATTAACAATCCTAATCTACAAGTAAAGTATAAAGTAATGTGATTATGATTAGTTGTCATCTGTTGGTTGAAGTGGCAAAAAGAATAACATTTGAAGAAAAGATTTCTTTTCTAAGGTCTAAACAATCTTTGTGGTTAATCAAATGTGGTCGATGTTAGTTGTGTTTGCTTGAATAGTTTGGACTTGAGATGTTTTATGACTTAACTATAATAGACCAAAGTTAACTATAAAGCATATAATAAAGTCTCTAGCATTATATTTAAAGTCTTGTAGACTAAAGTTAACTTTAAAAACATATATGGATTTAAGATGGAATGCTTATGATAATTGTACTTTGTTCACTTCATAAGGTTCCTTTTAAAGTTAACTAAGAATGGTATTACTTTTAGTTGGTATAGTGGTTTCTCAAGATTATAATGGAATAGAATTATTTATGTTTTTATAAATGTGTGGTTATGGTTTGAAAACAAGGAAATAATATTACTTAACTACTTATGAATTTAATATAGCTTTTTGGTATGTTTATAACTTGTGGTTGAATGATAATTCAATAAAATTGCATTTAAAATGTGTTGAACCATTTTGACTTCATATTATCAATATTTAATACTAATACTATTTATTAGACATTGATTGGCCAATTTTAGAAATATTAGCAAATTTTATTTACCCTTATATGAAATTATTAATTAAGGTCATTAGATTTAAATTCAAGTTATTAGTGTATTAAGTTTTTATTTACCTCAAAAGTAGAATGGTATATTTTTAACATGTAGGTATTATTTTTGTGATCGTTTTGGTATATTATAAGTATTTTTATGAATTTTAAATAATAAGATATGATTTTTATAAGTTTAATTATTTTATAAACATTTAATAAATAATAGATATTGAATTAAGTGAAATAATAATACATGATTAGAGTTTTAAATTATAGTTCTTATTTTTCTAAGATTTTTGGTATATTATTTATATTTTTTAACATTTACAATATTAAATTATGAATTTTCAAAGTATTAATACTTATAAAATCTTTATTAAATAATAATTATTTAAATTGTTGTCATAATAATGTTTGATAATGGTTTAATGTTAAAGATTTTATTTTTCTGAAAATTTTCATATATTAAACATATTTTTCTAGATTATAAAACAAAAGTTATTAATTTTTTTAAGATTGAATCATTTTCTAATTAAATTTTAAATCATACTGTAAACAGGGAATTACTTCTCTTTCCCAGACTTAACCTACCCTAGTCACTGACTAGTGGGCCAGTGGCCACATTGGATGCCACATGGGAAGTGGACTAGTCAATAGTGGACCTGGTCAAGGATGATGTAGGAGTGATGTCACGATGACCTCAGCACAGATCAATATTCTTTTTACACTCCTAACTAACCTAGCTAGAGAGACCGATAGATGGGCCCGTGGCCACGTTGGCTGCCACGCGGCAAGGACCAGTCAAATAGCTGACCAGGTCAACTTTGACGCATGCATGATGTCGTTATGACATCAGCACGGCCACCACCACTGAAAAATGGTCACCAGCGGCGAACCGGGGCTCCCCAGTAACCGTGGATGGTTATGTTGGAACCGTGATGGCAAGGCAATCCTAGGGGTGGTGTCAACACTAGGTTTTAGTCGCCGGAGTTGCTCCGGTGACGTCTTACTGCGGCGGCGCTCGTCGGCCCAACGACGAACTCGAGCTACAAACGATGCTAGTTAGCATAGTTAGGGTTGTTCGATGTGGAAACTCACCCCCGACATGATGAAGTGGTCGGCAAGGTAAATGGTGACCGGAGGCGAGTACACGGTCGCCGATTCCGGCCGGCGGCTTCAGAGGAAATTGATGAAATTCGCTCGACTCCGTACTCCACTTGATTCCATGATGCACTCAGATTATCAACACGCGATGGCGCTTCTCCTCGACCCCTCCACGCATGTCAAGGTGGACTACAACGACGGCTAGCCGAAGCTCGTCGGCGGCGGCGTTGGTGCTATTGGGGAAAACAGAGAGAGTTTGAGGGGGAATCGCGGAGAGAGTAAGGTAGCCGAGGCTCGAGCGATCCTTATCCCACTTTTTTATACGGTAAGGCGAACTCGGACACGGCGACACGGTGGTGACGACGGTCGAGATGCGGCGGCGCAACTGAAGCTTAAAGTGGGCGCGAATCGCTGCGCGAATCCACTTGGTAGACACCAAACAAGTTGGGGCGTGGTTCTGAGACGGTCAACCGCGTCCAGACGGTCCAGAATTGCGGTAGCGACATGGCTCGCCGGCGGCATGTCGAGCAGGCATAGGAAGACGAATACGATGGTGCTCATTTCACGTGGGTCCCGCTTGCCAATGAGACAACGAAGAGGTATCCTGGGCTGGGCTGCTATTGGACCATTGCTGGGCTGCGAGAAAGTAAGTCAGCTGGGCTACTATAGCTGCACGTGAGCGGTAAGTAAGCAAAGGAGAGGATCTGGGCCGGCCTGCTGTGTCGGCCAGGTCTGTCTTTTTTTCATTTTCTATAATCTGTCTTCTATTTCCTGTTTTGTTTTCAGGTTTAAATTTGCATATTTGAATTGAGTTTTCTTTATAGAATTTATCTGCTAGATAATTTCAGCCATACTAAAATGTATTTAGTACCATTTTGTGAACCTTTATTGTATAATGTTATTATTTATTTATTTTCTTTATATGTACTTTTCCTTTTAATATATCATAGGAACCTTTGTTATGAATTTTATTTACATAACATACGATGAATTTATTATAGGTTATACCCCCATTTATTCATGAAACTAAATTCTCATTAGACTAATATATTTTAAGGAAAGTTCCTAATGGTGATCCTACATTACTACTTGGTACATAATTCCCTATGAATTACTATGATTATCATTAATCACATAATCCTAGGAAATAACAAGGTATATGTTTTTTTATAATTAACATGGGAGTTAGGGTTTGAACTGTAAATGCTTACCCTAGGGTTTAGGGTGCTTGATATACTCATATTCTTTTGTTGATGTGAATAAAGATTAATGGCTAAAACATGTTGTCTTTATGTTTGTGATCTTTAATGATATCACCCTTTTAAAATAGAAAGTTAGTTTCTGGAATATCTTATCTAAAAGAATTGATAAAGATAACTCCTAAGCACATATAGTTATGATTATTCGAAATGACAAGGATGTGCTTAAGTAATTGCTATAGGAAAATATTCCTATAAGCCATTGAGAAAATAAGATGATTGATCAAATATATGAAATGGATATTATGTTTGGTTAATGATTTAAAGTTGAGTGTTTACCAAGAATTCCTACCTTCTATAATTCACAATCTTGGACTTCTAATTAAGGAATTCCTTTCCTAGATATACTACTTCTTCCTATTCATCATCAGGTGTTAACATGATGATCTTTACTTCACAAGAATATTCTTATCCACCTTTTATTCTTCTAAATCCATTTATAAATCTGATGAGCTTGACACTAAAGCTTTCATAATCTTCTCATAACCATACTTGGTTATATCAACTACTCCACTGCTGATAACCTCCAATCCAACAAGTAGTTACTTCTAACTCCATTCATATTCTTCCTTAATTATCCATCACCAACATTTCTCTAATAGATTCATATATATATATATATATATATCAAATCCTACTTCACCTCAAGTGTTTAGTATTTTCTAAGAGGAAAATACTACATCTATAATTCAATGTTGCTCTAACATCATCCTAATCATACTATCTTATCTCTACTTGACTCCAATATCTTATACTCAAACTGCACATTATATCATGGTGACTTGTCATAGCTAACCTAGAATAACATATCTATATTAGGGTTCAATCATGTTCTATCCACCAATGTTACTTATACATGATATAAGCATTCAATCTCGGTGACTAAAGCATGATCATTATAATCCTTTGATCCTTTATGGTTTGGTTTCCAGTTGGCTAATCAAGGTCTCATCAATACAACATTACAGTTGTATTATAATTATCTTCTGTTTATCTCTATTGGACTAAGAGATACTATTCATTGACTTTACCTACTTGATCCAATAGGATTACTCCTGGTAACTATCTTCAGGATTTATCCTTGTAATCTTCTTTATTACCATATAATTATATATTCCAAATAACTCTTCTATCATTTTAGGAGCGAGTTAACTCCATCAATTATGACAATGATCTTATTCTCTTCTAACACTCCCACCCTATAGATGATATCTAAAACTAGCATTACCACTTACCTCTTCTTACTTCTTTCTCTTAAGGACCTAAGTGAATGCTATGATATGGACAAGAGTTGATAGATCAAGAATTGATAGGTTAAGAATTGGTGAATCAATAGTTTATTACTCAACATTGATGAACAACAGATATTAGAACAAGGTTCAATAGAGATGATAAGGATTGATATGGAAATAAAGGTATATGGTGAATGATCTTGACTTGTCTTCTTTCCTACTCAATCTTATTAAAGAGTTAAGGTTAGGTATTACCATGATACTCATGGTAGGAATATATGAGTATAGATAGGTAAAGATTTAGTTATTAAGTTCTTGTTACTTGAGTTGTATTCTTAACTTGGTATTCATGAGTTGTGTAATGAATACTAGATATGATCACTTAAGGATCAAATTATAATCATTAATCAATGTGTATTGGTTTAGTTTCATTATATTTGATCTACCCTTTGATCAAATTACCATTGCCCAAAATAATGTTTTTAGCAAAGGTCATATTGAAACTTATTGTAGTCAACTTGATGATCTACTTCAATTCCATCAAGTTAATAGAAGCTTCAATCACTTTGACAAGTTTTTTTTTAAAAGCGCGAAAATTATTCGGATTTTCTATGCATGAATGCAATGCACACAACTGTGTTCAGCTTATTTATAAGCTCTAATGCTGGGATGTTACAGACTCTCCCCCTTAAAATAAACTTTGTCCCCGAAGTTCGTAAACTCTCACATTTCGGAGTAAGGAATTGACTTGTGTTGGTTACGGTATTTCTCAATTCCATGGTAATCTTAAATGGGAATAATTGTAGTATTCCACATCCAGATAGTTTCCTTGAATTCTTACCATTCTTGGCAATCTCCAACTTGTTGTCTTCAATACTTCAAAGTTCCTTTTACTTTTCCCCCTCTAGGGATATGTCCTTATTATAAACTCCTTAACTTGGGGTCTGTTCGTTAGTTCCTTATCCTAATTAGGTATCCTAATACAACTCCTTTACTTGATCATCGATCTTCCTTATTATATTATATAAGGTCTAGGTAGTCTCACTAAAACAAGATGTTTAAATTCTATTAGACAATAGTTGAGGCCAAAAGAATAAATTTGGTTTGTCTTAGTATGGTTTATACTGATAATCCTTTCGAAGATTGGTTTTGAACTCAAGTCCATACCCATTGGAATTTCTTGTTCCTCTACACTTATCCAATTGGATGTGCTTTATTCTCTCTTATGGATCACTTAAGAGTTGTTTCCTCTAGAATTAGTCTATTAAGATTAATCTATTTTATCACCCTTATGGAATTAAGCTTTTGTCTTAGCAAGCTTTAGATAATGCTTTCATTATCACCTTAAGTACTTCTTCAACTTCCATTTATTAATTACCTCAAGGTTTGAGTCCTACTACCTTCAGAGAGTACTTTTCTGATGACTTTCGTTTAACCTTATGAAAATAAGGCTTGCTGTTGTTGTAGGTTAGTCCTTCTTCTCCCACCTTTATTCGGATAGTCAGATAATAATACTTTCATTTATAATGTTTACTCTCCCCTCAGGGTTTACTAATAATCTTCAAATTGTCTATAAAGTATTTATTGGCTTTATAATTATAATATTGGTCTCTATCCAGCTTACACGCTACCTAGTTAGGGTCTTATGAAAGATTGTACGATGTATCCACACAATTGTGGATCTCCGAAGTGAATCTTTCAGCATTATTTGGTCTTACTTACTATTTGGACATTTTTCTTTGATAGGTTTGACTTTGTGAGGTGTCTCGTAAGGCGACCGCTTTAATGTTTCTACACCTTTATGTCTTTCTTAACTTAGGCCAAGTTTTATGCTCTTTATGCAATAACAAGGTAATCTGGTTAACTAAGTCAACCATATACCAGCTGCGGACAAATACCACATGTGGACCATCCTAGGGTGTATGTATTACCCTACGGTTTTCTTGACGTACTATTGGCATTCTCATTGAATTGTCAGAGCTTGAATACCATTTTGTTCCTATTCAAGATACTTCCCTGAACTTGGTACAACCTTTTCATTAACTTCTTAGCAACATCACCTATTTTGGGTGAACTTTAAGTTTATTACTTCTTGTTGCTCCATATATTTTCTACACTAATCTTCCTTCTTATTGCTATTTAGCACTGATCTAAACTTGGTTCAACCTTCAAATTGTGTTGTTACTCCTTACACTTGGCTTCATTCTTCATGTAAGTCTTCATCTTGGTCTTTGAAAATTGTCACTCCCTTACACGAATTCCCTTTTCTATCTAGGTCTATAACATCAAGTAATAACTGGATGTTGCAACATGCATTTGCACACTAAGTAAAACTTCATGTATAGATATAGTCAATCAAGAAGATCCAAGAAAAACCAATAAATTTAAATGTGGTACATATAACACACAATATTCTATGCTCGCAATATAGTAGTTGAGTATAACATCTCTAGAATTCAGGCTTAGTTGTGTAGTATATGGCACCTCCTCATACAAGTTTACATTGTGATACTTAGCGCTTAGGGTCAAACTAATCTTTGCCTCATAATTTACCCAAATTGCTCAATTGCAACAGGATAATTCTAAACAAAGTGATCTCAATTTGGTTTCGACTAACCTTTTGTCTCACTTTTGAAAGGATTAACTATAACCAACCTTTCTTTATTAGTAAATTGACCTCACATGAACTCTTCAAATGAATAATTAGATTCTATTTTCTGATTTAAACCAAAGATTATTAGAAATTTTTAGCACCTATAACTTCTATCATAGTTCTACCATGCTATTTTCTTATTTATACTTCAGGATAATTTACTAATTACTTGTCATATTTACACCCTCATCATGGTTTCGGAGCTAATCTCACCATGATCTTGTTATGTTTTGCCTCTTCATCATGATTTAAGAGCTAACCTGACCATGATGACTTTGTTTCTCATTACACTATCATTAAGTCTTAACATAATTTCACTTCATCACGTAGAATTCTCAAGTGAACCCACATGATTACTAGTCATTACATCTATACATGCTCTAATGGTCTTCATTATGTTGTCTTTTATTATCAACTAACCATAAGATTCCACTATTTTACATGAATTCTAGGGTTAGGCTACACCATTAAGAGTACTTCAATTGATGTCTTACACTTGATCCTAATCTGCCGTGGCCAATTGACTTTCCTACAGTATCTTGGTGGTTTATGTCTCCTTCGGAAGACACTAAATAGCACTTTACTAAGAGAAGATGGCCAACTATTTCTAAGAAAGATGATTATACACCTCGTGACAAGGTTATCCTCAAGTGGATACTCATCACAATTCATAAGATTATTTGGTTTAGATAAGATGGCTCCTATAGTCACTATCCAACCTACAGATCTTCCTAAAAGGTTTTAATCCTAAGGTCAAAGCATATGCTCTGATACCAACTGCGGTGACCCAGCATACCACGGCATGATGTAGTATACTATAGTCGTTGACATAACACCAATGAAACATCGTTCAGTAGTATTACATCCCTCAGAGTGGTACAACAGAAACACAGCAGGTCCAAGATATGACTATATGTAAGACCCCACCTTTATAAAGGTAAAGGTCCCTGTGATTGCAATGCTAGTCCCTAGATCAAATGCTAGCATCCACAGTTTAAGATGAAGTACACAGAAACAAAGGTCATTATTACATTGTCATTCCAGAGATAACATAGTCTTTTACAACTCCATAGCTATAGGCTAGTACAAGAGTTTAACTTGACAATATAAATAAAAGTCTTCATCTTCATGTGCCACAGGCAAGCATGTTGAGTGTAGACTCATAACCCTAATACTCATCAGAGTAACCTACAACATCACAAGTTACAGCCACAGTGGGTCAATACATTGGAATAGTATTGGCAAGTGATACCCTAGTAGAATAATAGTATCTAGCTTCTACATGAATTTTGGCTAAGTGTAGCTTAGGCTTGCTTTGCTCAAAATAGGTTTTACCTATCAGTTGAAGTTTTTGTTTGGAAAAAACTCCCAAGGAACCACCAATAGACATTGGTGAACCTTTACCCTTGATCAACCACAAGTTTTTAACTTAGAAATTGGGATGAGGAGTGTCACATCCCAAGATTTTCCAAATCTTGTTATGTGAAAAATAAATGAATAAAATAAAATTTTGTTGATTTTCAGGGTGAGAAGAAACTTTTGATTCCAATTGGAAACCTTCAAACCTATTTTTGATCAAACAAATCCTAAAGGGATTTGAAAAGATAAACAATTAATAAAGAAAATTTTAAATAAGTGAAATTACTATTTTTGGATCTTTTAATAAAAGATTTGGTTTTCAAATGAAAAGGTAGAAATATAAATAAGGACTATTTTTATAGATCCAAATTAAATCTTGGCCAAGCTTTTGGAAATAAAATATTTTGTTTTGATTAAAGGAGTAAAGGTTTATTTAAATAAATGATGAGGGTTTATTCATACCCAATTTTAAAGTAAAGGCTTTTCTAATTTAAATAAACACTAAAACTTGATATTTTATTTTAAACAAGTTTTCCAAGTGTTTTGTATTTTCAAATAAAACCTACTAAATTGGTTTTGATATTATTTAGATTTCAAATGGATATTTTAAATAAAACAAATCCTATTTGAATTAATGACTAAGGTCTAGTTATTTAATTATTAATGGATCCTAAAAAGAATAAAAATATTATTTTATTTTTGACTTTGAATTATGTTGTTAAACAGAACTAAAAATAATGCAAATTTTGGTGGTAGTTTGATTCCATTTGTTGTTTGAATTGTTTGATTGAATTTCAAAACAGAAAATCAAATAGAAAAAGAAAAAGGCAATCAGTATAAAAAAATGAATCAAACACAGCCCAACCCATCTGGCCCAACAGCCCAGCAATGCAGCCCACCAGCTCGCCCTCAGCGAAACATTTTTCTACGCGCAAACCCACCCGCAGAGTCACAGACAGGTGGCCCCCTCTCCCTATCTGTCTCCCTCGCTGACAGCACGGCCCCACACTCCTGTTCATCGTCTTCACCACGACCCCGTCGCCCCTGCCGTTGCAGTCGAGTAACTCCGGCGTTGATTACGCATTGATAGCGGCCTTGACTCCTCCAGTAACCACGCCAATTTAATCGCCCGTTCCTTCCCTCTCTTTCCCCCCAAGCAGCTCCTTTCCTCTGCCCATAGGCTGCCCCGAATTCCCCTTGCACCGCCACTGCTCCGGCGAGCGTCTCCGAACGATTCCGTCCACACCTCGCCCCCTACTGCACCCTAGCATGCTCTCCAGCCCCTTGTGCGTCTTCCCATAGCCTCAGCTAGCTCCCGCGCACTCTGGAAGCTCGGCCTCGTCGACCTCGACTCGCCACCGCCGTCTGCCATCGCTCCGGCAGAGTCTTCCTGGTAAGCCAGACCACCCCGAGCCCTCATATTGATGCTCCCAACTTCCCCAGATCACTACGCATCTGACTGTGTCCTTATTTGACCTTGGGGTGAACTGCAGCGTCGCCCTCGATGACCTCCAGAGCCGCTTGACGCCGTCACCAACTCCGGCGAGCAATCATCGCCTCTCTGGTGCGCCCCTTGCCAAGCCTATCACGCGTTGAGCTTCACCATTTCCCTGCGAGCACGGTGAGCCCCTTCCCCCTCTTCCCCGCTCCCTGCATCATCGGCAAGCTCGCCGCCAGAGCGTGCGCCGCCGTCTGCCACCGCGCAGCGCCGCCAGAGTTTGACCACGTGTCTGTGTCCGTTAGATCACGATCAGATGGCTGAGATTAGAACTAGATGAAGAGGTACGAGTTGATCAGCGTCGTTCGTTTTAAGTTAGATCCTACGGTTCGCAGAGGCCGATCCGCACGAAATGGTACCGGCCAGTAGAAACACGCCGCGTGGCACTGGTTCTGTTTTAAACAGAATTTAGAATCTGATTTAAATGCAAACTTGTAAATTGCATAACTTTAAATCTACACGTCCAAAATTTGCAAATTTTATATCAATGGATTCATAAAAACAAGCCCTAGCCAACCATGCACTTTGTTTAGTAAAAAACTTCTGGTAAAATGTTTGTTTTAGCAGAAACTTGTGTAGGCTTAATTTGAATATAAAAATTGTTCTAGATAAAATTTTAATGTGAAATCTTTGCAAAATGGTTTGTTGTGAACTTACTGACCCCAGGAAACAACTCATGGATTTAAAAATGTATTTTGTGAAGTTTAGGAATAAATTGAATTAGCTCATTTCTAGTCAAATAAAAACATTGATTTTGATATGGAAATGATTTTTGAGTAAAACCTTTGGGAAATGATTAGATTCAAACCTACTGACCCTAAACACCAAGTTTTGAGAATTAAAATGTATTTGGTGAACCCTTTAAAAGAATATTGCTTTGCTAAAAGCATTTTCCACCACATGAAATAATGATTTGATTTAAGAAATGGTTTATAGATAAAACCCTTTTACAAATGGTTTTACCACTTTAGAAAATGACCACTTTGAACCTTACAATGTTTAGAATCTAGTAGAAACCACTTTTGCAAATGAAATTATCTTTTGCATGCTTGCATGCATGACTTTGTTTCTATTATTTTATGTGTGATGAATTGTTTGAATATTGTTTGGAATGCTAGTTGAATCTATGTTTGCTTGATTGATTTGTAGTGAAGTTAGAAGAGTGTGATATTAGCAAGATCAAAAAGTGAACCAACATCCTCTACCAAAAAGGCAAGTGACACTATCATCCATGTCCTACTATTTTTCATTACACTTAGTGGATTTTTGAAACATGCATGATAAGGACTACTATATTTTGCTATGCTAAATCCTATTAGGATACCCTTATATATTCCTTAGTGAAAACAATGTAGTTGTAATATGCTTAGCCCTGCTATATATATTGAGAAGGGGTACATGTTGAGATTATATGAAGTATTGAAAAGACTTGTGTTTTATATAATAAAACAAGTACTCAATGAACCACCTGGGTGGACAAGGATACTCAAGTTTTGGACAAGGTGGCAACAAAAGGAACCATGTTTATATGGCAATCTCTTTTGTATGTGCACTAGAAGAAAACCACCCAGGGACTTAGAGATTGAACATGTTTCTCGTACAGTGGCTTCCGTGTACAACCACATGCTAAATGGGCACTGGCTTAGTCAACTACATAGTGGAAGACCCATGCATTGGCCTCTTCAGGTTAACTAGAATGAGGGAACTTGAAACCCTACATTGGTGCCTGGTAGACAAGCCAGCATTGTGTATTGGGAGGACTCCTATGGAAAGACTTCGTCACATTCTCAATCTGCCAGTACTCCATCTTGGTGAGTACTTATCCAGCGGCCACTGGTGGCAATAAGATGAGATTGTGTCATGTGGGTAAAGTGTACAACTTCTGCAGAAGATAAAAATCTAAGTACTTAGCCGTGTCCCCGGTTATGGACAATACTGAGCAACTAAGGCCTGAAGCTATGGAAGATCTCGACATTCCAATTTCTAAAAGTAAAACTTGAAAGTGACAACAAGAGACTTGAAGCACTTGGAGGTTTCCAAGGAGTTCAGAAAGATTTGACAAAAGATCAAAACTATTTTTGAAAAGATAGGATAAATTATACTGCTTTCTGCAAATGAGCCTAAAACCCTACTTAGCCAAATATGCATGTAATGTTAGGATCCACTTATTTCTACATAGTAGTGAAACTTGCCAATACAGTTCAAATGTATTGACCCTTGTGGCTGTAACTTGTAATGTTGCAGGTTGGTTTGGTGTTAGTGAAGTTTATTGATTAGGATTACAAGTCTACAACCAACATGTTTGCCTATGGCACTTTGAAGATGAAGGACCCCATGCTTATAGATATTCTGCTGCAATGTAATGTGATAGCCAAATGAGCTATGTAAGATGTAATGAATTATTTTATTCCTGGTTATAAAGTTGTATTATGACCTTTGTTTCTTGATATTACATCTTAACTGTGGATGCTAGCTATTGATCCAGGGACTAGCATTGTAAACACAGGGATCTCTACCTTATTAAAGGTTGGGACCTCTACAAGGAGATTCTTGATAGCTTCAGTGTCTTGATGCTCAAATTGTCCATTGCCGGGGACACGACTAAGTACTTAGATTTTTCCTTCTCGAGAAGCGGTGCACTTTCCCCACAAGACTTGACATTCATCAAGATGAGACCTTTCAGAAGCCTTCCCTTAGACCAAATGGACGCGTTCCAACCTGTCACCCTACCACCAACTGTACAAATGACTAAGTTATTGCAACCTATATGATCAAGGCAGAGCCCATATGTCATGTGGTTGCACTAGAAGCTTCTAAACACTAAGTATCTCAAATCCCTTTGTTCCTGGGTGGCTTTCCACAAGTGTGATACACAAGGTAGACCATAGATATGGGCCTTGTGTAACCACTCAACATAACCCAAGCATACCATTCCACCCAGGTGTTTCATTTACTTAGTTGTTTTATTAAGAAAAACACAAGTCAAAGACTTAGCAATATTTTTCCATAGCATGTATATAAACCACCCTTGGTTTCTACTAGCTAGGCTAAGCATGGCAATAGCAAGTATCTTGACTTAGAGAAAATTCTAACAATTCTATAACTACTAGGATTTCCCAAGCATAGCATATAGATACTTAGCAAAATTATCATGCAAGTCCTATACAAAATATCACTAATGCATAGTCAAAAATATTGGGACAAAAATATGAAGCACCACTTGCCTTGGTATTTGGGGGAGTAACAACAATCCTCACATTCACAATCACCACTAGCACCAAAATCTACACATAAAATAATAGCACCAAATTCATATTTCAAATAATCAAGCAAAAATACATGAATGCATGCAAATGCCATGTGATGATTTTTCTAAACTAAACAAGACAAGTAAAACAGTACTGAACAATAAACTAAACAAGACAAGTAAAACAGTACTGAACAATAAACTAAACATTTATACACCAAATAAACTTAATTTGGCTTTTAAAACATTTTCCAAAAGAATTTTTATACACAAATTAGGCCTACAAATGTCTCTGCATAAAATTATATTTTAATAGAAGCAAAATATAAAACTAAGCCTACAGATGTGTATGATTTATTTTTGTGATTCGAATGATATATTATTTGTATTTTTGGGATAAACAGAACAAAAGTTATTGAATTTACAAGTTTGAATAACTAATAGATTCAAAAACAGATTTTAATTAAAAACCCAGACACGTGGGCGTGTCTGATTGGCCGGTACCGGTTCGGCTGGATTGATCAACTAGAGATGCAGGATTTAAACGAGATCGCACGGCTCAGATCTAAACATACCCTTTCGCTAAGTGATCTAATCTGGCGCGCTGGATCTAGATCTAACAGTGTTTGTTCAATCGACCATAGATGGGCAGCGCAAATGGGCACTGGCGGCGGCAGCGCTATTGACGATGGTGGTCCGGCGATTCTAGCAGGGGCTAGGGGTTGTGGTGTGGCTTACCTGACTCGCAAGAACACGAGGAAGCTCAATGTGGCTTTGGCTTGGACGGGGGCGAGCTGCTACGGCCGTGGGAGCTCATCGGAGTTGTGGACAGCGTCGGGTTCGTGCGGACGGTGACGTAGGCGATGTTCTGGACTTCCCTAGCACAAACCAAGGGCATCAGTGCGTGCACAAAGATCAGGCAAACATGACAGGGTCAAGGAGAAAGCAAGGGGCGCTCGATTTTTACTTAAATTGCTCGACGGAGTTGAGCGGTGGCTCTGTCGTTTGCAGAGGTGGACGAGGATGGCGACCTGGGTCACGTGTAGGCAAACCAGAGGCGTCAGAAGATGCACAAGAACACAAGAACCACGCTTGTTTGAACCAGAAGGAAAGGGGCGGTCAGGGCTCACCGGAATCAGTCGCCGGAGCTGCTTGGTGTTGCGGTGGCGCAAGCGATAATTCGTGGAGCCTGGCGGCGCTTTTGGCTGGCTGTGTTGGGGGAAATGGCTGCGAGGGAGAGGGGATTAATTAGCCAGAGCAGGGGAGAGGATCGCACACGGAATCAACGGCAATAACTCGAATTAAACCGCAATAGTGAAGGGGGGAAGGAACGGCGGAGGGCTCGGTCGTGGGCGGGGTTTGGGGACGACGATGACGGGGCAGGTGGGACCAAAGCGTCAGTGAGAGGGGGGGGTGCGCGCGGGTGAGAATCAGAGGGGATAGGGAAACCCAGGTGGGCTGGCTATTCAGCCGCTTCTGCTGTTGGGCTGGAAAGCTGGCGCAGGCCTGTTTCTATTTCTTTATTCTTTTTCTATTTCTGATTAGATTTTCTAAAATCATTTTCAAATGCTATTCAAAAGATTTTGAATTCAAATTTCTTTTGGATTTTTGTAGTGAAAACTTTGTACTCAAATGAGTGTAAAACCTTACTGTTTAGTCCAAAACACTTTGACAAAAAGTAAAATAAAAATAAAACCATGCCTTAATATGATTATAGATAATAGGCATAAATGGTTTCATATTTGAATTTTGGTTTGAGGATTTTTGTGCAAGCTTTGCATTCATCTTTGATATATTTCTGATCATAACAAGGTATTCACATACTTTGAGAGTAAAATAGAACCATTGCCTTTCTAGCATAAAATAGTAGGCATATAAATGGCTTCTCATTTTTAAATCTTGTTTGAAAATAATCTAATGCTTATGAATGCATGAATGATATGCAAACTTTTCAATTTATGATTTTTGGGATGTTACAAATCTAACCCCCTTAAGGTGAATCTCGCCCTCGAGATTCGGATTGGCTAGCAAATAGGTGAGGGTGGTCTTTCCGAAGATCATCTTCTCTTTCCCAAGTTGCTTCCTCTTCGGAATGGTGGTTCCACTGAACTTTGCAAAACTTGATAGTCTTAGTCCGAGTAACTCTTTCTGCAGTCTCAAGAATCTTGATAGGTTTTTCCTCATAAGTGATATCACTTTCCAATTGGACCTCTTCCAAAGGTATAGTATCCTTCAAAGAAGTTTCCTCCATCTCCGGATGGCATTTCTTGAGCTGACTTACGTGAAATACATTATGAACGGCAGACAATGATTCATGCAATTCAATCTCATATGCTACTTCTCCTTTACGGCTCAGGATCTTGAATGGTCCAACATATCTTAGTGTCAATTTTCCTTTGACTCCAAACCTCTTTACTCCACGAAGTGGTGATACCCTAAGATAAGCTCTATCACCCACCTCATAGGTAACTTCTCTTTGCTTTGGATCTGCGTAGCTCTTTTGTCGGGACTGTGCTATCTTCAATATGTCCTTTACCAACTTGACTTTATCTTCAGCTTCCTTGGTTAGTTTTGGCCCGAACAAGTTTCTTTCTTCAACACCATTCCATAACAATGGTGTAGTACACTTTATTCCATAGAGAAATTCAAACGGTGCCATCTCAATAGTGGCTTGATAGCTGTTGTTGTAAGATAATTCTGTGTAAGGCAGACTTTCATCCCAACTAGCTCCATAATCTAGGGCACATGCCCTCAACATATCCTCTAAATCTGGTTGGTCCTTTCTGTCTGTCCATTAGTCTGGGGATAAAAAGCAGTGCTTAATTCCAATCTCGTTCCCAATGACTCATGCAGTTGCCTCCAAAAATGGGAAGTGAATTGAGTTCCCCTATCAGACACAATACTCTTGGGTACTCCATGCAGACACACAATCCTATTCATGTAAATCTTGGCTAACTTGGCACTTGTATAGGTTGTCTTCACGGGTATGAAATGAGCCACTTTAGTTAGGCGATCTACTACGACCCAAATGGAATCATGTCCCGATCTAGTACTTGGCAGTCCGGTGATGAAATCCATGCCAATCTTGTCCCACTTCCAATCAGGAATAGGTAGTGGTTGTAACAATCCTGCTGGTTTCTGATGTTCCGCTTTCACTCTACTACATACATCACACAAAGCAATATGTTCGGCGATGTCCTTCTTGAGATTATTCCACCAAAATCTTTCCTTCACATCCATGTACATTTTGGTGTTACCCGGATGAATGGAATATGGTGAGTTGTGTGCTTCCTGTAATATCAGTTTCTGAAGCTCCGGATCTTGCGGAATGCAGATACGTTTTCCATACCATAAAGTACCATGTTTGTGTTCATGGAATCCTTTTGGCTTTCCCTTTACTAATATTTTCCTTAATGTCTTCAATTTCCTTGTCTATCTTTTGGGCTTCCTTGATTTTGTCCAACAATGTGGGTTGAACATCCAATGACATGAGATGTCCTTCAGGCACTATCTCCATTCTAAGATCTTTGAATTGGGCACACAGATCATCTGGAAATTCTCCCTTAGTAACGCCATTCACATAATCCTTACGGCTTAATGCATCGACTACAACATTTGCTTTACCGGGGTGGTATTGCAAACTCAAGTCATAGTCCTTGATGAACTCTAGCCATCTTCTTTGTCTCATGTTGATTTCTTTCTAAGTGAAGATATACTTCAAACTTTTGTGATCCGTGAACACTTCGCAACGCTTTCCCAAAAGATAATGTCTCCATGTTTTGAGTGCATGGACAATAGAGGCAAACTCCAAATCATGAGTAGTATAATTCACTTCATGAGTTTTGAGTTGTCTCGAGGCATATGCCACAACTTTCCCTTCTTGCATCAAAACTGCACCTAATCCTTGGTGAGATGCATCACAATAAACTTGGAAATCCTTCTCCAAATCTGGTAGACATAAGACTGGTGCTGTCACTAGTCTCTTCTTCAACTCTTGGAAACTGAGTTCACATCCTTCAGTCCAATCGAATTTCTTGTCTTTCTTTAGTAACTCCTTCATTGGCTTAGCTACCTTTGAGAAATTCTCAATGAATCTTTTATAGTATCCTGCCAAGCCAAGGAAACTACGAACTTCTTTCACTGACTTAGGAGATTCCCATTCAGTTACAGCTGACACTTTTGCGGGATCAACTGCCACACCATCTCCTGATACAATGTGTCCAAGAAATCCAACCTCATTCAGCTAGAATTCACACTTGCTGAATTTGGCATACAGCTTATGCTCCCTAAGCTTCTCAAGTATCAATCACAAATGTTCTTCATGCTCTTCATTCCTCTTGGAATAGATCAAAATGTCATTGATGAAAACGACGACGAATTTATCAAGAAATTCCATGAACATCTTGTTCATCATATTCATAAAGTAGGCTGGTGCATTTGTCAAACCAAATGGCATCACGGTGTACTCATACAATCCATACCTAGTGGTGAAAGCAGTCTTAGGTATGTATTGTTCCCTTATCTTTAGCTGAAAGTAGCCTGACCGGAGATCAATCTTTGAGAACACACGGGCTCCTTCTAACCGATCAAACTAACCATTGATTCTGGGCAAAGGATACTTGTTCTTGATAGTCACCTCATTGAGTGAACGGTAATCTATGCATAAACTTTGACTTCTATCTTTCTTTTCAACAAACAAAACTGGTGCACCCCAAGATGAAGAACTTGGTTTAATAAATCCTTTCTGTAACTGTTCTCCAAGTTGTTTCTTGAGTTCCTTTAACTCATCATCTGACATCTTGTAAGGTCTCTTTTCTATTGGTCCTGATCCTGGCAGCAAGTCAATCAGGAACTCAACATCCCTATCTGGGGGCATTCCTGGCAATTCCTCCGGAAACACATTCGGATATTCTCTCACAATTAGCACACTGTCTATGCTAACCCCCTTAAGAGAATTTAGCTTACTCCCTTTAGATTCAAAGTTGGACTTGAATCTAATCCTTTTCTTATCCGGGGTTGTGAGTGTGACAGTACGATTGGCACAATCTAGTACTCCTTCATATTTGGTCATCCAATCCATTCCCAAAATAATATCCAATCCTTGGGAATCTAAGAGTATCAAACTAACAGGAAACTTATATCTCCCAAATTCTATCACTAGATCATGACATCCCGAGTTCACTATCATTTCTCCACCAGGAGAACTTACTTTTATAGGACACCCAATAGTTTCAACTAGAAGTCCATTTCTATCAACAAATGCTCTTGATATGAATGAATGCGATGCGCCAGTATAAAAAAGAACAAGTGCTGGAATAGAATTGAGTTCAAACTTACCAGCCACAACATCAGATTCTTCATAAATTTCTTCCACATTGATGTGGTTCACTTGTCCCTTTTGGAAGGGACTAGGCTTGTTGGCACCTTCAACTTTCTTCTCTGGGCACTCATTAGCATAGTTCCCCATCTTCTTACACTTGAAGCATTCAACCTGGCTGAGATCTTTCTTTACAGGCTGACTTCCACTTCCACTTCCACCTCCATTGTGGTGGCTCTTGTGTCCACTCTTGTGGTTCTTATACTTGTCATTTTCATGACTGCGGTGATGCTTGTTGTCATGATGACAGTTGTGGTTGTGGTGGTTGTTTTACTTTCCATGTTTGTGGGATCCAGAACTCCCACTATCATCATGATGGGAACATTTGTGAGACGATCCCGAGCTATGCTAATCAAAGCTATGCTTCCTTTTCCTGCTCTCAACCTGTTTCATCTTGTTTTCCAAGATGGTAGCCTTGTCACAAAGTGATTGGTAGGTTGGGACATAGGCAACAGACAGCTGCAGATTCAACTCATCATTCAGTCCTTCGAGGAATTTCTCCTTCCTCTTGGCATCTGTATCAACTTCATCCGGTGCATAACGCGCCAGATTGTTGAATTCCTCAATGTACTCAGCCACACTGCGGTGACGCTGTTTTAGATTGTGGAACTCCTTTTTCTTCAAATTCATCACTCCGGATGAGATGTGAGATGTACGGAATCCATCCTCAAAGATAGCCCAAGTCACATCCTCAATGGGAGTGGTGATCTGAAAGTTGTCCCACCAAGTTGCTGCTGGCCCTTCAAGCAGATGTGCTGCAAACCTGACCTTTTCTTCATCGGTGCAACCAATAATCACTAAGTCCTTGTTCACTGAATGTAACCAGTCATTGTCTATCATTGGATCAGTGGTTCCTGAGAACTTTGCAGGCCTTAGTCTTAGAAATCTGGTGAGCATGTCAAATCTTGGCGGATTATTCTGGTTGTTGTTGTTATTGTTGTTGTTATTCTGATTCTGGTTCTGGTTCTGCATGAATGTGGTCATCATCTACATCAGTTGAGCTTGTGCTGTCATCAACTATTGCATCTCAGGTGTGACGTTGTTGTTGTTATTGTTGTTGTTGTTGTTGTTGTTGTTGTTGTTGTTGTTGTTGTTGTTGTTGTTGTTGTTGTTGTTGTTGTTGTTGTTGTTGTTGTTGTTGTTGTTGTTGTTGTTGTTGTTGTTGTTGTTGTTGTTGTTGTTGTTGTTGTTGTTGTTGTTGTTGTTGTTGTTGTTGTTGTTGTTGTTGTTGTTGTTGTTGTTGTTGTTGTTGTTGTTGTTGTTGTTGTTGTTGTTGTTGTTGTTGTTGTTGTTGTTGTTGTTGTTGTTGTTGTTGTTGTTGTTGTTGTTGTTGTTTTGGTTGGGGTTGGCACGTCGAGGAGGCATATGTGGTTTTAATAAGGATAAGAATGAGATACTCATTGATGCTTAACATGCACAATACATCACACAGAACAATCACAACAACCAAGCATCAAAATAACATAGAGTTTGAACGACATAAACAACAAGTTTTGAAAATGCAAACACACCATAGCAAGCCATCCACATGCTGGATTGTCATTGCGACTCAATAATCAAAGTACGGTAGATGAAAGATAATCGAGTAGTCTACACTACTCCTCTGCATCAATCTCCACATCAACAAGGGTAAGACCTGCATTCTCCATGGCGGTCTTGTACTCCTCAACACTAGTAGTCAAGGCCTCAATCTTGAACCTAAGAGCCCTCTTTTGTGAGCGAAGCCTCTCGATCACTCCCTGCTGGTGATCAAGCTCGAAGTCCTTGGCCTCTAACTCTTCCTTCATCTCCCGGATCTTCTTGTTCCTGTCTTGGACTCTTTTCTCTTGGCTCTTGAACTTCTTGTCCTGACTTTCAAATTTGGCCTCCATTTCCTTAACGACCTCGTCTTGCTCCGCAAAGAGCTTGTCCTTCTCTCGTAGATGAACCTGGAGCTCGTCATTGCTAAGCATGACGTTGGTCCTATCAGTATCAAGGTGTCTAATAAGACCCTCTAGGTCCCGAAGGTACTGACGAATCAGCTCCATTGTCTCTCTAGTAGCATCATCATACTCTATGGCCTCAGCCTCCTTATTGCGTCTCCTGAAGGGGTGAAAGTAAATACCTCTAAGCTCGGTGGAGTGCCTCCCTACCAGGAGTCTAAGTAACTCCTGCATGACTACATCAAAGTCTCTCTCCTTGTCGTCATGCATCAGCTTGAAAGTGATAGCCTCCGTGGGTGGCTCTGCCTGGTGTCCTGGCTGTGTGACTCTGAAGCCCCATAGGTCCTTCCTCTCAAACTTGGTGAGCTGAAGTGTCGTGATGCTAGGAAGTGGAAGGTTGAGCACACTAGTGAGCTCAATGAGATGAGTACCAAAACGAGTTCCCTTGAACTCCTCGGCCGTGCTGATAACAACATTAGGCATCTATTTTTTATAAGATAGATAAAAGTTAGAACCAACACAAGTAGAGAAAATTCACAAGACAAAATATCACAAGCACATCTATTAGCAACAAATACACAATTCATGGCATACACAAATCCATTACAAACACCAAAGGTTCAACATAACTTAGACAAATTTTTGAAAGTAAAAACGGTAAGTGTGGTGGTCCAACTAACGAAGTACGTTACAATTCTCACTCACTAGACAAAATAGCTATCAGGGCATCCTTAGTGGCCATCTGTCTATCTAGTTCACAAGACTCCCATATTAAGTCTATGATGTCTCCCCTTAGTTGTTGGTTGGTAGTCTCTAATTCTTAGGTATGCTTCTTTTCTTCTCTAAGGTCATTTTGGGTGTTGAGCATTCTGCACTTGAGTCTATCACCAAGCTCCTTGATGGAATTCCAAGCTACATTTCTTACAGAGTCAAAGAATGTTGTGTGCATTTCAGAGTTGGTGACCATGCATAATCCTGACTCCTTGTGGTTGTCTTCCTTTTTTTGTACAAGTGAAGTTGCACCCACCAATACTCTTCTCCTTCATCCATCACAGGGAATCTCTTGTACACAACTGCACCATGTATCCCCATGGTAACTATAAGGTTCTTGAGTGCCTTGGGAAATTCAGTCTCACACTCCAAAGTCATGGTCATGAGTGGTCCCTTCCTCACGGCTTCGTTGATGGAGTTCATCTACAAATAGAGATGAGAAAGAAGATTAGAAAAGTTTACGAGAAGAAGAAGACAAGTGTGGAAATTTTTCAAAGTGTTGAAATTTTCCTTAGTGGTTTCTTAGTATAATCCAATCCCAGGGTCATAATTCTACATGCAACACAGTGCTCTGATACCATCTGTAAGACCCCACCTTTATAAAGGTAAAGGTCCTTGTGATTGCAATGCTAGTCCCTGGATCAAATGTTAGCATCCACAGTTTAAGATGAAGTACACAGAAACAAAGGTCATTATTACATCGTCATTCCAGAGATAACATAGTCTTTTACAACTCCATAGCCATAGGCTAGTACAAGAGTTTAACTTGACAATATAAATAAAAGTCTTCATCTTCATGTGCCACAGGCAAGCATGTTGAGTGTAGACTCATAACCCTAATCCTCATCAGAGTAACCTACAACATCACAAGTTACAGCCATAGTGGGTCAATACATTGGAATAGTATTGGCAAGTGATACCTTAGTAGAATAATAGTATCTAGCTTCTACATGAATTTTGGCTAAGTGTAGCTTAGGCTTGCTTTGCTCAAAATAGGTTTTACCTATCAGTTGAAGTTTTTGTTTGGAAAAAAACTCCCAAGGAACCACCAATAGACATTGGTGAACATTTACCCTTGATCAACCACAAGTTTTTAACTTAGAAATTGGGATGAGGAGATTCTTGATAGCTTCAGTGTCTTGATGCTCAAATTGTCCATTGCCGGGGACACAACTAAGTACTTAGATTTTTCCTTCTCGAGAAGTGGTGCACTTTCCCCACAAGACTTGACATTCATCAAGACGAGTCCTTTCAGAAGCCTTCCCTTAGACCAAATGGACGCGTTCCAACCTATCACCCTACCACCAACTGTCCAAATGGCTAAGTTATTGCAACCTATATGATCAATGCAGAGCCCATATGTCATGTGGTTGCACTAGAAGCTTCTAAACACTAAGTGTCTCAAATCCCTTTGTTCCTGGGTGGCTTTCCACAAGTTGATACACAAGGTAGACCATAGATATGGGCCTTGTGTGACCACTCAACATAACCCAAGCATACCATTCCACCCAGGTGTTTCATTTACTTAGTTGTTTTATTAAGCAAAACACAAGTCATAGACTTAGCAATATTTTTCCATAGCATGTATATAAACCACCCTTGGTTTCTACACATAAAATGATAGCACCAGATTCATATTTCAAATAATCAAGCAAAAAATACATGAATGCATGAAAATGCCATGTGATGATTTTTCTAAACTAAAAAAGACAAGTAAAACAGTACTGAACAATAAACTAAACATTTATACACCAAACAAAGTTAATTTGGCTTTTAAAACATTTTCCAAATAATTTTTATACACAAATTAGGCCTACAAATGTCTCTGCATAAAATTCTATTTTAACAGAAGCAAAATATAAAATTAAGCCTACATATGTGTAGGATTTATTTTTGTGATTCCAATGATATATTATTTGTATTTTTTTGGATAAACAGAACAAAAGTTATTGAATTTACAAGTTTAAATAACTAATAGATTCAAAAACAGATTTTAAATTAAAAACCCAGACACGTGGGCGTGTCTGATTGGCCCGTACCGGTTCGGCTGGATCGATCAGCGAGAGTTTCAGGATTTAAATGAGATCGCATGGCTCAGATCTAAACATACCGTTTCGCTAAGTGATCTAATCTGACGCGTTGGATCTAGATCTAACGGTGTATGTTCAACCGACCATGGATGGGCGGCACAAATGGGCACTGGCGGCGGCGGCGCTACTGGCGATGGTGGTCCGGCGATTCTAGCAGGGGCTAGGGGTTGTGGTGTGGCTTACCTGACTCGCAAGAACACGAGGAAGCTCAACGTGGCTTTGGCTTGGACGGGGGCGAGCTGCTGCGACCGTGGGAGCTCGTCGGAGTTGCGGACAGCGTCGGGTTCGTGCAGACGGTGACGTTGGCGACGTTCTGGACCGCTCTAGCACAAACCAAGGGCATCATTGCATGCACAAAGATCAGGCGAACACGACATGGTCAAGGAGAAAGTAAGGGGCGCTCGGGTTTTACCTAAATTGCTCGACGGAGTTGAGCGGCGACTCTGTCGTTTGCAGAGGTGGACGAGGACGGCAACCTGGGTCACGCGCAGGCAAACCAGAGGCATCAGAAGATGCACAAGAACACAAGAACCACACTTGTTTGAACCAGAAGGAAAGGGGCGGCCGGGGCTCACCGGAATTAGTCGTCGGAGGTGCTCGGTGCTGCAGCGGTGCAAGCGAGAATTCGTGGAGCCTGGTGGCGCTTCTGGCTGGCTGTGTTGGGGGAAATGGCCGCGAGGGAGATGGGATTAAGTAGCCAGAGCAGGGCGAGGATCACGCACGGAATCAATGGCAATTACTCGAATTAAACCGCGGCAGTGAAGGGGGGGAAGAAACAACGGAGGGCTCGGTCGTGGGCGGGGTTTGGGGATGACGATGACGGGGCAGGTGGGACCAAAGCATCAGTGAGAGGGGGGGGGGGGGTGCGCACGCGGGTGAGAATCAGAGGGGAGAGGGAAACCTGGGTGGGCTGGCTGTTGGGCCGCTTCTGCTGTTGGGCTGGAAAGCTGGCGCAGGCCTGTTTGTATTTCTTTATTCCTTTTCTATTTCAGATTTGATTTTCTGAAATCATTTTCAAATGCTATTCAAAAGTTTTTGAATTCAAATTTCTTTTGGATTTTTGTAGTGAAAACTTTGTACTCAAATGAGTTTAAAACCTTATTGTTTAGTCCAAAACACTTTGAAAAAAAGGAAAATAAAAATAAAACCATGCCTTAATATGATTATAGATAATAGGCATAAATGGTTTCATATTTGAAGTTTGGTTTGAGGATTTTTGTGCAAGCTTTGCATTCATATTTGAAATAGTTCTAATCATAACAAGGTATTCTCATACTTTGGGAGTAAAATAGAACCATTGCCTTTCTAGCATAAAATAGTAGGCATATAAATGGTTTATTATTTTGAAATCTTGTTTGAAAATAATCTAATGCTTATGAATGCATGAATGATATGCCAACTTTTCAATTTATGATTTTTGGGATGTTACACTATAGGTTACAACTCAATTCTTTACACAAGATCCAGAGAACACTCTATGTTAAAGAGAGAGAAAGAAACTTCTTACCAAGAAGAATCAGAAATAAACAACTCAAAAACTATCATACTAATCAGACTAGTATCTGAACTATTGGTCTCGCATTGCTGCTATTGCAATACACTACAGAAATAGGTTCTATGGCTAGAGGTTATATTCCTATCTAATTAGTAACTTCGTCTTCACTTGAGTTGATGTATATGTTGACTTTTTTACTTCATTGAAGATCTTTAGCTTCTGGTGATGATTCCTGGAGCATAACTTGATGTAGACATCGTCTATACTGGCTTTAGAACCTAGCAAGGGTTAATAAAATACGTTGAGTACGAGTGTACTCAGCAAGTTCACTAGAAAAGAGTGTTTGATGCACTATATCTACAGCCACAGACCATAGGTCGTAGGCAATGCAGGTTTTCATAAACATTTCTTAAAAAGTTGCTTTTATTCTAAAAAGCTATGTCCGTCATCCTTCACGGGTTTACCAGAACTTTCATGGAGTTCCTTTCTCGCCGCGTTCGCAGCTCCTTCTCGGAACAGGGAGTAACAAGTTACAGTTCTTACACTCCGCAGAGGTGCGTTACTTTACCCATGAGAGATCTTAGCTTTATCGCACATCCGAGTTGCAGGCTCGTTCACACTTCCTTGGTGTGAGGCCCAAACTAAGATCCAAGCCAATCACTGCCCTCTCCGCGACCTCATATGTCTGCACGATCCTTTGGGGCTGGCTCACCTCTGTTAAGCCCCCTTTTGGGCAGGCTAAAACCCTGACTCTATGACCTAGTGATGCCCTGGCAAGTGACATATTAAATGTACTATACCACTAAACACCATTCATAGATAATCTAGACACCAAAAGTGTGGGGCGTAAGGGTGCCCACCCATATGTTGGATCCACATAAGGAATCACAACGTCACGTTAAGGTCGTCTTGCCTCCATACGAGAGTAAAAGGATACAACTGACTCCTCCATCCCATTCCAAATCTCATGGTTAACGCGTAATATACGGCGCAAGAATCACTGGCGACATTGGTTGTTAAGTCCTAAATAATATGTTCCTTTACCACCGGAACTTTCATAGTAGGTTATTACCTCATGGTAAATAACCTATAATTATATTATTATGAAAATAGTGTTTTCTGAACTTTTTCAAATGCGTGTGATGACAACACTGGATTTGCAAAATACTTTATAGAAAATAATCAAATGACATGAGCAAGTGTGAACTTGCCTTTTGTGATTGCAAGATTATGCACTCACGGTCTTCAACACATTATAAGATCCAATATCTGAAATCAGCATCATTGTTCCGGTAAGGACTAATGTTTAAAGAAGCAAGATGCTTTTATGCATAAGTAATGTAATGCAAGTTGTTAAACTCGAATCCCGGGGATAGCGTTGATCTAGGGTTTGGAAACTGGAAATGGTTTCTTTAGAATGTGTTATCCTTTTAGATAAGTTTCATACTTGTGCCTCTTATTAAGTCTTGTGAGTGTGTGTGAAACAACATGTAATTATAATGGTATACAACAATAAGATACACGAATGTGGAATGCTACTCAAAGACTACTTATATAAGAATTGCCTTATCTTTAAATCTTACTTTACAAGTATTGTCATTTATAAGGAACTTAAGTATTAACAATCCTAATCTACAAGTAAAGTATAAATTAATGTGATTATTATTAGTTGTCATCTGTTGGTTGAAGTGGCAAAAATCATTTGAAGAAAAGATTTATTTTCTAAGGTCTAAACAATCTTTGTGGTTAATCAAATGTGGTCGATGTTGGTTGTGCTTGCTTGAATAGTTTGGACTTGAGATGTTTATGACTTAACTATAACATACCAAAGTTAACTATAAAGCATATAATAAAGTCTTTAGCATTATATTTAAAGTCTTGTAGACTAAAGTTAACTTTAAAAACATATATGGATTTAAGATGGAATGCTTATGATAATTGTACTTTGTTCACTTCATAAGGTTCCTTTTAAAGTTAACTAAGAATGGCATTACTTTTAGTTGGTATAGTGGTTTCTCAAGATTATAATGGAATATAATTATTTATGTTTTTATAAATGCGTGGTTATGGTTTGAAAACAAGGAAATAATATTACTTAACTACTTATGAATTTAATATAGTGTTTTGGTATGTTTATAACTTGTGGTTAAATGATAATTCAATAAAATTGCATTTAAAATGTGTTGAACCATTTTGACTTCATATTATCAATATTTAAGACTAATACTATTTATTAGACATTGATTGGCTAATTTTAAAAATATTAGCAAATTTTATTTACCCTTATATGAATTATTAATTAAGGAAATTAGATTTAAATTCAAGTCATTAGATTATTAAGTTTTTATTTACCTCATAGAATGTTATATTTTTAACATGTAGGTATTATTCTTGTGATCATTTTGGTATATTATATGTTTTTTTATGAATTCTAAATAATAAGATATGATTTTTATTAGTTTAATTATTTTATAAACATTTAATAAATAATAGATATTGAATTAAGTGAAATAATAATACATGATTAGAGTTTTAAATTATAGTTCTTATTTTTCTAAGATTTTTGGTATATTATATATATTTTAACATTTGCCAATATTAAATTATGAATTTTCAAAGTATTAATACTTATAAAATATTTATTAAATAATAATTATTTAAATTGTTGTCATAATAATGTTTGATAATGGTTTAATGTTATATATTTTATTTTTCTAAAATTTTTCATATATTAAACATATTTTTGTGAATTATTAAACAAAAGTTATTATTTTTTTTAAGATTGAATCATTTTCTAATTAAATTTTAAATCATATTGCAAACAGGGAAATTACTTCTCTTACCCAGACTTAACCTACCCTAGTCACTGACTAGTGGGCGAGTGGCCACATTGGATGCCACATGGGCAGTGGACTAGTCAACAGTGGACCTGGTCAAGGATGATGTAGGAGTGATGTCACGATGACCTCAGCAGAGATCAATATTCTTTTTACACTCCTAAGTAACCTAGACAGAGAGACCGACAGATGGGGTCGTGGCCACGTTGGCTGCCGCACGGCAAGGACCAATCAAATAGCTGACCAGGTCAACTTTGACGCATGCATGATGTCATTGTGACATCAGCACAACCACCACCACTGGAAAATGGTCACCGACGGCGAACCGGGGCTCCCTAGTAACAGTGGATGGTTGTGTTGGAACCATGATGGCAAGGCGATCCTAGGGGTGGTGTCAACGCTAGGTTTTAGTCGCCGGATTTGATCCGATGACGTCTTACTGCGGCGGCGCTCTTCGGCCCAACGACGAACTCGAGCTACAAACGATGCTCAGAAGCGTAGTTAGGGTTGTTCGATGTGAAACTCACCCCCAACGTGATGAAGTGGTCGGCGAGGTAAATGGTGGCCGAAGGCGAGTACACGGTCGCCGATTCCGGCCGGCGGCATTAGAGGAAATTGATGAAATTCGCTCGACTCCATACTCCACTTGATTCCATGATGCGCTCAGATTATCAACACGCGATGGCGCTTCTTCTCAAGGTGGACTACAACAACGGCTAGCCGAAGCTCGTCGGCGGCGGCGTTGGTGCTATTGGGGAAAACAGAGAGAGTTTGAGGGGGAATCGAGGAGAGGGGAAGGTAGCCGAGGCTCGAGCGATCGTTATCCCGCTTTTTTATACAGTAAGGTGAGCTCGGACACGGCGGCACGATGGTGACGACGGCCGAGATGCGGTGGCGCTACTGAAGCTTAAAGTGAGCGCGAATCACTGCGCGAATCCACTTGGCGGACACCAAACAAGTTGAGACGGTCAACCGCGTCCGGACGGTCCAGAATTGCGGCGGCGACGTGGCTCGCCGGCGGCGTGTCGAGCAGGCAGAGGAAGACGAATACAATGGTGCTCCTTTCGCGTGGGTCCCGCTTTCCAGTGAGACAACAAAGAGGTATCCTAGGTAGGGCTGCTATTGGACCGTTGCTGGGCTGTGAGAAAGTAAGTGAGCTGGGCTACTACAGCTGCACGTGAGCGGTAAGTAAGCAAAGGAGAGGATCTGGACCGGCCTGCTGTGTCGGCTAGGTCTATCTTTTTTTTTCATTTTCTATAATCTGTCTTCTATTTCTTATTTAGTTTTTAGGTTTAAATTTGCATATTTGAATTGAATTTTCTTGATAGAATTTATCTGCTAGATAATTACAGCCATACTAAAATGTATTTAGTACCATTTTGTGAACCTTTATTGTATAATGTTATTATTTCTTTATTTTATATTTATATACTTTTCCTTTTAATATATCATAGGAACCTTTGTTATGAATTTTATTTACATAACATACTATGAATTTATTATAGGTTATACCCCCATTTATTCATGAAACTAAATTCTCATTAGACTAATATATTTTAAGGAAAGTTCCTAATGGTGATCCTACATTACTACTTGGTACATAATTCCCTATGAATTACTGTGATTATCATTAATCACATAATCATAGGAAATAACAAGGTATATGTTTTTTTATAATTAACATGGGAGTTAGGGTTTGAACTGTAAATGCTTACCCTAGGGTTTAGGGTGCTTGATATACTCATATTCTTTTGTTGATGTGAATAAAGATTAATGGCTAAAACATATTGTATTTATGTTTGTGATCTTTAATGATATCACCCTTTTAAAATAGAAAGTTAGTTTCTGGAATATCTTATCTAAAAGAATTGATAAAGATAACTCCTAAGCACATATGGTTATGATTATTGGAAATGACAAGGATGTGCTTAAGTAATTGCTATAGGAAAATATTCCTATAAGCCATTGAGAAAATAAGATGATTGATCAAATATATGAAATGGATATTATGTTTGGTTAATGATTTAAAGTTGAGTGTTTACCAAGAATTCCTACCTTCTATAATTCACAATCTTGGACTTCTAATTAAGGAATTCCTTTCTTAGATATAGTACTTCTTCCTATTCATCATCAGATGTTAACATGCTAAGCTTTACTTCACAAGAATATTCTTATCCACCTTTTATTCTTCTAAATCCATTTATAAATCCGATGAGCTTGACACTAAAGCTTTCATAATCTTCCCATAACCATACTTGGTTATATCAACTACTCTACTGCTGATAACCTCCAATCCAACAAGTAGTTACTTCTAACTCCATTCATATTCTTCCTTAATTATCCATCACCAACATTACTCTAATAGATTCATATATATATATATATATATATATATATATCAAATCCTACTTCACCTCAAGTGTTTAGTATTTTCCAAGAGGAAAATACTACATCTATAATTCAATGTTGCTCTAACATCATCCTAATCATACTATCTTATCTCTACTTGACTCCAATATCTTATACTCAAACTTCACGTTATATCATGGTGACTTGTCATAGCTAACCTAGAATAACACATCTATATTAGGGTTCAATCATGTTCTATCCACCAATGTTACTTATACATGATATAAGCATTCAATCTCGGTGACTAAAGCATGATCATTATAATCCTTTGATCCTTTATGGTTTGGTTTCCAGTTGGCTAATCAAGGTCTCATCAATACAACATTATAGTTGTATTATAATTATCTTCTGTTTATCTCTATTGGACTAAGAGATGTTATTCATTGACTTTACCTACTTGATCCAATAGGATTACTCCTAGTAACTATCTTCAGGATTTATCCTTGTAATCTTCTTTATTACCATATAATTATATATTCCAAATAACTCTTCTATCATTTTAGGAGTGATTTAACTCCATCAATTATCACAATGATCTTATTCTCTTCCAACACTCCCACCATATAGATGATATCTAAAACTAGCATTACCACTTACCTCTTCTTACTTCTTTCTCTTAAGGACCTAAGTGAATGCTATGATATGGACAAGAGTTGATATATCAAGAATTGATAGGTTAAGAATTGGTGAATCAATAGTTGATTACTCAACATTGATGAACAACAGATATTAGAACAAGGTTCAATAGAGATGATAAGGATTGATATGGAAAGAAAGGTATATGGTGAATGATCTTGACTTGTCTTCTTTCCTACTAAATCTTATTAAAGAGTTAAGGTTTGGTATTACCATGATACTCATGGTAGGTATATATGAGGATAAATAGGTAAAGATTTAGTTATTAAATTCTTGTTACTTGAGTTGTATTCTTAACTTGGTATTCATGAGTTGTGTAATGAATACTACATATGATCACTTAAGGATCAAATTATAATCATTAATCAATGTGTATTGGTTTAGTTTAATTATATTTGATCTACCCTTAGATCAAATTACCATTGCCCAAAATAATGTTTTTAGCAAAGGTCATATTGAAACTTATTGTAGTCAACTTGATGATCTACTTCAGTTCCATCAAGTTGAGTGAAGCTTCAATCACTTTGACAAGTTTTGTTTGAAAGCGCGAAAATCATTCGGATTTTCTATGCATGAATGGAATGCACACAACTGTGTTCAGCTTATTTCTAAGCTCTAATGCTGGGATTTTATAGTGCAGCCATCCCAGGCACCCCCTCGGCCTCCCTCTGCGCCTATAAGTTGCCTCTCGACCTAAAAACGGGGGGGAGGGGGGGGGGGGTCGATAGTTTTCCAGAAAGAGTTCCGCTCCGCCACCGCCACCAGAAACCAAGATTCAGATCCAGAAACTCCGTTCTGGCACCCCACCGGGATGGGGAATTTGGAGAGGATCATCGCCATCGTCATTACCAACGCATCTGCATCAACCACCGATGTTTCCCTCATCCATGAGTGAGTAATCCCCCGATGTAGGCTTGGGGATGGTAGGGATTGGATGAGTTCTATCATGTAATCGAATAATATTGTTAGGGCATAGTGCCTAGTATCTCTATTAGTGCTATTTGACTTTGTTGCAACTTGTTGTGCTTAATGCTTGTCACTAGGGCCCGAGTGCCATGATCTCAGATCTGAACTTATTATTGAATCATTATGATAGTATTGTTTGTGATCTTATCTGCAAGTTGTGTGGAGCAATGTCATGCTCAACAATGACGAACTCCAGGTACAGCTTCGCGAGAAGGACAAGCTCTTCGCGGAGCAAGATGAGATAGTCAAGGAAATGGAGGCGAAGTTCGAGAGCCAGGACAGGAAGTTCAAGAGTCAGGAGAAGCGAGTCCAGGATAGAAACAAGAAGATACGGGACATGACTGAAGAACTGCAGCCCAAGGACTTCGAGCTCGAGCATCAGCAGACAGTGATTGAGAGGCTTCGTTCCCAGAAGAGGGCTCTCAAAGCCAAGATAGAGACCTTGACCACTAGTATCGAGGAATACAAGACCGCGATGGAGAACGCAGGTCTTACCTTTGTCGAGGAGGAGGTTGATGCCGAGGAGTAGATTTGACTACTCATTTATCATTTATTATCATACTTGTTGCTTGAGAACTTGTTATTTGACTATCCGACATGTGGATGGCTTGCTACTTGTGTGTTTTACTTTGCGAACTTGTTATCTTGTTGTTGAACCTTTATCATTGTGTTGCATGCTTTGTGTTTGCTTATGTGATGTAATGTGCATGAAAGCATCTATGGGTATCTCATTCTTATCTCTATTGAACAAACCACAGATGCCTCCCCGTCGTGCAAACCCCAACCCCAACAACAACAACAACAACATCACTCCAGAAATGCAGCAAATGATGACCGCTCAAACTCAGCTGATGCAGATGATGACGACGTTCATCCAGAACCAAAACAACAACAATAACAACAATAACAACAATAACAACAACAACAACCCACCGGGTTTTGATATGCTTACTAGGTTCTTGAGATTGAGGCCAGCAAAGTTCTTAGGAACGACTGATCCCATGGTGGCCAATGATTGGCTACGCTCTGTGAACAAGGACTTGGTAACCGTGGGCTGTACGATGCTGAAAAGGTCAGGTTTGCAGCACATTTGCTGGAAGGACCAGCCGCCACTTGGTGGGATAACTTCCAGATCACCACTCCCATAGAAGATGTGACATGGGCTATCTTTGAGGATGGCTTTCGTACTGCTCATATCTCATCTAGAGTGATGAGTCTGAAAAAGAAGGAGTTCCATAACCTGAAGCAGCGCCACCGTAGCGTGGCTGAATATATTGAGGAGTTCAACAATCTGGCGCGATATGCACCGGATGAAGTTGACACTGATGCTAAGAGGAAAGAAAAGTTCCTCGAAGGGTTAAATGATGAACTGAATCTGCAGTTGGCTGTGGCCTATGTTCCCACTTATCAGTCTCTTTGTGACAAGGCTGCTATTTTGGAGAACAAAATAAAACAAGTTGAAAGCAGAAAGAGAAAGCACTCAGACAAGCACAGCTCGGGATCGTCACACAAACGTTCCCATTATGATGACAGTGGAAGCTCAGGATCCCACAAGCATGGGAAATTCAACAAGCACCACAACCACAACCGTCATGACAACAAGCATCACCGTAGTCATGACAATGACAAGTACAAGAACCACAAGGGTGGATACAAGAGCCACCACAGTGGTAATGGAAGTGGAAGTCAGCCTGTCAAGAAGGACATTAGTCAGGTTGAATGCTTCAAGTGCAAGAAGATGGGGAATTATGCAAATGAATGCCCATAAAAGAAAGTTGAAGGACCCAACAAGCCCAACCCTTTTCAGAAGGGACAGGTGAACCACATCAATGTGGAGGAAATCTATGAGGAGCCTGATGCTGTTGCTGGTAAGTTCAAACTCAATTCTGTTCCAGCATTTGTTCTCTTTGATACTGGTGCATCTCATTCATTCATATCAAGAGCATTTGTTGAAAGAAATGAACTGCCGGTAGAAACTATTGGGTGTCCTATAAAAGTAAGTTCTCCTGGTGGAGAAATGATAGTGAATTCAGGATGTCATGATCTAGTCATAGAATTTGGGAAGTATAAGTTTCCCGTTAACTTGATAATTCTAAACTCCCAAGGATTGGATGTCATTTTGGGAATGGACTGGAAGACAAAGCACAAGGGAGTGATAGATTGTGCCAACTATACTGTCCCACTCACAACTCCAGAAAATAAAAGGATCAGATTCAAGACCAACTTTGAAGCAAGAGGGAGTAAGCTAAATTCTCTTAAGGGGGTTAGCATTGATAGTGTGCCAATTGTGAGTGAATATCCGGATGTGTTCCCGGAAGAATTACCGGGAATGCCACCATATAGAGATGTGGAGTTTCTTATAGATTTGGTACCAGGATCTGGACCAATAGCAAAGAGACCATACAAGATGTCAGTGGATGAACTGAAAGAACTCAAGAAACAACTTAGAGAACAGTTGCAGAAAGGATTTATTCAACCAAGTTCATCATCTTGGGGAGCCCCAGTTTTGTTCGTGGAAAAGAAAGATAGAAGTCAAAGGTTATGCATAGATTACTGTTCACTTAATGAGGTGACTATTAAGAACAAATATCCTTTGCCTAGAATCAATGACTTGTTTGACCAGCTAGAAGGAGCTTGTGTGTTCTCAAAGATTGATCTCCGGTCAGGTTATTTTCAACTCAAGATAAGAGAACAAGACATACCTAAGACCGCTTTCACCACAAGGTATGGATTATATGAGTATACCGTGATGCCATTTGGTTTGACCAATGCTCCAGCATACTTCATGAATATGATGAACAAGGTGTTCATGGAATTCCTTGACAAGTTTGTTGTCGTCTTCATCGATGACATTTTAGTCTACTCCAAGAGCAAAGAAGAGCATGAAGGACATTTGCGTTTGATACTTGAGAAGTTAAGAGAACATAAACTTTATGCCAAATTCAGCAAGTGTGAATTCTGGTTGAATGAAGTTGGATTTCTTGGACATGTTATGACAAAGGATGGTGTAGCAGTTGATCCTGCTAAAGTTTCAGCTGTAACTGAATGGGAATCTCCCAAGTCCGTGAAGGAATTTCGTAGTTTCCTTGGCTTAGCAGGTTACTACAGAAGGTTCATTGAAAATTTCTCCAAGGTAGCTAAACCCATGACGGAATTACTAAAGAAAGACAAGAAGTTTGCTTGGTCGGAAGGTTGTGAACTCAGCTTTCAGGAATTGAAGAAGAGACTTGTGACGACACCAGTCTTGTGTCTGCCAGATTTGGAAAAAGATTTCCAAGTATATTGTGATGCATCTCATCAGGGTTTGGGTGCAGTAATTATGCAAGAAGGAAAAGTCGTGGCGTATGCCTCGAGACAACTCAAAACTCATGAAGTGAACTATCCTACTCATGATTTAGAGTTAGCCTCTGTTGTCCATGCACTCAAAACATGGAGACACTATCTTTTGGGAAAGCGTTGTGAAGTGTTCACAGATCACAAAAGTTTGAAGTATATCTTCACCCAGAAGGAAATTAATATGAGACAAAGAAGATGGCTAGAACTTATCAAGGACTATGACTTAAGTTTGCAATACCACCCCGGTAAAGCAAATGTTGTAGCAGATGCTCTAAGTCGTAAGGTTTTTGTGAATGGCCTTACCAAAGGAGAATTGCCAGATGATCTGTGTACCCAATTTAGAAAACTCAGATTTGAGATTGTGCCTGAAGGACATCTCATGACTTTGGATGTTGAACCCACTTTGTTGGACAAGATCAAAGAAGCCCAGAAGATTGATAAGGAAATTGAAGAGATTAAAGAAAAGATTGGCAAAGGAAAAGCCAAAGGGTTCCATGAAGACGAACAGGGTACTTTATGGCATGGGAAACGTATCTGTGTTCCACAAGATCCGGAGCTGCGGAAACTGATTTTGCAGGAAGCACACAACTCACCGTATTCCATTCATCCGGGTAACACCAAAATGTACATGGACATGAAAGAAAGATTTTGGTGGAATAATCTCAAGAAGGACATCGCCGAACATATTGCTTTGTGTGATGTGTGTAGTAGAGTGAAAGCGGAACATCAGAAACCAGCAGGTTTGCTTCAACCACTACCTATTCCTGATTGGAAGTGGGACAATATTGGTATGGATTTCATTACCGGATTACCAAGGACCCGGTCAGGATACGATTCTATTTGGGTAGTAGTGGATCGCCTAACTAAAGTGGCTCATTTCATACCCGTGAAGACAACCTATACAAGTGCTAAGTTAGCCAAAATCTACATGAGTAGAATTGTATGTCTGCATGGAGTGCCCAAGAGTATTGTGTCTGATAGGGGAACTCAATTCACTTCCCATTTTTGGAGACAGTTACATGAGTCATTGGGAACGAGGTTGGAATTTAGTACTGCTTTTCATCCTCAAACCGATGGACAAACCGAAAGGACTAACCAAATTCTTGAAGACATGTTGAGGGCATGTGCCCTAGACTATGGAGCCAGTTGGGATGAAAGTCTGCCTTACGCAGAATTTTCTTATAACAACAGCTATCAAGACAGCATTGAGATGGCACCATTTGAGTTTCTCTACGGAAGAAAGTGTACCACCCCATTTTTATGGAATGGTGTGGGAGAAAGAAGTTTATTCGGACCAGATCTTATCAAAGAAGCCGAAGAGAAGGTCAAGTTGGTTAAGGACAGGTTGAAGATAGCACAGTCCCGACAGAAAAGCTACGCGGATCCTAAGCGTAGAGAAGTCACCTACGAAGTTGGTGATAGAGCTTATCTTAGAGTGTCACCACTTCGTGGAGTAAAGAGGTTCGGAGTCAAAGGAAAGTTGGCCCCCAGATATGTTGGACCATTGAAGATTCTGAGTCGCAAAGGAGAAGTTGCCTATGAAATTGAATTGCCAGAGTCTCTGTCAGCTGTCCATAATGTGTTTCATGTGAGTCAGCTTAAGAAATGTCATCCAGAAATGGAAGAAACTTCTTTGAAGGATACTATACCTTTGGAGGAGGTTCAGTTGGAGAGTGATCTCACTTATGAAGAGAAGCCTATTAAGAATCTTGAGACTGCAGAAAGAGTCACACGGACCAAGACTATCAAGTTTTCTAAAGTTCAGTGGAACCATCATTCCGAAGAGGAAGCAACATGGGAAAGAGAAGATGATCTTCGGAAAGACCACCCTCACCTATTTGCTAGCCAATCCGAATCTCGAGGGCGAGATTCACCTTAAGGGGGTTAGATTTGTAACATCCCTAAAATCATGATTCCAAAGATTGCATATCATTCATACATGCATATAATTTAGGGATCATTTTTCAACTCTTTCAAGAAAACAGAAGCACATAGTGCTATTATTTTATGTGAGCAAACATAAATCAAATGACTATCCTCAATTGAGAGCATAAGTGTTTTAAACCAAGTTTTGGTTGCTTACTTGTTGATTGGATTGAATGTGGAGTTTGGACAAAAATTCACAGAACAAATATGGTTTTAAAACCATTTTCAAAACATTTCCAAATCTAGTGCTATAGCACTGTTTATTTTGTTTATTCAAAAGAACCAAGCTTGAACAGAGAGACCACATGTTTGTATGCCCAGAATTTTGAATGTTGCACCCTACAAAAATCCTGAAAAAGTTTGAATTCAAATAGCTTTTGAAACCATTTGAAAATGATTTCTGAAAATGCAAACAGAAATAGAAAAGGATTAAAGAAAAGGAAAAGGGCCGGCACTGCTATTCTATCCCAACAGAGAAACCAGCCCATTTAGCCCACCCAGGTTCCCCCTCTCTCCTTCTCACTCGCAGACGAACCCGCAGAGAGACTGACGCCAGGACCCCACCCCCTCTCTGTTTTATTCGCTGACAGGTAGACCCACTGCCACGTCAGGCTTGTCGTCAATCTCGCGCTGAAGACCTGCTCGCCGTGGCCGTTTCTTCCCCGACGCAAATGCGCTTAATTGGCGTTGATTGCTCGCGAGATTCTCGCCCCTGCTCCGCCTACTTAACCCCCACCTCTCTACGACCATTTCCCCTCACTTAGCTCCACCTCTCCGCCACCAGGCTGACCGCAATCAACCTCACACCGCTGCAGACAGAGCTCACTCCGGCGATCGATTCCGGTGAGCCCCGTGCGCCCCTTCCCCTCTGGTTCATACGAGCCGTTTTGCAGCTTCTTTGCGCACCTCCTGACCCCACTGGTTCGTCCTGTACTGCCCCAGGTCGTCGATTCCGTTCAACACCGCAAGCTCCCGACGACAACCTCGACTCCGGCGACCAAATTCCGTAAGCCCTTTGCGCCCCTTCACCTCTGACCCACACGAAGTTGTTCGCCACTGTCTTGTGCATCATTTGGTGCCGTTTGTTTGTGCTAGGGAGACCAGGAGCGTCGCCAACGTCGCCGTCTACTCGAACCCGACACCGCCCGCAACTCCGACAAGCTCCAGCAGCCCACTCCGTGCGCCCCTTGCCAAGCCGCTGCCAGGTTGAGCATCAGCACGTCGCCACGGTTCTGGTAAGCCCCTCCGACGACCCTAGGACGACCTGTAGCGCCGCGCCGCCATAGGCAGAGCTCGCCGCCGCCAGTAGCCGCCGCTAGTGCCGCTCAGTTTTGGTCGATTGATTCGTAGCCGTCAGATCTAGATCCAGCGCGTAGGTTTAGTTCACTTAACGAACCGTTACGAATAGATCTGAGTCGTGCGGGTTAAGTAGATCCAACTGTCCAGAAGCGCGATCCAACGCGAAGCGGTACACACCAATTAGAACATGACGCGTGGCTGGAGTTTAGATTTAAAACAGGATTTGAATCTGATTTATGTTCTGATAAACTTCTTTGAGCAAGAACTATTTCTAGGTGCATCTGAATTGACAACTCAGTTGTTAAGGCTTGCAAGTATTCTTTGGCTCCCCTTGTGTCGAATCAATAAATTGGGTAATACTACCCGTGAAGACTGTTGTGATCCCCTACACTTGTGGGTCATCAAGACTATTTTCTGGCGCCGTTGCCGGGGAGCATAGCTTTATTTGTAAGTTCACTTGGATCTATTATTGTTCACTGTTGCTCTGTTCATCATGGGCAAGTATCGTGATGGAAAGTTCCCTATTTTACCATCCACTACAAGAAGAGGTACAGTCCTAAACACATCTGTTGCACTTGATTCACCGTCTGTTATAAGTAAGCTTGTTACACCACCACCACATACTCATGCTACACACACTGCTACTACTGCTGAATCTGAAACTGCTTTTGATGCTCATGATGTTACTTCTACTGTGCTTGATGCGAGTGGTTCATTAGGTCCTTTTCTAGATGCTATTATGGCTAGTCTAGGAAACACCAAAACTCCTAGTGAAGACACTGTTACACCTGTTAGCTCACCTGGGTCTGAAGAAAGTTATGATATTAATGATGGTTACATTGAGTTCACTGATGAATTTGTTGAAGAGTGCCGAAACACACATGGTACTAGTGCTATTAAGAGTATCCTTTCTAGACATACTATTATGCCTAAACTATCCTCTGATCCTAAGTTTGCCACCTCTCACATAGATATTAAAGATAAAGATTATGATTTATCTCTTGATTTATCCTATTTGGACATTGTTGAGAAAGAACCTTTTTGTGGGACTGAAAATGAGTGTCGTGGCTCATATGAATGAGATTTATACTATGAGTGCTTTGTTCTCTAATGATTTTAAGATGCGCAAGTATTTTGTTACTAAGATCTTCCCTTTTTCACTAAAAGGAGAAGCTAGGGCTTGGTTTAATAGATTACCTCCTGGTTCCATTGATAGACCTGATTGCTTGATTGCTTCTTTCTTCCAGAAATATTTTCCTCCCAGTGCTAGACATGCTGCTTTGCAGAGACTTTTTGATTTTAAACAGGGAGAAGAAGAGAAATTGCCTAAGTCATGGACAAGGTTCTGTGCCTTGATTCATGCACATCCTGGATGTCCATTGCCTAAGAATGAGCTCCTTGATATTTATTATAATGGACTAACTGATGATTCTAGGACATACCTAGATAGCTTTGCTGATTGTGTTTTCAGGAAAAGAACTCCTACATTAGTTGAATAATTAATGGCTAAGATAAGCAAGAATTATGATGATTGGACTTCAACTGAGCTAAATACCTCTGAGCCTATTACTCCGAAAACCAGTTCCAACACCAACACCAAAGAAGAGGGGAATTATTGCATTAAATGATGAAGTCATGAAGGAAGCTAAGAAATGCCTAAAGGAGAAAGGTATTAGAGCTGAAGATGTGAAGAATCTACCTCCTATAAAAGAATTATGTAAGCCAATTCCCCACTAATCTACTATTGAGGTACACTCTCTCCAACACTTTGATGAAGGTGATATTCCCTATGGTAAGCCTCCTGATCAATGCTTAGAGGAACTTGATATTTTTATTGTTAAACAAGGTAATTTTAATAAACAAGTTCAGAATCATTTATTGGAAAACTATAGAGCTATCAATGAGTTGAAAGATATTGTGGAAAGAACTTCTAATGATATTAAAATGCTTTGCAAACACTTTCAAATGGTCTAAACCCAACTTGATCAACTTGCTAAGGTACAAAAGGATATGCTAGTTAATGCCTCAAGAAATAAACATGCTTATGGAATTAGAACTAGGAATGGTATAGCTACTCAAGATCCTTTATATCCTAAAGGACACCCTAAAAGAATTGAGCAGGATTCTCAACAAGGTGAGAGTAGTGGTAGTCCTCATAAGAGAAAGAAAAATAAACATAAGATAGTTGAGGAACCACTTGAACCTGCTGTAGATCCTAATAGTATATCTGTCTCTGATGCTGAAACTGAGAGTGGTAATAATAATGATGTTGCTGATAAGGAGGAGGTTGAGGAAGAACCTGAGAAGCACACTAAGAACACTAGGTACATGTCACATCCCAAAATTTTCAAAATTTTGAAATGTGAAAAATAAATAAACAAAATAAATAATTGTTGAAACTTAGGGTGTGAAGAAACTTTTTGATTCCAATTGGAAACATCAAAACCTATTTTGATCAAATAAAATCCTAAAGGGATTTAAAAAGATAAACAAATAAAAAAAAGTTATAATAGTTGGAATCACTATTTTTTAATCTTTAAATAAAAAGATATGGTTTTGATAAGCAAAGTTGGAATTATAAATAAGGATTATTTTTAAAAGAGCCAAATTAATCTTGGCTAAAGCAAAATGAAATAAAATATTTTGTTTGATAAAAAGAGTAAAGGTTTATTTAAATAAAATAATAAGGATTTATTAATATCCAATTTTTATTTGAGTAAAGGCTTTTCCCATTTTAAATAAACACTAAAACTTGTTAAAGTATTTTAAATAAAAAATCCAAGTGTTTTATATTTTCAAAGAAAACCTACTGAAAAGGTTTTGGTATTATTTAGATTTCAAATAGAGTTTTTAAGTAAATTAAATCCTATTTGAATTAAAGACTAAGGTCTATTTATTTAATTATTAATAAATCCTAAAAGAATAAAAGAACTATTTTATTTTGGACTTTGGATTATGTTGTTAAACAGAATTAAAATTTACCCAAAGTTTGGTGGTGGTTTGAATTGATTTGGAATTTTAATTGTTTGAATGAAAATCCAATCAGAATATTCAAAACAGAAAAGAAAAAGGTTTAGTATAAAAAAAATATAGAAGCAGACCCAACCCATCTGGCCAGCCCACTAAGCCCAATACCAGCCCACTCCTTCTCTCGCGACGAAAACGCTTCGCACCAGAGTCTTTACCCGCACAGCGAATGACAACCGGACCCCACTCCCCTCTCTCACTTTCGCTGACCACTGGACCCCACTGGCCACCTCATCGTCGTCTTCACCGCGACCACGTCCCCCTCACCGTTTCTGACCTTGAATGCGGCGATCAATACGCGTTGATGGCTGGATTAAAATCAACAGTGACCACGCTCGATTAAACACCTCGCCCTCCTCTCTATTTTCCCCAAGCCACGCTCCCTCTCGGCCACCGGGCTGCCGCAATTCCGAGCTCGCACCCCACTGCCTCCAGCGAACTTTCCGATCAATTCGGGCGAACCGCAGCCGCCCCTCTCCTCCTAGAGCACGCAAGCTTGCTCCTCAGTCCCATGCGCACCTGCCCGTGTTCTCCACTCACCCGCGCGCGTCCCCTAGCGTCGACAACCTTGACACAGAGCGTCGCCGCCATCTGCCATTTGCTCCGGGGAATTTTCCTGGTAAGCACCGACCGCCCCGAGCCTTCCCTTTGATGCTCCCATGATCCCTACTGCCGTGCGCGTCTAACCGTACCTTCCGTTTGCCTTAGGTTGACCTATAGCCTCGCCCCCGTCGACAACTGAGCGAGCCCGACGCCTTCACTGACTCCGGCGAGCAATCCACGCAGCTCCAGCGTGCCCCTCGACTAGCAGACCACACCTCGAGCTTCACCTCGACCACGCGAACACTGTAAGCTACTCCTCTGTCTTCCTTGATTCCTGCATCGTCGCCAGCACCACCGCCTGAGCATGCACCGCCGCTAGCGCCACCAGACAATGGTCAACCGCACTGTGTCCGTTAGATTTTGATCCAGTGGCTGTGATTAGATCTTAACCGAAGGGGTATGTGTGCATCTAAGCCGTGCGTTTTAAATAAGATCCAACGACTCGCAGAGGCTGATCCGCACGAAGCGGTACCGTCCAATAGAATCAAGCCACGTGGATAGGGTTTTGTTTAAAAACAGAAATTAGAATCTATTAGATATGCAAACTTGTAAAATTCATAACTTTAGTTCTACACGTCCAAATTTTGCAAATTTTATATCAATGCAATCAACAAGACAAATCCTACTCAACCATGCACTTTGTTTAATGTTTTGCTTCTGGAAAATTGGTTGAATTTGCAGAAACTTGTGTAGGCATAATTTGAATATAAAAATTGTTCTAGATATATTTTTAAGGTGAAATCTTTGCAAAATGGATTGTTTTGAACCTACTGACCATAGGAACCAACTTATGGATTTAAAAATGTATTTTGTGAAGTTAAGGAATAAATATTGGAGTTAGAGCATTTCTAGTCAAATAAAAATATTGTTTTTGGTTTAGAAATGAATTTTGAGTAAAACCTTTGGGAAATGATGTGATTCAAACCTTCTGACCCTAAACACCAAGTTAGTTATTTAAAAACATATTTTATGGACCCTATAAAGTTATTGCCTTGCAAAAGACATTTCTAACAAACATAAAATATCACTTTGGTATAAAATTTGTTTATGGAGTGAAACCTCTTGCAAATGGTTTTACCACTTTTGTAAATGACCAATGTGAGCTTGAAAATGTTTAGAGCCTAGTAGAAATCACTTTTGCAAATAAAACTATCTTTTGCATGCTTGCATGCATGACTTTGTTTTTGTTATTTTATGTGTGGTGAAATGGTTTGAATGCTAGTTGAATTTGTGTTTGCTTGATTGAATTGTAGTGAAGTTAGAAGAGTGTGATATTTGCAAGATCAAGAAGTGAACCAACATTCTCTACTAAAAGGGCAAGTGACACTATCATCCATGTCCTACTATTTTCATTACACTTAGTGGATTTTTGTAACATGCATGATAAGGACTACTATATTTTATGCTATGCTAAATCCTATTAGGATATCATTATATCTCCCTTAGTGGAAAAATGTAGTTGTAGTATGCTTAGACTGCTATATATTTGGGATGGGATACATGATATGATTATATGAAGTGTTGAAAAGATATATGTTTTATATAATAAAACAAGTACTCAATGAACCACCTGGGTGGATAAGGATACTCAAGTTTTGGACAAGGTGGCAACAAAGGGAACCATGTTTATATGGATATCTTTTTGTGTGTGCACTAGAAGAAAACCACCCAGTGTGGCATCCCGCAAAACCACTACTAGAAAATCGCGTTGAATTTGTGCATTGCATCAGCATCATCATATGTTGTTTGTCTAAAACTATTTTCGCAAAGCCCGTTTTGTTTTCTAAAACGCCCCATCTTTATTCAAACGCAAAGCCCGGTTCTCCGGATTAATTATTTTGGCCGCTATCGGTTTGCAAACGGCCCGTTTAAAACAAATAAAAAGTTTAATTGTTTTAGCGGGGGCAGTCGAACGGGCCGAATCGACCCGAACGACCACCCCCATTTTCTAATCGGTCCAACCCACCAGTCCCACCCATAATCCTAAACCACCTAAAACTCTACCCACACCCAGCCTCCACCTCACCCTGGCCAATCGCCATGCGCCACCTCACCCTCTCCCTATTCCCCAACCAACCAGACTCTGCCACCTAGACTAACTCACCGCCACTCCCCAACCCCAAACACACCCAGCACACACACAGTACCACGCACGCAGCACCCCCTGCCCTTTCCCACTCAACCGCCCCCGGTCAAACCCCACCCGCGTGGCCCCGAACCACCCCTCTGGCCCCACCTGCCCGTCGCCCCGCTCCCTCTCTCTTCTCCCTCTCTCTCCCGCACACGTTCTTCCCCCGTCCGCTCCCGACGCTGCGCCCTCCTCCTCCGCCCTTTCTCTCTCAGCGCCGGCCCTCCCGAGCCTCCCCTCGCGCCGTCCTCGGCCCCTCTCACCGTCCCCGCCTGCGAGCCCCCTCACCACCGCCCCGCCGCCGCCGGCTACCCCTCCCCGTCGCCTCCTCTGGGCCACGCCTCCATCACCGCAGCCGCCGACGTCGACCCCGCAGTCGCCTCGGCCTCGAGCGCACCCCAGGCGCCCACCGCTTCGCGCGCCCCGCGACCCCAACACCCTCCTCCGACCGCTGCTCCGGCTACCGCCGTCCCCGCGCGTTCGCGCCTCCCCGCGAGCCTGCGCCGCCCGCATCTTCCCCGCCGCTCCTCCCGGCCCCGCTCTGCCTCGCTGGAGCCTCCCTTCCCCGCCGCCGCGCCTTCCGCGCCACCTCGCCGCCAGGGCCGAGCCCTCCGCCTCCGGCCGACGCGTCCCCGTGGCCTCCCGAGCTTCCCCGACGGGCCCCTCTTCCTCCGCTGTCCCGCGCCGGCAGCGCCATCCCGGCCTGCGTCGGCCTCGTCCGCTCCCGGCCGCCACCTCCGTCTGCAGCGTCGCGCGTGCCCAAGCCCATGCCCTGTTTTTCCCTATGCACGTCTCCTGTTCCTGCCGTTTGGGGTCCAGTACCTCTGTTTGGGTATGCATATACAGGTGTATGGATGTGCTTGTGTGAGCTAACCCGACTAAGGTTGTTGGTTGCACCGATGAAGCGAGGTCACTCGAGGACTAACCAAGATCGTCATCAACGATAGAGACCGAGAACCCGGATGCCCAGATCCTCGACTCGGAGATGCCGGAAACACCAAGTTCGTCGAGACCCTGAAGACCCGTTCCCGGAGGCGAAGTCCGGACCCGATGACCGCCAAGAACGCCACTGGTTCAACAAGCACTCCGTCCCGGACACCAAGTGCTGCATTCCGAACGCCAAGACCGACGCGATGGCGCGGACCCGACAAGACCCTCGCAACGGCAAGATCGACCCCGTGGGTCCCGGCAAGATCTGCCCGACGACAAGAACGACAGCGACCGGGAGAATCCGACGCGCCCCCGACGCCGAACCAAGTCCTGCTCCCTGGAGGCGACAAGTGCTTCATCCCGAACGCCAAGACCGACAACATGGCCGACCACCGCGAATGCGCCAAGATCTACCCCGTTATCCGAGAACGATCCCATCGAACCCCCGGACCAAGGCCCGTCGAACCCTGAACCCTGAGACCGACCCCGAACCCCGGAACCCCAAGACCGTCGAGACCCCTCAATGTGTGAACCCCTTCCCGAAAACCCTATCTTATAATATAATACAACTTGTCGCATAATAATTGTCTTGCATGCATACATTCATGTGGTTTGGGGGCCTTATGCCGATTCACCCTTTAATCAAATATGGGGCCCATATGCGGGCAAATCTAGTCTTATATTGGCCTCATTTAAACTTGTGTAGTGAACCGGTGATATATTTTGGCCATGCTAAAACCACATTTAATTTGCGGGGGTTCTAAATAACTTGAACCATTTAATTAATTGTCGGGACCCCGGTTCCGCTTAATATGGCCTAATTGCATTGCACCTTTGCCATGCCATACATCATTCATGCATCATGCCGATCTTCTGCCGTTGTATTAAATATTGCATCCGGTGTTTCGTCTAGTGTTTGCTTCTTCGCGGATAAGGCCGTTGAGTTGATGCGAGTGTCGACCCGATCTTCGGTTGAACCCTTCGACAATGTTTTCAGGCGAGCATCTCCCCCTTTCTACCTATCTTACTTTTATAGTATTTATTCCCTCCTGTTGATCTATTGCTATCTGTGTTGCGATGCTTTAGTTTCCGTACCTGTGGTATACCGTGCAGCCCTATATTGCCTTGGACACATCCTATTACCCGTTGTTTGGTAGATAGTTGGACTTGCGCGTCGTAGGCGCTTGCTCAAGTGCTGTTGCATGTCGTCAAGTGCCACAGTTGTTGATGTATTGCCGCATGTTGATGTTGGAGATGATCCTGGCTTTACTTATCGCACACTTTAATTCCTGTTTAATAACTAAAATTGAAGTAAGCAGAGGCATCGGTGGGTGATGGATAATATTTGGTTTCCGAACGCCCACTTGTGTCCCGTAGGACCCCGAGTACTTGATACCTGTTCCTTGATTTATCGCGCTATCCACATCCGGGAGGTATATGGGACCCCCCTGAGCCAGAGCTTGGTTCCGTCTTATTTCTTGGGGCCACAAACTAGTTTGAGGTTTTATTTACGATCCTGTACTTATGCCATGCTTTACTGCTTTATTTACGATTGTGCGATGTATAGCACACTGTACTGTTTAGGATCGGGACACGTTTTCGCGGTGTCGACAAGCCCAGTTTTGGGTTCCCAGTCGCTCACAGCCGTCCACCCAAACCTTGAGTCCGTCTCGGAGCTAGCTTACTTCGTTGCGGGTCTACTTTAAGGGGTGGCCCCCTGAAATATTTCTGAATCCTGTGATTGCTTTGTCGTGAAAGCCTCGTTGGGTTTTGATTTGGTTTTTCCGAGGTTGATCGAGTGTGTGTTGCTATTGGTGCACCCCGGCCGGGTAAAACTTTCTGAAAGCCGTGTCCGCGGTTATGGACGACTTGGAGCATAGTATCTCGACCATAAACAAGCATAACTAAAGTTTATTGCTCTAAACTTGACTTTATAATGACTAGTAATCAGCTTCACTATAATGGAATGGCTAATAATACTGCCCACCATTGCTTGTTGAAGTGTCGCTTGCGACCATTGTATCTGACTAGTAAGTATTGCAACAACAACGGAATGGCTGAATAAAAGTACCAACACCTGTTGGGTTTTGGGTTATCTCATGCTAATTGTATCTGACTAGTAAGTGTTGCAACTATCACAGAATGGCTAACTAAAAGTGCCCACTGCTTACTTTATCAGGATGATTATCCAAATCTGACTAGTAATTGCTGCAACGATAACTAAATAAATAAAACTGCCAACTGTGTGAGTTCCTCGGTTGACTTCCTCGTTTGGTCTTGAGGGGGAAACACCAGGATGGGTTTGTTTGGTGTTAGCTTCAGGTTGGATCCGGATAGGTCATTCTTATCCCTCTCTGATAACCGCCAGTTGCATCGAGTCTCTCTAGGGTGTTTAGTGCATGCTGCCGCTGCCGCTTCAGTCCACCATACCTATGTAGGCGAGGACCGCCGAATTCTAGTCTCGCCGTGTACTGGCCTCAGTACTGACGCTCCTCTTTTTCCTTTGCCCTTTGTCGGCACCCCTTTTGTTTAAGCAGGTTTTGAGATCGACGTCGTTAGCAGGGTTACCCTTCCAGCTTGGCCTGGGCAGGGTTATGGACGCCATTGGTTATTCTTCAGGGCTCTTAGCCCCATTTGCATCTTGTCCGTAGCTGGACGCACTCTCGTTTTCAAGGTGATTTGGATCTTGTATATTACATCTGTATTCTTGACTCTTTGAGTCGCTGTTGTATATATCTGTTCTGTGGGTCCCATCGAGGACTGTTGTGTAATGTTATTACTTCATTTTCCACCCGCACGAAAGTGCCTGGTGGGCACCTTTGAATCGTTTCTATGCGGGTTTGGCGGGTTTTCGCTAACACTTGCATAGGTCCGATTCTGAGGGTGTTACAGAGTGGTATCAGAGCCCAGCAGTTACGATACCCCACAAGTCCAGCCTGTAGGATAACCTAGCTAACGGCCGAAGTAGAGTGTCAAAACTATTTTTTGCAAAATCGGTTGGATAGTTCTGATTAGGTCTGATTTTACTCCTTACCCCTCTGCTGTTCTCCTCTTACCTCTACGTGTTTTGAATCCGCTCTCGTCCTTTTCTTCGAGTCCAGGAATTCTCGTGGTTGGGTTCCGTCGTACCTTCAGGGTTTCGCTTCCTCCTATGGTAACGGTGATGCTACGTCCGGTGTTCATGCTGCCGAGGAATCCTTCGTCTGTGGTACCATTCTTGGTTCCTTGTTTGTGCCTTCCGGTGTTTTCCGACGCGACGACATCCTCTGTACCAGATCCGATGCAGAGTCTGCATCACTCCGTTGTTCCGAACCTCGTTTGTCGAGATCTTCAGTCTAATTCCGAGAGTTGGTTGCATAATCTGCCTATTCGTGTGCAGAGTAATGGTTTGGGTGCGCGATGGACTGATCACCATCCGACTACTCTTATCATTCGCTCTTGTACACCGAATCAGTGGATCCAGCAGTTTTACTCCATCCATCGGAGCTAGAGGTGGCTTTATTTGTTGATACCTCTACCTTCGACCCTTTTGTTCCCGGAGTGTTCTCCCGACGATCACGGACAACGACCATTGTTAGTGGTGTCGCGAGGATCTACACGAAGCGAGAAGACGCAGATCGCCGACCTTCCTTCCGGTACCATGAGGCGGATCTCGAGGGCGAGATCCATTGTTAGTGGTGTCGAATTGTGGCATCCCGCAAAACCACTACTAGAAAATCGCGTTGAATTTGTGCATTGCATCAGCATCATCATATGTTGTTTGTCTAAAACTATTTTCGCAAAGCCCGTTTTGTTTTCTAAAACGCCCCATCTTTATTCAAACGCAAAGCCCGGTTCTCCGGATTAATTATTTTGGCCGCCATCGGTTTGCAAACGGCCCGTTTAAAACAAATAAAAAGTTTAATTGTTTTAGCGGGGGCAGTCGAACGGGCCGAATCGACCCGAACGACCACCCCCATTTTCTAATCGGTCCAACCCACCAGTCCCACCCATAATCCTAAACCACCTAAAACTCTACCCACACCCAGCCTCCACCTCACCCTGGCCAATCGCCATGCGCCACCTCACCCTCTCCCTATTCCCCAACCAACCAGACTCTGCCACCTAGACTAACTCACCGCCACTCCCCAACCCCAAACACACCCAGCACACACACAGTACCACGCACGCAGCACCCCCTGCCCTTTCCCACTCAACCGCCCCCGGTCAAACCCCACCCGCGTGGCCCCGAACCACCCCTCTGGCCCCACCTGCCCGTCGCCCCGCTCCCTCTCTCTTCTCCCTCTCTCTCCCGCACGCGTTCTTCCCCCGTCCGCTCCCGACGCTGTGCCCTCCTCCTCCGCCCTTTCTCTCTCAGCGCCGGCCCTCCCGAGCCTCCCCTCGCGCCGTCCTCGGCCCCTCTCACCGTCCCCGCCTGCGAGCCCCCTCACCACCGCCCCGCCGCCGCCGGCTACCCCTCCCCGTCGCCTCCTCTGGGCCACGCCTCCATCACCGCAGCCGCCGGCGTCGACCCCGCAGTCGCCTCGGCCTCGAGCGCACCCCAGGCGCCCACCGCTTCGCGCGCCCCGCGACCCCAACACCCTCCTCCGACCGCTGCTCCGGCTACCGCCGTCCCCGCGCGTCCGCGCCTCCCCGCGAGCCTGCGCCGCCCGCATCTTCCCCGCCGCTCCTCCCGGCCCCGCTCTGCCTCGCTGGAGCCTCCCTTCCCCGCCGCCGCGCCTTCCGCGCCACCTCGCCGCCAGGGCCGAGCCCTCTGCCTCCGGCCGACGCGTCCCCGTGGCCTCCCGAGCTTCCCCGACGGGCCCCTCTTCCTCCGCTGTCCCGCGCCGGCAGCGCCATCCCGGCCTGCGTCGGCCTCGTCCGCTCCCGGCCGCCACCTCCGTCTGCAGCGTCGCGCGTGCCCAAGCCCATGCCCTGTTTTTCCCTGTGCACGTCTCCTGTTCCTGCCGTTTGGGGTCCAGTACCTCTGTTTGGGTATGCATATACAGGTGTATGGATGTGCTTGTGTGAGCTAACCCGACTAAGGTTGTTGGTTGCACCGATGAAGCGAGGTCACTCGAGGACTAACCAAGATCGTCATCAACGACAGAGACCGAGAACCCGGATGCCCAGATCCTCGACTCAGGGATGCCGGAAACACCAAGTTCGTCGAGACCCTGAAGACCCGTTCCCGGAGGCGAAGTCCGGACCCGATGACCGCCAAGAACGCCACTGGTTCAACAAGCACTCCGTCCCGGACACCAAGTGCTGCATTCCGAACGCCAAGACCGACGCGATGGCGCGGACCCGACAAGACCCTCGCAACGGCAAGATCGACCCCGTGGGTCCCGGCAAGATCTGCACGACGACAAGAACGACAGCGACCGGGAGAATCCGACGCGCCCCCGACGCCGAACCAAGTCCTGCTCCCCGGAGGCGACAAGTGCTTCATCCCGAACGCCAAGACCGACAACATGGCCGACCACCGCGAATGCGCCAAGATCTACCCCGTTATCCGAGAACGATCCCGTCGAACCCCCGGACCAAGGCCCGTCGAACCCTGAACCCTGAGACCGACCCCGAACCCCGGAACCCCAAGACCGTCGAGACCCCTCAATGTGTGAACCCCTTCCCGAAAACCCTATCTTATAATATAATACAACTTGTCGCATAATAATTGTCTTGCATGCATACATTCATGTGGTTTGGGGGCCTTATGCCGATTCACCCTTTAATCAAATATGGGGCCCATATGCGGGCAAATCTAGTCTTATATTGGCCTCATTTAAACTTGTGTAGTGAACCGGTGATATATTTTGGCCATGCTAAAACCACATTTAATTTGCAGGGGTTCTAAATAACTTGAACCATTTAATTAATTATCGGGACCCCGGTTCCGCTTAATATGGCCTAATTGCATTGCACCTTTGCCATGCCATACATCATTCATGCATCATGCCGATCTTCTGCCGTTGTATTAAATATTGCATCCGGTGTTTCGTCTAGTGTTTGCTTCTTCGCGGATAAGGCCGTTGAGTTAATGCGAGTGTCGACCCGATCTTCGGTTGAACCCTTCGACAATGTTTCCAGGCGAGCATCTCCCCCTTTCTACCTATCTTACTTTTATAGTATTTATTCCCTCCTGTTGATCTATTGCTATCTGTGTTGCGATGCTTTAGTTTCCGTACCTGTGGTATACCGTGCAGCCCTATATTGCCTTGGACACATCCTATTACCCGTTGTTTGGTAGATAGTTGGACTTGCGCGTCGTAGGCGCTTGCTCAAGTGCTGTTGCATGTCGTCAAGTGCCACAGTTGTTGATGTATTGCCGCATGTTGATGTTGGAGATGATCCTGGCTTTACTTATCGCACACTTTAATTCCCGTTTAATAACTAAAATTGAAGTAAGCAGAGGCATCGGTGGGTGATGGATAATATTTGGTTTCCGAACGCCCACTTGTGTCCCGTAGGACCCCGAGTACTTGATACCTGTTCCTTGATTTATCGCGCTATCCACATCCGGGAGGTATATGGGACCCCCCTGAGCCAGAGCTTGATTCCGTCTTATTTCTTGGGGCCACAAACTAGTTTGAGGTTTTATTTACGATCCTGTACTTATGCCATGCTTTACTGCTTTATTTACGATTGTGCGATGTATAGCACACTGTACTGTTTAGGATCGGGACACGTTTTCGCGGTGTCGACAAGCCCAGTTTTGGGTTCCCAGTCGCTCACAGCCGTCCACCCAAACCTTGAGTCCGTCTCGGAGCTAGCTTACTTCGTTGCGGGTCTACTTTAAGGGGTGGCCCCCTGAAATATTTCTGAATCCTGTGATTGCTTTGTCGTGAAAGCCTCGTTGGGTTTTGATTTGGTTTTTCCGAGGTTGATCGAGTGTGTGTTGCTATTGGTGCACCCCGGCCGGGTAAAACTTTCTAAAAGCCGTGTCCGCGGTTATGGACGACTTGGAGCACAGTATCTCGACCATAGACAAGCATAACTAAAGTTTATTGCTCTAACTTGACTTTATAATGACTAGTAATCAGCTTCACTATAATGGAATGGCTAATAATACTGCCCACCATTGCTTGTTGAAGTGTCGCTTGCGACCATTGTATCTGACTAGTAAGTATTGCAACAACAACGGAATGGCTGAATAAAAGTACCAACACCTGTTGGGTTTTGGGTTATCTCATGCTAATTGTATCTGACTAGTAAGTGTTGCAACTATCACAGAATGGCTAACTAAAAGTGCCCACTGCTTACTTTATCAGGATGATTATCCAAATCTGACTAGTAATTGCTGCAACGATAACTAAATAAATAAAACTGCCAACTGTGTGAGTTCCTCGGTTGACTTCCTCGTTTGGTCTCGAGGGGGAAACACCAGGATGGGTTTGTTTGGTGTTAGCTTCAGGTTGGATCCGGATAGGTCATTCTTATCCCTCTCTGATAACCGCCAGTTGCATCGAGTCTCTCTAGGGTGTTTAGTGTATGCTGCCGCTGCCGCTTCAGTCCACCATACCTATGTAGGCGAGGACCGCCGAATTCTAGTCTCGCCGTGTACTGGCCTCAGTACTGACGCTCCTCTTTTTCCTTTGCCCTTTGTCGGCACCCCTTTTGTTTAAGCAGGTTTTGAGATCGACGTCGTTAGCAGGGTTACCCTTCCGGCTTGGCCTGGGCAGGGTTATGGACGCCATTGGTTATTCTTCAGGGCTCTTAGCCCCATTTGCATCTTGTCCGTAGCTGGACGCACTCTCGTTTTCAAGGTGATTTGGATCTTGTATATTACATCTGTATTCTTGACTCTTTGAGTCGCTGTTGTATATATCTGTTCTGTGGGTCCCATCGAGGACTGTTGTGTAATGTTATTACTTCGTTTTCCACCCGCACGAAAGTGCCTGGTGGGCACCTTTGAATCGTTTCTATGCGGGTTTGGCGGGTTTTTTCTAACACTTGCATAGGTCCGATTCTGAGGGTGTTACACCCAGGGACTTAGAGATTGAACATGTTTCTCGTACAGTGGCTTCCGTGTACAGCCACATGCTAAATGGGCTCTGGCTTAGTCAACTACATAGTGGAAGACCCATGCATTGGCATCTTCAGGTTAACTAGAATCGTGTAAGGGAAATTTATCCCTACAGGCAACACTTCATATAAGAGCACTGTGTTGCCTGTAGGATTGTAACCCTAGGATTGGACAAAACCCCTTAGAAAAATAGGAGTTGTTTTTGTTCCAAAATTTATTTACAAACAATCTTGTAAAGTCTTTCCTCAACCTTTTGGTTTTGATTCTACATCTCTTCCTTTTCAACTTGATGGACAAAGCCTTCACCATGACCAATGACTTCAACATTAGTTTCACCAAGGACTTCAACTTAGACATCATTAAGGACTACAAGTGAGAACCAAGAGACATTAGATTGCCTACCAAAGACATTGATATCAAGTTAGAGTATGGATCATATTGACCTATGAGGTATGATTATACGAAGTTATTTATTTCAAGAAAAAATGTTGTCTCCTTCAACTCATGAGTTAAGCTCATAAGTTGTTAAGTGAATGGTTGCTTGTTGATTGTTTGATTTAACTTGGTTGTTTTGAGTTGTGTGTTAGAACTTCTTAAAACCATCCATCAATACTCATCCCTATCAAACCAACAGATGCCTCCCCGTCGTGCCAACCCCAACCAAAACAACAACATCACTCCTGAGATGCAGCAGATGATGACAGCTCAGACACAACTGATGCAGGAGATGACCACATTCATACAGAATCAGAACAACAACAACAACAATCAGAATAATCCTCCAGCACTTGACATGCTCACCAAGTTTCTGAAGCTAAGGCCTGCAAGGTTCTCTGGAACAACTGACCCAATGGTAGCCGATGATTGGTTACGTTCGATGAATAAGGACTTAGTGACTGTTGGCTACACCGACGAGGAAAAAGTTAGGTTTGCAGCATTTCTACTTGAAGGACCAGCAACAACATGGTGGGACAACTTTCAGATCACCACTCCCCTTGAGGATGTGACTTGGGCTATTTTTGAGGATGGTTTCCGTACAACTCACATCTCACCTGGAGTGATGTACTTGAAGAAAAAGGAGTTTCACAATCTGAAACAGCGTCACCTCAGTGTGGCTGAGTATATTGAAGAATTCAACAATCTGGCACGATATGCACTGGATGAAGTTGATACAGATGCTAAGAGAAAGGAGAAATTTCTTGAAGGACTTAATGATGAGTTGAACCTGCAGCTAGCTGTTGCCTATGTCCCAACTTATCAATCACTCTGTGACAAAGCCACCATTTTGGAAAACAAGATGAATCAAGTTGAGAATAGAAAGAGGAAGCATAAACTCAAGAATCACTCAGGATCATCAAAAAAGAAGCATTCATTCAAAAAGAGCAATGAAGATTCTGAACCACATTAGTATCACCACAATAACAATGGAAGTGATAATAATGGAAATGATACTGACAATGGAGATGACCTTGGTCAGAACCAACATGACACTTTCAGGAAGAAAGACATTAGACAGTTGCAGTGCTATAATTGTAAGGAACTTGGACACTATGCATCAGACTTTCCTGAGAAGAAAAAGAAAAGGGATGCTAGAAGAGCCAATGGAAGTGACTCCAATGTGACCCAGAAAGGACATGTGAACCACATTGACATGGATGGAAACTTTGAAGAGATAGAAGAAGTGGATATCAGGAACTAGTTAACCCAGTTGAGTCAAATAAGGATTCCTTGTCTGGATATTAAGTGTTGAACCATAGTCAAGTGAACCATCAATGTAACCCTATGAGACTTTCTTTTAAGGGTGGTAGTACCCTGGTTGTCTTCAAGCCAACTTGTAATCCTAGCCTTCCCAAATCTCGGGACGAGATTTCTTTTAAGGGTGGTAGCCTGTCACATCCCAAATTTTTCCAAAATTTGAAATGTGAAAAATAAATAAACAAAATAAAATTTTGTTGAAATTTAGGGTGAGAAGAAACTTTTTGATTCCAATTGGAAATATCAAAACCTATTTTGATCAAATAAAATACTAAAGGGATTTAAAAAGATAAATAAACAATAAAGATAAATAGTTGGAATCACTATTTTTAGATCTTTTAATAAAAAGATTTGATTTTCAAAAGCAAAGGTAGAATTATAAATAAGGATTATTTTATAGAGCCAAATTAAATCTTGGCCAAACTTTTGAAATAAGTATTTTTTATTTGATAAAAGAGTAAAGGTTTATTTAAATAAAATAATGAGGATTTATTAATATCCAATTTTATTAAAGTAAAGGCTTTTCCATTTTAAATAAACACTAAAACTTGTTAATTTATTTTAAATAAGATTTCCAAGTGTTTTTGTTTTCAAATAAAAACTACTAAAATGGTTTTGATATTATTTTGATTTCAAATAGAGTTTTTAAATAAATTAAATCCTATTTCAATTAATGACTAGGGTCTATTTATTTAATTATTAATGGATCCTAAAAAGAACAAAAAAATATTTTGTTTTGGACTTTGGTTTATGTTGTTAAACATAATTAAAATCAACACAAAGTTTGGTGGTGGTTTGATTTGATTTGTTGTTTGAATTATTGGTTTGAAAATCAAAACAGAAATTCATATTAGAAAAAGAAAAAGCTTCCTGTATAAAAAAATGAGTCGAAGCAGCCCACTGCCAGGACCAACCCAGCCCAACTAAGTCACCCCATAGTGAAATGTTTTCCACCCAGAATAGAACCCGCTGAGTCACAGACAAGCAGACCCCACTCATTCTCTCCCTCTCTCGCTGACAACGGACCCCACGCCACCTCATCGTCGTTCTCACTCGCGACCACGTCTCCCTCGTCGTTGCTGCTTTGATTGCGGCGATCAAATTCGTGTTGATGGCGGCCTTAATTCCTCAAGTGACCACACGCACATAAACGCCACACTCCCCTCTCTCTTTCCCCTCACTTGCCAGCGTCTCTCTGCCCCTAGGCTGCTCCAATTTCGAGCTCGCACCCCACTGTCTCCGACGAGGTCTTCCGTTGATTCCGGCTCCGACCAACCGCCCCTCGCCTCCCACTACACGCAACCTTGTTCCCCATCGCCAGACGCGTCTCCCAGTACCAGCAGCTTGGCCGCGCTTGCCCCAGAGCGTCGGCAAGGACAACCTCAACACGCCGCCGTCGTCTGCTGTCGCTCCGGTGAACTCTCCTGGTAAACACCGACCGCCCCGAGCCTTCCTGTTGATGCTCCTAAGATCCCCAGGACAGTGCGCGTCTAACCATGTGCTCCGTTTGCCTTAGGGATATCTGCAGCTCCGTCCCCGATGACAAACAGAACCGCCTGACGCCGCCACCGACTCCGGCGAGAAATCCCCTCCTTTCCTGAGTGCCCCTCGCCAAGCCGACCACACCTCGAGCTTCTCCACACTCCCACGAGCACGATGAGCACCTTCGTTTTCCCCCTTGCTTCCTGGTTCGTCGGCAAGCTCGCCGCCAGAGCGCTCCGCCGCCTGTCGCCGTCGCAGCGCCGCCACTTTGTGTTCAAGCGATTCTGCACCGTTCGATTGTGATCTGACGCGTAGAAACAGATGACTTAACGAAGGGGTAAGATTGAACCAGAGCCTCACGATTTCATTTAGATCCAATGACTCACAGAGGCTGATCCGCACGAAACGGTACCAGCCTATCAGAGCAAGCCACGTGGCCCTGTCCGTTTTAATAAAAACAGAATTGATCTATTAGTTGTTCAATTTTGTAAAATTCATAACTTTCAAACCACACGTCCAAATTTTGCAAATTTTATATCAATGGAATCACCAAAACAAGTACTTTGCAGCCATGCACTTTGTTTAATGTTTTGCTTCTGAAAAATTGGTTTAATTTGCAGAAACTTATGTAGGCATAATTTGAATATAATTTTTTTTGAGATGAAATCTTTGCAAAATGGTTTGTTGTGAACCTACTGACTATAGGAACCAACTTATGGATTTAAAAATGTATTTTGTGAAGATAAGAAATAAATATTTGAATTAGCTCATTTCTAGTCAAATAAAAATATTGATTATGATTTTAGAAATGATTTTTGAGTGAAACCTTTGGGAAATGATTTAATTCAAACCTTCTGACCCTAAACACCAAGTTTTGAGAATTAAAATGTATTTGGTAAACTCTTTAAATAATATTGCTTTGCTAAAAGCATTTTCAACCACATAAAATATTGATTTGATTTAAAAATGGTTTATAGATAAAACCTTTTGCAAATGGTTTTACCACTTTAGTAAATGACCACTTTTTTGAACCTTATAATGTTTAGAGCCTAGTATAAACCACTTTTGCAAGTAAAACTATCTTTTGCATGCTTGCATGCATGACCTTGTTTCTATTATTTTATGTGTGATAAAATTGGTTGGAATGCTAGTTGAATTTGTGTTTGCTTGATTGAATTGTAGTGGAATTAGAAGAGTGTGATATTTGCAAGATCAAGAAGTGAACCAACATTATCTACTAAAAATGCAAGTGACACTATCATCCAAGTCCTACTATTTTCATTACACTTAGTGGATTTTGTAACATGCATAGAAAGGACTACTATATTTTATGCTATGCTAAATCCTAATAGGATACCCTTATATATTCCTTAGTGAAAACATTGTAGTTGTAGTATGCTTAGCCCAGCTATATACTTGGGATGGGATACATGATATGATTATATAAAGTGTTGGAAAAATATATGTTTTATATAATAAAACAAGTACTCAATGAACCACCTGGGTGGACAAGGATACTCAAGATTGGACAAGGTGGCAACAAAAGGAACCATGTTTATATGGCTATCTCTTTTTGTATGTGCACTAGAAGAAAACCACCCATGGACTTAGAGATTGAACATGTTTCTCGTACAGTGGCTTCCGTGTACAGCCACATGCTAAATGGGCTCTGGCTTAGTCAACTACATAGTGGAAGACCCATGCATTGGCATCTTCAGGTTAACTAGAATCGTGTAAGGGAAATTTATCCCTACATTGGTGCCTGGTTGACAAGCTAGCATTGTGTATTGGGAGGACTTCTATGGAAAGACTTTGTCACATTCTCGATCTGCCAGTATTCCATCTTGGTGAGTACTTATCCAGCGGCCACTGGTGGCATCAAGACGAGATTGTGTCATGTGGGTAAAGTGTACAACTTCTGCAAAAGATCAAAATTCTAAGTACTTAGTCGCATCCCCGGTTATGGACAATACTGAGCAACTAAGGCCTAAAACTATGGAAGATCTCGACATTCCAATTTCTCAAAGTTAAAACTTGATGGTGAAAACAAGGGATTTGAAGCACTTGGAGTTTTCCAAGAAGTTCAGAAAGATTTGACAAAAGATCAAAACTGTTTTTGAAAAGATAGGATAAAACTATTTTGCTTTCTGCAAATGAGCCTAAACCCTACTTAGCCAAATATGCATGTAATGATAGGACCCACTTATTTCTACATAATAGTGAAACTTGCCAATACAATTCAAATGTATTGACCCTTGTGGCTGCAACTTATTATGTTGTAGGTTTGTTTGATGTTAGTGTAGTTTGTTGAATAGGATTACAAGTTTACAACCAACATGATTGCCTGTGGCACTTTGAAGATGAAGGACCCCATGCTTTATAGATATTCTGCTGCAATGTAATGTGATAGCCAAATGAGCTATGTAAGATGTAATGAATTATTTTATTCCTGGTTATAAAGTTGTATTATGACCTTTGTTTCTTGATATCACATCTTAACTGTGGATGCTAGCTATTGATCCAGGGACTAGCATTGTAAACACAGGGATCTCTACCTTATTAGAGGTTGGGAACCTTACAAGAACCGTGCTGTCATGAGGAACGCTTTCAACACTTTTTGGATATCCTATCCAGTTGATACTTTTCTCTTTTGTTTATAGATGTCGACGATATGAAATAAAAGGGGAGCTTGTGAGTTCATGGAGTATATAAATTGTGTTAGAAAAACGCTTGGGCCGCTAGCCTAAGCCATGTCTAATAATGGTGGAAACTTGCAGCATCACCATAATGAGCATTCTGTGAAGCATCCTCAATAAAAAGCTACGCACATAGTAAATAAAAAGATCGCTGAGATGCTCATTGTCTGCTTGCCTTGCCATTTTTATCACATGATAGCTCTTGTATCATCTGCAAGGGGTACCCCATTGGCGGTTCTCTATGATATTCATGTATGTACAATGACAAGAACTTGCAGGTGACCAAAGTTGAGTAGCATGCGGAGCGACCCTCGTACTCAAGGGACATTGGATTTCCAGTTTATGGTCTGTCAAGTATATAACTCAGATTGGACCTAACTTTCACCTTAACTACATGAATATGCCTATGATAGGGGCAATGAGAGCTCAAAGCTAATGAGTACCTTCCTTTCAGCATTAGGAAGCCTTTCATACTTTTCAAAACCATTTTCACTTCCTTGTTGAGTCACCACCTATTCTATGATCACCTTCTTGAGAGCATAGTTGTCATTCTTGTGTTTGTTCCAAAACTTGATTAATTATGTTATGACTTTGATGCTTGTATCTCTGATACTTTTACCTCTAGTCTTCACTTGAACTTCAGAGGTGCCTTGGCATTTATATTGTGCTCTACAAACAAAGGCAAGCGAGATGCCACTCTATCATACCTTACTATGAGCATTGCAATGTTGCTTATGTTTATGTTCCATGCTACTTATTATTATTGAGTTGGTTTCTCTTCATAGCTTGCAATGATTATTGAGTAGACTTGGTTGCATACTTCTTATTATGAATGGTTTAAGCATCTACTCCTGTGCTGAGAATATATACATCATATGAAGCAAATGTGTTCGTGAAAGTTTTTTATCGCACTCAGTTTTCAACCGAATTGCTTGAGGACAAGCAATAAGATAAGATTGGGGGGAGTTGATACGTCCAAAACGTATCTACTTTATCGAACACTTTTGCTATTGTTTCTCCTCTAAAATTGTGTGATTTGGATACAACTAATACAGACTGACGCTGTTTTCAGTAGAATTACCTTGGTGTCTTGTTTTTGTGCAGAAAATCAACTATCAGGAAAAATCCCGGAAAATATGCCAAAAATTATATTTCACCAGAATACCCACAGAGCCAAAAGACGAGACGAAGAAGGGGCCTGGGGGGGGGGCACACCCATGCCAGGCACGGGCCCACCTCTGGTCGTGCTTAGGGGGGTGCAGCCACCCCAGGCACCCCCTCGGCCTCCCTCTACGCCTATAAGTTGCCTCTCTACCTAAAAATAGGGGGGTTCGATAGTTTTCCAGAAAGAGTTCTGCTCCACCACCGCCACCAGAAACCAAGATTCGGATCCAGAAACCCCGTTCTGGCACCCTGCCGGGACGGAGAATTTGGAGAGGATCATCGCCATCGTCATCACCAACACATCTCCATCAACCACTGATGTTTCCCTCATCCATGAGTGAGTAATCCCCCGCTATAGGCTTGGGGATGGTAGGGATTGGATGAGTTCTATCATGTAATTGAATAAGATTGTTAGGGCATAGTGCCTAGTATCTCTATTAGTGATATTTGACTTTGTTGCAACTTGTGCTTAATGCTTGTCACTAGGGACCGAGTGCCATGATCTAAGATCTGAACTTATTATTGAATCATTATGATAGTATTGTTTGTGATCTTATATGCAAGTTGTGTACACATATCATTGTCTGGATCCAAAGGCCCCAAAGTGACAATACTTGGGACAACCGGAGGGGATGGCTGTGGTGTGAGTATCACATGTTTTCACGGAGTGTTAATGCTTTGCTCTGGCGCTCTATTAAAAGGAGCACCTTAATTGCCAGTAGTTGCCTAGAGGCCCCGCTGCCATGGGTAATACTACTCACAAAGATTGTTGCGATCCCCTACGCTTGTGGGTCGTCAGAGTCTCCGGTCTGCCTGGACCGGAGTCTCCGGTGTGGACCGGAGATTCTGGAGGAGTCCCTGGTGGAGGCATCAGGAACATGGTCGGGTCATACTGTATGGGGGTGCGGAGCAAGGTATGGAGGCTCCTCCAGAGTCTCCGGTGTGGCCTCAGACCAGAGTCTACGGTTCTTGTGGACCAGAGTCTCCGACCCACTAGGCTCACAGAAGGACTGGGTCGTACTGCATACTGGTCCGGAGGCTGGACCGGAGATGGGCCGGAATCTCCGATGTAGACCGGAGACTCCGATCACCGGAGTCTCCTGTATGGTTCTTCTCCAACGGTCAAAAAACGGTTCGTGGAGGAGGATGCTTATAGATAGGGACCCTTATCCCCTTCCTCCAGCTGCACGACCTGCTCAAGAACACAAACTCCATTAGAGCCACCAAATCAACAAGATCTCTTCATCCAACCATCCAAAGTCATTGATCTTTGGAGAATCGAAGGAGGAGGCCTTGATCTACAGCTTCACCAAGAGATATCTTCATTTCCCCCTCATTCACTTGAGGGCCCCCATGCTCTAGTGTTTCTTTGGAAACCCTAGCTTTGATTTGGTTCTTACAAGCTTGTATTTGATTGTTTTGACATCTTGCTTGTATTTGGGAGCCTCCAATTAGGTTGTGGATGTGTGCCCCAAACTTGTCTAAAGGTGTCGGCTTCCACCTCGAAGGTTGCTGATATATTGGAAGGTGAATCGATCCCGTTGGGGTGAGGTTCATCGGAGAACAAGGGATGCCTCTCGTGGCGTTGGTGGTTTGAAACCACCCCCTCGCCAAACGTAGACGTACCTCCCCTCAAAAGGAAGGAACTACGGGAAACAAATCATTGTGTCTCCGCGTCCACCACTTTGGTTACTTCTATCCTTTATCGCACTTTACTTACTTGTTCTTGCTTAGTGTTGTGCTAGGTGTTGCTTTGTTGACATATAGGTAAATTCACCTTAGTTGCATAATCTAGAGAATTTACCTTTCTTGGCAAACCCTAATTTGAAAAAGAAGAAAATTTGAAGTAGCACCTATTCACCCCCCCTCTAGGTGCCCATACGATCCTTTCAATTGGTATTAGAGGCTCGGCTCTTTATTCGGGCTTTACCGCCTAAGAGTATATGGGTAGCAACGACGGGGAAGGTGGTGGTGAGCATACCACGGTGACCATGGATGATCTCAATAACTTGGAAACAAGATTGAGCTCCACCATGGCCAACGAGATCAAACAATTGCACAAGTTACTTGAGCAACTTGTTAAAGATAAGGTTGGCTCATCATCCCCTTCTCCTCAAGAGGAACTACCACCTTCATCCAAAGAGAATTCCTCGGCATCTCCCACGGATAAGGTGGTGGGGGATAATCAAGGCAACATTAACTCCTCCACAAAAAGGTTTGGTGAGAAGGGAGAGCACCATGACTCTCATGGATGGTACTCTCCAGACCTCCCAATTCCTCACCCTCATGTATACAATAGAGGTGACCCACCAAAGCTTGAAGCATCTACTACTTTTGCCCATTGGAAATCTCTAATGAAACTCATGTGCGCAACTCTTGCATTGAACGATGGAACATCATTGAACAAGGACTTTATATTGGGGATCCAAAAAACTTGACAAGAAGAGAAGTTGTCAATAGTCAACTCAATGCCACTGCCTTGCACATGATTCAACAAGGATTGGGTACAAAGGATTACCCACACATTGAGCACCTCAACACCGCCAAGGAAGCTTGGGATGCTCTCACAGTGTTATTTGTTGGGAATGAGAGCATGCAAAGGAACTGGTATGATGCACTAAGCAATGAAGCCGAAGGGTTCTGCATGAAAGAAGGTGAAGATCATGAAGACATGTACCGTAGGCTCAAGACCACCGCCACCGCTTTTAGGAATGTGGGTGCCTCACATGTGGATGATGCTTGGATAAAAAGGAAATATGTGAGTGCACTCATGCCCTTTGAGCCCACCGACTTGAAGAGCCTACAAGGATGACACAACTACCACCTCATGACCTCCAATGAAGTTATGCAAGAGATGTCCTCTTTCAAGGTTGCCGCCAAGAATGCCAAATATGCCCGTGCTCGTGCCCTTGGAATGAGCAATGTTGTCAACGTTGCATTGAAGGCTAAAGTTGTGGAACATGGGGATGAAGATGATAGTGATGAAGGCCTCTCCATGAGCCACCCCGATGATGTCAAGATTGCTCATGGTAAATATATGGCTTTCTATGCAAAGAACTTTTGGAAGAACCCCGCCAAGGCCAAGCTGGAAATGCAAAGAAGAAGCAATCTAAATGGAAGAAGAGAAAATGTCACTAAATTGAGAACTTGCTTCAATTGTGGTGACCGCTATCACTTTGTGGCGGGTTGCCCATATGAGAAGAGAGAAGATCATGGGGGAAAACTTGTGCCAAAGACAACTTCCAAAGCTCCTTACAAGAAACCCTTCATCAAGAAGAATCCAATCCATAAGAAGAAGGGCGAAATTGTATTGATCAGTCATGAAGAATACTCCTCCGACAATGAAGATGAGGAAGAGGAAACATCAAGTGGTGTGGCTGCTCTAGTCACTACATCTACTCCGACTTTCTCACTCTTCTATTCTCCAAATGAGAATACTCCCAACAAGAATGTCACTTTCCTTATGGCAAGAGGAACGGAGGTATCCTCATCATCTCAATCCACTCTTCTAGCCAATGATGAATTTGATGATGAGATGTCTCTTGAAGTAAAAAGAGAATTAATTGCTTTTGATGAGTTTGTGACTAACTTACAAGGGGAGGCCAAGATACATTTTGGGAACGTCTTAGATCAACTTTCCCACACACAGGAGCTTCTTGATGTAAGATGTAAAATTGGGAGTGAACACATGAGTGAGATAGAAGCCCTAAATAATGCTCTAGAAGAAGAACAAGAGACTAGGATGTATCTTGAACTAAGACTTGAAGGGCTTGATGAGGCCAATGACATAATTGTTAATAGACTCATCAAGGAACGTGATCATGCTATTGCTAAATACAAAAGGGCTAAAAAGGACAAGACTGAGTTTGGTGTGGTTCATGAAAAACTTGCCGAGGACTTTAGTTTGCTTAACAAGGCTCACAAGGCTTTGGAAAGTGAACTCTTGTCACTCACAAAGTCCCATGAAACACTTCAAACTCAATTGGCCAATATTCCTTCACCTAGTAACTTCATTCCTTCTAGTAGTACAACTATTCTTGAAGAAAATGCTAGGTTGAAGGGGGAGCTAGCCAAGGCCACATTTCCACAAGGTAACAAGTCCATTGATGATCTTTTGAGTAAGCAAAGGCCTAGTGGCGAGAAAGGGGGAATTTGCTTTGTCTCCAAAGCCAATAAGAAGAAGAACAAGAAGAAGGCCAAGCCCACACAAGATAAAAACAAGGCCATTGTGGATAGTAAGACCACAAGTGGTAAAACTATGTCTCATGATGATTTTGCGGGAAGTGCTAACCCTCACTATGTTCTAATGCGTGATTATTATGGTGATGTGTATGCTCAATATGTTGGCCCATATGATGGTTATATTGCTTGGTCTATTTGGCTCCCCAAGATCCTTGTTGCTAACAAAACAGGACCATTGAAAAATGGGTACCTAAAAATTAGCTTGATCTTTTGTAGACATATGCTTCCGGAGGGTCAAAATGGGTGCTTGATAGTGGTTGCACAAGTCATATGACCGGAAGCTCTTCTATTGTCAAATAATTAAGGCCAAATGATGATCAAATCTCCATGACATATGCCGACAAGTCAAAGTCTAAGGTAATGGGTTTTGGCAAGGTAGTGGTTACCCACGATATTACACTCGTGGACGTCATGCTTATTGAGACCCTTGGTTACAATTTACTTTCAGTCCGTGCTCTTGGAAAGATGGGCTTTGACATCTTTATTGATGATGATATTGTGGTCCTCATGTGGAGCAAGTGTCTCAAGGTCGCTTTCGTTGGGTACGTCGAACATGACTTGTATGTGGTGGACTTTTCAGGGCAAACCACTACAAGTGTGATGTGCTTATTTGAAAAGGACGATGTGGGTTGGTTATGGCATCGTCGACTAGCCCATGTCAATATGAGAACTTTGCAAAGTCTCCACAAGGAGGGCCATATTGTTGGACTAAAAGAAAATGTTTCCTTTGCCAAAGATCGTGTTTGCAGGGCTTGCGTTCTAGGAAAGATGCATGATGCTCCCCACAAGCCAAAGAACCGCATCAAGTCAACAAAGATCTTGGAGCTCCTTCATATGGATCTCTTTGGTCCTCCATATCATGCAAGTCTTGGTGGGAAGAAATATTGTTTGGTGATTGTTGATGACTATTCAATATACTCATGGGTTTATTTCTTCAAGTTGAAAAGTGATACCCAAAATACCTTCATCGACTTCATCAACTTGGTTTAACGTCAATACAATGTTTCCGTGTTGATAATAATAAGAGAAAACGGCACCGAGTTCAAGAACTACACCTTGAATGATTTCCTTAGTGATGAGGGGATAAAACACCAATATTCCGCTGCATATACCCCTCAACAAAATAGTGTTGCCGAGAGGAAGAACCGAACCCTTATTGAGATGGCTAGGACCATGTTGGCGGAGTTTAAATCTCCATACAACTTTTGGGTCAAAGTCATCTCCACCGCTTGGCATGCATCAAACCGGCTCTACCTCCGCAAAGAAATAAACAAGACTCCATATGAAATACTTACCGGTAACAAGCCCAACATATCTTACTTCCGGGTGTTCAGTTGTAAGTGTTTCTATCTCATAAAAGGTGTCTATTTGTCCAAATTCGAGTCTAAAGCATTAGAGGGTATTTTTGTTGGCTATGGTCTTGAATCTCACACTTATAGAATCTATGATAAGCTCTCCGGAGCCGTCATAGAATCTTTTAGTATGATCTTCGAAGAATATGATGGTCCCCAAGGGGCGCGTGTTGATGCTTGTGATGCAGATAATGAAATGCCTCAGGATGCCATAGGCAGAATGGGTGTGGGATATATCCGCCCCGTTGAGGAACCCCTTATGGCGGATCGAGAAGAACTATGCTCTACTCAAGTGGAGCCCTCATCTTCAGAACACCAACAAGCTGCATCCACCGAGGAGGTCAATGACCCAAGACAAAGACAAGCTGTGGACCCTCAACATGTTGATCAAGGTGACAACTCTAGTGAAGAGGAGATTGACTCATTCTCCAGGATGTCAAGTGGTGCCAAGTCTATTACTCAAGGAAGATACATACAAACTTCCTTGAGACAAGCTCAAATCGATGCTAGAAGAGTGTCTAATCAAGACCAAGGTCAAACTATGACTCTTAATGAATAGAATGATTCCAACGATGATCAAGGTCAAGTTGATGGTCAAGACGAGGACCAAAATGATGAAGAGGGTCCTCCAAGAAACAACGAGGAGATCCACACTCATCATGAAGCTAGAAAGGAGAGGATGTTGGAATGAAAGGACCACTCCCTACAAAATCTGGTTGGTGACCTAAGGAGAGGCATTTCCACAAGAGCACAATTGAAGAGGTTTAGTGATCACCAAGCACACATCTCCATGATTGAACCAAAGAAAGTGTGGGAAGCTCTTGAAGATTCAGATTGGTTAGAAGCAATGCACAAAGATCTAAACAACTTTGAGAGAAACAAAGTATGGAAGTTAGTTGAGAAGCCAAAGGATTGCCGCAATGTTATAGGAACCAAGTGGATATTCAAGAACAAGCAAGATGAGCATGGAATTATAGTAAGGAACAAGGCAAGATTGGTTGCACAAGGGTTATCTCAAATTGAAGGCATTGATTATGGAGAGACTTATGCACCCGTGGATCGCCTTGAGTCCATCCGTATCCTTCTTGCTTATGCGGCACATCATAACTTTAAGTTGCAACAAATGGATGTAGAAAGTGCTTTTGTTAATGGTACATTTAATGAGTTGGTGTATGTAAAGCAACCCCCGGGATTTGAGGATCCCAACTTCCCAAATCATGTCTACAAACTTGATAAGGCGCTCTATGGGCTCAAACAAGCCCCACACACATGGTATGAGCACCTTAGAGATTTGTTGTTTGACCGTGGATTTGAGGTTGGGAAAATCGATCCCACTCTTTTTACTAAGAAGGACAATGGGGAGTTTTTTGTATGCCAAATATATGTTGATGATATTATCTTTGGGTCATCTAACAAAGCTTTTAATGATGAATTATCAAAGCTTATGACTAGTAGGTTCTGGAGGTCTATGATGGGGGAGTTGAGAGTATTTCTTGGTTTCGAGATCAAGCAAGTTAGAGGAGGGACATTCTTCAACCAAGCCAAGTATACTCAAGATATGCTCAAGAGATTCAATATGCAAGATTTAAATGGAGCTCCTACTCCCATGGCTACAAAGACTCATCTAGAACAAAATCCAAATGGTAAAGATGTAGATCAAAAGGTATACCAGTCTATGATTGGTTCTTTGCTGTAACATCCCTAAAATCATGTTTCAAAAACTCATGCATATCATCCATGCATCCATGATCATGTAGGATTCCATTTCAAAATCATTTCAAAACAGGAGCATATGTGCTCATTATTTTATGTATGAATGCTCTAGCCTTTGTGATACTTGCTATTGAGAAAGGTACTAATATTCTCTCAGTATTGTTTAGAATCCTAACTTAAGTGATTCCAAAGGCTTGAGCCAAGTTTCAAAACAAGTATGAAATAAAACCAAAGTTTATGCCTTTTATTATATCTTCCAAAGGCTTGATTTCATTTTATTTTTCAAATGACCCAAGTAGGTTTGAGTGAACAGATGTGTTTGACACATATTTGAGTACAAAGTTCACTGTACAAAAGACCAGAGAAAGTTTGAAATCAAACTGATTTGAAATGAAGTTTGAAAATCATTTTAGAAAATCAAATAGAAAAAGAAAAGGATTAAAGTGGAAAAAAATAAGCAGCCAGCCATTCTGGCTCAACCTAGCCCAATTCGACCCAGCTAGCCCAGCAACCCTCCCGCGAACCGTTTTTTCTTTACTCGCAAACGAACCCACCGAGTGACTGACCGCTTGTTCCCACCTCCCCTCTATTTCTCTCACTGACAACCGCGGCCCACTCGACTGTCGTCGTCTCCACCCTGCGACCCCTTCTTCCCTAAATTACGCCGGCTGTTTCCGGTGATTAAACCTCGCTTCAATTCGATTGATTGCGCGAGTAATTTCCTCCCCCGACCTTGCGTACTTAATCGCCTGCGACTGACATGGTTATACCCTACGGGTACGTGACTTCAGCATACCTGGTCCAGCCCAAGGAAGGCCCACATCAGATATACGCTGGCCCATGACGATTTTCGGGTGGCCAAGGCCCATGACGCCTTCGGATCCTTGGAGAGCAAGACTAGCATAGATAGGAAATTCAAAGGGGTAAAACCCTAGAACTTGTAACCGACTAGGACTATGCCCGGGACCTGCCTAAGTCTATATAAAGGCCAGGAGGGTACGTCCTAGATCTCTCGACTCATACTTTCGCACGCACCTCCACGCCAGATCGAATCTGCGCACCCTGTAACCTTCGGTTCCGCCGTAATCAAGAGCAGACAAGCAGGAGTAGGGTTTTCCCTCCGGGGGCCTGAACCTGGGTAAATCTCGTGTCCCCTGGTTGCTTGTCTGTTAACCGTGCCACGATCTCCAGCATCCCCATCTTCTCCAAAACCCAAGTCCATAACAATGGGCATTGATGAGATTAAACCTCGTCAATTGGCGCCGTCTGTGGGAATCGGGGCTACTGATTGTGCGATCGTGACGGTCCCAACCCGATCGATCTACAACTCTGCGGCGACGGAGAATCACCTCCTCTTCGGGACCTTCGACTTCACCGCCCACTCGCCGGCCACCATGAAAGATTTCGAGCCCGTAGGCGACGGACTCGAGATTTTGTTCGGGAGCTTCTGCTTCCAGGTGGGACAAACTGGCACCCTCCGCCTTCCTGAGCGGGTGCCCGTGCCATCAATCAGGCCCGCCCCGTGGGCTTCGCAACCCGTGCTACGCACGTCACCATCGACAGATGAGTTCTACAGCAGCAGCAGCTGCAACTCCGATCTGTGCGATCCACCTTCGGATGAAGGGACCTACGGTTCCGGACCTGAAAGCTGCGGCAGCAGCGAACCGATCTACGAGCGCTACCTATGCGCCGCGGTCATCCAGGATCAACAAATGCCCAACCCGCCGCCCAACACGAACCCCAACCCGTAGGACGGAGACGGCGGGAACAGAAGAAGCCAATCCCCCCCACCCGAAGGGGAGAACAACGGCCACGTCATCCAACTTAGCAAAGAAGGATGGGTACAGGCACGTCGTGCCGTCGCAGGCGACATAGTCCTGCCTGTGGATTCACCATGCGACCTACTGATGGCGTACCACTACCTCCTCATCGAGGAGCACAAGAAGCAAGTCAAGATGCAGGAGACGCTCGATAAACGCAAGCAAGCAGCCTCCGAGTCCAGCGCGCGACGAGCTGCGCTCTCCGCCATGGCACCCGGCTCTAGCACGAATGGAAATCAGGGAAACAAGCATCGCTCGCGGGTGGAGAACATGGATCCCAAGGAACGTCGTGATGTGACCCGAACTCTCCACACGTCGTTCATGGATATGGATGCCGACGGCAACATCATCCCGAAAACACCACAAGCTGCGATCCTGGCAGCCACCGCGTATCTCGCGGCCCACCAACCTCCGGAGGGGGACTCGAAAAGAGCCATGCATAAGTCCGCACTCACCGGACTCGGACTCGTCGGAGCTGCGCTCCATGAAGACGCTCCCGCGGAGCCGAAGAAGAAAGCTCCGGTCAGGCGCGACCGTAGCCCCACCCCTTCATCCGAAGAGGAAGAGGAGCACGACCTTCCTCGAAGGAAGAAAAGCTCGCATCGCCATAAACGCGACTACGACGCCAGAGACGCGCTTACACAGCGCAAAATCGACAAAGCGCGTGCCAAACGCGCATGCTCGTCCGATTCCGAGATGGATGAAGATGAAGGAGAACTCTGTGGAGCTCGATGCTTCAGCAGATCTGTTCGGCGAACAAAGATGCCACGCAATTTCAAGCTTCCTTCGGATACTCCGAAGTTCAACGGCACGCAAGATCCAAAATCTTGGCTCAGCGATCACCTGTCATCCGTCAAGCTGCACGGCGGGAACAAAGAAACCGCCATGCAATGCCTCCAGCTGCAACTGACAGGCGCGGCGCGGGTCTGGCTCAGCAGCCTATCATCAGGATCCATCCGAAGTTGGGAGGAGCTAGCTTACAGCTTCATCCGAAATTTCAAGGGCACCAGCAAGAGGCCCGCCTCAATCGAAGAGTTGTGAGCCTGCACTCAGAGAACGGGGGAATCTATTCGCTCGTACATATTACGCTGGTCTACCACCAAGAACTCCGCAGCGCATATCTCCGAGGAGAGGGCCATCGACGCCTTCAGAGACGGCGTCAAACGCCAAGATTTCAAGGAAGAACTTGGGCGTGTCAAGCCCAAGACACTCGACCACCTCATGGAAATTGCCAACAGTTGGGCAGACGGCGAAGATTGCATCCAGCGAGCGCAATCAGATGAAGAGGACGACTACGGCCGAAGGCGAGAACGCTGCAGCAAGAGGAGATCGCGTGTCTACGAAGACCGCGACGGACCCGACATGGTCGCGGCTGGCTACGCCGACCGCCGCAACGACAACAGCCGCAACAGCGGAGGTTACCGCGGAGGAAATCTCCGAGACAGCGGACGATCATCACAATCGTGGCAACACCGCGATCGCGACAATGGACCCTCAGCATTCGAAAAACTTTCGGGTCCATGCACCATCCACTTCTACATCGACAAGCAAGATGGCAAAAAGAAAGCCAATCACATGCTCAAGGACTGCCGCGAGTTCCAGAAACTCAGCGAAAGCATGGCGCAGATGAGGCAACAAGCCCCAATCCCTGCGTTCGGAAACGCACCCACGCCAGGAGAAATAGCACACGGAGCTCCTCCTCCGCCACCTATTGGAGGCCCAAACCAACCAGTCGCACCAGCGCAGAACAACGCCGGGGTCGTATACCCCCCACCAAAGGGAGCACTAAATATGATCCAGAAGGGACGCCCCACAAACAGGGTGCAGAAGAAAATCACCCGACAAATCAACTTGGCCATGGCAACTCCACTTGCAATCCCTGAGTACCTCAGCGGATCGGAGTCCTGCATCACGTTCACTCGCGCGGATCACCCTTGCTAGATCCCTCGCCCAGTTCATGCTGCCCTGGTGCTGGAGGCGCAGATCGGAGGCTTCGAGATGAGTCGCGTCTTCATGGACGGTGGCAACGGCATCAACCTAATGTTCGCAAGCACCCTGGCAGCTATGCGGATCCTGCAATGCAGCCTGGAACAATCAGACACAACGTTCCACGGCATTGTACCAGGAAAGGGCATATTCCCCCTGGGCAAAATAGGACTCGCCGTCATCTTAGGAAAGCCAGACAACTTTCGACAGGAGCAACTTGAATTCGAAGTGGTGGACTGGCCGTCACAATACCACGCCATCCTGGGGCGTGTAGCATTCGCAAGGTTCCTGGCCGTCCCACACTACGCATACCTACTACTCAAGATGCCAGGACCAAGGGGCGTCATCACAATACATGGGAGCTTCACCCGATCGGACCAATGCGACAGGGACTTCAATAAAATCTCCCAGTCTTTCGGCATGCAAGACGAGCTCGTAAGGCTCCGCGAGGTGACAGACAACGGGCTACCCCCAGTCACAAGGCAGAACGCACCTGACATGTCCTTCGACTCCACCGTCAACACCAAAAAATTACAGGTCCATCCGACGGATGCCTCCAAGACGGCCTTGATCGCCAATGACCTCAGCACCGCGTAGGAAGGCGCGCTCGTCGAATTCCTCCGTGAGCGCTGGGAAATCTTCGCCTGGTGTCCTGCGGACATGACGGGAGTTCCCAGGGAATTCGCCGAGCACGCACTCAATGTCTTTACAGACACCAAGCCAGTCAAGCAGTCCATCCGAAGACTATCGGAGCCACGAGCCGAAGCTATCGGCAAGGAAATCAATAGACTGCTCGCTGCAGACTTCATCAGGGAAATCAAAGAAAGCGAGTGGCTTGCAAACACGGTGATGGTCCCAAAGAAGGACACGGACATCCTGCGGATGTGTGTGGACTTCACGTCACTAAATAAGCATTGCCCAAAGGACCACTTCCCTCTTCCACGGATCGACCAGATCATCGATTCGACTGCAGGTTGCGAGAAACTCTCCTTCCTCGACGCCTACTCAGGCTATAACCAGATTCGGCTCAAGGTCGAAGATCAGGAGAAAACGGCGTTTATCACACCGTTCGGAGTATTCTGTTACAACACAATGCCCTTCGGGCTAAAGAACGCGGGTGCCACGTACCAGCGAAGCATGCAGGCCTGCCTCAAGGACTAGATTGGTCGCAACGTCCAAGTTTATGTCGACGACATAGTAATAAAAACCAGAGAGGCAAGGACACTTATCGACGATCTCCGCGAGACGTTCGACAACCTCGACCGCTATAGGATCAAGATCAATCCCGAAAAGTGCGCCTTCGGCGTGCCATCAGGTCAGCTCCTAGGGTACTTCATCTCTCAACGAGGGATCGAGGCGAACCCGAAGAAAATCAAAGCCATCATGACGATGGAGAAGCCGAAAAACCTCAAGGGCGTCCAGCAGCTCGCAGGACGAGTAGCGGCGCTAAGCAGGTTCATCAGCCGTATGGGCGAGAAGGCCCTACCATTCTACCAGCTACTGCGTAAAGCAGACAAGTTCGAGTGGACACCAGAAGCCAACGACGCATTCGAAAGCCTCAAGCGGCTCCTCTCCACCTCACCCGTTTTGGTCACGCCAAAGGAGCGCGAGCCCCTGCTGCTGTACATAGCGGCCACACACCAGGTGGTCAGCACCATACTCGTGGTCGAACGACCCGAAGAAGGCAAGACCCACGGGGTCCAGCACCCAATTTACTACCTCAGCGAGGTACTGACACCAACAAAGCAGAGGTACCCTCACTACCAGAAGCTAGCCTACGGCGTATTCATGACGGCTCGACGGTTGAGCCATTACTTCCAGGAGCACCAGGTGATGGTCGTCAACGAAGCACCCCTGAACAGCATCCTGAATAATCCAGAGGCCACAGGACGGGTGGCCCTGTGGGGCATCGAACTATCACCCTTGGACATCGTCTACGAGAAGCGGCACGCAATCAAATCTCAAGTCCTTCCGGACTTCCTGGTGCACTGGATGGAGCTGCAGCTGCCAGACATCCCAGACATGTCGCAGTCCTGGACAATGCATTTCGACGGCTCCAAGCGCGAAGCCGGAGCAGGGGAAGGGGTCATACTGACCTCCCCACAAGGTGACAAGATGAAGTATGTTCTTCGGATGAAATTCAGAGCCTCCAACAACGAAGCCGAATACGAAGCCCTCATCCATGGCATGAGGATGGCAAAGATATGCGGCGCAACGCGCCTGGTCATCTACGGTGACTCCAACCTCGTCGTCCAGCAGACGATGAATGAGTGTGACGCACACGCCGAAAACATGATCGCGTACCGAGCGCTCTACAACGCACTCGAAGGAGAATTCGACGGCTGCGAACTTCGGCACGTGGGAAGAGAGAGCAATGAGGAAGCCGATAGACTCGCCAACATCGGCTCCACTTGCGCAAAGGTGCCACCAGGTGTGTTCCTTGAACAAATCTGTGTGCCATCCATCAAGCGGAAATTCCCCAAGGGATCACCCGAAGAAGCAGAGCACTCGGGAGCTACACTACCCGAAGGACACGAAGGACCCAAAAAGCTGGACACAGAGGTAGCCATGGTCAACCTAATGCAGGTCATGGCAGTCGAAGAAGCTTGGACACGACCATACCTCCAGTTTATGATAACCGGAGAATTGCCTAATAGCCCAACAGACGCCCAGCGCATATCTCGCCGGTCAAAAGCCTTCACCGTCATCAACGGCGAGCTGTACAAGCGCAGCATCACGGGTATACTTCAACGGTGCGTCACCATCGACGACGGCAAGGCCATACTCCAAGACATCCACGAAGGCATCTGCGGCCACCACGCAGGTAGCCGCTCCCTTGTCGCTAAAGCTCTACGAGCAGGATTCTACTGGCCGACGGCCATGAGCGACGCAAAGGACATCGTCCGAAGATGCAACGGATGCCAACGGTTCGCCGACAAACCGCACGCACCTGGGTATGAGCTCAGGCCCATACCTATAGCTTGGCCTTTCGCTCAATGGGGCCTCGACATGATCGTTAAACTGCCAAAATCCTCGAAAGGAGGACACGTCTTCCTCCTGGTTGCAGTCGACAAATTCACCAAGTGGATCGAGGCCATGCCGGTCACCAACCAGAAAGGCAAAACTGCCGTCAAGTTCTTCGAGTCCATTGTCTACAGGTTCGGCGTACCACACAGCATCATCACCGACAATGGATCGAACTTCATCTCCGAAGAATTCCAGGACTTCTGCGAAGGCCTTGGGATCAACATCACATATGCCTCAGTGGAACACCCGCAAACGAACGGACAAGTGGAAAAGGCCAACGGCCTAATCGGAGCCGGCATCAAGAAGCGCCTCATGAGCTCAGTCGAACACAAAGCTGGAAATTGGACGAAGGAGCTACCCTCCGTCCTGTGGAGCTTACGAACTACGCCAAACAGCTCCACTGGCTACACACCGTTCTTCATGGTACACGGAGCCGAAGCCGTGCTACCAGCCGAAGTACGCCACCAGGCCCCACGGGTCTTCGCCTACAGTGAAGCTGAATCCACGGCTGCACTCGAAGACGCTGTCGATACACTCGACGAAGCACGGGATATAGCAGTAGCTCGATCAGCAGTGTACCAGCAGAGTCTCCGCAACTACCACAGCCACCGGCTGCGCCCAAGGTCCTTCGTCGAAGGAGACCTCGTCTTGCGACTCAAGCAAAAGCGACCGAATAAATTCGAGTCGCCATGGGAAGGACCCTACGTCATCACCGAAGTCATCCCAGGTGGCGCCTATCGCCTCAAGCACGTGGATTCTGGAGTCGCATACTCCAACCCATGGAATATCTCGCACCTGCGAAGGTTCTATCCGTAGCAACCTACCCCCTTCTTTTACTTTCAATAAGGCTTCCAGCCAAGGCTACTCAGCCGAACAATGTATCTCCTCCATTACGATATAAATAAAGCTAAGTGTCTCGCCCCAAAACTTCGTTTCACAATTTTCTGCAACTATACTATATGCTACAAACGCACTCGGGGGCTCCCCCCACCTCACGATTTCATCGACTGAGGGCCAAACGTGTACACCTGAGTAGCTGACAACGTCAGGCAAACGAAAAGGACACGTATCCAATTCAAGCACTGCGTGCTCACATACAAACAAACCTTTACAACAAAGGGCACAACACGCCCAGCCGAAATATACAAATTTTACATCTCTCTCTTTTTACAGGTACTACCTATGTTGAAGAATAACCTGGGCACGCTGCTCAAACAAATCTATAATCTGTTCGGCATACTGCCTCACAGCCGCGTAATGCGGACGCATGTCCCACTCGCTACCATCAGCGAAGAGGTGGCCCAGCAGCCACGGCAGTCAAATCCACATTAGGCCGGTGCAGCCTCACAAGAGACAACGCAACCTTCACTCCTGCGACAAGCTGCTGCCGCACCAACTCCTTGACATTGCTTACGTTCCGAAATTTCGATAGAAGACCCGCAAGGTTTGTTGGCGCAACATCCAAAGGGGACATGACGTGCAGCACCGAGGAAAGCGATGTCTGTACTTGGCGGAGTACCCGCGAAACTTGATGAACACGATCCTGCACCGTCGCCAGGGCTATGGCGCGATCACGATCCATCCAGAAGAAGCCGCCGACCTCCATGTCCTGTTGAGTCAAGCAATTGACCCGAACAGCGACACGCTCTTTTTCTTCCCCCGGAGCAAGATTTGCACCTGCAGCAATCGGACAAAATAAGAGTAAGGCCAGCAGGCTCACCCGAAGACCAGAGCTATAGCTCGACCAAAGAACAACTTACATTGCAGCTGCTCGGACAGACGGACCAACTTCGCCATCAAGTACTCTCTGGCTGCGCCACGATCCGCCTTGGACTTCCAAACGTCGGCATGACCGCGTAGCCCAAGCAACTCCCTCTCTAGACTGTGCACACGATCCCGAAGGAAAGTAAGCTGTGAGGAATCATCCAAGGATGGGCGCAACGGCGTTGCGGATGGGGCGTCAACAGGGTCAGCGCCCGATGGAACCTAGAGCGGCAGCAAAACAAAGGAACACAAACATTCAGCCAAGGATGGAGCACAACTCAGAGAAATTCATTGAATATATAAAGCCACTACGTGGCACAAGGATGGTGTTCTTCAATATATTTACAACAAAAACAAACTACAAACTAGCCTACATTTACTACGCCTAAGATGCAGGAGCCTGAGTCGCTTTGGAGCCAGACTGCCTAGCTTTGGCCCCACCCTGCTGCTGCAGTGCATACTCAGACAACAAATCAATGAGCTTGGGCCCATATCGCCTGCAGCGAGCAGAATAGGCAGCAAAGGCTACCTCGGATCCATCCGCAGCCGTCGGCATCTGAGAAGTGATCTGGGGCAGATCCAGCTCCGCTCCAGCCGCCATGGCCATCGCCAGCCCGACGGATGCGCCGATGCCCTTCTGCTTGCGTTTATACGCCGCAGGCGCTTCGGCTGACAGAGCCTCCGCCAGAGCATCCACATCGTCAAGGGCTGCGCCCTTCGGGACAAGCTCCTTGTAGAAGCGACCAAGGACCTCTTTCGCCTTGGCAAGGGAGTTGACGACGGTGCTGCAGCGGTCTTCGACCGCCGCAGTGGCATCATCTAGAGCACTCCCGTGCTCCAGAGCACCGCGGTCGAACTCGATGCCTGCGGCATCTGAGGAAAAAAGAAGAAAGACATGAAGAAAAGCCGCATAAAAGAAGACCCGAAGGAAAAGAAAAAAGTACAACACTAGTACTCACCCAAAATAGCCTTGGCAGCAGCCATGAGCTTCGCCGCCACCTCTTTTTCGCGAACAGCCGCAACCGTGGCCAGCTGCTCCTCACGATCTGCGGCTTCCTGCTGCAGACGCTCTTTCGCTTCGGCTGCCTTAGTCAGCTCTAGCTCAAGGCGTTCTTTCGCACCAACGGCGGCTCCGTCTTTCTGCTCCGATTGACCAAGGCTCTTCTTGAGAGCGTCAACCTCACGGAGAGACTTGTTATGGTCCTCTGCATTCAAAACAAACAAGTGTCAAAGAACTAAACCAGGATACATAAGAGAAAAGTCAGATAGATACCTTGAAGCTGCCGAAGGTTCGCCTCCAGCACCAGGCGCTCTTGCACAAGCCGCTTGGCCTCTTGCACAAAAGGCTGCAGAAAAAGAAATGTCAGTAAGAAAAGGGCTTGGGGGCTATGCCCAACACAAAGGAGTAAAAACAAGGTTCGCACACGAAGACACTCGAGGGCTCCCCCCATGAGGCAGGAAAAACTTACATGCTCTGATGACGACCCCGAAGGACCGCCTGCGAAATTCTGTGGCGCAACCACCCGCACCTCCTGCAACGGAGGATCCGGAGCCGCGTCACCCGAAGTCGCCACCGTTTGAGGTGGAGGAGACGCAATTTTTGACTCCCCCATCATCTCCCGTTCACCATCACTGGAGGAATCATGGGAGGATTGCCTGCATACAAACCAATCAGCACAAGTGCAAAAATCACGAAGGAACAAGGACAACAGTATAACAAGAAAACTTACGAGCCCAATGCGCTCAGGTCGAAGATAGGAGAAGCCCTTCGGGCCCTCTTCTCCTCTTTCTTCTCTTCCTTCTTTTCTTCCTTCTTCCGATTTGCTGGCGGGTGCGGCGCTACAGCCCGCACAGGAATGGCAGGAATAGGAGAGGAAGAGCCTCCATGACCATCATCATGACGCTCAAGGCCCAGAGGGTTTCTGGGAGTCGGAGGAGTCGAGGCATCCGAAGACTCGCTGGAGCTACGCGACCGCTTTCGCGTATGGTCCTCACTCGACTCGTTGGCATCCTCCCCTGGAGATCGTGCTGACGGTAGCTCGGACACGGAATCAACCACTTCATTATCCGGGGCATTCGGATACCTTTCGGGCAACGGTGGTACCATGCCCGGCACTTTGAAGCTCTGCAAGATGAGAAGGAACTTTGTTAGCAAACAAAGGAAACAAATACACAACCGACAAAAAAAAAGGGGAGCACTACGTGCACAAATCTACACCTTCGGTACGACCAACGTCGAAGAAAAGGGAGGAGTCAGCGACTTCCCCAGGATTTCTTCTCCGGCGTTGAACTTCAGCAGCGCGCGAAGGGCCCTGTCAAGATCCCCCTCGGAGATTTTCTCACTCGAAACCCTCGTCGGATCACGGTGCCCAGAATAAAGAAACATCGGGTGCGCCCTCGCTTGGAGAGGCTGCACCCGACGCTCAAGAAACGTCCGGATGATGTCCACACCGTTCACCTCCTTCTCAGGAATCAGTTGGAGATCCTCCACCCGACGGTACAGGGCCTCTATCTCTGCCACCTCACCGTCTAAGATTTGGTTTTTCCAAGACCTCTTCTTCTCAATCATTTGGGAGGGGTCAAAGGGAACAAGAACAAAATCTTGCCCGGGCACTACAGAGTCACGGATATAAAACCATCGCCTCCGCCAGTACTGGACAGATTCGGACATGGAAAAGGAAAAGAAGAGAAGATTGGGACTAAGGGAGATGATGCAACCCCCAATAGGATATACACCATCCGAACCAGATTGCCTCTTCACGGAATAGAGCTTCCGGAAGAGGCCAAAGTGCGGCTCAATGCCAAGCCAGCACTCGCAATAAGTGATAAAACAAGAAATGTGGAGAAGAGAATTGGGAGACAGATGATGCAGCTGAATCCCATAGAAGAAGAGCAGTCCACGAAGGAAGTCATGGACTGGATACGAAAACCCACGCAAAACGAAGGCGAGAAACATAACCCGGTACCCAGATTGGGGACGGGGGATTACCTCATTGCCGGGGAGTTTAACGGCCTCTTTGTCCTCCGGAATCAAGCCCCGCTCGTGAAGCTTGCGAAGATCGCTCTCCCGCGTCTCTGATCGCCGCTAGCCACCGTCAGTGACGTGAGTAGCGGCGGCGCCCTTCTTTCCTCCGGAGGCGCTGGTCCCAACCGCAGATGAAGACTTCTTTGGTTTCCCCATCACGCTACGGCGGCGCCGGCGGTGAAAACGTACAAAGGACGACGGAAATGTGGAAGGAAATCCCAGCGCGAAGCAAGAATCACTCGAGCGCAAGGAGGCAGTGAAACACAAGAACTGGTGCGGTGAAAACAAACCACGGTTCCCCTCAATGATTATAACAGCAAAGACGACGCATGGCAGCCGTTCATCCAGAAGACCTAATGCCAACGGCAGATCTGGCCGTACACGTGTCAACACCACAACGAACCGTCGTTACCACGCCGTCCACTACGTGCGGAAATCGAGGAGACGCCGTAATTATCTCCACGCCGCGCGTGACCGGTCAATTCAAAGTCAGCAAGTGGGACCCACGTTCGTCCAGTTAAGTCATCTCTGGCGTAGCAGACGCTTGAGGTCATCGATCGTAAGCACTGATGTCATCAAAAGCTATACTAGCACTTTCTTCGGCTCCACAGCTAAGAGTACTCACTCGAATCTTCGATTCGACTAAATACTCGGGGGCTACTCCTATCAGGAGCGCTTGCCGCGCACCCGGAAGATGAATCAAGACAAAGTATTTCTTCGAGTCATACGTTGAGTCTACGACTCCACTATGGACTCGGGGGCTACTCCCATAGGGAGGAGGAATTTAAGCATCCGAAAATTTTCGTGTCCTACGGACTTAACAACTAAACAATGCTTGAACTAAAGTCTCTGCTCGAGTCTACGACTCGAACAGACACTCGGGGGCTACTCCCATAGGGAGCGCTGGTCGCGCACCCTATGAAATCTTCGACTGCGATCTTTCGGATCAGCACGCAAAAACTTTTTGGCAACTCTGCCCCAACAAAACGCTGAGTGAGCGACAATCTCCTTGGCCACCCGAAGCACCTCCGTGGTGACAAATGTTCGGATACTGCGTCTGCGACACAAAGATAAGACCTGCAGATATCATCTGATGGCCTGGCAACGTACACGATTGCGCTCTGCTAGTATAAATCCATGCCAACAGGCGTGATGAAAAATCCTGATGGACGCGTTGGGTACATCAATTAAAAACACTGGAATTCCACTCCTGTAAGTCCTCCACGGCCTGAGTCGAATTACGCCATCATATGTTCCAGGTCCGAGTAAAGGGACTCGAACTTGAAGAAGATCGTGTTGTTTCGTCCTAAGACAGTTAACTGACCCTGATCCGTCGGGTGAGTCAGGCGCACGCATCAACAATCCCTACACACTTTTATTATTAATACATAGTTGCACCCGAAAGATGGAAGAGTCCTCAGCCGAATCTACGATTCGACTGATCACTCGGGGGCTACTGACATGGTTATACCCTACGAGTACGTGACTTCAGCATACCTGGTCCAGCCCAAGGAAGGCCCACAACAGATATACGCTGGCCCACGATGATTTTCGGGTGGCTAAGGCCCATGACGCCTTCGGATCCTTGGAGAGCAAGACTAGCATAGATAGGAAATTCAAAGGGGTAAAACCCTAGAACTTGTAACCGACTAGGACTATGCCCGGGACCTGCCTAAGTCTATATAAAGGCCAGGAGGGTACGTCCTAGATCTCTCGACTCATACTTTCGCACGCACCTCCACGCCAGATCGAATCTGCGCACCCTGTAACCTTCGGTTCCGCCGTAATCAAGAGCAGACAAGCAGGAGTAGGGTTTTCCCTCCGGGGGCCTGAACCTGGGTAAATCTCGTGTCCCCTGGTTGCTTGTCTGTTAACCGTGCCACGATCTCCAGCATCCCCATCTTCTCCAAAACCCAAGTCCATAACAATGGGCATTGATGAGATTAAACCTCGTCAGCGACCTCCTCTCCTTTTCCCCCAGTCTTCCCCCTCTCTCTGCCCTAGGCTGCTTAGAATCGACCCCGAACCACCCACTGCTCCGACGAGCTCCAGCTTGAATTCCGGCCAACCACCGTCGCCCCTTGCCCTCCTGACACCGCGAGTGAGTTCCCCATCTCCTTCTGCACTTGCCAGTATCACCCACTCGCCCGCGCGCGCTCCCATTCATCGGCAACCTCAACATCAAGCAAGCGCCGCCGTTTGTCTCAACTCCGGTGACGTCTCCTGGTAATTCCCGACCGCCCCCGTCCTTCTTTTTGATGCTCACGTATTTGCCAGGCTCGTGCGCGTCTAACACTCTGCTTGTGTCACTCTGGCATGGTCTACAACTCCGGCAACAACGACGAACAACCGTGCCCGACGTCTGCCTCTACTCCGATGAGGAATCCCCACCGTGTCTGTGCACCTCTTGACAAGCCGCTGCCACGTTGAGCTCCAGCATGCCTCTGCGAGTCTAGTAAGCACTTCCACTGACCCCAGCCCCCTCTTTAGCCACCACGACGCCGTAGACCGAGCGCGCCGCCGCTCGCCGTCGCCGCGCGCCGCCAGAATTTGGTCGCTTGATCGCGAACCGTTGGATCTAGATCTGATGGGCTAGATAGATCACTTACGCGAAGGGGTACGAACAGATCTGGGCCGTGCAGATTAAGTTAGATCTAACGGCTCACGTGTGTGATCCTGAGTGAAGCGGTATCAACCAATAGGAGCACGCCGCGTGGCTGGGATTTGAATTTAAAAACTGGATTAGATCTATTAGATATTAAAACTTGTTTAATTCATAACTTTTGATTCCCACGTCCAAATTTGATTAATTTTATATCAATGGAATCAGGAGAGAAAGCCCTTTCCATTTATGCAATGTGTTTAATGTTTTGTTTCTGTTAAAATGGTTATTTTTACAGAAACATGTGTAGGCCTATTTTGAGTATACTAATTATTTGAGAAATGTTTTAATATTCAAATAAAGGTTGTTTGGCAAGTTTTGAACTTGTTTATGAACCAGTACTGTGCACTTGTCTTGTTAAGTATAGAAAATCATCACGTATCATATTGCATGCATCCATATATTTTTGCTTGTATTTGTTTTGTATGTGATTTGGAGCTATCATTTTATGTGTAGATTTTGGTGCAAATAGTGATTGTGATTGTGAGGATTGTAGATACTCTCCAAACTACCAAGGCAAGTGGTGCTTCATGATTTTATCCCTATGTTTTTCAACTATGCATTAGAAATATTTTGCTAGTCTTGCATGGTTATATTTTGCTTATATGCTATGCTTGGGAAATCCTAGTAGTTGTAGAATTGCTAGAAATTTCTAAGTTAAGATGATTATCTATGCCATGCTTAGCCTATATAGTAGCAACCAAGGGTGGCTATATGTTCATGCTATGAATAAATATTTCTAAGTCTTTGGACTATGTTTTTGCTTAATAAAACAACTAAGTAAATGAATCACCAGGGTGGAATGGTTGTGAATGGGTTATGTTGAGTGGTTACACAAGGCCCATTTCTATGGTTTACCTTGTTTATCTCACTTGTGGAAAGCCACCCAGGAACAAAGGGATTTGAGAGGCCAAATGTTAAGAAGCTTCTAGTGCAGCCACTTGGCAATATGGGCTCTGCCTGGATCACATAGGTTGCAATAACTTAGCCATTTGGACAGTTGGTGGTAGTGGGATGATAGGTTGGAACGCGTCCATTTGGTCTAAGGGAAGGCTTCTGAAAGGTCCTGTCTTGGTGAAAATCAAGTCTTGTGGGGAAAGTGCACAACCTCTGCAGATGGAAGAATCTAAGTACTTAGCCATGTCCTTGGTATTGGACAATTTGAGCATCAAGACATGGAAGCTATCAAGAATCTCCTCATCCCAATTTCTAAGTAAAACTTGTGGTTGAACAAGGGTGAAGGACCCCAATGTCTATTGGTGGTTCCTTGGGAAAAGTTTTTGACAAAGAAACTTAGTATTTTCAACTGATAGGCAAAACTTATTTTAGGCAAAGCAAGCGTAAGCTACATAGACAAATTGCATATAGATTTTAGTCCACCAAAAATCTACTAAGGTACCACTTGCCAATACTATTCCAATGTATTGACCCACTGTGGCTGTAACTTGTGATGTTGAAGGTTATTCTGACGATGATTAGGAGTCATGAGTCTACACTCAACATGCTTGCCTGTGGCACATGAAGATTAAGACTTATTTATCTTATTACTTATTTAAACTCTTGTACTAGGCCTGTGGCCATGGAGTTGTAAAAGACTATGTTTGTCTTTGGAATGACTGTAATAATGACCTTTGTTTCTGTGTACTTCATCTTAAACTGTGGATACTAGCATTGATCCAGGAACTAGCATTGCAATCACAGGGATCCTTTTTTCCTTTATAAAGGAGGGATCTTACAGATGGTATCAGAGCACTGTGTTGCCTGTAGGATTATGACCCTAGGATTGGAAACCACTAAGGAAATTTTTTCAACAACTTCCACACTTGTATTTTCTTCTCGTAAACTTTTCTAAACTTCTTTCTCATCTCTATTTGTAGATGAACTCCATCAACAAAGCCGTAAGGAAGGGTCCACTCATGACAATGACTTTGGAATGTGAGACAGAATTCCCCAAGGCTCTCAAGGACCTCATGGTTGCAATGGGAATACATGGTGTAGCTGTGTACAAAGTTTTTCCTGTGATGGATGAAGGAGTTGAGTACTGGTGGGTGCAACTTCACTTGTATAAAAACAAGGAAGACAACCAAAGGAATCAGGATTCTGCATGGTCACCAATTCAGTGGTGCACACTACATTCTTTGATTCAGCAAGGGATGCAGCTTAGAAGGCCATCAAAGAACTTGGTGATAGAGTCAAGTGCAGAATGCTCAACACTCAGAATGACCTAAAGGAAGAAATGAAACATACCCAAGAGTTGGAGGCTACCAACCAAACCTTAAGGGGAGAGATTATAGACTTAGTAATGGAATCATGTGCTCTATATAGACAGATTGCTTCTAGAAATATACTGTTAACCAACTTGGCAAGTGAGTTGGGATTGTAACGTACTTCGTTAGTTGGACCACCACACTTATCATTTTTTTTCCAAATGTTGTTGAAAATAAGTTGAACCTTGGTTGTTTGTAATGTATCCATGTATGCCATGACTTGTGTGTTTTGATTTCCAAAGTTATGCATGTGATGCCTTGTCTTGTGATTTGTCTTAAATTGTGTTGATTCTAACTTTTCCTATCTTATTAAATAGATGCCTAATGTTACCATCAGCACTGTTGAAGAGTTCCAGGGAACTCTTTTTGGCCCTCGTATTATTGAGCTCACTAGTTTGGTCAATCTCCCTCTTCCTACCATCATGGTACTTCCCCTCACCAAGTTTGAGAGGAAAGACCTTTGGGGCTTCAAGGTCAATCAGCCCGGACGCCAGACTGAGCCTACCACGGAGGAAATCATCTTCAAGCTCATGCATGATGATAAGGAGAGAGGCCTAGAGGTAGTCATGCAAGACTTGATTGGACGTCTGTTAGGGAGACACTCTTGACAGGTTAGAGGTACTCACTTCCACGCCTTCGGTAGACGTGATGAGGATGGTGAGGCCATTGACTTCGAGGATACTTCGAGGGAGACAGCAGAGCCGATTCGTCTATACCTCCAGGACTTAGAGGTTCTTCTTAGGCACGTGGACACTGATAGGACCAACGTCATGCTCAGCAATGACGAACTCTAGGTGCAGCTTCGTGAGAAGGACAAGATCTTCGCGGAGCAAGATGAGATAGTCAAGGAGATGGAGGCCAAGTTTGAGAGTCAAGATAAAAAGTTCAAGAATCAAGAGAAGCGAGTCCAGGATAGGAACAAGAGGATTTGAGATATGACTGCAGAACTAGAGAACAAGGACTTAGAGCTCGAGCATCAGCAGACTGTGATCGAGAGGCTTCGTTCTCAGAAGAGGGCTCTCAAAGCCAAAGTAGAGACCTTGACCACCAATGTCGAGGAATACAAGACCGCTATGGAGAATGCAGGTCTTAAATTTGTTGAGGAGGAGGTTGATGCCGAGGAGTAGTGATGACTACTCATTTATCATTTATTTATCATGCTTTTTATTGAGTCGCAATGACCATCCAACATGTGGATGGCTTGCTATTGGTGTGTTTACTTTGCAAACTTGTCGTTTATGTTGTTGAACTATTATTATTTTGATGCATGTTTGGTGATTGTTTATGTGATGTATTGTGCATGTTAGCATCTATGGGTATCTCATTCTTATCTCTATTGAACAAACCACAGATGCCTCCCCGTCGTGCAAATCCCAATCTCAACAACAACAACATCACCCCTGAGATGCAGCAAATGGTGACAGCTCAGACTCAGCTGATGCAAATGATGACTACGTTCATCCAGAATCAGAACAATAACAACAACAACAATAACAACAATAACAACAACCCACCGGGTTTTGACATGCTTACCAGGTTCTTGAGATTGAGGCCAGCAAAGTTCTCAGGAACAACTGATCCTATGGTGGCCAATGATTGGATACGCTCTGTGAACAAGGACTTGGTAACAGTTGGCTGTACTGATGAGGAGAAAGTTAGATTGCAGCTCACTTTTTGGAAGGACCAGCAGCTACTTGGTGGGATAACTTCCAGATCACCACTCCCATTGCAGATGTGACATGGGCTATCTTTGAAGATGGTTTCCGTACTGCTCACATCTCATCCGGAGTGATGAGTTTGAAGAAGAAAGAGTTCCATAACCTGAAGCAGCGCCACCGCAGCGTGGCTGGATATATTGAAGAGTTCAACAATCTGGCGCGATATGCACCGGATGAAGTTGACACTGATGCTAAGAGGAAGGAAAAGTTCCTTGAATGGTTGAATGATGAACTGAACCTGCAGTTGAAGGGTCCCAACCTTTAATAAGATTGATCCCTCCTGTGTTTACAATGCTAGTCCCTGGATCAATAGCTAGCATCCACAGTTGAGATGTAATATCAAGAAACAAAGGTCATATTATAACTTTATAACCAGAAATAACATAATTTTATTACATCTTTCATAGCTCATATGGCTATTACATTACATTGCAGCGGAATAACAATAAGTATGGGTCCATCATCTTCAAAGTGCCACAGGCAGATGTTGGTTGTAGACTTTGTAATCCTAAACAATCAATCTTCACTAAAATCAATCAAACCTGCAACATACAAGTTACAGCCACAAGGGTCAATACATTTGAACTGTATTGGCAAGTGATACTATGTAGTATAGTGGAATCTATCATCTACATGCATTTGGCTAAGTGGAATTGAGGCTTGCATTGCTCAAAGTAGATTTTTCCTATCATTTTGAAAATACTAAGTTTTTGCTTGACAAAATCATTTCTCCTCAATCAAAGATTTCAAGATCCTTGTACCAAGCCATCTCTCCATCAATGATTGAAGAATTCAAACAACCCTTGTTCAAACCACAAGATTTTAATTTAGAAATTGGAATGATGAGATTCTTGATTGCTTCCATGTCTTGATGCTCAAATTGTCCTTTACCAGGGACATGGCTAAGTACTTAGATTTTTCACTCTGCAGAGGTGGTGCACTTTCCCCACAAGACTTGGTTTCCCAAGACAAGATCTTTCAGAAGCTTTCCCTTAGACCAAAATGGACGCGTTCCATCCTATCAAACACTACCACCCACTGTCCATTTGTCTAAGTTCTTGCAACCTATATGATCATGGCAGAGCCCATATTGCCAAGTGGTTGCACTTGAAGCTTCTCAACATTTGACATCTCAAATCCCTTTGTTTCCTGGGTGGCCATCCACAAGTGAGATACACAATCCAAGTCTATGGCATTGTGAACCACTCAACATAACCCAATCCTTCCATTTCCACCCAGGTGATACATTAACTTAGTTGTTTTATTAAACAAAATCACAAGTCCTTAGACTTAGAATATTTTTCCATAGTGTGAATATATATTCCACCCATGTTTTCTATTAGCTAGGCTAAGCTTGGTAGTAATAGGGATCTTTAACTTAGGAAATCCTACTAAGGATTCCTCTACTAGGTTTTCCTATAGCAAGATCTATACATAGCAAAATCCTTGCAAGTTTACTTAGCAAAATCACTAATGCATAGAGAAAGTAATGGGATAAAAGTATGAAGCATCACTTGCCTTTTTGGTAGAGTATAGGTTCACTTCTTGATCTCTGCAACAATCACACTCTTCAAGTCACTACAAATCAATCAAGCAAGGCACAAACTCAATCTACCAATCAAGCAAAACAACACACATAAATAACAAAGTCAAAGAAATGCATGTAAGCATGCCAAGCTTTGTTTTGTTTGAAAAAAGTGGTTCCTAGTGGGTCATAGACATTTGGGTACATCTAATGGTCATTTCCTAAAGTGGCCAAGTCATTTGCAAAAGGTTTCACTTTAAAACCATTTTCAAAACAAAGTGTCATTTTATGTGGTGTAGAAATATTTTTATTAAGGCATTAGCCTATATGTTTCACCAAATGAGTTGCTATTGCAAAACTTGGTGTTTTGGGTCAGTAGGTTTGGTCCAAACTATTTTCTCAAGGTTTTCTTTCCATAAACATTTTTATAATAAAATCAACCATTTTATTTAGCTAGAAATGGACTAAACTAATTAATCCATTCCAAACTTTTCCAAATTCATTTTCCAAACCATGGGTTGGTTCCTAGGGTCAGTAAGGTCACAACAATCCAATTTGCAAAGGTTTTATCCCTAAATTCAATTTTAAACAATTTTTATACTCTAAACAAGTACACAAATGTTTCTGCAAATTCAAACAAGCTATCAGATACTATTTTCAAAACTAAGGCCATGGTTAGTTAGGGCTTGTTCTCCTGAATTCATTGATATAAAATTTGCAAAATTTGGACGTGTGGTTTGAAAGTTATAGGGTTTTCAAAATGGCATTTCAATCTGATTTCAATTTCTGTTTTTAAACAGACAGGTGACACGCGGCGTCATTCTACTGGTTGATACCGGTTCGGCCGGATCGGGCGATGCTGGTCGTTGGATCTAATTATCATCGCGCGGCTCAGATCATTCGATACCCCTTCGCTCACTTTCTTTCCTAGCCGCTGGATCAAGATCGGACGGTGCTCAGGAGGTTGACCAATAGCTGGCGGCGCCGGCGGCGACGACTGGCGGCGCACGCTCTGTCCGAGGTGGTCTGGCCGTTCTAGGAAGCGAGAGAAGAGGAGGTGAGGCTCACCGTGATCGCAGGGTCGTGGGGAAGCTCGACGTGGTTTCGAGGAGGCGAGGGGCGCACTGGGGCGGTACTAATCGCTCGCCGGAGTTCCTGCTTCCGTCAGGCACGCTCGGTTGTTGTCGGGAACAAGGCTACAAGGCACGCCGGTGCATAACAGAGGGAGCGTTAGACACGTACGAGGAAGGGGAGTACGATAGTGTCAACTAGAGAGGAGGGGGCGGTCAGGGATTACCAGAGGAGCTCGTCGGAGAATGGCAGACGCGGCGGCGTTCGAAAGCTTGATGTAGCCGACGCTATGGGGCGCCCGCGGTTGAGAGGAGGATGCTGGGAGATGCGTCTGGTTGTGGGGAAGCTGTGAGCTTGGTCAATGAAGCAAGGGGAGGTCTGGTTTCGCCGGAATCATCACCGGAGCATCATCGGAGACAGAGCAGTCGAGGAGAAATTGTGGCGGCCTGGAGGCGTGTCGAGGAGGGGCGTCTGGGGGAAACAGAAGAGGGGAGGCTGGCGCTTTAAGGTGCTTGATCGCGGCGAGTTATGGTGGCTGCGTTAAGGCGTATTGATGCCGCGATTCAATGCTAGCAACGGCGACGAGAGGAGGAAGAAGCAGTCGCGGGGTGGAGAAGGAGAACAGTAGAAAGGGGTCCATTCGTCAGTGGGAAAAGGAGGGAGAGGTCCACCAGTCGGTGTCTGCGTGGGTTGTTTCTGTGGTGAAGAAAAACGGTCCGGGGGAGAGGACAGATGGGCTAGGTGGGCTGCTGTTGGGCCACTTCGTTGGGCTGGTATGTTTCCTCTATTTTTTTCTGTCTATTTGTTTTATTCTTTTCTAATTCTTTTTCTGTTTTGAAATTCAAACAATTATTCACACATTCAAACAACACTCAAATTAATTCAAACAAACACTCAACTTTACTTTGAATTTGGTTCTGTTTTTCAACATAATCCAAATCTCAAAACAAAATAATACTTTTATTCTTTTTAAGATCCATTCTTTAATTTAAATAAATGGATATTTTAGTTATTTAATAATATAGGGTTTGTTTTAATTAATATAATCTTCATTTAAAATCCAAACACTTTCAAATCTAAATCAGTAGGTTTATTTGGAAATACAGAATATTTGGAAAATTTGTTTAAAACAAAATAACCTCTTATTTTAGGGTCCATTAGTAATTAAATAAAATGGGCCTTAGCTATTAAATCAAATAGAGTTTGATTCTATTAATAAAATCTTTATTTGAAACCTAAATATTTTCACAACCAAATCAGTAGGTTTTATTTGGAAATAATAAATACTTGGAAACTTGTTTTAAAACAAAATAACATTTTATTTTAGAGTCCATTATTAATTAAATACAATAGACCTTCATTATTAAACCAAATAGGTTTTGTTTTATTGAGATAATTTATGTTGAAATCTAAAATAAAGCCAAAACACTTTAGTAGGTTTTAATTAAAAAAAATAAAATACTTAGAAAACTTATTTAAAATAATTTAATAAGCTTTGATGTTTTAATTAAAATGGTAAAACCTTTTATTAAATAAAGTTGGATATTAAATCCTTATTATTTTATTTAAACAATCCTTTATTATTTTTAATTAAACCTTTGCTATTTTATTTAAAATAAAATGTTTTAATTCAAAAGCTTGGCCAAGGTTTAATTTGGCTTTATAAAATGTTCTTTATTTATAAACTTCTATTTCATTTGAAAACAAAATCTTTTATTAAAAGATCTATAGTAGTAGTACCAAAATATTTTATTTTCCTTTATTTTAAAATGTTTATCCTTTTAAATCCCTTTAGGATTTTATATAATTCAAATGGGTTTGAAGTTCCAATTGAGTTCAAAAAGTTTCTTCTGGCCCTGAAAATCAACAAAGTTTTATTTTATTCATTTATTTTCACATTACAAGATTTGGAAAATCTTGGGATGTGACAGGCTACCACCCTTAAAATAAATCTCGTCCCGAGATTTGGGAAGGCTGGGGTTACAAGAAAGTTCAAAACAACTAGGGTTCTACCACCCTTAAAAATTTTCAAACAAAAATTACATAATGTCCTTCTTGGGATCCTGGGAAAACTTCTCTAAGCAACATTTGCATGTGTCTTTTGTTTCTATACTTGACTTCATGGGCCAAGGTTGAGTTTCTCCATAGGCTTGTTTAACTTGTTCTCCATCCTTTCTGGACAATTGTTTGCATAGTGGCCTAGTTCCTTGCATTTGAAACAAATCACTTGGCTGATATCTTTCTTTTCCTTTGGTATCATTGCTTCTTGTTTGTTTCTTTGGCTCTTCTTCTTTTCTGGGCATCCATTGGCATAGTGTCCCATCTCTTTGCAATTGTAGCATTGTACTTGAGTAATATCCTTTTTGTTAGGGTTGGGGCATTTCTTCTTCTTCTTGGGTCTCTCCAAAGCTAGGAGTTCTTCTAGTTCATGTTCTTCATAGGTGGGAGATCTTTCTCTCTTCTTGGGGCATTGATCTTCATGTTCCATGGATGCATGATCCTTGTATCTAAAAACATTGCTAGCTTGGGTTCCTTCTAGAATAACATCCTTGTCATCCTTGTTGTCATTGGCTCTTGGGAGAAAGTTTTCTCTCATGTTGATCATTTGAGTAACCAGTCCTTGCAACAATTGGAATTGAAGTTTCAAAATCCTTTGTATAGCTGGGTCTAGTCCATTGTTGTTGGCTAAAAGCTGAGTTGTCTCTTGGCTCAACTGGTTTTGGGTTGCTATAAGTTCTCTCATGTTGTCTTCTTGGTTGTTGCTATTGTCATCCACCTTGATGTTGGAGTCTCTTGGAGTAGTCATCTGTTTGGGTTGAAGGGAGATTTAGAATAGGCAAGATTTTTCTAAGTACTCAATTCTAATCACACACATCACATCTCACACAAGCAATGTGCAAGCAATCACAAACAAACAATTCACTCAAACAACAAAGTTCAAGCACATACTTAGGCAACAAAATATTTTGTTACACCACATAGGTTAGTGTGTTTTGACTTAACTAAATATGGTGGTCTATCTATATGGTTCACTTGTGATTTTTCTTTCCTTCATGGTTCTTCTTCTTGCATGAGATCTTGGTTTCCTTGAGAAAAACTCTTGGTGGCAAGACTTCAAAGTTATTGATGGCTCCTTCTTATTTTGCATTCCCTCAGTCTCTAAATCTTGAGTTAGGTTTCCTTATTTCACTTGTAGTCCTTAGTGGTTTCCAAGTTGGATGTCCTTGGGGAATATGCTGAAGATGTTGAAGTCATTAGAGTTGAAGATGTTGAAGTCATTAGAGTTGAAGAAGTTGAAGAAGTCCTTTGCATATGATGAAGTCTTTGGTCTTGGGGTAGGTTTTCCATCAAGTTGAAGTAGAAGAGATGTAGAGTTGAAACCAAAGTGGTTGAGGGAAGAGTTTACAAGTGTTTTTGTAAATAAGTTTTTGGAACAAGACAACTCCTATTTTCCTAAGGGTTTTTGTCCAATCCTAGGTTTACAAATCCTACAGGCAACACAATGCTCTGATACCATCTGAAGGGTCCCAACCTTTAATAAGATTGATCCCTCCTGTGTTTACAATGCTAGTCCCTGGATCAATAGCTAGCATCCACAGTTGAGATGTAATATCAAGAAACAAAGGTCATATTATAACTTTATAACCAGAAATAACATAATTTTATTACATCTTTCATAGCTCATATGGCTATTACATTACATTGCAGCGGAATAACAATAAGTATGGGTCCATCATCTTCAAAGTGCCACAGGCAGATGTTGGTTGTAGACTTTGTAATCCTAAACAATCAATCTTCACTAAAATCAATCAAACCTGCAACATACAAGTTACAGCCACAAGGGTCAATACATTTGAACTGTATTGGCAAGTGATACTATGTAGTATAGTGGAATCTATCATCTACATGCATTTGGCTAAGTGGAATTGAGGCTTGCATTGCTCAAAGTAGATTTTTCCTATCATTTTGAAAATACTAAGTTTTTGCTTGACAAAATCATTTCTCCTCAATCAAAGATTTCAAGATCCTTGTACCAAGCCATCTCTCCATCAATGATTGAAGAATTCAAACAACCCTTGTTCAAACCACAAGATTTTAATTTAGAAATTGGAATGATGAGATTCTTGATTGCTTCCATGTCTTGATGCTCAAATTGTCCTTTACCAGGGACATGGCTAAGTACTTAGATTTTTCACTCTGCAGAGGTGGTGCACTTTCCCCACAAGACTTGGTTTCCCAAGACAAGATCTTTCAGAAGCTTTCCCTTAGACCAAAATGGACGCGTTCCATCCTATCAAACACTACCACCCACTGTCCATTTGGCTAAGTTCTTGCAACCTATATGATCATGGCAGAGCCCATATTGCCAAGTGGTTGCACTTGAAGCTTCTCAACATTTGACATCTCAAATCCCTTTGTTTCCTGGGTGGCCATCCACAAGTGAGATACACAATCCAAGTCTATGGCATTGTGAACCACTCAACATAACCCAATCCTTCCATTTCCACCCAGGTGATACATTAACTTAGTTGTTTTATTAAACAAAATCACAAGTCCTTAGACTTAGAATATTTTTCCATAGTGTGAATATATATTCCACCCATGTTTTCTATTAGCTAGGCTAAGCTTGGTAGTAATAGGGATCTTTAACTTAGGAAATCCTACTAAGGATTCCTCTACTAGGTTTTCCTATAGCAAGATCTATACATAGCAAAATCCTTGCAAGTTTACTTAGCAAAATCACTAATGCATAGAGAAAGTAATGGGATAAAAGTATGAAGCATCACTTGCCTTTTTGGTAGAGTATAGGTTCACTTCTTGATCTCTGCAACAATCACACTCTTCAAGTCACTACAAATCAATCAAGCAAGGCACAAACTCAATCTACCAATCAAGCAAAACAACACACATAAATAACAAAGTCAAAGAAATGCATGTAAGCATGCCAAGCTTTGTTTTGTTTGAAAAAAGTGGTTCCTAGTGGGTCATAGACATTTGGGTACATCTAATGGTCATTTCCTAAAGTGGCCAAGTCATTTGCAAAAGGTTTCACTTTAAAACCATTTTCAAAACAAAGTGTCATTTTATGTGGTGTAGAAATATTTTTATTAAGGCATTAGCCTATATGTTTCACCAAATGAGTTGCTATTGCAAAACTTGGTGTTTTGGGTCAGTAGGTTTGGTCCAAACTATTTTCTCAAGGTTTTCTTTCCATAAACATTTTTATAATAAAATCAACCATTTTATTTAGCTAGAAATGGACTAAACTAATTAATCCATTCCAAACTTTTCCAAATTCATTTTCCAAACCATGGGTTGGTTCCTAGGGTCAGTAAGGTCACAACAATCCAATTTGCAAAGGTTTTATCCCTAAATTCAATTTTAAACAATTTTTATACTCTAAACAAGTACACAAATGTTTCTGCAAATTCAAACAAGCTATCAGATACTATTTTCAAAACTAAGGCCATGGTTAGTTAGGGCTTGTTCTCCTGAATTCATTGATATAAAATTTGCAAAATTTGGACGTGTGGTTTGAAAGTTATAGGGTTTTCAAAATGGCATTTCAATCTGATTTCAATTTCTGTTTTTAAACAGACAGGTGACACGCGGCGTCATTCTACTGGTTGATACCGGTTCGGCCGGATCGGGCGATGCTGGTCGTTGGATCTAATTATCATCGCGCGGCTCAGATCATTCGATACCCCTTCGCTCACTTTCTTTCCTAGCCGCTGGATCAAGATCGGACGGTGCTCAGGAGGTTGACCAATAGCTGGCGGCGCCGGCGGCGACGACTGGCGGCGCACGCTCTGTCCGAGGTGGTCTGGCCGTTCTAGGAAGCGAGAGAAGAGGAGGTGAGGCTCACCGTGATCGCAGGGTCGTGGGGAAGCTCGACGTGGTTTCGAGGAGGCGAGGGGCGCACTGGGGCGGTACTAATCGCTCGCCGGAGTTCCTGCTTCCGTCAGGCACGCTCGGTTGTTGTCGGGAACGAGGCTACAAGGCACGCCGGTGCATAACAGAGGGAGCGTTAGACACGTACGAGGAAGGGGAGTACGATAGTGTCAACTAGAGAGGAGGGGGCGGTCAGGGATTACCAGAGGAGCTCGTCGGAGAATGGCAGACGCGGCGGCGTTCGAAAGCTTGATGTAGCCGACGCTATGGGGCGCCCGCGGTTGAGAGGAGGATGCTGGGAGATGCGTCTGGTTGTGGGGAAGCTGTGAGCTTGGTCAATGAAGCAAGGGGAGGTCTGGTTTCGCCGGAATCATCACCGGAGCATCATCGGAGACAGAGCAGTCGAGGAGAAATTGTGGCGGCCTGGAGGCGTGTCGAGGAGGGGCGTCTGGGGGAAACAGAAGAGGGGAGGCTGGCGCTTTAAGGTGCTTGATCGCGGCGAGTTATGGTGGCTGCGTTAAGGCGTATTGATGCCGCGATTCAATGCTAGCAACGGCGACGAGAGGAGGAAGAAGCAGTCGCGGGGTGGAGAAGGAGAACAGTAGAAAGGGGTCCATTCGTCAGTGGGAAAAGGAGGGAGAGGTCCACCAGTCGGTGTCTGCGTGGGTTGTTTCTGTGGTGAAGAAAAACGGTCCGGGGGAGAGGACAGATGGGCTAGGTGGGCTGCTGTTGGGCCACTTCGTTGGGCTGGTATGTTTCCTCTATTTTTTTCTGTCTATTTGTTTTATTCTTTTCTAATTCTTTTTCTGTTTTGAAATTCAAACAATTATTCACACATTCAAACAACACTCAAATTAATTCAAACAAACACTCAACTTTACTTTGAATTTGGTTCTGTTTTTCAACATAATCCAAATCTCAAAACAAAATAATACTTTTATTCTTTTTAAGATCCATTCTTTAATTTAAATAAATGGATATTTTAGTTATTTAATAATATAGGGTTTGTTTTAATTAATATAATCTTCATTTAAAATCCAAACACTTTCAAATCTAAATCAGTAGGTTTATTTGGAAATACAGAATATTTGGAAAATTTGTTTAAAACAAAATAACCTCTTATTTTAGGGTTCATTAGTAATTAAATAAAATGGGCCTTAGCTATTAAATCAAATAGAGTTTGATTCTATTAATAAAATCTTTATTTGAAACCTAAATATTTTCACAACCAAATCAGTAGGTTTTATTTGGAAATAATAAATACTTGGAAACTTGTTTTAAAACAAAATAACATTTTATTTTAGAGTCCATTATTAATTAAATACAATAGACCTTCATTATTAAACCAAATAGGTTTTGTTTTATTGAGATAATTTATGTTGAAATCTAAAATAAAGCCAAAACACTTTAGTAGGTTTTAATTAAAAAAAATAAAATACTTAGAAAACTTATTTAAAATAATTTAATAAGCTTTGATGTTTTAATTAAAATGGTAAAACCTTTTATTAAATAAAGTTGGATATTAAATCCTTATTATTTTATTTAAACAATCCTTTATTATTTTTAATTAAACCTTTGCTATTTTATTTAAAATAAAATGTTTTAATTCAAAAGCTTGGCCAAGGTTTAATTTGGCTTTATAAAATGTTCTTTATTTATAAACTTCTATTTCATTTGAAAACAAAATCTTTTATTAAAAGATCTATAGTAGTAGTACCAAAATATTTTATTTTCCTTTATTTTAAAATGTTTATCCTTTTAAATCCCTTTAGGATTTTATATAATTCAAATGGGTTTGAAGTTCCAATTGAGTTCAAAAAGTTTCTTCTGGCCCTGAAAATCAACAAAGTTTTATTTTATTCATTTATTTTCACATTATAAGATTTGGAAAATCTTGGGATGTGACAGCAGTTAGCTGTGGCCTATGTTCCCACATACCAGTCTCTTTGTGACAAGGCTGCTATTTTGGAAAACAAGATGAAGCAAGTTGAAAGTAGGAAGAGAAAGCACTCTGACAAGCACAACTTGGGATCGTCTCACAAGCATTCCCATTATGATGATAGTGGGAGTTCAGGATCCCACAAGCATGGGAAATTCAACAAGCACCACAACCACAACCATCAGCATGACAACAAGCATCACCGTAGTCATGACAATGACAAGTACAAGAATCACAAGGGTGGATATAAGAGCCACCACAGTGGTAGTGGAAGTGGCAGTGGAAGCCAGCCTGTCAAGAAGGATCTTAGTCAGGTTGAGTGTTTCAAGTGCAAGAAGATGGGGCACTATGCAAATGAATGCCCAGAAAAGAAAGTTGAAGGACCCAACAAGCCTAACCCTTTCTAGAAAGGGCAAGTGAACCACATGAATGTGGAGGAAATTTATGAGGAACCTGATGCTGTTGCTGGTAAGTTCAAACTCAATTCTGTTCCAGCATTTGTTCTCTTTGATACTGGTGCATCTCATTCATTCATATCAAGAGCATTTGTTGAAAGAAATGAACTACCGGTAGAAACTATTGGGTGTCCTATAAAAGTAAGTTCTCCTGGCGGAGAAATGATAGTGAATTCAGGATGTCATGATCTAGTCATAGAGTTTGGGAAGTATAAGTTTCCCGTTAACTTGATAATCCTAAACTCCCAAGGATTGGATGTCATTTTGGGAATGGACTGGATGAATAAGCACAAGGGAGTGATAGATTGTGCCAACCATACTGTCTCACTCACAACTACATAAAACAAAAGGATCAGATTCAAGACCGACTTTGAATAAAAAAGGAGTAAGCTAAATTCTCTTAAGGGGGTTAGCATGGACAGTGTGCCAATAGTGAGTGAATATCCAGATGTGTTTCCGGAAGAATTGCCGGGAATGCCACCAGATAGAGATGTGGAATTTCTCATTGATTTGCTACCAGGATCTGGACCAATAGCAAAAAGACCATACAAGATGTCAGTTGATGAGTTGAAAGAACTCAAGAAGCAGCTTGGAGAACAGTTGCAGAAAGGTTTTATACAACCAAGTTCCTCATCTTGGGGAGAACCAGTTTTGTTTGTGGAAAATAAATATAGAAGTCAAAGGTTATGCATAGATTACCATTCACTCAATGAGGTGACTATCAAGAACAAATACCCTTTGCCTAGAATCGATGACTTGTTTGATCAGCTAGAAGGAGCTTGTGTGTTCTCAAAGATTGACCTTCGGTCAGGTTATTTCCAACTCAAGATAAGGGAACAAGACATACCTAAGACAGCTTTCACCACAAGGTATGGATTGTATGAGTATACCGTGATGCCATTTGGTTTGACCAACACCCCAGCATACTTCATGAATATGATGAACAAGGTGTTCATGGAGTTCCTTGATAAGTTTGTTGTTGTTTTCATCGATGACATTTTGATCTACTCCAAGAGCAAACAAGAGCACGAAGGACATCTACGTTTGATACTAGAGAAGCTTAGAGAGCATAAGTTATATGCCAAATTCAGCAACTATGAATTTTGGTTAAATGAAGTTGGATTTCTTGGACACGTTGTGTCAGGAGATGGTGTAGCAGTTGATCCTGCTAAAGTTTCAGCTGTAACTGAATGGGAATCACCTAAGTCAGTAAAAGAAGTTCGTAGTTTCCTTGGCTTGGCAGGATACTACAGAAGGTTCATTGAGAATTTCTCCAAGGTGGCAAAACCTATGACAGAATTACTAAAGAAAGACAAGAAATTTGCTTGGTCTGAAGGTTGTAAACTCAGCTTTCAAGAATTGAAGAAGAGACTTGTGACAACACCGATCTTGTGTTTGCCAGATTTGGAGAAGGATTTCCAAGTGTATTGTGATGCATCTCGTCAGGGATTAGGTGCCGTACTTATGCAAGAAGGAAAAGTTGTGGCATATGCCTCGAGACAACTCAAAACTCATGAAGTGAACTACCCTACCCATGATTTAGAGTTAGCCTCTGTAGTCCATGCACTCAAAACATGGAGACATTATCTTTTGGGAAAGCGGTGTGAAGTATTCACAGATCACAAGAGTTTGAAGTATATCTTCACCCAGAAGGAAATTAACATGAGACAAAGAAGATGGCTAGAACTTATCAAGGACTATGACTTAAGTTTGCAATACTACCCCGGTAAAGCAAATGTTGTAGCGGATGCTCTAAGCCGTAAGGTTTTTGTGAAAGGCCTTACTAAGGGAGAATTGCCAGATGATCTGTGTGCCCAATTTAGAGATCTCAGATTGGAGATTGTGCCTGAAGGACATCTCATGACCTTGGATGTTCAACCTACTTTGTTGGACAAGATTAAAGAAGCCCATAAGAATGATAAGGAAATTGAAGAGATTAAGGAAAAGATTGGTAAAGGAAAAGCCAAAGGATTCCATGAAGACGAACAGGGTACTTTACGGCATGGAAAACGTATTTGTGTTCCACAAGATACGGAGCTTCGGAAACTGATTTTATAAGAAGCACACAATTCACCGTATTCCATTCATCCGGGTAACACCAAAATGTACATGGATATGAAAGAAAGTGTCACATCCCAAGATTTTCCAAATCTTGTAATGTGAAAATAAATGAATAAAATAAAACTTTAATGATTTTTAGGGCCAGAAGAAACTTTTTGAATTTAATTGGAACTTCAAACCAATTTGAATCAAATAAAGCCTAAAGGGTTTTATAAAGATAAACATTTATTAAAGAAAATTAAAATGTTTTGGAATCACTATTTTGGATCTTTTAATAAAAGTTTTGATTTTCAAAAGAAAAGGTGGATTTATAAATAAAGATTATTTTATAAAGCCAAATTAAACCTTGGCCAAAATTTTGAAAATAAAACACTTTGTTTTGATAAAAATAGCAAAGGTATATTTAAAATAAAATTAATAAGGATTTAATATCCAATTTTATCTAAATAAAAGGTTTTACCATTTTAATTAAAACATCAAAAACTTATTAAATTATTTTAAATAAGTTTTCCAAGTATTTTGTATTCACAAATAAAACCTACTGAATGGTTTTGGCACTATATTAGTTTCAAAAGAAAGTTTCTAATAAAACAAATCCTATTTGATTTAAATAACTAAGGACCATTTTATTTAATTGTTAATGGACCTAAAATAAAATGTTATTTTGTTTTAAACAAGTATTTCAAGTATCTTATATTTTCAAATAAAACCTACTGATTTGGATTTGAAAGTGTTTGGATTTCAGATGAGGATTTTATTAAATAAATCAAACCATGTTAAATAAATAAAGGTCCATTTTATTTAATTAAAGAATGGATCAATAAAATTATTATTTTATTTTGGGCTTTGGTCCAAGTTACTGAACAGAACTAATTTCAAATTACAAAATTTGGGTGTTGTTTGAATTGATTTGGTTGATGTTTTGTTTGTTTGGAAATTCAAAACAGGAAATAAATTTAGAAAAGGAAAAAGATTCAGAAACAAAAAAAAATAAAGAAAAGGACAACCCAACCCATCAGCCCAACAGGCCCAGTAACCAACCCAGCTCCCCTCCCCGAAGCGTTTCTTTCCACTCGGAACCGCACCCACACAGAGACTGATCGGTGGACCCAACTTCCTTTCCTTTCTTTCACTGCCAAGCGGACCCCACCCTCTCCTGTTCATCGTCCTCCCCGCAGCGACCCGTTCCTCCTCGTTCTGCCGTTGATTCTCCGGCTTAAATTCGACTTAACACCACGTTTATTCCTCGCGGTGATCAAGCACCTTTAAACGCCAGCACGTCCTCTCTCGTTCCCCTCTGTTTCCTCCCCCAAGCACGCCCCCAGTCCACAGAATTTTGCCTTGTACTGCCACGGCTCCGACGATGCTCCGGTGAGGATTCCGGCCAGCACACGCCCCCTCCTGCCTCCCCGAGCACACGAGCATGCTCACCGCATCCTGGCGCATCTTCCCGTGCTTTTCATTCATCCGCGGGCGTCCCTGAGCATCGGCAACGACAACCTCCAGCACCGCTGCCGTCTGGTTCTTCTCTGACGTCGTCTCCCCGGTAAACCAAACCGCCCCTCCTCTTCTCTTTCACGCACGCGTCACCGCACAGACCTTGCGCAGCTAACCTTGCCCTCTGTTTACCTTCGTGTGATATGTAGCGTCGATACCGATCGCGAGCAGGACCATCTGACGCCGTCGACGACTCCGGCGAGCGATTACCTCCATCTCCATGCACCCCTTGCTTCCTCGAGAGTACCTTGAGCACCACCTCGTCCTCGCGAACCCGGTGAGCACACTCTCCGTCTGCCTCGCTTCCTAGAACCACCGTAGCATCACTGCCTGGCCGTGCGCCGCCGCAAGCCACCGCCAGCGCCGCCGATCCTTGACAAGCGTGCTAGCAGCCGTAGGATTCAGATCCGACGCTCACGATTAGTTCACTTAGCCGTGAAGAGTTACGCACTCTAGACCGCACGATCTGACTTAATCCAACACGCCACAGCCGCGATCCACACCGAACCGGTACCAGCGAATGACGTTGCCCCGCGTGTCACCTATTCGGTTTAAAAACAGATTTGAAAACAGAATTATTTGCAAACTTCAAACCCCTATAACTTTCAAACCACACGTCCAAAAATTACAAATTTTATGTCGTTGGATTCAGGAGAGCAAGCCCTAGCCAACTGTGGAATTAGTTTAGCCAATAGTATTTGTTAGTTTGCTTGTTTTTGCAGATTCTTTTGTGAGCTTGTTTAGAGTATAAAAATTGTTTAAAATTGATTTTAGGGTTAAAACTTCTGCAAAATGGTTTGTTGTGACCTTACTGACCCTAGGAACCAACCCTTGGTGTTAAAAATGATTTTGGAAAGATTTAGGTTGGATTACTTGACTTAGCCATTTTCTAGCCAAATAAAAAGAATGGTTTTTGTTATAAAAATGTTTATGGAAAGAAAACTTTAAGAAAATGATTTGATCAAACCCACTGACCCAAAACACCAAGTTTTGCAATAGCAAACTCATTTGGTGAAAAACTTAAAAGTTTTGTTTTGATAAAAACATTTTCCATCACATAAAATGATGGAGGGATTTCAAAATAGTTTTGAGATAAAACCCTTTTTGCAAATGACTTTGCCATTTTGGTAAATGACCACTTTGGACTTTACAAAGTCTAGAAGCCTAGTGGAGACCACCTTTGCAATTAGTACCATCTTTTGCATGCTTGCATGCATGATTTAAATCCCATAGTTTTATGTGTGTATGAAATGTTGTTTGCTTGAATATTTGGAATGCTAGTTGATTGGTGTTTTGCTTGACTACTTGTAGTGAAATTTAGCAAAGTGTGAGACTAGCAAGATCAAGAAGAGAACCACCGTTCCCTACCAAAAAGGCAAGTGATGCTTCATACTTTTTGTCCCATTACTTTCTCTATGCATTAGTGATTTTTCTAAATAAAACTTGCATGGAATTTTTGCTAAGTATAAACCTTGCTATAGGAAAACCTAGTAGATGAAACCTTAGTGGAAATCTTCCTAAGTTAAGATTCCTACTACTATCAAGCTTAGCCTAGCTAATAGAAAACATGGGTGGAATATATGTTCACACTATGGAAAAATATTCCAAGTCTAAGGACTTGTGATTTTGTCTAATAAAACAAGTAAGTTAATGAATCACCTGGGTGGAATGCGCTTGCTTGGTGGTGTTTGGTTGAGTGGTTCACAAGGCCATGGACTTGGATTGTGTATCTCACTTGTGGTATGCCACCCAGGAACAAAGATATTTGAGATGTCAAATGTTGAGAAGCTTCAAGTGCAACCACTTGGCAATATGGGCTCTGCCATGATCATATAGGTTGCAAGAACTTAGCCATATGGACAGTTGGTGGTAGTGTTTGATAGGTTGGAACGCGTCCATTTTGGTCTAAGGGAAAGCTTCTGAAAGATCTTGTCTTGGGAAACCAAGTCTTGTGGGGAAAGTGCACCACCTCTGCAGAGTGTAGAATCTAAGTACTTAGCCATGTCCCTGGTAAAGGACAATTTGAGCATCAAGACATGGAAGCAATCAAGAATCTCATCATTCAAATTTCTAAGTTAAAACTTGTGGATTGAACAAGGGTTGTTTGAAATCTTAAGTCTTTGATTGGGAGATGCCTTGTAAAGGATCTTCAATCTTGGATTGAGAAAAATGATTTTATCAAAGCAAAAACTTAGTATTTTCAAATGTTAAGGAAAAATCTATTTTGAGCAATGCAAGCCTCAAACTCCACTTAGCCAAATGCATATAGATGATAGATTCCACTATATTATTATAGTATCACTTGCCAATACAATTCAAATGTATTGACCCTTTGTGGCTGTAACTTGTATGTTGCAGGTTTGATTGTTTTTAGTAAAGATTGATTGATTAGGATTACAAAGTCTACAACCAACATCTGCCTGTGGCACTTTGAAGATGAAGGACCCATGACTATAATTTTTCCGCTGCAATGTAATGTAATAGCCAAATGAGCTATGTTTGATGTAATAAACTTATGTTATTCCTGGTTATAAAGTTATATTATGACCTTTGTTTCTTGATATTACATCTTAACTGTGGATGCTAGCTATTGATCCAGGGACTAGCATTGTAAACACAGGAGGCTCTATCTTATTAAAGATTGGGACCCCTACAGAAAGATTTTGGTGGAATAATCTCAGGAAGGACATCGCCGAACATATTGCTTTGTGTGATGTATGTAGTAGAGTGAAAGCGGAACATCAGAAACCAGCAGGATTGTTACAACCACTACCTATTCCTGATTGGAAGTGGGATAAGATTGGTATGGATTTCATTACCGGATTGCCAAGGACCCGGTCAGGATATGATTCTATATGGGTAGTAGTGGATCGCCTAACTAAAGTGGCTCATTTCATACCCGTGAAGACGACCTACACTAGTGCTAAGTTAGCCAAGATATATATGAGTAGAATTGTGTGTCTACATGGAGTACCCAAGAGTATTGTGTCTGATAGGGGAACTCAATTCACTTCTCATTTTTGGAGGCAACTACATGAGTCATTGGGAACGAGGTTGGAATTCAGTACCGATTTTCATCCTCAAACTGATGGACAGACAGAAAGGACTAATCAGATTCTTGAAGATATGTTGAGGGCATGTGCCCTAGACTATGGAGCCAGTTGGGATGAAAGTCTGCCTTACGCAGAATTCTCTTATAATAATAGCTATCAAGCCAGTATTGAGATGGCACCATTTGAGTTTCTCTATGGGATAAAGTGTACCACCCCATTGCTATGGAATGGTGTGGGAGAAAGTAGTTTGTTCGGACCAGAACTTATCAAAGAGGCTGAAGAGAAAGTCAAGCTGGTTAAGGATAGGTTGAAGATAGCATAGTCCCGACAAAAGAGCTACGCAGATCCTAAGCGTAGATAAGTCACCTATGAAGTTGGTGATAGAGCTTATCTTAGAGTGTCACCACTTCGTGGAGTGAAGAGGTTTGGTGTCAAAGGTAAATTGGCCCCAAGATATGTTGGACCATTCAAGATTCTGAGTCGCAAAGGAGAAGTAGCCTATGAGATTGAATTGCCAGAGTCTTTGTCAGCAGTTCATAATGCGTTTCATGTGAGTCAGCTTAAGAAATGTCATCCAGAAATGGAAGAAACTTCTTTGAAGGATACTATACCTTTGGAAGAAGTCCAATTGGAAAGTGATCTCACTTATGAAGAGAAACCTATCAAGATTCTTGAGACTGCAGAAAGAGTTACTCGCACTAAGACTATCAAATTCTGCAAAGTTCAATGGAACCATCATTCCGAAGAAGAAGCAACATGGGAAAGAGAAGATGATCTTCGGAAAGACCACCCTCACCTATTTGCTAGCCAATCCGAATCTCGAGGGCAAGATTCACCTTAAGGGTTTTAGATTTGTAACATCCCTAAAATCATGTTTCAAAAACTCATGCATATCATCCATGCATCCATGATCATGTAGGATTCCATTTCAAAATCATTTCAAAACAGGAGCATATGTGCTCATTATTTTATGTATGAATGCTCTAGCCTTTGTGCTACTTGCTATTGAGAAAGGTACTCATATTCTCTCAGTATTGTTTAGAATCCTAACTTAAGTGATTCCAAAGGCTTGAGACAAGTTTCAAAACAAGTATGAAATAAAACCAAAGTTTATGCCTTTTATTATATCTTCCAAAGGCTTGATTTCATTTTATTTTTCAAATGACCCAAGTAGGTTTGAGTGAACAGATGTGTTTGACACATATTTGAGTACAAAGTTCACTATACAAAAGACCAGAGAAATTTTGAAATCAAACTGATTTGAAATGAAGTTTGAAAATCATTTTAGAAAATCAAACAGAAAAAGAAAAGGATTAAAGTGGAAAAAAAATAAGCAGCCAGCCATTCTGGCCCAACCCAGCCCAATTCGACCTAGCTAGCCCAGCAACCCTCCCGCGAACCGTTTTTTCTTTACTCGCAAACGAACCCACCGAGTGACTGACCGCCTGTCCCCACCTCCCCTCTATTTCTCTCACTGACAACCGTGGCCCACTCGACTGTCGTCGTCTCCACCCTGCGACCCCTTCTTCCCCAAATTACGCCGGTTGTTTTCGGTGATTAAACCTCGCTTCAATTTGATTGATTGCGCGAGTAATTTCCTCCCCCGACCTTGCGTACTTAATCGCCCGCGACCTCCTCTCCTTTTCTCCCAGTCTTCCCCTCTCTCCGCCCCTAGGCTGCTCAAAATCGACCCCGAACCACCCACTGCTCCGACGAGCTCCAGCTCGAATTCCGGCCAACCATAGTCACCCCTTGCCCTCCTGACACCGCGAGTGAGTTCCCCATCTCCTTCTGCACTTGCCAGTATCACCCACTCGCCCGCGCGCGCTCCCATTCGTCGGCAACCTCAACGTCAAGCAAGCGTCGCCGTCTGTCTCAACTCCGGTGACGTCTCCTGGTAGTTCCCGACCACCCCCGTCCTTCTTTTTGATGCTCACTTATTTGCCAGGCTCGTGCGCGTCTAACACTCTGCTTGTGTCACTCTGGCATGGTCTACAACTCCGGCAACAACGACGAACAGCCGTGCCCGACGTCTGCCTCTACTCCGACGAGGAATCCCCACCGTGTCTGTGCGCCCCTTGACAAGCCGCTGCCACGTTGAGCTCCAGCACGCCTCAGCGAGTCTGGTAAGCACTTCCACTAACCCCAGTCCCCTCTATAGCAACCGCGACACCGTAGACCGAGCGCGCCGCCGCTCGCCGTCGCCGCGCGCCGCCAGAGTTTGGTCGCTTGATCGCGAACCGTTGGATCTAGATCTGATGGGCTAGATAGATCACTTACGCGAAGGGGTACGAACAGATCTGGGCCATGCAGATTAAGTTAGATCTAACGGCTCACGTGTGTGATCCTGAGTGAAGCGGTATCAACCAATAGGAGCACGCCGCGTGGCTGGAATTTGAATTTAAAAACTGGATTAGATCTATTAGATATTAAAACTTGTTTAATTCATAACTTTTGATTCCCACGTCCAAATTTGATGAATTTTATATCAATGGAATCAGGAGAGAAAGCCCTTTCCATTTATGCAATGTGTTTAATGTTTTGTTTCTGTTAAAATGGTTATTTTTACAGAAACATGTGTAGGCCTATTTTGAGTATACTAATTGTTTGAGAAATGTTTTAATATTCAAATAAAGGTTGTTTGGCAAGTTTTGAACTTGTTTATGAACCAGTACTGTGCACTTGTCTTGTTAAGTATAGAAAATCATCACATATCATATTGCATGCATCCATATATTTTTGCTTGTATTTGTTTTGTATGTGATTTGGAGCTATCATTTTATGTGTAGATTTTGGTGCAAATAGTGATTGTGATTGTGAGGATTGTAGCTACTCTCCAAACTACCAAGGCAAGTGGTGCTTCATGATTTTATCCCTATGTTTTTCAACTATGCATTAGAAATATTTTGCTAGTCTTGCATGGTTATATTTTGCTTATATGCTATGCTTGGGAAATCCTAGTAGTTGTAGAATTGCTAGAAATTTCTAAGTTAAGATGATTGTCTATGCCATGCTTAGCCTAGCTAGTAGCAACCAAGGGTGGCTATATGTTCATGCTATGAATAAATATTTCTAAGTCTTTGGACTATGTTTTTGCTTAATAAAACAACTAAGTAAATGAATCACCTGGTTGGAATGGTTGTGAATGGGTTATGTTGAGTGGTTACACAAGGCCCATTTCTATGGTTTACCTTGTGTATCTCACTTGTGGAAAGCCACCCAGGAACAAAGGGATTTGAGAGGCCAAATGTTAAGAAGCTTCTAGTTCAGCCACTTGGCAATATGGGCTCTGCCTGGATCACATAGGTTGCAATAACTTAGCCATTTGGACAGTTGGTGGTAGTGGGATGATAGGTTGGAACGCGTCCATTTGGTCTAAGGGAAGGCTTCTGAAAGGTCCTGTCTTGGTGAAAATCAAGTCTTGTGGGGAAAGTGCACAACCTCTGCAGATGGAAGAATCTAAGTACTTAGCCATGTCCCTGGTATTGGACAATTTGAGCATCAAGACATGGAATCTATCAAGAATCTCCTCATCCCAATTTCTAAGTAAAACTTGTGGTTGAACAAGGGTGAAGGACCACAATGTCTATTGGTGGTTCCTTGGGAAAAGTTTTTGACAAAGAAACTTAGTATTTTCAACTGATAGGCAAAACTTATTTTAGGCAAAGCAAGCCTAAGCTACACTTAGCCAAATTGCATATAGATTTTAGTCCACCAAAAATCTACTAAGGTATCACTTGCCAATACTATTCCAATGTATTGACCCACTGTGGTTGTAACTTGTGATGTTGCAGGTTATTCTGATCTGATTAGGAGTCATGAGTCTACACTCAACATGCTTGCCTGTGGCACATGAAGATGAAGACTTATTTATCTTATTACTTATTTAAACTCTTGTACTAGGCCTGTGGCCATGGAGTTGTAAAAGACTATGTTTGTCTCTGGAATGACTGTAATAATGACCTTTGTTTCTGTGTACTTCATCTTAAACTGTGTGATGCTAGCATTGATCTAGGGACTAGCATTGCAATCACAGGGATACTTTTTCCTTTATAAAGGAGGGATCTTACATTTGCTTTACCTTTGTGCATCTAGACCCTATATTGTGTTGTGTCGGTATGTGTGCAAGATATCAAGCGGCTCCTAAAGAAAGCCATTTAATGGTGGTCAAGAGAATCTTTTGATATTTGGTTCATACCCCACATTATGGTCTTTGGTATCCTCGAGGGTCAACATTTGCTCTTTGTGGATACACATATTCGGATTGGGCTGGTGATAAGGATGATAGAAAATCAACATCCGGGGTTGCCAATTCCTTGGTAGGTCCTTGGTATGTTGGTCTTCTAAGAAGCAAAATTGTATATCTCTCTCCACCGCCCAAGCCGAGTATGTGCCAGCTGCTAGTGCTTGCACCCAATTTCTATGGATGAGGCAAACTTTAAAGGAATACGGTGTCCTTTGTGACAAAGTGCCTCTTCTATGTGACAATGAAAGTGCCATCAAGATTGCCTACAACCCGGTGGATCACACAAGGACAAAGCATATTGAGATTCGTCATTAATTCATTACAGACCATGTTGCTCGAGGTGATATTGATCTATTACATGTGTCAACCAAAGATCAACTTGTCGACATCTTCACAAATCCACTTGATGAAGCAAGGTTTTTCTATTTGAGGAATGAACTAAATATCGTAGATTCAAGGAGCTTGACTTGATCACCTTGCATACTCACCTATGTCTTGACCCTTGTTTGGTTTAGGTGCAGGCATGGATATAAGGGGAGTGAAATTCTAATTGATTTGACTATCCCTCCCCCCATTATGCCCAAAGCAATCAAAATCATTCCTCTTAATATCATTTTGTGATATGTGAGCTTAAATGATGAGCTTCGATAATGGATGATGTCTACGCACTTCTATTCTTGTAGAAAGTTGTTGGGCCTCCAAGTGCAGAGGTTTGTAGAACAGCAGCAAGTTTCCCTTAAGTGGATTACCCAAGGTTTATCGAACTCAGGGAGGAAGTGGTCAAAGGTATTCCCTCTAAAGCAACCCTGCAATCAAGATACAAGAAGTCTCTTGTGTCCCCAACACACCCAATACACTTGTCAGGTGTATAGGTGCACTAGTTCGGCGAAGAGGTAGTGAAATACCAGTGGTAACAGTGCCAGAAAAGATCTTGACGGTGAGGTAAAGACTAAAGGCAACAAGAAGGAAGCAAAGCAAACATGCAACAGATCTAGTAGCAAACGGTGTTTCAATGTTTAGAAACAAGGCCTAGGGATCATACTTTCACTAGTGAACACTCTCTCATATAAATATCCTCTCTTCATGATACTACTCTTAACTACTCTCCGGTTGGACACTCTAATCCATGGTAGGGCTATAACAGCACACCTCAAAGTCTGCCTTCCCCAATCTAGATAACCCCACACTGTCACCTTGAGCGCTAGATGGTTCCAACAAACACCACAATTTCATAGAGACACCCAAATCCAAATATAACTCATAACAAATATTCAATCTAGCCAAAGTGCCACACACGGTATGCACGCTGTCACTTTCACACGCGTGGGAAAAAACATAGATCTATTAAAGCACAAAGAGTATTTATGTAGACTCAAACCTAAGTGCCACCATGGCATGCACGCTATCACTTTCACACACATGGGGAGAGCAGAGATCTAATGAAGCACTTGAGTAGCAAGGTAGATCTACTTGATTACAAAGCTCATGACCACAACAAGATCATGCATAAAGAGAGAGATGAACACATAGATACCGGTAGAGACCTTAGCCTCGAGTAAGAACTACTCCCTCCTCATCATGGGAATCAGCAACGGTGATGGAGATGGTGGTGGAAATCGATGGAGATAGCTCTGACGGCACTTCCCCGTCCCGGCAGGGTGCTGGAGTAGAGACTTTCTGTCCCCCGAATCTCCCTTTCGATGGCGGCGGCTCTGTGGAGGTTTTCGTGGATTTCTTCTGGATGCCCTAGGGTTTTTGGGCCAGAGGCTTCTTATAGGCGTAGGAATCAAGGTCAGTGGGGGGTCTAGGGGTCCCACACCCCCTATGGGCGCCTCTAGGGCTTACCCTCGCCTAGGGGGTGCGGCCACCCTGTGCCCCCCCTCCGGCTCTCATTCATGGTTCCGTGTTGCTCTAGGAAAAATAATAACTTTGGCTTTTGTCCCGTCCAATTCCGAGAATATTGATTTTCTGCCTTTCTGGAACCAAAAATAGAAGAAAACAGGCAATTGGCACTGTGGCATCTTGTAAATAGGTTAGTTCCAGAAAATATATGAAAACACCTCAAAGTGTAGACAAAGCAAAGCAAAGTAGATACAAAACAAGCATGGAGCATAAAAAATTATAGATATGTTTCCGACGTATCAAGCATCCCCAAGCTTAACTCCTGCTCGTCCTCGAGTAGGTAAGTGATAAAATAATAATTTTTGAGGTGACATGCACCATCAAAAACATGATCAAACCATTTGCAAGCATTGAAAGCTGGGATCAAATAAGTCTAAACATGTGCATGAAAGATGGAGTTCTAACAATAGGACATAGTAATTATGAATGCAACATGAAAGGCTACAAAACAAAGATCATGAATAACATGCATTGAAAAACGTTTGTTTGTTTGACATACATAAAACATGGCATAGTGGCATTCAGCTTGTCCCTCATAGAGTAGCAAATAGATGCATAGGACACCTTCAAAGTTCAGAAGGGTGACTAGAAACAAGTAGCACAAGAATAAATAATAACACAATATGCATCAATCAATAAGCTTTGGAACACTGCACACAGAATAACAACTATGCTCTCTTAATGGTGCCTAAAGGTAGAAGGTGGAGACTCAAATAATGGTGGAAGAAAGGCCTTTTATAAAGGAAGCAGGGATTTCAAGTTTCAAAAAGAGCTTCCAAAAATTATGGTACTTGTTAGATTTCAGCCCTCATTACCCCTATCATAAGCATCTTGAAGTGACTAAGGTTAAAGTGAACAAACATGGAGTATATGCTTGACAAAATATAAGTTGGTAATCTCAAGTCCCTTGAATACGAGGGCCACACCTCATGCTACTCAACTTCAGTCACCTGTAAGTTCTTGTCATTGTAAGTATTTGCATATCATAGAGAACCACCAACGAGGTACCCCTTGCACATGGTAGAGGAGCTATCCCATAACCAAAATGACAAGGCAAACAGACAATGAGCTTCTCAGCATTCTTCTTATTTACCATGGGAATATGGTGCCTTTTTCTCTCTTTTCTCTTTTCTCAATGTGTCTCTTCATAGATGTCACTATGGTGATGCTGCAAGTTTCCACCATGATTAGGCATGGCTTAGGCTAGCGGCCCAGGCGTTTCTCTAACACAAAATACAAACTCCATGGACTTACAAGTTCCCTCTTTATTTCACACCGGTGACATCCATAGATAAAAGAGCATGATATCAACTAAGTACAAAGTACAAGTGCAATGTTGAAAACGTTCCCCATGACAGCATGGTTTTGCTAATTCCAACGTATAAGTGCAAGCATATACAACATAGAAGACACAATGGTTCAAGTTTATTAGGGCAAAGAATATAAAGTGTGCCATCAAGTTTGTGAGGGCTTTAATCACTTAGTTTTCACATAACAAAATAGTTTTTAATTGGAAGATAGCTAAAAACAAGAATATATTTGGAACGATGTAGCACACCATGCATAGGAGTTTATAGTGGACACTTTGGAATAACTTGTTTTCTTGGAAGTTGGAGGCATGAGTAGAGCTTACTCACACACGTGGGGGCTAGCAAAGGACAGAGAGCAACCAACTAAGAGAGCAATAATGGCCATAATCATGCAGAGCAACAAAACATTAATAATCAGAGCATAGAATGGTACTACAAGTCAAGGACTAAATGATTATACAGGCTATGGTGACTTTTCATAGTCATAACATGGTGTGAGCATGTGCCAAGTCAACCCAAGCAAAACATCAAAGGAGAATACCATAATACTATGCTTTTGCATGCTAAAACAACGCATAATTTCTTCGAGGCACACTAAGCAATCCAAATTGTTTGGAAAAAGACATGCTACAACAATAATAACTAAGCATAAGGTCAAAACAACACCTAGCATGTCATGCTAAAGTCTAAGTCACAGTCAATGCAAGCTCCTCTTGCACTTACAAGCAACAACTTACTACTCCTTTCCAACACCAAGCAACTTATTTGAAACAACTCACAAACATAATAATCAATAAAGATCAGTGAGCTTGTCTCACAAATCCACAAAGAAGAACTAAAAAGTTCTAAGCTGAAAGCTCAAGAAAACTAAGGCTAAACACAGTGCTAGCAAAAGAGAACACTCACAAAACAATAAGAGTGAAAACTAGAGTGTTCTAGGCAATGAAAACAGAGCGTGTCTCTCATGCTAAAGTCTAAGTCACAGTCAATGCAAGCTCCTCTTGCACTTACAAGCAAAAACTTACTACTCCTTTCCAACACCAAGCAACTTATTTGAAACAACTCACAAACATAATAATCAATAAAGATCAGTGAGCTTGTCTCACAAATCCACAAAGAAGAACTAAAAAGTTCTAAGCTGAAAGCTCAAGAAAACTAAGGCTAAACACAGTGCTAGCAAAAGAGAACACTCACAAAACAATAAGAGTGAAAACTAGAGTGTTCTAGGCAATGAAAACAGAGCGTGTCTCTCTCCAAAAGAAGTGTGGTGTAACCAATCAACTTACTCAAGAAAACTAAGCAAACGAAAACCAAAAACAAAAACTAAGACGCTCCAAGAACAACACAACAATGCATGAAACAATAAAAACGAAGTGTCTAGAAAGACCTGAAATTTTTATTGATGAAGAAGGGGATGCCTTGTGCATCCCCAAGATTTGACGCTTGTACCTCTTGAATATTTATTGGGGTGACACGGGTGGCATCCCCAAGCTTGAGCTTTTGTCAATTCTTCATCTCATTACATCATTCTTTCTCTACACCTGCAAATTTTCCTTCATACAAAACTTCACACAATCTTCATTAGCAACATTAGTGTATTCAAAAGATAATAGACCTTTGGGTTTAGATTTAGAATAGCAAAACTTTCACTAAAAACACAAGCTACTGTAGCAACTCCTTGAAAAAGCTCAATTTCCCAAAAAGAACCCAAAAAGGAAGCAATAAGAAGCAAATGCAAATAATGGCAGAAATCTGTCAAAACAGACCAGCAGGTAGAAACCGATTTTTTCGAAGACTTTGTGTTGCTCAAATCAAAAAAAATTGAACTAAAGAAAGTTATCTAACATACTAGGGTATTTTCGTAAATTTTTAGCTCAATCCGACTTACAGAGACTCCTCACGAATTTTTATGGTGGAGGACAAAAATCTGTTTTGGGACAGCAACTCCCCAAATCTTACTTCCCTCTCATTAGAGGTTATTCTTGGCACAAAAAGCAAACAAAAAGGATACGAAGAGGTCATTACAGAAGTAATAAATTCCAAGACTCAAGAAAACTCTTGGGTTATCTCCCAACAAGTACTTTTCTTTAATGCCTTTAAGTTAGGCTTGATAGTTTGAGAAGATGCTCACATAAAAAATATGAATTGAAGTAAAAGAGAGCATCAAGAACCAAATTCAAAACACATTTAAGTATAACCCACTTCCTATGCATAGTATTCTTGTAAAGAAACAAGTCATGAAATCACAAAGCAACAAGCATAGGAAAGCAAAACAGGCGCAACTTCAAAATTTTCAACATAAAGAGGGGAAACTTAATATTGTTGAGATGCATAAAACCATGTTTCCCTCTCTCATAATAACTGTTAGTAGCATCATGAATAAAATTAACAATATAACCATCACATAAAACATTCTTATCATGAGCCACATGCATATAATAATTATTACTCTCCACATAAGCATAGTCATCCTTATTAATCATAGTGGGAGAAAATTCAACAAAATAGCTATCATTACTATTCTCATCACCATAATCATCAAATATAGGAGGCATATTGTAATCAAAATTAATTTTCTCCTCAATAGTAGGTGGACTGAAAATATCATATTCATCATTGCAATCATCATATATTGGAGGTTTGGTATCATCATAAGCAATACAATAGCTATCTTCCAAAGCTGGGGGACTAAAAAGATCATCTTCATAAAAACTAGCTTCCCCTAGCTTAGACATTTCCATAGCATTAGCAACAATGGTGTTCAAAAAATTCATACTAATAACATTGATATTAGCATGCAAATAAAGCTCCATAGGTTTTTTAATTTTCTCTTCAAACACTTCATGTCCTAACTCAAGATAAATACTATAGAGCTCTCTAATTTTTTGTTGTTTTCCATTAAGCCTAACTAGTGAAAACAAGAAACAAAAAGACAAAATTGCAGAATCTAAAGGAAATAACTTCGAGCACTCATACCGGAGGATGTGAGTACCTTTTACCTTACCTCCCCGGCAACGGCGCCAGAAAATAGCTTGATGTCTACGCACTTCGATTCTTGTAGACAGTTGTTGGGCCTCCAAGTGCAGAGGTTTGTAGAACAGCAGCAAGTTTCCCTTAAGTGGATTACCCAAAGTTTATCGAACTCAGGGAGGAAGTGGTCAAAGGTATTCCCTCTCAAGCAACCCTACAATCAAGATACAAGAAGTCTCTTGTGTCCCCAACACACCCAATACACTTGTCAGGTGTATAGGTGCACTAGTTCGGCTAAGAGGTAGTGAAATACCAGTGGTAATGGTGCCAGAAAAGAGCTTGACGGTGAGGTAAAGACTAAAGGCAACAAGAAGGAATCAAGCAAACATGCAACAGATCTAGTAGCAAACGGTGTTTTAATGTTTAGAATCAAGGCCCAAGGATCATACTTTCACTAGTGAACACTCTCTCATATAAATATCCTCTCTTCATGATACTACTCTTAACTACTCTTCGGTTGGACACTCTAATCCATGGTAGGGCTATAACAGCACACCCCAAAGTCTGCCTTCCCCAATCTAGATAACCCCACACCGTCACCTTGAGCGCTAGATGGTTCCAAAAAACACCACAATTTCATAGAGACATCCAACTCCAAATATAACTCATAACAAATTTTCAATCTAGCCAAATTTCCACACACGGTATGCATGCTATCACTTTCACACACGTGGGGAAAAACATAGATCTATTAAAGCACAAAGAGTATTTATGTAGACTCAAACCTAAGTGCCACCATGGCATGCACGCTATCACTTTCACACACATGGCGGTATGCATGCTATCACTTTCACACACGTGGGGAAAAACATAGATCTATTAAAGCACAAAGAGTATTTATGTAGACTCAAACCTAAGTGCCACCATGGGATGCACGCTATCACTTTCACACACATGGGGAAAGCAGAGATCTAATGAAGCACTTGAGTAGCAAGGTAGATCTACTTGATTACAAAGCTCATGACCACAACAAGATCATGCATAGAGAGAGAGATGAACACATAGATACCGGTAGAGCCCTTAGCCTCGAGTAAGAACTACTCCCTCCTCATCATGGGAATCAGCAACGGTGATGGAGATGGTGGTGGAAATCGATGGAGATAGCTCCGACGGCACTTCCCCGTCCCGGCAGGGTGCTGGAGTAGAGACTTTCTGTCCCCCGAATCTCCCTTTCGATGGCGGTGGCTCTGTGGAGGTTTTCGTGGATTTCTTCTGGATGCCCTAGGGTTTTTGGCTCGGAGGCTTCTTATAGGCGCAGGAATCAAGGTCGGTGGGGGTCCATGGGGCCCACACCCCCTATGGGTGCCTCCAGGGCTTGCCCGCTCCTAGGGGATGTGGACACCCTGTGGCCACCCTCCGGCTCTCATTCATGGTTCCGTGTTGCTTCGGTAAAAATAATAACTTTGGCTTTTGTCCCGTCCAATTCCGAGAATATTGATTTTCTGCCTTTCTGGAACCAAAAACAAAGAAAACATGCAACTGTCACTATGGCATCTTGTTAATAGGTTAGTGTAACATCACAAAAATCATGATTTCAAAGTTTTCATATCATCCATGCATTCATAATCATTTTAGGATCATTTTCAAAGTCATTACAAAAACAGAAGCATTGGAATGCCTATTATTTTATGTAAGCAAAGCATTGATCCAATGCTACTCTCTAATGAGAGATTATTTGTTTTAAACCATTGATGTTTGTTCATAGGTTTGTTTGATAAATTCCAAAGCTTGGACAAGATTTCAAAAGAAAGGAACTAATTTAAACCATTTCTTTGTCTTTTATTAAGCAATAGGTAAAAACATTGTTTATTTTTAAATTTCCAAAGTGCCAAATTATTTTAAAGTGTACAACATTGTTCTGCAACCAAATGTGTACAAATTTCACTTTGTAAAAATCCAGAAAGAATTTGGAATCAAACACATTTGAAATCATTTGAAAATGTTTCCTGAAAATCAAAATCAAAATAGAAAAGGAATAAAGAAAGCAAAAAAGGCCGGCGCTGCTAATTTGTCCCAGCACCGAAACCAGCCCACCCAGGCCATTTTCGATGGGCCCGCTCCACGTCAGTGTCGTCTTCCCTAGATTCTCGCGCGCAGTCACCGCTCCGTCGTTACCTCGCCGCAGTGACGCGCGAATTAACTCGGCTTAATACCCATTGATTCCGTGCGTGATCTTCGCCCTGACTCCGGCTACAAAACCCCCTCTCCACCCCACTCCTTTCCCCTCACACCACTCGCTCGCTCCGCCACCAGGCTGCCTCTATTTCGCGTCGCATCGCCACAGACAGAGCGAGCTCCAGCGAGATATTCCGGTAAGTATGGTGTTCGCGCCCACTTCTCGTTCACCCTAGGATGATCCCCTGATCCTTGTGCACCTCCTGATCCCCTTTGTTCTTCTGCTCGTGATCCAGAGCGTCGACTACGACAAGCTCCGTAGACAACCGACGCCGTCTCCAACTCTGGCGAGAGATTGAGGTAAAACCCGCCCGCCCCACGCCTTCTCCTTGACCCTACCAGGTTTGCCTGAGCATTGTGCACACGCTGATGACCATGGTTTGTGCTAGGGTGGCCAGTATCGTCGCCTTCGTCGCTGCCCGAGCAAACCCGACACTGTCTCCAACTCCGACGAGCCCCAACAGCCTCTACAACACGTCCCCGTCCACGCCAGCAACGCGTTGAGCTTCGCCGTGTCTCCGTGATCTTGGTAAGCACACGCCCGACCCCCTGCCCCTCTGGTTTCACCGGAACATCGCGGGCAGACGCGCAGCCGCCGCGACAACCATTTGCGCCGCCCATTGTTGGTCAAAGCAACGTGGTCCGTCAGATCTGAATCCAGCGCTTAGGATTAGATCTGTAGCGAAGGGGTACGTTTTGATCTGGACCGTGCGCAGTTAGTTAGATCCAACGGTGCGCGAGCGTGATCCGGTGCGAAGCGGTATCGTCCAATCAGACGCTGCCGCGTGGCCTGTTATTTGTTTTAAAAATCTGATTTAAATCTATTAGATATTCAAACTTGCAAAATTCATAACTTTTGATCCACACGTTCAAATTTTGCAAATTTTATATGATTGGAATCAGGAGAAAGAATGCTATCCATTTATGTAATGTGTTTAATGTTTTGCTTCTGTAAAATTGGTTATTTTTGCAGAGACATTTATAGGCTTATTTTGAGTATAGAAATTATTTGAAAAATGATTTAAAGATAAAATAAAGTTTATTTAGTGTGTCTTGGTCTTCTTTATGATTCAGTACTGTATACTTGTCTTGTTTGGTGTAGAAAATCATCACATGGCATTTGCATGCATTCATATATTTTTGCTTGTATATTTTTGATATGTGAATTTGGTGCCATCATTCTGTGTAGATTTTGGTGCTAATAGTGATTGTGGTTGTGAAGATTGTTGCTACTCCCCAAACTACCAAGGCAAGTGGTGCTTCATGTTTTTATCCCTATATTTTTACCTATGCATTAGAAATATTTTGTATAGGACTTGCATGATTATTTTGCTAAGTATCTATATGCTATGCTTGGGAAATCCTAGTAGTTGTAGTAATGTTAGAATTTCCTCTAAGTTAAGATACTTGCTATTGCCATGCTTAACCTAGCTAGTAGCAACCAAGGGTGGATTATATATTCATGTTATGAGAAATATCTCTAAGTCTTTGATTTATGTTTTGCTTAATAAAACAACTAAGTGAATGAAACACCTAGGTGGAATGGAAAGAATGGTTTGTGTTGAGTGGTTACACAAGGCCCATTTATATGGTTTACCTTGTGTATCTCACTTGTGGAAAGCCACCCAGGAACAAAGAGATTTGAGATGCCAAATGTTAAGGAGCTTCTAGTGCAGCCACATGGCATTATGGGCTCTGCCTGGATCACATAGGTTGCAATAACTTAGCCATTTGGACAGTTGGTGGTAGTGGGATGATAGGTTGGAACACGTCCATTTGGTCTAAGGGAAGGCTTCTGAAAGGTCCTGTCTTGGTGAAAATCAAGTCTTGTGGGGAAAGTGCACCACCTCTGCAGATGGAAGAATCTAAGTACTTAGCCATGTCCCGGGTATTGGACAATTTGAGCATCAATACATGGAAGCTATCAATAATCTCCTCATCCCAATTTTCTAAGTTAAAACTTGTGGTTGAACAAGGGTGAAGGTTCCCCAATTTCTATTGGTGGTTCCTTGGGAAAGTTTTGTCAAAGAAAAACTTAGTATTTGCAACTGATAGGTAAAACCTATTTTGAGCAAAGAAAGCCCAAGCTACACTTAGCCATATTCATGTAGTACTAGATGTTAATATTCTACTAAGGTATCACTTGCCAATACTATTCCAATGTATTGACCCACTGTGTGTAAGGTTCCCAACCTTTAATAAGGTAGAGATCCCTGTGTTTACAATGCTAGTACCTGGATCAATAGCTAGCATCCACAGTTAAGATGTAATATCAAGAAACAAAGGTCATAATATAACTTTATAAACCAGGAATAACATAATTTTATTACATCTTACATAGCTCATTTGGCTATTACATTACATTGCAGCAGAATATCCATAAGCATGGGGTCCTTCATCTCCAAAGTGCCACATGCAAACATGTTGGTTGTAGACTTGTAATCCTAATCAATCAACTTCACTAATATCAATCAAACCTGCAACATTACAAGTTACAGCCACAAGGGTCAATACATTTGAATTGTATTGGCAAGTTTCACTACTATGTGGAAATAAGTGGATCCTATCATTACATGCATATTTGGCTAAGTAGGGTTTTAGGCTCATTTGCAGAAAGCAATAATTTATCCTATCTTTTAAAAATGGTTTTGATCTTTTGTCAAATCTTTCTGAACTTCTTGGTAAATCCCCAAGTGTTTCAAGTCTTTGTCAAAATCCCTTGAGCTCCTTGGTACACCCCAAGTGCTTCAAGTTTTTATCAAAATCTCTTGAGCTCCTTGGTACACCCCAAGTGCTTCAAGTTTTTATCAAAATCTCTTGAGCTCCTTGGTACACCCCAAATGCTTCAAGCCTTTTGTTGTCACTTAAAAGTTTTCTTCTATAAATTGGAATGTCGAGATTTCCCATAGCTTCAGGCCTTTAGTTGCTCAGTATTGTCCATAACCGGGGACATGGCTAAGTACTTAGAATTTTTATCTTCTGCAGAAGTTGTACACTTTACCCACATGACACACTCTCATCTTGTTGCCACCAGTGGCCGCGGGATAAGTACTCACCAAGATGGAGTACTGGCAGATTGAGAATGTGACGAAGTCTTTCCATAGGGTCCTCCCATACACCATGCTAGCTTGTCTTCAGGCACCAATGTAGGGTTCCGAGTTCCCTCATTTCCAGTTAACCTGAAGACCAATGCATGGGTCTTCCCAATGTAGTTGACTAAGCCAGAGCCATAATAGCATGTGGCTGTACACGGAAGCCACTGTTGGAGAAACTTGTTCAATCTCTAAGTCCCTGGGTGGTTTTCATCTGGTGCACAACAAAAAGAGATTGCCATATAAACATGGTTCCTTTTGTTGCACCTTGTCCAAAACTTGAGTATCCTTGTCCACCCAGGTGGTTCATTGAGTACTTGTTTTATTATGTAAAAACACAAGTCTTTTCTCAACTTCATAAAATCTCAACATGTATCTCTTCTTAAAATATGTAGCATGGCTTAGCATTTTACAACTACACTGTTTTCACTAAGGAATGTATAAGGGTATCCTATTAGGATTTAGCATAGCATAAGTATAGAAATCCTTTTATGCATGTTTCGAAATCCACTAAGTATAATGAAAATAGTAGGACTTTGGATGATAGTGTCACTTGCCTTTTTGGAATGTTGGTTCACTTCTTGATCTTGCTAATATCACACTCTTCTAGCTTCACTACAAGTCAATCAAGCAAACACAAATTCAACTAGCATTCCAACCAATAATCAAACACACATAAAATAATAGAAACTAAGTCATGCATGCAAGCATGCAAAAGTTAGTTTTATTTGCAAAGGTGGTTTCTACTAGACTCTAAACATTGTAAGACTCAAATTGGTCAATTTCTAAAGTGGAAAAACCATTTGTAAAAGGGTTTTGTCTATAATCCATTTTTAAATCAAATCATCATTTCATGTGATTGAAATTGTTTTTAGCAAAGCAAAAAATTTATATTGTTCACCAAATAAGTTGTTAGTTTACAAAACTTGGTTTTTAGGGTCAGTAGCTTTGAATTAAAACATTTTCCAAAGGTTTTTGTTCAAAAAATCATTCCTATAACAAAATCAATACTTTTATTTGACTAGAAATGAGCTAATTCAAGTTTTTATTCCTAAACTTCACAAAATACATTTTTAAATCCATGGGTTGGTTCCTAGGGTCAGTAGGTTCACCACAAACCAATTTGCAAAGATTTCATCCTCAAAAACTTTTTGGAATAATTTTTATAACCTAAACAAGCATACAAATGTTTCTGCAAAAACAAACAATTTAACAGAAACTTTTTACTAAACAAATTGAATGTTTGGCTAGGGATTGTTCCACTGATTCTATTGATATAAAGTTTGTAATTTTTGGACGTGAGGATCAAAAGTTATGAGGTTTACAAATTTGCATCTAAATCTGATTTCAAATTCTGTTTTAAATCAACCAGTGCCACGCGGCGTATTCTTATTAGGCGGTACCGGTTCGCACGGATCGCGCAACTACAGCCGTTGGATCTAAGTGAGATGGTGCGGTTCAGATTAGCCCGTACCTCTTCGTTTAATGAATCTATCGAGGCCGCCAGATGGAAATCTAACGGTGTGGGTTGACTTGACCAAACACGAGCGGCGCCGATGGTGGCTGGCGGCAGCACACGGTCAGGCGGTGGTGCTACGGCAGCTACAGGAAGCAAGGAAAGAAGTGGAGATGCTCACCGTGATCGCAGGGCTGCGCTGATTCTCGACGTGGTCGCCACAGGGACAGGGGCGCACGGGGGTGTCGTCAATTGCTCGCCAGAGTCCCTGCTTCCGTCGGGCACGCTCGGCCGTTGTTGGGGACGAGGCTACAAGGCACACCAGCGTAAAACAGAGGGTGTGTTAGACGCGCGCGAGAGAGGAGAGTATGCTAGTGTCAACTAGAGAGGAGGGGGCGGTCAGGGATTACCAGGGGATGTCGCCGGAGTAGGAACAGACGGTGGAGGCGCTTGGAGTTGTCGTTGTCGAGGCTCAGGGGCGCACGCGAGTGAGCTGGCGCTACGAGGGGGTGTGCCTGGGTCTGGGGAGTGTGTGAGCTTGATCGAGGAGGCAAGGCGGTGGCTGGGCTCGCCGGAATTAGCTGGGGACGGTGGTCGGAGCAATGGCGGTGCAAATCCAATTCAGGACAGCCTGGTGGCTCCGGTGGTGCGGGGTCTGGGGGAAAAGAGAGAGGGGAGGGAGGCGTTTAAGCACGCGTGGTCGCAGGGGGAGTTAAAGCCGCTATCAACGCGAATTGATCGTCGGCGTTACTGGCTGCAACGGCAGGGAGTGATTTTGGGGGTTGAAGACGATGAACAGGAGAGGTGGGGCCTTGCTGTCAGCGAGGGAGTGAAAGGGAAAGAGGGGCTAGTGGTCAGTGTCTGCGCGGGTGGGTCTTCTGGTGAAAAATGATTCGCGCGTGGGGAAGAAGCTGGGCTGGAGTTGGGCTTCCTGGGCAAGGTAAGTTGGGTCAGGTCTGTTTCTATTTTTTTCCTTCTAATTGCTTTTTCTATTTCGATTTTCTGTTTTGAAATTCAAACAAACAAATCAATCAACAAATCAATTCAAAATTCCTCCAAACTTTGCATTGAGTTTTGGTTCTGTTTAACAACACAAATCCAAGTCCCAAAATAAAATAATTTTGTTCTTTTTAGGACCCATTAATAATTAAATAAAATGAACCTTAGTTATTTAATTCAAATAGAATTTGCTTTAATAAAAACTTTATCTTTTTGAAATCTAAATATAAAACCAAAACATTTCAGTAGTTTTATTTGAGAAAAGAGAAAATAAAATACTTGGAAAACTTATTTAAAATAAATAAATATGTTTTTGATGTTTAATTAAAATAGTAAAACCTTTATTTTTAATAAAACTTGGATATTAAATCCTTATTATTTTATTTAAGTAAACCTTTACTATTTTTATCAAATAGAAATATCTTATTTCAAAGGCTTGGCCAAGAGTTAATTTGGCTCCATAAAATAATCTTTAATTATATTTCTACCTTTTCATTTGAAAACCAAATTTTTTTATCTAAAGATCCAAAATAGTAATTCCAAATGTTTTAACTTTATTGTTTATTTATCTTTTTAAATCCTTTTAGGATTTTATTGATCCAAATAGTTTTTTTGAAAGTTTCCAAATGGATTCAAAAAGTTTCTTCTCACCCTAAAAATCAACAAAGTTTTATTTTATTCATTTATTTTTCACATTACAAGATTTGGAAAATCTTGGGATGTGACAGGCTACCACCCTTAAAATAAATCTCGTCCCGAGATTTGGGAAGGCTAGGGTTACAAGTAAGCTCAAAACAACTAGGGTACTACCACCCTTAAAAAATTTTCCAACTAAATTACATCTTGGTTTGCTTGGGATCTTGGGGAAACTTCTCTGGGCAAACATCTGCATAGTGTCCTTTGTTTCCACACTTGACACATGTGACAAGGCTGAGATCCTTCATAGGCTTGTTTATCTTGTTCTTCATCTTTTCTGGACAATTTCTTGCATAATGTCCTAGTTCTTTGCAATTGAAACATGTGATAAGTTTGAGTTCTTCACGTGTCTCTTGTGGACAAGTTGCTGCATAATGGCCTAGCTCTTTGCAGTTGTTGCACCATACTTGACCAATCTCTTTATACTTCTGTTTCTCTGGACATTCACTGGAATAGTGTCCCATTTCTTTACAATGATGACATTGCACATGGCTTTTGTCCTTCTTTTTCTTGGGTTTCTCCAAAGCTAGGAGTGCATCTAGTTCATGTTGTTTATATGTTATCTTATAGGTAGGAATGTCTACTGGTTTCTTTAACCTTCTATTGCTCTTTGGATAATTCATATGCCTCTTCTTTGGTCCTTTAAATTGGGTTATATTGCATGGGGGTATAAGTGGAGCTTTTCCTTTGTCCTCATTCTTCTTGGTAGACTTGGATCCTTCTTGATAGTTTGCAATCATTTGTTTCACTCCACCTTGTTTCCTTTGTTCAACTATGGAATAGATGGGGCATTGGATAGGGACATGATTATTCCCTTCACATAAGTAACAAGTCACTTGAGATGTGGGACATTGGCCAGCTGGATGTTTCTCTTCACAGTTGGGGCATTGATCTCCATGCTCCTTGGAAGTGTGATCCTTGTCTCCACAAATATTGCAAGCTTTGGTTCCTCCTAGAATAACATCTTTGTCATTCTTGTTGTCATAAACTCCTTTGGAAAAGTTGCTTTCCATGTTGAGCATTTGATCTGTCACCTTATGCAACATTTGGGCTTGAGTTTCCAAAAATCCTTGCAGGGTTGGATCTTCCCCACTGGTGTTGGCTATGAATTGAGCTGTTGTTTGGTTTAACTGGTTTTGGGTTGCTATGAGTTCTCTCATGTCGTCCTCTTGGTTGTTGTTGATGTCATCAACCCTGATGTTGGATTCTCTTGGAGTAGTCATCTGTTTGGGTTGAATTGAGATTAGAATAGGCAAAATATTTCTAAGGAATCAATTCTAATCACACACATCACAATTCACTCAAGCAATGTGCAAGCAATCACAAGTCAAACATTTCACTCAAACAACAAGGTTCAAGCACATTTTTGGGCAACAAAATACTTTTGTTACACCACACAAGTTGGTGTGTTTGACTTAACTAAAATATGGTGGTCCATCTATTGGGTTCACTTGTGATTTTTCCATCCTTCTTGGTTGATTCCTTCTTGCATGAGTTCATGGTTTCCTTGGGAAAACTCTTGGTCACAAATACTTCAAAGGTGATGATGGCTCCTTCTAAGTTATATTTCCTTAGTCTCCAAATCTTGAACAAGATTTCTTGTCTCACTTGTCCTTAGTGAAATCCAAGGTTGAAGTCCTTGTGAATATGCTGAAGATGTTGAAGTCATTAGAGTTGAAGATGTTGAAGTCATTAGAGTTGAAGAAGTTGAAATCATTAGAGTTGAAGAAGTCCTTTGCACATGGTGAAGTCTTTGGCCATGGTGTAGGTTTTTCCATCAAGTTGAAAATAGAGAGATGTAGAGTCAAAACCAAAATGGTTGAGGAAAGAGTTTACAAGATTGTTTGTAAATAAGTTTTGGAACAAATACAACTCCTATTTTCCTAGGGGTTTTGTCCAATCCTAGGTTTACAAATCCTACAGGCAACACAATGCTCTGATACCATCTGTAAGGTTCCCAACCTTTAATAAGGTAGAGATCCCTGTGTTTACAATGCTAGTCCCTGGATCAATAGCTAGCATCCACAATTAAGATGTAATATCAAGAAACAAAGGTCATAATATAACTTTATAACCAGGAATAACATAATTTTATTACATCTTACATAGCTCATTTGGCTATTACATTACATTGCAGCAGAATATCCATAAGCATGGGGTCCTTCATCTCCAAAGTGCCACAGGCAAACATGTTGGTTGTAGACTTGTAATCCTAATCAATCAACTTCACTAATATCAATCAAACCTGCAACATTACAAGTTACAGCCACAAGGGTCAATACATTTGAATTGTATTGGCAAGTTTCACTACTATGTGGAAATAAGTGGATCCTATCATTACATGCATATTTGGCTAAGTAGGGTTTTAGGCTCATTTGCAGAAAGCAATAATTTATCCTATCTTTTAAAAATGGTTTTGATCTTTTGTCAAATCTTTCTGAACTTCTTGGTAAATCCCCAAGTGTTTCAAGTCTTTGTCAAAATCCCTTGAGCTCCTTGGTACACCCCAAGTGCTTCAAGTTTTTATCAAAATCTCTTGAGCTCCTTGGTACACCCCAAGTGCTTCAAGTTTTTATCAAAATCTCTTGAGCTCCTTGGTACACCCCAAGTGCTTCAAGCCTTTTGTTGTCACTTAAAAGTTTTCTTCTAGAAATTGGAATGTCGAGATTTCCCATAGCTTCAGGCCTTTAGTTGCTCAGTATTGTCCATAACCGGTGACACGGCTAAGTACTTAGAATTTTTATCTTCTGCAGAAGTTGTACACTTTACCCACATGACACACTCTCATCTTGTTGCCACCAGTGGTCGCTGGATAAGTACTCACCAAGATGGAGTACTGGCAGATTGAGAATGTGACGAAGTCTTTCCATAGGGTCCTCCCATACACCATGCTAGCTTGTCTTCAGGCACCAATGTAGGGTTCCGAGTTCCCTCATTTCCAGTTAACCTGAAGACCAATGCATGGGTCTTCCCAATGTAGTTGACTAAGCCAGAGCCATAATAGCATGTGGCTGTACACAGAAGCCACTGTTGGAGAAACTTGTTCAATCTCTAAGTCCCTGGGTGGTTTTCATCTAGTGCACAACAAAAAGAGATTGCCATATAAACATGGTTCCTTTTGTTGCACCTTGTCCAAAACTTGAGTATCCTTGTCCACCCAGGTGGTTCATTGAGTACTTGTTTTATTATGTAAAAACACAAGTCTTTTCTCAACTTCATAAAATCTCAAAATGTATCTCTTCTCAAAATATGTAGCATGGCTAAGCATTTTACAACTACACTGTTTTCACTAAGGAATGTATAAGGGTATCCTATTAGGATTTAGCATAGCATAAGTATAGAAATCCTTTTATGCATGTTTCAAAATCCACTAAGTATAATGAAAATAGTAGGACTTTGGATGATAGTGTCACTTGACTTTTTGGAATGTTGGTTCACTTCTTGATCTTGCTAATATCACACTCTTCTAGCTTCACTACAAATCAATCAAGCAAACACAAATTCAACTAGCATTCCAACCAATAATCAAACACACATAAAATAATAGAAACTAAGTCATGCATGCAAGCATGCAAAAGTTAGTTTTATTTGCAAAGTTGGTTTCTACTAGACTCTAAACATTGTAAGACTCAAGGTGGTCAATTTCTAAAGTGGCAAAACCATTTGTAAAAGGGTTTTGTCTATAATCCATTTTTAAATCAAATCATCATTTCATGTGATTGAAATTGTTTTTAGCAAAGCAAAAAATTTATATTGTTCACCAAATAAGTTGTTAGTTTACATAACTTGGTGTTTAGGGTCAGTAGCTTTGAATCAAAACATTTTCCAAAGGTTTTTGTTCAAAAAATCATTCCTATAACAAAATCAATACTTTTATTTGACTAGAAATGAGCTAATTCAAGTTTTTATTCCTAAACTTCACAAAATACATTTTTAAATCCATGGGTTGGTTCCTAGGGTCAGTAGGTTCACCACAAAACAATTTGCAAAGATTTCATCCTCAAAAACTTTTTGGAATAATTTTTATAACCTAAACAAGCATACAAATGTTTCTGCAAAAACAAACAATTTAACAGAAACTTTTTACTAAACAAGTTGCATGGTTGGCTAGGGCTTGTTCCACTGATTCTATTGATATAAAGTTTGTAATTTTTGTACATGTGGATCAAAAGTTATGAGGTTTACAAATTTGCATCTAAATCTGATTTCAAATTCTGTTTTAAATCAACCAGTGCCACGCGGCGTATTCTTATTAGGCGGTACCGGTTCGCACGGATCGCGCAACTACAGCCGTTGGATCTAAGTGAGACGGTGCGGTTCAGATTAGCCCGTACCTCTTTGTTTAATGAATCTATCGAGGCCGCTAGATGGAAATCTAACGGTGCGGGTTGACTTGACCAAACACGAGCGGCACCGACGGTGGCTGGCGGCAGCGCACGGTCAGGCGGTGGTGCTACGGCAGCTACAGGAAGCAAGGAAAGAAGTGGAGATGCTCACCGTGATCATAGGGCTGCGCTGATTCTCGACGTGGTCACCACAGGGACAGGGGCGCACGGGGGTGTCGTCAATTGCTCGCCAGAGTCCCTGCTTCCGTCGGGCACGCTCGGCCGTTGTTGGGGACGAGGCTACAAGGCACGCCAGCGTAAAACAGAGGGTGCGTTAGACGCGCGCGAGAGAGGAGAGTATGCTAGTGTCAACTAGAGAGGAGGGGGCGGTCAGGTATTACCAGGGGATGTCGCCGGAGTAGGAACAGACGGTGGAGGCGCTTGGAGTTGTCGTTGCCGAGGCTCAGGGGCGCGCGCGAGTGAGCTGGCGCTACGAGGGGGTGCGCCTAGGTCTGGGGAGTGTGTGAGCTTGATCGAGGAGGCAAGGCGGTGGCTGGGCTCGCCGAAATTGGCTGGGGACGGTGGTCGGAGCAGTGGCGGTGCAAATCCAATTCAGGGCAGCCTGGTGGCTCCGGTGGTGCGGGGTCTGGGGGAAAAGAGAGAGGGGAGGGAGGCGTTTAAGCACGCGTGGTCGCAGGGGGAGTTAAAGCCGCTATCAACGCGAATTGATCGCCGGCGTTACTGGCTGCAACGGCAGGGAGTGATTTTGGGGGTTGAAGACGATGAACAGGAGAGGTGGGGCCTTGCTGTCAGCGAGGGAGTGAAAGGGAAAGAGGGGCCACTGGTCAGTGTCTGCGCGGGTGGGTCTTCTGGTGAAAAATGATTCGTGCGTGGGGAAGAAGCTGGGCTGGAGTTGGGCTTCCTGGGCCAGGTAAGTTGGGTCAGGTATGTTTCTATTTTTTTCCTTCTAATTGCTTTTTCTATTTCGATTTTCTGTTTTGAAATTCAAACAAACAAATCAATCAACAAATCAATTCCAAATTCCTCCAAACTTTGCATTGAGTTTTGGTTCTGTTTAACAACACAAATCCAAGTCCCAAATAAAATAATTTTGTTCTTTTTAGGACCCATTAATAATTAAATAAAATGAACCTTAGTTATTTAATTCAAATAGAATTTGCTTTAATAAAAACTTTATCTTTTTGAAATCTAAATATAAAACCAAAACATTTCAGTAGTTTTATTTGAGAAAAGAGAAAATAAAATACTTGGAAAACTTATTTAAAATAAATAAATATGTTTTTGATGTTTAATTAAAATAGTAAAACCTTTATTTTTAATAAAACTTGGATATTAAATCCTTATTATTTTATTTAAGTAAACCTTTACTATTTTTATCAAATAGAAATATCTTATTTCAAAGGCTTGGCCAAGAGTTAATTTGGCTCCATAAAATAATCTTTAATTATATTTCTACCTTTTCATTTGAAAACCAAATTTTTTTTTATCTAAAGATCCAAAATAGTAATTCCAAATGTTTTAACTTTATTGTTTATTTATATTTTAAATCCTTTTAGGATTTTATTGATCCAAATAGTTTTTTTGAAAGTTTCCAAATGGATTCAAAAGGTTTCTTCTCACCCTGAAAATCAACAAAGTTTTATTTTATTCATTTATTTTTCACATTACAAGATTTGGAAAATCTTGGGATGTGACACAGGGGCTGTAATTTGTGATGTTGCAGGTTACTCTGATGATGATTAGGGGTTATGAGTCTACACTTAACATGTTTGCTTGTGGCACATGAAGATGAAGACTTATTTATGTTGTTATGATTGAACTCTTGTATTAGGCCTATGGCCATGGAGTTGTAAAAGACTATGTTGTCTCTGGAATGACATGTAATAATGACCTTTGTTTCTGTGTACTTCATCTTAAAACTGTGGATGCTAGCATTGATCCAGGGACTAGCATTGCAATCACAGGGATCTTTACCTTTATAAAGGTGGGATCTTCAGATGGTATCAGGGACAAGTTGTTGCCTGTAGGATTATGACCCTAGGATTGGATTAGAAACCACTAAGGAAATTTTTTTCAACAATTTCCACACTTGTCTTTTTCTTCTTCTCGTAAACTTTTCTAATTCTTCTTTCTCATCTCTATTTTGTAGATGAACTCCATCAACGAAGCCGTAAGGAAGGGACCACTCATGACCATGACTTTGGAGTGTGAGATATAATTTACAAAAGCCCCAAGAACCTTATGGTTACCATGGGGATACATGGTGCAGATGTGTACAAAGGTTTCCTTGTGATGGATGAAGGAGAGTTGTACTGGTGGGTGCAACTTCACTTGTATAAAAACAAGGAAGAAAACCACAAGGAATCAGGATTCTGCATGGTCACCAACTCAGTGATGCACACCACATTCTTTGACTCTGCAAGGGATGCAGCTTGGAAGGCCATCAAAGAGCTTGGTGATAGACTCAAGTGCAGAATGCTCAACACCCAAAATGACCTTAAGGAAGAAAAGAAGCATACCCAATAGTTGGATACTACCAACCAACAAATAAGGGGAGACATCATAGACTTGATTTGGGAATCTTGTGAACAAGATAGACATATGGCTACTAAGGATGCTTTGATAGCCATTTTGTCTAGCGAGTGAGAGTTGTAGTGTACCTCGTTAGTTGGACCACCACACTTATCGTTTTATTTCCAATTTTTTTGTCTAAGTTATGTTGAACCTTGGATGCTTGTAATGGATTTATGTATGACATGACTTGTGTGTTTGATTGCCAAAGATATGCATGTGATGCTTTGCCTTGTGATTTATCTCTATTGAAGTTGATTCTAACTTTTCTCTATCTTATAAAATAGATGCCTAATGTTACTATCAGCACGGCTGAAGAGTTCAAGGGAACTCGTTTTGGCACTCGTCTTATTGAGCTCATTAGTGTGCTCAATCTTCCACTTCCTAGCATCATGATGCTTCCCCTCACCAAGTTTGAGAGGAAGGATCTTTGGGGATTCAAAGTTACCCAGCCAGGACGCCAGACTGAGCCAGCCACGGAGGCCATCACTTTCAAGCTAATGCATGACAACAAGGAGAGAGGCTTAGAGGTAGTCATGCATGATTTACTTGGGCGTCTGTTAGGGAGGCACTCCAGGGAGCTTAGAGGTACTCACTTTCATGCCTTCGGCAGACGTGACGAGGAGGGTGAGGCTATTGAGTTCGAGGATGCTGCTAGAGAGACGGCAGAGCCGATTCGTCTGTACCTTCAGGACTTAGAGGTTCTTCTTAGGTACCTAGATACTGATAGGACCAATGTCATGCTTAGCAATGACGAGCTCCATGTGCAGCTTCGTGAGAAGGACAAGCTCTTCGCGGAGCAAGACGAGATAGTCAAGGAAATGGAGGCTAAGTTTGAGAGCCAGGACAGGAAGTTCGAGAGCCAAGAGAAAAGAGTCCAAGTTAGGAACAAGAGGATTAGAGAGATGAATGCAGAACTAGAGGCTAAGGACTTCGAGCTCGAGCATCAGCAGGGTGTGATTGAGAGACTTTGTTCACAGAAGAGGGCTCTCAAAGCCAAGATAGAGGCCTTGACTACCAATGTCGAGGAATACAAGACCGCTATGGAGAATGCAGGTCTTACACTTGTTGATGAGGAGGTTGATGCAGAAGAGTAGTGATGACTACTTATTTATCTTTCATTTATCATGCTTATGATTGTTGAGTCGCAATGACCATCCAACATGTGGATGGCTTGCTATGGTGTTTTTGATTTTCAAACTTGTTGATTATGTTGTTGAACCTTATTTTGTTTTGATGTTGTTTTGGTGATTGTCTATGTGATGTTTTGTGCATAATAAGCATCTATGGGTATCTCATTCTTATCCTTATGAAAACCACAGATGCCTCCTCGACGTGCCAACCCCAACCCGAACAACAACAATGTCACCCCCGAGATGAAAAAACTGATGACATCACAAGCAAAACTAATGCAGATGATGACCACTTTCATGCAGAATCAGAATAACAACAACAACAATAACAACAACAACAACAACAACAACAACAACAATCAGAACAATCCACCAGGATTTGACATGCTCACCAGATTCCTAAGACCGAGGCCTGCAAAGTTCTCAGGAACCACTGATCCCATGGTGATGATTGGCTACGTTCGGTGAACAAGGATTTGGTAACTGTTGGATGCACCGACGAGGAGAAAGTCAGGTTTGCAGCACACTTGTTGGAAGGACCAGCAACTACTTGGTGGGATAACTTCCAGATTGCCACTCCCATTGAGGATGTGACATGGGCTATCTTTGAAGATGGTTTCCGTACAGCTCACATCTCATCCGGAGTGATGAATTTGAAGGAGTTTCATAACCTGAATCAGCGCCACCACAGCGTGGCTGAATATATTGAGGAGTTCAAGAATCTGGCACGTTATGCACCGGATGAAGTTGATACCGATGCCAAGAGGAAAGAGAAGTTCCTCGAAGGATTGAACGATGAAATGAACCTGCAGTTATCTATGGCCTATGTCCCCACCTATCAATCCCTTTGTGACAAGGCTACCATCTTAGAGAATAAGATGAAACAAGTTGAAAGTAGAAAGAGGAAGCACAACACTGACAAGCACAGCTCGGGATCGTCTCACAAGCGTTCCCATTATGATGATAGTGGGAGTTGTGGATCCCACAAGCATGGAAAGTGCAATAGCCACCATAACCACAACCGCCATCATGACAACAAGCATCACCGTAGTCATGATAGTGACAAGTACAAGAACCACAAGGGTGGATATAAGAGCCACCACAATGGAAGTGGAAGTGGTAGTGGAAGCCAGCCTGTCAAGAAGGATCTCAGTCAGGTTGAATGCTTTAAGTGCAAGAAGATGGGGCATTATGCAAATGAGTGCCCAGAAAAGAAGGTTGACGGTGCCAACAAGACCAACCCTTTCCAGAAGGGACAGGTGAACCACATCAATGTGGATGAGATCTATGAGGAACCTGATGCTGTGGCTGGTAAGTTCAAACTCAATTCTGTTCCAGCACTTGTTCTTTTTGATACTGGCGCATCGCATTCATTCATATCAAGAGCATTTGTTGAAAGAAATGAACTTCCAGTTGAAACTATTGGGTGTCCTATAAAAGTAAGTTCTCCTGGTGGAGAAATGATAGTGAACTCAGGATGTCATGACCTAGTCATAGAGTTTGGGAAGTATAAGTTTCCCGTTAATCTGATAATCATAAATTCCCAAGGATTGGATGCCATTTTGGGAATGGACTGGATGACTAAGTACAAGGGAGTGCTAGACTGTGCCAATCATACTATCACACTCACAACCCCAGAAAATAAAAGGATTAGATTCAAGACTAACTTTGAATCAAAAGGTAGTAAGCTAAATTCTCTTAAGGGGGTTAGCATTGACAGTGTGCCAATTGTGAGAGAATATCCGGATGTGTTTCCAGAAGAATTGCTAGGAATGCCACCAAATAGAGATGTGGAATTTCTGATTGACTTGCTGCCAGGATCAGGACCAATAGCAAAGAGACCTTACAAGATGTCAGTTGATGAGTTGAAATAACTCAAGAAACAACTTGGACAACAATTGCAGAAAGGATTTATTCAACCAAGTTCTTCATCTTGGGGAGCACCAGTCTTATTTGTGGAAAATAAAGATAGAAGTCAAAGGTTATGCATAGATTATCGTTCACTCAATGAGGTGACTATCAAGAACAAATATCCTTTGCCCAGAATAAATTACTTGTTTGATCAGCTAGAAGGAGCCTGTGTGTTCTCAAAGATTGATCTCCGGTCAGGTTATTTTCAGCTTAAGATAAGGGAACAAGACATACCTAAGACCGCTTTCACCACTAGGTATGGATTGTATGAGTATACAGTGATGCCATTTGGTTTGACCAATGCACCAGCTTATTTCATGAATATGATGAACAAGGTGTTCATGGAGTTCCTTGACAAGTTTTTTGTCATTTTCATCGATGACATTTTGATCTACTCCAAGAGCAAAGAAGAGCATGAAGGACATTTGCATTTGATACTTGAGAAGCTTAGAGAGCATAAGCTGTATGCCAAATTCAGCAAGTGTGAATTCTGGTTAAATGAAGTTGGATTTCTTGGACACGTTGTGTCAGGAGATGGTGTAGAAGTTGATCCCGCAAAAGTTTCAGCTGTAACTGAGTGGGAATCTCCTAAGTCAGTAAAATAAGTTCGTAGTTTCCTTGGCTTGGCAGGATACTACAGAAGATTCATTGAGAATTTCTCCAAGGTAGCTAAGCCAATGACGGAGTTACTAAAGAAAGACAAGAAATTTTCTTGTACTAAAGGATGTGAACTCAGTTTCCAAGAATTGAAGAAGAGACTAGTGACAGCACCAGTTCTATGTCTGCCAGATTTGGAGAAAGATTTCCAAGTGTATTGTGATGCATCTCATCATGGATTAGGTGCAGTTCTAATGCAAGAAGGGAAAGTTGTAGCTTATGCCTTGAGACAACTCAAAACTCACGAGGTAAATTACCCTACTCATGATTTGGAGTTAGCCTCTGTTGTGCATGCACTCAAAACATGGAAACACTATCTTTTGGGTAAGCGATGTGAAGTGTTCACAGATCACAAAAGTTTGAAGTATATCTTCACTCAGAAAGAAATCAACATGAGACAAAGAAGATGTCTAGAACTCATCAAGGACTATGACTTGAGTTTGAAATACCATCCCGGTAAAGCAAATGTTGTAGCTGATGCACTAAGCCGTAAGGTATTTGTGAATGGCCTTACTAAGGGAGATTTGCCAGATGATCTGTTTGCCCAATTTAGAGACCTCAGATTGGAGATTGTTCCTGAAGGACATCTCATGTCATTGGATGTTCAACCCACTCTGTTGGACAAAATCAAGGAAGCCCAAAAGACGGACAAGGAAATTGAAGAGATTAAGGAAAAGATTGGCAAAGGAAAAGCCAAAGGATTCCATGAAGACGAACAAGGTACTTTATGGTATGGAAAACGTATATGCGCTCCGCAAGATCCGGAGCTTCAGAAACTGATTTTACAGGAAGCACACAACTCACCATATTCCATTCATCCGGGTAACACCAAAATGTATGTGGACATGAAGGAAAGATTTTGGTGGAACAATCTCAAGAAAGACATCGCCAAACATATTGCTTTGTGTGATGTATGTAGTAGAGTGAAAGCAGAACATCAGAAAACAGCAGGATTGCTACAACCACTACCTATTCCTGATTGGAAGTGGGACAAGATTGGCATGGACTTCATCACCGGACTGCCAAGGACCAGGTCAGGATATGATTCTATTTGGGTAGTAGTGGATCGTCTAACTAAAGTGGCTCATTTCATACCCGTGAAGACAACCTACACAAGTGCTAAGTAGGCCAAGATCTATATGAATAGGATTGTGTGTCTGCATGGAGTACCCAAGAGTATTGTGTCTGATAGAGGAACACAATTCACTTCTAATTTTTGGAGGCAACTACAAGAGTCATTGGGAACGAGATTAGAATTCAGAACTGCTTTTCATCCTCAGACTGATGTACAGACAGAAAGGACCAACCAGATTCTAGAAGATATGTTGAGGGGATGTGCCCTAGACTATGGAGCTAGTTGGGATGAAAGTATGCCTTACGCACAATTCTCTCACAATAATAGTTATCAAGCCAGTATTGAGATGGCACCATTTGAGTTTCTCTATGGGAGAAAGTGTACCACCCCATTGCTATGGAATGGTCTGGTAGAAAGAAACTTGTTTGGACCAGAACTAATCAAAGAGGCTGAAGAGAAAGTCAAGCTAGTAAAAGACAGATTGAAGATAGAACAGTCCCGACAGAAGAGCTACACAGATCCTAAGCGTAGAGAAGTCACCTATGAAGTGGGTGATAGAGCTTATCTTAGAGTGTCACCACTTCGTGGAGTGAAAAGATTTGGAGTCAAAGGAAAATTGGCCCCAAGATATGTTGGACCATTCAAGATTCTGAGTCGTAAAGGAGAAGTAGCTTATGAAATTGAATTGCCAGAATCACTGTCTGTAGTTCACAATGTGTTTCATGTGAGTCAGCTAAAGAAATGCCATCCAGAGATGGAAGAGACTTCTTTGAAGGATACTATACCTTTGGAGGAAGTCCAATTGGAAAGTGATCTCACTTATGAGGAAAAACCCATCAAAATTCTTGAGACTGCAGAAAGATTTACTCGGACTAAGACTATCAAATTCTGCAAAGTTCAATGGAACCATCATTCCGAAGAAGAAGCAACATGGGAAAGAGAAGATGATCTTCGGAAAGACCACCCTCACCTATTTGCTAGCCAATCCGAATCTCGAGGGCGAGATTCACCTTAAGGGGGTTAGATTTGTAACATCCCAAAAATCATGATTTCAAAGTTTGCATATCATCCATGCATTCATAATCATTTTAGGATCATTTTCAAAGTCATTACAAAAACAGAAGCATTGGAATGCCTATTATTTTATGTAAGCAAAGCATTGATCCAATGCTACTCTCTAATGAGAGATTATTTGTTTTAAATCATTGATGTTTGTTCATAGGTTTGTTTGATAAATTCCAAAGCTTGGACAAGATTTCAAAACAAAGGAACTAATTTAAACCTTTTATTTTTCTTTTATTAAGCAATGGGTAAAAACATTGTTTATTTTTAAATTTCCAAAGTGCCAAATTATTTTAAAGTGTATAACATTGTTCTGCAACCAAATGTGTACAAATTTCACTTTCTAAAAATCCAGAAAGAATTTGGAATCAAACACATTTGAAATCATTTGAAAATGTTTCCTGAAAATCAAAATCAAAATAGAAAAGGAATAAAGAAAGCAAAAAAGGTCAACACTGCTAATTTGGACCAGCACCAAAACCAGCCCACTAAGCCCACCCAGGCAATTTTCCTCTGCTCCTTCCCTCACCCACATAGAACCTACCCCGCAGCCACTGATCGATGGGCCCGCTCAACGTCAGCGTCATCTTCCCCAGATTCTCGCGCGTAGTCACCGCTCCGCTGTTACCTCGCCACAGTGACACGCGAATTAACTCGGCTTAATACCCATTGATTCCATGCATGATCTTCGCCCTAACTCCGGCTACAAAACCCCCTCTCCACCCACTCCTTTCCCCTCACACCACTCGCTCGCTCCGCCACCAGTCTGCCTCTATTTCGCGTTGCATCGCCGCAGACAGAGCCAGCTCCGGCGAGATATTTCGGTAAGTCTGGTGTTTGCACCCACTTCTCGTTCACCCTAGGATGATCCCCTGATCCTTGCGCACCTCCTGATCCCCTTTGTTCTTCTGCACGTGATCCAGAGCGTCGACTACGACAAGCTCCGTAGACAACCGACGCCGTCTCCAACTCTGGCGAGAGATTGAGGTAAAACCCGACCGCCCCACGCCTTCTCCTTGACCCTATCAGGTTCGCCTGAGCATTGTGCACACGCTGATGACCATGGTTTGTGCTAGGGTGGCCAGTATCGCCGCCTTCGTCGCTGCCCGAGCAAACCCGACACTGTCTCCAACTCCGACGAGCCCCAGCAGCCTCTGCAACACGCCCCCGTCCACGCCAGCAACGCGTTGAGCTTCGCCGTGTCTCCGTGATCTTGGTAAGCACACGCCCGACCCCCTGCCCCTCTGGTTTCGCCGGAACATCGCCGGCAGACGCGCAGCCGCCGCGACAACCATTTGCGCCGCCCGTTGTTGGTCAAAGCAACGTGGTCCGTTAGATCTGAATCCAGCGCTTAGGATTAGATCTGTAGCGAAGGGGTACGTTTTGATCTGGACCGTGCGCAGTTAGTTAGATCCAACGGTGCGCGAGCGTGACCCGGTGCGAAGCGGTATCGTCCAATCAGACGCTGCCGCGTGGCCTGTTATTTGTTTTAAAAATCTGATTTAAATCTATTAGATATTCAAACTTGCAAAATTCATAACTTTTGATCCACACGTTCAAATTTTGCAAATTTTATATCATTGGAATCAAGAGAAAGAATGCTATCCATTTATGCAATGTGTTTAATGTTTTGCTTCTGTAAAATTGGTTATTTTTGCAGAGACATTTATAGGCTTATTTTGAGTATAGAAATTATTTGAAAAATGATTTAAAGATCAAATAAAGTTTATTTAGTGTGTCTTGGTCTTGTTTATGATTCAGTACTGTATACTTGTCTTGTTTGGTGTAGAAAATCATCACATGGCATTTGCATGCATTCATATATTTTTGCTTGTATATTTTTGATATGTGAATTTGGTGCCATCATTTTCTGTGTAGATTTTGGTGCTAATAGTGATTGTGGTTGTGAAGATTGTTGCTACTCCCCAAACTACCAAGGAAAGTGGTGCTTCATGTTTTTATCCCTATATTTTTACCTATGCATTAGAAATATTTTGTATAGGACTTGCATGATTATTTTGCTAAGTATCTATATGCTATGCTTGGGAAATCCTAGTAGTTGTAGTAATGTTAGAATTTCCTCTAAGTTAAGATACTTGCTATTGCCATGCTTAACCTAGCTAGTAGCAACCAAGGGTGGATTATATATTCATGTTATGAGAAATATCTCTAAGTCTTTGATTTATGTTTTGCTTAATAAAACAACTAAGTGAATGAAACACCTGGGTGGAATGGAAAGAATGGTTTGTGTTGAGTGGTTACACAAGGCCCATTTCTATGGTTTACCTTGTGTATCTCACTTGTGGAAAGCCACCCAGGAACAAAGAGATTTGAGATGCCAAATGTTAAGGAGCTTCTAGTGCAGCCACATGGCATTATGGGCTCTGCGTGGATCACATAGGTTGCAATAACTTAGCCATTTGGACAGTTGGTGGTAGTGGGATGATAGGTTGGAACACGTCCATTTGGTCTAAGGGAAGGCTTATGAAAGGTCCTGTCTTGGTGAAAATCAAGTCTTGTGGGGAAAGTGCACCACCTCTGCAGATGGAAGAATCTAAGTACTTAGCCATGTCGCTGGTATTGGAAAATTTGAGCATCAAGACATGGAAGCTATCAATAATCTCCTCATCCCAATATTCTAAGTTAAAACTTGTGGTTGAACAAGGGTGAAGGTTCCCCAATTTCTATTGGTGGTTCCTTGGGAGAGTTTTGTCAAAGAAAAACTTAGTGTTTTCAACTAATAGGTAAAACCTATTTTGAGCAAAGCAAGCCTAAGCTACACTTAGCCATATTCATGTAGTACTAGATGTTAATATTCTACTAAGGTATCACTTGCCAATACTATTCCAATGTATTAACCCACTGTGGCTGTAACTTGTGATGTTGCAGGTTACTCTGATGATGATTAGGGGTTATGAGTCTACACTCAACATGTTTGCCTGTGGCACATGAAGATGAAGACTTATTTATATTGTTATGATTGAAATCTTGTATTAGGCCTATGGCCATGGAGTTGTACAAGACTATGTTGTCTCTGGAATGACATGTAATAATGACCTTTGTTTCTGTGTACTTCAACTTAAAACTGTGGATGCTAGCATTGATCCAGGGACTAGCATTGCAATCACATGGATCTTTACCTTTATAAAGGTGGGATCTTACATTTAGTTCCAGAAAATATATAAAAACACCTCAAAGTGTAGATAAAGCAAAGCATAGTAGATACAAAACAAGGAAGGAGCATAAAAAATTATAGATACATTTTCCGATGTATCAAGCATCCCCAAGCTTAACTCCTGCTCGTCCTCGAGTAGGTAAGTGATTAAAGAATAATTTTTGAGGTGACATGCACCATCAAAAACAAGATCAAACCATTTGCAAGCATTGAAAGCTGGGATCAAAGAAGTCTAAACATGTGCATGAAATATGGAGTTCTAACAATAGGACATAGTAACTATGCATGCAACATGAAAGGCTACAAAACAAAGATCATGAATAACATGCATTGAAAAACGTTTGTTTGTTTCACATACAGAAAACATGGCACAAGAATAAATAATAACACAATATGCATCAATCAATAAGCTTTGGAACACTGCACACAGAATAACAACTATGCTCTCTTAATGGTGCCTAAAGGTAGAAGGTGGAGACTCAAATAATGGTGGAAGAAAGGCCTTTTATAAAGGAAGCAGGGATTTCAAGTTTCAAAAAGAGCTTCCAAAAATTATGGTACTTGTTAGATTTCAGCCCTCATTGCCCCTATCATAAGCATCTTGAAGTGATTAAGGTTAAAGTGAACAAACATGGAGTATATGCTTGACAAAATATAAGTTGGTAATCTCAAGTCCCTTGAATACGAGGGCCACACCTCATGCTACTCAACTTCAGTCACCTGTAAGTTCTTGTCATTGTAAGTATTTGCATATCATAGAGAACCGCCAACGAGGTACCCCTTGCACATGGTACATGAGCTATCCCATAACCAAAATGACAAGGCAAACAGACAATGAGCTTCTCAGCATTCTTCTTATTTACCATGGGAATATGGTGCCTTTTTCTCTCTTTTCTCTTTTCTCAATGTGTCTCTTTTTTTATAAGAAGAAAGTTTCATAGATGTCACTATGGTGATGCTGCAAGTTTCCACAATGATTAGGCATGGCTTAGGCTAGTGGCCCAGGAATTTCCCTAACACGAAATACAAACTCCATGGACTTACAAGTTCCCTCTTTATTTCACACTGGTGACATCCATAGATAAAAGAGCATGATATCAACTGAGTACAAAGTACAAGTGCAATGTTGAAAACGTTCCCCATGACAGCATGGTTCTGCTAATTCCAACGTATAAGTGCAAGCATATACAACATAGAAGACACAATGGTTCAAGTTTATTAGGGGCCAAGAATATAAAGTGTGCGATCAAGTTTGTGAGTGCTTTAATCTCTAAATTTGCACATAACAAAATAGTTTTTAATTGGAAGATAGCTGAAAACAAGAATATACTTGGAATGGTGTAACACACCATGGATAGGAGTTTATAGTGGACACTTTGGAATAACTTGGTTTCTTGGAAGTTGGAGGCATGAGTAGAGCTTACTCACACAAGTGGGGGCTAGCAAAGGACTGGGAGCAACCAACTAAGAGAGCAATAATGGCCATAATCATTTAGAGCAACAAAACATTACTAATCAAAGCATAGAATGGTACTAAAAGTCAAGGACTAAATGATCATAGAGGCTATGGTGACTTTTCATAGTCATAACATGGTGTGAGCATGTGCCAAGTCAACCCAAGCAAAACATCAAAGGAGAATACCATAATACTATGCTTTTGCATGCTAAAACAACGCATAATTTCTTCAAGGCACACTAAGCAATCCCAATTGTTTGTAAAAAGACATGCTACAACAATAATCACTAAGAATAAGGTCAAAACAACACCTAGCATGTCATGCTAAAGTCTAAGTCACAGTCAATGCAAGCTCCTCTTGCACTTACAAGCAAAAACTTACTACTCCTTTCCAACACCAAGCAACTTATTTGAAACAACTCACAAAGATAATAATCAATGAAGATCAGTGAGCTTGTCTCACAAATCCACAAAGAAGAACTAAAACTTTCTAAGCTGAAAGCTCAAGAAAACTAAGGCTAAACACAGTGCTAGCAAAAGAGAGTACTCACAAAACAATAAGAGTGAAAACTAGAGTGTTCTAGGCAATGAAAACATAGCGTGTCTCTCTCCAAAAGAAGTGTGGTGTAACCAATCAACTTACTCAAGCAAACTAAGCAAACAAAAACCAAAAACAAAAACTAAGACGCTCCAAGAACAACACAACAATGCATAAAACAATAAAAACGAAGTGTCTAGAAAGACCTGAGATTTTTATTGATGAAGAAGGGGATGCCTTGGGCATCCCCAAGCTTTGACGCTTGTACCTCTTGAATATTTCTTGGGGTGACACGGGGTGGCATCCCCAATCTTGAGATTTTGTCCATTCTTCATCTCATTACATCATTCTTTCTCTACACCTGCAAATTTTCCTTCATACAAAACTTCACACAATCTTCATTAGCAACATTAGTGTATTCAAAGGATAATAGACCTTTGGGTTTAGCTTTAGAACAACAAAACTTTCACCAAAAACACAAGCTACTGTAGAAACTCCTTAAAAAAGCTCAATTTCCCAAAAAGAACCCAAAAACGAATCAATAAGAAGCAAATGCAAATAATGGCAGAAATCTGTCAAAACAGACCAGCAGGTAGAAACCGATTCTTTCGAAGACTTTCTGTTGCTCAAATCAAAAAGTGTTGAACTAACGGAAGTTATCTAACATACTGGGGGATTTATTCGTAAATGTTTAGCTCAATCCGACTTGCAGAGAGTCCTCATGAATTTTTATGGTGGAGGACAGAAATCTGTTTCGGGACAGCAACTCCTCAAATCTTACTTCCCTCTCATTAGAGGTTATTCTTGGAACAAAAAGCAAATAAAAAGGATAAGGAGAGGTCATTACAGAAGTAATAACTTCCAAGACTCAAGAAAACTCTTGGGTTATCTCCCAACAAATACTTTTCTTTAATGCCTTTAAGTTAGGCTTGATAGTTTGAGAAGATGCTCACATAAGAAATATGAATTGAAGTAAAAGAGAACATCAAGAACCAAATTCAAAACACATTTAAGTCTAACCCACTTCCTATGCATAGGAATCTTGTAAATAAACAAGTCATGAAATCACAAAGCAACAAGCATGGGAAAGCAAAACAGGTGCAACTTCAAAATTTTCAACATAAAGAGGGGAAACTTAATATTGTTGAGATGCATAAAACCATGTTTACCTCTCTCATAATAACTTTTAGTAGCATCATGAATAAAATTAACAATATAACCATCACATAAAACATTCTTATCATGAGCCACATGCATATAATAATTATTACTCTCCACATAAGCATAGTCATCCTTATTAATCATAGTGGGAGAAAATTCAACAAAATAGCTATCATTACTATTCTCATCACCATAATCATAAAATATAGGAGGCATATTGTAATCACAATTAATTTTCTCCTCAATAGTAGGTGGACTAAAAATATCATATTCATCATTGCAATCATCATATATTGGAGGTTTGGTATCATCATAAGCAATACAATAGCTATCTTCCAAAGCTGGGGGACTAAAAAGATCATCTTCATAAAAACTAGCTTCCCCTAGCTTAGACGTTTCCATAGCATTAGCAACAATGTTGTTCGAAAAATTCATACTAATAACATTGCTATTAGCATGCAAATAAAGCTCCATAGGTTTTTTAATTTTCTCTTCAAACACTTCATGTCCTAACTCAAGATAAATACTATAGAGCTCTCTAATTTTTTGTTGTTTTCCATTAAGCCTAACTAGTGAAAGCAAGAAACAAAAAGACAAAATTGCAGAATCTAAAGGAAATAACTTCGAGCACTCATACCGGAGGATGTGAGTACCTTTTACCTTACCTCCCCGGCAACGGCGCCAGAAAATAGCTTGATGTCTACGCACTTCGCTTCTTGTAGACAGTTGTTGGGCCTCCAAGTGCAGAGGTTTGTAGAACAGCAGCAAGTTTCCCTTAAGTGGATTACCCAAGGTTTATCGAACTCAGGGAGGAAGTGGTCAAAGGTATTCCCTCTCAAGCAACCCTACAATCAAGATACAAGAAGTCTCTTGTGTCCCCAACACACCCAATACACTTGTCAGGTGTATAGGTGCACTAGTTCGGCGAAGAGGTAGTGAAATACCAATGGTAACGGTGCCAGAAAAGAGCTTGACGGTGAGGTAAAGACTAAAGGCAAAAAGAAGTAAGCAAGCAAACATGCAACAGATCTAGTAGCAAACGGTGTTTTAATGTTTAGAAACAAGGCCTAGGGATCGTACTTTCACTAGTGAACACTCTCTCATATAAATATCCTCTCTTCATGATACTACTCTTAACTACTCTCCGGTTGGACACTCTAATCCATGGTAGGGCTATAACAGCACACCTCAAAGTCTGCCTTCCCCAATCTAGATAACCCCACACTGTCACCTTGAGCGCTAGATGGTTCCAACAAACACCACAATTTCATAGAGACATCCAACTCCAAATATAACTCATAACAAATATTCAATCTAGCCAAAGTGCCACACATGGTATGCACGTTGTCACTTTCACACGCGTGGGAAAAAGCATAGATCTATTAAAGCATAAAGAGAATTTTATAGACTGAAACCTAAGTGCCACCATGTCATGCACGCTATCACTTTCACACACATGGGGAGAGAATAGATCTAATGAAGCACTTGAGTAGCAAGGTAGATCTACTTGATTACAAAGCTCATGACCACAACAAGATCATGCATAGAGAGAGAGATGAATACATAGCTACCGGTAGAGCCCTTAGCCTCGAGGAAGAACTACTCCCTCCTCATCATGGGAATCAGCAACGGTGATGGAGATGGTGGTGGAGATGGATGGAGATGGCTCCGGTGGCACTTCCCCGTCCCGGCAGTGTGCCAGAACAGAGACTTTTTGTCCCCCGAATCTCCCTTTCGATGGCGGCGGCTCTGTGGAGGTTTTCGTGGATTTCTTCTGGATGCCCTAGGGTTTTTGGGTCGGAGGCTTCTTATAGGCGTAGGAATCAAGGTTGGTGGGGGTCCATGGGGCCCACACCCTATATGGGCACCTCCAGGGCTTGCCCGTGCCTAGGGGGGTGCGACTACCCTGTGCCCCCCTCCGGCTCTCATTCATGGTTCCGTGTTGCTCTGGGAAAAATAATAACTTTGGCTTTTGTCCTGTCCAATTCCAAGAATATTGATTTTCTGCCATTCTGGAACCAAAAATAGAAGAAAACAGGCAACTGGCACTGTGGCATCTTGTTAATAGGTTAGTTCTAGAAAAGATATAAAGACACCTCAAAGTGTAGACAAAGCAAAGCAAAGTAGATACAAAAAAAGCATGTAGCATAAAAATTATAGATATGTTTCCGACGTATCAATGGACCCAAGATATATCTTCGTGGTGCCAAGCCGAGTATACTCAAATATGGTGGCCCAGGCCACCACCCTCTCACATGCGAGTGGTTGGTGCTTACTCGAGTTTGTCATTTGTTGGTGCGTGTCTTTTTAAGCTTTCTTGAACATCTTTGTGAATTCCTATGGCTCTTATTGGTTCTTCACAGATCGATATCTCAACCCAAGCCTATTCCATGTCTTTAAAACCATCTTTCTCTCATATATGTCACCAAACACCTAACCTAGAGCTTTTGGTCGAGGAGGACCGGAGTCTCCGGTACACCTGCACCGGAGTCTCCGGTGTAGGATGGAGTCTCCGGTGTCGACCGGAGTCTCTGGTCCTGACGGTTTCTGCCACTTATAGGAAGGGGACGGGGTGAACTGAAACAACAGTTTCATTCTTCCACCCCCGTTCCCCTCCTTCTAACCCGTCGCCTCCTCCTCCAAAACTCCTCCCCGAAGGTCAAGAAGCCCTCGGGATTGGCCATGCCGCCGGCCACCCTTCTCCTCTCCTCCATTGGGTCATTCCCACTGGAGGAATCGATCCCATGGAGAGATCTAGTACCTCTCCTCCCCTTTTTCTCCTAGGGTTCATCTCTAGATGTGTTTTTGAGGATTGGTGTTGATTTGTCCATTGAAATCAGTTGTTTGAGTGCACACTAGTACTTTATCCTTGTTGCATTGCCCGATCTGTTAGATTCACCCCACCAGCACCCTCCCAACTCATGCCTGAGCCTCCCCACCGGAGATTCCGGCCCCTGGGCCGGAGACTCCGGTCCAGGCCGGAGAATCCGGTATGAGCTACGGAGACTCCGGTTAGGGTGACTCAAAACAGTTCAGAAATGCATCAAAGCTCTTTTACTGCATCCTTGGGACATATATACTCATGTCCATGCTATCTCCCTCATTGTTGTTCACAGGTGATGGTTCTCGCCGTCCTCGTCGCACCAAGTCCAAGTCACAAAGGGGCACTCCTCGCTATGATGAATCCCAGGGTCAGTTTATCGTGCCTCCTTCCAACCAGAGACAGCAGGCACGTGATGCAACTTATTTGAGAAGGGAACAGGATAGGACTGAACAAGAGAACCGTGCCAAGAAAGCCAAATATGAAAATCTTCAGTCTTTGGCCAAGATGTCAAAGGAGGAGTTCCATGAGCTAAGGAAGACTGACTTCTATGGCCTGCCACGTACCAGCGATGACCCTCATTTCTGGAGGAAGGAGCAGGCTGTGTTCATGAAGGATGTGTATGGAGTGCTCACTAAATCACATGTATGTCCTCAGAAGTTCATGAGTGTTGAGCAGATGATGCTCAGCCCCTACTTCAATGATGCTCTGTGGATCTATGAGAAGTTGGGGCTGTTTAACTTGATGGAGCTCCGTGAATACTACAATATCTACCTTGTGCAGCATTTCTACGCCACCGTAGTGTTTGGATCTGATCAAGACAGGACCATGACTTGGATGTCTAGCACCACCCACTGCATAGCTACTTTCCATGACTTTTCCAATGTCATCTTTGAGACATTTCATGGCGTATCCACTCCAGTTGGGCTACGCATGCACTCTACGGCTCTTGGTGAGAACAAGATGAAGCTTGCACCTTTGTATGGCAGCGAGGGTGTTGTAGGGGGGTCCAAGGGACTCAAGCCTCTCTACAACCTAATGTTGAGGATATTCCGTCATACCATCACACCAAGTGCAGGGAATGACGATGCTATTAGGGGTGGGCTAGTCAACCTTCTCTATCATACCCACCAGACCTACAATGCTGGCCCAGAGGCAGATGCTGATCCTATTGATGTGATGGATTTCATTTTTGAGGAGATGTTCCATGCCATTCTCTTCAAGAAGTCTCCTCCATATGCACCCTTGTTTATGAGGCTCATTAACTCCAAGGAGCATGATTCTCCACTTGGCATGGATCCAAATCTCACTGAGCACACCTTGGTTTCACTGCAGCAGAAGGGGCACATGGGACCTTCCCCTAGGCGTCGCTATGGAAAATGATGATGAGGAGAGATATGAGACTGATAGGGCTCCATCTCCCCCTAGAGTTCGGAGGAAGAATGCCTCCAATGCTCCTATGCCTTCCATGACTCGGGACTATGTTCATGAGAGGGTCAAGAAGGCCACTTTCTGGGAGAGGACCCTATGTTGCATGAATGTTGACATCCGCAAGCAACAGCATGCTTCCTACCAAAGCAACAGGCGTATTGAGAAGCTCCTCAAGGAAATCAAGGCTCATGGCGAAGAGGATGATGAGGAAGGAGAGGGCGAGTACAATGATGAGCATGGTGCTCAGGAGTCCACAGAGTCAGATCACACACTCTCTTTTGGGGCATGGAATGCCCAGCAGGACAGCCTTGTTGACTGGAAGACATTCTCCGATGTCACCTCTAGATACGGGTACCAGGGTACCTCCTCTTCTCGCCCTCACGGCAAAGGGCCTGCAGTCCCTGATGATGATGATGACTTTGATGAGGATGAGGATGCCGAGGATGGCGAGGACTAATGAGTTGCTGGGGCACTAGCTTAGGTCCTTTCCCTTTTTCGATGTTTCGATGCCAAAGGGGGAGAAGACATTGTCATCGATTTGCATGGGCTTGGGGCTTGGATTTGCTGTCATTTTCCTTTTATTTGCTATATTTGAACTTCTCTGTGTTATTTGCTTATGTGTGTGACTATGTGCTTGTGCACCTTTACTGTAACTCATGTGAGAATTATGTGCTTTATCTGTGATACCATATATCTTGCATAGTCTACCTTATTGCACATAGTCAGGGGGAGCCTCATACAAATTATTCCATGCAAATTCACTTGTTGTCATAGAACACCAAAAAGGGGGAGATTGAAAGGACATTTATTGTCATAATCACTTTTGGTGTTCGTTAACAACAAATAGATCATTTTACAGTCCGTTTCTGTCCACAGGTTGTTATAATGATAAGTGAAAAGTACTCTCTCACTATGAAAAGATTCCTGCAAGATTGACATAGTTCTGGAAATTCCAGACCGGAGTCTCCGGTCTGCTTGGACCGGAGTCTCCGGTGTGGACCGGAGTTTCCGGAGGAGTCCCTGGTGGAGGCATCAGGAACATGGCTGGGTCATACTGTATGGGGGGTGCGGAGCAAGGTCCGGAGGCTCCTCTGGAGTCTCCGGTGTGGCCTCAGACCGGAGTATTCGGTTCTAGTGAACCGGAGTCTCCGGCCCACTTGGCTCACAGAAGGCCTGGGTTGTACTGCATACTGGTCCGGAGGCTAGACCGGAGATGGGCCAAAATCTCCGGTGTATACCGGAGTCTCCGGTGTACTGACCAGAGTCTCCAGTCTGGTTCTTCTCCAACGGTCCGAAAACGGTTCATGGAGGAGGCTGCTTATAAATAGGGACCCTTATCCCCTTCCTCCAGCTGCTCGACCTGCTCAATAACACAAACTCCATTAGAGCCACCAAATCAACTAGATCTCTTCATCCAACCATCCATAGTCATTGATCTTTGGAGAATCGAAGGAGGAGGCCTTGATCTACAGCTTCACAAAGAGAGATCTTCATTTCCCCCTCATTCACTTGAGGGCCCCCATGCTCTAGTGTTTCTTTGGAAACTGTAGCTTTGATTTGGTTCTTACAAGCTTGTCTTTGATTGTTTTGACAGCTTGCTTGTATTTGGGAGCCTCCAATTAGGTTGTGTTCCCCGAACTTGTGTAAAGGTGCCTGCTTCCACCTCGAAGGTTGCCGATATAGTGGAAGGTGAATCAATCCCATTGGGGTGAGGTTCATCGGAGAACAAGGGAGGCCTCTCGTGGCGTTGGTGGTTTGAAACCACCCCCTCTCCAAACGTAGATGTACTTCCCCTCAAAAGGAAGGAACTACGGGAAACAAATCCTTGTGTCTCCGTGTCCACCACTTTGGTTACTTCTATCCTTTACCGCACTTTACTTACTTGTTCTTGCTTAGTGTTGTGCTAGGTGTTGCTTGGTTGACATATAGGTAAATTCACCTTAGTTGCATAATCTAGAGAATTTACCTTTCTTATCAAACCCTATTTTGAAAAATAAGAACATTTGAAGTAGAACCTATTCACCCCCCTCTAGGTGCCCATACAATACTTTCACTTAGTTTCTTTTGCTTGGTTTTGTTTGCCTCTTTTTATCAAAAACTCAAAAAAAAATTAGTCTAGTTTGGTTTTCTTTCTCTTATCAAAAACACAAAAAATTAGTTCCTGCTCTAGCTGCTGCTGCTGTTTTTGGCTTGCTCCACTTTGCCAAAATGAACTCTGATGAGAACACCAAGTTGTGTGACTTCACTAGCATAAACAACAATGATTTCCTTAGCACTCCTATTGCTCCACCTGCTCCTGATGCTACCTTTTATGAAATTAAGCCTACTTTTTTGAATCTTGTGATGAGAGAGCAATTTTCTGGTGCTAGTTCTTATGATGCTGCTGCCCATCTGAATAGCTTTGTTGAACTTTGTGAGATGCAAAAGTATAAGCATGTAGATGGAGATATTATTAAGCTCAAGCTATTTCCTTTCTCCTTGAGAGTAAAAGCTAAATAATGGTTGCTATCCTTGCCTAGAAATAGTATTGATTCTTGGATTAAGTGCAAGGATGCTTTTATTGGAAAGTACTATCCTCCTGCTAAGATTATATCTATGAGAAGTGATATTATGAAATTAAAACAACTTGATAATGAACATGTTGCTCAAGCTTGGGAAAGTATGAAATCTTTGGTTAAGAATTTTCCCACTCATGGACTCACTTATTGGATGATTATCCAGACTTTTTATGCAGGTTTAAACTTCTCTTCAAGAAACCTGTTGGATTCAGCTGCTGGAGGTACCTTTATGGGCATCACTTTGGGTGCTGCAACAGAACTCCTTGATAATATGATGGTTAATTACTCTGAATGGCACACTGAGATAGCTCCACATGGTAAGAAGGTAAATTATGTTGAAGAAACCTCCTCTTTGAGTGATAAGATTGATGTTATTATGGCTATGCTTGTTAATGGGAAAGCTCCTCTAGATCCAAATAATGTTCCCTTAGCCTCTTTGGTTGCTCAATAAGAGCAAGTTGATGTGAACTTCATTATAAACAACAATTTCAACAACAATGCCAATAGGAATAATTTTGGTAGCAACAACAATTATAGGCCTTATCCTCCTAATAATGACAATTCCTATGGAAACTCCTACAACAATGGTAGAAGTGTCCCCTCTGAACTTGAAGTCATGCTCAAAGACTTTATTAGTAAACAAACCACTTTCAACAATACTGTAGAGGAAAAGCTTTTAACTGTTGAGAAAAATATTTCCTCCTTGTCTAAAGCACAGTCCTCCTTGATTAATAAAATGGCTGCTAAACCTGAAACCATGGAAAGTGTCTTTGCTGCTACTCATGCCATACAAGTTACTATTGATGAAAATGTTAGGCTGTTAGCTCAACTTCATGCCGAGTGGGAAAGGGAAGCTGAAATTGATAGAAATAATAGTGTGTGCACCATCACAAGAATGGATACCACTAAACCACAAGAAGTCCCTATTCCTCCTCCTACAATGCCTAAGCCTAATGAGTCTACTACTAGTGATGCTAAGTTTGATTTTGATATAGATGGTTGCAATATTTCTGAAGTGATTTTGTTCCTGCAAAAACTTGCTAGAAGTCCTGATGCCAGTGATATGCATGTTGCTTTCACCAAACACATTACAGATGCTCTTGTTAAGATTAAGGAAGAGAAGTTAAAACACAAAGCTTCTATTCCTAGGAAAGTAGACGATAGTTGGGAACCCATTATTAATATGCAAGTGAATGACTTTGACCTCAAAGCTTCATGTGATCTTGGTTCTAGTGTCTGTATTATGCCTAGGAAGATTTATGAAATGCTTATGTTGCTAATGAAGATTGTGTGATGTTTTGTATGAAGGAAAATTTCAGGTGTAGAGAGAGAATGATGTAATGATATGAAGAATGGACAAAAGCTCAAGATTGGGGATGCCACCCCGGTGTCACCCCAAGAAATATCCAAGAGGTACAAGCGTCAAATCTTGGGGATGCCCAAGGCATCCCCTCCTTCATCAATAAAAAGCTCAGGTCTTTCTAGACACTTCGTTTTTATTGTTTCATGCATTGTTGTGTTGTTCTTGGAGCGTCTTAGTTTTTGTTTGCTTTGCTTAGTTTGTTTAGTTTGCTTGAATAAAGTAGTTCGGACTCCCGTTCTCGCCGTGTTGTTTCAAATAAGTAGATTGGTGTTGGAAAGGAGTAGAAATTTCTTGCTTGAAAATGCAAGAGGAGCTTGCATTGACTGTGACCTAGACTTTATCATGTCATGCTAGATGTTGTTTTGACCTTATGCTTAGTGATTATTTCTATAACATGTATTGTTCCAAACAATTGGGATTGCTTAGTGCCTTGAAGGAATCATGCGTTGTTTAGCATATAAAAGCATAGTATTGTGGTATTCTCCTTTGATGCTTTGTTTGGGTTGACTTGGAACATGATCACACCATGTTATGACTATGAACAAGTCACCATAGCCTCTATGATCATTTAGTCCTTGACTTGTAGTACCACTCTATTCTTTGATTAGTAATGTTTTGTCGCTCTGCATTATTATGGCCATTATTGCTCTCTTAGTTGGTTGCTCCCAGTATTTTGCTAGCCTCCACTTGTATGAGTAAGGTCTACTCATGCTTCCAACTCCCAAGAAACCAAGTTATTCCAAAGTGTCCACTATAAACTCCTATGCATGGTGTGTTACACCATTCCAACTATATTCTTGTTTTCAGCTATCTTCCAATTAAAAAGTATTTTGTTATGTGAAAACTTAGTGATTAAAGCCCTCACAAACTTGATGGCACACTTTATATTCCTTGCCCCTAATAAACTTGAACCATTGTGTTATCTATGTTGTATATGCTTGCACTTATACGTTGGAATTAGCAGAACCGTGCTGTCACGGGGAACGTTTTCAACATTGCACTTGTACTTTGTACACTGTTGATATCATGCTCTTTTATATATGGATGTTGCCAGTGTGAAATAAAGAGGTAGCTTGTAAGTCCATGGATTTATGTATTTTGTGTTAGAGAAACGCCTGTGCCGCTAGCCTAAGCCATGCCTAATCATTGTGGAAACTTGCAGCATCACCATAATGAGCATTTGTGAAGCATCCTCAGTAAAAAGCTATGCATAATGTAAATAAAAAGATTGCTGAGATGCTCATTGTCTGCTTGCCTTGTCATTTTGGTTATGGGATAGCTCCTGTACCATGTGCAAGGGGTACCCTATTGGCGGTTCTCTATGATACACATATACTTACTATGACAAGAACTTACATGTGACCGTAGTTGAGTATCATGAGGTGTGGCCCTCGTATTCAAGGGACATGAAATTTCCAACTTATACTTTGTCAAGCATATACTCCATAGTTTGCTCACTTTAACCTTAATCACTTCAAGATGCTTATGATAGGGGCAATGAGGGCTGAAAGATGACAAGTACCATAATTTTTGGAAGCTCTTTTTGAAACTTGAAATCCCTGCTTCCCTTTATGAAGGGCCTTTATTCCACTATTATTTGAGTCTCCACCTTCTACCTTTAGGCACCATTAAGAGAGCATAGTTGCCATTCTTAGTTCTATGTGCAGTGTCCCAAAGCTTATTGATTGATGCATATTGTTGATATTTCTTGTTCTTGTGCTACTTGTATCTAGTCACTCTTCTGAACTTTGAAGGTGACCTATGCATCTATTTTCTACTCTATGAGGGACAAGCTGAATGCCACTATGCCATATTTTCTGTATGTGAAACAAACAAACGTTTTTCAATGCATGTTATTCATGATATTTGTTTGTAGCCTTTCATGTTGCATGCATAGTTACTTTGTCTTATTGTTAGAACTCCATCTTTCATGCACATGTTTAGAGTTCTTTGATACCAGCTTTTAATGCTTGCAAATGGTTTGATCATGGTTTTTATGGTGAATGTCACCTCAAAAATTATTCTTTTGTCACTTACCTACTCGAGGACGAGCAGGAGTTAAGCTTGGGGATGCTTGATACATCGGAAACGTATCTATAATTTTTGATGCTCCATGCTTGTTTACTATCTACTTTGCTTTGTCTACACTTTGAGGTGTTTTTATATGTTTTCTGGTACTAACCTATTAACAAGTTGCCAAAGTGCCAGTTGCCTGTTTTCTTCTGTTTTTGGTTCCAGAAAGGCAGAAAATCAATATTCTCGGAATTGGACGGGACAAAAGCCAAAGTCAATATTTTACCGTGGGGAACACGAAGCCGGAGTACGAGACGGAGGGGCGCCACAGGGTGGCCACACCCCCCAGGCGCGACCTAGGTGGGCCCGCGCCTGGGAAGGGTGTGGGCCCCCTGGAGCCCCCTGCCTCGCCTTTTCGCCTATAAGAAGCCCCCGATGTAGAAACCCTAGGCACCCCGATCAAAACTCCACGAAATCGTCTATAGCCACCACCACCATCGTCCCTAGATCGGGGGGATCTGAAGCTCTTCCCGGTATCCTGCCGGAGGGGAGATCATCCCATAGGCCTTCTTCTTCATCATGCCAGCCTCCGGTATGAAGCGTGAGTAGTTCCACCTTAGACTACGGGTCCATGTAGTAGCTAGATGGTTGTATCTCCTCCTTGTGCTTTCATGTATAGATCTTGTGAGCTCCATTCATGATCAAGATCTAATCTATTTGTAAACATGCATGTTGTGTTTACGGGGATCCGATGGATATTGATATTACTATGTCAGATTGATTAATGGTTTTGTCTATTTTGATTCTATCATGTCTGTGTTGTTTGTGATCTTGCATGCTCTCCGTTGTTATTAGCTATCTTGGCCAAGTAGTTGCTAGTGACTCCAAGAGGGGGTATTTATGCTCGATAGTGGGTTCATGCCTCTAGTTTCCAAGGGAAGTGACAGAAATCTCTTCGGTTGTAGATGTGCTGTTGCCACTAGGGAGAAAACAACGGTCTCTTGTTCATGGAACAAGTGGATTGTTTACCTTACACACTTTGCTTAAAGTAGTTGTCTGTTGCTTACAACTTAATACTGGAGGGGGTTCGGATGATAACCTGAAGCTGGACTTCTAGCATATATGCAGTTGGATGGAGGTCTACATATATTGTTGTATTGCCCAATCGAATCTCATAGGATCTTTTTGTCTAGTATTGCATTGTTATGCCTTGCTCAGTCCTGTCAATTGCCCCGCTGTAATTTGTTTACCCTGCATGCCATGTTTGTTTATCTAAGGAGAACACCTCTAGTGAACTATGGACCTCGGTCCAATCTTTACCATTCATACATATTCCACTTTAACTGTTTACTTGTTGCAAACCCTCATCACCTTCCACACCATATAGTTAATCCTTTGTTATAGAAACCGGTGAGATTGACAACCTCACTGTTCGTTGGGGCAAAGTCTTGAGTTTGTGTTGTGCAGGTTTCCACGTTGCTTGCAACGCCTTTGAGATGTTTCCTTCCTCCTACTGGTTCGATAACCTTGGTTTCTTACTGAGGGAAGACTTGCTGATGTGCTGCTTCACACCTTGCTCTTGGGGTTTACGGACGAAGTGCTCCACGTCAATGAGGAGTCATCATGTGACTTCATGTCAACACCCGGATTTTTCAATCCTAGATGCCTGTTATGCCATACATCGCAATCCCAGGATTACCATTTTTGCGAGACATAACAGAATTGGATACCATAGTACATCATCCATTACAAACGATACATAAGTTCTTACACAAATAGGGATCTCATGATCCAATTCTTAATACAACATCAAGCAGCGGAATACGTAATAATAACGGTAGCGTAGGCGAAGCTCCATCTTCGGGTTCACAGGCAATGCTGACGATGGGAGATGATCCTAGTTGTCGTAACCTTCCTGGGGTCCATCCTCCAGGTACTCCTCTTCATAGTCTGGCCATGGGAATAGCCAGGGAAAAAGCCATGAGTACTCTTTAAGTACTCGCAAACTAATACTAACAGGTAAAGGGTTTTTTTTTGGATAATAGGACACTAGGCTCTAGGGTTGTTTTGCAAAAGCCAGATTTATCTCTACTAGGTTCCAAAGCTAGTCACAATTTTATAATTACTAAGTGGGAACTTGTATTTCATATCACAACTCTATTGTGGTCAAGTCAAAGTCTTAATTCATTTCACAGGTCATTTTGAAAAGTCTGACGGGGGAACAGTATGGCCACTCCAACTGTCCATAACTGCGGACGCGACTATTCGAATAGTTTGACACTCTGCAGAGATTGTACACTTTCACCACAACATTCGATACATCCGTCAGGAACAAATCCTGAATTCACCATACTCAGTATGCGGATAATCAATCCTAACCTTTCGATTACACGCCCTAGTATAAGCACCTCTCCTGTGAGTTTGGCCTCCCAACCATGACCAACTGTCATCTTGGGTACTGCATAGGTGGACAATCTTCACAAGGTAGCCTCAGCTCAGACCTTGGCTGTGAGGGAACTAATACTAAGGAATATAAGTTTCCAGTCAAGCCCTACCCAATATCCGGGTATTGTGGTTGTACGATAAAATTGGAATGGTATCGCATCCAGACAACCATCAGTTTTATAAAGGGATAAGGCTCATGCCTCAACATTTTTATCACCAAAATTCTCAAGTGTTTGGAAACACATGTCCAAAACATTTCAATAGAATGATCCATCATTCCAAGGTTTTCATAACCATTTTTCCACCAAGTATTCCCATCTAAAAGTTGATCAAGTTTTATGCTTAGCACTAGCATCTACAGGTGGGAGTAGTACTAATGAGGGGTGGTAACTAGTGGAGTTTTAACTAAGTACAACCTCATGTCTCAGTCTGATGTCAAGGTTTCTAACTTAGGCCAAATTTTATGCTCTTTATGCAACCTTCAGCATCTTTCCAATATCTACCAGTCACTTAAGTAAACTCTAAGTAAGCTTTGATAAAGAAATAGAGTAAGAAGCTTGCACATAAAACTAGGATTGGTTTATCAAGTGGGTATGATCACATATGCTTAAGGAATATAGTAGTCATAGAACAAGTATGGGTTAGTTGCATCAGTAGGGTATCTTGCAAGGGTTAGCTTGCATAGGTCAACTTTATTAGTAAGGATTGCATAGGTATAGTATCAGCTTGCATCAATATCAGTATAAGCTTGATAAATTGCAAGTGTTAGCTTGCAAGGTTACTAGCTTGCCTTGTGCAGAGCAGTGGTTGAAGTTCTCCTCGGCTTCTTCTTCGTAGTATCCTCCTTCCTCCTCGTATCCTTGGTCGGTACTAGCGTCTATTAATAAATACGAGGTACAGAATCACCAAACAATACTTAACTACTTGCAATCATCACACACAAGGGTCCTATGGATGATCTAGCATCATCCCTAACATTACAAGGTTAGGGCTTGATTTAAATCCTTTTATTTTTAGAAAAGTAATTTCTACTCATTGAAAAACTACTTAAGATTTAATATTCTCCAAACCCAACATGGGATCATGTTGACACATTTCATCACCACATATTGTAGTCCATGGGAATGTGATTTAAAGTGGTGTCACAAATTAATAAGGTTTTACCCTTTTATTTTAATTAATTAAAGTGGCTAGAAATGCTTATGTAGCATTCTTTTATTACTTGAACATTATTTCTGCAAGTAAACCTATATATTTTTATATATTCTAAAAGGTATGGTTAAATGTGATTTTTGAGAGTTGGAATCAACTCAAAAGCTATTATGGTTCAAATTTGAAAAATGTTTGAATGCAGAAAAGCTTGAATCGATCTGGGTGATCTATAGATCCAAATGACTTGAATCCAACGGGCTTGGATTCAGCATTCACAGACCTTTCCAACAAAATTGGTTTCATTCAATTTGGTGCACTGAATCAATCTGGGTTGATTTTTGAAGTTGGGTACAGAAGTGTGTTTGAATTGAAATAGAAAAAGGTTTAATTTGAATAACTGGGCTGCGCGGGAAAAGTTATTGGGCCGGCCTGCTAAGCGCAGTGCTCCCGCGGGCTGCTTAAGTGGGTGTCTCCACTCGTCAGTGACACGGGGCTGGGCTAAGCGGTATGGGGCGACGTGGATCGTTCGATCTAGTTCTAATCTAACAGCTGGGAGTCATCGTCGACGCGAGACAACACCGGCGAGAACGAAACCTAGCACGGCCAGTGAGGGTTGCTAGGGGCTCACCGGGGTACTGGTGAGGGTCGGCGAGACGGGCGAACGACAAAGTCGACGACGGCGAATCTCCTGGTACCGGTGGCTTCTCCTGGGGCGGCTCCAATCGCTGGCTCCCTTCTTCTCCAGAGGCGGCGGGCTCCGGTGAAATTCCGACGGGGTGGTGCTTGCCTTTCTCTGAGAACGGTGTGGCACGATTAGTGAGGATAGGGGAGTGAGATGGTGTGAAGAAATCGTGCGGGGGTGGCCTCTATTTATAGTCGAGCGAGGGGACCGTCGGGGCGCATGGTGAGCTCGTCGGGGGCGATGTTACAGGCGGCTACTGGCATGGGCAAGGGTAGGGGACGGTGCGGTGTCTCCTGGAGATGCTCAACGACATGGTCTCGAGGCATGGGGCGGTGTGGTTTGGTCTGGAATGGGTGGTGCTCCGCGCGGCAGAGGCGGCGTCTTCGACGGCGGGCGGTGGCTATGCGGCACGGGGCGGCAAACGGGGATGTCTGGCGGTCTCCTGGGTCGGTGGGGATTGTGTATGCACGCGGCGAGAGCGGCGCGCGGTCTGTGGGCGCTGGTCGATGGTGGTGCTCTGGCGCATGCCTGGCATGGTCTCTGGCGGTCTGGGCGCGGCTTGTGCGCGTGGTCCAGGGCTTGGCAACGCTCGCGGCTGGGACAGGTAGTGGCGGTGGATGGTGGGCTGCCTCCCAGACAAGGTTGGCACGGCTAGTTCTTCCTCTAGCCTGCTGTCCACAATGGGGTGACAAGGGGGTGCTCGGCTGTTCACCATTGATGGCAATGGCAAGCTCACAGGGGTGCTAGTCCTTAGGTAAACTTCCTAGATGATCTACTGAGCTGTGTGAGCTAACTAGGGAACAAGTTAGGCCAATTTTACTGCACACTATAGTGTTTGATGTTTGTTTGATTTGTGTCTGCAACCTGTTTGATGAAATGGTCGCATGAAATCAAGTTTTGAATTTTGAAAAGATTTTTGGTGGGTTTGCTAGATTGGTGCTGGTGAGTCTGCAGATGCTTGGGTTTTGAAAGTTGAGCTTGTTTGAGTGGTTTTTGAAAAAGTGGGATCTTCCCATATGATAAAGATTCAATTTTGAATTGTCATTTAAACTATGCATTTGAAAGTTTCTGGATGATCACAAAGTGGACCTTGATAGCTTGTTATGAGTACATTCAAGGGGTGCAAAGATCCAGAAAAGTTTCTGTTAGGTTCTGAAAGTTTGAGACAGCCAAATTAGGCATGGGAGTTAAATTGGCCAAAATGACCATTCATTTCATATATGTGTTTTGATTTACTTGTCTTTAGGAAAGGTGTGGGAAATGTTTTAGATGATGTTTATTTCACCTAAGAAACATTTTACAAGCAATGAAACAAACAAACAAACAAGGTGGTTTTAAAGGATTTCAAAATCCATACATACACATATGCATGCATTCATGATTTCATTTAGAAAAGTTTTTGTTAACCCTAATTTTGATGATGAGAATTTGATGATCCAAGCTTAGTATTTTTGGGATGTTACAAACCTTACCCCCTTAAACAAAATCTCGTCCCGAGATTTGAAAAAGGACGAAAAGATTACCTAGGATTTGAAGGGATCGGGAAACTCCGTCCTGATGTGATCTTCGCGCTCCCAGGTAGCTTCCTCTTCTGTGTGGTTGCTCCACTGAATCTTGAGAAACTTGATGCTTCGGGTTCGGGTAGTTCGAAAAGCTTCTTCCAAAATGTGGATGGGTACTTCGGGATAGGTCAGGTCATCGTTGATCTCTATGGTCTGGTGATCGATATTCTTGAACACTTTGGTCTTCTCGGGGACTTCGAGACATTTGCGAAGTAACGAGATATGGAACACATTGTGCATAGCTGACATCTCTTCAGGTAGTTCCAATTGATACGATACTTCTCCTCGACGGTTCAGAATTTTGAAAGGTCCGATATATCTGGGGGCTAACTTTCCTTTGAGTTGGAAATGTTGCACTCCCTTCAATGGCGACACTTTCAGATAAACAAAATCTCCTATATTGAAGGCGAGGTCTCGACGTCTCTTGTCAGCATAACTCTTCTATCGGGATTGGGCGGTCTTGAGGTGCTCACGAATCTTGTGAACCTTCTCTTCTGCTTCTCGGAGGATGTCGGGTCCGAAAATCTGACTCTCTCCTACTTCCGACCAGTTCAAAGGGGTACGACACTTTCTTCCGTACATGAATTCAAATGGGGCCATTTGCAAACTGGCTTGGTAACTATTGTTGTAGGAAAATTCTGCAAACGGCAGACAGTCTTCCCACTTGGATCCATATTCTAGCACACATGCTCTAAGCATATCTTCGAGTATTTGATTTACTCACTCCGTTTGTCCATCGGTCTGAGGGTGATACGCGGTACTGATATCTAGGCGGGTTCCTAAACCTTCTTGGACTTTGTTCCAGAATCTCGAGGTAAACTGAGTTCCTCGATCCGATACTATGTTCTTGGGGACTCCGTGCAAACTGACGATTCTAGCGATGTACAATTCCGCTAGCTTCAAACTCTTATAGGTGGTTTTGACGGGCAAGAAATGGGCGACTTTGGACAATCTGTCCACTATGACCCAAATAGAGTCATTTCCCCTACTAGAAGTAGGTAGTCCAGTGATAAAGTCCATTCCTACAGAATCCCATTTCCATTCCGGAATTTGCAAAGGTTGCAACAATCCAGCGGGTCTTTGATGTCCTGCCTTGACTCGCTGACATATATCACACTTGGCGATATAGCTTCCGATTTCTCTCTTCATCTTATGCCACCAAAATTGCTCTTTCAAATCTTGATACATCTTAGTTCCTCCGAGATGGATAGAATAAAGAGTATCATGAGCCTCCTTCAAGATAACTTCTTTCAACTCCGAATCTGCTGGTACACAAAGGCGTCCTTTGTACCACAGAACTCCTTCTTCGTCCTCGGTGAATCCGGGTACTTTGCCTGTACCGATACGACGCTTGATTCCGTCGATACTGGCATTTCCCTTCTGCGCCACTTTAATCTGACTGATCAAAGTGGGCTGAAGTTCTATGCTAGACAAAAATCCTTCACTTACTAATTCCATTCGAAAATCTTCCATCTCCTTGTGCAAACTTGGTTGCTCCTTCAAAATCATGGAGTTCAAGCGGCACGGCAATCTGCTAAGGGCATCGGCTACCACGTTGGCTTTACCAGGGTGATAGTGAATGTCCAGGTCGTAATCCTTGATTAGCGCAATCCATCTTCTCTGCCTCATATTCAACTCCTTCTGAGTGAATATATACTTTAGGCTCTTGTGATCCGAATAAATCTCACAATGGTTTCCCATTAGGTAATGTCTCCATGTCTTCAGGGCTAGGACTACTGCTGCGAGTTCGAGGTCATGGGTTGGATAGTTTTGCTCATGTTGCTTCAATTGTCGAGATAGATAAGATATAACTTTGCCTTCTTGCATTAGCACACATCCGAGACCAATCTTGGATGCGTCACAATACACATCGAAGGGCTACGTGATATCCGGCATGATCAAGATTGGGGCTGAACTGAATCTCCTCTTGAGTTCTTGAAAACTCGCTTCACATTTGTCGGTCCATTCAAACTTCTTGTCCTTCTTCAGCAATTGGGTCATGGGTCGGGAGATACTCGAGAATCCTTCTACGAATTTGCGGTAATATCCCGCCAATCCGAGAAAAGCACGAACTTGGGTTTGAGTGATTGGGGCTTGCCAATCTTCTACATCTTTCACTTTGGCAGGGTCAACGGCAATTCCTCCGGTTGATACAATGTGACCGAGAATCCTACTTCCTTTAACCAGAATTCACATTTGCTAAACTTTGCATACAACTGATGCTCTCTAAGGGTTCCAAGAATGGTCCTTAGGTGTAGCTCATGTTCTTCTTCTGATTTGGAAAAAATCAGAATGTCATCGATGAAAACAACGACAAACTTATCCAGGAAGTCCATAAAAATCTTATTCATGAGGTTCATGAAATAAGCGGGGGAATTGGTTAATCCAAAAGGCATGACTGTATACTCGTACAATCCATATCTGGTGGTAAAGGCAGTCTTTGGAATATCCTCTGCACGAATTTTGAGTTGATGATAGCCAGTTCTAAGATCAATCTTAGAAAACACCTGGGCACCGGTCAACTGATCAAACAAATCTTCTATCTTGGGCAAGGGGTACTTGTTCTTGATGGTGACATCATTCAACTTCCGATAATCCGTACACAAACGGTTACCTCCATCTTTCTTGTCCACAAATAAGACAGGTGATCTCCATGGTGACGCACTTGGTTGAATCAATCCAATTTCTAGCATGGAATCCAGTTGCTTCTTCAGTTCTGCTAGTTCCGACGGGTTCATACTATAGGGTCTCTGGGCTATGGGTCCTGTTCCGAGGATTAGTTCGATGATAAACTCGATATCCCGATCTAGGGGCATACCGGGCAAAACATCTGGAAATACATCGGGGTATTCACAGACTATCCGAACTTGGTCAATGGTAGGTTGGGCTAGACTCTTGTTACACTTGAATTGGCGAGGTAAGGTTTCAGATATATGCTCGACTGATATTCCGGTGTTACTGGTCATGGTGATGGCTTTCTTAGCACAATCAATCAATCCCTTATGTTTGGACATCCAATCCATTCCTAGTACTACTTCCAAACCTTTAGTTCCGAGTACTATTAGATTAGCATAAAAATCTATGCCATGGATTCGGATAGGGACGGCTTTGCAAATTTGCCTAGCCTTGGTGGTTGATCCGGGAATTTGCACAATCATCACATGCTTCAGTTTGGTTGGTTGAATTTTACTAGTGCAGGCAAATTCTTCGGTGACAAATGAATGCGAGGCACCAGAGTCAAACAACACTCTTGCAAGTACTGAATTAACAGAAAACATACCCAGCACGACGTCTGGCGCTTCCTTAGCTTCTTCAGCATCATGAGAAAAAGACGGCCATTGTGGTTGAGTGAATTCCCTGGGGCAAATCTTCTCCCTGGCTGGACACGACGCTGCTGCTGAGTTGGGGTATTGGCATTAGGGGCTGTAGCATTCTTCTTGTTGGGGCACTCGTTGGAATAGTGGCCTTTATTTCCACAGTCATAACAGGTCACTTGTGACTTGTCCTTGGCTGCGACAGGCACAGCATTGCTTCCAGTCCTCGGGGCAGTGTTGGTGTTGGCGGTAGCATTGTTGGTGTTGAACTTGGGTGGGGCACGGGTGAAATTGCTAGAGTTGCCGGGGTTGTTGTGATTTCCTCCGGGTCTAGGGTTTCCACGGTTGGGGTAGGTCGGACGGGTCATAGGGGGTCTATTGGTTCTTGGGGCAAATCCTGGAGATGGGTTGGGGCGATACTTTGGGGTCTGATGGGTTCCTGGTTGATGCATCATGCGACGCTTGCGGTTCTCATTGGCTTGGTTGATCTTTCCTTCCATCTGGATAACAGAGTCGACTAGGGCTTCAATATCAGCAAAGGGGATATTGACTAACACCGTCTGCATCTCGTCATGCAGACCATTCAGGAATCTTTCTTTCTTCTTGGCTTCGGTGTCTATCTCGTCCGGGGCATACCTAGCTAATGACAAAAATTTGTCATGGTATTCCACTACAGTCATCCTTCCTTGCTTTAGCTCTCTGAACTCGTCTCTCATTCTCTTGATCAAACCCGGTGGCACATGGGTTCTGCTAAACTTGACCTTGAATTCCTCCCAGGTCATCATCTGGCCTCCGGTCATTGCACGAACAGTGTTCCACCATGCCCTGGCATCTCCGGCTAGATAATGGGTGGCGAATAGGACTTTCTCGTTGGCTTCCACTCCGGCGACTTCTAGGTTGTTTTCCATGGTTTGCAGCCAATCATCGGCATCTAGGGGTTCTTCTGACTTGGTGAAAATGGGTGGGTTGGTATTCTGGAAATTCTTGAGCTTAGATCCATGGTTGTCCTGATTTCCGTGGCCTTGGTTGTTGTGGGCTAGCTAGGCTATCTGTTGCAGAGTGGATAGGTTGGCTTGACGTTCCGCTCTTTCAGCTTCGCGGTCAGAAGTCAACATTTGCAGGATCTGCAACATCGGGTCCGCGGCTGAACCACTTCCTCCACGTGGCATCTGAAGATTGATATAGATCATGAGAAAATAGGGAAATTTCTAAGGTTTTGGGTCTTTGAAAAGTTTTTAAAGTTTGACTCAGGTTTTTCTAGCAACTTGCTTTTTCATTCATCCATTCATAGCACACAGTATAACACACACCACAACAAAGAAAACAGATGGTTTTAAGAACCATTCTGGAAACTACGATACAGTGGGACCGACTACTACTCACTACGCTAGTGCTCAAGTGCTACTAATCCTTGAAGTCTGTGGCTTCATCATCTTCCTCATCATCGATGAAGGCGAAATCATCCTCATCGGTGAAGAAGTCCATGGCCTGATCTTCCAGAAAATCGTCGTCATCGCTGAGATAGGAGTAAGGGTCTCCACGAAGATCCTCTCTGGCATTCTCCCTTTCCTCCAACTGCATGTCTCTCTCGTGGATGGTCTCCTCCAGAGATGAGATGCGGTGGCGAAGACGGGCAATAATGCGTTCCTTCTTGTCGAGCTGACGGCGGCGAGACTTGCGATCCTTTGCTAGCATGGCTATGGTCTCATCCTTCGTCTTGATGATGGCAGACTTGTGGTTGCAATAGTCATGGCAGTTGTCCAACTCCTGCTGAAGATCATACATCATGAAGCTAAGGTGGTCCAATTGAGTCTTCATCTCGGGGTGGTATGGGGCTTCCATGGGTTGTCCATTTTCATCACGCCTTGGGAAAAACTCAAAGCGAGTACCCTTGATATGATTGATGCTCTGCCCACATAGACGGGAAAGAGCTTCCTGCATTGCTCTGGCAAGTCCATCGAGCCAGTTGTTTTCCCTCAAGGTAAACTGAATTCCCTCCGCAGTGGGAGGTTCAATCTTTCCTCGGAGACTTGCAACAATTAGCCACTGCAGATCTTCTCCTCCTTGATCATTGATCTGAGCACCAAAGAACTCGGGGTGCGGACGCTCCAGAAGTTCCGAAAGCTGATCCAGATCCCTCTCAAAGATAAGGTCTCCTCCATTCCCAAGTTGGTAAAACTTGTTGTACTTCACGTCCATCTATAAAAATAGAGGATGAGTAGATTAGCAGAGTGATCAAGTGTGTCAAAATTTTATGTATTTTGCAAGAGTCTTTGAGGAACATGAATTTTTATGAAAGAATCAAAGAGATAAGAATGAGAATAAGTTTTTGTAAATATTTGTTTTCTTTGGTTTTGAAACTAAGTTTTTGACTCAAACGTCCAGTCTAACTAGGGTCTCCTATGGTCAGGATGGCTCTGATACCAACTTGTCAACACCCGGATTTTTCAATCCTAGATGCCTGTTATGCCATACATCGCAATCCCAGGATTACCATTTTTGCGAGACATAACAGAATTGGATACCATAGTACATCATCCATTACAAACGATACATAAGTTCTTACACAAATAGGGATCTCATGATCCAATTCTTAATACAACATTAAGCAGCGGAATACGTAATAATAACGGTAGCGTAGGTGAAGCTCCATCTTCGGGTTCACAGGCAATGCTGACGATGGGAGATGATCCTAGTTGTCGTAACCTTCCTGGGGTCCATCCTCCAGGTACTCCTCTTCATAGTCTGGCCATGGGAATAGCCAGGGACAAAGCCATGAGTACTCTTTAAGTACTCGCAAACTAATACTAACAGGTAAAGGTTTTTTTTGGATAATAGGACACTAGGCTCTAGGGTTGTTTTGCAAAAGCCAGATTTATCTCTACTAGGTTCCAAAGCTGGTCACAATTTTATAATTCCTAAGTGGGAACTTGTATTTCATATCACAACTCTGTTGTGGTCAAGTCAAAGTCTTAATTCATTTCACAGGTCATTTTGAAAAGTCTGACGGGGGAACAGTATGTCCACTCCAACTGTCCATAACCGCGGACGCAGCTATTCGAATAGTTTGACACTCTACAGAGATTGTACACTTTCACCACAACATTCGATACATCCGTCAGGAACAAATCCTGAATTCACCATACTCAGTATGTGGATAATCAATCCTAACCTTTAGATTACACGCCCTAGTATAAGCACCTCTCCTGTGAGTTTGGCCTCCCAACCATGACCAACTGTCATCTTGGGTACTGCACAGGTGGACAATCTTCACAAGGTAGCCTCAGCTCAGACCTTGGCCGTGAGGGAACTAATACTAAGGAATATAAGTTTCCAGTCAAGCCCTACCCAATATCCGGGTATTGTGGTTGTACGATAAAATTGGAATGGTATCGCATCCAGACAACCATCAGTTTTATAAAGGTCTAAGGCTCATGCCTCAACATTTTTATCACCAAAATTCTCAAGTGTTTGGAAACACATGTCCAAAACATTTCAATAGAATGATCCATCATTCCAAGGTTTTCATAACCATTTTTCCACCAAGTATTCCCATCTAAAAGTTGATCAAGTTTTATGCTTAGCACTAGCATCTACAGGTGGGAGTAGTACTAATGAGGGGTGGTAACTAGTGGAGTTTTAACTAAGTACAACCTCATGTCTCAATCTGATGTCAAGGTTTCTAACTTAGGCCAAATTTTATGCTCTTTATGCAACCTTCAGCATCTTTCCAATATCTACCAGTCACTTAAGTAAACTCTAAGTAAGCATTGATAAAGAAATAGAGTAAGAAGCTTGCACATAAAACTAGGATTGGTTTATCAAGTGGGTATGATCACATATGCTTCAGGCATATAGTTGTCATAGAACAAGTATGGGTTTGTTGCATCAGTAGGGTATCTTGCAAGGGTTAGCTTGCATAGGTCAACTTGATTTGTAAGGCTTGCATAGGAATAGTATCAGCTTGCATCAATATCAGTATAAGCTTGCTAAATTGCAAGTGTTAGCTTGCAAGGTTACTAGCTTGCCTTGTGCAGAGCAGTGGTTGAAGTTCTCCTCGGCTTCTTCTTCGTAGTATCCTCCTTCCTCCTCGTATCCTTGGTCGGTACTAGCGTCTATGAATAAATACGAGGTACACAATCACCAAACAATACTTAACTACTTGCAATCATCACACACAAGGGTCATATGGATGATCTAGCATCATCCCTAACATTACAAGGTTAGGGCTTGATTTAAATCCTTTTATTTTTATAAAAGTAATTTCTACTCATTGAAAAACTATTTAAGATTTAATATTCTCCAAACCCAACATGGGATCATGTTGACACATGTCATCACCACATATTGTAGTCCATGGGAATGTGATTTAAAGTGGTGTCACAAATTAATAAGGTTTTACCCTTTTATTTTAATTAATTAAAGTGGCTAGAAATGCTTATGTAGCATTCTTTTATTACTTGAACATTATTTCTGCAAGTAAACCTATATATTTTTATATATTCTAAAAGGTATGGTTAAATGTGATTTTTGAGAGTTGGAATCAACTCAAAAGCTATTATGGTTTAAATTTGAAAAATGTTTGAATGCAGAAAAGCTTCTGCCTTGTTATTTTTACCATGGGTGATCTATAGATCCAAATGACTTGAATCCAATGGGCTTGGATTCAGCATTCACAGACCTTTCCAGCAAAATTGGTTTCATTCAATTTGGTGCAATGAATCGATCTGGGTTGATTTTGGAAGTTGGGTACAGAAGTGTGTTTGAATTGAAATAGAAAAAGGTTTAATTTGAATAACTGGGCTGCGCGGGAGAAGTTACTGGGCCGGCCTGCTAAGCGCAGTGCTCCCGCGGGCTGCTTAAGTGGGTGTCCCCACTCGTTAGTGACACGGGGCTGGGCGAAGCGGTATGGGGCGACGTGGATCGTTCGATCTAGTTCTAATCTAACGGCTGGGAGTCATCGTCGACGCGAGACAACGCCGGCGAGAACGAAACCTAGCGCGCCCAGTGAGGGTTGCCGGGGGCTCACCGGGGTACTGGCGAGGGTCGGCGAGGCGGGCGAACGACGAAGTCGACGACGGCGAATCTCCTGGTACCGGTGGCTTCTCCTGGGGCGGCTCCAATCGCTGGCTCCCTTCTTCTCCAGAGGCGGCGGGCTCCGGTGAAATTCCGGCGGGGTGGTGCTTGCCTTGCTCTGAGAACGGTGTGGCACGATCAGTGAGGATAGGGGAGTGAGATGGTGTGAAGAAATCGTGCGGGGTGGCCTCTATTTATAGTCGAGCGAGGGGACCGTCGGGGCGCACGGTGAGCTCGTCGGGGGCGATGTTACAGGCAGCTACTGGCATGGGCAAGGGTAGGGGACGGCGCGGTGTCTCCCGGCGATGCTCAACGACATGGTCTCGAGGCATGAGGCGGTGTGGTTTGGTCTGGAATGGGTGGTGCTCTACGCGGCAGAGGCGGCGTCTTCGACGGCGGGCAGTGGCTGTGCGGCACGGGGCGGCAAACGGGGGTGTCTGGCGGTCTCCTGGGTCGGTGGGGATTGTGTATGCACGCGGCGAGAGCGGCGCGCGGTCTGTGGGCGCTGGTCGATGGTGGTGCTCTGGCGCATGCCTGGCATGGTCTCTGGCGGTCTGGGCGCGGCTTGTGCGCGTGGTCCAGGGCTTGGCAACGCTCGCGGCTGGGATAGGTAGTGGAGGTGGACGGTGGGCTGCCTCCCAGACAAGGTTGGCACAATGGGGTGACAAGGGGGTGCTCGGCTGTTCACCATTGATGGCAATGGCAAGCTCACAGGGGTGCTAGTCCTTAGGTAAACTTCCTAGATGATCTACTGAGCTGCGTGTGAGCTAACTAGGGAACAAGTTAGGCCAATTTTACTGCACACTATAGTGTTTGATGTTGGTTTGATTTGTGTCTGCAACCTGTTTGATGAAATGGCCGCATGAAATCAAGTTTTGAATTTTGAAAAGATTTTTGGTGGGTTTGCTAGATTGGTGCTGGTGAGTCTGCAGATGCTTGGGTTTTGAAAGTTGAGCTTGTTTGAGTGGTTTTTGAAAAAGTGGGATCTTCCCATATGATAAAGATTCAATTTTGAATTGTCATTTAAACTATGCATTTGAAAGTTTCTGGATGATCACAAAGTGGGCCTTGATACCTTGTTATGAGTACATTCAAGGGGTGCAAATATCCAGAAAAGTTTCTGTTAGGTTCTGAAAGTTTGAGATAGCCAAAGTAGGCATGGGAGTTAAATTGGCCAAAATGACCATTCATTTCATATATGTGTTTTGATTTACTTGTCTTTAGGAAAGGTGTGGGAAATGTTTTAGATGATGTTTATTTCACCTAAGAAACATTTTACAAGCAATGAAACGAACAAACAAGGTGGTTTTAAAGGATTTCAAAATCCATGCATACACATATGCATGCATTCATGATTTCATTTAGAAAAGTTTTTGTTAACCCTAATTTTGATGATTAGAATTTGATGATCCAAGCTTAGTATTTTTGGGATGTTACACTTCACTAGCACAAACAACAATGATTTCCTGAGTACACCTATTGCTCCACCTGCTCCTGATGCTACCTTTTATGAAATTAAGCCTGCTTTGTTGAATCTTGTGATGAGAGAGCAATTTTCTAGTGCTAGTTTTGATGATGCTGCTGCCCACCTCAATAACTTTGTTGAACTTTATGCTATGCAAAAATATAAGGATGTAGATGGAGATATTATTAAGCTCAAGTTGTTTCCTTTCTCTTTGAGAGGAAAAGCTAAAGAATGGTTGATATCCTTGCCTAGAAATAGTATTGATTCTTGGATTAAGTGCAAAGATGCTTTTATTGGAAAATACTACCCTCCTGCTAAGATCATATCTATGATAAATGAAATAATGAAATTTAAACAACTTGATAATGAACATGTTGCTCAAGCTTAGGAAAGGATGAAATCTTTGGTTAAGAATTGTCCCACTCATGGACTTAATGCTTGGATGATTATCCAGACTTTTTATGCAGGTTTAAACTTCTCCCCAAGAAACCTATTGGATTCAGCTGCTGGAGGTACCTTTATGACCATTACCTTGGGTGCTGCAACAAAGCTCCTTGATAATATGATGGTTAATTATTCTGAATGGCACACTGAGAGATCTCCACATGGTAAGAAGGTAAATTCTATTGAAGAAACCTCCTCTTTGAGTGATAAGATTGATGTTATCATGGCTATGCTTGTTAATGGAAAAGCTCATATTGATCCAAATAATGTTCCCTTAGCCTCTTTGGTTGCTCAACAAGAGCAAGTTGATGTGAACTTCATTAGGAATAATAATTTTGGCAACAATGCTTATGGTAATAACTATAGGCCTTATCCTCCTAATAATGGCAACACTTATCATGGTAGATCTGGAATGCCTAGTGAAGATAGGATTCTAGAAGTTGAAATATCCACTAAAAACTTTATGCAAATGCAATATGAGCAAAACAAGATATTCACTAAAACTATGGAAGAACAATCTGCTATCTTGAAAAATATTAGTCATCAACTTGAGAATTTGGATAGAGAAATTCCTAGTTTACAGTCAAAAAATTTGAGTGCGGAGAAAAATATTTCCTCCTTGTCTGAAGCACAATCCTCTTTGATTAATAAAATGGCTGCTAAACCTGAAACCTTGGAAAGTACCTTTGCTGCTACTCATGCCATATAAGTTACTATTGTTGAAAATGTTAGACTGTTAGCCCAACTACATGCTAAGTGGAAAGAGAAGCTGAAATTGCTAGAAACAATAGTGTGTGCACTATTACCACCACCAATATGGATGCCACCAAACCACAAGAAGTCCCTATTCCTCCTACCACAATGCCTAAACCGAATTGGTCTATTCCCAGTGATTCTAAGTTTGATTTTGATCTTGATGGTTGCAATATCTCTGAAGTGATTATGTTCCTACAAAAGCTTGCTAGAAGTTCTGATGCTAGTGATATGAATGTGGCTTTCACCAAGCACATTACAGATGCTCTTATTAAAATTAAGGAAGAAAAGTTGAAACACAAAGCCTCTATTCCTAGGAAAGTATAAGATAGTTGGGAACCCATCATTAATATGCAAGTGAATGACTTTGATCTCAAAGACTCACTTGAGCTTGGTTCTAGTGTCTCTATTATGCCTAGAAAGATTTATAAAATGCTTGATTTGCCACCTTTGGAAGATTGGTATTTGGATGTCCCACTTAATGATAATGCTAAAAAGAAACTCACAGGGAGTGTTAATGTGTTCTTATTATGGTTAAAAATGCTTATTTCCCTATTGATTTCTATGTTTTGGATATTGAATACAATGCTTCTTGTCCTATTACTTTGGGAAGACCTTTCCTTAGAAAAGTTGGTGCCATCATTGATATGAAAGAAGGTACCATTAAATATCAATTCCATTCAAGAAAGGTATTGAACACTTCCCTATGAGGAGAGAGAAGTTGCTTTTTGCTCCTCCTTTGAAAGCAAGGTTTGATGTTAATGCTTCTTTATTTGAAAATACTTGATTCTTACTTCTTGTGCCTAACTTAAAGGCGTTAAAGAATAGTACTTCTTGGGAGATAACCCAATAGTTTTCCTGGGTCTTGGAAGTTATTACTTCAGTAATGACCTCTCCTTATACTTTTATTTGCTTTTTGTGCCAAAAATAACCTCTAATGAGAGGGAAGTAAGATTTGGGGAGTTGCTATCCCGAAACAGATTTTTGTGCTCCACCGTAAAAATTCGTGTAAAATATCTGTAAGTCGTATTGAGTTGTAAATTTTCTGAATAAATCCCCCAGGTTGTTAGATAACGTTCGTTAGTTCAACACTTTTTGATTTGAGCAACATAAGGTCTTCAAAAAAATCGGTTTCTACCTGCTGGTCTGTTTTGACAGATTTCTGCCATTATTTGCATTTGCTTCTTATTGATTCCTTTTTGGGTTCTTTTTGGGAAATTAAGCTTTTTAAGGGAATTGCTATAGTAGCTTGTGTTTTTAGTGAAAGTTTTTCTGTTTTAAAACTAAACCCCAAAGGTCTATTATCTTTTGAATACACTAATGTTGCTAATGAAGATTGTGTGAAGTTTTGTATGAAGGAAAAATTTCAGATGTAGAAAAAGAATGATGTAATGAGATGAAGAATGGACAAAAGCTCAAGCTTGGGTATGCCACCCCATGTCACCCCAAGAAATATTCAAGAGGTACAAGCGTCAAAGCTTGGGGATGCCCAAGGCATCCCCTTCTTCATCAATAAAAATCTCCGGTCTTTCTAGACACTTTGTTTTTTATTGTTTCATGCACAGATGTGTTGTTCTTGGAGCGTCTTAGTTTTCGTTTTAGTTTTCTTGAATAAAGTATTTGGACCCCCGTTCTTGCTATGTTGTTGCAAATAAGTTGATTGGTGTTGGAAAGGAATAGAAAGTTCTTGCTTGAATAGTACAAGAGGAGCTTGCTTTGACTATGTCATGTCGTGCTAGATGTTGTTTTGACCTTATGCTTAGTGATTATTGTTGTAGCATGACTTGTTCCAAACAATTAGGATTGCTTAATGTGCCTTGAAGGAATCATGCATTGTTTTAGCATACAAAAGCATAATATTATGGTATTATCCTTTGATGCTTTGTTTGGGTTGACTTGGCACATGCTCACACCATGTTGTGACTATGAGCAAGTCACCATAGCCTCTATGACTCTATGATCATTTAGTTTTTGAATTTTGGTTCTACTTTATGCTTGACTAGTAAGGTTTTGTCGCTCTGCATAATTATGGCCATTATTGCTCTCTTAGTTGGTTGCTCCCAGTCTTTTGCTAGCCTCCACTTGTATGAGTAAGCTCTATTCATGCATCCAACTTCCAATAAACCAAGTTATTCCAAAGTGTCCACTATAAATTCCTATGCATGGTGTGTTACACCATTCCAAGTATATTCTTGTTTTATCTATTTTCCAATTAAAAAATTATTTTTTTATGTGAAAACTTAGTGATTAAAGCTCGCACAAACTTGATGGTACACTTTATTTTTATTTCCCCTAATAAACTTGAACCATTGTGTCATCTATGTTGTATATGCTTGCACTTATACGTTGGAATTAGCAGAACCATGCTGTCACGAGGAACTCTTTCAACATTGCACTTGTACATTGTACATAGTTGATATCACGCTCTCTGGTTTATGGATGTCGTTGGTGTGAAATAAAAGGGGAGATTGTAAGTCCATGGAGTTATGTATGTGTGTTAGAGAAACACCTGGGCCACTAGCCTAAGCCATGCCTAATCATGGTGGAAACTTGCAGCATCACCATAGTGAGCAATCTATGAAGCTTTCTTCTTATAAAAAAAGAGACATACTGAAAAGAGGAAAGAGAGAGAAAAGCACCATTTTCCCATGGTAAATAAGAAGATAGCTAAGATGCTCATTGTCTGCTTGCCTTGTCATTTTGATTATGGGATAGCTCCTATATCATGTGAAAGGGGTACCCCGTTGGCGGTTCTCTATAATACACATGTACTTACTATGACAAGAACTTACAAGTGACTAAAGTTGAGTAGCATGAGGAGCGGACCTAGTATTCAAGGGACATGAGATTGCCAACTTATACTTTGTCAAGCATATACTCCATCTTTGTTCACTTTAACCTTAATCACTTCAAGATGCTTATGATAGGGGCAATGAGTGCTGAAAGCTAACAAGTACCATAATTTTTGGAAGCTCTTTATAAGATTTGAAATCCCTGCTTCCCTTTTTATGAAGGGCCTTTCTTCCACCATTATATTGAGTCTCCACCTTCTATCCTTAGGGACCAATTAAGAGAGCATCGTTGCCATTCTTAGTTCCATGTGCATTATCCCAAAACTTATTGATTGATTCATATTGTTGATATTGCTTTCTCATGAACTATTTGTATCTAGTCACTCTTATGAACTTTAAAGCTGTCCTATGCATTTATTTGCTACTCCATGAGGGACAAGCTGAATGCCACTATGCTATGTTTTCTATATGTGAAAAAAACAAACGTCTTTCAATGCATTGTTATTCATGAATCTTTGTTTGTAACCTTTCATGTTGCATGCATAGTTACTATGTCTAATTGTTAGAACTTCTTCTTGCATGCTCATGTTTAGAGTTCTTTGATCCTAGCTTTGAATGCTTGCAAATGGTTTGATCTTGATTTTGATGGTGCATGTCACCTAAAAAATTATTCTTTTTATCACTTACCTACTCGAGGATGAGGAGGAGTTAAGCTTGGGGATGCTTAATATGTCATAAACGTATCTACAATTTTTGATGTTACATGCTTGTTTAGTATCTACTTTTCTTTGCTTTGTCTACACTTTGAGGTGTTTTATATGTTTTCTGGTACTAACCTATTAACAAGATGCCACGGTGCTAGTTGCCTGTTTTCTTCTGTTTTTGGTTCCAGAAAAGACAGAAAATCAATATTCTTGGAATTGGATGGGACAAAAGCCAAAGTCAATATTTTACCGTGGGGAACACGGAGCCAGAATAAGAGACGGAGGGGAGCCACCAGGGGGCCACTCAGTTTCTTTTCTAGTTGGGGATTAAGACCTGGCATCAAATCCACTAAAAGTCTGAGCTTTCGTGTCTCTCAGTGTGGTCAGCACTGGGTGTTTCCGAGCAGCGAGGCTTACACCCATTCGCATTAATTCATCCAAAGTTCCTTACCCTTATGCACGAATTTAGGAATAAGCCATCTTCCTATCAAGGTTAAGGAGTCAACTGAGCATCTCAGCGGCGGGACCCCCTGGCCGCGCGGCCAGGCGAGGCCCGCGCCTGGGGGTGCAGCCACCCTGGGTGCCCCTGCCTTGCCTCTTCGCCTATAAGAATCCCTAGATACCAAAACCCGAAGTACCCGATCAATCTTCCACGAAACAGTCCATAGCCGACGCCACCATCGTCCCTAGATCGGGAGGGGGGCGATCTGAAGTTCTTCCCAACACCCTGCCGGAGGGGAGATCATCCTGGAGGCCTCCTTCTTCACCATGCTAGCCTCCGGTATGAAGTGTGAGTAGTTCCACCTTGGACTACGGGCTCATGTAGTAGCTAGATGGCTGTTTCTCCTCCTTTGTGCTACCAATTTTAGATCTTGTGAGCTCCGTTCATGATCAAGATCATCTATTTGTAATCATGCATGTTGTGTTTGTGGGGATCAGATGGATATTGAGATTACTATGTTAGATTGGTTAATGGTTCTATCTTATTGATTCTATCATGTCTGTGTTATTTATGATCTTTCATGCTCTCCGTTTCTAGTAGCTATCTTGGCCAAGTAGATGCTAGTGACTCCAAGAGGGGGTATTTATGCTCGATAGTGTGTTCATGCCTCTATTTAATCTGGGGAAGCGACATAAACGATGTGCTTTTGCTACTAGGGAGAAAACAACGGTCTCTTGTTCATGGAACAAGTGGATTGTTTACCTTACACACTTTGCCTACTGTAGTAGTCTGTTGCTTGCAACTTAATACTAGAGGGGCTTCAGATGATAACCTGAAGGTGGATTACTAGGCATAGATGCAGTTGGATGGCGGTCTATGTATCTTGTTGTATTGCCCAATCAAGTCTCATAGAATCATGAATTTCTAGTATTGCATTGTTATGCCTTGCTCTGACTTGTCAATTGCCCTACTGTAATTTGTTCACCCAGGATGCCGTTTGTTTTTCTTAAGGAGAACACCTCTAGTGAACTATGGACCCCGGTCCAATATTTACCATTGACACATCTTCCACTGTTACTGTTTACTTTCTGCAAACCACCATTACCTTCCACACCATACAATTAACCCTTTGTTTTCAACAAACCGATGATATTGACAACCTCACTGTTCATTGGGGAAAAGTCTTGAGTTTGTGTTGTGAAGGTTTCCAAGTTTATTGCAACACCTTTGGGTCGTTTCCTTCCTCCTACTGGTTCGATAACCTTGGTTTCTTTCTGAGGGAAGACTTGCTGTTGTGCTCATCATACCTTCATCTTGGGGTCTCCCAACGAAGATCTACATTGATCTGAGCGCATCAATTTATTTTCTGTATTTTCTGAAGCCAAAAACAGCAGAAAACAGGCAACTGGCACTGCGACATCTTATCAATAGGTTAGTTCCATAAAAGGTATAAAAATACCTCAAAGTTTAGACAAAGTATAGCAAAGTTGATACTAAACAAGCATGGAACATCAAAAATTATATATACATTTACGATGTATCAAGCATACCCAAGCTTAACTCTTGCTCGTCATCGAGTAGGTAAGTGATAAAAAGAATAATTTTTGAGGTTACATGCACCATCACAATCCTGATCAAACCATCTACAAAGCATTGAAAGCTGAGATCAAAAGTAATCCAAACATGAGCATGAAAGATGTAGTTCTAACAATAAGACATAGCAACTATGTCGCAACATGAAAGGATACAAACAAAGATCATGAATAACAATGCATTGGGAGACGTTTGTTCGTTTCACAAACAGAAAACATAGCATAGTGGTATTTAGGTTGTCCCTCATGGAGCAGCAAAACATAAATGCATAGGACACCTTCAAAGTTCATAAGGGTGACTAGATACAAATAGTTCATTATGAATTAATCAATAAGTTTTGGGACAATGCACATAGAACTAAGAATGACAACTATGCTCTCTTAATTGGTGCATAAAGATAGAAGGTGGAGACTCAATATAAAAGTAGGAAGAAATGCCCTTTACAGGGAAGCATGGATTTCAAGTTTCATAAAGAGCTTCCAAAAATTATGGTACTTGTTAGCTTTCAGCTCTTATTGCCCCTATCATAAGCATCTTGAAGTGATTAAGGTTAAAGTGAACAAAGTATGGAGTATATGCTTGACAAAGTATAAGTTAACAATCTCATGTCCCTTGAGTATAAGGGCCGTTCCTCATGCTACTCAACTTTAGTTACCGGTAAGTTCTTGTCATTGTAAGTATATGTGTATCATAGAGAACCGCCAACGGGGTACCCCTTGCCCCATGACACAGGAGCTATCCCGTATCAAAATGACAAGGCAAAAGACAATGAGCATCCTAGCAATCTTCTTATTTACCATGGGAAAATGGTGTTTTTCTCTTCTTTCCTCTTTTTTTCTTTTTCTCTTCTCTTTTTTCTATCTCTCTTTTTTTATAAGAAGAATGCTTCATAGATTGCTCACTATGGTGATGCTGCAAGTTTCCACCATGATTAGGCATGGCTTAGGCTAGTGGCCCAGGTGTTTCTCTAACACATATACATAACTCCATGGACTTACAAGCTCCCCTTTTATTTCACATCACCGACATCCATAAACAAAAGAGCACGATATCAACCTGGTAGATATTTACAGGTGTTGAAAGCGTTCCCCGTGACAGCACGGTTCTTCTAATTTCCAACTTATAAGTGCAAGCATATACAACATAGATGTAGAGTCCTAACCTGATAAGGTAGAGATCCCTGTGTTTACAATGCTAGTCCCTGGATCAATAGCTAGCATCCATAGTTTAAGATGTAATATCAAGAAAAAAGGTCATATTACAACTTATATCCAGGAATAAAATAATACATTACATATTACATAGATCATTTGGCTATCTCATTACAATGCAGCAGAAATAAATATATAGCATTCAGTCCTTCATGTTCAAAGTGCCATAGGCAATCATGTTGGTTGTAGACTTGTAATCCTATTCAAGACACTTCACTAACATCAACCAAACCTGCAACATAATAAGTTACAGCCACAAGGGTCAATACATATGAATTGTATTGGCAAGTGATACTATGGTAGAATAGTGGTATCTATCATCTATATGCATTTGGATAAGTGGAGCTTAGGCTTTCTTTTCTCAAAATAGAATTTTCCTTATCATTTGGAAACACTAAGTTTTTGTTTGTCAAAATCACCCAAGGCATCTACCAATAAAAATTGGTGATCCTTTAACCCTTGTTCAACCACAAGTTTTTAACTTAGAAATTGGGATGAGGAGATCCTTGATAGCTTCCATGTCTTGATGCTCAAATTGTCCATTGCCGGGGACACGGCTAAGTACTTAGATTTTACTCTCTCGAGAGGTGGTTCACTTTCCCCACAAGACTCGACATGCATTGAGACACGATCTTTCAGAAGCCTTCCCTTAGAACAAATGGACGCGTTCCCAACCTATCACCCCTACCACCTTCTGTCCATCTGGCTAAGTTATTGCAACCTATATGATCCTGACAGAGCCCATATACCATGTGGTTGAACTAGAAGCTTCTCAACACTTGACATCTCAAATCTCTTTTTTCCTGGGTGGCTTTACACAAGTGAGATACACCAGGTATTGGCCCTGGGTAACCACTCAACATAAATCCATTCACACCATTCCACCCAGGTGATTCATTTACATAGTTGTTTTATTAAACAAAACACAGGTCATAGACTTAGAAATATTTCATAGCATGAATATAATCCACCCTTGTTTTCTACTAGCTAAACTAAGCATACTAGTAGCAAGAATCTTAACTTAGGGAAAATTCTACTAAGGCATCATCTACTAGGATTTCCCATGGCATAGCATACTTAGTAAAAATTCCATGCAAGTCCTACTCAAAATATCACTAATGCATAGTCAAAATAATAGGACAAAATGTATGAAGCACCACTTGACTTTTTTAGTAGAGAATATAGGTTCACTCCTTGATCTTGCAATGGTCACACTTCAAAGTTCACTACAATTCAATCAAGCAAGCACATATTCAAACTGGCATTCAAATAATTCACCACATAAAATAAATAAAACAAAACAATGCATGCAAGCATGCAAAATATTGTTTTATTGGAAAATGTGGCTTCTAATAGGCTATAAACATTTTTAAAACACCTATTGGTCATTTATAAAAAGTGGCAAAACCATTTAAAATCAAGTTAGAGAAAATAGGCCATTTAAATCATTTTTGTTTTGCTAGAAATGATTTAAATCAAGTAATAGTTCTAGTGTTTGCCAAATATGTTTTTAAACATAATGTTTAGTGTTTAGGATCAAAGTGTTTAAAACAAATCCATTTACAAAAGGTTTCACCCAAAAATCATTTTTAAATTAAAGCAACATTTTGGTTTTACTAGATATGCCTTTATTCAAAGAATAATTTTCTAGGGTTAATAAAATATATTTCTAAACCCAAAAGTTTGTGTTTCTGGTCAGTAGGTTCAAAACAAATTATTTGCAAAAGATTTTACCTAAAAATCATTTTTAGAATAAATTTTATACTCGAAATAGTCCTAGAAATGTTTCTGCAAAAACAACTAATTTTCTAGAAGCAAAATACTAAACTAAGGGCATGGTTGCAAAGGTTTCTTTTTCCTAATTCCAATGATATAAAATTTGCAAATTTTGGACATGTAGATCAAAATTTATAGATTTTACAAATTCAAAACACTAATAGAACCTTTTCTGTTTTTAAAACCAAAACTGGGCTACGTGTCCTGTTCTCATTGGCCGATACCGATTCGTTCGGATCGAGCAGTACTGGTTGTAGGATCTAAAGGGCAACGCATAGATCAGATCATAGCTTACCTCTTCGTTAAATAAATATATCGCCTCCTTTGGATCTGTATCCAACGGCTTACACCTACTGGTCACTAGCTGGCGGCACTAGCGATGGTGGACGGCGGCGCGCTCGGGCTGCAGTGGTCCGGCCAAAATAGGAAGCGAGGGAGAGGGAAAATGGTCTCACCGGGTTTGCCGTGGAGTGCTGATGCTCGAGCTGGTCGCCGTAGACCAAGGGGCGCACGAGGTTGGCCTGAATCGCTCGCCGGAGATGCTACTGATGACAGGTGCGCTCTCTCGTCGACAAAGGTGAGGATACATGGCACAGGGAGGCAAAACAATGAGTGCGTTAGACACGCGAGAGAGAGGAGAGCATGCGAGGGTCAACCAGAGAGGAGGGGGCTGTTAGTGCTTACGGGGAGAGGTCGCCGGATTTGTCACCTTTTGCATCAATTGGGTTTGGGTTTCCAAAAACCTTTGCATGGTTGGGTCTAACTCATTGTTGTTGGCTAAAAACTGAGTCGTCACTTGGTTCAACTGGGTTTGGGTTACTATGAGTTCTCTCATGTGCATCTCTTGGTTGTTGTTGTCACCATCCTTGATGTTGGAGTTTCTTGGAGTAGTCATCTGTTTGGGTTGGATTGGGATTAGAATAGGCACAGATTTCTAAGGAAATAATTATAATCACACACATCACAATTCACACAAGCAATGTGCAAACAATCACAAACAAACATTCCACTCAAACAACAAAGTTCAAGCACATTTTTAGGCAACAAAATATTTTTGCTGCACCAGATAAGTTGGTGGGTTTGATTTAAACCAAATATGGTGGTCCAACTATATGGTTCACTAGAGATCATTCCATGCTTCTTAGGTGTTTCTTCTTTAATGAGATCATTGTATCTTTGGGGAAATTTTTGTCTATTGGTCTCAACTTCAAAGGTGATGATGGTTCCTTCTAAGTTGTGTTCCCTTAGTCTTCAAGTCTTGAGTAATATTTCTTGTCTCACTTGTAGTCCTTAGTGATGTCCAAATTGAAGTCCTTAGTGAAACTAAAGTTGAAGTCATTTGAGTTTGGTGAAGTCCTTTTCTCATGGTGAGGTCTTGTCCATCAAGTTTGAAAAGGAAGAGATGTAGAATAAAAACCAAAATGGTTGAGGAAAGAGTTTACAAGATTATTTGTAAATAAGTTTTGGAACAAAAACAACTCCTATTTTTCTAAGGGGTTTTGTCCAATCCTAGGGTTACAAATCCTACAGGCAACACAGTGCTCTGATACCATCTGTAGAGGTCCCAACCTTTAATAAGGTAGAGATCCCTGTGTTTACAATGCTAGTCCCTGGATCAATAGCTAGCATCCACAGTTAAGATGTAATATCAAGAAACAAAGGTCATAATACAACTTTATAACCAGGAATAAAATAATTCATTACATCTTACATAGCTCATTTGGCTATCTCATTACAATGCAGCAGAAATAACTATAGCATGGAGTCCTTCATCTTCAAAGTGCCACATGCAATCATGTTGGTTGTAGACTTGTAATCCTAATCAACACACTTTACTAACATCAAACTGCAACATAATAAGTTACAGCCACAAGGGTCAATACATTTGAATTGTATTGGCAAGTGATACTATGGTAGAATAGTGGTATCTATCATCTATATGCATTTGGCTAAGTGGAGCTTAGGCTTGCTTTGCTCAAAATAGATTTCCTTATCATTTGAAAACACTAAGTTTTTGTTTGTCAAAATCACCCAAGGCATCTCCCAATAGAAATTGGTGATCCTTCAACCCTTGTTCAACCACAAGTTTTAACTTAGAAAGTTGGGATGAGGAGATTCTTGATATCTTCCATGCCTTGATGCTCAAATTGTCCAATACCAGGGACATGGCTAAGTACTTAGATTTTTACCCTCTGCAGAGGTGGTGCACTTTCCCCACAAGACTTGGTTTCACCAAGACAAGATCTTTCAGAAGCCTTCCCTTAGACCAGAATGGACGCGTTCCAACCTATCATCCCCTACCACCAACTATCCATTTTGGCTAAGTTATTTCAACCTATATGATCCAGGCAGAGCCCATTATGCTAAGTGGCTGCACTTGAAGCTTCTCAACATTTGACATCTCAAATCTCTTTGTTCCTGGGTGGCATTCCACAAGTGAGATACCAACTTTTCCCCAGTATACTGAACCTGGTGATGCCCAAGTTTTCCCCAGCATACTAGACTTGTGTAACCACTCAACACAAACCTTTCTTTCCATTCCACCCAGGTGATTCATTCACTTAGTTGTTTTATTAAACAAAACACAAGTCCTTGACTTAGAAATATACCATCGCATGAATATAATCCACCCTTGTTTTCTACTAGCTAGGCTAAGTATGCTAGTAGTAGGAATCTTAACTTAGGATAATTCTATTAAGGTTTCATCTACTAGGATTTCCCATGGCATAGTTTATACTTAGCAAAAATTCCATGCAAGTCCTACCTAAAAATAATACTAATGCATAGTGAAAATAATGGGACAAAAGTATGAAGCACCACTTGCCTTTTTGGTAGAGAATATAAGTTCACTCCTTGATCTTGCAATAGTCACACTCTTCAAATGTCACTACCATTCAATCAAGCCAGGCCCACATTCAATCTACCATTCAAGCAATCAACACATAGAATAATGAAAACAAAGCTATGCATGAAAGCATGCCAAAGATTGTTTTATTTGGAAAAGTGGTTTATATTAGGTTATAATCATTTTAAAACACCTATTGGTCATTTATAAATGTGGTAAAACCATTTGATATTAAGTTAGTGAAAATGGCCACTTTAAGTCATTTTTGTTTTGCAAGAAATGGTTCAAATCAAAGTAATATTTTCTAGTGTTTGACAAACACATTTTTTTAAACACAAATGTTAGTGTTTTATAGTCAAGTGTTTAATATTAAAAACATTTGCAAAAGGTTTCACCTATAAACCATTTTTATACCAAAACAATATTTTCCGTTGTTGGAAATGCCTTTTAGCAAAGTAATAATTCTATAGAGTTCATAAAATATATTTTTAAATCTCAAAACTTGGTGTTTAGGGTCAGAGAGTTTAAATTTAATCATTATTCAAAGGTTTTACTCAAAAAGCATTTTTAACACATAAGCAAGACTTTTGTTTAACTAGCAATGCTTTAATTCAAAGATTTATTCTTTTGCTTCACAAAATATGTTTTTGAATCCACAAGTTGGTTTCTATGGTCAGTAGGTTCAAAACAATCCATTTGCCAAAGATTTTACCTTAAAAAATATTTCTAGAATAATTTTTATATCCAAATTATGCCTACACAAGTTTCTGCAAAAACAACCAATTTAACAGAAGCAATTTACTAAACAAAGTACATGGTTGGAAAGTACTTGTTTTGCTGATACCATTAATATAAAATTTGCAAAATTTGGATGTGTGGATCAAAAGTTATGCAATTTTCAAATTTGAACATCTAATAGAACAAATTCTGTTTTTAAAACCAGAGTCTGGCCACGTGGTGTGTTCTGATTCGTCGGTACGGGTTCACATGGATCGGCCCACGTGGTGCATTGGATCTAAGTTGCATCGAATGGTTCAGATCAAAACATACCTCTTCGTTTAACTTTCTATCGTGTGCATCCGATCAAAATCCAACGGCCTAAAACGTATAACCCAAAACGGGCAGCGCTAGTGGCGGCTACTAGCAGCGGCAAGCTCTAGCGGTGAGGTTGCCGATGATTTAGCAAGCGCGGGAGAGGGTGGAATAGCTCACCGAGACCGTCGTGGCAAGTAGATGGTCAAAGTAGCAGCCTTTCTTCGAGGGGCTCACAGAGTCGATGCAGATTGCTCGTCGGTGATCCTCCTGGCGTCGGGCACGCTCTGGCATCATCAGGGGCGAAGCTACACGGCAGGAGAAGGCCAGTAAAGGGGTGCGTTAGATGCGTGCGAGAGAGTAGGGTGTGTGAGTATCTTTGAGAGGGAGAGGGGCGGTCAGATGCTACCTGGGGAACTCGCCAGAGTCGAGGCAGTGAACGTCGACGTTCGGCTGTCGTTGTTGCCGAGGTTCTGGGGCGCGCACGAGTGAGCTGAGGGTGCTGGAAGATGCGTAGGAGTCTAGGGATTAATCTCATGTGGTCGAGGGGGCGATAGGCGACGGTGACTGGCCGGAATCGGAAGATAAGTTCGTCGGAGACAGAGGGGTTTCGAAGCAAAATCAAGGCGGCCTGGGGCGTAGAGGAGACAGTGTCTGGGGGAAAGATAGAGGGGCGTGGGCGTTTAAGGGAGCGTGGTCACAGGGAGTAAAGGCTGCGTCATTGACGCGAATTAATTTGATTTTGCAACGCCTGGTAACGGCGAGGAGAGGGGCGTGGTCACCGCGGCGGGTGAGGAAGAAGGTCTTTCGAGTGGGGTTGGCTGGTCAGCGATAGAGAGAGAGGAGTGGTGGGGTCCAGACGTCATCGAATGTGCGGGTAAGTTCGCAGGTGTGAATCATTTTCTCGTGGGGAGAGAGGGAGTGGGCTGGACTGGGCTGGTTTTGCTTCATTCATTTTTTTTGTTCTATTTATATTTCTTTTTCCCTGTTTCTTTTATTCAGTTTTGAATTTGTTCAAACAAATCAAACAACCATTCAAATTTCAAATCTTTTCCAAACCTTGAGTATATTTCAATACTGTTTATTAACATATTCTAAAGTCCAATTTAGAATATTTCTTTTATTTTTTAGGGTCTATTATATATTTATAAATAAACATTTGTCTTTATTTCAAAATAAGATTTAAATATGTTTTCAAACTCTATTTGAATTCTAAATTTTTACCAAACCTTTTTCAATAGGTTTTATTTATTCAAAATAATTTCACTTTGAATTATTATTTAAAAAAATACTTTAATATGATTTATATTTAAATTGGGAAATGTCTTTACTTAAATAAAATTGGATATTAATAAATCCTTATGGTTTTATTTAAACAATCCTTTACTCTTTTATTATACAAAAATATTTTATTTTATTTACTTGGCCAAGTTTTAATTTTGCTTTTTAAAATAGTCCTTGTTATTTATTTCTTCCTTTGTTTTATAAAATCCTTATCTTTTTATTTAAAGATCCAAACTTGGTAATTCCAATTTGTAAAATCTTATTTAATATTTGTTTATCCTTTTCAATATCTTTAGGATTATTTGCTCATCATTTGGTATGGATTTTTAGATAGGTGTTTTATTAGCTTTGGAAATTCAATTTCCTTATCTTACTAAATTCATAAGATTTTATCTATGGCTCCAAATTAAGTGAAACCAATTTCTATGGTTTTATAATATTTTTATTTATCATCCTTGATCATTTATAAATGTTTGTTGAACAATTTTTATATGGATAAAATCCATAGGTTTAGAGTAATCTTGGAAATGTTTTTCTCCCATTAGGTTTTTAGAGTTTTGGTTTATTTTCCAAGTGTTTAATTTTCAAGATGCATTTATGAAGAATGCATTTCACTTGATTTGAATTTTTGTTGGATTCAAATCTTATTCAAAGTTTGTTCAAGATGGGTTTTGATGTTTCCAATTGGAATCAAAAAGTTTATTTTCACCCTAAATTTCAACAATTATTTATTTATTTTTCACATTTCAAAATTTGGAAAATTTTGGGATGTGGAAGAAAAGGGTCTCACCGGGTTCGCCGTGGAGTGCTGATGCTCGAGCTGGTCGCCGTAGACCAAGGGGCGCACGAGGTTGGCCTGAATCGCTCGCCGGAGATGCTACTGAAGATAGGTGCGCTCTGTCGTCGACGAAGCTAAGGCTACAGGGCACGGGGAGGCAAAAGAATGAGTGCGTTAGACACGTGAGAGAGAGAGGAGAGCATGCGAGTGTCAACCAGAGAGGAGGGGGCGATTAGTGCTTACGGGGAGAGGTTGCCGGAGTGGACGTAGTCGATGGCGGTGCTTGGACTTGGTTGTTCCCGAGGCTGTGGGGCACGCGCGGGCGAGCTGATGATGCTGGTAGGTGCACGAGGCAATGGGGAGTGCTCTCGTGGGAACTAGGGGAAGTGGGGAGGGTCGACATTGCCGGAATTTGACGGGAAGCTCGCCGGAGTAGTGGAGGTCTCGAGCAGCAATTGCAGCAGCCTGGTGGTCCGGTGGTGTGAGGTCTGAGGGGAAACAAAGAGGAGGGCGAGGCGATATAACGAGCATGGTCTAGGGGAGTAATTGTCGTGGCATCAATGCAAATTATCACAGATAAATTAGCGGCAGAAACAACCGGGGAGAGGGGAGGAATTGGTTGCACGGGGGAGTGAGACGATGACGGGGCTGCCAGGTTGCCGTGGGGACAAGTCGTCAGCGAGGTGAGGGGTTTGTGCGCGAGCGAAAATGTTTCGCGAGAGAGTGGGAGACGCCGGGTGGGCTCCTGCTGGGCCTGAGGCTTTGCTGGGCTGGGTAGGTTAGTGGGCTGGGTCTCTTTTCATTTTTTTCCTTCTCTGATTTCTTTTTCTTTTTCTGACTTTATTTTCTGTTTTGATTTGAATCAAGTGATTTAAACACTCATTTATTTTCAAAACTTTTCCAAACTTTCTAGTATGTTTTTATGCTGTTTAACAATGTATTTTAAATTCTATTTTAGAATATTTTCTTATATTCTCTTATGGTTTATTATCTATTTAAAATAGACATTTTGTCTTCATTTAAATAAGGTTTAAATATGTTTTCAAACTTCTATTTGAATTCCAATTTTTGCCAACCTTTTCAGTAGTTTAATACTGTTTAATAATGTGTTTAAAATTCCATTTTAGAATATTCAAATATTCTTTTATGGTTTTAATATTTATTTAGATGAGGTTTGTGTCTTTATTCAAACCATTCGTTCAAGCCTCCATTTGATTTCAAATTTCCATCAAACCTTTTCAGTAGGTTTTATATCATTTAGGAGTTGATTAGTTGGCCTACTTTGGAAAATATTCAAATATTTTCTCATGATTTATTATTCATTTTAATTAGGCCTTTGGTCTTTATTTAAATAATTTGAAAATGGTTCCAAACCATATAATTATTTTTAATTATTATTTTTAAGTCGATTAGATAACTTTTAATCCACTTTGGCAAATTCCAATTTATTATTTTCTCATGATTTAATTAATCATTTACATTAGGGATTTTGTCTCCATTTAAATATAATTTGAATATAGTTTAATCCCATATACTTTTATTTGAATATTCTTTATCCCTTTATTTTATTTGGATTTGGATTTTATTTATTCCATTTGCTTATGGATTTAATTCAAGTTTTAAATTGTCTTCTAAATAATTTTCTTGGGATTTATTATTTAGTTTAGGCAATTTGTCTTTATTTAAATAAAATTAGATATTGTTCAATCCTCATGATTTTATTTAAATAATCTTTTACTCCTTTTTATATTTCAATGAACTTTCATTTTTTTATGGATTTGGCCAAGATTTAATTTGACTTTTAAATATTCCTTATTTATTTATTTCATTCCTTTGCCTTATAAAATCCATATCTTTTTATTTATAGATCCAAAATTGGTGATTCCAATTTGTATAATTTTATTTAATATTTTTTTTCTTTTTTAAATCCCTTTAGGATTAATTTGCTCACAATTTGGTATGGATTTTAGCTAGGAGTTTTATTAGCTTTGGAATTTATTTTCTTTTATCTTATTAAATTCATAAGTTTTTATCCATGGCTCCAAATTAAATGAAACCAATTTCTATGGTTTTATAATATTTTTATTTACCATTTTTGATCATTTATAAATGTTTGTTGCTGAATTTGTATATGGATCAATTCCATAGTCTTAGATAGATCTTGGAAATGATTTTCTTCCATTTGGGTTTTAGGGTTTTGGCTTATTTTCCCAAGTGTTTAAATTCAAGATTCTTTCCATGCATAAAATGCATTTGGTTTTGGAAGTGATTTCTTTCATTAAGATTTGGTTTAACTTTTCCAAATATTTAAATTTCAAGGTACATTCATTGATGAATGCATTTCACTTGATTGAAATTTTGTTGGATACTCTTTTCATTCAAATTTGTTCAAGAAGGGTTTTGATGTTTCCATTTAGAAGCAAAAATTTTCTTTTCACCCTAAATTTCAACAATTAAATCATTTTGTTTATTTATTTTCACATTTCAAATTTTGGAAAATTTTGGGATGTGACAGGATACCACCCTTAAAAGAAATCTTGTCCCGAGATTTGGGAAGGCTAGAGGTTACAAGTTGGCTTCAAGACAACTAGGGTACTATCACCCTTAAAAAGGTTTTCAACTAGATTACATCTTGGCTTACTTGAGATCTTGATGAAACTTCTCTAGATAGTTGTTTGCATAATGTCCTTTGTTTCCACACTTTAAACATGTAACAAGGTTGATGTCTCTCATAGGTTTTCTTGTCTTGTATTCCTTCTTTTCTGGACAATGTGATGCATAATGGCCTAGCTCTTTGCGTTTGTGGCACATCACTTGGCTAATGTCCTTCTTCTTCTTGGGTATCATTGTCTCTTGTTTGTTTTCTTGGCTCTTCTTCTTCCTCTTCTTATTCTTGGGTCTCTCCAAAGCTAGGAGTTCTCTTAGTTCATGCTCTTCATATTTCGCCACAAATGTGGGAAACCTTTCTATCTTCTTGGGGCAGCCACTAGAGATGTGACCTTCTTCTCCACATGAGTTACAACACTTTGTGGTCACTTTGTCTTTATCCTTCTTGGTAGAAGTTGTTCCTTTATGGAGGTTTCCAAACATTTGATGCATTCCATCTTGTTTCATTTGTTGAACTATAGGATAGATGGGGCATTGGATAGGGACATGATTATTTCCTTCACATACGAAACAAGAAACTTGAGATGTGGGGCATTGTTTAGTTGGTTGTTTCTGTTCACAATTAGGGCATTGGTCCATATGCTCTTTATAAGTGTGTCATATGACTCCACAAATATTGCAAGCTTGAGTTCCTTCTATAATATCATACTTGATATCATTGTTGTCACAATCACTTTGGGAAAGGTTGCCTCTCATGTTGATCATTTGATTTGCCATCCTTTGCAACAATTGGGATTGGGTTTCCAAAAACTTTTGCATGGTTGGGTCTAACTCATTGTTGTTGGCTAAAAACTGAGTTGTCACTTGGTTCAACTGGGCTTGGGTTGCTAGAAGTTGTTCTCTCATGTGCATCTCTTGGTTGTTGTTGTTGTTGTTGTCACCATCCTTGATGTTGGAGTTGTGGTCTCTTGGAGAAGTCATTTGTTTGGGTTGGATTGGGATTAGAGTTGGCCAAAGATTTCTAGGGAAGAAGTCTACTCACACACAATAATCACACAAGAAATGTGCAAGAAATCACAATTAAGCATTCCACTCAAACAACAAGGTTCAAACATATTTTAGGTAACAAAATATTTTTTTTGCTACACCACATAAGTTGGTGTGATCAGCATATGATCTAAGCTAAACACTAGTATGGTGGTCAACTATATGGTTCACTTGAGATCATTCCATTCTTCTTAGTTGTTTCTTCATGAACAAGATCATTGTATCCTTGGAAAAATTCTTGCATCTTGGTCACAAAAGTTCAAAGGTGACGATGATTCCTTCTAAGTCATGTTTACTTAGTCTCCAAGTATTTGAGTATCATTTCTTGTCTCACTTGTAGTCCTTAGTGATATCTAAGTTGAAGTCCTTGGTGAAACTAAAGTTGAAGTCATTGGTGATGTTGAAGTCTTTGTCCATCAAGTTGAAAAGGAAAGTATGTAGAGTCAAAACCAAAAAGGTTGAGGAAAGAGTTTACAAGATTGTTTGTAAATAAGTTTTGAGCAAATACAACTCCTATTTTTCTAAGGTGTTTTGTCCAATCCTAGGGTTACAATCCTATAGGCAACACAGTGCTCGGATACCATCTGTAGAGTCCCAACCTGATAAGCTAGAGATTCCTGTGTTTACAATGCTAGTCCATGGATCAATATATAGGATCCACAGTTTAAGATGTAATATCAAGAAACAAAGGTCATATTACAAATTATATCCAGGAATAAAATAATACATTACATCTTACATAGCTCATTTGGCTATCTCATTACAACGCAGCATAAATAACTATATAGCATGGAGTCCTTCATATTCAAAGTGCCACAGGCAATCATGTTGGTTGTAGACATGTAATTGTAGGGGTTCGTAGCATGGAAAACAAAAAATTTATAACGCATGCACACAAACAAGCCAAGATCTATCTACTAGATTGTAGCAATGAGTCAACAGAAGCACTCACCCTCGGAGATTCCAAAGCGGTTAACGAGAGCAGATTCTCGTGGGTGATGTAGTCATACACTTGCCGATCTCAAGATCGTGTAGACGATCCTTCCGGCATTGTGTTCCGGCAGCGATTCCGCAGTCGGTCACACGTACTGTACTCGATGAAGACCTTCCTCTCCCTTGTTCCAACAGGCAGCGGAGGTTGTAGCTCTCTCCTCGCGATTCCGGCAGCACGACGGCGTGGTGTCGGAAGTAGAGGGGAGATCCCGCAGGGCTTTGCCTAAGACGGAGCGGGTATGGTGGAGTAGAGAGAGGGCCTTGGAAATCTAGGTTTTAGAGGTCCGAAGGATTTAGAGGTAACTGGCGGCTAGGGTTTAGCTAGACGGCAGTTTTAGAGGAGATCTAGGGCAGCCGCATCTAGAAGGGGGGTGGCGGCTGTCCTAGGGTTTAGAAGGGGCGCCAGCTAAGGGTCAAGGTGTAGGGAGAGGGGGCGCCCCCTCCCTTTCTTTTATAGGTGGGAGGGGCGGCTAGGGATAGCCGTGTCCTCCCCCAACTCCATTGCTGGCCGGCGGTTTGGAGGAGGGAAGGGAAACCTTCTCTTCCCAGGTTTCCTTCTCTTCCCCCACTTGGAAATTATTGTCCCAGTTTGACTTTTTCAAACTAGCCTTTTACTTTCAAAATAGAGTTTGATTTCTCTCTTCCAAGTGTCCAGCCAAGTGACCTAGGACATGATGTAACCATTCCACTTTGTCATGACACATCCATGTACCCTTCCCCTTATGGATCGGTGAACCTTCTAGACCCTTCTAAAACATTCCGATGAAAACACTGGAACCATTCCCGAACTCCGGAATTGGACTTTACTTATATGAATCTTATTCTCCGGACCATTCCGGATCTCCTCGTGATATCCCTGATGCCATCCAAGAGTCCGAACAACATTAGGTCTCTTTACTCACTTTCCATATCTACTAAACAACATTGAATCCTTAAGGGTGTCTCCCTACGGTTCGTGAATTATGCAGACATGACCGAGACTCTTCTCCGATCAATAACCAATAGAGGAATCTGGAAATTCATATGTCTCCCACATATTTCTATGATTACTTCGTGATCGGATGAACCATTTACATACGATACCAATTTCCCTTTGTCTCGTGATAGTTTACTTATCCGAGGTCTGATCGTCTGTATCTCTACATACCTAGTTCAACCTCGTTACCAATAAGTACTCTTTTCTTGTTCCCGAGATATGTGATCCCTTGTGAACCAGTCACATGCTTGCAAGCTAATTGGATGACATTCCACCGAGAGGGCCCAGAGTATATCTATCCGTCATATGGATGGACAAATCCCACTCTTGATCCATGTGCCTCAACACATACTTTCTGAACACTCAATGCCACTTTTATAGCCACCCAGTTACGGTGTGGTGTTTGATGTCATCAAAGCATGCTTCCGGTGATGGTGATTAACATGATCTCATGATTGAAGGAATTAGGTTACTATGTATCAGAAATCTTATAGCAAATGAACTATATTAAATGACTTGATATTTATGCTACGCTTAACTATAGGAGTATGTCCATCACACCATTCTCCTAATGATATGATGTTGTTGTTAAGAACATATCAATGTTCATGATCAGGAAACCATGATCATATATTAACCCACAAGCTAGTTTAACAAGAGGCTTTACTAGGGAATCTTTTTATGTTTACAAATCACACAAGTATTAATGTTTCCGGTTAATACAATTATAGCATGGTATGTAAACTTTTATAATAAGCATGAAGATCTGACAATAACCACTTTATTATTGCCTCTTGGGCATATCTCCAACAGTAATCCTATTCAACACACTTCACTAACATCAACCAAACCTGCAACATAATAAGTTACAGCCACAAGGGTCAATACATATGAATTGTATTGGCAAGTGATACTATGGTAGAATAGTGGTAGCTATCATCTATATGCATTTGGATAAGTGGAGCTTAGGCTTGCTTTTCTCAAAATAGATTTTTCCTTATCATTTGGAAACACTAAGTTTTTGTTTGTCAAAATCACCCAAGGCATCTACCAATAAAAATTGGTGATCCTTTAACCCTTGTTCAACCACAAGTTTTTAACTTAGAAATTGGGATGAGGAGATCCTTGATAGCTTCCATGTCTTGATGCTCAAATTGTCCATTGCCGGGGACACGGCTAAGTACTTAGATTTTACTCTCGAGAGAGGTGGTTCACTTTCCCCACAAGACTCGACATGCATTGAGACAAGATCTTTCAGAAGCCTTCCCTTAGACCAAATGGACGCGTTCCCAACCTATCACCCCCTACCACGTTCTGTACATCTGGCTAAGTTATTGCAACCTATATGATCCTGGCAGAGCCCATATACCATGTGGTTGCACTAGAAGCTTCTCAACACTTGACATCTCAAATCTCTTTGTTCTTGGGTGGCTTTCCACAAGTGAGATACACCAGGTATTGCCCCTGGGTAACCACTCAACATAAATCCATTCACACCATTCCACCCAGGTGATTCATTTACATAGTTGTTTTATTAAACAAAACACAAGTCATAGACTTAGAAATATTTAATAGCATGAATATAATCCACCCTTGTTTTCTACTAGCTAAACTAAGCATACTAGTAGCAAGAATCTTAACTTAGGGAAAATTCTACTAAGGCATCATCTACTAGGATTTCCCATAGCATAGCATACTTAGTAAAAATTCCATGCAAGTGCTACTCAAAATATCACTAATGCATAGTCAAAATAATAGGAAAAATGTATGAAGCACCACTTGCCTTTTTAGTAGAGAATATAGGTTCACTCCTTGATCTTGCAATGGTCACACTCTTCAAAGTTCACTACAATTCAATCAAGCAAGCACATATTCAAACTAGCATTCAAATAATTCACCATATAAAATAATGAAAACAAAACAATGCATGCAAGCATGCAAAAGATTGTTTTATTGGAAAAGGTGGCTTATAATAGGATATAAACATTTTTAAAACACCTATTGGTCATTTATAAAAAGTGGCAAAACCATTTAAAATCAAGTTAGTGAAAATAGGCCATTTAAATCATTTTTGTTTTGCTAGAAATGATTTAAATAAAGTAATAAATTCTAGTGTTTGCCAAATATGTTTTTAAACACAATGTTAGTGTTTACGATCAAAGTGTTTAAAACAAATCCATTTACAAAAGGTTTCACCTAAAAATCATTTTTAAATTAAAGCAACATTTTGGTTTTACTAGATATGCCTTTATTCAAAGAATAATTTTCTAGGGTTAATCAAATATATTTCTAAACCCAAAAGTTTGTGTTTCTGGTCAGTAGGTTCAAAACAAATCATTTGCAAAATATTTTACCTAAAAATCATTTTTAGAATAAATTTTATACTCAAAATAGGCCTAGAAATGTTTCTGCAAAAACAATTAATTTTCCAGAAGCAAAATACTAAACTAAGGGCATGGTTGCAAAGGTTTCTTTTTCCTGATTCCAATGATATAAAATTTGCAAATTTTTGACGTGTAGATCAAAATTTATCGATTTTGCAAATTCAAAACACTAATAGAACCTTTTCTTTTTTAAAACAAAAACTGAGCTACGTTTCCTGTTCTCATTGGCCAATACCGATTCGTTCGAATTGAGCAGTACTGGCCGTAGGAACTAAAGGGAAACGCACGAATCAGATCATCGCTTACCTCTTCGTTAAATAAATCTATCGTGTCCTTTGGATCTGTATCCAACGACTTACACCTACTAGTCACTAGCTGGCGGCGCTAGCGACGGTGGACGGCGGCGTGCTCGGGCCGCGGTGGTTCAGCCAAAACATGAAGCGAGGGAGAGGGAAAAGGGTCTCACCGGGTTCGCCGTGGAGTGATGATGCTCGAGATGGTCTCCGTAGACCAAGGGGCGCACGAGGTTGGCCTAAATCGCTCGCCGGAGATGCTACTGACGACGGGCGCGCTCTGTCGTCGATGAAGGTGAGGCTACAGGGCACGGGGAGGCAAAACAATGAGTGCTTTAGACGTGCAAGAGAGAGGAGAGCATGCGAGTGTCAACCAGAGAGGAGGGGCGGTCAGTGCTTACGGGGAGAGGTCGCCGGAATGGACGCAGTCGATGGCGGCACTCGGACTTGGTTGTTGCCGAGGCTGTGGGGCACGCGCAGGCGAATTGATGATGCTGGTAGGTGCGCGAGGAGATGGGGAGTGATCTCGTGGGAACTAGGGGCAGTGGGGAGGGTCGACGTTGCTGGAATTTGACGGGAAGCTTGCCGGAGCAGTGGAGGTTTCGAGCAGCAATTGCAGCTGTCTGGTGGCTCCGGTGGTGTGAGGTTTGAGGGGAAAGAAAGAGGAGGGCGAAGCTATTTAACGAGCGTGGTATCGGGGAGTAATTTTCGTGGCATCAACGTTAATTATCACAGAGAAATTAGCGGCAGAAACGGCCGGGGAGAGGGGAGGAATTGGTCGCGCGGGTGGGGAGACGATGATTGGGCTGCCAGGTTGGCGTGGGGACAGGTCGTCTGCGAGGTGAGGGGTTTGTGCGCGAGTGAAAAACGTTTCGCGAGAGAGAGTGGGAGACGCCGGGTGGGCTCTTGCTGGGCCTGAGGCTTTGCTGGGCTGGGTAGGTTAGTAGGCTGGGTCTTTATTTAAATAATTTGAATATGGTTCCAAACCATATAATTCTTTTAATTATTATTTTTAAGTTGATTAGATAACTTTTAATCCACTTTGGAAGATTCCAATTTATTATTTTCTCATGATTTAATAAATCATTTACATTAGGGATTTTGTCTCCATTTATATATAATTTGAATATGGTTTAATCCCATATACTTTTATTTGAATATTCTTTATCCCTTTATTTTATGTATTTGGATTTTCTTTATTCCATTTGCTTATGGATTTAATTCAAGTTTTAAATTGTCTTCTAAATAATTTTCTTGGGATTTATTATTTAGTTTAGGCAATTTGTCTTTATTTAAATAAAATTGGATATTGTTCAATCCTTATGATTTTATTTAAATAATCTTTTACTCCTTTTTATATTTCAGTAAACTTTCATTTGTTTATGGATTTGGCCAAGATTTAATTTGACTTTTAAATATTCCTTATTTATTTATTTCATTCCTTTGCCTTATAAAATCCATATCTTTTTATTTATAGATCCAAAATTGGTGATTCCAATTGGTATAATTTTATTTAATATTTTTTTATCTTTTTTTAAATCCTTTTAGGATTAATTTGCTCACAATATTGTATGGATTTTAGCTAGGAACTTTATTTGCTTTGGAATTTATTTTCTTTGATCTTATTAAATTCATAAGTTTTTATCCATGGCTCCAAATTAAATGAAACCAATTTCTATGGTTTTATATTATTTTTATTTACCATTTTTGATCATTTATAAATGTTTGTTGCTGAATTTTTATATGGATCAATTCCATAGTCTTAGAGAGATCTTGGAAATGATTTTCTTCCATTTGGGTTTTAGAGTTTTGGCTTATTTTCCCAAGTGTTTAAATTCAAGATTCTTTCCATGCATAAAATGCATTTGGTTTTGGAAGTGATTTATTTCATTAAGATTTGGTTTAACTTTTCCAAATATTTAAATTTGAAGATACATTCATTGATGAATGCATTTCACTTGATTGAAATTTTGTTGGATACTCTTTTAATTCAAATTTGTTCAAGAAGGGTTTTGATGTTTCCATTTAGAAGCAAAATTTTTCTTTTCACCCTAAATTTCAACAATTAAATCTTTTTGTTTATTTATTTTTCACATTTCAAATTTTGGAAATTTTTGGGATGTGACAATAGATGACACAATGGTTCAAGTTTAGGGGAATGAAAAATAAAGTGTGCCTTCAAGTTTGTGAGAGCTTTAATCAATAATTTTCACATAACAAGTTTAATTTGGAAGATAGATAAAACAAGAATATACTTGGAATGGTGTAACTGTAGGGATACGGGTAGGCTACACAAGTGCAAATCAAAATTTTATACCGCGTATGTCACATCCCCAGATTTTCCAAATCTTGTAATGTGAAAATAAATTAACAAAATAAAACTTTGTTTGATTTTCAGAGCCAGAAGAAACTTTTTGAACTCAATTGGAACTTCAAACCCATTTGAATTAAATAAAATCCTAAAGGGATTCTTAAAGATAAACATTTAATAAAGGAAATTAAAAATGTTCTGGAATTACTATTTTGGATCTTTTAAAATAAAGGATTTGGGTGTTCAAAAGAGAAGAATGAATTCATAAATAAAGAATATTTTATAAAGCCAAATTAAACCTTGGCCATACTTTGGAATTTAAAACATTTTATTTTTAATAAAAGTTGCAAAGGTTTATTTAAATAAATTAATAAGGATTTGATATCCAACTTTGTTTAAATAAAAGGTTTTATCATTTTAAATTAAAATATCAAACTTATTAAACTATTTTAAATAAGTTTTCCAAGTATTTTATTTTCTTAAATACAACCTACTAAAGTGTTTTAGCTTTATTTTATATCTCAAAATAAACATCTCAATTAGAACAAACCCTATTTGATTTAATAATGGAAGTCTATTATAAAAATTAATAATGGACACTAAAATAAAAGGTTAGTTTGTTTTAAAACAAATTTCCAAATATTATATATTTCCCAAATCAAACCTACTAATTTGATTTTGAAAATATTTAGGTTTCAAATAAAGATTTTATTAATAAAATCAAGCCCTATTTTGATTTAATAACTAAGTTCCATTTTATTTAATTATTAATGGACCCTAAAGTAAAAGGATTATTTTATTTTAAACAAGATTTCCAAATGAAATTTATTTCCAAATAAACCTACTGATTTGGTTTTGAAAACATTTGGATTTCTAATGAAGATTTTATTAATTAAAACAAACCCTAATTTATTAAATAACTAAAGATCCATTTTATTTAATCAATAAATGAGTCTTAAAATAAATAAAAATATTATTTTGGACTTTGGACTTTGTTGATGAACAGAACCAAAAACACAATGCAAAGTTTAAATGATTGTTTGAATTGTTGAATTATTTGAATGCTTGAATAAGTGTTTGAAATAACAAATCAGGAAATAGAAAAGGAAAAATAAAGCAGACAGAAAAAAATAGTGCAAAAGGCCCAGCCCACTAAGCCAATCCAGCCCAGCTCCCCTCTCCTCCCCGAACCGTTCTCCTCACCGCTGAAACAACCCACAAAGCCCCTGACAAGTGGACCTCCCCCTTTCTCTCCTTTTCTCACTGACAGAGGACCCCACTCCCCTGTTCTTCTTCTCCACCCGCAGCGACCCGTTCCTCGCCGTTTACTGCCGATTGATTGCCTCGTCAATTCGCTTCAATGCCGTGCGATTAACGCCCCCTGACCACACACGCTTAAACGCCAGTGACTCCTCTCTCGTTCCCCTCTGTTTCCTTCCCCGAGCACGCCTCCAGTCCATCGCAATTTGTCCTCGAACAGCTTCGTCTCCGACGAGCTTCCACCGACGAATACGGCCGAGCCACACCACCTCCTGCCTCCCCGAACACACGAGAACACTCACCGCACCCTTGCGCATCTTACCGTACCACCCATTTGACCGCGGGCGCCCCAGAGCCTCGGCTACGACAAACTTTTGAGCGCCGCCGTCTGTCTCGCCTCCGACGAACTCCTCCGGTAATTCCAGACCACCCCGCGCCTCCTAGATCACGCACACAGCATAGCCTTGGTCTTGCGCATCTGATACTGTCTTCCGTTTGTCCTAGCGTGCATCGTAGACCCGTCTTCGACGACGCCCGAGCGAACCCGACGCCAGCAGGAACTCCGGCGAGCAATCAAGCCTGCTCCAGTGCACCCCTCGCCAAGACAGCAACACGTTGAGCTCCACCAGACTTCTGCGATCACTGTGAGCATTTCCCCACCTTCCTTTGCTTCCTGCTTCGCTAGCGCCGCCGCCGTCTGCCCGTCGCCGCCGCGCACAGCCACGCAGCGCCGCCGGTTAATGGCCATCTATTTAGGTCCGTTAGATCTAGATCAGACGAACAGGATTAGGTCACTTAAATGCCGAAGGGGTATGCGCTCAGTACCGCACGATCGGACTTAATCCAACGCACCAGAGCGTGATCCGCAGCGAACCGGTACCGTCCAATAGAATCTCGACGCGTGTCACCTGTCTGTTTAAAAACAGAAATTGAAATCAGAATTTGTTGCCATTTTCAAACCCTTATATCTTTGGATCCACACGTCCAAATTTGGCAAATTTTATATCAATGAAATCAGGAGAACAAGCCCTAGCCAACCATGGCCTTAGTTTGACAAATAGTATATGTTAGCTTGTTGGAATTTGCAGAAACTTTTGTGAGCTTGTTTAGAGTATAAAAATTGTTTAAAAATGATTTTTGGATTAAAACCTTTGCAAAATGATTTGTTGTGACCTTACTGACCCTAGGAACCAACCCTTGGTGTTAGAAATGATTTTTGTAAGGTTTAGGTTAGATTACATGACTTAGTCATTTTCTAGCCAAATAAAAAGAATAGTTTTTATTATGAAAATGTTTATGAAAAGAAAACTTCAAGGAAAGGTTTTGGACCAAACCTACTGACCAAAACACCAAGTTTTGCAATAGCAACTCATTTGGTGAACCCTATGGGCTAATGCCTTAGTAAAAATATTCCTACACCACATAAAATAACACTTTGTTTTGAAAATGGTTTTAAAGTGAAACCTTTTGCAAATGACTTGGCCACTTTAGGAAATGACCATTAGATGTACCCAAATGACTATGACCCACTAGGAACCACTTTTTCAAACAAAACAAAGCTTGGCATGCTTGCATGCATTTCTTTGACTATGTTATTTATGTGTGTTGTTTTGCTTGATTGGTAGATTGAGTTTGTGCCTTGCTTGATTGATTTATAGTGACTTGAAGAGTGTGATTGTTGCAAAGATCAAGAAGTGAACCTATACTCTACCAAAAAGGCAAGTTATGCTTCATACTTTCTATCCTATTACTTTCACTATGCATTAGTGATTTTGTTAAGTAAACTTGCATGGATTTTGCTAAATATAGATCTTGCTATAGGATACCTAGTATATGAATCCTTAGTAGGATTTCCTAAGTTAAGTTTCCTACTACTACCAAGCTTAGCCTAGCTAATATAAAACATGGGTGGAATATATATTCACACTATGGAAAAATATTCTAAGTCTAAGGACTTGTGATTTTGTCTAATAAAACAACTAAGTTAATGAATCACCTGGGTGGAATGGAACAGCTTGGTGGAGAATGGTTGAGTGGTTCACAATGCCATGGACTTGGATTGTGTATCTCACTTGTGGATGGCCACCCAGGAAACAAAGGGATTTGAGATGTCAAATGTTGAGAAGCTTCAAGTGCAACCACTTGGCAATATGGGCTCTGCCATGATCATATAGGTTGCAAGAACTTAGCCATATGGACAGTGGGTGGTAGTGTTTGATAGGTTGGAACGCGTCCATATTGGTCTAAGGGAAAGCTTCTGAAAGATCTTGTCTTGGGAAACCAAGTCTTGTGGGGAAAGTGCACCACCTCTGCAGAGTGTAAAACCTAAGTACTTAGCCATGTCCCTGGTAAAGGACAATTTGAGCATCAAGACATGGAAGCAATCAAGAATCTCATCATTCAAATTTCTAAATTAAAATCTTGTGGATTGAACAAGGGTTGTTTGAATTCTTCAATCATTGATGGAGAGATGGCTTGGTACAAGGATCTTGAAATCTTTGGTTGAGGAAAAAATGATTTTGTCAAACAAAAACTTAGTATTTTCAAAATGATAAGAAAAATCTATTTTGAGCAATGCAAGCCTCAACTCCACTTAGCCAAATGCATTTAGATGATAGACTCCACTATACAAATATAGTATCACTTGCCAATACAATTCAAATGTATTGACCCTTTGTGGCTGTAACTTGTATGTTGCAGGTTTGATTGATTTTAGTGAAGATTGATTGTTTAGGATTACAAAGTCTACAACCAACATCTGCCTGTGGCACTTTGAAGATGAAGGACCCATGACTATATTTATTCCGCTGCAATGTAATGTAATAGCCTAATGAGCTATGTTTGATGTAATAAAATTATGTTATTCCTGGTTATAAAGTTATTTTATGACCTTTGTTTCTTGATATTACATCTTAACTGTGGATGCTAGCTATTGATCCAGGGACTAGCATTGTAAAACACAGGAGGAATCTACCTTATCTAAGGTTGGGACCCCTACAGCGTAAACCAGGAATATTGTTGTCATAGATCACTGGATTACCACTAGACGCGCGGTTGCGGAACTTGATGAAGCGCGTCGAGGCAGTGTAGATGTTCTACGTCTCGTCCTCGTCCCACGAGCAGCTCCCCTTGCGTAGCTCGTCCAAGTGCCACAGATGCAGCACCTCCGAGGTGTAACATCCCAAAAATACTAAGCTTGGATCATCAAATTCTAATCATCAAAATTAGGGTTAACAAAAACTTTTCTAAATGAAATCATGAATGCATGCATATGTGTATGCATGGATTTTGAATTCTTTTAAAACCACCTTGTTTGTTTGTTTCATTGCTTGTAAAATGTTTCTTAGGTGAAATAAACATCATCAAAAACATTTCCCACACCTTTCCTAAAGACAAGTAAATCAAAACACATATATGAAATGAATGGTCATTTTGGCCAATTTAACTCCCATGCCTACTTTGGCTGTCTCAAACTTTCATAACCTAACAGAAACTTTTCTGGATCTTTGCACCCCTTGAATGTACTCATAACAAGGTATCAAGGCCACTTTGTGATCATCCAGAAACTTTCAAATGCATAGTTTAAATGACAATTCAAAATTGAATCTTTATCATATGGGAAGATCCCACTTTTTCAAAAACCACTCAAACAAGCTCAACTTTCAAAACCCAAGCATCTGTAGACTCACCAGCACCAATCTAGCAAACCCACCAAAAATCTTTTCAAAATTTAAAACTTGAGTTCATGCGGCCATTTCATCAAACAAGTTGCAGACACAAATCAAAAAAACATCAAACACTATAGTGTGCGGTAAAATTGGCCTAACTTGTTCCCTAGTTAGCTCACACACAGCTCAGTAGATCATCTAGGAAGTTTAACAAAGGACTAGCACCCCTGTGAGCTTGCCATTGCCATCAATGGTGAACAGCCGAGCACCCCCTTGTCACCCCATTGTGGACAGCAGGCTAGAGGAAGAACTAGCCTTGCCAACCTTGTCTGGAAGGAAGCCCACCTTCCATCGCCACTACCTGTCCCAGCCGCGAGCGTTGCCAAGCCCTGGACCACGCGCCCAAGCCGCGCCCAGACCGCCAGAGACCATGCCGAGCATGCGCCAGAGCATGACCCTCGACCGAAGCCCACAGACCGCGCGCTGCCCTTGCCGCGTGCATACACAATCCCCACCGACCCAGGAGACCGCCAGACATCCCCGTTTGCCGCCCCGTGCCGCACAGCCACCGCCCGCCGTCGAAGACGCCGCCTCTGCCGCGCAGAGCATCGCCCGTTCCAGACCAAACCACACCGCCCCATGCCTCGAGACCATGTCGTTGAGCATCGCCAGGAGACACCGCACCGTCCCCTACCCTTGCCCACGCCATTATCCGCCTATAATGTAACACCGCGGTTCTGAAAAGACCGTGGCTTCTATGTGACATGCCAATCCCTGGATAGGTTCATTGGCCCACAATAGAATAAGACGAATAACATAGCAAATATCCGTGTATCATAAATAACGAAGATCCAGAGTACCATTATTACAATAAAAGCTTAGCTCAAGGCTAGCTCAAATTAATCAGGTAGCAACATAAATAAAGTAAATCCTCCATTCTTCAAATTGCCCACAAGTGAACAAGTGTCGAGTGGAGTACCGTGGCCTATATCGATTACTCAGAATCGGAATAACCTGCAACATGAAACGTAGCAGCCCCGAAGGGTCAATACATGGAATGTATGGCAAGTAGAGCTAGTAATGGAGACAATAGTACTAACATCTACATGCATATTTGGCAAGTGGAGCTGTGTCTGGCTTGCATTTGCAAATACCTTTGTCCTACTTTCATAAACAGTTTTTGATTTTCTTTGGAAAGATCCCAATTAGGTTAACCTAACAATATTAAAGCAATTATGAAATTAGAATGAGCGAGAAACATGTCATGGAATCAATATCAAGCAACTCAGTTGTCCATAACCGGGGACACGGCTAATCGATTAGATTACACACCCTGCAGGGGTTAGTACACTTTACCCATGTGACTTGGCCAACCCAGCTCGTACCATCACTCTCATTATGGGTGATGATAGGGAGAAGTCCAAGAAGAGACTGTTCGGGAAGTAGCTCCCCAATCCCGACGCGCACCGGTCCAACCTACCAAAATTCTACATCTCTGGATACACGGGTTTGAGTTACCACAACCTACTAAGTCCAACCAACCGCCCATTTCATTATTGGCACATGGTTGTACACGTACGCTACAAAAATAAAGAAGCCAATCAATTTCTCTCGATAACTGGGTGCCTTTCCGCAATGAAACCACCAAAAATTATCAATACCATCACACCCAGGAGATTCATTGATTAAGTTGTTTTAGTTTTCACAAACCAATACTTTCAGAAACAAGTCTCAGTGATGTAACCCAGCCCTCGTACATCATAGCATGGCTAAGCACATCTACCAACGGTGGTTCATCTACAAGGAAGGCCCTACCACATAATAGGACATAGCATAGCGATAGTATCACCCTACACATGCGTCTACAAAATACACGACAATGCATAGAAAATAGTAGGACAATATCATGAACAAAATAGCATCTACTTGCCTTGGTTGTAGTGGTCGGAAGAACAATCCACACACGAGCAAGCGTTGCACTCGTCACAATCTATACGACACAATTGCAATCATAAACAAACAATCCACAAGCATATGCAACAAAGATGATGCATGAATGCATGCATGACAAGTGGGGTGACGCTACAACAACACCACATAATAGTAATCAGTAGAGGTACTGATTGCATGCATGGAAAATAGTTTTAGTGCAAGGAAAACTAATATGCAAAGTATAATACCCAAAACTAGAGCTAGAACCCAATTAATTCACTACCGGTAGTATACTGTTTGTAAAATCTTGGGAAAAATCTAATTTATGGGCATTGCTATTTAGAAACAGTACCAATTGGAATTACTCAAAAAGGAATTATAAAACTCCCTGAGTAATTAAAACACTGCTGAAATCCACTAGACAGTTTCTGCAGAAGTTTTTACTGTAAGCCTATCTTTTTAATTCACGATGAGATTCCCCTCGTCCTACTGAATCCAGGGACATATTATACGCAATTTTTGGAGTTACAGATCTTTTTCTACGAATTAATTACTCCAAAAAGGCCATTAACTCAATTAATTAAACTGTACTAAATCTTGCTGCAAAAGTGTGAAACAATGGTACATCAAGATTCTACACGACTTACTGAACCTACACATATTTTATTTGCAATTTTTGGCCCAGCGGATTAATTTCTACGCAATTTACAAGTTTCTACGAAAATCTGCCAATTAAATCGATTAAAGAAAATATCCAGTCAACTGTGTCTGTTGACTGGCCCACGTGGCTGCTGACTGGGCACTGACTGGGCGTTTGACTAGTCAGCGCCTGGGGCTGACCGGTCAACGGCCGATCTGGGCCGTGGATCGGAGATCCAACGGCCACGAGGGATGGTGGCGGTGGACTCACCGGAGACGATGGCGGCGAGCGGCTCCGGCGGCGGCGGTCGGCGGCGAGGTCCTGCGCGGAAGAGAGGGTCAGCGCGCTGATCGAGGCGGGTCGGCGCGGCACTGGCGCGTGGCGGCACGAGCGGCGGCGGGCGGCGCGAGGCGGCGGCGCGGTGGCGGAGGCTCACCTGGCGGCGGCGGCGGCGCGGTTCCCGAGGGCGCGCGGATCGAGGAAAGGCGGCGGGGTCCGGGCGCGTGGGGGAGAGAGAGGCGGTGGGGCCCGCGGCTTAAGTAGGGCCCCCACGCGGGTCCTAGCCGGACTCGGTCGGCGGCGGTTACTATCCGCCGCGCGGGCGGCGCGGTGCTGGCCGGCTGGGCCGGCGCGGCCCAGCAGGCTGGCGCCGTTTTTTTATCCTTTTCTTTTTCCTTTTTGCATTTTAGTAAAACCTCCGTAACTCCTTCATACGAACTCCGAATCGGGCGATTCTTGTTCCTAATTTTTTTGTAAAATCGAGGGGAACAACCTAGGGTCAAGGGATGAGTGAAACCACTAGGCTACAAGGGTGGAAAACACAAGTCCTAGTAGAACCTCTCGCAGGAGCCTCGTAGTAAAATAGAGTAGGGTTTAGAAAATAGTGTTTTGCCGAATCCTTTCAATCGATGGTTTTGCATGGAAGAGTATGATGCAATGGCATGTATGATATGAAGAACCAAATCTAAAATTTGGGATGTGACAAGACTAACCCCCTTAAGATGAATCTTGTCCCCGAGATTCGGCGCGGCTAGCAAATAGGTGTGGGTAGTCCTCTCGGAGATCATCCTCACGCTCCCAAGTGGCTTCCTCTTTAGTGTGGTGGCTCCACTGCACCTTGCAAAACCTGATTGTCTTGGTACGGGTAATCCTCTCCGCTCCAGAATCTTGACCGGTTTCTCCTCATAGGTCAAGTCGTTATCAAGCTGAACCTCCTCTAGCGGTACAATGTCTCTCAATGGTGTATCCACCATCTCCGGATGGCACTTCTTCAGCTGGGATACGTGGAACACATTGTGAACAGCGGACAGAGCGTCTGGCAACTCCAACTGATAAGCAACTTCTCCTTTGCGTGCTAATACCCGATATGGTCCAATAAAACGAGGTGCCAGCTTACCCTTAATTCCAAATCTCTTGATTCCACGAAGTGGCGACACTCTGAGGTATGCTCTATCACCTATCTCATACACCACTTCCTTACGCTTGGCATCAGCGTAGCTCTTCTGCCTTGATTGTGCTACCTTCAGCCTGTCCCTAATCAAGGCGACCTTCTCCTCAGCATCCTTGATCAAATCAGGCCCAAACAACTGACGTTCTCCTACTCCATCCCACAGCAATGGTGTCCGGCACCGTTTCCCATAGAGTACATCAAACGGCGACGTCTTGATGCTGGTTTGATAGCTGTTGTTGTAGGAAAACTCAGCATATGGCAAATTCTCATCCCAACTAGAACCATGAGCCAAGGCACAAGCTCTCAGCATGTCTTCCAAAATCTGATTCACTCTCTCGGTCTGTCCATCAGTCTGTGGGTGAAACGTTGTGCTAAACTCCAATCTAGTACCAAGTGACTCGTGCAGCTGGCGCCAGAAGTGTGAGGTAAATTGGGTGCCTCTATCAGACACAATGCTCTTGGGAACTCCATGTAGGCACACAATTCTGTCCATGTAAATCTTGGCCAACTTTGCACTCGTATAGGTCGTCTTTACCGGTATAAAGTGGGCTACCTTGGTCAAATGGTCGACCACTACCCAAATGGAGTCATACCCTGACCTGGTCCTGGGCAATCCTGTGATAAAGTCCATTCCCACTCTATCCCACTTCCAATCCGGCATGAGCAATGGCTGTAGCAGTCCTGCTGGCTTCTGGTGTTCCGCCTTCACTCGGCTACATACATCACATAGGGCAATATGCTCCGCGATGTCTCCCTTCATGTTGTTCCACCAGAATCTATCCTTTAGGTCCATATACATCTTCGTATTGCCCGAATGTATAGAGTACGGCGAGTCATGAGCTTCCTGCGGAATTAACTTCCTTATCCCGGGATCGTTGGGTACGCACAAACGATCTCCATACCACAAGGTTCCTTGCTCATCCTCGCGGAATTCCCTTGCTCGATCCTCCTTCATCTTTTCCTTTATTTCATCTATCTCTTTGTCCCCCACTTGAGCCTTCCTGATTCTGTCCTGTAGCGTTGGTTGGACTTCCATTGTTGCCAAGTACCCTTCAGATACTACCTCTAGTCTAAGTTCCTTGAACTGCTTGCACAAATCCTCAGGCAATTCCCCAATTGTCAATCCATTGGCATAAACCTTCCGACTCAGAGCGTCCGCTACTACATTGGCCTTTCCTGGGTGGTATTGCAAATTCATATCGTAGTCCTTGATAAGTTCCAACCATCTCCTTTGCCTCATGTTCAGTTCCTTCTGTGTAAATATGTACTTCAGGCTCTTGTGGTCGGTGTACACATCACAGTGTTTTCCCATTAAATAATGCCTCCATACCTTGAGCGCATGCACCACTAACGCTAACTCCAAGTCGTGTGTGGGGTAATTCCGCTCATGGTGCTTGAGTTGCCGCGAGGCATATGACACTACTCTCCCATCTTGCATCAGCACACTCCCAAGTCCCTGTCGAGAAGCATCACAGTACACTTGGAAATCCTTCTGAAGATCTGGTAAACACAGAACGGGTGCGGTCACTAGTCGACGCTTCAGTTCCTGAAAGCTGGCTTCACACACGTTCGTCCAATCAAACTTCCTCTCCTTCTTCAGAAGTTCAGTCATCGGCTTAGAAATCTTGGAGAAGTTTTCAATGAACCTCCTGTAATATCCAGCAAGTCCCAAAAAGCTTCGTATCTCTCCCGCATTCTTGGGTGCTTCCCACTCTGTCACTGCAGTCACTTTGCTTGGATCCACAGCGACTCCTTCTCCTGTCACTACGTGTCCAAGAAATCCAACAGTGTTAAGCCAGAATTCACACTTGCTGAATTTGGCATACAGCTTGTGTTCCCTCAGCTTCTCCATAATCAGTCGCAGATGCTTCTCATGCTCAGCATCATCCTTGGAATATATCAGTATGTCATCAATAAACACCACAACGAACTTGTCCAAGTACTCCATAAATACCTTGTTCATCATGGTCATGAAATATGCCGGGGCATTCGTTAGTCCAAAAGACATAACCGTATACTCATATAAACCATACCTAGTGGTGAAGGCGGTTTTTGGTATGTCCTCCTCCCGGATCTTCAATTGGAAGTAGCCTGATCGCAGGTCAATCTTGTTGAACACCTTTGCTCCTTCCAGTTGATCAAACAAATCATTTATGTTCGGCAGGGGGTATTTGTTCTTGATAGTTACTTCATTCAGCGAGCGATAGTCCACCACTAATCTCTTGATGCTGTCTTTCTTCTCCACAAACAGAACAGGTGCTCCCCATGACGACGAACTAGGCTGAATGAATCCCTTGTCCAACTGCTCTTTCAGCTGCTTCTTCAATTCCTTCAGCTCATCCACATCCATCTTATATGGTCTCTTTGCTATAGGTCCTGTTCCAGGCATCAGGTCGATAAGAAACTCTACTTCCCTGTCAGGTGGCATCCCTGGCAGCTCTTCCGGAAACACGTCGGGGTAATCCCTAATCACTGGTACAGTATCCATGCTAACCCCCTTAAGAGAATTCAACTTACACCTTCCCGGTCGCACTGCCGACTTGAATCTAATTCTCTTACCATCCGGGGTTTTGAGTGAAACAGCTCGCTGTGCACAATCTATGTGTCCCCCATGCATAGACATCCAATCCATACCCAGAATAACATCTAACCCTTGTGATTCCAACACTACTAGATGTTCAATGAAGTTGTGTGTTCCAATCCTCACAGTCAGGCCGCGGCATCCCGCGCTAGCTATCATATCTCCTCCAGGTGAACTCACTCTAATGGACCCTTTCATAGACTCAGTAGGTAACTTATACTTATCCACAAATGCCCTTGATATGAATGAATGAGATGCACCAGTATCGAAAAGTATGAAAGCTGGGTGAGTGTTGATTGGGAACTTACCAATCACAAGGTCAGGCTCATCTGGAATCTCCTCCACATTCATGTGGTTCACTATGGCCTTCTCGTTGTTGGTTGGCTTCAGTCCTTTCCTCTCCGGACAGTTGTCAGCATAGTGTCCCTTCTGTTTACACTTGAAGCAAGTCACCTCACTCAGATCCTTCTTCACAAAGCTGCGATCACGGTTGCGGTCATGTCCACCGTGTCCTCCAGAATGGTGAGAGTGTCCTCCCTTGTGGCTGTGGTGGGTGCTCCTATGGTTGTCATGATGATGCCCATCGCCTCCATGGTGGTGGCGGTCATGGCTCCCGTGGTCACTTCCTCCATGCTTGGAGTATCCATCATATGAAGTGCGAGACTTGTGATGTGAACCAGAGTGGTGATTATTGCTCTTTCTCTTGCGGTTCTCCACCTGTTTGTGCTTCCCTTCCAAGATCCTGGCCTTGTCCATAAGCTCCTGGAAAGTGGGGCAGTAAACCACCAGTAGCTGCACTGAAAGCTTATCACTGAGGCCATCCAGGAATCTCTCCCTCCTTTTTGCATCAGTGTCAACATCTTCAGGTGCATAACGGAACAGGTTGTTGAACTCCTCAATGTACTCAGCCACGGTGCGATTGGTTTGGCGCAAGTTGCGGAACTCCTTCCTCTTCAGGCTCAGAACTCCTGAAGACACGTGGTTGGTCCTGAAACCTTCCTCAAACATTGCCCAAGTCACAGTATCCAGCGGGTGGGTGATCTGAAAAGTGTCCCACCAAGAAGCGGCTGGTCCCTCCAGTAGGTGAGCGGCAAACCTCACCTTCTCAGCATCAGTGCATCCAACCGTTACCAGATCCTTGTTGACTGAACCCAACCAGTCGAGAGCAACCATTGGTTCCATTGCAGTAGAGAACTTAGCTGGCCTTAGCCTCAGAAATCTGGTGAGAGCATCTCCCTGAGGCTGGTTGTTTCCATTGTTGTTGTTGTTGTTGTTCTGAGCTTCCATGAACTGAGTCATAACTTGGGTCAGCTGTGCCTGAGCTGCCATGAGCTGCTCCAACTCAGTGGGTTGACGGCGGGGAGGCATCTGCGGTTCAGCACAGGTAAGTTTAGAGAGAATCAACTACGATAATAGGATTCTACCCATGCATTATGATCAAACAACAACAAACAATAGCAGACAATCTCAAGCAAGCAACACATCAACAAACAAGTGATCCAGCAACATCCCAGGGGTTATCCTAGAAGTATATACCTACTAAAATAGTTTTACAAGAGTTGGCAATGGTTAACTAAACAGTTGATCAACTAAACAGCAAAACAGCAATCTGTCAGAACAGTCCAGCAGCGTTCACGAATTTTTCCGCCTGACTTAGACTCGTCAGAAAATTTAGATGGTTTTTGCACATACAGTACAGAGAGTTTCGCATCAGCCCAATTTTTTTCAGATTTTTCCCAGTTACCAGAAAAATATGAAAAATCGTACAGTACTGCTGTATCAGCAGAAAACTGCAGCGAAAATAACACAGATGATAACCAAACTTGCCATAACTCTTTCATAAAATTCGCACAAATAATTCCTGAGATATTGGAGTACACAAATAAGCAACTAAACACTCTTAAACTAACAGCAACTAAGTTTTACATCGATCGTGACTAATCCTAACGGTTTTGCCTAACGAGGACTAATTGGTGGACTTCTATCTATTTCTTGAAGAGGTTGCGGTAGGTCCTTGCACTCATGCGTTGGCGCTTCGGTCCACGGTTCAACCATGGCGGCGGAGTGTACAATTCTCCCGAATCATCACTTGAGATCTCAAACTCCACCTCTTCTGGATCCTCCTCTTCTTCTTCACTCTCAGCTCCAACTGCAACAACTTCATCTCCTCCACCATCATCGTCTCCATCATCATCATCCTCGTCCTCATCATCATCATCGTTCCCACTGTCATCATCATCACCATTGTTGCCACCATCTCCATTGTCATCAGAGGGTGGATTCAGCTGTGCTTGGAGAGCGGCAATCTGGGCTGTCATAGCTCCAATAGTTTGATCCCTTTCCTGGACGGTCCCTTGCAACTGTTGTATGTTCTGGGTGTTCTCCTGCACAGTACCATGAAGATGAGCTATGGTTGCATCTCTGGCTATCAGGGCATTCTCCAGAACTCCCACAGCTTCATGCAGGGTGTCAATCTCCTGTCCTTGGACCACCATACCATTGCTAGCAAAGTCTACAATCTCCTTTATCATCATCACTTTCTCTGCTAGAGCTCCATTCTCCCTTTCCATGTCCTCTATGTGTCTCCAACGGGGTGGCATGTTGTTCCTGTCGCCCGGGGTAACCACAATGTGCCCATCTTCATCACGCCTCCCATAGTCACGGTAGGGTGAATCTGCTGGCAGTAGGTGTCGGACATGATGGCACTGGCGAGACAGGGCTTCATGTATGGCCAAGTTGATTCCAAGTCCCTAGTTGCAGTATGTCTTGGTGTAGATCAGGTGCACAGGGTTTGGCAAGGCGGCGTCTCTGAATATGAAGGTGGTGATCTCCCATGCATCCTCACCATATCCATAGGTGTACAGCCTTCTTCCCTTCAACATGGACAGTGGCAATCCCAATGTCTGCGAGAGCTGTGCTAACTGCCTTGCAAAGGGCCTTGGTGACTCCATGGTTGCATACTCAGTCCTGACTTCTCCCATCTATCAATTAAAAGAGGAAAGTGTGAGAATAGTATATGGTAAGAATTTATGAGAGTGAAAGACATAAGATGAAAGACAGAGTTAATATAGGTTTTAATAAATCTATGGCTTCCTAATCCAATCCTAGGTCACGATCCTACAGTCGACACACGGGCTCTAATACCATCTTGTAACACCGCGGTTCTGAAAAGACCGTGGCTTCTATGTGACATTCCAATCCCTGGATCGGTTCATTGGCCCACAATAGAATAAGACGAATAACATAGCAAATATCCGTGTATCATAAATAACGAAGATCCAGAGTACCATTATTACAATAAAAGCTTAGCTCAAGGCTAGCTCAAATTAATCAGGTAGCAACATAAATAAAGTAAATCCTCCATTCTTCAAATTGCCCACAAGTGAACAAGTGCCGAGTGGAGTACCGTGGCCTATATCGATTACTCAGAATCGGAATAACCTGCAACATGAAACGTAGCAGCCCCGAAGGGTCAATACATGGAATGTATGGCAAGTAGAACTAGTAATGGAGACAATAGTACTAACATCTACATGCATATTTGGCAAGTGGAGCTGTGTCTGGCTTGCATTTGCAAATACCTTTGTCCTACTTTCATAAACAGTTTTTGATTTTCTTTGGAAAGATCTCCAATTAAGTTAACCCAACAATATTAAAGCAATTATGAAATTAGAATGAGCGAGAAACATGTCATGGAATCAATATCAAGCAACTCAGTTGTCCATAACCGGGGACACGGCTAATCGATTAGATTACACACCCTGCAGGGGTTAGTACACTTTACCCATGTGACTTGGCCAGCCCAGCTCGTACCATCACTCTCATTATGGGTGATGAGAGGGAGAAGTCCAAGAAGAGACTGTTCGGGAAGTAGCTCCCCAATCCCGACGCGCACCGGTCCAACCTACCAAAATTCTACATCTCTGGATACGCGGGTTTGAGTTACCACAACCTACTAAGTCCAACCAACCGCCCATTTCATTATTGGCACATGGTTGTACACGTACGCTACAAAAATAAAGAAGCCAATCAATTTCTCTCGATACCTGGGTGCCTTTCCGCAATGAAACCACCAAAAATTATCAATACCATCACACCCAGGAGATTCATTGATTAAGTTGTTTTAGTTTTCACAAACCAATACTTTCAGAAACAAGTCTCAGTGATGTAACCCAGCCCTCGTACATCATAGCATGGCTAAGCACATCTACCAACGGTGGTTCATCTACAAGGAAGGCCCTACCACATAATAGGACATAGCATAGCGATAGTATCACCCTACACATGCGTCTACAAAATACACGACAATGCATAGAAAATAGTAGTACAATATCATGAACAAAATAGCATCTACTTGCCTTGGTTGTAGTGGTCGGAAGAACAATCCACACACGAGCAAGCGTTGCACTCGTCACAATCTACACGACACAATTGCAATCATAAACAAACAATCCACAAGCATATGCAACAAAGATGATGCATGAATGCATGCATGACAAGTGGGGTGACGCTACAACAACACCACATAATAGTAATCAGTAGAGGTACTGATTTCATGCATGGAAAATAGTTTTAGTGCAAGGAAAACTAATATGCAAAGTATAATACCCAAAACTAGAGCTCGAACCCAATTAATTCACTACCGGTAGTATACTGTTTATAAAATCTTGGGAAAAATCTACTGTATGGGCATTGCTATTTAGAAACAGTACCAATTGGAATTACTCAAAAAGGAATTATAAAACTCTCTGAGTAATTAAAACACTGCTGAAAGCCACTAGACAGTTTCTGCAGAAGTTTTTACTGTTAGCCTATCTTTTTAATTCACGATGAGATTCTCCTCGTCCTACTGAATCCAGGGACATATTATACGCAATTTTTGGAGTTACAGATCTTTTTCTACGAATTAATTACTCCAAAAAGGCCATTAACTCAATTAATTAAACTGTACTAAATCTTGCTGCAAAAGTGTGAAACAATGGTACAGCAAGATTCTACACGACTTACTGAACCTACACATATTTTATTTGCAATTTTTGGCCCAGCGGATTAATTTCTACGCAATTTACAAGTTTCTACGAAAATCTGCCAATTAAATCGATTAAAGAAAAATACCCAGTCAACTATGTCTGTTGACTGGCCCACGTGGCTGCTGACTGGGCGCTGACTGGGAGTTTGACTAGTCAGCGCCTGGGGCTGACCGGTCAACGGCCGATCTGGGCCGTGGATCGGAGATCCAACGGCCACGAGGGATGGCGGCGGTGGACTCACCGGAGACGACGGCGGCGAGCTCGGGGCGGCTCCGGCGGCGGCGAGGTCCTGCGCGGAAGAGAGGGTCAGCGCGCAGATCGAGGCGGGTCGGCGCGGCGGTGGCGAGGCGCTGGCGCGTGGCGGCGCGGGCGGCGCGAGGCGGCGGCGCGGGGGTGGAGGCTCACCTGGCGGCGGCGGCGGCGCGGTTCCCGAGGGCGCGCGGATCGAGGAAAGGCGGCGGGGTCCGGGCGCGTGGGGGAGAGAGAGGCGATGGGGCCCGCAGCTTAAGTGGGGCCCCCAAGCGGGTCCTAGCCGGACTCGGTCGGCGGCGGTTACTATCCGCCGCGCGGGCGGCGCGGTGCTGGCCGGCTGGGCCGGCGCGGCCCAGCAGGCTGGCGCCGTTTTTTTTATCCTTTTCTTTTTTCCTTTTTGCATTTTAGTAAAACCTCCGTAACTCCTTCATACGAACTCCGAATCGGGCGATTCTTGTTCCTAAATTTTTGTAAAATTGAGGGGAACAACCTAGGGTTAAGGGATGAGTGAAACCACTAGGCTACAAGGGTGGAAAACACAAGTCCTAGTAGAACCTCCCGCAGGAGCCTCGTAGTAAAATAGAGTAGGGTTTAGAAAATAGTGTTTTGCCGAATCCTTTCAATCGATGGTTTTGCATGGAAGAGTATGATGCAATGGCATGTATGATATGCAGAACCAAATCTAAAATTTGGGATGTGACATGTAACATCGCCCCCAACGAGCTCACCGTGCGCCCCGATGGTCCCCTCGCTCGACTATAAATAGAGGCCACCCCCGCACGATTTCTTCACACCATCTCACTCCCCTCTCCTCACTGATCGTGCCACACCGTTCTCAGAGCAAGGTGAGCAGCGCATCACCGGAATTTCACCAGAGCCCGCCCCCTCTGGAGAAGAAGGGAGCCAGCGATTGGATCCGCCCCAGGAGAAGCCACCGGTACCAGGAGATTCGCCGTCGTCGACTTCGTCGTTCGCCCGCCTCACCGACCCTCGCCAGTACCCCGGTGAGCCCCCAGCAACCCTCACTGGCCGCGCTAGGTTTCGTTCTCGCCGGCGTTGTCTCGCGTCGACGATGACTCCCAGCCGTTAGATTAGAACTAGATCGAACGATCCACGTCGCCCCATACCGCTTCGCCCAGCCCCGTGTCACTGACGAGTGGGGACACCCACTTAAGCATCCCGCGGGAGCACTGCGCTTAGCAGGCCGGCCCAGTAACTTTTCCCGCGCAGCCCAGTTATTCAAATTAAACCTTTTTCTATTTCAATTCAAACACACTTCTGTACCCAACTTCAAAAATCAACCCAGATTGATTCAGTGCACCAAATTGAATGAAACCAATTTTGTTGGAAAGGTCTGTGAATGCTGAATCCAAGCCCGTTGGATTCAAGTCATTTGGATCTATAGATCACCCATGGTAAAAATAACAAGGCAGAAGCTTTTCTGCATTCAAACATTTTTAAAATTTAAACCATAATAGCTTTTGAGTTGATTCCAACTCTCAAAAATCACATTTAACCATACCTTTCAGAATATATAAAAATATATAGGTTTACTTGCATAAATAGTGTTCAAGTAATAAAAGAATGCTACATAAGCATTTCTAGCCACTTTAATTAATTAAAATAAAAGGGTAAAACCTTATTAAATTGTGACACCACTTTAAATCACATTCCCATGGACTACAATATGTGGTGATGACATGTGTCAACATGATCCCATGTTGGCTTTGGAGAATATTAAATCTTAAGTAGTTTTTCAATGAGTAGAAATTACTTTTCTAAAAATAAAAGGATTTAAATCAATCCCTAACCTTGTAATGTTAGGGATGATGCTAGATCATCCATAGGACCCTTGTGTGTGATTATTGCAAGTAGTTAAGTATTGTTTGGTGATTGTGTACCTCGTATTTATTCATAGACGCTAGTACCGACCAAGGATACGAGGAGGAAGGAGGATACTACGAAGAAGAAGCCGAGGAGAACTTCAACCACTGCTCTGCACAAGGAAAGCTAGTAACCTTGCAAGCTAACACTTGCAATTTAGCAAGCTTATACTGATATTGATGCAAGCTGATACTATACCTATGCAAGCCTTACTAATCAAGTTGACCTATGCAAGCTAATCCTTGCAAGATACCCTACTGATGCAACAAACCCATACTTGTTCTATGACTACTATATGCCTTAAGCATATGTGATCATACCCACTTGATAAACCAATCCTAGTTTTATTTGCAAGCTTCTTACTCTATTTCTTTATCAAAGCTTACTTAGATTTTACTTAAGTGACTGGTAGATATTGGAAAGATACTGAAGGTTGCATAAAGAGCATAAAATTTGGCCTAAGTTAGAAACTTTGGCATCAGCCTGAGACATGAGGTTGTACTTAGTTGAAACTCCACTAGTTACCACCCCTCATTAGTACTATCCCCACCAGTAGATGCTAGTGCTAAGCATAAAACTTGATCAACTTTTAGATGGGAATACTTGGTGGAAAAATGGTTATGAAAACCTTGGAATGATGGATCATTCTATTGAAATGTTTTGGACATGTGTTTCCGAACACTTGAGAATTTTGGTGATAAAAATGTTGAGGCATGAGCCTTAGCCCTTTATAAAACTGATGGTTGTCTGGATGCGATACCATTCCAATTTTATCGTACAACCACAATACCCGGATATTGGGTAGGGATTGACTGGAAACTTATATTCCTTAGTATTAGTTCCCTCACGGCCAAGGTCTGAGCTGAGGCTACCTTGTGAAGATTGTCCACCTGTGCAGTACCCAAGATGACAGTTGGTCATGGTTGGGAGGCCAAACTCACAGGAGAGGTGCTTATACTAGGGCGTGTAATCGAAAGATTAGGATTGATTATCCGCATACTGAGTATGGTGAATTTAGGATTTGTTCCTGACGGATGTATCGAATGTTGTGGTGAAAGTGTACAATCTCTGCAGAGTGTCAAACTATTCGAATAGCTGCGTCCACGGTTATGGACAGTTGGAGTGGCCATACTGTTCCCCCGTCAGACTTTTCAAAATGACCTGTGAAATGAATTAAGACTTTGACTTGACCACAACAGAGTTGTGATAGGAAATACAAGTTCCCACTTAGGAATTATAAAATTGTGACCAGCTTTGGAACCTAGTAGAGATAAATCTGGCTTTTGCAAAACAACCCTAGAGCCTAGTGTCCTATTATCCAAAAAACCCCCTTTACCTGTTAGTATTAGTTTGCGAGTACTTAAAGAGTACTCATGGCTTTGTCCCTGGCTATTCCCATGGCCAGACTATGAAGAGGAGTACCTGGAGGATGGACCCCAGGAAGGTTATGACAACTAGGATCATCTCCCATCGTCAGCATTGCCTGTAAACCCGAAGATGGAGCTTCGCCTACGCTACCGTTATTATTACGTATTCCGCTGCTTGATGTTGTATTAAGAACTGGATCATGAGATCCCTATTTGTGTAAGAACTTATGTATCGTTTGTAATGGATGATGTACTATGGTATCCAATTCTGTTATGTCTCGCAAAAATGGTGATCCTGGGATTGCGATGTATGGCATAACAGGCATCTAGGATTGAAAAATCCGGGTGTTGACAAGTTGGTATGTGAGCCATCCTGACCATAGGAGACCCTAGTTAGACTAGACGTTTGAATCAAAAACTTAGTTTCAAAACCAAAGAAAACAAATATTTACAAAAACTTATTCTCATTCTTATCTCTTTGATTCTTTCATAAAAATTCATGTTCCTCAAAGACTCTTGCAAAATACATAAAATTTTGACACACTTGATCACTCTGCTAATCTACTCATCCTCTATTTTTATAGATGGACGTGAAGTACAGCAAGTTTTACCAACTTGGGAATGGAAGAGATCTTATCTTTCAGAGGGATCTGGATCAGCTTTCGGAACTTCTGGAGCGTCCACACCCCGAGTTCTTTGGAGCTCAGATCAATGATCAAGGAGGAGAAGATCTGCAGTAGCTAATTGTTGCAAGTCTCCGAGGAAAGATTGAACCTCCCACTGCGGAGGGAATTCAATTTACCTTGAGGGAAAACAACTGGCTCGATGGACTTGCCAGAGCAATGCAGGAAGCTCGTTCCCGTCTGTGTGGGCAGAGCATCAATCAGATCAAGGGTACTCGCTTTGAGTTTTGCCCAAGGCGTGATGCAAATGGACAACCACTGGAAGCCCCATACCACCCCGAGCTGAAGACTCAATTGTACCACCTTAGCTTCATGATGTATGATCGTTAGCAGGAGTTGGACAACTGCCGTGACTATTGCAACCACAAGTCTGCCATCATCAAGACGAAGGATCAGACCATAGCCATGCTAGCAAAGGATCGCAAGTCTCGTCGCCGTCAGCTCGACAAGAAGGAGCGCATTATTGCCCGTCTTCGCCACCGCATCTCATCTCTGGAGGAGACCATCCACGAGAGAGACATGCAGTTGGAGTAAAGGGAGAATGCCGGAGAGGATCTTCGTGGAGACCCTTACTCCTATCTCAGCGATGACGATGATTTTCTGGAGGATCAGGCCATGGACTTCTTCACCGATGAGGATGATTTCCCCTTCATCGAGTTGATGAAGATGATGAAGCCACAGACTCTGAGGAGTAGTAGCACTGAGCACTAGCGTAGTGAGTAGTAGTCGGTCCCACTGTATCGTAGATTCCAGAATGGTTCTTAAAACCATCTATTTTTCCTTGCTGTGGTGTGCGTTGTATCGAGTGAATGAATGAATGAAAAAAAAGCAAGTTGCTAGAAAAAAATCTGAGTCAAACATTTAAAACTTTTCAAAGACCCAAAACCTTAGAAATTTCCCTCTTTTCTCATGATATATATCAATCTTCAGATGCCACGTGGAGGAAGTGGTTCAGCCCCGGACCCGATGTTGCAGATCCTGCAAATGTTGACTTCTGACCGTGAAGCTGAAAGAGCGGAACGTCAAGCCAACCTAGACACTCTGCAACAGATAGCCCAGCTAGCCCACAACAACCAAGGCTACAGAAATCAGGACAACCATGGATCTAAGCTCAAAAATTTCCAGAATACCAACCCACCCGTTTTCACCAAGTCAGAAGAACCCCTAGATGCCGATGATTGGCTGCAAACCATGGAAAACAACCTAGAAGTCGCTGGAGTGGAAGCCAACGAGAAAGTCTTGTTCGCCACCCATTATCTAGCCGGAGATGCCAGGGCATGGTGGAACAGTGTTCGTGCAATGACCGGAGGCCAGATGATGACCTGGGAGGAATTCAAGGTCAAGTTTAGCAGAACCCATGTGCCACCAGGTTTGATCAAGAGAATGAGAGACGAGTTCAGAGAGCTGAAGCAAGGAAGGATTACTGTAGTGGAATACCGTGACAAATTTTTGTCATTAGCTAGGTATGCCCCGGACGAGATAGACACCGAAGCCAAGAAGAAAGAAAGATTCCTGAATGGTCTGCATGACGAGATGCAGATGGTGTTAGTCAATATCCCCTTTGCTGATATTGAAGCCCTAGTCGACTCTGCTATCCAGATGGAAGGAAAGATCAACCAAGCCAATGATAACCGCAAGCGTCGCATGATGCATCAACCAGGAACCCATCAGACCCCAAAGTATCGCCCCAACCCATCTCCAGGATTTGCCCCAAGAACCAACAGACCCCCTATGACCCGTCCGACCTACCCCAACCGTGGAAACCCTAGACCCGGAGGAAATCAAAACAACCCCGGCAACTCTAGCAATTTCACCCGTGCCCCACCCAAGTTCAACACCAACAATGCTACCGCCAACACCAACACTGCCCCGAGGACTGGAAGTAATGCTGTGCCTGTCGCAGCCAAGGACAAGTCACAAGTGACCTGTTATGACTGTGGAAATAAAGGCCACTATTCCAACGAGTGCCCCAACAAGAAGAATGCTATAGACCCTACTTCCAATACCCCAACTCAGCAGCAGCGTCGTGTCCAGCCAGGGAGAAGATTTTCCCCAGGGAATTCACTCAACCACAATGGCCGTCTTTTTCTCATGATGCTGAAGAAGCTCAGGAAGCGCCAGACGTCGTGCTGGGTATGTTTTCTGTTAATTCAGTACTTGCAAGAGTGTTGTTTGACTCTGGTGCCTCGCATTCATTTGTCACCGAAGAATTTGCCTGCACTAGTAAAATTCAACCAACCAAACTGAAGCATGTGATGATTGTGCAAATTCCCGGATCAACCACCAAGGCTAGGCAAATTTGCAAAGCCGTCCCTATCCGAATCCATGGCATAGATTTTTATGCTAATCTAATAGTACTCGGAACTAAAGGTTTGGAAGTAGTACTAGGAATGGATTGGATGTCCAAACATAAGGGATTGATTGACTGTGCTAAGAAAGCCATCACCATGACCAGTACCACCGGAATATCAGTCGAGCATATATCTGAAACCTTACCTCGCCAATTCAAGTGTAACAAGAGTCTAGCCCAACCTACCATTGACCAAGTTCGGATAGTCTGTGAATACCCCGATGTATTTCCAGATGTTTTGCCCGGTATGCCCCCAGATCGGGATATCGAGTTTATCATCGAACTAATCCCCGGAACAGGACCCATAGCCCAGAGACCCTATAGTATGAACCCGTCGGAACTAGCAGAACTGAAGAAGCAACTGGATTCCATGCTAGAAATTGGATTGATTCAACCAAGTGCGTCACCATGGAGATCACCTGTCTTATTTGTGGACAAGAAATATGGAGGTAACCGTTTGTGTATGGATTATAGGAAGTTAAATGATGTCACCATCAAGAACAAGTACCCCTTGCCCAAGATAGAAGATTTGTTTGATCAGTTGACCGGTGCCCAGGTGTTTTCTAAGATTGATCTTAGAACTGGCTATCATCAACTCAAAATTCGTGCAGAGGATATTCCAAAGACTGCCTTTACCACCAGATATGGATTGTACGAGTATACAGTCATGTCTTTTGGATTAACCAATGCCCCCGCTTATTTCATGAACCTCATGAATAATATTTTTATGGACTTCCTGGATAAGTTTGTCGTTGTTTTCATCGATGACATTCTGATTTTTTCCAAATCAGAAGAAGAACATGAGCTACACCTAAGGACCATTCTTGGAACCCTTAGAGAGCATCAGCTGTATGCAAAGTTTAGCAAATGTGAATTCTGGTTACAGGAAGTAGGATTCCTCGGTCACATTGTATCAGCCGGAGGAATTGCCGTTGACCCTGCCAAAGTGAAAGATGTAGAAGATTGGCAAGCCCCAACCAGTCAAACCCAAGTTCGTGCTTTTCTCAGATTGGCGGGATATTACTGCAAATTCGTAGAAGGATTCTCGAGTATCGCCCGACCCATGACCCAATGCTGAAGAAGGACAAGAAGTTTGAATGGACCGACAAATGTGAAGCGAGTTTTCAAGAACTCAAGAGGAGATTGATTTCAGCCCCAATCTTGATCATGCCGGATATCACGAAGCCCTTCGATGTGTATTGTGACGCATCCAAGATTGGTCTCGGATGTGTGCTAATGCAAGAAGGCAAAGTTATATCTTATCTATCTCGACAACTGAATCAACATGAGAAAAACTATCCAACCCATGACCTCGAACTCGCAGCAGTAGTCCTAGCCCTGAACACATGGAGACATTACCTAATGGGAAACCGTTGTGAGATTTATTCGGATCACAAGAGCCTCAAGTATATATTCACTCAGAAGGAGTTGAATATGAGGTAGAGAAGATGGATTGAGCTAATCAAGGATTATGACCTGGACATTCACTATCACCCTGGTAAAGCTAACGTGGTAGCCGATGCCCTTAGCAGATTGTCGTGCCGCTTGAACTCCATGATTTTGAAGGAGCAACCAAGTTTGCACAAGGAGATGGAAGATTTTCGAATGGAATTAGTAAGTGAAGGATTTTTGGCTAGCATAGAACTTCAGCCCACTTTGATCAGTCAGATTAAAGAGGCGCAGAAGGGAAATGCCAGTATCGACGGAATCAAGCGTCGTATCGGTATAGGCAAAGTACCCGGATTCACCGAGGACGAAGAAGGAGTTCTGTGGTACAAAGGACGCCTTTGTGTACCAGCAGATTCGGAGTTGAAAGAAGTTATCTTGAAGGAGGCTCATGATACTCTTTATTCTATCCATCCCGGAGGAACTAAGATGTATCAAAATTTGAAAGAGCAATTTGGTGGCATAAGATGAAGAGAGAAATCGGAAGCTATATCGCCAAGTGTGATATATGTCAGTGAGTCAAGGTAGGACATCAAAGACCCGCTGGATTGTTGCAACCTTTGCAAATTCCGGAATGGAAATGGGATTATGTAGGAATGGACTTTATCACTGGACTACCTACTTCTAGTAGGGGAAATGACTCTATTTGGGTCATAGTGGACAGATTGTCCAAAGTCGCCCATTTCTTGCCCGTCAAAACCACCTATTAGAGTTCGAAGCTAGCGGAATTGTACATCGCTAGAATCGTCAGTTTGCACGGAGTCCCCAAGAACATAGTATCGGATCGAGGAACTCAGTTTACCTCGAGATTCTGGAAGAAAGTCCAAGAAGGTTTAGGAACCCGCCTAGATTTCAGTACCGCGTATCACCCTCAGACCGATGGACAAACGGAGCGAGTAAATCAAATACTCGAAGATATGTTAGAGCATGTGTGCTAGAATATGGATCCAAGTGGGAAGACTATCTGCCGTTTGCAGAATTTTCCTACAACAATAGTTACCAAGCCAGTTTGCAAATGGCCCCATTTGAATTCATGTACGGAAGAAAGTGTCGTACCCCTTTGAATTGGTCGGAAGTAGGAGAGAGTCAGATTTTTGGACCCGACATCCTCCGAGAAGCAGAAGAGAAGGTTCACAAGATTCGTGAGCACCTCAAGACCTCCCAATCCCGACAGAAGAGTTATGCCGACAAGAAACATCGAGACCTCGCCTTCAGTATAGGAGATTTGGTTTATCTGAAAGTGTCGCCATTGAAGGGAATGCAGCGTTTCCAACTCAAAGGAAAGTTAGCCCCCAGATATATCGGACCTTTCAAAATTCTGAACCGTCGAGGAGAAGTATCGTATCAATTGGAACTACCTGAAGAGATGTCAGCTGTGCACAATGTGTTCCATATCTCGTTACTTTGCAAATCTCTCGAAGTCCCCGAGAAGACCGAAGTGTTCAAGAATATCGATCACCGGACCATAGAGATCAACGATGACCTGACCTATCCCCGAGATTTGGTTTAACTTTTCCAAATATTTAAATTTCAAGATACATTCATTGATGAATGCATTTCACTTGATTGAAATTTTGTTGGATACTCTTTTCATTCAAATTTGTTCAAGAAGGGTTTTGATGTTTCCATTTAGAAGCAAAATTTTTCTTTTCACCCTAAATTTCAACAATTAAATCTTTTTGTTTATTTATTTTTCACATTTCAAATTTTGGAAATTTTTGGGATGTGACAATAGATGACACAATGGTTCAATTTTATTAGGGGAATGAAAAATAAAGTGTGCCTTCAAGTTTGTGAGAGCTTTAATCAATAATTTTCACATAACAAGTTTAATTTGGAAGATAGATAAAACAAGAATATACTTGGAATGGTGTAACTTTAGGGATATGGGTAGGCTACACAAGTGCAAATCAAAAATTTATACCGCGTAAACCAGGAATATTGTTGTCATAGATCACTGGATTACCACTAGACGCGCGGTTGCGGAACTTGATGAAGCACGTCGAGGCAGTGTAGATGTTCTACGTCTCGTCCTCGTCCTCGTCCCACGAGCAGCTCCCCTTGCGTAGCTCGTCCAAGTGCCACAGATGCAGCACCTCCGAGGTGTAACATCCCAAAAATACTAAGCTTGGATCATCAAATTCTAATCATCAAAATTAGGGTTAACAAAAACTTTTCTAAATGAAATCATGAATGCATGCATATGTGTATGCATGGATTTTGAATTCCTTTAAAACCACCTTGTTTGTTTGTTTGTTTCATTGCTTGTAAAATGTTTCTTAGGTAAAATAAACATCATCTAAAACATTTCCCACACCTTTCCTAAAGACAAGTAAATCAAAACACATATATGAAATGAATGGTCATTTTGGCGAATTTAACTCCCATGCCTACTTTGGCTGTCTCAAACTTTCAGAACCTAACAGAAACTTTTCTGGATCTTTGCACCCCTTGAATGTACTCATAACAAGGTATCAAGGCCCACTTTGTGATCATCCAGAAACTTTCAAATGCATAGTTTAAATGACAATTCAAAATTGAATCTTTATCATATGGGAAGATCCCACTTTTTCAAAAACCACTCAAACAAGCTCAACTTTCAAAACCCAAGCATCTGCAGACTCACCAGCACCAATCTAGCATACCCACCAAAAATCTTTTCAAAATTTAAAACTTGAGTTCATGCGGCCATTTCATCAAACAAGTTGCAGACACAAATCAAAAAAACATCAAACACTATAGTGTGCGGTAAAATTGGCCTAACTTGTTCCCTAGTTAGCTCACACACAGCTCAGTAGATCATCTAGGAATTTTAACTAAGGACTAGCACCCCTGTGAGCTTGCCATTGCCATCAATGGTGAACAGCCGAGCACCCCCTTGTCACCCCATTGTGGACATCAGGCTAGAGGAAGAACTAGCCTTGCCAACCTTGTCTGGGAGGCAGCCCACCGTCCACCGCCACTACCTGTCCCAGCCGCGAGCGTTGCCAAGCCCTGGACCACGCGCACAAGCCGCGCCCAGACCGCCAGAGACCATGCCGAGTATGCGCCAGAGCATGACCCTCGACCGAAGCCCACAGACCGCGCGCCGCCCTCACCGCGTGCATACACAATCCCCACCGAGCCAGGAGACCGCCAGACATCCCCGTTTGCCGCCCCGTGCCGCACAGCCACCGCCCGCCATCGAAGACGCCGCCTCTGCCGCGCAGAGCACCGCCCGTTCCAGACCAAACCACACCGCCCCATGCCTCGAGACCATGTCGTTGAGAATCGCCAGGAGACACCGCACCGTCCCCTACCCTTGCCCATGCCATTAGCCGCCTGTAACCTCGCCCCCGACGAGCTCACCGTGCGCCCCGACGGTCCTCTCGCTCGACTATAAATAGAGGCCACCCCCGCACGATTTCTTCACACCATCTCACTCCCCTCTCCTCACTGATCGTGCCACACCGTTATCAGATCAAGGCGAGCAGCGCATCGCCGGAATTTCACCGAAGCCCGCCGCCTCTGGAGAAGAAGGGAGCCAGCGATTGGAGCCGCCCCAGGAGAAGCCACCGGTACCAGGAGATTCGCCGTCGTCGACTTCGTCGTTCGCCCGCCTCGCCGACCCTCGCCAGTACCCTGGTGAGCCCCCAGCAACCCTCACTGGCCGCGCTAGGTTTCGTTCTTGCCGGCGTTGTCTCGCATCGATGATGACTCCCAGCCGTTAGATTAGAACTAGATCAAACGATCCACGTCGCCCCATACCGCTTCGCCCAGCCCCGTGTCACTGACGAGTGGGGACACCACTTAAGCAGCCCGCGGGAGCACTGCGCTTAGCAGGCCGGCCCAGTAACTTTTCCCACGCATCCCAGTTATTCAAATTAAACCTTTTTCTATTTTCAATTCAAACACACTTCTGTACCCAACTTCAAAAATCAACCTAGATCGATTCAGTGCAACAAATTGAATGAAACCAATTTTGTTGGAAAGGTCTGTGAATGCTGAATCCAAGCCCGTTGGATTCAAGTCATTTCGATCTATAGATCACCCATGGTAAAAATAACAAGGGAGAAGCTTTTCTGTATTCAAACATTTTTTCACATTTAGCCATACCTTTCAGAATATATAAAAATATATAGGTTTACTTGCAGAAATAGTGTTCAAGTAATAAAAGAATTCTACATAAGCAATTCTAGCCACTTTAATTAATTAAAATAAAAGGGTAAAACCTTATTAAATTGTGACACCACTTTAAATTACATTCCCATGGACTACAATATGTGGTGATGACATGTGTCAACATGATCCCATGTTGGGTTTGGATAATATTAAATCTTAAGTAGTTTTTCAATGAGTAGAAATTACTTTTCTAAAAATAAAAGGATTTAAATCAAGCCCTAACCTTGTAATGTTAGGGATGATGCTAGATCATCCATAGGACCCTTGTGTGTGATGATTGCAAGTAGTTAAGTATTGTTTGGTGATTGTGTACCTCGTATTTATTCATAGACACTAGTACCGACCAAGTATATGAGGAGGAAGGAGGATACTATGAAGAAGAAGCCGAGGAGAACTTCAACCACTGCTCTGCACAAGGCAAGCTAGTAACCTTGCAAGCTAACACTTGCAATTTAGCAAGCTTATACTGATATTGATGCAATCTGATACTATACCTATGCAAGCCTTACTAATCAAGTTGACCTATGCAAGCTAACCCTTGCAAGATACCCTATTGATGCAACAAACCCATATTTGTTCTATGACTACTATATGCCTTAAGCATATGTGATCATACCCACTTGATAAACCAATCCTAGTTTTATGTGCAAGCTTCTTACTCTATTTCTTTATCAAAGCTTACTTAAAGTTTACTTAAGTGACTGGTAGATATTGGAAAGATGCTGAAGGTTGCATAAAGAGCATAAAATTTGGCCTAAGTTAGAAACTTTGGCATCAGCCTGAGACATGAGGTTGTACTTAGTTGAAACTCCACTAGTTACCACCCCTAATTAGTACTATCCCCACCAGTAGATGCTAGCGCTAAGCATAAAACTTGATCAACTTTTAGATGGGAATACTTGGTGGAAAAATGGTTATGAAAACCTTGGAATGATGGATCATTCTATTGAAATGTTTTGGACATGTGTTTCCGAACACTTGAGAATTTTGGTGATAAAAATGTTGAGGCATGAGCCTTAGCCCTTTATAAAACTGATGGTTGTCTGGATGCGATACCATTCCAATTTTATCGTACAACTACAATACCCGAATATTGGGTAGGGCTTGACTGGAAACTTATATTCCTTAGTATTAGTTCCCTCACGGCCAAGGTCTGAGCTGAGGCTACCTTGTGAAGATTGTCCACCTGTGCAGTACCCAAGATGACAGTTGGTCATGGTTGGGAGGCCAAACTCACAGGAGAGGTGCTTATACTAGGGCGTGTAATCGAAAGGTTAGGATTGATTATCCGCATACTGAGTATGGTGAATTCAGGATTTGTTCCTGACGGATGTATCTAATGTTGTGGTGAAAGTGTACAATCTCTGCAGAGTGTCAAACTATTCGAATAGCCGCGTCCGCAGTTATGGACAGTTGGAGTGGCCATACTGTTCCCCCGTCATACTTTTCAAAATGACCTATGAAATGAATAAGACTTTGACTTGACCACAACAGAGTTGTGATATGAAATACAAGTTCCCAGTTAGGAGTTATAAAATTATGACTAGCTTTAGAACTTAGTAGAGATAAATCTGGCTTTTGCAAAACAACCCTAGAGCCTAGTGTCCTATTATCCAAAAACCCCCTTTACCTATTAGTATTAGTTTGCGAGTACTTAAAGAGTACTCATGGCTTTGTCCCTGGCTATTCCCATGGCCATACTATGAAGAGGAGTACATGGAAGATGGACCCCAGGAAGGTTACGACAACTAGGATCATCTCCCATCGTCAGCATTGCCTGTGACCCCGAAGATGGAGCTTCGCCTACGCTACCGTTATTATTACGTATTCCGCTGCTTGATGTTGTATTAAGAACTGGATCATGAGATCCCTATTTGTGTAAGAACTTATGTATCGTTTGTAATGGATGATGTACTATGGTATCCAATTCTGTTATGTCTCGCAAAAATGGTAATCCTGGGATTGCGATGTATGGCATAACAGGCATCTAGGATTGAAAAATCCGGGTGTTGACACGAGGTATCCACACGTGCAGGGTGCAAGCGTCAGACGTCGGACTACTAGGTCCGTGTGTGCAACACAGGCGTGAGGAGTGGCGGCTGGGTGGAATGGTCTAACCCTGGTCATCTCGCCCCACCCTCTCTTATATAGGCGTCCCTAGTGGGCTTCTACATTAGCATCCCATTAGTAGCCTAAGCCTGGTCTAATTCGGATCCAATCCTCATTAGACTTCCAGGCCCTTAAATGTGTGACGCTATAGGTTCATATACGTGTAGGCATGACACAAATACACTTATTTTGTTAATAGTTGGTAGCAGCCTCTAGCAAGACGTGCCAACTCCTAAACGCATACAAAGATCATATCGGACGAACCATCACAAGGTTTAGTACATGTCTTTCCCTTTGCCTCATGATATTTGGTCTAGCTCCAATCTGATCTCCCTTTCTCGGTACTGTGATTTGGAATCCTTTTACTAGGTTAACTCTGAACCATATGTAGCACGGCCATGCATTTCTGGATCCGATCACTCGAGGGCCCCAGAGATATCTCTCTCAAGTAGAGAGGGGCAAATCCCATCTTGATTGACCAATGCCTTGCGGCATGCTTCAGGACAAACCCGAAAGCTACCTTTATAACTTCCTAGTTATGGAGCATCGTTTGATAGCCCCAAAGTAGGTCGATCCACATCTCAAGTACATGCGACAATCTTAGGTCTAAGGACAAAACGTACACGATGTGTAGAGAGAGCTGCAAGTCCAATTGCCAGTCTCAAGTTGGGTCAGTCCAACCCCATGTTCATAACATGTGTCCACATAATTGGTTTGACATCTCCATGTCTATGACTTGCGACACATTAGTCATCAACCAATAGATGTGCTAGTCTAATATTCATGTGTGTCCTCACATGAACTCCTACTAGGGACAACTTTTAAATAACAATACAAGTAAAGAGTTTCACAAACAATTCACATAATTGCCAATCAATACAAGTTGCCTCATATGGATATTCAAGGAACATTACAATAACTCATGGATACATATGAAATATAATCATCTCTATGATTGCCTCTAGGGCATATTTCCTTCATGCATAAGGAGTTGGAGAATTTCAGAATGGATCTAGTTAGCGAAGGATTCCTAGCCAGTATTGAACTTCAACCCACTTTGATCGGTCAAATAAAAGAAGCTTACAAAGGAAATGCCAGTATCAACGGAATTAAGCGTCGTATCGGTATAGGGAAGGTACCCAAATTCACGGAAGATGAAGGAGTTCTGTGGTATAAAGTACAAATTTGTGTGCCGTCTGATTCAAAGTTGAAACAAGTTATTTTGCAAGGAGACCATGATACTCTTTATTCTATTCAACCGGGAGGAACGAAGATGTATCAGGATTTGAAGGAGCAATTTTGGTGGCACAAAATGAAGAGAGAAGTTGGAAACTATATCGCCCATTGTGAGATCTGACAGAGAGTCAAAGCGGAACACCAGCGACCCACAGGACTTTTGCAACCTTTGCAAATTGCAGAATGGAAATGGGATTCAGTTGGAATGGATTTCATCACCGGTTTGCCTACCTCTAGTAGGGGAAATGTGATGGAGCCCAGTACTTGTCGTGGAATGCTTCGTTGGAAACCAAAGAAAGGTATGAGGCAGCACAGCAGCAAGTTTCCCTTAGTAAGAAACCAAGGTTATCGAACCAGTAGGAGGAAGGAAACGTCACACAGGTGTTTCTAGCAACGCGAAGACCTGCACAACACAAACTCAAGACTTTGCCCCAACGAATCAGTGAGGTTGTCAAGCTTACCGGTTTGCTGTAACAAAGGATTAAACGTATGGTGTGTAAGGTAATGGTTTGCAGCAAGTAAATAGGTAATAGTGGAAGATGTATCAATGGAAAAGATTGGACCGGGGTCCATAGTTCACTAGAGGTGCTCTCCTTAGATAAACAACATGGCATGAAGGGTAAACAAATTACAACGGGGCGATTGACAGGAACTGAGCAAGGCATAACAATACAATCACTAGCCAGAAAGATCCTATGAGGTTGATTGGGCAATACAACAATATACATAGACCGCCATCCAGCTGCATCTATGACTAGAAGTCCACCTTCAGGTTATCATCCGAACCCCCTCCAGTATTAAGTTGCAAGCAACAGACAACTGCTTTAAGCAAAGTGTGTAAGGTAAACAGTCCACATGTTCCATGAACAAGAGACCATTGTTTTCTCCCTAGTAGAAACAGTACATCTACAACCGAAGATATTTCTGTCACTTTCCTTGGAAACTAGAGGCATGAACCCACTATCGAGCATAAATACCCCCTCTTGGAGTCACTAGCAACTACTTTGCCAAGATAACCACTAGCAACAAAGAGCATGCAAGATCACAAACAACACAGACATGATAGAATCATAAAGACAAAACCACTAATCAATCTGACATAATAATCTCAATATCCATCGGATCCCCGCAAACACAACATGCATGATTACAAATAGATTAGAACTTAATCATGAACGGAGCTCACAAGATCTATACATGAATGCACAAAGGAGGAGATACAACCATCTGGCTACTACATGGACCCATAGTCCAAGGTGGAAATACTCATGCATCATACCGGAGAGAAGGCCTTCAGGATGATCTCCCCTCCGGCAGGGTGCCGAGAAGAACTTCAGATCCCCCCGATCTAGGGACGATGGTGGCGGCGGCTACAGACGGTTTCGTGGATTTCTGATTGGGTACTCAGGGTTTCTGCATCTGGGGTTCTTATAGGTGAAGGGGCGAGACCGGGAGGCGGCCAGGGCCACCAAACCCTAGCCAGGCGCGATCCCACCTGCCCCCATGCCTGGGGTGGGTCTGGCCCCCCTGTCCGGCCCCTCCGGCTCTCCTCTAGACTTCTTGTTCCCCACAGAAAGTAATTCACTTTGACGTTTGTCCCATCCAATTCCGAGAATATTTCTTTACTAACTTTTCTAAAACCAAAAACAGCAGAAAACAGGTATCTGGCACTGTTGCAACTTGTTAATAGGTTAGTACCAGAAAACATGTAAAAAGCACCTCAAAGTGTAGACAAGCAAAGCAAAGTAGATACAAAACAAGCATCGAGGATCAAAAATAATAGATAAGTTTCCAACGTATCAGCATCCCCAAGCTTAACTCTTGTTCGTCCTCGAGTAGGTAAGTGATAAACAGAATAATTTTTGAGGTGACATGCACCCTCAGAGTAAAGATCCAACCATTTGGAAGAATTGAAATCTGGGATCAAAGAACTCTAAACATGTGCATGAAAGATGGAGTTCTAACAATAGGACATAGTAACTATGCACGCAACATGACAAGCTACAAACAAATATCATGAATATCATGCACTGAAAAACTTTTGTTTGTTTCACATGCAGAAAACATAGCATAGTGGAAATAAACTTGTCCCTCATAGAGTAGCAAATAGATGCATAGGACACCTTCAAAGTTCACAAGGGTGACTAGAAACAAGTAGCACAAGAGCAAGTAATAACACAATATGCATCAATTAATTAGCTTTGGAACACTGCACACAGAATGACAACTATGCTCTCTTAATGGTGCCTAAAGGTAGAAGGTGGAGACTCAATAATGGTGCAAGAAAGGCCTTTTTTGTAAAGGAAACAGGGATTACAAGTTTCAAAAAGAGCTTCCAAAAATTATGGTACTTGTTAGCTTTCAACCCTCATTGCCCCTATCATAAGAATCTTGAAGTGGTTAAGGTTAAAGTGGCAAAGCTGGAGTATATGCTTGACGAAGTATAAGTTGGCAATCTCATGCCCCTTCAATACGAGGGCCACACCTCATGCATACTCAACTTTGGGTCCAGGTAAGTTCTTGTCACTGTAAGTATTTGCATATCATTGAGAACCACCAATGGGGTACCCCTTGCACATGGTACATGAGCTTTCCCATAGCCAAAATGACATGGTAAGCAGACAATGAGCATCTCAGCAATTCTTCTTATGTACCATGGGAATATGGTGCTTTTTTCTCTCTTTCCTCTTTTCTCAATGTGTCTCCTTTTTTAAGAAGAATGCTTCATAGATGTCACTATGGTGATGCTGCAAGTTTCCACCATGATTAGGCATGGCTTAGGCTAGCGGTCCAGGTGTTTCTCTAACACAGGATACAAAATCCATGGACTTACAAGTTCCCTATTTATTTCACACCGGTGACATCCATAGACAAAAAAACATGATATCAACTGAGTATAACAAGGTACAAGTGCAATGTTGAAAACGTTCCCCGTGACAGCACGGTTCAACTAATTCCAACTTATAAGTGCAAGAATATACAACAAAGTTGTCACAATGGTTCAATTTTATTAGGGGCAAATAATAAAGTGTGCCATCAAGTTCGTGAGGGATTTAATCACTAAGTTTTCACATAACAAAATAGTTTTTAATTGGAAGATAGTTGAAAACGAGAATATACTTGGAATGGTGTAACACACCATGCATAGGAGTTTATAGTGGACACTTTGGAATAAATTGGTTTCTTGGGAGTTGGAGGCATGAGTAGAACTCACTCATACAAGTGGAGGCTAGCAAAAGACTGGGAGCAACCAACTAAGAGAGCAATAATGGCCATAATCATGCAATGCAACAAAGCAAACTGATCAAAGCAAAGAGTGGTACTACAAGTCAAGGACTAAATGATCATAGAGGCTAATGGTGACTTGTCATAGTCATAACATGGTGTGATCATGTGCCAAGTCAACCCAAGCAAAACATCAAAGGAGAATACCACAATACTATGCTTTTGCATGCTAAAACAACGCATAATTTCTTCAAGGCACACTAAGCAATCCCAATTGTTTGGAACAAGACATGCTAAAGAAAAAATCACTAAGCATAATGCTAAAACAACACCTAGCATGTCATGCTGAAGTCTAAGTCACAGTCAATGCAAGCTCCTCTTGCACTACAAGCAAGAACTTACTACTCTTTTCCAAACACCAAGCAAACTACTTTATTCAAGCAAACTACTTTATTCAAGCAAACTAAACAAACTAAGCAAAGCAAACGAAAACTAAGATGCTCCAAGAACAACACAACTATGCATGAAATAATAAAAACAAAGTGTCTAGACAGACCTGAGCTTTTTATTGATGAAGGGGATGCCTTGGGCATCCCCAAGCTTTGACGCTTGTACATCTTGGATATTTCTTGGGGTGAAACCATGGTGGCATCCCCAAGATTGAGCTTTTGTCCATTCTTCATCTCATTGCATCATTCTCTCTCTACACTTGAAATTTTTCCTTCATACAAAACTTCACACAATCTTCATTAGCAAAATTAGCTTATTCAAAAGATATTAGATGTAACATCCCAAAAATAATAAGCTTGGATCATCAAACACTAATCATCAAAATTTAGAGTTAACAAAAACTTTGCTAAATAAAATTATGAAGGCATGCATATGTGTATGCATGGATTTTGAAATTCTTATGAACCACCTTGTTTGTTTGTTTCCTTGCTTGTAAAATGTTTCTTAGGTGAAATAAACATCATCTAAAACATTTCCCAAACTTTTCCTAAAGACAAATAAATCAAAACCAATAAAATAAAGGAATGGTCATTTTGACCAATTTAACTCCCATGCCTACTTTGGCTGTCTCAAACTTTCAGAACCTAATGGAAACTTTTCTGGATCTTTGCACCCCTTGAATGTACTCATAACAAGGTATCAAGGCCCACTTTGTGATCATCCAGGAACTTTCAAATGCATAGTTTAAATGACAATTCAAAATTGAATCTTTATCATATGGGAAGATCCCACTTTTTCAAAAAACACTCAAACAAGCTCAACTTTCAAAACCCAAGCATCTGCAGACTCAATAGCACCAATCTAGCAAACCCACCAAAAATCTTTTCAAAATTCAAAACTTGATTTCATGTGGCCATTTCATCAAACAGGTTGCAGGCACAAATCATACAAAATCTAAACACTATAGTGAGCAGTGATTGAAGCCTAACTTGTTCCCTCTCTGGACACCACTAGCCTTAGTAGATCATCTAACAACCTAAACTAACCCTTAGCATCACTGTAAGCTTGGCATTGCCATCAATGGTGAACAACCGAGCACACCCATGTCACCCCCATGTCGACAGCAAGCTAGGAAGAAAAGCAAGCCTAGCCAGCATGTCTGGGAGGCATCCCACCATCCACCGCCACTCACTGTCCCAGCCACGAGCGTTGCCAAGCCCTGGACCACACGCACGAACCATGCCAACCTCGCCAGCAACCATGTCGAGCATGCGCCAGAGCGCCACCCTCGACCAGCGCCCACAGACCGCGCGCCGCCCTCACCGCGTGCATACACAATCCCCACCGACCCAGGAGACCACCAGACATCGTCGTTCGTCGCCCCGTGGCGCACAACCACCGCTCGCCGTTGAAGACGCTGCCTCTGCCGCGCAGAGCGTCGCATGTTCCAGACCAAGCCGCACCGCCCCACGCCTCAAAACCATGTCGTTGAGCATCGCCAGGGAACACCGCACCGCCCCCTACCTTCGCCCATGCCAATAGCCGCCTCTAACATCGCCCCCGACGAGCTCACCGTGCGCCCCGTCGGTCCCCTCGCTCGACTATAAATAGAGGCCACCCCCACTCGATTTCTTCACACCATCTCACTCCCCTCTCCTCACTGATCGTGCCACACCGTTCCCAGAGCAAGGCGAGCACCACCTCGCCGGAATTTCACCAGAGCCCGCCGCCTCTGGAGAAGAAGGGCGCCATCGATTTCGTCCACCCCAGGAGCTGCCGCGACCACCCCTGAGTTCGCCGTCGTCGACTTCGTCGTTCGCCCGCCTCGCCGACCCTCGCCTGCACCCCGGTGAGCCCCCAGCACCCCTCACTGGCCGCGCTAGGTTTCTTTCTCGCCGGCGTTGCTCAACGTCGACGATGACTCTCAGCCGTTGGATTAGAACTAGATCGAACGATCCACATCGCCCTGTACCGCTTCGCCCCTCCCTGTCTCACTGACGAGTGGGGACACCCACTTAAGCAGCCCGCGAGAGCACTGCGCTTAGCAGGCCGGCCCGTTAACTTTTCCCGCGCAGCCCAGTTATTTGAATTAAACCTTTTTCATTTTATTTCAAACTCACTTCTGTACCCATTGGATTCAAGTCATTTGGATCTATAGATCACCCATGGTAAAAATAACAAGGAAGAAGCTTTTCTGCATTCAAACTTTTTTCAAATTTAAACCATAATAGCTTTTGAGCTGATTCCAACTCTCAAAAATCACATTTAACCATACCTTTCAGAATATATAAAAATATATAGGTTTACCTTCAGAAATAATGTTCAAGTAATAAAAGAATGCTACATAGGCATTTCTAGCCACTTTAAATAATTAAAATAAAAGGGTAAAACCTTATTAAATTGTGACACCACTTTAAATCATATTACCATGGACTAAAATATGTGGTGATGACATGTGTCAACATGATCCCATGTTTGGTTAGGAGAATATTAAATCTTAAGTAGTTTTTCGATGAGTAGAAATTACTTTTCTAAAAATAAAAGGAATTAAAAGAAGCCTTAATCTTGTAATGTTAGAGATGATGTTAGATCATCTATAGGACCCTTGTGTGTGATGGTTGCAAGTAGTTAAGTATTGTTTGGTGATTGTGTACCTCGTATTTATTTATAGACGCTAGTACCGACCAAGGATACGAGGAGGAAGGAGGATACTACGAAGAAGAAGCCGAGGAGAACTTCAACCACTGCTCTGCACAAGGCAAGCCAATACTTGCAGGCTATTAACCTTGCAAGCTAACACTTGCAATTTAGCAAGCTTATACTGATATTGTGCAAGCTTTATTAACTAAGTGGACCAATGCAAGCTAACCCTTGCAAGATACCCTACTGATGCCACAAACCACTACTTGTTACCATGCCTACTATATGCCTTTAGCATATGTGATCATACCCACTTGATAAACCAATCCTAGTTTTACTTGCAATCTTCTTACTTTATTTCTTTATCAAAGCTCTTACTTAGAGTTTACTTGTAACATCCCTAAAATCATGTTTCAAACTTATGCATATCATCCATGCATCCATGATCTTATGAATTTCATTTCAGACAAATCATTTCAAAAACAGAAGCATTTATGCTTATTATTTCATGTAAGTTTGCTCTAACCTTAGTGCTATGTTCCAATGAGAAGAATACTTGTTTTGATTCAGTAAACGTTAACTTAGGCACCACCAAAAGTTTGAACAAAATTTCAAAAACAAAATGAGTGAATAAACCAATGTTATGCCTATTTGAATATATATCATAAAGGCTTGGTTTTATTTTATTTTCATTTGATCAAAGTGTTTTGATTAAACAGTAGTGTTTGACACACTTGTGAGTGCAAGGTTTACAGTATAAAAACCTAGAGAAGTTTTGAATTCAAACTCATTTGATTTGGATTTGAAAATCATTTCAGAAAATCAAAACAGAAAAAGAAAAGGAGAAAAGAAATAGAAAAAGGCCAGCGCCAGCATTTGAGCCCAGCAACAGATCCAGCCCAGTTAGCCCACCCGGGTTCCCCCTCTCTCCTTCTCACTCGCAAACGAACCTGCTGAGAGACTGACGCCAGGACCCCACCCCCTCTCTGTTTAACTCGCTGACGAGTGGACCCTGCGACCACGTCGCCTTCGTTGTCAATCACGCACGCCTGCGACGCTCGCTCCGCCGTTACCTCGCCGCTGTTACTACGCGCTTAATTGCCATTGATACACCGCGCGATCCTCGCCCCCGCTCTGGCTATAAGACCCCCTCTGCACCGCGGCCATTTCCCCTCACCTAGCGCCACCTCTACGCCCCCAGGCTGCCCGCAATTGCCTCTGCACCGCCGCATACAGAACAACTCCGGTAGGCGATTCCGGTAAGCTCCGACCGCCCCTCTGTCTCTGGTTCAAACGAGCATGACCGCCACGTCCTTGTGCATCTGCTAACACCCCTGGTTTTCCTGCTCGTGACCCAGCTGGCCGTCTTCGTTCACGCCCGCAACCACCAGAGCCGCCGCTCGACTCCGACGAGCAATAGCGGTAAGAATCGAGCGCCCCTTGCCTTCCCTTTGGTACTGTCCTGTTCGCCAGACCCTTGCGCGTCTCCTAAGCACTCTGGCTTGTGCTAGGTCGACACAGAGCCTCGGCAACGACCTCGACATCAAACAACAGACGCCGCCCGCAACTTCGACGAGCTCCAACGACTGTGTCCGTGCGCCCGTTGCCAAGCCGTCGACAGGTTGAGCATCAGCACGTCGTCGCGTTTCTGGTAAGCATCTCCGACGACCCCCTAGCCATCTGTAGCGCCGCGCCGCCGTAGGCAGAGCTCGCCGCCGCCAGTAGCCACCGCCAGCGCCGCCCAGCTTTGGTCGTTTGATCCAGAGCCATTGGATCTGGATCCAGCGTGCGAGATTAGATCACTTAACGAACCGTTACGAGTAGATCTGGGCCGTGCAGATTATGTTGATCTAACGGCTCACAGGCGCGATCCTGAGCGAAGCGGTACGGGCCAATTAGATTAAGACGCGTGGCAGCTAATTAGATTAAGACGCGGGCCAATTAGATTAAGACGCGGGCCAATTTGAATCTATTAGATGTTTAAATTTGTTTTGGCTATAACTTTTGATCCCCATGTTAGAATTTGACAAATTTTATACCGTTGGAATCAGGAGAGCAAGCTCTTTCTAAATATGCAATGTGTTTAATGTTTTGCTTCTGTTAAAATGGCTTTATTTGCAGAAACTTGTGTAGGGCTAATTTGAGTATATGAATTATTTAAGAATTGATTTAGGGTTTAATTAAATGTTGTTTGGCAAGCTTTTAACTTGTTTATGAACCAGTATTGTACACTTGCTTTGTTGAGTTTTAAAAATCATCACATATCATATTGCATGCATGCATATATTTTTGTTTGTATATGTTTTGTATGTGATTTCTGGCTATGATTCTTTGTGTAGATTTTGGTGCTAGTGATTGTGATTGTGAGGAGTGTAGCTACTCTCCAAACTACCAAGGCAAGTGGTACTTCATGAATATTTTTATATCTATGTTTTCTCCTAAGCATTAGAAATATTTTGCTAGTCTTGCATGCTATATTTTGCTTATATGCCATGTTGGGAAATCCTAGTAGTTGTAGAATTGCTAGGAAATTTCTAAGTTAAGATGCTTATCTATGCCATGCTTAGCCTAGCTAGTAGCAACCAAGGGTTGTTGAAATATATACATGCTATGATGAAAATATTTCTAAGTCTTTAAACTTGTGTTTTGCCTAATAAAACAACTAAGTAAATGAAACACCTGGGTGGAATGGAAGGAATGGTTTGTGTTGAGTGGTTACACAAGGCCAGGGGACTGGTGAACCTTGTGTATATCACTTGTGGAAAGCCACCCAGGAACAAAGAGATTTTAGAGGCCAAGTGTTGAGAAGCTTCTAGTACAGCCACTTGGCAATATGGGCTCTGCCTGGATCACATAAGTTGCTAGAACTTAGTCATTTGGACAGTTGGTGGTAGTAGGATGATAGGTTGGAACGCGTCCATTTGGTCTAAGGGAAGGCTTCTGAAAGGTCCTGTCTTGGTGAAAATCAAGTTTGGTGGGGAAAGTGCACAACCTCTTCAGATGGAAAAATCTAAGTACTTAGCCATGTCCCTGTAAAGGACAACTTGAGCATCAAGACATGGAAGCTATCAAGAATCTCCTCATCCCAATTTCTAAGTAAAAACTTGTGGGTGAACAAGGGTGAAGGACCTCAATGTCTATTGGTGGTTCCTTGGGAAAAGTTTTGACAAAGAAAAACTTAGTGATTTCAACTAATAGGCAAAACCTATTTTGAGCAAAGAAGCCAAGCTACACTTAGCCAAATTTCATATAGTAATCTAGTCCACCTAAATTATACTAAGGTATCACTTGCCAATACTATTCCAATGTATTGACCAACTGTGGCTGTAACTTGTGATGTTGCAGGTTACTCTGATGAGGATTAGGAGTCATGAGTCTACACTCAACATGTTTGCCTGTGGCACATGAAGATGAAGACTTTTATTTTATTTACTTATTCAAACTCTTGTACTAGGCCTATGGCCTTGGAGTTGTAAAGACTATGTTTGTCTCTGGAATGCCTGTAATAATGACCTTTGTTTCTGTGTGCTTCATCTTAAACTGTGGATGCTAGCAATGATCCAGGGACTAGCATTGCAATCACAGGGATCCTTTTCCTTTATAAAGTAGGGATCTTACAGATGGTATCAGAGCACTATGTTGCCTGTAGGATTATGACCCTAGGATTGGAAACCACTAAGGAAAAAAAATTTCTACACTTGTCTATTCTTCTCGTAAACTTTTCTAATCTTTTTTTTCATCTCTAATTGTAGATGAACTCCATCAACGAAGCCGTGAGGAAAGGACCACTCATGACAATGACTTTGGAGTGTGAGACATAATTCCCCAAGGCTCTCAAGGACCTCATGGTTGCAATGGAAATACATGGTGCAGCTGTGTACAAAGGTTTTCCTGTGATGGATGAAGGAGTTGAGTACTGGTGGGTGCAACTTCACTTGTACAAAAACAAGGAAGACAACCACAAGGATTCAGGATTCTGCATGTTCACCAATTCAGTGATGCACCCTACATTCTTTGACTCAGCAAGGGATGCATCTTGGAAGACCATCAAGGAACTTGGTGAAAGAGTCAAGTGCAGAATGTCCAACATCCAAAATAGCCTAAAAGAAGAGAAGAAACACACCCAAGAGTTGGAAGCTACCAACCAAACCTTAAGAGGAGACATTATAGACTTAGTGATGGAGTCATGTGAGCAAGATAGACTGATTGCTTCTAGAAACATTATGTTAGCCAACAAATCCAGTGAGATAGGATTGTTAACGTACTTCGTTAGTTGGACCACCACTTATCACCTTATTTTCCAAATGTTACCTTAAATAAGTTGAACCTTGGTTGATGTAATGGATTCTTGTATGCCATGACCTGTGTGTTTTGATTTCCAAGGATATGTATGTGATGTTTTGCCTTGTGTTTTATCTTGAATTGTGTTGTTCTAACTTTTTCTATCTTATAAATAGATGCCTACTGTTATCATCAGCACTATTGAGGAGTTCCAAGGAACTCGCTTTGGTCCTCGTATTGTTGATCTTACTACCTTGCTCAATCTCCCTCTTCCTACCATCATGGTGCTTCCCCTCACCAAGTTTGAGAGGAAAGACCTCTGGGGTTTCAAGGTCAACCAGCCCGGACGCCAGACTGAGCCTACCACGGAGGCCATCGTCTTCAAGCTCATGCACGATGACAAGGAGAGAGGCCTTGAGGTAGTTATGCAGGATCTGATAGGACGTCTGCTGGGGAGACACTCCCGACAGGTTAGAGGTACTCACTTCCACGTCTTCGGTAGACGTGATGAGGATGGAGAGTCCATCGACTTCAAGGACACTTCGAGGGAGACAGCGGAGCCCATTCGTCTATACCTCCAGGACTTAGAGGATCTCATTAGTCACGTGGATTCTGATAGGACCAACGTCATGCTCAACAATGACGAACTATAGGTGCAGCTTCGCGAGAAGGATAAGCTCTTCGCGGAGCAATATGAAATAGTCAAGGAGATGGAGGCAAAGTTCGAGAGCCAGGACAGAAAGTTCAAGAGTCAGGAGAAGCGAGTCCAGGATAGGAACAAGAAGATCCGGGACATGACTGAAGAACTGCAGGCCAAGGACTTCGAGCTCGAGCATCAGCAGACGGTGATTTAGAGGCTTCGTTCTCAGAAGACGGCTCTCAAAGCCAAGATAGAGACCTTGACCACCAGTGTCGAGGAATACAAGACCGCAATGGAGAATGTAGGTCTTACCTTTGTCGAGGAGGAGGTTGATGCCGAGGAGTAGATTTGACTACTCATTTATCATTTATTACCATACTTGTTGTTGGGGAACTTGTTATTTGACCATCCATCATGTGGATGGCTTGTTATTCGTGTGTGTTTTACTTTACGAACTTGTTATTTGGTTGTTGAACCTTTATCATTATGATGCATGCTTTGTGATTGTTTATGTGATGTATTGTGCATGAAAGCATCTATGGGTATCTCATTCTTATCTCTATTGAACAAACCACAGATGCCTCCCCGTCGTGCAAATCCCAACCCCAACAACAACAACATCACTCCAGAAATGCAGCAAATGATGACAGCGCAGACTCAGCTGATGCAAATGATGACGACGTTCATCTAGAACCAAAACAACAACAATAACAACAACAACAACAACAACAACAACAACAACAACAACAACAACAACAACAACAACAACAACAACAACAACAACAACAATAACAACAACAACAACAACAACAACAACAACAACAACAACAACAACAACAACCCACCGGGTTTTGACATGCTTACCAGGTTCTTGAGATTGAGGCCAGCAAAGTTCTCAGGAACAACTGATCCCATGGTGGCCAATGATTGGCTACTCTCTGTGAACAAGGACTTGGTAACTGTGGGCTGTACTGATGCAGAAAAGGTCAGATTTGCAGCACATTTGCTGGAAGGACCAGCCGCCACTTGGTGGGATAAGTTCCAGATCACCACTCCCATAGAAGATATGACATGGGCTATCTTTGAGGATGGCTTTCGTACTGCTCATATCTCATCAAGAGTACCGAGTCTGAAAAAGAAAGAGTTTCATAAGCTGAAGCAGCGCCACCGCAGTGTGGCTGAATATATTGAGGAGTTCAACAATCTGGCGCGTTACGCACCGGATGAAGTTGACACTGATGCTAAGAGGAAAAAAAATTTCCTCGAAGGGTTGAATGATGAGCTGAACCTGCAGTTGGCTGTGGCATATGTTCCCACATACCAGTCTCTTTGTGATAAGGCTGCTATTTTGGAGAACAAAATGAAGCAAGTTGAGAGTAGGAAGAGAAAGCACTCGGATAAGCACATCTCGGGATCATCTCACAAACGTTCCCATTACGATGACAGTGGAAGCTCAGGATCCCACAAGCATGGGAAATTAAACAAGCACCACAACCACAACCGTCATGACAACAAGCATCACCGTAGTCATGACAATGACAAGTACAAGAACCACAAGGGTGGATATAAGAGCCACCACAGTGGAAATGGAAGTGGCAGTGGAAGCCAGCCTGTCAAGAAGGACATCAGTCAGGTTGAATGCTTCAAGTGCAAGAAGATGGGGCATTATGCAAATGAATGCCCAGAAAATAAAGTTGAAGGACCCAACAAGCCCAACCCTTTTCAGAAAGGGCAAGTTAACCACATCAATGTGGAGGAAATCTATGAGGAGCCTGATGCTGTTGCTGGTAAGTTCAAACTCAATTCTGTTCCAGCATTTTTTCTCTTTGATACTGGTGCATCTCATTCATTCATATCAAGAGCATTTGTTGAAAGAAATGAACTGCCAGTAGAAACTATTGGGTGTCGTATAAAAGTAAGTTCTCCTGGCGGAGAAATGATAGTGAATTTAGGATGTCATGATCTAGTTATTGAGTTTGGGAAGTATAAGTTTCCCTATAACTTGATAATCCTAAATTCCCAAGGATTGGATGTCATTTTGGGAATGGACTGGATGACTAAGTACAAGGGAGTGATAGATTGTGCCAACCATACTGTCTCACTCACAACTCCGGAAAATAAAAGGATCAGATTCAAGACCAACTTTGAAGCAAGAAGGAGTATGCTGAATTCTCTTAAGGGGGTTAGCATAGACAGTGTGCCAGTTGTGAGTGAATATCCGGATGTATTTCCGGAAGAATTGCCGGGAATGCCACCAGATAGAGATGTGGAGTTTCTTATAGATTTGCTACCAGGATCTGGACCAATAGCAAAGAGACCATACAAGATGTCAGTAGATGAACTGAAAGAACTCAAGAAACAACTTGGAGAGCAGTTGCAAAAAGGATTTATTCAACCAAGTTCTTCATCTTGGGGAGCCCCAGTGTTGTTTGTGGAAAAGAAAGATAGAAGTCAAAGGTTATGCATATTACCGTTCACTCAATGAGGTGACTATCAAGAACAAATACCCTTTGCCTAGAATCAATGACTTGTTTGATCAGCTAGAGGGAGCTTGTGTGTTCTCGAAGATTGATCTCCGGTCAGGTTATTTCCAACTCAAGATAAGAGAACAAGACATACCTAAAACAGCTTTCACTACAAGGTATGGATTGTATGAGTATACCGTGATGCCATTTGGTTTAACCAATGCTCCAGCATACTTCATGAATATGATGAACAAGGTATTCATGGAATTCCTTGATAAATTTGTTGTTGTTTTCATCGATGACATTTTAATCTACTCCAAGAGCAAAGAAGAACATGAAGGACATTTGCGTTTGATACTGGAGAAACTTAGAGAGCATAAACTATATGCCAAATTCAGCAAGTGTGAATTCTGGTTGAATGAAGTTGGATTACTTGGTCATGTTATGACAAAATATGGTGTAGCAGTTGACCCTGCTAAAGTTTCAGCTGTAACTGAATGGGAATCTCCCAAGTCAGTGAAAGAAGTTCGTAGTTTCCTTGGCTTAGCAGGTTACTACAGAAGGTTCATTGAAAATTTCTCTAAGGTTGCCAAGCCTATGACAGAATTGCTAAAGAAAGACAAGAAATTTGCTTGGTCGGAAGGTTGTGAACTCAGCTTTCAGGAATTGAAGAAGAGACTTGTGACAGCACCAGTATTGTGTTTGCCAGACTTGGAAAAAGATTTCCAAGTATATTGTGATGCATCTCATCATGGTTTGGGTGCAGTACTTATGCAAGAAGGAAAAGTTGTGGCTTATGCCTCGAGACAACTCAAAACTCATGAAGTGAACTACCCTACTCATGATTTAGAGTTAGCCTCTGTTGTCCATGCACTCAAAACATGGAGACACTATATTTTGGGTAAGCGTTGTGAAGTGTTCACAGACCACAAGAGTTTGAAGTATATCTTCACCCAGAAGGAAATTAATATGAGACAAAGAAGATGGCTAGAACTCATCAAGGACTATGACTTAAGTTTGCAATACCATCCCGGTAAAGAAAATGTTGTAGCGGATGCTTTAAGCCGTAAGGTTTTTGTGAATGGCCTCACCAAGGGAGAATTGCCCGAAGATATGTGTACCCAATTTAGAGATCTCAGATTGGAGATTGTGCCCGAAGGACATCTCATGTCTTTAGATGTTCAACCCACTTTGTTGGACAAGATCAAAGAAGCCCAGAAGATTGATAAGGAAATTGATGAGATTAAGGAAAAGATTGGTAAGGGAAAAGCCAAAGGATTTTATGAAGATGAACAGGGTACTTTATGGCATGGGAAACGTATCTGTGTTCCACAAGATCCGGAGCTTCGGAAACTGATTTTGCAAGAAGCACACAACTCACCGTATTCCATTCAACCGGGTAACACCAAGATGTACATGGATATGAAAGAAAGATTTTGGTGGAATAATCTCAAGAAGGACATCGCTGAACATATTGCTTTATGTGACGTGTGTAGTAGAGTGAAGGCGGAACATCAGAAACCAGCCGGTTTGCTTCAACCACTACCTATTCCTGATTGGATGTGGGACAAGATTGGTATGGAATTCATTACCGGATTACCAAGGACCAGGTCAGGATACGATTCTATTTGGGTAGTAGTGGATCGCCTAATTAAAGTGGCTCATTTCATACCCGTGAAGACAACCTATACAAGTGCTAAGTTGGCCAAGATCTACATGAGTAGAATTGTATGTCTACATGGAGTGCCCAAGAGTATTGTGTCTGATAGGGGAAGTCAATTCACTTCCCATTTTTGGAGGCAGCTACATGAGTCATTGGGAACGACGTTGGAATTCAGTACTGCTTTTCATCCTCAAACTGATGGACAAACCGAAAGGACTAATCAGATTCTAGAAGACATGTTGAGGGCATGTGCCCTAGACTATGGAGCCAGTTCGGATGAAAGTTTGCCTTACGCAGAATTTTCTTATAACAACAGCTATCAAGCCAGCATTGAGATGACACCATTTGAGCTTCTCTACGGGAGAAAGTGTACCACCCCATTGTTATGGAATGGTGTGGGAGAAAGAAGTTTGTTCGGACCAGAACTTATCAAAGAAGCCGAAGAGAAAGTCAAGTTGGTTAAAGATAGATTGAAGATGGCACAGTCCCGACAGAAAAGCTACGCGGATCCTAAGCGTAGAGAAGTCACCTACGAAATTGGTGATAGAGCTTATCTTAGAGTGTCACCACTTCGTGGAGTGAAGAGGTTCGAAGTCAAAGGAAAGTTGGCCCCAAGTTATGTTGGGCCATTCAAGATTCTAAGTCGCAAAGGAGAAGTTTCTTATGAAATTGAATTGCCAGAGTCTTTGTCAGCTGTCCATAATGTGTTTCATGTAAGTCATCTTAAAATGTCATCCAGAAATGGAAGAAACTTCTTTGAAGGATTCTATACCTTTGGAGGAGGTACAATTGGAAAGTGACCTCACTTATGAGGAGAAACCTATCAAGATTCTTGAGACTGCAGAAAGAGTCACAAGGACTAAGACTATCAAGTTTTGCAAAGTCCAGTGGAACCATCATTCCGAAGAGGAAGCAACATGGGAAAGAGAAGATGATCTTCGGAAAGACCACCCTCACCTATTTGCTAGCCAATCCGAATCTCGAGGGCGAGATTCACCTTAAGGGGGTTAGATTTGTAACATCCCTAAAATCATGGTTCAAACTTATGCATATCATCCATGCATCCATGATCTTATGAATTTCATTTCAGACAAATCATTTCAAAAACAGAAGCATTTATGCTTATTATTTCATGTAAGTTTGCTCTAACCTTAGTGCTATCTTCCAATGAGAAGAATACTTGTTTTGATTAAGTAAAGATTAACTTAGGCACCACCAAAATTTTGAACAAAATTTCAAAAACAAAATGAGTGAATAAACCAATGTTATGCCTATTTGAATATATATCATAAAGGCTTGGTTTTATTTTATTTTCATTTGATCAAAGTGTTTTGATTAAACAGTAGTGTTTGACACACTTATGAGTGCAAGGTTTACAGTATAAAAACCTAGAGAAGTTTTGAATTCAAACTCATTTGATTTGGATTTGAAAATCATTTCAGAAAATCAAAACAGAAAAAGAAAAGGAGAAAAGAAATAGAAAAAGGCCAGCGCCAGCATTTGAGCCCAGCAACAGATCCAGCCCAGTTAGCCCACCCGGGTTCCCCCTCTCTCCTTCTCACTCGCAAACGAACCTGCTGAGAGACTGACGCCAGGACCCCACCCCCTCTCTGTTTAACTCGCTGACGAGTGGACCCTGCGACCACGTCGCCTTCGTTGTCAATCACGCGCGCCTGCGACGCTCGCTCCGCCGTTACCTCGCCGCTGTTACTACGCGCTTAATTGCCATTGATACACCGCGTGATCCTCGCCCCCGCTCTGGCTATAAGACCCCCTCTGCACCGCGGCCATTTCCCCTCACCTAGCGCCACCTCTACGCCCCCAGGCTGCCCGCAATTGCCTCTGCACCGCCGCAGACAGAACAACTCCGGCAGGTGATTTCGGTAAGCTCCGACCGCCCCTCTGTCTCTGGTTCAAACAAGCGTGACCGCCACGTCCTTGTGCATCTGCTAACACCCCTGGTTTGCCTGCTCGTGACCCAGGTCACCGTCTTCGTTCATGCCCGCAACCACCAGAGCCGCCGCTCGACTCCGACGAGCAATAGCGTTAAGAATCGAGCGCCCCTTGCCTTCCCTTTGGTACTGTCCTGTTCGCCAGACCCTTGCGCGTCTCCTAAGCCCTCTGGCTTGGGCTAGGTTGACGCAGAGCCTCGACAACGACCTCAACATCAAAAAACAGACGTCGCCCGCAACTTCGACGAGCTCCAGCGACTGTCTCCGTGCGCCCCTTGCCAAGCCGTCGCCAGGTTGAGCATCAGCACGTCGTCGCGTTTCTGGTAAGCGTCTCCGACGACCCCCTAGCCATCTGTAGCGCCGCGCCGCCGCCAGTAGCCACCGCCAGCGCCGCCCAGCTTTGGTCGTTTGATCCAGAGCCATTGGATCTGGATCCAGCGTGCGAGATTAGATCACTTAACGAACCGTTACGAGTAGATCTGGGCCGTGCAGATTATGTTGATCTAACAGCTCACAGGCGCGATCCTGAGCGAAGCGGTACGGGCCAATTAGATTAAGACGCGTGGCAGCTTTTTAGGTTTAAAAACAGAATTTGAATCTATTAGATGTTTAAATTTGTTTTGGCTATAACTTTTGATCCCCACGTTAGAATTTGACAAATTTTATACCGTTGGAATCAGGAGAGCAAGCTCTTTCTAAATATGCAATGTGTTTAATGTTTTGCTTCTGTTAAAATGGCTTTATTTGCAGAAACTTGTGTAGGGCTAATTTGAGTATATGAATTATTTAAGAATTGATTTAGGGTTTAATTAAATGTTGTTTAGCAAGCTTTTCACTTGTTTATGAACCAGTACTGTACACTTGCTTTGTTGAGTTTTAAAAATCATCACATATCATATTGCATGCATGCATATATTTTTGTTTGTATACGTTTTGTATGTGATTTCTGGCTAATATTCTTTGTGTAGATTTTGGTGCTAGTGATTGTGATTGTGAGGAGTGTAGCTACTCTCCAAACTACCAAGGCAAGTGGTACTTCATGAATATTTTTATACCTATGTTTTCTACTAAGCATTAGAAATATTTTGCTAGTCTTGCATGCTATATTTTGCTTATATGCCATGTTGGGAAATCCTAGTAGTTGTAGAATTGCTAGGAAATTTCTAAGTTAAGATGCTTATCTATGCCATGCTTAGCCTAGCTAGTAGCAAGCAAGGGTTGGTGAAATATATACATGCTATGATGAAAATATTTCTAAGTCTTTAGACTTTTGTTTTGCCTAATAAAACAACTAAGTAAATGAAACACCTGGGTGGAATGGAAGGAATGGTTTGTGTTGAGTGGTTACACAAGGCCAGGGGACTGGTGAACCTTGTGTATATCACTTGTGGAAAGCCACCCAGGAACAAAGAGATTTTAGAGGCCAAGTGTTGAGAAGCTTCTAGTGCAGCCACTTGGCAATATGGGCTCTGCCTGGATCACATAAGTTGCTAGAACTTAGTCATTTGGACAGTTGGTGGTAGTGGGATGATAGGTTGGAACGCGTCCATTTGGTCTAAGGGAAGGCTTCTGAAAGGTCCTGTCTTGGTGAAAATCTAGTCTGGTGGGGAAAGTGCACAACCTCTGCAGATGGAAAAATCTAAGTACTTAGCCATGTCCCTGGAAAGGAAAACTTGAGCATCAAGACATGGAAGCTATCAAGAATCTCCTCATCCCAATTTCTAAGTAAAAACTTGTGGGTGAACAAGGGTGAAGGACCTCAATGTCTATTGGTGGTTCCTTGGGAAACGTTTTGACATAGAAAAACTTAGTGATTTCAACTAATAGGCAAAACCTATTTTGAGCAAAGCAAGCCAAGCTACACTTAGCCAAATTGCATATAGTAATCTAGTCCACCTAAATTATACTAAGGTATCACTTGCCAATACTATTCCAATGTATTGACCCACTGTGGCTGTAACTTGTGATGTTGCAGGTTACTCTGATGAGGATTAGGAGTCATGAGTCTACACTCAACATGTTTGCCTGTGGCACATGAAGATGAAGACTTTTATTTTATTTACTTATTCAAACTCTTGTACTAGGCCTGTGGCCTTGGAGTTGTAAAGACTATGTTTGTCTCTGGAATGCCTGTAATAATGACCTTTGTTTCTGTGTACTTCATCTTAAACTGTGGATGCTAGCAATGATCCAGGGACTAGCATTGCAATCACAGGGATCCTTTTCCTTTATAAAGGAGGGATCTTACAGATGGTATCAGAGCACTGTGTTGCCTGTAGGATTATGACCCTAGGATTGGAAACCACTAAGGAATTTTTTTTCTACACTTGCCTATTCTTCTCGAAACTTTTCTAATCTTTTTTTTCATCTCTAATTGTAGATGAAGTCCATCAACGAAGCCGTGAGGAAAGGACCACTCATGACAATGACTTTGGAGTGTGAGACAGAATTCCCCAAGGCTCTCAAGGACCTCATGGTTGCAATGGAAATACATGGTGCAGCTGTGTACAAAGGTTTTCCTGTGACGGATGAAGGAGTTGAGTACTAGTGGGTGCAACTTCACTTGTACAAAAACAAGGAAGACAAGCACAAGGATTCAAGATTCTGCATGTTCACCAATTAAGTGATGCACCCTACATTCTTTGACTCAGCAAGGGATGCAGCTTGGAAGTCCATCAAGGAACTTGGTGAAAGAGTCAAGTGCAGAATGTCCAACATCCAAAATAGCCTAAAAGAAGAGAAGAAACACACCCAAGAGTTGGAAGCTACCAACCAAACCTTAAGAGGAGACATTATAGACTTAGTGATGGAGTCATGTGAGCAAGATAGACTGATTGCTTCTAGAAACATTATGTTAGCCAACAGATCCAGTGAGATAGGATTGTAAACGTACTTCGTTAGTTGGACCACCACTTATCACCTTATTTTCCAAATGTTACCTTAAATAAGTTGAACCATGGTTGATGTAATGGATTCTTGTATGCCATGACTTGTGTGTTTTGATTTCCAAGGATATGTATGTGATGTTTTGCCTTGTGTTTTATCTTGAATTGTGTTGTTCTAACTTTTTCTATCTTATAAATAGATGCCTACTGTTACCATCAGCACTGTTGAGGAGTTCCAAGGAACTCGCTTTGGTCCTCGTATTGTTGAGCTTACTACCTTGCTCAATCTCCCTCTTCCTACCATCATGGTGCTTCCCCTCACCAAGTTTGAGAGGAAAGACCTCTGGGGTTTCAAGGTCAACCAGCCCGGACGCAAGACTGAGCCTACCACGGAGGCCATCGTCTTCAAGCTCATGCACGATGACAAGGAGATAGGCCTTGAGGTAGTCATGCAGGATGTGATAGGACGTCTACTGGGGAGACACTCCCGACAGGTTAGAGGTACTCACTTCCACGTCTTCGTTAGACGTGATGAGGATGGAGAGTCCATCGACTTCGAGGACACTTCGAGGGAGACAGCGAAGCTCATTCGTCTATACCTCCAGGACTTAGAGGCTCTCATTAGGCACGTGGATTCTGATAGGACCAACGTCATGCTCAACAATGACGAACTCCAGGTGCAGCTTCGCGAGAAGGATAAGCTCTTCGCGGAGCAATATGAAATAGTCAAGGAGATGGAGGCAAAGTTCGAGAGCCAGGACAGAAAGTTCAAGAGTCAGGAGAAGCGAGTCCAGGATAGGAACAAGAAGATCCGGGACATGACTGAAGAACTGCAGGCCAAGGACTTCGAGCTCGAGCATCAGCAGACGGTGATTTAGAGGCTTCGTTCTCAGAAGACGGCTCTCAAAGCCAAGATAGAGACCTTGACCACCAGTGTCGAGGAATACAAGACCGCAATGGAGAATGTAGGTCTTACCTTTGTCGAGGAGGAGGTTGATGCCGAGGAGTAGATTTGACTACTCATTTATCATTTATTACCATACTTGTTGTTGGGGAACTTGTTATTTGACCATCCATCATGTGGATGGCTTGTTATTCGTGTGTGTTTTACTTTACGAACTTGTTATTTGGTTGTTGAACCTTTATCATTATGATGCATGCTTTGTGATTGTTTATGTGATGTATTGTGCATGAAAGCATCTATGGGTATCTCATTCTTATCTCTATTTAACAAACCACAGATGCCTCCCCGTCGTGCAAATCCCAACCCCAACAACAACAACATCACTCCAGAAATGCAGCAAATGATGACAGCGCAGACTCAGCTGATGCAAATGATGACGACGTTCATCCAGAACCAAAACAACAACAACAACAACAACAACAACAACAACAACAACAACAACAACAATAACAACAACAACCCACCGGGTTTTGACATGCTTACCAGGTTCTTTTGATTGAGGCCAGCAAAGTTCTCAGGAACAACTGATCCCATGGTGGCCAATGATTGGCTACGCTCTGTGAACAAGGACTTGGTAACTGTGGGCTGTACTGATGCAGAAAAGGTCAGATTTGCAGCACATTTGCTAGAAGGACCAGCCGCCACTTGGTGGGATAACTTCCAGATCACCACTCCCATAGAAGATATGACATGGGCTATCTTTGAGGATGGCTTTCGTACTTCTCATATCTCATCTGGAGTGACGAGTCTGAAAAAGAAAGAGTTTCATAACCTGAAGCAGCGCCACCGCAGTGTGGCTGAATATATTGAGGAGTTCAACAATCTGGCGCGTTACGCACCGGATGAAGTTGACACTGATGCTAAGAGGAAAGAAAAGTTCCTCGAAGGGTTGAATGATGAGCTGAACCTGCATATGTTCCCACATACCAGTCTCTTTGTGATAAGGATGCTATTTTGGAGAACAAAATGAAGCAAGTTGAGAGTAGGAAGAGAAAGCGCTCGGACAAGCACAGCTCGGGATCGTCTCACAAACGTTCCCATTACGATGACAGTGGAAGCTCAGGATCCCACAAGCATGGGAAATTCAACAAGCACCACAACCACAACCGTCATGACAAGAAGCATCACCGTAGTCATGACAATGACAAGTACAAGAACCACAAGGGTGGATATAAGAGCCACCACAGTGGAAATGGAAGTGGCAGTGGAAGCCAGCCTGTCAAGAAGGACATCAGTCATGTTGAATGCTTCAAGTGCAAGAAGATGGGGCATTATGCAAATGAATGCCCAGAAAATAAAGTTGAAGGACCCAACAAGCCCAACCCTTTTCAGAAAGGGCAAGTTAACCACATCAATGTGGACGAAATCTATGAGGAGCCTGATGCTGTTGCTGGTAAGTTCAAACTCAATTCTGTTCCAGAATTTTTTCTCTTTGATACTGGTGCATCTCATTCATTCATATCAAGAGCATTTGTTGAAAGAAATGAACTGCCAGTAGAAACTATTGGGTGTCCTATAAAAGTAAGTTCTCCTGGCGGAGAAATGATAGTGAATTTAGGATGTCATGATCTAGTTATAGAGTTTGGGAAGTATAAGTTTCCCTTTAACTTGATAATCCTAAATTCCCAAGGATTGGATGTCATTTTGGGAATGGACTGGATGACTAAGCACAAGGGAGTGATTGATTGTGCCAACCATACTGTCTCACTCACAACTCCGGAAAATAAAAGGATCAGATTCAAGACCAACTTTGAAGCAAGAAGGAGTATGCTGAATTATCTTAAGGGGGTTAGCATAGACAGTGTGCCAGTTGTGAGTGAATATCCGGATGTATTTCCGAAAGAATTGCCGGGAATACCACCAGATAGAGATGTGGATTTTCTTATAGATTTGCTACCAGGATCTGGACCAATAGCAAAGAGACCATACAAGATGTCAGTAGATGAACTGAAAGAACTCAAGAAACAACTCGGAGAGCAGTTGCAAAAAGTATTTATTCAACCAAGTTCTTCATCTTGGGGAGCCCCAGTGTTGTTTGTGGAAAAGAAAGATAGAAGTCAAAGGTTATGCATAGATTACCGTTCACTCAATGAGGTGACTATCAAGAACAAATACCCTTTGCCTCGAATCAATGACTTGTTTGATCAGCTAGAGGGAGCTTGTGTGTTCTCGAAGATTGATCTCCGGTCAGGTTATTTCCAACTCAAGATAAGAGAACAAGACATACCTAAAACAGCTTTCACTACAAGGTATGGATTGTATGAGTATACCGTGATGCCATTTGGTTTAACCAATGCTCCAGCATACTTCATGAATATGATGAACAAGGTATTCATGGAATTCCTTGATAAATTTGTTGTCATTTTCATCGATGACATTTTAATCTACTCCAAGAGCAAAGAAGAACATGAAGGACATTTGCGTTTGATACTTGAGAAACTTAGAGAGCATAAACTATATGCCAAATTCAGCAAGTGTGAATTCTGGTTGAATGAAGTTGGATTTCTTGGTCATGTTATGACAAAAGATGGTGTAGCAGTTGACCCTGCTAAAGTTTCAGCTGTAACTGAATGGGAATCTCCCAAGTCAGTGAAAGAAGTTCGTAGTTTCCTTGGATTAGCAGGTTACTACAGAAGGTTCATTGAAAATTTCTCTAAGGTTGCCAAGCCTATGACAGAATTGCTAAAGAAAGACAAGAAATTTGCTTGGTCGGAAGGTTGTGAACTCAGCTTTCAGGAATTGAAGAAGAGACTTGTGACAACACCAGTATTGTGTTTGCCAGACTTGGAAAAAGATTTCCAAGTATATTGTGATGCATCTCATCATGGTTTGGGTGCAGTACTTATGCAAGAAGGAAAAGTTGTGGCTTATGCCTCGAGACAACTCAAAACTCATGAAGTGAACTACCCTACTCATGATTTAGAGTTAGCCTCTGTTGTCCATGCACTCAAAACATGGAGACACTATCTTTTGGGTAAGCGTTGTGAAGTGTTCACAGACCACAAGAGTTTGAAGTATATCTTCACCCAGAAGGAAATTAATATGAGACAAAGAAGATGGCTAGAACTCATCAAGGACTATGACTTAAGTTTGCAATACCATCCCGGTAAAGCAAATGTTGTAGCGGATGCTTTAAGCCGTAAGGTTTTTGTGAATGGCCTCACCAAGGGAGAATTGCCCGAAGATTTGTGTACCCAATTTAGAGATCTCAGATTGGAGATTGTGCCCGAAGGACATCTCATGTCTTTAGATGTTCAACCCACTTTGTTGGACAAGATCAAAGAAGCCCATAAGATTGATAAGGAAATTGATGAGATTAAGGAAAAGATTGGTAAGGGAAAAGCCAAAGGATTCCATGACGATGAACAGGGTACTTTATGGCATGGGAAACGTATATGTGTTCCACAAGATCCGGAGCTTCGGAAACTGATTTTGCAAGAAGCACACAACTCACCGTATTCCATTCATCCAGGTAACACCAAGATGTACATGGATATGAAAGAAAGATTTTGGTGGAATAATCTCAAGAAGGACATCGCTGAACATATTGCTTTATGTGACGTGTGTAGTAGAGTGAAGGCGGAACATCAGAAACCAGCCGGTTTGCTTCAACCACTACCTATTCCTGATTGGAAGTGGGACAAGATTGGTATGGACTTCATTACCGGATTACCAAGGACCAGGTCAGGATACGATTCTATTTGGGTAGTAGTGGATCGCCTAACTAAAGTGGCTCATTTCATACCTGTGAAGACAACCTATACAAGTGCTAAGTTGGCGAGGATCTTCATGAGTAGAATTGTATGTCTACATGGAGTGCCCAAGAGTATTGTGTCTGATAGGGGAACTCAATTCACTTCCCATTTTTGGAGGCAGCTACATGAGTCATTGGGAACGAGGTTGGAATTCAGTACTGCTTTTCATCCTCAAACTGATGGAAAAACCGAAAGGACTAATCAGATTCTAGAAGACATGTTGAGGGCATGTGCCCTAGACTATGGAGCCAGTTGGGATGAAAGTCTGCCTTACGCAGAATTTTCTTATAACAACAGCTATCAAGCCAGCATTGAGATGACACCATTTGAGTTTCTCTACGGGAGAAAGTGTACCACCCCATTGTTATGGAATGGTGTGGGAGAAACAAGTTTGTTCGGACCAGAACTTATCAATGAAGCCGAAGAGAAAGTCAAGTTGGTTAAAGATAGATTGAAGATAGCACAGTCCCGACAGAAAAGCTACGCGGATCCTAAGCGTAGAGAAGTCACCTACGAAGTTGGTGATAGAGCTTATCTTAGAGTGTCACCACTTTGTGGAGTGAAGAGGTTTGGAGTCAAAGGAAAGTTGGCCCCAAGATATGTTGGGCCATTCAAGATTCTAAGTCGCAAAGGAGAAGTTGCTTATGAAATTGAATTGCTAGAGTCTTTGTCGGCTATCCATAATGTGTTTCATGTAAGTCAGCTTAAGAAATGTCATCCAGAAATGGAAGAAACTTCTTTGAAGGATACTATACCTTTGGAGGAGGTACAATTGGAAAGTGACCTCACTTATGAGGAGAAACCTATCAAGATTCTTGAGACTGCAGAAAGAGTCACAAGGACTAAGACTATCAAGTTTTGCAAAGTCCAGTGGAACCATCATTCCGAAGAGGAAGCAACATGGGAAAGAGAAGATGATCTTCGGAAAGACCACCCTCACCTATTTGCTAGCCAATCCGAATCTCGAGGGCGAGATTCACCTTAAGGGGGTTAGATTTGTAACATCCCTAAAATCATGGTTCAAACTTATGCATATCATCCATGCATCCATGATCTTATGAATTTCATTTCCGACAAATCATTTCAAAAACAGAAGCATTTATGCTTATTATTTCATGTAAGTTTGATCTAACCTTAGTGCTATCTTCCAATGAGAAGAATACTTGTTTTGATTAAGTAAAGATTAACTTAGGCACCACCAAAAGTTTGAACAAAATTTCAAAAACAAAATGAGTGAATAAACCAATGTTATGCCTATTTGAATATATATCATAAAGGCTTGGTTTTATTTTATTTTCATTTGATCAAAGTGTTTTGATTAAACAGTAGTGTTTGACACACTTATGAGTGCAAGGTTTACAGTATAAAAACCTAGAGAAGTTTTGAATTAAACTCATTTGATTTGGATTTGAAAATCATTTCAGAAAATCAAAACAGAAAAAGAAAAGGAGAAAAGAAATAGAAAAAGGCCAGCGCCAGCATTTGAGCCTAGCAACAGATCCAGCCCAGTTAGCCCACCCGGGTTCCCCCTCTCTCCTTCTCACTCGCAAACGAACCCGCTGAGAGACTGACGCCAGGACCCCACCCCCTCTCTGTTTAACTCGCTGACGAGTGGACCCTGGGACCACGTCGCCTTCGTCGTCAATCACGCGCACTTGCGACGCTCGCTCCGCCGTTACCTCGCCGCTGTTACTGCGCGCTTAATTGCCATTGATACGCCACGCGATCCTCGCCCCCGCTCTGGCTATAAGACCCCCTCTGCACCGCGGCCATTTCCCCTCACCAAGCGCCACCTCTACGCCCCCAGGCTGCCCGCAATTGCCTCTGCACCGCCGCAGACAGAACAACTCCGGCAGGCGATTCCGGTAAGCTCCGACCGCCCCTCTGTCTCTGGTTCAAACGAGCGTGACCGCCACGTCCTTGTGCATCTGCTAACACCCCTGGTTTGCCTGCTCGTGACCCAGGTCGCCGTCTTCGTTCACGCCCGCAACCACCAGAGCCGCCGCTCGACTTCGACGAGCAATAGCGGTAAGAATCGAGCGCCCCTTGCCTTCCCTTTGGTACTGTCCTGTTCGCCAGACCCTTGCGCATCTCCTAAGCCCTCTGGCTTGTGCTAGGTTGACGCAGAGCCTCGATAACGACATCGACATCAAACAACAGACGCCGCCCGCAACTTCGACGAGCTCCAGCGACTGTCTCCGTGCGTCCCTTGCCAAGCCGTCGCCAGATTGAGCATCAGCACGTCGTCGCGTTTCTGGTAAGCGTCTCCGACGACCCCCTAGTTATCTGTAGCGCCGCGCCGCCGTAGGCAGAGCTCGCCGCCGCCAGTAGCCACCGCCAGCGCCGCCCAGCTTTGGTCGTTTGATCCAGAGCCATTGGATCTGGATCCAGCGTGTGAGATTAGATCACTTAACGAACCGTTACGAGTAGATCTGGGCCGTGCAGATTATGTTGATCTAACGGCTCACAGGCGCGATCCTGAGCGAAGCGGTACGGCCCAATTAGATTAAGACGCGTGGCAGCTTTTTAGGTTTAAAAATAGAATTTGAATCTATTAGATGTTTAAATTTGTTTTGGCTATAACTTTTGATCTCCACGTTAGAATTTGACAAATTTTATACCGTTGGAATTAGGAGAGCAAGCTCTTTCTAAATATGCAATGTGTTTAATGTTTTGCTTCTGTTAAAATGGCTTTATTTGCAGAAACTTGTGTAGGGCTAATTTGAGTATATGAATTATTTAAGAATTGATTTAGGGTTTAATTAAATGTTGTTTGGCAAGCTTTTAACTTGTTTATGAACCAGTACTGTACACTTGCTTTGTTGAGTTTTAAAAATCATCACATATCATATTGCATGCATGCATATATTTTTGTTTGTATATGTTTTGTATGTGATTTCTGGCTATGATTCTTTGTGTAGATTTTGGTGCTAGTGATTGTGATTGTGAGGAGTGTAGCTACTCTCCAAACTACCAAGGCAAGTGGTACTTCATGAATATTTTTATACCTATGTTTTCTACTAAGAATTAGAAATATTTTGCTAGTATTGCATGCTATATTTTTCTTATATGCCATGTTGGGAAATCCTAGTAGTTGTAGAATTGCTAGGAAATTTCTAAGTTAAGATGCTTATCTATGCCATGCTTAGCCTAGCTAGTAGCAAGCAAGGGTTGGTGAAATATATACATGCTATGATGAAAGTATTTCTAAGTCTTTAAACTTGTGTTTTGCCTAATAAAACAACTAAGTAAATGAAACACCTGGGTGGAATGGAAGGAATGGTTTGTGTTGAGTGGTTACACAAGGCCAGGGGACTGGTGAACCTTGTGTATATCACTTGTGGAAAGTCACCTAGGAACAAAGAGATTTTAGAGGCCAAGTGTTGAGAAGCTTCTAGTGCAGCCACTTGGCAATATGGGCTCTGCCTGGATCACATAAGTTGCTAGAACTTAGTCATTTGGACAGTTGGTGGTAGTGGGATGATAGGTTGGAACACGTCCATTTGGTCTAAGGGAAGGCTTCTGAAAGGTCCTGTCTTGGTGAAAATCAAGTCTGGTGGGGAAAGTGCACAACCTCTGCAGATGGAAAAATCTAAGTACTTAGTCATGTCCCTGGAAAGGACAACTTGAGCATCAAGACATGGAAGCTATCAAGAATCTCCTCATCCCAATTTCTAAGTAAAAACTTGTGGGTGAACAAGGGTGCAGGACCTCAATGTCTATTGGTGGTTCCTTGGGAAACGTTTTGACAAAGAAAAACTTAGTGATTTCAACTAATAGGCAAAACCTATTTTGAGCAAAGCAAGCCAAGCTACACTTAGCCAAATTGCATATAGTAATCTAGTCCACCTAAATTATACTAAGGTATCACTTGCCAATACTATTCCAATGTATTGACCCACTGTGGCTGTAACTTGTGATGTTGCAGGTTACTCTGATGAGGATTAGGAGTCATGAGTCTACACTCAACATGTTTGCCTGTGGCACATGAAGATGAAGACTTTTATTTTATTTACTTATTCAAACTCTTGTACTCGGCCTGTGGCCTTGGAGTTGTAAAGACTATGTTTGTCTCTGGAATGCCTGTAATAATGACCTTTGTTTCTGTGTACTTCATCTTAAACTGTGGATGCTAGCAATGATCCAGGGACTAGCATTGCAATCACAGGGATCCTTTTCCTTTATAAAGGAGGGATCTTACATTACTTAAGAGATTGGTAGATACTAGAAAGATATGTGAAGGTTGCATAAAGAGCATAAAATTTGGCCTAAGTTAGAAACCTTGATATCAGCCTAAGACAGAAGGTTGTACTTAGTTGAAACTCCACTAGTTTACCACCTCTCATTAGTAATTACCCCCACCTATAGATGCTAGTGCTAAGCATAAAACTTGATCAACTTTAGATGGGAATACTTGGTGGAAAAATGGTTATGAAAACCTTGGAATGATGGATCATTCTATTGAAATGTTTTGGACATGTGTTTCCAAACACCTTATGATTTTGGTGATGAAAACGATGAGGCATGGGCCTTAGACCTTTCTAAAACTGATGGTTGTCTGGATGCGATACCATTCCAATTTTATCGTACAACCACAATACCCGAAGATTGGGTAGGGCTTGACTGGAAACTTATATACCTTAGTATTAGTTCCCTCACGGCCAAGGTCTGAGTTGAGGCTACCTTGTGAAGATTGTCCACCTGTGCAGTACCCAAGATGACAGTTGGTCATGGTTGGGAGGCCAAACTCACAGGAGAGGTGCTTATACTAGGGCGTGTAATTGAAAGGTTAGGATTGATTATCTGCATACTGAGTATGGTGAATTCAGGATTTGTTCCTAACGGATGTATCGAATGTTGTGGTGAAAGTGTACAATCTCTGTAGAGTGTCAAACTATTCGAATAGCCGCGTCCGCGGTTATGGACAGTTGGAGTGGCCATACTATTCCCCCGTCAGATGTTTTCAAAATGACTTGTGAAATAAATTGAGACTTTGACTTGACCACAACAGAGTTGTGATATGAAATACAAGTTCCCACTTAGGAGTTATAAAATTGTGACAAGCATTCGTTGCTTCTAAACTTAGTAGAGATAAATCTAGCTTTTGCAAAACAACCCTAGAGCCTAGTGTCCTATTATCCAAAAACCCCTTTACCTGTTAGTATTAGTTTGCGAGTACTTAAAGAGTACTCATGGCTTTGTCCCTGGCTATTCCCATGGCCAGAATATAAAGAGGAGTACCTGGAGGATGGACCCCAGGAAGGTTACGACAACTAGGATCATCTCCCATCGTCAGCATTGCCTGTGACCCCGAAGATGGAGCTTCGCCTACGCTACCGTTATTATTACGTATTCCGCTGCTTGATGTTGTATTAAGAACTGGATCATGAGATCCCTATTTGTGTAAGAACTTATGTATCGTTGTAATGGATGATTTACTATGGTATCCAATTCTGTTATGTCTCGCAAAAATGGTAATCCTGGGATTGTGATGTATGGCATAACAGGCATCTAGGATTAAAAATCCGGGTGTTGACATTAGACCTCTAGCAAAGCTTTGGAACAACAAGGATTTTCACTGTAGTAACTCCTTCAAAAAGCTCAATTTACCTGAAGAGAACTCAAAAAGGAATCAATAAGAAGCAAATGCAAATAATGGCAGAAATCTGTCAAAACAGACCAGCAGGTAGAAACGAATTTTTTTCTAACATATTTTGTTGCTAAAATCAAAAAGTGTTGAACTAACGAAAGTTAGCTAACATACTGGGGGATTTATTCGTAACTTTTGAGCTCAATCCGAGTTACAGAGCCTCCTCACGAACTTTTTTGGTGGAGGACAGAAATCTGTTTCGGGACAGCAACTCCCCAAATCTTATTTCCCTCTCATTAGAGGTCATTCTTGGCACAAAAATCAAACACAAAGGATAAGTAGAGGTCATTATAGAATTAATAACTTCCAAGACTCATGGAAACTCTCGGGTTATCTCCCAACAAGTACTTTTCTTTAATGCCTTTAAGTTAGGCACAAGAAGCAAGAAGAATCAAGTATTTTCAAATGAAGAATTGCCCCTCTTGTTCCTTCTTTTCTTACCTTTATTTTTCTTCTTAGGGAAGATATGATTGCTTACCGGGGGAGTAAAGTGCATGATACCTTCTACCACGTCTATTACTGCCCCAAGGTGTTTCAGTAGAGATCTTCCAAGTGTAATTTGTCATTTGCCTACACATTCAATAACAAGATAATCAGTATACACCATTTTCCTTGAGATTTTTGTAAACACACCTTCAGCTATTCCCATGGGCAATATAGTGGCATTGTTGGTAAGAGAGATTTCCTCTCCTCCTTCAATAAGCCCCCAAAGACTCAAGGAATCAAAAATATCTTTAGGCATGAGACAAAATTCAGACATGATATCACATCGAGCATCAGAAAGTGTAGTGTTTATTGAGACTTTAATTGTGGGAAACCAATTTTAAGGCTCAGAATTTATGGGAACATAATCATGGTAAGCCCTAAGAGTGTGATAGCAACTATTCATGGCAGCAATACTGGTCTCAAGATGGTTCAACCTAGCAAAAATACTTGTGAAAGAGGAATCAGACTTGCCAGGTGTACCATAGATCATGATTAGTTTCCTTATAGCATCATAAGCTTCATCCTCAGTACAAAGCAAAAAATCTTTTTCAGCCACAGCATCCAAAGCATATCTATAACAAAGAGCAATAACTCAGTAGAAACTATCAATAACCAAGCTGAGGCTTATCTTAGGCTCAGTTTCCCTCTAGAAAGCAGAGATTCTAGACCAAGCTTCCTAAAAACTTTCTTCACTTTTTTGCTTAAAAGTGGAGATTTCTACCATAGGGGAAATAAAGGCAGAACCCGACATGGCAGCAACTAGAGCAGGAACTAATTTTTTTGTGTTTTTGAATAAAGAAAGCAAACCAAACTAGACTAATTTTTTTGGGTTTTTTGGAAATAGGCAAACAAAACCAAACAAAAGAAACAAATCAAACTAAAAACAAAGTAAAGAGAAAGGAAGTGAAGGACTCCCCTAATGAAGACGTCCTTAGCCTCCCCGGCAACGGCGCCAGAAAATAGCTTTATGGTGCCCAGTACTTGTCGTGGAACGCTTCGTTGGAAACCCCAAGAGCAAGGTATGAAGCAGCACAATAACAAGTTTCCCTCAGTAAGAAACCGAGGTTATCGAACCAGTAGGAGGAAGGAAACGTCACACAGGTGTTGCTAGAACCGCGGAGACCTGCAAAACACAAACTCAAGACTTTGCCCCAACGAATCAGTGAGGTTGTCAAGCTCACCGGTTTGCTGGAACAAAGGATTAAACGTATGGTGTGGAAGGTAATGGTTTGCAGCAAGTAAACATGTAACAGTGGAATATGTATCAATGGTAAAGATTGGACCAGGGTCCACAGTTCACTAGAGGTGCTCTCCTTAGATAAACAACATGGCGTGAAGGGTAAACAAATTACAGCGAGGCAATTGATAGGAACTGAGCAAGGCATAACAATGCAATTACTAGCCAGAAAGATCTTATGAGGTTGATTGGGCAATACAACAATATACATAGACCGCCATCCAGCTGCATCTATGAATAGAAGTCCACCTTCAGGTTATCATCCGAACCCCCTCCAGTATTAAGTTGCAAGCAACATACAACTGCTTTAAGCAAAGTGTGTAAGGTAAACAGTCCACATGTTCCATGAACAAGAGACCGTTGTTTTCTCCCTAGTAGCAACATCACATCTACAACCGAAGAGATTTCTGTCACTTCCCTTGGAAACTAGAGGCATGAACCCACTATCGAGCATAAATACCCCCTCTTGGAGTCACTAGCAACTACCTGGCCAAGATAACCACTAGCAACGGAGAGCATGCAAGATCACAAACAACACAGACATGATAGAATCATAAAGATAAAACCATTAATCAAACCAACATAATAATCTCAATATCCATCGGTTCCCCACAAACACAACATGCATGATTACAAATAGATTAGATCTTGATCATGAACGGAGCTCACAAGATCTATACATGAAAGCACAAAGGAGGAGATACAACCATCTAGCTACTACATGGACCCATAGTCCAAGGTGGAACTACTCACGCATCATACCGAAGAGAAGGCCTCCGGGATGATCACCCCTCTGGCAGGGTGCCAGGAATAACTTCAGATCCCCCCCCCCGATCTAGGGACGATGGTGGCGGTGGCTACAGATGGTTACGTGGATTTCTGATCGTGTACTCAGGGTTTCTGCATCGGGGGCTTCATATAGGCGAAGGGGCGAGACCGGGAGGCGGCCAGGGCCACCAAACCCTAGCCAGGCACGGGCCCACCTGCCCCCGCACCTGGGGTGGGTCTGGCCCCCTTGGACGTCCCCTCCGGCTCTCCTCTGGACTTCTTGTTCCCCACGGAAAGTAATTGACTTTGACGTTTGTCCCGTCCAATTCCGAGAATATTTCTTTACTAACTTTTCTGAAACCAAAAAATGCAAAAAACAGGCATCTGGCACTGTTGCAACTTGTTAATAGGTTAGTACCAGAAAACATGTAAAAATCACCTCAAAGTGTAGACAAGCAAATCAAAGTAGATACAAAACAAGCATGGAGTATCAAAAATTATATATACGTTTCGAACGTATCAAAATGATTCTATTTGGGTCATAATGGATAGACTTTCCAAAGTATCTCATTTCCTATCAGTCAAGACCACTTATCAAAGCTCGAAGCTCGCAGAGCTATATATTGCTAGAATAGCCAGTCTGCACGGAATCCCCAAGACCATCGTATGAGATTGAGGAACCCAGTTTACCTCAAGGTTTTGGAAGAAAGTAACACAGAGAGTACTAGAAGATATGCTGAGAGCCTGTGTATTGGAATATGGATATAAATGGGAAGACGGCCTGTCTTTCGCAAAATTCTCATACAACAAAAATTATCAAGCCAGTTTGCAAATGGCCCCATTTGAGTTTTTGTATGGAAGGAAGTGCCGTACTCCCCCTGAATTGGTCGCAAGTATGAGAGAGTCAGATATTCGAACCAGACATCCTATGAGAAGCCGAACAGAAGATTCACAAGATCCGTGAGCACCTCAAGACGGCTCAATCCCGACAGAAGAGTTATGCTGACAAGAGACGTCGAGACCTAGCCTTCAATATCGGAGACTTTGTTTATCTCAAAATATCACCCTTGAAAGGAATGTAGCGTTTCCAACTCAAAGGAAATTTTACACCTAGATATTGTAAGATCCCTCCTTTGTAAAGGAAAGGATCCCTGTGATTGCAATGCTAGTCCCTGGATCAATGCTAGCATCCACAGTTTAAGATGAAGTACACAGAAACAAAGGTCATTATTACAAGTCATTCCAGAGACAAACATAGTCGTTTACCACTCCATGGCCACAGGCCTAATACAAGAGTTTAAATATGTAATAAGATAAATAAGTCTTCATCTTCATGTGCCACAGGCAAGCATGTTGAGTGTAGACTCATAACCCCCTAATCACCATCAGAATAACCTGCAACATCACTAGTTACAGCCACAGTGGGTCAATACATTGGAATAGTATTGGCAAGTGATACCTTAGTAGAATATTGGTAGACTAGATACTATATGCATTTTGGCTAAGTGTAGCTTAGGGCTTGCTTTGCTCAAAATAGGTTTTACCTGTCAGTTGAAATCACTAAGTTTTTCTTTGACCAAACTTTCCCAAGGAACCACCAATAGACATTGGTGAACCTTCACCCTTGTTCAACCACAAGTTTTTACTTAGAAATTGGGATGAGGAGATTCTTGATAGCTTCCATGTCTTGATGCTCAAGTTGTCCAATACCAGGGACATGGCTAAGTACTTAGATTCTTCCATCTGCAGAGGTTGTGCACTTTCCCCACAAGACTTGATTTTCACCAAGACAGGAGCTTTCAGAAGCCTTCCCTTAGACCAAATGGACGTGCTCCAACCTATCATCCCACTACCACCAACTATCCAAAATGGCTAAGTTATTGCAACCTATATGATCCAGGCAGAGCCCATTTTGCCAAGTGGCTGCACTAGAAGCTTCTTAACATATGGCATCTCAAATCCCTTTGTTCCTGGGTGGATTTCCACAAGTGAGATACACAAAGTAAACCATAGAAATGGGCCTTGTGTAACCACTCAACATAAACCATTCCTTACATTCCACCCAGGTGTTTCATTCACTTAGTTGTTTTGTTAAGCAAAACACAAGTCCAAAGACTTAGAAATATTTTATCATAGCATGAATATATAACCACCCTTGTTTGCTACTAGCTAGGCTAAGCATGGCATATATAAGCATCTTAACTTAGAAATTTATAGCAATTCTACAACTACTAGGGTTTCCCAAGCATAGCATATAGACCAAAATATTCATGCAAGTCTAGCAAAATATTTCTAGTGCATAGTTGAAAACTTTAGGAATAAAATCATGAAGCACCACTTGCCTTGGTAGTTTGGAGAGTAGCTACAATCCTCACAATCACAATCACTATTTGCACCAAAATCTACACATAAAATAATGGCACAAAATCACATACACAAATAATACAAGCAAAAATACATGAATGTATGCAATATGCCATGTGGTGATTTTCTACACCAAACAAGACAAGTGCACTGCACTGAATCATAAACAAGTACAAAACTTGTCAAATAAACTTTATTTGAACATTAAAACATTTTCCAAATAATTACTATACACATTTTATGCCTACAAATGTTTCTTCAAAAACAACTATTTTAACAGGGGCAAAACATTAAAAACATTTCATAAATGGAAAGGATTTTCTCTCCTGATTCCATTGATATAAAATTTGTCAAATTTGGACGTGGGAATCAAAAGTTATGAATTAAACAAGTTTAACCAACTAATTGATCTAATTCAAATTTTTAAAACGAAGAACATGCCACGCAGCCGTATCTGATTGGACTATACCGATTCGCGTAGATCACACTCACGCACCGTCAGATCTAACTAAAACGCACGGCTCATATCTGCCCGTACCTCTTCGCCTGGCTTCTAATCTAAACCGCTGGATCTAGATCCAGCGGATCTAATCGTTTTGACCACAACCCGGCGGCGCAAATGGCCAGAACGGCGGCGACGGCTCTGCCGGCGATGGATCAGCGAATCTAGCGAGAGATGGGGACAGTGGTGATGCTTACCAGACTCGCACGCACACGAGGAAGCTCAACGTGGTCGTCGTGGGTACGGCGGCGTGCTGCTGTGGCCGTGGAAGCTCGTCGGAGTCGGGGACAGCGTCGGGCTTAGGTGGACGGCAACGTTGGCGACGTTCTGATCCGCCCTAACACAAACGGAAGGCATCAGCGTGTGCACATCAATCAGGCGAACATGATAGGGTCAAGGGGAAGGCACGGGGTGGTCGAATCTCACCGAAATTTCTTGCCGGAGTTGGAGACGGCGTCGGGTGTTTGCGGTGCTCGACGGAGTCGACGACCTGGGGCAGTATAGGTCGAATCAATGGTGTCAGAAGAAGCGCAAGATGGTTGCGAAGCAGCTCGCGTGAACCAGAAAGCAAGGGGCGCTCGGTACTCACCATGATGGCTCGCCGGAGTGGTTCGGAACAGCGGCGACGCGAGCTCGATTATGGACAGCCTAGCGACGCTCTGCGGTTGGTGAGTGAGGGGAATGGAGCGGAGTGAGGAGGGGATCTTATAGCCGGAGCAGGGGCGGAGATCACGCTCTCATTCATCGTCAATTAAGTGGATTAACATCACGGCAGTGAAGGGGGAAGAAACGGGCGGCGACGGCGTTTGTGCGTGGGATTTGGGGAAGAAGGAGCTGACGTGGAGAAGGTCCACCAGTCATGTCTGTTTAGGTAGCGCGGGGGCGGTGAGAAAAACAGGGAGAGAGGGAATTCCCGGGTGGGCTGGCTAGTGGGCGCTTCTGCTTATTGGGCTCAAATGCTAGCGCCGGCCCTTTTCCATTTCCCTTATCTTTTTCTTTTTCTGACTCAATTTCCAGGAATCAAATTCAAACAAATTCAAAGCAATTCGAATTCAAATCTTTTCTAGATTTTTGTAGAGTGTATCCTTCATATTTTTGTGCACAAAACCATGTGGTCTCTCTGTACTTGCTTGGTCCCTTTGAAATAAACAAAATAAACAGTGACCTAGCACTTGATATGAATAAGTTTTGAAGATGGTTTTAAAACCATATCTGTTTTGTAAATTTTGGTTCAGGCACTAACATTCAACCAAAACAACAAGAGACCAAGCAAAGCTTGGTTAAAACAAATAAACTCCTCAATTGAGAGTGGCAATAGATTAATAGTTGCTCACATAAAATAATGAGCATCAGATGCTCCTGTTTTTGAATTGGTTTTGAAATGGAACCCTAAATGCTCATGGATGCATGGATGATATGCATGAGTTTTGAAACATGATTTTAGGGATGTTACAAATCTAACCCCCTTAAGGTGAATCTCTCCCTCGAGGTTCAGATTGGCTAGCAAATAGGTGAGGGTGGTCTTTCCGAAGATCATCTTCTCTTTCCCATGTTGCTTCTTCTTCGGAATGATGGTTCCATTGAAATTTGCAGAATTTGATAGTCTTAGTCCGAGTAACTCTTTCTGCAGTCTCAAGAATCTTGATAGGTTTTTCCTCATAGGTGAGATCACTTTCCAACTGAACCTCCTCCAAAGGTATAGTATCCTTCAAAGAAGTCTCTTCCATCTCTGGATGGCATTTCTTAAGCTGACTCACATGAAATACATTGTGAACAGCAGACAATGACTCTGGCAATTCAATCTCATAAGCTACTTCTCCTTTACGACTTAGAATCTTGAATGGTCCAACATATCTTGGGGCCAATTTACCTTTGATGCCAAATCTCTTTACTCCACGAAGTGGTGACACTCTAAGATAAGCTCTATCACCTACTTCATAGGTGACCTCTCTACGCTTAGGATCGGCGTAGCTTTTCTGTCGGGACTGTGCTATCTTTAATCTGTCCTTAACTAGCTTGACTTTCTCTTAAGCCTCTTTGATTAGTTCTGGTCCGAACAAACTTATTTCTCCCACACCATTCCATAGCAATGGGGTGGTACACTTTCTCCCATAGAGAAACTCAAATGGTGCCATCTTAATACTGGCTTGATAGCTGTTATTGTAAGAGAATTATGCGTAAGGTAGACTTTCATACCAACTGGCTCCATAGTCTAGAGCACATGCCCTCAACATATCTTCAAGAATCTGATTGGTCCTTTCTGTCTGTCCATCAGTCTGAGGATGAAATGCAGTGCTGAATTCCAACCTCGTTCCCAATGATTCATGTAGTTGCCTCCAAAAATGAGAAGTGAATTGAGTTCCCCTATCAGACACAATACTCTTGGGTACTCCATGTAGACATACAATTCTACTCATATAGATCGTGACTAACTTAGCACTGGTGTAGGTTGTCTTCACGGGTATGAAATGAGCCACTTTAGTTAGGCGATCCACTACTACCCAAATAGAATCATATCCTGACCTGTTCCTTGGCAATCCGGTGATGAAATCCATGCCAATCTTGTCCCACTTCCAATCAGGAATAGGTAGTGGTTGTAACAATCCTGCTGGTTTCTGGTGTTCTGCCTTCCCTCTACTACATACATCTGTAAGATCCCTCCTTTGTAAAGGAAAAAGATCCCTGTGATTTCAATGCTAGTCCCTGTATCATTGCTAGCATCCACAGTTTAAGATGAGGTACACAGATACAAAGGTCATTTATTACATCCATTCCAGAGATAAAACATAGTCTTTTACAACTCAAGGCCACAGGCCTAATACAAGATTTTTGGAATAAGTAAATAAACATAAGTCTTCATCTTCATGTGCCACAGGCAAGCATGTTGAGTGTAGACTCATGACACCTAATCATCATCAGAGTAACCTGCAACATCACAAGTTACAGCCACAGTGGGTCAATACTTTGGAATAGTATTGGCAAGTGATACCTTAGTAAATTTTAAGTGGACTATATTACTATATGCATTTTGGCTAAGTGTAGCTTGGCTTGCTTTGCTCAAAATAGGTTTTTCCTATTAGTTGAAATCACTAAGTTTTTCTTTGTCAAAAACTTTTCCCAAGAAACCACCAATAGACATTGGGGTCCTTCACCCTTGTTCACCCACAAATTTTTACTTAGAAATTGGAGTGATGAGATTCTTGATAGCTTCCATGTCTTGATGCTCAAGTTGTCCATTTCCACGGACTTGGCTAAGTACTTAGATTTTCCATCTGCAGAGGTTGTGCACTTCCCCACCAGACTTGGTTTCCCAAGACAGGACCTTTCAGAAGCCTTCCCTTAGACAAATGGACGCGTTCCAACCTATCATCCCACTACCACCAACTGTCCAAATGACTAAGTTCTAGCAACCTATGTGATCAAGGCAGAGCCCATATTGCCAAGTGGCTGCACTATAAGCTTCTCAACACTTGGCCTCTAAAATCCCTTTGTGCCTGGGTGGCATACCACAAGTGAGATACACAAGGTAAACCATGTCCATGGGCCTTGTGTAACCACTCAACCAAAAACCACCATTCAAGTCCCATTCCACCCAGGTGATTCATTGACTTAGTTGTTTTATTAAGGAAATCATAAGTCAAAAGACTTAGAAATATTTTCATCATAGCAAGTAAATACTTCACCAACCCTTGTTTTCTACTAGCTAGACTAAGCATGGCATAGTAACTTAACTTAGGAAATTTCCTAGCAATTCTACACTACTTAGGATTTCCCAACATAGCATTTGGCAAAATAATAACATGCAAGACTTAGCAAAATATTTCTAGTGCTTATACAAAATATAGGGATGGAAATATTCATGAAGTACCACTTGCCTTGGTAATGGGGAGAGTAGCACTCTTCACAATCACAATCACAATCACTAGCACCAAAATCTACACAAAATTGGTAGCACAAAATTACACACAATTCATATACAAACATAAATATATGCATGTATGCAAAAATGCTAAGTGATGATTTTAAAAACCAACCAAGCAAGTGCAAGATACTGAACCATAGACAAGTCAAAATCTTGCCAATCCAAGTTTATTTTGCCCTAAAACAAAATCCTAAACAATTCCTATACTCAAAATAGCCTTAAACAAGTTTCTGCATAAAAAGTCATTTTAACAAAAACTTTTCACTAAACACATTGCATAAACAGAAAGGGCTTGTCTCCCTGATTCCAACGATATAAAATTTGCAAAAATCTAACATGGGAATCAAAAGTTATAGCCTATTCAAATTTGAATCTAAATCTGTTTTGAATTATGTTTTAAACACAAACCCTAGCCACGGTTCGTTAAGTTGGCTAATCCTATGCGTTGGATCTAGATCCAAGGGCTCTCGATCAAGCGACCATGTCCTGGCGGCGCGCGGAGACGGCGAGCGGCGAAGCGCTCTGTCAGCGGCGGCGCTAGCGTTCTAGATCGCTCGGGGAGGAAAGGGTGTGCTTACCAGATCCGCAAGGTCGAGGCGAAGCTCAACGTGGTGGTCGCTGGGCAAGGGGCGCACGGCAGGGGCTGCTGGTGCTCGTCGGAGTCGTGCGGGGCGTCGGGAGGTTGCTGTCGAGTTGGTTGCCGAGGTTTTGTGTCGCCCTAGTACGAACCAGAGGGATTAGGAGATGCACAAGACGAAGGCGAACATCCTTGTATGCAAGAGGGAGCAAGGGGCGCTCGGAACTTACCGCGATTGGTCGCCGGAGTTGAGCGGCGGCTCGGTCGGTTGCGGGCACGAACGGGGACGACGTTCTGGGCCACGAGATTGCAAAAGAAAGGTGTCAGGGGATTCACGAGACCATGCTGGACACGACAGTTTGAACCAGAGGGAGGGGGGCGATCGAGGCTCACCGGAATTAGTCACCGGAGTCGTCGATACTGCGGAGTTTCGAGGTCAAATGCGCGCAGCCTGGTGGCGGAGTGAGCGAGGAGAGTGGGGGAAATGACCACGGCGGCGAGGGGGTTCTTATAGGCGAGAGGGGAGCGACGATTAAGCGCGGAATCAAGGGCAATTAAGCGAGGAATCAATCGCGGTAGTGATGGGCGGAGGAAACGGCCGGCGACGCGGTCAGGCGCGATTTGGGAAAGACGAGGGTGAGCTGGCGAGGTCCACCAGTCAGTGAGTGAGACGGAGAGGGGGTGGGGTCAGGGTGTCAGCGACCGCGTGGGTGTGTCCGCGCGTGCGAGCGAGCGAGAGAGTGGCCGGGTGGGCTAGCTGGGCCGGTTCTGCTGCTGGGCTAGAATAGGAGCGCCTGGCCTTTTTCCTTTCTTTATTCCTTTTCTTTTTCTGTTTTTGATTTTCAGGAATGGTTTTCAAATGAATTCAAACTCTTTTTGAATTCAAATCTTTCTGGGGTTTTTGCAGTGTGCAACAGTCTCAAATCTAGGCATAAAACCAAGTGGTTACTTTGGTAAAGGCTTGGTCATTTTGGAGAAACAAAATAACAGGAACTTTGCACTTGATTGCAAATGTTTGAAAAATGGTTTTTGAAACCATTTCCATTTTTGTAAAGCTTGGTTCAAATTCCACACTCAATCCATTCAACAAGGGAGACAAACAATCTAGGTTTAAAACATTCAAACTCTCAAATGGGGATGGCCATTTGATTTAAGTTTGCTCACAGAAAATGATAGCACTATGTGCTTCTGTTTTTCTGAAATGAGTTTTGAAATTGATCTCAATTCTATATGCATGCATGAATGATATGCAATCTTTAAAATCATGATTTTAGGGATGTTACAACATCACACAAAGCAATATGTTCGGCGATGTCCTTTTTGATATTATTCCACCAAAATCTTTCCTTCATATCCATGTACATTTTGGTGTTACCCGGATGAATGGAATATGGTGAGTTATGTGCTTCTTGTAATATCAGCTTCCGAAGCTCCGGATCTTGTGGAACACAAATACGTTTTCCATGCCATAAAGTACCCTGTTCGTCTTCATGGAATCCTTTGGCTTTCCCTTTGCCAATCTTTTCCTTAATCTCTTCAATTTCCTTGTCTGTCTTCTGGGCTTCTTTGATCTTGTCCAACAAAGTGGGTTGAACATCCAGAGACATGAGATGTCCCTCAGGCACAATCTCCAATCTGAGATCTCTGAATTGGGCAAACAGATCATCTGGCAATTCTCCCTTAGTAAGCCCATTCCCAAAAACTTTACGGCTTAGAGCATCTGCTACAACATTTGCTTTACCGGGGTGGTATTGCAAACTCAAGTCATAGTCCTTGATGAGTTCTAGCCATCTTCTTTGTCTCATGTTAATTTCTTTCTGGGTGAAGATATACTTCAAACTTTTGTGATCTGTGAACACTTCACATCGCTTTCCCAAAAGATAATGTCTCCATGTTTTGAGTGCATGGACAACAGAGGCTAACTCTAAATCATGAGTAGGGTAGTTTACTTCATGAGTTTTGAGTTGTCTCGAGGCATAAGCCACAACTTTCCCTTCTTGCATAAGTACTGCACCTAATCCATGATGAGATGCATCACAATACACTTGGAAATCTTTCTCCAAATCTGTCAAACATAAGACTGGTGCTGTCACTAGTCTCTTCTTCAATTCTTGAAAACTGAGTTTACATCCTTCAGACCAAGCAAATTTCTTGTCTTTCTTTAGCAATTTTGTCATAGGCTTAGCTACCTTGGAGAAATTCTCGATGAATCTTTTGTAGTATCCTGCCAAGCCAAGGAAATATGAACCTCTTTTACTGACTTAGGTGATTCCCATTCAGTTACAGCTGATACTTTATCAGGATCAACTGATACACCATCTCCTGACACAACGTGTCCAAGAAATCCAACTTCATTTAACCAAAATTCACACTTGCTGAATTTGGCATACAACTTATGCTCTCTAATCTTCTCAAGTATCAAACGTAGGTGTCCTTCATGCTCTTCTTTGCTCTTGGAGTAGCTTATAATGTCATCGATGAATACGACAACAAACTTGTTAAGGAAGTCCATGAACACTTTGTTCATCATGTTCATGAAATAAGCTGGTGCATTAGTCAAACCAAATGGCATCACGGTATATTCATACAAACCATACCTTGTGGTGAAAGCTGTCTTAGGTATGTCTTGTTCCTTTATCTTGAGCTGGAAATAACCTCACCGGAGATCAATCTTTGAGAACACACAGGCTCCTTCTAACTGATCAAACAAGTCATTGATTCTAGGCAAAGGGTATTTATTCTTGATAGTCACCTCATTGAGTGAACGGTAATCTATGCATAACCTTTGACTTCTATCTTTCTTCTCCACAAATAAAACTGGTGCTCCCCAAGATGAAGAACTTGGTTGGATAAAACCTTTCTGCAACTGTTCTCCAAGTTGTTTCTTGAGTTCCTTCAGTTCATCAACTAACATCTTGTATGGTCTCTTTGCTATTGGTCCAGATCCTGGTAGCAAAACAATCAAAAATTCCACATCTCTATCTGGTGGCATTCCCAGCAATTCTTTCGGAAACACATCTGGATATTCACTCACAATTGGCACACTGTCTATGCTAACCCCCTTAAGAGAATTTAGCTTACTTCCTTTTGATTCAAAGTTAGACTTGAATCTAATCCGTTTCTTTTCCGGGGTTGTGAGTGCAACAGTACGATTGGCACAATCTAGTACTCCTTCATACTTGGTCATCCAATCCATTCCCAAAATTACATCCAGTCCTTGGGAATCTAGGATTATCAGACTCACTGGAAACTTATGCTTTCCAAACTCTATCACTAGATCCCGGCATCCAAGGCTTACAATCATGTCCCCACCAGGAGAACTTACTTTTATTGGACACCCAATGTTTTCAGTTGAAAACCCATTTATATCAACAAATGCTTTTTATATGAATGAATGTGATGCACCAGTATCAAAAAGAACAAGTGCTGGAATAGAATTGAGTTTGAACTTACCAACAACAGCATCAGGTTCCTCATATATTTCCTCCACATTGATGTGGTTCACTTGTCCCTTTTGAAAAGGGTTGGGCTTGTTGGGTCCTTCAACTTTCTTTTCTGGGCATTCATTTGCATAATGCCCCATCTTCTTGCACTTGAAACATTCAACCTGACTAAGATCCTTCTTGACAGGCTGGCTTCCACTACCACTTCCACTTCCACTATGGTGGCTCTTATATCCACCCTTGTGATTCTTGTACTTATCGTTGTCATGACTACGGTGGTGCTTGTTGTCATGATAATGGTTGTGGTTGTGGTGCTTGTTGAACTTCCCATGCTTGTGGGATCCAGAACTCCAACTGTCATCATAATGGGAACGCTTGTGAGATGATCCTGAGCTGTGTTTGTCAGAGTGCTTTCTCTTCCTGCTTTCAACTTGTTTCATCTTGCTCTCCAATTTAGCAGTCTTGTCACAAAGAGACTGGTATGTGGGGACATAGGCCACAGCTAACTGCAGGTTCAATTCATCATTCAACCCTTCAAGGAACTTTTCCTTCCTCTTAGCATCAGTGTCAACTTCATCCGGTGCATATCGGGCCAGATTGTTGAACTCCTCAATATATTCAGCCACGCTACGGTGGCGCTGCTTCAAGTTATGGAACTCTTTCTTCTTCAAACTCATCACTCCGGATGAGATGTGAGCGGTACGGAAACCATCTTCGAAGATAGCCCATGTCACATCCGCAATGGGAGTGGTGATCTGGAAGTTATCCCACCAAGTGGCTGTTGGTCCTTCCAACAAGTGTGCTGCAAATCTGACCTTCTCTTCATCAGTACAGCCAACAGTTACCAAATCCTTGTTCACAGAGTGTAGCCAATCATTGTCCACCATAGGATCAGTAGTTCCTGAGAACTTTGCTGACCTCAGTCTTAATAACCTGGTAAGCATGTCAAAACCCGGTGGGTTGTTCTGATTGTTGTTGTTGTTGTTATTATTATTATTATTATTATTATTATTGTTGTTGTTGTTGTTATTCTGATTCTGGATGAAAGTGGTCATCATTTGAATCAGCTGAGTCTGAGCTGTCATCATTTGCTGCATCTCAGGGGTGATGTTGTTGGGGTTGGGATTGGCACGTTGGGGAGGCATCTGTGGTTGTTCAATAGAGATAAGAATGAGATACCCATAGATGCTAACATGCACAATACATCACATAAACAATCACCAACCATGCATCATAATAGTAAAAGGTTCAACAACACAGACAACAAGTTTTTGAAAAAGTAAACACACCAATAGCAAGCCATCCACATGTTGGATGGTCATTGCGACTCAATAATCAAAGGCATGATAAATAAAGGTAAATGAGTAGTCATCACTACTCCTCTGCATCAACCTCCTCATCAACAAGTGTAAGACCTGCATTCTCCATAGCGGTCTTGTATTCCTCTACATAGGTAGTCAAGGTCTCTACTTTAGCTTTGAGAGCCCTCTTCTGTGCACGAAGCCTCTCAATCACACCTTGTTGATGCTCGAGCTTGAAGTCCTTGGCCTCTAGTTCTGTAGTCATGTCTCGAATCCTCTTGTTACTATCTTGGACTCGCTTCTCTTGACTCTTGAACTTTCTATCCTGACTCTCAAACTTGGCCTCCATCTCCTTGACTATCTCATCTTGCTCCACGAAGAGCTTGTCCTTCTCACGAAGCAGCACCTGGAGTTCGTCATTGCTAAGCATGACGTTGGTCCTATCAGTGTCTAGGTGCCTAAGAAGAACCTCTAAGTCCTGGAGGTATAGACGAATCAGCTCTGCCGTCTCTCTCGAAGTATCCTCAAAGTCAATGGCCTCACCATCCTCATCACGTCTACCGAAGGCGTGGAAGTGAGTACCTCTAACCTCTCGAGAGTGTCTCCCTAACAAACTCCCAAGCAAATCTTGCATGACTACCTCTAGGCCTCTCTCCTTGTCATCATGCATGAGCTTGAAGATGATGGCCTCCGTGGCTGGCTCAGTATGGTGTCCTGGCTGATTAACCTTGAAGCCCCAAAGGTCTTTCCTCTCAAACTTGGTGAGGGGAAGCATCATGATGGTAGGAAGTGGGAGATTGAGCAAACTAGTGAGCTCAATAATACGAGTGCAAAAACGAGTTCCCTTGAACTCTTCAGCCGTACTGATAGTAACATTAGGCATCTATTTAATAAGATAGAAAAAGTTAGAATCACACAACTTAGGATAAATCACAAGACAAGGCATCACATGCATAACTTTGGAAATCAAAACACACAAGTCATGGCATACATGGATCCAATACAAACAACCAAGGTTCAACTTATTTTAAACAACATTTGGAAAATAAAATGATAAGTGTGGTGGTCCAACTAACGAAGTACATTACAATCCCATCTCACTTGCCAAGTTGGCTAACAGGGCATCCCTAGAGGCAATATGTTTATCTAGATCACATGACTCCATTGCTAAGTCTATGATGTCCTTCCTTAAACTTTGGTTGGTAGCCTCTAACTCTTGGGTATGCTTCTTTTCTTCCCTAAGATCATTCTGGGTGTTAAGCATTCTGCACTTGATTCTATCACCAAGTTCTTTGATGGCCTTCCAAGCTGCATCCCTTGCTGAATGAAAGAGTGTAGTGTGCATCACTGAATTGGTGACCATGCAGAATACTGATTCCTTGTGGTTGTCTTCCTTGTTTTTATACAAGTGAAGTTGCACCCACCAGTACTCAACTCCTTCATCCATCACAGGAAAACCTTTGCACACAGTTGCACCATGTATTCCCATGGCAACCATGAGGTCCTTGAGAGCCTTGGGAAATTTTGTCTCACATTCCAAAGTCATAGTCATGAGTGGTCCCTTCTTCACGGCTTCGTTGATGGAGTTCATCTACAAATAGAGATGAGAAAGAAGATTAGAAAAGTTTACGAGAAGAAAAGACAAGTGTGGATGTTGTTGAAATTTTTTTCCTTAGTGGTTTCCAATCCTAGGGTCATAATCCTACAGGCAACACAGTGCTCTGATACCATCTGTAAGATCCCTCCTTTGTAAAGGAAAGGATCCCTGTGATTGCAATGCTAGTCCCTGGATCAATGCTAGCATCCATAGTTTAAGATGAAGTACACAGAAACAAAGGTCATTATTAAAAGTCATTCTAGAGACAAACATAGTCTTTTACCACTCCATGGCCACAGGCCTAATACAAGAGTTTAAATATGTAATAAGATAAATAAGTCTTCATCTTCATGTGCCACAGGAAAGCATGTTGAGTGTAGACTCATAACCCCCTAATCACCATCAGAATAACCTGCAACATCACAAGTTACAGCCACAGTGGGTCAATACATTGGAATAGTATTGGCAAGTGATACCTTAGTAGAATATTGGTAGACTAGATACTATATGCATTTTGGCTAAGTGTAGCTTAGGCTTGCTTTGCTCAAAATAGGTTTTACCTATCAGTTGAAATCACTAAGTTTTTCTTTGACAAAACTTTCCCAAGGAACCACCAATAGACATTGGGGAACCTTCACCCTTGTTCAACCACAAGTTTTTACTTAGAAATTGGGATGAGGAGATTCTTGATAGCTTCCATGTCTTGATGCTCAAGTTGTCCAATACCAGGGACATGGCTAAGTACTTAGATTCTTCCATCTGCAGAGGTTGTGCACTTTCCCCACAAGACTTGATTTTCACCAAGACAGGAGCTTTCAGAAGCCTTCCCTTAGACCAAATGGACGCGCTCCAACCTATCATCCCACTACCACCAACTATCCAAATGGCTAAGTTATTGCAACCTATATGATCCAGGCAGAGCCCATATTGCCAAGTGGCTGCACTAGAAGCTTCTTAACATATGGCATCTCAAATCCCTTTGTTCCTGGGTGGCTTTCCACAAGTGATGTACACAAAGTAAACCATAGAAATGGGCCTTGTGTAACCACTCAACATAAACCATTCCTTCCATTCCACCCAGGTGTTTCATTCACTTAGTTGTTTTCTTAAGCAAAACACAAGTCCAAAGACATAGAAATATTTTATCATAGCATGAATATATAACCACCCTTGTTTGCTACTAGCTAGGCTAAGCATGGCATAGATAAGCATCTTAACTTAGAAATTTCTAGCAATTCTACAACTACTAGGGTTTCCCAAGCATAGCATATAGACCAAAATATTCATGCAAGTCTAGCAAAATATTTCTAGTGCATAGTTGAAAACTTTAGGAATAAAATCATGAAGCACCACTTGCCTTGGTAGTTTGGAGAGTAGCTACAATCCTCACAATCACATTTGCACCAAAATCTACACATAAAATAATGGCACAAAATCACATACACAAATAATACAAGCAAAAATACATGAATGTATGCAATATGCCATGTGGTGATTTTCTACACCAAACAAGAGAAGTGCACTGCACTGAATCATAAACAAGTACAAAACTTGTCAAATAAACTTTATTTGAACATTAAAACACTTTCCAAATAATTACTATACACATTTTATGCCTACAAATGTTTCTGCAAAAACAACCATTTTAACAGGGGAAAAACATTAAACACATTGCATAAATGGAAAGGATTTTCTCTCCTGATTCCATTAATATAAAATTTGTCAAATTTGGACGTGGGAATCAAAAGTTATGAATTAAACAAGTTTAACCAACTAATTGATCTTATTTAAAATTTTAAAACGAAGAACAATGCCACGCGGCCGCATCTGATTGGACTATACCGATTCGCGCGGATCACACTCACGCACCGTCAGATCTAACTAAAACGCACAGCTCAGATCTGCCCGTATCTCTTCGCCTGGCTTCTAATCTAAACCGCTGGATCTAGATCCAGCGGATCTAATCGTTTTGACTACAACCCGGTGGCGCAAATGGCCAGAACGGCGGCGACGGCTCTGCCGGCGATGGATCGGCGAATCTAGCTAGAGCTGGGGACAGTGGTGATTATTACTAGACTCGCACGCACACGAGGAAGCTCAATGTGGTCGTCGTGGGGACGGGGGCGTGCTGCTGTGGCCGTGGAGGCTCGTCGTAGTCGGGGACAGCGTCGGGCTTAGGTGGACGGCGACGTTGGCGACGTTCTGATCCGCCCTAACACAAACGGAAGGCATCAGCATGTGCACATCAATCAGGCAAACATGATAGGGTCAAGGGGAAGGCACGGGGCGGTCGAATCTCACCGAAATTTCTTGCCGGAGTTGGAGACGGCGTCGGGTGTTTGCGGTGCTCGACGGAGTCGATGACCTGGGGCAGTATAGGTCGAACCAATGGTGTCAGAAGAAGCGCAAGATGGTTGCAAAGCATCTCACGTGAACTAGAAAGCAAGGAGCACTCGATACTCACCATGATGGCTCGCCGGAGTGGTTCGGAACAGCGGTGGGCGAGCTCGATTGTGGACAGCCTAGCGGCGCTCTGCGGTTGGTGAGTGAGGGGAATGGAGCGGAGTGAGGAGGGTATCTTATAGCCGGAGCAGGGGTGGAGATCACGCTCGCATTCATCGTTAATTAAGTGGATTAACATCACGGCAGTGAAGGGGTAAGAAACGGGCAGCGACAGCGTCTACGCGCGGGATTTGGGGAAGAAGGAGCTGACGTGGAGAAGGTCCACCAGTCAGTGTCTGTTTAGGTAGTGCGGGGGAGGTGGGAAAAACAGGGAGAGAGGGAATTCCCGGGTGGGCTGGCTAGTGGGCTGCTTCTGCTTATTGGGCTCAAATGCTAGCGCCGGCCCTTTTCCATTTCCCTTATCTTTTTCTTTTTCTGACTGAATTTCCAGGAATCAAATTCAAACAAATTCAAAGCAATTCGAATTCAAATATTTTCTAGATTTTTGTAGAGTGTATCCTTCATATTTTTGTGCACAAAACCATGTGGTCTCTCTATACTTGCTTGGTCCCTTTGAAATAAACAAAATAAACAGTGACCTAGCACTTGATATGAATAAGTTTTGAAAATGGTTTTAAAACCATATCTGTTTTGTAAATTTTGGTTCAGGCACTAACATTAAACCAAAACAACAATAGAGCAAGAAAAGCTTAGTTAAACAAATAAACTCCTCAATTTAGAGTGGCAATAGATTAATAGTTGCTCACATAAACTAATGAGCATCAGATGCTCCTGTTTTTGAATTGGTTTTGAAATGGAACCCTAAATGCTCATGGATGCATGGATGATATGCATGAGTTTTGAAACATGATTTTAGGGATGTTACAGATATATTGGACCCTTCAAGATTTTAAGTCGCCGAGGAGAAGTATCATATCACATAGAACTACCGGAAGAGATGTCAGCCGTTCATGATGTGTTTCATATCTCATTACTTCGGAAATGCTTGGAAGTTCCAGAGAAGACGGAAGTGTTCAAGAACATCGATCACAGAGCAGTGGAGATCAACCTGGATTTAACCTATCGTGAAGTACCTGTTCGTATTTTGGAAGAATCTTTCAGAACCACCCGGACCAGGAGTATCAAGTTTCTCAAAATTTAGTGGAGCAACCATACTGAAGAACAAGCCACCTAGGAACGAGAAGATTACATGATGACTGAGTTTCCCAATTTCTTTAGTTCCAAGTTTGTCCTGAATCTCCGGACGAGATTCTGTTTAAGGGGGGAATGTTTGTAACATCTCAAAAATACTAATGAGGATATCAATTTCTAATCAACCAAAATTAGGGTTAACAAAAACTTTTAATAATAAACACTATCTTCATGCATGTGTATTATGAATGTGTATGAATGTTTACAATGCCATGTTTATTTGTGGTAAATGATGAGAAATGGTTTAAAGATCAAAACCATATCATCTAGGCCAAATCCAAACCATATAAAAAAAGAAAATTAATATATCAAGCATATGTCCTAATGGTCATTTTTGCAAAACTTAACACTTAGCTCACTTTGAGCATCTCTAGCAAATGATTTCAAATAGAAACAATTCCATTTCTTTTCTCCCCTTGCTAGAACAAGTAACAGTAAACACAGTGGAGCTTTCAAATCTTGCAGAAACAATTTCAAATCCATTTGAGAGGCAATTCAAAATTGAATCTATCTTATGCATAAAGATAGTCTTTTTTGGAAAACCATCAAAACCTTCACCACTTAGCAAACCTTTACACCCAGAGACTACCAAGATTATGACCAGCACACCCACCAAAAATAACTTGAAATTTTGAAAGTTTAGTTCTTGCGGCCATTTAATCAAACACTTGGTGATCACAGTACAACCTTACCAACTATTCACTGTTTTAATCAACCTTGTGATCATCTTTGTGACCTCACCGAGCTTCCACGACGTGCCCTTAACTCTCCCAGTACCAGCCCGTGCAATTGAGCTCATCTCACTCGCCATTGTGACCAGTAGAAATGTACCCGAGCTCACCCATGTCACCCCGACGCGGACACACTGCCACACACCACGCTTCCCTTGCCCATGATGTCTAGGAGTTAGCCGTGACCTCACCGTCCCTGCCTGTGCACGCCTCAACCAACGACCTCCCGCGGAGACGCCAAGACAGTCGAGCCCATTTAACACTCGACCAAGCTGATCTCCGCACCAGAGCTCCGAGTAATCCCGTGCGACCACGCTACGCCTCGCTCTCTCCTTGCGCCAATAAGTTCTTCGTGACAACAGTGATCTCCTACACACGATCGTTTGACCCCGCGCGCACCGTGACCACCATACTCCGTGACGAACGCGACGTGTACTGAAGCAGAGCACGGACGTTCTAGAACGATGGAGACCGTGCCTTGCCATGCCACTGTGCATGATGACCGCCCTGAAGCCATGCGTCGACCTACACCCCTGGCCATGCCGATAGCTTCATGTAACAATGTCGTGGATGAGCCCGAGCCATGCCGTCGTGCCCCCTTCGCCGCAGTATAAATAGAGCCCTCCCCTGCCTCAAAACGCACACCATTCCACTCCCCTTTCACCCAGCAATCTCTCTGACCCGTCCCTGGAGCAAGGCGAGCACCACACCGCCGGAATTTCACCGGAGCCCGCCGCTACAGTGAAGAAGAGGAACTAGCGCTAGGAGCCGCCCCAAGAGCTTCCGCAACCACCAGTCGAACCACCGTCATCGACTCGCTCGTTCTCCCACCTCGCCGTACTTAGCTGGAGCCCTGGTAAGCCCCCGACGACCCCCGCTGTAGCACTAGGGTTAGCATCTCACGCGCCCCGTGCGACAGAGACGACGACGTAGAGCCGTCGATCGTGCTCTAATTGTGCGGTCTAGATTGAAGGATACCGCTTCGCGTTAGATGAGCCACTAACGTGTGGGACCAACCCCGGTGCCGCTCGCTACGATCGCACTGCGTAGTTGGGCCGGCCTGTTAGTTTCCCACGCGTAGCCCTCCGATTCAAACTTAGGTTTTTCTTTTATTTCAAAATCCTATACTGTAGGCAACTTTGAAAATCAATTCAGGAAGATTCACTGGACCAAATTGAATGAAACCAATTTTGTTAGAAAGTATATGAAAATCCCTAAACACTCCTGTTGGATTCAAACAATTTGAATCTATAGATAACCTTTAGTAAAAATAACAAGAAAGTAGCTTTTACCACTTCAAACATTTTTCTAAAATCAACCATAAATGTTTTTGAGTTGATTCCAACTCCCAAAAATCACATTGTCCATGATCTATCTGAATATGTAAAAATATATAGATTTACATGCAGTAGTCTTGGACCAAAATTAAAGAATGGCTTTATAGTCATTTCTAGTCACACAAATATTATTAAATGGCATTGTTAAACTTTGCAATTTAGGCCAACCAAATTAAAATCACATTCCCAAGTATTGGAATATGTGGTGATGACATGTGTCAATAGGATCCCATATTTTAATTGGAGAATATTAAACCTTATGTAGTTTTTCAATGAGTAGAAATTACTTTTCTAAAATAAGCTAAATCAAATCTTGTCACTCTTTTCTTGTAATGATACAGATGATGCTAGATCATCTAGTGTGGATCCTTGTGTGTTAACTAGAAGTAGTTAAGTATTGTTTGGTGATTGTGTATCTTGTATTTATTTATAGACGCTAGTATTGTTGGGGGGGGACCCTGGATAGGGTCAAGATAGGGGAAAGAACAAAGGAGTCTCCCTTACCTTAAGCTGAATTACTGACTGTGTCGGCCGAATCATGCAAGATCCGGCCGAGATAAGTCGAGCCTTGGCAAATATAGAATGAGTAGCACATTACTCGGCCGACGTATAAGCTAAGTCGGCCGAATAAGGCTAATCGAATTGTATGCAAGTGAAGGCCAAGCCGAGTTATGCGAGATGAGGTCGAGTAACGTGAGACTTGCAGGAGAAGGAGGAGCCTATAATCAAACCCTAGTTGCGATCTAGGAGGAATCTAGACGGAGCCAAGCGCTAGGGACAAAGAGTAGAGCTGCAGAGGGGCAGACAAGCGTCACGGAGGTGACAGTGAGGAAGACCGAGGCGCACATGTGAGGGCCTCTAGAACCTTTCCACCGATAGAAGGGGGACACGGAAAGGAGCCGGCCAAGTTACCACTTTGGAACAAGCATATTCCAAGAATATGCTTGCCACGTCAGCCCTAGAAGGAGTCAAGGAATACCGTTATAAGGAGGGGTACGGGCTCCAGAGAGAGGGATCGATTCATTCCACGCCGAAGGGCTCGTGTAGTAGTACTCTTCTTCTCTTTGATACAGCTCAAGGAGCATTTGTAGTTCTTGAGAGGAGGAATAACGATCTACTTGTTAGTTGTTTGAGTGTAGAAATCACTACATATTCCCTCCCCGGATCCCTCTAGCATCCATTGGCCCCATACTTTAGCCTACCCATGGCATCTGTCGTGCCACCACTACGACAGCTGGCGCCCACCGTGGGGCCAGCAGCGGTGCTAGCTGGAGTCAAGATCCGGACGGGAAACTTCTTCCACACCGGCGAGCGGGTTGTCTCTGGCTTAGTCCAGAGATTTGATATCTGGGACTATGTCAGCGATAACACTGGCAGCTTTAGGAGGAAAGCACCCCCGCGCAACGGAATCTTCATCAACCTGGGCGCTCACAAGGTCTACGTCGGCGTCGACACTTCCTGCGTCTACCCGCGTCGAGTCATCAAGGTGGGAGAACCTCCCCTCTGTGAAGCTAGCGGTCCGCGTGGAGTTCGCCCCACAGGCAGCGTCGAGGTGATGATGATAGCCCCGACACCAGCAGCAGGAGCAGGCGCCGGACCAAGCAAGGACCCGGTGACAGGAGGACAGGTATCCACGAAGCAAGCAGCTCCAAAGCCCACCGAGGTAGATCCACAAGTAACCAGGGCGGACGAGGTGCTGGATGTGACTCCAAAGGCAGCAACGGTAAGATGGCCACCTCTAGAGAGACCAGAGAATATCCTTCAAACAACTATAGATAACCTAACTACGCATGTGGCGCCGATACTTGACCCGGAAAACGCACAGGCAGAGTTAGAAGAAACTAAACAAAAAGTGCAAGTGGAGGCAAAAAAGGTGTCGGCCTTGCGGGAATCCTTAAACAGGACTCTGCGAGAATACGCTAGGGCAAACAAGCTAGAAGTGGCTCCTGACCGAGTAGATGAGTTAAGATTAAGAGGAAAGAACCTCATGAATGATATCAACAAGGAGCACAAGGCTCGTCCAGATGAGTCAGTTGATCTAGGCTTGCCGAGGTACAGTACCCCGGCAAAGAACCTCAGGGCAGCCAATGCCGCAGCCCTGGAGTTGGAAGGGTTAAGCGGGGAAGCCCGACAAAAACAGCAAGAAAGAGTAAATGAGTTGGTACGCATTGCGAACCAGCAGAATGAGGAAATGCTTAGGGCTGACCCGACAAAGCCAGGAGCTTCTCGCATGGTTCATTCGGCAGGAGCTGCCCCCACACTATCTGCGGAAGTAGCATCCTCACCCGGAAACAATGCGCGAAAAGACAGAGCGGTGACTTCGGGAAAAATAAATAAGCAAATTGTCCCGTATGATCCGGCGGTGGCCAGGAAGGTTAATTTGAATAGAGGCAATGTGAGCCGAGGTAACAACGATGATAGAAACCCCGGCCGTGCAAATAGAGAGCACGAAAACCTCGGAAGGGGAAACCATGAGAACAATAACCCGGCGGAAGGGAGGAGGTACCCCCCGCAGGAGCCCCAGCCGAGGTATGAGCCTCGGCCAGAGCGAGAAGCAAGACCAGCTCCACAAAATCAGGCAAATGATAGATACACTGATGGCTACTCGGACATGGATTATGCAGAGCATGGTGGACAAAATCACTATGGAGTACAAGAGAGAATTATCTATAGAAACTTGGCATCAACTGATGCAAGATTGAATCTGGACAAATTGTATCGGTCCGAGCTGTTAGAAGAACAGGGTCCGCCTGGTCAGGTGTGTTTTGGACCTTGGATCATGGGCGAACCACCCGTGCCGAACTTCCAGTTGGCGAGGGGCACGAATACATACAATGGAAGTACGAAAACACAAGATTGGTTAATTGACTATGCCACGGCAGTAAAAATAGCTGGAGGAAATTTAAGATGGGCATTAAGATACGTCCCACAGATGCTGGAAGGACCGGCCAGAGTATGGCTAAACAATTTACCAACAGGAAGTATCAACTGTTGGTTGGATTTTGAAGAAATGTTTGTCAGCAATTTCACCAGTACTTATAAGAGGCCAAACATGCCACAACAGCTCGCAATGTGCAAGCAGAAGCCGAATGAAACAGATAGAGAATTCTTGACTCGGTGGTGCAACCTAAGAAACTCATGCGAAGGGGTCATAGAATCTCAAGCGATAGCCTGGTTTGCTCAGGGCTGCAGATATGCAAGCGTGTTATGGCAGAGGTTGCAAAGAGATATGCCAACCACATTGGCGGAAACCATCAGGATAGCAGATTCATATGCCCTAGGTGATCCGACTCAACCAGAGCTAATGTCGACGGAGCATCGGGAGCAGCAGGATCATTATGCTAGAGATGGAGCCGGATCATCGTGGCACAATGAGTACCCAGGCAGAAGAAGGGACGAGAGGCCGGATTACAGATATGCTTCCAATCAGGTGGCAGCAGTTGTGTAGGATCAGCCGAGTCATGGGAACAATCAGCGACAGAAGAATGGTCCTCAGTAGTGGACGCCGAGGAATGAAGGGAAAATGCAGTGGATGCTAGAACAGAAGAAGCAATGGAAAGAAAGGCCAAGGTACACATTTGAATCCATGTTGGATCAACCATGTAAGTTCCACACGCCTAACCCGGCCAAACCAGCCAATCACACTACTCGCCAGTGCGCTTGGATGAAAAATGCAATGGGAAACCCGACGAGCATACAAGCACCTCCTAATCAAGTACATCAACAGCAGCAGCCACAACTAACCGGGGCAAATGCGCAGCAGCTAATGTTACCACCACCCCCTCCGAGGTACGATAACTCGGACCGAAGGGATGTAGTACACCAAGTGGTAAATCAAAATCAATACGGAAGGGGGAACCCCGGGAACAATGGACGTAATGATTATAGGGAACATCACCAATCCTATTGTGTGTTCACAACAGAACAGCAAGATAGACAGAGCGTACAACGCCGACATATGTAAGTGAATGCAGTTATGCCGGCAGTACCAAAGTACATGCCATGGTCCGATCAAGAGATAACATCGAGCATAAAGGATCACCCGAAGATAATGCCGAACCCATGATCGTATGCATTGGTACTGGATCCGACGTTTGTCGGGCCTAACATCAATGTTAAGTTCTCAAAGGTACTTATTGATAATGGAAGTAGTATCAACATCATGTACAAGGATACAATGCATAAGCTCGGAATAACACAGAATATGCTGCAGCCCACAAGGACCACATTCCATGGGATAGTGCCGGGGCTCTCCTGCGAACCCATTGGGGAGGTCCGAGTAGATGTGTTATTCGGCACAAGAGAGAATTGCAGAGCTGAGAATCTGGAGTTTGAGGTGGTAGACCTAGCAAGTTGCTATCATGATTTACTCGGACGGCCATCATTGGCTAAATTTATGAGCAGCTGCCACATTACCTACTTGAAAATGAAGATGCCAGGGCCTCAGGGGGTAATAACAGTGGCTGGTGATTATAGGAAATCGATGGAATGTGCTTCGGCCGGGTCAAACCTGGCCGAGTCATTGGTAATTGCAAGAGAGAAAAGAAGGATTCAGGAAGTGTCAGCTCTGGCTCAGTCGGCATAGCTTAATATGCCGGCATTAGCCAATCCGCATGGGAGTGTGTCTTTCCAGCCGACTAAGGAGACGAAGAAGATCCAGATTGATGATCAGTTCCCAGAGTGCACCATCACGATTGGTGCTAGCCTAGATGCCAAATAGGAAAGCGAGCTCACCAACTTCCTCCGTGAGAATCGGGATATCTTTGCATGGTCAACTCAGGACTTGCAAGGTGTTCCGACGGAGTTGGATGAGCACTCTTTGCATGTGAGGCCAGGAGCAAGGCCGATGAAGCAACCTCTCCGCCGCTTCGCCGAAGAAAGGAGAAAGATAATAGGGGATGAGATAGCTCGGCTCCTTGCAGACGGGTTTATCATGGAAGTGCTTCACCCGGATTGGCTATCAAATCCGGTGTTGGTAGAAAAGAAAAAGGGTGACCCAAATGTAGTCGTCGTATGGCGAATGTGCATCGATTACATGAACCTCAATAAGGCGTGTCCCAAAGATCCTTTTCCTTTACATAGGATAGACCAAGTCATTGATTCGACCGCAGGCAGTGAGCTGTTATCATTTGTAGACGCGTATTCTGGTTTCCACCAGATACCGTTAAACCCGGCTGATCAAATAAGACTGCGTTTATCACCCCGTACGGGGCTTATTGCTATCGCACCATGCCATTCGACCTGCGTAATGCAGGAGAAACATACCAAATATGCATGCAAAAGTGTCTGCATGACTAGATAGGAAAAAATGTGCAAGTATATGTAGACGATGTGGTTATAAAAACCAAAGAGAGCAAAATGCTCCTTGAAGATATTCGACAAACATTCGCAAACCTGAGAAGGTTCCGAATGAAACTTAACCCGGAAAAATGTACCTTTGGTGTGCCAGATGGAAAATTACTCGGTTTCCTTGTGTCCAGCCGAGGTATAGAGGCAAATCCAACTAAGATCCAAGCAGTTGAAAGAATGGAACTGCTGAGGTGCCTGAACGATGTACAAAAATTTACAGGATGTCTTGCTTCTCTGAGTCGATTCGTATGTCGGCTAGGGGAAAAAGCGTTACCTCTATACCAACTGATGAAAAAATCCGACAAGTTCATCTGGACGCCGCAAGCCGATAATGCATTTCATGAGTTAAAAAAGATCTTGGTCATAGCACCGATTTTGGCTTCTCCATTGTCAAAAGAGCCTATGCTACTCTATGTGGCATCTACTAACAGAGTGGTAAGTGCGGTAGTTATTGTGGAACGGAATGAAGAGGATAAATCGGTACAAAGTCCGGTATATTACCTAAGTGAGGTATTATTGGCCTCAAAGCAAAACTACCCGCACTACCAAAAGATGGCTTAAGGAGTATACATGTCGTGGAAAAAACTCAAACACTACTTCGAAGAACATCCGATAAAAGTGATTTGCGAAGCACCCATAGCCGAGATATTAAGCAACAAAGATGCAAGTGGCCAAATAGCAAAATGGGCAATTGAGTTATCGCCTTATGCTTCGCAGTTTGATAGGCGAGATGCACTTAAGTCTCAGGCAGTGGCAGACTTCTTTGTGGATTGGGCCGAGGTACAGTATGAGACCCCATTACCAGATCCGAATTATTGGACAATGCATTTTGACGGGTCCAAGCTAAGAAATGGACTAGGAACAGGAATAGTACTGACTTCGCCGAAAAAAGATCAGCTAAAATACGTGCTTCAGATACATTTCGCTGCATCAAATAATGTTGGCGAGTATAAAGCACTAGTCCATGGCCTGAAGATGGCAAAAGAGATTGGCATACGACGGATCCTATGTTATGGGGATTCAGACCTCGTAGTACAGCAAGTATCAGGAAATTGGGACGCACTAGATGCGAATATGGCCCTGTATAGATTTCATGTGCAAAAGATCAGTGGTTATTTTGATGGGTGTGAGTTCCATCATATACCTCGGGCAGAAAATGACGCTGCGGATACACTGTCAAAACTCGGATCGACCAGGCAGTCAATTCCCCCAGGAATAGCTCTGGAGAACCTGAGAAAACCATCGATTACACCTTCGCCAGAATCCGAGTCAATTCGTATCTTGGCAGAACAGTTAGAAGGAAATGTCCCAATGGAAATTGACAAATAATATGACCCGAATTATTTAAGGGTTACTTCGGCCGACCCACGGGTAAACAGGGAAAGGCCCAAAGATGTTATGTCGGCGGAAATTATGGAAATTGACAACATAGTTTTCCCGGAGAAAGTCACGCCGACATGGGCACAACCCATATTCTCATTCCTTAAAGAGGAAATCTTGCCGGGTGATGAGGTCCTGGCTAGGCAGATAGTGAGAAGAGCAAAAGCCTACACGATCATAAACAATGAGCTATATAAGAGAAGTGTCACGAACGTACTGCAACGATGCGTTGACTCGGCGGAAGGGCAGGAAATCCTTTTGGATATACATCAGGGAGAATGTGGGCATCACGCCTCGTCGAGAGCTCTAGTGGCCAAAGCATTTAGGCATGGATTTTATTGCCCAACTGCGCTGAAGGAAGCAAAGGAATTGGTAGAGAGGTGTAATGGTTGCCAGAGATATGCCAGCAAGATACATCTGCCTTCGTCCGAGTTAAAAACAATACCATCACTTGGCCCTTTTCTGTATGGTGTTTGGATATGGTAGGTCCATTCAAGCCTGCCCGAGGCGGAATGACTCATATTCTGGTCATGGTGGACAAATTCACAAAGTGGATAGAAGTGAAACCGATAAGAAAATGTGACGGACCCACAGCGGTGAAATTCCTCAAAGATATTAGCTTGAGATATGGATACCCACACAGTATTATCACGGATAATGGCACAAACTTCGCTGAAGGAGCTTTTGCTAGATTCTGCCAAGAGAAACACATAAGACTAGATGTTGCCTCGGTGGCTCACCCGACATCGAATGGGCAAGTAGAAAGATCAAATGGACTAGTATTATTAGGAATAAAACCTCGGCTAATCGAACCGCTGCAAAGGTCGGCAGGATGCTGGATTGAGGAACTTCCAGCAGTGCTGTGGAGCCTCAGGACCACCCCAAATAGATCGACAGGGTATACCCTTCTCTTTCTCATATACGGGGCAGAAGCTGTACTTCCAGCCGACATAATGCATGACTCGCCAAGAGTGGTCCAATACACAAGTGTAGAGGTAAACGCAATATCGCGGCAAGACGATGTGGATTTGCTGGAGGAAGCAAGGCAATTGGCACTATCAATATCAGCTATTTATCAGAAAGAGCTCAGACGATATCATAGCAAAAAGGTCAGTCCAAGAGTTTTTAAAGAAGGAGATCTGGTTCTTCGGCTAGTGCAACGCATAGCCGGCATGCACAAGCTCTCACCCCCATGGGAAGGACCATTTATCGTGAGTAAAGCATTACACAATGATGCATATTACCTGATCAACACTCAGCCACCATAAAAGAACAAAGCAAACAAGGCCGGAGATAAATCAAAAAGACCATGGAACATAGCCTTACTTCGCCCGTTCTACACTTAGAAGCCCTATATTGCATATTGTGATGTGATGCACCAAGTCAGAATATCAAGCATGTATCAAACTTCGGCACCCCGAGCAATGACTCGGGGACTGCCCCATATTATTTCTTATTTTGAACTATGTATCAAACCTCGGCACCCCGAGCAGGGAATCGGGGACTACCCCATGTTATTTCTTATTTTGAACTATGTATTAAACTTCGGCACCCCGAGCAGTAACTCGGGGACTGCCCCATGATATTCTTTGTTTTTAATTATGTATTACATTCCGACAACCCGAGTAATAACTCGGGGACTGCCTCATGTTGTTTGATAGTTTTTGAGCATGTGTGAAACTTTAGCAACCCGAGCAATAACTCGGGGACTGCCTCATATTGCCTGCTGGTTTTTGGCATACATATAAGAGTTCGGTAACTCAAGCAATAACTCGGGGACTGCCCCAACTAATCAGTCATAAATCGCAAGATGCGATATAACCTTGCCTCGGCCATCAGATGAATAACACAGAGGAAACAACTAATGATTTCTAAAATCATAGTAACAAGAATGACAACGTCAGCAAGTCGAGGTATAATGAGGAAAGAACCCTATCTATATAATTTTACCAATGAATACCTCGGGGAGGGTACTAAGTCAATCTATGGGCTTAGAACATAGTACTTCAAGGATAAATTGCGAAAACGACAACTCTACAATCAAGTTTACATAAGAGACACAAGATGGATGCCGAACGAAAACAGTCATATGAGAAAAATATGATCCGGATTTATGAAGTTAAAGTTTGGAAAAGCAAAGATATGATTCACATAAACTCAATTAGATAGACTACCAAAAATTACCAGGGCGTCAGAGGCCACATGTGAAATGGTTCACATTATACCAAAAGGCGGTTAATTGTTTCAAAGACAGCATACACCGGGCATACCGGGGACTTAAACGACTAAGAGTTTTTTAACCTAAACACTGGCAGAGGCCGAATCACCCGTAGGAGGGGCAGTAGAAGCATCAGGAGCTTCGGACATGGGTGTCCTGGACACATGCGGAATGACCTCGGTTTCTGTCACATCCCAAGATTTTCCAAATCTTGTAATGTGAAAAATAAATGAATAGAATAAAACTTTGTTGATTTTCAAGGCCAGAAGAAACTTTTTGAATTCAATTGGGACTTCAAACCAGTTGGATCAAATAAAATCCTAAAGGAAATTAAAAGAGTAAACATTTGATAAAAGAAAATAAAATATTTTGGAACTACTATTTTGGATATTTTAAGTAAAAAGATTTGGTTTTCAAAGAGAAAAGAAATATTTAAATAAAGATTATTTTATAGAGCCAAATTAAACCTTGGCCAAGTCTTTGATTAAAACAATTTGTTTTGATAAAAATAGTAAAGGATTATTTAAATAAAATAATAAGGATTTAATATCCAATTTTTATTTAAGTAAAGGCTTTTCCCATTTTAAATAAACACCAAAACTTATTTATTTTGTTTTAAATAAGTTTTCCAAATATTTTATATTCTCAAATAAAACCTACTGAAGTGTTTTTGGTTTTAGCTTTAGTTTTCAAAATAAAGATATTAATAAAACAAATTCTATTTGATTTAATAACTAAGGTCCATTTTATTTAATTATTAAATGGATCCTAAAATAAAGATGTTATTTTGTTTTAAACAAGTTTCCAAATATTCTTTATTTCCAAATAAAACCTACTGAATGGCTTTGGTACTATTTTAGTTTTAAAAATAAATATTCTAATAAAACAATTCTTATTTGAATTAAATGAATAAGGTTTATTCATTTAATTGGTATTGGACCCTAAAATAAAATGTTATTTCATTTTAAACAAGTATTTCAAGTATCTTATATTTTCAAATAAAACCTACTGATTTGATTTTGAAAGTGTTTGGATTTCAAATGAAGATTTTATTAAATAAATCAAACCATATTAAATAAATAAAGGACCCTTTTATTTAATTAATGAAGGGATCTTAAATATTATTTTATTTTGAGATTTGGTTTATGTTGATAGACAGAACCAAAAACTCATTACAATTGTTGAATTGTTTGAATTATTTGAATGCTTGAATAGTTGGATGAAGTTCAAATCAGAAAATAGGAAATAGAAAAAGATAAAACAAAGCAAACAGAAAAAAAAATAAGAGTAAAACGACCAGCCCAGCTAAAGCACACCCCAGCCCAGTCCAGCCCATCTGCCCTCTCCCCCGAACCATTTTTTCCTCACCACAGAAGCAACCCGTTAAGTCACTGACCGGTGGACCTCCCCCTCGTTTCTTTTCCCACTGACCAGCGGACCCCACTCCTCCTGTTCTTCCTCCCCACCCGCACGACTCCTTCTCCCCCCTCGTCGCCGTTTCCTGCAGTAATCCCGCGGCTTCAATTCATCATAATGCCGGGCCTTTACCTCACCTTGACCAAGCTCGATAAAATGCCAGCATTCCTTCTTCATTTTCCCTCTGTCTCCTCCCCAAAGCACGCCCCTAGGCCGTCCCAATTTCTCCCCGAGCACCCTCTGTTCCGACGAAGTCCATAGCCGATTCCAGCGACTCGACACCACCTCCTGCCTCCCCGAGCACACGAGCACGCTCACCACACCCTGGCGCATCTTTCTATGCCATTCATTCATCCGCGGGTACCCTACAGCGTCGGCAACGTCGACGACCTGCAGCACTGCCGTCTGCCCTCTTCTCCGACGACGTCCCCAGGTAGTACCTGACCTCCCCTCCTTTCCCCGTGGACACGATGATGATCTCCAGGCTCGTGCGAACCTAACAGCATCTTCCATTTGTCCTAGGACGCCCCCTATCCTCGACCTCGACCGCGTGCGTCCGTCGCCAGAACCAACTCCGGCGAGGAATCCTGCCCGTCCCCGTACGCCCCTTCATCAACCAGTACCACGTTGAGCATCAGCAAACGTCAACGATTCCGGTGAGCACCTTTTCCTCCTCCCTTGCTTCCTACTTCACCGGCGCCGCCATCGTCTGGTCGCTCCGCCGCCAGCAGCCGCCGCAGCGCCGCCCGTCTAACGTCAAGCACCCCACAGCCGTCCGATCCCGATCTGATGGATAGGATAGAATAACTTAAACGCGAAGGGGTACATGATCTGGGCCATACGATCTGCTTAGATCCGACAGTCTGCACCGTGATCCACCCCGAACCGGTACCGTCCAACCAGAGTGTGCCGCGTGTCACCTATTCTGTTTAAAAACAGATTTGAAAACAGAATTATTTGCAAACTTCAAACCCCTGTAACTTTCAAACAACACGTCCAAAAATTACAAATTTTATGTCGTTGGATTCAGGAGAACAAGACCTGGCCAACCATGCCCTTAGTTTAGTAAATAGTATCTGTTATCTTGTTTGAATTTGCATAAACTTTTGTGTGCTTGTTTAGATTAGAAAAATTGTTTAAAAATGTTTTAGGGTTAAAACCTTTGCAAAATGGTTTGATGTGACCTTACTGACCCTAGGAACCAACCCTTGGTGTTAAAAATGATTTTGGAAAGATTTAGGTTGGATTACTTGACTTAGCCATTTTCTAGCCAAATAAAAAGAATGGTTTTTGTTATAAAAATATTTATGGAAAGAAAACTTTAAGAAAATGGTTTGATCAAACCCACTGACCCAAAACACCAAGTTTTGCAAATTAGCAACTCATTTGGTGAACAACTTAATAGTTTTGCCTTGATAAAAACATTTTTCACCACATGAAATGATGAATGGATTTAAAAAATGGTTTATGGATAAAACCCATTTGCAAATGACTTTGCCATTTTGGTAAATGACCAATTTGGAACTTACAAAGTTTACAAGCCTAGTGGAGACCATCCTTGCAATAGAACCAACCTTTGCATGCTTATGCATGACTTAGATTCCATTTCTTTGTGTGTGTGAAAAATTGTTTGTTTGACTTTGGTTTGGAATGAGAATTGAATGTGTGTTTTCTTGATTGACTTGTAGTGAAGTGTGAGACTAGCAAGATCAAGGAGTGAACCACCATTCCCTACCAAAAAGGCAAGTGATGCTTCATACTTTTGTCCCATTACTTTCTCTATGCATTAGTGATTTTGCTAAGTAAAACTTGCATGGATTTTTCTAAGTATAGACCTTGCTATAAGAAAACCTAGTAGATGAATCCTTAGTAGGATTTTCCTAAGTTAAGATTCCTATTACTATCAAGCTTAGCCTAGCTAATAGAAAACATGGGTGGAAAATATATTCACACTATGGAAAAATCTCTAAGTCTGAGGACTTATGTTTTTGTTTAATAAAACAACTAAGTTAATGAATCCCCTGGGTGGAATGGGCTTGCTTGGTGGTTTTTGGTTGAGTGGTTCACAAGGCCCATGTTTATGGTTGACCTTGTGTATCTCACTTGTGGTATGCCACCTAGGAACAAAGAGATTTGAGATGTCAAATGTTGAGAAGCTTCAAGTGCAACCACTTGGCAATATGGGCTCTGCCATGATCATATAGGTTGCAAGAACTTAGCCATATGGACAGTGGGTGGTAGTGTTTGATAGGTTGGAACGCGTCCATTTTGGTCTAAGGGAAGGCTTCTGAAAGATTTTGTCTTGGGAAACCAAGTCTTGTGGGGAAAGTGCACCACCTCTGCAGAGTGTAAAACCTAAGTACTTAGCCATGTCCCTGGTAAAGGACAATTTGGGCATCAAGACATGGAAGCAATCAAGAATCTCATCATTCAAATTTCTAAGTTAAAACTTGTGGATTAAACAAGGGTTGTTTGAAATCTTCAATCTTTGATTGAGAGATGCCTTGAAGGATCTTCAATCTTTGATTGAGAAAATGATTTTGTCAAAGCAAAAACTTAGTATTTTCAAATGTTAAGGAAAAATCTATTTTGAGCAATGCAAACCTCAACTCCAATTAGCCAAATGCATATAGATGATAGACACCACTATACCACCATAGTATCACTTGCCAATACAATTCAAATGTATTGACCCTTTGTGGCTGTAACTTGTATGTTGCAGGTTTGATTTATTTTAGTGAAGATTGATTGATTAGGATTACAAAGTCTACAACCAACATCTGCCTGTGGCACTTTGAAGATGAAGGACCCCATGACTATAGTTATTCCGCTGCAATGTAATGTAATAGCCAAATGAGCTATGTTTGATGTAATAAACTTATGTTATTCCTGGTTATAAAGTTATATTATGACCTTTGTTTCTTGATATTACATCTTAACTGTGGATGCTAGCTATTGATCCAGGGACTAGCATTGTAAACACAGGAGGCTCTATCTTATTAAAGATTGGGACCTCTACAGTTTCCTTCAGAGGGGTATCTTTAGGAGCTGGGCACTCCGAGGTTGTTTGGGCCTCTGTAGAGGTTACCTAGGCATCGACAGAGGCCGTAGTAACCTCTGGGGCAAGCTCTGGCTGCTGGGAGACACCAACTAGGGCTCGAGAAGTTTCGGTTCCTTTTGAAGACGATCGAGCGTCGCCATCCCCATCTAAGCTGTCATTGGAATCAATGGCATTATCCGAACCATCATCTGATTCATCTTGATCAGCCGAGTCAGCACCAGATGCATCTTCAGCTTCGCCATCATCAACCGGGTTTGGAAGAAAACTCGGCCCCTCGATCCAATGATGCACATCAGCATACTCGATAAGATAGAAGGAACGGGCTTGACGGCGAGTAACGAACTCCGGATTCTCAACCCAAGGAGAGCCAGTGCGCAAATTCATCAGAATATCGAGGGAGATATCCTCGTACCAAGACAAAACAGTTGTAAGCGCCATATCAGCACCAGCCCTTCCAGTAGATTCCCTCCAGAGATTAAGTTGAGTCTGAGATTCCATCAGCCTCGCCACAAGCACTTCCAGTTCATCGATATCCGGCGCATTCGGCCAGAGAACATGGTAGGCTCGAATGGCTGCTTGCACCCGATCTCTTCCCATAATCTTCATTGGTCCAATAGCAGCGCCAACGGCAATTAAGAAATCTTCTATGGAATATTCTTGACTCGGAGCAACGGGAACACCTCGGCGCTCGCGAGCAGAAATCACAGCCTTGGATCTCACATGTTTAGCTTCTGGAAAGTGATCTACACGAAAGGACTTCATATGAATTAAAATCAGAAAAGAAAGAGAATAACTCAACAAGAGACAGAAACTTACGATGAATGTAACTCAGCATTTTCTGGAGATCCCGGGACCAGTCGGTCCTACTCTTCTCAAAACGAGTGATTTCCTCGTTCATTGCCTGGTTTTTTAATTCGGCGGCATCAAGAAGTTCCTTGTCCTTCTGCAGCTGCAGACTTAGTCGGTTCTTTTCTTCAGAGAACTCTTAATCAACTTTCTCTAACTCAGACTTCTGAGAAAGCTTAAGAGATTCAACCTCGGCGTGCAACCGGGCTATCTCGTCATCTTTTTCCTTGAGTTGTGCCGAATGAGCGGCAGCTTGTTCTAAAAAATGCAGCATCATATCAGGCATAGATATGAATTCTTGATGCGATGCTGCAAGCGTTCGTAACTCGGCTATACCAAAGACAGAAGGTCGTAAGAAACCCAAGATTTACCTTGAACAAAAAGTTGATAAATTAAAAGGCAAAAGGAGTAACTAACATTCAAGAATGCCAACTTTCTTCGTAAGTCGAGTATTCAGGTTGTTGATACTAGCTGCGTACCAGCAAGATACAAGTTAGCACGAAAAACTAAATCTTTTACAAGGGCAAGATAAACTAAACGGATTTGATGGTTTACCAATTTTCTTCACAACAGGGACATTTTGCTCAAATTTATCTTGAAGTTTCTTGTGCGCAAAAAGCAACCTTTGAAATTCGGCGGTCCGCCGATCATGGGCAACCTGAAAATGACAACAAGTTACACAAAGATAAGACAGATCCAAATCAAGTAAAACTTGACTCGGATCTGGATGGGTGGATATTCAAGAATAAGACAGATCCGAATCAAGTAAAGCTTGACTCGGATCTAGATGGCTAGATATTGAAAAGTAAGACAGATCCGAATCAAGTAAAACTTGACTCGGATCTAGATGGCTAGATATTCAAAAATAAGACAGATCTGAATCAAGTAAAACATAACTCAGATCTAGATGGTTGGATATTCAAAAGTAAGATAGATCCGAATCAAGTAAAACCTGACTCGAATCTAGGTGGCTGGATATTCAAAATAAAAACATACCCGAATTAAGTAAAACTTGACTCGGATCTAGATGGTTTGATATTCTAAAACACGGTTAATCCGAATCACGAAGCAAATCGACTTAGCATGTAATGCATTTAAAACAGGTGAAGCTTCCAAACGAACAACAAATTATCCAGTTGCAAGCTTCGGGGACTAGTGTATATATAGTATCATCTAAATAATAGACAAAGTATCGACGAAGGTGCGTACCTTGTTCATCTTATCACTCTCAAGGACAATCTTAGCAGCCAGATGCAAACGACTGCTGATGTCGGAAAGCTAAAATGGTTGGCTACTTGAATTGCCCTCAAGTTGATCGGCGGCATTCCAGTTGTTCGCATACTCCACCAGTGAGCCGAGGCTATGCCCGCTCTTAGTACGGGTCAGCACTTTACCTCGGGCCTGCTGCGTAACTACAGCCGCCGTCGGACTCTTATGAACAATAAGCTGAGTGTCGGTAGCAAGGGAGACACCGGGTTTAGCGGTGGAAGCTCCTTTACGAAGTACATCAGCAATGCTGGGCTGAGAAGAACTTATTGGCCCCTTCTGAGATGCCGAGGGTTTAGTAACAACGACTTTCTTGCTCTTAGTAGAGACTTCGACAGGGGCAACGACTTCAGCACTGGGTATCACGTCCTTGGCGGTAGGAGGACCTACAGTTTCTAAAGGGGGCGAGGTAGTAGTATCCTCGGTAGGAATTGGAGCAGGAACTGGAGATGCGGGGATCAAAGGATCATTGGGGGAAACCTCGGGGGTCTTAAGAGGGATAGCAGGGTCGGCCGGGTGATCCGGCATAGGGGTTTCGTCGGCAACAACAGTGGGAGCAAGGGGCTCATCTTGTCGAGGGGATACATTAATCGGCACTGGAGGAGAATCGACATGAGAGGGACTGAGAACCCGAGTATCCTCCGGAGGTGGGGAGAAGAGGGCCGAGTAGTATGGGTTGTTATACTCGGACCGCTTGGCTTTGCGGAAAGAGGAGCTCTGCAAGAGAGTAAAAGCTGAATCAGAAACAGAAAGAGAGAAACAAGAAATACAAATGAAAATAAACTCACCCAGTAACCCCAGACATGGTCTTACGCCTTGGGATATGCTGAGCGGATTTCTTGACTCGCTTCTTGGGGGCATCACCAGAAGGATCCGTCGAAGCAGGGCGCTTCTTCGAAGTAACAGGAGCCTCGGAAGCAAGAGGTTCGATGTCGTGCACCTGGCCAGCTTGGTTAGCTGGGAAAGAAGAAGCCGGAAATGCGTAAGAGATAGGCACCGCAACAACTACCTCGAGAATTTGGATGTCGTCTGAATCACCTTCATCAGCGAGGGCCGAGGTCTTGCTCCGGGCATGAACAAGAGCAGCATCCGACTTAGGAACGAATTCCTCCGGATCGGGTTCTCCATTGTCTAGGGTATTGCGGTCAGCAGGCCAAGGAAGAGCCAGAACCTCGGCATCTTCTGCGGTCTGCTCAGGAAACCTCTGCGAGAAAAGTGAATAAGAGTTAGCAAAAGAGCAATGGAAAAACAACTCGAAAGAATACACCTACCTGATGAGGAGGGTTCCCGCGAGAAAATGGCCTCAATCCCCACGTCCATTCCTCGGGCATTTCAGTCTTAAAAATAGCCCGGACACGTTTATAGATTTGATAACTATCAAGCTCGACCGTAGAAACTCGATTGGGATCCAGAGGACCACTCATATAGCAGAGCTTGTGAGAGCGAAGCTGGAAGGGTCAGATTCGGCTGCTAACGAACGCAATCAGCAAGTCTTCACCTCGAAGCCCAGCACGAGTCAGTTCCTTGAGCCGGAGCTCAAATGCCTCGGCAAGAGCATGGCTTTTCCTCGGGTTGTAGATCCAGTTCTTCTTTGAGGGAGGACCGATAGAGAAAGCGGGGAGCCGATTCTTATCTTCTTTCCCAGTATTCTTGACGTAGAAAAATGATTTATGCCACTTCTTACAAGATTCGAAGCCGGCGACCCGGGGAAACATAGAGTTCTTCCGAGGTGTAATGGATGCAGCCCCGCATTGGGTGAAAGATTTTTCAGAAGGATGCAGAGATTTATCCGGCACTACATTAGCTCGGATCTGAAAGAATTTGGACCAAACGTCTACGGAAGGCCAGAGGCCGAAATACCCCTCCGAAGCCGAGATAAAAGCCGACAGAGAGGCTACGGCATTAGCCGACAGATGATGCGGATGAAGGCCGAAGTAATCTATGAAGATCAAGCGAAGTCACTTAGAGGGAGGCCGAATCCACTAGCAAAGTGGGAAATTAAAACTACGTACTCACCCTCATTGAGAACAGGGGAGGATTCTTTTCCGGGTAAGTGACAGCCTACCTCGGCAGGAATTCGGCGTGTTTTAATTAGCCATTCTATCTCTCGGCGAGTAACCGTGGAACCCTGCCAGGAACCACGCTCTGGACCGACCGCAAGGTCATCTTCCCCGACAAGAACGCCGCTAGCGGAGCTAGACATGGGCTCGTCAGAGGAATCGACTGAAGAAAAACTGGCGGCGGGGAAAGGCCTAGAGGTGCAGGGCCCCATCGCGACGGTGACAAATGCGGCGGCAGAACAGAGAAAGAACCGCCGCGGGGAATATAGGAAAACTGGAAAAATGCCTAACACTGGGACCTAGCCGTGGCGCTACAGAAAAACTCACCGGCAAGAACGCCAAAAAGGGGGCGTTTCGGCGAGGTCGCAGGAGCCAGAAAGCCGCGGCGTGTTCGTCGAGGGGGAACAGCGTTGGCGCGGCCACTGGAGCACGAACGGCGGTGGCGGCGCGAGGAAGAAGACGAAGGGAGTTGAAAGGGGGAAGTGAATCATCCTACCCCGCTCCCCTCTTTATAACCGCATAGGGTAAACCGTAGTGGGATCGTGGCTGTGCCACGCTAACCGCGTTATCGCGTGTATCGCTTAACCGCTCACGGGTAGTGGAGCCACAGCGAAAGCCACATGGCACAAGAGGGGATCGTGACTTCTGGCTGCTGCGGTACTCGAGGCGTCACTGCGCCAACGCGACGGGCGTAGTAATCACTATAGCGTGTCAATAAACACTGTAGAGGAACAAAAAACTAGAGAACAATGATGATTGGTACACGTAGGACGAGGCTTACCCGGGAAGCCAAGCAAATACCTCGAACGAAAGGAGATAACCCGGAACATAGTCCACAGCGGGAAAAGGATGAGATGAGGAAGAGGATAACGGAAAAAGAATGTCGGCTAAGAAATACCTTGGAAAGTGTCACATCCCAAGATTTTCCAAATCTTGTAATGTGAAAAATAAATGAATAAAATAAAACTTTGTTGATTTTCAGGGTGAGAAGAAACTTTTTGATTCCAATTGGAAACCTTCAAACCTTTTTGATAAACAAATCCTAAAGGGATTTGAAAAGTTAAACAATTAATAAAGAAAATATTTTGAATAAGTGGAGTTACTATTTTTGGATCTTTAATAAAAAGATTTAGTTTTCAAATGAAAAGGTAGAAATATAATAAGGATTATTTTATAGAGCCAAATTAAACCTTGGCCAAGCTTTTGAAATAAAATGGTTTGCTTTGATTAAAAGAGTACAGGTTTATTCAAATAAAATAATGAGGATTTATTAATATCCAAATTTATTAAAAATAAAGGTTTTACCATTTAAATTAAACATCAAAAACTTGTTAAATTATTTTAAACAAGTCTTCCAAGTGTTTTATATTTTCAAATAAAACCTACTGATTTGGTTTTGTTAATATTTAGATTTCAAATGGAGATTTTATTAAATAAATCAAAACCTATTTGAATTAATAATTAAGGTCTATTTTATTTAGTTATTAAATAGATCCTAAAAAGAATAAAAAATTATTTTATTTTGGGACTTGGATTTGTGTTGTTAAACAGAACCAAAACTCAATAAAAAGTGTGGTAGAAATTTGATTGATTTGAATGTTTGAATTGGTTGATTGAATTTCAAAACAGAAAAAGAAATGGAAAAAGAAAAAGATTCAGAACAGAAAAAAATAGAGCAAGGACGGCCCAACCCAGCTAAGCCCACCTGGCCCAATTAGCCCAGCTCCTCTCTCTCCCAAAGAAAAACGTTTCGCACCCAGTTTTGAACCCACGCAGACGCTGACAGATGGACCCCGTTCCCTCTCTTTTTCTCACGCTGCCAAGCGGACCCCACCTGCCTCGTCAGCATCTTCAACCGCGGACTCGTTCTTCCTCCTCGCTGCCGTTCACTGTCAATCAAATCCTCGAGTAAATTCACATAATTTCAGCGTTGATTCCGCACGGTAACCTCGCTCACTTAATCGCTCGCGTCCCCTTTCTCTTTCCCCTCTCTCACTCGACCCTCTTTGCCCTCAGGCTGCCCGCATTGCTTGCGACAACCTCCCTGCCTCCAACGAACAACCCCGGCAATTCCGGCCAGTCCACGCCCCCCCCCCCCCCCCCTTGCTCCCTGGCGCACCCGAGCTTTCTTCCCACCTCCAGGCGAACCTCCCAGTAGCCTCAACTTACTCGCTCTTGACCCACAACATCGGCATCATCGACAACAGAACAGCGCCACGTCTGCTCCTCCTCCGGCGAGTTTCCCAGGTAGTGTCTGACCGCCCCTCTTCCCCTCTTTCGCATACGAGCACTCACCACAACCTTGCGCGTCTAACCACACCTTCCTTTCTCTCTGGCGTGACCCATAGCGTCGCCTTCGTCAGCATCCGGGAACACCTGACGCCAGAAGCTCCTCCGACGAGCAATCACTGTCGCCCCCGTGCACCCCCTGCTCTCCTACGACCACGTTGAGCACCAGAATACCACGGCGAACCCGGTGAGCATATCCGTTCCCTCCCTCGCTTCTTGTAGCCGCCGTAGCACCGCCAGCAGCGCGTCGCCGCCGCCAGCCACCGTTGAGCGCCGCCGGGTTTTGGTTAGTGTGTCAGGAGCCGTAGGATGCGAATCATCTGGATAGGATTAGATCCAATCAAAAGGGTACGCGTCCATCTGTGCCGCATGTTTTCAGTTAGATCTAATGCTCCACGCCGACCGATCCGTGCGAACCGTTTTTGTCCAATCAGAAACAGACACGTGGCCTCTGTTTGATTTAAAAGCCAGAAAACTTTCTATTAGATGTCCATTTTGTAAAATCTATAACTTTTGATCCACACGTCCAAATTTTGAAAATTTTATATCAATGGAATCAGTGGAACAAGCCCTATCCAACCATGCACTTTGTTTAGTAAAAAGCTTCTGGTAAAATGTTTGTTTTTGCAGAAACTTGTGTATGCTTGTTTAGATTGTAAAAATTGTTCAAAAATGATTTTGGGGATAAAATCTTTGGCAATTGGATTGTTTTGAACCTACTAACCATAGGAAACACTTTGTGAATTCAAAAATGTATTTGGTGAAACAAAAGAATGAATCTTGGATTTAAACCATTTCTAGTCAAATAAAAATATGGTTTATTTATTAAAAATGGTTTTGGAGGAAAACCTTTGAGAAATGTTTTGGAAAATAAACTCTCTGACCCTAAACACAAATTTTTATGGTTTGAAAACATATTTTGTGAATCCTATAGATTAATGCCTTAGTAAAAAACATTTCTACACCACATAAAATGATACCTTGTTTTGAAAATGGTTTATGAAGTGAAATGTTTTGCAAATGACTTTGCCACTTTCTAAAATGACCATTAGGTGTTTTCAAAAGTTTATGACCCATTAGAACCACTTTTCAAACAAAACAAAGCTTGGCATGCTTGCATGCATTACTTTGACTTTATCATTTCATGTGATGTTTTGCTTGATTGGTAGAATGAAATGTTGTTTGCTTGATTGAATTGTAGTGACTTGAAGATTGTGATTGTTGCAAAGACAAGGAGTGAACTTATACTCTCTACCAAAAAGGCAAGTGATGCTTCATACTTTGTCCCATTAATTTCACTATGCATTAGTGATATTTCTAAGTAGGCCTTGCATGGAATTTTGCTAAGTATAACCATGCTATGGGAAAACCTAGTAGATGAAACCTTAGTAGAATTTCCTAAGTTAAGATTCCTAGTAATATCATGCTTAGCTTAGCTAATAGAAAACAAGGGTGGAATATATACATTCATACTATGGAAAAATTTCTAAGTCTAAGGACTTGTGTTTTTGTTTAATAAAACAACTAAGTTAATGAATCACCTGGGTGGAATGGTAATTGCTTGGTGGTTTTTGGTTGAGTGGTTACACAAGGCCCATGGCTATGGTTTACCTTGTGTATCACACTTGTGGATTGCCACCCAGGAACAAAGAGATTTGAGATGTCAAATGTTGAGAAGCTTCAAGTGCAACCACTTGGCATTATGGGCTCTGCCTGGATCACATAGGTTGCTAGAACTTAGCCATTTGGACAGTTGGTGGTAGTGGGATGATAGGTTGGAACGCGTCCACTTGGTCTAAGGAAAGGCTTCTGAAAGATCTTGTCTTGGTGAAACCAAGTCTTGTGGGGAAAGTGCACCACCTCTACAGAGTGTAAAATCTAAGTACTTAGCCATGTCCCTGGTAAAGGACAATTTGAGCATCAAGACATGGAAGCTATCAAGAATCTCATCATCCAAATTTCTAAGTTAAAAACTTGTAGTTGAACAAGGGTTGAAAGGATCACCAATTTTTATTGGGAGATTCCATGGGAAAAAGATTTTGTCAAAGCAAAAACTTAGTATTTTCAAATGATAAGGAAAATCTATTTTGAGCACAGCAAGCCTAAGCTCCACTTAGCCAAATGCATATAGATGATAGACTCCACCATACTACCATAGTATCACTTGCCAATACAATTCAAATGCATTGACCCTTGTGGCTGTAACTTGTTATGTTGTAGGTTTGTTTGATTAGTGATGTTTAAGTGATTAGGATTACAAGTCTACAACCAACATGTCTACCTGTGGCACTTTGAAGATGAAGGACCCCATGCTTATAGATATTCTGCTGCAATGTAATGTAATAGCCAAATGAGCTATGTAAGATGTAATAAATTATGTTATTCCTGGTTATAAAGTTGTATTATGACCTTTGTTTCTTGATATTACATCTTAACTGTGGATTCTATCTATTGATCCAGGGACTAGCATTGTAAACACAGGGATCTCTACCTTATTAAAGGTTGGGAACCTTATAGAAAGAAAGAAGATAAATGTCTGGAAACTGATGTGGCCTGGCCAAAGTTTCTGGCAGGACCGCACCAGCTTCAGGTAATAATGTTGGGGGGGTGACCCCAGATAGGGTCAAGATAGGGGAAAGAACAAAGGAGTCTCCCTTACCTTAAGCCAAATTACTGACTGTGTCGGCCGAATCATGCAAGATCCGGCCGAGATAAGTCGAGCCTTGGAAAATATAGAATGAGTAACACATTACTCGGCCGACGTATAAGCTAAGTCGGCCAAATAAGGCTAATCGACTAGTATGAAGGTGAAGGCCAAGCCGAGTTATGCGAGATGAGGCTGAGTAACGTGAGACTTGCAGGAGAAGGAGGAGCCTATAGTCAAACCCTAGTTGCGAGCTAGGAGGAATCTAGACAGAGCCAAGCGCTAGGGACAAAGAGCAGAGCTGCAGAGGGGAAGACAAGCGTCACGGAGGTGACAGTGAGGAAGCCCGAGGCGCACATGTGAGGTCCTATGGAACCTTGCCACTGATAGAAGGGGGACACGGAAAGGAGTCGGGCGAGTTACCACTTTTGGACAAGCATATTCCAAGAATATGCTTGCCACGTCAGCCCTAGAAGGAGTCAAGGAATCCCTTTATAAGGAGGGGTACGGGCTCCAGAGAGAGGGATCGATTCATTCCACGCCGAAGGGCTCGTGTAGTAGTCCTCTTCTTCTCTTTGATACAGCTCAAGGAGCATTTGTAGTTCTTGAGAGGAGGAATAAAGATCTACTTGTTAGTTGTTTGAGTGTAGAAATCACTACATCTTCCCTCCCCAGATCCCTCTAGCATCCATTGGCCCCATACTTTAGCCTACCCATGGAATCTCCGTGCCACCACCATGACAAGTATCAATCCGGGCTATGAGGAGGAAGAATTCTACGAAGAAGAGGAAGAGAACTACAACCACTGTACCAACCAATGCAAGCTATACTGTGCAAGCTAGAACTATGCATGCTTTTGTGATACCACCTTGATTATACCAATCCCAAGTTTTACTTGCAAGCTTTATCTTTTCTCCCTTTTATCAAGGTTGCTCAATTAGTTAATTAATTTGTGATTAGTGAAAAAATAGGAAAGATGCTCTCAAGTGCATAAAACTAGGTGTAGGTAGTTACACTTGAGTAGTACCCCTCAAATAGTGACACCCTCATTGATAGATGCTAGTGCTAAACTAATCTTGATCACTATAGATGGGAACAAATGATTATGAAAACCTTGGAATGATGAGTCATTCTATTGAAATGTTTTGACATGTGTTATGGACACAATGAGTTGAAGATGATATTGACTTTGATATAAACTGATGGTTGGGTTCGGATGCGATACCATTCCAATTTTACCAAAACAACCACAATACCCAAGTTTGGGTAGAGCTTAACTAGAAGTTTATGTGTCTTAGTATGGGTTAACTCGCGGAATGAGGTGATCTGAGGCTACCTTGTGAAAATGAATGTCCACCTATGCAGTTTCCAGGATGACAAATGGTCATGCCTGGGAGACCAAACTCATAGGGGAGCTGCCTATACTAGGGTGTGTAATTGAAAGGTTAGGATTGATTATCCGCATACCAAGTATGATGATTTAGGGTTATCCCTGACGGATGTATCGAATGTTGTGGTGAAAGTGTACCACTTATGCAGAGTGTCAAACTATTCGAATAGCCGTGTCCGCGGTCATGGACAATTGGATGGCCATACTGTTCCGTTGTCAGATGTTTTCAAAATGGCTTGTCACTTGAAGTATTACTTTGACTTGATCCCACAAGGTTGTGGATATGAAACTAGGTTCCCACTTGAGTAATCTAGACAACTAAAGTTAGGTCTTCATTAATAAGTACCTCTGAAATAAAATTGGCTTATTGCAAACAAACCTAAAGCTTAGGATTCCTACTAGAATGGTCTTACTGCTTTAGTGATAGTTTGCGAGTACTTTAAAAGTACTCATGGCTTTGTCCCTGGATATTCCCATGGCCAGACTACGAAGGAGAGTACGAGGAGGATGGACATCAGGACGCCTTCGATAACTAGAATCATCTCCCTGATGAGCTCAGATCACTGTAGAGCTTCGTTAGGAAACCCCAAGAGGAAGGTGTGATGAGCACAGCAGTAAGTTTTCCCTCAGTTATGAAACCAAGGTTATCAAACTAGTAGGAGTAAGGAAACAACTCCAAGGTGTTGCTAGCAACTTGGAATCCTGCACAACACAAACTCAAGACTTTGCCCCAACTTACAGTGAGGTTGTCAATCTCACTGGTTTGTTGAAAACAAAGGATTAAACGTATAGTGTGGAAGGTAATGGTTACTTGCAGAAAGTAAATGGTAACAGTAGATGATGTAACAATAGTAAACATTGGACCGGGGTCCATAGTTCACTAGAGGTGTTCTCCTTAAGAAAGATAACAAAACATGCTGGGTGAACAAATTATAGCGGGGCAATTGACAGGACTGAGCAAGGCATAACAATGCAAATACTAGACATCAAGATTCCTATGAGATTTGATTGGGCATTACAACAATATACATAGATCGCCATCCAACTACATCTATGACTAATACTCCACCTTCAGGTTATCATCCGAACCCCCTCCAGTATTAAGTTGCAAGCAACGGATAATTGCATTAAGCAATGTGTGTAAAGTAAAAAATACAATTGTTCCATGAACAAAAGATTGTTGTTTTCTCCCTAGTAGAAACAGCACATCTACAACCTTAGAGATTCATGTCACTTCCCCAGATTACTAGAGGCATGAACCCACTATCGATCATAAATACTCCCTCTTGGAGTCACTAGCATCTACTTGGCCAAGATAGCTACTAGAAACGGAGAGCATGCAAGATCAAAAACAACACAGACATGATAGAATCAATAATCATAAAACATGATAGAATCAATAATCATTCTAACATAGTATCTCAATATCCATCGGATCCCCGCAAACACAACATGCATGATTACAAATAGATGATATCGATCATGAACGAAGCTCACAAGATCTAAACATGATAGCACAAAGGAGGAGAAACAATCATCTAGCTACTGTATGGACCCATAGTCCAAGGGTGAACTACTCACGCGTCATACCAGAGGCTGGCATGGTGATGAAGATGGCCTCCGGGATGATCTCTCCCCTCCAGCAGAGTGCTGGGAAGAGCTTCATATCCCCCGATCTAGGGACGAGGGTGGCGGCGGCTATGGATTGTTTCGTGGAGATCTAATCGGGTCCTTAGAGTTTTGGCATCGGGGGATTTTATGGGCGAAGAGGCGAGGCAAGAGGGCGGCCAAGGGGGCCACACCCTGCACTGGCATGGCCTAGGGTGGGCCCGCGCCTGGGGGGTGGCCGCCCTGTGGTGCCCCTCCGTCTCTCCTCTAGACTTCGTGTTCTCCTCGGTGAAATATTGACTTTGGCTTTTGTCCCGTCCAATTCCTAGAATATTTCCTTACTAGTTTTTCTGAAACCAAAAATAGCAGAAAATAGGCAACTAGCACTGTAGCATCTTGTTAATAGGTTAGTCCCAGAAAATGTATAAAAATACCTCAAAGTGTAGACAAAGCATAGAAAAGTAGATACTAAACAAGCATGGGACATAAAAAATTATAGATACGTTTACGACGTATCAAGCATCCCCAAGCTTAACTCCTGCTCATCCTCGAGTAGGTAAGTGATAAAAAGAATAATTTTTTAGGTGACATGAACCATCACAATCTTGATCAAACCATTTGCAAAGCATTGAAAGCTGAGATCAAAGTACTCTAAACATGAGTATGAAAGATGAAGTTCTAACAATAATACATAGCAACTATGTTGCAACATGAAAGGATACAAACAAAGATCATGAATAACGATGCATTGTAAGACGTTTTTTTGTTTCACATATAGAAAACATATCATAGTGTCATTCAGTTTGTCCCTCATGGAGTAGCAAAACATAAATGCATAGGACACCTTCAAAGTTCATAAGGGTGACTAGATACAAATAGTTCAAGAACACGCAATAACAACATTATGAATCAATCAATAAGTTTTGGGACAATGCACATAAAACTAAGAATGACAACTATGCTCTCTTAATTGGTGTCTAAGGATAGAAGGTGGAGACTCAATATAAAAGTGGAAGAAAGGCCCTTCAAAGGGAAGCAGGGATTTCAGGTTTCATAAAGAGCTTCCAAAAATTATGGTACTTGTTAGCTTTCATCTCTCATTGCCCCTATCATAAGTATCTTGCAGTGATTAAGGTTAAAGTGAACAAAGGATGGAGTATATGCTTGATAAATCATAAGTTGGCAATATCATGTCCCTTGAGTACGAGGGCCGTTCCTCATGCTACTCAACTTTAGTTACCGGTAAGTTCTTGTCATTGTAAATATATGTGTATCATAGAGAACCGCCAACGGGGTACCCCTTGCCCCATGACACAGGAGCTATCCCATATCAAAATGACAGGGTGATACGTCCAAAATGTATCTACTTTCCCAAATAGTTTTGCTATTGTTTCTCCTCTAATTTGTGTGATTTGGATACAACTAACACAGACTAACGTTGTTTTTAGCAGAATTGCTTTGGTGTCTAGTTTTTGTGCAGAAAATCAACTTTCCGGAAAAATCCCGGAAAATATGCCAAAACTCCTATTTTACCAGAAGACTCATGGAACCAGAAGATGAGACGGAGGAGGGCCAGAAAGGGCCCACACCCCTGGCCACGCGGGCTAGCCCAGGCCGCACCTAGGAGGGGTGTGGCCACCTCGGGCACCCCCTCGGCCTCCCTCTTTGCCTACATAAAGCCTTTTGAACTAAAAATGACGGGGGGGTCCGATGTTTTTCCAGATAGAGTTCTTCTACGCCACCACCAGAAACCGTGATTCGGAACCAGAAACTCCATTCTGGCACCCTGTCGGGACAGGGAATTGGAGGAGATCATCGCCATCATCATCACCGACGCCTCTCCATCAACCATCCATGTTTCCCCCATCCATGAGTGAGTAATATCCTGTTGTAGGATATGGGGATGGTAGGGATTGGATGAGATCTATCATGTAATCGAATAAGATTGTTATGGCATGGTGCCTATTATCTTTATTAGTGCTATTTGAATTTGTTGCAACTTGTTGTGCTTAATGCTTGTCACTAGGGTCCGAGTGCCATGATATCAAATATGAATATGTTATTGATTCATGATCATAGTATTGTTGGTGATCTTATCTACAAGTTGTGTACACATATCATTGTCCAGAACCAAAGGCCCTGAAGTGACAGAAATTGGGACATCCGGAGGGGATGGCTATGATAGGAGGATCACATGTGTTCACCGAGTGTTAATGCTTTGCTCTGGTACTCTATTAAAAGGAGTACCTTAATTTCCAGTAGATTCACTTGAGGCCCCGCTGCAACGTGCTGGCAGGACAAAAGATGTTGTGCAAGTTCTCATTGTGAGCACTATGACTGTATATGGAACACATGCCTATGATTTTTTAGTACTTGTATGCTTTTATCTTATTTATCTCCAAATTCCCTAGCTCGAAGTTACATGAATAGTCTCGTCCATGCAACGCCCGTCCATCCATCCCTATGCCTACCGCACTCAAATCCTACTGTTTGCTACTATTGTTACTATTGCCTTTGTTTTACTGTTGTTGTTACTTTGCTATTGCCACTACAAAACTATTGCTACTGATAAACTACTGTGAGCAAGACTATTTCTAGGTGCAGTTGAACTGACAAATCAGTTGTTAAGGCTTATAAGTATTCTTTGGCTCCCCTTGTGTCGAATAAATAAATTGGGTTATACTACCCTCAAAGACTGTTGTGATCCCTTATACTTGTGGGTCATCAAGACTATTTTCTTGCGCCGTTGCCGGGGAGCATAGCTCTATTTGTAAGTTCACTTGGATTGATTATTGTTCGCTGCTATCCTTATCATCAAGGGGAAACTCATGATGGAAAATTTCCTATATTACCATCCACTACAAGAAGAGGTACAGTTCTAAACACCTCTGCTTCTCTTGATTCACCATCTGTTATAAGTAAGCTTGTCACACCACCACCACATACACCTGCTACACACACTTCTACTACTGCTGAATCTGAAATTGCTTCTGATGCTCATGATGTTACTTCTACTATGCTTGATGAGAGTGGTTCATTAGGTACTTTCCTATATGCTACTATTGCTAGAACTATATTGGGAAACACTAAAACTCCTAGTGAAGACAATATTACACATGTTAGCTCACCTGAGTCTAGAGAGAGTTATGATATTAATGATGGTTACATTGAAATGACTAACGAATTTATTGAAGAGTATCGAAAGACACGAGGTGCTAGTGCTATTAAGAGTCTCCTTGAGAAACGTACTATTATACCTAAACTTTTTCCTGATGCTAAGTTTGCCACTTCTCCCATAGACATTAAAGATAAATATTATGATTTCTCTCTTGATTTATCTTATATAAACATTGTTGAGAAAGAACCTTTTTGTGGGACTGAGAATGAAAAGGCTGTGGCACATATGAATGAGCTTTCTACTTTGAGTGCCTTATTTTCTGATAATGTTAAGATGCGCACCTACTTTGTTGCTAAAATTTTCCCTTTTTCACTAAAAGGGGAAGCTAAATCTTGGTTTAATAGTTTACCTCCTGGATCCATTGATAGCCCTGATTGCTTGATTGCTACTTTCTTTCAGAAATATTTCCCTCCTAGTGCTAGACATGCTGTTTTGCAGAAACTTTTTTATTTTAAACGGGGAGAAGAGGAGAAATTGCTTGAGTCATGGACAAGGTTCTGTGCCTTGATTCATGAACATCATGGATGTCCATTACCCAAAATGAGCTTCTTGATATCTATTATAATGGACTAACTGATGAATCTAGGACATACTTGGATAGTTTTGCTGATTGTGATTTTAGGAAAAAAAACTACTACAGAAGCTGAAGAATTAATGGCTAGAATAAGCAAGAATTATGATGATTGGACTACACCTGAGCCAACTACACCTGAACCAATTGTGCCTGAACCAATTCCAACACCAATACCAAAGAAGAGGGGAGTGATTGAATTAAATGATGAAGTGATGAAATAAGCTAAGAAATGTCTTAAGGAGAAAGGTATTAGATCTGAAGATGTGAAGAATTTACCTCCTATAGAAGAATTATGTAAGCCAATCTCCCACTCATCCACTATTGAGGTACACTCTCTCCAACACTTTGATGAAGGTGATATTCCTTATGGTAAACCTCCTGATCAATGCCTAGAGGAACTTGACATTTTTATTGTTAAACAAGGTAATTTTAATAAACAAGTTCAAAATCATTTATTGGAAAACTCTAGAGCTATTAATGAGTTAAAAGATATTGTGGAAAGAACTGCTAATGATGTTAAAATTCTTTTTAAACACTTACAAATGGTTCAAACTCAAATTGATCAACTTGCTAAGGTACAGAAAGATATGCTAGTCAATGCTTCTGGAGATAAACATGCTTATGGAATTAGAACTAGGAGTGGTGCTACCACTCAGGATCCAGACATCCTAAAAGAATTGAGTAGGATTCTCAACAAGCTGAAAATAGTGGTAGTCCCCGTAAGAGAAAGAAAAAGAAACATAAGATAGTTGATGAACCACTTGAACCTGCTATAGATCCTAATAGTATATATGTCTCTGATGCTGAAACTCAAAGTGGTAATGATAAAAATGATGCTCCTGATCAGGAAGAAATTGAAGAAGAACCTGAGAAGCACACTAAGAACACTAAGTACACTAAGGAATATTTTATTGCTAATAAACATGGTAGTGAAAGATAACCTTGGGTGCAAAAACCGATGCCTTCTCCTAATAAGAAACACAAGTCAAAGGAAGAAGAACACTATAACAAGTTTTGTGAGTGGATGAAACCTTTATTTTTGCAAATTCCTTTGACTGATGCTATTAAGTTGCCTCCTTATTAAAAGTATATGAAGGATATTGTCTCTAATAAAAGGAAGATTCCTAATGAGGAAATTTATACTTTGCTTGCTAATTATTCCTTCAATGGTAAGGTTCCAAATAAACTTGGTGATCCAGGTATTCCAACTATTCCTTGCTCTATTAAAAATAATTATGTTAGAACTGCTTTGTGTGATTTGGGAGCTGGAGTTAGTGTTATGCCTTTTTATCTATACAAGAGACTTCAACTAGAGAAATTAATACCAACTGATATATCTTTGCAAATGGTTGATAAGAGCTATGGCCTAAATTCAATTGAAAATATTTAGGGCATCAAAGTTGGAGAAATATATTGTCCCATTCCACAAAAAAGTTTTGAAACTATTATGATTGGGACTATTGCTATCAAGATTGAGGTATCATAATCATTTTGTGAAATGCAAAGTTTTGTTTCATATAAAATTGTTTTTGTAACAAGACTTGATTAACCTTGTTAACAAAGGGATTTTAATGAACAAAACAATGCTTTCACCATGGTTATACTTGCTCACTTTTATTTTACTCCTTTCCAATCTTTGCTTTTCCTCTTGTTAGTCCTAGTTTTGCTAGTTGCTTGCTTTTTAGAGTGTCTTAGAACTTCTGTAGTTTTGGTTTTGGTTTTCTTTTGTGTCTTTCAAAAATCTTTTCTGCGAGAAAATCAATTTTCATAAGCTGGAAATTGGCCAAAAATAAAGTTTCCCGAAAAATTCCAGAAAATTTATATTAAATGTTTTCATGAAAAAGGGGGCAGAGAGGCACCTGGATTGACCCAGGGGGACCCACCAGGCCAGCACACCCCCTAGTGGCGTGGCTAGCCCTAGGTGGCGCCTGGCCCAGGTGTGGTCCACCCCTGTCCCCCCAAATTGCCTCCTTCTAGCCACTTCTTTCTCTCTCTCGAAAAACCCCGGAAAATTTCTCAAAGCTTGAGTTCCTGCTGTTCTTGCTCCCGACTTTCGATCTCCTTGCTCAGCCCATCTTTGCTGCTGATTTTTGGAGGGATTGCTCTCCGGTATGTGCCTCCTCCGCTTGTCCAATTAGATTTTTGATTGGTGGATTATATCTCGAGTATTTTTCTACTATAGGTGACTGGTTGTGTGGTCTTGCATGATTGTTATATGCTTACATATTTAATTTTGATGCATGTTTAGCCCTCTATCAAGTTCCTATAGTAGTTCCTCATCATTTATCAACTTGGAAATCACTTGGTTTGATGTTTGTCTAAAAATTTCAGAAAAGAAGATGAGTGAGTACCAACTGAATCAACATGAATAAAAGGTACCTGAGCCAATAAAAGTCCATCATGAGGAGGAGGTTTTCTCTTCCATATATCCATGCCCTGAATTTATGAGAGCTGCGAGGATCTTTTAGGATTTCCAAACTATGATTTCTAATGCAGGGTTGGAGCATTTTGTTGGAGGAGAACCTTACCAATATGTGAAACTAACTATGTCTGTGGTGCAGGACTTCGATTTAGATGGTCCTTGCCTAACCCCATGGTTCACTACAAAATTTACAATATAGCTGCCAACCTCCCTTTTGATGATTTTTGTGCAGCTATCAGAGTGCCACAGTGGGGTTCATGTGAGAAGATTAGAGAGAGGCCTACGCCACTCATGGACTTATATGCAGAGATTTGCTAAGGATGCAGCTTTTCAAAGGAGAGTGGTAAAATTCAGAATATTCATTACCCATCCATTCGTTATTTTTCCTATTTCATTTCCAAGTGTGTTCTTGCTAGGAAGACTGCTAGAAAATTATCTTCATTTGATCTAGACTTTATCTCAGCCGCCTTGAAATGAGATAGGACTTATAACTTGGGTGCTTTGATAGCTTTCGGTCTAGCTGCTAACTGCGAGAAGGGTGGAATTTGTGGAGGTCTTATAGCATCACGTTTGCTAGTTTTTCATGGTTTAGAGCCTCATCATTCAGATTTTCAGTTCCCCATAGAGGACTTGATATCAATTCCATGGTATAGCATAAGTTTGTTTCTTCTTGGGCTAGTTCGAGCGAGTTACCTTATGAAATAACCTTTGTCAAGAGTGGTTGGAGAGGGGGTAAGACTGAGAAAGTAGTCCATTTGCCTGCACCTGCTTTGTTTAACTTTGATAACATGCAAGGATGGTCACTCACGGAGGAAGAACTTGACACATATATGGCAGAGCTCTCCCAGCAAGAGGAGAATGTTGGAGAGGATGCCGAAGATAATTCGGTTCAGCCCTCCAACATGGGGGAGTCTTCAAACCAGTAGCCCTTTTATGATTGGGGCGCTTCTTCTTCTTCTTCGCGAGGGCCTGATTATGATCATTCCTATGATGATCCACCGGCTTGGGGCTACTACCCGCATTTCGATTGATCCCCACTTAGGCCAAAAGCCTAAGCTTGGGGGGAGGTATACCGACATTACACTCATCTACATATCATGCTTCGTCGGTACTTTGTATATCCATGTTTCACTTTCTTTTTAGTTTTTGTTTCCGCTTTCCAAAACACAAAAAGACCAAAAATATTTTTGTTGTTTCTCTTGGCTTGTTTCTTTTCTTTTTAGCTTTGGTTTGATTTAAGATAAATCCAAAAATATTTTTCTTTGTTTGTTTTTGCTTTGAGTGCTTGCTTTAAAAATCGAAAACCCAAAAATATTTGTTGTTCTTCTTTGGTTTTGTGAAGTTCGTTGCAGGGTTCAGCGGTCCTCAATGGAGTTTGGTTTCATGTTATTATTCAAGACACACAAGTGAAAAGGCAATAATGATGATTTATGACAACTCGAGGTGTGGTAAGAGGCTGGTAATGAACTCTATTTGTCTTCATTTTTGTACATATACTCATCATTGTGGGAATGCTTAGTCTGTTCATGTAAGGTGTATGTATTTATTGGATGCTTAGTAGTTCTTGCTCTCTTATGATTAGCTCCAGCTTGCTAATATTTTGTAGCATGTCATATGAAGGTTTGCCTGCATTATTCTATTCATAACTTGGTATGACATTGTGGTATCCTCCTATAAATGTTTCATTTGAATTGACTTGGCACATGCTCACGCATGCATATGACTGAACAAAGTCTGTTAAGCCTCGATGATTTATTTTGCCTCGGAGTTCTGGTATCACTTTTATGCCATAATTAATTCTATTTTGTTGCAAGCATGATTATGACAGTTATTGCTCTCTTGATTGTTTCTCCCTCTGTATTGCTATCGTTCACTTGCACTGAGTATGAGCTCTACTTGTGCATCCAACTCCCCAAAACCAAAATTGTCAAAAAGTGTCCACCATACCTACCTATTAGCATCATTGCTATTCTGTGCATATCTATTATGCCTCGTTTTCTTCCAAATAAAATGTTTGCTTGTTATGGGAAAGTTAGTTAGTAAAGCTCTCATGAACTTGATGGCACACTTTATTTTCTTGCACTTAATAAACCTGAACCATTGTGACTATCCATGAAAGTTATATGCTTGCAAATTATAGGCTGGGAATTAGCAGAACCATGTTGTCACGAGGAACGCTTTCAACACCTGTAAATATCTACCCAGTTGATATCATGCTATTTTGTTTATGGATGTCGTCGGTGTGAAATAAAAGGGGATCTTGTAAGTCCATGGAGTTATGTATATGTGTTATAGAAACACCTGGGCCGCTAGCCTAAGCCATGCCCAATCATGGTGGAAACTTGCAGCATCACCATAGTGAGCAATCTATGAAGCATTCTTCTTATCTAAAAAAGAGAGATAGAAAAAAGAGATTGAGAAAAAGAAAAAAAATATATGAGAAAAGAGGAAAGAGAGAAAAAGCACCATTTTCCCATGGTAAAAGATTCCTGAGATGCTTGATACGTCGGAAATGTATCTATAATTTTTTATGCTCCATGCTTGTTTAGTATCTATTTTGCTTTACTTGTCTACACTTTGAGGTGCTTTTTTACATGTTTTCTGGTACTAACCTATTAACAAGTTGCAATAGTGTCAGATGCCTGTTTTCTGATGTTTTTGGTTTCAGAACAGTTAGTAAAGAAATATTCTCAGAATTGGACGAGACAAACACCAAAGTCAATTACTTTCCGTGGGGAACAAGAAGTCCAGAGGAGAGCCGGAGGGGCCAGCCAGGGGGTCCAGACCCACCCTAGACGCGGGTGGGCCCAGCCCCGCGCCTGGCTAGGGTTTGCCACCCCTGGTCGCCTCCTCAGTCTCCCCCTTCGCCTATAAAAATCCCCCGATGCAGAAACCCTAAGCACCCAATCAAATCTCCACGAAACCGTATGTAGCCGCCGCCACCATCGTCCCTAGATCAGGGGGATCTGAAGTTCTTCCCGGCACCCGGCCGAAGGGGAGATCATCCCGGCGGCCTTCTCTCTGGTATGATGCATGAGCAGTTCCACCTTGGACTATGGGTCCATGTAGTAGCTAGATGGTTGTATCTCCTCCTTTGTGCTTTCATGTATAGATATTGTGAGCTCCATTCATGATCAAGATCTAATCTATTTGTAATCATGCATGTTGTGTTTGCGGGGATCCGATGGATATTGAGATTATTATGTTGGTTTGATTAACGGTTTTGTCTTTATGATTCTATCATGTCTGTGTTGTTTGTGATCTTGCATGATCTCCGTTGTTAGTAGCTATCTTGGCCAAGTAGTTGCTAGTGACTCCAAGAGGGGGTATTTATGCTCGATAATGGGTTCATGCCTCTAGTTTCCAAGGGAAGTGACAATAATCTCTTCGGTTGTAGATGTGTTGTTGCTACTAGGTAGAAAAAAAGGTCTCTTGTTCATGGAACATGTGGACTGTTTACCTTACACACTTTGCTTAAAACAGTTGTCTGTTGCTTGCAACTTAATACTGGAGGGGGTTCAGATGATAACCTGAAGGTGGACTTCTAGTCATAGATGCAGTTGGATGGCGGTCTATGTATCTTGTTGTATTGCCCAAACGAATCTCATAGGGTCTTTCTGACTAGTAATTGGATTGTTATGCCTTTCTCAATTCCTGTCAATTGCCCTGCTGTAATTTATTTACCCTTCATGCCATGTTGTTTATCTAAGGAGAGCACCTCTAGGGAACTATGGACCCCGATCCAATCTTTACCACTGATACATCTTCCACTATTACTTGTTTACTTGCTGCAAACCATTACCTTCCACACAATACGTTTAATCCTTTGTTACAGCAAACCGGTGAGCTTGACAACCTCACTGATTCGTTCGGGCAAAGTCTTGAGTTTGTGTTGTGCAGGTCTCTGCGTTTCTTGCAACACCTGTGTGACGTTTCCTTCCTCCTTCTGGTTCGATAACCTCGGTCTCAACTGAGGGAAAACTTGCTGCTTGCTGCTTCACACCTTGCTCTTGGGATTTCCAATGAAGCGTTCCACGACAAGTGTTGGGCGCCATCAAGCTTTCTGGCGCCGTTGCCGGGGAGGCTAAGGACGTCTTCACAAGGGGAGCCCTTCACTTCCTTTCTCTTTACTTTTTTTAGTTTGCTTTGTTTATTTTGCTTGGTTTTGTTTGCCTCTTTTCAAAAAAAAACCAAAAAATTAGTCTAGTCTAGTTTGGTTTGCTTTCTTTATTCAAAAACAAAAAAATAGTCCTTGCTCTAGCTCACCATGTTGCTCCCCAAGTTCGACCTGAAAGATCTTGCAATAGGTAGCGGCTCCATAATTGGGAAAGATAATATTGAAGAATTTGTTTAACTATGTTAGCAAGCATGAAGATATTGAGAATAAATCTATAGCAGAGCTTTCTCCTAATTATGAGATTGCTGCAGATTCTTTAGTTCATATGTTGGAGGCTATGTTTGTTAACCTTAACCCCTTCATACAATTCCTGTTCCTAAAACTAAAAGAAGGAAAGAATGTTGAAAAGAGAGAATTCATCCTTGAAACTTTATCAAAAGAATTTCATGATGTTGTTAGGGAGGCCAAAAAGGTTTTGAGCGTTTCAATATGCTAGGATCAAGTGTAGATGTTGTGGGTATTTCTGATAAAACTAAGCCTAGAGAAGAATTTAAGATACCCATGCCCTTTAAGCTTGTTGGAATGCATGAAGCCTTTGAAAAGAATTCTGATTGGATTGCTCCTGAAAATATTTTTGATGAAAGTAGTAGACCAAAGATATATAAGAAGGGATCCTCCAAAACCCATTTGGATAATATACCTATCATAGTTGAAGATTTTGCAAGTATGAGTGTTAATGCTTCTTCATTTGAAAATACTTGATTCTTCTTGCTTCTTGTGCCTAACTTAAAGACGTTAAAGAAAAGTACTTATTGGGAGATAACCCAAGAGTTTCCTTGAGTCTTGGAAGTTATTACTTCTGTAATGACCTCTCCTTATCCTTTTTGTTTGCTTTTTGTGCCAAGAATGACCTCTAATGAGAGGGAAGTAAGATTTGGGGAGTTGCTGTCTCGAAACAGATTTCTGTCCTCCACCAAAAAAAATCGTAAGGAGTCTCTGTAACTCGGATTAAGACGAACATTTACGAATAAATCCCCCAGTATGTTAGCTAACTTTATTTGAGCAACAGAAGATGTTCGAAAAAATTGGTTTCTACCTGCTGGTATGTTTTGACCGATTTCTGCCATTATTTGCATTTGCTTCTTATTGATTCCTTTTTGAGTTCTCTTTAGGTGAATTGAGATTTTTGAAGGAGTTACTATAGTAGCTTGTGTTTTTAGTGAAAATCCTTGTTGTTTCAAAGCTTTGCCATAGGTCTAATATCTTTTGATAAGCTAATGTTGCTAATGAAGATTGTGTGAAGGAAAATTTCAGGTGTAGAGAAAGAATGATGCAACGAGATGAAGAATGGACAAAAGATCAAGCTTGGGGATGCCACCATGGTGTCACCCCAATAAATATCCAAGAGGTACAAGCGTCAAAGCTTGGGGATGCCCAAGGCATCCCCTTCTTCATTAATAAAAAGCTCAAGTCTGTCTAGACACTTCATTTTTATTGTTTCATGCACAGTTGTGTTGTTCTTGGAGCGTCTTAGTTTTTGTTTGCTTTGCTTAGTTTGTTTAGTTTTCTTAAGTAGTTTGGACCCCTGTTATCATTGTGTTGTTTTGCAAATAAGTTTGCTTAGTGTTTGAAAGGAGTAGTAAGTTCTTGCTTGAAGTGCAAGAGGAGCTCGCATTGACTGTGACTTAGACTTTAGCATGACATGCTAGGTGTTGTTTTGAAATTATGCTTAGTGATTATTATTGTAGCATGTCTTGTTCCAAACAATTGGGATTGCTTAGTGTGCCTTGAAGAAATCATGCGTTGTTTTATCATGCAAAAGCATAGTATTGTGGTATTCTCCTTTGATGCTTTGCTTGGGTTGACTTGGGACATGCTCACACCATGTTATGACTATGACAAGTCACCATTAGCCTCTATGATCATTTAGTCCTTGACTTGCAGTACCACTCTTTTCTTTGATTAGTATGCTTTGTTGCACTGCATGATTATGGCCATTATGCTCTCTTAGTTGGTTGCTCCCAGTCTTTTGCTAGCCTCCACTTGTATGAGTAAGTTCTACTCATGCGTCCAACCCCCAAGAAACCAAGTTTTTCCAAAGTGTCCACTATAAACTCCTATGCATGGCGTGTTACACCATTCCAAGTATATTCTTGTTTTCAACTATCTTCCAATTAAAAACTATTTTGTCATGTGAAAACTTAGTGATTAAATCCCTCACAAACTTGATGGCACACTTTAATTCTTTGCCCCTAATAAACTTGAACCATTGTGATAGCTTTGTTGTATATGCTTGCACCTATAAGTTGGAATTATCAGAACCGTGCTGTCACGGGGAACATTTTCAACATTGCACTTGTACTTTGTACTCAGTTGATATCATGTTCTTTTGTCTATGGATGTCACCGGTGTGAAATAAAGAGGGAACTTGTAAGTCCATGGAGTGTGTATCATGTGTTAGAGAAACGCCTAGGCCGCTAGCCTAAGCCATGCCTAATCATGGTGGAAACTTGCAGCATCACCATAGTGAGATATCTATGAAGCATCCTCAATAAAAAGCTATGCATATGGTAAATAAAATGATTGCTGAGATGCTCATTGTCTTCTTGCCTTGTCATTTTGGTTATGGGAAAGCTCATGTACCATGTGCAAGGGGTACCCTGTTGGCGGTTCTCAATGATATGCAAATACTTACAGTGACAAGAACTTACCTGGCCAAAGTTGAGTATGCATGAGGTGTGGCCCTCATATTCAAGGGACTTGAGATTTCCAACATATACTTCGTCAAGATTATACTCCATCTTTGACACTTTAACCTTAACCATTTCAAGATGCTTATGATAGGGGCAATGAGGGTTGAAAGCTAACAAGTACCATAATTTTTGGAAGCTCTTTTTGAAACTTGTAATCACTGCTTCCTTTACAAATAAAAGGCCTTTCTTCCACCATTATTGAGTCTCCACCTTCTACCTTTAGGCACCATTAAGAGAGCATAGTTGTCATTTTGTGTGCAGTGTTCCAAAGCTTATTAATTGATGCATATTGTGATATTACTTGTTCTTGTGCTATTTGTTTCTAGTCACCCTTGTGAACTTTGAAGGTGTCTTATGCATCTATATTACTACTCCATGAGGGACAAGATGATTGCCACTATGCTAAGTTTTATGTATGTGAAACAAACAAACATTTTTCAATGCATGTTATTCATGATCTTTGTTTGTAGCTTGCCATGTTGCATGCATAGTTACTATGTCCTATTGCTAGAACTCCATCTTTCATGCACATGTTTAGAGTTCTTTGATCCCATCTTTCAATGCTTGCAAATGGTTGGATCTTTATTGTGAGGGTGCATGTCGCCTCAAAAAAATATTCTTTTTATCACTTACCTACTTGAGAACGAGCAGGAGTTAAGCTTGGGGATGCTTGATACGTCGGAAACGTATCTATGCTCATTGTCTTCTTGCCTTGTCATTTTGATATGGGATAGCTCCTGTATCATGGGTCAAGGGGTACCCCATTGAAATTCTCTATGATACACATGTACTTACTATGACAAGAACTTACCTGTAACTAAGGTTGAGTAGCATGATGAGCGGCCCTCGTACTCAAGGGACACTTCTTTGTTGAGTCACCACTTATTCTATGAGCACCTTCTTGAGAGCATAGTTGTCATTCTTAGTGTAATGTGCTTGTCTCAAAACTTGGTTAATTATGTCATGACTTTGATGCTTGTATCTTTGATATCTTTAATTATAGTCTTAACTTGAACTTCAGAGGTGCCTTGGCATTTATGTTTTGCTCCACAATCAAAGGCAAGTGAGATACCGCTCTATCATACCATCTTATGAGCATTACAATGTTGCTTATGTTTATGGTTCATGCTACTTATTATTATTGTGTTGGAATCTCTTCATAGCTTGCAATGACTATTGAATAGACTTAGTTGCATACTCCTTATTATGAATTGTCTAAGTACAGATCATATGTTGAGAATATTTACAACATATGAAGCAAATGTGTTCGTGAAAGTTTCTTTTATTGCACTCAGTTTTCAACTGAATTGCTTGAGGATAAGCAATAAGCTAAGCTTGGGGGAGTTGATACGTCCAAAACGTATGCACTTTCCCGAACACTTTTGCTATTGTTTCTTCTCTAATTTGTGTGATTTGGATATAACTAACACGAACTGACATTGTTTTCAGCAGAATTGCTTTGGTGTCTAGTTTTTGTGCAAAAAATCAACTTTCAGAAAAAATCCTCGAAAATATGCCAAAACTCCTATTTTACCAGACGACTCACGGAGCGAGAAGATGAGATGGAGGAGGGCCACGAAGGGCCCACGCCCCCTGGCCACGCGGGCCAGCCCAGGCCGCGCCTGGGAGGGTGTGGCCACCTCGGGCACCCCCTCGGCCTCCCTCTTCTCCTACATGAAGCCTTTTGACCTAAAAATGACGGGGGGTTCAACGTTTTTCCAGATAGAGTTCCGCTGCACCGCCACCACCAGAAACCGCGATTCGGAACTAGAAACTCCATTCTGGCACCCTACCGGGACAAAGAATTGGAGGAGATCATCATTATCATCATCACCGACGCCTCTCCATCAACCATCCATGTTTCCCCCATCCATGACTGAGTAATTCCTCGCTGTAGGCTATGGTGATGGTAGGGATTGGATGAGATCTATCATGTAATCGAATAATATTGTTAGGGCATGGTGCCTAGTATCTTTATTAGTGCTATTTGACTTTGTTGCAACTTTTTATGCTTAATGCTTGTCACTAGGGCCCGAGTGTCATGATCTCAGATATGAACATATTATTGATTCATGATGATAGTATTGTTTGTGATATTATCTACAAGTTGTGTACACATGTCATTGTCCGGAACCAAAGGCCCCGAAGTGATACAAATTGGGACAGCCGGAGGGGATGGCTGTGATATGAGGATCACATGTGTTCACAGGGTGTTAATGCTTTTCTCCGGTACTCTATTAAAAGGAGTACCTTAATTTCCATTAGATTCCCTTGAGGCCCAGCTGCAACGGGCTGGCAGGACAAAAGATGTTGTGCAAGTTCTCATTGCGAGCATGTATGACTATATATGGAACACATGCCTATGATTTTTTAGTACTTGGATGCTTTATCTTATTTATCTACAAATGTCATAGATCTTGAAGTTACATGAATAGTCTCGTTCATGCAACGCACGTCCATCCATCCCTATGCCGCACTCAAATCCTACTGTTTGCTACTATTGTTACTACTGACTTTGTTTTACTATTGTTGTTACTTTTCTATTGCCACTACAAAACTGTTGCTACTGATAAACTATTGTGAGCAAGACTATTTTCAGGTGTAGCTGAATTGACAACTCAGTTGTTAAGGCTTATAAGTATTCTTTGGCTCCCCTTGTGTCGAATCAATAAATTGTTTATACTACCCTCGAAGACTGTTGCGATCCCCTATAATTGTGGGTCATCACAAGGCAACAGACAGTGAGCATCTCAGCAATCCTTTATTTACCATGAGCATGGTGCATATTTTTTTTTCTCTCTTTTTTCTGTATATTTTTTTCTGAGGATGCTCCATGGATTGCTCACTATGGTGATGCTGCAAGTTCCACCTTGATTAGGCATGGCTTAGGCTAGCGGCCTGATGACCCACAAGTGTAGGGGGTCGCAATAGTCTTTGCGGGTAGTATTACCCAATTTATTGATTCGACACAATGGGAGCCAAAGAATACTTGCAAGCCTTAACAACTGAGTTGTCAGTTCAGCTGCACCTGGAAATAGTTCTTGCTCACAGAAGTTTATCAGTAGCAACAGTTTGTAGTAGTAACAACAAAGCAACAACAGCAGCAAAATTGGAGCAATAGTAACAGTAATGGTAATAGTGGGATTCGAGTGCGGTAGGCATAGGGATGGATGGACGGGCGTTGCATGGACGAGTATAAACATGTAACTTCAAGATCTAGGGCATTGCAGATAAATAATAACAAGCATCCAAGTACTAAACAATCCTAGGCATGTGCTCCAAATATAGTCATACGTGCTCGCAATGAGAACTTGCACAACATCTTCTGTCCAGCCAGCCCGTGGCAGCGGGGCCTCTAGGGAACTACTGGCAATTAAGGTGCTCCTTTTAATAGAGCACCGGAGCAAAGCATTAACACTCCATGAACACATGTGATCCTCACACCACAGCCATCCCCTCCGGTTGTCCCAATTATTGTCACTTTGGGGCCTTTGGATCCGGACAATGATATATGTACACAACTTGCAGATAAGATCACAAACAATACTATCATAATGATTCAATAATAAGTTCAGATCTGAGATCATGGCACTCTGGCCCTAGTGACAAGCATTAAGCACAACAATTTACAACAAAGTCAAATAGCACTAATAGAGATACTAGGCACTATGCCATAATAGATCTTATTCGATTACATGATAGAACTCATCCAATCTCTATCATCCCCAAGCCTACAGCAGGGGATTACTCACTCGTGTATGAGGGAAACATCGGTGGTTGATGGAGATGCGTTGGTGATGATGATGGCGATGATCCTCTCCAAATTCTTCGTCCCGGCAGGGTGCCAGAATGGAGTTTCTAGATCAGAATCTTGGTTTCTGGTGGCGGCGGCGGAGCAGAACTCTTTCTAGAAAACTATCGACCCCCCCCCCCCCCCCCCGCGGTTTTTAGGTCAAAAGGCAACTTATAGGCGCAGAGGGAGGCCGAGGGGGTGCCTGGGGTGGCTGCACCCCCCTAGGAGCGGGGCAGGGCCCACCCGCGCCTAGAAGGGGTGTGGGCCCCCCAGGCCCCTTCTCCGGCTCATCTTCTGGCTCCGTGGGTCTTCTGGTGAAATATAATTTTTGTGTTCGGGAAGTATATACGTTTTGGACGTATCAACTCCCCCAAGCTTAGCTTATTGCTTGTCCTCAAGCAATTCAGTTGAAAACTGAGTGCGATAAAAGAACTTTTCACGAACACATTTGCTTCATATGATGTATATATTCTCAGCACAAGAGTAGATGCTTAAACCATTCATAATAAGAAGCATGCAACCAAGTCTACTCAATAATCATTGCAAGCTATGAAGAGAAACCAACTCAATAATAATAAGTAGCATGGAACATAAACATAAGCAACATTGCAATGCTCATAATAAGGTATGATAGAGTGGTATCTCGCTTGCCTTTGTTTGTAGAGCACAATATAAATGCCAAGGCACCTCTGAAGTTCAAGTGAAGACTAGAGGTAGTACAAGCATCAAAGTCATGACATAATTAACCAAGTTTTGGAACAAACACAAGAATGACAACTATGCTCTCAAGAAGGTGCTCATAGAATAAGTGGTGACTCAACAAGGTTGTGAAAATGGTTTTGGAAAGTTTGAAAGGCTTCCTAATGCTGAAAGGAAGGTACTCATTAGCTTTGAGCTCTCATTTCCCCTATCATAGGCATCTTCATGTGGTTAAGGTGAAAGTGTGGTCCACTCTGAATCATATGCTTTACAGAACATAGGCTGAAAATCCCAAGTCCCTTGAGTACGAGGGCCGCTCCGCATGCTACTCAACTTTGGTTACCTGTAAGTTCTTGTCATTGTAAATACATGCATATCATAGAGAACCGCCAACGGGGTACCCCTTGCACATGGTACAGGAGCTTTCCCATAACCAAAATGACAAGGCAAGCAGACAATGAGCATCTCAGCAATCTTTTTTATTTACCATATGCATAGCTTTTTATTGAGGATGCTTCATAGATGCTCATTACGGTGATGCTGCAAGTTTCCACCATGATTAGGCATGGCTTAGGCTAGCGGCCCAGGCATTTCTCTAACACAATGTATAGACTCCATGAACTCACAAGTTGGATAGGATTATCCAAAAAGTGTTGAAAGCGTTCCCCGTGGCAGCACGGTTCTGCTGACTCCCAGCATATAATTTGCAAGCATATAACTTTCATGGACAAGTCACAATGGTTCAGGATTACTAAGCGCAAGGAATAAAGTGTGCCATCAAGTTCGTGAGAGCTTTACCAACTAACTTTATCAAAACAGACAAACATTTTATTTGGAAGAAAACAAGGCATATTGAATATGCACTAAAATAGCAAACGATGCTAATAGGTAGGTATGGTGGACACAGCTAGCAATATTGGTTTTGGGGAGTTGGAAACACAGGTAGAGCTCATACTCAGTGCAAGTGAAGGCTAGCAATAGAGAGGGAGCGACAAACGAGAGAGCAATAACTATCATAATCATGCTTGCAACAAAACATGACTAATTATGGCAAGAAAGTGATACAAGAACTCTGAGGCAAAATAAATCATCGAGGCTTGCTGACTATTGATTAGTCATATGCATGCTGAGCATGTGCCAAGTCGATTCACATGAACAGTCAGAGGAGGATACAACGATTTCATATCAAAATATGAATAAAACAATGCAAGCAAACATTCATATGACATGCTACAAACTATTAGCAAGATGGAGCTAATCATAGACAAGCAAGAACTACTAAGCATCCATCAGTAACACACTCCTTACCATGAACAGACTAAGAATGCTCACAATGATGAGTATATGTACAAAAATGAAACAAATAGAGTTCGTTACCATCCTCTTACCACTCCTCAAGTGTCGTGTGATTTTCGACGAGTACACCATGGAGGGGTCCTCACAGTGCGTTTTTAGAGACGTGGGGAAAGGCGGACGGTTGACGGGTACGAGGTAACACAGCTTACCCAGGTTCAGATCCCACAACGATGGCGGAATCCTACTCCTGCTATAAATCACTATAATGGCAATACGCCGAGTTACAGAGATAGGTTCGATGTGCGAGGTGTATGTGAAGTTGTGCCCTAAAGTCTCCCATAGGCCCAACTTATATAGTCGCCAGGTCCTAGGGTTACAGGGAAAATTCCTAGCCGGACAGGTTACAGAGTCCTACACTGACTATAACTAGTCTAGCTTGTCTTGTACTCCAAGGCTCCGGATACACTCGTGACTCCACCGTAGCCTTCCTTTATCCGGCATGGGCCTTCCTTCTGGATCCATCTAACTGGGCCACCCAGCAGGCCATGGTCCATGCTACCAATTGGGGGCCACCCGGGTTATTCGGATAAGAGACATGCTATGAGGATACCCATATAGGATATCCCCAACAGTAGCCCCCGGAGAACTCCGAGATCTTGCGTCGTCTTGCCTCTTCACGTTGAATGCTCCGTCTAGATGGATGTCGGCAAATCGTCAAGCAATATCTTGTAGTCCTCCCAAAGAACCCTGCAAAGCTTTTCTCCGTCTTCAATTTGTAAGTCGGAGAATTGCTGAATCTTCTATAGCACTCTTCCGTAGACGGACTGGATCCGTCTATGCCGGAATCTTCCGATGTGATGGTTCATCTGCCCATGACATCTAGGGCGACGTAGACATAGGTCAGCAATGCCTCATAACTCACACATGTAGAGAACGCAATCATGTCCACTTTTCCCGCGTGAGCGATACGAACCGTTGGCGGCGATGGTTGGTAAATTTCCGCGCACGTCCCCGCACACGTCGCCTACGCGACAACCATTTGATCAAGCTGCACGAATCTTGATGCCAGAGACCATAAAAAGTAACTGCGATGGAAAATTTACTTTTTCACTCATTCTCCTCTGCATCGTCTTCTTCCTCTAGCGAGCGCCTCCTCGATCTCTCCGCGCATCTTGCGAAAAACCCTAGCTCCCCAATCTCTCCCAGTCTCCACCGAACACAACCAATGGCCAGCAGTAGCTCGTCCCCTTCCATGGCGGTGTCAGGCGAAGCCGCGGCGAAGCCGGCGAGCACCGTCATCATGACTCCAGAGGGGCTAGTTATTCCCAAGTCCGCGGTGGTGGAAACCACCTGCGGCGACCATAACTCAGCGGCACTGGAGCTGCTGGAGGAGGAGTATGACTCCCACAAGGGCGACTGGCGCGGTTCGGATATCACGGACCGCGACATCAAAGAACTGATGAATGAGGGCTACCTTCCCACGACGGAGGGGCTCGCCTGGCGGGCGGCACTGGCCGGCGAGGTCACTCCTTCTCCCCAAGTCGGAGAGAAGGTGTACCTCAAAGCGCAGATGGTACGCGGCGTCTCCCTGCCCATCTCCAACTTTTTCCTTGATGTCCTGAATCATTACCGGGTATAGCCTCAGAACCTCTCCCCCAATAGCATCTTAGCACTTAGCAATTACTCGGCGCTTTGCGAGGGTTATCTAGGGATTAGGCCTAGGCTAGATCTCTTCATATATTTCTTTACCGTCAAGCGTGAAGCCGGAGCCGGCAAGGACGAGCTCAGAAATTGTGGCACCATTAGTTTTAAGATCCGGCCTGGCCGGCGGTTCCCCAACATCGTCGGCCACGAGTCCTGCAAGAACTGGCAGCGTACTTACTTCTATGGCCCAGATATCCCTCTGGCTAGCCAAGAAGTAACGTATCCGGACTTCGTCGATCGAGCTGCCGCTGAAGCCCCGACATGGAGATCCCAGGCCTCCCTTCCTTCCTACATCGACACTTCCCGCGCTATAAGGCGGATAGAGTGTTTCATAGATACGGATTTGACCAGATTGGACCTAGCCATGTGCTGGTTCATCAGGCGGAAACAACCTCTATAGCACCGCTCGAAGCTGATGCACGAGTATTCCAACGATAGAAGGGATAGCCTCCGCATCTCTGAGGACAACTTCTCGAGCAACTCCGTCAAGCTTTGCCTCAAGGACATCGTCAAGGTGAAGGATAGGAAGCGTGGCTTCACCATCACCTACGACATGTTCGTAGAGAGCAAGTGCCCAAAGGTACCTATTTTATTTTCCGTGTATGACATATACTCCAGTTTTTTCGTCTAGCCATTACCATCTCATCTAACACGGTGGCCTTTCTCTTAACAGCTCAGTGATCTAGAGGAGGATAGCATGGCTGTCCAAATCTATGATCCAAAGATGAAGGAAGTCACGGTCGTGTCCGACGATGATGTTCCGTTGTCGCGAAAGCGGAAGAGCTCCACCTCTGACGCTGGCGACAAAGGAAAGAAGAAGAAGGCGGAGGGTGGAGCCTCCAAGAAGACTACCGCCGCCCTGGAGGCGGAGAAAAGAAAGGTTACCGGGATCCCCTTTGCCAAAGTACCTCCTCTTGTGTAAGCTTCTTTCTCTCCGACATTGTCCATTGTCTGTCTTACTCCCGTACTTATGCATTTTGCACATTTCAGGAAGAAAGCCACAACCAGCTTGAAGAAGACCTCCAAAATTTTGGGGGCTTCCAGAACCATAAAAGGATATGCTGCAACGTGACGCATCTCCTGCCATCGCCCCTATCACTCCCATCGTCCAGCCCTCATCTGCTCCGACAAGCTCTCAAGCTAAAGAAGCATCTGGCCCTTCCGCCATGGAAGTGGACTCAGGCGCCTCCACAGAGCTCGTTGTTGTCGGCGAACAGGAAACGCAGGAGAGTGCCGCAAACCAAATGGCTGAAGCTTCGGCTAAGGATGCCATGGGTAGCGGTAAGGCGGTGGTGGAAGGTGGTACATCTGCCGAAGGCGGCGTCCTCGCCCCCAGGAAGGCCATAGAGTTCCCGAAGATATTCTATCCAGCACTTACGCCGGGTAGCACCTCTATGGTTCTTCGTGCGGTGCCGACATCTCCAACGTGCGGTCTCGAGGAGCTTCTCCGGCAAGCAGAAATCTTGCAAGGAAACAGTGTATCCTTCGGCAAGTTGCTGGTGAGAGTGCTACCAACCTCAAGATCATTGCACTTGTAAGTTTTATTTGCCTTTTGCATTTCATATGAGTATCCCACTGTAGCCCTCGAGGATTTAGACGGAAAACCATAGTTCTTTGCGTCTAAATACTCTAAGAGTGAATAAGCTAGAAAACTTCTCACTATAGCCCCCAAGCATATAGTTTGAATGAATTATTCCGACTAGATGCTTTAAGGGTAGCATAAGCAGTGTTTATAAATTTTGATACTGTAGCCCCCAAGCTTCTAGTTGTAACTGAATCAGTGCCGACTAGAAGCTTAAAGAGAAGCTAAGCATATGTCTGAATTAGAAACTTTATACTGTAGCCCCCAAGCTTCTAATCGAAAGATGAATTAGTTCCGGCTAGATGCTTATAGAAATACTAAGCATATTGCTAAGTTAAAAAAACTCTCGCTGTAGCCCCCAAGCGTCTAGGTGGAAATTTTCCGTCTAGATGCTCCAAGTAGACGAAACAACGTTTAACTTTATTCTATCCACAGAATGAGAATGCTCGGAGGGGCTTGGCCAACGAAAAGTACCAGAAGATGCGTGCTGACTTGCAAGCTGAAAAGGGTAAAACTGCCTTCTTGAAGGAACAAATCACCAAGAGCAAGCGTATGTTTTTTCTTTCTTTTTCGCATTCTGACTTGGTTTTGTGCCAACATTCTCCGAGTACTCACTGTGTACTGGTCTTTTCTCTGACTTGCAGAAACCATTTCCAAGGCGAAGGATATTGTTGAGCAATCCAAGCATATTCAACTGCTGGATAGCAAAAACAAGATCCTCAAGCAGGAGAGAAAGGATATGCTGAAGATGCATGAAGACTCAATGAAATTCCTGCAGGACTCCTCCAATGAGGATATGAACCGCTTGAAGGAGGAAATCGCTATCTTGAAAGAGCAGAAGAAAGCTGCTGATGAGCAAAATCAACGCCATCATGAAGCGTACAAGATCCTCCAACAAGAACGGGACTCCATGGCGGAGACTCTCCGGCAGGCTGAGATCAGCATCTTCAGTAAGTGATTCTCCATCTTGGACTTTCTGTAGTCTAGATACTCTGAATTTGTTGTATTTTTGAACTCATGCGCTCCTTTGTCAGAAATTTGCAGCTCATATGGGTTTAACCCGATCGCCTCCTCTGCCAAAGGAATGCATGGTCCTTGCTAACAACTTTATCAACACCGTCATCGTGCAGACCAAAGAGATTTCCAAACCCTTCCAGATTAACATCAAGGCAGTGGACTCTGTGACGAAGTTCTCGGAGATCCTGCGTTGAGCCCCCGAGCGTATCTCAAGCTGGAAAGCTTCATGTGCATGGGCCGGTGCCAGGATGGCATTGTCAATGGTGAAGGCACACTATGAGAATGCCGACATCGACACGGTAACCTCCGGTATTACCGATGTAGACGACGAAGGCCAAAAGATAAACCATGAATCTATCTTGGCGTCGCTCATGGATTATGATACCAGAGTCGCCGAGCTGGTCGATGTTAATGTCTTTGTGCCCATGAAAACCATTGAAGACAAAAGCCAAAGCTCCTCCGAGTCCCTCAACACTGCCGACTTCGAGGGTGGTGACTCTCTTGCTGCTGACGATGTTGCTTCCAAGTCGCCTGCGCCAGAGGAATAAAAAAACAACTTGTAATATTTGTTTCCTATGTAATGTGTTATGCGGAAAAAACTATGTGTTAACTTAAGGAGGAAAACAATGGTGTATGCCCTGCAACTTAAGAACTAATTCCAGCATGTATATATTTTTAAGCAAGTGCTGGCTTATCCATTACTTTGGTTTTTATGCTTGACCTTTCGTGAGTCGGAAGACTCGTTTTCGGAACCATGCGCTCAGGTGATGATGCCCAATGGCACCGTCAATAACCTAATCACAAAATCGCCGACAATAAGTGCCAAAAGTAACTACTCTAGAATCCACATAAAAACAACAAAGAACGTCTAGACCAGAAAACTTAAGCTAACGCCCGTAGGCAGAATTTTCACAAGTGCAATCGCAAACCTTGTGCATAAAGGTTTTATATGATCCAAAAATGAACACTAAAGGAGGTAAAAGACTCAGAAATATGAGTGAACCAAAGAGCTTTATTTCATTGATCATATAAGAAATACACAATAGATAAAAAATATGCTAAGTGTAGAAAGGACGTAGTTGTGCTATGTTCCATGGCTGATCAAGCTCCGGTAGTCATCATCCGGGTCACGTCGCTTACGCTTATGATCCTCGTTGGGTCTATCCTTCAGTTCATGATTGTCAACGAGGTAGTAAGACCCATTGAGTAGCGCCTTGCTTATGACGAACGGTCCTTCTCATGGCGGGGATAATTTGTGTGACTTCTTCTGCTTAAGTCGGAGCACCAGATCCCCTTCTTTAAACGAGCGATGCCTAACGCGGCGACTATGGTAGCTATGTAGCTTCTACTGGTAGATGGCGGATCTTTGGCATGCCAAAACGCGCTCCTCCTCGAGAAGGTCCACATCTAGGCATCTGGATTCTTGTAACATCCCAAAAATATAAAACAAGGATCATCAAAACTCTAATCACTAAAATTAGGGTTAACAAAAACTTGGATTAAATTTAAATCATATGAATGCATGTGTAAATGAAATGATTTGACAAATGCATGAATGAACTTGTGTGATTAACCTAAATAGGAAGAAATGGTTTAAAGATGAAAATAACATCATATAGAACATTTCCATGCAGAAACAAAACAAGAGAAATTCAAAAACAAATAAAATAAAGCAAATGGTCATTTTTGTCAATCTTCCTCACTAGGTCACTTTGAGTGTTTCTAGTCCAAGATTTCAAACAGAAAATTTTCCAAATCTTTGCACCCCTTGCTAGAACTAGTAAAAGTGAATCAAGGCCCACCTTTCAATCTTGCAGAAACATTTGGCAACCTCATTCAAATCACAATTCAAAATTGAATGTTATTCATATGTGAAGATCACCCATTTTCAAAACCCAACCAAACCAATGCCCCTTGACTAATCCAACTAACCAGATACTCCCTAGCATGTGCCTAGCAAACCCACAAAGTTTGAATTCAAAAATCAAATTTAAAGTTCTTGCGCCATTTCATAAAACACCTTGCAGATACAAATCAAACAAACATCAAACACTATAGTGTGCAGTAAAATTGGCCTAACTTGTTCCCTCTCTAGTTGCAACCAGCCTTAGTATCTCATATAGCCCCTTTAACTATCTTTAGCACCACTATGAGCAAGCCTAGCCATCAATGGTGAGCATGCTGAGAGCAAACTTGCCACCCCCATGTCGCCAGCAAGCTAGAGGCCGCACTAGCCTCGCCAACCTTGTCTGGGACATGCAGCACCATTCACCGCCACCCACTGTCCCAGCCCCGAGCAATGCCAGCCCCTGGACCACACGCCCAGGCCATGCCAAACCTCTCTGCGACCATGCCGAGAGCGCACCAGTGCGCCACGCTCGACCAGCACCCACAGACCGCGCGCCGCCCTCGCGCTTGCAGGGATGATCACCAGCACCCCAGCACCCTGCCAGACATGCCCGTTCGCTGCCGCAGGGACCACGCGTGTTGTGCGCCATCAAAACCTCCGTCGGACCCGCCCAGAGCATCGAAGCGTTCCGACCGATCAGCACTGCCCCACGCCTCGCCACCACGCCGTTGAGCTTCGCCAGGGAGCACAGCACCACCCCCTACCATCGCCCATGCCGATATCCCTCTGTGCCGTCGACCACGACGAGCTCAGCCCGCGCCCGTCGGTCCCCTTCCGCCACTATAAATAGAGGCCTCCACCGCTCCTTTTCCCCACACCAGTTCACTCCCCTCCACCTCAGAACCACCCCACCTCACTCCCGGAGCAAGGCGAGCAGCGCATCGCCGGAATTTGGCCGGAGCCCGCTGCTGCTGGAGAAGAAGGGAGCCGTCGATTGGATCCATCCCAGGAGGAGCTGCCGGTACCAGGAGAACCGCCGTTGTCGACTTCGTCGTTCGCCCCCGTCGCCCACTCTCGCCTGATTCGCGGTGAGCCTACCACGCCCCCCACCTGCCGTGTTAGGGTTCTGTCTCGCCGGCGCTGCCCAACGTAGACGATGAACCATAGTCGTTCGATTAGAGTTAGATCATGCGGTTCACGTTGCCCCGTACCGCTTCGCCCCTCCCCGTCTCATTGACGCATAGGGACAGCTACTTAACCAGCCTGCGTACGCGCTGTGTGTAGTGGACCGGCCCAGTTAACCGTCCCGCGCGACCCAAAAATTCAAATTAAGCTTTATTCATTTAATTTCAAACATAGTTCTGTACCTATATTCAAAAATCAACCCAGCTCGACTCACTGAACCAAAATACATGAAACCAATTTTGTTAGAAAGTTACTGGAATTCTTAATCCAAGCCCGATGGATTCAAATCATTTGGATTTGTCGATCAACCATGGTAAAAATAACAAGGCAGAAGATTTTCTGCATTAAAACATTTTTTAAAATTCAATCACAAAAGCTTTTGAGTTGATTCCAACTCTCAAAAATCACATTTGATCATACCCTTCAGAATATATAAAAATATATGGTTTACTTACAGAAATAATGTTCAAGCAATAAAAGAATGCTACATAGGAATTTCTAGTCACTTTATTTAATTAAAATAAAAAGGTTAAACCTTATTAAATTGTGACACCACTTTAAATCACATTCCCATGTACTGAAATATGTGGTGATGACATGTGTCAACATGATCCAATGTTTGAGTTGGAGAATATTAAATCTTTAGTAGTTTTTCAATGAGTAGAAATTAGTTTTCTCAAATAAAATAAATAAGCCAAGTGCTTTAATCGTGTAATATTAGTGATGATGCTAGATCATCTAGTGTGAACTTTTGTGTGATGATTAGAAATAGTTAAGTATTGTTTGGTGATTGTGTACCTCGTATTTATTTATAGACGCTAGTACCGACCAAGGATACTGCGGTGACCCAGCATACCACTTCATGATGTAGTACACTATAGTCATTGACATAACACCAATGAAACACCGTTCACTAGTATTACATCCCTCGGAGTGGTACAACAGAAACACAACAGGTCCAAGACATAACTATAGGTTACAACTCAACTCTTTACATAAGATCCAGAGAACACTCTAGGTTAAAGAGAGAGAAAGAAACTTCTTATAAAGAAGAATCATAAATAATCAACTCAAAAACTATCATACTATTAAGACTAGTATTTAAACTAATGGTCTGGCATTGCTGCTATTGCAATACACTACAGAAATAGGTTCTATGGCTAGAGATTATATTCCTATCTAATCAGTAACTTCGTCTTCACTTGAGTTGATGTATATTTTGACTTCCTTGACTTCATTGAAGATCTTTAACTTTCGCTGAGTATTCCTGGAGCATAACATGATGTAGACATCGTCTGTACTGGCTTTAGAACCTAGCAAGGGTTAAGAAGATACTTTGAGTACGAGCGTACTCAGCAAGTTCACTAGAAAAGGAGTGTTTGATGCACTATATCTACCGCCACAGACCGTAGGTCGTAGGCAATGCAAGTTTTTGTAAACATTTCTTCAAAGGTTGCTTTTATTCTGAAAAGTTATGTCCGTCAGCCTTCACGGGTTTACCAGAACTTTCATGGAGTTCCTTTCCTGCCGCGTTCGCAGCTCCTTCCCGGAACAGGGAGTAACAAGTTATAGTTCTTACACTCTGTAGAGGTGCGTTACTTTACCCATGAGAGATCATAGCTTTGTTGCACATCCGGGTCGTGAACCCGTTCACACTTCCTTGGTGTGAGTCCCAGACTAAGACCCGAGCCAATCACTGCCTTCTCCGCGACCCCGCATGTCTCCTTGGTGTACGCCAGCCCACCTATTGAATTATGGCAATTAGCAGTACAAACCGTTCAGATGCCGGAACTATCGTGGGACGTTGAGGGCTCCCACCCATATGCTGCATATCCTCTACGAATTACCATTTAATATGCACGCTACGAGTGATAACAGCTATGACCCGCACATCCGGCTCCATGCGAGAGGGAAAAGATACAACTGACTTCTCCGTCCCATTCCAAATCTCATGGTCAACGCGTAATATACGGCGCAAGAATCACTGGCGACATTGGTTGTTAAGTCCTAGATAATATGTTCCTTTACCACTTGAACTCTTATAGCAGGTCATTACCTCATGGTAAATAACCTATAATCATATTATTATGAAAATAGTTTTTCTGACCTTTTTAAAATGCAGGTGATGACAACACTGGATTTGTAAAATACTTTACAGAAAATAACCAAAGGACATGAGCAAGTGTGAACTTGCCTTTTGTGATTGCAAGATTATGCACTCATGGTCTTCAAGACAATATAAGATCCAATATCTGAAATCAGCATCATTGATCCGATAAGGACTAATGTTTAAAGAAGCAAGATGCTATTATGCATAAATAATGTAATGCAATTTCGTAAACTCGAATCCCGGGAATAACGTTGATCTAGGGTTTGGAAACTGGAATGGTTACTTTAGAATGTGTTGTCCTTTTAGATTAAGTTTCACACATGTGCTTCTTATTAAGGCTTGTGAGTGTGTGTGAAACAACATGTAAACATACAACAATAAGATACACACATATGGAATGCTACTCAAGGTTGCTTACATTTTAATTGTTTATATTCAAGTTTTACTTTACAAGTAATGTCACTTATAAAGAACTTAAGTGTTATCGATCCTAAGTATATAAGTAGAATATAAAGTAATGTGATTATGATTACTTGTCATCTGTTGATTTAAGTGGCAAAACGAATAACTTTTGAACAAAAGATTTCCTTGTTAAGGTTTGAACAATCCTGATATCTGTTAGAATACGGTTGATAGAATGTGATTGATATTGTTTATGCTTGCTTGAATAGTTTGGACTTGAGATGCTTTGTAACTTAATTATAACAGACCAAAGTTAACTATAAAGCATATAATAAAGTCTTTAGCATTATATTTAAAGTCTTGTAGACTAAAGTTAACTTTAAAGACATAGATGGTTTGAAAATGTAATGCTTATGATATTATATTTGCTCATCTTATAATATTACCTTAAAGTTATTTAAGAATGGCATTTCTTCTATTTGAGTAGTGGTTTCCTAATTGTTTAGTGGAATAGAATCATTTTCCTTTTTATGGATGAGTGGTTATAGTTTGTAAACAAGGAAATAATATTACTTAACTACTTATGGATTCAATATAGTGTTTTGGTTTGTTTATAACTTGTAGTTGAAATATTGGAGTAGGTTTTGTTTCACTACAAGGTTATTCTTAGAGATTTTATAATAGATAAGGATCCTTTTATAAAATAATCTACATTTATGGTTGAAGTATAATTCAATAAAATTGTATTTAAAATGTGTTAAACCATTTTGACTTCACACTAACAATATTTAAGACTAATACTATTTATTAGACGCTATTGGCTAATTTTTAGAATTATTAGCAAATTTTATTTATCTTTATAAGAATTATTAGTTAAAGAAATAGGTTTAAATTCAAGTGATTGAAGTGTTTAACTCTTTATTTTACTCAAAAGTGGAATATTATATTTTTTAACATATAGGTATTATTTTTGTGATCATTTTGGTATATTACACTTATTTTTGTGATTTAAAAATAATAAGATATGATTTTTATAAGGTTTATTACTTTTATAAATACTTAATAAATAATAAATATTTAATTAAGTGAAATAATAATGCATGATTATAGTTTTAAATTATAGTTCTTCTTTTTCTAAGATTTTTGGTATTTTATTTATATTTTTAACATTTACCATTATTAAAATATAATTTATCAAAGTATTAAAATTTATAAAATCTTTATTAAATAATTATTATTTAAATTGTTAACATAATAATGTTTGATAATAGTTTTAAGTTATATATTTTATTTTTCTACAAATTTTCATATATTATACACATTTTTCTGATTTATAAAACAAAATTTATTAAATTTTTAAGATTGTATCATTTTCTAATTAAATTTTAAACAATATTACAAACAGGGGAATACTTTTCTTACCCAGACTAGGTCTACCCTAAGTCACAGACAGGTGGGGCTCAGGGCCACGTTGGTGTGCCACGCTAGCGTGGACCAGTCAATAGGATGGACCAGGTCAAGATGACGCAAGCACGACCTCATCATGACGTCATACGAACTGATACTCTTAGATCGACATTCAATCGATCAATTGGGAGAATGCTTGCACGCGGGAAGGGTTTCGTTGGATGTGGGCGAGCACGCTGAGTTCAATGGTGGCGGCGTCGCTTAGTTTTGGTCACCGGATCTACTCCGGTGACCAGTAACTGTGGTGGCCAACGGCGGTGTTTGACCATATCCTAAACCAGGAAGGAAACGAGAAAAAGGAAAGAACTATCATGCTCAGAGCATTACCAGGAAGCTCGTGGAGTAATTTGCGAGACAGGAGGTGGTCGGAATCAACGAGAACCACGGTGGCCGGACTTCGGGAAGATGACCTCGCGGCATCGATTTCCGCCGCCTCGCCTCGATTCCTTTAACTAGGAGGCTCAGAAGGACAAGGCGAGGATGATTGTTGATCAACAGAGCACGGGAGAGCTCGGAACAGCGGCAATCGCTGGCAACATGGAGCTAGGGTTTCGGTTCAGAAGAGGAACTCGAGAGAGAGAGAGGCTTCAGAAGGAGAAATGGGGATTTGGACGAGCGGGAACGCCGCGGTGGCAATCTTATCCCCACCCCGAGTGTCGGCGGCGGGCATCGCAGCACACGACGGCGACGGACGGCATCAGCCACTTCCACCGAGCAGCTTCCAGTAGACGGGGAAGACGACGAAGGTCGTTTTGCGGATAACCCCCTATCATGTGTCAAGATTCAACCCGCAGTCCTCTACTGGCCCACTTGTCAGGCAGAGAGATTTAACTTGAACTGCCCCTTGCTGGGCCATTACTGGGTTGTTATGAATTGCTCGTGAGCAGCGAATAAAGAGAAAAGAAATGGGCCACGGCCAGAAACAGTTTCCTTTTGTTTTTTTACCTTGTTCCTTTTCTTTGTCTATTTTATGTTTTCTTTTCTTTCAAGCTTTTGTATTTGAATACTTGTTTTGAATTTTTCTTTATGGAATTTTATTTTCTGAATACTTGCAGCAACAATGAATGTATTTTAAAGTCATTTTGTGAGCTTTTATTATATATTGTTTAGAGTTTCTTTATTTTCTTTAAACAAGTACTTTTCCTATTATTCCTCGTAAGGGCTTTTGATATGCATTTAATTGAGCTAATATCCATAAATTTATTATAGAATGCATTACTATTAACTCATGAGATTTGATTCTCACTAACTCATAATGTTAAGGAAATTTTTATATGGTGATCCTTTATTATTATTTGATGCATAATATCCTAATCATTTAATATGGTTAATATTACTCCCATGAATCTAGGGAATAACAAGGTATATAAATTTTATTATAACTATCAAAAGAGTTAGGGTTTGAATTGTAAATGCTTACCCTAGGGTTTAGGGTTCTTAATATACTTATATTCTTTTGTTGATGTGAATAAAGATTAATGGCTAAGACAGATTATTTTTATGTTTGTGATCTTGAATGGTATCACTATTTAAATTAAAATAGTGGGATTGTTTTCTAGGCTAACTTATGAGACAAAATTGATAAAGATAGTTTTTAAGCATCTAGGATAATGATGGTTGAGAATGACAAAGATGTGCTTAAGTGATTTGCTATAGGAAAATATTCCTATAAACCATTGTGGAAACAAGATGATAGATCAGTCAGATGAAATGGATTTTATGTTTGGTTAAATATTTACGGTTTAGTGTTTTATCCAAAATTCCTATATTCTATACTTCATAATTCTTGACTTCTAATTAAGGAATTCCTTTCCTATATACATTACTTCTTCCTATCCTTCATCATGTGTTAACATGATGAGCTTTACTTTACTAGAATCTTCTTATTCACCTTTAATTCTTCTAAATCCATTTATAAATGCAATGAGCTTGATATTAAAGCTTTTCATAATCATCTCATATCCAGACTTGGTGATATCAACTACTCTTCTGCTAATAACCTTCAATCCAACAAGTAGTTATTTCTACTCCATTCATACACTTCCTTAATTATCCACCACTAATATTACTTCAGTAGATGTATTTATAATTAGATATACATCAAATCCTACTACACCTCAAGTGTTTATTATTTTCCAAGAGGAAAATACTAACTCTATAATTCAATGTTACTCTAACATCATCCTAATCATACTATCTTACCTCTACTTGACTCCAATAGCTTATACTAGAGTTCAATCATGTTTTACCCACCAATGACACTTATACATGATATAAGCATTCAATCTTGGTGAATAAGGCATGGTTATCATAATCTTTTGATCATATATGGTTTAGGTTTCTAGTTGGCTAATCAAAGTTTCATCAATACAACATTACAGTTGTATTGAAATTATCTTCTTAGTATCTCTATTGGATTAAGAGATGTTATTCATTTACTATGCCTACTTAATCCAATAGGATTACTCCTTGTTAACTATCTTCAACATTCATCCTTGTAATCCTCTTTGCTACCCCATATATCTTTATTTCAAATAACTCTTATATCCATTCAGGAGTGAGTTAACTCCATCAATTATCATATTGATTTAATTCTCTTCCAACACTCCCATCATATAGATGATATTTAAATCTAACATTACCACCTATCTCTTTTTACTTCTTTCTCTAAACGTTTTAGAGTGGATGCTATGATAAGGACAAGAGTTGATAGATCAAAAATTGATAGTTTAGGAATTTGTGAATCAATAGTTGATTACTCAACATTGATGAACAGCAGATATTAAGATAAAGTTCATTAGAGATGATAAAGATTGATATCGAAAGAAATATATATGGTGAATGATCTTGACTTGGTTTCTTTCCTACTCAATCTCACTAAAGAGTTAAGGTTAGGTATTACCATGATACTCATGGTATAAGTAGATGAGATTAAGATAGATCAAGATTTAGTTGTTCCATTCCTATTAATTAAGTTATGTTTATAACTTGGTATTCATGAGTGTGTAATGAATACAAGGATATGATTACTTAAGGATCAAATATTAACTATTAAATAATGTATTAGGGTTTAACCTTGATTACATTTGATCTACCCTTAAATCAAATCTCCCTTACCCAAAATAAGGTTTTAGCAAACGTCATATTGAAACTTATCACAGTCAACTTGATGATCTACTTCAATTCCATCAAGTTGAGAGAAGCTTCAATCACTTTGACAAGTTTTGGTCAAAAGCGCGAAAATTATTCAGATTTTCTATGCATGAATGCAATGCACACATCTGGGTTCAGCTTAATTCTAAGCTCTAATGCTGGGATGTTACAGATACGAGGATGAAGGAGGATACTACGAGGAATAAGCCGAGGAGAACTTCAACCACTGCTCTGCACAAGGCAAGCTAATCCTTGCAACTTAGCAAGCTTATACTTGCAATTATGCCAGATAACACTTGCAGTATACCTTACTTATGCAAGCCTTAATACACAAGTTGACCTATGCAAGATATTAACTTAGCAAGCTAACCCTTGCAAATTATGCAAGCCAACACTTGCTTATTACTATGTCAACTACATTCCTTAAGCATATGTGATCATACCCACTTGATAACCCAATCCTAGTTTTACTTGCAAACTTAATAATTTATTTTCTTTATCAAAGCTTTCTCTTAGAGTTTACATGGTGACTTGTAGATTCTAGAAAGATAACTAAAGGTAGCATAAAGAGCATAAAATTTGGCCTAAGTTAGAAAATCTCGATGTCATCCTAAGGCATGAGATTGAACTTAGCAAATCCCCAATTGTTTACCACCCCTCATTAGTAGTTACCCCCACTTGTAGATGCTAGTGCTAAACATAAAACTTGATCAACTTTAGACGGGAATACTTGGTGAAAATGGTTATGAAAACCTTAGAATGATGAGTCATTCTACTGAAATGTTTGAACATGTGTTTCCGAACACCAGATGATTTTGATGATAAAAATGTTGAGGCATGAGCCTTAGCCCTTTATAAAACTGATGGTTGTCTGGATGCGATACCATTCCAATTTTACCATACAACCACAATACCCGAAAATTGGGTACGGTTGACTAGAAATTTATATACCTTAGTATGGGTTCCCTCACGGCCAAGGTATGAGCTGAGGCTACCTTGTGAAGATTGTCCACCTGTGCAGTACCCAAGATGATAGTTGGTCATGGTTGGGAGGCCAAACTCACAGGAGAGGTGCCTATACTAGGGCTTGTAATTCAAAGGTTGGGATTGATTATCCGCATACTGAGTATGGTGAATTCAGGATTGTTCCTGACAGATGTATCGAATGTTGTGGTGAAAGTGTACAATCTCTGCAGAGTGTCAAACTATTCGAATAGCCGCGTCCGCGGTTATGGACAGTTGGAGTGGCCATACTGTTCCCCCGTCAGATGTTTTCAAAATGACTTATCAAATGAATTATGACTTTGACTTGACCACAACAGAGTTGTGGTATGAAATTCAAGTTCCCACTTAGGCGTTATAAAACTTTCAACTAGTTTTATTTTCTTCTAAACTGAATAGAGGTAAATCTGGCTTTTTGCAAAACAACCTTAGAGCCTAGTGTCCTACTACAAAAACCCCCTTAACTTGTTAGTATTAGTTTGCGAGTACTTAAAGAGTACTCATGGCTTTGTCCCTGGCTATTCCCGTGGCCAGACTATGAAGAGGAGTATCAGGATGATGGACCGCAGGAAGGTTACGACAACTAGGATCATCTCCCATCGTTAGTATTGCCTATGACCTTGAAGATGGAGCTTCGCCTACGCTATCGTTACTATTACGTTATTCTGATGCTTGAATTGTATTAAGAACTGGATCATGAGATCCTTATTTGTGTAAGACCTTATGTATGGTTTGTAATGGATGATGTATTGTGATATCTAAATCTATTATGTCTCGCAAAAATGGTAATCCTGGGATTGCGATGTATGGCATAACAGGCATCTGGGATTAAAAATCTGGGTGTTGACAATTCTTCAGTGTCATCTTCATTGTAGGCGGCAACCCTTGGTGCATCGTGAAGTATGTGGTGTAGCCGGTGGATCTGTTGGGTGTAGTTCGTAAACTCCACAGCACAGATGGCAATTCTTCCGCCCAGGCTTCAGCTGATCTATGTAGCGGTGCCTCAAGACGTGGCTTGATTCCCTAAAGAATTAATCCATTGGCTCGCTCAACCTGACCATTGGACTGTGGGTGTGCCACAGATGCAAGGTCAAGTCGGAGGCCTTTGTCCCAACAATAAGCCTCCACTTCTCCGAGTGACAAGTTGCTACCGTTGTCGGTGATAATGCTATGTGGGAGACCAAATCTCACCACTAGATCTCGGACAAACCTAAGGGCAGTTGCCCCATCGAGCTTTCTATTGGGTTTAGCTTCTATCCATTTTGTGAATTTATCAACTGCTACTAGCAGATGCGTAAATCCACATGGCGCCATTTGTAACCGATCCACCATGTCCAGCCCCCAAACTGCAAACGGCCAAGTTATTGGTATTGTTCGTAATTCTTCAGCAGGAACATGTGGTTGTCGGGCATAATACTGGCATCCCATGCATGTCTCAACCAGCTTGTCGGCGTCCGCCTTCGCGGTCAGCCAATAGAATCCTTTCTGGAAGGCTTTCGCGACCAAAGATCGGGGAGCGGCGTGATGCCTGCAATCTCCGAGATGGATTTCGCGTAGGATTTCAATACCTTCTTTTTGGGAAACACACTTAAGCTATACACCAGTAGTGCTTCTTTTGTAGAGTTGTCCATTGATTATGGTATAGCCCTTTGCTCGTCGTACTATTTGCCATCTATCGACTTCGTCGTCGGGCAAAGTTCCGTGTTCGAGATACTCCATGAACGGTTTTGTCCAAGCCGGAGGGACCTTTGCCACTATGTGGACGAAAGAGTCAACTCTATCCGGGATGTCGATGTCTGCTCCCTTCACAGATGGTGTTCGTACATGCTCCAGGAAAACTCCAGGCGGAATTCGTTTGCGCCCTGATCCAAGCTTAGACAGCAGATCAACCGCCTCATTTTGCTCCCTAGGTACATACTTGACCTCGTAGCCCAAGAAGCTCTTGGATATCTCGTCCACTTCGTCTCTATGTGCCGCCATCATAGGGTTCCGCGCATTCCAGGTGCTAGCCACCTGCTGGGCAACCAAGTCGGAATCTCCACAGCAAACTATGCACTTGATGCCAATATCCTTGGCTACGCGTAATCCGTGAATGAGTGCTTCATACTCCACCATGTTGTTCGTAGCCTCGAAGTGGATCTGCAGAACGTAGTGTAGCTTGTCCCTAGTTGGTGACTGTAGCAGTACACCAGCCTCAGAGCCGTTGAGTAGCTTTGATCCGTCAAAGTGCATCACCCAGTATTCTGGCTCCGGCAATGGGGTAGCATCTGGCATCTCCGTCCAATCTACGATAAAATCCGCCAAGGCTTGTGATTTGATAGCGTCGCGTCTCTTGTAGGTGATCTCGAAGGCGGCAAGTTCGATGCCCCAATTCGCGACCCTTCCTATAGCGTCGTTGTTGTTGATAATTTCGGACAGTGGAGTCTTGCTCACCACTATGATTGGGTGCTCCTGAAAGTAGTGCCTCAGTTTCCGAAGCAAGGAATACTCCATAAGCTATCTTTTGGTAGTGCGGGTAACGCTGCTTGGACTCCGTCAAGACCTCGCTTATGTAGTAAACTGGTCGTTGAACTCCATTATCATAGCCTGGTTCCTTCCGCTCTACCACGACGACGGTGCTGATTACCCGGTTGGTGGCCGCCATGTAAATTAACATGGGATCTCCAAGCTCGGGTGCTGCAAGGATAGGTGCTGAGGAAAGTGTCTCCTTGAGCTGCTTCAATGCTGCATCTGCTTCGTCCATCCACGTGAATTTGTCTGCCTTCTTCAGCAACTTGTACAGTGACAGAGCCTTTTCTCCAAGTCGGCTGACAAACCGACTAACTGCTGCAACACAACCTGTTAGTCTTTGTATGTCCTTTAGGCATTTCAGACGGTTTATGTTTAAGATGGCCTTGATTTTATCCGGGTTGACCTCGATTCCACGCTGGGAAATGATGAAGCCCAACAATTTGTCGGCTGGAAGCCCGAAGGCGCACTTCTGTGGGTTAAGCATCATGTTGTATTTCCGGAGATTATCAAAGGTTTCTTTTAAGTCAGAGATTAAGTCATTTGACTTTTTATACATCACCGCTATATCATCCACATAGGTGTGAACTTTCCGACCAATTTGATCGTGTAGGCAATGCTGCATTGTCCGCTGGTACGTAGCACCTGTGTTTTTCATCCCAAAGGGCATCATGACATAGCAAAACGTGTCGTAGTGTGTAGTGAACGAAGTGGCCAATTGGTCCGACTTCCTCATTTTGATATGGTGGTATCCTAAGTATGCGTTGAGAAAACACAAAAGTTCCGAGCCAGCCGTCGAATCAATGACTTGGTCAATGTGAGGCAAAGCAAACGGATCTTTGGGACATGCTTTGTTCAAGCCGATGTAATCAACGCATATTCTTAATTCTTTGGTTCCCTTTTTGGGGACAAGTACAGGATTGGCCACCCATTGGGTGTGAAGGACTTCTCGGATAAAACTATCCTTAAGTAACCTAGCTATCTCCTTGCCTATGGCGCGTCTCTTCTCATCTCCAAAGCATCGTAGAGGTTGATTCACTGGTTTGCATTTTAGATCAATGTTTAAGCTGTGCTCGGCAAGTTCCCTAGGTACACCTTTCATGTCGGCAGGTTTCCAGACAAAGATGTCCCTATTCTCATGGAGGAACTCGACGAGCGCGCTTTCCTATTTGGGATCCAGGTTCGTCCCAATGGCGGTGGTCTTGGAGTCATCGCCTACCACAAGTTCCACCGACTTGGTTTCGATGGCGGCCTTGAATGCTGGGGCGGAGTCAGAAATCTGTTTCTTCGACACGGGCATCTCTGAGGCATCGACCTTGCTCTGGATCTCCTTGAATTCGTCGCTGTAGAGGACAGCTTTCGCGTAGGCTGCTTCTCCAATCTCGCAGTCCCTAGCTTTTGCAAAGCTTCCGGATATGGTGATGACACCGTTTGGTTCGGTTATCTTGAGTTTGTTGTAGACGAAGCATGGCTTGGCCATGAAGGTGTGGAATATGTCGCGGCCGAATATGACGTGGTACACGCTCTTGAAGGGGACCACCTCAAAGGTCATGCGCTCTTGGCGGTAATTATTAACATCACCAAAGGCGACCTGAAGTGTGATGCACCCAAGGGACCGAGCCTCCCGACCAGGAACTAAGTCGTGGAACATGGTGTTGGTCTGCCTTAGGTTTGCCTCCATCAAGTTCATCTTCTGCAGTGTATCCAGGTACATGATGTTGATGCTGCTTCCACTATCCACCATACACTTGGTGAACTCATTGCCGTCGATCAGGGGGTTGATGACCATGGCGTATTGGTTCTCCGTAGGGATGAGGTCTGGGTGATCCTTCCTGTCCCAAGTAATTGGAACCTCCGACCACCGCAGGTACTGGGGTACTGGGGGTAGAGTGGCCATCAGTATCCTCATAGAGATCTTCTGTTGTCGGAAGGTGGGGGTGCCAAGGAAAGTGTGGTAGACTGGTGCCTTCTTCACGAAGGGGTTCTTGCCTTTGTCGTCGCTCTTGGCTGCGTGCTTGGGGTCAACATCCTCGTCCATGTCACTTGAATCCTTGGACTCATCCTCCTTCTTTTTCCCCTTTCCCTTGCCTCGCGGTCTGTTCTTCCGAATTCGCTTGTAGCCGGACTCCGGGTCCTCCTTGAGGTCATTGACGAACTTGCAGTAGAGTTGGTGTGGGTGGCCTTGCCGTTGGCATCGAGGTGTACGAGTAACGGCATATCGCGGTACTCTTTGTAGGTTTGGGGAACGCAGAGCGTTGCCGAGGTAGTTTCACTTCCTCGCTGCTACCCATGACCAGCTCCCCGTCCACGTTGTCCGCCATCACCTCTTCCTGCAAAGGTCATGTCGGCCATGCCAGGAGTTTGCTTTTCTTCTAGTGCGGTTTTCCGCTTGGTGCTGTTGTTCCTCCGAGCTTGAGTTGGAACGGCCGTTGCTAGCAGGGAGCCACGAGCATCGTCGTCGGCAGCTGCGAACTCACTAGCCAACTTAATCATCTGGTTCAAGTCAAGCTGGTGATTTTCATTCAAGCGCTTCAGCTTATGTCGGAGCAACGTGCCCCTTTCCAACCCATCAATGAAGGCGGCCATGGCGGTCTGAGCATGCACTCTTGCGCAGGAATTCTTCATATCCAGCCAACAGGAGAGGTAGGCACGAGATGTGTCTTCTTTCTCTTGCACGCACCATTGTAGATCACCCACAGTGCAGGGACGCTTATACGTACCCTCGAAGTTCTTGGTGAACGCTTCTTGCATGTCCAACCAATTGCAGATGGGTTTCTCCGGCAAGCCATCAATCCATTGATGGGCTGTGCCCGCCAACATTAATGGGAGGTACTTGACGGCAATGTCGGGGCTACCCCCGGCGATTTCCACCATGTTGTCGTAGTCCTGCAACCAAGTAGCTGGCTTGGCGGTGCCATCATAGGGCTTGATGGTCTTGTCAATCCGGAAACCTTTGGGGTAAGTTGTGGACCGTATCACAGATCCAAAGCAACGTGGTCCCAGGTATGGTCCTTCCCGGGCCTCGTGGATCTTATCTATCCGCGAACACGCATCGTATGGCTCTGGGCTTATTTTCTTGTCAACAGGGGATGGGCTGCGTGAAGGACGCGGGCCTCCTCCGCCATGGTGGCTACTAGGTGGCGACGGAGGCGGAGGTGGCAGCGGGTTAGCCTTATTGTTGTTTCCCTCCTGCGACGCCTCACGCTTGTCACTATTGCTTATCGGACGCGGAGGGTCATGGCGTGACCTGCTCTTGTGTCCTTGGTTGCGTTCTCTGTCATGACGGGTCTACTCCGCATTGTCGTGGATGACGATGCTGCTCTGCCTTGGCGGGGGCATATCCGTACGATGATGAACCTTGGTTTCTTCGCAATGTCGGGGTGAGCGGGGCGGTGGCGATGGGCAACGAGGTTGAGCCTTACCTCATCCTGTAAGTGGACACGCCCGTGGGTGCCCACTAGTTGATTGCCTATGTCCGCTTGCTAATACGGGACGCCACTTGCTGCCTGTATATTTCATTCAGATTAAGCGGCGTCCGCTATGCCCAAATAAATCCCACTAACATCAGCACCAAGCACATGGTAACGCAGGAAGTAGTAATAATGTATAGCCATCAGCCTCCTTCCATCCCTCGACTGCGACAACCGTGCTGCCCAGATGAGGGTCAAGGCGCAGCTCCATGACTCCATCCACTAAGAGCAGCACTAGCTTGGGGTTTGAGAGAAAGCAGCAACAAAGAGAGAACAACAATCTGGACGCGCGTTACTGCGGTTGCCGGAGCCGGCGCGGCTCCATCCAAATCGAGTGCGAGGACGAGGTCGGGCATATAATACTCTAACATATATCTACTAGCAATATACAAAATCTGTGCGACGAGAAGGAGCGCCGCCGAGAATCAGCCGGAGCCCGCCACACGAAGGTCGAGTTGGAGAGGATTTCGTAGCACACGTTGTTGCAGGCCTCTGGCCAGATCTCGTGGGCGGCGGAGCTCCACGCGGAGGCCCTCGTCGCAGGCACAGGTGCAAGAATCTCCAGCGCCGCTGAGAATCAATGGGAGAAAGGAAGACCAACAACATGCAGAGCTTGGGTGGATGACCGGCGGTGCTGGTCGGGAGATCGAAGAAGGGGAGGGGAAAGAGAGAAAGACATGTGTCCGGCCGCATGGATCAGAGAAGGGGAATGGAGGGGGAAAGCAGAGGAACAGAGCAGCGGTGGCGGGAGGATTTCTCCGGGGATGGCACCCGCCGGCATCGCTATGGAAGGCGAGGGGATCTCGATGCGGCGGCCTGGCGGCTGTAGCGGGTGCGCCAATAGTGTCCATGAGTTTTTTGTGCGTGCCCGTGGGTGTCTACGGAAGCAAATTAAGCGGTTGGACTGGCGGTGCCGTGGGATGTCCGTTCCAACTTACAGGTTGAGCCTTACCCCCATTGTTGGAGGATATGGGGATAGCATCCTTCCTATTGCACGCATCCCTCCGTCTTTGTTCTGACGAACCCGTCTGAGGAGATCAAGAGGAGATCTGTCCCTTGGTGGCTTATGCTGGCTAGACTGGCAAAACGCTGGGTCAGACTCAAGCCTCTGAGAGGTGGCCTTTTCCTGCTGCTTCGCCGCCTTGGCCACTAGGTCATAGACCTGGTCCACCGCCTCAGGCAATCTATCCTGCTCCAGAAGGGTCTTGGCGATGGCGAGGTTGAGGAGAGGAGTGGGATCACCTGCCCGCCTTCACTGTCAATATATGGCTTGGCCTGTGCCGGCTGCGGGGGAGCCCATCCTAGGTTTCGCCGTACACCAGGATCGTTGATGACGCGAGCTGGAGCTTTCTTGGCCTTCTGCTGCTGCTGCAGAGTCTTGTACTCGGCCTCCATTGCTCTAGCTATCTCTATGGACTCCTGCGTGTTGACCAGATCGCGATCTAGTTTAGCGCCTTGCTCCGCGATGGCCTGTGCCTCCTCTAGCAGCTGCTGGCGTTTCTCATCAAGATGTGTCACGTTCTGGATATGAGCTACGGTTAATGGCTCTACGAGGAGATTGCCTACATCACTCTATCAGCTGGAATGATTTGGGCAGCGGCAGACGTAGATGCTGGAGGCGGCAAGTTTGCAGTGTTGTTGTTGCTCGGGCCGGTGCCGAGTTCTTGTGGCTATTGCACTGGGTTAGGCGGAGGGGGCATGTCCTTTGCGCGATCATTGTCGGTAGCAAGAGGTGGTCCCTTCCCCTTGTCCAGCGCTATAGGCGGAGCTCTTCCGGGTTGATCTTCATCCATCGCCGTCCCAATGGTGACGAACAATTCTCGGGACGTGACGGTGTTGTTGTCCTGCTCGTCGCGCTGGTAATCCTCCTCCATCTCCTGCATAGCAGAGTCTAGCTCCTCCTAGCTGAAATCTATCTCCTCTGAAACTGCACTGAAGTCGGCGTAAAGCGCGTCAATCATTGAGTCGGAGGGTGCCGGGGCTTCCTCGATGACGGGGGGTGGAGGTGCAATGGGTGCGACAATGACTAGAGGTGGTGGCACTGCTGCGGCGATGGCGGCTGGAGGTGGTGGTGGCTGAGCCGGTGGCGCTTTGTCAATGAGCGCCTGAGCCATTCCCTCAGCCTACGCATAGCTGTTGATGGTGTTCACCATGCTTTCGAAGGTGAGGCGCCCTGAAGCCTGCTGCCGCCTTAGAGAATGTCGGAGAAGCGTTCCCTGGTCCAGTCCTTCCACAAAGTGATACATAGCATCATCATTGGGGTAGTGTGCGAGATCGGCTCGTATACGGAGCCACCTGGCAAGGTAATCGCAGGGGTTTTATCCCTCTCTCTAAATGCAACGCGCCAGATCTAAGATGGTAACCACGCCGACGAACTTGGATCTCTGTTGTCCAGACGCACGAACGAAACCGGTGGACTTGCAGTGATCTTCCACCGTTATATGCTGCACAGGGGCGGTTTGGGTGGGCCTTGAATTTTTCCGATCTTTGCCGGCAAACTCCGAGGAGAGATCCGACATTGATCCTTCCACGAACGTATCCTGCCCATAGGCGGTCCGTGCGGGTCTTGATGCTCCTCCGACTCCCAGGGAACTAGTGCCCGAGTCGGTTTCGCCGATGAAGAGATGGATGTCACTTATGGGGACGATCGAGCACTACGTAGGGTTCGTCTTCGCCGGGATCCAGAACTCGTCGGGAGGGACAATCAGAATGTTTTCAGAGAAGAGAACTCGACCAATGGCTACAGTTTTACCGATTCCCGCGAAGACCTTGGTCCTCGCCCGCTGAAGAGCCTGAAGCGCCTCTTGCCCCACGGTGGGCGCCAATTGTCGTGGTATTTCCGACGAGTACGCCATGGATGGGTCCTCACAGTGCGTGTTTAGATACGTGGGGGAAGGAGGACGGTTGACGGGTACGAGGTAACATAGCTTACCCAGGTTCAGATCCCACAACGGTGGCGAAATCCTACTCCTCCTATAAATCACTATAATGGCAATATGCGAGTTACAGAGATAGGTTTGCTGTGCGAGGTGTATGTGAATTTGTGCCCTAAAGGCTCCCATAGGCCTGACTTATATAGTCGCCAGGTCCTAGGGTTACAGGGAAAAGTCCTAGCCGGACAGGTTACAGAGTCCTACACTGACTATAACTAGTCTAGCTTGTCTTGTACTCCAAGGCTCCGGGTACGCTGGTGACTCCACCGTAGCCTTCCTTTATCCGGCATGGGCCTCCCTTCTGGATCCATCTAACTGGGCCGCCCAGCAGGCCATGGGCCATGCTACCAACTGTGGGCCACCCGGGTTATCCGGATAAGAGACATGCTATGAGGATACCCATATAGCATATCCCCAACATCAAGTTGTCTTAATCTTCATTATTGCCCTTCACTTGTGTGACTTGAATAATAACGTAAAACCAAAATCCACTGAGGACGTCTGAACCCAAAGAACTCACAAAATCAAAGAAGAACAACAAATATTTTTTGTGTTTTCGATTTTTTTAAAGAAGCCAACAAAGCAAAAACAAGCAAAGCAAAATCTTTTTGGATTTTTCTTTTAAGGCAAACCAAAGCAAAGAAACAAATAAACAAACCAAGAGAAACAACGAAAATATTTTTGGTATTTTTGTGTTTTTGAGAAAGAAGCAACAAGAACCAAAAAGAAAGCGAAACAATGGATATACAAAGAACCGACCAAACATGATATATCAATGAGTGTGATGTCGGTATACCTCCCCCCAAGCTTAGGCTTTTGGCCTAAGTGGGGCTCAATCCCATGGTGCCCAAGTAGGTGCACCTCCATAGTATGACGAGGAGGCTCCATCGTCCTGGTACGAGCTCGAGGCCTCCCCTTTGTAGTGTACTGTGGGGTCATATGAGGGCGCTTCCTCTTGATAGTGCCCATGGAAGTTAAGGGAGCGGAGCAACTCATCCATATACTCCTTGGATCGTGACAAAGGTCCCTGAGAAATACTGAACAAAGTGGTTTGGGGGAGAGGGATATCTCTCTCTTCCCTGTCAATAAACAGCATTTTATAGACCAAGTTCTCAAGGGTAGAGCCATTAGTGACAAAATGGTGCGCCTTCATGGCAGAAAGATCAAGCCTCTAAGGAGCCAAAATTGTATCATTTGGATCAACAGCAATGTCCAAGGAAGCAGCAACACGCATAGCAATAACTCCACCATAAATGGGTCCCTTAGCTATCAAGCGACAAGCAATGAGAGAACCAAGATTATACGTGGTCTCATTGTTGAGCGCAGCAGCTAAGAAATCCAAATTATAACTGAAAATATTACTAGTGTTCTCCCTACCAAGAACACTAGTGGCGAGATAGTAAGTGAAGTACCTGATGGCTGGAAGCTGAATGTTTCTTAGCTTTCCCCATTGAGCTCTATGGTTATCATCGTTGGTTATTCCACGATAGAGCTCCAACAAATCAGCAGGTTGGGCTGGAATCTTCTTTGCTGACCCAGATGTACCAAGTCCAAGAGCCCCACAAAATTTCTTCACTGTCATATGATAAGACTTGCCATAAACGTTGAAGGAAACATATGGATGGAATACACTATTAGTGAAGGAAAAACTCTCCACAAATGTTTTGGTGAGCGTAGCATACTGCGCGCTCTCATCCTGCATAAGACTTGTTAGACCAGCCCTCCGCACCAAGGTCATAAAATCATTAAGTATCCCAGCATCCTGCAAGAAGGTTTGGCAAGGAAAGGCGGAGGGATGCGCATCCCCCTCATCCCCCTCGTCACCAAATCACGGAGTGATGAGATACTCATTGTATGAGGGCCTGACACTGGTGGATGATCTTGGAAGCCTTGCCCTTCTAGGTGCATCACCCTCAAATATCTCTCCAAATGTGTGGTTATCCATGACCATTCTATTCTGAAATTTTTAGACAACCATCAAACCAAGTGATTTCCAAGTTGATAAATGATGATCAACTACTATAGGAACTTGCTAGAGGAGTACACATGCATCAAAATAAAGTTTCTAAGCATAGAACAAGCATGCAAGCTCAAACAACCTGTCACCTATAGCAGCAAAATACTCAAGATACAATCTACCAATCACAAATCTAATTAGACAAGTGGAGGAGGCACATACCAAGGAATAATCTCTCCAAAAATTAGCAGCAAAGATGGGCTGAGCAAGAAGATCGAAAATTGCGAGCAAGAACTCCAGCTTGAGCAAGTTTTCCGGTGTTTTTCGGGAGAGAGAAAGAAGATGGCTTTGAGGAGGCAGCCTGGAGGGGCCCAGGTGGGCCAGACCCCCCAGGCGCCGCCACCTGGTAGGCCGTGCCCACCATGGGTGTGGTGGCCTGGGGTGGCCCCCTGAGTCACTTCAGGTGCCTCTCTGCCTCTTTTTTCGAGGAAAAAGTTATTTTGAATTTTCTGGAATTTTTCGGGAAACTTTGTTTTTGGCCAATTTTCAGGGTATGAAAATTGATTTTCTCGCAGAAACAATTTTTTAGAAGAAGCAAAAGCAAACCAAAAGCCAAACTACAGAAGTTATAAGACACTCTAACAAGCCAACAACTAGCCAAATCAAGTCTAGCAAAAGAAAGGCAATGACTAGGAAGGAGAAAAGTAAAAGAAAGCAAGAATAACCACAGTGAAAACATTATTTTGTTCATAAAAATCCTTTTGTTAACAAGGTTGATCAAGTCTTGTTACCAAAACAATCTTATATGAAACAAAACTTTGCATTCCACAAGGTGATTATGTTACCTCATACTTGATAGCAATGGTCCCAATCATAATAGTTTCAAAATTTTCTTATGGAATGGGACAATATATTTCTCCAACCTTGATGCTCTCAACATTTTCAATGGAATTCAGGCAATAGGTTCTAACAACCTTCTTGGGGAAATAAACAGTATGCTCTTTGTCATCAATATTGAATGTTACTTTTCCTTGATTACAATTAATGACAGCACCTGCGGTATTAAGAAAAGGTCTCCCAAGAATAATAGACATATTATCATCTTCAGGCATTTCAAGCACAACAAAATCAGTCAAAACCAAGCAATTATGAGCCACTTGAACACGAACATCCTCACATATACCAACAGGAATAGTAGTTGACTTATCAGCCATTTGCAAAGATATATCAGTTGGTATCAACTTTTCTAGCTGGAGTCTCTTGTAGAGAGAAAAAGGCATAACACTAACTCCGGCTCCCAAATCACATAAAGCAGTTCTAACATAATTGTTCTTAATAGAGCAAGGAATAGTTGGTATACCTGGATCACCAAGTTTCTTTGGAACCTTACCATTGAAGGAGTACTTAGCAAGCAAAGTAGAAATATCCTCATTAGGAATCTTCCTTTTATTAGAGACAATATCCTTCATATACTTTGAGTAAGGAGGCAATTTAATAGCATCAGTCAAAGGAATTTGCAAAAATAAAGGTTTCATCCACTCACAAAACTTGTTGTAGTGTTCTTCCTCCTTTGACTTGTGTTTCTTACCTGGAAAAGGCATAGGTTTCTGCACCTAAGGTTCTCTCTCACTACTATGTTTCTTAGCAATAAAATCTTCCTTAGTGTACCTAGTGTTCTTAGTGTGCTTCTCAGGTTCTTCCTCAACTTCCTCCTTATCAGGAGCATCATTATTATTACCACTTTCAGTTTCAGCATCAGAGACAGATATACTATTAGGATCTACAGCAGGTTCAAGTGATTCCTCAACTATCTTATGTTTCTTTTTCTTTCTCTTACGAGTACTACCACTACTCTCACCTTGCCGAGAGTCCTCCTCAATTCTTTTAGGGTGTCCTTCAGGATATAAGGGATCTTGAGTAGCTATACCACTCCTAGTTCTAATTCCATAAGCATGTTTATTTCCTGAGGCATTAACTAGCATATCCTTTTGTACCTTAGCAAGTTGATCAAGTTGGGTTTGAACCATTTGAAAGTGTTTACAAAGCATTTTAATATCATTAGAAGTTCTTTCCACAATATCTTTCAACTCATGGATAGCTCTAGAGTTTTCCAATAAATGATTCTGAACTTGTTTATTAAAATTACCTTGTTTAACAATAAATGTGTCAAGTTCCTCTAAGCATTGATCACGAGGCTTACCATAAGGAATATCACCTTCATTAAAGTGGATAGAGTGTACCTTAATAGTAGATGAGTGGGGAATTGGCTTACATAATTCTTCTATAGGAGGTAGATTCTTCACATCTTCAGCTCTAATACCTTTCTCCTTTAGACACTTCTTAGCTTCCTTCATCACTTCGTCATTTAATGCAATAATTCCCCTCTTCTTTGGTGTTGGTGTTGGAACTGGTTCAGACACAATTGGTTTCGGAGTAATAGTCTCAGAGGTATTTAGCTCAGTTGAAGTCCAATCATCATAATTCTTGCTTATCTTAGCCATTAATTATTCAACTAATGTAGGAGTTCTTTTCCTGAAAACATAATCAGCAAAGCTATCTAGGTATGTCCTAGAATCATCAGTTAGTCCATTATAATAAATATCAAGAAGCTCATTCTTAGGCAATGGACATCCAGGATGTGCATGAATCAAGGCACAGAACCTTGTCCATGAATCAGGCAATTTCTCTTCTTCTCCCTGTTTAAAATCAAAAAGTCTCTGCAAAGCATTATGTCTAGCACTGGGAGGAAAATATTTCTAGAAGAAAGAAGCAATCAAGCAATCAGGGCTATCAATGGAACCAGGAGGTAATATATTAAACCAAGCTTTAGCTTCTCCTTTTAGTGAAAAAGGGAAGATCTTAGTAACAAAGTACTTGCGCATCTTAAAATCATCAAAGAATAAAGCACTCATAGTAGAAAGCTCATTCATATGAGCCACATCACTCTCATTTTCAGTCCCACAAAAAGGTTCTTTCTCAACAATATATAAATAAGAGAAATCATAATCTTTATCTTTTATATCTATGGGAGAGGTGGCAAACTTAGGATCAGAGGACAGTTTAGCCATAATGGTGCGTCTAGCAAGGAGACTCTTAATAGCACTAGTACCATGTGTGTTTCGGCACTCTTCAACAAATTCATCAGTGAACTCAATGTAACCATCATTAATATCATAACTCTCACTAGACTCAGGTGAGCTAACAGGTGTAATAGTGTCTTCACTAGGAGTTCCGGTATTTCCTAGACTAGCCATAGTAGCAACTAGAAAAGGACCTAGTGAACCACTCGCATCAAGCACAGTAGAAGTAACATCATGAGCATCAAAAGCAGTTTCAGATTCAGCAGTAGTAGCAGTGTGTGTAGCATGAGTATGTGGTGGTGGTGTAACAAGCTTACTTAACACAGACGGTGAATCAAGAGCAACAGAGGTGTTTAGGACTGTACATCTTCTTGTAGTGGATGGTAAAATAGGGAACTTTCCATCAAGAGACTTACCCATGATGAACAGAGCAGCAATGAACAATAATAGATCCAAGTGAACTTACAAATAAAGTTATGCTCCCTGGCAACGGCGCCACAAAATAGTCTTGATGACCCACAAGTGTAGGGGATCGCAACAGTCTTCGCGGGTAGTATTACCCAATTTATTGATTCAACACAAGGGGAGCCAAAGAATACTTGCAAGCCTTAACAACTGAGTTGTCAGTTCAGCTGCACCTGGAAATAGTTCTTGCTCACAGAAGTTTATCAGTAGCAACAGTTTGTAGTAGTAACAGCAAAGCAACAGCAGCAGCAAAACAGGAGCAATAGTAACAGTAACGATAACAGTGGGATTCGAGTGCGGTAGGCATAGGGATGGATGGACGGGCGTTGCATGGACGAGTCTAAACATGTAACTTCGAGATCTAGGGCATTGCAGATAAATAATAACAAGCATCCAAGTACTGAACAATCCTAGGCATGTGCTCCAAATATAGTCATATGTGCTCGCAATGAGAACTTGCACAACATCTTCTGTCCAGCCAGCCCGTGGCAGCGGGGCCTCTAGGGAACTACTGGCAATTAAGGTGCTCCTTTCAATAGAGCACCGGAGCAAAGCATTAACACTCTGTGAACACATGTGATTCTCACACCACAGCCATCCCCTCCAGTTGTCCCAATTTTTGTCACTTTGGGGCCTTTGATTCCGGACAATGATATGTGTACACAACTTGCAGATAAGATCACAAACAATAATATCATAATGATTCAATAATAAGTTCAGATCTGATATCATGGCACTCGGGCCCTAGTGACAAGCATTAATCACAACAAGTTGCAACAAAGTCAAATAGCACTAATAGAGATACTAGGCACTATGTCCTAACAGATCTTATTCGATTACATGATAGAACTCATCCAATCTCTACCATCCCCAAGCCTACAGCGCGGGATTACTCACTCATGGATGTGGGAAATATCGGTGGTTGATGGAGATGCATTGGTGATGGCGATGGAGATGATCCTCTCCAAATTCCTCGTCCTGGCAGGGTGCCAGAACGGAGTTTCTGGATCCAAATCTTGGTTTCTGGTGGCGGGGGCGGAGCGTAACTCTTTCTGGATAACTATCGACCCCCCCCCTCGGTTTTTAGGTCGAAAGGCAACTTATAGGCGCAGAGGGAGGCCGAGGGGGTGCCTGGGGTGGCTGCACCCCCCTAGGCGCGGGGCAGGGCCCACCCGCGCCTGGCAGGGTGTGGGCCCCCAGGCCCCTTCTCCGGCTCATCTTCTGGCTCCGTGGGTCGTCTGGTGAAATATAATTTTTGGCATATTTTCCGAGATTTTTCCTGATAGTTGATTTTCTGCACAAAAACAAGACACCAAGGTAATTCTGCTGAAAACAGCATCAGTCCGTGTTAGTTGTATCCAAATCACACAAGTTTAGAGGAGAAACAATAGCAAAAGTGTTCGGGAAAGTAGATACGTTTTCGACGTATCACGGCCCAGGCGTCTCTCTAACACATATACATAACTCCATGGACTTATAAGCTCCCCTTCTATTTCACACCGCCGGCATCCATAAACAAAAGAGCATGATATCAACTGGGTAGATATTTACAAGTGTTGAAAGTGTTCCCCGTGACAACACGGTTCTGCTAATTCCCAACTTATAAGTGCAAGAATATACAACATAGATGACACAATGGTTCAAGTTTATTAGGGGCAAGAAAAATAAAGTGTGTCATCAAGTTTGTGAGAGCTTTAATCACTAATTTTCACATAACAAGTGTAATTTGGAAGATAGATAAAACAAGAATATACTTGGAATGGTGTAACACACCATGCATAGGAATTTATAGTGGACTCTTTGGAATAACTTGGTTTCTTGGGAGTTGGATGCATGAGTAGAGATTAATCAATACAAGTGGAGGCTAGCAAAATACTGGGAGCGACCAACTAAGAGAGCAATAATGTCCATAATCATGAAGAGCGACAAAACATTATCAACTAAAGCATAATGTGGAATCACAAGTCAAAACTAAATTATCATAGAGGCTAAGGTGACTGGTTCATAGTCAAAACACGATGTGAGCATATGCCAAGTCAACCCAAACAAAGCATCAAAGGAGAATACCACAATATTATGCTTTTGTATGCTAAAACAACGCATGATTCTTTCAAGGCACATTAAGCAATCTTAATTGTTTGGGACAAGTCATTCTACAACAATAACCACTAATCATAAGGTTCAAAAAACATCTATCATGACATGATAAAGTCTAAGCCACAGTCAAAACAAGCTCCCTTTTGTACCACTATAAGCATGAAACTTTTTACTCTTTTCCAACACTAATCAACTTATTTGAAACAACACAGTGAAAGCGGGGGTCAAACTACTTTATTCAAGCAAACTAAGCAAACTAAAACCAAAAACGAAAACTAAGACGCTCCAAGAACAACACAACAGTGCATGAAACAATAAAAATGAAGTGTCTAGAAAGAGACCTGAGATTTTTATTGATAAAGAAGTGGATACTTGGGCATCCCCAAGCTTTGACGCTTGTACCTCTTGAATATTTCTTGGGGTGACACGGGGTGGCATCCCCAAGCTTGATCTTTTTTCCATTATTCATCTCATTATATCATTCTTCCCCTACACTTGAAAATTTCCTTCATACAAAACTTCACACAATCTTCATTAGCAACATTAGTGCATTCAAAAATAATAAACCTTTGGGTTTAGTTTCCACACAGCAAAACTTTGATTAAAAACACAAGATACTATAGCAATTCCTTTAAAAAGCTCAATTTACAAAGATAACTCAAAAACAAATCGATAAAGAGGCAAATGCAAATAATGGCAGAAATCTGTCAAAACAGACCAGCAGGTAAAAACCGATTTTTTCTCAGACCTTCTGTTGCTCAAATCGAAAAGCGTTGAACTAACGGAAGTTATATAACAACCTGGGGAATTTACTCAGAAAATTACATCTCAATCCAACATACATATGTGTTTCAAGAATTTTTAAAGTGAAGCACAAAAATCTGTTTCGGGACAGCAACTTCCCCAAATCTTACTTCTCTCTCATTAGAGGTTATTTTTGGCACAAAAATCAAACAAAAAGGATAAGGAGAGGTTATTACAGAAGTAATAACTTCCAAGACTCAAGAAAACTATTGGGTTATCTCCCAAGAAGTACTTTTCTTTAACGCCTTTTAGCTAGGCTTGATAGTTTGAGAAGATGCTCACATAAGAAATATGAATTGAAGTAAAAGAGAGCATCAAGAAGCAAATTCAAAACACATCTAATTCTAACCCACTTACTATGTATAGGAATATTGTACACAAATAAATTCACAAAGAACAAAGTGACAGGCATAGGAAGATAAAACAAGAGTAACTTCAAAACTTTCAACACATAGAGAGGTGTTTCAGTACCATGAAAACTTCTACAACCATATTTTCCTCTCTCATAATAATTTTCAGTGGCCTCATGAATAAACTCAACAATATAACTATCACATAAAGTATGCTTTTCATGATCTACAAACACATAATTTTTATCAAGCTCAGAAGTAATGGGATTAAAACTTCGAAATCCACTTTTAACAATTTTATAACAAGATAACTGATCATTCTCAAAGGGTATGGGGTTCCAAGATAAAGTCAAGACCCCTCCAATCTCATTTTCAATAGTAGTACAATTAATATTATCAACATATATAGGACCATCATCTAGAGCTTTATCATAAATATTTTCTAAGCAAAACCCTTTAGTACCATGCATTTAGAAGTTAGGCAGAAATAAAGGATTATCATAGGATTTATAAAAATAGCATGGATTATCATAGATAACATGAGCATAATTATTATCACAAGTTTTACCCATAGTAGATATTTCAAAAGAATCCACAGGAACATAACATTCATCCTCCTTTGGTAAGCATGGGGGACAATCAAATAATATAAGGGATAAAGAGTTACTCTCATTAGAAGGTAAGCATGGGTAGCTAATCCATTCTTCCTCCTTTTGTTCAACACTCTCCTCCTCTTTTTCATCTAATGAGCTTCCCGTTTCAGCAATTTCTTCTTCCATAAGCTCCTGCAAGGCATTATTCTCTTCTGTTTGTGGAAAGCATCTATTAATATATTCAAGAATATAGCCATTTTCTTCCTTGTAATTATCAAAGCAAAATTTAAGTATATCATAAACCTCATATTTATAAGGTGAATCATTAGTACTTTCAAGCAAACTAGCAAGTTCAAATGCACCCTTCCAAGCAATAAATTTTCAATTTGTTCCACATCATAAAAGTCATAATTTCCTTTAACATAGGAAGATATGGTAACATTATCATTATACTCACATTAAAAAGGGAGGTGTTTATACCTCCTACAACAACAAGATTTATCAAAGCAATAAGTAAAATTATAAGTAGAGCACACGTTTCTAGCAATGGTATTCAATTTATCAATTTGTTCCCATAAGTGTTTCCCTTTTTGTGACAAGCGGTGTTCCTTGTAATAATATTTTTGTTCTTCCGTGAACCCACCATGCCAATAAGAACTAGTTTCAAAGAAACCAACCATTGATAGAAAGCATGACAAAGCAAGGCAATAATAGACCAACAACTATAGTAGGAACTAATTTTTTTTTGTGTTTTTTATAAGAAAAGGCAAACCAAACGAAACTAATTTTTTTGTATTTTTTGATAAAAAGAAGCAAGCAAAACAAAGCAAAAGGAACTAAGCAAAACAAAAACTAAGTAAAGAAAATGGTTGTGAAAGACTCCCCTTGTGAAGTTGTCCTTAACTCCCTGGCAACGGCGCCAGAAAAAGTCTTGATGAGCTCAGATCACTGTAGAGCTTCATTGGGAAACCCCAAGAGGAAGGTGTGATGAGCGCAGCAGTAAGTTTTCCCTCAGTTATGAAACCAATGTTATCGAACCAGTAGGAGGAAGAAAACAACTCCAAGGTGTTGCTAGCAACTTGGAATCCTACACAACACAAACTCAAGACTTTGCGCACAACTTGCAGTGAGGTTGTAAATCTCACTAGTTTGTTGAAAACAAAGGATTAAAAGTATAGTGTGGAAGGTAATGGTTGCTTGCAGAAAGTAAACGGTAATAGTAGATGATGTAACCATGGTAAATATTGAACCAGGGTCCATAGTTCACTAGAGGTGTTCTCCTTAAGAAAGATAACAAAACATGTTAGGTGAACAAACTACAGTGGGGAAATTGACAGGACTGAGCAAGGCAAAACAATGCAAATACTAGACATCAAGATTCCTATGAGATTTGATTGGGCATTACAACAATATACATAGACCGCCATCCAACTACATCTATGACTAATAATCCACCTTCAGGTTATCATCCGAACCCCCTCCAGTATTAAGTTGCAAGCAACGGATAATTGCATTAAGCAATGTGTGTAAAGTAAACAATACAATTGTTCCATGAACAAAAGATTGTTGTTTCTCCCTAGTAGCAACATCACATATACAATCTTAGAGATTCCTATCACTTCCCCATATTACTAGAGGCAAGAACCCACTATCGAGCATAAATACTCCCTCTTGGAGTCACTAGAATCTACTTGGCCAAGATAGCTACTATACACGGAGAGCATGCAAGATCACAAACAACATAGACATGATAGAATCAATAATCATAAGACATGATAGAATCAATAATCAATCTGACATAGTATCTCAATATCCATCGGATCCCCGCAAACACAACATGCATGATTACAAATAGATGATCTTGATGATGAACGGAGCTCACAAGATCTAAACATGATAGCACAAAGGAGGAGAAACAACCATATAGATACTGAAAGGACCCATAGTCCAAGGATGAACTACTCACACATCATACCGGAGGCCGGCATGGTGATGAAGAAGGCCTATAGGATGATCTCTCCCCTCCGGTACAGTGCTGGGAAGAGCTTCAGATCCCCCGATCTAGTGACGAGGGTGGCGACGGCTACAGACTGTTTCGTGGAGATCTGATCGGGTCCTTAGGGTTTTGGTATCGGGGGGCTTTTATAGGCGAAGACGCGAGGCAGGAGGGCAGCCAGGGGGCCCACACCCTCCCCTGGTGCGGCCTAGGGTGGGCCCGCCCTTGGGGGGTGCGGACGCCCTGTGGCGCCCCTCCGTCTGTCCTGTGGACTCCGTGTTCTCCTCGGTGAAATATTGACTTTGGCTTTTGTCCTGTCCAATTCCGAGAATATTTTATTTCTAGCTTTTCTGAAACCAAAAATAGCAGAAAACAGGCAACTGCACTGCGGCATATTGTTAATAGGTTAGTCCCAGAAAATGTATAAAAATATCTCAAAGTGTAGACAAAGCATAGCAAAGTAGATACTAATCAAGCATGGAACGTTTACGACATATCACTCCCATCGTCAGTATTGCCTGTGACCATGAAGATGGAGCCTCTACTACGCTATTATTCCGCTGCTATGATTTGTATTCAGACTTGATCTTATGATTAATTATTTGTAAGACTATTATAGTTTGTAATGGATGATGTACTGTGCTACCAATTCTGTTATGTCTCGCAAAATGGTAATCCTGGGATTGGGATGTACGGCATAACAGGCATCTGGGATTAAAAAACCGGGTGTTGACAAGATCTAGAGGGGATTGAACCAATTGTACATTAGATTGAAGCAATGCATTCATTCCAGATTGAACTAATGGATCAAGACGAGATTGAACCAAATAAAGAGGAGATTGATTATGAAGCAAAAGAAGAGGCTCTGTTCGAAAAGTATTTGTCGATCCTTCACAAGAAGAAGGGGTATGTATTGAAGCAAAAGCAGAGGCTATGTCTGACAAGAGGAATAATATATGGAACAAAAGGAAGAAGCTGATGGTGGACTCCGAGAATATTCCATCTAGGATCATCCGGAGCAAGGTGGTGAACCCAGCAAAAAAACACTAGGAGCAAGAAAAATTGAATTTGAATTTGTATAATGAATGTTAACTACTGTCAATGTTTGTATTAAATTCAAACTAGTCTATATGTTGAATAATCTCATAATATATATGTGTTATTACAGTTTTCTATGGTCATCCACCTCTTAGTTTTCCCCTCGACAGGTGGTCAACAGATGGGGTTTAGCTAGTTCATGGCTTAAACCATAACAAACATTGATCAATTGATCCGAAATTTAGCACACACGTGTATCTTGGATTGATCCACCATATTATATTGGAAATTTTGGATTTACTTGTAATCAAACACATTTTTATTTTCTAAGTGACTAAATCCAAAAAATAGTTTTAGGGTTAGTTTTATTCAAAAAAAATCAAAACATAGTGGAACCTTCGCATGGAGTCTTGTTATGTTACCTACAACCTATCATAAATAAGAAGGAAAATGGAAATATAGAGAAATGGAGTTTTTCCCAACACCACTTCTTAGTCCCTTCTTATAATGAGCTACTAGCTATGAAGATGCATGGCTTTCTACTCAACTCATCTCCCAAATAATCCATCCCAAAACATACTTTGTCTAAATAAGGCCAAATTTGGAACACTTGTGTATCTTTGAGTCCAAATAATATAATGTATGACAAGATTGATTTTTTTTCAAATAACACATTTTTCAATTTTTATGCCAAAATCTTGAACTTCCCTTACTCATTTTTATCTTGGTGCCCTTGTTTTACTCAGTTCTACTCATTTTTCCCCTTTCGCTAAACTTTTCCTCACTTTTCACCTGTCTCCTTTCTCAAAGCCTCAGAATAGCTCAACCTGCGCTCAGGTTGGCTGCGCTCTGATTGGTCAAGATGCATGTCATATGGATCTTAGCAAACCACTGTTGGATCATGATTCAACGGGTTGGACATCTCTCGCTCCCCCGATGGACGCACCTACTCTATACGGAGAGGAGATCCCGACGGGCTAGATGTCTCTCCCTCCCTTTCCTAGTCGCACGTACACCTACCAATCCTGCCAGCCGCATATTTCTCTCCTCCTATCAACGTGTGGCGGCACGGATCTAATCGTGGCGGTCCAAACAGCGTGCGGCGGCGTGGATCTAAGCGTGCCGGTCCGAACAGCGTGCGACGACGTGGATCTAAGAGTGGCAGTCCGAACGGCATGCAGCGATGCGGATCTAACTGTGGCGGTCCGAACGGTGTGCGGCGGCACAAATTTAGGCATGGCGGTCCGAACGACGTGCGGCGGCATGGATCTAGACGTGGCGGTCCGAATGGCATGCGGAGGGCGCGGATCTAGACGTGGCGGTCAGAACGGAGTGCGGCGGTGAGGATCTAAGCGTCTAAAATTTCTGTAACATCTTTGTATGTCTCACTTTCATTCACCTTCTCAGATCCGTTGTTGATGAAAGACACCAAGACGATGGCGGTGCCGATAGTGGTCATCGATGCGACGATGATTGAAGTCATCATCCACAATATCGCTACAACGGCGCAGATCCAGCCCTCTAAGCTCGCACATGTGATACAAGACCAGCATGTGGACGCGGTCGTGGAAGATCGGAGTCACCATCAGCAGCCTTGCCGATCCTCTCCGGCTTCGAGTCCTCCGTCCCCATTCATGAAGTTAGTAATATGTACATATTTTTTCTTAAATATTTGGTCAAAGTTAGAAAGATTTGACGTTTGACCAGTCCTTATGTTGTGGATATACCAAATGGGTATACCTACAACATAGTCTCATACCGGCAAGCCCGGGTGGCCCATAATTGGTGGTTAAGCCTATGGCATAACCGGGTGGCCCAGTTGCTGATAGGAAGCCGAAGGTCTAGCAGGGATAAAGGAAGGCGACGTGCCACCGCCTTAGATGGAAGCCGGAGCCTTGGAGGACATGAAGACTAGTTAGTGTTAGTCTAGGACTCTGTAACCGTATCCGGCTAGGACTCTCCATTTAACCCTAGGTCTTGGCGTCCTTATAAGCCGGCCTGCGGGAGCCTTTAGGACAGAACACCAAGTGCATAGCACAACTCACACACAGCGAACCCCCAAATCCTATAACTCGACGTATTGCCATTATAGTAATTTATAGCAGGAGTAGGATCTCGCCACCGTCGTGAGATCTGAACCTGGATAAGTTGTGTCATGCCGACCCGGACGCTCTCCGTCTTCCCCCGACGTCTCTAAACTCGCCGTTAGGATACCCCTATGGTGTATGTGTCGACAAAACCACGACAGTTGGCGTCACCGTAGGGCAAGAGACGCTTATAGCTAGGATCCGGGCAGAATTCCTCACCGCGCCTTCCTCGGCGTCAAGATCATCATCGACGTGTTCAACAACTTTGCTGCGCTTCATGCGATTGCGTCAACAGGCTGTGACTTAAGATCCGTTTTGATTATCCATCGGATCGGACCACGCCGTGGCAGGCTGGCAGTGGACGGATTCGATTCTCATCTCCGTCACCAGCCATGTCGGACACTTGGCCGGTCTGTTTCATGGGATCTCGAAGTCGGACGGCAAGTCGCGGAGTCGCACCTGTTGGGATGCGTGCCGCTTACCCCATGGGCGCGTGCAAATCATGTGCCCTTTGCCCACTGCTCCCTCACGCCCTGCCTGCTAGCTAGCACGTGCATCATAAGATCACGTTGCCTGCTAGTTTGCTGGCTACGTATGTGTACAAATTGCATGTGAGGTCCAAATTATGCATGGATTTTGCGGAAAGAACAAGAGCATGCATGGGTCCTTTGATTATAAGATCACGTTGGATTATGATGGATCGTTTCAAGCTTTGACTGCTCCACTTTCTGAAAGAGCAAACTCAGTGTCTGCCACGTCCGGCCTTGCCGTCGATGTGGTAGACTTCGCAACCGGTTTCGTTGTCACGACCGACTTCATCTTCGCCTCCGCCACGGCTGATGGCTTCCGTGATGGCCGGCTTTATCTTCACCGTGGATTGCTTCATCTCCATCGTGGGGTATCTCGCTGCCGCATGTTGTAGTCTCAATTTTACTGTGGCCAGATTTGTCTTCACTGCGACAATGCCGACTTCGTTCAAATAGTTAAGTATCCTATTTATATTTATTTATTATTTTGATTGTTTATGATCATAAGATTAAGATTGGTTCACTCATGTTCTGAGTCTTTTACCGCTTTCGTTTTTTGTCATATATTTTCCACGATTTGCCACGCGCTCATGAGTATAACTTTTTAATGGCTTGTCGTTTAAGGCCCCAGTACCATGCAAAAACCCCGCCTTCGGCGTTAGCTCAAGTTTTCTGGATACACGTTTTCTGTTGTTTTTATGTGGATTCTGAAATAGTGACTTTTCGACACTTAAAGCCAGCGTTTTGGCTTTGGATTCTGGATGTGCCATTAGGCATCATCACCTAAGGACATGGTTCTGCGCTGCGAGTCTTCCGTCTCACGAAAGGTCAAGCATAAAAACTAGAATAACGGATAAGCCAGCACTTGCTTAAACAAAATTTTACATAAACTGTTCAAATTAGTTGAGTTTTTCCTCCTAAATAGTTTTATGTGTCCATCTGCTGCATTGTTTCAGCTTTAAAGCATTTATTTAAAGGTCATGTTTGTTTCGCCTTACATTTGTTTGTTGGATACGATTAAAGGAACAATTTAATACATTTGTATTTTTATGTTTATGTTTCAGGTACGTAACGCTTGGACATTGCCGCGTTCCTTGGATTAAGGTGTTTTAAGTCGGATTTTTTCACTAGGCTTGACACCTCGGGGGCTGCAATTGCAATTGTTGACCAAGACTTAAGCCACCTTTGAGAATGTCGGATCGATGCACGGGGGCTTGACATCTCTAATTTAAGAGCTTTGTCCCGCCTTGCGTCCAAGCCAGAGCAATCCTCGGGGGCTATAGCACGATGATATCCAAGATATGGTGCAGTTCTCTTTGAGCATCAAGCCGGAATATTCAAGTGAATTCCACCTTGACGCTGGGGGGCTACATTGATGCTAAATTTTTGTGAAGTTCTCTCTAGAGCATCAAGCCGAAATAATTCCGACTTGACGCTCGAGGGCTACACTATTGACATTTTTGCTAAAGCTACTCTGAGAGCACCAAGACGGATTTCTTTTGAAACTCCGACTTGGCGCTCGGGGGCTACAACCGTTTGATGTACAATTATGCATGTTCTTTTGAGCATCAAGCCGCCTTCGACGAAGCCGACTTGATGCTCGGGGGCTACATATGGTTATGTCAACAAAACTTTCAAGACGGTAAAAAATCCGGCTAGCGAAATCCGGGGGCTCGACATCAACTTTGCCTTCACGGAAGTATCACTGGGTTACACGGCTTGATGGCCTAAACGTCCGTGATATGAGAGGCTCTAAGACCTTAATTCGGCAAGATCTTATATATGTGACTTTGCTGGCTCTAAGTCGGCAGTTTGATAGCCTTTACGATCGTGGTCCAGTAGCCGTGATTTTTCCGGCTTACATATCGTCCTACATGGATGATGATATTGAAGACGTTCCTAGAGCTTGGAAAAATCACTAACGATTCGTTAGAGAATTTTTCGCCTTGGATTCGTTCGCAGAAGCATACAAGAAACTCTCTGGCTAAGCTTAGTCGGATGAGAATATGATATGGGAGCTCTCCAAGATTCTTCGCGAAGCATGCCTACAAGTTGAAGACGACGTGATACTTACGCTCAAAGCTAGACGGAGGAACGCGAGGATCTTGAAGAACTCTAGGGCTACTGTTGTGGATATACCAAATGGGTATACCTACGGCATAGTCTCATACCGGCAAGCCCGGGTGGCCCACAATTGGTGGTTAGGCTTATGGCATAACCGGGTGTCCCAATTGCTGATAGAAAGCCGGAGGTCCAGCAGGGATAAAGGAAGGCGACGTGCCACCACCTTAGATGGAAACCGGAGCCTTGGAGGACATGAAGACTAGTTAGTGTTGGTCTAGGACTCTGTAACCGTATCCGGCTGGGACTCTCCATGTAACCCTAGGTCCTGGCGTCCTTATAAGCCGGCCTATGGGAGCCTTAGGGCAGAACACCAAGTGCATAGCACAACTCGCACACAGCGAACCCCCAAATCCTGTAACTCGGCGTATTGCCATTATAGTGATTTATAGTAGGAGTATGATCTCGCCACCATCGTGAGATCTGAACCTGGGTAAGCTGTGTCACGCCGACCCGGACGCTCTCCGTCTTCCCCCCACGTCTCTAAATTCGTCATTGGGATACCCTATGGCGTACGTGTCGACAAAACCATGACACCTTATGCACCTTATATTTTGGGACGGAGGGAATATGTACATATGTAGAAATAAATCACAATCTTTGAACTTTTAAGTACCAATTCTGATAGTTTTCAAATAAAAAATGAGCTCCCTTTGGCTCGGGTTCCAAGACGCCTACTCCATCTAAAGACATTTGTATCATATTTCATGTGTGTAAATTTTAAAAGAACCCTATTTGGAAAGGAGCATATATTAATATTAGATAATACCAATTACACCCAGCCTCTGCAACAACGCATTGACTAGCGGCCACACGGATGCACACGGCAAAAAAAAAAAGAATTATAGAAAACAAAAGTCCCGTTACAATGCCTCATTCATTGAAACAGCACTACTACCACCACCAAGACAGCACCAGAAGTCCAGCTTCTCCAAAAACGACGCCTTCAAGAAGGGAACAGTGCACAAACATCGTCATCGTCCGATCAAAGATCTAGGTTTTCACCCTGAAGAAATTTCGCGCTCTCAAAACAATACCTTCAACAAGACCATTGTCAGGCACAACCAATTAAGGCCAGACCCTGGGTTTTCACCCTGAGAGGTAGGACCATGAACCTCTCATGTGCAGTTGTCCCCACATGCATGCCACTGCTCCAATTCACAAGTCACCTAGCCAATTTCTCATCACCACCCAGACTCGAACCACCATTGTCTGTCCTCAGATGTCGGTCTCCATGACTTTCTCCCTCAGCACCAGGAACGAGAACATTCCCATGATAATAACAGTCAACAAAGCTTCGAAGCACACCCTCTGAAACCAAACGGTCAGTGTAAAATATGGATGCGTATGACCGAATTTAATCCTTCCAGCAAACTCACGGCATGATAGCACTTATGAAGTTCGTCGGCGGAGCTTTCCGGAACACGACACAGAAACCAGATCAATGAAGACCAACATCTGGCAGATCATCGTCTTGGCTTGAGAGGGATCCAGGACCACCTCCTTTATTGAAACCGAGCCAGCAGCCCCCATGCCACCCGCCGGAAACTAGAAGGATCCTTCGCAAGACGGCAAGATCACCCGGTGACCATTCTGACGGAGAAGGAGGCCACCACCACCATGTCAGGGGCAGATGTCCCAAATGCCCTAGTGTCATGGACAAGGCCTAGGTCGTCTGGGTGCCAGCGTCGAGGCCAACGTACGAGACAGATCGCGGCTAGGCCCAGATCCCCGCTTTCGCCTGCCGCCATCTGGGCCGAGGATCACCGGCCGCCGCTCGCCGCAGCACCACCTCCAAACCAGCCAGGACGGACGCCGCCGCCTATCTGCCAGATCGCGATCAGGGATGTCGCCGTCGCCGTCACGCCCCCAGGTCTTTGCCTGACGACGATCCGGACGACGACGGCAGGAAGGAGAGACCACGGGAGGAAGGGCTCGGCGGGAAGGGGAGGCGACGTGGCGCGGAGCCGCCGCGCGGGTGCGGGAGGAGGAGGGGTCGGGAGCTTTCTTCTTGACCTGTACCCGTTCCGCTCGTCAAACACTATTTGTTTTGATGCGCCACCCCTCTTTAAAAGAACCCTAGGTGTATTGTAAAATACCATGTTTATTGCCTAAAACTGGAAACAAAATGAACTTTTCTGCATTTTCTTGTGCTCGTTTTCTTTTGAGTTTTTTTTTGTTTTGATACTTCTGCAATCATTTGAATCGGCATAAAACCCGGTGTTTGTACGGCTGGACTGACTCAACATATGGCTCGGTCACGTGGGCCGTACTTCATTCTCAGCCAACGAAGAAACTTGGGCTGCTGTTACGTACTGTGCAAATTAGTCCTGCAAAATTCACTAAAAGAGGGAAGTTAATCTTGCGAAACGGCGACGTCTTCTCCCTAACGAGCCTCGACGATACGTTAGGTGATCATTCCTACAAAATGGTGCGCGTGCTCATTGTTTTCTTCGGGGATCGCATGAATTTTCGCGATCACAGCTATAGCTGGCTGTACTGATCAAATGGGCATTCCTCTTCCATGCCTATCGACCTATCCATTTATAAGAAAATTACAGATAACACCAGTTTTTGTAATATCTGTTGCATAAACTACAGAAATAAAGTTTTTTTTGTACTTAATACAGTTTGTGGCTTAATTTTTTGCACCTGGCCTAAATGAATAACTTAAAGTTCTTAACTAGCAGGTCGTTTCCGCTATTTTGCTTGCAGCATAACATTCAAACATAAATATTTTCAAATAAATATAGTATCAAAAAATCTTTTTTGACACACCCACCAAAAATATATTACCAATAAATAAATATATTATCAAAATAAATATTTACCAGTATTTATACGTCTCTTAGAACATACAGATGCATATACATGTGTAGTATGTATGGCCAAATTCGCATCAAAATATATTTTCATATGGAACATAAAAAATATTGAAATGAAATGAGGTCTTTTTTGCCTTTTCATATACATGATTTTGTGATTTTTATGTAGCCTATAATGCAATGTATTATGTATCAAAACTATGCAAATAATTAAGTCATAAACTATGCTAGCTATAATTTGTTTTGTTATTTCTGTGTTTTGTGCGACAAATGCCACAAAGACTGATGTTAACTGCAATATTTTCTGTCATATAAGATATTATCAAAGCTAAGCTATTAATTATGGGTGGATACAAAGAATTAAACAATAAACCGTGCTAGCTATAAAAAAAAGGTTTCTTTTCGTGTTTTATGCAACAAATGTCACAAATGGTGTCCACTGGTTCCTCCGTATATCTATCCACTCCCTCCTTGTCACCTCACTCTCATTAACGTAAAACCACTCGAGAGTACTCCACTCGACCACACGCAAATGGTACTAGGCTACTAGCCATGTAGTGTTCCTGTGTACCACTCCTTGGTCCACAAGAGCCAAGATCCGGAATGTCTTATTGAGAATTGAGCATTGTCAAGTCTCCGTCAATTGGAGAGGAAAAGAGAGGGAGAAACTCAATCTCTCAGATGTAATTTGATGAACGTTTGACAGAGCAGTACTAACCATGGTGTATAAAACGCCGTTACCGTTGCACTCCTTGGTGCATGCCCAGCAAGTCCGGATCTTGGTTTGCACCGACCGGCAATGGATCAGGCGGCCTCGTACTACTCCACCTCCGCCACGCCCCTGCTCCTCCTCGGCTCCCTCCTCACGCTCGCGGTCTCGCTGCTCGTGCTGATTGGCCGCCGCACCAATGGACGCGGGAAGGCACAGCTCCCGCCCGGCCCGCCGGCGCTGCTATTCCTGGCCAAGTTCCTGGCGCTCCGTCGATCGGTGTTCGACCTGGGCCCGCTCCTCGTCGACCTCCACGCGCGCCACGGCCCCGTCGTCTCCGTCCGACTCTTCCGCACGTTTGTCTTCGTAGCCGACCGCAAGGTGGCCCACCGCGCGCTCGTCCAGGGCGGCGCCACCTTCTCTGACAGGCTTCCGCCGATAGAGCCCAGCCGCATGCTCTCGTCCGGGGGACGCATGATTGGCTTCTCTCCTTACGGGCCCTATTGGCGCCTCCTCCGCCGTAACCTCGCCACGGAGGCGCTCAGCCCGGCCCGCGTCGCGGACTTCGCGGCGGCGAGAAGGTGGGCATGCGACGGCCTCGTCTCCAGCCTACTCGCAGAGCAGGGGCGGCAGGGGCAGGAGGCCCTGACGCCGACGGTGAGGCCGTTGCTGCGGCGCGCCATGTTCGAGCTGCTCGTGTTCATGTGTTTCGGCGCCCGGCTCGGGCGCGAGGCGATGGACGAGGTGGAGGAGCTGCAGCACCTGGGGCTCCTCTCCATCACAGCCTTTCCGGTCTTCGCCTTCTTCCCGGCGGTGACCAAGAGGCTCTTCCGCAGGAGCTGGGCGGCGTACCTCGAGGTGCGCCGGAGGCAGGACGAGGTGTTCGTACCGCTCATCCACGCGGAGCGCGGCGACTCGGACCCGCCGTGCTACGCCCAGTCCCTCCTCGCCGTCCGCCTGGACGACGACGAGGGCGGCCGCCGGCTCACGGACGCCGAGATGGTCAGCCTCTGCTCTGAGTTCCTCAGCGGCGGGACGGACACAACGGTGACCCTGGTGGAGTGGATCATGGCGGAGCTCGTGAACCGCCCCGACGTCCAGGCCAAGGTCTACGAGGAGGTGAAAGCCAACCCGGAGCTCAACGACCTGCAGGCGATGCCGTACCTGAAGGCCGCCGTGCTCGAGGGCCTGCGGCTGCACCCGCCCGGCCACCTCCTCCTCCCGCACGGCCTGCGGAGCGGCGACGCTGAGATCGGGGGCTACACAGTGCCCAAGGGCGCGGAGGTCAACTTCTTAGTGGCTGAGATGGGGCGCGACGAGACGGTGTGGACGGCGGCGGGAGAGTACCGGCCGGAGAGGTTCCTGGAAGGCGCCGAGGGGCACGACGTGGACATCACGGGCAGCAGGGAGATCAAGATGATGCCCTTCGGCGCGGGTCGCAGGATGTGCCCCGGGTACTTGTTGGGCATGCATCACGCCGAATACTTCGTGGGCAGGATGGTAAGGGACATCGAGTGGCGGCCACCGGTGGATGGGGAGGAGGTGGACATGACGGAGGTGCTGGATTTCACCCACGTCATGAAGTATCCGCTCCGTGGGCGTGTCATCCCCAGAACCTAGCAGTTTCAATTCCCACACACGTCACTCCTAACGCCTACTCCACCGACCTTAAGACAGTCACGATGAAACGACGTATCGTGAGTATGAAACTAGTTTATGATATTATCTCTACAATGCATTGTATCATATATAGTATTAGGGCATGTATAGTGCTAGACGCTTGTACAGGCGTTTATGTGCATCTGGAAAATCGAATTATCAGCTAAGAGTCCTAGGCAGCAACGCTGGGCGCTTGTTTGAGTCGCTATGGGAATTTAAGGAAAAAAGATATCGCCCAGATCTCTAGCACCGGACCGCACGGAAATCACGGGGAGGACAAAAAAAAATTGCTAAGCGCTCGACGTTCTGTTTTGCGTCGACGCAAACGAAGTTCCCGGGATTGACAGGGAATCGGCCAAAACGGTCGGGAAGGAAATCCTAGTGTCGCTCCTAAACGTCCGCGTAGTACTTGCCCTTATAGTCTTGTTATATTTATTAGTTTGTAAAATATTAATATAAAATTATGTACAAGACTTTTTTTTTGAGGTTTACTTGATAATCATACGGTATCTACCTGTTATATTACTATCATCTTTCTCATTATTAATTGTAATAACACGTCATTTTTGTTTTGCATAAATGAAATGTATGATATTACCTATGATATCTCTACTCTGACTAGTCTAACGTATTTGCATGTTATCTATGGTTAATTTATAACCAGCTTGTACAATAGTTACCTTTAATAATTTACTAATTTATGTGCAAATGACACACATTACATATGCACAAAGTACCTAGGAGGCACGTTATAGCTGACTCTTGCATAAGAGTCCACATCTCTTCTCTATGCTCTTCTCACTCATCCAACTAAACAAAACAATAATAATTTATTTATTATAGCCAACCGACTAGGATTTATTATATTTTCTCTAATACAAAACCTTGAATGACTCATTTGTCGTGTAAAGAGTCAAAGAAACACATATCTCCACGTAGATATATGAAGCCTTTTTCCTAAAGTTGTGGCTAGTTGTCAATTGTATCAGTTTCCTTAAGGATTTCAAGTTATTAGTTTGGAATGTTAGGAGCTTGAACTACCGTGTTAGCCATCTAGTTATTTGTAATTGGAAAATCTCTATTTTAAACCCCAAACTAGGGAGTTTAGCGGTTTGAACCCTAAAATTGAATCCCTATTGTTTTCACCCTAAACTATTGGACAAGCGTGAATTATTGGCCAACTTGATGACGCTGGATGGATCACGGATACGTTAAAGAGTGATTTGCAAAGAGAACCTCTAAAAAATCTATTTGGATATGGTAAAAAAGTCCACTCCTTTCAACTTGTAGTTTGTGGGGCAAACCGCAACTGACTTTTTCTCTGCCATATCTAAGGGCATATACAATACTAGTCTTTTCTTAGCCTTCCACGTCATCATCAAAAGAAGACAAAAATAATAAGTCGTGCAATGTGTCATCTCTTATCGTCATCCTAATAATTAATAAAAAATAATTAATTTTAACATATCGTGTTAAATAAGAAAAGGTATATGATATAATGGAGATAATAGTCTTCTCTTGTTTCTCAAGGGATTATCCTTTGGATAAAGGAAGGCAATCTTCTCTTTCTATATCATCTCTCCTCAACTGAGCAAATATCTAACATGGCAATTCTAAGACAAGACTGACATCATCCCATTGTGCATGCCCTAATAACTTTCCCCTCAAGTATCGCTTCTTTGCTTGGATGATGATCCAAGAAAAATCCCAAATTGTAGATAACCTCGCAAAAAAGGATGGCCCTACTGCTCCACTTTCTAAGATAATTCTGCTTTAGTTGGCTTGAATCTACACCACACTTGCCTGTTTCCTATTGTTTCACCATTGGTGTTTGGAAGAAGTTGGTGGTTCATGCGAAGCTTCTGCTTGAGGTGGCGTAATCAGTGACAACTGCCTCTCTGTCTGATTGGTGCATTTGTAACTCCACTTGTTCCCCGTGCAAAGTCCATATGAATTGGAAGACTCTTGCCATCCTCATATGGTGGTCGCTTTGGAAGGCATGTAATGAGTGCATCTTCAACAACTGCTTCTGCTCGGTGCAACATATTTGTCTCAAGAGTATCGATGAAGCCAGCGCGAGGACTAACAAGAGCGCCTGAGATGGCAGACACCGAAGACCCAGACTGGGCAAATCAGTGTCTTAGTTTTCACCGTGTGTGTACGTGTGCGCACTTCAATTAGTTAGCTTTAGTTATCCTTTCCTTATTGGTTTGTGATACTACAAGATCCTTGAGTCTTCACTCCTATCTCAATGTATGAAATGCAACACTATTGCATTCATCGTTTCTTGCAAGGACATGCTTCATATGTACAAATAGATGACGCCATCCCACATTAAGTGTTGATTCTAAATATTAAATATGATTTTTGTCTTGTACTTTTAATTCGATTAGATATTTGTTTTTATGGTTGAGTTCATCTTGACAAGAACTTCAAAATTAAATCTCACTTATCATGTTGTAGGCACCATGGCCTCCAAGAAATTGGTGATAATGTCTTTGAACTATGAACATAAATAAGGACAATAATTTTTGTTGCCCAATGTGAAGAATAGTGTCAAAAGGTGTAGGACCATTACACATCATCCACCCTCATTTTAGAAAGGTACTCCCTCCGGTTTGGTTTAAAAGGTGTGTTACAGAAATCATGCAATTCAAAAACAAGCAAGGCGCGACTTCATTACTCTGGTCGCTTGAGGAGTAGTTACTTTTTGCAAGTGGTTAGTGATTGGCAGATGCTCATCTAGTCAAACACTCTGGTCGCTTGAGGTTGTTAATTAGATGATGCTTCGCCTCCTGCATTAATAGTCCAATTTAAGGAGAGATTGTGTGCCATATGTAACACCCTCAGAATCGGACCTATGCAAGTTTTAGCGAAACCCGCCAAACCCGCATAGAAACGATTCAAAGGTGCCCACCAGGCACTTTCGTGCGGGTGGAAAACGAAGTAATAACATTACACAACAGTCCTCGATGGGACCCACAGAACAGATATATATATAACAGCGGCCCAAAAGAGTCAAGAATACAGATATAATATACAAAGATCCAAATCACCTTGAAAATGACAGGGCGTCCGACTACGGACAAGATGCAAATGGGGCTAAGAGCCCTGAAGAATAACCAATGGCGTCCATAACCCTGCCCAGGCCAAGCCGGAAGGGTAACCCTGCTAACGACGTCGATCTCAAAACCTGCTAAAACAAAAGGGGTGCCGACAAAGGGCAAAGGAAAAAGAGGAGCGTCAGTACTGAGGCCAGTACACGGCGAGACTAGAATTCGGCGGTCCTCGCCTACATAGGTATGGTGGACTGAAGCGGCAGCGGCAGCATGCACTAAACAACCTATAGAGACTCGATCCAACTGGCGGTTATCAGAGAGGGATAAGAATGACCTATCCGGATCCAACCTGAAGCTGACACCAAACAAACCCATCCTGGTGTTTCTCCCTCGAGACCAAACGAGGAAGTCAACCGAGGAACTCACACGGTTGGCAGTTTTATTTATTCAGTTATCGTTGCAGCAATTACTAGTCAGGTATAGATAATCATCCTGATAAAATAAGCAGTGGGCATTTTTAGTTAATCATTCCGTGGTAGTTGCAACAATTACTAATCAGATACAATTAGCATGAGATAACCCAAAAACCCAGCAGTTGTTGGCACTTTTATTTAGCCATTCCGTTGTAGTTGTCATACTTACTAGTCAGGTACAATGGTCGCAAGTGACACTCCAAACAAGCAATTGTGAGCAGTATTAATTAGCCATTCCATTATAGTGAAGCTGATTACTAGTCATTATAAAGTCAAATTTATAGCAATAAACTTTAGTTATGCTTGTCTATGGTCGAGATACTGTGCTCCAAGTCGTCCATAACCGCGGACACGGCTTTCAGAAAGTTTTACCCCGCCGGGGTGCACCAATAGCAACACACACTCGATCAACCTCGGAAAAACCAAATCAAAACCCAACGAGGCTTTCACGACAAAGCAATCACAGGATTCAGAAATATTTCAGGGGGCCACCCCTTGGAGTACACCCGCAACGAAGTAAGCAAGCTCCGAGACGGACTCAAGGTTTGCGTCAGTGGCTGTAAACGACAGCAAATCCCCAAACGGGGACTGTCGATACCGCGAAAACACTCCGCTTCCAAAACAGTACAGCGTGCTCCTCACACAATCGTAAATAAAGCAGTAAAGCATGGCATAAGTACAGGATCGTAAATAAAACCTCAAACTAGTTGTGGCCCCAAGAAATAAGACTGAATCAAGCTCTGGCTAAGGGGGGTCCCATATACCTCCCGGATGTGGATAGCGCGATAAATCAAGGAACAGGTATCAAGTACTCGGGGTCCTACGGGACACAAGTGGGCGTTCGGAAACCAAATATTATCTATCACCCACCGATGCCTCTGCTTACCTCAATTTTAGTTGTTAAACAGGAATTAAAGTGAACGAAAAGTAAAACCATGATCATCTCCAACAATTAACTTGTGGCAATACACCAACAACTGCGGCACTTGACGACACGCAACAGCACTTGAGCAAGCGACTACGACGCGCAAGTCCAACTATCTTCCAAACAATAGGTAATAGGATGTGTCCATGGCAATATGTGGCTGCAAGGGATATCACGGGTACGAAAGCTAAAGCATCACAACACAGATAGCAATAGATCATCAGGAGGGAATAAATATTATAAAAGTAAGATAGGTAGAAAGGGGGAGATGCTCGCCTGAAAACATTGTCGAAGGTTCAACTGAAGATCGGGGCGAAGCTCACATCAACTCATCGATCTTATCCGCGAAGAACCAAAACACTAGCATAACACCGGATGCAATATTTAAGATTACGGCAGAAGATCGGGCATGATGCATGTATGATGTATGACATGGCAAGGGTGCGATGCAATTAGGTCATATTAAGCGGAACCGGGGTCCCGACAATTTAACTAGATGGTTCAAGTTGTTTAGCTACCCCGCAATTAAATGTTGTTATAACAAGGCAAGATAAGATACCGGTTCGCTACACAAGTTTAAATGAGGCCAATATAAGACTAGATTTGTCCGCATATGGGCCCCATATTTAATTATTAGGTGAATCGGCATAAGGCCCCCAAACCAATGATATGCATGCGAGATGACAATTAAATATGCAACAATTCATATAGTTGACCATTTATAAAATAGGGTTCTCGGAAAAGGGGTTCACACATTAGGGTTCGGCGATCTTGGGGTTCCGGGGTTCGGGGTGGGTCTCAGGGTCCAGGGTTTGACGGGTTCGAGGTTCGGACTCGGCGGGATCGTTCTCGCGTCCGGGCAGGACTTGGTGTGGCGTCGGGGGCGCATCGGGTTCTTCCTGGTCGGTGCCGATCTTGTCGTCTCGAAGATCTTGTCGGGTCCGGTCTTCGCCTCCGGGAACGGTCCTCAGGGTCTCGACGAACTTGGTGTCCTGGCATATCTGAGTCGTGGATCTTGGCGTCCGGGCTCTCGGTCATCGGTAGATCTTGATGTCCCAGGTCGGATTCCTCGGAATTCGGCACCGGCGGTCTTGGCGTTCGGGACGAAGATCTTGGCATGCGACGTCGTCGGCATCGGTTCGGGAGGAGTTCTTGTCGTTCAGGGTCTCGGCGACGGAGGAAGAGCATGGAGTTCCGTGTAGGCGATCTTGGGGTTTGACGAGGGATCGGACGCGGGACAGGCTCGGAAGAACAGGGACAACACCGTCACACGGGCGGTAATGCTATGGTAACAGCAGCATCAACTCGAGTGGCACAAACACACGCAGAGCACTGCGCCTGGTACAGGGACCCAGGCCGACGGCAAAACTAATATGCACATCAGGTTATCCCTGCACACGCGGCGGCCGAGCAAGGTCTGGAACGCGGGCGACCATGGCCAACGGGGAGGAAGTCGAGGCGAGGTTAGGGTCGCGCAGCGGCGCGGCTTGCGGGGACGGCCGGACGCGAGCGAGGCAGAGGCGATGGGGACCTGCGGCGGCTGCGCCTGCTCTGCGTCGAGGACGGGCGCGCGGTCGGGGGAAACGGTCGGGGCGAGCAGCGGAGGCCGGGGACGGCCGGGCGACGCTGGTGGAGGCCGAGGCCGGAGAGGTTGGCGGGCGGCGGGCGCGCTCGGTGTCGGGGTCGGCGAGGACGGGGACACGCGGGCGCGGCGGCGCTCGGAAGCAGGGGGGCGGCGGCGGACGGAAGACCGAGGGAGGCGGGGTTGGAGCGGCGCGCTCGCGGTGCTGCGGTGCGGCCGGACCGGCGCTGGGGCGGGACTGGCGAGGCGGGGGAAGAGGCCGCGGCGGAGGGTGGCTCGGGCGAGCTCGGCCGCGGTGGGGCGGCGAGCTGGCCGCGGGGCGGAGCTTGAACGGGCGGGGCGGAAGAGGCTCGGCGGCGCGCCGGCCGGCGCCGGTGAGGAGAGAGAGGAGGGGCCGGCGAGGGGCGGGATCGTCGGGGAGGCCGAGGGACGCGGCGGGCGGCGCTGCGTCGGACAGAGAGCAAGGAAGCGACGGGGAAGGAGGCGGGTGCGGTGGCGTGCGTGAGGAAGAAGAGGACGCGAGGCCGGGGTGCGGGGGAGAGGAAGATCGTGCGAGGGGGCGGTTCGCGTCGCTGGGAGCGTGGGGCCAGGGGAGCGGGCTGGTCGCGTGGGGCCCGCGGGTGGGCCGCGGCGAAAACGTGTGGAGGGCGTGTGGAGGCGCGTGGGGGCGTGTGGCTGCCTGGTGGGACCCAGGCGGTGTGGTGGAGAGTGGGCTGGAGGGAGAGAGAGAGTTGGGGGGGGTTTAGGTGTAGGTGGCAGATGGGGATAGGCTAGGGGGAAGGGTGAGGGTGAGGTGGCGGCAAAATATTGGTGGGAGTGAGGTGGAGGGGGTTGGGGTAGAATAGGTTGGGTAGGAATAGGATTTAGAGGTGGACCGATTTAATTTTTGGGGTGGTCGTTCGGGTCGAATCGGCCCGTTCGACTGCCCCACTAAAAATAATATAAATTTTATTTGTTTTAATAACACCGTTTGCAAACCGATAGTAGACAAACAAAAATAATCCGGAGGTCCGGGGTTTGCTTGTTGAACGAAGACGAGGCGTTTGGAAAACAAAAATAGGTTTTCGAAATTAGTTTTTGACAAACAATACATGATGATGACGATGCAATGCACAAATTTAACGCGATTTTCTAGTAGTGGTTTTGCGGGATGCCACAATTCGACACCACTAATAATGGATCTCGCCCTCGAGATCCGCCTCATGGTACCGGAAAGAAGGCCGGCGATCTGCATCTTCTCGCTTCGTGTCGATCCTCGCGACACCACTAACAAGACGTCGTTGATCCCGTTCGTCAAGAGAACACTCCGGGAACAAAAGGTCGAAGGTAGAGGTATCAACAAATAAAGCCACCCCTAACTTCGATGGAAAGAGGGAACCGATGCATTCTCATCCATTCCAGTGTACAAAAGCGAATAGAAGGGGTAGTCGGCATGGGGGCCAATCCATCACGCACCCAAACTATTACTCTGCACAATCAGTAGCAAGAGTGCATCCATTCTCGGAATCAGACTGAAGATCTCGACAAACGAGGTTCGGAACAACGGAGTGATGCAGACTCTGCATCGGATCTGGCATAGAGGATGTCGTCGCGTCGGAAAACACCGGAAAGCACAACAAGAAACAAAGAATGGTACCACAGCAGACGGATTCATCAGGCAGCTTGATCACCGGACGGTAGAACACCGTTACCAAAGGAGGAAGCGAAACCCTGAAGGTACGACGGAAACCCAACCACGAGAATTCCTGGACTCGAAGAAAGGGACGAGAGCGGATTCAAAACACGTAGAGGTAAGAGGAGAATAGCAGAGGGGTAAGGAGTAAAATCAGACCTAATCAGAACTATCCAACCGATTTTGCAAAAATAGTTTTTGACACTCTACTTCGGCCGTTAGCTAGGTTATCCTACAGGCTGGACTTGTGGGGTATCGCAACTGCTGAGCTCTGATACCACTCTGTAACACCCTCAGAATCGGACCTATGCAAGTTTTAGCGAAACCCGCCAAACCCGCATAGAAACGATTCAAAGGTGCCCACCAGGCACTTTCGTGCGGGTGGAAAACGAAGTAATAACATTACACAACAGTCCTCGATGGGACCCACAGAACAGATATATATATAACAGCGGCCCAAAAGAGTCAAGAATACAGATATAATATACAAAGATCCAAATCACCTTGAAAATGACAGGGCGTCCGACTACGGACAAGATGCAAATGGGGCTAAGAGCCCTGAAGAATAACCAATGGCGTCCATAACCCTGCCCAGGCCAAGCCGGAAGGGTAACCCTGCTAACGACGTCGATCTCAAAACCTGCTAAAACAAAAGGGGTGCCGACAAAGGGCAAAGGAAAAAGAGGAGCGTCAGTACTGAGGCCAGTACACGGCGAGACTAGAATTCGGCGGTCCTCGCCTACATAGGTATGGTGGACTGAAGCGGCAGCGGCAGCATGCACTAAACAACCTATAGAGACTCGATCCAACTGGCGGTTATCAGAGAGGGATAAGAATGACCTATCCGGATCCAACCTGAAGCTGACACCAAACAAACCCATCCTGGTGTTTCCCCCTCAAGACCAAACGAGGAAGTCAACCGAGGAACTCACACGGTTGGCAGTTTTATTTATTCAGTTATCGTTGCAGCAATTACTAGTCAGGTATAGATAATCATCCTGATAAAATAAGCAGTGGGCACTTTCAGTTAATCATTCCGTGGTAGTTGCAACAATTACTAATCAGATACAATTAGCATGAGATAACCCAAAAACCCAGCAGTTGTTGGCACTTTTATTTAGCCATTCCGTTGTAGTTGTCATACTTACTAGTCAGGTACAATGGTCGCAAGTGACACTCCAAACAAGCAATTGTGAGCAGTATTAATTAGCCATTCCATTATAGTGAAGCTGATTACTAGTCATTATAAAGTCAAATTTATAGCAATAAACTTTAGTTATGCTTGTCTATGGTCGAGATACTGTGCTCCAAGTCGTCCATAACCGCGGACACGGCTTTCAGAAAGTTTTACCCGGCCGGGGTGCACCAATAGCAACACACACTCGATCAACCTCGGAAAAACCAAATCAAAACCCAACGAGGCTTTCACGACAAAGCAATCACAGGATTCAGAAATATTTCAGGGGGCCACCCCTTGGAGTACACCCGCAACGAAGTAAGCAAGCTCCGAGACGGACTCAAGGTTTGCGTCAGTGGCTGTAAACGACAGCAAATCCCCAAACGGGGACTGTCGATACCGCGAAAACACTCCGCTTCCAAAACAGTACAGCGTGCTCCTCACACAATCGTAAATAAAGCAGTAAAGCATGGCATAAGTACATGATCGTAAATAAAACCTCAAACTAGTTGTGGCCCCAAGAAATAAGACTGAATCAAGCTCTGGCTAAGGGGGGTCCCATATACCTCCCGGATGTGGATAGCGCGATAAATCAAGGAACAGGTATCAAGTACTCGGGGTCCTACGGGACACAAGTGGGCGTTCGGAAACCAAATATTATCTATCACCCACCGATGCCTCTGCTTACCTCAATTTTAGTTGTTAAACAGGAATTAAAGTGAACGAAAAGTAAAACCATGATCATCTCCAACAATTAACTTGCGGCAATACACCAACAACTGCGGCACTTGACGACACGCAACAGCACTTGAGCAAGCGACTACGACGCGCTAGTCCAACTATCTTCCAAACAATAGGTAATAGGATGTGTCCATGGCAATATGTGGCTGCAAGGGATATCACGGGTACGAAAGCTAAAGCATCGCAACACAGATAGCAATAGATCATCAGGAGGGAATAAATACTATAAAAGTAAGATAGGTAGAAAGGGGGAGATGCTCGCCTGAAAACATTGTCGAAGGTTCAACTGAAGATCGGGGCGAAGCTCACATCAACTCATCGATCTTATCCGCGAAGAACCAAAACACTAGCATAACACCGGATGCAATATTTAAGATTACGGCAGAAGATCGGGCATGATGCATGTATGATGTATGACATGGCAAGGGTGCGATGCAATTAGGTCATACTAAGCGGAACCGGGGTCCCGACAATTTAACTAGATGGTTCAAGTTGTTTAGCTACCCCGCAATTAAATGTTGTTATAACAAGGCAAGATAAGATACCGGTTCGCTACACAAGTTTAAATGAGGCCAATATAAGACTAGATTTGTCCGCATATGGGCCCCATATTTAATTATTAAGTGAATCGGCATAGGGCCCCCAAACCAATGATATGCATGCGAGATGACAATTAAATATGCAACAATTCATATAGTTGACCATTTATAAAATAGGGTTCTCGGAAAAGGGGTTCACACATTAGGGTTCGGCGATCTTGGGGTTCCGGGGTTCGGGGTCGGTCTCAGGGTCCAGGGTTCGACGGGTTCGAGGTTCGGACTCGGCGGGATCGTTCTCGCGTCCGGGCAGGACTTGGTGTGGCGTCGGGGGCGCATCGGGTTCGTCCTGGTCGGTGCCGATCTTGTCGTCTCGAAGATCTTGTCGGGTCCGGTCTTCGCCTCCGAGAACGGTCCTCAGGGTCTCGACGAACTTGGTGTCCTGGCATATCTGAGTCGTGGATCTTGGCGTCCGGGCTCTCGGTCATCGGTAGATCTTGATGTCCCAGGTCGGATTCCTCGGAATTCGGCACCGGCGGTCTTGGCGTTCGGGACGAAGATCTTGGCATGCGACGTCGTCGGCATCGGTTCGGGAGGAGTTCTTGTCGTTCAGGGTCTCGGCGACGGAGGAAGAGCATGGAGTTCCGTGTAGGCGATCTTGGGGTTTGACGAGGGATCGGACGCGGGACAGGCTCGGAAGAACAGGGACAACACCGTCACACGGGCGGTAATGCTATGGTAACAGCAGCATCAACTCGAGTGGCACAAACAAACGCAGAGCACTGCGCTTGGTACAGGGACCCAGGCCGACGGCAAAACTAATATGCACATCAGGTTATCCCTGCACACGCGGCGGCCGAGCAAGGTCTGGAACGCGGGCGACCATGGCCAACGGGGAGGAAGTCGAGGCGAGGTTGGGGTCGCGCAGCGGCGCGGCTTGCGGGGACGGCCGGACGCGAGCGAGGCAGAGGCGATGGGGACCTGCGGCGGCTGCGCCTGCTCTGCGTCGAGGACGGGCGCGCGGTCGGGGGAAACGGTCGGGGCGAGCAGCGGAGGCCGGGGACGGCCGGGCGACGCTGGTGGAGGCCGAGGCCGGAGAGGTTGGCGGGCGGCGGGCGCGCTCGGTGTCGGGGTCGGCGAGGACGGGGACACGCGGGCGCGGCGGCGCTCGGAAGCAGGGGGGCGGCGGCGGACGGAAGACCGAGGGAGGCGGGGTTGGAGCGGCGCGCTCGCGGTGCTGCGGCGCGGCCGGACCGGCGCTGGGGCGGGACTGGCGAGGCGGGGCAAGAGGCCGAGGCGGAGGGTGGCTCGGGCGAGCTCGGCCGCGGTGGGGCGGCGAGCTGGCCGCGGGGCGGAGCTTGAACGGGCGGGGCGGAAGAGGCTCGGCGGCGCGCCGGCCGGCGCCGGTGAGGAGAGAGAGGAGGGGCCGGCGAGGGGCGGGATCGTCGGGGAGGCCGAGGGACGCGGCGGGCGGCGCTGCGTCGGACAGAGAGCAAGGAAGCGACGGGGAAGGAGGCGGGTGCGGTGGCGTGCGTGAGGAAGAAGAGGACGCGAGGCCGGGGTGCGGGGGAGAGGAAGATCGTGCGAGGGGGCGGGTTCGCGTCGCTGGGAGCGTTGGGCCAGGGGAGCGGGTTGGTCGCGTGGGGCCCGCGGGTGGGCCGCGGCGAAAACGTGTGGAGGGCGTGTGGAGGCGCGTGGGGGCGTGTGGCTGCCTGGTGGGACCCAGGCGGTGTGGTGGAGAGTGGGCTGGAGGGAGAGAGAGAGTTGGGGGGGTTTAGGTGTAGGTGGCAGATGGGGATAGGCTAGGGGGAAGGGTGAGGGTGAGGTGGCGGCAAAATATTGGTGGGAGTGAGGTGGAGGGGGTTGGGGTAGAATAGGTTGGGTAGGAATAGGATTTAGAGGTGGACCGATTTAATTTTTGGGGTGGTCGTTCGGGTCGAATCGGCCCGTTCGACTGCCCCACTAAAAATAATATAAATTTTATTTGTTTTAATAACACCGTTTGCAAACCGATAGTAGACAAACAAAAATAATCCGGAGGCCCGGGGTTTGCTTGTTGAACGAAGACGAGGCGTTTGGAAAACAAAAATAGGTTTTCGAAATTAGTTTTTGACAAACAATACATGATGATGACGATGCAATGCACAAATTTAACGCGATTTTCTAGTAGTGGTTTTGCGGGATGCCACAATTCGACACCACTAACAATGGATCTTGCCCTCGAGATCCGCCTCATGGTACCGGAAAGAAGGCCGGCGATCTGCATCTTCTCGCTTCGTGTCGATCCTCGCGACACCACTAACAAGACGTCGTTGATCCCGTTCGTCAAGAGAACACTCCGGGAACAAAAGGTCGAAGGTAGAGGTATCAACAAATAAAGCCACCCCTAACTTCGATGGAAAGAGGGAACCGATGCATTCTCATCCATTCCAGTGTACAAAAGCGAATAGAAGGGGTAGTCGGCATGGGGGCCAATCCATCACGCACCCAAACTATTACTCTGCACAATCAGTAGCAAGAGTGCATCCATTCTCGGAATCAGACTGAAGATCTCGACAAACGAGGTTCGGAACAACAGAGTGATGCAGACTCTGCATCGGATCTGGCATAGAGGATGTCGTCGCGTCGGAAAACACCGGAAAGCACAACAAGAAACAAAGAATGGTACCACAGCAGACGGATTCATCAGGCAGCTTGATCACCGGACGGTAGAACACCGTTACCAAAGGAGGAAGCGAAACCCTGAAGGTACGACGGAAACCCAACCACGAGAATTCCTGGACTCGAAGAAAGGGACGAGAGCGGATTCAAAACACGTAGAGGTAAGAGGAGAATAGCAGAGGGGTAAGGAGTAAAATCAGACCTAATCAGAACTATCCAACCGATTTTGCAAAAATAGTTTTTGACACTCTACTTCGGCCGTTAGCTAGGTTATCCTACAGGCTGGACTTGTGGGGTATCGCAACTGCTGAGCTCTGATACTACTCTGTAACACCCTCAGAATCGGACCTATGCAAGTTTTAGCGAAACCCGCCAAACCCGCATAGAAACGATTCAAAGGTGCCCACCAGGCACTTTCGTGCGGGTGGAAAACGAAGTAATAACATTACACAACAGTCCTCGATGGGACCCACAGAACAGATATATATATAACAGCGGCCCAAAAGAGTCAAGAATACAGATATAATATACAAAGATCCAAATCACCTTGAAAATGACAGGGCGTCCGACTACGGACAAGATGCAAATGGGGCTAAGAGCCCTGAAGAATAACCAATGGCGTCCATAACCCTGCCCAGGCCAAGCCGGAAGGGTAACCCTGCTAACGACGTCGATCTCAAAACCTGCTAAAACAAAAGGGGTGCCGACAAAGGGCAAAGGAAAAAGAGGAGCGTCAGTACTGAGGCCAGTACACGGCGAGACTAGAATTCGGCGGTCCTCGCCTACATAGGTATGGTGGACTGAAGCGGCAGCGGCAGCATGCACTAAACAACCTATAGAGACTCGATCCAACTGGCGGTTATCAGAGAGGGATAAGAATGACCTATCCGGATCCAACCTGAAGCTGACACCAAACAAACCCATCCTGGTGTTTCCCCCTCGAGACCAAACGAGGAAGTCAACCGAGGAACTCACACGGTTGGCAGTTTTATTTATTCAGTTATCGTTGCAGCAATTACTAGTCAGGTATAGATAATCATCCTGATAAAATAAGCAGTGGGCATTTTTAGTTAATCATTCCGTGGTAGTTGCAACAATTACTAATCAGATACAATTAGCATGAGATAACCCAAAAACCCAGCAGTTGTTGGCACTTTTATTTAGCCATTCCGTTGTAGTTGTCATACTTACTAGTCAGGTACAATGGTCGCAAGTGACACTCCAAACAAGCAATTGTGAGCAGTATTAATTAGCCATTCCATTATAGTGAAGCTGATTACTAGTCATTATAAAGTCAAATTTATAGCAATAAACTTTAGTTATGCTTGTCTATGGTCGAGATACTGTGCTCCAAGTCGTCCATAACCGTGGACACGGCTTTCAGAAAGTTTTACCCGGCCGGGGTGCACCAATAGCAACACACACTCGATCAACCTCGGAAAAACCAAATCAAAACCCAACGAGGCTTTCACGACAAAGCAATCACAGGATTTAGAAATATTTCAGGGGGGCATCCCTTGGAGTACACCCGCAACGAAGTAAGCAAGCTCCGAGACGGACTCAAGGTTTGCGTCAGTGGCTGTAAACGACAGCAAATCCCCAAACGGGGACTGTCGATACCGCGAAAACACTCCGCTTCCAAAACAGTACAGCGTGCTCCTCACACAATCGTAAATAAAGCAGTAAAGCATGGCATAAGTACAGGATCGTAAATAAAACCTCAAACTAGTTGTGGCCCCAAGAAATAAGACTGAATCAAGCTCTGGCTAAGGGGGGTCCCATATACCTCCCGGATGTGGATAGCGCGATAAATCAAGGAACAGGTATCAAGTACTCGGGGTCCTACGGGACACAAGTGGGCGTTCGGAAACCAAATATTATCTATCACCCACCGATGCCTCTGCTTACCTCAATTTTAGTTGTTAAACAGGAATTAAAGTGAACGAAAAGTAAAACCATGATCATCTCCAACAATTAACTTGCGGCAATACACCAACAACTGCGGCACTTGACGACACGCAACAGCACTTGAGCAAGCGACTACGACGCGCAAGTCCAACTATCTTCCAAACAATAGGTAATAGGATGTGTCCATGGCAATATGTGGCTGCAAGGGATATCACGGGTACGAAAGCTAAAGCATCGCAACACAGATAGCAATAGATCATCAGGAGGGAATAAATACTATAAAAGTAAGATAGGTAGAAAGGGGGAGATGCTCGCCTGAAAACATTGTCGAAGGTTCAACTGAAGATCGGGGCGAAGCTCACATCAACTCATCGATCTTATCCGCGAAGAACCAAAACACTAGCATAACACCGGATGCAATATTTAAGATTACGGCAGAAGATCGGGCATGATGCATGTATGATGTATGACATGGCAAGGGTGCGATGCAATTAGGTCATATTAAGCGGAACCGGGGTCCCGACAATTTAACTAGATGGTTCAAGTTGTTTAGCTACCCCGCAATTAAATGTTGTTATAACAAGGCAAGATAAGATACCGGTTCGCTACACAAGTTTAAATGAGGCCAATATAAGACTAGATTTGTCCGCATATGGGCCCCATATTTAATTATTAGGTGAATCGGCATAAGGCCCCCAAACCAATGATATGCATGCGAGATGACAATTAAATATGCAACAATTCATATAGTTGACCATTTATAAAATAGGGTTCTCGGAAAAGGGGTTCACACATTAGGGTTCGGCGATCTTGGGGTTCCGGGGTTCGGGGTGGGTCTCAGGGTCCAGGGTTTGACGGGTTCGAGGTTCGGACTCGGCGAGATCGTTCTCGCGTCCGGGCAGGACTTGGTGTGGCGTCGGGGGCGCATTGGGTTCGTCCTGGTCGGTGCCGATCTTGTCGTCTCGAAGATCTTGTCGGGTCCGGTCTTCGCCTCCGGGAACGGTCCTCAGGGTCTCGACGAACTTGGTGTCCTGGCATATCTGAGTCGTGGATCTTGGCGTCCGGGCTCTCGGTCATCGGTAGATCTTGATGTCCCAGGTCGGATTCCTCGGAATTCGGCACCGGCGGTCTTGGCGTTCGGGACGAAGATCTTGGCATGCGACGTCGTCGGCATCGGTTCGGGAGGAGTTCTTGTCGTTCAGGGTCTCGGCAACGGAGGAAGAGCATGGAGTTCCGTGTAGGCGATCTTGGGGTTTGACGAGGGATCGGACGCGGGACAGGCTCGGAAGAACAGGGACAACACCGTCACACGGGCGGTAATGCTATGGTAACAGCAGTATCAACTCGAGTGGCACAAACACACGCAGAGCACTGCGCCTGGTACAGGGACCCAGGCCGACGACAAAACTAATATGCACATCAGGTTATCCCTGCACACGCGGCGGCCGAGCAAGGTCTGGAACGCGGGCGACCATGGCCAACGGGGAGGAAGTCGAGGCGAGGTTGGGGTCGCGCAGCGGCGCGGCTTGCGGGGACGGCCGGACGCGAGCGAGGCAGAGGCGATGGGGACCTGCGGCGGCTGCGCCTGCTCTGCGTCGAGGACGGGCGCGCGGTCGGGGGAAACGGTCGGGGCGAGCAGCGGAGGCCGGGGACGGCCGGGCGACGCTGGTGGAGGCCGAGGCCGGAGAGGTTGGCGGGCGGCGGGCGCGCTCGGTGTCGGGGTCGGCGAGGACGGGGACACGCGGGCGCGGCGGCGCTCGGAAGCAGGGGGGCGGCGGCAGACGGAAGACCGAGGGAGGCGGGGTTGGAGCGGCGCGCTCGCGGTGCTGCGGCGCGGCCGGACCGGCGCTGGGGCGGGACTGGCGAGGCGGGGGAAGAGGCCGCGGCGGAGGGTGGCTCGGGCGAGCTCGGCCGCGGTGGGGCGGCGAGCTGGCCGCGGGGCAGAGCTTGAACGGGCGGGGCGGAAGAGGCTCGGCGGCGCGCCGGCCGGCGCCGGTGAGGAGAGAGAGGAGGGGCCGGCGAGGGGCGGGATCGTCGGGGAGGCCGAGGGACGCGGCGGGCGGCGCTGCGTCGGACAGAGAGCAAGGAAGCGACGGGGAAGGAGGCGGGTGCGGTGGCGTGCGTGAGGAAGAAGAGGACGCGAGGCCGGGGTGCGGGGGAGAGGAAGATCGTGCGAGGGGGCGGGTTCGCGTCGCTGGGAGCGTGGGGCCAGGGGAGCGGGCTGGTCGCGTGGGGCCCGCGGGTGGGCCGCGGCGAAAACGTGTGGAGGGCGTGTGGAGGCGCGTGGGGGCGTGTGGCTGCCTGGTGGGACCCAGGCGGTGTGGTGGAGAGTGGGCTGGAGGGAGAGAGAGAGTTGGGGGGGGGTTAGGTGTAGGTGGCAGATGGGGATAGGCTAGGGGGAAGGGTGAGGGTGAGGTGGCGGCAAAATATTGGTGGGAGTGAGGTGGAGGGGGTTGGGGTAGAATAGGTTGGGTAGGAATAGGATTTAGAGGTGGACCGATTTAATTTTTGGGGTGGTCGTTCGGGTCGAATCGGCCCGTTCGACTGCCCCACTAAAAATAATATAAATTTTATTTGTTTTAATAACACCGTTTGCAAACCGATAGTAGACAAACAAAAATAATCCGGAGGCCCGGGGTTTGCTTGTTGAACAAAGACGAGGCGTTTGGAAAACAAAAATAGGTTTTCGAAATTAGTTTTTGACAAACAATACATGATGATGACGATGCAATGCACAAATTTAACGCGATTTTCTAGTAGTGGTTTTGCGGGATGCTACACCATATTTATGGGCTAATGGGCTAAATAATGGGTTTGAAAAAATTATCCACCAATCCTCACCAGCCTTGGTAAGTCTGCAAGGTCTAATATAACATGTAAACTAAAACAGAGGAAGTAGCAATGGTTAAAAAGAGAGACGTAACGACATTTCTTTTTTCATATCATGAGGTACTACACTACGGTAGCTTAAACTGTAAAATATTTTTCTTCTTGATTCCCTTTTAAGTGATTATTAAAGAATATAATGTTGAAAGGTGTAGCCCTATCACTCATCACGCCTAGCTAAAAAATGGTTAGAGATAAGAGGTGCAGCACACAAACTGTAGAGAAAAAATTACACCAAAATAAACAAATGATTCGGAAATGTTGGCGATCACCTGTTCAAAACTATGGTAGCTCAAACTGTAAAACAATTATTCTGCTTTTAGTTGATTATATAATTATATAATATTGAAAGGTGTGGTCCCATTACTTTACACCTGCCCTCGGCTATAAAAATGGTTAAAAAATGGGAGATGCAGCCTAAACTATACCTCAAAAAAATACTCCAAAATAAACCAACGATATGAAAAATGTAATGTTGAATGGTGTGGTCCCATTGTTCATCACCTTTTTTTTAGAAATTACATTACTCATCCCCTGTACTCGGCAATAAAAATAGTTAAAAAATGAGAGATGCAGTCCAAACTGTACCCAAAAAAAAAATACTCCGAAGTAATCCAACAATACGAAAATGTTGCTCATCACATCTCCAAAATTATATTGCAAACAGGTCAAAAAAAATTATATTGCAGATCATGCAACAACAAAAAAGCGACCACGCTGGGACTCGAACCCAGAATCTCCCGCTCCGGAGGCGAGCGCCTTATCCATTAGGCCACGCGGTCGTTGTTGTTTGGTCTGACCTATCAGTTTATATTGCTAACAACACTGTTTTCCGTTTAGGTTTGCTGCAACTGTCAGTACAACTTATCGCAAGATCTACCCTTTGTTAATTTTGCTGGCATTTCTCGGTGATGATTCTAAATCTGGAATACTCAGTTATGTGCAAGGTAAAGATAGAATGTGAGCTGCTTTTTTTTTGCGGTGAAGAATGTTGAGTCATTGGTCTAATCTATCAACTCAAACATCCGATACAACTCTGCGCGGGAAAAGGTCCCATACAATGGATTGTCAGTTATTCGTCTCGATCAAGAAATCTCGAGGGTCACGTTTGTCAGCTTTTATTTTTATTTTTTGAGAAATTCTCCAAAGTATGTACCATGGATGTATATGCCCGTTTTCACTAATGGCCCAGTTTTTATGTCGGTATTGAATTGGTTTCGTGGAAAAGGAGACCCAATTAAATTTATCGATTTTTTTTTTGGAAAATGGGCTTACGAATCTCCATGTACTCTATATCCTATTTTAGGCTTCCCTCAAAAATAATAATCTGCTTTTAGGCTGGTTTTGTATTTAAATGGGAAGCTCTTTTCTTCTACACGGAAATACAGGAAAAATAACCCAACAAAAAGAAGTGTCGAAACAAGGTAGACCTGCGTGGTTCTAGACATTAGGAGATTTGATCTCAAGTATAGAAAAATTCTATATAACCATATGACGTTACGCAGTTCTTACTTCACATACTTGCAATAAAGATTTGTTTCTATGTGAAAAAACACTCAGATAACCAAAGAAACAACAGAACACACTTCGAAAAAAGTCAATGTCCCTGACCATCTTCTTCCTCCTAAATGACCGATGTGCCAGGATGTCATTGTTGACTGTAAGAGGGAAGTCATCAAACGATCGCCCTATAGAAGAAGCCACATTGCTAGAACAACCGCAGATCCAACGCCTTCTTGGCCTCTGCGGCTTCCCGCCTGCCTGCCGCTGGCCGGTCAAGGAGGGAGGAGGCGAGCAGCCATCACTGAGGCCGTTGCACCCGTCCTTGCCACTGGCCTTGGGTTGGTAGTGTGTTGGCCCGCACCAAGTTTTATCGTCCCCAACATCTCCTTGGCGCGGGCAGAGGTACGCATGTCGATTTCGGCAGAGTCAAGTTGTCAGGGGTGTTCGACGTGGTTGTTGAAGCGTCTTCCAATTTCATTCCAGTCGGAGTCGAGGGGCGGGAAGGCAGGAAGGGTTGATGCCTCGGGTCGGGGGCGGGGGGGGGGGGGGGGGTGGCCAAAAATTATCCTTTGCAAGCACCTTGGTGGAGTATATTTGAGAGAATTGGCCTCCTTTTAGGTGGCAACTCTTACATATATTTTTCCTCCAAGCGATTTGGGAGATTGACTAGCGTGTTTAGCAACTCACCGGCTCCGAGCTTTCCAAAAATTCACCGTGGAGCAGCACCGAACACCCAAACTCCACAGAGCCAGATCCGAGAAGCTAGACCAATTTCCTTCAGAAAACTCGGAGCACCACGTGTAGAAATTCTCGGATCGGCAAAACCTGGAGCAGCGATTATTTACATGAATTTGCCACCGCTTAGTTAAAGATAACGTTTTGCTTCCGCAATTTCCCAGCGACCACGACCCACTGTTTGGTCCCTTCCGCCTGTGACCCCAGCCGCCGCCTCCACCCGAGATGACCCGCGCTGCCTCCGTAGGCCTCACCCGTTTCGGCTGCCGCTGCCGCCCCACCCCACTTCCGGCGGACGCATCCCTTCCCCACTCCAGGCCGCCGCCCTTCCCAACTCCCTCAGTGCCCTTCCCCACTTCCGGCCGCCTGCAGCTCTGCACGCCAAGCAGCAGCATGACGCTCGCTGGCGGTTCCCCTGCCTCCAAACTCGTCATCCTCCAGATTCTGAAGGTGAGCGGAAACATGGTACAATACCATCGACGTTTGACTGAAATTGGTACTGTGTACGCCAACTGTCACTGAAATTGGTACTGTGTATGTCAACTGAAATTGGTACTGTACATGTCAACTGAAACTAGAGTACATGCCCAGATTGGTATTGTACATGTCAACCGAGCTTGCAACCTAGAGTACATGTCCAGATTTTTTACTTCAGCCAAAATCGGTGGAAAAAAAAGACCAAACGGTTAAGCTATGCAAATACACTGTATATTGTCTGAAAAGAACAACGTTGGAGCATGCCAGCCCAGCTACCAACGGCCGCAGCCCAGCCTAACGTCTTTGGAGCGCTGCCGAACGTTCTCCACTCCGCATGGGGAGCTGGTGTGGGGCTGTGAAGCTGGATTTGAGGATTTCTCGGAAGCTGGTGAGTCACCGAACATGGCCTAAACCGCGGTTAGCTCCTCAAAGTGATATAAGAATTTTAAGGTAGCGGTTAGAGGCGGCCCAGTTCTTTTAGAGCTTTTGGATGGCTTAATGGTGAAAATAAGCTTAAGCCAAAAAGAATTGGATTTTAAGCCGTTTTTGGTGGCAGCTGGCTTAACCAATTCCTTCACAGTTGGGGGAAGCCACCTTACCCCAGCTTCCCACGGCTTCCCGAGCACCAACGAATCGGTATTTGCCTTTGCCCCTATTCCAAATGATATTTACGTCAAACTGCCACCGCAAGGAGCACCTGTGCGTGCCCAGTCCCAGACCGTTACCTGGAGACATCTCGTTTTTCCTCTCTCCCGAAACATGTCCCAAGCTAGGGTTCCTCAGGTCTCCGCCGCCGCCTCTGACCACCCTCCGACCGACGGCTCCTAGCACCTCGCACCCACCAAAACTGTCTCCGCGCCGCTGCCAGTCCATTCCATGGCGGAAGGATAGGTCGTGGCCATCTCATCTCGTCGGCGTGGATCGAGATGATCTCGAGCTCGCCGGATGGGGCTCAGTTCGCTGCAGGTATTCACCGGTGCTCCGCCTCCGGAGGACCTGCTTCTCCAGCCGCCGCCCATCTCAATCCCCGCCTGCTCAAGGACCAGCACCGTCTGCTGCTTCTGTATTTTTTGTTTGCCTCTTTTCTCTCTGATTTATCTGTTGTTGTTCATTTACTGGAGTACTACCTGCATGGAGATGTGATGGAATTAACTAAATTCTAGACCTGGATATATGCAGTACTACAAGTCGGCATCGCCTGCTGCTGTCTTGTTCAATCTTGTGCGTGTGCGTGAAATATAAATTCATAACTAGTATGCATGGTGTACTCAGTTTCAGGTATCTGTTTTGCAAAGATGACCAGGTGCGACATATATGATCCAAATGTTGTACTCATGTTGAGTTGTAATGAACTAACAATGATCTCCTATTTTATTGTAATATTTAAGCACTTTATGATGTTTGAAAAGTTCATTTAAGATCATATACGCAAAAACAGTACTTCCCACGGTCTTAAAATAGATGTCTCAAATTTTTCAAAATTTAGATATATCTAGTACTAAATAGTGTCCAGATACATCTAAATTTAGACAAAGTTTTGACATCTATTTTGAGACTGAAGGAGTACAAAATAACTCAAAACCAGTTTGTTAGAATGCAAATTCATTCCAAGAGCATTATAGACTTTTTATCATATAGCTCACACAACAAGCTAGAACAAGAGAAGCCAAAAAGAACTGGACTGCAGTTTCTTGTTAGCTTATTTTCACTGCTGTTTTTCTGGGCAGCTCAAGTCAGCTTGGTTTATGCACAAGCCAAAGCCAAAAAGAACTGGGCAGAATCTGATAGTTTTGATACAATAATGCTGTACGTACGGAATTTTCTTACGGACTGAATTTTACGGGACTATGTGGAGCCACCCAATTTTACGGGACTATGTGGAGCCACCCGGTTGGTGCTTGTTTTTTTCTTCTTAAAACTGCGCGCCACGTTGTCAAACTGATATTGTCAGTCCGTAAGATTTTTTTGTAGAAGGTGTCCGTAGATGTAGCATTGCTCGTTTTGATATTGTTTTGCACCTTCGATTCATATAAGTGTTGCTGATTTAATATAAAGTTACATTTAAGTATATATCGGAGTGTAAGTAGTATTCATTTTCCCGTCAACCAGAGGCGATGAGTATGGGACGTGCCCGAGACCAGCTGGTCGATGCAATGTGATCATGTGCAGAGATTACCCGCAAAAAAAAAAAGTGCAGAGATGACGTCACTCACATGCATGTTCACGGCAGCGTGCGTGCCTGCGCCCGTGCTCTGTCGCTTCACGTATCGAAACACTTAGGGCACATATCTAGGATCGGCCTAATTGCCACGACACATCGCCGACCCGACCGGACGTACGGTGGAAGAAGAAGATCGGCCGGAGATACCACTACAGATTTAATTGTGGGCACGAGCGCGCAGTGTGCCATTGTTGGCGTCAGACAAGCTGATTATTAATGGATTATAGATGACGCGTGCCTTCCTGTGTGCTCAATTATCTCTGCTTTTCGATTGTCGATGCTCTCTTGTATCTGCCGAATTCCTGATTCAGAGAATGCCTTCTGGCTAACGTCTCTAGCTACTTCATGCAAGGACACCAATAATCGGTGGTCAGTGGAGAGGATCAGATCATCATCAGGGGAATAAGATGTAGAAGCAACCGTCAACCGACCGTTCATATTATGTTGTACAGCCGGCGGCCACATGTTGGTTTCCTGTCGCACGAAGCAATCGACGATCGACGGTGTGTGTTGCTGGCCAAGCCGCACACTAGCTTGGCAACCGCCCATGTACAAATGTGGATAGATTTCCATTTCCCTGACTTGGTTAGTAATTGCCCGAGATATCTATTGTGTATGCTTGCAAGCTTCCCATAATCCCATTGCTTGACAGTTTCACCCTCTCGCGGAACCACGCGCACACGCACACGCACTCATCTTCTATTAATTGTCACATCTACTTTTTGGGTCTGATAGATCCTCTCTTTTAATTTCCATGTCGCTGACACTATTGTACAGAAGTTATTAGATGCATTAGTTAGATCGAACGTATGAAATCTTGGTGCCTTGAGATAAATGTAGGCCAAATTAATCGATGTTAAATTTATGCCAAAGTGTTGTTCATAACCAGAAATTTCTGTGCATTTTACGCTTGACTAGTACTGTTCATCTAAAGACTCGTTTTATTCTGTGGCCCAAGTGTTCGTTCGTAACCAGAAACTGCACGGCTATATACTGAGTTGTGAGAAATCAGCTGATTAAGTTTAGGTGTAACACCCTGTGATCCCAAAATCAATGCGCGATCCATGCGTAAAGCTTGGCACTGCACAGTGCACTCTATCTACGGACAGCTAGTGAGCAGTGGCGGAGGACGGAAAAAAAATCGAGGTAGGGCGAACTCCAAAAAAAGTAAATATCAACTCGATCTTAATGACCTTTGTCATTGAGAAAGCCCTTATAACTATTATTGTTTCTATCGGTAAAAGCAATACCATCTTAACAAGGCGATAAACGATATGAAGCATAATGTATCATTCAAATATTAAGATAATCTCTAAAGTCTTTAATTCTCTGTATATGAATAAGGAATATCTCAAGGTTATTTTATATAAGCTCATGCTCATAATAATATAAATCCCCATGATAAATATCTTATTCGTGTTGAACCTATAAAATGGTTCATTTCAGGCAAGGCAAAACAAAGAAACTCTAACGAAAACTCATCAAATCGATGGTCAAAATCAATTGTAATAGATTTTATTGAAAAATAGAAGGTGGCCACACGCCGAAAAAATCAATAGTGACCTAGTATCTTCTCGTTTTTAATGACTTTTCACTCATTTTTGTTATCACTTCGTCCATACTTAGGATTGTGGTCTTATTCTTTTCGCCAATTCACATCTTTAGAAGGGTTCTAAACCATTATTTCTCTAATTGAGAAAACACGCATTTAGAAATTTTTACCAATAGTAAGCCAAAGTACAAACATAAAACATAAACTGTCACATAACAAGAGTTGGTTTTGGCCACATGCCATAAAGCAGCCAAAATACTCTCATGACCCCCTTAAATACCTCATCTAGGACATTGTTTAGAGTTGATTTTGATTAGATTGGGAATTAGCAATTGCAGAGAGAAAATTTTAGTTTAAACTAGACTACACCTAGTCCTTATTTCACTTAGAATCAATTTTGCGCAGTGTTTACTAAAATAAGCATAACTTTCTCATACGAAGTCCGTTTTCAACGTATAACCACTCAAAATGTTCAGAAAAAGGATACGCATCTAAAGGTTTTCTCCAAAAATCAAGGTAGGGCGGCTGCCCTACCTTGCCCTACTGGGAGCTCCGCCCCTGCTAGTGAGACGACATCACGACACGTACCTGCGGACTGCGGTGAATGTCATATAATCGACCGATCGCCATCACGCGCGCCGGGGGCACAGGACAACACGCTTGCTTGCACCGTTATGGTTATTTGTTTCTTAATTACTTATTAGAGTACCTCCACTCCTTAAAGGTTTTTGAGACCGAAATCCGGCATTATTTAGCGGTCAGTTTCTCACTCGCTTTTTCAACCAAACTTAGAATTCGACGATATGTAGTGCTTTGATCACGCACTTGCCCAAGAAACCGGGCGCGGAGGAGGTACGGGACTACCGACCCATCAGCTTGATCCACGGGATCGCCAAGTGGGTTGCCAAGGTGATCTTGAACAGGGTGGCGCCTATCCTCCCTCAGTTGGTAGGGGTGCATCAAAGTGCATTCGTACGTGGAAGGTGTCTGTATGATAACTTTATGATGGTACAAGGAACGGCTCGCAAACTTCACACCAGCAAAACCCCAGCAGTGCTCCTTAAGCTGGACATCACCAAGGCCTTCGACACAGTGGATTGGGCCTTCCTCTTAGAAGTCCTGACAAAGCTGGGCTTTGGGGAGCGGCTCCTTGCGTGCATATGCGCCCTGCTCTCCTCGGCCACCACGCGCATCTTGATGAATGGCTGCTCAGGTGCAAGAATAGCCAACAGACGAGGTCTGCGGCAAGGGGACCCTCTTTCCCCACAGTTATTCATCCTGATCATGGAGGTCTTTCATTTGTTGATTGCCAAGGCGGAAGGTCTTGGCCTCCTCACCAGGCTTGCAGCAACAGGCCTCCCGCACCGTACCTCAATCTATGCGGACGACGTGGTGACTTTTCTGAGGCCGTCGGTGGTGGATTTTCGGGTGATCTCTGGGATCATTGAGGACTTTGGATCTGCCTCAGGCCTACGAACAAACTTTGACAAGTGCTCGGCTAACTTGATCAGATGTGGTGAAGAGGATAGGGACCTCGTTTCCCAGGAGCTGCGATGCCCAATCACGCAATTCCCGCTCCGCTATCTTGGGCTGCCGCTCTCCTTGCGGAAGCCATCTGCAGCGCAGCTCCAATCTCTGGTGGACCTGGTGGCGGCTAAACTGCCATCGTGGAAAGCTTCAATGCTAAACAGGGGAGGGAGGCTTGAGCTGGTGAAGACAACGCTCTCGGCCATCCCAGTCTTTGCCATGATGTCCCTAGATATTCCTATAGAGATCATCGTTGCCATCGAGAAGATCATTCGCGGTTTCCTCTGGAAGGGGAGAAAGGATGTCCATGGCGGGCACTGCTTGGTGGCATGGGACAGGGTGTGCATGCCCAAAGAGCTTGGTGTTCTTGGCATCCCTAATCTGCGCCTTTTGAACATTGCGCTGAGAGCTAGGTGGCTATGGTTGAAGCGAGTGGAGATGGATAAGCCATGGCATGATCTCGACATCCGGGTACTCGAGCTTGCAAAACAACTTTTTGAGGCAGCAACAACCTCGGTGCTGGGAGACGGGGCATCTACCTTTTTCTGGACAGACAAGTGGTTGCCATGTGGACACATCAGAGACGCAGCGGTCCCGGCGAGCGCGATCGCAACCCGCCTGGTGCGAGAAGGCCTAGCAGGAGCCTGGCTACACGATGTCCCCCCTAACCTAAACGCAGTTGCTATCAGAGAGCTCCTCGAAGTTGCAGATCGGCTGGAGGAGATCACCCTTGTAGTAGGGACGCAGGACGTCTTCAAGTGGAACTGGGACCCGACCAACTGTTACACCGCGAAGTCATGCTATCAGGCCCTATTTGCTGGACGGACCTCGATGGCCGGGGAACTGCAGATCTGGCGCTCCCGAGCTCCTGCCAGTTGCAAGGTCTCGCTTTGGTTGGTCATGAGAAACAGATGCTGGACTGCCGATAGGTTAAGCCGACGTGGTCTACAGCACCCAGCAACATGCCCTTTCTGCGATCAATGTGGAGAAACTATTGACCACCTCCTCATGGGATGTGTATTAGAGGGAAGTTTGGATGATCTGTCTTGGATGGTGGGGCAAGATACAGTGGATGCCGGATCACGAGACAAAACTCGTCGCCTGGGTTCAGGACAGGCGCGGTGGCAAAGGCCGCGAGCGAGACCTCTGGACGGGGATCGTCCTGGTTTGTTGGACGCTCTGGCGACACCGGAATGATGTTGTCTTTGAAGGAGTCACCCCATCTCCCGCAAGAGTCATCGAGAAGATTTCGGCTGAGGAATGTCGGTGGAGAGCCGCTCGGTTATTCCGTGATTGTTTAAGTCAGGTGGACAAGTGGAGATGCCGCGAGTAGTTGGTTAGTGTGGGTGTGCTGTCCCTAGGACAGCGTGGGGTTGCGCGTGGGACGTCTGCGCCACAGCGTGTTGTAAACTTGGCCTCTTGGCCTTTCTTCTATGAAAACGATATGTCTCTCAGGACGTATCCTTGAAAAAAAATATGTTTAAAAGTTTTTCTCTCCACCGTCCAAAAACAACATGAGTTTGACACACACTTGCCCAAAATAGTTTGGCGACCGGGGGCAGACAACACGCGCTTGCTTGCACCGTCATGGTTATTTGTTTCTTAATTACTTATTAGAGTACCTCCGCTCCTTTATCTATGTTTGAGTGGATTCCATTTTTACTCCCTATTTACGTATTTGTGACACTAATTATCCTATGTAGTGAAAATTTATTTAAATTATTATGTTCAGAAACTTTAAACCCTCATTTTCTGATGCATATCTATTGGACAAGGTGTGAGGTGATGATTGAACCTCGAAATTATCGAGATGGCAACAAAGAATAGAACATTTGGTGCAAAGAAGGGTAGATATGATCGACGATGATATCGTCCGATATTCACATATTTTGTGGCGGCACATCGTCCTAACATGTCAGCATTATCCAAAAACACGCGTTGAATGCTAAAACGGGACAAAATCATGCTTACAATTTCCTTAAATAGGACATTTGGATACAACTTCTACTAAATGGGGTAATTAGTATCTCAAATGCACAAATAGAGGGTAAAAAGTGGAATTCACTCTAAAACTTTTGGTTCGAAAAGGGCCAGTTTTCCACTCGTGTTTTCAACCAAACTCAGAATTCGGCGATATGTTTAAACGTTTTTCTTTTCGCCGTCCAAAAACAACATGAGGTCGACACACACTCGCTCAAAATAGTTCGGCGACCGAAAGCAGCCCAGGCTCAACTTTGAAATTATTATAGAAAACACGAAATTCGTGGATCACTCGTCGACAGGGAGGATAGGTTCCTCCACGACAGGTGAAGCCTCCGCTGTAGCTGTTATGGTGGAATTCGGCGATGAATTGGAAGACGTGGAGGAAGATCTCGGCGACGCGGTGGTGGCAGAGAGAGTTGGCACGGAGTTTGACATGTTCATCGTCGTGCCCGTGGCGGGGAGGTCCTTGTCCAGAATGGAGTTGTGGTGCGCCGTACACCACGCGTTGACCTTGGGGCTCATCGCCGAGGTGTCCTCACCGCCCATGAGGAATGCCAGGTCCGTGTTCCTCTTCTATGAAGTTGGACTTGAGTAGGTCGAGCTTCTTGCATTGGTTTGCAGCCGCTAGCACCACCTTCTTCGGCCTTCTCGTCACTCTTGTCGGCATGGGCCTTCGAATCGACAATGTACTTTTCGATCGATGCATGAAGTCGTTCGGCAGGCAATCCCATGGCCTTCAACGCCTTCGAGTTCTTCTGGCCTTCCTTTATCGGAAGCTGGGGTGGCACTACAGGATTGTAGACGTTGTCCTTGACCTTGACGAGTGACATGCGAGTGTACAGCCACTTCTGGCACTTCTTGATCATGTGGAACACATGGTGATACTTGAACTTGTTTTGGGGGTCATCGCGGTAAATGGCGATAGCACGGGATAGCTACACGGCAAAGTGTCAGTCAAAAATGACATGAGCTCAACGCAGGCTCGGCGAATTGCATCACCTTGTTGTCCATGCTAGCACCACTTATTGGGCGATGCTTGATTTCCTCTTGGAACCCATGTCATTTTCTACACGCTTGTTGCACGACCCCCCAATGATTTGTCATGGCTTTCTCGCTGCGATCCATTAGGTTGCGCATATCAAACGCATGCTTAACATGCCTCCAATAGTTCTCCGAGTTTTGGTTCGCGCCGGTGATCGCATCGAGGCTCACCGACTTCCATGATTCGGCGAGGCACTCTTCCTCAAGGGCGGTCCATTTAATGCGGGGCTCGGCCGATGGTGCAGTCTTTAGCTTCCTCTTCCTCCTCCCCTTGCCCTTGATCATCGTCAAGGTTTCCTCTTTGGCTTCCTCCTCCTCGCCATGGTCATCGTCGGCATCCGCGTTGCTGTTGGCGAGATCCTGCAAGTCAAGGCCATGCTCGGCGTGAGCGCGGGACTGCTCCTGCGTAAAGAACGAGCCCCTGGCGCTAGCAGAGCCAGAAGCGGTCATCTCGGCCATGTAGGAGTCGCCCGACATTCCACCAAACATGTTGCGGGCATCCGTTTCGCAGCTGGACGGCAGACCCGTTGCTTTGGGTGAAGCCAGAGGACCGTGGCGCAACGCCGGCGACCCGCGTATGCGGGAGATCCAACGTAGGGCACATTGATGTCGACGCTGAAGCCGAGCAGACCGCGAGGTGCAGGGCATTGGGGGAAGACCATGTTGGGGTTGAATCCGTCCAGGTGGTCACCATCGAACTCGGGGGACGCCGAGAACCTCGGGCGTGGAGTCGTTTAGGTATCTTGGAACAACGCCAACAAGATCGGCGAGAAGCCCGCCGGAGTTCTGACGCCGGAGATCTGACGCTGGCTTGACTTCCCTAGCGTGGAGAGGCGGATGGCCCATGGCTACTCGAGTAGACGCCATGTTGCGCTATGATGCCGCTTTTGCCTCCTTGACCGCCTGCGCCTGCGCCTCCTCCTCGGCCTCTTCCAGCTTCTTCTTCTTCAACTTCCCCTCCCTCTCCCTTTGGCCGTCTGATTTGATTTTTCTCTGCCGGCAATCCTTCGCACAAGTTACGTCGGACCAGCCGTCAGGCTTCGGCGGCGGTGCTCTCGGCTTTCTTGGATTTGGCTGCGCAGGATCGTTGACGGTGGTGCGAGGGTTGGAGAATTTCTTGAACGGCATGGCGGGCAGAGTTCAGAGAATTGGGCGGGAGCTGTGGTAGGAAACGAGGAGCAAATATAGGAAGGAAGAAATAGGTAGGAAGACGGCCTTCTATCGCCTTCGGCTCTGGTCCACCGTTTTTTCGCTTCGTTCGACGCTTCCAAGTGAAATGCTACATGAGATAGCTCTTATTACTACTCCTGGTCACGTTCGGTCACAAGAGAAAAGCTCGCAAAAGGTTCTTCTTTTTCTAATGGTGAAAAAAGAAAAAAAGAAATTCAAGTGTGTTTGTTAATCATTCGATCGAATAGACTTCTCGTGACGGCTATGACACTGACGTCTCTCTGTCTCGCCTCGGACTCCCGTGTGCTGGTACGTCATTCCAATCCAACACATTCCCAGACAGGACAGAAGGAAGATACCATGCGTGCTCTCGCCGGCCGTATCATGCATACACGCCTGCGCAAAGCAAAGAACTTGAAGGCGGGGTGGTCGATCTCAGCTAGTAGCTGGGACGACAGCGGTGATCGATCGATCGATCGATCGTGTGCCGCACAGTTCCAGTCGTTTCGCAATGCATTCCTCAATTTGTACATGGCCGTGGCGTAAACGCCTCGCCACTTCTTCTTCTGATCTGGCCATCTCGACCGATCGTCCCACACGCACTCGCCGTGTACGTATACCGTATACGCGTACGCGCGCACTGGTGATAGTACTACTCGGTTAGGATGGAGCATTGATGAATTAACCACCATTTTTGTGTACTACGAGACCTGGCCACTACCGACTGTAGAGAGTACGTACGTGGTAAGTTGTTGCCGGCAAGCAACGTGCACCCTCCAGTTGATCCTTGCATGCAACATCTAGCCAGCAAAACCATCAATCAATCAATGCGATCGCTGCTCGTGCTTGCCAATGCCAGCGCTAGCTATATAAGAACCAGCTCACCGCCATGGCTGACACAACTCAACACAACAAGCATCATACATCCATCTCACAGCAAAAGATTAATCGCCATTGCCAAGGTTCCTCTCCGATCAATCGTCGATCGATGGCGAGAGCGCTCGTACTTCTCGCGGCCACCACGGCCCTGCTGGCCGTGCTGCTGCTGGCGCCGGCGCCGGCGAGCGCCATGGACTTCGGCGAGCACGACCTGGCGTCTGACGACGCCCTGTGGGCGCTGTACGAGCGCTGGCGCAGCACCCACACGGTGGCGCGGGACCTGGAGGAGAAGGCGCGCCGCTTCAACGTCTTCCGGGAGAACGTGCGCCTCATCCACGACTTCAACAAAGGCGATGCGCCATACAAGCTCCGCCTCAACCGCTTCGGCGACATGACCGCCGACGAGTTCCGCCGCGCATACGCATCCTCCCGCGTCGCACACCACCGCATGTTCCGCGGCCGCCGCACTCAGAACGGCGCGGGATTCATGCACGGCGCCGCCAAGGCCGTCCGGGACGTGCCGCCGTCGGTGGACTGGCGGCAGAAGGGGGCCGTGACCGACGTCAAGGACCAGGGACAGTGCGGGAGCTGCTGGGCCTTCTCCACCATCGCCGCTGTCGAAGGCATCAACGCGATCCGGACCAAGAACCTCACCTCGCTCTCCGAGCAGCAGCTAGTGGACTGCGACACCAAGTCCAACGCCGGGTGCAACGGCGGCCTCATGGACTACGCCTTCCAGTACATCGCCAAGCACGGCGGGATCGCCGCCGAGGACGCCTACCCCTACAGGGCCCGCCAGGGGTCCTCCTGCAACAAGAAGCCGGCGGCCGTGGTCACCATCGACGGGTACGAGGACGTCCCCGCCAACGACGAGGCGGCGCTCAAGAAGGCCGTGGCGGCGCAGCCCGTGGCCGTGGCCATCGAGGCCAGCGGGTCGCACTTCCAGTTCTACTCGGAGGGGGTGTTCGCCGGAAAGTGCGGGACGGAGCTGGACCACGGCGTGGCCGCGGTCGGGTACGGTGCCACCGCCGACGGCACCAAGTACTGGATCGTCAAAAACTCGTGGGGCCCGGAGTGGGGGGAGAAGGGGTACATCCGCATGAAGCGCGACGTGGAGGACAAGGAGGGGCTCTGCGGCATCGCCATGGAGGCGTCCTACCCGCTCAAGACCTCGCCCAACCCAATGCACGCCGGGGACCTCCATGACGAGCTCTGAATGTCTGGTTTACTATCTATTTAATGGCGGAAGCCCTGAATCTGCATGATCAGGGGATTATCGTCGCAAGGAGAAAAATAAACAATCACTCGATATTTGTACTAGTTTATCACAACACATCACATACAGTGCAGTATGCACTTGCAATACTTGTAATGCATTTTTTTTCCATAGACAGGAGGTCACAATACTATGCATGTTTTGCATAGACAGTAGGTCATAACATTATGCACTATCTTTAAATTGCTATGAAAAATATTGCACGCGCCTGTATTCTCTACCATAACCACTTTACTTTCACACGTAAAAAACAATAACCAGCCAGTCGAATAAATAACATGTGCTAGAAAATAAAAGTCAAGTGAGGGATCTTGCAATGCATGGCACAAGCTGTGAATTATAAGTTTCCGAACTGAAGAACCAACACCTGATATTGTAACATATATCAAGCATACAAGCAACAAAATGTTATTGCTCTTATGCACAAGAGTTTGCGTCAACCTTCACAAATAAACACGAGACGTCTAAATATTTATATGATTAAACTGAACCACAAAGAACTGACTGCCGGTTATGACAAAACTGAACCATCAATTTCCTTTATGCAAACGACCCATAGGTCCCACTTTCATCTAGTGTCCTAAATCTGAAAATGAACACTTTTTGTCACACTTCATATCAGCTGTATCCCAGTAAATGTCATGCCTATGAGCAGCCTAAAGTCGATGATGATAAGTCTAATGTGCAATCTTGGAGGACTGTCCAGTCCCTGTCCAGGATGCTCCTAGCGGACAATGCACACTAAAATCAAATTGTCAGGAGATACTAATAAAGGACAGTAAGGATTTCAGTATTATCCTATTTACTGGAGTGGCCAACTGAAAGAATTTATTCAGCATACCTATGGTCTACTGTAATACTATTTCCTAATTAAATTAGCAGGATGTAACCGTGTGCAGCCACTTGAGCAAATGAACCGAACCTATAAATCATTACAAATTTACTGAATCTCTTCTAATGCTACAGACTTATGTACCTCACTTGTGAAGCAAGGTCGCGGTGCCAAACCCTTAAAGCAAACTGGTAGCAGATTAATGAAGGTTGGAGCTACATGTTGTCGAGAGACTAGTTTTGGAAGGAACGATGATTCTGTTAAGAGTATCGGCTGCATGTTGATATAGCCCGGAAAAGCCCTAGGCGTGGCGATTACAACGGAGAAAATTACAAGTGTGAGCACCGTCTGATCCCGCGAAAGCCATGCCGCGTAGGCAGGATTGGGGATTGTGATCTTCTTTTGATTGTCATCTTCAGCCTCCAACGTCTTCGCCGGCGCGGCGTCAGTGCCATCGACCAAGCCGAGGACTTGAGCGCCACAAAGGAGGAGGGGGGGGGGGGGGGGGGAGGGGTAGACGAGGGTCTTCCAGTAAAGCCCGCGTCAACTTCTGGGAGGGAGGGGATCCAAGGGAAGCCGAGAGCGCCATCGACGATGAAGAGGAAGACATCATGGCCACCAGGGAGGATGTCTTGGTCATTGTAGTTGCGGCGGCGGCAGAGATTGTTTTGTTTTTCTTGGCTTTGTGTAGATTGATTTTGGCGGCTAGGTCATGGAAGAGGTAGCTCGGATACCATGTCGAGAGACTAGTTTTGGGAGGAACGATGACTCCGTTAGAAGTATCGGCTGCGTGTTGACATAGCCCGAAAAAGCCCCAGGCGTGGTGATTACAATGGAGAAGATTACAAGTGCAATTGTTGAGACAGAGAGATAAAACACCTATCATAATTTATCCTGGAAATCTCCTATCGTACTCTATCTTAGAGAAGGAATCCTGTTGGACGTGGAGTACTACTCCATAGTCCAAATCACGTTACAAGGCAGAGAATAAATATGAAGAAATGATTGGGCTCCCCCGGGGGATAACCATGCGCCCATCCTCCACGTCGCACACGTGACGTACAGGTGTGGGAACCACCCACGATTCTCCTCTCTCGCTTATCTTCACGGACTCCAATCGTTGCCGCCGGCCCTCCCGTGCTCCTTTCGCCTCCTTGCGACGCCGGCCAAGCTCCGCCCATGACCTCCCGCCTCCAACCGACACAGGGACCCGTTGACCGGTTCCCCGACGACCTCCCGTGCTCCTTCCACCACCATGTGCTACCGGCCCAGCTCCCCAACGACCTCACTCATCCTGCCCGCACGGGGACCCGTCGGCCGACTCCCCAACGACCTCCTGTGCTCCTTCCGCCACCATGCGCCGCCGGCTCGGCTCCCCCACGACCTCCCGCCTCCTGCCCGCACGGGGACTCGTCGGCCGGCTCCTCGACGACCTCGAGTGCTCCTTCTGCCACCGTGCATCACCGGCATGGCTCCCCTGTCCTCCCGCCTGCTTCCCGCGCCATGCCTTTTCTGAGAGTTGGGTGCTCCGCCTCCATCCTGCAGCCGTTGTTCCCTTGCTGAGCTCCACCCGTACACGGGGAAGATGACTGTCCTATGACTGCCAAAGTGATATTTGTCAATGATGCTAATTATCTTTTTTTTGCTACCTCCACATATCTGTTTTGCTAGATACTTCTATTTGTTTTGCTACTTCATTCTTCTCGTAACGCTGCCACGGTATTTGTATGTCTCTTTAACCAACCACGGAGATAACACTACAATGATGCTACGTTGGCATAAATGTTTTGCTACAATTGTTTGTGATTTTGCTACAATATAGCAAACTTTTTGCTACATTATCTCTGATGGAAGTCACAATTGAAATCGGTTTTGCTACGGTAGCAAAAATTTCTATAGAGACTCCGACGAAATCGTTTTTTACTATATATATTTTCTAGTTTTGCTATAATAGCGTAAAGTTTCTGCTACAATGTCTCCGACGAGGTCTCCCGGCGAAAGTCTCCGGTGAAGTCAGTTTTGCTATATTAAAACATTTTTTTTTGCTACGAAGTGTCCGGCGAGGTCTCTGACGAAACTCCGGCGAGATCTGTTATTTTATTTTGTCGTGAGCGAACCATTTTTTGCTACATGTAGTAAAAACGGGACAATTTATAGCAAAAGCGAAGCATAATGTAGCAAAAGCAGGATTTACTCTTTGGGGACACATGGCGGCGGGGGGACGCGAGGGATTTTTGGGATTTATGCCCCAAGTAGGCGTAGTAGTGTCTATAAATATTACGTCTAACACATGTTTCTTTGAAACTCCAGGGATGAATAGTAACCAGAATTTTGATACGTTGTAAAACAAACGGGACTGACACTAGTAGAAAACAGGCTATCCGTTCGCGCCCCCTAACAGCATTAGTCCTGGCTGCGTCACGAACAGGGACCAATGCTGGCACGCGTCCCAGTTTGAGCGGCCACGGTGGCCGGAGGCATGCGTCCCGGTTCGTAAGAGGTCATGCGTCCCGGTTTGTAACATAAATCGGGACTAAAGGTTGTTACAAACCGGGACGTATAATCCCGCCCTCTATAAATACGACGCCCTAGCCCCCTGCCTCTTCTCTGTTTTTTCTTGGTGGAAGGTGTGAGAGGTGTGCTAGTTTATTTTTTTCTATGCATGCATTCAAGGTGTTTGATGAAATGTTTGAGTGAATGATCCCGTTCAATTTCTCACAGAACAAAAATATAGAAGGTGTCCGAGACGCACTTGAGCTTTCTCCTCTTTATTTCCCTCGATCGAGGTTATCAATCTTATCTCTTCTCTGTCATTGATACAATGCATGTGTTGATGTGAATTGGTCATTTCACTATTTATGATATCCCGTTTTTGATAAACTTAATTATATGATGCAGATGAACGGTCGGGAATGGATGTACGGTGACCGGCGTGTACCCAGGTACATTAAAGGCGTGGATAAATTTATCGATGTTGCTACGGCAAACAAAGAGAATGGTTTTATACGTTATCTATGTGTTCAGTGTCGGAACAACAAGGAGTACTCTTCCTCGAAAATCATTCGCGGCCACCTGGTTATGAAAGATTTCATGCCCAACTATAATTGCTGGACCAAGCACGGGGAAAGAGGGGTTATGATGGAAGACAGTGAAGAAGATGATGATAACAACTATCATCATATGTTTTTTGAATACAGTGATACTGCAATGGAAGACAATAAAGAGGAAGGAGGTGAAGAACGGGCATCAGATGAGCCCGCTGATAAACTTGGTAGGGTCATTTCTGATGCAAAGAGAGACTGTGAAACAGAAAATGAGAAGTTGAAGTTAGAGGGCATGTTAGAAGATCACAAAAAATTGTTGTACCCAAATTGCGAAGATAGCAGCACAAAGCTCGGTACCACACTGGAATAGCTGCGATGGAAGGCAGAGTGTGGTCTAACCGACTCCTCATTTGAAAAGATGCTAAAAATAATAAAGCCGAAGTTTTCAAAACATAACAAACTTTCCGAGAGTACGTACGAAGCAAAGAAGACTCTCTGTCCTCTAGGATTAGATGTGCAGAAAATACATGCATGTATTAATGACTGCATCCTCTACCGCGGTAAGGACTATGAGAATTTAGATAAATGCCCGGTATGCAATGTATTACGGTATAAGATCAGACGAGATGACCCTGGTGATGTTGAGGGAGAGCCCCTCCGGAAGAGGGTTCCTGCTAAGGTTATGCGGTATGCTCCTAAAATACCAAGGTTGAAACGCATGTTCAGAAACAAAGAGCATGCCAGGTTGTTGCGATGGCACAAAAAAGACCGTAAGAAAGACGGGAAGTTGAGACACCCTACTGATGGGTCATAGTGGAGAAAAATTGAGAGAGACTTCCCGGACTTTGCAGGTGACGCAAGGAACTTATGCTTTGGTCTAAGTATGGATGGCATGAATCCTTTTGGGGAGCAGAGCTGCAGTCACAGCACCTGTCCCGTGACTCTATGTATCTACAACCTTCCTCCTTGGTTGTGCATGAAGCGCAAGTTTATTATGATGCCAGTGCTCATCCAAGGCCCGAAGCAACCGGGCAACGACATTGATGTGTACCTTAGGCCATTAGTTAAAGAACTCTTACAGCTATGAGGAAAACCAGGTGTACATGCGTGGGATGAGAACAAACAGGAGCCATTTGACCTACGAGGGTTGCTTTTCGTAATCATCAATGATTGGCCTGCTCTTAGTAACCTTTCAGGACAGACAAACAAGGGATATAAGGCATGCACACACTGTTTAGATAAGACTGAAGGTACATATTTGCATAAATGCAAGAAGGTTGTGTACCTGGCGAATCGACGATTTCTTCCGACCAATCATCCCGTAAGAAAGAAAGGCAAGCATTTCAAAGGTGAGGCAGATCACCAGAAGAAGCCAGAACTCCCTGCTGCTGATGATGTATTTGGTATGGTCAAGGACATAGAAGTAATCTTTGGAAATGGTCCCGGCGGTCAATCAGTTCCGAACGACGTCGCTACAGCACACGCACCCATGTGGAAGAATAAATCTATATTTTGGGAGCTACCATATTGGAAAGTCCTACGTGTCTGCTCTTTAATCGACGTGATGCACGGGACGAAGAATCTTTCAGGGCAAAGAAACATCGTGGGAATCGAGGACAAGAAAGACATGTCAGAAGATTATAATAAGTTTGATGAAATTCCACCCTTCATAGTGAAAACTGACCCAAGCATTCCATTAAGTAAAGAAGATGCTCCATGGTTACGTCTGAAGCGATCATAAGGAAGGACATATGCCAAGAAGTTCATGCTCATATTGTGTACCTCTAGTTCATGTCTGGCCGGTCGGCTGCATATTCTGAACCTAAATGTCATGAGACATGATAGCTCATTTTGTGAAGGATATCTTATGATGTTTGCAATTTTCCAAGTTTAATAAATGTATTGAGTGTTAGTCCTGGTTTGTGGCTTGACCGGGACTATATATAGGGGGGCCTTTAATCCCGATTTTTTAGTCTCAGTTTTTAATATTAATAAATGTCTTGATTGTTAGTCCTGTTTTATGGCTGGACCGGGACTGAAGGGGGCCTTTAGTCCCGATTCATAAAATGAATTTCCCGAACTATGAAGAAGCTATCCTGATTCGTACTTACCATTAAGATCTGATCTCCAAACGCGCGTGGTCACATATTAGGGCAGCATCTCCCTCAAACTGGCCGTAGTGATGTCCCTGCTCTCGCACACCATCTTGCAGCTTGTAACTTCTCTAACTAGATCAATACACATGGGAGCTAACTAATTTCACATATTAGGGAGTGTCTCTATGACCAGTTTCTTGGAGATGCCGGAGGACTGGGATCCGGTGGCATCTCCCTGAAACTGGTCGTAGTGGTGTCCATGCTCTCGAAAACCATATTGGAGATGCCTCAATCTGGTTGAAGGACTGGACTCACAAGGATGCCTATTTATAGTACAAGCAGCTCGGCATAGTGTCGACACTTACGACATAATGTCGACACTCACCCCTATTATTAGTGCTGACTCGTGTTTTGTCCCGGTTGGTGTCTCCAACTGGGACTAAAGGTTCATCTTTAGTCCCGGTTGGTGACACCATCCGGGACAAGGTACAAGCCGCACGACATAATGTCGACACTCACCCCTATCATTAGTGCTTCCTGGCCCAGCCTGCCGAAATCCCTCCAACCGGGACTAAACATGAACCTATCATGTTCGAGGTTTCATGGCTTTCGGTCCAAATGATCAAGCCATTTTCCATTTCCCGAGCGCAAAAAACGGGTCGTAAGAAATTCAAAAAAAGTCCGAACAATGTAAATCCTTCGCGTGGTGTCATATTATGTGACATAGTTGCAAGGAAAAGTATCAGACTTGGTATATTGATCATGTCTCGAAAAAACCTTCATAAAATGACCTATCATGTTCGAGGTTTCATGGCTTTCGGTCCAAATGACCGATGTTATGTGCTGAATCACGGCATAGTTTGTGATGTTGTGCCTATATTATGCATGCATGTGTACATTGATATGGAGAACAATGTTGCAGGAGGAAGTTTTCCTTTTCCTCACACGGAAAAGCCATTTTCCATTTTCCGAGCGCAAAAAACGGGTCATTTTGTGAAGTAACCACCAAAATACTGTTTCAGAATGCTAGCATCTCATTTTTCTAAAATACTAGACCACCTTACATGGACTATCTCCCAACCGGGACATCTCAAACTTTTTTGTCTATCTCGGGTAAAAAGGACAAATGTCTGCCGAATCGGTAGGAAGTGGGTCCGGTTTGTACTACAGGTACATGATCTAACGCCTGTGATTTTTTGAAAAAATTATTTTTAGACTCGCAATATGTGGTTTCTTCAGAGATCCAATGCAAGTTCTAACGATGCTCGTCCCCTATCTTCATGCACGCCGATTCGACCATAGTTAGAAATTCAAAAAATTCAAAACGGGCATAAGAAATTCAAAAAAAGTCCAAACAATATAAATCCTTCACGTGGTGTCATATTATGTGACATAGTTTCAAGGAAAAATACCAGACTTGGTATATTGATCATGTCTCGAAAAACCTTCACAAAATGACCTATCATGTTCGAGGTTTCATGGCTTTCGGTCCAAATGACCGATGTTATGTGCTGAATCACGGCATAGTTGTGATGTTGTGCCCATATTATGCATGCATGTGGACATTGGTATGGAGAACAATGTTGCAGGAGGAAGTTTTCCTTTTCGTCGCACGGAAAAACCATTTTCTATTTTACGAGCGCAAAAAACGGGTCGTTTTATGAAGTAACCACCAAAATGCTGTTTCAGAATGCTAGCGTCCCATTTTTATAAAATACTAGACCACCTTACATGGACTATCTCCCAACCGGTACATCTCAAACCTTTTCGTCCATCCCGGGTAAAAAGGACAAATGTCTGCCGAATCGGTAAGAAGTGGGTCCGGTTTGTACTACAGGTACATGATCTAACGCCCATGATTTTTTGAAAAAATCATTTTTAGACTCGCAATATGTGGTTTCTTCAGAGATCCAATGCAATTTCTAACGATGCTCGTCCTCTATCTTCATGCACGCTGGTTCGACCATAGTTAGAAATTCAAAAAAATTCAAAACGGGCATAAGAAATTCAAAAAAAGTCCGAACAATGTAAATCCTTCGCGTGGTGTCATATTATGTGACATAGTTGCAAGAAAAAATACCAGACTTGGTATATTGATCATGTCTCAAAAAAACCTTCACAAAATGACCTATCATGTTCGAGGTTTCATGGCTTTCGGTCCAAATGACCGATGTTATGTGCTGAATCACGGCATAGTTTGTGATGCTGTGCCCATATTATGAATGCATGTGGACATTGGTATGGAGAACAATGTTGTAGGAGGAAGTTTTCCTTTTCGTCGCACGGAAAAGCCATTTTCCATTTTACGACCGTAAAAAACGGGTCGTTTTATGAAGTAACCACCAAAATGCTGTTTCAGAATGCTACCGTCCCATTTTTATAAAATACTAGACCACCTTACATGGACTATCTTCCAACCGGGAAATCTCAAACTTTTTTGTCCATTCCGGATAAAAAGGACAAATGTCTGCCGAATCGGTAGGAAGTGGGTCCGGTTTGTACTACAGGTACATGATCTAACGCCCGTGATTTTTTGAAAAAAACAATTTTATACTTGCAATATGTGGTTTCTTCGGAGATCCAATGCAAGTTCTAACAATTCTTGTCCTCTATCTTCATGCACGTCGGTTCGACCATAGTTAGAAATTCAAAAAAATTCAAAACGGGCATAAGAAATTAAGAAAAAGTCCGAACAATGTAAATCCTTCGCGTGGTGTCATATTATGTGACAGTTGTAAGGAAAAATACCATACTTGGTATATTGATTATGTCTCGAAAAAACTTTCACAAAATAACCTATCATGTTCGAGGTTTCATGGCTTTCGGTCCAAATGACCGATGTTATGTGCTGAATCACGGCATAGTTTGTGATGTTGTGCCCATATTATGCATGCATGTGGACATTGGTTTGGAGAACAATGTTCGAGGAGGAAGTTTTCCTTTTCGTCGCACGGAAAATCCATTTTCCATTTTCCGAGCGCAAAAAACGAGTCGTTTGTGAAGTAACCACCAAAATGCTGTTTCAGAATGCTACCGTCCCATTTTTCTAAAATACCAGACTTGGTATATTGATCATGTCTCGAAAAAACCTTCACAAAACCCTAAACCCTAAACCCAAGTTTCTTCCCGCCATTTCTTCCCGCCATTTTTCTTCCCGCAATTTCTTCCCGCGGTTTTTTTCCCGCCATTTCTCTTCCCGACATTTCTTCCCACCATTTCTTAGTACATATATGTAGGATTGACCTCCATTGTAATTGCACATATCTAGACTCATATCTGCAACCTCATCACTCTTTCCCATGGCTTCCACCATACGACTAACCCCGAGGGAGGCGGAGGCGCTTTGCGCCTCGAACTACCTCTGCCCGCCGGGCTACTGCGTCCCCGTCGGCTGGATGCTGAGCGCCGGAGGTGTGCCGGTTCCTCCTATCCCTCTAGGTGTGGCGCGCCGGATGGCCATCACGAACCACTACTACTTCGAGCTCACGCACGAACAGCGGAGGAATCCCAACTGGCATCCCGACTATTTTCCGACTTGGGAAGCCTTCTTCGGGGATTGGTGTGAGAGGGCGCTCGTCAGGCACGAGGAGGACGGTCCACCTCCTCCGAACTTCAACGAGGCCGGCCGTCGGCTGTAGTGGCGCGGCCGGACTCTCCAGAGCGTCATGGCCTACGACACGGCCGTCGACTCTAACCCCCGCCTGCGCTACCCTCAAGTCCAGCCCACTCGTACTCAGCCTTCAAGGTTCAATTATGGCGACCCCGACGATGACAGCGATGACGGTCGCGGCGAGTACGACGACTACAGTAGCGAGTATTACAGGTGTAGGCAGGAGCATGACTGAATCACTCCAACATTGCAAAACAAATTCGGTCGATTGTGACTTAATCTGGCCATCTATCTTAATTTTCAGTTCTTCTATGTATCTTAATCTTGAGTCGTGCTTTATGTAACTTAGTGTTAGTTGCGTTATGTACTTTAATTCTAGTTCTATCGTAATAAAATTTTCTTCCCGCCTATTATTTCCCGTCCTTTTCTTCCCGCCCATTAAAATATAAAAAATATAAGTTAATTCAAATCCAAATTTAAAACAGAAAATGGTTTTGAATTAGTTATTCAAATCCAAACACTTTTTATGTTTAAAGTTTTTCTAAATTCCAAATTAATATTCAAAAAATATAAGTTAATTCATTTTTAATTTTAAATGGTTATATTAATTATTTTTAAAAACATAAAATGGTTTTGAATTAGTTATTCAAATCCAAACACTTTTTATGTTTAAAGTTTTTCTAAATTCCAAATTAATATTCAAAAATATAAGCTAATTCATTTTTAATTTTTAATGGTTACATTAATTATTTTTAAAAACATAAAATGGTTTTGAATTAGTTATTCAAGTCCAAACACATTTTATGTTTAAAGTTTTTCTAAATTCCAAATTATTCAAAAAATATAAGTTAATTCATTTTTAATTTTAAATGGTTACATTAATTATTTTTAAAAACAGAAAATGGTTTTGAATTAGCTATTCAAATTCAAACACTTTTTATGTTTAAAGTTTTTCTAAATTCCAAAGTAATTATCATTTAAAAAACATTACGAATTTAAACCCTAAAATAAAAAATAAGGCGGAAACAGAGAGAAAATTCCAGAAAAAATTTGAAAACAGGGTCATACGTTCCGGTTGGAGCCACCAACCGGGACTAAAGACCCCTGCGCACGCCCCTTGGGCCGATGAAAAAAAGTGGAGTATACGTCCCGGTTGGTGGCTCCAACCGGGACGTATGACCCTTTAGTCCCAGTTGGAGCCACTAACCGGGATGTATACTCCTTCCTTTATAACTTGCACGCCTCTTCTTCTTCTTACCCATCTCTTTTCTCTGCTTGTTCTCTGCTTTCGTCGACGACGCCGCCCCCGATCCCCACGACGCCGACAGGCTGCCCACGCCGGCCGTCGTCGTCAGCGCCGCCGCCTCCGCCTCCGCGCCGCCGCCTCCATCATTTGTCTCCGGCGCGCGCCCTCTGTCTTCGTCTCCGGCCGCGCGCCCTCCGTCTTCGTCGTCCTCGCCACACGCGCTCCGGCCGCCACCGCCTCCCGTGTCCAGCGCCGGCCCGCCGCCTCTCCCTCTCCTTTCCCGACCGCCGCCCGCGTCCACCGCCAGTACCACCTGAGAGAGGGCTCCTTTTAGTACTGTGTATATATGCATGCATGTATATGCATGTAGATGTATTTTTTTTACATGTTGTAGATGTATATATTTAGATTTTAGGTGTGTGTATGCATATATTATTCTAGGTGTATGTATATATTATTTTAGGTGTATATTATTCTAGCTGTATGTATATATTATTTAGATTTTAGGTGTATAGTTGTTAGATGATTTAGGTGTATATTAGATGATGTAGATCCCGACACGCGCGCACGCACTAGTGATGATTTTTAGTTGATGATTATTTTAGTTGATATGATCCCGACGCGCGCGCACAGGGAGACGTCGCCGGCCGCCCCGCCGTCAGGCTGCCCGCTGTCACCTCTGTCCGCCGCCGTGCACCGTCGTGCGTTCTCTCCCTCTTTCTCCCCCTCGCATGCATTCTCTCCCTCTCTGGCCAAACCCTAGCCGGCCCAGTAGCCAGCCGTCGCCGCCGTTCCCGGCCTCCCCTCGACCATCTGGTGGTGCCAGCAGCTCCGCCTCGGTCCCCTGTTTCGTCCCACTAAAGGAATCAAGCCCCGACCGCGACAAAGCTCGCCGCCATAGATTAGCTCACCTCCGGCCTCGCTTGGATTCCACAACCCCACGTCGAGCACCATGGTGAGCTTCTGGTGCTCAGGGCGCACCCTCCGTTTACCTCTTCGTAGCCGCCACGCGCCGTTCGTCTGTGAGCTCCATCGCCGCCGCTCGTCGCAGGCCTCGCTCTGGTGACCCTAAAGGGGCGGCGCCGCCACTATGTGGTTCCCCTCGTCACACTCTTTCCAACACACCCCTCCGCGCGTGTTGGAAGAACATCTATACCCCTCATATACATGTGAGTTTGACGATGCACCTTTGCCAGGGCATTCCGAACCCTGTTAAATCCACATGCCTTATGGTTACTGCGTAGTATATAATCTGACATGGTATACATATTGTTTGCGCATTGCATTATGCCATGTCTTGAATTGTCACCTTTATTTCCGGTATTGGTTCTTCGCGATAGGATCCGAGCCCGAGGGCAAGCGTAGCCTCTCATTCTGAACCTATTACAAAGTATCTACTTTATCGCTATGATGCATATGATTCCAATGTGGTCTTTTGTCAGTAGCTAGAGTTACCTATCTACTACATAGTTTCCTTTTTGTAGCTAGGTTTAGGGTTTCTCTTTATTTTTATTATTGTGTATGTATATATTAGGGTTTCTTCGAATTAGGGTTTATATCTCTCAACACCCTACCTAACATTCTCCCTTAGCCGCTTTGACTTATCCGTTTTTCCACCTATGCAGAAAATATAGACCCACACGACAGAGACAAAGAAAAGGAAGAGTTGATCCAAGGTGTGATCCGCGGGGAAGAAAATTTAGATGTATCGACATTTCTGAACAACTCCGGTGAGGGAGATCCTCTTTTTGCCGGAAGAGACGACTTGTTTGAGGTTGAAGGTGATGCCTTTCGCGAGGGAGAAGGCGATGCCTTGTATGATCGAGAAGACGACCGCTCCGGCGAGGTGCATGCAATATAATTAATTCATTAATTAATCATCTGCTATCTATATAGAAATAGTAACGACGATCTTTCTTATTTTAGCCCTCCGGATCGAACAAATCTACTGAAAAGAGCGGATGAGGCCCAACCAAAAAGTTGGAAGACCATGAGAGGTTCGGGATCGAAGATATCGGTAAAGACGGCAAACCGACGGCTCCCGTTGTTGTCGCAAACAAATTTGTGGCACAATGCGGAGTAATCGTTAGGGACTTAGTCCCGATCACCATTCGAAATTGGAATAGGCCTGATGATGCGTAAGAAGAGGGAACATTTATTATTTCTGCCTACCGTGGCCAAAGATTTACTGTGGAAGAGGCTCATGGTTAATTTCAAACTACCGAACATAGAGCTGGATCCAAATGCGGAGGATCCAGTTGAGGACGCCTTAGAACATGCGCAAGCCATGGAGATGAAGGTCAGGGAGTGGGCTATGAAGAAGATGGCCCAGTGTTTCACCAACTGGAAGAAAATATTGCACCTTAACTATGTCGTGAAAGAGAAGACTCCAGATTTCGAGAAGATTCAGTTTCAGAAGATAAAACCATTCTGGGCTGAGTTTGTGAATTACAAGATATCAGAAAAAACTAAGAAAATGTCTGCAACGAATAAGATGAATGTTGCTAACAAGAAGTATCACCATACTATGGGGCAAGGTGGCTACAGGGCTGGCATTCCTAAGTGGAAGAAACTTGAGGATGAACTGCGTGCTAAAAAGATCATCCCAGAGACAGACGATTGGATCGAACGTGCAAAGAATTGGTTTTATGAGCATGGGGGCACGTTGGACTCGGAAGGGAAGTGTATATATAACATACGACATAAAGAAGACCCTTTTGCCAATCGAGAAAGATGAGAAACGCAGTAAAGGATGTTAAAGATGGGGACTTCATTCCCGATAGAGAGAATGGTGAGCTCACACTCGCCCTTGGAAATAAGGAACATGATGGACGAACACGAGGCACAGTAGGATCCAAACCATGGAGCACTGGGTTTCCCGAAGAGAGGAAGAAATATCCTGATAGAAGCCGTAAGAGGAGAAAGGACAAGGCGGAAGTTGAAGCAGATATTTAGAAAGAGCGAATGTGTATAATTGAAGAACGAATAAAGCAACAACAAGATCAAATTAACGCACTTAGCCAGCAAGGTACTACCGGCCCATCTCAGCAGCACATGGTGGTAGAACCTGCATTCGATGCTACCGGCCCATCGAATAATCGAAAAAGCAGTGTAGCTTCCACCGAGGTCCCGGGTGATGACAATGACGATGACGATGGTGCACCAACGATGGATCGTGTTGGCTACCCAGTGGATGATATCACACAGATGACACACATCGAGCTACATGTCAAAGTTGTGAACATATCAATGAAGGTGGCGGTCGGCTATGCCTTACCAATTGGACCCACACCAACTTACCATTGTCGTCCGGTTCCACAGGGCTACGTTGTTGTCGGGGTGGATGAAATCATGCCCACCTTTCAAGGTTTGAAGCTTGACTACCCTACAGGTGAAGGGGATGCGACTGAACTGGGAGAAGCAACAAACGTCACCATTCTATGGCCAAAGGAATGTATCGTGCTTCCAACTCACACGCCAAGGCCATCTTCGCCGCCGCCTCACCTGTCTCCAGCGAGGTCGTCGCCGTCGCGGCAGCCATCTTCATCGCCTCACCTGGCTCCATCGCCTCACCCATCTCCGTCGCCTCACCAATCTCCGGCGCAGCCATCGCTAGCGCCTCAGGAAAAAAAGCGTAAGCATACCACTGCTACTCTGCGGAGTGTTAAGCGATCGCCAAAACGTAAACAAGAGCCTCTTCCAAAAGTACCAAAGGTTCCTCCCAAGAGAGCTTATGACTATACTGAAGAGGGACTACGGCGATCGTTGATGCGGAAACGATAGCGTTTTTCGCTAAGCTGAGGCGGCCGAAAGAGCTAGAGTTCCCAAGCACCAAAGAAGAAAAAGCCCGAGTGTTCAAAATGCTAAAGACTCTTCATCAACCCGAGCCAAAGCTGTCATCAGACTATGAGCGCTCTATTCTCAAGTCACATGCGGCACAGCAAGCCTCGAAGAGCAGTACTGATGCAAGCGAGAAATCTGTTGCCCAGCTCGGAGAACAAGCAAAACAGTCTTGCGCCCCTCTCAAGGTGATTTCCCATACCAATGTGGGGTCAAGCAAATATGCGGCCGAAGAGAAGTATGATCCAGATATAGTTGCACAATACGGAGAAGCTACCGCTGCTCAAGATATGAGTATTGCCCACTACTTATCCCAGTTACAGTACTTCCCCGTGGGTGAAGTAGCATACAAATACCAGTACGGCAAACCTCTCGTCAAACCTGAGGAGGTAAATAATCTTCCAACAAAAATGCGAAGATTGCATAACTGGTATATGCATGCCACAAAGGCCGGGGCTAACTGGATAATGTTGAGGGTTACAAAAAAGCATTATGGGAAAGAAATAGATGACATGATATCCATTGAATTTGTTGAACTATTTCAATTATTCAATCAAGACGCCTTGGACAATCGATCATCAGTGCCTATTGTCTGTAAGTACTAATTCTGTAATTAATTTAGTCTCTAGCTATCTCACCTCGTTTATTGCATGTATATAATCATACTATAATATGCAGAATGAAGATTCTCGAATGCAGCAGAGGACAAATCTATGACATTGCGTTCATTGACCCATATTGGGTTCATCAAGCTAATCTCAAAACAAACCCCCAGGATACGGAGGATAATATCGTACACGCGTTAAGGTTTCAAAAAACTAGAAGAGAAATACTATTTCCTTACAACTTCGAGTGAGTGTTATTGTCTTGTATACACTTTTTATTTCGCTTACTCGACGTTAAGTATATAATTGATTAGTTATGCATGCGCAACTTCCACTATATTCTGTTAACCATTCAACCTGACAAAGGGCGTGTAGTAGTCATGGACTCGAAACATAAACCCCTTGAGTCATGGAAGGACATGCAGATGATTCTCTAGCGGTAATTCTAATCATTACGAAACTATATCGGCAACGTTCGTGAATTTTATGATATCAAGTAATTAATAACTTCTTTTATTCGTTTTCTTCGTCAGGCAGCGCTTGGAAACGGTTCACCAATAAGGCTAGTGGTGTTTGGAAAGAGGAGCTTACATTTCAACCACTAGATGTAAGCACCACTAGCTATATCCGCGCATCTCTTTGATTCTAGTTTTGATACCGTTATTATTATGCTTGATTATTTTTTTGATTGAACTATGTTCTCGTAAAGTGCCTGACGCAGGGACCAGGGAACAATTTATGTGGATACTATGTTTGTGAGTTCATCCGTTAGACATGCTGTGAGAAGGGCAGAAATTTAGAGCAACTCCACATATGTAAACAATTTCTATAGTTTTTAATTACCATCAAATTGTGTTTAGTTTCATTCATATAGGTTGACTCCTTTTTTAAATCAGATCGAACGTCTACGAGACGGTCTTCTGCCAAAGGATCGCGTACGAGCAATTCAGGAGGAATTGGCGGGATTCTTGGATGCAGAAGTCCTAAACCTAAAAGGAGAATACAATTCGGGTGTGTATATACAATAGGGATTGTACAAAGAGCTTATTTTGTATATGTAGTGCATGAACTCCGTGTATCGAATGTAATATGTTCGACACTTGAATCTATATTGTCATGATGATCTTGTGTAATATAATGGTTCCTTTATTGATGAGTGCAAAACACTAAATAAAAAATAAAACAACATAAATAAATTCTCTGCCGCGGCATAAAAAGTGGCCAAAATGCTGCCGCGGCAAAAAAGGTTGCCAAAATGAATTCTCTACCGCAATCTCTGCCGCGGCAGAGGGTTATTTGTCCCGGTTCGTGTTACGAACCGGGACGGTTGCTCCTCACCCCTCGCACGGAGCAGCAGCCACGTGTACCCTCTTTTGTCCCAGTTGGTCGGGCAACCGAGACTAAATGTTGGGGCTTTAGTTCCGATTGCCCCGTCCCGGTTGGGGAACCGAGACTAAAGGCTCTTACCAACCGGGACACATGGAACGTTCTGCACTAGTGTAACCAATTCAGAGTTGGTGTTCTGACTAGCGACGGCCGCGACATACGACTTGACGAAAACGGTAACGACGGAGCGGTTTGACTGAGACGGTCGTCGAGGGCAGCATGACAGCATCGAAAACCTCGCGACCCCCCAACGACCCGACAACGGCCGCGCAGATCATAAGTTCACAACTAATGATGGCAATGGGTAGAATATGCGCAGGATAAAGCGATATCATATTCATACCCGTGTAGTTAATAAAACTTTATCTATACTCATATCTGTGGGTACATTTTTACCCATGCCCATACTATACGATACCCGTACCATTGGATACCCGACAGTAGATATAATAGTACACAAGTTATTCATAATTTTACATTAATCAATATCATATTTGGCATAAAAATAAATATCTCTATTCAATAATAGGTAGACGAGTACATGACAATTATCAAAGTTTAGAATCGTAATCTCATACTTACCCCTAGGCTACTCAGTCGCATAGGTTGAAATTCTACGGATAAGTTTTACAAGTTAATTTAAATGGACAGGACATGCGTACTCATAACTTAGATACAGGTAATAAAAGTATATCAATACCCTACCCATACCCGCGGGTACCCGTACCTACGAGTAAAATTACCATCCTTATCGACAACGCAGCGGTGGACTGCGGTACCAACGCTGGATAAGTTTAGAACACAGAGGAGGTGGCGACGACTCCCTCAACTAAAATAAACGGTAGGTCAGCTAGGCTGTATTGACCGGCTCAGGTACAAGAACCCAGCCCAGTCCATTTCCTCGTTTACACTTATGTTTGTCCAGTTTAGAGCATCTCTAGCAGTGTCTTGAAAACCAGAACCGTAAATTTCTAAGTACACGGCACTAAAAACATGTTTTGCGTTTCGATTTGTATCGCCACAGAGCATATACCGTAAAAATGAATATTCAGTCCATTGCTTTTTTTCCCTGCCTCATTCATCTTCTTCCTCTCGACGGCACGCCGGCAGCATGTCGTGTCGCCCGCCTGGACCCCGTCCGGACCCTCCTGGCCCGCCGCCGTCCTGCCTGGACCTCCGCTCTGCCCCGCCCCTCCTAGCCCGCTCGGGCAGCGCTGGCCCACTCGGGCGCCTCCTGGGCTTCTCCGCAATGGCGGCATCACAGCTCACCTGCAGCACCCTCCCCATCCTCGCCAACTCCCACCTCACCTCCTTCGCGCACCTCACGGACCCACTCCCCCGCGGGGCGACCGAGCTCAGGCCAGGAGCGTTGGCCGTGCACGGACGCAGTGCCGCCATAGACGATGCGTCCGGAGTCATGGCTAGCGCCGGCTCCATGGGAGATACACGGGCCAATAGAGTTAATCAGTTCTAAATCTGTCCAAAATTAGTCCTAATGAGGCTATTAGTTAGAGATTGGGAAATTTTTTGAGCGAAATCGGTGCACGGTGGTAGAATTTGCCGATTCCGGTGGCTTCGGTGCCGTTCCGATGACGGTTGGTGAAATTTCCCTCCCGCCAACGGCCTCCACGATACAGGCTGTCCTCGGTTTGGCCTTTGTAGCCTGGGAATTACCTGTTTAGGACGAAAGTTTTTCGAAGGCCCTTAAAACTTTTTACGGTTTGAGAACATTTATGAGCTCGGATCTGCGTTATTTTTTTTTTAGCGAAAACTAAGATTTTGTGGTGTTTACATGCACTGCTAGAGATGCTCTTACAAAGTTCTAGTCCGGAGATATGCTAATGATACAAGATATAGTAAGAAGTGATTTCTACATAACCCCACACAAATAGTCTACGGCTCAAGTACAAGCACACGATCTTATTTTCCTTTTTTTGTACTTCCCGTTGTCGGATCAAAATTACGTGTCATCTTCAAGTCATCTAATCTCCCAAGAGATTAAATAATTTTGAATACTTAACAAAAATATTAAGTTATTACAGGTGGAGGAGAGGCCTGGAGGTGGCGGGCGTTAGGGTTGCCCCGGTCGCCCCACGGGAGGGACGCGAGGGGAATGGTGCCAGGGAAAGGTGAGTGCTTACCTATCTAATTACTTTTTCCGGTCTATAGTAATTGTATTACTAACTTTATTTAAATTAGTATGCATCTAGTTAAATATTTATACTAAATATATTTGTATCTAGACAAAATCAAGACCATTAATATTAACCAGAGAGAATATTTAGTTTGTTTTATTTTTTCTTTTCTCACCTAAACGTCGTCTGATTAAACACGGATGCATTGTGATACTCTAAGCGCATTCTGAGAGTTTTCATTTTGTTCTTCTTCTTCACAGAGTTTTTTTCTTCGTGAACCAGGAGGTGATGAGTATCGGACGTGCCGGAGACCGGGCGGTCGATGCAATGTGATCACGTGATGAGATAACGCGTGTATACTCGCATACATGTTTACCGCAGGGTGCGTGCGCGCATGATCTGTCTCTTCTCGTATCGAAACACTTACGGCAGATATCTAGGATCCGCCTAATTGCCATGATACATCCCCGACCCGACCGGACGGAGGAAGAAGAAGATCGGCCGGATCGGAGATACAGATACAGATTTAATATGGGCACGAGCGCGCAGTGTGCCGTTGTTCGTGTCAGACAAGCTGATTAATATAGATGACGCATTGACGCGTACGTGCTTTCCAATTCCATGCTCGATCTCTGCTTTTCGAGTGGCGATGCTCTTGCGCTGAATTAATCTTTCCTGATTCAGAAAATGGCTCATGGTTAACGTCTCTACCTACGGCAGGTCGGCAGCTACTTCATGCAAGTACACGTACCAATTAATAATCGGTCAGTGGAGACTGGAGAGGATCAGATCGTCATCATCAGGTAATATGATATGTACTCCCTCGGTTTAGAAGTATAAGACGTTTTAATTTTGTGAGTGACAGTATAGGAAACGGTAAATAGGCCGACGGCTGGGGCCTGTCGGCGTAAGCCCTGATCCCCATCGGCGTATGCTGGCCTGACAGAGGCCGTCGGCGTATGTCCGTCGGTGTAGTACCCCGTAGGCGTATGGCAATAAACCGTCGGCGTATATATTCCCGTCGGCCTAGACCCACCTAGGGCCCACCTGGAGCAGCTAACGGTCGTTAGCGCGGGGATTGATACGCCGACGGCTGTGCCGTCGGCCTAATATGCCACGTGTCACTCAGCGGCTGTCTACGCGTTCGGATACGCCGACGGCTATGCCGTCGGCCTAAGAGGCCACGTGCCACTCTGTGGCTGTCTACAGGTTTGGATACGCCGACGGCGTTGCCGTCGGCCCTCTCTGCCAGCTGGGCTTCTCGCGTACTGACGCCGACGATGCTGCCGTCGGGCAAACTCTGTCTGTGCCATATGGTACTGTCTACGCCGACGGCATTGCCGTCGGCTTAGGCCCTGGTATTTTTTTGTTTTGTATTTTGTTTTATTTATTCCCTGCAAATTATATATTCCCGTATTCCCAGATTCCAGACACAGCACATACACAAACATAACATCATCATCGTCAAAAGAACATAACTAGATCATTCATACATAGGATCATCCATACATAGATACATCCTCATCCAAATAACATAGCTAGTACATCCACACATAGGTATATCTCTAACTGCATCCTAACACATGCGGCGGGAGTCTACTCCTACATGTCCAGCACACTTCTATAAGTGTTATCGCATGCAACGTGGACGGTCACAACCGGGAGCTAGGTTTTCCATCTAGGGGCAATCCACCACCCTTGTGCATGTATGCTAGGGCCACACGCATGTTCCCGTGGCATTCCGGCACTCGGGCGGTCCTTTTCCAACGAAACCCTAATCCGAGGGCCCCGCGGGTCTATCCCCGTAGCATTCTCCGTACGAGGGTTGAACAATGCACTCTCTTGATGGTTTAGGTTTGTTTAGGTCATATCTACATGGAAAACCAAGGATACTCCCAAGGTTCCACCGGTCTACCCTCGTTTGATCTGCGGCGGGAGCATACTCCTACATGTCCAGCACACTTTTCTAAGTGTTATCGCATGCAACATGGACGGTCACACTCGGGAGCTAGGTTTTCCATCTAGGGGCAATCCACCACCCTTGTGCATGTATGCTAGGGCCACACGCATGTTCCCGTGGCATCCCGGTGAAATGGATCGTATGGGCACCTAGAGGGGGGTGAATAGGTGCTAACCAATTTTTAATACTTTTTCAATTTTATGCTTGACACAAAGTAAATTCTCTAGATATGTAACTATGAGAATTTCCATATATGCAACCCTAGCTACTTAGCACGTAAAGAGAGGAGCGAAGGAACCGTAGTGGAGCACGCGGAGACACAGGGATTTGTTTTACTACAGTTCCTTCCTTGTTAAGGGAAGTACATCTGCGTTGGAGGGGTGGGCGGTACTAAGACCACCACGCCACAATAGGCCTCACCCTATTCTCCGATGGATCTCGCCACGAGAGGCCTGATCCACCTTCTCCACTATTGGATCCCTTCGATGCGGGAACCGGTGCCTTTTGCAAGAAATATTAGATCGGTGATTCTCCAAATGAATGGAGAGGAGATGAAGCGCTTGATTGCTGATGATGAAGATCGAGTTCTCCTCCTTCGATTTCCCAAGGGACGGGGCCTTTGGGTGCATCTAGGTGGAGCTCTCTTGGATGAAGGTTGCAGATCAGATCTTGTCTTTTTCGAATGAATCAAGAGATCTGGCAGGAGGGGGAAGGCTGGCTTAAATACCCCCTCCCCAGATCTGGCCGTTGAGCAACTTTGGGGGCGGATTATCCGCCCCCCACTAGGGGTAGATTATCCGCCCCTGGGGAAACTCCGCCCCAAGGGAAGATTTTCCGGGAGAGATTCCGCCCCCTCTCTAGGCTGGCGCCTGTGTGACTTGGTGAAGATCTTGGGGGGAGGGGGCGGATAATCCGGCCCCCTCCTGGGGCGGATTATCCGGCCAAGCCGGAAAGTCCAGCCAACACTCCGCCCCCTCTCTGGGGCTTGCGCCTTGGCGGTGAGCAAGGGGGGCGGACTATCCGGCCCTCCTGAGGGGCAGATTATCCGGCTAGGCCGGAAAATCCGGCCAAAACTCCGCCCCCTTCTGGGGCTTGCGCCTTATTGGGAAGAGGGAGGGGCGGATTATCCGCCCCTGGTGGGGGCGGATTATCCGCCCCCCAAAGGCAGATACTTTTCCCTTTTCCTTAGAGAGAGCTGCAGCACTTCAACACACATTAAATAATCCTTGATATTGTTATCTAACACACAAAACATTAGGGATTAAGAAATGTTCTTTCAATCTCCCCCTTTTTGGTGTTAGATGACAATACTAGGATTTGCAATGAAACCGGCTAACGCCACCTTAAAATGAAAGATGCTCCCCCTAGATGTGTGCATATTTAAAATTTGCATTTGAATACAAATACACACACTAGAGAGAACACAACTTTCATAACAAAGGCAATTGAAACAAGGTGGGTTGGGAAACAAGGTCATACCATCGGGTTGTGATTATAGCCAAAGAAAATAATTAGCTTGATAGCCTCCAAGCACATCCCAACAATATTGATGCATACATTAGATAATCCCATGATTCCATATGCCATCAAATATGCTCCATAGATAAATCCAGAATTCCATGAATACCAAACATAGTGCCAAACATAGTGGAGCACGACATAATCTTACATAATCCAAGCAGAAAATAGCAAATAAGTTCACGCTAAAAAGAGCACAAGCAAGCAAATAAAACAACTGAGAGAGACAAGTGCTTGCGCCCGACCTTTGCAAATCCACGCGCATAATAGAACTACTTCTCCCCCTTTGGCATCGAAACGCCAAAAAGGAAGAAGAGCGATGCTAACGCCCCTGAAGATCACTCCTCCATAAGGATAAGAAATATGCAAGAAAAACCACAGAGAGCCATTAGAAACCAACTCTTCTCAAAGAAGAGGGCGGTGGCCGAAGACACCATGTTGGAGCGCATGGCATGACACCGCGAAGATGTATCTTGAGTTCAAAACCAATGCTCATCGATGACCCACACATCACAAAATGATATTAAGGGAAATGATTTTTCTTGCTTTCGGCATTATGGGGGGAGGGTCAGCCCAATCAATTAGGACCACACTCCCCCTATGTCTATGCCCGCATCTAAACTAAATACATGAATAAGAGAAGGTGAGTGTGCAAGAGTAGTCAAGCCAAGCTCCTTGAATCTATGATATTTAGCTCATTCCTCAAATAACAAAATCTTGCTTCATCAAGGGGCTTCGTGAAAATATCAGCAAGTTGGTGCTTCGTTCTCACAAAGGATAGGGCAATATCACCACGAGCAACATGATCCCGAATGAAGTGGTTGCGAATCTCTATATGTTTTGTTCTTGTATGTTGCACGGGATTGTAAGCAATTTTGATAGCACTTTCATTGTCACATAATAGAGGCACTTTGTCACAATTGACACCATATTCCTTTAAAGTTTGCCTCATCCATAACAATTGTGTACAAGCACTTGCAGCAGCAACATATTTAGCTTTGGCGGTTGAGAGTGAAATACAATTCTGTTTCTTTGAAGACCAACACACTAGAGACCTGCCCAAGAATTGACATGCACCAGAGGTTGATTTCCTATCATCTTTGTCACCAGCCCAATCTGAATCAGTGTAACCACATAGAGATAAACTTGAACCCTTGGGATACCATAACCCAAAATTTGGGGAATGAACCAAATATCTGAAGATTCGTTTGACCGCCACTAAGTGGATTTCTTTAGGAGCGGCTTGGTACCTTGCACACACTCCTACACTTAACACGATATCGGGCCTAGATGCGCAAAGGTAAAGGAGAGAGCCGATCATGGATCGGTATACCTTTTGATCCACGTCTTTACCCTTGGGATTGAGCTCAAGATGACACTTTGTTTGCATTGGAGTAACAACGCCATTGAGATCCATCATCTTGAACCTTTTGAGCATGTCTTGGATGTACTTAGCTTGATTAATAAAGGTTCCCTCTCTAAGTTGTTTGATCTCGAATCCAAGAAAGAACCTCAACTCACCCATCATTGACATCTCAAACCTGTCAGTCATAAGCTTTGAAAATTAATCGTTAAAAGCTTGGTTAGTAGAGCCAAAAATAATGTCATATACATAGAGTTGGCAAACAAAAAGCTCCCCATTAACCTTCTTAGTAAAAAGAGTGGGATCGATTTGCCCAACTTCGAATCCACGGTCTAACAAAAGCTCTTTAAGGTGCTCATACCATGCACGTGGGGCTTGTTTAAGACCATAGAGCGCCTTATCGAGTTTGTAGACATGGTTCGGAAATTTGGGGTCCTCAAAACCCGGGGGCTGCTTGACGTATACTAACTCATGTAGATGACCATTCAGAAACACACTCTTAACATCCATTTGTTGTAATTTAAAATTATGATGGGCTGCATAGGCAAGAAGGATATGAATGGACTCAAGACGAGCCACAGGAGCATAAGTCTCGCCAAAATCAATTCCTTCCACTTGAGAGAATCCTTGAGCCACGAGTATTTCTTTATTCCTCACAACAATGCCATTTTCATCTTGTTTGTTCTTGAAGATCCACTTGGTGCCGATAACATTGCGGCAATCCTTGGGTTTCTCTACGAGCTTCCAAACTTTGTTGCGTTCGAAGTTATTTAATTCTTCATGCATTGCAACCACCCAATCGGGATCTTCAAGAGCATCAAAGACTTTCTTCGGTTCAACCATGGAAATGTGAGCTTGATGATCACAGAAGCTTGCAAGTTCTCTTCTAGTAGACACCCTTCTTCGTAGATCACCAACAACCTTGTCAAGAGTGTGACCCCTTAGTTCAAGGTTCCGATCAGCACGAGCCTTGCGACGAGCTTCAATGTCCTTATTGTTTCTAGAAGGAGTTGATTTAGTATTTGTATCCTTGTCTTGACCACTGCCTTGCCCTTGATCTTGATCTGAGTGAACACCAGGAGGTTCCTGCAGAGTTTGTTCTTCAGGGCCGGATAATCCGCCCCTTGGAGGGGCCGGACTATCCGGCCTGGGAGATGAAGCACCAGTGCCTTCTTCCTGAGAATGCCTGACAGGACTAGGAGAACCAGAGCCGGATAATCTGCCCTCGGGGGCCGGATAATCCGGCCTGGGAGCTTATTGGCTGTTGTCTTCTTCTTTGGATCCCCTGGAACAAGTTGGAGTGCTAGGGGCGGATTGTCCGCCCCTTGGAGGGGGCGGATAGTCCGGCCTGGGACTACCATCTTATCTAGGAGACTGATGATCTTCAGCAGTTTGCGGTGTTGGTGCAGAGTTTTCTCCAACAGTAGGAGCTTGTTGATCTTGTGTAGATGAGGGCTCCACTTGAGTGGAGCATTGTCCTTCCCGATCCGCCACAAGGGGTTCCTCAATGGGGCGGAAAAATCCCACGCCCATTCTTCTTATGGCATCTTGGGGTATTTCAACATCTGCATCACAAACATCAACTTGCCCTACAAAGGAGCCATTATTTTCATCGAACTCCACACTACAAGATTCTGCAACAATCCCAGTGAGATTGTTGTAGACTCTGTAAGTGTGGGATTCGGCACCGTAACCAACAAAAATACCTTCTAAAGCCTTGGACTCAAATTTAGACAAGCGAACACCTTTAATAAGAAAGAAACACTTACACCCGAATACCCTGAAGTATGAGATGTTGGGCTTGTTACCGGTAACTATTTCATATGGAGTCTTGTCCAAAATCTTTTGGAGGTAGAGCCGATTTGATGAGTGACAAGCAGTGGATATGGCTTCAGCCCAAAAATTGTAAGGAGACTTGAATTCAGCCAACATTGATCTTGCCATATCCATCAAAGTCCGATTCTTCCTCTCAGCTACACCATTTTGTTGAGGGGTGTACGCAGCAGAATATTGATGTCTAATCCCCTCTTCGCTTAGAAACTCATTCAAAGTGTAGTTCTTGAATACGGAGCCGTTGTCACTTCTTATTTCCAAGATAGGGACATTGTGTTGACGTTGAAATTCGTTGGCAAAGTCAATGACTGTTTGTTGAGTCTCACTCTTTAGTTTGAAGAAATAGACCCATGTATATCTTGAGTAATCATCGACAATGACCAAGCAATATTTCTTCCCACCAAGACTTGCATTAGAAGGAGGACCAAATAAATCCACATGAAGTAATTCCAAGATCCTCTTTGATGACACAATAGTCTTCCTCTTGTGGGGAGAATCGTGCATTTTGCCTTCAACACAAGCCCTGCAAACACGATCTTTGGCAAAGGAGACATTGTGTTTTAGTCCAAGGATGTGGCCACCCTTGTGGAGACTTTGCAAATTTCTCATGTTGACATGGGCTAAACGGCGATGCCATAGCCAGGCCACGTCGGCCTTTCCGAATAGACACATCGGACCCGAAGTGGTTTTCCCCGAAAAGTCCACCACATACAGGTCATTTTTGACGTATCCAACAAAAGCGACCTTTAGATACTTGCTCCACAAGAGTACCACCAAATCATCATCGATAAAAACAGCAAAACCCATCTTGCCAAGGGCACGAACAGAAAGAATGTTGTAACCGAGGGTCTCAACAAGCTTGACGTCCACGAGAGAGATATCATGACCAACCACAACTTTGCCAAGACCCAATACCTGAGATTTAGACTTATCACCATAGGAGACTGTGATATTATCATGATTTGGATGCATCTCCGTGATGATCTCCTTGCTTCCGGTCATATGACTAGTGCATCCACTATCTAGCACCCATTTCAACCCACCGGAAGCATAGCCCTGCAAGAGAATTACTTCTTGGTTTTAGGTACCCATTTTTCAATGGGTCCTTTCATGTTAGTAACAAGGGTCTTTGGGACCCAAATAGACCAAGCAATATATTCATCAAAGGTACCGACATAATAAGCATAAACATCGCCATAATCATCACAAAAGAGTTCATAATTTGGACTGTGAGACCCTGCAAAACCAATATTGTCAGTCTTGTCTTTTGTGACATTCTTCTCGGCGGTGCTTGTCTTTGATTGCACATTCTTGGTCTTGTTCTTTTTGTTTTTCTTTTTCTTGGACTTGGTGACATACCCAAGTCCCTCTTTACCATGATTTGACCTTTGCTTGCTAAGGACTTCATCAAGCACACCCTTTTCCTTGGGAGTGATGTCCTTGATCATTTCTTTTTCCACACTAGCATTTTCCTTGTGACTATATGTTGAGTTAGATGAGCTAGGAACATCATATTTGGCCAATCGAATTTGAAGCTGATCATGTGACTCATTGAGAATGGAGAAATCGTTTTTCAATGCCTTGTGAGCATTGTCAAGTTTCTCCAATTCCTCGGAGAGTCTATCATGAGCAGCCCCAAAGTCAATCTTTTCCTTCTTTAACTACTTCGCTTTGGTGACTGCATTGTCATGTTCCTTAACAAGTTTAGCTACAATTTCTTCATGTGACTCTTCAATGGACTCAAGCCTCTCTTCAAGAGAGACCCTAGCTTCTCCTTCTTCCTCAAGAGCATTTTTTAAGGATGCAATTTCCATTGCATCATCCCTTTCAATTCTGCCCTTTTCTTCGAGAAGAGCTTCGTTTTGGGCCAGCTGATCCATAAGAGCTTCAAAACGAACTTTGTGCTCACCTTGCAAGTTAGAGTAGAAGTAATCCAAAGCAATAATCTCTTCTTTAACCTTAAGACTAGTAGGATCATCCATGTCAATCATAGCCTTAGGAAAAGAAGAGTTAGAAGTCGTTACCTCGGAGCTTCTTGCCATGTGACAAGTAGCAATCTTGTTGATGATGTTTTCATTCGGAGAGTCGAAGAGAGATGTTGATGTAGATGTGGTGGCTATAGCATCCACCTCTTGAGAGCTCTCGTCCTCGTCCTCATCTTCACTTCCCGATGAATATTCTTCTTGAGCCACTAGAACAATCTTTGGTTGCTTCTTGAAGGGAGCATTCTTCTTTACAAACTATTTCATGCGTGGAGCCTTTGACTTATCCTTGAAAATAAGTCTTCCTCCATTATCTTCCCTACTTTGATATGGACACTCAGCTACAAAGTGCAGCCGGTCACCACAGTTGAAACATGTTCTCATCTTGGGACCATTTCTTTTCTTCCATAGCCTCCACTCTTGCGTTCTAGTTCAGCTTTAGCCTTGGCTGGATCTTTCCAAAAGTTTCTAGCATAAAGATCCAAGTATTGTCCGTGGATCCTTTTTATATCCTCGAGACAGTCCAGACCTTCTATGGCATATTCATCATGATCAATCACACTAGTCTTCAAGGCCACGTTGACCCCCTTTTGCATCCCCATAGCTCGAGCACGAGCATCTTCGGCATTCTTGGCAGCCACTTTGAAAGTGGCCATTTCTTGCATTACCTCATTGGATGTCATGAGGTGATAGTTATGCCTACCTTGGAGACTTTTCAAATCTGTGGGCTCAAATGGCATAAGAGCACTAACGTACTTGCGCTTGATCCAAGCATCATCAACATGAGATGCACCATGGTTTCTGAAAGTTGTGGCTATTGCTTTGAGCCTCCTATACATGTCCTCGTGGTCTTCACCATCCAACATATAGAATCCTTCAGCTTCGTTGCTCAAAGCATCATATCTATTTCTTCTCATACTTTCATTTCCGATGAAGAGCTCGGTGAGGGCATCCCAAGCTTCCTTAGCTGTGCTAAGATGCTGAATGTGTGGCATGTCTTTGTCACCCACACCAAGTTGTATCATGTGTAGAGCTATAGCGTTGAGTTGGCTATCGACAACTTCTCTTCTTGTGAGATTGTTGGGGTTTCCAACATGAAGACCTTTTTCTATGATTTTCCACAACTCAATGGAGGAACTGCACACATAAGATTTCATCAAAAATTTCCATTGAGTAAAAGTAGATGCAGAAAGTTTGGGTGGATCACCCCTATTATGTATATGTGGGTGAGGGATAGGTGGATCAGGGGAATACACATGAGAAACCTCATTGTATCCATCCTTACCACTATCCTTTTTCGAGGAGGAGCTCTTGCTAGTGTCATATGTTGGAGATATGCCCAAGAGGCAATAATAAAGTGGTTATTATCATATCTTCATACTTATGATAAATGTTTACATACCATGCTATAATTGTATTAACCAGAAAAATTAATACTTGTGTGATTTGTAAACATAAAAGAGTCCCTAGTAAAGCCTCTTGTTAAACTAGCTTGTTGGTTAATATATGATCATGGTTTCCTGATCATGAACATAGAGATGTTATTAACAACATGGTCATATCATTAGGAGAATGATGTGATGGACATACTCCTATAGATAAGCGTAGCATAAATATCAAGTCATTTAATATAGTTCATTTGCTATATGCTTTCTGATACATAGTAACCTAATTCCTTCGACCATGAGATCATGTTAATCACCATCACCGGAAGGATGCTTTGATGACATCAAACACCACACCGTAACTGGGTGGCTATAAAGGTGGCATTGAGTGTTCGGAAAGTATGGGTTGAGGCACATGGATTAAGAGTGGGATTTGTCCATCCATATGACGGATAGATATACTCTGGGCCCTCTCGGTGGAATGTCATCCAATTAGCTTGCAAGCATGTGACTGGTTCACAAGGGATCACATACCGCGGGAACAAGAAAAGAGTACTTATCAGTAACGAGGTTGAACTAGGTATGCAGAGATACCGACGATCAAAACCTCGGATAAGTAAACTATCGTGAGACAAAGGGAAATTGGTATCGTATGTAAGTGGTTCATTCAATCACAAAGTAATCATAGAAATATGTGGGAGCCATATGAATTTCCAGATTCCTCTATTGGTTATTGATCGGAGAAGTGTCTCGGTCATGTCCGCATAATTCACGAACCGTAGGGAGACACACTTAAGGATTCGATGTTGTTGAGTAGTTATGGAATGATGAGTAAGAGACCGAATGTTGTTCGTTGTCTCAGATGGGATCCGGGATATCACGAGGAGATCCGGAATGGTATGGAGAATAAGATTCATATAAGGAAAGTCCTGTTTCGGAGTTCGGGAATGATTCCGGTGTTTTCATCAGGAATGTTCTAGAAGGGTCTGGAAGGTCCGGCACTCCGGTGGGGAAGGGTACATGGATGTGTCATGACAATGTGGAATGGTTGTATCATGTACTAGGTCACTTGGCTGGGCAAAATAAATAGAAGAAATCAAATCGAAGTTTGAAAGTCAAACGCCAATTTGAAAAAGTCAAATCTCAAGTTTGCTTGGTGGAGGGAGAGTAGGAAACCTAGTTGGGGAGGATGTCCCACTCCCTCCGACCCGCCGGCCATGAGAAGGAGTTGGAGGAGGACTCCCTCCTCCCCAAACCGCCTCTCCCCTCCTATATAAGGAGGGGTAGGGCGCCCCCCTCTCCCTACACCTCCAAACCCTAGACTAAGGCGCCACCACCACCACCAAGTGCTGCTGCCGCCACCACCTAGGGATCTTCTCCCAAGTCACCAAGTTGGGGTATCCCAAACCCTAGCCGCCGGCCACACCTCTCCCCTTGGTGGTTCTAAACCCTAGATCGCCAAGGCCCTCTCTCATACTCCACCATACTCGCTCCGGCTTAAGGCGAAGCCCTGCGGGATCTCCCCTCTACTTTCGACACCACGCCGTCGTGCTGCCGGAATCACGAGGAGAGTGCTACAACCTCCGCTGTCTGCTGGAACAAGGGAGAGGAAGGTCTTCATCGAGTACCGAACGTGTGACCGACTGCGGAAGCGCTGCCGGAACGCAGCGCCGGAAGGATCGTCTACGCGATCTTGAGATCGGAAGTGTACGACTACATCACCCACGAGAATCTGCTCTCGTTAACCGCTTTGGATCTTCGAGGGTTAGTATTCTATTGAATCGTTGCCACAATCTAGTAGATAGATCTTGGCTTGATCATAGATTAGATCTTGATTGTGTGTTCATGCGGTAGATTTTTTTTTGTTTTCCATCCTACGAACCCCTACAGTGGTATCAGAGCCGTGTCTATATGTAGATCTGTTGCACGAGTAGAACACAATGGTCATTGTGGACGATGGTGCTTTTATCATCAATTGCTTATTGTGTACTTTGCATCTTGCGGTATGGTGGGATGAAGCGGCTCGGGCTAACCTTACATGACATCATTCATGAGACTTGCTCCACGCTCAACATGCAACTTGTATTGCATAAGTGGCTTTGCGGGTGTCTATCTCTCCCATCATAGTAAATATTCAATTTACAACGGGCACTTGATAGTTGAAGCATCAACGTTGTGGTTCTTGTTCGTAAGTTAGAACGACACTTATTGAAAGCCCCAAACCACGTAAAATATGCAAAGAAAATTAGAGGCGTCTAACTTTGTTTTGCAGGGGTGTTATGTGATGTGATATGGCCATGATTGTCATTATATATGATGTATGCAATGTTCCTTATTGTAAGTTGGCAACCGGCAGGAGCCATATGGTTGTCTTTTAAATTCCGTTAAGACCCGCGTGTCTATTATTCAAAGTAGTTGTAATAGTTGATGCTGGTGGATGACAACCATGAAGCGGCGCCATTGACCTTGACGCCATACCGGTGATGATGGAGATCATGTTCGTGATTGAAGATGGAGATCGGAAGCACAAGGAGAAAGGCCATATCATATCACATATTATGAATTGCATGTGATGTTAATCCTTTTATGCATCTTGTATTTCTTAGTTCACGACGGTAGCATTATAAGATGATCCCTGAAGCACACAATTTCAAGTTTTAAAGTGTTCATCCTTAGTAAGAACCGTTGCTGAAGCTTGTTGTTTCGAAGCATCACGTGATGATCGGGTGTGTTAGATTCTGCGAGTGTATACAACGTGAGCAAGCCAGATTTGCTCATGCGGAAGCTAAGGTTTGATCTTGACGAGCCTAGCATGTACAGACATGGTCTCGGAACACGAATCACCAAAAGGTAAAGCATGAGTCATATAGTAGATATGATGAACATGTTGATTGTTCGCCATTGAAGCTACATCAACTCTCGTGATGATCGGTTTTGATGTGGTGGATTTGGTTCGTGTGATCACTAAAACAATGTGAGGGATATTGTTTTGAGTGGGAGTTCAACAGCAATATGATTAAAAGTTGAACACTATTTAACATAAATTAAATCAAAGTGAATTTGCATAGTTGTTGTAGTCATTGGCATCCGTTTACCACCTTGCGCTTAGTTTTAATTGAGATGATAGAACTATAGAATTCTGGTTAGTTACTGTACGAACTGGTATCGTATTGTTTTGAAGTGTTAATCTAAAGTTTAAAAGTCCCATTGCAAACTTTCAGTAAGTTTCGATTACTCCGTGTAGTTTAATAGTTGGTATTAAATCAAGAGTAACAATTCCAGTGTTAGTATATAAGTATCATGTTTATCTCCATGATTCTTGATATTCGAAAGATAGTTTCAATATCAAGGTAATCTAGGAGTTGAAAGAGTTGTTTCAGAAACCATCATGTATGGAAGATATTACGATATCTGAAATGATGTTTTGGTTACAACATGATAGAGTATAATATGACAAAGTTAATGTTCTCATATTTGATGAGAATTTACAAAAGGTTAGAGACACTAGTTGTCCTAATCCTCCAAAAGGTTTTGGAGAGCAACATTATACTCGCGATTCACCGTTATAAGCTAAAAGTAGCTTGATCATGGATAATTCCATGATAAGGGTGAATATCTGATGTAGGTAAAATGTTTACTACACCAAGAGATTACTAAAGAAAGGAATTTGAAAGAACACCAAACATTTGATGATGGTGATCTACTTCAAAGTGCAAGTCCAAAGACATTGGTATTTAACATTACATGCTTTGGACTATGTGTCATGTATATGGCCCCACTATTGATGTTGATAGATTCTTTCAAACAGAAAAAGAAATACTGAAAGAGAATCTCATAAATATATGGCAGAAAAGAAAAGACTAGAATTGTTCAGCTTAGGTATATAGAGGATATACGCGTTATGGCTGTATTCTTTGCTTGTTACATAATGTGGTTCTTAAGTATTGGATACTGAATTTGTTGGTATGAATCGTCATACGAAACAACAGAATTCATGAACTACAATGGCCTAAGTAACTAGCAAAAGAATATGTGATGGTGTTCATCGAGAACAAATAAAGGGTTATTGTGTTACTCGTTAAACATCAAAGCTTGCCTTCAAGATTTGTTTTATCAAGTATTATGAGAACAAAAGGGTTGTTCAAATAATTGCTATAATCCATAAAAGATGGATGATTCACAAATCTCGTTGGAGAAATAACATCCATAAAACTAGTGCTAAAAATGTCGAAAGACAAATTGATTGAAAGATCACTTAGGAAGTGACATCGCCGTTTAAATTATATTGAAAAGAAAACATGAAGAAACTCCATGTGGATGGAATTTTGGAGTCTTTTTTATTTTGATCAAATGACGCTTATGAAACTTTCCTAGAGATAATTAAAACTTCGTTCATAGGCCAAAAGGGAACGAATGACTGGCTTATTGGAACTTGTACATATTGTTGTATGAAGTCCATTATGTGTAGTCAAGAGCGATGGATTTCAACTTCATATGCTTTCTCCGAAAATTTGAGTGAATATATGAATATTTACTTAATAAGGATGAAGTATGAAATATTTGAAAAGTTCAAAGACTTTCAAGATGAAGTGCAGTAACAAGAATATAAATAGTTTATCATAAGATCATAAAGGAAGATATTTGAGTTACAAGTTTAGCATAATACCTAAGATTTAAGGAATCGTTTCGTGGATTTGCATTTCCCGAAACACCATAAGAGTATGGAGCGTTCGAGATATGTAATTAAACCTTGCTTGACATGGTAAGATCAAAGGTGTAATTCATAAAACTGCCATTATATTTTAAAGATTAAAAGCTTTAGAGACTACCGTTTTTCCACTGAAAAGAGCTCCATCATAATCCGTTGAAATGACACCATATAAAGTTATGGTTTGGGATAAAACCCAAGTTGTCCTTTCTTAAACATTGGTATGCTATGCATAAGAAAGATGTTTGCAACCAAAGTCGGATGAACCTGTCTTTGTATGTTATTTTGAATTACTATTAAGTATTCCTCCATAACATCAGAGCAAAAGTGTTTGTCACTTAGAACGTCAAGTTTCTTTGAGAATGAATTTTTCGTGAAAAGATAAGTGGGAGGACCATAGAACTTTGATAAGGTTAAAAGAACCTTAGCTATATGTGCAAAGTTGCGCAGTGCCAAAAAGTGTTCCGAAGGCAGCAACAATGCTCATGGCTCACGTGCCTCAAAGGTTGTGGTTATGGAGGTCAAAGTTTCTATTGAACCAAGTAGGTCGAGTAAACAATCAAATACCAAGATTTGAGGGTTGAATCATTATTTGAGAATAATGAACGGACTACATACAAAGAAGCGATGATGGGCCCTAACTCCATGAAATGTCTTGAAGCCATAAAATCCGTGATAGTTCCATACACGAGAAATCAAGTTTTGAACTTGAAGGACCCTCGAGAAAGGTGTAAGACCTTACAGTTGTGTTTGGATCTATAAAGAAATAGACATGGATGTTTCACATCTATGAAATAGTCGAGATGTTGGGAAAGAGTTCACAACAATGTTCAAAGGTTGACTATGACAAGATTTGATCTTTCATAGCGATATTTAGTCTAGATGGATTAATGTAGCAACCACTACATATAATTTTGTTATGTGGTAGTTAAATAAGCAAAACAAGTTCTTCTAATAGAATTGTTACCTAGGACATGTGCATGACACGGTCCATAGGCTTTTGATTAATTCAAAGGATGCTAAAAGCATATGAAAACTTCAATTGTTGAAGTAAGCATTGCGGAGTTGGAATCTTCACTATGATGAAACTGTTAAAGGAGTTTGAATTCGTCGGAAACGATGAAGATGCTTGCATTTGCAAGAAATTAAGTGGGAGCGCTAAGACATGTTTCTAATACATTATGTGGAAGACATATTGTTGATTGTAAATGATATATCTTTTATTAACACATATTAAAAATTTCATCCCGATGAAAGACTTAGGCAAAACCCAAATATTTGGCATCAACAGACGCTAATATGGTTGTGCCGAAAGTACATAGATGAAGGGAATATGCCCTGAGAGGCAATAATAAAGTGTTTATTATGTGTATTCCAAGTATATGATAGATGTTTATTTTGCATGCTATAATTGTATTAATACGGAAACGTTAATACATGTGTGTTTAATAAACAAACAGAAAGTTCCTAGTTATGCCTCTCTCATAAACTAGCTCGTTGATTAACAAGATGATCAAGGTTTCCTGTTCATGGACATTGGATGTTGTTAATAACGGGATCACAACATTAGTGTAATGGTGTGATGAACATTCATCCGAAGTATAGCATTACGATCAAAGTCATTGAGTTTATATTGCTATAACAACTTACGAAGTGATCCTAATCCTTGGACCATGAGATCATGTCAATCACTAACACCGGAAGAGTTTCTTGATAACATCAAACGTCACACCGTAACAGGGTGATTATAAAGATGGATTTAGAACTAATAAAGTGTTATGTTGAGGCTCATGGATCGAGAGTGGAATTTGTTCATCCCGATGACGGATAGATATACTTTGGGCCCTCTCGGTGATATCACATTGATTAGCTTGCAAGCAAGTGATTTGATCACTAGAATGTTATATCACAGGAACGAGAAAAGATTGCATGTCGGTAACGAGATCAAACTAGGTATGGAGATACCGATGATCAAATCTCGGACATGTAATATATCGTGAAACAAAGGGATTAAGATACTAGCGTAAAAGGTTCCGACGATCACAAGAAAGTCATCGTTGAATGTGTGGGAGTCAGTATGGGTCTCCAGATCCCGCTTCTGATTATTGATCCGAGAGGGGTCTCGATCATGTCCGCATTATTCACGAACCGTAGGGTGACACACTTAAGAGACACCGACATCCAATTGGAGCAAATGTTTCATGCCGAAAGAATGAACAAGCGCATGAATTTATTTCACTAGATACCAAAACAGGTTTTCGGGTGAAATTGCATAAAGTGGTTATGCATGTGAAATAGAATTCTAGCAAGGGGTTATTTGTGAATGTTTGTCATTAAAGTAATTGACAAAATTCTGAATAAAATAAAAGAGTTTTATTTAATGAGAGTTTGCATTAAATTTGGTGGAAATTTAATGGGAATTTGAGTGGACTTTTGAGTGGAGGGAATTTAAAGGAGATTTGTGAGTGGAGTGTCCACCCACATGAAGAGGGGAGGGCAAGGGGGCAGCCCCCATGCGCCGTCCACCCCCTTGGGGTTCCCCCCCTCCTCCTATAAAAGGAGCCCCCCCTCCTCACTTGTCTCTCACACCTCCTCGTGAAGGATCTCTCTCCCCCTCTAGAATTTATCCCCCATGGTCTCGGACTAGCGAGATACATGTTCCCGGTGGCTATTCGGCAAGAAAGAGTTGTGCTTCCGCTGCATCGCTGGAGCGAGGAGGCGGAGGTTGCTCGGCCTTCGAACGTGTGTGCGAGCACGGATGCGCTGCTGATTTGCGGCGCTAGGACTTCCTCTCGATCTTGAGATCGGCAAGAGATCGTCTACATCAACCACGAGTTGAACTCGTTAAGCTTTGTCGGTCTTCAAGGGTATGTTCTCTACGGATATACATCCGCCCGTTGTTTGTATCTAATAGATAGATCTTGGTATATAGTTCACATCGTAGGAAAATTTTTGTTTTCTATGCTGCGAACCCTACAGTGGTATCAGAGCCAGGTTCTATGCGTAGATACTTTACACGGGTAGTACACATATGTGTATGTGGGCGATGATGATCATGTTGTTGCTCCTTTGTTGTAATTTTGGATATTGGTGGCATAGTGGGATGAAGCGGCCCGGACAAACTTTACATGTCCTCGCACATGAGACCTGTTCCACGCTTGACATGCAACTAGTTTGCATAAGTGGCTAGCGGGTGTCTGTCTCTCTTACTATAGTCAATATCTATTTTGCAAGCGAGTTGTCAACAATTTGATTATCCTCGTTGTGGTTCATGTTCGTAGGTAAGAACGGTTCTATCTCGAAAGCCCTAAGGCACGTAAAACTTGCAATGGATAAATTAGAGGCGTCTAGTTTAGATTGTTGCTGGGCTAGTGTTATGATATGGTAGTGTTGTAAGTAGAAGTATGAGATGATACTCTTACAACACACATAGCGTGTAAAATCCATAGACCTTGGATTTACACATATAGGTATGATAGTGATCATACCACGATGCACATGATAGAGATCATCTGCGGGAACCATATCATTTCACTAATAATAATATGATGTTTTGATAGCATCTTATATTGCTTGTTTAGCGCTTTGTTAGCATAATAAGATGATCCCTCATTTAAATATCAAGATAAGAATGTGTTCTTCCTTTAGTATGCACCGATTATGTTTTCGTCGCTCCAAGACATCACGTGATGATCAGGTGTTCTTGGATCCACGACCATATTTCGGGTGTAAAACAGTTACACACGCGAATACTAAGGTTCTAACTTGGCGAGCCTAGCATGTACAGACATGGCCTCGGAACACGGACCGAAAGGTTAAGCATGAGTCATATAGTTGATATGATGCCCATTTTATGCTCGCCTTTGAAGCTATACCGACTCACGTGATGATCGGACTTGGTGTAGTGGATTTGGTTCATGTAATCACCAAAAAGGCACGAGGGATGTCGTTTTTGAGTGGGAGTTCATTCATAATATGGATTATTTGAACTCAATCTATCATACACTTAGTCTAAACTTAACAAATTCTGTTGTAGATGGCACCACCTGCTTTTAATTTCAATGTGTTCATGGAGAAAGAGAAACTAGCAACGAACGGTAGCAACTTTACCGAATGGGCCATGAATTTGAGGATTCTCCTCTCTGCTGCACAAAAGCAATATGTTCTAGAAGCGCCGTTAGGCCCCCCACCTTTAGATGATGCCCCTGACGAGGAGAAGAATGTCTATCAGACTCGTCAGGAGGACCACAACTTAGTTCATTGCGGCATATTGTATGGGCTAGAGCCGGAACTTCGAAAGCGTTTCGAAAACGGCAATGCATTTGATACAATGGGTGAGTTGAAAATGATTTTCGACACACATGCTGCTGTAGAGAGCTACAACGCTTCAGTAAAGTTCTTTAGCTGCATGATGGAAGAGCACAGCTCCGTTAGTGAGCATGTACTCAAGATGTCGGGTTACGCCGATAAGCTTGTGTCCTTGGGAATATCGATTCCCATTGACTTAGGCATCCATCGTGTTCTGCAGTCTCTGCCACCTAGCTATAAGAGCTTCGTGATGAACTAGAATATGCAAGGCATGAAGAAGTCTCTCCCCGAGCTTCTGTCAATGCTTAAAACTGCAGAAGTAGAGATCAAAAAGGAACATCAAGTGTTGATGATCAATAGGAACACTGGTTTCAAGAAAGACAAGAAGGGAAAACAGAAGGGAAGTAAGGGCGGCAAGCCTGTTGCTGCGCCTGAAAAGAAACCCCGAGTTGGACCTAAGTCTGATTCCGAGTGCTACTATTGTAAGGGGATTGGCCACTGGAAGCGCAACTGCCCCAAGTATCTGGCAGACAAGAAGGCCGGCAAGGCAAACAAAGGTATATATGATATACATGTTATTGATGTGTACTTGACTAGTGCTCGCAGTAGCACCTGGGTATTTAATACCGGTTCAGTTGCTAATATTTGTAACTCGAATCAGGGGCTGCGGAACAAGCGACCGCTAGCAAGGGGTGAGGTCAAGATGCGTGTCGGCAATGGATCAAGCGTTGATGTGATCGCCGTCGGAACGCTGCCTCTCCAATTGCCGTCGGGATTAGTTATAAACTTGAATAAATGTTATCTGGTGCCTGCACTAAGCATGAACATTGTATCTGGATCGTGTTTGATGCGAAGTGGTTATTCATTTAAATCCGAGAACAATGGTTGTTCCATTTATATGAATGAAATCTTTTATGGTCATGCACCGATGATGAATGGTTTATTTCTATTAGATCTCGATGATAATGTTACACATATTCATAATGTTGATGCTAAAAGGATTAAACTTAATGATGATATATCCGCATATATGTGGCACTGCCGTCTAGGTCATATTGGCGTTAAACGCATGAAGAAGCTCCATTCGGATGGACTTTTGGAATCACTTGATTATGAATCATTTGATACATGTGAGCCATGCCTTATGGGCAAGATGACTAGAACGCCGTTTTCCGGTTCAATGGAACGGGCGACAGATTTATTGGAAATCATACATTCTGATGTATGTGGTCCAATGAGTGTGTCGGCGCGAGGTGGATATCGTTATTTTGTTACTTTCACGGATGATTTGAGTAGATACGGTTATATCTACTTGATGAAACACAAGTCTAAAACCTTTGAAAAGTTCAAGGAATTTCAGAATGAAGTGGAAAATCATCGTAATAGAAAGATCAAATTTCTACGGTCCGACCGTGGAGGTGAGTATCTAAGTTACGAGTTTAGCACTCACATGAAAGAGTGTGGAATTGTTTCACAACTCACACCTGCCGGAACACCACAGCGAAATGGTGTGTCGGAACGTCGTAATCGTACTTTATTAGATATGGTTCGATCTATGATGTCTCTGACGGACTTGCCGTTGTCATTTTGGGGTTATGCACTAGAAACTGCTGCATTCACTTTAAATCGGGCACCATCTAAATCCGTTGAAAAGACACCGTATGAATTGTGGTTTGGAAACAAACCTAAGCTGTCATTTCTTAAAGTTTGGGGATGCGATGTTTATGTGAAGAAACTTCAACCGGATAAACTCGAACCCAAAGCAAAAAAATGCGTCTGCATAGGATACCCTAAAGAAACTATTGGGTATTCCTTCTATCACAGATCCGAGGGCAAGGTTTTTGTTGCCAAGAATGGATCCTTTCTAGAGAAAGAGTTTCTCGCGAAAGGTGTGAGTAGTCGGAAGGTAGAACTCGAAGAGATTGTGGAACCTTCTCTTCAAAGTATGGCGAGTAGCGCAGCGCCGGAAGTTGTTCCGGAGTTGGCTCCACCTGTTGAAGAGGGAACTAATGATAATGATCATGAAACTCCGAAAGAGAGTACTACTGAACCTCGCAGGTCAAACAGGACGCGTGCAGCTCCCGAGCTGTACGGAAATCCTGTCATGAATTTCATGGTTGATGAAAATGATGACCCTGCGACGTATGAAGAAGCGATGATGAGCCCGGATTCCAACAAATGGTTAGAAGCCATGAAATCCGAGATGGAATCCATGTATGAAAATCAAGTTTGGAACTTGGTGGAACTACCTCACGACCGAAAGGCCGTGGAGAACAAATGGATTTTCAAAAGGAAAACTGATGCTGATGGTAATGTGACCGTCTATAAAGCTCGACTTGTCGCAAAGGGGTTTTGACAAATTCAAGGAGTTGACTACGATGAGACTTTCTCTCCCGTAGCGATGCTAAAGTCAGTTAGGATTATGTTAGCAATTGCTGCATATTTCGATTATGAGATATGGCAGATGGATGTCAAAACCGCGTTTCTCAATGGTAATATTGAAGAAGAGTTGTATATGATACAACCAAAGGGTTTTGTCGATCCTAAGGATGCTAACAAGGTGTGCAAGCTTCAGCGATCCATCTATGGATTGAAGCAAGCATCACGAAGTTGGAATCTCCGCTTTGATGAGGTGATCAAAGAGTTTGGATTTGTCCAAACTTATGGAGAAGCTTGTATTTACAAGAAAGTGAGTGGGAGCAATGTGGCATTTCTGATATTATATGTGGATGACATATTATTGATCGGAAATGATATAGATCTTTTAAACAGTGTTAAAAGTTATCTAAACAGCAAATTTTCAATGAAGGACCTAGGTGAAGCGTCATACATATTAGGCATAAAGATCTATAGAGATAGATCTAGGCGCCTAATAGGGCTATCGCAAAGTACATACCTTGATAAGATTTTAAAGAAGTTTAAAATGGACGGAAGTAAGAAGGGGTTCTTACCTATGTTGCAAGGCAAGACATTGAGTAAGACTCAAAGTCCGGCTTCGGCGGAAGAAAGAGAGATAATGGACAAAGTCCCCTATGCTTCAGCCATAGGCTAATGTATGCCATGCTATGTACAAGACCGGATGTGGCACATGCTATTAGTTTGACTAGTAGGTACCAATCGGATCCAGGTTCGGAACACTGGATAGCGGTCAAGAATATCCTTAAGTACTTACGAAGAACTAAGGATATGTTTCTTGTATACGGAGGTGAAGAAGAGCTCGTCGCTAAGGGTTTATGTCGATGCTAGCTTTGACACCGATCCGGATGACTCTAAGTCTCAATCCGGATATGTATTTCTCATGAATGGCGGAGCGGTTAGTTGGAGGAGCTCCAAACAACCTATGGTAGCGGGATCAACAACGGAGGCCGAATATGTTGCTGCTTCAGAAGCGGCTCAGGAAGCAGTTTGGATGAAGGAGTTCATATCCGAACTAGGAGTGGTGGCAAACGCGTTGGACCCAATGGTGATCTATTGTGACAACAATGGTGCCATTGCCAATGCCAAAGAGCCAAGGTCTCACAAGCATTCCAAGCATATTAAGCGCCGGTTTCACTCCATCCGCGAGCATGTCAAGGATGGAGATATAAAGATTTGTAAAGTACATACGGATCTCAATGTAGCAGATCCGTTGACTAAAACTCTCCCTAGATCAAAACATGATCAACACCAGAACTCAATGGGTGTTAGATTTATCACTATGTAACTAGATTATTGTCTCTAGTGCAAGTGGGAGACTAAAGGGAATATGCCCTGAGAGGCAATAATAAAGTGTTTATTATGTGTATTCCAAGTATATGATAGATGTTTATTTTGCATGCTATAATTGTATTAATACGGAAACGTTAATACATGTGTGTTTAATAAACAAACAGAAAGTTCCTAGTTATGCCTCTCTCATAAACTAGCTCGTTGATTAACAAGATGATCAAGGTTTCCTGATCATGGACATTGGATGTTGTTAATAACGGGATCACAACATTAGTGTAATGGTGTGATGAACATTCATCCGAAGTATAGCATTACGATCAAAGTCATTGAGTTTATATTGCTATAACAACTTACGAAGTGATCCTAATCCTTAGACCATGAGATCATGTCAATCACTAACACCGGAAGAGTTTCTTGATAACATCAAACGTCACACCGTAACAGGGTGATTATAAAGATGGATTCAGAACTAATAAAGTGTTATGTTGAGGCTCATGGATCGAGAGTGGAATTTTTTTATCCCGATGACGGATAGATATACTTTGGGCCCTCTCGGTGATATCACATTGATTAGCTTGCAAGCAAGTGATTTGATCACTAGAATGTTATATCACAGGAACGAGAAAAGAGTGCATGTCGGTAACGAGATCAAACTAGGTATGGAGATACCGATGATCGAATCTCGGACATGTAATATATCGTGAAACAAAGGGATTAAGATACTAGCGTAAAAGGTTCCGACGATCACAAGAAAGTCATCGTTGAATGTGTGGGAGTCAGTATGGGTCTCCAGATCCCGCTTCTGATTATTGATCCGAGAGGGGTCTCGATCATGTCCGCATTATTCACAAACCGTAGGGTGACACACTTAAGAGACACCGACATCCAATTGGAGCAAATGTTTCATGCCGAAAGAATGAACAAGCGCAGGAATTTATTTCACTAGATATCAAAATAGGTTTTCGGGTGAAATTGCATAAAGTGGTTATGCATGTGAAATAGAATTCTAGCAAGGGGTTATTTGTGAATGTTTGTCATTAAAGTAATTGACAAAATTCTGAATAAAATAAAAGAGTTTTATTTAATGAGAGTTTGCATTAAATTTGGTGGAAATTTAATGGGAATTTGAGTGGACTTTTGAGTGGAGGGAATTTAAAGGAGATTTGTGAGTGGAGTGTCCACCCACATGAAGAGGGGAGGGCAAGGGGCAGCCCCCATGCGCCGGCCACCCCCTTGGGGTTCCCCCCTCCTCCTATAAAAGGAGCCCCCCTCCTCACTTGTCTCTCACACCTCCTCGTGAAGGATCTCTCTCCCCCTCTAGAATTTATCCCCCATGGTCTCGGACTAGCGAGATACATGTTCCCGGTGGCTATTCGGCAAGAAAGAGTTGTGCTTCCGCTGCATCGCTGGAGCGAGGAGGCGGAGGTTGCTCGGTGCCTCGAACGTGTGTGCGAGCACGGATGCGCTGCTGATTTGCGGCGCTAGGACTTCCTCTCGATCTTGAGATCGGCAAGAGATCGTCTACATCAACCACGAGTTGAACTCGTTAAGCTTTGTCGGTCTTCAAGGGTATGTTCTTTACGGATATACATCCGCCCTTTGTTTGTATCTAATAGATAGATCTTGGTATATAGTTCACATCGTAGGAAATTTTTTGTTTTCTATGCTGCGAACCCTACAATAGATGATATATTGAATGAGTTCAATATAGAAACTACAAGAAAGGTTCTTGTCACACAGAAAGGATTGAATGAGTTCAATATTGATGATATATTCAAGTGTATTAACACTTGGTAAGTGAAACAAAGATTCAAGTATAGATTGGTACTTGATGCATGAAATCACAAAGAGTATTTTATCAATCATGCTATGATGTGTACAAATCTAGATATGTCCTATGCTCTAAATGTTATGAGCATATACCAGAATGATTCATAAGATGATTATTGGACGATAGTAAAGATATTCTTATGATCTTGTAAAAGAACTAATAATATATTATTTTGTAGAAGTGACAAATAGATGGTTAGTTCATTGTAAATGAATTACATTGATACTAGTTTTGTCACGAAGTACAAATTAAGTTTATCTCAATCTAAACTAAGGGTGGCACAATATGATGGAATGTGAGTTCCATAATGAATTTGGATGAGTTTCAAAGTTAAGACATTGTGACAGATACTACAACAAAAGGCTAAGTATATAACTGCTATTATAGCAGCAAAAGAGGGCATTTGTGTCAAGTAGTTTGTTATCAAACTAGGTGTAGTTCACAGCAGGGATAATACTATGAAGATATATTGTACGACAATATTATCAACATGTTTTAACCCCAAAGAACTAAAGGTCACACCAAAGGACATAATTTGTACAAAGCCATCTCATTAAAGAATGAGTGATGCGTAGAGACGCAAAGACATGCAATTACACACGGACCTGGAAGTGTCAGATCCGGAGATCAGTTGACCACTAGCAATCGTGTACATACGACACCAGAAATCCATAGGTGTTGAATACACAAAGGTTTGAAACTAGATTATTGACTCTAGTGCAAGTGGCAGACTGTTGGAGATATGCCCAAGAGGCAATAATAAAGTGGTTATTATCATATCTTCATACTTATGATAAATGTTTACATACCATGCTATAATTATATTAACCGGAAACATTAATACTTGTGTGATTTGTAAACATAAAAGAGTCCCTAGTAAAGCCTCTTGTTAAACAAGCTTGTTGGTTAATATATGATCATGGTTTTCTGATCATGAACATAGAGATGTTATTAACAACAGGGTCATATCATTAGGAGAATGATGTGATGGACATACTCCTATAGATAAGCGTAGCATAAATATCAAGTCATTTAATATAGTTCATTTGCTATATGCTTTCGGATACATAGTAACCTAATTCCTTCGACCATGAGATCATGTTAATCACCATCACCGGAAGGATGCTTTGATGACATCAAACACCACACCGTAACTGGGTGTCTATAAAGGTGGCATTGAGTGTTCGGAAAGTATGGGTTGAGGCACATGGATCAAGAGTGGGATTTGTCCATCCATATGACGGATAGATATACTCTGGGCCCTCTCGGTGGAATTTCATCTAATTAGCTTGCAAGCATGTGACTGGTTCACAAGGGATCACATACCGCGGGAACGAGAAAAGAGTACTTATCAGTAACGAGGTTGAACTAGGTATGCAGAGATACCGACGATCAAAACCTCGGATAAGTAAACTATCGTGAGACAAAGGGAAATTGGTATCGTATGTAAGTGGTTCATTCGATCGCAAAGTAATCATAGAAATATGTGGGAGCCATATGAATTTCCAAATTCCTCTATTGGTTATTGATCGGAGAAGTGTCTCGGTCATGTCCGCATAATTCACGAACCGTAGGGAGACACACTTAAGGATTCGATGTTGTTGAGTAGTTATGTAATGATGAGTAAGAGACCGAATGTTGTTCGGAGTCTCGGATGGGATCCGGGATATCACGAGGAGATCCGGAGAATAAGATTCATATAAGGAAAGTCCTGTTTCGGAGTTCGGGAATGATTCCGGTGTTTTCACCAGGAATGTTCTAGAAGGGTCTGGAAGGTCCGACACTCCGGTGGGGAAGGGTACATGGATGTGTCATGACAATGTGGAATGGTTGCATCATGCACTAGGTCACTTGGCTGGGCAAAATAAAGAGAAGAAATCAAATCGAAGTTTGAAAGTCAAACGCCAATTTGAAAAAGTCAAATCTCAAGTTTGCTTGGTGGAGGGAGAGTAGGAAACCTACTTGGGGAAGAAGTCCCACTCCCGCCCACCCGCCGGCCATGAGGATGAGTTGGAGGAGGACTCCCTCCTCCCCAAACCGCCTATCCCCTTCTATATAAGGAGGGGTAGGGCGCCCCCCTCTCCCTACACCTCCAAACCCTAGCCTAAGGCGCCACCACCACCACCAAGTGCTGCTGCCGCCACCACCTAGGGATCTTCTCCCAAGTCGCCAAGTTGGGGTATCCCAAACCCTAGCCGCCGGCCACTCCTCTCCCCTTGGTGGTTCTAAACCCTAGATCGCCAAGGCCCTCTCTCATACTCCACCATACTCGCTCCGGCTTAAGGCGAAGCCCTGCGGGATCTCCCCTCTACTTCTGACACCACGCCGTCGTGCTGCCTGAATCACGAGGAGAGTGCTACAACCTCCCCTGCCTGCTGGAACAAGGGAGAGGAAGGTCTTCATCGAGTACCGAACGTGTTACCGACTGCGGAAGCGCTGCCGGAACGCAGCGCCGGAAGGATCGTCTACGCGATCTTGAGATCGGAAGTGTACGACTACATCACCCACGAGAATCTGCTCTCGTTAACCGCTTTGGATCTTCGAGGGTTAGTATTCTATCGACTCGTTGCTACAATCTAGTAGATAGATCTTGGCTTGATCATAGATTAGATCTTGATTGTGTGTTCATGCGTTAGAATTTTTTTGTTTTCCATGCTACGAACCCCTACATCATCACGAACCACTTCGTTCTCTTTGGAATCGGTTTTACCCGTTTCCTTGGATTGCGGAGTGGTAGCCTCAGAGTTAGATGGAGGTGATGCTGTGGATGTGGAGAGACGCATTATCAATTGACGCATCTCTTCCATCTTAGCCTCCATTGAACTCACCAAGGTTGTTTCCAACGTCTTGAGATCGTTCATGGTGACTACATCCGGAGCATCACTCCCATCTACCTTGGAACCCATACTTATCTTAGGCAGTTAAGCCCGAAATAAGAGCCGGGTCTCTGATACCAATTGAAATGGATCGTATGGGCACCTAGAGGGGGGTGAATAGGTGCTAACCAATTTTTAATACTTTTTCAATTTTAGGCTTGGCACAAAGTAAATTCTCTAGATATGTAACTACGAGAATTTCCCTATATGCAACCCTAGCTACTAAGCACGTAAAGAGAGGAGCGAAGGAACCGTAGTGGAGCACGCGGAGACACAGGGATTTGTTTTACTGCAGTTCCTTCCTTGTTAAGGGAAGTACATCTGCATTGGAGGGGTGGGCGGTACAGAGACCACCACGCTACAATAGGCCTCACCCTATTCTCCGATGGATATCGCCATGAGAGGCCTGATCCACCTTCTCCACTACTGGATCCCTTCGAGGCGGGAACCAGTGCCTTTGACAATGCTATCGGGGCACACACCCACAACCGAATTGGGGGCTTCCGAGATGACAACAAGCTGTCACAAGAACAAGGTTTATCAATATAAACAAAACAAGGATCTAGGTATTTGCAAGAAATACTAGATCGGTGATTCTCCAAATGAATGGAGAGGAGATGAAGCGCTTGATTGCTGATGATGAAGATCGAGTTCTCCTCCTTCGATTCCCCAAGGGACGGGGCCTTTGGGTGGATCTAGGTGGAGCTCTCTTGGATGAAGGTTGCAGATCAGATCTTGTCTTTTTCGAATGAATCAAGAGATCTGGCAGGAGGGGGAGGCTGGCTTAAATACCCCCTCCCTAGATTTGGCCGTGGGGAAACTTTGGGGGCGGATTATCCGCCCCTGGGGAAACTCCGCCCCAAGGGCGGATTTTCCGGGAGAGATTCCGCCCCCTCTCTGGGGCTGGCGCCTGCGTGACTTGGTGAAGATCTGGGGGGGCGGATAATCCGGCCCCCTCCTGGGGCGGATTATCCGGCCAAGCCGGAAAGTCCGGCCAACACTCCGTCCCCTCTCTAGGGCTTGCGCCTTGGCGGTGAGCAAGGGGGGCGGACTATCCGCCCCCCCTAGGGGCGGATTATCCGGCCAGGCCGGAAAATCCGGCCAAAACTCCGCCCCCTTCTGGGGCTTGCGCCTGCTTGGAAAGAGGGAGGGACGGATTATCCGCCCCGCAAAGGCAGATACTTTTCCCTTTTTCCTTAGAGAGAGCTGCAGCACTTCAACACACATTAAATAATCCTTGATATTGTTATCTAACACACAAAACATTAGGGATTAAGAAATGTTCTTTCACCCGGCACTCGGGCGGTCCTTTTCCAACGAAACCCTAATCCGAGGGCCCCGCGGGTCTACCCCCGTAGCATTCTCCGTACGAGGGTTGAACAATGCACTCTCTTGGTGGTTTAGGTTTGTTTAGTTCATATCTACATGGAAAACCAAGGATAGGCCCAAGGTTCCACCGGTCTATCCTTGTTTGATCCGCGGTGGGAGCCTACCCGAGGGTCCCCAAAAGATAGGGGTTTCTAGGGTTTCCCCAAAAGAGAGGTTTCGGTTCTTCGGGGTTCGTACAAAATGAGACATATCTTCAATAATTATGTTGTAGTTGTGTATTATATGTTTATTTTGTTGTTCCTATTTTACATTTATATTTTCGCATCGGGTTCCGAAAGATTCGCGTCGTATTCTTTGCGGGTGTGGTGGAATACGCGAAGATTCGTGTGGTTAATTTACAAACACCAATTTATTTATAAATTACATCTACATTAAATTAGCGTGGAAAATAAATAAATAAATCAACTATAAGTATTTTAGACATTGGAGAAAAAATAAAAAAACCTAGGCCGACGGCTTTGCCGTCGGCGTATACTGTGTCCCCTGACTAGACCGACGGCCCGGCCGTCGGCGTAACTGGGCGTACAACGGCGTCACGGGGCCCGTCAGGTGTGCCGTTAACTAGGGCTTGACGCCGACGGCCGCAGATAGGCCGACGGTCACCGTCAGGACGCTTCCGGTTGACGCCGACGGTTGTGTTTCGCCGACGGCCGCCGTCGGCGCTTCTCTCCCTATGCCGACGGCAAGTGTACGCCGACGGCTGGCTAGCCCAGCTGACGAACCCAGGCGAGTGGGCCGACGGGCCCGACCTTTCCCCGTCGGCGTATAAATACACCGTCGGTGTCTACCTTATTTCCTGTAGTGTGAGATGTATCTAGACACCTTTTAGTGTATAGACACATTTTAGTGTATAGGTTCAAATGAATAATATGTCTAGATACATCTCTTTCACAAACATAAAACATCTTATATTTCCAAATGAAGGGAGTACTCTTAGAAGCAACCGTCCTAGAAGCAACCGTCGTGACCCCACCGTTTATGTCATGTTGTACAGCCGCCGGCCGGCCACATGTTGGTTTCCTGTCGCACGACGCAATCGACGATCGACGGTGCGTGCGTGCGTGCGTGCGTGCGTGTGTGTGTGTGTGTCCCATGTACAAATGTGGATAGATTTCCATTTCCCTGACTTGGTTAGTAATTGCCCGAGATAGATTGATGGACAGACATATCTTGTGTATGCTTGCAAGCTTCCCATAATCCCATTGCTTGACTGTCTCACCCTCTCGCTAAACCACGCGCACACGCACTCATCTGCTAGTATCAATTGTCCCATCTACTTTTTGGGTCTGATAGATTCCTCTCTTTTCCATGTCGCTGACACTATTATTATTATACAGAAATTAGATGCATTAGTTAGATCGAACGTATGAAATCTTGGTGCCATGAGATAAACGTAGGCCAAATAAATCGATGTTAAATTTATGCCAAAGTGTTGTTCATAACCAGAAATTTATGTGCATTACTCGTTTTATTCTTTGGTCCAAGTGTTGTTCGTAACCAGAAACTGCACGGCTATAAAATAGACTAATAAATATACTGTATATCTGAGTTGTGAGAAATCAGCTGGTTAAGTTTAGGTGTAACACCCTGTGATCCCAAAATCAATGCGCGATCCATGCGTAAAGCTTGGCACTGCACTCTATCTACCGGACAGCTAGTGAGACGACATCACGACACGTACCTGACCGATCGCCATCACACGCGCCGGGGGCACAGGACAACACGCGCTTGCTTGCACCGTTATGGTTACTTGTTTCTTAATTATTAGAGTACCTCCGTTCCTTATGCCGAAATCCGTATTATTTAGCATAGAATAGATATAACTTTTAGTCTAAGAACGATCAGTTTCCACTCGCTTTCCCGACCAAACTTAGAATTCGACGATATGCTTGAAAGTTTTTCTTTCCACCGTTCAAAAACAACATGAGTTCCACTCGCACTCGCCCAAAACAGTTCGGCGACCGCAAGCAGCCCAGGTTCGACTGTGAAATTATTCCTCGCCCGCCCATGAGGAATGCCAGGTCCATGTTCCTCTTCTTCACGACGAAGTTTGCCTTGAGCAGGTCGAGCTTCTTGCATTGATTTCTGCAGCAGCTGACTTCAACTTTCTTCAACCTTCTCCTCACTCTTGCCGACATGGGTCTTCGAATCGGCAATGCACTTCTCGATTGATGCATGAAGCCGTTCGGCAGGCAGGCCCATGGCCTTCCACGCCTTGGACTTCTTTTGGCCTTCCTTTGCCGATAGCTGGGGGTGGCGCTATGGGATTGTAGACGCCATCCTTGGCATTGGCGAGCGACACACGAGTGTCCAGCCACTTCTGGCGCTTCTCGATCATGTGAAACACACGGTAAAACTTGAACTCGGTCTTGATGTCGTCGCGGTACATGGCGATAGCACGAGATAGTTACAAGGCGAAGTGTCAGTCAAAAACGGCATGAACTCACCGCAGGCTTGACGAATTGCATTACCTTGATGTCCATGCTAGCGCCACTTATTGGGCGATGCTCGATTTCCTCTTGGACATGTCATTTGCAACACGCTTGTTGCACGACCCCCCCCCCCCCACACACACACACCAATGATTCTTCATGGCCTCCTCGTCGTGATCCTTGTGGACCTTGTTCAACTCTGAATCCATTAGGTTGCGCTCATCAAACGCATGCTTGACACACCTCCAATAATTCTTCGAGTTTTTCTTCGCGTCGATGATCGCGTCGAGGCTCACCGACTTCCATGATTTGGCGAGGCACTCGTCCTCAAGGGCGGTCCACTTAATGCAGGGCTCGGTCGATGGTGCCGTCTTTGGCTTCCTCTTCCTATTCCCCTTGCCCTTGATCATCATCGGGGTTTCCTCTTCGGCTTCCTCCTCCTCGCTATGGTCATCGCTGACATCCGCGTTGCTATTGGCGAGATCCTGCGAGTCAAGGTCATGAAGGCGTCAACACGGGACTGCTCCTGCGTGAAGAACGAGCCCTCGGCGACAGTAGAGACGGAAGCGGTCATCTCAGCCATGTAGGAGTCACCCGACATTTCGCTGAACATGTTGCGGGCATCCATTTCGCTGTGCTAGATGGAAGACCCGTTGCTTTGGGCGAAAGCCAGAGGACCGTGGCGCAATGCCGATGACCCTCGTACGCGGGAGATCCGGCGTAGGGCACGTTGATGTCGACGCTGAAGTCGAGCGGACCGCGAGGTGCAGGGAATTGGCGGAAGACCACGTTGGGGTTGAATCCGCCTAGCTGGTCACCATCGAACTCGGGGGACAACTAGAACCTCGGGTGCGGAGTCCTTTGGCTCTCCTAGAACAGCGCCGACGAGATAGGCGAAAAGCCCGCCGGAGATCCAACGCTGGCTTGACTTCCCCAAGGTACGCCGTACTGGCCGGCGTGGAGAGACGGGTGGCCCATGGCCGCTCAACGGCTCAAGTAGACGCCATGTTGCGCTATGATGCCGCTTTTGCCTCCATGACCTCCTGCTCCTGCGCCTCCTCCTCGTCTCTTCCAGCTTCTTCAACTTCCCCTACCTCTCCCTTCGGCCGTCTGATTCGATTTTTCTCCGCACATGCTATGTCGAACCAGCCGTTAGGCTTTGGCGGCGATGCTCTTGGCTTTGGCTGTGCAGGATCGCCGACGGTGGTGCGACGGTTGGCGAATTTCTTGGACAGCATGGCGGGCGGAGTTCGAAGAATTGGGCGGGAGCTGTGGTGGGGAACAAGAAGCAAATGTAGGAAGGGAGAAGAAAGGTGGGAAGCCGGCCTTCTTTCGCCGGCGGCTCTGGCCCATCCTTTTTTAGCTTCATCCGGCGTTTCCAAGCGATACTCAACGCGTGGGGATCGGCTTAGGAATAAAAGTTTTGCCAAATCCGATGAAAAAATGAGTGTTAAATATGTGAGTGGACGAAATTTTACCATCCAGGTAAAAAAAATCCTGAAGATACCATCATGGAAATGCTACCGGAGAGATAGCTCTTATTACTACCCGGTGACGTTCAATCACAAGAGAAAATCTCGATCGCAAAAGGTTCTTCTTTTCCTAATGGTGAAAAAAGAAAACCAAGGTCACATACACACTCCGTTGGATCTGCTGACGCTGACGGCTATGACACTGACATCTCTCTGCCTCGCCTCGACTCCCCTGTGCTGGTACGTCATTCCATTCCAACACAGTCCCAGCCAGGACAGAAGGAAGATGCCACGCATGCTCTCGCCGGCCGTATCATGCATACACGCCTGCGCAAGCAAAGAACTTGAGGGCTGGCGGTTCGATCTCAGCTAGCTGGGACGACGACAGCGGTGATCTTGATCGTGTGCCGCACAGTTCCAGTTTTGGAGTGTATTCCTCAATTTGTACATGGCCGTGGCGTAAACGGCTCGCCACTTCTTCTTCTGATCTGGCCATCTCGACCGATCGTCCCACACGTACTCGCCGGTGTACGTCCTCTGCGTCTACGTACGCGCTCTCGCCCAACTAATTAAGACTGCTTGCGAATTAACTGAATCCTCCACACGTATGGTAAGCTATTAGCATGCGTCTAAGTTTACCAAGCGCACTCGTGATAGTACTGTTAGAGTATTATGCATATAAGGTTGTTTAGGATATGTTTATATATAATTTTAACTTGATTTGTATTTTAAGATAATTCTCCTATATGTCTATATATACTCGTTCATGAGGCTCAATAATACATTCATTCGATTCCGCCAAACTCATACTCTTTTTTGGTATCAGCCTAATCGGTCCAAACTCAAGCCGCGCTTCCGCCGCGCCGCCCCCATGGAGATCGATCTCCATGATCTCTGTCGGGTGCCGCGCGATCCGTCGCAGGATTCCCCCGCCGATCTGTGATCGGCTGCCCTGGAGAGTCTTTTCTGATCTCTAGATCAGGTTTTCTCTCTACCGGTCGCTTGGCCATCTTTTTTTTGGTTTATCGATGATAGATCGGATTGAGTCGCCCATCGCCGTCGTCACCGCCGCGCCTCTACTCCGACCATCGGCATCGACGATCTACCTCGGCTGGCTGCGCGGCCTTCCTCGGTAGGCTGTTGCGGCCATCCCCTGGGATCGTCTTCGTCGTCATCGTCTGGAACTTCACCGACAACACCGTCATCGTCTCCGATCTACGCGTCGTCCATGCTATGGCGCATACGGCGCGCCGTCAGTCTGATCAATCGACCCCATGCCCATCTACGCCAAGCACGTCCCTTGCACGCGCCTACCACCGATCGAGCTACGGGCTGCCGCTGCGTCGCCCCTTCGGGCCGCAGCGCCGCCGCCTTGGTCCTTGCCAACTGGCTGCAAACGCGCTTCACAAGCGTGTACGCGCCGGTGGCTCCAGCTGCTGCATCGACTCGCGCCATGCAGCTATGCCGCCCCTCGGGCCATAGCGTCGCTGCACGCGGTCTACATCGCCATTCCCACGCAACGACGCCCTAGGCTATCTCCACGCTACCTACCACGGTGCGGGTCGCCTATGTCCGCGTATGGTATTCGTCACGCCGGGTTCTTCTTCGCCTACATCGAGTACCGCCACCGCACCTCTCTAGGTGTACAACATGCCCACTCTGGGTCGCCGCTGGTTTTGCCGTCTTCTACATCTTCGTCCACAACACCATCGTCATCTTGTCCCCTACGACACCGACGCACAGGTTCATGATGGTCCCTCCTCTCGCGTGCCCGGTTTTGGCAACACGGTGTGTGCCTTCGTCCCCGATGCGTTCCTGAGCCTGGCTATCTCGGATCGGCGCATCGTCTTCGTCGGCCTCGACAAAGTCTTCCTCAGCATTGACAACTTCCTCTACGAGTGCCTTGATCGCGTCACCAATAAGTTCTTCTTTGCATACTCGGTTTTGGCAAAACTGGAGTATGCGTTCTTCCCCGACGAGCGCCTAGTTGTGGCAAAACTATGGCCGCACCTCGTCCTCGACAGCTCGGACTACATCGACTTCAGCATCGACACCCCTCGGCAAGCCTCCGTGGATCCTCGACAAGCCACCTCGGCAAGCCTCTGTGGCCCTTGGCAAGCCTCCACGTACCCTCGACAAGCTGTCGTGGCCCCATGACGACTGCCTCGATGCGTCTCTGTCATCCTCCTCGCGCACTATGCGCATGCGGCTTCATGAGCGGCTACCTCGACACCGACATCCCCGGCCATGACAGCGACCACGGCGCCCCCTCACACAGCTACCTCGACCAAGGTTGCAGTGCCCAACGCTCTCGGCTACCTCTACATCGGCAGAAAGGGCTATCACCTCGCTTGAGCATCTCACGAGCTTCCTCTACAGTCCAAGCATTCCCGCCACGACACACCGTCTATGACACTCTCGATGCTACTGTGGGGGATATCAGCCTACTGGATTGTACTTCGATTTCTCTCCAGTCTGATTGTCCACGATGTTTCTGTTGTTCACGACGCTACCACTACGACTGCGGGGGTGTTAGAGTATTAGGCATATAAGGTTGTTATGGCAGTTTAGATAGAGTTATGGTCTGTTTACGTATAATCCTAATCTGAATTGTACTCAAGATGATTCTCTGTATATCTATATATACTTACCCATGAGGCTCAATAATACATCTATCATATTCCACCAAACTCATACTCTTTCAAATACTTCTACTCAATTAGGATGTAACATTGATGAATTAGCCACCATTTTTGTGTGCTACCTGACCACTACTGACTGTACCCCTGTACCCCTGCCGAGTACGTGGTAAGTTGTTGCCGGCAAGCAACGTGCACCCTCCAGTTGATCCTTGCATGCAACATCTAGCCAGCAAAACCATCAATCAATCAATGCGATCACTGCTCGTACGTGCTACCTTGCCAATGCCAGCGCTATATAAGAACCAGCTCACCGGCATGGTTGACACAACTCAATACAAGCATCCATCCATCCATCCATCTCAAAGCAAAAGCTTGCTAGCACACGTTCGATCGAAGCTTAATTCGCATTGCCAAGGTTCTCAATCAACCGTCGATGGCGAGAGCGCTTGTGCTCGCGGCCACCATGGCCGCGGCGGCCCTGATCGTGCTGCTGGCCGCGGCGCCGGCGCCGGCGAGCGCCTTGGACTTCGGCGAGCACGACCTGGCGTCGGAGGATGCCCTCTGGGCGCTGTACGAGCGCTGGCGCAGCCACCACACAGTGGCGCGGGACCTGGACGAGAAGGCGCGCCGCTTCAACGTCTTCCGGGAGAACGTGCGCCTCATCCACGAGTTCAACAAAGGCGACGCGCCCTACAAGCTCCGCCTCAACCGCTTCGGCGACATGACCGCCGACGAGTTCCGCCGCGCATACGCCTCCTCCCGCGTCGCGCACCACCGCATGTTTCGCGGCCGCAAGGAGGGCGGCGCGGGCTTCATGCACGGCGCCGCAAAGGCCGTCCGGGACGTGCCGCCGTCGGTGGACTGGCGGCAGAAGGGGGCCGTGACCGACGTCAAGGACCAGGGCCAGTGCGGGAGCTGCTGGGCCTTCTCCACCATCGCGGCCGTGGAAGGCATCAACGCGATCCGGACAAAGAACCTCACCTCGCTCTCCGAGCAGCAGCTGGTGGACTGCGACACCAAGTCCAACGCCGGGTGCAACGGCGGCCTCATGGACTACGCCTTCCAGTACATCGCCAAGCACGGCGGGATCGCCGCCGAGGACGCCTACCCCTACAGGGCCCGCCAGGGGTCCTCCTGCAACAAGAAGCCGGCGGCCGTGGTCACCATCGACGGGTACGAGGACGTGCCCGCCAACGACGAGACGGCGCTCAAGAAGGCCGTGGCGGCGCAGCCCGTGGCCGTGGCCATCGAGGCCAGCGGGTCGCACTTCCAGTTCTACTCGGAGGGGGTGTTCGCCGGGAAGTGCGGGACGGAGCTGGACCACGGCGTCGCCGCGGTCGGGTACGGGGCCAGCGCCGACGGCACCAAGTACTGGATCGTCAAAAACTCCTGGGGCCCGGAGTGGGGGGAGAAGGGGTACATCCGCATGAAGCGCGACGTGCAGGACAAGGAGGGGCTCTGCGGCATCGCCATGGAGGCATCCTACCCGATCAAGACCTCGTCCAACCCAAAGCACGCCGGGGACCTCCATGACGAGCTCTGAATGTCTGGTTTACTAACTATTTAATGGCGCCCCCTGCATCTGCATCATCAGGGGATTATCATCGCCGCAAGGAGAAAATAAACAATCACTCGATATATATTTGTTTTTTTTTTTGAGGGAATATATATATATTTGTACTACAGCACATCACATACTTGTCATACTTGTAATGCGGTTTCGACCGGCCGATCATATGTACTTACACAGTCTGCTTTACAGATCCAGCCATTATGTACACAGTTTGAGTTATAGATCCAGGCACTGCTACATGTGAAACTACAGTCCAATTTTTTTTTTATGCAAATAGTGTCTCTGAATGTTAATTGAAGTTGGCATCATGGAAAGGTTTCGGCAGTGTGAAATCATGAGATCCTTACTACTAATATATAGTAGTTTTTTTTACCGGATATTCATGCTCGCAGATGCATCCATAGTAAGAAAACATATTTCAAAATATCAAAAAAAATATTTAAAAAATCGCATAAACATTAGTACATTTTATGTTAGTTCACGAGTTTTCGGGATGAAAAAACATTTTATGTGTTGTGTATAAGTATAAAAAGACAAAATATGTGACAGGAATACGACTATTTACATAACATTTTTTGTCTTTTTATACATATAATACATAAAATATTCTTTCATCCCAAAAACTTGTGAACCAACAAAAAATGTTCGAATGTATATGTAGATTTTTTTCCGATTTTTTTGATATTTTAAAATATGTTTTCTCATTTTCACCTGTGAGCTGAATTGCAGAAGGGAGAAAAACCGTACAGGCCTAGAAAGGCGGGAAAACTAAAAGATTATAGAAGGAACAAGAACACTCAACAAGATCATTGTGTTTATATTCATATAACTGACTTTGGTTCTTACGATTACAAAAAAAAATTCCTTATTCCTAAGGAAAAAGTTCATTGTGACCAATTTACTTTACAGTTTTACATATGCCTAATCCTTTTAGGAAAATTCTTGGTTCATCTCGTGGTGCAATCAAACGACTTTTAAAGCCTCTTTGTTAAAAAAAATCAGAGAATTCTTAATCCTTATAAACATTTCCACACCTAACTATCTTTCGTGGGCCGTTCACACAAGAGCACATGGCATGACACCACTACTCATCAAAGCCGAGAGTCCGATTTTGCAAAGCAGGATAAAAGTTGCCCATTCCCACTTTGAAAAGAGTGCTCCCACTTTGAAAAGAGTCAACGATGTCGTGGACCGCCAGTCTCACCTCAAAAACATCAACCGCCATTGACACTCTGAATGTCGTACTGCTACACATCACCACATCCTTCGCCGATCGCAACATACACCAAAAAATGTCACTACCCCGTTGAGTGCCCCTATGCTACAAAGACGAAACAATCGTAGATCCTCTGTGGTCAGCGTCGGCACAGGTCGAGACAAGTGTGAGCTAACGCATGGAAAGGGGGGACCTTGAACAACAATGCCTCGAGGAAGGTAGATACATGTACGACATTGTTCTGGGTTTTCACCAGGACGAAGATGGGTTACTCACCTCCAATACGCAGACGACGCGATGATCATGATTAAAAAATCCACCTTGGATATTGCAAAACTCAAGTTCCTCCTTCTATGCTTCTAGGAAATGTCGGGCCTTACGATCAACTTTGACAAGAGAGAGATCATCGCTCTCATGTACTCGCCTAAGGATCAACAAAGGATAGCCGACAACTTCAATTTTTGGCTAGCCTCCTTCCCCATCTCCTACCTTGGGGTTGTTGATCAGTGGTACTTGGATCCTTATTAGGGACCTGGAACCGCTTATGGGCAGAGTTTGCTCGAGGTCCGAACCTTGGTATGGTAAATTCACATCAAAGGGTAGCAAGATGGTCCTCATTGACTCGTGCATGTCTAGTCCTCCCATGTATACGATGAGCCTTCACCTCCTACATGAAGGTGTGTGTGCCTCCTTTGATAAGGAACTATCACGCTTCTTCTGGCAGGGCCCCAAGAGGCACCAAAAGTATCACATTGTTAAGTGGGCGGACATTTGCGCCCCTAAGTCACTTGGGGGCATAAATATCCTAGCTTCCTGACACTTCAATAAGGCCCTATTGCTCAAATGGGTATGGCACATCCTGAAAGACGACCGAGGCCTTTGCCTCAAATTGATCAAGGACAAGTACCTACGAGGTCGCCCCTCCTGGATTGTGAACACCGGGATGGCTCATAGTTTTGGCATTCCATCCAGGATATTAACCATGATATTCGGCTGGGGCTCACCGTCTCCATAGGAAATGGAGAAGGCACCCTGTTTTGGCTAGACTCATGGCTTCGGGAACACCCCTTCAGGAGGTAGGTGTACCCATGCATGTTTGTCATATGCTCCAAGACATCGCTTAGGGTGACAACTGCGATACAGGAGGGAACATGGAACAACTCATTCCGTCGGACCTTTGGCCCAGTAGAAATCGAAGCATGAAGGGAGCTTAGGTCGGCTCTGCCGGACATGCTGTCCGAAGAACCCGAATCTATGGCATGGAGGTTGACCCCTTCAGGAACCTTCCCGGTCAGCTCCGCTTACCATGCTATTTTTAGGCACCCTAACCTCCCATGGACCAAACCCCTCTGGAAGGCCCCTCTCCCTATAAAGACGAAGATCTTTGTTTGACAATTGCTTCGTGATCGCTTACCCTCTAGGGTCGAAGTGGCCAAAATACATGGGTCGGGCGACGGGCTGTGCCCATTATGTCGAGTCCCAAAGACGGGAACCCACATAATGTCCACGTGCCCCGTTGATACGTCGGAAACGTATCTATAATTTTTATGCTCCATGCTTGTTTAGTATCTACTTTGCTTTACTTGTCTACACTTCGAGGTGCTTTTTACATGGTTTCTGGTACTAACCTACTAACAAGTTGCAACAGTGCCAGATGCCTGTTTTCTGCTGTTTTTGGTTTCAGAAAAGTTAGTAAAGAAATATTCTCGGAATTGGACGGGACAAACGTCAAAGTCAATTACTTTCCGTCGGGAACAAGAAGTCCAGAGGAGAGACGAGGAAGCGGGCCAGGCCAAATCCCCCCCCAGGCGCGGGTGGGCCCTGCCCCGCGCATGGGTAGGGTTTGGCCCTACTGGCCGCCTCCTCAGCCTCCCCCTTCGCCTATAAGAAGCCCTCGATGCAGAAACCCTAAGCACCCGATCAAATCTCCACGAAACCGTCTATAGCCGCCGCCACCATCGTCCCTAGATCGGGGTGTCTGAAGTTCTTCCCGGCACCCTGCCAGAGGGGAGATCATCCCGGAGGCCTTCTCTCCGGTATGATGCGTGAGTAGTTCCACCTTGGACTATGGGTGCATGTAGTAGCTAGATGGTTGTATCTCCTCCTTTGTGCTTTCATGTATAGATCTTGTGAACTCCGTTCATGATCAAGATCTAATATATTTGTAATAATGCATGTTGTGTTTGCGGGGATCCGATGGATATTGAGATTATTATGTTGGTTTGATTAATAGTTTTGTCGTTATGATTCTATCATGTCTGTGTTGTTTGTGATCTTTCATGCTCTCCGTTGTTAGTAGATATCTTGGCCAAGTAGTTGCTAGTGACTCCAAGAGGGGGTATTTATGTTCGATAGTGGTTTCATGCCTCTAGTTTCCAAGGAAAGTGACAGAAATCTCTTCGGTTGTAGATGTGTTGTTGCCACTAGGGATAAAACAACGGTCTCTTGTTCATGGAACATGTGGACTGTTTACCTTACACACTTTGCTTAAAACAGTTGCCTGTTGCTCGCAACTTAATACTAGAGGGGGTTTGGATGATAACCTGAAGGTGGACTTCTAGTCATAGATGCAGTTGGATGGCGTGTTGGAGATATGCCCAAGAGGCAATAATAAAGTGGTTATTATCATGTCTTCACACTTATGATAAATGTTTACATACCATGCTATAATTGTATTAAACGGAAACATTAATACTTGTGTGATTTGTAAACTAAAATAAGAGTCCCTAGTAAAGCCTCTTGTTAAACTGGCTTGTTGGTTAATATATGATCATGGTTTCCTGATCATGAACATAGAGATGTTATTAACAACAGGATCATATCATTAGGAGAATGATATGGTGGACATACTCCTATAGACAAGCGTAGCATAAAGATCAAGTCATTTCAATAGTTCAATTGCTATATGCTTTCTGATACATAGTAACCTAATTCCTTCGACCATGAGATCATGCATATCACCTTTACTGGATGGATGCTTTGATGTCATCAAACACCACACCGTAACAGGGTGGCTATAAAAGTGGCATTGAGTGTTCGGAAAGTATTGGTTGAAACACATGGATCAAGAGTGGGATTTGTCCATCCATATGACGGATAGATATACTCTGGGCCCTCTCGGTGAAATGTCATCCAATTAGCTTGCAAGCATGTGACTTGGTCACAAGGGATCACATATCACGGGAACGAGAAAAGAGTACTTATCAGTAACGAGGTTGAACTAGGTATGCAGAGATACCGACGATCATAACCTTGGATAAGTAACATATCGTGAGACAAAGGGAAATTGGTATCGTATGTAAGTGGTTCATTCGATCGCAAAGTAATCGTAGAAATATGTGGGAGCCATATGAATTTCCAGATTCCTCTATTGGTTATTGTTCGGAGAAGTGTCTCGATCATGTCCGCATAATTCACGAACCGTAGGGAGACACACTTAAGGATTCGACGTTGTTTGAGTAGTTATGGTATTATGAGAAAGAGACCGAATGTTGTTCGGAGTCTCGGATGGGATCCGGGATATCACGAGGTGATCCGGAATGGTCCGGAGAATAAGATTCATATAAGGAAAGTCCCGTTTCGGAGTTCGGGAATGATTCCGGTGTTTCCATCGGGAACATTCTAGAAGGTCCCGGATTGTCCGGCACTCCGGGGGGGAAGGGGTACATGAATGTGTCATTACATGTTGGAATGATTGCATCATGTACTAAGTGTTCTTGCTGTCCCAAATAAAGGATTAAATTGAATCCTAAATTGAAAAAGTCAAACGGCTAGTTTGAAAGTCAAACGGCAGTTTTTGGGAAGTGGGAGGAGAGGAGGAAACCGACTTGAGGGAGGAGTCCTCCTCCCCAAGCCGGCGCCCCACCTAGGCCGAGTTGGGGAGGGACTCCACTCCCTCCCCTTGGCCGGCCAGCCCCTCCCACCTATATAAGGAGGGGCAGGGCTCCCTCCCAATACACACAAGTTTCCTATCCTCTAAACTAAACCCTAGATCTAGACCCCGGTTTAGAGCTATTCGGTTTAGAGCTTTCTAATTGGTTTAGAGCCCTCTAATTGGTGTGTCTAATTACTAGACCACTAATAGCCTCTCTCATAAGCTCCACCATACTCGCACCGGCTTAAGGCGAAGCCCTGCGGGATTTCCCCTCTACCTCCGGTACCACGCCGTTGTGCTGCCGGAATCGCGAGGAGAGTGCTACAACCTCCGCTGCCTGCTGGAACAAGGGAGAGGAAGGTCTTCGTCGAGTACCGAACGTGTGACCGACTGCGGGAGCGCTGCGGGAACGCGGCGCTGGAAGGATCGTCTACGCGATCTTGAGATCGGAAAGAGTACGACTACATCACCCACGAGAATCTGCTCTCGTTAACCGCTTTGGAATCTTCGAGGGTGAGTTCCTCTATCGACTCGTTGCTACAATCTAGTAGATAGATCTTGGCTTGTTTGTTTGTATGCGATAGAAAAATTTTGTTTTCCATGCTACGAACCCCTACAGTGGTATCAGAGCCGTGTCTATATGTAGATCTGTTGCACGAGTAGAACACAATGGTCATTGTGGGCGTTGATGCTTTTATTGTAGATTGCTTTGCGTGTACTTTGCATCTTGCGGTATGTTGGGATGAAGCGGCCCGGGCTAACCTTACATGACATCGTTCATGAGACTTGCTCCACGCTTGACATGCAACTTGTATTGCATAAGTGGCTTTGCGGGTGCCTGTTTCTCCTAGCATAGTTAAGATCCAATTTACAACGGGTAATCAACAATGCTAGTATCAATGTTGTGGTTCTTGTTCGTAAGTTAGAACGACACTTATTGAAAGCCCCAAACCACGTAAAATATGCAAAGAAAGTAGAGGCGTCTAACTTTGTTTTGCAGGGGTGTGCAGTGATGTGATATGGCCATGATTGTGATTATATTTGATGTATGCAATGTTCCTTATTGTAAGTTGGCAACCGGCAGGAGCCATATGGTTGTCTTTAATTTCTGTTAAGACCTGCGTGTCTATTCAAAATAGTTGTAATAGTTGAAGCTGGTGGACGACAACCATGAAGAAGCGTCATTGACCTTGATGCTACGCCGGTGATGATGGAGATCATGTTCGTGCTTGAAGATGGAGATCGGAAGCACAAAGAAGAAAGGCCATATCATATCACATATTATGAATTGCATGTGATGTTAATCCTTTATGCATCTTGTATTGCTTAGTAGACGACGGTAGCATTATAAGATGATCCCTCATGCACATAAATTTCAAGTTCTAAAGTGTTCGCCCTTAGTTAGCACCGTTGCTAAAACTTGTTGCTTCGAAGCACCACGTGATGATCGGGTGTCTTTGATTCCACGGGTAAATACAACGTAAGCAAGCCAGATTTGCTTATGCGGTAGCTAAGGTTTGATCTTGACGAGCCTAGCATGTACAGACATGGCCTCAGGAACACGGATTACCGAAAGGTAGAGCATGAGTCATATAGTAGATATGATGAACATGTTGATTGTTCGCCATTGAAGCTATATCAACTCTCGTGATGATCGGTTTTGATGTGGTGGATTTGGTTCGTGTGATCACTAAAACAATGTGAGGGATATTGTTTTGAGTGGGAGTTCACCTAGATTAATTTAATTATTAATTAGAACTCAATTTATCATAAACTAAATCAAAGTGAATTTGCATAGTTGTTGTAGTCATTGGCATCCGTTTACCACCTTGCGCTTAGTTATAATTGAGATGATAGAACTATAGAATTCTGGTTAGATACTTTACGAACTGGTATCGTATTGTTTTAAGTGTTAATCTAAAGTTTAAAAGTCCTATTGCAAACTTTCAGTAAGTTCCGGTTACTCCATGAAGTTTAATAATTAGTATTAAATCAAGAGTAACAATTCCAAGTGTTAGTATATAAGTATCATGTTTGTATCCATGATTCTTGATATTCAAAGGATTCCCTTAATATCAAGGTTATCTAGGATCTGAAAGAGTTGTTTCTGAAACCATGATGTGTGGAAGATATTGTGATATCTGAAACGAAGTTTTGGTTACAACATGATAGAGTATAATATGGCAAAGTTCATGTTCTCATATTTTGATGAGAATTTGCAAAAAGGTTGGAGACACTTGTTGTCCTAATCCTCCAAAAGGTTTTGGATAGCAACATTATACTAATAATTCATCGTTATAAGCTAAAAGTAGCTTGATCATGGACGATACCATGATAAGGGTGAATATTTGATGTAGGTAAAATGTTTACTACACCAAGAGATTACTAATGAAAGGAATTTGAAAGAACACCAAACATTTGATGATGGTGATCTACTTCAAAGTGCAAGTCCAAAGACATTGGTATTTAACTATACACGCTTTGGACTATATGTCATATGTATGACTCCACTATTGATGTTGATAGATTCTTTCAAACTGAAAAGGAAATACTGAAAGAGAATCTCATAAATATATGGCAGAAAAGAAAAGACTAGAATCGTTCAGTTTAAGTATATAGATGATATACATGTTATGGCTATATTCTTTGCTTGTTAAACAATGTGGTTCTTAAGTATTTGATACTGAATTTGATGGTGTGAATCGTCATACGAAACAACACAATTCATGAACTACAATGGCCTAAGTAACTAGCAAAAGAATATGTGATGATGTTCATCGAGAACAAATAAAGGGTTATTGTGTTGCTCGTTAAACATCAAAGCTTGCCTTCAAAGATTTGTTTTATCGGGTATTATGAGAACAAAAGGGCTGTTCAAATAATTGCCGTAATCCATAAAAGATGGATGATTCACAAATCTCGTTGGAGAAATCACATCCATAAAACTAGTGCTAAAATGTCGAAAGACAAATTGATTGAAAGATCACTTAGGAAGTGACATCGCCGTTTAAAATTATATTGGAAAGAAAACATGAAGAAAAATCCATATGGATGGAATTTTGGAGTCTATTTGATTTTGATCAAATGACGCTTGTGAAACTTTCCTAGAGATAATTAAAACTTCGTCCATAGGCCAAAAGGGAACGAATGACTAGCTTATTGGAACTTGTACATATTGTTGTACGAAGTCCATTATGTGTAGTCAAGAGCGATGGATTTCAACTTCATATGCTTTCTCCGAAAATTTGAGTGAATATATGAATATTTACTTAATAAGGATGAAGTATGAAACATTTGAAAAGTTCAAAGACTTTCAAGATGAAGTGCAAAATCATTGTAACAAGAATATAAACAGTTTATGATAAAGATCATAAAGGAAGATATTTGAGTTACAAGTTTAGCATAATACCTAAGATTTAAGGAATCGTTCCGTGGATTTGCATTTCCCGAAACACCATAAGAGTATGGAGCGTTCGAGATATGTAATTGAACCTTGTTTGACATGGTAAGATCGAAAGGTGTAATTCATAAAACTGCCATTGTATTTTAAAGATTAAAAGCTTTAGTGATTACCGTTTTTCCACTGAAAAGAGCTCCATCATAATCCGTTGAAATGACACCATATAAAGTTATGGTTTGGGATAAAACCCAAGTTGTCCTTTCTTAAACATTGGTATGCTATGCATAAGAAAGATGTTTGCAACCAAAGTCGGATGAACCTGTCTTTGTATGTTATTTCGAATAACTGTTAAGTACTCCTCCATAACATCGGAGACAAAAGTGTTTGTCACTTAAAACGTCAAGTTTCTTTGAGAAAGAATTTTTCGTGAAAAGTTAAGTGGGAGGACAATAGAACTTTGATAAGGTTAAAAGAACCTTAGCTATATGTGCAGAGTTGCGCAGCGCCGAAAAGTGTTTCGGAGGCAGCAACAATGCTCATGGTTCACGTACCTCAAAAAGGTTGTGGTCACGGAGATCCAAGTTCCTATTGAAACAAGTAGGTCGGATGAACAATCAAATACCAAGATTTGAGGGTTGAATCATTATTTGAGAATAATGAACCGACTACATGCAGAGAAGCGATGATGGGCCCTGACTCCGTAAAATGGCTTGAAGCCATAAAATCCATGATAGTTCCATACACGAGAAATCAAGTTTTGAACTTGAAGGACCCTCGAGAAAGGTGTAAGACCTTACAGTTGTGTCTGGATCTATAAAGAAATAGACATGGATGTTTTACATCTATGAAATAGTCGACATGTTGGGAAAGAATTCACAACAATGTTCAAAGGTTGACTATGATAAGATTTGATCTGTCATAGTGATATTTAGTCTAGACGGATTAATGTAGCAATCACTACATATAAATTTTGTTATATGATAGTTGAATAAACAAAACAAGTTCTTCTAATAGAATCGTTACCTAGGCCATGTGCATAACATGGTCCATAGGGTTTTGTTAATTCAAAAGGATGCTAAAAGTATATGCAAACTTCAATGGTTAAAGTGAGCATCGCGGAGTTGGAATCTTCACTGTGATGAAACTGTTAAAGGAGTTTAAAAGTTCATCAGAGACAATGAAGATGCTTGCGTTTGCAAGAAATTAAGTGGGAGCGCTAAGACATGTTTCTAATACATTATGTGGAAGACATATTGTTGATTGGAAATAATGTATCTTTTATTAACACATATTAAGAATTTCATCCCGATGAAAGACTTAGGCAAAACCCAAGTATTTTGGCATCAATAGACGCTAATATGGTTGTGCCAGAAGTACATAGACAAGATATTGAATGAGTTCAATATAGGAACTACAAGAAAGGTTCTTGTTGCACAGAAAGGATTGAATAAGTTCAATGTTGATGATATATTCAAGTGTATTGACATTTGGTAAAGTGAAACAAATAATCAAGTATAGATTGATACTTGATGTATGAAATCACAAAGAGTATTTATATCAATCATACTGTGATATGTACAAATCCAGATATGTCCTATGCTCTAAATGTTGTGAGCATATACCAGAATGATTTGTAAGATGATCATTGGACAATAGTAAGGATATTCTTATGATCTTTTGGAAGAACTAAGAGTATATTATTTGTAGAAGTGACAAATAGATGGTTAGTTCATTGTAAAAGTACTACATTGATACTAGCTTTGTCACAAAGTACAGATTAAGTTTATCTCAATCTAAACTAAGGGTGGCACAATATAATGGAAAGTGAGTTCCATAATGGATTTGGATGATTTCCAAAGTTAAGACATTGTGACAGATACTACAACAAAAGGCTAAGTATATGACTGCTATTATAGCAGCAAAAGAGGGCATTTGTGTCAAGTAGTTTGTTATCAAACTAGGTGTAGTTCACAGCGGGATAATACTATGAAGATATATTGTACGACAATATTGTCAACATGTTTTAACCCTAAAGAACTAAAGGTCACACCGAAAGACCAAATTTATACAAAGCCATCTCATTAGAGAATGAGTGATGCGTAGAGACGCAAAGACATGCAATTACACACGGACCTGGAAGTGTCAGATCCGGAGATCAGTTGACCACTAGCAATCATGTACATACAACACCGGAAAGCCATAGGTGTTGAATACACAAAGGTTCGAAACTAGATTATTGACTCTAGTGCAAGTGGGAGACTGTTGGAGATATGCCCAAGAGGCAATAATAAAGTGGTTATTATCATGTCTTCACACTTATGATAAATGTTTACATACCATGCTATAATTGTATTAAACGGAAACATTAATACTTGTGTGATTTGTAAACTAAAATAAGAGTCCCTAGTAAAGCCTCTTGTTAAACTGGCTTGTTGGTTAATATATGATCATGGTTTCCTGATCATGAACATAGAGATGTTATTAACAACAGGATCATATCATTAGGAGAATGATATGGTGGACATACTCCTATAGACAAGCGTAGCATAAAGATCAAGTCATTTCAATAGTTCAATTGCTATATGCTTTCTGATACATAGTAACCTAATTCCTTCGACCATGAGATCATGCATATCACCTTTACTGGATGGATGCTTTGATGTCATCAAACACCACACCGTAACAGGGTGGCTATAAAAGTGGCATTGAGTGTTCGGAAAGTATTGGTTGAAACACATGGATCAAGAGTGGGATTTGTCCATCCATATGACGGATAGATATACTCTGGGCCCTCTCGGTGAAATGTCATCCAATTAGCTTGCAAGCATGTGACTTGGTCACAAGGGATCACATATCACGGGAACGAGAAAAGAGTACTTATCAGTAACGAGGTTGAACTAGGTATGCAGAGATACCGACGATCATAACCTTGGATAAGTAACATATCGTGAGACAAAGGGAAATTGGTATCGTATGTAAGTGGTTCATTCGATCGCAAAGTAATCGTAGAAATATGTGGGAGCCATATGAATTTCCAGATTCCTCTATTGGTTATTGTTCGGAGAAGTGTCTCGATCATGTCCGCATAATTCACGAACCGTAGGGAGACACACTTAAGGATTCGACGTTGTTTGAGTAGTTATGGTATTATGAGAAAGAGACCGAATGTTGTTCGGAGTCTCGGATGGGATCCGGGATATCACGAGGTGATCCGGAATGGTCCGGAGAATAAGATTCATATAAGGAAAGTCCCGTTTCGGAGTTCGGGAATGATTCCGGTGTTTCCATCGGGAACATTCTAGAAGGTCCCGGATTGTCCGGCACTCCGGGGGGGAAGGGGTACATGAATGTGTCATTACATGTTGGAATGATTGCATCATGTACTAAGTGTTCTTGCTGTCCCAAATAAAGGATTAAATTGAATCCTAAATTGAAAAAGTCAAACGGCTAGTTTGAAAGTCAAACGGCAGTTTTTGGGAAGTGGGAGGAGAGGAGGAAACCGACTTGAGGGAGGAGTCCTCCTCCCCAAGCCGGCGCCCCACCTAGGCCGAGTTGGGGAGGGACTCCACTCCCTCCCCTTGGCCGGCCAGCCCCTCCCACCTATATAAGGAGGGGCAGGGCTCCCTCCCAATACACACAAGTTTCCTATCCTCTAAACTAAACCCTAGATCTAGACCCCGGTTTAGAGCTATTCGGTTTAGAGCTTTCTAATTGGTTTAGAGCCCTCTAATTGGTGTGTCTAATTACTAGACCACTAATAGCCTCTCTCATAAGCTCCACCATACTCGCACCGGCTTAAGGCGAAGCCCTGCGGGATTTCCCCTCTACCTCCGGTACCACGCCGTTGTGCTGCCGGAATCGCGAGGAGAGTGCTACAACCTCCGCTGCCTGCTGGAACAAGGGAGAGGAAGGTCTTCGTCGAGTACCGAACGTGTGACCGACTGCGGGAGCGCTGCGGGAACGCGGCGCTGGAAGGATCGTCTACGCGATCTTGAGATCGGAAAGAGTACGACTACATCACCCACGAGAATCTGCTCTCGTTAACCGCTTTGGAATCTTCGAGGGTGAGTTCCTCTATCGACTCGTTGCTACAATCTAGTAGATAGATCTTGGCTTGTTTGTTTGTATGCGATAGAAAAATTTTGTTTTCCATGCTACGAACCCCTACATGGCGGTCTATGTATCTTGTTGTATTGCCCAATCGAATCTCATAGGATCTTTCTGACTAGTAATTGCATTGTTATGCCTTGCTCAGTTCCTGTCAATTACCCTGCTGTAATTTGTTTACCCTTCATGCCATGTTGTTTATCTAAGGAGAGCACCTCTAGTGAACTATGGATCCCGGTCCAATCTTTACCATTGATACATCTTCCACTGTTACTTGTTTACTTGCTTCAAACCATTACCTTCCACACGGTTCGTTTAATCCTTTGTTACAGCAAACCAGTGAGCTTAACAACCTCACTGATTTGTTGGGGCAAAGTCTTAGAGTTTGTGTTGTGCAGGTCTCCTGCTTGCAACATCTGTGTGACGTTTCCTTCCTCCTTATGGTTCGATAACCTCAGTCTCAGCTGAGGGAAAACTTGTTGCTTTCTCTTCACACCCTACGCTTGGGGTTACCAACGAAGTGCCACGTCGAGCATCATCAAGACTTTCTGGCGCCGTTGGCGGGGAGGCTAAGGATGTCTTCACTAGGGGAGTCCTTCACTTCCTTTCTATTTACTTTGTTTTTAGTTTGCCTTGTTTATTCTGCTTGGTTTTGTTTGCCTCTTTTCAAAAAACCCAAAAAAAATAGTCTAGTTTGGTTTGCTTGCTTTATTCAAAAACATAAAAAATTAGTTCCTTCTCTAGCTGCTGCTGCTATTTTTGGCTTCCCCACCTTTGCCAAAATGAACTCTGCTGAGAACACCAAGTTGTCTGACTTCACTAGCACCAACAACAATGATTTCCTAAGCACTTCTATTGCTCCACCTGCTCCTGATGCTACCTTTTATGAAATTAAGCCTGCTTTGTTGAATCTTGTGATGAGAGAGCAATTTTCTGGTGCTGGTTCTGATGATCCTGCTGCCCATGTCAATAGCTTTGTTGAACTTTGTGAGATGCAAAAGTATAAGGATGTTGATGGAGACATTATTAAGCTCAAGCTTTTTCATTTCTCCTTGAGGGGAAAAGCTAAAGAATGGTTGCTTTCTTTGCCTAAAAATAGTATTATTTCTTGGACTAAGTGCAAAGATGCTTTTATTGGAAAGTACTATCCTCCTGCTAAGATTATATCTATGAGAAGTGACATTATGAAATTTAAACAACTTGATAGTAAACATGTTGCTCCATCTTGGGAAAGAATGAAGTCCTTGGTTAAGAATTGTCCCACTCATGGACTCACTGCATGGATGATTATCCAGACTTTTTATGCAGGTTTGAACTTCTCCTCAAGAAATCTATTGGATTCAGCTGCTGGAGGTACTTTTATGGGCCTCACTTTGGGTGCTGAAACAAGGCTCCTTGATAATATGATGGTTAACTACTCTGAATGGCATGTTGAGAGAGCTCCACATGGTAAGAAGGTAAATTATGTTGAGGAAACTTCCTCTTTGAGTGAAAAGATTTATGTTATTATGGCTATGCTTGTTAATGGTAAAGCTCCTCTAGATCCTAATAATGTTCCCTTAGCCTCTTTGGTTGCTCAAGAAGAGCAAGTAGATGTGAACTTCATTAGAATCAATAATTTCAACAACAATGCCTATAGGAACAATTTTGGTAGCAACAACAATTATAGGCCTTATCCTCCTAATAATGGCAATTCCTATGGAAACTCTTACAATAATGCTAGAAGTTCCCCCTCTGAACTTGAAGTCATGCTCAAAGACTTTATTAGTAAACAAACCACTTTCAATAAGACCATAGAGGAAAAGCTTTTAACTGCTGAGAAAAATATTTCATCTTTGTCTGAAGCTCAGTCCTCCTTGATTAATAAAATGGCTGCTAAACCTGAAGCCATGGAAAATACCTTTGCTACTGTTCATGCCATACAAGTTACTATTGATGAAAATATTAGGCTATTAGCTCAACTTCATGCTAAGTGGGAAAGGGAAGCTGAAATTGATAGAAACAATATTGTGTGACCATCACCACTAAACCACAAGTAGTCCCTATTTCTCCTCCTACTATGCCTAAGCCTATTGAGCCTACTACTAGTGATTTTAAGTTTGACTTTGATATTGATGGTTGCAATATTTGTGAAGTAATTATGTTCTTGCAAAAGCTTGCTAGAATTCCTGATGCTAGTGATATGCATGTTGCTTTCACTAAACACATTACAGATGCTCTTGTTAAGATTAAGGAAGAGAAGCTAAAACACAAAGCCTCTATTCCTAGGAAAGTAGAAGATAGTTGGGAACCCATTATTAATATGCAAGTGAATGACTTTGATCTCAAAGCTTCATGTGATCTTGGTTCTAGTGTATCTATTATGCCTAGGAAAATTTATAAAATGCTTGATTTGCCACCTTTAGAAGATTGTTATTTAGATGTCCCACTCAATGATAATGCTAATAAGAAACTCATGGGGAGTATTAATGATGTTCTCATTATGGTTAACAATGCTTATGTCCCTGTGGATTTCTATGTTTTGGATGTTGAATACAATGCTTCTTGTCCTTACTTTGGGAAGACCTTTTCTTAGAACAGTTGGTGCCATCATTGATATGAAAGAAGGCACCATCAAATATCATTTTCCATTTAAGAAAGGTATTGAACATTTCCCTATGAGGATAGAGAAGTTGCTCTTTGCTCCCCCTTTGAAAGCAAGATTTTATGTTAATGCTTATTCATTTGAAAATACTTGATTCTTCTTGCTTCTAGTGCCTAACTTAAAGGCGTTAAAGAAAAATACTTATTGGGAGATAACCCAAGAGTTTCCTTGAGTCTTGGAAGTTATTACTTCAGTAATGACCTCTCCTTATCCTTTTTGTTTGCTTTTTTTTTTGCCAAGAATGACCTCTAATGAGAGGGAAGTAAGATCTGGAGAGTTGCTGTCCCGAAACAGATTTCTGTCCTCCACCAAAAAACTTCGTGAGGAGTTTCTGTAACTCGGATTGAGCTGAAAATTTACGAATAAATCCGGCCAGTATGTTAGCTAACTTTCGTTAGATCAACACTTTTTGATTTGAGCAACAGAAGATGTTTGAAAAAATCGGTTTCTACCCGCTGGTCTGTTTTGACAGATTTCTGCCATTATTTGCATTTGCTTCTTATTGATTCCTTTTTTAGTTCTCTTTAGACGAATTGAGCTTTTTTAAGGAGTTACTACAGTAGCTTGTGTTTTTAATGAAAAGCCTTGCTGTTCCAAAGCTTTTCCAGAGGTCTAATATCTTTTGAATACACTAATGTTGCTAATGAAGATTGTGTGAAGTTTTGTATGAAGGAAAATTTTCAGGTGTAAAGAGAGAATGATGCAATGAGATGAAGAATGGACAAAAGCTCAATCTTGGGGATGCCACCATGGTGTCACCCCAAGAAATATCCAAGAGGTACAAGCGTTAAAGCTTGGGGATGCCTTGGGCATCCCCTTCTTCATCAATAAAAGGCTCAGGTCTGTCTAGACACTTCGTTTTTATTGTTTCATGCACAGTTGTGTTGTTCTTGGAGCGTCTTAGTTTTCATTTGTTTTTCTTAGGTTGTTTAGTTTGCTTGAATAAAGTAGTTTGGACCCCCGTTCTCGCTGTGTTGTTTACAAATAAGTTGCTTGGTGTTGGAAAGGAGTAGTAAGTTCTTGCTTGTAAGTGCAAGAGGAGCTTGCATTGACTGTGACTTAGATTTTATCATGACATGCTAGGTGTTGTTTTAGCATTATGCTTAGTGATTATTGCTATATCATGTATTGTTCCAAACAATTGGGATTGCTTAGTGTGCCTTGAAGAAATTATGCGTTGTTTTAGCATGCAAAAGCATAGTATTGTGGTATTCTCCTTTGATGCTTTGCTTGGGTTGACTTGGCACATGATCACACCATGTTATGACTATGACAAGTCACCATTAGCCTCTATGATCATTTAGTACTTGACTTGTAGTACCACTCTTTGCTTTGATTAGTATACTTTGTTGCACTGTATGATTATGGCCATTATGCTCTCTTAGTTGGTTGCTCTCAGTCTTTTGCTAGCCTCCACTTGTATGAGTAAGTTCTACTCATGCTTCCAACTCCCAAGAAACCAAGTTATTCCAAAGTGTCCACTATAAAATCCTATGCATGGTGTGTTACACCATTCCAAGTATATTCTTGTTTTCGACTATCTTCCAATTAAAAACTATTTTGTTATGTGAAAACTTAGTGATTAAAGCCCTCGCGAACTTGATGGCACATTTATATTCTTTGCCCCTAATAAACTTGAACCATTGTGACAACTTTGTTGTATATGCTTGCACTTATAAGTTGGAATTAGCAGAACTGTGTTGTCACGGGGAACGTTCTCAACATTTCACTTGTACTTTGTACTCATTTGATATCATGCTATTTTGTCTATTTATGTCACCTGTGTGAAATAAAGAGGGAACTTGTAAGTCCATGGAGTTTGTATCCTGTGTTAGAGAAAAGCCTAGGCCGCTAGCCTAAGCCATGCCTAATCATGGTGGAAACTTGCAGTGTCACCATAATGAGCTATCTATGAAGCATCCTCAATAAAAAGCTATGCATATGGTAAATAAAAAGATTACTGAGATGCTCATTGTCTGCTTGCCTTGTCATTTTGGTTATGGGAAAGCTCTTGTACCATGTGCAAGGGGTACCCCGTTGGCGGTTCTCAAAGATATGCAAATACTTACAATGACAAGAACTTACTTGGACCCAAAATTGAGTATGCATGAGGTGTGACCCTCGTATTCAAGGGACTTGAGATTGCCAACTTATACTTCGTAAAGCATTTACTCCATCTTTGCCACTTTAAACTTTAACCACTTCAAGATGCTTATGATAGGGGCAATGAGGGCTAAAAGCTAACAAGTACCATAATTTTTGAAAGCTCTTTTTAAAACTTGAAATCCATGCTTCCCTATGAAGGGACATTCTTCCACCATTATTTGAGTCTCCACCTTCTACTGTTAGGCACCATTAAGAGAGCATAGTTGTCATTCTGTGTGCAGTGTTCCAAAGCTTATTAATTGATGCATATTGTGATATTACTTGTTCTTGTTCTATTTGTTTCTAGTCACCCTTGGTGAACTTTGAAGGTGTCCTATGCATCTATATTGCTACTCTATGAGGGACAAGCTGATTTCCACTATGCTATGTTTTCTGTATGTGAAACAAACAAACATTTTTCAATGCATGTTATTCGTGATGTTTGTTTGTAGCTTGTCATGTTGTATGCATAGTTATATGGTCCTATTGTTAGAACTCCATCTTTCATGCACATGTTTAGAGTTCTTTGATCCCAACTTTCAATGCTTGCAAATGGTTGGATCTTTGTGAGGGCGCATGCCACCTCAAAACTTATTCTTTTTTATCACTTACATACTCGAGGACGAGCAGGAGTTAAGCTTGGGGATGTCGATACGTCGGAAATGTATCTATAATTTTTAATGCTCCATGCTTGTTTAGTATCTACTTTGATTTACTTGTCTACACTTCAAGGTGCTTTTTACATGTTTTCTGGTACTAACCTACTAACAAGTTGCAACAGTGCCAGATGCCTGTTTTCTGCTATTTTTGGTTTCATAAAAGTTAGTAAAGAAATATTCTCAGAATTGTACGGGACAAACGTCAAAGTCAATTACTTTCCGTGGGGAACAAGAAGTTCAGAGGGGAGACGAGGAAGCGGGCCAGGGCAACCAACCCCCCGCCCCCCCCAGGCGCGGGTGGGCCCTGCCCCGCGCATGGGTAGGGTTTGGCCCTACTGGCCGCCTCCTCAGCCTCCCCCTTCGCCTATAAGAAGCCTCCGATGAAGAAACCCTAAGCACCCGATCAAATCTCCATGAAACCGTCTGTAGCCGACGCCACCATCTTCCCTAGATCAGGAGGATCTGAAGTTCTTCCCGGCACCCTGCCAGAGGGGAGATCATCCCGGAAGCCTTCTCTCCGGTATGATGCGTGAGTAGTTCCACCTTGGACTATGGGTCCATGTAGTAGCTAGATGGTTGTATCTCCTCCTTTATGCTTTCATATATAGATCTTGTGAGCTCCGTTCATGATCAAGATCTAATCTATTTGTAATCATGCATGTTGTGTTTGCGGGGATCCGATGGATATTGAGATTATTATGTTGGTTTGATTAATAGTTTTGTCGTTATGATTCTATCATGTCTGTGTTGTTTGTGATCTTTCATGCTCTCCGTTGTTAGTAGATATCTTGGCCAAGTAGTTGCTAGTGACTCCAAGAAGAGGTATTTATGCTCGATAGTGGTTTCATGCCTCTAGTTTCCAAGGAAAGTGACAGAAATCTCTTCGGTTGTAGATGTGCTGTTGCCACTAGGGATAAAACAACGGTCTCTTGTTCATGGAACATGTGGACTGTTTACCTTACACACTTTGCTTAAAACAGTTGCCTGTTGCTCGCAACTTAATACTGGAAGGGGTTCGGATGATAACCTGAAGGTGGACTTCTAGTCATAGATGCAGTTGGATGGCGGTCTATGTATCTTGTTGTATTGCCCAATCGAATCTCATAGGATCTTTCTGACTAGTAATTGCATTGTTATGCCTTGCTCAGTTCCTGTCAATTACCCTGCTGTAATTTGTTTACCCTTCATGCCATGTTGTTTATCTAAGGAGAGCACCTCTAGTGAACTATGGACCCCGGTCCAATCTTTACCATTGATACATCTTCCACTGTTACTTGTTTACTTGCTTCAAACCATTACCTTCCACACGGTTCGTTTAATCCTTTGTTACAGCAAACCAGTGAGCTTAACAACCTCACTGATTTGTTGGGGCAAAGTCTTAGAGTTTGTGTTGTGCAGGTCTCCGCGTTGCTTGCAACACCTGTGTGACGTTTCCTTCCTCCTTATGGTTCGATAACCTCGGTCTCAACTGAGGGAAAACTTGTTGCTTGCTCTTCACACCCTACGCTTGGGGTTACCAACGAAGTGCCACATCGAGCATAATCACCCGCGGCCCGATTTCTGTGAAACTTCACCAGGGATGCATTGGGCCCGAACTGGTGAGCCCATGATCTCTGTGAATTCCTAAAAACCCAGGCTAACTGTGTCGGAAAGGGTCGCCGCCTCTTCTGGCTAGTGTTTGTCACGATGTCTTGGTCACTTTGGACTATTCGTAATAAGATAGTGATTGTGAAACTCCTACCTCGATGCGCTTCTGACTCGGTGTTTAAACTCTTGGCATGTTTGCAGCTCTATTACCCGCTCTGTAGACAACGAGACAAGATGCAGCTGGACGAGATTCTTCGACTTCTCCTGGAGGCGGCACAACGGCTCCCCTCTTAATCCAGCTTAGTGATGTTTTTTTGGCGTTCTCTCGCATGGCATTTGTGTTTTTTTTTCATTTTTTACTGGATCGTGTTGTGTTGTGGCCCAGCAGGATATTTATCGTGATTGTTGCACCATATATCTCGTTGTGGATGGTTACTTTATTTATAAAACAATACGAAAGCCTGATTCGAGAAGAAATAAATCACATGTAGTGGAGATAGATTGCGGTTTCCTAGCTTTTTTGCTTGGTTTTTCCTCTCCTTACATGACCCTTCCATATCTTTCATGATGAATTTTTGTTAAGCTATTTTCTTGTCCATGCCACTATAGTTTTTCATGACTTTCCCAGTTCATCTTTGGGTTTGATTGGCCTTCAAGTTCTATATCTCTTTCAATCTCTTTATTTATTTTAGTCCATCCCATACTCCATGCTAACTGTTTCGAATCTTCTTATCTATTTAATTTTGATAAATTGTATGAGATTAATCAGCTAACTCTAAAATGACGCGATCGCTCGATATTGTATGAATATTATCTGGAATTTCTTAGATAGTTCATCCTGATTTTCTCAAATTTTGATGTACTTGTTTTTTCAATCAGGATGGGAGCGGTAACCGAGTATTTCTTTCTAGGTCTAGTGTTTTTTTCGGGTTAATTATTAGATCTAGCAAAGCGTAGCTATTTGGTCTAAAGGGGGCCTCGATTGCTTTTTCCTTGAGCTGGGACCCGTGGGCCACTAGTTTGGGCTATTGCCACCCGCTCTTGCCTAGTTGGGGCACGTACAGCCCATAGAGCTGGTGTGCCGCACACGGGCCTGCTCGGCTCTTTCGTCTGCGCCTAAACAGCAGGCAACAATGCCAATAGCTGCTGACCTGCAACTTGAAATCTATGGCTTCCAGCGCTTGATATTTTGGCTAAAGTGAAAAGTGATCTGAGCACTGAATCAACTTGGAGATAGTTTTTAAGTAATAAATAATGCAGAAAAATCTCCCTACTCGAAAAAATAAATGGTTGTGCCGATGAGCAGGGACTCGATCGGCTCTGTTGTGTTTCGGCTGTTGCTGGCCGCACTTGCACTTTTCCCATGGAGCGGAGGAAGCACGTGTGCGGCATGCGACCCAAATGCCCAAACAGCAGGCCAGGACACAACCGAGATCGATGCTGACCTGCTGCGACCTCAAATCTATGAACGCAGACCCTTGTGTCTCATAGTTGCCTCCTCTATATAAGAACCAGCTGATCGGCAATGGCTACCACACACATCCATCATTCCATCTCACAACATTACTAGCTAAAGTAGATAGTACGCTCCAAGTCTCACACACGTAGCTAGCCTTGCAAAGGTGACAATGGCGAGAACGCTCGTCCTCACCACCACCGCGGCAGTGGCCGCGCTGGTCTTGCTGCTGGTGGCCGCGGCGCCAGCGCCAGCAATCGCCCTGGACTTCGGCGAGAAGGACCTGGTGTCAGAGGAGTCCCTGTGGGCGCTGTACGAGCGCTGGCGCGCGCAGCACACCGTGTCGCGCAACCTCGGCGAGAAGGCCCGCCGCTTCAACGTGTTCAAGGCGAACGTGCGGCTCATCCACGAGTTCAACCTCGGCGACGAGCCCTACAAGCTCCGCCTCAACCGCTTCGGCGACATGACCGCGGACGAGTTCAGCCGCGCATACGCCTCCTCCCGCATCGCCCACCACCGCACGTTCCGCGGGGACCAAATAAGGAGTGACGACGGCTTCGTCATGCACGACAGCGCCACCGCCGCCACAAGCCTCCCTTCGTCGGTCGACTGGCGGGCGAAGGGCGCGGTGACCGGCGTCAAGGACCAGGGACAGTGCGGCAGCTGCTGGGCGTTCTCCGCGGTCGCGTCGGTGGAGGGCATCAACGCGATCCGCACCGGTAACCTGACGTCGCTGTCGGAGCAGCAGCTAGTGGACTGCGACACGTCCGACTCTGGCTGCAACGGCGGCCTCATGGACAACGCCTTCCAGTACATCGCGAGCAACGGCGGGATCGCCTCCGAGGAGGCGTACCCCTACACGGCGCAGCAGGCGTCCACCTGCGACACGGCGCCGCCCGACGTGGTCACCATCGACGGGTACCAGGACGTGCCGGCCAACAACGAGGCCGCGCTGCAGAAGGCGGTGGCGGCGCAGCCCGTGTCCGTGGCCATCGACGCCAGCGGGTCGCAGTTCCAGTTTTACTCCGAGGGGGTGCTCGCCGGGAAGTGCGGAACTGCGCTGGACCACGGCGTGGCGGTGGTCGGGTACGGCGTCACCGTGGACGGCACCAAGTACTGGGTCGTGAAGAACTCGTGGGGGGCGGGCTGGGGCGAGAATGGGTACATTCGCATGAAGCGGAACGTGAAAGCCAAGCAGGGACTCTGCGGCATCGCCATGGCGGCATCCTACCCCGTCAAGACGTCGCCCAACCCCAAGCAGGGAGGCGTCCTCCGTGATGAGCTCTGATTAATAACGAAAACGTAGTAATGGCACCCCATATAGCAATAGTATAGCTATGGTAAAGGGTTTATTACGCTAAAATAAATAAATAAATAAATAAATAAGAGATCACGATGAATACATCACATACTGCGTGCACCTGTCATGTACTACTTCAGTACTTGTAATTGTAATGCTGTTTCGACTTTATTATACCTAGTACAAAGTTTTCATTTACTTACCGAGTCTTCACTCTCTTCACATACATGTTGAATTACACTCGAAATGTTAAGAACGTTAATTGAAGTTGAACCAAAATCAATTCTAACGATCTTACAAAATACTTTGTTCCGTAAAATAAATTTTGACATATTTTATAACTCGTATCTAGACAAATTCAAGACAACAAATTGGATACGGAGGGTGTATGTAAATTTTGTCAAAAACTAACGCCGTGTAAAGTTTGAAAAATGTCTGAGAGAAAACTATTAACCTCTACTGTATCAAATCAATCTTGTTAGATGCATCACTAACATTGTTTCATGTTGTATCATATAGTATTATAATTTTAGGAAGATTTTTTTTGTAAACTTGTCCATTTACATTGTTTGACTTCTGGAAAAAATTATACAGCTTCTTCTACATACTCTCTCCGATCTATATTAATAGTCTCAACTTTGTCTACATCCAAATACATCTAGTATAAATACTGAACTAGATACATATGAATATAGATAAAATTGAGACTAGGAGGAGTACTAACAACGTAGGAACCAAACGATGCGGACAACAATAATTATACAGAAATTTCACCATTTTTTATTGAAAGTACCTAGATCTCAGGCGCCTGAGAACTTCTTATGTCTAAGTCGCTGATGTCATCCTAATATTTATGCTAATTCTCAGTTACAACCTAGTTGCAACTCATAAAATTTGTATCAATTCTCAGTTGCAACCAATTCCCATTTACACCCGAATTGTAACTCATGTGTAACTTCTATTTTGCACAAATCATAAGATAAATCAAACGGTGAAAGAGACGACTGGGACTTAAGAAGCTTTCAGGCGCATGAAAACTATCAAATCCTTTTTATTATACTTCAGAAGGTGTGTGTTGTTTGTGACGCAAGGATATTTTCCGTAGGAAATGGAATTTGTTTCTTTTAATAGTCGAGTTGTTGTTTTAAACGTGTGATATACATGTTTGCCATCTAGGACTGCTCCCAAGAAAAAGGATCTGGTGGCAATCCCATCTGCCCCTAACTATACACCGCTAAAGCCGTCAGTCCCTCCCTCCTCCATCGACCACTCCGTTGATGGGAGGTAGGTACCCCGGTGCTTCGGTTCCGATTTATAGTTAGAGTTGGCCTAGTGTTTTATTATGGTGCTAATTTTATGGAATAGACGCGTCGCGTAGAAATAATTTGCCTCTACCTTTTCTCCATCTTGGTATAACCGGTGGCGTCGGCAGACAAGTGCTAGGGTGTCTTGTCGATCCTTGGATTCAGCGAGATTTGTGTCTGGTGGTCGGCGATCGACACTCTCGTGGGCGGTGGTCATGTTGGCTGATGTAGTTGTGTTTGGTGTCTTGTAGTTGGGCACGTGAATGACAACAGGTGACAACGTTTCTCTTCTTCAACCGCATCGGATGAAGTTTAATGCATAGGGATCTGATGACCACATGGAAGATTCCCAGCCGCCACTTGCGATGACCTGGTTCAATGGCTCAAAAAGTATCGTGCGACTGGTTCATCCGCTCGAGAAGCATCATTGTATGCGAAGGTGCTTTCAAATATCTTGCTATGGTGGTTATTCACCTTTTTTTCAGCGCTTCCATGGTGGTAGCAAAAGACAATGGTGAATGACGTTCCGATGAGGCACAAGCTTCTACAAGGATGGAAATGTATTTTTTTCCTTATGAGATACTTTGTGCAAAGTTGTGTGACACACATGTTTGTGTCATGTATTGACAACATGTGTAATCTCTAAACAGATTTTCTAAAGGAATATATGGTTGATTAAAAAAAACTTGGTTTTAAAGCATGCGCCCTCGTTTTTACAACGGTGGGGCTGCTCGAAGGCAAAGGTCGCAAACGCACAGAGAAAAAAAATACATAGAGGCATTTTACAAAAATTAAATGCCACATGTTAGTTCAAAAATGAATTTTGATCTACATTTTGGACAAATTTGGTTAAAATTATAGAAATTCTATTGAGTTGGACTAAAATGCTCCTCGGTTACAAGTTGTGGGACTAGTATTACTCACTTTGCAAGATATGGGACTAAATCGCTCTCACGGTGCAAGTTGTGGGACTAAAAATATATATACCTCGGTGCTATATGTATTACCGAATCGGTACGACACGCGTCCGATCCCTACGTGGCAGCCTATGTCAACACCCGGATTTTTAATCCCAGATGCCTGTTGTGCCATACATCGCAATCCCAGGATTACCATTTTTGCGAGACATAACAGAATTGGATACCACAGTTACACAAATAAGGATCTCATGATCCAGTTCTTAATACAACTCAAGCAGCGGAAATACGTAATAATAAAGGTAGCATAGGCGAAGCTCCATCTTCGAGGTTACAGGCAATGCTGACGATGAGAGATGATCCTAGTTGTCGTAACCTTCCTGGGGTCCATCATCCTAGTACTCCTCTTCATAGTCTGGCCACGGGAATAGCCAGGGACAAAGCCATGAGTACTTTTTAAGTACTCGCAAACTAATACTAACAAGTGAAGGGGTTTTTTGTAATAGGACACTAAGCTCTAGGGTTGTTTTGCAAAAGCCAGATTTACCTCTACTAAGTTCAGAAGCAAGAGAAGCTAGTCACAATTTCATAACTCCTAAGTGAGAACTTGTATCTCATGTCACAACTCTGTTGTGGTCAAGTCAACGTCTCAATTCGTTTCACAAGTCATTTTGAAAACATCTGACGGGGGAACAGTATGGCCACTCCAACTGTCCATAACCGCGGACGCGGCTATTCGAATAGTTTGACACTCTGCAGAGATTGTACACTTTCACCACAAAATTCGATACATCCGTCAGGAACAAATCCTGAATTCACCATACTCAGTATGCGGATAATCAATCCTAACCTTTTAATTACACGCCCTAGTATAAGCATCTCTCCTGTGAGTTTGGCCTCTCAACCATGACCAACTGTCATCTTGGGTACTACACAGGTGGACAATCTTCACAAGGTAGCCTCAGCTCAGACCTTGGCCTTGAGGGAACCAATACTAAGGTATATAAGTTTCCAGTCAAGCCCTACCCAATCTTTGGGTATTGTGGTTGTACGGTAAAATTGGAATGGTATCGCATCTAGACAACCATCAGTTTTATAAAGGGCTAAGGCTCATGCCTCAACATTTTCATCACCAAAATCATCTGGTGTTCGGAAACACATGTCAAAACATCTCAGTAAAATGATCCATCATTCTAAGGTTTTCATAACCATTTTCACCAAGTATTCCCATCTAAAGTTGATCAAGTTTTATGCTTAGCACTAGCATCTACAAGTGGGGGTGAGTACTAATGAGGGGTGATACACAAGTGGAGTTTCAACTAAGTACCACCTCATATCTTAGGATGATATCAAGGTTTCTAACTTAGGCCAAATTTTATGCTCTTTATGCAACCTTCAAGTATCTTCCTAGAATCTACAAGTTACTTCAGTAAACTCTAAGTTAAAGCTTTGATAAAAAAAATAAAGTAGAAAGCTTGCAAGTAAAACTAGGATTGGATATCAAGTGGCTATGATCACATATGCTTAAGGCATATAGTTGGCATGGTAACAAGTAAGTGTTTGTTTGCATCAGTAGAGTATCTTGCAAGTGTTAGCTTGCATAATTGCAAGTATAAGCTTGCTAAAGTAGAGTATCTTGCAAGTTTTAGCTTGCCTTGTGCAGATCAGTGGTTGAAGTTCTCCTCGGCTTCTTCTTCGTAGTATTCTCCTTCCTCCTCGTATCCTTGGTCGGTACTAGCGTCTATGAATAAATACGAGGTACACAATCACCAAAAAATACTTAACTACTTTTAATCATCAAACAAAGGGGTTCTATAGATGATCTAGCATCATCACTAACATTACAAGACTAAGGCACTTGACTTAATGATTTTTGTTTTAGAAAAGTAATTTCTACTCATTGAAAAACTATTTAAGATTTAATATTCTCTAAACCAAACATGGGATCATGTTGACACATGTCATCACCACATATTTTAGTCCATGGGAATGTGATTTAAAGTGGTGTCACAATTTAATAAGGTTTTACCCTTTTATTTTAATTAAATAAGTGACTAGAAATGCCTATGTGGCATTCTTTTCTTACTTGGACATTATTTCTATAAGTAAACCCATATATTTTTATATATTCTGAAACGTATGGTTAAATGTGATTTTTGAGAGTTGGAATCAACTCAAAATCTATCATGGTTTAAATTTGAAAAAAATTGAATGCAGAAAAGCTTCAGCATTGTTATTTTTACCAAGGATGATCTACATATCCAAATGACTTGAATCCAACGGGCTTGGATTCAGCATTTCCAGACCTTTCTAACAAAATTGGTTTCATTCAATTTGGTTCACTGAATCGATCTGGGTTGGTTTTTGAAACTAGGTACAGAAGTGTGTTTGAATGAAAATGGAAAAAATCCAAATTCAAACAAATGGGCTGCACGGGAAACGATACTGGGCTGGCCTGCGAAGCAGAGCGCGTACGCGGGCTGGTTAAGTGGCTGTCCCCACGCGTCAGTGAGACAGGAGGGTGCGAAGCGGTACGGGGCAATGTGGTGCGTTAGATCTAGTTCTAATCCAACGGCTCTGGTTCATAGTCCACGTCGGGCAGCGCCGGCGAGACAGAACCCTAACGCGGCAGGTGGGGGTCGTGGGAGGCTCACCGGGGCTCAGGCGACGGTCGGCGAGGCGGGCTAACGACGAAGTCGACGACGGCGATCCTCCTGGTAAAGGAAGCTTCTCCTGGGGCGGCTCCAATCGCTGGCCCCCTTCTTCTCTGGCAGCGGCGGGCTCCGGTGAAATTCCGGCGAAGCGTTGCTCGCCTTGCTCCGGGAACGGGGTGGAACGATCAGTGAGGAGAGGGGAGTAGAATGGTGTGAAGAGTTTGAGCAGGGGAGACCGACGAGACCGAACGGGATGGGCAGGCGACAGTGGCGACATGGCTACGGGCTGCTAGAGGCATGGCCAGCGGTGGCGATCGCTCGGTGGTCTCCTGGCGATGCTCTACGGCTTTAATGCGCATGTAGGGGCGGTGGCAAACGGTCTAGAACACGCGATGCTCTGTGCGGCAGAGGCGGCGTCTTCGACGGTGAGCGGTGGCTGTGAGGCATGGGGCAGCGAACGGGGATGTCTGGCGGTCTCCTGGGACGGTGGTGATCGCGTATGCACGCGGCGAGGGCGGCGCGCGGTCTGTGGGCGTGTGTCGAGGGTGGCGCTCTGGCGCATGATCGGCATGGTTGCTGGCGAGCTGGGCACGGTCTATGCCTGTGGTCCAGGGGTTGGCAACGCTCGCGGCTGGGATAGAGAGTGGCGGTGGGGTGCTAGCTTGCTCCTAGACAAGGTTGGCGAGGCTAGTGCTGCTCCTAGCCTGCTGTCCACACTGGGGTGACATGGTGAGTTTCGGCTGTTCACCATTGATGACATTGCCAAGCTTACAGTGGGGCTAGTGCTTAGTGAGGTTTGCTAGATGATCTATTGAGGTTGCTGTGAGCTAGAGAGGGAACAAGGTAGGCTCAAATCACTGCTCACAATAGTGTTTAGGATTTGATTGGTTTGAATCTGCAAGGTGTTTGATGTAAATGGCCGCATGAATTCAATTTTTGAATTTTGAAAAGATTTTTGGTGGGTGTGCTAGGTAGGTGCTGGTGAGTCTGTGGATTCTTGGGTTTTGAAAGTTGAGCTTGTTTGAATGATTTTTGAAAAAGTGGGATCTTCCCATATGATAAAGATTCAATTTTGAACTGTCCTTTAAACTAGGCATTCAAATGTTTTTGGATGATCACAAGGTGGGCCTTGGTACTTTGTTACGAGTACTATCAAGGGGTGTAAAGATCCAAACAAGTTTATGTTATGTTTTGAAAGATAGAGACAGCCAAAGTAGGCATGGGAGTTAATTTGGCCAAAATGACCATTCCCTTATTTTGTTTGTTTTGATTTATTTGTCTTTGGGAAAAGTGTGGGGATTGTTTAGATGATGTTTATTTCACCTAAGAATCTATTTACAAGCAAAGAAACACACAAGCAAGGTGGTTCAAAAGAATTCAAATTGGAATGCATACACACATGCATGCTTTCATATTTTTATTTAGAAAAGTTTTTGTTAACCCTAATTTTGATGATTAGAGTTTGATGATCCAAGTTTAGTATTTTTGGGATGTTACAAACCTTCCCCCCTTAAACAAAATCTCGTCCCGAGATTTGAAAAAGGACGAAAAAGATTACCTAGGATTTGAAGAGATCGGGAAACTCCGTCCTGATGTGATCTTCGCGCTCCCAAGTAGCTTCTTCTTCTGTGTGGTTGCTCCACTAAATCTTGAGAAACTTGATGCTTCGGGTTTGGGTAGTTCTGAAAGCTTCTTCCAAAATACGGATGGGTACTTCGGGATATGTCAGGTCATCGTTGATCTCTATGGTCTGGTGATCGATATTCTTGAACACTTCGGTCTTCTCTGGAACTTCGAGACACTTGCGAAGTAATGAGATATGGAACACATTGTGCACAGCTGACATCTCTTCGGGTAGTTCCAATTGATACAACACTTCTCCTCGACGGTTCAGAATCTTGAAGGGTCCGATATATCTGGGGGCTAACTTTCCTTTCAGTTGGAAACGCTGCATTCCCTTCAATGGCGACACTTTCAGATATATAAAATCTCCTATGTTGAAGGAGAGGTCTCGACGTCTCCTGTCGGCGTAACTCTTATGTATGGACTGGGCTGTCTTGAGGTGCCCACGAATCTTGTGAACCTTCTCTTCTGCTTCTCGTAGGATGTCGGGTCCGAAAATCTGACTCTCTCCTACTTCCGACCAGTTCAAAGGGGTGTGACACTTCCTTCCGTACATGAATTCAAATGGGGCCATTTGCAAACTGTCTTGATAACTGTTGTTGTATGAAAATTCTGCAAACGACAGACAGTCTTCCCACTTAGATCCATATTCTAACACACATGCTCTCAACATGTCTTCGAGTATTTGATTTACTCACTCCATTTGTCCATCGGTCTGAGGGTGATACGCGGTGCTGAAATCTAGGCGGGTTCCTAAACCTTCTTGAACTTTCTTCCAGAATCACGAGGTAAACTGAGTTCCTCGATCCGATACAATGTTCTTGGGGACTCCATGCAAACTAACTATTCTAGCGATGTACAACTCTGCTAGCTTTGAACTCTGATATGTGGTCTTGACGGGTAAGAAATGGGCGACTTTGGACAACCTGTCCACTATGACCCAGATAGAGTCATTTCCCCTACTAGAAGTAGGAAATCCGGTGATAAAGTCCATTCCAACGGAATCCCATTTCCATTTCGGAATCTGCAAGGGTTGCAACAACCCAGCGGGTCTTTGATGTCCTGCCTTGACTCACTGACATATATCACACTTGGCGATATACTTCCGATTTCTCTCTTCATCTTATGCCACCAAAATTGTTCCTTCAAATCTTGATACATCTTCGTTCCTCCGGGGTGGATAGAATAAAGAGTATCATGAGGTTCCTTTAGAATTACTTCTTTCAACTCAGAATCTGCTGGTACACAAAGGCGTCCTTTGTACCACAGAACTCCTTCTTCGTCTTCGGTGAATCCGGGTACTTTGCCTGTACCGATACGAAGCTTGATTCCGTCGATACTAGCATTTCCTTTCTGTGCCTCTTTGATCTGGCTGATCAAAGTGGGTTGAAGTTCTATGCTAGCCAAAAATCCTTCACTCACTAATTCTATTCGAAAATCTTCCATCTCTTTATGCAAACTTGGTTGCTCCTTCAAAATCATGGAGTTCAAGCGGCACGGAAATCTGCTAAGGGCATCTGCTACCACATTGGCTTTACCAGGGTGATAGTGAATGTCCAGATCATAATCCTTGATTATCTCAATCCATCTTCTCTGTCTCATATTCAGATCCTTCTGAGTGAATATATACTTCAGGCTCTTGTGATCCGAATAAATCTCACAACGGTTTCCCATCAGGTAATGCCTCCATGTCTTCAGGGCTATAACTACGGCTGCAAGTTCGAGGTCATGGGTTGGGTAATTTTGCTCATGTTGCTTCAGTTGTCGAGATAGATAAGATATAACTTTGCCTTCTTGCATTAGCACACATCCGATACCGATCTTGGATGCATCACAATACACATCGAAGGGCTTCGTGATATCCGGCATGATTAAGATTGGGGCTGAAATCAATCTCCTTTTGAGTTCTTGAAAACTCGCTTCACATTTGTCGGTCCATTCAAACTTCTTGTCATTCTTCAGCAATTGGGTCATGGGTCTGGCGATACTCGAGAATCCTTCTACGAATTTGCGGTAGTATCCCGCCAATCCGAGAAATGCACGAACTTGGGTTTGAGTGGTTGGGGCTTGCCAATCTTCTACATCTTTCACTTTTGCGGGGTCAACGGCAATTCCTCCGGCTGATATAATGTGACCGAGGAATCCTACCTCTTGTAACCAGAATTCACATTTGCTAAACTTGGCATACAACTGATGCTCTCTAAGGGTTCCAAGAATGGTCCTTAGGTGTAGCTCATGTTCTTCTTATGATTTGGAATAAATCAAAATGTCATCGATTAAAACAACGACAAACTTATCCAGGAAGTCCATAAAAATCTTATTCATGAGATTAATGAAATAAGCGGTGGCATTGGTTAATCCAAAAGACATGACTGTATACTCGTACAATCCATATCTGGTGGTAAAGGTAGTCTTTGGATTATCCTCTGCACGAATCTTGAGTTGATGATAGCCTGTTCTAAGATCAATCTTAGAAAACACTTTGGCACCGGTCAACTGATCAAACAAATCTTCTATCTTGGGCAATGGGTATTTGTTCTTGATGGTGACATCATTCAACTTCCGATAATCCGTACACAAACGGTTACCTCCATCTTTCTTGTCCACAAACAAAACAGGTGATCTCCATGGTGACGCACTTGGTTGAATCAATCCAATTTCCAACATGGCATCCAGTTGCTTCTTCAGTTCCTCTAGTTCCGACGGGTTCATACTATATGGTCTCTGGGCTATGGGTCCAGTTCCGGGAATTAGTTCGATGATAAACTCGATATCCCGATCTGGGGGCATACCGGGCAAAACATCTGGAAATACATCGGGGTATTCACAGACTATCCGAACTTGGTCAATGGTAGGTTGGGCTATACTCTTGTTGCACTTGAATTGACGAGGTAAGTTTTCAGATGTATGCTCGACTGATATTCCGGATGTACTGGTCATGGTTATGGCTTTCTTGGCATAGTCAATCAATCCTTTATGTTTGGACATCCAATCCATTCCTAGTACTACTTCCAAACCTTTAGTTCTGAGTACTATCAAAATAGCATAAAAATCTATGCCATGGATTCGGATAGGGACGGCTTTGCAAATTTGCCTAGCCTTGGTGGTTGATCCGGGAATTTGAACGATCATAACATGCTTCAGTTTGGTTGGTTGAATTTTACTAGTGCATGCAAATTCTTCGGTGACAAATGAGTGCGATGCACCAGAATCAAACAACACTCTAGCAAGTACTGAATTAACAGAAAACATACCCAGCACGACGTCTGGCGCTTCCTGAGCTTCTTCAGCATGCATGAGAAAAAGACGGCCGTTGCGGTTGAGCGAATTCCCTGGGGCAAATCTTCTTTCGGGCTAAACACGACGCTGCTGCTGAGCTGGGGCATTGGCATTGGGGGCTGCGGCATTCTTCTTGTTGGGGCACTCGTTGGAGTAGTGACCCTTATTTCCACAGTCATAACAAGTTACCTGCGACTTGTCCTTAGCTGCCACAGGCATAGCATTGCTTCCAGTTCTTGGGGCAGTGTTGGTGTTGGCGGTAGCATTGTTGTTGAACTTGGGTGGGGCACGGTTGAAATTGCAAGAGTTGCCGGGGTTGTTGTGATTTCCTCCGGGCCTAGGGTTTCCACGGTTGGGATAAGTCAGACGGTTCATCGGGGGTCTGTTGGTTCTTGGGGCAAATCCTGGAGATGGGTTAGGACGATACTTTGGGGTCTGATGGGTTCCTGGCTGATGCATCATGCGACGCTTGCGGTTCTCATTGTCTTGGTTGATCTTTCCTTCCATCTGGATAGCAGAGTCGACCAGGGCTTCAATATCAGCAAACGGGATATTGACTAACATAGTCTGCATCTCATCGTGCAGACCATTCAGGAATCTCTCTTTCTTCTTGGCTTCGGTGTCGATCTCATCCGAGGCATACCTAGCTAATGACAAAAATTTGTCACGGTATTCCACTACAGTCATCCTTCCTTGCTTCAGTTCTCTGAACTCATCTCTCATTCTCTTGATCAAACCCGGTGGCACATGGGTTCTGCTGAACTTGACCTTGAATTCCTCCCAGGTCATCATCTGTCCTCCGGTCATTGCACGAACACTGTTCCACCATGCACCGGCATCTCCGGCTATAGTGGGTGGAAAACAGAACTTTCTCGTTGGCCTCCACTCCGGCGACTTCTAGGTTATTTTCCATGGTTTGTAGCCAATCCTCGGCATCTAGGGGCTCTTCTGACTTAGTGAAAACAGGTGGGTTGGTTTTCTGAAAATTCTTGAGCTTAGATCCATGGTTGTCCTGATTTCCTTGGCCTTGGTTGTTGTGGGCTAGCTGGGCTATCTGCTGAAGGGTGGCTAGGTTGGCTTGACGTTCGGCTCTTTCAGCTTCGCGGTCAGAAACCAACATTTGCAGGATCTGCAACATCGGGTCCGAGGATTAACCACTTCCTCCGTGTGGCATTTGAAGATTGAGATAGATCATGAGAAAAGAGGGAAAATTCTAAGGTTCTGGGATTTTGAAAAGTTTTTAAAGTTTGACTCAGATTTTCTAGCAACTTGCTTTTCATTCATTCACTCATAGCACACGATACAACACACACCACAAAACAAGAAGAACAGATGGTTTTAAGAACCATTCTGGAATCTACGATACAGTGGGACCGAATACTACTCACTATGCTAGTGCTCAAGTGCTACTACTCCTCGGAGTCTGTGTAGTCGTCATCCTCATCATCATCGTCGTCATTGATGAAGGCGAAGTCATCCTCATCGGTGAAGAAGTCCATAGCCTGATCCTCCAGAAAATCATCGTCATCGCTGAGATAGGAGTAGGGGTCTCCATGAAGATCCTCTCCGGCATTCTCCCTTTCCTCCAACTGCATGTCTCTCTCATGGATGGTCTCCTCCAAAGACGAGATACGGTGGAGAAGACGGGCAATGATGCGCTCCTTCTTGTCGAGCTGACGGCGACGAGACTTGCGATCCTTTGCTTGCATGGCGATGGTTTGATCCTTCGTCTTGATGATGGCGGACTTGTGGTTGGAGTAGTCACGGGAATTGTCCAATTCCTGCTGACGATCATACATCATGAAGCTAAGGTGGTCCAATTGAGTCTTCAGCTCGGGGTGGTATGGGGCTTCCAGTGGTTGTCCATTAGCATCACGCCTTGGGCAAAACTCAAAGCGGGTTCCCTTGATCTGGTTGATACTCTGCCCACACAGACGGGAGGCCCTGGCAAGTCCATCGAGCCAGTTGTTCTCTCTTAAGGTAAACTGAATTCCCTCAGCAGTGGGAGGTTCAATCTTTCCTCTAAGACTTGCAAGAATTAGCCACTGCAGATCTTCTCCTCCTTGATCATTGAGCTGAGCTCCGAAGAACTCGGGGTGCGGACGCTCCAGAAGTTCCGAAAGCTGGTCCAAATCCCTCTCAAAGATAAGGTCTCCTCCATTCCCCAACTGATAAAACTTGTTGTACTTCACGTCCATCTATTAAGAATATAGGATGAGTAAGTTAGTAGAGTGATCAAGTGTGTCAAATTTTATGTATTTTGCAAGAGTTTTTGAGGAACATGAATTTTCATGAAAAAATAAAGGTGATAAGAATAGAAATAAGTTTTTATAAATATTTGCTTCCTTTGGTTTTGAAACTAAGTTTTTGATTCAAACGTCCAGTCTAACTAGGGTCTCCTATGGTCAGGATGGCTCTGATACCAACTTGTCAACACCCGGATTTTTAATCCCAGATGCCTGTTATGCCATACATCGCAATCCTAGGATTACCGTTTTTGCGAGACATAACAGAATTGGATAACACGGTACATCATCCATTACAAACCATACATAAGGTTTTACACAAATAAGGATCTCATGATCCAGTTCTTAATACAACTCAAGCAGCGGAAATACGTAATAATAAAGGTAGCGTAGGCGAAGCTCCATCTTCGAGGTCACAGGCAATGCTGACGATGGGAGACGATCCTAGTTGTCGTAACCTTCCTGGGGTCCATCATCCTGGTACTCCTCTTCATAGTCTGGCCACGGGAATAGCCAGGGACAAAGCCATGAGTACTTTTTAAGTACTCGCAAACTAATACTAACAAGTGAAGGGGGTTTTTTAATAGGACACTAAGCTCTACGGTTGTTTTGCAAAAGCCAGATTTACCTCTACTAAGTTCAGAAGCAAGAGAAGCTAGTCACAATTTTATAACTCCTAAGTGGGAACTTGTATCTCATGTCACAACTCTGTTGTGGTCAAGTCAACGTCTCAATTTGTTTCACAAGTCATTTTGAAAACATCTGACGGGGAAATAGTATGGCCACTCCAACTGTCCATAACCGCGGATGCGGCTATTCGAATAGTTTGACACTCTGCAGAGATTGTACACTTTCACCACAACATTCGATACATCCGTCAGGAACAAATCCTGAATTCACCATACTCAGTATGCGGATAATCAATCCTAACCTTTCAATTACACGCCCTAGTATAAGAACCTCTCCTGTGAGTTTGGCCTCTCAACCATGACCAACTGTCATCTTGGGTACTACACAGGTGGACAATCTTCACAAGGTAGCCTCAGCTCAGACCTTGGCCGTGAGGGAACCAATACTAAGGTATATAAGTTTCCAGTCAAGCCCTACCCAATCTTCGGGTATTGTGGTTGTACGGTAAAATTGGAATGGTATCGCATCCAGACAACCATCAGTTTTATAAAGGGCTAAGGCTCATGCCTCAACATTTTCATCACCAAAATCATCTGGTGTTCGGAAACACATGTCAAAACATCTCAGTAAAATGATCCATCATTCTAAGGTTTTCATAACCATTTTCACCAAGTATTCCCATCTAAAGTTGATCAAGTTTTATGCTTAGCACTAGCATCTACAAGTGGGGGTGAGTACTAATGAGGGGTGATACACAAGTGGAGTTTCAACTAAGTACCACCTCATATCTTAGGATGATATCAAGGTTTCTAACTTAGGCCAATTTTATGCTCTTTATGCAACCTTCAATTATCTTCCTAGAATCTACAAGTTACTTCAATAAACTCTAAGTTAAAGCTTTGATAAAAAAATAAAGTAGAAAGCTTGCAAGTAAAACTAGGATTGGGTATCAAGTGGGTATGATCACATATGCTTAAGGCATATAGTTGGCATGGTAACAAGTAAGTGTTTGTTTGCATCAGTAGAGTATCTTGCAAGTGTTAGCTTGCATAATTGCAAGTATAATCTTGCTAAAGTAGAGTATCTTGCAAGTTTTAGCTTGCCTTGTGCAGAGCAGTGGTTGAAGTTCTCCTCGGCTTCTTCTTCGTAGTATCCTCCTTCCTCCTCGTATCCTTGGTTGGTACTAGCGTCTATGAATAAATACGAGGTACACAACCACCAAACAATACTTAACTACTTTCAATCATCACACAAAGGGGTTCTATAGATGATCTAGCATCATCGCTAACATTACAAGACTAAGGCACTTGACTTAATGATTTTTGTTTTAGAAAAGTAATTTCTACTCATTGAAAAAATACTTAAGATTTAATATTCTCTAAACCAAACATGGGATCATGTTGACACATGTCATCACCACATATTTTAGTCCATGGGAATATGATTTAAAGTGGTGTCACAATTTAATAAGGTTTTACCCTTTTATTTTAATTAAATAAGTGACTAGAAATGCCTATGTAGCATTCTTTTATTACTTGGACATTATTTCTTTAAGTAAACCCATATATTTTTATATATTCTGAAAGGTATGGTTAAATGTGATTTTTGAGAGTTGGAATCAACTCAAAATCTATCATGGTTTAAATTTGAAAAATGTTTGAATGTAGAAAATCTTCTGTCTTGTTATTTTTACCAAAGATGATCTACAGATCCAAATGACTTGAATCCAACGGGCTTGGATTCAGCATTTCCAGACCTTTCTAACAAAATTGGTTTCATTCAATTTGGTTCACTGAATCGATCTGGGTTGATTTTTGAAACTAGGTACAGAAGTGTGTTTGAATGAAAATAGAAAAATCCAAATTCAAACAAATGGGATGCGCGGGAAACGATACTAGGCCGGTCTGCGAAGCACAGCGCTTACGCGGGCTGGTTAAGTGGTTGTCCCCACGCGTCAGTGAGACAGGGGGTGCGAAGCGGTACGGGGCAATGTGGTGCGTTAGATCTAGTTCTAATCCAATGGCTCTGGTTCATCGTCCCCGTCGGGCAGCGCCGACGAGACAGAACCCTAACGCGGCGGGTGGGGGTCATGGGAGGCTCACCGGGGCTCATGCGAGGGTCGGCGAGGCGGGCGATTGGAGCTGCCCCAGGAGAAGCTGCCGGTACCAGGAGGCGGGCTCCGGTGAAATTCCGGCGAAGCGCTGCTCGCCTTGCTCCGGAAACGGGGTGGAACGATCAGTGAGGAGAGGGGAGTAGAATGGTGTGAAGAGTTTGAGCGGGGGAGGCCTCTATTTATAGTCTCAACGACGAGACCGAACGGGATGGGCGGGCGACGGTGGCGACATGGCTATGGGTTTAGGGTTTAGGGTTTAGGGCTGTTAGAGGCATGGCTGGCAGTGGCGATCGCTCGGTGGTCTCCTGGCGATGCTCTACGACTTTAATGCGCGTGTAGGGGCGGTGGCAAATGGTCTGGAACTCGCGATGCTCTGCGCGGCAAAGGCGGCGTCTTCGACGGCGAGCGGTGGCTGTGAGGCATGGGGCGGCGAACGGGGATGTCTGGCGGTCTCCTGGGACGGTGGTGATCGCGTATGCACGCGGCGAGGGCGGCGCGCGGTCTGTGGGCGTGTGTCGAGGGTGGCGCTCTGGCGCATGCTCGGCATGGTTGTTGGCGAGCTGGGCACGGTCTGTGCGTGTGGTCCAGGGGTTGGCAACGCTCGCGACTGGGACAGGGAGTGGCGGTGGGGTGCTAGCTTGCTCCCAGACAAGGTTGGCGAGGCTAGTGCTGCTCCTAGCTTGCTGTCCACACTGGGGTGACATGGTGAGCTTCGGTTGTTCACCATTGATGACATTGCCAAGCTTACAGTGGGGCTAGTGCTTAGTGAGGTTTGCTAGATGATCTACTGAGGTTGCTGTGAGCTAGAGAGGGAACAAGTTAGGCTCAAATCACTGCTCACAATAGTGTTTAGGATTTGATTGATTTGAATCTGCAAGGTGTTTGATGAAATGGCCGCATGAATTCAAGTTTTGAATTTTGAAAAGATTTTTGGTGGGTGTGCTAGGTAGGTGCTGGTGAGTCTGTGGATGCTTGGGTTTTGAAAGTTGAGCTTGTTTGAATGGTTTTTGAAAAAAGTGGGATCTTCCCATATGATAAAGATTCAATTTTGAACTGTCCTTTAAACTAGGCATTCAAATGTTTTTGGATGATCACAAGGCGGGCCTTGGTACTTTGTTATGAGTAATATCAAGGGGTGTAAAGATCCAAACAAGTTTCTTTTAAATTTTGAAAGTTAGAGACAGCCAAAGTAGGCATGGGAGTTAATTTGGCTAAAATGACCATTCCCTTATTTTGTTTGTTTTAATTTATTTGTCTTTGGGAAAAGTGTGGGGATTGTTTAGATGATATTTATTTCACCTAAGAATCCATTTACAAGCAAAGAAACACACAAGCAAGCTGGTTCAAAAGAACTCAAATTGGAATGCATACACACATGCATGCTTTTATATTTTTATTTAAAAAAGTTTTTGTTAACCCTAATTTTGATGATTAGAGTTTGATGATCCAAGTTTAATATTTTTGGGATATTACACCTAGCAGCTATTGCCTCACGCGGGCAAAGAAAGGAATCTGTTTCTTTTGCTAGCCAATATCCAAGCCAAGCACTCAGCAAAAAAAAAAATCCAAGCCCAGCACATTTTTTTCTGTTGTTTGCCGATCTAATAAAAGGGCGCACATTTTGTTTTCTATTTTTCGTCGATCTGATAAAAGGACGCATATTTTGTTTCCGGTTGTTTGCGGATCTGATAAAAAAACATACTATGTAATCCATCAATCGTCGTTTACGGACTTTATGTGGGACTTGGGATTAACTCAGAATTTTGAAAGAAGACAAAAAAAAAACACGAAAAGTTGGAGAAGGCGTGAAAATACTTAAGTTTGGGCCTGAACCGGTGCTGAAAGGACTTTCAGGGATCGTCGTACACAGATCGTACAAATATAATCGTACGTGAAGCAATTTCGTTTAGGGAAAAACCATACGCCTTTGTTCAGTTGTTCTGGCGTAGGCAGTGTCACGGGCTGATTTCAGCCCAAAAATTCATAGGCCCGTTTAAGCCCAATCATTCGCCAAGCCAAGCCGGAGAGAGAAGAGATGATGATGAGCAGGAGGCGAGCCGTGCAGCTCCTTCGGGAAAGATTCCGGTCCTGTTTCCTCGCGCACCGCAGCGACCGGCCGACGAGCATCCATCGCCCCCAATCCGTCTCCCCCCACTGCAGCAGCGTAGCGCCTTACTCCTCCTCCAGCTCCGGAGCCTCTCCGCGCCCAGGGTTTCTCGCCATGGAGGTACTCCGCTCCATCTTCTCCTGTTTCTCCTCGCCCCGCTCAGTAAGTTCCTCCTGGAATTGTCTGATTGCGCTGTGGCTGGCTGGTTCGTGGTCTCGTGAACCTTTGATCTGTAACTTTAACAAGAGTAGGAGCAGAATTGAAGGGGAATTGTTTCGTTTTTTTTTCGATCAAGGGGGCCACTCTGCCGCCAGTTTCACTAAAGAAACTAGAGTTCTCCTTGTCTTGTGTACACATGTTTGGTAGTTGGTGGTTTATGCACTCTGATCTGACTAAGTCTCTTTGGAGTTCGGACTCGTAGACTCAATCTTATGTGAGATGATCACCTGAGGGCCTGTGATGTGTGGATAGTGGTTAGTGGGAATAGTACTCAATATATCATCCAAATTCCGGGTACACATCTTTGGTTGTTGGTGGTTTATGCACTCTGATCAGAATAAATCTCTTCGGAGTTAGGAGCCATAGACTCAATCTTAAGTGAGATGATCATCTAAGGGCCCGGGATGTGGATAGTGGACAGTGGGAATCGGACTCAAGGTATCATCCAAATTAGACGTGCGCCAAACTGCTAGGCCATTACAAGGTTTTGCTTGGTGAACATGTTGTAACTACCATCGTGCACGCGAGTTAAGATTATTCTGATCTGCCATGATTCATAAATGTTTCAGTTAATTTGTAACAATCATAGGGAACCAGCTTTGTTCACTGAATTTGCCACCATTTAGAATGGACTAGTCAGACTGATTATGTACTATCTACTATGTACCATGTTTCTGCTGGTGGGGACACTGACACAGCATGGACTGTGGTCGAGCGGAGCTAGCGACAAGAACAAGGCTATGGTTCAGCAACTGCAGAGATATGGAGTGATCAAGTCGACCAAAGTTGCAGAGGTCATGGAGACCATCGACAGGGGGCTGTTTGTGCCTCCAGGTGGTTCTCCCTATTTCGATAGCCCAATGGCAATTGGCTACAACGCAACCATATCAGCGCCTCACATGCATGCTGCTTGCTTGGAGCTCCTGGAGGATCATCTGCAGCCTGGAATGCGGGCCCTGGATGTCGGATCAGGTACATATCAGACTTGAGTATGTTCAACCGAATGCAGAGCAGTCTATCAACAGACATATTTATGAGCATGCTACCTAAAAACCATGTGAGAGAGGCAATTTGCCACATTGGCCATGTTTATATTCTCTTCGTCCCTTAATGCCTACTCTCTCCGTCCCATAATATGACAACCAATATAGGGGCAGAGGGAGTAGGTTTGAAGATTCAGTACCAATGCTGGTGTCTGTAGGATAATTTCTCTTTGAGTGATGATAATATTAGCCTGTCTTAGTGGCTGAAATGCGCAACACCATGGCCCTAAACTCACTGTTCTTATTTTTGGCAAATTTGACAGGCACTGGATACCTAACAGCTTGCTTTGCACTCATGGTTGGACCGGAAGGACGAGTAGTTGGTGTTGAACACATACCAGAATTGGTTGCATCTTCTACCGAAAACATCAAGAAAAGTGCAGCAGGTCCACAGCTGTCTGATGGATCCCTCGGTATTCACATCGCTGGTAAGTAGACCAAGTCTCTGTTTTTCAGTCATCTACTTTGCCTATGTACTAGGAATCCCTCTGTCCTAAAAAAGATGTCGCAAATTTATCAAAATTCGGATGTATCTATAATTCTATATACTAAATAGTGTCTAGGTACATCCAAACTTAGACAAATCTGTGACATCCTTTTCAGGACGGAGGGAGTAGTATTTTTAAAACCAGTTAAGATGTAAAACAACTCGCAATTTTCAGTTTTTATATATATACAAACTTAATCGAAGAACCTTATTCAGCTATCCTACATTCAGGGGGTGCTTACTTCAGTTGGGGCTAATCTTATTCTTCAAAGTAAATTTGTTCTTTGAACATGCCATTTATTGTTCACTCTCCATTTTTAATGTGCATGCTTACCCATTTGGTGGAAACCCATAGCAATTGTACCCATCGTACTATTGTGTATCTTAAACTACGTTATTTGCAACTGATACAGATGGTAGGGAGGGCTGGCCAGAGCTCGCACCCTATGACTGCATCCATGTCGGAGCTGCAGCACCACAGATTCCAGAGGCATTGATCGAGCAGCTGAAGCCTGGTGGCAGAATGGTGATCCCAGTTGGGACCGTCTTCCAGGAGCTGAAGGTGGTCGACAAGAAGCTAGACGGCACGGTCACGGTAAGAGATGAGACGTCTGTGCGCTACGTGCCTCTCACTAGCAAGGATGCCCAGTTACAGTCGAATTGATCGCCACATTCTGCCAACCAAATGCCATCTGCAAAGTGGCAATCAAGGCGTTGTTTTTGTACATAAAATTTATCCTACTGTCGCTGTAAAACTTTTGGGTTTGTGGACAACGTGGATGCTGGCACTTCATCAAGTATTGAAGCATGTGTTTGTGTTTTGCTAAATGTTGTGCCTGCTACTATCTGCGGCTGTCGTGTATGCTTTCTCATAGCAATGCCTGAGATTAACTACTCGAATAGGCACCATGGAAGCACCGGCTATTTAGTGCTTCCTATTTTTTTCCAGAATTTTAGACCAAGATTTTGGTAAACTAAGATTTTCGGCTAAGAAATTGCTAATTCTTATATATATTTCTTGTTGAAAGTATCTTTGATCCTAGTGATTACGAGTAGGATCGGGGTCGTTGCCGACCTGTCAAAAAAAGCAGCGACTAGAATTTGCTTCTTCATACATACTCCTCTATAAAGCATAAAATAATGCGTGGTAAAAACAAAAATATACAATATTGCATATTCAATCTAAATCAAAGGGCAAATTCTCTTACCTCATACAGATCCCATACTATCCTCTTAAGACATTTTTTACCGGTATTTTCAATTAAACGAAAGAATGAGTGCAATGGTGAAAATTGCATAGGTTCCTCCTAGACTTTTTAAGCCGATATACCACCAAAAGGGTGTAATTACTTCAAAACTTGAGTCTGGCTCTATTTTTCCTATCCTTTTTTATATAGTTATTATTGATACGATTCCTTAATTTTTAATCTTCCCATAGACCTTCGGAATAATATTTTGGTTATGCAAACCAAAAGCGTGTTTTGGGTTGTACCAAGTCTGAAACCGAGTGGATTTATGTCCCATATATTTTATATTCTATGTGTTTCTGAAAAACTCTATTCTAGTGTGGATGGCAAAAATGTCTATTTCTTGGTTTCAATAGGACTTTTTACAAGCATTTTTTTCTATTTACTATTATCTAAGTGAAGAAACAATCCATTATGTGCAACCAAGATATCTACAAGACGTAACGTGATGGTTTTTTGTTGTCCTAGTGAAGAAAACCATTCAATTGTGTCATTATCTATTTTACTAGTAGTTAAATACCCGTGCTATGCTACAGATAAAAAACCATATAACCGATCAAGTCAAGCTATTGTCTTCGATCCACACCCAGTTACAATGCTCCTGCAGTGATATCGTCCTGTCATTAACATGGTTTCGTATAGGTTAATGTATCATGTAAGCTAGAAAAATCAAGCATTTCTTTGGTTATGTGAACAATGTAGGTTGTGACGACAAACGTAATTCTGGCCAGCAGAAGTGCACCGGCTGCCCTGCATTCTGTCCTTTGCACAAATACCATAATGCATTACCAACAAAACCTTATATTATCATGAGAACACTAGGGCATCATTACAGTAGCCTACTTGAAAAGTTGAACTCATTGCGTTTTCAAGAAATTAACATGATGGCATCAACAAGTGTGACAAAACATGGGATGGGAGGGGGGAGGGGAGAACCCAGCATCAGGAGGCTAATGCAGGATCTGGCCGCATTCTTCCGCAGTTACATTTCAGCATTCTGTTCTTATCTGTCAATGATAAAGATCCAGCCATGCTCTCCATCTCTCCACTGAATTAGAACCCTCGCTGGGGTCGCTCAGCTGCAACGTTCACTCGGAGAGGGCGGCCATCCAACTCCTGGAGTTCATGATAACAGCAGATTAGCATCAGTCAGGAGAAAACTATTTTGCTTCCATGTTCTAATGTTGTTATTATGTAGTATTCGAGAATGATATGATGTTCTCACCTCTCCATCAAGTGCTGAAATAGCACTGTCAAGATCCTCCTTTGAAGCCATAGTTACAAAGCCAAATCCTCGTGAACGCCCAGTTTCTCTGTCGTACACGACTGTAGCATTCAGTACTTCCCCATGCTGGCTGAACAACTGCACCAGCCTAGAGTCTTCCGCTTGCCATGGCAGGTTGCCAACATAAGCTCTGAAAGCAGATGCGAATTGTCGAGGAGGTCTCTCCACACGGGAACCCCTTTGAGCTGCCCTGTTTACGTTCAGGAGTCTCCCGCTAATGTCCTGTTGAACAGAAGTTACCTAGTCAGCTATTAAGCAGACTATGAAGCTTATACATTCTGCTATATTATTTTCAGGTGTACTGAAAGTCTGCAACTGAGTTGGTCATCAAACATGTTTCGAGTCAACTGAAGGCACATATAATTTCATGTGTAATGGCAGCATATATCAATAACTTGAAGATATGCAAGTGATGGAAGATATGAAACAAGATTTAGTTATATGTGGACTCTAAGCAATTCAAATAACTAAGTGAATTAGAAGATAGAAATGAGTGATGGAAGATATGAAACAAGATTTAGTTATATGTGGACTCTAAGTAATTCAAAGTGAATTAGAAGATAAAAATGCACTCACGTAGCGGTTGAACGTCTCAATGGCTTTGTCAGCTTCCTCAATGGTACTCATTGTAACAAATCCAAATCCACGGCTCTGGCCTGACTCTCTGTTGTAAATGACCTGGAGTTCAAAGCCAGGTCAAATAACAAACACAATTTCTAGCAAGTGGCAATGGCAACGGATAGGATTCACAGTGAAAGGCACCCCAAGATTGCATCAATTATCAAATATTCAGAATATATAGACTCATACACTTACCACTCATTAACATCTGATCTGACCACACAAACAGAACGCAAAATGTAAAATCCCAACCGTTTGCACCTAACAAAATGGATAATTTTCAAGGCACTGCCTCACGCACAGGTTATTAATAATAGTAAGCACAAGCTATTACTCAATTTTAGCCCTCGCACAAAAAGCCAACAACCAACCTCGTCCCTAAAAGAAAAAAGCAACCTAGAACATAACCAGTGCATACTACTAACAGGGTAATCAACTAATCGAACCCATCATATCAGGAAACGCATAATTATTTTAGGTGTTGCAGCGGCAGGCTCACCTCGGCGACCTCGACGACGCCGGCCTGGTCGAAGAGCTGGGCGAGCCGCTCGCTGTCGACATCGAACGGCAGGTTCCCGACGTAGATTTTGGCCTCCTCGGGTGGCTCCGCCGCGTAACCCCCGTCCTCACCGGAGGCCGCCACCGCGGGTTCCTCCTCCGCGACAACCTCCTCCGATACAGTCTCTTCGGCCTCGTCCGTCTCGGCCCAGTCGAGGCCCGCCTCGGCTGCGTCGGAGGAGGCGACGAGGGGCGTGAGGGGGAGGCGGGGGCGGGTGGAGCGGAGAAGCGGCGCGCGAGAGAAGAGAAGCGGGAGGGAGGCGGAGGCCGGGGCGAGCTTGTGGTGGGCGGGGAAGACGGGGTGGAGGAGCGAGGCGTCGGTGGCCGCGGCCATGGCGAGGGACATGGCGGTGGCCATGGTGGAGCGGGAGAAGGGGATAAGGGGTAGACACGAGGAGGGGAAGGGATTTGAGCTTGAGGTGCTCCCAGCTCTGAATTGGCTTTTTTATATGCGCCGCTGTAGTTTTGGTGGGCTTCTCACAGGCTTTCTAGTAAAGCCTTTTGGATTGTTTTGGGGCTTAGTCCAAATGGAAAGCATGACGAACTTTTTTTTTGACGGGGAAAGTATGCCAAACTAAGTCTAACACAGAATTCTCTCAGAATGTTGACACAGAACGTCCCGTCCGGCGCCACCACCTGTCCTCAAAATAGGCCTGTGTCCCGCTATATTTATATAGCAAAATTATTAATACAAGAATGTGACACCCTCAGAATCAACCATATGCAACTTTCAGCGATTCCCGCCAAACCCGCATAGAAACGATTCAAAGGTGCCCACCATGTACTTTCATGCGGGTGGAAAACGAAGTAATATCATTACACAATAGTCCACGATAGAATCCACAGAACAGATATATACAACAATAACTCAAAGAGTCAAGAATACAGATATATAATATAAAGATCCAAATCACCTTTAAAACGATACAGTGTCCGAGTACGGACAAGATGCAAATTGAGCTAAGAGCCCTGAACAATAACCAATGGCGTCCATAACTCTGCCCAGGCCAAGCCGAAAGGGTAACCCTGCTAACGACGTCGGTCTCAAAACCTGCTTAAACAAAAGGGGTGCAGACAAAGGGGCAAAGGAAAAAAAGAGCGGTCAGTACTGATGCCAGTACACGGCGAGACTAGAATTCGGCGGTCCTCGCCTACATAGGTATGGTGGATTGAAGCGGCAGCGCAGCATGCACTAAACAACCTATAGAGACTCAATACAACTGGCGGCTATTAGATAGGGATAAGAAGGACCTATTCGGATCCAACCTGAAACTAACACCAAGCATACCCATCCTGGTATTTTCCCCTCGAGACCAAACGAGGAAGTCAACCGAGGAACTCACACAGTTGGTAGTTTTATTCATTCCGTTATAGTTGTGGCAATTACTAGTCAGATATAGATAGCATGACTCATCCTGATATAATAATCAGTAGGCAGTTTTAGTTAACCATTCCGTTGTAGTTGTAGTACTTACTAGTTAGTTACATATAGCATGAGGCATCCCAAAACCCAGCAGTTGTTGGTACTTTTATTTAGCCATTCCGTTGTAGTTGCAATACTTACTAGTCAGATACAATGGTAACAGGTGACAACCCAAACCAGCAATTGTTGGCACTTTTATTTAGCCATTCCATTATAGTAAAGCTGATTACTAGTCATTATAAAGTCAAATTTATAACACTACTTTAGTTATAGTTGTCTATGATCGAGATACTGTGCTCCAAGTCGTCCATAACCGCGGACACGACTTTCAGAAAGTTTTAGCCTGCAGGGGGCACAAATAGCAACACACGCACGATCAACCTCGAGAAAAACCAAATAAAACCCAACGAGGCATCACGACAGAGAAATTGCAAGATTCATATAAATTTCAGGGGGCCACCCCACCAAGCTACCTGTGACGAAGTTGGCCGGCTCCGAGACGGACCCAGAGGTTTGTGGCAATGGCTATAAACGATTGGGAACCGAAAGTGTGACTGAGCTTGTCGATACCGCGAAAACATTCCATATTTGTTCCTAAATAGTATAGGCGCTCCACACGCAATCGTAAATAAAGCGGTAAAGAATGGCATAAGTACAGGATAGTAATAAAGCCCCAAACTACTTTGTGGCCCCAAGAAATAATATATGACTCAAGCTCTGGCTAGGGGGATTCATGGTCCCACATGCGGATAGCGAATATTCAAAGAACAGGTATCAAGTACCCGGGGTCCTACGGGACACAAGTGGACGATTAAAAACCAAATAACATCTATTGCCCACCTGTGCCTCTGCATTATTTACCTGCTTCAATTTTAGTTATTAAACAGTAATTAAAGCCATGATCATCTCCAACATTAAACATGCGGCATTTCTCCAACAACGGTGGTACTTGAGAACATCGAAACAACACCTGAGCAAGCAACTATGACTCGCAAGACCGACTATCTACCAAACAACATGTAATAGGAGGTGTCCAAGGCAATATAATGGCTGCAAGGGATATCACGGGTACGGAAACTAAAGCATCGCAACACAGTAAGCAATAGATCAATAGGAGGAAATAAATACTATAAAAGTAAGATAGGTAGAAAGGGGGAGAATGCTCGCCTGAAAACATTGCCAAAAGTTCATCCGAAGATCGGGTCGACACTCGCATCAATTCAACGGCCTTATCCGTGAAGAACCAAAACACTAGAAGAAACACCGGATGCACTATTTAATACTACGACAGAAGATCGGATATGATGCATGTATGATGCATGACATGGCAAAGATGCGATGCAATTAGGCAATATTAAGCGGAACCGAAGTCCCGACAATTAATAAGTTCATGTTGTTTAGATACCCGCCATTTAAATGTTGTCTTAACAAGGCAAAATATGGCATCGGTTCGCTACACAAATTTAAATGGAGCCAATATTAGACTAGATTTGCCCGCATATGACCTCCATATTTAATTTAGGTGAATCGTCGAAACACCCCCAAACACCCACAATATGTATCCAAGCATGACAATTTAATTATGCAACAAGATAGATGTTATATTACAAAATAGGGGCGGATAAGATAGGGGTCACACATTAGATGGGCTCGACGATCTTGGGGGTTGGAAGGGGGTTCAGGATCGGTCCTCGGGGTCTCGGCATCCGAGAACGGGTCTTCGGGGTTCCGGTCACCGGATCCGTGAGGGAGAAAATGGCATTCCGGGAAGGATACCTTGACATCAGATCGTCCTTGTCGGAGTTTAGGTAATTTGGCACCTCCATCAGATGGTGAACTTGAAGATACGGCACCGGGTTCAATATGGTCCATCGGGTTTGGCTCCTCGCATCTGCATCGAAGATCTCGGTGTCACAAGAGGAGGCCAACTTGGCATCGAAAGACGGGGCAGAACGGAGACTCCTTCCCACATCGATGCACACCAACATCAGAAGAGGGTCTCCTACAGGACAACACCAACAACATCACAGGAGCACACTTCATATGGCCTCACGTTCGTGTGGTGCTCATAGGAAGATGGCGCCAGCGACGCGAGGCGGCAAAACATGGGCGAGGTGGTGCGCAGCCGTGCCGCAGCGTTTCGACGGCGGCCTCGCAGAGGCCGGGGCGGAGGGCAGTGGAGAGGGGCTGTGGCGAGGCCGACACCTCGAGGCAGAGCTGGAGCGACGCAGGATCAGGGCGGAGGCGGAAGGGAGCCCGGTTGCGCCCCTGGCGGCGGCCAGAGAGGGAGAGCGACGAAGCTCGCGGGCGCTGGAGGTGGTCATCGGGGCAGTTCGGCGAGAGGACGCGCTGTGGCGACGACCCGAGCTCGAGAGGAAGGGAGACCGCGAGCAGAGGAGAAGGAAGGCGTTCGGCGGACGGCGGACGGTTGCTCCGCGCGGGGAAGAGGAGGGAGAGGCGGCGCTAGAAGCGCTTGTGCGCAAGGGTGACGTGCAGGGCGCTGGCGACGGGGCCGGCTTGAGGAGGCGGGGAAGGGGGTGGCGGCGGCGGATCGATCGGGTGGGGAGGGCGGCATAGAGAAGAACGGGGGGAGAAACGCAGGGTGGGTGGGCGTCGCACGAGCGAGAGAGGGTGGGGCCCGGGGATCTCGTGGGGTGGACACAAGAATATTGCAGGGTCAGGACGGTTGATCAGGACCAGAATGGTGCGGTACTGAGGTACACGCGAGGGGGCCCTAGTTGGCGAGCAGTTGCGCGCGGGTGTGTGCGTCCGTGTGTGTGGCGGCGGCTGCTGGGGGAGTGGAGAGGGTAGGGTTAGGGTTTGGAGAGGTCTAGGGTTAGGGTCAGGTTTAGATATTTTAGGGTTTACTTGAGCCGGGTCGTAGGTGGTCTGGCTCGGTTGGGTCTCTGGCCTAACCGGCTAGACTGCCTCCCCAGTACAAAACATTTTTGTTATTTAATATACTGTTTCATTTTAAAGCCTGTTGCAAATGGGTTTTAGACAAAACAAAATAGCCGGACGGCCAAGAGTTTGATTTGAAAGAAGACGGCGATATTTGGGAAAATAAGATAGGCTTTTGTAAAATAGTTTTATTCAAAAATATGCATGTTGATGTTATGATGATGCACAAAGTAGTAGCAATGAGCGGTTTTCTAGTATTGGATTTACCCGGGGTGCTACAATTCGACACCACTAACAATGGATCTCGCCCTCGAGATCCGCCTCCTAGTACAGGGAAGAAAGCCGATGACCTGAATCTTCTCACTTGGTGTAGATCCTCGCGACACCACTAACAAGGGTTCCTTCTTCATCTTGAAAAGGCGACACCACCAACAAGGGCTCGTTGTTCTCGTTTGTCGAGAGAACACTCCATAGAAACAAAGACGAAGGTAGAGGTATAAAAAGATAAGGCCACCTCTCACTTCCATGGAAAGAGTAAAATTGCATCAATCCGCTATTCCCTGTACAAAAGCAAATGATAAGAGTAGTGGTATGGTCGCGACTCCATCCCGCACTCAAAGCATTACTCTGTACATGAATAGAAGAATTTGCAACTATCCTCGAGATTTAGATTGAAGATCTTAACAAATGATATTTGGAAACAAAGGAGTGATGCAGGTTCTTCATCGGACCTGATGCAGATGAAGAAAAATTTTAGTGACTTTTTGGTCCACTAAAAGATACACAGAAGAAGATTCCTCAAATAGCGTGAAGACCGGATGTAGCAACACCGTTACAAGGAGAAGGAAGTGAATCCCTGAAGGTACGACGGAAACCCAACCACAAGAATACCTGGACTCAAACAAAACATAAGAGAGCGGATTCAAAACGTGCAGAGGTAAGAGGAGAATAGCAGAGGGGTAAGGAGTAAAAGCAGACCTAATCAGATCTATCCAACCGATTTTCCAAAATAGTTTTGACACTCTACATCGGCCGTTAGATAGGTTATCCTACAGACTGGACCACTAGGGTATCGTAACTGCTGAGCTCTGATACCACTCTGTAACACCCTCAGAATTGACCCTATGCAAGTTTCAGCGATTCTCGCCAAACCCGCATAGAAACGATTCAATGGTGCCCACCAGGCACTTTCGTGCGGGTGGAAAACAAAGTAATACCATTACACAATAGTCCACGATGGAACCCATAGAGCAGATATATACAACAATCTCTCAAAGAGTCAAGAATACATATATACAATACAAAGATCCAAATCACCTTTAAAACGATACAGTGTCCGAGTACGGACAAGATGCAAATTGAGCTAAGAGCCCTGAAGAATAACCAATGGCGTCCATAACCCTGCCCAGGCCAAGCCGGAAGGGTAACCCTGCTAATTACGTCGATCTCAAATGGTGGATTGAAGCGGCAGCGCAGCATGCACTAAACAACCTATAGAGACTCAATACAACTGGCGGCTATTAGATAGGGATAAGAAGGACCTATTCGGATCCAACCTGAAACTAACACCAAGCATACCCATCCTGGTATTTTCCCCTCGAGACCAAATGAGGAAGTCAACCGAGGAACTCACACAGTTGGTAGTTTTATTCATTCCGTTATAGTTGCGGCAATTACTAGTCAGATATAGATAGCATGAGTCATCCTGATATAATAAGCAGTAGGCAGTTTTAGTTAACCATTCCGTTGTAGTTGTAGTACTTACTAGTCAGTTACATATAGCATGAGGCATCCCAAAACCCAGCAGTTGTTGGTACTTTTATTTAGCCATTCCGTTGTAGTTGCAATACTTACTAGTCAGATACAATGGTAACAGGTGACAACCCAAACCAGCAATTGTTGGCACTTTTATTTAGCCATTCCATTATAGTAAAGCTGATTACTAGTCATTATAAAGTCAAATTTATAACACTACTTTAGTTATAGTTGTCTATGATCGAGATACTGTGCTCCAAGTCGTCCATAACTGCGGACACGACTTTCAGAAAGTTTTAGCCTGCAGGGGGCACAAATAGCAACACACGCACGATCAACCTCGAGAAAAACCAAATAAAACCCAACGAGGCATCACGACAGAGAAATTGCAAGATTCATATAAATTTCAGGGGGCCACCCCACCAAGCTACCTGTGACGAAGTTGGCCGGCTCCGAGACGGACCCAGAGGTTTGTGGCAATGGCTGTAAACGATTGGGAACCGAAAGTGTGACTGAGCTTGTCGATACCGCGAAAACATTCCATATTTGTTCCTAAATAGTATAGGCGCTCCACACGCAATCGTAAATAAAGCGGTAAAGAATGGCATAAGTACAGGATAGTAATAAAGCCCCAAACTACTTTGTGGCCCCAAGAAATAATATATGACTCAAGCTCTGGCTAGGGGGATTCATGGTCCCACATGCGGATAGCGAATATTCAAAGAACAGGTATCAAGTACCCGGGGTCCTACGGGACACAAGTGGACGATTAAAAACCAAATAACATCTATTGCCCACCTGTGCCTCTGCATTATTTACCTGCTTCAATTTTAGTTATTAAACAGTAATTAAAGCCATGATCATCTCCAACATTAAACATGCGGCATTTCTCCAACAATGGTGGTACTTGAGAACATCGAAACAACACCTGAGCAAGCAACTATGACTCGCAAGGCCGACTATCTACCAAACAACAGGTAATAGGAGGTGTCCAAGGCAATATAATGGTTGCAAGGGATATCACGGGTACGGAAACTAAAGCATCGCAACACAGTCAGCAATAGATCAACAGGAGGAAATAAAGACTATAAAAATAAGATAGGTAGAAAGGGGGAGAATGCTCGCCTGAAAACATTGCCAAAAGTTCATCCGAAGATCGGGTCGACACTCGCATCAATTCAACGGCCTTATCCGTGAAGAACCAAAACACTAGAAGAAACACCGGATGCACTATTTAATACTACGACAGAAGATCGGATATGATGCATGTATGATGCATGACATGGCAAAGATGCGATGCAATTAGGCAATATTAAGCGGAACCGAAGTCCCGACAATTAATAAGTTCATGTTGTTTAGATACCCCGCCATTTAAATGTTGTCTTAACAAGGCAAAATATGGAATCGGTTTGCTACATAAATTTAAATGGAGCCAATATTAGACTATATTTGCCCGCATATGACCTCCATATTTAATTTAGGTGAATCGTCGAAACACCCCCAAATACCCACAATATGTATGCAAGCATGACAATTTAATTATGCAACAAGATAGATGTTATATTACAAAATAGGGGCGGATAAGATAGGGGTCACACATTAGAGGGGCTCGACGATCTTGGGGGTTCGAAGGGGATTCAGGATCGGTCTTCGGGGTCTCGGCATCCGAGAACGGGTCTTCGGGGTTCCGGTCACCAGATCCGTGAGGGAGAACATGGAGTTCCGGGAAGGATACCTTGACATCGGATCGGCCTTGTCAGAGTTTTGGTAATTTGGCACCTCCATCAGATGGTGAACTTGAAGATACGACACCAGGTTCAATATGGTTCATCGGGTTTGGCTCCTCGCATCTGCATCGAAGATCTCGGTGTCACAAGAGGAGGCCAACTTGGCATCGAAAGACGGGGCAGAACAGAGACGCCTTACCACATCGATGCACACCAACATCAGAATAGGGTCTCCTACAGGACAACACCAACAACATCATAGGAGCACACTTCATATGGCCTCACGTTCATGTGGTGCTCACAGAAAGATGGCACCAGCGACGCGAGGCGGCAAAACATGGGCGAGGTGGTGCGTAGTCGTGTCGCAGTGTTTCGACGGCGGCCTCGCAGAGGCCGGGCGGAGGGCAGTGGAGAGGGGCCGTGGCGAGGCCGACACCTCGAGGCCGAGCTGGAGCGACGCAGGCTCAAGGTGGAGGCGGAAGGGAGCCCGGTTGCGCCCCTGGCGGCGGCCAGAGAGGGAGAGCGACGGAGCTCGCGGGTGCTGGAGGTGGTCGTCGAGGCAGTTCGGTGAGAGGACGCGCTGTGGCGACGACCCGAGCTCGAGAGGAAGGGAGACCGCGAGCAGAGGAGGAGGAAGGCGGTCGGCGGACGGCGGACGGTTGCTCCCTACGGGGAAGAGGAGGGAGAGGCGGCGCTAGAAGCGCTAGCGCGCAAGGGTGACATGCAGGGCGCTGGCGGCGGGGCCGGCTTGAGGAGGCGGGGAAGGGGGTGGCGGCGGCGGATCGATCATGTGGGGAGGGCGGCATAGAGAAGAACGGGGGGATAAATGCGGGGTGGGTGGGCGTCGCACGACGTGAGAGAGGGTGGGGCCCGGGGATCTCGCGGGGTGGACACGGGAATATTGCAGGGTCAGGACGGTTGATCTGGACCGGAATGGTGCAGTACTGAGGTACACGCGAGGGGGCCCTAGTTGGCGAGCAGCTGCGCGCGGGTGTGTGCGTCCGTGTGTGTGGCGGCGGCTGCTGGGGGAGTGGAGAGGGTAGGGTTAGGGTTTGGAGAGGTCTAGGGTTAGGTTTAGATATTTTAGGGTTTACTTGAGCCGGGTCGTAGGTGGTCTGGCTCGGTTGGGTCTCTGGCCTAACCGGCTAGACTGCCTCCCCAGTACAAAACATTTTTGTTATTTAATATACTGTTTCATTTTAAAGCCAGTTGCAAATGGTATTTAAACAAAACAAAATAGCCGGACGACCAAGAGTTTGATTTGAAAGAAGACGTCGATATTTGGGAAAATAATATAGGCTTTTGTAAAATAGTTTTATTCAAAAAGATGCATGTTGATGTTATGATGATGCACAGAGTAGTAGCAATGAGCGGTTTTCTAGTACTATATTTACCCGGGGTGCTACAAAGAAGGACACCACCGCTGGGGCAAAATAGCATAATCCAAGCCTAAGAAAAACAATGTCGATAACGGCGGTTCGACGAAAACGAAGATGATGCTCCACCGCTGCGCCCTCTGACGAAATTCCACCACGCTGCTATCGCTTCGAAGCGTCGTGCACCAAGCAACACCTCCAAGAAGGGTAGCGACGATGACGCCGCTGCTGCCCGGATCGTTCCAAGGGATATCCCTGGAACTAATCCCAGGGTTTCCCCCGGTCCACAACGGGGGGTGGGGAAGAGGGATCTCTGACGCCCTTTAGGAAGGAAGGTGACACCCGTAGGCATCACCGCGCCGGTGCCGAGACAGGGATTTCTCCCAACCCCCCAAAAAAACCACACCTCCGGGCCCTCCGGAACGTCCACCAACCTTGTCGCCCACCAACACGTGCCACCACGGTTGTGCAATCACCCCCGTCATCTCACCGAGGTCCACGTCGCGAGGTTGGTAAAGATGAGAAGCAAGGAGCACCGGCAAGGGTCAGTGGTACAACGCCTCCCGGGAGGTAAATACCTCCACCGCCTGCGTCGCTGGGAGGCGGTAGCCGACCGGGTGTAGCAGCAGGACACACCAGGTCCGCCAGCCCAGCCGAGCCCGAGAGGGCCCGTGAAGTCCCGCTGCAACACTGCAGTAGGGGCACCGCCGCCGCCACCAACCCATGACCTAGCTCTGCTACCTCATCCACCGGAGAATCCATAGTCACGCCAGGCACGACCCGGCCAGGACCATATGGAGCCCTTTTGGGCCTAGACCTGGGCTAGTTGGGCGTTGCCGGCCGCTCGCCGGCGACCAGCCGGCCACGCTGGCCTCCGCAGCCAATGGCCATGCTGCCGCAACGCCACCACCCGGTCAAGGGTCTCACGCCGTCGAGTCGGACCATCCACCACCGAGGAGCACCAGCGCCGTCGGGAGGCCTTGCCCTCCGTTTGTTCGTCGGGAACAGGACAACCTGCCGCCGCCAGCCCGCGCTGGAGAGGCCCGGCGACTTACGCTGGCGGCGGCGGCCAGGGAGAGGGAGAGGGAGGGGGCGGTGGGTGGACGGTGGCTAGGGTTCACCCGTCACCCGCAGGGGGCGAGCGAGCGAACGGGTGTAACAGCGGCGCCACCACCCATCTACTCCCTCTGTTTCAAAATATAAGATGTTTTAGCTTTGTGAATGAAATGTATCTAGACTTTTTTAGTGTATAGGTTCACTCAAATTTGAAATAAACCTACTATTAAAAAAAGTCTAGATACATTTTATTCATAAATCTAAAACATCTTATATTTTGAAACAGAGGGAGTAGGACATTAAACAGTACCCTGGACAGGAAATGGATCTCGGGCTGGCCGCTTAGGTTAATGTTCCCGGTCAGACTCAAACTGTCCGTTGCCCAAACTTTTTTTTTCATCATTTTCAAAACATAATTTACATAGTGCAAAAAAACCTATCTACGGGCGCGGGCGCTGGCGGCATCCGAGGCAGCTACTCATCCTCGTCCATTGAGAGGTCGATGTAGACAACGGGAATGGTGGAACCTCCTGCCCTGTACATGCGGCATGCGGCGGCGCGTGCGGTGGCAGCGGCAGTAGAGGTGATAGCTCTGCCTCGTGCGCCACCACCATCGCAGTGAGCTGGATGATGTCCTCCAGCCTCGGCCAGGGTGTATTTGCTGCCCTTGTCCTACTTGGACAACTTGATGGCATGCGCGGTGGCCGCCTCCTCATCGTAGCCTGGCGGGAGGGTGACCCTGCCCTCCTGCTTCACAATGACGCTTGTCCCGTCATCGCTGCCGACCTCCTCCTAACCTCCTTGTCATCGATTTCTTATCGTCGAAGTGAGTGGCAAGGTTTCATACTCTTTCCCCGACTAGAACTCACCCCGATACGAGCTCGCCCGCCGCGCATCGTGCTCCCAATTGAGGCACTTCACCTAGAAATCCTATTGATGGTACCGGCAGTCGTGCCACAGCATCAGCGGAGCATCTTTATGCGGCGACAAATCTTTGCTTCCAGCGTCGGCCCATCAACCGGCAGATTGGCACTGCAAGCCTATCGGTGTTGAGGTGCCAGTCGCTAGGGAGGGACATATCATGGTGACCGCATGGCTCCTCCTCGTCCCAACGCCAAATGCAGTCATGCACCAGCACGTACCGACGGTCGCGTTCTCGTTGTTCAGGCTACGTCGCGGATACATCCGCTACCAGGCCCATGAAATCTTCTGCTCGTGGAGGCGGTGACAGTTTACAATGGCGTTTAACCAGAACCGCTCTGATGCATGGTGGGGCTGGTGACGTTGGTGATAACATGAGGACGAGCCTGCCTCATGGTCACTGGCGGTCTTCTTTAGCCACAACGACTTCTTCATGGCGCTGGCTATGGCGAGAGGGGGAGGGCAATGGCGCAGGCGGGGGGTGTGAGGAGAGATGGCAACATGTCCAGTGTAAGAAGCCCCGACAAGCTTCAGCATAAATGTCGGCACAGGAGTTCAGGCGGCACATCGCATCGGTCAGCACCGACATTGATGGTCGTGGCTGCTGCCGCTAGTCAGCCTTCTAAATGTCAGCGGGCAGCGCCATCATAGGCATTAGGAACGTGGAGTCTGTTGGGTCGCTTCCAAGCGGGCCTAGTGCAAGCGAGGGAGGACACACGCTTGGTCCGCATCGTGTCCAAGTCAACGCATTTGTGCCCCAAATTTGGTGGACGGATGGGTCGCACTGGATGTGTCGGTTTGTTTGGGTCATGCTGCTGGGGCCTGTGAATGGGTTTGGACCAGCTTAGACCGGATGGGTCGTGTTGCTGGAAATGCCCTGACTCCGGCATATAAGGCATAAAAAGGTGGTAGATCAACTCAAGAGCTCTAGATAGTTCCATGTCCCTCCGCTTGAGTGGTGGGAGTGGCATCTGGGCAGTAAATGTCTCAACCATACTCCCACACCGGTGATGAATTTCATGGTGGCGTCTCGGAGTTGATGGCAACATGTGATGCTTGGTCTTTCAAATCGACAGTTTGGTCTTCTCGCCGGTCTTCATATCTACCGAGATCAATTTCTCGGTGTGTCGATGGCGTTCATCGCTATCCATGATGGTGCTGGTGATCGAGGTGTGGTGGTCTCTTTGGAGCAAGATTGTTGGTCTGGAGGTGGTGGATTTGTCGTTCTTCTTCGACTTCAATGATGAGAGACAGGGGATCTTGGTCCAAGACAGCATGGGACATCCTTCAATCAACGTGCCATAACGACATGTGTCTCGCTACATGCAGCAGGCCTATTCATCAACTCACAAAGTCATGTTTTTGATGGTGCTTTTTTTGGATCTTGTAATGTTGGAGGTTTGGCATCTCTTCTGGCATGCATCTCGGCGACGTTGGAGATGGGCGAGGGTCGCTGGCTTTGGTGATTGAAGCAAACCCTAGTTTTATTTTCATATTTCTTGATCTCTTATAATTTTATCTAAAAAGTTTTCACGACAATCATTTTATCTCGGTCTGTCTTTTAGTGTCCATATGTGTTACTTCAGGTAACTTGATTTTTTATTAATGAAATATGTGGTTATTCTAAAAAAGTTCTCTCAAAATAAATATGGATAGGATAAAAATAGTTGTTAGCGACACAACAATCTGACAGGAGGAGAAAATCCACAATCTCAGTTGGCTTGATGTTCAAAAAAGGAAACGCTTCGCCCACTCCTTCTTGCTCCCCTGAGGGTGGTAGGGGCGCCGCCACTACTCCTGCCCTAACCACTCCCTCGACCCCCTCTCCCTCATCACCACCACCAGCAGAGGCCGCCGGTGCAGCCCAAGTGGTGCTGGAAGCAGCGGATAGCCTTTTCCCGTGCGTTGGAGGCGAGACCTAGGACCCGTTCAGCCGGCGGCGGTTCTCACTGGGATGGCGGAGGTCCAGATGCAACAGGGAGGGATCAAAGCGGCGGCGCGTCTATTGATGAGGTTTGATCTCGTCAATGCCCTTTGTTATGGACTTGGGTTTTGGAGAAGATGGGGATGCTGGAGATCATAGAACGGTTAACAGACAAGCAACACGGGACACGAGATTAACCCAGGTTCAGTCCCCCAGAGGGAAAACCATACTCATGCTTGTCTGCTCTGTATTATGGCGGAACTGAAGGTTATAGGGGTGCGTAGATGCAATATGGCGTGAGGTGCGTATGTGGTGGTATCAGATCCTTCTCGATGTACCCTCATGGCCTTTATGTAGATAGGAAGGTCCTGGGCTTAGGTCGAGTCGGTTAAAGATTAGGGTTGGTACCCTTTGAAATTCTATCTACTCTATACTTGTCCTCCAAGGATCCGAAGGCGTCATGAGCTTGGGCCACCTAAAATCTTCACGGGCCGCGTTGTCTTGACGTGGGCCTTCCTTGGGATGGACCAGGTATACCAAAGTAGTGTACCCGTGAGGTATAACCATGTCAGTAGCCCCCGAGTGTTCAGTCGAATCGTAGATTCGGCTTGACACTCTTAAATCTTTTGGGTACTATGTAGTTGAACCTGTTTAATAAGGAGAGATGCTTAGTTCATAGGGATTGTCGATGCGTGTGCCTGACTCACCTGACGGATCAGGGCCAGTTAACTGTCATAGGACAAAACAACATGATCTTCATCAAACTCGAGTCCCCGGACTCGAATTCGAAACGATTGCTGGTGTGACTCGACTCAGGCCGTTGAGGACTTACAGGAGTCGAATCCTAGTGTTTTTCAAGTGATGTACCCAACGCATCCATCGTGATTTTCATCGTGCCTGTTGACACAGAAGTTTACTGGCAGAGCGCAGTCAGGTGCGCTACCAGACCATCAGATGATATCTGTAGGTCTTATCTTTGTGTCGTAAATACACCATCCGAAATTTTATCACCGCGGAGGTGTTTCGGGTGGCCAAGGAAATTGTTTCTCACTTAGCATTGGTTTAGGCAAAGTTTCCAAAAAGATTTTGTTGTGTTTTGATTCGAAGGATCGCAGTCGAAGAATTCATAGGGTGCACGACCAGCGCTCCCTATGGGAGTAGCCCCCGAGTGTTTGTTCGAGTCGTAGACTCGAGCAGAGACTTTTATTCAGTCATTTACAATATAGGTCCGAAGGACACAATTTTTTTGGATGCTCAACTGATGCTCCCTATGGGAGTAGCCCCCGAGTCCGTAGTGGAGTCGCAGACTCGATGTAGGACTCGAAGATAGTTGCGTGGTGTAGTTACCTTAGTCATTTCTCAGGTGCGCGGCCAGCGCTCCTTATAGGAGTAGTCCCCGAGTAGTTTCTCGAATCGTAGATTCGAGTAAGTACTTGATTGATCAGCCGAAAATTTCCAGCCATTGCTGGCTTGTCCTTGATGATGTCATTGCTAACGGTTGGTGATCTCAACCGTCTATGGCAGCAGAGATGATGCGACGATATGATCGTGGGTCCCTCCATCTGACTTGAAGTTGACTAGTCACGTGCAAACATGACGAAAGTTATGGCGTCTCCTCGATTTCCGTGCGTAGTGGACGGCATGATGGCGACGGTTTGTTGTTGTGCTGACACGTGTAGGGTCGGATCTGGGGTGCGCGCTGGAGCTTCTGGATTAACGTCTCGTGTGCGTCGTCTTCCTCCTTTAATACCGTGGGTAAACAGTGATTTTATTTTACCCTTTGCCATTTTCTCATCGTTCTTGTCTCCATTTTCGCGAGCTTGGCTTTCCTCCAGTGCGCACTAGAAGTTCTTCGCACCTTTCCCTCTGCTTTTCTCCACGCACACCGCCGCACTCGACGCCGCACGATGGGCAAGTCGAAGAAGACCACCACCGGAGCTGGTTCGAGCATCGCCTCCGGCGGCAAGAAGGTCGTCGTGACCGCCCGCATCACCGACGATGGGTGGAGGCGCACATAGATGCGCAACGGGGATCTGTGCAAGCTGCACAACTCTGGGTTGATCCCCCAGAACAAGGGGGACGCCAACCTTCCTGGTGATCAGGTAATCCCCCACCCACCAGAAGGGTTTCGGGTAATGTTTTTTGCGTTTATCATTTGTGGTCTCTCTCTCTCTATTCATGATTTTCTTCGTGGTCTCCTCTTCTTTTACGGGATTCAATCACATCATTTGTCTCCGAATTCTCTTCTTCACATTGCCTTCTTCACAAATCTTTGTGAGTGCTAGCTCGGTATCGAGCCACACTTTGGCCTCTTCCGGAAGCTCTATTCTGTGAAGAGGCAATCCGGCACCGACAGAGTCTATCCGCTCGGTGGCTGCATCATTTCCATCCGATCCTCCATCCAATTCTTCTCTTTTTCTATCTGCGAGTCTATCTAGCAATGGCGCCGGAAGTGGTTCTACATCCGTGATGCTAAGCTGGACGGTCAGCAATATGGGCTTGCCCCCTTCGATTCCTCCCAGCAGATCATCCGAAAGAGATCGTGGAAGAACCACATCTTGGAAGGTGAATCCGAAGAGGTAGAGAGGCTCTACCAGCGGGTGGAGGCTCTTCAGCTGGTGTCAGGCAAAGAGGTCAATGGTGTCGACATCATCCGCACATTCCTCAAGCGCTGGGTGCAACCACTCCAAGCGAGGGTGCATCCGATGTTCCTCTACGCTGGTTCCAGCGATCTGACGAGGGTCTCATCCGAAGAATTATCTTCGGGTGACCTAGATAGGGCCCTTCGCCCCCTACTGAAGGCCAAAGTCGATGAGCACCTCCCGGGGAAATCTTTGACTCCTCCTTTTAGCGCCAATAAAGGGGTTTCCCAAGTGATACTTGTTCGTGCGTGTGGCGCTTTGTTTCAAGTGTTTGCTGTTGTTTACTTATCTTGTTTCCCTTCTCCTGTCGTTTGCTACGCCTCAAGGTAACGGGGTCTATACCTCCTCTGCCGAAGAAGTATACGGAAGAGTCGGACAATGAGGAGGTGGACTCTGAGTCCAAGCTTCCTCCAGCGCAATCTCCGACGTTGGAAGCCCCCGAGCCAAGCGAAGGGCGGACCCAAAAGCGCTCCCGGAGCGAGTCTTCGGATGCGTCTGCCCCGCCAACTCCAAGGGGTCCGTCCTTCCTCGAGCAGCATGGCGAGGATGATGGTGTGTCGTCTGCACCTTTTCCTGCTGTGCCCATTCGAGCGGTGGCTCCTCAGCCGCCGACCAAGAAGAAGAAGGCGTCTCTCGTCTTCAAATTGTCGGCCATCGAGTCATAAGTGACTTCGTCTGAGTCTTTTTCCTGTCGTCTGTCTGAGTAGTGTGAGTTGTTGTTGATCAAATTTTTACTTGCAACCATTCTTCAGAGGGGTCCCTAAACGGGCACACCTAGGAGGTTATGGGGGAGTCAAAGCCAACGGACTCTTTCCCCCAGGTGGTGGCCGACTCTGAGGACTACGACCTGAACTCCTCCAGGCGAGAAGCTCGGGCAGCCGTAGCTCATAAGATAGCACGAAGACATTCGGAGTCCACGCATGCACACATAAGTACTTGTCTGTTTTACTCCTTGGGGGGAGCCCTCGAGCCTTTTTTTTGGGTGACATGTTGGTTGTTTTGCTTTTGCGAGGCGGAGCCCCCGAGCCCTTTTGGATGGTTTCTTGATCTTTTATTTCGGTTTCTTCTGCAGCCCTTTGTGCACAGCGCCAACCTCCTTATTCATCAACATCTAGCGCTGGAGGCTAACCTGCAGCAGCTTCAAGGTACGTAAATTTCACCTTGTTTTAGTTCGTCTGTCCCAAGGGTTTGCTTGTATTGATCATGTGTTTCTTCATTTTGCAGATGAAAACAACGTGGCTCTCTGAAGACTGGATGCTCTCGAAAAGAGCCTTGGTCGAGCGGAGAAGAAAGCCACTGATGCCGCGGAGGCCAAGGAGTGCCTGCAGAAGGAGGTCGCTGATGCTGTGGAGGCCAAGGAGCGCTTGCAGAAAGAGGCCGCTGATCGCGAGGAGCAGCTCGCGGCTGCCGCTGCTGCCCATGAGAAGGAGATGGCGGATAAGCTTATGGCTGCAGCCAAAGCCTTTTTTGGTGAGTTTACCTTGACTTGTTTGGGTCTTGCGTTTTTTCGACTGCGTCTTGTCTTTTCTCACTGGAGTGCTTTTCTTCCTTGTTTCAGATGCTTCAGGCATCGCGTTTGATCGTGGTGCGCTGGAGCATGGCAATGCGTTGGTTGATGCTACCACGGTGATCGAAGATCGTTGTGCCGCTACTGCTGGCTCCTTGGCGAAGGCCAAATAAGTGCTCACGCGCTTCTACAAGATGTCGATGCCCTTGCGAATGCTTTGTCAGAGGAAGCTCCGGCGGCGTATAAGCGCAAGCAGAAAGGCATCAGCGCTTCCATGGGGCTGGCGATGGCGATGGCGTCTAGAGCTGAGCTTGACCTGCCACACGTCACGTCCCAGTTGCCGGCGGTTGCAGATGACTCGGAGGTAGCTTTCGCCCTCTTTGCCTCTCAGTGTAAGCACTATGAGCCTAAGCTCATTGATCTCCTGGCTGAGTATGCAGCGAAGTAGCAGCATGAGGCCAAGAGCAGGCAGTCGAGCTCTGAGACTGCTCTGGATGCGGGTGCTTAGGCCCGTGTGTTGTAGCTAGAATAGTTTATTCTTTTGCTTCCTTTTGTAACATCGTGTTGATGAATAAGTCCAACTTTGCCACGAGGTGGATTTATTTGTATAATGTTATATTTCGAGCTGCTACCAGAAATGCTTTGTAATCTTCATGCTTGATTTATTTGCCTTTAGTGTCCTTCGGGTGAGGTTCCTGCTGTCACTCTGACTGCTCTTGAGCCGCGACCATCCTTGGATGATGCGTCACAGTTAGTTTTTCTGCGTGATCGTGTCCAAAACTTGGAGAAGGATATTCGTATCATTCGAGGCCACGTGGAAGTTTGGAAGTCCAAAGCTGAGCTAGCCGCAGCCCAGGAGTTCTTGATGGGGGAGTTGCGGAAGATGGGCGAGCAACTGCAATGTGAGTCTTCGCGAACTGCTGTTCTTTCGGGCATAGCTCTGTATGTTGGTTCACGGCGTGTGTTCTGCATATGTGAATCTCATTTCGGAGGAAGAGAAGGAGCGCGTTGCCATTCGGATGAATTGTTTGACGCAGCAAGACCTGGAGGCTTGATACGTTGGAAACGTATCTATAATTTTTGATGCTCCATGCTTGTTTAGTATCTACTTTGCTTTACTTGTCCACACTTTAAGGTTATTTTTACATGTTTTTGTTACTAACCTACTAACAAGTTGCAACAGTGTCAGATGCCTGTTTTCTGCTGTTTTTGGTTTCAGAAAAGTTAGTAAAGAAATTTTCTCAGAATTGGACGGGACAAAGGACAAAGTCAATTACTTTCCGTGGGGAACAAGAAGTCCAGAGGAGAGTCGGGGAGGCGAGCCATAGGGGCCACCCCCCAAGCACGGCCATAGGTGGGCCGGCGCCTGGCTAGGGTTTGGTGCCCTTGTCCGTCCCCTCTGCCTCCCCCTTCTCCTATAAAAAGCTGTCTATAGCCGCCGCCACCATCGTCCCTAGATCGGGGGGATCTAAAGTTCTTCTCGGCACCCTGCCGGAGGGGAGATCATCCCGGAGGCCTTCTCTCCGGTATGATGCATGAGTAGTTCCACCTTGGACTATGGGTCCATGTAGTAGCTAGATGGTTGTATCTCCTCCTTTATGCTTTCATGTATAGATCTTGTGAGCTCTGTTCATGATCAAGATCTAATCTATTTGTAATCATGCATGTTGTGTTTGCGGGGATCCGATGGATATTGATATTATTATGTTGGTTTGATTAATGGTTTTGTATTTATGATTCTATCATGTCTGTGTTGTTTGTGATCTTGCATGCTCTCTGTTGCTAGTGGTTATCTTGGCCAAGTAGTTGCTAGTGACTCCAAGAGGGGGTATTTATGCTCGATAGTGGGTTCATGCCTCTAGTTTCCAAGGGAAGTGACAATAATATCTTCGTTTGTAGATGTGCTATTTCTACTAGGGAGAAAACAACGGTCTCTTGTTCATGGAACATGTGGCCTGTTTACCTTACACACTTTGCTTAAAGTAGTTGTCTGTTGCTTGCAACTTAATACCGGAGGGGATTCAGATGATAACCTGAAGGTGGACTTCTAGTCATAGATGTAGTTGGATGGCGGTCTATGTATCTTGTTGTATTGCCCAATCAACCTCATAGGATCTTTCTGACTAGTAATTGCATTGTTATGCCTTGCTCAGTTCCTGTCAATTGCCCTGCTGTAATTTGTTTACCCTTCATGCCATGTTGTTTATCTAAGGAGAGCACCTCTAGTGAACTATGGACCCCGGTCCAGTCTTTACCATTAATACATCTTCCACTGTTACTTGTTTACTTGCTGCAAACCATCATTACCTTCCACACCATACGTTTAATCCATTGTTATAGCAAACCGGTGAGCTTGACAACCTCACTGATTCGTTGGGGCAAAGTCTTGAGTTTGTGTTGTGTAGATCTCCGCGTTGCTTGCAACACCTATGAGACGTTTCCTACCTCCTTCTAGTTCGATAACCTCGGTCTCAACTAAGGGAAAACTTGCTGCTTGCTCTTCAGACCCAGCGCTTTGGGTTACCAACGAAGTGCCATGTCGAGCACCATCAAAGTCTTTCTGGCGCCGTTGCCGGGGAGGCTAAGGACGTATTCACTAGGGGAGTCCTTCAGTTACTTTCTCTTTACTTTGTTTTTAGTTTGCTTTGTTTCTTTTGTTTGGTTTTGTTTGCCTCTTTCCAAAAAAAAACAAAAAATTAGTCTAGTTTGGTTTGCTTGCTTTATTAAAAAACATAAGAAAATTAGTTCCTGCTCTAGCTGCTGCTATTTTTGGCTTGCCCACCTTTGCCAAAATGAACTCCGCTGAGAACACCAAGTTGTGTGACTTTACTAGAACCAACAACAATGATTTCCTTGGCACTCCTATTGCTCCACCTGCTCCTGATGCTAGCTTTTATGAAATTAAGCCTGCTTTGTTGAATCTTGTGATGAGAGAGCAATTTTCTGGTGCTAGTTCTGATGATCCTGCTGCCCATCTTAATAGCTTTGTTGAACTTTGTGAGATGCAAAAGTATAAGGATGTAGATGGAGATATTATTAAGCTCAAGCTTTTTCCTTTCTCCTTGAGGGGAAAAGCTAAAGAATGGTTGCTTTCTTTGCCTAAAAATAGTATTGATTCTTGGACTAAGTGCAAAGATGCTTTTATTGGAAAGTACTATCCTCCTCCTAAGATTATATCTATGAGAAGTGATATTATGAAATTTAAACAACTTGATAGCGAACATGTTGCTCCAGCTTGGGAAAGAATGAAATCTTTGGTTAAAAATTGCCCTGCTCATGGACTCACTGCTTGGATGATTATCCAGACTTTTTATGCAGGTTTGAATTTCTCCTCAAGAAACCTGTTGGATTCAGCTGTTGGAGGAACCTTTATGGGCCTCACTTTGGGTGCTGCAACAAGGCTCCTTGATAATATGATGGTTAACTACTCTGAATGGCATGTTGAGAGAGCTCCACATGGTAAGAAGGTAAATTCTGTTGAGAAAACTTCCTCTTTGAGTGAAAATATTGATGTCATTATGGCTATTCTTGTTAATGTGAAAGCCCCTCTAGATCCTAATAGTGTTCCCTTAGCCTCTTTGGTTGCTCAAGAAGAGCAAGTTGATGTGAACTTCATTAGAAACAACAATTTCAACAACAATGCTTATAGGAGTAATTTTGGTGGTAACAACTATAAGCCTTATCCTCCTAATAATGGCAACTCCTATGGAAACTCTTACAATAATGCTAGAAGTGCCCCCACTGAACTTTAAGTCATGCTCAAGAACTTTATTAGTAAACAAACCACTTTCAATAAGACTATAGAGGAAAAGCTTTTAACTATTGAGAAAAATATATCCTCTTTGTCTGAAGCTCAGTCCTCTTTGATTAATAAAATGGCTGCTAAACCTGAAGTTATGGAAAACACCTTTGCTACTGCTCATGCCATAGAAGTTACTATTGATGAAAATGTTAGGATGCTAGCTCAACTCCATGCTAAGTGGGAAAGGGAAGCTGAAATTGATAGAAACAATAGTGTGTGCACTATCACCACTAAACCACAAATAGTCCCTATTCCTGCTCCTACTATGCCTAAGCCTGTTGAGCCTACTACTAGTGATGCCAAGTTTGACTTTGATATTGATGGTTGCAATATTTCTGAAGTGATTATGTTCTTGCAAAATCTTGCTAGAAGTCCTGATGCTAGTGATATGCATGTTGCTTTCACCAAACACTTTACAGATGCTCTTGTTAAGATTAAGGAAGAGAAGCTAAAACACAAAGCTTCTATTCCTAGGAAAGTAGAAGATAGTTGGGAACCCATTATTAATATGCAAGTGAATGACTTTGATCTCAAAGCTTCATGTGATCTTGGTTCTAGTGTCTCTATTTGCCTAGGAAGATTTATGAAATGCTTGATTTCCCACCATTATAAGATTGTTATTTAGACGTCCCACTCAATTATAATGCTAAGAATAAACTCATGGGGAGTATTAATGATGTTCTTATCATGGTTAATAATGCTTATGTCCCTGTGGATTTCTATGTTTTGGATGTTGAATACAATGCTTCTTGTCCTATTACTTTGGGAAGACCTTTTCTTATAACAGTTGGTGCGATCATTGCTATGAAAGAAGGCACCATTAAATATCAATTTCCATTCAAGAAAGGTATTGAACACTTCCCTATGAGGAGAGAGAAGTTGCTTTTTGTTCCTCCTTTGAAAGCAAGGTTTGATGTTAGTGCTTCTTCATTTGAAAATACTTGATTCTTCTTGCTTCTTGTGCCTAACTTAAAGGGGTTAAATAAAAGTACTTGTTGGAAGATAACCCAAGAGTTTCCTTGAGTCTTGGAAGTTATTACTTCGGTAATGACCTCTCCTTATCCTTTTTGTTTGCCTTTTGTGCCAAGAATGACCTCTAATGAGAGGGAAGTAAGATTTGGGGAGTTGCTATCTGAAACAGATTTCTGTCATCCACCAAAAAAATTAGTGAGGAGGCTCTGTAACTCGTATTGAGCTCAAAAGTTACGAATAAATCCCCCAGTATGTTAGCTAACTTTCGTTAGTTCAGCACTTTTTGATTTGAGCAACAGAAGATGTTTGAAAAATCGGTTTCTACCTGCTGGTCTGTTTTGACAGATTTATGTCATTATTTGCATTTGCTTCTTATTGATTCCTTTTTGAGTTCTCTTCAGGTAAATTGAGCTTTTTGAAGGAGTTACTACATTAGGTCGTGTTTTTAGTGGAAAACCTTGCTGTTCCAAAGCTAAACCAGTGGTCTAATATCTTTTGAATACACTAATATTGCTAATGAAGATTGTGTGAAGTAAAAATTTCAGTTGTAGAGAGAGAATGATGCAATGAGATGAAGAATTGACAAAAGCTTGTCAACACCTGGATTTTTAATCCTAGATGCCTGTTATGCCATACATCACAATATCAGGATTACCATTTTTGCGAGACATAACAGAATTGGATACCATAGTACATCACCCATTATAAACCGTACATAAGTTCTTACACAAATAGGGATCTCATGATCCAGTTCTTAAAACAACATCAAGCAGCGGAATACATAATAATAACGGTAGCGTAGGCGAAGCTCCATCTTCGGGGTCACAGGCAATGCTGACGATGGGAGATGATCCTAGTTGTCGTAACCTTCCTGGGGTCCATCCTCCAGGTACTCCTCTTCATAGTCTGGCCATGGGAATAGCCAGGGACAAAGCCATGAGTACTCTTTAAGTACTCGCAAACTAATACTAACAGGTAAAGGGGTTTTTGGATAATAGGACACTAGGCTCTAGGGTTATTTTGCAAAAGCCAGATTTATCTCTACTAAGTTCCAAAGCTAGTCATAATTTTATAACTCCTAAGGGGGGATCTTGTACTCATGTCATAACTCTGTTGTGGTCAGGTCAAAGTCTCAATTCCTTTCACAAGTCATTTTGAAAATTCTGACGGGTGAACAGTATGGCCACTCCAACTATCCATAACCGCGGACGCGGCTATTCGAATAGTTTGACACTCTGCAGAGATTGTACACTTTCACCACAACATTCGATACATCCGTCAGGAACAAATCCTGAATTCACCATACTCAGTATGCGGATAATCAATCCTAACCTTTCAATTACACGCCCTAGTATAAGCACCTCTCCTGTGAGTTTGGCCTCCCAACCATGACCAACTGTCATCTTGGGTACTGCACAGGTGGACAATCTTCACAAGGTAGCCTCAGCTCAGACCTTGGCCGTGAGGGAACTAATACTAAGGTACATAAGTTTCCAGTCAAGCCCTACCCAATTCTCGGGTATTGTGGTTGTACGAAAAAATTGGAATGGTATCGCATCTAGACAACCATCAGTTTTATAAAGGGATAAGGCTCATGCCTCAACATTTTCATCACCAAAATCATCAGGTGTTCGGAAACACATGTCCAAAACATTTCAATAGAATGATCCATCATTCCAAGGTTTTCATAACCATTTTTCCACCAAGTATTCCCATCTAAAGTTGATCAAGTTTTATGCTTAGCACTAGCATCTACAAGTGGGGGTAAGTACTAATGAGGGGTGGTGGACTAGTGGAGTTTCAACTAAGTACAACCTCATGTCTTAGGCTGATATCAAGATTATCTAGCTTAGGCCAAATTTTATGCTCTTTATGCAACCTTCACATATCTTTCTAGTATCTATAATTCACTTAAGTAAACTCTAAGTAATAGCTTTGATAAAGAAATAAAGTATAAAGCTTGTAAATAGAACTAGGATTGGTTTATCAAGTGGTTATGATCGTATATGCTTTAAGGCATATAGTGGCATGGTAACAAATAGTGGTTTGTTGCATCGGTAGGGTATCTTGCAAGGGTTAGCTTGCACATTCACTAGTATTATTAGGCTTGCATGATTATCAATATAAGCTTGCTAAAGTAGAGTGTCTTGCAAGTTTTAGCTTGCCTTGTGCAAAGCAGTGGTTGAAGTTCTCCTCGGCTTCTTCTTCGTAGAATCCTCATTCCTCCTCGTATCCTTGGTCGGTACTAGCGTCTATGAATAAATACGAGGTACACAATCACCAAACAACACTTAACTACTTGCAATCATCACACACAAGTGTCCTATAGATGATCTAACATCATCCCTAGTATTACAAGATTTAGGCTTGGTTTAATTCCTTTTATTTTTAGAAAAGTAATTTCTACTCATTGAAAAACTACTTAAGATTTAATATTCTCCAAACCAAACATGGGATCATGTTGGTACATGTCATCACCACATATTTTAGTCCATGGGAATGTGATTGAAAGTGGTGCCACAATTTAATAAGGTTTTACCCTTTTATTTTAATTAATTAAAGTGACTAGAAATGCCTATGGGGCATTCTTTTATTACTTGAACATTATTTATGCAAGTAAACCTATATATTTTTATATATTCTGAAAGGTATGGTTAAATGTGATTTTTGAGAGTTGGAATCAACTCAAAAGCTATTATGGTTTAAATTTGAAAAATGTTTGAATGCAGAAAAGCTTCTGCCTTGTTATTTTTACCATGGGTGATCTATAGATCCAATTGACTTGAATCCAATGGGCTTGGATTCAGCATTCCCATACCTTTCTAACAAAATTGGTTTCATTCAATTTGGTGCACTGAATCAATCTGGGTTGATTTTTGAAACTGGGTACAAAAGTGTGTTTGAAATAAAATGGAAAAGGTTTAATTTGAATAACTGGGCTGCGCGGGAAAAGTTAACGGGCCGGCCTGCTAAGCGTAGCGCTTCCGCGGGATGCTTAAGTGGGTGTCCCCACTCGTCAGTGAGACAGGGGGGTGCGAAGCGGTACGGGGCAACATGGTGCGTTCGATCTGATTCTAATCCAACGGCTGAGAGTCATCGTCGACGTTGAGCAACGCCGACGAGATAGAAACCTAGCGCGGCCAGTGGGGGTTGTTGGGGGCTCACCGGGGTGCTGGCGAGGGTCGGCGAGGCAGGCGAACGATGAAGTCAACGATGGCGAACTCAGGGGTGGTCGCGGCAGCTCCTGGGGCGGACGAAATCGATGGCGCCCTTCTTCTCCAGAGGCGACGGGCTCCGATGAAAATACGGCGATGCGCTGCTCGCCTTGCTCCGGGAACGGTGTGGCACAATCAGTGATGAGAGGGGAGTAGAATGGTGTGAAGAATTCGAGCGGGGGAGTCCTCTATTTATAGTCGAGCGAGGGGACCGACGGGGCGCACGGTGAGCTCGTCGGGGGCGATGGTACAGACGTCTATTGGCATGGGCGAAGGTAGGGGATGGTGCGGTGTTCCCTGTCGATGCTCAACGACATGGTTTCGAGGCGTGGGGCGGTACAGCTTGGTCTGGAACATGCGACGCTCTGCACGGCAGAGGCGGCGTCTTCGACGACGAGCGGTGGCTGTGCGTCACGGGGCGGCGAACAGGGATGTCTGGCGGTCTCCTGGGTCGGTGGTGATTGTGTGTGCATGCGGCGAGGGCGGCGCGCGGTCTGTGGGCTTCGGTCGAGGGTGGCGCTCTGGCGCACGCTCGGCATGGTCGCTGGCGGTCTGGGCGCGGTCCGTGCGTGTGGTCCAGGGGTTGGCAAGGTTCGAGCGGTGGACAGGGAGTGGCGGTGGACGGTGGGCTGCCTCCCAGACATGTTGGCTTGGCTTGTTTCTCCTCATAGCTTGCTGTCGACATGGGGGTGACAATGGTGCATTCGGCCTGCTCACCATTGATGGCATTGCCAAGCTTACAGTGGTTCTAGTGATTGGTTAAGGTTGTTAGATGATCTACTAAGGCTAGTGGTGCCCAGAGAGGGAACAAGTTAGGCTCAAAACACTGCACACTATAGAGTTTTGATTTTGTATGATTTGTGTCTGCAACCTGTTTGATGAAATGGCCGCATGAAATCAAGTTTTGAATTTTGAAAAGATTTTTGGTGGGTGTGCTAGGTTGGTGCTAGTGATTCTGCAGATGCTTGGGTTTTGAAAGTTGAGCTTGTTTGAGTGGTTTTTGAAAAAGTGGGATCTTCCCATATGATAAAGATTCAATTTTGAATTGTCATTTAAACTATGCATTTGAAAGTTTCTTGATGATCACAAAGTGGGCTTTGATACTTTGTTATGAGTACATTCAAGGGGTGCAAAGATCCAGAAAAGTTTCTGTTAGGTTCTGAAAGTTTGAGATAGCCAAAGTAGGCATGGGAGTTAAATTGGTCAAAGTGACCATTCCTTTATTTTATTTGTTTTGATTTATTTGGCTTTAGGAAAAGTTTGGGAAATGTTTAGATGATGTTTATTTCACCTAACCATCCATTTACAAGCAATGGAACACACAAACAAGGTGGTTCAAAAGAATTTCAAATTCAATGCATACTCATATGCATGCATTCCTAATTTTATTTAGAAAAGTTTTTTGTTAACCCTAATGTTGATGATTAGAAATTGATGATCCAAGTTTAGTATTTTTGGGATGTTACAAAGCTCAAGCTTGGGGATGCGACCATGGTGTCACCCCAAGAGATATCCAAGAGGTACAAGCGTCAAAGGTTGGGGATGCCCAAGGCATCCCCTTCTTCATCAATAAAAAGCTCAGGTATGTCTAGACACTTCGTTTTTATTGTTTCATGCACAGTTGTGTTGTTCTTGGAGCGTCTTAGTTTTCATTTGCTTTGCTTAATTTGTTTAGTTTACTTAAGTAGTTTGGACCCCCGTTCTCGCTATGTTGTTTTGCAAATAAGTTTTCTTGGTGTTGGAGAGGAGTAGTAAGTTCTTGCTTGAAGTGGAAGAGGAGCTTGCATTGACTGTGACTTAGACTTTAGCATGACATGCTAGGTGTTGTTTTGACCTTATGCTTAGTTATTATTGCTGTAGCATGTCTTGTTCCAAACAATTGGGATTGCTTAGTGTGCCTTGAAGAAATTATGCGTTGTTTTAGCATGCAAAAGCATAGTATTGTGGTATTCTCCTTTGATGTTTTGCTTTGGTTGACTTGGTACATGCTTACACCATGTTATGACTATCACAAGTCACCATTAGCCTCTATGATCATTTAGTCCTTGACTTGTAGTGAAGGGTTTCGCAGCATAGTAAATCAAAAAATTTCCTACGGATGCGAACAAGAAAGGCAAGATCTAATCTAGGAGATGTAATCAACGAGAGAGATTGATGAGATCTTCATACCCTTGAAGAAATCGCACAGCGGAAACGTTCAACAGAACGTGGTTGACGTAGTCGTACTCGCTGTCTCCTCCTCGCGATTTGATCCGATCCTACGCCGCAAGTGGCGGCGCCTCCAAGAGATGCACACGTACGGTGCAGCGACGTCTCGTCCTTTCCTTGGTCCAGCAAGTATGGTGGAGAGATATATTGGATTTGCAGCACGACGGCGTGGTGCTTATGGGGGAGAGTTTCTGCGGCAGGGCTTCGCCTACACGCAGTCGGGAGGGAGAGAGACGTGGAGGGGCAGCAGTTGGCGGCTAGGGTTGGAGTGGGAGGGGGAGGTTGCGCCCCTGCCCTCCTTATATAGGGGGCTGGCCGGCCCCCTTGACCCCTCCTCCAAGCCCTAGGGCGGCAGCCCAAGGGGTGGAGTGGGGGGCAAGTCATCCCCCCTCTTCTAGAAGGTTCCCTTAGGGTTTCCCCTAACGGCTGGCCGTCTAGGCCTTAGGGGCCTTGTGCCCCTGGCCCAAAGTGGCCAGGGCACTTCCCCTTAGGCCCACGCAGGCCTCCGACAAGTGGGACCACGTTGGTCCCACTCCGGAACCTTCTAGAACCTTCCGGTACAATATCGATAAACTCCGAAACGATTCCGAAATCCAAAAACTGCTTTCCTTTATATGAATCTTATTCTCCGGACCATTCCGGAACCTCTCGTGATATCCTGGGTCTCATCCGAGACTCCGAACAAAAACTCATAAAGCAATTATCCATTCTATCCTAGCGTCGATGCACGTTAAGTGTGTGACCCTACGGGTTCGAGAATATGCAGGCATGATCTTCTATCAATAATCAACATCGGGATCTAGAAACCCATATTGACTCCCACATATTCATTGATGATCATATCGAATGAACCACGATGCCAGGATTCAATTAATCCCATATATGTATTCCCTTCGTCACACGATATTTTACTTGCCCGAGATTCGATCATAGGTATCGGCATACCTAGTTCAATCTCGTTCACATCAAGTACTTTACTCGTTTCGTAATCCGATATCACTTTGTGATTAACTCCTTAACCATGTTCTTGCAAGCGGTGTTGATACCGATTACCGAGTGGGCCCGAAGTATATCTCTCCGACTCGGGAGGGACAAATTCCATCTCGATACATACAACCCAACAAGTACTTTCCGATCACCTGAGAGACACCTTTATGATCACCCTCACATAGGATGACATTTGATGACCTCAAAGCTTTCTTCCGATACCAGGGAGTTGTATTATCTCATGGTCTAAGGAATACAATACTTGACATAGGAAAAAGCTTCACAAAGATGAACACGATCACACAATCTAACTGCTCTGCTTAATTTGGGTCTGTCCATCATATCATTCTCCTAATGACATGATATCATTATTAATCGACAACTCATGTCTATGGTTAGGAAAACTTAACCATCATTAATCAATGAGATAGTCCATAGAGGCGTACTAGGGACACGGTGTTGTTCATAAACCACACAAGTATCAAAGTTTCCGCTTAATACAATTCTAGCATGGAATATAAACTTTATCATGAACAAGAATTATAATAATAACATCTTTATTATTGCCTCTAGGGCATAATTCCAATAGTCTCCCACTTGCACTAGAGTCAATAATCTAGTTTACATCTGGCAACAATCTAACACCCATGGCATTAAGGTGCTGATCATGTTTTGCTCGCGGAAGAGGTTTAGTCAACGGATCTGCGACATTCAGATCCGTATGTACTTTGCTAATCTTCAGATCTCCATCTGCTATATAATCTCGAATTATATGAAAATGGCGGTTGATGTGCTTGGTCTTTGGATGATATCTTGGTTCCTTAGCCAGTGCTATGGCGCCAGTGTTGTCGCACAATATCTCCAGTGGGTCCAAGGCACTTGGAACCACACCAAGCTCAGTGATGAAGTTCCTGATCCAAACTCCTTCACTTGATGCTTCTGAAGCAGCCATGTATTCCGCTTCTGTTGTAGATCTCGCGATCACACTTTGCTTGCAGCTTCTCCAGCTCACAGCTCCACCATTCAAAATATAAACGTATCCTGTCTGAGATTTAGAATCATCCGGGTCGGTGTCAAAACTAGCGTCGACGTAACCTTTTACGACGAGCTGCTCATCACCTCCATAGACCAAGAACATTTCTTTAGTCCTATTTAAATACTTTAGGATGTTCTTTACGGCTGTCCAGTGTTCCACTCCTGGATCACTTTGGTATCTGCTCGTCAAACTAAGAGCATTGGACACATCCGGTCTAGTACATAGCATGGCATACATTATAGAACCTATGGCCGAGGCATATGGCACTTTTCTCATAGTATCTCTATCTTTTATCGTAGCTGGACACTGAGCCTTGCTCAATATCTTACCTGACAACATGGGAAATGAACCTTTCTTTGCTTTATCCATTCTGAACCTTTTCAGAACTTTGTCTAGATATGTACTTTGGCTTAAAGCTATTAGGCGTCTTTGTCTATCTCTATAGATTTTGATGCCTAATATATAAGCAGCTTCTCCTAGGTCTTTCATTGAAAAACATTTATTCAAATAACTCTTCACATCGTTAAGCATACCAATGTCATTTCCAATAATCAATATGTCATCCACATATAGTACTAAAAATGTCACCGAGCTCCCACTCACTTTCTTGTAGATACAAGCTTCGTAGCAATTTGGAACAAATCCAAAACTCTTGATCACTTGATCAAAATGAAGGTTCCAACTCCGAGATGCTTGCTTTAGTCCATAAATGGAACGCTGAAGTTTGCACACCTTATTAGCATCATTAGGATCGACAAAACCTTCGGGCTGCATCATATACAACTCTTCATCTATGTTGACATTGAGGAACGCAGTCTTGACATCCATCTGCCATATTTCATAATCATGAAATGCAGCAATTGCTAATAAAATCCGAATGGACTTAAACATCGCTACGGGAGAGAAAGTCTCATCGTAGTCAACACCTTGAACTTGCCAAAACCCTTTTGCGACAATCCGAGCTTTATAGACAGTAACATTACCATCCGCGTCCGTTTTCTTCTTGAAAATCCATTTGCACTCAACGGCCTTACGGTCGCTAGGAGGGTCCACCAAAGTCCATACTTGGTTTTCGCTCATGGATACTAATTCGTATTTCATGGCCTCTAGCCATTTCTCAGAGTCTGGGCTCATCATTGCTTCCTCATAATTCGTAGGTTCACTGTTGTCTAACAACAAGACGGTTAAGACAGGGTTGCCGTACCATTCAGGAGTGGCACGTGACCTTGTCAACCTGCGAAGTTCAGTAGTAGCATCGTTCGAAGTTTCATGATCCTCGTCATTAGCTTCCTCTCTTGTTGGTGCAGACGGCACTGGAACAATTTTAGGTGATGCGCTACTCTCCAACTTGAGAGAAGGTTCAATAACCTCGTCTAGCTCTACCTTCCTCCCACTCACTTCTTTCGAGAGAAACTCCTTCTCAAGAAAGGATCCGTTGTTTGCAACAAACAATTTGCCTTCGGATCTGTGGTAGAAGGTATACCCAATCGTTTCCTTAGGGTATCCTATGAAGACGCATTTCTCCGCTTTGGGTTCGAGCTTGTCCGGCATCAACTTCTTGACGTAAGCTTCGCATCCCCAAACTTTAAGAAACGACAACTTAGGTTTAGCACCAAACCATAGTTCATATGGTGTCGTCTCAATGGATTTATATGGTGCCCTATTTAATGTGAATGCAGCGGTTTCTAATGCATAACCCCAAAATGATAATGGCAAATATGTAAGAGACATCATTGATCGCACCATATCTAATAGAGTTCGATTCCGGCGTTCAGACACACCATTGCGCTGTGGTGTTTCGGGTGGCGTGAGTTGCGAAACGATTCCGCTTGCTTTAAGATGTGTGAGAAAATCATAACTCAAATATTTACCTCCACGATCGGATCGTAGAAAATTAATTTTCCTGTTATGATGGTTTTTCACTTCGTTCTGAAATTCTTTGAACTTTTCAAATGTTTCAGATTTATGTTTCATTAAATAGATATACCCATATCTACTTAAGTCATCAGTAAAAGTGAGAAAATAGCGATATCCACCGCGCGTCGAAACACTCATTGGTCCGCATACATCGGTATGTATGATTTCCAATAAGTCCGTTGCTCGCTCCATTATTCTGGAGAACGGGGTTTTGATCATCTTGCCCATGAGGCACGGCTCGCACATGTCAAATGATTCAAAATCAATAGACTCCAAAAGTCCATAGTTTCTTCATGCGTTTTACACCAATATGACCTATACGGCAGTGCCACAAGTAATTTGGATTATCACTATCTACTTTGCATCTCTTAGCCTCAATGTTATGGATGTGCATTTCATTGCTTTCGAGATTCAGAAGAAATAAACCATTCACAACAGGTGCATGACCATAAAAGATGTTATTCATATAAATAGAACAACCATTATTCTCTGATTTAAATGAATATCCGTCTTGCAATAAACACGATCCAGATATAATGTTCATGCTCAACGCAGGCACATAATAACACTTATTAAGGTTTAAAACTAATCCCGGAGGTAAAACTAAGGAGAGCGTGCCGACGACCATCACATCAACTTTTGATCCATTGCCAACGTGCATCGTCACCTCATCCCTTGCTAGCCGCCGTCTATTCCGTATCTCCTATTTCGAGTTACAAATATTAGCAACTGAACCAGTATCATATACCCAGGCACTACAACGAGCGCTAGTAAGGTAAACATCAATAACATGTATATCAAATATACCTTTAATGGTGCTAGCCTTCTTGTCCGCTAAGTACTTCGGACAGTTGCGCTTCTAGTGACCCTTGTCCTTTCAATAGAAGCACTCAGTGTCCGGCTTAGGTCCAGACTTGAGCTTCTTCTCAGCAGGGGCAACGCGCTTGCTGCTGCCTTTCTTGAAGGATTTCTTTGCACCCTTAGCTTTCTTAAAGCTAGTGGTCTTGTTGACCATCAACACATGATTATCTTTCTTGATATCCACCTCCGCAGCTTTCATCTTAGCGAGGAGCTCAGTGATCGTATCAGTGGAACCAATTTGATTGTGAGTAACTACAAAGCCTTTGTAGCTAGGAGGGAGTGATTGCAGAACTCTGTCAATCTTGAGCTCTTCTGGAATCTTGCAGTACAGTTGCTCAAGACGTTGAGTGTAGCCCGACATCTTAATGGCGTGCTCACTAACGGAACTCCCTTCCTCCATCTTGCAGTTAAAGAACTTCTCAGAGATCTCATATCTCTCAGAACGGGCATGAGTCTGAAACATGGTTTTCAGTTCCTCAAGTATCTCAAAGGGCCCGTCGAACTCCTCAAAACGATTTTGAAGTCCTGGTTCCATAGCAAATAACATGGTACTCTTAATCACTCCATAATCATCTTTGCGTGACTGATAAACAACTTTTTCATCAGCCGACGCATCAGTAGCAGGGGCGTCACCTAGCGCTTTGTCAAGTACATAGGCTTTTTGTCCGCCAGCGAGAATGATTCTCAGATTGCAGAACCAGTTGGTGAAGTTAGACCCATTGTTCTTAAGCTTTTCTTTCTCAGCAAAAACGTTGAAGTTGAAGTTGGACTTAGCCATTTGATCTACAAAATTTGCAAATACAATTTAGACTATGTTCATGATAACTAGTTCAACTTAATCAAATTACTAGATGAACTCCCACTAAATTCAACATCCCTCAAGTTGTTTAGTGAACACGATCCAAATTCACCACACCTAATCCGTTCTTAATGAGAAGAGATGTGGTTTCAATGGTGGACAACAAAGTGTCGATCATATCATTCATATGACTCATGTTTAACCTTTCGGTTCGTGTGTTCCGAGGCCATGTCTGTACATGCTAGGCTCGTCAAGTCAAACCCAAGTATTTCCGCGTGTGCTTGAAAACGATGAAATTTCGCAACGGTGCATACATGGGGAGAACATAATTTTATCTTGATCTTTAAGTGAGGAATCATATTATAATGCTACCGTCGCGATCTAAGTATAATAAGATACATAAAAGGATAAACATCACATGCATATAATTTTATGTGACATGGTATAGCCAATCTCCGCGCAATGATCTCCATCTTGTGCGCGCCAGCATGATCTCCATCACTCCACCATGATTGCCTTCACCACAAATAGCAACTACAACTATTGCTAACTACTTAGCGATAAAGTAAAGCTATTACATGTCGTATAAGAAGTTGACACGCATGTCATATACAATTATAAAGACAACCATACGGCTCCTTCCGGTTGTGAACTCGTCGACATGCAAGTCATGAAATATTACAAAACATGATCATTGCATACATCTCAATTCATACACATCATGTCTTGGGCCATACCATATCACAAAACACTCCCTGCAAAAACAAGTTAGACGCCTCTACTTTGTTGTTGCATGTTTTATGTGGCTTATGGGAGTAACAAGCTAAGAACGATTCTTACCTACGGAAAGCCACAACGGTGATATTATGGTTGCTAACATCCGTTGTAAATCCCATGACTACTATAGTGAGATAAACTGGCATCCACCAGCCGCATGTGAGGACAAGCCACACGTCAAGTGCGGAGCCGGTCTCGCGAACGAGGTCACGTAAAGTTGGCCTGGACCGCTTCGATCTTACTATGCCACGCCATAAGAAATACACAACAAGAGGTTTGCAACAGAAAACATCAACGCCCACAACAAGCATGTTGCGTTCTACTCGTGAAACACATCTACGCATAGATCTAGCTCTGATACCACTGAAGGGTCTCGCAGCATAGTAAATCAAAAAATTCCTACGGATGCGAACAAGAAAGCCAAGATCTAATCTAGGAGATGTAATCAACGAGAGATATTGATGAGATCTTCATACCCTTGAAGAAATCGCACAGCGGAAACGTTCAACAGAACGTGGTTGATGTAGTCGTACTCGCCGTCTCCTCCTCGCGATCCGATTCGATCCTACGCTGCAAGTGGCGGCGCCTCCGAGAGATGCACACGTACAATGCAGCGACGTCTCCTCCTTTCCTTGGTCCAGCAAGTATGGTGGAGAGACAGATTGGATCTGCAGCACGACGGTGTGGTGCTTGTGGTGGAGAGTTTCTGCGGCAGGGCTTCGCCTACACGCAGTCGAGAGGGAGAGAGAGGTGGAGGGGCATCAGTTGGCGGCTAGGGTTGGAGTGGGAGGGGGAGGCTGCGCCCCTGTCCTCCTTATATAGGGGGCTGGCCGGCCCCCTTGACCCCTCCTCCAAGCCCTAGGGCGGCGGCCCAAGGGGTGGAGTGGGGGGCAAGTCACCCCCCCTCTTCTAGAAGGTTCCCTTAGGGTTTCCCCTAAGGGCTGGCCGGCTGGGCCTTAGGGGCCTTGTGCCCCTGGCCCAAAGTGGCCAGGGCACTTCCCCTTAGGCCCACGCAGGCCTCCGACAAGTGGGCCCAAGTTGGTCCCACTCCGGAACCTTCTAGAACCTTCCGGTACAATACCAATAAACTCCGAAATGATTCTGAAATCCAAAAAACTGCTTTCCTTTATATGAATCTTATTCTCCGGACCATTCCGGAACCTCTCGTGATATCCTGGGTCTCATCCGAGACTCCGAACAAAAACTCATAAACCAATTATCCATTCTATCCTAGCGTCGATGCACGTTAAGTGTGTGACCCTACGGGTTCGAGAATATGCAGACATGATCTTCTATCAATAATCAACAGTGGGATCTGGAAACCCATATTGACTCCCACATATTCATCGATGATCATATCGGATGAACCACGATGCCAGGATTCAATTAATCCCATATATGTATTCCCTTCGTCACGCGATATTTTACTTTCCCGAGATTCGATCGTAGGTATCGCCATACCTAGTTCAATCTCGTTCACAGCAAGTACTTTACTCGTTCCGTAATACGATATCACTTTGTGATTAACTCCTTAACCACGTGCTTGCAAGCGGTGTTGATATCGATTACCAAGTGGGCCCGAAGTATATCTCTCCAACTCGGGAGGGACAAATTCCATCTCGATACATACAACCCAACAAGTACTTTCCGATCCCTGAGAGACACCTTTATGATCACCCTCACATAGGATGACGTTTGATGACCTCAAAGCTTTCTTCCGATACCAGGGAGTTGTATTATCTCATGGTCTAAGGAATACAATACTTGACATAGGAAAATGCTTTGCAAAGATGAACTCGATAACACGATCTAATTGCTCTGCTTAATTTGGGTCTGTCCATCATATCATTCTCCTAATGACATGATCTCATTATTAATCGACAACTCATGTCTATGGTTAGGAAACCTTAACCATCATTAATCAATGAGCTAGTCCATAGAGGTGTACTAGGGACACGGTGTTGTTCATAAAACACACAAGTATCAAAGTTTCCGCCTAATACAATTCTAGCATGGAATATAAACTTTATAATGAACAGGAATTATAATAATAACATCTTTATTATTGCCTCTAGGGCATATTTCCAACATGTAGTACCACTCTTTGCTTTGATTAGTATGCTTTGTTGCACTGCATGATTATGGCCATTATTGCTCTATTAGTTGGTTGCTCCAAGTCTTTTGCTAGCCTCCACTTGTATGAGTAAGCTCTATTCATGCTTCCAACTCCCAAGAAACCAAGTTTTTCCAAAGTGTCCACTATAAACTCCTATGCATGGTGTGTTACAACATTCCAAGTATATTCTTGTTTTCAACTATCTTCCAATTAAAAACTATTTTGTTATGTTAAAACTTAGTGATTAAAGCCCTCACGAACTTGATGACACACTTCATTATTTGCCCCTAATAAACTTGAACCATTGTGACAACTTTGTTGTATATGCTTGCACTTATAAGTTGGAGTTATCATAACCGTGCTATCACGGGGAACATTTTCAACATTGCACTTGTACCTTGTTATACTCAGTTGATATCATGCTCTTTTGTCTATGGATGTCACCGGTGTGAAATAAAGAGGGGACTTGTAAGTCCATGGAGTTTGTATTCTGTGTTAGAGAAACGCATGGGCCGCTAGCCTAAGCCATGCCTAATCATGGTGGAAACTTGCAGCATCACCATAATGAGCTATCTATGAAGCATCCTCAATAAAAAGCTATGCATATGGTAAATAAAAAGATTGTTGAGATGCTCATTGTTTGCTTGCCTTATCATTTTGGTTATGGGAAAGCTTCTGTACCACGTGCAAGGGGTACCTCATTGGCGGTTCTCAATGATATGCAAATACTTACAATGACAAGAACTTACCTGGACCCAAAGTTGAGTATGCATGAGGTGTGGCCCTCGTATTCAAGGGACTTGAGATTGCCAACTTATACTTTGTCAAGCATATACTCCAGCTTTGCCACTTTAACCTTAACCACTTCAAGATGCTTATGATAGGGGCAATGAGGGCTGGAAGCTAACAAGTACCATAATTTTTGGAAGCTCTTTTTGAAACTTGTAATCCCTGCTTCCTTTAGAAAAAGGCCTTTCTTCCACCACTATTGTGTCTCCACCTTCTACCTTTAGGCACCATTAAGAGAGCATAGTTGTCATTCTGTGTGCAGTGTTCAAAAGCTTATTAATTGATGCATATTGTGTTATTACTTGCTCTTGTGCTACTTGTTTCTAGTCACCCTTGTGAACTTTGAAGGTGTCATATGCATTTTATTGCTACTCTATGAGGGACAAGCTGATTGCCACTATGCTATGTTTTCTGCATGTGAAACAAACAAATGTTTTTCATTGCATGTTATTCATGATATTGTTTGTAGCTTGTCATGTTGCATGCACAGTTACTATGTCCTATTGTTAGAACTCCATCTTTCATGCACATATTTAGAGTTCTTTGATCCCAGCTTTCAATGCTTGCAAATGGTTGGATCTTTATTGTGAGGGTGCATGTCTCCTTAAAAATTATTCTGTTTATCACTTACCTACTCGAGGACGAGCAGGAGTTAAGCTTGGGGATGTTGATACGTTGGAAACGTATCTATAATTTTTGATGCTCCATGCTTGTTTAGTATCTACTTTGCTTTACCTGTACACATTTTAAGGTGCTTTTTACATGTTTTCTGGTACTAACCTACTAACAAGTTGCAACAGTGCCAGATGCCTGCTTTCTGCTATTTTTGGTTTCAGAAAAGTTAGTAAAGAAATATTCTCAGAATTGGACGGGACAAAGGACAAAGTCAATTACTTTCCGTAGGGAACAAGAAGTCCAAAGGAGAGCCGGGGAGGCGAGCCAGAGGGGCCACCCCTCCCCCCAGGCGCGGCCACAGGTGGGCCCGTGCCTGGCTAGGGTTTGGTGCCCCTGGCCGGCCCCTCTGCCTCCCCCTTCGCCTATAAAAAGCCCCCGATGCAGAAACCCTGGGTACCCGATCAGAAATACACAAAATCGTCTGTAGCCGCCGCCACCATCGTCCCTAGATCGGGGGGGGTCTGAAGTTCTTCCCGGCACCCTGCCGGAGGGGAGATCATCCCAGAGGCCTTCTCTCCAGTATGATGCGTGAGTAGTTCCACCTTGGACTATGGGTCCATGTAGTAGCTAGCTAGTTGTATCTCCTCCTTTGTGCTTTCATGATCGATCTTGTGAGCTCCGTTCATGATCAAGATCTAATCTATTTGTAATCATGCATGTTGTGTTTGCGGGGATCCGATGGATATTAAGATTATTATGTTGGTTTGATTAATGGTTTTGTCTTTATGATTCTATCATGTCTGTGTTGTTTGTGATCTTGCATGCTCTCCGTTGCTATTGGTTATCTTGGCCAAGTAGTTGCTAGTGACTCCAAGAGGGGGTATTTATGATCGATAGTGGGTTCATGCCTATAGTTTCCAAGGGAAGTGACAATAATCTCTTCGGTTGTAGATGTGTTGTTGCTACTAGGGAGAAAACAACGGTCTCTTGTTCATGGAACATGTGGACTGTTTACCTTACACACTTTGCTTAAAGCAGTTGTCTGTTGCTTGCAACTTAATACTGGAGGGGGTTTGGATGATAACCTGAAGGTGGACTTCTAGTCATAGATGTAGTTGGATGGAGGTCTATGTATCTTGTTGTATTGCCCAATCAACCTCATAGGATCTTTCTGACTAGTAATTGCGTTGTTATGCTTTGCTTAGTTCCTGTCAATTTCCCTGCTGTAATTTGTTTACCCTTCATGCCATGTTATTTATCTAAAGAGAGCACCTCTAGTGAACTATGGACCCCACTCCAACCTTTACCATTGATACATCTTCCACTGTTACTTGCTTACTTGCTGCAAACCACAATTACCTTCCACACCATACGTTTAATCCTTTGTTACAGCAAACCGGTGAGCTTGACAACCTCACTGATTAGTTGGGGAAAAGTATTGAGTTTGTGTTGTGGAGATCTCCGCGTTGCTTGCAACACCTGTGTGATGTTTCCTTACTCCTTCTGGTTTGATAACCTCGGTCTCAACTGAGGGAAAACTTGCTGCTTGCTCTTCACCCCCTGCGCTTTGGGTTACCAACGAAGTGCCATGTCGAGCACCATCAAGGCTGGTGCCTTCTTTTGGATGGATCATGATTGAGCCATCGTCCTTGCGACAGTGCAAGATCACGTGAACCAGGTTCTTCGGGTGCTGGGGCAGGCGAGGTCGTCACTGGCCGCTATCTGGGCCGTCATGTTCCCCTTGGATGCTGCACCTTCTACCTTTCTAGGTCTTCTTGCTAAATTTTGGAATGTGGGCCACGTCAAGGAGTTGGTGCGGCATCAGCTGGTTGCAGGGGTCAAAGCTGCCTTATCTCTTGTTCGGTTGCATCGCCGTGATGTCAATCATGCAGCGGTGGCGGCTAGTCCGCCCCTGCGTCCCGATGGCAGCTTATGGGATATCCGCCCTCACTATGTGGCTGTGGCGCAACACCCAGAGGAAATTGTAGATTTGTTCGAACAACGGGAAACTGTAATGCTCCAGAACAATTAGGTCTTGTAAAGAGAAAATGGATGATGTAAAATTTGTTATTTATTCAGTTGGGGCATGTAATGTCCTTTGTAAAGTTTAGTATGTGTAACCATGTTTTGCTTTGTTATGTGCATGTCCTTTTCGTTAGCCTGACGTGGTCACTCAGGTTGTATGCATTGTTCTCAGTCGACGAAGTCATGAGGTGAGGCGTAGCCCCCGAGCATATGGAGCGATAAATAATGTAAGGTGAAAAAGATAATTGGGCCAAGGAACTTAGCTTTTATTCATAACGTAACAAGGAGGTACATGGTTCGGCTGAGTAGCCTTATTGAAAGTAAAAGGTAACTAGGGGTAGAAGCATCGCAGACGTGCGACGTTACAGGGGTTGGAGTATTAGACTCCTGATGCGATGTCCATGAGGCGGTAGGCGCCACCTGGGATGACTTCTATGATGATGTAGGGTCCTTCCTAGGGTGACTCGAGCTTTTTTGGCTGCTCTTGCTTGAGTCGTAGGACGAGGTATCCTTCGATGAAGGACCTTGGGCGCAGCCGACAGTTATGATAATTGTGGAGGCTTTGTTGATAGAACGTTGAGCAAGCTGCAGTGATGTCACGTGCTTCGTTGAGTGTATCAACGGTGTCTTTGAGTGCGGCTGTTGATTCGGCTTCGCTGTAGGCGACGACCCATGGGGCCTTGTGGCGTACCTCGACAGGCAGCATGGCTTCGGCTCCGTGCACCATGAAGAAGGGAGTGAAGCCGGTTGAGCTGTTCGGTGTTGTACGCAGGCTCTAGAGGACGAAGGGTAGCTCCTCTGCCTAGGCTTCCGCAAGCCTTTCGAATGGGCATAGCACGAGTTTCTTGATGCTGTTGCCTATGAGGCCGTTGGCCTTTTCGACCTGTCCATTGGTCTGCGGGTGCGCCACAGAGGCATATGATATGTTGATGCCAAGACCCTCGCAGAAGTCTTGGAATTACTTCAAGATGAAGTTCGAGCCGTTGTCTGTGATGATGTTGTGTGGTACGCCGAACCTGTAGACAATGGACTCGAAAAACTTGACGGCAGTTTTGCCGCTTTGGTTGGTGACAGGCATGGGCTCGATCCACTTGGTGAACTTGTCAACTGCGACCAGGAGAAAGACATGGCCTCCTTTCGAGGATTTTGGCAGTTTTCCAATCATGTCGAGGACCCATTGGGTGAAGGGCTAGGCCAGTGGTATGGGCCTTAGCTCGGATCCTGGTGCATGCGGCTTGTCTGCGTACCTCTAACAGGCGTTGCATCTTTGGACGATGTCCTTGGCGTCGTTCATGGCTGTTGACCAGTAGAATCCAGCTCGTCGAGATTTGGCGACTAGGGCACGGCTACTTGCATGATGGCTGCAGATGCCCTCGTGGATGTCTTGGAGGATAGTTTTGCCGTCACCGATGGTGACGCACCTTTGGAGCACACCCGAAATGTTGCGCTTGTACAACTCGCCATTGTGGATGGTGAAGGCCTTAGACCGGCGATATATGCGTCGGGCATCTGTCGGGTCATCGGGCAGTTCATTGTTTGTTAGGTACATAAGGTATGGCTGCGTCCATGTTTCTTTGATCGCCATGACCTACATCAGGTTGACCACCTCGACTTCTGTGTCAAGTTTTTCGGGTCCTTCCTGTCCTTTGAGTAGCGCAGCCCCCGAGTGCTCTGCTTCTTCGACTGAACCTTTTGGAAATTTCCTCTTGATAGAGGGTACGCAATTTTGTTCGAGGAACACACCTGGCGGTACCCATGCGCAGATTGAGCCGATGTTGGCGAGCCTGTCAGCTTCTTCATTGCTTTCCCTTCCAACATGCCAAATCTCGCAGTCGTCAAAGTCTCCTTCGAGTGAGTTGTAGAGCATGCGGTATGCGATCATGTTGGAGCCGTGAGCGTCACACTCATTCATCGTCTACTGGACGACAAGGTTCGAGTCACCATAGATGACGAGGCGCGTTGCACCACAGATCTTGGCCATCCTCATGCCATGGATGAGGGCCTCATATTCGGCCTCGTTGTTGGAGGCTCGAAATTTCATCTGAAGGACGTATTTCATCTTGTCGCCTTGAGGGGATGTCAGTATGACGCCGGCCCCTGCTCCAGCCTCACGCTTGGAGCCGTTGAAGTGCATCGTCCATGATTGCGACATGTTCGGAGTGTCCGGCAGCTGGAGTTCCATCTAGTGAACGAGAAAGTCAGGCAGGACCTGAGATTTGTTGGCCTTGCGTCGCTCGTAGACTATGTCTAGGGGAGACAGCTCGATGCACCACAAGGCTACACGTCCTGTGGCCTCAGGATTGTTCAGGATATTGGACAATGGGGCATCGTTGACGACCATGATCTGATGCTCCTGGAAGTAGTGGCTCAGCCGACGAGCCGTCATGAATACGCCGTATGTGAGCTTCTGGTAGTGAGGGTACCGATGCTTTGTTGGAGTTAGTACCTCGATGAGGTAGTAGATTGGGCGTTGGACCCCGTGGGTCTTGCCATCTTCGGGTTGTTCGACCACGAGTACGATGCTTACCACCTGGTGCGTAGCTATGATGTATAGCAGCAAAGGTTCTTGTTCCTTTGGTGTGACCAGGACGAGTGAGGTGGAGAGAAGCCGTTTGAGGTCCTCGAATGCGTCATCTACTTCGGGTGTCCACTCAAATTTGTCCGCCTTGCGCAACAACTGGTAAAAAGGTAGGGCCTTCTCGCCCATGTGGCTGATGAATCTGCTCAGCGCTGTGATCCGCCCAGCTAGCTGCTGGACACCTTTGAGGTTCTTTGGCTTCTCCATGGCCAGTATGGCCCTGATTTTCTTCGGATTCTCCTCAATCCCCCTATGGGATATGAAGTAGCTGAGTAGTTGGCCGGATGGGATGCCGAAGGCGCACTTCTCTAGGTTCAGCTTGATCTTGTAGTGATCAAGGTTATCAAATGACTCGCGGAGATCGTCGATTAGCATCTTGGCCTCCCTGGTCTTGATTACTATGTCGTCGACATAGATTTGAATGTTGCGACCGATCTGGTTTTTCAGGCACGCCTACATGCACCTCTGGTACGTGGCACCTGCGTTCTTCAGCCTGAAGGGCATGGTGTTGTAGCAGAACACGCTGAACGACATGATGAACGCAGTTTTATCCTGGTCTTCGACCTTCAGCCGAATCTGGTTGTAGCCTGATTAAGCATCGAGGAAGGAGAGTTTCTCGCATCCTACTGTTGAATCGATGATTTGATCGATCCACGGTAGAGGGAAGTGGTCCTTGAGATAGTACTTGTTGAGAGATGTGAAGTCCACGCACATCCGCAGGATGTCCGTGTCCTTTTTGGGGACCAGCACGGTGTTAGCCAGCCACTCTCTCTCCTTGATTTCTCTGATAAAGTTGGCATCGAGTAGTTTGTTGACTTCGACTCCAACGGCTTCGGCTCTTGGATCTGACAGTCGTCGGATCGACTGTTTGACGAGCTTTGCATCCGGAAACACATTGAGTGCATGCTCGGCGAATTCCCTAGGAACTCCTGGCATGTCCGCAGGACACCAGGCAAAAATTTCCCAGCGCTCATAGAGGAATTCGACGAACGCGCTTTCCTATGCAGGGCTGAGGTCGTTAGCAATCAGTGCCGTCTTGGAGGCGTCCGTTGGATGGAACTGCACCTTCTTTGTGTTCACCGTGGAGTCGAATGACATATCAGGTGCGTTTTGTCTAGCGACTAGGGGTGCCCCGTTGTCTGTCACCTCTTTGAGCCTTATGAGCTCCTCCTGCATGCCGAACGACTGGGAGATTCTGTTGAAGTCTCTATCGAAGTGGTTGGATTGGGTGAAGCTTCCCTGGACGGTGATAACGCCCCTAGGTCCTGGCATCTTCAGTAGCAGGTACGCATAGTGCGGTACTGCCAAGAATCTTGCGAATGCCACGTGCCCGAGGATGGCGTGGTACTGTGATGGCCAGTCCACCAGTTAGAACTCCAGTCGCTCGCGCATGAAGTTTTCGGGTTGGCCGAAGATGACATCGAGCCATATCTTCCCTAGGGGATATATGCCCTTACCTGGGACTATGTCGTGGAATGTCGTGTCTGATTGCTCCGAGATGCACAGCGGGATCCGCATCGCTGCGAGTGTGCTGGCGAACATCAGATTGATGCCACTGCCTCCGTCCATGAAGACGCAACTCATCTCGAATCCCCCGATCTGCGCCTCGAGCACCAGGGCAGCATGACCTGGGCGAGGGATCTGGCATGGGTGATCTGAACGGTCGAACGTGATGCAGGATTCTGATCCACTAAGGTACCCAGGGATGGCTGGTGGGGAGGTCACCGCCAGGCTGACTTGGCGGGTGATATTCTTCTGCACCCTGTTGGTTGGGGCCCCTTCTGGATCATCAGGGCCCTCTTTGGTGGCGGGTACCCTCTTGTACCGTTATTTGGTGCTGGTGCGACCGCTGGATTTGACGGTCCAGCAGGTGGTGGTGGAGGAGCTCGGTGGGCGATGTCACCTGGTACAGGTGCGGGACCAAATCCAGGGTTCACGATCTGGCGCCGTATTTGGGTGAGACCTTCGCTGAGCTTATGGAACTCGAGGCAGCCTTTTAGCATGTGGATGGACTTTTTCTTTCCATCCTATTTGTCGATGTAGAAGTGGATGGTGCAAGGACCAAACAACTTGTCATATGCCGAAGGCTCCTCGTCGCGGCTGCGATGTTGCCACATCTGTGTGGGTCGCCCTCCGTCGCGCTAGTTGCCTCCGCGGTATCCACTGCTGCGGTTGCCGTCATTGCGTTGGTCGGCGTATCCAGTCGCGACCATGTCGACTCCATCGCGATCGTCGTAGACGCGCAATCTTCGTTTGTTGCGGCGCTCTCGCCTGTGGCCATAGTCGTCCTCGTCATCCGAATGCATTCGATGGAAGGAATCCTCGCCATCTGCCCATCGGTTGGCGATGTCCACCAGGTGGTCAAGCGTCTTGGGCTTGACACGTCCAAGTTCTTCCTTGAAGTCCGGGCGCTTGACACCATCCTTGAAGGCATCAATTGCCCTCTCTTCGGAGATATGTGCGGCAGAGTTCTTGATATGGGACCAGCGTAGTATGTACGAGTGAATGGATTTGTAGGGATTCGTAGCATGGAAAACAAAACTTTTCTATCGCATACAAACAAACAAGACAAGATCTATCTACTAGATTGTAGCAATGAGTCGATGGAATAACTCACCCTCGAAGATTCCAAAGTGTTTAACGAGAGCGGATTCTCGTGGGTGATGTAGTCGTACTCTTCCCGATCTCAAGATCGCGTAGACGATCCTTCCGGCGCTGCGTTCCAGCAGCGCTCCCGCAGTCGGTCACACGTTCGGTACTCGACGAAGACCTTCCTCTCCCTTGTTCCAGCAGGCAGCGGAGGTTGTAGTACTCTCCTCGTGATTCCGACAGCACAACGGCGTGGTACCGGAAGTAGAGGGGAGATCTCGCAGGGCTTCGCCTTAAGCCGGAGCGAGTATGGTGGAGTATGAGAGAGTCCTCAGTGTTCTAGGGTTTATATACACCAAGGAGGGGGCTAGGCCGGCGGCTAGGGTTTCACCTAGGAGGCAGCGGCGCCCTAGGGCCGGCGGCGGCTATGGAGGCGGCGGCGGCTTGGGGCTAGGGTTTAGAGGTGTAGGAACTTGTGTCTAGGAGGGGAGCCCTGCCCCTCCTTTTATAGGTGGAGGGGGCCGGCCAAGGGGAGGGGATTCCCTCCCCAACTCGGCTTGGTGGTGCGCCGGCGGTGGGAGGAGGAACTCCTCCCCCAAGTCGGTTTCCACCTCCCTCTCCACTTCCCAAAAATAGCCGTTTGACTTTCAAACTTGGCGTTTGACTTTTCAAACTAGGATTTGAATAAACCCTCTATTTTGTTCAGCGATGACACTGAGTACATGATGCAATCATACCAACTTGATATAACACATTCATGTACCCTTCCCCTCCGGAGTGCCGGACATTCCGGAACCTTCTAGAACATTCCCGATGAAAACACCGGAACCATTCTCCAACTCCGAAACGGGACTTTCCTTATATGAATCTTATTCTCCGGACCATTCGGGATCTTCTCGTGATATCCCGAATCCCATTCGAGACTCCGAACAACATTCAGACTCTTTCTCATCATTCCATAACTACTCAAACAACGTCGAATCCTTAAGTGTGTCTCCCTACGGTTCGTGAATTATGCGGACATGATCGAGACACTTCTCCGAACAATAACCAATAGAGGAATCTGGAAATTCATATGGCTCCCACATATTTCTACGATTACTTTGCGATCGAATGAACCACTTACATACGATACCAATTTCCCTTTGTCTCACGATAGTTTACTTATCCGAGGTTATGATCGTCGGTATCTCTGCATACCTAGTTCAACCTCGTTACCGATAAGTACTCTTTTCTCGTTCCCGTGATATGTGATCCCTTGTGAGCCAGTCACATGCTTGCAAGCTAATTGGATGACATTCCACCGAGAGGGACCAGAGTATATCTATCCGTCATATGGATGGACAAATCCCACTCTTGATCCATGTGTTTCAACCAATACTTTCCGAACACTCAATGCCACCTTTATAGCCACCCAGTTACGGTGTGGTGTTTGATGTCATCAAAGCATCCATCTGTTAAAGGTGATATGCATGATCTCATGGTCGAAGGTATTAGGTTACTATGTATCAGAAAGCATATAGCATTTGAACTATTAGAATGACTTGATCTTTATGCTATGCTTATTTATAGGAGTATGTCCATCACATCATTCTCCTAACGATATGATCTTGTTGTTAATAACATCTCAATGTTCATGACAGGGAAACCACAATCATTCATTAACCAACAAGCTAGTGATGTATAGAGGCTTTACTAGGGACTTCAAATTAAGTTTACAAATCACACAAGTATTAATGTTTCCTTGTTAATACTATTATAGCATGAATGTAAACATTTATCATAAACACAAAGATATAATAATAACTACATTTATTATTGCCTCTAGGGCATATCTCCAACGGTCTCCCACTTGCACTAGAGTCATTTAATCTAGATTACATGGTAATATACCGAACACCCATGGCAGTTTGGTGTTGGTCATGTTTTGCCCTCGGGAGAGGTTTAGTCAACGGATCCGCCACATTCAGATATGTGTGTACTTTGAAAATCTTTATACCCCCATCTTGGATATGTTCTCGAATAACGTGAAAACGTAGCTTGATGTGCTTCAGCTTCTTGTGTGACCTTGGTTCTTGCGCATTGGCTATGGCGCCCATGTTATCACAGTAGATAGACATTGGGTCCAGCGCACTAGGAACCACACCCAGCTCTGTAATGAACTCTTTCATCCATATCGCTTCTTGTGAAGCCTCCGAAGCAGCCATGTATTCCGATTCAGTTGAAGATCTCGCCACAACGCTTTGCTTTGCACTCCTCCAGCTAACTGCTGCACCATTCAAAATAAATACGTATCCAGATTGTGATTTAGAATCATCCGGATCGGTGTTCCAACTAGCATCGGTGTAACCATTTACAACAATCTATTCATCACCTCCATAAGAAAGAACCATATCCTTAGTTCTTCTCAAGTACTTAAGGATGTTTTTGACCGCTGTCCAATGATCCACTCCTGGATCACTTTGATATCTGCTAGTTTAACTAACAACATATGCAATGTCGGGTCTAGTACATAGCATGGCATACATTAGAGATCCTATGGCTGAGGCATAGGGAGTCTTACTCATCCTTTCTCTATCTTCTGCCGATGTCGGACTTTGAGTTTTACTCAAGGTCGTATTGGGCAACATGGGCAAGAACCCATTCTTGCTATCTTCCATTCCAAACCTCTTTAGAACTTTGTCCAAATATGTACTTTGTGACAATGATATTTGGCGCCTCGATCTATCTCTATAAATCTTTATGCCTAATATGTAAGCTGCTTCGCCAAGATCCTTCATTGAAAAACTATTATTCAAATATTCCTTGACACTATTAAGAAGGTCTACATCATTCCCAATCAACAATATGTCATCTACATATAGTATTAGGAATGCTACAGAGCTCCCACTCACTTTCTTGTAAATACAAGCTTCTCCATAAGTTTGTACAAAACCAAAACTTTTGATCACCTTATCAAAACGTTGATTCCAACTTCGAGATGCTTGCTTCAATCCATAAATGGACCGTTGAAGTTTGCATACCTTGTTAGCATCTTTAGGATCGACAAAACCTTTGGGTTGCATCATATACAACTCTTCATCAATGTCTCCATTGAGGAATGCTATTTTGACATCCATCTGCCATATCTCATAATCATAATATGCAGCGATTGCTAACATAATCCTCACAGACTTTAGCTTCGCTACTGGTGAGAAAGTCTCATCATAGTCAACTCCTTGAATTTGTCGAAACCCCTATGCGACAAGTCGAGCTTTATAGACAGTAACATTACCATCAGCATCTATTTTCTTCTTGAAAATCCATTTGTTCTCGACAGCCTTCCGGCCATCCGGTAAGTCCACCAAAGTCCATACTTGGTTTTCGTACATGGATCCAATCTCGGATTTCATGGCTTCTTGCCATTTATTGGAATCTGGGCTCATCATTGCTTCCTCATATGTCTCAGGGTCATCGGTGTTGTCCACCAACATGACACTCATAACGGGATCATACCAATCTGGAGTGGTACGAGTTCTCGTTGACCTGCGAGGCTCTGTAGCAACTTCAACCGAAGTTTCATGATCATCATCATTAGCTTCCTCTCTAACTGGTGCAGGCACCACAGGAACTTTTCCGGTGCTGCGCTACTCGCAATTTCGAGAGAAGGTTCGACAACCTCGTCGAGTTCTACTTTCCTTCCAGTCACTTCTTTCGAGAGAAATTCCTTCTCTAGAAAGGATCCATTCTTGGCAACGAAGATTTTGCCTTCGGATCTATGATTGAAGGTATACCCAATAGTTTCCTTCGGTTATCCAATGAAGACGCATTTTTCTGCTTTGGGTTCAAGATTGTCCGGCTGTAACTTCTTTACATAGGCTTCGCAACCCCAGACTTTAAGGAACGACAATCTAGGTTTCTTCCCAAACCATAATTCAAACGGTGTCATTTCAACGGATTTAGATGGTGCCCTATTTAATGTGAATGCGGCTGTTTCTAATGCATAACCCCAAAATGATAGCGGTAAATCTGTAAGTGACATCATAAAACGAACCATATCTAAGAGAGTTCGATTACGACGTTCGGACACACCATTACGCTGTGGTTATCCCGGCGGTGTCAATTGTGAAAGTATTCCGCATTTCTTCAAATGCTCGCCAAACTCGTAACTTAGATATTCACCTCCACGATCAGAACGTAGAAATTTAATCTTCTTGTTACGTTGATTCTCTACCTCACTTTGAAATTCCTTAAACTTCTCGAAAGTTTCGGATTTATGTTTCATGAAATAGATATACCCATATCTACTCAAATCATCCGTGAAGGTAAGAACATAACGATAACCACCGCGCGATGCTACACTCATTGGACCACACACATCGGTATGTATGATTTCCAATAAGTCCGTAGCTCGCTCCATCATACCAGATAATGGAGTCTTAGTCATTTTACCCATCAGAGATGCTTCGCATCTTTCAAGTGATTCGAAATCAAGTGATTCAAGAAGTCCATCGGAATGGAGTTTCTTCATACGCTTCACTCCAATGTGACCAAGACGACAGTGCCACATATAGGTCGAGTTATCGCTCGATTTCAAACGTTTAGCATCAATGTTATTAATTTGTGTATTTCCACTATCGAGATTCAATAAGAATAGACCATCTATCAAAGGTGCATGTGCATAAAACATATTACTCATATAAATCGAACAACCATTATTCTCGGACTTAAACAAGTAACCGTCTCGCAATAAACAAGATCCCGATATAATGTTCATGCTTAACGCAGGCACCAAATAACAATTATTTAAGTATAAAACTAATCCCGATGGTAGATGAAGGGGTAGCGTGCCGACCGCGATCACATCAACCTTTGATCCGTTTCCCACGCGCATCGTCACCTTGTTCTTCGCTAGCTTCCGTTTATTCTGCAGCACCTGTTTCGAGTTACAAATATGAGCAACCGGACCAGTATCAAATACCCAGGCACTACTACGAGTACTAGTGAGATACACATCAATAACATGTATATCGGATATACCTTTCTTCTTCATGTTGCCGTTCTTCAGATCCGCCAAGTACTTTGGGCAATTCCGCTTCCAGTGACCTTCTCCCTTGTAGTAAAAGCACTCAGTATCAGGCTTAGGTCTAGCCTTGGTCTTCTTTGTCGGCGTGGTAACTTTCTTACCACCCTTCTTGAAGTGTCCCTTCTGCTTAGACTTGCCTTTATTGAATTTGGTGGTCTTATTGACCAACAACACTTGGTGCTCTTTCTTGATCTCCACTTCTGCAGATTTCAACATGGCAAAGAGTTCTGGCAACGTCTTGTTCATGTTTTGCATGTTGTAGTTCATCACAAAGTTCTTGTAACTTGGTGGTAGTGATTGGAGGACGCGGTAAATCCCCAAAGCATTAGGAATCACTATACCCAAGCTTTGAAGTTTGTTTGCGTGCCCAGACATCTTAAGCACATGCTCACTGACGGAGCTGCCCTCTTCCATCTTGCAGTTAAAGAACTTTTCAGAAGCCTCATAGCTTTCAATTGCCGCATGAGTCTCAAAAATCAATTTGAGATCCTCGACAATATCATATGGGTCTGAATTCTCAAACCTTTTCTGAAGCTCCGATTCTAAACCATACAAGATAGCACACTGAACTGTGGAGTACTGAGTCTTCCGAGTGAGGTAAACATTCTTTACTTCATCGGCAGCATCAGCTGCAGGTGGGTCACCCAGCGATGCATCCAGCACATAGGTCAAATTACCAGCTGTGAGGACAATCCTCAAATTGCGGAACCAATCCGCGAAGTTGCTTCCATTGTTTTTTAACTTTTCTTTCTCTAGGAACGCATTAAAATTGATGGTAGGGGCTGCCATTGATCTACAACATATTTGCAATAGTTTAGACTAAGTTTATGACAAATTGAGTTCAAATTAATAATAAATTTAATCTAGGTGAACTCCCACTCAAAACAATATCCCTCACATTGTTTTAGTGATCACACGAACCAAATCCACCACATCAACACTGATCATCACGAGAGCTGATATAGTTTCAATGGCGAACAATCGACATCTTCATCATATCTACTATATGATTCATGCTTTACCTTTTGGTGATCCGTGTTCCGAGACCATGTCTGTACATGCTAGGCTCGTCAAGATCAAACCTTAGTTTCCGCATGAGCAAATCTGGCTTGCTCACGTTGTATGCACTTGCAGAATCTAACACACCCGATCATCACGTGGTGCTTCGAAACAACAAGCTTTAGCAACGGTGCTAACTAAGGGTGAACACTCTATGACTTGAAATTCATGTGCATGAGGGATCATCTTATAATGCTACCGTCGTCTACTAAGCAATACAAGATGCATAAAGGATTAACATCACATGCAATTCATAATATGTGATATGATATGGCCTTTCTTCTTTGTGCTTCCGATCTTCATCTTCAAGCACGAACATGATATCCATCATCACCGGCATTGCATCAAGGTCAATGACGCTTCTCCATGGTTGTCGTCCACCGGCTTCAACTATTACAACTACTTTGAATAGACACGCGGGTCTTAACATAAATTAAAGACAACCATATGGCTCCTGCCGGTTGCCAACTTATAATAAGGAACATTGCATACATCAAATATAATCACAATCATGGCCATATCACATCACAGCACACCCCTGCAAAACAAAGTTAGACGTCTCTACTTTCTTTGCATATTTTACGTGGTTTGGGGCTTTCAATAAGTGTCGTTCTAACTTACGAACAAGAACCACAACATTGATACTAGCATTGTTAATCACCCGTTGTAAATTGAATCTTAACTATGCTAGGAGAAACAGGCACCCGCAAAGCCACTTATGCAATACAAGTTGCATGTCAAGCGTGGAGCAAGTCTCATGAACGATGTCATGTAAGGTTAGCCCGGGACGCTTCATCCCAACATCCCGCAAGATGCAAAGTACACAAGAAGCAATCAACAATAAAAGCATCAACGCCCACAATGACCATTGTGTTCTACTCGTGCAACAGATCTACATATAGACACGGCTCTGATACCACTGTAGGGATTCGTAGCATGGAAAACAAAAAATTTCTATCGCATACAAACAAACAAGCCAAGATCTATCTACTAGATTGTAGCAACGAGTCGATGGAATAACTCACCCTCGAAGATTCCAAAGTGTTTAACGAGAGCGGATTCTCGTGGGTGATGTAGTCGTACTCTTCCCGATCTCAAGATCGCGTAGACGATCCTTCCGGCGCTGCGTTCCGGCAGCTCTCCCGCAGTAGGTCACACGTTCGGTACTCGACGAAGACCTTCCTCTCCCTTGTTCCAGCAGGCAGCGGAGGTTGTAGTACTCTCCTCGTGATTCCGGCAGCACAACGGCGTGGTACCGAAAGTAGAGGGGAGATCTCCCAGGGCTTCGCCTTAAGCCGGAGCGAGTATGGTGGAGTATGAGAGAGTCCTCGGTGTTCTAGGGTTTAGATACACCAAGGAGGGGGCTAGGCCGGCGGCTAGGGTTTCACCTAGGCGGCAGCGGCGAGTGCCCTAGGGCCGGCGGCGGCGGCTTGGGGCTAGGGTTTAGAGGTGTAGGAACTTGTGTCTAGGAGGGGAGCCCTGCCCCTCCTTTTATAGGTGGAGGGGGCCGGCCAAGGGGAGGGGAGTCCCTCCCCAACTCGGCTTGGTGGTGCGCCGGCGGTGGGAGGAGGAACTCCTCCCCCAAGTCGGTTTCCACCTCCCTCTCCACTTCCCAAAAATAGCCGTTTGACTTTCAAACTTGGCGTTTGACTTTTCAAACTAGGATTTGAATAAACCCTCTATTTTTTTCAGTGATGACACCGAGTACATGATGCAATCATACCAACTTGATATAAAACATTCATGTACCCTTCCCCTCCGGAGTGCCAGACATTCCGGAACCTTCTAGAACATTCCCGATGAAAACACCGGAACCATTCTCCAACTCCGAAACGGGACTTTCCTTATATGAATCTTATTCTCCGGACCATTCGGGATCTTCTCGTGATATCCCGAATCCCATTCGAGACTCCGAACAACATTCGGACTCTTTCTCATCATTCCATAACTACTCAAACAACGTCGAATCCTTAAGTGTGTCTCCCTACGGTTCGTGAATTATGCGGACATGATCGAGACACTTCTCCAAACAATAACCAATAGAGGAATCTGGAAATTCATATGGCTCCCACATATTTCTACGATTACTTTGTGATCGAATGAACCACTTACATACGATACCAATTTCCCTTTGTCTCACGATAGTTTACTTATCCGAGGTTATGATCGTCGGTATCTCTGCATACCTAGTTCAACCTCGTTACCGATAAGTACTCTTTTCTCGTTCCCGTGATATGTGATCCCTTGTGAGCCAGTCACATGCTTGCAAGCTAATTGGATGACATTCCACCGAGAGGGCCCAGAGTATATCTATCCGTCATATGGATGGACAAATCCCACTCTTGATCCATGTGTTTCAACCAATACTTTCCGAACACTCAATGCCACCTTTATAGCCACCCAGTTACGGTGTGGTGTTTGATGTCATCAAAGCATCCATCTGGTAAAGGTGATATGCATGATCTCATGGTCGAAGGTATTAGGTTACTATGTATCAGAAAGCATATAGCATTTGAACTATTAAAATGACTTGATCTTTATGCTATGCTTATTTATAGGAGTATGTCCATCACATCATTCTCCTAACGATATGATCTTGTTGTTAATAACATCTCAATGTTCATGACAGGGAAACCACAATCATTCATTAACCAACAAGCTAGTGATGTATAGAGGCTTTACTAGGGACTTCAAATTAAGTTTACAAATCACACAAGTATTAATGTTTCCTTGTTAATACTATTATAGCATGAATGTAAACATTTATCATAAACACAAAGATATAATAATAACTACATTTATTATTGCCTCTAGGGCATATCTCCAACAGGATTCGCCTGTACGTTGGGTGCAGGCTCGCAGTTCCTCGATCGAGGCTGGCCTCTTGCTGGTGCCCTTGAAGTTTCGGATGAAGCTGTATGCCAGCTCCTCCCAGCTTCGGATGGAGCCGGAGGATAGGTTGCTGAGCCAGATCCTAGCTGCGCCTATCAGCTGCAGCTGAAGGCATTGTAGGGCGATGTTCCTATTGCTGCCGTGCATCTTGGCGGATGAGAGGTGATCGCTGATCCAGGCCTTCGGGTCCTGCATGCCGACGAACTTCGGAGTGTCCGAAGGGAGCTTCAAAATTTTCGGCATCCGCGTTCGCCGAATGGATCTGCTGAAGCATCTGGCTCCGCATAGCTCTCTGTCGTCGTCCTCGTCGGATTTAGTTGAACACGCACGTTTAGCGCGTGCCTTATCGATCTTGCATCGGGCGAGATCGTTTCGAGCGTTGTAGTCGCTGCTGCGGCGCTGTGGGCTCTTGCAACGTCGGGGTAAATCGTGTTCGTCCTCGTCAGATGAGGGCCTAGGGCTACGGTTGAACTTGATCGTGGCTTTTTTCTTCGGCTCCACAGGAGCTTCATTGTGGAGCGCGGCTCCGACGAGTCCGAGACCGGCTAGCGCGGACTTGTGCATGGCGCTCTTCGGGTCACCCACCGGAGGTGGATGGGATGCGAGATATGTAGTGGCCGCCATGATTGCAGCCTGCGGCGTTTTCGGCATGACGTTGCCGTTTACGTCCATCGTTATGAAGGACGTGTTGAGGGAACTTCGCGGCGCACGGCGGGGTCCATGTGATCTGTGCGGGAGCGATGCTTGTTGGCGTTGTTGCCGTGCGAGATGGAGCCGCCAGCGGCGGAGACCGCGGCTCGCCGCACGCTAGACTCCGAAGCCGCCTGCTTACGCTTGTCGAGCTCCTCCATCAGCTTCACCTGCCAGTTATGCTCGTTGATGAGGAGGGGGTGGTAGGCCATCAGTAGATCTCGTAAAGCATTCACGGGTAGGATGATGTTGCCTGCCACGTCTTCGCGTGCTTGACGCCAGCCTTCCACGTCGAGGTTGATCTTCTGGTAGGCGTTAGCGTCGCCTTCATTGGGTCGGAGCGGCTGGTCTCCCCCGTTTCCTCCGTTCCCAGCTTGCGGGTTGAGGGGCTGTTGGGTGCACTCGAACCTGGTGGCAGATCCGTTTCGTTTTGGATAACGACGGTGCATAGGTAGCGCGCGCGGACTAGATCGCTGCTGCCGCAGCTTTCGGATCCGAAACCGTAGGTTCCTTCATCTTAGGGAGGGCCGCACATATCTGAGTTGCAGCTGCTGCTATTATCTGACTCGTCTGTCAGCATCGACGCGCGTAACGCGCCGACAGGCGGGACCCACGAAGCGGGACTGATAGATGGTGGAGGCACCCGCTCTGGGAGGCGGAGGGTGTTGGTCTACCCCACCTGGAAGCAGAAGCTCCCGAACAGCATCTCGAGCCCGTCGCCGATGGACTCAAAATCCCTCAGGGTGGCTGGCGAGTGGGCGGTGAGGTCGAAGGTGCCAAAGAGGAGGTGGATCTCCATTGCCGATGAGTTGTAGATCGATCCAGATGGAACCGTCACGACCGCACAATCAACGTCCCCAGTTCCTACAGACGGCGCCAATTGACGAGGTTCAATCTCGTCAATGCCCATTGTTATGGACTTGGGTTTTGGAGAAGATGAGGATGCTAAAGATCGCGGAACGGTTAACAGACAAGCAACACCGGACACGAGATTTACCCAGGTTCTGGCTCCCGGAGGGAAAACCCTACTCCTGCTTGTCTGCTCTTGATTACGGCAGAACCGAAGGTTATAGGGGTGCGCAGATGAAATCTGGCGTGAGGTGCATATGTGGTGGTATCAGATCCTTCTCGCTGTACCCTCCTGCCTTTATATAGATAGGCAGGTCCTGGGCTTAGGTCGAGTCGGTTACAGATTAGGGTTGGTATCCTTTGAAATTCTATCTACTCTAGAGTTGTCCTCTAAAGATCCGAAGGCGTCATGACTTGGGCCACCCGAAATCTTTATGGGCCGCGTTGTCTTGACGTGGGCCTTTCTTGGGCTGGACCAGGTATACCAAAGTCGTGTACCCGTGAGGTATAACCATGTAAGCCGTGGCCTATGGAGCGGCGGCGCAACGCTAGCCAGGCCCTGTTGGCCCAGATCGGGGCCCTTAGGGCCCCATCCGGGTCTTGGGCAAGCAAGCCTGCCCTTTTATCCGCTTAATGTGTAGGTGGCAGCGGTGTAGATTTTGTGTAGGGATCAGCGACATCCATGAACAACCTGTTGCAGCGGGGATGTGGGTTTTACGGGCCCGAAGGATTTCATCTGGACCCTTTTGGGACCGGTATGCATTCGTGGATGCTTTACGGGCTGCTCGGCTCGGGCGGACCCAACTGGGACTGATGTGCCTGCGGTCACGTCCGGTCGACTACCTCCTTTGGCATTGGAGGAAGTTTCCTCCCGCATGGTCGTGGTACTGTTGGCCCCGATTCAATCTACATGTTGCCTTTGTCTTCCAGACCTAGCGACGGTAACCCCGGTGAGATGATGATGGCGGCTACAGAACCTTAGTGGCGCATGTTCATTGATGGCGAGTTTGATGGCGGCGAGGCCTCGTCCTCGCGGGGCTCCTGTGCAATGGATCGCCTAGGGGTTGTGGATAGGTTTTTTGGGACAAATCCTTGTCAGCTCTCTCGACACCGACGCGGTGCCGCCCTTGGGTGACACCATTCCTTCCTGGAGCGCGCCGTGGCTACCCTACGTACTCTTCCCTCTGTGTGTCGGGGAAACCCTAGGACCAGTCTCTGGTCCGAGCAGTAGCGGCGGCGTTCCTTCTTGAAGGTACTTCTTGGTGCTTGACGAGCCGTTGCTAGGAGCTTGGTGGAATTTCTTCAGAGAGCGCAGTGGTTGCGGGTCTCCTTTGTTTAGTTGATTCACTTTTGTCTTTGTTTCTTATTTTTTCATTTGGATGTGTGTTTGTTGCTGCTTCAGCATTTTCTTGTGTTTCTTGACTCTCATGGTTGTCACGTGATTGCTATATAGCGGGACGAAAGTCTGTTTCAACGAGGATGTTCAAAAAAAAATCAATGTCATTTTTTTCTAGTAAAAATATCATCTGTTTTATTGCCTTCCTCTCCGATGATTCTTCCAGTTGGTGAATCGCAAGAAGATTACTGCCTCCATCCTTGTCGTAGAGTTGTCACTAATATATATGCCCATGGAGTTTGTGGTTCTCTACTTTGTTTTACTTTTCGTTATGGTCTCGCCTCCACTAACCTCCCGCAATTTATCAGATGAAATATATTGCCCGTTTCTCTAGGTTCGACCGTAAGGATCACCGAAGCGAAAGACAGAGATTTTTGATTGCTACAACCATGATTAGGAATTGGGCAACCTCCGCTTCGGTCCTATGGATAACATCACCACGCGTACTGACATCGTGAGAGTTGGTGGCATCGCTCGCGGTGTAGTTGGCATAAGTCGCGGGATTCGTGAAGACCCCAAAATCTCGTTTGGTACGTCACGGCTACGCAATTTGGACAGAAATAATTTAAAAAAAAAATCATGAAATGAAGTCTGACAAAAACAAATTTATTGGACTAACCTCTTTTGCAACGCTATACGCGGTGGCGCTGCACCCTAAAGAGCAACGCTGTTGCCTATGGCGTAGCGTGTCTGCCAGCATGGCTCGCACCTGGCCTCGTGAGCCCCAGTCCCGTTAGTGCGACGCCACGTATCATGGCGCCGCACTGTGTAGTGCAATGTCACTTCATGTGGCGCCGCACATTAGGGCTAGTAAACGCGCGCCGCCCGGCCCTCCCCCGACCCAGGCCTCATTCCTCTCCCACCTCGCACCACAGAAGGTCTAATGGCAGCGGCGGTTCGGCGCTCCCCCACTCAAATCGACTAGATTTGAATGAATACTTCAAGAAACTTCCTTCCCAATCCCTCCCCATGTATTCTCTCCCATATCCTAGCAATTTCATCCGCAAATTTCTTCCAATTTATCCTCTATTTGTAAAATCGGGTGAAACCCTAGATTCTATTGGATATTGAAATTTATATGAATCATTCCAATGCTTATTTGATATTTTGGTTTAGATATGGCATAGTGCTCATTTGTAAAACTCTAGTTGGTTGATTTAGCTTACAAACATATGTTAGGTGTTTTGTTCATATTTGCAATTCGACATATGGTAGAACTCTAGTTGGTGTTTTAATTTAGCTTACATCTAGCTGTTTTGATTTAGCATACAAGTATATGGTACAACTCTGGTTGGTTGATTTTAGAACTATAGTTGGAGTAAGATGGAATATATGTTAAAACTATAGTTGGAGTAAGATAGACTTTTTGTAATTGTTCTTATTGTCTCTATTGTTTTGAACATGTAGGATGTCTCTAAACAATGCTCACTATGATGTTCAACACCGTGCCTACAAGTTGCCGAAGAAGAGATAGGTATTAAAAACTTCCATGCAAAACAAACAAGATGCCATGTTTGTTGAGATGGAAATCTAACCTTGGCCATTGTATATTTGCAGGAGCTTCTACTCCTTCGACTTAGGTACCACGAGGTCTCTTCCGGCAAGATGCGTTATGACGAGTGGTACACTCCGTACATCCAACAGCTAGGACTCCTTCCTTTTATCCACATGGTCACTCGGGCGACACTGGCCTTCAACCCCGCTACGATCACCGCGCTTGTCGATCAGTGGAGGCCGGAGACGCACACCTTTCACCTTAGGACCGGGAGACTACGGTCACTTTGCAAGACATGAGCATGATCCTGGCACTCCCAATCGAGGGAAACCCTATATTTGTAACAAAAAGTATATGGTACAATGCTTATGTTGATGACGGCAAGGACCCCCTTCTCCCCACGTGGGATTACAAGTGGGATATGGTATCCGAACCGCCAGGCGACCCAGTGGCGGCGTACAAGAGGTACACCAACGAATTTGACACAATCACCATGGATCAGGTAATTTCCTCGGGTGTGGTCAATTATATGTCTTAAACTTGTAATCTCCAAACTTGACATGAGTGTGGTATGATGCAGGTGACGTGGGAGCCATACGGTCAAGGGGAGTGCCTTGGTGTTCCGGACGACTATCGCCTTAACCCGATTTGCTTCGAAGAATCCCGTCTGTGGCGTTGCCCCATGGTGTGCATGTGGGTTGTTGAGCATCACCAGCCATAGCGTGTCATGACCTAGTTTTGGTTGTTTCAGACTGTCCCGCCTGAGTGGAAGGACACGGATATAGGGCTCCATGGGTAAGATATTAACTGCCTTAACATGTGATGTATTTATCCTTCGACAAATAATGCTCTAGGACTTGTTGTTGTGTGCAGCTTGGACAAGAAGAAGCAGAGGAATGAGAAGGATTGGGACAAGCTTCACAGGAAGCACGTTGAGAAATTCAGGAGGTGTGTGATCGAGGCTAAGAAAGCAAAAGGAACACAGGTAAGGCCCTTCAGTCAGGATGCTTTCAACAACTACATCACATGGTTTATTGACAACGCGCGGGTAGAGCTATACCCACGATCATTTCGGGATCCGATCTTGGAGGATCCATTGTTGTTTGATGAGATTGCAACTGAACAATACAACATCATGGTCAGAGAAGGGCGAAAAGCCGACTTTGCTCCTTTGGTTAACTTCGTGGTTAAGTGTGCCAAATGTTTGTTTTCCGTCTTGGCCCTTTTCATACCTCGCATGGATAACTTACTAGTTTCTTGTCTATGACAGCGCGTGGAGGTAAGAAAGTCCGCTGATGCATGGGAGGATGCTTTCGAGATATACCCTCATGTAGAGAAGGGAGAGGGTCTGTTTCATGAATTCGTTAAGAAGCAGGGGCAACGGTTAAGGCGACTGTCAAACTTGCTAGGTGTTATCGCCATATTTTGGCCAAAGGAGGAGATAGGCCGTAATCAAGATGGGCTTGGAAGATACATATATGCAACGTGTTGTTGAATCGGCCTTGTGCGTGGATTTGGGCTAAATTGCCCGTGTATCTTATATTGTAGTAGGTTACGTTTCGGTTTAAGTAAAGAGATAGGATTGCTAGGTTTATTCCAAAGATAGGAAGTCTCCGGACTATAAATATGTACCTAAGGTTATTGAGAAAATGAGGACGATCACGTTCACAACAAACACAATCTCGGCGCATCGCCACCCCTTGTTTCTAGGGTTTTTCTCGGGTAAGTGTCATGCTGCCTAGATCGCATCTTGCGATCTAGGCAGTATCTACTTATGCGTTATTTGGTGTTACTCGTGCTGAAGCCTTGTTGATGGCGAGTAATACTTTTATCATAGATTTGTTTAGGCTAGCATCGGTACTTTTTGCTATGATTGCTTAGCTATGCTGCCTTTGCTTGTCTCGCTGCCTTTGCACCTTTTCCCGGGTGTAAGGGTAGCATCTTGCTTGATCTTTATTCCGTTGTTTCGATCCGTTATAGTTTTGCATTGTTTTCCAAGGTTTAGTTTGATATCCACGTGGTCAGGCCTTTCAAACGGGTTGAACGATCCAGTAGTACGTAAAGATATAGTTTGCTAATCCGAGAGGAGTTGTTCCGGGAATTGACTTTACGTCGGTTGTTAGGCCTTCTCTAGGGTTAGTTTTCTATCATCTTTTGTATTTACCAGGCTCAATTACGTGTAGGATGTTCCAATTACGTGGTGAAAACGTTAAACTGTCGTAGATCGATTTAACCTGTATTGATGAAGCAAAACCCCATGTTATCATAGATCTAATGCAGAACCATGGGATAATCGGCTCCAAGAGCCGATTCACAGGGAAACCTGGGAGCCGGTTGCGGCTCGAATTTTACGTATGTTTGTTTGCCATGCAGGAAACCAATCGAAGCAATCCATCACCTTCCTGATCAGGTATAGGTCAGGTGGCACGCCCTCGAACCAGCCAGGACGTGTGCCGGAGTTTTGCGGGCCGTTGCCCGAGGGACCAGGGCCCACCAGCAGTCCTGGAGCCTCCCGGCTCTCTGTGTTGCCCGTCGCTGCTTGCCGGTGGGTTTTGGCAGGCAACACATTCTGGCACGCCCGGTGGGACATTCAACAACATCTACATCAACATCCGACGCTGCGATGGAGAACAGACCGGTCACGTACGACGATCTGCCTGAGGAGCACAAGGCGAAGTATGATGATATCAAAGCTCTCTTCGAAGCCGATCTCATCGGCTCTTTTGAGAGGACCCGTAAGCATGGCATCAGATGGAAAGGGTTCTCACCTGAAGGTGCTCTTGACGAGGTGGATCTGTCTGTTCCTTCAGAAGAGCGCACCAGAGCTCTGCGACAGGAAGTCAATTACATGGTAGCTCATTCTCTTCACCGCCATTCTGAGAGCCTAGTGAACGCTTTCGAGCGCGTCGCGGTTCGCGTAGTTCAGGAGATCATGAAACATCAGTACTCTTCGTCGGGTCCTACTCTAGGGACTCACCAGGGAGAAAGACCGCTCTAGACTAGGCCGCAGCTGCCATTCACGCTTGCAGCTCCGGAGCCACCAGGGGCACCGGCTTACGTCGTCTACAAGGTTGGAGGTGACCCTGGCGATTGCCAATTCCTGTTTGAACCACCTAAAGAAATCCCACATGGATATGTGTGCACCTACGTGCCGGACTGCAATACCCTGACACGCACGAACCAGGTGGCAACTGCAGGGATTTCTGGAGCAGGAGTTTCTGGAGCAGGGGCTTCGGGAGCAGGTGTTCCTGGAGCAGGGATGTCTGGGATGGACGCTGATAAACAGGCATGGCTAGCCAAGTACGCCACCGGAGGGAGTTCTGAGAGCTTAGCCCCTGCAGCTCAAACGGTGGAGCAAATTCGCACCATCTTGACAGACCAGTTCGGCTTCGTGCCGAAGAGAAGGACAATCGGCTACTCCAAGCCATACCCCAACGAGTTTGATCTGATCCCGCTGCCACCCAAGTATCGGCTCCCCGAGTTCTCAAGGTTTAGCGGATCAGAAGGGTCGAGCTCGATCGAGCATGTGAGCCGATACCTGGCACAGTTAGGCATGATTTCAGCATCGGATCAGTTACGCATTAGGTTCTTTGCGCAGTCTCTGACAGGACCAGCTTTTGGGTGGTACACCTCGTTGCCACCGGATTCGATCCAGACCTGGAAGCAACTGGAAGAACAGTTCCACATTCAGTATCATTCAGAAGCTACCGAGGCTGGCATTGCAGATCTGGCGCAGGTGCGGCAAAAGCGGGGAGAAACGGTAGCTGAGTACATTCAACGTTTCAGGACTATCAAGAACCGATGTTATTCGGCTCGTTTAACTGAGAAAGAAGCAGTCGAGCTGGCAGCGTTGGGTCTCTCGGCACCTATCAAAGATCTGGCTTTCCAAGTAGAGTACAATTCATTGGCGCACATGGCCCAGAAGCTGACAATGTATGAACAGCGCCACCCTGAGTTGTACCAAGACAAGTTCAAACGTCCGATAGGCCTGGTCGATACAGAAGAAGAGGATCCTACGCAAGACCAGGAGGTGGCCGTGGCTGAATGGGCTCGGGGGGCAGATCCTGTGTCCTGCAAATGGGTAAAACAGCAAGGGCCCGCAAAAGGGTTCGACTTCGACGTGAGCAAAGCTGAGCAGATATTCGATTTACTGCTGAAAGAAAAGCAGCTGAAGTTACCCGAAGGCCACAAAATCCCTACGGCTCAAGAGATGAACGGGAGACCTTACTGCAAGTGGCATCACTCGTTCACCCACACCACCAATGACTGCAAAGAGCTACGTCGCCAGATCCAAACGGCGATAGAACAGGGCCGTCTAATCCTTGGGCAATTCGCCATGAAAGTTGACACAAACCCATTTCCCGGCGTCAACATGGTAGAACACAGCCACTCCACGAGGCGTCAGTTGGATTTCTCGTTCGATGTTAATATGGCAGGACCTGTGTACCACCATGGCACATATAAGGAGGAAGACGGTCGCTCTCGGGGCAGAGAAAGAGAGGAGGCCGGTCCACGTGACCGGCCCCGTTATGATGACAGGCGGTATGTGACCGAGGAGCAAGTGAGAAGCGTGCGATATCAGAAGCCACACTCCACGCACCTCCTTAACAAGTATGAGCATCAGTATGACCGACGTCGCCGGCACGATAGAGATGATGAAGGATATGAGCACCTCGCTAGTAAAAAGCCAAAGGAAAAAGAAGGCGTGGATAAACATTGGGACTGTCCTTTCTTCAAGTATTGCTGGGATGCCGGAATGAGCCGATTGCCTACAATCGACAACTGCCCAGAATGTGGGCGGCAGAAGGAGGACACAGGTCCAGTCTCAGTGTTCAAGCGCCTAGGGCCTCTCCCTCCTCGAGCGAAAGACTTCGAGGAGCCAATGGGTGGAAAAGAAGAAGACAGATATCACCGGCCAAGGTGGTGCCCCGATGGACTCAGGCACACTCAAAAGCGTCGAGTTCAGCGGCTGCGTAACTTGGAGCAAGCCGAAGCGCAGTACCTCCACGCTTTAAGGAAGGCACGGCCCGATCTGGCCGTGAAAGTGCGGCAGACCTTGGAAACGGAGGCTCGTCCGAAAAGAAAAGAATGGCGCCCCAAACCAGTAAAAGCCGATGCGAAGACATCGGCTGGCACAAACATGGTGTTCACACTTCCGTCAGAATTTTGCGCTCCAAGAGCCAAAGAACTACCAGTGGCACAGTTCGACTGCGGCCCACGGCCGGTTATTTTTGAAAAGCCGCAAGAGAAGGGCTACAAACATCTGAAAGCTCTGTACCTGCGAGGTTATATCAATGGGCAGCCTGTCCGCAAGATGTTGGTTGACACCGGGGCGGCAGTCAATATAATGCCATACTCCATGCTACGGCGTTTGGGACGCTCCACTGCAGATCTGATCAAAACCAACGTAACGTTAAGCGACTTCAACGGCCAAACTTCAGAGACGCAAGGCGTTCTGAATGTGGACCTGACCGTGGGCAGAAAAACCATCCCTACGTCATTCTTCATCGTTGACAGCAAAAGCACCTACGCTGTCTTGCTGGGGAGGGATTGGATTCACGCCAACTGCTGCATTCCATCCACGATGCACCAGTGCCTGATACAGTGGGATGGAGATGAAGTGGAGGTCATTCATGCAGATGATTCGATTGAGATCTCCATAGCTGGCATGAACATCTAGGAGGCAGGAGACCAAGAGCCGATCTCTGGAGTCAGTCTAGACGGCTGTGAACGCATTGAAGCTACAAAAAACGGGGTGAGGCTGGTCTTATCCACTGGCCTGACAGAGTAGCAAAGTCCACGATCATACGTGGTATGGCCGATCCCTGCGATCGGCCGCAAAACATAAAAAGCAGTAAGCTTACGACAAACAGCAGTCGTAGTAGGGAGATTCCCTGCCATTGTAGAGCACAGTTAAGTTGTAAACCTTCCTTGACTAATACAATTGAAAAGGGGGCCGATTCCGGCAATCGGCCCAAATTATCTTTGTTATCCTCACCAACTGTTCGCCCCGTGTTTAGCATCGAGTTAGCAGGTGACGGAAAGCTAGGGTATGGGTTTACATCCGCTGATGAGCTAGAGGAGATTGACATCGGTCCTGGGGATAAGCCAAGACCAACATTTATCAGCAAGAAGTTAGATCCGAGTCTGCGGGGTCCGATGATAGCTTTGTTGAAAGAATATCCAGATTGCTTTGCCTAGGATTATACAGAGATGCCCGGACTAGACAGGAGCATCATTGAGCATCGACTCCCGCTTAAAAAAGGATTTCGGCCATTCCAGCAGCGAGCACGACAGATGAAGGCCGAAATTTTGAAAGAAGTCAAGAAGGAGATCGAGAAAATGTTGACAGCCAAGTTAATCAGGCCATGCAGGTATGCTGAGTGGGTTTCTAGTATCGTACCTATAGAGAAAAAGGATGGCCGCTGGCGTGTTGCCATAGATTTTCGGGATCTCAATAGAGCTACTCCGAAGGATGAGTATCCGATGCCGGTAGCAGAGACATTAATCAACGCAGCCGCTGGTCATAAAATCTTGAGCTTCATGGATGGCAATGCCGGTTACAACCAAATTTTTATGGCTCCGGAAGATATACACAAGACTGCATTCAGAGTCCCAGGTTCGGTGGGGTTGTTTGAATATGTAGTCATGACGTTTGGACTGAAGAACGCCGGCGCCACATACCAAAGAGCCATGAATTACATCTTCCATGATCTGATCGGCAAGCTGGTGGAAATTTATATCGATGACGTGGTGGTCAAGTCAGCTTCAGTACAAGGACACTTGGACGATCTGCGACGCGTCCTGGACCGAACAAGGAAATTCGGCCTACGGATGAATCCAAAGAAGTGTGCCTTCGGTGTGACGGCCGGTCAGTTCTTGGGTTTCTTGGTCCATGAACGAGGAATTGAGATCGGCCTGAAAAGTCAGGAGGCAGTGCGAACAATGAAGCCACCTACCACGAAGAAAGAACTGCAGTCTTTCATCGGCAAGATCAACTTCGTCAGAAGATTTATCTCCAATCTGTCAGGAAGAATAGAGCCGTTCATGGGACTTGTGAAAACTAAAACTGATGAGGAGTTCCGCTGGGGGACAGAACAACAACGAGCCTTCGACGAAATCAAACAATATCTGACAAAGCCGCCAGTATTGGTTCCGCCCCAGCCGGATAGGCCGTTCTACATTTACTTGTCCGTAGCTGACACGTCCATCGCCTCGGTGGTGGTGCAGGTTTATGATGGTCTGGAGCGAGTTGTGTTTTATATCAGCAGAAGGATGCTGGATGCAGAGACAAGGTATCCTGAGATCGATAAGTTGTGCCTCTGCCTGTTTTTCACCTACACCAAGCTGCGCCACATCTTGCTCTCGGCAGAGATTATCATTATATGCAAATCAGATGTCATAAAGCACATGCTGTCGGCTCCTATGTTGAAAGGCCGACTCAGCAAATGGATGTTCGCATTATCGGAATTTGACATCCGGTACCAACCCGCGAAAGCGGTTAAGGGTCAGGCGTTAGCCGACCTTATTGCTGAAAGGATCAACACTGATATAGCAGCGCTGTCTATACGAGCGTGGGCTATGTTTTTCGATGGATCGATTTGTGAGGATGGTTGCGGCATTGGCATTCTACTCGTGTCGCCCCAGGGGGCAACATATTCCTTCTCCATCAGGCTTGCTACCCCGTGCACCAACAACGTCGCCGAGTACGAGGCGATACGCAAGGGAATGAAGTTGCTCATCGAAGCTGGAGCAGAGGCAGTGGAAATTTTTGGAGACTCCAAATTGGTGATTTCCCAACTCACGGAGGAATACAAGTGTGAGAGCGAGTCGCTCTTCCCATTATGGTTGCAATACCGTGAGCTCATGGCACAGTTCCGGTACATAAACTTTAACTGGATCCCGCGATCGCAGAATGCGGAGGCGAATGATCTCGCACAAATGGCTTCAGGCTACAAGGACGTAGCAGAGGGAACTGATATTCAAGTACAGTTCCTGGAGGCGGACGACTGGAGAGCCGATATCTTCAATTACTTGAAAGATTCGGCTCGGGGGGCACCTAAACGGATAAGGTACAAGGCCATGAAGTATGTGCTTATCGGGGACGACATGTTCTACAGGACGCTGGAAGGATTACTGCTCAAATGTCTGGGACCAACCGAGGCCAATCGGCTCCTACACGAGGTACACGAAGGCGCCTATGGAACTCACCAATCGGCTCACAAGATGAAATGGTTGATCAGGCGATCAGGGTTTTATTGGCCCACCATGCTTGAGGACTGATTTAAGTACTACAAAGGGTGTCAAGCATGTCAGAAATTTGGAAAAATTCAGACGGTACCCGCATCAGCAATGAATCCCATCATCAAGCCTTGGCCATTCCGAGGTTGGGGCATGGATATGATTGGCAAGATCAATCCTCCATCAAGCAAAGGCCACATGTGGATTTTGGCCATTACGGATTATTTCACTAAATGGGTGGAAGCCGTCCCTATGAAGTCAGTAAGCTCGAAGGATGTTGTCGATTTTGTGAAGGAACATGTCATTCATAGATTCGGGATTCCCCAAACGATCACGACCGATGGAGGTTCAGTCTTCACTTCTTATGAGTTTAGAGAGTTCTGTGAGGACACGGGAATTAAGCTGATCCGATCATCTCCGTACTATGCTCAAGCAAATGGGCAAGCTGAAGCGTCTAACCAGAGCCTTATCAAGCTGATCAAGAGGAAGATCGATGAGCACCCTAGGCGTTGGCACGAGGTTTTGTCAGAGGCTTTATGGGCTTATCGCATGTCATGTCATGGAGCAATAAAAACCTCGCCATACCATCTAGTCTATGGACAAGAAGCCGTATTGCCCTGGGAAATTACGGCTGGATCGAGACGTGTCACTTTTCAGAACGATCTAACAACTGAAGAATATACGGCCCTGATGAGTGACAGTGTTGAGGATTTAACTGAGCTTAGGCTGTGGTCGCTTGAAAAAATCAAAGAAAATAAGGCCAAGGTAGCTCGTGCATATAATAAAAAGGTGAGACCGAAAGAGTTCCACGTTGGCGATCTGGTATGGGAAGCTGTGTTGCCACTGGGGACTAAGGATGCAGCATATGGTAAATGGTCTCCAAATTGGCACGGGCCATACAAGGTCGATCAAGTTTTAAGGGGAAACGCGTACATGCTTGAGGAGCTGGATGGCGCAAAATTCCCAGTGGCTATCAACGGACAACACCTCAAGAAATATTTCCCAAGCATGTGGGATGATGGACAGTGAAATATGGGGGCCGATGCATGAAATCGGCCAATAAAAAAAAATACAGCCGATGCACAGCCATCGACTCTAGAGGTTCAAACTGCTACGAGCAGGTGTCAGTATACGCGAAGAAGCTACTGAAGGAATGCCTCGAAGGCGTGGAGGGCGTCAGCACGAACACGATCCACCTCGGCGATCTCGGCTTCGTCGTCTTCGTCCTTGCCCGTCACTAGCTGCTTGTTCAGGGCACGTATTTCCGCCAGATCAGTTTTCAGTTGAGCTTTGAGGCCTTCTGCTTCGTCTTGGGAGCGGGCGATGAGTGCTTCTTTGTCACGGATGAGCTGTTTAGTCGCCCGGACCTTCTCTTCAAGGTCTCCCAGTTCCTTTTTTAAGGATGCGAGCTCGGCGGTGCTGACAGAGGTGTCAGTTTTGGCATCCAGAGACGCCTTTTTCTCGTTGAGCTGCTGACATTTGTCTGCAATGTTGTCCTTCAGTGGGAGTTGGGCGCGGCGCAGATTAATCCTCTCGCGAGCCAACTTCACCCTTGACCCGTAGAAAGACAGAGTTACAACTGGCCAAAGCTTCACCTGCAGTGTTATTGGGAGTTGGTCCTTGATTTCAGCAAGGACGCTCTTCACCTCTTCAGAGCCCTCGATCAACTTCTCGATCGGGGAGGACAACAAGGCTTTGAGACGCTGGAATTGAGGTAGAACAGCCCTTTCTCGTGGTTCGTCGTCAGCAACATGGAGAGTCGGTTCGATGGATTCAGGGTCGAACGTCAGCAGACCTGAGATATCACAACCCTGGCAGGCCGAAATGGCGTCAGTATGCGTCCAACACGGAAGGAAGAGCCGAACGAAGCGAACGTACCTCTCCTAAGGTCAAGGGGATAGCAGATGACGGGACCATCGGCTTGTGTGTTGTTGCTGAGGGCTTGGCCGAAGTGGTAGCCATTTCAGTTACACCTTCAGGGATTACTAGGTCCGGCCTTGCGACAGGCATCGGCGCTTCCCCGGCTTTCCCACTAGGAGCGTCAATCGCCTGCATAAAAGGTGTTTGCCGATGTAAATAGTGATGAATCGGCAGATAAAAAGAAACAATTGGTAAGAGCATGGAGGGTGATGTTGCGAAACCTCCTGGCTTGACGAAGAAGTCTGCAGTTCCTTGCGAGCCCTTTTGGGGCTCACGACTGGCCCCGCCTCGACTGATGCTCGGGGGGCAGCAGGTTCAGGAACTGGCCTTTTCCTGTGAGCCGATTGTGGCAAATCTGGCTGGCTCGGGGTGATGGTCCTATCGGAGTCTGTTGGACCCAATTCTCCTCGATTGGATTGTGTGTCCTCGCTGGAGGTGTCTTCGACGGAAGCCTGTAAGGAAAAGGGGAGCTAGTAAACACAAGCATGTTTGCAAGGATGAAAGAGATCAACCAAGGCATGGATCAGCGTACATGCGAGCTTTCTGGAGAAGGGCTCCGGTGCCTCAGGGTCTTCCTGGCAGCTACCTTCCTCACCACCGTTCTTGTTTTAGTTGGAACTCGAGAGGTGGCAGACCCAGAAGTGGCTTGGATCTTGGAAGCCGATTGTGGTAGTATCGGCTGGTTCTGCATCACGACCTTTTTAAACGGTGGCGAATTTTTGCAGAAAGGGACCACAGGAGCTGGTGGGAAGAATTCGAAGGGGGAACCATCATCGTGTGTAGGTTCAGGACTATCTTGTTGCTGCAAGGAGACAGAGCGGGTTATTAGAAGGATCATTTGGGAACTGCATCAAGAAAATTTACAAGTAATAGTACCTGTTCTACGGGGATATCATAGTCAGCATCGAGCTGTTTCAGCAACGATCCCAGGGCTCTTCTGAAAGCATGAGTCTTCCACATCGCCCACCAGTTCTCAAAACCATCGGTTGATGAAGTGAAAATGAGGTTGTTGGGAATTGGGATGGTTAGAGCATCGAAGAAGGAGTAACACCTTTGACTGGTGAGAGGATCGGGCAGGTCAGCTCTGCTCTCTGTAAGATGGTGGAGAAAGAAATGGGGAGGTACTTGCCCAAGGCCAAATTGCCGAGCCACTACGACTGGCTGGTAGAATTCATATCCAGGCTTGATTATTCTATTGGATGTGCTCATGCCAACTGGAAGAAAGCAGGGACGGATCACAATAGAAAACAGCTGCCGAGTGCTGGTGTCATCGGCAAAGTTGTCTAGCCTGAAGGAGAGTGGATTTTCAAAATGTTCCGATTCTTCCGTGTAAGGAAAGAAGATAGGATTATCCAGGCCTTGGAAGAAAATGCTGAACCATTTAGATGCTTCCTGAGGGATCAGTTTGCTACCTGGCAGTCTGTACAGAGCTTGGCCATAGCTGGTACATCGGATCTGCTTCCCTTTGACATTTGGAAAGGTGCAACTCGCCAAGAGGGGGAAGTTTGGGACATGGTTTTGAAAATACAGCTGGGCCCATAGCTGAATGAACCACCAAGGACCTCCTGTTTTGACTGCTAGGCCGGAGAATAATTTGACAGACATCAACTGGAGATATCGATAGACTTCTCCAAGGAACAGTTTGCCGATGCCAAGTTGAGTGCCTTTGGCAAGTTCGTGGGCCAAGGAGAGGTAATTCTTGGTTGGAGCCAGGGAAGGGCCACAGAATATGAAATGTTCCAGCTAGAAGTTGAGGAAAGCCGTGTGTTCTTTCTCTGTGACAGGGCCTTTAGTTTTCATGTGTTTTTGAAGATAGGCACCCCAGTTCGTGCAGTCTGTTTTAGAAGAAAGCTTGTAGGGGACCTTTGTCAACTTGAAAGCAGAGGGGCTGGGTGATGTAACGTCCAGACCGGTAATCATCACCACGTCTAACAGAGTTGGTGTCATGGGGCCATGACCAAACATGAAGCAGTTCAGAGCATCGGACCAGAAATAGCCGATGGTTTTTAGAAGATTTTCATGTTTCTCCAGGGGAGACAATGACAAATGCAAGGCGTCAGCTATTCCTGTGGTTTCCCATTGAGATTGGTAAGTTTTGGCTACCCTGATGAACCAAGAGACCCAATGTTCAGGAGGATTAGGCCAGGCTCGCAAGCAGTCGGCCCAAGAATTCAAATCTAGGTTTTGGCTTGCGAAGGGGATTCTGTTTGCCTCGCAAGAGATCAGATGGGCAGGACTAGATTCTGTCCGGGGGCCAAGACAGAGAGAATTTGGGAGAGAAGGATGCGGCAGCAGGATGTCTGAAACCTAAAAATTTAACGGTGGAATAAAGCATTAATTCAGGTGTTTGCTATTAATTCTAGCGCCGTGTTCAGACTACGAGGAGCAGGCGTACCTTCAGACCAGAGACCGCTGTGTTGATATTGGACGATTCCGCCATCTTGTTTGCCGGCGGAGATGGATCTATGCGATTGGGGATTGAGGGTGCTTGTCGCGGTAAGCTCGATCTATGCGGTGAGGAAATTGGAGATCTGGTCTAGCCTTTTTGAAGAAGGTCGCAGGTTACCGTTTGAAGTTGGAGAGTGGCCGTTCAGATTTATCTAAATATGCGACCAAATTTGACCTTGTCAATGTTTGTGGGGAAAGTCGATGTGTTACCATCGGCTCGTTGGGCTCTGACTTGGTTGACCAAATGAGCGTAGTATGGTGAAAGCCGATACGTTGCTATTGGCTTCTGGAGCGTTGACTTATTTTGGCTATCGGCAAAAGGCGAATTGGAAAAGCAATCTTTGTTGATTCAAAAGACGATTATTTACAATGGAGCCGATTGCTTACAAAAGGGAATCTACTGCTAAGAACTACTACTACTAGTTCCTAATCTAGAGGCCGGTGTCGTCGTCACTGTCCTCGCCGTCGTCGTCCTCGCTGTCATCAGCGCTGCTGCCAGCGTCGTCTTCGTCGCTGCTGCTGAGGATGTCAGCGGGGGCCTCCTCGTCCTCGTCGTCGTCTTCGGTGTCCTTGCTGGACCCGGCGCCGAAGCGCTTCACCGGAGGGTATTCCTCGGAGGAGGTGTCCTCCTCCGCTTCCTCCTCCTCGTCGGAGGATTCGACGCCATCCCATGACCAGGCGTCGTCGGAGCTCTCCACCTCCAGTTCCCCGTCGACCAGGAACTGGAGGCCCGCCTCGCCGTCGGTCAGGGACTCGTCGTCCTCCGACCAGGCGGCGAAGTCCCAGCCCCTCTCGTCCCACCAATGTGGGGCGAGAGCCTCGTACGCCGCCATTGGCGGGTGTTCCGGCGTCGGCTCTCGGTCGCTCATCGTGTTGGAAGATTGGGAGGAAAGGGCGGATGATTCGGAGGAAGAAGAGGAGGCCATGGCGGAGAAAGAGGGTTTTTTCGGCGGAGGAAGAGGGTTTTTTGGCTAAGGGAGGAAGATGGGGGCTGCAAACTGCTCAGATGAATTTAAATAAGGGGAATAGTGGGAGACGGTTCAATGCCATAGCAGTTTCCATAATGTGGTGCCAAAACGGTCAAATCATGCACTGCGGAGGAGTTGAGAAGACAGGGCATCATGATGAGGGGGTGGCGTGACGATTCTACAACGCATTCTGGCAACGCGTGACCCGATACAAAAAAAAAGAGGAGAAAAAACATCAACAGAGTGGTTTTGGAATTATTATTGCCAAAACCAGGGGGGCATGTGTTATCGCCATATTTTGGCCAAAGGAGGAGATAGGCCGTAATCATGATGGGCTTGGAAAATACATATATGCAACGTGTTGTTGAATCGGCCTTGTGCGTGGATTTGGGCTAAATTGCCCGTGTATCTTATATTGTAGTAGGTTACGTTTCGGTTTAAGTAAAGAGATAGGATTGCTAGGTTTATTCCAAAGATAGGAAGTCTCCGGACTATAAATATGTACCTAAGGTTATTGAGAAAAGGAGGACGATCACGTTCACAACAAACACAATCTCGGCGCATCGCCACCCCTTGTTTCTAGGGTTTTTCTCGGGTAAGTGTCATGCTGCCTAGATCGCATCTTGCGATCTAGGCAGTATCTACTTATGCGTTATTTGGTGTTACTCGTGCTGAAGCCTTGTTGATGGCGAGTAATACTTTTATCATAGATTTGTTTAGGCTAGCATCGGTACTTTTTGCTATGATTGCTTAGCTATGCTGCCTTTGCTTGTCTCGCTGCCTTTGCACCTTTTCCCGGGTGTAAGGGTAGCATATTGCTTGATCTTTATTCCGTCGTTTCGATCCGTTATAGTTTTGCCTTGTTTTCCAAGGTTTAGTTTGATATCCATGTGGTCAGGCCTTGCAAACGGGTTGAACGATCCAGTAGTACGTAAAGATATAGTTTGCTAATCCGAGAGGAGTTGTTCCGGGAATTGACTTTACGTCGGTTGTTAGGCCTTCTCTAGGGTTAGTTTTCTATCATCTTTTGTATTTACCAGGCTCAATTACGTGTAGGATGTTCCAATTACGTGGTGAAAACGTTAAACTGTCGTAGATCGATTTAACCTGTATTGATGAAGCAAAACCCCATGTTATCATAGATCTAATGCAGAACCATGGGATAATCGGCTCCAAGAGCCGATTCACAGGGAAACCTGGGAGCCGGTTGCGGCTCGAATTTTACGTATGTTTGTTTGCCATGCAGGAAACCAATCGAAGCAATCCATCACCTTCCTGATCAGGTATAGGTCAGGTGGCACGCCCTCGAACCAGCCAGGACGTGTGCCGGAGTTTTGCGGGCCGTTGCCCGAGGGACCAGGGCCCACCAGCAGTCCTGGGAGCCTCCCGGCTCTCCGTGTTGCCCGTCGCTGCTCGCCGGTGGGTTTTGGCAGGCAACACTAGGTTGTCGTGACCCCGAGGTGGCAACACCGTCTGCATCACAGTCCAACACGCCCCAAGGTGACCATTCTGGCGATCATCACTCCACATCCGAGGACGAGTCGAACACACCTGAGGTAGTAAAACCATTGCATCCCCCACTAACCCTTTCATTACTATATGTACTTACCAATCTTATTTTGTTGACAGCTCCAAGGTGAGGAAAGCATCTCTGACGAGATGACGTTGGGAAACTACACTCGATACAAGGTCCACGAGTGGTCCGACTACGTGCTCAAGCTTCTGTTATTTTCAGAAGCTTCTATTATTTTCAGAACCCATGTGTGGCGCCATGAGGCATGGCATTGCACGGTGCAACGTCCAGGTATGGTCGTTGCCCATTTCCCGACCACCACCATGGCCCCATCCGTCCATGTCGCTCCTAAAGCGTTTTATCTTATGTCTTCCACGTCCAACAACCTTCCATTTAAGATCTGGCCATAGTTGAATTCCATGGTACTCCGCCATTGTGATTGGTCCAGGTATGGTGAAATCTAGGAGACCATGTCTTCTTAGTAGTCTCAATAGATAACTTGGACTCTCTCATCGTGAGCGGATTATTATAGTACAAATATCGCTTGCGAGACGCCATGAGCAAGAGCGAGCATGCAAGATGAAGCAACGATGGCCTTCCGCATGTGCACTCACAAGTCTTGAGAGAGTAAGGCTTATGAGCGAGACCTTGAAAACTCGGCCTCCGTGTTGGATACCATCAGTCGTTGTACCTCCGGGCTCCATAACTTAGTAAATTAGCTCGTCATTATCATATTCCGTGACAACTTGGGAAGCCGCTTTCCTTGACTGAAATTGCATCCAATCGTCAACCTTAGGTGGGTACTTGTATTTGTAATTGTTTTTGTTGTCCTCGCAATCTGCCAGTCCGTTTCATGTGAGTATTTCAGAAAATACTCATTCATCATGTCGAATGTATATCGGACTATTGCCATGACGGGCAATGCATAGACACCTTTGAGCAACTTGTTGAAGAATTCTGCCATGTTGCTTGTCATTTGGCCATACCTCCGGCCACCTTCATCGAAAGCTCGTGCCCACTTTGACATATGTTCAATGTTCCTATTAAGAAACTCTCGACCACCTGCATTGAGTTATTTGTTGGCTAGCAATTTGTTGTACAAGTTAGAGAAACAACGTTCTGTGAAAGCGAGACAACAATCTTGTAGATCATCGGACAAATCCTTGCTCTTGCATGCCCTATAGAAGTTTGCACAAAAGTGTCTCATGCACCAACGATGGTGCAATGGAGCATGTCCGGGAATATCAACCATCACCGCATTAAGAATTCCTTGATGACGGTCAGAGATGACACATATTTCCCTTTGATGGGTTAATATCTTGGTTCTCAAAAGATGGAAGAACCACTCCCAATTATTATTGTTTTCTGCCTCCACCAAATCAAACGCCAAAGGAATCAACCGGTTGTTGGCACCATTGGCTATTGCAACCAAGATAGTGCCCTTGAATTGTCCGGTCATAAAGGTTCCATCAACGGAGATGACCGGCCTACAATGTTCAAAAGCCCGGACATATTGCTCAAAACCCCAAAATGCATGGCCAAAAACTCTAACGGTTCTTCTGTTTATTATCCTTGTCTTGTTCCCATAAGGTTCAACCACATGAACCATGCCCGGGTTAGCATTGGCCATCGCTCCCAACAACCTTGGGATTCGGTTATAAGATTCCTCCCAATCACCGTACAACATCTTGAACGCGGCTTGCTTAGCCTTCCATGCCTTCCCGTACTTCACCTCGTAGTGAAAGAGGGATTTCACAAGCTCCATGACCATCTTGATGCTCATTATTGGAAATGACGCGATGTCATTGGAAAGCCTATAAGCAAGGAACTCAGAGGTGAGTTGTCGGTGCTCATGCTTCGCATCCTTGCCATCCACCATCGGGCCTCGGCACAGGTGAGTTGATACACAACTAGATATGTGCCATTCGGGACCTCCCTTGAATGGTATTGCATGCACAATCCAAGGACATCCTTCCTACTCGCACTTCACCGTGTAACGCTTCTTGATGTCCGAGTGCACGACCGTATAAGGACGATGATGCTTCACCGAGAAGTCCTTTATCCATTGCTTAAATTCCAACAAGGTCTTAAACCTTGATCCTTTGCAAAAGCCATTATTCATGTGATTGCCATCCCGATGATAAATTGTCCTTGGTCCAAGAACTATGCCCTTCCCACCATCAACCGTGGCTTCATCCGCGAGACTAAGATCACGAAACAAAGGCACCTGATGATCCCGACCCAATATGGTATCGTGGATTTCAGCCTCTCTAGCCGTGAACCCCTCCTCGTCAACTTCTTCTTCGGGACCATCATCATCCGAGTCTGATGCATAGACTCGAGAATATGGGAGGTCACGGTCCATGTCATCTTGTGTGATATATTTGTCCAAATATCCAACATTGTTGTCGTGGAGTTCAACATCATCATATTCACCCCCACAATTATCATTGTCCTCTTCCAACACTTCGTCTTGGTGTCTTGAAATCGGGCTCAATGTTTGGGTCAAAGTAGGTTCACTCCATATCTCTTGGTCTACGGGTGGAGGACTCGTAGTACTCAATGGGGAGGCAAGACGGTTCAAGTCCAAAGACAATGAACTATCAACTTTCTTGGTGGCAAATAGCTCAAGATCCTTGTCTAATGATTCGGCCACCACCTCCTTGTATGCAAGCCAACGGGCCTCGGAGAAGATACGCATGGTCTTCCAACATACATGCATTCCCAAGCGAACATTATGTCTTCCCTTCAACTCAACAACATCATTTGGGTCCATCCATTTCAATTCAATTCTCAATTGCTCCAAGACCTCAGCATAGGTTGGAGTACGCTCAAACACCAAATCAAGCTCGTCCGGGTCCGGGTCCGGTTCTATGTTACCTCTCAAAAAAGCATCCTTGTCTACATGGCGAACATGAAAAATTCTTGCCATGCCTAAGATAATCACAACAAAAATACCATGGTCAACATACTCAATACATACAAATGCTACCATGAACAAAATGCCCTACCCATATGCCAATGCAACAACATTCTACCATGCATCTTACAAAACAACCTAGGGTTTGCAAGATATGTGCCAAAACAAGAATTCAATGGGTGAAATCAAAAAAGAAGGGGAATAATACCTCAAGGCACTTGGGGGGATCGAAATCCATAGAGAGAGGCTTCCGATTTGGGCACTAGGAGGGAGGAGGTTGAGGGAGGAGCCGAGCCGCCGCTGCTGTGGTGCGAGGTGGGAGAGGAATGAGGCCTGGGTCGGGGGAGGGCCGGGCGGCGCGCGTTTACTAGCCGTAATGTGCGGCGCGACACGATGTGGCGTTGCACTACACAGTGCGACGCCATGATACGTGGCCCCGCACTAACGGAACCGGGGCCCACGAGGCCACGGGCGAGCCACACTGTCAGGCGCGCAGCACCATGGGTAACGGCGTTGCTCTTCAGGGTGCGGCGCCACCGTGTATGGTATTGCAAAAGGGGTTAGTCCAGTAAATTTGTTTTCGCCAGAGTTCATTTTGTGAATTTGTTTTTTAGAGGTTATTTCTGTCTAAATTGCCTCAGGGCTACTCCACTCTCACCTCGTGACATGGCCAGAAGACCACGATACATCAGTAAGACCACTTTCTTGTTGATTTATTCATCTTTGCATTTCTTGCTTGATTCATTCATGTCATTGTTGCATCTGTGCCAAAAGACAGTTCTTCACATACCACTTTTTCTTCTGTCTAACACTTTGCATGAATGCAGATTATGGAAAATATACTCTCTCCGTCCAGAAATATAAGACATTTTAGTTTTGTAAAATGAATATATCTAGACTCCTTTTAATGTATAAGTTCACTCTAAACCTATATATATATATATTAAAATACGTCTAGGTACATTCGATTTATTAAGCTAAAATGTTTTATATTTCTAAACGAAGAAGTATTTTGTAGAGCATTCGTACTTACTAAACTGATATCACTGGACAAGCCGAAAATACTAAGACCGGTTCGTGTCAAAGAGGAAGGACATGGACATGGAGATAATAAGCACTAGATGGGTGGATGGAATCTGTCAAGGACTTGTAACTATGAAATGGGAGTGCTACGCGTCCCCTGGATAACACACACCCCCCTCCCTCCTTCCCGATCCTTGGCCTCCCCTGCTGACACGTGTTCTTCTAAAATCTCAAAATCCCATTTTTGCTATAAGTATACCCATTTTTGTTACAAATAGTTCCACTTTTGCTACATGTAGCAGAAAACAGTTTGGTAAAAAAAAGAACTGACAGACAAGACCTCACTGAAGAGTTCGTCGAAGACCTTGCAGACGACCTTGTAGCAAAAAAATGTTCTAATATAGTAAAACCAATTTCGCTGGAGACTCTCGCCTAAACAAATGTCGCCGGAGACCTCGTAGCAAAAAATTTACGCTATGGTAGCAAAACCATAAATTGTGTGAAAATAGCAAAAAAAATATGAATATGTAGAAAACATAATATGCTAAAGTAGAAAAACGCCAGTAGCAACGCCAACCAACTAAAGTAGCAGACGCTTTAAATTATGGTAGCAATGATGGACGCGGTATGTAGCAGAGGGGTAATATTACAGTGGTTAAAACTCACATAAATCATCGTAGAAATTAGGGAACATCTAGGTAGCAAAACTATAAAACAAAACATCAACCACGCCTTCGCGTCCCCACGGTAGCACAACGGACCCTGTCGGTGTCGACCTACAAGGTAGCAGGGAAGACGCTGGAGGTAGGACGAGCCGTTGGTGCTTGGAGTCGTTGTAGGAGATGGAGACGGACGACGACGCAACCGAGCTCGAGGGGGATGCGCGGAGCTCTTGTAGGGCGGCGCGCCTGAAGGAGAAGAGGGAGGTGTGGTGACCTAACATACCACTGCATTATGTAGTATACTATAGTCGTTAACATAATACCAATAAAACACCATTCATTAGTATTATATCTCTCAGAGTGGTACAACAGAAACACATCGGGTCCAAGACATGACTATAGGTTACAACTCGACTCTTTATAAAAGATCCAGCGAACACTCTAGATTAAAGAGATAGAAAGAAATTTCTTACAAAGAAGAACCAAAAATAATCAACTCATAACTATCATGATAATAAGATTAGCATCTAACTATTTGGCTTGCATTGCTGCTATTGCAACACTCAGTAGAAGTAGATTCTATAGCTAGATATTATATTCCCATCTAATCATCAACTTCGTCTTCACTTTAGTTGATGTATATGTTGACTTTCTTGACTTCATTGAAGAGCTTGATCTTCTGATGATGACTCCTTGAGCATAAGAGGTTAAGAAGATACGTTGAGTACGAGCGTACTCAGCAAGTTCACTAAAAAGGAATGTTCGATGCACTATCTACAGCCATAGACCATAGGTCGTAGGCAATACAGGTTTTTGTAAACATTTCTTCGAATGTTGCTTTTATTTTGAAAAGCTATGTCCCTCAGCTTTCATAGGTTTACCAGAACTTTCATGGAGTTCCTTTCCTACCGCGTTCGTAGCTCCTTCCTGGAACAGGGAGTAACAAGTTATAGTTCTTACACTCTGCAGAGGTACGTTACTTTACCCATAAAAGACCTTAGCTTTGTTGCACATCCGAGTTGCGGGCTTGTTCACACTTCCTTGGTGTGAGGCCCAGACTAAGATACAAGCCAATCACTGCCCTTCTCGGCGACCCCATATGTCTGCACGATCCTTTGGGCCGAGCTACATCTCCGTTAAGCCCCCTTTCGGGCAAGCTATAACCCTGATGAGTTCCCGAAGACTCTACAAGCCCCCTAGCAAGCTCCATAAAGGTCTAACTATACCTCTGGTGGACGCTCATAGATAATCTAGAGACCAAAATCGTGGGGCCTAAGGGTTCCCACCCATATGCTAGATCCACACAAGGAATCACAGCGTCACGTTAAGGTCGTCTTGACTACATACGAAAGGAAGAAGATCCGGCTGACTTCTCCATCCCATTCCAAATCTCATGGTTAACGTGTGATAGGCGCAAGAATCACTGGCGACATTGGTTGTTAAGTCCTAGATAATATGTTCCTTTACCACTAGAACTGTATAGTAGGTTATTACCATATGGTAAATAACCCATAATCATATTATTATGAAAATAGTGTTTTCTGACCTTTTTGAAATGCAGGTGATGACAACACTGGATTTGCAAAATATTTGATAGAAAATAACCAAAGGACATTGTAACATACCATCCTTTTGTGTAATCTAAATAAGATATGTTTGAGCATTGCATGCATGCATAACATTTTCACTCTAATTCAACCAAAGAAGAACAAACAAAACCCTAAACCCTAATAGCTTTCTCTCTCTTTTTGAATCAATTCAAATGGTTCCCATATTTTGAAAATTCCAAAAATGCATGGAGCTCAAATAGTTATAAGTGCCCCTTGATATTTTCTAATATTATACAAAAGTTTCTGTAAATTTAAATCATTCAAAACAGGTTTGAATTCAAAATATAAAAAGAAATCAGAAAACAGAATTAGAAAAGATTTCCTGGAAAAAAAAATCTAACTAACCCTCTCTGGGCTGAGCCCATCTCTCCCCTCCTCTCTCCCTGCCGCCAGCAGCGCCAGCAGCCAGCCCACCTCTGGCCCGTACCCCTTCGGCCTTTCCCCTCTCTTCTTTTTCCTCGCCGGCAAGCAGCTGCGTGCCGCAGCGCCCGCCGTCGATCCTCGCCGGCGTTGCGATGCGCGCCGCCGCCCTTGGAGCCCTGGATAAGACCCGCCTCGATCCCCTCTTCCTCCCAGTACCAGTTTCACTTCGTCTCTCCCTCTTTGCCGTTTTCCCCCAAATGGCCGAACCCTAGCCGCCGCTGTTTCCGCTTGTCGCCATCGCTGGAGAACGCCCCAAGCCTCGCTGTTGGACCTGGGAGCTGCGCCTCGTAGAGCTGAGCCTCCCCTCCGAAGGAATCGGCCGCGGGTGCTCAGAATCATCGACGTCAACCTCATCTCTTCCGATGCCGGCCACCATCGATTACTCCTCCGCCCGAGCTCTCCTCGCCTCCCCGACACCACCGTCATGCTCCTGGTGAGCCACCGGTGCTCAAGCACCTCTCCGTTTCATCCCTTTCCCTCTGTAGCCTCTTCCCCGCGCGTGCCTGACGCCGCCGCCGCTGGAGCTCGTCGGAGTCGACGCTCTGGTGGTCATTCCACAGTGGCGCCGCCACTTCTTGGCTCCCCGCACTCGCCCGCTTCCAGCGCGCTACTCCTCGTCGCCCCACGAGCCCTGGATCAGTGGATCGAGCCTTGATCTGTAACTCATTTTCATTTATTAATTGTTTTGTAAATAATTTCTATAAATAGAAATATATGACAGGTGGGCCCTACCTATCAGGGTTTTAATCATTTCCATAAATATTTTCTCAAATTAATAAAAGTCTGACATGTGGGCCCAAGTTTGGAAATTAATTTAAATATTCCAAAAATGTTTAAAATGAATTAAAATTTGGGAAATTCATAACTAATTCATTTTAATTCAGAAAAATACAAATAATATACCAAAATGTTCAGAAAAATGAAACCTATCTAACTAAGCTATAATCATACATTGTTAATCAACTTTGATAGAAAGTTTAATTAGAAGAACCAATTGATCCCCACAGGTGATTCCGATGATTCCCCTGTTTTAGGGTTTGGATCTTCGGACCCCCCTTTAATGTGATCAAGCATGCTTTAGGGTTCAATTCAACACTATTTAACTTGTCATATCATCCATATTGTATGAGCACTGCACATGCCATGTGTTGAGTGTTGCTTTCTCTTTTCCGGTGATTGGTTCTCGCGAATAGGAACCGAACCCGAAGCTGAAGTCAACGCCACCGAAGAGCAGTATCAGTCCAACAACGGACAAGGCAAGCGAAGCCCCACTCATACATATGAATCCTATGATTACAAAGTATTTCATTCTCGTCATATGCATTCGGTTCAAACAGTATTTTATCAATAGCCAGAGTAATCCTATCTGATGCATTTTAACCTTTGTGAACTATATTACCTGATCCACCGCTCCTAGCATAACTAGGGTTTGGATTCTGAGCGTCGCTAGTGCCACAGTTCAGTTAAGCTTAGCCATGCTTAGTGGTCTGATGCTAATCACTCATGTGATGCACCGGAGATGCGAATGAATCCTGTATGGTAGGATGAGGTGATGTGATCAGAAATGGATGATAAACATGCTAAGGCTTGTATGGGAGGCCACGTGGGTTGTGGTTTTTATAGTCCCATACTTGCCACCCCTAGGACCCGATGTTCTTGCCTCTTGAACCAAGACGAGCGTACAACCACACGGGGGCCTGGAAACCCCCTCGACCAGCTAACTTGCCTAGTAGATTCCATGAGTCACATATTTTGGGCTTTCCATTTGACATACGCATCTTGGTTGTTCTTGAATGGAGGTGAAGGAGGTGCATTCATAACAGGCACGTAAGCGTGGCCGGGAATAAGAGATGCCCGACATCCGTAATCTTGAACCCTGCGCACATCATTAGGGACCGGCTTCGGGACTTGACCCGTTATGAAGACATCTCCCTAGTGCGTGACTCATGGTCTCGGCGAAAGCAAGGTAAAGGTCGTGGTCAACCACTCTCTACCGGCCTTCCAAGGAAGAGGGCTAATAATCTGGCATTAAGAATCGGTTGGTACGTGTGGGTAAAGTTGTGCACCCCTGCAGGGTTATTAATCTTTTCAAAAAGCCGTGTCCACGGTTATGGACGACTTGGGAATGGACGTGAAGATCATAGAGAACTATAACCGAATGTTAAAACTTGCCAACTAAAGTGAGATCCGAAATACTTCCTCGGGGTTGTTGAGGGGATAGTCCAGGAAGAGTGGTTCAGTTGATGATGATGCTTGGTGGATATCAAAGATGAATTTAAGAGCTATAGTTGAAGTCTTCTTATCCCCTTTTGAAAATGATCTGATTAGACAAGTTCCTTCTTCCTCTTGTTTTGAAAAACCAAAGATGGCTTTATGAAAAATAACTCCACTAGCCATAAGTCTTGCGGAGTACACCATGTACTCAGCCTTGCTCGTTGATGTTTTCTACAGATGATGCTACCCTAACTGAAGGTGGTTTCTACGTCGAAGTCAACGAGTAGTCGGGGTTCCTGGGCAACAGCCTAGGATCTATGGAAGGGTCGCTACTTTTGTTATGGCCTCTTAGGCCCTTTGCTAAGTTTGTTGTTTAGAACAACTTGTTTGCTTCCGTTGTTTGATGTAATGATGGGTCTGTGACCCTTGGCTTGTATAACTAGTTTGTAACTCTCTTAAGAGTTTACCTTATTAATTTATGGTTTGTATGTTCTGTAATGTTACCGATCTTCCCCTGCACGTTTTGGAATTTAGGTTAGGCTTATATCAGATGAGGATCTGGTATTTGTCTAGCCCTGATCCCGGGTCGTGACAGATTTTGGTATCAGAGCAGGACTGCCTGTAGGAAACCCTTCTAGTTGGTCGATGTTGAGTCTAGAGTTTGAGAAAACTATTTGAAAGCTAAAAACTATTTGCAAAACTCTGAATAAGACTCTTTTTACTCCTTACCCAAGGTTGTTCTATTGCTGAGTTATCTTACCTTGTTTTCTTTGCAAAGTTTTCACTTCTCGTCTATCATTTCAAATTTTAGGATATACGGGTTTGGGTTATTTTTTCCCTAAGTACTCCGTACCTGGTTGCAAGGCTCAGAGTTTCCAAGATATATCTGTGCAACTGAAGCATTGTTTTTTTCAACTTTTCTAAGGATGCCCCTAATCTCGCTCCCAATTCTTTTGTGACTTGATGGTATCATATCATGCTTGCATTCCATTGTTATGGTTTGTATTTAAGTTGGTAGCGTATACGTTTTGTATGCTTGTTCTACTGCCATACTTAATGCATTGATATAGTTCTCATCCACATGTTCACCTCTACCATGATCCTTTGATTTGGTTTTGCCATCCTTTGCTGTACCCTTCTGGTGAATCCATTCTCATGGTTTTTGTTTTCTTCTCAGGATGCCGGCTGGTACTCGTGGTTCTGTTGGCCGTCGAGGACACAACGATGCTGATCAGGTGACATGGTTATACCCCGCGGGTACATGATCTCAGCATACCTGGTCCAGCCCAAGGAAGGCCCATGACAAATATACGCCGGCCCATGAAGATTTTCGGGTGGCCAAGGCCCATGACGCCTTCAGATCCTTGGAGAGCAAGACTAGAGTAGATAGGAAATTCAAAGGAGTAAACCCTAGAACCTGTAACCGACTAGATCTGTGCCTGGGACCTGCCTAAGTCTATATAAAGGCCAGGAGGGCATGACCTAGATCTCTCTCTCATACTTCCGCATACACACCTCCACGCCAGATTGCATCTGCGCACCCCTGTAATCACCAGTTCCGCCGCAATCAAGAGTAGACAAGCAGTAGTAGGGTTTTCCCTCCGGGGGCCTGAACCTGGGTAAACCTCGTGTCCCCGTGTTGCTTGTTTGCTAACCGTTCCGCGATCTCCAGCATCCCCATCTTCTCTAAAACCCAAGTCCATAACAATGGGCATTGACGAGATTAAACCTCGTCAATTGGCACCGTCTGTGGGAACTGGGGACGCTGATTGTGCGATCGTGACGGTCCCGACCCGAGCGATCTACAACTCTGTGGCGACAGAGAGTCACCTCCTCTTTGGCGCTTTCGACTTCACCGCCCACTCACCGGCCACCATGAAGGACTTCGAGCCCGTAGGCGACGGACTCGAGATCCTGTTCGGGAGCTTCTGCTTCCAGGTGGGGCAAACCGGCACCCGCCGCCTCTCAGAGCGGGTGCCCTTACCCTTAATCAGGCCCGCTTCGTGGGCCCCAGACCCTATGCTACGCACATCATCATCAACAGATGAGTCATACGATAGCAACAGATGCAACTCTGATCTATGCGATCCGCCATCGGATGAAGGGACCTATGGTTCCGGATCCGAAAGTTGTGGCAGCAGCGGACCAATCTACGAGCGCTACCAATGCGCCGTAGTCATCCAGGGCGACGTGGAGCAGCAAACACCCAACCCGCCGCCCAACCCGACACCTAACCCGCAAGACCGAAACGGCGGGAACAGAAGAAGCCAGTCCCCCCCACCCGAAGGGGATAACACCGGCCATGTCATCCACCTTAGCAAAGAAGGATGGGCCCAGGCACACGCCGCCGTGGCGGGCAGCATGATCCTGCCTGCAGACACCTCACGGGACCTGCTGATGGCCTACCATCTGCTCCTGATCGAGGAGCACAAGAAGCAGGTCAAGATGCAAGAGGTTCTCGACAAACGCAAGCAAGCAGCCTTGGAGTCCAGCGCGCGACGAGCTGCGCTCTCCGCCATGGGCATCGGCTCGAGCTCGAACGGCAACCACGGCAACAAGCACTGCTCCCGAACGGAGAACATGGACCCTAAGGAGCGCCGTGAGGTGACCCGAACCCTCCACGCATCCTTCATGGAGATGGATGCCAACGGCAACATCATCCCGAAGACACCGCAAGCTGCGATCATAGCGGCCACTGCGTACCTCGTGGCCCACCCACCTCCGGAGGGGGACCCAAAAAGAGTCATGCACAAGTCCGCACTCACCGGACTCGGACTCGTCAGAGCTGCGCTCCATCAAGAAACTCCTACGGAGCCGAAAAATAAAGCTACGGTCAGGTTCGACCGCAGCCCCACTCTTTCATCCGAAGAAGAAGACCATGACCTTCCTCGTAGGCACAAGAGCTCGCGTCATCGCAGCCGCGATTACGACGCCAGAGACGCGCTAACACAACGCAAAATTGACAAAGCACGAGCCAAGCGCGCATGCTCGTCTGAATCCGAGATGGATGAAGACGAAGGAGAACTCTGCGGAGCCCGGTGCTTCAGCAGATCTGTCCGACGGACACGGATGCCGCGAAATTTCAAGCTTCCTTCGGATACTCCGAAGTTCGACGACACACAAGACCCCAAGGCATGGCTCAGCGACCACCTGTCATTCGTCAAGCTGCACGGTGGAAACAAGGAAACCGCCATGCAATGCCTTCAGCTGCAGCTGAGAGGCGCAACTCAGATCTGGCTTAGCAGCCTATCCTCAGGATCCATCCGAAGTTGGGAGGAGCTGGCTTACAGTTTCATCCGAAACTTCAAAGGCACCAGTAAGAGGCCCGCCTCGATCGAGGAGTTGCGAGCCTGCACTCAACGAACAGGCGAATCCATTCACTCGTACATACTGCGCTGGTCCAACACCAAAAACTCCGCGGCGCACATCTCTGAAGAAAGGGCCATCGACGCCTTCAAGGACAGCGTCAAGCGCTAGGACTTCAAGGAGGAACCCGGGTGCGTCAAGCCCAAGACACTTGACCACCTCATGGACATCGCAAACAGGTGGGACGACGGTGAAGATTCCGTCCACCGGGCACAATCGGAGGAAGAGGACGATTACGGCCAACGACGGGAACACCGTAACAAGAGGAGACCGCGCGTCTATGACGATCGCGATGGACCCGACATGGTCGCGGCCGACTACGCCGATCGCCGCAACGATGCCAACCGCAACAGTGGCGGATACCGCGGAGGAAACTTCCGTGATGGAGGACGCCCAGCACAGTCGTGGCAGCGCCGCGATCGCGATAACGAACCCTCAGCATACGAAAAACTTTCGGGTCCATGCACCATCCACTTCTACATCGACAAGCAGGATGGTAAGAAGAAGGCAATCCACATGCTCAAGGACTGTCGCGAGTTCCAGAAGCTCAGCGAAAGCACGGCTCAGATGAGGCAGCAAGCTCCACCCCCTGGGTTCGGAAACGCACCCGCACCAGGTGAAATAGCGCATGGAGCTCCTCCACCGCCACCTGTAGGAGGCCCAAACCGACCAGTCGCACCAGCACAGAACAACGCTGGGCACGGGTATCCCCCACCGAAAGGAGCACTGATGATCTAGAAGGGGCGCCCCATGAATAGGGTGCAGAAGAAAATCACCCGTCAGATCAACCTGGCCGTGACAACTCCACCCGCCATCCCTGAGTACCTCAGCGGATCGGAGTCCTGCACGTTCAGTCGTTCGGATCATCCTTGCCAGATCCCTCGCCTAGGTCATGCTGCCCTGGTGCTGGAGGCGTAGATCGGAGGTTTCGAGATGAGTCGCGTCTTCATGACGGCAACAGCGGCATCAACTTGATGTTCGCAAGTACTCTAGCAGCAATGTGGATCCCGCTGTGTAGCCTGGAACAGTCAGACACAACGTTCCACGGCATCGTCCCAGGAAAGGGCATATTCCCCCTGGGCAAAATATGGCTCGACGTCATCTTCAGCAAGCCGGACAACTTCCGATGCGAGCGGCTCGAATTCGAAGTGGTGGACTGGCCATCACAATACCACGCCATCCTCGGGCGTGTAGCATTTGCAAGGTTCTTGGCTGTACCACACTACGCGTACCTGCTACTCAAGATGCCAGGACCCAGGGGCGTCATCACGGTCCACGGGAGCTTCACCCAATCAGACCACTGCGACAGGGACTTCAACAGAATCTCCCAGTCATTCGGCATGCAGGATGAGATCGTAAGGCTCCGCGAGGTGACGGACAATGGGGCACCCCCAGTCGCACGACAAAACGCACCTGACATGTCTTTCGACTCCACCCTCAACACAAAGAAGGTGCAGGTCCACCCGACGGATGCCTCCAAGACGGCGCTGATCGCCAATGACCTCAGCCCCGCATAGGAAAGCGCGCTCGTCGAATTCCTCCGTGAGCGCTGGGAAATCTTCGCCTGGTGTCCTGCGGACATGCCAGGAGTTCCCAGGGAATTCGCCGAGCACGCACTCAACGTCTTTCCAGACACCAAGCCCGTCAAGCAGTCCATCCGAAGACTGTTCGAGCCACGGGACGAAGCCATCGTGATGGAAATCAACAGACTACTCGCTGCAGACTTCATCAGGGAGATCAAAGAAAGCGAGTGGCTCGCAAATACATTGATGGTCCCCAAGAAGGACACGGACATCCTGCGGATGTGTGTGGACTTCATGTCGCTGAACAAGCACTGCCCAAAGGACCACTTCCCTCTTCCTCGAATCGACCAGATCATCGATTCGACTGCAGGATGCGAGAAACTCTCCTTCCTCGATGCCTACTCAGGCTACAACCAGATTCGACTCAAGGTCGAAGATCAAGAGAAAACGGCGTTTATCACACCGTTCGGAGTGTTCTACTACAACACAATGCCCTTCGGGCTAAAGAACGCAGGTGCCATGTACCAATGATGCATGCAGGCATGCCTGAAGGACCAGATCGGTCGCAACGTCCAAGTCTATGTTGACGACATAGTCATCAAAACCAGGGAAGCCAGAACGCTCATCGACGATCTCCGCGTGACGTTCGATAATCTCGACCGCTACAGGATCAAGCTCAATCCCGAAAAGTGCGCCTTCAGCGTCCCATCAGGATAGCTCCTTGGCTACTTCATCTCCCAGCGAGGGATCGAAGCAAACCTGAAGAAAATCTGGGCCATCATGGAGATGGAGAAGCCGAAGAATCTCAAGGGTGTCCAGCAACTCGCAGGGTGAATAGCGGCATTGAGCAGGTTCATCAGCCGCATGGGCGAGAAAGCCCTGCCATTCTACCAGCTGCTACGCAAGGCAGATAAATTCGAGTGGACACCCGAAGCGGACGACGCATTCGAAGATCTAAAGCGACTTTTCTCCACCTCACCTGTTTTGGTCACGCCAAAGAAGCGCGAGCCCCTGCTGCTGTACATAGCAGCCACACACCAGGTGGTCAGCACCGTGCTAGTGGTCGAGCGACCCGAAGAAGGCAAGACCCATGGGGTCCAACGCCCAATTTACTACCTCAGCGAGGTATTGACGCCAACAAAACAGAGGTACCCTCACTACCAAAAACTCGCCTACGACGTGTTCATGACGGCTCGTCGGTTGAGCCATTACTTCCAGGAGCACCAGGTGATGGTCGTCAATGAGGCACGCCTGAACAGCATCCTGAATAACCCAGAGGCCACAGGACGCGTGGCCCTGTGGGGCATCGAGCTGTCACCCCTAGACATCGTCTACGAGAAGCGACTCGCAATCAAGTCTCAGGTCCTCCCGGACTTCCTTGTACACTGGATGGAGCTGCAGCTGCCAGACACCCCAGACATGTCGCAGTCATGGACGATGCACTTCGACGGCTCCAAGCGTGAAGATGGACAGGAGTCGGGGTCATACTGACCTCCCCGCAGGGCGACAAGATGAAATATGTCCTTCGGATGAAATTTCGAGCTTCCAACAACGAGGCCGAATACGAAGCCCTTATCCACGGCATGAGGATGGCAAAGATCTGCGGCGCAACACGCCATGTCATCTACAGTGACTCCAACCTCGTCGTCCAACAGACGATGAATGAGTGCGACGCACACGCCGAAAACATGATCGCGTACCGCGCACTCTACAACGCACTCGAAGGAGAATTTGATGGCTGCGAGCTTCGGCACGTTGGAAGAGAAAGCAACGAGGAGGCTGACAGACTCGCCAACATCGGCTCCACCTGCGCAAGGGTGCCACCAGGTGTGTTCCTCGAACAGATCTGCGTGCCATCCATCAAGCAGAAATTCCCCAAGGGATCACCCGAAGAAGCAGAACACTCGGGGGCTGCGCTACCCGAAGGTCATGAAGGACCCGAAAAACTGGACACAGAGGTCGCTATGGTCAACCTGATGCAGGTCATGGCAGTCGAAGAAACCTGGACACATCCGTACCTCCAGTACTTAATAGACGGAGAACTGCCTGACAGCCCGACGGATGCCCGGCGCATATCTCGTCGGTCAAAAGCCTTCACCATCATCAATGGTGAGCTGTACAAGTGCAGCATTTTGGGTGTACTACAAAGGTGCGTCACCATCGGTGACGGGAAAACCATCCTCCAAGACATCCACGAGGGCATCTACGGCCATCACGCAGGCATCCGCTCCCTTGTCGCCAAAGCTCTACGAGCTGGATTCTATTGGCCAACGGCCATGAACGATGCAAAGGACATCGTCCAAAGATGCAAAGGGTGCCAAAGGTTCGCTGACAAACCACATGCAGCCAGGTCAGATCTCAGGCCCATACCTTTGGCCTGGCCCTTCGCCCAATGGGGCCTCGACATGATCGGCAAACTGCCAAGGTCCTCGAAAGGGGGGCACGTCTACCTCCTGGTCGTAGTCGACAAATTCACCAAGTGGATCGAAGCAATGCCGGTCACTAACCAAAAGGGGAAAACTGCCGTCAAGTTCTTTGAATCCATTGTCTATAGGTTCGGCATACCGCATAGCGTCATCACCGACAATGGATCGAACTTCATCTCCAAAGGATTCCAAGACTTCTGTGAAGGCCTCGGAATCAACATCACATACGCCTCTGTGGCACACCCGCAAACGAACGGGCAGGTGGAAAAGGCCAACGGCCTAATCGGCGCTGGCATCAAGAAGCGCCTCATGAGCCCACTCGAGCGACTCGCCGGAGCCTGGACGAAAGAGCTACCATCCGTCCTATGGAGCTTGCGTACCACGCCAAACAGCTCCACCGGCTACACGCCGTTCTTCATGGTGCACGGAGCCAAAGCCGTGCTACTAGCCAAAGTACGCCACCAGGCCCCCCGAGTCATCGCTTATAGCGAAGCCGAATCCACGGCTGCACTCGAAGACGCCGTCAACACACTCGACGAGGCACGAGACATAGCAGCAGCTCGATCAGCGGTGTACCAGCAGAGTCTCCACAACTACCACAGCCGACGGCTGCGCCCAAGGTCCTTCGTTGAAGGAGACCTCGTCTTGCGAATCAAGCAAGAGCGACCGAAGAAATTCGAGTCACCATGGGAAGGACCCTACATCGTCACCGAAGTCATCCCAGGTGGCGTCTATCGCCTCAAGCACGTGGAGTCTGGAGTCGCATACTCCAAACCATGGAACGTCGCACAGCTGCGATGATTCTACACCTAGCTACCTACCCCTTTACTTTCAATAAGGCTATTCAGCCAAGGCTACTCAGCCAAACAATGTACCTCCTCCATTACGATATAAATAAAGCTAAGTGTCTCGTCCCAAAAATTCCGTTGTTCTATTCGCACTTTTACTCCATGCTACAAACGCACTCGGGGGCTCCACCACTTCACGATTTCGTCGACTGAGGATAACACGTGTACGCCTGAGTAGCTGACCACGTCAGGCTAACGAAAAGGACACGTATGCGAACAAAGCACTACGTGCTCAAACAACAACCAAACCTTTATAAAAAAGGGCAAAACACGCCCAGTCAAATATATACAAATTTTACATTTATCTCTTTTACAGGCACTACCTATTCTGAAGAACAACCTGAGCACGCTGCTCAAATAGATCTACAACCTCTTCGGCATACTGCCTTACAGCCGCGTAATGCGTACGCATATCCCATACACCACCATCTGGTCGAAGGGGTGGCCCAGCCGCTACAGCGGACAGATCTACATCAGGGCGATGCAGCCTCACAAGGGACAACGTAGCCTTCACTCATGCGACGAGCTGGTGCCGCACCAATTCCTTGACACAATTCACATTCCGAAACTTCGACAGAAGACCAGAAAGGGTTGTTGGCGCAGCATCCAGCGGAAACATCACATGCAGAACCGACGCGAGCGAAGTCTGCACCTGACGAAGCACCCGCGATACTTGGTGAACGCGATCTTGCACCGTCGCAAGGACCATAGCATGGTCACGATCCATCCAGAAGAACCCGCCGGTTTCCATGTCCTGTTGAGTCAAACAATTGACCCGAACAGCAACACACTCCTTCTCCTCCATTGGAGCAAGGTTAGCACCTGCAATACTCGCACAAAAGTAAGATGCAATGCCAGCAGGCGCATCCGAAGAAATGGGCAACAGCTCGAAAAACTTACACTGAAGCTTCTCGGATAATCGAAGAAATTCTGCCATCAAGTACTCCTCTCTGGCAGCACCGTGATCAGCCTTGGACTTCCAAATGTCGGCATGGCCACACACCCCAAGCAACTCTTTCTCGAGACTACGAACACGGTCTCGAAGAAACGCAAGCTGCGACGAATCATCCAAGGATGGCCGCAGCCGCGCTGCATGCGAGGTGTCAACAGGATCAGCACCCGAAGGACCCTAGATCAACAGAAAGGCAAAGACATGAACATGCAGACGAAGGAGCACATAACTCAACAAATTCATTAAGTGCATCAAAAGCCACTACGTGGCACAAGGATGTGTTCATCAAAATAATTACAACAAAATGACTACAACTATCCTACAGCTACAGCGCCTAAGACGCGGCACCCTGAGTAGCCTTGGAGCCGGATTGCCTCGCCTTGGCTTCCCCTTGCTGCCGTAGCGCGTACTCGGCCAGCAGATCAATCAGCTTCGGCCCATAACGCTTACAGCGAGCAGAGTAGGTAGCGAAGGATACCTCGGATCCATCAGCAGTCGTTGGCATCCGGGAAGTGACCTGGGGAAGGTCCAGCTCCGCTCCAGCCGCCAAGGCCATGGCCAGCCCGACGGATGCACCGATGCCCTTCTGCTTGCGCTTGTACGCCGCAGGTGCATCGGCTGACAGCGCCTCCGCCAGAGCATCAACATCATCAAGGGCCGCGCCCTTGGGGACAAGCTCCTTGTAGAAGCGCCCAAGGACCTCCTTGGCCTTGGCAAGCGAGTTGACGACGGTGCCGCAGCGATCTTCAACTGCCGCAGCAACATCATCCAGAGCACTCCCGTGCTCCAGAGCACCACGATCAAACTCGATGTCTACGGCATCTAAAACAATAAGGAAGAAGAATGAACGACAGCACCGCACAAGAAAGACAAGGAAATAAAAAAGAGGACGGCGAAGATACTCACCCGAAACAGCCTTGGGAGCCGCCATAAGCTTGCTGGCCACCTCTCTCTCGCGCGAAGCCGTGGCGGTAGCAAGCTGCTCCTCGCGGTCCATGGCCTCCCGCTGCAGGCGCTCCTTAGCCTCGGCCGCAGTGGCCAACTCCAGTTCGAGGCGCTCTTTCGCACCAATGGCGACCTCGGTCTTCTTCTCAGCCTGACCGAGGCTCTTTTTGAGAGCATCAATCTCACGAAGGGAGGTGTTGTGCTCCTCTGCATTCAAATAATACAAGCGTTAGATAACAGGACAAAAATACAAGAAGAAGCAAACATCAAGGCATAAAAGTACCTTGAAGCTGTTTGAGGCTGGCCTCCAGCACCAGGTGCTGCTGCACCAGTCGTTTGGCATCCTGCACAAAAGGCTGTAGGAAAAAGACCTACTATTCAAGAGAAGGACTCGGGGGGGCTACGCCCAAAAGAAAGAGCAGAAACAAATTACACACACGAAAGCGCTCGGGGGCTCCCCCCGAGACTCGAAAGAAGAACACGCAACACAAACTCCTTTACAGACGCTCGGGGGCTTCCCCCGTGGCAGGAGGCAGAACTACTCACATGATCTGATGGAGACTCCGAAGGTCCGCTGGCAACCTTCTGAGACGCAACCACCTGAACCTCCTGCGGAGAAGGGTTCGAAGCAGCGCCCTCAGAGGTAGCCACCGTCTGAGGAGGAGGAGACGCGACTTTCGACTCCCCCATCATCTCCCGAGCAGCATCGCTGGAGGAGTCGTTGGAAGAGTGCCTGCACAAGGACAAATTAGCACAAGTACAAAGTAAACAGGCAAGAAAAAGCAGTGCAGGACAAAGAAAACTTACGAGTCAAGCTCGCTCAGGTTGAAGACAGGAGGGGTCCTCCGGAATCTCTTCTCCTCTTTATTCTCTTCCTTCTTATCTTCCTTCTTCCGCTTCGCCGGCGGGTGCGGCGCTACAGCCCGCACGGGAATGTCAGGAATCAGAGAGGAAGAGCCTCCATGCCCATCACTGTGACGTTCAAGACACAATGGGTTCCTAGGAGTCAGAGGAGTCGAGGCATCCGAAGACTCGCTTGAGCTCCGTGATCGTTTGCGAGTGTGGTCCTCGTTCGACTCGTTGGCCTCTTCAGCCGGAGACCGCACCGACGACATCTCGGACATGGAATCCACCACATCATTATCTGGAGCATCCGGAAATACTTCGGGTAATGGAGGCGACATGGCCGGCACTTTGAAGCTCTGCACAAGAGAAGAAAATTTGTTAGCAAACAAATGCAAATACAATGCAGTCGAAAATAGCGCTACGCGCACGGATCTACACCTGTGGAACAGGAAGCGAAGAAGATAACGGAGAAGTCAGCGACTTCCCCAGGATATCCTCTCCAGCCTTGAACTTCAGCAGCGAACGAAGGTCCCTGTCGAGATCTCCCTGGGAGAATTTCTCAGCCAAAACCCTCGTCGGATCACGGCGGCCAGAATAAAGGAACATCAGGTGCACCCTAGCCTGGAGTGGCTGCACCCAACGCTCAAGAAATGTGCGGATGATATCCACACCGTTCACTTCCTTCTCCGGAATCAACTGGAGATCCTCCACTCGACGATAGAGAGCCTCTATCTCCGCTACCTCGCCATCCAAGATCTGGTTTTTCCAGGACCTCTTCGACTCGATCTTTTGGGAGGGGTCGAAAGGAGAAAGACCAAAATGCTGCCCAGCCACTGTGGAGTCACGGATATAAAACCATCGTCTCCGCCAGTACTGCACAGATTCGGACATAGAAAAAGAAAAGAAAAGCAGATTGGGTTTGAGGGAGATGATGCAACCCCCAATGGGATAAACACCATTCGAACCAGATTGCCTCTTCACGGAATAGAGTTTCTGGAAGAGGCCAAAGTGCGGCTCGATACCGAGCCAGCACTCAAAGAAAGTGATGAAACAAGCAATATGAAGAAGAGAATTGGGGGAAAGATGATGCAATTGGATACCGTAAAGAAAAAGCAGTCCACGAAGGAAGTCGTGGACTGGGAAGGAAAAGCTGCGAATAACGAAGGCAAGGAACATAACCCGAAACCCAGCGGGGGGACGGGGGATTACCTCGTTGCCAGGGAGTTTTACGGCCTCCCTATCCTGCGGTATCAAGCCCCGCTCACGAAGCTTGTGGAGATCACTCTCCCGCGTCTCCGATCGCCGCCAGCCATCGTCGGTGACACGGGTAGCGGCAGCACTCTTCTTCCCTCCAGCAGTGCTGGTACCAACCGCAGAAGATGACTTCTTCGACTTCCCCATCACGGTACGGCGGCGCCGGCGGCGAGAGCGCAGGATGGAAGAAGGAAATGTGAAAGGATATTCCATCGCGCAGCAAGAACTCTCAGAGAACAAGGAAGAAGTGAAATGAGAATAGCTACGGTGAAAACAAACTAAAGTTTTCCCCAATGATTATAAAGACGATGCACGATAACCGTCCATCGAGAAGACCTAACGCCAACGGCAGGATCTGGCCATACACGTGTCAGCATCGCAACGAACCGTCGCTAACACGCCGTCCACTATGCACGGAAATCGAGGCTACGCCATAATTATCTCCACGCCGCGCGTGACCGGTCAATTCAAGGTCAGAAAGTGGGACTCATGTTCGTCCAGTAAGTCATCTCTGGCGCAGCAGACGCTTGAGGTCATCGATCGTCAGCACTGACATCCTCAAAAGCTATACTAGCAACAACCACAATTTCTTCAGCTTCAAAGCTGAGAGTACTCACTCGAATCTACGATTTGACCAATTACTCGGGGGCTACTCCTATTAGGAGCGCTGGCCGCGCACCCGAAAAAAGAGCAACACGTTACAGCCCTGAACTATTTCTTCGAGTCCTACGTTGAGTCTACGACTCCACTACAGACTCGGGGGCTACTCCCATAGGGAGGATGGATTTAAGCATCCAAAAAAAAATTGTGTCCTACGGACCTGACACTAAACAACGGCTGAATTAAAGTCTCCGCTCGAGTCTACGACTCGAACAGACACTCGGGGGCTACTCCCATAGGGAGCGCTGGTCGCGCACCCTATAAATCTTCGACTGCGATCTTTCGGATCAGTACGCAAAAAATCTTTTCGGCAACTCTGCCCCAATTAACGCTAAGTGAGTAACATTCTCCTTGGCCACCCGAAACACCTCCGCGGTGACAAAATTCGGATGCTATGTCTGCGACGCAAAGATAAGACATATAGATATCATCTGATGGCCTGGTAACGCACATGACTGCACTCTGCTAGTATAAACCCGTGCCAACAGGCGCGACGAAAAATCCTGACGGACGCGTTGGGTACATTAATTAAATTCACTGGAATTCCACTCCTGTAAGTCCTCTGCGGCCTGAGTCAAATTACGCCAGCATATGTTCCGGGTTCGAGTCAAGGGACTCGAACCTGAAGAAGATCATGTTGTTTTGTCCTAAGACAGTTAACTGACCCTGATCCGTCGGGAGAGTCAGGCACATGCATCAACAATCCCTACACATTCTTTTGAAAGATAGAGTTGCACCCGAAGGATTAAAGAGTCCTCAGCCGAATCTACGATTCGACTGAACACTCAGGGGCTACTGACATGGTTATACCCCGCGGGTACATGATCTCAGCATACCTGGTCTAGCCCAAGGAAGGCCCACGGCAAATATACATCGGCCCATGAAGATTTTCGGGTGGCCAAGGCCCATGACGCCTTCGGATCCTTAGAGAGCAAGACTAGAGTAGATAGGAAATTCAAAGGAGTAAACCCTAGAACCTGTAACCGACTAGATCTGTGCCTGGGACCTGCCTAAGTCTATATAAAGGCCAGGAGGGCACGACCTAGATCTCTCTCTCATACTTCTGCATACACACCTCCACGCCAGATTGCATCTGCGCACCCCTGTAATCACCGGTTCCGCCGCAATCAAGAGCAGACAAGCAGGAGTAGGGTTTTCCCTCCGGGGGCCTGAACCTGGGTAAACCTCGTGTCCCCGTGTTGCTTGTTTGCGAACCGTTCCGTGATCTCCAGCATCCCCATCTTCTCCAAAACCCAAGTCCATAACAATGGGCATTGACGAGATTAAACCTCGTCATCAGGAACTTCCGCCACCTTCCACAATGGCCGAGGTTCTCAACAACATTGAGACCAACCGTCTGCGGAATGAACGCCTTCTGGAGCTTGTGGCGCAGAACACTGAACGTCGTCCTAACGACTGTGTCACACTTGGAGATTTCATCCGCTCTTTTCCTCCAATTTTCACCCATTCCAAGGAGCCCCTTGAAGCTGATGATTGGCTCCACACCATAGAGCGCAAGTTCAGTGCTCTTCGTGTCCGTCCCGCTGATCGTGTTAACTTCGCCACCTATCAACTGGAAGGTGAGGCTAGTGTTTGGTGGGAAGGTTTTCAAAATCTTCAAGCTCAGGGACATGTCGTTACCTGGGAGGAGTTTTTTGCAGCATTTCGTGCCTCATATATCCCTAAGCCTGTCATGGATCTCAAAAGGATAGAGTTTCTAGATCTGACTCAGGGGCGCAAGGATATTGAAACTTATGGGCGTGAGTTTACTTGCCTAGCTCGTTATGCAACCAGGGATGTGACCAATGATGAAGATAAGCTAGAGTTGTTCCGAAAAGGACTTAACACTGCACTTCGCTATGAGTTGTTGCCTTTCAAGTTCCAGTCTTTTCAGGGCCTGCACAATCAGGCTCTTACCCTAGAGCATGGAAGGAAGGATATGGAAGTCTCTCAGAAGCGTGAAGAAGGAAATTCTCGTGCTTCTTCTTCTAGCAACAAGAAGCGCCGTGTCTTTGTTTCATACAGTGTTGTGCCTCGTGCTCCTTATGCACCCAAGTCTTCTGGCAATAATTATCATCAGTCACAGTCAAATACGGGTGGATCAAATTGCCATACTCCTACTGGTTCTCACACTGGGGTTACCTGTTACTCCTATGGTCAGCCTGGTCACTACTCAAGGGAGTGTTCTCAAAGGGCTACCGGACGCAATGATCAGCAAGCAAAGAAGAACGACAAATCTCAGGGTGCTGGACGTGGTCGTCTGACCCATGTCACTGTTGAGGAAGCTCAGGAAGATCCACACGTCATTCTGGGTACGCTCCATGTCAATTCATTTCTCGCAACAGTTCTTTTTGATTCTAGAGCATCGCATACATTCATATCACAAGAGTTTGCACGGGAGCATGGTATACCTTTTGAAGCAATGTCTTCCCCTATAGAGATTAGTACTCCTGGGTCTCGTTGGCAGACCATCTGGGTTACTCATGGGGTCAAGATAGATATAGCATATCAGAAGTTTCCCACTTCTCTCATTGCACTCAAGTCAACTGACATAGATGTCATTCTGGGCATGGACTGGTTAACCAAGTATCAAGCCGTCATTGACTGTGCACTTAGAACAGTTTCTGTGACCTCTCCTGCCGGCATAACTGTCAAGTATTGGACTGATGGTTCAAAGTCTCCGTCAGCAGTTCTTAAACCTTTCTCGGAGTTGTATGCCATGGATTTCCTACCTGCTCTCGAGGTCCAAGATGTCCATGTAGTCTGTGATTTCCCGGATGTCTTTCCTGAAGAGTTGCCTGGCATGCCACCTGATCGAAGTGTGGAGTTTTTCATTGAGCTAGTTCCTGGAACTGCTCCTATCTCCAAAAGACCTTATCGCATGCCTCCTCATGAGTTGGTTGAGTTGAAGAAGCAACTTGAAGAGTTAGAGGGTCTAGGATACATCCAAACTAGAACATCCTCTTGGGGTTGCCCTACCATCTTTGTCAAGAAGCGGGATACAAATATTCCAAGATTGGTGGTTGATTACCGTCCACTCAACGCGGTGACAATCAATAATAAGTACCCACTTCCCCGGATAAATGACCTCTTTGATCAATTAAGCGGTGCCACTGTCTTCTCCAAAATGGACTTAAGATCAGGGTATCATCAAATCAAGACCAGAAAGGAGGATATCCCAAAGACATCATTCACAACTCGTTATGGTCTTTACAAGTATACAGTGATGTCCTTCGGGTTAACCAATGCCCCTGCCACATTTATGAGGCTCATGAACTCTGTCTTCATGGAGTATCTCGACAAGTTCATCGTGGTATACATTGATGATATTCTAATCTACTCCAAGACCAAAGAAGAGCATGCCGAACATCTATGTTTGGTACTGACTAAACTTCGTGAACATCGTCTCTACGCCAAGTTTTCCAAATGCGAGTTCTGGTTACAAGAGCTCGTATTCCTTGGTCATGTTGTGTCTGCAAGTGGTGTCGCTATCATACCGGATAAGGTTCAGACCATTCTAGAATGGAAGTCACCTACTTCAGTCAAGGAAGTCCGAAGTTTTCTCGAAATGGCTGGATATTACCGCCGATTCATCGAGAACTTCTCCAAGATAGCCAAGCCTATGACTGATGTTCTTAAGAAAGATAAGAAATTTGAATGGTCAGGAAAGGCAGAAGAAAGATTACAAGCTTTGAAAACTAAGCTAACCACCACACCTGTGCTTGTTCTTCCGGACACAAGCAAGGATTTCGTCATCTATTGTGATGCTTCCCTCCAACGGCTCGGTTGTGTGTTGATGCAAGATGGTCATGTAGTGGCCTATGCTTCTCGGCAGTTGAAGCCACATGAGAACAATTATCCAACCCATGATCTCGAGCTCTCTGCTGTTGTTCATGATCTTAAGAAATGGCGACATTACCTCACCGGTAACCTTTGTGAACTTTACTCGGATCATCAAAGTCTGAAGTACCTCTTTACCTAGCCAGATCTGAATCTCAGGCAAAGATGATGGTTGGAACTCATCAAATATTATGATTTGGGTCTCAACTATCAACCCGGCAAAGCCAATGTCGTAGCTGATGCACTAAGTTGGAAGTCTTATTGCAACAATCTGATGATTTCACAAGCCCAACCTGTTCTCTACGAGGAAATCAAGCGTATTAATCTTGAAGTAGTTCCTTGTGGATTCTTTGCTAACCTTGAAATAAAATCTTCTCTAGAGGATCAAATCAAGGAAGCTCAAAAGCAAGATGATGAAGTTACCAAGATCAAAGAGCGTGTTGCAAGTGGTGAAGCTAAATGCTTCTCTGTCAATGATCAAGGTATTCTATACTTCAGTAACCGGCTAGTGGTTCCAAACAGTCGGAAAATCAAAGATCTAATTCTTATGGAATATCATGAATCCCCTCTGTCTATCCATCCTGGTGATACCAAGATGTACCGAGATCTCCGTCAAAGATTCTGGTGGAGTGCAATGAAACCAGAAATCGCGCGCTTTGTTGCAGAGTGTGACGTTTGCTGTCGTGTAAAGGCTGAACACCAAAGGCCTGCTGGACTTCTGCAACCGTTGAAAATTCCTGAGTGGAAATGGGATGAAATTGGTATGGATTTTATCACTGGACTCCCAAGGACACAAGCAGGAAATGATGCCATATGGGTAATAGTTGATCGGTTCTCTAAAGTTGCTCATTTCCTTCCAGTTCGTGAAACTATTCGTGTTAGTCAATTGGCTGACCTATACATCTCTCGGATCGTTGTTCTTCATGGTGTTCCCAAGAAGATCATCTCTGATCGTGGAAGTTTGTTTACTTCCAAATTTTGGCAAAGTTTGCAAGAAGCAATGGGAACTCATGTCTCCTTCATCACATCATATCATCCTAAAACCAGTGGTCAAACTGAAAGAGTGAATCAAATTCTTGAAGACATGCTCAGAGTGTGTGTCATATCCTTTGGAAAGAACTGGGAGAATGTCTTCCTTTTACGGAGTTCTCTTATAACAACAGTTTTCAATCCAGTTTGGGCATGGAACCTTTCCAATTCCTGTATGGGAGAACATGCCGAACACCGCTGAACTGGACGGAAACCGGCGAAATACAATTCTTTGGTCTGGACATGATCCAAGAAGCAGAAGATCAAGTTCGCATAATTCGAGAGCGTCTGAAGGCCGCTCAATCTCGTCAGAAGACTAACTATGATTGTCATCATCTTGATGTTCATTATGAAGTTGGTGATCAAGTCTATCTCCGGGTCACTCCTCTGAAGGGTGTCCATCGATTCAGTATCCAAGGCAAATTGGCACCTCGCTACATTGGTCCCTTTCACATTCTCTCCAAGCGGGGTGAGCTTGCTTACCAATTGGATCTACCTTCAACTTTTCCAGAGGTACATGATGTTTTCCATGTGTCTCAGCTCAAGCGTTGTTTCAAAGATCCCATTCATGGTGTGGACCATGAAACTTTGGATCTCCAAGATGATATAACTTACCGAGAATACCCTATTTGTATTCTTGATGAAACCGAGCGCAAGACTCGTTGCCAAACAATCAAGTTCCTGAAAGTTCAATGGTATCATCACTCTGAGTCAGAAGCAACCTGGGAACGCGAAGATCATCTCCGATCTGAGTACCCTGCCTTCTTTTCTAAAAGCTAGGAATCTCGGGTCGAGATTCTTGTAAGTGGGGTTGAGCTGTAACATACCATCCTTTTGTGTAATATAAATAAGATATGTTTGAGCATTGCATGCATGCATAACATTTGCACTCTGATTCAACCAAAGAAGAACAAACAAAACCCTAAACCCTAATAGCTTTCTCTCTCTTTTTGAATCAATTCAAATGGTTCCCATATTTTGAAAATTCCCAAAATGCATGGAGCTCAAATAATTATAAGTGCCCCTTGGTATTTTTTTAATATTATACAAAAGTTTCTATAAATTGAAATCATTCAAAACAGGTTTGAATTCAAAATATAAAAAGAAATTAGAAAACAGAATTAGAAAAGATTTCCTGGAAAAAAAAATCTACCTAACACTCTCTAGGCCGAGCCCATCTCTCCCCTCCTCTCTCCCTGCCGCCAGCAGCCAGCCTGCCCGGGGCCCAAGCAAGCCCACCTCTGGCCCGTACCCCTTCGGCCTTTCCCCTCTCTTCTTTTTCCTCGCCGACAAGCAGCTGCGTGCCCCAGCGCCCGTCGTCGATCCTCACTGGTGTTGCGATGCGCGCCGCCGCCCCTGGAGCCCTGGATAAGACCCGCCTCGATCCCCTCTTCCTCCCAGTACCAGTTTCACTTCGTCTCTCCCTCTCTGCCGTTTTCCCCCAAATGGCCGAACCCTAGCCGCCACTATTGCCGCTTGTCGCCGTCGCTGGAGAACGCCCCAAGCCTCGCCGTTGGCCCTGGGAGCTGCGCCTCGTCGAGATGAGCCTCCCCTCCGAAGGAATCGGCCGCGGGTGCTCAGAATCGTCGACGTCGACCTCATCTCTTCTGACGCCGGCCACCGTCGATTACTCCTCCGTCCGAGCTCGCCTCGCCTCCCCGAGACCACCATCATGCTCCTGGTGATCCACCGGTGCTCAAGCACCTCTCCGTTTCCTCCCTTTCCCTCTGTGGCCTCTTCCCCGCGCGTGCCCGCCGCCGCCGCCGCTGGAGCTCGTCGGAGTCGACGCTCCGGTGGTCATTCCACAGCGGCGCCGCCACTTCTTGGCTCCCCACACTCGCCCGCTTCCAGCGTGCTACTCCTCGTCGCCCCGCGAGCCCTGGATCAGTGGATCGAGCCTTGATCTGAGGATCAAGCTCTGGATGATGTTAGCCTGTCATCAGCATGATGCAATAACTCATTTTCATTTATTAATTGTTTTGTAAATAATTTCTGTAAATAGAAATATATGACAGGTGGGCCCTACCTGTCAGGGTTTTAATCATTTCCATAAATATTTTCTCAAATTAATAAAATTCTGACACGTGGGCCCAAGTTTGGAAATTAATTTAAATATTCCAAAAATGTTTAAAATGAATTAAAATTTGGGAAATTCATAACTAATTAATTTTAATTTAGAAAAATACAAATAATATACCAAAATGTTTAGAAAAATGAAACCTATCTAACTAAGCTATAATCATACATTGTTAATCAACTTTGATAGCAAGTTTAATTAGAAGAACCAATTGAACCCCACAGGTGATTCCGATGATTCCCCTATTTTAGGGTTTGGATCTTCGGACCCCCCCTTTAAAGTGATCAAGCATGCTTTAGGGTTCAATTCAACACTATTTAACTTGTCATATCATCCATATTGTATGAGCATTGCACATGCCATGTGTTGAGTGTTGCTTTCTCTTTTCCGGTGATTGGTTCTCGCGAATAGGAACCGAACCCGAAGCTGAAGTCAACGCCACCGAAGAGCAGTATCAGTCCAACAACGGACAAGGCAAGCGAAGCCCCACTCATACACATGAATCCTATGATTACAAAGTATTTCATTCTTGTCATATGCATTCGGTTCAAACAGTCTTTTATCAGTAGCCGGAGTAATCCTATCTGATGCATTTTAACCTTTGTGAACTATATTACCTGATCCACCGCTCCTAGCATAACTAGGGTTTGGATTATGAGCGTCGCTAGTGCCACAGTTCAGTTAAGCTTAGCCATGCTTAGTGGTATGATGCTAATCACTCATGTGATGCACCGGAGATGCGAATGAATCCTGTATGGTAGGATGAGGTGATGTGATCAGAAGTGGATGATAAACATGCTAAGGCTTGTATGGGAGGCCACGTGGGTTGTGGTTTTTATAGTCCCATACTTGCCACCCCTAGGACCCGATGTTCTTGCCTCTTGAACCAAGACGAGGGTAAAACCACACAGGGGCCTGGAAACCCCCTCGACCAACTAACTTGCCTAGTAGATTCCATGAGTCACATAGTTTGGGCTTTCCATTCGACATACGCATCTTGGTTGTTCTTGAATGGAGGTGAAGGAGGTGCATTCATAACAGGTAGGTAAGCGTGGCCGGGAATAAGAGATTCTCGGCATCCGTAATCTTGAACCCTGCGCACATCATTAGGTACCGGCTTCGGGACTTGACCCATTATGGCGGCATCTCCCTAGTGCGTGACTCATGGTCTCGGCGAAAGCAAGGTAAAGGTCGTGGTTAACCACTCTCTATCGGCCTTCCAAGGAAGAGGGCTAATAATCTGGCATTAAGAATCGGTTGGTACGTGTGGGTAAAGTTGTGCACCCCTGCAGGGTTATTAATCTTTTCGAAAAGCCGTGTCCACGGTTATGGACGACTTGGGAACGGACGTGAAGATCATAGAGAACTATAACCGAATGTTAAAACTTGCCAACTAAAGTGAGATCCGGAATACTTCCTCGGGGTTGTTGAGGGGGTAGTCCGGGAAGAGTGGTTCAGTTGATGATGATGCTTGGTGGATATCAAAGATGAATTTAAGAGCTATAGTTGAAGTCTTCTTATCCCCTTTTGAAAACAATCTGATTAGACGAGTTCTTTCTTCCTCTTGTTTTGAAAAACCAAATATGGCTTTATGAAAAATAACTCCACTAGCCATAAGTATTGTGGAGTACACCCTGTACTCAGCCTTGCTCGTTGATGTTTTTCTACAGATGATGCTACCCCAACTGAAGGTGGTTTCTATGTCGAAGTCGACGAGTAGTCGGGGTTCCCGGGCAGCAGCCTAGGATCTATGGAAGGGTCGCTACTTTTGTTATGGCCTCTTAGGCCCTTTGCTAAGTTTGTTGTTTAGAACAACTTGTTTGCTTCCGTTGTTTGATGTAATGATGGGTCTGTGACCCTTGGCTTGTATAACTGGTTTGTAACTCTCTTAAGAATTTACCTTATTAATGTATGATTTGTATGTTCTGTAATGTTACCGATCTTCCCCTGCGCGTTTTGGAATTTAGGTTAGGCTTATATCAGATGAGGATCTGGTATTTGTCTAGCCCTAATCCCGGGTCGTGACAGACATGAGAAAGTGTGAACTTGCCTTTTGTGATTGCAAGATTATGCACTCACGGTCTTCAAGACAATAGAAGATCCAATATCTGAAATCAGCATCATTGGTCTGGTAAGGACTAATGTTTAAAGAAGCAATATGTTGTGATGCATAAGTAATGTAATGCAATTTGAAAAACCCCGAAGTAATACTCAATATGATGAATAAGTTAAGTTTGGTGATTTTCTTAAGATATGGTTTATATTCAAGTTTATTTTATAAGAAAATATATATATAGGAAACTTGAGTTTTAACACCCAGTTTATAAAAGTAGAGTATAAAACAATGTAAGACTGAGTTTAATTGTTATCTGGTGACTATGATAAAAGTCCTTGGAGTGATTTGTTAAGAGTTGAAGGCACTATTATAGAGTTGTTGTTTGAAGTGGCAAAAAGAATAACATTTGAAGAAAAGGTTTCTTTGATTAGGTTTAACAATCTTTATGGTTAATAGAAGTTGATCGATGTTGTTTGTGTTTGCTCGAATAGTTTGGATTTGAGATGATTTATGACTTAATTATAACAAAACAAAGTTAACTATAAAAACATAAATTAAGGTGTAATGCTCTAAATTATTTTCAAGTCTTAAGGCTTTGATAAATATACTTAAGAGCGTGATATTATTCATTTTCAATTTAAGTGAATGACAAGTTTAAAATTTGGCTTGTTATTATGAAATAATTATACAACTTATTGATGGAAGCATAGTGTAACATCCCAACATTAGAGCTTAGAAATAAGCTGAACCCAGATATGTGCATTGCATTCATGCATAGAAAATCCGAATAATTTTTGCGCTTTTAAATAAGAACTTGTCAAAGTGATTGAAGGTTCTCTCAACTTGATGGAATTGAAGTAGATCATCAAGTTAACTGTGATAAGTTTCAATATGACCTTTGCTAAAACCTTATTTGGATAAACATGATTTGATCTAAGGGTAGATCAGATATAATAAAATGTTACTCATAATACATTACTTAAATGATTAATATCTGATAAGGGATCCTATCATAAGATTCAGCACAACAACTCATAAATGCCAAGTTAAGATTACAACTAAAGTAATATAAATGTAATTACTAATCCTTACCTATCTTATTCTTATCTATTCTTACTATGAGTATCATAGTAATACCTAACTTTAACTCTTTAATGAATTTGAGTTGGAAAGAAACTAAGTCAAGATCATTCACCATATATCTTTCTTTCCATATCAATCTTTATGGAACCTATCTTAATATCTGTTGTTCATCAATGATTGAGTAATCAACCATTGATTCACAAATTCTTTAACTATCCATAATTGATCTACTACTTCTTGATCTTATCATAGCATCTACTTAAATCTTTTAAAGAGGGAGGTAAGGGAAGGTAAATGGTAATTCTAGATTCAAATATCATCTATAGGATGGGAGTGTTGGAAGTAAATTAGATCAACAGGACTAAAGGTGGAGTTAAATCACTCCTAAATGAATAGAAGAGTAATTTATAACCTATAATTATATGGTAATAAAGAAGATTACTAGGATGAACCCTGAAGATAGTTACTAGTAGTAATTCTATTGGATCAAGGGGGCATAGTCCATGAATAACAGCCTTAATTCAATTAAAGGTACTAAGAAGATAATTCCAATACAATTGTAAGGTTGTATTAATAAAGCCTGGCTTAGCCAAATTGGAAACCTAAGCTATAAATGATTAAAGGATTATAATGATCATGCCTTACTCACCAGGATTGTCCACCTATATCTAGTATAAATGATATTGGTGGGCAGAACATGATTGAAACCCTAGTAGAGATAAGTTATCCTAGAGTAGTCATTACAAGCCACATTAATATAATGTGAGGTTGGAGTGTGAGTTATTAGAGTAAAGTAAATGTAAGACAGTATGATTCAATTAAAGCTAGTATAGTAAGGAGTTATGGAAGTAGTGTTATTCATCTTAAAAGGAAAGTAAGCTTTAGAGAAATGTAGTTGGATGCATACATCTATTAGAGAAATATTAGTGATGGATGCTTAAGGAAGATTATGAGTGGAGTTTGAAGGAACTATTTGTTGGATGGAAGGTTATCAACAGTAGAATAGTGGATATAACCAAGTATGGATATGAGAAAGCTATAAAAGCTTCATTGGATTTATCAATGGGTTTAGAAGAATAATAGGTGAATAAGAATATTTTTATGAAGTAAAGCTCATTATGTTAACCATGATGATGGATAGGAAAAGGTAGTATATCTAGGAAAGGAATTCCTTAATTAGAAGTCCAGAATTATGAAATATGGAAGATAGTAATTCTTGGTAAACAATCAACTTTAAATCTTAAACCAAGTATAATATGCATTCCATGTTATGAATTCCCCATCTTATATCTATATCACTTAATAGGAATATTTTCCTATAGCAAATTACATAAGCACATCTCTGAAAATTCCAATTATCATAATTATATGTGCTTAGGAGTATCTTTATCAATTCTTTTCTATAAAAAATTTTAGTTAATAACTTCCTAATTTTAAAAAAGTGATATCATTAAAGATCACAAACAAAGGATAATATGCTTAGCTATTAAATCTTTACCCACATTCACCAAAGAATATAAGTAAGTTAAGAACCCTAAATTTCTATGTTTATCATAATATAATATATACAATACCATTTTCTAAATTAATGAAAGTGGTATTAACCATACTAATTTCTTTGGTATTTCATGCATCAAATAATGATATAGGATCATTATGTATAAAAGTTTCTATTCAAACTATGAGCTAACTAGAGTTAAGTTTTATAAACAAATAAGAAAATATCAAATAATAAAGCCATGGTTTAGTGTAGGACGAAAATTAATAATAAAGACTTCTACAAAATATTAAAAGGGGATTTATATAAATAAAATAAAGAAATATATATAAAGAAAATATTTATCATTAAGGTTTACAAAATAAATCTCAATCAATACTAATTGTTGCTGTAAGTATTCAGCAAATAAAATTTGTTAGAAAAGTTCAATTAAAGATTAAATAAAAATCTGAAAAGTAAAATAGAAAATAGAAAAATGTAAAGAAAATAAAAAATATTTCCTAGCCGTGGCCCATTTCTTTCTCTTCTTACCTGTCGCCCATGTGCAACCCACAAAAGTCCAGCAGCCAGCCTAACTCGTTCTCTTCTGTGACTGACGGGTGGGACCAAAGGAGGATTGCAGGTTGAGAGAAAAGAAGTGCTAGGTGGTTTTCTACAAAACCATCTTCATCATCTACCTCGCCTACTGGAAGCAGCTCGCTGGCTAGGAGCTCCGCTGTCGATGGACCGTCGCGTTGTGATGCGTTCTACCGCTCCTGGATGGAAGGGATAAGAACGCCACGTCGCCGTCTGCTCGTCCTCATCCCCATTTCCCCCTCTGTAACTCTCTCTCTCAATTTCTTCCTCTGAACCGAGAACCCTAGCTCGGAGGTGAGCCGGTGCCGGCGATTCCGTGCTCGCCTCAGCCAGATAAGACCACGGTGGAGACCGCCGTGCTCCCCTCGTTCATTTGCCCCAGATCGCACTAGCGGAGGAAGCGTGAATAAACCCAATCGCACCCTCGCTTCCCGGCACTGTTCGTCGACCTCACCGTCGTCTCCGACCTCGCCTCGCCCTATCGACCACACCATCGTGTTCCTGGTGAGTCACTGAATCTCCTCGTATGCGTAGATGCTTTGTTTGGTTCCTAAATCCACGCCACCATGATCACCCGCAAGCACCGCCGCATGAGCTCGTCACCGGTCGTCCTCCAGTGACCAAAATAGGGTGGCGCCACCACCAATAGGTCCCTCGGAATACCCTCTTGCCAACGAACCTAACCACAACCCCGCGCACGCACCAAATCATCTGATCCATCATCGATCTGAGAGGATCAAGTTCAGATGACGTCATGCCCACGTCACCCTCATCCTAGTCAGCCAGTTTGACCCAGTCTTTGTCTCGCGTGGCAGATGACAAGGCCTTGGGCCCATATGTCATTGTTTGGGAGTAGAAATAGGTTCGGTAACAAAGACATTTAATAACCTGAAAGCTGAGGTGGCCTCTGGCCCACTAGTCAGTGACTAGGGCTAGGTGTGGGTGCGGTGTAAAAAGTTATTTCCTGTTTAAGAAAGAATAAAAGGTATAAATCCAAATATACATATTCCAGAAATTAAATAAAATGATTAAATCTTGTTTAATAAATAACTTTTGTTGTATAATTCAGAAAAATATGTATAATATATGAAAATTTGTAGAAAAATAAAATCTATAACTTAAAACTATTACTAAACATTATTATCTTAACAATTTGAATAATTATTTTTTAATAAAGATTTTAAAGGTAATAAAACTTTGATAATTCCTATTTTAATAATGGGAAATGTTAAGAATATAAATAAATACCAAAAATCTTGGAAAAATAAAAAACAATATTTTAAAACTATAATCATGTATTACTATTTCACTTAATTAAATATTAAGTATTTATAAAGTAACAAATCTTACAAAAATCATATCTTATTATTTATAAGCCACAAAAATAAATATAATATACCAAAATGATCACAAAAATAATACCTACATGTTAAAAATATAATATTCCACTTTTGAGTTAAATAAAAATTCAAATACTTTAATAACTCAAATTTAAACTTATTTACTTAATGGATAATTCATATAAGGGTAAATAAAAATTGCTAATATTTCTAAAATTAACCAATCGAGTCTAATAAATAGTATTAGTCTTCAACATTAATAATATGAAGTCAAAATAGTTTAACACATTTTAATTACAATCTTATTGAATTCTCCTCAACCATATGAGTGAAATATTTTCTAAAAAGAATCCTTATCAAATATAAAATCTTCAAGGATAATTTGTAGTTAAATAAATCTTATTTCCTTTACTTTAACCACAAGTTTATCAACATACTAAAACACTATAGCGAACTCATAAGCAATTAAGTAATATTACTCCATGGTTTACAAACTATAATCACTCATCCATAAAAGGGTAAGTGATTCTATTCCATTATAAAATCAAGAAAACCACTACATCAAAGAAAAATATAACCATTCTTAAGTAACCTTAAGGCAACATTACCAAGTACACAAAGTACAAATGTTATAAGCATTATACTTTCAAACTATCTATGTTTTAAAGTTAACTTTAGTCTACAAGACTCTAAATATAATACTATAAAAATTGTTAGATGTTTTATAGTTAACTTTGGTCTGATATAATTAAGTCATAAAACATCTCAAGCCCAAACTATTCAAACAAGCACAAATAACATAGACTAGACTCAACTAACCACAAAGGTTGTTTAAACCTTAGAAAAGAAATCGTTTCTTCAAATGTTATTCTTTTTGCCACTTCAAAACAACAATTCCTATATAAGAAATCTTAAGTAGTAATTCATAATTATATGTGTCTCATTATTTTATGATATTGTAACTACATATTGTTTCACACACACTCACAAGCCCTAATAATAAGCACAAGTGTAAAACTCACCTAAAAGTACAACACATTTCAAAGACATCATTTCTACTATCCGAACCCTAGAACAACGTTATCCCCGGGATTCACGTTTATAAAGTGCATCACATTACTTATGCATAAGAGCATATTGCTTCTTTAAACATTAGTCCTTACCGGACCAATGATGCTGATTTCAGATATTGGATCTTATATTATCTTAAAGACCGTGAGTGCATAATCTTGTAATCACAAAAGGCAAGTTCACACTTGCTCATGTCCTTTGGTTATTTTCTGTAAAGTATCTTACAAATCCAATGTGGACATCACCTGCATTTGAAAAAGGTCTGAAAACACTATTTTCATAATAATGTGATTATAGGTTATTACCATGAGGTAATAAATTACTATGAATGTTCCGGTGGTAAAGGAACATATTATCTAGGACTTAACAACCAATGTCGCCAATGATTCTTGCGCCGTATATTACGCGTTAACCATGAGATTTGGAATGGGGCGGAGAGGTCAGTTGTATCTTCTTCCTCTTGCATGAAGCCGGATGTGCAGGTCGTGACTGTTATCCTCGTATCATGCATATTATTGGTAATTTGTAGAGGATATGAAGCATATGGGTGGGAACCCTCAACGTCCCACGATAGTTCTGGCATCTAACGGTTTGTACAAACCATTGCCGTAATCCAATATGTGGGCATGGTGTACACCAAGGAGGCATGTGAGGTCGCGAAGGGGGCACTGATTGGCTTGGATCATCTTCTGGGGCCCACATCATGGAATTGTGGACGGGAATAAGCTGCCCGGTTGTGCAACAAAGAGTTGATCTCTCATGGGTAAAGTAACGCACCTCTGCAGAGTGTAAGAACTGTAACTTGTTACTCCTTGTTCCGGGAAGGAGCCGCGAATACGGCGGGAAAGGAACTCCATGAAAGTTCTAGTAAACCCGTGAAGGCTGATGGACATAGTTTTTCAAAATAAAAGCAACCTTTGAAGAAATGTTTTACGAAAACTTGCATTGCCTACGACCTATGGTCTGTGGCTGTAGTTATAGTACATCAAACACTCCTTTTCTAGTGAACTTGCTGAGTACGGTCGTACTCAACATACCTTCTTAACTCTAGCTAGATTCTGAAGCCGGTACAGACAACATCTACATCAATTTATGCTCCAGGACTCATCATCCAAAGCTAAAGATCTTCAATAAAGTCAGGGAAGTCAACATATACATCAACTCAAGTGAAGATGAAGTTATTGATTAGATATGAATATAATCTCTATCCAAAGAACCTAATTCTGTAGTGTATTGCAATAACAGCAATTCCAACCCCTTAGTTAAAATACTAGTCTTAATAGTATGATAGTTCTTTTGTTGTTTATCTTTGATTCTTCTCCATAAGAAGTTTTTTGTCTCTCTTTAACCTAGAGTATTCTCTGGATCTTGTGTAAAGAGTGAGTTGTAACCTTTATCCATGTATTGGACCCGCTGTGTTTCTGTTGTGCCATTCTGAGGGATGTAATACTAGTGAACGGTGTTTCATTGGTGTTATGTCAACGACTATAGTATACTACATCATGCAGTGGTATGCTGGGTCACCGCACATAGTTAGGTGATATTATTAGTTTGTTAGGTTTTAAAGTCATGTTAAATATGATCAAAAGATAAAGATTATTCATCCATAATATAATTGAATGATGCATAAGGTTAGCTTCAAGGTTGTAGGTTTAAATTTGATTTAAGGTTTCAAAGGAGTATTATAAAGTTAATAATTTACACTTAAGTTTTATCATGTATCCTAATTATGGTTTTGGACTTTAGTACTTAGACTTAAAAGATTTAATATTTATAAATAAATGGAATTATTTCTTACTTAGGAAATATTTTTAAAGAATTAATAAAAAATTATCTCATTAAAATAGATAAATGAAGATTTAGTACCTCGGAACCTTAAAATGTTTTGGAATAACATACTTAGTATTTTTTTAGTAAAATATACTTATTTAGGATATTTATTTTTAAGTATTTACTTTATTTTTACAAAATTCCTTAAAGTATTAAATGTCCTTGAATATTTATTTTAAGTTTTATTTGTAAAAAATTTAAGTTAGTATTTTTATAAAATAGTAGATTTATTTTTATATACAAAAATTATTTTTATTCATTTTTAGTACTTTTCCTTATTTTCTTAAATTTTACTAAGTATTTAAGTAGCATTAATGTTTTATTTGACTTAAATAAGTGTAGTGATATTTTTCTTAGGTAGAGATTATTTTTGTAACCATTTTGATATATTATATGCATTTTTAGGATTTTCCTATATTTTTCTAGAGTCTAAGTAAGTTCAAGGGTATTTTAGTAATTCCAAATTTTTTCATTTATTGATTTATTCTTTCTTTTTATAAGTGGTTCTGGCCCACATGTCAAACTGGCCCACTAGGCCTGGGCTAAGCTGGTTCAGTTGGAATACTAGGTCGGTCAAACCGACCCAGCCCACACCTCACCCTACCCTATCTCCTCGAGGCTCCTCTTCTCCTCTCGTTCTCTCGCTGGTGACTTCCACTCATAGTTTTAAAAACCAGACCAGTTCACTGGTTAAACCGGAACCAAAGGCCTCATTGGCTTTTTAAGCGCATTAGACCGTCCAGCTAACGAACCAGGAATAACCAGACAAAAAGCGGTTAAACCAATAGTTTAGAAAACCAGTCGGTGGTCCGACCAGTAGAAAACCGTCCATGGAAGAAACTATGGCGCTGCGATCAGGATTCGATCCCAAGACCTCCCAGCTCGTGCTCACAAATACTTCAGTGGGCTAGCCAACTGGGTCAAACAATGTTTGTATCAAAGTACTTCATGTACTCTAAATATGTTTCTATTTTCTAACATATTAGTACTTTTTCATCCATATTATTTTCCTTAATGAAAGTGCAATGGACGTTGCCTATAGGGGGTGAATAGGATTTTAATATTATTACGGTTTAGGCTCAAGTAAGTGCGGAATATAACTAACGTTTAATTTATTGAGCACAAAACATAGCCACTAGGTTCACCTAAGTGCACCAACAACCTATGTTAAGCAATACAAGCAACAAGGTGATAGCAAGATATAAATACTTCAAGCACGATGTCTATCACAATGTAAAGTGCATAAGTAAAGGGCTCGGTTGAGAGATAACCGATGGACACGGAGACGAAGATTTGTTTCCCGAAGTTCACTTCCAAAGAAGCTACGTCTCTGTTGGAGAGGTGCGATGGCGCAATGCTCTCCGAACGCCACCAATGGCTCACCTCGAGGTGTGGTGGCTCAATGCTCACCCAACGCCGCATAAAGCCTCACCCGGATGCAAAACACGCAACTCACCGACTCCACAAAAGGTTCACCCTATTCTCCCGAGTGCGCACCACAAAAGGCGGGCACTCGCTCCACTATGGGATGCTTGAGGGTGGTCACCGAGCCCGTACAAGATTGGGTCTTACTCCACAACTCAATTGGAGGCTCCCAACAACAAATCCACAAAAGGGTACAATGCCACAAAAGGCCAACAAAGCCACAAAAGGCTACAAGGCCACAAAAGGTCAACAATCCAACCACACAACCGTCTAGGGTTCTAAGAACCCAAGAGTAACAATCTCACAAGCTTGTACTCGCCGAATCTCCAAGGAGAACTCAAACCTATGCAAAAAATGCAAGGGCAAGTCCTTCGCTCCCAAATTCGAACAAAGCTACAAAATCCATTGGGGGTATAAAGGAGGAAGAACACAAGAGGAGAATACAAAACTCTCCAAGATCTAGATCCCAATGATTCCTTCACAAAGAAGGGATTTGTCTTGGGGGATTGTAGATCTAGATCTCCTCTCTCAAATCCCTCAAAAAGATGCAAGAATCATAGGAAGGGAAAGGGGAGAGGGAAAGCTTCTTCAAGGTCAACAATGGAGGAGAGAGAGAAAGCCAAGAACCAAGAAAAGAGCTGGTGCCCACGAAGGGGAAGAGGATCCCCTTTTAAAGGGCTCCTAGATCTGCCCGTTATGGGCATTCACGACCCTGGCCAGAACTTCTGGTGGGAGGCCAGAAGTGGGAGAGGAACTTCTGGTGGAAATTCTGACTAAATTTCTTTCAAATAGACACATCCAAAACAGAAGGTTACTGAACATGAGCAAAACGAGAGCCAGATATTCAATTGGAACTTTCGGCGGCAACTAGGCCCGAGCGGAATTTCCGGTGGAACTTCTGGTCCAAATTCCGTCAAATAGAGACTCAAAAGGAGAGAGGTTACTGATCGTGAGCGGAAGAAGAACCAGAACTTCCACCGGAACTTCCGGCGACAAAATGCCCTAGCGGAACTTCCGATGGATAGCCGGAACTTCCGGTCATGGAAATTCCAGAAACCAAAACTGCAATAACTTTTGCGTCCAAACTCCAAATGAGATGAAACCAATTTTGTTTCTAAAGATAACAAATAATATTGGGTATCACCTAGGGAGAAAATACCATGAATATATATGTGAAGTATCCCCCAAGGTGTGGAGCCAGAAAACTCGCAAGATCAAAAACCGCAATAAGATATGCAAGGGAAATCCTTAGACGATGAACTAGAGCTTGTTATGATGATGACCATAAGCTCTAGATCCTCTCATGGACAAGAACCAAATAACAACCAAAAAAGATGATACTATGAATGCAAAGGTTTCAGCTCTCTCCGAACGATTCAATCGATACACCCGCTTGAGAGCCCCTCTTGATAGTACGGCTGTCTATCCTAAACCCGGTCTCCCAACTAACAACAAGATACCGGCAAAAGAGAAGCCCTATCAAGAACATACCTTTGCCTTGAGAATCCCACTTGAACTTGATGTAGACCGTCTTATTCTTCTATAGTGGGAACACCTTTCTTGTTTGCTCTTGCTTGATGAAGATGAAGACTTGCAAATTGCTCCCCCATAATTCATGGGGAAACCTCTTCTTTGAACTTGTCTTCATCACTCCATTATCATGAAGATGGCAAGATTCAAGCATTAGATCTTCTAGAGAGGACGCATCTTGATCTTGCCCTTCTTCATCCCTTCTTGAGGTTGATCCATCTTGATGCAACTCTTTGCACTTGTCTTGATCAACCTTCAAGCTCCTTCTTTCTTAATGATTCCAATGGGCACAAAGCCCTTGGACATTTCTTCAACTTTCAACCTTGAGACCAACACATGGCCCAAGCGATGCCAATGGACAAACCTACAAGTGAAACTCAATTTATACATTAGTCCATAGAGATTGTCATTAATTACCAAAACCACACATGGGCATACATGCCCTTTCACTTAATAAACCAGCATCAATCCGGTTTGAACCCGTGGTCCAACTAGTGAACTATGAACCGAGGACCTCACCGGTTCGATCACCGGTTTGGTTTTTTAAACTATGCTTCCACTGCCCTCGCCAGCTTCCGGCGAGCCTGGCCACTCCGGCCGCCGCCGTCTGTGGTTAAAGGACCGTCGTGTCCCGATTTACCTCTCTGTTCAATTCGATTTATGAATTGACCCCTTACTCTGTCGCCCTTCTCTTTGCTGTGGCATTAGGGTTTCCATGTCGTGGCTTCATTGTACGTCGGTGATGCTTTGGTAGTCATTGTGCCACCGTCGGTGGAATGGTGGTGGTTGATCTAGTTGGCTTGGCGCAAGTAGCAGCGCCTCTGGTGCTCCCTGTGCCGCCACACCGATGTGCTATGGCCGCTACTGCCATCCATCTCTGTTTCCTCTTCTCAGGATTCAGAGAGGACCTACGGTGAGTTTTCTTTCTTTTTACCTTTTCTCTCTCTGTGTAATTGCAATGATAGACTCCTTATTAGGGTTCATCCTTGTTCTAGGGTTCATCCCTTTAGTTGTGGGCAATAGTGATGGTTTAATTGTTTACTATGTAATTTTCCTATGGATCAATTGTGAAGAATCCGATGCCATGTAAATTGTAGGTATTCCTGACAATTGTTTCTGTCAGATTGGATATTTCCTGAATCCAAACCTACAGTTAGCTAGACACATATGCAGCTACATATTATGGTGATGATTTAGGACTAAAAAATGCTTGTTGGTTTGTGATTGAAATGCTTCACTATATCATGTACTCAATGGTGTCTATTACTTGATTCAGTATACATGATAGTGTTCCTGGTGATACTTTACTTAGCATGAATTGCTGTGTGGAGAAGCTTGGACAAAATTATCCATTTTTGGATGTCCAAGTATGAAGTTGTTTGTAAAAAATATCTCTTACCAGTGATTCAAAATCTGTGGCTTTGTCTTGACAAGAACATATGCTATTAATGATTTCCTCTTCTTTGGTCATGTTAATGTGATGATTCTATGATCAATCATGATACAAAACATCTAGTGTGTAGCTTGTTGCTAAGAATAGATGATTCCTATTTCAATATTGTAACATCCCAGCATTAGCACCTAGAAATAAAGAGGACACAGGGTTGTGCATTGCATTCATGCATAAGAAAATCCGGGGAATTTTCGCGCAAAACTAAAAGAGCTGTAGAAGGATCGAGATCTCTCTTGTTTTGATGGAAACACCAGGACAGGTGCGATGGATTTCGACATGACCTCTATTGTACTTTTGTATTTTAGGGGAAGACAATTCAAATCTATATATTTACTTGATAGATTTGAATATTAAAAGAATTTGAAATAGAATAAGAATTGGAAATTAAATTATAATAAAAGATAAGAGTTGAATTCTTATTTATGAATAAGATTCAATATTCACAATTATTTGAAATAAAATTTAAAACACAAAGAGATAAGTGTTTCTCTTGCCATTGGAGAAATGGGGTTTAGTTCATCTTAGATGGGGGTTAGGAATTTGGACATGACCTTTGTTGAATTTATAATTTTGGGGAAAAGAATTTACATTCAAGACTTCAAATATGAGATCATACAATTCAAATATAACTTGGATTTAAATTTAAATCTTAAACTATTCCAAGATATTTCATAATCATAATACAAACTGGTATAATTAAATATAAACTTTATTGAAAGAAATACAATAATACAATGTCTTTACATTATTCAAACAAAAAAGAAATTACAATAATATGAAAAAGAAAACCTAAACTAAATCTGGTATCTTCTTTCTTCTTTGTTTTATTTCCTGCAAAACAAAAGATCAACAAAACATGCTAGAAGTGAGGGGTTAGTATAATAAGTTGCTCTCAGAATTACAGTGTAATGCACTGTTTGTCTCATCATTGAGCTTAAATCAGAAGGGGCAAATTTCACCAAATAAATAATATTTGTTCTTATCAAATGGTAGCCTCAGACTAGTGCATCACAGGATGGTACAGGGGCAAGTTTCACCAAAGCCAGATGAAGTGGTGAAAAGGTGAATTGATAGCAAATATCAAGTTTCACTTGATCTGATCCACAGATGACACCAACAGGCACACAACACAGTCAATGCATGCAAGCACACCTTGCTGTCAACACAGGAACACATCAGGGAAGGTACCAACCATAGAAAAGGAACACCAACCGTACCAGTATTGCTACTACATCCTTTCCACATCCACCCAGTTCTATTCACAGTACATGTTCTTCTCAAGAACACACATTCAATTCTTCACCATAGTAAGTAACAACCAATACAACCAACACAGATCAACCATCCTAGTTTCAATCCTATATTCCTTGCAACTGGTTGCTTCGATGAGCCATCCAGATGCAGGTCAGGATCAAACAATACGAAGAGGAGGAGGATAATATAAAAAAGGAGGCCAGTAGCAGATCAGCACCACAAGGAAGGAAGGAAATAGTTCCAAAAGCTTACCAGCAGAAGATCAACACTAGTTTGAGGAGGAGCATGCTAGCAGTAGCCTAAGAAGTAGTTGATCAAGATTTACAACAGGCCATAAGTCAATCATAACCAGCAGGTAAAAATATCATCAGAACTACCCACTTGATTATGCAGCATCTATCCTTATCTCTTATATATAGATCTGGAAACACAAGGGAAATAATAACCATCAATTAGAAACCATCAATTAGAACTACCCACTTGATTATGCAGCATCTATCCTTATCTCTTATATATCTCTTATCCACTAGATTTTCATCTAGGAGGATTGGATAGAGTGTTACTCTTAGGTTTGCAAAGAGATGCTTTGCAAAATCATCATGGAGTTATTAAAAGCCATATAATAGCATCTATTCTTATTCATATCAATTCCTCAGCCTTTGCATCATTGGCAGGGGCAAAAGCATCAGATTATATATGCCATGGTCATACTACTGTGCACCCTCCAAAGGGAGGCACCACAGTAGTAAGATCATAGCAATAAGAGCCACCAAAACTAATTGCACAGTTCAAATCTTATTAAGCATGCCACTAGGGCAATGAACCACATCATTTGACCAACATGTCAATAGAGTATTTCCAAGCCAAATAAAGCCATTCTACAAATTATCTTTAATCATCTAGACTCAAATCATTCAAGAAAATGATTTTATCATTTTCCTAGACAAGTAGTCTAGGAATCATCTATAAGGAAATCTTATCTGTCCTTAGCAAATTTAAGTCTCAGATTATGCATCATAGACCAAGCTGGTGCTTTCTAGTTTAAAACTAGATAAAAGCAGATCTACTGATGAGCTACTACATGGCACATTTCAAATAATGGTAGCACCTCTATAGTAGTTCTATCCTTTATCAGCTTACAAACACAATAAATCAACTATGAATAGTCATTTAAATCATTTTCCTAGCCACCTTTGTTTAGGAATCATTCTAAGAGAATATGTACAATAAGGGACCAAGATCATTACTGAACCATAGGTTAAGTTCATCATATAAACAAAAGTTCCACACCTAGAGACAAACATCTGGTTATTCAAACAATAAACAAGCACCACTGAGGTCAGGATCAGCTCAGCATACAATTTTCATGTCTGACTAATTTAATGTCCAGCAACCAGGGGAATCACAAAATAATTAAGCCTGAGGTAATCAGATTCCCTAATCACTATTAGTAATCAAGTTTGCTATTCAACTTTAACCATTGTCAAGTCAATAACAGAAGCTTTGCCAACAACATCCTGAACCAAAAGGTTCAGAGTTCAGTTATTTTAATCCATAAGCAAGAAATCCATTCTAAGTAAATTAAACAACCACAACAACTTGCTAATGTTATCAAATATACATCAGAGAACCGTTTCTAGAATATATTAGGGGATCTCTAATTAGAGATCACTACAGAGAGAAGAAATCAAGTAGGATACAAGTGGGCTGTAACACCACAATTCAACATTTTTTTAAGTGCATTAATAATATGTATTTCTCAAGCATTCCATATACCACTAGCATCACGAACACTCAACAAGCTAAGGGTCACATGCTCACAATTGTTCACCAAACAAACTGCTGTGAAGCATCAAGCATCAAAATAAGGAGGAAAATGAACCCAGTTAAGGATGTATACTAAGATAGAGAGAGGTTTGTGAGAGGGGGAAGGTGGTACCAACCTGTTGGCAAGATCAAGCTCGCCGAAGAAGCCGTAGTAGTAGTGACAACAGAGAGTCGGAGCACAGTGCGATGGTACAGCAACACGGGGAACACCATCGCGCTGCGCTGCATCAACCACACCACCAACAAGACCCGAGCATCCTAACACTCACGCCATACCACCGGGGTTGCTAAGAACCTCGCCGTCCCGCCGGAGTAACAGCAAAAGAGAAATTAGGGTTTGGGGATGGTAGTGAGCACGTTGGGGCATGGAACACAAATAGAATTGGGTAGTCTAGTGAAGTTTTGATAGGCGCGTCGAGGAGGGCCATCGACACTGGTCGAAATGGCCAGGCTCGCCGAAATCGAGTCGCACCAGCGCATCTGACCCAGGCGAGGCAGAGAGCTAGGGTATTCCTTGGGTGCGCGAAGGGGGTGCATGTGTAGGCGACGGCAGCGAGGAAAAGAGGGAGGAGGTCAAGACGAAGCTGAGGTCGGCCGGCAACCGGCCGGAGTGGCGGCGATGGCGACATCGCATGGGAGCAAGAGAGGAGAGGATGAGGTCTATGTGTGTGTGCGTGTGTGTGTGTGGAGTGAGGGGTGGGCCGGGGGTGAGGGGTCTGGCATGGTCCAGTTGGGCCAGGACAGCCCACATATCCAACCAAACGGCCCAAGTTGATTAGGTTTAGAAATAAAATAACAAAATGAATTACTAAAATAACCTCCAAACATTTTTAGCTATAGAAAATTATAGAAAAATCCTAAAAATACATATGATATATCAAAATGACCACAAAAATAATATCTACCTAATAAAAATATAATTTTAAGTGTTTAAAATAAATTTAAAGTAAAATAATTATTAACACCATTAAATCTTAAATGAAATTTTATAAAATAAGACAAATACCCTAAAAATAAATAAAAAATCATTTTTGTGTATCAAAATAACTCTATTATTTTATAAAAATACTCACTTCGAGTTTTACAAATAAAACATAAAGCAAATATTTAAAGACACTTAATTCTTTGATGAATTTTATAAAAATAAAGATAATACTTAAAAATAAATAAAATTCATTTTTAAGGTCTTGAATAAATATGTTACACTAGAAAAATATTAAATCTATTATTAGAAAGTCTGTAATATTTTAAATAATAAATCCTTACCTAATACCTATTTTGTGAATTCTTTAAAAAAAATTCTTAAGTAAGAAATAATCACAATTCTTATAAAACCTTGAGTAATTAGTGTCTTAGTATAATGACCACGGCAGATGCTGCAATCGGCAGCGAGTAGTAGAACATGGGGCAAGGGCGGCCAGCCATCTGCGGTGCGAGATGAGGGCGGAGACACAAGGATTTACCCAGGTTCGTCCCCCCGGAGGGTAAAGACCTACTCCTGCTAGATTGTATTATGGTGAGAGTACAATGGGGCGAGTTCGGCGGCTAGGCAGCGAGTCGCTTGGGTGTATGATGGAACGTATCCTCTACGCGCCCTCTAGGGAGGTTTATATATACTCACCCCCCTAGGGTTTACAGATCTCAACCGAATCAGTTAAGGTTTCAGTGATCGTTTAACCTAATCCAACTGGGCCTATCTACGCTTCTGGGCCTTCAGCTTCCAGTCGCTTGAGTCCACGCCAGGTCTTGATCCAGTCGTTGTTCCGCAGGCCCACTCGCAGGCACCTGGGCCAGTCGGAAACGTCCTGCTGGGTATACCCCGATAGACATATCCCCATCAGTAGTCCCCGAGGCCGTCGTTGATTGGTCGCAGGTGGTTGCTGGCAGTCGGTGTATACGGATCCAATGCGGACGCCCAGTCGAATCAGCGGCGGACTCCTGAATAAAGGAAAAACTAGTTATTCTAGTCGCACTAATGGCGACCGATCGGGTCGCAGCTCGGCGAACGGGTCGGCGAATATTCAGTCACTGTTGTAGTGATCGGGTCGGCGAATATTCAGTCACTGTTGTAGTGATCGGGTCGGCGAATCGTCAAGTCGCGCGGAGCAACGAGTCGAGTGGATGAAGTTGGACCGTCAAGTGGGGTCAAAACTAGCCGTTGGGGTAATCCAACGGTAACTTTTGGCGTAATCACCGCGTAGTAATGGCTCCCGAAATTGGCGGGTAACAACCGCTATATAAGGAGAATGACATGCAAGCGGGGAAACACTCCTTCATCTTTCCTCCGGTCTCGCCCATCTTCGTTTCCACTCCGCATCGCGATCCAACCAATCCAGAGAGCCCCGACCTCCACGAATCTTCCAACCAATGGCCCCCTCCACCGAACCATGGGGCAGATCCAAGTGCACTAGGGCGCTACTGGCGTCCTTCGAGGAGGTCGGGATCCTGCGCGCCGGCAGATGGCGCATCCCTGCGGCCGGAGAAGTGACTCCGGACCCGCGCGAGGGAGAGTTCGTCTGCTTCACCAGCCACCTGGAGCGGGGCTGGGGTTTCCCACTTCTCTCTTCTTCCGGCGTTTCTGCGCCTACTACGGGATCCAACCGTCGGACCTCGACCCACATAGAGCAGCTTGCCATTTTCCTGGCGTTCTGCGAGTGCTACTGTAACACCCTCGGAATCGGCCCTATGCAAGTTTCAGCGTTTCCCACCAAACCCGCATAGAAACGATTCAAAGGTTCCCACCAGGCACTTTCATGCGGGTGGAAAATGAAGTAATATCATTACACAATAGTCCTTGATGGAACCCACAAAACAGATATATACACAACGACTCAAAGAGTCAAGAATACATATATACAGTACAAAGATTCAAATCACCTTGAAAATGATACAGCGTCCGAGTATGGACAAGATGCAAATTGGGCTAAGAGCCCTGAAGAATAACCAATGGCGTCCATAACCCTGCCCAGGCCAAGCCGGAAGGGTAACCCTGCTAACGACGTCGACCTCAAAACCTGCTTAACAAAAGGGGTGCCGATAAAGGGCGAAGGAAAAAGAGAGCGGTCAGTACTGAGGCCAGTACACAGTGAGACTAGAATTCGGCGGTCCTCGCCTACATAGGTATGGTGGACTGAAGCGGCAGCGCAGCATGCACTAACCAACCTATAGAGACCAATACAACTGGCGGCTATCAGATAGGGATAAGAAATATCTATTCGGATCCAACCTGAAACTATCACCAAGCATACCCATCCTGGTATTTCCCCCTCGAGACCAAACGAGGAAGTCAACCGAGGAACTCACGTAGTTGGCAGTTTTACTCATTTCGTTATAGTTGCGGCAATTACTAGTCAGATATAGATAGCATGAGTCATCTTGATATAATAAGCAGTGGGCAGTTTTAGTTAACCATTCCGTTGTAGTTGTAGTACTTACTAGTCAGATACATATAGCATGAGGCATCCCAAAACCTAGCAGTTGTTGGCACTTTTATTTAGCCATTCCGTTGTAGTTGCATTACTTACTAGTCAGATACAATGGTAACAGGTGATAATCCAAACCAGCAATTGTTGGCACTTTTATTTAGCCATTCCGTTATAGTGAAGCTGATTACTAGTCATTATAAAGTCAAATTTATAGCTCTACTTTAGTTATAGTTGTCTATGATCGAGATACTGTGCTCCAAGTCGTCCATAACCGCAGACACGGCTTTCAGAAAGTTTTACCCTGCAGGGGGCAGAAATAGCAACACACGCACGATCAACCTCGAGAAAAACCAAATGAAAACCCAACGAGGCATCACGACAGAACATTCGCAAGATTCATATTTGATTTCAGGGGGCCACCCCACTAAGCTACCCGCGACGAAGTTGGCCGGCTCCGAGACGGACCCAGAGGTTTGTGACAATGGTTGTAAACGACTAGGAACCCGAAAGTGTGATTGGGCTTGTCGATACCGCGAAAACATTCCACGTTGGTTCCAAAATAGTACAGGCGCTCCACGCGCAATCGTAAATAAAGCAGTAAAGCATGGCATAAGTACAGGATAGTAATAAAGCCCCAAACTACTTGTGGCCGCAAGGAATTAAATATGACTCAAGCTAGGGTTAGGGGGATTCATGGTCCCACATGCGTATAGTGCGAATATTCAAAGAACAGGTATCAAGTACTCGGGGTCCTATGGGACACAAGTGGACGGTTAAGAACCAAATAACATCTATTGCTCACATGTGCCTCTGCATTGTTTACCTACTTCAGTTTTAGTTATTAAACGGTAATTAAAGCCATGATCATCTCCAACATTAAACATGCCACATTACTTTAACAACGGTGGTATTTGACGTCACGCAACCGCACTTGAGCAAGCGACTACGACACGCAAGTCTAACTATCTACCAAACAATAGGTAATAGGATGTGTCCAAGGCAATATAAGGCTGCAAGGGATATCACGGGTACGAAAACTAGAGCATCGCAACACATATAGCAATAGATCAACAGGAGGAAATAAAGACTATAAAAGTAAGATAGGTAGAAAGAGGGAGAATGCTCGCCTGAAAACATTGTCGAAGGTTCATCTGAAGATCGGGTCAACACTCGCATCAACTCATCGGCCTAATCCGTGAAGAAGCAAAACACTAGAAGAAACACCGGATGCACTATTTAATACTACGGCAGAAGATCGGGCATGATGCATGTATGATGTATGATATAGCAAAGATGCGATGCAATTAGGCCATATTAAGCGGAACCGGGGTCCCGGCAATTAATTAGGTGGTTCATGTTGTTTAGATACCCCGCAATTTAAATGTTGTTTTAACAAGGTAAAACATGGCACCGGTTCACTACGCAAATTTAAATGAAGCCAATATAAGACTAGATAAACCCGCATATGGTCTCCATATTTAATTATGAGGTGAATCGGCATAATGACACCTAACCATACAATATGTATGCAAGCATGTACAAATTGATATGCAACATTTCATATAGATATCAATTATAAAATAGGGCTCGGATAAAGGGGTCACACATCGGGGCGAAGATCTTGGGGCGATGTGGTTCGGGTCTCGACGGGATCGGTCTTTGGGTCTCGCCCGAGGGGTCCGTGAAGGAGTTATCGGTGCTCCTGTGAAGAAGAACTTGGCCTACCGGCAACAGTGAACTTGGTTTCCGATGATAGTGGTTCATGGGGTTGTCCTGGTCGGTGTCGATCTTGGAGTCCAAAAAATGGAAGAGGCGATCTTCAGATGGCGTGGTTTCTCGGCGATCTCGGTGCCGGTAGATCTTGGTGTTGTAAGAGGGATTCACGAGGGGTACCACGATGAGGCTTCGATAGCTGGGTCGACAACTAACCACACATTCTGTGTAGCAAAGTTTGCAAATCCTAAACACATGTAGATAAGGTACATGTTCAGAGAACGAGCGAGCACAAAAGTCTGCGCAGGCACACAAGCAAAACATGATGGAAACCCATTGACCTCGATCTGGGCTCGCGTTGTAGAACTTGGTCAGGTCGAGGCGGGACCAGGTGAGCCAGAGAGGCACCAGGGTCGAGGACGCAACTATGGCCTGCAGAAGGGAAACATCGAGCATGCGCGGGCACAGTGAGGAACGCAGGCTGCCGTCGGTGGCGAGTTTGCAGGGGCGTTTGGCGGATGCCGGCGGTGCCATGGCAGGAAGGAGATGTGGTCATCGGGGAGCGGTCACGGCCAGGGCGGGGTCCGGCTCCGGCGTGCAGGCGAGGCTGAGCCACGAGGGTAGGCGACGGCAGGCGCACACGGCCGAGAGGCTCCGAGGCGAGGTAGAGGAGGATCCAGCGGCGCTCGTGATGCGGCCAGAGGGAGGCGGCGCGGGCCCGACGATGTTGGAGAGGGCGCAACGCCAGGGGGTCAGTGGCGAGGAACTCGGCGAGCAGGGTGAGGCGAAGAGCAGAAGGCGGCAGCGGGCGATGCCAGGGGCGTCGGCGTCGGGGAGAGGGAGACCCGGAGCACCAGGGCGGAAGGTAGAGGATGGTGGCGTCAGGGCAGGGCCGGCGATGGGGATCGGTGGCCGGTGGAGGACGGGGGGGATCCAGGGACGAGGACGGGAGGTGGCAGCCCAGCGCTAGGAGCGAACGACGGCAGAGGGGATCGAAGGTAGGAGGGGTTCGCGAGCGAGGGAAGGGGAGCGGGGCTTGCGGGCGGTTTCAGTCGTGGCACTGCGCCACTGCGGGGTGGGTCTCGTGGACAAGTGGGCCAGGGGTCACGGGTGGGGCTCGGTCTATGGCCAGGGTGCGTGATCGATGTTAGGTAGGGTGGAGAGAGGGAGAGTGGCAGCGGGGTGAGGGAGTGGGGAGGGATTAGGTAGGGTAGTTCTAGGGTTTGGTTTGGGTAGTAGGTGGTCTGGCCGGTTGGGCTTTTGGGCCGGCTGGCTGGACTGCCTCCCCACATAAAAATAGTTTTGTTATTTATTTTGTTTTAAAATAAACTTTTGTAAATAGTTTTAGACAAATAAAAGATTCGGCTGGACCGATGGTTTTGGTTTGAACAAAGAGGGGATAATATTAATATGGAAAACAAAGTAGTTCTTTTAGCAAAATAGTTTTAGTCAATTAGATGCATGCTGATGACATGATGATGCACATAATAAAAACAACATCGATTTTCTGGTAGAGGTTTTACCCAGGGTGCTACAGCTACCTAGGCTGCAGGCCCTACTTCCCCCTTTGGCAAGATCTGTTCCATGGGAGGATCAGCCGCGAAGAATCAGGCGGCCCGATGCTGGCTGCGGGTGGCCTGACGTTCCAGCTAAAGTCGAAGGCGTCGTTCTTTGACCTGATGCTACCCGCCAAGGAGGCAAACGAATGGAAGAAATCCTGGTTCTACGTCACCGAGTCGACTCCAGATGGCGAGGTGGCGCTTCCAAGGTACTCCGCCGACCGGCCCGAACCGCGTCGGCTCCAGGTCGGCAAGCTCCCGCTGGATCAGCGGATGGTTGTCGACGAGATGTTGCAAACCATCCGTAGTCTAAAGAAGAAGGGCCTCCAAACCATCAACCTTTACAACTGCTGGCTCGGGCGGCGGCTCGTGCCTTTGGCCCGCCGCGACCATTATATGTACGAGTATGCGGGTAGGGACGACCCGACGAAATCCTGCCTCGTCGAGTGGAAACTCGAAGACTACATCCTGGCTCTGAAGAAGATCACCCAGGCGGCGTACCTGGACGCGAAGGCCAGGGTCGCCCCCTATACTGCAAGGCGCCCAGCTCCGACGGTAAGTCTCCATCTTCGTCACCATTCGCAGTCGCAGATGATGCAGTCGCGGTTATGCTGACGTTGTTTCATTTTTATTGTAGTTGTTCCAAGTGGTGGAAGGATGGCTCCCACCTGCAGACGACGAGAACTCGAGCTCGTCCATCCAAGACGGGAGCGAGTCGCCACCCGCCAAAGGCGACGTCAGGAGCGACGCGGGTGATGACGACGATGATGACGAAGAGGAGCCCGCGGAAGACGCTGCCCCGACGGTTCGCAAAACTCGCGGGCAACGTCAGCGCGAACTCGAGGCGAGTAGAAGCCTCGAGCCTCATGATGACGATGACGACGAGCTTCCTGAGCACACCTCACGTCGTGAGGCCACACCGTCGAAGAAGAAGAAGAAGGAGGTAAAGGTTCCACCGAGGAAGAAGACGAAGCCGGCGAAGCAAAAGTCTTCGCCCCTGTCCGCGACCAGCTCAGACGCCTCCAGCTCGGCTAAGGGCGAAGCGGCGCACGCGACCGTAGCGCCGGATGCTGCCGCTCCCCTAGACGAGGTACCTCTGGCTTCGCTTCCACCCCTATTCGCCCCGGTCTCTTGGTTGGGAGCTACTCCATCCGCAGCAGCTTCGCCTCCCAAGAAATCTCCCGCAGTTGTCGTCACGGAGGCTCCTGCCGCGGCCTCGTCTTCGAAGAGGCCCTCTGTGTCTTGGGCACACGGTGTGTTCGAGATGGGCCTCAGTCGGAAGTTGGGGCCCGAGCTGAACAAGCCAGCCAGCATCCGCACTGGTCTGCGGTTTATACCAGTCGCCAAGTAAGTCTTGTTCACCTGCTTGCCTTTCGTTGTAATCGGAAAACTTGACTCATATTGTTGATTCGTAGGACTGGAATTAAAAAGACCGTCCATCCTTCCGTGTCCAAGGTTCCACCAGTCGTCACCGACGAAGACCCCTCACGGAAGAGGAAAACTGACGAAGTCGCTGCTCCCGCAGATGGTTCCAAGAGGGCGAAAGGCGACGACGTCGTCACGGTCTCCGATGACACGACAGTCGCTCCGAGCGAACCTCCGACTGCGGCGGAAGTGTCCTTGAAGACCAAGGAGGCTGTTGCCCCGCCTGAAGTGGCCGAGCCGGCCCCTAGTGGCGTCGCGACGTCCGCTGCAACGTTCCCCCGCTTCATGGCCAAGGCGGCCACGGGAGTGGCGTGGCGCCAGTAAGCCAGACACCTGGGGTCGCAGAGATGGAAGTGGAGCAGCGTCGCGGACGTACTCTGGTCGTGCTTGCGTCTGTGGACGCGCTGCAGCTTCACAGCATGCTGGGCGCAGCCATCCAGGTATGTCCAATCCCCGAGGATCGGGCCACTGAATTTCAGTGGTCGGTTTCTTAGTGTTTTTGGAACGTCCAGTCCCCGAGTGCCTAGTCGCTGAATTTCAGCGGGTGGGCACTTAGGATTTTTTATCTCCAGTCCCCGAGTGCCTAGTCGCTGAATTTCAGCGGGTGGGCACTTAGGATTTTTGATCTCTAGTCCCCGAGTGCCTAGTCGCTGAATTTCAGCGGGTGGGCACTTAGGATTTTATTGTTGTTGACAGTTTGATTTGTGTGCAGGGCTTGCAGCGCGAATCGGCCGATCGGTTTGCTGCAAAGTGTCGCATGGAGAAGGAACTTGTTGCCGTCCAGGAAACGAACAAGGGACTCCAATCAATCGTTGCCAAGGCAGAGGAGGTCCGCCAGGGCCTTGTCCCGGCAGGTGAGATGACGGCGGCTCAATCTGCTTTGAGTACGGCCGAGAAGCGGATCACTGATCTGGAGCGCGAGCTCAAGGAAGCGAAGGCGGAGGCGAGCTCGGCGGATGGGCGAGCGAAAGCTGCTGTTACGGCTACCACTGAAGAGCGAAAGGTGTCTGACGCCCTCGTTGTTGGGCTACAGAACGACTTCTCCTCGCTTCAAAGCTTCATCACGAGCCTCTGCCGTCCTTTAATTGGTAAACTTTTCTTCCTCTGCATGTAATAGCTGCATTGTGGAGTCGTTGTACTCACTGTTGACCTCTGTCCATAGGTCGGATTATTGACAGCTCGGAGGAGGCGCAGTCGTACGACGCGCGGCAGTGTGTGACCACTCTGGGCGTTGTCCACGACTTGCATTCGAGCATATCTTCAGGAGATATCGCCCACGGAAGTGATTCCCAGCGACCTCGTCGAAGTATGGCGGTATCTGGAGAAGGCGCTGTCAGTCGTCGAGTTCATGACGCGGTCAGCCTTCCAGCGCGGGGCGGCGACGGCTCTCAGGCTTGGGCTTTCCCACTTCCCGGAGGACTTCTACCCTGACGATGTGACGAGTGGCTACCCCTCGTCGATGGGCTCTGTGGAGATTGCCGAGGTGCTGAAGCTGACGGACCGGGCCGCGGTGTATTCCGATCGCGTCTGGGCAATGGGCGACCTCCTCCCCTATCAGGAGACGACTGTCGCCCCCAACGACCCTGAGCCAAAGCATCGGGACTTCAAGGTCGAGCAGCCGTTCTGTGCAGCGATGGCGGGTGAGTTGACAACGTACCCGTCGAACCCGTACACGCCCTTCATTCGCAACCGCAGGGGTGGCGGCGAGTCGCCGTCGAAACCTGCGGAGTAGAAGCATTGTGCCCTGGGGCGTTAGTAACAATTAGCCATTGGACTCATCATGTATTTTGGAACGACTTTGTTCTGCTGTAATGAAACTTCGTGTTATTTTGTGAATTTTTTCGCGATTTTGAATGCTGATTGGACGAGTCCCCGAGCGCGTCTGCCCTTTTTATGGGGTTTACCTCGTTTGTTATGTGTTTGTGGTTTTGAATGTTTTGTCAGTTGTTTTGCTATTGAGGTCGACTAGCCCGAGCTCGGAGAGCCAGTCGCAGGGCGACTCCCGTGGTTGCTCTTTACTTGACCGTTTTCCCTTGCGCGAACGAGGTCGGGTGGCCGAGTCCCCGAGCGTGGTACTTGATGGTTCTAGTCGCATCTCTAGGGTAGGTGAGGACTGAGCGCGTTAGAGTAAGCGCGTCACTCCTGCCTGACCCGAAGGATCAGTCGCGTGGCGAGTCCTGGGAACGCTCTCGTACTTGGCGTTCTTCCCTGGTCGCTCGTGCTTGACTGGTCGTCAGTCCCCGAGCGTGGTACTTGGCCATTCGAGTTGTTGTGCCGAGGATGCGAGGACCTTGGTCGTTGTGAGGAGCGAGGGCAGTTGTCTTGGCTTGGTGAGCTAGTCGAGCTAGGCGACTCCAATGGAGCTCCGGGTTGGCGTTTTTCGTGGACGTTACGAGTCCTGGGGTAACCCAGTGCCCTCTTAGCGCACTACTTGGCCGTGCCGGTCGATGTACCAGAGGTTGACTTCTGCGGTTAGCTTAATGCTGTTATTACGAGTGCGAGTGGCACAAGACAAGAGTAGACGCAATTTGCGGTAACCGATCTATTTTATTTCATAGCAGGTGGAGAGTACATGTAGGGAGTTCTAGGATTAGAACTTCCGTAGGAGGTTTACATTCCACGGTCGCTTGACGTCGAGTTTCCCATCTCCTCGGAAGTCGATGAGGTAGTAGGCGTCGTTGCCAAGGACTCGCCCGATGGCGAATGGTCCCTCCCAAGGGGGGGAGAGCTTGTGCATGCCCTTCTTGTCCTAGATGAGGCGTAGCACCAGATCGCCTTCCTAGAAAGTGTGAGTCCTTACTCGCAGGCTATGGTAACGGCGGAGCCCTTGTTGGTAGATGGCGGTGTGGGAGCGAGCTAGGTCGCGTGCTTCGTCGAGTTGGTCGACTCCATCCTGGCGTGCGAGTTCGTTTGCGGCCTCCGTGTAGTTGACCACCCTGGGCGAGTCGTGCTCTAGGTTGGTGGGCATGACTGCCTCGGCGCCATACACCATGAAGAAGGGGGTGAACCCTGTCGACCTGTTGACGGAGGTGCGGATGCCCCAGATGACGGAGGGTAGCTCCTCGACCCAGCACCCGGCGGTGTGCTCGAGCGGTACTTGGAGCCGTGGCTTCAGGCCATGGAGGATGCTCTGGTTGGCTCGTTCCTCCTGGACGTTGGACTCTGGGTGAGAGACTGAGGCGAGGTCGAGTCGGATGTGATGTTCCTCACAGAACTCGGCCATGGCTCCTTTGGCGAAGTTGGTGCCGTTGTCCGTGATGATGCTGTTTGGGAACCCGTAGCGATAGATGAGCTCGCGTAGGAACTTGGTGGCGGTCTTCCCGTCGCATTTCCGGACTGGCTTGGCCTCCACCCATTTTGTGAATTTGTCGACTGCGACCAGGAGGTGGGTGAAGCTGGAGGGGGCCTTTTTGAAAGGGCTTACCATGTCCATACCCCACACGGCGAACGGCCAGGTGATGGGGATTGTCTAGAGCGCCGAGCTCGGCACGTGGGTCTGGTTGGCGTACTTCTGGCACCCGACGCACCGCTGGACAATGTCGACAGCGTCTGCGTGTGCGGTGGGCTAGTAGAAACCGTGTCGCATAGCCTTTGCGACCAGAGAGCGGGCGCCGGCATGGTGGCCGCAGTCGCCGGAGTGGATGTCGTGGAGGATTTTGCGTCCTTCAGCGGGTTGGATGCAGCGTTGGAACATGCCGGTCACGCTGCATTTGCGGATCTCGCCGTCGATGATGACGAAGGATTGCAGCGGCGTGCTATCATCCGGGCGTCTGTTTCGTCTGCTGGCAAGGTGCCTCCCTCCAGGTAGGCGATGTACGGCGTAGTACAGTCTTCTGGCTCGGCGATGAGTGCGACCAGGGCTGCCTCTGGTTGCAGCGGGACTCTGATGTCGATCTCCCTTGGGGGAGAGACGGAAGGCTTGGTGATGGTGTCGAGGAAGACGCCGGCGGGTGGTGCGAGTCGAGCCGAGCCTATACGAGAGAGTGTGTTGGCCTCCTCGTTCTTCCTCTTGTCAATCCACTCGACGGAGTAGCCTGCGAAGTGTCCGCCCAGCTTGTCCACTGCTTGGCGGTATGCCGCCATGGTGGGGGAGACGGCGTCGCAGGTGCTAGCGACTTGCCCAGCGACGAGGTCGGAGTCTCCGTAGCAGCGTAGGCGGTTGACATTCATCTCCTTGGCAGCTCGCATGCCGTGGAGTAGTGCCTCATACTCGGCCATGTTGTTGGTGCAGGGGGTGAAGTTGAGGTTGAGGACGTAGCATAGCTTGTCGCCCTTCGGAGAGGTTATCACGATCCCTGCTCCTGCACCGTCCGCATTCTTGGAGCCGTCGAAGTGTAAACTCCTGTAGTGGAGGTATGGCAGCTTTTCTGGCTGCTGGGCCTCCTCCTAGTCGGCGATGAAGTCCGCGAGAGCCTGCGACTTGATCGCTTTGCGCGGCTCGTACTTGATGTTGTGGACGCCGATCTCGACGGCCCACTTGGCGACTCGCCCGGTCGCCTCACGGTTGCGAATGATGTCCTGCAACGGTGCTAAGGAGACGACCGTTATCGGGTGCTCCTGGAAGTAGTGTGGCAGTCGCCGTTGTGCTGTGAAGACCGCGTATACCAGTTTCTGGTATTGCGGGTAGCGCTAGCGCGACTCGGTGAGGACTTCGCTGATATAGTACACTGGTCGCTGCACTGGGCGCTCCTTTCCCTCCTCTGGTCGCTCGACGACCATGACGGCGCTGACGACGCGCTCGAAAGCCGCGACGTAGACTAGCATGGGTTCCTTGTCGACGGGGGCGACGAGTAGCGGTGCTGCGAGTGGCACCTTCTTGAGGTCGCGGAGCGCATCATCCGCCTCCTTGTCCCACTGGAAGGTGGGGTTCTTGCGCATCAGGCGGTATAGGGGCATCGCCTTTTCGCCCAATCGGGGGATGAAGCGACTAAGAGTCGCGACTCGTCCAGCCAGCTTCTGGACGTCGCGCAGGCACTCGGGTTTGCCGAGTCGAGTGATCGTGTCGATCTTGGTGGGATTCGCCTCGATCCCGCGCTTGGAGACGACGTATCCCAGTAGCTGCCCTGCTGGTACACCGAAGGTGCATTTGCCTGGGTTTAGCTTTATCTTGTATTTCCGCAGGTTGGCGAATGTTTCCGCCATGTCAGCGAGTAGGTCGCTCTGGCGAGCGGACTTCACTACCACATCGTCGATGTAGACGTGGATATTGCGGCCAATTTGGCTCGCAAGGCACTCCTGCATACACCGCCGGTAGGTCGCCCCGGCGTTCTTGAGGCCGAATGTCATGGCAGTGTAGCAGAAGGCTCCGAATGGCGTGATGAACGCCGTCTTCTCTTCGTCCTCGGTGGCCATTTTGATCTGGTTGTACCCAGAGTAGGCATCGAGGAAGCATAGCGACTCCGAGCCCGCGGTGGAGTCGATTATTTGGTTGATCCGCGGGAGGACGAATTGCTCCTTCGGGCAGGCGCTGTTTAAGTTTGTGTAATCGATACACATCCTCCAGGTCCCATTTTTATTCTTGACCAGGACTGGGTTTGCCAGCCACTTGGAGTATTTGATTGGCCGGATGAACCCTGGAGCGAGTAGACGCTGCACCGCCTTGGCGATTGCTCGGCGGCGCTCTTCATTGAAGGGCCGCAACGACTGCTTGACAGGTCGCACTTTGGGGTCGGCGTTGAGTTTGTGCTCAGCGAGTTCCCTAGGGACACCAGGCATGTCAGAGGGCTTCCATGCGAAGATGTCCCTGTTCTCACGGAGGTACTCAATGAGCGCGCCTTCCTATGCTGGGCTCATGCCCGTCCCGATCGTCACCGTCTGGCTGGAGTCGCCTGGGACCAGCTCGACGGTGCGGGTATGCGTCGTTTCCTCGAAGGCTGAGGTGTTGCCGCCCTCCGAGTTGGGCTTCTTGAGTATGCTGGGGTCGTCATTGTTGACCCCTCTCGCGTATTTGGCGAGCTCGTCGGCGTGGTTGGCCTCTGCCGCGATGACGGCGTCGGTGAGTTCGGCTCCTTTGGCCTCGCACTCGGCGGCCATGTCGGGGTCGCCGTGGATGGTGATGACGCCACGCGGTCCGGGGAGCTTCATCGCGTTGTACGCGTAGTGGGGCGCCGCCATGAACTTGGCGAACGCCTGGCGCCCCAGGACGTAGTGGTAGGGGCTATCGAAGGGCACCAGTTCGAAGACGATCCGCTCGGTGCAGAAGTTTGCCGGTGTGCCGAAGGTGACTGGCAGCGTGACCTTGCCGATCGGGTACGCCTTCCGACCGGGGACGATGCCGTGGAACGTGGTGTAGGTCGTCTCGACCATCGACTGCGGGAGCCGCAGTCGCCTGAAGGTGTCCAGGTACAGGATGTTGATGGAGCTGCCGCCGTCCATCAATGTCTTGGGGAGCCAGTAGTCTCCCTCCTTGGGCTTGACCACCAGGGCGACTCGGCCTGGGTACTCGATTCGTGGCGAGTGATCCTGGCGGCTCCAAGTGATTGGTTGCTCAGACCAGTTGAGGAACTGGGAACGTCCACCTGGGCCACCACGTTGACGGAGACGGTGCGGGCGATGACCTTCTTCTCGCGCTTAGTGTTGAAGCCTGTGAAGGTGTGGAGAGAGCCGGCCACGCTGCCGAATTTTCCGTCGTTTAGCGGGTTGTTGTCAGGGTCTTCCCGCGCTCGCCGTGCCTTCTCGATCACCTTGAGAGAGTAGCAGTCAGCGGTCGTGTGCGTAGCGGGCTTTCCTTCCCTGCTGTGAAATACACAAGGTTGGTTAAGAAGGGCCGCGGGGTCGAACCTTGGCTTCGCCTTGTAGTTGCCACCGTCGCGGCGTTGCCCTCCGTCGCGTCGGAAGCTCTTGGGCTCGCGCTGCGCATATCCAGCGTTGGCGACGAAGTCGGCTCGCCCGTCACTGCGGCGCTTGCCGGTGAGGCGAGTGTTGTTGTAGCGTAGATCGGACCGCCGTGCGTTGTCGCTGCCGCTCGTGCGGCGTTGTCCTCCCGACTCGTCGTCGGTTTCTTGGTTTGGGTCTTCCTCCGCGTACCTTTTGGCGATCTCCAGGAGGTCCAGTATGTTGTCGAGTGTGCGTTACACTCGTTTGAGCTTGGCGACCAGGGGCTCGTAGCGGCACGAGGTCTTGAAGCAGTAGATCGCGGTGTCTGGGTGGATGCCGACCGCGTTGTACCATAGTTCTTGCCACCGTTGGACCCAGCTGCGGGTCGACTCGCGAGGTCCCTGAACGCATCGTTCCAGGTCCTCGATGGTGGTGGAGCGGGTGTACGAACCCTCGAAGTGCCTGACGAAGGCGTCGCGCATCTCTTCCCAGGAGTCGATGCTATCCGCGGGGAGAGTGTTAATCCACTGCCTGCACGCTCCCTCCATCATCAGGGGAAGGTAGCGGGCGGCTAGGTATCCAGCCACACGGAGGGGTCATACGAGGGGTCGTACTTCTCTATTTCCTTCGGCGCTTTGAAGTTCGCTGGATATCTTTCGCCTCGGATCATCGGTCTGAAGCACCGAGGCCCGAGTCGGCTTAGCGACCCCCTCGGCTCGCCGTCACGGCGGTTGGTTAGGGTATGCCGCAGGTCGTCAGGCTGGCGTGCGCGCCAGCTCTGGTTGTTGATGATGTGGGTGCGGGCGTCGACGGGCTGGCCGTTGGCTGCGACGAAGTTGGTCGCTAGCCGGGGGTCGTTGGTGGAGAGTGCCGCGTTTGCAGGTCGGTGTTGGAGTTGCAGTGGTTCGGGTGGCGGGCAGTTGAGGGTGTTTGCCACCATGGGGCGGCCGCTTGAGGCCGCTCTGCTTCCCGATGAACGCGAGTACATCCGACCCTGTGAGTCGACACCTGCGTTTTGTTGCTCGACCACTTTTGCGAGCAGGGCCTTGGCGTACTGGATCTGCAAGGCGCCTTCACCTGTGGTTGCGATTGTCGACTGCTGCTCGGCCCGCGACGAGGTTGTCCATTGGGGTGGAGAACAATGGTAGGCCGTTCGCGTCTCTCTCCCGTGAGGAGACTACGATCCGGCTGGTCCCTGGGGGGTGCGCGGTTGGGTGGTGGTGGGGCGCCATTCGCCGTTGACCCTGGTAGGGGCCGGGTGCTTCCTCCTGGTGGCGCGTTCTCGCAGATCGCGCGCTCGGCCACGCGGGCCGGGTCGCTCTTGTCATCGAAATTCAGGGCGCGCCCCTAGATGGTGGGGTTCAGGCGTGACCTGATGCGGAGCTGGTGGTAGCGCGACAGCTCCTGCGCTGTCACCTACTCGAGGCGAAATTTTTCGCCCTCGGCTTGTTCCTTGCGGACTGCTTCCGCCATCTTCAGGCGGAGTTCCTCGACCTCCGTTGCCGTTGCGTTGGGAGGGATCGGAGTGGAGAATGGATCCTCCGGCGGGTCGGCGCCAGTCGCCATGTAGGTCGCGGCATGGCGGCCGGTTCCGTCGCGGAGATCGGTGGAGTTCTCCGACCCGGAGTCGAAGTCGAAGATCCCAAGGATGGAGGGATCCTTGAAGTCTCCGACGTTGGAGACCTGGGTGATGGAGCCCGCGGGCAACGCGGCGACAATGGATCTGGCGAGTGACGCCGGGGTCGCCGAGTCGGCGTCGTTGTTGAGGGCCGCGTCTTCCGTGGCTGCGGTGCTTTCAGCCACGTCGCTGTGGGCTGAGTCGTACTCGGAGGCGAGGCGGTGGATCGTGTGGACCTGACTCTCAGAGAGCCGGTCGCATGGCGGCGACTCGCGGATGCGAGCCGAGTCCTCCGAGACGATGATGTCGGTGAGGCCGACGAAGAGGCTGATCGTGCCGACTGGCAGGATCATGCTATGCGTGACGGGTCGCGCTGCCGAGACGTAGGTGCTCGGCAAGATCTGGAGCATCTCGCCGATCGCTATCATGCGGCCAGTGGCGACCGACTCATGGATGGGTAGATTGGATCTCGCCGCAGAACATCGGCCTGACCGGCTAGGCCCCACGGTGGGCGCCACTATCGTGGGAATGACCATGGCAGATGCTGCAATCGGCAACGAGTAGTAGAACATGGGGAAAGGGCGGCCAGCCATCTCCGGTGCGAGATGAGGGCAGAGACACAAGGATTTACCCAGGTTCGGCCCCCCGAAGGGTAAAGACCTACTCCTGCTAGATTGTATTATGGTGAGAGTACAATGGGGTGAGCTCGGCGGCTAGGCAGCGAGTCGCTTGGGTGTATGATGGAACGTATCCTCTACGCGCCCTCTAGGGAGGTTTATATAGACTCACCCCCCTAGGGTTTACAGATCTCAACCGAATCAGTTAAGGTTTCAGCGATCGTTTAACCTAATCCGACTGCGCCTATCTACGCTTCTGGGCCTTCAGCTTCCAGTCACTTGAGTCCATGCGAGGTCTTGATCCAGTCGTCGTTCCGCAGGCCCACTCGCAGGCACCTAGGCCAGTCGGAAACGTCCTGCTGGGTATACCCCGATAGGCATATCCCCATCATATTCTTTTAAAAATCTTATTAAGAATCCTTTTAAATAAGCATTGGGTATCACCCATTTATATAATATTGTGAATAATCATTATATCTTAACCACTATTAACATAACTTTAAATTCTAACAAATTACTAAGACCATCTAATTATGATCCAATAAATAAATACATATTCCTTTCATAATAGCAAAACAAATTTAATCTAATCATTCACTTAAATAGAAAGTGAATAATTCCACCCCTTCGTTATACCTATCATAAATATAAAACTTGGGAATAATTAAAATATATTACATCTTGAGTTTACTTAACCTTTTAAAGTTAACTTTAGTCTCAAAAGCTTATAAACATCATGTCTAATAAACTACTTATGTTTTTTATAGTTAACTTTGGTCTATTTAACTTAAACATAAAGCATCTCAAGTCCAAACTAATAAATCAAATACCAGAAGGCATTAATCACATTCTATTAACAATGAAGATTGCTTACACATTAGAAAGGAAATCTTTTCTTCAAATGTTATTCTTTTTGCCACTTCAAATAACAATTTTATAATAAGTTCTTCAACTCTTAACAACTCAATCCCAAGGACTTTTATCATAGTCACCACATGACAATTCACCATAATCACATCATCTTATACTTTACTTACATATTTTGGATTGTTAACACTTAGGTTCTTTATAAAGGTCATTACTTGTAAAGTAAAATTTGAAGATAAACCAATTCTGAAAATAATCACTTGAATTCACTTCACTCAAAGTATTGGGGATTCAATTTGGGAGTTTTACAAAATGCATATCATTACTTATGCATAACTGCATCTTGCTTCTTTAAACATTAGTCCTTACTAGACCAATGATGCTGATTTCAGATATTTGATCTTATGTCGTCTCGAAGACCGTGAGCGCATAATCTTGCAATCACAAAAGGGAAGTTCACACTTGCTCATGTCCTTTGATTATTTTCCGTAAAGTATTTCACAAATCCAGTCTTGTCATCACTTGCATTTGAAAAAGGTCCGAAAACACTATTTTCATAATAATATGATTATAGGTTATTTACCATGAGGTAATAACCTACTAAGAAAGTTCCGGTGGTAAAGGAACATATTATCTAGGACCTAACAACCAATGTCGCTAGTGATTCTTGCGTTGTATATCACGCGTTAACCATGAGATTTGGAATGGGACAGAGAAGTCAACTGTATCTTCTTCCTCTCGCATGAAGCCGGATGTGCAGGTCGTGGCTGTTATCACTCGTAGCGTGCATATTAATTGGTAATTCGTAGAGGATATGCAGCATATGGGTGGGAACCCTCAACGTCCCACGATAGTTCTGGCATCTAACGGTCTGTACAAACCATTGCCGTAATTCAATATGTGGGCATGGTGTACACCAAGGAGGCATGCGGGGTCGCGAAGGGGGCAGTGATTGGCTTGGATCTTAGACTGGGCCCCATACCAAGGAAGTATGGACAAGCTCATGACTTGGTTGTGCAACAAGGCTAAGGTCTCTCATGGGTAAAGTAACGCACCTCTGCAGAGTGTAAGAACTGTAACTTGTTACTCCCTGTTCCGGGAAGGAGCTAAGAACACGGCGGGAAAGGAACTCCATGAAAGTTCTAGTAAACCCGTGAAGGCTAACGGACATAGCTTTTCAGAATAAAAGAAACCTTTGAAGAAATGTTTAGGAAAACCTGCATTGCCTACGACCTATGGTCTGTGGCTGTAGATATAGTGCATCAAACACTCATTTTCTAGTGGACTTGTTGAGTACACTCGTACTCAAAGTATCTTCTTAACCCTTGCTAGGTTCTAAAGCCAGTACAGACGATGACTACATCAAGCCATACTCCAGGACTCATCATCAAAAGCTAAAGTTCTTCAATGAAGTCAAGAAATTCAACATATACATCAGCTCAAGTGAAGACGAAGTTGCTGATTAGATAAGAATAGAATCTCTAGCCATAGAACCTATTTCTGTAGTGTATTGCAATAGCAGCAATGCCAGACCATTAGTTAAGATATTAGTCTTAATAGTATTATAATTTTGGAGTGGTTTATTTTTGATTCTTCCTTGTAAGAAGTTTCTTTCTCTCTCTTTTTAACCTAGAGAGTTCTCTGGATCTTGTGTAAAGAGTTGAGTTGTAACCTATAGTCATGTCTTGGACCTGCTGTGTTTCTGTTGTACCACTCTGAGGGATGTAATACTAGTGAACGGTGTTTCATTGGTGTTATATCAACGACTATAGTGTACTACATCATGCAGTGGTATGCTGGGTCACCGCAAATATCTTAGGAAGATGATTTTTATTCCTGTTTGGAATTGTTGGTAGCCATGGTTTTAGATTAGTGGCTTTTATTGCTTGTGGTATCCACTACTAGGGTGCTTTCCCTAGAAGTGTGTACTCTATTACAGCAAGATTTGCTATTGTTGGTAGCTAACTTTACTAATTTGATGTATACAAAATATTTGGTAAACTGGACATAAGGTTCAATAATGATAATTATCCCTTCTAGGGAATGTTTGCATTTCATAAAATGATTCCAAGCAAATGGTAGCTAGGAAAATAATTTAAAGTATGGGTGTATAGTTTTAGCAAGTGGCTATCTGTATCTTGTTCAAATGTTGTGTACTATCAGTGGTGATAGTGAATTTGGATTCCAAATCTTGGATACTTTATCTGAGGTTGTGTTTCCTCTACAAATATGCTTTGCACTGATCTTCTTGTATGTTGTGAGCTTGCCCTTATGGCAGTAATGATATTCAGATGATTCCTAGATTGGTGACTAGGAAGATGATTTGAAAACTTCTCTGTTGAGTTGTGGTGATCTACTGTTGTTAATTAAGTAGTGGCTCATGTTTGATGTAGAACCCTACTATGGTGCCTCCAAGGAGTGTGCACAGTAGAGGTTCATGGTGGCATGATATGTTACTGCAATAATTGAAAAACCATTAACCTTTGGCTACCAATGATGCAAAAGCTAAGGCTTAAATTTATATAATAACAAATTTTTGTACTTGATTTCTTGACCTGTTCTATGATGCTAATGCTGAGGCAAAAAAAATAAGAACAGATGCTTGCGCGCCCCAAAGATCTATGATGAGCCTTGCATAGCCTTCCTATGCAAGACTGAGAGCTTCCGCTTTAAAATCTTTTTATGCAAGAACATATGGTATGATTTATCATGGGAAGGTATATATTCACCAGATACTGCACAGGTTACTGAACTATGTTGTGGATGTGCTTGGATTTGATCAGCTTGCCATCCTAGTTTTAGTACTTGTACTACTGATCCTTGCTGGCTTAATACTTGATCTATGATACATCATAAACATATCTATAATTTTTTATGCTCCATGCTTGTTTTATATCATTTGTCTTATGTTTTGTATACATTTTGAGGTATTTTTATACACTTTCTGGAACTAACCTATTGACAAGATGCCGCAGTGCCAGTTGCCTGTTTTCTGTTGTTTTTGGTTTCAGAAAAGCTAAAAAATAAATATTCTCGGAATTGGACGGGAAAAAAGCCAAAGTTACTATTTTCTGGTGCGAACACGGAGCCAGAAGGACAGACGAAGGGGGCCAGGAGGTGGCCACACCCTAGGGTGGCGCGGGTCTCCCTGGTCGCGCCAGCCCTAGGTGTGGTCCCCTCGAGGCTCCACCGACCTTGCCCTTTTGCCTATATATACGTCTCCTCGAGATGTAAACCCTAACACGGGAAAAAATCCACAAAAAGGTCCACAGCGCTGCCGCCACCGAAGGGGAGATTCGGGGGACAGAAGTCTCTGTTCCGACACCCTGCCAGGACGGGGAAGTGCCCCGGAGCCATCTCCTTCGATCTCCACCACCATCTCCTTCGATCTCCATCACCATCTCCATCGCCGTTGTTGATTCCCATTATGAGAAGGGAGTAGTTCTTCCTCGAGACTAAGGGCTCTACCGGTAGCTATGTGTTCATCTCTCTATCTATGCATGATCATATTGTGGTCATGAGCTTTGTTATCAAGTAGATCTACTCTGCTACTCAAGTGCTTTAATATATCTCCGGCTCTCCCCACGTGTGTGAAAGTGACAACGTGCATACCATGGTGGAACTTAGGCTAGAGTCTACATAAATACTCAAGTGCTTCAATAGATCTCTGCTCTCCCCACGTGTGTGAAAGTGACAGCGTGCACGCCGTGGTGGCACTTAGGCTAGAGTTCATAAATTCTTATCATGAGTATATTTTGAGTTGGTTGTCTCTATGAAATTGTGGTGTTTGTTGGAACCATCTAGCACTCAAGGTGATAGTGTGGGGTTATCTAGATTGGGAAAGGCGGACATTGAGGAGTGCTTTTGTAGCCCTACCGTGGATTAGAGTTCACCAACCAGAGATTAGTTAAGAGTAGTATCATGAAGAGAATATATTTATATGAGAGAGTGTTCACTAGTGAAAGTATGATCCCTAGGCCTTGTTTCTAAACATTAAAACACCATTCACAACTAGATCTATTACATGTTTGCTTGCTTCCAGTCTTTTCCATGCTGTCAAGCTCTTTTCTGACACCGTTGTCTTATAATCATCCATACCACTTGTATTTCACTATCTCTTCGCCGAACTAGTGCACCTATACACCTGACAAGTGTATTGGGTGTGTTGGGGACACAAGAGACTTCGTGTATCTTGATTGCAGGGTTGCTTCAGAGGGATACCTTTGACCACTTCCTCCCTGAGTCCGATAAACCTTGGGTAATCCACTTAAGGGAAACTTGCTGCTGTTCTACAAACCTCTGCATGTGGAGGCCCAACAAATGTCTACAAGAATAGAAGTGCGTAGACATCAATCTACTCTTTTTTGTTGCTGATGCTTCCTTCTCCTGATACTTATGTATGGCCAGATCCTCCTTGCTATTGTTGGCCTTGATTTCCCCCTTGTCCTAGCTCTTAGATGGCTCCAGAGAGCAACCAGAGTTAGGGAGATGATAATGATATGGGTGAGTGATCTTATTGGATGTGTAGTTCTAGTTGATGAAGTATAAAAAATATGGTGAGATCCTAAGAAGAACCGCTATGTTCTTGGTGGTGTGTGGTGATATTTGTCTCCTTGTGGTTTTACGGCTGGGCTCTTTCTATCTCTATCCTTAATGCCTCTCCTTGTGGTGGGGAAAGATATTAATCAGATTCTAGCTGAGCTGCCATGGTTGCTTCCCCTTCTTAGCATAGTTATCTCTTGCTAGTGCCTACTACTTCTGTGGTGTTGACAGCACACACACATGCATCTGTTGTGAGTTCCATGCTTGCCTGGTTGCTACTATATGGATAAGATCAATTAGATTTTGGTTTTAAATGCTAGTACTTTATCCTGTTGGTGAAATTTTCTCTTCTCTGGCCTATGATGTTGTACTGAGGCCACTAACCTAATAAGAACAGTTTCCTATAATTTGGTGAAACTTGCCCCTTTAAAATTATGCTCAGCGATGAACAGTAACAGTGCATTACACTGTTGAGACTAAGAGCAATACTCTAACCCATTCTCCATTCTGTTTATACTTGTCTTTTTTTTATTTTTTATTGTTTTTGTAGGGTGAAGAATAAGGAGAAATGAAGAACAGAGGACATAGGACTAGTTAGGAAAATAGTTTAGGTTTTATTTTTTTATTCTTATGTAACATTATTTTATTCTTTTACTGTAAAGACAATGTAATTGATTATTATCATAATAAAGTAAATCATGTTTTCCTATATTGTAATATGTCTTCCACTTTTGCTCTCTAATTAAAAATATATTGTAATATTGTTTATGTAATAAAGTTTATTTTTTCTTTGTATTCTCCTATTCTTTTATTTAACTATTTCTGTAAGTTCCTTCTTAATTGTAAACATTGTAATAGTATTTATATGATAATAAAGTAAATGTTTTATCCATTATTGAATCTTGGACATAATTACTTGTATCTTATTTATGTTCGTGAATGTGTAACTATTATATAATATTTATTAATAAGAATTCAATTCTTATTTATTTGTGGAAACTTTAGTATTCCTTATTCTTAATTTATTTCATTTCTTATAAGTATTTATATATTATTTAATTCAATTTGTGAATTTTATAAATTCATTTGAATTCAAATTTGAAATTCAAATATATGTTCGAATTATTATCCCCTCAAAACACAAAGATTCAATAGGAGTCATGTCGAAATCTGTCGCACCTATCCTGATGTTTCTATCAGAATAAGAGAGATCACGATCTCTCTATAGCTTTTTTAGTTTTGTGCGAAAATTTTCCAGATTTTCTTATGCATGAATGCAATGCACACACGTGTGGCCTCACTATTTCTAGGTGCAAATCCTGGGATGTTACAGGAGGCAAATCGGGGCGAACCACGCATGGGTGCAATAAGACAGCGGTGACGCGACATGGAGGCGCATGGCGGCGGCGAGCCAGTGCGGTGGCACTACGCCTCGCCCTCCTCTTTCCAGTGAGACGACGACGACACGACATGGAGGCACCTGGCGGCGACGCTACACAGAGGCGGGCGGGGGGAGGGGTAAGGACGCATGCCACCGGGAGAAGCAGAGGCGCTCTAGGGGGAGTGGCGCTCCGACTGGCAACAAGCAAAGATGCCAGAAGATTTCTGGATGGAAGATAAGACGATAGGATAAGATTACGTGGGTGGGGTCCACAATGGAACCGCACGTTCGAAAAAAGATGTGTGTGCGACGCGGATCCAAGGGATGGAATGGTTTCATCCCCTGGGTGATACGTATCCTTTCCCCTATGAAAAATCTGCAACGTTTACTGGCCGATGCAACTCATATTGCCATCTTTGCAGCGTGTTGGCTTTACTCCAAGCACTACCTATTGGACACCGGCCCACCATTCTCTTACATCTACACAGTACGCCTTCATGTGTTCGCACACTCCACTGCTTTGAGAGTCGTCGACACATCCATGGATCCTCCTCCTTTCTCATCGGCGGCCTCGTCGACCGGAGGGGGTGTTGGTGGGAAGGCTATGCTCTATAACGTAGTTGTAGGTCTAGTAGTAGTGGCCTTGTGCCGGTAGTGGGCCGTGTGCCCGAATTCGAAGATGTAGTTTGTCGCAACTAGGCCTGCGCTCCAGGGCTCCTTCTCTTCGTCTTCCTGCCCCTTTGGTTTGGGCGGTCGGCGATGGGGACGGCCATCGAATCCTCAAATAAGGTTGCTTGCCTCCCCCGTTCCTGTGTTGATCCAGCGCACCTCTATCTCTCTCTGGTCGTCCATGGTGGAGAGGGGAAATAGATGGGGACCTGGGTGTGGTGTGGGTCTGGGGGTGGCGAGGGTGATGTAGCTGCGGTGCGTGTGCGCGAAGCCGAGTGGTGGACTGTCTCATCTTTTTTGTCGCTTCACTCTCCTCCGACCGGCCGTGGAGGCGAGGGGTTGGAGTTGGCAACGGCATGGAGAACAGCCAGCCCCCTCTTCTATATCCAGCGCATTCGATGGCGTCTTCCAGTCTTTCTTGTGACCTCCAAACTCCTGGCCAGCCATAGCGGCGAGGGGGAGAATGGAGTTGATGGCAAGGAGCAACTAGGGCGTCTGTGGATTTATCTGCTTCGACGAGCGCATCACGCAGACGACAATGACGTCACCACGATCTTCGGCCAGAATGGCAGACCAACTTATTCAACCTCCATTGAGTAGGCCCTCCTGATCCTATGCTGGAGCTCGACGTCTCCCATTCTCTAAGTGGTCTCGTCCCCGGAGATTGCGAGGTGGCCCGTGGAAGTGATCTCTCACCGGATGAGTTATTCTGAGCATTCTATTTCCGATCTCGGCGTCGGAAATGCCCTGAGATTGCAGACGAGTCGTGGCAGAGAAGACCAAGCACCTGATTGCTTTTTTCCTTTGTGTGCTAGGGTATTTTTCATAAAACTTGAGGCCTTACCTGCTGATAGATTTGTAAAGGGTCTCTTTGTAATTTGTACCTGCCACGTGTTTGAATGAATCCCTGGTGAAAGTGCAATGGACGTCTCCTAGAGGGGGTGAATAGTCTTTTAAAATTATTACGGTTTAGGCTTGAATAAGTGAGGAATAAAACTAACATTTAATTTATTGAGCACAAAACCTAACCACTAGGTTCAACTAAGTGCACCAACAACCTATGCTAAGCAATACAAGCAACACGGTGATAGCAAGATGAAATACTTCAAGCATGATGCCTATCACAAAGTAAAGTGCATAAGTAAAGGGCTCGGTTGAGAGATAACTGATGGACGCGGAGACGAAATTTTTTATCCCAAAGTTCACTTCCAAATAAGCTACGTCTCTGTTGGATAGGTGCGATAGCGCAATGCCCCTCGAATGCCAAAAATGGCTCACCTTGATGTGTGGTGGCTCGATGCTCACCCAACGCCACACAAGGCCTCACCACAATATGCGAAGGCACGCAACTCACCGACGCCACAAAAGTCTCACCCTATTCTCTCGTGAGCTCGCCACAAAGTCCTGCTCACGATCCACTAAGGTACACTTAAGGGCGGTCACCAAAACTCGTACAAGGTTGGGGCTATCTCCATAACTCAATTGGAGGCTCCCAACAACAAAGCCACAAAAGGCTACAAAGCCACAAAAGGCACCAACGCCACAATAGGCAACAAAGCCACATCAGGCCACAAGCTTGAGGCCACTCCACAATGGAGGCCACAAGAAGTCAACACACCAACCATAACCGTCTAGGGTTCCAAGAACCCAAGATAAACAAGCCCACAAGCTTGAAGTCACCGAATCTCTATGGTGAACTCAAAGATATGAAACAAATGCAAGGGCAAGTCCTTCACTCCCAAATTCCAACAAAGTTACAAAAGCTATTGAGGGAATAAGGGAGGAAGAACACAAGAGGAGAACACAAAACTCTCCAAGATCTAGATCCCAATTATTCCTTCACAAAGAAGGGATTTGGTTTGGGGGGATTGTAGATCTAGATATTCTCTCTCAAATCCCTCAAAAAGATGCATGAATCATAGGAAGGGAACGGGGAGAGTGAAAGATCTTCAAGGTCAACAATGGAGGAGAGAGAGAAAGCCAAGAACCAAGAAAAGAGCTTGTTTTTCACGAAGGGGAAGAGGAACCCCTTTTAAAGGGCTCCTAGATCTGACCATTTGGGCATTTACGACCCTGGGCGAAACTTCCGGTGGCACCCAACCAAAGGTCAGAAAACTGTGATCCGAAAGACAGAAAAACGAGCCTGGCCGAAACTTCCGCCGGTCCACGGAACTTCTGTTGAGGCTAGTACTACCGCCAGAGGTTCCGACTGAAGATACGACAAATAGAGCACATAAAACATAGAAGTTACATTACATGAGTGGAAGTGGAACCGGAAGTTCACCTGGAACTACCGGCGGCAATTTGGCCCGAGGGGAATTTCTGGTGCAACTTCCGGTCCAGATTCCGCTAAATTAGAACAAACAGATGGAGATGATACAGAAGCTGAGCCGAAGAAGAATCTGACCTTCCACCGGACCTACCGGCATCAAAATGCCCTAGCGGTACTACTGGTGGCTAGCCGGAACTTCTAGTCAAGAAAACTCCATAAACCAAAACTGCAATAACTTTCGCATGCGAACTCCAAACGAGATTAAACCAATTTTGTTGGAAAGATAATGACATGTAGAATCCAACAAAAAAGGGTATCACCAAGGGAGAAAATACCATGAATATATATATATATATATATGTGATGTATCTCCCAAGTTGTGGAGCCTGAAAACTCGCAAGATCAACATGCGCAATAAGATATGCAAGGGAAATGCAAATTTGATGAACTAGAGCTTGTTATGATGATAACCACAAGCTCTAGATCCTCTCATGGACAAGAACCAAATAACAACCAAGAAAGATGATGCAAAGGTTTGAGCTCTCTCCGAACGATGCGATCGAGACACCCGTTTGAGAGCCCCTCTTGATAGTACGGCTATATATATCCTAAACCCGGTCTCCCAACTAACAACACGAGACCGGTAAAAGAGAAACCCTATCAAGATCATACCTTTGCCTTGAGAATTCCACTTTAGCTTGATGTTGACCGTCTTGAGCTTCTCAAGATGGAACACCTTTGTTGATTGCTCTTGCTCGCTCTTGCTTGATGAAGACTTGCAAATTACTCCCCCATACTCCATGGGGTAAACCTCTTCTTGAACATGTCTTCATCACTCCATGAACACGAGGATGTCAAGCTTCAAGCATGAGATATTCTAGAGATGGCGCATCTTAAGCTAGCCCTTATTTATTCCTTCTTGAGGTTGATCCATCTTGATGCAACACTTTGCACTTGTCTTGATCAACCTCCAAACATCTTCTTCTTTCCACTTCGAGACCAACACATAGCCCAAGCGATGCTAATGGAAAAACCTACAAGTGAAACTCAATTTACACCTTAGTCCAAAGAGATTGTCATCAATTACTAAAACCACACATGGGGTAATACATGCCCTTTCACCTGGGGTCTTCTAGACCCCGCCCCACTTCCAAAAAAACTCTTATATCTACAAACACAGAGAAAATGAGCTCCTAAAAATACAAATCCTAGTGAAGTCGTACATGTAGGACGAGGTATGGCATCAATATGGCATTAGGATGCCATAGCGGTGTTCGACAAACTCATTGCTTTCCTGCATTGGTCCCATGACAAGGATTGGATTATTCTACGCAACTACTTCCTTCAACCAACAAAGTATGTCAATGTCGGTGGCACGAATGGTCGAGCTCGGCTTCTAGAGTGCATATATGTGGTTACAAAACCACGAGGAGATATGATTGTTTGAGAACCATAGAACTGGAGTGAATCATGTTACTTTTACTTGTTGCATGATTAGTGATCTTCTTACTTACTAGAAGTCACACACAGGTACAGAGGCAACCTTGTTTGTCATGGAGGCTCCAGTCATTTTAAGATGATGGTAGAAAGGGTCTTTGATTCATGGCGCTGGTACCTGGAAACAATGAAGTGTGGCATTGGTCCATTACATGAGATCATGTGGATTCATACCAGGGGTTCACGAACTAGTGTTGGTGCTCTAGTAACACACACGGGGACAAAGTTGCTCTCTTATGCATTGCTATGGTGCCACGTTTTCTCAAGGTCTTCATATCCGCTCCATGACCTTGTAGAAGAAGTCAAGAGCGAAGAGTGGACAATTAGAACAGACAATCTATATTTCTTGGGACCAGTTACACATTTTTCCTTGAATCCCCTACAACTGCCAAATATGTTGCTCCTGCTGACGATGATGAACTTGATGATGCCGCTAGTGATGATGTTACTACTAATGATCTAACTATGCCATTGTTCAAACCAAATTATTTGTTTGCAAACACATACACACATATTAATTCACATCCAAATCCTGACCAAATGCGCATGCATGTCCATGGGGGCTTGCCATAAGCTCAACACTAGAGTACAAAGAGACACACTATGATCATTAACCCAACACACCGACGTGGTTCGTTCTAATGCTGCCACCAGCTTCGGTGAGTTCCCCCATGGGCGTCTTGGTCCCACTAATAATCATTGATATGACAGGTGTCTAGATCATGTCTCTGACGTTCCTAGACCTTAGGATAACACACATAAGGGTTCTACGATGCTTGGATATCATTTTGAAATCATTGGGATCACAGTCGAAGAAGAGAGAAAACCAAAAGTATTTCAGTTAAAGTCTAAAGTTTATTGGAGTGATCAAAAACTTCATTTGATCATGAGGAAAAGTTAAACGTGATTTTTAAATTAATTATCTGACTTAATAAATAAAAATCTAATTTAAAATAATTTTTGGGCATAACTTCCCTATTGGGCCAATTCCTGGAGGGAAAAGGCCCATGGGGGAGGGCACCCGCCTAGGGCACCCCGCCGGCTAGCCTTGACCTGCCGCGCGGGTGGGTGGGGCCCACCCGGCTAGCCCCTCCTCCCTCCTTTAGTCCCACATTGCCAGTTGGCAAGGTGGGGGTTCCTCCCCTTCTATATATGGATGGGTATAGGGAGAGGAAAATACACACGGTAAATTGAGAAATTCCTAAGGCAATAAATGGACTGGATGTGTCTGATCTTGTCTGACCAGATAGAGGGAAAATCCCAACGGCAACCTGCAAATGGACCGTGCAGGCCCCAAACCGCTCCATTTTAGCGCATTCCTAGCCTAAATTTGGGCTGGATTTACGGTACAACAGAGAGCATCCGCGTCCACGCCACGACTCCTCTTGTCCCACCCAGGACCTCCCTTCAAACACGCTGACTACATTCTCTCCTCTCTCACCCAGTCACCACCCGCATTGCCCAAGCCCTAGCAAACCATCGACGACACGTCACACTCTAACCCCCCCCCCACCACCACCACCACCACCACCATGCATCTTGGTCAGGCCTCGTTCATGCCTCCACACACATCTCCCAATGTGGCTCTCGCCTTGGTCCTACTGAAGTCGAAGAAGGAGCTCACGCTGGAGAAGATGGCATTGGAGATGACGAAGCAGGCCAGTTGGCGCAACGCTGCTAGGAGCCATCTAACCGCTTGGATGGAAACTAGCCAATATCCAATTATGTGTACCGAGCAAAAGGGAGGGGCACTTTGGAAGAGTTTGGGAGTACTTCCATGAGCACATACACTTCGGTAAGCACCCATCTTAAGAGTGATCGGAGTGAGAACTCTCTTATGTAAAGGTCTGCGTTCAGTGCACAAAGTTTCGTGCTTCATATGACCATGTCAGGAAGAGGCCCGTGAGTGGCATTGATGTTCAAAACTTGTATGCGTTATTGTACTCTATGTGCATATTAATTTCTATGTGTACTTGTAACTATATCATGCTGACATAAATTTAATTGTGTAGGTGCTGCAAGCTTTGGACCACTTTAAGACGTGCCATGAGAAAAAAGCCTTCACAATGTCACATTGTTGGAGGGAAATAAAATAATGTCAAAAGTGGCGTGATCTCTATGAGGGAAGTAAAAAAGAGCGGAGGCACCAATCCAATCAAAGGAAATGGAGGCATCGGAGTCACTGAAGTCGATGCAGCCACCTAAAGTCGGGGTTCTCGTGTGGCCCGGCCGAGGGGAAGGACCAACTCCAAGCATGATGCAAAGGGTGAGGCTCTGTCACTTGCATGGCAAGAGTTAGTGAAGAAGTTGATAGTTGAGAAGGACGTGTCAAGTGAGAAAAAGGAAGATAGGAAATACCGACAATGGAGGAAGTCACCAAAAGCTTCTATGAAATGCAAAACAAGAATATCAAAATAGAAGAGATCAATGCCGGTTAAGAGCCAAAGAAATAGATATCGAGCAAAAGGAAGTGGAGCTTTCCATACTCGCTGAGAAAAAGCAGATCATGAAGGTTATGGATCCAATGCAACAAGCTTGGTTCGAGAAGAAGGGGAAGATGATCCATGATCGAGATGTATGGTTACTCGAAGAAAAAGGAAGATAGGAAATACCGACAATGGAGGAAGTCGCCAAAAGCTTCTATGAAATGCAAAACAAGAATATCAAAATAGAAGAGATCAATGCCGGTTAAGAGCCAAAGAAATAGATATCGAGCAAAAGGAAGTGGAGCTTTCCATACTCGCCGAGAAAAAGCAGATCATGAAGGTTATGGATCCAATGCAACAAGCTTGGTTCGAGAAGAAGGGGAAGATGATCCATGATCGAGATGTATGGTTACTCGATCTTTATCTCAATTTATGTGTTTCTATGAACTAGTGTGTCATTTTTTGGTCCTACTACCAAGTGGTATGCTGGTGAGACTTGGTTGACCTACTACCAAGTGGTAATTAATTTGCTATGTTTTGCATTGATGTGTGTCTATTTTGGTGACTAAGTGTCTCCACTAGGGTTTCTCGTTCGTGGGTGGGTTTTCTCAATCTAGACGGCTACGCGAGATCACGACGGCATGACCTGGCTTCGCTGGTCTGCGGTTTTTCCATCTCGCTTTGGTGCTGCGAGGCAGGACTGGACGGTGAGTGTGCGTGATGACCTCTCCGGCACACGTGAAGAAGGACGGGGGCTCCTCGAGTAGGAGTTATCCAAGGACTCCCGGTCGTCCGGGAACGGAGGAGGTAGCAGCGGGCCTCTCGGCTAGGCTGGGAGGTCTGATCCTGACGGAGAAGGAAGCTATCGGGCTGGTGGTGGAAGACATCGATCCTATCTTTCCCCAAAACCCTAGATGGGTGGCACTTGGCAAGGTCTGTGCTCAAAGGAAGTTCAGTATCTCTGCGTTGGACCGTGCTATGCACAGTGCTTGGGGTCTGCATGGATATGCTAAGTTCCGTGATCTGGGTGAAAATAGATTCATTGTGAAATTCAGCATAGAGGGGGACTGGAGGCATGCCATGTTCAATGGCCCGTGGGAGTTTAATTTTCATGTAGTGTTGTTGCAGGAGTATGACGGCAAGTTAAGCCCAGCTGATATAATATTTCATACCATGGCGATATGGGTTCGTGTTCTTCCGCCAACCCTTGACATGGTGAATGAGGCGTATGGACGCCGGATTGGGAATGGCTGGGGTTGAAAGTTATCAGGGTTGATGTTGATAAATATGGCATGGCATGGGGAGAATCGTTAAGGATTAGAGTGGAAATTCCAACTACTGAGTCCCTGCCTAGAGGGATCCTGATCAGACCCTCGCCTGATGCCACAGAGGGGCGTTGGTTTGACATCAAGTATGAAAGGGTGCCACATTTCTGTTTTGACTGTGGGAAACTAGATCGTGGAGAAGACAGATGTGAGGGGGACATCAAGGCTGAGGTGTAACGGTGGGGAGAATGGCTACGTGCATCACCGGGAAGATCTCACAGGGCTGAGCATAAGACAGTGCCACCTACACGGCCCTCTGTTTCAACCAGTAGTTTCGGAAGCAGATCCAATGATTCAGGAGGATCATTGAGAGGGAAGGCAGTCATTAGAGATCTGCCACCAAGGCGCAGTTTATTCAAGGAGCAAGCTAGCTCTGAAGTTTCCAACACTGGCTGGAATAAGAGCATGGGAGAGCAGGAGGCGTCTAGCCTGAATAAGCATCACAGGATGCATATGGACAAGAGAACAGAGTCAGGTCAAAGGCCTAAGCAGAAAATGCGTACCTATGTACGAAGGGACAGAGATCCAACTAAGACTCACCCTCCGGGCGAGCTAGGTGGGTCGTCTAGTCCCATGAACCGCAAGAGGAGAGGCCGCCATGCCCAGCCAAATCAGGTGTGGAGGGTCAAAGGCTCAGAAAACATTGAGGAAGGTGAGGTAGGAACTGACGGGAAAAGGCAGAAGACTGCTTCTGCATTTGATCGAATTCAAGAGCCACATGATCAATCGGCGACCCCTGCGAGGCAGGGGCGCCGAGCACAATGAATATTGGTGGTTGGAACTGTCGAGGATTGGGGTTGGACTCGACGGTCGAAGAGCTTAGAGATTTTGCAAGATCTTACAACCTAAAGGTGGTTTTTCTCAGTGAAACAAAGAAGAAAGATAGAGCTATGGAGCGACTGAGATGGAGCATGGGATTTAAGTATGGCGTGGCAGTCAACTGCGTTGGTCGCAGCGGTGGGTTGGCACTGTGGTGGCGAGAGGGCATTGAGGTTTCTGTCAGACTGTGGAGTCAGTATCACATAGATGTTACCATTACACGTGACGGTCAGACCTGGAGACTCACTGGAGTTTACGGAGAACCACGGACAGAACTGCGCTCCAAGACGTGGGAGGTTCTGAGGTACCTTCGGGCACAAGACAATCTACCTTGGCAGTGCTTTGGTGACTTCAACGAGATCACACGTCAAGAGGAGCAGCGGGGAAGAAATGAGCGATCTGAGGCTCAGATGGTGGCCTTCCGAGAGTGCCTTCAAGATTGCCAGTTAGGTGATTTGGGTTTCTCGGGCTACCCATTCACTTGGGATAACAAGAGAGATGGTGAGGAGAATGTGCAAGTCCCGCTTGATCGAGCTACGGCCTCGGATTCTTTTATGCAACTGTTTTCAAGCACGTCAGTTAAGCACATAATAATGGAGGAGTCTGATCATTTGGCTCTACTTATTAGAGTGCAAGAACAAGACACCGGACGAGCAAGAACAGGCCAGAGGATGTTTCGATACGAAGAAATGTGGACAAAGCATGAGGAGTACGAATCTATGGTCCAGGAAGCTTGGCATCAACGTGACTACGAAGCAAATGATATTAATGGGCTATGGAATAGGCTTTAGTCCGTCTCTGGGGATATGGCAAGATGGAGTTCAGAGGTGTTCGGCTCGGTGCGAAAAGAAATAAAGCGACTCCAGGACAGCCTGACGTCGGCGAAAATACACTCACTGGACACGGGTGATGGACAATAACAAAGAAGCATTGAGCGACAGCTTCACGAGTTGTATGAGCACGAGGAGGTGATGTATCGACAAATATCTCATGTAGAGTGGCTCAAGGTTGGCGATCGTAACACACAATACTTTCAAAATCGTGCGTCTCACCGGAGACGTAAGAATACAGTGAGAGGACTTCGTGATGGGGAAGGTGGTTGGTGTACAACTGATAGCGATATGCGGGGATTAGCACTGGCTTTTTACCGCAACCTATATACTTCAGAGGGAATCAACAAAGAGGAGACTAATTTTGTTCTGGACAAGATTCCTACATTGGTAAATGATGAGATGAATGAGAGGCTGACTGCAGCCTTCTCTAATAAAGAAATCGAAATCGCATTATTCTAGATGGCCCAACTAAGGCGCCGGGGCCAGATGGTCTGCTGGCCCTTTTTTCCAGATGCACAGCTGTTCGGTACTTCCTGAATGGTGGAGCTTTCCCTCCTGATTTCAATGACACAATCCTTGTGCTGATTCCTAAGGTGAACTCACCGGAGATGCTCACCCAGTTTCGCCCGATCAGCTTATGCAATGTTCTATATAAAATTGCGTCGAAGGTGCTGACCAACAGACTCAAGTTTACTCTGCCTATATTAATCTCGGAGGAGCAAAGTGCGTTTGTCCCAGGGCGGTTGATTACAGATAATGTATTGATTGCATATGAATGCACGCACTTAATTCGAACCCGGAAACGTAAGACTCCCCTTTGTGTTGTCAAACTAGATATGATGAAGGCATACGACAGAGTCGAGTGGTCTTCCTAAATAAAATGATGAAGAAGATGGGTTTTGCCGATGCTTGGATCAATATTATTATGCGATGCATTCAATCAGTACAGTTTTCTGTCAAGCTAAACGGAGGGGTATCAGAGTCCTTTAAGCCCACAAGGGGGTTGAGACAGGGTGATCCCCTATCGCCATACTTGTTCCTTTTCTGTGTTGAGGGTTTCTCATCCCTTCTTCGGCAGGCTTAGATTGAGAACCAACTCAAGGGAGTGTCTCATGGTGCAATGGGTCCACACATCACACACTTGTTATTTGCTGATGACAGTATCGTTTTTATAGAGGCCTCCCCAGAGAGTATGGCGACTCTTAAGTTGGTGCTGCAGAGGTATGAGGCTAGCTTGAGGCAAAAGGTGAACCTCCAGAAGTCGTCCATCTATTTTGGCAAGGGTTGTGTGGAGGGGAGGAAAGCCGAGTTGAAGCAGGTCCTTGGGGTGGACCAGGAGGCATTGACAGAACGATACCTTGGCCTACCCACGGTGGTAGGGAGGTCCAAAGATGGTTGTTTCAAGCACTTACGTGAGCGATCCTGGGGAAAGATTGGAGGATGGAAGGGACAAGGCCTTTCAAAAGCGGCACGAGAAGTACTGGTAAAGTCTGTTCTTCAGGCGGTGCCGGCATATACTATGTCTTACTTCCAGTTGTCGACGAAGATGTGTGGCCAGCTCGGTTCCATTGCGTCGAGATTCTGGTGGGGAGAGACAAAGGGGAAGAGGAAGGTCTCTTGGATAGGGTGGGAGAAGATGTGTACGGGCAAGAGAGAAGGTGGCATGGGGTTTCGGGACTACGAGGCTTTTAATCAGGCCCTCCTAGCTAAGCAGGGGTGGAGGATTTTGACAAAACCGGACTCTCTCTGTGCTCGTGTTTTGAAGGCCGGATATTCAAGGATGGAGAGTTCCTGTATGCTACCTGTCCTCGACGTGCCTCTGCGACTTGGCGTGCTATTGTACATGGTAGAGAACTTCTACGACCAGGACTGATCTGGCGCATTGGAAGCGGGACACAGGTCTCCGTTATGCAAGATAAATGGATCCCCCGGACAGGAGCACAGTTTTCGCTTGGGCAGAAACAATCAGGCAAAGCCAGGACGGTGGCTGATCTCCTTGATGATAACGGGAGGGATTGGAATGAGCAGGTCTTAAGAGAAAACTTTCATGATGGTGATGTAGGAGGAGCCGGAACAGAAGATTATCTAGCTTGGAATCACACAAAACGGGAACAGTTCTCGGTTCGGTCGGCATACCATCTGAAGATCAGTCTAAAGAAACTTGCAGCAGGAAGAGCGGAGTCATCAAGTTCATGTGCCTCTCATAAAGGCTGGCTTGACATTTGGGACACAGAGTTACCGAATAAAGTGAAAATTCACTTTTGGAGGCTCGCAAAGAATGGGTTGGCTGTTGGAAACGAGTTGCAATGTCGCAACATCAAATCTGGAGTGGTCTGTGTTGTGTGCGGCAGAGAAGAATCATTGCTTCACCGTTTCTGGTATTGCCCACACTCGACTGCTACCTGGGCGAGCCTAGAGCAGATCACGGGAGCACGCTTTACTCTACCATCACGTCAGTTCCTGCATCATCGAGATTTTCAGAGCTGGTTGCTGGAATGGTTTGGTAAACTAAAAACGGATGAACATGCAATGGCATGTACTATGTTGTACCAGCTCTGGTTAGCAAGGAATGAGGCGAGAGATAGACCTATGATCGATGACCCGGAGGCCATCACGCGCAGAACAGTGGCGTTCGTGGAAGAATGGGTGGAGGTGCAGTCAAAGGCGGTGGCCGTGAGGATGTCAGAGACAGTTCGCTGGTCTCCGCTTGAAGTGAACTGGCTAAAATTCAACACAGACAGATCCTTCTCTACTGCTGATGGGTGTGGCGGTGGTGGCGTCGTGGTACGCGACCACAGTGGCAGCTTCGTCGCCGGGGCGAGTCACTTTTTCCCTGCTGCCATTGATCCTAAAGGGGCAGAGGCTTTGGCCTGTAAACGTGCTTTGCAGCTAGCGAAGGAGTTGGGCTGTCAAAAACTAGTGTTGGCGACAGACAGTGAGACTGTGGCATCGAAGCTTAAGGCGGACGAACGAGACAGATCAGTCTTGGGTCCGCTGATTGAGGAGCTGAAGGGCACACTTCAAGAGTTCGTTCAGGTCAAAGTAAAGACCGTGCGACGCACGGGGAATTCAGTGGCTGATAAGTTAGCTAGGGAAGGCTGTAAGAATAAAGTTTGTAAAACTTGGTTTCATGTAGCGCCAGACTGTATTAGGGTGGCGTTAGCAACTGATGTGTTCTAGATAAAATAAAGCAGTCATTTTCCCTAAAAAAAAGGTGTAAAGTGATGCAAAATTGAAGAAAAGGCCCAGCCACAGACAAAATGGGGGACACCGTTGGGTGCCATGACCTGACCTACGCGGGTCAGGTCAGGTGCCTGTCCACCCAGCCTTGCAAAACAGATCAAATCAAACACTCTTGTCCGCAATGCAGGCCACCGTTGGAGATTGTCTTAGAAGTGTGTGTCCATCAACACCAATCCCTACAAGAGAGGGAATTCAAAGCAGCATAAAAGAACATTCCCACTCCTTAAACAACGATAATGTTTCAGCCATCTTGGTGGCTCACCTTCGACGGCAGGCAACTCATCTTCTTAGACGAACTGAGTCCACACGACATGTGGTAGCAGTCCTCACCATGGTCGCTAATCTCTGCAAGGTCTCCTCACCTAAAATAGAGTAGCTACAACGCGTCACAGCTTCACAGGCCACCTTTGAGGCCGCTGTCGGGTGACAGCTGGATGCCCACAACCCCGATGTTGGCGCTTGGAGGCTTGACTGAGCTTCATCCTCCTTGTTGGCCTCACCGTTGGGCGGCGAGCACGTTGAAGCACCCTCCAATCGGAAGAAGACCAGATATCATATATCCAGACTTTGAAACCAAAGAAGAGCCCACAAACACGGTTCAACGCCACAGGCTCACAACACAACTGAACGCGTAAAACATACCCATTAGATGAAGAAAAGCCCTGACTAGCTAGTAATAACACGTTAATCAATCCTACAGTTCATACCATTAACAACTAGACAATTCAGCAGTTATTATGATGTACCATTATCATCTACGCACACCCCATTCTTAGATTGCCGTTGCCCCTTTTGTCTACTGTGATGTCTTCCCTAGGTGATACTGATGAAGCTGGTCGTCGCCACTATGCTGGCTCATCAACTCCGACATCTCGTCAAACTTGCGTTTCTTCTTGTTGCGCTCCATCACCAATTTCTGCTGTTTCTCTTCTGCTAGTCTCAACTTCTCCTCCAAAGCTTTTAGAAGATCCTTCTCTGCGTTCATCGTTTTTATCTTGGTACACACATCTTCAGAGTCTCCCTGAACGCCCAGAGCAACACGAGGGACAACAGGAAATGTCACGTCTGGGTCGCTGGGAAAGGATCAGATGATCAGTACTTGTTGTAACATGAGCACAACTCATGGTGAAATACATTTACCAAGGATAAAGTGCAAAAACCAACTAGCGCTGCAATTCAGGGACAGTGGTTTACACATAATACACCTGTCTCATGCTTCTGAAAGGCAAATTTATCAACATCTTTAGTTTTACTAGCATGCAATGTTTATGATTCGAAATCAAAACATATACTTCATCCAGTTCAGAACAGAATGTCATTTCTGGACTTGTCCGGTCCCTTAATTTCTTACTAAAAACATAATACTATGTACCTACTTCTGGTAATGAATATTTCTGTACTATTTCTCACGGTCAATACAAAAAAAATAGTAAAGTTGAAAAGTTTTAACTGTGGGATGTATAAGAAATTAATCGCTCACTCCTCTGGCACTGGGTCCAAAGCCACCCAACAAACTGAACGTGACTACAGGTCAATAAATGGGCAACTTTGCTCAAAAATAAAATAACTGACCTGTGACCAAGAATCAGCACACCGTCACCCTTTATAATCCCACCATCCAAAGATATAGCCCCATTCTTCAAATGAGGAATGGCTTGCCACATATCTTTCCGTGTTTCATAAACTTGAAGCTCTCCAAAGAGCCTATAAAATAAGGTTTGTCGGAGACCATATCCACGTTTTGTTTTTATCTTCAAACCCTCCGGGGAAAGATTGATCATGTTCACTGCAAACCCAGAAAATCCCTTGGGCGTCTCAGAATTTGGAAAAGGCAGAGCTAGAGTTTTTTGCTTTGTGGTCAAATCGTGGCCTCTGTCGTATGGCCTGCCAAAGAAACATTTACAAAAGAATATGCTAAGTTATCTAGTATGACCTGCCAAGAAATTGAACCAAATAATCATCTCATAGCAGAAATTCCACAGGTTTTCCATTCTCAAAATTTTGACATAAAAATGTTCTATTAGTATTTTTCTTAACTACGTTAAACAAGATAGGAGTAAGAATTATCTCAAGGCAAAGCATGTTTGCAAATTTAACACAGACAATTGTTCATATTAGTGGTACACAAGCAACGTGGGTTGATGGGGTGAGCTGCTTATGGCTATGAACAGGTCAAGGGTTTAGAAGATTGTAACCAGGACACTTTGAGTTTACTAAAGCATTAGCAGCATTGCCTTGGTTTCCAAAAAAATCAACTCCCAACAATACATCTACAGATCTATTGAAATTAAGCTATCAAATTATGTACATGGATACTAATAAAACACATATATTACCTTATTGAATCGAGGCAAATGATAGGGAACCTCTTTTTGATTGGAACTCCTAGGTTAGCTGCTTCCTGATGAATACCAAAGTGAACATCCACACTCCCATCAGTGTCATATTTCTCAAGGTGGCAAGCGGCATCCAGTGTCTTGCAAACCACCGCGAGCATGTTATCTTCACCAAGATAAACAGAAAGCATCCTACCAAATAAGAAGACAGAGATTAAGATGAAAAAATTATTCAGATAGATCTGAATCAGATAACATAGGAGTCTAGAGATTTACCTGCTAAGTTTTCTGTCTGCAACAGTTCCGAGAAGAGCAACAATACCAACAACATCATCCCTGAAACATTGTCCTGATTGATAAAATGTACTGCTGGAGATATTGCATACAACAGCAGCAGCAGTACCAACGTTCTCTTCAATCTTATGACGAGTTAACTCTTTTGCACCAATGGCTGATCCAGCTGTGTGGCTAATCTCATCTGGATATATGAACAGAAAATTATATAAAATAGCAAGCTGGGAGGCAACAGCAGGTGTAATAATAATGTAACGGACCCCATAAAACACAAAAAAATGGGAATGCACAAGCACCATACTCAGCGAAAGACAAGCGCCAATAAGAATTTTGCACAAGCACAGAAAATAACCTTGCAGATTGACAATATGATTCTCCAATGCTTTCTTACGAGAATCAACAGCTTTAATCAATGATTCTTGCAAGCATATCTCAGAATCAATTTCTCCAATCTCATCAGAAAATTTCTGAAAAAAGAGGGACAGATTAGTCTCAGACAAGGTAATAATATTCTACAAGCCAAAAATTGTGTGACCTCTAATCAAACTATCAGAACTGTTATTTACTGATGTAAATATCATCGATTTTGATCACCATACACAGAAAAATTTCAGCTACGAAATAATTTTACGAATAATTTAGCTCTGTGTTCTGTCAGAAAGTTTGTATTTTTTGTTAAGGGGAGTTTGTACTTTTATTGATATACACAGGCATAGGAACTCCAGTGGTGTTACACTATAAGCAGCAATTCGACTCAACTTTACCTGAACCATGGTTCGATACTTGGATGGTTTGCATTAACCAGGTATTATTAGTTTTGCACTATACACAGCAGACTAAACAGGATAACTGAGGATGCTGCAAACCGAATCATTGCACCAACCAGGTACTTTGATTCCATACTCACATCATAAATAGTAATAACCTGGGAGTTATTTTATTTCAAGCTGCGTTTAGAAGTTTTCTTGAAGAAAGTTGAGTTTAGAAAACGTTTCAGATCCTTGTTGGTTTCGTCTCATAGGAAGGATAGGATTTTCATGTCAATAGATATTTCAAACCTTTCATGTTTCTTATCCATATAAATATTTAGTTATCAAGTTTCAAAAAAACTGATGGTATTAAAAAGTGTGTTTCTAGTTTGAATAACGTAATTCTTAGTAGTTTTTGAAAATTCAAATAAGCCAGACGACTTCAGCAGCACTAGAAATGGTATATCTGATGCATCGACCAATATATATCAGCTTTTACCCCCATAATGGATGCAGCAAGATTGTTTGATTGACTAGAACCCAGTTGACTTGGAGGTAACAGACTTTGACTTGATATGGATGAAGGTGGGTAGCTGCATATAGGTTCAGTTTCGTTCTCCCCTTTGACTGGCACCATATCAAGAGTATAAACAGGAATCTGCCAAAGAAAAACTCAGGACTTCAGTTCAAAGTAATTATAAATTATGCAATAGCTATTGTATAAGATCTGCACCTGAATTATTGTTCTCAGGTCAGAAAAGTGTGTATGATATGCCATAAAATTGAATGTTCCTTGTTCACGAGGAATCAGCACGTGAGGAACAATACATCTTCCACGTTCAAATGCATACTGTGCTCCTTCCACAAGTTTTAGCTCATTCGACCTGATGCTCAGTGTATGGTGGGGTCCATGTATTGACTCATCAATCAGTCCGTCGCTATCAGAAACTTCAAATATTATGTTCTCCAATAAGGTACCAGCATGACAACTTTGTGGAACCTGTCAAATAACAATAAACATGAGATTTCATCCTTTTGAACAAAACCAAGCGAACAAAATCACTATTACTACCTTAACAGCTTTCAAATTCCTGGTAGCAATTTGAAATGTTCTAGCAAAGATCTCTTTCTCATGGTGAAAAATCCTCAAGCAAGCTGCACCCACATGCATATAATCTTTAGAATGCAAGTGTAACATAACTATCGACACCAGACTACGGAACTCACCTTGTGAACCAAATCCATTAGTAACTCTAAGTAGTCCACGTAGGTCAACAATCCCTTCACTATTTACCTGCAAAATTAACTATACAGTTCACATGTCGACAGACAGACTGTAAAACTATCAATCATTCTAAGTGCTTCCAAGATGGCTGAGACACGAGGTAGTAAATAGCCAACAGTGAAGTCCCTGTTCGAGAGTGATATAAATCTCTAAACCTTTTACTTGTCGATCGCAGAGTCAAGAAGCAAACTTTCATTGAAATGTCTTCAATACTGTATTTCCTGTATTAGTAATTAGGGGGTACCAAACCTTGCATTAATATGTTCTTTTTCTACATAAATGAAGAGTTTCCATATGATGGAAGCATAGAGTTCGAAAAAAGAATGGAGTGTATAAGGAGATAAAATTAGGGTGCAGCATCATCCAATCAATATGAACCATGGAATGAAAAGGCGACTCTTAGTCTCTCATCAGTCATCTAAATGGAAAATTAGTGGGGTTCAGGCGGGGATCTCTGTATTTGGTTTCGCCAGTGAATCTAGTATGGTTGAGGGTAGGCCATGTCAAACTTAGGTAGGAGTTGGACCAGACCAAGCTTGGCCCCGGTGAGCCAACCATTTGTCAAATATCTAGTTCAACAGAGCCTCGCCAAATCGTGGTGACCTGGAAAACTCAATTTTGCATGAAGCCAAGTTGTGGATGCTTGCAGGCACTAAGGCGCTGCGTCATATGGCTCTCCATGCGAGATCACCCTACACTTGTCTGAATGTGTTCCCCTATACAGTTCATTTCTGTTCTTTCCAGTTTTAGCTTGTTTCCTTCTCTTTTTCAATTTCGTGGCTTTTGCCGCTTTTGTTCTCTTCGCATCTTCTTGACGCTTTCTTCTGCTACAAATGACACACTTTGGTGTCTGTTCGAGAAAAAAAATCTAGTAATTGGCCAGTAGCAAAATTCAGAAGCAGCAAATCCCAAAGCACTGGCACTAGATGGGTAAATTCTTTATTTTACCCACATATATTGCTCCCCTGTTAAAAACTTAAAAAGTAGTTGCCCAAATTCTTCCCGCCTCATAGACAACTAGATACAGATTTTAAGTACTCCCTCCGATCCAGCTGGTGGATTAAGTTAGTCATCCTATATAAAGGACGCCATCCTATCTAGACATGTTTTAGTACTAGATACATCCGAATCTAGATAAATCCAAGTCAATTAATTTGGATCGGAGGGAGTACTTAAAATACATTAAGGAAAATACTGGTATGTGCAAAACACGATACACAATCTACAAACATTTCTCCACTTAAGGACTGTAACAGAGCACACCACACCATTCTGGTTAACGTTCAAGTGATCAAAATATACATTTTTTTGCAGGGGCAAAATATACATTTGCTAGTGCTAGAAAAATACAGTTCAAAACAAAGGATTACCTTTCGAATAGGTCCGTGTTTATCTACAAATGAGAGTCCAACAATGCGGACAACAAGTTCTGTCCCTTCTTCAACATGATTACCGCAATGGTCGAACACCTGCGAATGGTTGAAATGGTATACAGTGTGTAATAATGAAACCAAACACCCCATCAAGAAACCTAAAACAAACATATTATAGAGTAGAACTGACAAAATGATGGGAAAATTATATACCACTAAATTATGCCATTACAAAAACCAAACTTGAAAAATGCCACTGCAGTCTAATTATCCATTTTCCCTCAATTTCAAGTCAATGTGCGGGAGTATTTGCCCTCATACTGTTTTATGGAAATAATACCCTTAACCTAATTGCTTGGGTCATCCATCCAGGCAGTTCTTTCTCTTCTTCCCACCCTTCCTATTCAGCCTGTGTTTTGCTCCGTGCCATGGTTGCCCTTGAGCCGCTCCATCCTCCTCGAAGCGACAGTGGCATTTCTCTTTAGTGGCAAAGTTGGAATGCCATATATCTGATTTTCCCAAAAATGATTACTACGTTTCAAGTGAAAACGTAATAAGTAGAGGACCTACCTGAGTGAACCGATAATATGATCACTACATCTCATTTTAAAGGTAGTCTGACTCCGCACTGCCCCCAGGGAGACCAATCTCCATGATCTCCGACGGGGGCCGCACGACCCGTAGCAGGGTTTGTTCGCCGATCACGATTCGGCTCCCCTAGTGAGTTTTTTCCGATCTCAAGATAATTTTTTCTCTCCGCCGGTCGCTTGTCCAGTCTTCTTTTTTGGTTCGCCGATCATAGATCGGATTGTGTCACCCACCACATGTTGTCCTCACACGCCTCTACACCGACATTGTCGTCGACTTACATCGGCCAGTTCGTAATCAACCGCGCAGCAAGGCCCACTGGTTCTACTTCGGTATCTCTCCAGTCTCCGTGATGTTCCAGGTGTTCACGACGCTACCGTTACGACTGCGGGGGGATGTTAGAGTATAATATCAGTTAAATAAAGATTAGATAGAGATAGGATTTGTAGTTTGTACTCCAAGTTGACCCTTGTACGTCTATATATATTCGCTTGAGAGGCTCAATAAAGATCCAATACATTCTGCCAATCCCTCTCTATAATTCTACATTGTGTTACCACCCCCAGTCGTCATGCACACGGTTTGGAAGAGGACAACGCCACGCAAACAAAACTGTATTCACACAACGAACCGTGAAGCGTCGTCTTCACCCAATCCAAGATCTTCGCCATCACATATCATTCTCGAACTATGGGCAGCTGTAATCTCATTACATGTTATTAATAGAGAACTAAAGCTGCATGGCGTCCTTTATATAGGATGACTAACTTAATCCACCAGCTGGATCTAGCAATACAACTAATACGCAGACACGCAGCTGCTACTATCCATATTCAATTTGATTTTCTCTGTCACATGCGTGCATCAAATTAACACTAACAGTCCTAACGCTAACTTGGAAGTGCACAAGATAGCAGCATAACATCGTACCTCCAGAAGGACATCATCAATAACTTCTCCAGGAGTTAAATTCTTCTCCCAAGCAAGGGAAATATCCATGTTAATGGTTGACGGAAGACCTGGCATAACTGCATGGAATATGTGAACTCTTGATAATAGCAAAAATTTGAGTAATTCATCAAGTGGCAAGAAAATCTCTCATGAACAATCAATAAATATCAGTTGAAACAGGAAAAATCAATGTGTATAATAGTCTATCATTTTGAGTCATGTACCAATTCTAAGATATCCCAAAGCGAAACACGTGAAAGTTGCAAGTGAACCCATCATTTTGGGATACCTTGTTCTCCTCATCGAGCACGCGTGTGCTGATCAATGGGGAACCTGGGCCCCCCATCTGGCACCGACGGGGCCTGCGCCAAGGCGACCCGCTCTCGCCCCAGCTCTTCGTCCTCACTGTCGACGCTCTCGGCAGGCTGATACAGCGCGCGATCGACCTGGGCCTCCTGCAGAAGCTTCACCCGCAGCGCCGGATCCCCGCGTTCTCACTCTACGCTGACTATGTTGTCCTGTTCTGCCACCCGACGGCCAAGGATGCGCTTGCGGTCAAAGAAATCCTGCGGCTCTTCGGCCAAGCCTCCGGGCTACAGGTCAACTTCAGCAAGGGTTCTGCTTCCCTCCTTAACTGCGATGCCGACATCGCCGCGCCCGCGATCGAGCTGCTGGGCTGCCCCATCGTCGACCTCCCCATCACCTACCTTGGGATCCCTCTCTCGGTTCGCCGGCCCACCGCGGCACAGCTGCAGCCACTTGTTGATAGAGTGGCTGCTGGTCTGCCCACCTGGAAGGCCAGGCTCATGAACCGGGCAGGTCGGCTCGCGTATATCAAGGCTATCCTCAGCGCTATCCCCCTCCACCAGCTGTTGGTGTTGAGGCCGCCGCGGTCGATCATCAAGCAGCTGCAGCGGCTCCAACGCGGCTTCCTGTGGGTTGGACGCAAGGACGCGAATGGTGGTAGCTGCCACGTGAACTGGGACCGTGTCTGTCGCCCCACCTCGCATGGAGGCCTTGGCGTGCCGGACCTGGAACGGACCGGCCTCGCTCTGCGGCTGCGCTGGCAATGGTTCTCTCGTACTGATGACCAGCGTGCCTGGCACGGCCTTGATCTGCACTTCCCGGCGACGGAACGCGCGGTCTTCTTTGCCTCCACCACAATGGTCATCAGCAACGGGCAAACTGCCCTGTTCTGGGAAGATAGGTGGATCGACGGGCGCGCCATCCGCGAGATTGCCCCGCAGCTGTATGACTGCATACCGGAGAGGCGCCGCAAGATCAGGACTGTGGCGGCGGGGCTCGAGGCGAACAGCTGGGCACGGGACATCCAGGGCATGTTGGGCTTGCACGAGATTGGTCAATATCTCTGCCTGTGGCACGCCATTGCTAATACTACTCTCACCGCCGACCGTGATTGCCTTGTCTGGAAGTGGACGCCCAACGGCGTATACACTGCCCAGTCATGCTACAAGGCCCTCTTTCACGGATCGATGCTGTCCCATAGCCGCAGGCTGATCTGGCGGACCTGGGCGCCGCCACGGGTTAAGGTGTATCACTGGTTGGCGTTGCAGAACCAGTGCTGGACTGCTGACCGCCTCGCGAGTCGAGGGCTGCAGCACCACCCCAAGTGTCTGCTCTGCGACCAACTCCCCGAGACGATGCACCATCTCACCGTCGCTTGCCCCTTCGCTAGGCAAGTGTGGCATGAGGTCCTGTCCTGGCTCAGGTTGCCTTGCCGACCGCCGAACGCCGACGACACTAGCCTCACGGACTGGTGGAGCGATACTAGTGCTGCCTTGCCGAAGCCTATGCGCAAAGGCTTAGCCTCCATCACCCTGCTCACGCCCTGGATGGTTTGGAAGCATCGCAACGACTGCACATTCAACAACTCGCAGCCCTCGGTACCCAACCTGCTCGCCAAAATCAAGGAAGAGGCGTCGATGTGGGTCATGGCTGGTGCTAAGGGCCTACGGGATGTGTTGGAGTCTAGGTTAGCATAGTAGTATTGTCCTAGGAGAGTCTAGAGTATTCCAGTAAGTGTTGGAGTCTGAGTTAGTGTAGTAGTACTACTCTTGTAGATTCTAGAGTATTCTAGGGAGTGTTAGTATAGTAGTAATGTCCTACTAGAGTCTAGATCATTCCAGTGTACAAGTGAAGATGTAAGGCTAGATTGTGCTATATATAAGAGGGTGTGGAGGTCCAAGGGACCAACCAAGCCAATCCAGAAAATTTCCCCCAAAACCTACAGGATGTTTGGCCCACGACTTGGGATGTTCACTGATGTATTTTTGTTGTTTCTGCACCTTGGTATCCCCTAGGGGATGTGTAACTCTGAACTCTTCCTTTTCAATGAAATGAAACGCAATAGTCTATTGCGTTTTCTCGAAAAAACCCATCATTTTGGCATATTCACGAATTACCTTCATACATAAGAAAGGAGTATGGGGAAAAATTACACATACCACCAAAAAGCAGTATATGTATACTACAAAGGAGGTCTTATATATTGCCGTAATACCACTAAATACTCCTAGTTATGCCACATACTCCCTAGATCATATGAAACCCATATGGGTCTGACTACACCAGTAGTACCAAAAAGGCTTCCTTTGCAATACATGTATGTAAGCGAAACATAAAGAATTTGTTGTATTTGAGAACATGCAAAAAAAAATGCAAATCTTTTCATTAGGAGGCGAAATAAGATAAATACGAGAGTTAGGAGCAAGGCAAACAAGTGTTACACATGATACAACACGAGGGCTTGTCATCTAACCTTTACATGGACATAGATGAGAGGACTCATTATCAGATAAGGATATCTTTAGCATCGCTTCATATTGTGGCCTTATTATGTCCAATTTGCTGGTTTTAAACAGAAAATCCTTCATGGGTAGCACAATAACTTATAAGATTAACATGGAAATGCAATAATTCAATAAATTTACGCTCAGTCCTGTAATAAAAGTGGTACATATGGCTGACCCTAATATTCAGAGCCAATGAATCTGATGAGAGTTCCACTGTTATATCCTCAACTTGGGCTAGAATATCATCACCATCAAGTATAGTTATGACAGCCTTATGTATATCTAGGAAAGGAATTCCATTTCCGTACGAATCACGGCTTCTAGCTGCAAGACATCTAAGTGGCATCCCAAGCCTGCAGCGTAAGTTTTTAAGTAACTGAGACATAAGTACAACATTGGAAAATATAATAAATGGTGTTCGAGAAACAATTATATGTGTTTGAGAGAGATACAACAAATCAGACAACAGAAGTCCGTCGTTCATGCCTGACCATGGAGTCAGCATTTCAACGTAATACACAAAATGAGGAGACTCCATTCGAAGTTCAACATCTTCAAAAATTAACATTCTCAAAACTAGTCAATGGTAAGAGCTGGGCGCTTTGTTGAATATGTAGAAATAAAGATATATATTAAAATGAATAAGGCACTAAACTCTTCCTATGCCTTTTTAGGAATAGCCAGTCCCAATCCCAGGTAAAAGGAGGGTTGTGATAGGCTTGGCGAGCCAAATGTAAAAATCAGCCATTCCTATGGATATGATTGCCTACCCCAACATGCTTGGGAAAAAGGCTTTGATGTTGTTTTTTGTAAGTAAACAAGGCACTACTGGAGTCGTTTAGTAGGAAAAATTGGTGAATTTAAATTCCTCGGCATTTGTTTCAAGTAAATAAGGCATTGAACAAGAGTTGTCATGATGCAGATTGTGCTAAATCCAAGAATGATAGATGACCTAATTCCAGGAGATAATCCACGGAATGATGCTAACATAAGACTTGACCGATCATTTACTCTGGGAGAAGACAATGCGCGAGAAAAGAAAGGTTAAGAGTGCACAAGCTTCCCTGTGGAAACTGAGCGGAGAGGGCCCAAATATCAGCTGACCTCCCTTGCTTCCCTCCCCCTCAAATTTATTTCTTACCACAATCCCATTCTTCTTCTTGGTGTGTATAATGGACGTGTCCTAAACTAAAATAAATGTGTCTTAAACATGCTGCTGGACCTGGACCCATATCCCTACCACACAAAATCAATAACATAACTCTACTCCCAACTCAAGGACTCCTAATTGGATAAAAACTCTAGCAAGTTGGATACACCTAATGCAAAGTTGGATACAACTAATATCTGTCTACAACAAGACTAGAACAACACCATGTTTCACAACCGAAGTGCAACTCATTGTCATTACCAGTCGACGGGAAAAAATATTCAGAAATATGCTATTTTGCAGAAAGGGCTAACCTTATATCTACTACAGCATTGTCAGCAGAACAATCAGCATCACTGGATAATTGCCAACATCTAGTATTGGAGTTTGGACGAACTGTTATCTCTGTTTCATGCTTAATGATACTTGAATCTCTGCACCTCTACATTTCAACACTAACATTAGGTAAGAAGAAAAATACTCTATGGTCATTCAAAATGAAAAAACTGTTAGTATACTTACAACTGAGAAAATAAATTGGTAAACACCAGATTTAGTAAAGATGCTTGAATCTTCGCTCAACTGAAAGATATACAGTCCATTTATGTTATTACGCGACGAGGGTTTCTTGAGCTTCCTATAAATACGCTTTGCACGAAGATGGTCTTTACTTCCAGGCAGATGGTTAATCACCATTTGCATCTCTAGCTCATCATCGTTCACAATATATCTCTTGTCAAGGAGGCTGGTGGAGCAAGTAGTCGCACACTGTGGCTGGATTACAGCTATAATTTCACGTGGGTGATTATAACCAGCCATTATAACTTCTTCAAATGGTAGATCCTGTGAAAGCAACAGATTAGGCCCAAAATCAAAACATAATACAAATACACAGAAAATAAAAGGCATGGATTTCAGGCCTGAAAATTTTACAAACGTTTAACATAAAGATGCAAGTCTGTCAACTGCTAACCTCTTCTATATCAAGAGCTTTGCCTTGATGATTCCTTAGGACCTCAATATATGCTGGAGCCTTCTCATTTTTCTTTTCACGTATTTGACACCAAGAATCATAATTCATGGTTTGACACTTCCATGTATACAAAAAAGGTAACTACATCAAGAATAGCATGTTCAAAGAAATTGCACTAGTATGAACTATCAAGTACGGAGTACTTACCTTAGCATCATCTATCATGCTGATAGGGAAGGAGACAGATTCTTGGATAATAAGGCGCATACTATCTGGACCTTCCTCAAGTAAGCAACCTTGCTCATCAGAGTACTCAATAGACCTTGAAAACAAATTCATTTAAGATCTTGAAAAAGAAAATAAATTTCCCGTACAGAAAAAATGATGGCAAAAACCTGCATAGTAGTCGAGCTTCACCTGCCATACAATAATACGATATTAATAAGCAAAGATCAAGCATGAGTAATACTTCAGAACATGAAGTGAACTAACCACAAATATCTCCTGCAAGTCCTTCAACAACAACATACTCCAATGTGGCATAGAAGATGTTTTTTAATGAGTAGAAATTACTTTTCATTCGTGCAACAACTCCTGGTTGGATTTTCAGATGATCTCCTCTTTTCCATGTTTTCCCTTTTCTGCTGACCGAGGTGTAAACTCTAATGACTTCAACTGCACCATGGTAACAAAACACAAGAAAAAAATTATATTGCTACAGTTGCATGGTTTCTTACTTGAATATAGAAGAACAAAAATGGAAAAATGAGCATAACAAATCACATGGTAATCCCTCACCATCTTCAGATATTCCAAGTCGCTCCTTGCTGCTTGGGTTGATAATAACATTATATTCATCGTCCCCTCCGTCGATTTCCACGTCATACTTTGCATGCATATTATTGATCCAGTCGTGATATCGCTTCTCCAATTGGGTACAATTTAGGGATTTTCCTTCTTTACGAACATCAACATTAACATCCTCAACTAGGAAGTAATACATAGAAGTACCACAAAGATTAGAATGACTGAGATTTATCATACAACTGGAATGCAATAACAAAAATAGACTAGAAAATCAGCAAGTTTGATAGGGAAAAAACCTGAGCTGTCATTACGAGAACTTCCATCCAGGCAGCGAAGTGCCTTGGTAAAAAGATCATGTTGTGCCAAATCAGTCTACAGTTAAGTTCAGTTTCATCTAGTTAGACAACAAATACATAGTCATAAACAGAACTTAAGTTATGTGCAGAAGCACATAATTTCTACAGATGGGGGACTCAGGGTTTTTTCAGTTTCATCAGACCTTACAGTTCTTGCTGCAATTTGTAAAGAGCTATTGAAGCATCATTACACAATACATGTTTGACCATATGGACATGGTGAATAAAAAGATCTCGAAAAATATGGTGATAGAATGACATAATATAACTACAAGCACTAGGGAAATTAAATAGGGATAAAATGTTTAGGAAATAGTCATGTTTAAATTACAAGTGGAGATGATTGTTCTGCTTACAGAGCCAGAGCAGAGACTGATGGGGAAGCAGCCACATAGGGTTAGGATTTGATCAATTTGGGCATATATAATATATACGTCATCGTGGACCAGGATTAAATTTTAAGTCTTTCTATGGGTGGACCTGATGGGTTAACTATCAGTTTATGTTGGTTTTGGGGGGGGGGGGGGGGGGATTCTGGATGGGTTTTAGTCCTTTCGGACCTCCACACCCTCTTATATATAGCACAACTTAGCCTTACATCTTCACCCATACACTAGAATGATCTACCATGTTGGTTTTGGAGGAAAATTTCGGGATGGGTTTTAGTCCTTTTGGAACTCCACACCCTCTTATATATACCACTTCTTAGCCTTACATCTTCACTTATACACTAGAATGATCTAGACTCTAGTAGGACACTACTACTATACTAACACTCTCTAAACTCTACCAGAGTAGTAGTACTACACTAACTCAGACTCCAACACTCACTGGAATATCCCAGACTCCCCTAGGACACCACTTCTATGCTAACCCAAACTCCCAACAGTTTATCACTATGTGCGAGGACTTCTACTAAGATCTTTTTTATATTAAAAAGACATTCTGGGAGGCCAAATTCCATATACTGAAAATATAGACTAACCACTACTTTTTTATTTTCACCTTTTAGTACACAAGTCAACAGATCTATAGGAAAGCCTGGAATGCACAACCAAGGGTCACCTCAGTCACTTGGGGCAACATGGATACCAGCGAATACACACCGACGACACCGTCATACCTATGAAGTTGTATTATAATCTTGCTATTTATCCAAACGAACTTTCCACTGGTACTAGATGTCTATCCTGAAGGGTAAAATAATTCTGATTGACGGATCACCTATGGCTACATCCAAGTAATACAACGCATCCCCTAACAAAGATGTTAGAAAAATCCTAGAGCACAGATAAAGATGAGGGCATAAATAACAGGATCAAGATGTGGAAAAAATATACATCAGGATATGTAACATGACGCCAGTGGGTAGAATATACTGCGAAGAAGTGCCAAATGTGGAGATAATACAGTATTTTCACAGCTGTAATTATAACTCCATTCAAAAAACAGATGTCCATATAATGCTGCAGTCAAACTATTTTGGCTTCGACCAATAATATTTATGTATATGTAGGTTGGCCATATGGATATCATATGAGTAGTTTTTTTCTGAAAAATACTTTTAATAATATCGTAATTTACTAAACTTGAAACTGGTGCATGTAACTCTAGCCTGAAAACTAGAAAATTATATCCTTAAATTTGTATAACTGGCAAAAATGAGGTTCAAAGGTAGTTTTGCTTGAAGACATGTTGTCCCGTGGAGATGCTGGCATTCCGAGGCAGGGAGGCTCTCTATTTCTCGTCTCTCTCAAATCTGACACAACGAATTTAGCCAAGCTTGACCACAGCTGGGCAGCACAGTGGCTGAGTTCCTTTGCAGTAGATGCAGTATCCCAAAGGGAACGGCAATGACACGACCTCATTGACTTAGCTAGTGTGCATGGCAGACACCATACACAATGTTGGTTCATGTTATGGATATATAGTACATGGCCCACCCAATGCCACATTAGGAGGAGGATTACATGATCTATCAATTAGGTAGTTTATCTTTTAAATTAGGAAGATTTCTTTTAGCCTGGATCTCAAGCCATTTTGAGACAGGATCTATGATTTGTTAGTTAGATTGGATTGTCAGGCCTCTATAAAAAAGAAACCCCTACGAGGAATGAAGCAAGCAAGAACTAGAAGAAACTCTTCTATAATTCCCCTGGGGGCGAGAGCCACTCCTTTATCTCTTCCTAATCTAGTGCACAAACTTCAAACACCAAATCAACATTACACAAAAAAGGAACATAAAAAACAGAACGATATAAGCAGATCAAGACTAAACTTTAACAAGTGTACCTTGGAGAGGGTTGGATGAAAACCTGCATCCGTTTCTGCAAACGAAGAAATCATTAAAGCAACGAAGAATAGAAGTTGCTGATTCTGCAAGATGTGAAATAAAATACAGTAATATTATTAAAACCTCACCAACAAAACATTTCACCCTCTTGCAGCATCGCTTCAGGAGTTCAGCTTTTTTTCCTTTGCTCTGTTTGGGTTCCATGAAAGGAAGAGGGCCCTGTGGCGAATAAATAATGGTCAGTTGATATCTCGCTTAGTAAACATTAATAAAATATACAAAAATATAAGTGGCGGCATGGAAAAGCCTTTTGTGAATGTCTGTTGCATAAGTACAAAACAACCACATAAGAGAACTTCGTTCTAAACAAAATTGAGCAATCATTACAGACCCATAAATGCCCGTTGAAACTTTACAGACCCATAAATGCCCAATAGCATAAAACAGAAAGACATGAAAATGTATTGCATCAACTAGCAAGTTCAATATGACCAAATTATGATACTTGATTAGACTTTTAGGTATATATAACAAAGATAAGTCCATCCAATATCTGGATTTCTCTGGCATGAATCCTCCATGGTATCTTACAGAAGTCTGCTGCCTAGTTTTCTATGTTGTAGGCAACTATTACTGATGTACATATAGTAGCCTGTAAAGAGAAAAGTTGGCAACATGACCTAGTATTTGACATCAAAGTGGGACACAAAACTTAGCCCTGAACTAGACAGGTCTATGAGGTTAGAGCATAGTTTAACCATTACTGACTGCATCATTTCTAGAGGTGAGAAAATTCAAACGACATATAACATAATGACAAGAAAGAGCTTCTATATAGAACCAGCTAAAACTATATGATGAAACAAGCATTCGGGTTGCTTAAGCCAAATTAGATTATCAAATGGTTTATATTAATGAAAAATACAAGAAATGCCAGGGACATTACAAAGATGGAGAGGAAGAAATAAGCTGTAGACAAGTCAGTATGGCAGACAACAGAATTGCCGTACTCAGGTATCAAAGGCACACTTGCTCACTTGCTGTATAAAATCCTAATAAGAAGAAATGTTCACGAAGGACACATCATATAGGGGTGGATGTTTGAGTAATGTACCCATCTAGCATCAGGGAGTAACCGTCCAAGTCGGCGGATTGATACACGTGAAAATTTGTCAAAGTTCTCTTTTACCCCTGAGGCATTTTCGCTTAACTTTTCTAAAATAGAGTCGATGGATTCTTTTCCCTGTGAAAAAAAGTTGTTTGTCATGATAACATGCTATAAATTTTCGAAAATAGAGTCGATGGATTCTTTCCCCTGTGAAAAAAGTTGTTTGTCATGGTAACATATTATAAGATAGTTGTTTATTATTAATTTCATTTTACCTTGACAATTGGAAAGTATACACACTTGATCCGCGCATGGGCTTCGCTATTGGCTGCTGATGCATCATGACTACAAATTAGGGAAACACAAGCAATAAATTAAATTTTAATAGTTTCAAGTTAAAACAATATGTTACCTGCAGTTTTTGATGTACAGAAAATTTTTACATCAAGAATAAAATCCGGACCATTAGAGGAGTGCAAATTAGTAATTGTCACTTCATTTTCCTGTATTTCTGCTAGATCTACACCATTCACCTGAACAGAAAACACATCCGAGAAACACTGCTGTAAAACAAAGAATGCCTGGAAGTAAAACATAACTTCGTGAAGTACATAAATTTAGTAGGCAGATTGTAACTTAACACAAACTTTGATTTCCTGGAGGATTCAGCCCCCCCTCCCCCCCCAAATATCCTTAGGTCAGGCTACTCTTTTTGCTGAAGTTAGATAATGCAAACCCAATATCCATTGGAAATAATGCCACATGGGGTGCTGAAATCAGTACCCCAGCGGCGCAGCCCATTAGATGCATGGTGCCCAAGACTAGGGGTTTCCAAACCTATCCTGTCAATTAGCCAAGATATAAGCCAAAATAAGACTGGATTTCCCTTTCCAAGTTAAGGCAACACGGGCTAGGTCTTTAGTTGTCATTAGGCAAGAAATAAATCAATACTCTTCCCATCCTAAACCCTCTTTCTTTGCTTCTACCATGGCTAGATTTCCATGTTACCATGCCGACATGGCGCATCTAGCCTTTTGGGGTTACTACATTCGAATGATTCATCAGCAAAAGGACTCTTTCTATGCACAGTACCAACTTGTTTGTTTGCCACCAGTAGATCTAGGACGCCGGCACCAGACACAACTTCATCAACAAGACCACCATCTCGAGCCCAGCCTAATGACTAGAGCTCAGCATCATGGTGACAAATGATGATAAGTTGGGCATTGAAGCCTATCCAGCGAGGGTCCAACATCGCCCTCAACTTCGACTGGCTTCATAACATTATACCTGTTCCGCATGACCATGATAACAAGCATATGCCATTTCACACGGCTCCTCGATATAGCCTTGTGCGCAATTTATGGCACAGACAAGGAGCTTGTCGGTGATGGGTGGACTCAGGCCTGTGCCCGTCATGGGCCTGAACCCACGATTCATGCCCACAACGACCTCTGACAATCAAGGACTTGCAGGCCTACATCTAGAAGCTCTCAACCGACCTACTCTCAACCGACTTGACCTGTGGGGCTGCAAGAAAGCTCTCTGGAGATCCCAAAGACCAGACATACGTGCAAGGGAGATCGGTTATCATGATTACGTGCAAGACAAGATGAAGATCTGACGTGACTAAGGACTTAGACACCATCGACGCCTATAGGTACCCGAAGACATTCACCCCTGAAGGATACGCCAAGTCTTCGCCATTAGCCTTAGTCATAGCTCTAGATTCATCTCTCTCATCGGGTATTATTATAAACCCACCGAGATCATCTTGTAGACACATTGTACGATCTCTCGATCCCCTTATGAATAAAGTCCGAAGGATTCCTCCCATTATACACACATCTTCCGTCTTTGAGATCCAGACCTACTGACCCGAGTCATCCGCCGAACAAATAAACTCTCTTTCGTTTCTCGGAAGTGAGACTGCAGACGGATCATGGAAACTATCCTTCGTCAGAGCTCATGTTGGTGAATGTCTAGAACATATCCTCCAAGCTAACCACCCTCCATCCATGGCAAGCATGAACACAAGATACGACACTGGCCAGACATGACACAAATATTGATGTGACCTCCATAGAAATACGAGCTTGATGGTGATTGTGAGTTATCTCCACCAGTGACTTCTGGTGTTGTGTAAGTTTGAGGGCACCCACCTTCTCCAGCTTCTATAGGTGAATCAGGCTCCAGAATGGGTTTGAGACTGGCAATCTTCTTGTTACCTTCTTTATGTGTTTCCTTCTTTTGGCCATGGGTTGAGTGGGAAGATCTGGTAGAGTAGACACATCATAGGTTCTCTTCACCCTTTCCCTCACTGGATTTTCTCCGATAAAGGGCCTCTGCAACAACGCGGTGTCCTAATGGCATTGCAGATGCACATAGTCAAAAACAAAAAAAAAGAATTACAAAAAGAAAAGTACCGCTACGGTGATCTATTCCTTGTAGCAGCGATACAAACACCACCAAGACAGCAACAGAAGTCCAAATACTCCAAAAGTGATGCCTCCAAGAAGAAAACAGTGCACAAGTACCGTCATCGCCAGATCATAGATCATAAGTTTTCACCCTGGAGAAAGTCCGCGCTCTCAAAACCATGCCTTCAACAAGGCCATTGCCAGGCACAACCAATCAAGGCCAAACCTTGGATTTTCACCCTAAAAGGTAAGACTTTGCACTTCTCTTGTGTTGTCACCCCCACTTGCCGATGCTATGGCTATGAGTCACAGTCACCAAGCAAATTCCTCAACGCCCCTAAGACCCTAACCACCAATACTAGTCCTCAGAACTCGGCCTCCATGACATTTTTCGCCTCTGACTTCACCATGGAACGTAAAAGACATGTCCCATGATGGCAGATGGCAGAGCTTCGCGACGCTCCCACTTGGAACCGAACAGTCAGAAAAAATAAGGGTGCGTGGGACTGAATCTCATTCGATCCAGCAATCTCCAGGCATGAGGTGCCCAATGGAGCTTACGGGCGGAGCCTTCCAGAACTCGTCACCGGCCAGATCCATGAGGGCAGGCATCCAGCAGACCAACGACTTGGCATGAAAAGAACCCTAGGACTGCCACCTTTATTAGGCAGAACAATGGCCCCCACTCCTCCGCCCACCGACTCCCGTCAGCAGGGCGGAGATCTCAGCGGGCACCTCCGCCATCACCCGCACCACGCGGAGATGAGGAGCTTAGTCGCGCCGAGTCCCCAAACAAGGCGACGTGCCGCCCTTGCGACCACAACGGTTGCAAAGGTCGCCGGAGAAAACCGGAGCCGCTGCCCCCGCATCCGTCATTGCACATTTGTCACTGAGCCACGATGGTACACCATCGATGGGTTATTGTAAGGTTCTGAAGACTTTGGGGGAAGGGAGTGTGCAGGATACCTAGATTTAAACCTTCAGGAGTGATGTGGACATTTCCTACTTTTAATAGTAAGAAAAAGCATTACATGAAATCAATATCTCCAACCCTCCAAGCCCTTGTTACTGTTCACTTTTGCCCATTTGTTGTACCTAATCTGGATCATCTAGCAGTTTTTAGCACTTCCAAGAAAATGTAAAACTTAGGACAAGGTCCCATTGTTCATTGGTTACTATGGGTGTAAGTGTAACTAGGTGTAAGTGCAGGCAGGTGATTTCCACTAAAATAACCTATTATTTTTTCGTGTTTGACATTAGAAAATAAAATTGGCTGGGTTCTTCCTTGATCCTCCTAGTAACCATCCAAAATACTTGATAAATCTAAAACCGGATACAGTTACAAACTAAAATGGTCATACCATTTAAGTAGGCCAACTCTTTCAGCTAACAAAATATCTTATACTACACAATTATCTAGATATCAGATCAATATGTATTAAACAGCCCGGCATTGATACCATTAAAAGAACAAGACCAAAAGAGCCACTCAACATTTGAAGGGGCAAGAAATAAAGAGGGAAATCCAATGTTTCCAGCAGTTAGTAACGGCATTTGATAGTCTATTATTCAAGTCTACAGCAGTGATAGGAAATTATGGACAAACCTCAAATTGAACAGGCCTCCTTGTATTCATGGATCCATTAACCTCGTCGTACTGGATGAAGTAACAAGGCATTTCAGTTCACATAACTTCATCGAAGTCACGGCACCAGCACAAACTTTAGAACTTTGCATAAAAGATAATATAAATTCACTTGATCCGAAAAAATACTAAGAGTATTATAGATCTGTAGGGATCTCAAAATAGCTTTGCTTCAACAAGTTATTCGAGATTAGCTCAGACTTGATTTGCCTCAAGGCCCAGAATTCATAAACTAGAGCTGAGCTTGACCCATCATCAATTTAGAATCAGCTTGAACAAGATTTAATACACATACATACTATATTATGACCAAATTTGAACTAATCTTTCCCTGCAATTTTTTTTGAATTAATCTTGCGCCCACATATGTTTCTGTTCTGATCTTTTGATTCTAAATTTAAGGTCTTATAAGACCATATTCCCAGGCTCAAGCCTATTTTCCATAAGGTCTAGGCAATATGTCGCTTCGATCCAGTATTGTGTGAATTCTAGTTATCATCGACCTCATTCAAAAGAAAATCGGGCCTTTTTAGGTCAAACTTCAGGTTAATACCAAGTTCGAACCCAGTTCGTTATTTCGTTCTGAGCTAGACCTATTATTTCAAGTGTGAGCCTGAAATTTGTTCATAAAATCGTATGGTATGACATTTTTTTTGCAAGAGCTGCAAAACTGCAAAGTTTTAAGCAGGTCTGTTTATTTGTACTTCCATCTCATTCAACCAAGGCTTCAATCAGACTAACATGATTATGGATATGTTCAGAAAGGAACCTGTATATACGGAAAATAAATGTCCTTCAGAAATCTTTGAAATCTGGCGGCCTCCATGTGCCTATTCAAGCCCTGTATTTCCACCTGTAGAAGTTGAGAGAAGATGAATTTAACAAGACTTGTAGGTTTTTGTTTATCAACACAAGAAGTTCACGAATCTGGTGAACATTGGTTCCTGCATGCCAAGAACCAAGTACTGTTTTTATCTAATATGGGTTTGAGAAGTCACTGCAGATTGAATCTACTCAAGTTATAATTAACTGGTGCATGACTTTCAACAAAGAAATAGTCAATTATGGAATTAAAAGTAAGTAATGTGTACTAGAAAATTGCAAGTGTTGCATAATCCTATGTAGCCATGCTAATTTTTTCGTTAACCCTAGGTATTTACAAATGAGTTTTTTTTTCTTTGATTGAAAGTAGCATTAAGAGATGAAATTTCAAATCTTATGTTTGAAGATATCTAAGAGATGGAAATGCACCTCTTCCACCCAAGAGTCAGTTAGCTTGGTTTTTCACCCAAGAACAAATCTTATGTTTGAAGATATCTAAGAGATGGAAATGCACATCAACTATCGAAATATTAATATATTACTCCCTCCGTCCAGAAATAAGTGACTTGCATTTGTCTAGATTCACATGTATCTAGACATGTTGTGTATAGATACATTTGAATCCAGACAAATCGAAGTCAGTTATTTATGGACGGAGGGAGTATGATTTTGAATTCTACATAAAGTAAAATATGAAGATAAAACCTAGTGAAAGAACACAATATGTGTTACAATTTAATCTGTATGGAAACAATTAAAAACTGTGAAGCAACAAATGCCACCAATGAACAGGAAATAGGTATCAGCACATATGGAGATTTCATACTTGTGACCTTTACTGACATGAATTTATAATCTTGTGTGCTATGACAGACAGTAACATGCAAACAAAACTAGATAATCAATTTAACAGCACTGATGGGCTGATATTGCACAACACCGGAACATCCAAAAGGCAGTTAAGATTGTAACTAGATCACCTGGGTAAAACTTTGATGTGGAGACAGTATCAACTCTTCTTCAGATGGATCCCTAACTCCTCCAGCAGTCTGGAATTCAATCGCGCTCATATCTGATACTTTGCCAAGGTGCAGGAATATAGATAAATAAAAGAGGGAGTAGGCAGACTACCTTCCAACTGAGTTTAGACGATGACTTCAACAAAGCTTCCCTCGATAGATGCAAGGTAAACACTTTCCTTGATTCCTTAGTTTTCGAAGAAACTGTGGCACTTCTGTTGTATGAAAAATGGCAACCAATTAAACTAAAAAACTCCAGTCTCTGATATTAGATTAGCTGGTAAATTCATACCTTCCAAGATGCATCGATGCAATAGTTCCACCATAGCCAAACATGCCAAAGAAAGGCTGTAGGTATTTGATAGAGTAATAAGTCAAGTAATTCGCTCATAAATTTCTTGTCTATGAACATTTCATTTTAGTAAAGTACAGTGTATTTACACTAAAACACGAAGGCTATAAAAAATAGATGCATCTTTCCTCGTGAAAAAATATATAAATTGAGAAATAATGTAAAATGTACGACCAAGCAACTTATAAAATCCTATTTTGTTATTTTCAAGATGTTGAGGTTCAGCTATCTCAAGAACAGGACTCGTTTAGATGGGACTTACATCCCGCTGGAGATTTTTTTAGTACATACCATGTATTCGGCTGGTCAGATTCAGGCCCAAGAGACTTGTGGCAATTAAGATTACCGCTTGAATTAAGTTGCTCCTCACAAAAGATAGCTTGGTCAAGAGAAAATGACAGTGGGCACATGGTGTAGCTTTTGCTTTGAGCAGGTGACCATTGAACATTTATTTATTTTATTATAGTGGACTAGCACGTATAGCTTGGGGCGCTGTTCATCAAGCTTTTAATATTCCTCCACCCTGTAATATCTTGCATATTTTTGGGTCGTGGTTAAGGGGCAGTTGATAACTATTTACTGCAGCGGTTATTTGGTTATTTTGGCTATGTAGAAATGATAAAGTGTTTGATAAGAAAGTGCAACCTTGTACACAGGTTCTCGTGTCGTGTACCAGTTGGCTGTGGTCATGGGTGTTGTTACAGAGGGCGCAGCAGAAGGAGCATATGGAGCTTGGTGCCAAGAATCTTGAGTAGTATTACCACGGAGTTGGTTTGGGAGGCATGCCAGTGATATGCTCCTTAGTGGTCTCTGATACTTTTTGTGTGGTCTGTCACACCTTTGCACCGAGTTTGTGTTGAGGTCTTATGTAGCCTATCTCATATTTTTGTTAGGCAAGTTGTAATAAACAATGTAACATTAAGGCTGTATACATCTATGATATGGAGGCCGGGGGTAATAAAACTTCCATTTTCATAAGGGTAATAAATGATGAATATGAATAAAAATGTGGTTGTTTCTCCCCTAACTCTTTTAATCCCATCCAACAAAACTTGCAACTTCTTTAAATCCCAACGAAAAATGCCTATGCTTATTCAAAGCACAGGCATACTGCCCGAGTAATGATTTGTTATATGGTGCACCTTTTTAGGAAATTCAGCTGCAAAGATCAATTCAAGAAAAATGAAGGGACTCCCATAACATCTAATGATTACTTACATAATTATGTCCAGATGGAAATCATGTATTCATATGCAAGTTAGATATATAATGTCACTGAAGGATTATTGTTTAGGCATAGAAAATGCAAGAAATAAGGTGTATGTTGTTAGTAAAATAATTGCTCACCACTAAGTATGGCGCTTCCCCGCCGATACCTTTTTCTCGAAATGCTCTGTGGTTAGAAGAACCAATTGTACCCCTAAATAAAAAATAAAAAATGAGACAGAGACTATAATGCACTAGGGTTTAAATAGGACGGTTGTGCAACCGAACTCTGAAACTGGAAACTGCATAAACAAACATAACAAGCAAAGTACAGGACCCTCAATGTAAAGAAATTAATATATAAACAGGATCCCTCCCTTGGCTATATGTTGTTAGATAGATGAGACCTCTCCAGCTATGGATTAATACGCGCTAGATAACACCTAGTTTAATTCGGTCGCACCTACGAATCGAACCCGGGTGGGCGAGCTCACCACCGTGAGGTCAAGCCACCAAGCCAGCGCTTGGTTCTCAATGAAATTAATATATCACAGGAGCATTAAAAATGTTCATAACTTAAATAGCAATAAACCATTGTTGCTCTTTGTATTGTTACTGCTCGTTGAAAAGAAAATTATCAAACAACCCCCCCCCTCCCCTCCCCTCCCCTTCCCCCTTCCTTTTTTTTGTTTCTGTTGGATACTCGAACCTCCAATACATGGAAGGATCAACAGGCTATAACTGAGCCGAGCAAAGTAGCTCCACTCAAATATGTCAAGCGAAATAGCAACGTATTCTTGTTTATCACATTATAGTTAATCTTACTCTAACATACCCCACCACATAAGCTTCTGATACTTCAAGTTGTGTAGTGTTTGCAAGTCAAATCAATGTTACCGTTCAAAAAGAGTGTTCAGAAGGAGCTTTTATTTTGCATTTGTCCTTTTCTAATACTTATGAATATTAAAAGGAGACTGGGTTGCTCTTGCTTTTTTGTAGAACCAGGCATTTGCAGTTTCATGGATCCCAACGGAATGCGCATGCGCACTATCTGCTCCATCCCCAGATTTCTCCGAGCAAGTTCGACAGAGTGAAAAAATACTCTAACTTCATGTGGTCAAACTTTAGCTTAAGGGCCTTACCATTTAGAGATAGAATTCTCATCTGAACCATCCATCCCTCTACCAGTATCAAAAATCACGATTTTCTCTTCATCAATAGTTATCCTGCAACACAATCCAACTTTAGTGACACAACCAATTTCGTGCAACTACACATGAAAGTGATTCAGAAGAGTAAAAAATCGGAACAAATAATCTGTAACATGATCCAACTTTAGTGATACTATGAATTTGTGCAACTATCACGTGAAAGTGATTCAGAGTAGAAAAGAATCGAAAAAATAATCTGCAGCATCATCCAACTTTAGTTGCACTACCAATTTGTGCAACTATCACGTGAAAGTGATTCGGAGTAGTAATGCATCAAATAATAATGTTTGTCAGAGAAGAGAAGGAACTAACCTGATTAACTTTCTATCTTTCTTACCATTTGACCATAAAGCCTGTAATGAGTTGTCCTGGTCACAGAAAAAGTTAATGAAAACCTCAACATATATTTACAAGTTTGCACAACGAAAATAAGGAGCCAAAATACTCAAACAAGAAAAAACTAACAACAAGGTCCGCGAGAGCACTCTCCGTGCTATACTCTGCTGGCAGCTCCTGAAGCAGTTCAGTCGGAGGTGTAAGGTCCCACATATTCTGAAGACAAGCAAGGACAGACATAAGCACAAAGAACATAAGGAATCATCTACGTCATCTTATAAAACATTTTTAACTGCACAGTTGCTTGAGTTTGACACTTTTGAATAGCGGATGACACCACAGAGATAACAGGATCTTCAAGGGATACTAATGCAGGAAATGCATCTTAGCAGGATTGAATGACGATATTTAAGCTCATTTTAAGGGGAACACGATTCCAATTTTTACAGGAAGCATACAATGATCAGGGGTATTGTTTAAATATGAGATAAGTATAGAAGAAGATTAGTTCAAATAGTAACCTCAAATGTTCCGACAAAGCCTTCACCATCCTAGCAAAATAAATGGAAACAAATAAAAAAGGTAGTATTAGTTAGGAAGTCTGCAATACTTTCATGAATCAAAACATGATGCATTGTGGTCACTGGGAGCTTACCTGGAGTTTTAATATATTAGTACTCTTGGTGACAAAATCACTAAAATGCACTTTCATGTCTATCTTTCTGTCGAGTAGGTCCTCTAGATAAACATCGCCGCTCCAGTCAATTCCCCGCCTTTCACCACCATCCATGGGGCCATTCTCCAACTCTGTCCTAATATGATGTAAGAAATCATGAAGCAGCATCTCTTCTCCAGGATCCTTCAGCGTGAGGCCGGTGCTTGTGCCATTTGGCAACAGGATCTGAAACCGGTACACTCTGCTTGCCCGGGCGTGGTGTCGATGCTCAACTAAACCCCAGTTTCCGGATCCTCTGCTCGCCATCTTCGCATCAGAGGACGAGGTCTGCTCAAAACCGACAAACAGGTTACAGCATTCCATAGAATTTCTTGTACTCCCTCCGTTTGGAAATATAAGATATTTTAGGTTTGTGAAACAAATGTATCTAGACACCTTTTAGTGTATAGGTTCAATTGAATCTACGCACTAAAAGATGTCTAGATACATTAGCTTCACAAACCCAGAACATCTTATATTTCCAAACAAAGCAAGTACATCTTAATCTTGCAAACCAATCCTTCCAGGTTTCCCTTGAGACAGAACCCAAAGCACAACTAACTAGACAGACTAGAAATAGCCTTTACAGACTATCCAGGAGACATAGAACTCAAAAACGTCAGGCTCCATGAGCCAAATTAGAAAACAAAAAATTGCATCAAAGCATTGAATTTCTGAATTACCTAACCTAGGCAGGGGCATCAATTTACATCCCAATACTTAACGAAATAATCAGAAGGCAAGGGAATTGGGGGAGAGCACTGCAGCCTGAACTGAAGGACCGGGGCGCTGGCCGGACGGTAGCGTGCAACAGTTCAGCCGTGCACGTAGCCAGGCAGGGGCAAAGCAGCTAGCAGCGGCCGTCGATCTTGACTAGGACTTGAAGAGGATTGAGAAGGCGAGCAGATGGGAGAAGGATGAAGAACAGGGACTGATGAAGAAGTCACGCAGGTCGCCATGGACTCAGGACGCGCCGCTCTGGACTGGATGACGATTTCCGTGATCTGCTGACTGCTGATGGGCTGGGCACAAGCGCTGACTATACCTACGAGAAATTTCAATTCGGAAGGGGGGACGCACCGCCCTGCCGGGAGCCGGGAGGGTCTGTTAATCTCTGTTGATCTGGAGTATCAAGAAAAGAACCGAGGGGGGAGGCAATGGCGAGGCAGCAGGAGGAGGAGACGGAGCTTCGATTCATGCTGTGGAGAAGATGATTCTTACCAAGAGAGAAACCCTTGATCAACCGCAGCAAACCCCAACAAATGCAATAATAGAGAGGGAGGGGAGGGGAGGGGAGGGGAAAGGGGAAGAGGGGAAAGAGGAATCGAACGCAACTCACCACCGAGGAATAATAGAGGGCAGCTTATCTTGGCTTGGATGAGGCAATGGAGAGAATCCTTGCAGCAGCGGCTCTGGTCTGGGGTTTTGAATGCTAGAACCGGAAGGGGAAAAGAAGGGGTGGTGGGAAGACAGGGGGTCAGGCGCCTTTCATTTCCCTAGCTACTCCACTCCACTGGCATTTGCACAAGAGTAAAATAAAATACACCGGACTGACGCACCATCCCCAAACATGTTATCCATGTCCACAACGGTCACCGATACAGTCCCTAATGTCTATGCAAAAAAAAAATACAGTCCCTAATGTTGTCATGTACCTCCATCTGCGGTCCAACCTACGGTTGAGCTACGTATATCGCTGACATGGCAATGGTTCATTTCCTACCGAATGGAAGTCCTAAATCGAACAGTTCTGCGTCACTGCCATTCCCCACCGAACCAAATCCCTAATCGAGTCACTCCCTACTCCCAACCGGCAGCTAGATACGGCGACGCGAAGGTGACTGTCGGCGCTATCCTGCTCGTTTGTGATAATTCCGAACGCCCTTCCCTTGTCGCAGTGTTCTCTTCTCTTCTCCTCGTGTCCGGCTCCGGCAATGGTGGGAGCTCATCGGCAGGTTGCCGTCGGCGATTCCCGCTGCTAGTGTGCGACGACTACAAGATTCCAAGGGTGTCCATTGGTTTCCAAGACACAGGAGAACTTCATGCGGCATCCTCAAGCTCAATTTTTGCGCATGCTGAAGCTCTGAATTTTCGTTTTTACTTTTTCTTCAACTGAATGATGGTGTGTGTGACAACTACGTGGAGTTTTTTAGGAGCTTTTTCTTTAGCCGGATGATGGTAGCGACGCAAGTAGCTCTGCTATGCAAAGGGGTCATGGAAGGAAAAAAAAAAGCTGAAGAAACACTCACAGGAAGCCCAATTGTCTGCTGAAAATACTGAAATGCAGACATTTGGTGGAAATATTTTTGCTGCTCAAAGCTTTAGTGCTTTGTGCATGGTGTTACTGCTGATGGTAGAAATTGTATGGTAATAAATAGTAGATGGACCAACAAACTTGAATATATTCTCATGTTTTTGCATAGAATTATCTAAGATTTTTATCCAAGAATATAAAATAAGAAGTATGTAATATCATTACTTCAGTCATCAAAAGCTCACAAGATTAACTAGGTTTAAACATCCTGAACAAATTCAAAAGCTGAGAATAACCCAAAAAAGAGGAACTAATGAACATACTCATATATCCCTAAGATAATCAAACACTGAGGACGTGCCTTTTTTTTTGCTCCCGGGTGCATATGTACTTTTTATTTGAATTTAATTTTTGTCAAAATTTGAAATGCCAAACAAATTTTAAAAATATGTGCACGTAGAACTTTAAGTTTTATGTGCGCGCAAAGTCGTTTCACGGAAAATAAACATTTGGGATGGCTTGTGCAAAAAAGATAAAATTTAATGCTAAAGTAACGAGCACACGACACAAAAATTTGTTTTTTTATACAGCACACAAAACATATCGGTTTTCGGTGGAATGACTTCGTGTGCACCTACACATGATTATATTTTATTAAAAAAATTATACCAAATGCATATACAGCCGGGGCATAGAAAGAGGTTTCCAAAACACTGGGACGTGGGCTTTTTTTGATTTCTTAATAGAATAGCATGAACTCACATAGTCTTCTGGTGGGATTTCATCATCTCTAATAGCAGACACAGCATGACAACAAGGGGCGCCGTCTCTGGCAGGTTAGTGCCGATCAGTTTCATCCGTGTCTCCGTGTGATTAGGGGAAACAGTGGACGTGGGGTAGGTACTTACCGTGCATAAGACGCGCACTAGGCGGGAGCCAAATCATTACCACGCCAATGAATATGGTGTCAAATGTACTTCGGACCCTACATGGACATGTAGAGAAAGATCAAGGATCGTGCTGGTGCGTTTTATGAGTTTAGAGACCGTTATGGACATAATCAACAAGTTTGGGAATGGTGCGTGCATTTCACTCCGGACTGGAGGAGATGAAACTTGTCACTTTGATCCTTATACTCGGAAAAGTTAAATTTACGGTAGCCAAAGACGCAAAGTTGGGTGACGTACGGTCACGGCATTACTGCCCAGGTACGTATTAACTGATGTGAAAGCGTGGGACCCCCTCTGGCATTGGCAGCGCTGCCCAACAATCTTGTTTGTAAATACTACTGAGAACGGTAGAGGGCAGTTTAGTCCAGTGCAATGCGAGAAGCACCTCCCAAGCTGCTTTTCGATTGCATGTGTCGCTCAGTGCATTTTTTTTATTGTTTGTTTAAGCTTCTATTTTGGATCCTACAAGGAGAAGCTCAAGTTCTGTTGAAGCACGAACAAACAGACTCTTTAGGACTCGTTTGCAACTTCTGAAACGAAGACGCGTTTCTCCTCCCCTGCTACAGTACTGCTCTCGTCCCGTGAGAAAGCCGGGGCGCTCCAAGGTCGACCTCACCGGCGCCGCCGGTAGAGGAAAGCTGAGAAGAGGCCCCGGTGTTCCTTCTGTATACACTAGGTTTAGATTGCGGCTGAGTGCCGGTAGTTGGCGTTATGCCGGTTGGATTTCGCCGAGATCGTGGAGCCAGATCTGGCAGATGCGGGTTGGTGTCTCCGTCGCCGTCCTCGCGGTGGTGATGGGATTAGATGCTGCCGGCGAATCCTTCAATAAGGCTCCTCTTGGGGCGAGCTTCGGTTGGTGGTTGTTGCCCCTCTTCTCGACCGGCCATGGCGGCGAGGGAGGAGAGGTGTGTGGCGTTCGGCTGCTCCAACTGCCTCGTCCTCTGGGCTTCTTCCCTCTGCTGTTTCCACACGACAACAGAGAGTCGCCCATGCTCTTCTCTCGCGAGCTCCTCCGGTGGGAGATTGCTGTTGCGGAGGCCATGAGCGGAAGCCCTGCAAATAAGTGTGTGGCTCGTTCCCTGCTCTTTCTCTGCAATGCCTCTGAACCTGTCTACTTCCATCTGGTCGGCCGTGGTGGCGAGAGGATGAAGGATGACGGGGTTGGTGCTGTTGCGTGGCACTGGTGGGTTGACGAGTTGGTCGATGTCCTTCTCCAAATCGAGGAAGGTGGTGACGTGGTGGAGCTCCTGGCCGGCCATGGAGGCAAGGAGGAGAGGCGTCGCGTCCTGCTGGTTGTTGTTGATGTTTCTCCCTCGGCCGGCCGTGGTGGCGAGGGAAGGGGGAACGGCGATGCACTGGTCCCTGCTTCGGATTGGTGGTTCGGACTTTTGGATCTTTTCCGGGCTGTTCTTCTTTGCCTGCCTTCTCCCACCCGTGGCAGGTGTGGTGAGTCTGGTGGGTCGGCTAGCTCGGTCGGCGTCGGTAAAGATCCCTCTGCTGCAAGTTTATTCTGCTCTTTCCATTTTCTTCCTTCAGTCGTTGCAGTGGTTGCGAAAAATGGAGGAATCAACTGGGTGAGTAGCAGCGTCAAGCAGCAGTGGAGTTGGGAAGCAATCTTCTTTAGCAACACCTCGGCGGCAGGTTTCATCCGTCCGACATCCAAGGCCAACGTTGCTTGGCCTATCACAAAGCCGATGAAGGGTTTCGGCCTATTTTCAACCTCCTTTGCGAGGCCCCTTTTGAGGTTAGCTGCCGCATATCTCGTCTACACGAGAGCAAGTGGTTTCGTCCCCGCCCTCGCGCATGACGGCGGCGTGCCTATCCTCCGGCTCGGTGGTGGAGAAGAGGAAGGACCGGCTTGGAATTTCTTTTCTTTTAGTGAGGTCTTTTCTACATTTACTAGGGACCTATGTGTTATTCCTTATTTTATGAGGTCCTTTGTATTCACTTGTAACTTACACTACTTGGAATATATGTGATGCTTCCAGCCCCTTCGGGGGCACTCCTTTTCAAAAAAAAACAGACTCTTTAGAGCACGATTTATTTATGAAGACAACGAATAGCTGTTGCCCTCGGACCAGCCAGCTCGGTACGGTGGTGTAAGAGCATCTCCACTCGGCTACCCAGGACGCCGATCCAGACGTCGAAAATAGGTCTGGACGCCGAAAATCGGTCCAGTCGTCTTCCCAGAAACCTCTTTTCATGCGGATTCGGGCGAACTTTGGTCCAGGCTTACCAGGTCGTACCCAGGATCCCGGAAACGCCCTGGGAACGCCGGGCGGAGCGAAAACGGGCGTGGGCCAGCTCTGTCAGCGAGAGAAGGCTGAACTCCCGCCACTTCACCGAGCTCCCGCCCTTTCCTTTCTCCCTCCTGCCTTTCTTCCCCATTCCCTCCACTCCTGCCACTTCGCCGAGCTCCCACCCGCCATGCCGCCCAAGAGTTTCGTCAAACCCAGATCGAACCTCGGCGAGGCTTCGGGGGAGAAGAAGGCGAGGAAGCCAAGAGCGCCATCGATGAATCCGGAGGGCATGTATAGCGCCGAGTGGACGGCCAAGGCGCAGAGCCGGAAGATCGCGTCGGACGACCGGAAGGGCAGAAAGGAGAGGGCGAAGCTCAGGCAAGAACAAGAGCAGGCGGCGGCGACGGAAGAGCAGGCGACGATGAGGGCGGACCAGGCGAAACAGGCGGCGGCGTCGCAGGCAGCAATGATAGTGGCGCCGTATCCCCCACTGGGAAAGCCAGGCAAGCGTCGGATCGCCGGCCGGATTCTCGCCGATCTCGCTGATACGTCGGAAACGTATCTATAATTTTTGATGCTCCATGCTTGTTTTGTATCTACTTTGCTTTGCTTTGTCTATACTTTGAGGTGTTTTTATATCTTTTCTGGAACTAACCTATTAACAAGTTACCATAGTGTGAGTTGCTTGTTTTCTTATGTTTTTGGTTCCAGAAAGACAAAAAATCAATATTCTCGGAATTGGACGGGACAAAAGCCAAAGTCATTATTTTTTCCGGCGCAACACGAAACCACGAAGCAGAGTCGTAGGGGGGGCCACAGGGTGGCCACACCCCTCCTAGGAACGGGCAAGCCCTGGAGGCGGCCATAGGGGGTGTGGGCCCCCTGGACCCCCACCGACCTTGATTCCTGCGCCTATAAGAAGCCTCTGACCCAAAAACCCTAGGGCATCTAGAAGAAATCCACGAAAACCTCTGTAGCGCCTCCGCCACCGAAGGGGAGATTCGGGGGACAAAAAGTCTCTGTTCTGGCACCCTGCCCGGGACGGGAAAGTGCCCCTAGAGCCATCTCCATCGACCTCCACCACCATCTCCATCACCGTTACTGATTCCCATGATGAGGAGGGAGTAGTTCTCCTGCGATGCTAAGGGCTCTATCGGTAGCTATGTGTTCATCTCTCTCTATGCATGATCTTGTGGTCATGAGCTTTGTAATCAAGTAGATCTACCTTGCTACTCAAGTGCTTCATTAGATCTCTGCTCTCCCCATGTGTGTGAAAGTAACAGCGTGCACGTCATGGTGGCACTTAGGTTTGAGTCTACATAAATACTCTTTGTGCTTTAATAGATCTATGTTTTTCCCCACGTGTGTGAAAGTGACAGCGTGCATACCGAGTGTGGCACTTTGGCTAGATTGAATATTTGTTATGATTTATATTTGGAGTTGTATGTCTCTATGAAATTGTGGTGTTTGTTGGAACCATCTAGTACTCAAGGTGACAGTGTGGGGTTATCTAGATTGGGGAATACGGACTTTGAGGTGTGTTGTTATAGCCCTACCTTGGATTAGAGTGTCCAACCGGAGAGTATTTAAGAGTAGTATCATGAAGAGAGGATATTTATATGATAGAGTGTGCACTAGTGAAAGTATGATCCCTAGTCCTTGTTTCTAAGCATTGAAACACCGTTTACATCTAGATCTGTTGCATGTTTGCTTGCTTTAGTCTTTGCCTCACCGTCAAGCTATTTTCTGGTACCATTACCACTTGTATTTCACTATCTATTCACCGAACTAGTGCACCTATATTGGGTGTGTTGGGGACACAAGAGACTTCTTGTATCTTGATTGCAGGGTTGCTTGAGAGGGCATACCTTTGACCACTTTCTGAGTTCGATAAACCTTGGGTAATCCACTTAAGGGAAACTTGCTGCTATTCTACAAACCTCTGCACTTGGAGGCCCAACAACTGTCTACAAGAATAGAAGTGCGTAGACATCAAGCTCTTTTCTGGCGCCGTTGCTGGGGAGGAAAGGTAAAAGGCACTCACACACGTTACCTCACGTCAACAGCAAGCCAGAAAGCTTCTTTTCTGGCGCCGTTGCCGGGGAGGTAAGGTAAAAGGTACTCACATCCTACGGTGTGAGTGCTCGAAGTTATTTCCTTTAGATTCTGCAATTTTGTCTTTTTGTTTCTTGTTTTCACTAGTTAGGCTTAATGGAAAAGAACAAAAAAATTAGAGAGCTCTATAGTGTTTATCTTGAGTTAGGGCATGAAGTGTTTGAAGAGAAAACTAAAAAACCTATGGAACTTTATTTGCATGCTAATAACAATGTTATTAGTATGAATTTTTTGAACACCATTGTTACTAATGCTATGGAAAAGTCTAAGCTTGGGGAAGCTAGTTTTGGTGAAAATGATCTTTTTAGTCCCCCAACTTTGGAAGATAGCTATTCTATTGCTTATGATGATACCAAACTTCCAATATATGATGATTACAATGATGAATATAATATTTTCAATCCACCTACTATTGAGGATAAAGTTAATTGTGATTACAATATGCCTCCTATATTTGATGATTATGGTGATGAGAATAATAATGATAGCTATTTTGTTGAATTTTCTCCCACTACAATTAATAACAATGACTATGCTTATGTGGAGAGTAATAATCATTATATGCATGTGGCTCATGATAAGAATGTTTTATGTGATGGTTATATTGTTAATTTTATTCATGATGCTACTGAAAGTTATTATGAGAGAAGGAAACATGGTTTTATGCATCTCAATAATATTAAGTTTCCCCTCTTTATGTTGAAAGTCTTGAAGTTGCACTTGTTTTGCTTTCCTACACTTGGTGCTTTGTGCTTTCATGACTTGTTTCTTTAAAAGATTCCTATGCATAGGAAGCGGGTTAGACTTAAATGTGTTTTGAATTTGGTTCTTGATGCTCTCTTTTACTTCAATTCATAATTCTTATGTGAGCATCTTCTCAAGCTATCAAGCCTAACTTAAAGGTGTTAAAGAAAAGTACTTGTTGGGAGATAACCCAAGAGTTTTCTTGAGTCTTAGAAGTTATTACTTCAGTAATGACCTCTCCTTATACTTTTTGTTTGCTTTTTGTGCCAAGAATGACCTCTAATGAGAGGGAAGTAAGATTTGGGGAGTTGCTGTCCCGAAACAGATTTCTGTCCTCCACCATAAAAATTAGTGAGGAGTATCTGTAACTCAGATTGAGCTGAAAATTTACGAATAAATCCCCTAGTATGTTATATAACTTTTGTTAGTTCAACACTTTTTTATTTGAGCAATAGAAGATCTTCGAACAAATCGGTTTCTACCCGCTGATCTGTTTTGACAGATTTCTGCCATTATTTGCATTTGCTTCTTATTGATTCCTTTTTGGGTTCTTTTTGGGAAATTGAGCTTTTTGAAAGAGATGATACAGTATATTGTGTCTTTAGTGAAACTTTTGCTGTTTTGAAACTAAACCCAAAGGTCTATTATCTTTTGAATACACTAATGTTGCTAATGAAGATTGTGTGAAGTTTTGTATGAAGGAAAATTTGCAGGTGTAGAGAAAGAATGATGTAATGAGATGAAGAATGGATAAAAGCTCAAGCTTGGGGATGCCACCCCGGTGTCACCCCAAGAAATATTCAAGAGGTACAAGCGTCAAAGCTTGGGGATGCCCAAGGCATCCCCTTCTTCATCAATAAAATTCTCAGGTCTTTCTAGACACTTCGTTTTTATTGTTTCATGCATTGTTGTGTTGTTCTTGGAGCATCTTAGTTTTTGTTTTTGGTTTTCGTTTGCTTAGTTTGCTTGAGTAAGTTGGTTGGTTACACCACACTTCTTTTGGAGAGAGACACATTCTGTTTCTATTGCCTAGAACACTCTAGTTTTCAATCTTATTGTTTTTTTTGTGAGTGTTCACTTTTGCTAGCACTGTGTTTAGCCTTAGTTTTCTTGTGCTTTCAGTTTAGAACATTTTAGTTCTTCTTTGTGGATTTGTGAGACAAGCTCACTGATATTTGTTGATTATTATCTTTGTGAGTTGTTTCAAATAAGTTGTTTGGTGTTGGAAAAGAGTAGGAAGCTTCATGCTTATAGTGGTACAAGAAGGAGCTTGCTTTGACTGTGACTTAGACTTTATAATGTCATGCTAGATGTTGTTTTGAACTTATGCTTAGTGATTATTGTTGTAGCATGACTTGTTCCAAACAATTAGGATTGCTTAATGTGCCTTGAAGGAATTATGCATTGTTTTAGCATACAAAAGCATAGTATTGTGGTATTTGTGACACCCCCGGGATCAGGGCTAAACAAATCCCAGACCTCCGTCTGACATAAGCTTAACCTTGAGCTCGAGGATATCTAGTGGAGAATCGGTAACACAATAGTGACCCTACGACACAAAGTTTATTACAGCAAGCTCATAACTGAGCAGAGAACCAAATTATTACAAGAAGAGGTCACTGACCACAAACATCAAACAATAGAAGGCAAATTATGCTATTAAGTATAGCAAACTTAACAAATGGCCTAAGAGGCCTGAAGCATAACGATGACGTCCCAGCCCATAGATTCTAGACTGCCGGCCGGGAACCCCAAGCTACTCGTCGATGTCGATGTAGTATGAAACTTGTCTTTAGGGGAACACTTACTCTGCCAAAAGTATCAACAAAGCAAGCAAGACTTATGGCTGGTGGAGTTGTTTTTCATAAAGCCATTTTTGTTTATAAAACGAGAGAGGGAAGAAGCTCGTCTAATCAGAATATTTTAAAAGGGGATAAGAGAGCGACGTCTCCGAAATATTGATCATCTTTTGATATCCACCAAGTCATCAACATCTGAACTAGGATCACCCCCTCGTACCCATGAGGAAGCATCCTTAAGCACACGTTGATCTGCCAAGTTTTACGATTAGGTTATAGTTCTCTATGATCTTAGAATCTGGTCACCAAGCGTTCATAACCGTGAACACGGCTTTTCAAAAAGATTTAACCCTGCAGGGGTGTACAACTTTACCCACACGTACCAACCGACTCTTAATGCCAGCGTTATTAGCCCTCTTCCTTGGAAGGCCGACAGAGGGTGGTTGTCCACGACCTTTACCTTGCTTTCGTCGAGACTATGAGTCACGCAATAAGTATTGTTCCGCCATAACGGGTCAAATACCGAAGTCGATACTTACATATGTGAGCCGAGGTTGGTTTACCAGGGGCACCATCAACCCCAAGCAACCGTGGCCACGCTTCCCTACCTGTTATGAATGCACCTCCTTCACCCCCTCTTTCGAAAACGTTTTCAATGCGGATGTCGAATGGAACGCCCGAACTATGTGACTCGTGGAATCTACTAGGCAAGTTAATCAGGTGAGGGGTTCCCAAGCCCCGTGTGGCTATATGCTCATCTCGGTTCCAAAGGCAATAACTCAGGTCCTAGTGGTGGCGAGCATGGGACTAGAAAAACCACATCCCACCGTGGCCTCCCATACAAGCCTTAGCATGTTTAATCTCATATCACTGATCTCATATCATCATGTTCTCCTGTCATACTAGATTCTCTGCATCTGATACATCATCTGGATGGACCAGAACTGGCAGCTATGCATGGCTAAGCAACACTTAGATATAAGCTCTAGCAGTGCACACAAGCCAAACCTAGTTATGCTAGGAGAGTGGATCAGGTAATATAAGCTCAAAGAAAGTAATGCAATAGATAGGATACTCTATATATCGATAAAAGACCACAGTAGAATCGTATGCATCATGGCAAAATTGAAATGCTTTCAAAATCATAGGATTATATCATGATGGGGCTATGCTTGCCTTTGCCCGTTGATAACAGATAAACAGATCTTCGGGAACCTTGTACTTGACTTGGTTGCAGTTGGTCAAGTATCGTTCGTCGATCTTCAATGATGTTGTTGTAACATCCCAAAAATATTAAACTAGAATCATCAAACTCTAATCACCAAAATTAGGGTTAACAAAAACTTTTCCAATTAAAATATGAAAGCATTCAGTTGTGTATGTATTAAAATTTTTGAATTGCCATGATTATGTGTTTGTTTGCTTGTAAAATGATTCTTAGGTGAAATAAACATCATCTAAACTATCCCCAAACTTTTCCCAAAGACAAACAAATCAAAACCATCAACTTAAGTGAATGGTCACTTTTGCCAATTTAACTCCCATGCCTACTTTGGCTATCTCTAACTTTCAGAACTTAACAGAAACTTGTTTGGATCTTTCCACCCCTTGATAGTACTCATAACAAAGTACCAAGGCCCACTTTGTGATCATCCAAAAACATTTAAATGCATAGTTTAAATGACAGTTTAAAATTGAATCTATATCATATGGGAAGATCCCACTTTTTCAAAAACCACTCAAACAAGCTCAACTTTCAAAACCCAAGCATCTACAGACTCACCAGCACATGCCTAGCACACCCACCAAAAATCTTTTCAAAATTCAAAACTTGAATTCATGCGGCCATTTCATCAAACACCTTGTAGATACAAATCAAACAAAATCAAAACACTATAGTGTGCAGTGATTCTGGCCTAACTTGTCCCCTCTCTGGACACCACTAGCCTTAGTAGATCATCTAACAACCATAACTAATCTCTAGCACTACTGTAAGCTAGCCATTGTCATCAATGGTGAGCAGGCCGAGTGCACCATTGCCACCCCATGGTCGACAGCAAGCTACAAGCAGTACTAGCCTCGCCAACCTTGTCTGGGAGCAAGCTAGCACCCCACCGCCACTCCCTGTCCCCGCCGCGAGCGATGCCAGCTCCTGGACCACACGCACAGACCATGCCAACCTTCTCTGCAACCATGCCGAGAGCGCGCCCCGTGCGCAACGCTCGACAGACCGCGCGCCGCCCTCGCCGCGTGCACGCGTGATCACCACCGTCCTAGCAACCCCGTGGACACGCCCGTTCGCCGCCGTGCAGACCACGCATGTTGTGCGCCATTAAAACTCCCGTCGGGCACGCGCAGAGCACCGCAACGTTCCGACCGATCAGCACCGCCCCACGCCTCGCCACCACGTCGTTGAGCTTCGCCAGGGAGCACAGCACCGCCCCCTACCGTCGCCCACGCCGATAGCCCTCTGTGCCGTCGACCACGACGAGCTCAGTTTGCGCCCGTCGGTCCCCTCTCACCACTATAAATAGAGGCCTCCCCCGCTCGAATTCTTCACACCACCTCACTCCCCTCACCTCACTGATCGTTCCACCCCATTCCCGGAGCAAGGCGAGCAGCGCATCGCCGGAATTGCACTGGAGCAGGCCGCCTTTGGAGAAGAAGCACGCCGTCGATTTCGTCCACCCCAGGAGGAGCTGCCGGTACCAGGAGGTTCGCCGTCGTCGACTTCGTCGTTCGCCCGCATCGCTGACCCTCGCTTGAGCCCCGATGAGCCTCCCACGACACCCACTAAGCCGCTAGGGTTCGAGATTGCCGGTGACTAGTTCATCATCGACGACGACCCTCAGCCGTTGATCTTACTTCTAATCCAACGCACCACATCGCCCCGTACCGCTTTCCGTGTTAAGAGTCGCTGACCAGTAGACCCGCCCTGTCAGTTGCGCCCCGCGCCACGGAGTGACACTGGGCCGGCCCGTTAACCTTTTCCGCGCAGCCCAACCATTTGAATTTAGCTTTTTCTATTTAAGTTCAAACATAGTTCTATACCTAGTTTCAAAAATCAACCCAGCTCGATTCATTGAACCAAATTGAATGAAACCAATTTTGTTAGAAAGGTTTTGAAATGCTTAATCCAAGCCCGTTGGATTCCAATCATTTGAATCTATAGATCAACCTTGGTAAAAATAACAAGGCAGAACCTTTTCTACATTCAAACATTTTTCAATTTTAAACCATAATAGCTTTTGAGTTGATTCCAACTCTCAAAAATCATATTTGATCATACCTTTCAGAATATATAAAAACATATGGGTTTACTTACATAAATAATGTTCAAGTAATAAAAGAATGCCACATAGGCATTTCTAGTCATTTATTTTTAGTTAAAAATAAAAGGTTAAATCTTATTAAATTGTGACACCACTTTAAATAACATTCCCATGTACTGAAATATGTGGTGATGAAATGTGTCAACATGATCCCATGTTTGGTTTGGAGAATATTAAATCTTAAGTACTTTTTCAATGAGTAGAAATTACTTTTCTAAAAATAAAAGAAATAATCTTGTGATATTAGTGATGATGCTAGATCATCTATAGAACCCTTGTGTGTGATGATTGAAAGTAGTTAAGTATTGTTTGGTGATTGTGTACCTCGTATTTATTCATAGACGCTAGTACCGACCAAGGATACGAGGAGGAAGGAGGATACTACGAAGAAGAAGCCGAGGAGAACTTCAACCACTGCTCTGCACAAGGCAAGCTAACACTTGCAAGATACTCTACTTTAGCAAGCTTATACTGATACTGATGCAAGCCTAATACTACTAGTTGATTTTGCAAGTTAACACTTGCAAGATACTATACCTATGCAAGCAAATACTTGCTTGTTACCATGCCAACTATATGCCTTAAGCATATATGATCATACCCATTTGCTGATACCCCCTCCTAGTTTTACTTACAAGATTTCTACTTTATTTCTTTATCAAAACTATTACTTAGAGTTTACTTAAGTGATTTCTAGATTCTAGGAGGATAATTGAAGGTTGCATAAAGAGCATAAAATTTGGCCTAAGCTAGATAATCTTGATGTCATCCTAAGGCATGAGATTGAACTTAGTTAAACTCCACTAGTTTACCACCCCTCATTTAGTACTCACTCCCATTTGTAGATGCTAGTGCTAAGCATAAAACTTGATCAACTTTAGATGGGAATACTTGGTGGAAAAATGGTTATGAAAACCTTGGAATGATGGATCATTCTATTGAGATGTTTTGACATGTGTTTCCGAACACCAGATGATTTGGATGATGAAAATGTTAAGGCATGAGCCTTAGCCCTTTATAAAACTGATGGTTGTCTGGATGCGATACCATTCCAAATTTTACCGTACAACCACAATACCCGAGAATTGGGTAGGGCTTGACTGGAAACTTATATACCTTAGTATTGGTTCCCTCACGACCAAGGTCTGAGCTGAGGCTACCTTGTGAAGATTGTCCACCTGTGCAGTACCCAAGATGACAGTTGGTCATGGTTGGGAGGCCAAACTCACAGGAGAGGTGCCTATACTAGGGCGTGTAATTGAAAGGTTAGGATTGATTATCCGCATAATGAGTATGGTGAATTCAGGATTTGTTCCTGACGGATGTATCAGATGTTGTGGTGAAAGTGTACAATCTCTGCAGAGTGTCAAACTATTTGAATAGCCGCGTCCGCGGTTATGGACAGTTGGAGTGGCCATACTGTTCCCCCGTCAGATGTTTTCAAAATGACTTGTGAAATGAATTGAGAATTTGACTTGACCACAACAGAGTTGTGATATGAAATACAAGTTCCCACTTAGGTGTTATAAAATTTCAACTAGCTTTTCTTGCTTCTGAACTTAGTAGAGGTAAATCTGGCTTTTTGCAAAACAACCCTAGAGCTTAGTGTCCTACTACAAAAAAAACCTTCGCTTGTTAGTATTAGTTTGCGAGTACTTAAAGAGTACTCATGGCTCTGTCCTTGGCTATTCCTGTGGCCAGACTATGAAGAGGAGTACCAGGAGGATGGACCCCAGGAAGGTTACGACAACTAGGATCATCTCCCATCGTCAGCATTGCCTGTGACCCCGAAGATGGAGCTTCGCTTACGCTACCGTTATTATTACGTTATTCCGCTGCTTGAGTTGTATTAAGAACTGGATCATGAGATCCTTATTTGTGTAAGACCTTATGTATGTTTGTAATGGATGATGTACTGTGGTATCCAATTCTGTTATGTCTCGCAAAATTGGTAATCCTGGGATTGCGATGTATGGCATAACAAGTATCTGGGATTAAAAATCCGGGTGTTGACAAGTTGGTATCAGAGCCATCTTGACCATAGGAGACCCTAGTTAGACTGGACGTTTGAATCAAAAACTTAGTTTCAAAACCAAAGGAAGCAAATATTTAGAAAAACTTATTCCCATTCTTATCACCTTGATTCTTTCATAAAAAAATCATGTTCCTCAAAAAACTCTTGCAAAATACATAAAATTCGACACACTTGATCACTCTACTAACTTACTCATCCTATATTCTTTTAGATGGACATGAAGTACAGAAAGTTTTATCAGTTGGGGAATGGAGGAGACCTTATCTTTGAGCGGGATTTGGACCAGCTTTCGGAACTTCTGGAGCGTCCGCACCCCGAGTTCTTCAGAGCTCAGCTCAATGATCAAGGAGGAGAAGATCTGCAGTGGCTAATTGTTGCAAGTCTCCGAGGAAAGATTGAACCTCCCACTGCCGAGGGAATTCAATTCACCTTAAGAGAGAACAACTGGCTCGATGGACTTGCTAGGGCCATGCAGGAAGCTCTTACCCGTCTGTGTGGGCAGAGTATCAACCAGATCAAGGGAACCCGCTTTGAGTTTTGTCCAAGGCGTGATGCTAATGGACAGCCACTAGAAACCCCATACCACCACGAGCTGAAGACCCAATTGGACCACCCCAGCTTCATGATGTACGATCGTCAGCAGGAATTGGACAATTTCCGTGACTACTCCAACCACAAGTCTGCCATCATCAAGACGAAGGATCAGACCATCGCCATGCTCGCGAAGGATCGCAAGACTCGCCGCCGTCAGCTCGATAAGAAGGAGTGCATCATTGCCCGTCTTCGCCATCGTATCTCGGATTTGGAGGAGACCATCCACGAGAGAGACATGCAGTTAGAGGAAAGGGAGAATGTCGTAGAGGATCTTCGTGGAGACCCCTACTCCTATCTCAGCGATGATGATGATTTTCTGGAGGATCAGGCTATGGATTTCTTCACCGATGAGGATGACTTCGCTTTCATCAATGACGATGATGATGATGATGAGGATGACGACTACACCGACTCCAAGGAGTAGTAGCACTTGCGCACTAGCATAGTGAGTTGTATTCGGTCCCACTGTATCGTAGTTTCCAGAATGGTTCTTAAAACCATCTGCTTTTCTTGTTTTGTGGTGTGTGTTTGTATCGTGTGCTATGAATGAATGAAAGAAAAGCAAGTTGCTAGAAAAATCCGAGTCAAACTTTAAAAACTTTTCAAAGTCCGGAACCTTAGAAATTTCCCTCTTTTCTCATGATCTATCTCAATCTTCAGATGCCACGCGGAGGAAGTGGTTCATCCCCGGACCCGATGTTGCAGATCCTGCAAATGTTGGTTTCTAACCGCGAAGCTGAAAGAGCCGAACGTCAAGCCAACCTAGACACCCTTCAGCAGATAGCTCAACTAGCCCACAAAAATCAAGGCCACGGAAACTAGGACAACCATGGATCTAAGCTCAAAAATTTCCAGAACACCAACCCACCTGTTTTCACTAAGTCAGAAGAGCCCCTAGACGCCGATGATTGGCTGCAAACCATGGAAAATAACCTATAAGTCGCCGGAGTGGAAGCCAACGAGAAAGTTCTGTTTGCCACCCACTATCTAGCCGGAGATGCAAGAACATGGTGGAACTGTTGGAGATATGCCCTAGAGGCAATAATAAATGTAGTTATTATTATATCTTTGTGTTTATGATAAATGTTTACATTCATGCTATAATAGTATTAACAAGGAAACATTGATACTTGTGTGATTTGTAGACTTAATTTGAAGTCCCTAGTATAGCCTCTATACTTCACTAGCTTGTTGGTTGATAAATGATTGAGGTTTCCCTATCATGAACATTGAGATGTTATCAACAACAAGATCATATCGTTAGGAGAATGATATGGTGGACATACTCCTATAGATAAGCGTAGCATAAAGATCAAGTCATTTCAATAGTTTAATTGCTATATGCTTTCTGATACATAGTAACCTAATTCCTTCGACCATGAGATCATGCATATCACCTTTACTGGATGGATGCTTTGATGACATCAAACACCACACCGTAACTGGGTGGCTATAAAGGTGGCATTGAGTGTTCGGAAAGTATTGGTTGAGACACATGGATCAAGAGTGGGATTTGTCCATCCATATGACGGATAGATATACTCTGGGCCCTCTCGGTGGAATGTCATCCAATTAGCTTGCAAGCATGTGACTGGATCACAAGGGATCACATATCACGGGAACGAGAAAAGAGTACTTATCGGTAACGAGGTTGAACTAGGTATGCAGAGATACCGACGATCATAACCTCGGATAAGTAAACTATCGTGAGATAAAGGGAAATTGGTATCGTATGTAAGTGGTTCATTCGATCTCAAAGTAATCGTAGAAATATGTGGGAGCCATATGAATTTCAAGATTCCTCTATTGGTTATTGTTCGGAGAAGTGTCTCGATCATGTCCGCATAATTCACGAACCGTAGGGAGACACACTTAAGGATTCGACGTTGTTTGAGTAGTTATGGTATTATGAGAAAGAGACCGAATGTTGTTCGGAGTCTCGGATGGGATCCGGGATATCACGAGGTGATCCGGAATGGTCCGGAGAATAAGATTCATATAAGGAAAGTCCCGTTTCGGAGTTCGGAAATGATTCCGGTGTTTTCATCGGGAATGTTCTAGAAGGTTCCGGAATGTCCGACACTCCGGAGGGGAAGGGGTACATGAATGTGTCATTACATATTGGAATGATTGCATCATGTACTAAGTGTTCTCGCTGTTCCAAATAAAGGATTAAATTGAATCCTAAACTGAAAAGTCAAATAGCAAGTTTGAAAAGTCAAACGGCTAAAACAGGAAAGAGAGGAAAAGAGGAAAGAGGGGGCAAAACCGAGTTGGGGAGGGAATCCCTCCTCCAACCGGCGGTGCCTCCACCAGGCCGAGTTGGGGAGGGACTCCCCTCCCTCCCCTGGCGCGCCGGCCCCCTCCACCTATAAAAGGAGGGGCAGGGCCTCCTCCTCAAGACACACAAGTTCCTATCCTCTAATCTAAATCCTAGCCCTAGACTCCGGTTTAGAGACGCTTTGGTTTAGAGCTTCTAATTGCACTAGCCTTCGGATTAGAGCCTTCTAATTGGTGTGTCTAAACCCTAGACCACTAATAGTTCTCTCTCATACTCCACCATACTCGCTCCGGCTTAAGGCGAAGCCCTGCGGGATCTCCCCTCTACTTCCGGTACCACGCCGTTGTGCTGCCGGAATCGCGAGGAGAGTGCTACAACCTCCGCTGCCTGCTGGAACAAGGGAGAGGAAGGTCTTCGTCGAGTACCGAACGTGTGACCGACTGCGGGAGCGCTGCCGGAACGCAGCGCCGGAAGGATCGTCTACACGATCTTGAGATCGGGAAGAGTACGACTACATCACCCACGAGAATCCGCTCTCGTTAAACACTTTGGAATCTTCGAGGGTAAGTTATTCCATCGACTCGTTGCTACAATCTAGTAGATAGATCTTGGCTTGTTTGTTTGTATGCGATAGAAATTTTTTGTTTTCCATGCTACGAAACCCTACAGTGGTATCAGAGTCGTGTCTATATGTAGATCTGTTGCACGAGTAGAACACAATGGTCATTGTGGGCGTTGATGCTTTTATTGTCGATTGCTTCTTGTGTACTTTGCATCTTGCGGTATGTTGGGATGAAGCGGCCCGGGCTAACCTTACATGACATCGTTCATGAGACTTGCTCCACGCTTGACATGCAACTTGTATTGCATAAGTGGCTTTGCGGGTGCCTGTTTCTCCTAGCATAGTTAAGATCCAATTTACAACGGGTGATCAACAATGCTAGTATCAATGTTGTGGTTCTTGTTCGTAAGTTAGAACGACACTTATTGAAAGCCCCAAACCACGTAAAATATGCAAAGAAAGTAGAGTCGTCTAACTTTGTTTTGCAGGGGTGTGCAGTGATGTGATATGGCCATGATTGTGATTATATTTGATGTATGCAATGTTCCTTATTGTAAGTTGGCAACCGGCAGGAGCCATATGGTTGTCTTTAATTTATGTTAAGACCCGCGTGTCTATTCAAAGTAGTTGTAATAGTTGAAGACGATGGACGACAACCATGGAGAGGCGTCATTGACCTTGATGCAATGCCGGTGATGATGGAGATCATGTTCGTGGTTGAAGATAGAGATCGGAAGCACGAAGAAGAAAGGCCATATCATATCACATATATATTGAATTGCATGTGATGTTAATCCTTTATGCATCTTGTATTGCTTAGTAGACGACGGTAGCATTATAAGATGATCCCTCATGCACATGAATTTCAAGTCATAAAGTGTTCACCCTTAGTTAGCACCGTTGCTAAAGCTTGTTGTTTCGAAGCACCACGTGATGATCGGGTGTGTTAGATTCTGCAAGTGTATACAATGTGAGCAAGCCAGATTTGCTCATGCGGAAACTAAGGTTTGATCTTGACGAGCCTAGCATGTACAGACATGGTCTCGGAACACGGATCACCGAAAGGTAAAGCATGAATCATATAGTAGATATGATGAACATGACGACTGTTTGCCATTGAAACTATATCAACTCTCGTGATGATCGGTGTTGATATGGTGGATTTGGTTCGTGTGATCACTAAAACAATGTGAGGGATATTGTTTTGAGTGGGAGTTCACCTAGTTTAATTACATTAATTAATTTGAACTCAATTTGTCATAAACTTAGTCTAAACTATTGCAAATATGTTGTAGATCAATGGCAGCCCCTACCATCAATTTTAATGCGTTCCTAGAGAAAGAAAAGTTGAAAAACAATGGAAGCAACTTCGCGGATTGGTTCCGCAATTTGAGGATTGTCCTCACAGCTGGTAATTTGACCTATGTGCTGGATGCACCGCTGGGTGACCCACCTGCAGCTGATGCTCCCGATGAAGTAAAGAATGTTTACCTCGCTCGGAAGAATCAGTACTCCATAGTTCAGTGTGCTATCTTGTATGGTTTGGAATCGGAGCTTCAGAAAAGGTTTGAGGATTCAGACCCATATGATATTGTCGAGGATCTCAAATTGATTTTTGAGACTCATGCGGCAATTGAAAGCTATGCGGCTTCTGAAAAGTTCTTTAACTGCAAGATGGAAGAGGGCAGCTCCGTCAGTGAGCATGTGCTTAAGATGTCTGGGCACGCAAACAAACTTCAAAGCTTGGGTATAGTGATTCCTAATGCTTTGGGGATTTACCGTGTCCTCCAATCACTACCACCAAGTTACAAGAACTTTGTGATGAACTAAAACATGCAGAACATGAACAAGACGTTGCCAGAACTCTTTGCCATGTTGAAATCTGCAGAACTGGAGATCAAGAAAGAGCACCAAGTGTTGTTGGTCAATAAGACCACCAAATTCAAGAAAGGCAAGTCTAAGCAAAAGGGACACTTCAAGAAGGGTGGTAAGAAAGTTACCACGCCGGCGAAGAAGACCAAGGCTGGACCCAAGCCTGATACTGAGTGCTTTTACTGCAAGGGAGAAGGTCACTGGAAGCGGAATTGCCCAAAGTACTTGGCGGATTTGAAGAACGGCAACATCAAGAAGAAAGGTATATCTGATATACATGTTATTGATGTGTATCTCACTAGTACTCATAGTAGTGCCTGGGTATTTGATACTGGTTCGATTGCTCATATTTGTAACTCGAAACAGGTGCTGCAGAATAAACGGAAGCTAGCGAAGAACGAGGTGACGATGCGCGTGGGAAACGGATCAAAGGTTGATGTGATCGCGGTCGGCACGCTACCCCTTCTTCTACCATCGGGATTAGTTTTATACTTAAATAATTGTTATTTGGTGCCTGCGTTGAGCATGAACATTATATCGGGATCTTGTTTATTGCGAGACGGTTACTTGTTTAAGTCCGAGAATAATGGTTGTTCGATTTATATGAGTAATATGTTTTATGCACATGCACCTTTGATAGATGGTCTATTCTTATTGAATCTCGATAGTGGAAATACACATATCAACAACATTGAGGCTAAACGTTTGAAATCAAGCGATAATTCGACCTATATGTGGCACTGTCGTCTTGGTCACATTGGAGTGAAACGTATGAAGAAACTCCATTCCGATGGACTTCTTGAATCACTTGATTTTGAATCACTTGAAAGATGCGAAGCATGTCTGATGGGTAAAATGACTAAGACTCCATTTTCTGGTATGATGGAGCGAGCTACGGACTTATTGGAAATCATACATACCGATGTGTGTGGTCCAATGAGTGTAGCATCGCGCGGTGGTTATCGTTATGTTCTTACCTTCACGGATGACTTGAGTAGATATGGGTATATCTATTTCATGAAACATAAGTCCGAAACTTTCGAGAAGTTTAAGTAGTTTCAAAGTGAGGTAGAGAATCAACGTAACAAGAAGATTAAATTTCTATGTTCTGATCATGGAGGTGAATATCTAAGTTACGAGTTTGGCGAGCATTTGAAGAAATGCGGAATACTTTCACAATTGACACCGCCGGGAACACCACAGCGTAATGGTGTGTCCGAACGTCGTAATCGAACTCTCTTAGATATGGTTCGTTCTATGATGTCACTTACAGATTTACCGCTATCATTTTGGGGTTATGCATTAGAAACAGCCGCATTCACTTTAAATAGGGCACCATCTAAATCCGTTGAAACGACACCGTATGAATTATGGTTTGGGAAGAAACCTAAATTGTCGTTCCTTAAAGTTTGGGGATGCGAAGCCTATGTAAAGAAGTTACAGCCGGACAAGCTTGAACCCAAAGCGGAAAAATGCGTCTTCATAGGATACCCGAAGGAAACTATTGGGTATACCTTCTATCATAGATCCGAAGGCAAAATCTTCGTTGCCAAGAATGGATCCTTTCTAGAGAAGGAATTTCTCTCGAAAGAAGTGACTGGAAGGAAAGTAGAACTCGACGAGGTTGTCGAACCTTCTCTCGAAATTGCGAGTAGCGCAGCACCGGAAGAAGTTCCTGTGGTGCCTGCACCAATAAGAGAGGGATCTAATGATGGTGATCATGAAACTTCGGTTGAAGTTGCTACAGAGCCTCGGAGGTCAACGAGAACTCGTACCACTCCAGATTGGTATGATCCCGTTATGAGTGTCATGTTGGTGGACAACACCGATGACCCCGAGACATATGAGGAAGCAATGATGAGCCCAGATTCCAATAAATGGCAAGAAGCCATGAAATCCGAGATTGGATCCATGTACGAAAACCAAGTATGGACTTTGGTGGACTTACCGGATGGCTGGAAGGCTGTCGAGAACAAATGGATTTTCAAGAAGAAAACAGATGCTGATGGTAATGTTACTGTCTATAAAGCTCGACTTGTCGCAAAAGGGTTTCGACAAATTCAAGGAGTTGACTACGATGAGACTTTCTCACCGGTAGCGAAGCTAAAGTCTGTAAGGATTATGTTAGCAATCGCTGCATATTATGATTATGAGATATGGCAGATGGATGTCAAAACAGCATTCCTCAATGGAGATATTGATGAAGAGTTGTATATGATGCAGCCCAAAGGTTTTGTCGATCCTAAAGATGCTAACAAGGTATGCAAACTTCAACGGTCCATTTATGGATTGAAGCAAGCATCCCGAAGTTGGAATCAACGTTTTGATAAGGTAATCAAAAGTTTTGGTTTTATACAAACTTATGGAGAAGCTTGTATTTACAAGAAAGTGAGTGGGAGCTCTGTAGCATTCCTAATACTATATGTGGATGACATATTGTTGATTGGGAATGATGTAGACCTTCTTAATAGTGTCAAGGAATATTTGAATAATAGTTTTTCAATGAAGGATCTTGGCGAAGCAGCTTACATATTAGGCATAAAGATTTACATAGATAGATCGAAACGCCAAATATCATTGTCACAGAGTACATATTTGGACAAAGTTCTAAAGAGGTTTGGAATGGAAGAAAGCAAGAAAGGGTTCTTGCCCATGTTGCCCAATACGACCTTGAGTAAAACTCAAAGTCCGACATCGGCAGAAGATAGAGAAAGGATGAGTAAGACTCCCTATGCCTCAGCCATAGGATCTCTAATGTATGCCATGCTATGTACTAGACCCGACATTGCATATGCTGTTAGTTTAACTAGCAGATATCAAAGTGATCCAGGAGTGGATCATTGGACAGCGGTCAAAAAAACATCCTTAAGTACTTGAGAAGAACTAAGGATATGGTTGTTTCTTATGGAGGTGATGAACAACTCGTTGTTAACGGTTACACCGATGCTAGTTGGGACACCGATCCGGATGATTCTAAATCACAATCCGGATACGTATTTATTTTGAATGGTGCAGCAGTTAGCTGGAGGAGTGCAAAGCAAAGCGTTGTGGCAAGATCTTCAACTGAATCGGAATACATGGCTGCTTCGGAGGCTTCACAAGAAGCGATATGGATGAAAGAGTTCATTACAGAGCTGGGTGTGGTTCCTAGTGCGCTGGACCCAATGTCTATCTACTGTGATAACATGGGCGCCATAGCCAATGCGCAAGAACCAAGGTCACACAAGAAGCTGAAGCATATCAAGCTACGTTTTCACGCTATTCGAGAACATATCCAAGATGGGGATATAAAGATTTGCAAAGTACACACAGATCTGAATGTGGCGGATCCGTTGACTAAACCTCTCCCGAGGGCAAAACATGACCAATACCAAACTGCCATGGGTGTTCGGTATATTACCATGTAATCTAGATTAGATGACTCTAGTGCAAGTGGGAGACTGTTGGAGATATGCCCTAGAGGCAATAATAAATGTAGTTATTATTATATCTTTGTGTTTATGATAAATGTTTACATTCATGCTATAATAGTATTAACAAGGAAACATTGATACTTGTGTGATTTGTAGACTTAATTTGAAGTCCCTAGTATAGCCTCTATACTTCACTAGCTTGTTGGTTGATAAATGATTGAGGTTTCCCTATCATGAACATTGAGATGTTATCAACAACAAGATCATATCGTTAGGAGAATGATATGGTGGACATACTCCTATAGATAAGCGTAGCATAAAGATCAAGTCATTTCAATAGTTCAATTGCTATATGCTTTCTGATACATAGTAACCTAATTCCTTCGACCATGAGATCATGCATATCACCTTTACCGGATGGATGCTTTGATGACATCAAACACCACACCGTAACTGGGTGGCTATAAAGGTGGCATTGAGTGTTCGGAAAGTATTGGTTGAGACACATGGATCAAGAGTGGGATTTGTCCATCCATATGACGGATAGATATACTCTGGGCCCTCTCGGTGGAATGTCATCCAATTAGCTTGCAAGCATGTGACTGGATCACAAGGGATCACATATCACGGGAACGAGAAAAGAGTACTTATCGGTAACGAGGTTGAACTAGGTATGCAGAGATACCGACGATCATAACCTCGGATAAGTAAACTATCGTGAGACAAAGGGAAATTGGTATCGTATGTAAGTGGTTCATTCGATCGCAAAGTAATCGTAGAAATATGTGGGAGCCATATGAATTTCCAGATTCCTCTATTGGTTATTGTTCGGAGAAGTGTCTCGATCATGTCCGCATAATTCACGAACCGTAGGGAGACACACTTAAGGATTCTACGTTGTTTGAGTAGTTATGGTATTATGAGAAAGAGACCGAATGTTGTTCGGAGTCTCAGATGGGATCTGGGATATCACGAGGTGATCCGGAATGGTCCGGAGAATAAGATTCATATAAGGAAAGTCCCGTTTCGGAGTTCGGAAATGATTCCGGTGTTTTCATCGGGAATGTTCTAGAAGGTTCCGGAATGTCCGGCACTCCGGAGGGGAAGGGGTACATGAATGTGTCATTACATATTGGAATGATTGCATCATGTACTAAGTGTTCTCGCTGTTCCAAATAAAGGATTAAATTGAATCCTAAACTGAAAAGTCAAATAGCAAGTTTGAAAAGTCAAACGGCTAAAACAGGAAAGAGAGGAAAAGAGGAAAGAGGGGGCAAAACCGAGTTGGGGAGGGAATCCCTCCTCCAACCGGCGGCGCCTCCACCAGGCCGAGTTGGGGAGGGACTCCCCTCCCTCCCCTGGCGCGTCGGCCCCCTCCACCTATAAAAGGAGGGGCAGGGCCTCCTCCTCAAGACACACAAGTTCCTATCCTCTAATCTAAATCCTAGCCCTAGACTCCGGTTTAGAGACGCTTTGGTTTAGAGCTTCTAATTGCACTAGCCTTCGGATTAGAGCCTTCTAATTGGTGTGTCTAAACCCTAGACCACTAATAGTTCTCTCTCATACTCCACCATACTCGCTCCGGCTTAAGGCGAAGCCCTGCGGGATCTCCCCTCTACTTCCGGTACCACGCCGTTGTGCTGCCGGAGTCGCGAGGAGAGTGCTACAACCTCCGCTGCCTGCTGGAACAAGGGAGAGGAAGGTCTTCGTCGAGTTCCGAACGTGTGACCGACTGCGGGAGCGCTGCCGGAACGCAGCGCCGGAAGGATCGTCTACACGATCTTGAGATCGGGAAGAGTACGACTACATCACCCACGAGAATCCGCTCTCGTTAAACACTTTGGAATCTTCGAGGGTAAGTTATTCCATCGACTCGTTGCTACAATCTAGTAGATAGATCTTGGCTTGTTTGTTTGTATGCGATAGAATTTTTTTGTTTTCCATGCTACGAAACCCTACAGGAACAGCGTTCGTGCAATGACCGGAGGACAGATGATGACCTGAGAGGAATTCAAGGTCAAGTTCAGCAGAACCCATGTGCCACCGGGTTTGATCAAGAGAATGAGATATGAGTTCAGAGAACTGAAGCAAGGAAGGATGACCGTAGTGGAATACCATGACAAATTCTTGTCGTTAGGTAGGTATGCCCCGGATGAGATCGACACCGAAGCCAAGAAGAAGGCGAGATTCCTGAATGGTCTGCATGATGAGATGCAAACTGTGTTAGACAATATCCCCTTTGCTGATATTGAAGCCCTTGTCGACTCTGCCATCCAGATGGAAGGAAAGATCAACCAAGCCAATGAGAACCGCAAGCGTCGCATGATGCATCAACCAGGAACCCATCAGACCCCAAAGTATCGCCCTAACCTATCTCCAGGATTTTCCCCGAGAACCAACAGACCCTCGATGAACCGTCCCACCTATCCCAACTGTGGAAACCCAAGGCCCGGAGGAAATTACAACAACCCCGGCAACTCTGGAACTTTTAACCGTGCACCACCCAAGTTCAACAACAACAATGCTGCCGCCAACACCAACACTGCCCCAAGGACTGGAAGCAATGTTGTGCCTGTTGCAGCAAAGGACAAGTCACAAGTAACTTGTTATGACTGTGGAAATAAGGGTCACTACTCCAACGAGTGCCCCAACGATAAGAATGCCGCAGCCCCCAATGCAAATGCCCCAGCCCAGCAGCAGCGTCGTGTTCAGCCAGGAAGGTGATTTGCCCCAGGGAACTCGCTCAACCGCAACGGTCGTCTTTTTCTCATGCATGCTGAAGAAGCCCAGGAAGCGCCAGACGTCGTGCTGGGTATGTTTTCTGTTAATTCAGTACTTGCTCGAGTGTTGTTTGATTCTGGTGCATCGCACTCATTTGTCACCGAAGAATTTGCCTGCACTAGTAAGATTCAACCAACAAAACTGAAGCATGTTATGATTGTTCAAATCCCCAGTTCAACCACCAAAGCTAGGCAAATTTGCAAAGCCGTCCCCATCCGAATCCATGGCATAGACTTTTATGCTAATCTGATAGTACTCGGAAATAAAGGTTAGGAAGTAGTACTAGGAATGGATTGGATGTCCAAACATAAAGGATTGATTGATTGTGCCAAAAAAGCCATAACCATGACCAGTATAGCCGAAATATCAGTCGAGCATATATCTGAAACCTTACCTCACCAATTCAAGTGCAACAAGAGTATAGCCTCACCTACCATTGACCAAGTCCGGATAGTCTGTGAATACCCCGATGTATTTCCAGATGTTTTTCCTGGTATGCCCCCAGATCGGGATATCGAGTTTATCATTGAACTAATCCCTGGAACCGGACCCATAGCCCAGATACCCTATAGTATGAACCCGTCTGAACTAGCAGAACTGAAGAAGCAACTGGATTCCATGTTGGAAATTGGATTAATTCAACCAAGTGCGTCACCATGGAGATCACATGTCTTATTTGTGGACAAGAAGGATGGAGGTAACCATTTATGTACGGATTACCGGAAGTTGAATGATGTCACCATCAAGAACAAGTACCCATTGCCCAAGATAGAAGATTTGTTTGATCAGTTGACCGGTGCCAAAGTGTTTTCTAAGATTGATCTTAGAACTGGCTATCATCAACTCAAGATTCGCGCAGAGGATATTCCAAAGACTGCCTTTACCACCAGATATGGATTATACGAGTATACCGTCATGTCTTTTGGATTAACCAATGCCCCCGCTTATTTCATGAATCTCATGAATAAGATTTTTATGGACTTCCTGGATAAGTTTGTCGTTATTTTCATCGATGACATTCTAATTTATTCCAAATCAGAAGAAGAACATGAGCTACACCTAAGGACCATTCTTGGAACCCTTAGAGAGCATCAGTTGTATGCCAAGTTTAGCAAATGTGAATTCTGGTTACAGGAGGTAGGATTCCTAGGCCACATTGTATCAGCCGGAGGAATTGCCGTTGACCCTGCAAAGGTGAAAGATGTCGAAGATTGGCAAGCCCCAACCACTCAAACCCAAGTTCGTGCATTTCTCGGATTGGCGGGATATTACCGCAAGTTCGTAGAAGGATTCTCGAGTATCACCAGACCCATGACCCAATTGCTGAAGAAGGACAAGAAACTTGAATGGACCGACAAATGTGAAGCGAGTTTTCAAGAACTCAAGAGGAGATTGATTTCAGCCCCAATCTTAATCATGCCGGATATCACAAAGCCCTTCGACGTGTATTGTGACGCATCCAAGATCGGTCTCGGATGTGTGCTAATGCAAGAAGGCAAAGTTATATCTTATCTATCTCGACAACTAAAACAACATGAGCAAAATTACCCAACCCATGACCTCAAACTCGCAGCAGTAGTTCTAGCCCTGAAGACATGGAGGCATTACATGATGGGAAATCATTGTGAAATATATTCGGATCACAAGAGCCTGAAGTATATATTCACTCAGAAGGAGCTGAATATGAGACAGAGAAGATGGATTGAGCTAATCAAGGATTACGATCTGGACATTCACTATCACGCTGGTAAATCCAATGTGGTAGCAGATGCCCTTAGCAGATTGCTGTGCCGCTTGAACTCCATGATTTTAAAGGAGCAACCAAGTTTGCACAAAGAGATGGAAGATTTTCGAATGGAATTAGTGAGTAAAGGATTTTTGGCTAGCATAGAACTTCAACCCACTTTGATCAGCCAGATCAAAGAGGCGCAGAAAGGAAATGCTAGTATCGACGGAATTAAGCGTCGTATCGGTACAAGCAAAGTAACCGGATTCACCGAAGATGAAGAAGGAGTTATGTGGTACAAAGGACGCCTTTGTGTACCAGCAGATTCTGAGTTGAAGGAAGTTATTCTCAAGGAAGCTCATGATACTCTTTATTCTATCCACCCCGGAGGAACAAAGATGTATCAAGATTTGAAAGAGCAATTTTGGTGGCATAAGATGAAGAGAGAAATCGGAAGCTATATCGCCAAGTGCGATATATGTCACCGAGTTAAGGCAGGACATCAAAGACCCGCTGGATTGTTGCAACCATTGCAGATTCCGGAATGGAAATGGGATTCCGTTGGAATGGACTTTATCACTGGATTGCCTACTTCTAGTAGGGGAAATGACTCTATCTGGGTCATAGTGGACAGATTGTCCAAAGTCGCCCATTTCTTACCCGTCAAGACCACATATCAGAGTTCGAAGCTAGAGGAGTTATACATCGCTAGAATCGTTAGTTTGCATGGAGTCCCCAAGAACATCGTACCAGATCGAGAAACTCAGTTTACCTCGAGATTCTGGAAGAAAGTCCAAGAAGGTTTAGGAACCCGCCTAGATTTCAGCACCGCGTATCACCCTCAGACCGATGGACAAACGGAGCGAGTAAATCAAATACTCAAAGATATGCTGAGAGCCTATGTATTAGAATATGGATCTAAGTGGGAAGACTGTCTGCCGTTTGTAGAATTTTCGTACAACAATAGTTATCAAGCTAGTTTGCAAATGGCCCCATTTGAATTTATGTATGGAAGGAAGTGTCGCACCCCTTTGAACTGGTCATAAGTAGGAGAAAGTCAGATTTTCGGACCCGATATGCTACGAGAAGCAGAAGAGAAGGTTCACAAGATTCGTGAGCACCTCAAGATAGCCCAGTCCAGACAGAAGAGTTACATCGACAAGAGACGTCGAGACCTCGCCTTCAACATAGGAGATTTTGTATATCTGAAAGTGTCGCCATTGAAGGGAATGAAGCGTTTCCTGCTGAAAGGAAAGTTAGCCCCCAGATATATCGGACCTTTCAAGATTCCGAATCATCGAGGAGAAGTGTCGTATCAATTGGAACTACCCGAGGAGATGTCAGTCGTGCACAATGTGTTCCATATCTCATTACTTCGCAAGTGCCACGAAGTTCCGGAGAAGACTGAAGTGTTCAAGAATATTAATCACCGGACCATAGAAATCAACGATGACCTGACCTATCCCGAAGTACCCATCCGTATTTTGGAAGAAGCTTTCAGAACTACCAGAACCCGAAGCATCAAGTTTCTCAAGATTCAGTGGAGCAACCACACAGAAGAGGAAGCTACCTGGGAGCGCGAAGATCACATCAGGACGGAGTTTCCCGATCTCTTCAAATCCTAGGTAATCTTTTTCGTCCTTTTTCAAATCTCGGGACAAGATTTTGTTTAAGGGGGAAAGGTTTGTAACATCCCAAAAATATTAAACTAGAATCATCAAACTCTAATCACCAAAATTAGGGTTAACAAAAACTTTTCCAATTAAAATATGAAAGCATTCATATGTGTATGTATTAAAATGTGGATTCTTTTGAATTTCCATTATTATGTGTTTCTTTGCTTGTAAAATGATTCTTAGGTGAAATAAACATCATCTAAACAATCCCCAAACTTTTCCCAAAGACAAACAAATCAAAACCATCAACTTAAGTGAATGGTCACTTTTGCCAATTTAACTCCCATGCCTACTTTGGCTATCTCTAACTTTCAGAACTTAACAGAAAATTGTTTGGATCTTTGCACCCCTTGATAGTACTCATAACAAAGTACCAATGCCCACTTTGTGATCATCCAAAAACATTTAAATGCATAGTTTAAATGACAGTTTAAAATTGAATCTATATCATATGAGAAGATCCCACTTTTTCAAAAACCACTCAAAAAAGCTCAACTTTCAAAACCCAAGCATCTACAGACTCACCAGCACATGCCTAGCACACCCACCAAAAATCTTTTCAAAATTCAAAACTTGAATTCATGCGGCCATTTCATCAAACACCTTGTAGATACAAATCAAACAAAATCAAAACACTATAGTGTGCAGTGATTCTGGCCTAACTTGTCCCCTCTCTGGACACCACTAGCCTGAGTAGATCATCTAACAACCATAACTAATCTCTAGCACTACTGTAAGCTAGCCATTGTCATCAATGGTGAGCAGGCCGAGTGCACCATTGCCACCCCATGGTCGACAGCAAGCTACAAGCAGCACTAGCCTTGCCAACCTTGTCTGGGAGCAAGCTAGCACCCCACCGCCACTCCATGTCCCCGCCGCGAGCGATGCCAGCTCCTGGACCACACGCACAGACCATGCCAAACTTCTCTGCAACCATGCCGAGAGCGCGCCCCGTGCGCCACGCTCGACAGATGCCCACAGACCGCGCGCCGCCCTCGCCGCGTGCACGCGTGATCACCACCGTCCCAGCAACCCCGCGGACATGCCCGTTCGCCGCCGCGCAGACCACGCGCGATGTGCGCCATTAAAACTCCCGTCGGGCACGCGCAGAGCACCGCAGTGTTCTGACCGATCAGCACCGCCCCACGCCTCGCCACCACGTCGTTGAGCTTCGCCAGGGAGCACAACACCACCCCCTACCGTCGCCCACGCCGATAGCCCTCTGTGCCGTCGACCACGACGAGCTCAGTTTGCGCCCGTCGGTCCCCTCTCGCCACTATAAATAGAGGCCTCCCCCGCTCGAATTCTTCACACCACCTCACTCCCCTCCCCTCACTGATCGTTCCACCCTATTCCCGGAGCAAGGCCGCCTCTGGAGAAGAAGCGCGCCGTCAATTTCGTCCACCCAGGAGGAGCTGCCGGTACCAGGAGGTTCGCCGTCGTTGACTTCGTCGTTCGCCCGCATCGCCGACCCTCGCCTGAGCCCCGGTGAGCCTCCCACGACCTCCACTGAGCCGCTAGGGTTCGAGATCGCCGGTGACTAGTTCATCGTCGACGACGACCCTCAGCCGTTGATCTTACTTCTAATCCAACGCACCACATCGCCCTCTACTGCTTTCCGTGTTAAGAGTCGCTGACCAGTAGACCCGCCCTGTCAGTTGCGCCCCGCGCCACGGAGTGACACTGGGCCGGCCCGTTAACCTTTCCCGCGCAGCCCAACCATTTGAATTTAGCTTTTTCTATTTAAGTTCAAACATAGTTCTATACCTAGTTTCAAAAATCAACCCAGCTCGATTCATTGAACCAAATTGAATGAAACCAATTTTGTTAGAAAGGTTTTGAAATGCTTAATCCAAGCCCGTTGGATTCCAATTATTTGAATCTATAGATCAACTTTGGTAAAAATAACAAGGCAGAACCTTTTCTGCATTCAAACATTTTTCAAATTTAAACCATAATAGCTTTTGAGTTGATTCCAACTCTCAAAAATCATATTTGATCATACCTTTCAGAATATATAAAAACATATGGGTTTACTTACATAAATAATGTTCAAGTAATAAAAGAATGCCACATAGGCATTTCTAGTCATTTATTTCTAGTTAAAATAAAAGGTTAAATCTTATTAAATTGTGACACCACTTTAAATCACATTACCATGTACTGAAATATGTGGTGATGACATGTGTCAACATGATCCCATGTTTGGTTTGGAGAATATTAAATCTTAAGTAGTTTTTCAATGAGTAGAAATTACTTTTCTAAAAATAAAAGAAATAATCTTGTAATATTAGTGATGATGCTAGATCATCTATAGAACCCTTGTGTGTGATGATTGAAAGTAATTAAGTATTGTTTGGTGATTGTGTACCTCGTATTTATTCATAGACGCTAGTACCGACCAAGGATACGAGGAGGAAGAAGGATACTACGAAGAAGAAGCCGAGGAGAACTTCAACCACTGCTCTGCACAAGGAAAGCTAACACTTGCAAGATACTCTACTTTAGCAAGCTTATAATGATACTGATGCAAGCCTAATACTACTAGTTGATTGTGCAAGTTAACACTTGCAAGATACTATACCTATGCAAGCAAATACTTGCTTGTTAACATGCCAACTATATGCCTTAAGCATATATGATCATACCCATTTGCTGATACCCACTCCTAGTTTTACTTACAAGCTTTCTACTTTATTTCTTTATCAAAACTATTACTTAGAGTTTACTTAAGTGATTTGTAGATTCTAGGAGGATAATTGAAGGTTGCATAAAGAGCATAAAATTTGGCCTAAGCTAGATAATCTTGATGTCATCCTAAGGCATGAGATTGAACTTAGTTAAACTCCACTAGTTTACCACCCCTCATTTAGTACTCACTCCCATTTGTAGATGCTAGTGCTAAGCATAAAACTTGATCAACTTTAGATGGGAATACTTGGTGGAAAAATGGTTATGAAAACCTTGGAATGATGGATCATTCTACTGAGATGTTTTGACATCTGTTTCCGAACACCAGATGATTTGGATGATGAAAATGTTAAGGCATGAGCCTTAGCCCTTTATAAAACTGATGGTTGTCTGGATGCGATACCATTCCAAATTTTACCGTACAACCACAATACCCGAGAATTGGGTAGGGCTTGACTGGAAACTTATATACCTTAGTATTGGTTCCCTCACGACCAAGGTCTGAGCTGAGGCTACCTTGTGAAGATTGTCCACCTGTGCAGTACCCAAGATGACAGTTGGTCATGGTTGGGAGGTCAAACTCACAGGAGAGGTGCCTATACTAGGGCGTGTAATTGAAAGGTTAGGATTGATTATCCGCATACTGAGTATGGTGAATTCAGGATTTGTTCCTGACGGATGTATCGAATGTTGTGGTGAAAGTGTAAAATCTCTGCAGAGTGTCAAACTATTCGAATAGCCGTGTCCGCGGTTATGGATAGTTGGAGTGGCCATACTGTTCCCCCGTCAGATGTTTTCAAAATGACTTGTGAAATGAATTGAGAATTTGACTTGACCACAACAGAGTTGTGATATGAAATACAAGTTCCCACTTAGGTGTTATAAAATTTCAACTAGCTTTTCTTGCTTCTGAACTTAGTAGAGGTAAATCTGTCTTTTTGCAAAACAACCCTATAGCTTAGTGTCCTACTACAAAAACCCCCCTTCGCTTGTTAGTATTAGTTTGCGAGTACTTAAAGAGTACTCATGGCTCTGTCCCTGGCTATTCCTGTGGCCTGACTATGAAGAGGAGTACCAGGAGGATGGACCCCAGGAAGGTTACGATAACTAGGATCATCTCCCATCGTCAGCATTGCCTGTGAACCCGAAGATGGAGCTTCGCTTACGCTACCATTATTATTACGTTATTCCGCTGCTTGAGTTGTATTAAGAACTGAATCATGAGATCCTTATTTGTGTAAGACCTTATGTATGGTTTGTAATGGATGATGTACTGTGGTATCCAATACTGTTATGTCTCGCAAAAATGGTAATCCTGGGATAGTGATGTATGGCATAACAGGCATCTGGGATTAAAAATCCGGGTGTTGATAGTTGTCCTCGGGCTTCGATCTCGATCTCGATCTCGATATCGTATTCTATCGAGGAAGAACCAAACACCGGAAAGAAAGGAAATAATCAACACATGGAATCGATGCAACTCAAGCAAGTATGATGATATGACAAGTTGATTAGTACTTAAATGTAACCCTAAGATATGCTCGACAATTTAATTGGGGTTCCGAGGGGTGAAAACCCTATCTCGGGAAAACTCCGGATGTATATGAGAGGGGTTGCTAAGCTCTTCTAATTAGACTTGTCATTTAAGTTGTTGATCAATGCATTATTATATCTTAGTTAGATAGGTTTCATTTTTCTGAACATTTTGATATATTATTTGTATTTTTCTGACTTATAATTAAAAAGATATTGAATTTACAATATTCAAAACAATTTCTAAAATCATTAAACCTTTTCTTAATTTAAATAAAACTGGAACTACTATTTACATCGAGGGTTGGGCTAGCCCTAGAGACAGACAGGTGGGGCACTAGCCACCTCAGCCTCCACGCAGGCAAAGTGGGACAGGGGGCCAGCTTGTTATTCTCACGGAGGCAGTAGCTAGCCTGAGAGGCTAACGACTGGTCCTGAGCCACACAGGTGCCACGTGGACGCCACACGGGCGCCACGTTTGCTCGCCGGCCAATGGGCCAGGCGGCGATGGCAGACGACGGCGGAAGGCGTGCGGGGTTGCGGGGTTAGGTGTGTTCGACGCAAAGCAACATGAGGGAGCGACCAGCATAGGCTCCGCCCGTTTTGGGTCACTGGAGTGTCACCAGCGACCATGTACTGCGGAGGTGGCAGGCGGTGCACGACGGCAGAGCGCTAGGGAGGGGTAGTAAGATCGGAGAGAGGTCCTTGTGGACCAAGACCTCACCGGTATCGCGATGGTAGGGTCGAGTCGGTCGGAGGAGCTCAGAATCGACGGCTAGGACGACGACAAGCTCGTCGGAGGCCAGGAAGACAACTTCGATTGCAAGCGACAAAGACCTTCTCGACTCGATTCCTTCAGCGAGAATACTCAAGGCGGCGAGAAGAAGACGCGTGCAAGATCAACGGAGCATGGGGTGGCCAGAATGGCGACGTCCAGCGGCGGTCGTACGACTAGGGTCCGGTGCTTGCGGGAAGAAAGGGAGGGAGCACTGGGGAAGAGTGAGAGGATAAGGGAGAGGGAGGCGTCGGCGTGATCGTATCCTCACCCTAGAGCGGCGGACGGCAGCACGGATCACGGCGCGGCGGCCGACGGCGGCGCCGGCGACACGCATGTGCATGCCTGCCTAGGGAAGATGACAGGGAGAAGGAGTGAAGCGGTACGGGCCAGTTGGGCTGCGGCTGGGCCTGCTGGGCTACGGTTTGCTACGGTGTGCGACAGGCAGAGGGGAGAGGGGAGCTGGGCTGGGCCTGGCACGACCGCTGCTATATTTTTTTATCAGAATCTATTTTTCTATTTCTGATTTCACTTCTTCTTTTGAATTTTCATTTTGTAATCTGTTTTGAATAATGTAAAAATACATAAGCTTTTATAAATTACACAAACTATTGTGGGGCTCCACATTTTGGCACTTTTCAAACATTTTCAAAACCACTTTGAAGGAATTTCAAAGAGAGAGGAGATATTAGGGTTTTGGGATTTGGTCCTTAGTTTCTTGCATGAAATTTTATTAGATGATGATCATGATGCACAATCAAACCCTAAATAATGATTTACTAAAACTAGGGTGTTACAGCTCTATCCCCCTTACGAGAATCTTGACCCGAGATTCCAAAGATAGGAAAATAGACGGAGAGAGAAAGAATCAGGGTCACTCTAAAGATAAGAGGGAAACACACTAAGCAACACACAGCGTATCTCATGGTCAACACGAGAATAAAGAAACTTCATTCTTAGACTTCAATTACTTGGCACAACAAAATGCTTGCCAACATAAGAGGGTCTGGAGTATTGACCGAGAGACATTTAGCAACACTACTTTAAATGTTCTCCTCGATGTTCGGGAAAACAAACATCAAGTAAAGGTCGAACTTAGGATACAAAGGAAACCATGAGCACAACTCCTATAGTCAAATTATAGAGGAAGCCTCATGAAGAGTGGTTGTTACTGCTGATTTAAAAGAATATGACAATAGGTCTTTCCGGATAAGTGTGTCAACCATTACATCAATCTTGCCAGATTTACAAAGAGACCTATGTCAAAACCTTGAGGAGCACCAACCATCATTTCTGCTTGAGATTCAGATTTGGTTAGGTGGTATAATATTTCAGACTCAGCATGTCCGAATAGAAAGTTTGCAACATTTACCGCAAAGGTAAAGTTACTAGATTCCCAAGATAGGAACTACAGTGTAAAGCTCCAAAATATGAGCTATATTGTTAGACCTATGCATTAGCAACTTGTCGAAAGACAACTGCACACACATAAAGTACTGATAATCAAACACACATGTGTCCTTAAGGAAAGGAGTTAACTTTACTCTAATCCACGACGATATCTTTCAACAATTCCACATGAATCTGAGAAGGTTACGTCTAACATCCAGAACACATACTTTGAGATGACTCAAAGACGGTTCTCAAAATTTTCCAACATTAATGCCAATTGTTCCATATGAATCTAAATTACATGGAGGAGATGAGGATGTCATCGATGGGCTCAATAACAAACTTATCAAAACACTCCGGTAAGATGGACTCGTATGCGGCACAAACAAGGCAAAATACTGGTCAGACCAAAGAACATGAAGAGGTACACAAGTGAAATATCACAAGCATAAACACCATCAAGATAGTCCTTGGAACTTAGTTTGATTTGACAATAACCCAAATCAAATCAAAGGCGGGGAAGATAACATATCCACAAAGGAAATATTATCATTCTTCAGCACAACAAAACTAGACATCCCTTTAAGAAGGAACCAAGTCGGATAGAACTTTTGTCTTACAACTCTCCAAGTTGTTGTTTAAGCTCAACCAACTAGTTCAGGGGTATCCAGTACAGATCCTTAGAGAAAAGAGCAGTTTAGAGAACCTGCTTGCTCAAGAAATTGACAACACGGTCATGTGGCAACATGGAGATACTTCTAGTAGACATCTAGAATATCACAGACCACCGATATGTCACTTAGTTCCAGAGGAATCTTGCTTGGTAAGGCAAGAAGACATAGTCTCAGAGCTTCGGCACAAGCCTAACTCTTTGTTTGAAGAGTGCACCAGAATAACGGACTTGGTAGAACGATCATCCTTTGCTTAGTGATCAGGTTAACCAATCACGCTGAGAATGACACAAATGTCCATAGAGTTCAAAACAATAATAATTGCTAAGAATCTCAGATGGCCACATTGTTACGCACATGCATCACTCACGAGCGCAAAAGCTTGAGGGAGGGAGGGTAAATATGTGTAGGAGCACCACTTCATTAAGGGGTCATGAAACTCGGCACAACCTCTTAGTATAAAAGAGTGTGACACTTTAAGATAGAACAGATAGAAGCTAGTTAATACCTCTTGATCTGCGGATTACAACACTTTGACCTGGTCTTAGATACGACGAGGTACTGGAGTTTGTTTCTCCTAGACATTCCGAAATGGTTTGTCTTGACGGACCACAAGAGTATCTTGCATCAGAAGACAGTGATGCACATTTACTACTTTGCTACCAACTGGTAGACAAAGGTCGGAAAATAACAAGGGGAAAAGAACATGCTCAGGATGGAATCCCAAGATGTAGATGCATAAGTCAGCAACCTTCCAAAAACCAATGCAAAGGATGGTAAGGTGTGGCAGAGTGACAAGGGTAGATGCGAGACTCACGAGGAGTACTCTTGTCGTGATCTATTTGGTTCCATTAAAGAACATCTGCCATAGCATGTGGTAGGGGAAGTCCTTAATTGTCACAATTCAATCGCGATAATAACCACAAGCTTGAAGGCTAGAATTGTAGTACCAGCCATCCTGAGGTAATGTGTAACATTAACGACAGGGGTCAAAGGAAGGATCTTGGATTAAAGGTCAGCTTCATGTACAAGATTCACAACATCAGAATCCAGCACAATCAGGGATCTTAAGTTCAAGTCCAAGGGTTAAAACCCGAGAAAAGAATAATTACTACTTGAGTGACATGGAGTACACTGCAAGATAGTAATCATGAGGTAGCTTCCAAGAGAAGAAACAACTTCTAAAGTACCCAAATTAACGAAAAGGAGGCACACAAGGCGAAAGGAAACCTCGAAGCCTAGAGCAGAACAATGTGGAACAAACAATATAACATTGTGGGTCCAAAGGATAGAGAGATCATGATGGAAACGGATCTCTCATGTGAACAAGAGCAAAGGGAACAAGGGATACACAACACACACAACTATAGAGGACTCAACGCTAGGTTAACTGGTTGAGAAATGCCATGCCCAAAAGGAACCTAAACTTTGAAAGACTAGAAGAGATATCAAAACTTTTCCAAAATCAACACCAGATAAGATAACCCAGAGTCAGAGCGAAACTGGATAAGAAAAAAAGAAGCATACTAGAGTTTTTGCAAATACTTTTTATCTTTTAAAATAGTTTTCACAACCACTAGACTCAACATCGACCAATAGCAAGGTTTTCCTACGGTCGGTACTGCTCCGATACCAAGAACTGTGACACCCCCGGGATCAGGGCTAAACAAATCCCAGACCTCCGTCTGACATAAGATTAACCTTGAGCTCGAGGATATCCGGTGGAGAATCGGTAACACAACAGTGACCCTACGACACAAAGTTTATTACAGCAAGCTCATAACTGAGCAGAGAACCAAATTATTACAAGCAGAGGTCACTGACCATAAACATCAAACAACGGAAGGCAAATTATGCTATTAAGTATAGCAAACTTAACAAATGGCCTAAGAGGCCTGAAGCATAACAATGACGTCCCAGCCCATAGATTCCAGGCTGCCGGCCGGGAACCCCAAGCTACTTGTCAATGTCGATGTAGTACGAAACTTGTCTTCAGGGGAACACTTACTCTACCAAAAGTATCAACAAAGCAAGGGTGAGTACATGGTGTACTCTGCAAGACTTATGGCTGGTGGAGTTGTTTTGCATAAAGCCATCTTTGTTTATAAAACGAGAGAGGGAAGAAGCTCGTCTAATCAGAATATTTTAAAAGGGGATAAGAGAGAGACGTCTCCAAAATATTGATCATCTTTTGATATCCACCAAGTCATCAGCATCTGAACTAGGATCACCCCCTCGTACCCATGAGGAAGCATCCTTAAGCACACGTTGATCTGCCAAGTTTTACGATTAGGTTATAGTTCTCTATGATCTTAGAATCTGGTCACCAAGCATTCATAACCGTGAACACGGCTTTTCGAAAAGATTTAACCCTGCAGGGGTGTACAACTTTACCCACACGTACCAACCGACTCTTAATGCTAGCGTTATTAGCCCTCTTCCTTAGAAGGCTGGCAAAGGGTGTTTGGCCACGACCTTTACCTTGCTTTCGCCGAGACCATGAGTCACGCAATAAGTATTGTTCCGCCATAATGGGTCAAACCCCGAAGTCGATACTTACATATGTGAGGCGAGGTTGGTTTACCAGGGGCGCCATCAACCCCAAGAAACCGTGGCCACGCTTCCCTACTTGTTATGAATGCACCTCCTTCACCCCCTCTTTCAAAAACGTTTTCAATGCGGATGTCGAATGGAACGCCCGAACTATGTGACTCATGGAATCTACTAGGCAAGTTAATCAGGCGAGGGGTTCTCAATCCCCGTGTGGCTGTACGCTCATCTCGGTTCCAAAGGCAAGAACTCAGGTCCTAGTGGTGGCGAGCATGGGACTAGAAAAACCACATCCCACCGTGGCCTCCCATACAAGCCTTAGCATGTTTAATCTCATATCACTGATCTCATCTCATCACGTTCTCCTGTCATACTAGATTCTCTGCATCTGATACATCATCTGGATGGATCAGAACTGGCAGCTACGCATGGCTAAGCAAGACTCAGATATAAGCTCTAGCAGTGCACACAAGCCAAACCTAGTTATGTTAGGAGCAGTGGATCAGGTAATATAAGCTCAAAGGAAGTAATGCAATAGATAGGATACTCTATCTATCGATAAAAGACCACAGTAGAATCGTATGCATCATGGCAGAATTGAAATGCTTTCAAAATCATAGGATTATATCATGATGGGGCTATGCTTGCCTTTGCCTGTTGATAATGGATAAACAGATCTTCGGGAATCTTGTACTTTACTTGGTTACAGTTGGTCAAGTATCGTTCGTCGATCTTCGATCTTCGATGATGTTTTCCTCGGGCTTCGATCTCGATCTCGATATCGTATTCTATCGAGGAAGAACCAAACACCGTAAAAAAAGGAAACAATCAACACATGGCATCGATGCAATGCTCAAGCAAGTATGATGATATGACAAGTTGATTACTACTTAAATGTAACCCTAAGACATGCTCGACAATTTAATCGGGGTTCCGAGGGGTGAAAACCCTAACTCGGGAAAACTTCGGATGTATATGAGAGGGGTTGCTAAGCTCTTCTAATTAGACTTGTCATTTAAGTTGTTGATCAATGCATGATTATATCTTAGTTAGATAGGTTTCATTTTTCTGAACATTTTGATATATTATTTGTATTTTTCTGACTTATAATTAAAAAGATATTGAATTTACAATATTCAAAACAATTTCTAAAATTATTAAACCTTTTCTTAATTTAAATAAAACTGGAAATACTATTTACACCGAGGGCTGGGCTAGCCCTAGAGACAGACAGGTGGGGCACTAGCCACCTTAGCCTCCACGCAGGCAAAGTGGGACGGGGGGGTTTCTTATTCTCACCGAGGCAGTAGCTAGCCTGAGAGGCCGACGAGTGGTCCTGAGCCACGCAGGAGCCACGTGGACGCCACACGGGCGCCACGTTGGCTCGCCGGCCAACGGGCCAGGCAGCGGTGGCAGACGACGGCGGAAGGCGAGCGGGGTTGCGGGGTTAGGTGTGTTCGACGCAAAGCAACATGAGGGAGCGACCAGCATAGGCTCCGCCTGTTTTGGGTCACCGGAGTGTCACCGACGACCATGTACTGCGGCGGTGGCGGGCGGTTCACGACGGTAGAGCGCTAGGGAGGTGTAGTAAGATCGGAGAGAGGTCCTTGAGGACCAAGAGCTCACCGGGATCGCGATGGTAGGGTCAAATCGGTCGGAGGAGCTCAGAATCAATGGCTAGGACGACGGCAAGCTCGTCGGAGGCCAGGAAGACAACTTCGATTGCGGGCGACAAAGACCTTCTCGACTCAATTCCTTCAGCGAGAATACTCAAGGCGGCGAGAAGAAAACGCGTGTAAGATCAACGGAGCATGGGGGTGGCCAGAACGGCGACGTCCAGCGGCGGCCGTACGGCTAGGGTTCGGTGCTTGCGGGAAGAAAGGGAGGGAGCACTGGGGAAGAGTGAGAGGATAAGGGAGAGGGAGGCGTCGGCGGGGATATTATCCTCACCCTAGAGCGGCGGACGGCAGCACGAATCACGGCGCGGCGGCCGACGGCGTCGCCGGCGACACGCAGGTGCGTGCCTTCCTGGGAAAGACGACAGGGAGAAGGAGTGAAGCGGTACGGGCCAGCTAGGCCTCGGCTGGGCCTGCTGGGTTGTGGTTTGCTGCGGTGTGCGACAGGCAGAGGGGAGAGGGGAGATGGGCTGGGCCTGGCACGACTGGTGCTATATTTTTTTTATCAGAATCTGTTTTTCTATTTCTGATTTCACTTCTTCTTTTGAATTTTCATTTTGTAATCTATTTTGAATAATGTCAAAATACAGAAGCTTTTATAAATTACACAAACTACTGTGGGGCCCTCATAACAAATTGGGCTCCACATTTTGGCACTTTTCAAACATTTTCAAAACCACTTTGAAGGAATTTCAAAGAGAGAGAGGAGATATTAGGGTTTTAGGATTTGGTCCTTATTTTCTTGCATGGAATTTTATTAGATGATGATCATGATGCACAATCAAACCCTAAATAATGATTTACTAAAACTGGGGTGTTACAGTATTCTCCTTTGATGCTTTGTTTGGGTTGACTTGGCACATGCTCACACCATGTTATGACTCTAACAAGTCACCATTAGCCTCTATGATCATTTAGTCCTTGACTTGTAACACCACTCTATGCTTTGATTAGTAATGTTTTGTTGCTCTGCATGATTATGGCCATTTTTGCTCTCTTAATTGGTTGCTCCCAGTCTTTTGCTAGCCTCCACTTGTATGAGTAAGCTCTACTCATGCTACAAACTTCCAAGAAACCAAGTTATTCCAAAGTGTCCACTATAAACTCCTATGCATGGTGTGTCACACCATTCCAAGTATATTCTTGTTTTCAGCTATCTTCTAATTAAAAACTATTTTGTTATGTGAAAACTTAGTGATTAAAGACCTCATGAACTTGACGGCACATTTTATATTCTTTGTCCATAATAAACTTGAACCATTCTATCATCTATGTTGTATATGCTTGCACTTATACGTTGGAATTAGCAGAACCGTGCTGTCACGGGGAACGTTTTCAACATTGCACTTGTACTTTGTATTCAGTTGATATCATGCTCTTTTGTCTATGGATGTCACCGGTGTGAAATAAAGAGGGAACTTGTAAGTCCATGGAGTAAGTATTATGTGTTAGAGAAATACTTGGGCCGCTAGCCTAAGCCATGCCTAATCATGGTGGAAACTTGCATCATCGCCATAGTGAGCTATCTATGAAGCATCCTCAATAAAAAGCTATGCATATAGTAAATAAAAAGATCGCTGAGATGCTCATTGTCTGCTTGACTTATCATTTTGGTTATGGGAAAGCTCCTGTACCATGTGCAAGGGGTACCCCGTTGGCAGTTCTCAATGATATGCAAATACTTACAATGACAAGAACTTACCTGTGACTGAAGTTGAGTATGCATGAGGTGTGACCCTCGTATTCAAGGGACTTGAGATTGCAAACTTATACTTCGTCAAGCATATACTCCATCTTTGCCACTTTAACCTTAATCACTTCAAGATGCTTATGATAGGGGCAATGAGGGCTGAAAGCTAACAAGTACCAAAATTTGTTTTGTATCTACTTTGCTTTGGTTTGTCTATACTTTGAGGTGTTTTTATATTTTTCTAGAACTAACCTATTAACAAGTTACCACAGTGCCAGTTCCTGTTTTCTTCTGTTTTTGGAGTTGGATGTCTCTATGAGTTATATTTGGAGTTGGATGTCTCTATGAAATTGTGGGGTTTGTTGGAACCATCTAGTGCTCAAGGTGACAGTGTGAGGTTATCTAGATTGGGGAAGGCGGACTTTGAGGTGTGCTGTTATAGCCCTACCTTGGATTAGAGTGTCCAACCGGAGAGTAGTTAAGAGTAGTATCATGAAGAGAGGATATTTATATGATAGAGTGTTCACTAGTGAAAGTATGATCCCTAGTCCTTTTTTCTAAGCATTGAAACACCGTTTACATCTAGATCTGTTGCATGTTTGCTTGCTTTAGTCTTTGCCTCACCGTCAAGCTATTTTCTGGCACCGTTACCACTTGTATTTCACTATCTCTTCGCTGAACTAGTGCACCTATATTGGGTGTGTTGGGGACACAAGAGACTTCTTGTATCTTGATTGCAGGGTTGCTTGAGAGGGAATACCTTTGACCACTTCCTACCTGAGTTCGATAAACCTTGGGGTAATCCACTTAAGGGAAACTTGCTGCTGTTATACAAACCTCTGCACTTGGAGGCCCAACGACTGTCTACAAGAATAGAAGTGCGTAGACATCACTCGCCGGCCGGCTTCCAGGAGAGCCAGGAAAACGCTCGGCAGAGGTACTCCTCATTCCCCGTGTTCGACGGCGGGTTCAACCCAAACATGGTCTTCCCCTGCCCGGCGCTGCGCCCTCCTTCGGCCTTTCAACATCGACATCAACAACCCCTACTCCACCTCTCCAGCATACACAAGCCCCGTGATGCGCCGCGACCCACTGCATTTCGGCGGAAGCTCGGCGGAAGCAACCTACGGCGAGGCCGACATGCGCAACATGTTCGGCGGAATGTCGGTCGGCCTTCCTATCGGCATGATGGCCGAGACATACATGGATGACATGATCTCCCAAGGCTCGGCTGCCAACCCCTCCTTCTTCACGCAAGAACAGTCCCGGGCCGATGCTGAACGCGGCATCGAGTCTCAGGATTTCGCTGACATCAACGCCGAGGAGACGCAGTCCGAGGATGCCGAGGGTGATGTCGTGCTTCTGGCGAAGGGCAAGAAGAAGTCGGGCACTTCGGCGTCGGAGGCACGGATCAAGTGGACGGTGCCCGAGGATCTCTGTCTTGCCGAAGCCTAGAAAACGGTGAGTATGGATCCCATCACCGGTGCCAACCAGAATTCCGACAACTATTGGAGGTGCGTGAAGCTAGCGTTCGACGAGCGTAGCCTTTGCGACCCGAAGTATACCAAAATTCATATGGAGCGAGGGGAGAAGGCTATTGCCAACCATTGGGGGATCATCCAGCATGCGTGCAACAAGTGGCACAGTTGCGTGGAAGAGGTGGAACGGACAAAAGCCAGCGGGGAAAACATGGACAACAAGGTATTCGCGAACACTAGACGAAGTTATGACAAGCTCAAGCATATCTTGACACACTTTGTCTTCCACTTTGCAGCTTCTTCGTGCACTTGCTTTGTATCGAGAGGACATGAAGGCGGAGTTCAAGTTCAACAAGATCGAGAACTGCGAAAAATGGCAGGACACTCGCCTGAGCCTCTCCAAGACCAAGGACGGCGTGTACAACCCGGAGGCCCCTCCCGCTGCTGCCGACGAAGGAAGGCCGGAGATCGGCCAGAAGAAGGCAAAGATGCTCAAAGCCACCAGACCTCCCGCCGAGCGTCTCCAGGCTTCCATCGAGAAGTGCATCGCCGACACGAGGGAGCACACCGAGAAGAGGGACGAGAAGAGCGACGAGAGGTGGGCGAGGCTACTCGTGACCCAGGGGAAAAGGTGGCCCTCCTCAAGGCCAACTACGTCGCTAAGAAGAGGAACACGGATCTTAAGTCCTGGTGGGCGGCGAGGACATGTCGACGATGAGTTCGTCGGTCAAGGCCTGGTACATGGCGCACCGCCAGGTCATTCTCCAGGCCAAGATCATGCATGCCGCTTCGCTGAACGCCACTGCTACGCCGAGCTCCGCTTCCACCTCCTCCAACCAGTCGGCGTCCGCCGGCGAGATGCCCGACCCCGCCGCATCGACCACGCCGCAGGAGCCCATCCCCATCGACGACTGAGAGATAGCCGAGCCTTTTTACCCTGTTCTATAATAATTTGTCGCCGAACTTGTGGGCGTAATTTTATCGAACACCTTTTGGCCGAGCTCTCGCCGCAAGAACAATAAAAATTCGAATATGTCGCCATTTTCCCTTCGCCTGAGAACTCGGCCTAGGAACGCGAGTGGGAAACTCGGCGTTCCCAGGCCGAAAACGAGTTTCGTCCGGCCAAAAAAAGATATGGATTTCGGACTGGAAACGCCCAACGAGTGAGGATACTCTAAAACTTGTGTCTATCCTAATGTGGACCCCCACCGTCATCACCTTCCTTCCTCAAAAAGTATTCATTGCTTTGCTTGGTTTTCTATTTCTCTCTCCTCACGTTTTCTGTGGTAAATTAAATAAAAATAACCCAAAGTCGTAACCATTTCAAAGATTAACCCTATTTGAAAAGAAAATCAAACTGGATAACCCTTTTCTGCTACTCCCGCCCGCGCGACGCGTAAGCACTTGTGCAGCGCCAGCTAGGACGACGTCGCATGCCTGGCACGCTGTCCGGATGGGGCCCGGCGCCGCACAGCTGCCACGCTGGCTCGCATGTGCAGCGCCGTCAAGCCTGGCGCCGCATGCATGCCTGCTGCGCCACTCGGGCTGGCGCGACACACCTTGCCACGCTGGCTCCACGGGCCCCAGCAGCTTAAGTGTGGCGCCAGTCGGGGTGGCACCGCACCCTCCTGTGTCGCGCCATGGTGGCTGGCGCCGCACGCCTGGAGCCCTTAAGGTGGCGCTGGGTCGGCCTAGCCTGACCCTCTTCTCCATTTTCCTTCCTTTCCTCTCCCCTCACGAACAGAGACATGGCGGCGTCTAGGGTTCATGTCCCCCTCCTCTAATCCCTCCCCCAATTGCTCAGATCTTGAAGAATCCCTCCATTGATCTTGTTCTTCACCACATCCCCCAGGTATTCCTCTTAAATTTGTCCAAGAAATCTCTCATTTTGCCCTAATGTTGATGGTTTAGGGAAACCATAGTTTATCCAAAAATGAAGATATATAGTTGATTTGTTGATTACTTAGAAGGATAATAGATAAGATGGTAGTATGTTTATGTATAGGATGAGCTTTTAGTATGATTGAGGTTGGAAAATATATAGGATGAGCTTTTAGTATGTTTGTTGTAGATAATAATGTAGGAATATTCTTGCTTAGTAGTAATTGGTAATTGTTAGTAGTAAGTGGTAAGAATTATTAGTAGTAATTGTTGTGGATAATAATGTGGGAAAGTATGTTTTTGGTCTAGATTGAAAATTATTGTTAGTAGTAATTGGTAAGAGTTCCTTATGTACATTTTGCTCTCATAGATGCTCACATATAAAATTAGGTCACAAAGAGATGCCCATATAGAAACAATGGTTTATAATTTTGCTCACATAGAGATGCCACATTGGAATAATGGTTTGTCAAAATGTAGATGCCCACATTGCTCACATAGAGGTGCCCACATAATTTTGCTCACATAGCAATTTATTCATATTAGTAGTTGGTTTATAATATGCTCACATATTTAATTGTACTTTTTTAATTATCTAGAATGTCGGACTCGGAAGAGGAAGAAACCCGTACACCACCGCATGTACAAATCGGGTTCATCGAAGGCATGTCGCTTCTTGAGCCGATGTATGATAAGTGTCACCATGGCTACATTCTCGCCGAGGGGATCAAGGTAAGAAAAATAAACCCTCCAAATCATTATGTGTTTCTTAAGTTGGATGGACATGTTATAATCGAGCTTCTATGTGTGCAACCTCTTGTTCCCCTACGACTGAGGTATCACTGGCAGTTCCAAGAGATGATGCGGTATGATGATCGATACATGGTGCACATCAAAGCGCTAGGATTTCTCCCATTCATCCATATGGTCAACCGTGGTTCAACGCACATGAACCCTGCTGCCATCACCGCGCTCGTCGACCGGTGGAGGCCGGAGACGCATAGTTTTCACCACTGTACCGGTGAGATGACTGTTATTCTGCAGGACATGTCCATGATCCTTGCACTCCCTATCTAGGGGGATCCTCTGTGCATTAACACTGGCTCCGACAACTGGCGTGAGCGGATGTGTGCCCTTACCGGTGGTAAGTGTCCTGGGGACACTATAAACTCAAAGGGGGAGAAATTGAGAGTCATAGTCGGGGCTACTTTCAAGTGGATAGCACAAAACTTTAGTACCTGTCCTAAGAATGCTAGTGAGGATGAGATTATTATATATGCCTGTGTGTATGTGTGGTATGTCATCACGAAGACTATATTTGCTGATGGTAAGGGCAACATGGCTCACTGGCATTGGCTGAAGGCGTTGACTGTGATGGATAAAAAATGGAGCTGGGGTTCGGCGGCATTGGCCTTCTTGTACCGGTAGGTAATGGGGTGTTTCTATAGTTCCCCTCTTTACATATGCTCTTCCAACTTATGCATGACTAAATTTGTTTGCTTTCTTGCGTAGCTGGACGAGGCCTGTCGAAGGACTGGGGGTGAGACTTATATCGATGGTCTGTTGCTACTCCTCTCGGTGTGGATGGAATGTTTTCCAGTTGGTAGGCCAAAACATATGCCTTCCAAACCCTATAGCGATGGCGGGGAAAGGTTGAAGTGGCCCACATGGGCTTACAATTGGGACGTGGTCTCAAAGCCTCCAACCAACCTACAAAATGCGTACCTGAGGTACACCAATGAGTTTGACAACCTTCTCCTAGAGCAAGTAAGAATTTTTGACCATACACCGTTTAGCATTCCTTTCAAGTGCTCTTCAATTGAACTATGTTGTCTGCGATTAAGGTTGTATGGGAGGTATATGGCCCTAGGGACAATTTTGGTTGCGAGGAGTTCCGTCTTAACCCGCAGTGCGACACAGAAGGCAATCTATGGTATATGGAGTGCCCCATGATTTGCATTAGGCTACCCCTCCAGATTGTCCGGACACCGACGAAGCTCTTCATCAGTAAGAATTTGTTCTATACATGTTGTTGAAGACAATGTATGATAGTTGTGTGTGCTAAAAATGTTGTGCTTTGTTCACATACAGGTTGGACAGGATAGAGAGCAAGAAGGCCGACTAGGGCAAGATTCACCAGAAACACATGCCTAGGTTCTTTTATGCGTGAGAGAAGCTAAGAAATCAAAAATAATGGTCGCAAAACCCCATTGTGAGGCTCCATTGGTTTCTAGAGAACACTCGTGTGAAGCTCCTACCGTATGCATATCCGGAAGATATATTGGAAGAGCCGCTGCCTGCGTGGGACGAGCTGAGGAACCTTGAGTACAACCAAGATGTTAGAGAAGGGCGGCGATGATGCTAGACGTGGCACTTCGTTGGTAACCCCAAGCGCAGGGTGTGAAGAGCAAGCAACAAGTTTTCCCTCAGTTGAGACCGAGGTTATCGAACCAGAAGGAGGAAGGAAATGTCACACAGATGTTACAAGCAACGCGGAGACCTTCACAACACAAACTCAAGACTTTGCCACAACGAATCAGTGAGGTTGTCAAGATCACCGCTTTGCTGTAACAAAGGATTAAACGTATGGTGTGGAAGGTAATGGTTTGCAGCAAGTAAACAAGTAACCGTGGAAGATGTATCAATGGTAAAGATTGGACCGGGTCCATAGTTCACTAGAGGTGCTCTCCTTAGATAAACAACATAACATGAAGGATAAACAAATTACAACGGGGCAATTGACAGGAACTGAGCAAGGCATAACAATGCAATTACTAGTCAGAAAGATCCTATGATATTCGATTGGTCAATACAACAAGATACATAGATCGCCATCCAACTGCCTCTATGACTAGAAGTCCACCTTCAGGTTATCATCCGAACCCCCTCAAGTATTAAGTTGCAAGCAACAGATAACTTCTTTAAGCAAAGTGTATAAGGTAAACAATCCACATGTTCCATGAACAAGAGACCATCGTTTTCTCCCTAGTAGCAACATCACATCTACAACCGAAGAGATTATTGTCACTTCCCTTGGAAACTAGAGGCATGAACCCACTATCGAGCATAAATACCCCCTCTTGGAGTCACTAGCAACTACTTGGCCAAGATAGCTACTAACAACGGAGAGCATGCAAGATCACAAACAACACAGACATGATAGAATCATAAAGACAAAACCATTAATCAAACCAACATAATAATCTCAATATCCATCGGATCCCCGCAAACACAATATGCATGATTACAAATAGATTAGATCTTGATCATGAACGGAGCTCACAAGATCTATACATGAAAGCACAAAGGAGGAGATACAACCTTCTAGTTACTACATGGACCCATAGTCCAAGGTGGAACTACTCACGCATCATACCGGAGAGAAGGCCTCTGAGATGATCTCCCCTCCGGCAGGGTGCCAAGAAGAACTTCATACCCCCCAATCTAGGGACGATGGTGGCAGCGGCTACAGACGGTTTCGTGGAGATTTGATCGGGTGTTTAGGGTTTCTGCATCAGGGGCTTCTTATAGGCGAAGGGGGCCGAGGCAGCGTCCAGGGGCCCCACACCCCTCCCAGGTGCGAGGCAGGGCCCACCAGCGCCTAGGGTGGGTCTGGCCGCCCTGGCCCGCCTCTCCGGCTCCCCTATGGACTTCTTGTTTCCCACGGAAAGTAATTGACTTTGATGTTTGTCCCGTCCAATTCCGAGAATGTTTCTTTACTAACTTTTCTGAAACCAAAAACAGCAGAAAACAGGCATCTGGCACTGTTGCAACTTGTTAATAGGTTAGTAGCAGAAAACATGTAAAAAGCACCTCAAAGTGTAGACAAAGCAAAGCAAAGTAGATACTAACAAGCATGGAACATCAAAAAATATAGATACGTTTCTGACGTATTGTAACATCCCAGCATTAGAGCTTAGAAATAAGATGAACACAGATGTGTGCATTGCATTCATGCATAGAAAATCCGAATAATTTTCGCGCTTTTAAATAAAAATTTGTCAAAGTGATTGAAGCTTCTCTCAACTTGATGGAATTGAAGTAGATCATCAAGTTGACTGCGATAAGTTTCAATATGACCTTTGCTAAAACCTTATTTTGGTTAAGGGAGATTTGATCTAAGGGTAGATCAAATGTAATAAAAGTTAACCCTAATATATTGCTTAATGATCTATATTTAATCCTTAAGTAATCATACCCTAGTATTCATTACACAACTCATGAATACTAAGTTATAAACATAACTTAAGTAATAGGAGTGTAACAACTAAATCTTGATCTATTTTAATCTCATCTACTTATACCATGTGTATCATGGAAATACCTAACTTTAACTCTTTAGTGAGATTGAGTAGGAAGGAAACCAAGTCAAGATCATTCACCATAAATCTTTCTTTCCATATCAATCCTTATGGAATCCTATCTCAATATCTATTGTTCATCATTGTTGAGTAATCAACTATTGATTCACCAATTCTTAAACTATCAATTCTTGATCTATCAACTCTTGTCTTTATCATAACAATCACTCTAAGTCCTTAGAGAATGAAGTAAGAAGAGGTAGATGGTAATGCTAGTTTTAGATATCATCTATAGGATGTGTTGGGGAGATGACCTCGGGTAGGGTGAAGACGGAGAAAGATGAAAGGAAATTGCCCGTCTAGTTTCCGAGTTAAAGTATGAGTCGGCCGAATCCTGTAGAGTTAGGCCGAGATAGGGAAGGGCAGAACCCTCGTAATAATGGCAAGGCATAACCCGGCCGAGATACTGAATAAGTCGGCCGAGTTAGCCTGAATAATCTTAATGCAGGAGAAGGACAAGCCGAGTTACGCGAGGCGGGGCCGAATGATACAAAGCTTGCAAGGGAAGAAGAAGCCTAAAGTCAAACTCTAGCCGCAGGCTAGGGAGAATCTGAACGGAGCCAAGCACAAGGGACAAAGGCGCAGAGTGACAGAGCGACAGAAGGAGGTCACGGAGGTGACAGTCCTGAAGCCCGAGGCACGCAGGAGGGGCCCTCTGGAGCCTTGCCGTCATTAGAAGGGAGACAGGGAAAGGAGGCCGCCAAACTACTATAATGGGACAAGCATATTCCTCGAATATGCTTGCCCCGTCAGCCCTAAAGGAACCCAAGGCTCTCCTTTATAAGGAGAGGCTTGGACCCTGAGGAGGGCATCGGCTCAATTAGTACCGTTAGGCTGGTAAAGTTCTTTCCTTTCTCCTTGAATACAGCTCAAGGAGCACTTGTAGCCCAAGGAAGGAGAAATAAAGATCTTTGCCTTTGTCTTCTGAGTGTAGAATCAACTGCATCTTCCCTCCCCAGATCCCTCTAGCATCCATTGGCCCCATACTTTAGCCTACCCATGGCATCTGTCGTGCCACCACCACGACAGTTGGCGCCCACCGTGGGGCCAGCAGCGGTGCTAGCTGGAGATTTGATCCGGACGGGAAACTTCATCAACACTGGCGAGCGCGTTGTTTCTGGCTTGGTCCGGAGATTCGGTCTCTGTGACTACGTCAGCGACAATGCAGGCAGCTTCAGGGGAAAAACTCCCCCGTGCAACGGTGTTTTCATCAGCTTGGGCGGGCACAGGGTCTACGTCGGCGTCAACATCTCCGGCATTTATCCTCACCAGGTTGTTGTTGCAGGAGAGCCACCCCTTAGCGTTGCGAGCCGTCCGCGCGGAGCGCATCCAGTGAGCAGCGTCGAGGTGATGGTTGTAGCCGGCGCGCAGGCAGGAGTAGCGGGTGCCGGATCAACCAGAGACCCTGCCGCGGGCGTACAGGTCGCGCCGAGGCAGACGGCACCACCACGCACCGAGGTAATCCCTCCAGTGACCAACCAGGCCGAAGTACAGGACACCACCCCAAAGGCACCAAGAGTAAGAGGGCCACCTCTGGAAAGACCAGAAAACATTCTTCAGGCAACCATAGAAAACTTGACTACACCTGTAGCGCCGATACTTGATCCGGCTAATGCTCAGGCAGAGTTAGAAGAAACCAGGCAAAAGGTGCTGGTAGAAGCAAAAAAGGTGTCGACCTTGCGGGATTCCTCAAACAGGACCCTGCGAGAATATGCCAAAGCTAATAAGCTTGACGTCGCTCCCGAATGGGTTGACGAGTTGAGGCTAAGAGGGAAGAACCTCATAGATGATATCAACAAGGAGCATGATGCTCATAAGGCAGAATCAGTTGATTTGGGCTTGCCGAGGTAAAGTACCCCGGCAAAAAACCTGAGAGCGGCAAATGCCGCAGCATTAGAGTTAGAGGGATTGACCGGCGAAGCCCGGCAGAAACAGAAAGAAAGAGTGAATGAGCTGGTGCGCATCGCGAACCAGCAAAACGAAGAAATGCTCAGGGCAGACCCGGCGAGGCCAGGGGCCTCGCGAATGGTTCACTCGGCTGGAGCGGCTCCTGCCTTGTCCGTGGTAGCAGCGTCCTCACCAAGAAACAATGCACGAAGGGACAAAGCGGTAACTTCAGGAAAAAGAAACAAGCAAATCGTTCTGTATGATCCGGTAATAGCTGGGAAAGCAAACGAGAACAGAGGCAATGAAAGCCGAGGTAATAGTGGTGAGAGGAATCTCGGCCGTGCTGAGAAAGACGGCGGAAGCCGAGGCAATGGAGACCTCGACAGAAGAGAACTCGGAAGAGGCAATCACGAGAACAATATCCCGGTTGAAGTAAGGAGAGAACCGCCGCTCAACCCGCAGCCAAGACATGAACCTCGGCAGGAAAGAGAAGCAAGACCAGCTCGCCACAATCAAGTAAATGAAAGGTACAATGATGGTTATTCCGAGATGGAATATGCGATCCATGGTGGAAATAACCACTATGGAATGCAAGACAGAGTTCTGTACAGAGATTTGCCATCGAATGATGCCAGAGTAAAGCTAGACCGGCTATACCGATCCGAGTTGCTGGAAGAACAGGGTCCACCGGGTCCGACGTGCTTCGGACCACGGATCATGGGCGAACCACCTGTGCCGAACTTTCAGCTGGCAAGAGGCACAAAGACATATAATGGGAGCACCAAACCACAAGACTGGTTGATTGATTATGCCACTGCTGTGAAAATAGCAGGTGGAAACTTACGATGGGCAGTATGGTATGTCCCACAAATGTTGGAAGGACCAACTAGGGTATGGCTGAATAATCTACCTGATGCAGCCCGTCCTACGACCGCTACTACATCTACTTCCACGAGCTCCCCAAGTGGACCCATGACTCGCGCCCGAGCCAAACTCCTTCAAGCTAAGGTGAACTCGCTCCTCTCCTTGTGTGACTTCGACACACCCTTGGATGGCCTGCTACTTCATACCCATACCTTGTGCATCATCAGGTACGAAGAGAAGGACCCATAGGACGGAGGAGCGCCAGCAGAAGAGACCAAACGCTCTCTGTCGCCAGCGGTACTACCGGGCCTGGCGACCGGTACTACCGCTTGGCGGCACTACCGCCCCCTGCTACCGCCAACAACAGAAGGCCCCAGAGCTACCCAAATGCTCTCTGTCACTGGCGGTACTACCGGCCTCGGATCCGGTACTACCAGGCCACGGCACTACCGCCCCTGCTACCGCCACCAACAGAAGGCCCCATCGCAAGTCCTAGGACGACAAGCGGTACTACCGGCCCAGGAAGCGGTACTACCGCATGACCGGTACTACCGGTCGAGCTGGACCGGTACTACCGGACCTGGAAAGTCCAGATCGTGTCAAGTCGGCCCAGCGCCTTGTAACCCTCTCTATATTTCGCTATTTGTTCCCAAAATACCCCTGTTTATGTGGTTGGCCTATATATAGCCCCCACCCTCTATTGTAAACCCTAGACTTGGATAATAATAGATATTAAGGAAACCCTTTGAGGAACTTATATCTAATTGTCTCATGCTCCTACCAAGGAGCACCGGATTATCCACCCCCCTCTTGGATCTTGCCTAGTGCGTTCAAGTTGTACAAGGCCTTGGGTTCTCGGTTTCTCGCCCCCAAGTCGTCAAGATCTCACCAAGCACCTCGTCCCCCGTTGTTGGCGTGGAGAGCGAGCTTCGCCCAACACCGATCCTAGGGATTATGTTGGACCGGTTGCCACCGGCGTGAGGGAAAGGCGTGTATCGTGTTTTGGTGTGCGTGTGTTCGTGGTTTTCATCTCCTTCCTCGATTTCATCCCCCGACCACCGCTTTCCCCTCGTTTCCCGTGGAATTCGTGAAAGATCGGGCCAACCCAAGGGTTACCCCTTAACATATTGGTATCAAGAGCACGGTTGATCACGAATTTCCCCCCAATTTTTCTTTTATCCACCTTAAAATCGAAAATCCCACCAAAAAGAGCCCCAATTTGCCTTTGGATCAATCTCTAAATTTGGTGAGTTTTTCGTGGTTTTGGTCCATAGATCTGTTGCTTTTGGAGTCGATCTATAGCCCCTGTTGTTCCTAGCCCAGCCTTTCGGTCAGATTTCCCACGGATTTGAGGTTTGTGTTAAGTGGATCTCGTTTTCGTTCTTGTTCTGTGACCAGCGGTACTATCGCCCATACCAAGCGGTACTACCGCCGTCCGGTACTACCGCCCGTACCAAGCGGTACTACCGCCAGCAACAGAAACATTTTCTCCTCTCTTGACGCCTCATTTTCGTTTGCTGACTTTCCCCTTTAGCTTGTTCTTGTTTCGCGTGTTTGTCGCCATCTTAACACAAGCTTCCGCATCAAAGTCACCCGCGCTCATTAACACCGCGACACTCGAACATCATCCACCACCAACGGTTGCAAGTCCTCAACAATACCAAAGGTATAACTTGCACCACTTTGACAACCCCCATATCTTCCTTTGTGTGTATCCATCCTATGAGAGCAACTCATTTTGTGTTTGTCTAAGCATTGTGCACTTGCCTTCGGAAAGTGAGAGTGTGAGGCCAAATACAAAAGCTAACATAGTAGCATAGAAAGGGAGAAAAAGGAAAAAGAATCAAAAAAAAAAGAACAAAAGAAAAAGAGAAAAAGATACATAGTCTCCCAATACAAAGAGAATACCAAGCTTGTAAGCCAAGAAAGAGAAAAGAAAGAGCGCACCGAGGCAAGTGCACAAATCTATTGCTTATCCTCTTGTGGCAAACGAGTTGTGGTATCTCCTTGAGTTGGCACGACAACCGAGCGTAGTCTTCGTTAGGACCTTTTGTGCTCATTTTCTTAGTCGTGCTAACCCCGTTTTTCTCCACGTGTGTGTTTTCCGTGTTTTTGGTAGATCATATCCTTTTGCTTTTGATCTTTGGTTCTTTACCACGTAGGACAATAACCTTTTGCTTGGATCATTTCGTTTGGTTTTCCATAATCCTAACCTTCCACCAAAAGCTTTTGAGAGTTGTAGCATATTTGTGTGTGAGTTTCTTGCCCATTTCACTTTGCACGCTTTTCCCTCATTTGTGTGGCAATTGGTTTGATATAATCTCCAAGGTGAGGTAAAAGGCTAACTCTCCGCACCCTTATTCTCCATATACAACCCTTGTTGGCTTTTCATCATGGACAGGCATGGAGAGCCATCCCAACCACCACAACCTCCGGAGGATGACACACAATTCATGACAAGATGGTACCATTGGAAGGTCCGAGGAGAATTCAACTACCGTTGTGAAGCTCTCGAGCGGCGCCAAGATGAACAATTTAGCGAGGCCCGTGTGGAATTCAAGAACATCGACAACCGCTTCGAAGAAGTCCGTGGCCAAATGCATGCCATGCAACACAACCTTGGTCATCAAAATGAAGCTCTTGGTCGTGCACTCGCCTCAATGGATGAGAAGCTTCAACGCCTCATTGATGGACTAGCAAGGCCACGCTCGCGCGAATCAAGCTCATCTCGGCACTCCTCAAGTGAATCAAGTGCACCTCGCCGTCACGCTTCAAGGCACCGGGATGGACCCGTTCTTCAATCCATGAGCTCTTCGCAAGCGGTACCATCTCCGCGTCACGCCGCAACGTCAAGCTATGATGGTGACCTCTCCGCAAGACCTCCAAGGCGCGAAGCGAACCGGCCACAACCAAGGGCACTTGTGATTCAACAAGAGCAACCTCACATGGACCACCAAGGCCATCGTCGTCGACATGTCCCTTCCACACCAAGTGAAGCATCCGAAGATGAAGAACAAGATCACCGTCGACGTGAAGCACTCGAAGATCCTCCAAGGCGTCATCATCGACATGATCGTCCATGTCGGCAACATGATGGTCATGACGAGCCTCTGCCACATCAAGAAGAAGAAGAGCAGCCCATTACGCATGCGGCTCGACGTCCTCCTCGCCACAGGGCGCAAGACAATGCTCCTCGGCACCACCCACGACAGGAACAAGAGCAAGCTCCCCAAGCTCGTCGTGAGGACCATCAACCTCCTCCTCGTCCTCAACCGCGTCAACAAAACGAGAAAGCTCCCCAAGCTCGTCGTCAACACCAAGTTCCACCACCAAACGCGGCACCTCAACAACCGCAAGATCAACGCAACAATCACCAAGCAAGACATGAGAGCTCGGATGATGATGATGACCGCCCAAATCATGGCAACCGCCGCAACCGGAACCGCAACGGAGAAGAAACTTTTGGCAAGCTCAAATTCACCATGCCAAAGTTCACCGGTTCCAATGAGCCCGAAGAATATCTCTCTTGGGAACTCAAGGTCGACAAGATCTTCCGCATGCACAACTATAGCAATGAGAAGATGATGGCCATGGCATCCCTCGAGTTTGATGAGTATGCCAATCTTTGGTGGGAACAAGTCCAACTCGCTCGCGAAGCAAAAGAAGAGCCTCCAATCGCAACTTGGCAAGATATGAAGGCTCATATGAGATCCCGCTTTGTTCCTTCACACTACACGCGTGACCTCTTCAACAAGCTTCAAACGCTTAGTCAAGGGACAAAGACCGTGGAAGAGTACTTCAAGCAAATGGAGCTCAACATGATCTGTGCCAATATTGAAGAGCGAGATGAACAAACAATGGCACGCTTCCTCAATGGCTTGAACCATCCCATCAAGCGCATCACCGAGTTCCAAAAGTACAACAACATGGTTGAGCTTGTGCACATCGCATCCAAGGCCGAGCGTCAAGTGCAAGAGGACATAAAGTACAACAAGCCAAAGACGTACTTCACCTACAAGCAAGCATCAACCACTACCCCAACAACAGCAAGTGGAAGCTCCTCAAGTACCACCAAGCTTCCCTTCAAGCCAACTCTCCCTCAAGGAAAACAGCCCCCAAGTGGCAAACACACAAGGGATGATCAACCATTCAATGGTGAATGCTACAAGTGTGGAGGCAAAGGGCACAAGTCGAATGCATGTGGGAACAATAAAGTTTTGTTCATCCATGACAACGGCGATGAAGAATACTTGAGTGAAGAAGAGTTTGATGCAAGGGTCAAGGAAGCCATGGCAAGGCAACATTTGGAAGAGGATCAAGAACTTCTTGTGTGTGAGCATGACGCAAGTCCATCGCTTGTGGTCACAAGGGTCTTGACTACCCAAGTCAATGAAAATGAAGACCAACGCTCGAACATTTTCCAAACTCGTGCCGGCATCAATGGGAAGTCCATCAAAGTTGTCATCGATGGAGGGAGTTGCCACAACCTTGCAAGCACGGAATTGTGTGAGAAACTCAACCTCACCCTCCATCCGCATAAACACCCCTACCATATCCAATGGCTAAGTGACCAAGGATCCGTCAAGATCAAGCACACCGTCTCAGTGACGTTCTCTATTGGGCACTACAAGGACACGGTGGAATGTGACGTGGTCCCAATGACGGTTTGCCATATGCTGCTCGGAAGGCCGTGGCAATATGACAAGCGTGCTTTGCATAATGGTCACTCAAACACTTACACCTTCAAATGGCTTGATAATACTTGTGTGCTGTAACCAATGACTCCTAGCCAAATAATTGCAGACAATGCAAAGGCTTTAGCGAGGGCGCAATACACAAAAACACCTTGTGAGAAGAGTGGTGAGCGAGAGAACCACACCATAGTGAGTGAGAGGTACAAGCCAAACTCGAGTGGAAAAACTAAGAGTGTTCTTCTTGCCACCAAAAGTGAGATGAGAGAAGTGCGGAACAACCCATCCATCTTGCACTATGTCCTTGTATGCAAGGGACTAGCGCAAGGAACTAACGACTTGACAAATGTTCCTCCTTCTTTGATGACTATTTTGTAGGAATTCCAAGATGTTTTTCCCGAAGAGCTTCCTCATGGCCTTCCTCCTCTTCGTGGAATCGAGCACCGCATCGACCTCATACCCGGCGCCCCACTCCCAAACCGCGCCGCGTATCGCACGAACCCGGAAGAGACGAAGGAGATCGAACGTCAAATCAACCAACTCATCTCCAAAGGTTTGATCCAAGTAAGCACTAGCCCAAGCGCGGTCCCCGTGATCCTAGTCCCAAAAACGGATGATACGTTGCGGTTATGCATGGACTGTCGTCCAATCAATGCTATCACCGTGCGTTATCGACATCCTATACCGCGTCTTGATGACATGCTTGATGAGTTATGTGGAGCCATTATATTTTCGAAAATTGATCTTCGCAGTGGTTACCATCAAATTCGCATGGCTGAAGGTGATGAGTGGAAAACCGCCTTCAAGACCAAGCTTGGTCTCTATGAATGGTTGGTTATGCCTTTTGTCTTATCTAATGCCCCATCTACCTTCATGCGTCTCATGAACCATATTTTGAGATCTCTCATTGGGAAGAGTGTAGTTGTTTACTTTGATGACATCCTTGTCTATAGCAAGTCACTAGAGGAGCATGTTACTCATGTTAAGGAGGTCCTTCAAATCCTTCGTCATGAAAAGCTTTATGCTAATCTCCCAAAGTGCACTTTTGCAAGAGACAAGCTGATTTTCCTTGGTTTTGTTGTCTTCTAATGGCATTGATAGTTGATGTCTCAAAAGTCAAGGACATACGAGATTGGCCCATCCCAACAAATGTTAGTGAACTTCGTAGTTTTCATGGGTTGGCTGGCTTTTACCGTCGCTTTGTGAAAGATTTTTCTACCATTGCTTGCCCCCTCAACGAATTGACCAAGAAAAATGTCACGTTTGTTTGGGGAAAATCACAACAAAAGGCTTTTGATGAGCTCAAAAAGAGGCTCACCGAAGCACCACTTCTTGCATTGCCGGATTTCACAAAAACCTTTGAGATTGAATGTGACGCTAGTGGTATTGGCATTGGTGGCGTCCTTATGCAAAATGGGCGTCCTATTGCTTACCATAGTGAGAAACTTGATGGCGCACGCCTCAATTATCCCATTTATGACAAAGAACTTTTTGCCTTGGTTCGCGTTCTTCAAGTGTGGCAACACTATCTTTGGCCCAAAGAATTTATCATCCATTCCGACCATGAGTCGTTGAAGTATCTTAAGGGCCAAGCCAATTTGAGTAAAAGGCACGCAAAATGGGTTGAGTCCATGGAGTCTTTTCCTTACATTGTCAAATACAAGAAGGGAAAAGAAAATGTGGTAGCGGACGCCTTGTCTCGAAAAAACACAAGCCTTCTTACACGACTCGAAGTAAATGTCTTGGGTCTTGATGACATCAAATCTTTGTACGCGTCCGACCCTTTCTTTGGACCAATATTTGCACAATGTTCAATAGACAAAGGGATTGATGATTTCTATTTGCATAAGGGTTTTATTTTCAAACAAAACAAGCTTTGCATTCCGAAATCGTCTCTCCAACTTTTGCTTCTTCAAGAGTCCCATGGTGGAGGACTTATGGGTCACTTTGGCCGTGACAAGACATATGACATGCTCTCCACTCACTACTTTTGGCCAAAGATGAAGCGCGACGTGGAGCGCCACGTCCAACGGTGCACTACATGTATCCAAGCTAAGTCTAAGTCCAACCCCTTTGGTCTTTATATGCCATTGCCTATTCCTCATGCACCTTGGTCGGACATTAGCATGGACTTTTTGTTAGGCTTGCCTAGATCTAAACATGGACATGATTCTATATTTGTAGTAGTGGATCGCTTTTCCAAAATGGCACATTTCATTCCGTGCCATAAGACCGATGATGCTTCACATGTAGCAAATTTGTTTTTCAGGGAAATAATTCGGCTACACGGTGTGCCAAGAACAATCGTCTCCGACCGCGACGTAAAATTCATGAGCTACTTCTGGAAGACCCTCATGGCCAAGCTCGGCATCAAGCTCCTCTTCTCGTCCGCTTCGCATACTCAAACTGATGGACAAACCGAGGTCGTCAATCGAAGTCTTGGCACACTCCTCCGGGTGTTGATAAAGAAGAACCTTAAAGACTGGGAGGAATGCATTCCACACGCCGAGTTCGCCTACAACCGCGCCAAGCACTCCACCACCATGAGGAGCCCGTTCATGATCGTCTACGGCTTCGAGCCTCTCACCGCACTCGATATCCTTCCACTACCACTTCATGAACGTGCCAATATGGACGTTGTCAAGCGCGCCCACACAATGAAGAAACTCCATGAAGACACACGAGCTACTATCGAGCAACAAGTCCTTCGCCAAGCATCAAGGCTAAACAAGAACAAGAAAGAGATAATTTTCGAAGAGGGCGACCTTGTGTGGATACACTTGAGTAAAGACCGCTTCCCCAAGGAACACGACTCAAAGCTAAAGCCAAGAGGTGATGGACCATTCAAAGTGCTCAAGAGAATCAACAATAACGCTTATGTCATCGATATCCCAACATCAAAGTATCTTGTGAGCTCGACATTCAATGTCAAGGACCTATCACCCTACCATGGAGAAGATGAAGTTGACAAGGTTGAAGAGTCGAGGACGACTCTTTCCCAAGGGGGGGGGGAGTTGATGCAGCCCGTCCTACGACCGCTACTACATCTACTTCCACGAGCTCCCCAAGTGGACCCATGACTCGCGCCCGAGCCACTCCTTCAAGCTAAGGTGAACTCGCTCCTCTCCTTGTGTGACTTCGACACACCGTTGGATGGCCTGCTACTTCATACCCATACCTTGTGCATCATCAGGTACGAAGAGAAGGACCCACAGGACGGAGGAGCGCCAGCAGAAGAGACCAAACGCTCTCTGTCGCCAGCGGTACTACCGGGCCTGGCGACCGGTACTACCGCTTGGCGGCACTACCGCCCCCTGCTACCGCCAACAACAGAAGGCCCCAGAGCTACCCAAATTCTCTCTGTCACTGGCGGTACTACCGGCCCGGGATCCGGTACTACCGGGCCACGGCACTACCGCCCCCTGCTACCGCCACCAACAGAAGGCCCCATCGCAAGTCCCAGGACGACAAGCGGTACTACCGGCCCAGGAAGCGGTACTACCGCATGACCGGTACTACCGGTCGAGCTGGACCGGTACTACCGGACCTAGAAAGGCCAGATCGTGTCAAGTCGGCCCAGCGCCTTGTAACCCTCTCTATATTTCGCTATTTGTTCCCAAAATACCCCTGTTTATGTGGTTGGCCTATATATATAGCCCCCACCCTCTATTGTAAACCCTAGACTTGGATAATAATAGATATTAAGGAAACCCTTTGAGGAACTTATATCTATTGGTCTCATGCTCCTACCAAGGAGCACCGGATTATCCACCCCCTCTTGGATCTTGCCTAGTGCATTCAAGTTGTACAAGGCCTTGGGTTCTCGGTTTCTCGCCCCCAAGTCGTCAAGATCTCACCAAGCACCTCGTCCCCTGTTGTTGGCGTGGAGAGCGAGCTTCGCCCAACACCGATCCTAGGGATTATGTTGGACCGGTTGCCACCCGCGTGAGGGAAAGGCGTGTATCATGTTTTGGTGTGCGTTTGTTCGTGGTTTTCATCTCCTTCCTCGATTTCATCCCCCGACCACCGCGTTCCCCTCGTTTCCCGTGGAATTCGTGAAAGATCGGGCCAACCCAAGGGTTACCCCTTAACACTACCAGCAGGCAGTATCAACTGTTGGTTGGATTTTGAAGAAATGTTCGTTAGCAACTTTACCAGTACATACAAGAGGCCAAACAGGCCGCAACAGTTAGCCATGTGCAAGCATAGGCTGAATGAAACAGACAGAGAGTTTTTAACTCGGTGGTGTAACCTGAGAAACTCGTGTGAAGGAGTTATAGAGTCGCAAGCAATAGCTTGGTTCGCTCAAGGATGTCGTTATGCCAGTGTGTTATGGCAACGACTGCAAACAGATATGCCAACCACATTGGCAGAAACCATCAGAATAGCGGACTCCTATGCATTGGGAGATCCGACGCAACCAGAATTAATGTCGGCAGATCATCGGGAGCAACAAGACCATTATGCAAGAGATTTGTCCAGGTCATCCAGGCGCAATGACTTTAGAGGAAGAAGAAGAGAAGAAAGGCCGGATTATAGATGTAATTCGGCCCAAGTGGCAGCGGTAGCGCAAGATCAGCCGAGTCACGGAACGACTCAACGGCATAAGAATGGTCCTCAGCAGTGGACACCAAGGAATGAAGGAAAAAGACAGTGGACCCCAGAACAAAAGAAGCAATGGCAGGAGAGGCCGAAGTACACGTTCGAATCTATGTTGGATCAGCCATGTAAATTTCACACGTCAAACCCAGCCAGGCCGGCCAACCATACGACCCACCAATGTGCATGGATGAAAAATGCAATGGGAAACCCCGCAGACATTCAGGCAGCACCTCTCCAAGTACATCAGCAGCATCAGCCGCAGTTGACTGGAGCAAATGCACAGCAACTGATGTTACCACCTCCTCCCCCGAGATATGATAACACAGACCGGAGAGATGCGGTGCATCAAGTGATGAACCAAGGCCAGGATGGAAGGACAAATCCAGGAAACAATGGACGCAATGATTACAGAGAACATCATCAGTCGTATTGCGTGTTCACGACGGAACAGCAAGACAAGCAGAGTGTACAGCGCCGGCATATGGAAGTAAATGCAGTTATGCCGGCAGTACCAAGATATGTGCCTTGGTCAGATCAAGAAGTAACTTGGAGCATAAAGGATCACCCCAAGATAATGCCGAGTCCGGGGTAGTATGCACTCGTATTGGATCCAACATTTGTTGGACCAAGCATTAATGTGAAATTTTCAAAGGTTCTCATTGACAATGGGAGCAGTATCAACATCATGTACAAAGATACCATGCATAAACTCGGAATATCGCAGAACAAGCTACAATCCACGAGGACCACTTTCCATGGGATAGTACCAGGGCTTTCGTGTGAACCCATTGGTAAGGTTCGAGTGGATGTGTTATTCGGCACAAGAGATAACTGCAGAGCAGAAAACTTAGAGTTTGAAGTGGTGGATCTAGAGAGTTGTTATCATGCTTTACTCGGACGGCCAGCATTGTCCAAATTCATGGGCAGCTGTCATGTGATCTATCTGAAAATGAAGCTACCCGGACCACAAGGAGTGATAACAGTAGCTGGGGATTACAGGAAGTCAATGGAATGTGCTTCAGTCGGGTCAAATTTGGCCGAGTCATTGGTTATAGCAAGAGAAAAAAGAAGGATTCAGGAGGTAGCAGCCCTCGCTCAGTCGGCACAGCTGAATATGCCGGCATTAGCCAATCCACATGGAAGTGTCTCCTTTCAGCCGACTAAAGAAACAAAGAAGGTTCAGATAGATGAGCAGTTCCCAGAGCGTACTGTTACTATTGGTGCAGGCCTGGATGCTAAATAGGAAAGCGAGCTCACCAACTTCCTCCGTGAGAATCGGGGTATCTTTGCATGGTCAACTCAGGATCTGCAAGGTGTTCCGAGGGAGTTGGCTGAGCACTCTCTGAATGTAAGGCCAGGAGCAAGACCGGTGAAGCAACCTCTCCGCCGCTTCGCCGAAGACAGTAGAAAAATAATAGGGGATGAAATAGCTCGGCTCCTGGCGGCCGGGTTTATCATGGAGGTGCTGTATCCGGATTGGTTGTCAAACCCGGTGCTAGTAGAAAAGAAGAAGGATGATCCGAATGTAGCCATTGTATGGCGAATGTGTATCGATTACACGAACCTGAACAAGGCGTGTCCAAAAGATCCTTTTCCCTTACCTAGAATAGACCAAGTCATTGATTCGACCGCTGGTTGTGAACTATTATCATTTGTAGACGCGTATTCTGGTTTTCACCAGATACCGTTAAATCCGGCCGATCAAATAAAGACTGCGTTTATTACCCCATACGGGGCTTATTGCTATCGCACAATGCCATTCGGCCTGCGCAACACAGGAGAAACGTATCAAAGATGCATGCAAAAATGTCTACACGACCAGATAGGAAAAAAATGTACAAGTATATGTGGATGATGTGGTTATCAAAACCAAAGAAAGAAAAACACTACTGGATGATATACGGCAGACTTTCGCGAACCTGAGAAGGTTCCGATGAAGCTTAACCCGGAAAAATGCACATTTGGCGTGCCAGCAGGAAAACTACTCGGTTTTCTCGTATCCAGCCGAGGTATAGAGGCCAACCCAACCAAGATAAAGGCAGTAGATAGGATGGAGTTGCCAAGGTGTCTAAATGACGTACAAAAGTTCACGGGTTGTTTAGCCTCGCTCAGCCGGTTTGTATGTCGGCTGGGAGAGAAGGCATTACCACTCTATCAACTAATGAAGAAATCAGATAAGTTCACTTGGACTCCACAAGCAGACAGTGCATTTCATGAATTGAAAAGGATGTTGGTCACAGCCCCCATTCTAGCTTCTCCATTATCAAAAGAGCCTATGTTACTCTACATAGCGGCTACCAACAGAGTAGTAAGTGCTATAATTGTCGTAGAGCGAGTCAAAAATGATAAGTCAGTACAGAGGCCGGTGTATTACTTGAGCGAGGTGTTGTCCGCTTCAAAGCAAAATTACCCACATTATCAGAAGATGGCTTATGGAGTGTACATGTCGGCAAGGAAACTTAAACATTACTTCGAAGAGCACCCCATCAAAGTGATTTGTGAAGCACCCATAGCCGACATATTGAGCAACAAAGATGCAAGTGGCCGAATAGCAAAATGGGCAATTGAATTGTCACCTTATGCTCCGCAATTCGATAGGAGAGATGCAATCAAATCTCAGGCTGTGGCCGACTTCTTCGTGGATTGGGCCGAGGTGCAATATGAGCCACCATTACCAGACCCGAATTATTGGACGATGCACTTTGACGGTTCCAAACTAAGAAATGGTTTGGGGGCAGGAATAGTGTTAACCTCGCCCAAAAGAGATCAGCTGAAATATGTGCTGCAAATACATTTTGCCGCGTCAAACAACGTAGCCGAATATGAAGCACTGGTCCATGGATTGAAGGTGGCAAAAGAGATTGGCATACGCCGAATCTTATGCTATGGGGATTCAGATCTAGTAGTACAGCAAGTCTCAGGCAATTGGGACGCATTGGATGATAATATGGCTTTGTATAGATTTCATGTGCAAAAGATCAGTGGATACTTTGAAGGGTGTGAATTTCACCACATACCTCGGGCAAAAAACGATGTCGTAGACACGTTGTCAAAACTAGGATCAACCAGGCAGTCAATTCCCCCAGGTATCGCCCTAGAGCATCTAAGGAAACCATCGATAACACCATCACCAGAGTCCGAATCCGTCTTTATTCCGGCAAATTCAGCAGAAGATAGTGTGCCGATGGAAATTGACCAGCAATATAACCCGGAATTCCCCAAGAGAAAGACAGCTGAGGTAAGCATAACTATGGAGAAAGCCGAGGTAGTTATGTCGGCAGAAAACATGGAAATAGACAGTGAGACCACACCAGAGAAAATCACACCTATATGGGCACAACCCATATTCTCTTTCCTTAAAGATGCGACTTTGCCGAATAATGAGGTGTTAGCAAGACAGATAGCAAGGAGAGCTAAAGCTTATACGATTATAAATAATGAGCTATACAAAAGAAGCGTCACAAGTGTATTGCAAAGATGTGTGAGTTCGGCAGAAGGCCAGGAGATCCTCCTAGATATACATCAAGGAGAATGTGGACATCATGCTTCATCTCGTGCCTTAGTGGCCAAAGCATTCAGGCATGGGTTTTATTGTCCAACGGCGTTGAAAGAAGCCAAAGAGCTGGTTGAAAAATGCAATGGTTGTCAGAGATATGCAACCAAGATACACATGCCATCGTCCGAGTTAAAAACGATACCCATTACTTGGCCCTCTTCTGTGTGGTGCTTAGATATGGTGGGACCATTTAAGCCGGCCCGAGGGGGGATGACCCACATATTGGTTATGGTGGACAAGTTCACAAAATGGATTGAAGTGAAACCAATAAAAAAATGCGATAGGCCCATAGCAGTGAAATTCCTCAAAGATATTATCTTAAGATATGGATACCCGCACAGTGTTATTACAGATAACGGCACAAACTTTGCAGAAGGAGCTTTCGCTAGATTTTGCCAAGAGAAACACATAAGATTAGATGTTGCCTTTGTGGCTCACCCAGCATCCAATGGGCAAGTGGAAAGGTCTAATGGACTAGTATTGTCCGGAATAAAACCACGACTCGTCGAGCCGCTGCAAAGGTCGGCAGGATGTTGGATTGAGGAACTACCAGCAGTATTATGGAGCCTCAGGACTACTCCAAATAGATCAACAGGTTATACACCATTCTTTCTGGTATACGGGGCAGAAGCCGTGCTTCCAGCCGACATAATACATGACTCGCCAAGAGTTACTCAATATATGACTTCAGAAGTAAATGAAGTAGCTCGGCAAGATACTGTCGATCTGCTAGAAGAAGCCAGAGAGCTGGCGCTATCAAGATCAGCTATTTATCAGCAGAACTTGCGACGATATCACAGCAAGAAGGTGAATCCAAGAGTGTTCAAAGAGGGAGATTTAGTTCTCCGACTGGTGCAACGCACGGCCGGCATGCACAAGCTGTCGCCTCCATGGGAAGGACCATTCGTCGTGAGCAAAGCATTGCACAATGACGCCTATTACCTAATCGATGCTCAATCCCCTGGAAAGAACAGGACAGACAAAGCCGGCGAAGAAACGAAAAGGCCATGGAATGTAGCCTTACTTCGTCCATTTTACTCGTAGCAGTCATTAGTAACACATTGTAAAGTAGTATCTCAAGATCAAGCACCAATTATGTTTCGAACCTCGGCATCCAGAGCAGTGACTCGGGGACTGCCATATGTTATTTCAATTTTAGGTTATGTATCAAACCTCGGCATCCAGAGCAGTGACTCGGGGACTGCCATATGTTATTTCAATTTCATGTTATGTATTAAACCTTGGCATCCAGAGCAGTGACTCGGGGACTGCCATATGTTATTTCAATTTTAGGTTATGTATTAAACCTCGGCATCCAGAGCAGTGACTCGGGGACTGCCATATGTTATTTCAATTTCATGTTATGTATTAAACCTCGGCATCCAGAGCAGTGACTCGGGGACTGCCATATGTTATTTCAATTTATGTTATGGATTAAACCTCGGCACCCTGAGCAATGACTCGGGGACTGCCCCAGATTTATTTCTAACCTTAATTCACATACTAAACCTCGGCACCTTGAGCAGCGACTCGGCATTATTTCTGAAATTTGGTTTACATACTAGACTTCGGTGCCATAGGCAGTAACTCGGGGATTGCCATATATTGTTTCGAAGTAGTGGTGAGCCTTTGATACAAGGAAGGTATCAAACTTCGACACTCAAAGTAAGAACAGCTCAATCTCGTATGATATTCGAAGTCTACACCCAGATTAATGGTCTAAACCACGGGAGTACAAAGGCAAATATATATCCCAAAATCAAGAAATTGCAGGCCGCCAAAGCAAGGATTCAGACAAACAAGACCACTTAAACAAAGTGATAACAATTACAGCCACATATGTCTCAGCAGCACACGGCAAAATAAATTCATACCATACAGAAGACGGACAAATATTCCATGTACATCATACGCCCGGCATACCGGGGATAAGAAATGACTTAGAGGTTTTTTAGATGGAGGGGTAATAACTTGGTCAGGGGCTGGGCACTCCGAGGTAGGTGGAACTTCGGCCGAGGTTGCCTCGCCCTCCACAGACCCAGGAGCGACTTCGGAGGAAGCCCGAGGCTGCTGAGGAGCGTCAGTTTGCGCAGTAGAATGCCCAGTACCTTTGGATGAGGATCGCGCGTCGCCATTGCCATCTGAGCTCGAACTGGAATCACCAGAAGTAGCCGAGTCATCCTCATTTTCTCCTTGCTTAGTTGAGTTGTTATCCGACGCATCCTCAACTAGGACCTCGTCTTCCGGGTTAGGAAGGAAACTCAGACCTTCGTTCCAGGTATGCACGTCGGCATACTCAACTAGCTGGAAGGCGCGAGCTTGCCGAAGAGCGACAAAGGTTGGGTCCTCAACCCAACGGGAACCAGTGCGCAAATTTCTCAAGATATCAAGAGAAATATCTTCATACCATGACATGATAACAGTGAGAGCCATGTCAGAACCAGCTCGTCCGGCTGATTCCCTCCAAAGACTTAGTTGCCTCTCGGATGCCATTAATCTTTCCACCAGCAATTGGACCTCATTGATATCAGGAGTCCCAGAAGTATTCGGCCAGAGAACATGGTAGGCTCGGATAGCCGCCTGCACCAAATCCCTGCCCATAATCTTCATAGGACCAACTGCAGCACCGACAGCAACCAGGAAATCTTCCATCGAGTACTCCGAGTCCGCGTCAACAGGAACACCTCGGCGCACACGAGCACTAAGAACCGCTTTAGAGCTAACGGGCTTAGCTTTTGGAAAATGATCTGCGCAAAACACGAATGCGTCAGTCGGCAGTAGGAAAAAAGAAAAATATAATCCGGCCGTGCTAAGAAGCTTACGATGAATATAACTCAGCATTATCTGAAGGTCTTTAGCCTAGTCAATCTTGCTCTTCTGAAAGCGAGCGATCTCCTCGCTCATTCCCCGAGTTTTCAGTTCGCAGCCTCGAGGAGCTCTTTATTTTTCTGCAGTTGCAGAGCTAGCCGATTTTTCTCCTCGGAGAACTCCTGGTCGAATTTTTCTAATTCGGACTTCTGAGAGAGCTTAAGGGCCTCCACCTCGGCGCGCAGGCGAGCTATCTCATCGTCTTTTTCTTGTAGCTGCGCCGAATGAGTAGCGCTTTGTTCTAAAAAATGCAGCATCACATCAGGCATGGGCGTGCAATCTTGGTGAGATGCTGCAAAGGTTTGTAACTCGGCTTTACCAAAGCCAAAAGAGATAAAAGAAACTTAGCGCACATTTTAAAGAGGGAAGGTATAAAGTAAAAGGGCAACTAACCTTCCAGGGTCTTGACTTTCTTCTCAAGACGGATGTTAAGATTATTGATGTTACCTGTTTACCAACAAAGTGAGCCGACATCTCACATACAAAACAGTAAGAATGTTGGAGATGACGAAAAGGATTGTTGACTTACCAGCTTTTTTCACCACAGGAATAACTTTCTCATATTTTTCTTCCAATTTTCTGTGCGAAAAAAGCAATCTTTGAAATTCGGCGGTCCGCCGGTCATGTGCAACCTAAGCAATAGAGCAAATGATGAATGGATATTCGAAGCTAAAACAGATCCGAGTCAAGCAAAACTTAACCCAGATCTAGGTGGCTGGATATTCGAAGATAAAACAGATCTGAGTCAAGCAAAACTTAACTCGGATCTAGGTGGCTGGATATTCGAAGCTAAAACAGATCCGAGTCAAGCAAATCTTAACCCGGATCTAGGTGGCTGGATATTCGAAGCTAAAACAGATCCGAGTCAAGCAAAACTTGACCCGGATCTAGGTGGCTGGATATTCGAAGATAAAACAGATCCGAGTCAAGCAAAACTTAACTTGGACCTAGGTGGCTGGATAATCCAAATTCAGATAAAGACAAATCAAGCAGAATTTAAGGCAGATCTAGTTGGTTAGAGGTTCGAATTTTAAGATAAAAATTCAACTGAGTAGAGAATCATAAAACTTCCAAACGAATAACAAGTTATTCGCTTGCAAGCTTCGGGGACTAGAATATATATAATGGCATCTGGAGAATCAATCAAAACTCCATAAAAAGCAATTACCTCATTCATCTTGTTACTATCAAGAACGATCTTGGCGGCTTGATGCAGGCGGCTGCTGATGTCGGAAAGCTGAAACGGCTGGCTGGCTGGGTTACCCTCGAACTGATCAGCAGCATTCCAGTTATTGGCGTATTCAACCAACGAGCCGAGGCTGTTCCCACTCGCCGTGCGAGTTAGGACTTTACCTCGGACGTGCTGTGTAACCACCGCTGCCGCTGGGCTTTTATGAAGAGCAAGCTGGGTACCGGCAGCCGGAGTAACGGATGCTTTGGCGGAGGCACTTCCTTTGCGCAGCACATCGGCTATACTCGGCTGAGAAGAGCCGACAAGACCTTTCTAGGAGGAGGAGGCTTTAGTGGCGACGGTTTTTATTGTCTTAAGAGAGGCATCAGTGGGAGATGATACCTCGGCAATGGGAACGGCGTCTTTAGGAGCCGGAGGAGTCACGGTCGAAGAGGGCGCCGAGATATGGACGCCCTCGACCGGGGAAGGAGTCACTGTGGGAACCGCAGCGACAGAAAGAGGCTCGGTAGAGACATCAGGGTTCACGGAAAAAGCAACGGGCTCGGAAGAAATATCTATGGGCCGAGTGGAGTCATCGTTAACGGAAGGAATCTCAGGTGCGTCGTGGCGAGGTGGCGTCCGATTCAAAGCTGGAGGAGATGTGGCGTGAACAGGACTGGGAATCCTGGTATCTTCAGTAGGCGGAGGAGACGGCTGCCGAGTCATACGACTCGTCATGCTGGGACCACCGGGCTTAACAGAAAGTGGAGCACTACGAAGATAAAAAAAAGGTCAGGTTAAAAAGCAGAAAGAGAGAAACAAGAAATACGAGCAAAAGAAACTTACCCTGCGACTCCAGGCATGGTCTTGCGCCTGGGAGGATTCGGAGCGGATTTCTTCATTCGTTTCTTGGGGGCCGACTCTGAGGCACCAGCGGGAGCCCCACGTTTCCCCGAGGTAACAGGGGGCCGGGAAGCGATAGGCTCGGCGTCGTGAACCTGACCGGCCGGATTAGCTAGGAAAGTAGAAGCCGAAAATGCATAAGAAATTGGCATTGCGGCAACTACCTCTAGAATTTGGACCTCGTCCGAATCACCTTCCTCCTCGTGGGCCGAGGTCTTGCCACGAGCATGAGCCGGAGCGAGATCCGACTTAGGGACGAACTCTTCCGAGTCCGGCTCTCCACTGTCCGGGGTATTCCGGTCCGCAGGCCATGGGAGTGACAAAACCTCGGCGTCCTCATTCTTCTGCTCCGCAAACCTCTGTAAGACAAGAAAGAGGAAGATTAGCAAAAACAGTTACGAGAACAATTATAAAGCAAGGCATTGGTGATTAAGCTTACTTCGGGAGGGGGATGCTCGCGGGTGAACGGCTTCAATCCCCAAGTCCAGTCCTCAGGCATCTCCGTCTTAAAGATAGCTCGGACACGCTTAAAGATGAGATAGTTGTCCAGCTCCACGGTCGAGACTCGGTTAGGGTCAAGAGGACCGCTCATGTAGCAGAGTTTGTGCATGCGCTTCTGGAATGGGCAGATTCGGCTACTGACGAAAGTAGCCATCAAATCTTCGCCGCGTAACCCGGCGCGGATCAATTCCTTAAGCCGAATCTCGAAAGCCTCGGCCAAAGCGTGACTCTTCCTCGGATTGTAAGTCCAGTTCTCCTTAGAAGGTGTGCCAATGGAGAAGGCAGGGAGCCGAATCTTGTCCTCTTTTCCCGTGTTCTTGACATAGAAGAAGGACTTGTGCCACTTCTTGCACGACTCTAGCCCCGTGGCACGAGGAAATACGGACTTCCTCCGAGGTGTAATGGATGCTGCTCCACATTGAGTAAGCAGCTTCTCGGAAGGGTGCAGAGACTTGTCTGGGACAACATTGGAACGAATCTGGAAAAACTTCGACCAGACATGCACGGACGGCCACAGGCCGAAATAACCCTCCGAGGCAGAGATGAAGGTGGAGAGAGAAGCGATGGCATTGGCAGGAAGATGATGCGGCTGAAGGCCGAAGTAATCCAGAAACTCCCTAGCAAAGTCGCTGAGAGGGAGACCAAAGCCGCGCGCGAAATGCGACATGAAGACTACATACTCGCCCTCCCTAAGGTCGGGAGAGGACTCGCTGCCGGGTAGGCGACAAGCTACCTCGGCGGGAATCCTCCGAGTCCGGATAAGCCACTCGATCTCGTGGCGAGTAACGGAGGAGCCCTGCCACGAGCCTCGCTCGGGCCCAGAGCCAGCATCATCATCCTCTATCAGGGCACCGCTAACGGATCTAGACATGGGCTCGCCGGAGAAACCCGCGGAGGAAGAACTAGCGGCGGAGGAAAGTTTAGAACTACAAGGCCCCGTCGTGATTCTATCCAAGAAACGGCGGCGGAGCGGAGACAGAACCGCCGCGCAATAACAGAAGAGGAGTTGAGATCTCTAGAGGAAAAGCCAGGCGACGGGACCGGAGAAACTCACCGGCGACGGCGCCAAAGCAGGCGAGCAGCAATAACAATGACGGAGCGGTGCGGCCAGATTCGTGCTACCAAGAATGCAGACGAGCGCACGGCGGCGGAAGCACGAGCGGGCGCGAGGGCGAGAGGAAGAAGAAGGGCACGGGCAAGCGAAAAGGGGAAAGTAAATCCCCCAGTGCCGCGCCCCTCTTTATAACCGTGCAACCTGCGAGGTAGTGGGATCGTGCGTGAGGCAGTTGACCGTGTAGATCGTGTACGTAGCACCAACGCACGATGATGAGGGGAATCGCACCAGCGGCCACACAGTGGGAAAGAAATCCACGATCCCCGATGGAAAAGGCACGCGAGGCGTCACAGAGCTGATGAGACAGGAGCATCGGCGGCTGTAGACTGACAATGAATACTGTAGGGGAACAAAAAACTAGAAATACAATGATGAGTAAGACACGTAGGACGAGGCGTACGCGAGAAGATAGGATGATACCACGAGCAAATTAACTCAGAAACAAGGCAAAAGAAATCTCCTGAAACTGATACGGCCCGGCCGAAGTTACGGGCAGGGCCATACCAGCTTCGGGGACTAATGTTGGGGAGATGACCTCGGGTAGGGTGAAGACGGGGAAAGATGAAAGGAAATTGCCCGTCTAGTTTCCGAGTTAAAGTATGAGTCGGCCGAATCCTGTAGAGTTCGGCCGAGATAGGGAAGGGTAGAACCCTCGTAATAATGGCAAGGCATAACCCGGCCGAGATACTGAATAAGTCGGCCGAGTTAGCCCGAATAATCTTAATGCAGGAGAAGGATAAGCCGAGTTACGCGAGGCGGGGCCGAATGATACAAAGCTTGCAAGGGAAGGAGAAGCCTAAAGTCAAACTCTAGCCGTAGGCTAGGGAGAATCTGAACGGAGCCAAGCACAAGGGACAAAGGCGCAGAGTGACAGAGCGACAGAAGGAGGTCATGAAGGTGACAATCCTGAAGCCCGAGGCACGCAGGAGGGGCCCTCTAGAGCCTTGCCGTCATTAGAAGGGAGACACGGAAAGGAGGCCGCCGAACTACTATAATGGGACAAGCATATTCCTCGAATATGCTTGCCCCGTCAGCCCTAAAGGAACCCAAGGCTCTCCTTTATAAGGAGAGGCTTGGACCCTGAGGAGGGCATCGGCTCATTTAGTACCGTTAGGCTGGTAAAGTTCTTTCCTTTCTCCTTGAATACAGCTCAAGGAGCACTTGTAGCCCAAGGAAGGAGAAATAAAGATCTTTGCCTTTGTCTTCTGAGTGTAGAATCAACTGCATCTTCCCTCCCCAGATCCCTCTAGCATCCATTGGCCCCATACTTTAGCCTACCCATGGCATCTGCCGTGCCACCACCACGACAGGATGGGAGTGATTGAAGGAAATCGAATCAATATGGTAACAAAGAAGATCACAAGGATGAATCCTGAAGATATATACCAAGGAGAAATCCTATTGGATTAAGTAAGCATAGTCCATGAATAGCATTCCTTAATCCAATAGAGATACTAAGAAGATAATTTCAATACAACTATAATGTTGTATTGATGAAGCCTTAATTAGCCAACTACAAACCTAAACTATAAAGGATCAAAGGATTATAATGACCATGCCTTATTCACCAAGATTGAATGATTAAACCCTAGTATAGATATATTATCCTAGGTTAGCCTTGACAAATCACATTAATATAATGTGAATTTGGAGTATGAGATACTGGAGTTAAGTAGAGACAAGATAGTATGATGAAGATGATGCTAGAGTAACATAGGATTATAGAAGTAGTAGTTTCCTCTGGGGAAATACTCACACTTGAGGTGACATAGTTTGATATAGACACCTACTGGAGTAATATTTAGGAGGATGAGAAAAATTATTAATAAGTTTAGAGTATGAATGGAGTTAGAAGTAACCACCTGATGGATTGGAGATTATTAATAATAGAATAGTTTGGTATAACCAAGTATGGACATGAGAAGATTATGAAAAGCTTTAGTGTCGAGCTCATTGGATTTATCAATGGGTTCAGAAGAATAAAAGGTTGATAAGAATATTCTTGTGAAGTAAAGCTCATCATGTTAGCACATGATGATGGATATAGAGAAGTAATATATCTAGGAAATGAATTCCTTAATTAGAAGTCCACGATTGTGAATTATGGAAAATAAGAATTCTGGATAAAAAACTAAACCCTAAATCTTTACCAAACATATTATCCATTTCATTTGATGGATCTATCATTTTAATTTCACAATGGTTCATAGGAATATTTTCCTATACCAACTTACTTAAGCACATCTTTGTCATTTTCAACCATCATTATCATATGTGCTTAAGAATTAACTTTATCAATTCTTTCTCATAAGTTATCCTAGAAAACAATTCCACTATTTTTACTTTGAATGGTGATATTACTAAAAATCACAAACACAAGGACAATGTGTTTAACCATTAATCTTTATTCACATCAACAAAAGAAAATAAGTATAGTAAGTACCTTATACCTTAGGGTGAGTAATTACAATTCAGAACTCTAAACTTATTAATAAGTTTTCTCATCAACATCTCATAAATATTCTATCTATAATCATTAGACAAAGTCTTTAATCCATTTCTCTAACCACTCATTCCATATGAGCATGGAATAAGTGGGGATCCAATATTATAAACCATCTTATCCTATACTATGTGATTAAACACATATAAATAAACCCTATGAATATTATTAAGCATTTTAAAACTTAATTACTCCGAATAAAAGTGAAAAACAATGTTATAGCAAAGGATATATATATAAAGAAAATAAAGAAACAATCACCTTATGTAATAAAAGTTCACAAATGATATTGAATACATTTTAGTAATTGCTGCAATTACTTAGCTGATAAATTTCTATGGGAAATATTCAAACAATTGAGTAATATAAAAATCTGAAAGTAAAATACAAAACACATAATAGAAATCGAAAAGAAAAACAAATAAAGAGAAAAAAATTGAGGAATCGGTTCCTGGCCCATTGCCCATTCCCCCTCTCTCTCTTACTCATCGCCACGAGCAGCCGAACACAGCCATCTGGCCCACTTGCAGCCCACAAATGGACCGTACGTCTTCCTCGCAACGACGCCGACCTTCCGATGCTACAAGCAGCTCGGTAGCCGCACCCTCATCGCCGGCGAGCGCCATGATCCGCGCCACCGCTTCCGGTCGTCTACAAGTATCCCTGGACGCCGACGAGAAACCCTAGCACGCCACTCCACTGCTCTTTCTTCCTCTCTCGCTTGAACACCGAACCCTAGCTCGCCGGAGATCATATTCTCTACCATCTCCGACCACCCCTTGATCCGTGGAGGTGACTATCAGACGCGCTGTGATCTTCTCCGTCGTTTGCCCCTACTCACGCAAGCCAGGGATCCCTCGGTCGACCCAATCGACACCTCATCTCCACCGCCAGACACCACTGTTCATCGTCAATCGCCGCCACCATGGACTTCCTCCGGTCACGTTGTCGCGCCCTACAGCTTCACGGTGAGCTACCGGTGCTCACTCACCCTCTCAAGTTCCTCCTTGCTTCCTCGTTTGTTCCCCCGACGAACATCAGCCACCGCCGCCGTTAGCCATCGTCGCCACCACTGTTCCGGCGACCTAAATCGAGCGGCGCCGCACTATAAGGTTCACTGCGACGTCCTCTTACCGATAAGCCCTAGCATCAACTCGCACAACTAGCAAATCCGTAGAATCGAAGGCTACTGTGAGGATCCCCATTGATGATGTCACCATGATGTCATGGTGATGTCATATTTAAATTTTCTTTATCATTTATTTCTTCTCAGTAATAATTCTGTAATAAATAACATGGCAAGGGTCCCACCAGTCAGTGACTGGGGGTAAGAATCGACCTAGTGAGAAAAACATTTCACCCCACGCTGACATCAGCATTACATCATAAACTATTTAGTTTATTAATTATAGAAATTAAATAAAATGATTCAATCTTATAAAATCAATAACTTTTGTTTTAAAATTGAGAAAAATATGTTTAATATATGAAAAATTTCAGAAAAATAAAAACTACAACTTAAAACTATTATCAAATATTATTATGATGATTATTTAAAATAAATATTATTTAATAAAGGTTTTATAAGTAATAAAACTTTGATAATTCATATTTTAATAATGGTAAATGTTAAAAATATAAATAAAATACCAAAAATCTTAGAAAAATAAGAACTATAATTAAAATCTATAATCATACATTATTATTTCAATTAATTAAATATTTGTTATTTATTAAGTATTTATAAAGTAATAGATATTATAAAAATCATATCTTATTATTTTTAAATCACAAAAATAAGTGTAATATACCAAAATGATCACAAAAATAATACCTACATGTTAAAAACATTATATTCCACTTTTGAGTTAAATAAATAGTTAAACACTTTTATAACTTCAATTAAAACCTATTTCCTTAAATTAATAATTCATATAAAGGTAAATAAAATTGTTAATAATGCTAAAAATAGCCAATTGAGTCTAATAAATAGTATTAGTATTCAATATTGATAATATGAAGTCAAAATGGTTCAACACATTTTAAATGCAATTTTATTGAATTATCCTTCAACCATAAGTGTAGATTATTCTATAAAGGATTCTTATTTATTAAAAATCTCCAAGAATAATTTATAATAAGATAAAACCTATTCCTTTACTTTAACTACAAGTTTGTAAACAAATCAAAACACTATAGTGAGTTCATAAGTAGTAAATAATATTGTTTACTTATTCACAAACCTTAACCACACCCTTATAGGGAGATAAATCCGTTTATACATTTATAATGTAAAGAAATCACTACTCAAATAAAAGTAATGCCATGCTTAAGTAACTTTAAAGAAACATTATGAAGTAAACAAGGTATAAGCATAATAAGCATTACACCTAAAGTCCATTTATGATTTTAAAGTTAAATTTACTCTATAATACTTTAAATACCATTCTAAAAGACTTTGTTGTGTGTTTTATAGTTAACTTTGGTCTGTTATAATTAAGTCATAGAGCATCTCAAGTCGAAACTATTCAAGCAAGCACAAACAACATCCACCACATTTAATTAACTTCGAAAATTGATTAGACCTTAATAGAGTAATCTTTTCTTCAAAAGTTATTCGTTTTGCCACTTCGGTCAACATATGACAATTAATAATAACCACATTACATTAAGCTTTACTTATATACATAGAATTGTTAACACTTAAGTTCATTATAAATGTCATCACTTGAAAGGTAAAACTTGAAAATAAGATAATTCACATGTAAGCAGTCCTTAAGTAGCACATCTCATTAGTATATCTTAATGTTGTATGCCATTATGTTTACATGTTGTTTCACACACACTCACAAACCTTAATAAGAAGCACATGTGTGAAACTTAATCTAAAAGGGCAACACATCCCAAGGAAACTCTTTCTAGTATCCAAACCCTAGAACCACGCTATCCTTGGGATTCAAGTTTACGAAAGTGCATTACATTACTTATGCATAAGAGCATTTTTCTTCTTTAAACATTAGTCCTTAACGGACCAATGATGCTGATTTCAGATATTGGATCTTATATTGTCTCGAAGACCGTAAGTGCATAATCTTGCAATCACAAAAGGTAAGTTCACACTTGCTCATGTCCTTTGATTATTTTCTGTAAATTATTTTGCAAATCCAGTGTTGTCATCACCTGCATTTGAAAAAGGACAGAAAACACTATTTTCATAATAATGTGATTATAGGTTATTTACCATGAGGTAATAACCTACTATAAGAGTTCCGATGGTAAAGGAACGTATTATCTAGGACTTAACAACCAATGTCGCCAGTGATTCCTGCGCCGTATATTACGCGTTGACCATGAGATTTGGAATGGGACGAAGAAGTCAACTGTATCTTTTCCCTCTCGCATGGAGCCGGATGTGCGGGTCGTGGCTGTTATCACTCGTAGCGTGCATATTATATGGTAATTTGTAGAGGATATGCAGCATATGGGTGGGATCCCTCAACGTCCCACGATAGTTCCGGCATCTAAACAGTCTGTACTGTCAATTGCCGTAATTCAATAGGTGGGCTGGCGCACACCAAGGAAACATGCGGGGTCGCGGAGAAGGCAGTGATTGGCTTGGGTCTTAGTCTGGGCCTCACACCAAGGAAGTGTGAACGGTTTCGCGGCCCGGATGTGCAACAAAGCTAAGATCTCTCATGGGTAAAGTAACGCACCTCTGCAGAGTGTAAGAACTATAACTTGTTACTCCCTGTTCCGGGAAGGAGATGTGAACGCGGCGGGAAAGGAACTCCATGAAAGTTCTGGTAAACCCGTGAAGGCTGACGGACATAGCTTTTCAGAATAAAAGCAACCTTTGAAGAAATGTTTATGAAAACTTGCATAGCCTACGACCTATGGTCTGTGGCTATAGTTATAGTGCATCAAACACTCCTTTTCTAGTGAACTTGCTGAGTGCGCTCGTACTCAAAGTATCTTCTTAACCCTTGCTAGATTCTGAAGCCAATAAGACGATGTCTACATCAAGATATGCTCCCAGAATCATCATCAAAAGCTAAAGCTTTTCAATAAAGTCGAGAAGGTCAACTTATACACCAACTCAAGTGAAGACGAAGTTACTGATTAGATAGGAATGTAATCTCTAGCCATAGAACCTATTTCTGTAGTGTATTGCGATAGCCGCAATGCCGGACCATTAGTTAAGATACTAGTCTTAATAGTATGATAGTTTTTGAGTTATTTATTTGGATTCTTCTTTGTAAGAAGATTTCTTTTCTCTCTTTAACCTAGAGTGTTCTCTGGATCTTGTGTAAAGAGTTGAGTTGTAACCTATAGTCATGTCTTGGACCTGCTGTGTTTCTGTTGTACCACTCTGAGGGATGTAATACTGGTGAACGGTGCTTCATTGGTGTTATGTCAACGACTATAGTGTACTACATCATGCAGTGGTATGATGGGTCACCGCACGTATCAACATCCCCAAGCTTAACTCCTGCTTGTCCTCGAGTAGGTAAGTGATAAAAGAATAATTTTTGAGGTGACATGCACCCTCACAATAAAGATCCAACCATTTGCAAGCATTGAAAGCTGGGATCGAAGAACTCTAAACATGTGCATGAAAGATGGAGTTCTAAAAATAGGACATAGTGTAGGGTTCGCAGCATAGAAAACAAAAAAATTCCTACGATGGGAACAACTATGTACCAAGATCTATCTACTAGATACAAACAACGGGCGGATGTATATCCGTAGAGAACATACCCTTGAAGACCGACAAAGCTTAACGAGTTAAACTCGTGGTTGATGTAGACGATCTCTTGCCGATCTCAAGATCGAGAGGAAGTCCTAGCGCCGCAAATCAGCAGCGCATCCATGCTCGCCGAGGCACTAAGCAACCTCCGCCTCCTCGCTCCAGCGATGCAGCGGAAGCACAACTCTTTCTTGCGAATAGCCACCAGGAACATTTATCTCGCTAGTCCGAGACCATGGGGATAAACTCTAGAGGGGAGGAGAGATCCTTCACGAGGAGGTGTGAGTGAGAAGTGAGGAGGGGGTGCCTTTTATAGGAGAGGGGGACCCCAAGGGGGTGGCCGACGCATTTGGGATGCCCCCTTGTCCTCCCCTCTTCATGTGGGTGGACACTCCACTCACAAAATTCCTTTAAATTCCCTCCACTCAAAATCCCACTCAAACTTGCTATTAAATTTCCACCAAATTTAATGCAAACTCTCATTAAGTAAAACTCTTTTTATTTATTCAGAATTTTGTCAATTACTTTAATGACAAACATTCACATATAACCCCTTGCTAGAATTCTATTTCACATGCAAAAACACTTTCTGCAATTTCACCCAAAAACCTGTTTCGGTATCTAGTGAAATAAATTCATGCGCTTGTTATTATTTCCGGCATGAAACTTTTGCTCCAATTGGATGTCGGTGTCTCTTAAGTGTGTCACCCTACGGTTCGTGAATAATGCGGACATGATCGAGACCCCTCTCGGATCAATAATCAGAAGTGGGATCTGGAGACCCATACTGACTCCCACACATTCAACGATGACTTTCTTGTGATCGTTGGAACCTTTTACGCTAGTATCTTAATCCCTTTGTTTCACGATATATTACATGTCTGAGATTCGATCATCGGTATCTCCATACCTAGTTTGATCTCGTTACTGGCATGCACTCTTTTCTCGTTCCCGTGATATAACATTCTAGTGATCAAATCACTTGCTTGCAAGCTAACCAATGTGATATCACCGAGAGGGCCCAGAGTATATCTATCCGTCATAGGGATGAACAAATTCCACTCTCGATCCATGGGCCTCAACATAACACTTTATTAGTTCTGAACCCATCTTTATAATCACCCTGTTACGGTGTGACGTTTGATGTTATCAAGAAACTCTTCTGGTGTTAGTGATTGACATGATCTCATGGTCTAAGGATTAGGATTACTTCGTAAGTTGTTATAGCAATATAAACTCAATGACTTTGATCGTAATGCTATAGTTTGGATGAATGTTCATCACACCATTACACTAATGTTGTGATCCCGTTATTAACAACACCCAATGTTCATGATCAGGAAACCTTGATCATCTTGTTAATCAACGAGCTAGTTTATGAGAGAGGCATAACTAGGAACTTTCTGTTTGTTTATTAAACACACATGTATTAACATTTTCGTATTAATACAATTATAGCATGCAAAATAAAAATCTATCATATACTTGGAATACACATAATAAAAACTTTATTATTGCCTCTCAGGGCATATTCCCTTCACATAGTAACTATGCATGCAACATGAAAGGCTACACACAAAGATCATGAATAACATGCATTGAAAAACGTTTGTTTGTTTCACATACAGAAAATATAGCATAGTGGCAATCAGATTGTCCCTCAAAGAGTAGCAGTATAGATGCATATGACACTTTCAAAGTTCACAAGGGTGACTAGAAACAAATAGCACAAGAACAAGTAATATCACAATATGCATCAACCAATAAGCTTTGGAACACTGTACACAGAATGACAACTATGCTCTCTTAATGGTGCCTAAAGGTAGAAGGTGGAGACTCGGTAATGGTGGAATAAAGGACCTTTGTAAAGGAAGCAGTGATTACAAGTTTCAAAAAAAGCTTCCAAAAATTATGGTACTTGTTAGCTTTCAGCCCTCATTGCCCCTATCATAAGCATCTTGAAGTGATTAAGGTTAAAGTGGAAAAGATGGAGTATATGCTTGACGAAGTATAAGTTGGCAATCTTAAGTCCCTTGAATACGAGGGCCAAACCTCATGCATACTCAACTTCAGTCACAGGTAAGTTCTTGTCATTGTAAGTATTTGCATATCATTGAGAACCGCCAACGGGGTACCCCTTGCACATGGTACATGAGCTTTCTCATAACCAAAATGATAAGGCAAGCAGGCAATGAGCATCTCAGCGATATTTTTATTTACTATATGCATAGCTTTTTATTGAGGATGCTTCATAGATAGCTCACTATGGCGATGCTGCAAGTTTTCACCATGATTAGGCATGGCTTAGGCTAGCGGCCCAGGCGTTTCTCTAACACATAACACTTACTCCATGGACTTACAAGTTCCCTCTTTATTTCACACCGGTGGCATCCATAGACAAAATAGCATGATATCAACTGAGTACAAAGTACACGTGCAATGTTGAAAACGTTCCCCGTGACAGCACGGTTCTGCTAATTCCAACGTATAAGTGCAATCATATACAACATAGATATCACAATGGTTCAAGTTTATTAGGGGCAAAGAATATAAAGTGTGCCATCAAATTTGTGAGGGCTTTAATCACTAAGTTTTCACATAACAAAATAGTTTTTAATTGGAAGATAGGTAAGAACAAGAATATACTTGGAATGGTGTAACACACCATGAATAGGAGTTTATAGTGGACACTTTGGAATAACTTGGTTTCTTGGGAGTTAGAAGCATGAGTAGAGCTTACTCATACAAGTGGAGGCTAGCAAAAGACTGGGAGCAACCAACTAAGAGAGCATAATGGCCATAATCATGCAGAGCAACGAAGCATTACTAATCAAAGCATAGAGTGGTACTACAAGTCAAGGACTAAATGATCATAGAGGCTAATGATGACTTGTTCAAAGTCATAACATGGTGTGATCATGTGACAAGTCAACCCAAGCAAAGCATCAAAGGATAATACCACAATACTGTACTTTTGCATGCTAAAACAACGCATAATTTCTTCAAGGCACACTAAGCAATCCCAATTGTTTGGAACAAGACATGCTACAACAATAATCACTAAGCATAATGTCAAAACAACACCTAGCATGTCATGCTAAAGTCTAAGTCAAATTCAATGCAAGGTCCTCTTTCACTTCAAGCAAGAACTTACTACTTATTTCCAACACCAAGCAAACTTATTTGCAAAACAACACAGCGATAACGGGGGTCCACACTATTTTATTCAAGCAAACTAAACAACCTAAGCAAAGAAAACGAAAACTAAGACGCTCCAAAAACAACACAACTGTGCATGAAACAATAAAAATGAAGTGTCTAGACAGACCAAGCTTGAGCTTTTGTCCATTCTTCATCACATTGCATCATTCTCTCTACACCTGAAATGTTTCCTTCATACAAAACTCCACACAATCTTCATTAGCAACAGTAGTGTATTCAAAAGATATTAGACCTCTGGCAAAGCTTTGGAACAGCAAGGATTTTCACTAAAAACACAAGCTACTGTAGCGACTCCTTCAAAAATCTCAATTTCCCAAATAGAATTCAAAAGGGAATTAATAAGAAGCAAATGCAAATAATGGCAGAAATCTGTCAAAACAGACCAGCATGTAGAAACCGATTTTTTCGAACATCTTCTGGTGCTCAAATCAAAAAGTGTTGAACTAATGAAAGTTATATAACATACTGGGGGATTAATTCGTAAATTTTGAGATCAATCCGAGTTACAGAGACTCCTCACTAATTTTTATGGTGGAGGACAGAAATCTATTTCGAGACAGCAACTCCCCAAATCTTATTTCCCTCTTATTAGAGGTCATTCTTGGCACAAAAAGCAAACAAAAAGGATAAGGAGAGGTCATTAATAAAGTAATAACTTCCAAGACTCAAGGAAACTCTTGGATTATCTCCCAATAAGTACTTTTCTTTAACGCCTTTAAGTTAGGCACAAGAAGCAAGAAGAATCAAGTATTTTCAAATAAGGAAGCATTAACATCAATACTTGCAAAATCTTCAACTATGAAAGGTATCTCATCCAAATGAGTTTTGGAGGATCCCTTCTCATCTCTCTTCGGTCTACTACTTTCATCAAAGGTATCTCATCAAAAATGAGTTTTAGTTTTAGGAACAAGAATTGTATGAAGGGGTTAAGGCTAACAAACCTAGCCTCCAACATATGAACTAAAGAAGTTGCAGAAATATCATAATTAGGAGCAAGCTCTGCTATAGATTTATCCTCAATATCTTCATGTTTGCTAACATGATTAAAGAATTCTTCAATATTATCTTTCCCAATTATGCAACCACTACCTATTGCAAGATCTTTCAGGGCGAATTTGGGGAACAACATGGTGAGCTAGAGCAAGGTGGCAACTAGAGTAGGAACTAATTTTTTGGGGGGTTTTTGAATAAAGAAATCAAACCAAACTAGACTAATTTTTTTTTTGAAAAGAGGCAAACAAAACCAAGCAAAAGAAACAAAGCAAACAAAAAACAAAGTAAAGAGAAAGGAAGTAGAGGACTCCCCTAGTGAAGACGTCCTTGGCCTTCCCGGCAACGGCGCCAGAAAGTCTTGGTGATGCTTGACGTGGCACTTCGTTGGTAACCCCAAGCGCAGGGTGTGAAGAGCAAGCAACAAGTTTTCCCTCAGTTGAGACCGAGGTTATCGAACCAGAAGGAGGAAGGAAACGTCACACAGGTGTTGCAAGAAACGCGGAGACCTACACAACACAAACTCAAGACTTTGCCCCAATAAATTAGTGAGGTTGTCAAGCCCACCGGTTTTCTATAACAAAGGATTAAACGTATGGTGTGGAAGGTAATGGTTTGCAGGAAGTAAACAAGTAATAGTGAAAGATGTATCAATGGTAAAGATTGGAGCGGGGTCCATAGTTCACTAGAGGTGCTCTCCTTAGATAAACAACATAACATGAAGGGTAAACAAATTACAGCAGGGCAATTGACAGGAACTGAGCAAGGCATAACAATACAATTACTAGTCAGAAAGATCCTATGAGATTCGATTGGGCAATACAACAAGATACATAGACCGCCATCCAACTGCATCTATGACTAGAAGTCCACCTTCAGGTTATCATCCGACCCCCCTCCAGTATTAAGTTGCAAGCAACACACAACTGCTTTAAGCAAAGTGTGTAAGGTAAACAGTCCACATGTTCCATGAACAAGAGACCGTTGTTTTCTCCCTAGTAGCAACAGCACATCTACAACCGAAGAGATTATTGTCACTTCCCTTGGAAACTAGAGGCATGAACCCACTATCGAGCATAAATACCCCCTCTTGGAGTCACTAGCAACTACTTGGCCAAGATAGCTATTAACAAGGGAGAGCATGCAAGATCACAAACAACACAGACATGATATAATCATAAAGACAAAACCATTAATCAAACCAACATAATAATCTCAATATCCATCGGATCCCCGCAAACACAACATGCATGATTACAAATAGATTAGATCTTGATCATGAACGGAGCTCACATGATCTATACATGAAAGCACAAAGGAGGAGATATAACCATCTAGCTACTACATGGACCCATAGTCCAAGGTGGAACTACTCACGCATCATACCGGAGAGAAGGCCTACGATATGATCTCCCCTCCGGCAGGGTGCCAGGAAGAACTTCAGATCCCCCGATCTAGGGACGATGGTGGAGGCGGCTATAGACGGTTTTGTGGAGATTTGATCGGGTGTTTAGGGTTTCTGCATCGGGGGCTTATTATAGGCGAAGGGGGAGGCCGAGGCAGCGGCCAGGGGCCCCACCCCCCTCCCAGGCGCGGGGCAGGGCCCACCCGCGCCTAGGGTTCCGGCTCCCCTCTAGACTTCTTGTTCCCCACGGAAAGTAATTGACTTTGACGTTTGTCCCGTCCAATTCCGAGAATATTTCTTTACTAACTTTTCTGAAACCAAAAACAGCAGAAAACAGGCATCTGGCACTGTTGCAACTTGTTAATAGGTTAGTACCAGAAAACATGTAAAAATCACCTCAAAGTGTAGACAAAGCAAAGCAAAGTAGATACTAACAAGCATGGAACATCAAAAATTATAGATACATTTCCGACGTATCAGGCAGCAAACCTCCTTTGCTCCGGTGATGAACTTTGTGGTAAGTCGGTAGTTCATGTTCCCGTTACTATCTTTTTTGGATTTGTGATATGCCAAATTGTGTAATATGTGTCATTTATTTGCTTGGAATGCAACGCAGGGAGGTACAGAAGCAGGTGGATGAGTTGGAGGGCGCTTTGGAGTTCCCGAGGGACGAGGAGGGCAATAGTAAGTTAAGGGGTTTCGTTAGGAAGCAGGCACAAAAGCTACGACGCTTCGCGAACTTGCTTGGTTGTCGGGATCCCGAGGTTGTTGCGACGTCGTCCAAGCAACTGGCAAAGTCCACTTCACGAGAGGAAAGCAGCCCCGACGAGGAGCAATCTTCCACGGTAAGAGATAAACTTGCGGCGATGACATCTTTCTTGAATTACCATGTATCACTCTAATGAGATCTTTGATCTTATTGTAAAGGCCGAAGACGAAGACGAGGCCGTGCCAGACGACATGACATTGGAGAAGTATCAACGAAAGGTACGGTCCGCAATCAAGCTAAGGCCAAGAAATCCTCCTGTTGTCGAGTCCGATCCCGAGGACGAGTCGTGCCAGAAGAAGATTGCTCCGAGGAGAGGAGGCAAGAGCAAGCGTGCTAGAAAGTAGTTGCTCTTGTTGTCGTTTTAACCATGCTAGAAAGTAGTACTTCGATGTTGTTTGAGACTATGTTGGTTCTATGACAATGTTGGTTGAGACTATGTCATTTGAGACTATGTTCTATGACAATGTTGTTTGAGACTATGTTCTATGACAATGTTTGAGACTATGTTTGACAAAGTTTGAGACTATGTTGTATGACAATGTTTGAGACTATGTTGTATGACAATGTTTGAGACTATGTTGATACTATGTTGTATGACAATGTTTGAGACATCTTCTAAGATATATGCATTCAGACAACTACCTCCAGGCATGTGGCGCCATGGACTGTGGCGCTGCACAAGCACATGCAGCGCCATGAGGGCAGGCGTCGCACCCTCCCAGGCCTGTCGCGCCTAGCGCCGCACACTCCCAGGCCTACTGCGCTGGGCGCCGCACCCTCCCAGGCCTACCGCGCCAGTCCGCGTGGCGCCGCACCCTCCCAGGCCTGCCACGCCAGCCTGCGTGGCGCTGCACGCTTCACAGGGTTCCTTCTCGGTTTGACAGGAGGTATTCATGCTGCGCCAGGATTTGCGAGGCGCCGCAGCTGTACGTGCAACGCCGTGACATCTGGTGCCGCAAGTCAAGCTCTACCACGCCAGCCCGCGTGGCGCCGCACGCTTTCCAGGACTCCTCCTGTCAAATTGATAGGAGATATGCTTGCCGCGCCAAGATCCGCGAGGCACCGTAGTTGTACGTGCAGCACCATGGCATCTGGCGCCGCACCATTCAGGCATGTCGTGCCAGCCCGCGTGGTGCCGCACGCTTTCCAGGACTCCTCCTGTCGAATTGACAGGAGGTATGCTTGCCGCGCCAGGATCTGCGTGGCGCAGGTGCTGTACGTGCAGCGCCGTGGCATATGGCATCGCACGCTTTCCAGGACTCCTCATGTCGAATTGACAGGAGGTATGCTTGCCGCGCCAGGATCCGCGTGGCGCGGCTGCAGTACGTGCCGCGTCATGGCATCTGGCGCCGCACCATTTACGCCTGCCGCGCCAGCCTGCGTGGCGCCGCATGCTTTCCAGACATACATTAGTTCAACCATCACACATCACACACATACATTAGTAAGTGTCTGATCAACATCAAACATACATGAGTAAGTTTCTAATCAACCATCACACATACATGAGTTCACCAATCACACATCACACATGATAAATGAGTAAGTTTCTGATAACCTTAGTTCACCCATCACACATAGTTCGAACATCACACTAAGTTCACCCATCACACTAAGTTCAGACACAAATAATGATAACACGTCTTCGACATCACGAAATAGAGCACTTGCTAGTACGTGAGCTCCTGGTTACATACTCAAAGTCTAGAGCAGAGGCCCTTTTCCCTTCTTCTTCCTCTCTTCATCTTCCTCCATGGAACACCACGCCGTTCGACGCAACCTTTCCCTCTCCGCATCACGAGCCTCCTTAGCGAGGTGCTTCTGTTCCTCCTCTTTCTTGCGGAGCTCGTCATCATGTTGCTTATGCTTCTTTGCCATCTCCTCGTCACGCAGCCCTTCGTAGTAGCGCCTTCTTTTTATGGAAAAATCGATCTCTTGGATAGTCTTGTTGGATTGAGGTTGCTCGAGATCTACCCAAGTGTAGTACCTGCATACCGGAGGGAGGGACTACAAGAAAGTAGTGCATGTTAGAGGCTATGATATGGAATAGTTGGGACACATAAAGAACTAAAATGCTTTGTGCCTACCGGTGGAGTGTCGTATGGGTTGCAGCTGCGCTAGGGAGAGCGATTGTAGTTGGCACACATAAAGAACTTCTTCCCCAACTATCGGAATAATAGTCTTAGGACTGCTTAACGGTGCAATTGGTTCCACACCAACAAATAGGAACCTCCTTTCCATGGGCCTTAGAAGTACGAAACGCCTTTCGTGGCCTTTCCTATTGGTCGACGCAAGGTGGCCTAGCATTGGCCCTCCTCTTCCTCTCTTCATCTTCCTTCTCCTTTTTCCTCTTCCGCTCTTCCTCTTCCTTCTCTTTTTTCCTCTTCCTCTCCTCCTCTTCCTTCTTCCTCTTCACCTCGTCCTCTTCATCCTTCTTTTTAGCCAGGTAATAAGCAAGTTGAACTACCGAATCAAATTCCTTCCTCTTCTTCTCTTCCTCAGCACCTTCCTCTTCCTCTCTTCCTCTTCCTCAACTTCCTTCCTCTTCCTCAGCTTCCTTCCTCTTCCTCACCACCTCCATAGCGTCTGCCCAGTACTTCGAGTAGTTCACACCTTCCCCATCATTGTCCTTGTTGGGTTGAGTCGCCATACCTATTATAAGAATGAAAGGTATAAGTTAGTTAAGTAAGCATGAAGGTGAAAATTTGGAACAAGATATGTAAAAAACATGTCACTATATAAGAATATACATACGGAAATGGTCCATTTAGGTATGTAAACATGCTTGTCCGATTAGGAGCTTGTTGCCTAGGAACTTGGTGCCTAGGAACTTGTTATGAACGACCTCTAGTAAGCCCAATTTGCCTCCCTCTTTGTTGCCTATGAATTTGTTGGCTACTTCTCGATTGGCTAGGAATTTGTTGGCTTGGACCACTTTGTTGGCTACTTCTTGGTTGGCTAAGAATTTGTTGGCTTGGACCACTTTGTTGGCTACTTCCTGGTTGGCTAGGAATTTGTTGGCTTGGACCACTTTGTTGGCTACTTCTTGGTTGGATTGGAATTTGTTGGCTTGGACGACTTTGTTGGCTACTTCTTGGTTGGCTAGGAATTTGTTGGCTTGGACCACTTGTGCTTGCTTCATTTCCCTTTGACGTTTTCCCTTGTGTTGCACAACTCCGTGCATTGTGTCCTTCACCACTACACTTCCCACAACGAGATCTCTCATGAGGTTCTTGAAATTGGTCGTTTCCCGATTCCCGCGCACCGACATGTCCCCATCTATCCATGTCACCTTTAAAACGCTTTGTCTTGCGTCTACCACGTTTAACGACCTTCCATTTCGGACGGGGCCATAGTTGGAGTCCATGGTACTCCGGCCATTGTGATTGGTCAAGGTATGGATGAAATCTAGGAGCCCATGTATCTTTTGTCTTCATGATAGAGAACTCGGACTCTCTAACGGTGCGCCCGTGATTATAATCCACATGGCATTTTCGAGACGCACATAGCAAGTGAGAACAAGCTAGATGGAGCAACAACGGCCTTCCGCATGTGGAATCACAATCCCTTGGAGAGACCTTAAAGGCTCGGCCTCCGTGTTGGACACCATCCGAAGTGGTTCCTCTAGGCTCGACCACCTGGTAAATGAGCTCGTCGTTATCAAAAACCGTGGCAACTTGGGAGTCCGCTTTTCTTGACTGAAATGTCCTCCAATCGTCAACCCTGGGTGGGAACTCGTACTTGTACTCCTTCTTGTTTTGTCCCGCAATTTGCTTATCGGTTTCAAGTGAGTAGTTCAGAAAATACCCATTTAACTTGTCAAATGTGTATCGAACTATTGCAGTGACGGGCAATGCACGGACACCTTTAAGAACCTTGTTGAAGGCCTCTGCCATGTTGCTTGTCATTTGACCATACCTCCGGCCATCCTCATCATAAGCCAGTGCCCACTTGTCCCGGAGTTGAATGTGCTTATTGAGAAACTCTTGACCCTTGGAATCGAGTTTTTTGTTGTTCCGCAATCTGAGATATAGATTTGTGAAACATCGGTCCGTGAAAGCAAGATAACAATCTTGAAGATCATCAGCCAACTCCTTGCTCTTACATGCCCTACAGAAGTTGGAACAGAAATGTCTCATGCACCATCGGTGGTGTAAAGGAGGATGCCCGGGAATGTCATCGTCACCGCGTTGGGAATTCCTTGATGGCGATCTGAGATGACACATATTTCCCTATCAAGAGGTAATACTTTCATTCTCAAAGACAGAAGAACCACTCCCAATTAACATTGTTCTCCGCCTCTACCAAAGCAAAAGCCAAGGGAAGCAACCGGTTGTTTGCATCATTTGCTATTGCAATCAAGAGAGTGCCACGGAACTGCCCGGTCAAAGAAGGTGCCATCCACGGAGATTACCGGCCTACAATGTTTGAAGCCCCTCACGCATTGCTCGAATGCCCAAAAAGCACGCCAAAATATTCGAACATTTCTTTCATTACGAACCATCGTTTCGGTGCCATATGGCTCAACCACATGAACCATGTCCGGGTTAGCATCGGCCATTGCTAACAACAACCTAGGGATTCGGCTGTATGATTCTTCCCAACCACCGTACAACGTCCTGAATGTGGCTTGCTTCGTCTTCCATGCCTTCCCATACTTCACCTCATAGTGAAAGATTGCTTCCACGAATTCCATGACCATCTTGATGGTCATTGTCGGAAGTGAAGAAATTTGGTTTGAAAGCCTAAAGGCGAGGAAGTCAGAGGTCAGCTGTCGGTGCTCGTGCTTCATATCTTTGACATCCACCCTTTTTCCATGGCACATGTGCGTTGGCACACAGCTTGAAATGCGCCAATCGGCCCCCCTTGTATGGTCTTGCCCGCACAATCCAAGGACAACCATCATCCTCGCATTTAACCGTGTAACGCTTCTTCACGTCCGAGTGAACCACCGTGAAAGGACGATGATACCTAATAGAGAAGTTCTTGATCCATTGCTTAAGTTCCAACAATGTGGCAAACCTCTGTCCTTTTGAAATCCCATTCTTCTCGTGACTAACATCCCGATAGAAAGTTGGCCTTGGTCCAAGCACTACACCCTTGCCGCCATCAACCGTGGCTTCATCCGCTAGACTAAGATCACGAAACAAGGGTACCCGATGATCCCTGCCCAATACCTTCTCATGCACTTCGGTCGCATCCTTAGTGAACCCCTCCTCATCAACTTCTTCATTGGGACCATCCTCATCCGAGTCTGATGCATACATTCGAGAATACAGGATGTCATGATCCATGTTCTCTTGTGTATGATATAAGTCCAAATTTCCAATAGTGTTGTCACAGAGCTCAACCTCCCTCTCACTATCCCCATACACATCATTCTCCTCTTCCAATGCTTCATCTTGGTTCTTTGAAATGGGGCTCAAAGATGTCCTCAATTCATCTTGTTGGGTCAAAGGAGGCTCAATCAATTCCTCTTGGTTCATGGGTGGAGGACTCTGAGCTTCATATGGGGAGGCAACCGGTATGATACTCCTTTGCATATTACCATCAACCTTTTTGTGGCAAATAATTCAAGAGCTTTGTCTTGTGATTCGGCCACCACTTCCTTGTATGCAAACCAACGTTGCTCCGAGCTGATACGCATTGTCTTCCAACGGTTGTGCATCCCAAATCCCACATTGTGCCTACCCTCCAACTCAACAATATCACTAGGATCCATCCAATTCAAATCTACCTGAACTTGTTGTAACACCTCCGCATAGTTTGGACTACGATCAAACACCAAGTCAATCTCATCCGGGTCCGGCTCAATATTGCCTCTCAAGAAAGCTTCCTTGTCCATATGATGAACATGGACAATTCTAGCCATCCCTAAAATAAATATAAGAACATAACGGTAGATAAATTCAATAAGTATCTATGCCAAAATTTACACTAACAACAAGCTCATACAACCATACCCTAACCCTAACCCTAACAATCTTATCTATACACATGAAGGTTTAATATACCAATCCTAACTCTATATATCAACCAAACACCTCATTGCTCCATACAAATTTACATATCCAATTGGTGGTCTAGCATTTAGAGGAATTTCTCAATCTAGGGACAAATAACTTAAAATATTTGGATGAAATTGAGGGGAGAAGAGGAGAATACCTTGGTGAGGCGATTGGGGAAGAAATCCCCTAAGTTTTTCTTCAAATCGTGGGGTTTTGAGTGGAGATTAGGGAAGAATGAGCCCTAGCCGCCGTCGTTCCTTCTTGAGTGTGGTCAGGGGAGAAGGAAAGGAAGAAGAGGGTCGGGCTGGGCCGACCCAGCGCGAGATTAAGGGCTCCAGGCGTGCGGCGCCAGCCTGCATGGCGCTGCATAGGTGGGTGCGGCGCCACTCCGGGTGGCGCCACACTAACGAGCCTGGGGCCCGTGGAGCCAGCGTGGCAAGGCGTGTCGCTCCAGCCCGAGTGGCGCAGCAGGCGTGTGTGCGGCGCTAGGCTAGACGGCGCTGCATACGCGAGCCAGCGTGGCAGCTGTGCGGCGTCGGGCCCCAACCGAACAACATGGCAGGCGTGCGACGCCGTCCTAGCTGGCGCTGCACAAGTGCTTGCGGCGCCGTGCGGGCGGGAGTAGCAGAAAATGGTTATCCAGATTGATTTTCTTTTCAAATAGGGTTAATTTTTGAAATTGTTACGACTTTGGGTTATTTTGGTCAAGGCCTGGTACATGGCGCACCGCCAAGCCATTCTCCAGGCCGAGATCATGCCTGCCGCTTCGCTGAACGCCACTGCTACGCCGAGCTCCGCTTCCACCTCCTCCAACCAGTTGGCGTCCGTCGGCGAGACGCCCGACCCCGCCGCATCGACCACGCCCGCAGGAGCCCATCCCCATCGACGACTGATAGATAGCCGAGCCTTTTTACCCTGTTCGGTAATAATTTGTCGCCGAACTTGTGGGCGTAATTCTGTCGAACACCTTTTGGACGAGCTCTCGCCGGCGAGAACGATAAAAATTTGAATATGTCGCCGTTTTCTCTTCGCCTGAGAACTCGGCCTGGGAACGCGAGTGGGAAACTCGGCGTTCCTAGACCGAAAACAAGTTTCGTCCGGCAAAAAAAAATCCGAATTTCGGACCGGAAACGCCCAATGAATGAGTGAGAAACTCGACATTCCTAGACCGAAAACAAGTTTCGTCCGGCAAAAAAAATCCGAATTTCGGACTGGAAACGCCCAACGAATGAGTGAGAAACTCGGCGTTCCTAGATCGAAAACAAGTTTCGTCCGACAAAAAAAAATTCCCTAAAACTTGTGTCTATCCTAATGTGGACCCCCACCGTCATCACCTTCCTTCCTCAAAAAGTATTCATTGTTTTGCTTGGTTTTCTCTTTCTCTCTCCTCACGTTTTCTGCTCTCTTCTTACTTTTTCTGCCCAAGAGATGGCCTCCTCTACAATCTACTCTGACAGCTGCCGAGCCTCGGGCCTGACACCCCGAGCCGAACTGAACCTGACGGAGCAGCGGCTAGAGCATAGGGTTGGCCATGCCTTTAGTCTTCCTAGCGAAAAGAAGAATCTATAGTTTGAGGACTCGAAGACCTTTTCGTGAAAACACAAGAACTTTTCGGTAACTGAACGCAACACCACATAACTTTAGTGCGATGTGTCCAAACTAATAATTTAATAAAAACAGAAGTACTTTTCAGTACTAACAGTATAAATTTCAATACTTACTTTATCGATGGAACAAATTGAAATTATATTGAAAGCGAAAACTGTGTATTCCTTCCGATTCCAGTGAATAAGAATAGTACCGTACAAATTTAGACAAAAATCAATCGGTATTTTAAGTATAGCCAATGTTATAGACGACGAAAATATGAAAACATCAATTGGAACAGAGGCAGCAGTAAAGAACTGACCGAAATGGTCTGGTCCTCCAGCTTTGGCCGCTAGATCAAATGGCTATCCACCGGAACCGGAGGTGGGCGGGCAGCAGTGAGGGAAAGAGTAATGCCGAGGATGGCGATTGAAAGCCGCTCCAGAAAATCTTCACTTGTACCCCCTGGCTAGAGGAGGACGACGATTGAAAGCCGCTCCAGAGGAGGACGACGATTCAATTGAAGGCAACGAGCTAAAGCAATGCAGGAATAAGTAGCAGCATCTCGTATGTATCATCTCACGTTCTTCATCAGTGGCGCGAGCTACAGGCAAACAGTGGGGAACTGTTGGTCACAATTTGTTCATGCTGCACACACGACACTTATTTTTGGAACTGAGGGAGTACATAGCAACAAATTTATACTCTCCTGTTAGTGACGACTACTGGACACGTTCTAGAACAACAGGCTGAACAAGACCGCTGAGATAATCGTTACATCGCTTTCTGGTTACATGGCAGATACAATACAGGGAACACAGTTGAACTCTCGAAAAATATGGGGAGTGTTTGGTCGCAGCCATCCGTGCTGCGGTTAGCCAAAAAATGAGATCGCCAAAATCAAGAGTAGAGGTGGCACTTTCCAGTCCCAGCACATACTGTACACTCATCGGCATCACCAGCGACGTGCTTCAGGCAGTACTTGATGCGGTCGTTCATAATGTCCTGCAAAAACATGGTTGGCATGGAATTTACAACCAATCCACTGAGATATGATATCGAGCAACTCGTCAACCATCCCTGTTTCTATTTGCTAGCAGTGATAAGACCTTTGCCTCCTGTATTAACAGGAAGCTCTGCTCTGGATAATGAGAACAAAGGAGTAGGAGCTCACATGGTATACTCAGTAAACATCATATTTTCCACAAAACTTGCTTTGGCAGAAGTTTTTTTCGCGAAAACGCAAAAAGCATTGCGTTTTGATTCATTGATAGAAAAAGAGAGTTTTGTACAAAGTATACACAGGCGCCAAAAGGCGCACACCCGACACACTCAAGACAGGTACATAGCCGAGGCCGAACATTACAACAGACGACACCAAACAAGCCCTAGTCTAGATGGGCACACTGAACACAAGCCCCGCCACCGAAGGGAGAATCCAATCCGCAAAGAAGGGCAGAGTTGGGCCACTCCGGTTTTGGAGAAGACGGCCAGGAAGCAGCACCACCGCCCACCACCGCAATCTTCGTCGTTGCAACCAAGCCAGCAGCCGTCAACCACCCCCGTCGAGTGGATCCATGCAACCTAAACACCGCAACAGAGGATCCTCCGCAAACCTCAATCCTTGCCATAGGGGTGGCCGAGCTAGCACGACGTCGGAGCTCCAAGGATCTGCTCGCCAGAGTCAAAGCATACGCCATCACCATGCGTGCCACCTACAGCCGTACCACCAAGGACAACGCCTCCAAGGAAGGAGCGACGTCCAGGACGCCTTCGTCATCCGATCTGGCAAGCCAGATCTAGGTTTTCACCCAGGAACTGAACCACGTGGGATGGGTGATGGGACGATGCTCCTTGACAACGCCCCCAAGAGGGAAACGACGCCCGAGGACGCCGCCGCCGTCGGCACCAACAAAGGTTGGGCAGGGCTTTCGCCCAGAGCACCTCGATCACCACTCACGCATCGGCGCAACCTCCGAGACCCGACAGCAAGATCTTGTCGCTGACGACACCGCATCAGTTCGAGAACCCGGTTGGCCCACCATTCTGCCGGCGAAGGCCACCCCAAGTTGCAGGGTCCGTGGCGATAGAGCACCGCCCGAGCTAGGAACCTCGTCGCATGAACACCCATGCACCGGCCGGCACTGATCCGTGGCAAGGATGCCGAAAACAGCAACACGATGCTGATGCACACAGCAGCTCGCCGCCAAAGGTGGCCGAGCTGCACCCACCACAAAGCGCATCGCCCGTCCATCGGCGCCATCAACGATGAGGTGGGGCAGCAATAGGACGACGTCACCGTTGTATGCGGTGGGGAGGGGTAGGTGGGAGGAGGAGAGAGGCGCCACCATCGTGGATAGCGCGCCCGTCGCGTCGCGAAGGCCCAGCCTAGCATCGCGCCTTGCAGGCATCCTCCACCATCACCCCGCCGGTCTTCGACGCCGACGACAAGCAGCTCGCTGACGCGCCGACAGACCCACCCACGGTGGTCCAGGGATCTTACCTCGCAGTAGGGGAGGGAATTAGCAAGGCCACAGACAGCCCGCGGTAGCCTCCGCACGAGCAGGGGTCTGGCGCGCCACCAAACCCGAGCTGCGGCCGCGCTCAGCCACGAAGCCTGGGCCGGGCCCGGATGGGCCTGAGTGGCTGCCCTCAGATCTAGGCCGAGGGTGAGCCCAGATCGGACCCGCGTGGGCGCTGTCATCGTCGCCCCACCGCCGGCCTCCACGTGCCATAGCAGCCTCGCAGCACCCCCACCACCACCGCAAGCCGCCCTCCCGGTCCACCGCCCCACGCCAAATCACCCCGGCGCCACCCGCGGCCCCCAGCACCCCCTCTCCGCACGAAGAAGGAAGCACCACGGTTCACCGCCTCTCCCTCCACCTTTGGCGGCCGGGCGGCAGCGGCCAGGGGAGCTCGGTTCTGGGGGGTTGTGCCACCTAGGGTTTGGGCGCCCCGGAGCGGCTCGGGAGCGAAGCGTGCTTTGGCAGAAGTTAATACCAAACCATTCCAATTCCCTCTCGGTAAAGCCATATTGCCAAATCGAAGCAGATTAGCGTGATAAATTTAGTTTCTAATTTTGCGTGCAGGCATATCACTTGCTAACATAGCAACAAAGTGGCATACATATACAGCAGAATCAATACCAAAGGGATCTACAGGTTAAAATTACAAAAACATTTCGGAAATCCACTTTGGCTCCTAGGTGTAGATGCACCCACTGCCAAAAATACATACTTCAAAATGTTGAAAATTTTGAAAAAAAATATTCGGATGTACATGTTGACATTCCATGTACGTACACCAAGTTTCACGAATAGAAGACATTTTATGTTGATCATGTAAAAAAGACAATTTTTGGTGTTGCAAAATAGTTTTTCACAAGACATTTTTCTGTCTTTTTTGTACAGACCTCAAAAAATGTCTTCTGACTGCAAAACTTTGTATGAGGACATAGCATGTCGGGTGCACACCCGGGATTTTGAAATTCATATAAAATGCATTTTTCATAATAGGTGCGTTTAGACCTGGGAGCCACATCGCCATGTCCCATAACATTACACATCTTTTACTAAAAATGGTAGCATGATGCCACTCTAAGGAAACAAAAGGTTAATTTGTTGTGCTTGATAATTTTTGGATTTATAGTTTGGAAAAAAGGGTTCAGCATCCATTTCCAGAAAAATGTACTCCCTCCGTCCTAAGAAGGATGTCGCAAATTTGTCAAAATTCAGATGTGTCTATATACTAAATAGTGTCTAGATAATCTAAATTTAGACAAATCTGCGACACCCTTTTTAGGACAGAGGGAGTAGTAAATTATCAAAACGGCGGCAGTTCTAGATCTACTTATCAAGGAAAATCCACATTCTTTTTTCATGATTTGCTTCGAGGGCTTGAAGAATAATAAGTGTCTGAGCAAATGTAGTTTCAAACATTCAATGGGGATCTAGTGTGATAGAAATAATCTAGAGGGTAATTAATGAACACATACCACCATAAGCTCATGCAATCCAAGAGGAGCAGTGACAATGTAGGCCACGTTCGAGTGCTCTTTAGAGGCTTCTGCTGCTAAGGAAGGGATATCCTGAGAAAAAAAATTGTGAAATTGTTAAACTCTAGTCTTACTATAGTGATATAAGCATTAATGTAAGAGATAGATAACGGTTACATCTTAAGAAACAAAAAATAGTCATAAGTCTTTAACATTCAGCATAACCAATATTAAAAGACTCAGTGACATACTTGCTTCCAGTGCCGTCCAGGTGAAAGGAAGTACGGACTGACAATAATTCGGGATGCTCCTTGCTGCACACATTTTCCAAATGCTTCCTTAATAGTAGGCTCCGCTAGCTCCTTCATTTTGGCAAAAGCACAAATTCAGCAAAATGTTGCCTTTCTAGACCAACAAGATAAATACATCAGAGAATTGGATCTACTGGATCAATGTTTATAGGCATGACAGGAACATACAAGAACGGTACTATCATAACATAAATATGTGTCAACATAATCTGAGCTATGGTATCAATAAACAAGTAAATTTCCAATTATGCCACAAATATCTTCTAGGAACAATTTTGAAATACAACTTGTGAAAACAATATCTTCAGGAAATATTTCTAAATCACTACTTGGTAAAACAAATTTAAGTTATGTATGCGTCACTACAAAGCATCAGAAACAGGAACATGAGAACCATTAACAGTGCCAGCTTCTATCTTGGACACGTCAGTTCACTAGCTAAAAGAAGCCGGCGACTTCATTAAATATGTTCTGTATCCTCAACTACAATACCATGTAATATGAACCTGAACTTAAAGTTTTTTTTGATGAATTTTGGCAACAGAGTATGTATAGTTCGAACTTCAGAGTTGGAACAAGGATGCCAGAAATCAGATACATGACATGCTTCACAAAAATATGTATCTACTTTTCATGGTAATTTCTCCCAATAACAAAGATATAACTTTAGCTAGTGTCCCTGAAAAGTAAGATAAGGTAGACCACCTTGATACTACACTGAGGTTGTGATCACTTTAAGCTTTCTAGCCTTTGCTTGCCTGGATCATGTTGACATCCTTATTCATAGTTATCTAATCTAACATGGCAAAAATGCTACCCAAAGATTTAGCCCACAATGGAGATATGCATTTATGTGAAGTTGGTTCTGCTGATTAATCTAAATTGCACTCTGTAAACATCATATTAAAAATGGAAGAATGATCCTAAATATGCTTCTCAACCGTTGTATGTATTGATAAAAAGAGATCCAAAGAAGCACATGTCTTTAAATATTTTAACTGGATTAAACCCAATGTACAAGGTAACCAATTGTACATGGACACTTTGGAAGGGGAATAATGGCAAAGCTAGCATAATGCTTGCACTTCACATTCTTTTCACTTCATCTTCGACAAGCAATGGCATGAAAGTTACAGCTTTGTAGTAACTCAAAGTCACTGTTTATATGGTGCTACATGTTTTGTTCAAAATGAGAAATAAAATGAAACTGGAGATATGAAAAAGGATCTCATTTCTGTTGGTCCGGCTATGGAATTTATTGTTTACGTAAATAGTCTCTTTTCAGTCCTTTGCCAAAATCACATGGTATTCATTTACACACAGAAATTGGTGACGGCATGATAATTCCCGGTCTCAGATAAGGCCATTGCGAGAAGTGAAAAATAGGAGCTGGCAACATGATTTCGCTGAAGTAGCAAGCCCACGACACAAGTAAAGGACACTGGTACAATAACAACATGTAGTGAACTAGTGATGCAGAGGAGAGAGCATTGAAAGCATTTCTTACTGGATGCATAGCTACCGAATAAAATCATATCAGATAAAGAAGTTTAAATGAGAGATCTTGTTAGTCTTGCCAGAGAATAGTTTGCACTCCATCTGAATTTAAAATTGATAAACTTGAGGCTATATGTAAAAACCTTTCACTCAATTACATTCTAGCCATGCTCAGTGATAAGACATTTTTCCAGAAATACTTGATGTAACTTCAAATCCAAACTAGAAATTAATTGTTGATTGCTAGTCTTCCGTCAGACAAATGATGTACAACCCCTCCAATGATGGAAGCAACAGCCCCCTTGATGATAAGAAAATCTCAAGAGACCTTCAAGAAACTTAACAAATTCATAGAAATAAATTTCATAGAAATGCAAGAGTGCTAAACAAACCATATGAGCAGGTTCAACAATCCTGTAGCCAGTCCTTGACCTGAACATAGTAACAAAATCGTCTGCAATTTTGAAGCAATTACTCAAGATAAGCACCATGAGAAAACAACGAAATTAGAAAAAAATACTCTGTCCATTACTTAGCATGAGATTAGATTCCTGTCGACGTGACCCATGGTCGACTATGATCACACCATCATTCTCTCCCACAGTATAGTCCTGCTCCCCAGTCGTTTCAGGCCTAGAAGCTGAATTTGGTCCAGAACTCATGGCACAGTGTCCACTATTTCTTCCAATTGTCGGTATCTTGACAAAATCACGGGAATACCTCACATTAGCGCTCCTAATGCCCCAATAAACAAGAAACATAGTTAAAATCGAAGGCGACACAGGCGATTAGAAATGACAGAAGTCGATGGCAAAGAAATTGAATACGGCCCAGCAGGCAACATTTTACCTTAAGGAGAAACTGTTTGCTGGAGTTGCAGTGAAGGGTTGGAAAGAGGTCGAGACGGGGTGCATAGACCAATTAGAGCACAAACCTTCTGCGTAAGAGAAGGTTCGACTGGGGATTACAGTTCCTGATCAAAACAAAAAGCATCTTAGAGCATGACTAGAAAGGTCGGCAAGGTCCTAAATATTCCTATATGAGGAGGTCCGCTTTCAGTTCAACCGTGGCATGCGATTTGAAATCGCTTGCACTAGTGGCTAGAGCTAAAACAATGGCACGCAAATCCATTTTTATTGAGATTCAAAAGAGACTGCTAATATCCAAGAACCCGACTCCATCTCACAGAAGTAGGGCTTAGAGGTTTCGACCCATCAAAGCGGAATAATACATGGAGTAGGGGGCAGTTTGGGATGGGAGGAGCTTAACTCGCCGCCGGGATTGGGCGCGTCAGGGCGAAGGAGAGGAACGACGGCAAGATAAGGGTAAGTGAGCGTGGGGTAGAGGGACCTGCTTTGCTTGGCGTGGATGTTCGCCCCTCGGCTCGGCTCGGCTCGACACGACTGGCCGGGGGTCTCGGATTGGGGTGTTCAAGTGGTAAATAGCCTGGCATCTGATGTGGCCGTGAAAGTATATGAAAGTTTTTTTTTTTTGCAGCAACCACCTGATTCATTATTGAAAATTCAAGTTAAAAAGGTAAAACACGTGTAAAGTAAAAGACGAATCGGAATAAAATGATTATTCTAAAATAATTGCAAAAAAATCCTAAAAATTTGCATGTTGCATGCAATAAGTCACATGTCGTCGTGGCACGTCGAGCGGAAGACGTCACGTGCTATCTTAAACCAAGATCAGTCATCTTCCATTGACGTAGTCGGAAAATAATGACAGATCCACCACCTTCAGACCAATATCCTTGCTCCAGAGCAACCATCTCGCTCCGTCCGCTAGCGTCGTCGTGGATAACAACGAACGTCAGCGACACACCGAGAAACGGATCCCGCTAGATCTAAAGAACTGCGAGAAGACTAAGCTGTCGATCTGAAGCACACATTGCCATCAATTTCGAGGATCCGCCATGAAGGTCGTCGCCGGTGTTAGGGTAGAGTTGGGGCGGATTTATTTGCGCAGACGTCGCTCCCACCACCACAACGACGCACAACAGCAGACTGACCCTAACCCTAACTACAAAGCGAAAAAACGAGGTCCCCTCTCCCTCCTTCCACTAAAGAAGCAAGTGGAGGGAGAGGGGACCTGCACTCTCATCGGCTTAGATCTGGAAGAGGGAGGGGATGTGACGAGTTAGCAGTGAACCATAGGGGTGTGATTGGTCTACTCAGCCAACATTTGGCGCTCCCAACTCTAGGGCATGGCCTCGATGGGGACAACTATTACTAGTAGAAAACAGGGTTTCCGTCGATGCCACCCCCGAGCGATCAGTCCCGGTTGCTTCACAAATCGGGACTAAGCCTCACATTAGTCCCGGTTTGTAAGGCCAGGACGACACATGGACCTGTCCCGGTTCATGAGGGACCTTTACTCCTAGTCCGGGGCAGGAACCGGGACTAATAGGGTTTGGACGCAGACATTTAGTCCCGGTTTTTGGTAGTAACCGTGACTAAATGTCCATGTACCTGTATATATACCACCCCAGCTCCACATGCTTGTGTGAGCTGGTTTGTTTTCCCCTCTCGTGCACAAGTAGTGTATGTTGCTTAGTTTTTCCCCTCTATGCACAAGAGGTGCTCGATGAAATGTGTGAGAGCATGATGCCACTTGAGTTCACACAAAAAAAACATGATATGAAGTGCCTGAGCCACACTTAAACTTTCTCCTCTTTCTTTCCTCCTCGATCGAGGTTAGCATGCAACCTAATCCTTTCATTTATCATTGATACAATGCATGTGTCGATGTACAGTGGTCATTTCTCTAGATGTTGTAATAATTTTTCATAAACTTAATTATATAATGAATATGAGCCGGCAATGGATGTACGGTGACCGACGCACCGGCGAGTTCATTACGGGCCTTCATAATTTTATCGATGTGGCTGAGACAAACAGTCTGAATGGTTTTATGTGTTGACTGTCAAAATCAGAAGGGTTACTCTTTCTCGAGAACCCTTCACACCCACCTGCTTGAGCACGGTTTCATGCCCAGCTACAATTGTTGGACCAAGCACGGAGGATGATGACAACTATCATCATATGTTTCCTAAATATGGTGATACATAGAGAGAATACGGTGACACAACGAGTGAAGCTGAAGATGAAGAGGCGCCAGATGAGCTCGTTGATGATCTTCATAGTGCCATTGTTGATGCACAGAGAGAATGCGAAAGTGAAAATGAGAAGTTGAAGTTGAAGCGCATGTTAAAGGATCACAAAAAATTGTTGTACCCAAATTGCAAATATGACAACACAAAGCTCGGTACCACACTGGAATTGCTGTCATGGAAGGCACATAATGGTTTATCTGACAAGGGATTTAAGAAGCTACTGAAAATAATGAAGAAGAAGCTTTCAAAGGATAATGAATTGAATGTCAGTACGTATGAAGCAAAAAAGTTTGTCTGGCCTCTAGGATTAGAGGTTGATGGCAACAATCGTGCCACTTTTTGTTGGGACTCCAAGTACAGAGTGTTGTAGCAAGCTTCTTTTCCCCAAAAGGGTGACTCAAGGGTTTATATCGAACTATCGGGGAATTGGTTGTTGAAGTGTATTTGTCTTTGTAGGGGTTTGCAGCATGGAAAACAAAAAAATCTACCGCATGAACACACACCTATCTACTAGATTGTAGCAACGAGTCGATTAGAGTACTCATCCTCAAAGATTCCAAAGCGGTTAACGAGAGCAGATTCTCGTTGGTGATGTAGTCGTTCACTTGCCGATCTCAAGATCGCGAAGACGATCCTTCCGACGCCACGTTCCGACAGCGCTCCCGCAGTCGGTCACATGTTCGGTACTCGATGAACACCTTCCTCTCTCTTGTTCCAACAGGCAGCAGAGGTTGTAGTTCTCTCCTCGCGATTCTGGCAGCACGACGACGTGGTGTCGAAGTTAGAGGGTAAATCCCGCAGGGCTTCGCCTTAAGCCAGAGCGGGTTATGGTGTAGTAGTAGGGTTCCCCGGCATCTAGGGTTTAGAAGCCGGAGAGGAGGATGTGGTAGGCGGCGACTAGCGCGACGGCGGCGGCTTGGTGGGGTTGGGTTGGTTGTGGTGGTCTTAGGGCACCCCTCCCCTCTATTTATGAGAGGGAGGGGAAGCTAGGGAGGGGAGTTTAAATCCTTCCCCAACTCCCTCTCCTAGTAGGTGCCAGGAAACATTGTCCCAGTTTGACTTTTCAAACTTACCTTTTGACTTTCAATTTTGGATTTTAATTTCTTTCTTTCAAATGCCCAGCCAAGTGACCTAGGACATGATGAAATCATTACACTTAGTCATGACACATTCATGCACCCTTCCCCTTCCGGTCCGGTGAACCTTCTAGACCCTTCTAGATCATTCTGGTGAAAACACAGAAATCATTCCCGAACTCCGGAATTGGACTTTCCTTATATGAATCTTATTCTCCGGACCATTCCGGATCTCCTCGTGATATCCCGGATCCCATCCGGGACTCCGAACAACATTCGGTCTTTCTACTCGCATTCCATATCTACTAAAAAACATCGAATCCTTAAGTATGTCTCCCTACGGTTCGTGAATTATGCAGACATGACTGAGACTCTTCTCCGATCAATAACCAATAGAGGAATATGGAAATTCATATGGATCCCACATATTTCTACGATTACTTTGTGATCGAAGTAAACATTTACATACGGTACCAATTTCCCTTTGTCTCGCAATATTTTACTTATCCGAGGTCTGATCGTCGATATCTCTGCATACCTAGTTCAACCTCGTTACCGACAATACTATTTTCTTGTTCCCGTGATATGTGATCCCTTGTGAGCCAGTCACATGCTTGCAAGCTAATTGGATGACATTCCACCGAGAGGTCCCAGAGTATATCTATCCGTCATATGGATGGACAAATGCCACTCTTGATCCATGTGCCTCAACACATACTTTCCGAACACTCAATGCGACCTTTATAACCACCCAGTTACGAAGTGGTGTTTGATGTCATCAAAGCATTAAAGGGAATATGCCCGAGAGGCAATAATAAAGTGGTTATTATCTTATTCCTTATTTATGATAAATGTTTATTTTGCATGCTATAATTGTATTAATACGGAAACGTTAATACATGTGTGTTTAATGAACAAAAAGAAAGTTCCTAGTTATGCCTCTCTTATAAACTAGCTCGTTGATTAACAAGATGATCAAAGGTTTCCTAATCATGGACATTGGATGTTATTAATAACGAGGTCACAACATTGTTGGAATGATGTGATGAACTTTCATCTGAAGTATAGCATTACGATCAAGGTCATTGTGTTTATATTGCTATAACATCACTCCCATGGCTGGGACAGTTTCTCATGCATTCTTTCATTCTCTCCCATGCAAGCGCTAGTGGCTCACGCTCTTCCTATCTAAAACCAATAATATTAGATCTGAGTTGCATAGTCTTTATAGGTGGAAAGAATTTAGTCATAAATAAAGAAATACATTCCACCCATGATGCAATAGTATTTCTAGGCAAAGATAGCAACCATTCGTTTGCTCTTCCTCTAAGAGAGAAAGGAAATAAGCGCAACTTGACCTCATCGGGGTCAACATCTTTAATGTGCATCGTATCACATATTTCAGTGAAAGTATTTAAATGCATATACCTGCATCTTCTACAGCAGAGCCTCCAAATTGATTATGTTGAACCAAACTTAAATAGTGGGGCTTAATTTCATAATCTTCAGCAATAATTACTAGCTGAGTAATAGGAGTACACAAATAATCATTGTTAGGAGTTGAAAACTCCCCAAGCTTATTTTCAGCCATACTTCCTATGTTTTTGTATTTTCTTAAACAAGTACTAATGATGATAAAGCAAGAATTAAAAAGACTAACTATTTTTTTTTGGTTTTTCAAATAAAAACTGAAAGCAAACTAACAAAATTAAAAACGAGAATTAAAACTATCAATTTTCATACTAACCTCACCAGAGTAGCTATTGCTTCCCTGGCAACGGTGCTAGAAAAATGGTTGATACCTTTGATCCGGATTACGGATGTAGTGTAGCTCTTTTTCCCTAGTAGACCAAGGTTTATCGAATCCTCGGGAAGCAGAAAGCAAAGCGAGATTACTTAAACGTACCTTCGAGAGTTTTATAATTCCTATTGCGTTTTTACCGGACCAAGAGTTTGCGATCTTGTTGTTATTGATGATGATGGAGAGAGAGAGGGCCTAGGGTCTTCGGTTTTCACCAGTTGCTGTGCAAAAAGATCTGATGGGAATAACAGATAATAATAAAGTACTCATGTAATTGTTAGAGCAAGATAATTATATGTGGGCAGTGCATCCATAAATGTTATTGCCTCCACAACCTCTTATGGCAATAACCTACTAGTCTCATACATAGAAGAAAGAGAACTAATAATATGCATAGTGATGTCACCGTTAATCCCAAGTAAGTTCCTCACATACAGTCGTACTACCCTTTCTGTCACTAGGGTTCCCATCCTGTAGATCAGTCGTTACTCACACTCCCTTTACCTGGATCAATCCTCGGGGTCTTGGGTACCTGACAAATCCTTAGATTGAGGCAAGAGAGGGTACTATAATCATCATATCATACAAACTAATACATGATCCCATCTATGATAAATAACATGCACAAAAGCTACATGGCTAGGCCGAAGCCCTTAGCCCAAGGAGAATTACTCACACATAGAGAAATCGACAATCATAAACATTGTAATAGAGATCATAGAGTTAATAGCAAATAGTCTTACAATGTCGCCAATTGAATATGAGATCTACTATTACAAGTGGTGGAATATGGCTATGGTGATGGAGAAGGGTTTAGAGGTTTAGATCTAGATCTATTCCTCCGGCGTGGCGGCAGGGAGAGTTTAGGGTGAAAGAAGCGATGTTGTGGAGTCAGGAGGGCTTGTTTCTCGTCGCCTGAAGCCTCTTTATATAGGGGTCCCTTCACGAAAGTTGTTCTGTTTGACCTAAGGAGGTCGGTGCAAACTATACGACGACAACTATACGATGTCGGGTCGTATAGTTGGTCGTTAAACTTGCAGTTGCCTCCTCATGGCTCCTGGTTTCTTTGGCGTGTTGGAAATCTCGTATCTTTGGCATTTATGTAGTGATTCCCTTCATAATACGTTATTATCTGCGCAGGAAAAAATAACAAGAAAGGATTGCATACCCCTTTGATCATTAGGCATTAGCGGCAGGTTTTAGAGAGATATTTCATCAAATATATGAATATTATCTAGTTTAAATGCGGACGTGGATGGCTATATTTCACAGCCATCAGGCACCTCGAGGCAACGAGGGCACAAAACGTGTCCAGATCCACCTCTCCAACGAGGACCGGGAGAGGGTGCGCGACGTCGTGCAGGGCACTCACCCTCTACCTGTCGATGCCCCTCGTGACATACTGATGGGCTATCATTGGCTCCTCATAGAGGAGCACAATCGCCATATCAAAGTAGCAAAACAAGCTCAATCAGCGCAGGCGAGTGGCTGACGAGTCGAGCATGCGGCGAGTTGCGCTCTCCGCTGGTAGCTCCACGTCGAAAGGCCCCGGCGGTCGCAAGTACCGCTCCCGCTTGGAGTGCATGGATCCCGCTGCGCGGCGCGAGGATACCAAAGCACTCTACATGTCCTTCATGACGATGGACTCATAGGGCAACATCATGCCCAAGACGCCAAAGGACGCAGTCATGGCGGCCACCACCTATCTCGCATCCAACCCGCCACCAGCATGGGACCCAAGGAACGCAATCCATAAATCTGCGCTTGCGAGGCTCGGACTCATCGGAGTTGCGCTCCATGACGAAACACCCGCAGAGCCAAAGAAAAAGGCCGCGGTAAAGTTCACTCGATGTCGCACACCCTCATCTGAGGAGGAATAACATGATCTGCCATGGCGCCGCCGCAGCCCACGGCTCAAGATCAGCAACTATGACGCTCGCAACGAGCTTGTGCAACGCAAGATCGATAAGTCACGTGCAAAACGCGCATGCTCAACTGAGTCCGAAGATGAGGACGAGGAGATGTGCGGCGCCAGGTGCTTCAGCAGGGCCGTACGGAAATCACAGATGTCGAAGAAGTTCAAGCTCCCTTCGGACAACCCGAAATTCGACGGCGCATAGGAGCTGAAGATCTGGCTCGACGACCATATATCGTCAGTCAAGCTCCATGGCGGGAGCAAAAACACAGCCATGCAATGCCTTCAGCTGCAGCTGACAGGCGTAGCTAGGGCCTAGCTCAATATTCTCCCTTCCAGATCCATCCGCAACTGGGAAGAGTTTGTGTACATCTTCATACGCAACTTCAAAGGCACCGCAAGGGACCAGCCTCAGTCGAGGATCTACGCGCCTGCTGCCAGCGGTCCAACGAGTCCATCGGCTCGTACATACTGTGCTGGTCCATCATCAAAAACTCAGCCGCAAACATCTCGGAGGAGAGGGCAATCGATGCCTTCAACGACGGCGTCAGGCTCCGTGAATTCAAGTAAGAGCTCGGGCGTGTCAAGCCCAATACCATCGACCACTTGATGGACATCGCCAATCGCTGGGGCGATGGCGAAGATGCCGTCAACCAAGAATTTTCGGATGATGAAGATGACTTCGGCCGCAGGTGTGATCGCCGCGAAAAGAGAAAACCACGCATCTACAACGACCGTGAGGAGGTCAACATGGTTGCGGCTGGCTACGCCGATTGCCGCGATGATGGCAACCGCAATAGCGGGTACCGCGGTGGCAACTACCGCGACAATGGGATTCCTACCCAAACATGGCAGCGCCGCAATCGCGATGATGAGCTATCCGCATTCGAAAAGCTATCGGGACCCTGCACCATCCACTTTTACATCGACAAACAAGATGGTAAGAGGAAGGCCAGCCACATGCTCAAGGACTATAGGGAGTTCTGGAAACTCCACGAGGGCTTCGCCCAGATGCGTCGCCAGGTGATGAACCCAGGATTCGCCCCCGCACCAGAAGCAATCGCACATGGCGCTCCACCTCCACCACTTGTAGCACCCGCGCAGCCTGCGGCTGCGCCGGCGCAGAATAACAGAGCAGATGCATACTCGCTACTGATTGCCTGTCAGAGAGGCCTTTGTTGGGAACCCCAAGAGAAAGGTATGATGAGCACAGCGGCAAGCTTTCCCTCAGTAGAGACCAAGGTTATCGAACCAGAAGGAGGAAGGAAACGTCACATAGGTGTTGCAAGCAACGCGGAGACCTGCACAACACAAACTCAAGACTTTGCCCCAACGAATCAGTGAGGTTGTCAAGCTCACCGGTTTGCTGTAACAAAGGATTAAACGTATGGTGTGGAAGGTAATGGTTTGCAGCAAGTAAACAAGCAACAGTGGAATATGTATCAATGGTAAATATTGGACCGGGGTCCATAGTTCACTAGAGGTGCTCTCCTTAGATAAACAACATGGCATGAAGGGTAAACAAATTATAGCAGGACAATTGACAGGAACTGATCAAGGCATAACAATGCAATTACTAGTCAGAAAGATCATATGATATTCGTTTGGGCAATACAACAAGATACATAGACCGCCATCCAACTGCATCTATGACTAGAAGTCCACCTTCAGGTTATCATCCGAAACCCCTCAGTATTAAGTTGCAAGCAACAGACAACTGCTTTAAGCAAAGTGTGTAAGGTAAATAGTCCACATGTTCCATGAACAAGATACCGTTGTTTTCTCCCTAGTAGCAACAACACATCTACAACCGAAGAGATTATTGTCACTTCCCTTGGAAACTAGAGGCATGAACCCACTATCGAGCATAAATACCCCCTCTTGGAGTCACTAGCAACTAATTGACCAAGATAGCTACTAACAACGGACAACATGCAAGATCACAAACAACACAGACATGATAGAATGATAAAGACAAAACCACTAATCAAACCAACATAATAATATCAATATCCATCGGATCCCCGCAAACACAACATGCATGATTACAAATAGATTAGATCTTGATCATGAACAGAGCTCACAAGATCTATACATGAAAGCACAAAGGAGGAGATACAACCATATAGCTACTACATGGACCCATAGTCCAAGGTGGAACTACGCATGCATCATACCGGAGAGAAGGCCTCCGGGATGATCTCCCCTCTGGCAGGGTGCCGGGAAGAACTTCAGATCCTCCCCGATCTAGGGACGACGGTGGCGGCGACTACAGAAGGTTTCATGGAGATTTGATCGGGTACTTAGGGTTTCTGCATCGGGGGCTTCTTGTAGGCGAAGGGGGGAGGCCGAGGAGGCGGCCAGGGGGGCCAAACCCTACCCAGGCGCGGGGCAGGGCCCACCCGCGCCTAGGGGGGGGGGGTTTGGTTGCCCTGGCCTTCTTCTTCGTCTCCCCTTTGGACTTCTTGTTCCCACGCAAAGTAATTGACTTTGACGTTTGTCCCGTCCAATTCCGAGAATATTTCTTTACTAGCTTTTCTGAAACCAAAAACAGCAGAAAATAGGCAACTGGCACTATGGCAACTTATTAATAGGTTAGTACCAGAAAACATGTAAAAAGTACCTCAAAGTGTAAACAAAGCAAAGAAAAGTAGATACTAAACAAGCATGGAGCATCAAAAATTATAGATACGTTTCTGACGTATCAAACATCCCCATCTTAACTCCTGCTCGTCCTCGAGTAGGTAAGTGATAAAAAGAATAATTTTTGAGGCGACATGCACCCTCACACAAAGAACTCTAAACATGTGCATGAAAGATGGAGTTCTAACAATAGGACATAGTAACTATGCATGCAACATGACAAGTTACAAACAAAGATCATGAATAACTTGCATTGAAAAGTGTTTGTTTGTTTCACATACAGAAACATAGCAAAGTTCATAGGGCAAAGGTGTTCGATCTTTCGATGAGATGGCGATAATCGATTTGGTGGAGTTCGGGCTTGACGATCCGACTACACGTCCGAGCACAAGCGCCAATGCAATCGCTAGGCCAATCTCCTAGAGGTTACCGATCCTGCGTGAACACGATCAGCCTGACCAACGAGGGTCTTAATTCCTACCTGAAATCGAGAACAAGTAGGAACTAATATTGCAATCAAGATATTGCGGATTAAGAGGAAAGCTTTATTGAAAAGGTGGGATCCTGAATAGGTGCGAAGTATAAGAGGCCTCTGCGACGCTCGAGCCTTGGAGAAGTTGCTGCGATGGCTAACTTAATGTCTAAACAAAATCCGAGTCTAGGGTGACGGCTATGGGGAGTATTTAAGGAGGAAAAGGTGGGGTTTCGGCCAACCATGGAAGTGGTGGCCGAATCCAACCCTAGAAGTCCTTTTCCCCTCAAATACGGACTCTAAAAAGTGGCTATTTAAAATCCTGCGAAAATTACATGGGCCTGGCCCAAAATAAAGGTGTCGCAGCACCATATTAAGCTATGGACGAATTCGTGAAGTATTAATCTTGAATATTTCGTCCAAGCCTTCTTTCTTCATTGTGGTGGCCTCAAAGTTCTGAAATCTTCATCTGTGACCTTCTCTTGGATCATCACATGCTTGCTGCGATCTCCATGCATGGCCATGCTCCAATGCTTGTCCCTCTCATCCATGCTTGGTCCATCATTCCTAAGAGTAAGAAATACATCTGATTTAGGCAGCATCATATTCATGTGAGGAATAGTTCCAAGAAACGAAAGTACCTGATAGTTAAGTTGTTTGGCACGAGATCTTGTGATGGGTCCTTGTATGTGTGTAACTGTAGGTACAACAGTTGTATCAATAGAAGGGATGTCCACATCAAAAGTGGCAATCAGCTTGTCCCTCATAGAGTAGCAAATAGATGCATAGGACACCTTCAAAGTTCACAAGGGTGACTAGAAACAAGTAGCACAATAACAAATAATATCACAATATGCATCAATCAATAAGCTTTGGAACACTGTACACAGAATGACAACTATGCTCTCTTAATGGTGCCTAAAGGTAAAAGGTGGAGACTCAAATAATGGTGGAAGAAAAGGCTTTTAAAAAGGAAGCAGGGTTTTCAAGTTTCAAAAAGAGCTTCCAAAAATTATGGTACTTGTTAGCTTTCAGCCCTCATTGCCCCTATCATAAGCATCTTGAAGTGATTAAAGTTAAAGTGACAAAGATGGAGTATATGCTTGGCGAAGTATAAGTTGGCAATCTCAAGTCCCTTGAATACGAGGGCCACACCTCATGCTACTCAACTTTGGTCACCTGTAAGTTCTTGTCATTGTAAGTATTTGCATATCATTGAGAACCGCCAACGGGGTACTCCTTGCACATGGTACATGAGCTTTCTCATAACCAAAATGACAAGGCAAGCAGACAATGAGCATCTCAGCAATCTTCTTATTTACCATGGGAATATGGTGCTTTTTTCTCTCTTTCCTCTTTCTCAATGTGTCTCTCTTCTCTTTTTTTATAAGAATAATGCTTCATAGATGTCACTATGGTGTGCTACATGTTTCCACCATGATTAGGCATGGCTTAGGCTAGCGGCCCAGGCGTTTCTCTAACACAGGTTACAAACTCCATGGACTTACAAGTTCCCTCTTTATTTCACACCGGTGACATCCATAGACAATAGATCATGATATCAACTGTGTACAAAGTACAAGTGCAATGTTGAAAACATTCCCCGTGACAGCACAGTTCTGCTAATTCCAACGTATAAGTGCAAGCATATACAACATAGATGACACAATGGTTCAAGTTTATTAGGGGCAAAGAATATAAAGTGTGCCATCTATTTTGTGAGGGCTTTAATCACTAAGTTTTCACATAACAAAATAGTTTTTAATTGGAAGATAGTTGAAAACAAGAATATACTTGGAATGGTGTAACACACCATGCATAGGAGTTTATAGTGGACACTTTGGAATAACTTGGTTTCTTGGGAGTTGGAATCATGAGTAGAGCTTACTCATATAAGTGGAGGCTAGCAAAAGACTGGGAGCAACCAAATAAGAGAGCAATAATGGCCATAATCATGCAGTGCAACAAAGCATTACTAATCAAAGCAGAGTGGTACTACAAGTCAATGACAAAATGATCATAGAGGCTATGGTGACTTGTCATAGTCATAACATGGTGTGAGCATGTGGCAAGTCAACCCAAGCAAAGCATCAAAGGAGAATACCACAATACTATGCTTTTGCATGCTAAAACAATGCATAATTTCTTCAAGGCACACTAAGCAATCCTAATTTTTTGGAACAAGACATGCTACAGCAATAATCACTAAGCATAAGGTCAAAACAACACCTATCATTTCATGCTAATGTCTAAGTCATAGTCAATGCAAGCTCCTCTTGCACTTACAAGCAAGAACTTACTACTCCTTTCCAACACCAAGCAACTTATTTGCAAAACAACACAGCGAGAACGGGGGTCCAAACTACTCAAGCAAACTAAACAAACTAAGAAAAGCAAACGAAAACTAAGATGCTCCAAGAACAACACAACTGTGCATGAAACAATAAAAATGAAGTGTCTAGACAGACCTGAGCTTTTTATTGATGAAGAAGGGGATGCCTTGGGCATCCCCAAGCTTTGACGCTTGTACCTCTTGGATATTTCTTGGGGTGACACCATGGTGGCATCCCCAAGCTTGAGCTTTTGTCCATTCTTCATCTCATTGCATCATTATCTCTCTATACCTAAATTTTTTCCTTCATACAAAACTTCACACAATCTTCATTAGCAACATTAGCTTATTCAGAAGATATTAGACCTCTGGCAAAGCTTTGGAACAGCAAGGATTTTCACTAAAAACACAAGCTACTGTAGTAGCTCCTTCAAAAATCTCAATTCACCTAAAGAGAACTCGAAAAGGAATCAATAAGAAGCAAATGCAAATAATGACAGAAATCTGTCAAAATAGAACAACAGGTAGAAACCGATTTTTTCGAACTCAAATCAAAAAGTGTTGAACTAACAAAAGTTAGCTAACATACTGGGGGATTTATTCGTAAATTTTCAGTTCAATCCGAGTTACATATACTTCTCACGATTTTTTTTGGTGGAGGACAAAAATCTGTTTTGGGACAACAACTCCCCAAATCTTACTTCCCTCTCATTAGAGGTCTTTCTTGGCACAAAAAGCAAACAAAAAGGATAAGGAGAGGTCCTTACTGAAGTAATAACTTCCAATACTCAAGGAAACTCTTGGGTTATCTCCCAATAAGTACTTTTCTTTAACGCCTTTAAGTTAGGCATAAGAAGCAAGAAGAATCAAGTATTTTCAAATGAAGAAGCATTAACATCAAACCTTGCTTTCAAAGGTGTCGTGGTGGTGGCACGGCAGATGTCATGGGTAGGCTTAAGTTGGGGGACGAATGGGTGCTTGTGGTCACTGGGGAGGGAGTACACGGTCGAGCCATGCACGAAGAACAAGAAGAACTCTCCAGACTTGGCAATTTGATTGATACCCCAAAGATTACAAGTGATCCTTGAGCTGTATTGGCTTGAGTACACAGCACTAGTTCCCTACTTGGTCCAACCTCCTTCTACTACTTCTATGCCCTTCCTTAGCTAGCTGATACCCCTTTGGGTTCTAGGGTTTACTGTTTGGATCTTGGTCCCTATAATATGGGCCGGGTCATGGGCTTGCCCTAAGCCCAGAGGCCCGGTCCATAAAGCTTGACAGCTGACGGTCTTCTGGTACGCTGCTTCTTGTTCTTTTTAACGTCATGCCGTTACTTTGTACGTCAGCGCATGCTTTGGGCGTCACCCGGCTCCTTTTGTGTCACCCGGCGTCGCCCTTCTCTTTTGACCATGCTTTACCATGGTCCCTCCTGAACCTTACTCGGAAAGGTGCCACGTGTCCTTGATGACTCGGCCCTTCCTCGGTTGACTCGGCTCGTTGGTTCCTGCAAGGGTTACAACTTTTTCTTATGCGGGCCGACATAGTTTGTATGTCGACTTTCATGCTTATCTTACCCGACCGTTCTTACCCGGCCTAGTTCCTTTTTTTACTCGGAGCCAACCCAGCTGCGCTATGTTTCCCCTCTCGTGACCCTACCGGGGGTTATCCCCCCGACATTAGTCCCCGAAGCTGGTGAGGTCTAGCAGTTCAAGCTGTTAGGCATCTCTAGGTTCCTTTTGTGTGAATGGAACTTAGTTTTTGTCTTTTATCTATCTCAATTCCGCACCTTGCCGGGTTGGTCTGACAATTTCGGGTCAATTCTATGACTTCTTGGTTCATTCTTGCCTCGAGCCGAGTTACTTTGGCCAATTCTGAGTCATTTTTGGCGCATTTCAGTCACTGACAGCTGGTAATCATGATTACTTGCCTCAATTTTTGTTCCAAGCTCTCTCGGCATAGTGACGGCTGCGCAGTTATTCCCCGTCACTATGGAAGTCCCATCGACCTGCGCCTCTTGTCCTTCTAGCCATGACGTGGCACTGGATTTTTCGTGTATCCTTGGCTACGTGGCGCCTGCTGATTGGCTCTCCCGGCCTGGTACACGGCCACACGCTGGCCGCACGGCACAAATAGATCCCACACGGTTTTTTTACTGCCCTTAAGTAGGGGTTGGGGGTTTCCACTTCCCCCACGCCCATTCAGTTTTCCCTTTTCCTTTCTTCTTCCTCGCGCCTGCAAAATCGAACTGCCTCCTTTGCGGTTCCTTCTCCCTCTTGCTCTTGTGTTGCGATTGCCCCTGTTTTCTTTACATTCCAGCACGGGTCCTCGTTGTTCCAAGCCTCTCCTTACCGTGGAGGAGACAGAGTCTGCCGATCCCATGGATGCTCGTGACGATGCTGATGGTGTTGAGGAGCAGGAGATTCCCACCGGCGAGATCGGTGGCTGGGAGGGCTCGGAGGTCTCCACCGAAGAGGTGGAGTGGCTCCGCTCCACCAGACGCATCCCACTGCAAGTGGATTGCCGTCTCCCTGCCGGTGAGATCTCCCCCAAACCTCAAGCTGGCGAGCGGGTGGTTTTTCTTTCCCACTTTGAACGCGGCTTTGCTCTTCTTGTGAGCACATTATTTTCCTCGTTTCTTTCTACCTTCCGTCTGCAGACCCACCATCTTCCTGCCAACGCGATTGGCTCTCTTTCTTGTTTCATCTCTGCCTGCGAGGCCTATCTTGGAATTTGGCCTACAGTTCTTCTGTGGGCCAAGTATTTTTGCTTTAAAGTTCAGGTTGTTCCTCAGCCTAAAGTTCCTCGTGCCGAGAAGAAACCAACTCGGTGTGGTGCTGCCAGCATCACGCCCAGGAGGGATTCCATCTTTCCTCGGGTTGCTGGTATTGATTCTTGCAAGAAGTGGCATAGAACCTTTTTCCATGTCAAAAACAGCGGGTCCAGTGATGATAACATCCGGCTTCCCCCTTTCTCAGATGAGGTTCCCCACAAGAAGCACTAGCAGCTTGACCCGCGCGAACAAGATGCTGTGGTGAACGAAGCCAACGCTATCCTGAAGAGGCTGCTGTCACCGGATGAAAATTTTCATCTCGCCGACTCTGACCTCATGTGCACCTTCATCTCACGCCGGGTAAGCCCTATCCAAGCCAGGAGCCACAAGATGTGCTTCATGAGAGGGTCCCATGATCCCACTCGGCATTCCACTAAGGAGCTCACCCATGACTCCATTGCCCGCCGAGTAATCTCAATCTTTAAATTGAACTTGGCGGATAATTGGGCTTGGAGTTGCCCGCCGTTTAGCCGGGTCAGGCCTGTCCCCTGGGTAAGTTTTCCAGATTACTTTGTCGCCGAGTAGGCTTTAGCTCTTTTGCCACTCTTAGTTTAGTTTTTAGTTTCTCATTCTGTTTGTCCTTCACAGAATCTACTTCACCAGGTTGATGACAGTACTGTCCTTCCTACGGGCTATAACGGGGATCGCTCTGACTCGGATGAGTTCGAGTATGACCTGGAGTGCTTCATGCCCATCCCGCACACTTCGGCTGCTTCATCTTCAGGTAAGAGTCAATCTCGCAATCCCTTACAGGATTGGTCTGACGATTATGAGGATGATGATTGTACGCTTTTGGAGGTATATGCCTTGTGAGCTTAATCTCTTTGCTTATCCGAGTAAGCCCGTCATTTACTTATGAAGCTGGCCAGGTACATGACATTCCTCTCGCCGTGGGTGGTGTCGGCAAGATCCCCGTCGCTAAGCCGAAGCGATGCGGAACCTCCTCCAGCACTCAGCCGGCCAAGAAGAACAAGCCCACTCCAGCAGCTCCTACTGCCTCTGCTGCTGCCAGCCTGGGTGAGACTCGCCAAGCTGCTGGGCGCCGAGTCACACACCGAGTCGTCCATGACCCGGTTGTCACTAGGTAAGTTTTTGTTCTTTGCCTTCTCTGTTCTTTTCCTTTTCATCCTTGATATTCTCTTATGTATGTCTCGTTGTTTTCAGTGTTGCACCTTTGACGGCGAATCAGGCTGCTTCTAGCATTGCCTCGCCGCTTAGGCCTGCACCTCCTCCAGCTGACTCGGTGGCGCCGAGTCCCGTCCGGGTTGAAGCTCGCACTGTTGAGGCTCACGCTTCTCAGTGTCAGTCAGACCCGGTGGGTCATTCGGCTAGCGCCCCTGACGCTGGCCAGGAGAATCTTCCTGATCTTGGATCCCGTGACTCTGGCGCCGAGAAAACTTTTGCTACCAGTTCCTTTGGCGTCAGCCCTCGGGCTGATGTGAATGAACAACTTCCTGATCTTGGAGCCAGCAAAACTGCTGAGCCTAGTCAGGGAGCTCCACGTTCTTCTCCAAATCCTTCTGCTCGCTCTCAAATTCTGTCAAAGGGCCAGAACCAGCCCAAGGCTTCTGGCTCTACTCGCTCCTCATCTGGCAAATCCACCTCTTCCAAGCAAACAACTTTAGTCTGCGCTCCGGGTTCTGCTCCTCAGATCCGGCCTCCGAAGTCGGCGACGAAGCTCGCTTCAACGGGTAAGGGGGACGAATCTGCGGCTGCCGGGTCAGGTGATGACTCCAGGGCTGTTACCCTCCATACTTCTGCTGCTACGACCCGTGCCACTGTGGGAAACGCCCTGAAAACGGGTCGAGTTCTCACTCGAACGCTCAGTGGCAAGAGCCTAGGTTCGGCTGAGCCTTACGCCGTGGCATGGAATGCAGCAGGCGAGCAGGAGGTCAGCACTCGCGCCGGCAAGAAGCTGAAGCTGGGCCCCAAGGCTGTCTCTGACATGACCCAGCAGGCCATTGCTCTGATGGCCCGCGCCGACGAAGTAAACGAGGTAAAGTAACTTCTTACTCTTTTGTGTTATTGAGAATTTCCTTTATACATATCACCTAGTCCCCGAGGTTACAGTCGAGTAAGAAACTTACTCAGCTGTAAGCTCTTCAATAGTAGAGAAGCACCAAGCCGAACTCCAGAAGGAGCGAGATGAGGTGACTCAGCTGAAGAAGCTGATGGCCGAGACGGAGCAGAAACACTTGGCCGAGGTGAAAGGGCTGAAGGAAGAGCTTGCCGAGAAGAGCGAGCAACAGGCTGCCAGCGCCGAGAAGACCAAGAGGTTGCTCGACGAGGCCGAGGCATCGGTCGAGTCGGCAAACCTGAACTTTGACGCCCTTCAAGCCAAGACCAAGACTTGGCATAGCAAGCTTTCCGCCATCAACTTCTTTCTCGGTAGTTAGTTCTTACTCTTTTTGCACTGTATAAGTCATTTTGGACTTCTTCCATCTGCCCTTATTTTTTGCTAACTTTCTCTTTTGCTTGTAGAGAATTTTCCTGAGGCCAACATGTTTGCCATCCGAGCCATGAAGAAAGTGAGAGCCGAAGCTGGTGCTGCTGCTGACGGCGAGGTGTCCATGGAGGAGCTCGTCGCAGCGGTGTCTGAACGGGTCAAGACCCTCAGATCTTGTGGTGTGGACTTGCTCAAGTCAGCTATCCATGCATTTCGCATGCTCTGGCCGGATGAAGACCCACCCGAACTCATCGAGCCACTCGCTGATAGGTTACTCCTTACTGAAGACCGGCTGGATCAATGGCATGAGTCGACCGGCCGAGCTACAGCGGATAAGGCTCTCTCCTTCGTGCTTTCATGGTACGAGGACATCAACCTTGATGTTCTTGCTCGCATAAGGGGGGATGGAAAATGGTTGAATGACCCGGAGCTGATCAAGAAGCGCCAAGAGCGAGCTTATGCCATGATCGAGTACACCATGGTGCACGCCTGGTGTGAAGGCCCCAGCTTCCTCGACCTTGGCGACCCGCTCTTCGAAGTTGTTGATGAAGAGGGTGGTGACAGCGAGGCGACCGAGTCAGATGATCCAGATGACCCGGCCACAGATGCCCCTCACCCGGCCGATGCTCCAAGCACTACTCCTGGCTCCGAGAGTTCTCCTCCGAGTTCTTCTGCTCCTTAGGCCCACAAATACTCGAACTTTTTATTAGATCCCCTGGTATGCCGGGTACATATGTAACATACATTGCACTTTAAGTTTGATTTTGCGCCTATCAATGGGCTTTATATATTTGCGTTATGCTCTGAGTGCGAATCACTCAAGGACAAGTCCCCGAGTTTCATTTTGCCGTGTCACCTTTCCTTGACTTTTGCCCTTGTCTACCTTTTTTGGTGTTCGACATTAGGATCTCAAAGCACGAAGGATATAGTTAGCGGGTATGAAACTTGGATAGCTTGGCCGAGATTACTCGACACATAGTATAACAAGACCTGCAGAGAGTTAGGCAAAAACTAAAGCCGACTCGCGTTTCTCCCTTGTACTTATCTGGCGTTCGTGTTTACCCGTCTTATATCTTTTTCTCTTGCTTGCCATGAAGCCGTGTTTTCGGACAACAACATAGTCGAAGAGTTGATTTCTTCCGAGTAAACACTACTTGTTCCGAGATAAATTTCGGGTATCACGCCAGCCGACGTAAAATAATTGAAATGTAAAACCTAGGGGGTAGTCCCCGAGTCAGTTTTTCGAATCATACCATTTTATTATTAGCACATAGCCAGCAAACACGTCCGACCTATGAGAGTTCGAGTGATACATGCACTGCTTCCCCTAAGTATAGAAGGAACGAAGCAGTGCCACGTTCCATGGCCTTTTGGTTTCATCTCCTGACCTGTCCGCCTTGTTCTTTTGCGCTTCACGAGCGTCTATGAGATAATAGGAATCATTGTGCAATGCTTTGCTTACAATGAATGGACCTTCCCATGGAGGTGATAATTTATGCATTCCTGCTGTGTGCTGCACCAGCCTTAGCACCATATCTCCTTCTCGAAAAACACGAGGTTGCACTTTCCGGCTATGGCAGCGTTGGAGATTTTGTTGATATATAGCGGATCTGGAGAATGCCAGTTCCCTTGCTTCTCCGAGTAAATCTACTCCATCTTTTCGGGCCTCTTTTACCTGGGCTTCCAAGTATTGCCTTATCCTTGGCGAGTCATATTCTATGTCGGTAGGCAAAACTGCTTCAACCCCATATACAAGGAAAAATGGCGTATAACCAGTTGATCGATTCAGAGTTGTTCTCAGGCTCCACAGTACTGAGGGTAGTTCCTCTATCCAACAACCAGGTGATGTCTGGAGTGGTTCCATTAAGCGGGGTTTTATCCCGGACAGAACTAAGCTTCAACTTGTCCATTTGATTCTGGATGGGCGACTAATGCTACATCAAGTCTTATTCGGTGTTTCCCACAAAAGCGAGCAAAAGCTCCTTCGGCAAAGTTCGTGCCATTGTTAGTGATCACACTGTGTGGGTAACCATATCTGAGGATTATATCCCTTAGGAATGTGACAACTATTTTTCCGCCCAATTTCTTGATTGGTTTCACTTCTATCCACTTGGTGAACTTATTGATCATGACCAAGATATGAGTCATGCCTCCCCTTGCTGGTTTGAATGGTCCTACCATATCTAGGCACCATACTGCAAAAGGCCAAGTGATTGGTATAGTTTTCAATTCATACGCTGGTAAATGTGACTTGGACGCATAGTGTTGACAACCACTGCATCTTCCGACTGACTCTTGCGCTTGTGCCAATGCGCTTGGCCAGTAGAATCCATGTCGGAATGCCTTGGCTACCAATGCTCTTGATGATGCATGGTGCCCGCACTCTCCTTGATGGATATCCAATAAGATCTCCTAGCCTTTATCTGAGCTGATACAACGCTGCAGTACACTTGTCACACTTCGCTTGTAGAGTTCCTTGTTGATTATGGTGTACGATTTTGCCCTCCGTGCTGTTTGCCTTGCCAATGTTTCATCACTCGGCAGGGTCCCATCTTTCAAATAGCTGAATATTAGCTGTGCCCACGTTGGTATCAGTGGTTCCGGGTCCGCTTCAACATCAATGCCCATTGGTTCCACCGACACATGCTCTGCCGACATAACCCGAGGAGTCCCCAAGTGTGATTCGCGATCCCTGAATTGAACGGATCAGTCCCCGAGTGACTCGAACCTACCCCTGAGTCGATGTCCATTGGCACTGCCTCTGATTCCTGATTCGCCGGGATGACCCTGATTGATTCAGACTCTAGTGACGGCTTGATAGATGGCTTCCTGAGATGCTCCAACGCTACCCCTGGTGGTATTGCTTGCCTAGATGATCCTAGTTTGGATAATACATCTGCTGCCTCATTTTCTGCCCTAGGAATGTGATAAATTCACAACCGTCAAAATATCCCCAAATTTGTTGCACGTGGAAGCAATATAATGCCATGTTTGCATCCAACGCATCCCAATGCACAGACACTTGCTGAATCACTAAATCCGAATCGTCGAAACACATGATCCTTTTGATACCAATTTCCTTGGCTACTTTAATGCCATGGACAAGTGCTTCGTACTCGGCAACGTTGTTAGAAGCAGCAAAATGAATCTGCAACACGTACCTCAATTGATCCTCTTTGGAGATGTGAGCACTATCCCGGCGCCCAGACCCATTTTCGTCTTAGACCCGTCAAAGTGCATTTTCCAGTAATTCGGGTCTGGCAGTGGTGGTTCGTACTGCATTTCCATCCATTCTACAAAGAAATCTGCAACGGCTTGAGATTTTATTGCATCTCGCCTATCATATTGTAGAGTGTATGGTGCCAGTTCGATGGCCCATTTGGCGACTCGGCCGCTGGCATCTTTGCTGCCCAATATGTCCGAGATAGGTGCCTCGCATATTACCCGGATTGGGTGTTCTTGAAAATAATGTTTCAGCTTCTTTGCTGCCATATATACCCCATATGTCATCTTCTGATAATGCGGGTAATTATGTTTCGAGACAAAGAGCACTTCGCTCAAGTAATACATTGGTCTTTGGACTGATTTGCCCCTTCTTCTCGTTCAACCACTATTACTGCACTTACAACTCTGTTGGTTGCGGCAATATAGAGCAACATTGGCTCCTTGGATACCGGTGACGCTAATATTGGTGTTGTTGCCAACATTTTCTTTAATTCATTGGAAAGCGCCATCAGCTTGCTGTGTCCATGTGAATTTGTCTGATTTCTTCATTAGTTGATATAGTGGTAGGGCTTTTTCACCTAGCCGACTAACAAACCTGCTCAACGAGGCCAGGCATCCAGTAAACTTGTGGACATCATTGAGGGTTTTTGGCAATTCCATTCTTTCGATGGCCCTGATCTTTGTGGGGTCGCTTCGATTCCTCGGCTGGATAGAAGGAATCCGAGTAACTTGCCAGCCGGGACACGAAATATACATTTTTCCGGGTTAAGCTTCATCCGGAATCTTCTCAAGTTTGCGAATGTTTGACGCAAGTCCTCAATTAGAGTATGACTTTGTTTGGTTTTTATTACCACGTCATCGACGTATACTTGAACATTTTTGTCCAATTGATCTTGCAAGCATTTTTGCATGCATCTTTGATATGTTGCGCCTGCATTTCTCAATCCGAATGGCATGGTGCGATAGCAATAAGCCCTGTACGGGGTGATAAAAGCTGTCTTTATTTGATCATTTGGATACAGTGGAATCTGATGGAATCCTGAATACGCATCCACAAACGACAACAACTCACACCCAGTAGTAGAATCTATGACTTGATCGATCCGAGGCAGAGGAAATGGATCTTTTGGACACGCCTTATTGAGGTTCGAGTAATCAATACACATGCGCCATACCACTGCCACGTTCGGGTCATATTTTTTCTTCTCAACCAAGACTGGGTTTGACAACCAGTCCGGGTGCAGTCATGATGAATCCAGCAGCTAAAAGTCTTGCAATCTCGGCAGCTATTAATTTCCTCCTATCTTCGGTGAAGCGGCGGAGGGGTTGCTTCACCGACTTTGCATCTGGCCTTACATGAAGAGAGTGCTCAGCCAGCTCCCTCGGAACTCCTTGCAGATCTTGAGTGGACCATGCAAAGATGTCCCGATTCTCACGGAGGAAGCTGGTGAGCTCGCTTTCCTATTTATCTATAAGGCCAGCCCCAATGGTAATTGTGCACTCTGGGAAAGTTTCATCCACTTGCACCTTGTTGGTTTCCTTGGTAGCTTGAAATGACACACTACGACGCGGGTTGGTGAGTGCCGGCATGGACATTTGTGCTGCTTTGGCCAATGCTGCCACTTCCAACATCTGACTTTTCTCTTGTGCTATGACGAGTGACTCGGCCAGTGAAGATTCGGCTGAGGAACACGCAATAGATCTTTTGTAATCTCCTTCAACTGTTATTACCCCACATGGGCCTGGCAGCTTCATCTTTAGGTAAGCCATATGGGTAGTGGCCATGAATCTTGCCATAGCTGGCCTGCCAAGTAAGGCATGATAAGAACCGACCAAATCCACCACTTCAAACTCTATAGCCTCAGTGCGACAATTTTCTCTGTTGCCGAATAAGACGTCGACCCAGATCTTTCCAATTGGCTCACAGGACAATACCGGCACAATACCGTGGAAAGTGGTCTTAGTCAGTTCCAGCATGTTCATGGTAATGCCTAACTTGAGCATTGTATCCTTATACATGATGTTGATGCTACTGCCACCGTCAATCAATATTTTTGAAAACTTCACGTTGATATCTGGGCCCATGAATGTTGGATACAAAACCAGAGCGTATCCTCCAGGGGTTGGAATGATCTTGGGGTGATCTTTTATACTCCAGTTATCTCTTGCTCAGACCAATGCATGTACTTGGGAATTGCCGGCATCGTGGCATTCACTTCCATCATTCGTCGCTGCTGATTTTTCTTGTCATTTGGCTCTGTGACAAAGACAACGTAGCTCTGGTGATGTTCTCTGTACTCATTTCTGGTTCCGTGGCCGACATGAGCGTCGTCACCTCTTGGATTGTGCACCTGGTGCACAACTTCTCTTCTTTCTTGATTCTGATACCTCGGTTGCCTGTTTTCATATCTGTTATCTGCTCCTACTGCTTGAGCATTTCCTCCTGTAAGTGGTGGAGGGGGAGGTGGTGGAAGCTGCTTATTCGGCGAGTCCACTCTGTCTCCTTTCTGAAACCAAGTGCATTGCCTTGTTGTATGATTTGCCGGCTTACTCGGACTAGGCGTGTGAAACTTACACGGCTGATCCAGCATCATCTCATAGGTGTATTTTTGTCGGTCCTGATACTGCTTCCTCTGATCGTATGGCCTTTTGCCGTCATTCTTTGGCACCCATTGTTGTTGATCATTTGTCCTTTGACGCTGACTGCTTCCAGCATCTGGATGATCCTGACTCACGGCCGCAACATGAGTCAAACCATATCTGTAATCTGGCCTCTCGTCTCTTCTCTTGCTTCTGTACTCGGATCTTTCCTGGCGCCTTTGTGACCCGGCAGCGTCATAGATCTGAGTCTTAGTCATCCCGTCTGTCGGCTGAGTCAGATCTCCTAACGCATACGAGTCGGCGATTCTTATCGTCTCTGCCAGGCTTGCCGGCATATCTCTTTGTAAAATTTGCCACATCACACTTCCATGTCTACATCCTTGTGCAAACCATGCAATTGCTTGTGACTCGATCACCCCTTCACAAGAGTTACGCATCGTGCACCACCTTGTGAGGACTTCCCTGTTTGTCTCATTCGGTCTTTGCTTGCACATTGCTAGTTGTTGTGGGCGATTCGGCCTCTTGTAAGTGCTCGTGAAATTGCTCACGAAAGCGTCATGGAAATCAATCTAACTGTTGATGCTTCCGGGTGGCAAATTGTTCAACCATACCCGAGCTGGTCCTTCCAGCATTTGCGGCACGTAACGTACTGCCCATCTCAAGTTTCCCTGCGTGATCTTCATAGCGGTTCCATAATCTATGAGCCAGTCTTCTGGCTTTGTGCTTCCATCATATGTTTTTGTACCTCTGGCCAGCTGGAAATTTGGCACCGGTGTCTCCTTCATGATCCTTGGGCCAAAACACGGTGGACCCTGCGGACCTTGCGATTCAATTATCTCTGCCATTTTTATGCGGTCAAGCTTCATCCTGGCATCATCTGGCTGAAGGTTCCTGCCTCCAAATCTTGCTCCCATTGCTTGATACGCATGATCCGGCAGTTCATACCCGTCATTTACCATGGCCGAGTAACCATCATTATACTTATTCGCGTTCGGGTCAGCAGGCTGTTGAACTGCTTTCCGCGCTTTGCTGTCTTCTTTCCGGCTGAGCTGGTGCGTTATTTGGAGCTGGATTTCCTCCTCTTGCCGAGTGAGTTGCGCGCCGAGTATGAGGCGCAAAATTTTGCCCTCCGTTGTCGTTTCTCTGCCCAATTTTTTCCTGGTTTTCATTTTCTCGGGGATTATTTCTTTTTGCCCCTTGCGCATGCGTCGGGTTTCCTTGAACTACTGCCGGATCATAGGCGACCATCTGCTTGTTTCTTCCAGAATCCACACCTTTTTCCTTTCTCGGTCTGGGCGCCGCTCCGGGTGAGGATGCCGTGTGCCTAGCCGATCTTGCCAGGACAGGAGTCGCCGAGTGAACCAGCTGAGATCTCCCTGCTATACCCGGATTTTCTCTGTAATACGCCTCATTCAGCATGCTGGCTGCTTTTACTAACTCATTGACTCGTTCCCGCTGCCTTTTCTTTGCTTCCCCCTCCAAGTGGGGTAATTCTGCCATTGCTGCTTCTGCCGCTCGCAGGTTAGCTACCGCTGTGTTATACGTTGGACGCATGGCTGTCTCATTGTTGTTCTCTGGTGTTATCTTGGATGTCGCATCTGCTAGCTCTTTGTTGAGGTTCCTTCCTCTAAATCTCGTTGCATCAAGCCGGGTCTTTGCGCCCTTGACTCGATTTGCCGAGTTAAGCTCTCGGATAGTGATATCCACATCCTGCTGTAACTATGCTAGCTCTTTGGCTTTCTCCAGGACTTTTATCCTGGATTCTTCCAACTCGGCTTGCACATGCGCCGGGTCAGTTGCATGTGCCACTGGCTCTGCCAACTTGTCTATCGCTTCCTGCAGCTCCTTAGCCCTTTTGCTCCTAGCTATGTTCTCTGGTTTTTCCAGCGGCGCCTTTGCTGTTCATGCAGCTCTCGGCGTTTCCTCATGATTTCCTTCCTCTGCGTTCTCATTCACCAATGGGTGCTTGTGGTCACCAGGGAGGGAGTACACGGTCGAGCCATGCACGAAGAACAAGAAGAACTCTCCAGAATTGGCAATTTGATTGATACCCCAAAGATTACAAGTGCTCCTTGAGCTGTATTGGTTTGAGTACACAACACTAGTTCCCTACTTGGTCCAACCTCCTTCTACTACTGCTATGCCCTTCCTTATATAGGCAGTGCTAGCTAGCTAATACCCCTTTGGGTTTTAGGGTTTACTGTTTGGATCTTGGTCCCTACAATATGGACCAGGTCATGGGATTGCCCTAAGTCCAGAGGCCCGGTCCATAAAGCTTGACAGCTAACGGTCTTCTGGTACGCTGCTTCTTGTTCTTTTTAACGTCATGCCGTTACTTTGTACGTCAGCGCATGATTTGGGCGTCACCCGGCTCCTTTTGTGTCACCCGGCGTCGCCCTTCTCTTTTGACCATGCTTTACCATGGTCCCTCCTGAACCTTACTCGGAAAGGTGCCTCGTGTCCTTGATGACTCGGACCTTCCTCGGTTGACTCGGCTCGTTGGTTCCTGCAAGGGTTACAACTTTGTCTTATGAAAGCCGACATAGTTTGTATGTCGGCTTTCATGCTTATCTTACCCGGCCGTTCTTATCCGGCCTGGTTCCTTTTTTTACTCGGAGCCAACCCAGCTGCGCTATGTTTCCCCTCTTGTGACCCTACCGGGGGTTATCCCCCCGACAAAAGTAGGAGCAAAAAGCAAATTCTCTCTCCTTATAGGTAAGTGTTCAATACCTTTCTTGAATGGAAAATGATATTTAATGGTGCCTTCTTTCATATAAATGACGGCACCAACTGTTCTAAGAAAAGGTCTTCCCAAAGTAATAGGACAAGAAGCATTGTATTCAACATCCAAAACATAGAAATCAACAGGGACATAAGCATTGTTAACCATAATGAGAACATCATTAATACTCCCCATATGTTTCTTCTTAGCATTGTCATTGAGTGGGACATCTAAATAACAATCTTCCAAAGGTGGCAAATCAAGCATTTCATAAAGCAGTTGGTTTACTCATATGCCTGAGTCTTTTACCTCCTTTAGTGTTCATTTTTGTATAATATAAAACCCTTTATGCACAAGTTTTGCATTTGCACTTATGAAAATTACGCCTAAGTTTTTTGGTCTACATGTTTCCTATTGTTTTATGTGGATTCTGGAGTAGTGATTTTCGGCACTCTAAGTCAGCGATTTTGTGCTTAGGTTCTTAACGACGCCATTAGGCATCATCGCCTGAGCACATGGTTCTAGCTAAGGGTCTTCCGACTCATGAAAGGTCAACCATAAAAGCCAGAATAATGGATAAGCCAGCACTTGCTTAAAAAATATACAGCTATATATCTTGGATCTAGATCATAAGTAGCCGGAGGCTTGAAACCAAGTTTTACGCCTTACATCACCATTGTTTTCCGCATATTACATACCAGAAGAGATAAATATTACAAAGTGTTATTCATTCTTCTGGTGCAGTAGACTTCGAGGCCACGTCATCGGCAAAAGGAGAGCCATCTTCTAAATCAGCAACAAAGTCAGTAGTATTTAGTGACTCGGAGCCAACATGGTCATTATCAATGATTTCCAAAGGCACAAAGACACCCGCCTTGACCAACTGGGCAACCCTGGTATCGTAGCCGGTGAGTGAGGACCAGATTGCATCATTATCGATCTTGCGTCCCTCCTTGTCCACATCGGGTATACCAATGGTCACCATGTCGATGTCAGCGTCGTCATAGTGAGATTTTACCAACACCAAAGCCATCCTAGCACCAGCCCGGGTACAAGAAGCTTTGGCCTGTGCGATGGCAGTGTTGATGAAGTTGCCGATAATAACCATGCATTCCTTTCAAGGCAGAGCATTTTGACCCAAGTTGGCTAGGCCAATGGGATGCAATTCCGACAATGGCAAATGGGGAGCACGAGTTCAACAATATTGTCAAAGTAGTTGGCTTGCAGAAAAGTGAAGACGGAGGAAGCATACCAAATATGCTAGTCTCGGCTTGCTAGAGAACCTTTGTCAAGGAGTCCCATTCCTTTTGGAGAGTCTTGTATGCCTCAAGGTTGCGAGCATTTTGTTTGTTGGTAGCTTTTTTCTGCTCCTTGGGTATAGCGACTTCTTCCTTCAGGTGGTTAATCTCAGTGTTGGAAGATTCGTGCATGGCAGCCAAAGCCTCTTCATGCATCTTCAGCATATTGGCCCTCTCGTGCTTCAAAATTTTGTTCTCACTTTCGAGCTCCTGGATATTCTTGGATTGCTCGACAATGTCCTTGGCTTTTGCAACAGCTTCTGCAAGTCGGATAAATAACTAGCATAATGAGTACTTGGAGGATACAAGCTTAACACCAAGTTGAGAAAGTAACTAAAAAGAAAATAGACCTTTTCAGCTTCCAAGTTGACAATGTCCTTGGCTTTTGGCGATCGGTTCCTTCAAGAAGGAAGTTTTACCCTTTTCAGCTTCCAACTTCTTGCGGATCTTGGTGAACTTCTCATTAGGAATGACCTTCCGAGCATTCTCATTCTGCAAAAATAGAAGTGGTTAGTCTACTTTTTGGAGCATCTAGCCGGAACTATTTAGTTCTACCTAGAAGCTCGGGGGCTACATTACGAGTTTTTAACTCAAAGTTCTGCTTACTCCTTTTTAAGAATCTAGTCAGAACTATTTCTATTTCAACTAGAGGCTTGTGGGCTACAATATTGAATTTTATAAACACTACGTATGCTACTCTGAAATTATCTAAGTAGAATTATTCATTCAAACTACATACTTGGGGCCTACATTGCAAAGTTTCTTACTTAGTCACTCTTAGAGCAGTCAGACCAAAAGACCTATGTTTTTCCATCTAATTTCTCGGGGGCTGTAGTGGGATATTATACGTGAAATGCAAAGATATAAATAAAACTTAAGAAAGCGATGATCTTGAGGTTGTTGGCGGCTTCCGAGTACAATTTGCCAAAGGCAGTTGTGTTACGTTGGAGGATCTCCGCCTGTGTGAGCAGCTCCTCAAGACCATACATCGGAGAAGTCGGTGCCGCACCAGCAGTGCCAGGCACCGAGGCAGTTGGCCTTGGAACAATTGTTGGGCTTATAGGCATTGAGGCCCCTGCCTGGCTCGTGGTCGTCGCAAATCCGCTTCCCGCCATCAGCTCCTTCCCTTTCTCGGTGGCATCCTTAGCCGGAGCTTCAGCCACTTGGAAGGAGGTGCTCTCCTGCGTTGCTTGGCCGCCGGGAACGACGACCATCTTGGAAACATTTGGGACCTCCTGTGAGGGAGTGTTGTCCACCTCCATGAAAGAGGGTTCATATGCTACCGTAGTCGGAGATCCGACAGGAGCGGTAGAAGGTTGGACGGTAGGGGTAGGAGGAGCAATGGCGGGAGAGGCCTGGATCAGCATGTGTAACATCCAAAAAATATTAAACTAGAATCATCAAACTCTAATAATCAAATTTAGGGTTAACAAAAACTTCTCTAAAATAAAATGAGAAAGCATTCATGTGTGTATGCATCCCATTTTGAATTCTTTTGAATTGCCTTGATTATGTGTTCCTTTGCTTGTAAAATGATTCTTAGGTGAAATAAACATCATCTAAACAATCCCCACACTTTTCCCAAAGACAAATAAATCAAAACAAGCAAAATGAGGGAATGGTCATTTTGACAAAATTAACTCCCATGCCTACTTTGGCTGTCTCTAACTTTCAGAACTTAACAGAAACTTGTTTGGATCTTTGCACCCCTTGATAGTACTCATAACAAAGTATCAAGGCCCACTTTGCGATCATCCAAAAACATTCAAATGCATAGTTTAAAGGACAGTTTAAAATTGAATCTATATCATATGGGAAGATCCCACTTTTTCAAAAACCACTCAAACAAGCTCAACTTTCAAAACCCAAGCATCTACAGACTCACCAGCACCAACCTAGCACACCCACCAAAAATCTTTTCAAAATTCAAAACTTGAATTCTTGCGGCCATTTCATCAAACACCTTGCAGATACAAATCAAACAAAATCTAAACACTATTTGGAGCAGTGATTGGAGCCTAACTTGTTCCCTCTCTGGACACCACTAGCCTTAGTAGATCATCTAACAACCTAAACTAATCTCTAGCACTACTGTAAGCTAGCCATTGTCATCAATGGTGAGCAGGCCGAGTGCACCTTTGCCACCCACATGTCGACAACGAGCTAGGAGAAGAACCAAGCCTAGCCAATATGTCTGGGAGCAAGCTAACAACCCATAGCCACTCCCTGTCCAGTGCTCGAACCTTGCCAGCCCCTGGACCACACGCACAGACCAAGCCAAGCTCGCCAGCAACCATACCGAGAGCGCGCCCCGTGCACCACGCTCGACAGACGCCCACAGACCGCGCGCCGCCCTCGCAGCGTGCATACGTGATCACCACCGTCCCAGCAACCCCGCAGACACGCTCGTTCGCCGCCGCGCGGACCATGCGCGCTGTGCGCATAAAAACTTCCGTCGGGCACGCGCAGAGCACCGCCGCGTTCCGACCAATCCGCACCGCCCCACGCCTCGCCACCACGTCGTTGAACTTCGCCAGGGAGCACAGCACCGCCCCTACCGTCGCCCATGCCGATAGCCCTCTGTGCTGTCGACCACGACGAGCTCAGCTTGCACCCGTCGGTCCCCTCTCACCACTATAAATAGAGGCCACCCCCAGCCGAATTGAGCACACCACCTCACTCCCCTCTCACCCAGAACCACCCCGCCTCAGTCCCGAAGCAAGGCAAGCAGCGCATCGCCGTAATTTGGCCAGAGCCAGCCGCAGCTGGAGAAGAAGGGAGCCAGCGATTGGAGACGCCCCAGGAGAAGCTGCCGGTACCAGGAGGTTCGCCGTCATCGACTTCGTCGTTCGCCCGCCTCGCTGACCCTCGCCTGAGCCCCGGTGAGCCCCCGACGACCCCCACCTGCCGCGTTAGGTTTCTGTCTCGCCGGCGCTGCCCGATGTGGACGATGAACCAGGGCCGTTAGATTAGAACAAGATCCCACGGCTCACATTGCCCCGTACCGCTTCGCACCCCCTTGTCTCACTGACGCGTGGGGACAGCAACTTAACCAGCCCGCGTAAGCGCTGTGCTTAGCAGGCCGGCCCAGTATCGTTTCCCGCGCAGCCCAGTCATTTGAATTTAACTTTTTCCATTTTATTTCAAACACAGTTCTGTACCTAGTTTCAAAAATCAACCCAGCTCTATTTAGTACACCAAATTGAATGAAACCAATTTTGTTAGAAAGGTCTTGAACTGCTGAATCCAAGCCCATTGGATTTAAATCAGTTCAATCTATAGATCAACCTTGGTAAAAATAACAAGTCAGAACCTTTTCTGCATTCAAACATTTTTCAAATTTAAACCCTAAAAGCTTTTGAGTTGATTCCAACTCTCAAAAATCACATTTGATCATACCTTTCAGAATATATAAAAACATTTGGGTTTACTTATAGAAATATTGTTCAAGTAATAAAAGAATGCCACATAGGCATTTCTAGCCACTTTAATTAATTAAAATAAAAGGGTTAAACCTTATTAAATTGTGACACCACTTTAAATCACATTCCCATGGACTAAAATATGTGGTGATGACATGTGTCAACATGATTCCATGTTTGGTTTGGAGAATATTAAATATTAAGTAGTTTTTCAATGAGTAGAAATTACTTTTCTAAAAATAAAAGGAATTAAACCAAGCTTTAATCTTGTAATTTTAGTGATGATGCTAGATCATCTATAGGACCCTTTTGTGATGATTGAAATTAGTTAAGTATTGTTTGGTGATTGTGTACCTCGTATTTATTTATAGACGCTAGTACCAACCAAGGATACGAGGAAGAAGGAGGATACTACGTAGAAGAAACCGAGGAGAACTTCAACCACTGCTCTGCACAAGGCAAGCCTAATACTACTAGTTGAATGTGCAAGCTAACACTTGCAAGATACTATACCTATGCAAGCAAATACTTGCTTGTTACCATGCTAACTATATGCCTTAAGCATATATGTCATAACCACTTGATAAACCAATCCTAGTTTTACTTACAAGCTTTATACTTTATTTCTTTATCAAAGCTAGTACTTAGAGTTTATTTAAGTGACTTGTAGATACTAGACATATAATTGAAGGTTGCATAAAGAGCATAAAATTTGGCCTAAGCTAGATAATCTTTATGTCATCCTAAGACAAGATATTGAACTTAGTTAAACTCCACTAGTTTACCACCTCTCCTTAGTACTTACCCCCACTTGTTGATGCTAGTGCTAAGCATAAAACTTGATCAACTTAGATGGGAATACTTGGTGGAAAAATGGTTATGAAAACCTTGGAATGATGGATCATTCTATTGAAATGTTTTGGACATGTGTTTCCGAACACCAGATGATTTATGGTGATGAAAATGTTGAGACATGAGCCTTAGCCCTTTATAAAACTGATGGTTGCCTGGATGCGATACCATTCCAATTTTACCGTACAACCACAATACTCGAGAATTGGGTAGGGCTTGACTGGAAACTTATATACCTTAGTATTAGTTCCCTCATGGCCAAGGTCTGAGCTAAGGCTACCTTATGAAGATTGTCCACCTGTGCAGTACCCAAGATGACAGTTGGTCATGGTTGGGAGGCCAAACTCACAGGAGAGGTGCTTATACTAGGGCGTGTAATTGAAAGGTTAGGATTGATTATCCGCATACTGAGTATGGTGAATTCAGGATTTGTTCCTGATGGATGTATCGAATGTTGTGGTGAAAGTGTAGAATCTCTGTAGAGTGTCAAACTATTCGAATAGCCGCGTCCGCGGTTATGGACAGTTGGAGTGGCCATACTGTTCCCCCGTCAGATGTTTTCAAAATGACTTATGAAATGAATGGAGACTTTGACTTGACCACAACAGAGTTGTGATATGAAATACAAGTTCCCACTTAGGTGTTATAACATTTCAACTAGCTTCTCTTACTTCTGAACTTAGTAGATGTAAATCCAGCTTTTTGCAAAACAACCCTAGAGCTTAGTGCCCTATTACAAAAACCCCCTTCACTTGTTAGTATTAGTTTGCGAGTACTTAAAGAGTACTCATGTCTTTGTCCCTGGCTATTCCCGTGGCCAGACTATGAAGAGGAGTACGTGGAGGATGGACCCTAGGAAGGTTACGACAACTAGGATCATCTCCCATCGTCAGCATTGCCTGTGACCCCGAAGATGGAGCTTCGCCTACACTACCGTTATTATTACGTATTCCGCCGCTTGAGTTGTATTAAGAACTGGATCATGAGATCCTTATTTGTGTAAGACCCTATGTATGGTTTGTAATGGATGATGTACTGTGGTATCCAATTCTGTTATGTCTCGCAAAAATGGTAATCCTGGGATTGCGATGTATGGCATAACATGCATCTGGGATTAAAAAACCGGGTGTTGACAAGTTGGTATCAGAGCCATCCTGACCATAGGAGACCCTAGTTAGACTGGACGTTTGGAATCAAAAACTTAGTTTCAAAACCAAAGAAAGCAAATATTTACAAAAACTTATTCCCATTCTTATCACTTTGATTCTTTCATGAAAATTCATGTCCCTCAAAAACTCTTGCAAAATACATAAAAATTGACACACTTGAATCACTCTACTAACTTACTCATCTTATATTCTTTTAGATGGACGTGAAGTACAACAAGTTTTACCAGTTGGGAAATGGAGGAGACCTTATCTTTGAGAGGGATTTGGACCAGCTTTCGGAACTTCTAGAGCATCCGCACCCCGAGTTCTTCGAAGCTCAGCTCAATGATCAATGAGGAGAAGTTCTGCAGTGGCTAATTGTTGCAAGTCTCCGAGGAAAGATTGAACCTCCCACTGCTGAGGGAATTCAGTTTACCTTAAGAGAGAACAACTGGCTCGATGGACTTGCCAGGGCTATGCAGGAAGCTCTTGCCCGTCTGTGTGGGCAGAGTATCAACCAGATCAAGGGAACCCGCTTTGAGTTTTGTCCAAGGCGTGATGCTAATGGACAGCCACTAGAAGCCCCATACCACCACGAGCTGAAGATCCAATTGGACCACCTCAGCTTCATGATGTACGATCGTCAGCAGGAGTTGGATAATTGTCATGACTACTCCAACCACAAGTCCGCCATCATCAAGATGAAGGATCAGACCATCGCCATGTTAGCAAAGGATCACAAGTCTCGCTGTCGTCAGCTCGACAAGAAGGAGCACATCATTGCCCGTCTTCGCCACCGTATCTCGTCTTTGGAGGAGACCATCCATGAGAGAGACATGCAGTTGGAAGAAAGGGAGAATGCCGGAGAGGATCTTCGTGGAGACCCCTACTCCTATCTCAGCGATGATGATGATTTTCTGGAGGATCAGGCTATGGATTTCTTCACCAATGAGGACGATTACGCCTTCATCGATGACGATGAGGATGATGAGGATGACGACTACACCGACTCCAAGGAGTAGTAGCACTTGAGCACTAGCATAGTGAGTAGTATTCGGTCCCACAGTATTGTAGTTTCCAGAATGGTTCTTAAAACCATCTGTTTTTCCTTTGTTGTGGTGTGTGTTTGTATCGGGTGCTATGAATGAATGAAAAGCAAGTTGCTAGAAAAATCTGAGTCAAACTTTAAAAACTTTTCAAAATCCCAAAACCTTAGAAGTTTCCCTCTTTTCTCATGACCTATCTCAATCTTCAGATGCCACACGGAGGAAGTGGTTCATCCCTGGACCCGATGTTGCAGATCCTGCAAATGTTGGTTTCTGACCGCGAAGCTGAAAGGACCGAACGTCAAGACAATTTAGCTACCCTTCAGAAGATAGCTCAGCTAGCCCACAACAATCAAGGCCACGGAAATCAGGACAACCATGGATCTAAGCTCAAGAATTTCCAGAACACCAACCCACCTGTTTTCACTAAGTCAGAAGAGCCCTTAGACGCCGATGATTGGCTGCAAACCATGGAAAATAACCTAGAAGTCGCCGGAGTGGAAGCCAACGAGAAAGTTCTGTTCGCCACCCATTATCTAGCCGGAGATGCCAGAGCATGGTGGAAAAGTGTTCGTGCCATGACCGGAGGACAGATGATGACCTGGGAGGAATTCAAAGTCAAGTTCAGCAAAAACCATGTGCCGCCGGGTTTGATCAAGAGGATGAGAGATGAGTTCAGAGAACTGAAGCAAGGAGGGATGACCGTAGTGGAATACCATGACAAATTCTTGTCATTAGCTAGGTATGCCCCGGATGAGATCGACACTAAAGCCAAGAAGAAAGAAAGATTCTTGAATGGTCTGCATGATGAGATGCAGACAGTGTTAGTCAATATACCCTTTGCGGATATTGAAGCTCTTGTCGACTCTGCCATCCAGATGGAAGGAAAGATCAACCAAGCCAACGAGAACCGCAAGCGTCGCATGATGCATCAACCAGGAACCCATCAGACCCCAAAGTACCGCCCTAACCCATCTCCAGGATTTGCCCCGAGAACCAACAGACCCCTGATGAACCGTCCGACCTATCCCAACCGTGGAAACCCAAGGCCCAAAGGAAATCACAACAACCCTAGCAACTCTAGCAATTTCAACCGTGCCCCACCTAAGTTCAACAACAATGCTACCGCCAACACCAACACTGCCCCGAGGACTAGAAGCAATGCCGTGCCTGTTGCAGCAAAGGACAAGTCGCAAGTGACTTGTTATGAGTGTGGAAATAAGGGTCACTACTCCAACGAGTGCCCCAACAAGAAGAATGCCGCAAACCCCCAATGCAAATGCCCCAGCTCAGCAGCAGCGCCGTGTTCAGTGAGGAAGAAGGTTTGCCCTAGGGAATTCACTCAACCGCAACGACCGTCTTTTTCTCATGCATGCTGAAGAAGCTCAGGAAGCGCCAGACGTCGTGCTGGGTATGTTTTCTGTTAATTCAGTACTTGCAAGAGTGTTGTTTGATTCTGGTGCATCGCATTCATTTGTCACTGAAGAATTTGCCTGCACTAGTAAGATTCAACCAACAAAACTGAAGCATGTTATGATCGTTCAAATTCCCGGTTCAACCACCAAGGCTAGGCAAATTTGCAAAGCCGTCCCTATCCGAATCCATGGCATAGATTTTTATGCTAACCTGGTAGTACTCGGAACTAAAGGTTTGGAAGTAGTACTAGGAATGGATTGGATGTCCAAACATAAAGGATTGATTGACTTAGCCAAGAAAGCCATAACCATGACCAGTACAGCCGGAATATCAGTCGAGCATATATCTGAAACCTTACCTCGTCAATTCAAGTGCAACAAGAGTATAGCCCAACCTACCATTGACCAAGTCCGGATAGTCTGCAAATACCCCGATGTATTTCCAGATGTTTTGCCCGGTATGCCCCCAGATCGGGATATCGAGTTTATCATCGAACTAATCCCCGGAACAGGACCCATAGCCCAGAGACCCTATAGTATGAACCCGTCGGAACTAGCAGAACTGAAGACGCAACTGGATGCCATGCTAGAAATTGGATTGATTCAACCAAGTGCGTCACCATGTAGATCACCGTTTGTGTACGAATTATCGAAAGTTGAATGATGTCATTATCAATAACAAGTACCCACTGCCCAAGATAGAAGATTTGTTTGATCAGTTGACCGGTGCCAAAGTGTTTTCTAAGATTGATCTTAGAACTGGTTATCATCAACTCAAAATTCGTGGAGAAGACATTCCCAAGACTACCTTTACCACCAGATATGGATTATACGAGTATACCGTTATGTCCTTTGGATTAACCAATGCCACCGCTTATTTCATGAATCTCATGAATAAGATTTTTATGGACTTACTGGATAAGTTTGTCGTTGTTTTCATCGATGACATTCTGATATACTCCAAATCGGAAGAAGAACATGCGCTACACCTAAGGACCATTCTGGGAACCCTTAGAAAGCATCAGCTATATGCCAAGTTTAGCAAATGTGAATTCTGGTTACAGGAGGTAGGATTCCTCGGTCACATTGTATCAGCCGGAGGAATTGCCGTTGACCCTGCAAAGGTGAAAGATGTCGAAGATTGGCAATCCCCAACCACTCAAACCCAAGTTCGTGCATTTCTCAGATTGGCGGGATACTACCGCAAGTTCGTAGAAGGATTCTCGAGTATCGCCAGACCCATGACCCAATTGCTAAAGAAGGACAAGAAGTTTGAATGGACCGACAAATGTGAAGCGAGTTTTCAAGAACTCAAGAGGAGATTGATTTCAGCTCCAATCTTAATCATGCCGGATATCATGAAGCCATTCGACGTGTATTGTGACGCATCCAAGATCGGTCTCGGATGTGTGCTAATGCAAGAAGGCAAAGTTATATCTTATATGTCTCGACCACTGAAACAACATGAGCAAAATTACCCAACCCATGACCTCGAACTCGCAGCCGTAGTTCTAGCCCTGAAGACATGGAGGTATTACCTGATGGGAAATCGTTGTGAGATTTATTCGGATCACAAGAGCCTGAAGTATATATTCAATCAGAAGGAGTTGAATATGAGGCAGAGAAGATGGATTGAGTTAATCAAGGATTATGATCTGGACATTCACTATCACCCTGGTAAAGCCAACGTGGTAGCAGATGCCCTTAGCAGATTGCCGTGCCGCTTGAACTCCATGATTGTGAAGGAGCAACCAAGCTTGCACAAAGAGATGTAAGATTTCCGAATGGAATTAGTGAGTGAAGGATTTTTGGCTAGCATAGAACTTCAACCCACTTTTATCAGCCAGATCAAAGAGGCGCAGAAAGGAAATGCTAGTATGGACGGAATCAAACGTCGTATCGGTACAGGTAAAGTACCCGGATTCACCGAAGACGAAGAAGGAGTGATGTGGTACAAAGGACGCCTTTGTGTACCAGCAGATTCTGAGTTGAAAGAAGTTATTTTGAAGGAATCTCATGATACTCTTTATTCTATCCACCCCGGAGGAACGAAGATGTATCAAGATTTGAAAGAGCAATTCTGGTGGCATAAGATGAAGAGAGAAATTGGAAGCTATATCACCAAGTGTGATATATGTCAGCGAGTCAAGGCAAGACATCAAAGACCCGCTGGATTGTTACAACCATTGCAAATTCCGGAGTGGAAATGGGATTCCGTTGGAATGGACTTTATCACCGGATTGCCTACTTCTAGTAGGGGAAATGACTCTATCTGGGTCATAGTGGATAGATTGTCCAAAGTCGCCCATTTCTTACTAGTCAAGACCACATATCAGAGTTCGAAGCTAGCGGAGTTATACATCGCTAGAATCGTTAGTTTGCATGGAGTCCCCAAGAACATCGAATCAGATCGAGGAACTCAGTTTACCTCGAGATTCTGGAAGAAATTTCAAGAAGGTTTAGGAACCCGCCTAGATTTCAGTACCGCGTATCACCCTCAGACCGATGGACAAACGGAGCGAGTAAATCAAATACTCGAAGATATGCTGAGAGCATGTGTGTTAGAATATGGATCTAAATGGGAAGACTGTCTGCCATTTGCAGAATTTTCGTACAATAATAGTTATCAAGCTAGTTTGCAAATGGCCCCATTTGAATTCATGTACGGAAGGAAGTGCCGCACCCCTTTGATCTGGTCGGAAGTAGGAGAGAGTCAGATTTTTGGACCTGACATCCTACGAGAAGCGAAAGCGAAGGTTCACAAGATTCGTGAGCACCTCAAGACAGCCCAGTCCAGACAGAAGAGTTACGCCGACAAGAGACGTCGAGACCTCGCCTTCAACATAGGAGATTTTGTATATCTGAAAGTGTCGCCATTGAAGGGAATGCAGCATTTCCAACTCAAAGGAAAGTTAGCCCCCAGATATATCAGACCTTTCAAAATTCTGAACCATTGAGGTGAAGTGTCGTATCAATTGGAACTACCTGAAGAGATGTCAGCCGTGCACAATGTGTTTCATATCTCATTACTTCGCAAGTGCCTCGAAGTTCCAGAGAAGACGGAAGTGTTCAAGAATATTGATCACCGGACCATAGAGATCAAAGATGACCTGACCTATCCCGAAGTACCCATCCGTATTTTGGAAGAAGCTTTACGAACCAACAGAACCCGAAGCATCAAGTTTCTCAAGATTCAGTGGAGCAACCACACAAAAGAGGAAGCTACCTAAGAGCGCGAAGATCACATCAGGACGGAGTTTCCCGATCTCTTCAAATCCTATGTAATCTTTTCGTCCTTTTTCAAATCTCGGGACGAGATTTGTTTAAGGGGGGAAGGTTTGTAACATCCAAAAAATATTAAACTAGAATCATCAAACTCTAATAATCAAATTTAGGGTTAACAAAAACTTCTCTAAAATAAAATGAGAAAGCATTCATGTGTGTATGCATCCCATTTTGAATTCTTTTGAATTGCCTTGATTATGTGTTCCTTTGCTTGTAAAATGATTCTTAGGTGAAATAAACATCATCTAAACAATCCCCACACTTTTCCCAAAGACAAATAAATCAAAACAAGCAAAATGAGGGAATGGTCATTTTGACCAAATTAACTCCCATGCCTACTTTGGCTGTCTCTAACTTTCAGAACTTAACAGAAACTTGTTTGGATCTTTGCACCCCTTGATAGTACTCATAACAAAGTATCAAGGCCCACTTTGCGATCATCCAAAAACATTCAAATGCATAGTTTAAAGGACAGTTTAAAATTGAATCTATATCATATGGGAAGATCCCACTTTTTCAAAAACCACTCAAACAAGCTCAACTTTCAAAACCCAAGCATCTACAGACTCACCAGCACCAACCTAGCACACCCACCAAAAATCTTTTCAAAATTCAAAACTTGAATTCTTGCGGCCATTTTATCAAACACCTTGCAGATACAAATCAAACAAAATCTAAACACTATTTGGAGCAGTGATTGGAGCCTAACTTGTTCCCTCTCTGGACACCACTAGCCTTAGTAGATCATCTAACAACCTAAACTAATCTCTAGCACTACTGTAAGCTAGCCATTGTCATCAATGGTGAGCAGGCCGAGTGCACCTTTGCCACCCACATGTCGACAACGAGCTAGGAGAAGAACCAAGCCTAGCCAACATGTCTGGGAGCAAGCTAACAACCCATAGCCACTCCCTGTCCAGCGCTCGAACCTTGCCAGCCCCTAGACCACACGCACAGACCAAGCCAAGCTTGCCAGCAACCATACCGAGAGCGTGCCCCGTGCGCCACGCTCGACAGACGCCCACAGACCGCGCGCCGCCCTCGCCGCGTGCATACGTGATCACCACCGTCCCAGCAACCCCGCAGACACGCTCGTTCGCCATCGCACGAACCACACGTGCTGTGTGCCATAAAAACTTCCGTTGGGCACGCGCAGAGCACCGCCGTGTTCCGACCAATCCACACCGCCCCACGCCTCGCCACCACGTCGTTGAACTTCGCCAGGGAGTACAGCACCGCCCCCTACCGTCGCCCACGCCGATAGCCCTCTGTGCCCATAGCCCTCTGGGTCTACATGTTTCCTATTGTTTTATGTGGATTTCGGAGTAGTGATTTTTGGCACTCTAAGTCAGCGATTTTGTGCTTAGGTTCTTAATGACGCCATTAGGAATCATCGCCCGAGCACATGGTTCTAGCTAAGGGTCTTCCGACTCATGAAAGGTCAAGCATAAAAGCCGGAATAATGGATAAGCCAGCACTTGCTTAAAACATATACAGCTATATATCTTGGATCTAGATCATAAGTAGCTGGAGGCTTGAAACCAAGTTTTACGCCTTACATCACCATTGTTTTCCGCATATTACATACCAGAAGAGATAAATATTACAAAGTGTTATTCATTCTTCTGGTGCAGTAGACTTCGAGGCCGCGTCATCGGCAAAAGGAGAGCCATCTTCTAAATCAGCAACAAAGTCAGTACTATTTAGTGACTCGGAGCCAACATGGTCATTGTCAATGATTTCCAAAGGCACAAAGACATCCGCCTTGACCAACTGGGCAACCCTGGTATCGTAGCCGGTGAGTGAGGACCAGATTGCATCATTACCGATCTTGCGTACCTCCTTGTCCACATCGGGTATACCAATGGTCACCATGTCGATGTCAGCGTCGTCATAGTGAGATTTTACCAACACCAAAGCCATCCTAGCACCAGCCCAGGTACAAGAAGATTTGGCCTATGCGATGGCAGTGTTGATGAAGTTGCCGATAATAACCATGCATTCCTTTCAAGGCAGAGCATTTTGACCCAAGTTGGCTAGGCCAATGGGATGCAATTCCGACAATGGCAAATGGGGAGCATGAGTTCAACAATATTGTCAAAGTAGTTGGCTTGCAGAAAAGTGAAGACGGAGGAAGCATACCAAATATGCTAGTCTCGGCTTGCTAGAGAACCTTTGCCAAGGAGTCCCATTCCTTTTGGAGAGTCTTGTATGCCTCAAGGTTGCGAGCATTTTGTTTGTTGGTAGCTTTTTTCTGCTCCTTGGGGATAGCGACTTCTTCCTTCAGGTGGTTAATCTCAGTGTTGGAAGATTCGTGCATGGCAGCCAAAGCCTCTTCATGCATCTTCAGCATATCGGCCCTCTTGTGCTTCAAAATTTTGTTCTTACTTTCGAGCTCCTGGATATGCTTGGATTGCTCGACAATGTCCTTGGCTTTTGCAACAGCTTCTGCAAGTCAGATAAATAACTAGCATAATGAGTACTTGGAGGATACAAGCTTAACACCAAGTTGAGAAAGTAACTGAAAAGAAAATAGACCTTTTCAGCTTCCAAGTTGACAGTGTCCTTGGCTTTTGGCGATCGGTTCCTTCAAGAAGGAAGTTTTACCCTTTTCAGCTTCCAACTTCTTGCGGATCTTGGTGAACTTCTCATTAGCATTGACCTTCCGAGCATTCTCATTCTGCAAAAACAGAAGTGGTTAGTCTACTTTTTGGAGCATCTAGCCGGAACTATTTAGTTCTACCTAGAAGCTCGGGGGCTACATTACGATTTTTTAACTCAAAGATCTGCTTACTCCTTTTTAAGAATCTAGTCAGAACTATTTCTATTTCAACTAGAGGCTTGTGGGCTACAATATTGAATTTTATAAACACTACGTATGCTACTCTGAAAGTATCTAAGTAGAATTATTCATTCAAACTACATACTTTGGGCCTACATTGCAAAGTTTCTTACTTAGTCACTCTTAGAGAAGTCAGACCAAAAGACCTATGTTTTTCCATCTAATTTCTCTGGGGCTATAGTGGGATATTATATGTGAAATGCAAAGATATAAAAAAACTTAAGAAAGCGATGATATTGAGGTTGTTGGCGGCTTCCGAGTACAGTTTTCCAAAGGCAGTTGTGTTACGTTGGAGGATCTCCGCCTGTGTGAGCAGCTCCTCAAGACCATACATCGGAGAAGTCGGTGCCGCACCAGCAGTGCCAGGCACCGAGGCAGTTGGCCTTGGAACAATTGTTGGGCTTATAGGCATTGAGGTCTCTGCCTGGCTCGTGGTCGTCGCAAATCCGCTTCCCGCCATCAGCTCCTTCCCTTTCTCGGTGGCATCCTTAGCCGGAGCTTCAGCCACTTGGAAGGAGGTGCTCTCCTGCGTTGCTTGGCCGCCGGGAACGACGACCATCTTGGAAACATTGGGGACCTCCTGTGAGGGAGTGTTGTCCACCTCCATGACAGATGGTTCATATGCTACCTAGTCGGAGATCCGACAGGAGCGGCAGAAGGTTGGACGGTAGGGGTGTAGGGGTTCGTAGCATGGAATTTTTTTTTCTACCGCATGAACACACAATCCAGATCTAATCTATGATCAAGCCAAGATCTATCTACTAGATTATAGCAACGAGTCAATAGTGTACTAACCCTCGAAGATCCAAAGCGGTTAACGAGAGCAGATTCTCGTGGATGATGTAGTCGTACACTTCCAATCTCAAGATCGCGTAGACGATCCTTCCGGCGCTGCGTTCCGGCAGCGCTTCCGCAGTCGGTCACATGTTCGGTACTCGATGAATATCTTCCTCTCCCTTGTTCCAGCAGGCAGCATAGGTTTTAGCACTCTCCACGCGATTCCGGCAGCACGACGGCGTGGTACCGGAAGTAGAGGGGAGATCTCGCAGGGCTTCGCCTTAAGCCGGAGCGAGTATGGTGGACTATGAGAGAGGCCTTGGTGATCTAGGGTTTAGAGACACCAAGGGGAGGGCTTGTCCGGCGGCTAGGGTTTAGGGAAACCCTAACTCGCCGAGTTAAAGGAGGCCCTGGGCGGCGGCGGCTTGGAGGTGGCCGGCGACTTAGAGGCTAGGGTTTGGGTGTGAGAGGTGTAGGGAAGAGGGGCACCCTGCCCCTCCTTTTATAGGTGGGAGGGGGGCGCGGTTGGGAGGAGGGAGTCCTCCTCCAACTCCTCCTCCTTGGCCGGCGGGTGGAGGGAGTAGGACTTCCTCCCTAAGTAGGTTTCCTACTCTCCCTCCACCAAGCAAACTTGCCGTTTGACTTTTCAAATTGGCGTTTGACTTTCAAACTAGGATTTGAATTCTTCCTTTATTTTGCCCAGTCATGATACCTAGTACATGATGCAATCATTCCATATTGTCATGACACATTCATGTACCCTTCCCCTCCGGAGTGCCGGACCTTCCGGACCCTTCTAGAACATTCCCGGTGAAAACACCGGAATCATTCCCCAACTCCGAAACATGACTTTGCTTATATGAATCTTATTCTCCGGACCATTCCGGATCTCCTCGTGATATCTCGGATCCCATCCGAGACTCCGAACAACATTCGGTCTCTTACTCATCATTTCATAACTACTCAACAACATCGAATCCTTAAGTGTGTCTCCCTACGGTTCGTGAATTATGCGGACATGATCGATACACTTCTCCGATCAATAACCAATAGAGGAATCTGGAAATTCATATGGATCCCACATATTTCTACGATTACTTTGCGATCGAATGAACCACTTACATACGATACCAATTTCCCTTTGTCTCACGATAGTTTACTTATCCGAGGTTTTGATCGTCGGTATCTCTGCATACCTAGTTCAACCTCGTTACCGATAAGTACTCTTTTCTCGTTCCCGTGATATGTGATCACTTGTGAGCCAGTCACATGCTTGCAAGCTAATTGGATGACATTCCACCGAGAGGGCCCAGAGTATATCTATCCGTCATATGGATGGACAAATCCCACTCTTGATCCATGTGCCTCAACCCATACTTTCCGAATACTCAATGCCACCTTTATAGCCACCCTTTTACGGTGTGGTCTTTGATGTCATCAAAGCATCCTTTCAGTGATGGTGATTAACATGATCTCATGGTCGAAGGAATTAGGTTACTATGTATCAGAAAGCTTATAGCAAATGAACTATATTAAATGACTTGATCTTTATGCTATGCTTAACTATAGGAGTATGTCCATCACATCATTATCCTAATGATATGACCCTGTTGTTAATAACATCTCTATGTTCATGATCAGGAAACCATGATCATATATTAACCAACAAGCTAGTTTAACAAGAGGCTTTACTAGGGACTCTTTTATGTTTACAAATCACACAAGTATTAATGTTTCCGGTTAATACAATTATAGCATGGTATGTAAACATTTATCATAAGTATGAAGATATGATAATAACCACTTTATTATTGCCTCTTGGGCATATCTCCAACAGTCTCGCACTTGCACTAGAGTCAATAATCTAGTTTCAAACCTTTGTGTATTCAAGACCTATGGCTTTCTGGTGTCGTATGTACACGATTGCTAGTGGTCAACTGATCTCCGGATCTGACACTTCCATGTCCGTGTGTAATTGCATGTCTTTGCGTCTCTACGCATCACTCATTCTCTAATGAGATGGCTTTGTACAAATTTGGTCCTTTGGTGTGACCTTTAGTTCTTTGGGGTTAAAACATGTTGATAATATTGTCGTACAATATATCTTCATAGCATTATCCCTGCTGTGAACTACACGTAGTTTGATAACAAACTACTTGACACAAGTGCCCTCTTTTGCTGCTATAATAGAAGTTATATACTTAGCCCTTTTGTTGTAATATCTATCACAATATCTTAACTTTGGAACTCATCCAAATCCATTATGGAACTTACTTTCCATTATATTGTGCTACCCTTAGTTTAGATTGAGATAAACTTAATTTGTACTTTGTGACAAAACTAGTATCAATGTAGTACTTTTACAATGAACTAACCATCTATTTGTCACTTCTACAAATAATATACTCTTAGTTCTTCCAAAAGATCATAAGAATATCCTTACTATTGTCCAATGATCATCTTATGAATCATTCTGGTATATGCTCATAACATTTAGAGTATAGGACATATCTGGATTTGTACATATCACAGTATGATTGATATAAATACTCTTTGTGATTTCATACATCAAGTATCAATCTATACTTGAATCTTTGTTTCACTTACCAAGTGTCAATACACTTGAATATATCATCAATATTGAACTCATTCAATCCTTTCTGTGCGACAAGAACCTTTCTTGTAGTTTCTATATTGAACTCATTCAATACATCATCTATGTACTTTCGGCACAACCATATTAGCGTCTATTGATGCCAAATATTTGGGTTTTGCCTAAGTCTTTCATCGGGATGAAATTCTTAATATGTGTTAATGAAAGATACATCATTTCCAATCAACAATATGTCTTCCACATAATGTATTAGAAACATGTCTTAGCGCTCCCACTTAATTTCTTGCAAATGCAAGCATCTTCATCGTCTCTGACGAATTTTGTAAGGTTCCCAACCTTTAATAAGGTAGATATCCCTGTGTTTGCAATGCTAGTCCCTAGATCAATAGCTAGCATCCACAGTTAAGATGTAATATCAAGAAACAAAGGTCATAATACAATTTTATAACCAGGAATAAAATAATTCATTACATCTTACATAGCTCATTTGGCTATTACAATACATTGCAGCAGAATATCTATAAGCATGGGGTCCTTCATCTTCAAAGTGCCACAGGCAAACATGTTGGTTGTAGACTTGTAATCCTAATCAATAAACTTCACTAACACCAAACCAACCTGCAACATTACAAGTTACAACCACAAGGGTCAATACATCTGAATTGTATTGGCAAGTGATACTATGGTAGTATAGTGGAGTCTATCATCTATATGCATTTGGCTAAGTGTAGCTTAGGCTTGCTTTGCTCAAAATAGATTTTCCTTATCATTTGAAAACACTAAGTTTTTGCTTGACAAAAATCACCCAAGGCATCTACCAATCAAAGATTGAAGATCCTTTCACCCTTGTTCAACCACAAGTGTTTAACTTAAAAATTTGGATGATGAGATTCTTGATAGCTTCCATGTCTTGATGCTCAAATTTTCCTTTACCAGGGACATGGCTAAGTACTTAGATTTTACACTCTGCAGAGGTGGTGCACTTTCCCCACAAGACTTGGTTTCCCAAGACAAGATCTTTCAGAAGCCTTCCCTTAGACCAAAATGGACGCGCTACAACCTATCAACCACTACCACCAACTGTCCATTTGGCTAAGTTATTGCAACCTATATGATCCAGGCAGAGCCCATAATGCCAAGTGGCTGCACTTGAAGCTTCTCAACATTTGACATCTCAAATCTCTTTGTTCCTGGGTGGCAATCCACAAGTGTGATACACAAGGTAAACCATAGCCATGGGCCTTGTGTAACCACTCAACCAAAAACCACCAAGCAAGTCCCTTTCCACCCAGGTGATTCATTAACTTAGTTGTTTTATTAAACAAAAACACAAGTCCTCAGACTTAGAAATTTTTCCATAGTATGAATGTATATATTACACCCTTGTTTTCTATTAGCTAAGATAAGCATGATAGTAGTAGGAATCTTAACTTAGGAAATTATACTAAGGTTTCATCTACTAGGATTTCCCATAGCATGGTTTCTACTTCGCAAAATTCCATGCAAGTCCTACTTAGAAATATCACTAATGCATAGTGAAAATAATGGGACAAAGTATGAAGCATCACTTGCCTTTTTGGTAGAGGGTATAAGTTCACTCCTTGATCTTTGCAATGTTCACACACTTCAAGTCACTACAATTCAATCAAGCAAACAACATTTCAATCTACCATTCAAGCAATTCATCACATAAAATAACAATAACAAAACAATGCATGCAAGCATGCTAAAGGATTGTTTTATTTGGAGAAGTGGTTTCTAAAGGTTCACAAACATTTGAAGACACCTAATGGTCATTTTATAAAGTGGCAAAGTCATTTGCAAAAGGTTTCACTTCATAAACCATTTTTCAAAACAAGGTATCATTTTATGTGGTGTAGAAATGTTTTTACCAAGGCATTAATCTATAGGGTTCACACAATATGTTTTCAAACCATAAAATCTTGTGTTTAGGGTCAGAGAGTTTAAAGCAAAACATTTCCCAAAGGTTTTCCTTCAAATCCATTTTTAATAAATAAACCATATTTTTATTTGACTAGAATTGGTTTTAAATCAAAGAATCATTCTTTTGTTTCACCAAATACATTTTTGAATCCACAAAGTGTTTCCTATGGTCAGTAGGTTCAAAACACATCATTTGCAAAAGATTTTATCCTCAAAATTATTTTAGAACAATTTTTATAACCTAAACAAGCATACACAAGTTTCTGCAAAAACAAACAATTTAACAGAAGCTTTTTGCTAAACAAATGGCATGGTTGGCTAGGGCTTGTTTTTATGAATCCATTGATATAAAGTTTGAAAAATTTGGACTTGTAGAACTAAAGTTATGGATTTTTCAAATTTGCAAACAAATCAGATTCTAAATCTGTTTTAAACAGATCCAATGCCACGCGGCGCAAAACTACTGGTCGGTACCGGTTCGCACGGATCGGGCGATGCAGGCCGTTGGATCAAGTTAAATCGCACGGCACTAGTTGTGTACCCCTTTAGCGTTAAGTGATCTATCGTATCCATTGGATCGTCATCTAACGGCCATCGTCGCCCTGACCAAGTTCTGGCGGCGCTCGACAGCTGCGCGCGGCGGCGACGTTCGGCTAGCGGCGGAGCTGGCGCTAGAGGAAGCTAGGAAGAAGAAGATATGGCTCACCGTGATCGCAGTGACGTGGGGATGCTTAACCTGCTCGTGGTTGATGAAGGGGCGCACAAGGTTGCGGTTAATCGCTCGTCGGAGTTAAGTCTGACGACGGCCACGCTCTGTCGTCGTCGAGGACGGCGCTACGGGTCACGAGGAAACAAACGGGAAGCATGGTCAGACGCGCAAAGCCATGGCGATTATGTGTGCGTGAAGGAGAAGGAGAGGCGCGGCCAGAAACTACCTGTGGAGCTCGTCGGAGTTGGAGCGGACGGCAGCGTCGTTCAGTCGAAGACGAAGTCGACTCTGCAGAGCACGCGCGGGTGAGCTGGCGACACGGGAAGGTGCGCCTGGGTCTGGGGAATGTGCCTATGTGCTCGAGAAGGCAAGGGGTGGCGCAGGGTCGCCAGAATTTGCCCGCGAGTTCGTCGGAGCAGAGGGTGGTGCAGGAGAAAATTTGGCAGCCTGGGGGCGCGCTAAGGTGGGGCGACAGAGGGGAACGAGAGAGGGGATGCTGGCGCTTAAGTAGGCGTCGTCGCAGGGCCGTTACAGGGAGTGGTTAACGCGTATTCACGCCGGCATTTCATCGGCAGTAATGGCCAGAGGGGGGTGCGCGGTCAGCGGCGGGTGGGAAAGAAAGCTAGGGGTGGGGCCGTTTCGTCAGCGAAGTGAGAGAGGGGAGTTGGGGTCCACATGTCTGTCGCTGAGAGGGTAGGGTGGTTGGTCTGAAACGTTTTTCTGCGAGAGAGAGCTAGTTGGGCTGGAACTGGGCCAAGTGGGCTTAGCTGGGTTGGGTCAGGTATGATTCTATTTTTTTCTTTCTGATTGCTTTATCTTTTTCTATTTCGATTTTCTGTTTTGAAATTTCAAACAACAAATCAAACACTCAAATGATTTCAAAACCTTGCCAAACTTTGCATTGATTTTAGTTCTGTTAAACAGCAATACAAAGTCCAAAATAATATTCTTATTCTTTTTAGGGTCCACTTAATAATTAAATAAAATAGACCTTGATCATTTAATTCAAATAGGATTTGTTTTTATTAAAATCTTTATTTTGAAATCTAAAATAAAACCATAAACACTTCAGTAGGTTTTATTTGAGATTATAAAATACTTGGAAAACTTGTTTAAAATATTTTAACAAATTTTGATGTTTAATTAAAATAGTAAAACCTTTATTTCTAATAAAATTGGATATTAAATCCTTATTATTTTATTTAAATAAACCTTTACTATTTTTATATCAAAACAAAATATCTTACTTCAAAATCTTGGCCAAAGTTTAATTTGGCTCTATAAAATAATCCTTAATCATATTTCTACCTTTTTATTTGAAAACCAAAACTTTTTATTAAAAGATCCAAAAATAGTAATTCCAAATGTTTTTAACTTTATTATTATTATTTTTCTTTAAATCCCTTTAGGATTTTATTTGATCCAAATAGGTTTTGAAAGTTTCCAATTGGATTCAAAAAGTTTCTTCTCACCTTGAAAATCAACAAAGTTTTATTTTATTCATTTATTTTTCACATAACAAGATTTGGAAAATCTTGGGATGTGACAAATTTAAACTCCTTTAACAGTTTCATCATGGTGAAGATTCCAACTCCGCAATGCTTACTTCAACCATTGAAGTTTGCATATGCTTTTAGCATCCTTTGAATTAACAAAACCCTATGGACCGCGTTATGCACATGTCCTAGGTAACAATTCTATTAGAAGAACTTGTTTTGTTTATTCAATTACCACATAACAAAATTATATGTAGTGGTTGCTACATTAATCCGTCTAGACTAAATATCGCTATGAAAGATCAAATCTTGTCATAGTCAACCTTTGAACATTGTTGTGAACTCTTTCCCAACATGTCGACTATTTCATAGATGTGCAACATCCATGTCTATTTATTTATAGATCCAAACACAACTGTAAGGTCTTGCACCTTTTCTCGAGGGTCCTTCAAGTTCAAAACTTGATTTCTCGTGTATGGAACTATCACGGATTTTATGGCTTCAAGCCATTTTACGGAGTCAGGGACCATCATCGCTTCTTTGCATGTAGTACGTTCATTATTCTCAAATAATGATTCAACCCTCAAATCTTGGTATTTGATTGTTTACTCGACCTACTTGGTTCAATAGAAACTTTGACCTTCGTAACCACAACCTTTGAGGCACATGAGCCATGAGCATTGTTGCTGCCTCCGGAACACTTTTCGGCGCTGCGCAACTTTGCACATATAGCTAAGGTTCTTTTAACCTTATCAAAGTTCTATTGTCCTCCCACTTATCTTTTCACGAAAAATTCCTTCTCAAAGAAACTTGACGTTCTAAGTGACAAACACTTTTGTCTCCGATGTTATGGAGGATTACTTAACAGTTATTCGAAATAACATACAAAGGCAGGTTCATCCGACTTTGGTTGCAAACATCCTTCTTATGCATAGCATACCAATGTTTAAGAAAGGACAACTTGGGTTTTATCCCAAACCATAACTTTATATGGTGTCATCTCAACGGATTATGATGGATCTCTTTTCAGTGAAAAATGGTAGTCTCTAAAGCTTTTAATCTTTAAAATATAATGGCAGTTTTATGAATTACACCTTCGATCTTACCATGTCAAACAAGGTTTAATTACATATATCGAACGCTCCATACTCTTATGGTGTTTCAGGACATGCAAATTCACGGAACGATTCCTTAAATCTTAGGTATTATGCTAAACTTGTAACTCAAATATCTTCCTTTATGATCTTATCATAAACTATTTATATTCTTGTTACAATGATTTTGCACTTCATCTTGAAAGTCTTTGAACTTTTCAAATGTTTCATACTTCATCATTATTAAGTAAATATTCATATATTCACTCAAATTTTCGGAGAAAGCATATGAAGTTGAAAACCATCGCTCTTGACTACACATAATGGACTTCGTACAACAATATGTACGCTAGTCATTCGTTCCCTTTTGGCCTATGAACGAAGTTTTAATTATCTCTAGGAAAGTTTCACAAGCGTCATGTGATCAAAAATCAAAAGACTCCAAAATTCCATCCACATGGAGTTTCTTCATGTTTTCTTTTCGATATAATTTAAACGGCGATGTCACTTCCTAAGTGATCTTTCAATCAATTTGTCTTTCGACACTTTTAGCACTAGTTTTATGGATGTGATTTCTCCAACGAGATTTGTGAATCATCCATCTTTTATGGATTACGGCAATTATTTGAACAACCCTTTTGTTCTCATAATACCTGATATAGAAAATCTTGAAGGCAAGCTTTGATGCTTAACGAGCAACACAATAACCCTTTATTTGTTCTCGATGAACATCATCACATATTCTTTTGCTAGTTACTTAGGCCATTGTAGTTCATGAATTCTATTGTTTCGTATGACGATTCATACCAACAAATTCAGTATCAAATACTAAAGAACCACATTGTTTAATAAGCAAAGAATATAGCCATAACATGTATATCATCTATATACTTAAGCTGAACAATTCTAGTCTTTTCTTTTCTGCCATATATTTATGAGATTCTCTTTCAGTATTTCCTTTTCTGTTTGAAAAATCTATCAACATCAATAGTGGAGCCATATACATGGCACATAGTCCAAAGCATGTATAGTAAAATACCAATGTCTTTGGATTTGCACTTTGAAGTAGATCACCAGCATCAAATGTTTGGTGTTCTTTCAAATTCCTTTCTTTAGTAATCTCTTGGTGTAGTAAACATTTTACCTACATCAAATATGCACCCTTATCATGGAATTATCCATGATCAAGCTACTTTTAGCTTATAACGGTGAATCGCGAGTATAATGTTGCTCTCCAAAACCTTTTGGAGGATTAGGACAACTAGTGTCTCCAACCTTTTGCAAATTCTCATCAAATATGAGAACATGACTTTTGCCATATTATACTCTATCATGTTGCAACCAAAAATTCGTTTCAGATATCACAATATCTTCCACACATCATGGTTTCTGAAACAACTCTTTCAGATCCTAGATAACCTTGATATTAATACAATCCTTTGAATATCAAGAATCATGGAGGCAAACATGATACTCATACACTAACACTTGGAATTGTCACCCTTGATTTAATACCAATTATTAAACTTCATGGAGTAACCAGAACTTACTAAAAGTTTAGGACTTTTAAACTTTAGATTAACACTTCAAAACAATACGATACCAGTTCGTAAAGTAACTAACCAGAATTATATAGTTCTATCATCTCAATTATAACTAAGCGCAAGGTGGTAAACGGATGCCAATAACTACAACAATTATGCAAATTCACTTTGATTTAATTTATGATAAATATTGTTCAACGTTTAATCATATTGCCGTTGAACTCCCACTCAAAACAATATCCCTCACATTGTTTTAGTGATCACATGAACCAAATCCACCACATCAAAACCGATCATCACGAGAGTTGATGTAGCTTCAATGGCGAACAATCAACATGTTCATCATATCTACTATATGACTCATGCTTTACCTTTCGGTGATCCGTGTTCTGAGACCATGTCTGTACATGCTAGGCTCGTCAAGATCAAAGCTTAGCTTCCGCATGAGCAAATCTGGCTTGCTCACGTTGTATACACTCGCAGAATCTAACACACCCGATCATCACGTGCTGCTTCGAAACAACGAGCTTTAGCAACGGTGCTTACTAAGGATGAACACTTTAAAACTTGAAATTGTGTGCTTGAGGGATCATCTTATAATGCTACCGTCGTGAACTAAGCAATACAAGATGCATAAAAGGATTAACATCACATGCAATTCATAATATGTGATATGATATGGCCTTTCTACTTGTGCTTCCGATCTCCATCTTCAAGCACGAACATGATCTCCATCATCACCGGCATTGCATCAAGGTCAATGACGCCGCTCCATGGTTGTCGTCCACCAGCTTCAACTATTACAACTACTTTGAATAGACACGCGGGTCTTAACAGAATTTAAAGACAACCATATGGCTCCTGCCGGTTGCCAACTTACAATAAGGAACATTGCACATCAAATATAATCACAATCATGGCCATATCACATCACAGCACACCCCTGCAAAACAAAGTTTAGACGCCTCTAATTTTCTTTGCATGTTTTACGTGGTGTGGGGCTTTCAATAAGTGTCGTTCTAACTTACGAACAAGAACCACAACATTGATACTAGTATTGTCAACCACCCGTTGTAAATTGAATCTTAACTATGTTGGGAGAAACAAGCACCCACAAAGCCACTTATGCAATACAAGTTGCATGTCAAGCGTGGAGCAAGTCTCATGAACGATGTCATGTAAGGTTAGCCCGGGCCGCTTCATCCCACCATCCCGCAAGATGCAAAATACACAAGAAGCAATCGACAACAAAAGCATCAACACCCACAATGACCATTGTGTTCTACTCGTGCAACAGATCTACATATAGACACGGCTCTGATACCACTGTAGGGGTTCGTAGCATGGAAAAAAAAAATTCTACCGCATGAACACACAATCAAGATCTAATCTATGATCAAGCCAAGATCTATCTACTAGATTGTAGCAACGAGTCAATAGTGTACTAACCCTCGAAGATCCAAAGCGGTTAACGAGAGCAGATTCTCGTCGATGATGTAGTCGTACACTTCCGATCTCAAGATTGCGTAGACGATCCTTCCGGCGCTGCGTTCCGACAGCGCTTCCGCAGTCGGTCACACGTTCGGTACTCGATGAAGACCTTCCTCTCCCTTGTTCCAGCAGGCAGCGGAGGTTGTAGCACTCTCCACGCGATTCCGGCAGTACGACGGCGTGGTACCGGAAGTAGAGGGGAGATCTCGCAGGGCTTCTCCTTAAGCCGGAGCGAGTATGGTGGACTATGAGAGAGGCCTTGGTGATCTAGGGTTTAGAGACACCAAGGGGAGGGCTTGGCCGGCGGCTAGGGTTTGGGGAAACCCTAACTCACCGAGTTAGAGGAGGCCCTGGGCGGCGGCGGCTTGGAGGTGGCCGGCGACTTAGAGGCTAGGGTTTGGGTCTGAGAGGTGTAGGGAAGAGGGGCACCCCTGCCCCTCCTTTTATAGGTGGGAGGGAGGCGCGGTTGGGAGGAGGGATTCCTCCTCCAACTCCTCCTTGGCCGGCGGGTGGAGGGAGTAGGACTTCCTCCCTAAGTAGGTTTCCTACTCTCCCTCCACCAAGCAAACTTGCTGTTTGACTTTTCAATCATTCCATATTGTCATGATAATTCTTCCTTTATTTTGCCCAGACATGATACGTAGTACATGATTCAATCATTCCATATTGTCATGACACATTCATGTACCCTTCCCCTCCGGAGTGTCGGACCTTCCGGACCCTTCTAGAACATTCCCGGTGAAAACACCGGAATCATTCCCCAACTCCGAAACAGGACTTTCCTTATATGAATCTTATTCTCCGGACCATTCCGGATCTCCTCGTGATATCCCAGATCCCATCCGAGACTCTGAACAACATTCGGTCTCTTACTCATCATTCCATAACTACTCAACAACATCGAATCCTTAAGTGTGTCTCCCTACGGTTCATGAATTATGCGGACATGATCGAGACACTTCTCCGATCAATAACCAATAGAGGAATCTGGAAATTCATATGGCTCCCACATATTTCTACAATTACTTTGCGATCGAATGAACCACTTACATACGATACCAATTTCCCTTTGTCTCACGATAGTTTACTTATCCGAGGTTTTGATCGTCGGTATCTCTGAATACCTAGTTCAACCTCGTTACCGATAAGTACTCTTTTCTCGTTCCCATGATATGTGATCCCTTGTGATCCAGTCACATGCTTGCAAGCTAATTGGATGACATTCCACCGAGAGGGCCCAGAGTATATCTATCCGTCATATGGATGGACAAATCCCACTCTTGATCCATGTGCCTCAACCCATACTTTCCGAATACTCAATGCCACCTTTATAGCCACCCTGTTACGATGTGGTGTTTGATGTCATCAAAGCATCCTTCCGGTGATGGTTATTAACATGATCTCATGGTCGAAGGAATTAGGTTACTATGTATCATAAAGCTTATAGCAAATGAACTATATTAAATGACTTGATCTTTATGTTATGCTTAACTATAGGAGTATGTCCATCACATCATTCTCCTAATGATATGACCCTGTTGTTAATAACATCTCTATGTTCATGATCAGGAAACCATGATCATATATTAACCAACAAGCTAGTTTAACAAGAGGCTTTACTAGGGACTCTTTTATGTTTACAAATCACACAAGTATTAATGTTTCCGGTTAATACAATTATAGCATGGTATGTAAACATTTATCATAAGTATGAAGATATGATAATAACCACTTTATTATTGCCTCTTGGGCATATCTCCAACAAGGGGTAGGAGGAGCAATGGCGGGAGAGGCCTGGGTCAGCATGTGTAACATCCCAGAAATATTAAACTAGAATCATCAAACTCTAATCATCAAATTTAGGGTTAACAAAAACTTTTCTAAAATAAAATGAGAAAGCATTCATGTGTGTATGCATCCCATTTTGAATTCTTTTGAATTGCCTTGATTATGTGTTCCCTTGTAAAATGATTCTTAGGTGAAATAAACATTATCTAAACAATCCCCACACTTTTCCCAAAGACAAATAAATCAAAACAAGCAAAATGAGGGAATGGTCATTTTGACCAAATTAACTCCCATGCCTACTTCTGTCTCTAACTTTCAGAACTTAACAGAAACTTCTTTGGATATTTGCACCCCTTGATAGTACTCATAACAAAGTATCAAGGCCCACTTTGTGATCATCCAGAAACATTCAAATGCATAGTTTAAAGGACAGTTTAAAATTGAATCTATATCATATGGGAAGATCCCACTTTTTCAAAAACCACTCAAACAAGCTCAACTTTCAAAACCCAAGAATCTACAGACTCACCAGCACCAACCTAGCACACCCACCAAAAATCTTTGCAAATCTAAAAACTTGAATTCTTGCGGCCATTTCATCAAACACCTTGCAGATACAAATCAAACAAAATCTAAACACTATTTGGAGCAGTGATTGGAGCCTAACTTGTTCCCTCTCTGTACACCACTATCCTTAGTAGATCATCTAACAACCTAAACTAATCTCTAGCACTACTGTAAGCTAGCCATTGTCATCAATGGTGAGCAGGCCGAGTGCACCTTTGCCACCCACATGTCGACATCGAGCTAGGAGAAGAACCAAGCCTAGCCAAAATGTCTGGGAGCAAGCTAACAACCCACCGCCACTCCCTGTCCAACGCTCGAACCTTGCCAGCCCCTGGACCACACGCACAGACCATGCCAAGCTCGCCAGCAACCATGCCGAGAGCGCGCCCCGTGCGCCACGCTCGACAGACGCCCACAGACCGCGCGCCGCCCTCGCCGTGTGCACACGTGATCACCACCGTCCCAGCAACCCCGCGCGGACCACGTGCGCTGTGCGCCATAAAAACTTCCGTCGGGCACGCGTAGAGCACCGCCGCGTTCCTACCAATCCGCACCGCCCCACGCCTCGCCACCACGTCATTGAACTTCGCCAGGGAGCACAACACCGCCCCTTACCGTCGCCCATGCCGATAGCCCTCTGTGCCGTCGACCATGACGAGCTCAGCTTGCACCCGTCGGTCCCCTCTCTCCACTATAAATAGAGGCCACCCCCAGCCGAATTGAGCACACCACCTCACGCCCCTCTCACCCAGAACCACCCCTCCTTAGTCCCAAAGCAAGGCGAGCAGCACATTTGGCCGGAGCCCGCCGCTGCTGGAGAAGAAGGGATCCAGCGATTGGAGCCGCCCCAGGAGAAGCTGTCGGTACCAGGAGGTTCGTCATCGTCGACTTCATCGTTCGCCCGCCTCGCCGACCCTCTCCTGAGCCCCGGTAAGCCCCCGACGATCCCCACCTGCCGCGTTAGGTTTTTGTCTCGCCGGCACTGCCCGACGTGGACGATGAACCATGGACGTTAGATTAGAACAAGATCCCACAGCTCACATTGCCCCGTACCGCTTCGCACCCCCTCGTCTCACTGACGCGTGGGGACAGCAACTTAACCAGCCCGCGTAAGCGCTGTGCTTAGCAGGCCGGCCTAGTATCGTTTCCCGCGCAGCCCAGTCGTTTGAATTTAACTTTTTCCATTTTATTTCAAACATAGTTCTGTACCTAGTTTCAAAAATCAACCCAGCTCGATTCAGTGCACCAAATTGAATGAAACCAATTTTGTTAGAAAGGTCTTGAACTGCTGAATCCAATCCCGTTGGATTTAAATCATTTGAATCTATAGATCAACCTTGGTAAAAATAACAAGGCAGAACCTTTTCTGCATTCAAACATTTTTCAAATTTAAACCCTAAAAGCTTTTGAGTTGATTCCAACTCTCAAAAATCACATTTGATCATACCTTTCAGAATATATCAAAACATTTGGGTTTACTTACAGAAATATTGTTCAAGTAATAAAAGAATGCCACATAGGCATTTCTAGCCACTTTAATTAATTAAAATAAAAGGGTTAAACCTATTAAATTGTGACACCACTTTAAATCACATTCCCATGGACTAAAATATGTGGTGATGACATGTGTCAACATGATCCCATGTTTGGTTTGGAGAATATTAAATCTTAAGTAGTTTTTCAATGAGTAGAAATTACTTTTCTAAAAATAAAAGGAATTAAACCAAGCTTTAATCTTGTAATGTTAGTGATGATGCTAGATCATCTATAGGATCCTTTTGTGTGATGATTGAAATATTTAAGTATTGTTTGGTTATTGTGAACCTCGTATTTATTTATAGACGCTAGTACCGACCAAGGATACGAGGAAGAAGGAGGATACTACGAAGAAGAAGCCGAGGAGAACTTCAGCCACTGCTCTGCACAAGGCAAGCCTAATACTACTAGTTGAATGTGCAAGCTAACACTTGCAAGATACTATACCTATGCAAGAAAATACTTGCTTGTTACCATGCTAACTATATGCCTTAAGCATATATGATCATAACCACTTGATAAACCAATCCTAGTTTTACTTACAAGCTTTATACTTTATTTCTTTATCAAAGCTAGTACTTAGAGTTTACTTAAGTGACTTGTTGATACTAGAAAGATAATTGAAGGTTGCATAAAGAGCATAAAATTTGGCCTAAGATAGATAATCTTTATGTCATCCTAAGACAAGAGATTGAACTTAGTTAAACTCCACTAGTTTACCACCCCTCCTTAGTACTTACCCCCACTTGTAGATGCTAGTGCTAAGCATAAAACTTGATCAACTTAGAGGGGAATACTTGGTGAAAAAATGGTTATGAAAACCTTGGAATGATGGATCATTCTATTGAAATGTTTTGGACATGTGTTTCCGAACACCAGATGATTTATGGTGATGAAAATGTTGAGGCATGAGCCTTAGCCCTTTATAAAACTGATGGTTGTCTGGATGCGACACCATTCCAATTTTACAGTACAACCACAATACCCGAGAATTGGGTAGGGCTTGACTGGAAACTTATATACCTTAGTATTAGTTCCGTCACGGCCAAGGTCTGAGCTAAGGCTACCTTGTGAAGATTGTCCACCTGTGCAGTACCCAAGATGACAGCTGGTCATGGTTGGGAGGCCAAACTCACAGGAGAGGTGCTTATACTAGGGTGTGTAATTGAAAGGTTAGGATTGATTATCCGCATACTGAGTATGGGGAATTCGGGATTTGTTCCTAACGGATGTATCGAATGTTGTGGTGAAAGTGTACAATCTCTGCAGAGTGTCAAACTATTCGAATATCCGCGTCCGCGGTTATGGACAGTTGGAGTGGCCATACTGTTCCCCCGTCAGATGTTTTCAAAATGACTTATGAAATGAATGGAGACTTTGACTTGACCACAACAGAGTTGTGATATGAAATACAAGTTCCCACTTAGGTGTTATAACATTTCAACTAGCTTCTCTTACTTATGAACTTAGTAGATGTAAATCTGGCTTTTTGCAAAACAACCCTAGAGCTTAGTGCCCTATTACAAAAACCCTCTTCACTTGTTAGTATTAGTTTGCGAGTACTTAAAGAGTACTCATGGCTTTGTCCCTGGCTATTCCCGTGGCCAGACTATGAAGAGGAGTACGTGGAGGATGGACGCCAGGAAGGTTACAACAACTAGGATCATCTCCCATCGTCAGCATTGCCTGTGACCCCGAAGATGGAGCTTTGCCTACGCTACCATTATTATTACGTATTCCGCTGCTTAAGTTGTATTAAGAACTGGATCATGAGATCCTTATTTGTGTAATACCTTATGTATGGTTTGTAATGGATGATGTACTATGGTATACAATTATGTTATGTCTCGCAAAAATGGTAATCCCGGGATTGCGATATATGGCATAACAGGCATCTGGGATTAAAAAACCGGGTGTTGACAGCATGTCACGGATATTATTAGAAGCTCCAACGGTCTTGGAAGTCTTCGTCAAACTCAGATTAGTCTTTTTCCTGAAACATACGGGTAACAAATATAAGTACAAGAAGAAGCAATGGAAACGACGAAGTCGGGGGAAAAGAGACTTACACAACTATTGGCGCCTTAGTCAAAGGGATGACAACCATCTTTATTTTCTCCGCCTATAGGGAGGCAGTGGATTTCTTGGAGACTCCACTCTCCGTCTTCCTCTTCTTGCCTCTGGCAGCAGCATCAGAGGTGGAGCTCTTCCTCTTCCGCGCCATCACAGCATCGTCGTCGGACATGGCAGTGACTTCCTTCGTCTTGGGGTCATAGACTTCAGAAGCCATGCAGGTCTCCTCCAAGTCCCCCAGCTGTCAAGTGATCATTATGTTAGACGAACATATGCATCTAAGGCGGAATAACTGGAGTATACGTCAAAACAATGAAAATAATCAAGAGTCACCTTTGGGCACTTGTCGTCCTCGAACATGTGATAAGTGAGGGTGAAGCCCCGCTTATGGTCCTTCACCTTGAAGATGTCCTTGAGGCGGATCTTGATGGAGTCACCGGAGAAGTTATCCTCGGAAATCCTGAGGGTATCCTTCCTATCCTTAGTGTACTGGCACATCAGCTTCTCGTGGTGCTGCAGAGGCTGGATCCGCCTTACAAACCAGCATATGGCTAGGTCCAAGCCAGTCAAGCTCGTGTCAACTAGCCACTCTATCCTCCTTACGGCGCAAGAGGCCTCGTTGTCGGAGGGCAGGATGGCTTAGGACCTCCATGTGGTGGCTTCGGTGGCGGCCCCATCGATGAAGTCCGGGTACGAGCCTTATAAGATGGCCAGAGTGATATCTGGGCCGTCGAAGTAGCTACGTTGCCAGTTCTTGCAGGACTCATGTCCCACAATGTCGGGGAACCACCAACCAGGCCATATCTTAAAACTAATTGTTTCATAATTCCTAAGTTCATCTTTGCTATTCCCGGCTTACCTCTTGATGGTAGAAAAGTAGATAAATAGATATAACCTAGGCCTAATCCCTAGGTATCCCTCGCATAGAGCTACATAATTGCTAAGTGCTAAGATGCTATTAGGGGAAAGGTTTTGAGGTTGAACCTGGAAATGCTCAAGGACTTGGAGGCAGAAATCAGATATTGGGAGGGCGATGCCACGCACCAGTTGAGCTTTGAGGTACACCTTCTCTCCGACTTGGGGAGAAGGGACCACCTAGCCGGCCGACGTCGGCCGCCAGGCCAGGTCCTTCTCCGCGGGGAGATACCCCTCGGTGACTGATGATGGCGCCCAGTGATGACGTGGAGCGCTTCGTTGGAAACCCCAAGAGCAAGGTGTGAAGAGCACAACAGCAAGTCCTCCCTCAGTAAGAAACCGAGGTTATCGAACCAGTAGGAGGAAGAAAACATCTCAAAGGTGTTGCAAGCAACGTGGAAACCTACACAACACAAACTCAAGACTTTGCCCCAACGAATAGTGAGGTTGTAAAGCTCACCGGTTTGCTGTAACAAAGGATTAAATGTATGGTGTGGGAGGTGATGGTGGTTTGCAGCAAATAAACAGGTAACAGTGGAAGATGTATCAATGGTAAAGATTGGACCGGGGGTCCATAGTTCACTAGAGGTGCTCTCCTTAGATAAACAAACATGGCATGGAGGGTAAACAAATTACAGCAGGGCAATTGACAGGAACTGAGCAAGGCATAACAATGCAATACTAGACAAAAAGATCCTATGAGATTCGATTGGGCAATACAACAATATACATAGACCGCCATCCAACTGCATCTATGACTAGAAGTCCACCTTCAGGTTATCATCCGAACCCCCTCCAGTATTAAGTTGCAAGCAATAGACAACTGATTTAAGCAAAGTGTAAGGTAAACAATCCACCTGTTCCATGAACAAGAGACCGTTGTTTTCTTCCCAGTGGCAACATCACATCTACAATCGAAGAGATTTCTGTCACTTCCCTTGGAAACTAGAGGCATGAACCCACTATCGAGCACAAATACCCCCTCTTGGAGTCACTAGCAACTACTTGGCCAAGATAGCTACTAACAACGAAGAGCATGCAAGATCACAAACAGCACAGACATGATAGAATCAATAAGAAAAAACCACTAATCAATTTGACATAGTAATCTCAATATCCATTGGATCCCCGCAAACACAACATGCATGATTACAAATAGATTAGATCTTGATAATTAATGGAGCTCACAAGATCTATACATGAAAGCACAAGGAGGAGATACAGCCATCTAGCTACTACATGGACCCGTAATCCAAGGTGGAACTACTCACGCTTCATACCGGAGGCTGGCATGGTGAAGAAGAAGGCCTCCGGGATGATCTCCCCTGCGGCAGGGTGCCGGGAAGAGCTTAAGATCCCCTTGATCTAGGGACAATGGTGGCGGAGGCTACAGACGGTTTCGTGGTATTTTGATCCGGTGCCTAGGATTTCTGCATCTGGGGCTTCTTATAGGCGAAGAGCCGAGGCAGGGGGGCCACCAGGGGGCCCACACCCTGCCCAGGCGCGGGCCCACCTAGGCCATGCCTGGGGGGTGGCCACCTTGTGGCGCCCCTCCGTCTCGTACTCCAGCTTCGTGTTCCCCACTGTAAAATATGGACTTTGGCTTTTGGCCCGTCCAATTCCGAGAATATTTATTTTGTGCCGTTCTGGAACCAAAAATAGAAGAAAACAGGCAACTGGCACTGTGCAACTTGTTAATAGGTTAGTACCAGAAACCATATAAAAACACCTCAAAGTGTGGACAAAGCAAAGCAAAGTAGATAGTAAATAAGCATGGAGCATCAAAAATTATAGATACGTTTCCGACGTATCAAGCATCCCCAAGCTTAACTCCTGCTCGTCCTCGAGTAGGTAAGTGATAAAAGAATAATTTTTGAGGTGACATGCACCATCAAAACCAAGATCAAACCTTTTGCAAACATTGAAATCTAGGATCAAAGAACTCTAAACATGTGCATGGAAGATGGAGTTCTAATAGTAAGAAAAGGTAACTATGCATGCAACATGAAAGGCTATAAACAAAGATCATGAATAACATGCATTGAAAAACGTTTGTTTGTTTCACATATATAAAATATGGCATAGTGGCATTCAGCTTGTTCCTAGATGCATAGGACACCTTCAAAGTTCATAAGAGTGACTAGATACATGTAGTTCAAGAACAAGCAATATCACAATATGCATCAATCAATAAGTTTTGGGACACTGCACATAGAATGGCAACTATGCCCTCTTAATGGTGCCTAAAGGTAGAAGGTGGAGACTCAATATAATAGTGGAAGAAAGGCCCCTCATAAAGGGAAGTAGGGATTTCAAGTTTCAAAAAGAGCTTCCAAAAATTATGGTACTTGCGCTTTCAGCCCTCATTGCCCCTATCATAAGCATCATGAAGTGATTAAGGTTAAAGTGAACAAACTATGGAGTATATGATTGACAAAGTATAAGTTGGCAATCCCATGTCCCTTGAATACGAGAGCCACACCTCATGATACTCAACTTCAGTCACCTATAAGTTCTTGTCATAGTAAGTACATGTGTATCATAGGGAACCGCCAACGGGGTACCCCTTGCACATGGTACAGGAGCTATCCCATAACCAAAATGACAAGGCAAGAAGACAATGAGCATCTCAGCGATCTTTTTATTTACTGTGTGCATAACTTTTTATTGAGGATGCTTCACAGATAGCTCATTATGGTGATGCTGCAAGTTTCCGCCATGATTAGGCATGGCTTAGGCTAGCAGCCGAGGAGTTTCTCTAACACAAAATACATAACTCCATGGACTTACAAGCTCCCTCTTTATTTCACACCGGTGACATCCATAGACAAAAGAGCATGATATCAACTGCGTACAAAGTACAATTGAAATGTTGAAAATGTTCCCCATGACAGCATGGTGCTGCTAATTCCAACGTATAAGTGCAAGCATATAAAACAGAGATGACACAATGGTTCAAGTTTATTAGGGGCAAAGAATATAAAGTGTGCCATCAAGTTTGTGAGGGCTTTAATCACTAAGTTTTCACATAACAAAATATTTTTTAATTGGAAGATAGCTGAAAACAAGAATATACTTGGAATGGCGTAACACACCATGCATAGGAATTTATAGTTGATGGGGATATGCCGAGTGGGGTATACCCAGCATGACGTTTCCTATTGGCCCAAGCTGCTAGCGAGTGGGCCTGCGGGACAACGACTGGATCAAGACCCAACAAGGTGCCAGGCGACTAGAAGCTGAAGGCCCAAAAGCGTAGCTAGGCCCAGTCGGATTAGGTCAAGCACCCTCCGAATCCTTAACTAATTCGGTTGTAGATATGTAAACCCTAGCGAGGTGAGTCTATATAAACCTCCCTAGGGTACGCATAGAGGACGCGTACCATCATACACCCCCTGCGACTCGCCGCCTAGTCGTCGAGCTCGCCCTTGTACTCTCTCATCAATACAATCTAGCAGGAGTAGGTCTTTACCCTCCGGGGGGCTAAACCTGGGCAAAACCCTGTGTCTCCGCCCTCATCTCGCACCGCAGATGGCTGGCCACCATTGCCCCTTGTTCTACTACTCGCTACCGATTGCAGCATCTACCGTGGCCATTCCCACGATAGTGGCTCCCACCGTGGGGCCTGGCCGGTGAGGACGATGTTCTGCAGTGAGATCCAATCTGCCCATCAACAAGACGATCGCCACCGGCCGCATCATCGCGATCGGCGATATCCTCCATATCTTGCCGATCAGCTACGTCCCGGCGGCACACCCCATCACGCACAACGTGATCATGCCGGTCGGCACGATCAGCCTCTTCGTTGGCTTCACCGACACCATCGTATCGGAGGACTCGGCTCGCATTCGTGACTCGCCACCACGCGATTGGCTCTCCGAGAGTCAGGTACGCACCCTCCACCGCCTCGTCTCCGAGTACGACTCGGCCAACAACAACGTGGCCGAGACCAGTGTGGCCACGAACGACGCGACCCTCAACGCCGACGCCGACTCGGCGACCTCGACGTCAGTCGTCGGATCCATCGTCACCGCGTCATCCGCAGGCTCCATCACCCAGGTCTCCAACGTGGGGGACTTCGAGGATCCCTCCATCCTTGGGATCTTCGACTCTGATTCCGGATCGGAAAACTCCGGCGACTTCCACGCCGGATCCGGTCGCCACGTCGCGACCTACATGGCGAATGGTGCGGACGCCCCGCCAGACCCCTTCTCCACGCCGATCCCGCCGACCACGACGGCAACAGAGGTCGAAGAACTCCGCCTACGACTAGGGGAGGCGGTCTGCAAGGAACAAGCCAAGCGTGAAAAATTTCACCTCGAGAAGGTAATGGCGCAGGAGCTCTTGCACTACCACCAACTCCGCATCAGGTCGCGCCTGAACCCCACCGTTCAGGGCCGCGCCCTGAACTTTGACGACGAGAGCGACCTGGCCCGTGTGGACGATCGCGTGATTTGCGAAAACGCACCACCAGGAGGAAGCGCTCGACCACCACCATGCGCATCAGCGAACGACGCTCCCCCACCACCACCCGGTCGCACGCCCCCTCCAAATCAACCGCGGATCATGATCTCGGTGCAGGAGCGGGACGCGAACGGCCTCCCACTGTTTTCCACTCCGATGGACAATGTCATCACGAGCCGAGCCGCGGTCGACAACATCAACGTGACCAGGGAAGGCGCCCTGCAAATCCAGTACGCCAGGGCCCTACTCGCCAAGGCCGTCGAGCAACAAGCTGCGGGAGCAGACTCGTGGGGACGCGTCTACTCCCGCTCGTCAGGAATCAGGGCGGCCTCGAGCGGACGTCCGATGATGGCAAACACTCTAAATTTCCCACCCCCCGAGCCCCTGCAGCTCCAACCGCGACCCACGAATGCGGCACTCTCCACCAACGACCTACGACCAACGAACAACATGGTCGCTGCCAACGAGCAGCCAGTCGACGCGCGGACCTACATCATCAACAACCAGAGCTGGCCCGCACGCCAGCCTGACGACTTGAGGCATACCCTCACCAACCGCCGCGATGGCGAACCAAGGGGATCGCTTAGCCGAGTCGGCCCCCAATGCTTCGGACCAATGATCCGAGCCGAAAATTACCCGGCGAACTTCAAAGCGCCTTAGGAGATCGACAAGTATGACCCCTCGTACGACCCATCCATGTGGCTGGACACGTACCTCATGGCGATGGGAATCGCCGGCCACACCGACCTGCTCGTCGCCCGCTACCTCCCCTGATGATGGAGGGAGCGTGCCGGCAATGGATCAACACCCTCCCCGCAAACAACATCGACTCCTGGGAGGACATGAGCAATGCCTTCGTCAGGCATTTCGAGGGATCCTACACCCGCACCACCACCATCGAGGACCTATAGCGATGCGTCCAGGAACCCCGTGAGTCGACCCGCAGCTGGGTCCAGCGGTGGCAGGAACTGTGGTACAACGCGGCCGACATCCACCCGAACACCGCGATTCACTGCTTCAAGTCCTCGTGCCGCTATGAGCCCTTGGTCGCCAATCTCAAGTAGGTGTACAAAACACTCAACAACATACCGGACCTCCTCAAGATCGCCAAGCGATATGCGGAGGAGGACCCTAACCAAGAAATCGATGATGAGTCGGGAGGAAACCGCCACACGAGCGGCCACGACAACGGGAGACGACCCGAGCTACGCTACAACAGCACTCGCCTCACCGGCAAGCGCCGCGGTGATGGGCGAGTCGACTTCGTCGCCAACGCCGGCTACGCACCAGGCGAGCCCAAGAGCTTCCGCCGTGACAGAGGCCAGCGCCGCGATAGAGGCAACTACAAGGCGAAGCCAAGGTTCAACCCCGCGTATCTCCTCAACCAGCCATGTGTGTTCCACAGCAGGGAGGGGAAACCCGCCACACACATGACCACCAACTGCCACTCCCTGAGGGAGATCAAGAAGGAACGGCGCGCACGGGAGGACCCCAACAACCACCCACCAAACGGCGGGGCATTCGGCAACGATGTGGGATCGCTCCACACCTTCACTGGGTTCAGCACCAAGCGTGAGAAGAAGGTCATCGCCCGCGCCGTCACCGTCAATGCGGTGTCCTAGGTTGACGTCCCACGCTTCCTCAACTGGTCGGACCAGCGGATCACTTGGTGCCGCGAAGATCACTCGCCACGAATCGAATATCCGGGGCGAGTCACCTTGGTGGTCAAGCCCAAGGTGGGGGACTACTGGCTCCCCAAGATGCTGATGGACGACGGAAGCTCCATCAACATTCTCTACCTGGACACGTTCAGGCGACTGCGGCTCCCGTAGTCAATGATCGAGATGACCTACACCACCTTCCACGGCATCGTCCCCGGTCAGAAGGCGTACCCGATCGGTAAGGTGACGCTGCCAGTCACCTTTGGCATTCCAGCAAACTTCTGCATCGAGCGGATCGTCTTCGAGATGGTGCCCTTCAACAACCCCTACCACTGCGTCTTGGGGCGCCAGGCGTTTGCCAAATTCATGGCGGCATCCCACTACGCGTACAATGCGATGAACCTCCCCAGGGTCGTGCGGCATCATCACTGTCCACGGCGACCCCGACATGGCCGCAGAGTGGGATGATGGGGATGTGCCTACCGGGGTATACCCAGCAGGACGTTTCCGACTGGCCCAAGAACTGGCGAGTGGGCCTGCAAGACGGCGACTGATCGAAGCCCAGCGAGGATCCAAGCGACTGGAAGCTGAAGGCCCAGGCGAGTAGATAGGCCCAGTCGGATTAGGTTAAACGAGTACCGAAGCCTTAACTGATTCGGTTGAGATATGTAAACCCTAGGGGAGGTGAGCCTATATAAACCTCCCTGCAGGGCGTCTAGAGCTACGTTCCATCATACACCCAAGCGACTCGCCGCCTAGCCGCCGAGTTCGCCCATTGTACCACCTCCATAATACAATCTAGCAGGAGTAGGTCTTTACCCTCCGGGGGGCCGAACCTGGGTAAAACCCTGTGTCTCCGCCCTCATCTCGCACCGCAGATGGCTGGCCGCCCTTGCCCCTCGTTCTACTACTCGCTGCCGATTGCAGCATCTGCCGTGACCATTCCCACGACAGTGGCGCCCACCGTGGGGCCTGGCCGGTCTGTCCGGTGTTCTGCGGCGAGATCCAATCTGCCCATCAACGAGACGGTCGCCACCGGCCGCATGATAGCGATCGGCGAGATGCTCCAAATCTTGCCAAGCAGCTACGTCCCGGCGGCACGACCCGTCACGCACAGCGTGATCCTTCCGGTCGGCACGATCAGCCTCTTCGTCGGCCTCACCGACGTCATCGTCTCGGAGGACTCGGCTCGCATCCGCGAGTCGCCGCCACGCGATCGGCTCTCCGAGAGCCAGATCCGCACGATCCATCGCCTCGCCTCCGAGTACAACTCGGCCCACAGCGACGTGGCCGAAAACTCAGCGGCCACAGAAGACGCGGCCCTCAACGACGACGCCGACTCGGCGACCCCAGCGTCACTCGCCGGGTCCATCACCGCGGCTTCACCCGCGGGCTCCATCACCCAGATCTCCAACGTGGGAGACTTCGAGGACCCCTCCATCCTCGGGATCTTCGAATTCGACTCCGGGTCGGAAAACTCCGCTGACCTCCGCGACGGAACTGATCGCCACGCCGCGACCTACATGGCGACCGGCACCGAGCCGCCGGAGGACCCCTTCTCCACCCCAATCCCTCCTAACGCCACGCAATGGAGGTCGAGGAACTTTGCCTGAAACTAGCGGAGGCGGTGTGCAAGGAGCAAGCCGAGTGCGAAAAATTTCTCCTCGAGCTGGTGACGGCGCAGGAACTATCGCGCTACCATCAGCAACGGATCAGGTCGCGCCTGAACCCCACCGTTCAGGGGCGCTCCCTGAACTTCGACGACGAAAACGACCCGGCCCGCGTGGCCGAGCGCGCGATCTGCGAGAACACGCCACCAGGAGGAAGCGCCCGGCCCCCGCCAGGGTCGACGGTGATGGGCGACCCACCTCCACCCAACCGCACACCTCCCAGGGACCAGCCGCGGATAGTAGTCTCCTCACGGGAGCGAGACGCGAACGGCCTCCCACTGTTCTCCACCCCGATGGACAACCTCGTGGCAGGCCGAGCAGCAGCCGACAACATCACGGCCACGGGCGACGGCGCCCTACAGATCCAGTACGTCAGGGCCCTGCTCGCAAAGGCCGTCGAGCAGCAAAATGCGGGCGCCGACTCATAGGGTCGAGTATACTCGCGTTCTTCTGGAAGCAGAGCGGCCTCAAGCGGCCGCCCAATGGCGGCAAACACCCTCAACTGCCCGCCACCGGAGCCACTGCAGCTCCAACACCGACCCGCGAACGCGGCACTCTCCACCAACGACCCCAGGCCAGCGACCAACTTCGTCGCCGCCAACGGTCAACCCATCGACGCCCGCACCCACATCATCAACAACCAAAGCTGGCGCGCACGCCAGCCCGACGACCTGCGACACACCCTAACCAATCGCCGCGACGACGAGCCCATGGGGTCGCTCAGTCGACTCGGCCCCAAGTGCTTCGGACCAATGATCCGAGGCGAGAAGTACCCACCAAACTTCAAGGCGCCGAAGGAGATAGAAAAGTACGACCCCTCGTACGACCCCGCCGTCTGGCTCGATACATACCTCATGGCGATGGGGATCGCAGGCCACACCGACCTGCTAGCCGCCCGTTACCTCCCCCTGATGATGGAGGGGACGTGCAGGCAGTGGATCAACACCCTCCCCCAGGACAGTATCGACTCCTGGGAGGAGATGCGCGACGCCTTCGTCAGGCACTTCGAGTGCTCCTACACCCGCGCCACCACCATCGAGGACCTGGAGCGATGCGTCCAGGGACCCCGCGAGTCGACCCGCAACTGGGTCCAACGGTGGCAAGAACTCTGGTACAACGCGGTCGGCATCCACCCGGACACCGCGATCCATTGCTTCAAGACCTCGTGCCGCTACGAGCCTCTGGTCGCCAAGCTCAAGCGACACTCCCGCACACTCGACAACATACCGGACCTCCTCGAGATCGCCAAACGGTACGCGGAGGAAGATCCAAACCAGGAAACCGACGACGAGTCGGGAGGTCAATGCCGCACGAGCGGCAACGACAGTGGACGACGGTCCGACCTACGCTACAGCAACACTCGCCTCACCGGCAAGCGCCGCAGTGACGGGAGAGTCGACTTCGTCACCAACGCCGGGCACGCACAACGCGATCCCAAGAGCTTCCGCCGCGACGGAGGACAACGCCGCGACGGCGGCAACTACAAGGCCAAGCCAAGGTTCGACCCCGCGGCCCTCCTTAACCAACCGTGTGCGTTTCATAGCAGGGAAGGGAAGCCCGCAACGCACACAACCGCCGACTGCCACACCCTCAGGGAGATCGAGAAGGCACGGCGAGCACGGGAGGACCCCGACAACGACCCGCCAAACGGCGGAAAATTCGGCAAAGTGGCCGGCTCGCTCCATACCTTCACAGGCTTCAACACGAAGCGCGAAAAGAAGGTCATCGCCCGCGCCGTCGCCGTCAACGCGGTGGCTCAGGTGGACGTTCCCCAGTTCCTCAACTGGTCGGAGCAGCCCATCACCTGGAGCCGCCAAGACCACTCGCCACGCATCGAGTACCCAGGCCGAGTCGCCCTGGTGGTCAAGCCTAAGGTGGGCGACTACTGGCTCCCCAAGACATTGATGGACGGCGGCAGCTACATCAACATCCTGTACCTGGACACCTTCAGGCGGCTGCGACTCCCGCAGTCGATGATCGAGACGACCCACACCACGTTCCATGGCATCGTCCCCGGTCGGAAGGCGTACCCGATCGGCAAGGTCACGCTGCCAGTCACCTTCGGCACACCAGCAAACTTCCGCACCGAGCGGATCGTCTTCGAGCTGGTGCCCTTCTACAGCCCCTACCACTGCATCCTGGGGCGCCAGGCGTTCGCCAAGTTCATGGCAGCGCCCCACTACGCGTACAACGTAATGAAGCTCCCCGGGCCGTGCGGCGTCATCACCATCAACGGCGACCCCGACATGGCCGCCGAGTGCGAGGCCAAAGGAGCCGAACTCGCTGACGCCGTCATCGCGGCAGAGACCAACCACGTCGATGAGCTCGCCAAGTACGCAAGCGGGGTCAACAACGACGACCCCACCATACTCAAGAAGCTCAACTCGGAGGGCACAAACACCTCAACCTTCGAGGCGACGACGCACACTCGCACCGTCGAGCTGGTCCCAGGCGACTCCAGCCAGACGGTGACAATCGGGACGGGTATGAGCCCAGCCTAGGAAGGCGCGCTCATCGAGTTCCTCCGTGAGAACAGGGACATCTTCGCATGGAAGCCCTCTGACATGCCTGGTGTCCCTAGGGAGCTCGCTGAGCACAAGATAAACGCCGACCCCAAAGTGCGACCCGTCAAACAGTCGCTGCGGCCCTTCAATGAAGAGCGCCGCCGAGCAATCGCCGAGGAGGTGCATCGTCTACTCGCTGCAGGCTTCATCCGGCCAATCAAATACTCCAAGTGGCTGGCAAACCTAGTCCTGGTCGAGAAGAAGATCGGGACCTGGAGGATGTGTATCGACTACACAAACTTGAACAGCGCCTGCCCAAAGGAGCAGTTCGTCCTCCCGCGGATCGACCAAATAATCGATTCCACCGCGGGCTCGGAGTCGCTATGTTTCCTCGACGCCTACTCTGGGTACAACCAGATCAAAATGGCCGTCGAGGACGAGGAGAAGACGGCGTTCATCACGCCATTCGGAGCCTTCTGCTACACCGCCATGACCTTCGGCCTCAAGAACGCCGGGGCGACCTACCAGCGGTGCATGCAAGAGTGCCTCGCGAGCCAAATTGGCCGCAACATCGACGTCTACATCGATGACGTGGTCGTAAAGTCCGCTCGCCAGGGTGACCTACTCGCCGACCTGGCGGAAACATTCGCCAACTTGCGAAAATACAAGATAAAGCTTAACCCAGGCAAATGCACTTTCGGTGTACCAGCAGGACAACTACTGGGGTACGTCGTCTCCAAGCGAGGGATCGAGGCGAACCCCATGAAAATCGACACGATCGCCCGGCTCGGCAAACCCGAGTGCCTGCGCGACGTCCAGAAACAGGCCGGGCTAGTAGCGGCTCTCAGTCGCTTCATCCCTCGCCTGGGCAAAAAGGCGATGCCCCTATACCGCCTGATGCGCAAGAACCCCACCTTCCAGTGGGACAAGGAGGCGGATGACGCGCTCCGCGACCTCAAGAAGGTGCTACTCGCCGCACCGCTACTCGCCGCCCCCGCCGACAAAGAACCCATGCTGGTTTACGTCGCGACTTCCGAGCGCGTCGTCAGCGCCGTCATGGTCGTCGAGCGACCGGAGGAAGGAAAGCAGCGCCCAGTACAGCGACCGGTGTACTACATCAGCGAGGTCCTCACCGAGTCGCGCCAGCGGTACCCGTAGTACCAAAAGCTGGTATACGCGGTCTTCAGAGCTCAGCGGCGCCTGCCGCACTACTTCCAGGAGCACCCGATCACGGTCGTCTCCTCAGCACCACTACAAGACATCATCCGCAACCGCGAGGCGACCGGGCGGGTCGCCAAGTGGGCCGTCGAGATCGACGTCCACAACATCAAATACGAGCCACGAAAAGCGATCAAGTCGCAGGCCCTAGCGGACTTCATCGCCGACTGGGAAGAGGCCCAGTAGCCAGAGAAGCTGCCATACCTCCATTACTGGAGCCTGCACTTCGACGGCTCCAAGAACGCGGACGGCGCAGGCGCAAGGATCGTGCTAACTTCACCAAAGGGCGACAAGCTCCGCCACATCCTCTGCCTCGACTTCACACCCTGCACCAACAACATGGCCGAGTACGGGGCCTTACTCCACGGCATGCGAGCTGCCAAGGAGATGAATGTCAACCGCCTACGCTGCTACGGAGACTCCGACCTTGTCGCGGGGCAAGTCGCTGGCACCTGCGACGCCGTCTCCCCCACCATGGCGGCGTACCGCCAAGCAGTGGACAAGCTGGGCGGACACTTCACAGGCTACTCCGTCGAGTGGATCGACAGGCGGAAGAACGAGGAGGCCGACGCACTCTCTCGCATTGGGTCGGCTTGACTCGCACCACCCGCCGGCGTCTTCCTCGACACAATAACCAAGCCATCAGTCTTTCCCCCGAGGGAGATCGACATTGGAGTCCCGTTACAGCCGGAGGCAGCCCTGGTCGCACTCGTCACCGAGCCAGACGACTGGACCAAGCCCTATATCGCCTACCTGGAGGCCGGCACCTTGCCGGCAGACGAGACGGACGCTCGGATGATCGCACGCCGATGCAAGTACTACACCATCATCGACGGCGAGCTCCACAAGCGCAGCGTCACCGGCGTGTTCCAACGCTGCGTCCAACCCGCCGAAGGACGCAAGATCCTCCACGACATCCACTCCGGTGACTGCGGCCACCACGCCGGCGCCCGCTCTCTGGTCGCCAAGGCTATGCGGCATGGCTTTTACTGGCCCACCGCACACGCCGATGCTGTCGACATTGTCCAGCGGTGCGCCGAGTGCCAGAAGTACGCCAACCAGACGCACGTGCCGAGCTCAGCGCTCAAAACAATTCCCATCACCTGGCCATTTGCCGTGTGGGGCATGGACATGGTAGACCCCTTCAAAAAGGCTCCCTCCGGCTACACCCACCTCCTGGTCGCGGTCGACAAATTCACAAAGTGGGTGGAGGCCAAGCCAGTCCGGAAATGCGACGGGAAGACCGCCACTAAATTCCTACGCGAGCTCATATATCGCTACGGGTTCCCAAACAGCATCATCACGGACAACGGCACCAACTTCGCCAAAGGGGCCATGGCCGAATTCTGCGAAGAGCACCACATCCGGCTCGACCTCGCGTCGGTCGCCCACCCGGAATCCAACGGCCAGGCGGAACGGGCCAATCAAAGCATCCTCCACGGCCTGAAGCCGCGACTCCAAGTACCACTTGAGCGCATCGCCGGGTGTTGGGTCGAGGAGCTGCCCTGTGTCATATGGGGGATCCGCACCTCGGTCAACAGGTCAACAGGATTCACCCCCTTCTTCATGGTATACGGCGCCGAGGCAGTCATGCCCACCGACCTCGAGCACGACTCGCCGCGGGTCGTCCACTACACGGAGGCTGCAAACGAACTCGCCCGCCAAGACGGAGTCGATCAACTCAACGAGGCACGTGACCTCGCTCGGTCACGCACCGCCATCTACCAGCAGGGACTCCGCCGCTACCACAGCCGGCGGGTGAAAACTCGCACCTTCCAAGAAGGCGACCTGGTGTTGCGCCTCATCCAGGACAAGAAGGGCATGCACAAGCTCTCCCCTCCGTGGGAGGGACCATTCGCCATCGGGCGAGTACTCGGCAACGACGCCTACTACCTCATCGACGTCTGCGGGGACGGCGAACTCGACGTCAAGCGACCATGGAATGTAAACCTCCTACGGAAGTTCTACCCCTAGAACCCCACATATGTACTCTCCAGTCGCTATGAAATAAAAAGAATCAGTTACCGCAAATTGCGTCTACTCTCCGTGTCTTGTGCCACTCGCACTCGTACTAACAGCTTCAAGCTAACCGCAGAAGTCAAGCTTTGGTCAAGCGATCGGCACGGCTAAGTAGTGCGATGCAAAAGCACTGGGTCACCTCAGGTTTTACATCGTCCACGAAAAACGCCTACCCGGAGCCCCATTGGAGTCGCCTAGCCCGACTGGCTCTACGAGCCAAGACAACTGCCTTCGCTTGTCACAGCGACCACGATCCTTCGCATCCTCGACATAGCGACTCGAACGGCCACGTACCACGCTCGGGGACTGATGACCAGTTCAGCGCGAGCGGCTCGGGAAAACGCCAAGTATGAGAGCATGCCCAGGACTCGCCACGCGACTGACCCCACGGGCCAGGCAGGAGTGATGCGCTCAAACTAACGCGCCAAGTCCTCACCCACCCTCGAGTCGCGCCTAGAACAATCAAGTACCACGCTCGGGGACTCGGCCACCCGACCTCGTTCGCGCAAGGGAAAACGGCGAAGTACAGAGCGCTCAAGGGAGTCGCCTAGCGACTGGCTCTTCGAGTCTGGGCGAGTTGACCACAATAACAAAACATTCAAAAACAACAAACATATCACACACGAGGTAAACCCCACAAAAGGGCGGACGCGCTCGGGGACTCGTTCAAACCACAATCACAAAACACATGACAAATCCCAAAACAGACACGATGTCTCATTCAATAGCATGTCGCATTGTCTCAAATTACAAAATATGCCCATTATGGCAGACCTGCTACTAACGCCTCAGGGCAAACTACCCTATTCTGCAGGCTTCGACGACGACTCGCTAGCACCCCGACGATTGCGGATGAACGGCGTGTACGGGTTTGACGGGTACGTCGTCAGCTCACCCGCCATCGCCGCGCGGAAGGGCTGCTCGACCTTGAAATCCCGGTGCTGCGACTCGGGGTCGTTGGGCGCAACGACCGTCTCCTGGTACGGGAGGAGGTCGCCCATTGCCCAGACCCGCTCAGAGTACATCGCGGCGCGGTCCGTCAACTTGAGCACCTCGGAAAGCTCCACTGCGCCAGTCGATGACGGGTAGCCACTCGTCACGTCGTCGAGGTCGAAGTCCTCCGGGAAGTGAGCAAGTCCAAGGCTAAGCATCGTCGCTGCTCCGCGCCGAAACTCCGATCGCGTCATGAATTCAACGACCGAGGGCGCCTTCTCCAAGTACTTCCACACCTCGACGAGGTCGCTGGGAATTACCTCTGTGGGTGATATCTCCTGGAGGTAGGCTTGGATGCACGTCGCCGACAACGTCGCCGAGTCGACGAGCGTGGCCACACACTGCCGCGCGTCAAACGAGCTCGCCTCTTCCGCGCTATCAATGATGCGACCTGCGAATAGAAGACAACAATGAGTACGTCGGGTATCAAAATAGAACACATGTTATTGGCAGAGGCAGATACACTTACCAATCAATGGGCGGGAGAGATCCGTGATGAAGCATTGAAGCGAAGTATAGTCGTCCTGAAGCCCAGCAACAAGGGTGTCGGACACTTTACGATCCTCTGCGGCGGCGGTAATAGCGGCCTTGGATCGCCCATCCGCCGAGTTCGCTTCCTCCTTCGCCTCCCTCAGCTCGCGCTCGAGTTCGGCGATCCACTCCTCAGCTGAGCTCAGTGCCGATTGAGCCACCGCCAACTCACCCGCTGGGACAAGCCCCTGGCGAGCTTCCTCCGCCTTCGCGGCAACCGCCTGAAGCCCCCTATTCGCCTCTTGGACGGTGGCCAGTTCCTTCTCCGCGCGGTGCTTCGCTGCCAATCGGTCAGCTGATTCACGTTGCAGACCCTGCACATTGTTCAAACAGTTAATCAAAGCAACATCCTAAGTGCCCACCCGCTGAAATTCAGCGAGTGCGCACTCGGGGACTGGCAATCAAAAAATTCCTAAGTGCCCACCCGCTCAAATTCAGCGAGTGCGCACTCGGGGACTGGCAATCAAAAAATTCAAAGTGCCCACCCACTGAAATTCAGCGAGTGCGCACTCGGGGGCTGGCAATCACAAAATTCCTAAGTGCCCACCCGCTGAAATTCAGCGAGTGCGCACTCGGGGACTGGACGCAGAAAATAACAACTATACACCAAAAGAATCAGACCGCTCAGACCGCTGCAATACACCGACCTGATCCTCGGGGACTGGACATACCTGGATGGCTGCGCCAAGCATGCCATGAAGTTGTATCGCGTCCGTGCAGAGCTAGCGTGTGCCCACGACGCTGCTCGACTTCCGCATCGGCGACCCCAGGTGCACGGCTCGAGGGCGAAGTTCCACTCGCTGTGGCCGCTTTGGCCATGAAGTGCGGGAATGTTGCGATGGAGGCACCCGCACCAAAGGAGGTCAGCTCGGCCGCTCCAGGCAAGGGAACGTCCTCTTTCGTGGATGCGGCCGCCTCTGTTGCGGGTTCAGACGGCGCGACCGCCGTGTCGTCAGAGATCGTGACGACATCATCGCCCTTGGCCTTCTTACCGCCATCCGTAGGAACGACGACCTCGTCCGCCTTCCTCTTACGGGAAGGATCCTCCTCGCTGACGACGGGCGGCACCTTAGCCACGGTCGGGTGGCCCATCTTCTTCACTCCGGTCCTGTAAATCAATCATGTAAGCAAAATAATTCAAGCTGCTATGGGAGACAAAGGTAGGTGAGCAAACCCACTTAGCGACTGGAATGAAGCATAGCCCCGTGCGGAGGCCGGCCGGCTTCTCCAGTTCAGGGCCCAGTCGGCGGCTGAGCCCCATTTCCAGGACGTCGCGTGCCCAAGACACGGACGTCTTCTTCGTCGTCGAGGCCGCAACGGGAGCCTCTGGGACATCTTCGGCAGGAGCTTCCCTGCGAGGCGAAGCCACCGCAGCCGGAGCAGCCCCCAGCCCAGAAACTGGGGCGAATGGTGGAGGCATCGAAGCCAGTGGCACCTTGACAGCGGCCGTGTCCAGCGCGGCTGCCGTCGGTGGCGCCTCGTCTTTGGCCGGGCTAGGGGCGTCGGAGCTGCTCGCCGAGTGCGGTGGCGAGGCCGGCCTCATCGGCTTCGTCTTCTTCTTTGGAGGGGCCTTCGCCTCCTTCTCCTTCTTCTTCTTCTTCTTCTTCTTCTTCTTCTTCTTCTTCGATGGAGTAGCCTGGCAGCGCGAGGTGGTCTCCGGAAGTTCTTCGTCGTCATCATGACGCTCGAGGCTTTTGCTCGCCTCAAGCTCACGTTGACGCTGCCCGCGGGTCTTGCGGACCAGCGGGGCGGCCTCCTCCTCGGACTCGTCGTCGCTGTCACTCTCGTCGCTCCCGGCATCGCCCTTGGCGGGAGGCGACTCGCCCATGTCCTGGACGGACGAGCTCGAATTCTCGTCGTCCGAAGGCGGGAGCCATCCTTCCACCACTTGGAATAGCTGCAATGAACACAAGATGAAATTAGAATGACCGCGACTGCAAAAACTGCGACTGCGAATGAAGCGAGGTGATTACCGTTGGGGCTGGACGCTTTGCGATGTAGGGGGCGACCCCAGCCTGTGCGTCTAGGTACACCTCCTGGGTGATCTTCTTCAGTGCTGCGGTGTAGTCCTCGAGCTTCCACTCGGCGAGGCAGGACTTCGTCGAGTCCTCCCGGCCGGTGTACTGGTACATGTAGTGCTCGCGCCGAGCCAGAGGGACGAGCTGCCGCCCGAGCCAGCAGTTGTACAAGTTGATCGTCTGGAGGCCCTTCTTCTTTAGACCGCGGATGGTTTGGAGCATTTCGTCCACAACCATCCGCTGGTCGCTGGGGAGCTTGCCAGCTTGAAGACGGCGCGGTTCGGACCGGTTGGCGGAGTACCATGAGATCGCCGTCTCGCCCTCCGGGGTCGCCTCGGCAACATAGAACCAAGATTTTTTGCAGTCGCTCGCCGCCTTGGCGGGCAGCATCAAGTCGAAGAACGAAGCCTTCGACTTCATCTAGAAAGTAAGGCCGCCCGCGGCAAGCATTGGGCCGCCCGCTTCCTCGCGGCTGATCCGTCTGTGGAACAGATCTTTCCATAGAGGGAAGTAGGGCCGGCAGCCCAAGTAGCATTCGCAGAACGCCACGAAGATGGCGAGCTGCTCGATGCTGTGAGGACCCAGATCCGATGGTTGGATCCCGTAGTAGGCGCAGAAGCACCGGAAGAACAGGGACGTGGGGAATCCTAGCCCCCGTTCTAGATGACTGGTGAAGCAGATGAATTCCCTCTCGCGTGGGCTCGGGGTCACCTCTCCGGCCGCGGGGATGCGCCAGCAGCCGGCGTGCAGGATCCCGCCCTCCTCAAAGGAAGCCAGTTGCGCCCTCGTACACTTAGATCTACCCCAAGGTTCGGTGGAGAGGGCCATGGCGGAAGGATTTGTGGGGGGTCGGAGGATTTCCGGTCGGCTGGATCGCGATGCGAAGGGAGGTGAAAGTGCGCGCAATCGGAGGGAATGGCGAGAAGGTGGTTCTCTGATCGCCTGCCATTCCCCTTATATAGCGGTTGTTACCCGCCAAATCAGGGAGCCGTTACTACGCGATGATTACGCCAAAAGTTACCGTTGGATTACCCCAACGGCTAGTTTGACCACGTTCAACGGTCCAACTTCAGCCACTCGGCTCGCCGACCCGATCACTATGACAGTGTTTCGCCGACTCGACTTGCCAAGGCTGCGACCTGGATGACTAGTTTTCTACTTTATACAGGAGCCCGCCGACGATTCGACTGGATGTCTACTTTGAAGTCGTATACTCCGACTGCCAGCAGCGACCTATGCCTAATCGACGACGGCCTCGGGGACTACTGATGGGGATGTGCCTACCGGGGTATACCCAGCAGGACGTTTCCGACTGGCCCAAGAACTGGCGAGTGGGCCTGTAAGACGACGACCGGATCGAAGCCCAGCGAGGATCCAAGCGACTGGAAGCTGAAGGCCCAGGCGAGTAGATAGGCCCAGTCGGATTAGGTTAAACGAGTACCGAAGCCTTAACTGATTCGGTTGAGATATGTAAACCCTAGGGGAGGTGAGCCTATATAAACCTCCCTGCAGGGCGTGTAGAGCTACGTTCCATCATACACCCAAGCGACTCGCCGCCTAGCCGCTGAGTTCGCCCATTGTACCACCTCCATAATACAATCTAGCAGGAGTAGGTCTTTACCCTCCGGGGGGCCGAACCTGGGTAAAACCCTGTGTCTCCGCCCTCATCTCGCACCGCAGATGGCTGGCCGCCCTTGCCCCTCGTTCTACTACTCGCTGCCGATTGTAGCATCTTCCGTGACCATTCCCACGACATGCGAGGCCAAAGGTGCCGAGATCGCCGACACCATCATAGCCGCAGAAGCCAACCACGCGGAGGAGCTCGCCAAGTACACGAGCGGGATCAACAACGATGACCCCACGATACTCAAGAAGCCCAACTCGGAGGGCGGTGGCTCAACCGCCTTCGAGGCAACCACGCACACGAGCTCCGTCGAGCTGGTCCCAGGCGACTCCAGCCAAACAGTGATGATCGGAATAGGCATGAGCCCAGCATAGGAAGGCGCGCTCATCGAGTTCCTCCATGAGAACCGCGACATCTTCGCATGGAAGCCATCTGACATGCCTGGTGTCTCGAGGGAACTTGCTAAGCACAAACTCAACACCGACCCCAAAGCGCGACCCATCAAGCAGTCGCTGCGGCCCTTCAATGAAGAACGCCGCCGCGCAATCGCCGAGGAGGTGCAGCGTCTACTCGCTGCAGGCTTCATATGGCCAATCACATACTCCAAAGTGGCTGGCAAACCCAGTCCTGGTCGATAAGAAGAATGGGACCTGGAGGATGTGTATCGACTACACAAACCTCAAAAGCGCCTACCCCAAGGAGCAGTTCGTCCTCCCGCGGATCGATCAAATCATCGACTCGACCGCGGGCTTGGAGTCGCTGTGTTTCCTTGACGCCTACTCTGGTTACATCCAGATCAAAATGGCAGACGAGGACGAGGAGAAGACGGTGTTCATCATGCCATTCAGAGCATTCTGCTACACCGCCATGACCTTTGGCCTCAAGAACGCCGGGGCAACCTACCAGAGGTGCATGCAGGAATGCCTTGTGAGCCAAATTGGCCGCAACATCCACGTCTACATCGACGACGTGGTGGTGAAGTGCACTCGCCAGGGCGATCTACTCGCCGACCTGGCCAAAACCTTCACAAATCTGCGGAGGTACAAGATCAAACTAAATCCAGGAAAGTGCACCTTCGGTGTACCTACTGGACAGCTGCTGGGGTACGTCGTCTCCAAACACGGGATCAAGGCGAACCCCACCAAGATCAACACGATCGCCTAGCTCGGCAAACCGGAGTGCCTGCGCGACGTCCAGAAGTTGGCCGGGCGAGTCAAGGCTCTTAGTCTCTTCATTCCCCGGCTAGGCGAGAAGGAAATGCCTCTCTACCGCCTGATGAGCAAGAATCCCACATTCTAGTGGGACAAGGAGGCAGACGACACGCTCCACGCACTCAAGTAAGTGCTACTCGTGGCCCCGCTACTCGCCGCCCCCGTCGACAAGGAGCCCATGATCGTCTACGTCGTGGCTTCCGAGTGAGTCGTCAGCGCCGTCATGGTCGTCGAGCAACCAGAAGAGGGCAAGGAACGCCTGGTGCAGCTACCTGTCTACTACATCAGTGAATTCCTCACCGAGTCGCGCCAGCGCTACCCGCAATACCAGAAATTGGTGTATGCGGTCTTCAGAGCCCAGCGGCGACTACCGCACTACTTCTAGGAGCACCCAATCACGGTCGTCTCCTCAGCGCCATTGCAGGACATCATCCGCAACTGTGAGGCGACCGGGCGAGTCGCCAAGTGGGCCATGGAGATCGGAGTCCACAACATAAGGTACGATCCGCGCAAGGAAATCAAGTAGCAGGCTCTGGCAGACTTCCTCGCCAACTGGGAGGAGGCGCAGTAGCCAGAGAAGCTGTCGTACCTCCACTACTAGTCGCTACACTTCGACGGCTCCAAAAACGCAGATGGCGCAGGGGCTGGGATCGTCCTCACCTATCCAAAGGGCGACAAGCTACGCTACGTCATGTACCTTGACTTCACCCCCTGCACCAACAACATGGCCGAGTACGAGGCGCTCCTCCATGGCATGCGAGTAGCCAAGTAAATGAACATCAATCGTATGTGCTGCTACGGTGACTCTGACCTCGTTGCCGGGAAAGTCGCCGGCACATGCGATGCAGTCTCCCCAACCATGGCGGCATAAGCCAAGCTATGGACTAGATGGGAGGCCACTTTGTTGGCTACTCCGTCGAGTGGATCGATCGGCGCAAGAACAAGGAGGCCGACGCCCTCTTTCGCATCGGGTCGGCTTGCCTCGCGCCACCCGCCGATGTCTTCCTCGATACCATCACCAAGCCTTCCGTCTCTCTCCCGAGGGAGATCGACATCGGGATTCCGCTGCAACCAGAAGCAGCCTTGGTCGCCATGCTCGCGGAGCCAAGCGACTAGACCGCTCCATACGTTGCCTACCTAGAGGGAGGGACCCTACCCGCTAACGAGACGGATGCCCGGATGATAGTACGCCGCTGCAAATCCTTTGTCATCATCAACGGCGATCTCCACAAGCGCAGCGTGACCGGCGTGTTCCAATGCTGCGTCCAACCCACGGAAGGTCGCAAGATCCTCCAAGACATCCATGCTACGTGCAAGTGCAACGGGAAGACTGCCACCAAGTTCCTACGTGAGCTCATCCATCGCTACGAGTTCCCGCACAGCATCATCATGGACAACGTCACCAACTTCTCCAAAGGAGCCATGGCCGAATTCTGCGAGGAGCACCATATACGACTCGACCTCGCCTCAGTCGCTCACCCGGAGTCCAACGGCCAGGCGGAACGCGCCAACCAGAACATCCTCCATGGCCTGAAGCCGCAACTTCAAGTTCCCCTCGAGCAAACTCCAGGGTGCTGGGTCGAAGAGCTCCTCTCCGTCATCTGGGGCATCTGCACCTCCTTCAACAGGTCGACAGGGTCCACCCCCTTCTTCATGGTGTACAGCGTTGAAGCCGTCATGCCGATCGACCTCGAGCACAACTCGCCTCGGGTGGTCAACTACGCGGAGGACGACAACGAGCTCGCACGCCAGAATGGGGTCGACTAGCTCGACGAAGCTCGCGACCTAGCTCACTCCTGCACCGCCATCTACCAGCAAGGACTTCGCCGCTACCACAGCCGGCGAGTCCGGACTCACACCTTCCAGGAAGGCGACCTGGTCTTGCGTCTGATCCAGGACAAAAAGGACATGCACAATCTCTCTCCCCCTTGGGAGGGACCATTCACCATCGGGCGAGTCCTGGGCAACGACGCCTACTACATCATCGACGTCTGAGGCGACGGAAAAATTGACGTTAGGCGGCCATGGAATGTAAACCTCCTACGGAAGTTCTATTCCTAGAACTCCAAACATGTACCTCCTACCCGTTCTGAAATAAAGAAGATCGATTCGCACAAATTGTGTCCACTCTCCATACCTTGTGCCATTCGCACTCGTAATAACAACGCTATGCTACTCGTGGAAGTCGACCCTTGGTCACGCGACCGGCACGGCCAAGTAGTGCGGTATGAGGGCACCAAAAATCCTCGGGCCTTGTATCGTCCACGAAAAACGCCAACCCGGAGCCCCATCGGAGTCGCCTCGCTCGACTAGCTTTCCGAGCCAAGACAACCGCATTCGCTTCCAACAGCGACCCAACCCTCCACATCCTTTGCACAGCGACTCGAACGGCTAAGTACCACGCTCGGGGACTGACCCAGTCCAAACCTGAGCGATTAGAGAAAAAGCCAAGTACGAGAGTGCGTTCTGGACTCGCCACACAAATGATCCCACGGATCAGGTGGAGTGACGCGCCTAATCAACGCACCTCATCCTCACCTACCTTGGGCATGCGACTAGAACAGCCAAGTACCACGCTCGGGGACTTGGCCACCCGACCCCGTTCGTGCCCGGGAAAATGGCTAAGTACAGAGCACCCCTCGGAGTCACCACGCGACTGGATTTCCAAGCCATGGTGAGTCGACCTCAACTGACTAACATTTTAATAACATACATACACATAAAAACGAGGTAAACCCCACAAAAGGGCAGACACGCTCGGGGAATCGCACAACCCACAATCAAATAAGACACTGACAAAAGCATTCATGCATTCCTTATGGCAGCAAAATTTGTTCGCTTACAAGGGCAGTTACGTAGTTACTTCAACTGATGCCACTCGGCAACTTAATTTACTCCGCAGGCTTCGACGACGATGCACCACCACTCCCGCAAACACGGATGAAGGGAACCCACGGGTTCGATGGGTACATAGTCAAAGTACCAGCCATCACCGAGTGGAAGGGCTGCTCCACCTTGGAGTCATGGCTCGCCGGCTCGGGGTCATTGGGCGCGACGATCATCTCCTGGTACGGCAGGAGATCACCCATCGCCAGCACCCAGTCGGAGTAAACCGCAGCCCGCTCGGTCAGCTTCAACACCTTAGTGATCTCGACCGCGCCTGTCGATGAAGGGTACCCGCTGGTGATGTTGTCCAGGTCGAAGTCGTCAGGGAAGTGCGCGAGCCCAAGGCTCAGTGCAGTAGCAGCACCACGACAGAAGGCCGAGCGCGACATGAACTCCACAACCGCCGGAGCCTTCTCCAGGTAGTGCCAGACCTCGACGAGGTCTCTAGGGATCACCTCCGTCGACGAAATTTCTTGAAGGCACGCATGGATGCACGTCGCCGACAGAGCGGCAGTATCCACCAACGTCGTGAAATACTGTCGCGCGTCGTACGACTGCGCTTCAGCCTCGTCATCAAGAATCCTCCCTGCAAACCAGGAGAATCTTCAAGTCAGAAACATGCAAAAGAGTAAAGACGACCTGCGCGCTCGGGGACTCGCAAGACCAACCACACAAAAACCCGAAAAGCTCAACGATCAAAGGGCGACAGAGCCTCGTGATGAAGTCTTGCAGACCAGAGAGGTCATCCTGCAAACCGGCAACAAGCGCATCTGACACTTTCTGCTCCTCAGCAGTAGCAGCAACGGCTGCCTTGTCCCTCTCATCCGCCGAGGCCGCCTCCGCCTTCGTGTCCTTGAGCTCCCACTCCAGGTTGGCGATTCGTTTCTCCGCGGCGCTCAAGGACGACTAAGAAGCCGTCAGGTCACTCGCAGGGATCATGCTGTCACAGGCCCTCTCCACTGCGGCCACATGACCCTCTGCATCAACAAAACCATGAGTACGAAGCGATACTTCCAATAACAAGCACAACAAACACTTACCAGCAGTCGTTCGAAGCTGCTCGTTCGTCCCTTGGATGACGTGGAGCTCCTTTCTAGACGCTCACTGGCGGCAAGTCGCTCTGCTGACTCCCGCTGCAGGCCCTGCACAACCATGAAAGCATCAGCGAAGAAAATCCTTAAGTGCCTAGCCGCTGAAATTCAGCGACTAGCCACTCGGGGACTAGATAGCGAAAAATTCATAAGTGCCTAGTCGGCGGTAGTGGAGCAGCGTCACGGGCGCACACCTGTTGTGCTCCTGTCGGTGGACGCGGTTGAACTCCACAACATGCTAGGTGCAGCGATCCAGGTATGTCTAGTCCCCGAGGATCTGGTCGCTAAGTTTCAGAGATCGGATCCTTATTTATTTCGTTGTCCAGTCCCCGAGTGTCTAGCGCGCCGGCCCCAGCTTTCTTGGCCATGCTGGTAGAGTCTGAGCTACTCGCGGACCGAGGCGTTAACGCCGGCTTAGCCGGCCTCTTATTATTCTTCTGTGGCGATTTCTTCTTCGACTGTTTGGCCACGCGTCGTGAAGTGTGTTCGGGGAGCTCAACGTCGTCCTCGTCGTGAGCCTCGAGGCTCTTCCTGGCCTCAAGCTCGCGTTGCCGCTGCCCACGGGTCTTATGGACCGTGGGTGCGGCGACCTCCACGGCTTCGTCATCATCTTCATCATCGTCATCGTCACCATCATCGGCATCGGCGCCTCTGGTGTGGCCCTTGTCGGACAAGGACTCGCTCTCATCCTCGGCGGAATCGGTCGAGTTTTCGTCATTAGCGGGTGGAAGCCAACCTTCCACCACCAGGAACAACTGCGAAGATAAAATGCGATTAGCATGAACCGCGACTGCATATCTGTGACTGCGAACGTATAAGAAAGTACGAACTTACCGTTGGAGCCTTTCGATTCGCGGTGTAAGGGGGAACCCCGGCCTTCGCGTCGAGGTATTCTGCGTCGGTGATTTTCTTTAGTGCCAAGGTATAATCGTTGATCCTCCACTTGGCAGTGCAAGACTTTGTCGGGTCGTCCTTGCCCGTGTACTCGTACATGCAGTGGGAGCGACTGGCCAGAGGCACTAGCCGTCGCCCAAACCAGCAATTATACAAGTTGATCGTCTGGAGGCCCTTCTTCTTCAAGTTGCGGATTGTCTGCAACATTTCGTCGACCACCATCCGCTGGCCATGCAGAAGCTTGGCGACTTGGAGCCGACGTGGCTCGGGACGGTCGGCGGAATACATCAGAATCGCCACCTCGTCGTCTGGCGGCGACTCGGTTACGTAGAACCAATGCTTCTTCCACTCGTTCGCTGCTTTCTTTGGCAGCATCAGGTCGAAGAAGGAGGCCTTCGACTTCAACTAAAAGGTGAGGCCGCCCGCGGCCAACATTGGGCCGCCTGTTTCTTCGCGCCCGATCCTCCCGTGGAACAGATCTTGCCACAGGGGGAAGTATGGCCGGCAGCCTAGGTAGCACTCACAAAACGCCACGAAGATGAAGAGTTGCTCGATGCTGTGCGGCCCTAGGTATGATGGCTGGATGTCGTAGTACGCACAAAAGCGGCAAAAGAAGAGGGAGGTGGGGAATACGAGCCCCCTCTCCAGATGGCTGGTGAAGCAGATAAACTCTCTGGCCGCGGGGATGCGCCATCTCCCGGCGTGGAGGATCCTTGCTTCCTCGAATGATTTCAATAGCACTTTCGTGCACTTGGATCTCCCCCATGGTTCCGTCGAAGGCGCCATCAGTTGGAGGATCTAGGGTTGTGGGTCGCTTTGGGTCGCTCTGGTCGCTACGCGGGAACGGAAGGCTGGAGATGCGCGAGATCGGAGGAAGTGTGGGAAATGATCGCCCTTCACCCATCACCCTTCTAAAATAGCGGTTGCTACCCGCCATCTTCGGGGAGCCGTTACCACGCGGTGATTACGGCGATATTACCGTTGGATTACCCAACGGCTAGTTTGACCAGTGCTGACGGTCCAACTTCGTCTACTCGACTCGCCGTCTCCAGCGACTCGACAATTCGCCGACCAGATCGCCCTAGCTACGATTCGACTGCTCGCCGACCTGATCACCATAGCAGTGATTCAACTACTCACCGACCCATTCGTCGTGCTGCGATTCGACTGGTCGCTGTTATTGCGACTAAGATGACAAGTTCCCTCTTTCATTCAGGGAGTCCACCGCCGATTTGACTGGGCATCCAAATTGGACCCGCATACTCCAACTGCCAACGAACACTTGCGACGAATCAACGACGGCCTCGGGGACTACTGATGGGGATATGCCAAGTGGGGTATACCCAGCCGGATGTTTCCTATTGGCCCAAGCTGCCAGCGAGTGGGCCTGCAGGACGGCGACTGGATCAAGACCCAACAAGGATCCAGGCGACTGGAATCTAAAGGCCCAGAAGCGTAGCTAGGCCCAGTTGGATTAGGTCAAGCACACTCCGAATCCTTAACTAATTCGGTTGTAGATCTATAAACCCTAGCGAGGTGAGTCTATATAAACCTCCCTAGGGTACGCATAGAGGACACGTTCCATCATACACCCCCTGCGACTCGCCTCCTAGTCGTCGAGCTCGCCCTTGTACTCTATCATCAATACAATCTAGCAGGAGTAGGTCTTTACCCTCCGGGGGCCTGAACCTAGGTAAAACCCTGTGTCTCCGCCCTCATCTCGCACCGTAGATGGCTGGCCGCCCTTGCCCCTCGTTCTACTACTCGCTGCCGATTGCAGCATCTGCCGTGGCCATTCCCACGAAAATAGTTGACACTTTGGAATAACTTGGTTTCTTGGGAGTTGGAAGCATGAGTAGAGCTTACTCATACAAGTGGAGGCTAGCAAAAGACTGGGAGCAACCAACTAAGAGAGCAATAATGGCCATAATCATGCAGAGCGACAAAACATTACGAATCAAATCATAGAGTGGTACCACAAGTCAAGGAATAAATAATCATAGAAGCTACGGTGACTTGTTCATAGTCATAACATAGTGTGAGCATGTGCCAAGTCAACCCAAACAAAACATCAAAGGAGAATACCACAATACTATGCTTTTGTATGCTAAAACAACGCATGATTTGTTCAAGGCACACTAAGCAACCCCAATTGTTTGGAACAAGACATGCTCCAACAATAATCACTAAGCAAAAGGTTAAAACAACACCTAGCATTTCATGCTAAAGTCTAAGTCACGGTCAATGCAAGCTCCTCTTGCACTTCCAAGCAAGAACTTTCTACTCCTTTCCAACACCAAGCAACGTATTTGAAACAAAATAACGAGAACGGGGGTCCAAACTACTTTATTCAAGCAAACTAAACAAATAAGCAAACCAAACGAAAACTAAGACACTCCAAGAACAACACAACAGGGCATGAAACAATAAAAATGAAGTGTCTAGACAGACCTGAGTTTTTTATTAATGAAGAAGGGGATGCCTTGGGAATCCCTAAGATTTGAAGCTTGTACCTCTTGTATATTTCTTAGGGTGAAACCGGGGTGTCATCCCCAAGCTTGATATTTTGTCCATTCTTCATCTCATTACATCATTCTCTCTCTACACCTGAAATTTTCCTTCATACAAAACTTCACACAATCTTCATTAGCAACATTAGTGTATTCAAAAGATAATAGACCTTTGGGTTTAGCTTTGGAACAGCAAAACTCTTCACTAAAAACACAAGCTAATGTAGAAACTCCTTCAAAAAGCTCAATTCCCCAAAAGAGAACTCAAAAAGTAATCAATAAGAAGCAAATGCAAATAATGGCAGAAATCTGTCAAAACAGACCAGTAGGTAGAAACCGAATTTTTCAAAAATCTTTTGTTGCTAAAAAAAGTGTTGAACTAACAAAAGTTATCTAACATACTGGGGGATTTATTCGTAAATTTGCAGCTCAATCTGACTTACAGATACTCCTCACGAATTTTTACGGTGGATCATAGAAATCTGTTTCAGGACAGCAACTCCCCAAATCTTACTCCCCTCTCATTAGAGGTCATTCTTGACACAAAAACCAAACAAAAATGATAAGAAGAGGTCATGATTGAAGTAATAACTTCCAAGACTCAAGGAAACTCTTGGGTTATCTCCCAACAAGTACTTTTCTTTAAAGCCTTTAAGTTAGGCACAAGAAGCAAAAAATCAAGTATTTTCAAATGAGGAAGCATTAACATTAAACCTTGCGTTCAAAGGAGGAGCAAAAAACAACTAATCTCTCCTCATAGGGAAGTGTTCAATACCTTTCTTGAATGGAAATTGATATTTAATGGTGCCTTCTTTCATATCAATGATGGCACCAACAGTTCTAAGAAAATGCCTTCCCAAAGTAATAGGACAAGAAGCATTGTATTCAACACCCAAAACATAGAAATCAACAGGGACATAATCATTGTTAACCATAATGATAACATCATTAATACTACCCATGAGTTTCTTCTTAGCATTATCATTGAGTGGGACATCCAAATAACAATCTTCCAAAGGTGGCAAATCAAGCATTTCATAAATCTTCCTAGGCATAATAGAGACACTAGAACCAAGATCACATGAAGCTTTGAGATCAAAGTCATTCACTTGCACATTAATAATGGGTTCCCAACTATCTTATACTTTCCTAGGAATAGAAGCTTTGTGTTTAAACTTTTCTTCCTTAATCTTAACAAGAGCATCTGTAATGTGTTTGGTGAAAGGAACATGCATATCACTAGCATCAGGACTTCTAGCAAGCTTTTGCAGGAATAGAATCACTTCAAAAATATTGCAACCATCTACATCAAAATCAAACTTAGCATCACTAGTAGTAGACACATTAGGCTTAGGCATAGTAGGAGGACGAATAGGGACTTCTTGTGGTTTAGTGGTATCCATTCTAGTGATGGTGCACACACTATTGCTTCTATCAATTTCAGCTTCCCTTTCCCACTTAGCATGAAGTTGAGCTAACAGTCTAACATTTTCATCAATAGTAACTTGTATGGCATGAGTAGCAGCAAAGGTACTCTCCATGGTTTCAGGTTTATCAGCCATTTTATTAATCAAGGAGGACTGTGCTTCTGACAAAGAGGAAATATTTTTCTCAACATTTAAAAGTTTTTCCTCCACAGTCTTGTTGAAAGCGGTTTGTTTGCTAATAAAGTCTTTGAGCATAACTTCAAGTTCAGAGGGGGCACTTCTAGCATTGTAGGAGTTTCCATAGGAATTGTCATTATTATGAGGATAAGGCCTATAATTGTTGTTGCTACCAAAATTATTCCAATAGGCACTATTGTTGAAATTGTTCTTTCTGATAAAGTTCACATCAACTTGCTCTTCTTGAGCAACCAAAGAGGCTAAGGGAACATTATTTTGGATCTAAAGGAGCTTTCCATTAACAAGCATAGCCATAATGACATCAATCTTATCACTCAAAGAGGAGGTTTCTTCAATAGAATTTACCTTCTTACCATGTGGAGCTCTCCCAGTGTGCCATTCAGAGTAATTAACCATCATATTATCAAGGAGTTTTGTTGCAGCACCCAAGGTGACAGTCATAAAGGTACCTCCAGCAACTGAATCCAACAGGTTTCTTGAAGATAAGTTCAAACCTGCATAAAAAGTCTAGATAATCATCCAAGCAGTAAGTCCATGAGTGGGACAATTCTTAACTGAAGATTTCATTCTTTCCCAAGCTTGAGCAACATGTTCATTATCAAGTTGTTTAAATTTCATAATGTCGCTTCTCATAGATATAATCTTAGCAGGGGATAGTACTTTCCAATAAAAGCATCTTTGCACTTAGTCCAAGAATCAATACTATTTCTAGGCAAGGATAGCAACCATTCTTTAGCTTTTCCTCTCAAGGAGAAAGGAAAAAGCTTGAGCTTAATAATATCTCCATCTACATCCTTATACTTTTTCATCTCACAAAGTTCAACAAAGCTATTGAGATGGGAAGCAACATCATCAGAACTATGTGGCATCCCGTAAAAACCACTACTAGAAAATCGCGTTGTTTTCGTGCATTGCATCATCATGACCGCATGCTCATGTCATCATGCCACATTGCATTTGAGCATCGTCATGTCATCTTGCATTTGTTTGCATAAAACTATTTTCGAAAAGCCTGGTTTTGTTTTCTAAACGCCCCGTCTTTAATTCAAAACCAAAACCCGGGTCTCCGGATTATTTTGTTTTGTCTACCAACGGTGTTCAAAAGCCCCATTTTAAATATTAAAACTTTTATTATATTTTTAGGGGCAGCCGTACCGGGCCGATCTGACCCAGTCCGCCACCCCCCAGTACAAACCAGACTACCTAAACTTTTCCTACCTAACCCTAACCTACCCAGCCCCCTCCACATCACCCCGGCCAACCCCGTCTCGCCACCTCACCTCTCCCTTCCCTCTATCCAATCCCATGCCGACACATCAGCCCCTGGCCCCACCTCCTCTCCCCACCAACCCCCGCCACCGCACACACGCCACACACCACGCACGCGACACCCACCGCGACCAACCCTGCTCCTGTACCCGGCCCCACCCCACAGACCCCTGCCGCGATCCCCACCCCTTCCCCCGTCGTCGCCGTCTCCCCCTTCCCCGATTCTCCCCCACCTCGTGCCGCCTTCCCTTGACCATGAATCAACCGCCCGCCAGCGCCCCTCTCCGGCCGCCCGTCGAACTCCCCGCGGCCCCAAGCGCCTCCTCCGCCGCTTGGCCTCCCCGCCTCGTCGAGCTCTGAGTCCGGCACCGGTGCCGCCCGAGCCCTGCGTCGTGCCTCCTGAGCTTTGTCTCCCCGCAGAGCGGCGGCCCTTGCCGTCTTTGCACCCCGCGCGGCCCTCCCTACCTCCATCCAGCAACCGTCAACCGTGGCCGCTCGCGCCGCTGTGCCTACCTCCGTCAGGCCACCTCCCTTGACTCCATGGCCCCTTCCGCTCCAAGACCGGCGCCCTTCCTCCTCCGCTAGACTGTCGCCAGTCCCTGCATCGACCGCCACCAAGCCCGCGAGCGACCGCCTCCGTCGGCCTCGACCCCTCGACGCCCATGCAAGCTTCCACCCTGACAGTGCTCCCACGCTGTCCCTGTCTAGCCACGGCTTCTGCAAATGCTATCGCCGTGTACAGCATGGACTCCGGATGTTGCGGCGTCCGTACATATGTGCATGTCGCTGTATGTGTTTGTTTGGTCCCGTGGCATACCTTGAGCCTTTGGTCTGTCGCTCCACGACCAGTTCGACCATCTGTGCAAAGCACCACAAGATCTTCGTCAGGGAGCCTCAAGACCACCGGAATAGAAAGCCAAAGACACCGAGAACCTGCGGTACCCGGAGGTCGTCACCGGACCAGAACATCAAGAGCTTCGTGGAATGCCAAGATCGCCGACGCGAATACGCCAAGTTCGTCTTCCCGGACACTGTGCGACAAGATCTACTTCACGGGTTCGAAGGTTCACGGACACCAAGACCCTCGGAATCGCCAAGTTCTCCATCTTGAATCTGAACCTCGATCCCTGTTGAACCCTGAGACCGACCCCGAATCCCGCGGAGCCCAAGTTCGCCGAACCCTAATGTGTGACCCTTATCCGAGACCCTGTTTTTATAATATTACATTATCATCTTGTTGCATATTAATTGTTCATCTCGCATGCATATCATGTGGGTTGGGGCATTAAGCCGATTCATCTCATAATTAAATATGGAGTCTATATGCGGGATATCTTTGTCTTATTCCGGACTCCATTTAAATTGGTGTAGCGAACCGATGCCATGTTTCGCTCTGTTAATCCAACACTTAATTTGCGGGGTAGATAAATAACTCGAACCTAATAATTAAATGTCGGGACCCCGGTTCCGCTTAATATGATCTAATTGCATTGCACCTTTGCCATGTCATACATCATACAAGCATCATGCCCGATCTTTTGCCGTAGTATTAAATAGTGCATCCGGTGTTTGTGCTAGTGTTTTTCTTCTTCACGGACTAGGACGATGAGTTGATGCGAGTGTCGACCCGACCTTCGGATGAACCTTCGACAATGTTTTCAGGCGAGCATCTCCCCCTTTCTACCTATCTTACTTTTATAGTATTTATTCCCTCCTGTTGATCTATTGCTATCTGTGTTGCGATGCTCTAGTTTTCGTACCCGTGATATCCCTTGCAGCCTTATATTGCCTTGGACACCTCCTATTACCTGTTGTTTGGAAGATAGTTGGACCTGCGCGTCGTAGTCGCTTGCTCAAGTGCTGTTGCGTGTCGTCAAGTACCACAGTTGTTGGAGTATTGCCGTGTGTTTATTGTTGGAGATGATCAAGACTTTAATTACTGTTTAACAACTAAAATTGAAGTAGGTAAATGCAGAGGCACAGGTGGGCAATAGATGTTATTTGGTTGTTAACCGTCCACTTGTGTCCCGTAGGACCCCGAGTACTTGATACCTGTTCCTTGAATATTCGCGCTATCCACATCCGGGAGGATTATGGGACCCCCCTGAGCCAGAGCTTGATTCATTCTTATTTCTTGGGGCCACAAACTAGTTTGAGGTTTTATTTACTATCCTGTACTTATGCCATGCTTTACTGCTTTATTTAAATTGTGCGAGGTACTGCACCTGTACTGTTTAGGGAAGCGGAGTGTTTTCGCGGTATCGACAAGCCCAGTCACACTTTCGGGTTCCCAGTCGTTTACATCCATTGACGCAAACCTTGAGTCCATTTCGGAGTCAGCTAACTTCGTTGCGGGTAGCTTAATGGGGTGGCCCCCTGAAATATTTCTGAATCTGGTGATTGCTTTGTCGTGAAGGACTCGTTGGGTTTTGATTTGGTTTTTCCGAGGTTGATCGAGTGTGTGTTGCTATTTGTGCACCCCTGCAGGGTAAAACTTTCTGAAAGCCGTGTCCGCGGTTATGGACGACTTGGAGCACAGTATCTCGATCATAGACAACTATAACTAAAGTAGTGCTATAAATTTGACTTTATAATGACTAGTAATCAGCTTCACTATAATGGAATGGCTAAATAAAATTGCCAACAATTGCTTGTTTGGGTTGTCGCTTGCTACCATTGTACCTGACTAGTAAGTATTGCAACTATAACGGAATGGCTAAATAAAAGTACCAACAACTGCTGGGTTTTGGGATATCTCATGCTAATTGTATCTGACTAGTAAGTGTCGCAACTACAACAGAATGGTTAACTAAAAGTGCCCACTGCTTATTTTATCAGGATGACTATCTATACCTGACTAGTAATTGCTGCAACGATAACTGAATGAATAAAGCTGCCAACTGTGTGAGTTCCTCGGTTGACTTCCTCATTTGGTCTCGAGGGGGAACACCAGGATGGGTATGTTTGGTGGTAGTATCAGGTTGGTTCCGAATAGGTCTTTCTTGCCCCTCTCTGATAGCCGCCAGTTGTATCGAGTCTTTATAGGTTGTTTAGTGCATGCTGCGCTGCCGCTTCAGTCCACCATACCTATGTAGGTGAGGACCGCCAAATTCTAGCCTCGCCGTGTACTGGCCTCAGTACTGACCGCTCTCTTTTTCCTTTGCCCTTTGTCGGCACCCCTTTTGTTTAAGCAGGTTTTGAGATCGACGTCGTTAGCAGGGTTACCCTTCCGGCTTGGCCTGGGCAGGGTTATGGACGCCAGTGGTTATTCTTCAGGGCTCTTAGCTCAATTTGCATCTTGTCCGTACTCGGACGCTATATCGTTTTAAAGGTGATTTGGATCTTTGTATTGTACCTCTGTATTCTTGACTCATGGAGTCGTGTTGTGTATATATGTTTTGTGGGTTCCATCGAGGACTATTGTGTAATGATATTACTTTGTTTTCCACCCGCATGCAAGTGCCTGGTGGGCACCTTTGAATCGTTTCTATGCGGGTTTGGCGGGAAGCGCTGAAACTTGCATGGGGCCGATTCTGAGGGTGTTACAGAGTGGTATCAGAGCTCAGCAGTTGCGATACCCCACAAGTCCAGCCTATAGGATAACCTAGCTAACGACCGAAGTAGAGTGTCAAAACTATTTTTGTAAAATCGGTTGGATAGTTCTGATTAGGTCTGATTTTACTCCTTACCCCTCTGCTGCTCTCCTCTCACCTCTGCGTGTTTTGAATCCGCTCTCTTCTCTCTCTTCGAGTCCAGGATTTCTCGTGGTTGGGTTCCCTCGTACCTTCAGGGTTTCGCTTCCTCCTTTGTTAACGGTGTTGCTACATCTGGTCTTCATGCTATCCGAGGAATCCTTCGTCTGGTGGACTTCTCTTTGTTCCTTCTTGTGCCTTCCGGTGTTTTCTGACGCGACGACATCATCTACGCCAGATCCGATGCAGAGTCTGCATCACTCCTTTGTTTCTGAACCTCGATTGTCAAGATCTTCAGTCTGATTCGGAGAATGGTTGCACGCTTTTCTACTGATTGTGCGGAGTAATAGTTTGGGTGCGTGATGGATTGGCCCCCATGCCGACTACTCACTCTATTCGCTTGTGTACATTGAAGTGGATGAGAATGCATCGGTTCTCTCTTTCCATCGAAGCTAGAGGTGGCTTTATTTGTTGATACCTCTACCTTCGCCTTTGTTTCCCGGAGTGTTCTCTCGACGATCACGGACAACGACCTCTTGTTAGTGGTGTCGTGAAGATCTACACGAAGCGAGAAGATTCAGATCGCCACCCTTCTTCCCGGTACCATGAGGCGGATCTCGAGGGCGAGATCCATTGTTAGTGGTGTCGAATTGTGGCATCCCGCAAAAACCACTACTAGAAAATCGCGTTGTTTTCGTGCATTGCATCATCATGACCGCATGCTCATGTCATCATGCCACATTGCATTTGAGCATCGTCATGTCATCTTGTATTTGTTTGCATAAGACTATTTTCGAAAAGCCTGGTTTTGTTTTCTAAACGCCCCGTCTTTAATTCAAAACCAAAACCCGGGTCTCCGGATTATTTTGTTTTGTCTACCAACGGTGTTCAAAAGCCCCATTTTAAAAATTAAAACTTTTGTTATATTTTTAGGGGCAGCCGTACCGGGCCGATCCGACCCAGTCGGCCACCCCCAGTACAAACCAGACTACCTAAACTTTTCCTACCTAACCCTAACCTACCCAGCCCCCTCCACATCACCCCGACCAACCCCGTCTCGCCACCTCACCTCTCCCTTCCCTCTATCCAATCCCATGCCGACACATCAGCCCCTGGCCCCACCTCCTCTCCCCACCAACCCCCGCCACCGCACACACACCACACACCACGCACGCGACACCCACCGCGACCAACCCCGCTCCTGTACCCGGCCCCACCCCACAGACCCCTGCCACGATCCCCACCCCTTCCCCCGTCGTCGCCGTCTCCCCCTTCCCCGATTCTCCTCCACCTCGTGCCGCCTTCCCTTGACCATGAATCAACCTCCCGCCGGCGCCCCTCTCCGGCCGCTCGTCGAACTCCCCGCGGCCCCAAGCGCCTCCTCCGCCGCTTGGCCTCCCTGCCTCGTCGAGCTCTGAGTCCGGCGCCGGTGCCGCCCGAGCCCTGCGTCGTGCCTCCTGAGCTTTGTCTCCCCGCAGACCGGCGGCCCTTGCCGTCTTTGCACCCCGCGCGGCCCTCCCTGCCTCCATCCAGCAACCGTCGACCGTGGCCACTCGCGCCGCTGTGCCTACCTCCGTCAGGCCACCTCCCTTGAGTCCATGGCCCCTTCCGCTCCAAGACCGGCGCCCTTCCTCCTCCGCTAGACTGTCGCCAGTCCCTGCATTGACCGCCACCAAGCCCGCGAGCGACCGCCTCCGCCGGCCTCGACCCCTCGACGCCCGTGCAAGCTTCCACCCTGACAGTGCTCCCACGCTGTCCCTGTCTAGCCACGGCTTCTGCAAACGCTATCGCCGCGTACAGCATGGCCTCCGGATGTTGCGGCGTCCGTACACATGTGCATGTCGCTGTATGTGTTTGTTTGGTCCCGTGGCATACCTTGAGCCTTTGGTCTGTCGCTCCACGACCAGTTCGACCATCTGTGCAAAGCACCACAAGATCTTCGTCAGGGAGCCTCAAGACCACCGGAATAGAAAGCCAAAGACACCGAGAACCTGCGGTACCCGGAGGTCGTCACCGGACCAGAACATCAAGAGCTTCGTGGAATGCCAAGATCGCCGACGCGAATACGCCAAGTTCGTATTCCCGGACACCGTGCGACAAGATCTAATTCATGGGTTCGAAGGTTCACGGACACCAAGACCCTCGGAATCGCCAAGTTCTCCATCTTGAATCTGAACCTCGATCCCTGTTGAACCCTGAGACCGACCCCGAACCCCGCGGAGCCCAAGTTCGCCGAACCCTAATGTGTGACCCTTATCCGAGACCCTGTTTTTATAATATTACATTATCATCTTGTTACATATTAATTGTTCATCTCGCATGCATATCATGTGGGTTGGGGCATTAAGACGATTCATCTCATAATTAAATATGGAGTCTATATGCGGGATATCTTTGTCTTATTCCGGACTCCATTTAAATTGGTGTAGCGAACCGATGCCATGTTTCGCCCTGCTAATCCAACACTTAATTTGCGGGGTAGATAAATAACTCGAACCTAATAATTAAATGTCGGGACCCCGGTTCCGCTTAATATGATCTAATTGCATTGCACCTTTGCCATGTCATACATCATACATGCATCATGCCCGATCTTTTGCCGTAGTATTAAATAGTGCATCCGGTGTTTGTGCTAGTGTTTTGCTTCTTCACGGACTAGGCCGATGAGTTGATGCGAGTGTCGACCCGACCTTCGGATGAACCTTCGACAATGTTTTCAGGCGAGCATCTCCCCCTTTCTACCTATCTTACTTTTATAGTATTTATTCCCTCCTGTTGATCTATTGCTATATGTGTTGCGATGCTCTAGTTTTCGTACCCGTGATATCCCTTGCAGCCTTATATTGCCTTGGACACCTCCTATTACCTGTTGTTTGGAAGATAGTTGGACCTGCGCGTCGTAGTCGCTTGCTCAAGTGCTGTTGCGTGTCGTCAAGTACCACAGTTGTTGGAGTATTGCCGTGTGTTTATTGTTGGAGATGATCAAGACTTTAATTACTGTTTAACAACTAAAATTGAAGTAGGTAAATGCAGAGGCACAGGTGGGCAATAGATGTTATTTGGTTGTTAACCGTCCACTTGTGTCCCGTAGGACCCCGAGTACTTGATACCTGTTCCTTAAATATTCGCGCTATCCACATCCGGGAGGATTATGGGACCCCCCTGAGCCAGAGCTTGATTCATTCTTATTTCTTGGGGCCACAAACTAGTTTGAGGTTTTATTTACTATCCTGTACTTATGCCATGCTTTACTGCTTTATTTAAATTGTGCGAGGTACTGCACCTGTACTGTTTAGGGAAGTGGAGTGTTTTCGCGGTATCGACAAGCCCAGTCACACTTTCGGGTTCCCAGTCGTTTACATCCATTGACGCAAACCTTGAGTCCGTTTCGGAGTCAGCTAACTTCATTGCGGGTAGCTTAATGGGGTGGCCCCCAGAAATATTTCTGAATCTGGTGATTGCTTTGTCGTGAAGGCCTCATTGGGTTTTGATTTGGTTTTTCCGAGGTTGATCGAGTGTGTGTTGCTATTTGTGCACCCCTGCAGGGTAAAACTTTCTGAAAGCCGTGTCCGCGGTTATGGACGACTTGGAGCACAGTATCTCGATCATAGACAACTATAACTAAAGTAGTGCTATAAATTTGACTTTATAATGACTAGTAATCAGCTTCACTATAATGGAATGGCTAAATAAAATTGCCAACAATTGCTTGTTTGGGTTGTCGCTTGCTACCATTGTACCTGACTAGTAAGTATTGCAACTATAACGGAATGGCTAAATAAAAGTACCAACAACTGCTGGGTTTTGGGATATCTCATGCTAATTGTATCTGACTAGTAAGTGTCGCAACTACAACAGAATGGTTAACTAAAAGTGCCCACTGCTTATTTTATCAGGATGACTATCTATACCTGACTAGTAATTGCTGCAACGATAACTGAATGAATAAAACTGCCAACTGTGTGAGTTCCTCGGTTGACTTCCTCGTTTGGTCTCGAGGGGGAACACCAGGATGGGTATGTTTGGTGGTAGTATCAGGTTGGTTCCGAATAGGTCTTTCTTGCCCCTCTCTGATAGCCGCCAGTTGTATCGAGTCTTTATAGGTTGTTTAGTGCATGCTGCGTTGCCGCTTCAGTCCACCATACCTATGTAGGCGAGGACCGCCGAATTCTAGCCTCGCCGTGTACTGGCCTCAGTACTGACCGCTCTCTTTTTCCTTTGCCCATTGTCGGCACCCCTTTTGTTTAAGCAGGTTTTGAGATCGACGTCGTTAGCAGGGTTACCCTTCCGGCTTGGCCTGGGCAGGGTTATGGACGCCAGTGGTTATTCTTCAGGGCTCTTAGCTCAATTTGCATCTTGTCCGTACTCGGACGCTATATCGTTTTAAAGGTGATTTGGATCTTTGTATTGTACCTCTGTATTCTTGACTCATGGAGTCGTGTTGTGTATATATGTTTTGTGGGTTCCATCGAGGACTATTGTGTAATGATATTACTTCGTTTTCCACCCGCACGCAAGTGCCTGGTGGGCACCTTTGAATCGTTTCTATGCGGGTTTGGCGGGAAGCGCTGAAACTTGCATGGGGCCGATTCTGAGGGTGTTACAAACTAGCACCAGAAAATTGCTCTCTCATCACAAGATTCAACAAAGCAGGATTTATTTCGTAAAAGGTAGCATCCGGAGCAGGTGGAGTAATAGGAGTGCTGTAACATCCCTAAAATCATGATTCCAAAGATTGCATATCATACATACATGCATATAATTTAGGGATCATTTTCCAAACTCATTTCAAGAAAACAGAAGCACTTAGTGCTATTATTTTATGTGAGCAAACATTAATCATTTACTACTCTCAATTAAGAGCATAAGTGTTTTAACCAAGTCTTTTTTCCTGCCTTGTTGTTTAGATTGAATGTAGAGTTTGGACAAAAATTTACAAAACAAATATGGTTTCAAAACCATTTCCAAAACATTTCCAAATCAAGTGCTATCGCACTGTTTATTTTGTTTATTCAAAGGGACCAAGCAAGTACAGAGAGACCACATGGTTTTATGCCCAAAAGTATGATGGTTACACTTTACAAAAATCCAGAAAAGGTTTGAAATTCAAATGCTTTTGAATTTGATTGAAAATCATTCTAGAAAATCAATTTAGAAAAAGAAAGAGATAAGAAAGAGAAAAGGGCCGGCGCCAGCAATTGAGCCCAGCAACAGACGTAGCCCACTAAGCCCACCCGGGTTCCCCCTCTCTCTCTCTCACTCGCGAACGAACCCCAACAGGTCACTAACGCCAGGACCCCACCCCCTCTCTGTTTGATTCGCTGACAAGTGGACCCACTGCCACGTCAAGTTCGTCGTCAATCTCGCGCTGAAGACCTTCTCTCCATGGACGTTTCTTCCCCGACGCAAATGCGCTTAATTGGCGTTGATTGCTCACAAGATTTTCGCCCCTGCTCCACCTACTTAACCCCCACCTCTTTGCGACCATTTCCCCTCACTCAGCGCTTCCACATTGCCACCAGGCTGCCCACAATCGCACTTGCGCTGCCGCTGTACCGAGCCACTCCGGCGGGAGATTACGGTAAGCTCCGACCACCCCTCTGCCTCTGGATCAAACGAGCATGACTGCCACGTTCTTGTGCATCTGCTAACACCCCTGGTTTGCCTGCTCGTGACCCAGGTCGCCGTCTTCGTTCACGCCCGCAACCACCAGAGCCGCCGCTCGACTCCGACGAGCAATAGCGGTAAGAATCGAGCGCCCCTTGCCTCCCCTTTGGCACTGTCTTGTTCGCCAGACCCTTGCGCATCTCCTAAACCCTCTGGCTTGTGCTAGGACGACGCAGAGCCTCGGCAATGACCTCTACAACAAGCAACAGACGCCGCCCGCAACTCCGACGAGCTCCAGCGACCAACTCCGTGCGCCCCTTGCCAAACCACCGCCACCTTGAGCATCAGCAGCACACTGCGATTCTGGTAAGCCCCTTCCCCCTCTCCCGCGCGACCTAGAACGCCGGCATCTACTCTGACAGAGGCGCCGCCGCCTGTCGCTGCCGCCAGCGCCGCCACTGGATGGTCAAGGTGCTGTGCACCGTTAGATCTAGATCTTGCGGGTAGGATAGAACGCGAGCGAAGCGTTAAGTTTAGATCTGAGCCGTGCGATTAAGTCAGATCCTGCGGCTCAGAAGCGTGATCCAACGCGAAGCGGTACGTGCCAATTAGAATAAGACGCGTGGCCAGGAATTAGATTTAAAAACAGAATTTGAATCTATTAGATGTTTGATTTTGTTTTGGCTATAACTTTTGATCCCCACGTTAGAATTTGACAAATTTTATATCAATGGAATCAGGAGAGCAAGCCCTTTCTAAATATGCAATGTGTTTAATGTTTTGCTTCTGCTAAAATGATTTTATTTGCAGAAACTTGTGTAGGGCTAATTTGAACATATGAATTGTTTAAGAAATGTTTTAGGCTTTAAATAAATGTTGTTTGGCAAGTTTTTAACTTGTTTATGAACCAGTACTGTACACTTGCTTTGTTGAGTTTTAAAAATCATCACATATCATATTGCATGCATTCATATATTTTTGTTTGTATATGTTTTGTATGTGATTTGTGGCTATGATTTCTTGTGTAGATTTTGGTGCTAGTGATTGTGATTGTGAGGAGTGTAGCTACTCTCCAAACTACCAAGGCAAGTGGTACTTCATGAATATTTTTATCCCTATGTTTTCTACTAAGCATTAGAAATATTTTTCTAGTCTTGCATGCTATATTTTGCTTATATGCCATGTTGGGAAATCCTAGTAGTTGTAGAATTGCTAGGAAATTTCTAAGTTAAGATGCTTATCTATGCCATGCTTAGCCTAGCTAGTAGCAACAAAGGGTTGGTGAAATATACATGCTATGATGAAAATATTTCTAAGTCTTTGGACTTGTGTTTTGCTTAATAAAACAACTAATTAAATGAAACACCTGGGTGGAATGGAAGGAATGGTTTGTGTTGAGTGGTTACACAAGGCCAGGGGACTGGTGAACCTTGTGTATCTCACTTGTGGAAAGCCACCCAGGAACAAAGAGATTTTAGAGGCCAAGTGTTGAGAAGCTTCCAGTGCAGCCACTTGGCAATATGGGCTCTGCCTGGATCATATAGGTTGCTAGAACTTAGCCATTTGGACAGTTGGTGGTAGTGGGAATGATAGATTGGAGCGCGTCCATTTGGTCTAAGGGAAGGCTTCTGAAAGGTCCTGTCTTGGTGAAAATCAAGTCTGGTGGGAAAGTGCACAACCTATGCAGATGGAAGAATCTAAGTACTTAGCCATGTCCCTAGAAAAGGACAACTTGAGCATCAAGACATGGAAGCTATCAAGAATCTCCTCATCCCAATTTCTAAGTAAAAACTTGTGGGTGAACAAGGGTGAAGGACCTCAATGTCTATTGGTGGTTCCTTCGGAAAAGTTTTGACAAAGAAAAACTTAGTGATTTCAACTAATAGGCAAAACCTATTTTGAGCAAAGCAAGCCAAGATACACTTAGCCAAATTGCATATAGTATCTAGTCCACCTAAATTATACTAAGGTATCACTTGCCAATACTATTCCAATGTATTGACCCACTGTGGCTATAACTTGTGATGTTTTAGGTTCCTCTGATGAGGATTAGGAGTCATGAGTCTACACTCAACATGTTTGCCTGTGGCACATGAAGATGAAGACTTTTATTTATTTACTTATTCAAACTCTTGTATTAGGCCTGTGGCCTTGGAGTTGTAAAGACTATGTTTATCTCTGGAATGACTGTAATAATGACCTTTGTATCTGTGTACTTCATCTTAAACTGTGGATGCTAGCATTGATCCAGGGACTAGCATTGCAATCACAGGGATCCTTTTCCTTTATAAAGGAGGGATCTTACAGATGGTATCAGAGCACTATGTTGCCTGTAGGATTATGACCCTAGGATTGGAAACCACTAAGGAAAATTTTTCAACAACTTCTACACTTGTCTATTCCTCTCGTAAACTTTTCTAATCTTCTTTCTCATCTCTAATTGTAGATGAACTCCACCAACGAAGCCGTGAGGAAAGGACCACTCATGACAATGACTTTGGAGTGTGAGACAGAATTCCCCAAGGCTCTCAAGGACCTCATGGTTGCAATGGAAATACATGGTGCAGCTGTGTACAAAGGTTTCCTGTGATGGATGAAGGAGTTAAGTATTGGTGGGTGCAACTTCACTTGTATAAAAACAAGGAAGACAACCACAAGGACTCAGGATTCTGCATGTTCACCAATTCAGTGATGCACCCTACATTCTTTGACTCAGCAAGGGATGCAGCTTGGAAGACCATCAAGGAACTTGGTGAAAGAGTCAAGTGCAGAATGTTCAACATCCAAAATAGCCTGAAAGAAGAGAAGAAACATACCCAAGAGTTGGAGGCTACCAACAAAACCTTAAGAGGAGACATTATAGACTTAGTGATGGAGTCATGTGAGCAAGATAGACTGATTGCTTCTAGAAACATTATGTTAGCCAACAGATCCAGTGAGATAGGATTGTAAACGTACTTCGTTAGTTGGACCACCACTTATCACCTTATTTTCCAAATGTTGCTTTAAAATAAGTTGAACCTTGGTTGTTGTAATGGATCCATGTATGCCATGACTTGTGTGTTTTGATTTCCAAGGATATGTATGTGATGTTTTGCCTTGTGTTTTATCTTGAATTGTGTAGTTCTAACTTTTTCTATCTTATAAATAGATGCCTACTGTTACCATCAGCACTGTTGAGGAGTTCCAGGGAACTCGCTTTGGTCCTCGTATTGTTGAGCTTACTACTTTGCTCAATCTCCCTCTTCCTACCATCATGGTGCTTCCCCTCACCAAGTTTGAGAGGAAAGACCTTTGGGGTTTCAAGGTCAACCAGCCCGGACGCCAGACTGAGCCTACCACGGAGGCCATCGTCTTCAAGCTCACGCACGATGACAATGAGAGAGGCCTTGAGGTAGTCATGCAAGATCTGATAGGACGTTTGCTGGGGAGACACTCTCGACAGGTTAGAGGTACTCACTTTCACGTCTTCGGTAGACGTGATGAGGATGGAGAGTCCATCGACTTCGAGGACACTTCGAGGGAGACAACGGAGCCGATTCGCCTATACCTCCAGGACTTAGAGGCTCTCATTAGGCACGTGGACTCGGATAGGACCAACGTCATGCTCAACAATGACGAACTCCAGGTGCAGCTTCGCGAGAAGGACAAGCTCTTCGCGGAGCAAGATGAGATAGTTAAGGAGATGGAGGCAAAGTTCGAGAGCCAGGACAGAAAGTTCAATAGTCAGGAGAAGCGAGTCCAGGATAGGAACAAGAGGATTCGGGACATGACTGAAGAACTGCAGGCCAAGGACTTCGAGCTCGAGCATCAGCAGACGGTGATTGAGAGGCTTCGTTCCCAGAAGAGGGCTCTCAAAGCCAAGATAGAGACCTTGACCACCAGCGTCGAGGAATACAAGACCGCGATGGAGAACGCAGGTCTTACCTTTGTCGAGGAGGAGGTTGATGCCGAGGAGTAGATTTGACTACTCATTTATCATTTATTATCATACTTATTGTTGGGAACTTGTTATTTGACCATCCAACATGTGGATGGCTTGTTATTTGTGTGTGTTTTACTTTGCGAACTTATTATCTGGTTGTTGAACTTTTATCATTATGTTGCATGCTTTGTGATTGTTTATGTGATGTATTGTGCATGAAAGCATATATGGGTATCTCATTCTTATCTCTATTGAACAAACCACAGATGCCTCCCCGTCGTGCAAATCCCAACCCCAACAACAACATCACTCCAGAAATGCAGCAAATGATGACAGCGCAGACTCAGCTGATGCAAATGATGACGACGTTCATCCAGAACCAAAACAACAACAACAACAACAACAACAACAATAACAACAATAACAACAACAACAACAACCCACCGGGTTTTGACATGCTTACCAGGTTCTTGAGATTGAGGCCAGCAAAGTTCTCAGGAACAACTGATCCCATGGTGGCCAATGATTGGCTACGCTCTGTGAACAAGGACTTGGTAACTGTGGGCTGTACTGATGCAGAAAAGGTCAGATTTTCAGCACATTTGCTGGAAGGACCAGCCGCCACTTGGTGGGATAACTTCCAGATCACCACTCCCATAGAAGATGTGACATGGGCTATCTTTGAGGATGGCTTTCGTACTGCTCATATCTCATGTGAGTGATGAGTCTGAAAAAGAAAGAGTTCCATAATCTGAAGCAGCGCCACCGCAGCATGGCTGAATATATCGAGGAGTTCAACAATCTGGCGTGTTACGCACCGGATGAAGTTGACACTGATGCTAAGAGGAAAGAAAAGTTCCTCGAAGGGTTGAACGATGAGCTGAACCTGCAGTTGGCTGTGGCATATGTTCCCACATACCAGTCTCTTTGTGATAAGGCTGCTATTTTGGAGAACAAAATGAAGCAAGTTGAGAGCAGGAAGAGAAAGCACTCGGACAAGCATAGCTCGGGATCGTCTCACAAACGTTCCCATTACGATGACAGTGGAAGCTCAGGATCCCACAAGCATGGGAAATTCAACAAGCACCACAACCATAACCGTCATGACAACAAGCATCACCGTAGTCATGACAATGACAAGTACAAGAACCACAAGGGTGGATATAAGAGCCACCATAGTGGTAATGGAAGTGGCAGTGGAAGCCAGCCTGTCAAGAAGGACATTAGTCAGGTTGAATGCTTCAAGTGCAAGAAGATGGGGCATTATGCAAATGAATGCCCAGAAAAGAAAGTTGAAGGACCCAACAAGCCCAACCCTTTTCAGAAAGGGCAAGTTAACCACATCAATGTGGAGGAAATCTATGAGGAGCCTGATGCTGTTGCTGGTAAGTTCAGACTCAATTCTATTCCAGCATTTGTTATTTTTGATACTGGAGCATCGCATTCATTCATATCAAAAGCATTTGTTGATAGAAATGGGTTTCCAACTGAAAACATTGGGTGTCTAATAAAAGTTAGTTCTCCAGGTGGAGATATGATAGTAAGTCTTGGATGCCGGGATCTAGTAATAGAGTTTTGAAAGCATAAGTTTCCAGTGAGTCTGATAATCCTAGATTCCCAAGGACTGGACGTAATATTGGGAATGGATTGGATGGCTAAGTATGAAGGAGTACTAGATTGTGCTAATCGTACTGTCGCACTCACAACCCCGGAAAGAAAACGGATTAAATTCAAGTCTAACTTTGAATCAAAAGGGAGTAAGCTAAATTCTCTTAAGGGGGTTAGCATAGACAGTGTGCCAATTGTGAGTGAATATCCGGATGTGTTTCCGGAAGAATTGCCGGGAATGCCACCAGATAGAGATGTGGAGTTCCTTATTGATTTGCTACCAGGATCTGGACCAATAGCAAAGAGACCATACAAGATGTTAATAGATGAACTGAAAGAACTCAAGAAACAACTCGGAGAGCAGTTGCAGAAAGGATTTATTCAACCAAGTTCTTCATCTTGGGGAGCCCCAGTTTTGTTTGTGGAGAAGAAAGATAGAAGTCAAAGGTTATGCATAGATTACCGTTCACTCAATGAGGTAACTATCAAGAACAAATACCCTTTGCCCAGAATCAATGACTTGTTTGATCAGTTAGAAGGAGCTTGTGTGTTCTCAAAGATTGTTCTCCAGTCAGGTTATTTCCAACTCAAGATAAGAGAACAAGACATACCTAAAACAGCTTTCACTACAAGGTATGGATTGTATGAGTATACCGTGATGCCATTTGGTTTGACCAATGCTCCAGCATACTTTATGAATATGATCAACAAGGTGTTCATGGAATTTCTTGATCAGTTTGTTGTCGTTTTCATCAATGACATTTTGATCTACTCCAAGAGCAAAGAAGAACATGAAGGACATTTGCGTTTGATACTTGAGAAGCTTAGAGAGCATAAACTGTATGCCAAATTCAGCAAGTGTGCATTCTGGTTGAATGAAGTTGGATTTCTTGGACATGTTATGACAAAAGATGGTGTAGCAGTTGATCCTACTAAAGTTTCAGCTGTAAATGAATGGGAATCTCCCAAGTCAGTGAAAGAAGTTCGTAGTTTCCTTGGCTTAGCAGGTTACTACAGAAGGTTCATTGAGAATTTCTCCAAGGTAGCTAAGCCTATGACAGAATTTCTAAAGAAAGACAAGAAATTTGCTTGGTCTGAAGGTTGTGAACTCAGCTTTCAGGAATTGAAGAAGAGACTTGTGACAGCACCAGTCTTGTGTTTGCCAGACTTGGAAAAAGATTTCCAAGTATATTGTGATGCATCTCATCATGGTTTGGGTGCAGTACTTATGCAAGAAGGAAAAGTTGTGGCATATTCCTCAAGACAACTCAAAACTCATGAAGTGAACTACCCTACTCATGATTTAGAGTTAGCCTCTGTTGTCCATGCACTCAAAACATGGAGACACTATCTTTTGGGAAAGCGTTGTGAAGTGTTCACAGATCACAAGAGTTTGAAGTATATCTTCACTTAGAAGGAAATTAATATGAGACAAAGAAGATGGCTAGAACTCATCAAGGACTATGACTTAAGTTTGCAATACCACCCCGGTAAAGCAAATGTTGTAGCGGATGCTCTAAGTTGTAAGGTTTTTGTGAATGTCCTTACCAAAGGAGAATTGCCAGATGATTTGTGTGCCCAATTTAGAGATCTCAGATTGGAGATTGTGCCCGAAGGACATCTCATGTCTTTGGATGTTCAACCCACTCTGTTGGACAAGATCAAAGAAGCCCAGAAGATTGATAAGGAAATTGAAGAGATTAAAGAAAAGATTGGCAAAGGAAAAGCCAAAGGGTCCCATGAAGACGAATAGGGTACTTTATGGCATGGGAAACGTATCTGTGTTCCACAAGACCCGGAGCTTCGGAAACTGATTTTGCAAGAAGCACACAACTCACCATATTCCATTCATCCGGGTAACACCAAAATGTACATGGACATGAAGGAAAGATTTTGGTGGAATAATCTCAAGAAGGACATCGCCTAGCATATCGCTTTATGTGATGTGTGTAGTAGAGTGAAAGCGGAACATCTGAAACCAGTAGGTTTACTTCAACCACTACCTATTCCTGATTGGAAGTGCGACAAGATTGGTATGGATTTCATTACCGGATTACCAAGGACCAGGTCAGGATATGATTCTATTTGGGTAGTAGTGGATCGCCTAACTAAAGTGGCTCATTTCATACCCGTGAAGACAACCTATACAAATGCTAAGTTGGCCAAAATCTACATGAGTAGAATTGTATGTCTACATGGAGTTCCCAAGAGTATTGTGTCTGATAGGGGAACTCAATTCACTTCCCATTTTTGGAGACAGCTACATGAGTCATTGGGAACGAGGTTGGAATTCAGTACTGCTTTTCATCCTCAAACTGATGGACAAACCGAAAGGACTAATCAGATTCTTGAAGACATGTTGAGGGCATGTGCCCTAGACTATGGAGCCAGTTGGGATGAAAGTCTGCCTTACGCAGAATTTTCTTATAACAACAGCTATCAAGCCAGCATTGAGATGGCACCATTTGAGTTTCTCTACGGGAGAAAATGTACCACCCCATTGTTATGGAATGGTGTGGGAGAAAGAAGTTTGTTCGGACCAGAACTTATCAAAGAAGCCGAAGAGAAGGTCAAGTTGTTCAAAGACAGATTGAAGATAGCACAGTCCCGACAGAAAAGCTAAGCGTAGAGAAGTCACCTATAAAGTGGGTGATAGAGCCTATCTTAGAGTGTCACCACTTCGTGGAGTGAAGAGGTTCGGAGTCAAAGGAAAGTTGGCCCCAAGATATGTTGGACCATTCAAGATTCTGAGTCGTAAAGGAGAAGTTGCTTATGAAATTGAACTGCCAGAGTCTTTGTCAGCCGTTCATAATGTGTTTCATGTGAGTCAGCTTAAGAAATGTCATCCAGAAATGGAAGAAACTTCTTTGAAGGATACTATACCTTTGGAAGAGGTTCAGTTGGAGAGTGATCTCACTTATGAAGAGAAGCCTATCAAGATTATTGAGAGTGCAGAAAGAGTCACACGGACTAAGACTATCAAGTTTAGCAAAGTTCAGTGGAACCATCATTCCGAAGAGGAAGCGACATGGGAAAGAGAAGATGATCTTCGGAAAGACCACCCTCACCTATTTGCTAGCCAATCCGAATCTCGAGGGCGAGATTCACCTTAAGGGGGTTAGATTTGTAACATCCCTAAAATCATGATTCCAAAGATTGCATATCATACATACATGCATATAATTTAGGGATCATTTTCCAAACTCATTTCAAGAAAACAGAAGCACTTAGTGCTATTATTTTATGTGAGCAAACATTAAACATTTACTACTCTCAATTAAGAGCATAAGTGTTTTAACCAAGTCTTGTTTGCTTCCTTGTTGTTTAGATTGAATGTAGAGTTTGGACAGAAATTTACAAAACAAATATGGTTTCAAAACCATTTCCAAATCAAGTGCTATAGCACTGTTTATTTTGTTTATTCAAAGGGACCAAGCAAGTACAGAGAGACCACATGGTTTTATGCCCAAATGTATGATGGTTACACTTTACAAAAATCCAAAAAAGGTTTGAAATTCAAATGCTTTTGAATTTGATTGAAAATCATTCCAGAAAATCGATTTAGAAAAATAAAAAGAGATAAGAAAGAGAAAAGGGTCGGCGCCAGCAATTGAGCCCAGCAACAGACACAGCCCACTAAGCCCACCCGGGTTCCCCCTCTCTCTCTCTCACTCGCGAACGAACCCCAACAGGTCACTGACGCCAGGACCCCTCCCCCTCTCTGTTTGATTCGCTGACAAGTGGACCCACTGCCACGTCAAGTTCGTCGTCAATATCGTGCTGAAGACCTGCTCGCCGTGGCCGTTTCTTCCCCGACGCAAATGCGCTTAATTGGCGTTGATTGCTCGCGAGATTTTCGCCCCTGCTCCGCCTACTTAACCCCCACCTCTCTGCGACCATTTCCCCTCACTCAGCGCTTCCACATCGCCACCAGGCTGCCCACAATCGCACTTGCGCTGCCGCTGTACCGAGCCACTCCGGCGGGCGATTCCGGTAAGCTCCGACCACCCCTCTGCCTCTGGATCAAACGAGCGTGACCGCCACGTTCTTGTGCATCTGCTAACACCCCTGGTTTGCCTGCTCGTGACCCAGGTCGCCGTCTTCGTTCACGCCCGCAACCACCAGAGCCGCCGCTCGACTCCGATGAGCAATAGCGGTAAGAATCGAGCGCCCCTTGCCTCCCCTTTGGTACTGTCTTGTTCGCCAGACCCTTGCGCATCTCCTAAACCCTCTGGCTTGTGCTAGGACGACGCAGAGCCTTGGCAACGACCTCGACAACAAGCAACAGACGCCGCCCGCAACTCCGACGAGCTCCAGCGACCAACTCCGTGCGCCCCTTGCCAAACCACCGCCACCTTGAGCATCAGCAGCACACTGCGATTCTGGTAAGCCCCTTCCCCCTCTCCCGCGCGACCTAGAACGCCGGCATCTACTCTGACAGAGGCGCCGCCGCCTGTCGCTGCCGCCAGCGCCGCCACTGGATGGTCAAGGTGCTGTGCACCGTTAGATCTAGATCTTGCGGGTAGGATAGAACGCGAGCGAAGCGTTAAGTTTAGATCTGAGCCGTGCGATTAAGTCAGATCCTGCGGCTCAGAAGCGTGATCCAACGCGAAGCGGTACGGGCCAATCAGAATAAGACGCGTGGCCAGGAATTAGATTTAAAAACAGAATTTGAATCTATTAGATGTTTGATTTTGTTTTGGCTATAACTTTTGATCCCCATGTTAGAATGTGACAAATTTTATATCAATGGAATCAGGAGAGCAAGCCCTTTCTAAATATGCAATGTGTTTAATGTTTTGCTTTTGTTAAAATGATTTTATTTGCAGAAACTTGTGTAGGGATAATTTGAGCATATTAATTGTTTAAGAAATGTTTTAGGCTTTAAATAAATGTTGTTTGGCAAGTTTTTAACTTGTTTATGAACCAGTACTATACACTTGCTTTGTTGAGTTTTAAAAATCATCACATATCATATTGCATGCATTCATATATTTTTGTTTGTATATGTTTTGTATGTAATTTGTGGCTATGATTTCTTGTGTAGATTTTGGTGCTAGTGATTGTGATTGTGAGGAGTGTAGCTACTCTCCAAACTACCAAGGCAAGTGGTACTTCATGAATATTTTTACCCCTATGTTTTCTACTAAGCATTAGAAATATTTTGCTAGTCTTGAATGCTATATTTTGCTTATATGCCATGTTGGGAAATCCTAGTAGTTGTAGAATTGCTAGGAAATTTCTAAGTTAAGATGCTTATCTATGCCATGCTTAGCCTAGCTAGTAGAAACCAAGGGTTGGTGAAATATACATGCTATGATGAAAATATTTCTAAGTCTTTGGACTTGTGTTTTGCTTAATAAAACAACTAAGTAAATGAAACACCTGGGTGGAATGGAAGGAATGGTTTGTGTTGAGTGGTTACACTAGGCCAGGGGACTGGTGAACCTTGTGTATCTCACTTGTGGAAAGCCACCCAGGAACAAAGAGATTTTAGAGGCCAAGTGTTGAGAAGCTTCTAGTGCAACCACTTGGCAATATGGGATCTGCCTGGATCATATAGGTTGCTAGAACTTAGCCATTTGGATAGTTGGTGGTAGTGGGAATGATAGGTTGGAGAGCGTCCATTTGGTCTAAGGGAAGGCTTCTGAAAGGTCCTGTCTTAGTGAAAATCAAGTCTGGTGGGGAAAGTGCACAACCTCTGCAGATGGAAGAATCTAAGTACTTAGCCATGTCCCTGGAAAAGGACAACTTGAGCATCAAGACATGGAAGCTATCAAGAATCTCCTCATCCCAATTTCTAAGTAAAAACTTGTGGGTGAACAAGGGTGAAGGACCTCAATGTCTATTGGTGGTTCCTTGGGAAAAGTTTTGACAAAGAAAAACTTAGTGATTTCAACTAATAGGCAAAACCTATTTTTAGCAAAGCAAGCCAAGCTACACTTAGCCAAATTGCATATAGTATCTAGTCCACCTAAATTATACTAAGGTATCACTTGCCAATACTATTCCAATGTATTGACCCACTGTGGCTATAACTTGTGATGTTTTAGGTTCCTCTGATGAGGATTAGGAGTCATGAGTCTACACTCAACATGTTTGCCTGTGGCACATGAAGATGAAGACTTTTATTTATTTACTTATTCAAACTCTTGTATTAGGCCTGTGGCCTTGGAGTTGTAAAGACTATGTTTGTCTCTGGAATGACTGTAATAATGACCTTTGTATGTGTGTACTTCATCTTAAACTGTGGATGCTAGCATTGATCCAGGGACTAGCATTGCAATCACAGGGATCCTTTTCCTTTATAAAGGGGGATCTAGTGAAGTCACACAACTTGGTGTTCTCAGCAGAGTTCATTTTGGCAAAAGTGGAGCAAGCCAAAAACAGCAGCAGGAACTAATTTTTTTGTGTTTCTGAATAAAGAAAGCAAACCAAACTAGACTATTTTTTGGAGTTTTTGACAGAAAGAGGCAAACAAAACCAAGCAAACCAAAAACAAAGTAAAGAGAAAGGTTGAGGAGGACTCCCCTTGTGAAGACGTCCTTAGCCTCCTCGGCAACGACACCAGAGAACTTGATGGCGCCCGTTGATGACGTGGAGCACTTTGTTGGAAAACCCAAGAGCAAGGTGTGAAGAGAACAGGAGCAAGTCCTCCCTTAGTAAGAAACCTAGGTTATCGAAATAGTAGGAGGAAGGAAACGTCTCAAAGGTGTTGCAAGCAACGTGGAAACCTGCACAACACAAACTCAAGAATTTGCCCCAACGAATAGTGAGGTTGTCAAGCTCATTAGTTTGTTGTAACAAAGGATTAAATGTATGGTGTGGGAGGTGATGTTCGTTTGCAACAAGTAAACAAGTAACAGTGGAAGATGTATCAATTGAAAGATTGGACCGGGGTCCATAGTTCACTAGAGGTGCTCTCCTTAGATAAACAAACATGGCATGAAGGGTAAACAAATTACAGCAGGGCAATTGACAGAAACTGAGCAAGGTATAACAATGCAATACTAGACAAAAAGATCCTATGAGATTCGATTGGGCAATACAACAATATACATAGACCGCCATCCAACTACATCTATGACTAGAAGTCCACCTTCAGGTTATCATCCGAACCCCCTCCAGTATTAAGTTGCAAGCAACAGAGAACTGCTTTAAGAAAACTATGTAAGGTAAACAATCCACTTGTTCCAAGAACTAGAGACCGTTGTTTTATCCCTAGTGGAAACAACACATCTACAACCGAAGAGATTTCTGTCACTTCCCTTGGAAACTAGAGGCATGAACCCACTATCGAGCATAAATACCCCCTCTTGGAATCACTAGCAACTACTTGGCCAAGATAGATACTAACAACGGAGAGCATGCAAGATCACAAACAACACAGACATGATAGAATCAATAAGACAAAACCACTAATCAATTTGACATAGTAATCTCAATATCCATCGGATCCCCGCAAACACATAATGCATGATTACAAATAGATTAGATCTTGATCATGAATGGAGCTCACAAGATCTATACATGAAAGCACAAGGAGGAGATACAACCATCTAGCTACTACATGGACCCATAGTCCAAGGTGGAACTACTCACGCTTCATACCGGAGGTTGGCACGATGAAGAAGAAGAAGTCCTCCTGTAACATCCCAGCATATAGGACCTAACGAAGGGTAGATATAGGAATATGAATTGTTGCATGCATTCATTTGTGAAAATATGGGTAAAATTTTCGCCTAATAAATCCTTGAGTGATCAATGTTTCTTTCTTACTTTGAGATTAGGTTTAGTCTTAAAGGAGGATTGCTATAAACTTTGATACGATCTTAAAGGAATTATGTGTGTTTTGAAAGGAGTTTGAATTTTAAAACTTAAGTGTTTGAATAATAATTTAAATGATTTAGATATAAGATTTGAATCTTAAATTAATTCAGAGATAAGTATTATAACTTAAATCTTATCTAAAAACAATATTGAATATGAAATTCATTTCATATTGTTAATACATAAACAAGTTACAAAGAATTTAACATACTGAAGCCATTTCCAAATTTCAGAATTTACAACAGAATAAAGAATAAGAATATTCTTTATTAAATAATAATATAATCTTTATTACAATTCAATAAAATAAATATTACAAGAATGATAAAAGAAAAATTACAAAAGAATAAGAAGATTACATTTGTATATCTACTAACTATCCTATATCTAAATCTACACTAAATCTTCATCTTATCTTTGTACCTGCAAAACAAAGACTAAATAGAAACAAAATAAGATCAGTGTTAGTATATTTCTCTCAGATATGTCAATGAAGTGCACTTGACAAACTCATCATTGAGAAATGTTATAAAAGGGGCAAGTTTCACCAATATGAAAGATTTCATCTTTCATAAATTCAAAGCCAGAATTCAAAAAGATAGCCAAGAGGGACCAATTCACCATCCAGGTGAAAGTAATCTGGTAATGGTAAGTTAAAATTTTTTGAACCTATCCACAAGTGCATAGTAGGCACACAAGTTGGACACACATCAACATGAAAATGGTGTGATGTCGACCTCACAAGCACAGACAAATCACACAAAACCACAGCACAGCCGTGTGGGAGAACTAGTGCATCACTCCACTAACACATCACACAAGAACGGCAAGTGTAGACAACAGCCAAACCAAGAACAACAGCCAAACCAAACCACCTAGATTAACCCAAACATCACCAGGATGGTGACATAAGGAGGGGAATGAATCTGGTGGATAGCAAGGTCAAGCCCAGGAGCTAGGAGGAGCAGGCAAGCTCAAGAGCAAGCTCAGGAGCCTAGCAAAAGGAGATCAAGGTCAAGATCAAGATCAAGATCATCATCAATCTACACCAACATCAGATTTTGTGGTAAGCCTCATAAAACTATCACATGATTTCATCATATTATCTAAACAAAAGCATGTGTTTCTTTATGAAATGATCTCTCAATAAACACACAAGAGAGGTGCATCTATCCTAGATATTTCAAGTATAAGATAAGAAATCAAACTCAGCCAAAAGCACTAAACCCTCAAACCAGCATCACAGAGTTCAGTGTTATTTTTTTACAACTTAGATCATTCTTCATTTGATCTTATCAGATCAGGGCACATCTCCCAAAGAGATAGTAGCACCTCTAATATTACAAGTTTCAAACCAACTATTTGCTCAACTAACTAGGAATTAAATCCTAGAGCCTCAGACCAACATCATAGGCAGGAAAGTTAAGAAAAGCTTTCATTTCATCTTGCCAATTTTAATCACAAGCATTATCAAGCTAAGCCCAAAAATAAAACCCAATCACTTGTGTGCCAGATCATAATGGTATCACAAGGACAGGTTCTAAATGAACTAAAACCAATCTTTGCTTAGTTCCCACAGATAAAAGGGACAAACCAATAAATATCATTTTCCTGAAGCCAAGTGCCAGGAATCAACATTAAATTCATCTATACATCCACAGAAATCATTACATGTAATGATTTGATTCAGTGTGTATAATCTCATATAAGCCTACCATTATAATTACAGTAAGCAACCACTGTCAGTACAAGTATTTTGACAGTAGAGTAAATTCCCAGATCAACAACATAATCCAATCAGGGATTCCATAGAAACACTAGCTTGGGATCATAGTGAATCATCACTGGAATAAATCTGACAGGCAACTAGCATCATCAAAGCCACTACCAATCATTAACCATAACAGACAATCATTCTTCATGCTCAAGTATGATCACCTCTAAATCTAAAGCATCAAGGATATGATCAACATGGGGTTATGAACCCTAATCAGAGCAAGAACCCTAATTAGGAGATGAACCCTAATCAGCACATAGTCACTTGGCATGAGAAGCCACTAGATACACATAGAGAGGTTCATGGAAATTGCATGAACAAGGATCATAGAAGCAACTTACCTGAGGTCCTCGCTGACGAATCGAAGAGGAAGCATATTGGCCGACGAACCACGATGGCACAGGGAGCACCCTAGGGGGCGCTGCAACCTGCACCAGCCACGGCGGCGGCCGCAGCAGCACACGAGACCAGCACACCACCGCAGACGGAACCACGGCGGTGGCGACAGCACCTTTCCTTAACCCTAGGGTTCAGGAACGGAGTGGACCTGGCAACGGGGAAGCCCCAGAGTCAAATCCAATTGGATAGAACGAACGAGCATCGTCGACAACCCCAACTCGCACCACGGTGGTGACCAGAACGGTCGACGGCGGCGGGCATCGACGGTGGCGGCATCGCCGGCCACAGGGTCGGGTCAGAGGAGGAGAGGATAAGGTCGAGGGAGAGAGGAAGGCAGAGAGAATGGGCTGGGTGGGCCAAAACCCCTCGGGGTGATATTTTGACCTTGCCCTATTGGGCCACACTGGCCCAATACGCCCAAAAGGCCAGCCCAAGTTGTTTAATAAACTATTTTGATCAATTGGAAAAGACCAAAATGCCCCTAACCTCAATAAAATTCTAGAAAATAAGATAAAAGTCCAAAAATTATAAATAAAATATTTTTGGATTCACAATAATCCACTCTGTCCAAATAAAATAAGATATAAAATTTTGGACATTTAAATTTTTATAAGAATTTTATAATTTATATATTCTTTATGGATTTTTACAAAATTATTGAAAGGTGATAAAAATAAATAAAAATCACTTTCATAATATATTAATATTATAGTATTTTTGAAAAATACTAAACAAATATTTAATAATAAATTTTAATGTATAATTAATAATTCCTAAAAGAATTATTAAATTAACAGAAGTTAAATAAAAAGGGAAATAAAATAAAATAATTCAATATATGCAATAAATATAAAAAATAATGTTTATAAATGCTTTATTAAAAGGCACCTTATATAGGGAAAATGCATATAGAATTAAATAATGCATTACATTACTTGCACAATCATTTTGCTTCTTTAAATATTGTCCTTACCGGGCAATAATGATGTTTTTGTAGAACTAGAAGCTCAAGGTCCAGTGCAAGCATCGGACTTCACTACCTTGCCATCACAAGGCAAGTTCATCACTTGCTCATGTCCTTTGAAGAGTATTTATCAAAGTATTTGAAAATTGTGTGTTATCATATATGCTATAAAAGAAAGAAAATAATATTTTCATAAATAAAGAAATCATAGATATCATCCTAAGTGGTGATATAATGGGCCATAGAACTTAGGGTTCTATTTGCAACAATGATGATCAAGTAGGGACTTAATAACCCCTAACATCAATGATTCTAGCGCCGTATATTACGCGTTAACCATGAGATTTTAAATGGGACAGAGAAGTCAGTTGTATCTTCTTCCTCTCGCATGAAGCCGGATGTGCAGGTCATGGCTGTTATCCTCGTAGCGTGCATATTAATTGGCAATTCGTAGAGGATATGCAGCATATGGGTGGGAACCCTCATCGTCCCACGATAGTTCTGCAATCTAACAGTTTGTACAATCCATTGCCGTAATTCATTATGTGGGCATGGTGTACACCAAGGAGGCATGCGGGGTCGCGAAGGGGGCAGTGATTGGCTTGGACCAACTACTGGGCCCCACATCATGGAATTGTGGACGGGAAAGTACGCCTGGTTGTGCAACAAGGAGTTGATCTCTCATGGGTAAAGTAACGCACCTCTGAAGAGTGTAAGATCTGTAACTTGTTACTCCCTGTTCCGGGAAGGAGCTACGAACGCGGCAGGAAAGGAACTCCATGGAAGTTCTGGTTAACCTGTGAAGGCTGATTGTCATAGTTTTTTTAGAATAAAATCAATCTTTGAAGAAAGATTTACAAAAACTACATAGTGCCAAGGATTTATAATCCGAGGTGGTAGTTAGAGCATCAAACTTCCCACCTTGCATATAATGAACTTGTTGGGTAACGTTGTTACTCATTCTTTCCTTTGATCCCTTGCTTAGACTTTGAGGATCCCAAAGACGTGCCAATGTATGCAGCCGAATGCCAAGAAGACGTGTTCTACAAGGAGCCTGATCTGTCCGGAGGAGTTGAAGGAGTGGATTACGAGATCCGCTACGGTGTCGATGAGAACGAGACCAACTAAGTACCTAGTTAGTAGTAACTAACGGAGCCGAGCAGCATGAACTCTATATAATAAGCTGTTGAGCTCAACTCCTAGTTAGGAGTTGCTACTTTTGAATACCGCTGAACACTTTATATTTGGTTTGCAAGTTGGATCTTTTGGAAGTCTTGAACTTCCGGTATTGTAATAATAATAATGTGTGTACTTTTGTAATATGGACCCGCAATGTTTCTATTGTACCACTCTGAGGGATGTGATATTTACGGAACGGTGTTCTGTGGATGTCATGTCAACGACTATAGTGTACTAGACATGCAGTGGTATGCTGGTTCACCACACCTCTAGGATGATCTCCCCTCCGGCAGGGTGTCAGGAAGAGCTTCAGATCCCCCCGATCTAGGGACGATGGTGGCGGCGGCTACAGATGGTTTCGTGGTATTTTGATCCGGTGCCTAGGGTTTCGGCATCATGGGCTTCTTATAGGCGAAGAGGTGAGGCAGGAGGCTGCCAGGGGGCCCACACCCTGCCCAGGCGCGGGCCCACCTAGGCCGCGCCTAGGGGGGTTATGCCACCCTGTGGCGCCCCTCCATATTGTACTCCGGCTTCGTGTTCCCCATGGTAAAAATATTGACTTTGGCTTTTGACCCGTCCAATTCCGAGAATATTGATTTTGTGCCTTTCTGGAACCAAAAACAGAAGAAAACAGGCAACTGGCACTGTGGCAACTTGTTAATAGGTTATTACTATAAAACATATAAAAACACCTCAAAGTGTGGACAAAGCAAAGAAAAGTAGATAGTAAACAAGCATGGAGCATAAAAATTATAGATACGTTTCCGACGGATCAACTTACCTACTCGAGGATGAGCAGGAGTTAAGCTTGGGGATGCTTGATACATCGTAAATGTATCTATAATTTTTTATGCTCCATGCTTGTTTTATATCATTTGTCTTATGTTTTTTATACACTTTGAGGTATTTTTATACATTTTTTTACTCTGGAACTAACCTATTGACAAGACGCTGCAGTGCCAGTTGCCTGTTTTATGCTATTTTTGGTTTCAGAAAAGCTAAAAAATGAATATTCTCGGAATTGGACGGGACAAAAGCCAATCTGCCTATTTTCCCCGAAGCAATACGGAAACACGAAGCAGAGACGGAGGGGGACACCAGGGTGGGCACACCCTAGGGTGGCGTGCCCTACCCTAGGCCACGCCTCCACTAGGTGTTAGCCACCCTGGCGGCTACCGGCATCCCCCTTTCGCCTATAAAAGCCTCCCGAAACAGAAACCCTATGAAAGGATCGTATGGGCACCTACAGGGGGGGGTGAATAGGTGCTACTTCAAATTTTCTTCTTTTTCAAATTAGGGTTTGACAAGAAAGGTAAATTATCTAGATTATGCAACTATGGTGAATTTACCTATATGTCAAGCAAGCAATAACTATCATAAACACTAAGCAAGAACAAGTAAGTAAAGTGCGGTAAAGGATAGAAGTAACCAAAGGAGTGGACGCGGAGACACAAGGATTTGTTTCCCGTAGTTCCTTCCTTTTGAGGGGAAGTCCGTATACGTTTGGAGAGGGGGTGGTTTCAAACCACCAACGCCACGAGAGGCCTCCCTTGTTCTCCGATGAATCTCACCCCAACGGGATCGATCCACCTTCCACTATATCGGCAACCTTCGAGGTGGAAGCTGGCACCTTTACAAAAAGTTCGGGGAACACATCCACAACTTAATTGGAGGCTCCCAAATACAAGCAAGCTGTCAAGACAAATCAAATACAATCTTGTAAGAACCAAATAAAAGTTAGGGTTTCCAAAGAAACACTAGAGCTTGGGGGCCCTCAAGTGAATGAGGGGGAAATGAAGATCTCTTTTGGTGAAGCTGTAGATCAAGGCCTCCACCTTCGATTCTCCAAAGATCAATGACTTTGGATGGTTGGATGGAGAGATCATGTAGATTTGGTGGCTCTAATGGAGTTGGTGTTCTTGAGCAGCTCGAGCAACTGGAGGAAGAAGATAAGGGTCCCTTTTTTAGGCAGCTCCCTCCACGAACCGTTTTCTGACCATTGTAGAAAATTCAGACCGGAGACTCCGGTCTGTAGACCGGAGACTCTGGTCTACACCGGAGATTTTGGCCAATCTCCGGACCAGCCTCCGGACCGCCCATCTGAATGACCCAAGCCATCCATGACCCAACAAGACCTGAGACTCCGGTCTTCCAACACCGGAGACTCCGGACTGAGCCAACACCGGAGACTCCGGGGTATCCTCCGTACCGGGCTCCGGACCCCCATATAGTATGTCCCAGCCCAGATTCCGAAGTCACCACCGGAGACAGATCCGGAAACTCCGGACCACACCGGAGACTCCGGTCTTTGTAGACCGGAGACTCCGGTCTAGAAATTCCATAATTGTGTCACATGAGTAGGGACTTTTCCCAAGTGTGAGGGTGCTTTTCACTTATCATAATACCAACCTGTGGACAGTGACAAACTGTAAAATGATCTACTTGTTAACGAACACCAAAAGTGATTATGATAATAAATGACCTTTCAATCTCCCCCATTTTGGTGTTCGATGACAACAATTGATTTTGCATGGAATAAATAAATAAATATATATATATATGGGGCTCCCCCTGACTATGTGCAATAAGATAATTAAGTAAATCATGCAAGGTAGATAGTATCAATGATAACACACATAAATCTCACATGAGTTACAATAGATAGTGCACACAAGCACATAGTCACACACATGAACAGCAAATAACACACATGAAGTTCAAAGTTCGAATATGGCAAATGCAAATGAAAGCAGATAGTAGCAAATACAAAGCCCAAACCCATGCAAAACGATGAGAATGTATTCTCCCCCTTTGGCATCGAAACGCCGAAAAGGGGAAAAGACCTAAGCTAGCACCCCAACAACTCAGTAGTCATCGTCATCCTCGGCATCCTCATCCTCATCCTGGTCATCACCACCCTCATCATAGTCATCATCATCGTCTTCAGGGACAGCAGGCCCTTTGCCGTGAGGGCGAGAAGAGGAGGTACCCTGGTACCCGAAACCGGAGGTGACATCAGCAAAAGTCTTCCAATCCACCAGGCTATCCCGTTGGGCATTTCATGCCCCAAATGAGAGGGTGTGGTCAGACTCTGTGGACTGCTGAGCACCATGCTCATCGTTGTATTCATCCTCACCTTCCTCATTATCCCCATAACCTTGTTCCTTGATCTCCTTGAGGAGCTTCTCAATGCGACGATTGCTTTGGTAGGATGCATGTTGCTGCTTACGGATGTCAACATTCATGAAACAAAGGGTCCTCTCCCAAAAGCTGGCCTTCTTGACCCGCTCATGCACATAGTCTCGAGTCATAGTTGGCATAGGGGCATTGGAGGCATTCTTCCTCTGAACTCTAGGTGGGGAGGGAGCCCTCTCAGTCTCAATCTCCTCATCATCATCCCCATAGCGACGCCTCGGAGCAGGCCCCACACGCCCCTTCTGCTGCAGTGAGACCATAGTGTGCTCAATGAGGTGAGGTGGTATGCCAAGTGGAGAATCATGCTCCAGGGAGTTGATGAGCCTCATAACCAAGGTGCATATGGAGGAGATTTCTTGTAAAGAATGGCATGGAACATCTCCTCGAAAATAAAATCCATCACATCAATAGGTGCAGCATCTGCCTCTAGTCCAGCATTGTAGATCCGGTGAGTGTGGTACAGAAGGTTGACAAGCCCACCCCTAATCGCATCATCATTCCCAGCACTTGGTGCAATGGTATGACGGAAAATCCTCAGCATAAGGTTGTAGAGAGTCTTGAGTCCCTTGGACCCCCCCCCCCACAACACCCTTGTCATACAGAGGTGCCAGCTTCAACTTGTTCTCACCCAGAGCTGCAGAGTGCATACGCAGCCCAATGGGAGTGGATACTCCATGAAAGATCTCAAAGATGACGTTGGCAAAGTCATGGAATGTAGTTGTGCAGCGAGTGGTACCAGACATCCAAACCATGGTCCTGTCTTGATCAGACCCAAATACAACTATGGCATATAACTGCTGTACAAGGTGGACATTGTAGTCTTCACGCGGCTCCAACAAGTTATACAGTCCCAGCTTCTCACAGATCCACAAAGCATCATTGAAGTAGGGGATGAGGCGCATCTGCTCAACACTCATGAACTTCTGAGGGCAGACGGGTGATTTGTTGAGCACACCATACACATCCTTCATGAACACAGCATGTTCCTTCCTCCAGAAACGAGGGTCCTCACTGGTACGAGGCAGCGCATAGACATCTGTCTTTCTCAGCTCACGGTACTCTTCTTTTGACATTTTGGCCAAGGACTGAAGGTTGTCATATTTGGCCTTCTTGGCACGGTCCTCTCGTTCAGCCCTCTCCTGATTCCTCTTCAAGTAAGCTGCATGATGTGCGTGCTGTTTCCGGTTGGATGGAGGCATGATAAACTGACCCTGAGCTTCATCATAGCGAGGATTGCCCCTTTGGGACTTGGCCTTGGTACGAGGAGGACGACTAGAACCATCACCTGTGAACAGCAGTGAGGGAGATAGCATGGAGATGAGTATATATGTCCCAACAATGCAGTACAAGAGCTTTGATGCAATTCTAGTCTATTTTGATTCACCCAACACCAGAGTCTCCGCATCTCAAACCGGAGTCTTCAGCCTGGACCAGAGTCTCCGGACCTAAGTCCGGAATCTCCGGTCAGGAGGCTTGGGCATGATATGGGAGATGCTGGTGGGGGTGAATCTAGTAGATCGAGCAATGCAACAAGGCTAAAGTACTAAAGTGCTCGCAAACAAGTGATTCCAATGGACAAATCAACACCAATCCTCAAAAACACATCTAGAGATGAACCCTAGGAGAAAAGTTAGAGATAGCCAAAGTAGGCATGGGAGTTAATTTGGCAAAAGTGACCATTCACTTAATTTGTTTGTTTTGATTTATTTGTCTTTGGGAAAGTGTGGGGATTGTTTAGATGATGTTTATTTCACCTAAGAATCATTTTACAAGCAAAGAAACACACAATCATGTCAATTCAAAAGAATTCAAATTGGAGTGAATACACACATGCATGCTTTCATATTTTTATTTAGAAAAGTTTTTGTTAACCCTAATTTTGATGATTAGAGTTTGATGAGTCTAGTTCAATATTTTTGGGATGTTACAAACCTTACCCTCTTAAACAAAATCTCGTCCCGAGATTTGAAAAAGGACGAAAAAGATTACCTAGGATTTGAAGAGATCGGGAAACTCCGTCCTGATGTGATCTTCGCGCTCCCAGGTAGCTTCCTCTTCTGTGTGGTTGCTCCAGTGAATTTTGAGAAACTTGATACTTCGGGTTCTAGTAGTTCGGAAAGCTTCTTCCAAAATACGGATGGGTACTTTGGGATAGGTCAGTTTATCGTTGATCTCTATGGTCCGATGATCGATATTCTTGAATACTTCAGTCTTCTCCGGGACTTCGAGACACTTGCGAAGTAATGAGATATGGAACACATTGTGCATGGCTGACATCTCGGGTAGTTCCAATTGATACGACACTTCTCCTCGACAGTTCAGAATCTTGAAGGGGCCGATATATCTGGGGGCTAACTTTCCTTTGAGTTGGAAACACTGCATTCCCTTCAATGGCGACACTTTGAGATATACAAAATCTCCTATGTTGAAGGCGAGGTCTCGACGTCTCTTGTCGGCGTAACTCTTCTGTCGGGACTGGGCGGTCTTGAGGTGCTCAAGAATCTTGTGAACCTTTTCTTCTGCTTCTCGTAGGATATCGGGTCCGAAAATCTGACTCTGTCCTACTTCCGACCAGTTCAAAGGGGTGCGACACTTTCTTCCGTACATAAATTCAAATGGGGCCATTTGCAAACTAGCTTGATAACTATTGTTGTACGAAAATTCTGCAAATGACAGTCAGTATTCCCACTGAGATCCATATTCTAACACACAGACTCTCAACATGTCTTCGAGTATTTGATTTACTCGCTCCGTTTGTCCGTCGGTCTGAGGGTGATAAGCGGTACTGAAATCTAGGCGGGTTCCTAAACCTTCTTGGACTTTCTTCCAGAATCTCAAGGTAAACTGAGTTCCTAGATCTGATACGATGTTCTTGGGGACTCCATGCAAACTAACGATTCTAGCGATGTATAACTCCGCTAGCTTCGAACTCTGATATGTGGTCTTGACGGGTAAGAAATGGGCGACTTTGGACAATCTGTCCACTATGACCCAGATAGAGTCATTTCCCCTACTAGAAGTAGGCAATCCGGTGATAAAGTCCATTCCAACGGAATCCCATTTCCATTCCGGAATCTGCAATGGTTGCAACAATCTAGCGGGTCTTTGATGTCCGGCCTTGACTCGCTGACATATATCACACTTGGCGATATAGCTTCCGATTTCTCTCTTCATCTTATGCCACCAGAATTGCTCTTTCAAATCTTGATACATCTTAATTCCTCTGGGGTGGATAGAATAAAGAGTATCATGAGCTTCCTTGAGAATAACTTCTTTCAACTCAGAATCTGCTGGTACACAAAGGCGTCCTTTGTACCACAGAACTCCTTCTTCGTCTTCGGTAAATCTGGGTACTTTGCCTGTACCGATATGACGCTTGATTCCGTCAATACTAGCATTTCCTTTCTGCGCCTCTTTAATCTGGCTGATCAAAGTGGGTTGCAGTTCTATGCTAGCCAAAAATCCTTCACTCACTAATTCCATTCGAAATCTTCCATCTCTTTGTGCAAGCTTGGTTGCTCCTTAAAAATCATGGAGTTCAAGAGGCACGGCAATCTGCTAAGGGCATCTGCTACCACATTGGCTTTACCAGGGTGATAGTGAATGTCCAGATCGTAATCCTTGATTAGCTCAATCCATCTTCTCTGTCTCATATTCATCTCCTTCTGAGTGAATATATACTTCAGGATCTTGTGATCTGAATAAATCTCACAACGATTTCCCATCAGGTAATGCCTCCATGTCTTCAGGGCTAAAACTACGGCTGCGAGTTCGAGGTCATGGGTTGGGTAATTTTGGTCATGTTGTTTCAATTGTCGAGATAGATAAGAGATAACTTTGCCTTCTTGCATTAGCACACATTCGAGACCGATCTAGGATGCATCACAATACACATCGAAGGGCTTTGTGATATCCGACATGATTAAGATTGGGGATGAAATCAATCTCCTCTTGAGTTTTTGAAAACTCGCTTCACATTTGTCGGTCCATTCAAACTTCTTGTCCTTCTTCAGCAATTGGGTCATGGGTCTGGCGATACTCAAGAATCCTTCTACGAATTTGCGGTAATATCCCGCCAATCCGAGAAATGCACGAACTTGGGTTTGAGTGGTTGGGGCTTTCCAATCTTCGACATCTTTCACCTTTGCAGGGTCAACGACAATTCCTCCGGCTGAGACAATGTGGCCGAGGAATTCTACTTCCTGTAACCAGAATTCACATTTGCTAAACTTGGCATACAACTGATGCTCTCTAAGGGTTCCAAGAATGGTTCTTAGGTGTATCTCATGTTCTTCTTCTGATTTGGAATAAATCAGAATGTCGTCGATGAAAACAACGACAAACTTATCCAGGAAGTCCATAAAAATCTTATTCATGAGATTCATGAAATAAGCGGGGGCATTGGTCAATCCAAAAGACATGACGGTATACTCGTATAATCCATATCGGGTGGTAAAGGCAGTCTTTGGAATATCCTCTGAACGAATCTTAAGTTGATGATAGCCAGTCCTAAGATCAATCTTAGAAAACACTTTGGCACCGGTCAACTGATCAAGCAAATCTTCTATCTTGGGCAAGGGATACTTGTTCTTGATGGTGACATCATTCAACTTCCCATAATTCGTACACAAACGGTTACCTCCATCCTTCTTGTCCACAAATAAGACAGGTGATCTCCATGGTGACACAATTGGTTGAATTAATCCAATTTCCAACATGGAATCTAGTTTCTTCTTCAGTTCTGCTAGTTCAGACGGGTTCATACTATAGGGTCTCGGATATGGGTCCTGTTCTGGTGATTAGTTCAATGATAAACTCGATATCCCGATCTGGGGGCATACCGGGCAAAACATCTGGAAATACATCGGGGTATTCACCGACTATCCGGACTTGGTCAATGGTAGGTTGGGCTATACTCTTGTTGCACTTGAATTGACGAGGTAAGGTTTCAGATATATGCTCGACTGATATTCCGGTTGTACTGGTCATGGTGATGGCTTTGTTGGCACAGTCAATTAATCCTTTATGTTTGGACATCCAATCCATTCCTAGTACTACTTCCAAACCTTTAGTTCCGAGTACTATCAGATTAGCATAAAAATCTATGCCATGGATTCGGATAGGGACGGCTTTGCAAATTTGCCTAGCCTTGGTGGTTGATCCAGGGATTTGAATTATCATAACATGCTTCAGTTTGGTTGGTTAAATTTTACTAGTGCATGCAAATTCTTCGGTGACAAATGAATGTGATGCACCCGAACCAAACAACACTCTTGCAAGTGCTGAATTAACAAAAACCATACCCAGCACGACGTCTGGTGCTTCCTGAGCTTCTTCAGCATGCATGAGAAAAAGACGGCCGTTGCGGTTGAGCGAATTCCCTGGGGCAAATCTTCTTCCGGGCTGAACACGACGCTGCTGCTGAGCTGGGGCATTAGCATTGGGGGCTGTGGCATTCTTCTTGTTGGGGCACTCGTTAGAGTAGTGACCCTTATTTCCACAGTCATAACAAGTCACTTGCGACTTGTCCTTTGTTGCAACAGGCACAACATTGCTTCCAGTCCTCGGGGCAGTGTTGGTGTTGGCGGTAGCATTGTTGTTGTTGAACTTAGGTGGGGCACGGTTGAAATTGTTAGAGCTGCCGGGGTTGTTGTGATTTCCTCCGGGCCTTGGGTTTCCACGGTTGGGATAGGTGGGACGGTTCATCGGGGGTCTGTTGGTTCTCGGGTCAAATCCTGGAGATGGGTTAGGGCGGTACTTTGGGGTCTGATGGGTTCCTGGTTGATGCATCATGCGACCATGCGGTTCTCATTGGCTTGGTTGATATTTCCTTCCATCTGGATGGCAGAGTCGACTAGGGCTTCAATATCTGCAAAGGGGATATTGATAAACACAGTCTGCATCTCATCATGCAGACCATTCAGGAATCTTTCTTTCTTCTTGGCTTCGGTGTCGATCTCATCCGAGGAATACCTAGCTAATGACAAGAATTTGTCACGGTATTCCACTACGGTCATCGTTCCTTGCTTCAGTTCTCTGAACTCATCTCTCATTCTCTTGATCAAACCCGGTGGCACATGGGATCTGCTGAACTTGACCTTGAATTCCCCCCAGGTCATCATCTGTCCTCCGGTCATTGCATGAACGTTGTTCCACCATGCTCTGGCATCTCCGGCTAGATATTGGGTGGCGAACAAAACTTTCTCGTTAGCTTCCACTCTGGCGACTTCTTGGTTATTTTCCATGGTTTGCAGCCAATCGTCGGCATCTAGGGGCTCTTCCGACTTAGTGAAAACAGGTGGGTTGGTGTTCTGGAAATTCTTGAGCTTAGATCCATGTTGTCCTGGTTTCCGTGGCCTTGATTGTTGTGGGCTAGCTGAGCTATCTGCTGAAGGGTGGCTAGGTTGGCTTGACGTTCGGCTCTTTCAGCTTCGCGGTCAGAAACCAACATTTGTAGGATCTGCAACATCGGGTCCGGGGATGAACCACTTCCTCCGCGTGGCATCTGAAGATTGAGATAGATCATGAGAAAAGAGGGAAATTTCTAAGGTTCTGGGACTTTGAAAAGTTTTTAAAGTTTGACTCAGAATTTCTAGCAACTTGGTTTTCATTCATTCATTCATAGCACACGATACAAACACACACCACAAAACAAAAAAATATGGTTTTAAGAACCATTCTGGAAACTACGATACAGTGGGACCGAATACAACTCACTACGCTAGTGCTCAGGTGCTACTACTCCTCAGAGTCGGTGTAGTCGTCATCCTCATCATCCTCATCGTCATTGATGAAGGCGAAATCCTCCTCATCGGTGAAGAAATCCATAGCCTGATCCTCCAGAAAATCATCATCATCGCTGAGATAAGAGTAGGGGTCCCCACGAAGATCCTCTCCGGCATTCTCCCTTTCCTCCAACTGCATGTCTCTCTCGTGGATAGTTTCCTCCAAAGACGAGATACGGTGGCGAAGACGGGCAATGATGCACTCCTTCTTATCGAGCTGACGGCGACGAGACTTGCGATCCTTCGCTAGCATGGCGATGGTCTGATCCTTCGTATTGATGATGGCGGACTTGTGGTTGGAGTAGTCACGGCAATTATCCAACTCCTGCTGACGATCGTACATCATGAAGCTAAGGTGGTCCAACTGAGTCTGCAGCTCGTGGTGGTATGGGGCTTCCAGTGGCTGTCCATTAGCATCACACCTTGGACAAAACTCAAAGCGGGTACCCTTGATCTGGTTGATAATCTGCCCACACTGACGGGCAAGAGCTTCCTGCATGGCCCTGGCAAGTCCATCGAGCCAGTTGTTCTCTCTTAAGGTGAATTGAATTCCCTCGACAGTGGGAGGTTCAATCTTTCCTCGGAGAATTGCAACAATTAGCCACTGCAGATCTTCTCCTCCTTGATCATTGAGCTGAGCTCCGAAGAACTCGGGATGCAGACGTTCCAGAAGTTCCGAAAGCTGGTCCAAATCCCTCTCAAAGATAAGGTCTCCGCCATTTCCCAACTGGTAAAACTTGCTGTACTTCACGTCCATCTATAATAATATAGGATGAGTAAGTTAGTAGACTGATCAAGTGTGTCAAATTTTATGTATTTTGCAAGAGTTTTTGAGGAACCTGAATTTTTGTAAAAGAATCAAGGTGATAAGAATGGGAATAAGTTTTTGTAAATATTTGTTTCCTTTGGTTTTGAAACTAAGTTTTTGATTCAAATGTCCAGTCTAACTAGGGTCTCCTATGGTCAGGATGGCTCTGATACCAACTTGTCAACACCCAGATTTTTAATCCCAGATGCCTGTTATGCCATACATCACAATCCCAGGATTACCATTTTTGCGAGACATAACAGATTTGGATACCACAGTACATCATCCATTACAAACCATACATAAGGTCTTACATAAATAAGGATCTCATGATACAGTTCTTAATACAACTCAAGCAGCGGAATACGTAATAATAACGGTAGCATAGGCGAAGCTCCATCTTCGGGGTCACAGGCAATGCTGACGATGAGAGATGATCCTAGTTGTCGTAACCTTCCTGGGGTCCATCATCCTGGTACTCCTCTTCATAGTCTGGCCATGGGAATAGCCAGGGACAAAGTCATGAGTACTCTTTAAGTACTCGCAAACTAATACTAATAGGTGAAGGGGGTTTTTGTAGTAGGACACTAAGCTCTAGGGTTGTTTTGCAAAAAGCCAGATTTACATCTACTAAGTTCAGAAATGAAGAAAGCTGGTTGAAGTTTTATAACACCTAAGGGGGAACTTGTATTTCATATCACAACTCTGTTGTGGTCAAGTCAAAATCTCAATCCATTTCACAAGTCATTTTAAAAACATCTGACGGGGGAACAGTACGGCCACTCCAACTGTCCATAACCGCGGACGCGGCTATTCGAATAGTTTGACACTCTGCAGAGATTGTACACTTTCACCACAACATTCGATACATCCGTTAGGAACAAATCCTAAATTCACCATACTCAGTATGCGGATAATCAATCCTAACCTTTCAATTACACACCCTAGTATAAGCACCTCGCTTGTGAGTTTGGCCTCCCAACCATTACCAACTGTCATCTTGGGTACTACACAGGTGGACAATCTTCCCAAGGTAGCCTCATCTCAGACCTTGGCCGTGAGGGAACTAATACTAAGGTATATAAGTTTCCAGTCAAGCCCTACCCAATTCTCGGGTATTGTGGTTGTACGGTAAAATTGGAATGGTATCACATCCAAACAACCATCAGTTTTATAAAGGGCTAAGGCTCATGCCTCAACATTTTCATCACCAAAATCATCTGGGGTTTGGAAACACATGTCAAAACATCTCAATAGAATGATCCATCATTCCAAGGTTTTCATAACCATTTTTCCACCAAGTATTCCCATCTAAAGTTGATCAAGTTTTATGCTTAGCACTAGCATCTACAAGTGGGGGTAAGTACTAAAGAGGGGTGGTAAACTAGTGGAATTTTACTAAGTTCAATCTCATGCCTTAGGATGACATAAAGATTATCTAGCTTAGGCCAAGTTTTATGCTCTTTATGCAACCTTCAATGATCTTTCTAGAATCTACAATTCACTAATTAAGCTCTAAGTACTAGCTTTGATAAAGAAATAAAGTATCAAGCTTGCAAGTAAAACTAGGATTGGTTTATCAAGTGGGTATGGTCATATATGCTTAAGGCATATAGTTGGTATGGTAACAAGCAAGTATTTGCTTGCATAAGTCAACTTGATTAATAAGGCTGGCTAAAGTAGAGTATCTTGCAAGTGTTAGCTTGCAAGGTTAATAGCTTGCAAGTATTGGCTTGCCTTGTGCAGAGCAGTGGTTGAAGTTCTCCTCGGCTTCTTCTTCGTAGTATCCTCCTTCCTCCTCGTATCATTGGTCGGTACTAGCGTCTATAAATAAATACGAGGTACACAATCACCAAACAAAACTTAACTACTTGCAATCATCACAAAAAAAGGGTCCTATAGATGATCTAGCATCATCTCTAACATTACAAGATTAAAGCTTGGTTTAATTTCTTTTATTTATAGAAAAGTAATTTCTACTCATTGAAAAACTACTTAAGATTTAATATTCTCTAAACCAAACATGGGATCATGTTGACACATGTCATCACCACACATTTCAGTACATGGGAATGTGATTTAAAGTGGTGTCACAATTTAATAAGATTTAATTTTTTTATTTTAAATAAAATAAGTGACTAGAAATGCCTATGTGGCATCCGTTTATTACTTGAACATTATTTCTGTAAGTAAACCCATATGTTTTTATATATTCTGAAAGGTATGATCAAATGTGATTTTTGAGAGTTGGAATCAACTCAAAAGCTATTATGGTTTAAATTTGAAAAAAAATTGAATGCAGAAAAGGTTCTGCCTTGTTACTTTTACCAAGGGTGATCTACGGATCCAAATGATTTGAATCCAACGGGCTTGGATTCAGCATTTCCGGACCTTTCTAACAAAATTGGTTTGATTCAATTTGGTTCACTGAATCGAGCTGGGTTGCCTTTTGAAACTAGGTACAGAACAGTGTTTGAATAAAAATGGAAACATCCAAATTCAAACGACTGGGCTGCGCGGGAAACGATAATGGGCCGGCCTGCTACGCACAGCGCTTACGCAGGCTGGTTAAGTGGCTGTCCCCACGCGTCAGTGAGATGGGGGTGCGAAGCGGTACGGGGCAACATGGTGCGTTGGATCTAGTTCTAATCCAACGGCTCTGGTTCATCGTCCACGTCGGGCAGCGCCGACAAGACAGAACCCTAACGCGGCAGGTGGGGTTCGTTGGGGGCTCACCAGGGCTCAGGCGAGGGTCGGCGAGGCGGGCGAACGACGAAGTCGACGACGGCGAACCTCCTGGTACTAGCAGCTTCTCATGGGGCGGCTCCAATCGCTGGCTCCCTTCTTCTCCAGCAGCGGCGGGCTCCGGCCAAATTCCAGCGATGCGCTGCTCGCCTTGCTTCGGGACTGAGGCGGGGTGGTTCTAGGTGAGAGGAGAGTGGAATGGTGTGATGAATTCGAGCGGGGGAGGCCTCTATTTATAGTCTCGACGGTGAGACCGAACGGAATGGGCAGGCGACGGTAGCGACATGGCTACGGGCTGCTAGAGGCATGGCCGAGGGTGGCGATCGATCGGTGGTCTCCTGGCGATGCTCTATGGCTTTAATGCATGTGTAGGGGCGGTGGCAAACGGTCTGGAACGCTCGACGTTCTGCGCGGCAGAGGCGGCGTCTTCGACGGCGAGCGGTGGCTACGGGGCACGGGCGGTGAAATGGGCATGTTTGGCGTGTTCCTGGGACAGTGGGGAGCATGTTGGCGGACGGCGAGGGCTCGAGGTGGTCGGGTTGCGTGGGAACGGTGCATGATCTGCGGCGCACGTCGGCATGGTCGACAATGGCACGGGCGTGGCGTTCCTGGCGGTTATGGGTATTGTCTGTGAGGCAAGGCTGGTCGAGAGGGGGCGGTGAGGCATGGGCTACCTCCCAGACATGCTGTCTAGGCTTGGTGCTTCTCCTAGCTTGATGTCGACATGTGGGTGGCATGGGTGCACTCGGCTGTTCACCATTGATGACATTGGCGAGCTCACAGTGGTGCTAGTGATTAGTTAAGTTTGTTAGATGATCTACTAAGGCTAGTGGTGTCCAGAGAGGGAACAAGTTAGGCCAAAATCACTGCACACTATAGTGTTTGTGATTTTGTTGATTTGAATCTGCAAGGTGTTTGATGAAATGGCCGCATGAATTCAAGTTTTGAATTTTGAAAAGATTTTTGGTGGGTGTGCTAGGCATGTGCTGGTGAGTCTGTAGATGCTTGGGTTTTGAAAGTTGAGCTTGTTTGAGTGGTTTTTGAAAAAGTGGGATCTTCCCATATGATATAGATTCAATTTTGAACTGTCATTTAAACTATGCATTTGAATGTTTCTTGATGATCACAAGGTGGGCCTTGATACTTTTTTATGAGTACTATCAAGGGGTGCAAAGATCCAAACAATTTTCTGTTAAGTTCTGAAAGTTAGTGATAGCCAAAGTAGGCATGGGAGTTAATTTGGCAAAAGTGACCATTCACTTAATTTGTTTGTTTTGATTTATTTGTCTTTGGGAAAAGTGTGGGGATTGTTTAGATGATGTTTATTTCACCTAAGAATCATTTTACAAGCAAAGAAACACACAATCATGGCAATTCAAAAGAATTCAAATTGGAGTGCATACACACATGCATGCTTTCATATTTTTATTTAGAAAAGTTTTTGTTAACCCTAATTTTGATGATTAGAGTTTGATGAGTCTAGTTCAATATTTTTGGGATGTTACAGTTTTGAAAGAAAAGCTGAGATTTTTATTGATGAAGAAGGGATGCCTTGGGCATCTCCAAGATTTGACGCTTGTACCTCTTGAATATTTCTTGGGGTTACACGGGGTGGAATCCCCAACCTTGAGCTTTTGTCCATTCTTCATCTCATCACATCATCCTTTCCCTACACTTGAAAATTTCCTTCATACAAAACTTCACACAATCTTCATTAGCAACATTAGTGCATTCAAGATAATAAATCTTTGGATTTAGTTTCAACACAACAAAACTTTCATTAAAAACACAAGATACTGTAGCAATTCCTTTAAAAAGCTCAAGTGATCAAGAAGAACTCAAAAAGAAACCGATAAAGAGGCAAATGCAAATAATGGCAGAAATCTGTCAAAACAGACCAGCAGGTTAAAATTGATTTTTTCTAAGACCTTCTGTTGCTCAAATCGAAAAGTGCTGAACTAAATAAAGTTAGATAACAACCTGGGGCATAAGCTCAGAAAATTACAGCTCAATCTGACATACAGGAATGTTTCACTAATTTTTACAGTGAAGCACAAAAATCTGTTTCGAGACAACAACTTCCTCAAATCTTATTTCTCTCTCATTAGAGGTTATTTTTGGCAAAAAAATCAAACAAAAAGGATAAGAAGAGGTTATTATATAAGTAATAACTTTCAAGACTCAAGAAAACTATTGGGTTATCTCCCAAGAAGTACTTTTGTTTAACGCCTTTAAGTTAGGCATGATAGTTTGAGAAGATGCTCATATAAGAAATATGAATTGAAGTAAAAGAGAGCATCAAGAAGCAAATTTAAAACACATTTAATTCTAACCCACTTCCTATACATAGAAATATTGTAAAGAAACTAGCACAATGCCCGCGTGTTGCTGTGGAAGAGCGATTTGAGTATACTTGGCTTGGAACCACGAAGATATATCTTGGGTCCATTACCGAAACTCATCATTAAGCTCACATATCACAAAATGATATTAAGAGGAATGATTTTGATTGCTTTGGGCATAATGGGGGGAGGGATGGTCCAATAAATTAGGACCGCACTTCCCCTATATCCATGCCTACACCTAAACCAAATATGGGTCGAAATATTTGTGAGAATGCAAGGAAATCAAGTCAAGCTCCTTGAATCTACGACATTTAGTTCATTCCTCAAATAGAAAAACCTTGCTTCATCAAGTGGCTTCGTGAAGCTATCTGCAAGTTGATCTTTGGTTGACACATATGCTAGATCAATATCACCTCGAGCAACATGATCTCTAATGAAGTGATGGAGAATCTCAATATGCTTTGTCCTTGTGTGATCCACCGGGTTGTAGGCAATCTTGATGGCACTTTCATTGTCACATAGAAGAGGCACTTTGTCACAATGGACACCGTATTCCTTTAAAGTTTGCCTCATCCATAGCAATTGGGTGCAAGCACTAGCAGCTGCCACATACTCGGCTTCAGCGGTGGAGAGAGATATACAATTTTGCTTCTTAGAAGACCAACATACCAAGGACCTAGCAAGGAATTGGCAAGCCCCGGATGTTGATTTTCTATCATCCTTATCACCCGCCCAATCCGAATCCGTGTATCCACAAAGATAAAATGTTGAGCCTCGAGGATACCAAAGACCATAAAATGGGGGTATGAACTAAATATCGAAAGATTCTCTTGACCGCCATTAAATGGCTTTCTTTAGGAGACGCTTGATATCTTGCACACACACCTACACTCAACACAATATCGGATCTAGATGCACAAAGGTAAAGCAAAGAACCAATCATAGACCGGTATACCTTTTGATCCACATCTTTACCATTTGGATTTTGTTCTAGATGAGTCTTTGTAGCCATGGGAGTAGGAGCTCCATTTAAATCTTGCATTTTGAATCTATTGAGCATATCTTGAGTATACTTGGCTTGATTGAAGAATGTCCCTCCTCTAACTTGCTTGATCTCAAAGCCACGAAATACTCTCAACTCCCCCATCAAGGACATCCGGAACCTACTAGACATAAGCTTTGAGAATTCATCATTAAATGCTTTGTTAGATGAGCCAAAGATAATATCATCAACATATATTTGGCATACAAAAAGCTCCCCATTGACTTTCTTAGTAAAAAGAGTGGGATCGATTTTCCCAACCTCAAATCCACGGTCAAACAATAACTCTCTAAGGTGCTCATACCACGTGCGTGGGGATTGCTTGAGCCCATAGAGCGCCTTACCAAGTTTGTAGACATGGTTTGGGAAGTTGGGGTCCTCAAATCCCGGGGGTTGCTTAACATATACCAACTCATTTAGTGTACCATAAAGAAATGCACTCTCTACATCCATTTGCTACAACTTGAAGTTATGATGTGCCGCATAAGCAAGAAGGATACGGATGGACTCAAGGCGAGCCACGAGTGCATAAGTCTCTCCATAGTCAATGCCTTCAATTTGAGAGTACCCTTGTGCAACCAATCTAGCCTTGTTCCTTACTATAATTCCATGCTCATCTTGCTTGTTCTTGAATATCCAGTTTGTTCCAATAACATTGCGGAAATCCTTTGGCTTCTCAACTAACTTCCATGCTTTGTTTCTCTCAAAGTTGTTGAGCTCTTTGTGCATAGCTTCTAACCAATCCGAATCTTCAAGAGCTTCCCACACTTTCTTTGGTTCAATCATGGAGATGTGTGCTTGGTGTTCACTGAACCTCTTCAATTGTGCTCTTGCGGAAATGCCTTTCCTTAGGTCACCAACTACATTTTGTAGAGAGTGGTCTCTTAATTCCAACATTCTTTCCTTTCTAGCTTTGCGATGAGCGTGGATCTCTGTGTTGTTTCTTGGGGGACCCTCTTCATCATTTTGGTCCTCGTCTTGACCATCAACTTGACCTTGATCATCATCGGAATCATTCTCTTCATTGAGAGGCAAAGATTGACCTTGGTCTTGATCAAGTGCTATTCTAGCATCAATTTGAGCTTGTATCAAAGAAGTTTGTACGGATCTTCCTTGAGTAATTGACTTGGCACCACTTGACATCCTGGAGAATGAATCAAGCCCCCCTTGACTAGAGTTGTCACTATGATCATCATGTTGAGGGTCCACATCTTGTCTTTGGCTTGAGTCATTGCCGTCCTCGGTGGATGAAGCTTGTTGATGTTGTGAAGATGAGGGCTCCACTTGAGTGGAGCATAGTTCTTCTCGATCCGTCATAAGGGGTTCCTCAACGGGGCGGATATATCCCACACCCATTCTTCATATGGCATCCTGAGGCATTTCATCATCTGCATCACAAGCATCAACACGCCCCCCTTGGGGACCATCATATTCTTCGAAGGTCACACTACAAGATTCTATGACGGCTCCGGAGAGCTTATCATAGATTCTATAAGTGTGAGATTCGAGACCATAGCCAACAAAAATACCCACTAATGCTTTAGACTCGAATTTGGACAAATGAACACCTTTTATGAGATAGAAACACTTACAACCGAACACCCAGAAGTAAGATATGTTGGGCTTGTTACCGGTAAGTATTTCATATGGAGTCTTGTTGATTTCTTTGCAGAGGTAGAGCCGGTTTGAAGCATGGCAAGCGGTGGAGATGGCTTCGGCCCAAAAGTTGTATGGAGATTTAAACTCTGCCAACATGGTCCTAGCCATCTCAATAAGAGTCCGGTTCTTCCTTTCGGCCACACCATTTTGTTGAGGGGTGTATGCAGCAGAATATTGATGTTTTATCCCCTCATCACTAAGGAAATCATTCAAGGTGTATTTCTTGAACTCAGTGCCGTTGTCACTTATTATAATCAACACGGGAACATTGTATTGCCGTTGAACCAAGTTGATGAAGTCGATGAAGGTATTTTGTGTCTCACTCTTCAACTTGAAGAAATAAACCCAAGAGTATCTTGAAAAGTCATCAACAATCACCAAGCAATATTTCTTCCCACCAAGACTTGCATGAGATGGAGGACCAAAGAGTTCCACATGGAGGAGCTCCAAGATCTTGGTTGACTTGATGCGATTCTTAGGCTTGTGAGGAGCATCATGCATATTCCCTAGAACACATGCCCTGCAAACACAATCTTTGGCAAAGGAAACATTTTCTTTTAGTCCAACAATATGGCCCTCCTTGTGGAGACTTTGCAAAATCTCATATTGACATGGGCTAGTCGGCGATGCCATAACCAACCCACATTAGCCTTTCCGAATACGCACATCGCACTTGTAGTGGCTTGCCCCGAAAAGTCCACCACATACAAGTCATGTTCGACATACCCAACGAAAGCGACCTTGAGGGACTTGCTCCACATGAGGACCACAATATCATCATATATAAAGACGGCAAAGCCCATCTTTCCAAGAGCACAGACTGAAAGTAAATTGTAACCAAGGGTCTCTACAAGCATGACGTTCACGAGTGTAATGTCGTGAGCAACCACTACCTTGCCGAAACCCATTACCTTAGACTTTGACTTGTCGGCATATGTAACAGATATTTGATCATCATTTGGCCTTAGATCTTGGACAATATAAGAGCTTCCGGTCATATGACTTGTGCAACCACTATCAAGCACCCACTTTGACCCTCTGGAAGCATATGTCTACAAAAGATCAAGCTAATTTTTTAGGTACCCATTTTTCAATGGGTCCTCTTTTGTTAGCAACAAGGGTCTTGGGAACCCAAATAGACCAAGCAATATAACCATCATATGGGCCAACATATTGAGCATACACATCACCATAATAATCACGCATTAGAACATAGTGAGGGTTAGCACTTCCCGCAAAGTCATCATGAGACATAGTTTTACCACTTGTGGTCTTATTATCCACAATGGCCTTGTTGGTCTCTTGTGTGGGTTTGGCCTTCTTCTTCTTGTTATTCTTCTTCTTAGTTTTGGAGACAAAACCAATGCCCCCTTTATCACCACTAGGCCTTTGCTTACTCAAAAGATCATCAATGGACTTGTTGCCTTGTGGAAATGTGGCCTTGGCTAGCTCCCCCTTAAACCTAGCATTTTCTTCAAGAATAGTTGTACTACTATATGGAATGAAGTTACTAGGTGAAGGAATATTGGCCAATTGAGTTTAAAGTGTTTCATGGGACTTTGTGAGTGACAAGAGTTCACTTTCCAAAGCCTTGTGAGCCTTGTTAATCAAACTAAAGTCCTCGGCAAGTTTTTCATGAACCACACCAAACTCAATCTTGTCCTTTTTAGCACTTTTGTATTTAGCAATAGCATGATCACGCTCTTTGATGAGTTTATTAACAATAATGTCATTGGCCTCATCAAACCCTTCAAGTTTTAATTCAAGTGACATCCTAGTTTCTTGTTCTTCTTCTAGAGCATTGTTTAAAGCCTCTAGCTCAATCATGTGTTCATGCCCAAGTTTACATATTACATCTAGGAGCTCTTGTGTGTGGGAAATTTGATCTAAGATGTTACCAAAATGTATCTTAGCATCCCCTTGTAGGTTAGTCATAAACTCATCGAAAGCAATTAATTCCCTTTTAACATCAAGAGTCATCTCATCATCAATTTCATCATTAGCTAAAGGAGTGGAGTGAGATGATGAGGATACCTTCGTTCCCCTTTCCATAAGGCAAGTGACGTTCTTGACGGGAGAATTCTCATTTGGAGAATCGAAGAGTGAGAATGTCGGAGTAGAAGTAGTGGCTAGAGCCGCCACACCATTAGAAGTTTCCTCTTCCTCATCTTCATCATCTTCATTGTCGGAGGAGTATTCTTCATGAGTGATCAAGACAATTTCTCCCAACTTCTTGTTGATGGGATTCTTCTTGATGAAGGGTTTCTTGTAAGGTGCTTTGAGAGTCTTCTTCAACACAAGCTTACCCCCATGATCTTCTCTCTTCTCATAGGGGCAACTTGCCACAAAGTGATAGCGGTCACCACAATTGAAGCAAGTTCTCAATCTAGTAGTATTTTCTCTTTTCCCATTTGGGTTGCTTCTTCGTTGCATTTCCATCTTGGCCTTGGCGGGATTCTTCCAAAAGTTCTTTGCATAGAAGGCCATATATTGACTATGAGCAATCTTGACTTCATCGGGGTGGTCCATGGAGAGGCCTTCATCACTATCATCTTCATCCCCATGGTCCATAACTTTGGCCTTCAAAGCAACATTGACAATGTTGCTCATACCAAGAGCACGAGCACGGGCATCTTTGGAATTCTTGGCGACAACTTTGAAAGCGGTCATCTCTTGCATAACTACACTGGAGGTCATGAGAAGGTAGTTGTGTCTTCCTTGAAGGCTCTTCAAGTCGGTAGGCTCAAAGGGCATGAGTGCACTCACATATTTCCTTTTTATCCACGCATCATCCACATGTGAGGCACCCACGTTTATAAAAGCGGTGGCGGTGGTCTTGAGCCTTCGGTAATGTCCTCATGATCTTCACCTTCCATCATGTAGAAGCCTTCGGCTTCATTGCTTAGAGCATCATACCGGTTCCTCCCCATACTCTCATTTCCAACAAACAATATAGTGAGGGCATCCCAAGTTTCCTTGGCAATGCTAAAGTGCTCAATGTGTGGGTAATCCTTTGTACTCAATCCTTATTGAATCATATGCAAGGCAGTGGCATTGAGTTGACTATTGACAACCTCTCTTCTTGTCAAGTTGTTTGGATCCCCAATAAAGAGTCCATGCTCGATGATGTTCCATAGTTCAATGCAAGAGCTACGCATATGAGTTCTCATTAGTGATTGCCATTGAGCAAAAGTAGCAGATTATTGAAGCTTAGGTGGGTCACCTCTATTGTATATATGAGGGTGAGGGATTGGAGGGTCGGGAGAGTACCATGAATCACGGTGCTCACCCTTCCCCCATCATTTTGTGTGGAGGAATTAGTGTTGTCTTATTTACCCCTTACCATCATATCCTCGGGGGATACCAGAGTATTCCCTTTAGGTAAAACGGATGGAGGATCCTCTTGAGGAGAGGGGGATGATGAGACATCTTTGTCTTTTAGAAGTTTCTCAAGCATCTTCTTGACTTCGTTGACCAAGGAAGATCTCAATCTTGTTTCCAAGTTTTTGAGATCTTACATGGTCATCGTGGTAGGCTCACCATCACCATCCCCTTCGCGGCTACCCATATTCTCTTAGGCGGTAAAGCCCAATTAAAGAGCCGAGGCTCTCATACCAATTGAAAGGATCGTATGGGCACCTAGAGGGGGGGTGAATAGGTGCTACTTCAAATTTTCTTCTTTTTCAAATTAGGGTTTGACAAGAAAGGTAAATTCTCTAGATTATGCAACTATGGTGAATTTACCTATATGTCAACCAAGCAATAACTATCACAACACTAAGCAAGAACAAGTAAGTAAAGTGCGGTAAAGGATAGAAGTAACCAAAGGAGTGGACGCGGAGGAACAAGGATTTGTTTCCCGTAGTTCCTTCCTTTTGAGGGGAAGTACGTCTACGTTTGGAGAGGGGGTGGTTTCAAACCACCAACGCCACGAGAGGCCTCCCTTGTTCTCCGATGAATCTCACCCCAATGGGATCGATCCACCTTACACTATATCGGCAACCTTCGAGGTGGAAGCTGGCACCTTTACAACAAGTTCGGGGAACACATCCACAACTTAATTGGAGGCTCCCAAATACAAGCAAGATGTCAAGACAAATCAAAGACAAGCTTGTAAGAACCAAATCAAAGTTAGGGTTTGCAAAGAAACACTAGATCTTGGGGGCCCTCAAGTGAATGAGGGGGAAATGAAGATCTCTCTTGGTGAAGCTGTAGATCAAGGCCTCCTCCTTCAATTCTCCAAAGATCAATGACTTTGGATGGTTGGATGGAGAGATCTTGTAGATTTGGTGGCTCTAATGGAGTTGGTGTTCTTGAGAAGCTCGAGCAACTGGAGGAAGAAGATAAGGGTCCCTTTTTATAGGCAGCTCCCTCCACGAACCGTTTTCTGACCGTTGTAGAAAATTCAGACCGGAGACTCCGGTCTACACCGGAGATTACGACCAATCTCCGGACCAGCCTATGGACCGCCCATCTGAATGACCCAGGCCATCCATGACCCAACAAGATAGGAGAGCCCGGTCTTCCAACATCGGAGACTCCGGACTGAGCCAACACCAGAGACTCCGGGGTATCCTCCGGACCGGGCTCCGGACCCCCATATAGTATGTTCCAGCCCAGATTCTGAAGTCACCACCGGAGACAGATCCGGAAACTCTGGACCACACTGGAGACTCCGGTCTTTGTAGACCGGAGACTCCGGTCTGGAAATTCCAGAACTGTGTCACATGAGTAGGGACTTTTTCCAAGGGTGAGAGTGCTTTTCACTTATCATAATACCAACCTATGGATAGTGACAAACTGTAAAATGATCTACTTGTTGTTAATGAACACCAAAAGTGATTATGACAATAAATTCCCTTTCACCCTAAAACATCTAGGAGAAAGCCACGAAAAGTGTCGCAGCGCCGCCGCCACCGAAGGGGAGATTCGAGGGATATAAGTCTTTGTTCCGGCACCCTATCGGGACGAGGAATTGCCCCCGGATTCATCTCCATCTATCTCCACCACCATCTCCATCGTCTTTGCTGATTCCCATGATGAGGAGGGAGTAGTTCTTCCTGGAGGCTAAGGGCTCTACCGGTAGCTATGTGTTCATCTCTTTCTCTATGCGTGATCTTATTGTGGTCATGAGCTTTGTAATCAAGTAGATCAATGATACGTTGGAAACGTATCTATAATTTTTGATGCTCCATGCTTGTTTAGTATCTACTTTGCTTTACTTGTCCACACTTTGAGGTGCTTTTTACATGTTTTCTGGTACTAACCTATTAACAAGTTGCAACAGTGCTAGATGCCTGTTTTCTGCTGTTTTTGGTTTCAGAAAAGTTAGTAAATAAATATTCTCGGAATTGGACAGGACGAAGGACAAAGTCAGTTACTTTCCGTGGGGAACAAGAAGTCCAGAGGAGAGCCCGATGGGCCAGACCCCCCCAGGCGCGGGTGGGTCCTAGCCCGCGCCTGGCTAGGGTTTGGCCGCCCTGGCAGCCGCCTCGGTCTCCCCCTTCGCCTATAATAAGCCCCCGATGCAGAAATTCTCAGTACCCGATCAGAAATCCACGAAACCGTCTATAGCTGCCGCCACCATCGTCCCTAGATCGGGGGGATCTAAAATTCTTCCCCGGTACCCTGCCAGAGGGGAGATCATCCCGGAGGCCTTCTCTCCGGTATGGTTCGTGAGTAGTTCCACCTTGGACTATGGGTCCATGTAGTAGCTAGATGGTTGTATCTCCTCCTTTGTGCTTTCATGTATAGATCTTGTGAGCTCCGTTCATGATCAAGATCTAATCTATTTGTAATCATGCATGTTGTGTTTGCGGGGATCCGATGAATATTGAGATTATTATGTTGGTTTGATTAATGGTTTTATCTTTATGATTCTATCATGTCTGTATTATTTGTGATCTTGTATGCTCTCCGTTGCTAGTGGTTATCTTGGCCAAGTAGTTGCTAGTGACTCCAAGAGGGAGTATTTATGCTTGATAGTGGGTTCATGCCTCTAGTTTCCAAGGGAAGTGACAATAATCTCTTCGGTTGTAGATGTGTTGTTGCTACTAGGGAGAAAACAACGGTCTCTTGTTCATGGAACAATTGGATTGTTTACCTTACACACTTTGCTTAAAGTAGTTGTCTGTTGCTTGCAACTTAATACTGGAGGGGGTTCGGATGATAACCTGAAGGTGGAATTCTAGTCATAGATGCAGTTGGATGACGGTCTATGTATATTGTTGTATTGCCCAATCAACCTCATAGGATCTTTCCGGCTAGTAATTGCATTGTTATGCCTTGCTCAGTTCCTGTCAATTGCCCCGTTGTAATTTGTTTATCCTTCATGCCATGTTGTTTATCTAAGAAGAGTACCTCTAGTGAACTATGGACCCTTGTCCAATCTTTACCATTGATACATCTTCCACTGTTACTTGTTGCAAACCATTACCTTCCACACCATACGCTTAATCCTTTGTTACAGAAAACCGGTGAGCTTGATAACCTCACTGATTCTTTGGGGCAAAGTCTTGAGTTTGTGTTGTGCAGGTCTCCATATTGCTAGCAACACCCGTGAGACGTTTCCTTCCTCCTTCAGGTTCGATAACCTCGGTCTCTACTGAGGGCAACTAGCTGCTGTGCTCATCACACCTTGCTCTTGGGGTTCCAACAAAGTGTCCCACGTCAACACGAGGTGCACGCATCAAGATTTCTGGCGCCATTGCCGGGGAGGCTAAGGACGTCTTCACTAGGGGAGTCCTTCACTTCCTTTCTCTTTACTTTGTTTTTAGTTTGCTTTGTTTATTTTTCTTGGTTTTGTTTGCCTTATTCAAAAACAGAAAAAAAATTAGTTCCTGCTCCAGTTGCCACCTTGCTCTAGCTCACCATGTTGCTCCCCCAGTACGCTCTGAAAAATCTTGCAATAGGTAGTGGCTCCAGAATTGGGAAAGATAATATTGAAGAATTCTTTAATTATGTTAGCAAGCATGAGGATATTGAGGATAAATCTATAGCTGAACTTGCTCCTAATTATGAGATTGCTTCAGCTTCTTTAGTTCATATGTTGGAGGCTAGGTTTGTTAGCCTTAACCCCTTCATACACTTCTTATTCCTAAAACTAAAAGAAGAAAAGAATGTTAAAAAAGGGAATTCATCCTTGAAACTTTATCAAAAGAATTTCATGATGTTGCTAGGGAGGCCAAAAAGGTTTTTGAATATTTCAGTATGCTAGGTTCAAGTGTAGATGTTGTGGGTATTTCTGATAAAACTAAGCCTAGAGAGGAATTCAATATACCCATACCCTATAAGCTTGTTGGAATGCATGAAACCTTTGAAAATAACTTCAATTGGATTGCCCCTGAAAATCTTTTTGATGAAGGTAGTAGACCAAAGAGAGATGATAAAGGATCCTCCAAAACCCATTTGGATGAGATACTTTTCATAGTTGAAGATTTTGCAAGTATGAATGTTAATGCTTCCTCATTTGAAAATACTTGATTCTTCTTGCTTCTTGTGCCTAACTTAAAGGCGTTAAAGAAAAGTACTTGTTGGGAGATAACCCAAGAGTTTCCTTGAGTCTTGGAAGTTATTATTTCTGTAATGACCTCTCCTTATCCTTTTTTTGCTTTTTGTGCCAAGAATGACCTCTAATGAGAGGGAAATAAAATTTGGGGAGTTGCTGTCCCGAAACAGATTTCTGTCCTCCACAAAAAAATTCGTGAGGAGGCTCTGTTACTCGGATTGAGCTCAAACTTTACAAATAAATCCCCCAGTATGTTGGCTAACTTTCGTTAGTTCAACACTTTTTGAATTGAGTAACATAAGATGTTCGAAAAAATTCGTTACTACCTGCTGGTCTGTTTTGACAGATTTCTGCCATTATTTGCATTTGCTTCTATTTGATTCCTTTTTGAGCTCTCTTCGGGTAAATTGAGTTTCTTTGAAGGATTTACTACAGTAGCTTGTGTTTTTAGTGAAAATCCTTGCTGTTTCAAAGCTTTGCCAGTGGTCTAATATCCTTTGAATAAGCTAATGTTGCTAATGATGATTGTGTGAAGCTTTGTATGAAGGAAAAATTTTAGGTGTAGAGAGAGAATGATGCAATGAGATGAATAATGGACAAAAGCTCAAGCTTGGGGATGCCAACATGGTGTCACCCCAATAAATATCCAAGAGGTACAAGCGTCAAAGCTTGGGGATGCCCAAGGCATCCCCTTCTTGATCAATAAAAAGCTCAGGTCTGTCTAGACACTTCACTTTTATTGTTTCATGCATAGTTGTGTTGTTCTTGGAGAATTTTAGTTTTCGTTTGCTTTTCTTAGGTTGTTTAGTTTGCTTAAATAAAGTAGTTTGGACCCATGTTCTCGCTGTGTTGTTTTGCAAATAAGGTTGCTTGGTGTTTGGAAAGGTGTAGTAAGTTCTTGCTTGAAGTGCAAGAGGAGCTTGCATTGACTGTGACTTAGACTTTAGCATGACATGCTAGGTGTTGTTTTAGTATTATTCTTAGTGATTATTGTTGTAGCATGTCTTGTTCCAAACAATTGAGTTTTCTTAGTGTGTCTTGAAAAAATTATGCGTTGTTTTAGCATGCAAAAGCATAGTATTATGGTATTCTCCTTTGATGTTTTTCTTGGGTTGACCTGGCACATGCTCACACCATGTTATGACTATGACAAGTCACCATTAGCCTCTATGATCATTTAGTCCTTGACTTGTAGTACCATTATTTGCTTTGATTACTTTGCTTTGTTGCATTGCATAATTATGGCCATTATTGCTCTCTTAGTTGGTTGCTCCCAGTCTTTTGCTAGCCTCCACTTATATGAGTAAGTTCTACTCATGCTTCCAACTCCCAAGAAACCAATTTTTTCCAAAGTGTCCACTATAAACTCCTATGCATGGTGTGTTACACCATTTCCAAGTACATTCTTGTTTTCAACTATCTTCCAATTAAAAACTATTTTGTTATGTGAAAACATAGTGATTAAAGCCCTCACGAACTTGATGGCACACTTTATTATTTGCCCCTAATAAACTTGAACCATTGAGACAACTTTGTTGTATATGCTTGCACTTATAAGTTGGGATTAGCAGAACCGTGCTGTCACGGGGAACGTTTTCAACATTGCACTTGTACTTCTGTACTCCGTTGATATGATGCTCTTTTGTCTATGGATGTTACCGGTGTGAAATGAAGTGGGAACTTGTAAGTCCATGGAGTTTGTATTCTGTGTTAGAGAAACGCCTAGGCCGCTAGCCTAAGCCATGCCTAATCATGGTGGAAACTTGCAGCATCGCCATAGTGACATCTATGGAGTATTCTTCTTATAAAAAAAGAGACACATTGAGAAAAGAGGAAAGAGAGAAAAAAGAACCATATTCCCATGGTACATAAGAAGAACTGCTGAGATTGTCTGCTTGCCTTGTCATTTTGGTTATGGGAAAGCTCCTGTACCATGTGAAAGGGGTACCCCGTTGGCGGTTCTCAATGATATGCAAATACTTACGATGACAAGAACTTGCCTGGGCCCTAAGTTGAGTATCCATGAGGTGTAGCCCTCATATTCAAGGTACATGAGATTGCCAACTTATACTTCGTCAAGCATATACTCCAGCTTTTCCACTTTAACCTTAACCACTTTAAGATGCTTATGATAGGGGCAATGAGGGCTGAAAGCTAACTAGTATCATAATTTTTGGAAGCTCTTTTTGAAACTTGTAATCCATGCTTCCTTTACAAAAAGGCCTTTATTCCACCATTATTTGAGTCTCCACCTTCTACTTTTAGGCACCATTAAGAGAGCATAGTTGTCATTCTGTGTGCAGTGTTCCAAAGCTTATTAATTGATGCATATTGTGTTATTACTTGCTCTTGTGCTATTTTTTTCTAGTCACCCTTGTGAACTTTGCAGGTGTCCTGTGCATTATATTGCTACTCTATTGTAACATCCCAGCATTTAGGAACTAATGAAGGGTAGATTTAGAAATTTGTGATATTGCATGCATTCATCTGTGAAAATGTGGGTGAATTTTTTACCAAATAAAAAACCTAAAGTGATCAAGGTTTCTTTCATACTTTGAGATTAGGTATAGTCTTGAAGGATGATTGTTATAGACTTTGATATGATCTTGGTGGACTTATGTGTTTTGGGAAATGAAATTTGAATTTAAAAAACTTGAGTGTTTGAATTATAATTCAAAAGGATTTTTGAATGATGTTTGAGTATTTGATTTAATTAAGAGTTAACCAATAATAACTCAAACTTTATATAAAGAAAGCAATTAAGAATAAGAATCTCCATTTCATAATTTTATTGAATAAATAAGTTACAAAAATGTAACTTATGAAAATCATCCACAATCTTTACTATAGAAAATAAATAAAGAATAATATTTCTTTATTGATGATAATACAGTTTTTATTACAAAATAATAAAATAAAGAGTACAAAAGAATAAATTAAAGATTACAATTGAATATGAGAGTTATTACAAGTGACTATTCTATAAAGAAAAATAAAAGCCTAAACTGAAATCTTGATCTTCAAATCTGGTACCTGCAAAACAAAAAGAAACTTAAAAGAAAAAGAAGGTTAGGATTAGAATTATTTTACTCTTAGAGTTGACAGTGAAGTGCACTGTTCACTTTTTCATCATTGAGTATTTAAGGGGCAAGTTTCACCAAGATGAAAGAATATATCTTTCATAATTTTAATCCATAAGTCAAATAAACAGCAAGGAGGGGCAAGTTTCACCATCTAGGTAAAAGGTAACCTGATAACAGTAACTCTCAAAATTCAGAACATATCCACAACTGTGCAGCAGACACACAGGCAGCACACACACCAAACTGCATGGTGTGTGCTGTCAGCACCACAACAACAGCACAATCAAACAAAACCATCAGCACAGCCGTGGTAATACAACCCCACACCATTCCATAGTTCATACACACCAAGAACAGCAGCCAGCAGCTAAAACCAGCCAAAGCCAAGCTAAATCACACCAATCAAAACCTTGGATCACACCACCAAAATGGTGAAATAAGGAGGGGTGGATCAGGTGGATAGCAAGACCAAGATCAAGCCATCAGGACCAGGAGATGAAAGGCTAGATCAAGGACAAGCTAGGAGCTAGAAATATCAGGAGAGCATCAGATCAAGTTAGCACAAGATCAACCACTGGAAACCCCAACATCAAGTGACAGTGGTGAGTAAAATAAACCATCACATGAGCTATCTGTCTAAGATTATACAAGCATACATGATCTGTCTTTTACTCAAATTCTCAGAAAACACCCAAGTGGGGTGAATCCATCACTAAACTTTAAACACTAAAAGCAATCAAAAAACTATAAAGATCCAACTTAGATCTTAGGACAACATCAATGATCTAAGTTATCAAGCTATATTTCAATTCAAGAATGAATATAGCCAAGAATTAAACCTCTAGGCACATCTCTAAGACAAGAGTAGCACCTTAGAATTTAATCTTATGGATCTATACAAGTGATCAAGCCTAACATCATTTTTTTCCCAAACTTTGATTCAAGAAACAGTAGCTGGTACCACTACCAGAACAATCCATATGAATCAACTAGATAAAATCTTAATCCCTAAACCTCAGACCAACATCATGGGTCTTAGGGATTTAAGAAAGGAAGTTTCTACTTATCTTTAATGCCAAACTCATCTTAAGCCTGAACCAAACCAAACCAAGAAATAGAATCTAATCTTGTGTGCCATACAAAGATGGTGTCACAAGAACAGTTCTACACTAATCAGGTTAAGCATTCAATCTTCACAGATTCAACCAACCAACTACAAATCATTTTCCTATCATCATAGGAATCATAATTCAGAAAATCCCTATGTATATCTTCACTATTTGAAACCATCTGATCTCAAGTTACAGATGAATTCTTAAGCCAACAGTACTAATACAGTGACTTCATCACACAACACTCACTGTCATGACAGTGGTGAATTATAAAAACCACTAGATTTCCCAAGTGTTGCCTCTAGAGCAACTTCACCATCTGAATCATCTAAAATTTAATCCATAGAATCATCTGATAAACCACTAGCATCCCACAGCTAACCATTAGCAATAATACATAACAAGTCACACTCAACAGATTCAAGGATCATCAATACATGATCCAATTCATCAAATATCTAATCCACAGCAGGGTATGAACCCTAGGAAGAACAAACCATCTTAATCAGGACAAGACAGTAACCAGAAAGGTCACCACCAACATCTAGCATAGGATGGCCTAGCACAGAGAGCACAAGAGGGAGATGAACTACTTACCAGAGGTCCTCGTTGTAGATTAGAAGAGGAAGCAAAGGAGGCCGACGATCACAGCGGCACGGGGAGCACCCCCAAGGGGACGCTGCAACCCACACAACGCCACGGAGGAGACCATATCCACTCCTGGGGGAAATAAGCATCTCCACGGCACACGACAGCAGCGGCGGCATCAGATCAACGCCAACCCCAAACCCTAGGGTTCGGGACAACATCGATCTGGTTGCAGGAAGGCTCCAGGTCCAAATCCAACTGGACAGGAAGGAAGAGCGGGGCCTACAACCTCTTCCTGCACTACGACGGTGGCCAGGGAGGTCCACGGCGGCGTGAATCGCCGGCGGTGACACCGCTGACCACGGGGACGGGGAAGGAGAAGGAGAGAGGTAAGCGAGAGAGAGAGAGAGAGAGAGAGAGAGAGAGAGAGAGAGTGATGGGCTGGAATGGGCCAATACCCCTTCCGGGTGTTGTTTTGCCTTTGCCCTACTGGGCCACAAGGGCCCAATAAAACCAAATAAGCCAGCCCAAATCATTTAGAGCCTGTTTTAATAATTGGAAAAAGACCAAAATGCCCCTGAATCTAAATAAATTCTAGAAAAATAAAATAAAAGACCAAAAATTATTAATAAAATGTTTTTGGATTCACAATAATCCAAACTACCCAAATAAATTAAGAGATAAATTTTAGACATATAAATTTTATTAAGAATTTTGTAATTTATATATTACTTATGGAATTTTACAAAATTACAAAAAGTTGATAAAAATAAATAAAAATCACTTTCATTATATATTAATATTGTAGTATTTTAGAAAAATACTAAACAAATATTTAATGTCAATTTTTGGTAATTAATGATAATTCTTAAAGGAATTATTAATTAAATAAAAGGCAAATAAATTAAAATAAAATAAAAAGAATACAATATTCAATAAATATTAAAAAAATATTTATAAATTCTTTCTCATTAAAAGAATTTTTATAATTTAAATCAATGCGGGAGAATACATATAAAGCTAAGTGATGCATTACATTACTTTGCATAATCATTTTGCTTCTTTAAATATTGTCCTTACCGGGCAATAATGATGTTTTTGTAGACATAGCTCAAGGTCCAGTGCAAGCATCAGACTTCACTACCTTGCCATCACAAGGCAAGTTCATCACTTGCTCATATCCTTTGAAGAGTCTTTATCAAAGTATTTGCAAATTGTGTGTTATCATATATAGTCCAAAGAAAGAAAATATTATTTTCACAATTAAAGAAATCATAGATATCATCCTAAGTGATGATATATTAGATCAATAGAACTTAGGGTTCTATTTGCAACAATGATGATCAAATAGGGACTTAATAACCCCTGACATCACTGATTCTAGCGTCGTATATTACGCGTTAGCCATGAGATTTGGAATGGGACAGAGAAGTCAGCTGTATCTTCTTCCTCTCGCATGAAGCCAAATGTGCAGGTCCTGGCTGTTATCCTCGTAGCATGCATATTAATTGGTAATTTGTAGAGGATATGCAGCATATGGGTGGGAACCCTCAACGTCCCACGATAGTTCTGGCATTTAATGGTTTGTACAAACCATTGCCGTAATTCATTATGTGGGCATGGTGTACACCAAGGAGGCATGCGATGTCGCGAAGGGGGCAGTGATTGGCTTGGACCAACTACTGGTCCACACATCATTGAATTGTGGATGGGAAAGTACGCTCGGTTGTGCAACAAGGAGTTGATCTCTCATGGGTAAAGTAACGCACATCTGCAGAGTGTAAGAATTATAACTTGTTACTCCCTGTTCCGGGAAGGAGCTACGAACGCGGTAGGAAAGGAACTCCATGAAAGTTCTGGTCAACCTGTGAAGGCTGATGGTCATAGATTTTTATAATAAAATAAATCTTTGAAGAAATATTTACAAAAAACTGCATAGTGTTAAGGACTTATAGTCCGAGGTGGTAGTTAGAGCATCAAACTTCCCACATTGCATATAATGAACTTGTTGGGTAACGCTGTTACTCATCCTTTCCTTTGATCCCTTGCTTAGACTCTGAGGATCCCAAAGACGTGCCAATGTATGCAGCCGAATGTCAAGAAGATGTGTTCTACGAGGAGCCTAACCTGTCAGAAGGTGTTGAAGGAGTGGATTATGAAATCCTCTATGGTGTTGATGATAACGAGTCCAACTAAGTATCCTAATTAGTAGTAACCAACAGAGCCGATCAGCATGAACTCTATAGAATAAGCTGCCGAACTCAACTCCTAGTTAGAGTTTCTACTTTTAAATTCCGCTGAAACACTTTATATTTTGGTTTGTAAGTTGAAACCTTTTGAAGTCTTGAACTTCTGGTATTGTAATAATAATAATGTGTGAATGTTTGTAATATGGACCCGCAATATTTCTGTTGTACCACTCTGAGGGATGTGATATTTACGGAACGGTGTTCTGTGGGTGTCATGTCAATGACTATAGTGTACTAAACATGCAGTGGTATGCTGGGTCACCGCATCTATGAGGCACAAGCTGATTGCCACTATGCTATGTTTTCTGCATGTGAAACAAACAAACGTTTTTCAATGCATACTATTCATGATCTTTGTTTGTAGCTTGCCATGTTGCATGCATAGTTACTTTGTCCTACTGTTAGAACTCCATCTTTCTTGCACATGTTTAGAGTTCTTTGATCCCAGCTTTCAATGCTTGCAAATGGTTGGATCTTTATTGTGACGGTGCATGTCACCTCAAAAATTATTCTTTTATCACTTACCTACTCGAGGACGAGCAGGAGTTAAGTTTGGGGATGCTGATACGTTGGAAACGTATCTATAATTTTGGACGCTCCATGCTTGTTTAGTATCTACTTTGCTTTACTTCTCCACACTTTGAGGAGATTTTTACATGTTTTTTGTTACTAACCTATTAACAAGTTGCAATAGTGTCATATGCCTGTTTTCTGTTGTTTTTGGTTTCAAAAAAGTTATTAAAGAAATATTCTCGAAATTGGATGGGAGGAAGGACAAAGTCAGGATGCCATGGACGCGGCTATTCCAAGGCATATTGTATATATATCTGGTGTCACCGTTTGCATCGTATCAAAAATAGCCATTCCTGAGATTAGCCACCCGCCTGGGGAGTTTATAAACAAAAAAATATCACTAAGTCCATCTTCTATACTGAGATATACCATGAGACCTGTAATATGATTCATGATCTCGCAACGAATCTCTTGACCTAAAAAAAGTGGCCTTTCTCGATACATAACATTGTATAAGTCAACCCAAGTCGCTTCTTCATCTCCGGGAATCGGTAAGGTACTTTTGGAACACCAATGGGCATATTAGATTAATATTATTAAATTTAAGTAAGAAAACTACACTTTAATATGGAAACGTAAGAATAGAAGAGAAAGAATGAATCTGCAGTTTATTGTCTTCATTTTTATTCTTATTCTATATGAATACTGTAGATTCTATTAATATGAATAGTATAGATTATATTAATACGTATATTGAAAGGTTATACGTATAAAGAAGGTAAGACAGATTGAATAAAGAAAAAGGAATCGACGAATCAAATGATAAACAAAGAGGGGTAGGGATCTATTCTTCATTTTTAAAAATTGGCCAAGTTACCCATTGCATATTGGCACTTATCGAGTATAGAATAGATCTGCTTCTCTTTCTTCTTATGAACAGAATTGGCTTCTTATTTTTAATGAAATGAAATAAATATTAACGCTTTCTGACACAGAATCTCCTAGAAGGGTTAGGTACATAGGATATGGATAGTCTTTTCCAATGCGATAAAATAAAGCGACATCGTGTCTATTTTTCTTTGCTAAAGGGTTATTTCCATGGTTTTACCTTGGTATCGTGTTCATACTGTCGTATTGAATGATCCGGGTCGATTACTTGCGGTGCATATAATGCACACAACTCTAGTTTCTGGTTGGGCTGGCTCGATGGCTTTATACGAATTATGAAGAGGAGTACCAGGATGGTGGACCCCAGGAAGGTTACGATAACTAGGATCATCTCCCATCGTCAGCATTGCATGTGACCCCGAAGATGGAGATTCGCCTACGCTACCGTTATTATTACGTATTCCGCTGCTTGAGTTGTATTAAGAACTGGATCATGAGATCCTTATTTATGTAAGACCTTATGTATGGTTTGTAATGGATTATGTACTGTGGTATCCAAATCTGTTATGTCTCGCAAAAATGGTAATCCTGGGATTGCGATGTATGGCATAACAGGCATCTGGGATTAAAAATCCGGGTGTTGACAAAAACACTTTATTTTTATTGCTTCATGCACTATTGTGTTGTTCTTGGGGTGTCTTTGTTTTTGTTTTTAGTTTTATTTTGCTTTGTTTGCTGCAATAAGTTGGTTGGATCCCATCACACTTCTTTTCGAGAGATACACACTCTGTTTTCATTGCCTAGAACACTCTAGTTTTCATTCTTATTGTTTTGTGAGTGTTCTCTTTTGCTAGCACTGTGTTTAGCCTTAGTTTTCTTGTGCTTTCAGCTTAGAATTTCTAGTTCTTATTTGTAGATATGTGAGACATTCTCACTGATATTTATTGATGATTATCTTTGTGAGTTGTTTCAAATAAGTCGATTGGTGTTGGAAAAGAGTAGAAAGTTTCATGCTTATAGTGGTACAAAAGGGAGCTTGTTTTGACTATGGCTTAGACTTTATCATGTCATGCTAGATGTTGCTTTGACCTTATGCTTAGTGATTGTTGTTGTAGCATGACTTGTTCCAAAAAATTGAGATTGCTTAATGTGCCTTGAAATAATCATGTGTTGTTTTAGCATACAAAAGTATAGTATTGTGGTATTCTCCTTTGATGCTTTATTTGGGTTGACTTGGCACATGCTTACACCATGCTAAGACTATGAACCAGTCACCTTAGCTTCTATGATCATTTAGTTTGTGACTTGTGATACTATTTTATGCTTTGATTGATAATGTTTTGTCGCTCTGCATGATTATGGCCATTATTGCTCTCTTAGTTGGTCGCTTCCAGTCTTTTGCTAGACTCCACTTGTATTGAGTAAGCTCTACTCATGCATCCAACTCCCAAGAAACCAAGTTATTCCAAAGATTCCACTATAAATTCCTATGCATGGTGTGCTACACCATTCCAAGTGTATTTTGTCTTATCTATCTTCCAAATTAAACTTGTTATGTGAAAATTAGTGATTAAAGCTCTCACAAACTTGATGGCACACTTTATTTTTCTTGCCCCTAATAAACTTGAACCATTGTGTCATCTATGTTGTATATTCTTGCGCTTATAAGTTGCAAAGTAGCAGAACCATACTGTCACGGGGAACGCTTTCAACACCTGTAAATATCTTCCCAGTTGATATCATGCTCTTTTGTTTATGGATGTCGGCGGTGTGAAATAAAAGGGGAGTTTGTAAGTCCATGGAGTTATGTATATGTGTTAGAGAAACGCCTGGGCCTCTATCCCAATCCATGCCTAATCATGGTGGAAACTTGTAGCATCACCATAGTGAGAAATCAATGAAGCATTCTTCTTATATAAAAAAGAGAGATAGAAAAAAGAGAAGAGAAAAAGAAAAAAGAGAGGAAATAAGAGAAAAAAACACCATTTTCCCATGGTAAATAAGAAGATTGCTGAGATGCTCATTGTGTGCTGCCTTGTTATTTTGATATGGAATAGCTCCTTCGCCATGGGGCAAGGGGTACCCCGCTGGCGGTTCTCTATGATACACATATACTTACAATGACAAGAACTTACGGTAACTAAAGTTGAGTAGCATGAGGAACGGCCATCGTACTCAAGGGACATGAGATTGCCAACTTATACTTTGTCAAGCATATACTCCATACTTTGTTCACTTTAACCTTAATCACTTCAAGATGCTTATGATAGGGGCAATGAGAGATGAAAGCTAATAAGTACCATTATTTTTGGAAGCTCTTTATGAAACTTGAAATCCCTGCTTCCCTTTGAAGGGCCTTTCTTCCTACTTTTATATTGAGTCTCCACCTTCTTTCTTTATGCACCAACTAGGAGAGCATAGTTGTCATTCTTAGTTTTATGTGCATTGTCCCAAAACTTATAGATTCATTCATAATGTTGGTATTGCTTGTTCTTGAACTATTTATATCTAGTTACCCTTATGAACTTTGAAGGTGTCCTATGCATTTATGTTTTGCTACTCCATGAGGGACAAGCTGAATACCACTATGCTATGTTTTCTATATGTGAAACAAACAAACGTCTTTCAATGTATTGTTATTCATGATCTTTGTTTGTATCCTTTCATGTTGCAGCATTGTTACTATGTCTTATTATTAGAACTTCATCTTTCATGCTCATGTTTAGAGTACGTTGATCCCAGCTTTCAATGCTTTGCAAATGGTTTGATCAGGATTGTGATGGTGCATGTCACCTCAAAAATTATTATTTGTATCACTTACCTACTCGAGGACGAGCAGGAGTTCAGCTTGGGAATGCTTGATACGTCGTAAACGTATCTATAAGTTTTGATGCTTCATGCTTGTTTTATATCATTTGTCTTATGTTTTGTCTACACTTTGAGGTATTTTTATACATTTTATGGACCTAACCTATTGACAAGATGACGCAGTGCCAGTTTCCTGTTTTCTGTTGTTTTTGGTTTCAGAAAAGCTAAAAAATAAATATTCTCGGAATTGGACGGGACAAAAGCCAATCTGCCTATTTTTCCCGGAGCAATACGGAAACACAAAGTAGAGACGAAGGGGGACACCAGGGAGGGCACACCGTAGGGTGGCGTGCCCTACCCTAGGTCGCGCCTCTACCAGGTGTTGGCCACCCTGGCGGCCACCGACATCCCCCTTTTGCCTATAAAAGCCTCCCGAATCAGAAACCCTAAAACATCTGGGAGAAAGCCACGAAAAGTTCCACAGCACCACCGCCACCGAAGGGGAGATTCGGGGGACAGAAGTCTCTGTTCTGGCACCCTGCCGGGATGAGGAATTGCCCCCGGATTAATCTCCATCGATCTTGACCACCATCTCCATTGCCGTTGGTGATTCCCATGATGAGGAGGGAGTAGTTCTTCCTTGAGGCTAAGGGCTCTACCGGTAGCTATGTGTTCATCTCTCTCTATGTGTGATCTTATTGTGGTCATGAGCTTTGTAATCAAGTAGATATACTCTACTACTCAAGTGCTTTAATTAATCTCCGGCTCTCTCCACGTGTGTGAAAGTGACAACATGCACACCGTGTGGCACTTATGCTAAAGATTACAAATATTTATCATGAGTTATATTTTGAGTTGGTTGTCTCTATGAAATCGTGGTGTTTGAACGAACCATCTAGCGCTCAAGGTGACCGTGTGGGGTTATCTAGATGGGGATTGCAAACTTTGAGGTGTGCTGTTATAGCCCTACCATGGATTAGAGTTGTCCGACCGGAGAGTAGTTCAGAGTAGTATCATGAAGATAAGATATTTATATGAGAGTGTCAACTAGTGAAAGTATGATCCCTAGGCCTTGTTTTAAGCATTGAAACACTGTTTACAACTAGTCTTGCTACATGTTTGCTTGCTTCCATATTTATTTTAGATTTCCTTTAGTCTTTTCCACGCCATCAAAGTCTTTTCTGGCACCATTGTCTTATAATCATCCATACCACTTGTATTTCACTATCTCTTCGCCGAACTAGTGCACCTATACACCTGACAAGTGTATTGGGTGTGTTGGGGACACAAGAGACTTCTTGTATCTTGATTGCAGGGTTGCTTGAGAGGGATACCTTTGACCACTTCCTCCCTGAGTTCGATAAACCTTGGGTAATTTACTTAAGGGAAGCTTGTTGCTATTCTACAAACCTCTTGTAACATCCCGGCATTAGAGCTTAGAAATAAGATGAACACAGGTTTGTGCATTGCATTCATGCATAGAAAATCCGAATAATTTTCACGCTTTTGAACAAAACTTGTCAAAGTGATTGAAGCTTCTCTCAACTTGATGGAATTGAAGTAGCTCATCAAGTGGACTGCGATAAGTTTCTATATAACCTTTTCTAAAAACCTTATTTTAGGTGAACAGGAATTGATCTAAGGGTAGATCAAATATAATAAAACTAAACCAAATACATTACTTAATGATTTATATCTGATCCCTAAGTAATTATATCCTAATAATCATTACACACTCATGAATACCAAGTTATAAACATAACTTAAGTAATAGGAATGTAACAATTAAATCTTGATCTATTTTAAATCTCATATACTTATACCATGAGTATCATGGTAATACCTATCCTTAACTCTTTAGTGAGATTAAGTAGGAAAGAAACCAAGTCAAGATCATTCACCATATATCTTTCTTTCCATATCAATCTTTATCATCTCTAATGAATCTTATCTGAATATCTGTTGATCAATGTTGAGTAATCAACTATTGATTCACCAATTCTTCATCTATCAATTCTTGACCTATAAACTCGTGTCCTTATTATAGCATTCACTTAAGACCTATAAAGAAATAAGTAAGAAAGGGTAAATAGCAATGCTAGAATTGAATATCATCTATAGGATGGAAGAGTTTGGAGAGAATGAAATCATTATGATAATTGATGGAGTTAACTCACTCCTAAATGGATAGAAGAGTTATCTGGAAGACATAATTATATGTGGTAACAAAGAAGATTATAAGGATGAATTCTGAAGATAGTTACCAAGGAGTAATCCTATTGGATCAAGTAAGTATAGTCAATTAGTAATATCTCATAATTAGATAGAGATACTAAGAAGATAACTATAATACAATTGTAATGTTGTATTGATGAGGCCTTGATTGGCCAACTGGAAACCTAAGCCATAAATGATCAAAGGATTATAATGATCATGTTTAAGTCACCAACATTGAATGCTTATATCATGTATGAGTGACATTAGTGGATAGAACATGATTGAACCCTAGTATAGATATGTTATCCTAGGTTAGCCATGTCAAGTCACATTAATATAATATGAGGTTGGAGTATTAGATACTAGAGTTAAGTAAAGACAAGATAGTATGATTAAGATGATGTTAAAGCATCATTGGGTTATTGAAGTAGTAGTTTCCTCTTGGGAAATATTAGACACTTGAGGTGAGTAGGATTTGATACATAAAGATATATAAATCTATTAGAGTAATGCTGGTGATGGATGTTTAAGGAAGAGTATGAATATAGCTAGAAGTAACCACTTGTTGGATTGGAGGTTATCATCAGTAGAGTAGTTGATATAAAAAAGTATGGTTATGAGAAGATTATGAAAGAGCTTTAGTGTCAAGCTCATTAGAATTACAAATGAATTTAGGAGGAGAAATTATGGATAAGAACATTCTTGTATAGTAAAGATCATCATGCTAACACATGATGATGGATAAAAATAAGTAGTATATCTGGGAAAGGAATTCCTTAACTAGAAGTCCAGGATTGTGAATTTTAGAATATAGGAATTCTTGTGATTTGGATACAACTAACACGGACTGACGCTGTTTTCGGCAGAATTACCTTGGTGTCTAGTTTTTATGCAGAAAATCAACTATCAGGAAAAATCCCGAAAAATATGCCAAAAATCCTATTTCGCCAGAAGATCCACGGAGCCAGAAGACGAGACGGAGTGGAGGCCTGGGGGGCCACACCCCTGCCAGTCGCGGGTGGGCCCAGCCCACGCCTAGCGGGGTGCGGCCACCCCAGGCACCCCCTCGGGCTCCCTCTTCGCCTATAAGTTACCCCTTGACCAAAAAACCGGGGGGTGTTCAACGTTTTTCTAGAAAGAGTTCCGCTGCGCCGCCACCAACAGAAGCCGCGATTCGGATCCAGAAACTCTGTTCTGGCACCCTGGCGGGACGGGGAATTTGGGGAGGATCATCGCCATCATCATCACCAATGCCTCTCCATCAACCATCAATGTTTTCCTCATCCATGAGTGATTAATCCCCTGCCGTAGGCTATGTGGATGGTAGGGATTGGATTAGTTCTATCATGTAATCAAATAAGATTGTTAGGGCATAGTGCCTAGTATCTCTATTACTACTATTTGACTTTGTTGCAACTTGTTGTGTTTAATGCTTGTCACTAGGGCCCGAGTGCCATGATCTCAGATATGAACTTATTGTTGAATTATTATGATAGTATTGTTTGTGATCTTATCTGCAAGTTGTGTACACATATCATTGTCCGGATCCAAAGGCCCCAAAGTGACAGAAATTGGGACAAACGGAGGGGATTGCTATGGTGTGAGGATCATATGTGTTAACGGAGTGTTAATGCTTTGCTTCGGTGGTCTATTAAAAGGAGCACCTTAATTGCCAGTAGTTCCCTAGAGGCCCTGCTGCCACGGGCTGGCAGGACAAAAGATGTTGTGCAAGTTCTCATTGCGAGCACGCATGACTATATATGGATCACATGCCTATGATTGTTTAGTACTTGGATGCTTATTCTTATTTATCTACAATGCCCTAGATCTTGAAGTTACATGTTTAGACTCGTCCATGCAACGCCCGTCCATCCATCCCTATGCCTACCACACTCATATCCTACTATTTGCTGCTACTGTTACTATTGCTCCTGTTTTACTGCTGCTATTGCTTTGTTGTTGCTACTACAAACTGTTGCTACTGATAAACTTTTGTGAGCAAGAACTATTTCCAGATGCAGCTGAATTGACAACTCAGTTGTTAAGGCTTGCAAGTATTCTTTGGCTCCCCTTGTGTCGAATCAATAAATTGGGTAATACTACCCGTGAAGACTGTTGCGATCCCCTATACTTGTGGGTCGTCAATGTCCGCCGTAGAGATATATGACCCTGATACGTCCCATTTGCATGACCATTCTATATCATAATTTGCCTCTATTCATTGATATATTTCATATTAAGAGGTGTTACTTATGTATTTTCATCTGTTTTTGCATGTTGTATGATTCTTGGAGGATGAACTGCCGGAGTCAGGATTCTGATGGAAAAAGAGGTGGTTTGATGCAATTTCGCGAAGATCAGAAAAATACCAGAAAAACTACGGAAAATCCTATTTTCCCAGAAGACGAAGAATGCCAGAAGGGGAGGCGGAGATGGGCCACATGAAGGGACACGGGTAGGCTACACTAGCGCAAATCAAAAAAATTCTACCGCGTATACCAGGATTACTGTTGTCATAGATCACAGGATTACCACTAGACGCGCAGTTGTGGAATTGATGAAGCGCGTCGAGGCAGTGCAGACGTTTCACGTCTCCTCCTTGTCCTCGTCCCACGAGAAGCACCCCTTGCGCGGCTCGTCCAAGCGCTACAGATGCAGCGTCTCCGAGGTATCCACACGTACAGGGTGGAAGCGTCAGACGCCGAACTGCTAGTTCTGCGCGCGCGACACAGGCGAGAGGTGTGGCGGCTAGGTGGAATGGTCTAAGGTCTAACCTTGGTCAGCTCGCCCCACCCTCTCTTATATAGGCGTCCCTAGTGGGCTTCTGCATTAGCAGCCTATTAGTAGCCTAAGCCTGGTCTAATTCGGATCCAATCCTCATTAGGCTTCCAGCCCCTTAAGTGTGTGACCCTATAGGTTCATATACGTATAGACATGACACGAATACACTTATTCTGTCAATAGTTGGTAGCGGCCTCTAGCAAGACGTGCCAACTCCTAAACGCATACAAAGATCATATCGGACGAACCATCACAAGGTTTAGTACATGTCTTTCCCTTTAACTCACGATATTTGGTCTAGCTCCAAGCTGACCTCCCTTTCTCGATACTGTGACTCGGAATCCCTTTACTAGGTTAACTCTTAACCTTATGTAGCACGGCCATGCATTTCTGGATCCGATCACTCGAGGGGCCCAGAGATATCTCTCTCAAGTAGAGAGGGGCAAATCCCATCTTGATTGACCATGCCTTGCAGCATGCTTCAGGACAAACCCGAAAGCTACCTTTATAACTACCCTGTTACGATGCAGCGTTTGATAGCCCCAAAGTAGGTCGATCCACATCTCAAGTATATGCGACAATTTCAGGTCTAAGGACAAAATGTACACGATGTGTAGAGAGAGAACTGCAACTAATTGCCAGTCTCAAGTTGGGTCAGTCCAACCCCATGTTTATAACATGTGTCCACATCATTGGTTTGACATCTCCATGTGTATGACTTGCGAAACATAGTCATCAACCAATCGATGTGCTAGTCTAATATTCACGTGTGTCCTCACATGAACTCCGACTAGGGACAACTCTTAAATAACCATACAAGTAAAGAGTTTCACAAACAATTCACATAATTGCCAATCAATACAAGTTGCCTGATATGGATATTCAAGGAACATTACAATAACTCATGGATACATAAGAAATATAATCATCTCTATGATTGCCTCTAGGGCATATTTCCTTCACCACAGGGGGCCCACACCCGCCCAGGCGCGGGCCACCCCTAGGTCGCGCCTATAGGGGGTGTGGCCCACCTGGCCCACCTCTAGCTCTGCCCTCTCGCCTATATCTTCTCCTCGAAATCCTAAATCATGGGGAGGGACCACAGAAAGATTCCGCTGCCTCTATGGGGCGGAAAACACCGAGAGAGAAAGAGCTCTCCGGTAGACAGATTTCTGCCGGGGAAATTCTTTCCCGAAGAGGGGAGATCGTCGCCATCAACACCATCATCAAGCTAGACTTCATCAGGATCATCATCATCACCATCACCTCCACCAACACCATCATCACCACTCCATCCCGCTATAACAATTGTGTAGAATACTTGCATAGTTCTTAGGGGAAACTTTCCCAGTGTTGATTACTATTGTAGTTGATGCTTCTGAGTGGAACCATTGGATATTGTTTATGTTCAGATTGTTATCCATCACCATATCATCTTTGAGCTTGATCCATATGATGTCTCGTGAGTAGTTCGTTTAGTTCTTGAGGACATGGGAGAAGTCATGTTGTTAGTAGTTGATTTGTGTTGAGATACTATTGAATTGTTTAGTATTTAAGTTGTGGTGCTATTCTTCTAGTGGTGTCATGTGAACGTCAACTACATGATACTTCACCATTAATGGGCCTATGGGAATGCATTGTGTATTTGGATACTAATTGTGGGGTTGCCTAAGTGACAGAAACCTGAACCCCCATTAGGACACCATTGCACAAGGGAGTGTAGGATCACAGAGTTTAAGGTTGTGGTTAGGTTTATACCTTAATTGCTTTCTTGTAGTTGCGGATGCTTGCAAGGGGTTTAACCACAAGTATGTATTAGTCCAAGTAAGGTCGGTACATTAGCATAGGTTCACCCACACAACACTTACAAAACCAAAGAAGACTACTCAGCTATTTGAAGCGAATGCACATGACAGAATTCTCATGTGTCCTCGAGAACGTTTGGTCCTTATAAGTATTTACACCGGCTTGTCCTTTGCTAAGAAAGGATTGGGCCACTTACTGCAATTGTTTGTTGTCTTTATTACTTGCACTTTATTTCCTTGCTTATTCAGAAAACCCCTAAAAATCCATTTGCTAAGTATTTACAGAGATTTCCTGCTCCATACCACTAGTCATCACCTTCTGCTCCTCGTTGGGATCGACACTCCTATTTATCGAAAGTACTATAATACACCCCCTATACTTGTGGGTCATCAAGACTATTTTCTGGCGCCATTGCCGGGGAGTGAAGCGCTACTAAAGAGTGGAACTGGTAAAGGAAACTTCTACTGTGAGTATTGCTTTTTATTTTTGTTTGTTACTTTGTTTCCAATATGGATAACCCACTTGGTTTTCTGTCTGGGAAAACTACTACCACTGTTAGGGTAGTAAATGAACCACCACCTGTTGATATAGATCCTTTTAAGATACCTACAAGTATTGTTGATCGTGTTATGGATAAATATTATTTAGGGGATGGAACTGTTCACCCTGGTGATCATTTGCTTTTTATCCATGAATTATGTGGGTTGTTTAAGTGTGCAGGTATGACAACTGAAAAGGTGAAGAAGAAGTTACTCTCTATATCATTGAAAGGAAGAGCTGAAGAATGGTATAAACTGCTGAAGAATGGACAATCTATGGAATGGGAGGAAATAGTACCTCTCTTTTACTCTAAATTATATCCTCCCAGTGAGATTCATAAGGATAGGAATCTGATATATAACTTTTGGCCTCGTGATGGAGAGAGTATAGGTCAATCTTGGGGGAGATTGAAGTTACTAATGCTTAAATGTCATATTCATGAACTCCCTAACAATATTATTATCAATAACTTTTATGCTAGGCTTTCTCTTCATGATAAAGATTTACTAGATGCTTCTTGTGCTAGATCATTCACATGTATGAAGGAAGAAGCTAAATGGGATCTCCTAGACCGTATTCAAGAGAACACTAAAGCATGGGAGAATGACAAAAGAAGAAAGTTGGGTATAAACTATGATTATGAATGCATTAAATCTTTTACGGGAACTGATGACTTCCGTGATATTAGTACTGACTATGGTCTTGATTCTCAAAGTATTGCCAATTGTTTTAAGGCCTTTGCCTCTTATATAGAAATTCCTAAAAAGAAATGGAATAAGTACCATGCACCTTATAAAGATGTTGTTAGTCATGTTCCTGTTCGAAATACTGAAGTTTGCACTGTTGATCGTATTGTGCATGAACCTCATGTTGAGAAAACACCTTTCCCACCTAAGGTAAAGGAGTATTCTATGATAATTAGTGAAAATAACAAAGGTACAAAGAAAACTGTGGGACCTGATGAGCAAATAAACATTGAACCTGTGGTAGCTATTGTGAAAGATCTTGTCACTAGAAATATAGAGGATGAACACATTGTCTTCTGTGAAGATGCTTATAATTCCCATCCTAGTAAAGCTAGAAAAGATAGTGTCCCTGTGCTTTCTGTGAGAATTGGTGATCATTGCTATTATGGTTTATGTAATATTGGTGCTAGTTCTAGTGCTATTCCTTATGAGCTTTACGGGGAAATTATGCATGAAATTGGTCCTTGTGAGCTTGAGGACATTGATGTGGTTATTCACCTTTATAATAAGGAAACCATTTGCCCTATTGGTATTGTAAGAGATGTGGAGGTTCTTTGCGGTAAGATTAAGTATCTTGCTGATTTTCTAGTGCTTAATTCAGTAGCTAGTAAAACTTGTCCTATCATTTTTGGTAGACCTTTCTTGAACACTTGTGGGGATATTATAGATCGTAAGAAGGATAAAGTTTTAGTTAAGTTTGATGGAGATTCTTATGAGTTTAACTTTTCGAAATTTGCTAAAGCTCCCTGTGAAAACAGCTTGCCTAATGAAGATTTTAGGATGGAACAACTTGCTTCTATTGATCCGATTTATGACCTTGGACCTCTTTTTGATGATTGTAAGTATGCTCATTCTGATGATAAAGTTGTTTCCTATGATAGTTATATTGTCAACTTTATTCAAAGTGCTACTGAAAGTTATTATGAGAGAGGGAAACACGGTTTTATGCACCTCAATAATATTAAGTTTCCCTGTTTTTTGTTGAAAGCTTTGAAGTTGCATTTGTTTTGTCTTCCTATGCTAGTGGCCTTTTGTTCCAATAATTTGTCTTCTCATGAGACCCCCTTGCATAGGAAGTGGGTTAGACTCAAGTGTGTTGGATATTTGCTTCTTGATGCTCTCTTTCACTTCAAATATATATCTCCTATGTGAGCATCTTTGAAATTATCAAGCCTAACTTAAAGGCAATAAAGAAAAGTACTTCTTGGGAGATAACCCAATAGTTTTGTTGAGTCTTGTAAGTTATTACCTCAGTAATAACCGCTCCTTATCCTTTTTGTTTTGGTTTTTGTGTCAAGGTCAACTACTTTTGAGAAGTAGAGGAGTTGTGAAAAGTGGCTATCCCGGGATAGATTTTTGTGCTGCATTGTAAAAATTCGTGAAGCGGCTCAGTACAATGAATGGAGCTGTGTTTTTCTGTGCTTGTTCTCCAAGTTGTTATTCAACTTTCATTACTTTTGCACTTTTTGATTTGAGCAACATAAGTTTTTCGAAAAAATCAATCTTTATCTGCTGGTCTGTTTTGACAGATTTCTGCCATCATTTGCATTTGCTTCTTATATTGATTCCCTTTCAATTTCTTTTTGGGATTTTGGAAAGGAGTTGCTACAGTAGATTTTGTTTTGATGGATTTCAGTTGAAATTTGAACCGAAAGGTTTATTGATTTGCATACACTAATGTTGCCATTGAGGTTTGTGTAAGGCCTTGTATGAAAGGAATTTTCAGGAGATGGAGAAAAGGAATCTGCAGAGTCCGTCTTTGAGTAGGTAAAAGTGGTGAAACCTAAAGGTTCGTGAAAGCCTAATATTTTTATATTTTTGATGTTTTTATTTCATATGGAATGTTACGAGACGAAACATAGGAGTAAACGGAGGCCAGGGTGGCCACACCCACCCTAGGCGCGGGCCCCCAGCTGGCCGCGCCTGGAGGGGGTGTGAGCCCCCTGAACTCCGTCTCTGCCTCGTTTTCGTACAATACCTTCCTTATGCTCTGAAACTTCGTAATATATAACCACCCGGATCCCCCGAGGTTCGTATATCGTGTTCTCGTCATGTTTTCATTTCGATCTGTTTCTGTCAGGAAATCTTCTCAAGTTTAGAGCACCATGGTCTCCGCCAACGACAAAGGCAAGAAGCCCATGGAAGGTGATCCTCAAAACCCCAAGGAGGAGGAGATCTTGGTTGGGGATGAAGAATACATGAAGGAGGAAGAGCATCCGGACACCCGCGCTACCATTGCAAGCATTGGAGTGGTGTAAAACCCTACCAAGCTTAGAAGGACAGCACGGATGTCAACAGGAGGGAAAACCCCACGTTGTATCCTCTCTCCACGGTCACTTCCTTCATGCACCAAGAACCCTTTCCATACTCTCTTAATTGAGCAACAATACCAATAGGTTCCCAAAGGGAACTTGCCCTCTGTCTGGGATCTGCCTCATTCTAACCATGCAGGGAAGGAACACACTAAGAAGGAAGAGTGGGGAAAGAATAACAAGGACTGGGATTCTCGGTCTGACGTGATCATGAACCGCATTTAGCATAATTTGGAGTTGATTCATACTCTGACCTTCGAGATTGAGTATTTGAGGGAACTGGTCGAAGAGCTTATCAAGAGAATACCACCACCACCGAATGAGTAATTTGTCGTCAGGTTTGGCATCCCCTTGGCTTGTTCCAAGCTTGGGGGAGTGCCGCGGTATCACATCATTACCTTTTATCTTTTACCTTTTTAGTAGATCTATATCTTTGGTAGAGAAGTTATCTTATAGGTTGGTTTGCATTGTGGAAGTATCTCTCCTTTAGTTGGGTATCTATGTATCCCTTGGTGTGAGTGCCTTTATGGAATATTAATGATAAGTTTCATATTTTACTTTTTGCACTTGTTATTTTAGTATGAAATCTCTATTATATGATTGATCTTGTTAATCAGTATTGGTATCACTTTGGGAGCATCAAGTAGATCTAAATTGGTTTTGGCAAACCGAGCTCTGGTCAGTAGCAACACTTTTGAAGTTTGAAAGGAAAAGAGAAAAAGCTTACAGGTATTTTGTATCATCTATTTTCTTTTTTGATTGGCTCATAAGCTTAGTATTCTTGATTTAAGATATTTTTGTGTCTTAAAGGAAGATTGCATGTTTGGCTTTATCACTTGTAGGTTTGCTTGTTTCCTTAAACTCTTTTACTTGCTACCCAACCTTGCTAGCCAAAAACCTGTTTTGAAAAGGCATACTTCTCATGCATCCAACCCCTTTAAACCAAAACCTATGCCATTTATGCCCACCATATCTACCTATTAGCATTATTGCTATTCCAAGAAAATTCTCGAGCTTCATCTATCTTTCGAATTAAAAATTATTTTGTTATGTGAAAACTAGTTAGTAAAGCTCTCACGAACTTGATGGCACACCTTATTTTCCTGCCCCTAATAGACTTGAACCATTGTGTCATCGAAGTTGTATATGCTTGCATCTATACGTTGGGATTAGCAGAACCGTGCTGTCACGGGGGACGCTTTCAACACTTATGGATACTTATCCAGTTGATATCATGCTCTTTTGTTTGCGGATGTTGTCGATGTGAAATAAAAGGGAAGCTTGTAACTCCATGGAGTTATGTATGTGTGTTAGAGAAACGCTTGGGCCGCTAGCCTAAGACATGCTTAATCATGGTGGAAACTTGCAGCATAACCATAGTGAGCAATCTGTAAAGCATCCTCAATAAAAACCTATGCAAATAGCAAATAAAAAGATCGCTGAGATGTTCACTGTATGCTTGCCTTGTCATTTTGATTATGGGATAGCTCTTGTATCATGTGCAAGGGGTACCCTGTTGGCGGTTCTTTATGATACACATGTACTTACAATGACAAGAACTTACCGGTAACTAAAGTTGAGTAGCATGAGGAGCGGGCCTCGTACTCAAGGGACATGAGATTGCCAACTTATATTTCGTCAAGCATATACTCCATCTTTGTTCACTTTAACCTTAATCACCTTAAGATGCTTATGGTAGGGGCAATGATAGCTCAAATCTAGTAAGTACCATAATCTTTTGGAAGCTCTTTATGAACTTGAAGTCCCTGCTTCCCTCTATGAAGGGCCTTTCTCCCACTTCTAAGTTGAGTCGGTAAACCTACTTCCTCTCCATCTCCAGCAAGCAGTTGAGTTGTTGTGTTGCAAGCATTCATATGATGATTTATTCAATCGTGTTCTTTATCTTCCTTGTTTGCACAAGACATTTATCTATTGAGCATTACTTTGAAAGCCTTCATTGTGAAAAACATTTTATGTTGAGCAAAGAGTACTCTTGTTGTGAAACTTCTACAAAAGCTTTATTTGTGAAACTGTTTGCCAGCTGTTCTCTGACCAAGAACAAAAATTTGCCAATTTCAATTATGATTTATCTTTATGCAACTCTATTGTGACTCCTCTACTTGTTGCAAGCTAAGTTATATAATGGTGAGTTGCTTTCTTCTATGAGTTGCGTAATGGTAATGTGATGCTTCTTGTACGTATTCTTTTATCGACACTTCACTCCATAAACCCGTGGACATGTTTACTGAGCTCAGTTTTCGCTTGGGGACAAGCGAAGTTCTAAGCTTGGGGGGAATTGATATGTCCCATTTGCATCACCATTCTATATCATAATTTTCCTCTATTCATTGATATATTGCATATTAAGAGGTATTACTTATGTCTTTTCATCTGTTTTTGCATGTTCGATGATTCTTGGAGGATGAACTGCCGGAGTCAGGGTTCTGATGAAAAAGAAGGTGTTTTGATGCAATTTCGCGAAGATAAGAAAAATACCAGAAAAACTACGGAAAATCCTATTTTCCCAGAAGACGAAGAATGCTAGAAGGGGAGGCAGAGATGGGCCATAGGGGGCCCACACCCCCAGGCGCGGGCCACCCCTAGGTCGCGCCTACAGGGGTTGTGACCCACCTGGCCCACCTGTGGCTCCGCCCTCTCGCCTATATCTTCTCCTCAAAACCCTAAAACACGAGGAAGGACCACAGAAAGATTCTGCCGCCTCTGCGGGGCAGAAAACACCGAAAGAGAAAGAGCTCTCCGGCAGATAGATTTCTGCCAGGGAAATTCCTTCCTGGAGAGGGGAGATCGTCGCCATCAACACGATCATCAAGCTAGACTTCATCAGGATCATCATCATCACCATCATCTCCACTAGCACCATCATCATCACTCCATCCCACTGTAACAATTGTGTTGAATACTTGCATAGTTCTCAGGGGAAACTTTCCCGGTGTTGATTACTATTGTAGTTGATGCTTGTGAGTGGAACCATTGGATTATTGTTTATGTTTAGATTGTTATCCATCACAATATCATATTTGATCTTGATCCATATGATGTCTCATGAGTAGTTCGTTTAGTTCTTGAGGACATGGGATAAGTCATGTTGTTAGTAGTGGATTTCTTTTGAGATACTATTCAATGGTTTAGTATTTAAGTGGTGGTGCTATTCTTCTAGTGGTGTCATGTGAACGTCGACTACATGATACTTCACCATTTATGGGTCTAGGGGAATTCATTGTGTATTTGGCTACTAATTGTGGGGTTGCCGGAGTGACAGAAATCTGAACCCCCGTTAGGACACCATTGCACAAGAGAGTGTAGGATCTCAGAGTTTAAGGCCGTGGTTAGGTTTATACCTTAATTGCTTTCTTGTAGTTGCAGATGCTTGCAAGGGGTTTAATCACAAGTATGTATTAGTCCAAGTAAGGTTGGTACATTAGCACAGGTTCACCCACACAACACTTACAAAACCAAAGAAGACTACTCAGATATTTGAAGCGAAAGCACTTGACAGAATTCCCATGTGTCCTTGAGAACGTTTGGTCCTTATAAGTATTTCCACTGGCTTTTCCTTTGCTAAGAAAGGATTGGGCCACTTGCTGCAATTGTTTGCTGTCTTTATTACTTGCACTTTATTTCCTTGCTTATTCAGAAAACCCCTAAAAATCCGTTTGCTAAGTATTTACAGAGATTTCCTACTCCATACCACTAGTCAGCCTCGTTGGGATCGACATTCCTATTTATCAAAAGTACTACGATACACCCCTATACTTGTGGGTTATCATACCCCTCCAAACTCCCTTGTAGGAGTCCGTTTCCTCTTCCAGCGGCTCGAACGCCGCCGGGTTATGGTCACCGTCGATGGTCTCCACCACCGCGGAGAAAGGCACCTCCACCCCCTCCGGCGGGATTTGCACTATGCTCAATGGCTTTGCGGAAGCATCGCCGGTCACCACCATGGAGGTGGGAGCACTGCTGCTAGCCATTGGAAGAGAGGGAATGGACTGGAAGGTGAAGAGGAGGCTAGGGTTTTATCTATGCGAGGATCTCAAGGTGACCTTGGAGAGAGGAAGAAGACGATGCGGGAGCGAATGCGGGAGCGAATGCGGGTAAAAAATAAAATAACCTACGCAGTGAAAACTATATAGCCCCGACATCAAGATTCGTGCAAGATGATCCAACAGTCGATGCATGAACAATGTGTGTGCAAGCGTGCGCGAAGATTTCGCCACGTTCCCCCTGCCGCCACTCGACGTTTTGGATTTTACGCGCGGGGAAAACGCTATGATCATGTTTACTGCATATGTGAGTTTCGAGGCGACATAAGCTACAGTCTACGTCATCTCACTGACAGTTGTAGATGAATAGTCCCATCTGAAGATTCTGGCATGAACAGATCCTATCCGGCTACGAGAAGAGTAAGGTGAAAGATTTAGTGATTCTTCGACTTACTTATGGAAGACAGAGAATATTGTAGGATTTTTTGGAGGACTACAAGATATTGCTTGACGAATTACCTACATCACCTAGACGGAGCATTCAGACTAAGAGGCCAGACGGCGCAAGATCTCGGAGTTCTCCGGGGCTACTGTTGGGGATATGCTAAATGGGTATCACCATTGTATGTCTCTAATCCAGCTAACCTTGGTGGCTCGCAGTTGGTAGCAAGGCCCATGACCTGTTGTGCGGCCCAGTTATATAAATTAAGAAGGGAGGCCTATGCCGATAAAGGAAGGCTATGGCGCAGTCACCGACCAACCCGAAGTCTTGGAGTGCAAGACATAAAGACTAGTTTATGTTAGTATAGGACTCTGTAACCTGTACGGCTAGGACTTTTCCCTGTAACCTTATATTTTGGCACCTTTATAAGCCGGACCTCTGGGAGCCTTTAGGGCATAAATCATATCATCACGCACAACATACCAATCCCTGTAACTCGGCGTATTGCCATTATAGTGATTTATAACAGGAGTAGGATTCCATCACCGTTGTGGAATCTGAACCTTGGTAAGCTGTGTTACCTCGTACCCATCAACTTGCCATTTTCCCCACCTCTCTAAACATGCTCTGTGAGGACCCCTTCATGGCGTACTTGTCGATAATACCACGACACCTTGTTCTATTTAATTTGAGTAGAGTAACTTATGAGCTTGTGGATACATTCTTAGTTTTTATTTGTTAAAATTTCAGCATTTGTTGGCTTCCTTTACTTGGTCGGTTGGTCACCTCTTTACTTGTTTATGATTTTTATTTTAGAGCATCTCCAGCCGCGGCGCTCACCGCTTCCGCCGCAGCCATTCCATCGCCATGCCTCGTCGCAGGTCAAGCTTGTGGTTCCGCACAGCTCGAGCTCGGGGTACCACGGCGTTCGCGCGTTCCTCAACGACACGTATTACGTGGAGATCCGTACTGCGACGACGCATCGGCCTCGACACCTACGAGACCATGCATGAGGTCGCACACGCGTACGACGCCGTGGCATGGCGGCTCGGGCGTCCGCGCTCATTGATGAATTTTAACGACGTGTGGATGTGCCAGCAGGACGAGGATCTCGCGCCGTCGCCGTACATCGTCACGAAGGAGGAGGAGCAGCGTCGCTGCGAGACGGAGCGTCGTCTGTGCATCGCCGAGCGGGACAAGCGTGTGGCGCGCGAGCGGGTGGCCAGCTTCCCCGAGGACGTCGCCGTCGAGAACGAGCACTTACGCAGCCGAATGGCGCAGAAGGCGGCGAGGCGGGCCGCGAAGAAGGAAGACCGCACATGATGGAGGGCACAGAAGGCGGCGAGGTGGGCCTTCATCGAAGCGCAGCTCGCCGGGCCGACCACTATTGGCGACGAACCACCCCCTCCCCCCCCCCCCCCCCCCAACAGACTCGTCTGATTTCGAATTTTTGTTTTATCGCACTAGTTTGTAAATATGAACTATCTATCTAGCTCCCTAATGTTTCCTTGTAGTATTCTTGAGAATTAGTCTGACTTGATCATTTCAGTCATACATTACCTCTCTAATGCTGAGACTATTTATGTAGTTTACTTGTTACTAGCTAGATCATGTCAGCTAAATCTGGCGGAAGTACGTTAGGAGTCCATATGTTTTTTAATGACATTAGCGCCGGCGTACCAGCCAATTTGCTGGTGGTACATGCATGCTAACACTAGCCCAGCAGTAGCGGGACGCGCGGGCGCTATTACCCCTGGCGCATAGGGATGGTGCGTCGGCGTTGAGTGGCAATACCCCTCCCTACGCATGCCGGCGTTAATGGGTTACCGCCGGCATGAGCATACGCGCCAACGGTAGCCTAATTTTACACGTCGGCGGTAGGCTTTTTTTCAGTACTGAGCGACTTGTATTCTAAATTACATATAATCCCTTCGTTTCAAAATTTAAAGATGTTTTAGGTTTGCGAACAAAGTATATCTAGACTTCTTTTAGTATGTAGATTCGTTCTAAACATGAATGAACCCATATATTAAAAGTAGTCTATATACATTTGCTTTACAAAGCTAAAACATCTTATATTTTAAAACGGAGGGAGTATATAGAAATAAAAATCAGTTATTTGTAGATTTAGGGAGTATTTGCGGTGTAGTTGCCGGTCGTAGGGTAGGTATAGACTATAGTTGGTCGGAACCAACTGGCCGGCCGCCTCCTCCCCTTCCCTTCCCGTTCCCTCCCCTGCCGCCGCCGGCGAGCTCCGCCCGGCAAAGACCGCACGGGGCCGGCGGCGGCAGGCCTCCATTACCCGACGCGGTGGCTCCCTCGCGGGCGGCGGCCCCTGGCGGCGGTGAGGACTGGCGGGGTGTCGAGCTCGACCGGCGGGCGGCGCATCTGTGGTGGGTTGTCCCCGGGCGTCGTGGCCACGGCCCCTCCCCCGGCGGCGCGTCTGGTTCGGCCGGCGCCCGGCTCGGCGGCGGGCGCTTCAGCAGCAGCGTAGCGGAGGATCCGGCAGCAAGACATGGCGGCCTAGTTCGTTCATCGGCGGCGATGGTAGATCAGCACAGGTTGCAGTGGATGGCGGCGCTAACGGCCTGGCTGCAGCAGCGCGGCGGCGGCGCTGACAGGGCCCGATCTGGGCTTGGCCGGTTTGGCCGGGCCTGATATGGGCCTGATCTAGGCCTAGTCGGTACTGCTGCTGCGCCCGGACGGCAATCACCGTGGGTGATGGAGGGTTGTTCCCCTCCCCTAGGCTGTCGGGTGGCTCGGTTCTGGCAGGTCTGTGTCTGATCTACCCCGCCCTCCTTGGCGTCGGCGCGATGTGACGTTGGTTGGAGACTTGGCTCGAGTTCGTGGACGTCGGGGCGGCGGCCCCGGAAGGTGGACTGCGCGGGCGGCTCTTCGGCGAGCGTCGTGGCGGTGGTGATGGTCCTCCTCTTTGGTCATGTGGGTGGCGAGGAGCGGGCGTTGGGGAACTTCGGTGTTGGCGATGTTTCGGCTTCGGCAGCTCCCAGATCGTGTGTCGGAGGCCAGACTCGAGGACAGCGAGCGTGAGCGGGTGACGGGGAGCGGCTTGATGGTTTTTCCGAGCGAAAGCTCAGTGCTTCGGCACCAGCGACGGCGATGCCTGCGGGTATCGTGACCCTCTTGGGGGCGCCGCTGCGGCTACCTTGTCCGTGTTTAGGCTCCGGGTGAAAACCCTTGACTTTCGGTCTCGGCGGCGGCGTTGTGCGTCGTTACTCTCTTGGGGGCGTCGTTGTGGAGCGCCGGTTCTCCCCGCTCTCGGGTGGTTGTCTTCGGTGGCAAGTTGTGGTCTTTCGTGTGTTTCTTGTCTATCTTGATCTGCTTTGTAAGGGGTTCTCCCATCACCTTCTATCAGTTCGACCGATGTGGCTTTATTTATAAAGCGGGGCGAAAGCCTATTTCAAAAGAGATAGTTGGTCTGAAGCAGGACACCGTCCCGACCAATTGCCGCGGCGTTAAGCGGGGCAACGACGGTGAGATACCACAGGTAGAAGTCATCGACGGTGGCTAGCCTCAAATCGAACGGCCTTGCCTAGACAGTCAAGCTGTTGCATCAAAAAAAAAAAGACAGTCAAGCTGTTTTCATTCTGGATATCGCTGGAAATCTGCCGCTTGCGCTGCCGTCGACCCGTCGTCTCGGTAACATATCACGTCACAGCGCGCGCTCCGTCAGTAGGAACTTTCCCGTAGTAGGTGTAGCATTACTGTTATGTACATTAGAAAAATATATACACTTTGTCTGCTCTCCCATCATGCCAGTTGAGAAGGAAAAAAAATCTTTGGCTAGTAGGATATTTTCGCTCTAATCCTAACTAGCCGTGGGACCCCGGCGGCATTTTTCTCCATCCTTATCCGCCACGCGTGTCCAAACTCCTGACTCATCATCCAGTCTTATCGCCGGCCGGAGCGTTGGTTCCGATCATGCGCCGGTCAAATTACGCTATCCTAACCGGAGGCAAGGTCCGCAGAGGCGACATCCACGTCCCGGTCCTCCTCTTCAATTGTTTGGTAGGTTGTACAGGTGGCCATCTGTGATCTAGGGAGGTAACGCCATAGAAGCGGTGACGGCACCGGCGTCACTGCATGATTTAAAACAGGCTCCTCCCAGCAAGCTCTACTCGGACAGTGTGCTTGATCTTCTCGGCGGTAGCAGCTACTACTACTACTAGTTAGTAAACAAAAGCTCTTGCATCGACCAGATCTACCAGTCCACGAGATGCTCGACAAGCTGTGGGACGACGTGGTGGCCGGGCCTCGCCCGGAGACAGGCCTCGACAAGCTCCGCAGAGCCGCCGCCACCCAGCCTCTGGCCATCAACACAGGTAGTTTACACACAGTGTATGTTAGTTCGTACGCAGAACATGCAGAATACCAACCTGAAACTAGCGGCCTGTTAGTAGTACTAATACAAGTAGTTCCCAAGAAAAGATACGCTTGTTCAGTTCAGCTGGAGTACGTGTTGGGTTTTACTTAACTGACGGCGATTTACTTGTATCTTTGGTGGAGTAGCGCTAGCTACAGGCGAGGCAAGTAAGTCGATGCCGACGACCCCGACCACGCCGGTGACGCCGTCCTCGTCGTCGACGCCGCCGCGCGGCGGCAACGTGTGGAGGAGTGTGTTCCACCCCGGGAGCAACCTGGCCACCAAGAGCCTCGGCGCCAACCTCTTCGACCGCCCGCAGCCCAACTCACCCACCGTCTATGACTGGTAACTAAGCGATCTCCTCATCATCTTATAATACTTTCTCCGATCTAAATTAATTGATGGACTCAGTTCTAACGCTACAAAGTTTACTGACCAGGCTTTACAGCGACGAGACAAGGACCAGGAGCAACCATCGCTAAATCAGAGCCGTCGATGGACGGAGAAAACAGGGTGCCGAACTACGCTTTGTGATGCCATGTTTGTTTGCTGCTCCTTCTGGTTATCTAATCCTGCGTACTCATACTACGTTGCTGTTCGAGGCCGCTTGTCGTTTGTCCTAAGCTAGCTTGGTCTACTCCACTGTAGTATTCTGTAACTTTGATGCGTGTTTGTGTGTGTGCGCTTTGTGCACGTTCCATGTGTAAATTCATTCCACCGTACGTGCCGGTGCGTGCGTGTTGTCTTCTCAATGTTAAATTGCCTACTGTATAATACAATAACAGCCTGAGAGCAAGTTTTCATTTTCCTTTCTGTCCTGACAAGTGCGGCGTGATAATCTTTTTTTAGCGGAACGACAAAAGCTTTATTACTCAATCAGAAAGTTTACATGAATTCCCATATTATCCGGTGGATTTAAGAACGACACATGTCTACCGGCACTAAGAATAGTGGCGGATCTAGCCGATGTGCTTCTTCATTCGCTTCTCGCCGTTCATGGCTAAACATAGCCTGTCGAAACTGACCCTTCTTTGCATCAATGATATGTCTTCCCTGGGCTTCTCTGTTAAGAGCACCTCCACCCGTTCCACGTTTCTAGGCCAAAATCCAAACGTAAATAGAGCCGGACGGAACTAGTTTTCGGCCTGGAAATGCCGAGGTTTTCACTCCCGTACACAGGTCGAGTTTCTAGATTTGGCTAAATTTCACTCAAACTCGGCAAAGTTTGGGCGAATATAGACGGTTTTCATTAATAAAAGGCGAATTCATAAATATTACACCCGAATTCTAACAGTATTTAGGCTAATAATAACTAAAAAACTTAAAAAAAGCCTTTGTCGAGGTCGAGGCCGATGCCGACGCCGCCGGACGCCGCTTCACATGCCAAAGTTGTTGTAAAAGCAGGTGTAGCCGGGGTCAGCCTTGTCGTCGTCGTCGTCGCTTGGAGGCTGCGAGGGCCGCGAGCTGCCCTGGCCTACGTCGCCGCACCTCCATGGCTGGTACGAGGGACTGGCGTCGCTATCGTCGCCGTCGAGGACGATGAGCGGCACGTTCTGGTAGGCGAACTCGCGGCACGCCCTAGCCTGGCGCTCGGCCTCCTCCTGCCGGCGCTAAACGCGGCGTTGCTCCGCCTGCCCCTAGTCTGCCCTGGACCAGGCGAGGATGTTCGGCTCTGGCATCGGCGGCGGCGGCACTGCGTACTGGAGAGAGCGCTTCATCGCCATGTTCATGGCGAAGGCGTCCTTGTCGATGGGCACCGTCCAGTCCGTCGACTCCGGCTTTGGCTGGCACAGGCGAAGCCGGCTAGTCGGCGGCGATGGCGCACGGGGCTCGTTGATGACGATGCCCCGCGATCTTGCTCACGGCGGCGAGCGGACCGGCGTGTCAGCCTCCCGCTTGACGGGCTGAAGAAGCTCGCCGCTTGCGTGCGGCGACTGCGTCGGCGTGGACCCGGACGAGCGGGAGGCCGAGGCGGTGGAGGAGGAGTTGAGGTTGGCCATCCTCCTAGGCAGCCAGCTCGCCGGAGGGTGGCACCTCGCCCTAGCCGCGGGCGCCGACGAGCACGGGAAGCCGAGCCTGGGGCGGTTGTGTGGTGACCCAGCATACCACTACATGTTGTAGTATACTATAGTCGTGGACATAACACTTACGGAGTACCATTCCGCAAATATTACATCCTCGGAGTGGTACAACAGAAACAAAGCGGGTCCACATCATACATTATCATTATTACAACCAGAATTACATGACGACTTGGAGATCCTACTAGGTCCATAGAGGTATCCCGATGACTCAGGGCTAAACTATAATAACTCGAAGAATAGAATAAAGAAGCAACTAAGGTTTATACGAGATTTAATATAGATAGAGGATAGAGATCTATGCTACTGGACTAGATCACTATATATGCTACATCTACACTTCAGATACCTCGGTCTCCATTCCATAGATGTTTTCGTAGTTGTTCCCTTCGACGCTTCCAGATACTTCTGGTTCTTCATAGCGGAATTCTTCTTGGTCTTCAATTGTATATAGTATTTCCTTTTCCTGACCGTTAATGTCTTCAGAATCTAGCAAGGGTTAAAAAGATACGTTGAGTACGAGCGTACTCAGCAAGTTCACTAAAAAAAAGTGTTTGATTCACTATATCTACAGCCACAAACCATAGGTCATAGGCAATGCAGGTTTTTGTAAACATCTCTTCAAAGGTTGATTTTATTCTGGAAAAATATGTCCGTCAGCCTTCACGGGTTTACCAAAACTTTTATGGAGTTCCTTTCCCACCGCGTTCGTAGATCCTTCCCGGAACAGGGAGTAACAAGTTATAGTTCTTACACTCTGCAGAGGTGCGTCACTTTACCCATGAGAGATCTTAGCTTTGTTGCACATACGGGCGCGCATTGCCGTTCACACTTCCTTGGTATGAGGCCTAGACTAAGATCCAAGCCAATCACTATCCTTCTCCGCGACCCCGCATACACCGCAATTGTTGTATGCCCCAACTCAAGGTAGACTTTTCCCCATATAAAACGGTTATACCTTAGTTGGATACACACAACAACCATTAACACTAGAAATCTGTATTTTGTAAGTCCAGATCCACGGTAGACTTTTTCCCGTATAAAACGGCTATACCCACGATCTGCAACTTATAAATGCCCAGAGCAGTGTCCAATGTATGCGAAAGGGAGCCAATCCAGTTGACTTCTCCGTCCCATTCCAAATATCATGGTTAACGCGTAATATACGGCGCAAGAATCACTGGCGACATTGGTTGTTAAGTCCTAGATAATATGTTCCTTTACCACCGGAACTTTCATAATAGGTTATTACCTCATGGTAAATAACCTATAATCATATTATTATGAAAATATTTTTTCTGACCTTTTTCAAATGCAGGTGATGACAACACTGGATTTGCAAAATACTTTACATAAAATAATCAAAGGACATGAGCAAGTGTGAATTTGCTTTGATATAGCGGAGTATTGTAGTTGAATGTCTCGACTTGACCCTGGACCTCGGGTTCTACAAGAATACCATCATTGCCCGCTAAAGACAATGTTTAAAGAAGCAATGTGTTGTTATGCATAAGTAATGAGATGCATGTTGTAAAACCTTAAGCAATTCCCCAACATTACATGTGAGTTGGATTTAGATGATTTGTTTAGGATGTGAGTTATCTTTAATTTTACTTCATAAAGGAGTGTAGTTGTAAGGGTTTTTGGATAACATATAAGACATGAAAGTAATGTACAATCGTAATACGATTCTAAGATTGGGTGATATCATGTAATCATTACAAGGTTTATGTTTTAATTTTGTTATGGCTTAAAATAAATGGTATAGTGTTTCTTTTGGAAGTGGCAAAAAAAATAACATTTGAAGAAAATATTCTTTATGTTAAGTTATTCAACTCTGAAGATTAATAAGATTAAAGTTATGGTTTATGATAAGGTTTAAATGATCTTGATCCATTATATATCTAGCTTATGATATATCAGACCAAAGTTAACTATAAAGATATAATTGGTCTTGACATATAACATTTATGGAATTAACAACAATTAGGGTTTTTTCCTAAGCATGATGAAACTCAGTCTTAAGGACTTAAAGATAGCATATTTAATATTTATAGATTATAATATAAGATTTTATTATATAAATAAAGTAGGTGAATTTCTTTTATGATATATTTAGGGAATACCAAGTTTGTTAAATATAATTATACATGAATTGAGATTACTTACTTCTAATTTAAGTTTATGATTTGCAAAACTAACTTTGTAAATCTTGGACTTATTGTTGGTTAAAGATTTTTAAAGGAATATTATAAATTTGATTGTTTACATTTGGATAGTATCCTGAATTATAATTATAGGTCAAACTATTTTAGAGTTAAAAGGTTGTGTTTTGAATATGATTATTTCTTACTTAGGAAATAATGTTAAATAATTAACAAAACAACTATTTTATTTTAATAACTTAAATAATTGAAGATATGTGATCTAAGAATTTTAAAATGTTTTTGGAATAACATATTTAGTATTATCCTAGTAAGTATTCTTACTTAAAATCTTAAAATTGAATTTTATTTATCTTTAGGTATTATATTGATTTTTTTATAAAATTTCTCAATTGTTGAATGTCTTTAAATATTTGTTTTAAGTTTTATTTGTAAAATTTTAAGTTAGTATTTTTATTAGATAAGAGATTTATTTTTATGCATGAAAGTGATTTTTATTTATTATTAGGAATTTTTCTGAATTTATTAAATTTCATTTAGTTATTTAAGGGTGTTAATGTTTATCTGCATTTTATTAAACTTAAATAAATATGATTATATTTTCTTAGGTAGATATGATTTTAATAAACATTTCGATGTATTAAAGTATATTTTTAGGATTTTTCTACATTTTTATAGAAATAAAATAGTGTACAGGGGTATCTTGGTTATTTCCTTATTTCGCTTTTGCTTAAATTATTATTATCATTATTCTTTTTTTATTAGGACCTATTTAATTGGTAATAAGACCGGCCCGGTCTGGCCTAGACAGGTCTGGCCCGGGGTCAACATGACCCAGACCCACTCCATCTCGCTCACGAGCATACAGAGGCACTCCCCGTCTTCCATTCGACTCCACCGCCGTCGGCGCCGACGCCTGCTCCCCATGGCCCTCGTCGGCCATATCCAGCTCCGCCGCTCGCCAACCAACCTCCCCTCGGTCTTCCCCTTCCATTTCTTTGTGCCTTGAGGTTGCTCTATCTCCCCCTACGCATGCCTCTGTGAAACCCTAGCTGCGCGTTTTGGGTCGGCCGGCGCGGTACAGCACCCCCCGGCTGTTCTTCGCTGACGGCTACGAGTTCCTCTACTAGGACCGCTCTACCCTGTCGACCGCTTCGAGCTTCTGCTCAAGCCCGCCGCTCTCGGCCCCTCCTGGTTCTTTTGGTGCTTCTACTTCCTCCTTCTAGACTTGACCAATTTCTTGATGCTGGCAGGATGGCAAGTTTGTTGCAACCCCAATGTCTATGACTTATTGCTATGGTTTTATTTCTATGGTTGATGTTGCGGTGATGGTCTGCTAGTGCTGCTGCCGATGGGACGACAGTGACGTCGTCACCGCAACCTCGCTGCTGCGCTGCGTCTAGGCTTCGTCACGCCTCCGCTCCAGGTGTTGGGCACCCCCGGTGAGTTTTATTGTGACCGGCCTTCGAGCCGATGAATCGCTTGGTGATCTTTGGAGTAACTATATGGTGTTGGGTGTAGACATGTAGTGGTGATGCTTCAGAGATGTTGTTATTGATATTCTCAAGGTTTTCCTAAAATAAGTGAGATGCTTCTAAGTGTCATGCTTCAGTTTGGATGAATATTCATCCCTAGCATATGTTAGTGTATGGTTTCATATTGTGTTGAATTTGAATAGCAATAGTCTAGTGGCTTGCTTCATTACTTATTATTTTGAATGAAAAAGGGATATGGTGATATTGGGATCGAAATGATTCCTAAGTTGTTGACTTAGGGAAATGATTGTTATTGGTGGTTATAGCTTTGATTAATATAAGAGATGGATTTTAGCTTAACTGAAGCTTTGCTTCAGTGATGTACTTGATGATTCCTAGTTATTTATACTAGGGAAATGATATAGCAAGATAAGGTAGTGGCTTCTGTTAGTGTAGATGTCACTGTGGTGCCTCAAATTTGAGTGTGCATAGTGGTTATCTAACTAGCATGGTATGCTGCACTCTAGTACTTGTATAAATGGAAATGGAACCATTTATTTGAGATGATTTTGTAAGTGGTAAATGATCTGAAATTCTTTGGCCAATGATGCAAAAGGCTGAGGCATTAATTCTTGGTAAGAATAAATGTTGCTGGTGTATTTGTTTCCTATTGGCTTCTAATATTGTAGACCAACTACTGTGGTCTAACAGATATATCATATGATGAATTTGCATACCATTTGTATGCAATTCTGAGGATCATTTCTTTAAATGAGGAGATATGCAAAAAGATAGATTTCAGTTCCTTCCTATGATGCTTTCTTGAGATGATAAGAATTGGTACTACATAGATCTGATACCAACCTGTTGTTTGTGTGTGATCTATGGACTGTTGGAAATCTTTACTTGGCCTGTGATGCAAAGGCTGAGGCCAAGTGGATAAAAGAAGTATATATGTGGATGTGGCACTATGCTTTCCTCCTATGATGATTTTATACTCCACTTGAGTATAAATCTGAGGAGATGATCAATTAAAACTAATTCATGCTTGGACTCTGGTAGGAGCAAATATTATGCATGATTTATAATAGAGCAACATTTTGTTGTTGCTAAACCAGTGTTGTGACTTCTAGTTCCTGGTGGATCTTGTTCCTGGATGCTACTTGGTCTGCTCCTCCTTGCTGCATCACTTGGCATGCTCCTTCTAATGCTTAATCTTCTCTTGGATGGCTTATGTAAGCAACCAGATGTTGATTGGGTGGTGGATTGAATAGATGTTTGGTTGATGCACTGAGATAATCTATGTAGATTTTGGTGTTATTGGGAAATCTAATAAGAACAAGTGATGTTCTTTGTGGTGCTCTAGAGCTAGTGGAGGAACTATGGTCTGGTGGTGTGTGTGTGTGAAAGATATCTAGCAGCCCTGCTAGGGCTGGTGTTGTTTCCCCATGTGATGCTCTCTTGTGGTGCTGACAGCACACATAGTTGCATGTGTGTGTGAGCTGTGTGGTTGTTTGTTGTGATGTTATGGATCATATCAAGTTAAAATATCCTGATATTTGCTGATGGTTCTACTATTTGACTTTTACCTTTTACTAAATTGGTGAAACTTGCCCCTCTGCCTGTGAGGTTGTACTGAGGCAAATAAGATACTGATGAGATCAGATACTCCTTTGGTGAAAATTGCCCCCCATTTTTAATATGCTCGATGATGTGACAAGCAATGCATCACATTGCATTACTGAGAGCAAACTAATTAACACTAACCCCTCTCTTTTTGTATTTTAGTAGTTGTTTACAAGTATTAAGAAAGAATACAGGAGGTCAAGTAGATAGGAATTCTAACTTAGGTATTTATCTATTGTAATCTTTTTTTATTGTAACCACAATGTAACACTTCTTTATTTTATTAAAGCTTTTATTTTTCTTTATTTGTAGTTATTCATCTATGTAATGACTTTGGGTTTACTTGTATTGATTAAATCTATGTTTTATTAAACAAAGATTTCTTCTTATTTGTATTTCTTTGATTTCCATTAATCTGTATGATTTCTACTTTTTTATTTAATGTATTGTACCTTATTCTTATTCTTTTATTGTAAAAGAATAATGTAATACTTCATGTATTCTTTTATTATAAATAATTATGCTATATCCTTGTTGTAATCATTTCTTTTTATTCCTTTATTATAAAAGGATAATGTAATATACATATATTCTTTTAATATGGAACTCTCTATTTGTTTCATTATTGTAATTCATTTTCCATTTTATTTATTCATTTAATTATTTTATTATAATATTTTCTTTATTCTTTTATTTTGAAAGAACATTGTAATGTTGGATTTTAAGAATCTTTATGCTTTTACTTATAATACTTGCATTTGTATTATTGTGAATAATTATTTATAAGTCAAATTTCTCCCCTCATGACTCCAGAAAACAATAGAGGTCATGTCAAAATTCATCTCTCTCCCCTTCTAATAACACTAAACCTCATTCATCAGAGTGAGAATTCTGATCACTCTAGTCTTTTAATTTGGCAAAAAAATACCCGGATTTTCAGATGCATGCATGCATATGCACAAAATCCTAAATCTACCCTTCTTTTAGTCCTAAATTCTAGGATGTTACGACTTCCCCCCTTAAATTAAACTTCGTCCTGAAGTTTGTGGTTTCTTGTTCATGAAGGTTTCAGATAAGCTCGTCTTGAGTTTTCTTCTTTCCTCCCAGTTTCTTGTCTTCCAAAAATGTTGTTTTTAGTAAACTCGGTGTTCCTTGAGTTTACTTTTAACCTTGATTCATTTATGGTTAATGCCTAATGCTAAATTTAGACTTTCTCCCAAAACTTCATGAAATTGCTTTTGACCTTGATCACCTTTATTGACGAATAACTACTGATGCTAAGCATACCTATTATAGCCTTGCCGGTGTTGTTCCACCCAAAGTCTCCACCTCTTGATAGTAATCCTTCTCCTCGAGTAACCAACATGTTGGGACATTCAGATCTCTTATGTCCATCCAGACCACACTTATAACACACCTTATCGGTCTTCCAACAATTCCTGCTTAGGTGACCTGAAGTTCCACACTTATTGCATATGATTTGTTTCTTTTGTTTTGATGCCTCATGTTTTGATATACCACTCGCGGATATGAATCTGGGCATAAAACTTAAGTTTGATGTTGATTCTGGAGATTGAATCTTCTTTGGTTCCCTTATAGCTCGTTTCTTGGCTAATTTCTTCCTCTCTTCCACTAGCATCTTGTAATCATCCTCGAAGGTAAGTGCTACATCAACCAGCTCTTGGAAACGTCGTGTTGTAACCCCTCGTATTTTCATATTCATATAAGGGTTTAGTCCTTCCAAGAACCTTCTCTTGCGCTTCTCCTCCGTATTTACCTCATCAGCTGCATAATGAGATAATTGACTAAACTTGCTAATATATTTCATCACCGTTTCGTCATTTTGCCTTAAGTCCTTGAATTCTCTTCTCTTAAATTCCATAATGCTCTCTGGAACATGAAACTCATGAAACTTCCGCTTGAATTCTTCCCAAGTGAATATCTCTTCTGGTGTGAGCATGGCTAATTGATTTTCCCACCAATTTGCGGCAGGTCCGGATAGAAGAAATGTTGCATAACGTAACTTCTCATCATTGCATCCAACGGTTTTAAGCTTCCTTTCTGTATCCATCAGCCAATCCTCCGCATCCATAGGTTCTGATGCAGACACAAAAGGAATTGGTTTGGAATTTTGGAAATCAGAAAGACTTACTATGGTATCTTTGTTCCCCTCTCTGGGTCCAATTCGTTTGAGTATCTCTTGCATGAACTTATTCTGGTACTCTTGCATCATTTGCATGTATTGCATGAAATTCTCGTCTGTCAACAGACGATTTGATGGTCCAGTTGCGGGTACATCCTCATTACTTTCCCTCTGCTTAGCTTCTTGCTCCATACGTTGTCCTTCAGACCCAGCCTCTACTCCCGATCCATACCCTCTCTAGTCCTGTTACATAAAGCGAATACTCATACTTACATCATGCATATGTTTTCTAAGCTCAACTCTATGCACAGTGCTAGTCACACAAGGAAATCAAGAACCAAATCCAGATAACAACCAAACCTATATCATGTATCATACATGTTTTTTATAAACTATTACAAACAATCCTCCCATTATGGCTTAACTCTCAACTAATACATTACTCGTATTTTCCAAACCTCACTTACTCACATGAGCATACTCTCACTTATTATGTCCTGCCTCACAAACACTACAATACACATTACTGGATATGTACCTTATTTAAGCCCTCTACTTCTATGGATTGTCTCTCCTCACTATTCTCCCTCTTCTTTGTACTTCCTGAAATTCCGTCCATGATGACGTGAAGTCCAACGACTACCTTTTGGAGTATAAAAAAACATCCAGAGGATGCGCACTCTTTATTAGGAGTACTAAGATTAAGATTACCCATTGATAAATGACTAGAAAATGCGTGATCTTCTGTGGAATTCTCAGGTCCACCTTCAAACGCACTTTCGAAGCAAGATGTATTTTCTGCTTTTCCTTGATTCAGTCATACATATAGATGTAATAACTGTCAATGCCTTCTTCCATGTGAATAGTATTGGTACTACCCCCATATGGATCATAGATTCCATGCTAATCTTGCTGGTCTCTACTCCTTTATTAGGATCACAGGGTATAGGATTATCCCTGGTTCCAGTCTAAGATTCTACTCCCCATCCATCGTAATTCCAAACTGGAATTCTTAGATTGGATGTTTCCTGAGTTTCCTGTTTTGTTTTATACTCGTCCATGGTCCCTCAAATTCATTCTCTTCAAACACCTCTTTTTAAAAGACTATTCTAAGATTCCTATCTTCTCTATCTGACTCCCTTTTTTGCATTCTATTGCTTTAGTAGGATCAACATAATCCTCAAGGTTGTATCCAACTCCTAGACTAGAACCTTAATGTGTGTCATGATAGGTACTGAATAATGTCCTATTATGATCTATGTATTCGGAAGCTAAGGTAGAGTTAGTCTGCACAAATGCAGCATGATCCAACTTAAGTTCCGAATTTATGGAATCTTGAGGTATAGTAGAATAAATACTACCTACCAATTTCCTTGGATTACTGTTTTCGAAGCCTAGTTATTGCTTCTAAAACTGTAATTTTATACGCTGCTGCCATAAATCTCATCTTCCCTGATGGCATTTCTTCACTTATCCCCACCTTTTTGGTAAGATAAGCACTACACGATACTTGACTAACACTTTCCTGTAATGGAAACTATAAACCTTGACAGAAAGTCAAGATTTACAATTCCATATTCCATAAAAGTTATCTCAAAAGTTTTGTCCAATCACCAACATAGTAATCTAAAGTCCTATACATCACTTGAACATTCCGGTTTGAGTACTGAGATACCATTCCCTACTGTAGGTAAGAGATTATAATTAGTCCTACTAGTTTATAACTTAGTATTATTACCCAAATTGCATCATAATAAAGAATTATCGCACTAGAAACATGACAATGTAATTCTCAAGTGAATTCTCATCATATTTCTAGAGAACTCTTTACCGTTGCTAGCATACTTCCTACAAGTTCTACCCATTTAATAGGTTTCTAACCTAAGGTCAAAGCTTTTGCTCTGATACCAACCGTGGTGACCCAGCATACCACTGCATGTTGTAGTATACTATAGTCGTGGACATAACACTCACGGAGTACCATTCCGCAAATATTACATCCTCAGATTGGTACAACAGAAACAAAGCGGGTCCACATCATACATTATCATTATTACAACCAGAATTACATGACGACTTGGAGATCCTCCTAGGTCCATAGAGGTATCCCGATGACTCAGGGCTAAACTATAATAACTCGAAGAACAGAATAAAGAAGCAACTTAGGTTTATACGAGATTTAATATAGATAGAGGATAGAGATCTATGCTACTGGACTAGATCATTATATATGCTATATCTACACTTCAGATACGTTGGTCTCCATTCCATAGATGTTTTCATAGTTGTTCCCTTCAACGCTTCCGGATACTTTTGGTTCTTCATAGCGGAATTCTTCTTGGTCTTCAATTGGATATAGTATTTCCTTTTCCTGACCGTTAATGTCTTCAGAGTCTAGCAAGGGTTAAGAAGATACGTTGAGTACGAGCGTACTCAGCAAGTTCACTAAAAAGGAATGTTTGATGCACTATATCTACAGCCACAGACCATAGGCCGTAGGCAATGCAGGTTTTTGTAAACATGTCTTCAAAGGTTGATTTTATTCTAGAAAGCTATGCCCGTCAGCCTTCACCGGTTTACCAGAACTTTCATGGAGTTCCTTTCCCGCCGCGTTAATAGCTCCTTCCCGGAACAGGGAGTAACAAGTTACAGTTCTTACACTCTACAGAGGTGCGTCACTTTACCCATGAGAGATCTTAGTTTTGTTGCACATCCGGGCACGCATTCCCGTTCACACTTCCTTGGTATGAAGCCCAGACTAAGATCCAAGCCAATCATTGTCCTTATCCGCGACCCCGCATACACCGCAATTGTTGTATGCCCAAACTCAAGGTAGACTTTTCCCCGTATAAAACGGCTATACCTTAGTTGGATACACACAACAACCATTAACACTAGAAATCTGTCTTTTGTAAGCCCAGATCCACGGTAGACTTTTCCCCATATAAAACGTCTATACCCATGATCTGCAACTTATAAATGCCCATAGCAGTGTCCAATACATGCGAAAGGGAGCCGATCCAGCTGACTTCTCCGTCCCATTCCAAATCTCATGGTTAACGCGTAATATACGGTGCAAGAATCACTGGCAACATTGGTTGTTAAGTCCTAGATAATATGTTCCTTTACCACCAGAACTTTCATAATAGGTTATTACCCCATGGTAAATAACCTATAATCATATTATTATGAAAATAGTATTTTCTGACCTTTTTCAAATGCAGGTGATGACAACACTGGATTTGCAAAATACTTTACAAAAAATAATCAAAGTACATGAGCAAGTGTGAACTTTCCTTGATATAGCGGAGTATTGTTGTCGAATGTCTCGACTTGACCCTAGACCTCGGGTTCTACAAGAATACCATCATTGCCCGGTAAAGACAATGTTTAAAGAAGCAATATGCTGTTATGCATAAGTAATGATACGCATGTTGTAAAACCTTAAGTAATTCCCTATCATTACATGTGAGTTGGATTTAGATGATTTGTTTAGGATGTGAGTTATCTTTAAGTTTACTTCATAAAGGAGTGTAGTTGTAAGGGTTTTTGGATAACATATAAGACATGAAAGTAATGTATAATCGTAATAAATTCAAAGATTGGGTGATATCATGTAATCATTACAAGGTTTATGTTTTAATTTTGTTATGGCTTAAAAGAAATGGTATAGTGTTTCTTTTGGAAGTGGAAAAAAGAATAACATTTGAAGAAAATATTCTTTATGTTAAGTTATTCAACTCTAAAGATTAATAAGATTAAAGTTATGGTTTATGATAAGGTTTAAATGATCTTGAGCCATTATATATCTAGCTTATGATATATCATAACAAACTTAACTATAAAGATATAATTGGTCTTGAGATATAACATTTATGGCATTAACAACAATTAGGGTTTTTTCCTAAGCATGATGAAACTCAATCTTAAGGACTTAAAGATAGTATATTTAATATGTATAGATTATACTATAAGATTTTCTTATATAAAGAAAGTAGGTGAATTTATTTTATGATATATTTAGGGAATAACAAGTTTATTAAATATAATTATACATGAATTGAGATTACTTACTTCTAATTTAAGTTTATGATTTGCAAAACTAACTTTGTAAATCTTGGACTTATAGTTGGTTAAAGATTTTTAAAGGAATATTATAAAATTGATTGTTTATATTTGGATAGTATCCTGAATTATAATTATAGGTTAAACTATTTTAGAGTTAAAAGATTGTGTTTTGAACATGATTATTTCTTACTTAGGAAATAATGTTAAATAATTAACAAAACAACTATTTTATTTTAATAACTTAAATAATTGAAGATAAATGATCTAAGAATTTTAATTTTTTTTTGGAATAATATATTTAGTATTATCCTAGTAAGTATTCTTACTTAAAATCTTAAAATTGAATTTTATTTATATTTAGGTATTATATTAATTTTTTTATAAAATTTCTAAATTGTTGAATGTCTTTAAATATTTGTTTTAATTTTTATTTGTAAAATTTTAAGTTAGTATTTTTATTAGATAAGAGATTTATTTTTATGCATGGAAGTGATTTTTATTTATTTTTAGGAACTTTTCTAAATTTATTAAATTTCATTTAGTTATTTAAGTGTGTTAATGTTTATCTGCATTTTATTAAACTTAAATAAATATGGTTTTATTTTTCTTAGGTAGATATGATTTTAATAAACATTTCGATGTATTAAATATATTTTTAGGATTTTTCTACATTTTTCCAGAAATAAAATAGTGTACATGGGTATCTTGGTTATTTCCTTATTTCGCTTTTGCTTAAATTATTATTATCCTTATTATTTTTTTATTAGGACCTATTTGATTGGTAATAAGACTGTCCCGGTCCGGCCCAGCCAGGTCTGGCTCGGGTTCAACATGACCCGGACCCACTCCATCTCGCTCACGAGCATACAGAGGCACTCCACCGCCGCCGGCGTCACCGCCTTCTCCCCATGGCCCTCCCTGGCCATATCCATCTCCACCGCTCGCCATCCGACCTTCCCTCGGTCTTCCGCTTCCATTTCTCTGTGCCTTGAGGTTGCTCTATCTCCCCATGCACATGCCTCTATGAAACCCTAGCTGCGCGATTTGGGTCGGCCGGCGCGGTACCAGCACCCCACGGTTGTTCTTCCCTGACGGTTATGAGTTCCTCTACTAGGACCGCTCTACCCTATCGTCCCCTTCGAGCTTCTGCTCGAGCCCGTCGCTCTCGGCCCCTCCTGGTTATTTTGGTGCTTCTACTTCCTCCTTCTAGACTTGACCAATTTCTTGATGCTGGCAGGATGGCAAGTTTATTGCAACCCCAATGTTCACGACTTATTGCTTTGGTTTGATTTCTATGGTTGATGTTGCGGTGATGGTCTGCTAGTGCTCCTGCCGATGGGATGGCAGTGACGTCGTCACCGCAACCTTGCTGATGCGTTATGTCCAAGCTTCGTCACGCCTCCGCTCAAGGTGCTGGGCACCCCCGGTGAGTTTTATTGTGACCGGCCTTCGAGACGATGAACCGCTTGGTGATCATTGGAGTAACTATATGGTGTTGGGTGCAGACATGTAGTGGTGATGGTTCAGAGCTGTTGTTACTGATATTCTCAATATTTTCCTAAAATAAGTGAGATGCTTCTAAGTGCCATGCTTCAGTTTGGATGAATATTCATCCCTAGCATATGTTAGTGGATGGTTTCATATTGTGTTGAATTTGACTAGCAATAGTCTAGTGTCTTGCTTCATTACTTATGATTTTGAATGAAAAATGGATATGGTGATATTGGGATCAAAATGATTCCTAAGTTGTTGACTTAGGGAAATGATTGTTATTGGTGGTTATAGCTTTGATTAATATAAGAGATGGATTTTAGATTAACTGAAGCTTTGCTTCAGTGATGTACTTGATGATTCCTAGTTATTTATACTAGGGAAATGATATAGCAAGATAAGGTAGTGCCTTCTGTTAGTGTAGATGTCACTGTGGTGCCTCAAATTTGAGTGTGCATAGTGGTTATCTAACTAGCATGGTATGCTGCACTCTAATACTTGTATAAATGGAAATGGAATCATTTATTTGAGATGATTTTGTAAGTCGTTAATGATCTGAAATTCTCTGGCCAGTGATGCAAAAGGCTGAGGCATTTATTCTTGGTAAGAATAAATGTTGCTGGTGTATTTGTTTCCTATTGGCTTCTAATATTGTAGACCAACTACTGCGGTCTAACAGATATATTGTATGATGAATTTGCATACCTTTTGTATGCAATTCTAAGGATCATTTCTTTAAATGAGGAGATATGCAAAAAGATAGATTTTAGTTCCTTCCTATGATGCTTTCTTGAGATGATAAGAATTGGTACTACATAGATCTGATACCAACCTATTGTTTGTGTGTGATCTATGGACTGTTGGAAATATTTACTTGTCCTATGATGCAACGGCTGAGGCCAAGTGGATAATAGAAGTATATATGTGGCTGTGGCACTATGCTTTCCTCCTATGATGATTTTATACTCCACTTGAGTATAAATCTGAGGAGATGATCAATTAAAACTAAATCATGCTTCGAAACTGGTAGGAGCAAATATTATGCATGATTTATAATAGATCAACCTTTTGTTGTTGCTCAGTCAGTGTTGTGACTTCTAGTTCCTGGTGGATCTTGTTCCTGGATGCTACTTGATCTGCGCCTCCTTGCTGCATCACTTGGCATGCTCCTTCTAATGCTTGATCTTCTCTTGGATGGCTTATGTAAGCAACCAGATGTTGATTGGGTGGTGGATTGAATAGATGTTTGGTTGATGCACTAAGATAATCTGTGTAGATTTTGGTGTTATTGGGAAATCTAATAAGAACAAGTGATGTTCTTTGTGGTGCTCTAGAGCTAGTGGAGGAACTATGGTCTGGTGGTGTGTGTGTGTGTGTGAAAGATATCTAGCCGCCCTGCTATGGCTGGTGTTGTTTCCCCATGTGATGCTCTCTTGTGGTGCTGACAGCACACATAGTTGCATGTGTGTGTGAGTTGTGTGGTTGTTTGCTGTGATGTTATGGATCATATAAAGTTAAAATATCCTGATATTTGCTGATGGTTCTACTATTTGACTTTTACCATTTACTAAATTGGTGAAACTTGCCCCTCTGCCTATGAGGTTGTACTGAGGCAAATAAGATACTGATGAGATCAGATACTCCTTTGGTGAAACTTGCCCCCCCCCCATTTTTAATATGCTCAATGATGTGACAAGCAATGCATCACATTGCATTACTGAGAGCAAAATAATTAACATTAACCCCTCTTTTTTTTTGTCTTTTAGTATTTGTTTACATGTATCAAGAAAGAATACATGAGGTCAAGTATATAGGAATTATAACTTAGGTTTTTATCTATTGTAATCTTTTTTTATTGTAACCATAATGTGACACTTCTATATTTTATTAAAGCTTTTATTTTTCTTTATTTGTAGTTATTCATCTATGTAATGACTATGAATTTACTTGTATTGATTAAATCTTTGTTTTATTAAACAAAGATTTCTTCTTATTTGTATTTTGATTTCCATTAATCTGTATGATTTCTACTTTTTTTATTTAATGTATTGTACCTTATTCTTATTCTTTTATTGTAAAAGAATAATGTAATACTTCATGTATTCTTTTATTATAAATAATTCTGTTATATCCTTATTGTAATCATTTCTTTTTATTCCTTTATTATAAAAGGATAATGTAATATACATATATTCTTTTAATATGGAACTCTTCTATTTGTTTCATTATTGTAATTCATTTTCCATTTTCTTTATTCATTTAATTATTTTATTATAATATTTTCTTTATTCTTTTATTTTGAAAGAACATTGTAATGTTGGATTTTAAGAATCTTTATACTTTTACTTATAATACTTGCATTTGTATTATTGTGAATAATTATGTATAAGTCAAATTTCTCTCCTCATGACTCCAGAAAACAATAGAGGTCATGTCAAAATTCAGCTCACTCCCCTTCTAATAACGCTAAACCTCATTCATCGGAGTGAGAATTCTGATCAATCTAGACTTTTAATTTGGCGAAAATTTTACCCGTATTTTCAGATGCATGCATGCAGATGCACAAAATCCTAAATCTACCCTTCGTTTAGTCATAAATGCTGGGATGTTACGGGTTGCCGGCATGGATGTGCTCCAGGACGGTGGTAAGTGTCCGTCCCGGCGCACCCCAACATCGCCGGCGCCCTTCGTGGGCCGCGAGTTCTTGGAGTCGGCACTTGGCAAAGTGCTGCTCCCAGTAGGCGAGGTTTTCGGGGTCCTCGGCGAGCTCCGGTTCGTCCATCACCGCGATGGCGGCCTGAATCTACTTCACCATCTCTTCGTCAGCCGGCACCGGAAGTCTGGCGGTGCCATGTACCTGGCGTCGTGGAGCATTTGGGCCTCCCAGGGCTGGAGCGTGCGTCGGCCAAAGTCATTCTCCGCCGCAGGATCGTCGGGTTACCTCTTCGCCAGGGCTTTCTTCTCGCCGGAGTTGGAGTTCACGGTGGAGGGGGAGTGGAGAAGACGTGAGAGTGTGTGCTGTGAGCTGACGAGGGCGCTGGCTTTAATAGGCCAAAGTAAGCGGCGAGGGCGGAAGGGGTGTAGCGGCGTGGGCGGGAAAAGGGGTAAACGGCGGAAAGTTATTGCTTGGCGGTCCGTTGCGGGAGTCGAGGCGGCAGTGGCGCGCCATTACGGCGACGCGTGGTTAACGAGACAGGCAATTATTGCCCGGCAGTCCGTTGCGGGCGCCGAGGCGTAAGGATGACGATGACTCAGCTTCAGTTGCTGATTGGACGGGTCCACTGATACGTCTATAACGTATCTATAATTTTTGATGGTTTCATGCTAATATTATGATTTTGACACATCTTTTTATATAAAGTTCATGAGTTATTTGGACTAACATACTAATAGTTGCAAAAGTGCACAATGTTCTTGTTTTACACTTTGATGTGTAGAAATTATCAAGAATACAAGTGGAACCCATGCTGAAGTTAAATTTGGGATTTTCCAGAAATCTGTCTTATAACTCTTTTTGAAGATGGTCACATTTCGGGTCGAAGACGGCGTCAAACAGAAAAGTCTTCAACTACAATGTTGTAGGAAATTTCGCGAAAATCGTTCTGGATATAAAATTTAGCTGATTTCGAGTCCGGACGGGCCTGCTAGGCCCAATATACTGTAGCCCAAGATGGGGTGACGGGAATCCGAGAAGCTATATAAAGGAAGAAACCTAATTCATGGAGGAGACCTCCACCCACGAATTTGCAGCCACCAAAGTCACGTTTTTCAAGTCAAAAAAAGTCATGTTTTTGCCTCCCCCATGGATCCCATCTCCATGGGGAGGGCTCCCAAGAAGCCATGAAGGAAGGGGGCTAAGGGGCGGTGCTCTCCCACGATACCGACGACGGGGAAGGCGTCCCTCGCGCCGCCGCCGCCCTTTTCACTTCACCGACATCATCTCATCCTTCTAGTATGCAGTGGTTCATCCTCCCACACACCTCTGTACCGTCCTATGTAAACATGATGTTTGATACTATACGTTATAATCCTATGATCTATGTCATGTTTGTGTAGTTTATTTGTTCTTAGATTGAATGGTTGAACGTTTTTGGTTCATTAGAGTTGTATGTTGATATGGTACAGTCCTTTGGTATCCATTATATTTGTGCGCGCATGTATTAAACATCATAGGGTTTGTAGTATGTGTAAGAGGAAGGGGAAGTTCTGCCGGAGTGACAGAAACATAAGGACGCGAACCGGAACGTTGCACGTATGGAAGTAAGAGGACCATTAACTTAAATCTATGGTTGGGAAAACCTTAATGCATTGTTAGTAATTACGGATATTTGCTAACAATCCAATCATATAGTACATGTAATTTCAAGTAGTGAAGCACATGTATATTTAGCCTCTCCCACATAGAAAACTGCATCAAAAACAATGAGCCCGATTTATTCGCCAATTAAATTTGGACAAAGCCACCACAATTAGCACCACTATTCCACACTCATGGTTCTATTAGTTTAGTGTATTTTATTGCTGCAGCAACTAGCTTTACTTTCTTGTTATTTATTATCTTGCAAAGTTTTCTCTAGTACTCGTATTGTTGCTCTAGTTTTATTTCCTAGATAATGCAAACGTATAGTGTGCATAGATTTGTATTAGTGGTTGATAAAACTTGAGAGAACATTTATCCTACCTTTAGCTTTTCGTTGGGTTCGACACTCTTACTTATCGAAAAGTCTACACACGATCCCCTATACTTGTGGGATATCAAGACCTTTTCTGGCGCCATTGCCGGGGAGTAATAGCGTGTGGATGAATATTCTTAAATAAAAAAAAGTTAGTTATACTTATTACCTAAAAACGTTTTTAAAAGGAAAGTGATTGAAAATATGAGTAATGGTTAAGTGGGGGTCGACCTTGAACACTTGTGTTCATGTCTATGAAACCAAAACAAATCTTTACATGGAAGCTTTTAAACTGAATAAAGACACCTTTAAATATCAATTCCTATTTAAGAAAGGTATAGAATACCTTTTTCCTGTACTATTAAAACAAATGTTGCTCTTAATGCTTCTTTATTTGAAAATACTTGAATCTTGCTTCTTGTGCCTAACTTAAAGGCGTTAAAGAAAAGTACTTCTTGGGAGATAATCCAATAGTTTTCTTGAGTCTTGGAAGTTATTACTTCTATAATAACCTCTTTTTATCCTTTTTATTTGTTTTTTGTGCCAAGAACAACTTCTAATGAGAGGGAAGTAAGATTTGGGGAGTTGCTGTCCCGAAATAGATTTTTGCGCTCCACTGAAAACATTTTTGAAAAATCTCTGTAAGTCGGATTGAGCTGTAATTTTTTGAATAAATCCTCCAGGTTGTTAGCTAACTTTCGTTAGTTCAACATTTTTTTATTTGATCAACAGAAGGTCTTCGAAAAAATCGGTTTCTACCCGCTGGTCTGTTTTGACAGATTTCTGTCATTATTTGCATTTGCTTCTTATTGATTCCTTTTTGGGTTCTTTTTGGGAAATTGAGCTTTTTGAGGGAATTTCTACAGTAGCTTGTGTCTTTAATGAAAGTTATGCTGTAATTCATACTACTATGTTCAGCTAAAAGCCAAAAGCCAAAGTCAAAAGCACTCATTTCAGTGCTTTTGTGACTTATAAGCCAAACTCCAAAAACTAGATTTAAGCCTAACCAAACAGGCCCTTAGTCATTCCCGCAGGTGGTGGCACCCACCTCGGTTGTGTACGAGCTGCCGAAAAACTTCCAGCATTCCATTCTTTCTTGCTTGCCGCCTGCAGCTCCGATATGTATCTCCCAATAAAAAGATGAGTGGACAGTGTTGACTATTGTTCCCTTTCATGGATAAATTTTCTCCTAGCCTACCACATGGCCTAAAGCGTAACAGGGCCGGCCCTGATAAATTAGGGGCCCGATGCATGACAAAAATACGGGCCTCCATACACAATTAGAAAAACTTAACAACAAGTGCTCCACGACGTTGTTAAATCGTGCGGGCAAAAACGCACCGTGCGCCCTATACACCATGCCGCCACGTCATCTTGTCCATTTCGGTTTCGTCGCCACGTCGCCCGCACGGATACCGTTGCCGCACACATCGTGCGCGGTGGACCCAGTCGTCAGTGTCATTAATTTTGAAATTGTAAAAGCCTCCACCTAAAATTAATTCAGGTTTTTTGCCTGAATTTCATTCCCTCCACCGCTCGGTTTCCTCTCTCTTCGGCGGAAACACAGGCGACTCCGAGGCAATTCGTGCGGCGAAGACGATTTTCGTCCGCGCTGGCTTTTCTCCTCGATGTCGACGGATAGATCCAACAGAGGCGCGCATGCAGGTGCGTTTATCGCGCTCCATCTCTCATGTTTGCTCATGTAGTTGCCGAGCATGTTGGTCGCTTTTTGTGTCTTGGTGTTTCGGCGGCCGTGGCGGAGGTTTCCTTGGCACGGTGTGTTCCGGCGGCCGCGACAGAGGTTTCCTTGGCCGGTGTGTTCCGGCGGCCGTGGCAGAGATTTGCTGGGCACGGCGGATGTCTCGTTGGCGCGGCGGCGGAATCTCGTTGGCGTGGTGGCGGTTCCATTGCCAACAGGAGGTTTCATCCTCATCGACTGATCTTGCGGTTGCCGGCGAGTATACGTGTTTGAGTGCCGACATTTTCCTCCATGTGCAGCAGTTTCCTCTCGGTATCGGTAATGTTCTCCTGCATTTTCACACGACAGTTATGTATCGTGGTTATCTTGGTGTCGACCAGAGGTCCTGTCAGGGTGGCTACCAGAGAATATTGCACTATTTTTGGCTTGTAGATCGGTGATGGCAACAAACGCTGCCACTTTTCATTGGGACTCCAAGTGCAGAGTGTTGCAGCAAGCGTCTTTTTCCCACAAGGGTGACTCGAGGGTTTATATCGAACTATCGGGGAATTGGTTATTGAAGGATTTTTGTCTTCTCCTCTTCAAGCAACATGTAAAGTAAAATAAAATGTCTTGTGTCCCCAACTCCATCAAGTGGGTATGAAGCACAAGGTTTCGTATTAGTAATATAAATAAAATATGATACAAACTAAAGTAAATAAAGTAAAGAAAGTAAAATAATGCAAACTAGATGATATGGAAGATAGTAGAGTTGTTTTTGGAGTTTTATGACTGATTGTAAATAGAGAAAGTATTTTTGTATTTTCAAAATAATTAATTGCTGCAAATAAAAAGGATAATAAATGCAATAGAAAGGTGTTTCTTATGATAAAAATCGGACCGGAGTTCATGGGTTCACTTGTCTACTCTCTTTTTACGCTTTTTGATCACAAAACAATTTATTAATGATAAATACTTATGAAATTTTCTATATGTGCTTGATAAAAGAATTAATATGAGAATCGCATTCTAATATTGAGATGAAATACATCTCTGTCTTATACTCCTCAAGAAAGGGAAATCCCCATGCAATCTTGAATTAAGAACAAATCAGAGTATAGCTTTAAGCAATAGTATATGATGTTTGAAATACAAATATGTTACCTTGATCTAACAAGGTTATCACACTGTTACGTGATAACTTGTAAAACCAAGGTTCTGAAAAGACCATAGCTTCTATGTGACATGCCAATCCCTGGATCGGTTCATTGGCCCACAATAGAATAAAGATGAATAACATAGCAAAATATCCGTGCATCATAAATAACGAAGATTCAGAGTATCATTATTACAATAAGGGCTTAGCTCAAGGCTAGCTCAGCTTATTCAAGTAGCAACATAAATAAAGTAAATCCTCTATTCTCCAAATTGCCCACAAGTGAACAAGTGCCGAGTGGAGTACCGTGGCCTAAATCGATCACTCAGATTCTGAATATCCTGCAACATGAAACGTAGCAGCCCCGAAGGGTCAATACATGGAATGTATGGCAAGTAGAGCTATTAAAGGAGACAATAGAGCAAACATCTACATGCATATTTGGCAAGTGGAGTTGTGGCTAGCTTGCATTTGCGAATACCTTTGTTCTACTTTCGTAAACAGTTTTTGATTTTCTTTGAAAAGATCTCAATTAAGTTAACCCATCAACATTAAAGTACTTAGGAAATTAGAATGAGCGAGAAACATGTCATGAAATCAATATCAAGCAACTCAGATGTCCATAACCGGGGACACGGCTAATCGATTAGTTTATACACTCTACAGGGGTTAGTACACTTTACCCATGTGACTTGACCAGCCCAGCTCGTACCACCACTATCATATTGGGTGATGATAGGGAGAAGTTCGAGAAGGGACCGTTCGGGAAGTAGCTCCCCAAACCTGACACGCACCGGTCCAACCTACCAAAATTCTACATCTCTGAATACGTGGGTTCGAGTTACCACAACCTACTGAGTCCAACCAACCGCCCATTCCATTATTGGCACATGGTTGTACACGTAAGCTACAAAATAAAGAAGCCAATCATTTTCTCTTGATACCTGGGTGCCTTTCCGCAATGATATCACCAAAAATTATCAATCCCATCACACCCAGAAGATTCATTGATTAAGTTGTTTTTAGTTTTCGCAAACCAACACATTTAGAAACAACCTTCAGTGATGTAACCCAGCCCTCGTTCATCATTGCATGGCTAAGCACATCTACCAACAGTGGCCCATCTACAGGGAATCCCTACCACATAATAGGGCATATCATAGCGATAGTAATTTCCTACACATGCATCTACAAAATACACGACAATGCATTGAAAATAGTAGGACAACAACATGAACAAAGTAGCAACTACTTGCCATGGCTATAGTGGTCGAACGAACAATCCTCACACGAGCAAGCGTTGCACTCGTCACAATCTACACGATACAATTGCAATCACATAAACAAACCAAACACAATCATATACAAGCATGACAATGAAAGATGCATGCATGACGAGTTCAACAATGCTACAATAGCTTTATACAATCTTATTTAGTATACCTATTGTATGCACGCATGGAAAATATTTTAAGTGCATAGAAAACAAGGCATGCAATTTTAAATGACCAACAATTGAGCTATAACCCAATTATTTAGCCACTATTATTAAACTGTTTGTAAAATCTTGTAAAAATATACACTGTGTAGGCAACCTAAAATAAAACCAGTACCAACTGGAATCACTCAAAAAGGATTTATATAATTCTCTGGGTAAATAAAATACTCCAGTAAGCCTTTTCATAGATTCTGCAAATTCCAGTACTGTAAGTCTACCCTTTTAATTCACTACAAGATTCCACTTGTTCTTCTGATTCCAGGGACATCTTATTTGCAATTTTTGGAGTTGTAGAACTTTTAGTATGAATTTAATACTCTAAAAAGGACATTAAAATATTTAATTAATCAAGACAAATCCTTGCTGCAAAAATATGAAAAAACTGTACAGCAATATTCTACGTGAAACACTGAATCCATACATATTTTATTTGCAATTTTTGGTCTAGTAGATTATTTTCTATCGATTTTACAAGATCTATCTAATTTCTGCCAAAATAAATCGAATTAAAACATCAGTCAAACTTTGACTGGCTTGACCACGCTGACGTGGCGCGCTGACTAGTCAGCGGCCAGACCAGCCAGTCAACAGTCCATCTGGACCATTGGATCCAGATCAAACGGCAGGGGAGGCGGCGGCGTGCTCACCAGCGGTCACTGGCGGCGGGGTGGCTCGGCGACGTCGTCGGCGGCGGCGGTCGATGCGACAGTGTGCGGGGCGAGGCGACGGGGCTCATGGGGGTGGCGGCGTCGGGCGGCGCGTCCGCGGGCAGCGGCAACGGACGGCTGGAGCGGTCGGCGTGGTGGCGCGCTCCGGCGTGCTCGCGGGCGGCGTCGGGGCCTGTAGCGAGGAGGGGAAAGGCGTCAGGGGACGGAGGCGGTCGTCGGTGAGCGGGCGAGGCGGCGGGTCGGCGTCGGCCGAGCTCTTACCGAGCTCAATGGCGGCAGCGACTCCTACCTCCGGCGAGAAATTGCGCAGCGATGGCGGCGGTTTAGGGTGTGGTTTTTGGGGGGTTTCGTAGAGGGGAACTAGGGGTTCATATGGGCGTTGGGGGAGCCGAAATCCAAACAAAATCGACGGAAATCGCGCTCGAGTCCGGCAGGGACTCTGCGTGTTCGTCGCTGGTGAAGGAGATGGGGCGGGGACCGCATGGCGGTGACTGGCGAGCGGCTGATGGGCGGGGCCTGCTCGTCAGCTGCTGGCAAGCGGCGGCGGCGCCTAGTATCTGCCGCGTGCGCTGCTGCTGCTGCTGCGGGGCGCAGTGCTGGAAGGCCCCGGGTGGGCTGCTAGGCCTGCGGCCCGGCTGGCTGCGCCGGCGCGGTTTCCCCCCTTTTTTTCTTTTTCTTTTTTTTTCCTGAACATTTCCTAACTGAAATTTTGTGTCTGAAACTGTCTATAAATAAGCTGAAAATTCAGTTGTCATAGAATTTGCTCCGAAGCTCCGATTGAGGCGATTCAAAGTGCTACGGGTTCGTGTCGGAACCCTCTACGCACCTGTGCCTTCCAAACAACTAAAATATACCATTATAGCAGATGCAAGGTAGAAACCGAGCACTCAAGTATAGGTGACAAAATGCAAATGCAAGTGAGGTGTTTTGCCAAAACCGTTTCAAACTGAATTTTTGCAATGATGTTCATGATGCAATGGCATGTATGCTATGCAGTACCAAATCTAAAATTTGGGATGTGACAAGACTAACCCCCTTAAGATGAATCTCGTCCCCGAGATTCGGCGTGGCTAGTAAATAGGTGTGGGTGGTCCTCTCGGATGTCATCTTCACGCTCCCAAGTGGCTTCCTCTTCGGTGTGGTGGCTCCATTTCACCTTGCAAAACCTGATCGTCTTGGTACGGGCAATCCTCTCCGCTGTCTCTAGTATCTTGACCGACTTCTCCTCGTCGGTCAAGTCACTCTCAAGCTGAACCTCCTATAGTGGCACCGTGTCTCTCAATGGTGTACCCACCATCTCCGGATGACACTTCTTCAGCTGGGACACGTGGAACACATTGTGGACGGCGGATAGAGCCTCTGGCAACTCCAACTGATAAGCAACCTCTCCTTTGCGTGCTAAGACCCGATATGGTCCTATAAACCGAGGTGCTAGCTTACCCTTGATTCCAAACCTCTTAATTCCACGCAGTGGCGACACTCTGAGGTATGCTCTATAACCTATCTCATACACCACTTCCTTGCACTTGGCGTCAGTGTAGCTCTTCTGCCTCGACTGTGCTACCTTTAGCCTGTCCCTAATCAAAGTGACCTTCTCCTCGGTGTCCTTGATCAAATTAGGTCCAAATAGCTGACGCTCTCCTACTCCATCCCATAGCAATGGTGTCCAGCATATTTTGCCATATAGCACATCAAACGACGACGTCTTGATGCTGGTTTGGTAGCTTTTGTTGTAGGAAAACTCGTCATACGGCAAATTATCATCCCAACTAGAACCATGAGCCAAAGCGCAAGCTCTCAACATATCCTCCAAAATCTGATTTACCCTCTCGGTCTGTCCATCAGTCTGTGGGTGGAACGCTGTGCTAAACTCCAACCTAGTTCCCAATTACTCGTGCAGCTGGCGCCAAAAGTGCGATGTAAATTGGGTGCCTCTATATGATACAATGCTCTTGGGAACTCCATGTAGGCACACAATCCTTTCTGAAAGAACATGTTGGGCCCCCATGTGTGGTTTTGGTAATTAATGACAATCTTTATGGACCAATGTGTGTATTAAGTTATACTTGTAGGATTTGTCCATTGGCATCGCTTGGAGCATGTGTTGGCTTCAAGGTCGATGAAATGCAAAGAAGATATGTTGGGCAAGCTCAATATGCGAGGTCGATGATGAGGAATTAAGGAGGGTGTTCCATCTTGAGAAGGGCAAGATCGTCTACATCGAGCTCAAGTGGAATGCTCAAGGCAAAGGTATAATCTTGATAAGTTTTCTCTTTTGCCGGTCTCACGTCATGTGTGTGAGACCGGGTTTAGGATAGATAACCGTACTATCAAGAGAGGCTCTCATATGAGTAATTCGGTCACATCGTTCGGAGAGAGCTCAAACCTTTGCATACTTGCATCATAATATTTGGTTGTTATTTGGTCTTATCCATGTGATGATATAGAGCTTGTGGTAATCTCCATAACAAGCTCTTGTTCATCAAAATCGGATCTTCCGTTTGTATCTTGTTGTGATTTTGATCTTGGCAGCTTTTCGGTTTCTCACCAAGTGAGGTATCTCACATTATTATACATGATACATTCTCACTTGGTGATAACCAATATTTTCACCTTTCATAGGGTAGCCCATGTCGTCCTTTTTCCAACGCAATTGGAATCGGGTCGATCGGAGTTACCAATCAAAAGTTATAGAGGTTTGAATTTTCCTAGGTACCAAAATGCGGTAGTACCGCATTTTAGTACCTGGCGCGGCAGTAGGTTTTGGAAAGTTGCCAAATGCCACTGCCCTCCTAGGTACCAAAATGCGGTAGTACCGCATTTTAGTACCTAGCACGGCAGAAGGTTTTTGACAAGTTTCCAAAAGGCACTGCCGGGCTAGGTACCAAAAAGCGGTAGTACCGCATTTTAGTACCTAGCGCGGTAGAAGGTTTTTTACTTCGTCATTTGGATCTATTCTCCCTTGCTGGACTATGATGTTTCTCTGCATGATCTTATAGAGGTTGTTGTCCTCTTCGAAACGAGCCCAAGATCATCGAAATCGGAGTCCGGATGCAAAAGTTATGGCTGTTTTCGTTCTGTGATGACCGGTAGTACCGGACCAGGATCCGGTAGTACCGGGGTCCGGTAGTACCGCTTTTTGGTACCGGGGAGCGCAGAGAGAAAATGCGTTTGGAGTCCCAGGAACCCCAGGAAATGTCCGGTAATGCCGGGAAAGTCCGGTAGTACCGGGAAAAAGTCCGGTAGTACCGGGAATCGCGTTTTTGGGCTGCAACGGTTGGATTTTGGAGGGACCTATATAAGGGGCCTTCTTCCCCAATGGTTCCTCAACCTTTCTTGCAAGTTTTCCCCTCCATTGTTGACCTTCTTGAGCTTGCTTTCTCTCAATCCCTCCAATGATTCTTGCATATTCTTGAGGGATTTGAAAGAGGAGATCTAGATCTACAATCCCACCAATCAATCTCTCCTTTGAGTGAGGGGAACATATTGGGATCTAGATCTTGGAGTCTTTTGTGGATTTCCTCCATTGTTATTCCTCTCTTATTCCCCCATAAGCTTTTGTAGCTTTGGTGGAATTTGGGAGAGAAGGATTTGAACACCTTTGTGGTTTTCTTGCCATTTGCATTTGGTGCATCGGTTTGAGTTCTCCTCGGAGGATTTGGTTTGAATTGCTCATTGGAGCTTGTCCCTCTTGGGTTCTTGGAACCCTAGACGGTTTTGTGGCTTTGGTGGCATTGTGGCCTTGGTGGCATTTGTTGAGGCCTTTTGTGGCGTTTGTTGGGAGCCTCCAATTAAGTTGTGGAGTTGTGCCCCAACCTTGTGAGAGGTTCCGGTTGCCACCGACAAGTGCACCGATAGTGGAAGCGTGGATCGATCCCATTGGGGTGAGATTCACCGGAGAATAAGGGAGGCCTTTTGTGGCGTTGGTGGTTTGATACCACCCCCTCTCCAAACGAGACGTACTCCATGTTGGGAGGAACTCGGTAAAATATCGGTGTCCCCGCGTGCCTCGGTTATCTCTATACCCGAGCTCTTTACTTATGCACTTTACATTGTGATAGCCTTCGTGCTTGAAGTAATATATATCTTGCTATCACTTTGTTGCTTGTATTGCTTAGCATAAGTTGTTGGTGCACATAGGTAAACCTTAGTTGTTTCTAGGTTGTGCTTTACAAAGTAAACACTAGTTTTATTCCGCCTTTGTTGAGCCACTCTAGGAAAAGTTTTAATCGCCTATTCACCCCCCCCCCTCTAGGCGACATCCGTATCCTTTCAATTGGTATCAGAGCCCGGTCTCTCATTTTAGGCTTCACCGCCTTGAGAGTAAAGATGTCGGCTAGGGGATTAGTGCACAAGGACACGCTCACATTCGATGGCACAAATTATGATGTTTGGAAAATTCGCATGCTTAATTTATTTCGGGAAATTCACCCAATTATCGAGGGCTATCTATATGTGGGTTTCTCTTCTCCTATGGATACCAAAAATGAATCTTTAGAGGAGAAGTTGAACTCTCATATAGATGCTCTAGCTACTAAAATTCTTTTGCATGTTGTGAGCAATATAGTTCTTTCGTCTATCATGCCTTATTCAAGCGCTCGTGAGATATGGACCAAGCTTCAAGATAAATATAGCAAGTCCAACATTATTGAGGATGATTGTGTTGCTTCCACTTCCAGTCGAGATGAGTTCTCATCCTCTACCACTTCACCAACATGTGACTTTTCACAAGGTAATGATATGGTGAGTGGTGATAGAAATTGCAATATGGATAGTGTGTTCACTATTTGTAATCCCTCATATCTATCTAGTTGCAATGATCTATATTTGGACCTTAACACTTCTAGCACTCAAAATTCCTCACATGCTTGTGTTAATAGTCCTTGCATATCATGTAGAAATGACTTGAACAAATCTCATGATGATATGCTCATGTTGTCTTGTTGCCATGATAAAAATGCTTCTATTTCCTCTAGTGCTTGTGTTGCTAACCATGTAGAGGAAAATGAAGATTCTATGGGCCAAGACAAGGTCTTGAAGAGAGCTTCAAGTGCAATCTCATCATCACCTTCCTCCGGTTCTCACATGTGCCTTATGGCTAAGGGAACAAAGGTAACCTCTTTGAATCCCATTGTATCTCATGATGATGATGATGATGAGGTTGAGAATGATAATGATGATTATAGAAGTAAGTATGATATTACCTCTATTAAGAAAATGGGAGAGGTTGTCTATAGTGCTCTCTACAAAAATAAACTTGCTTCCTCCAACCTTCTTGAAATCTTGAATTATGCTATAGAAGGCAATGATCTTATTGAGGAGCAAGAAAACATAATTGATGAAAAGTTTGCACTTGAGCGTGAATATGCTGATGAACTTGCTCAAGTAAAGGACTCCCTTGAAGAAGAACAAATCACCAAAGAATCTCTTGAGGAGACTTTTACTCTAGAATTATCTAGAGTAAAGGAATACCATGATAGAGAACATGCGGTGGCTAACTCCTTCAAGATTAAAAATGATGAAATTGAAGTTGCTTATGCTAAACTTGTGGAGGATTTTAAGCACCTCGAAAATGGCTCTCGGGTCGTTAAGAGGGAGCTCATCAAACTCACCGAGTCACATGAGCAACTTAAAGCTTCATATTCAAAAGAGCTTGTCAAGTTGCCCTCACCTCTCACTAATAATGATGATGCTTGTGCTACTAACTCTATTTCTTGTGAAGCATCTATTTTGGAGGAGAATGTTGAGCTAAAGGCTCAACTTGCGTTGCTAACTAGCAACTATGGTAAATTAGAAGAAAGTCATGTTAAGCTCTCAAGCTCGCATGAGGATCTTCTAGTCTCCCATGGTAGGCTAAAGTTAGCTCATGAGGCCATCATGTCAAAGGTAACATCTAGTGGGCCTCATGTGGACATTAGCACTACATCTACTCCAAATGTTATACTGTCATGTGCTAGTCCTTGTAATTCATCCTCTCACAACCATGCTATATCTCATGATGAATTACACTCCATGCCTTGTTGCTCTAACAATGTAGCATCTACTTCCTCTAGTACTTGTGTTGAAACTAACCATGTAGAGGAAATCAAAGAGCTCAAGGCTCAAGTCACTTCTTTGAAGAATGACTTGAAAAAGGGTTATCAAGGGAAGGCCGCACTCAACAAAATCTTGAGTGTGCAAAAATCCCCCAATGACAAGAGTGGGCTTGGATTCAACTCCAATGTCAAGAACAAGTCCACTATCAAGTTGAAGCACAAGGACTACAAGAAGAATGGCCAAGATCAAGTCAAGAATCCGGCCAACATTGTTTGCTTCAAGTGCAAGGAAGAAGGGCATCATGTCAAACATTGCCCATTAAAGAAGAAGTCCCGTGGCAAGAAGCAACAAGGGAAGCGGCCTCAAGCTCCACATATTGTTAGAGATGGGCCTCCTCCCAAGAAGACTCAAGCTCTTCCTCAAGTTGTTTCTTCATCCAAAAAGAAAGATGGCAAGAGTAGAACTTGCTACATATGCCGCAAGAAGGGGCACATTTCTTCCTCATGCACTATTGGTATCTCCTCATCCCATCCTATCTTGATTGATGATGCCTATTCTCTTTGTAAGGATGAGGTTGGCAATGTGTTTGCCAAATTTGTTGGTGCTCAATGTGGGTTCAAGAAAAGAACCATTTGGGTTGCCAAGCCTATTGTGACTAACCTCTTAGGACCCAACTTGGTTGGGGACCAACAAGCCAAAACTTGATCAATAGGTATTGTTGGAGGGCATTGGAGTCTTGGCTACATTATGAAGAATTGAGGGATCTTCATCAATTATTATTGTCAAGCCAAGCCATTTGGATTATCATGATTATATTATATTTCCAATGTTCCTCCTTGCGGTAACATATGCTAAACTCTTTACATTGAAAGTTACTCGCCCCCTTGTGCATGTGTTGGTTTTGTATCTTCCATGTTTTTGTACATATTGTGCTTTCCACTTAATTATCTTGAGATATCAATCATATTTGTGTATGATTAAGTGGCACAACATGTATGTGTGTTTCTTGTGCTTAAGCCTTGCTTGGTTATATTTGGTATCTTATTTGGCTCTTGTGAGAGATAAATGGATTATCCCATTTTGGGGGAGTGTTATGCTTGGGCATTCCACAATCCTAAAATTGTGTGTACATGAGGAATACCACCTAGTATTTATATTGGATTATTGTCTAGTCTCTATGTGGTACAATTCTCATGATAAATTTAAGTTCCATTAATTATCTCTATTTGTATTATTTTGCCTCGTGTTGGTTTTATGGTAGTATCACATTATGGGGGAGTCATATGATTAGTGCATATTACAATCCTAGAAAATGTGAATATTCGAGGTTGTGTCACTTAGAATTGATATTGATAATTATCTAGCACCTATGTGACACATTTGCTCATACAAGTTCCAATTTGCTCGAATGCCTTTATTGATCATATCTTGGATCTTGTAGATGAGAGTATTTCTTGGTATGTGTTTCCTCATATTTAGATCTCTATATCATCATGGAAACCATTTGCTTCAAGTTACTCTAATCACTAGTGATTGTGTGACTATTGGAAGCCACCAAGAATCTTGTTTGAAGTATCGTGCTTAATTTCTTATATTTAGTCATATGCTTCTTGTTGTGACTATGATCTTGGATATCCATGCAAGCTACCTTGGGAAAATTACTCCCAATATTTCTTGTCCTTGGACAATGAGCACCCAACGTATGGTAGAATTTATTGATCATATTCACTTTGGCCCTTGCTTAATTTTATCCTATCTTTGGCCAAGAAAATGTTTTGTGTTGTCTCCCAAGCCTTCCTTGCTTCTTGTGGATCTTCTTATTTTATTGATATCCTCTTGTGTTTATTTAATGTAGGTAGTAGTGATGATCCCATTTGTGTGCATTTTGCATTCAAAAGGAAAATCCTACATAATGTACTATCCATGGGGGAGCTATCCTATATTATTTTGAACACTCACATTTATGCTTCTTTGTTTGATCCATATCGGGTGTGATGTGCTTGGAACCTCAATCTTTTTGTTTTGGTATTTTGTTCCATCATGTGAAGTTTGGGGAGTTTGGTTTCTTGTTGGAACCTTGCTCTTTTTGGGAGTTGGTTTTGTCTCATTCCTTGTTTCTTGATTTGACCATTTTAGAATGAGATAAATCCGTGAGCATTTTTATTTCTATCTATCTTTTGCTATTTTGGTTTTAGCCTAGTTCATTTATTGAACTTGTGATCTTTCATGTGTTGAATTGGTTCTTTGATACAATTTGGACATCGTTTGTCATGTCACACTCTTGTGTGTGCAATATCGATTTACTTGGTGTTTTGTTCAAATTGTATTTCCTTTTGGTTCTTGAAAGCTTTATGCATGCATATTTTCTATATGATTATATTATGGCATGCTTGCTTTGTTTGATCCAATATATAGGGGAAACTCCACCAATTCCCATCGGCTAAGTTGTGCATGAAATTCAATTTCATATCAATGTGCACATAATTATGTGGAGTCTCTCCTATGTATTGTAGTTTCTCTAACTACTTTGGACCCAATAAGTTTGGGGACCATTTTGTACTTAATTGTGTTTTAGGTACATTGGAGATATATTGGATGCTTGTCTTTCAATTTTGAAGAAGTGGTGCATACATTAAAAGTTGAGTCAAGCTATAGGATGATCAACGAATTCATATACTCTACATCCTACCAATTATATCTCGGTAACAAGTATCTCTTTCTCATGCTCATATATCTTGTTTCCAACCGTTTGTCGGTTGCCTTCTAGCATGAATTAATATATTTGTAATTGTTGTAGTTCTAGCCATGGTTTTAATAGAACTCTCTATTGTAAATGTGTATAAGTTGAGATGAGTACATATAGTTGGGACTATACAAAATCATGCATATGATCCTCCAATCCCAAATATGTCAATCTAGCAATTTTATTGCCTATCATTTCATCAACTTCTCTCATGTGCAATAGTGAGATTTTTGCTAGTCTATTGTATCTTATGATAATTGTTGCCTTTCTCCATATATTCCAACTTTCTCCTTTTTCCCTTGGTGATAGTTGTAATATATGTAGTGTGTTGGTGTTTGAAGTTCATTAATGTACAATAAGATAGATTTGAGCCTTTGGCCATGCTTTGAAGCAAAAATCTTATTGGCATACATTATGACTTCATTTTTGCTTTTCATATGCCTTCTTGTATAGCTTCTTTATGTGTGCATATTTATTTGTTGGCATATGTCTCTGTGATGTTTTCCACTTATAGACATATACACATATGAGAAGATAATTTTAATTGATTTTTAATCCTTGGATGCCACCTTTTATTTCTTTTTATTCTTTGGTGGCTTCCAAATTTATTTGCCTATGAGTGATTGTTCCTCTTGTCTACATATTCGGACACTCATATTTGTTCTCTCATGCCGTGTATTGTTAAATGAATTTGGATGAGTGAGGATTCCATGACTATGCACTTTGTTCCCAAATGCAATTATCATGATTGGTGCATGCTCTTTGGGGAGCTCATCTAATTCATTTAATAATACTCATTTGCATTCTTTCACATTTGTTGTGTTTTAAATGCTTATGGGGGAGCAAGGATTCCATATTTGTGCATTATGTATTCCAATACATTTATTTTGAATTGTGCACAAATCTTGGGGAGCTTCTCTATTTGTTATTTAAAACACTCTTTTGCTCATATCATAATATCTTGTTGTTTCCATTTGGACTCATTTGTTGTTTTCAAATTGGTTTGTCGGACCTTGTAGTTGATTGCATCATTTGACTTTATTTTTGCAATCTTTGGGTCCTCGATATAGTTCTACTCCCTCCCAAGTATTCATCATTGGATATGTGCGAAGGCACACCTTTGGAGGAATTATTACTATATTTGCCTTCTAGAACTTGTCACCCATTTCGGCAATCGATGCCAATGGGGGAGAAGTTTTAGAGGGTTTAAGGGAAGTTGGTTTATGCATTGAGTTTGTTCTTGTGCATTTGCTTCTCATGCTCTTGCATCTTTATTGTTGCTTAGCATGTGGTATATATAGAGGAAACTCCACCAATGATAATGATTGGCAATATATGCAATGAAATTCAAGTTCATCACACATGCATAGATTGTGGGGGAGTTTGCTCTATATATGATGGTGGTACCAATATCACATACTTTTGTAGTATTTGATATTGGTATTACCATTTTATTCATTAAAATTTCTTATATAAACCCTCTTAAAGGGATTGTCATCAATTACCAAAATGGGGGAGATTGAAAGAACATGTTGGGCCCCCATGTGTGGTTTTGGTAATTAATGACAATCTTTATGGACCAATGTGTGTATTAAGTTATACTTGTAGGATTTGTCCATTGGCATCGCTTGGAGCATGTGTTGGCTTCAAGGTCGATAAAATGCAAAGAAGATATGTTGGGCAAGCTCAATATGCGAGGTCGATGATGAGGAATTAAGGAGGGTGTTCCATCTTGAGAAGGGCAAGATCGTCTACATCGAGCTCAAGTGGAATGCTCAAGGCAAAGGTATAATCTTGATAAGTTTTCTCTTTTGCCGGTCTCACGTCATGTGTGTGAGACCGGGTTTAGGATAGATAACCGTACTATCAAGAGAGGCTCTCATATGAGTAATTCGGTCACATCGTTCGGAGAGAGCTCAAACCTTTGCATACTTGCATCATCATATTTGGTTGTTATTTGGTCTTATCCATGTGATGATATAGAGCTTGTGGTAATCTCCATAACAAGCTCTTGTTCATCAAAATCGGATCTTCCGTTTGTATCTTGTTGTGATTTTGATCTTGGCAGCTTTTCGGTTTCTCACCAAGTGAGGTATCTCACATTATTATACATGATACATTCTCACTTGGTGATAACCAATATTTTCACCTTTCATAGGGTATCCCATGTCGTCCTTTTTCCAACGCAATTGGAATCGGGTCGATCGGAGTTACCAATCAAAAGTTATAGAGGTTTGAATTTTCCTAGGTACCAAAATGCGGTAGTACCGCATTTTAGTACCTGGCGCGGCAGTAGGTTTTGGAAAGTTGCCAAATGCCACTGCCCTCCTAGGTACCAAAATGCGGTAGTACCGCATTTTAGTACCTAGCACGGCAGAAGGTTTTTGACAAGTTTCCAAAAGGCACTGCCGGGCTAGGTACCAAAAAGCGGTAGTACCGCATTTTAGTACCTAGCGCGGTAGAAGGTTTTTTACTTCGTCATTTGGATCTATTCTCCCTTGCTAGACTATGATGTTTCTTTGCATGATCCTATAGAGGTTGTTGTCCTCTTCGAAACGAGCCCAAGATCATCGAAATCGGAGTCCGGATGCAAAAGTTATGGCTGTTTTCGTTCTGTGATGACCGGTAGTACCGGACCAGGATCCGGTAGTACCGGGGTCCGGTAGTACCGCTTTTTGGTACCGGGGAGCGCAGAGAGAAAATGCGTTTGGAGTCCCAGGAACCCCAGGAAATGTCCGGTAGTGCCGGGAAAGTCCGGTAGTACCGGGAAAAAGTCCGGTAGTACCGGGAATCGCGTTTTTGGGCTGCAACGGTTGGATTTTGGAGGGACCTATATAAGGGGCCTTCTTCCCCAATGGTTCCTCAACCTTTCTTGCAAGTTTTCCCCTCCATTGTTGACCTTCTTGAGCTTGCTTTCTCTCAATCCCTCCAATGATTCTTGCATATTCTTGAGGGATTTGAAAGAGGAGATCTAGATCTACAATCCCACCAATCAATCTCTCCTTTGAGTGAGGGGAACATATTGGGATCTAGATCTTGGAGTCTTTTGTGGATTTCCTCCATTGTTATTCCTCTCTTATTCCCCCATAAGCTTTTGTAGCTTTGGTGGAATTTGGGAGAGAAGGATTTGAACACCTTTGTGGTTTTCTTGCCATTTGCATTTGGTGCATCGGTTTGAGTTCTCCTCAGAGGATTTGGTTTGAATTGCTCATTGGAGCTTGTCCCTCTTGGGTTCTTGGAACCCTAGACGGTTTTGTGGCTTTGGTGGCATTGTGGCCTTGGTGGCATTTGTTGAGGCCTTTTGTGGCGTTTGTTGGGAGCCTCCAATTAAGTTGTGGAGTTGTGCCCCAACCTTGTGAGAGGTTCCGGTTGCCACCGACAAGTGCACCGATAGTGGAAGCGTGGATCGATCCCATTGGGGTGAGATTCACCGGAGAATAAGGGAGGCCTTTTGTGGCGTTGGTGGTTTGATACCACCCCCTCTCCAAACGAGACGTACTCCATGTTGGGAGGAACTCGGTAAAATATCGGTGTCCCCGCGTGCCTCGGTTATCTCTATACCCGAGCTCTTTACTTATGCACTTTACATTGTGATAGCCTTCGTGCTTGAAGTAATATATATCTTGCTATCACTTTGTTGCTTGTATTGCTTAGCATAAGTTGTTGGTGCACATAGGTAAACCTTAGTTGTTTCTAGGTTGTGCTTTACAAAGTAAACACTAGTTTTATTCCGCCTTTGTTGAGCCACTCTAGGAAAAGTTTTAATCGCCTATTCACCCCCCCCTCTAGGCGACATCCGTATCCTTTCACTTTCCATATAAATCTTGGCCAACCTTGCACTCGTGTAGGTTGTCTTCACCGGTATAAAGTGGGCTACCTTGGTCAAATGGTCGACCACTACCCAAATAGAGTCGTATCCCGACCTGGTCCTGGGCAATCCTGTGATAAAATCTATTCCCACTCTATCCCACTTACAATCCGGCACGGGAAATGGCTGTAGCAATCCTGCTGGCTTCTGGTGTTCCGCCTTCACTCGGCTGCATACATCAAATAGGGAAATATGCTTGGCGATGTCTCCCTTCATGTTGTTCCACCAAAATCTGTCCTTTAGATCCATATACATCTTTGTATTGCCCGGATGTATGGAGTATGGCGAGTCATGAGCTTCATGTAGAATTAGCTTCCTTATCTCTGGGTCGTTGGGCACACACAAACGATCTCCATACCACAAGGTTCCTTGCTCATCCTCGCGGATTTCTTTTTCTCGATTCTCCTTCATCTTTTCCTTTATCTCCTCTATCTCCTTGTCTCCCACTTGAGCCTTCCTGATCATGTACTGTAGCGTTGGTTGGACTTCCATTGCTGCCAAATAGCCTTCTGACACTACCTCTAGTCTAAGCTCCTGGAATTGCTTGCACAAATCCTCGGGCAATTCCCCAACAGTTAATCCATTGGCATAGACCTTCTGGCTTAGAGCATCTGCTACTACATTGGCTTTTCCTGGGTGGTATTGCAAATTCATATCATAATCCTTGATAAGCTCCAACCATCTCCTTTGCCTCGTGTTCAGTTCCTTCTGTGTACATATGTACTTCAGGCTCTTGTGGTCGGTGTACACATTGTAGTGTTTTCCCATTAGGTAGTGTCTCCATACCTTGAGCGCATGCACAACCGATGCTAATTCCAAGTCATGCGTGGGGTAATTCCTCTCATGGTGTTTAAGTTGCCGTGAGGCATATGACACCACTCTCCCATCTTGCATCAGCACACTTCCAAGTCCCTGTCGAGAAGCATCACAGTACACTTGGAAATCCTTATGAAGATTAGGTAAACACAGAACAGGTGCGGTCACTAGTCGACGCTTCAGTTCTTGAAAGCTGGCTTCACACACATCTGTCCACTCAAACTTCTTCTCCTTCTTCAGCAATTCCGTCATCAACTTAGCAATCTTAGAAAAATTCTCTATGAACCTCCTGTAATATCCAGCAAGTCCCAAAAAGCTCCGAATATTGCCCACATTCTTGGGCGCTTCCCACTCAGTTACTGTCGTCACCTTGCTTGGATCCACAGCGACTCCTTATCCCGACACAATGTGTCCAAGAAATCCAATAGTGTTAAGCCAGAATTCACACTTGCTGAATTTGGCATATAGCTTATGTTCCCTCAGCTTCTCCATAATCAATCACAGATGTCTCTCATCCTCAGCATCGTCCTTGGAATATATCAGTATGTAATCGATGAACACAACCACGAACTTGTCCAAGCACTCCATAAACACCTTGTTCATCATGGTCATGAAATATGCCGGAGCATTCGTTAGTCCAAAAGACATAACTGTATACTCATATAAACCATACCTAGTGGTGAAAGCAGTTTTTGGTATGTCCTCCTCCCGGATCTTCAATTGGAAATAGTCCGATCGCAGATCAATTTTGCTAAACACCTTTGCTCATTCCAATTGATCAAACAAATCATTTATGTTTGGTAGGGGGTATTTGTTCTTGATGGTCACTTCATTCAGCGAATAGTCCACCACTTATCTCTTGCTGTTGTCCTTCTTCTCCACAAATAGAATAGGTGCACCCCATGACGATGAACTGGGCTGAATAAATCCCTTGTCCAACTGCTCCTTTAGCTGTTTGTTTAATTCCTTCAGCTCATCCACATCCATCTTATATGGTCTCTTTGTTATAGGTCTTGTTCCCGGCATCAGATCGATGAGAAACTCCACATCCCTGTCAGGTGGCATCCCTGGCAGCTCCTCCGGAAATACGTCGGGGTACTCCTTTATCACAGGCACAGTATCCATGCTAACCCCCTTAAGATAATTTAGCTTACACCTTCCCGGTCGCACCAACGACTTGAATCTAATTCTCTTACATCCGGGGTTTTGAGCGATACCGCTCGCTGTGCACAATCTATGTGTCCCTCATGCATAGACATCCAATCCATGCCTAATATTACATCTAAACCTTGTGACTCCAATATTACCAGATGTGCAATAAAATTGTGTGCTCCAATCCTCACAGTTAAGTCGCGGCATCCCGCGCTAGCTATCATATCCCCTCCAGGTGAGCTTACTCTAATAGACCCTTTTAGAGACTCCATGGGTACCTTATACTTATCCACAAATGCCCTTGATATGAATGAATGTGATGCACCAGTATCGAAAAGTATAAGTGCAGGGTGAGTGTTGATTGGAAACTTACCAACCACAAGCTCAGGCTCATCTGGGATCTCCTCCACATTCATGTGGTTCACTATGGCCTTCTGGTTGTTGCCTGGCTTTAGTCCCTTCTTCTCCGGGTAGTTATCTGCATAATGTCCCTTCTGGACGCACTTGAAGCAGGTCACCTCACTCAGGTCCTTCTTCACAAAGTTGCGATCACGGTTGTGGTCATGTCCATTGTGTCCTCCAGAATGGTGAGTGTGTCCTCCCTTATGGCTGTGGCGGTTGATCTTGTGGCTCTCATGGCGATGTCCATCGCTTCCATGGCCGTGGCGGCCATGGCTTCCATGTCACCCATGGTCACTTCCCCCATGCTTGGAGTATCCATCATAAGAAGTGAGAGACTTGTGGTGAGATCCAGAGTGGTGATTGTTGCTCTAGATTTTGGCCTTGTCCATAAGCTCCTGGAATGTGGGATAATAAACCACTATCAGTTGCACTGAAAGCTCATCGCTGAGGCCATCCAGGAACCTCTCTCTCCTTTTTTGCATCAGTGTCAACATCCTCAGGGGCATAACGCGACAGGTTGTTGAACTCCTCAATATATTCAGCCACGGTGCGATTGGTTTGGCGCAAGTTGCGAAATTCCTTCCTCTTCAGGCTCAGAACTCCTGAAGATACGTGGTTAGTCCTGAAACCTTCCTCAAACATTGCCCAAGTCACAGTGTCCAGCGGGTGGGTGAACTGAAAAGTGTCCCACCACGAAGCGGCTGGTCCCTCCAGTGGGTGAGCGGCAAATCTCACCTTCTCAGCATCTGTGCACCCAACAGTTACCAGATCCTTATTCACTGAACACAACCAGTCGAGAGCAACCATCGGCTCCGTTGCAGTAGAGAACTTCGCTATCCTTAGCCTCAATAACCTTGTAAGTGCATCTCCCTGGGGCTGGTTGTTCCCATTGTTGTTGTTGTTGTTGTTGTTGTTGTTCTGAGCTTTCATGAACTGGGTCATCACCTGGGTTAGTTGTGCCTGAGCCGCCATAAGCTGATCCAACTCAGTAGGTTGACGGCGGGGAGGCATCTACGGTTCAGCACAGGTAAGCTTAGAAAGAATCGATTACGAAAATAGGATTCTACCCATGCATTATGATGAAACAACAACAAGGCAATCACAGACAAACATGAGCAAGCAACACATCAGCAAACAAACGATCCAGCAATGTTCTAGGGGTTATCCTAGCAGTATATATCTACTGAAATAGTTTTAGAAGCGTTGGCAACAATTATCAACATAGATTGGCCAACAAAGCATTAAAACAGGAATCTGCCAGAATAGTCCAGCAGTGTTCATGAATTTTTCTACCTGACTTAAACTCATCAGGAATCTTTGCTAATTTTTGTGTATACAGTACAAAGAGTTTAGAACCAAACCCTATGTTTTAAGATTTTTCCCAGTTACTAATAAAATATGAAAAATCGTGCAGTACAGTTGGGTCAGCAGAAAAACTGCATCAGGAAAAACTCGGATATCAACCAAAACTTGCCATAACTCTTTTATAAAATTCACGCAAATAATCCTGGAACTTTGGAGTACACATAGGAGCAACTAAACACTTTAAACTAAGAGTAAATAAGTTTTACATTGATCGAGACTTAAGCTAATGATGTATCCTAACGAAGACTATTTGGTGGACATCTATCTACTTCATGAAGAGGTTGCAGTAGGTCCTTACACTCATGCGTTGGCGCTTCTGTCCACGAACCAACCATGGCGTCGGAGTATACACCTCTCCTGAGTCATCACTTGAAACCTCAAATTCCACCTATTCTGGATCATCCTCTTCTTCTTCATCCTCTACTGCAGCTGCAACAGCTTCATCTCCTCCACCATCGTCATCTCCATCATCATCATCATATTCGTCCTCATCATCATCGTTCCCACCGTCATCATCATCATCATTGTTGCCTTCATATCCATTGTTGTCATCAGGGGGTGGATTCAACTGTGCTTGGAGAGCGGCAATTTGGGCTGCCATATCATCAATAGTCTGGTCCCTTTCCTGGACGGTCCCTTGCAGCTGTTGTATGGCTTGATTGTTTTCCTGCATGGTCCCATTAAGCTGTGCTATGGTTGCGTCCCTGCCTATCAGTGCATGGTTCAGAACATCCACAGCTTCATGCAAGGTCTCAATCTCATGTCCCTGGACCACCATACCATTGCTGGCAAAATCTGCTATCTCCTTTACCATCATCACTTTCTCAGCTAGAGCTCCATTCTCCCTCTCCATATCCTCTATGTGCCTCTGACGGGGCGACATGTTGTTCCTGTCGCCCAGGGTAACCACAACGTTCCCATTCTCATCACACCTTTCGTAGTCATGGTAGGGTGAGTCTTCTGGCAGCAGGTGTCGGACAAGATGGCACTAGCGTGACAGGGCTTCATGCAGGGCCAAGTTTATTCCAAGCCCCCAGTTGTAGTATGTCTTGGTGTAGAACAGATGCACAGGGTTTGGAAAGGCGGTATCCCTGAAGATGAAGGTGGTGATCTCCCAGGCGTCCTCGCCATATCCATAGGTGTATAGCCTTCTTCCCTTGAGCATGGGTAGTGGCAATCCCAATGACTGCGAGAGTTGTGCCAACTGTCTTGCAAAGGGCCTTGGTGACTCAATCATTGCATACTCAGTCCTGACTTCTCCCATCTATCAATTAAAAGAGGAAAGTGTGAGAATAGCACATGGTAAAGATTTACGAGAGTGAAAGGCATAAGAGGAAAGACAAAGTTAATATAAGCTCTAATAATTCCATGGCTTCCTAATCCAAACCTAGGTCACGATCCTACAGTCGACACACGGGCTCTGATACCATCTTGTAACACCACAGTTCTGAAAAGACCGTAGCTTCTATGTGACATGGCAATCCCTGGATCGGTTCATTGGCCCACAATAGAATAAAGATGGATAACATAGCAAAATATCCGTGCATCATAAATAACGAAGATCCAGAGTATCATTATTACAATAAGGGCTTAGCTCAAGGCTAGCTCAGCTTATTCAAGTAGCAACATAAATAAAGTAAATCCTCCATTCTCCAAATTGCCCACAAGTGAACAAGTGCCGAGTGGAGTACCGTAGCCTAAATCGATCACTCAAAATCTGAATATCCTACAACATGAAACATAGCAGCCCCGAAGAGTTAATACATGGAATGTATGGCAAGTAGAGCTATTAAAGGAGACAATAGATCTAACATCTACATGCATATTTGGAAAGTGGAGCTATGGCTAGCTTGCATTTGCGAATACCTTTGTCCTACTTCCATAAACAGTTTTTGATTTTCTTTGAAAAGATCCCAATTAAGTTAAACCCATCAACATTAAAGCAATTAGGAAATTAGAATGAACGAGAAATATGTCATGAAATCAATATCAAGAAACTTAGATGTCCATAACCGGGGACACAGCTAATCGATTAGTTTATACACCCTGCAGGGGTTAGTACACTTTACCCATGTGACTTGGCCAGCCCAGCTCGTACCACCACTCTCATATTGGGTGATGATAGGGAGAAGTCCGAGAAGGGACCGTTCGGGAAGTAGCTCCCCAAACCCGACATGCATCGGTCCAACCTACCAAAATTCTACATCTCTGGATACGTGGGTTCGAGTTACCACAACCTACTGAGTCCAACCAACCGCCCATTCCATTATTGGCACATGGTTGTACATGTAAGCTACAAAATAAAGAAGCCAATCATTTTATCTTGATACCTGGGTGCCTTTCCGCAATGATACCACCAAAAATTATCAATCCCATCACACCTAGGAGATTCATTGATTAAGTTTTTTTTAGTTTTCGCAAACCAACACATTTAGAAACAACCTTCAGTGATGTAACCCAGCTCTCGTTCATCATTGCATGGCTAAGCACATCTACCAATGGTGGCTCATCTACAGGGAATCCCTACCACATACTAGGGCATAGCATAGCGATAGTAATTTCCTACACATGCATCTACAAAATACATGACAATGCATTGAAAATAGTAGGACAACAGCATAAACAAAGTAGCAACTACTTGCCTTGGCTGTAGTGGTCGAACGAACAATCCTCACAAGAGCAAGCGTTGCACTCGTCACAATCTACACGATACAATTGCAATCACATAAACAAACCAAACACAATCATATACAAGCATGACAATGAAAGATGCATGCATGACGAGATGAACAATGCTATAGTAGCTTTATACAATCTTATTCAGTATACCTACTGTATGCATGCATGGAAAATATTTTAAGTGCATAGAAAACAAGGCATGCAATTTTAAATGACCAACAATTGAGCTATAACCCAATTATTTAGCCACTTCTATTAAACTATTTGTAAAATCTTGGAAAAATATCCACTGTGTAAGCAACCTAAAATATAACCAGTACCAACTGGAATCACTCAAAAAGGATTTATATAATTCCCTAGATAATTAGAATACTCCAGTAATCCTTTTCATAGATTCTGCAAATTCCAGTACTGTAAGTCTACCCTTTTAATTCACTACAATATTCCTCTTGTTCTACTGATTCCAGGGACATCTTATTTGCAATTTTTGGAGTTTTAGAACTTTTACTATGAATTTAATACTCTAAAAAGTACATTAAACCGTTTAATTAATCGAGACAAATCCTTGCTGCAAAAATATGAAACAGCTGTACAGAAATATTCTACATGAAACACTGAATCCATACATATTTTATTTGCAATTTTTGGCCCAGTAGATTATTTCCTATCGATTTTACAAGATCTATCTAATTTCTGCCAAAATAAATCGAATTAAAACATCAGTCAAACTTTGACTGGCTTGACTGCGCTGACTAGTCAGCGGCCAGACCAGCCAGTCAACGGTCCATCTGGACCATTGGATCTAGATCAAATGGTAGGGAAGGCGGCGGCGTGCTCACTAGCGGTCAGTGGCGGCGGGGTGGCTCGGCGACGTCGGCGGCGGCGCTCGGGCGGTCTCCGGCGGCGGCGGTCGGTGCGACGGGCGTGCGGGGCGAGGTGGCGGGGCTCGTGGGGGTGGCGGCGTCGGGCGGCGGCTGGAGCGGTCGGCTGCGGTGGTGCGCTCCGGCGTGCTCGCGGGCGGCGTCGGGGCCTGCATCGAGGAGGGGAAAGGGGTCAGGGGACGGAGACAGTCGTCGGTGAGCGGGCGAGGCGGCGGGTCGGCGTCGACCGAGCTCAATGGCGGCAGCGACGCCTACCTCCGGTGAGAAATTGCGCAGCGACGGCGGCAGTTTAGGGTGTGGTTTTTGGGGGGTTTCGTAGAGGGGAACTAGGGGTTCATATGGGCGTTGGGGGAGCCGAAATCCAAACAAAATCGACGGAAATCGCGCTCAAGTCCGGTAGGGACTCTGCGTGTTTGTCGCTAGGGAAGGAGACGGGGCGAGGCCCGCGTGGCGGTGACTGGCGGGCGGCTGACGGGCGGGGCCCGCTCGTCAGCGGCTGGCAAGCGGCAGCGGCGCCTAGTATCTGCCGCGCGCGCGCTGCTGCTGCTGCGGGGCGCTGTGCTGGCAGGCCCCGGGTGGGCTGCTGGGCCTGTGGCCTGGCTGGCTGCGCCAGCGCGGTTTCCCCCCCCCCCCCCCCCGCCTTTTTTATTTTTCTTTTTCTTTTTCATGAACATTTCCTAACTGAAATTTTGTGTCTGAAACTGTCTATAAATAAGCTGAAAATTCAGATTGTCATAGAATTTGCTCCGAAGCTCCGATTTAGGGGATTCAAAGTGCTACGGGTTCGTGTCGGAACCCTCTACGCACCTGTGCCTTCCAAACAAATAAAATATACCATTCTAGCAGATGCAAGGTAGAAACCGAGCACTCAAGCATAGGTGACAAAATGCAAATGCAAGTGAGGTGTTTTGCCAAAACCTTTTCAAACTGAATTTTTGCAATGATGTTCATGATGTAATGACATGTATGCTATGCAGTACCAAATCTAAAATTTGGGATATGACATAACTATAGCACATGATTTCACTTTATCCCTAGTGAGGAAGCAAAAGAAAGGTAAAAACCAAAGTAGATCTTAAATATTATTTGTCACAATTCACTCTCCACCCCCATGCTACTCCATCTAACACACACTTCTCATACAAGTTGGATGAAAACAAGCAATTAAGAACGAGGTGCATTATGTGCATCTATCAAAACATCTTACAAAAAATAGATTCCAATCTCAAATATAAAATCATAGAACAAAGATCAACCACATAGGAATTACAAATATGACTATAATCATGTAGAGCGGCTCATATGGTACTAGATCTATGAAAAATGAGAGAGAGAGAGAGAGAGAGAGAGAGAGAGAGAGAGAGAGAGAGAGAGAGAGAGAGAGAGAGATACTGCCACAAACCCATAGCCAGGAGGTGGACTACTCCCTCTTCATCATGGTGATGGTGCTGGAGATGTTGGAGAGGGTGGATATCTCCCCGGAGGTGGATCCGATGGAGTTTCCCCCTCCAATCTTTGCCGGATCTGACTCTGTCTGGTGGTGTTTTCGTCTCTAGTGTGTTCTGGTGTCTCTCATCTTGAGGATGCCTCGAGGGGTCCTTATATAGGTATTTTTAGGTCAAGAGAACTCTGTGGGTGAAATAATTGAGGCGATCGAACGACCGAGGAGGAAACGAGCATGGGTGGCGTGCCCACCAGGTCTGGGCGCCATCTGGGCTCCTTTGGCCCTCCTATCCCTCCTGGCCTTCCTGGTGAAATTCTCATGCTCCAGATTCTTCTCATGGATAAATATTGGCATTCTCATAAGTTCAGGTCCATTTGACTTTGTTAAGGTCCTAAAACATCAAAAACAGGGTTTTATGCCTTGAAGGGTTATAACCAAAATAAAGGGGATCATTGGTAAATCCTCAAAAATCAATATAAAATAGTGATATAACATTATATATGATATAAATATGTGGGAAAACATGCTACCAAACTATAAAGTTCATGTATGCATTTTACATGCATCAACATCCCCAAGCTTAACCTATGCTTGTCCTCGAGCATGAAGGTGATAAAACTAGACATGGACTTTGGATTTTGTTACCTTTTCTTCCTTCATCATCATGTAGAGTTCACAGGCTCAATTCCTTTCAATGAAACATAATACGCAAGTGTATATTAAGTTGTATCTTTTACACATATATAAATATGTTGAACAATAAGATATTGTGTGATAAAACAAATGATGAAAAAAATAAACTTTCAAGCACACTTTGATGAACCTATAGAATTAGAGATTCTTTCCATGATTGGCATTGGTTTTTCATGCCTTTATTTTTGGGCTACTTCTTAGTTTCATTCCCTTGACTAGAAGACCCACTTCTTAGTTTTATGTCTTCCCTTGAGATGTTTTGCATCCCATACCGAAAGTAAGCATTGAATATATATGTTAATCCTCCATAAAGAATATAAAATAAGATTTTGAGCTATGTAGTTCATGTCAACAATACTAATAAGGATGGGTTCCAAGTATCTTTTATTTCAAAGCTTCATATGGTTTATGTACTACACATATTACAAGTTGATTGTTTCATGCATCTAGTCCATGACCTTGCACTCCTCATGCTACTCAACTTAGGCCTATCATTGTATACTCATGTTGTTCTTGTGAAACCGCATCACTGAAGTACCTCTTGCCCCTGTATAGCTACATGCCCACCTTATTTACTTTCTTTATAGCAATTGAACTTGAAGTTTATCTTCTATATCTAAATAGGAGTCCCCCACTACCATATTTCTCTCAACATGCAAGGCCTCCACATCAGCAAAGAAACTACCGGCCAAGTCATCCAACATGCATGAGTTATTTTTTTTTAAGTTCCACGCAGTTCAGTTTTGTCTACAGTCATCAAACCTCACCATGCGACCCATACATCCTACGCATTCTTCTCCCTTTAATACTCCAATATTCAAGAACGGTCTCTTTCCCTACCCATTAATCTCCACATGCACCCCTTCCTCTCCTCATTTAAATCTGCCGTGTGTCTGGATGCGTCTTCAAATCCTCTCCTCCTACTCTTCTCATTCCCGCATGTCAAGATCAGTCGACCGTGTGTTCTAATTTCGTTTTTGTTGCTCAGCAGTCGTCCTCCATTGAAGATGGCCACTTTCACCATCTTTTTTTCACGGCGGACAGATATTAATTTGCTCGCACATCAGGATGTTGTGTTTGACTTCGCTCTCTCACGTATTGCAGTTGATTCATCATTGGTTTTTTTTATCTGGTGAGTTCCCTGCCATAATCGATGCATATGCATCTGGTTATCTAATAGTTGGAGTTATTATCTGGTGGTCCTGTGGTTGAGTCGCCGTATTTCCATTTCTTAATCTGTGCTAGACATCTAATTCTGGGGAAAAGCATACACGCAGTTTAGGTAAAAAATCGACGCTTTTCTACTACTTGACGCGACCATTATCATTTAATCACGAGAGAAGATTCAGGTTGGAGGTCGTAGTTCATTGTAATTCTTACCTTTTGTATCAGTTATGTCTGTAAGGAATTTTCTAATATTTCCAATCCTCATATAATAATTCTCTCCTTTCTCTTTCCCTAACCCTATCATGAATCTACTTCATGCATCTGCATGAAGATTAAGAATTTGCGAGGTTTGATAGAAATTATATACATGGCCTTCAGGAGTATCAAAACATGCACAAGTGAGGTACGATATCAAAAGCTTTTTTTACATTTGTTGCAACATTTTCTTGATTAATCGCACAACCTGACCAGTGCAAATCACAATTAGAACGCCTTTTAGAGATTGCATCGATACCACTAATTATTCCGTTTATATCTTTTTGTCTACACCACTGTTGCATGTTACCTATTTCTGTTACCTAACTTCAGACAAAAGCACGTGGGTGCGCATGCTTTTCTCTGTGGTTATATTCATGTATTGCAGTAGTGCTTTGCCTCTCCCATCGATTTAAAATGTCGAATAAATATCTGGCACACTCTTTTTTAGCAAAATTAATCGTCTCTATGACCCATACCAGGCTTCAGCTTTATGCGGCTCCAATTCCCTCTTATTTTCATACTAATATAATATTATGGTGTTTCTTCTTTGTTATGCCTACTGCTTGTGTGTCCACCAATGCCAAGTGTTTTATCCCCCGTGCTTCTCAACACAATACTAAGTGGTGTATCCCCTAAGATGTGCAAAGCACATTATTTTTTTGTACAATTTGTCTCATCTCTCTTTTATAGTACAAAGGTTGTCTTCATACTCAGATTGTTGCAAACAAATATTGAATCAAGCATATATACATACTTGCCAGGCATATGCAGTAATTTTTCCGGTCGTGAAGGCGGGCGAATTATTCATATGTTCTGTTTTTTATGTAAGTTGTATCCAAATGTTATATAACTATATGCAAACCTCATTTGAAGTCATTTTAAGCCAACAAAGTATCCATAAGCAATTGTTTGAATGGTCATACTACCAAGTCGATTGCCTATTGAGTGTCAGGATGTCATGTTCTTGCTATTCTTCAATCTAGCAAAATGGGTGTGCTTAGCAATGCAGATGTGAATAACATCAAATGATCACAAGATTCCTAACATTTTCTCTTTATTATGTTCAACGTTATGTGCATATCCTTCAGAACTTTTTATACAAGGTACAAAATTCTGCAGCAACGCGCAGGGTATCATCTAGTTCATTTAGCAAAAGAGTTTCACATAATTCCTCGGTTATGTTCAAGGTGGGAGGGGGTAGTATCTCTACTCCATAAGTACAAGAAAACATACATATGAATCATATCAACAAGGATCATCATGTTGTAAGTTTCCACCATGTCATGCATGGTTTTGACTAGCGATTTAGGAGCGTTTTCTACCAACATGCCTACTCTAGTGTGCACACTTCATTTCACATCGGTGAAATCCATAGGTACAACTTAAACATGATTAATATTAAAAAAATATTGAAAATCTTTGTGCCATGCTAACATGGTTTAGCTAACAATAACTAATAAGATGTGAAGCACAAAATTTTCCATAGTGGTGTCACCCCAAACATTACTTTTTATGATCTTTAAAATACATGAAAATGGTGTTGTTAAGAGTGTTTGTAGGACTAACATATATAATGTACTTCAAATTAGCTTTGATACAAATGTGTGGATATGCCTAGTCTAGTTTTAAGGGGCTTGGAACAAGTCTTAGCTTGTGTAGAAAAAGGCTTAGCAAAAAGAGATCTAAAGAGTGTGCCATCTAGGTAATAATGTGAACATATGTTTTCTCACCTTACTTATTAATGTTGAACATAAATATTCACAAGCAAAGGATACAAATTAATATACATAAAACATATCATGCTTCATATAAAGTACTTGAGCTTAAGAACTAAAAATAACATGAATTTTAGCTTTTGTTTTTATCTCTCCTTTTTCTTTTATTCCATGGTATTCTTTCCAATCTTAATCTCATTAAGGTAGATTTTTTTCAGTATCTAAACATAAGCATTTTATAATAATGGTGGTGGCCTTTTATTGCAAAACAAAAGTAAAAAAATAAAACAGATGCTCCAAGTTTCTATGATAGTTCTATGTTGCTCAAAAACAAAGTTTAGAGGTTTGCAAACAGAGAGTTAAGGGGATCTAGTGGGGTGCCTAGGTAATCTCCAAGCTTATGGTTTTCACCATCATTGGATTGCTCTTGGTGTGATGTTCATCTATTCCCTATCAAAAAACTTCAACACAAAAAAAAAATTCTCCCATCTCTTCTCTGAGAGGTGACATTAGTGGTACAAGAGTATAATATTTGCTGCATATATATCAAAGACAAAATTCTTTCTAAATGTTCCATCAAGAATATAATGTTCCTACATATCCCTAGAATATAGTATGACTCATACAAACCATTTTAGGACATTTGGGAATGGTTAAAACAAAACATTGTAGAATCTGTCCAGATTTTCAGCAGTAGGAAAACAAAAAAAAATCCGCCCACTTAGAAATGCCAGGAATTTCACCCAATTTTTTTGCATAGAAAGGATGAAAAGTTCTAAATGTTGTATAAATTTGAGCGCAACTGGAGTTACAGAAAAATCTTGCACTGAAAACTGTTCTGCAAAAATTTATTGCTCCATATGTTTATCAACTTTTAAAACATACAAAATGGGTTCCACTTAGTACTTTATTAAAAACTACAGTAAGAAAACCAAAACAAAACTTCTCTTGCTACATCAAGAGTTCAAAACAAAAATCCAAAAAAATGATTTGGTTGCCTCCTGCAAAGTGCTTTTTATAGCCATATAGCTAGGCTTACTTACTTGGTTTAGGTGATATAGAATTCACTTGGTAGCTTGTGCTTCTTTGCTACCTCCTTCTTCCTTGGAAAGTGTTCCATACAATTTTTGTGAGGAAACTAAAACTTTACATTTCCTTCTTTTGCATCAATGACTGCACATGTGGTTCTTAAAAAGGGTCTACCAAGTATTAAAGGACTTGAGGCATTGATCCCCATGTACATGACAATAAAATCAACAGGAAAAATGTCATATGTAATTCAACCATAATATCTTGAAATTTTCCTAAGGCATGTTTAGTTGAATCATCAACAAGTAAAATATCTATTGAGCATTTTTCCATAGGTTTCAAATCAAGCAAATCATATAGATCTTTAGATAAAGCTGAGACACTAGATCCTAAATCTAGAATAGCATGGTGTATCTCTTTTCCAATAGTGATTAATATCTTGGGGATCCATACATACCCAATCTTAGGTGGTATCATAGCTTCTCTATTATATCTTTCAATCTTTTCTTTTATAACATAGTTTGCTAGGTAATAACCAAATCCTACTTGATGACCATTAAAAGATGGATCATTAGAATTTTTTTGCAACAAGTTAATGAGTTCATGCAAGCTAAATTTATGAAGATCAAGTAGAGGTTCTTTTGTTTCACTTATCATTTTAACTTCTTCAGCCTGTTTATCATTTTTTATCATTAGTGTTTCATTTTCCTCCATCATATTAAGAGTTTCCCATGATTTATATATCACTTCTTACACATACTTAATAGTTTCCTCATGGTTCTTTTGAGCTTTAATAAGATTTTTAAATGATGTGACCTCTTGTGTTAGGAGATCTACCCTTTCAAACGAAGCATCTTATCTTTCAAACTTAGCTATAAATTCATTGTTAAGTTCCTTTTGAGTGGCTATAAAGGATCTCATGGTGCTTTCTAATTCATTAGAAGCATTATTACCACTAGCATATTTATTAGGAACAAAAGGTGGCCTACCATATGAGTTATTGTAGTTGATCCCATATCCATTACTCCCAAAATTTCTTATGTAGTTGACATCTACACTTTCATTGGTGTTTGTTACTAATTCTTGTAGACGAATATTATCGGTATTTTTCTTAGATATGCAGGCAAATATGTCATTAAGTTTACTTCCTGTGGAGTCTATTTCTTCGATGGAGTTAACTTTCTTAGATGGGTTTGGTGCTCTTTCAGTATGCCATTAACTATGGTTGTGGAGCATGCTTTCTAGGATAGTTTTAGCTTCAGACACAGTTTTACTCATATAGGCACCCCTCGTAGCAGAATCTAAAATGCTTCTTCACATGATATTTAGGCCATTATAAAAACAATGCAATATGGTCCATTCATTTACTCTATGTGATGGCAAGATCTAAGCATGTTTTAACTCTCTCACAAGTTTGCTACATGCTCATTATCATTTTGTCTAAATAATAGGATACTATTTATATTTTGTAGGATCTTAATAGGTGGGTAGTATTTCTTAATGAAATCTTATTTTAGGTCATCCCAAGAGTTTTATACTAGCAGTAGGAAGTCATAAAAACCATTTTTTAGCTCTACCTCTTAGTGAAACTAACAATAGTTTAAGTTTGACAATGTCATTTTCCACATTTTTAAACTTTTGCATATCACAAATTTGACAGGAATCATGTAAATGCATAGAGGCATCCTCACTAGTACTCCCCCAAATTTTTCTTTAGTTATAAGATTTAAAAGACCAGGACTAACTTCAAAACTTTCAGCAGTAATTTCAGGAGTGGTAATAGGTCTAGCTAGGAATTGATCATTAGGGGTGTTTGTGTAGTCACAAAGTTTTGTTCCTCTTTCTACCATGTTTGCAAAATCTATAGTAATTTTTATGTGTTTCTGTGTTTTAAGAAAAACTTAAAAAGACTAAAGACAAGATAAAATAAACTACTTTGAAAATCTAAAAGGAGAAGAAAAATATCACAGTGGTGCAACCTCCCCAAGCTTGGGTTGTTGCACGAGTTGATGAAGATGACGGCGCCAGAAAATGTCTGGCAGTTGCAATGGGAAATAACTTTCTCTTCAAACTTGATGAGGATGCAGTTATGGTGTACCTTCGCCAACTCCCCAGCAACTACACCAGAAAATTGTCTAGCAGTTGCAGTGGGAGTTCACTTGTGCTTCACCACATAGCAACCAAAATGATGTATCTTTCTTGCAATTCCCCGGCAACGCCGCCAAAAAATTGTCTTGATGACAATAAGGCTGCCACTTTTCGTTGGGACTCCAAGTGCAAAGTGTTGCAGCAAGCATCTTTTACCCACAAGGGTGACTCAAGGGTTTATATCGAACTCTCAGGGAATTGGTTATGGAAGGATGTTTGTCTTCTCCTCTTCAAGCAACCTGTAAAGTAAAACAAAATGTCTTGTGTCCCCAACTCCACCAAGTGGTTATCAAGCACAAGGTTTCGTATTAGTACTATGAAATAAAATATGATACAAACTAAAGTAAATAAAGTAAAACAATGAAAACTAGATGATATGGGAGATAGTAGAGTTGTTTTGGGATTTTTATGAGTGATTGCAAATAGAGAAAGTGTTTTTGTATTTTCGAAATAATTAATTGCTGAAAATAAAAAAGATAGTGAATGCAATAGAAAGGTATTTCTTATGATAAAAATTGGACTGGGGTTTATGGGTTCACTTGTCTACTCTCTTTTTAGGCTATGGTGATCACAAAACAATTCATCAATGATAAAGACTTATGAAATTTTCTATATGTGCTTGATAAAAGAATTAATATGGGCATCACATTCTAATATTGAGATGGAATACATCTCTCTCTTATACTCCTCAAGAAAGGGAAATCTCCATGCAATATTGAATCAAGAACAAATCATAGTATAGCTTTAAGCAATAGTACATGATGTTTGAAATACAAATATGCTACCTTGATCTAACAAGGTTATCACACTGTCACATGATAACTATAGCACATGATTTCACTTTGTCCCTAGCGAGGCAGGAAAACAAAGGTAAAAACCAAAGTAGATCTTGAATATTATTTGTCACAATTCAATCTCCACCCCCATGCTACTCCATATAACGCATACTTCTCCCCATACAAGTTCTTGCATACAAGTTGGATCAAACAAGCAATTAAGAATGGGGTGCATGATATGCATCTATCAAAACATCTTACAAAAAATAGATTCCAATCTCAAATATGAAATCATAGAACAAAGATCCACCATATAGGAATTACAAATATGACCATAATCATGTAGAGCATCTCATATGGTACTAGATCTATGAAGAACGAGAGAGAGAGAGAGAGAGAGAGAGAGAGAGAGAGATACTTCCACAAACCCATAGCCTGGAGGTGGACTACTCCCTCTTCATCATGGTGATGATGCTGGAGATGTTGGAGAGGGTGGAGATTTCCCCGGAGGTTGCTCTGGCGGAGTTTCCCCCTCCAATCTTTGCCATATCTAAATCTGTCTGGTGATGTTTTTGTCTCTAGTGTGTTATGGTGTATCTCATCTCTAGGACGCCCCGGGGGGTCCTTATATTGGGATTTTTTAGGTCAAGAGAACTCCGTGGGAGAAAGAATCAAGGCGATCGGACGACCGAGGAGAAAACAAGCATGGGTGGCGCACCCACCAGGCCTAGGCGCACCACCTAGGATCGTTTGGCCCTCCTGGTGAGATTCTCGTGCTCTAGATGTTTCTCATGGATAAATATTGGCATTCCCAAAAGTTCAGGTCCATTTGACTTTGTTAAGGTCCTAAAACAACAAAAACATTGAAAACAGGGTTTTTCTGCCCTATAGGGTTATAACCAAAATAAAGAGGATCATTTGGTAAATCCCTAAAAATAAATATAAAAGGGATATAACATTATATATGATACAAATATATGGGAAAACATCTTAACAAACTGCAAAGTTCATGTATGCATTTTACATGCATCAATCGGTGGTGTACTAGGGTTTCCTCGACGGATTTTGTGCCTGAACCATACGCCTCACTTTTTGTTGTTTCTAAAGCTTTATTTGTCTGATAGATTGTGTAGTTGGCGTTATTGCGGTGTTATTGTAACCCGTGTAGATTTTTGCTTATCTATGTGAATGTGTTTCGCGACCTTGATAGAAATGGGGTAGGTTATGGTGTGGCATGTCGGTAGGTTTTTGCAATGTGTGTCCTGAACTTGCAAAATAGACAAATCACTACTGAATTTCATACCAAACTAGCAATACTTTGTGGATTATCATGCAATTTGTATCTTGGGTTGTTTCTTATACCCTGATTTTTCCTGTAAATACATGAAAGTTTGTTTGTTTATATGGCTAGGAGGAGAAAACTGAGGAGCAACGCTGACCCCCCTCACAAGGGGAAAGGTGTGCTGAAGCGTCGTATTGTAAGTGTTAACATGATGATAATGTCATGTTTTGTGTGTTTTTGGTAGCCCCTGATTGTGCTAGTAATCTGGTTACTGCATGGTCATATATTTTGTGGTGGATTGATGCTAACCTGAGAGTTTATGTTGGTTGTTAGAAGTTTTTATCCATTTAACTTGTACTGCCTGGTAGCTTTTCTGTTGTTAATACGGCATTTTTTTGTGTACAATTTGGCGGCTGCACATTAACCTCAGTTTTGTGATGTGCTTACAATTGTACCAATTTTTTATCTAGCGATTTCCTTTTCATGATCTGTTAATTGTTTGCTTACAATTTGGCATTTTCTATTTTGTTTTGCATTATGTTTTTTTCCCTTTTTTGTTGTTGTTAATATCGCATGTGTTTGTGTACAATATGGAAGCTGCACATTAACCTTCTTTTTTATGGTGTGATTGAAGTTGTTGGTTTTTTCCTGTGCTTACAAGTATACCAGTTTTTTACCTGACAGTTTCCTTTTCATAATGTGGTATTAGTCTGCTTATAATCTGGCAATTCTGTTAGTTTGCATTGTGTAACAGCGTAGTAGATTTGACATCATATCAGCACCTTTTTAGTCTATGCTCTTTATTTACCTGACAGCTGCATGTTCATAACCTGTCAGCTTCATGTTTACAATCTGGCAGCTCTTTTTGCACCTTAAGGATATGTATTCTTCTAGGCTCTTTATTCTCTTGTTTTTTTATGAATTTTCAACTTGTAATGCATAGGTGTTTAGTGGAGAGCAGAATAGAGCCTCTCATGCACTAATAACTGAGTTTTACCGTTCACACATCGACGATCAACGCATAGCCATGGTACATATGGGGCATGGAAGTTTTTTAGATATCAAGTGTGAGAAGTTGCACAACCCACTGATAGCCTGGTTTGCAAAGTGCTACAATCCTGCTAGGTGGGCGTTTGTTATCCCTTACTATGGAGTAACCCCTTTGACCTAGGAGTCGGTGCACGACATGATGGGCCTTCCGCGTGGACCGCTGGCTGTGAAGTACTACACAAATTTTGAGTTGGAAGCGAAGATCGCAGAGAGGCTTTTTTCCATGTGAAAGCAGTAGGCCGAAAGTCTCGGATCTCGGTACAAAGACTGCTGCCTACAATGCGGACGACAACACATTCAAAGAGTTTTGGTTTATGTATCTGATGTCAATAGTTATTACTCCTACCATAGATACCAAGATTAGCAACAAGTGCTATCTGATACTAGTGCGAATTAAATTTCTTGCACCATAGTTTTACTTCTGTTTGTGCATTTCTTTATCTCATTTTCTAATTTTCTATCCTGTTGACCCATTTTTTGTGTATTTTTTATCATAACAGGTTGATGTGGAGAATTCTCAAGAGATGAATTTGTGCAAATTTATTGCTGATGATCTCCATGATAATCTATCCAAAGGAAAGTATAGAAGGGTTGCTTACTTTACTACATGGTATGTTTTTCTAACATTGCATGACCTTCCATGTTTGTTCTTTTTAGGCAGTGACTTTTTTGGATGCCCATGTGTGATGTATTTTTACTTTATTAACCTGCCAGTTGTATTCATTTTAATGTGGTCACTTCTTTGTTATTATCTGGCAGCCACAAACCTTTTTGTATGGCATTTTTGTCTACTATTTGCCAATGTGGCAATTTAATGAAGCAGTCTGGCATCTCTGTGTGCTTATTTGTGGTCACTACATGTTCATAACCTGCCATCTGCAAACCTCTATATGTTACTTTGTATATGTGAATTTAATAATCTGGCATTCTTAACCAATCATTTTGGCAGCTATGGGTGTTTATTGTGGTCACTTGATGTTTTTGCGGCACTAGTAGAGAATATAGCACCAGTAGAGCCATCCATTGCTTGTTGATTATCATCCATCTCCGTGAACTGCAAAATAAGAGTACTTTTTCTGTCATTTACTAAATTTTGTCTTTTTTCCATGCAGGAATTAGATGATTATGGTCATGCAAATTGTAAAGAAGGGCTTGCTTAATGTTCAAAAAATTGACAGAAACATAATGAAGGAAAAAGGATCTGCATTTGTTTGTCATGGACCTCATCATATGCAACACAAAATCATCTTTTCTCAGTTGATTACCTGTTGGAAAGGAAAACAACCTGAACAAACCCCAGATATGTCTTATGTTATATTTTTAGTTATGTAGTTGTTTCTACTACCAATGGAATTAGCTTTTGGATTTGAACAAGATGCAAGATGCATGTGTTTGTTGCTACTGTTTTAATGCAGTAATTTTATTTTGTTGTACTTCTGGTATGTGAATTTCATGCAAACTTCTGATCATATGAAATTGGAACAAAGGGATGGGACACAGAGGATTCAGAGAAGTGGGAAGAGAGGGATGGGGCACAGGGGATTCACCTTTTTTGCACTGATATTTTTGTTGCTTCTACTTGGTATTCATGGGAAATTTTTGAGCTATGGAGATCTGCCTCTAGTTCTTCTTGGGTAGTTGGAATGTTTCAGATCTGTTTTTTAGTCTTGAGGGAGAAGAAGACTGGTGTTCTTTTTTAGAGGATAGGGGGTTGTTTTTTGCTAGGTCGTGGTGGTGGTTGTTGTTAGGATAGATCCTGGCATCTATAAAGTAGAACCACAACAGCTTCAGACCCACAACAGCTGTAAAGTAGAACCAAAGCTATTATAAAGTAGAACCACAGTAAAAGGTGTGTGCTACATCGGGCCCACAGGAGCAAAAGCAGCGGTCTAGACTCACGCTTGCGCGCTGCCACACACGCTCGTTCGGACATGCATTCTCCAGGTTGGCGTTTGCGCTGAGCGCGCGCATGTTTTTTGCATGCGCTGACGTCAGTCGCTGCACGGACCAGGGGTGCATGTGGCGCCGCCAGTTATTCCATTCCTTTTATCTTCCATGCTGGCTGCCACTACCATCCTGAAATCCCCTTGATGCCTTGTCCTTGGACCACCCAGATGCCAATCCCCTGCCATATTTCTCTCTCTAAGAGCATCTCTAGTCAGGCCCCCAATCAGGGATGCAAGTGAACAGTCCAATGGACTAGACGAACAGTCCGCCAGGTGCATGCATAGTTAGAAGATGATACATGATTAGAAGGTAAACTAGGATTAGAAAATTGAGACGAACAGGACGGGATGATTTGGCGGACGTCCGCCTGCATCCATACCCCCAACAACCCCTCCCTCCTAGAGGGCCTTTTTTGCGCCGCCAGAATTCTTCCCTTCTATCAGCCCCCAAGAGCCGAATTTCCGCTGAATTGGGCCAAAGTTTTTCCCAACATTACCAGGCCGAACCCAACATGTTGGGGGTCGCTCGGGGGAACTAGTGGAAGGAAAAGTGTACGCTGAAAATTCGCCTGGCAAGTGGTCCTACTCTGTCATTGAGCCGAACCATCATTGTCCTTGTCCTCTTGTCTTCTCTGTCGTGCTAATGGCCTGCACCGATCAGGCTTTTAGGCGAGCGGCCGTCACGTCCAGCCGTGGGCCATGCGGCTAATTAATGGCACACCACCACTTCCGTTTCCTTCCCACGCGTCTTGCTGTCTACACCCCACCCGCCCTCGCGCTCGCCCTATAAATCCCCACATTTTTCCTGGCGAGGTTCCACACCCACTCGAACCACAGCCACCAACCGACCCCCACCAGAGCACCACCGATGTCCAAGAGGTATCCGGTGACCAGGCAGTGGCCAAGGTCTTCGGCCGTTGCTGGCTTTAGGAGTGGGAGGAGCACCTCCTCTACAAGGCGGGCTATCCGGCACCGCCAGACTTTCGCTGCCTACCGACGTGGAAGATCAGCACCGGAGGCATGCTGGTTTTGCAAATTCCGCTCCGGTAGGAAAGCCAGGTACATCTCTAAGTTGGTGTCGGCACCGATCTTGAGCAGAGTAGAAATCATGGGATCCAGGGATGATGGTACAGTGTTCGCCGTGCTATTTGACGGGCACGACAAGGACATCTTGGTATTTGTTGTGTCCGTCAGGTTGGCGACGTGCTTGTCGTCAGAGTACAATGTGGAGTTGAGGCATCAGACACCCTATGGTTAAATGGAGGTGGTATTCTGTCCTAAGATAAATGCATCGCCGGGTGGCATGCCGTGACTAGAGATATGCATCGTTGCTTTATTGGGATAATCGACAGTCGAAGTTCACCGTGAAATACTAGCTTCATATCTAAAGGGTTGACTAGAGAATACCACATCTTAATCTTCTTGTGATGATCCTAAAGTATCACTTTGGGACATTATGTCTAATAGAAGGTACTGCCTTTTCTCTCTCCCATCATCAGGTATTACTGCATATGGGTCCACATCTAAAACAATATAGTACATAGTTGAACCAGCTTGCTGGTTCATAAACTACATCAGCAATACTTCTGGTAGCAAGATCTCAATCTGGTGTACCCACATCATCAGTAACAACAAACATTTCTAACTGACGTTTATCTAAGTATTTATCCTAAACCGGTTGAAGTTCATGTGAATACTCAATTTGTTTGTACGTCTCACTCTTATTCAACCACATTAATTTTTCCCTCTGATTGGATCCCTAAGTAATCCTAGCACGAAGCATGTCAATCAGCTACGAAATAGACACCATCTCCTTGAAAATCACAAGTATTATCACATCATGAGTGGTAACATTCCTCTCCAATCCAAAGTCTAACTTTGCAGTGTACTATTGAAATTTTATAGTGATACCATATAGATCCGCTGAATCGACTCTAGTTCATATATTTGGGAAAAAATAAGAATTTTTAGTGCAGTTTGTACTTTTTTCAGTAAATCAACTATAGGTAAGAAAAGGCACATATAGGAAAAGTTCACCTCTTGCTCCTATCGCCGAAGGTAGATTTCTTCCTAGAACTCTCGCCACTCTTCGAGATCTTGGGCGGCGCTCCCCCAATCCTAAAGCCGCAGCAGGGCTAGATCTTTTCTTCACCAGGCTGCTCGAAGGCACCTGGTTACAAGACTTCTGGTTCACCTCCTGGCTCCCCCAGGTAGAACTCCTCGCCGTTGCTTCAATGCCCCGATGTAGAGCCCAGGAATCTGGGGCGGGCGGACCTGGCTTGGGTTTCGTGGGGCGCCTACCTTGCCGGCCTAGCTAACTCCCTCATTCACCTTTCTAGACATTGCTAGGAGCCATAGAGAGAGGGAGAAACAGGAACGCCAAGGCCGCCCCCGTCGAAATTAGACTCAGAGCTAGGGTATGTAGAGTATAGAAAGGGAACACATGCTACAACAACAGCTGGTAAACATACACACACACGCACTGGTATAACAGGATTAACCCGACAGACGGGACCCATCCGTCTCTATAATGGGAAAGTCACGAGAAAGATTGGTTTGACCAAAATTTGTGCCTCTCGGTGATTGGCGCACCAAATTTACAAACCAAAATAATTACATGCAACTCTTGCCCATGCGAAAAGCGGGATCTTAAAGTGCTTGGTTTACAGGAAACTGAGTACCAAACGCACCTCACTCCTGGGTCGCTCTCGCGCGATATCGGCTACGGAGGCCCCCATCCCTAGTCCAAAAAAAACCCTAGATCCGGCCTTCCCTTGCTTCTGCTGCCGCCGGCGATGACGGTGGTGACGGCGCCCGGCCGCCGAAGGCAGGGGCAAGGAGGGAAAGCCCTGACGCCCCTCTACGCGTGGAGAGACGGCTGATCAGGATCTTGAACGGGGCATGGCGGCATGGAGGTTGGCGGGACGGAGGAGCAGGGTTGGTGGCGCGCAGCAAGCGTGGCCGCGCGGGAGAAGGCATCGGCGGTGCGCATGCGGCCCTGTGGGACCAGTTTTTTGGGCTGTTCAGGTCTAGCTCGGCGGCGGGCGTCACGGAGGAGGGCGAGGTGGCGGCGCTGGAATGCCTAAGCTGGCGTCGGTGGTGCTCTGATGACCCACAAGTATAGGGGGTGTATCGTAGTACTTTCGATAAATAGGAGTATCGATCCCAACGAGAAGCAGAAGGTGTTGACTAGTGGTATGGAGCAGGAAATATCAGTAAATACTTAGCAAACGAATTTTTAGGGGTTTTCTGAATAAGCAAGGAAACAAAGTGCAAGTAATAAAGACAACGAAAAAACATAGCAAGTAGCCCAATCCTTTCTTAGCAAAGGACAAGCCGGTGGAAATACTTATAAGGACCAAACGTTCTTGAGGACACATGGGAATTCTGTCAAGTGCTTTCGCTTCAAATAGCTGAGTAGTCTTCTTTGGTGTTGTAAGTGTTGTGTGGGTGAACCTGTGCTAATATACCGACCTTACTTGGACTAATACATACTTATGATTAAACCCGCTGCAAGAATCCGTAACTATAGGAAAGCAATTAAGATATAAACCTAACCACAGCTTTAAACTCTGAGATCCTACACTCCCTTATGCAATGGTGTCCTAACGGGGGTTCAGGTTTCTGTCACTCCTGAAACCCCACAATTAGTAGCCAAATACACAATGCATTCCCCTAGGCCCATAAATGGTGAAGTATCATGTAGTCGACGTTCACATGACACCACTAGAAGAATAGCACCACAACTTAAATACTAAACCATTGAATAATATCTCAACACAAATCCACTACTAGCAACATGACTTCTCCCATGTCCTCAAGAACTAAACGAACTACTCACAAGACATCATATGTATCAAGATCAAAGATGATATGGTGATGGGTAACAATCTGAACATAAACAATAATCTAATGGTTCCACTCACAAGCATCAACTACAATAGTAATCAACACCAGGAAAGTTTCCCCTAAGAACTATGCAAGAATTCAACACAATTGTTACAGCGGGATGGAGTGGTGATGATGGTGTTGGTGGAGATGATGGTGTGGAGGATGATGATGATCCCTATGAAGTCTAGCTTGATGATGGTGTTGATGGCGATGATCTCCCCTTCCGGGAAGGAATTTCCCCGGCAGCCGGAGAGCTCTTTCTCTCTCGGTATTTTCCGCCCCGTAGAGGCGGTGGAATCTTTCTGTGGTCGCTCTGAAGGGAATATGCCCTGAGAGGCAATAATAAAGTGTTTATTATGTGTATTCCAAGTATATGATAGATATTTATTTTGCTTGCTATAATTGTATTAATACGGAAACATTAATACATGTGTGTTTAATAAACAAACAGAAAGTTCCTAGTTATGCCTCTCTCATAAACTAGCTCGTTGATTAACAAGATGATCAAGGTTTCCTGATCATGGACATTGGATGTTGTTAATAATGGGATCACGACATTAGTGTAATGGTGTGATGAACATTCATCCGAAGTATAGCATTACGATCAAAGTCATTGAGTTTATATTGCTATAACATCTTACGAAGTGATCCTAATCCTTAGACCATGAGATCATGTCAATCACTAACACCCGAAGAGTTTCTTGATAACATCAAACGTCACACCGTAACAGGATGATTATAAAGATGGATTCAGAACTAATAAAGTGTTATGTTGAGGCTCATGGATCGAGAGTGGAATTTGTTCATCCCGATGACGGATAGATATACTCTGGGCTCTCTCGGTGATATTACATTGATTAGCTTGGAAGCAAGTGATTTGATCACTAGAATGTTATATCACGGGAACGAGAAAAGATTGCATGTCGGTAACGAGATCAAACCAGGTATGGAGATACCGATGATCGAATCTCGTACATGTAATATATCATGAAACAAAGGGATTAAGATACTAGCGTAAAAGGTTCCGATGATCACAAGAAAGTCATCGTTGAATGTGTGGGAGTCAGTATGGGTCTCCAGATCCCGCTTCTGATTATTGATCCGAGAGGGGTCTCGATCATGTCCGCATTATTCACGAACCGTAGGGTGACACACTTAAGAGACACTGACATCCAATTGGAGCAAAAGTTTCATGCCGAAAGAATGAACAAGCGCAGGAATTTATTTCACTAGATACCGAAACAGGTTTTCGGGTGAAATTGCATAAAGTGGTTATGCATGTGAAATGGAATTCTAGCAAGGGGTTATTTTTGAATGTTTGTCATTAAAGTAATTGAAAAAATTCTGAATAAAATAAAAGAGTTTTATTTAAGGAGAGTTTGCATTAAATTTGGTGGAAATTTAATGGGAATTTGAGTGGACTTTTGAGTGGAGGGAATTTAAAGGAGATTTGTGAGTGGAGTGTCCACCCACATGAAGAGGGGAGGGCAAGGGGCAGCCCCATGCACCGGCCACACCCTTGGGGTTCCGCCCTCCTCCTATAAAAGGATCCCCCTCCTCACTTGTCTCTCACACCTCCTCGCGAAGGATCTCTCTCCTCCTCTAGAATTTATCCCCCATGGTCTCGAACTAGCGAGATACATGTTCCCGGTGGCTATTCGGCAAGAAAGAGTTGTGCTTCCGCTGCATCGCTGGAGCAAGGAGGCAGAGGTTGCTCGGTGCCTCGAACGTGTGTGCGAGCACGGATGTGCTGCTGATTTGCGGAGCTAGGACTTCCTCTCGATCTTGAGATCGGCAAGAGATCGTCTACATCAACCACGAGTTGAACTCGTTAAGCTTTGTCGGTCTTCAAGGGTATGTTCTCTACGGATATACATCCTCCCGTTGTTTGTATCTAGTAGATAGATCTTGGTACATAGTTCACATCGTAGGAAAATTTTTGTTTTCTATGCTGCGAACCGTACAGTGGTGTCAGAGCCGGATCTATGCGTAGATACTTTACACGGGTAGTACACATATGAGTATGTGGGCGATGATGATCATGTTGTTGCTCCTTTGTTGTAATTTTGGATATTGGTGGCATAGTGGGATGAAGCGGCCCGGACAAACTTTACATGTCCTCGCACATGAGACCTGTTCCACGCTTGACATGCAACTAGTTTGCATAAGTGGCTAGCGGGTGTCTGTCTCTCCTACTATAGTCAATATCTATTTTGCAAGCGAGTTGTCAACAATTTGGTTATCCTCGTTGTGGTTCATGTTCGTAGGTAAGAACGGTTCTATCTCGAAAGCCCTAAGCCACGTAAAACTTGCAATGGATAAATTAGAGGCGTCTAGTTTAGATTGTTGCTGGGCTAGTGTTATGATATGGTAGTGTTGTAAGTAGAAGTATGAGATGATACTCTTACAACACACATAGCGTGTAAACTCCATAAACCTTGGATTTACACATATAGGTATGATAGTGATCATACCACGATGCACATGATAGAGATCATCTGCGGGAACCATATCATTTCACTAATAAACATGTGATGTTTGATAGCATATTATATTGCTTGTTTAGCGCTTTGTTATCATAATAAGATGATTCCTCTTTTAAATATCAAGATAAGAATGTGTTCTTCCTTTAGTATGCACCGATTATGTCTTCGTCGCTCCAAGACATCTCGTGATGATCGGGTGTTCTTGGATCCATGACCATATTTCGGGTGTAAAACAGTTACACACACGAATACTAAGGTTCTAACTTGGCGAGCCTAGCATGTACAGACATGGCCTCGGAACACGGACCTAAAGGTTAAGCATGAGTCATATAGTTGATATGATGCCCATTTGATGCTCGCCTTTGAAGCTACACCAACTCACGTGGTGATCGGACTTGGTGTAGTGGATTTGGTTCATGTAATCACCAAAAAGGCACGAGGGATGTCGTTTTTGAGTGGGAGTTCATTCGTAATATGGATTAGTTGAACTCAATCTATCATACACTTAGTCTAAACTTTACAAATTCTGTTGTAGATGGCACCACCTGCTTTTAATTTCAATGTGTTCATGGAGAAAGAGAAACTAGCAACGAACGGTAGCAACTTTACCGAATGGGCCATGAATTTGAGGATTCTCCTCTCTGCTGCACAAAAGCAATACGTGCTAGAAGCGCCGTTAGGCCCCCCACCTTTAGATGATGCCCCTGACGAGGAGAAGAATGTCTATCAGACTCGTCAGGAGGACCACAACTTAGTTCATTGCGGCATATTGTATGGGCTAGAGCCGGAACTTCGAAAGCGTTTCGAAAATGGAAATGCTTTTGATAGAATGGGTGAGTTGAAAATGATTTTCGACACACATGCTGCTGTAGAGAGCTACAACGCTTCAGAAAAGTTCTTTAGCTGCATGATGGAAGAGCACAACTCAGTTAGTGAGCATGTACTCAAGATGTCGGGTTACGCCGATAAGCTTGTGTCCTTGGGAATATCGATTCCCATTGACTTAGGCATCCATCGTGTTCTCCAGTCTCTGCCACCTAGCTATAAGAGCTTCGTGATGAACTATAATATGCAAGGCATGAAGAAGTCTCTCCCTGAGCTTCTGTCAATGCTTAAAACTGCAGAAGTGGAGATCAAAAAGGAACATCAAGTGTTGATAATCAATAGGAACACTGGTTTCAAGAAAGACAAGAAGGGAAAATGGAAGGGAAGTAAGGGCGGCAAGCCTGTTGCCGTGCCTGAAAAGAAACCCCGAGTTGGACCTAAGTCTGATACTGAGTGCTACTATTGTAAGGGAACTGGCCACTGGAAGCGCAACTGCCCCAAGTATCTGGCAGACAAGAAGGCCGGCAAGGCAAACAAAGGTATATATGATATACATGTTATTGATGTGTACTTGACTAGTGCTCGCAGTAGCACCTGGGTATTTGATACCGGTTCAGTTGCTAATATTTGTAACTCGAATCAGGGGCTGCGGAACAAGCGACCGCTAGCAAGGGGTGAGGTCAAGATGCGTGTCGGCAATGGATCAAGCGTTGATGTGATCGCCGTCGGAACGCTGCCTCTCCACTTGCCATCATGATTAGTTATAAACTTGAATAATTGTTATCTGGTGCCTGCACTGAGCATGAACATTGTATCTGGATCGTGTTTGATGCGAAGTGGTTATTCATTTAAATCCGAGAACAATGGTTGTTCCATTTATATGAATGAAATCTTTTATGGTCATGCACCGATGATGAATGGTTTATTTCTATTAGATCTCGATGATAATGTTACACATATTCATAATGTTGATTCTAAAAGGATTAAACTTAATGATGATATATCCGCATATATGTGTCACTGCCGTCTAGGTCATATTGGCGTTAAACGCATGAAGAATCTCCATTCGGATGGACTTTTGGAATCACTTGATTTTGAATCATTTGATACATGTGAGCCATGCCTTATGGGCAAGATGACTAGAACGCCGTTTTCCGGTTCAATGGAACGGGCGACAGATTTATTGGAAATCATACATTCTGATGTATGTGGTCCAATGAGTGTGTCAGCGCGAGGTGGATATCGTTATTTTGTTACTTTCACGGATGATTTGAGTAGATACGGTTATATCTACTTGATGAAACACAAGTCTGAAACCTTTGAAAAGTTCAAGAAATTTCAGAATGAAGTGGAAAATCATCGTAATAGAAAGATCAAATTTCTACGGTCCGACTGTGGAGGTGAGTATCTAAGTTACGAGTTTAGAACTCACATGAAAGAGTGTGGAATTGTTTCACAACTCACGCCTGCCGGAACACCACAGCGAAATGGTGTGTCGGAACGTCGTAATCGTACTTTATTAGATATGGTTCGATCTATGATGTCTCTGACGGACTTGTCGTTGTCATTTTGGGGTTATGCACTAGAAACTGCTGCATTCACTTTAAATCGGGCACCATCTAAATCCGTTGAAAAGACGCCGTATGAATTGTGGTTTGGAAACAAACCTAAGCTGTCTTTTCTTAAAGTTTGGGGATGCGATGTTTATGTGAAGAAACTTCAACCAGATAAACTCGAACCCAAAGCGGAAAAATACGTCTTCATAGGATACCCTAAGGAAACTATTGGGTATTCCTTCTATCACAGATCCGAGGGAAAGGTTTTTGTTGCCAAGAATGGATCCTTTCTAGAGAAAGAGTTTCTTGCAAAAGGTGTGAGTAGTCGGAAGGTAGAACTCGAAGAGGTTATTGAACCATCTCTTCAAAGTATGGCGAGTAGCACAGCGCCGGAAGTTGTTCCGGAGTTGGCTCCACCTATTGAAGAGGGAACTAATGATAATGATCATGAAACTCCGAAAGAGAGTACTACCGAACCTCGCAGGTCAAGCAGGACGCGTGCAGCTCCCGAGCTGTACGGAAATCCTGTCATGAATTTCATGGTTGATGAAAATGATGACCCTGCGACGTATGAAGAAGCGATGATGAGCCCGGATTCCAACAAATGGTTAGAAGCCATGAAATCCGAGATGGAATCCATGTATGAAAATCAAGTTTGGAACTTGGTGGACTTACCTCACGACCGAAAGGCCGTGGAGAACAAATGGATTTTCAAAAGGAAAACTGATGCTGATGGTAATGTAACTGTCTATAAAGCTCGACTTGTTGCAAAGGGGTTTCGAAAAATTCAAGGAGTTGACTACGATGAGACATTCTCTCCTGTAGCGATGCTAAAGTCAGTCAGGATTATGTTAGCAATTGCTGCATATTTCGAGTATGAGATATGGCAGATGGATGTCAAACCCGCGTTTCTCAATGGTAATATTGAAGAAGAGTTGTATATGATACAACCAAAGGGTTTTGTCGATCCTAAGAATGCTAACAAGGTGTGCAAGCTTCAGCGATCCATCTATGGATTGAAGCAAGCATCACGAAGTTGGAATCTCCGCTTTGATGAGGTGATCAAAGAGTTTGGATTTGTCCAAACTTATGGAGAAGCTTGTATTTACAAGAAAGTGAGTGGGAGCAATGTGTCATTTCTGATATTATATGTGGATGACATATTATTGATCGGAAATGATATAGATCTTTTAAATAGTGTTAAAAGTTATCTAAACAGCAAATTTTCAATGAAGGACCTAGGTGAAGCGTCATACATATTAGGCATAAAGATCTATAGAGATAGATCTAGGCGCCTAATAGGGCTATCACAAAGTACATACCTTGATAAGATTTTAAAGAAGTTTAAAATGGACGGAAGTAAGAAGGGGTTCTTACCTATGTTGCAAGGCAAGACATTGAATAAGACTCAAAGTCCGGCTTCGGCGGAAGAAAGAGAGATAATGGACAAAGTCCCCTATGCTTCAGCCATAGGCTCTATAATGTACGCCATGCTATGTACAAGACCGGATGTGGCACATGCTATTAGTTTGACTAGTAGGTACCAATCGGATCCAGGTTCGGAACACTGGATAGCGGTCAAGAATATCCTTAAGTACTTACGAAGAACTAAGGATATGTTTCTTGTATACGGAGGTGAAGAAGAGCTCGTTGCTAAGTGTTATGTTGACGCTAGCTTTGACACCGATCCGGATGACTCTAAGTCTCAATCCGGATACGTATTTCTCATGAATGGCGGAGCGGTTAGTTGGAGGAGCTCCAAACAACCTGTGGTAGCGGGATCAACAACGGAGGCCGAATATGTTGCTGCTTCAGAAGCGGCTCAGGAAGCAGTTTGGATGAAGGAGTTCATATCCGAACTAGGAGTGGTTGCAAACGCGTTGGACCCAATGGTGATCTATTGTGACAACAATGGTGCAATTGCCAATGCCAAAGAACCAAGGTCTCATAAGCATTCCAAGCATATTAAGCGCCGGTTTCACTCCATCCGCGAGCATGTCAAGGATGGAGATATAAAGATTTGTAAAGTACATACGGATCTCAATGTAGCAGATCCGTTGACTAAAACTCTCCCTAGAGCAAAACATGATCAACACCAGAACTCAATGGGTGTTAGATTTATCACTATGTAACTAGATTATTGTCTCTAGTGCAAGTGGGAGACTGAAGGGAATATGCCCTGAGAGGCAATAATAAAGTGTTTATTATGTGTATTCCAAGTATATGATAGATGTTTATTTTTCATGCTATAATTGTATTAATACGGAAACATTAATACATGTGTGTTTAATAAACAAACAGAAAGTTCCTAGTTATGCCTCTCTCATAAACTAGCTCGTTGATTAACAAGATGATCAAGGTTTCCTGATCATGGACATTGGATGTTGTTAATAATGGGATCACAACATTAGTGTAATGGTGTGATGAACATTCATCCGAAGTATAGCATTACGATCAAAGTCATTGAGTTTATATTGCTATAACAACTTACGAAGTGATCCTAATCCTTAGACCATGAGATCATGTCAATCACTAACACCGGAATAGTTTCTTGATAACATCAAACGTCACACCGTAATAGGGTGATTATAAAGATGGATTTGGAACTAATAAAGTGTTATGTTGAGGCTCATGGATCGAGAGTGGAATTTGTTCATCCCGATGACGAATAGATATACTCTGGGCCCTCTCGGTGATATCACATTGATTAGCTTGCAAGCAAGTGATTTGATCACTAGAATGTTATATCACGGGAACGAGAAAAGAGTGCATGTCGGTAATCTGGGACATGTAATATATCGTGAAGCAAAGGGATTAAGATACTAGCATAAAAGGTTCCGACGATCACAAGAAAGTCATCGTTGAATGTGTGGGAGTCAGTATGGGTCTCCAGATCCCGCTTATGATTATTGATCCGAGAGGGGTCTCGATCATGTCCGCATTATTCACGAACCGTAGGGTGACGCACTTAAGAGACACCGACATCCAATTGGAGCAAAAGTTTCATGCCGAAAGAATGAACAAGCGCAAGAATTTATTTCACTAGATACCGAAACAGGTTTTCGGGTGAAATTGCATAAAGTGGTTATGCATGTGAAATGGAATTCTAGCAAGGAGTTATTTGTGAATGTTTGTCATTAAAGTAATTGACAAAATTCTGAATAAAATAAAAGATTTTTATTTAATGAGAGTTTGCATTAAATTTGGTGGAAATTTAATGGGAATTTGAGTGGACTTTTGAGTGGAGGGAATTTAAAGGAGATTTGTGAGTGGAGTGTCCACCCACATGAAGAGGGGAGGGCAAGGGGGCAGCCCCATGCGCCGGCCACCCCCTTGGGGTTCCCCCCTCCTCCTATAAAAGGAGCCCCCCTCCTCACTTGTCTCTCACACCTCCTCGTGAAGGATCTCTCCCCCCCTCTAGAATTTATCCCCCATGATCTCGGACTAGCGAGATACATGTTCCCGGTGGCTATTCGGCAAGAAAGAGTTGTGCTTCCGCTGCATCGCTGGAGCGAGGAGGCGGAGGTTGCTCGGTGCCTCAAACGTGTGTGCGAGCGCGGATGTGCTGCTGATTTGCGGCGCTAGAACTTCCTCTCGATCTTGAGATCGGCAAGAGATCGTCTACATCAACCACGAGTTGAACTCGTTAAGCTTTGTAGGTCTTCAAGGGTATGTTCTCTACGGATATACATCCGCCCGTTGTTTGTATCTAGTAGATAGATCTTGGTACATAGTTCACATCATAGGAAAATTTTTGTTTTCTATGCTGCGAACCCTACACGCTCCCCGTGTTTTAGGTTTTCGAGGAGAAGATATAGGCGAGAGGGCGGAGCCAGAGGTGGGCCAGGTGGGCCACACCCCCTATAAGCGCGGTGTAGGGGTGGCTCGCGCCTGGGGGGTGTGGGCCCCCTATGGCCCATCTTCGCCCTCCTTCTGGCTTCCTTCGTCTTCTGGGGAAATAATGATTTTCCGTAAATTTTCTGGTATTTTGCTGATCTTCGCGAAATTGCATTGAAACACCTCTTTTTCCATCAGAATCCTGACTCTGGCAGTTCATCCTCCAAGAATCATCTAACATGCAAAAACAAATAAAAAGACATAAGTAACACCTCTTAATATAAAATATATCAATGAATAGAGGCAAATTATGATATAGAATGGTGATGCAAATTGGACGTATCATGCTCCTTGTGGCCTAAGGACCATGCTTGGAGGCGGCGGCACGGGCCCGATCTGGGCCCGCAGGGCTACAACCATGGCGCACATCGGGGGCTATATCAACCTCGGTGCGAGTAGCTCAGGCTGTTATGGTGTGCTACTGGTTCCTGGAGGCCGCGGGAGTTGGTTGCGGGAGGTTTGGAGGTGCATAAGGTTGTCTCGGCGTCGGTGCATTGGCATGCCTGTGTTGCGGCGGCAGGGGCTTGATTCGGGATGACCTTAGTCCGGAGGACAGCATCGGCTGCATGCATTTTGCTTGCTCAGGCCCGCAAAAGCGTGAGATGAATGGCACTGGGGTGAGGTGTTGCATGCTCCCGCTACCTGCGGAGAAGAGGAAGTACACTGCGAGTGGGGTAGCACGCCAGGCTTGGCAGCACCGGCAAGGTCATGTGAAAGCGGTTGCGTCATCTAGCGCAGGGAGGAGGTCTGAGGAGAGGTGGTCGGACACGAAGGTAGAGGCAGCGGGATGGTGTGGATCCACACATGGCGGCTGATTGGCTCCTGGTTGGGTTAGTGTAAGTGAGGCTGTCGGTGAAAGCCGTGCTCCAGATAGAGTCAGAGCGATCGATGGCGGCACCTATGGGTGTCACTTCCTTGTTGAAGGCATCGACTCAGTAGCTCTCACTTGCCTATCCCGACATGCCCTGGGGGAAACCCCACATCCGTCTCCGGATGGGACGATGGCAGCGCCACTTGGCGTCGTGTTCCCTGTTGAGGGCATTGTTTTAAATTTGGAGCCAATTAGAGGGACATGTGGCCCGAGAGGTTGTGTGGTGGCAGCAGTTGGAGCCTCCTCCACATACCAGGAGTGTCAGATGAGCCCTTTGATCTTTGCTCGTGGGTTTAGAGAGACACTTGTTCTCTTCATGGCTTGTCGTTTCTCTCTGGCGTCGTTGAGGTTTGGCCAAATGCTCATATTCGGCATCTTATATGTGTTTGGTGTTTTAGGTGTGGCTTGCCTTTGTTCAGGGTTTTCACCTGGTTTTCCCCATATAAACCAAGCAGTTCGTTTTCTATCTAATCGATAAATTTAGCAGTTCTCCTGCTAACATAAAAAAAAGTGAAACGTCCCCCAGATTGGTAAATTTGTGACAAGATTACCAGAAATGATAGCGAATCGCAAAACTTGATAGTTCTGCATAATTTACTCCACTCAACCATACCGATGTTTGTTTATGACTTAAGCTCCGGTGAGAGTGGCAATTATCTTCCATAAAAGCACCATGGTCCCTATGCATGTCCCTATGAACTTATCTCGGCTTGTCGCTGGCTGCTGAGAAGCTCAGGATTGCCCACTTCGCGCCTCTAATCGCTAAGGTCGACAAATACCTCTCGAGTCGGATTGTGCTCCTCAACGTTGTGCTTGATGCCATGCCCACCTTCGCCATGGGCGCTGTCGAGATCCCTGCCCCCTGATTCGTGCCATTGAAGGGTTGCGGCATGCTTTCTTGTGGGATATGAAGGAGAAAGTCAGTGGTGTCAAGTGTATGGTTGCCTGGGATGCTGTCTATCGGCCGAAATCTGAAGGAGGCATGGGGATCAAGAACCTTGCCGCAAAGAACGAGTGCCTCCAGCTGAAACTGGTCCACCGCCTACATGCTGACCATGATGCTCCTTGGCCACGCTAGGCCTAGAGCCTGTCCGATGGGAAGAGGCTCGTTGGCCACCACTGGGCATGTCTGTCTAAGCTGATGCCCATGTACAGAAGCATCTCCTCATCGACCGTGGGCAACAGACGGTGCACGTCCTTCTAGCTGGATACTTGGATCGAGAGGCAACTGCTAAGTGACAGTTTCCCTGCCCTCTTCTCTCATGCCTCAACCCTGATACCGACGTTCACTCCGTCGTCACCAGGGGGATCCATCAGGCGCAACTCGGCGGGTGAGCGGCAGCTGCGCCTGCTCTCTCCAATCCACCTCACCGCCGCTGATGATGTGCGGGTGCTGGCGCGCTGCCGTAAGAAGACGTGTGCCCTGGACGCTGTGGGTTTCTATAAACTCCGAAACTGGGGTGGCGTCGGCGCCCCATTCCATGATTTTGTTTGGCTGAATCATGCCCCGTCCAAGGTGCAGTTCTTCGCCTGGCTCCTCTCACAGGCTCGAATCCAATCAAGAGCCGCTCTTCTCTGGAAAAGAATCCTCTCGGCGAACGAGGCTGACTGTCCCATCTGCCATGCCCCTCTCAAGGCTAGTGATCACACTAGTGATCACATTATGTTCGGTTGCGGCTTCGCTCAAAGGTTCTGGGCGTCAGCTGGGTTCAGTTTTCCACCTGAGGCTGAACTGCAGATGCTCTACTCCTATGATCCTCCCTCGTCTGTGCCTGCTGCCACCGCCTCGACTTTCACCTTGCTGTGTTGCTGGAATCTGTGGAAGCACCGCAATGCCGTGGCCTTCAGAGATCAGGCCCCAGCAACCCCCTTGTTCTTCGGATGTGTCACGATGATGCTGTACTGTAGAGAATGTGTTTGCTTTCTTTTTTTTGAGGGAAATGAGAGTGGCAATTCATAAGTTGACACATCTGCAAATTGGATTGGATCATGATCAGTTTGAGATGGTAAATCTTTACACACAGAGAGAGCTATAGCGGTAATGGTTGCGAGCCATGGCACACTAGGACATCCCGTGGATCGAGTGGAGCTAGCAAGTCTGTCTGCTGGTGCCCACGGAGCAGCAGCAGCTACTACTCTACTAGTACTGGTACTAGCTAGCTAGCTCACTCGGGGGACGGTGAGCGGCATGTCGGTGCTGGCCATCCTGCCGGAGCCGGCGAGCGAGAGCCTACCGGGGAACACGTCGACGCGGCCGAACGCGTCGGTGCCGGGCGGGCACTCGAGCGCAGCCTCCAGGGTGCGGTGGTGCACGCCGCGCGCGTCCACGGCGTACCCGCCCTTGTGGTCATGCCCGGCAAGGCACGCCGCGACGCAGCCGTGCCGGTGCACCACGGCCAGCGCCTCCTCGTAATTCCACATCAGCCCCGCCGGGGACACCGCGCCCGGGTGGAGCGGCAGGTGGCTGCACACCACCACGGTCTCCCCGCGCCGCGCCGCGCTCCGCAGGGCGCCGTCCAGCCACCGCAGCTGCTCCTCGCCGACGCCCCCGTTGAACATCACGAACCGCCGGTCCTCCCCGGCCAGTCCGGTCGGGCTGTTCTTGTCTGCGTTCGGGTTCCGCTCCTCCAGGAACCTCCTCGCCGCCAGCGCCACGGGGTGGTCGCGCGGCCACCCGACGGTGCTGAAGTCGTACGCGTCCAGGACCACGAACCTGTACCCGGGCCACGGCGAGAAGTCGTAGTAGGCGCGGCCCGGCATCCGCAGCACGGACACCAGCTCGCTCCGCGGGAGGTTGTACAGGCAGTGGTTGCCGAGCATGTGGTACGCCGGGCCGCCGTGGAACCGGTCGAACTCGGCGACGACGGCCTGCACGGCGGACAGCGACCTGTCCTTGGGACAGAAGCCGTCGACGATGTCGCCGAAGTTGACGCAGAACTTTAAGCCGGCCTTGTGGCTGTTCCAGCTCCGGACCGCCCTCTGGAGCACGGTGATGCTGTGGCGGTAGTACCGTGGCACGCCGAGAAAGGAGCGGCCGTCCGGGATGTCGGCGTACTGGACGTCGGCAATGACGCCGAAGGAGAAGAGGGGTTCCTTGGCCGCCGACGCCCGGACCACCCCGACCCCGCCCGGGTGAGCTAGCATCGATGCGGCCGGCCGGCGCCGTCGAACACGCCGGAACCAATCAACCAATTGCTGCCCAGCAATGAAAGGAACAAGAAGACGAGATCTTAATTAATTCGGTACAAACTGCTTTTGCCCCGACTGATCGAGTTGACACAGCAGGTACGATACCGTGGAGAGTGGAGACGGTTGCCGCCGGCAGCAGCTGCAGCTCCGTCGTCTCGTGTCCCTCTATGGCGACCTCACGTCCTCTGTTCTCGGAAGCACCGGACGCGGAGGACGGAGGCGATGGATGGATATCATCACGTTGGGACGTGCAAGTAGACGGTGGGCCGCTCAACACGTGGTGCGATCTCACCCAGGGAATCATACCGCCAGTTAATTCCTGAGAGCAACGGGCCAACCGTGTTCCCGGATCCAACAGGATTTTGGTGGCTCATGTACGATATGATTCTTTTTTAGCAGCGTAAACAAAATAGGATTCACGCCCGGCAGGCGAATTAAAAAGAGTTGTTGAGCCTTTATACTAACGTACAAATTTCAGCATCACGACGACAGTTCGCGTACGGTAAGTCTTAAGAACGTCTAATGTCATTAGGTCCAAGTCTGTTTCAGAACATTTAAAGAGATTGATAATAGTACTCCCAAGTATCTTGGGCCAATAAAGGTGTTTTTATGCGGGGACGAGAAATGTTCTTCAATGTGTGTTTTCAGCAGTGTTGCACAACCAAAATGAAGAAAGCACCGACATAAACAAATGGCGATCAAGCAAAGAGAAGTGTTGACGTTGAGTATTAAAATTTACGTCTCCGTTTAAAACGATATAATTCCATGATTCTCACTTCAGCAAAACAAAAATGACAAGTGAAATAAAGAATCATGGTGGATTGGTGGTGTTGTGGAAGTTCAAAACATACACGAAATTAACACAAATTTGGATAAATTTTGGGTAAGCATCTAAAGTGCACAACCACAGCTCTCACGTATATCAAGCGCATAACTACAACTTCTACAATGAAGTACTGGCCATCTGCTTCATCATCCACTGGTGTGGTCACACAACTTGTACTGGCCATCTGCTTCGGCATCCACTGGTGTGGTCACACAACTTTTAAAGTTTCAATTGCCGTTGAATCATCTTTACATATTTCCTCTTTGACTAGGGCCCATCATAAGTTGCTTCAAATTTTGCACCTCACCACACGCACATGATATCCATAGTAGAAAGAGCATGAAGGCTCCAATAGAGAATATATATATGTAATGGTGGCAACACAAATGCATTTGAGTCATCTATTTTCCTTGAGTTTAGAATCTGCCGACTTTGCACATATTTGGGCTTCTGACATGCCTTTTCCCTTGTCCCTTTATTCGAGACCTATTTTGCTCTGCCGTATTTTGGGCCTAGTGGAAAGTTTGCAATGATCTTTATCTTTAGGGCCATGGTGTGATGTAATGTATGATCTATCATGTGAGACCGCTTGTCAAGAGATGTACTCAGCTGTGCAAACCTACTCAACCCTCACCTTAATGTGGACTATTGCTATTGCCGGTATAAATAATCCTATCAACAATCTAGTATAGTCCTACATGACAAATTGATAAATTCAAGCTAGGTCAACCAATGTTTATGCCACTTGTCAAATTCATGAAGGACCCCTAGCCTATAAACCCCCCTCCCATCGACATGTAATCCACTCCCTCACATTTAAAATGGATATAAGGGGAAGGGCACGGTAAGTTCAAGACTTTGTTCGGAACTGTAGGGCCGGGTTAGAGGACCTCAGTCCCACATAGATCGACACCAAGGAAGAGTAACTTAGTAATCGTTTCAAGGATTCAAGTATGACTCGAGCCTTAACTCGTGCATAGTTGGAGTTTTCTGGAGTAGTTATGCAGTGACCCAGCATACCACTTCATGTGTAGTATACTATAGTCGTTGACATGACATCCACAGAACACCGTTCTGTAAATATCACATCTCTCGGAGTGGTACAATAGAAACATTGCGGGTCCATATTACAAATATACACACCTTATCATTATTACAATACCATAAGTTCAAGACTTCCAAAAGGTTCAACTTACAAACCCAAAATATAAAGTGTTTCAGTGGAATTTAAAAGTAACAACTCCGACTAGGAGTTGAGCTCAACAGCTTATTCTATAGAGTTCATGTTGCTCGGCTCCATTGTTTACTACTAACTAGGGATACTTAGTTGGACTCGTTATCATCGACACCGTAGCGGATTTCATAATCCACTCCTTCAACACCTCCGGACAGGTCAGGTTTTTCGTAGAACACATCTTCTTGGCATTCGGCTGCATACATTGGCACGTCTTCGGGATCCTTAGAGTCTAAGCAAGGGATCAAAGGAAAGAATGAGTAACAGCGTTACCCAACAAGTTCATTATATGCAAGGTGGGAAGTTTGATGCTCTAACTACCACCTCGGATTATAAATCCTTGGCACTATGCAATTTTTGTAAATCTTTCTTCAAAGATTGATTTAATTCTGAAAAACTATGACAATCAGCCTTCATAGGTTGACCAGAACTTTCATGGAGTTCCTTTCCTGCCGCATTCGTAGCTCCTTCTCGGAACAGGGAGTAACAAGTTACAATTCTTACACTCTGCAGAGGTGCGTTACTTTACCCATGAGAGATCAACTCCTTGTTGCACAATCGGGCGTACTTTCCTGTCCACAATTCCATGATGTGGGGCCAGTAGTTGGTCCAAGCCAATCACTGCCCCCTTCGCGACCTCGCATGCCTCCTTGGTGCACACCATGCCCACATAATGAATTACGGCAATGGTTTGTACAAACCGTTAGATGCCAGAACTATCGTGGGACGATGAGGGTTCCCACCCATATGCTGCATATCCTCTATGAATTACCAATTAATATGCACGCTACGAGGATAACAGCCACGACCTGCACATCCGGCTTTATGCGAGAGGAAGAAGATACAGCTGACTTCTCTGTCACATTCCAAATCTCATGGCTAACGCGTAATATACGGCGCTAGAATCACTGATGTCAGGGGTTATTAAGTCCCTACTTGATCATCATTGTTGCAAATAGAACCCTAAGTTCTATTGCTCCATTATATCACCACTTAGGATGATATCTATGATTTCTTTATTTGTGAAAATAATATTTCTTTCTTTTATAGCATATATGATAACACACAATTTGCAAATAATTGGATAAAGACTCTTCAAAGGACATGAGCAAATGATGAACTTGCCTTGTGATGGAAAGGTAGTGAAGTCTGATGCTTGCACTGGATGTTGAGCTTCTATGTCTACAAAACATCATTATTGCCTGGTAAGGACAATATTTAAAGAAGCAAAATGATTATGCAAGTAATGTAATGCATCATTTAATTTGATCTGCATTTCCCCCATTATTAATAAAATTCATTTTAATAATAAAGGATTTATAAATATTAATTTTTTAATATTTATAATTTATATTGAACTATTTTATTTTATTTTCCTTTATTTGACTTTTATTGTTTAATAATTCTTTTTAGGAATTATCACTTAAATATCAAAAATTGTTATTAAATATTTATTTAGTATTTTAAGAAATAGTACAATATTAATATATAATGAAAGTGATTTTTATTTATTTTTATCAAATTTCAATAATTTTGTAAAATTCCATAAGGAATATATAATTTACAAAATTCTTAATAAACTTTATATGTCAAAAAAATTATATTTCAATTTATTTGGATCGTTTGGATTTTTGTGAATCCAAAAATATTTTATTTATAATTTTTGGATTTTTATTTTATTTTATAGAATTTTTATTGAGTTTAGGGGCATTTTGGTATTTTCCTATTTATTAAAACATATTTTAATTGACTTGGGTTGGCCATTTGGGCTTATTGGGCCCTTGTGGCCCAATAGGGCAGGGTCAAAATCATCACCCCGAGGGGTTTCGGCCCACCCAGCTCATTCACTCTGTTTCTTCTTCGTTCTCGCCTCTCCTCTCCCTCGACCCCGTGGGGTTCGGCGCCGCCGCTGGTGATGGCCGCCGCCGTGGCTTCTCCTGGCCATTGTCGTGGTGCAGGGCAAGGTTTGCGACTATGCTCGTTCATCTGGTCCATTTCGATTTGACTTCGGGGCTTCCCCGTGGCCAGGTTCACCCGTTCCCGAACCCTAGGGTTTGGGGAAAGTGTTGCCGCCGCCGCAGTTCCTCATGTGGTGGTGTGCTGTGTTCGTGTGCTGATGTGGCCGCCGCCGTGGCTGGTGCAGGTTTCAGCGCCCTCTGGGTGCTCCTTGTGCCGCCGCGGGTTCGTTGGCCAATCTGCTTCCTCTTCAATTCGTCAGCGAGAACCCCGGGTAAGTTACCTCTGTGGATCTTGTTCATACTATCACCATGAATCTCTCTGTGTGTATCTAGTGGCTACTCATGCCTAGTGACTACGTTCTGATTAGGGTTCACCTCCTAATTAGGGTTCTTGTTCTGATTAGGGTTCATAACCCCCTGTTGATCATATCCATGATGCTTTAGATCTAGTGGTGATCATCCTTGAGCATGAGGAATGATTGTTTGCTGTGGATCATTATTTGTAGTTGGCTTTGGTGATGCTAGTGGCTTGTCAGACTTATTCCAGTGGTAATTTACTATGATCCAATGTTAGTGTTTCTATGGAATCCCTAATTGGAAATGTTGTTGATCTGAGAACTTTCCACTATCAAGATGTTTATACTGATAGTAGGTCTCTCAGTAATTGCTTACTGCAGTTATAATGGTGGGCTTGTATGAGAATATACATACTGAATATAATCATTACATGTTAATGATTTTCTGTGGATGTATAGATAAATTTGATGTTGATTCCTGGCATTTGGCTTTAGGAAGATAATTGGCTTGTCCCTTTTATTTGTGAAATCTAAGTAAAGATTGGGATTAGCTCATTAGAACTTGTCCTTGTGATACCATTATAATCTGGCACACAAGTGATTGAGTTTTACTCCTGAGCTTAGCTCTAACAATACTTGTGATTAATACTGGCAAGATAAAATGAAAGCTTCTCTTAACTCTCCTGCCTATGATGTTGGTCTGAGGCTCTAGGATTTTAGGTCCTGGTTAGTTGAGCAAATAGTTTGTTGGTAACTTGTAAGATTAGAGGTGCTACTCCCTCTGGGAGATGTGCCCTTGTCTGATAAGAACAATTGAAGAATTATTTAAGTTGCATATGCTAACACCAAACTCTGTGAGGCTGGTCTGGGAGATTGGTGCTTTTGGGCTTAGTTTGATTTCTGATCTTTATACTTGAAATCTCTAGGATAGATTCACCTCACTTGGGTGATTATTGAGAGATTGTTTCATAAAACAACACATGCTTTTGTCTAGATACTATGATTAGATCATGTGATGGTTTTATGATACTCACCACAAAATCTGATGATTGTGGAGTAAGGTGGTGATGTTGTTCTTGTTTTGCTGAGATCCTGAGCTTGACCTTGAGCTAGCCTGCTCCTCCAGCTCCTGGACTTGATCTTGATGTCCACCTGATCCTTCCCCCTCCTTATGTCACCATCCTGGTGATGAGATCTTGGCTTTGGTTGGTTTGGTTGCTGGCTGTTGTGCTTGGTTAGCTGCTGTCTAAGCTGGCTGTTCTTGTGTGCAAGCAGTGGAGAGATGCACTAGTGCCTCTCCACGGTTGTGCTACTGGTTTTGTGAGTTTGGGGCTGTGTTGTGCAGCTAACAGCACATCACATGCAGTTAGTTGTGTGTCCTGCTTGTGTGCTTGCTGTGCACTTGTGGATATGCTTTGGAATTTTGAAACTTACTGTTATCTGGTTACTTTTACCTGGCTGGTGAAATTTTCCCCTCTTGGCTGTCATTTGACTTCTGGCTTAAAATTTATGAAAGATAAATTCTTTCATATTGGTGAAACTTGCCCATTTTTTATAATTTCTCAATGATGAGCTTGTTCAGTGCACCTCACTGACATGCCTGAGAGAAAACAATTCTAACTCTAACCTTTTATTTAGTTTATGTTTGTTTTGCAGGTACAGATATAAAGTGAAGATTGTAGTTTAGGTTTTCTTTTATAGAATAATCCAATGTAATCTTTTTATTCTTTTGTAATTTTCATTTTATTATTTTGTAATCTTCATTTTATTCTTCTGTAATAAAGATTATATAATTTTCAATAAAGAAATATTCTAATCCTTTATTCATTTGTTATTGTGAAGTTTGGAAATGATTTCAATAAGTTACATTTTTGTAACTTGTTTATATATTGATAATATGAAATAAGTTTTCATATTCTTTATTGTTTTTCTTTGGATAGAATTTAAGTTGTAATAGTTAACTCTTAATTAAATTAAGATTCAAAACTTATTCCTAATTCGTTTGAATTATAATTCAAACTCTCAAGTTTAAAATTCAAATTCACTTTTCAAACAGTTAATTCCTCAAAGATCATATCAAAGTCTATAGCAATCATCCTTTAAGACTAAACCTAATCTCAAAGTATGAAAGAAACCTTGATCACTTAAAGTTTTTATTTGGCGAAATTTTACCCACATTTTCACAGATGAATGCATGCAACATTCCAAATTCCTAAATCTACCCTTCGTTAGTTCCTAAATGCTGGGATGTTACAGACTTCCCCCCTTAAATTAAACTTCGTCCCGAAGTTTGTGGAGATGTACCTGAATAGTTCTGGATAGGCTTTTCTTAAATCCTCTTCTTTCTCCCATGTGGCTTCCCTTTTATGGTGATGTTCCCACTATACCTTGCAGTATTTGAGTGCTCTGTTCCTCAATCTTTTCCAGTTTTCTTCTAGAATCTTATAGGGCTTTTCAATATAGGTCAGGTCTGCTTGTAGTTCTATCTCCTGGTGTGTGATTGCATCATCTGGAACTTTCAAACATTTACGAAGTTGAGACACATGGAAAACATTATGCACTTGAGCCAATCTTGATGGTAACTCTAATGCATAAGCTATAGTTCTATTTTGACTCAGTATCTTGAATGGTCTGATGTATCTTGGACTTAATTTTCCTTTAACTCCGAATTTTTTCACCCCTTTCATTGGACTTACTTTTAAATATACCATATCTCCCACTTCTGGATGCCATGATCTTCGACTTTGATCCGCATAACTTTTCTGCCTGCTTTGGGCTATTTTCAGTCTATCCTTGATCTTATCAATGATATCTTGTCTTTCCTTGATATAATTTGGCGCAAATTCTTTGTTGCTTCCAGGATCATACCAACATATTGGTGATCTACACTTCCTTCCATACAAAACTTGGTATGGGGCTGCCTTCAGACTACTGTGATAGCTATTGTTATAAGAAAATTCTGCCAATGGTAGATGATCTTCCCATGTTCCTCCAAAATCTAGTGCACAAGCTCTTAACATGTCTTCTAGTATTTGATTTGTTCTTTCAGTTTGACCTCCTGTCTCGGGATGATATGCTGTGCTGAAATCTAACTTTGAACCAAGTGCTTCATGCAATTGCTTCCAAAATGCTGAAGTAAACACTGATCCCCTATCAGTTACGATCTTTTTGGGTACTCCATGCTAACTTACTATCTCTTTGACATATACCTCAACTAACTTCTCGGCACTATCTTTTTGATTCACCGGGATAAAATGTTCACTCTTAGTAAGTCTGTCCACAATTACACATATCATATCCTTCCTTTTTGGTGTCATGGGCAATCCTGTGATGAAGTCCATACCTATTTCCTCCTACTTCCATTCAAGAATTTCCAAGGGTTGTAATGGTCCTCTGGACTTTGATGTTCAGGCTTCACCCTTTGAGAAGTATGGCATTGAGATACATATTTTGCAATGTCTCTTTTCATGTTATTCCACCAGAATAGTTCTTTCAAATCCATATACATCTTAGTACTCCCTGGATGTATAGAATATGGAGTTTCATGTGCTTCTCTGAGTATGATATCACGAATCTCAGTCACATCTGAAACACAAAGACGGTCTTGAAACCATAAAGACCCATAATCCCCAAGGCGGAAAACTAATTTTTGCCCTTGAGATATCCTCCGAATTTCCTCAGCAATAAAAGGATCTTCTGCTTGATGTCTAAAAATTTCTTGCTTAAGATCATTGTCCTGTTCTGCAACTACCTGCATAGTAGCTAATCCTCCAAGAACCTCTGTTCTAATAAATTGAAGTTCTAATCTTTCCAAGTCCATTTGTAATTCCTTTGGTAACTCCCTATTGCTAGGTTGAATATTTGCACTCTTTCTGCTTAAAGCATCTGCTACAACATTTGCTTTCCCTGGGGTATAGTTGATTGTTAAATCATAATCCTTGATTAGTTCCAACCAACGCTTCTGTCTCATATTCAATTCCTTTCGAGTGAAGAAATATTTGAGACTTTTATGGTCAGTGTATAACTCACATCTGGCTCCATAAAGAAAATGCCTCCATCCTTTCAGCACAAAAACTAGTGCTGCTAACTCTAAATCATGAGTTGGATAGTTGACTTCATGCGGTTTCAATTGTCTTGAACCATAAGCAATCACTTTATGATCTTGCATTAATACACAACCCAAACCTTCTTTAGATGCATCACAGTATACTATGAAGTCCTTCCCGGTTTCAGGAACCGCTAAGATTGGAGTTGTGGTTAATCTAGTCTTCAATTCTTGAAAACTTGCTTCACATTTCTCATCCCACTTGAATGGTGTAATCTTCCTTAATAATTTGGTCATTGGTCCGGCTATTTTGGAGAAACCTTCAATGAATCTCCAATAATAACCAGCCATTCCTAAGAAACCTCGAATTTGCTTCACATTGGTCGGTGCAGTCCACTCTAGTACTGACTGAACCTTAGATGGATTTACAGCAATTCCATCTTTACTAATCACATGACCGAGGAATTCTACCTCATCAAGCCAAAATTCACACTTACTGAATTTAGCATAAAGTTTGTGTTCTCTTAAAGTCTGTAATGCTATTCTCAAATGATCAGCATGCTCTTCCTTATCATTGGAATATATCAGAATATCACCAATAAAGACTATGACGAACTTGTCCAAATATGGCATGAAGATCTTGTTCATCAAATTCATGAATATTGTTGGTGCATTGGTCAAACCAAATGGTACTACCAGATACTCATGGTGTCCATATCTTGAGACAAATGTTGTCTTTAGAACATCTTTTGGTTTGATTTTTATTTGACGGTATCCAGATCTTAAATTGATCTTTGAAAATACTCCAGCTCCTTTCACTTGATCAAACAAATCTTGAATTATTGGTAAAGGATACTTATTCTTGATAGTAACATTGTTTAGATTTCTATAATCTCCACACATTCTTCTTCCACCATCTCTCTTATCCACAAAGATTACTGGTGTTCCCCATGGAGATACACTTTCCTGAATAAATCCTTTTCTAGCTAACTCATCAATTTGCTCTTTGAGTTCTTTCAACTCTTTGGGTCCCATCTTATATGGTGCTTGAGCTATTGGTGTTGTGCCAGGAATTAGGTCAATAGTGAACTCTATCTCCCGGTCTGGTGGCATTCCCGGTAGCTCTGCTGGAAAAACATCTTGGAATTCATTAACTATAGGAATCTCTTCCAATTTGACCTCTTTCATTGAGTTTAATTGCAGATCCACCATGATATGACTGTGCTTATCTGCTTGGTAAACTATCCTTGCTCCACTTGGAGTTTTGATTGAGACAGTTTTCTCCTCACAATTTATCTGAGCTTCGTGTTCCATCATCCAATCCATTCCCAGCACTACTGCAATTCCCTTCAAAGGAATCACATAAAGGTCTGCGAAATATGTACAACCACAAATCGAGATAACCTGATCTTGTTTTATGTGGCGTACAATCACATTCCCTCCTGCCGTAACTACGGTCATAGGACTTTCTAACGTTGCCCTTCTAATCCCGAACTTATCACAAAATTCTTCAGAAATGAATGAAGTAGTTACACCAGTATCAAATAGAACTTTGCCGGGATTGGTAAGGATATTGAGCATACCTATCACTGCATGCTCCGAATTATCCACCTCCTCGAGGGTTGCACAGTTCAGTTTCCCGGTAGGTTGGTTCCTCTTGCCATTGTTGTTCTTGCCATTATTTCCTCCTTTATTGGTCTGTCCATTTCCTCCACTGGCTTGTCCTCCTCCCTTGGTAGGCCAACCTCCTGGTGGTTTGCTCGGACAATCGGGCTTGATGTGTCCCTTCTGACCACAACCGTAACAGATCACTACAGGATTTTTGCATTCCCTCTGGAAATGCCCTGGAATTCCACAATTGTTACAAATAACATTCCTTCTCGGATTGGATTGATTTCCACCACTACCCTTGGTATTGTTATTGTTATTGTTATTGTTGCCATAATTCCTGTTTCGAGGTTTGAACTCCAGGTTAGGTTTAGGTTTGCTTGCATGTATCCGCTTGGTTTCCTTTTTGGCTCTATTCCTCCTATCCTCTTGGACATTCTTGTAGTCATCTTCAAAAGTAATGGCTGCATCCAACAACTGCTGATAAGTTTGCTTGTTGGCTAACCTTAGTTGCATCTTCACAAACGGATTTAATCCATGCAGGAAACGCTTCTTCTGCTTCTCTTCAGTGTTGACATCCTCCTCAGCATAACGAGACAGTTGACTAAACTCCCGGATGTACTTCATGACACTAGTATATCCTTGCTGAATCTCCTCAAATTCCGCTCCAACTCCATAACACTTTCCGGAACATGATATTCACGGAATCTCTGCTTAAACTCTTCCTAGGTAAACTCCCTTCCTGGTGGTTGCATGGCCAACTGATTTTCCCACCATGATGCTGCAGGTCCAGTCAGCAGATGAGTTGCATACCTCAATTTCTCCTCATCATTGCAACCTACAGTTTTTAGCTTCCTTTCAGTATCTGCTAGCTAGTCTTCTGCATCCATTGGTTTAGGATCTGATGCAAAAGGTAACGGTCTTGCATTCTGGAAATCAGATAGACTCACTCCTCCACCTTCAGGTGCCCTCTGATTTGCTCATCCCAGCAACTCTTCCATGAACTTGTTCTGGTTCTCTTGTATCATTTGCATATACTGCATAAAGTTCTGCTCCATTAATGGCCTCATTGGTGGTGGTAATGTTCCTTGATTTGCTGCATCGGCATTGGCCTTTTCCTTGGCCTCTCGCTCCATCCGCTGCTGCTCAGTGTCCATTTCTACACCTGTATCCATGACCCTCTAGTCCTGCAACATAAACCGAATACTCATGATTACATCATGCACATGTGTTCTGAGCTCGACTTTACGCACAGAACTAGTCACACAATGAAGATCCAAAGAAAAATCCAAATATGCATTTCACATATTTTACATATATCATAATGATACAAAGTTCTTACATAATATACCATATAGGTATAATCACAAAACTACCTTATTACTTGGAGTACAATACACGATACTTGATATCACTAACTAATTGCCTTCTTCTAGTAGTAACTACGCTCATCATACATGCCTGATGTCCAACTGTGATGACGTGTTGTTCGTCGCACAGTTTGTGGAACATATGGCCTTCCAGAAGGAACATACTCTGTATTTGAAGTGTCAGGACTTGAGTCATTACTCAACCTGAGTGCATTGACTCCCTCAAGCTCAGCTAAAAAGTCTTCAGAAACATATTCAACATTATCTCCAACCTGCATCTCCTGAGCTTCATTCCTTGAGTTGTCAACAGGATACGCAGATCCTGCTGCTTCCCAGGTGCTCTCTTGGGCAAGATAATTAAACATTGGATAATGTATATTCCCTGGGTTTTGAGAAGATGTTGATGATTCAAACACTCTCTCCTCGGGATCTTCTTCTTCATCCTGGTTATCTATTGACATGGTATTTCTACTTCTGTTATTAGGGTTCATCCTTACACCCATCCAACTAGATTGTCCAACATTCCTGTCGGAACCATCTGTGGACATCTGGTGTTCATGAGATCCATTATATGATCCCATTCTCCAACCATCCAAATTCTCAATAGGAAGTTCTGAGTCAGAACCATCCTTTGAGCCCTGTGGTACTGCATACCTTATATCCATAGTAGGATCATGTATAGGTTCAGGTCTTGGTGAATAAGGATATGGTATAAAAGATTCAGGATCTATAGGTATATCCTTAAAGATAGGTGTTGCACTACTACTTGCTTCCTTCTCTAACTGGAATGCTAACTGCTTCCTCCTTTCCGGATCAGTTAAATCCTCTAACATATCATTTTTATCTTTCACAATCACTTGATGTGTCTTATAAAAAGACGCAACGAGTGTTCGATATCTATCCATAAACTTAGAAGCTAACTTAGGATGCTTCTTAACCCAAGTAAGATGATCCGGTATAGGCTCCGAGTCTATAGAATCATGAGCTATCACAGAGAATGTGCTACCTTATAGCTCCTTGGTTTTTTTCTCCCGGATATTAGCTATCGCCTCCACAACAGCAACATGATATGCTGCTAAATTACTCCTACCTTCTCCTATAGGTAGATCGTGATATAATCCAAGCTTCTCTGGAAGTTCGATACTCACACGATACTTGGATAACATCCGGCCATCAAGGTAAGTGATAGTGTTCACTGGAATTCTAGTTGGACAACAAAAGAGCTTTAAAAGTTGACAAAGTTGGTCTGTAAATGATCCTTGATAATCATCAAGTGTCTCCTCTTTCCTTACCAAAGTCTGTTTTGGAAACTTTGGTGCCATATCTCTGTATATCAGAAAAAATAATTTTGATTAGTATCCAATGATTTATTGCATCATAACAAAGAATTATCGCACTAAAATATATAATGGAATATTCTCATTTGAATACCCATTATATTACTTTTAGAGAATTCTTTATCGTTGCTAATTTTCCTACAGGTAATACCCTTTACCAGGTTTCCAACCTAAGGTCAAAGCAATTTGCTCTGATACCAACTGCGGTGACCCAGCATACCACTTCATGTGTAGAATACTATAGTCGTTGACATGACATCCACAGAACATCGTTCTGTAAATATCACATCTCTCAGAGTGGTACAGCAGAAACATTGCGGTTCCATATTACAAATATACACACCTTATCATTATTACAATACCGGAAGTTCAAGACTTCCAAAAGGTTCAACTTACAAACCCAAAATATAAAGTGTTTCAGCGGAATTTAAAAGTAACAACTCCGACTAGGAGTTGAGCTCAACAGCTTATTCTATAGAGTTCATGCTGGTTGGCTCCGTTGGTTACTACTAACTAGGGATACTTAGTTGGACTCGTTATCATCGACACCATAGCGGATTTCGTAATCCACTCCTTCAACACCTCCGGACAGATCAGGTTCTTCTTAGAACACATCTTCTTGGCATTCGGCAAAATACATTGGCACGTATTCGGGATCCTCGGAGTCTAAGCAAGGGATCAAAGGAAAGAATGAGTAACAGCGTTACCCAACAAGTTCATTATATGCAAGGTGGGAAGTTTGATGCTCTAACTACCACCTCGGATTATAAATCCTTGGCACTATGCAATTTTTGTAAATCTTTCTTCAAAGATTGATTTAATTCTGAAAAACTATGACAATCAGCCTTCACAGGTTGACCAGAACTTTCATGGAGTTCCTTTCCTGCCGCGTTCGTAGCAGCTTCCCAGAACAGGGAGTAACAAGTTACAATTCTTACACTCTGCAGAGGTGCGTTACTTTACCCATGAGAGATCAACTCCTTGTTGCACAACCGGGCGTACTTTCCTGTCCACAATTCCATGATGTGGGGCCAGTAGTTGGTCCAAGCCAATCACTGCCCCCTTCGCGACCTCGCATGCCTCCTTGGTGCACACCATGCCCACATAATGAATTACGGCAATGGTTTGTACAAACCGTTAGATGCCAGAACTATCGTGGGACGATGAGGGTTCCCACCCATATGCTGCATATCCTCTATGAATTACCAATTAATATGCACGCTACGAGGATAACAGCCACGACCTGCACATCCGGCTTTATGCGAGAGGAAGAAGATACAACTGACTTCTCTGTCCCATTCCAAATCTCATGGCTAACGTGTAATATACGGCTCTAGAATCACTGATGTCAGGGGTTATTAAGTCCCTACTTGATCATCATTGTTGCAAATAGAACCCTAAGTTCTATTGCTCCATTATATCACCACTTAGGATGATATCTATGATTTCTTTATTTGTGAAAATAATATTTCTTTCTTTTATAGCATATATGATAACACACAATTTGCAAATACTTGGATAAAGACTCTTCAAAGGACATGAGCAAGTGATGAACTTGCCTTGTGATGGCAAGGTAGTGAAGTCTGATGCTTGCACTGGACCTTGAGCTTCTATGTCTACAAAACATCATTATTGTCCGGTAAGGACAATATTTAAAGAAGCAAAATGATTATGCAAGTAATGTAATGCATCATTTAATTTGATCTGCATTCCCCCATTATTAATAAAATTCATTTTAATAATAAAGGATTTATAAATATTAATTTTTTAATATTTATAATTTATATTGAACTATTTTATTTTATTTTATTTTCCTTTATTTGACTTTTATTGTTTAATAATCTTTTTAGGAATTATCACTTAAATATCAAAAATTGTTATTAAATATTTATTTACTATTTTTCAAAAATACTAAAATATTAATATATAATGAAAGTGATTTTTATTTATTTTTATCATATTTCAATAATTTTGTAAAATTCCATAAGGAATATATAATTTACAAAATTCTTAATAAAATTTATATGTCAAAAAAATTATATTTCAATTTATTTGGATGGTTTGGATTTTTGTGAATCCAAAAATATTTTATTAATAATTTTTTGATTTTTATTTTATTTTCTAGAATTTTTATTGAGTTCGGGGGCATTTTGGTATTTTCCTATTTATTAAAATAGATGTTAATTGACTTGGGCCGGCCATTTGGGCTTATTGGGCCCTTGTGGCCCAATAGGGCAGGGTCAAAATCATCACCCCGAGGGGTTTTGACCCACCCAGCCCATTCACTATGTTTCTTCTTTGTTCTCACCTCTCCTCTCCCTCGACCCCGTGGGGTTCGGCGCCACCGCTGGCGATGGTCGCCGCCGTTGCTTCCCCTGGCCGCTGCCGTGGTGCAGGGCGAGGTTTTCGACTATGCTCGTTCATCTGGTCCAATTCGATTTGACTCCGGGGCTTCCCCGTGGCCAGGTTCACCCGTTCCCGAACCCTAGGGTTTGGGGAAAGTGCTGCCGCCGCCGCAGTTCCTCCTGTGGTGGTGTGCTGTGTCCATGTGCTGTTGTGGCCGCCGCCATGGCTGGTGCAGGTTTCAGCGCCCTCTGGGTGCTCCCTGTGCCGTCGCGGGCTCGTCGGCCAATCTGCTTCCTCTTCAATTCGTCAGCGAGGACCCCGGGTAAGTTACCTCTGTGGATCTTGTTCATCCTATCACCATGAATCTCTCTGTGTATCTAGTGGCTACTCGTGCCTAGTGACTACGTTCTGATTAGGGTTCACCTCCTAATTAGGATTCTTGTTCTAATTAGGGTTCACAACCCCCTATTGATCATATCCACGATGCTTTAGATCTAGTGGTGATCATCCTTGAGCATGAGGAATGATTGTTTGTTGTGGATCATTATTTGTAGTTGGCTTTGGTGATGCTAGTGGTTTGTCAGACTTATTCCAGTGGTAATTTACTATGATCCAATCTTAGTGTTTCTATGGAATCCCTAATTGGAAATGTTGTTGATCTGAGAACTTTCCGCTGTCAAGATGTTTATACTGACAGTAGGTCTCTCAGTAATTGCGTATTGCAGTTATAATGGTGGGCTTGTATGAGAATATACATACTGAATATAATCATTACATGTTAATGATTTTCTGTGGATGTATAGATAAATTTGATGTTGATTCCTGGCATTTGGCTTCAGGAAGATGATACTTATTGGCTTGTCCCTTTTATTTGTGAAATCTAAGTAAAGATTGGGATTAGCTCATTAGAACTTGTCCTTGTGATACCATTATAATCTGGCACACAAGTGATTGAGTTTTACTCCTAAGCTTAGCTCTAACAATACTTGTGATTAATACTGGCAAGATAAAATGAAAGCTTCTCTTAACTCTCCTGCCTATGATGTTGGTCTGAGGCTCTAGGGTTTTAGGTCCTGGTTAGTTGAGCAAATAGTTTGTTGGTAACTAGTAAGATTAGAGGTGTTACTCCCTGTGGGAGATGTGCCCTTGTCTGATAAGAATAATTGAAGAATTATTTAAGTTGCATATGCTAACACCAAACTCTGTGAGGCTGGTCTGAGAGATTGGTGATTTTGGGCTTAGTTTGATTTCTGATCTTTATACTTGAAATCTCTAGGATAGATTCACCTCACTTGGGTGATTATTGAGAGATTGTTTTTATAAAACAACACATGCTTTTGACTAGATACTATGATTAGATCATGTGATGGTTTTATGATACTCACCACAAAATTTGATGATTGTGGAGTAAGGTGGTGATGTTGATCTTGTTTTGCTGATCTCCTGAGCTTGATCTTGAGCTAGCCTGCTCCTGCTAGCTCCTGGACTTGATCTTACTGTCCACCTGATCCTTCCCCCTCCTTATGTCACCATCCTGGTGATGAGATCTTGGCTTTGGTTGGTTTCGTTGCTGGCTGTTGTGCTTGGTTAGCTGCTATCTAAGCTGGTTGTTCTTGTGTGCAAGAAGTGGAGAGATGCACTAGTGCCTCTCCATGGCTGTGCTGCTGGTTTTGTGAGTTTGGGGCTGTGCTGTGAAGCTGACATCACATCACATGCAGTTAGTTGTGTGTCCTGCTTGTGTGCTTGCTGTGCATTTGTGGATATGCTTTGGAATTTTGAAACTTACTATTATCTGGTTAATTTTACCTGGCTGGTGAAATTTGCCCCTCTTGGCTGTCATTTGACTTCTGGCTTAAAATTTATGAATGATAAATTCTTTCATATTGGTGAAACTTGCCCCTTTTTATAATTTCTCAATGATGAACTTATTCAGTGCACCTCACTAACATGCCTGAAAGAAAATAATTCTAACTCTAACCTTTTATTTAGTTTCTGTTTGTTTTGCAGGTACAGATTTAAAGTGAATATTGTAGTTTAGGTTTTCTTTTATAGAATAGTTATAGAATAATCCAATGTAGTCTTTTTATTCTTTTGTAATTTTCATTTTATTATTTTGTAATCTTCATTTTATTCTTTTGTAATAAAGATTATATAATTTTCAATAAAGAAATATTCTTATCCTTTATTCATTTGTTATTGTGAAGTTTAGAAATGATTTCAATAAGTTACATTTTTGTAACTTGTTTATATATTGATAATATGAAATAAGTTTTGATATTCTTTATTGTTTTTCTTTGGATAGAATTTAAGTTGTAATAGTTAACACTTAATTAAATTAAGATTCAGAACTTATTCCTAATTCATTTGAATTATAATTCAAACTCTTAAGTTTAAAATTCAAATTCACTTTTCAAACACTTAATTCCTCAAAGATCATATCAAAGTCTATAGCAATCATCCTTTAAGACTAAACCAAATCTCAAAGTATGAAAGAAACCTTGATCACTTAAGGTTTTTATTTGGCGAAAATTTTACCCACATTTTCACAGATGAATGCATGCAACATTCCAAATTCCTAAATCTACCCTTCGTTAGTTACTAAATGTTGGGATGTTACAAGTTAGTATGTCTTGAACCTCCACTAAGCCTCCCTTGACACCTTCCTAACATATGATTATGTCGTGCTCCAATGAGGCGAACATACCTATATAAACTATATCTTTGTGTCAATTGTGTTTTCTTTGGAAACGAGCGTATATTAATATCACAAGATACCAATTACACCCAGCCTCTGCAACAACGTATTGCCCTAGTGTCCATATGGATGCACACAGCCAAAAAATAAAGAAAAATTACAAAAAAAGAAAAGTCCCGCTATAATGACCCATTCGTTGAAACAACAGTACTACTACCACCAAGACATCACCAGAAGTCTAGCTTTTCCAAAAGCGACGCCTTCAAGAAGGGAACAATGCACAAATGACACCGTCATCACCCGATCATAGATCTTAGGTTTTCACCCTGAAGAAAGTTCACGCTCTCAAAACAATATCTTCAATAAGGCCATTGCCAGGCACAACCAATTAAGGCTAGACCCTGGGTTATCGCCCTGAAAGATAGAACTGTGAACCTCTCATGTGCATTCACCCCCACTTGCATGCCACTGCTCCAAGTCACAAGTCACCAAGCCAATTCCTCATCACCGTTAAGACTCAAACCACCATTGTTAGTCCTTAGATATCAGTCTCCATGACATTCTCCATCGGTACCATGGAATGAGAATATGCCCCATGATATTAACAGCCAACAGAGCTTCGAACCGCACCCTCTGAAGGGAATATGCCCTGAGAGGCAATAATAAAGTGTTTGTTATGTGTATTCCAAGTATATGATAGATATTTATTTTGCATGCTATAATTGTATTAATACGGAAACGTTAATACATGTGTGTTTAATAAACAAACAGAAAGTTCCTAGTTATGCCTCTCTCGTAAACTAGCTCGTTGATTAACAAGATGATCAAGGTTTCTTGATCATAGACATTGGATGTTGTTAATAACGGGATCACAACATTAGTGTAATGGTGTGATGAACATTCATCTGAAGTATAGCATTACGATCAAAGTCATTGAGTTTATATTGCTATAACAACTTACGAAGTGATCCTAATCCTTAGATCATGAGATCATGTCAATCACTAACACCGGAAGAGTTTCTTTATGACATCAAACGTCACACCATAACAGGGTGATTATAAAGATGGGTTCAGAACTAATAAAGTGTTATGTTGAGGCCCATGGATCGAGAGTGGAATTTGTTCATCCCGATGATGGATAGATATACTCTGGGCCCTCTCGGTGATATCACATTGGTTAGCTTGCAAGCAAGTGATTTGATCACTAGAATGTTATATCACGGGAACGAGAAAAGAGTGCATGTCAATAACGAGATCAAACTAGGTATGGAGATACTGATGATCAAATCTCGGACATGTAATATATCACGAAACAAAGGGATTAAGATACTAGCGTAAAAGGTTCCGACGATCACAAGAAAGTCATCGTTGAATGTGTGGGAGTCAGTATGGGTCTCCAGATCCCGCTTCTGATTATTGATCCGAGAGGGGTCTCAATCATGTCCGCATTATTCACGAACCGTAGGGTGACACACTTAAGAGACACCGACATCCAATTGGAGCAAAAGTTTCATGCCGGAAAGAATAACAAGCGCATGAATTTATTTCACTAGATACCGAAATAGGTTTTCGTGTGAAATTGCAGAAAGTGTTTTTGCATGTAAAATAGAATTCTAGCAAGGGGTTATATGTGAATGTTTGTCATTAAAGTAATTGACAAAATTCTGAATAAATAAAAAGAGTTTTATTTAATGAGAGTTTGCATTAAATTTGGTGGAAAATTAATGGCTAGTTTGAGTGGGATTTTGAGTGGAGGGAATTGAAAGGATTTTTGTGAGTGGAGTGTCCACCCACAAGAATGAAGGAGGGGAGGGGGCAGCCCTCATGGCCGGCGGCCACCCCCTTGGGTGCCCCCCTCTCCTATAAAAGGCACCCCCTCCTCACTTCTCACTCACACCTCCTCGTGAAGGATCTCTCTCCCCCTCTAGAATTTATCCCCCATGGTCTCGGACTAGCGAGATACATGTTCCCGGTGGCTATTCGGCAAGAAAGAGTTGTGCTTCCGCTGCATCGCTGGAGCGAGGAGGCGGAGGTTGCTCGGTGCCTCGGACGTGTGTGCGAGCATAGATGCGCTGCTGATTTGCGGCGCTAGGACTTCCTCTCGATCTTGAGATCGGCAAGAGATCGTCTACATCAACCACGAGTTTAACTCGTTAAGCTTTGTCGGTCTTCAAGGGTATGTTCTCTATGTATATACATCTGCCCGTTGTTTGTATCTAGTAGATAGATCTTGGTACATAGTTGTTCCCATCGTAGGAAATTTTTTGTTTTCTATGCTGCGAACCCTACAGTGGTATCAGAGTCAAATCTATGCGTAGATGCTTTACACGGGTAGTACACATATGAGTATGTGGGCGATGATGATCATGTTGTTGATCCTTAGTTGTAATTTTGGATATTGGTGGCATAGTGAGATGAAGCGGCCCGGACAAACTTTACATGTCCTCGCACATGAGACCTGTTCCACGCTTGACATGCAACTAGTTTGCATAAGTGGCTAGGGGGTGTCTGTCTCTCCTACTATAGTAAATATCTATTTTGCAACAAGTTGTCAACAATTTGATTATCCTCGTTGTGGTTCATGTTCATAGGTAAGAACGGTTCTATCTCGTAAGCCCTAAGCCACGTAAAAACTTGCAATGGGTAAACTAGAGGCGTCTAGTTTAGATTGTTGTTGGGCTAGTGTTATGATATGGTGATGTTGTAAGTAGAAGTACGATATGATACTCTTACAACACACTTAACGTGTAAGTTCCATAGACCTTGTCCTTACACATAAAGGTATGATAATGATCATACCATGGTGCACATGATAGAGATCATATGCGGAAACCATATCATTCCACTAATAAACATGTGATGTTTGATAGCATCTTATATTGCTTGTTTGGCATTTTATTAGCATAATAAGATGATGCCTCATTTAAATATCAATATAAGAATGTGTTCTTCCTTTAGTATGCACCGATTATGTTTTCGTCGCTCCAAGACATCACGTGATGATCGGGTGTTCTTGGATCCACGACCATATTTCGGGTGTAAGACAGTTACACACGCGAATACTAAGGTTCTTACTTGGCGAGCCTAGCATGTACAAACATGGCCTCGGAACATGGACCGAAAGGTTAAGCATGAGTCATATAGTAGATATGATGCCCATTTGATGCTCGCCTTTGAAGCTACACCGACTCACGTGATGATCAGACTTGGTGTAGTGGATTTGGTTCATGTAATCACCAAAAAGACACGAGGGATGTCATTTTTGAGTGGGAGTTCATTCGTAATGTGGATTAGTTGAACTCAATCTATCATAAACTTAGTCTAAACTTTACAAATTTTGTTGTAGATGGCACCACCTGCTTTTAATTTCAATGTGTTCATGGAGAAAGAGAAACTTGCAACGAACGGTAGCAACTTTACCGAATGGGCCATGAATTTGAGGATTCTCCTCTCTACTGCACAAAAGCAATATGTGCTAGAAGCATCGCTAGGCCCCCCACCTTTTGAGGATGCCCCTGACGAGGAGAAGAATGTCTATCAGACTCGTCAGGAGGACCACAACTTAGTTCATTGCGGCATATTATATGGGCTAGAGCCAGAACTTCGAAAGCGTTTCGAAAACGGCAATGCATTTGATACAATGGGTGAGTTGAAAATGATTTTTGACACACATGTTGCTGTAGAGAGCTACAACACTTCAGAAAATTTCTTTAGCTGCATGATGGAAGAGCACAACTCCGTAAGTGAGAATGTACTCAAGATGTCGGGTTACACCGATAAGCTTGTGTCCTTGGGAATATCGATTACCATTGACTTAGGCATCCATCATGTTCTGTAGTCTCTGCCACCTAGCAATAAGAGCTTTGTGATGAACTATATTATGCAAGGCATGAAGAAGTCTCTCTCCGAGCTTCTGTCAATGCTTAAAACTGCAAAAGTGGAGATCAAAAAGGAACATCAAGTGCTGATGATCAATAAGAACACTGGTTTCAAGAAAGACGAGAAGGGAAAACGGAAGGGAAGTATGGACAGCAAGCCGGTTGCCGTGCCTGGAAAGAAACCCCGAGTTGGACCTAAGTCTGACACCGAGTGCTACTATTGTAAGGGTACTGGCCACTGGAAGCGCAGCTGCCCCAAATATTTGGCAGACAAGAAGGCCGGCAAGGCAAACAAAGGTATATATGATATACATGTTATTGATGTGTACTTGAATAGTGCTCGCAGTAGCACCTGGGTATTTGATACCGGTTCAGTTGCTAATATTTGTAACTTGAATCAGGGGCTGTGGAACAAGCGACCGCTAGCAAGGGGTGAGGTCAAGATGCGTGTCGGCAATGGATCAAGCGTTGATGTGATCGCCGTTGGAACGCCACCTCTCCACTTTCCGTCGGGATTAGTATTAAACTTGAATAATTGTTATCTGGTGCCTGCACTGAGCATGAACATTGTATCTGGATCGTGTTTGATGCGAAGTGGTTGTTCATTTAAATCCGAGAACAATGGTTGTTCTATTTATATGAATGAAATCTTTTATGGTCATGCACCGATGATGAATGGTTTATTTCTATTAGATCTCGATAATAATGTTACACATATTCATAATTTTGATGCTAAAAGGATTAAACTTAATGATGATATATCTGCATATATGTGGCACTGCCGTCTAGGTCATATTGGCGTTAAACGCATGAAGAAGCTCCATTCGGATGGAATTTTGGAATCACTTGATTTTGTATCATTTGATACATGTGAGCCATGCCTTATGGGCAAGATGACTAGAACGCCGTTTTTCGGTTCAATGGAACGGGCGACAGATTTATTGGAAATCATACATTCTGATGTATGTGGTCCAATGAGTGTGTCGGCGCGAGGTGGATATCGTTATTTTGTTGCTTTCACAGATGATTTGAGTAGATACGGTTATATCTACTTGATGAAACACAAGTCTGAAACCTTTGAAAAGTTCAAGGAATTTCAGAATGAAGTGGAAAATCATCGTAATAGAAAGATCAAATTTCTACGGTCCGACCGTGGAGGTGAGTATCTAAGTTACGAGTTTAGCACTCACATGAAAGAGTGTGGAATTGTTTCACAACTCACACCTGCGGGAACACCACAGAGAAATGGTGTGTCGGAACTTCGTAATCGTACTTTATTGGATATGGTTCGATCTATGATGTCTCTTACGGACTTGCCATTGTAAGTTTGGGGTTATTCACTAGAAACTGCTACATTCACTTTAAATCGGGCACCATCTAAATCCGTTGAAAAGACACCGTATGAATTGTGGTTTGGAAACAAACCTAAGCTGTTATTTCTTAAAGTTTGGGGATGCGATGTTTATGTGAAGAAACTTCAACCGGATAAACTCGAACCCAAATCGGAAAAATGCGTCTTCATAGGATACCCTAAGGAAACAATTGGGTACTCCTTCTATCACAGATCCGTGGGCAAGGTTTTTGTTGCCAAGAATGGATCCTTTCTAGAGGAAGAGTTTCTCGCGAAAGGTGTGAGTAGTTGGAAGGTAGAACTCGAAGAGATTATTGAACCATCTCTTCAAAGAATGGCGAGTAGCGCAGCGTCGAAAGTCGTTTTGGAGTTGGCTTCACCAGTTGAAGAGGGACTAATGATAATGAAACTCCTAAAGAGAGTACTACTGAACCTCGTAGGTCTAGTAGGACGCTTGCAGCTCCCGAGCTGTATGGAAACCCTGTTATGAATTTCATGGTTGATGAAATTAATGACCCTGCGACGTATGAAGAAGCGATGATGTAACATCCTAAAAATCATGATTTCAAAGTTTGCATATCATTCATGCATTCATAACCATTTTAGAATCATTTTCAAATAAGTTTTAAAAAACAGAAGCATTTGATGTCTATTATTTTATGTAAGCAAGGCAATGTCCTTATTATCACACTCTAATATGAGAACACTTGTTTTAACCAGAAAAGATTTGATGTCACATCCCAAATTTTAGATTTGGTTATGTATATCATTCATAGCATTGCATCATACTTTTCCATGCAAACCGTCGATTGCAAAGAATTGGCGAAACGCTATTTTCAAATCCCTATTCTATTTTACTACGAGGCTCCTGCGGGAGGCTTTAGTAGGACTTGTGTTGTCCACCCTTGTAGCCTAGTGGTTTAGCTCAACCCTTGACCCTAGATTCTTCTCCTCGATTTTACAAAACCGTAGGAGCAAGAATCGCTCGATTCGGAGCTCGTACGGAAAAGTTGTGGCCGTTTTATTAAAGAATAGAAAAACGGGCCGATTTTCGGGCCGATTTTCCGAGTCCTTTTCCAACCGCGCCTGAATCAGACTAGGACCGCGCGGGGCCCACAAAAAGGCAGCCGCCGCCGCCCTGCCTCGTAAACCGAGCCGCCCCCTGCCCGCGATCGCCCGCCCCCTCCTCGAAACCCGCGCCAGCGCCGCCCCAGGGACCCGAGCCCCGCTGCCACCCCGATCTCCTCGATCGCCGCGCCCGAGCCGCCTCCCTGCCGCCTCGAAGCCGCACCCCGCCGCCCAGGTACTCGCCGCCTCCCGCCGGCTCCGCCGACCCCGCCTCCTGCCGCGCCACCTCGCCCCGCAGCACCCCCGCACCGCGCCTGCTCTGCCCCGCCGCCAGCGCACCTCGCCTCCGCGCGCGCCATCTGCGGCTGCTGCTCGAGCTGCGCACGCTGCGCACGCTGCTGCCGCTGCTGCTGCGCGCCGCCTGCAGCGCACGCGCGCCGTGCTCGCCCCGCGCTGCGCCTGCTGCCGCTTGTCGCGCTGCCCACGCGCACACACACGCACGCACGCGCGTCGCCTCGCGCGCCTTGCGCCGCGCCCGCTCGTCCGTGCCGTGTCGCACCGCCGTCGCCGCCATGTTGACCGTGTTGATCTATCACGCTGACCGTCTCCCTCCGCGCAGGAAAAACGCCGACGCCGGAACCGATCGCCGCCACCGTCCGGAACTCGCCGCCGTCTGTTTCGCCGTTCGTCTCCGGTAAGCCTGCAACCACCGTTAGATTTCAGATCAGTGGTTCAGATCAGCCGTTGACCGGTCAGACTCAGGCGTTGACTAGTCAGACGCCCAGTCAGCGCCCAGTCAGCAGACGCGTTGACCAGTCAATAGACACAGTTGACTGGTTAATTTCGTTAATCGTTTTAGTTGACAGATTTCGGTAGAAACTTGTAAATTGCGTATAAATTAAACCGCTGGGCCAAAAATTGCAAATAAAATATGTGTAGATTCAGTGAGTCGTGTAGAATCTTGCTGTACCTTTGGTCAGACTTTTGCAGCAAGGTTTAGTAAAGTTTAATCAAACTAGTTAGTGGCCTTTTCAGAGTAATAAATTCGTAGAAAAAGATCCGTAGCTCCAAAAATCACGTATGATATGTCCCTGGATTCAGAGGAACGAGGGGAATCTCATCGTGAATTAAAAGAATAGGCTTACAGTGAAAACTTCTGCAGAAACTGTCTAGTGGCTTTCTGCAGTGTTTTAATTACTCGGGGAGTTTTATAATTCCTTTTTGAGTAATTCCAATTGGTACTGTTCCTAAATAGCAATGCCTATACTGTAGATTTTTCCCAAGATTTTACAAACAGTATACTACCGGCAGTGATTTATTCGAGTTCTAGCTCTAGTTTTGAGCATTACTTTCTGCGTAATAGTTTTCCTAGCGCTAAAACTATTTTCCATGCATGCAATCGGTAGTATTATTGAATAGGATTATGTGGTGCAGCTATAGCACCAATCCACTTGTCTTGCATACCTTCATGCATCATATTTGTTGCATATGCTTGTGGATTGTTTGTTTATGATTGCAATTGTATCGTGTAGATTGTGACGAGTGCAACGCTTGCTCGTGTGTGGATTGTTCTTCCGACCGCTACAACTAAGGCAAGTAGATGCTACGTTGTTCATGATATCGTCCTACTATTTTCAATGCATTGTCGTGTATTTTGTAGTTGCATGTGTAGGATGATACTATCGCTATGCTATGACTTATTATGTGGTAGGGCTTTCCTTGTAGATGAACCACCGTTGGTAGATGTGCTTAGCCATGCTATGTTGAACGAGGGCTGGGTTACATCATTGAGACTTGTTTCTAAAAGTATTGGTTTGTGAAAACTAAAACAACTTAATCAATGAATCTCCTGGGTGTGATGGTATTGATATTTTTTGGTGGTTTCATTGCGGAAAGGCACCCAGGTATCGAGAGAAATTGATTGGCTTCTTTATTGTGTAGCTTACGTGTACAGCCATATGCCAATAATGGAATGGGCGGTTGGTTGGACTTAGTAGGTTGTGGTAACTCGAACCCGCGTATCCAGAGATTTAGAATTTTGGTAGGTTGGACCGGTGCGCGTCGGGATTGAGGAGCTACTTCCCGAACAGTCTCTTCTTGGAATTCTCCCTATCATCACTCAAAATGAGAGTGATGGTACGAGCTGGGCTGGCCAAGTCACATGGGTAAAGTGTACTAACCCCTGCAGGGTGTATAATCTAATCGATTAGCCGTGTCCCCGGTTATGGACAACTGAGTTGCTTGATATTGATTCCATGACGTATTTCTCGCTCATTCCAATTTCTTAATTGTTTCAATCTTGTTGGGTTAACTTAATTGGGATCTTTTCGAAGAAAATCAAAACTGTTTATGAAAGTAGGACAAATGTATTTGCAAATGCAATCCAGACACAGCTCCCCTTGCCAGATATGCATGTAGATGTTAGTACTATTGTCTCCATTACTAGCTCTACTTGCCATACATTCCATGTATTGACCCTTCGGGGATGCTACGTTTCATGTTGCAGGTTATTCCGATTCTGAGTAATCGATATAGGCCACGGTACTCCACTCGGCACTTGTTCACTTGTGGGCAATTTGAAGAATGGAGGATTTACTTTATTTATGTTGCTACCTGAATAATTTGAGCTAGCCTTGGGCTAAGCTTTTATTGTAATAATGGTACTCTGGATCATCGTTATTTATGATACACGGATATTTTGCTATGTTATTCATCTCGTTCTATTGTGGGCCAATGAACCGATCCAGGGATTGGCATGTCACATAGAAGCCTCGGTCTTTTCAGAACCGCAGTGTTACAAGATGGTATCAGAGCCCGTGTGTCGACTGTAGGATCGTGACCTAGGATTGGATTAGGAAGCCATAGAATTACTAAGGCCTATATTAACTCTGTCTTTCATATTATGCCTTTCACCCTCGTAAATTCTTACCATATGCTATTCTCACACTTTCCTCTTTTACTTGATAGATGGGAGAAGTCAGGACTGAGTATGCCACCATGGAGTCACCAAGGCCCTTTGCAAGGCAGTTAGCACAGCTCTCACAGTCATTGGGATTGCCACTGCCCATGTTCAAGGGAAGAAGGTTGTACACCTATGGATATGGAGAGGATGCATGGGAGATCACTACCTTCATATTTAGAGATGCCGCCTTGCCAAACCCCGTGCACTTGATCTACACCAAGACATACTGCAACTGGGGACTTGGAATCAACTTGGCCATACATGAAGCCCTGTCTCGCCAGTGCCATCAAGTCCGACACCTACTGCCAGCAGATTCACCCTACTGTGACTATGGGAGGCGTGATGAAGATGGGCACATTGTGGTTACCCCGGGCGACAGGAACAACATGCCGCCCCGTCGGAGGCACATAGAGGACATGGAAAGGGAGAATGGAGCTCTAGCTGAGAAAGTGATGATGATAAAGGAGATTGCAGATTTTGCTAGCAATGGTATGGTGGTCCAAGGACAGGAGATTGACACCCTGCATGAAGCTGTGGGAGTTCTGGAGAATGCCCTGATAGCCAGAGATGCAACCATAGCTCATCTTCATGGTACTGTGCAGGAGAACACCCAGAACATACAACAGTTGCAAGGGACCGTCCAGGAAAGGGATCAAACTATTGAAGCAATGACAGCCCAGATTGCCGCTCTCCAAGCATAGCTGAATCCACCCTCTGATGATGACAATGGAGATGATGGCAACAATGGGGATGATGATGACAGTGGGAACGATGATGACGATGAGGACGAGGATGATGATGATGGAGACGATGATGGTGGAGGAGATGAAGCTGTTGCAGTTGCAGCTGAGAGTGAAGAAGAAGAGGAGGATCCAGAAGAGGTGAAGTTTGAGATCTCAAGTGATGATTCAGGAGAAGTGTACACTCCGCCGCATGGTTGTACCGCGAACCGAAGCGCCAACGCATGACCGCAAGGACCTACCGCAACCTCTTCAAGAAGTAGATAGAAGTCCACCAATTAGTCCACGTTAGGCAAATTCGTTAGGATTAGTCTCGATCGATGTGAAGCTTAGTTCGTGTTAGTTTAAAAGTGTTTAGTTGCTTAATTGTGTACTCCAATATCCCGGGAATTATTTGTGCGAATTTTATGAAAGAGTTATGGCAATTTTGGTTACTATCTGTGTTATTTTCGCTGCAGTTTTCTGCTGATACAGCAGTACTGCGCGATTTTTCATATTTTTCTGGTAACTCGGGAAAATCTGAAAAAAAATGCGCTGATGCGAAAGTCTCTGTACTATATGTGCAAAAATCAGCTAAATTCTCTGACGAGTTTAAGTCAGGCGGAAAAATTCGTGAACGCTGCTGGACTATTCTGGCAGATTGCTGTTTTTGTTGTTTAGATGATCAACTGTTTAGTTAACCATTGCCAACTCTTGTAAAACTATTTCAGTAGATATATACTGCTAGGATAACCCCTAGGATGTTGCTGGATCACTTGTTTGTTAATGTGTTGCTTTCTTGTGATTGTCTGCTATTGTTTGTTGTTGTTTGATCATATTCATGGGTGGAATCCTATTGTCGTAGTTGATTCTTTCTAAACTTACCTGTGCTGAACCGCAGATGCCTCCCCGCCGTCAACCCACTGAGTTGGAGAAGATCATGGCAGCTCAGGCACAGCTGACCCAAGTGATGACTCAGTTCATGGCAAATCAGAACAACAACAATGGAAACAATCAGCCTCAGGGAGATCCTCTCACCAGATTTCTGAGGTTAAGGCCAGCTAAGTTCTCTACTGCAACGGAACCAATGGTTGCCCTCGTCTGGTTGCGTTCAGTCAACAAGGATCTGGTAACCGTTGGATGCACTGATGCTGAGAAGGTGAGGTTTGCCGCTCACCTACTGGAGGGACTAGCCGCTTCTTGGTGGGACACTTTTCAGATCACCCACCCGCTGGATACTGTGACTTGGGCAATGTTTGAGGAAGGTTTTAGGACCAACCATGTGTCTTCAGGAGTTCTGAGCCTGAAGAGGAAGGAGTTCCGCAACTTGCAGCAAACCAACCGCACCGTGGCCGAGTACATTGAGGAGTTCAACAACCTGTCCCGTTATGCACCTGAGGATGTTGACACCGATGCAAAAAGGAGGGAGAGATTCTTGGATGGCCTCAGTGATGAGCTTTCAGTACAGCTACTTGTGGTTTACTGCCCCACTTTCCAGGAGCTTATGGACAAGGCCAGGATCTTGGAAGGGAAGCACAAACAGGTGGAGAACCGCAAGAGAAAGAGCAATAATCACCACTCTGGTTCACACCACAAGTCTCGCACTTCATATGATGGATACTCCAAGCATGGAGGAAGTGACCATGGGAACCATGACCGCCACCACCATGGAGGCGATGGGCATCGTCATGACAACCATAGGAGCACCCACCACAGCCACAAGGGAGGACACTCTCACCATTCTGGGGGACACGGTGGACATGACCGCAACCGTGATCGCAACTTTGTGAAGAAGGATCTGAGTGAGGTGACATGCTTCAAGTGTAAGCAGAAGGGACACTATGCTGACAACTGTCCGGAGAGGAAAGGACTGAAGCCAACCAACAACGAGAAGGCCACAGTGAACCACATGAATGTGGAGGAGATTCCAGATGAGCCTGACCTTGTGATTGGTAAGTTCCCAATCAACACTCACCCTGCACTTATACTTTTTGATACTGGTGCATCGCATTCATTCATATCAAGGGCATTTGTGGATAAGTATAAGTTACCTACTGAGTCTATGAAAGGGTCTATTAGAGTGAGTTCACCTGGAGGAGATATGATAGCTAGCGCGGGATGCCGCGGCTTGACTTTGAGGATTGGAACACACAACTTCATTGCACATCTAGTAGTGTTGGAATCACAGGGATTAGACGTTATTCTGGGTATGGATTGGATGTCTATGCATGGGGGACACATAGATTGTGCACAGCGAGCTGTTTCACTCAAAACCCCGGATGCTAAGAGGATTAGATTCAAGTCGGCTGCACGACCGAGAAGGTGTAAGTTGAATTCTCTTAAGGGGGTTAGCATGGATACTGTGCCAGTGATTAGGGATTACCCCGACGTGTTTCCGGAAGAGCTGCCAGGGATGCCACCTGACAGGGAAGTAGAGTTTCTTATCGACCTGATGCCGGGAACAGGACCAATAGCAAAGAAACCATATAAGATGGATGTGGATGAGCTGAAGGAATTTAAGAAGCAGTTGAAAGAGCAGCTGGAAAAGGGATTCATTCAGCCTAGTTCGTCGTCATGGGGTGCACCTGTTCTGTTTGTGGAGAAGAAAGACAGCAGCAAGAGATTAGTGGTGGACTATCGCTCGCTGAATGAAGTGACTATCAAGAACAAATACCCCCTGCCGAACATAAATGATTTGTTTGATCAATTGGAAGGAGCAAAGGTGTTCAGCAATATTGATCTGCGATCAGGCTACTTTCAATTGAAGATCCGAGAGCAGGACGTACCAAAAACCGCCTTCACCACTAGGTATGGTTTATATGAGTATACAGTTATGTGTTTTGGACTAACGAATGCCCCGGCATACTTCATGACCATGATGAACAAGGTATTTATGGAGTACTTGGACAAGTTCGTGGTGGTGTTTATTGATGACATACTGATATATTCCAAGGATGATGCCGAGCATGAGAAACATCTGCGACTGATTATGGAGAAGTTGAGGGAACACAAGCTGTATGCCAAATTCAGCAAGTGTGAATTCTGGCTTAACACTGTTGGGTTTCTTGGACACGTAGTGTCAGGAGAAGGAGTCGCTGTTGATCCAAGCAAAGTGACTGCAGTGACATAGTGGGAAGCACCCAAGAATGCAGGAGAGATACGGAGCTTTTTGGGACTTGCTGGATACTACAAGAGGTTCATTGAAAACTTTTCCAAGATTGCTAAGCCGATGACTGAACTTCTGAAGAAGGAGAGGAAGTTTGAATGGTCAGACGTATGTGAAGCCAGCTTTTAGGAACTGAAGCGTCGATTAGTGACTGCACCTGTTCTATGTTTACCAGATCTTCAGAAGGATTTCCAAGTGTACTGTGATGCTTCTCGACAGGGACTTGGGAGTGTGCTGATGCAAGATGGGAGAGTAGTGTCTTACGCCTCGCGACAACTCAAGCACCATGAGCGGAATTACCCCACACACGACTTGGAGTTAGCGTCAGTGGTTCATGCGCTCAAGGTATGGAGGCATTACTTAATGGGAAAACACTGTGATGTGTACACCGACCACAAGAGCCTGAAGTACATATTTACACAGAAGGAACTGAACATGAGGCAAAGGAGATGGTTGGAACTTATCAAGGACTATGATCTGAATTTGCAGTACCACCCAGGAAAGGCCAATGTAGTAGCCGATGCTCTGAGTCGGAAGGTTTATGCCAATGGATTGACAATTGGTGAATTGCCTGAGGATTTGTGCAAGCAATTCAAGGACCTTAGACTGGAGGTAGTATCTGAAGGGTACTTGGAAACAATGGAAGTCCAACCAACGCTACAGGACAGAATTAGGAAGGCTCAAGTGGGAGACAAAGAAATAGAGGAGATAAAGGAAAAGATGAAGGAGAATCGGGAAAAGGATATTCGAGAGGATGAGCAGGGTACCTTGTGGTATGGAGATCGTTTGTGTGTGCCCAGCGACCCGGAGATAAGGGAGTTGATTTTGCAGGAGGCTCATAACTCGCCATACTCCATACATCCGGGCAACACAAAGATGTATATGGTTTTGAAGAGCAGATTTTGGTGGAACAACATGAAGGGAGATATCGCCAAGCATATTGCCCTATGCGATGTGTGCAGCCGAGTGAAGGCGGAACACCAGAAGCCAGCAGGACTGCTACAGCCATTGCCTGTGCCGGATTGGAAGTGGGATAGAGTGGGAATGGATTTTATCACAGGACTGCCCAGGACCAGGTCAGGATATGACTCCATTTGGGTAGTGGTCGACCATTTGACCAAGGTAGCCCACTTTATTCCGGTAAAGACAACCTATACGAGTGCCAAGTTGGCCAAGATCTACATGGACAGGATTGTGTGCCTACACGGAGTTCCCAAGAGTACTGTATCTGATAGAGGCACCCAATTTACCTCACACTTCTGGCGCCAACTGCACGAGTCACTTGGTACTAGATTGGAGTTTAGCACGGCGTTTCACCCACAGACCGATGGACAGACCGAGAGGGTGAATCAGATTTTGGAACACATGCTGAGAGCTTGCGCCTTGGCTCATGGTTCTAGTTGGGATGAGAATCTGCCGTATGCGGAGTTTTCCTACAACAACAGCTATCAACCAGCATCAAGACGTCACCGTTCGATGTGCTATATGGGAAATGGTGTCGGACACCATTGCTATGGGATGGAGTAGGAGAGCGTCAGTTGTTTGGGCCTGATTTGATCAAGGACGCTGAGGAGAAGGTCGCCTTGATTAGGGACAGGCTGAAGGTAGCACAATCAAGGCAAAAGATCTACGCCGACGCCAAGCGCAAGGAAGTGGTGTATGAGATAGGTGATAGAGCATACCTCAGAGTGTCGCCACTTCGTGGAATCAAGAGATTTGGAATTAAGGGAAAGCTGGCACCTCGGTTTATTGGACCGTATCGGGTCTTAGCATGCAAAGGAGAAGTTGCTTATCAGTTGGAGTTGCCAGAAGCTCTGTCCGCTGTTCATAATGTGTTCCACGTATCACAGCTGAAGAAGTGCCATCCGGAGATGGTGGATACACCATTGAGAGACACTGTGCCACTAGAGGAGGTTCAGCTTGAGAACGACTTGACCTATGAGGAGAAACCGGTCAAGATTTTGGAGACAGCGGAGAGGATTACCCGTACCAAGACGATCAGGTTTTGCAAGGTACAGTGGAGCCACCACACCGAAGAGGAAGCCACTTGGGAGCGTGAGGATGACATCCGAGAGGACTACCCACACCTATTTGCTAGTCGCGCCGAATATCGAGGACGAGATTCATCTTAAGGGGGTTAGTCTTGTCACATCCCAAATTTTAGATTTGGTTCTGCATATCATTCATAGCATTGCATCATACTTTTCCATGCAAACCGTCGATTCAAAAGAATCGGCGAAACGCTATTTTCAAATCCCTATTCTATTTTACTACGAGGCTCCTACGGGAGGCTTTAGTAGGACTTGCGTTGTCCACCCTTGTAGCCTAGTGGTTTCGCTCAACCCTTGACCCTAGATTGTTCTCCACGATTTTACAAAACCTTAGGAGCTAGAATCGCTCGATTCGGAGCTCGTACGGAAAAGTTGTGGCCGTTTTATCAAAGGATAGAAAAACGGGCCGATTTTCGGGCCGATTTTCCGAGTACTTTTCCAACCGCGCCCGAATCGGACTAGGACCGCACGGGGCCCACAAAAAGGCAGCTGCCGCTGCCCTGCCTCGTAAACCGAGCCGCCCCCTGCCCGCGATCGCCCGCCTCCTCCTCGAAACCCGCGCCAGCGCCGCCCCCGGGACCCGAGCCCCGCCGCCACCTCGATTTCCTCGATCGCCGCGCCCGAGCCGCCTCCCTGCCGCCTCAAAGCCGCACCCCGCCGCCCAGGTACTCGCCGCCTCCCGCCGGCTCCGCCGACCCCGCCTCCTGCCGCGCCACCTCGCCCCGCAGCATCCCCGCACCGCGCCTGCTCCGCCCCGCCGCCAGCGCACCTCGCCTCCGCGCGCGCCATCTGCGACTGCTGCTCGCGCTGCTGCCGCTGCTACTGCGTGCGCTGCTGCCGCTGCTGCTGCGTGCCGCCTGCAGCGCGCCCGCGCCGCGCTCGCCCCGCGATGCGCCTGCTGCCGCTTGCGCGTGCTGCTGCTGCTGCCGCTTGTCGCGCTGCCCACGCGCGCACACACGCACGCACGCGCGTCGCCTCGCGCGCCTTGCGCCGCGCCCGCTCGTCCGTGCCGTGCCGCACCGCCGTCGCCGCCGTGTTGACCGTGTTGATCTATCGCGCTGACCGTCTCCCTCCGCGCAGGAAAAACGCCGACGCCGGAACCGATCGCCGCCACCGTCCGGAACTCGCCGCCGTCCGTTTCGCCGTTCGTCTCCGGTAAGCCTGCAACCACCGTTAGATTTCAGATCAGTGGTTCAGATCAGCCGTTGACCGGTCAGACTCAGGCGTTGACTAGTCAGACGCCCAGTCAGCGCCTAGTCAGCAGACGCGTTGATCAGTCAACAGACACAGTTGACTGGTTAATTTCGTTAATCGTTTTAGTTGACAGATTTCAGTAGAAACTTGTAAATTGCATAGAAATTAAACCGCTGGGCCAAAAATTGCAAATAAAATATGTGTAGATTCAGTGAGTCGTGTAGAATCTTGCTGTACCTTTGGTTCAGACTTTTGCAGCAAGGTTTAGTACAGTTTAATCAAACTAGTTAGTGGCCTTTTCGGAGTAATAAATTCGTAGAAAAAGATCCGTAGCTCCAAAAATCGCATATGATATGTCCCTGGATTCAGTGGAACGACGGTAATCTCATCGTGAATTAAAAGAATAGGCTTACAGTGAAAACTTCTGCAGAAACTGTCTAGTGGCTTTCTGCAGTGTTTTAATTACTCGGGGAGTTTTATAATTCCTTTTCAAGTAATTCCAATTGGTACTATTCCTAAATAGCAATGCCTATACTGTAGATTTTTTCTAAGATTTTACAAATAGTATACTACCGGTAGTGATTTATTCGAGTTCTAGCTCTAGTTTTGAGCATTACTTTTTGCGTAATAGTTTTCCTAGCGCTAAAACTATTTTCCATGCATGCAATCAGTAGTATTGTTGAATAGGATTATGTGGTGCAGCTATAGCACCAATCCACTTGTCTTGCATACCTTCATGCATCATATTTGTTGCATATGCTTGTGGATTGTTTGTTTATGATTGCAATTGTATCGTGTAGATTGTGACGAGTGCAACGCTTGCTCGTGTGTGGATTATTCTTCCGACCGCTACAACCAAGGCAACTAGATGCTACTTTGTTCATGATATCGTCCTACTATTTTCAATGCATTGTCGTGTATTTTGTAGTTGAATGTGTAGGATGATACTATCGCTATGATATGACCTATTATGTGGTAGGACTTTCCTTGTAGATGAACCACCGTTGGTAGATGTGCTTAGCCATGCTATGTTGAACGAGGGCTGAGTTACATCATTGAGACTTGTTTCTAAAAGTATTGGTTTGTGAAAACTAAAACAACTTAATCAATGAATCTCCTGGGTGTGATGGTATTGATAATTTTTGGTGGTTTCATTGCGGAAAGGCACCCAGGTATCGAGAGAAATTGATTGGCTTCTTTATTGTGTAGCTTACGTGTACAGCCATGTGCCAATAATGGAATGGGCGGTTGGTTGGACTTAGTAGGTTTTGGTAACTCGAACCCGCGTATCCAGAGATGTAGAATTTTGGTAGGTTGGACCGGTGCGCGTCAGGATTGAGGAGCTACTTCCCGAACAGTCTCTTCTTGGACTTCTCCCGATCATCACTCAAAATGAGAGTGATGGTACGAGCTGGGCTGGCCAAGTCACATGGGTAAAGTGTACTAACCCCTGCAGGGTGTATAATCTAATCGATTAGCCGTGTCCCAGGTTATGGACAACTGAGTTGCTTGATATTGATTCCATGACATATTTCTCGCTCATTCCAATTTCTTAATTTTTTCAATCTTGTTGGGTTAACTTAATTGGGATCTTTTCAAAGAAAATCAAAACTGTTTATGAAAGTAGGACAAATGTATTTGCAAATGCAAGCCAGACACAGCTCCCCTTGCCAGATATGCATGTAGATGTTAGTACTATTGTCTCCATTACTAGCTCTACTTGCCATACATTCCATGTATTGACCCTTCGGGGCTGCTATGTTTCATGTTGCAGGTTATTCCGATTCTGAGTAATCGATATAGGCCACGGTACTCCACTCGGCACTTGTTCACTTGTGGGCAATTTGAAGAATGGAGGATTTACTTTATTTATGTTGCTACCTGAATAATTTGAGCTAGCCTTGGGCTAAGCTTTTATTGTAATAATGGTACTCTGGATCATCGTTATTTATGATACATGGATATTTTGCTATGTTATTCATCTCATTCTATTGTGAGCCAATGAACTGATCCAGGTATTGGCATGTCACATAGAAGCCTCGGTCTTTTCAGAACCGCGGTGTTACATTTGAACATAGGTTTGATTGATGTTTCCAAAGCTTGGTCAAAGTTTTCAAAACAAAATATGAATTCAAAACCATTCATATGCCTAAAATAAATAATTAAAATAGAGCATGGTTTATTTCTAAAATCCAATGGACCAACGTATTTTTGAGTGAACAACATTGTTCTGTAGTCAAATATATGTATGGTCCACTTTACAAAATTCAGAACAAGTTTGAATTCAAACCCATATGAAAAACAATTGAAAATGACTTCAGAAAATCAAAATAAAAATGGAAAAGAATAAAAGAAAGCAGAAAAGGTCGGCGCCACCAAACAGGCCCAACACCGAAAATATCCCACGAGCCCACCCGGGAACCTCCCCCTCTCCTCTCTGTTTCTCACTCTGCCCGCGCACACCCCCTTGCTGACCACTGGGCCCCGTAGCCATGTCATCTCTTCGTCCCCAAATCACGCCTGCGACCAGCTCCGCGGCGGCTGTTTCCTCCCCGACGCAAATGCACTTAAATTCCATTGATGCAGCGCGTGATTCTCGCCCCTGCTCCGTCTACTTAAACCCCACCCCTTTGCGACCATTTCTCCTCACTGAGCACCCCCACTCTGCCACCAGGCTGCCCATATTTCGCAGAACTCCGCCGCAGTACCGACGATCTCCGGCGGTAAATTCCGGTGATCACTCCCCGCCCCTTGCCTCCTAGTCTGGCCAGTATGATCACTACAACCTTGCGCATCTTCTAACACCACTGGTGCGTGCTAGGACCACCCAGAACCTCGCCAACGTCGACGACTGCACGCTCCCGACGAAGCCAGCAACTCTGATGAGCTCCCCTGGTTAGTACTGACCGTGCCTTTCCCTCTCGTTGACACTCGCGTGACCAGCATCATCTTGCGCATCTGACGCACTTCTTATCTTTCCTTGGCATGACCTATAACCTCGCCAGCGACAACGAACAGAAGCGGCCGTCGCTAGAAGAAACTACGGCGAGCAATCCACGTCGACCTCGAGCGCCCCTTTTCCAACCAAGCACACTTTGAGCATCAGCAACGCACGGCAAACTTGGTGAGCTATCTCTCCCTCTCCCGCGCTTCCTGTATCATCGGCACCGTCCTCGCCTGACCGTGCCGCCGCCAGCCACCGTCGTGCGCCGCCCATCTTTGGCCAAACGCATGTGCGCCGTTAGATCTGGATCCAGCGTGTAGGATAGATTCACTTAAATCGAACCGGTACACTCATCTATGCCGCACGATCCACTTTAAATCCAATGCTCCACAGAGCTCAATCCGCGCGAAACGGTATCGGCCAGTTAGGTTAAGACACGTGGCTCAGGTTTTGTTTTAAAAACAGAATTGAAACTATTAGATGTTCAAACTTGCAAAATTCATAACTTTTGATCCACATGTTCAAATTTTGCAAATTTTATATCAATGGAATCAGCATAAAGAGTACTTTCCAACCATGCACTTTGTTTAATGAATTGCTTCTGTAAAATTAGTTGTTTTTGCAGAGACATTTGTAGACTTATTTTGTGTATAAAAATTAATTGGAAAATGTTTTAAAGACCAAATAAAGTTTATTTGATGTATATATGTTTGATTTATTGATAAGTAATGTTTACTTGTCTTGTTGGGTTTAGAAAAAAATCATCACATGTCATTTGCATACATTCATATATTTTTTCTTGTTTATTTTGATATGTGAATTTGGTGCTATCATTTTATGTGTAGATTTTGGTGCTAGTGGTGATTGTGACTGTGAGGATTGTTGTTACTCCCTCAACTACCAATGCAAGTGGTGCTTCATACTTTTGTCCCAATATTTTGGCTTTGCATTAGAAATATTTTGTATAGGGCTTGCATGAATATTTTTGCTAGGTATCTATATGCTATGCTTGGGAAATCCTAGTAGTTGTAGAATTGTTAGAGTTTTCTCTAAGTTAAGATACTTATTATTTCCATGCTTATCCTAGATAGTAGCAACCAAAGGTGGATTATATACACATGCTATGGAAAATACTTCTAAGTCTTTGACTTATGTTTTGCTTAATAAAACAACTAAGTGAATAAATCACCTGGATGGAATGGTGGATTAGTTTTTGTTGAGTGGTTACACAAGGCCAGGGGACTGGTGAACCTTGTGTATCTCACTTGTGGAATGCCACCCAGGAACAAAGGGATTTGAGATGCCATATGTTAAGAAGCTTCTAGTGCAGCCACATGGCATTATGGGCTCTCTGCCTGGATCATATAGGTTGCAATAACTTAGCCAAATGGACAGTTGGTGGTAGGGGATGATAGGTTTGTAGCGCGTCCATTTTGTTCTAAGGGAAGGCTTCTGAAAGGTCCTGTCTTGGTGAAAATCAAGTCTTGTGGGGAAAGTGCACCACCTCTGCAGAAGGAAGAAACTAAGTACTTAGTCGTGTCCCCGGTAATGGACAAATTGAGCATCAAGACATGGAAGCTATCAAGAATCTCCTCATCCCAATTTCTAAGTTAAAAAATTGTGGTTGAACAAGGGTAAAGGTCCACCAATTTATATTAATGGTTCCTTGTGGAGTTTTTGCCAAACAAAAACTTAGTGTTTTCAACTAATAGGTAAAATCTATTTTGAGCAAAGAAAGACTAAGCTACACTTACCCAAATTCATGTAGTAACTAGATGTTAATATTCTACTAAGGTATCACTTGCCAATACTATTCCAATGTATTGACCCACTGTGGCTATAACTTGTGATGTTGCAGGTTACTCTGATGAGGATTAGGGGTTATGAGTCTACACTCAACATGCTTGCCTATGGCACATGAAGATGAAGACTTTTTATTGTTAAGTTAAACTCTTGTACTAGCCTTTGGCTATGGAGTTGTAAAAGACTATGTTATCTCTGGAATGAAGATGTAATAATGACCTTTGTTTCTGTGTACTTCATCTTAAACTGTGGATGCTAGCAATTGATCCAGGGACTAGCATTGCAATCACAGGGACCTTTACCTTTATAAAGGTGGGGTCTTATAGATGATGAGCCCGGATTCCAACAAATGGTTAGAAGGCATGAAATACGAGATGGATTCCATGTATGAAAATCAAGTTTGGAACTTGGTGGAATTACCTCACGACCGAAAGGCCGTGGAGAACAAATGGATTTTCAAAAGGAAAACTGATGCTGATGGTAATGTGACCGTCTATAAAGCTCGACTTGTCGCAAAGGGGTTTCTACAAATTCAAGGAGTTGACCACGATGAGACATTCTCTCCCATAGCGATGCTAAAGTCAGTTAGGATTATGTTAGCAATTGCTGCATATTTCGATTATGAGATATGTCAGATGGATGTCAAAACCACGTTTCTCAATGGTAATATTGAAGAAGAGTTGTATATGATACAACCAAAGGGTTTTGTCGATCCTAAGGATGCTAACAAGGTGTGCAAGCTTCAGCGATCCATCTATGGATTGAAGCAAGCATCACGAAGTTGGAATCTCCGCTTTGATGAGGTGATCAAAGAGTTTGGATTTGTCCAAACTTATGGAGAAGCTTTTATTTACAAGAAAGTGAGTGGGAGCAATGTGGCATTTCTGATATTATATGTGGATGACATATTATTGATCGGAAATTATATAGATCTTTTAAACAGTGTTAAAAGTTATCTAAACATCAAATATTCAATGAAGGACCTAGGTTAAGCGTCATACATATTAGGCATAAAGATCTATAGAGATAGATCTAGGCGCCTAATAGGGCAATCGCAAAGTACATACCTTGATAAGATTTTAAAGAAGTTTAAAATGGACGGAAGTAAGAAGGGGTTCTTACCTATGTTGCAAGGCAAGACATTGAATAAGACTCAAAGTCCGGCTACGGCGGAAGAAAGAGAGATAATGGACAAAGTCCCCTGTGCTTCAGCTATAGGCTCTATAATGTACGCCATGCTATGTACAAGACCGGATGTGGCACATGCTATTAGTTTGACTAGTAGGTACCAATCGGATCCAGGTTTGGAACACTGGATAGCGGTCAAGAATATCCTTAAGTACTTACAAAGAACTAAGGATATGTTTCTTGTGTACGAAGGTGAAGAAGAAATCGTCGCTAAGTGTTATGTCGACGCAAGATTTGACACCGACCCGGATGACTCTAAGTCTCAATCCGGATACGTATTTCTCATGAATGGCGGAGCGGTTAGTTGGAGGAGTTCCAAACAACCTATGGTGGCAGGATCAACAACGGAGGCCGAATATGTTGCTGCTTCGGAAGCGGCTCAGGAAGCGGTTTGGATGAAGGAGTTCATATCCGAAATAAGTGTGGTTGCAACCGCGTTGGACCCAATGGTGATCTATTGTGACAACAATGGTTCCATCGCCAATGCCAAAGAACCAAGGTATCACAAGAATTCCAAACATATTAAGCACCAGTTTCACTCCATCCGCGAGCATGTCAAAGATGGAGATATAAAGATTTGTAAAGTACACACGGATCTCAATGTAGCAGATCCGTTGACCAAAACTCTCCATAGAGCAAAACATGGTCAACACCAGAACTCCATGGGTGTTAGATTCATCACTATGTAACTAGATTATTGTCTCTAGTGCAAGTGGGAGACTGAAGGGAATATGCCCTGAGAGGCAATAATAAAGTGTTTATTATATGTATTCCAAGTATATGATAGATATTTATTTTGCATGCTATAATTGTATTAATACAGAAACGTCAATACATGTGTGTTTAATAAACAAACAGAAAGTTCCTAGTTATGCCTCTCTCGTAAACTAGCTCGTTGATTAACAAGATGATTAAGGTTTCATGATCATAGACATTGGATGTTGTTAATAATGGGATCACAACATTAGTGTAATGGTGTGATGAACATTCATCCAAAGTATAGCATTATGATCAAAGTCATTGAGTTTATGTTGCTATAACAACTTACGAAGTGATCCTAATCCTTAGACCATGAGATCCTGTCAATCACTAACACCGGAAGAGTTTCTTGATGACATCAAACGTCACACCGTAATAGGGTGATTATAAAGATGGGTTCAGAACTAATAAAGTGTTATGTTGAGGCCCATGGATCGAGAGTGGAATTTGTTCATCCCGATGACGGATAGATATACTCTGGGTCTTCTCGGTGATATCACATTGGTTAGCTTGCAAGCAAGTGATTTGATCACTAGAATGTTATATCACGGGAACGAGAAAAGAGTGCATGTCAGTAACAAGATCAAACTAGGTATGGAGATACCGATGATCGAATCTCGGACATGTAATATATCGCTAAACAAAGGGATTAAGATACTAGCATAAAAGGTTCCGACGATCACAAGAAAGTCATCGTTGAATGTGTGGGAGTCAGTATGGGTCTCCAGATCCCGCTTCTGATTATTGATCCGAGAGGGGTCTCGATCATGTCCGCATTATTCACGAACCGTAGGGTGACACACTTAAGAGACACCGACATCCAATTGGAGCAAAAGTTTCATGCCGGAAAGAATAACAAGCGCAAGAATTTATTTCACTAGATACCGAAACAGGTTTTCGGGTGAAATTGCAAAAAGTATTTTTGCATGTGAAATAGAATTCTATCAAGGGGTTATATGTGAATGTTTGTCATTAAAGTAATTGAATAAATTCTGAATAAATAAAAAGAGTTTTATTTAATGAGAGTTTGCATCAAATTTGGTGGAAATTTAATGGCAAGTTTGAGTGGGATTTTGAGTGGAGGGAATTGAAAGGATTTTTGTGAGTGGAGTGTCCACCAACATGAATGAAGGAGGGGAGGGGGCAGCCCCCATGGCCGGCGGCCACCCCTTGGGTGCCCCCCTCTCTTATAAAAGGCACCCCCCTCCTCACTTCTCACTCACACCTCCTCGTGAAGGATCTCTCTCCCCCTCTAGAATTTATCCCCCATGGTCTCGGACTAGCGAGATACATGTTCCCGGTGGCTATTAGGAAAGAAAGAGTTGTGCTTCCGCTGCATCGCTAGAGCGAGGAGGCAGAGGTTGTTCGGTGCCTCGGACGTGTGTGCGAGCACGGATGCGCTGCCGATTTGCGGCGCTAGGACTTCCTCTCAATCTTGAGATCGGCAATAGATCGTCTACATCAACCATGAGTTTAACTCGTTAAGCTTTGTTGGTATTCAATGGTATGTTCTCTATGGATATACATCCGCCCGTTGTTTATATCTAGTAGATAGATCTTGGTACATAGTTGTTCCCGTCGTAGGAAATTTTTTGTTTTCTATGTTGCGAACCCTACACCCTCTGAACCCAAATGGCCAGAAAAAACATGGGTACACATGACCGAATACCTTCCGATCCAGCAATCTCCAAGCATGATGCACCCATGAGAGTTCGCCGACGGAGCCTTCCGAAACTCGACACTCTTACCAGATCAATGATAGCAGACATCAATCAGACCTTCATCCTAGCACGGGAGGAACCCAAGGACTGCCACCTTTATTCACATGAATCGCAGCCCCCACGCTACCAGCCATTATCCAGGAAAAATAGGCATCAAAGGAGATAGAAGTCCAGCGCCTGGCTGTAGAAATCATCGGCGAGAATCGTGATATCCTAGAAACACAAGCCCTCGCTAGCCCAGATCGCGGCCCAGCCGCCAAGGGCGTGGCCAGATCGATCTAGATCTTGGCACCAGAACGCACTCCGGCGGCGCTAGGGCGACCACATCAGCGACATGCCGCCTCCTCCTTCTCATTGCCTCTCCGCCTGATAGGACCTCAAGCTTTGTCCATCCCAGCCACGCTGCCCCATGCCCTTTGCCAGCGCCCCACCACCCCTATGGAATGCCTCCGAGTGGAACCTCCCCTGCCCCACTGCTGATTTGACAGATGGACGTCGCCACCATTGTCGGCGGCCGGCAACAACGGCGACTAAGAAGAAGGAGATCAGGGAGGGTGCTTGGGCTCGAGAGAGGGGGATCCTCTGGAGTCGCTCGGGAGGGGAGAGATTCGGGATGGCGGAATCTAGGTTTTCTCAATCAATCGTGTTAGTATATGACATGTTGGGTTCGCAGCATAGAAAACAAAAAAAAATCCTACGATGGGAACTATAAGCACCAAGATCCATCTACCTAGATAAAATCAACAGATGGATATACATCCATAGAATACATATCCTTGAAGAACAACAAAGCTTAACGAGGTTGGACTCATGTATGATATAGTCGTTCGCTTGCCGATCTCAAGATCAAGTAGAATTCCAGCAACACCGCAACTTAGCAGAGCATCCGTTAACGCACACACATCCGGTCCTCCGACAACCTCCGCGTCCTCGCTCCAGCAATGCAGCGGAAGCAGCAAATCCTTGCTCTAGAAAAAGCCACCAAAAATGTATCTCGCTAAGCCGAGACCATCGGGGAATAGTACTAGAGAGGGAGAGAGATCCTTCACGAGGAGGTGTGAGTGAGATGTGAGAGGAGGGGTGCCTTTATAGGGGGAGGTGCAGCCCCTTTCCATGGTCGGCGGCCAAGGTGGGTGCCCCCACCTTTTCCCTCATTCATGTGAGTGGAGCTCCCACTCACACAAATGCCCCTCCATTTTCTCCACTCAAAATCCATTAAATTTCCACCAAATTTAATGTAATCTCTCATTTAATAAAACTCTTTTATTCATTTATTAAGAATTTTGTTAATTACATTAATTAACAAACATTCACATAAAACCCCTTACTACATTTCAATTTCACATGCAGAACCAATTTCACCCAAAACAGTTCCGGTGTCCATTGAAATCATTCCAGCGCTTTGATATTCTTTCTCTAGCATTTCATTTGCTCCAAATGGTGTCAGTATCCCTTAAGTGTATCACCCTACGGTTCGCGAATAGTGCATCGAGACCCCTCTCCGATCAATAATCAACAGTAGGACCTGGAGATCCGTACTGACTCCTACACATTCAACGATGACTTCTTGTGATCATGTGAACCTTAAAATTTTAACTAAATCCCTTCGTCTCATGATATTTACATGTCCAAGATTCGATTATCGGTATCCCCATACCTAGTTTGATCTCGTTACCTACATGTACTCTTTGCTCGTTCTCATAATAAAACATTCTAGTGTTCCCCATCACTTGCTTGCAAGCTATATCAATGTGATATCACCGAGAGGGCCCAGAGTATATCTCTCCGTCATTTGTATGGAAAAATCTCACTCTTGATCCATGAGCTTCTACATAACACTATCGGAGTATCTGAACCCACCTTTATAGTCACCCTGTTATGGTGTGACGTTTGATGTTATCAAGCTACTCTTCCTGTGTTAGTGATTGACATAATATCATGGTCTAAGGACTAAAGTTACTTGTAATGATGTTATAGCAATTTAAACATAATGACTTTGATCGTATTACTATACTTTGGATGAATGTTCATCACATCATTCCACCAATATTGTGATCTCGTTATTAACAACATCCAATGTCCATGATCAGGAAACCTTGATCATCTTGTTAATCAACGAGCTAGTTTATATGAGAGGCATAACTAGGAACACTTTAGTTGTTTATTAAACACACATGTATTAACGTTTCCTTTTAATACAATTATAGCATGCAAAATAAACATCTATCATATACTTGGAATACGATAATAACAAATTTATTATTGCCTCTCGGGCATATTCCCTTCATGATGAACTTCTCCATACTATTAGAGATAAGAGAAAATCTTATGCAACTTGGTCGTATGCTCCATCTTATATGATCACAATGCACCAACGTTTTCTCTTCCCCATCGGTAGTCATTTCCGAAACAAGTTTCTCTAACGGTGGTTGCAAAAGGCTAAGCGGATAAGGAGATGCCAAGGGAATGGGAGTGGCCATGGTGGATCAAGGTTGTCGGGTGGGTGATGTTGAGGCTCGCCGTACACACAGCCAGACAGTTGTGCTCGACATAGGAGGGGACCGGCGGTTGTAGCAAGCTCCACGACTATTGGCGGAGGGCGTCGCACCTACGACGAAGGGCCACTATGCTGCATGAAACTTGGTTAATGGAGCTCGCTTGATCTTCTCTCACTTAACTCAGAAAGCTCCAAAGAAACAGAAACAATGGAGTCCTGTGCAATCCACCAGACAGAGCACCAGAGTTAACAGGTCTAGGAATATTATGGAAAAAGGCTATGGATTTGAGTAAGGTGAACAATCTTGAGGATCCAAAATCCATGAAAGGTATAATGCAATCAAATCCTTTTACTGTTCTTTCTACTGTAGATCTTTCTGATAGAATAGGTGTAGGTGTTTCTACTAATCATTCTTCTAGCCATGTGAAGGATACATATAGTAGTCAGGTTAGTAGATCTTCTAGTATTAGTACACTAGATGATGAAGTAGAAGGACGGGTAGAGGTCATATGCACAAGTATCGGGGCAAGCACCCTGATACGTCCTAAAAATATCTACTTTTCCGAAACTTTTGCTATTGTTTCTCCTCTAATTTGTGTGATTTGGATACAACTAACACGGACTAACGTTGTTTTCAGTAGAATTGCTTTGGTGTCCCGTTTGTGTGCAGAAAATCAACATTCAGGAAAAAACCCGAAAAATATGCTGAAAATATTATTTTCCCAGAAGACTCACGGAGCTAGAAGACAAAGGGAAGGAGAGGCCAGAGGTTCCAACACCACCCCCAGGCGTGGGCCAAGCCAGGCCGTGCCTAGGCATGGTTTGGCCGCCTCGAACTCCGCCTCGACCCCTCCTTTCGCCTACATATACCCCCTGACCTAAAAACATCGGGGAGTTCGACAATTTACTGAGAAGAGTTCTGTTGCGCCACCACCACCAGAAACCACGATTCGGAACCAGAAACTCCGTTCTGGCACCCTGCCGGGATGGGGAATTAGAGGAGGTCATCGCCATCATCTGTTGGAGATATGCCCTAGAGGCAATAATAAATGTAGTTATTATTATATCTTTGTGTTTATGATAAATGTTTACATTCATGCTATAATAGTATTAACAAGGAAACATTAATACTTGTGTGATTTGTAAACTTAATTTGAAGTCCCTAGTATAGCCTCTATACTTCACTAGCTTGTTGGTTGATAAATGATTGTGGTTTCCCTATCATGAACATTGAGATGTTATCAACAACAAGATCATATCATTAGGAGAATGATATGGTGGGCATACTCCTATAGATAAGCGTAGCATAAAGATCAAGTCATTTCAATAGTTCAATAGTTCAATTGCTATATGCTTTCTGATACATAGTAACCTAATTCCTTCGACCATGAGATCATGCATATCACCTTTACCGGATGGATGCTTTGATGACATCAAACACCACACCGTAACTGGGTGTCTATAAAGGTGGCATTGAGTGTTCGGAAAGTATTGGTTGAGACACATGGATCAAGAGTGGGATTTGTCCATCCATATGACGGATAGATATTCTCTGGGCCCTCTCGGTGAAATGTCATCCAATTAGCTTGCAAGCATGTGACTGTCTCACAAGGTATCACATATCACGGGAACGAGAAAAGAGTACTTATCAGTAACGAGGTTGAACTAGGTATGCAGAGATACCGACGATCATAACCTCAGATAAGTAACATATCGTGAGACAAAGGGAAATTGGTATCGTATGTAAGTGGTTCATTCGATCGCAAAGTAATCGTAGAAGTATGTGGGAGCCATATGAATTTCTAGATTCCTCTATTGGTTATTGTTCGGAGAAGTGTCTCGATCATGTCCGCATAATTCACGAACCGTAGGGAGACACACTTAAGGATTCGACGTTGTTTTGAGTAGTTATGGTATTATGAGAAAGAGACCGAATGTTGTTCGGAGTCTCGGATGGGATCCGGGATATCACGAGGTGATCCGGAATGGTCCGGAGAATAAGATTCATATAAGGAAAGTCCCGTTTCGAAGTTCGGAAATGATTCTGGTGAATGTTCTAGAAGGTTCCGGAATGTCCGGCACTCCGGGAAGGGGGAGGGGTACATGAATGTGTCATTACATATTGGAATGATTGCATCATGTACTAAGTGTTCTTGCTGTTCCAAATAAAGGATTAAATTGAATCCTAAAACAGAAAAGTCAAATGTCCAGTTTGAAAGTCAAACGGCTAAAACAAGAAACTGTGGGAAACAAGCAAGAGGAGTTGGGAACCGACTTGGGGGAGGAGTCTCCTCCCCAAGCCGGCGCGCCAACCAAGGCCGACTTGGGGAGGGACTCCCCTCCCCTTGGCTGCACCCTCCACCCATAAAAGGAGGGGCAGGGCCTCCTCCTCTAGACACACAAGTTCCTATCCTCTAATCTCCGGTTTAGAGCCGTTTTGGTTTAGAGCTTCTAATTGCCCTAGCCTTCGGTTTAGAGCCTTCTAATTGGTGTGTCTAATCCCTAGACCACTAATAGCCCTCTCTCATACTCCACCATACTCGCTCCGGCTTAAGGCAAAGCCCTGCGGGATCTCCCCTCTACTTCCGATACCACGCCGTTGTGCTGCCGGAATCACGAGGAGAGTGCTACAACCTCCGCTGCCTGCTGGAACAAGGGAGAGGAAGGTCTTCGTTGAGTACCGAACGTGTGACCGACTGCGGGAGCGCTGCCGGAACGCAGCGCCGGAAGGATCCTCTACACGATCTTGAGATCGGGAAGAGTACGACTACATCACCCACGAGAATCCGCTCTCGTTAAACACTTTATAATCTTCGAGGGTAAGTTATTCCATCGAATCGTTGCTACAATCTAGTAGATAGATCATGGCTTGTTTGTTTGTATGCGATAGAAATTTTTTGTTTTCCATGCTACGAACCCCTACTGTGGTATCAGAGCCGTGTCTATATGTAGATCTGTTGCACGAGTAGAACACAATGGTCATTGTGGGCGTTGATGCTTTTATTGTCTATTACTTCTTGTGTACTTTGCATCTTGCGGTATGTTGGGATGAAGCGGCCCGGGCTAACCTTACATGACATCGTTCATGAGACTTGCTCCACGCTTGACATGCAACTTGTATTGCATAAGTGGCTTTGCGGGTGCCTGTTTCTCCTAGCATAGTTAAGATCCAATTTACAACGGGTGATCAACAATGCTAGTATCAATGTTGTGGTTCTTGTTCGTAAGTTAGAACGACACTTATTGAAAGCCCCAAACCACGTAAAATATGCAAAGAAAGTAGAGGCGTCTAACTTTGTTTTGCAGGGGTGTGCAGTGATGTGATATGGCCATGATTGTGATTATATTTGATGTATGCAATGTTCCTTATTGTAAGTTGGCAACCGGCAGGAGCCATATGGTTGTCTTTAATTTATGTTAAGACCCGCGTGTCTATTCAAAGAGGTTGTAATAGTTGAAGCCGGTGGACGACAACCATGGAGAAGCGTCATTGACCTTGATGCAATGCCGGTGATGATGGAGATCATGTTCGTGCTTGAAGATGGAGATCGGAAGCACAAAGAAGAAAGGCCATATCATATCACATATATATTGAATTGCATGTGATGTTAATCCTTTATGCATCTTGTATTGCTTAGTAGACGACGGTAGCATTATAAGATGATCCCTCATGCACATCAATTTCAAGTCATAAAGTGTTCACCCTTAGTTAGCACCGTTGCTAAAGCTTGTTGTTTTGAAGCACCACGTGATGATCGGGTGTGTTAGATTCTGCAAGTGTATACAACGTGAGCAAGCCAGATTTGCTCATGCGGAAACTAAGGTTTGATCTTGACGAGCCTAGCATGTACAGACATGGTCTCGGAACACGGATCACCGAAAGGTAAAGCATGAATCATATAGTAGATATGATGAACATGTCGATTGTTCGCCATTGAAACTATATCAACTCTCGTGATGATCGGTGTTGATGCAGTGGATTTGGTTCGTGTGATCACTAAAACAATGTGAGGGATGTTGTTTTGAGTGGGAATTCACCTAGTTTAATTTCATTATTAATTTGAACTCAATTTGTCATAAACTTAGTCTAAACTATTGCAAATATGTTGTAGATCAATGGCAGCCCCTACCATCAATTTTAATGCGTTCCTAGAGAAAGAAAAGTTGAAAAACAATGGAAGCAACTTCGCGGATTGGTTCCGCAATTTGAGGATTGTCCTCACAGCTGGTAATTTGACCTATGTGCTGGATGCACCGCTAGGTGACCCACCTGCAGATGATGCTCCCGATGAAGTAAAGAATGTTTACCTCGCTCGGAAGAATCAGTACTCCATAGTTCAGTGTGCTATCTTGTATGGTTTAGAATCGGAGCTTCAGAAAAGGTTTGAGGATTCAGACCCATATGATATTGTCGAGGATCTCAAATTGATTTTTGAGACTCATGCGGCAATTGAAAGCTATGAGGCTTCTGAAAAGTTCTTTAACTGCAAGATGGAAGAGGGCAGCTCCGTCAGTGAGCATGTGCTTAAGATGTCTGGGCACGCAAACAAACTTCAAAGCTTGGGTATAGTGATTCCTAATGCTTTGGGGATTTACCGTGTCCTCCAATCACTACCACCAAGTTACAAGAACTTTGTGATGAACTACCACATGCAGAACATGAACAAGACGTTGCCAGAACTCTTTGCCATGTTGAAATCTGCAGAAGTGGAGATCAAGAAAGAGCACCAAGTGTTGTTGGTCAATAAGACCACCAAATTCAAGAAAGGCAAGTCTAAGCAAAAGGGACACTTCAAGAAGGGTGGTAAGAAAGTTACCACACCGGCGAAGAAGACCAAGGCTGGACCTAAGCCTGATACTGAGTGCTTTTACTACAAGGGAGAAGGTCACTGGAAGCGGAATTGCCCAAAGTACTTGGCGGATTTGAAGAACGGCAACATCAAGAAGAAAGGTATATCTGATATACATGTTATTGATGTGTATCTCACTAGTACTCGTAGTAGTGCCTGGGTATTTGATACTGGTTTGGTTGCTCATATTTGTAACTCGAAACAGGGGCTGCAGAATAAACGGAAGCTAGCGAAGAACGAGGTGACGATGCGCGTGGGAAACGGATCAAAGGTTGATGTGATCGTGGTCGGCACGCTACCCCTTCATCTACCATCGGGATTAGTTTTATACTTAAATAATTGTTATTTGGTGCCTGCGTTGAGCATGAACATTATATCGGGATCTTGTTTATTGCGAGACGGTTACTTATTTAAGTCCGAGAATAATGGTTGTTCGATTTATATGAGTAATATGTTTTACGCACATGCACCTTTGATAGATGGTCTATTCTTATTGAATCTCGATAGTGGAAATACACATATCAACAACATTGAGGCTAAACGTTTGAAATCAAGCGATAATTCGACCTATATGTGGCACTGTCGTCTTGGTCACATTGGAGTGAAACGTATGAAGAAACTCCATTCCGATGGACTTCTTGAATCACTTGATTTTGAATCACTTGAAAGATGCGAAGCATGTCTGATGGGAAAAATGACTAAGACTCCATTTTCTGGTATGATGGAGCGAGCTACGGACTTATTGGAAATCATACATACCGATGTGTGTGGTCCAATGAGTGTAGCATCGCGCGGTGGTTATCGTTATGTTATTACCTTCACGGATGACTTGAGTAGATATGGGTATATCTATTTCATGAAACATAAGTCCGAAACTTTTGAGAAGTTTAAGGAGTTTCAAAGTGAGGTAGAGAATCAACGTAACAAGAAGATTAAATTTCTACGTTCTGATCGTGGAGGTGAATATCTAAGTTACGAGTTTGGCGAGCATTTGAAGAAATGCGGAATACTTTCACAATTGACCCCGCCGGGAACACCACAGCGTAATGGTGTGTCCGAACGTCGTAATCGAACTCTCTTAGATATGGTTCGTTCTATGATGTCACTTACAGATTTACCGCTATCATTTTGGGGTTATGCATTAGAAACAGCCGCATTCACTTTAAATAGGGCACCGTCTAAATCCATTGAAACGACACCGTATGAATTATGGTTTGGGAAGAAACCTAAATTGTCGTTCCTTAAAGTTTGGGGATGCGAAGCCTATGTAAAGAAGTTATAGCCGGACAAGCTAGAACCCAAAGCGGAAAAATGCGTCTTCATAGGATACCCAAAGGAAACTATTGGGTATACCTTCTATCATAGATCCGAAGGCAAAACCTTCGTTGCCAAGAATGGATCCTTTCTAGAGAAGGAATTTCTCTCGAAAGAAGTGACTGGAAGGAAAGTAGAACTCGACGAGGTTGTCGAACCTTCTCTCGAAATTGCGAGTAGCGCAGCACCGGAAGAAGTTCCTGTGGTGCCTGCACCAATAAGAGAGGAAGCTAATGATGGTGATCATGAAACTTCGGTTGAAGTTGCTACAGAGCCTCGGAGGTCAACGAGAACTCGTACCACTCCAGATTGGTATGATCCCGTTATGAGTGTCATGTTGGTGGACAACACCGATGACCCCGAGACATATGATGAAGCGATGATGAGCCCAGATTCCAATAAATGGCAAGAAGCCATGAAATCCGAGATTGGATCCATGTACGAAAACCAAGTATGGACTTTGGTGGACTTACCGGATGGCCGTAAGGCTGTCGAGAACAAATGGATTTTCAAGAAGAAAACAGATGCTGATGGTAATGTTACTGTCTATAAAGCTCGACTTGTCGCAAAAGGGTTTCGACAAATTCAAGGAGTTGACTACGATGAGACTTTCTCACCGGTAGCGAAGCTAAAGTCTGTGAGGATTATGTTAGCAATCGCTGCATATTATGATTATGAGATATGGCAGATGGATGTCAAAACAGCATTCCTCAATGGAGATATTGATGAAGAGTTGTATATGATGCAACCCAAAGGTTTTGTCGATCCTAAAGATGCTAACAAGGTATGCAAACTTCAACGGTCCATCTATGGATTGAAGCAAGCATCCCGAAGTTGGAATCAACGTTTTGATAAGGTAATCAAAAGTTTTGGTTTTATACAAACTTATGGAGAAGCTTGTATTTACAAGAAAGTGAGTGGGAGCTCTGTAGCATTCTTAATACTATATGTGGATGACATATTGTTGATTGGGAATGATGTAGACCTTCTTAATAGTGTCAAAGAATATTTGAATAATAGTTTTTCAATGAAGGATCTTGGCGAAGCACCTTACATATTAGGCATAAAGATTTACAGAGATAGATCGAAACGCCAAATATCATTGTCACAGAGTACATATTTGGACAAAGTTCTAAAGAGGTTTGGAGTGGAAGAAAGCAAGAAAGGGTTCTTGCCCATGTTGCCCAATACGATCTTGAGTAAAACTCAAGGTCCGACATCGGCAGAAGATAGAGAAAGGATGAGTAAGACTCCCTATGCATCAGCCATAGGATCTCTAATGTATGCCATGCTATGTACTAGACCCGACATCGCATATGCTGTTAGTTTAACTAGCAGATATCAAAGTGATCCAGGAGTGGATCATTGGATAGCGGTCAAAAACATCCTTAAGTACTTGAGAAGAACTAAGGATATGGTTCTTTCTTATGAAGGTGATGAACAGCTCGTTGTTAATGGTTACACCGATGCTAGTTGGAACACCGATCCGGATGATTCTAAATCACAATCTGGATACGTATTTATTTTGAATGGTGCAGCAGTTAGCTGGAGGAGTGCAAAGCAAAGCGTTGTGGCGAGATCTTCAACTGAATCGGAATACATGGCTGCTTCGGAGGCTTCACAAGAAGCGATATGGATGAAAGAGTTCATTACAGAGCTGGGTGTGGTTCCTAGTGCGCTGGACCCAATGTCTATCTACTGTGATAACATGGGCGCCATAGCCAATGCGCAAGAACCAAGGTCACACAAGAAGCTGAAGCATATCAAGCTACGATTTCACGCTATTCGAGAACATATCCAGGATGGGGATATAAATATTTGCAAAGTACACACAGATCTGAATGTGGCGGATCCGTTGACTAAACCTCTCCCGAGGGCAAAACATGACCAACACCAAACTGCCATGGGTGTTCGGTATATTACCATGTAATCTAGATTAGATGACTCTAGTGCAAGTGGGAGACTGTTGGAGATATGCCCTAGAGGCAATAATAAATGTAGTTATTATTATATCTTTGTGTTTATGATAAATGTTTACATTCATGCTATAATAGTATTAACAAGGAAACATTAATACTTGTGTGATTTGTAAACTTAATTTGAAGTCCCTAGTATAGCCTCTATACTTCACTAGCTTGTTGGTTGATAAATGATTGTGGTTTCCCTATCATGAACATTGAGATGTTATCAACAACAAGATCATATCATTAGGAGAATGATATGGTGGGCATACTCCTATAGATAAGCGTAGCATAAAGATCAAGTCATTTCAATAGTTCAATTGCTATATGCTTTCTGATACATAGTAACCTAATTCCTTCGACCATGAGATCATGCATATCACCTTTACCGGATGGATGCTTTGATGACATCAAACACCACACCGTAACTGGGTGGCTATAAAGGTGGCATTGAGTGTTCGGAAAGTATTGGTTGAGACACATGGATCAAGAGTGGGATTTGTCCATCCATATGACGGATAGATATTCTCTGGGCCCTCTCGGTGAAATGTCATCCAATTAGCTTGCAAGCATGTGACTGGCTCACAAGGGATCACATATCACGGGAACGAGAAAAGAGTACTTATCAGTAACGAGGTTGAACTAGGTATGCAGAGATACCGACGATCATAACCTCGGATAAGTAACATATCGTGAGACAAAGGGAAATTGGTATCGTATGTAAGTGGTTCATTCGATCGCAAAGTAATCGTAGAAGTATGTGGGAGCCATATGAATTTCTAGATTCCTCTATTGGTTATTGTTCGGAGAAGTGTCTCGATCATGTCCGCATAATTCACGAACCGTAGGGAGACACACTTAAGGATTCGACGTTGTTTTGAGTAGTTATGGTATTATGAGAAAGAGACCGAATGTTGTTCGGAGTCTCGGATGGGATCCGGGATATCACGAGGTGATCCGGAATGGTCCGGAGAATAAGATTCATATAAGGAAAGTCCCGTTTCGAAGTTCGGAAATGATTCCGGTGAATGTTCTAGAAGGTTCCGGAATGTCCGGCACTCCGGGAAGGGGGAGGGGTACATGAATGTGTCATTACATATTGGAATGATTGCATCATGTACTAAGGGTTCTTGCTGTTCCAAATAAAGGATTAAATTGAATCCTAAAACAGAAAAGTCAAATGTCCAGTTTGAAAGTCAAACGGCTAAAACAAGAAACTGTGGGAAACAAGCAAGAGGAGTTGGGAACCGACTTGGGGGAGGAGTCTCCTCCCCAAGCCGGCGCGCCAACCAAGGCCGACTTGGGGAGGGACTCCCCTCCCCTTGGCCGCACCCTCCACCCATAAAAGGAGGGGCAGGGCCTCCTCCTCTAGACACACAAGTTCCTATCCTCTAATCTCCGGTTTAGAGCCGTTTTGGTTTAGAGCTTCTAATTGCCCTAGCCTTCGGTTTAGAGCCTTCTAATTGGTGTGTCTAATCCCTAGACCACTAATAGCCCTCTCTCATACTCCACCATACTCGCTCCAGCTTAAGGCGAAGCCCTGCGGGATCTCCCCTCTACTTCCGGTACCACGCCGTTGTGCTGCCGGAATCACGAGGAGAGTGCTACAACCTCCGCTGCCTGCTGGAACAAGGGAGAGGAAGGTCTTCGTCGAGTACCGAACGTGTGACCGACTGCGGGAGCGCTGCTGGAACGCAGCGCCGGAAGGATCGTCTACACGATCTTGAGATCGGGAAGAGTACGACTACATCACCCACGAGAATCCGCTCTTGTTAAACACTTTATAATCTTCGAGGGTAAGTTATTCCATCGACTCGTTGCTACAATCTAGTAGATAGATCTTGGCTTGTTTGTTTGTATGCGATAGAAATTTTTTGTTTTCCATGCTACGAACCCCTACATCATCATCACCAATTCCTCTCCATCAACCATCCATGATTCCCCTGTCACATCCCAAGATTTTCCAAATCTTGTAATGTGAAAAATAAATGAATAAAATAAAACTTTGTTGATTTTCAGGGTGAGAAGAAACTTTTTGAATCCATTTGGAAACTTTCAAAACCTATTTGGATCAAATAAAATCCTAAAGGGATTTAAAAAGATAAATAAACAATAAAGTTAAAAATATTTGGAATTACTATTTTGGATCTTTTAATAAAAGGATTTGTTTTCAAATGAAAAGGTAGAATTATAAATAAGGATTATTTTATAGAGCCAAATTAAACCTTGGCCAAGCTTTTGAAATAAAATATTACTATTTGATAAAAAGAGTAAAGGTTTATTTAAATAAAATAATGAGGATTTATTAATATCCCATTTTAATAAAACCAAGGCTTTTCTATTTTTAATAAACACAAAATTTATTTTAAACAAGTTTTCCAAGTTTTTATATTCTCAAATAAAATCTACTGAAGTGTTTTTATTTTTCAAATAGAGTTTTTAAATAAAACAAATCCTATTTGAATTAATAACTAAGGACTATTTATTTAAATTATTAAATAGATCCTAAAAAGAATAAAAATATTATTTTGTTTTGGACTTTGGTTTATGTTGTTAGACAGAACCAGAACTCAAATACAAGTGTGGTGAATGTTTGATTTGATTTGAATGTTTGATTTGTTGTTTGAAATTCAAAACAGGAAATCAAATTAGATAAAGAAAAGAATCAGAACAGAAAAAAATATGAAAACGGACTGACCCAACTCACCAGGCCCAGCAGCCCATTCCAGCCCAACTCCTTTTTCCCAAGCGCGAATCGTTTTACACCCATTCTCGCACCCGCGCAGACACCGACGAGTGGACCCTCTCCCTCTCTTTCTTCCTCACTGACGCCCGGACCCCATAGAGCCACCTCAGCGTCGTCTTCCCCTGATCACGTCGCCCTGACCGTTGCTGCCATTACTCCGGCGATCAATTCACGTTAACAGCGTCCGTTACTCCACCCCGCGACCACGCCCATTTAACCGCCCGCGTCTTACCTCCCTTTCCCCCCAGACAGCTCTCTCCCTCTGCCTCCAGGCTGCGACTATTTCGCCTCGCATCGCCACTGCCTCCGGCGAGTTCCGCGAACAATTCCGGTGAGTACATGCCGCCCCCTCCTCTCTAATTCATGCTCACTGGATCTCCATCACTTTGCGCATCCACTGACCCCAGCCACACTTCCTCTGGTGACCCAGAGCGTCGGCAACCACCTCGACTGAGCGCCGCCGCGTCTGCTTCTCTCTCCGGCGAGTTTTCCTGGTAAGAACCAACCACCCCAAGCCCTCTCAATCACGCACGCATCATCACCGTGTCTTTGCGCGTCTGACCATGCACTCTGTTTGCTCCCTCGTGACCCGTAGCGCCGTCCCCGACGACGACAGAGTGTGACCATCGTCAGACGCAACTCCGGCGAGAAATCCCGCTGGAACCACAGCGCCCCTTGACAAGCTGACCGTACCTTGAGCATCAGAGCGTCACCGCGATCACTATAAGCACCCTCACCTACTTCCTTGCTTCCTTCATCGCCAGTACCGCCACCGTCTGAGCATCGCCGCCACCAGCCGCCGCGCAGCGCCGCCAGTCCTTGGTCAAGGCAGCTGAGACCGTTGGATCTAGATCCTGAGGCTAGAATTAGAACTTAAGCGAAAGGGTAAGGAGCAGTCTGAGCCGCGCGATCTATTTAAATCCAACGCCCCACAGAGGCCGATCCGTGCGAACCGGTATCGACCAGTAGTTTTGCGCCGCGTGGCAGTGAATCTGTTTAAAACAAATTTTGAATCTGATTTAGATGCAATTTTGTAAACCTTGTAACTTTTGATCCACACGTCCAAAATTTGCAAACTTTATATCAATGGAATCAGCAAGACAAGCCCTAGCCAACCATGCAATTTGTTTAGTAAAAAGTTTCTGTTAGATTGTTTGTTTTTGCAGAAACATTTGTATGCTTGTTTAGGTTATAAAAATTATTTCAAAAAGTTTTTAAGGAGGAAAACTTTGCAAATTGGTTTGTTGTGAACCTACTGACCCTAGGAACCAACTCATGGATTTAAAAATGTTTTTGGTGAAGGTTAGGATTGATTAATTGAATTAGCCCATTTCTAGCCAAATAAAAAATATTGATTTTGTTATGAAAATGATTTTTGAACAAAACCTTTGGAAAATGTTTTGATTCAAAGCTACTGACCCTAAACACCAAGTTTTGTGAACTAGCAACTTATTTGGTGAACAATATAAAATTATTGCTTTGCTAAAAACATTTTCCAACACATAAAATATTGATTTGATTTAAAAATGATCTATAGATAAAACCCTTTTGCAAATGGTTTTGCCACTTTAGAAAATGACCACTTTGAGCCTTACAATGTTTAGAGCCTAGTAGAAACCACATTTGCAAATAAAACTACCTTTTGCATGCTTGCATGCATGACTTAGTTTCTATTATTTTATGTGTGATGATTTGTTTGATTATGGTTTGGAATGCTAGTTGAATTTGTGTTTGCTTGATTGACTTGTAGTGAAGTTAGAAGAGAGTGAGATTAGCAAGATCAAGAAGTGAACCAACATTCCCTACCAAAAAGGCAAGTGACACTATCATCTAAAGTCCTACTATTTTCATTATACTTAGTGGATTTTGAAACATGCATGAAAAGGATTTATATACTATATGCTATGCTAAATCCTAATAGGAAACCCTTATACATTCCTTAGTGAAAACATTGTAGTTGTAAAATGCTTAGCCATGCTACATATTTTGAGAAGAGATACATGTTGAGATTTTATAAAGTTGAGAAAAGACTTGTGTTTTTATATAATAAAACAAGTACTCAATGAACCACCTGGGTGGACAAGGATACTCAAGTTTGGACAAGGTGGAAACAAGAGGAACCATGTTTATATGGCAATCTCTTCTTGTTGTGCACCAGATGAAAACCACCCAGGGACTTAGAGATTGAACATGTTTCTCCAACAGTGGCTTCCGTGTACAGCCACATGCTATTATGGCTCTGGCTTAGTCAACTACATTGGGAAGACCCATGCATTGGTATTCAGGTTAACTGAAAATGAGGGAACTCGGAACCCTACATGGGTGCCTGAAGACAAGCTAGCATGGTGTATGGGAGGACCCTATGGAAAGACTTCGTCACATTCTCAATCTGCCAGTACTCCATCTTGGTGAGTACTTATCCAGCGGCCACTGGTGGCAACAAGATGAGATTGTGTCATGTGGGTAAAGTGTACAACTTCTGCAGAAGATAATAAAATCTAAGTACTTAGCCGTGTCCCCGGTTATGGACAATACTGAGCAACTAAAGGCCTGAAGCTATGGGAAATCTCGACATTCCAATTTCTAAAAGAAAAACTTCTTAAGTGACAACAAAAGGCTTGAAGCACTTGGGGTGTACCAAGGAGATCAAGAGACTTTGATAAAAACTTGAAGCACTTGGGGGTTTACCAAGGAGCTCAAGAGATTTTAAGAAAAACTTGAAGCACTTGGGGTGTACCAAGGAGCTCAAGGGATTTTGACAAAAGACTTGAAAAACTTGGAGATTTACCAAGGAGTTCAAAAAGATTTGACAAAAGATCAAAACTATTTTGAAAAGATAGGATAAAGTATTGCTTTCTGCAAATGAGCCTTAAACCCTACTTAGCCAAATATGCATGTATTGATAGGATCCACTTATATTCTACATAGTAGTGAAACTTGCCAATACAATTCAAATGTATTGACCCTTGTGGCTGTAACTTGTAATGTTGCAGGTTTGTTTGATAATAGTGAAGTTGATTGATTAGGATTACAAGTCTACAACCAACATGTTTTCTTGTGGCACTTTGAAGATGAAGGACCCCATGCTTATAGTTATTCTGCTGCAATGTAATGTAATAGACAAATGAGCTATGTAAGATGTAATAAAAATTATGTTATTCCTGGTTATAAAGTTATATTATGACCTTTGTTTCTTAATATTACATCTTAACTGTGGATGCTAGCTATTGATCCAGGGACTAGCATTGTAAACACAAGGATCTCTACCTTATTAAAGGTTGGGACCTCTACACCCCCCATCCATGAGTGAGTAGTTCCCTGCAGTAGGCTATGGGGATGGTAGGGATTGGATGAGATCGTTCATGTAATTGCATAAGATTGTTAAGGCATGGTGCCTAGTATCTATTGTTAGTGCTTTTTGACACTGTTGCAACTTGTTGTGCTTAATGCTTGTCACTAGGGCCCAAGTGCCATGATCTCAGATCTGAACATGTTATTGATTCATGATGATAGTATTGTTTGTGATCTTACCTGCAAGTTGTTTACACATATCATTGTCCGGAACCCGAGGCCCCAAAGTGATAGCAGTTGGGATAACCGGAGGGGATGGCTATGATGTGAGGATCACGTGTGTTCATGGAGTGTTAATGCTTTGCTCCGGTGCTCTATTAAAAGGAGCACCTTAATTGATAGTAGATTCCCTAGAGGCCCGCTGCAACGGGCTGGCAGGACAAAATCTGTTGTGCAAGTTCTCATTGCAAGCACGCATGACAATATACGAAACACATGCCTATGGTTATTTAGTACTTGGATACTTTATCTTCATTATCTGCAAATGTCCTTGCCTTGATTGTTACATGAATTGTCGTGTCCATGCAACGCCCGGCCATCCATCCCTATGCCTACCGCACTTTAATCCTGTTGTTTACTACAATTGTTAATACTGTCCTTATTTTACTACTGCTGTTATTTTGCTATTTCTACTATAAAACTGTTACTACTGATAAACTATTGATACGTCGGAAACGTATCTATAATTTTTGATGTTCCATGCTTGTTTAGTATCTAATTTTCTTTGCTTTGTCTACACTTTGAGGTGTTTTTATATGTTTTCTCATACTAACCTATTAACAAGATGCCACAATGCCAGTTGCCTGTTTTCTTCTATTTTTTGTTCCAGAAAGGCAGAAAATCAATATTCTCGGAATTGGACGGGACAAAAGCCGAAGTCAACATTTTATCGTGGGAAACACAAAGCCGGAATACGAGACGGAGGAGAGTCGCCAGGGGGCACACCCCCTGGCCGCGTGGGTGGGCCCACCCCGCGCCTAGGGGATGCGGCCGCCCTGGAGACCCCCCTACCTCGCCTCTTCGCCTATAAAGACCCCCTGATGCCTAAACCCTAAGGACCCGATCAATATTCCACGAAACCGTCTGTAGCCGCCGCCACCATCGTACCTAGATCGGGGGGATCTGAAGCTCTTCCCGACACCCTGCTGGAGGGGAGATCATCCCGGAGGCCTTCTTCTTCATCATGCCAACCTCCGGTATGAAGCGTGAGTAGTTCCACCTTGGACTACGGGTCCATGTAGTAGCTAGATGGTTGCATCTCCTCCTTTGTGCTTTCATGTCTAGATCTTGTGAGCTCCATTCATGATCAAGATCTCATCTATTTGTAATCATGCATGTTGTGTTTGCGGGGATCCGATGGATATTGAGATTACTATGTCAGATTTATTAGTGATTTTTTCTTATTGATTCTATCATGTCTTTATTGTTTGTGATCTTGCATGCTCTCCGTTGTTAGTAGCTATCTTGGCCAAGTAGATGCTAGTGACTCCAAGAGGGGGTATTTATGCTCGATAGTGGGTTCATGCCTCTATTTAATATAAGGGAAGTGAAAGAAATCTCTAAGGTTGTAGATGTGTTGTTGCCACTAGGGAGAAAACAACTGTCTCTTGTTCATGGAACAAGTGGATTGTTTACCTTACGCACTTTGCTTGAAGTAGTTATCTGTTGCTTGCAACTTAATACTGGAGGGGGTTCGGATGGTAACCCAAAGGTGGATTTCTAGTCATAGATGCAGTTGGATGGAGGTCTATATATCTTGTTGTATTGCCCAATCAAATGTCATAGGATCATGATGATTAGTATTGCATTGTTATGCCTTGCTCAGTCCTGTCAATTGCCCTGCTGTATTTTGTTTACCCAGCATGCCATGTTTGTTTATTTAAGGAGAACACCTCTAGTGAACTATGGACCCCGGTCCAATCTTTACCATTAATACATCTTCCACTTTTACTTGTTGTAAACCACCATTAACTTCCACACCATACAGTTAATCCTTTATTACAGAAAACCAGTGAGATTGACAACCTCACTGTTCGTTGGGGCAAAGTCTTGAGTTTATGTTGTGCAGGTCTCCAAGTTGCTCGCAACACCTTTGAGTCGTTTCCTTCCTCCTACTAGTTCGATAACCTCGGTTTCTTACTGAGGGACAACTTGTTGCTGTGCTCATCACACCTTGCTCTTGGGGTCTCCCAACAAGGCGTTGACAACACGCCATCAAGCTATTTCTGGCGCCATTGCCGGGGAGGCTAAGGACGTCTTCACAAGGGGATTCCTTCACAACCTTTCTATTTACTTTATTTTTGTTTGGCTTAGTTTTTTGCTTGGTTTTGTTTGCCTATTTTTATCAAAAACTCCAAAAAAAAAATAGTTTAGTTTGGTTTGCTTTCCCTTATCAAAAAACACAAAAAAATAGTTCCTGCTCTAGTTCCTGTTGTGTTGGCTTGCTCCACTTTTGCCAAAATGAACTCCGCTGAGAACACCAAGTTGTGTGACTTCACTAGCACAAACAACAATGATTTCCTTAGCACTCCTATTGCTCCACCTGCTCCTGATGCTACTTTTTATGAAATTAAGCCTGCTTTGTTGAATCTTGTGATGAGAGAGCAATTTTCTGGTGCTAGTTCTGATGATGTTGCTGCCCACCTCAATAACTTTGTTGAACTTTGTGAGATGCAAAAGTATAAGGATGTAGATGGAGATATTATTAAGCTCAAGTTGTTCCTTTCTCCTTGAGAGGAAAAGCTAAAGAATGGTTGCTATCCTTGCCTAGAAATAGTATTGATTCTTGGATTAAGTGCAAAGATGCTTTTATTGGAAAGTACTATCCTCCTTCTAAGATTATATCTATGAGAAGTGATATTATGAAATTTAAACAACTTGATAATGAACATGCTGCTCAAGCTTGGGAAAGAATGAAATCTTTGGTTAAGAATTGTCCTACTCATGGACTTACTGCTTGGATGATTATCCAGACTTTTTATGCAGGTTTGAACTTCTCCTCAAGAAACCTATTGGATTCAGCTGCTAGAGGTACCTTTATGACCATCACCTTGGGTGCTGCAACAAAACTCCTTGATAATATGATGGATAATTACTCTGAATGTCACACTGAGAGAGCTCCACATGGTAAGAAGGTAAATTCTGTTGAAGAAACCTCCTCTTTGAGTGATAAGATTGATGTTATTATGGCTATGCTTGTTAATGGAAAAGCTGCTTTAGATCCAAATAATGTTCCCTTAGCCTCTTTGGTTGCTCAAGAAGAGAAATTTGATGTGAACTTCATTAGAAACAACAATTTCAACAACAATGCCTATAGGAATAATTTTGGTAGTAACAACAATTATAGGCCTTATCCTCCTAATAATGGCAATACCTATGGAAACTCCTACAACAATACTAGAAGTGACCCCTCTGAACTTGAAGTCATGCTCAAAGACTTTATTAGTAAACAAACCACTTTCAACAAGACTGTGGAGGAAAAGCTTTTGAATGTTGAGAAAATATTTCCTCTTTGTCTGAAGCACAGTCCTCTTTGATTAATAAAATGGCTTCTAAACCTGAAACTTTGGAAAATACCTTTGCTACCACTCATGCCATACAAGTTACTATTGATGAAAATGTTAGACTATTAGCCCAACTTCATGCTAAGTGGGAAAGATAAGCTGAAATTGCTAGAAACAATAGTGTGTGCACTATCACCACCACCAATATGGATGCCACTAAACCACAAGAAGTCCCTATTCCTCCTCCTACAATGCCTAAGCCCAATGAATCTACTACTAGTGATGCTAAGTTTGATTTTGATCTTGATGGTTGCAATATTTCTGAAGTGTTATGTTCCTACTAAAGCTTGCTAGAAGTCCTGATGCTAGTGATATGCATGTAGCTTTCACCAAACACATTACAGATTCCCTTATTAAAATTAAGGAATATAAGTTGAAACACAAAGCCTCTATTCCTAGGAAAGTAGAAGATAGTTGGGAAACCATTATTAATATGCAAGTGAATGACTTTAATCTCAAAGCTTCATGTGACCTTGGTTCTAGTGTCTCTATTATGCCTAGAAAGATTTATGAAATGCTTGATTTGCCACCTTTGAAAGATTGTTATTTGGATGTCCCACTTAATGATAATGCTAAAAATAAACTCATGGGGAGTGTTAATGATGTTCTTATTATGGTTAACAATGCTTATGTCCCTGTTGATTTCTATGTTTTGGATGTTGGATACAATGCTTCTTGTCATATTACTTTGGGAAGACCTTTTCTTAGAACTGTTGGTGCCATTATTGATATGAAAGAAGGCACCATTAAATATCAATTTCCATTCAATAAAGGTATTGAACACTTCCCTATGAGGAGAGAGAAGTTGATTTTTTTCTCCTCCTTTGAAAGCAAGGTTTGATGTTAATGCTTCTTCATTTGAAAATACTTGATTCTTGCTTCTTGTGCCTAACTTAAAGGCGTTAAAGAAAAGTACTTGTTGGGAGATAACCCAAGAGTTTCCTTGATTCTTGGAAGTTATTACTTCAGTAATGACCTCTCCTTATCCTTTTTGTTTGCTTTTTGTGCCAAGAATGACCTCTCCTTATCCTTTTTGTTTGCTTTTTGTGCCAAGAATGACCTCTCCTTATCCTTTTTTTCTATTTTGACAGATTTCTGCCATTATTTGCATTTGCTTCTTATTGATTTCTTTTTGGGTTCTTTTTGGGAAATTGAACTTTTTCAGGGAATTGCTACAGTAGATTGTGTTTTTAGTGAACGTTTTGCTGATACAAAGCTAAGCCTAAAGGTCTATTATCTTTTGAATACACTAATGTTGCTAATGAAGATTGTGTGAAGTTTTGTATAAAGGAAAATTTTCAGGTGTAGAGAGAGAATGATGCAATGAGATGAAGAATGGACAAAAGCTCAAGCTTGGGGACGCCACCCCGGTGTCACCCGAAGAAATATTCAAGAGGTACAAGCGTCAAAGCTTGGGGATTCCCAAGGCATCCCCTTCTTCATCAATAAAAAGCTCAGGTCTTTCTAGACACTTCGTTTTTATTGTTTCATGCACTGTTGTGTTGTTTTTGGAGCGTCTTAGTTTTCGTTTGGTTTGATTAGTTTGCTTGAATAAAGTAGTTTGGACCCCCATTCTTGCTGTGTTGTTTCAAATAAGTTGTTTGGTGTTGGAAAGGAGTAGAAGTTCTTGCATGTCTAGTACAAGAGGAGCTTGCTTTGACTGTGACTTAGACTTTAGCATGTCATGTTAGGTGTTGTTTTGACCTTATGCTTAGTGATTATTGTTGTAGCATGACTTGTTCAAACAATTTGGATTGCTTAGTGTGCCTTGAAAGAATCATGCATTGTTTTTGCATACAAAAGAATAATATTGTGGTATTCTCCTTTGATGCTTTGTTTGGGTTGACTTGGCACATGCTCACACCATATTATGACTATGAACAATTCACCATATCCTCTATGATCATTTAGTCCTTGACTTTTAGTACCACTTTATGCTTTGATTAGTAATGTTTTGTCGCTCTGCATAATTATGGCCATTATTGCTCTCTTAGTTGGTCGCTCCTAGTCTTTTGCTAGCCTCCACTTGTATGAGTAAGCTCTACCCGTGCATCCAACTCCCAAGTAACCAAGTTATTCCAAAGTGTCCACTATAAATTCCTATGCATGGTGTGTTACACCATTCCAAGTATATTCTTGTTTTCATTTATCTTCAAATTTAAAAAAAATTATGTGAAAACTTAGTGATTAAAGCTCTCACAAACTTGCTGGCACACTTTATTTTTCTTTCCCATAATAAACTTGAACCATTGTGTCATCTATGTTGTATATGATTGCACTTATACGTTGGAATTAGCAGAACCGTGTTGTCACGGGGAATGCTTTCAACATTGCACTTGTACTTTGTACACAGTTGATATCATGCTCTTTTGTCTATGTATGTCGCCGGTGTGAAATAAAAGGGGAGCTTGTAAGTCCATGGAGTTATGTATGTGTGTTAGAGAAACGCCTGGGCCACTAGCCTAAGCCATGCCTAATCATGGTGGAAACTTGCAGCATCACCATAATGACATCTATGAAGCTTTCTTCTTATAAAAAAGAGACATATTGAAAAGAGGAAAGAGAGAAAAAAGCACCATATTCCCATGGTAAATAAGAAGATTGCTAAGATGCTGATTGTCTGCTTGCATTGTCATTTTGATTATGGGATAGCTCATGTATCATGTGCAAGGGGTACCCATTGGCGGTTCTCTATGATACACATGTACTTACTATGGCAAGAACTTACAGGTGACTAAAGTTGAGTAGCATGAGGTGCGACCCTCGTATTCAAGGGACATGAGATTGCCAACTTATACTTTGTCAATCATATACTCCATAGTTTGCTCACTTTAACCTTAATCACTTCAGGATACTTATGATAGGGGAAATGAGAGATGAAAGCTAACAAGTACCATAATTTTTGGAAGCTCTTTTTGAGACTTGAAATCCCTGCTTCCCTTTATGAAGGGCCTTTCTTCCACCATTATATTGAGTATCCACCTTTTACCTTTAGGCACCAGTTGAGAGAGCATAGTTGCCATTCTTAGTTCTATGTTCATTGTCCCAAAACTTATTGATTGATGCATATTGTTGATATTACTTGTTCTTGTGCTTTTTGTATCTAGTCACTCTTATGAACTTTTAAGGTGTCCTATGCATCTATTTGCTACTCTATGAGGGACAAGCTGAATGCCACTATACCATGTTTTCTGTATGTGAAACAAACAAACGTTTTTCAATGCATGTTATTCATGATCTTTGTTTGTAGCCTTTCATGTTGCATGCATAGTTACTTTGTCTTACTATTAGAACTCCATCTTTCATGCTCATGTTTAGAGTTCTTTGATCCCGGCTTTCAATGCTTGTAAATGGTTTGATCTTGATTTTGATGGTGCATGTCACCTCAAAAATTATTCTTTTTATCACTTACCTACTCGAGGACGAGCAGGAGTTAAGCTTGGGGATGCTTAATACGTCGGAAACATATCTATAATTTTTGATGTTCCATGCTTGTTTAGTATCTACTTTGCTTTGCTTTGTCTACACTTTGAGGTGTTTTAATATGTTTTCTGGTACTAACCTATTAACAAGATGCCATAGTGCTAATTGCATGTTTTCTTCTGTTTTTGGTTCCACAAAGGTAGAAAATCAATATTCTCGGAATTGGACGAGACAAAAGACGAAGTCAATATTTTACCGTGGGTAACACGAAGCCGGAATACGAGACGGAGGCCGCGTGGGTGGGCCCACCCTACGCCTGGGGGTGTGATGACCCACAAGTATAGGGCGTGTATCATAGTATTTTCGATAAATAGGAGTGTCGATCCCAACGAGGAGCAGAAGGTGTTGACTAGTGGTTTGGAGCAGGAAGTCTCTGTAAATACTTAGCAAACAGTTTTTTAGGGGTTTTCTGATAAAGCAAGGAAATAAAGTGCAAGTAATAAAGACATCAAACAATTGCAGCAAGTGGCCCAATCCTTTCTTAGCAACGGAAAAGCCGGTGGAAATACTAATGAGGACAAAACCTTCTCGAGGACACATGGGAATTATGTCAAGTGCTTTCGCTTCAAATAGCTGAGTAGTCTTCTTTGGTTTTGTAAGTGTTGTGTGGGTGAACCTGTGCTAATGTACCAACCTTACTTGGAATAATACATACTTGTGATTAAACCCCTTGCAAGCATCCGCAACTACAAGAAAGCAATTAAGATATAAACCTAACCACATCCTTAAACTCTGAGATCCTACACTCCCTTGTGCAATGGTTTCCTAACGGGGGTTCAGGTTTCTGTCACTCCGGCAACCCCACAATTAGTAGCCAAATACACAATGCATTCCCCTAGGCCCATAAATGGTGAAGTATCATGTAGTTGACGTTCACATTACACCACTAGAAGAATAGCACCAAACTTAAATACTAAACCATTGAATAATATCTCAACACAAATCCACTACTAACAACATGACTTCTCCCATGTCCTCAAGAACTAAACGAACTACTCACAAGATATCATATGGATGAAGATCAAAGATTATATGGTGATGAATAATAATCTGAAGATAAACAATGATCCAATGGTTCCACTCACAAGCATCAACTACAATAGTAATCAACACCGGGAAAGTTTCCCCTAAGAACTATGCAAGATTCAACACAATTGTTACAGCGGGATGGAGTGGTGATGATGGTGCTGGTGGATGATGATGATGATCCCAATGAAGTCTAGCTTTATGATGGTGTTGATGGCGATGATCTTCCCTCTCCGGGAAGGAATTTCCCCGGCAAAAATCTGTCTGCCGGAGAGCTCTTTCTCTCTCGGTGTTTTCCGCCCCGTAGAGGCGCGGAATATTTTTGTGGTCGCTCCCGGTGTATTAGGGTTTCGAGGAGAAGATATAAGCGAGAGGGCGGAGCCAGAGGTGGGATAGGTGGGCCACACCCCCTGTAGGCGTGGCCTAGGGGTGGCCCGCGCCTAGGGTGTGTGTTGTCCCCCTGTGGCCCATCTCCGCCTCCCCTTCTGACATTCTTCGTCTTCTAGGAAAATAGGATTTTCCATAGTTTTTATGGTATTTTTATGATCTTCATGAAATTGCATCAAAACACCTCTTTTTCCATCAGAATCCTGACTTCGGCAGTTCATCCTCCAAGAATCATCCAACATGCAAAAACAAATGAAAAGACATAAGTAACACCTCTTAATATGAAATATATCAATGAATAGAGGCAAATTATGATATAGAATGGTGATGCAAATTGGACATATCAACTCCCCCAAGCTTAGACCTTCGCTTGTCCCCAAGCGAAAACTGAGCTTAGTAAACATGTCCACTGGTTTATGGAGTGAAGTGTCGATAAAAAGAATACGAACAAGAAGCATCACACTTACCATTACACAACTCATAGAAGAAAGCAACTCACCATTATATAACTTAGCTTGCAACAAGTATAAGAGTCACAATAGAGATGCATAAAGATAAATCATAATTGGGATTGGCAAACTTTGTTCTTGGTCAGAGAACGGCTGGCAAATAGGTTCACAAATAAAGCTTTTAAAGAAGTTTTACAACAAGAGTACTCTTTACTCAAACGTAAAAGGTTTTTCACAATGATAGCTTTTAAAGTAAATACTCAATAGATAAGAGTCTTGTACAAACAATGAAGATGAAGAACATGATTGAATAAATCATCATATGAATGCTTGAAACACAACAACTCAAATGCTTGCTAGAGATGGAGAGTAAGTAGGTTTACTGACTCAACCTAAAAGTAGGAGAAAGTCCCCTTCATAGAGGGAAGCAGGGATTTCAAGTTCATAAAGAGCTTCCAAAAGATTATGGTACTTACTAGCTTTGAGCTCTCATTGCCTCTATCATAAGCATCTTGAGGTGATTAAGGTTAAAGTGAACAAAGATGGAGTATATGCTTGACGAAATATAAGTTGGCAATCTCATGTCCCTTGAGTACGAGGGCCGCTCCTCATGCTACTCAACTTTAGTTACCGATAAGTTCTTTTCATTGTAAGTACATGTGTATCATAAAGAACCGCCAATGAGGTACCCCTTGCACATGATACAGGAGCTATCCCATAATCAAAATGACAAGGCAAGCAGACAGTGAGCATCTTAGTGATCTTTTATTTGCTATTTTCATAGGTTTTTATTGAGGATGCTTCACAGATTGCTCACTATACTTATGCTGCAAGTTTCCACCATGATTAGGCATGGCTTAGGCTAGCGGCACAGGAGTTTCTCTAACACACATACATAACTCCATGGACTTACAAGTTCCCCTTTTATTTCACCGACGACATCCGCAAACAAAAGAGCATGATATCAATTGGATATGTATCCATAAGTGTTGAAAGCGTTCCCCGTGACAGCACGGTTCTGCTAATTCCAACGTATAGATGCAAGCATATACAACTTCAATGACACAATGGTTCAAGTTTATTAGGGGCAAGAAAATAAGGTGTGCCATCAAGTTCATGAGAGCTTTACTAACTAGTTTTCACATAAAAAATAATTTTTAATTAGAAAGATAGATGAAGCTTGAGAATTTGCTTGGAAAAGCAATAATGCTAATAGGTAGATATGGTGGACACAAATGTCATAGGTTTTGGTTCAAAGGGATTGGATACATGAGAAGTATTCCTTCTCAAAACAGGTTTTTGGCTAGCAAGGCTGGGTAGCAAGCAAAAGAGTTGAAAGAAACAAGAAAACATACAAGTAATAAAGACAAACATGCAATCTTCCTTGAAGACACAAAAGATCTTAAATAAAGAATACTAAGCTTATGAGCCAATCAAGAAAGAAAATAAATGATACAAAATACCTGTAAGCTTTTTTGTTTTCCTTTCAAACCTCAAAAAGTGTTGCTACTGACAGATCTCGGTTTGCCAAAACCAATTTAGATCTACCTGATGCCCCCAAAGTGATGCCAATACTGATCAACAAGATCAATCATATAATAGAGATTGCAACCTAAAATAAGAAGTGCAAAAAGTAAAAGATGAAACTTCTCATTGATATTCCATAAAGGCACTCACACCAAGGGATACATAGATAACCAACTAAAGGAGAGATACTTCCACAATGCAAACCAACCTATAATATAACTTCTCTACCGAAGATATAAATCTACTAAAAAGCTAAAAAGATAAAAGATAATGATGTGATACCGCGGCACTCCCCCAAGCTTGGAACAAGCCAAGGGGATGCCAAACCTGATGACGGATTACTCCTTAGGTGGTGGTGGTGTTCTCTTGATAAGCTCTTCAATCAGTTCCCTCAAATCCTCAATCTCGAAGGTTAGAGTACGAATCAACTCCGAATTATGCTCAATGCGGTTCATGATCATGTCGGACCGAGAATCCCAGTCCTTGTTATTCTTTCCCCACTCTTCCATCTTAGTGTGTTCCTTCCCTGCATGGTTAGAACGAGGCAGATCCCAAACAGAGGGCAAGTTCCCTTTGGGAACCTTTTGGTAATGTCACTCAATTAAGAGAGTATGGAAAGGGTTCTTGGTGCGTGAAGGAAGTGACTGTGGAGCAAGGATATGACGTGAAGTTCTCCCTTCTGTAGACATCCGTGTTGTCCTCCTAAGCTTGATAGGGTTTGCCACCACTCCAATGCTTGCAACAGTAGCGCGGGTGTCCGGATGCTCTTCCTCCTCCATGTCTTCTTCATCCTCCACCAAGATCTCCTCCTCCTTGGGGTTTTGAGGATCATCTTCCTCGGGCTTCTTGCCATCGTTGTTGGTGGAGACCATGGTGCTCTAAACTTGAGAAGATTTCCTGACAGAAACCAGATCAAAACGAAAACATGACGAGAACACGATATATGAACCTCGGGGGATCTAGGGGGTAATATATTACGAAGTTTCAATGCATAAGGAAGGTACTGTGCGAAAACGAGGCGGGGATGGAGTTCAGGGGGCTCACACCCCCTCCAGGCGCGGCCAGCTGGGGCCCGCGCCTAGGGTGGGTGTGGCCACCCTGGCCTCCGTTTCCTCCTCTATTTCGTCTCGTAACCTTCCGTATGTAATAAAAACATCAAAAGTATAAATAGATAGGGTTTTCACGAACCTTCAGTTTTCACCACTTTTTACCTATTCAAAGATGGACTGTGCAGATTCACTTTCTCCTTCTCCTAGAAATTCCTTTCATACAAGGCCTTACATAAACCTCAATGGCAACATTAGTGTATGCAAAAACACTAAACCTTTAGGTTCAAACTTCAACTGAAATCCATCAAATCAAAAGCTACCGTAGAAACTCCTTTCCAAAATCCCAAAAAGAATCTGAAAGGGAATCAATATAAGAGGCAAATGCTAATGATGGCAGAAATCTGTCAAAACATACCAGCAGGTATAGATTGATTTTTTTCGAAAAACTTCTATTGCTCAAATAAAAAAGTGCAAAACTAATAAAAGTTGGATAACAACTTGGAGAACAAGTACAGAAAAATACAGCTCCATCCGTTGTACTAAGCTCCTTCACTAATTTTCACAATGCAGCACAAAAATCTGTCCCAGGACAGCCACTTTTCACAACTCTACTTCTCAAAAGTAGTTGATCTTGACACAAAAAACAAAACAAAAAGGATAAGGAGCGGTTATTACTAAGGTAATAACTTCCAAGACTCAACAAAACTATTGGGTTATCTCCCAAGAAGTACTTTTCTTTATTGCCTTTAAGTTAGGCCTGATAATTTCAAAGATGCTCACATAGGAGATATATATTTGAAGTGAAAGAGAGCATCAAGAAGCAAATATCCAACACATTTGAGTCTAACCCACTTCCTATGCAAGGGAGTCTCGTGAGAAAACAAATTGTTGAAACAAAAGGCCACTAGCATAGGAAGACAAAATAAATGCAACTTCAAAGCTTTCAACATAAAACAGGGAAACTTAATATTATTAAGATGCATTAAACCGTGTTTCCCTCTCTCATATTAACTTTCAGTAGCACTTTGAATAAAGTTGAAAATATAACTGTCACAGGAAACAACTTTATCATCAGAATTATCATACTTACAATCATCAAAAAGAGGACCAAGGTCATAAACTGTATCAATAGAAGCAAGTTGCTCAACCCTGAAATCTTCATTAGGCAAACTATTTTCATAAGGAGATTTAGCAAATTTGGAAAATTTAAACTCATAAGAATCTCCATAAAACTTAGTTAAAACTTTCTCCTTTTTACAATCTATAATAGCTTCGCAAGTGTTCAAGAAAGGTCTACCAAAAATGATAGGACAAGTTTTACTAGCTGCTGAATTAAGCACTAGAAAATCAGCAGGATACTTAATCTTACCGCGGAGAACCTCCACATCTCTTACAATACCAATAGGGCAAATAGTTTCCTTATTAGCAAGGTGAATAACCACATCAATGTCATCAAGATCACAAGGACCAATTTCATGCATAATTTCCCTATAAAGCTCATAAGGAATAGCAATAGAACTAGCACCAATATCACATGAACCATAATAGAAATGATCACCAATTCTCATAGAAAGCACAGGGACACTGGCTTTTCTAGCTTTTCTAGGATGAGAAATAATATTAGAAGCGTCTTCAGAGAAGAGAATGTGCTCATCCTCTATATTTCTAGTGACAAGATCTTTCACAATAGCAACCACATGTTCATTGTTTATTTGCTCATCAGGTTCCACAGCTTTCTTTGTACCTTTGTTATTCGCACTATTTATCATAGAATACTCCTTTACCTTAGTTGGAAAAGGTGTTTTCTCAACATAAGGTTCAGGCAAAATATGATTAGTAGTACAAACTTTGGTGTTTCTAACAGGAACATGATTAACAACATCTTTATAAGGTGCATGGTACTTATTCCACTTATTTTTAGGAATTTATATGTAAGAGGCAAAGGCCTTAAAACAATTGGCAATAATTTGAGAATCAAGACCATACTCAGTACTAATATCACGAAAGTCATCAGCTCCCATAAAAGATTTAATGCATTCATAATCATAATTTATACCTGACTTTCTTCCTTTGCCATTCTCCCATGCTTCAGTGTTTTCTTGAATACGGTCTAAGAGATCCCATTTAGCTTCTTACTTCATACATGTGAATGATCCAGCACAAGAAGCATCTAGTAAATCTTTATCATGAAGAGAAAGCCTAGCATAAAAGTTATTGATAATAATATTGTTAGGGAGTTCATGAATAGGGCATTTAAGCATTAGTAACTTCAATCTCCCCCAAGCTTGAGATGTACTCTCTCCATCACGAGGCCAAAAGTTATATATCAAATTCCTATCCTTATGAATTTCACTAGGAGGATAGAATTTAGAATAAAAAGAGGCACTATTTTCTCCCATTCCATGGATTGTCCATTCTTCAGCAGCTTATACAATTCTTCAGCTCTTCCTTTCAATGATATAGAGAGTAACTTATTCTTCACCTATTCAGTTGTGATACCTGCACACTTAAACAACCCGCATAATTCATGGATAAAAAGCAAGTGATCACCAGGATGGACAGTTCCATCCCCTAAATAATAATTATCCATAACTCGATCAATAATACTTGTAGGTATCTTAAAAGGTTCTATCTCAACAGGTGGTGGTTCATCTACTACCCTAAAAGTGGTAGTAGTTTTCCCAAACAGAAAACCAAGTGGGGTATCCATATTGGAAACAAAGTAAAAATAGAAATAAAAAAGCAATACTCATAGTAGAAGTTTCCTTTACCAGTTCCACTCTTCAATAGCGCTTCACTCCCCGACAACGGCGCCAGAAAATAGTCTCGATGACCCACAAGTATAGGGGGTGTATCATAGGAGCAGAAGGTGTTGACTAGTGGTATGTAGCAGGAAATCTCTGTAAATACTTAGCAAATGGATTTTTAGTGGTTTTCTGATAAAGCAAGGAAATAAAGTGCAAGTAATAAAGACAGCAAACAATTGCAGCAAGTGGTCCAGTCCTTTCTTAGCAAAGGACAAGCCGGTGGAAATACTAATGAGGACCAAACGTTCTCGAGGACACATGGGAATTCTGTCAATTGCTTTTGCTTCAAATAGCTGAGTAGTCTTCTTTGGTTTTGTAAGTGTTGTGTGGGTGAACCTGTGCTAATGTACTGACCTTACTTAAACTAATACATACTTGTGATTAAACCCCTTGCAAGCATCCGCAACTACAAGAAAGCAATTAAGATATAAACCTAACCACAGCCTTAGACTCTGAGATCATACACTCCCTTGTGCAATGGTTTCCTAACGGGGGGTTCAGGTTTCTGTCACTCCGGCAACCCCATAATTAGTAGCCAAATACACAATGCATTCCCCTAGGCCCATAAATGGTGAAGTATCATGTAGTCGACGTTCACATGACACCACTATAAGAATAGCACCACAACTTAAATACTAAACTATTGAATAATATCTCAACACAAAACCACTACTAACAACATGACTTCTCCCATGTCCTCAAGAACTAAACGAACTACTCACGAGACATCATGTGGATCAAGATCAAAGATTATATGGTGATGAATAACAATCTGAACATCAACAATAATCCAATGGTTCCACTCACAAGCATCAACTACAATAGTAATCAACACCGGGAAAGTTTCCCCTAAGAACTATGCAAGATTCAACACAATTGTTTCAGCGGGATGGAGTGGTGATGATGGTGCTGATGGAGATGATGGTGTGGATGATGATGATGATCTCGATGAAGTCTAGCTTGATGATGGTGTTGATAGCGTCAATCTCCCCTCTCCGGGAAGGAATTTCCCCGGCAAAAATCTGTCTGCCGAAGAGTTCTTTCTCTCTTGGTGTTTTCCGCCCCGCAGAAGCAGCGGAATGTTTCTGTGGTCGCTCCTCGTGTATTAGGGTTTCGAGGAGAAGATATAAGCGAGAGGGCGGAGCCATAGGTGCGCCTGAGGTGTGTGGACCCCTGTGGCCCTTCTCCGGCTCCCCTTCTGGCATTCTTCGTCTTCTGGGAAAATAGGATTTTCCGTATTTTTTCTGGTATTTTTCTGATCTTCGCGAAATTGCATCAAAACACCTTTTTTCCATCAGAATCCTGACTCTGGCAGTTCATCCTCCAAGAATCATCCAACATGCAAAAACAGATGAAAAGACATAAGTAACACCTCTTAATATGAAATATATCAATGAATAGAGGCAAATTATGATATAGAATGGTGATGCGAATTGGATGTATCAGGGTGCGGCCACCCTGGCGACCCCCTGCCTCGCCTCTTTGCCTATAAAGACCCCCCGATGCCTAAACCCTAAGGACCCGATCAATATTCCATGAAACCGTCTATAGCCGTCGCCACCATCGTCCCTAGATCGGGGGATCTGAAGCTGTTCCCGGCACCCTGCTGGAGGGGAGATCATCTTGGAGGCCTTCTTCTTCATCATGCTAGCCTCCGGTATGAAGCGTGAGTAGTTCCACCTTTGACTACGGGTCCATGTAGTAGCTATATGGTTGTATCTCCTCCTTTGTGCTTTCATGCCTAGATCTTGTGAGCTCCGTTCATGATCAATATCTCATCTATTTGTAATCATGCATGTTGTGTTTGCGGGGATCCGATGGATATTGAGATTACTATGTCAGATTAATTAGTGGTTTTGTCTTATTGATTCTATCATGTCTTCGTTGTTTGTGATCTTGCATGCTCTCCGTTGTTAGTAGCTATCTTGGCCAAGTAGATGCTAATGACTCCAAGAGGGGGTATTTATGCTCGATAGTGGGTTCATGCCTCTATTTAATCTAAGGGAAGTGACAGAACTCTCTAAGGTTGTAGATGTGTTGTTGCCACTAGGGAGAAAACAACGGTCTCTTGATCATGGAACAAGTGGATTGTTTACCTTACACACTTTGCGTAAAGCAGTTATCTGTTGCTTGCAACTTAATACTGGAGGGGGTTCGGATGATAACCCAAAGGTGGATTTCTAGTCTGTAAGATCCCTCCTTTATAAAGGTAAGGATCCCTGTGATTGCAATGCTAGTCCCTGGAACAATGCTAGCATCCACAGTTTAAGATGAAGTACACAGAAACAAAGGTCATTATTACATGTCATTCCAGAGTCAAACATAGTCTTTTACAACTCCATGGCCACAGGCCTAATACAAGAGTTCAAATATAGAATAAGATAAATAAGTCTTCATCTTCATGTGCCACAGGCAAGCATGTTGAGTGTAGACTCATAACCCCTAATCATCATCAGAATATCCTGCAACATCACAAGTTACAGCCACAGTGGGTCAATACATTGGAATAGTATTGTCAAGTGATACCTTAGTATAATATTAGCATCTAGATACTACATGTATTTGGCTACGTGTAGCTTAGGCTTGCTTTGATCAAAATAGATTTTACCTATTAGTTGAAAACACTAAGTTTTTCTTTGACAAAACTTTCCCAAGGAATCACCAATAGAAATTGGTGATCCTTCACCCTTGTTCAACCACAAGTTTTTAACTTAGAAAATTGGGATGAGGAGATTCTTGATAGCTTCCATGTCTTGATGCTCAAGTTGTCCAATACGAGGGACATGGCTAAGTACTTAGATTCTTCCATCTGCAGAGGTTGTGCACTTTCCCCACAAGACTTGATTTTCACCAAGACAGGACCTTTCAGAAGCCTTCCCTTAGACCAGATGGATGCGTTCCAACCTATCATCCCACTACCACCATCTGTCCAAATGGCTAAGTTATTGCAACCTATGTGATCCAGGCTGAGCCCATATTGCCATGTGGCTGCACTAGAAGCTTCTTAACATTTGGCATCTCAAATCCCTTTGTTCCTGGGTGGCTTTCCACAAGTGAGATACACAAGGTAAACCATAGAAATGGGCCTTGTGTAACCACTCAACACAAACCATTCTTTCCATTCCACCCAGGTGTTTCATTCACTTAGTTGTTTTATTATCAAAAACAAGTCAAGGACTTAGAAATATTTCATATAGCATGAATATATAACCACCCTTGGTTGATACTATCAAGGCTAAGCATGGCAATGGTAAGCATCTTAACTTAGAGAAATTTCTAACAATTCTACAACTACTAGGATTTCCCAAGCATAGCATATAGATACTTATCAAAATATTCATGCAAGTCCTATACAAAATATTTCTAGTGCATAGTTGAAAAATATAGGAATAAAATCATGAAGCACCACTTGCCTTGGTAGTTTGGGGAGTAGCAACAATCTTCACAACCACAATCACTATTTGCACCAAAATCTACACATAAAATAATGGCACCAAAATCAATATCAAAATATACAATCAAAAATATATGAATGCATGCAAATGCCATGTGATGATTTTTTCTACACCAAACAAGACAAGTAAACAGTACTAAAACATAAACAAGTTCAAGATACTCAAAATAACTTTATTGGATCCTTAAAACATTTTTCAAATCATTTCTATAACCAAAATAAGCCTACAAATGTTTCTGTAAAAACAACCATTTTTACATAGGCAAAACATTAAACACATTGCATAAACAGATAGGATTTTCTCTCCTGATTCCAATGATATAAAATTTGCAAAATTTGAACGTGGGGATCAAAAGTTATGAATTTTACAAGTTTGAATCACTAATAGATCTAAGTTCTGTTTTTAAATCTAAACCCTAGCCACGCGGCAGCTTCTGATTGGCTGACACCATTTCGGTTGGATCAATCATCCAGAGCCGTAGGATTTAAGTGACGCTGGGCGGCTCAGATCTAAAGAAAACGCTTCGTTAAGTGATCTATTGGTGGCCACATGATCTAGATCTGATGGCTCACAATGCTCTGACCAAGATCTGGCGGCACGCGAGGCTACAGCGGCGGCAGACCTACTGGCGGTGGCGTTCCGGCGAGTCTAGGGGGTTAGGAGGGACGTGCAGGTGCTTACCAAGCTCGTGTGACGATGGCGAAGCTCAACATGGTCTTTGCTTGGACAGGGGCGCACTGGCACGGCCGGAAATCCTCGTCGGAGTTTGCTTTCGCGTCGGGTGTTCACTGCCGGAGACGGAGGCGACGTTCTATGGCGCAATAAGATGAACGAAAGGCATTAGGAGATGCACAGAGGTGAGGCAAACACAGTCGTATGAACTAGGGGTCAAGGGGCGGTCTGGTTTACCGTGATTGTTCGCCGGAGTCAGGCAGCGCTTCGGTCGTTCGCGGGGCTCGACGGAGACGACGACCTGGGGTGTTTTAGAGCAAACCAAAGGTGTGAGAAGATGCGCACAGGCATGACAAGCAAGCTCGCAAGAATGACAGGTGAAGGGGAGCACGGGGTTCACCGGAATAGGTCGCCAGAGAGCGTCGGGCAACGGCGTTGCAGCTCGAATTGCCGGCGGCTTGGTGGCGGAGTGGGGGTGCTGAGTGAGGGGGAAAGACTCGCGGTGCGGATTGGTTTAAGTAGGCAGAGGCTCGGCAGGAAACGCCTGCTGAATCAATGGCAATTACGCCGCACTATCAATGGCAGCAACGGCAGCGGCGACGTGTTCTTGCGCGGGATTTGGGGAAGACGACGGTGACATGGATGGGTCCCATCGATCAGTGACTGGGGGGTAGGTTCTACGCGGGTGGGGAAAGGCAGAGAGAGGAGTGCCCCGGGTGGGCTGCTTTGGCTGATGGGCTGAATAAGTGGCGCCAGGCCCAGTACTGTTTTCTAATCTCTTTTCTTTTTCTAAATTGATTTTCAGGAATCTTTTTCAAATGAAATCAAAAGCATTTGAATTCCAAACTTTTCTGGACTTTTGTAAAGTGTAACCTTCATATTTTGGGGCATAAAACCATGTTGTCTCATTATATTTGCTTGGTCTTTTTTTGAAAAATCAAAATAAACAGTGCCTTAGCACATGATTTAATGAAGATAAATAAATGGTTTAAAAACCATATTTTGTTTTTGGGAATTTTGTTCAATCTTGGAACTCATCAACAATCCTATGAACACACAACAATGGTTTTAAAACAAATAATCTCTCACTAGAGAGTAGCATTGGATCAAAGTTTGTCCGCATGAAATAATAGCACTCAAAGCTTCTGTTTCTTTCAAAAGAGTTTGAAATTGAACCCTAAATGAATATGCATGCATGGATGATATGCAAAGCTTTGAAAACATGATTTTAGGGATGTTACATAGTCATAGATGCAGTTGGATGGCAGTCTATGTATCTTGTTGTATTGCTCAGTCGAATCTCATAGGATCATGATGATTAGTATTGCATTGTTATGCCTTGCTTAGTCCTGTCAATTTCTCTGTTGTAATTTGATTACCCAACATGCCATGTTTGTTTATCTAAGGAGAACAACTCTAGTGAACTATGGACCCTGGTCCAATCTTTACCATTGATACATCTTCCACTGTTACTTGTTGCAAACCACCATTACCTTCCACACCATACAGTTAATCCTTTGTTACAGCAAACGAGTTAGATTGACAACCTCACTGTTCATTGGGGCAAAGTCTTGAGTTTGTGTTGTGCAGGTCTCCAAGTTGCTAGCAACACCTTTGAGTCGTTTCCTTCCTCCTACCGGTTTGATAACCTTGGTTTCTTACTGAGGGAAAACTTGCTGCTGTGCTCATCACACCTTTCTCTTGGGGTCTCCCAACGAGGCGTTGACAACACGCCACCAACTATTGCGAGCAAGACCGTTTCTAGGTGCAGCTGAATTGACAACTCATCCGTTAAGGCTTATAAATATTCTTTGGCTCCCCTTGTGTCGAATTAATAAATTTGGGCTTTACTTCCCTCGAAGACTGTTGCGATCCCCTATACTTGTGGGTCATCAAGACTATTTTCTAGAGCCGTTGTCGGGGATGATGTCTACGCACGCTTCTATTCTTGTAGACAGTGTTGAGCCTCCAAGTGCAGAGGTTTGTAGAACAGCAGCAAGTTTCCCTTAAGTGGATCACCCAAGGTTTATTGAACTAAGGGAGGAAGAGGTCAAAGGTATCCCTCTCAAGCAACTCTACAATCAAGATATAAGAAGTCTCTTGTGTCCCCAACACACCCAATACACTTGTCAGGTGTATAGGTGCACTAGTTCGGCGAAGAGACAACAAAATACAAGTAATATGGATGATTATAAGTGGTAATTGCAATCTGAAATAAAAATGGCAGCAAGCAAACATGTAACAGGACTGATTGTAAATGGTGTTTCAATGCTTATAAACAAGGCCTAGGGATCATACTTTCACTAGTGGACACTCTCATATAAATATCTTCTCTTCATTATGCTACTATGAACTACTCTCCGGTTGGACGGTGTAGGGCTATAACAGCACACCTTAAAGTTCGCATTCCCCATCTAGATAACCCCATTGTCACCTCAAGCGCTAGATGGTTCCAACAAACACCACAAACTCATAGATACATCCAACTCAAATTATAACTCATGATAAGTATTTCTGTAATCTTTAGCCTAAGTGCCACACGGTGTGCACACTGTCAACTTTACACACATGGGGACAAGCAGAGATTAAATAAAGCACTTGAGTAGCAGAGCAGGTCTACTTGATTACAAAGCTCATGATCACAATAAGATCACGCATAGAGAGAGGGATGAACACATATCTACCGGTAGAGCCCTTATCCTCGAGGGAGAACTACTCCCTCCTCATCATGGGAGTCAGCAACGGCGATGGAGATGGCGGTGGAGTCGATGGAGATGGCTCTGGGGGCAATTCCCCGTCCCGGAAGGGTGGCGGAACAGAGACTTCTGTCCCCCAAATCTCCTCTTCGGTGGTGGCGGTGTTGTGGAACTTTTTGTGGATTTTTGATATGCGTAGGGTTTACGTCTCGGGGAGACGTATATGTAGGCGAAAGGGCAAAGTCGGTGGAGCCTCGAGGGGACCACACCATAGGCTGGCGCGCCCTAGGGTGGGCCCACGCCACCCTATGGTGTGGCCGCCTCGTGGCTCTTCTTCGTCTCCCCTTCGGTCTCCGTGCCGTTTCGGGTAAAATATTGACTTTGGCTTTTGTTTTGTACAATTCCGAGAATATTTCTTTACTAGCTTTTCTGAAACCAAAAACAGCAGAAAACAGGCAACTGACACTGCAGCATCTTGTCAATAGGTTAGTTCCAAAAAATGTATAAAAATGCCTCAAAGTGTAGACAAAACATAAGATAGTTGATACAAAACAAGCATGAAGCATCAAAAATTATAGATACATTTACGACGTATCAGGGGAGCATAGCTTTATTTATAAGTTCAATTGGAATTATTATTGTTCGCTACTATCCATTCATCATGGGTAAAACTCGTGATGAAAAAGTTCCTATATTACCATCCACTACAAGAAGAGGTACAATTATGAACACCTCTGTTTCTCTTGATTCACCATCTGTGATGAGTAAGCTCCTTACACCACCACCACATACACATGTTACACATACTGCTACTTCTGCTGAATCTAAAAATGCTTCTCATACTTATGATGCTACTTCTACTGTGCTTGATGAGAGTGGTTCATTAGGTCCTTTCCTAGATGCTACAATTGCTAGAACTATAATTGGAAACACTAAAACTTCTAATGAAAACATTGCTACACCTGTTAGTTCACCCGAGTCTAGAGAGTATCCTAGCTATGATCTTGATGACGGTTATATTGAAATGACTGATGAATTTATTGAGGAATGTTAAAACACTCATGGTACAAGTGATATTAAGAGTCTTATTGAGAGACGTACTATTAGACCTAAATTATCTCATGGTGCTAAGTTTGCCACATCTCCCATACACATTCAAGATAAGGATTATGATTTCTCTCTTGATTTATCTTATATAATGATTGTTGAGAAAGAACCTTTTTGTGCGACCGAAAATGAAAGTGTTGTGGCGCATATGCAAGAGCTATCTATTTTGAGTGGCTTATTTTCTAATGTTATTAAGAAACGCACCTACTTTGTTGCTAAAATTTTCCCTTTTTCATTGAAAGGTGAAGCTAAAGCTTTGTTTAATAATTTACCTCCTAGATCTATTGATAGTCCTGGTGATGTGTTTAATACTTTCTTTCAGAAATATTTCCCTCCTAGTGCTCAACATGCTATTTTGCAGGAACTTTTTGATTTTAAACAGGGAAAAGAAGAGAAATTGCCCGATTCATGGGCAAGGTTTTGTGCTTTAATTAAAGCACAGCCTAGATATCCAGTACCTAAAAATGAACTTCTTGATATATATTATAGTGGACTAACTGATGAATCTAGGACATACCTGGATAGTTGAAAAATAACTCCCGAGGAAGCTGAGGAATTAATGGCTAAAATAAGCAAGAATTATGATGATTAGACTATACCTGAGCCAACTACACTTGAGCCAATTATGCCTGAGCCAACTATACCTGAGCCAACCCCAACCCCAACACCAACACCAACACCAAAGAAGAGGGGAATGATTGGATTAAAAGATGAAGTGATGAAGGGCTAAGAAATGTCTTAAGGAGAAGGGTATTAAATCTGAAGATGTGAAGAATTTACCTCCTATAGAAGAATTATGTAAGCCAATCTCTCACTCATCCACTATTGAGGTACACTCTCTCCATCATTTTGATGATGGTGATATTCCTTACTCTAAACCTCCTGATCAATGCTTAGAAGAATTTGATATTTATGTTGTTAAGCAAGATAATTTTAATAAGAGAGTGCAAAATCATCTAATGAAAAACTCTAGAGTTATTAATAAGTTGCATGATATTATGGAGAGAAACTCCAATGGTGTTAAAATGCTTGTTAAACATTTCCGAATGGTTCAAACTCAAATTGATCAGCTTACTAAGGTTCAAAAAGATTTGTTAGTTAATGCTTCTAGAGAAAAACATGCTTATGATATTAGAACTAGAAGTGGTGCTTCTACCCAGGGTCCTCTATATCCCGAGAGACATCCTAAAAGAATTGAGCAAGATTCTCAACAAGCTAAAAATAGTGGTACTTCTTCTAAGAAAAATAAAAAGAGACATAAAACAGTTGTAGAATCTTCTGAACCTGCTAAAGATCCTAATAATATATCTATCTCCGATGCTGAAATTGAAAGTGGTAATGACAAAAATGATGTTCCTGACAAAGAAGAACCTGAAAGACACACTAAGAATACTAAGGAATATTTTGTTGATAATAAACATGGTAGTAAAAGAGAGCCTTGGGTGCAAAAACCAATACCTTTCCCTGATAAGAAACACAAGTCAAAGTAAGAAGAACACTATAACAAGTTTGGTGAGTGGATGAAACCTTTGTTTTTTCAAATTCCTTTGACTGATGCTATTAAATTGCCTCCTTATTCAAAGAATATGAAGGATATTGTTTCTAATAAAAGGAAGATTCCTAATGAGGAAATTTCCACTTTGCTTGCTAATTATTCCTACAATGGTAAGGTTCCAAAGAAACTTGGAGATCCAGGTATCCCAACTATTCCTTGCTCTATCAAAAATAATTATGTTAGAATTGCTTTGTGTGATTTGGGAGCAGGAGTTAGTGTTATGCCTTTTTTCCTGTATATAACCTGCAAAAATTGATACGAACTGATATATCTTTGCAAATGGATGATAAGTCTACTACTATTCTTGTTGGTATATGTGAGGATGTTCCTGTTCAAGTGGCTCATAATTGTTTTATATTAACTGATTTTGTTGTGCTTGAAATGCCTGAAGATGATAATATGTCTATTATTCTTGGGAGACCTTTTCTTAATAATGCAGGTGCTGTCATTGATTGTAACCAAGGAAAAGTAACTTTTAATGTTAATTACAAGGAGCATACTGTTTATTTCCCCAAGAGGATTGATAAGAAATATGTCCTAAATTCAATTGAAAATATTGAGGGCATCAAAGTTGGAGAAATATATTGTCCCATACCACAAGAAGATTATGAAACTATTATGATTGGAACTATTACTATCAAGGTTGAGGTAACATAATCATTTAGTGAAATGCAAAGTTTTGCTTCATATAAAATTGTTTTGGTAACAAGACCTGATCAACCTTGTTAACAAAAGGGATTTTGATGAACAAAACAATATTTTCACCATGATTATCCTTGCTTACTCTTATTTTCTTTATTCCAATTTTTGCTTTCAACCTTTATCATCTTTGTATTGCTAGTTGTTTGCATATTTTAGTCTCTTAGAACTTCTGAATTTTTAGTTTTATTTGGTTTTCCATCGTTCTGGAATCATTTTTCTGCAAGAAAATCATTTACCAACTAAAAATTGCTTGAAAATAAAGTTTCTCGAAAAATTCCAAAAAATTCATATTAAATTTTTACTAAAAAGAGACAGAGAGGCACCTAGAGTGACCCAGGGGGGCAACAAGCAGGCACACCACCTGGTGGCGCGGCCAGGCCAGGGGCGCGCCTGGCCATGGTGTGGGCCACCCCTGGCCCTCCACTAACCCAGCCACCCACCACTACACTCTCTCTCCCGACAAAACACAGGAAAATTTCTTAAACTCGCGTTCTTATTGTTCTTCGCCGCGATTTTTTGATCTCCTTGCTCAGCCACTCTTTGCTGCTGATTTTTAGAGCATTTGTTCTCCGGTATGTGACTCCTCCGCTTGTCCAAGTAGATTTTTTATTAGTGGAGTACATCTTGAGTATTTTGCTACTGTAGGTGACAGGTTATGTGAGCTTGCATGCTTGTTCTATGCTTAGAGAAATTGTTTTGATGCATGTTTAGGACTCCTACAAGTCCCTATAGTAGTTCCCCTTCATTTAGTAGCTTTGAAATTACTTTGTTTGATGTTTGTCTAAAATTTCAGAAAAGAGAAAGATGGACAATCATACGTTTGGAGAAGTATTTGAAAGAGACGCACCAAGGGTGGCAAGGCCTTCGAGATCAACTTCTCTATTTAGGACATCATATAATGAAGATCTTATTGCGCCGCGCTTTGGTGATGAGGGAGATGATGGAGATGCGAATCCATCTACCTTCCCTTGTTATGATTTTTTGAGAGCTGCGGGGATACTCGATGAATTCTTGCTTCTTGTTCGAAGGGTTGGTCTAACCGCTTATATGCAGGATGAGAGTGAGCAATATGCTGCTCACCAAAGCTTTTTTTGAGAGCTTCACTTTTTCTAACACTTCCTTTAGGCCAACTATTTCATTTAAAATCTATAATATGCCTATTACCATGAGCTTGAATTTTTTTGCAGCATTATACGTATTGGCATGGCTGGGATAGCAAAGAAGATCCAAAGTCGACCCATTGATTTGCTGGAGCTCTACCGAAGTGTAACAAATGATGATGACCGCACATCCCAGCGCGGCAAGATAAGAAACATTCAGCTCCCGGCTCTTAGATACTTTGCTTACTATCTTGCTACTAGCATCCTTGGTAGGGAGAACACTAGTAATATTTCTAATTATAATTTATCTTTTCTTGCTGCTGCGCTTAATAATGAAACCAAGTTAATCTCAGTTCTCTCATTGCTCGCCGCCTAGCTGCTAGATGACCCATTTATGGGGGTATTATTGATGCGCGCATGGTTGCTACTTTGGACCTTTCTGTTGATCCTAATGATATAGTGTTGGCTCCATAGAGACTTGATCTTGCGGCTATGAAAGCACATCACTTTGTTACTGCTAACTCTCGTGCAAAGAGTTTAATTTACAGGATGTTGTTTACTGACGGAGATGAGAGGGAAATTCCTTTGCCACAATCTACTTTGTTCGGTATTTCCAGGAAGCCGTGGTCGTGTTCCAAGGAGGAGATGGACGAGCAGCTCCGCTTGCTTGGTTTCCATAGGCAGCACCAGGAGGAGGATGCACCCTCTTATGACTACTCTGCACACTATGTCGGGGCGTCCTCGAGTTTGTATCAAAACGAAGGTACTTCTTTGTCACACTATGGAGGCGCCACTTCTTGGCCAGCTTGGGATTGATCTCCACTTAGGCCAAAAGCCTAATCTTGGGGGAGGTACACCGACATCACGCTCATCTACATATCATATTCTGTCGGTACTTTGTATATCCATGTTTCGCTTTCTTTATTTTTTGTTTTTGTTCTTGTTTTGTTTATGCTTTCCAAAACACAAAAAGACCAAAAATATTTTCGTTGTTTCTCTTTGTTTACTTCTTTAGCTTTAGTTTGCTTGCCCTTTTTAGCTTTGGCTTGTTATTCGAAAAACCCCAAAATATTTGTTGTTCTTCTCTGGTTTTGTAAAGTTCGTTGTAGGGTTCAGCGGTCCTCGGTGACTCCTTTGGAGTTTGGTTTTCATATTATTATTCAAGCCACACAAGTGAAAGGCAATAATGACGATTCATAACAATTCAAGGTGTGGTAAGAGGCTGGTATGAACTCTATTTGTTTTCATTTTTGTACATATACTCATCAACGTGGGTATTCTTAGTCTGTTCATGTAAGGTGTATGTTATTTAATGGATGCTTAGTAGTTTTTGCTTTCTTATGATCAGTTCCAATTTTCTAATAGTTTGTACCATGTCATATACATGTTTACTTGCATTGTTCTATTCATAACATGGTATGACATTGTGGTATCCTCCTCTGAATGTTTTATTTGAATCGACTTGGCACATGCTCATGCATGCTTATAACTAAACAAAAGTCAGTTAAGCCTCGATGATTTATTTTGCCTCAGAGTTCTTGTGTCACTTTTATGCCATAATTAATTTTGTTTTGTCGCAAGCATGATTATGACAGTTACTGCTCTCTCGATTGTCGCTCCCTTCTATTGCTAGCATTCACTTGTACTGAATATGAGCTCTACTCGTGCATCCAACTCCCTGAAACCAAAGTTGTCAAAAAGTGTCCACCATATCTACCTACTAGCATCATTGCCATTCCTTGCATATTTATTATGCGTTGTTTTATTTCAAATAAAAATGTTTGCTTGTTATGCGAAAATTAGTTAGTAAAGCTCTCACGAACTTGATGGCACATTTTATTTCTTGCACTTAATAAACCTGAACCATTGTGACTGTCTATGTAGTTATATGCTTGCAAATTATAAGTTAGGAGCTAGCAGAACCATGTTGCCATGGGGAACACTTTCAACATTGCACTTATTCTATTTAGTTGATATCATGTTCTTTTGCTTATGGATGTCGGCGGTGTAAATAAAAGGGGAGCTTGTGAGTTCATGGAATTTGTATATGTGTTAGAGAAACGCCTAGGCGGCTAGCCTAAGCCATGCCTAATCATGGTGGAAACTTACAGTGAAACCATAGTGACACTCTATGAAGCATCTTCAATAAAAACCTATACAAATAGCAAATAAAAAGATCGCTGAGATGCTCACTGTCTGTTGCCTTGTCATTTTGATATGGGATAGCTCATTTGTCATGGGGCAAGGGGTACCCCGTTGGCAGTTCTCTATGATACACATATACTTACAATGACAAGAACTTACCTGAGACCAAAGTTGAGTAGCATGAGGAATGGCCCTCGTAGTCAAGGGGCATGAGATTTTCAAGTTATGATCTGTCAAGCATATAACTCATATTTTACCTCACTTTAACCTTAACCATTTAAAGATGCTTATGATAGGGGCAATGAGAGCTCAAAGCTAATGAGTATCATACTTTTAGCATTTGGAAGCCTTTCAAACTTTTTTAATCTTTTCTTTCACTTTTATGTCGAGTCACCATTTATTCTATGAGCACCTTCCGGGGAGCATAGTTATCATTCCTAGTGTAATGTGCTTGTCCCAAAACACAATTAATTGTGACATAACTTTGACGCTTGTATCTTTGATATTTTTACTTCTAGTCTTCACTTGAACTTCAGAGGTGCCTTGGCATTTATATTTTGCTCCAAAAGAAAGGCAAGCGAGATAACACTTTATCATACCTTCTTATGAGCATTACAATCTTGCATATGTTTATGTTTCATGTTGCTTATTATTATTGTGTTGGAATTTCTTCAGAGCTTGCATTAATATTGGGTAGACTTATTTGCACAATCCTTATTATGAATTTCCTAAAGTACTTGCTCATATGCTGAGAATATATACATCTTATGAAGCAAATGTGTTCATGAAAGTTTCTTTTATCGCACTCAGTTTTCAACTGAATTGCTTGAGGACAAGCAATAAGCTAAGCTTGGGGGAGTTGATACGTCCAAACGTATCAACTTTCCCAAACACTTTTGCTATTGTTTCTCCTCTAATTTGTGTGATTTGGATACAACTAACGCGGACTAACACTATTTTCAGCAGAATTGCTTTGGTGTCTCGTTTTTGTGCAGAAAATCAACTTTTAGGAAAAAATCCCAGAAAATATGCCGAAAATCCTATTTTCCCAGAAGACTCACGGAGCCAGAAGGCGGAGGGAAGGAGAGGCCAGAGAGGCCCACACCACCCCTAGGCGCGGGCCAGGCCAGGCCGCGCCTAGGCATGGTGTGGCCGCCTCGGACTCCGCCTCGACCCCTCCTTTCGCGTAAATATACCCCCTGATCTAAAAACATCGGGGAGTTCGACAATTTCCAGAGAAGAGTTCTGTTGCGCCGCCACCACCAGAAACCGCGATTTGGAACCAGAAACTCCGTTCTGGCACGCTGCCGGGACGGGGAATTGGAGGAGATTATCGCCACCATCATCACCAATGCCTCTCCATCAATCATCCATGATTTCCCCATCCACGAGTGAGTAATTCCCCGTAGTAGGCTATGGGGATGGTAGGGATTGGATGAGATTATTCATGTAATTGCATAAGATTGTTAGGGCATGGTGCCTAGTATCTATTGTTAGTGCTTTTTGACATTGTTGCAACTTGTTGTGCTCAATGCTTGTCACTAGGGCCCGAGTGCCATGATCTCATATCTGAACATGTTATTGATTCATGATGATAGTATTGTTTGTGATCTTACCTGTAACTTGTTTACACATATCGTTGTCCGGAACTCGAGGCCCCAAAGTGCAGCAATTGGGATAACAGGAGGGGATGGATGTGATGTGAGGATCATGTGTGTTCACGGAGTGTTAATGCTTTGCCCCGGTGCTCTATTAAAAGGAGCACCTTAATTTCCAGTAGATTCCCTAGAGGCCCCACTGCAATGGGCTAGCAGGATAAAAGATATTGTGCAAGTTCTCATTGCGAGCACGCATGACTATATACGGAACACATGCCTATGGTTATTTATACTTGGATGCTTTATCTTCATTATCTGTAAATGCCCTTGCCTTGATTGTTACATGAATTGACTTGTCCATGCAATGCCCGTCCATCCATCCTTGTGCCTACCTCACTTTAATCCTGTTGTTTACTACAATTGTTACTACTGTCCTTATTTTACTACTACTGTTATTTTGTTATTGCTACTACAAAACTGTTGCTACTGATAAACTATTGCGTGCAAGACTGTTTCCAGGTGCAGCTGAATTGAAAACTCATCTGTTAGGGCTTATAAATATTCTTTGGCTCCCCTTGTGTCAAATCAATAAATTTGGGCTTTATTTCCCTCGAAGACTGTTGTGATACCCTATACTTGTGGGTCACCACACCCCAGGAAGAAAAATCCATTATTAGTTTTTTTTGAAATAGTAGGCGTCTTAATGCTCCTGGTAGACAGAAGTTTATAGAAGATAATATTATTCCTTTAAGAGTAGATTACATTGGTTTTCAAGAGACCAAGAAAGATAGTTTTAGTAACTTTTTTTTGAAGAATTTATTAGGGAATAGAAATTTTTCTTGGAACTTCCTTTCTTCTAGTGGTACTGCGGGAGGTATATTAGTTGGTGTTACTCTAGATCTCTTTGATGTTTTTGCTTGGGATATTAGGTCCTTTTCTATTAGTGCTAACATTAAGAATAAAATTACTGGCTTTACGTGTAGAATACTACTGTCTATGGCTCTGCTTATGAGGATAAAAAGCAAGAATTTATCTCCGAGTTGCATGAATTATTCATCAACTGGGATGGTCCTGCAATAATAGGAGGGGACTTTAATTTAGTTAGGTCCCCACAGGATAAGAATAATAGAAATGTTGATTATAGATGGGTTGTTAAATTTAATGCTTGGGTTGATGTTTGGGCTCTTATGGAGATTGGGCTAGCAGGTAGAGCATATACTTGGGGAAGTAATAAAGACAAGCCCATTACGTGCAAGCTTGATAGGATTTTCTGTTCTAGCAGTTTTTAAGGGAATTTCCCTTTAGCAAATGCTAGGGCTTTAGCTAGAGTAGGGAGTGATAACACCCCAATTGTGTGGGACTATGGTGAACATGTTATTATGAAGCCTTATAGATTTAAATTTGAAAAATGGTGGTTAAGTAGACCTGATTTTAAATAAGTGGTTATTAAAGCCTGGTCTTTAAGGAATACTAGTGTTGATACTTTAGATGTGTGGTCGGGTAAGATTAGATATTTTAGGAAGCTAGCCAAAGGCTAGAACATTAATATAGAAGCTGCCATTAGAAAGGATAAAAGGGAGCTTATGGAAGAGTATGATGTTTTGGATATTAAGGCTCTGTTTGTTTTCGCCTTGGACTCAGCTTCTTGGTTGAAAAATCGGAAGGGCAAACAAACAGCTAGATTTTTTACTGCGCTAGCGAGAAGCTGTAGGGGTCAGTAGCATGGAAAACAAAAAATTTCTACCGCATGTGACGAGGTTTAATATCGTCAATGCCCATTGTTATGGACTTGGGTTTTGGAGAAGATGGGGATGCTGGAGATCGTGGCACGGTTAACAGACAAGCAACCAGGGGACACGAGATTTACCCAGGTTCAGGCCCCCGGAGGGAAAACCCTACTCCTGCTTGTCTGCTCTTTGATTACGGCGGAACCGAAGGTTACAAGGTGCGCAGATTCGATCTGGAGTGGATGCGTGTGCAAAAGTATGAGTCGAGTTGCCCTAGGACGTGCCCTCCTGGCCTTTATATAGACTTAGGCAGGTCCCGGGCGTAGTCCTAGTCGGTTACAAGTTCTAGGGTTTTACCCCTTTGAATTTCCTATCTCCTCTAGTCTTGCTCTCCAAGGATCCGAAGACGTCATGGGCCTTGGACACCCGAAAATCTTCATGGGCCAGCGTATGTCTGCCGTGGGCCTTCTTTGGGCTGGACTAGGTATGCTGAAGTTACGTATCCGTAGGGTATAACCATGTCAGTAGCCCCCGAGTGATCAGTCGAATCGTAGATTCGGCTGAGGACTCTTCCATCCTTCGGGAGCAGCTATATGTTAATAGTATATGTGTGTAGGGATTGTTGATGCGTGTGCCTGACTCACCCGACGGATCAGGGTCAGTTAACTGTCTTAGGACGAAACAACACGATCTTCTTCAGGTTCGGGTCCCTTAACCCGGGCCTGGAACATATGCTGGCGTAATTCAACTCAGGCCGCGGAGGACTTATAGGAGTGGAATTCCAGTGATTTTAATTGGTGTACCCAACGCGTCCGTCAGGATTTTTCATCGTACCTGCTGGTACGGATTCATACTAGCAGAGCGCAGTCAGGTGCGTTGCCAGGCCATCAGATGATATCTGTAGGTCTTATCTTTGCATCGCAGACGCAGCATCCGAACATTTATCACCTCGGAGGTGTTTCGGGTGGCCAAGGAGATTGTTGCTCACTTAGCGTTTTGTTGGGGCAGAGTTGCCAAAAAAGTTTTTGCATGCGAATCCAGAAGATCGCAGTCGAAGATTTCATAGGGTGCGCGACCAGCGCTCCCTATGGGAATATCCCCCAAGTGTCTGTTCGAGTCGTAGACTCGAACGGAGACTTTCAGTTCAAGCATTGTTTCAATCATTAGGTCCGCAGGACTCGAAAATTTTCGGATGCTTAAATCCATCCTCCCTATGGGAGTAGCCCCCGAGTCCGTAGTGGAGTCGTAGACTCGACGTAGGACTCAGATAAGTAATTTTGTCCTTATTTGTCTGTCGGGTGCGCGGCCAGCGCTCCTGATAGGAGTAGCCCCCAAGTATTTAGTCGAATCATAGATTCGAGTGAGTACTTTTAACTATGGAGCTGAAGTGGTGCTAGTATAGCTTTTGATGACGTCAGTGCTTACGATCGATGACCTCAAGCGTCTGCTACGCCAGAGATGACTTGACTGGACGAAGCGTGGGTCCCACTTGCTGACTTTGAATTGACCGGTCACGCGCGGCGTGGAGATGATTACGGCGTCTCCTCGATTTCCGCACGTAGTGGACGGCGTGGTAACGACGGTTCGTTTTGGTGATGACACGTGTACGGCCAGATCTACCGTTGGCGTTAGGTCTTCTCGATGGACGGCCAGCATGCGTCGTCTTCGCTGTTATAATTCCTGGTGAAATCGTGGTTTGTTTTTCACCGCAGCAGTTCATCTATTCACTGCCTCCTCGTTCTTGAGCTATTCTGGCTGCGCGCTGAGAGTTTCCTCCATATTTCCTTTGTCTTTCTTCGTTGGCAACGCCACCACCGCCTTAGCGCCATGGGGAAAACAAAGAAATCCTCATCTGCGGTTGGGACCAGCGCCGCCGGAGGCAAGAAGGGCACCACCACTGCTCGCGTCACCGACGGTGGCTGGCAGCGATCAGAAACGCGGGAGAGCGATCTCCGCAAACTGCGCGAGCGGAGCCTGATCCCGCAAGACACGACGGCCGTGAGACTCCCCGGCAATGAGGTAATCCCCCGTCCCCCATCTGGGTATCGGGTTATGTTTGTTGCCTTCATGATTCGCGGGTTTTCTTTTCCGGTCCATGACTTCCTTCGTGGACTGCTCTTTTTCTATGGGGTTCAACTCCATCATCTGTCTCCCAACTCCCTTCTCCACATTGCGTGTTTTATCACGCTTTGCGAGTGTTGGCTTGGCATTGAGCCGCACTTTGGCCTCTTCCGGAAGCTTTATTCCGTGAAGAGGCAGTCTGGTTCGGATGGTGTGTATCCCATTGGGGGTTTCATCATCTCCCTCAGCCCCAATGTGCAATTCTTTTCCTTTTCCATGTCCGAATCTGTCCAGTACTGGCGGAGGAAATGGTTTTACATCCGTGACTCCGTACTGCCTGGGCAAGATTTTGGTCTCGTTCCTTTTGACCCCTCCCAATTGATTGAGAAGAAAAGATCCTGGAAAAACCAAATCTTAGACGGTGAGGTGGCGGAGATAGAGGCCCTGTACCGTCGGGTGGAGGATCTCCAACTGATTCCTGAGAAGGAGGTGAACGGTGTCGACATCATCCGGACGTTTCTTGAGCGTCGGGTGCAGCCTCTCCAAGCGAGGGCGCATCCGATGTTTCTTTACTCTAGGCGCCGTGATCCGACGAGGGTTTCGAGTGAGAAAATCTCCGAGGTGGAACTTGACAAGGCTCTTCGTGCGCTGTTGAAGTTCAAGGCCGACGAAGAAATCCCGGGGAAGTCGCTGACTTCTCCCTTTTCTTCGACGTTGGTCGTACCGAAGGTGTAGATTTGCGCACGTAGTGCTCCCCTTTTGTTCTTGTCAGCTGTGTACTTTTTCCTTTGTTTGCTAACAAAGTTCCTTTTCCTTTTGCAGAGCTTCAAAGTGCCGGGCATGGCACCACCGTTGCCCGAAAGGTATCTGAATGCCCCGGATAATGAAGTGGTGGATTCAGTGTCCGAGCTACCGTCAGCGCGATCCCCAGCGGAGGATGCCGACGAATCGAGCGAGGACCATTCGCGCAAGCGATCACGGAGCTCTAGCGAGTCGTCAGATGCCTCGACTCCTCCGACTCCTAGAAATCCTCTGGGCCTTGAGCGTCATGATGATGTTCATGGGGTTCTTCCTCTCCCCTTCCTGCCATTCCTGTGCGGGCTGTTGCTCCGCACCTGCCAGCAAAGCGGAAGAAGGAAGAAAATAAGGAGGAGAAGAAGGAAGAAAAGAAGGAGGAGAAGAGGGCCCGAAGGGCTTCTCCTATCTTCGACCTGAGCGCGTTGGGCTCGTAAGTTTTCTTGTTGCCACTGTTGTCCTTTGTTCCCTTGTTATTTTTGCATCTGTGTTGATTGGTTCGTATGCAGGCAATCCTCCGACGGCTCTAGTGATGGTGCGCGCGAGATGATGGGGGAGTCGAACATTGCGTCGCCTCCTCCTCAGACGGTGGCGACTTCTGGTGACGCTACGCCAGTTCCTCCTGTGCAGGAGAGGCTGGTGGTTGCGCCTCAGAATTTCGCAGGCGGGCCTGCGGGTTCGCCTTCGGAGCACGTAAGTTTTTCTGCTTGATGTTACGGGGGGAGCCCCCGAGTGTCTTCGTATGCTGATGTTGTTTATGCTTCTTTGTGTTGGGCGTAGCCCCCAAGTCCTTCTCTTACTACTATTGCCTGTTGCTGCAGCCTTTTGTCCAAGAGGCCAAGCGGCTGGTGGAGGAACGCCTGACGCTGGAGGCGAAACTGCGGCAGCTTCAAGGTATTCGTCTGCCTTGTAGTACTTCTCTTGCTTATCCTGGTCCTGTTCTTTGACACTTGCTTGTTGTAAATGCAGAGGAGCATAACGACTCTCTCCGTGAGGTCGATGCTCTGAAGAAGAGCCTTGGCCAATCGGAGCAGAAGGCCGAAGCTGCCGCTGGTGCGAGAGAGCGCCTTGAGCTGGAGCTGACGAAGGCAGCCCAAGCGAAAGAGCGTCTGCAGCAGGAGGCCGCAGATCGTGAGGAGCAGCTGGCCACCGTTGCGGCTGCTCGTGAAAAAGGGGTGGCGGAGAAGCTCATGGCTGCTGCCAAGGCTATTTCGGGTGAGCGTTAGCTTTTGTACTTGCTTCTTTTTTTACGGATCTTCTTCTATGTTGCCTTTCTTCATGTTTTCTTCTTTTTTGTCTCAGATGCCGCAGGCATCGAGTTCGACCGCGGTGCTCTGGAGCACGGGAGTGCTCTAGATGATGCCACTGTAGCGGTCGAAGACCGCTGCAGCACCGTCGTCAACTCCCTTGCCAAGGCGAAAGAGGTCCTTGGTCGCTTCTACCAGGAGCTCTTCCCGAAGGGCGCATCCCTTGAAGATGTGGATGCCCTGGCAGAGGCTCTGTCAGCCGAAGCGCCTGCAGCGTATAAGCGCAAGCAGAAGGGCATCGGCGCGTCCGTCGGGCTGGCGATGGCCATGGCGGCTGGGGCGGAGCTGGACCTGCCCCAGATTACTTCTCGGATGCCTACGGCTGCGGATGGATCTGAGGTAGCCTTCGCCGCCTACTCCGCTCGCTGCAGACGATATGGGCCCAAGCTCATTGACTTGCTGTCTGAGTATGCATTGCGGCAGCAGGGCGAGGCCAAAGCTAGGCAGTCTGGTTCTGAGGCGACTCAGTGTCCTCCGCCTTAGGCATAGTAGACGTAGGGTAGTTTGTAGTCTACTTTTGTTGTAAATATCTGTTGTAGTACCATCCTTATGCCACGTAGTGGCCTTATATATTTTAATGAATTCCTCCGAGTTGTGCTCTATCCTTGGCTGAATGTCGGTGTGCCTTCTTTTTTTTCTGCTGCTATAGGATCCTTTGGGTGCTGACCTAGTTGACACTTCATCCGGAAGGCCCTTGCGACCATCATTGGATGATTCCTTGCAGCTCGCTTTTCTTCGAGATCGCGTGCGCAGCTTGGAGAGGGATTTTCTTGGGTTACGCGGTCGCGCCGACGTTTGGAAATCCAAGGCAGACCGTGGTGCAGCCAGAGAGGAGTATTTGATGGCGGAGCTGGGTCGGCTGTCCGAGCAGCTGCAATGTAAGTTGATCCTTCTTTTGGGCTGTAGCTCAGTTCTTCGGGTGAGCCTGCTGGCCTTATTCTTGTTTTGTGCGGTTGTCGCAGGTGCCAAACTTGCTCCAAGGGAAGAAAAGGAGCGTATCGCTGTTCGAGTCAATTTCTTGACTCAATAGGACATGGAGGCCGGCGGCTTCTTCTGGATGGATCGTGATCGCGCCATGGTTCTGGCGACGGTGCAGGATCGTGTCTACCAGGTTTCGCAGGTGCTCCGCCAGATGCAGACATCACTTTCCTCGGTGCTGCACGTCATGTTTCCGTTGGATGCCGTGCCAACGACCCTTGCAGGTCTTCTGACGAAGTTTCGGAGTGCCAGCAATGTCAAGGAGTTGGTGCGGCAGCAGCTTGTCGCAGGGGTGAAGGCTGCCTTGTCTCTTGTGAGGGTGCACCACCCTGATGTAGATTTGGCTGTTGTGGCGACTGGGCCACCTCCTCGACCAGATGGTGGCGATTGGAACATGCGTCCGCATTACGCGGCTGTAAGGCAGTATGCCGAACAAATTGTAGATTTGTTTGAGCAGCGTGCTCAGGTGATTCTTCAGAATAGGTAGGACCTGAAAATAAACAGATAGATGTAAAATTTGTATATTGCGGCTGGGCGTTTATGTGCCCTTTGTTGTAAAGGTTTGCTTGTTTGTGAGCACGCAGTGCTTTGATTGAGTACGTGCCCTTTTCGTTTGCCTGACGTAGTCAGCTACTCAGGTGTACACGTTTGGTCCTCGGTCGATGAAATCGTGAGGTGGGGGGAGCCCCCAAGTGTGTATGTAGCATGTAGTAAAGTTGCAGAAAATGGTCAACCGAAGGTTGGGGGCGAGACACTTAGCTTTATTTATATCGTAATGGAGGAGGTACATGGTTCGGCCGAGTAGCCTTGGCTGAAAGCCTTATTGAAAGTAAAAAAGGGGGGTAGGTTGCTACGGGTAGAATCATCGCAGGTGCGAGATGTTCCATGGGTTGGAGTATGCGACTCCAGACTCCACGTGCTTGAGGCGATAGGCGCCACCTGGGATGACTTCGGTGATGACATAGGGTCCTTCCCATGGTGAATCGAGTTTGTTCGGTCGCTTTTGCTTGAGTCGCAAGACGAGGTCTCCTTCGACGAAGGACCTTGGGCGCAGCCGGCGGCTATGATAGTTGCGGAGACTCTGCTGGTACACCGCTGATCGAGCTGCTGCTATATCCCGTGCTTCGTCGAGTGTGTCGACGGCGTCTTCGAGTGCAGCCGTGGACTCGGCTTCGCTGTAAGCGACGACTCGTGGGGCCTGGTGGCGTACTTCGGCTGGTAGCACGGCCTCAGCTCCGTGCACCATGAAGAACGGTGTCTAGCCGGTGGAGCTGTTTGGCGTAGTACGTAAGCTCCACAGGACAGACGGTAGCTCTTTCGTCCAGTTTCTAGCTTTGTGCTCAAGTGAGCTCATGAGGCGCTTCTTGATGCCAACGCCGATTAGGCCGTTGGCCTTTTCCACTTGCCCGTTTGTTTGCGGGTGTGCCACTGAGGCATACGTGATATTGATCCTGAGGCTTTCGCAGAAGTCCTGGAATTCTTCGGAGATGAAGTTTGATCCGTTGTTGGTGATGATGTTGTGCGGTACGCCAAACCTGTAGACAATGGATTCGAAGACCTTGATGGCGGTTTTGCCCTTCTGGTTGGTGACTGGCATGGCCTCGATCCACTTGGTGAATTTGTCGACTGCGACCAGGAGGAAGACGTGTCCTCCTTTCGAAGATTTTGGCAGTTTGCCGATCATGTCGAGGCCCCATTGGGCAAAAGGCCAGGCTATGGGTATGGGTCGAAGTTCGGACCCAGGTGCGTGCGGTTTGTCGGCGAACCGTTGGTACCCGTTGCATCTTCGGACGATGTCCTTCGCGTCGCTCATGGCCGTTGGCCAGTAGAATCCTGCTCGCAGAGCTTTGGCGACGAGGGAGCGACTTCCTGCATGGTGGCCGCAGATGCCTTCATGGATATCTTGGAGTATGGCCTTGCCGTCGTTGATGGTGACGCACCGTTGCAATACACCCGTAATGCTACGTTTTTACAACTCGTCGTTGATGATGGTGAAGGCTTTCGATCGACGAGATATGCGTCGGGCATCTGTCGGGCTGTCAGGCAATTCTCCGTTTGTCAGGAACTGGAGGTATGGACGTTTCCAAGTTTCTTCAACTGCCATGACCTGCATCAGGTTGACCATGGCAACTTCGGTATCCAATTTTTCGGGTCCTTCATGACCTTTGGGTAGCGTAGCCCCCGAGTGTTTTGCTTCTTCGGGTGATCCTTTGGGGAATTTTCGCTTGATGGATGGCACGCAGATCTGTTCGAGGAACACACCTGGTGGCACCTTTGCACAAGTGGAGCCAATGTTGGCGAGTCTATCGGCCTCCTCGTTGCTCTCTCTTCCAACGTGCCGAAGTTCGCAGCCGTCGAATTCTCCTTCGAGTGCGTTGTATAGCGCGCGGTACACGATCATGTTTTCGGCGTGTGCGTCGCACTCATTCATCGTCTGCTGTACGACAAGGTTGGAGTCACCGTAGATGACCAGGCGCGTTGCGCCACATATTTTTGCCATCTTCATGCCATGGATGAGGGCTTCGTATTCGGCCTCGTTGTTGGAGGCTCTGAATTTCATCCGAAGAATGTACTTCATTTTGTCACCTTGCGGGGAGGTCAGTATGACTCCTGCCCCTGCTCCTGCTTCGCACTTGGAGCCTTCGAAATGCATTGTCCAGGACTATGACATATCTAGGGTGTCAGGCAGCTGCAGCTCCATCCAGTGTACCAGGAAGTCTGGAAGGACTTGAGATTTGATTGCGTGTCGCTTCTCGTAGATGATGTCCAGGGGTGATAGTTCAATGCCCCACAGGGCCACGCGTCCTGTGGCCTCTGGGTTATTCAGGATGTTGTTTAGGGGTGCCTCGTTGACGACCATCACCTGATGCTCCTGGAAGTAGTGGCGCAGTCGTCGAGCCGTCATGAACACGCCGTAGGCCAGCTTCTGGTAGTGCGGGTACCGCTGTTTTGTTGGAGTGAGAACCTCGCTGAGGTAGTAAATTGGGCGTTGTACCCCGTGGGTCTTGCCTTCTTCGGGTCGTTCGACCACGAGTACTGTGCTGACCACCTGGTGTGTGGCTGCTATGTACAGCAACAGGGGCTCGCGCTCTTTTGGCGTGACCAAAACGGGCGAGGTGGAGAGGAGCCGCTTGAGGCTTTCGAATGCGTCGTTGGCTTCTGGTGTCCACTCGAACTTGTCTGCCTTGCGCAGCAGCTGGTAAAATGGTAGGGCCTTCTCGCCCATGCGGCTGATGAACCTGCTTAGTGCCGCTACTCGCCCTGCGAGCTGCTGAACGCCCTTGAGGTTTTTCGGCTTCTCCATTGTCATGATAGCTTTGATTTTCTTCGGGTTCGCTTCGATCCCTCGTTGAGAGATGAAGTACCCGAGCAGCTGACCCGAGGGGATGCCGAAGGCGCACTTTTCTGGATTGAGCTTGATCCTGTAGCGATCAAGGTTGTCGAACGTCTCGCGGAGATCGTCGATAAGTGTTCTTGCCTCCTTGGTTTTTATGACTATGTCGTCGACATAGACTTGGACGTTACGACCGATCTGGTCCTTGAGGCAGGCCTGCATGCATCACTGGTACGTGGCACCCGCGTTCTTTAGCCCAAAGGGCATTGTGTTGTAGCAGAATACTCCGAACGGTGTGATGAACGCCGTTTTCTCTTGATCTTCGACCTTGAGTCGAATCTGGTTATAGCCTGAGTAGGCATCGAGGAAGGAGAGCTTCTCACAACCTGCAGTCGAATCGATGATCTGGTCGATCCGAGGTAGAGGGAAGTGGTCCTTTGGGCAGCGTTTATTTAGTGACGTGAAGTCCACACACATCCGCAGGATGTCCGTGTCCTTCTTCGGGACCATCACCGTATTTGCCAGCCACTCGCTTTCCTTGATTTCCCGGATGAAGTTTGCTGCCAGTAATCTGTTGATCTCCTTGCCGATAGCTTCGGCTCGTGGCTCCGACAGTCTTCGGATAGACTGCTTGACTGGCTTGGTGTCTGGGAAGACATTGAGTGCGTGCTCGGCGAATTCCCTGGGAACTCCTGGCATGTCCGCAGGACACCAGGCGAATATTTCCCAGCGCTCACGGAGGAATTCGACGAGCACGCCTTCCTATGCGGTGCTGAGGTCATTGGCGATCAGCGCCGTCTTGGAGGCGTCTGTCGGATGGACCTGCACTTTCTTGGTGTTGACGGTGGAGTCGAAGGACATGTCGGGTGTGTTCTGCCTTGTGACTGAGGGTAGCCCATTGTCCGTCACCTCGCGGAGCCTTACGAGCTCGTCTTGCATGCCGAAGGACTGGGAGATTTTGTTGAAATCTCTGTCGCATTGGTCCGATCGGGTGAAGCTCCCGTGGACTCTGATGATGCCCCTTGGTCCTGGCATCTTGAGTAGTAGGTATGTGTAGTGTGGGACGGTCAGGAACCTTGTGAATGCTACACGTCCCAGGATGGCATGGTATTGCGACAGCCAGTCCACCACTTCGAATTCTAGGCGCTCCTGCCGAAAGTTGTCCGGCTTCCCGAAGATGACGTCGAGCCCTATTTTGCCCAGGGGGAAGATGTCCTTCCCTGGGACAATGCCGTGGAACATTGTGTCTGATTGTTCCAGGCTGCATTGCGGGATCCGCATAGCTGCTAGAGTGCTTGCGAACATTAGGTTGATGCCGCTACCGCCGTCCATGAAGACGAGACTCATCTCGAAGCCTCCGATCTGCGCCTCCAGCACCAGGGCATCATGACTTGGGCGAGGGATCTGGAAAGGGTGATCCGCGCGAGTGAATGTGATGCAGGACTCCGATCCGCTGAGGTACTCAGGGATTGCAGGCGGAGTTGCCACGGCCAAGTTGATTTGTCGGGTGATTTTCTTCTGCACCCTATTTGTGGGGCGTCCCTTCTGTATCATATTGAGTGCTCCTTTTGGTGGGGGGTATGCGACCCCGGCGTTGTTTTGCGCTGGTGCGACTGGTTGATTTGGGCCTCCAATAGGCGGCGGTGGAGGAGCTCCGTGTGCTATTTCACCTGGCGCAGGTGTGTTTCCGAACGCAGGGATTGGAGCTTGTTGCCTCATCTGCACCATGCCTTCGCTGAGTTTCTGGAACTCGCGGCAGTCCTTGAGCATGTGGCTAGCTTTCTTTTTGCCATCTTGTTTGTCGATGTAGAAGTGGATGGTGCATGGACCCGAAAGTTTGTCGAATGCTGAGGGTCCGTTCTCGCGGTCGCGGCGTTGCCACGACTGCGTTGGTCGTCCGTTGTCGCGGAAGTTTCCGCTGCGGTATCCTCCGCTGTTGCGGCTGTTGTCATTACGGCGGTCGGCGTAGCCGGCTGCGACCATGTCGGGTCCGTCATGGTCCTCGTAGACGCGCGATCTCCTCTTGCTACGGCGTTCGCGTCTTCGGCCGTAGTCGTCCTCTTCATCTGATTGCGCCCGCTGGATGCAATCTTCGCCGTCTGCCCAACTGTTGGCGATTTCCATGAGCTAGTCGAGTGTCTTGGGCTTTACACGTCCAAGTTTCTCCTTGAAGTCTGGGCGTTTGACGCCGTCCCTGAAGGCGTCAATGGACCGCTCTTCGGAGATGTGTGCTGCGGAGTTCTTAGTTGTAGACCAGTGTAGTATGTACGAGCGAATAGATTCACCCGTTCTCTGAGTGTAGGCTCGCAATTCTTCAATTGAGGCGGGCCTATTGCTGGTGCCTTTGAAGTTTCGGATGAAGCTGTAAGCGAGCTCCTCCCAGCTTCGGATGGATCCTGATGATAGGCTGCTAAGCCAGACCCGTGCTGCGCCTGTTAGCTGCAGCTGAAGGCATTGCATGGCGGTTTCTTTGTTGCCTCCGTGAAGCTTGACGGATGACAGATGGTCACTGAGCCAGGACTTTGGATCTTGCGTGCCGTTGAACTTCGGAGTATCCGAAGGAAGCTTGAAGTTGCGTGGCATCTGTGTTCGCCGGACGGATCTGCTGAAGCATCGAGCCCCGCAGAGTTCTCCTTCGTCTTCATCCATCTCAGATTCAGACGAGCATGCGCGTTTAGCGCGTGCTTTATCGATCTTGCGCTATGTAAGCTTGTCTCTGGAGTCGTAGTCGCTTTTATGGCGGTGCGAGCTCTTCTTCCTTCGAGGAAGATCGTGCTCCTCTTCCTCTTCGGATGAGGGGGTGGGACTCCGGTCGCGCCTGGCCGGAGCTTTCTTCTTCGGTTCCGCAGGAGCATCTTCGTGGAGCGCAACTCCAATTAGTCCTAGTCCGGTGAGTGCGGACCTATGCATGGCCCTTTTCGGGTCCCCCTCCGGAGGTGGGTGAGCCGCGAGATACGCAGTGGCTGCCATGATCGCAGCTTGTGGCATCTTCGGGATGATGTTGCCGTCAGCGTCCATATCCATGAACGATGTATGGAGAGTTCGGGTCACGTCAGGCCGCTCCTTGGGGTCCATGTTTTCCACCCGAGAGTGGTGCTTGTTTCCCTTATTTCCGTTTGTGCTAGAGCCGGGTCCCATGGCGGAGAGCGTAGCTCGTCGCGCACTGGACTCAGAGGCTGCTTGCTTGCGTTTGTCGAGCGTCTCCTGCATCTTGACTTGCTTCTTGTGCTCCTCGATGAGGAGGTAGTGGTATGCCCTCAGCAGATCACGTGGGGAGTCCAGAGGTAGGACTATTTCGCCTGCGACGGCGCGGCGTGCTTCGACCCATCCTTCTTTGCTAAGTTGGATGAGGTGGCCACTGTTTTCCCTGTTTTCGCCGTTTCCACCGTTTTCGCCGTTTCTGTCCTGCGGGTTGGGGTTGGGCGGTGGGTTAGGCGTTTCCTCGTCGGTTTGGATGACTGCGGCGCACAGATAGCGCCTGCAGATTGGTTGGCTGCTGCCGCAGCTTTCGGATCCGGAACCGTAGGTCCCTTCATCCGAAGGTGGATCGCACAGATCGGAGTTGCAGCTGCTGCTGCTGTAGAACTCATCTGTTGATGGTGACGTGCGTGGCACGGGGTGTGGAGCCCACGAAGCGGGCCTGATTGACGGCACGGGCACCCGCTCAGGGAGGCGGAGGGTGCCAGTTTGTCCCACCTGGAAGCAGAAGCTCCCGAACAAGATTTCGAGTCCGTCGCCTACGGGCTCGAAATCCTTCATGGTATCCGGCGAGTGGGCGGTGAAGTCGAAAGCGCCGAAGAGGAGGTGATTCTCCGTCGCCGCGGAGTTGTAGATCGATCGGGTCGGAACCGTCACGACCGCACAATCAGCAGCCCCAATCCCCACGGTCGGCGCCAATTGACGAGGTTTAATCTCGTCAATGCCCATTGTTATGGACTTGGGTTTTGGAGAAGATGGGGATGCTGGAGATCGTGGCACGGTTAACATACAAGCAACCAGGGGACACGAGATTTACCCAGGTTCAGGCCCCCGGAGGGAAACCCTACTCCTGCTTGTCTGCTCTTTGATTACGGCGGAACCGAAGGTTTACAGGGTGCGCAGATTCGATCTGGAGTGGATGCGTGTGCGAAAGTATGAGTCGAGTTGCCCTAGGACGTGCCCTCCTGGCCTTTATATAGACTTAGGCAGGTCCCGGGCGTAGTCCTAGTCGGTTACAAGTTCTAGGGTTTTACCCCTTTGAATTTCCTATCTCCTCTAGTCTTGCTCTCCAAGGATCCGAAGACGTCATGGGCCTTGGCCACCCGAAAATCTTCATGGGCCAGCGTATGTCTGCCGTGGGCCTTCTTTGGGCTGGACTAGGTATGCTGAAGTTACGTATCCGTAGGGTATAACCATGTCAGCATGCACACAAACGGCCAAGATCTATCTACTAGATTTTTGCAACGAGTCGATTAGAATACTCACCCTCGAAGATTCCAAAGCGGTTAACGAGAGCAGATTCTCGTGGGTGATGTAGTCGTACACTTGCCGATCTCAAGATCGCGTAGACGACGCAGCACCTCCGCAGTCGGTCACACGTTCGATACTCGATGAAGACCTTCATCTCCCTTGTTCCAGCAGGCAGCGGAGGTTGTAGTTCTCCCCTCGTGATTCTGGCAGCACGACGGCATGGTGTCGGAAGTAGAGGGAAGATCCCGCAGGGCTTCGCCTAAGCCGGTGCGAGTTATGGTGGATCTAGGGTTTTTCGGTGATCTAGGTTTAGAAGGCCGGAGAGGAGGAGGAGTTGGCGGCGGCTAGGGCGACGGCGACGAGCCGACGGCGGCGTGTGGCGGCAGCGGCTAGGCGGCGGCGCGGCACACGGGGTGGGGAGGGCTGGCTCTTGTGGTGTTTGGCTCAGCTCTCCCCCTCTATTTATGAGAGGGGGGAAGCCTTGGGAGGGGAGAGTTTGAATCCAAATCCAAACCCAAGTTGGATAGAAGGAAGGACTCTTTCCTTCTTCCACTAGGAAACCATTGCTCCAGTTTGACTTTTCAAACCTCCCGTTTGACTTTCAGTTTAGAGCTTTAATTATCTCTCGCAAATGACCAAACCAAGTGACCTAGGATATGATCCAATCATTCCACTTACCCATGACACATTCATGGACCATCCCCCTTCCGGTCTGGTGAACCTTCTAGAAACTTCTAGAACCTCTCCGATGAAAACATAGGAATTTTTCCCGAACTCCGGATTCGGACTTTCCTTATATGAATCTTATTCTCCGGACCATTCCGGATCTCCTCGTGATATCCCGGATCCCATCCGAGACCCCGAACAACATTCGGTATCCCTACTAATCATTCCGTATCTACTAAACAACATCGAATCCTTAAGTGTGTCTCCCTATGGTTCGTGAATTATGTGGACATGATCGAGACACTTCTCCGAACAATAACCAATAGAGGAATCTGGAAATTCATATGGCTCCCACATATTTCTACGATTACTTTGCGATCGAATGAACCACTTACATACGATACCAATTTCCCTTTGTCTCGCGATAGTTTACTTATCCGAGGTTTGATCGTCGGTATCTCTGTATACCTAGTTCAACCTTGTTATCGATAAGTACTCTTTTCTCGTTCCCGTGATATGTGATCCCTTGTGATCCAGTCACATGCTTGCAAGCTAATTGGATGACATTCCACCGAGAGGGCCCAGAGTATATCTATCTGTCATATGGATGGACAAATCCCACTCTTGATCCATGTGCCTCAACACATACTTTCCGAACACTCAATGCCACCTTTATAGCCACCCAGTTACGGTGTGGTGTTTGATGTCATCAAAGCATACTTCCGGTGATGGTGATTAGCATGATATCATGGTCGAAGGAATTAGGTTACTATGTATCATAAAGCTTATAGCAAATGAACTATTGAAATGACTTGATCTTAATGCTACGCTTATCTACCCATGGCGGTTTGGTGCTGGTCATGTTTTGCCCTCGGGAGAGGTTTAGTCAACGGATCCACCACATTCAGATCTGTGTGTACTTTGCAAATCTTTATGTCACCATCTTGGACATGCTCTCGAATAGCGTGAAAACGTAGCTTGATATGCTTCAGCTTCTTGTGTGACCTTGGTTCTTGCGCATTGGCTATGGCGCCCATGTTATCACAATAGATATACATTGGGTCCAGCACACTTGGAACCACACCGAGCTCTGTAATGAACTCCTTCATCCATATCGCCTCTTGTGAAGCCTCCGAAGCAGCTATGTATTCTGATTCAGTTGAAGATCGCCACAACGCTTTGCTTTCCACTCCTCCAGCTAACTGCTGCACCATTCAAAGTAAATACGTATCCAGATTGAGATTTAGAATCATCCGTATCGGTGTTCCAACTAGCATCGGTGTAACCATTAACAACGAGTTATTCATCACCTCCATAAGAAAGAACCATATCCTTAGTTCTTCTCAAGTACTTAAGGATGTTTTTGACCACTGTCCAATGATCCACTTCTGGATCACTTTGATATCTGCTAGTCAAACTAACATCATATGCAATGTCGGGTCTAGTACATAGCATGGCATACATAAGAGATCCTATGGCGGAGGCATAGGGAGCTTACTCATCTTTTCTCTATCTTCTGCCGTTGCAGGACTTTGAGTTTTACTCAAGGTCGTATTGGGCAACATGGGCAAGAACCCTTTCTTGCTATCTTCCATTCCAAACCTCTTTAGAACTTTGTCCAAATATGTACTCTGTGAAAATGATATTAGGTGTCTGGATCTATCTCTATAAATCTTTATGCCTAATATGTAAGCTGCTTCGCCAAGATCTTTCATTGAAAAACTATTATTCAAATAATCCTTAACACTATTAAGAAGGTCTACATCATTCCCAATCAACAATATGTCATCTACATATAGTGTTAAGAATGCTAAAGAGCTCCCACTCATTTCTTGTAAATACAAGCTTCTCCATAAGTTTGTATAAAACCAAAGCTTTTGATTACCTTATCAAAATGTTGATTCCAACTCCGGGATGCTTGCTTCAATCCATAAATGGACCATTGAAGTTTGCATACCTTGTTAGCATCTTTAGGACCGACAAAACCTTTGGGTTTCATCATATACAACTCTTCATCAATTTCTCCATTGAGGAACGCCGTTTTGACATCCATCTGCCATATCTCATAATCATAATATGCAGCGATTGCTAATAAAATCCTCATAGACTTTAGCTTCACTACAGGTGATAAAGTCTCATCGTAGTCAACTCCTTGAAATTTGTCGAAACCCTTTTGCGACAAGTCAAGCTTTATAGACAGTTACATTACCATCAGCATCTCTTTTCTTCTTGAAAATCCATTTGTTCTTGACAGCCTTCCGGCCATCCGGTAAGTCCACCAGAGTCCATACTTGGTTTTCGTACATGGATCCAATCTCGGATTTCATGGCTTCTTGCCATTTATTGGAATTTGGGCTCATCATCGCTTCTTCATATGTTGCAGGGTCATCGGTGTTGTCCGTCAACATGACACTCATAACGGGATCATACCAATCAGTAGTGGTACGAGTTCTCGTTGACCTGCGAGGTTTCGTAGTTACTTCAACCGAAGTTTCATGATCAACATCATTAGCTTCCTCTCTTATTGGCGTAGGCGCCACAAGAACCACTTCCGGTGCTACGCTACTCTCAAGTCCGAGAGAAGGTTCAACAACCTCGTCGAGTTCTACTTTCCTTCCAGTCACTTCTTTCGAGAGAAATTCCTTCTCTAGAAAGGCTCCATTCTTAGCAACGAAGATTTTGCCTCGGATCTATGATAGAATGTATACCCAATAGTTTCCTTCGGGTATCCTATGAAGACGATTTTTCCGCTTTGGGTTCAAGCTTGTCGGGCTGTAACTTCTTTACATAAGCTTCGCAACCCCAAACTTTAAGGAACGACAATTTAGGTTTCTTCCCAAACCATATTTCATACGGTGTCATTTCAACGGATTTAGATGGTGCCCTATTTAAAGTAAATGCGGCTGTTTTTAATGCATAACCCCAAAACGATAGTGGCAAATCTGTAAGTGACATCATAGAACGAACCATATCTAATAGAGTTCGATTACGACGTTCGGACACACCATTATGTTGTGGTGTTCCCAGCGGTGTCAATTGTGAAAGTATTCCTCATTTCTTCAAATGCTCGCCAAACTCATAACTTAGATATTCACCTCCACGATCAGATCGTACAAATTTAATCTTCTTGTTATGTTGATTCTCTACCTCACTTTGAAATCCCTTAAACTTCTCGAAAGTTTTGGACTTATGTTTCATGAAATAGATATACCCATATCTACTCAAGTCATCCGTGAAGGTAAGAACATAACAATAGCCACAACGTGATGCTACACTCATTGGACCACACACATCGGTATGTATGATTTTCAATAAGTCCGTAGCTCGCTCCATCATACCAGAAAATGGAGTCTTGGTCATTTTACCCATCAGACATGCTTCACATCTTTCAAGTGATTCGAAATCAAGTGATTCAAGAAGTCCATCAGAATGGAGTTTCTTCATACGCTTCACTCCAATGTGACCAAGACGACAGTGCCACATATAGGTCGAGTTATCGCTCAATTTTAAACGTTTAGCTTTAATGTTATTAATGTGTGTATTTCCACAGTCGAGATTCAATAAGAATAGACCATCTATCAAAGGTGCATGTGCATAAAACATATTACTCATATAAATCGAACAACTATTATTCTCAGACTTAAACAAGTAACTGTCTCGCAATAAACATGATCCAGATATAATGTTCAAGCTCAACGCAGGCACCAAATAACAATTATTTAAGTATAAAACTAATCCCGATGGTAGATGAAGAGGTAGCGTGCCGACCGCGATCACATCAACCTTTGATCCATTTCCAACGCGCATCGTCACCTTGTTCTTCGCTAGTTTCCGTCTATTCTGCAGCACCTGCTTCGAGTTACAAATATGAGCAACCGAACCAATATCAAATACCCAGGCACTACTACGAGTACTAGTGAGATACACATCAATAACATGTATATCGGATATACCTTTCTTCTTGATGTTGCCGTTCTTAAAATCCGCCAAGTACTTTGGGCAATTCCGCTTCCAGTGACCTTCTCCCTTGCAGTAAAAGCACTCAATATCAGGCTTAGGCCTAGCCTTGGTCTTCTTCGCCGACGCGGCAACTTTCTTACCGCCCTTCTTGAAGTTTCCCTTTTGCTTAGACTTGCCTTGCTTCTTGAATTTGGTGGTCTTATTGACCAACAACACTTGGTGCTCTTTCTTGATATCCACTTCTGCAGATTTCAACATGGAGAAGAGTTCTGGCAACGTCTTGTCCATGGTTTGCATATTGTAGTTCATCACAAAGTTCTTGTAACTTGGTGGCAGTGATTGGAGGACACGGTGAATCCCCAAAGAATTAGGAATCACTATACCCAAACTTTGGAGTTTGTTTGCGTGCCCAGACATCTTAAGCACGTGTTCACTGACGGAGCTACCCTCTTCCATCTTGCAGTTAAAGAACTTTTCAGAAGCCTCATAACTCTCAACTGTCGCGTGAGCCTCAAATATCATTTTGAGTTCACGGACAATATCATGTGGGTCATGGTTCTCAAACCTTTTCTGAAGCTCCGATTCCAAACCATACAAGATAGCACATTGAACTGTGGAGTACTGATTCTTCCGAGAGAGGAAAAAATTCTTTACCTCATCGGTAGCATCCGCTGCAGGTGGGTCACCCAGCGGTGCATCCAGCACATAGGTCAAATTACCAGCATCGAGGACAATCCTCAAATTGCGGAACCAATCCGCGAAGTTGCTTCCATTGTTTTTCAACTTTTCTTTCTCTAGGAACGCATTAAAATTGATGGTAGGGGCTGCCATTGATCTACAACATATTTGCAATAGTTTAGACTAAGTTTATGACAAATTGAGTTCAAATTAATTAATGTAATTAAACTAGGTGAACTCCCACTCAAAACAATATCCCTCACATTGTTTTAGTGACCACACGAACCAAATCCACCACATCAAAACCGATCATCACAAGAGTTGATGTAGCTTCAATGGCGAACAATCAACATGTTCATCATATCTACTATATGACTCATGCTTTATCTTTCGGTGATCCGTGTTCCGAGACCATGTTTGTACATGCTAGGCCCGTCAATATCAAACATTAGCTTCCATATGAGCAAATCTGGCTTGCTCGCGTTGTATACACTCGTAGAATCTAACACACCCGATCATCACGTGGTGCTTCAAAACAACAAGCTTTAGCAACAATGCTTACTAAGGATGAACACTTTATAACTTGAATTTTTGTGCTAGAGGGGTCAACTTATATTGCTACCGTCGCGAACTAAGCAATACAAGATGCATAAAAGGATTAACATCACATGCAATTCATAATATGTGATATGATATGGCCTTTCTTCTTGTGCTTCTGATCTACATCTTCAAGCACGAACATGATCTCCATCATCACCGGCATGGCGTCAAGGTCAATGGCACCGCTACATGGTTGTCGTCCACCAGCATCAACTATTACAACTACTTTGAATAATAGACACGCAGGTCTTAACGGAATTAAAAAGACAACCATATGGCTCCTGCCGGTTGCCGACATACAATAAGGAACATTGCATACATCATATATAATCACAATCATGGCCATATCACATCACAGCACACCCCTGCAAAACAAAGTTAGACGCCTCTAATTTTCTTTGCATGTTTTACGTCGTTTGGGGCTTTCAATAAGTGTCGTTCTAACTTACGAACAAGAACCACAATGTCGATACTAGTATTGTCAATCACCCGTTGTAAATTGAATCTTAACTATGTTGGGAGAAACAGGCACCCGCAAAGCCACCTATGCAATACAAGTTTCATGTCAAGCGTGGAGCAAGTCTCATGAACGATGTCATGTAAGGTTAGCCCGGGCCGCTTCATCCCACCATCCCGCAAGATGCAAAGTACACAAGAAGCAATCGACAACAAAAGCATCAACGCCCACAATGACCATTGTGTTTTACTCGTGCAACAGATCTACATATAGACACGGCTCTGATACCACTGTAGGGGTCCGTAGCATGGAAAACAAAAAATTTCTACCGCATGCACACAAACAACCAAGATCTATCTACTAGATTGTAGCAACAAGTCGATTAGAATACTCACCCTCGAAGATTCCAAAACGGTTAACGAGAGCATATTCTCGTGGGTGATGTAGTTGTACACTTGCCAATCTCAAGATCGCGTAGACGATGCAGCGCTTCCGCAGTCGGTCACGCGTTTGGCACTCGATGAAGACCTCCCTCTCCCTTGTTCTAGCAGGCAGCGGAGGTTGTAGTTCTCCCCTCGCGATTCCGGCAGCACGACAGCGTGGTGTCGGAAGTAGAGGGAAGATCTCGCAGGGCTTCGCCTAAGCCGGTGAAAGTTATGGTGGATCTAGGGTTTTAAGGCGATCTAGGTTTAAAAGGCCGGAGAGGAGGAGGAGGAGGAGTCAGCAGTAGCTAGGGCGACTGCGACGAGCCGGCGACGAGCCGGCGGCGGCGCGGCGCACGGGGTGGGGAGGGCTGGCTCTTGTGGTGTTTGGGGCAGCCCTCCCCCTCTATTTATGAGTGTTGGAGATATGCCCTAGAGGCAATAATAAATATAGTTATTATTATATCTTTGTGTTTATGATAAATGTTTATATTCATGCTATAATAGTATTAACAAGGAAACATTAATACTTGTGTGAATTGTAAACTTAAATTGAAGTCCCTAGTATAGCCTCTATACTTCACTAGCTTGTTGGTTGATTAAATGATTGTGGTTTCCATATCATGAACATTGAGATGTTATCAACAACAAGATCATATCGTTAGGAGAATGATATGGTGGACATACTCCTATTGATAAGCGTAGCATAAAGATCAAGTCATTTCAATAGTTCAATTGCTATATGCTTTCTGATACATAGTAACCTAATTCCTTCTACCATGAGATCATGCATATCACCTTTACCGGATGGATGCTTTGATGACATCAAACACCACACCGTAACTGGGTGGCTATAAAGGTGGCATTAAGTGTTCGGAAAGTATTGGTTGAAACACATGGATCAAGAGTGGGATTTGTCCATCCACATGACGGATAGATATACTCTGGGCCCTCTCAGTGGAATGTCATCCAATTGGCTTGCAAGCATGTGACTTGGTCACAAGGGATCACATATCACGGGAACGAGAAAAGAGTACTTATCGGTAACGAGGTTGAACTAGGTATGCAGAGATACCGACGATCATAACCTCGGATAAGTAAACTATCGTGAGACAAAGGGAAATTGGTATCGTATGTAAGTGGTTCATTCGATCGCAAAGTAATCGTAGAAATATGTGGGAGCCATATGAATTTCCAGATTCCTATATTGGTTATTGTTCAGAGAAGTGTCTCGATCATGTCCGCATAATTCACGAACCGTAGGGAGACACACTTAAGGATTCGACGTTGTTTTGAGTAGTTATGGTATTATGAGAAAGAGACCGAATGTTGTTCGGAGTCTCGGATGGGATCCGGGATATCACGAGGTGATCCGGAATGGTTCGGAGAATAAGATTCATATAAGGAAAGTCCCGTTTCGGAGTTCGGGAATGATTCCGGTGTTTTCATCGGGAATGTTCTAGAAGGTTCCGGATTGTCCGGCACTCCGGGGGGGAGGGTACATGAGTGTGTCATTGAATGATTGCATCATGTACTAAGTGTTCTTGCTGTTCCAAAAAGATGAAAGTCAAATTGCCAGTTTGAAAGTCAAACGGCTAAAACAGGAAACTGTGGGAAACAGGAAACTGTGGGAAACAAGCAAGAGGAGTTGGAACCAACTTGGAGGAGGAGTCCCACTCCTCCAAGCCGGCGCCCAGCCCTAGGCCGAGTTGGGGAGGGACTCCCTCCCTCCCCTGGCGCGCCAACGCCCCTCCACCCATAAAAGGAGGGGCAGGGCTCCTCCTTGAGACACACAAGTTTCCACCTCTAATCTCAGGTTTAGAGCCGTTTGGTTTAGAGCTTCTAATTGCTTTAGCCTGCGGTTTAGAGCCTTCTAATTGGTGAGTCTAATCTCTAGACCACTAATAGCCCTCTCTCATAATCCACCATACTCGCTCCGGCTTAAGGCGAAGCCCTGCGGGATCTCCCCTCTACTTCCGGTACCACGCCGTTGTGCTGCCCGAATCGCGAGGAGAGTGCTACAACCTCCGCTGCCTGCTGGAACAAGGGAGAGGAAGGTCTTCGTCGAGTACCGAACGTGTGACCGACTGCGGGAGCGCTGCCGGAACGCAGCGCCAGAAGGATCGTCTACACGATCTTGAGACCGGAAAGAGTACGACTACATCACCCACGAGAATCCGCTCTCGTTAAACACTTTGGAATCTTCGAGGGTAAGTTATTCCATCGACTCGTTGCTACAATCTAGTAGATAGATCTTGGCTTGTTTGTTTGTATGCGATAGAAAATTTTTGTTTTCCATGCTACGAACCCCTACAGTGGTATCAGAGCCGTGTCTATATGTAGATCTGTTGCACGAGTAGAACACAATGGTCATTGTGGGCGTTGATGCTTTTATTGTAGATTGCTTTTTGTGTACTTTGCATCTTGCGGTATGTTGGGATGAAGCGGCCCGGGCTAACCTTACATGACATCGTTCATGAGACTTGCTCCACGCTTGACATGCAACTTGTATTGCATAAAGTGGCTTTGCAGGTGCCTGTTTCTCCTAGCATAGTTAAGATCCAATTTACAACGGGTAATCAACAATGCTAGTATCAATGTTGTGGTTCTTGTTCGTAAGTTAGAACGACACTTATTGAAATCCCCAAACCACGTAAAATATGCAAAGAAAGTAGAAGCGTCTAACTTTGTTTTGCAGGGGTGTGCAGTGATGTGATATGGCCATGATTGTGATTATATTTGATGTATGCAATGTTCCTTATTGTAAGTTGGCAACCGGCAGGAGCCATATGGTTGTCTTTAATTTATGTTAAGACCCGCGTGTCTATTCAAAGTAGTTGTAATAGTTGAAGCCGGTGGACGACAACCATGGTGAAGCGTCATTGACCTTGATGCAATGCCGGTGATGATGGAGATCATGTTCGTGTTTGAAGATGGAGATCGGAAGCACAAAGAAGAAAGGCCATATCATATCACATATTATGAATTGCATGTGATGTTAATCCTTTATGCATCTTGTATTGCTTAGTAGACGACGGTAGCATTATAAGATGATCCCTCATGCACATGAATTTCAAATCATAAAGTGTTCGCCCTTAGTTAGCACCGTTGCTAAAGCTTGTTGTTTCGAAGCACCACGTGATGATCGGGTGTGTTAGATTCCGCAAGTGTATACAACGTAAGCAAGCCAGATTTGCTTATGCGGTGGCTAAGGTTTGATCTTGACGAGCCTAGCATGTACAGACATGGTCTCAGGAACACGGATTACCGAAAGGTAAAGCATGAATCATATAGTAGATATGATGAACATGATGATTGTTCGCCATTGAAAATATATCAACTCTCGTGATGATCGGTGTTGATGTAGTGGATTTGGTTCGTGTGTTCACTAAAACAATGTGAGGGATATTGTTTTGAGTGGGAGTTCACCTAGTTTAATTTCATTAATTAATTTGAACTCAATTTGTCATAAACTTAGTCTAAACTATTGCAAATATGTTGTAGATCAATGGCAGCCCCTACCATCAATTTTAATGCGTTCCTAGAGAAAGAAAAGTTGAAAAACAATGGAAGCAACTTCGCGGATTGGTTCCGCAATTTGAGGATTGTCCTCACAGCTGGTAATTTGACCTATGTGCTGGATGCACCGCTGGGTGACCCACCTGCAGCTGATGCTCCCGATGAAGTAAAGAATGTTTACCTCGCTCGGAAGAATCAATACTCCATAGTTCAGTGTGCTATCTTGTATGGTTTAGAATCGGAGCTTCAGAAAAGGTTTGAAGAGTCAGACCCATATGATATTGTCGAGGATCTCAAATTGATTTTTGAGACTCATGCGGCAATTGAAAGCTATGAGGCTTCTGAAAAGTTCTTTAACTGCAAGATGGAAGAGGGCAGCTCCGTCAGTGAGCATGTGCTTAAGATGTCTGGGCACGCAAACAAACTTCAAAGCTTGGGTATAGTGATTCCTAATGCTTTGGGGGTTTACCGCGTTCTCCAGTCATTGCCACCAAGTTACAGGAACTTTGTGATGAACTACAACATGCAGAACATGAACAAAGAGTTGCCAGAACTATTTGCTATGTTAAAATCTGCAGAAGTGGAGATCAAGAAAGAGCACCAAGTGTTGATGGTCAATAAGACCACCAAATTCAAGAAAGGCAAGTCTAAGCAAAAGGGACACTTCAAGAAGGGTGGTAAGAAAGTTGCCACGCCGACGAAGAAAACCAAGGCTGGACCAAAGCCTGAAACTGAGTGTTTTTACTGCAAGGGAGAAGGTCACTGGAAGCGGAATTGCCCAAAGTACTTGGCGGATTTGAAGAACGGCAACATCAAGAAGAAAGGTATATATGATATACATGTTATTGATGTGTATCTCACTAGTATTCGTAGTAGTGCCTGGGTATTTGATACTGGTTCGGTTGCTCATATTTGTAACTCGAAACAGGTGCTGCAGAATAAACGGAAGCTAGCGAAGAACGAGGTGACGATGCGCGTGGGAAACGGATCAAAGGTTGATGTGATCGCGGTCGGCACGCTACCTCTTCATCTACCATCGGGATTAGTTTTATACTTAAATAATTGTTATTTAGTGCCTGCGTTGAGCATGAACATTATATCAGGATCTTGTTTATTGCGAGACGGTTACTTGTTTAAGTCAGAGAATAATGGTTGTTCGATTTATATGAGTAATATGTTTTACGCACATGCACCTTTGATAGATGGTCTATTCTTATTGAATCTCGATAGTGGAAATACACATATCAACAATATTGAAGCTAAACGTTTGAAATCAAGCGATAATTCGACCTATATGTGGCACTGTCGTCTTGGTCACATTGGAGTGAAGCGTATGAAGAAACTCCATTCCGATGGACTTCTTGAATCACTTGATTTTGAATCACTTGATAGATGCGAAGCATGTCTGATGGGCAAAATGACTAAGACTCCATTTTCTGGTATGATGGAGCGAGCTACGGACTTATTGGAAATCATACATACCGATGTATGTGGTCCAATGAGTGTAGCATCGCGCGGTGGTTATCGTTATGTTCTTACCTTCACAGATGACTTGAGTAGATATGGGTATATCTATTTCATGAAACATAAGTCCGAAACTTTCGAGAAGTTTAAGGAGTTTCAAAGTGAGGTAGAGAATCAACGTAACAAGAAGATTAAGTTTCTACGTTCTGATCATGGAGGTGAATATCTAAGTTACGAGTTTGGCGAGCATTTAAAGAAGTGCGGAATACTTTCACAATTGACACCGCCGGGAACACCACAGCGTAATGGTGTGTCCGAACGTCGTAATCGAACTCTCTTAGATATGGTTCGTTCTATGATGTCACTTACAGATTTACCGCTATCATTTTGGGGTTATGCATTAGAAACAGCCGCATTCACTTTAAATAGGGCACCGTCTAAATCCGTTGAAACGACACCGTATGAATTATGGTTTGGGAAGAAACCTAAATTGTCGTTCCTTAAAGTTTGGGGATGCGAAGCCTATGTAAAGAAGTTACAGCCGGACAAGCTTGAACCCAAAGCGGAAAAATGCGTCTTCATAGGATACCCGAAGGAAACTATTGGGTATACCTTCTATCATAGATCCGAAGGCAAAATCTTCGTTGCCAAGAATGGATCCTTTCTAGAGAAGGAATTTCTCTCGAAAGAAGTGACTGGAAGGAAAGTAGAACTCGACGAGGTTGTCGAACCTTCTCTCGAAATTGCGAGTAGCGCAGCACCGGAAGAAGTTCCTGTGGTGCCTGCACCAATTAGAGAGGGAGCTAATGATGGTGATCATGAAACTTCGGTTGAAGTTGCTACAGAGCCTCGGAGGTCAACGAGAACTCGTACCACTCCAGATTGGTATGATTCCGTTATGAGTGTCATGTTGGTGGACAACACCGATGACCCCGAGACATATGAGGAAGCGATGATGAGCCCAGATTCCAATAAATGGCAAGAAGCCATGAAATCCGAGATTGGATCCATGTACGAAAACCAAGTATGGACTTTGGTGGACTTACCGGATGGCCGGAAGGCTGTCGAGAACAAATGGATTTTCAAGAAGAAAACAGATGCTGATGGTAATGTTACTGTCTATAAAGCTCGACTTGTCGCAAAAGGGTTTCGACAAATTCAAGGAGTTGACTACGATGAGACTTTCTCACCGGTAGCGAAGCTAAAGTCTGTGAGGATTTTGTTAGCAATCGCTGCATATTATGATTATGAGATATGGCAGATGGATGTCAAAACAGCATTCCTCAATGGAGACATTGATGAAGAGTTGTATATGATGCAACCCAAAGGTTTTGTCGATCCTAAAGATGCTAACAAGGTATGCAAGCTTCAACGGTCCATCTATGGATTGAAGCAAGCATCCCGAAGTTGGAATCAACGTTTTGATAAGGTAATCAAAAGTTTTGGTTTTATACAAACTTATGGAGAAGCTTGTATTTACAAGAAAGTGAGTGGGAGCTCTGTAGCATTCTTAATACTGTATGTGGATGACATATTGTTGATTGGGAATGATGTAGACCTTCTTAATAGTGTCAAGGAATATTTGAATAATAGTTTTTCAATGAAGGATCTTGGCGAAGCAGCTTACATATTAGGCATAAAGATTTATAGAGATAGATCGAAACGCCAAATATCATTGTCACAGAGTACATATTTGGACAAAGTTCTAAAGAAGTTTGGAATGGAAGAAAGCAAGAAAGGGTTCTTGCCCATGTTGCCCAATACGACCTTGAGTAAAACTCAAAGTCCAACATCGGCAGAAGATAGAGAAAGGATGAGTAAGACTCCCTATGCCTCAGCCATAGGATCTCTAATGTATGCCATGCTATGTACTAGACCCGACATTGCATATGCTGTTAGTTTAACTAGCAGATATCAAAGTGATCCAGGAGTGGATCATTGGACAGCGGTCAAAAACATCCTTAAGTACTTGAGAAGAACTAAGGATATGGTTCTTTCTTATGGAGGTGATGAACAGCTCGTTGTTAATGGTTACACCGATGCTAGTTGGAACACCGATCCAGATGATTCTAAATCACAATCTGGGTACGTATTTATTTTGAATGGTGCAGCAGTTAGCTGGAGGAGTGCAAAGCAAAGCGTTGTGGCGAGATCTTCAACTGAATCGGAATACATGGCTGCTTCGGAGGCTTCACAAGAAGCGATATGGATGAAAGAGTTCATTACAGAGCTGGGTGTGGTTCCAAGTGCGCTGGACCCAATGTCTATCTACTGTGATAACATGGGTGCCATAGCCAATGCGCAAGAACCAAGGTCACACAAGAAGCTGAAGCATATCAAACTGCGTTTTCACGCTATTCGAGAACATATCCAGGATGGGGATATAAAGATTTGCAAAGTACACATAGATCTGAATGTGGCGGATCCGTTGACTAAACCTCTCCAGAAGGCAAAACATGACCAACACCAAACTGCCATGGGTGTTCGGTATATTACCATGTAATCTAGATTAGATGACTCTAGTGCAAGTGGGAGACTGTTGGAGATATGCCCTAGAGGAAATAATAAATATAGTTATTATTATATCTTTGTGTTTATGATAAATGTTTATATTCATGCTATAATAGTATTAACAAGGAAACATTAATACTTGTGTGAATTGTAAACTTAAATTGAAGTCCCTAGTATAGCCTCTATACTTCACTAGCTTGTTGGTTGATTAAATGATTGTGGTTTCCATATCATGAACATTGAGATGTTATCAACAACAAGATCATATCGTTAGGAGAATGATATGGTGGACATACTCCTATTGATAAGCGTAGCATAAAGATCAAGTCATTTCAATAGTTCAATTGCTATATGCTTTCTGATACATAGTAACCTAATTCCTTCGACCATGAGATCATGCATATCACCTTTACCGGATGGATGCTTTGATGACATCAAACACCACACCGTAACTGGGTGGCTATAAAGGTGGCATTAAGTGTTCGGAAAGTATTGGTTGAAACACATGGATCAAGAGTGGGATTTGTCCATCCACATGACGGATAGATATACTCTGGGCCCTCTCGGTGGAATGTCATCCAATTGGCTTGCAAGCATGTGACTTGGTCACAAGGGATCACATATCACGGGAACGAGAAAAGAGTACTTATCGGTAACGAGGTTGAACTAGGTATGCAGAGATACCGACGATCATAACCTCGGATAAGTAAACTATCGTGAGACAAAGGGAAATTGGTATCGTATGTAAGTGGTTCATTCGATCGCAAAGTAACCGTAGAAATATGTGGGAGCCATATGAATTTCCAGATTCCTCTATTGGTTATTGTTCAGAGAAGTGTCTCGATCATGTCCACATAATTCACGAACCGTAGGGAGACACACTTAAGGATTCGACGTTGTTTTGAGTAGTTATGGTATTATGAGAAAGAGACCGAATGTTGTTCGGAGTCTCGGATGGGATCCGGGATATCACGAGGTGATCCGGAATGGTCCGGAGAATAAGATTCATATAAGGAAAGTCCCGTTTCGGAGTTCGGGAATGATTCCGGTGTTTTCATCGGGAATGTTCTAGAAGGTTCCGGATTGTCCGGCACTCCGGGGGGGAGGGTACATGAGTGTGTCATTGAATGATTGCATCATGTACTAAGTGTTCTTGCTGTTCCAAAAAGATGAAAGTCAAATTGCCAGTTTGAAAGTCAAACGGCTAAAACAGGAAACTGTGGGAAACAAGCAACAGGAGTTGGAACCAACTTGGAGGAGGAGTCCCACTCCTCCAAGCCGGCGCCCAGCCCTAGGCCGAGTTGGGGAGGGACTCCCTCCCTCCCCTGGCACGCCAAGGCCCCTCCACCCATAAAAGGAGGGGCAGGGCTCCTCCTTGAGACACACAAGTTTCCACCTCTAATCTCAGGTTTAGAGCCGTTTGGTTTAGAGCTTCTAATTGCTTTAGCCTGCGGTTTAGAGCCTTCTAATTGGTGAGTCTAATCTCTAGACCACTAATAGCCCTCTCTCATAATCCACCATACTCGCTCCGGCTTAAGGCGAAGCCCTGCGGGATGTCCCCTCTACTTTCGGTACCACGCCGTTGTGCTGCCGGAATCGCGAGGAGAGTGCTACAACCTCCGCTGCCTGCTGGAACAAGGGAGAGGAAGGTCTTCGTCGAGTACCGAACGTGTGACCGACTGCGGGAGCGCTGCCGGAACGCAGCGCCGGAAGGATCGTCTACACGATCTTGAGATCGGAAAGAGTACGACTACATCACCCACGAGAATCCGCTCTCGTTAAACACTTTGGAATCTTCGAGGGTAAGTTATTCCCTCGACTCGTTGCTACAATCTAGTAGATAGATCTTGGCTTGTTTGTTTGTATGCGATAGAAAATTTTTGTTTTCCATGCTACGAACCCCTACAATGAGAGGGGCAGCCTTAGGAGGGGAGAGTTTGAATCCAAATCCAAACCCAAGTTGAATAGAAGGAAGGACTCTTTCCTCCTTCCACTAGGAAACCATTGTTCCAGTTTGACTTTTCAAACCTCCCGTTTGACTTTCAATTTAGAGCTTTAATTCTCTCTCGCAAATGACCAAACCAAGTGACCTAGGATATGATCCAATCATTCCACTTACCCATGATACATTCATGGACCATTCCCCTTCCGGTCCGGTGAACCTTCTAGAACCTCTCCGATGAAAACATCAGAATCTTTCTCGAACTCCGGAATCAGACTTTCCTTATATGAATCTTATTCTCCGGACCATTCCGGATCTCCTCGTGATATCCCGGATCCCATCTGAGACCCCGAACAAGATTCGGTATCCCTACTAATCATTCCATATCTACTAAGAAACATCGAATCCTTAAGTGTGTCTCCCTATGGTTCGTGAATTATGTGGACATGACCGAGACACTTCTCCGATCAATAAGCAATAGAGGAATCTGGAAATTCATATGGCTCCCACATATTTCTACGATTACTTTGCGATCGAATGAACCACTTACATACGATACCAATTTACCTTTGTCTTGCGATAGTTTACTTATCCGAGGTTTGATCGTCGGTATCTCTGCATACCTAGTTCAACCTTGTTACCGATAAGTACTCTTTTCTCGTTCCCGTGATATGTGATCCCTTGTGATCCAGTCACATGCTTGCAAGCTAATTGGATGACATTCCACCGAGAGGGCCCAGAGTATATCTATCCTTCATATGGATGGACAAATCCCACTCTTGATCCATGTGCGTCAACACATACTTTCCGAACACTCAATGCCACCTTTATAGCCACCCATTTACGGTGTGGTGTTTGATGTCATCAAAGCATCCTTCCGGTGATGGTGATTAGCATGATCTCATGGTCGAAGGAATTAGGTTACTATGTATTAGAAAGCTTACATCAAATGAACTATTGAAATGACTTGATCTTAATGCTACACTTATCTATAGGAGTATGTCCATCATACCATTCTCCTAATGATATGATATTGTTGTTAACAACATCTCAATGTTCATGATCGGGAAACCACAATCATCTATTAACCAACAAGCTAGTATTACAAAGAGGCTTTACCAGGGACTCTAATTTAGTTTACAAATCACACAAGTATTAATGTTTCCGGTTAATACTGTTATAGCATGAATGTAAACATTTATCATAAACACAAAGATATAATAATAACCACTTTTATTATTACCTCTAGGGCATATCTCCAACAGAAGCGGTACTCAAAATTGCACTAGGCACCGCGGCCGGCCGAAAGCGGCGCAGGAGGCGCTTCCCGAGCTTCTCGTCGGTTCTCGAGCTACAGCGGACGAATATGCCCTCCAGACTTTGGAGTAATTTACAGGTTTCTGCCACGGCACCAACCAACTCGTACAGCCCCCAGGCCTCGACGTGGACACCCCATCCGCTCGGTGCTGACCTCTCTCCCGTCGTCATGGAAGGGCATAACTAGGGTCTCGCGCCGCCACGATTCCATCTGCCTCTCTTCCCCGCCGCTGGTCGTCCTTCCTGCTACCGGTCGTCATCCCCGGCATAGTCTCTCCCCTCCACCACTCCATCCTCTCCAGCTCAGTTCTGGACCTCCCCTCATCTTAATTGGGGAGGCAAAGCAAACGGCAAACGGCGGGCCTCCCTTTCCGGCTCAGTTCAACCTCGTTACTGATAAGTACTCTTTTCTCCTTCCCCTGATATGTGATCCCTTGTGAGTCAGTCACATGCTTGCAAGCCAATTGGATGACATTCCACCGAGAGGGCCCAGAGTATATCTATTCGTCATATGGATGGACAAATCCCACTCTTGATCCATGTGTCTCAACCAATACTTTCCGAACACTCAATGCCACCTTTATAACCACCCAGTTATGGTGTGGTGTTTGATGTCATCAAAGCATCCTTCCGGTAATGGTGATATGCATGATCTCATGGTCGAAGGAATTAGGTTACTATGTATCAGAAAGCATATAGCAATTGAACTATTAAAATGACTTGATCTTTATGCTACGCTTATCTATAGGAGTATGTCCATCATATCATTCTCCTAATGATATGATCTTGTTGTTAATAACATCCCAATGTTCATGATAGGGAAACCACAATCATTTATTAACCAACAAGCTAGTATTTATAAAGAGGCTTTACTAGGGACTCTAATTTAGTTTACAAATCACACAAGTATTAATGTTTCCTTGTTAATACTATTATAGCATGAATGTAAACATTTATCATAAACACAAAGATATAATAATAACTACATTTATTATTGCCTCTAGGGCATATCTTCAACAGTCTCCCACTTGCACTAGAGTCAACTAATCTAGATTACATGGTAATATACCGAACACCCATGGCAGTTTGGTGTTGCACATGTTTTGCCTTCGGGAGAGGTTTAGTAAACGGATCCGCCACATTCAGATATGTGTGTACTTTGCAAATCTTTATGTCACCATCTTGGACATGTTCTCGAATAGCGTGAAAACGTAGCTTGATGTGCTTCAGCTTCTTGTGTGACCTTGGTTCTTGCGCATTGGCTATGGCGCCCATGTTATCACAGTAGATAGACATTGGGTCCAGCGCACTTGGAACCACACCGAGCTCTGTAATGAACTCCTTTATCCATATCGCTTCTTGTGAAGCCTCCGAAGCAGCTATATATTCCGATTCAGTTGAAGATCTCGCCACAACGCTTTGCTTTGCACTCCTCCAGCTAACTGTTGCACCATTCAAAGTAAATACGTATCCAGATTGAGATTTAGAATCATCTGGATCGGTGTTCCAACTAGCATCGGTGTAACCATTAACAACGAGTTGTTCATCACCTCCATAAGAAAGAACCATATCCTTAGTTCTTCTCAAGTACTTGAGGATGTTTTTGACCGCTGTCCAATGATCCACTCCTGGATCACTTTGATATCTGCTAGTCAAACTAACAGCATATGCAATGTCGGGTCTAGTACATAGCATGGCATACATTAGAGATCCTATGGCTGAGGCATAGGGAGTCTTACTCATCCTTTCTCTATCTTCTGTCGTTGCTGGACTTTGAGTTTTACTCAAGGTCGTATTGGGCAACATGGGCAAGAACCCTTTCTTGCTATCTTCCATTCCAAACCTCTTTAGAACTTTGTCCAAATATGTACTTGGTGACAATGATATTAGGCGTCTCGATCTATCTCTATAAATCTTTATGCCTAATATGTAAGCTGCTTCGCCAAGGTCTTTCATTGAAAAACTATTATTCAAATATTCCTTGACACTATTAAGAAGGTCTACATCATTCCCAATCAACAATATGTCATCTACATATAGAATTAAGAATGCTACAGAGCTCCCACTCACTTTCTTGTAAATACAAGCTTCTCCATAAGTTTGTATAAAACCAAAACTTTTGATTACTTTATCAAAACGTTGATTCCAACTTCGTGATGCTTTCTTCAATCCATATATGGACCGTTGAAGTTTGCATACCTTGTTAGCATCTTTAGGATCGACAAAACCTTTGGGTTGCATCACATACAACTCTTCATCAATGTCTCCATTGAGGAACGCTGTTTTGACATCCATCTGCCATATCTCATAATCATAATATGCAGCGATTGCTAACAAAATCCTCACAGACTTTAGCTTCGCTACTGGTGAGAAAGTCTCATCATAGTCAACTCCTTGAATTTGTCGAAACCCTTTTGCGACAAGTCGAGCTTTATAGACAGTAACATTACCATCAGCATATGTTTTCTTCTTGAAAATCCATTTGTTCTCGACAGCCTTCCGGCCATCCGGTAAGTCCACCAAAGTCCATACTTGGTTTTCGTACATGGATCCAATCTCTGATTTCATGGCTTCTTGCCATTTATTGGAATCTGGGCTCATCATCACTTCCTCATATGTCGCAGGGTCATCGGTGTTGTCCACCAACATGACACTCATAACGGGATCATACCAATCAGGAGTGGTACGAGTTCTCGTTGACCTGCAAGGCTCTGTAGCAACTACAACTGAAGTTTCATGATCATCATCATTATCTTCCTCTCTTATTGGTGCAGGCACCACATGAACTTCTTCCGGTGCTGCGCTACTCGCAAGTTTGAGAGAAGGTTTGACAACCTCGTCGAGTTCTACTTTCCTTCCAGTCACTTCTTTCGAGAGAAATTCCTTCTCTAGAAAGGATCCATTCTTGGCAACGAAGATTTTGCCTTCGGATCTATGATAGAAGGTATACCCAATAGTTTCCTTCGGGTATCCTATGAAGACGCATTTTTCCGCTTTGGGTTCAAGCTTGTCCGGCTGTAACTTCTTTACATAGGCTTCGCAACCCCAAACTTTAAGGAACGACAATTTAGGTTTCTTCCCAAACCATAATTCATACGGTGTCGTTTCAACGGATTTAGATGGTGCCCTATTTAAAGTGAATGCGACTGTTTCTAATGCATAACCCCAAAATGATAGCGGTAAATCTGTAAGTGACATCATAGAACGAACCATATCTAAGAGAGTTCGATTACGACATTCGGACACACCATTACGCTGTGGTGTTCCCGGCGGTGTCAATTTTGAAAGTATTCCGCATTTCTTCAAATGCTCGCCAAACTCGTAACTTAGACATTCACCTCCACGATCAGAACGTAGAAATTTAATCTTCTTGTTACGTTGATTCTCCACCTCACCTTGAAATTCCTTAAACTTCTCAAAAGTTTCGGACTTATGTTTCATGAAATAGATATACCCATATCTACTCAAGTCATCCGTGAAGGTAAGAACATAGCGATAACCACCGCGCGATGCTACACTCATTGGACCACACACATCGGTATGTATGATTTCCAATAAGTTCGTAGCTCGCTCCATCATACCAGAAAATGGAGTCTTAGTCATTTTACCCATCAGACATGCTTCGCATCTTTCAAGTGATTCGAAATCAAGTGATTCAAGAAGTCCATCGGAATGGAGTTTCTTCATACGCTTCACTCCAATGTGACCAAGACGACAGTGCCACATATAGGTCGAGTTATCGCTCGATTTCAAACGTTTAGCTTCAATGTTATTAATATGTGTATTTCCACTATCGAGATTCAATAAGAATAGACCATCTATCAAAGGTGCATGTGCATAAAACATATTACTCATATAAATCGAACAACCATTATTCTCGTACTTAAACAAGTAACCGTCTCGCAATAAACAAGATCCCGATATAATGTTCATGCTTAACGCAGGCACCAAATAACAATTATTTAAGTATAAAACTAATCCCGATGGTAGATGAAGAGGTAGCGTGCCGACCGCGATCACATCAACCTTTGATCCATTTCCTACGCGCATCGTCACCTCGTTCTTCGCTAGCTTCCGTTTATTCTGCAGCACCTGTTTCGAGTTACAAATATGAGCAACCGAACCAGTATCAAATACCCAGGCACTACTACGAGTACTAGTGAGATACACATCAATAACATGTATATCGGATATACCTTTCTTCTTGATGTTACCGTTCTTCAAATCCGCCAAGTACTTTGGGCAATTCCGCTTCCAGTGACCTTCTCCCTTGCAGTAAAAGCACTCAGTATCAGGCTTAGGTCCAGCCTTGCTCTTCTTCGTCGGTGCGGTAACTTTCTTACCACCCTTCTTGAAGTGTCCCTTTTGCTTATACTTTCCTTTATTGAATTTGGTGGTCTTATTGACCATCAACACTTGGTGCTCTTTCTTGATCTCCACTTCTGCAGATTTTAACATGGAGAAGAGTTCTGGCAACTGCTTGTTCATGCTTTGCATATTGTAGTTCATCACAAAGTTCTTGTAACTTGGTGGTAGTGATTAAAGGACACGGTAAACCGCCAAAGCATTAGGAATCACTATACCCAAGCTTTGGAGTTTGTTTGCGTGCCCAGGCATCTTAAGCACATGCTCACTGACGGAGCTGCCCTCTTCCATCTTGCAGTTAAAGAACTTTTCAGAAGCCTCATAGCTCTCAACTGCCGCGTGAGTCTCAAATATCAGTTTGAGTTCACGGACAATATCATGTGGGTCTGAATTCTCAAACCTTTTCTGAAGCTCCGATTCTAAACCATACAAGATAGCACACTGAACTGTGGAGTACTGAGTCTTCCGAGCGAGGTAAACATTCTTTACTTCATCGGTAGCAGTAGCTGCAGGCGGGTCACCTAGCGGTGCATCCAACACATAGGTCAAATTACCAGCATTGAGGACAATCCTCAAATTGCGGAACCAATCCGCGAAGTTGCTTCCATTGTTTTTCAACTTTTCTTTCTCTAGGAACGCATTAAAATTGATGGTAGGGGCCGCCATTGATCTACAACATATTTGCAATAGTTTAGACTAAGTTTATGACAAATTGAGTTCTAATTAATAGTTAAATTAATCTAGGTGAACTCCCACTCAAAACAATATCCCTCACATTGTTTTAGTGATCACACGAACCAAATCCACCACATCAAAACCGATCATCACGAGAGTTGATGTAGCTTCAATGGCGAACAATCGACATGTTCATCATATCTACTATATGATTCATGCTTTACCTTTCGGTGATCCGTGTTCCGAGACCATGTCTGTACATGCTAGGCTCGTCAAGATCAAACCTTAGCTTCCGCATGAGCAAATCTGGCTTGCTCACGTTGTATACACTTGCAGAATCTAACACACCCGATCATCACGTGATGCTTCGAAACAACAAGCTTTAGCAACGGTGCTTACTAAGGATGAACACTATAGGACTTGAAATTCATGTGCATGAGGGATCATCTTATAATGCTACCGTCATTAACTAAGCAATACAAGATGCATAAAGGATTAACATCACATGCAATTCATAATATGTGATATGATATGGCCTTTCTTCTTTGTGCTTCTGATCTCCATCTTCAAGCACGAACATGATCTCCATTATCACCGGCATTGCATCAAGGTCAATGACGCTGCTCCATGATTCTCATCCACCAGCTTCAACTATTACAACTACTTTGAATAGACACGCGGATCTTAACAGAAATTAAATACAACCATATGGCTCCTGTCGGTTGCCAACTTACAATAAGGAACATTGCATACATCAAATATAATCGCAATCATGGCCATATCACATCACAGCACACCCCTGCAAAACAAAGTTAGACGCCTCTAATTTCTTTGCATATTTTACGTGGTTTGGGGCTTTCAATAAGTGTCGATCTAACTTACGAACAAGAACCACAATGTTGATGTTTGAACTATCAAGTGCCCGTTGTAAATTGGATCTTTACTATAATGGGAGAGACAGACACCCGTAAAGCCACTTATGCAATACAAGTTGCATGTTGAGCGTGGAGCAAGTCTCATGAACGATGTCATGTAAGGTTAGCCCGGGCCGCTTCATCCCATCATACCGCAAGATGCAAAGTACACAAGAAGCAATTGATAATAAAAGCACCACCGCCCATAATGACCATTGTGTTCTACTCGTGCAACAGATCTACATATAGACACGGCTTTGATACCACTGTAGGGGTTCGTAGCATGGAAAACAAAAAATTTCTACTGCATACAAACAAACAAGCTAAGATCTATCTACTAGATTATAGCAACGAATCGATGGAATAACTCACCCTCGAAGATTCCAAAGTGTTTAACGAGAGCGGATTCTCGTGGGTGATGTAGTCGTACTCTTGTCGATCTCAAGATCGCGTAGACGATCCTTCCGGCGCTGCGTTCCGGTAGCGCTCCCGCAGTCGGTCACACATTCGGTACTCGACGAAGACCTTCATCTCCCTTGTTCCAGCAGGCAGCGGAGGTTGTAGCACTCTCCTCGCGATTCCGGCAGCACGACGGCGTGGTACCGGAAGTAGAGGGGAGATCTCGCAGGGCTTCGCCTTAAGCCGGAGCGAGTATGGTGGACTATGAGAGAGGCCTCGGTGATCTAGGGTTTAGACACGCCAAGGAGAGAGGGCTAGGCCAGCGGCTAGGGCTTAGGGAAGCCCAAGTCGGCGGCTAGGGTTTGCCCTAGGCGGCAGCAGCAGCAGGTGGTGGTGGCGCCGACGGCTTAGGGTTAGGGTTTGGAGAGGGCAAGGTGTGTTCTTGGAGGGGCAACCCTGTCCCTCCTTATATAGGTGGGAGGGCGCGGCCAAGGGGAGGGGAGTCCCTCCCCAACTCGGCTTCCAAGGCCGGCGGTGGAGGGAGAGGGACTTCCTCCCCAAGTAGGTTTCCTACTCTCCCTCCACCAAGCAAACTTGTCGTTTGACTTTTCAAATTGGCGTTTGACTTTTCAAACTAGGATTTGATTTATCCATTTATTTTGCTCAGCAATGACACCTAGTACATGATGCAACCATTCCAACTTGTTATGACACATTCATATACCCTTCCCCTCCGGAGTGCCGGACCTTCCGGAACCTTCTAGAACATTCCCGATGAAAACACCGAAACCATTCTCCAACCCCGAAACAGGAATTTCCTTATATGAATCTTATTCTCCGGACCATTCCGGATCTCCTCGTGATATCCCGGATCCCATCCGAGACTCTGAACAACATTCGATCTCTTACTCATCATTCCATAACTACTCAACAACATCGAATCCTTAAGTGTGTCTCCCTACGGTTCGTGAATTATGTGGACATGATCGAGACACTTCTCCGAACAATAACCAATAGAGGAATCTGGAAATTCATATGGCTCCCACATATTTCTACGATTACTTTGCGGTTGAGTGAACCACTTACATACGATACCAATTTCCCTTTGTCTCACGATAGTTTACTTATCCGAGGTTTTGATCGTCGGTATCTCTGCATACCTAGTTCAACCTCGTTACTGATAAGTACTCTTTTCTCCTTCCCCTGACATGTGATCCCTTGTGAGTCAGTCACATGCTTGCAAGCCAATTGGATGACATTCCACCGAGAGGGCCCAGAGTATATCTATCCGTCATATGGATGGACAAATCCCACTCTTGATCCATGTGTCTCAACCAATACTTTCCGAACACTCAATGCCACCTTTATAATCACCCAGTTACGGTGTGGTGTTTGATGTCATCAAAGCATCCTTCCGGTAATGGTGATATGCATGATCTCATGGTCGAAGGAATTAGGTTACTATGTATCAGAAAGCATATAGCAATTGAACTATTAAAATGATTTGATCTTTATGCTACACTTATCTATAGGAGTATGTCCATCATATCATTCTCCTAACGATATGATCTTGTTGTTAATAACATCCCAATGTTCATTATAGGGAAACCACAATCATTTATTAACCAACAAGCTAGTATTTATAAAGAGGCTTTACTAGGGACTCTAATTTAGTTTACAAATCACACAAGTATTAATGTTTCCTTGTTAATACTATTATAGCATGAATGTAAACATTTATCATAAACACAAAGATATAATAATAAATACATTTATTATTGCCTCTAGGGCATATCTCCAACATTTTAGTCGTACAACCAGCAAAAGCAGTCGTTAAAAGCACTCTTGCCAAACACCAAATCTCTGCTTCTAACAGCTGCTTCCTATAGCTGATTTTCAACAGCTACATCCCAAACAACTCACTGCCTAAATCTGGAACTCAGGTGCTTTCAGAGGATGATAGAAGTAGATTATATTGGATTTATAGAGAGCTGCATACTTATTGGATGATGGAGGAGACTAAAGCTAGGCAAAGATCTAGAGATAGGAATTTTTTAGAAGGTGATAGGAACACTGCTTACTTTCATGAAGTGGCAAATCAGAGAAGGAGGAAAAAACTTATTAATGTGCTTGATGGGCATGAGGGTCCTGTGACTGCAAGGACATGATTAAGGTAGCTACTGATTACTACAAAAACCTTTTTTCCTGGGAATCTAGACCTGATATTAAGGTGAGAAATGATTTCTTCTCTAAGGAAGAAAAGGTTAGTGATGAGGAAAACATAAGTTCAGGGGATGCTTTTTCTAAGGAGGAGGTTAGGATAGTTGTTTTTGGTTCTTATGTAGAAGGAGCTCCTATCCCTGATGGTATTTCTTTCATCTTTTACCAGTCCTTCTAGGGCATTATTAAGGAGGATCTTATCCTCATGTTTAATGCCTGACATGGGAACCACCTAAACCTTTATAGATTAAATTTTGCTATGATTACTTTAATTCCAAAAGAAAATGATGCTAGGACTATGAAAAAGTTTAGACCTATTAGTCTTCTAAAATTCTCCTTCAAAATCTTTACTAAGGTTTTGACTAATAGATTAGCAAGTGTTATAGGTAGGTTGATTTCCCCTAATCAATCTGCCTTTATTAAAGGCAGATTTATTTTAGAGAGCGTAGTTACTGCATATGAGATTATTCATGAAGTCCATAGGATTAAAGAAAAAGGCTAGTTTTTTAAATAGATTATGAAAAAGCTTATGATAGAGTTAATCTAGATTTCCTTTTTGAAGTTTTAGAGGCTAGAGGTTTTTGTCCAACCTTTATTCAGTTTATCAAACAGATTTCTTTGGGGGGGTCTGTAGGTGTGAAGGTAAATGACTTTGAAAGTGATTTCTTTCTAACTGGTAAGGGCCTTAGACAAGGAGACCCCATTGCTCCCCTTCTGTTTAATCTTATGATTGATGTCTTTTCTAATATGTTAATTAAAGGTTCTATCTATGGTGCTCTCAAAGGTCTCTGTCCTAATTTTGTGCCAGGAGGTATTGTTTGCCTGCAATATGCAGATGATACTCTTCTCTTTTTAGAACCTAATGAGTTAGTTGTTGTTAATCTTAAATGGGTTCTTACTTGTTTTGAACGGATCTCAGGGATGAGAATCAACTATCATAAAATTGAACTCATCCCTATCAATTTAGAGAGTGAAGAGGTTAAACCTTTTCTAGATATTTTTTTAATGTGTAGTAGGTAGTTTTCCCATTAAGTATTTAGGGATTCCTTTACATTTTGATAAGTTGAGGAGAGAGGACCTCCAACCTTTGATTGAAAATCTCCTAAGAAGGATCACTGGTTGGAGAGGGAAACTTCTCTCCTATGCTGCTAAGAAGGTCCTTATTCATGCCCGTTTGGCTAGTATACCCATTTACCTGCTGTCCTTTTTCAAGTTCCCTAAATGGGCTATTAAGTTGCTAGACTCCCATATGGCTAATTTTTTCTGGAATGATGAAGAAGGTAACCATAAATTACACCTAGCTAATTGGCCCTCTGTCTGTATGAAAACAGACTTTGGGGGTTTAGGTATCCCAAATCTACATGATCTAAATTTATGTTTATTGGGATCTTGGGTTAGAAGGTATATTAAAGGAGAGGGGACTTTATGGAGGAAAGTTATTGATGCTAAATATAGAACTAAATCCCCAAACATTGTTTATTGCCATGATATTCATCCTTCTACCTTTTGGAAAGGTGTGATGTGGGCATCTAGAGCAGTAGATATAGGTTATAAATGGAATGTAGGGAATGGTAAATCTATTAAGTTTTGGGAGGATATTTGGTTTGGAAACTCTATTTTAACCACCCAATTCTAGGGAATTTATTTAGTCTGTAATCAGCAGACCAAAACCATTGCTGACTTGTGGGATGGGGTGCAGCTGAGATGTGATTTTAGGAGAACATTTACTGAACAAATGATGTCCCCGTGGCAAGAAATACTGGGGATTGCTGACACCATTATGCTTAGTGAAGAAGAATAAGATCAATTAATTTGGCAATATGAATCTGAAAGAGTTTATTCTTCTAGTTAATTTTAGAGGAATTAGGCAAATCTATTTGTCTGCTGTTTGGAAGTTGAAAATATCACCTAGAATTCAGATTTTTCTGTGGTTATTTTCCCAGAACAAAATTATGACTAGAGATAATCTTAGGGCTAGAGGGATTCCTAAACTTTTAGAATGTAATTTGTGCAAAGAGTTTGAATCTTTACACCATTTATTCTTTGAATGTGTTGTCCCCAAACTGCTATGGCAAGAGGTCATGGATATTTTTGGGATTTTGGTGCTTAATTTTGAATCCATTGCCTCTAGATGGTTAGCAAACAAGAGACATCTTAATTTCAATGTTGTTTCTGCTGCTATTCTCTGGGGTATTTGGAACAATAGAAATAGTTTAGTGTTTAACAAAACTTCGTGGATTAACATGAAGCAGGTCTGGCGCCCGGTGCTTTCCTACCCGAGAACTGAAAAGTGTCATTCAAGGAGCTGGAAGGGGGTTTGATCCTTTAGTTCATGGAGAAGGTGGTGAACAAGCTAAAAAGTCCTCCGGCGATCACGACGAGCTGAAATGCACTGGCTTCGAGTGGATCTCCACCTGGACCACGGCTTCGTCGAGCTATGGAGGACGTGCATCCATAGAATACCTCAAGGTTCATCCCAGGGCTGAGGATGAAGTTCATGTGGTGTTCTAATATATCTTGGCTTTGTTCTACACCTGTTCTAGACTGTCTTCTGTAGTTTTTACTGGCTTTCTTAAAGAGCCGGTTGTTTTAGCTGTTTGAGAAAAAATACTGGTTCTCTAAGTCCTTTAGCTTCTTTAGTGAGCTCTGTGAGCCGTAGTTTTCTTTTTATGCACCGTATCTGAATTGGTTTTGTGTTTTGGTTTCATTTTTTGAAATGAAACCGGAAAGAAAATCCCTATTAATCTAAAAAAAACTGGTACAATATTACCCGAAAAAAGAACTGGTGTAATATTTTGCCAATTCTCTAGATGAGCCGCCAACATGCAAGATCCAATTTGTTAGGAAAGTATGCTTCAAGTTTAGCGAATCCACGTGTCCCTAAGTGAACCTGGTCGTATAAGATGGAGCGTACGACCAGGTCGTTTAAGATTTTCTTCCCTTCATAGTGGTAAAGGAAAAAGCAACAACCGCTCATAGCAAACAAAAAACATTTTTTTGTTATATATAGGAAAAAATCTGAAGAGAAATGTATGGGCTTAGCGTAGCTATTTCCTTGGTAGAATGGGCTCGTATTAGCTGTTTTCCTTCTGAGAATTGTTAGATTTCAACTGGACTGAGCATGAGCGTCGCACGGCCCATTCAAAATACTCGGCTGCAACAAGCCCACGCGTCCTTCACGTCCCCAAAAGCCTCCTCAGTGTCCTCGCGTTCCTCACATCGCCACAAGCCTGCGCCTCCATTCACCTCCCCCCACCCCCTCCCCCCGCCGCCGCTCGCCGGAGCTACGCCTCGCCGAATCCAGTCGCTACCCATAGGTAACCACGCTACACCCTTCGGCGCCCGCTCCTCCTCCCCTTCCCTTTCAGAAGAAATATAGAATCTATTCGATCTGGTGATCTGCTCCGGTCGTCGCGGAGTTGTGCGCCGGCGACCCGGTCGGGATCTCGTGGGTGAGTGGTAATCGAGAGGGTACATAGATCGGGGAGTTTCTTCTTCGAATCTGATCCGTTTGTGCCGTGGCGTCTTAGGGATCGTACCGTTACCAATCGCGCGTCTCGGGTTAGATCTCCCTGGAGACGGTGCTTGTTGGCTGCGAATCGTGGATGGAATTGCCTCCTGTCGCATTTCGGGAAATCTGGTCCATTTAGGGTCGTTACTGTCCTGTATATATTTTTCTTTTCGTTCCATGTGGAGATCATAATACTGTACTACCACCCCTCATCCAGTGTCTGTTCTAATATCTGTCTTATCTACGTTTGTCATTTTTCAGTCTGTAGTAAATGCCCCGAATTTTGTTTTGGGATTTTAGGTTGACGTTGTGAAAAAAAAACATTTCGCAACAAATCTTTGCCATTATTGTGCCTGTACCATGATTTTGTTCCAGTTCACTCCAATAGGATGGCCCTGATAACGTAATTTTGACCACAGTTGTTCAGCTTGTCACCAGCAAGTTTGCATATATGGTTTGTGCTTATCAATTTATCATACCCGTCCACCTTTGCTCTATAACCCAGCTTCTAATCTTCAATACAGAGTCCTGAATGGCTGCCGGCAGGGGCCTCAGCCAGCTTCTGAGGAAAACTCTTCATAGCCAGTCGTCTGTAAGTGCTGCATAAGAACTTCTGCTTCATTTGTGCAGTCTATTGAAAAACTAGTTCAGCATCCAGTTGTGTTATTAACTTATTGTTCGTTTCAGATTCGACGGTTGTACTTAAGTTACGACATCACTGTTGCATAAAGTTTACTGAATGTGTTTTTCTAATGATATGCTGAAAAGAAATCCAAGTTGGCATGTTTAGTATGTTATAGTCTGCATTTCTGATAGAGAAGTCAGTTAATACTAGGACTGCATGTTTGTTTGATGTTAGGGTTCATGTTTGGCAGGATTATCTTTTCATATTGTGTAAATTAGAATGGATAATCCTCAGCATCGTGCTTATGATTGGATCAAGCCATCAATTAGTTTATACTCTTGATGTGTTATGACTGTTCTTTCTAACCAAAATCATTTTTTCTAGGGCTCATCTCTGCTTTCCTCATTCCGGGCAAAGCATGAAGAGTCCTCTGCTGGACTGAGAGCATTGGCTCTTCTGGGAGTTGGTGCTTCTGGTCTCTTAAGTTTTGGTACGATAGCATCTGCTGATGAAGCTGAGCATGGCCTCGCAGCTGCAGACTACCCCTGGCCACATGAGGGCATTCTTAGCTCTTACGATCATGCATCGTAAGTCATCCATTTCACTTCTTTAATGGACAACATGCTTGCTGCACTAATGTAGTTTCCCAGTAAGATATTGAATAAAGGGTGGGGCGTTCATTTTGAACTGTGACCTTACACTGAAAAAAACATTACGAGCAGAATCCGGCGTGGACACCAGGTTTATCAGCAAGTGTGTGCATCCTGTCACTCAATGTCATTGATTTCATACCGTGATTTGGTTGGGGTGGCTTATACTGAAGAGGAAACCAAGGCAATGGCTGCTGAAATTGAAGTGATGGATGGTCCTAATGATGAGGGTGAAATGTTCTCACGTCCTGGCAAGCTGAGTGATCGCTTCCCGCAGCCTTATCCAAATGAACAGGCAGCCCGATTTGCAAATGGTGGGGCATATCCTCCAGACCTCAGTCTTATCACGAAGGTAATTATAGCTAATTTCTTTGCATTGCAGTGCTGTAATCTATCTCCAGCTTGTATCTTACTGATGATGATTCATATATATGCTCAGGCAAGGCACAATGGCCAGAACTACGTGTTTGCTCTTCTTACTGGTTACCATGACCCACCTGCTGGTGTTCAGGTAAGCCTTTGTTCTATTTGTTTTGTTTCCATCAGGTAGCTTAGCCTTGTAGTTTCTTGCTGTACTTCATCTCAATACCATTAGCAAGTTACTAAGGCCAATAGCTTGCACATGGTAGGCAATTATATGGACATAGTTCACATCAACACACTAGTACATGGTACTGATACCCAATATTGTACTGTTATGTGAAAGAGTGATCCTGCAAGAACTTGAAGGTGCCAAACTGCCAATTGTGATATCTTTACTGTTTTTTCTGCATGCTGTTTGTTTAGTGATATTTCATCCTGTTAATCTAGGATTAGTTCAGCTTTTCATGCTGGTCAATTATTGTTTGAGTTCTGAACTGTAGCGGATGACACTGGTGGAGCTATGCGCAACTCAGGGCTGGGTCCCCCCCCCCCCCCCCCCCTCCGACTTTGACAAATCATTGAAGGGAAAAATATGTAGGGACCTAGATGAAAGAAAATAGTCATTGCCCCCCCCCCCCCCTCCCCTAAAAAATCTTTGTCGGCTAGCTCTGCCACTGTGCACGACATCATTGTTTGATTCCAGAATCAGGAGTCTTGGCTAGTCTGAAAATACTTAATTACTGCCCTTCCAAGTTGCTAATGTTGATTCTTTCTGCTGAATATTCTACAAATTGTCTCATTACTTCATATACTTTTTGAAAAAAAATGTTTTTTTTGTGTATCATCTAGCAAGACAGGCAAACTTTAATTGTTCTTGTAATATCAACACTGTTTACTTTTTATATATATTTTTTCTCTGTTGTATTTTAAACTGACTTAGACTGATTAAATTCTAGATTCGTGAGGGTCTGCATTACAATCCCTACTTCCCTGGTGGTGCCATAGCCATGCCCAAGATGCTTATGGATGGAGCTGTTGAGTATGAAGATGGTACTCCTGCAACTGAAGCCCAGGCAAGTCTTTTTATCCTTTTCTGAGCCTTTCATGTGGAAGTTGTTGCCTCGTTGGGCTAACAGTAAAGCATTATATTTCAATTGCAGATGGGCAAGGATGTTGTGTCGTTCCTGTCGTGGGCAGCTGAGCCTGAAATGGAAGAGAGGAAACTGGTAAACTACTTCACAGCTAGGTTATTTAAACGTTATACACCATTTTACTTGGCCACTGTTCTGATGTGCCTAATACCAACTCATCTAGATGGGCGTCAAATGGATCTTCCTACTGTCACTTGCGCTTCTCCAAGCCGCATACTACCGTCGCATGAGGTGGTCGGTCCTCAAGTCCCGCAAGCTGGTCCTGGACGTCGTCAACTGATGACCATTGTTTCTTCTTTATTACAACGTTGAGTCTTTAAGCAGAAGCGATCGAAATAAGGACTTTCTGTTGTACATTTTGCCACTGGGGCTGTCTCCCATCATCCCCTGCCTAGAATTTCTTCTGTTTTCCTCCTCTGCTGCAAAAGCATTTCTTCCAGGGAGCAGTTATTTTTGAAATATTTTTTGTCAGTTGATACCTGAATGGTACCAGCATACTTCTAACATAAGAGTTGAGGAAGTTCATAAATCCTTTATATTCTGGAACTTGGTATCGGTTGATTTGGCTTGCCCATACATCCACTCGTACTGCTTTAATGTGATTGATAATTCTTTCAGTTACAGTTGTCATTGGCTTGTTAATACTTTGCTGTGACAGTCTGGATGTTCACGTTACACTCAGTTGGATGGCATTTAGCCCTAGGTCTGCAGGCACGTTTTTGGCTGGGATCTAAAACGTGTGGGATATATGTCTGGCCATAGATAAATATATCCGCCTAGCGATACGTTTTTGGCTGGGATCTAAAACGTGTGGGATATATGTCTGGCCATAGATAAATATATCCGCCTAGCGATAATTGCTCTGTAACTTCTCTGTTGCTTGTGAAGAAGCTGCTGTGCGTTTAGTTCCCTTGGATCATTCAAAGTAAAAAAAAAGAGAGATGATTAAACAAAGCAACAAGTTGCCAATGATTTTTTTTAAATGAACTATGAACAATACGTAACCTTCATTATCAAGGAATAACGGTTATATCTTCAATCAGTGCGGAATAAAAAACATTGGCGGCTCATCTAGCCATACATCATAATCAGAGTCATCTCTAAATTTAGCTACAATATCTACCGGCTGATTTGCTTTCCTTGGACAGTGTGCTAAACACGCTGAAACGAGCCATGCCATGATAGTTCGACACTCATCCAAAAAGGCTATGCACACTGTTCGATCGTTCGTCGGGTCTGAGAATGCCGAGACCACCTCCATAAAGTTTGTTTCAATGTAAAGCCGGATGCAAAAATGACATCCTTTGAGAAAAGTAACTTTTGATGCCTCCACGTGACAAGTGTCACAATGAGAGAGACTGACATAGTGACATGTCTAAGGTACAATACAACATATATATGGTGATTCACGTCAACAAAAATGGTAGACAATCCATAATTAGGTATCTCCAGTACATGAATGATGGATACTGGCATAAGCGTTACATCATAGTTGAACTAGGGACCGTGCTGTGATATAATGTCTCCTACTTGTATTCAAGTTAGGCATTTCTTCGTTCAAATCAAACCGTCTACATTGCCAAGAGCATCGCAACATGTTTATATACATCGTTGGGAAAGACTTGGGGGCTCAGTGGCTAGCACATGAGATGGTGTGTTTGGTAGCCCGAGTTCTAACCTCACCACTATCTTAGTAAAATACCACGGTGGTTCCTCACACCGTTGGTGTAGTTTGTATGCTTGGGTCAATGCTCAAAGTAGCCACTACCACTGAATCACAACTCTTGATCTAACGGTGAGGCCATGCTTAATTAGGGTTCAACTATACATGCTAATTTCCTAGGTGACGTCATCATAAAGTTGATCCTACACCTTTTTCTTTACTACAGATTATAATCAAAATCGTTTCGAAAAGTATATTATTTTGAAGTAACAACGGTCAAACCATTGCTCATACCTAGCCCAATTGTCATTCGGGTTCTACGTCAAAATTTCAGTTCAACTTGAAAAGATCTACTAATTAATACTGATTCAAGAACTTGAGGAACTCAGAGGGGAGAAAGGACTGGAGAAGGTGATACTTCCACTCGACCATGTCAACATGTCGCGGAGACCTCCCTCTCCTTGGATATACGCAAGGATAGACACCACTGCTTGGGTACTCATATCAATTGATACACTCGAAACCTTCTGGATTTCATCCCTGGACTCGTCAACAGATACACTCGGAACCTTGCCGATCTCATCCCAAGACATGTACTCGACCAACAGAAAGTTCACAATATGGGATAGCTCCATATTTACGAAAGTGAACGCAACAAATCCTTGGATATAATGGAGAAATCCTGGTCCCACTCCATGCCACCACTCTCTGATATCCTCAAGTTGCGTCCCACTCCATGCCACCACTCTCTGATATCCTCAAGTTGTAGGAGTTGATGGTGAAACCAGTATCAGGTTTGACCGGGCCTAAAATCTACCTTAGATCTTAATGAAGAAAGAAGCACATATGTCATCCTCGCAAGAAGGGGCACCACTAGCATGGGGAAGAGATTTGGGCTGCAATGTCGTTGTAGTTGTCGTCGTCGCCGACTACCAAACCAACATACAAGTATATAATCATAAGCCCCAGATGATTCCAGAGTAGACCCATCCTACTCCATCATCAAAATCCTCGTTGCTGGTAGAGAGAACACCAATGAAGCTAGTCACATGATGTGCAAGACCTGCTCTAAGGCAGACGCCACTGCCTAACTACTATGACCATGACACCCAAACCTAGAAATACTTGAATAAAAGTATGCCACATGACGAGGACTCGCGGTCCATATGGTCATCTCGCTATGCCGAAAGTATCCACAAGGAGCGAAAAGGACTGACATTCTCACAAGAGGATTGAAAACCCTAGATCATTGTTGGGCGTAGCAATCGTGGCGTGGGAGTGGAGGCCTTGACATGGCAATAATCAAAGCTTCACTCTTGTTACCTATCTTACTTTTAAGATAATAATTACATACATGAATGAGATAAAAAACATCCCAAGCACAAGTAGCTTCATGTCTTGGTTAAGAGTCGAGAAGTAACAAGTAATTGACCTTCTACAACCGACGAAAGTACCTAAGAAAGATGCTAATGGAGATATAGTGATGATATTAATAGTGAAAGCATTTGATCTTATAGAAAATCCGTGGTCAACCTCAATGTTAACCTAAAATAAAATAGAAATAGACCGCGTCAACCACGGTATAAAGAAAAGCATTTTATAGAGTAAATTACAAAAAAGCATCACAATTAGGGCCAGGTTAACAAACACCACCAAAATGCATGTTTTTTAGTGGGTTTTTTTGTGAAAGGTTGTTACCCTTACCCCAATCGTGGTGGTTTTTTGTAATCTACTCCATTTTATAGGAATATTGTTGTGATACTCCACTAGAATTTTACACTGTGTTTGGTTGCATAGAATTGAGGCATGGAATTGGAATTCGGATCAAATATGCCAATTCAGCTGTTTGGACTGCCTTAGAATTGAGGTATGGAAACCGGAGTCCAATTCCGAGCCACCCCGCGTGTGCATACCGTTTCACTCGAAAAGATTCCGAGGGTGGGAGCTCGGAAAGGCTCAGAAATGCGAGAGCCCGCGCGTACCGCTTCGTCCTCGCTCGCTCGCTCCCCTTCCCCGCCCGCCCTCCGCCCGAGACCTCCCCGGCCTAGCTCTGCCCGCGACCTCCCCGCCCGAGCTCCGCCCTCCGCCCGCAACCTCCCCGGCCAAGCTCCGCCCTTCGCCCGCTACCTCCCCGCCCGCTACCTCCTCGGCCCAGCTCCGCCCGTGACCTCCCTGCCCGCCCTCTACCTCCCTATCCTCCCTCTCCCCGCGACCTCCCCGCCAAAGCTCCGCCCTCCACCCGCTACCTCCCCGGCCCAGCTCCGCCCGCGACTTCCCCGCTCGCCCACCGCCCTCCGCCCACGACCTCCCCGCCTAGATCGAACAGGGGTTGGGGAACGGGGCTATCGGAATTTTGGAATTTCCAACCGCAATTTCCAAACACATCCAAACAACAGAATTGAATTAGAAGCCAATTCATTTCCATCTTGGATTTGGAATTTTGGTCCAATTCGATTCCACGCCTCAATTCTATGCAACCAAACACAGCGTTAAGGTAATTCTTGGTTGGAATTACATAGAGGAGACATAACACCACAAAATATGATGTTCGAGACTGTGTTTATTCTTTGAAATTTATTGGACCAAAACATAATTTGTAAACGTAATTCTGCTAGTCCGCTTTCAGATTCAAAATGCGGAAGGAGCTACAAACAGTGGAAGAGAAGCTCCGCAAACCCGCGCGCTTGTCCATTCCGAGACGAGAGCCCGCGCGACGCGAGCCACTCGCTCACTCGCTCCACAAATCTACAAACCTTTACCTCGCCGCGGCCTCGCCGTTCGGCCATGGTCGCCGCGACCTTGGCGTCGACATCCACCGCCGCCGCGTACTCCTTCCTGGCTCCGAACCCGACAGCGCGAGACACGGTTAGGAGGCGCACTCATCCACTCGTCGTGACAGACACCAATCGCCACGTGCACGGACGCACCGCGACCAGTCTCCACCAGGCTCGCCCTCGCGACCAGGTCGTAAACCCTCCTCGCCCCCTATTCGCGGCGGCGGCGGCGGCGGAAGCGGAGGAGATGGCTGCGGAGACAAGTACCGGCGCGAAGCCCTTCGCTATCCTCTTCGTCTGCCTCGGTAAATCCCCCCCCCCCCCCCCCCCCCCCCCCAGCCAATCCCCTACTCTGAGCGAGGGTCCGTATCTGCTAATCCGAGTAGCTTCGTTGAATACCTGCGCGCCGATCTCCAGATTCAGCTTATCTCGTCTCGCTCCTCCCGGACGGTTTGTGCGTCTGAGAATCCACGGCGTGTCTGCACCGATTCTGTTTCCACCCTGGGGACGAAATTTGATCTCTTCGGCTCTCTCATGGCGCGCCACCCATTTCTTGTTCAGCGTGTATAATCGGATCTCTTGTTTCCACAATATCAGTCCGGACATTCCATTTGTTTAAGTTTCTACTACCTGTTGCCTTGTTCCCATCATTTGATCGTCATGCCGTGTGGTAATGGCTCCACTTCGCAGCTAGAAACGTGCAATTGTATCATGTGCCAGTGCATGTCATCTGTATGATTTTGTGTCAGGTGTTTTTTGCTGATGAATTTTATAATGTCTCTGTGTTTTTGAAATGCAATGTTTGCTTTCGGCGTTTATAAACCTGTGTGCGCACTTAGCCACCGAGTATGCTTAAGTGTACATATTCCTGTGCCCTTTTGATGGAGGATAATTCCATTGGAGTGTGTTACCTTAGCTGATGTATGTCAGAACATTCAGTGTTTGCTTCATATGTTGCACTGTATTTATCTGACTTCTTCTGCTTATAATGTATAATGTGCGTACAGGGAACATTTGTAGGAGCCCTGCTGCTGAGGCGGTCTTCCGGAAGCTCGTAAACAAGCGTGGGCTCGATTCCAAGTTTCTCATAGACTCAGCTGGTACGATTGGTTATCATGAGGTTGTATTCTGCATTTACCTTGCTCCTCTGTACACTTAATCATCCCGTTGATGACATCGGAGTTGATGAGGTGTTGCACAAATTCAGGGAAATAAAGCGGACTCAAGGATGATAGCAACTTCCAAGAAGCGGGGGATTGAGGTGACCTCAATATCCAGGCCCATCAAACCCTCAGACTTCCGAGATTTTGATCTTATCCTTGCAATGGACAGGCAGAACTATGGTTCTCTCTCAACTCCATTTCGTTGTGTTTGAGAACCCCAGGGCTCTTGTTGACGTCTTGCTACTTGATGCACTTTTATTTGACCCCTATGCAGAAGACATATTGAGCTCATTTGAGAGATGGCAACAAAAGGAGCCCCTCCCAGACAGTGCACCCAAGAAGGTAAGGATTATAGGCATTATTTGTTGACAATTTATACTTCCATCCTTGATCCTACATATATATTTTTGGCCATTCTTACTGTTAAGGTTTATAGTCCTACCCCTGACCTTCAGGTCATTACACTGGAAACAACATGTCTCCTTGTGAGTTTTGAACACGAGGATGATCTTACTTTACGTCCTGTTTTTCCCCATATAATGCATTTATGATGCAGTATGTCCGTACCTTAAAACGCGATAGCAAAAGTGAAAGAAATGACATTTATTCTGCTGCTATTTCACCATCTTGATACTTTGGAAATCCCTTAGCCCGTACAACTTCACCGAGATGCACTTTCTGTTCAGCATATGCCGAGCTCATTGATTTCATTTCAAAAATGTCTTGTGTTGCTCCAAATAATGTTGCTTATTTAAATTCAGGATCTTGCCTGGTTAACAATGTCTACAAGCGAGATTTTGTTTCCTAGTTACTCTCTTACGTCTGTAAAGGGAAGAAGCTGCATAGTTTCTGATATTTTTTTAGACAATAGGCAATTTAGTTGTCTGGTAATGAATGATGCATTGATGCGAAAACCATATTTATTCTCCTTTTGCAATTTTACAAATAATCTTTGTTATCTCATGCTGGTATCTGGCAATCTGATTAACATATGTGGGTTGTAAGAATTCACTTTATTTATTTGTGGTACCCTCACTAGGTAAAGCTCATGTGCTCCTATTGCAAGCGACATAAGGAGTCTGAAGTCCCAGATCCTTACTATGGAGGCGCTAAGGGATTCGAAAAGGTGATCCAAGAATTCCGTTTGCTTGTTTGTCAGTATCATAAGTCACTATTGATTTTCCGGTCATCATTTAGTTCGCAATTTGCCCCAATTGGCATTAGCCTTGATATTTGCATGGATGCACATGCCCTTTTTTCATCTCAAGCATAGTAGTTGGCATTTGCCAGGCACACCCTATGTTAGCAATCACGTATGTCTTAGTGTCTTATGAGCGTGTTTTAGTGACTAATGACCTTGGTGTTCATGGGCACCGTCTAAGTAGTTATGCATGACCTTGATGCTTATGAACATGTTTTATTGACTAATGACCTTGATGTTCATGAACTCTGTCCAAGTATGTTGAGATTTACGGCATTTCCAAAACCATACATCTGGGCATTCTTTTTTCTCTCTTGAGAAAAAGAAGTCTTGCGTATGGACTCTGGATGCATTGGTAGGTTAGGAAAAAGTATTTTACAAGCCTATGAATAGGCATTTACAGACCCGAACACACACCAGAACCTAAGTACTAAGCGCGGCTATTAGTGATGCCTGAAGCCCTAGTGCTCCTGCTCTGCCCCACAAATGTGCCGCTCTTTGGATTGTGTCAAGCATTGTGGCTACCTCGGGCCTCTTGGCCATTGAAGTGGGCCGCATTCCGCTGCTTCCCAAATGCATCATACAGTGTGCACTATCATTGAAATAAGCTCTTTTGCTGTGATGGTGGGGTAGTGTCGACAGCTGACTATCACCACCAGCCGACGAACTCATTTCTAACATGTTGGCATTCTCACCTTTAGCACATAGGATCAAGTACTGGACTTGCTGCCAGCAATTTAACCACCCATTTTGTTCTAATGGAACCACAGTACAACATCAAAAAAATATAAGTGAAGCTTCTTATGAAACGAAGATGCACCCTTAGCCACAGTGCACTGTTGGTAGTAGTAATATCCAGGCAGGCACTTTGTGCAGCTCGCTGAAAGATTGCACTGTTACCTATTAGTACTAGTAAGTTAAAATAGTCGAGCGTGAAAAAGCACCTATTTCAATACAAAAGAAAGCGAGACCAATAAAAAAATGTTTACAGCTCTTCGTTGATTCCTATTGGCATTTCTTTTTTTAGTTGGCAGATGGAACCATGAGAGGTTCCTACTCATCTCAGTCATTTATATTAGGTGTATTAGTCATCTTACAAGCTCAAGGTTTACATGAACAAATTGCACGCTGTAAGCAATCTTTGGGCAATGTTTTTCAGGTACTGGATCTACTAGAGGATGCATGTGAGTCGTTACTTGACGACATCGTGGCGGAGAATGCAAACATTTCTGCTTGATATCAGACTGAATTGCCTCGAGCCAGTGTAAGCATCACATTTTCATTTGATTGTAGTAACAGGGATCAGCCCCACACAGATGTGTATTATCTCCGTGTTAGCTATCATATTTTCAACCCAGATAGTATAATGAGAAATAACACAAAATAAATACCTTATTGTTATCATGTATCTATATAGCAGCAGGCTGGATACATCTCATATTTTGTCTGTTTTGAGGTGTACTCTGGTACCATCATGGTCTTTTATTTCAGTTGTGCACGTAGCAAGCATGATTAATGGCTTGCTTGTATTGTAACCGTGATATCTAAGGTTCTCGTCAGTTTTTCAGGAAGCTGAATTTCTCCTTGCTTTGATGGTTGAATAGTTTTCATGAAATTGGTGGTCTCAAGAATACACCCAGCAATGGTAGTCACAATAAAAAACACATGGATATATTGTCCAGATCCCAAGTTGGAGCATCCGTTAATATTCAAATATTTAGATTGTCCCGATCCCAAGTGATGTTTTTCTGGATGTGGATCCGTGTACCAACCACAATGTGATATCCTTAAAGAGCTCTAAGCTCCGTTGAATTGAAGGCTTGTGGTTGTTCCGCTAATTTCTTTTTTGATAGAGGTTTTTTTTTCCGAGAGAGGTTGTTGCTTTCCTGGGTGATCCCGAGCATCCCATTGCTTGCTTGTTCCGCCTAGGCATATGTACAGAAAGGCCGGCCTCGTGTTCAGAAATTAATCGGGCTCTCCTTGCCTCGAGTGGATGGTAGCACTAGCACGTCTACGCATCACACTTATAATGTTATATTTTGTATTTGTCTCGCAATAGCTTAGCTAATAAGAATAAATATATTATATTAATTGCTTAACAATTATAGAAAATATTCAATATGGGAACATGACATCTAAGAATAAAATTGTTCGCTTAGTACAAAATAATATAGACGTATTTTCATCTATCAAAAAAATCACACGGGGCTGAAAAAAGATGTTCATGTGATTTTGAAAAATGTTCATGAGGTTGAAAGATGTTCATCGGTCTAAAAACACTTCTCACATGTCTGTAAAAAGATGTTTATGTAACTTCAAAAGATATTCATGGGTATAAAAAGTTATTCTAAAATTATTTGTGAGTTTGAAAAAATGGTCATTGATCACGAGTCTAAAGAAAGATGTTTACGTAATTTCGAAAATTGTTCACCAGTTTGAAAAAGATTCATCGCTATGAAATTTTTTATTTTGTCTGAAAAATGTTCATCACCCTGAAAAAATTATCGGTTAAAAAATATTCATACCATTCATAAGACTAAAATATGTTCATGTGTTCCAATAAAAATATTCATATCTTTTTTAAAATCAAACAAGAACATAAGAGTATAAAAAGAAAATAAGGAAAAAAAGGAGTAAAACAAAAATTAAAACATGAACAAAATGGAAAAAAAAATGAAGAGTGAATATAAAAGAAAAGGAAAGTCTAGTGGAAAAATATATATTTTTTGAATTAAAAGCGTGACAAATGGAAGAGAAAATCTAGAGAAAAATTGTAAAATGAGAAGTAAAAAACAAACACGTGGTGAAAAAAATCCTTAAAAAATTCATGTTTGTCCTTCCTTTGTGTTGTTCATGGTTCGGCTGGGTTTGCTACTGCTGCATTGGTTTTTTTTGTTGTGTCTTTGCTGCTGGCGTCTCTCTCTCTTTTGCCTGGGTGTATATATATATATATATGTGAGCTTGACTGTGGGTGATCCTGGCAGAACAACACATCGAACCGAATATATATATACCAGAAAATGAGCACTCCCATCACATAATTTAAATGCCATTAGCAGAGAATGGCGCGGCAGAGCGGGCTAGGTCCATCTAGTATCTGGTAATCACAATGGACTGTAGCAGAAATGATGTGCTAACTTGCATTTTTCTTTAGACAGAACGGAATAGAGCGAAAGAAAAAACAATACCAAGTCATTGTTCACCAATAGTAAATTCAAATAGAGCACGACACCAGCACTACATACAAGACATACATTTTGCAAAACCAGCTCTTCTATGAAAGTCCATTGTCTGTGATGGAAAGATGGATATCTAAGAAGTAATTTAAAAGGCGGCACAAGTTCAGATGGAAATACATTAACCAGAATACTACCAGGACCAGAAGTTAACCCAAGATTCCGCAGGACTGAACTTTATCCAACATATCTTGTACATCAGCCTCGTCCAAAATACCTCTGAAAACTGGAAGATAGGAGAGTAATTCATCCCAGGTGCCTAGGTGTCGAGTAACCTCCTCATGTTAAGTTGACAGGATGGGCATAATAAAAATTGTGAGACGTGGTTACTTTCTCAAACATATCTACCAAGACAGCAGGTCTTAACTGTTTCAGATGCACATAACCTTGGCTTGCCAACACATCATTCATTCTGTCTGAAGAGATGATAAATTCGACGCAAGCATCTTTGAGCATGCCACAGTGATGCTGATCAGCTACAGCCAATGTGGTCACCACACTCTCAACATCAATACTCCTGCAAAGAATGCTTTCACATAGCATCTTCATCCTTTCAATTGCATACCTATCTGCAGCCACGAGCAAGTGCTTCGCCATTTCCTCTCTGTCAATGTCATCGAGACCATCCACCGAAGGCAATGAATCTGTGTATATGAAGTGAAGCAAGGCTTTGAAAATAGCAGGCTGGATGTCTTCAACTGCTACATTCCGCATCGACTTGTCACTCATTGGCCCATAGAACTGCGCCTTGAAGACTGGGGATCGCATTGCGACGATGATCTTGTGAGCAGGGAATGCCTCACCTTTAACATTGAAAACAACATCAGCTTCGTCCTGTGCCTCCAGCAATTTGCCAAGATTACCTGACAAGTCCGAGGGCGGCACCAGGGTCTCGTAGACCCATGAGGTTTCCCTCACCCGTGGTTCCTTGAGGACAGTGATCTCGCACTCGATCACGAGGCGGTCATCCCGCAGGTATGGCGATGCTTCCAGCTCGCCCCTTCCCTTGAACTTTTGGTAGCCGCGGGGAACTCCAGTCTGGAACGTTATTGGCAATTCCTGGGAGACCACTGACATGGACAGCCCGGATGCCTCCTCCACCAGCCTCAAATCCAAAAGCGCCCTCACCTTGCAGCCCTTGCTGATGAGCTCGACGAAGACAGAGACGTACTCTTCGTTGTCCTCCTTGCCGCACCCGTCTGGGTAGTAGCGGATGCACCATTCGTGGCCGCCGACGGAGAAGGTAGCTGAACTGATGAATCTGCCGATGCCAAGGCCCTTGTGCAGGCTGTACCTAACGATCTCGAACGAGTGCGTGCCCCGCGCCGTCTCCGGGGTGCACCTCGACGACGTCTTCGCGCCGGGCCCCTGGGGTGCGACCATCCTGGGAGATCGTGGAACTAGCCGCGGCGGCGTTGGGGCCTGGCGGAGCGGCGGCGAGGCGGTAGGGTTTGGGAGCGCGGCGCAGCAATTGGACTCTGAGAAAAATTGGGCGAGAAAGAAAGAGGCGGAGTGTTAGTTTTTTCTTTTCTCGAGAACAGAATGAGGTTTTTTCGTTGGGCTTATCGGAAATGTTTTGGCGCGCCGGTGACCAGCCCAAATTTCCATTTTTCCGGCTCCCGTGCCAACCTTGCCGTGGCCCATCAGTCCGCGATGGATCCGTTAAAAAACAAGGCGTCTAAAATAAAATTCAAAGTTCCCTAATTTTTTTCTCAAAGTCAAACAACTTAAAGAATACCGTATAGATATGGTATCAAACTTAAAAGTATATTTATCATGTATCTAATTATATTAATTTGCTACTGATGATATTTTTTTACTTAATAAATTTGATGGCTCCTTCAATATCAACGGGTGGTGACACCAGGCGCCGCGACGAGTATGATGCATTTTGAGGACTTAAGTTTTTCTTTTGTTGAGTTCCATCAGCTAGTCCTTCTACCTTAAGATCCATCCATGGATCCGTTGGAGATCTGAAGACGCTGATGGCCCTCTTTTTCTAGATGGTGCAGCTCAAAAAAAAAACTGCTACATGGTGTTGGGTTATTAATTTTTCATGTGGCGAGATAAGTCCCACATTTTGCAGGCTTCCAAGTCATCACATGATACCGTACCCATCCACAAATCATTTCAGAAAATTTCAACACATTGAAAAGAAATGGCTCACCTAGAAGCACATATACCCTGGCCCTAGCCTACTATTTTTTGCAATATATGGTACTCCCAACACGAGTAGTAACATTCCCAACACGAGCAGGAGAAAAACACGAAATGAACAAATTCTTGAAATGATCAAGGTTGCTGCATTTCAGGAAGTTACGCACAGACCAAGCTATAGATCGATCGAAGAGGCATTTGCGGTTCGGGCGTCACTGCCGGTAGCACTGCACGTGCAAGAAGAATCCGCCGGGCGGTGGCGCCGCCGGCTGGTCGGCCATCCACAGCCTCCCTTCCTTCTCCGCCCTCGACCTCACCATGAACTGCGCCCCGGCGCCCCCGCGGCCGAACCACCAGTCGTGCACGTCCCACATGACGTCGACCACCTCCCCGTCGCCCAGCACGGCGGCGCGGTTGCCCCGGAATCCCCACCCGACCCGCCTTACCCCCGCAACCTCCTCCCCGTCTATGCTCACGCGCACCTCCCCCTCCACCCCGCCCCTTCCTCCGCCGCCGCCGCACGCGCGCACCGTGACCTCGTGCTCCTCCCCGCCCTCGCGGAACCTGCAGCGGGTGGCGTGCGCGGCCGTGGTGGCCGCGGCCTCGGCGCCGCCGCCGCCGCGCAGCTGCTCGCGCCGGCTGACGAGGTGCCTGCTGTACGGGACGGGTTCGGAGGCGAACCGGCGGGAGAGGTCGCCCTTGCCGAGCAGTAGAGCGAGCTCGGCGTCCGCGAAGACGGCGAGGCAGTAGTCGCCGCCGCAGGGCTCCGGGGAGGAGGCGGGGCAGGACGCGTACTCGGCGGCCGTGACGTCCCAGTGGACGGCGACGGCCGTGCCGGCGCCGGTGACGAGGGACCTGCTCCCCCGCTTCTTCCTTAGCACGTGCTGCTGCTGCTGCTGGGCGGCGGCGCTCCTCGACCGCGACGGAGAGGAGGGGAGGCCTTCGTCGTCGAAGGCGACGGCCAGCCCCGCGGCTCCGGCGGTGCTCCGGGTCCACGTCACCCGGACGAGTATCTCCTTGCCCGAGGACAGGCGCGCGCTGTACACGCTGGTGGTCGCCGCCTGCAGCGACCGTTCGAGCGCGCAGCCGCGGCCGGAGACGGAGGCCGCGGCGGAGACGGCGACGGAGCCGTCGCCGAAGCACGACAGGTCCCGCATTGCTTTGCTTTGCTTGGTGCACGACGCCGGAGCAAACGTGGCTATTGATGCTACTGGTCGGTCAGGAGCTGCAATTCTTGCAGGCTCTTGATTAACAAGTGTAGGCGAGGAGGAGAAGAGGCCACGACGTACGTAGCATATTATTGTTGCGAAGAGCGACCGCGCGGCGAGGGTGTCTCTTGTCGTTGGGTGAGCTTGGCCGCGTATAGGGTGGCAGCCACATAATGAGGCGATGTCAAGTACCAAACTGAACGGATCGAGGATTGCAGGACTGCTGCGTGAGCACGGCTGTCACTTTCAGTTGGGACGACGACCGGTACCGAACTACTACCGAACAAGGGCGGGGTCATCCGAGATGACACAACAGACATCTGTGAATCCTGATGCCTGGGATTAAGAAGCAGGAAGGTGGAAGCGCACCCGGTTCGGTGGATGCCGCCGCCGCTGCCGCCGGAGACGGAGGAAGAATGCTGAGCCCGCCGGCCGGCGGCGATCACTCCTAAGGTGCATGGACTGTTAGGCAAATCTGACCAACCATGTGCGCGCACCCGCCCATGGATACCCAGCGAGCCTGCCAGCCATGGAACGGCGACAGCGCGCCTGCGATCTCGCGTGATCCCGCACAGTCATGTGGCATGTGATAGAATGGCGTCTGTCCCGTGCATTATGATACTGATACACACAGTGATCTCGTGTATATTATGCTTTGACGTCTCAACTCCTGACCATCGGCACGCCACCCTTTGAATACATGTCATTCTCAGGTTAGCTGGGAGATCGGTATCATCGACCAGGGAACACTCCGGCGGCCTAATCAAATGGCAGCCTGCCGCCGCTTGACAGCTACTTCTTGATGCACGGAATCTGAAATCATACATACACAGTCACAAACAAACCAAGGAACAGTGTTGTATTAAATGGCATGCTAAGATTCACTTGACCTGTCCCGTGGCAAGGCATTGAACTAGTTGAAGGTAGAAACTGAGCGAGAGCATCATGCTAACGACATTTGATCTTCTCATAAAAAGTTATTTGAAATGTATAATCACTCGGTCATAGGGCAATAGGGTGACGATGAGACTTTTCTTGGTGTTGTCACGTCGGATTTTTGATTAGTTGGAGGACAGAATGAAGAAAAAAAAATTGTCTTCTCTTAGTTAAGATAGTCCCTTATAAAATAAAAAATGCTACTCCCTCTGATCCATATTACTTGTCCCTAAAACGGATGTATCTAGTACTAAAACATGTCTAGATACATTCATTTCAGCGACAAGTAATATGGATCAGAGGGAGTATTTTTTATTGTACCATATGTCTTGTCTTATTTACACAAATTTCTATTAAAATATAATTAATTATTAGAAAAAACAATAAGAGATAACACATTGTATAACTTATTTTTGTTACTTTCTTCATAAGATGTGGAGGGCTAAGGGAGATGAAAGAACATGTTGGACCTCCATGTGTGGTTTTGGTAATTAATGACAATCTTTATGGACTAATGTGTGTATTAAGTTATATTTGTAGGATTTGTCCATTGGCATCGCTTGGAGCATGTGTTGGCTTCAAGGTCGATGAAATGCAAAGAAGATATGTTGGGCATGCTCAATATGCGAGGTCGATGATGAGGAATTAAAAAAGGCGTTCCATCTTGAGAAGGGCAAGACCGTCTACATCGAGCTCAAGTGGATTGCTCAAGGCAAAGGTATAATCTTGATAGGTTTTTTCTTTTGCCGGTCTCACGTTGTGTGTATGAGACCGGGTTTAGGATAGATAACCGTACTATAAAGAGGGGCTCTCGTATGAGTAATTCGGTCACATCGTTCGGAAAGAGCTCAAACCTTTGCATACTTGCATCATCATATTTGGTTGTTATTTGGTCTTATCCATGTGATGATATAGAGCTTGTGGTAATCTCCATAACAAGCTCTTGTTCATCTAAATCGGATCTCCCATTTGTATCTTGTTGCGATTTTGATTTATGCGGCTTTTCGGTTTCTCACCAAGTGAGGTATATCACATTATTCTACTTGATACTTTCTCACTTGGTGATAATCAATATTTACACTTTTTATTGGGCAGCCCTTGTCGCCCTCTATCCAACGCAATTTGAATCGGGTCAATCGGAGCTTCCAGTCAAAAGTTATTGCCGTTTGAATATTTGCCTGTTAGGCTGTTTTCTGGGCCAACCGGTAGTACCGCCCGGACGGGCCGGTACTACCGCCCAGGCCTAAAAACGGCCCGATTTCTTTCTGCCTCGCTAGGTACCTTTTTGCGGTAGTACCGGCCGGCCCGGTAGTACCGCCCGGGTGGGCCGGTAGTACCGGTTGGCCCAGATATTTTTCTAGATCTAAGATCCGTGCGTGTCCGCTCGTTTGGCCTAGCCCGCCGCGTTGACCTGCCGCTGCGTCCGCCTCGCTGCGCGCGCTCGCCCTCCCTCGCGCGCTGCTGCGGGCCAGCCGCTGCCGCTGCGCTGCGCCATGCTGCTGCCGCTGCGCTGTGCCTCGCTGCTGCGCGGGCCCCGCTGCATGCGATACTGCTGCGCGCGCGCTGGCCTCGCTCCCGCTGCGTGTTTGACCGCGCGCGCTCGCCTGCCCTGCAGCTGCTGCCTGCTGCTGGCTGGCCACGCGGGCCTCGCGACCCGCCTGCTGCTCTGCGCACTGCGCTGCTGCAGCCACTACTGCGCCTGCCGCCTGCGGGCCCGCGTCCCACGCGCTGCACTGCGCGCTGAGCTGCCGCCTGTTGTTTTTCTCCCTGACTCGACCCCATTTGTTCTGTTCGGTCCGGTAGTACCGGTCCGTTCCGATACTACCGTTTCGTCCAGAAAAATTGCCCCAACGGCCATATTTTGGCTAGGCCTATATAAGTCTTTTGCCCTTTTTCATTTAGGGTTACTTGTTCCTCTTTTTCTTGTCCAAGCTTTGCCCCCATTTGCTTTACTCTTTAAGCTTGATTTCTACACATCCCTCCATTGATTCTTGCATATATTTGAGGGGTAGTTGGAGGTGATCTAGATCTACGTTTTGACCAAACCAAAACATCTCTTTGTGAGTGTATCTTTGGGGATCTAGATTTTGGGGGATTTTGTGTCTCTCTTTGATTCCTCCTCTCTTGTTCCCCCATTAGCTTTAGTAGCTTTGTTGGAACTTGAGAGTGAGGGATTTGATCATCTTTGTGGTGTTCTTGCCATTTGCATTTGGTGCATCGGTTTGAGTTCTCTTTGGAGGATTTGGTTGGAATTGCTCATTGGAGCTTGTCCCTCTTGGGTTCTTGGAACCCTAGACGGTTTTGTGGCCTTGGTGTCATTGTGGCCTTTTGTGGCGTTTGTTGGGAGCCTCCAATTAAGTTGTGGAGTTGTGCCCCAACCTTATGAGAGGTTCCGGTTGCCACCCACAAGTACACCGATAGTGGAAGCGTGGATCGATCCCATTGGGGTGAGATTCACCGGAGAATAAGGGAGGCCTTTTGTGGCGTTGGTGGTTTGATACCACCCCCTCTCCAAACGAGACGTACTCCATGTTGGGAGGAACTCGGTAAAATATCGGTGTCCCCGCGTGCCTCGGTTATCTCTATACCCGAACTCTTTACTTATGCACTTTACATTGTGATAGCCTTCGTGCTTGAAGTAATATATATCTTGCTATCACTTTGTTGCTTGTATTGCTTAGTTTAAGTTGTTGGTGCACATAGGTAAACCTTAGTTGTTTCTAGGTTGTGCTTTACAAAGTAAACACTAGTTTTATTCCGCCTTTGTTGAGCCACTTTAGGAAAAGTTTTAATCGCCTATTCACCCCCCCCTCTAGGCGACATCCGTATCCTTTCAATTGGTATCAGAGCCCGGTCTCTCATTTTAGGCTTCACCGCCTTGAGAGTAAAGATGTCGGCTAGAGGATTAGTGCACAAGGACACGCTCACATTTGATGGCACAAATTATGATGTTTGGAAAATTCGCATGCTTAATTTATTTCGGGAAATTCACCCAATTATCGAGGGCTATCTATATGTGGGTTTCTCTTCTCCTATGGATACCCAAAACGAATCTTTAGAGGAGAAGTTGAACTCTCATATAGATGCTCTAGCTACTAAAATTCTTTTGCATGTTGTGAGCAATGTAGTTCTTTCGTCTATCATGCCTTATTCAAGCGCTCGTGAGATATGGACCAAGCTTCAAGATAAATATAGCAAGTCCAACATTATTGAGGATGATTGTGTTTCTTCCACTTCCTGTCGAGATGAGTTCTCATCCTCTACCACTTCACCAACATGTGACTTTTCACAAGGTAATGATATGGTGAGTGGTGATAGAAATTGCAATATGGATAGTGTGTTCACTATTTGTAATCCCTCATATCTATCTAGTTGCAATGATCTATCTTTGGACCTTAACACTTCTAGCACTCAAAATTCCTCACATGCTTGTGTTAATAGTCCTTGCATATCATGTAGAAATGACTTAAATAAATCTCATGATGATATGCTCATGTTGTCTTGTTGCCATGATAAAAATGCTTCTATTTCCCCTAGTGCTTGTGTTGCTAACCATGTAGAGGAAAATGAAGATTCTCTGGGCCAACACAAGGTCTTGAAGAGAGCTACAAGTGCAATCTCATCATCACCTTCTTCCGGTTCTCACATGTGCCTTATGGATAAGGGAACAAAGGTAACCTCTTTGGATCCCATTGTATCTCATGATGATGATGATGAGGTTGAGAATGATAATGATGATTATCGAGGTAAGTATGATATTACCTCTATTAAGAAAATGGGTGAGGTTGTCTATAGTGCTCTCTACAAAAATAAAATTGCTTCCTCCAACCTTCTTGAAATCTTGAATTATGCTATAGAAGGCAATGATCTTATTGAGGAGCAAGAAAACATAATTGATGAAAAGTTTGCACTTGAGCGTAAGTATGCTAATGAAATTGCTCAACTAAATGACTCCCTTGAAGAAGAACAAACCACCAAAGAATCTCTTGAGGAGACTTTCACTCTAGAATTATCTAGAGTAAAAGAATACCATGATAGAGAACTTGTGGTGGCAAACTCCTTCAAAAGTAAAAATGATGAGACTCAAGTTGCTTATGCTAAACTCCTTGAGGATTTTGAGCACCTCAAAAATGGCTCTAGGGTCATAAAGGGTGAGCTCATCAAACTCACCGAGTCACATGAGCAACTTAAAGCCTCATATTCAAAAGAGTTTACCAAGTTGCCCTCACCTCTCGCTAATAATGATGGTGCCTATGCTACTAACTCTATTTCTTGTGAAGCATCTATTTTGGAGGAGAATGTTGAGCTAAAGGCTCAACTTGCGTTGCTAACTAGCAACTATGGGAAATTAGAAGAAAGTCATGTTAAGCTCTCAAGCTCGCATGAGGATCTTCTAGTCTCCCATGGTAGGCTAAAGTTAGCTCATGAGGCCATCGCGTCAAAGGTAACATCTAGTGGGCCTCATGTGGACATTAGCACTACATCTACTCCAAATGTTATATTGTCATGTGCTAGTCCTTGTAATTCATCCTCTCACAACCATGCTATATCTCATGATGAATTACATTCCATGCCTTGTTTCTCTAACAATGTAGCATCTACTTCCTCTAGTACTTGTGTTGAAACTAACCATGTAGAGGAAATCAAAGAGCTCAAGGCTCAAGTCACTTCTTTGAGAAATGACTTGAAAAAGGGTCATCAAGGGAAGGTCACACTCAACAAAATCTTGAGTGTGCAAAAATTCCCCAATGACAAGAGTGGGCTTGGATTCAACTCCAATGTCAAGAACAAGTCCACTATCAAGTTGAAGCACAAGGACAACAAGAAGAATGGCCAAGATCAAGTCAAGAATCCGTCCAACATTGTTTGCTTCAAGTGCAAGGAAGAAGGGCACCATGTTAGATCTTTCCCATTGAAGAAAAATCCTCTTAGTGTGAAGCAACAAGGGAAGCGGCCTCAAGATCCACCTCAAGTCATTAATGGGCCTCTTCCTAAGAGGACTACTCGAGCTCTTCCTCGAGTTGTGGCTTCACCTAAGAAGAAAGATGGCAAGAGTAGAACTTGCTACATATGCCGTGAGAAGGGGCATATCTCTTCCTCATGCACTATCGGTATCTCCTCATCCAACCCTATCATTATTGATGATGCTTATTCTCTTTGTATGGATGAGGTTGGCAATGTGTTTGCCAAATTTGTTGGTGCTCAATGTGTTGTCAAGAAAAGAACCATTTGGGTTGCCAAGCCTATCGTGACTAACCTCTTAGGACCCAACTTGGTTGGGGACCAACTAGCCAAAACTTGATCAATAGGTGTATTTTGGAGGGCATTGGAGACTTGGATACATCATGAAGATTTGAGGGATCTTCATCAATTATTATTGTCAAGCCAAGCCATTTGGATTATCTTGATTATATTATATTTCCAATGTTCCTCCTTGCGGTAACATATACTAAACTCCTTACATTCAAAGTTACACGCCCCCTTGTGCATGTGTTGGTTTTGTATCTTCCATGCTTTTGTACATGTTGTGCTTTCCACTTAATTATCTTGAGGTATCAAGCATATTTGTGAATGATTAGGTGGCACTCCATGTATGTGTGTTTCTTGTGGTTGAGCCTTTCTTGATTATATTTGATATCTTATTTGGCTCTTCTGAGAAATTAATGGATTATCCCATTTTGGGGGAGTGTTATGCTTGGGCATTCCACAATCCTAAAATGTGTGTACATGAGGAATACCACCTAGTATTTATATTGGATTATTGTCTAGTCTCTATGTGGTACAAGTCTCATGAGAAATTTAAGTTTATAATGTCCATTAATTATCTCTATTTGTATCCTTTGCCTCGCGTTGGTTTTATGGTAGTATCACATTATGGGGGAGCCATATGCTTAGTGCATATTACAATCCTAAAAAATGTGAATATTCGAGGTTGTGTCACTTAGAATTGATATTGATAATTATCTAGCGCCTATGTGACACATTTTCTCATACAAGTTCCAATTTGCTTGAATGTTGTTGTTGATCATATTTTGGATCTTGTATATGAGAATGTTTCTTGGTATGTGTTTTCTCATACTTAGATCTCTATATCATCATGGAAACCATTTGCTTCAAGTTACTCTAATCACTAGTGATTGTGTGACTATTGGAAGCTACCAAGAATCTTGTTCGAAGCATCATGCTCAATTCTTATATTTAGTTATATGCTTCTTGTTGTGACTATGATCTTGGATATCTATGCAAGCTACCTTGGGAAAATTATTCCCAATATTTCTTGTCCTTGGACAATGAGTAATTTATGGTAGAATTTGTTGATCATATTCACTTTGGAATTTGCTTAATATTGTCCTATATTTGGCCAAGAAAATGTTTTGTGTGCTCCCATGTATTCCTTGCTACTTTTGGATCTTCTTATTTTATTGGTATCCTCTTGTGTTTTATTTAATGTAGGTAGTAGTGATGATCCCATTTGTGTGCATTTTGCATTCAAAAGGAAAATCCTACATAATGCACTATCCATGGGGGGGGGGGGCTATCCTATATTATTTAGAACACTCATATTTATGCTTCTTTGTTTTGATCCATATCGGGTTTTTATGTGCTTGGAACCTCAATCTTTTCGTTTTGGTATTTTGTGCCATCATGAGAAGTTTGGGGAGTTTGGTTTCTTGTTGAAACCTTGCTTCTTTTGGGAGTTGGTTTTGTCTCATTCCTTGCTTCTTGATTTGACCATTTTAGAATGAGATAAATCCTTAAGCATTTTTATGTCTATCTATTTTTTCTCTTTTGGCCTTAGCCTAGTTCATTTGTTGAACTTGTGATCTTTCATGTGTTGAATTGGGTCTTTGATATAATTTGGACACCACTTGTCTTGTCACGCTCTTGTGTGTGCCATATTGGTTTACTTGGTGTTTTTGTTGAAATTGTATCTCATTTTTGGTTCATGAAAGCCTTGTGCATTCATATTTACTACATATCTATATTATGGCATGCTTGCCTTCTTTGATCCAATATATAGGGGAAACTCCACCAAATCCCATCGGCTAAGTTGTGCATGAAATTCAATTTCATATCAATATGCACATATTTATGTGGAGTCTCTCCTATGTATTGTAGTTGCACTAACTACATTGGACCCAATAAGTTTGGGGACCATTTTGTACTTAAATGTGTTTTAGGTACATTGGAGATATATTGGACGCTTGTCTCTCAATTTTGAAGAAGTGATGCTTAGAAGAAAATTTGAGGCAAGCTATAGGATGATCAACGAATTCATATTCTCTACATCCTACCAATTATATCTCGGTAACAAGTATCTCTTTCTCATGCTCACATATCTCGATTCCAACCGTTTGTCGGTTGCCTTCTAGCATGAATTAATGTATTTGTAATTGTTGTAGTTCTAGCCATGGTTTTAATAGAACTCTCTATTAAATGTGTATAAGTTGAGATGAGTACATATAGCTGGGACTATACAAAATCATGCATATGATCCTCCAATCCCAAATATGTCAATCTAGAAATTTTATTGCCTATCATTTCATCAACTTCTCTCATATGCAATAGTGAGATTTTTGCTAGTCTATTTTATCTTATGATACTTGTTGCCTTTCTCCATATATTCCAACTTTCTCCTTCCCTTGGTGATAGTTGTAATATATGTAGTGTGTTGGTGTTTGAAGCTCATTAATGTACAATAAGATATATGTGAGCCTTTGGCCATGCTTTGAAGCTAAAATCTTATTGATATATGTTATGACTTCATTTTTGCCTCTCATGTGCTTTCTTGTATAATCTTCTTTATGTGTGCATATTTCTTCGTTGGCATATGTCTTTGTGATGTTTTCCAATTAGAGACATATGCACATATGAGAAGATAATTTAAGTTGATTTTTAAATCCTTGGAGACCACCTTTCTATTCCTTTTGATTCTTTGGTGGCTTCCAAATTTAATTGCCTATGAGTGCTTGTTCCTCGTGTTTGCATCTTTGGGCACTCATAGTTATTCTCTCATGCCTTGTATTGTTAAATGAACTTGGATGAGTGAGGATTCCATGATTATGCACCTTGATCCCAAATACAATTATCATAATTGGTGCATTATCTTTGGGGCTCATCTAATTCATCTAATAATGCACATTTGTCTTCTTTCTCGTTTGTTGTGTTTTAAATACTTATGGGGGAGCGAGGATTCCATATTTGTGCAATATGTATTCTAATGCATTTATATTCAATAGTGCACAAATCTTGGGGAGCTTCTCTATTTGTTATTTCAAGCACTCTCTTGCTCATATCATAATATCTTGTAGGTTCCATTTGAACTCATTTGTTGTTTTCAATTGGTTTGTCGGACCTTGTAGTTGCTTGCATCATTTGACTTTATTTTTGCAATCTTCGGGTCCTCGATATAGTTCTACTCCCTCCCAAGTATTCATCATTGGATATGTGCGAAGGCACACCTTTGGAGGAATTATTACTATATTTGCCTTCTAGAACTTGTCACCCATTTCGGCAATCGATGCCAATGGGGGAGAAGTTTTAGAGGGTTTAAGGGAAGTTGGTTTATGCATTGAGTTTGTTCTTGTGCATTTGCCTCTCATGCTCTTGCATCTTTGTTGTTGCTTAGCATGTGGTATATATAGAGGAAACTCCACCAATGATAATGATTGGTAATATATGCAATGAAATTCAAGTTCATCACACATGCATAGATTGTGGGGGAGTTTGCTCTATATATGGTGGTGGTACCAATATCACATACTTTTGTAGTATTTGATATTGGTATTACCATTTTATGCATTAATATTCCTTATATAAACCCTCTTAAAGGGATTGTCATCAATTACAAAAATGGGGGAGATTGAAAGAACATGTTGGGCCTCCATGTGTGGTTTTGGTAATTAATGACAATCTTTATGGACTAATGTGTGTATTAAGTTATATTTGTAGGATTTGTCCATTGGCATCGCTTGGATATGTTGGGCATGCTCAATATGCGAGGTCGATGATGAGGAATTAAAAAAGGCGTTCCATCTTGAGAAGGGCAAGACCGTCTACATCGATCTCAAGTGGATTGCTCAAGGGAAAGGTATAATCTTGATAGGTTTTTCCTTTTGCCGGTCTCACGTTGTGTGTGTGAGACCGGGTTTAGGATAGATAACCGTACTATCAAGAGGGGCTCTCGTATGAGTAATTCAGTCACATCGTTCGGAAAGAGCTCAAACCTTTGCATACTTGCATCATCATATTTGGTTGTTATTTGGTCTTATCCATGTGATGATATAGAGCTTGTGGTAATCTCCATAACAAGCTCTTGTTCATCTAAATCGGATCTCCCATTTGTATCTTGTTGCGATTTTGATTTATGCGGCTTTTCGGTTTCTCACCAAGTGAGGTATATCACATTATTCTACTTGATACTTTCTCACTTGGTGATAATCAATATTTACACTTTTTATTGGGCAGCCCTTGTCGCCCTCTATCCAACGCAATTTGAATCGGGTCAATCGGAGCTTCCAGTCAAAAGTTATTGCCGTTTGAATATTTGCCTGTTAGGCTGTTTTCTGGGCCAACCGGTAGTACCGCCCGGACGGGCCGGTACTACCGCCCGGGCCTAAAAACGGCCCGATTTCTTTCTGCCTCGCTAGGTACCTTTTTGCGGTAGTACCGGCCGGCCCGGTAGTACCGCCCGGGTGGGCCGGTAGTACCGGTTGGCCCAGATATTTTTCTAGATCTAAGATCCGTGCGTGTCCGCTCGTTTGGCCCAGCCCGCCGTGTTGACCTGCCGCTGCGTCCGCCTCGCTGCGCGCTTGCCCTCCCTCGCGCGCTGCTGCGGGCCAGCCGCTGCCGCTGCGCTGCGCCATGCTGCTGCCGCTGCGCTGTGCCTCGCTGCTGCGCGGGCCCCGCTGCATGCGATGCTGCTGCGCGCGCGCTGGCCTCGCTCCCGCTGCGTGTTTGACCGCGCGTGCTCGCCTGCCCTGCAGCTGCTGCCTGCTGCTGGCTGGCCACGCGGGCCCCGCGACCCGCCTGCTGCTCTGCGCACTGCGCTGCTGCAGCCACTACTGCGCCTGCCGCCTGCGGGCCCCGCGTCCCACGCGCTGCACTGCGCGCTGAGCTGCCGCCTGCTGTTTTTCTCCCTGACTCAACCCCATTTGTTCTGTTCGGTCCGGTAGTACCGGTCCGATCCGGTACTACCGTTCCGTCCAGAAAAATTGCCCCAACGGCCATATTTTGGCTAGGCCTATATAAGTCTTTTGCCCTTTTTCATTTAGGGTTACTTGTTCCTCCTTTTCTTGTCCAAGCTTTGCCCCCATTTGCTTTACTCTTTAAGCTTGATTTCTACACATCCCTCCATTTATTCTTGCATATATTTTAGGGGTAGTTGGAGGTGATCTAGATCTACGTTTTGACCAAACCAAAACATCTCTTTGTGAGTGTATCTTTGGGGATCTAGATTTTGGGGGATTTTGTGTCTCTCTTTGATTCCTCCTCTCTTGTTCCCCCATTAGCTTTAGTAGCTTTGTTGGAACTTGAGAGTGAGGGATTTGATCATCTTTGTGGTGTTCTTGCCATTTGCATTTGGTGCATCGGTTTGAGTTCTCTTTGGAGGATTTGGTTTGAATTGCTCATTGGAGCTTGTCCCTTTTGGGTTCTTGGAACCCTAGACGGTTTTGTGGCCTTGGTGGCATTGTGGCCTTTTGTGGCATTTGTTGGGAGCCTCCAATTAAGTTGTGGAGTTATGCCCCAACCTTGTGAGAGGTTCCGGTTGCCACCGACAAGTGCACCGATAGTGGAAGCGTGGATCGATCCCATTGGGGTGAGATTCACCGGAGAATAAGGGAGGCCTTTTGTGGCGTTGGTGGTTTGATACCACCCCCTCTCCAAACGAGACGTACTCCATGTTGGGAGGAACTCGGTAAAATATCGGTGTCCCCGCGTGCCTCGATTATCTCTATACCCGAGCTCTTTACTTATGCACTTTACATTGTGATAGCCTTCGTGCTTGAAGTAATATATATCTTGCTATCACTTTGTTGCTTGTATTGCTTAGTTTAAGTTGTTGGTGCACATAGGTAAACCTTAGTTGTTTCTAGGTTGTGCTTTACAAAGTAAACACTAGTTTTATTCCGCCTTTGTTGAGCCACTTTAGGAAAAGTTTTAATCGCCTATTCACCCCCCCTCTAGGCGACATCCGTATCCTTTCAGGAGACCCGTCTACTATACCATTGTACATGCCCTAAAATTTGCGTAAAATGTAGCTTCCTTAATTTTGTGTGGTATTTAATGCATAGCTTTGATTACTAGTACTATCTTTATTCCCGTTTATAAGTCAAATACATACTTCGAGAAAATAATTTGACTATAAATTTAGTCAATAAAATACAAACTATATTTAACAAAAATTATACCATTAGATTTATATTTAAAATATGCTTCCAATTGTATAATTTTTATGACATATGATTCATATATTATTGATCAAATTTATGGTTAAACTATTTTCTTAAAATACGTATTAGCCTAATAAACCGGAATGAAAGTAGTATGTACCAAAATATAAGGATTGAACATGTAAAGGATGGTGACATGTCCTATTTAACAAGATTTGATCTTCTCATATAAACACTTGTTTGAAACGTCGTCGCTCTGTCATAAAAGTGGTGCCCTCAATTTGCTGGTCTCTAATGCATAGCTTTTGACTCATAATATATAACAAAATATAAGATTGAACATGTAAATGGTGGTGACATTCCATGTCAATAGCATTTGATCTTCTCTATAACCACTTGTTTGAAATGTATAGTCACTACGGCATAAATGTGGCGCCCTTACTTTTGTGTGGTCTTTAATACATAACTTTGACTCCTACTCCCTCATTTCAAAATATAAAATGTTTAAGGTTTAGTAAAACGAATGTATCTTTATGACCCACAAGTATAGGGGATCGCAACAGTCTTCGAGGGTAGTATTATCCAATTTATTGATTCGACACAAGTGGAGCCAAGGAATACTTATAAGCCTTAACAACTGAGTTGTCAATTCAGCTGCACCTGGAAATAGTCTTGCTCACGGAAGTTTATCAGTAGTAACAGTTTTGTAGTAACAATAGCAAAGCAACAGCAACAGCAGCAGTAAAACAAAGGCAGTAGTAACAATAGTAGCAAACAGTAGGATACGAGTGCGGTAGGCATAGGCATGGATGGACGGGCGTTGCATGGACAAGTCTAAACATGTAACCTCAAGAACTAGGGAAATTGCAGATAAATAAGATAAAGCATCCAAGTACTAAACAATCATAGGCATGTGTCCCATATATAGTCATACATGCTCGCAATGAGAACTTGCACAACATATTTTGTCATGCCAGCCCGTTGCAGCGGGGCCTCAAGGGAATATACTGGAAATTAAGGTACTCCTTTTAATAGAGCACCGGAGCAAAGCATTAACACTCCGTGAACACATGTGATCCTCACATCACAACCATCCCTTCCGGCTGTCCCAATTTCTATCACTTCGGGGCCTTTGGATCCGGATAATGATATGTGTACACAACTTGCATATAAGATCACAAACAATATTATCATCATGAATCAATAATAATTCCAAATCTGAGATCATGGCACTCGGGCCCTAGTGACAAGCATTAAGCACAACAAGTTGCAACAAAGTCAAATAGCACTAATAGAGATACTAGGCACCATGCCCTAACAGTCTTATTCGATTACATGATACAACTCATCCAATACCTACCATCCCCATAGCCAACAGCGGGGGATTACTCACTCATGGATGGGGAAACATGGATGGTTGATGGAGAGGCGTTGTTGATGATGATGGCGATGATCCTCTCCAAATTCCCCGTCCCGTCAGGGTGCCAGAACGGAGTTTCTTGTTCCGAATCACGGTTTCTGGTGGTGACGGCGTAGCGGAACTCTTTCTAGAAAAACGTCGAACCCTCCTAAGTTTTCAGGTCAAGAGGCAACTTATAGGCAAAGAGGGAAGCCGAGGGGGTGCCCGAGGTGGCCACACCTCCTCCAGGCGCGGCCTGGCTTGGCCCGCGCGGCAGGGGGGTGTGGGCCCCTCAGAGCCCCACTCCGTCTCGTATTCTGGTGAAATAGGATTTTTGGCATATTTTTCGGGATTTTTCCTGATAGTTGATTTTCTACACAAAAAATAGACACCAATGTAATTCTGCTGAAAACAGCGTCAGTCCGTGTTAGTTGTATCCAAATCACACAAGTTTTGGGAAAGTAGATACGTTTTGTACGTATCAACTCCCCCCAAGCTTAGCTTATTGCTTGTCCTCAAGCAATTCAGTTGAAAACTGAGTGCGATAAAAGAACTTTCATGAACACATTTGCTTCATATGATGTATATATTCTCAGCACATGAGTAGATACTTAGACAATTCATAATAAGGAGTATGCAACTAAGTCTACTTAATAGTCATTGCAAGCTATGAAGAATTCCAATTCAATAATAAGTAGCATGAAACGTAAACATAAGCAACATTGCAATGCTCATAATAAGGTATGATAGAGTGATATTTCGCTTGCCTTTGATGGTGGAACACAACATGAATGCTAGGCACCTCTGAAGTTCAAGTGAAGACTAGAAGTAAGGATATCAGAGATACAAGCATCAAAGTCATGACATAATTAACCAAGTTTTGAGACAAACACATTACACTAAGAATGACAACTTTGCTCTCAAGAAGGTGCTCATAGAATAAGTGGTGACTCAACAAAGAAGTGAAAAGGTTTTGAAAAGTTTGAAAGACTTCCAAATGCTGAAAGTATGGTACTCATTTGCTTTGAGCTCTCATTGCCCTATCATAGGCATCTTTAGATGGTTAAGGTGAAAGTGAGGTCCAATATGAGTTATATGCTTAACAGGCCATAAACTGGAAATCTCATGTCCCTAGAGTACGAGAGCCGCTCCTCATGCTACTCAACTTTAGTCACTAGTAAGTTCTTGTCATAGTAAATACATGCGTATCATAGAGAACCGCCAACGGGGTACCCCTTGCACATGATACAGGAGCTATCCCATAATCAAAATGACAAGGCAAGAAGACAATAAGCATCTCAGCAATCTCTTATTTACCATGGGAAAATGGTGTTTTTTCTCTCTTTCCTCTTTTCAATATGTCCCTTTTTATATATAAGAAGAAAGCTTCATAGATTGCTCATTATGGTGATGCTGCAAGTTTCCACCATGATTAGGCATGGCTTAGGCTAGCAGCCCAGGCGTTTCTCTAACACATATACATAACTCCATGGACTTACAAGATCCCCTTTTATTTCACACCGACGACATCCGTAAACAAAAGAGCATGATATCAACTGGGTATATATTTACAGGTGTTGAAAGCGTTCTCCGTGACAGCACGGTTCTGCTAACTCCCAGACTATAATTTGCAATCATATAACTTTCATGGACAGTCACAATGGTTCAGGTTTATTAAGCGCAAGAAATAAAGTGTGCCATCAAGTTTGTGAGAGCTTTACTAACTAACTTTCTCATAACAAGCAAAAAATTTATTTGGAATAAAACAAGGCATAGTGAATATGCACGGAATAGAAAATGATGCTAGTAGGTAGGTATGGTGGACACTTTTGGCAATATTGGTTTTGGGGAGTTGGAAACACGAGTAGAGATCATACTCATTGCAAGTGAAGGCTAGCAATAGAGAGGGAGCGGCAAACTAGAGAGCAATAACTGTCATAATCTTGCTTGCAACAAAACAGGACTAATTATGGCATGAAAGTGATACAAGAACTCTGAGGCATAATAAATCATCGAGGCTTACTAACTATTGTTCAGTCGTATGCATGCGTGAGCATGTGCCAAGTCAATTGAAAGGATCGTATGGGCACCTAGAGGGGGGGTGAATAGGTGCTACTTCAAATTTTCTTCTTTTTCAAATTAGGGTTTGACAAGAAAGGTGTTGGCTGGCTGATGGCGCCTTGAAAAGCTTGACGATTGTCTACGCACAGCCTGTTGGGAACCAAGAGCAAGGTTTGAAGCAGCAAGCAGCAAGTTTTCCCTCAGTTGAGACCGAGGTTATTGAACCAGAAGGAGGAAGGAAACATCACACAAGTGTTGCAAGCAACACGGAGCTGCACAACACAAACTCAAGACTTTGCCCCAACGAACAGTGAGGTTGTCAAGCTCACCGGTTTGTTGTATCAAAGGATTAAACGTATGGTGTGGAAGGTAATGGTTTGCATCAAGTAAACAAGTAACAGTGGAAGATGTATCAATGGTAAAGATTGGCCCGGGTTCCATAGTTCACTAGAGGTGCTCTCCTTAGATAAACAACATGGCATGAAGGGTAAACAAATTATAGCGAGGCAATTTACAGTAACTGAGCAAGGCATAACAATGCAATTACTAGTCAGAAAGATCCTATGAGATTCGATTGGGCAATACAACAAGATACATAGACCTCCATCCAACTGCATCTATTACTAGAAGTCCACCTTCAGGTTATCATCTGAACCCCCTCTAGTATTAAGTTGCAAGCAACAGACAACTGCTTTAAGCAAAGTGTGTAAGGTAAACAGTCCACATGTTCCATGAACAAGAGACCGTTGTTTTCTCCCTAGTAGCAACATCACATCTACAACCGCAGAGATTATTGTCACTTCTCTTGGAAACTAGAGGCATGAACCCACTATCGAGCATAAATACACCCTCTTGGAATCACTAGCAACTACTTGGCCAAGATAGCTACTAACAACGGAGAGCATGCAAGATCACAAACAACACAGACATGATAGAATCATAAAGAAAAAACCATTAATCAAACCAACATAATAATCTCAATATCCATCGGATCCCCGCAAACACAACATGCATGATTACAAATAGATTAGATCTTGATCATGAATGGAGCTCACAAGATCTATACATGAAAGCACAAAGGAGGAGATACAACCATCTAGCTACTACATGGACCCACAGTCCAAGGTGGAACTACTCACGCACATACCGGAGAGAAGGCCTCCGGGATGATCTCCCCTTCGTCAGGGTGCCGGGAAGAACTTCAAATCCCCCCGATCTAGGGACGATGGTGGCAGCGGCTACAGACGGTTTCGTGGATATTTTATCGGGTGCTTAGGGTTTCTTCATCGGGAGCTTCTTATATGCGAAGGGGGAGATCGAGGCGGCGGCCAGGGTGCCCAAATCCTAGCCAGGCGCGGGGCTAGGCCCACCCGCGCCTGGGGTGGGTCTGGCCCCCCTGGCTGGCCCCTCCGGCTCTCCTCTGGACTTCTTGTTCCCCACAGAAAGTAATTGACTTTAACGTTTGTCCCGTCCAATTCCGAGAATATTTCTTTACTAACTTTTCTAAAACCAAAAACAGCAGAAAACAGGCATGTGGCACTGTTGCAACTTGTTAATAGGTTAGTACCAGAAAACATGTAAAAAGCACCTCAAAGTGTAGACAAGCAAAGTAGATACAAAACAAGCATGGAGCATCAAAAATTATAGATATTTTTCCAACGTATCAACATCCCCAAGCTTAACTCCTGCTTGTCCTCGAGTAGGTAAGTGATAAAAGAATAATTTTTGAGGTGACATGCACCCTCACAATAAAGATCCAACTATTTGCAAGCATTGAAAGCTGGGATCAAAGAACTCTAAACATGTGCATGAAAGATGGAGTTCTAACAATAGGACATAGTAACTATGCATGAAACATGACAAGCTACACACAAAGATCATGAATAACATGCATTAAAAAACGTTTGTTTGTTTCACATACAGAAAACATAGCATAGTGGCAATCAACTTGTCCCTCATAGAGTAGCAATATAGATGCATAGGACACCTTCAAAGTTCACAAGGGTGACTAGAAACAAGTAGCACAAGAATAAGTAATATCACAATATGCATCAATTAATAAGCTTTGGAACACTGCACACAGAATGACAACTATGCTCTCTTAATGGTGCCTAAAGGTAGAAGGTGGAGACTCAATAATGGTGGAAGAAAGGCCTTTTTTGTGAAGGAAGCAATGATTACAAGTTTCAAAAAGAGCTTCCAAAAATTATGGTACTTGTTAGCTTTCAGCCCTCATTGCCCCTATCATAAGCATCTTGAAGTGGTTAAGGTTAATGTGGCAAAGCTGGAGTATATGCTTGACGAAGTATAAGTTGGCAATCTCAAGTCCCTTGAATATGAGGGCCACACCTCATGCATACTCAACTTTGGGTCCAGGTAAGTTCTTGTCGCTGTAAGTATTTGCATATCATTGAGAACTACCAATGGGGTACCCCTTGCACATGGTACACGAGCTTTCCCATAACCAAAATGACAAGGCAAGCACACAATGAGCATCTCAACAATCTTTTTATTTACCATATGCATAGCTTTTTATTGAGGATGCTTCATAGATAGCTCATTATGGTGATGCTGCAAGTTTCCACCATGATTAGGCATGGCTTAGGATAGCGTCCCATGCATTTCTCTAACACAGGATACAAACTCCATGGACTTACAAGTTCCCTCTTTATTTCACACTGGTGACATCCATAGACAAAAGAACATGATATCAACTGAGTACAAAGTACAAGTGCAATGTTGAAAACTTTCCCTGTGACAGCACGGTTCTGCTAATTTCAGCTTATAAGTGCAAGCATATACAACAAAGTTGTCACAATGGTTCAAGTTTATTAGGGGCAAAGAATAAAGTGTGCATCAAGTTCGTGAGGGCTTTAATCACTAAGTTTTCACATAACAAAATAGTTTTTAATTGGAAGATAGTTGAAAACAAGAATATACTTGGAATGGTGTAACACACCATGCATAGGAGTTTATAGTGGTCACTTTGTAATAACTTGGTTTCTTGGGAGTTGGAGGCATGAGTAGAACTTACTCATACAAGTGGAGGCTAGCAAAAGACTGGGAGCAACCAACTAAGAGAGCAATAATGGTCATAATCATGTAGTGCAACAAAGCATACTAATCAAAGCAAAGAGTGATACTACAAGTCAAGGACTAAATGATCATAGAGGCTAATGGTGACTTGTCATAGTCATAACATGGTGTGAGCATGTGCCAAGTCAACCCAAGCAAAGCATCAAAGGAGAATACCACAATACTATGCTTTTGCATGCTAAAACAACACATAATTTCTTCAAGGCACACTAAGAAATCCCAATTGTTTGGAACAAGACATGCTACAGTAATAATCACTAAGCAAAATGTCAAAACGACACCTAGCATGTCATGCTAAAGTCTAAGTCACAGTCAATGCGAGATCCTCTTGTACTTCAAGCATGAACTTACTACTCCTTTCCAACACCAAGCAGACTTATTTGCAAAACAACAGAGCGAGAACGGGGGTCCAAACTACTCAAGAAAACTAAACAAACTAAGCAAAGCAAACGAAAACTAAGACGCTCCAAGAACAACACAACTATGCACGAAACAATAAAAACAAAGTGTCTAGACAGACCTGAGCTTTTTATTGATGAAGAAGGGGATGCCTTGGGCATACCCAAGCTTTGATGCTTGTACATCTTGGATATTTCTTGTGGTGAAACCATGGTGGCATCCCCAAGCTTGAGCTTTTGTCCATTATTCATCTCATTGCATCATTCTCTCTTTACACCTGAAATTTTTCCTTCACACAATCTTCATTAGCAACATTGGTTTATTCAAAAGATATTAGACCCCTGGCAAAGCTTTGGAACAGCAAGGCTTTTCACTAAAAACACAAGCTACTATAGTAACTCCTTCAAAAAGCTCAATTCACCTAAAGAGAACTCAAAAATAAATCAATAAGAAGCAAATGCAAATAATGGCATAAATCTATCAAAACAGACCAGCAGGCAGAAACCGATTTTTTCGAACATCTTCTGTTGCTCAAATAAAAAAGTTTTGAACTAACGTAAGTTATATAACATACTGGGGGATTTACTTGTAAATTTTCAGCTCAATCCGAGTTACAGAGCCTCCTCACGAATTTTTTTGGTGGAGGACAAAAATCTGTTTCGGGACAGCAACTCCCCAAATCTTACTTCCCTCTCATTAGAGGTCATTCTTGGCACAAAAAGCAAACAAAAAGGATAAGGAGAGGTCATTACAGAAGTAATAACTTCCAAGACTCAAGGAAACTCTTGGGTTATCTCCCAACAAGTACTTTTCTTTAACGCCTTTAAGTTAGGCACAAGAAGCATGAGAAGATGCTCACATAAGAAATATGAATTAAAGTCAAAGAGAGCATCAAGAAGCAAATTCAAAACACATTTAAGCCTAACCCTCTTTATATGCATCGGAATATTGTACACAAATAAATTCACAAAGAACAAAGTGGCAAGCATAGGAAGATAAAACAAGAGTAACTTCAAAACTTTCAGCACAAAGAGAGGTGTTTCAGCACCATGAAAATTTCTACAACCATACTTTCCTCTCTCATAATAATTTTCAGTAGCATCATGAATAAACTCAGCAATATAGCTATCACATAAAGCATGCTTTTCGTGATCTACAAACACATAATTTCTATCAAGCTCAAAAATAGTAGGATTAAAACCTTCACAGGTTTTACCCAAAGTAGATATTTAAAAAGGATCCACGGGAAGATAACATTCATCCTCCTTTGGTAAGAATGGGTGACATGGTTATACCCTACGGGTACACGACTTCAGCATACCTGGTCCAGCCCAAGGAAGGCCCACGAGAATGTGCGTGGCCCATGAAGATATTTGGGTGGCCCAAATCCATGACGTCTTCGGATCCTTGGAGAGCAAGACTAGATTAGATAGAATATTCAAAGGGGCAAAACCTAAAACCTGTAACCGACTCGATATGTGCCCAGGACCTGCCTCCTTCTATATAAAGTCTAGGAGGGCACGACGAGGAGGGCACCTCGCATACCACTTCATACACACCTCCACGCCAGATTGCATCTGCGCACCCCTGTACTTTTTCGGTTCCGCCGTAATCAAGAGCAGACAAGCAGGAGTAGGGTTTTCCCTCCGAGGGCCTGAACCTGGGAAATCTCATGTCCCCTGGTTGCTTGTCTGTTAACTGTTCCGCGATCTCAAGCATCCCCATCTTCTCCAAAACCCAAGATCATAACAATGGGCATTGACGATATTAAACCTCGTCAATTGGCGCCGTCTGTGGGAACTGGGGGCGCTGATTGTGCGATCGTGACGGTCCCAACCAAAGCGATCTATAACTCCTCGGCGACGGAGAGCCATCTCCTCTTCGGCGCTTTCGACTTCACCGCCCACTCGCCAGCCACTCTGAAGGACTTCGAGCCCGTTGGCGACGGGCTCGAGATCCTGTTCGGGAGCTTCTGCTTCCAGGTGGGGCAGACCGGCACTCTCCGCCTCCCAGAGCGGGTGCCCCTACCATCGATCAGGCCCGCCTTGTGGGCCTCGCATCCCGTGCTACGCACATTACATCGACAGATGAGTCCTATGACAGCAGCAGCTGCAACTCAGATATGTGCGATCCGCCATCGGATGAAGGGACCTACGGTTCCGGATCCGAAAGTTGCGGCAGCAACGATCCGACCTATGGACGCTACCAATGCGTTGTGGTCATACAGAGCGACGTGGATCAACAACAACCCAACCCTCCACCCAACCCGCAGGGTAGAAACGACGAAAACAGGAGGAACCCCCCCGCCCAACGAGGACGACACTGATGCCAATCGGGTAATCCACCTCATCGAGGAGGGATGGAACCAAGCACGCAAAGTCGTGGCGGGTGTCATGGTATTGCCGACGAGTACGCCATGGAGGGGTCCTCACAGTGTGTATTTAGAGACAGGGGGAAGGCGGATGGTTGACGGGTACGAGGTAACACAGCTTACCCAGGTTCAGATCCCACAATGGTGGCAGAATCCTACTCCTGCTATAAATCACTATAATGGCAATACGCCGAGTTACAGAGATAGGTTCGCTGTGCGAGGTGTATGCTAATCGCTACTTGGTCGTGCCCTAAAGGATCCCATAGGCCCGACTTATATAGTTGCCAGGTCCTAGGGTTACAGGGAAAAGTCCTAGCGGGACAGTTACAGAGTCCTACACCGTCTATTACTAGTCTTGCGTGTCTTGTACTCTAAGGCTCCGGGTATGCTGGTGACTCCATCGTAGCCTTCCTTTATCCGGCATGGGCCTCCCTTCCGGATCCATCTAACCGGGCCGCCCAGCAGGCCATGGGCCATGCTACCAACTGTGGGCCACCCGGGTTATTCGGATAGGAGACATGCTATGAGGATACCCATATAGCATATCCCCAACAGTAGCCCCTGGAGAACTCCGAGATCTTGCGCCTTCTTGCCTCTTCACGTGGAATGCTCCGTCTAGATGGATGTCGGCAAATCGTCAAGCAATATCTTGTAGTTCTCCTAAATAACCATGCAAGGTTTTCTCCGTCTTCAATTTGTAAGTCGGAGAATTGCTGAATCTTCCATCGTACTCTTCCATAGCCGGACTAGATCCGTCCATGCCGGAATCTTCTGATGTGATGGTTCATCTGCCTATGTCAGCTAGGGCGACGTAGACGTAGGTCAGCAACGTCTCGTAACTCACACATGCAGAGAACACAATCATGTCCACTTTCCCCGCGCGATCGATACGAACCGTTGGCGGCGACGGTTGTGACGTAGCGAAATTTCCGCGCACGGCCGCACACACGTTGTCTACGTGGCAACCGTCCGATCAAGCTGCACGAATCTCGATGCTGGAGATCATAAGTAGTAACTGCAGTGAAAAATTTACTTTTCACCTCATTCTCTCCTCGCATCATCTTCTTACTCTAGCGAGCGCCCCCTCGATCTCTCCGCGCAACTTGTGAAAAACCCTAACTCCCAATCTCGCCAGTCACCTCCAAACACTCGCAATGGCCAGCAGCAGTTCTTCTCCCTCAATGGCGGTGTCGGGCGAAGCCGCGGCGAAGCCGACGAGCTCCATCGTCGTGCCTCCAGAGGGCCTGGTCATTGATGTCTCTGCGGTGGTCGAGACCACCGGCGGCAACCACAATCCAGCGGCGCCGGAGCTGCTGGAGGAGGAAAACGACTCCCACAAAGCCGACTGTCATGGTTCGGATATCACAGACCGCGACATCAAGGAGTTGATCGTCAAAGGCTACCTCCCTGCGACAGAGGGGCTCGCCTGGCGGCCGGCGCCGGCCGGAGAGGTCACACCTTCTCCCCAAGCCGGAGAAAAGGTGTACCTCAAAGCACAGATGGTACGCAACGTCTCCCTGCCCATCTCTAACTTCTTCCTTGCTGTCTTGAACCATTACCGGGTCCAGCCCCAAAACCTTTCTCCCAATAGTATCCGAGCGCTTAGCAATTACGCGGCGCTTTGCGAGGGTTACTTAGGGATTAAGCCTAGGCTAGACCTCTTTATATATTTCTTCAGTGTCAAGCGCGAAGCCGGAGCCAGCAAGGATGAACTTAGAAATTGTGGCACCATTAGCTTTAAGATCCGACCTGGTCGGCGCTTCCCCGGCATCGTCGGCCACAAGTCCTGCAAGAACTGGCAGCGTACTTACTTCTACGGCCCAGATATCCCTCTGGCCAACCGAGAAGTAACGTACCTGGACTTCGTCGATGGAGCCGCCGCCGAAACTTCGACATGGAGATCCCAGGCCTCCCTTCCCTCCGACATCGACGATTCCCGTGCTATAAGGCGGATAGAGTGGTTCGTAGAGATGGGTTTGACCGGTTTGGACCTAGCCATGTGCTGGTTCATCAGGCGAATCCAGTCTCTGCAGCACCGCTCGAAGCTGATGCACGAGTATACCAACGATAGAAGGGATAGCCTCCGCATCTCTGTGGACAACTTCTCGAGTGACTCTGTCAAGATTCGCCTCAAGGACATCGTCAAGGTGAAGGACAAGAAGCGTGGCTTCACCATCACCTATGACATGTTCGTAGAGAGCAAGTGCCCAAAGGCAACTTCTTATTTTCCGTGTATGACATATACTCCAGTTCTTCCGTCTAGCTATTTCCATCTCATCTAACACGGTGACTTCTCACTTAACAGCTTAGCGATCTAGAGGAGGATAGCATGGCTGTCCAAATCTATGATCCAAAGATGAAGGAAGTCACGGTCGTGTCCGACGACGATGTCCCGTTGTCGCAAAAGCGGAAGAGCTCCACCTCTGACGTTGGTGACGGAGGCAAGAAGAAGAAGACGAAGGGTGGAGCCTCCAAAAAGACTACCGCTGCCCTGGTGGCGGAGAAAAGAAAGACTACATGGATACCCTTTGCCAAAGCACCCCATCTTGTGTAAGCTTCTTTCTCTCCGACATTGTCTATTTATCTGTCTTATTCCTGTACTTATGCATTTTGCACGTTTCAGGAAGAAAGCCACGACCAGCTTAAAGAAGACCTCCAAAACATCAGGGGCTTCTAAAACCATCAAGGACATGATGCATCACGACGCGTCTTCCGCCATAGCCCCTGTCACTCCCACCGTCAAGCCCTCGTCCGCTCCGACAAGCTCTCAAACCAAGGAAGCCGCTGACCCTTCTGCCATGGAAGTAGACTCAGGTGCCTCTACCGAGCTTGCTGTTGTCGGAGAACAGGCAACGCAGGAGAGTGCCACACACCAAATGGCTGAAGCTCCGGCTAAGGATGCCATCAGTTGCGGTAAGGCAGTGGTGGAAGCTGGTACTTCTGCCGAAGGCGACGCCCCCGCACCCAAGAAAACCATAGAGTATCCAAAGATAGTCTATCTGGTACTTACATCGGGTAGCACTGCTCTGATTCCTGGTGCGGTGCCGACATCTCTGACGTGCGGTCTAGAGGAGCTTCTCCGGCAAGCAGAGATCTTGCAAGGAAACAGTGCATCCTTCGGCAAGCTGCTGGCTGAGAGTGCTACCAACCTCAAGATTATTGCACTTGTAAGTTTTATTTGCCTTTGCTTTTCATATGAATATCCCACTATAGACGGAAAACCATAGGTCTTTGTGTTTAGATGCTCTAAGAATGACTAAGCTAGAAAACTTCTCACTGTAGCCCCCAAGCATATAGGTGGAATGAAATATTCCGACTAGATGCTTTAAGAGTAGCATATGCAGTGTTTATAAATTTCAATACTGTAGCCCCCAAGCCTCTAGTTGTAACTGAATTAGTTCCGACTAGATGCTTAAAGAAAATCTAAGCATACATCCGAGTTAAAAACTTTATAATGTAGCCCCCAAGATTCTAATCAAAAACTGAATTAGTTCCGACTAGATGCTTAAAGAAATACTAAGCATATTGCTAAGTTAAAAACTCTCGCTGTAGCCCCCGAGCGTCTAGGTAGAAATTTTCCGGCTAGATGCTCCAAGTAGACCAAACAATGTTTAATTCTTATTTTTTCCATAGAACAAGAATGCTCGGAGGGGTATGGCCAACGACAAGTACCAGAAGATGCGCGCTGACTTGGAAGCCGAAAAGGGTAAAACTGCCTTCTTGAAGGAACATATCATCAAGAACAAGCGTCTGTTTTTCCTTTATTTTTCGTATTCCGACTTAAACTTGTGTATTCTCCGAGTACTCACTGTGTACTTTGCTTTCTCCGACTTGCAAAAACCATTGCCAAGGCTAAGGACATTGTCGAGCAATCCAAGAACATTCAAGAGCTGGATAGCGAGAACAAGATCCTTAAGCAGGAGAGGAAGGACATGCTAAAAATGCATGAGGAATCAATGAAAGCCTTGCAGGACTCCGCCACCGAGGAGATGAACCGCTTGAAGGAGGAAATCGCTATCTTGAAAGAGCAGAAGAGAGCTGCTGATGAGCAAAATCAACGCCATCATGAAGCGTACAAACTCCTCCGACAAGAACGAGACTCCATGGCGGATACTCTCTAGCAAGCTGAGGCTAGCATCTTCAGTAAGTGATTCTCCGTCTTGGATTTCTATAAGCTGGATACTTTGAATTTTTGAACTCATGTGCTCCTTATCAGAATTTGCAGCTCCTATGGGTTTAACCCGGTCACCTCCTCCGGCAAAGTAATGCATGGTTCTTGCCGGCAACTTCATCAACACCGTCATCACGCAGGCCAAAGAGATTGCCAAGCCCCTCCAGATCAACATCAAGGCATCGGACTCTATGGCGAAGTTCTTGGAGATCCTGCACTGAGCCCCCGAGCGAATCACAAGCTGGAAAGCTTCATGTGCATGTGCTGGTGCAAGGATGGTGCTGTCCATGGTTAAGGCACATTACGAGGATGCCGACATTGACACGGTAACCTCTGGCATTCCCGACGTAGATGACGATGGCAAGGAGATAAACCATGAGTCCATCTTGTCGTCACTCGCGGGTTATGACACCAGAGTTGCTGAGTTAGTCGACATCAACGTCTTCGTGCTGATGAATACCATCGATGTCTGCGACCAAAGCTCCTCCGAGTCTCTTCACACTGCCGACTTCGAGGGTGACTCTCCTGCTGCCGATGACGCTGCTTCCAAGTCGCCTGCGCCAAAGGAATGAAAAACAATTTGTAATATTTGTTTCCTTTGTGATGCGTATGCGGAAAAAACTATGTATTAACTTAAGGAGGAAAACAATGATGTATGTCCTGCTACTTAAGAACTAGTTCCAGCATGTATACTTTTTAAGCAAGTGCTGGCTTATTCATTACTTTGGTTCTTATGCTTGACTTTTCGTGAGTCGGAAGACTCATTGTCGAAACCATGCACTTAGGTTATGATGCCCAATGGCACCGTCAATAACCTAAGCACAAAATCGCCGACAATAAGTGCCGAAAGTCACTACTCCAGAATCCACATAAAAACGACAAAGAACGTGTAGACCGGAAAACTTAAGCTAACGCCCGTAGGCGGAATTTTCACAAGTGCAATTGCAAAACTTGTGCATAAAGGTTTTATATGATCCAAAAATGAACACTAAATGTAACACCCTCAGAATCGACCATATGCAAGTTTCAGCGCTTCCCGCCAAACCCGCATAGAAACGATTCAAAGGTGCCCACCAGGCACTTTCGTGCGGGTGGAAAACAAAGTAATAACATTACACAATAGTCCTCGATGGGACCCACAGAACAGATATATATATACAACAGCGACTCAATGAGTCAAGAATACAGATATAATATACAAAGATCCAAATCACCTTGCAAATGATAGAGCGTCCGACTACGGACAAGATGCAAATGGGGCTAAGAGCCCTGAAGAATAACCAATGGCGTCCATAACCCTGCCCAGGCCAAGCCGGAAGGGTAACCCTGCTAACGACGTCGAGCTCAAAGCCTGCTTAAACAAAGGGGTGCCGACAAAGGGCAAAGGAAAAAGAGAGAGCGGTCAGTACTGAGGCTAGTACACGGCGAGGCTAGAATTCGGCGGTCCTCGCCTAAATAGGTATGGTGGACTGAAGCGGCAGCGCAGCCTGCACTAAACAACCTATAGAGACTCGATACAACTAGCGGCTATCAGAGAGGGGTAAGAAAGACCTATTCAGAACCAACCTGATACTACCACCAAACATACCCATCCTGGTGTTTCCCCCTCGAGACCAAACGAGGAAGTCAACCAAGGAACTCACACCGTTGGCAGTTTTATTTATTCAGTTATCGTTGCAGTGATTACTAGTCAAGTATAGATAATCATCCTGCTATAATAAGCAGTGGGCAATTTTAGTTAACCATTCCGTTGTAGTTGCGACACTTACTAGTCAAATACAATTAGCATGAGATATCCCAAAACCCAGCAGTTGTTGGTACTTTTATTTAGCCATTCCGTTATAGTTGCAATACTTACTAGTCAGATACAATTAGCAAGAGTCAACCCAAACAAGCAATTGTTGGCAATTTTATTTAGCCATTCCATTATAGTGAAGCTGATTACTAGTCATTATAAAGTCAAATTTATAGCACTACTTTAGTTATAGTTGTCTATGATCGAGATACTGTGCTCCAAGTCGTCCATAACCGCGGCCACGGCTTTCAGAAAGTTTTACCCTGCAGGGGTGCACAAATAGCAACACACACTCGATCAACCTCGGAAAAACCAAATCAAAACCCAACGAGGCTTTCACGACAAAGCAATCACAGGATTCAGAAATATTTCAGGGGGCCACCCCATTAAGCTACCCGCAACGAAGTTAGCTGACTCCGAAACGGACTCAAGGTTTGGGTGGACGACTGTAAACGACTGGGAACCCGAAAGCGTGACTGGGCTTGTCGATACCGCGAAATCGTGTCCCGATCCTAAACAGTACAGGTGCAGTACATCGCACAATTTAAATAAAGCAGTAAAGCATGGCATAAGTACAGGATAGTAAATAAAACCTCAAACTAGTTTGTGGCCCCAAGAAATAAGAATGAATCAAGCTCTGGCTCAGGGGGGTCCCATAATCCTCCCGGATGAGCGCGAATATTCAAGGAACAGGTATCAAGTACTCGGGGTCCTACGGGACACAAGTGGACGGTTAAAAACCAAATAACATCTATTGCCCACCTGTGCCTCTGCATTTACCTACTTCAATTTTAGTTATTAAACAATAATTAAAGTTATGATCATCTCCAACATTAAACATGCCGCAATACTCCAACAACTGTGGTACTTGACGACACGCAATGGCACTTGAGCAAGCGACTACGACGCGCGGTCCAACTATCTACCAAACAACAGGTAATAGGATGTGTCCAAGGTAATATAAGGCTGCAAGGGATATCACGGGTACGAAAACTAGAGCAACGCAACACAGATAGCAATAGATCAACAAGAGGGAAATAAATACTATAAAAGTAAGATAGGTAGAAAGGGGGAGATGCTCGCCTGAAAAACATTGCTGAAGGTTCATCCAAAGGTCGGGGCGAAGCTCACATCAACTCAACGGCTTTATCCGCGAAGAAGCAAAACACTAGAATAAACACCGGATGCACTATTTAATACTATGACAGAAGATCGGGCATGATGCATGTATGATGTATGACATGGCAAAGGTGCAGTGCAATTAGATCATATTAAGCGGAACCGGTGTCCCGACAATTAATTAGGTAGTTCAAGTTATTTAGATACCCTGCAATTTAAATGTTGGATTAGCAAGACAAAACATGGCTTCGGTTCGCTATGCCAATTTAAATGGAGTCCAGAATAAGACAAAGATATCCCGCATATCGACTCCATATTCAATTATGAGATGAATTGGCATAATGCCCCCAAACCATAGACAAGTATGCATGCATGATCAATTTAATATGCATCAGTTGATAATGTCATATTATAAAATAATGGGGTCTCGGATAGGGAATCACATTAGGGTTCGGCGAACTTGGGGCTCCGAGGGGTTCGGGGTCGGGTCTCGGGGTCCGGATATAGGGTTCGGTCTCGGCGGGATCGTTCTCGGATAACAGAGTAGATCTTGTCGCATCCGGGAAGAAGGACTTGGTTCAGCGTCGAGGCGCATCGGATTCACCCTGGTCGATGTCGTTCTTGTCGTTGCGAAGATCTTGTCGGGTCCGCGCCATCAAGTCGGTCTTGGCATTCGGGGTGAAGAACTTGGCATCCTCGAGGAAGTACTTGTCGTATCCGTGAAGAAGGTCATGTCGGTCCACGGGGTTCGGTCTTCGGGGTTCGACGGGTATCTTGGCGTCCCATGAAGGCATCCTCGGTGCTCCATGTCGAAGGCATCGGGGTCTCCGGGTAGGAGAACATGGGGTTCCGAGGGGTTCGGTTCTGTGGGGAAGAACTTGGCGCGTCGGGGTTCACTCTTCGAATTCCAAAACAGACGTCTTCAGATTCTTTGACATCGATCTTGTCGGGCTCTCCTCTAGAGGGACGACAGGCGCACACTTGCGGCGAGAGGAAATAGTAGCATCACCGGTACCTTACAAGGTCAGCTCACAGACAAAGAATCAAGAGGTACGACACACATGTATACCAGTAAGAAGGAGGCCTACGTGCACTATACGTTGAAGCAGGAACCTCTGAAGGCAAAAAGCAGGGAAAAAGCACGCGCGGAGGTGAGCTCACGGGACAGCGGAGAACGGTGACAGCGTCGCTGCAGGGAACGGGGAGGCGGGCGTTGACGGCCAGGGAGAGGGGCACAGGGCGCAGGCCCGCTGGCGACGTGACGCTCCGGTGGCGGCCGGGCCAAGCTCGGCGGTGGGGAAGAGGAGGGCGAGGATGAGTGGGCCCGGGTTGGGTTCGGTGGCGGTAGAAGGAGGCCGTCTCGAGGAGCTTCGCCGGGAGGCGCAGGGGCGGACCCGGTGGATCTCCGGGCGGTGGCGAATGGGCTTGGGGTAGACGCAGAGGGTACAGGGGCATCTCTCTGGCGGGACGGAGCCGGCGGAGGTCAAGCAGAGCAGCGGCGCGACCTTCCGCAAGCGGAGGTTGGGTCACGCGCGAGCTCGGGGGCCGACGAGGCCGGTAGCCAGAGAGGAGGGTGACGCGAGTGCGGAGTGGGACGCGGGCTCGCGGTGGTCGAAGGGCGGCCGGCGGCGGTCTCGCGTGGAGGCGGCCGGGGGAGCAGCGGGCGGTTGGTGGAGAGGGAATCTGGCGGCGGGGAACGTGGGGAGAGAGAGAGAGATATCGCGGGGTGGTGGAGGAGAGGAGCGTGCGGGGCTTGCTCGTGGTGGGGCCAGGGTTGGGGACGGTGGGACCGGGGTGCAGGCAGGGTGGTGGTTGATCAGGCGGGAGGCAGGGGTGCTGGGGCGCGCGCCCAGGTGGCGGCGGGGGTGGAAACTGGCTGGGGTTGGGGTGAGGCCCAGGGGTGACGTGGCGCGCCGGGGTTGGAGGGAGGATAGGGCCAGGGTGAGGTGGCGACCGGTGATAGGCTGGGGTGAGGTGGAGGGGGCAGGGTAGATTAGGTTGGGGTAAGATTAGGAATTAGACGGCTGGTTTTGTACTGGGGGTGGCCGACTGGGTCGGATCGGCCCGGTTTGGCTGCCCCCTAAAAATAAAATAAATATTTTATTATTTAAAACAGGGCGTTTGCAAACAATTGGCAGACAAAACAAAATAATCTGGAGACCCGGGTTTTGTGTTTGAACAAAGACGGGGCGTTTAGAAAACAAAAACAGGTTTTTCGAAAATAGTTTTATGCAAACAATGCAAGATGATGACGATGCTCAAATGCAATGTGGCATGATGACATGAGCCTGCGGTCATGATGATGCAATGCACAAAAACAACGCGATTTTCTAGTAGTGGTTTTGCGGGATGCCACAATTCGACACCACTAACAATGGATCTCGCCCTCGAGATCCGCCTCATGGTACCGGAAGGAAGGTCGGCGATCTGAATCTTCTCGCATCGTGTAGATCCTCGCGACACCACTAACAAGAGGTCGTTGTCCGTGATCGTCGAGGAAACACTCCGGGAACAAAAGGTCGAAGGTAGAGGTATCAACAAATAAAGCCACCTCTAGCTGCGATAGAAAGAGAGAACCGATGCATTCTCATCCACTTCAATGTACAAAAGTGAATAGAAGGGGTAGTCGGCATGGGGGCCAATCCATCACGCACCAAAACTATTACTCCGCACACTCAGTAGAAAAGCGTGCAACCATTCTCGGAATCAGACTGAAGATCTCGACAAGCAAGGTTCAGAAACAAAGGAGTGATGCAGACTCTGCATCAGATCTGGCGTAGATGATGTCGTCGCGTCGGAAAACACCGGAAGGCACGAGAAGGAACAAAGAGAAGTCCACCAGACGAAGGGTTCCTCGGATAGCATGAAGACCAGATGTAGCAACACCGTTACCAAAGGAGGAAGCGAAACCCTGAAGGTACGACGGAACCCAACCACGAGAAATCCTGGACTCGAAGAGAGAGAAGAGAGCGGATTCAAAACACGCAGAGGTGAGAGGAGAGCAGCAGAGGGGTAAGGAGTAAAATCAGACCTAATCAGAACTATCCAACCGATTTTGCAAAAATAGTTTTGACACTCTACTTCGGCCGTTAGCTTGGTTATCCTACAGGCTGGACTTGTGGGGTATCGCAACTGCTGAGCTCTGATACCACTCTGTAACACCCTCAGAATCGACCTTATGCAAGTTTCAGCGCTTCCCGCCAAACCCGCATAGAAACGATTCAAAGGTGCCCACCAGGCACTTTCGTGCGGGTGGAAAATGAAGTAATAACATTACACAACAGTCCTCGATGGGACCCACAGAACAGATATATATACAACAGCGACTCAATGAGTCAAGAATACAGATATAATATACAAAGATCCAAATCACCTTGAAAATGATAGAGCGTCCGACTACGGACAAGATGCAAATGGGGCTAAGAGCCCTGAAGAATAACCAATGGCGTCCATAACCCTGTCCAGGCCAAGCCGGAAGGGTAACCCTGCTAACGACGTCGAGCTCAAAGCCTGCTTAAACAAAGGGGTGCCGACAAAGGGCAAAGGAAAAAGAGAGAGCGGTCAGTACTGAGGCCAGTACACGGCGAGGCTAGAATTCGGCGGTCCTCGCCTACATAGGTATGGTGGACTGAAGCGGCAGCGCAGCCTGCACTAAACAACCTATAGAGACTCGATACAACTAGCGGCTATCAGAGAGGGGTAAGAAAGACCTATTCGGAACCAACCTGATACTACCACCAAACATACCCATCCTGGTGTTTCCCCCTCGAGACCAAACGAGGAAGTCAACCGAGGAACTCACACCGTTGGCAGTTTTATTTATTCAGTTATCGTTGCAGCGATTACTAGTCAAGTATAGATAATCATCCTGATATAATAAGCAGTGGGCAATTTTAGTTAACCATTCCGTTGTAGTTGCGACACTTACTAGTCAAATACAATTAGCATGAGATATCCCAAAACCCAACAGTTGTTGGTACTTTTATTTATCCATTCCGTTATAGTTTCAATACTTACTAGTCAGATACAATTAGCAAGCGTCAACCCAAACAAGCAATTGTTGGCAATTTTATTTAGCCATTCCATTATAGTGAAGCTGATTACTAGTCATTATAAAGTCAAATTTATAGCACTACTTTAGTTATAGTTGTCTATGATCGAGATACTGTGCTCCAAGTCGTCCATAACCGCGGACACGGCTTTCAGAAAGTTTTACCCTGCAGGGGTGCACAAATAGCAACACACACTCGATCAACCTCGGAAAAACCAAATCAAAACCCAACGAGGCTTTCACGACAAAGCAATCATAGGATTCAGAAATATTTCAGGGGGCCACCCCATTAAGCTACCCGCAACGAAGTTAGCTGACTCCGAAACGGACTCAAGGTTTGGGTGTACGGCTGTAAACGACTGGGAACCCGAAAGCGTGACTGGGCTTGTCGATACCGCGAAATCGTGTCCCGATCCTAAACAGTACAGGTGCAGTACATCGCACAATTTAAATAAAGCAGTAAAGCATGGCATAAGTACAGGATAGTAAATAAAACCTCAAACTAGTTTGTGGCCCCAAGAAATAAGAATGAATCAAGCTCTGGCTCAGGGGGGTCCCATAATCCTCCTGGATGAGCGCGAATATTCAAGGAACAGGTATCAAGTACTCGGGGTCCTACGGGACACAAGTGGACGGTTAAAAACCAAATAACATCTATTGCCCACCTGTGCCTCTGCATTTACCTACTTCAATTTTAGTTATTAAACAATAATTAAAGTTATGATCATCTCCAACATTAAACATGCCGCAATACTCCAACAACTGTGGTACTTGACGACACGCAACGGCACTTGAGCAAGTGACTACGACGCGCGGTCCAACTATCTACCAAACAACAGGTAATAGGATGTGTCCAAGGTAATATAAGGCTGCAAGGGATATCACGGGTACGAAAACTAGAGCAACGCAACACAGATAGCAATAGATCAACAGGAGGGAAATAAATACTATAAAAGTAAGATAGGTAGAAAGGGGGAGATGCTCGCCTGAAAAACATTGCTGAAGGTTCATCCAAAGGTCGGGGCGAAGCTCACATCAACTCAATGGCTTTATCCGCGAAGAAGCAAAACACTAGAATAAACACCGGATGCACTATTTAATACTATGACAGAAGATCGGGCATGATGCATGTATGATGTATGACATGGCAAAGGTGCAGTGCAATTAGATCATATTAAGCGGAACCGGTGTCCCGGCAATTAATTAGGTGGTTCAAGTTATTTGGATACCCTGCAATTTAAATGTTGGATTAGCAAGACAAAACATGGCTTCGGTTCGCTATGCCAATTTAAATGCAGTCCAGAATAAGACAAAGATATCCCGCATATCGAATCCATATTCAATTATGAGATGAATTGGCATAATGCCCCCAAACCACAGACAAGTATGCATGCATGATCAATTTAATATGCATCAGTTGATAATGTCATATTATAAAATAATGGGGTCTCGGATAGGGAATCACATTAGGGTTCGGCGAACTTGGGGCTCCGAGGGGTTCGGGGTCAGGTCTCGGGGTCCGGATCTAGGGTTCGGTCTCGGCGGGATCATTCTCGGATAACAGAGTAGATCTTGTCGCATCCGGGAAGAAGGACTTGGTTCAGCGTCGAGGCGCATCGGATTCGCCCTGGTCGATGTCGTTCTTGTCGTTGCGAAGATCTTGTCGGGTCCGCGCCATCAAGTCGGTCTTGGCATTCGGGGTGAAGAACTTGGCATCCTCGAGGAAGTACTTGTCGTATCCGTGAAGAAGGTCATGTCGGTCCACGGGGTTCGGTCTTCGGGGTTCGACGGGTATCTTGGCGTCCCATGAAGGCATCCTCGGTGCTCCGTGTCGAAGGCATCGGGGTCTCCGGGTAGGAGAACATGGGGTTCCGAGGGGTTCGGTTCTGTGGGGAAGAACTTGGCGCGTCGGGGTTCACTCTTCGAATTCCAAAACAGACGTCTTCAGATTCTTTGACATCGATCTTGTCGGGCTCTCCTCTAGAGGGACGACAGGCGCACACTTGCGGCGAGAGGAAATAGTAGCATCACTGGTACCTTACAAGGTCAGCTCACAGACAAAGAATCAAAGGTACGGCACACATGTATACCAGTAAGCAGGAGGCCTACGTGCACTATACGTTGAAGCAGGAACCTCTGAAGGCAAAAAGCAGGGAAAAAGCACGCGCGGAGGTGAGCTCACGGGATAGCGGAGAACGGTGACAACGTCGCTGCAGGGAACGGGGAGGCGGACGTTGACGGCCAGGGAGAGGGGCACAAGGCGCAGGCCCGCTGGCGACGTGACGCTCCGGTGGCGGCCGGGCCAAGCTCGGCGGTGGGGAAGAGGAGGGCGAGGATGAGTGGGCCCGGGTTGGGTTCGGTGGCGGCAGAAGGAGGCTGTCTCGAGGAGCTTCGCCGGGAGGCGCAGGGGCGGACCCGGTGGATCTCCGGGCGGTGGCGAATGGGCTTGGGGTAGACGCAGAGGGGACAGGGGCATCTCTCTGGCGGGACGGAGCCGGCGGAGGTCAAGCAGAGCAGCGGCGCGACCTTCCGCAAGCGGAGGTTGGGTCACGCGCGAGCTCGGGGGCCGACGAGGCCGGCAGCCAGAGAGGAGGGTGACGCGAGAGCGGAGTGGGACGCGGGCTCGCGGTGGTCGAAGGGCAGCCGGCAGCGGTCTCGCGTGGAGGCGACCGGGGGAGCAGCGGGCGGTTGGTGGAGAGGGAATCTGGCGGCGGGGAACGTGGGGAGAGAGAGAGAGAGATATCGCGGGGTGGTGGAGGAGAGGAGCGTGCGGGGCTTGCTCGTGGTGGGGCCAGGGTTGGGGACGGTGGGACCGGGGTGCAGGCGGGGTGGTGGTTGACCAGGCGGGAGGCAGGGGTGCTGGGGCGCGCGCCCAGGTGGCGGCGGGGGTGGAAACTGGCTGGGGTTGGGGTGAGGCCCAGGGGTGACGTGGCGCGCCGGGGTTGGAGGGAGGATAGGGCCAGGGTGAGGTGGCGACCGGTGATAGGCTGGGGTGAGGTGGAGGGGGCAGGGTAGATTAGGTTGGGGTAAGATTAGGAATTAGACGGCTGATTTTGTACTAGGGGTGGCCGACTGGGTCGGATCGGCCCGGTTTGGCTGCCCCCTAAAAGTAAAATAAATATTTTATTATTTTAAACAGGGCGTTTGCAAACCGTTGGCAGACAAAACAAAATAATCCGGAGACCCGGGTTTTGTGTTTGAAAAAAGACGGGGCGTTTAGAAAACAAAAACAGGTTTTTCGAAAATAGTTTTATGCAAACAATGCAAGATGATGACGATGCTCAAATGCAATGTGGCATGATGACATGAGCCTGCGGTCATGATGATGCAATGCACAAAAACAACGCGATTTTCTAGTAGTGGTTTTGCGGGATGCCACACTAAAGGAGGTAAAAGACTCAGAAATATGAGTGAACCAGAGAGCTTTATTGCATTGATCATATAAGAGGTACACAATTAGATAAAAAATGATAAGTGTAAAAAGGATGTAGTTGTGCTATGTTCCATGGCCGATCAAGCTCCGGGTAGTCATCATTCGGGTCACGTCGCTTACGATTATGATCCTCGTTGGGTTTATCCTCCAGTTCACGATTGTCAACGAGGTAGTAAGACCCATTGAGTAGCGCCTTGCTTATGATGAACAGTCCTTCCCATGGCGGGGATAATTTGTGTGACTTCTTCTGCTTAAGTCAGAGCACCAAATCCCCTTCTTTAAACGAGCGATGCCGAACGCGGAGACTATAGTAGCTGCGTAGCTTCTGCTAGTAGATGACGAATCTTTGGCATGCCAAAACGCGCTCCTCCTCGAGAAGGTCCACATCTAGGCGTCTGGATTCTTCAGCGTCATCTTCGTCGTAGGCGGCGACTCTTGGTGCATCGTGAAGTATGTCGGAAGGTAGGATGGCTTCTGCTCCATATACCATGAAGTAAGGGGTGTAGCCGGTGGATCTGTTGGGTGTAGTTCATAAACTCCACAGCACAAATGGCAATTCTTCCGCCCAAGCTCCAGCTGCTCTATGTAGCAGTGCCTCAAGACGTGGCTTGATTCCCTGCAGAATTAATCCATTGGCTCACTCAACCTGACCATTGGATTGTGGATGTGCCATAGATGCAAGGTCAAGTTGGATGCCCTTCTCCCAACAATAAGCCTCTACTTCTCTGAGTGACAAGTTGCTGCCGTTGTCAGTGATAATGCTATGTGGGAGACCAAATATCACCACTAGATCCCGGACAAACCTGAGGGCAGTTGCCCCATCAAGCTTTCTAATGGGTTTAGATTCTATCCATTTAGTGAATTTATCAACTGCTACTAGCAGATGTGTAAACCCACATGGTGCCGTTTGTAACGGTCCCACCATGTCTAGCCCCCAGACTGCAAACGGCCAAGTTATTGGTATTGTTCGCAATTCTTCAGCAGGAACATGTGGTTGTCGGGCATAATACTAACATCCCATACATGTCTCAACCAGCTTGTCGGCGTCTGCCTTCGCGGTCAGCCAGTAGAATCCTTGCCGGAAGGCTTTCACGACCAACGATCGAGGAGCGGCGTGATGTTCGCAATCTCCGAGATGGATTTCGCGTAGGATTTCAATACCTTCTAGCTGGGAAGCACACTTTAGGTATACACCAGTAGTGCTCCTTTTGTAGAGTTGTCCAATGATTATGGTATAACCCTTTGTTCATCGTACTGTTTGCCATCTTTCGACCTCGTCATCGGGCAAAGTTACGTGTTCCAGATATTCCATGAACGGTTTTGTCCAAGCCGGAGGTACCTTTGCCACCATGTGGACGAAAGAGTCAATTCTATCCGGGTTGTCGATGTCGTCTCCCTTCACGGATGGTGTTCATAGATGCTCTAGAAAAACTCCTGGCGGAATTCGTTTGCGCCCTGATCCAAGCTTAGATAACAGATCAACCACCTCGTTTTGCTCCCTAGGTACATACTTGACTGTAGGGGCTCGTAGCATGGAAAACAAAAAAATTCTACCGCATGCAAACAAACAAGCCAAGATCTATCTACTAGATTGTAGCAACGAGTCGATAGTAGAAATCACCCTCGAAGATTCCAAAGCGGTTAACGAGAGCAGATTCTCGTGGGTGATGTAGTCGTACTCTTACCGATCTCAAGATCGCGTAGACAATCCTTCCGGCGTTGCGTTCCGGCAGCGCTTCCGCAGTCGGTCACACGTTCGGTATTCGATGAAGACCTTCCTCTCCCTTGTTCCAGCAGGCAGCGGAGGTTGTATCACTCTCCTCGTGATTCCGGCAGCACGACGGCGTGGTGTCGGAAGTAGAGGGGAGATCCCGCAGGGCTTCGCCTAAGCCGGAGCGAGTATGTTGGAGTATGAGAGAGGCCTTGGCGATCTACGGTTTAGAGGGCACCAAGGGGAGGGTGTGGCCGGCGGCTAGGGCTTGGGGAAGCCCCAAGTCGGCGACTTGGAGGAGCCCTAGGCGGCGGCAGCACTTTGGGTGGTGGCGCTTGGGGCTAGGGTTTTAGGTGTGAGGGGTAGGGGGCGCCCTACCCCTCCTTATATAGGTGGAGGGTGGCGGTTTGGGAGGAGGGAGTCCTCCTCCAACTCCTCCTCCTTGGCCGGAGGGTGGAGGGAGTGGGACTCCTACCCTAGGTAGGTTTACTACTCTCCCTCCACCAAGCAAACTTCGGATCTGACTTCTCAAATTGGCATTTGACTTTCAAACTTGGATTTGATTTCTCTCATCATATTGCCCAGCCAAGTGACCTAGTACATGATGCAACCATTCCACATTGTCATGACACATCCATGTACCCTTACCCCTCCGGAGTGTCGGACCTTCCAGACCCTTCTAGAACATTCCTGGTGAAAACACCGGAATCATTTCCGAACTCCGAAACAGGACTTTCCTTATATGAATTGTATTATCCGGACCATTACGGATCTCCTCGTGATATCCCGGATCCCATCCGAGACTCCGAACAACATTCGGTCTCTTACTCATCATTCCATAACTACTCAACAACATCGAATCCTTAAGTGTGTCTCCCTACGGTTCATGAATTATGCGGACATGATCGAGACACTTCTCCGATCAATAACCAATAGAGGAATCTGGAAATTCATATGGCTCCTACATATTTCTATGATTACTTTGCAATCGAATGAACCACTTACATACGATACCAATTTCCCTTTGTCTCACGATAGTTTACTTATCTGAGGTTTTGATCGTCGGTATCTCTGCATACCTAGTTCAACCTCGTTACTGATAAGTACTCTTTTCTCGTTCCCGTGATATGTGATCCCTTGTGAGCCAGTCACATGCTTGCAAGCTAATTGGATGACATTCCACCGAGAGGGCCCAGAGTATATCTATCCGCCATATGGATGGACAAATCCCACTCTTGATCCATGTGCCTCAACCCATACTTTCCGAACACTTAATGCCACCTTTATAGCCACCCAGTTACGGTGTGGTGTTTGATGTCATCAAAGCATCCTTCCGGTGATGGTGATTAACATGATCTCATGGTCGAAGGAATTAGGTTACTATGTATCAGAAAGTTTATAGCAAACGAACTATTAAAATGACTTGATCTTTATGCTATGCTAATCTATAGGAGTATGTCCATCATACCATTCTCCTAATGATATGATCTTGTTGTTAACAACATCTCAATGTTCATGATCGGGAAACCACGATCATCTATTAACCAACAAGCTAATATTACAAAGAGGCTTTACTAGGGACTCTTATTTAGTTTACAAATCACACAAGTATTAATGTTTCCGGTTAATACTATTATAGCATGAATGTAAACATTTATCATAAACACAAAGATATAATAATAACCAATTTTATTATTGCCTCTAGGGCATATCTCCAACAGTCTCCCACTTGCACTAGAGTCAACTAATCTAGATTACACGGTAATATACCGAACACCCATGGCGGTTTGGTGTTGGTCATGTTTTTCCCTCGGGAGAGGTTTAGTCAACGGATCCGCCACATTTAGATATGTGTGTACTTTGCAAATCTTTATGTCACCATCTTGGACATGCTCTCGAATAGCGTGAAAACGTAGCTTGATGTGCTTCGGCTTCTTGTGTGACCTTGGTTCTTGCGCATTGGCTATGGCGCCCATGTTATCACAATAGATAGACATTGGGTCCAGCGCACTTGGAACCACACCAAGCTCTGTAATGAACTACTTCATCCATATTGCTTCTTGTGAAGCCTCCGAAGCAGCTATGTATTCCAATTCAGTTGAAGATCTCGCCACAACGCTTTGCTTTGCACTCCTTCAGCTAACTGCTGCACCATTCAAAGTAAATACGTATCCAGATTGAGATTTAGAATCATCCGGATCGGTGTTCCAACTAGCATTGGTGTAACCATTAACAACGAGCTGTTCATCACCTCCATAAGAAAGAACCATATCCTTAGTTCTTCTCAAGTACTTAAGGATGTTTTTGACCGCTGTCCAATGATCCACTCCTGGATAACTTTGATATCTGCTAGTCAAACTAACAACATATGCAATGTCGGGTCTAGTACATAGCATGGCATACATTAGAGATCCTATGGCTGAGACATAGGGAGTCTTACTCATCCTTTCTCTATCTTTTGCCGTTGCGGGACTTTGAGTTTTACTCAAGGTCGTATTGGGCAACATGGGCAAGAACCCTTTCTTGCTATCTTCCATTGCAAACCTCTTTAGAACTTTGTCCAAATATGTACTCTGTGACAATGATATTAGGCGTCTCGATCTATCTCTATAAATCTTTATGCCTAATATGTAAGATGCTTTGCCAAGATCTTTCATTGAAAAACTATTATTCAAATAATCCTTGACACTATTAAGAAGGTCTACATCATTCCCAATCAACAATATGTCATATACATATAGTATTAAGAATGCTACAGAGCTCCCACTCACTTTCTTGTAAATACAAGCTTCTCCATAAGTTTGTATAAAACCAAAACTTTTGATTACCTTATCAAAACGTTGATTCCAACTTCGGGATGCTTGCTTCAATCCATATATGGACCGTTGAAGTTTGCATACCTCGTTAGCATCTTTATTATCGACAAAACCTTTGGGTTGCATCATATACAACTCTTCATCATTGTCTCCATTGAGGAACGCCGTTTTGACATCCATCTGCCATATCTCATAATCATAATATGCAGCGATTGCTAACATAATCCTCACAGACTTTAGCTTCACTACTGGTGAGAAAGTCTCATCGTAGTCAACTCCTTGAATTTGTCGATACCCTTTTGCGACAAGTCGAGCTTTATAGACAGTAACATTACCATCAACATATGTTTTCTTCTTGAAAATCCATTTGTTCTCGACAGCCTTCCGGCCATCTGGTAAGTCCACCAAAGTCCATACTTGGTTTTCGTACATGGATCCAATCTCGGATGTCATGGCTTCTTGCCATTTATTGGAATCTGGGCTCATCATCGCTTCCTCATATGTCACAGAGTCATCGGTGTTATCCACCAACATGACACTCATAACGGGATCATACCAATCAGGAGTGGTACGAGTTATCGTTGATCTGCGAGGTTCCATAGCAACTTCAACCGAAGTTTCATGATCAACATCATTAGCTTCCTCTCTTATTGGTGTAGGCGCCATAGGAACTACTTCCGGTGCTGCGCTACTCGCAAGTTCGAGAGAAGGTTCAACAACCTCGTCGAGTTCTACTTTCCTTCCAGTCACTTCTTTCGAGAGAAATTTCTTCTCTAGAAAGGATCCATTCTTGGCAACGAAGATTTTGCCCACGGATCTATGATAGAAGGTATACCCAATAGTTTCCTTCGGGTATCCTATGAAGACGCATTTTTCCGCTTTGGGTTCAAGCTTGTCCGGCTGTAACTTCTTTACATAAGCTTCACAACCCCATACTTTAAGGAACAACAATTTAGGTTTCTTCCCAAACCATAATTCATACGGTGTCGTTTCAACGGATTTAGATGGTGCCTTATTTAAAGTGAATGCGGCTGTTTCCCCAAATTGATAGCGGTAAATCTCTAAGTGACATCATAGAACAAACCATATCTAAGAGAGTTCGATTATGACGTTCGGACACACCATTACGCTGTGGTGTTCCCGACGGTGTCAATTGTGAAAGTATTCCGCATTTCTTCAAATGCTCGCCAAAATCGTAACTTAGATATTCACCTCCACGATCAGATCGTAGAAATTTAATCTTCTTGTTACGTTGATTCTCTACCTCACTTTGAAATTCCTTAAACTTCTCGAAAGTTTCGGACTTATGTTTCATGAAATAGATATACCCATATCTACTCAAGTCATCCGTGAAGGTGAGAACATAACGATAACCACCGCGCGATGCTACACTCATTGGGCCACACACATCGGTATGTATGATTTCCAATAAGTCCGTAGCTCGCTCCATCATACAAGAAAATGGAGTCTTAGTCATTTTACCCATCAGACATGCTTCGCATCTTTCAAGTGATTCGAAATCAAGTGATTCAAGAAGTCCATCGGAATGGAGTTTCTTCATACGCTTCACTCCAATGTGACCAAGACGACAGTGCCACATATAGGTCGAGTTATCGCTCAATTTCAAACGTTTAGCTTCAATGTTATTAATGTGTGTATTACCACAATCGAGATTCAATAAGAATAGACCATCTATCAAAGGTGCATGTGCATAAAACATATTACTCATATAAATCGAACAACCGTTATTCTCAGACTTAAACAAGTAACTGTCTCGCAATAAACATGATCCAGATATAATGTTCATGCTCAACGCAGGCACCAAATAACAATTATTTAAGTATAAAACTAATCCTGATGGTAGATGAAGAGGTAGCGTGCTGACCGCGATCACATCAACCTTTGATCCATTTTCAACGCGCATCGTCACCTTGTTCTTCGCTAGCTTCCGTTTGTTCTGCAGCACCTGTTTCGAGTTACAAATATGAGCAACCGAACCAGTATCAAATACACAGGCACTACTACGAGTACTAGTGAGATACACATCAATAACATGTATATCGGATATACCTTTCTTCTTGATGTTTCCGTTCTTCAAATACGCCAAGTACTTTGGGCAATTCCGCTTCCAGTGACCCTCTCCCTTGCAGTAAAAGCACTCAGTATCAGGCTTAGGCCCAGCCTTGGTCTTCTTCGCCGGCGCGGCAACTTTCTTACCGCCCTTCTTGAAGTTTCCCTTTTGCTTAGACTTGCCTTGCTTCTTGAATTTGGTGGTCTTATTGACCAACAACACTTGGTGCTCTTTCTTGATCTCCACTTCTGCAGATTTCAACATGGAGAAGAGTTCTGGCAACGTCTTGTCCATGTTTTGCATATTGTAGTTCATCACAAAGTTCTTGTAACTTGGTGGTAGTGATTGGAGGACACGGTGAATCCCCAAGAATTAGGAATCACTATACCCAAACTTTGGAGTTTGTTTGTGTGCCCAGACATCTTAAGCACGTGCTCACTAACGGAGCTGCCCTCTTCCATCTTGCAGTTAAAGAACTTTTCAGAAGCCTCATAACTCTCAACTGCCGCGTGAGCCTCAAATATCATTTTGAGTTCACGGACAATATCATGTGGGTCATGGTTCTCAAACCTTTTCTGAAGCTCCGATTCCAAACCATACAAGATAGCACACTGAACTGTGGAGTACTGATTCTTTCGAGTGAGGTAAACATTCTTTACTTCATCGGTAGCAGTAGCTGCAGGTGGGTCACCCAGCGGTGCATCCAGCACATAGGTCAAATTACCAGCATTGAGGATAATACTAAAATTGCGGAACCAATCCACGAAGTTGCTTCCATTGTTTTTCAACTTTTCTTTCTCTAGGAACGCATTAAAATTGATGGTAGGGGCCGCCATTGATCTACAACATATTTGCAATAGTTTAGACTAAGTTTATGACAAATTGAGTTCTAATTAATAGTTAAATTAATCTAGGTGAACTCCCACTCAAAACAATATCCCTCAAATTGTTTTAGTGATCACACGAACCAAATCCACCACATCAAAACCTATCATCACGAGAGTTGATGTAGCTTCAATGGCGAACAATCAACATGTTCATCATATCTACTATATGACTCATGCTTTACCTTTCGGTGATCCGTGTTCCGAGACCATGTCTGTACATGCTAGGCTCGTCAAGATCAAACCTTAGCTTCCGCATGAGCAAATCTGGCTTGCTCACGTTGTATACACTCGCAAAATCTAACACACCCGATCATCACATGGTGCTTCAAAACTACGAGCTTTAGCAACGGTGCTTACTAAGGATGAACACTTTAAAACTTGAAATTGTGTGCTTGAGGGATCATCTTATAATTCTACCGTCGTAAACTAAGCAATACAAGATGCATAAAGGATTAACATCACATGCAATTCATAATATGTGATATGATATGGCCTTTCTTCTTGTACTTCCGATCTCCATCTTCAAGCACGAACATGATATCCATCATCACCGGTATGGCGTCAAGGTCAATGGCGCCGTTTCATGGTCGTCGTCCACCAGCTTCAATTATTACAACTACTTTGAATAGACATGCAGGTATTAACGGAATTTAAAAGACAACCATATGGCTCCTACCGGTTGCCAACTTACAATAAGGAACATTGCATACATCATATATAATCACAATCATGGCCATATCACATCACAGCACACCCCTGCAAAACAAAGTTAGATGCCTCTAATTTTCTTTGCATATTTTACGTGGTTTGGGGCTTTCAGTAAGTGTCGTTCTAACTTATGAACAAGAACCACAACGTTGATGTTTGAACTATCAAGTGCCCATTGTAAATTGAATCTATACTATAATGGGAGAGACAAACACCCGCAAAGCCACTTATGCAATACAAGTTGCATGTTGAGCGTGGAGCAAGTCTCATGAACGATGTCATGTATTGTTAGCCCGGGCCGCTTCATCCCATCATACCGCAAGATGCAAAGTACACAAAAAGCAATTGATAATAAAAGCACCACCGCCCACAATGACCATTGTGTTCTACTCGTGCAACAGATCTACATATAGACACGGCTCTGATACCACTGTAGGGGTTCGTAGCATGGAAAACAAAAAAATTCTACCGCATGCGCACAAACAAAGCCAAGATCTATCTACTAGATTGTAGCAACGAGTCGATAGAAGAACTCACCCTCGAAGATTCCAAAGCGGTTAACGAGAGCAGATTCTCGTGGGTGATGTAGTCGCACTCTTGCCGATCAAGATTGCGTAGACGATCCCTCCGGCGCTGCGTTCCGGCAGCGCTTCCGCAGTCGGTCACACGTTCGGTACTCGATGAAGACCTTCCTCTCCCTTGTTCCAGCAGGCAGCGGAGGTTGTAGCACTCTCCTCGTGATTCCGGCAGCACGACGGCATGGTGTCGGAAGTAGAGGGGAGATCCCGCAGGGCTTCGCCTAAGCCAGAGCGAGTATGGTGGAGTATGAGATAGGCCTTGGCGATCTACGATTTAGAGGGCACCAAGGGGAGGGTGTGGCCGGTGGCTAGGGCTTGGGGAAGCCCCAAGTCAGCAACTTGGAGGAGCCCTAGGCGGCGGCAGCACTTTGGGTGGTGGCGCTTGGGGCTAGGGTTTTAGGTGTGAGGGGTAGGGGGCGCCCTACCCCTCCTTATATAGGTGGAGGGTGGCGGTTTGGGAGGAGGGAGTCCTCCTCCAACTCCTCCTCCTTGGCCGGCGGGTGGAGGGAGTGGGACTCCTACCCTAGGTAGGTTTCCTACTCTCCCTCCACTAAGCAAACTTCAGATTTGACTTTTCAAATTGGCGTTTGACTTTCAAACTTGGATTTGATTTCTCTCATCATATTGCCCAGCCAAGTGACCTAGTACATGATGCAACCATTCCACATTGTCATGAGACATCCATGTACCCTTCCCCCTCCGAAGTGCCGGACCTTCCAGACCCTTCTAGAACATTCCTGGTGAAAACACCGGAATCATTTCCGAACTCCGAAACAGGACTTTCCTTATATGAATCTTATTCTCCGGACCATTATGGATCTCCTCGTGATATACCGGATCCCATCCGAGACTCTGAACAACATTCGGTCTCTTACTCATCATTCCATAACTACTCAACAACATCGAATCCTTAAGTGTGTCTCCCTACGGTTCGTGAATTATGCGGACATGATCGAGACACTTCTCCGATCAATAACCAATAGAGGAATCTGGAAATTCATATGGCTCCCACATATTTCTACGATTACTTTGCAATCGAATGAACCACTTACATACGATACCAATTTCCCTTTGTCTCACGATAGTTTACTTATCCGAGGTTTTGATCGTCGGTATCTCTGCATACCTAGTTCAACCTCATTACTGATAAGTACTCTTTTCTCGTTCCCGTGATATGTGATCCCTTGTGAGCCAGTCACATGCTTGCAAGCTAATTGGATGACATTCCACTGAGAGGGCCCAGAGTATATCTATCCGTCATATGGATGTACAAATCCCACTCTTGATCCATGTGCCTCAACCCATACTTTCCGAACACTAAATGCCACCTTTATAGCCACCCAGTTATGATGTGGTGTTTGATGTAATCAAAGCATCCTTCTGGTGATGGTGATTAACATGATCTCATGGTCGAAGGAATTAGGTTACTATGTATCAGAAAGCTTATAGCAAACGAACTATTAAAATGACTTGATCTTTATGCTATGCTTATCTATAGGAGTATGTCCATCATACCATTATCCTAATGATATGATCTTGTTGTTAACAACATATCAATGTTCATGATCGGGAAACCACGATCATCTATTAACCAACAAGCTAGTATTACAAAGAGGCTTTACTAGGGACTCTTATTTAGTTTACAAATCACACAAGTATTAATGTTTCCAGTTAATACTATTATAGCATGAATGTAAACATTTATCATAAACACAAAGATATAATAATAACCACTTTTATTATTGCCTCTAGGGCATATCTCCAACATTGACTTTGCAGCCCAAGAAGCTCTTGGCCATCTCGTCCACTTCGTCTCGATATGCCGCCATCATAGGGTTCCGCGCATTCCAGGTGCCAGTCACCTGCTGGGCAACCAAGTCGGAATCTCCACAGCAAACTATGCGCTTGATGCCAATATTCTTGGCTACGCATAGTCCGTGAATGAGTGCTTCATACTCCGCCATGTTGTTCGTAGCCTCGAAGTGGATTTGCAGAACGTAGTGTAGCTTGTCGCCAGTTGGTGACTGTAGCAATACACCAGCCCTCGAGCCGTTGAGCAGCTTTGATCCGTCAAAGTGCATCACCTAGTACTCTGGTTCCGGCAACAGAGTAGCATCTGGCATCTCCGTCCAATATGCGATAAAATCCGCCAAGGCTTGTGACTTGATAGCGTCGCATCTCTTATAGGCGATTTCGAAGGCGGCAAGTTCAATGCCCCACTTTGCGACCCTTCCCGTAGCGTTGCTGTTCTTGATAATGTCGAATAGTGGAGTTTTGCTCACCACTGTGATTGGGTGCTCCTGAAAGTAATGCCTCAGCTTCCGAGAAGTAAGGAATACTCCATAAGCTATCTTATAGTAGTGCGGGTAACACTGCTTGGACTCTGTCAAGACCTCGCTCACATAGTAAACTGGTCGTTGAACTCCATGCTCATAGCCTGGTTCCTTTCGCTCTACCACGATGACGATGCTGATTACCCGGTTGGTTGCCGCCATGTAAATTAACATGGGATCTCCAGGCTCGGGTGCTATAGGGATGGGCGCTGACGAAAGACTCTCCTTGAGCTGCTTCAATGTTGCATCTGCTTCGTCCGTCCATGTAAATTTGTCCGCCTTCTTCAGCAACTTGTACAGCGGCAGGGCCTTCTCTCCAAGTCGGCTGACGAACCGACTAACTGCTGCAACACAACATGTTAGTCGTTGAATGTCCTTTAGGCATGTCGGGCGATTTATGTTTAAGATGGCCTTGATTTTCTCTGGGTTGACCTCGATTCCATGCTGGTAAACGATGAAGCCCAACAATTTGCCGGCTGGAACCTCGAAGACGCACTTCTTAGGGTTAAGCATCATGTTGTATTTCCGGAGATTATCAAAGGTTTCTTTTAAGTCGGAGATTAAGTCATTCGACTTTTTAGACATCACCGCGTTATCGTCCACATAGGCGTGAACGTTCTGACCAATTTGGTCGTGAAGGCAACGTTGCATTGTCCGCTGGTACTAGCACCTGCATTTTTTAGCCCATAGGGCATCGTAACATAGAAAAACGTGTTGTATGGGGTAGTGAACGAAGTGGCCAATTGGTCCGACTTCCTCATCTTGATCTGGTGGTATCCTGAGTATGCATCGAGAAAACACAAAAGTTCCGAGCCAGCCGTCGAGTCAATGACTTGGTCAATGCGAGGCAAAGCAAACGGATCTTTGGGGCATGCCTTGTTCAAGCCGGTGTAACCAACGCACATTCTTAATTCTTTGGTTCACTTTTTGGGGACAAGTACAGGATTGGCCACCCATTGGGTGTGAAGGACTTCTCAGATAAAACTAGCCTTAAGTAACCTAGCTATCTCTTTGCCTATGGCGCATCTCTTCTCATCTCCAAAGCGTCGTAGAGGTTGCTTCACTGGTTTGCATTTTGGATCAATGTTTAAGCTGTGCTCGGCAAGTTCCCTAGGTACACCTTTCATGTCGGTAGGTTGCCAGACAAATATGTCCCTATTCTCACGGAGGAACTCGACGAGCGCGCTTTCCTATTTGGGATCTAGGTTCGTCCCAATGGCAGTGGTCTTGGAGGCATCGCCTACCGCAAGTTCCACCGGCTTGGTCTCGATGGCGGCCTTGAATGCAGGATCGGAGTCGGAAATCTTTTTCTTTGACGCGGGCATCTTTGAGTCATCGACCTTGCTCTGGATCTCTTTGAATTCTTCGCTGTAGAGGACAGCTTCCGCGAAGGCTGCTTCATTAATCTCACAGTCCCTTGCCTTGGTAAAGCTTCCGGATACGGTGATGACACCGTTTGGTCCGGGTATCTTGAGTTTGTTGTAGATGAAGCATGGCTTGGCCATGAAGGTGTGGAATATGTCGCGGCCGAATATGACGTGGTACATGCTCTTGAAGGGGACCTCCTCAAAGGTCATGCGCTCTTGGCGATAATTATTAACATCGCCAAAGGCAACCTGAAGTGTGATGCACCCAAGGGACCGAGCCTCCCGACCAGTAACTACGACGTGGAAGATGGTGTTGGTCCGCCTTAGGTTTGCCTCCGTCAAGTTCATCTTCTGCAGTGTATCCAGGTACATGATGTTGATGCTGCTTCCACTATCCACCATACACTTGGTGAACTCCACGCCGTCAATCAAGGGGTTGATGACCATGGCGTATTGATTCTCCGTAGGGATGAGGTCTGGGTGATCCTTCCTGTCCCAAGTAATTGGAACTTCCGACCAGCGCAGGTACTGGGGAACTGGGGGTAGAGTGGCCATCAGTATCCTCATAGAGGTCTTTTGTTGTTGGATGGTGGGGGTGCCAAGGAAAGTGTGGTAGACTGGCGCCTTCTTCACGAAGGGGTTCTTGCCTTTGTCGTCGCTCTTGGCGGCATGCTTGGGGTCAACATCCTCGTCCATGTCACTTGAATCCTTGGACTCCTCCTCCTTCTTCTTCCCTTTTCCCTTGCCTCGCGGTCTGTTCTTCTGACATCGCTTGTAGACGAACTCCGGGTCTTCCTTGAGGTCGTTGACGAACTTGCAGTGTCGATTGGTATGGGTGGCCTTGCCGTTGACATCGAGGTGTACGAGGCACGACATATCACGATACTCTTTGTAGGTTTGGGGAACACGGAGCGGTGCCGAGGTATTTTCACTTCCTCGCTGCTGCCCACGACCAGCTCCCCGTCCTCGGCCACGTCCACCGTCACCTCGTCCTGCAAAGGTCATGGTGACCATGTCGGGAGTTTGCTTTTCTTTTGGAGCGGTTTTCCGCTTTGTGCTACTGTTCCTCTGAGCTTGAGTTGGAACGGCCGTTGCCGGCAGAGAGCCGCGAGCATCATCGTCGGTAGCTGCGAATTCACTAGCCAAGTGAATTATCTGGTTCAAGTCAAGCTGGTGATTGTCCTGCAAGCGCTTCAGCTTATGTCGGAGCATCGTGCCCCTTTCCAACCCATCGATGAAGGCGGCCATGGCGGTCTGAGTGTGCACTCCCGCGCAGGAATTCTTCATATCCAGCCAGCGGGAGAGGTAGGCGCGAGATGTCTCGTCTTTCTCTTGTACGCATCGCTATAGATCGCCAACAGTGCAGGGTCGTTTGTACGTACCCTCGAAGTTCTTGGTGAACGCTTCTTGCATGTCCAACCAATTGCAGATGGATTTCTCTGGCAAGTCATCAATCCATTGACGGGTTGTGCCCGCCAACATCAATAGGAGGTACTTGACGGCAACGTTGGGGTTACCCCCGGCAATTTCTACCGCGTTGCCGTAATCCTGCAACCATGTAGTTGGCTTAGCGGTGCCGTCATAGGGCTTCATGGTCTTGTCAATCCGGAAACCTTTGGGGTAAGTTGCGGACCGTATCGCAGATCCAAAGCAACGTGGTCCCAGGTATGGTCCTTCCCGGGCCTTGTGGATCTTATCAATCCACGAACATGCGTCGTACGGCTCCGGGTTTTTCTTCTTCTTGTCAACAGGGGATGGGCTGCGTGAACGACACGGGCCTCCTCCGCCATGGTGACTGCTAGGAGGCGACGGAGGCGGAGGTGGCGGTGGGTTAGCCTTCTTGCTATTACCATCCTGCGACGCCTCACACTTGTTGTGATTGCTTGCCGGACGCGGAGGGTCATGGCGCGACATGCTTTTATGTCCTTGGTTGCGCTCTCCGTCATGACGGGTCTGCTCCGTGTTGTCGCGGATGACGATGTCGCTCTGCCTTGGCGGGGGCATATCCGTACGATGGTGAGCCTTGGGGTCTTCGCGATGTCGGGGGATCAGGGCGGTGGCAATGGGCGACGAGGTCGGGCCTTTTCTCCACGGTCGGAGGATATGGGGATAACATCCTTCCTGTTGCGTGCATCCCTCCGTCTTCGTTCTGATGAAACCGTCTGCGATCCGACATCAAGAGGAGATCTGTCCCTTGGCGGCTTATGCTGGCTAGACTGGCAAAACGCTGGGTCAGACTCAAGCCTCTGACAGGTGGCCTTTTCCTGCTGCTTTACCGCCTTGGCCACTAGGTCATAGACCTGGTCCACTTCCTTGGGCGATCTATCTTGCTCCAGAAGGGTCTTGGCAACGGCGAGGTTGAGGAGTGGAGTGGGCATCACCTGTCTGCCGTCACTGTCAATGTATGGCTTAGCTTGTGCCGGCTTCGGGGGAGCCCATCCTAGGTTTTGCCGTACACCAGGATCGTTGATGACGCGAGCGGGATCTTTCTTGGCCTTCTACTGCTGCAGCAGAGTCTTGTACTCGGCCTCCATTGCTCCGGCTTTCTCTATGGATTTCTGCGTGTTGGACAGATCTCGATCTAGCTTAGCGCCTTGCTCCGCAATGGCCTGCGCTTCCTCCAGCAGCTCCTGGCGCTTCTCGTCAAGCTGGGTCACGTTCCGGATATGAGCTACAGTCAGTGGCTCAACGAGGAGATTGTCGTACATCACTCTATCAGCTGGAGTAACTTGGGCAGCAGCAGACGTAGATGCTGGAGGCGGCAAGTTTGCGGTGTTGTTGTTGCTCGGGCCGGTGCCGAGTTCTTGCGGCTGTTGCACTGGGTTACGCGGAGGGGGCATGACCTTTGCGCGATCATCGTCGGCAGCAATAGGTGGTCCCTTCTCCTTGTCCAGCGCTGTAGGCGGAGCTCGTCCGGGTTGATCTTCATCCATCGCCGTCCCAATAGTGACGAACACCTCTCGAGACGTTTGGCTTGCTCGTCGCGTGTGTACTCCTCCTCCGTCTCCTGCATGGCGGAGTCTAGTTCCTCTGGGCTGAAATCTATCTCCTCTGAATCTGCACTGAAGTCGGCGTATAGCGCGTCAATCATAGAGTCAGAGGGTGACAGGACTTCCTGGATGACGGGCGGTGGAGGTGCAATAGCGGCGACGATGACTGGAGGTGGCGGCGCGTCTGGAGCGATGGTGGCCGGAGGCGGTGGTGGCGGAGGCTGAATCGGAGGGGCCCCGTCAATGAGCGCAAGTGATGTCTGAGCTGCCGCTTCGGCCTCCGCATAGTTGTTGACGGTGTTCACCATGCCTTCAAAGGTAAGGCGTCCCGACGCCTGCTGCCGTCTTAGAGAATGCCAGAGGAGCGTGCCATGGTCCAGTCCTTCCACAAAGTGATACATAGCATCATCATTGGGGTAGTGGGCCAGATCGGCTCGTATACGGAGCCACCTGGCCAGTTAGTCGCGGGGGTTTTCGCCCTCTTTCTGAACGCAACGCGCCAGATCGAAGATGGTAACCATGCCGACGAACTTGGATCTCTGTTGTCCAGATGCACGGGAGAAGCCGGCGGACTTGCAGCGATCTTCCACCGTTATATCCTGCACAGGGGCGGTTTGGGTGGGCCTTGAATTTTTCTGATCTTTGCCGGCAAACTCTGAAGAGAGATCCGACATTGATCCTTCCGCGAACGTATCCTGCCCCTAGGCGGTCCGTGCGGGCCTTGATGCTCCTCCGACTCCCAGGTAACTAGTGCCCGAGTTAGTTTCGCCAATGAAGAGGTGGATGTCTCCGATAGGAACGATCGAACACCACGTAGGGTTCGTCTTCGCCGGGATCCAGAGCTTGTTAGGAGGGACGATCGGAACGTTGCCGGAGAATAGAACACGACCGATGGCTACGGTTTTACCGATTCCTGCGAAGATCTTGGTCCTCGCCCGCTGAAGAGCCTGAAGCGCATCTTGCCCCACGGTGGGCGCCAACTGTCGTGGTATTGCCGACGAGTATGCCATGAAGGGGTCCTCACAGTGCGTATTTAGAGACGTGGGGGAAGGCGGACGGTTGATGGGTACGAGGTAACACAGCTTACCCAGGTTCAGATCCCACAACGGTGGCGGAATCCTACTCCTGCTATTAAACACTATAATGGCAATACACCGAGTTACAGAGATAGGTTCGCTGTGCGAGGTGTATGCTAATCGCTACTTGGTCATGCCTTAAAGGATCCCATAGTCCCGACTTATATAGTCGCCAGGTCCTAGGGTTACAGGGAAAAGTCCTAGCCGGACAGGTTACAGAGTCCTACACCGTCTATTACTAGTCTTGCGTGTCTTGTACTCTAAGGCTCCGGGTACGCTGGTGACTCCACCGTAGCCTTCCTTTATCCGGAATAGCCCTCCCTTCTGGATCCATCTAACTGGGCCGCCTAGCAGGCCATGGGCCATGCTACCAACTGTGGGCCACCCGGGTTATCCGGATAGGAGACATGCTATGAGGATACCCATATAGCATATCCCCAACAGCGGGCAACAAGATCCTGCCTGTGGGTGCCTCACAGGACCTACTGATGGCATACCACCTGCTCCTCATTGAAGAGCATAAAAAGCAGGTGAAGATGCAAGAGGTGCTTGACAAACGCAAGCAAGCAGCTTCGGAGTCCAGCACACTGCGAGCTGCGCTCTCAGCCGTCGGCGGCTCCAGCTCGCACGGTAACCACGACAACAAGCACCGTTCTCGCGTAGAGAACATGGACCCTGCCGCGCGTCGTGAGGTGACCCGAACCCTCAACACATCCTTCATGGAGATGGACGCCAACGGCAACGTCATCCCGAAGACGCCGCAAGCTGCGATCATGGCAGCCACCACATACCTCGTGTACCATCCACCTACGGTGGGGACCCGAAGAGGGCCATGCACAACTCCGCACTAGCCGGACTCGGACTCGTTGGAGCTGCGCTCCACGGGGAAGCTCCTGAGGAGCCGAAGAAGAAGGCTGCGGTTAGGTTCAACCACAGTCCCACACCTTCATTCAACGAGGAAGAACACGATCTACCTCGACGGCACAAGAGATCACGACATCGCAGTCGCGACTACGACGCTCGAAGCAAACTCACCCAACGCAAGATCGACAAGGCACGCGCCAAACGCGTGTGCTCATCCGAATCCGAAGAGGACGACGACGAAGGAGAACTTTGCGGAGCTCGATGCTTCAGCAGATCCGTTTGGTGGACGTGGATGCCGCGGAACTTCAAGCCTCCTTCAGACACTCCAAAGTTTGATGGCACGCAGGACCCTAAGGCGTGGCTCGGCGACCACCTGTCATCCGTCAAGCTGCACGGCGGAAACAAAAACACCGTCCTGCAATGCCTTCAGCTGCAGCTGACAGGCGCAGCCCGGATCTGGCTCAGCAGCCTATCCTCGGGATCCATCCGAAGCTGGGAGGAACCGGCGTATAGTTTCATCCGAAACTTCAAGGGCACCAGCAAGAGGCCAGCCTCGATCGAAGAGCTGAGGGCCTGCACCCAGCGAACAGGTGAATCCATTCGCTCGTATATACTACGCTGGTCCAACACCAAGAACTCCACGGCGCACATCTCTGAGGAGAGAGAAATCAACGCCTTCAAGGATGGCGTCAAACTCTAGGACTTCAAGGAAGAACTCGGACGCGTCAAGCCCAAGACACTCGACCACCTCATGGACATCACCAACAGGTGGGCAGATGGTGAGGACTCCATCCACCGAGCACACTCGGAGGAGGAAGATGACTACGGCCGCCGACGCGAGCGTCGTAGCAAGCAAAGATCGCGCGTCTATAGCGACCGCGACGGACCCGACATGGTCACGGCTGGCTACGACGAGCGCCGCAGCAGCGGCGGATATCGTGGAAACAATTTCCACGATGGAGGACGCCCAGCGCAATCATGGCAACGTCGCGACCACGACGACGGACCCTCGGCATACGACTAGTTGTCAGGCCCATGCACCATCCACTTCTACATCGACAAGTAGGATGGTAAAAAGAAGGCAAGCCACATGCTCAAAGACTGCCGTGAGTTCCAGAAACTCAGCGAGAGCATGTCCCAGATGAGGCAGCAAGCCCCGAACCCTGGGTACGGGCACACACCCGCACCAGGTGACATCGCCCACGGAGCTCCTCCACCACCACTTGTGGGACCTTCGAATCACCCAATCGCACCCGCACAGAACAACGGCGGAAATGGGTAACCCGTGCCGAAAGGGTCCTTGATGATCCAAAAGGGGCGCCCAACAAATAGGGTGCAAAATAAAATCACTCGCCAAGTCAGCTTGGTTGTGACCGCTCCACCTGCCATCCCTGAGTACCTCAGCGGTTCGGAGTCCTGCATCACGTTCAGCCATTCGGATCACCCCCGCCAGATCCCTCGCCCAGGTCATGCTTCCCTGGTGCTCAAGGCGCAGATCGGAGGGTTTGAGATGAGCCGCGTATTCATGGACGGTGGCAGCGACATCAACCTAATGTTCGCCAGCACCTTAGCAGCAATGCGTATCCTGCTGTGCAGCCTGGAACAATCCGACACAACATTCCACGACATCGTCCCAGGGAAGGGCATATTCCCCCTGGGAAAGATATGGCTCGACGTCATCTTCGGCAAGCCCGATAATTTTCGATGCGAGCGACTCGAGTTCGAAGTGGTGGACTGGCCATCACAATACCACGCCATCCTCGGGCGCGTGACATTCGCACGGTTCCTGGCAATACCGCACTACGCATACCTGCTACTCAATATGCCAGGACCTAGGGGCGTCATCATGGTCCACCGGAGCTTCACCCGATCGGATCACTGCAACAGGGACTTCAATAGAATCTCCTAGTCATTCGGCATGCAGGAGGAGCTCGTAAGGCTCCGAGAGGTGACAGACAATGGGGCACCCCTAGTCTCAAGGAAGAACACACCTGACATGTCGTTCGACTCAACAGTCAACACGAAGAAGGTGCAGGTCCACCCGACAGATGCCTCCAAGACGGCGTTGATCGCCAACGACCTCAACCCCGCATAGGAAAGCGCGCTCGTTGAATTCCTCCATGAGCGCTGGGAAATCTTTGCCTGGTGTCCTGCGGACATGCCAGGAGTTCCCAGGGAATTCGCCAAGCATGCAATTAACGTGTTTCTAGACACCAAGCCCGTCAAACAGTCCATCCGACAACTGTCCGAGCCACGGGCCAAAGCCATCGGAGTCAAGGTCAACAGACTGCTCGACGCTAACTTCATCAGAGAGATCAAGGAGAGCGAGTGGCTGGCCAACACCGTGATGGTCCCTAAAAAGGACACGAACATCCTAAGGATGTGCGTGGACTTCACATCGCTGAATAAGCACTATCCGAAGGATCACTTCCCTCTCCCTCGGATCGATCAGATCATCACTTAGACTGCAGGATGCGAGAAACTCTCCTTCCTCGACGCCTACTCAGGCTACAACCAGATTTGGCTGAAGGCCGAAGATCAGGAGAAAACGGCGTTCATCACGCTGTTCGGAGTGTTCTGCTACAACACAATGCCCTTCGGGCTGAAGAGCATGGGTGCCACGTACCAGCGGTGCATGCAGGCATGCCTGAAGAACCAGATCGGCCGCAACATACAAGTCTATGTCGACGACATAGTAATCAAAACAAGGGAGGCCAAGACACTAATCGATGATCTTCGCGAGACGTTCAAAAACCTTGATCGATACAAGATCAAGCTAAACCCAGAAAAGTGCGCCTTCGGCATCCCATCTGGCCAACTGCTAGGCTACTTCATCTCCCAGCGAGGGATCGAGGCGAACCCTAAGAAAACCCGAGCCATAATGGCCATGGAGAAGCCGAAGAACCTCAAAGGAGTCCAACAGCTCGCTGGGCGAATCGCGGCGTTGAGCAGGTTCATCAGCCACATGGGCGAAAAAGCCCTGCCTTTCTATCAGCTGCTACGCAAAGCAGACAAAATCGAGTGGAGGCCCAAAGCGGACGACGCATTCGAAGATCTGAAGCGGCTGCTCTCCACCTCGCCCGTCCTGGTCACGCCAAAGGAGCGCGAGCCTCTACTGCTATACATAGCAGCTACACACCAGGTGGTAAGCACCATGCTCGTGGTCGAACGACCCGAAGATGGCAAGACCCATGGGGTCCAACGCCCAATCTACTACTTCAGTGAGGTATTGACACCGACAAAGCAGAGGTACCCTCACTACCAGAAACTCTCCTACGGTGTGTTCATGACGGCTCGTCGGCTGAGCCACTACTTCCAGGAGCATCAGGTGATGGTCGTCAACGAAGCACCCCAGAACAGCATCCTGAAGAACCCGGAGGCCAGAGGACGCGTGGCCCTATGGGGCATCGAGCTGTCACCTCTAGACATAGTCTATGAGAAGCACCATGCGATCAAGTCCCAGGTCCTTCCGGACTTCCTCGTCCACTGGATGGAGCTGCAGCTGCCGGATACCCTGGACATGACAAAGTCATGGACGATGCACTTCGACAGCTCCAAGCGCGAGGCAGGAGCAGGAGCCGGGGTAATACTAACATCCCCGCAGGGCGACAAGATGAAGTACGGCCTCCGGATGAAATTTCGAGCTTCCAACAACGAAGCCGAATACGAGGCCCACATCCACGGCATGAGCATGGCCAAGATCTGCGGCACAACGCGCCTAGTCATCTACGGTGACTCAAATCTCGTCGTTCAGCAGATGATGAACGAGTGCGATGCGCACGCCGCCAACATGATTGCGTACCGTGCACTCTACAACTCACTCGAAGGAGACTTCGACGGCTGCGAGCTTCGACACGTTGGAAGAGAAAGCAACGAAGAGGCCGAAAGACTCGCCAACATCGGCTCCACCTACGCACGGGTGCCATTAGGTGTGTTCCTTGAACAGATCTGCGTGCCATCCATCAAAAGGAAATTCCCCAAGGGATCACCCGAAGAAGCAGAGTACTCGGGGGCTGCGCTACCCGAATGACAGGAAGGACCAGGAAAACTCGACATAGAGGTCGCAGTGGTCAACCTGATGCAGGTCATGGCAGTCAAAGAAACATGGACACAGCCATACCTCCGATACCTGATAGACAGGGAACTGCCTGATGACCCGACAGATGTCCGGCGCATATCTCGCCAGTCCAAGGCCTTCACCATCATCAATGGCGAGCTGTACAAGCGCATCATTTCGGGTGTACTCCAAAGGTGCATCACCATCGGTGACGGCAAAACTATCCTCCAAGACATCCACGAGGGCATCTGTGGCCATCATGCGGGCAGCTGCGCCCTCGTCGCCAAAGCTCTGTAAGCTGGGTTTTACTGGCCAACGACAATGAATGACGCCAAGGACATCGTACGAAAGTGTAACAGGTGCCAGAGGTTCGCAGACAAACCACACGCACCCGGATCAGAGCTCGGGCCCATACCCCTAGCCTGGCCCTTCACCCAATGGGGCCTCGACATGATCGGCAAACTGCCCAAGTCCTCGAAAGGAGGCCACGTCTACCTCTTGGTCGCAGTCGACAAATTCACCAAGTGGATCGAGGCCATGCCCGTTACTAATCAAAAGGGTAAAACAACTATGAAATTCTTCGAATCCATAGTCTACAGGTTTGGCGTACCGCACAGCATCATCACCGGCAATGGGCCAAACTTCATCTTCAAAGAATTCCAGGACTTTTGCGAAGGCCTCGGGATCAACATAACATACGCCTCAGTGGCGCACCCGCAAACGAACATGTAGGTCGAAAAGGCCAACGGCCTTGGCGGCGGCGGCATCAAGAAACGACTGATGAGCCCGCTCCAGCGACTTGCGGGAGCCTGGCCAGAAGAGCTACCCTCCGTCCTTTGGAGCCTGCGCACAATGCCAAATAGCTCAACTGGCTACACACCTTTCTTCATGGTGCACGAAGCCGAAGCCGTGTTGCCTGCAGAAGTACGCCACAAGGCACGCACTCGAAGACGGCCGCACTCGAAGACGTCGTCGATACACTCGATGAGGCACGCGACATCGCTGCAGCCCGATCGACGGTCTACCAGCAGAGCCTCCGCAACTATCATAGCCGCCGGCTGCACCCAAGGTCCTTCGTCGAAGGAGACCTAGTCTTACGACTCAAGCAAGAGCGACCGAAGAAGATCGAGTCACCCTGGGAAGGACCCTACGTCATCACCGAAGTCATCCCAGGTGGCGCCTATCGCCTCAAGCATGTGGAGTCTGGAGTCGCATACTCCAACCCATGGAACGTCGCGCAACTACGACGCTTCTACCCCTAGCTATCTCCCCTTTACTTTCAATAAGGCTATTCAGCCAAGGCTACTCAGCCGAACAATGTACCTCCTCATTACGATATGAATAAAAGTTAAGTGTCTCGCCCCAAAATTTATCTTTCACTCGCACTCCTTTATGCTACAACACACTCGGGGGCTCCCCCTCACCTCACGACTTCATCGATTGAGAATAACGCATGTACACCTGAGTAGCTGATCATGTCAGGCTAACGAAAAGGGCATGCATACAAACAAAGCACAACGTGCTAAAAACAATCAACCTTTACATCAAAGGGCATAACACGCCCAGTCGAATATATACAAATTTTACATCTATCTTTTTACAGGTCCTACCTATTCTGAAGAATCACCTGCGCACGATGCTCAAAGAGATCTACAACTTGCTGGGCATACTGCCTTACAGCCGCATAGTGCGGACGCATGTCCCACATGCCACCATCTGGCCGAGGAGGCGGCCCAGCCGCAACAGCAGCAAGATCTACATCATGGCGATGCAGCCAAACGAGGGAAAGCGCGGCCTTCACCCCCGCAACCAACTGATGCCGCACCAACTCCCTGACATGATGCACATCTTGAAACTTCGCCAGCAAGCCCTAGAGAGTCGATGGCGCCTCATCCAGGGGAAACATTACATGCAGAACTGACGCCAAGGAAGTCTTCACTTGCCACAGAACCCGTGACACCTAGTGAACACGATCCTGCACAGTCGCAAGGACCATGGCACGATCGCGGTCCATCCAAAAAAAGCCACCGGCTTCCATATCTTGTTGTGTCAAGCAATTGATTAGAACAACAACGTGCTCCTTTTCCTCCCTAGGAACAAGGTTAGCACCTGCAACACCTACAAAGTAAGATGACAAGCCAACAGGCGCATCCGAAAATGAGCAGCAGCTCGAAGAAACTTACACTGAAGTTGTTCGGCCAAAAGCCGCAACTCCCCCATCAGATACTCCTCTCTGGCGGCGCCTCGCTCCGCCTTTGACTTCCAAACATCCGCATGGCCTCGGGTGCCCAGCAACTCCTTCTCAAGACTACAGACACGGTCACGAAGAAATACAAGTTGCGACGCATCATCCAAGGATGGTCGCAGCTGCAGAGCAAACGAAGTATCGACGAGATCATCACCCGAAGGTCCCTAGAGGAAAAGAGACAAGGATATGAACAAACACACGAATGAGCAATAGCTCGAAGATTCATTATATACAACAAAAGCCACTGCGTGGCACAAGCAGTGTTTGTAAATATATTACAACAAAAGCAGACGAAAACTATCCTACAACTATAAGGCCTAAGCAGCTGCATCCTGAGTGGCCTCGGAGCCGGATTGCCTGCTCTTGGCCTCTCCCTGCTGCCTCACCGCGTACTCCGCCAGCAGGTCAATCAGCTTCGGCCCATAGCGTTTATAGCGGGCAGCATAGAGGGCAAAAGCTACCTCGGATCCGTCAGGAGCTGTTGGCATCTGGGAGGTGACCCGATGAAGATCCAGCTCTGCTCCAGACGCCATGGCTATCGCTAGCCCCATGGACGCGTCGATGCCCTTCTCCTTGCACTTGTACACCGCGAGCGCCTCGGCTGACAGCGCATCCGCCAACAAGTCAACATCCTCGAGGGCAACGCCCTTGGGGACAAGCTCCTTGTAGAAGCGCCCAAGAACCTCCTTGGCTTTGGCAAGAGAGCCAACCACAGTGCTGCAGCGGTCTTTGACCGTCGCAGTAGCATCATCCAGAGCACCGCCATGCTCCAGAGCACTGCGGTCAAACTCAATGCCCGCGGCATCTAGATAAACGGAAAAGGCAAAGTGAGAATCAAACAAAAGCAGAGAGACAAGGAAGCTGAAAAGGAACAAGTAACAGACGAAATTACTCACCCGAAATAGCCTTGGCAGCATCCATCAGCTTGTCGGCTGCATCCTTCTCGCGCGAAGCCGTAGCGGTGGCGATCTGCTCCTCGCGGTCCGTAACCTCTTGCTACAGGCGCTCCTTGGTCGCAGTTGCGTCGGCCAGCTCCTGCTCGAGGCGCTCCTTAGCGCCAATGGCGTCCTTAGCTTTTTTATCCGCTCGCCAAAGGCTCTTTTTGAGAGCATCAAGCTCACGGAGGGCAGTATTATTTTCATCTGCAAAAAGCAACAAGAACATGTGTGAGTTTTATAAGCTAGCAAGAAGACGAAGAAGTAGAAGACCTAGTTACGGATGTACCTTGAATCCGCTGGAGGCTGGCCTCCAATGCCAGATGCTGCTTCACCATCTGGTTGGCGCCTTGCACAAAAGGCTGCGAGAAGAAGCAACTTATCAGGAAAAGGGCTCGGGGGCTGCGCCCAAGAAGCGAGCAAAACAAAATCAAGCACACAAAAAGCGCTCCGGGGCTCCCCCCCGAGACACGCACAAAACAGAAGCACTGATCAGCAGATCATACGAAAAGCGCTTAGGGCCTCCCCCCACGGCGAGAACAAAAACACTTACATGATCATACGGAGACTCCGAAGGTCCGGCTGTAGTCTTCTGGGAGATGATCACCCGAGCCTCCTGTGGAGAGGGGTTCGGAGCAATGCCCTCAGAGGTGGCCACCATATGAGAAGGAGGAGGCGTAATCTTCGACTCCCCCACCATCTCCTGAGTTCCATCGCTAAACGAGCCATCAAAGGAGTGGCTACAAAAGAAAACACTAGTCAAATACAAGCAAGCAACAATGAAAGAGAGCAAAAGGCGACCGAAGGTACTTACGAGTCCATATCACTCAAGTTGAAGACATGCAAGGTCCTCTTGCCCTTCTTATCTTCCTTCTTCTCTTCCTTCTTCCGCTTTGCCGGCGGCTGCGGCGCTACAGCCTGCATAGGCATGGCCGAAATAGGGGAGGAAGAACCACCATCACCTCCACTGTGACGCACAAGGCATGGCAGGTTCCTAGGGGTCGGCGGAGTCGAAGCATCCGACGATTCGCTCGAGTTCCGTGTCCGCTTTTGGGTCTGCTCCTCGCTCGACCCAAAGGTTTCTTCAACCGGTGATCGCGCCGAAGGAAGCTCAGACATAGAGTCCACTACCTCATTGTCCGGTGCATCCGGAAAACGTTCGGGTAGTGGAGGCACCATGCATGTACCTTGAAATCCTGCACAAAGGAAACAAACTTTCAGAACAAAGAAGTAAAAGAAAACACAGTCAGAAAAAGCGCTACGCGCACGTCCCAGATCTACACCTGCAGCACTGGTCGAGAGGCGCTGAACGGAGGGGTCAGCGGTCTCCCGGGAAGGTCCTCTTCAGCTTTGGACTTCAACAGCGACCGAAGGACTCTGTCGAGGTCCCCCTTGGAGAGCTCCTCAGCCGCAACTCTCGTCGGGTCATGGCGGCCAGTATAAAGGAACATCGGGTGCGCCCTAGCCTGGAGCGGCTGCACCCGACGTTTGAGGAAGGTGCGGATGATATCCACACCGTTAACCTCTTTCTCCGGAATCACCTGGAGGTCCTCTACCCGATGATAGAGCTCCTCTATCTCCTCCACCTCACCCTCCAGGATGTGGTTCTTCCAGTACCTCTTTGGCTGGATTGTCTGGGTGGAGTCGAAAGGGGCAAGGCCAAAGTTTTGCCCGTCCACTATGGAGTCGCGGATATAAAACCACCTCCTTCGCTAGTATTGGACGGACTCAGACATCGAAAAGAAAAGAAGAGAAAATTGGATCGAAGGGAAATAATGCAGCCACCGATCGGATAAACTCCGTCGGAGCCGGATTGCCTCTTCACGGAATAGAGCTTCCGGAAGAGGCCAAAGTGCGGCTCGATACCGAGCCAGTGCTTGCAGAAGGTGATGAAACCGACGATGTGGAGAAGAGAATTTGGTGAGAGATGATGGAGTTGGATGTCATAGAAAAAAAGCAGTCCACGGAGAAAATCGTGGACTAGGAGAGAGAGGCCCCGAAGGATAAAAGCAACAAACATGACCCGAAATCCTGTAGGTGGATGGGGAATTACCTCGTCGCCGGGAATCTTGATGGCCTCCTTGTCCAGCGGGATCAGATCCCGCTCATGAAGCTTGCTCAGGTCGCTCTCGCGCATCTCCGACCGTCGCGAGCCACCGTCGGTGACGCGAGTGGCAGCGGTGCCCTTCTTGCCGCCGGCAGCAGTGCTGGTGCCCACTGTGGTGGAGGCCTTCTTCGGTTTCCCCATTGCAGTATGACGATGGCGGTTGTGTGAGCGCAGAAAAGAGGACGAGAAGGATCGAAGAACTTCCAACGCGCGGCGAGAAAAACTCAAGAAAGTGGAAGCGGTGAAAAATGAATGGCTGCGGTGAAAACAGACAAAATTTTCCCCACATATTATAAGGACGAAGACGATAAACATCGACCGTTCATCGGGAAGCCCTAGAGCCAACATCAAATCCAAGCCGTCCACGTGTCAGCACAGCAGCGAACCGTCGCTCGCACGCCATCCACTAAGCACGGAAACCGAGGAGACGCCGTAATTATAGCCACGTCGCGCGTGAACAGTCAACTCCAAGTCAGAAAGTGGGAACCACGATCATCCAGTTGCATCACCTCTGGCGCTGCAGACGCTTGAGGTCACCGATCGTCAGCACTGACGTCATCCAAGCTATACTAGCAACGCTTACAAATTTTTGGCCCAACAGCAAAAGTACTCACTCGAATCTATGATTCGAGCAACTACTCTGGGGCTACTCCTATCAGGAGAGTTGGCCGCGCACCCGAAGCATGAATAGTGTACTACGCCAATGAACTATTCTTCGAGTCCTACGTCGAGTCTACGACTCCACTACTGACTCGGGGACTACTCCCATAGGGAGGATCGATTCAAGCATCTAAAAAAATTGTGTCCTACGGACCTGAAGCAAACAAAGGCTGAATTAACGTCTCTGCTCGACTCTACGACTCGAACAGACACTCGGGGGCTACTCCCATAGGGAGAGCTGGTCGCGCACCCTATGAATTCTTCGAGTGCGATCCTTCGGATCAGAATGCAAAAACTTTTCGGCAACTTTGCCCCGATTAACGCTAAGTAAGAAGCATCCTCCTTGACCACCTGAAACACCTCCGCGGTGATAAAATTTTGGATGTTGTGTCTGCGACGCAAAGATAAGACCTACAAATACCATCTGATGGTCTGAAAACGCACACGACTGCACTCTGCTAGTAATAATTTGTGCCAACAGGCGCGATGAAAATCCCGACGGACGCGTTGGGTACATCATTCGAAAATTACTGGAATTCTACTACTGTAAGTCCTCAACGGCCTGAGTTGAATTACGCCAGCATTTGTTCCGGGTTCAAGTCAAGGGACTCGAATCTGAAGAAGATCGTGTTGTTTTGTCCTAAGACAGTTAACTGGCCTTGATCCGTCGGGAGAGTCAGGCACACGCATCAACAATCCCTACACACTAAAATCATTCTCCGATGAATAGAAAACAGCTGCACCCGAAAGATTGAAGAGTCCTCAGCCGAATCTACGATTCGACTGAACACTCGGGGGCTACTGACATGGTTATACCCTACGGGTACACGAATTCAGCATACCTGGTCCAGCCCAAGGAAGGCCCACGAAAATGTGCATGGCCCATGAAGATATTCGGGTGGACCAAACCCATGACGTCTTCGGATCCTTGGAGAGAAAGAATAGATTAGATAGAATATTCAAAGGGGCGAACCCTAAACCCTGTAACTAACTCAATCTGTGCCCAGGACCTGCCTCCTTCTATATAAAGGCTAGGAGGGCACGACGAGGAGGGCACCTCGCATACTGAAGGAAATATGCCCTAGAGGCAATCATAGAGATGATTATATTTCATATGTATCCATGAGTTATTATAAGTTTCCTTGAATATCCATATCAGGCAACTTGTATTGATTGACAATTATGTGAACTGTTTGTGAAACTCTTTACTTGTATGGTTATTTAATAGTTGTCCCTAGTCGGAGTTCATGTGAGGACACACGTGAATATTAGACTAGCACATCGATTGGTTTATGACTATGTTTCGCAAGTCATAGACATGGAGATGTCAAACCAATGATGTGGACACATGTTATGAACATGGGGTTGGACTGACCCAACATGAGACTGGCAAGTATACTTACAGCTCTCTCTACACATCGTGTACGTTTTGTCCTTAGACCTGAGATTGTCGCATGTACTTGAGATGTGGATCGACCTACTTTGGGGCTATCAGACGCTACTCCATAACTGGGTAGTTATAAAGGTAGCTTTTGGGTTTGTCCTGAAACATGCTGCAAGCCATGGTCAATCAAGATGGGATTTGCCCCTCTCTACTTGAGAGAGATATCTCTGGGCCCCTCGAGTGATCGGATCCAGAAATGCATGGTCGTGCTACATAAGGTTAAGAGTTAACCTAGTAAAGGGATTCCGAGTTACGGTATCAAGAAAGAGAGGTCGGCTTGGAGCTAGACCAAATATCGTGAGGCAAAGGGAAAGACATGTACTAAACCTTGTGATGGTTCGTCCGATATGATCTTTGTATGCGTTTAGGAGTTGGCACGTCTTGCTAGAGGCCGCTACCAACTATTGACAGAATAAGTGTATTCGTGTCATGTCTACACGTATATGAACCTATAGGGTCACACACTTAAGGGGATGGAAGCCTAATGAGGATTAGATCCGAATTAGACTAGGCTTAGGCTACTAATGGGCTGCTAATGTAGAAGCCCACTAGGGACGCCTATATAAGAGAGGGTGGTGCGAGCTGACCAAGGTTAGACCATTCCACCCAGCCGCCACACCTCACGCCTGTGTTGCACACGCGGACCTAGCAGTCCGACGTCTGGCGCTTCCACCCCGCACGTGTGAGTACCTCGGAGGTGCTGCATCTGTGTCACTTGGATGAGCAGCGCAAGGGGAGCTTCTCGTGGGACGAGGACAAGGAGGAGACGTGGAACGTCTGCGCTGCCTCTACGCGCTTCATCAATTCCGCAACTGCGCGTCTAGTGGTAATCCCGTGATCTATGACAACAATATTCCTGGTTTACGCGGTAGAAAATTTTGATTTGCGCTAGTGTAGCCTACCCGTATCCCTTTAGTGGTATCAGAGTCGATGTTGTTCAGTTATAGGCTCGGGATGTTCGCATATGGTGATATGCAGATTGATATGAATGATGTGATCGTTTATATGGCGGTGGTTCAGGATTGATCTAAGATCTTGCTTTCCATGATCGTGATTCTGAGGTTGTCGAACGACTTACCCCTACCGGTCGGTTTCCGCCATCAGGGTAGACAGTGACACATAAATCCTGTTGAATCATGCGAAGATCAATATGATTGATCGAATCAGAACCTAGATCTAAAATCGATGTACCGTGATCAAAGGAGTTTGATTGAATCGGGACAGGAGTCAGTTTATGGTAAATTTGATTCGCCGATCAAAATCCTTAAAGAAAATTGTGAAGATTCAATCTCTCATTTTCACGGTTTATGGTAAATTTGATACCGCGAGGGGCGCTGCCCCTTCGAACCCCGTAGGGGGAGACCCCCCTTAATCGTAGCCCCATTTGTATCTCGTTAAGGTAACTAGGTGCTGCTATGTCACATGATCCGGTAGAATGCGATTCTATGCATAACTTGTTTTTTGCAGGATGTATGTGATCAATATGGCCCATATATGTATGTGATGCATGTATGAAAATTTGCATGACCTGCGTGTCGTGAGTAGGGCAACACGGCTGGAGCCATATGTGTTGTCATTTATTGTAATGGCCTGCGTGCCAACTTGTGATGATCCCAATACTATGTAATTTTGATTACTAGTTGTTAGGAGTAATAGCTTGTATTAGTTCTTGGAGGACTCATCACTTGGAAGATGGCTCACATGGAACATGAAGATGGAGATCATCATGGTGGACATGTTCTATGGCGACGGAGATCACCATGAAAAATGGGCCATACTGTGTCACATCTATGTGAATGCTATTTCTTATGTGTTTTACTACTATGCATGCTTAGATGATAGAATTAGAACGATCCCTCACAAATTTTAAGTTAAACCATGCCCTCCCAACCAAACCTTGCACCATCCTATGCCCTGTACAATCGTTGGTGGGCCTATGAAATTAGGGTGCCGCGGTTTTCCTTGGCTGGATGGGTTTGTATCGGATACCTACATGCATAAGGGTTGGTGAGCTTGACAAGGTCATCTTAATAGTTAAGGACCTTGGGGCATAAAGGTTGGGCGCCTAGTTTTGACATAGAGATGTCACCCAACAACAAGAGTCATATGTGATATGATTAGCAAGTGTTGCTTACCGATTTACCTTGTCTTCTAGCAGTGATGCTAAAGCTCACTAGTCAACTTGTTAATTGTGGATCTTGAATCACTTAGTATCAATAGAAGGATATTGATTTAAGTGGGAGTATATGCTATTAAATTGTTTAATATGTTTTACTCTTTCATGGTTACATGGCTTAGTATTTTGCATGTTTTCTGTTGTAGATCAATGGCACCGAACACTACATCACCTTTTTCTTTGCGTTCGCTTCTTGACAAAGATAAACTAAATGGAACAAACTATTCGGGTTGGGTCCGTAACCTGAGAATTGTTCTCAGGTCTGATAAAAAGGAAACGGTTCTGAATACCCCAATCCCCGATGAACCTGCTAATAATGCATCTGCTGCCCTCAAGAATGCCTACAAGAGAGCAAGTGATGATTCTCTTGAGGTTAGTTGTCTTATGCTTGCATGCATGGAACCCGAACTCCAAAAGAAGTTTGAGGATCAGGAAGCGTACGATATGATCGTCGCGCTTAAGGACATGTTCCAAGATCAGGCAAGGACTGGGAGGTACAATGTTGCCAAGTCCTTTGTCGAATGCAAGCTGGCAGAGGGAGCAACTGTAGGCCCCCATGTGATCAAAATGGTTGGTTACAGTCAGACTTTGGAGAAACTTGGTTTTCCACTAGGCCAAGAGTTGGCCACTGACTTCATTTTGGCGTCTCTTCCATCCAGCTATGGGAAATTCATTTCGAACTACCATATGCATGGGGTGGATAAGGGCCTTAATGAATTATGTGGGATGCTTAAAACAGCAGAAAGTGACATGAAGAAGTGTGTAGGGCATAGCCATGTGATGGTTGTGCAGAACAAGCCTAGCTTCAAGAAAAAGGGTACTTCTTGGAAGAAGAAGAAGGGCAAGGCTAAGGATACGATCCCTAAGTCTGCACCCAAGCAAAAGGCTGGACCTGCAGATGACACTGAGTGCTTCTTTTGTCATGAACATGGCCACTGGAAAAGAAACTGCAGCAAGTACCAGGCTTCTTTGAAGAAGAAGAGTGGAAGTAAGAGTACTTCCCACTCAGGTACGCTTGTTGTAAATGTTGTGGACATTCTTCTCGCTGACTCCTATGTTAACTCTTGGGTATTTGATACCGGATCGGTTGCTCATATTTGCAATTCGATACATGGGCTAATAAGGACTAGAGAAGTGCAGAAAGGCGAAGTGGATTTTCGCGTCGGAAATAAAGCAAGGGTTGCTGCATTGTTCGTCGGCGTCATGCAACTTCACCTTCCATCAGGATTTATTATGGAGTTGAATAATTGTTATTACATTCCTAGTATGGGTTGAAACATTTTATCACCTTCATGTTTGATGAGGGATGGTTATTCATTCGCGAGTGCAAACAATGGTTGTGTAATCTCTAAGAATGACATGTTTATGGCTAATGCTCCCATTGTGAATGGGTTATTTATTTTAAATCTTGATGATGCATTTGTTTACAATGTTAGTGATAAAAGGCTTCGGCCTAATGATTTGAGTCCTACCTATTTATGGCATTGTCGTTTGGGGCATATAAGTGAAAAGCGCATGAAGAAGCTCCATGGTGATGGTCTTCTAACTTCGTTTGATTTTGAATCATACGAGACATGTCAGGCTTGTTTACTTGGAAAGATGACCAAGTCGCCTTTTTCAGGTTTACCCGAGAGAGCGACAGACTTGTTGGAACTCATACATAATGATGTATGTGGACCAATGAGCACGACAACCAGAGGAGGATATCACTACTTCATTACTTTTACTGATGATTTCAGTAGATATGGTTATGTCTACTTGATGAGGCATAAGTCTGAAACTTTTGAAAAGTTCAAGGAGTTTTAGAGTGAAGTAGAGAATCAACGTGGCAAGAAAATAAAGGCCTTGCGATCTGATCGTGGAGGTGAATATTTGAGTCACAAGTTTAACGATCATCTTAAGAGTTGCGGAATTGTTCCACAACTTACGCTGCCCGGAACGCCTCAAAGGAACGGGGCCTCCGAACGGCGTAATCGAACTTTGTTGGACATGGTTCGATCGATGATGATCTAGTCGGATTTGCCATTGTCATTTTGGGGTTACGCTCTAGAAACGGCAGCTTTCACACTTAATAGGGTACCATCTAAATCCGTAGTTAAGACACCATATGAGATGTGGACTAGAAAGAATCCCAGTTTGTCTTTTCTAAAGATTTGGGGTTGTGATGCATTTGTCAAGCGGCTTCAGTCGGACAAGCTAACACCCAAATTGGATAAGTGCATTTTCGTGGGATATCCGAGGGAAACCTTAGGATATTACTTCTACAACCGAGAAGAGGGCAAAGTGTTTGTCGCTCGTAGCGGTGTTTTCCTAGAGAAAGAGTTTCTCACAAAGGGAACAAGTGGAAGGTCGGTGCGACTTGAAGAAGTTCAAGATGAGCCAGTTGGGGATGCTTCTACGAGTGATGCTATTGTAGCAGAACAAGTTGAGGAACCCGTGGCAACAGAAGCACCACAACCACGAAGGTCGGCGAGGCTCCGCGGAGAACGAGAATTATTATTGTTAGACAATGATGAGCCTGCGACCTATGCAGAAGTGATGATGGACCCAGACTCTGAGAAATGGTTGATCGCCATGAGATCCGAGATAGAGTCCATGGGAGACAATCAAGTTTGGAACTTCGTTGACCTACCTGATGGTTTTAAAGCCGTCGAGTGCAAATGGATCTATAAGAAGAAGATTGATATGGATGTAAATGTTCACATCCATAAAGCTCGACTTGTTGCAAAAGGTTTTCGACAAGTTCAAGGAGTTGACTACGACGATACTTTCTCGCCCGTAGCGATGCTTAAATCTATACGGATAATTATAGCCATTGCTGCACATTTCGACTATGAAATATGGCAGATGGATGTCAAGACGGCTTTCCTAAATGGAATCCTAACTGAGGACGTGTATATGATGCAACCTGAAGGTTTTGTCGATCCAAACAATGCTGGAAAGGTATGCAAACTTCTGATGTCCATTTATGGGCTGAAGCAAGCATCTCGGAGTTGGAACATTCGATTTGAAGAAGTTGTAAAGGAGTTTGGCTTCATCAAAAATGAACAAGAACCTTGTGTTTACAAGAAGGAAAGTGGGAGAGCGCTGGTATTTCTAATCTTATATGTAGATGATATATTGCTGATTGGAAATGAGATTCCTATGCTCGAGTCTATTAAGACCTCATTGAAAAATAGTTTTTCGATGAAGGACTTGGGAGAAGCAGCATATATTCTAGGTATCAAGATCTATAGATATAGATCAAGGAGGCTAATTGGATTAAGCCAGAGTACATACATTGACAAAGTGTTGAAACGGTTCAGCATGGAAGAGGCTAAGAAGGGGTTCTTGCCCATGTCTCACGGCATAAAACTCAGCAAGACTCAGTGTCCTTCTACTACTGATGAGTGTGAGCGCATGAGTAGGGTTCCATATGCTTAGGCTATTGGATCCATCATGTATGCAATGATATGTACTCGCCCAGATGTTTCCTATGCTCTAAGTGTTACGAGCAGATACCAGGCTGATCCAGGTGAAGGTCACTGGACAGCGGTAAAGAACATAATTAAGTACTTGAAAAGGACTAAGGATGTGTTCCTAGTTTATGGAGGTGAGGATGAACTCATTGTAAAGGGTTACACAAATGCGAGTTACCTTAATGACTCAGATGATTCGAAATCGCAATCAGGTTATGTGTTTGTCTTGAATGGTGGTGCTGTGAGCTGGAAAAGTTCCAAGCAAGATACGGTGACCTCCTCTTCAATAGAATCTGAATATATTGCTGCCTCGGATGCCGTAAAGGAAGCTGTTTGGATTAGGAATTTCCTGATCGCTCTCGATGTGGTTCAGGGCGCGTCTAATCCCTTGGACGTTTATTGTGACAACAATGGTGCTATTGCACAAGCCAAGGAACCTAGACAGCACCAGAAGAACAAACATATTCGCATGCGTTACCATCAGATTCATGAGTTCGTTGAGGATGGTAGTGTCATGATATGCAAAATACATACAGACTCAAATGTTGCTGATCCCTTGACTAAGCCTCTCCCCCAGCCTGCACGTGAAGCGCACACAAGAGCAATTGGTATTAGATACATTTTAGATTGACTCTAGTGCAAGTGGGAGACTGAAGGAAATATGCCCTAGAGGCAATCATAGAGATGATTATATTTCATATGTATCCATGAGTTATTGTAATGTTCCTTGAATATCCATATCAGGCAACTTGTATTGATTGGCAATTATGTGAATTGTTTGTGAAACTCTTTACTTGTATGGTTATTTAATAGTTGTCCCTAGTCGGAGTTCATGTGAGGACACACGTGAATATTAGACTAGCACATCGATTGGTTGATGACTATGTTTCGCAAGTCATAGACATGGAGATGTCAAACCAATGATGTGGACACATGTTATGAACATGGGGTTGGACTGACCCAACATGAGACTGGCAATTAGACTTGCAGCTCTCTCTACACATCGTGTATGTTTTGTCCTTAGACCTGAGATTGTCACATGTACTTGAGATGTGGATCGATCTACTTTGGGGCTATCAGACGCTACTCCGTAACTGGGTAGTTATAAAGGTAGCTTTCGGGTTTGTCCTGAAACATACTGCAAGGGATGGTCAATCAAGATGGGATTTGCCCCTCTCTACTTGAGAGAGATATCTCTGGGCCCCTCGAGTGATCGGATCCAGAAATGCATGGTCGTGCTACATAAGGTTAAGAGTTAACCTAGTAAAGGGATTCCGAGTTATGGTATCGAGAAAGAGAAGTTGGCTTGGAGCTAGACCAAATATCGTGAGGCAAAGGAAAAGACATGTACTCAACCTTGTGATGGTTCGTCCGATATGATCTTTGTATGCGTTTAGGAGTTGGCACGTCTTGCTAGAGGCCGCTACCAACTATTGACAGAATAAGTGTATTCGTGTCATGTCTACACGTATATGAACCTATAGGGTCACACACTTAAGGGGCTGGAAGCCTAATGAGGATTAGATCCGAATTAGACCAGGCTTAGGCTACTAATGGGCTGCTAATGTAGAAGCCCACTAGGGACGCCTATATAAGAGAGGGTGGTGCGAGTTGACCAGGGTTAGACCATTCCACCCAGTCGCCACACCTCACGCCTGTGTTGCACGCGCGGACCTAGCAGTCCAGCGTCTGACGCTTCCACCCCGCACGTGTGGATACCTCGGAGGTGCTGCATCTGTGGCACTTGGACGATCCGCGCAAGGGGATCTTCTCGTGGGACGAGGACAAGGAGGAGACGTGGAACGTCTGCACTGCCTCGACGCGCTTCATCAATCACAACTGCGCGTCTAGTGGTAATCCCATGATCTATGACAACAGTATTCTTGGTTTACGCGGTAGAAATTTTTTATTTGCGCTAGTGTAGCCTACCCGTATCGCTTCACATACCACCGCATACACACCTCCACGCCAGATTGCATCTGCTCACCCATGTACTTTTTTGGTTCCGCCGTAATCAAGAGCAGACAAGCAGGAGTAGGATTTTCCCTCCGAGGGCCTGAACCTGGGTAAATCTCGTGTCCCCTGGTTGCTTGTCTGTTAACCGTTATGCGATCTCTAGCATCCCCATCTTCTCCAAAACCCAAGCTCATAACAATGGGCATTGACGAGATTAAACCTCGTCAATGGGGGACAATCAAATAATGTATGGATAAAGAGTTACTCTCATTAGAAGGTAGGCATGGGTAGATCCATTCTTCCTCCTTTTGTTCATCACTATCCCCCTCTTCTTCATCTAATGAGATTCCAGTTTCAACAATTTCTTCTTCCATAGGCTCCTGCAAGGCATTAGTCTCTTCCATTTGTGGAAAACACTTATTAAAATATTCAAGAATATAGTGATTTGCTTCCTTGTAATTATCAAAGCAAAATTTAAGTATCTCATAAACCTCACATTCATAAGGTGCATCATCAGTATTTTCAAGCAAACTAGCAAGTTCAAATGCACCCTTGAAGGCAATAAATTCTTCAATTTGTTCCACATCATAAAATTCATAATTTCCCTTAACATAAGAAGATATGGTGAAAGAACATGTTGGGCCCCCATGTGTGGTTTTGGTAATTAATGACAATCTTTATGGACTAATGTGTGTATTAAGTTATACTTGTAGGATTTGTCCATTGGCATCGCTTGGAGCATGTGTTGGCTTCAAGGTCGATAAAATGCAAAGAAGATATGTTGTGTAAGCTCAATATGCGAGGATTTAGAGCTTGTGGTTTTGGTTGCTATTTGGTTTTATCCATGTGAGGATTTAGAGCTTGTGGTAATCTCCATAACAAGCTCTTGTTCATCAAAATCGGATCTCTCTTTTATATCTTGTTGCGATTTTGATCTATGCGGTTTTCCGGTGTCTCACCAAGTGAGGTATCTCACATTATATTACTTGATACTTTCTCACTTGGTGATAACCAATATTTCCACTTTTTATTGGAAAGCCCTTGTCATCCTCTATCCAACGCAACTGGAATCGGGTCAATCGGAATTACCAATCAAAAGTTATCATAGTTTGTATTTTGCTTTATTTGGTTTGAAAAAGAAAAAGAAAAAAGGGTTTGGCTGGGCCGACCGGTACTACCGTGGGCCAGTACCGGTCGCGCCTGGCAGCGTGTTACTCAACTCCTGGCCCATGCGGTAGTCCAGGCCGGCACTACCGGCCCGTGCGGTACTACCGCCCCTGGCGACCGGTAGTACCGGGCCGCTCACCCTCTAGCCCAGCTAGCTCCTTGCGCCAGCCCATCTCACCTCGCTCGCATGCCCTGCTTGTGTCCCTCGCTGGGCCGCCGCCACTACTCCTGCGCTGCTCGCTCAGCTCCCGCGTGCGTTGACGCTCGCGTGCCCCGCTAACTCCCTCGCGCGCGCGCTCGCCCTTGCTCTGCCTCGCTCGCTGTGGCCCGCCTGCTGGCCCCACGCACCACTGCAGATCTCGTGCGCGCGCCCGCTCGCGTTCATCGCTCACCCCGCTGCGCCCCAATTTGCCCCGCGCGCGCTCTACCGCGTTGACCAGATGCGCCTGGCGTTGCGCGCGCATGCGATGCTGGCCGCTGGGCCCGCTTGCTGCTGCAGCTACTACCGCGCGTGCAGGCCCTGCCCAGGCCCTGCCCAGCGTCTGCTGCCGCTGCTGATGCGTTGACCCTTCTCGTTTCCTGGCATCGGGCGGTACTATCCGGTAGTACCGGTCCAGACCGAAAAATAGCCCCAACGGCCATATTTTCTGGGCCCTCTATTTAAGCCTTGACCTTTTTCAGTTTAATGCGCTCCTCTCTAATCTATTAGGCTAAACTTTGTCCACACTTGCTCTAGATCTTGAAGCTTGCCTAATCTTTTCCCTCCGATGATTCTTGCCCATATTTGAGTGGAAGAGAGAGGAGATCTAGATCCGCGTTTTGACCTAACCGATTCATCTCTTTATGAGTGCATCTTTGGGGATCTAGATTTTGGGGGATTTTGTGTCTCTCTTTGATTCCTCCTCTCTTGTTCCCCCAATAGATTTAGTAGCTTTGTTGGAACTTGGGAGTGAGGGATTTGAGCATCTTTGTGGTGTTCTTGCCATTTGCATTTGTTGCATCGGTTTGAGTTCTCCTCGGAGGATTTGGTTTGAGTTGCTCATTGGAGCTTGTCCCTCTTGGGTTCTTGGAACCCTAGACGGTTTATGGCCTTGGTGGCATTGTGGCATTTGTTCGGAGCCTCCAATTAAGTTGTGGAGAAGTGCCCCAACCTTGTGAGAGGTTCCGGTTGCCACCGACAAGTGCACCGATAGTGGAAGCGTGGATCGATCCCATTGGGGTGAGATTCACCGGAGAATAAGGGAGGCCTTTTGTGGCGTTGGTGGTTTGATACCACCCCCTCTCCAAACGAGACGTACTCCATGTTGGGAGGAACTCGGTAAAATATCGGTGTCCCCGCGTGCCTCGGTTATCTCTATACCCGAGCTCTTTACTTATGCACTTTACATTGTGATAGCCTTCATGCTTGAAGTACTATATATCTTGCTATCACTTTGTTGCTTGTATTGCTTAGCATAAGTTGTTGGTGCACATAGGTGAACCTTAGTTGTTTCAAGGTTGTGCTTAACAAAGTAAACACTAGTTTTATTCCGCCTTTGTTGAGCCACTCTAGGAAAAGTTTTAATCGCCTATTCACCCCCCCCCCTCTAGGCGACATCTGTATCCTTTCATATGGTAACATTATCATTATACTCACATTGAAAAGGCAGGTGTTTATACCTCCTACAGCAGCAGGACTTATCAAAGCAATAAGTAACATTATAAGTAGAGCACACGTCTCTAGCAATAATATTCAACTTATCAATTTGTTCCCATAAGTGTTTCCCTTTTTGTGACAAACGGAGTTCCTTATAATAATACTTTTGTTCTTCCATGAACCCACCTTGCCAATAAGCACTAGTTTCAAATAAACCATCCATTGATAGAAAGCATGACCAAGCAAGGCAATAACAGACCACCAACTAGAGTAGGAACTAATTTTTGTGTGTTTTTGAATAAAGCAAGCAAACCAAACTAGACTAATTTTTTCGGGTTTTTTGAAAAGAGGCAAACAAAACCAAGCAAAAGAAACAAAGCAAACTAAAAACAAAGGAAAGAGAAAGGAAGTGAAGTAGTCCCCTTGAGAAGACGTCCTTAGCCTCCCCGGCAACGGCGTCAGAAAAGCTTGTTGGCTGGCTGATGGCGCCTTGAAAAGCTTGAAAATTGTCTACGCACAGCCTGTTGGGAACCCCAAGAGCAAGGTTTGAAGCAGCAAGTAGCAAGTTTTCCCTCAGTTGAGAACGAAGTTATCGAACCATAAGGAGGAAGGAAACGTCACACAGGTGTTGCAAGCAACGCGGAGACCTGCACAACACAAACTCAAGACTTTGCCCCAACAAACAGTGAGGTTGTGAAGCTCACCGGTTTGCTGTAACAAAGGATTAAACATATGGTGTGGAAGGTAATGGTTTGCAGCAAGTAAACAAGTAACGGTGGAAGATGTATCAATGGTAAAGATTGGACCGGGGTCCATAGTTCACTAGAGGTGCTCTCCTTAGATAAACAACATGGCATGACGGGTAAACAAATTACAGCGGGGCAATTGACAGGAACTGAGCAAGGCATAACAATGAAATTACTAGTCAGAAAGATCCTATTTTTTTAGGGTAAAGCAGTAGGGTAAAGCACCCCACTGCAATTTTTATATATCATAAAGAGTTACAAAAAAAGTATTTACAAGTTCAGGCCACCTCAAAAGAGGGATAACAGTCTAAGCAGCTATCTCCTGTTTAAATTATTCTCAATCCAATCTTTGAGGCCCTAATAATTCTTTTTCTTAATTCTATACAGGACCCATCTTAATTCCTGGGCGACAATAGCCCTCCATTCCTCAATCGAAGCATGCTTGTTGTTGAAGATTTCATTGTTTCTGCACATCCATATGCCCCAAGCTCCTAACATAATGATTTCCATTGCAAAAGGGACTTTAAGATCTTTTTTAATACTGGCTAAAGCTTCAAAAAGATTTTGATCAGCCACTTGGACATGGGAAATTTCAGCCCAGCAAGCTCTTGCAAAAGGACAGTCCCAAAATAAGTGTAGCATGGTTTCCTCACTGATCCAGCCATGAAACACACATTCATAAGAAGCCAGAGTAAAACATTTCCTTTTCAGAAGGTTTCGTGTGTTAATCCTATCAAGAAGCAAGAGCCAGAAGAAGAATTTATGCTTTTGTTGACAGGAGGATTTCCACAACCAGGAGAAATGTGGCTGAACAGGTTGGTAACCAGATAAAGAATAATAAGCCTTTTGGACTGAAAAATTACTGCCCCAAATGTAACTCCAGTTGTCAGCTTCCCCCTGCATGCCAACACTGAGTATTTGCTCAAGGTTTTGATATTCCTGGTAAGCTTGCTGTGACAGAGGGAGAAAAAAATGATCTTGAATATTATCTGTCTGCAGAAACTCATTGACAGAGATGTGTGGGTTTTTTGCATAGGAAAGGATATGAGGAAGTTTATGCTGCAGACATCCATCATTCCACATATCAGACCAGAGAAGTGTGGATTTTCCATCACCCACCGAGCACTTTGCAATTCCTTTTAAAAAGTCAACCAATTTCAGATGAGCTTTCCACCAAAAGGATCCCTCCAGACTTCTTCCAGGTAGTTTACCATTACAGTTATAAGTGTTCCAGATAAGGTGAACCCATGGGATATCCTTGTGATTGTAAAATTTATCCAAATTCTAAAAGAAGTGCAGAGTTTTGTACATTAAGGTCAAGCACCCCCAATCCTCCATGGTTCTTAGGTCGACAAACTTTCTTCCATGCAACAAGATCCTGACCCCTAGCTTGAACATCAGATGTTTTCTTTCTCCACAGGCATTGTCTCATATACTTAATCAGCTGATCTTTAATAGTGACAGGAAGATCAAAACAGCTCATGTAATATATGGGAAGGGAAGATAAAACAGATTTAACTAATTGTAGTTTCCCCCCATAATTAAGAAAATCAGCAATCCCACACAACCTTCTCTCAACTCTCTGAACAATAGGCAGGAAATGTTCCACTGCAGGCTTATTAATGCTTAAAGGCAGTCCAAGGTAGGTGAATGGCAATGAGCCAGGAAGGCAATATAGTGTATTGGCAAAGTGCTCAAGCCTCACAGAGTCCATGTTAATTGGCATCATACTAGATTTAGAATAATTAACTTTAAGTCCAGTGGAGAGTGCAAAAGTATGAAGAAGAGCCTTGAGGCACAATAGTTGCTCAGAGTCAGCCTTAAGGATTAATAAAGTGTCATCGGCATACTGCACCACAGGGAAATCAGGACAGAACACACCTTCAATGGGAAGGGAAAGAAGACCAAAATTCATTGCTTTATTGAGGATGCTTTGGAGTAGATCAGCAGCCAAGACAAACATGAGAGGAGACAAAGGATCACCTTGTCTTACACCTCTTCTGCAATATTTTTTTTTCCAGGCACTCCATTTAACAGAACAGAGGAGGAAGCTGAACCAAAGATTAACTGAATCCAAGAAATCCATTTATCACCAAAACCTTTGGCTTTGAGGATATTGATAATTGTAGAATGCTTAATTCTATCAAAAGCCTTTTCAAAGTCAAGCTTGAGAATTAAAATTTCTTCTTTGGACTTGTGGCATTGGTCAAGGAATTCAAATGCCCAACCTAAACAATCTTGAATAGACCTTTGTTTGAGGAAACCATATTGATTCTTGTGGACAATTTTAAGGATGAACTTCTGCAATCTATTAGCCAGGATTTTGGTTATAATCTTGAAGACACTGTTTAGCAGAGAAATAGGCCTAAAATCAGCAGGTGTCAGAGAAGCTTCAATTTTTGGAATGAGGGTGATAAAAGAGGTATTAATGCTTTCCAAGGAAGTTTGCCCCTCATAAAAATCCATAAGGAGTTGTTTCACATCATCCTTAATAATAGGCCAAAATTGTTTCATGAATTCATTGTTAAAACCATCTGGGCCAGGGGATTTATCATTTGGAAGTTCTTTAATTACATCTTCAATCTCTTCATCAGAGAAAGGTTTTTCCAAAGCATCATTTTCCTCTTGCCTTAAGCATTCCCCTGCCAAGTCATTAAGATTGAAGTGCATTTCAGGCTTATCAGAAGTACCCAATCTATCTTTAAAGGCTTTCCATAGGAGATCTGCTTTGCCATCATGATCATGAATCTCATCATTAGAATCATCTTTGAGCATGGAAATGTAGTTATGCCTGAAACTTATGGTAGCTTTGGAATGAAAGAATTTTGTGTTTTCATCACCTAGCTTAACCCATTTAATTTTCCCCCTCTGCTTCCAATAAGAATTTTGATCTTGTAACAGAGAAATTATAAGATTCTTCAGGAGATCTCTGAGATTCCATTCTAGGACAGTAAGAGTTCTCATTTCCTCCATGGCATCCAGAAGATCAATGGTGGCATTAACATTGCAGATTTGTGATTTCAGGCAGGGCAGATTTTTTGCCGAGAGCTTCAGCCCCCTTCTCACATTTTTGAATTTAGCATTTATTTTTTTGGCAGAATCCTGAAAGCCAACAGGAATATTCCAGGCATTTTGAACAATAGCTTTAAATTCCTTATGATGCATCCAATGATTTTCAAATCTGAACACCTGGGCTTTGGGTATCATTGTGCCAATGGAGATGACACAAGGAAAATGATCAGAGGTAGGCTTTGTAAGAGGAGCAACAAAACTTGAAGGAAAGCTCTGAGTCCAGGAAGCAGAAGTAAAGAACCAGTCCAACCTTTCCAAAAGGGGTTCTTTTTGCATGTTACTCCAAGTAAACTTTCTACCTTTAAGGGGTAATTCTATGAGACCCAAATTATTAATGGCTTCATTGAAGAGAAGCATACCATTCACATCCCCACCCAATCTATTTCTATCAAAAGGCTTTCTACAGAAGTTGAAATCACCCACAATGAGCCAATCCATATCATTAGGCATATCAATATTTCCAAACCAATCCAAAAAGTCTGCCTTTTTTTCAGGTAAGCATGGCCCATAAATATTGGTGAGGATCCAGGATTCATTGGACAAGAGAGATGTCAAGGTGATGGAGATGGAGAACTCATTGTGAAAGGAAAGATGCCCAGAGAACAGAGAACTATTCCAAATGGTGATCAAACCCCCAGAGGCTCCCCTGGAGGGAAGAAATTCAAAATTGGTAAATTTGGGGGGGGCAGATTTTTTTATGTAAGAGATGTCAAAATCTTCTCTCTTAGTTTCTTGAAGGCAAATAATGTCATAGCCAGACTCATCAATTTTATTTCTGAGAGCAACCCATTTTTTCAGAGTTAATACCCCTGATATTCCAGTTCAAGATCTTCCAAATTCTTTTGTTATCCATTAAGAAACCAGATGTATGTAGAATGAAGAGGTGATATAAGTAATGTAACCACCCAATTGAGGAAACAACAGCCACATAGACAAAAGGCAATCCATATCATAACTCCACTGACAGATTCAACAACAAGTACCAAACACATGAAAAGACCACAAGAGCAGGTCACAGAACAGGGAGTCAACAAGACTCCAGCAAAAGACTTAGTTTGATACATTAAAACACTTAAGTGGGGGGTTTCTTCTTGGCTTGTTGTCCACAGGTACCAGCAGCCCCAGCTTTCTTTTTGCCTCCAATGCTCAAGCTTGCTGAGCCAGTTCCTTTGATGCTGCCTTTTTGAGGAGCCTTTACTGCCACTTCAGTGGCTTTCCCTTTCTTGAGCAACCTCTTCTCCAGGTCACCATCCTTAACCTTGCAGAAAGAGGCAGCAAGATTTTTAACCACTTTAGGATTCAAGCATGGTGGAACAGCATTGCAAACCAGACAATCAGCAATTAAGCAATTTAGGTGGCTTTTAAAAACCCCATTCAGTTCAACAATTCTAGGGCTTCTTCTCACCTCAGTGTCAACAAGAGGCTCCTTGCCCTTTCTCTTTCTGGAAGGGGTGGAGGGAGAGCAGGAAGATTTTTTAGCTTCAATGCCTAGACAAGGAGGATCCATCTGAGAAAAGCTCTCATTAGGGATGATGAAAGAAATGGAGTTATCTTCAGCAATAGGCTCTTTAATAATTTCCCATAAAGGAGAAGTAAGGAAGCTCTTGACCCAATTAAACTTCTCAGGGGTAGCAAGCATGAGAGTAATAAAGTTAAACCAACTTACAGGGATATCACACTTGAGAGAGCCTTTTGAGGAAGTGTCCTTCTGAATATGAGGAGCAAAATAACTTTCCCAAAGCTCTAGGCCCTGTTGGTAAAATCCCTATTTTGCAACATGCACATCAGGAATGGACACAAAAGTTCTCACCATTCCCACCTGGAGATGTGCCTCATTAGGAGAAAGGAGATGCTGATCCTCCAACATCCAATCCTCATTTTCAGTAGCCACAGCACTTGAATCCATGGGGCTCCCCACCCTCCCCTCATCATCTAAATTTACCTCATCATCATCAACCAAATAGTTCTGTAAAATGTTCTGAAGGCCTTCACCAATACCAACACCTTGGGGTCCAGTAGCCACACCCTAATCCTCAGCAACCACAGGCTCAGCATTTACAGACTCATCATCATCAGACTCCCAGTCTTGGACAAGAATGGCACCTGTAACCCCACTGTTAACATCCTGTGGGGGAAGATTATGGTTGTCCACATGCATGTATTCACCAGGAGCAATGACAGGGCCTTGAACAGGAGCAGCAGCAGCTTCCCAGGGGCCCCAACCTTCATTATTGTCACCATCAGGAGCAGGATCCTGCACAGGGGCCAACCATTGACCCCAACCACCCCCAGGAGCAGGGGGAGGGGAGGAGGGGGGATCTGGGGCCCAAAGACAGGTGCAGGGTGTGGGTCCACATTGTCATCTGGAAGTGGGTCCTCATCAGGTGCCCCCCCCCAAGCAGGTCACTTTGCAGCACTTCAACAGAAAAGTCCAGGATTCAGACTCCACCAAGTCGCCAATAGTAAACCTTACACTCTTGGGGGTATCGACCAGATCAGTAACACTCAGCATTTACAGACTCATCATCATTAGACTCCCAGTCTTGGACAAGAATGGCACCTGTAACCCCACTGTTAACATCCTATGGGGGAAGATTATGGTTGTCCACAGGCATGTCTTCACCAGGAGCAATGACAGGGCCTTGAACAGGAGCAGCAGCAGCTTCCCAGGGGCCCCAACCTTCATTATTGTCACCATCAGGAGCAGGATCCTGCACAGGGGCCAACCACTGACCCCAACCACCCCCAGGAGCAGGGGGAGGGGGAGGAGGGGGGATCTGGGGCCCAAAGACAGGTGCAGGGTGTGGGTCCACATTGTCATCTGGAAGTGGGTCCTCATCAGGTGCCCCCCCAAGCAGGTCACTTTGCAGCACTTCAACAGAAAAAGTCCAGGATTCAGACTCCACCAAGTCGCCAATAGTAAACCTTACACTCTTGGGGATATCAACCAGATCAGTAACACGAATCTTCGCAAGAATCCTTCCTTTTTGGTTCGGGTCCCTCTCCCATAAAAGGACCTTCCCAATGTCAGCAAAGACCACATTCAGATCCTCAGTATGCCAGTGGTCCAAAGGAGGACCAACTAGCATCACCCAACATTCATTGTTGAATTGAGCCCTCCTCCAATTTTCCCACTCATTGTGCTTAACAAAAGAAACATGCACATCTTGAAACGGAATGGGGCTAGCCGCAATGAGCCTGTCCCGATCACTGACATGGTGAAATTGCACAAAAGCAGACCCAAAGGGACACGCCTGGACATCCCGAAAGTGAACACGGACCTCATTGTTGAGGAAATCAACCAGGACATCACGAATATTCAAGAACGGAACTAGACCAGGGGGAGGGGATTAATGGTAGCAATAGTATATTGTTCATGCGACCTCGACCTCCGCGGCACCACCACCCTTTTGACACGATTTCGTCCAGACACCTGCATAACTTGAAAGCCATTCGGCAAGAAAGGAGCAGGATCAATCGGGATGTTCGCCATTTCAGCACTCTTCACCGGCGACGAGCAAGAGGGGAGTGGGGTTTCTGCAGACGGGGGAGTTGAGGAGACAGGGGAAATGGCAGTTGTTTTTTGCAAAGAAATGGTAAACTCGTGAAAACTGTTGTGAACGATGGGCCAAGAATGGGTATTTTCATGGGCCTTGAACCACCCCTTGTAGGAATTTTCGGGCCAAATGCATTTTGGGAAGGAAGGGAATTTCATAAAGGGAAGGAGACCAGGTAGTTTAAATGCCGCGCGATTGGCGCCTCCTGATGACCCAATCGGCGTTACTACTGGTTTAACACCGCCATCAGCGAGCACCTGTGCATAGGACCTGTCATGAATGCTTGTTTTGAAATCACACTTATTATGTTCAGCAGACACAGGCGAAGAAACCGCAACAGGATTCGGAAATTTGAGCCGATGGAAAACAGAACCACCTTTAGTGCTAGGCTTCAACGAAGGAGATTTTTTGGAATTATCCTTTTTGTACGTGACAACTTTCCATTCTCCTGCAGATTCTTTACAAAACTCCTTTTCTTCATAAATCCAATTTGGGCCCCCATTACCCCAAAGGTTGACGTGAATCACAAACGACTTGCATGAAAATTTTGAAATATTGTAGATTTCAAAACCCACCACCCGTGAAGCAACCGAGAAACGAAAAGATCTATCTTGCAGAAACTTCACCTGGAATTTAGAAGCCTGACCACCAAAACAAGCTTGGAGAGCAAGACTAACCGTATGAAAATCCAACTTAAAATTTGCTCTTCCAAAAGAACAAACCAGAAAGAAAGGTCTCTTTCTGAAACCACCAAGGAAATTAACTTGATGCCTGAATTTATCAAAAATATTCTTCTCAAAATCTTGCCCTAATGAAAAATCCAGGGCAGGTCGACTCAAAGAATCATCCTTGATAGCACACTCCAAAGGAAGGTTCTCAGTGAAATCCAGCGTTTTTGGCACAATCTTCTCAATATTGAGGGAAAATTTCTTAACCAAAGGGCTGGGCAAAATCTGTGCGCCGACTACAACCCTCTTCACCTGAAGATCAATAGAAATACCCGAGGCCACAACCTCACCTTGAATCAAGTATCGAGCATCAATCACTACCTCATTGTGGTTGAGGAGAACCAGCCTTTTTGAACTAGGAAAAAGCATCAAAAATCCTTTAGAAGGCTCAAGATCATTGGCCGGCAAAGAGGAGCAAAGGGCATGCCATTTAAAACCAGTGTCCTCATCTGTTCCAGAGATGGTAGGAGATATACCAAGAAACCCAGATGAAGGATCCAAAGAATCATTAACACGAGAGAGATGAGAGGGGAACCTCAAAACAGATCCAATAGAGATCTTCTCCCCATTTTCCAAACATCTACCCTCAAGGGGAGAGCCTTTGGCGTTGAGAAGAACCAGCCAAGAATCAGCCGAGAGAGCGAGAGAGCCCTCGAGAAACTTACCACCCGTGGTCACACCAGAGTAGGTGATCTTCCAATAACCCCCTGAGGAATCCATGCAAAGCTTTTGTCGGTGAGACGCCGACGAAAGCCGGAGGCCGACCAACGGTCACCTCAGAGGAGCCTCATGCCTCGGAAATCGTGCGGTGGGATAAGAGGTATGTCTTCTTCCTTCTCTTCCTTCTCGGGTGGTAAGTTTTAGAAAGATCCTATGAGATTCGATTGGGCAATACAACAAGATACATAGACCGCCATCCAACTGCATCTATGACTAGAAGTCCACCTTCAGGTTATCATCCGAACCCCCTCTAGTATTAAGTTGCAAGCAACATACAACTGCTTTAAGCAAAGTGTGTAAGGTAAACAGTCCACATGTTCCATGAACAAGAGACCGTTGTTTTCTCCCTAGTAGTAACAGCACATCTACAACCGAAGAGATTATTGTCACTTCCCTTGGAAACTAGAAGCAAAGTAGATACAAAACAAGCATGGAGCATCAAAAATTATAGATACGTTTCCAACGTATCAAAAGGTAAATTCTCTAGATTATGCAACTAAGGTGAATTTACCTATATGTCAACCAAGCAACACCTAGCACAACACTAAGAAAGAATAAGTAAGTAAAGTGCGGTAAAGGATAGAAGTAACCAAAGTGGTGGACGCGGAGACACAAGGATTTGTTTCCTGTAGTTCCTTCCATTTGAGGGGAAGTACGTCTACGTTTGGAGAGGGGGTGGTTTCAAACCACCAACGCCACGAGAGGCCTCCCTTGTTCTCCGATGAACCTCACCCCAACGGTATGGATTCACCTTCCACTATATCGGCAACCTTCAAGGTGGAAGCTGGCACCTTTACACAAGTTCGGGGCACACATCCACAACTTAATTGGAGGCTCCCAGGTACAAGCAAGCTGTCAAAACAATCAAAGACAAGCTTATAAGAACCAAATCAAAGCTAGGGTTTCCAAAGAAACACTAGAGCATGGGGGCCTCAAGTGAATGAGGGGGAAATGAAGATCTCTCTTGGTGAAGCTGTAGATCAAGGCCTCCTCCTTCGATTCTCCAAAGATCAATGAGTTTGGATGGTTGGATGAAGAGATCTTGTTGATTTGGTGGCTCTAATGGAGTTTGTGTTCTTAAGCGGATCGAGCAGCTGGAGGAAGGGGATAAGGGTCCCTATTTATAAGCAGCCCCCTCCACACACCGTTTTCTAACCGTTGGAGAAAAGTTACACAGGAGACTCCGGTCTGTGCACGAGAGACTCCGATATACACGAGAGATTCCGGTCCATCTCCGGACCAGCCTCCGGACTAGCCTTCTGATTGACCAGGCACTGTCATGAGCCAAGTGGGCTGGAGACTCCGGTCCAGCAGAATCGGAGACTCCGGTCTGAGCCCACACTGGAGATTCCGGAGGAGCCTCCGGACCTTGCTCCGCACCCCCATACAGAATGTCCCAGCCAGGTTCCTGATGCCTCCACCAGGGACTCCTGCGGAGACTCCGGTCCACACCGGAGACTCCAGTCCAGCCAGACCGGAGACTCCGGTCTGGAACTTCCGGAACAATGTCAAGCTTTCAGGAATCTTTCCAAAGTGTGAGGGTACTTTTCACTTATCATAATAGCAACCTGTGGACAGTGACAAACTGTAAATGATCTACTTGTTGTTAACGAACACCAAAAGTGATTATGACAGTAAATGTCCTTTCAATCTCCCCCTTTTGGTGTTCGATGACAACAAGTGATTTTGCATGGAATAATTTGTATGAAGCTCCCCCTGACTATGTGCAATAAGGTAAACAAGTAGACTATGCAAGATAGATGGTATCACAGATAAAGCACATAATTCTCACATGAGTTACAATAATATATGCACAAGCACATAGTCACACACATAAGTGGCAAATAACACATAGAAGTTCAAATATAGCAAATAAAGGCAAATAACAGCAAATCCAAGCCCCAAGCCCATGCAAATTGATGACAATGTATTCTCCCCCTTTGGCCTCGAAACACCGAAAAAGGGAAAATACCTAAGCTAGCGCCCCAGCAACTCAGTAGTCCTCGTCATCCTCATCCTCATCCCGATCCTCACTATCCTCATAAAAGTCATCATCATCAGGGACTGCAGGCCCTTTGCCGTGAGGGCGAGAAGAGGAGGTACCCTGGTACTCGTATCCAGCGGTGACATCAGAAAACGTCTTCCAGTCAACTAGGTTGTCCTGTTGGGCATTCCATGCCCCAAAAGAGAGTGTGTGATCTGACTCTGTGGACTCCTGAGCACCATGCTCATCATTGTACTCGCCCTCTCCTTCCTCATCATCCTCTTTCCCCTGAGCCTTGATTTCCTTGAGGAGCTTCTCAATACGCCGATTGCTTTGGTAGGAGGCATGCTGTTGCTTGCGGATGTCAACATTCATGCAACATAGGGTCCTCTCCCAGAAAGTGGCCTTCTTGACCCTCTCATGTACATAGTCCCTAGTCATGGAAGACATAGGTGCATTGGAGGCATTCTTCCTCCGAGCTCCAGGGGGAGATGGAGCCCTCTCAGTCTCATCTCTCTCCTCATCATCATTGTCATAGCGACGCCTAGGGGGAGGCCCCATGTGCCCCTTCTGCTGCAGTGAAACCAAGGTGTGCTCAGTGAGATTGGGAGCCATGCCAAGTGGAGAATCATGCTCCTTGGAGTTAATGAGCCTCATAACCAAGGGTGCATATGGGGGGACTTATTATATAGGATTGCATGGAACATCTCCTCAAATATGAAGTCCATCACATCAATAGGATTTGCATCTTCCTCGGGCCCAACATCTTGAATCCTGTGGGTATGATAGAGAAGGTTGACCAGCCCACACCTGATAGCATCATCATTCCTAGCACTTGGTGAGATGGTATGATGAAATATCCTCACCATTAGGTTGTAGAGGGGCTTGAGTCCCTTGGACCCCCCTACAACACCCTCGCTGCCATATAACGGTTCAAGCTTCATCTTGTTCTCACCAAGAGCCGCTGAGTGCATGCGCATCCCAACTAGAGTGGATACACCATGGAAGGTCTCGAAGATGACACCGGCAAAGTCATAGAAAGTGGCTTTGCAGCGAGTGGTGCCAGTCATCCAAGTCATGGTCCTGTCTTGGTCAGGTCCAAACACTACAGTGGCGTAGAACTGCTGCACAAGGTAGATATTGTAGTATTCACGGAGCTCCATCAAGTTAAACAGCCCCAACTTCTCACAGATCCATAGAGCATCATTGAAGTAGGGGATGAGCCTCATCTGCTCAAAACTCATGAACTTCTGAGGACATACAGGTGATTTTGTGAGCACTCCATACACATCCTTCATGAACATAGCCTTCTCCTTCCTCCAGAAGCGAGGGTCATCGCTGGTACGTGGCAGGTCATAGTAGTCAGTCTTCCTCAGCTCACGAAACTCCTCCTTTGACATATTGGCCAAAGACTAAAGATTATCATATTTGGCCTTCTTAGCGTGGTTCTATTGTTCAGTCCTTTCCTGTTCCCTTCTCAAATAAGTTGCATCACGTGCCTGCTGTCTCCGGTTGGAAGGAGGCACGATAAACTGACCCTGGGATTCATCATAGCGAGGAATGCCCCTTTGTGACTTGGCCTTGCTGCGAGGAGGACGACGAGAACCATCACCTATGAACAACAGTGAGGGAGATAGCATCGAGATGAGTATATATGTCCCAAGGATGCAGTACAAGAGCTTTGATGCATTTCTGAACTGTTTTGAGTCACCCTACATCGGAGTCTCCGCAGCTCATACCGGAGTCTCTGTCTCAGGCCGGAGTCTCCGGTCGGGAGGCTCGGGCATGAGTTGGGAGGGTGCTGGTGGGGGTGAATCTAATAGATCGGGCAATGCAACAAGGCTAAAGTACTAGAGTGCACACAAATAAGTGATTCTAATGGACAAATCAACACCAATCCTCAGAAACACATCTAGAGATGAACCCTAGGAGAAAAAGAGGAGTAGAGGTACTAGATCTGTCCATGGGATCGATTCCTCTAGTGGGAATGACCCAATGGAGGAGAGGAGAAGGGTGGCCGGCGACACGGCGGATACCGGGGGCTTCTTGACCTCCGGGGAGGAGTTTTAGAGGAGGGGGTGATGGATTGGAAGGAGGGGAACAGGGGTGGAAGAATGAAACTGTTGTTTCAGTTCACCCCATCCCCTCCCTATAAGTGGCAGAAAACGTCTGGACCGGAGACTCTAGCCTACACCGGAGACTCCGGTGCAGACTCCGGTCCTGCTCGACCAAAAGCTCCTGGTTAGGTGTTTGGGGACATATATGAGAGATAGATAGTTTTAAATACAGGGTATAGGCTTGGGTTGAGATATCAATCTGTGAAGAACCAATAAGAGCCATAAGAATTCACGAAGATGTTCAAGAAAGCTCCAAAAATACATAGACCAACAAATGACAAAGAGGAGTAAGCACCAACCTCTCGAATGTGATAGGGCGGTGGCCTATGCCACCATATTTGAGTATACTTGGCTTGACACCACAAAGATATATCTTGGGTCCATTACCGAAACTCATCTTTTAAGCTCACATATCACCAAATGATATTAATAGGAACGATTTTGATTGCTATGGGCATAATGGGGGGAGGGATAGTCCAATCAATTAGAATCACACACCCCCTATATCCATGCCCGCACCTAAACCAAACAAGGGTCAAGACATAGGTGAGTATGCAAGGTGATCAAGTCAAGCTCCTTGAATCTATGATATTTAGTTTGTTCCTCAGATAGCAAAACCTTGCTTCATCAAGTGGCTTCGTGAAGATGTCGGCAAGTTGATCTTTGGTTGACACATATAATAGATCAGTATCACCTCGAGCAACATGGTCCCTAATGAAGTGATGACTAATCTCAATATGCTTTGTCCTTGTGTGATCCACCGGGTTGTAGGCAATCTTGATGGCACTTTCATTGTCACATAGAAGAGGCACTTTGTCACAAAGGACACCGTATTCCTTTAAAGTTTGCCTCATCCATAGCAATTGGGTGCAAGCACTAGCAGCTGCCACATACTCGGCTTCGGAGGTGGAGAGAGACATACAATTTTTCTTCTTAGAAGACCAACATACCAAGGACCTACCAAGGAATTGGCAAGCCCCGGATGTTGATTTTCTATCATCCTTATCACCAGCCCAATCCGAATCCGTGTGTCCACAAAGAGCAAATGTTGACCCTCGAGGATACCAGAGACCATAATATGGGGTATGAACCAAATATCGAAAGATTCTCTTGACCGCCATTAAATGGCTTTCTTTAGGAGCCGCTTGATATCTTGCACACACACCTACACTCAACACAATATCGAGTCTAGATGCACAAAGGTAAAGCAAAGAACCAATCATAGACCGGTATACCTTTTGATCCACATCTTTACCACTTGGATTTTGTTCTAGATGAGTCTTTGTAGCCATGGGAGTAGGAGCTCCATTTAAATCTTGCATATTGAATCTCTTGAGAATATCTTGGGTATACTTGGCTTGGTTGAAGAATGTCCCTCCTCTAACTTGCTTGATCTCAAAGCCAAGAAATACTCTCAACTAACCCATCATAGACATCCGGAACCTACTAGTCATAAGCTTTGAGAATTCATCATTAAAAGCTTTGTTAGATGAGCCAAAGATAATATCATCAACATATATTTGGCATACAAAAAGCTCCCCATTGACCTTCTTAGTAAAAAGAGTGGGATCGATTTTCCCAACCTCAAATTCACGGTCAAACAACAACTCTCTAAGGTGCTCATACCACGTGTGTGGGGCTTGTTTGAGCCCATAGAGCGCCTTATCAAGTTTCTAGACATGGTTTGGGAAGTTGGGATCCTCAAATCCCGGGGGTTGCTTTACATACACCAACTCATTCAATGGACCATTAATAAAAGCACTTTCTACATCCATTTGTTGCAACTTAAGGTTATGATGTGCCGCATAAGCAAGAAGGATACAGATGGACTCAAGGCGAGCCACAGGTGCATATGTCTCTCCATAATCAATGCCTTTAATTTGAGAGAACCCTTGTGCAACCAATCTTGTCTTGTTCCTTACTATAATTCCATGCTAATCTTGCTTGTTCTTGAATATCCGCTTGGTGCCTATAACATTGCGGCAATCCTTTGGCTTCTCAACTAACTTCCATACTTTCTTTCTCTCAAAGTTGTTTAGCTATTTGTGCATTGCTTCTAACCAATTCGAATCTGCAAGAGCTTCCCACACTTTCTTTGGTTCAATCATGGAGATGTGTGCTTGGTGCTCACTAAACCTCTTCAATTGTGCTCTTGTGGAAATGCCTCTCCTTAGGTCACCAACCACATTTTGCACAGAGTGGTCTCTTAATTCCAACATCCTCTCCTTTCTAGCTTCACGACGAGTGTGGATCCCCTCGTTGTTTCTTGGAGGACCCTCTTCATCATTTTGGTCCTCGTCTTGACCATCAACTTGACCTTGATCATCACCGGAATCATTCTCTTCATTAAGAGGCACAGATTGACCTTGGTCTTGATCAGACACTCTTCTAGCATCGATTTGAGCTTGTCTCAAGGCAGTTTGTATGGATCTTCCTTGAGTAATTGACTTGTCACCACTTGACATCCTCGAGAATGAATCAAGCTCCTCTTCACTAGAGATGTCACCTTGATCAACATGTTGAGGGTCCATAGCTTGTCTTTGGCTTGGGTCATTATCCACCTCGGTAGATGGAACATGTTGTTGTTGTGAAGATGAGGGTTCCACTTGAGTAGAGCATAGTTCTTCTCGATCCGCCACAGGGGGTTCCTCAATGGGGCGGATATATCCCACACCCATTCTTCCTATGGCATCCTGAGGCATTTCATCATCTGCATCACAAGCATCAACACACCCCCTTGGCGACCATCATATTCTTCGAATTTCACACTACAAGATTCTATGACGGCTCCGGAGAGCTTGTCATAGATTATATAAGTGTGAGATTCGAGACCATAGCCAACAAAAATACCCTCTAATGCTTTATACTCGAATTTGGACAAACGAACACCTTTTATGAGATAGAAACACTTACAACCGAACACCCGGAAGTAAGATATGTTGGGCTTGTTACCGGTAAGTGTTTCATATGGAGTCTTGTTGATTTCTTTATGGAGGTAGAGCCGGTTTGATGCATGGAAAGCGGTGGAGATGGCTTAGGCCCAAAAGTTGTTTGGAGATTTAAACTCCGCCAACATGGTCCTAGCCATCTCAATAAGGGTCCGGTTATTCCTCTTGGCAATGCCATTTTGTTGAGGGGTATATGCAGCGAAATATTGGTGTTTTATCCCCTCATCACTAAGGAAATCATTCAAGGTGTAGTTCTTGAACTCGGTGCCGTTGTCGCTTCTTATTATCAACACGGGAACATTGTATTGACACTACTAGGAAAATGATTATAGGTAGATTTTAATCTTGTGGTGCATATAGGGAAAATGCTCCACTAAAATTAATTCTGTGGCGCATATAACAAATGCTCCACAGAATTCATGCAATTATGTGGCGCATTTGGCTATATGCGCCACTGAAAGTGAGCATTCTATGGGCCCCATGTGGGCCTGACCCAGCACATGGGCATGCCAGAATTCTGTGGCGCATATAGCATATGCGCCACAGAATTCTCACTTTATGTGGCGCATATAGCCATATGCGCCACAGAATGTGCGAAATAGATCTAAAAAAAGGTGGCATCCCCTCCTACCTACCACCACCCTTTCCCTCCTCCAACTAGCTCGTCCCTCTCCTCCCTCCAACTCCATTTTGCTCATACTCACCTCCATTGTTGATAGCTAGACCTACTTTGGTTCATGTACTTATGAGGGAAGCTACTCCTACTTTGTAAAGGTACTACACCTACCCATACTTTGCTCCTCCACCGCTATGCCTATGGTTGTGGATTTGTGAGGTGTGCATGGGTACTTGTGTGTGATGCATGTTTTGTGTAGCCGGCGGGTCTCGGAGCATGCATGTATATATGGATGTTTTATAGGTGAAGATTGGTACCGCGAGCAGTGTGCGATGGAAAGACGATGTTCGTTTGTTTTGTGTTGTGTTTGTTGAATGCATGCATGCTTGCTTCTCGAGGAGCTTTGTGTTGTGCTTGAATGCATGTTGCTGGCGCCGGGTGCATGGAGGTTTGCCGAAATGTTGATACACGTCCATTTCGGAAAATTTCTGCACTAGCCATACGTCCTACTTTTAGGATAGGTCATGCCGGAATTTTCCGGCGATCATGCATATATGTGTGCGCTTCATGTGTGTGTGCATGGTTCTAACACTCTCTCTTTAATTTGGTTTATGTTCATGCGCAGGCGACCATGGTCATACATATCAGCGAACGCTGGGTGGTTACATAAAAGGCTGACGCGGTGGCCGATATGGTTCAGAACAACATGACGAAGATAAGATGTCCATGTCGAACGTGCAAACACCAGAAGTGGATCAACCCTGATTCCGGACAACTGGAGTCTCACCTTTTCACGCGTGGTTTCATGCCCGGCTTCTTAGTGAATGAGCCGCCGACAGATGGCGGTGGCCATGATGAAGAAGAGGCCGGAGGCAGGGGAGAAGACGAAGGGTCTCCTGGACATGGTCATCATGACAAAGGAGAACATGATGATCATCATGAAGAAGGAGATGCCGATGGACACAATCATCATGAAGGAGATGATGCCAGAGCAGATGGTGGTGGTGGCGTAGAAGAAGGGAGCACGGACACGACGCTAACTTCAGCCTTGCGGGACCCTCATCTTCAAGAAATTCTCCTCAAGCAGACGACCAACGCGAAAGCTGCAGCCAGAGAGAAAGCCATGCTGGCACAAATGGAGGTAGACGGGAGGACTCCATTGTATCTTGGGTGCCGGCCCGAGGATACACGCTTGAGTGTAATGCTGAAGGCTTTGGAGATGAAGGCGGAGCACAAATGGACCGACACTAGCTTCAATGCTCACATGAAATTCTGGCACACTCGTCTTCCCAAGGACAACACACTGCCAACAAGTATCGAGGAGGCGAGGAAAGTAGTTTGCCCACTAGACATGCCGTATGTGAAGTACCATGCATGCATCAACGACTGCGCACTTTATCAGAACGAGTACAAGGATAGAACCTCATGCCCAGTGTGCGGCCATGGACGGTACAAGAGAGGGAACAAGAAAGTTCCCCGAAAAGTGGTGTGGTACTTTCCTATCACTTCTCGTCTGCAGCGGTATTTCGTAGACCCTAAGGAAGCAGAGCTCATGCAATGGCACGCGAAGAGGGAGAAGCCGGAAGATAATCCGGATAAGGGCAAGATCCTAACACATCCCGCGGACGCTAGCCAGTGGAATGCACTAGACATCGAATTCCAAGATGAGTTCGGGCTCGATCCAAGGAACGTCAGGTTGGGCATGAGCACCGACGAACTCAATCCCTTTGGCAACCAGAGTAGCACGCACAGCACCTGGCTCGTGTTTGTATGGCCGTACAACCTCCCCCCTGGCTATGCACGAAGCAACGGTACATACACATGAGTATCCTTATCCAGGGGCCGAAACAACCAGGTGTCGACATGCATCTGTATCTCGGGCTCCTGAAAGAGGAGTTAGAGACGTTGGGAGACGCCGGCACGTACGTGGGATGCCTACACTGGAGATTATTTCGACCTGAGAGCCGCGTTGCTCACGATGGTGCATGACTATCCTGGTTACGGATATGTAGCGTGCCAGGTGAACCATGGATTCTGTGCATGTGTTAGGTGCATGGACAAGACCCCGCATCTGCAGCTGTCGAGGGATCCCGGGTCTTCGAAAACCGTGTTCCAGAGGACTCGAATGTGGCTCCGCAAGGATCACCCGTGGAGAAAACGCGGAGACCTGTTCAATGGCAAAGACGAGCTTGATAATGCCCCACGACCTTTGAGCGGCGAATAAATCAAGGAGCTTCTAGACAATTGGGAAGAGTGCCCTGCGCCGGGAAAGAAGCGGCCGAGGGAACAGCTGCCACCATGGAATGGACTATGGAAGGCGAGGTCTGTTTTCTGGGACCTGCCTTACTGGAAGGTCCTCCACACTCCCCATAGCCTCGATATGATGCACATCACGAAGAACATTACCGAGAGCCTGCTCGGCACTCTGATGAACATGCCGGATAGGACCAAGGATGGGCCGAAAGCAAGAAGCGATCTGAAATTGCTTGGCATTAAGAAGGAACTTCAGTACCCTGATAGTGACGATGCCGGTGATGACGATGAATAGACGGAAGGGACCCAGGGTTGCCGCAAAAGGGCTGAGAAGAATGGGGTGGTGCTTAAAGCTGCATGCTTTACTCTGAGCGAGGAGGAGCTCCATAGGTTTTTTAGTTGCCTCATAGGAGTGAAGGTTCCGCATGGCTACTCTGGGAAGATAAGAAGATATCTGGACGTAGCGAAGAAGAGGTTCAGCGGGATGAAGTCTCACGACTGTCACGTGCTGATGATGCAAATACTCCCCGTTGCGATCCGAGGGATAATGGACGAGCACGTCCGTGAGACGCTGTTTGGCCTCTGCAACTTCTTCGACGTCATCTCTGGAAGTCTATCGGCATGAAGCAGCTCGGCAAGCTACATGAAGAGATCGTCGAGATACTATGCGAGCTCAAGATTTACTTCCCTCCCGCGTTCTTCGACATCATGGTGCATCTGCTTGTCCATGTCGTGGATGACATCATCCATCTCGGGCCAGCGTTCCTGCACAACATGATGTCGTTCGAAAGGCTGAACGGTGTCATCAAAGGATTCGTTCGCAATAGGTCCCGTCCAGATGGAAGCATAGCCAAGGGCTTTCTGACCTACGAGTGTATATCCTTCTGCCAGAACTACCTAAGCATCGAGAACCAGGATGTTGGTCTGCCCACCAGGAAGCACCTAGGGAGGCTCACTGGATTTGGTCACTGCGAGGGCTACCGCGCACTCCACGTCGGCATCAAACTCAAACGCGCTGACACCTACAACACATAGAGTTGGTCGGCCCCTGGGTGGATGATCACAAAACCTTAATCGAGCAGAAGCTCGCTAATAACCTGGGCAAGACAAGGAAGAATGGAGACGTAACCAGAAAGCACAACGCCAACTTCACGGGGTGGTTCAAGAAAAGGCTACTGCAAACTCCCATGCCGACGCCTTATACTGAAGATCAGAAACTCATAATCTCACTCTCACAGGGCCCCGGGCGCAATGTTAGGACCTATCAGACATACGACATCAATGGCTACAGATTCTACACCGAGGAGAAGGACAAGAATAGCGAATACCAAAACTCAGGAGTAATATGCTATCATACGCCGATGACGAGACTGATGTCAAGGAAAGATTCTACGGAAGGATCGAGGAGATATGGGAACTCGACTACTGCGGAGTGACGGTGCCGATGTTTCGTGTCAGATGGTCCAAGAGTGTCGAAAAAGATGGCCGGTTTTCACCACCATGGTTATACCCGATGCCAAATCGAAGAACGCCTCCACAAAAAATGAGCCATGGGTGCTCGCTAGCCAAGTTGATCAATGCTTCTTCATTACCGACCCAGCAAAGCCAAGTCATGTTGTCGTGAGGAGGGGAAAGAGGAGCATCATCAGAATCGAAAGACATGCCAACAAGCAATACATCGACAAGAACGGCAATCCCAAGATCGAAGAGGAATCCAACGAGTACTTCGACAAGCCTACTACTTATGCTAAAGTAAGAAGGAAGACCACCCTACAGGCTAAAGGTTGCCCGTACACGAGAAGAAATCTCAAGGTGGCCGGCCTAAAGTATTCTACCGCAAAGAAGAAGGGCAAGAAAGTTGTTGTGAAGAGACTAGCGCTACCTCGGAGCCGACTTAGCGGTTTTTGACGCCTTTTTTATACTAATTAATGCATGCGGATATATTGATGTGGGTGTGTGTGTGATAAGCATATATAATATATTATTACCATCCTTAATAGGCAAATATATTAATTCTTGTTTTTAATAGTAAAATATATTAGTTCTTGCCTTACATATATATTTACAATCCTTAAAATATTTAAAAATAAATAAAAAAAATGGGGCCGCCAGGAATCGAACCTGGTGCATCAGTGTGGTGGAGCAAGCGCTGAACCAATGCAGTGAGTTGTGTTTGATGTCACATATGTGCAATGAGCGTTGTTGTACCATCAGTAAAAATTCTGTGATGCATATCTAACAGATGCGCCACAAAATTCTGTGACTTGGCCGTTTTGGTAAAAATTTTGTGGCGCATATCTAACAGATGCGCCACAGAATTCTGTGACTTGGCCGTTTTGAGCCGCGTGACGCTTCTTCCCTCTTCACTTCCCCCCAAACCGTTTCGACGAACCCTAGCTACTAGCCGTGCCGCCGCGCTCGATCTCGCCGTCGCGCCGGGCTTGCCCCGCTGTGCCATCGTGCCACGCCCGCCGTCCACCATCACCACCACCACCCCGCAGGTGACCCCGGCCCTCCCCTCCTTCTTCCCTGCCCCCTTCCTCCTCTGTCCATGTTGACCTTGTCGTGACCCCGCGTAGGTGACCTCGCCGTGACCCCATGCAGAGCACCAGGAGGAGGAGGCTCCGCCGGCGTCCACGACCACCACCACAGCCACCACACCCCGCGCGCAGGTGACCCCCTCCCCTCCTTCTTCCCTGCCCCTTCCTCCTCTGTCCACGCTGACCTCGCCGTGACCCCGCGCAGGTGACCTCGCCGTGACCCCACGCAGAGCACCAGGAGGAGGAGGAGGCTCCACCGGCGTCTAGGACCACCACCATGGCCACCACACCCCGCGCGCAGGTGACCCCCTCCCCTCCTTATTTCATGCCCCCTTCCTCCTTCTTCCTTGTATGATTGATGCTTTCCCATAATAGCAAAATACAGAAACGATTTGAAATTTAGCAAATATTAGGATTGTATAGCAAGCAAATTGAGTGTATTAGCAAGCAAATATTAGGACACGATGCTAATATTTGCTGCAGCTGCAGGGGCAACAGTGTTGGATTCTCTCTGCATCATTGTTTGCTTCTGAGCCCTTATGTTGCCACACTAGTAGAAAATAACATTTTATTTCTCTTCCGTGTGAAAATGACAAGAGCACCTCCTCTCCTATGCTATGCTTTAGCACCTGTGAGCGTCTAGGACATATTTTAATAGTTCAGTATTCCCTGAAAATATGCATCATAGTTCAGTCCTAGTGAAGCTCGTCCTTTTCAACAACTTGCCAATATTCTTTGTGTTAAATTAACAATTTCTTATATTCAAGTTGTTATGTGTTATTCTGTCATCAGTTCCCTTGTTCTGCAATTATATCTTTGTTTTTGAAGCTTATGTGAAAGAATGGCATGCATCCTGATTCATATAGCATTTGAAATATTTAAGTTTTGCAGGCCATGGTTATTTGATATTGGAACAACCTTTGATCCTCTATCATGCATTCACTTAGGAACTACTTTCTGTCATTTTGTCACTTATAGTCATTTCAGGGAAATAGAACTATTTCAGGGAAATAGAACTTATCCCATACCTGAAAATGACAAGAGAGAATACTGAACTATGATGCATATTTTCAGGGAAATAGAACATAATTATAGTCATTTCGATGGTTTTTATAGTTTTTAGAGCACTGCTGCATTGGTAATAGTATTGGGGTTAGATTGCTCTCTCATTTTTTTGTTGATATATTAGTTTCATGATTTAGTTGTGCATGCCATCTCTGTGAACCAACTCACTGCACTGCACTGTTAGGAGGTGTAGCTAGTGCTCACTGCACTGCAGGCTGGCTGCTTCACTCAGCCAGCTTATTATTGCAGGGAGCAGCCTTTACATGTGCTGTCTCCTTTTACTGTTTTTGTATCCTTCTTTGATAGCCTAGGGGTGGAGTAGTAGGATATACACTCCATGAATAATGGTTCTTCTATCTTATTATGTCAAGATACATAAAACCATCAAATCTGGAGCAACATATGATAATGTGCAATGTGCAATGATCAAGTTCTTGAAACAAGATATCATATGTTCTTTAAATCGGGAGCACCATATGTGGCTATTTTTGCTACTGTTTAAATCTGGAGCACCATATGTGGTTGTGGAGCACTATTTGTGCTTTTTTGTATGTGGAATGTTTGCAGGGAAATCACCCGAGCTGCCCATTTCTCCTGAAATGTTGATTTCGGTCCATTTCGGTCGAGAAATGGGGCTCATATGTAAAAAAATAGCAAAGGTCATGCCGATTTTTTCGGGCGGACACTTCGTATTTTTTTTGACATATGAGCCCCATTTCTCGACCGAAGTGGAAGTGAATCGACACTTCGGGAAAAATGGGCAGCTCATTTTAAATATTGTCGACACTAATTAATACTAACTTAGTTTAATTGGTTTAGAAGTGTGCAAACATGTCGGTCGCCGATGCGGCCGGCATTTCTAAGGCCTCCATAAGCGTTGAAGACCAAGCTAGAGCGGCAAACTTCACTTTCTAGGAGGTGGCGTCGCAGTACGAGGCGGTGGAGTCTCTGCATGAGGACGTGGCAGCTTCTGCGGGCCATGATGGGGATGATGAGCAAGAGGGGGACAAGGACTACCGGATAGATGGAGACGAGGAGGAGGATGCGACCACCTCCAATGGTGGAGGCCGCACGACGGATGGCGGGGACCGCACGACGGATGGAGGGGACCGCACGATGGATGGAGGTAGCAACAACCCTTCTCTTAAGAAGAAGAAGCCGAGGAAGGATCGTAAGCCGCAAAAGCTCACCGACACCACCGACGAGATCACTCTGGTCTCAGAAAGTGGCCAACCGTTGGAGCCTCCGGATGTTGCCGCCGGGTTCGGCATGCAACTCGGGAGCATCGTCCGGGAAAGCATGTCGATCAACACGAAGCACCTGAGAAGTGAAGCGAATGAGCGATTGGTGGAAAACTGCATTAAGAAGCTTCACCGACGGTACAAGTTCCCGGCCCCGTACACCGACAAACTGGACCCGTCCAGTAAGGTGAACAGGTCAGCCATCACGAAGATGGCCAATGCCTTGAGCAGCTGGAGAACCCGAGTGAGGAACAAGATCGCGAAAAGGGAAAGTTGGGAGAAGATCAAGAAGGGTGAGCCCATGATCGACGAAGACGAGTTCAATATATTCAAGGCGGAGACGGAGACTGACGATTTGAAGGAATGGACGGAGTGGGGTCGGCAAATGCGGGAACAGAACATAGGTAACCACCGATGTGGAAGCGGTGGTTATAGGGGAAAGAAGGCCATATGGGCATGGGAGGACGCCGAGGTTGAGCGTCTTGGGAAAGAAAACCCATTTTTAAAAATCACGGACGAGCAGACCCGGAACTTTGTCTGGTCCTGCTACTATCTGGACAAGGATACCATGGAATTCGTCACCGACGATGACGATGTGAGGAAGTTTGAGGAGAAGCTGGTAAGTAATTTACCCGCGGTCCATTTGCTTTCATTTTGAATAATGAAGGCAACTTCCTAAATGTGGGTTCACCTTTCCTTGTCTGCAGGACGCTGAAATCAAGGCTGTGCATGAGGCGCTGGACCCATCATCCCAGGGCTCGACGGAGCCATGGGACACGGTTTTCAACAGGGCGACCAACGCCTACAAGGGGAGGCAGAAGTCCGACCCGCCCACGTCAGCTGGCTGTATCTCTGGCTTTGGTATGAGCACAAAGTTCCACGAGTACTACAACGAGGAAGCCAAGAAGAGAAAGGAGAGGCGGACCCAGTCGGCGGCTCAGGATCAAGCCGAGAAGGAAGATCTAAAGCGGAAGATCACGTATCTGGAGGCCAGTAAGGTGGGCCAGGACGAGGTGAACGCTATAGTGCAGCAGAAGATCCTCGAGATGCTACACCTTCGGCTGATGGAGGGGATAGCAAAATGGAATGCAGACGGTCAGGTGGGTCCGATACAAGTGCCCAGCACCGGCGGCAGCACCTCGAGCCACCAAGTGTCGCCGGACATGGTTACCCCGCCACCCTCCATCCCCGCGGCGCAGCCGATGGAGTTGGATGCGCGCGGAGCTGCCCCCTCCTGCCGAGACTACCAAGGTGCAGCAGCTGGCGGTGCTTCCTAATGCACCCGAGCCGGAGAAGAACAAGGATCAGCCGCCGGCCGCCCGTGTCTCAACATTAGCCGAGCTCGACGCCCTTACCAAGGTAAAATAAGTAGTTAGCCAGCGTGCTATACTTAATTCCTTTGATTGGCTGCCATCTCATGATGCATATCTATATGCCTCAGGACACTCCGTGCGTGCTCCTACATAAGGTGCCCGGAGGCGAGTTGAAGGATGTTTCCACGGGCAAGCTAATACAATCGGCGAACCGCACGATGCACTGCAAGCCCATGGATGATGTTGTGATGCGCGTCGAGTTGGGTCGGGTGTTGGGGGGGTGCGAAGACATGGACCCTCCCATGCAACCTCTAGGAGCCGACGAGCACCTGACCCTGGAAGGTTGCCATGGCCATCCCATGATTTGGCCAAATACCCAGATTCGTATTGGGTCTCGCTCCACCGGCGCCACCTCAATCGTTCGGCCGCCAAGGACGAAGCCTCTTGCTGCACCGGTCGTCATCGCCGCCACCACAAGCCGTCACCAGAGACTCTTATTGGGAGCGTCTGCACCGGCGCCACAAGAAGCCAAGGGCGTGATTGCTCCTCGACCGCCATCGCCCCCGCCTAAAGGCAAGGTCGTGGCACCGCAACCGCCATCGCCACCACCCCAGGACGACATGGACATGGCGGCCTTCGACACCAACATCAAGATGGATGATGATGATGAACCGATTGACGTCAATGCCTTCGTCAACACCGGCGCCGACAAAGGACCGTTCATGCCTCCTCTCAATGAAGAACCATCATTCCGCGATTAAGCTACCCATCCCAAGAAGCGCATGGTCTTTCGTGGGTTTTCTCAGGAGACGCCTCCGGCCGCCGAGAGACAACCTCCACCGACCGGAATCATTTTCAGCCCTGACACACTCCACAGGATGGCAGGTGAGGGGATAACATCGCCAGTGGAGGACACTGCTGATGAGAAGAGGAAGAGGGTGAGGAAGAGGCCGAACAGGAACAAGGACAAGGCTGCGAGCCAGCCCGCTCCGATCCGTTACCGGGACAATGTTGTACCACCCCGCCAGGATGGCTTGACCAGAGTGCATGAAGCTGGTCAGCCCATACTGCCTCCGGAACTGCGCCACCTGGCTTCGGGAGCTATGATGAGTTTGCATGAAGGTATCCGGACACTGGAGGGACTCCTTCTCAAGGACAATAACCCAAATTACCCGGTGTTCACCATCAAGGTGCCGGAGGACATGGGCTTCGTCACCGATGCCCCCGCGGATGTGTTCTTCATAGCCTACGAGGACATCTTCAAGCTATTCCACTCGAGACGGCTGGACTATAACTTGGTTCGCCTATTCATGCTCAATATGGCGATGAAGGTCAAGAGAGAGCAAACCCCGTTCGTCGCGATAGCGGATCCCTACTACATGCGTGACAACCAGCTGGAAGAAGTAACAAGGACCCGGGCCCGGGCCCGGGCAAAGTCCTACCTTTAGAAGCTATTGATGGAAAGCAAGAGGAAGGACAACATCCTTGTGCCTTTCTTTCCCGAGTAAGTGTACACATCCTCCTACCGCCATCGTAACACATAAGTATTTCTTTCCATTGCTCTTTTCCAACATCCCGTTCCACATTGTGTGTTGCCCGCAGAGACAAGTACTGCACACTCATCGTCCTCTCCACGAGGTATTCGCTTGCCACCTACTTCGACTCAGGGAGTGCGAGGAGGAAGAACTACACCAGAGTAAAGAGCGTTTTGGATGATGCTATCGAGGGCTATGTGAAACAGGGAGGCCCCTTTGACTATAAGGGGGAGGCTTACAGGGACAATGGCTTACACAATTTCAAGCACGTGTGCGAGTTCCCCTGCGTCAAGCAGACGTCTAGCAGCGTGAAGGAGGCCTTCTACGTTTGCCATCAGCTCAAGCGGTTTGTCCGGGATGGAGAGATGCTAACGTTGCATCTTCTCTCCGAGGATGGGCACAAAAGTTGCATGGGATCAATGACTCCGATCTCATGGTAGAATTCCATGATACGCAGGTGAAGCTATCACATATCATCGTGGAACAAGTCAACACAACTGGTGGGCTCTTTCACCAGCCCAGGCAGTTCACCAAGAGGGAGATCGAAGCTCGCCTCAAGGCGCAGGGTGGCTTCAAGACGTGGACAACGAAAGACATGTACAAGCCGTTCCCGGCGCCCTCTAAGGAGAAGGCAACTTGACCGAGAGAGCGTGTGTATCGGTGGACACATGTAGTGTGTGTGTCGAAAAACGTAACTTATCTTGCCTAGCTTGAAACCGTCATTGTTATTGTGTCGTGTAATAACCATGGTCGTTGTTATTGTGTTGGACATGTTCCCGTGTTTCTTTCATTGTCATCGATGCATTATTTTAAGTTTATGAATGCGTTGCTCTAATATTTGTCAACATATATATTTGCATGATGTACTAATATGCCTTGTCAATAGAGATGCCGACGTACGTTGTGTACAAGGGTCGGGTTCCAGGTGTGTACGAGGAGTGGGTGGACTGCCACCAACAAGTGGACAAGTTCAGCGGCAATAGCTACAAGGGATACGCGACTAGAGAGGAGGCGATGGCCAAGTGGAGGAGACACGTATGGAAGATGAACCGGACGAAGATCTTGATGTCGCTCCTCCTCACCGGCATCACGGTTACGGTGTACTATATATTCTATTTTAAGGTAGTAGGTGTAGACAACATCACGCGGTTGTAATTAAGTTATGTGAGTGAGATGAACACTTGTGAAATGTACACTTGTACACTTATTCGGTTTTAATATGTGTCTAATATGTGATTGATGAACACTTGTGAACATTTGTGCTTGTTGATGTATTATATGTGAACTGGAACATTTGTACTGCTGTGTGCAGTTTTTCTGTGTATTTCTATCAAATTTAGGTGTATTTCTTGTAATATACCTGTATTTGTACTGAATTCTGAAAATTTCGAAATTCTGAAAAAAGGATTCTGTGGACAGAATTTTGTGGCACATATGGTATTTTTGTGGCGCATATGGCATATGTGCCACAGAATTTAAATTTTAGTGGTGAGGATTTAGTGGCGACGCCCATATGCACCACATAATTCTAATTTGGTGTGCCACTGGTAGCGTTTTTCCTAGTAGCGTGACGTTGAACCAAGTTGATGAAGGTCTTTTGGTCTCACTTTTCAACTTGAAGAAATAAACCCATGAGTATCTTGAATAGTCATCAACAATCACCAAACAATATTTTTTCCCATCAAGACTTGCATGAGATGGAGGACCAAAGAGATCCACATGAAGGAGCTCCAAGATCTTTGTTGACTTGATGCGATTCTTTGGCTTGTGGGGAGCATCATGCATCTTTCCTAGAACGCAAGCCCTGCAAACACGATCTTTGGCAAAGGAAACATTTTCTTTTAGTCCAACAATATGGCCCTCCTTGTGGAGACTTTGCAAAGTTCTCATATTGACATGGGCTAGTGGGCGATGCCATAACCAACCCACATCGGCCTTTTCGAATAGGCATATCGCACTTGTAGTGGTTTGCCCCGAAAAGTCCACCACATACAAGTCATGTTCGACGTACCCAACGAAAGCGATCTTGAGAGACTTGCTCCACACGAGGACCACAATATCATCATCAATAAAGACGGCAAAGCCCATCTTTCCAAGAGCACAGACTGAAAGTAAATTGTAACCAAGAGTATCAACAAGCATGACGTCCACGAGTGTAATATCGTGGGCAACCACTACCTTGCCAAAACCCATTACCTTAGACTTTGACTTGTCGGCATATGTCACGGAGATTTGATCATCATTTGGCCTTAATTCTTTGACAATAGAAGAGCTTCCGGCCATATGACTTGTGCAACCACTATCAAGCACCCATTTTGTAACACCCTCGGATCGGCCCTATGCAAGTTTTAGCGATTCCTACCAAACCCGCATAGAAACAATTCAAAGGTGTCCACCAGGCACTTGCGTGCGGGTGGAAAACGAAGTAATATCATTACACAATAGTCCACGATGGAACCCACGGGACAGATATATACAATAACGACTCCATGAGTCAAGAATACCGATATACAGTACAAAGATCCAAATAACCTTGAAAATGATATAGTGTCTGAGTACGGAAAAGATGCAAATGGGGCTAAGAGCCCTGAAGAATAACCAATGGCGTCCATAACCCTGCCCAGGCCAAGCCGGAAGGGTAACCCTGCTAACGACGTCGATCTCAAACCTTCTTAAACAAAAGGGGTGCCGACAAAGGGCAAAGGAAAAAGAGAGCGGTCAGTACTGAGGCCAGTACACGGCGAGACTAGAATTCGGCGGTCCTCACCTACATAGGTATGGTGGACTGAAGCGGCAGCGGAGCATGCGCTAAACAACCTATAGAGACTCAATACATCTGTCGACTATCAGAGTGATAAAGACCTATCAGGAACCAACCTGATACTACCACCAATCATACCCATCCTGGTATTTCCCCCTCGAGACCAAACGAGGAAGTCATGCCGAGGAAACTCACACGGTTGGAAATTTTATTCATTCTTTCCATGATGGTTATCCAACTTACTAGTCATATCAGATACAAGTCAAATTTATAACATTAAGCTTTAGTTATAGTTGTCTATGATCGAGAACTGTGCTCCAAGTCTTCCATAACCGCGGACATGGCTTTTCAAAAAGATTTAACCCTGCAGGGGTGCACCAAAGTTTCCACACGCACTTCGACCCTTGTTGCCAGATCAATTAACATACTTCCATATGTATGTCGGCGGGGCCTAGGACACGACGCTTTCTCTAACCCAAAGCAAGTACATGGGGGCGACCTGAAAGAGCTACTCATACAAGGTATAGTTAATCCTCCTCGTATGGACCCTGAGGTTGCGTGGACTTGCACGGGAGCAGAGGTCATAGACAAAATATTTCCGTGATAGAGTGCCGCACCTACGCAACAGTAATAAACGCTCATCGAGCAACAGGTGATAAACATCTCATACATGGCATATATGGCATAAGTACAGTAGTAGCTCATAAAAGCCCGAACTAGTGTTGTGGCCCTAGAACAGTGCTTTGAAATCAGGTACTAAGTCGATAGGTGTGCCCAGACACCCCACATGTGGTTAGCGCGCTCGTATCGGAAAAGGTGTCAAGAACTCGGGCCCTATATGAACACAGGGGGGCAGGATAATAACCAGATCTCAACTATTACCCCTCTGTGCCTCTGCATTTATTACACCTACTTTCAATATTAGTTATTAAACTGTAATTAAAGTCATGATCATCTCCAACATTAAGAATATGCCAACCCCCAACATCATTGGAACATCGACGACGCGAAACAACACCTAAGCCAGTGACTACGACTTGCAAGACCAACTGTCTACCCAAACAACAAGCAATAGGAGGTTTCCAAGGCAATATAAAGGCTGCAGGGATATATAAAGGGGTACGGAATCTAAAGCATCGCAACACAGATAGCAATACATCAACAAGAGGAAGCAAATAATATAAATATAAAATAGGTAGAAAGGGGGAGAATTCTCGCCTGGAAAACACTGCCGAAGGTTCATACAAAGATCGGGTCGACACTCGCATCAACTCATCGGCCTAGTCCGTGAAGAAGCAAAGCACTAGAAGAAACAGCAGATGCACTATTTAATACTATGGCAGAAGATCGGGCATGATGCATGTATGACATGGCAAAGATGCGATGCAATTAGGCAATATTAAGTGGAACCGGGGTCCCGACATTTAATTAGATGGTTCAAGTTGTTTAGATACCCCGTAATTTAAATGTTGTGTTAACAGGGCAGGATAAGTTACCGGTTCGCTACACAAATTTAAATGGAGCTAATATAAGGCTAGATTTGCCTGCATATGGTATCCATATTTAATTATAAGGTGAAATGACATAATTCCCCCAAACCACAACATACCTATGCAAGCATGAACATTTAAATGCAACAAGTAATATCATTTATAAAATATAGGTCTCGGAAAAGAGGGTCACACATTGGTCGGCGATCTTGGTTCAAGGGTTTGGGTTCGATCTTGATCTTCGGACTCCGGGAACTCGGCGCCTTTGGTTTCCATGAAGGAGAACTTGAGGATCCGTGTCGGAGATCTTGGGGATTCGGCTTCGATGGTCGGTGGCCCTAGGCCCCGCACTGTTGGTCTTCGGAAGATCTTGTCGGCGTCATTGTTGCTCTTGTCCAACGTCTCGTTCTCGTCCGCCGGAAGGTCTCGATTTGTGGCAACACATCAACACCAACCCATCATACCAACGTATCACTACAATGTTATTTTCTCCCGTTGACCACAAAACCAACAATACCACACTCTCCCTTTATTTCCGGTAGCACACTACCAGGAAAACAAAAGCACAAAGCACATGTTGGAGACGGATATGCGAGGCTTGGCCGGTAGCATGGAACACGGTACCATAGAGGCGGCGAGAATGGTGTATGTCGGGGTCACGCACTAGGAAAAACGACGCGAGGCTCGAGGCAGCGGGCGAAGCGGGATGATCATGGAGGCCAGCGGCGGAGCTCGGTCCTGGCAACATAGGCCGGCGAGCTCGCGGGGACAGGTGGCCCAGGGCGTCGGGGCACACAAATGGCGCCTGCTGGGCACATCCAGCACGACACCAGGGAGCGAGATGAGACGGGGGTCCTGGTGCTGGCGGCCAGAGGCGAGGCAGGAGGCCGGAGATGGGGTACATCAGGTGCTGCGGGCTGGTACGGCGGAGGAGGACAAGGTAGGCACAGGGGCCCGCGACCGGTGGAGCTGGGGACTGGGCGAGATCGCATGGGTGGCCTGGGGATCTGGCGGCAGAGATGGGAAGCGAGGAAGGGGCTTGCAGGGCTCGATGCGACCGGGACGAAGGGGAAAGGGAGGCCCGACGATGGGGTGCTGCAGAGCAGGGTGAGCGCTGGCGGTAGCAGTGGTCTCTGGCGACGGTGGCTGCTTGGCAACAGGGGGAAAGACGAGCGAGGAGGAAGAGAAGGAATCGCGAGGCACGTGCAGGGCGTGGGTCGCAACTCGCGAGCGGGGATCGATCGCTAGGTGGGGTTGGGTATGGGACATGGAGCGGGAGCGGTTCATCAGGCGAGAGTGGCACGGGGTGGGCGTGTACGTGGGCCAAGGTAGAGCCTGCCGCATACGGGAGGAAGGGAGTGCGTGCGTTTGTGTTGCCGTGTGTGGTTGGTGGTGGTGGTGTGTGTGGAGGAAGGGGTTGTGGCGGCTGGGAGGGTAGATTAGGGTTAGGTAAGTTAGGGTTTTGGCTAGTGGGATGGTAGGTGGTCCGGTCGGTTGGGCTTTTGGGCCGGCCGGCTGGACTGCCTCCCAAAAAAGTTTTGTTATTTCTTTTGTTTTAAAATGAACTTTTGTAAATAGTTTTAGATAAATAAAAGATCCAGCTGGACCGACGGTTTTGGTTTGAACAAAGAGGGGAGGATATTAATATAGAAAACAAAGTAGGTCTTTTAGCAAAATAGTTTTAGTCAATTAGATGCATGCTGATGTCATGATGATGCATAGAGACAAGACATGTGATTTTCTAGTAGAGGTTTTACCCGGGGTGCTACACATTTTGACCCTCCGGAAGCATATATCTACAAAAGATCAAGCTAATTTTTAGGTACCCATTTTTCAATGGGTCCTCTTTTATTAGAATAAAGGATCTTGGGAACCCAAATAGACCAAGCAATATAACCATCATATGGGCCAACATATTGAGCATACACATCACCATAATAATCACGCATTAGAACATAGTGAGGGTTAGCACTTCCCGCAAAATCATCATGAGACATAGTTTTACCACTTGTGGTCTTACTATCCACAATGGCCTTGTTTTTCTCTTGTGCGGGCTTGGCCTTCTCCTTGTCGTTCTTATTCCTGGCTTTGGAGACAAAACCAATGCCCCCTTTCTCACCACTAGTCCTTTGCTTACTCAAAAGATCGCCAATGGACTTGTTACCTTGTGGAAATGTGGCCTTGGCTAGCTCCCCCTTCAACCTAGCATTTTCTTCAAGAATAGTTGTACTACTAGAAGTAATGAAGTTACTAGGTGAAGTAATATTGACCAATTGAGTTTGAAGCGTTTCATGGGACTTTGTGAGTGACAAGAGTTCACTTTCCAAAGCCTTCTGAGCCTTGTTAAGCAAACTAAAGTCCTTGGCAAGTTTTCCATGAACCACATCAAACTCAATCTTGTCCTTTTTAGCCCTTTTGTATTTAGCAATAGCATGATCACGTTCTTTGATGAGTCTATTAACAATTATGTCATTGGCCTCATCAAGCCCTTCAAGTTTTAGTTCAAGAGACATCCTAGTCTCTTGTTATTCTTCTAGAGCATTATTTAGGGCTTCTATCTCAATCATGTGTTCACTACCAAGTTTACATCTTACATTAAGAACCTCTTGTGTGTGGGAAAGTTGATCTAAGACGTTCCCAAAATGTATCTTGGCCTCCCCTTGTAAGTTAATCACAAACTCATCAGAAGCAATTAATTATCTTTTTACTTTAAGAGACATCTCATCATCAAATTCATCATTGGCTAAGGGAGTGGATTGAGATGATGAGGATACCCCCGTTCCTCTTGCCATAAGGCAAGTAACGTTCTTGTTGGGAGTATTCTCATTTGGAGAATCGAAGAGTGAGAATGTCAGAGTAGATGTAGTGACTAGAGCAGCCACACCACTTGATGTTTCCTCTTCCTCATCTTCATCATCTTCATTGTCGGAGGAGTATTCTTCACGAGTGATCAATACAATTTCGCCCTTCTTCTTATTGATTGGATTTTTCTTGATGAAAGGTTTCTTGTAGGGAGCTTTGGAAGTTGTCTTTGGCACAAGTTTACCCCCATGATCTTCTCTCTTCTCATAGGGACAACCCGCCACAAAGTGATAGCGGTCACCACAACTGAAGCAGGTTCTCAATTTGGTGACATTTTCTCTTCTTCCATTTGGGTTGCTTCTTCGTTGCATTTCCATCTTGGCCTTGGCGGGGTTCTTCCAAAAGTTCTTTGCATAGAAAGCCATGTATTGACCATGAGCAATCTTGACATCATTGGGGTGGCTCATGGAGAGGCCTTCATCACTATCATCTTCATCCCCATGTTCCACAACTTTGGCCTTCAAAGCAAGGTTGACAACATTGCTCATGCCTATGGCTCAAGCACGGGCATCTTTGGCATTCTTGGCGGCAACCTTGAAAGAGGCCATCTCTTGCATAACCTCATTGGAGGTCATGAGATGATAGTTGTGTCTTCCTTGTAGGCTCTTCAAGTCGGTGGGCTGAAAGGGCATGAGTGCACTCACATACTTCCTTTTTATCCAAGCATCATCCACATGGGAGGCACCCACATTCCTAAAAGCAGTGGCGGTGGTCTTGAGCCTACGGTACATGTTTTCATGATCTTCACCTTCTTTCATGTAGAAGCCTTCGGCTTCATTGCTTAGTGCATCATACCGGTTCCTTCTCATGCTCTCATTCCCAACAAACAATACTGTGAGAGAATCCCAAGCTTCCTTGGTGGTGTTGAGGTGCTCAATGTGTGGGTAATCCTTTGTACCCAATCCTTGTTGAATCATGTGCAAGGCGGTGGCATTGAGTTGACTATTGACAACTTCTCTTCTTATCAAGTTGTTTGGATCCCCAATATAGAGTCCTTGTTCAATGATGTTCCATAGTTCAATGCAAGAGCTGCACACATAAGTTTTCATTAGAGATTGCCATTGAGCAAAAGTAGTACATGCTTCAAGCTTTGGTGGGTCACCTCTATTGTTTACATGAGGGTGAGGAATTGGAGGGTCGGGAGTGTACCATCCATGAGAGTCATGGTGCTCTCCCTTCTCACCAACCCTTTTTGTGGAGGAGTTAATGTTTCCTTGATTACCCCCCACCACCTTATCCGTGGGAGATGCCGGGGCATTCTCTTTGGATAGAGGTGATAGTTCCTCTTGAGGACAAGGGGATGATGAGCCAACCTTATCTTTAACAAGTTGCTCAAGTAACTTGTGCAATTGTTTGATCTCGTTGGCCATGGTGTAGCTCAACCTTGTTTCCAAGTTATTGAGGTCATCCATGGTCACCGTGGTAGGCTCACCACCACCTTCCCAATCATTGATACCCATATACTCTTAGGCGGTAAAGCCCGAATAAAGGGCCAAGGCTCTGATACCAATTGAAAGGATCGTATGGGCACCTAGAGGGGAGGGGGGGTGAATAGGTGCTACTTCAAATTTTCTTCTTTTTCAAATTAGGGTTTGACAAGAAAGGTAAATTATCTAGATTATGCAACTAAGGTGAATTTACCTATATGTCAACCAAGCAACACCTAGCACAACACTAAGCAAGAACAAGTAAGTAAAGTGCGGTAAAGGATAGAAGTAACCAAAGTGGTGGACGCGGAGACACAAGGATTTGTTTCCTGTAGTTCCTTCCTTTTGAGGGGAAGTACGTCTACGTTTGGAGAGGGGGTGGTTTCAAACCACCAACGCCACGAGAGGCCTTCCTTGTTCTCCGATGAACCTCACCCCAACGGTATGGATTCACCTTCCACTATATCGGCAACCTTCAAGGTGGAAGCTGGCACCTTTACACAAGTTCGGGGCACACATCCACAACTTAATTGGAGGCTCCCAGGTACAAGCAAGCTGTCAAAATAATCAAAGACAAGCTTGTAAGAACCAAATCAAAGCTAGGGTTTCCAACGGAACACTAGAGCATGGGGGCCTCAAGTGAATGAGGGGGAAATGAAGATCTCTCTTGGTGAAGCTGTAGATCAAGGCCTCCTCCTTCGATTCTCCAAAGATCAATGACTTTGGATGGTTGGATGAAGAGATCTTGTTGATTTGGTGGCTCTAATGGAGTTTGTGTTCTTGAGCAGATCGAGCAGCTAGAGGAAGGGGATAAGGGTCTCTATTTATAAGCAGCCCCCTCCACGAACCGTTTTCTGACCGTTGTCAGACCGGAGACTCCAGCTATGCACCAGAGACTCTGGTCTACACCGGAGATTCCGGTCCATCTCTGGACCAGCCTTCTGATTGACCAGGCCCTCTCATGAGCCAAGTGGGCCAGAGACTCCGGTCCAGCAGAACCGAAGACTCCGGTCTGAGCCCACACCAGAGATTCCGGAGGAGCCTCCGGACCTTGCTCCGCACCCCGATACAGAATGTCCCAACCAGGTTCCTGATGCCTCCACCGGGGACTCCTGCGGAGACTCCGGTCCAGCCAGACCGGAGACTCCGGTCTGGAAATTCCAGAACAATGTCAAGCTTGCAGAAATCTTTCCAAAGTGTGAGGGTACTTTTTACTTATCATAATAGCAACCTGTGGATAGTGACAAACTGTAAAATAATCTACTTATTGTTAACAAACACCAAAAGTGATTATGATAGTAAATGTCCTTTCATCACATGAAACATTCAGAGGAGGATACCATAATATCATACCAAGTTATGAATAGAACAATGCAAGCAAACATTCATATGACATGCTACAAACTATTAGCAAGATGGAGCTAATCATAAGAAAGCAAGAACTACTAAGCATCCATAAATAACATACACCTTACATGAACAGACTAAGCATGCCCACAATAATGAGTATATATACAAAAATGAAAAAAAATAGAGTTCATTACCAGCCTCTTACCACACCTCAAGTTGTCATTTATCTTCATTATTGCTCACTTGTGTGGCTTGAATAATAACATAAAACCAAACTCCACTGAGGACTGCTAAACCATGCAAAGAACTTCACAAAATCAAAGAAGAACAACAAATATTTTTGGTGTTTTCGATTTTTTTAAAGCAAGCAAACAAAGCAAAAACAAACAAAACAAAATCTTTTTGGATTTTTCTTAAGGCAAACCAAAGCAAAAAGGCAAAGAAACAAACCAAGAGAAACAACGAAAATATTTTTGATCTTTTTGTGTTTTGGGAAAGCAGAAACAAAAACCAAAAATAAAGCGAAACATGAATATACAAAGAACCGACGAAACATGATATATAGATGTGTGTGATGTCGGTATACCTCCCCCCCAAACTTAGGCTTTTGGCCTAAGTGGGGCTCAATAGCACGGGAAGTAACCCCAAGCTGGTGGGTCGTCATAGGAATGATCATAATCAGGCCCTCGTGATGAAGAAGAAGACACACTCCAATCATAGGAGGATTGTTGGTATGAAGACTCCTCCATGTTGGAGGGCTGAACCGAATCATCTTCGGCATCCTCTCCAGCATTCTCCTCTTGCTGGGAGAGCTTCGCCACGTATGTGTCAACATTCTCCTCTTCCTCTTGCTCATATTGTGCCAATTCAAAGAGCTCGAGCATAAAAGCATGGATGAGAGTGTGAAGGGTATCTCTGGCCTCCATCCCGCAAAGCTTGCAAGTTTCTTCCACGTCCATCTCCCTTCCATGCATATTCTACCGAGTCACCATCACATTATTGGTAGCCTTCCATGCAAAAATGTATTTATGTGTTAAAAAGTTCAACAAACATGATAAACTTGTTGGTGCCAATATTTTATTAAAAATAAATACAAAATTACTAAAAAAATATCAATTTTTAAAAAGCCATTTTTCAGGGACATATTCACTAAACATAACATTAAGTTTTTGTAGAACTAATTAAATATATATGAAAGCTAAAAAATAATGTTGAAAATACAATGAAGGAACCATAAATATTAATTAAGAAAAAATGTAAGTAAATAACCCAATACAAATATAATAAAGGAAACTGAATAATAAGGAAATGAAGAGAATGCAATACAGAAGTAAAAAAATCAAAAATTGAAAGAAAAATGAAAGAAAAATCACGCAGCCGTACAGGGCCAGGCCCAAAGAGTACTCGCAGGCAGCCCAGAGGAAATTCGGGTTGTGTTGTTACAACTTCACAAAAAAAGGCAAATCTTTTTTTTTGAGGTAAAAAAAGGGGCAAATCGTTGTTCTCAAAAAAAAAAAAAACCGCAAATCCTGGTAGTACTTTGAACTTTCGCTATTAAACCCGTAACATTTCTGTAATTGTCAGGAATTACCCTACCTGCTCGAAGCCTCAAACACGCACTCCCCCCAAATCCCCAGAGTCCCAGAACCCTAGTGGAGAGAGGGCTCGAGTTCGACATGGCGACGACGAGCGAGTCCACAGCCAACTCCACCCTAACTAGCTCGACGGCCGAGGTTGACGCAGAGCGCGAGCAAGAGCACGGCAATGGCGCGGATGCCGTCCCTGCCGTCGTGCAGCAGCAGGAGGAGGACGGGGATGAGTTGATCGGGCCGGGCCCCGCGCCAGCTCAGAAGCGGCAGAAGCGCCCGCTCCAGTTCGAGCAGGCTTTCCTAGACGCCCTCCCCTCCGCCGCCATGTGCGTCTCCTCCTCCTCGCGGTTTATTGCTGTAGGATTTGGGAGGCGCTTGTGTTTTCTTCCTGGAGCAGCGACTAACTTTGGCGGTTGTTGCGTTATGCAGGTACGAGAAGAGCTATATGCATCGGGACGTTGTCACCCACGTTGCGGTCTCCCCCGCTGACTTCTTCATTACCGGGAGCGCAGATGGTGATTTCTCGCACTCATGTCTTGTCATAGTGACCTGTTTGGTGCGAAGTAGTGGTTCGACATGCTAGATCTAGACTGGGATCAGTTTCATTCAGATTATAAGAAATGTTGGCTGATTGAGTTTCATGTTTTTCTTCTACACAGGACATCTGAAATTTTGGAAGAAGAAACCGAGTGGGATTGAATTTGCTAAACATTTTCGGTCCCATCTCAGTCCCATCGAAGGCTTAGCTGTGAGTGCACACGTTCTTATGTTCACTTCTTCAATTAACATATCAGGGTGCCACATAGTATATTTAGCGCCTATGTGCCATAATACGAGCAACTGCAATGCAGGTTAGTGTTGATGGCTTACTTTGCTGCACGATCTCCAACGACCGGTCTGTCAAGATATATGATGTCGTAAACTATGACATGATGTTCATGATGCGTCTCCCATTTATTCCTGGAGCGATTGAGTGGGTTTATCGACAGGGTGATGTTAAACCAAAACTTGCTGTTAGTGACCGGAATACATCTTTTGTTCACATATATGACACTCATTCTGGTTCAAACGATCCGATTATCTCCAAGGAGGTATATTCTGTTGCCGCCTTCTTTTATTGTTTGTGAATTCAAGTAACCAAAGAAACTTTACTGACTACTGAGCTTCTTCTCTGACTGCAGATTCATTCTGGCCCTGTAAAAGTTATGAAATATAACCATGTCCAGGATGCTGTGGTTTCTGCTGATGCCAAAGGACTCTTGGAATATTGGTGTCCATCTACCCTTAAGTTTCCAGAAGATGCGTATGTTCTTGCTTCTTGGAGTTAGTTTCCGCATCATGTCTCTTCTTATTTTATCTTTGCGAAAACCTATTCCCGAACAATTGCAAACTTGATTTTGACTTCATGCTTCCACTTTATACTACTTTAGCTGAAAACTTGGTAACTGAAACAATTTAATATATACTATATGGTTGAACCCTGCAATTTCTAATCAGATATTGGTATGCTGAGTAAAGGTGCAGGAGTGGAAGGGATAGCATATTTAATTTACCAACTTTTGCTGAAAACTTAGCTACTGACAGATATATGGTTGGACCCTGTAAATTCTAATTAGATATTTACTCCCTCTGTCTCAAAATAAGTGACTTGGATTTTTCTAGATTCGCATGTATCTAGACGTGTTTTAGTGTTTAGATACATGCGAATCTAGACAAAACTAACTAACCAAGTCTATTTTGGGACGGAGGGAGTATACGTTAACTTCTAATCTTGTTCTGTCTACCTAGGTCTAGGTGGTTATGGTTGGATTAGTATTTTAATATTTATAGTTTCAATCTCTACGGGGTCTGTCCTTTCAAGATAGCTATATTACATGTGCTCTGAGATGTTCTTTTCCTCATTGGTAAATGCATCAAGTCATCGACTTATCAATACTTGACACTGCTATCTGCTTTGTGCAGGGTGAACTTCCGTTTAAAGACAGACACAAATCTATTTGAACTTGCAAAATGTAAGACGAGTGTGTCTGCTATTGAGGTACCTTTTTATTTGATCATTATAGAGTTAGGTATACAGTTGCACTACAGTGAGCTTGAATGCTTTGCAGCAGAATAAATATATTCCCAAATATAGGATGCCACACAGCATGCATTTCTTTCTTTTACCAGCATATCACTTCAATGACAGGGATACCTGAATATGTAAGATATATCTTTATCTCATCAGTTGTTGGTTGGATCACTTCATCCTTACCTTAGTTATAATGGGCTAAAAATGATGTCAATCATTTGGCAAAAAACTACTCACGTCTAGTGCATTATGAAACCTTATACTTTTTAGTAACGACAATCACTGTTAATCTTCCTAATATACACGGAATAAGTCTACTTAATGAGCTGGTCTTGTCCAGGTGAGCAACGATGGAACTCAATTTGCTGTCACATCCCCTGACCGCAGGATAAGGGTATTTTGGTTCAAAACTGGAAAATTAAGACGCGTGTATGACGAGTCTCTCGAGGTAAGATACTTCCTCTGTTCAATGCTTGCACATCACAGTTGAACATGTTCAGTTTGTAATTTCCAACTGAATACTGTTACTTGTAGGTGGCACAAGATCTTCAGAAAAGTGATGTTCCGTTGTATCATCTTGATGCTATTGATTTTGGGCGAAGAATGGCTGTTGAGAAGGAAATAGAAAAGACAGAAAATGTTCCACAACCTAATGCTGTATTCGATGAGAGCAGCAACTTTCTTATTTATGCCACCCTTTTGGGCATAAAGGTATGCCTTAGTTCCTTTCCTTTTCCATTTTCCCCTTATATTTGGTTCTTTATGTATTACCAGTCTATTATTGTTGCATTCTGGATGATAAACAATTCTCAAGGAAACATGTTAAATGATGTTAAAAGAATATACTTGTTCTTCTGAGATAACATTTATATATAGAGTTGGCAGTTGCTCATGTTGAGTGATTGACCTTTTATTGCACATAATAATTGTGTTCTGTTCCTAGTTGCTGATAGCATGTTCGAATAATGACAATATGTACTCCCTCTGTTTCAAAATATAAGATGCTTTAGGTTTGTGAAGAAAATGTATCTAGACTTTTTTAGTGTGTAGATTCACTCCAAACCTGAGTGATCCTACATACTAAAAGAAGTCTAGATACATTTGTTTCACAAAGCTAAAACATCTTATATTTTGAAATGGAGGGAGTACTTATGTCTGGCATCTTGCACCTGTGAGCTACTCAGCTGAACATCATCCTGTAAGACGTATTATTATAATGCATATGCAGGTTGTAAATTTGCACACGAATAAGGTTTCCCGTATCCTTGGGAAGGTCGAGAATAATGAGAGGTTTCTGAGAATTGCTCTATACCAAGGCGACAAAGGCAACAAGAAGGTTAGGAAAATTCCTGCATTAGCTGCTAATGTCAATGACACCAAGGAGCCTTTATCAGACCCAACTCTGCTATGTTGCGCCTTCAAGAAACACAGAATATATACCTTTAGGTACGCCAGTATATCATCCTAGGAGAACGTTTCATTGGCTGGGGCTGGTGACACCCTCTTCTGAATTTTGTTCATGTATGTTACTTCCTGGAAGCTTGACACCCTGTTTCATCCTTATTACTGTACAGTCGTAGAGAACCCGAGGAGCCGGAAGATGCAACTAAGGGTAGGGATGTTTTCAATGAAAAACCCCCACCAGAAGAGCTTTTGTCTGTATCAGAATTAGGGAAGACTGCTACGACATCACTACCAGACAATTTGGTATGTTTTCTGAACATTTATATTTGGTTATTACATACTTAATATCCGAACCATATATGAAATTGATATCTTAATTTGTCACTTTCTTCATCGCCTAAATCTGTAAGGTTTTATTTTCTGTTTCAGGTGTTTCATACTTCAATGGGTGATATTCATTGTAGACTATATCCAGAAGAGTGTCCAAAAACCGTGGAAAATTTCACCACTCACTGCCGGAATGGTTATTATGACAATCTCATATTTCATCGTGTAATTAAAGGATTCATGGTCCAGACCGGGGATCCTTTGGGGGATGGTACTGGTGGGCAATCAATCTGGGGTAGAGAATTTGAAGATGAATTTCACAAAAGGTATTTTAGCTATGGCTTGTCTTTTCTCGTTTGTACAAAATGAGTCCTGTTGTCCAGCTTAATGCACCTTGTAGTCAAACATGATGACTTTCTAAAGTTTGTTACTTAGTGAAAAAAATCTTTTGACAGTTGTGTAAATTTCTACCATACACACTGTCCTTGTTGTCGAAGAAAGCACCGCCTTTAATTGATAACACTGTCTTTTAATCCCTTGTATAGGCTTATAGTGACAACTTTCTTGGTCGTATTGCAGCTTGAGACATGATAGGCCATTTACACTTTCAATGGCTAACGCGGGACCGAATACAAATGGTTCTCAATTCTTTATCACTACTGTGGCTACTCCATGGCTAGATAACAAACATACCGTGTTTGGTAGAGTTGTGAAAGGGATGGATGTGGTTCAGGTATCAAACTTTTGCATATTCCCTTTAGTGGCTGAATGTTGTCTTCTCATTTCCTTTATTTTGTCTTCTTAACATTCTGTTTGTGTTTAAAGCAAATTGAGAAGACCAAGACCGACAAGAATGACAGACCCTACCAGGATGTGAAGATCTTGAATGTTACGGTTCCTAAGACATAAGCTCCTGTTTAACCAATTGGTTAGTACTTCTCGCGGTTTCTCTCTTAATCTTATAATCAATTTCAGGATTTTGGTATGTTTTGGATTGAATTCTGGACACAAACTTGACAACATTTGTAACTATGTGTATTATCGGTCTGTTTATCTGGGAAGTTAGATCTACTGTTCTATTATGTGCAACAAGATGCACAGTTATGAACCTCAGCTGCACGCTTCAAAGTGCTCAATAATTCGATCTGTTTTGATGCGTTTAATGCTTTGTGAACAACTCTGTTAAAAAAATAACGTACCTTATCAAGCGGGCAGGGAGTTCCTGCAATTCCAGCAAGATAGTAGAATTAATCCATTTTGTGAGGGAAATTGGATACACCAGAGATGCAAGGTGTGTTTGACTTGTCATAATTATATATAATTTTAGGCGAGTCTTATCAACTTTTGGCTCCTCCATCATTTAATAGCAAACCAAACACATCTTCTTGTGATTTAGGCAAAACTTGTGTGAGATCAAAGTAGCCACTCCGAACATCTGGGATGTACTCCAAATTACCGTGTTTTAGTTGTGGTCAAAGTTGTTTGACGCCTGTTCCATAATTCCTGTCATGGTTTTAGTTCCATTTTGAATCACAACCACAACAAGGCATATGGAACAGATGGAGTACAAATTTGGAATGGATGGAGTAGCAATTTACATGAAATCGAAGTGGAATGTATTATTTGTTTCGCCATATTTTCTTCTAGAAAAAAGAGCATGGCTTTACATTTGCTTGTGTTCTCATGTGACCATGTTCATTCTGCAGGGTTGATACATAACCAGCTAAACGGCAATTTGCTGGTCTGTCTAAGATAAACTTGCCTCCATCAATTCTCTTTGATCTCTGCTGTGGTGCTTCGGGTTCACCTTCTTCACCAGGCCAATGGAGCAAAGACAATACGACTTGTGCCTGGGTAATGTCTGTACTATCAAAGTTTTAGTGAGCCTTTGAATGAGAGCCATGGCTCAAAGGCTAACAACCATAACATTTTTCGCCGTCGGCAGAATTATTATTTCCCCAAAGTCAGTGGGGGAAAAACTAACAGCTTAGTAGCATGAGCATACGAGGAGGATTTTGTTTCCCAATGTACCGTACGTGTTAAGTTTGTAATAACTTGATGAGAAGTGTTACTGAGAAACCCTGATACAGTTTGCTGCAGCGTATACGCATGTTGACGTTGACGGTTGAACTGATGGTCGCTGACCAAGTGTAAACGGACAAGGAAGGTGGAATCTTTCCATTCCTTGGCCGTCGGCGTGTTCCTTTTCTGTTGGTAAGCGATGGATATTTATTGCCGCGGGACACTCTGTGTAGGAGACTGTGGGGGCATATGTTTACGTGTTCGGTGATAACTGTCGTAGTAAAGGATACCCAAACTCTAGACGTCTCTGGGCTGTTCTGGAAAAATATGTAGTACTAGTGTTTAATGTCGCTGTTCAGAGTAAGTGTGGTGTTTGTGCTTGCAACAGTAATCATCCGAGTGACACGTAGAGAAGAGAAACGCTGGTTTGTTAACTGTTGTTGTCCTTGCTGTCTTTGATTTGAGTAGTTGCAGAGGATATATTACTTGTATAATCATCTCTTTGTTTATTTGAGACGCATGACGCCAGGCCTTAGGTGTACATTCTTCCTTCTTTCTGGTGGGGAAGGAAAGACAGGCTACAGCGAGCCGCCACCGAGGAATGGTCAGCCAGAAGAGCGCCGCGTGGACAGGGCCCGCGCCAAAAGTAGCGGAAACGTCAGCGGAGGAAGGCGATCGGCCAATGGGACGACGCGAATAAAAAGCGGGCGAACGGCCGGGTTTTCCTCCCACTTTCCCCTGCTTCCTCCTCCTCCTCCGCTCTCCTTCCGTTTCTTCCTCGCTCGTTCATTCATTCATTCGTTCGTCCACCGGCACCGGCTGCTGCTTTTGATCGATCGATCGCAGAGATGGCGGCCGAGAAGCACTTCAAGTACGTCATCCTCGGCGGCGGCGTCGCGGCGGTTCGTGCTCTCCCTTTGCGTGTTTCCTCTGGAATGTTTTGTGCTGATTCTCACAGAGACTACGGTGGTCCTCCTCTTCTGACAGGGGTACGCGGCGAAAGAGTTCGCCAACCAGGGCGTCCAGCCCGGGGAGCTCGCCATCATCTCCAAGGAATCCGTACGCCACCCCTCTCCTCCCCCTCCCTTCTTCCCCGACGCCACTCGACTCGATCGAACTGAAACTGGACCGTTTCCTGTTGTGCCTTTGTGACCACTTATTATCATCTAATTACTGAATTGATTGATCGCCGTGTGTCTGTCGCGTTTTCAGGTGGCCCCGTACGAGCGCCCTGCGCTCAGCAAGGGCTACCTCTTCCCCCAGAGTAAGTAAGAAGCTCCTGTCTGCGGAGACAGTGGGGCACTTCTCCTCCTTTCTGCCCCACCATCGACTATTTTTTATTATTATTATCTGCTGCTCTTGCTGAGAATGTCTATTCTGTTCTGTGCAAACAGATGCCGCGAGGCTTCCAGGGTTCCACACCTGCGTCGGGAGCGGCGGGGAGAAGCTCTTGCCGGAGTGGTACACAGAGAAAGGTAAGGAGAAAATCTCCTCCTCTCGGACTCGGAGAGTGAGTGGTCACCTGCTGATTCTTTGAGATGGATGGGCGGGCGCCTTTTGTGCTATTGGTGGGTGCTGCTGGATTTTGCTTGTTGTTTAGGGTCGGTCAATGCTGGACAGTGTACATGCTATGCTTAATCATGCTGATTTGTAGTTCTAACCGACAGTGGTTGGACCGTTGGAAGTGAATTCTGAGTTTTGCTCTAATCATCCCATGGATTTGCTCAAGTCGCTTGACTAATCAGCAGCTGTGGAAGTTTGACTGAAACGAAACCGGCGAGGCCACTCGCTGATTATCTAAAAACCGAAGCCCACTGCTTTGCTGTCTGTGTTTTTACTCAAAACGTTTTTTATTTTATTTTTTCAAAACGATATGCTGTTTTAGTTGTTTTGTCCGGGTGATTGATTTTTGTTATAGCATGCCAGATGATTTAAAAGCAGAAGGACAGCATGTCTGGTGTTTATGCTTGTATCTGACAGCCTAGTTCAAAATGCGGAAAAAAGGGAGAGAGCATCTAGTGTGTTTTTGCACTTCTGAGAAACGAGAGTCCCATGATCATATATCTGTTTGCAGGCATTGAGCTGATCCTGAGCACGGATATTGTCAAGGCTGATCTTGCCTCCAAGACTTTGACCAGTGCAGCTGGAGCAACCTTTACCTATGACACCTTGCTCATTGCCACTGGCTCCTCGGTGAGTTTTCCCACTGCAAGATAAAATAGTCTGCAGCATGTGCAATTGGTTTTGAACCTGTCAATCTTACTTTTGCCCGAGTCAGCCTCTCCAGATATAATGGTGTGACTCATTGTATCTGTATTTCTCTGCTTGCTCAGACCATAAAGCTCACCGACTTCGGTGTTGAAGGAGCAGAAGCAAACAACATATTGTATCTAAGGGATATCGAGGACGCTGACAAGTTGGTCGCAGCTATGCAAGCGAAGAAGGATGGGAAGGCCGTCGTTGTCGGAGGCGGCTACATAGGGCTTGAGCTCAGCGCTGCATTGAAGATCAACAATTTCGATGTCACTATGATATACCCAGAGCCGTGGTGCAGTAAGTCCCCTTGTTCTTTGTCTGTTAAGCTTACAGCGCTTCATTTTTCTGAATGGTACTTATAGCAAAGAAAATGAAAAACCCTTTTCGTTACACACATTTTGACAATTATGCCAAAGCAATCTCAGATGGGAAATGCCATGTATTGTAGTGCCTCGTCTCTTTACTGCCGGCATTGCTCATTTCTACGAGGGCTACTACGCTAGCAAAGGAATCAACATTGTGAAGGGTACCTATGCAAGTGGTTTTGATGCTGATGCCAATGGAGATGTGAGTTCTTACGCTCTCTTCTGTTTCAGTGTGATTGGGGGTGTTCCCTCTGCAGGACAATGCTCACCTGCTTCGATCTGGTTTTTTGCTTGTCAGGTTTCTAAAGTCAAGCTGAAGGATGGAAGAGTACTCGATGCTGACATCGTCATCGTCGGAGTAGGTGGCAGGCCAATGACAGGCCTCTTCAAAGGCCAAGTTGAGGAGGAGAAAGGTGGACTCAAGGTTAGCTAGCTCACTGTTATGTTGATGAATTCTAGAAGTATTTAACATTTTTTGGACAAATACTAGTATCTAACTGATTGAGTCTACTGCCTAATTAGCAACTGTCTGCAACTTTGGCCACACTGTTGGTTCAGTTTGTTCTTGCTGCTGACTTTATGTTTGACAATCTCTTGTGTCTTTTGCTGACACCCAGACTGACACATTCTTCGAAACGAGCGTCGCCGGAGTGTACGCCATTGGCGATGTGGCCAGCTTCCCCATGAAGCTCTACAACGAGCCGAGGAGAGTGGAGCACGTCGACCATGCCAGGAAATCAGCCGAGCAGGCCGTTAAAGTAAGCACATCCTTCTTATGCCCCGTTGGCATTTTCTCGAAACCGGCTTAGGATGGAACAGTTTGTTTCCCGTGGAAATTCCTGGGTTCCAGACAGACATTGTTCGTCAGACGCTTGATATATCGAAATTGGTTGTCAATCTGCAGGCGATCAAGGGCAAGGAGTCCGGCGAGACGGTGGCGGAGTACGATTACCTGCCCTACTTCTACTCCAGATCGTTCGACATCGCGTGGCAGTTCTATGGCGACAACGTCGGCGAGTCGGTCCTGTTCGGGGACAACGACCCGGCGGCGGCCAAGGCCAAGTTCGGCACGTACTGGGTCAAGGACGGCAAGGTCCTCGGCGTGTTCCTCGAGGGCGGGTCGGCCGACGAGCACCAGGCCATCGCCAAGGTCGCCAGGGCCCAGCCGCCGGTGGCCGACCTGGAGGCGCTCGGCAAAGAAGGTCTCGACTTCGCCGCCAAGATATGAAGATATGAATATTTGTACATTTTGTGTTTGTGTCTACGTTTCCTAGTTCTTCCCTCAGCAGTGAGATTTTTTTTTTTTGGAACTCGATGTTGTGAGTAATGACACCACTTAGGCTTGATTCGAATAATGTTTTTAGCATCAGTTTGATTAGTCTCCTTATCGCATCCATGTACAACCGCTTCTACATACGAAGGCGCACGCAATCAAAATACCCACGGAGGGCAAATAAATGTGGAACTAGCGTGCGCGGATCTATAAAACCTGCAATGGAGGATGAATAGTCTCGGTGCCTGTGCTCTTGAAATTCAAAATCGCTGCAAGAAATATAATACTCCCTCCGTTTTAAAATATAAGACGTTCTACATTTTCCGACAAAACCCAAAAAGTGTAAAATATATAAAAATACCCTTCGCTCCAAACTTGTCGGAAACAATGATCAGTTTGAAATTTGAAAACATCTCCCCGGATCCTTTCTCCTCGGATGCTGGAATCGATTCCGCGCGCTAAGCTGCACGATCCCCCACCCGCGTGGCTTGAATCGATTCACCGTGCGTGGTCGGCGTCGCCTAGCTGAACCAATCGATCCAAGCACGATCCCGCGCGTGGCCAATCTCCATCTCCTCCATCTCCATTAATCGATCCATCTCCAGGAATCGATCCATCTGAGCCAATCGATCCATCTGAGCCAATTGATCCATCTCCAGGAATTGATCCCGCGCATGGCCAGCGTCGTCCAGCTACGCCATCTCCCGGAATCGATTGATCTCGTGCGCGTGGACGGAGCCGGAGTCTCCAGCTACGCCATCTCCAGGAATTGATCCCGCGCTCGTTGCCGGCGTCGCCCTCTCCAGGAATCGATCCAGCGCACACTGCCGGCGTCGTCCAGCTGCGCCATCTCCTCCAGAAATCGATCCCACTCGCGTCGCCAATCAGCGACAAATCGATCCTCCAGCAGCAGATGGCCAGTAGTGCCAGATCCACCCTGGCCACCCCTGCGCTGCAGGTCGAGGAGATCCAGAGCTCAGCTGTACGACAAGCTGCCAGCAGCTCATCCCCAATCTCCCTGCTGCGTAGGAGGAAACGCCAGAAGCTCCAACAGACCACATCTGACCTCCCAGCCGTGCAGCTTCTTGCCGGCGACATCTCCTTCTCGCCGGCCACCAATTCCTTCCCCGTATGCTGCTCAAGGGCTTCCCCGCATGCCCAGGTGCCGATGGAGTCACCGCCCCTACTAGGGAGTCGAGGTAGTCGCCTAGGGCCAGAAAGAATGGCACACCAATTGTTTGACCTTAATTGCACTCCACCTGACAAACAAGAGGATGACCGGAATCAAAATGAGCGAGAAATAGAAGATCAAGGTCAAGAAATGAAAGATAACAATGATCAAGGAATGGAAGATAACAATGATCAAGAAATGGAAGATATCAATGATCAAGAAATGGAAGGTAAATTTCTACTGAATTTGCCTATGTTTCTCTCAATTTATCTCAAACCTTGCACCAAAACCAGTCTTGCTCAATGAAAACAATGATACCATGTAAATGCAAATATGAAAAAAATGAAAATATGAAATGTGCATGTACTAACTGAATTTTTGTACTCCACCAGATTACCAAGATGCAAAAATGGATGCACAAGATGCAGCTGGTCAGCAAGCAGCGAGGCGTAGAAAATCGCTCAATGACCAGCAAAGATTTGCTGCTTATGTAGTGATGCATTTCCAGTGTATGAAGAACGGTGGCAAGTTTTTAAAAAATGACAAGAAAGATATAACATCATTTTTCGGGGTAGACATCCAAATAATTCAATGAATATGGAAGCTTGCTATGCGACAACTTGCTGAGGGTTTGGAGGTGGACGTTGCAAACAAGAGAAAAGGAAAGTGTGGAACGAAACCATTAAAGATAGACCTATCTCTTGTTCTCAGTATCCCTCTAAACTAAAAATCGACTATCAGGTCACTAGCTTGGCAACTGGGAGTCAATCCTACAACACTTTTCAAAAGATTTGAAATGAAACACATCAGAAGACACTCCAATTCCTTGAAGCCAACTCTAAAAGAAAAAATAAGAATGACAGGCTAGAATTCTGCATATCAATGCTTGATGAGACAACGACAGGGGATGCATCCCCGATATTCAGCTATATGCACAATATTTTACACATAGATGAAAAGTGGTTCTACATGACCAAGGTGAACAAAAGCTGCTATCTACTACCCGAAGAAGCTGACCCTATAAGAACTGTTCAAAGCAAAAAATGCATTGGGAAGGTTATGTTCCTAGTAGCCGTTGCAAGACCAAGGTTTGATGATGCGGGCAATGTGATATTTTCTAGGAAGATAGGAGTCTGGCCATTTGTCAAGGAAATCCCAGCAGAACGAAGAAGTGACAACCGACCAAAAGGAACACTCGAGACAAAGTCTATGAAAGTTAACAGAGATGTGATGCACGAGTTTATAATTGATAAAGTACTTCCAGCTATCGTGGCTGCTTGGCCTGTAGAGGATGTTGGACAAACAATCCTCATACAGCAGGACAACGCGAGACCTCATCTCCTTCCCGGTGACAAAGAATTCAAAGAAGCGGTGTCCAAGACTAGACTAAAAATAAAGCTCATGCAACAGCCACCAAATAGTCCAGAATTGAACATGCTTGATCTTGTTTTTTTCAACTCCATCCAATCCCTAACGGATAAAAGAAGTCCCAAAACTATACAGGATTTTATTAAAGGTGTTCAAGAAGAATTTGAGGAATACGACGTTTCTAAACTAAATAAGATATTCCTAAGTCTACAGGCTTGCATGATTGAAATCATGAACCATGGAGGAGGAAATGGGTTTAGTCGCCCTCATGTGGGCAAAACAAGATTGGAAAATCTAGGTCTGCTGCCCAAAGGCTTCAAGTTCCAACAGAAATTTATGAAAATGCCCTTCAAATCCTAGTCCAAGCAGATATGCAAGGAGGTGTCCTAATCCTAGAAGATGTGCAAGAAGGTGTTCTAGAAGATGTGCAAGGTGTCCAAGAAGATGTGCAAGAAGGTGTCCAAGAAGATGTGCACTGAAGTTTGTTGTGTGTGTGTGTGTGTGTGTGTGTGTGTGTGTTTGTGTTCGAACAAGCTATTGTATGGGTTTTGTGTGTTTGTTGAATATGCTATTGTATATGTTGTTATGTGCACAAACTACATGATTTAATATGGCAGAATAATATATACTCAAATACTATAAGCAATATGTGCTCACAAACAAAATCGAATACTCATGAAAATATCCAGGAGTATCAATGATCAGTCAATAATTAAGTTACAGAATAATTAAGTTTAATAAATCATTTACTCAAACGAGCAACAACTACATGATTTAATATGGCAGAATAATATATACTCAAAATACTGTAAGCAATATGTCCTCACAAACAAAATCAAATACAAAGCAAGATTAGGCAATGTAGAGCACAATTCAGGTATGCAACAGCTAACTTAGATATGCAAGAATCACCCTATACGAAACTACAAAACAAACAACTAATTTGAGGGGTTGATACGTTGAAAACGTATCTATAATTTTTGATGCTCCATGCTTGTTTAGTATCTATTTTTGCTTTACTTGTCTATACTTTGAGGTGATTTTTACATGTTTTCTGGTACTAACCTATTAACAAGTTGCAACAGTGCAAGATGCTTGTTTTCTGCTGTTTTTGGTTTCAGAAAAGTTAGTAAAGAAATATTCTCGGAATTGAACAGGACGAAGGACAAAGTCTAATCTATTTTTAATCATGCATGTTGTGTTTGCGGGGATCCGATGGATATTGCGATTATTATGTTAGTTTGATTAATGGTTCTATCTTTATGATTCTATCATGTCTGTGTTGTTTGTGATCTTGCATGCTCTCCGTTGCTAGTGGTTCTCTTGGCCAAGTAGTTGCTAGTGACTCCAAGAGGGAGTATTTATGCTCGATAGTGGGTTCATTCCTCTAGTTTCCAAGGGAAGTGACAATAATCTCTTCGGTTGTAGATGTGCTGTTGCTACTAGGGAGAAAACAACGATCTCTTGTTCATGGATCATGTGGACTGTTTATCTTACACACTTTTCTTAAAGAAGTTGGCTGTTGCTTGCAACTTAATACTGGAGGGGGTTCGGATGATAACCTGAAGGTGGAATTCTAGTCATAGATGTAGTTGGATTATGGTCTATGTATATTGTTGTATTGCCCAATCAACTTCATAGGATCTTTCTGGCTAGTAATTGCATTGTTATGCCTTGCTCAGTTCCTGTCAATTGCCCCGCTGTAATTTGTTTACCCTTCATGCCATGCTGTTTATCTAAGGAGAGCACCTCTAGTGAACTATGGACCCCGGTCCAATCTTTACCATTGATACATCTTCCACTGTTACTTGTTTACTTGCTGAAAACCATTACATTCGACACCATACGTTTAATCCTTTGTTATAGCAAACCGGTGAGCTTGACAACCTCACTGATTCGTTGGGGCAAAGTCTTGAGTTTGTGTTGTGCAGGTATCCACGTTGTTTGCAACACCTGTATGACGTTTCCTTCCTCCTCCTGGTTCGATAACCTCGGTCTCTACTGAGGGAAGACTTGCTGCTTCACACCTTGCTCTTGGGGTTTCCAACGAAGCGCTTCCACATCAAACACCAGACGCCATCAAGCTTTCTGGTGCTGTTACTAGGGAATCTGCTTCAACCTATTCCACCTCGTCAAGCGCTATCAACAAGTTTTCTAGCACCGTTGCCGGGGAGGCTAAGGACGTCTTCACTAGGGGAGTCCTTCACTTCCTTTCGCTTTACTTTGTTTTTAGTTTGCTTTGTTTCTTTTGCTTGGTTTTGTTTGCCTCTTTCCAAAAAAACCCCAAAAAATATAGTCTAGTTTTGTTTGCTTGCCTTATTAAAAAACACAAAAAAATTAGTTCCTGCTCTAGCTACTGCTGCTATTTTTGGCTTGCCCACCTTTGCCAAAATGAACTCTGCTGAGAACACCAAGTTGTGTGACTTCACTAGCACCAACAACAATGATTTCCTAAGCACTCCTATTGCTCCACCTTCTCCTGATGCTATCTTTTATGAAATTAAGCCTGCTTTGTTGAATCTTGTGATGAGAGAGCAATTTTCTGGTGCTGGTTCTGATGATCCTGCTGCCCATCTTAATAGCTTTGTTGAAATTTGTGAGATGCAAAAGTATAAGGATGTAGATGGAGATATTATTAAGCTCAGCCTTTTTCCTTTCTCCTTGAGGGGAAAAGCTAAAGAATGGTTGCTATCTTTGCCTAAAAATAGTATTGATTCTTGGACTTAGTGCAAAGATGATTTTATTGGAAATACTATCCTCCCGCTAAGATTATTGCTATAAGAAGTGACATTATGTAATTTAAACAGCTTGATAGTGAACATGTTGCTCCTGCTTGGGAAAGAATGAAATCTTTGGTTAAAAATTGCCCTACTCATGGACTCATTGCTTGGATGATTATCCAAACTTTTTATGCTGGTTTGAACTTCTCCCCAAGAAACCTGTTGGATTCTGCTGCTGGAGGTACTTTTATGGGACTCACCTTGGGTGCTGCAACAAGGCTCCTTGATAATATGATGGTTAACTACTCTGAATGACATGTTGAGAGAGCTCCACATGGTAAGAAGGTAATTTCTGTTGAGGAAACTTCCTCTTTGAGTGAAAAGATTGATGTTATTATGGCTATACTTGTTAATGGGAAAGCTCCTCTAGATCCTAACAGTGTTCCCTTAGCCTCTTTGGTTGCTCAAGAAGAGAAAGTTGATGTGAACTTCATTAGAAACAACAATTTTAACAACAATGCCTATAGGAATAATTTTGGTAGCAACAATAATTATAGGCCTTATCCTCCTAATAATGGCAATTCCTATGGAAGCTCTTACAATAATGCTAGAAGTGCCCCTATGAACTTGAAGTCATGCTCAAGGACTTTATTAGTAAACAAACCACTTTCAATAAGACTATAGAGGAAAAGCTTTTAACTGTTGAGAAAAATATATCCTCTTTGTCTGAAGCTCAAACTTCCTTAGCTAATAAAATGGCTGCTAAACCTGAAACTATGGAAAACACCTTTGCTACTGCTCATGCCATACAAGTTACTATTGATGAAAATGATAGGATGTTAGCTCAACTTCATGCTAGGTGGGGAAGGTAAGCTGAAATTGATAGAAACAATAGTATGTGCACTATCACCACTAAACCACAAGTAGCCCCTATTCCTCCTCCTACTATGCCTAAGCCTAGTGAGCCTACTACTAGTGATGCTAAGTTTGACTTTGATATTGATGGTTGCAATATTTCTGAAGTGATTATGTTCCTGCAAAAGCTTGCTAGAAGTCCTGGTGCTAGTGATATGCATGTGTGCCTCAACCCATACTTTCCGAACACTCAATGCCACCTTTATAGCCACCCAGTTACGGTGTGGTGTTTGATGTCATCAAAGCATCCTTCCGGTGATGGTGATTAACATGATCTCATGGTCGAAGGAATTAGGTTACTATGTATCAGAAACCTTATAGCAAATGAACTATATTAAATGACTTGATCTTTATGCTACGCTTAACTATAGGAGTATGTCCATCACATCATTCTCCTAATGATATGACGTTGTTGTTAATAACATCTCTATGTTCATGATCAGGAAACCATGATCATATATTAACAAACAAGCTAGTTTAACAAGAGGCTTTACTAGGGACTATTTTATGTTTACAAATCACACAAGTATTAATGTTTCCGGTTAATACAATTTTAGCATGGTATGTAAACATTTATCATAAGTACGAAGATATGATAATAACCATTTTATTATTGCCTCTTGGGCATATCTCCAACAGTCTCCCACTTGCACTAGAGTCAATAATCTATTTTCAAACTTTTGTGCATTCAACACCTATGGCTTTGCGATTGCTAGTGGTCAACTGATCTTTGGATCCGACACTTTTAGGTCCATGTGTAATTGCATGTCTTTGCATCTCTACGCATCACTCATTCTCTAATGAGATGGCTTTGTACAAATTTGGTCCTTTGGTGAGACCTTTAGTTCCTTGGGGTTAAAACATATTGATAATATTGTCGTACAATATATCTTCATAGTACTATCCTGCTGTGAACTACACCTAGTTTGATAACAAACTACTTGACACAAATGCCCTCTTTTGCTGCTATAACAGCAGTCATATACTTAGCCTTTTGTTGTAGTATCTGTCATAATGTCTTAACTTTGGAACTCATCCAAATTCATTATGGAACTTACTTTCCATCATATTGTGCCACCCTTAGTTTAGATTGAGATAAACTTAATTTGTACTTTGTGACAAAACTAGTATCAATGTAATACTTTTACAATGAACTAACCATCTATTTGTCACTTCTACAAAATAATATATTCTTAGTTCTTTTAAAAGATCATAAGAATATCTTTACTATCGTCCAATAATCATCTTATGAATCATTCTGTTATACGCTCATAACATTTAGAGCATAGGACATATCTGGATTTATACACATCACAGCATGATTGATAAAATACACTTTGTGATTTTATTTATCAAGTATAAAAAATACTTTAAATATTTATTCAATCCTTCCTGTGCAACAAGAACCTTTCTTGTAGTTTCTATGTTGAACTCATTCAATATCTCATCTATGTACTTCTGGTACAACCATATTGGCATCACGATTTATCCATATAGACATTGATGCCAAATATTCGGGTTCTTCCTAAGCCTTTCATCGAGATGAAATTTCCAATCAACAATATGTCTTCCACATAATGTATTAGAAACATGTCTTAGCGCTCCCACTTAATTTCTTGCAAATGCAAGCATCTTCATCGTCTCCGATGAAATTAAACTCTCTTAACAGTTTCATCATAGTGAAGATTCCAACTCCGCGATGCTTACTTCAATCATTGAAGTTTGCATATGCTTTTAGCATCCTTTGAATTAACAAAACCCTTTAGACCGTGTTATGCACACGTCCTAGGTAACAATTCTATTATAAGAACTTGTTTTGTTTATTCAACTTCCACATAACAAAATTATATGTAGTGGTTGCTACATTAATCCGTCTAGACTAAATATCGCTATGAAAGATCAAATCTTGTCATATACAACCTTTGAACATTGTTGTGAACTATTTCCCAACATGTCGACTATTTCATAGATATGAAATATCCATGTCTATTTCTTTATAAATCCAAATACGACTGTAGGGTCTTGCACCTTTTCAGAGGGTCTTTCAAGTTCAAAGCTTGATCTCTCGTATATGGAACTATCACGGATTTTATGGCTTCAAATCATTTGATGGAGTCAGGGCCCATCATCGCTTCTTTGCATGTAGTCGGTTCATTATTGTCAAACAATGATTAAAACCTCAAATCTTGGTATTTGATTGTTTATCCGACCTACTTTGTTCAATAGGAACTTAGACCTCTGTGACCACAACCTTTGAGGCACGTGAGCCATGAGCATTGTTGCTGCCTCCAGAACACTTTTTGGTGCTACACGACTTTGCACATATAGCTAAGGTTCTTTTAACCTTATCAAAGTTTATTGTCCTCCCACTTAACTTTTCACGGAAAAATTTCTTCTCAAAGAAACTTGACGTTCTAAGCGACAAACACTTTTGTCTTTGGTGTTATGGAGGATTACTTAACGGCTATTCAAAATAACATACAAAGATATGTTCATCCGATTTTTGGTTGCAAACATCTTTCTTATGCATAGCATACCAATTTTTAAGAAAGGACAACTTGGGTTTTATCCCAAACCATAACTTTATATGGTGTCAATTCAACGGATTATGATGGAGCTCTTTTCAGTGGAAAAACGGTAGTCTCTAAAGCTTTTAATCTTTAAAATATAATGGCAGTTTTACGAATTACACCTTTGATCTTACCATTTCAAACAAGGTTTAATTACATATCTCGAACGCTCCATACTCTTATGGTGTTTCGGGAAATGCAAATCCACAGAACGATTCCTTAAATCTTAGGTGTTTTATGCTAAACTTGTAACTCAAATATCTTCCTTTATGATCTTATCATAAACTATTTATATTCTTGTTGCAATGATTTTGCACTTCATCTTGAAAGTCTTTGAACTTTTCAAATGTTTCTTTCTTCATCCTTATTAAGTAAATATTCATATATTCACTCAAATTTTCGGAGAAAGCATATGAAGTTGAAATTCATCGCTCTTGACTACACATGATGGACTTCATACAACAATATGTACAAGTTCCAATAAGCTAGTCAGTCGTTCCCTTTTGGCCTATGAACGAAGTTTTAATTATCTCTAGGAAAGTTTCACAAGTGTCATTTGATCAAAAAATCAGAAGACTCCAAAATTCCATCCACATGGAGTTTCTTCATGTTTTCTTTCCAATATAATTTAAACGGCGATGTCACTTCCTAAGTGATCTTTCTTATCAATTGTCTTTCGACATTTTTAGCAATATTTTTATGGATGTGATTTATCCAACGAGATTTATAAATCATCCATCTTTTATGGATTACGGCAATTATTTGAACAACCCTTTTGTTCTCATAATACCTGATAAAACAAATCTTGAAGGAAAGCTTTGATGTTAACGAGCAACACAACAACCCTTTATTTGTTCTCGATGAACATCATCACATATTCTTTTGCTAGTTACTTAGGCCATTGTAGTTCATGAATTGTGTTGTTTCGTATGACGATTCACACCAAAAAGTTCAGTATCCAATTGAAAGGGCATGTATGCCCCCATGTGTGGTTTTGGTAATTAATGACAATCTCTATGGACTAATGTGTAAATTGAGTTTTACTTGTAGGTTTGTCCATTGGCATCGCTTGGTCCATGTGTTGGTCTCAAGGTTGGAAGATGAAGAAATGTCCAAGGGCTTTGTGCCCATTGGAATCATGAAGAAAGAAGGAGCTTGAAAGTCGATCAAGGCATGTGCAAAGAGTTGCATCAAGATGGATCAACCTCAAGTAAGGATGAAGAAGGACGAGCTCAAGATGCGCCATCTCTAGAAGATCTCATGCTTGAAGCTTGCCATCCTCGTGCTCATGGAATGATGAAGACAAGTTCAAAGAAGAGGTTTCCCCATGGAATATGGGGGAGCATTTTGCAAGTCCTCATCAAGCAAGAGCGAGCAAGAGCAAACAAGAAAGGTGTTCCCACTATAGAAGACCAAGACGGTCTACATCAAGTTCAAGTGGGACGCTCAAGGCAAAGGTATGTTGATAGGGCTTCTCTTTTGCCGGTCTCGTGTTGTTAGTTGGGAGACCGGGTTTAGGATAGATAGCCGTTCTATCAAGAGGGGCTCTCAAGAGGGTGTCTCGTTTGCATCGTTCGGAGAGAGCTCAAACCTTTGCATTCATAGCATCATCTTTCTTGGTTGTTATTTGGTTCTTGTCCATGAGAGGATCTAGAGCTTGTGGTCATCATCATAACAAGCTCTAGTTCATCATCTAAGGATTTCACTTGCATATCTTATTGCGGTTTTTGATCTTGCAAGTTTTCCGGCTCCACACCTTGGGGGATACTTCACATATATATTTATGATATTTTCTCCCAAGGTGATACCCAATATTTAAACTTTTTGTTGGATTCTATTCGTTGTTATCTTTCCAACAAAATTGGTTTCATCCCGTTTGGAGTTTGGATGCAAAAGTTATTGCGTTTCTGGTTTTCTGGTTTCTGGAATTTCCTGACCGGAAGTTCCGGCTTCCCACCGGAAGTTCCGCTAGGGCATTTTTGCCGCCGAAAGTTCCGATGGAAGTTCCGGGTCTTGTTCCGCTCACGTTCAGAAACCTTCTGTATTTAATATGTCTATTTGCCGGAACTTGGCCGAAACTTGATCGGAACTTGTCCTGGCATAAGTTCTTGAGCGGAACTTCCGCCCCAGGGCCGGAAGTTCCGGCCATGATTCGTGTTTTCAGTTTCTCACTCCGCAGTTTTCGACCGTTGGCTGGGTGCCACCGGAACTTCCGGCCTCCCACCGGAAGTTCCGGCCAGGTGTCGCGAATGCCCATAATGGGCAGATCTGGGAGCCCTTTAAAAGGGGCTCCTCTTCCCCTTCGTGTGTACTAGCTTTTCTTCTTGGTTCTTGGCTTTCTCTCTCTCCTCCATTGTCAACCTTGAAGAAGCTTTCCCTCTCCCTTTCCCCTCCTATGATTCTTGCATCTTTTTGAGGGATTTGAGAGAGGAGATCTAGATCTACAATCCCCCCAAGTCAAATCCCTTCTTTGTGAAGGAATCATTGGGATCTAGATCTTGGAGAGTTTTGTGTTCTCCTCTTGTGTTCTTCCTCCCTTATTCCCCCAATAGCTTTTGTAGCTTTGTTGGAATTTGGGAGAGAAGGACTTGCCCTTGCATTTGGTGCATAGGTTTGAGTTCTACTCTTGTGTTCTTCCTCCCTTATTCCCCCAATAGCTTTTGTAGCTTTGTTGGAATTTGGGGGAGAAGGACTTGCCCTTGCATTTGGTGCATAGGTTTGAGTTCTCCTCGGAGATTCGGCGAGTTCAAGCTTGTGAGCTTGTTTCTCTTGGGTTCCTTGGAACCCTAGACGGTTGTGTGGTTGGATTGTTGACCTTTTGTGGTCTTGTTGACCTTTTGTGGTCTTGTAGCCTTTTGTGGCGTTGTTGGCCTGTTGTGGCTTTGTTGTTGGGAGCCTCCAATTGAGTTGTGGAGTTAGCCCCAATCTTGTACGGGTTCGGTGACCGCCCTCAAGCGTCCCATAGTGGAGCAAGTGCCCGCCTTTTGTGGTGCGCACTTGGGAGAATAGGGTGAGCCTTTTGTGGCGTCGGTGAGTTGCGTGCTTTCGCATCCGGGGTGAGGCCTTGTGTGGCGTTGGGTGAGCATCGAGCCACCACACCTCGAGGTGAGCCATTTGTGGCGTTTGAAGAGCATTGCGCCATCGCACCTCTCCAACGGAGACGTAGCTTCTTTGGAAGTGAACTTCGGGAAACAAATCTTCATCTCCGCGTCCATCGGTTATCTCTCAACCGAACCCTTTACTTATGCACTTTACATTGTGATAGCCATCGTGCTTGAAGTATTTATACCTTGCTATCACCTTGTTGCTTGTTTTGCTTAGCATAGGTTGTTGGTGCACCTAGGTGAACTTAGTGGCTAGGTTTTGTGCTCAATAAATTAAACGTTAGTTTTATTCCGCATTTACTTGAGCCTAAACCGTAATAACTTTAAAAGCCTATTCACCCCCCCTCTAGGCGACTTACTTTGTACTTTCACCAATATTTAAGAACCACATTGTTTAATAAGCAAAGAATATAACCATAACATGTATATCCTCTATATACCTAGGCTGAACAATTCTAGTCTTTCTTTTCTGCCATATATTTCTGAGATTCTCTTTTAGTATTTTCTTTTCTGTTCGAAAGAATCTATCAACATCAATAGTGGAGCCATACACATGACACATAGTCCAAAGCATGTATAGTTAAATACCAATGTCTTTGGACTTGCACTTTGAAGTAGATCACCATCATGAAATACTTGGTGTTCTTTCAAATTCCATTCTTTAGTACTCTTTTAGTGTAGTAAACATTTTATCAAATATTCACCCTTATCATGGAAATTCATGATCAAGCTAATTTTAGCTTATAACGGTGAATCGCGAGTATAATGTTGCTCTCCAAAATCTTTTGGAGGATTAGGACGACAAGCGTCTCCATCCTTTTTCAAATTCTCATCAAATATGAGAACATAAATTTTGCCATATTATACTCTATCATGTTGTAACCAAAACATCATTTCAGATATCGCAATATCTTCCACACATCATGGTTTCTAAAACAACTCTTTCAGATCCTAGATAACCTTGATATTGAAACTATCTTTCGAATATCAAGAATCATGAACATGATACTTATATACTAACACTGGAATTGTCACTCTTGAATTTAATACCAACTATTAAACTTCACGGAGTAATAGAAACTTACTGAAAGTTTGCAATGGGACTTTTAAACTTTAGATTAACACTTCAAAACAATACGATACCAGTTCGTAAAGTAACTAACCAGAATTCTATAGTTCTATCATCTTAATTATAACTAAGCGCAAGGTGGTAAACGGATGCCAATGACTACAACAACAATGCAAATTCACTTTGATTTAATTTATGATAAATAGTGTTCAACTTTTAATCATATTGCTGTTGAACTCCCACTCAAAAACAATATCCCTCACATTGTTTTAGTGATCACACGAACCAAATCCACCACATCAAAACTGATCATCACGAGAGTTGATGTAGCTTCAATGGCGAACAATCAACATGTTCATCATATCTACTATATGACTCATGCTTTACCTTTCGGTGATCCGTGTTCCGAGACCATGTCTGTACATGCTAGGCTCGTCAAGATCAAACCTTAGTTTCCGCATGAGCAAATCTGGCTTGCTCACGTTGTATACACACGCAGAATCTAACACACCCGATCATCACATGGTGCTTCGAAACAACGAGCTTTAGCAACGGTGCTTACTAAGGATGAACACTTTAATTCTTGAATTATGTGCTTGAGGGATCATCTTATAATGCTACTGTCGCAAACTAAGCAATACAAGATGCATAAAGGATTAACATCACATGCAATTCATAATATGTGATATGATATAGCCTTTCTTCTTGTGCTTCTGATCTCCATCTTCAAGCACGAACACGATCTCCATCATCACCGGTATGGCGTCAAGGTCAATGGCGCTGTTTCATGGTTGTCGTCCACCAGCTTCAACTATTACAACTACTTTGAATAGACACGCAGGTATTAACGGAATTTAAAAGATAACCATATGGCTCATGCCGGTTGCCAACTTACAATAAGGAACATTGCATACATCATATATAATCACAATCATGGCCATATCACATCACAGCACACCCCTGCAAAAAAAAAGTTAGACGCCTCTAATTTTCTTTGCATATTTTACGTGGTTTGGGGCTTTCAATAAGTGTCGTTGTAACTTACGAACAAGAACCACAACATTGATGCTTGAACTATCAAGTGCCCATTGCAAATTGAATCTTTACTATGATGGGAGAGACATACACCCGCAAAGCCACTTATGCAATGCAAGTTGCATGTCGAGCGTGGAGCAAGTCTCATGAACGATGTCATGTAAGGTTAGCCCGGGCAGCTTCATCCCATCATACCGCAAGATGCAAAGTACACAAAAAGCAATTGATAATAAAAGCACCACCGCCCACAATGACCATTGTGTTCTACTCGTGCAACAGATCTACATATAGACATGGCTCTGATACCACTGTAGGGGTTCGTAGCATGGAAAACAAAAAATTTCTACCACATGCACACAAAACAAGCCAAGATCTATCTACTAGATTGTAGCAATGAGTCGATAGAGTACTAACCCTCGAAGATCCAAAGCGGTTAACGAGAGCAGATTCTCGTGGGTGATGTAGTCGTACACTTGCCGATCTCAAGATCGCGTAGACGATCCTTTCGGCGCTGCGTTCCGGCAGCGCTTCCGCAGTCGGTCACACGTTCGGTACTCGATGAAGACCTTCCTCTCCCTTGTCCCAGCAGGCAGCGGAGGCTGTAGCACTCTCCTCGTGATTCCGGCAGCACGACGATGTGTCAGAAGAATAGGGAAGATCTCGCAGGGCTTCGCCTAAGCCGGAGCGAGTATGGTGGAGTAAGAGAGGGCCTTGGCGATCTACGGTTTAGAGGCACCAAGGGGGGTGGTGTAACCAGTGGCTAGGGCTTGGGGAAGCCCTAACTCGGCGACTTGGAGGAGGCCCTAGGCGGCGGCAGCACTTGGAGGTGGTGGCGCTTTGGAGCTAGGGTTTTGGTGTGAGCGGTAGGGGGCGCCCTACCCCTCCTTATATAGGTGGGAGGGAGGCGGTTGGGAGGAGGGAGTCCTCCTCCAACTCCTCCTCCTTGGCCGGCGGGTGGAGGGAGTAGAACTTCCACCCTAGGTAGGTTTCCTACTCTCCCTCCACCAAGCAAACTTCGAATTTGACTTTTCAAATTAGCGTTTGACTTTCAAACTTGGATTTGATTTCTCTCTTCATATTGCCCAGCCAAGTGACCTAGTACATGATGCAAACATTCCACATTGTCATGACACATCTATGTACCCTGCCCCCTCCGGAGTGCCGGACCTTCTAGACCCTTCTAGAACATTCCCGATGAAAACACCGAAATCATTTCCGACTCCGAAACAGGACTTTCCTTATATGAATCTTATTCTCCGGACCATTCCGGATCTCCTCGTGATATCCCGGATCCCATCCGAGACTCCGAACAACATTCGGTCTCTTACTCATCATTCCATAACTACACAACAACGTCGAATCCTTAAGTGTGTCTCCCTACGGTTCGTGAATTATGCGGACATGACCGAGACACTTCTCCGGTCAATAACCAATAGAGGAATCTGGAAATTCATATGGATCCCACATATTTATACGATTACTTTGCGATCGAATGAACCATTTACATACAATACCAATTTCCCTTTGTCTCATGATAGTTTACTTATCCGAGGTTTTGATCGTCTGTATCTCTGCATACCTAGTTCAACCTCGTTACTGATGAGTACTCTTTTCTCGTTCCCGTGATATGTGATCCCTTGTGAGCCAGTCACATGCTTGCAAGCTAATTGGATGATATTCCACCGAGAGGGCCCAGAGTATATCTATCCGTCATATGGATGGACAAATCCCACTCTTGATCCATGTGCCTCAACCCATACTTTCTGAACACTCAATGCCACCTTTATAGACACCCAGCTACGGTGTGGTGTTTGATGTCATCAAAGCATCCTTCCGGTGATGGTGATTAACATGATCTCATGGTCGAAGGAATTAGGTTACTATGTATGAGAAAGCTTATAGCAAATGAACTATATTAAATGACTTGATCTTTATGCTATGCTTAACTATAGGAGTATGTCCATCACATCATTCTCCTAATGATATGACCCTGTTGTTAATAACATCTCTATGTTCATGATCAGGAAACCATGATCATATATTAACCAACAAGCTAGTTTAACAAGAGGCTTTACTAGGGACTATTTTATGTTTACAAATCACACAAGTATTAATGTTTCCGGTTAATACAATTTTAGCATGGTATGTAAACATTTATCATAAGTACGAAGATATAATAATAACCACTTTATTATTGCCTCTTGGGCATATCTCCAACAGATACATCTTTCAATGTTACTTGTTTACTTGCTGCAAACCATTACCTTCCACACCATACGTTTAATCCTTTGTTACAGCAAACCGGTGAGCTTGACAACCTCACTGATTCATTGGGGCAAAGTCTTGAGTTTGTGTTGTGCAGGTCTCCATGTTGTTTGCAACACCTATGTGACATTTCCTTCCTCCTTCTGGTTCGATAACCTCGGTCTTTACTGAGGGAAGACTTGCTTCTTGCTGCTTCACACCTTGCTCTTGGGGTTTCCAACGAAGCGTTTCCACGTTAAACACCAGGCACCATCAAGCTTTCTGGTGCCGTTACTAGGGAATCTACTTCAACCTCTTCCACCTCGTCAAGCGCTATCAGGGGTGTACCAGGAATACAGAGGCAATGGATGCTGTGACAATCTCCTTCGCTAAACTACGGTTCCGCTTGGAAGTCATGGCTTCATAACTGCAATGGAAAAGATGGTTGGTTAGATTTTTTGTGTAATTGAATTAGAAGTGCTTAAGTACTTAGTAACTTCAATAATTGAAGGCTGAAAGCAACACCTGTGTTCACTAATCAGTTCAATATTACCTCCAGATTTCATGAGTATACTTCATAAATAGCTATATTGAAAGGATCGTATGGGCACCTAGAGGAGGGGGGGTGAATAGGTGCTACTTCAAATTTTCTTCTTTTTAAAATTAAGGTTTGACAATAAGGTAAATTCTCTAGATAATGCAACTATGGTGAATTTACCTATATGACAATTATGCAAGAGCTACCACAACACAAAGTAGTAACGAGTAGGTAAGGTGCGGTAAAGGATAGAAGTAACCAAAAAGTGGACGCGGAGACACAAGGATTTGTTTCCCGTAGTTCCTTCCTTTTGAGGGGAAGTACGTCTACGTTTGGCGAGGGGGTGGTTTCAAACCACCAACGCCACGAAAGGCCTCCCTTGTTCTCCGATGAATCTCACCCCAACGGGATTGATTCACCTTCCACTATATCGGCAACCTTCAAGGTGGAAGCCGGCACCGTTACAAGTTTGGGGCACACATCCACAACTTAATCGGAGGCTCCCAAATACAAGCAAGATGTCAAAGCAATCAAGGACAAGCTTGTAAGAACCAAAACAAGAAATAGGGTTTCCAAGAAAACACTAGAGCAAAGGGGCCCTCAATGAAATGAGGGGGAAATGAAAATCTCTTTTGGTGAAGTAGTAGATCGGGGCCTCCTCCTTCGATTCCCCAAAGATCAAGGACTTTGGGTGGTGGAATGAGGAGATCTTGAAGATTGAGTGGCTCCAATGGTGGTCTTGACTTTAATGTGTTTGAGCAGCTTGTCCCAAGGTAGGTGGAGGGGTATTTATACCCCTCCACAAAATCTGGCCGTTGGAGCATTTATTGCAGCGGTAGTACCGGAAGTTCAAGCGGTACTACCGGAGAACTCCGGTACTACCGGACCTGGTACCGGACCACCCTTTTTCAAACATCATCAAGTCCTGCCCACAACGGTACTACTATTGATGCTACCGGAAAGCGGTAGTACCGCAAGTGGCAACCGGTACTACCAGACACAGAGGAATCAGCAGCTTCCAGACGAAAAAACTCTCTGTCACGCCAGGTAGGAAAATGCGGTACTACCGCATTTTGCTACCTAGGCGGACAGAAGCTGTTTGCCAATATACAAAAGTCTCTGCCTCGAGCGATACTAAAATGCGGTACTACCGTACCGGAGCAGGCAGAAGCTTTTGACAACATCCAAAAAGTCTCTGCATGGTGCGGTACTAAAATGCGGTAGTACCGCATTTTAGTACCGGAGCAGGCATAAGCTTTTTGGCAGTTAGTCACAACCTTCTGTCACATCCGGTAGCAAAAAGCGGTACCGCTTTTTGGTACCGTGCCAGGCAGACAGTTTTTGAACATTGCAAATCTTTTTTTAATGCACCTGCGACGCACTTAGCAAATCATTAGTCCGATATGTGAGTTGTTATCAAACACCAAAATCACTAGGGATAGCAAATGTTCTTTCAATCTCCCCCTTTTTGGTGTTTGATGACAACACACATTTTGCAGGGAAATCTAGTGATGACAAGATATAGATGGGGATCCCCCTAGATATGTAGAAACAAGCCCCATACACTCAAACAAGTTACCTGGGAGTAGAAGTCGCACATAGAGCACATACCTTTGCTAAATGACATGTGATGACCAATATTGATTAGGGATGGGAAAGGTTGTCACATAGGATGGATCCAAATGAGAATAGCCATATTACACACAAGATGGATCCATACGATAGCCACATAGTCTCACCATACATAGCCCAAATAGTTAGTTCACACATAGTAGGTCACACATAATAAGAGGTAAGCAAATAAAGTTCACAAGCGAATAAAATCAATGGCAAGAACGAGCTTGTGACTTTTCCCTTGCAAATCCCGCATACCTAATGTGAAACTTCTCCCCCTTTGGCATCAATATGCCAAAAAGGGACAAGAGCAACACTAACGTCCCGGAGATCACTCGTCATCATCATCAACCCAGTCTTCCCATGCATCATCATGAGGTGGCGGGGCACGGAAGGAGGAGGTGGCATCATCTTCCCAGTTGCTGTGCTTGGAGATCCATTGGTCTTCTGGGTAATGTTGTTCTCGGAGCCCTTGGAAACGGTCAAGCCTTGAGCCTCCATCATTTCCTTCTGACGAGCGCATGACTTCTTGGCATAGACATGGGCCTCGTACATGCGTTTATGATTGTCTACTTGGAAGCATAATATCTTCTTGAGTTTGGCCTCAAACCTCTTAGCCCAAGATGGCTGAGCAGACTGGCAACGTGAGACCACAAATGCAGCATCCTGCTGCGCATCAGCTGCATCACCTGATTCCTCCTCAACCGGGTTCCCATCCTCATCAACAATCTGACCATCCGCATTGCGTGGTTTGAGATAGGTCTTGATCAACAGATTCTTGTGGCGCTGAGTGGCAAGACGAAGAGAAGGCAAGTCACGGGCAATCACAGGTCACTTGCTGATGATGAGAGCCATGATGTATGGAGCAAAAGGAGGCACCCTCCTCTGAAAAGTGGCGCAGACTATTTCATTCCAAATGACATCCATCACATCCATAGGTAGGCCAGAGTCACGATGGTGATAGGTGGCCATCATAATATCTACCATGAAAGCATGTATCTCATCAACATTCCCAGCACGAGGGGCGACGATCTCACGAAGATGCGATGCAAGATGTCATGTGTAGGGAGGAGCCCTTTGATCTTTCCAGGGATTCCGCGCCCCCGGATGTACAGTGGGGCAAGCACATATTTATTCATGGGACGATCATTGGCGTGGCACCGAAAGCCAACGGGAGTGTCCTTGCCACGGTCTTCGTACCCGAGGATAGACCCAAACTCAGCCAACGTTGCTTGCTTGACAACACCCTCGGTCATCCAGGTGAGAGTCCGAGTATCATTCTTGGCAAAGTGAACGGTTGCATAGAACTGAGCAATGAGCATTGGATCATAGTTGCACCGGAACTCCATAATGGGAAGCAAGCCAATGTTGGTGCAAATGTCAAGGGCCTCACCAAAGTAGTTCATATTCTTCCTCACATGATTCATCTCGATGCATTTTTGAGGAACCACAATTTTGTCATCTTTCATGAGAATCTCATGGAATACCCGCTCCTGAAAATCCGTAAAGAAGAGGCTATTTTCTCGAGCATGAGAGCGAGCTGTCCCATATGGACTGACCACCTGCAGGGCATGAAATTCCGTCTCAGACAAATCAGACAGCAGCTTTGGCCCAGATGGCCCGGAACTGTGGCTCTTGCGAGGACCGGAGGGAGGAGGAGGTGGAGGAGCTTTACCACGACCAACACTTTGCTTGACCCCCCCACCCCGACGACCACGAGTTGTTGGCAGTTTCATACGGACACTAGGTTGAGGCATGACCTCCTCTTCTGACTCAGTCTCTGATTCTGACTCATAGTCCTCGATCTCATAGTGAGCTTTGGAGCGCTTGGCGATCCCCGGGAAGCCCCTGCACCTGTGAAAGAACGAGGGAGATAGCATAGGGGTAATGGCACAAGAACCTGAGACAAACAGAGGATGGAACTTGGTGTTTTAAAAAAAAATTGCTGCCAGTACAGGGCGGTAGTACCGGATATACACTGGCGGTAGTACCACCAAGCGGTAGTACCGGATATACACTGGCGGTAGTACCGGAAAAAGATTCCCGGTACTACCGGCCCGCGACCACAGTGCAGATCTAGACTAGAGATCCATGTACGGTCAGTAAATTTGTTGTAAAACACGATTTTCATCGGACAAGGTGGTAGATCTAGTAAATAGCACACAATACAACCTCAAGAATGCGAGTTTTAACCAAGAATCAAAGTTACCCTAGATTCAATGGAGAAAACAAGTGAGAAGATGAGGAGGGTGGTAGTACCGGTGTCCATGATGGTGGGGAAGAAGGAGGAGCTCACAGGGAGGCCGGATCCGGTGTGGATCCGGGAGAAGGAGGGAAGGGCGGGTCTCCTGCGGCGTCCTCTTGCTCCAGCGGTGGCGCTGGTGAGGAGTGGAGACGAGGGATGAATGAGGCACTGAGGGGTGCCTCTCCCCGTCTCCAGTCTTAACCGACACGCACAAGCGGTAGTACCGGTTCCATGGGCGGTAGTACCGCTATGCGGTAGTACCGGAGGTACCATTCGGTAGTACCGCACCTGGGAAGTTTCCAGGCAGGACCCTGGAAACAAAACCAGAGGCGGTAGTACCGCTACCAACGTCCGGTAGTACCGTTTGGCGGTAGTACCGCATATGAGACCCGGTAGTACGGTGACCATCAGGACAGAGAGCCAAGATCCATAACATGGAAGGTTCTTGTGCAGAGTAGATGGGTTTTGTTGGGGGATAAGAATGGTATGGGTTTAGAGAGTCACACTGATATGGGCCAATGCACTAAAAAATTACAAAAAAAACATATGGAGAGCCAAATGTGAGTGCACGACCAAAATAACAAAACCAACTAGAGGATGACAAACATGAGTAAGAACCAATTCAAAAAGTGACAAACACGAGTAAGCACATCAACCTCTCGATTGAGAGGGGGGCGGTGGCCTAGGCCACCATATTTGAGTATACTCGGCTTGGCACCACGAAGATATATCTTGGGTCCATTACCGAAACTCATCATTAAGCTCACATATCACAAAATGATATTAAGAGGAATGATTTTGTTTACTTTGCGCATAATGGGGGGAGGGATGGTCCAATCAATTAGGACCGCACTCCCCCTATGTCCATGCCTACACCTAAACCAAATATGGGTTGAGTATTAGGTGAGAGTGCAAGATAGTCAAGTCAAGCTCCTTGAATCTACGATATTTAGTTGATTCCTCAAGTAGCAAAACCTTGCTTCATCAAGTGGCTTCGTGAAGATATCGGCAAGTTGATCTTTGGTAGAAACATAGGATAGATCAATATCACCTCGAGCAACATGATCTCTAATTAAGTGGTGACGAATCTCAATATGCTTTGTCCTTGTGTGATCCACCGGGTTGTATGCAATTTTGATGGCACTTTCATTGTCACATAGAAGAGGCACTTTGTCAAAATGGACACCGTATTCCTTTAAAGTTTGCCTCATCCATAGCAATTGAGTGCAAGCACTAGCGGCAGCAACATACTCGGCTTCGGCGGTGGAGAGAGATATACAATTTTGCTTCTTAGAAGACCAACATACCAAGGACCTACCAAGGAATTGGCACGCCCCGGATGTTGATTTTCTATCATCCTTGTCCCCCGCCCAATCCAAATTCGTGTATCCACAAAGAGCAAATGTTGAACCTCGAGGATACCAAAGACCATAAAATGGGGTATGAACTAAATATCGAAAGATCCTCTTGACCGCCATTAAATGGCTTTCCTTAGGAGCTGCTTGATATCTTGCACACACACCTACACTCAACACAATATCGGGTCTAGATGCACAAAGGTAAAGCAATGAACCAATCATAGACCGGTATACCTTTTGATCCACATCTTTACCATTTGGATTTTGTTCTAGATGAGTCTTTGTAGCCATGGGAGTTGGAGCTCCATTCAAATCTTGCATTTTGAATCTTTTGAGCATATCTTGAGTATACTTGGCTTGATTGAAGAATTTTCCTCCTCTAACTTGCTTGATCTCAAATCCAAGAAATACTTTCAACTCCCCCATCAAAGACATCCGGAACCTACTAGTCATAAGCTTTGAGAATTCATCATTAAAAGCTTTGTTAGATGAGCCAAAGATAATATCATCAACATATATTTGGCATACAAAAAGCTCCCCATTGACCCTCTTAGTAAAAAGAGTGGGATCGATTTTCCCAACCTCAAAGCCACGGTCAAACAATAACTCTCTAAGGTGCTCATACCACGTGCGTGGGGCTTGCTTGAGCCCATAGAGCGCCTTATCAAGTTTGTAGACATGGTTTGGGAAGTTGGGGCCCTCAAATCCCGGGGGTTGCTTAACATATACCAATTCATTTAAAGGACCATAAAGGAATGCACTTTCTACATCCATTTGTTGCAACTTAAAGTTATGATGTGCCGCATAAGCAAGAAGGATATAGATGGACTCAAGGAGAGCCACGGGTGCATAAGTCTCTCCATAATCAATGCCTTCAATTTGAGAATACCCTTGTGCAACCAATCTAGCCTTGTTCCTTAATATAATTCCATGCTCATCTTGCTTGTTCTTGAATATCCACTTTGTTCCAATAACATTGCGACAATCCTTTGGCTTCTCAACTAACTTCCACACTTTGTTTCTCTCAAAGTTGTTGAGCTCTTTGTGCATAGCTTCTAACCAATCCAAATCTTCAAGAGCTTCCCACACTTTCTTTGGTTCAATCATGGAGATGTGTGCTTGGTGTTCACTGAACCTCTTCAATTGTGCTCTTGTGGAAATTCCTTTCCTTAGATCTCCAACAACATTTTGGAGGGTGTGGTCTCTTATTTCCAACATTCTTTCCTTTCTAGCTTTGCGACGAGCGTGGATCTCCTCATTGTTTCTTGGAGGACCCTCTTCATCATTTTGATCCTCGTCTTGACCATCAACTTGACCTTGATCATCATTGGAGTCATCCTCTACATTGGTAGGAAAGGATTGACCTTGGTCTTGATCAAGTGCTCTTCTAGCATCAATTTGAGCTTGTCTCAAAACAGTTTGGATGGACCTTCCTTGACAAATTGACTTGGCACCACTTGACAACCCATCGAATGGACCAAGCTCCCTTTGACTAGAGTTCACACATTGATCACTATGTTGAGGGTCCACATCTTGTCTTTGGCTTGAGTCAATGTCCTCTTCGGTAGATGGAGCATGTTGAGGTTGTGAAGATGAGTTCTCCACTCGAGTGGAGCATAGTTCTTCTCGATCCGCCATAAGGGGTTCCTCAACGGGGCGGATATAACCCACACCCATTCTTCCTATGGCATCCTGAGGCATTTCATCATCTGCATCACAAGCATCAACACGCCCCCCTTGGGGACCATCATATTCTTCGAAGGCCACACTACAAGATTCTATGACGGCTCCGGAGAGCTTGCCATAGATTCTATAAGTGTGAGATTCGAGACCATAGCCAACAAAAATACCCTCTATTGCTTTAGACTCTAATTTAGACAAACGAACACCTTTGATGAGATAGAAACACTTACAACCGAACACCCGGGAATAAGATATGTTGGGCTTGTTACCGGTAAGTATCTCATATGGAGTCTTGTTAATTTTCTTGCGGAGGTTGAGTCGGTTTGAAGCATGGCAAGCGGTGGAGATGGCTTCGGCCCAGAAGTTGTATGGAGATTTAAACTCCGCCAACATGGTCCTAACCATCTCAATAAGAGTTCGGTTCTTCCTTTAGGCCACACCATTTTGTTGAGGGGTGTACGCAGCGGAATATTGATGTTTAATCCCCTCATCACTAAGGAAATCATTCAAGGTGTAGTTCTTGAACTCGGTGCCGTTGTCACTTCTTATAATCAACACGGGAACATTGTGTTGCCGTTGAACCAAGTTGATGAAGTCAATAAAAGTCCTTTGAGTTTCACTCTTCAACTTGAAGAAATAAACCCAAGAGTATCTTGAAAAGTCGTCAACAATCACCAAACAATATTTTTTCCCTCCAAGACTTGCATGAGATGGAGGACCAAATAGGTCCACATGGAGGAGTTCCAAGATCTTGTTAGACTTGATTTGGTTCGTGGGCTTGTGAGGAGCGTCATGCATCTTCCCTAGAACACATGCCCTGCAAACACGATCTTTGGCAAAGGAAACATTTTCTTTTAGTCCAACTATATGGCCCTCTTTATGGAGACTTTGCAAAGTTCTCATATTGACATGGGCTAGTCGGCGGTGCCATAGCCAAACCACATCGGCCTTTCCGTATAAGCATATCGGACCTGCAGTGGGTTGCCCCGAAAAGTCCACCACATACAAGTCATTTTCAACGTACCCAACGAAAGCGACCTTGAGAGACTTGCTCCACATGAGGACCACAATATCATCATCAACAAAGATGGCAAAGCCCATCTTTCCAAGAGCACAGACTGAAAGTAAATTGTATCCAAGGGTTTCAACAAGCATGACGTTCACGAGTGTAATGTCGTAAGCCACCACTACCTTTCCAAAACCCATTACCTTAGACTTTGAATTGTCGGCATATGTGACGGTGATTTGATCATCATTTGGCACCAAGTCCTTGACAATAGACGAGCTTCCGGTCATATGACTTGTGCAGCCACTATCGATCACCCATTTTGACCCTCCGGAAGCATAAGTCTACAAAAGATCAAGCTAGTTTTTAGGTACCCATTTTTCAATGGGTCCTCTTTTGTTAGCAACAAGGGTCTTGGGAACCCAAATAGACCAAGCAATATAACCATCATAAGGGCCAACATATTGTGCATACACATCACCATAATAATCACGCATTAGAACATAGTGAGGGTTAGCACTTCCCGCAAAATCATCATGAGACATAGTTTTACCACTTGTGGTATTACTTTCCACAATGGTCTTGTTGATCTCTTGTGCGGGCTTGTCCTTCTTATTCTTATTGTTCTTATTATTGGTTTTGGAAACAAAACCAATGCCCCCTTTATCACCACTACGCCTTTGCTTACTCAAGAGATCATCAATGGACTTGCCTTGTGGAAATGTGGCCTTAGCAAGCTCCCCCTTCAACCTAGCGTTCTCTTCAAGAATAGTTGTGCTACTAGATGGAATGAAGTTACTAGGTGAAGGAATATTGGCCAATTGAGTTTGAAGTGTTTCATGTGACTTTGTGAGTGACAAGAGTTCACTCTCCAAGGCCTTGTGAGCCTTGTTAAGCAAACTAAAGTCCTCGGCAAGTTTTTCATGAACCACACCAAACTCAACTTTGTCCTTTTTAGCCCTTTTGTATTTAGCAATAGCATGATCACGTTCTTTGATGAGTTTGTTAACAATGATGTCATTTGCCTCATCAAGCCCTTCAAGTTTTAATTCAAGTGACAACCTAGTTTCTTGTTCTTATTCTAGAGCATTGTTTAAAGCCTCTAGCTCAATCATATGTTCATTCCCAAGTTTACATCTTACATCTAGAAGCTCTTGAGTATGTGATAGTTGATCTAAGATGTTTCCAAAATGTAGCTTAGCATCACCTTCTAGGTTAGTCATAAACTCATCAAAGGCAATTAATTCCTTTTTAACATCAAGAGACATCTCATCATCAATTTCATCATTATCTAAGTGAGTAGAGCGGGATGATGAAGATACCTCCATTCCTCTTGCCATAAGGCAAGTGGCGTTCTTGGTGGAAGAGTTCTCATTTGGAGAATCAAAGAGTGAGAATGTCGGAGTAGAGGTTGTGGCAAGAGCAGCCACACCATGAGAAGTTTCCTCTTCGTCATCTTCATCATCTTCATTGTCGGAGGAGTACTCTTCATGAGTGATCAAGACAATTTCTCCCGGCTTCTTGTTGATGGGATTATTTTTGATGAAAGGTTTCTTGTACTGTCCCTTGAGAGTCTTCTTCAACACAAGCTTACCACCATGATCTTCTCTCTTCTCATAGGGGCAACTAGCCACAAAGTGGTACCGGTCACCACAATTGAAGCAAGTTCTCAACCTTGTGGTATTCTCTCTTTTCCCATTTGGATTGCTTCTCCGTTCCATTTCCATCTTGGCCTTGGCGGGGTTCTTCCAAAAGTTCTTTGCATAGAAAGCCATATATTGACCATGAGCAATCTTGACTTCATCGGGATGGTCCATGGGAAGCCCTTCATCACTATCATCTTCATCCCCATGGTCCACAACTTTGGCCTTCAAAGAAACATTGACGACATTGCTCATACCAAGGGCACGAGCACGAGCATCTTTGGCATTCTTGGCGGCAACCTTGAAAGCAACCATCTCTTGCATAACTTCATTTGAGGTCATGAGATGGTAGTTGTGTCTTCCTTGTAGGCTCTTCAAGTCGGTGGGCTCAAAAGGCATGAGTGCACTCACATATTTCCTTTTTATCCATGCATCATCTACATGTGAGGCACCCACATTCCTAAAAGCAGTGGCGGTGGTCTTGAGCCTTCGGTACATGTCTTCGTGATCTTCACCTTCTTTCATGTAGAAGCCTTCGGCTTCATTGCTTAGAGCATCATATCGGTTCCTCCTCATACTCTCATTTCCAATAAACAACACAGTGAGAGCATCCCAAGCTTCCTTGGCAATGCTAAAGTGCTCAATGTGTGGATAATCCTTTGTCCCCAAACCTTGTTGAATCATATGCAAAACAGTGGCATTGAGTTGACTATTAACAACATCTCTTCTTGTCAAGTTGTTTGGATCCCTAATAAAGAGTCCATGCTCGATGATGTTCCATAGTTCAATGCAAGAGCTGCGCATATGAGTCCTCATTAGTGATTGCCCTTGAGCAAAAGTAGCAGATTCTTCAAGCTTAGGTGGGTCACCTCTATTGTAAACATGAGGGTGAGGGATTGGAGGGTCGGGAGAGTACCATGAGTCACGGTGCTCACCCTTCCCACCACCATTGTGTGTGGAGGAATTAATGTTGTCAAGTTTACCCCCCACCACCATACCCTCGGGGGATACCGGTGTATTCCCTTTAGGTAAAATGGATGGTTGATCCTCTTGAGGAGATGGAGGTGATGAGCTTTCTTTGTCTTTAAGAAGTTGCTCGAGCATCTTCTTGACTTCGTTGACCAAGGAAGAGCTCAATCTTGTTTCCAAGTTTTTGAGATCTTCCATGGTCACCGGTGTCGACTCACTACCACCATCCCCATCGTTGCTACCCATATTCTCTTAGGCGGTAAAGCCCGAATAAAGAGCCGAGGCTCTGATACCAATTGAAAGGATCGTATGGGCACCTAGAGGGGTGGGGGGGTGAATAGGTGCTACTTCAAATTTTCTTCTTTTTCAAATTAAGGTTTGACAATAAGGTAAATTCTCTAGATAATGCAACTATGGTGAATTTACCTATATGACAATTATGCAAGAGCTACCACAACACAAAGTAGTAACGAGTAGGTAAGGTGCGGTAAAGGATAGAAGTAACCAAAAAGTGGACGCGGAGACACAAGGATTTGTTTTCCGCAGTTCCTTCCTTTTGAGGGGAAGTATGTCTACGTTTGGAGAGGGGGTGGTTTCAAACCACCAACGCCACGAAAGGCCTCCCTTGTTCTCCGATGAATCTCACCCCAACGGGATCGATTCACCTTCCACTATATCGGCAACCTTCAAGGTGGAAGCCGGCACCGCTACAAGTTTGGGGCACACATCCACAACTTAATCGGAGGCTCCCAAATACAAGCAAGCTGTCAAAGCAATCAAGGACAAGCTTGTAAGAACCAAAACAAGAAATAAGGTTTCCAAGAAAACACTAGAGCAAAGGGGCCCTCAATGAAATGAGGGGGAAATGAAAATCTCTTTTGGTGAAGTAGTAGATTGGGGCCTCCTCCTTCGATTCCCCAAAGATCAAGGACTTTGGGTGGTGGAATGAGGAGATCTTGAAGATTGAGTGGCTCCAATGGTGGTATTAAATTTAATGTGTTTGAGAAGCTTGTCCCAAGGTAGGTCCACAAAATCTGGCCGTTGGAGCATTTATTGCAGCGGTAGTACCGAAAGTTCAAGCGGTACTACCGGAGAACTCCGGTACTACCGGACCTGGTACCGGACCACCCTTTTTCAAACATCATCAAGTCCTGCCCATAGCGGTACTACTATTGATGCTACCGGAAAGCGGTAGTACCGCAAGTGGCAACCGGTACTACCGGACACAGAGGAATCAACAGCTTCCAGATGAAAAAACTCTCTGTCACGCCAGGTAGTAAAATGCGGTACTACCGCATTTTGCTACCTAGGTAGACAGAAGCTTTTTGCCAATATATAAAAGTCTCTGCCTCGAGCGGTACTAAAATGCGATACTACCGCATTTTAGTACCGGAGCAGGCAGAAGCTTTTGACAACATCCAAAAAGTCTCTGTATGGTGTACCGGAGCAGGCAGAAGCTTTTTGGCAGTTAGTCACAGCCTTCTGTCGCATCCGGTAGCAAAAAGCGATAGACAGTTTTTGAACATTGCAATTTTTTTTTAATACACCTGCGACACACTTAGCAAATCATTAGTCCGATATGTGAGTTGTTATCAAACACCAAAATCACTAGGGATAGCAAATGTTCTTTCATATATCCTGAGAAAAAACAGACTATGCCTACCAGTATCATAGAGAAAATACATACTGAATCACAGTGCAGTGCTGAAGTTTGTTCTCATTATGTACTGAAATTATATTTATTACTTAAAAAAAAATTGTCGAATAAAATCATAAAAGTAGCTAATGATGTAATCCAAAATGTTAGGAGTGTGCAGAGTTACAAGCGCCAAATCTTACAGAGTATCCAAGAACATTTCCTGCATGCGCACCGGGTAAATCCAAGTGCAGGCTAAACTGTACTTTTAACTGAACAGAAGAGTTGGAAAGTATCCTAGTTTTTCAGTGTGACATAACTAAATTCAGCTGCCACCTCTAGTAGGAGCTCAGAGTATTCAAAATCACATGACAAACATATATGCACCAAATATAAAGAGACAAAATCACATGACAAACATATATGCACCAAATATAAAGAGACACGCAGTTTGGACGTGGCTGGTGAGATCCATTCAGGCATGACAAATGGGGGATGCACCCATTTAGGCAAATCATTATTAGTCTGAGCATAAATAAATCTCAAGACGAAGAAATCATCATTAGACCGAGCATTAATAATACCGCCGACGCCCCTTTAGATTAACGAAATGCGGCCATGATCTTAATTTGATATCGGCAAATGATCTTGATTTGATTAAGAGATACTCCTATTCTTTGAACATATCAGCTGAAAGTAAAATCAGCAGCGTATAAATATTAATTTGTGCTGCGCCCTCTATTGCAACAAAAAATACTCCAGTCCAAACGAGAAATACTCTAGTCCAAACGAGTAGAAACTCGCTAATCTTAAACTAACAGTGACACTAAGAACTGTGCATTGAACAGCAGCTGTGTGAGCCAAATGAGAGAGCTACCTGGACGGACACGTGCTTCTCGTCGTAGACGGACTCCCCGGATACCATGTTATTTGTGCAGAGCGCGTCATCCTTGGCCTAGGCGATGAAGACCACCTTGCTCCCACCCTTCATGCCGGTCGGAATGCCTCCTACCTAGCCGCCGCCGCGGCCCCGACCACGGTCTCTCCTACCTTCGCCCCTCCCACGGCCGCCGCCGTCGCTTCTCCCACCGAACCCCCTTCCGCGGACGCCACTGTGCTTCCTGCTGAAACTTCTCCCGCTGCTACGACCGCCTATGGACATCGAATCATCAACGGGTGAGACCGAATCGAGGAAAGTGCGAAGAAGATGACGAAGAGGGGGCGTGAGGTGAGGGCGGCGGATTCTTACCTCCTCCTCTCATCGGTGGCCTTATGGTGCCGAACGTGCCAACGCCGCCGGTCACAGACGCGCCCATCTCACCGCCGAGCACGAACGCGCCATGCTCGTCGTTCCCAGCAGATCAGGGCATAAAAATTCCATCTTTCAAAATGAAAGGAGGGGATCTGTTAGGGGAAAGGAGGGACGACGGTGGGGAGCGAGATGGGGCTCGTGCGGGGGACGGAGGGATGGAGACGCGCGGATGAGGAGAGGAGGGACGACGGCGTGCGGCGGTCGTATGTACAGAGGGGAGCACGCTGGGAGGAGCGATTCCGGGAGAGAGATGTGGCGCTCGGCGGTGAGAAGGAAAGGAGAGAGCCGACACACGACCGAAAATTCAGGGGCAAATAAGGAAACTCAGGAAATATTCGTGCCTAAATTATTTTGACCCTGAAATCCTAAAACGTCATATATTCCGGAAGAGAGGGAGTATTAAGTAGTAGAAGATGGATGAGCCATGTTGCTGTATTATTGACGAGTACGCCATTGGAGGTCCGAACAACAAGTTTAGAGTACCGAGGTGTAGACGGTGAGCGTGCAAGAAGAGATTATAACACAAGTTATCCAGGTTCAAATTTTACAACAACGGTGAGATCCTACCGCTATAGATCAATATAACGACAGTAAGCCAAATGTTACAGGGATTGTGATTATCTATGCCCAGGATCCCATGGTTTGCCTTATAAGATGCCAGGACCTAGGATTTACATGAAGAGTCATAACAGGATTGGTTATAAAGTTTTAGACTAATACATAAACTATATCTTGTCCTTGAAGACGCCAGCTTCCATCTAGGCGGTGACACGCCAACTTCCATATCCTAGCACTGGACCTCCGTTTGACTATCATCAACTAGGTCGCCTGTTTTGGCTATTTGTGGGCTACCTAGGTTTGCTTGTATTTGAACATGTCGCTGACATATCCGTTTAGTATATCCTCAACAGTAGCTCCTGGAGTACTCTAAATTCTCCAAGATCCTCCGTCTAGCTCAAATAAATTTGTTATTGCCGTATGCAATTACAAGGCGTATCTATGAAAAGTGCTCCAGAAAATCTTCTCTCCAACTTAATATTAGCCAACACGCTGCTAGCCGCCAGGAGAGAAAAAGAGATCTTGCCCTAGGGCACCCATCTTCCAACGCCGACCTCCGCTGGCTCCCCCCGCTGACGACCTATGTCATCGGTGGTGAGGGGAGGGGGGGAGGGGTCGTCGGATCCAGCGTATGGATAGTTTTAGGCTAAAGTAGCTTCGTTTTTAGCCTGCTCATCGTCTTGGCTTCGGGGGCGACGATGGCGGTGCTGAATAAATTTTCTTCAGATCCTTTCCCGATGGATTTGGAGACCAGTCTATCCAAGTAAGGATGATGTGGTGGTGGCAGCATCCTCGTGGTGGATTTGTGTCCTCAGGCTCCGCCGCTACGGTGGTGTTTGCTCCAGCGTCGGCGTGGAACCTGGGAGGTAGTCTAGGAGCGGATGCAGATTGCGGTCTGCATCGACGATATCTGAAAGATGTCGGATCATGGTTCGTGGATGACATGTGTGGTGTGGCATCCCGCAAAACCACTACTAGAAAATCGCGTTGAATTTGTGCATTGCATCGTCATCATCATATGTTGTTTGTCGAAAACTATTTTCGCAAAGCCCATTTTGTTTTCTAAAACGCCCCAACTTTAATCAAATATCAAACCCCGGGTCACCGGATTATTTTGTTGTCCGCTTTCGGTTTGCAAACGTTCCAAATAAAGTAAATAAAATATTAAATTATTTTTAGCGGGGCAGTCGAACGGGCCGAATGACCCGAACGACCGCCCCCGAAATTAAAACGGTCCACCTAATTTCTAAACCTACCAAATTACCTACCCAGCCCACCCCCTCCACATCACCCTGGCCACTCACACGCTGCCACCTCAGCTGTCCCTCCCCCATCCTCCAATCACCCTCTGCCACTTGGCTCACCCCTCTCTCCCTTCCCCCCACTCTCTCACCTGCCACACACCAAACACACGCAGCACACACTGCTAGCAGGTCCCACCACCTGCCGCGGCCCCTCCGCCGCGCCGGCGCGCCCCCAGCGCCGCCCACCCCGCGAGTTCCTCCCTCGGCCGCCGCCCGCCGGAGCTGCCGCGCGCCCCCTCTGCGCTTGCTGCGCCGGCCGCGCCGCCCGCGCTCACCGCCTTCTCGCCTCCGCGCGACCGCGCCCGCCTCACCGGTTCTCCTCCTCCTCGCCTGCTCGCAACCGGCCTGCTCGACGCGAGCGCCCCACCGGCCACCGTCCATCTGCGCCAGGGCCTCCCGGAGCAGCTTCCGCCTCCGCCGCCCGGTGCCCCTCCTTCCGCGTCCCCGTCGACCCTCGCCGGCCCCGCGCCCCGCCACCGTCCTCCTGCGCGTCGCTAGGCCCCCGTCGCCCTGCATCTTGCCGTTTGCCGCTGACATCGACCACCTCAGATGGTGTGGTGGTGTCGTGGTGATGTTGAGTACTTCGCCACGGATACGCCAAGTCTTCCTCATGAACCCCGAAGGTCGAACCCCGAGGACCGGACGCGACAAGATCTACCATCTAACGCCAAGCTCGCCTCCATGGGACGCCAAGTTCGTCGAACCCCGTGGGTTTGTTGCTCGCGCTTCGGTGAACACCCGCCGCCAAGTTCGGGTCGAAGACCGCGTGCCGACAAGATCCTCCTCGACCTTTGAGCGGGCACCAAGTTCTCCTCTCGGGCCGTCAAGATCTCCGTCACCGGACCCTCGAGACCTTCCACACGGAGCGGCGATGCATAATCTGGAGAAAGCCGACACGTTCCAAGATCCCCGACTCGAAGGTCCCCGGGACGCCAAGACCGCCACCGATACGACAAGTACCCCGTCCCGAACGCCATGACCGACAACATGAACCGAGGACCGCGAATGCGGCAAGATCCGCATGCAACAAGAACGACAGCGACCGGAAGAATCCGATGCGCCCCGACACGAACCAAGTACTCCTTCCGAACGCCGAGCCCGCCGAGAACCCGGATGCGCCAAGACCTACCCCGCTGTCCGAGAACGCTTCCGTCGAGCCGAACCCCGTCGAACCCTGACCCTGAGACCGACCCCGAACCCCGGAACCCCAAGATCTGCCGAACCCTAAATGTGTGAACCCCTTCCCGAAACCTATTTTATAATCTAATACAACTTGTTGCATATTAAATGTTCATGCATGCATATTTGTCATGTGGTTTGGGGGCCTTATGCCGATTCACCTAATAATTAAAAATGGGACCCATATGCGGGCAAATCTGGTCTCATATCGGCCTCATTTAAACTTGTGTAGCGAACCAGTACTATAATCTTGCCTTGATAAAACAACAGTTAAATTGCGGGGGTTAGCTAAACAACATGAACCACCTAATTAACTGTCGGGACCCCGGTTCCGCTTAATATGACCTAATTGCATCGCACCTTCGCCATGTCATGCATCATACATGCATCATGCCGATCTCCTGCCGTAGTATTAAATATTGCATCCGGTGTTTCTTCTAGTGTTTTGCTTCTTCGCGGATAAGGCCGTTGAGTTGATGCGAGTGTCGACCCGATCTTCGGATGAATCTTCGACAATGTTTTCAGGCGAGCATCTCCCCCTTTCTACCTATCTTACTTTTATAGTATTTATTCCCTCCTGTTGATCTATTGCTATCTGTGTTGCGATGCTCTAGTTTCCGTACCCTTGATATCCCTTGCAGCCATATATTGCCTTGGCACATCCTATTACTTGTTGTTTGGTAGATAGTTGGACTTGCGCGTCGTAGTCGCTTGCTCAAGTGCTGTTGCGTGTCGTCAAGTGCCACAGTTGTTGATGTATTGCCGCATGTTGATGTTGGAGATGATCATAGTTTTACTTATCGTACACTTTAATTCCTGTTTAACAACTAAAATTGAAGTAAGCAGAGGCATCGGTGGGTGATAGATAATATTTGGTTTCCGAACGCCCACTTGTGTCCCGTAGGACCCCGAGTACTTGATACCTGTTCCTTGATTTATCGCGCTATCCACATCCGGGAGGTATATGGGACCCCCCTGAGCCAGAGCTTGATTCAGTCTTATTTCTTGGGGCCACAAACTAGTTTGAGGTTTTATTTACGATCTTGTACTTATGCCATGCTTTACTGCTTTATTTAAATTGTGCGACAGATAGCACCTGTACTGTTTAGGAGCGGGACACGATTCCGCGGTGTCGACAAGCCTTGTTTGGGGTTCCCAGTCGTTCACAGCCGTCTACCCAAACCTTGAGTCCGTCTCGGAGCTAGCTTACTTCGTTGCGGGTCTACTTTAAGGGGTGGCCCCCTGAAATATTTCTGAATCCTGTGATTGCTTTGTCGTGAAAGCCTCGTTGGGTTTTGATTTGGTTTTTCCGAGGTTGATCGAGTGTGTGTTGCTATTGGTGCACCCCGGCCGGGTAAAACTTTCTGAAAGCCGTGTCCGCGGTTATGGACGACTTGGAGCACAGTATCTCGACCATAGACAAGCATAACTAAAGTTTATTGCTATAAATTTGACTTATAATGACTAGTAATCAGCTTCACTATAATGGAATGGCTAACTAATATTGCCCACAATTGCTTGTTTGGAGTGTCGCTTGCGACCATTGTACCTGACTAGTAATTATGGCAACTACAACGGAATGGCTGAATAAAGTACCAACAACTGCTGGGTTTTTGGGTTATCTCATGTTAATTGTATCTGACTAGTAAGTGTCGCAACTATCACGGAATGGTTAACTAAAAGTGACCACTGCTTATTTTATCAGGATGATCATCTACATCTGACTAGTAATTGCCGCAACGATAACTGAAAAAATAAAACTGCCAACTGTGTGAGTTCCTCGGTTGACTTCCTCGTTTGGTCTCGAGGGGGAAATACCAGGATGGGTTTGTTTGGCGATAGGATCAGGTTGGTTCCGGATAGGTCCTTCTTACCCCTCTCTGATCACCGCCAGTTGTATCGAGTCTCTATAGGTTGTTCAGTGCATGCTGCCGCTGCCGCTCCAGTCCACCATACCTTTGTAGGCGAGGACCGCTGAATTCTAGTCTCGCCGTGTACTGGCCTCAGTACTGACGCTCCTCTTTTTCCTTTGCCCTTTGTTGGCACCCCTTTTGTTTAAGCAGGTTTTGAGATCGACGTCGTTAGCAGGGTTACCCTTCCGGCTTGGCCTGGGCAGGGTTATGGACGCCATTGGTTATTCTTCAGGGCTCTTAGCCCCATTTGCATCTTGTCCGTAGTCGGACGCCCTATCATTTTCAAGGTGTTTTGGATCTTTGTATATTATATCTGTATTCTTGACTCATAGAGTCGCTGCTGTATATACATCTGTTCTGTGGGTCCCATCAAGGACTGTTGTGTAATGTTATTACTTCGTTTTCCACCCGCACGAAAGTGCCTGGTGGGCACCTTTGAATCGTTTCTATGCGGGTTTGGCGGTTTCCGCTAAAACTTGCATAGGGCCGCTTCTGGTGTGGCATCCCGCAAAACCACTACTAGAAAATCGCCTCTGTAACACCCTCAGAATCGGACCTATGCAAGTTTTAGCGAAACCCGCCAAACCCGCATAGAAACGATTCAAAGGTGCCCACCAGGCACTTTCGTGCGGGTGGAAAACGAAGTAATAACATTACACAACAGTCCTCGATGGGACCCACAGAACAGATATATATATAACAGCGACTCAAGGAGTCAAGAGTACAGATATAATATACAAGATCCAAATCACCTTGAAATGGTAGAGCGTCCGACTACGGACAAGATGCAAATGGGGCTAAGAGCCCTGAAGAATAACCAATGGCGTCCATAACCCTGCCCAGGCCAAGCCGGAAGGGTAACCCTGCTAACGACGTCGATCTCAAAACCTGCTCAAACAAAAGGGGTGCCGACAAAGGGCAAAGGAAAAAGAGGAGCGTCAGTACTGAGGCCAGTACACGGCGAGACTAGAATTCGGCGGTCCTTAAAGTAGACCCGCAACGAGGCTTCCTCCTTCGATGTCTTAGTTGTGCGGGGGTGCTAGATCTAGAGCTTGATGGCGTGTCTGGGGGCCCCGGTCTGATTCGTTTAATGGCAATGGTTTTACCTTAGGTGAGCCATCTTAGAGGTCCGCAAAGCTGCATATTAGCGACCGAGCCGCTTCAAGCTTGGGTGAAGAGGTGATCCGTCATTTTTTTTCCTTTAGTGGCTGTTATGGTGGTGCCAAAGGCAGGAGACGGGCGTTGGCGTCAAGCTAAGAGGTTTCTTTAGTCTAAATTATTTTCTTTCGTGGCTAGTGGTCCTTTGTTCTAAGTGTTGCGTTCTGCTGTCTTTTTAGTTTTGTCGGATCCATATTTACGTAACTTATACTATAATTTGTATAATATATAAGAGACATGCATTACCATAAAAAATACTTAATATTAGCCGGATTGTCAACTGCCCTCAAGTTTCAACGTCACTCGTGAGAAAATCTCCTGAAGGGATTTGTTGTATCATGGATGACGTCTCTTCCACAATAAGAGTCTATTTCAAATTTAACCAAAAGGTCGGAACTTAATTATCGCACCGCTTCCCTCGTTTAGAATTTAAGGCTTCTGTATAGTTAAATTATCCACAGTGAAGTTAATGCACAGCTTGTAGGACACGCATCAATGATCCAACGGTCAGAACGATGTGTACCTGTTACAAATCTGGCCGCACATATCTGCTCTGCTCGCACTGCCTATAAATAGCAACAGTACCGCGGTGAAAACTTCATTCTCACCATGTGGCCACCGCTTCTTCTTCTCCGTCCGTGGCCCAAGAGCCCCATCTTCTCCGACGAACCACCTCGACACCATCATCGAAAATCGTCACCCTATGTCCTCCCCCTCGTCGTCAGTAGAGGAAATCCTTTTCCACACGCCGCTAGCCTCGCGGTTTGTTCTTCGCGGTCTTCTTCCACCAGGACGGTATCATTGGTTAGGATGGATGGCACTAACGCCTTGTGGCAATGGCGAGGCCCGCGCCCACGACCTGGCTTAAAAGGATACAATCCTGGCCTCGCCGCCATGGCAATCAATGCCAACGCGCCAGTCAGGGCGCTAATAGGCTACCAGTCTACGCTGTAACAATGGCTCTCTCACTGTAGCGCATCATTGATGGCTGCGGAAGGAGACGAAGTGATAGGTCGCCGTTGGGCCTGCCAGTCTACGTTGCACCAATGGCTTTCTCACTCTAGCGCATCATTGATGGTTGCGAAGGGAGACGAAGCGATGGATTGCTGTCATAGGAGGAAACACACGCAATCCACCAAACGTCCGACCAAACGTTATTCCCAACTCAAATTTGGACGAGAAATAGATCGATCCGGACGCGCGTAGTCAAATGGGTCAACCCACTAGGGTGATTGTTTTTGGTCCACTTGTCCGTTTCGTCTTTTTCACATGGATGAGATCGGCCTCTCAATTGCTAATTCCCGCTCAACGCGATGCTTCTCGCTCGTGCCGCGCACCTCAGTTACTTCTTTTTCTGTATTGTATTTGCATAAAAAAAAGATCGATATTACTGATAAGTTATTCGCTGTTTGTCGTCCTCTCTCTGGTATTCATTGTGCATCGTACCTGCTTTCTTTTATGTTTTTTTTTTATTTTTCATTTTCTTTTTTACGTTCCTTCATATTATAACTTTTTATGAAGTTCATGGGTTTATTATGTGGTACTCATATTAAAATTCGTTATACGCTAGTTTCAAAATTATCCATGGATTATAAAAATTATGTTAGTGAATTTGAAAATTGTACATGAGGTTTTAAACGATTTCTTAAAAGTTTGTTCAAGATTTTGAAAATGAGTTCATGATATTTTGAAATTGGTTCATCATTCCAAAGATTGGTTCATGAATTTGAAATTTTGTTCAAAAATCGTTTCATGATTCTAAAGGTTGGTTCATGGATTTGAAAACCTGTTCATGACATTTTAAAAATTAGTTCATGATTCTAAAAATTGGTTCATAAATTTGAAAAATTGTTCATGATTCTAAAAATTGATTCATGATTTTGAAAAATGTTCATGGCATTTGAAAATCAGTTAATGAATTTGAAAAATTGTTCATGAAATTTCATAAATTGGTTCATAATTATGATCATTAACCAAAATTGGTTTCAAAAAAATATTGCATTAACCAATTCTTAGGATCATTAACCAATTTTCAAATGTCATGAACACTTTTTAAAATTATGAACCAATTTTTAGAATCATAAACCAAAATTTGAAATTTCATGAACAATTTTTGGGATTTATTTTAAAAAAATGTTTATGATTATTTAAAATGTTCATGTTTTTTCTAAAAGGTTCATGACTAAAAAATGTTCTGTTTTCAAATTAGTGAACTTATAAATTTGTGAACTTTTTGATATTCGTGAACAATTTTAAATTCACTAATATTTTTTCAAATTCTTGATTTTTTTTAAATCCGTGAACTTATAAATTTGTAATTTTTTTCTAGATTTGTGAGAATTTTTCAAGTTATGTTTTTCTAATGCCCAAACATTTTTTTCAAAATTGTGAACATGTTTCCAAATTGGATAACTTTTTTTAATTTCTAACCTTTTTAAAAAATCATAAACATTTTAAAGGAAAATAAAAAACTATTTTGAGAGAAATGGACACGTACCTTTTATTTCCAAATGCACCGGATTCTGTCATGTATAGCCACATTTTTTTGAGGGTACATTTTTTTTGGAAAATGCTTCCGTTCGGCCGGAGGAAGGAACGTCTTCGCGTACTCCGAGTCCATCTTGCGACTCGTGTCCTTGGAGAGCCCACCACAACTACTTATCCTTTTCCTCCTCCCGCACGAGAGAGAACCAGACACACGGAAATTGCCTTGTCGTGCACCGTCTGCTGCACCCCGGTGCGCTGAGCCGCCTCCCGCAACCGCTCACGGTGCCACCGTCTACCGAAGATCCTTCCTCGCCATAGCCTATGGGAGATCCTTCCCCTCCACCGGTCAGCACCATCTCCGTCGCCGCGCCGTGCTACCACACATACCCTCTCACCGCATCGCCGCTGCACCCGGTGCCGCGCCGCCTCCCACAACCGCTCACGGCGCCGTCGACTGCTGAAGCTCCTTCCCGCAGTCTCCTACCAGAGCTTCTTTCCCGCCACCGTTCAGTGCCATCTTTGTTGCCGTGCCACTTCCCACACCCGCTCACCGCGCCGCCGCCTACCGAAGCTCCTTCCCCGCTGACATGCGTATGCCCTACAGGTGCATGTTGTTAGCCTACATGGTATAGCCTGGCAGAAGCCCATACAATCACCCGCTCCAGATGGCGAAGCCCAGGAAAGATTCGAGTGATTCAGGCCCATGAAGAATGTGACTCCTTGGAGAACACGATCAACTTTAGATAGAAATTCAAAGGGTCAAACCGTAACTTGTAAACGACTCGACCTAAACGCTAAGACCATGCCTCCCCATATAAAGTCCAGGAGGACACGGCGAGGAGGACATCCATAACCTTAGCACACAACTCGCCAGTCTCATCTACGCACCCATGTAACCTTCGGCATCGCCATCAATCAAGAACAGACAAGCAGGAGTAGGGTTTTCCCTCTGGGGGCCTAAACCTGGGTAAACCTCGTGTCCCTGTATTACGAATCTGTTAGCCGTTCCGTAATCTCCAGCATTCCCTCCTTTTTCAAAATCCAAGTCCATAACAATGTGCATTGACGAGTCGAACCCTCATCAATTGACGCTGTCTGTGGGAACTGGGGATGCTGATCATGCGATCATGACGGCTCCATCCACCGCGATCTTTGACTCCTCTATAGCGGAGAACCACCTCCTCTTCGGCACCATCGACTTCACCGTCCACTCGCCGACAACCTGCCAAGATTTCAATTCCGTAGGAAACGTAGTCGACATGATGCTTGGAAGCCTATCCTTCTATGTAGGAAAGATCGGCACCATCCACCTCCCTGAGCGGGTGGTACCCCCCGGCAATTGCACCTGCCTCGTGGGTGCCGCCAATCAGTGTCCTAAGCGTACCTTCGCCGACATACGTTTTGGATGATAGTAGCTGCTGCAACTCCGACCTCTGCGACCCTCCTACGGAGGAAGGAACCTATGGTTCCGAATTTGAGAGCTGCCGGAGTAACGATCTCCCCAATCGCTACATGTGTGTGGCCATCATCGATGGTCACGTTGACAACGGAGCTGATTCACCGGCTCCCCTCCCAATCTGCAGGCTACCAACGCCACGAACGGAGTCAACGGTCCACACCCCCCAATCCCAATAGGAATGGTCCACCTGAAGCCGCCAACGACGTCAATCGCAGTCGTCAGGAGATCCATCTCAATGGCGCTTAGTGGGAAAGAGTCCGGGAGGCCGTGTGAGGTACCAACCTTATGCCACTCGATGCCTCTAGCGACATGCTGATGGGATATCACTGGCTCCTCATAAAGGAGCTTAATCGGCAAGTAGAGCAACACAAGGAACTCGAACATCGCAGGCGAGCAGCTGACGAGTCAAGCGCTCGACAAGCCGCGCTCTCCTCCGTTGGCGGATCCTCCTCCAAAGGCTACGGCGGCCACAAACACTGCTCCCGCCTGGAACGCATGGACCCTGTCGCTCGACGCGAGGCCACCAAGGCACTCGACTTGTCCGTTAGGTCGCTAGACTTGCAGGGCAACATAATGCCCAAAACACCGCAGTCGGGTTGTATCCCTCATCGATACGAATCCAACGAGTCGAAAAACACCCAAATCAGAGTTCGCATAAAGAAAGGGCGACCAAAACACTGCGACACCCGATAATTTAACGACCAACTATACGACCGGAGCCATTTTTCCATCCGTATTGTTTTGGCCGTGTAGTTGGAAAAAAGGTCAGAAATGACTTGTTTTCGACCCTTTACTGCTCCAAAACCTTCCCTAAGCCATATGACGGTATTGGGCGTAGGGGTGGGCGTTCCGTCATGACCGAAAATTCAGTTTTTGCATATCGGTCTATTTTGAAATCGGTCTTTAAAAAATAAAGACCGAAATTTACTTGTTAGTTTTACTAACCGACAAATTCGGTTACCCGATAATTCGGGTTCGGTTTCGGTCATGACCGAATTGTGTGGTAGACATTTTCAAATACCAAAGTTGGATAATATTTGGCAAACCATTTGGTACTATTTCAGTTATAATTTGAATATAAAATACACTTCATATAGTCATATTAATTGGCGGAAACTAACATTCAATAATACTAAATTTGTCTTAGTCGAGGAAGATAAATCTATAGTTATGAGCAACTAGGGCTTTGAAACTAGGCCACTCTCACCTAAAGTTCGGTCAGTTTGGTCCATTCGGTTAGCAAGAACTAATGACCAAATTAACCGAACTAAATTCGGTCTACAAAATTTGCTACCCAATATTTTGATCGGTCCTTTCGGTCTCGGTCTATTCGGTTTTGGTCTCGGTCTTTTCGGGTTTGGTTTTCGGTTATCGGTTTTTCTGCCCGCCCCTAATTAGGGGCGATCTAGGGCACTTCTAAGGCCTATATAAAGGTGGGAGGAGTTAATAAACAATGGAGAAACACCATAGCCCTTCAGGGGCGGAGCCCTACTGCCGCCGCCACCCATCTGATCTCCACGACGGCGGAGCTCTGCCTTAACCACACCTCCGAGATCTAGATCTCCCTCAAAACCATCACCATCAAGGCATCCGAGCAAGAAGAATAGGAGGAGAAGTAAGAAATCACCACCACCACGCATCGATCTCCATCTCCATCTCCCTCTCTCTTGTGTTTAGTAATTGTAAGATTGAACACAGTTGTGACATCATTATATATTTATATATGTTTTGCTGTTCATCCATGTGTGAGTGATTGATTCAATTCTAGGTTGAGGTATGATCTAGTGCGCTAAATTAGAATTTATTGTGATCTAAAATGCGTTTATGTGATCATTTGGTTCAGAAGTGCCTTTTTGCCTTGCGGTGATGCGCGAGAATCATGCACAGTGCATACAGAGTGATAACCCGGTAATCAAATGGGGAATGTTTATTTGTCTGAGAAATCTCTTATAGATCACACATATATTTTCCCATCTAGTACTAGTTAGACCGAAGCCTAGAAGCCCTCTCTCATTCCATTCCATTCAATCCTACAACTACAATATCTTTAATTTAGTTCATATTCCTGTTTACTTTCCATCTTAGTTTATTTTGTTCTTGTTAAAAGTTCTTTGTTATTAGATACTTTAAACCTCTCTCAATTATTGTTGTTCTATTAACTTATAGAATAGGCTATTTCTAAACCATAGTTTGGGTGTGAAACGTGGCTGCATTGACAACGTGGCTGCGGGTCATGTTGTTTCCGTTTGTCGATCTCCCATCGGGACAAACTCTTAAATATTTGCTGCTACAAGTACTGCAATAACCCTGTTGTTGGTGCAGGAATCCAGTCATCACCGCCTCAATCGAAGAGTTGCGCACTTGTTGCCAACAATCCTGACATGGATATACCCAACGGGTGCATAACGTTGGTATACCCGGTCCAACCCAAGAAAGTCCCACGCGAAGATTTGCATCCCAGGATGATTTCGGGCGGCCCAAGCCCATGGCGAGTTCGACCTTGGAGGACAAGTCTAGATTAGATAGAATTTTAGAGGGTTCAACCCTAATTTGTAACCGACTCGACCTATCCCAGGACCTGGCCTATCTATATAAAGGCCAAGAGGGTATGGTGAGAAGGACCTCAACACCTCATACACACAGCTCCATGCCAGATTGCATCTGCCCACCCCTGTAACCTTCGGTTCCGCCGTAATCAAGAACAGACAAGCATGAGTAGGGTTTTCCCTCCAGGGGCCTGAACCTAGGTAAACCTCGTGTCCTAGTGTTGCTTGCCTATTAACCTTCTCATGACTTCCAGCATACCCATATTCTCCAAAACCCAAGTCCATAACAATGGGCATTGATGAGATCGAACCTGGTCAATTGGCGTCGTCTGTGGGAAGGGGGGACGCTAATCGTGTGGTCGTAACGACCCATCCGGAGCGATCTACGATTCCTCGACGACAGAGAATCACCTCCTCTTCGATGCTTTCGACTTCACCGCCCACTCACCGGCCACCCACAAAGATTTTGAGTCCGTAGGCGATGGAATCGAGATGCTGTTCGGAAGCTTCTACTTCCAGGTGGGGCAGACCGGCACCCTCCGCCTCCCAGAGCGGGTGCCACTTCCATCAATCAGGCCCACTTCATGGGTACCACCCATCGACGCCCTGCGTATGTCGATGCTGATGGGCGATTTAGATGACAGCATCAGCTGCAACTCCGATCTGTGCGATCCCCCTTTGGATGAAGGAACCTACGATTCCGGATCTAGGAGCTGCGGAAGCAGCGACCCCCTCCATGAGGGCTACCTGTGCACCTTCATCCATGGCGGCGACATCAACAATGGAGTCGATCCACCACTAGGTGAAAATCCCATCCCCTCCCAACCCTCAGGTTGAGAACACGGGAAACATGGTTAACCCGCCTAACAGGGCAGCTCGAGCCACCGAGGGCGTCAATCGCATCCACAACCAGATCAACCTCAACGAGGAAGGCTGGGAGATCGCAGGCGAAACCGTGAGAGGCAACCACATCCTACCTGTGATGCGTCCCGTGACTTGCTGATGGCCTACCACTGGCTCCTGATCGATGAGCACAATTGACAGGTCAAGCTACAAGACGAGTTTGAAAAGCGCAAGCGGACAACCGATGAGTCAAGCATGCGGCAAGCTGTGCTCTCTGCTGGCGGCTCCTCTTCACACGGGAATAATGCCAACAAGTACCGCTCCCGCATGGAGCGCATGGACCCTGCCGCACGATGCGAGGTTACTAAGGCACTTGACACGTCCTTCATGACGATGGACTCACAAGGCAACATCATGCCGAAAACACCGCAGGCTGCGATCATGGCGGCCACCACCTATCTCGCGTCCAACCCACCACCGGCGGGAGACCCGAAGAACGCAATCCACAAGTCTGTTCTAGCAGGCCTCAGACTCGTTGGAGCTACGCTCCACGATAAAACCCCCGCGGAGCCGTAGAAAAAGGCCGCGGTCAAGTTCACTCGAAGCCGCACACCCTCATCCGAGGAAGAGGAGCATGACCTGCCTCGACGCCGTCGGAGCCCATGGCGCCGCAGTAGCAACTACGATGCTCGTAGCGAGCTCACACAACGCAAGATCGACAAATCACGTGCTAAGCACGCATGATCAACTGAGTTCGAGGATGAGGACAACGGAGAACTGTGCGGAGCCAGATGCTTCAGCAGACCTGTTCGGCAATCGCGGATGCCAAGAAACTTCATGCTCCCTTTGAACAACCCGAAGTTCGATGGCATGCAGGAGCCAAAAACCTGGCTCAACGATCATCTGTCGTCAGTCAAGCTCCACAGCGGGAACAAGAACACCACCCTCACGTGGACCTTCCTTGAGCTGGACCAGGTATACCAATGTTATGCACCCATAGGGTATATCCATGTCAGTAGCCCCCGAGTGTTTAGTCAAATCGCAGATTCGACTGGAGACTCTATAATATATCGGGTGCTTTGTATTTGAACCTGTCTTTAGGAAAAATGTTTAGTTCATAGGGATTTAGATCCGCTCCTACGTATAGTGCTGGTCCATAATCAATAACTCTGTCGAGAACATCTCGGAAGAGAGGGTAATCGACGCCTTCAACGGCGGCGTGAAGCGCCATGAGCTCAGAGAGGAGCTGGGGCGGATCAAGCCCAGAACCATCGACCACCTGATGGACATTGCCAACCTCTGGGCAGATGGCGAGTATGCCATCAACCGAACCCGTTCGGATGATGAAGATGATCTCGGCCACATACATGATCACCGAGGAAAAAGAAGAGCGCGCGTCTACGACAATCGCGAAGAGATCGATATGGTCGCAGTTGGCTATTTTGAAGGTCGCGATGAAGGAAACCGCATCAGCGGATATTGAAGCGGTAGCTATCATGACAGCGGGAAACCCGCACATGCAAACACCGCAATCGGGACGATGAGCCCTCCACATTCGACAAACTGTCGGGTCCCTGAACCATTCACTTCTACATCGACAAGCAGGATGGTAAGAGGAAAGCCAGCCATCTGCTTAAGGATTGCAGGGAGTTCCAGAAGCTCCACGAAGGATACGCCCAACTACGGCATGATGCAGCAAACCAGGGGTTCAGATCCGCCCCTGGAAACGTCGCATACGGTGCGCCACCACCACCGCCCGGAGGACCCGCGTAGCCTGCGGTTGCACCAGCCCAAAATAACGTGGCAGAGCCATACCCACGATCGTTGGGGGCCATGTGTTGGAATTATGCCCTAGAGGCAATAATAAAGATGTTATTATTATAATTCTTGTTCATGATAAAGTTTATATTCCGTGCAAGAATTGTATTAAGCGGAAACTTTGATACTTGTGTGGTTTATGAACAACACCGTGTCCCTAGTACGCCTCTATGGACTAGCTTATTGATTAATGATGGTTAAGGTTTCCTAACCATAGACATGAGTTGTCAATTAATAATGAGATCATGTCATTGGGAGAATGATATGATGGACAGACCCAAATTAAGCAGAGCAATTAGATCGTGTCATCGTGTTCATCTTTGCGAAGCTTTTTCTTATGTCAAATATTGTATTCCTTAGACCATGAGATAATGCAACTCCCTGGTATCGAAAGAAAGCTTTGAGGTCATCAAACGTCATCCTATGAGAGGCTGATCATAAAGGTGTCTCTCAGGTGATCGGAAAGTGCTTGTTGGGTTGTATGTATCGAGATGGGATTTGTCCCTCCCAAGTCGGAGAGATATACTTCGGGCCCACTCGGTAATCGATATGAACACCGCTTGCAAGCAAGTGGTTAAGGAGTTAATCACAAAGTGATATCAGATTACGGAACGAGTAAAGTACTTGCTGTGAATGAGATTGAACTAGGTATGCTGATACCAACGATCGAATCTCGGGCAAGTAAAATATCGCGTGACGAAGGGAATATATATATGGGATTATTTGAATCCTGGCATCGTGGTTCATCCGATATGATCATCGATGAATATGTAGGAGTCAATATGGGTTTCTAGACCCCGTTGTTGATTATTGATAGAAGATCATGTCTGCATATTCTCGAACCCGTAGGGTCACACCCTTAACGTGCTTCGACGCTAGGATAGAATGGATAATTGGTTTATGAGTTTTTGTTCGGAGTCTCGTATGAGATCCAGTACATCACTAGAGGTTCCAGAATGGTCCGGAGAATAAGATTCATATAAGGGAAAGCAGTTTTTGGATTTCGGAATTGTTTCGGAATGTTCGGTATTATACTGGAAGGTTCTAGAAGCTTCCGGAGTGGGACCAACGTGGCCCCACTTGTCGGAGGGGGGCGTGGGCCTACGAGGGAGTGCCCTGGCCGCATTGGGCCAGGGGAACAAGGCCCCATAGGCCCAGCCGGCCAAGCCCTAGGGAGAGCTTCTAGAAGGGGGGGGACTTGCCCCCCACTCCACCCATGTGGCCACCGGCCCTAGGGCTTGGAGGAGGGGCAAGGGAAGCCGGCCAGCCCTCTATATAAAGTGGGAAGGGGCGCACCCTCCTACCACACTCCAAAAACCCTAGCCGCCATACTGCTGCCCTCTCCTCTCTCTCTCTCTCCCGACTGCGCGTAGGCGAAGCCCTGCCGCAGAAACTCTCCACCTTTGCACCACGCCGTAGTGTTGTAGATCCAATCTATCTCTCCACCCCACTTGCTGGACCGAGGAAGGAGGAGACGTCGAGGTGTCGTACGTGTGCATCTCTTGGAGGGGTCGCCACTTGCGGTGTTGGATCGGATCGGATCGCGAGGAGGAGAAGGATAGTACGACTACATCAACCACGTTCTGTTGAACGTTCCGTTGTGCGATTTCTTCAAGGGTATGAAGATCTCATCTATCCCTCTCGTTTTTTGCATCTCCTAGATTAGATCTTGGCTTTTCCCGTTCGCATCTGTAGAAAATTTTGATTTACTATGCTGCAAAACCCTTCAGTGGTATCAGAGCTAGATCTATGCGTAGATGTGTTTCACGAGTAGAACGCAACATGCTTGTTGCGGGCGTTGATGTTTTCTGTTGCAAGCCTCTTGTTGTGTACTTCTTATGACGCGGGATAGTGAGATCGAAGCGGTCTAGGCCAACTTTACGCGACCTCGTTCGCGAGACCGGCTCCGCACTTGACGTGTGACTTGTTCCACACATGCGGCTGGTGGATGCCAGTTTCTCTCACTATAGTTGTCATGGGATTTACACCGGATGTTGGCAACCATAATATCACCGTTGTGGCTTTCCGTAGGTAAGAATCGTTCTTAGCTTGTTATTCCCATAAGCCACGTAAAACATGCAACAACAAAGTAGAGGCGTCTAACTTGTTTTTGCAGGGAGTGTTTCTGTTATATGGTATGGCCCAATATGTGATGTGTATGTTGTATGCAATGATCATGTTTTGTAATATTTCACGACTTGCATGTCGATGAGTACACAACCGGCAGGAGCCATATGGTTGTCTTTATAATTGTGTATGACCTGTGTGTCAACTTCTTATACGCCATGTAATAGCTTTACTTTATCTCTAAGTAGTTAGCAATAGTTGTAGTTGCTATTCGTGGTGGAGGCAATCATGGTGGAGTGATGGAGATCATGCTGGCACGCACAAGATGGAGATCATTGCGCGGAGATTGGCTATACCATGTCACAGAAAATTATATGCATGTGATGTTTATCCTTTTATGTATCTTATTATGCTTAGATCGCGACGGTAGAATTATAAGATGATTCCTCACTTAAAGATCAAGATAAAACTGTGTTCTCCCCATGTATGCACCGTTTCGAAAGTTCGTCGTGTTCAAGCACCACGTGATGATCAGGTGATATAAACTATACGTTCACATGGGTGCAAGCCAATTTTGCACACGCGGAGATACTTGGGTTTGACTTGACGAGCCTAGCATGTACAGACATGGCCTCGGAACACACGAACCGAAAGGTTAAGCATGAGTCATATGAATGATATGATCGACACTTTGTTGTCCACCATTGAAACCACATCTCTTCTTGTGAAGATCGGATTAGGTGTGGTGAATTTGGATCATGTTCACTAAACAACTTGAGGGATGTTGAATTTAGTGGGAGTTCATCTAGTAATTTGATTAAGTTGAAATAGTTATCATGAACATAGTCTAAATTATACTTGCAAATTTTGTAGATCAAATGGCTAAGTCCAACTTCAACTTCAACGTTTTTGCTGAGAAAGAAAAGCTTAAGAACTTTGGGTCTAATATCACCAACTGGTTCCGCAATCTGAGAATCATTCTCGCTGGCGGACAAAAGGACTATGTCCTTGAGAAAGCGCTAGGTGACGCCCCTGCTGTAGATGCGCCGGCGGATGAAAAAGCTGTTTATCAGTCGCGCAAGGATGATTATGGTGTGATTAAGAGCACCATGTTGTTTGCTATGGAATCGGACCTTCAAAATCATTTTGAGGAGTTCGCCGGGCCCTTTGAGATTCTTGAGGAACTGAAAACCATGTTTCAGACTCAGGCCCATTCTGAGAGATATGAGATCTCTGAGAAATTCTTTAACTGCAAGATGGAGTAAGGGAGTTCCGTTAGTGAGCACGCCATTAAGATGTCGGGCTACACTCAACGTCTTGAGCAACTGGACTGCAAGATTCCAGAAGAGCTCAAGATTGACAGAGTTCTGCAATCACTCCCTCCTAGCTACAAAGGTTTTGTAGTTACTCATAATCAGATTGGTTCCACTGATACGATCACTGAGCTCTTCGCTAAGCTGAAAGCTGCGGAGGTGGACATCAAGAAAGATAATCATGTGTTGATGGTCAACAAGCCCCCCAGCTTTAAGAAAGGTAAGGGTGCAAAGAAGTCCTTCAAGAAAGGCAGCGGCAAGCGTGTTTCCCCTTCTAAGAAGAAGCTCAAGTCTGGACCTAAGCCGGACACTGAGTGCTTCTATTGCAAGGAAAAGGGTCACTGGAAGCGCAACTGTCCGAAGTACTTAGCAGACAAGAAGGCTGGCACCATTAAAGGTATATTTGATATACATGTTATTGATGTTTACCTTACTAGCGCTCGTTGTAGTGCCTGGGTATTTGATACTGGTTCAGTTGCTAATATTTGTAACTCAAAACAGGAGCTATGGAATAGACGACGGCTAGCAAGGGATGAGGTGACGATGCGCGTTGGCAACAGATCAAGAGTTGATGTGATGGTCATCGGCACGCTCTCCTTAGTTTTACCTTCGGGATTAGTTTTAAACCTTAATAAATGTTATTATGTGCCTGCGTTGAGCATGAACATCATATCTGGATCGTGTTTATTGCAAGACGGTTATTCATTTAAATCAGAGAATAATGGTTGTTCTATTTATATGAGTAACATCTTTTATGGTCATGCACCTGCTATGAATGGTTTATTTCTTCTGAATCTCGAAAGCAATGAAACACACATCCATAACATTGAGGCTAAGAGATGCAAGGTAGATAGTGATAATACGACTTATTTTGTGGCACTGCCGTCTAGGTCATATTGGTGTAAAACGCATGAAGAAACTCCATTCTGATGGACTTTTGGAGTCTCTTGATTTTGAATCATTTGACACGTGTGAGCCGTGCCTCATGGGCAAGATGATCAAAACCCCGTTTTCCGGTATAATGGAGTGAGCAACGGACTTGTTGGAAATCATACATACCGATGTATGCGGACCAATGAGTGTTTCGACGCGCGGTGGATATCGCTATCTTCTCACTTTTACTAATGACTTAAGTAGATATGGGTATATCTATTTAATGAAACATAAATCTGAAACATTTGAAAAGTTCAAAGAATTTCAGAACGAAGTGGAAAACCATCGTAAAAGGAAAATTAAATTTCTACAATCCGATCGTGGAGGTGAATATTTGAGTTATGATTTTCCCACGCATCTTAAAGCAAGCGGAATTGTTTCGCAACTCACGCCACCCGGAACACCACAGCGCAATGGTGTGTCTGAACGCCGGAATCGAACTCTATTATATATGGTGCGATCGATGATGTCTCTTACACATTTGCCATTATCATTTTGGGGTTATGCATTAGAAACCGCTGCATTCACTTTAAATAGGGCACCATCTAAATCCATTGAGACGACACCGTATGAACTATGGTTTGGTGCTAAACCTAAGTTGTCGTTTCTTAAAGTTTGGGGATGCGAAGCTTACGTCAATAAGTTGATGCCGGACAAGCTCGAACCCAAAGCGGAGAAATGTGTCTTCATAGGATACCCTAAGGAAACTATTGGGTATACCTTCTACCACAGATCCAAAGGCAAAGTGTTTGTTGCAAAGAACGGATCCTTTCTTGAGAAGGAGTTTCTCGAAAGAAGTGAGTGGGAGGAAAGTAGAGCTAGACGAGGTTATTGAACCTTCTCTTGAGTTGGAGAGTAGCGCAGCACCTGAAATTGTTCCAGTGCCGTCTGCACCAACAATAGAGGAAGCTAATTACGAGGATCATGAAGCTTCGGACGATGCTACTACTGAACATCGCAGGTCGACAAGGTCACGTGCCCTTCCTGAGTGGTACGGTAACCCTGTCTTAACTGTCTTGTTAGTAGACAACAGTGAACCTGCGAACTATGAGGAAGCAATGATGAGCCCAGACTCTGAGAAATGTCTAGAGGCCATGAAATCCGAATTGGGATCCATGAGCGAAAACCAAGTATGGACTTTGGTGGACCCTCCTAGCGACCGAAAGGCCTTTGAGTGCAAATGGATTTTCAAGAAGAAAATGGACACGGATGGTAATGTTACTGTCTATAAAGCACGGCTTGTTGCGAAAGGTTTTCGACAAGTTCAAGGTGTTGACTACGATGAGACTTTCTCTCCCGTAGCGATGTTTAAGTCCATTCGGATTTTATTAGCAATTGCTGCGTTTCATGATTATGAAATATGGCAGATGGATGTCAAGACTGCGTTCCTTAATGGCAACATTGATAAAGAGTTGTATATGATGCAACCCGAAGGTTTTGTCGATCCTAAGGATGCTGATAAGGTGTGCAAACTTCAGCGTTCCATTTATGGACTGAAGCAAGCATCTCGGAGTTGGAACCTTCGTTTTGATCAAGTGATCAAGAGCTTTGGATTTGTTCCAAATTGCTACGAAGCTTGTATCTACAAGAAAGTGAGTGGGAGCTCAGTGTCATTTTTAGTACTATATGTGGATGACATATTGATTATTGGAAATGACATTGATATGCTTAACGATGTGAAGAGTTATTTGAACAAATGTTTTTCAATGAAAGACCTAGGGGAAGCTGCTTATATATTGGGCATCAAAATCTATAGAGATAGACAAAGACGCCTAATAGCTTTAAGCCAAAGTACATACCTAGACAAAGTTCTGAAAAGGTTCAGAATGGATAAGACAAAGAAAGGTTCAGTGCCCATGTTGTCAGGTAAGATATTGAGCAAGGCTCAGTGTCCAGCTACGGTAAACGATAGAGAAGCTATGAGCAAAGTGCCTTATGCCTCGGCCATAGGTTCTATCATGTATGCCATGCTGTGTACTAGACCGGATGTGTCCAATGCTCTTAGTTTGACAAGCAGATACCAAAGTGATCCAGGAGTGGAACACTGGACAGCCGTGAAGAACATCCTAAAGTATTTAAATAGGACTAAAGAAATGTTCTTGGTCTATGGAGGTGATGAGAAACTCGTCGTAAAAGGTTACATCGATGCTAGTTTCGACACCGACAAGGATGATTCTAAATCTCAGACAGGATACGTTTATATTTTGAATGGAGGAGCTGTGAGCTGGAGAAGCTGCAAGCAAAGCATGATCGCGGGATCTACAGTAGAAGCGGAATACATGGCTGCTGCAGAAGCGTCAAGTGAAGGAGTTTGGATCAGGAACTTCATCACTGAGCTTGGTGTGGTTCCAAGTGCCTTGGACCCACTGGAGATATTGTGTGACAACACTGGCGCCATAGCACTGGCTAAGGAACCAAGATATCATCCAAAGACCAAGCATATCAACCGCAAGTTTCATATAATTCAAGATTATATAACAGATGGAGATCTAAAGATTATCAAAGTACATACGGATCTGAATGTCCCAGATCCGTTGACTAAACCTCTTCCACGAGCAAAACATGATCAGCACCTTAGTGCCATGGGTGTTAGATTGTTGCCAGATGTAAACTAGATTATTGACTCTAGTGCAAGTGGGAGACTGTTGGAATTATGCCCTAGAGGCAATAATAAAGATGTTATTATTATAATTCTTGTTCATGATAAAGTTTATATTCCATGCTAGAATTGTATTAAGCGGAAACTTTGATACTTGTGTGGTTTATGAACAACACCGTGTCCCTAGTACGCCTATATGGACTAGCTTATTGATTAATGATGGTTAAGGTTTCCTAACCATAGACATGAGTTGTCAATTAATAATGAGATCATTTCATTGGGAGAATGATATGATGGACAGAACCAAATTTAGCAGAGCAATTAGATCGTGTCATCGTGTTCATCTTTGCGAAGCTTTTTCTTATGTCAAATATTGTATTCCTTAGACCATGAGATAATGCAACTCCCTGGTATTGGAAGAAATATTTGAGGTTATCAAACGTCATCCTATGAGAGGGTGATCATAAAGGTGTCTCTCAGGTGATCGGAAAGTGCTTGTTGGGTTGTATGTATCGAGATGGGATTTGTCCCTCCCAAGTCGGAGAGATATACTTCGGGCCCACTCGGTAATCGATATCAACACCGCTTGCAAGCAAGTGGTTAAGGAGTTAATCACAAAGTGATATTGGATTACAGAACGAGTAAAGTACTTGCTGTGAACGAGATTGAACTAGGTATGCTGATACCAACGATCGAATCTCGGGCAAGTAAAATATCGCGTGACGAAGGGAATATATATATGGGATTAATTGAATCCTAGCATCGTGGTTCATCCGATATTATCATCTATGAATATGTGGGAGTCAATATGGGTTTCCAGACCCCGTTGTTGATTATTGATAGAAGATCATGTCTGCATATTCTCGAACCCGTAGGGTCACACACTTAACGTGCTTCAATGCTAGGATAGAATGGATAATTGGTTTATGAGTTTTTGTTCGGAGTCTCGGATGAGATCCAGGACATCACGAGAGGTTTCGGAATGGTCCGGAGAATAAGATTCATATAAGGGAAAGCAGTTTTTGGATTTCGGAATTGTTTCGGAATGTTCGGTATTGTACCGGAAGGTTCTAGAAGCTTCCGGAGTGGGACCAACGTGGCCCCACTTGTCGGAGGGGGGCGTGGGCCTACGAGGGAGTGCCCTGGCCGCATTGGGCCAGGGGCACAAGGCCCCATAGGCCCAGCCGGCCAAGACCTAGGGGAAACCCTAGGGAGAGCTTCTAGAAGGGGGGGAACTTGCCCCCCACTCCACTCATGTGGCCGCCGGCCCTAGGGCTTGGAGGAGGGGCAAGGGAAGCCGGCCAGCCCTCTATATAAAGAGGGCAGGGGCGCACCCTCCTACCACACCCCAAAAACCCTAGCCGCCATACTGCTGCCCTCTCCTCTCTCTCTCTCTCCCGACTGCGCGTAGGCGAAGCCCTGCCGCAGAAACTCTCCACCTTTGCACCACGCCGTCGTGTTGTAGATCCAATCTATCTCTCCACCCCACTTGCTGGACCGAGGAAGGAGGAGACGTTGAGGTGCCGTACGTGTGCATCTCTCGGAGGCGTCGCCACTTGCGGTGTTGGATCGGATCGGATCGCGAGGAGGAGAAGGCTAGTACGACTACATCAACCACGTTCCGTTGAATGTTCCGCTGTGCGATTTCTTCAAGGGTATGAAGATCTCATCTATCCCTCTCGTTGTTTGCATCTCCTAGATTAGATCTTGGTTTTTCCCGTTTGCATCCGTAGAAAATTATGATTTACTATGCTGCGAAACCCTTCACCATGATGATACAAAATGGACATCCATCCAACAGGATACATAAGTCGATCACCCGCCAGGTAAACCTGGCCGTTACCTCTCCACCTGCCATACCTGAGTATCTCAATGGCTCGGAGTCATGCATCACCTTTGACCACTCGAATCACCCGCAGCAAATACCTCGCCTAGGCCACTCTGCCCTGGTGCTCGAGGCTCAGATCGGCGGATTCGAAATGAGTCGTGTCTTCATGGATGGCGGCAGCAACATCAATCTGATGTTCGCCAGCACACTCGCAGCTATGTGGATCCCGCTATGCAGCTAAGAGGCATCAGACACGACCTTCCATGGAATCGTCCCAGGGAAAGGAGTGTACCCCTGGGGAAAATATGGCTCGACGTCATCTTTGGCACCCCTAAGAACTTCAGGCGTGAGCGGATCGAGTTCGAGGTGGTAGACTGGCCCTCGCAGTACCACGCCATCCTCAGGCGCGTGGCATTCACAAGATTCCTGGCAGTACCGCATTACGTGTACCTTCTGCTGAAAATGCCAGGACCTAACAGTGTCATCACCGTCCCAAGAAACTTCACAAAGTTCGACAGCTGTGACAGAGACTTCAACAAAATCTCCCTGTCTTTCGGCATGCAGGATGAGCTCGCAAGGTTGAAGGAGTCAACAGACAACAGTCTTCCCCCTGTTAGCAAGCAAAATGCGCCTGATATGTCATTCGACTCCACAGTAAACACCAAGGCGGTGCAGGTCCACCCGACGGACCCCACCAAGACGGCTATGATCGCCAACAACCTGAGTTCCGCATAGGAACTCGCGCTCATCGAATTCCTCCATGAGCGCTAGGAAATCTTCACCTGGTGTCCTGCGGACAAGCCAGGAGTTCCCATGGAATTCGCCGAGCATGCACTCAATGTGTACCTAGATGCGCGTCTAGTGAAGCATACGATGCGTCGACTGTCCGAGGGAAGAGCGGAAGCAATCGGTATCGAAGTCAACAGACTCCTCGATGCTAATTTCATAAGAGAGATCAAAGAAAACACATGGGTAGATAAACCCGTGCTGGTCCCTAAGAAGGACACAAATATCTTGCGGATGTGCGTGGATTTTACGATGCTTAACAAGCACTGCCCAAAGGATGACTTTCCCCTACCGCGTATCTATCAAATCCTCAATTCTACAGCAGGATGCGAATGACTCTCGTTCCTCTATGCCTACTCAGGCTACAATCATATTCGGCTGAAGGTCGAGGACCAGGAAAAGACGGCCTTCATCACGCCGTTCGGGGTCTTCTGCTACAACACAATGCCCTTCTGGATCAAGAACACATGCGCAACCTATCAAAGGTGCATGCATGCATGCCTAAAGAACCAAATTGGTCGCAACATTCAAGTCTGTGTCGACGATATAGTAGTCAAGACCAAGGAAAGCCGAACACTGATCGACGATCTCCGTGAGATGTTCAATAACCTTGATCGATACAGGATCAAGCTGAACCTGGAAAAATGCGCCTTTGGCGCCCTATCCGGGCAATTGCTCGGGTACTTCATCTCCAAGAGAGGCATCGAAGCCAAGCCGAAGAAAATTAAGGCTATACTAGCCATGGAGAAGCCCAAGAATGTCAATGGAGTCCAGCAGCTAGCAGGGCGAATCGTGGTGCTCAACAGGTTTATTAGCCGCATGGGTGAAAGGGCTCTCCCCTTCTACCAGCTGCTCCGAAAATCAGACAAATTCGAGTGGACGACCAAATCAGATGAGGCATTCGAAGATCTCAAGCGCCTACTGTCAATATATACCGTAATGGTGACGCCAACGGCAAGAGATCCCATGCTGATCTACATTGCCGCAATGCATCAAGTGGTCATCACAACACTCGTGGTTAAACGACCCGAAGACGGCAAAACCCACGGGGTGCAACAGCTGGTGTACTACCTCAGCGAGGTGCTGACACCCACCAAACAGAGGTACCCTCACTACCAGAAGCTGGCATACAGCATATTTATGATCACACGTTGACTGCATCACTACTTCCAGGAGCACGAGATAGTGGTTGTCAACGATGCGCCTTGATGACCCACACGTATAGGGGATCACAACAGTCTTCGAGGGTAGTATTCCCAATTTATTGATTCGACATAAGGGGAGCCAAAGAATACTTGCAAGCCTTAACAACTGAGTTGTCAATTCAGCTGCACCTGGAAATAGTTCTTACTCACAGAAGTTTATCAGTAGCAACTGTTTGTAGTATCAACATCAGCAGTAAAACAAGAGAAATAGTAATAGTAGTAGCAAACAGTAGGATATGAGCAGGGTAGGCATAGGGATGGATGGACGGGTATTGCATGGACAAGTCTAAACATGTAACTCCAAGATCTAGGGCAATTGCAGATAAATAAGAATAAGCATCCAAGTACTAAACAATCATAGGCATGTGCTCCATATATAGTCATGTGTGCTTGCAATGAGAACTTGCACAACGTCTTTTGTCATGCCAACCCGTTGCAGCGGGGCCTCAAGGGAACTACTGGCAATTAAGGTTCTCCTTTTAATAGAGCACCGGAGCAAAGAATTAACACTCCGTAAACACATGTGATCCTCACATCACAGCCATCCCCTCAGGTTGTCCCAATTTCTATCACTTCGGGGCCTTTGGATCCGGACAATGATATGTGTACACAACTTGTAGATAAGATCACAAACAATACTATCATAGTGAATCAATAATAAGTTCATATCTGATATCAAGGCACTCGGGCCCTAGTGACAAGCATTAAGCACAACAAGTTGCAACAAAGTCAAATAGCACTAATAGATATACTAGGCACCATGCCCTAACAATCTTATTCGATTACATGATAGAACTCATCCAATCTCTACCATCCCCATAGCCTACAGCGGGGGATTACTCACTCATGGATGAGGGAAACATGGATGGTTGATGGAGAGGCATTGGTGATGACGATGGCGATGATCCTCTCCAAATTCCCCGTCCCAGCAGGGTGCCAAAACAGAGTTTCTGGTTCCGAATCGCGGTTTCTGGTGCTGGCGGTGTAGCAGAACTCTTTCTAGAAAAACATCGAACCCCCCCCGAGTTTTTATGTCAGAAGGCATCTTATAGGCTAAGAGGGAGGCCGAAGGGGTGCCTGGGGCGGCCACACCCCCTCCAGACGCGGCCAGGCCTGGCCCGCGCGACTAAGGGGCCCCCACTCCATCTCGTACTCTGGCTCCGTGAATCTTCTGGTGAAACAGGATTTTTGGCATATTTTCCGGGATTTTTCCTGATAGTTGATTTTTTGCACAAAACTAGACACCAAGGTAATTCTGCTGAAAACAACGTCAGTCCGTGTTAGTTGTATCCAAATCACACAAGTTTAGAGGAGAAACAATAGCAAAAGTGTTCGGGAAAGTAGATACATTTTGGACGTATCACGCCTCTATCACACATCCTCAACAACCCCAAAGCAACGGGGCGAGTGTCCCTCTAGGGCATTGAGCTATCCCCGCGGGACATCATCTACGAGCGTCGCACCGCCATGAAGTCGCAGGTGCTTCCTGACTTCTTTGTCCACTGGATGGATCTCCAACTCCCGGATACTCTAGGCATGTCCCAACTCTGGACGATGCACTTCGATGGTTCCAAACATGATACCGGAGCCGGAGTAATCTTAACATCCCCCCAATGGGACAAGATGAGGTATGTGTTGCGAATGAAGTTCCGTGCATCCAACAACGAGGCTGAATACGAGGCGTTGCTTCATGGCATGCGGATGGCCAAAGTCTGCAGCACCACACGATTGGTCATCTACGGTGACTCCAATCTTGTCGTCCAGCAGACGGTGAACCAATGTGATGCCGTCAGCAACAACATGATCGCCTACCGCGACCTCTATAACGCACTCGAAGGAGACTTTGATTGCTTCGAGATCTGACATGTTGGCCGGGTAGGCAAGGAAGAGGCCGACAAGTTTGCATCGGCTCCACTTGCGCCCCAGTACCGCCGGGCATGTTCCTCGAAAATATTTGCGAGCGCTCCATTAAGCGCAAAAATCTCAAGGGCATAGCCGAAGCCATGGGACACTCGAGGACTACACCACCCAAAACAACTAAGGCACCCGATGAGCCAGAGGAGGATGTTGTGTGGGTAAGCCTCATGCAGGTCTTGGTAATCGAGCAAACATGGACCCAACCATACGTCAAGTACCTGCTGAGCAAGCAACTGCCAGAGGACCCGACGGACGCCAGGCATATCGCTCGCCATTCAAAAGCCCTCACCATCATCAACGGCGAGCTGTACAAGCGCAACATCACCGGGGTACTCCAACGATGCGTCACCGACAGTGATGGGAGGAGCATCCTCCTCGACATCCACGAAGCATCCGCGGACACCATGCCGGTAGTCGCGCCCTTGTCGCCAAGGCTCTCTGAGCTGACTTCTACTGGCCAACCATGATGCGCGATGCCAAGGACATCGTTGAAAAGTGCAATTCTTGCCAAAGGTTTGCAGACAAACCGCACGCACCAGGCTCAGAGCTACGACCCATACCACTGGCCTGGCCCTTTGCCCAATGGGGACTCGACATGGTCAGCAAGCTGCAGAAATCCTCACCCGGAGGACACGTCTTCCTCCTGGTGGTAGTCGACAAGTTCACAAACTGGATTGAGGCCATGCCTGTCACTAACCAAACTAGTACCACTGCTGAAAGATCACTGATGCCGCCTAGAGGGGGGAGGGTGAATAGGAGGTTAAAAACTTCTACGAGATGGGCTTAACAATGGCGAAATAAAACTATGGTTTTATTTTGTTAAGCACAAAGCCTATATATACTAAGGTTCACCTATGCGCAACAACAACTTATGCTAAGCAATACAAGCAACAATGTGATAGGAATATATAGTACTTCAAGCACGAAGGAAATTACAAAGTAAAGTGCATAAGTAAAGAGTTCGGGTATAGAGATGACCGAGGCACGCGGGGACGATGATATTTTTCTGAGTTCCTTCCACAATGGAAGTACGTCTCGTTGGAAGGGTGGGAGGTACTAAGACCACCAACGCCACAAGAGTCCTCACCCTATTCTCCCGAGCACCCGCCGCACGGCAAACACCCCATCCACTATGGGACACTTGAGGGCGGTCACCAAACCCGTACAAGATGGGGGCAATCTCCACAACTTAATTGGAGGCTCCCAATAAATGCCACCAAGTCCACTGTCGGGGGGATAGCCCCCGGTAGGGTCATAAGGGGTAAAACATTACCCAGCTTGGCTTATGCCGAGTCAAGAAAATACCAGCCAGATCTTAACGGCCGGGATATGAAGCCTGTGTAAGGCCGACATAGAAAGTATGTCGGCGCGCACACGACAAGGATTTTTAACTTGCAAGAAACGGCAAGCCAGATCTCACGAGGGCAAGCCAAGTCAGTAAGGACGCATGGCCCCTTTCCGAGTAAGATCTAGGAGGGACCATGTTAAAGCATGGTCAAAAGAGAAGGGAGCCGCCGGGTGACAAAAAGGAGCTGGGTGATGCTAAAAGCACGAGGTGACATATAAAGCAGCGTATGACACCGTAGAGCTGGCGTCTACGTACGGGAGGATCATTGGCTATACGGCTTTGTTGAACGAGTCAAGGGCCTAGGGCTGGCCCCATGACCCGGCCCGCATAGTAAGGAAAAAGATCCAAATAGTAAACTCTAGGGCCCAAACTGTAACCTAGCTATTACCGTTGCCTATATAAGGAGGGGCATAGCTAGGGTTTAGAGAGAGACGCAACTAGTGCCATAGGGATATGCTAAAACCGCTCAAGGTGCACTTGTAAGTTCCAAGGAGAAATAAAATCATAAGTCTGGAGAGTTCATCGTGTGCAGATGGACCGTGCACACCCTCCCCAGTTACCTCAAGTGTCCATTCGTCCCCCAACTTAATCCTACCCATGGCATCTACCGTGACACCACCATGATAGTTGGCGCCCACCATGGGGCAATCAGCGACGCTTGCTGGAGTGTTCATCCGGACGGGCAACATCATCGCCTCAACGGGCGAGCACATTTACTCCGGCCTCATCCATAGGTTTGGAGCGCTCAACTTCGTCAGCGACAATGAGGGATACTCCGGGACTAGGACGTTCCCTAGGGGCGGTCGCTTCATCAAGTTCGGCGAGCACCAAGTCTATGTCGCCGTGCGCGTGGAACGCACATACCCCGAGCACGTCGTCTTGGCGCCAGATCCACCCGCAGTCCATGCTACAGAAAAGCTTCACCAAGTCGCTTCTGCTGAGGTAATGATGACTACACCTGATCTGTCTCGTCCCCCAGCACCTCCAGTAGTCCCAGTGGTAAACGAGGCTGCCGAGGAAGAATACTCGGATGCCACGCCAAGGAAGGCATGAACTGCGAAGGTACCACTAGAGAAGCCGAATAATATAACGGCGAGTAAAAGAGCTAAGGAATTGCAAGAGGCAATGGAAAAACTGGTAGAACCATTAGCACCAGCAGCTGACCCGGCACGTGCACAGGCCGAGTTAGAGGAAACTAGGAAAAAGGTGTTGGAGAGAGCTAAGGAGCTTGCCAAGCTGCAGCAGGATTTGGAGATCACCCTCCGAGAATATAACACGGCGCACCGAGTCAAGGGCGCAAAGACCCGACTCGACGCGATGAGGATAAGAGGAAGGAACCTCAACGAGGAGCTGGCAGATTCCACGTCCAAAATAACCTCAGAGTGTAGTCACGAAACATCCATACGACCGACATACAATACTGCAGCGGCCAACCTGAGAGCTGCAGAAGCAGTGATGGCTGAACTACCTCACTTAACGAGTGAGGCAAAGATAAAACGATAGGAAAGAGTAAACGAGCTGGTGAGAGCAGCAGGAAAGCTGAATGAGGCCTACTATAGGGCAAATCCGGGTATAGCTGGCAGATCGCAGCTCGTTCACTCGGCAACCCCAATTCCAGCAAGATCCGCTGGACATATAGCCTCCTCGCCAGGGGATGCGCCGAGGCAAAGAAAAGAGAAAAGGGTGGACTCAGGGAAAAACAAACATATGGTAGCTTATGACCCGATAGTAGTCCAAGGAAACCCAGTTCGTTCCCAAGGCACAAGAAGAAATGTTTGCTAGGGAAACGAAAACCAAGGGAATGTTGGCCAATAAAAACATGTCGGACAGAGAAACGATAACGGAGGCCAGAACTATGCGCCACAACCTAGGCGAGGGACTCACTCGGCACGAGGAGGAAACCCACCTCCGAACCCGCCACCGGCACAACCTGAAAGACTACAAATGGTGCCCACCGTGGGGCAAGAGGTGCTTCAGGCTCTTCAGTGGGCGAGGACCAAGATCTTCACGGGAATCGGCAAAACCGTAGCCATCGGTCGCATTCTCTTCTCCGGCAACGTTCCGATCGTCCCTCCCGACGACTTCTGGATCCCGGCGAAGACGAACCCTACGCGGTGTTCGATCGTTCCTATCAGAGACATCCACCTCTTCATTGGCGAAACCGACTCGGGCACTAGTTCCCTGGGAGTCAGAGGAGCATCAAGACCCGCACGGACCGCCTACGGGCAGGACATGTTTGCGGAAGGATCGATGTCGGATCTCTCCTCGGAGTTTACCGGCAAAGATCGGAAAAATTCAAGGCCCACCCAAACCGCCCCTGTGCAGGATATAACGGTGGAAGATCACTGCATGTCCTCCGGCTTTGTCCGTGCGTCTAGACAACAGAGATCCAAGTTCATCGGCGTGGTTACCATCTTCGATCTGGCGCGTTGTGTTCATAGAGAGGGCGAAAACCCCCACGATTACCTCTCCAGGTGGCTCCGTATACGAGCCGACCTGGCCCACTACCCCAATGATGATGCCATGTATCACTTTGTGGAAGGACTGGACCACGGCACGCTTCTCCAGCATTCTCTAAGGCGGCAGCAGGCTTCGGGACGCCTTACCTTCGAAGGCATGGTGAACACCATCAACAACTACGCGGAGGCTGAAGAGGCAGCTCAGACAGCGCTTGCGCTCATTGACGGAGCCCCTCTGATTTAGCCACCGCCACCATCGCCTCCGGCCATCATCGCCGCAGTTGCGCCACCACCTCCAGTCGTCGTTGCTATTATTGCACCTCCACCCCCCATCATCGAGGAAGTCCTGGAACCCTCCGACTCTATGATTGACGCGCTATACGCCGACTTCAGTGCAGATTCAGAGGAGATAGATTTCAGTCCAGAGGAACTAGATCCCGCCATGCAGGAGATGTAGGAGGAATACACGCGCGACGAGCAATCCAACAACGCCGTCACGTCTCGAGAGGTGTTCGTCACCATTGGGACGGCGATGGATGAAGATCAACCCGGACGAGCTCCGCCTACAGCGCTGGACAAGGGGAAGGGACCACCTGTTGCTGCTGACGATGATCGCGCAAAGATCATGCCCCCTCCGCCTAACCCAGTGCAACAGCCGCAGGAACTCGGCACCGGCCCGAGCAACAACAACACCGCAAACTTGCTGCCTCCGGCATCTACGTCTGCTGCTTCCCAAGTCACTCCAGCTGATAGAGTGATGTACGACAATCTCCTCGTCGAGCCACTGACCGTAGCTCATATCCAGAACGTGACCCAGCTTGACGAGAAACGCCAGCAGATGCTGGAGGAAGCGCAGGCCATCGCGGAGCAAGGCGCTAAGCTAGATCAAGATCTGGTCAACGCGCAGAAATCCATAGAGAAAGCTAGAGCAATGGAGGCCGAGTACAAGACTCTGCTGCAGCAGCAGAAGGACAAGAAAGCTCCGGCTCGCATCATCAACGATCCTGGTGTACAGCGAAACCTAGGATGGGCTCCCCCGAATCCGGCACAAGCCAAGCCATACATTGACAGTGAAGGCAGGCAGGTGATGCCCACTCCCCTCCTCAACATCGCCGTTGCCAAGACCCTTCTGGAGCAGGATAGATCGCCTGAGGCGGTGGACCAGGTCTATGACCTAGTGGCCAAGGCGGTAAAACAACAGGAAAAGGCCACCTCTCAGAGGCTTGAGTCTGACTCATTGTTTTGCTAGTCTAGATAGCATAAGCCACCAAGGGACAGATATCCTCTTGATGTCGGGTCTCAGACGGGTTCATCAGAACAAAGACGGAGGGATGCGCACAACAGGAAGGATGCTATCCCCATATCCTCCGACCACGGAGAAAAGGCCTGACCTCGTCGCCCATCGCCACCTCCCCGCTCCCCCTGACATCGCGAAGACCCTAAGGCTCACCATCATACGGATATGCCCCCGCCAAGGCAAAGCGGCATCGTCATCCGCGACAACGCGGAGCAGACCCATCATGACGGAGAGCGCAACCAGGGACACAAGAGCAGGTCGCACCATGACCCTCAGTGTCTGGCAAGCAATCGCGACAAGCGTGAGGCGTCGCAGGAGGGTAATAGCAAGAAGGCTAACCCACCGCCACCTCCGCCTCCGTCGCCACCTAGCAGTCACCATGGAGGAGGAGGCCCGCATCGTTCACGCAGCCCATCCCCTGTTGACAAGAAGAAAAGAAAACCGGAGCCATACGATGCACGTTCGCGGATCGATAAGATCCACGAGGCCCGGGAAGGACCATACCTGGGACCACGTTGCTTTGGACCTGCGATATGGTCCGCAACTTACCCCAAAGGTTTCCGGATTGACAAGACCATCAAGCCCTATGAGCCAGCTACATGGTTGCAGGACTACGACAACGCGGTAGAGATTGCCGGGGGTAACCCCAATGTTGCCGTCAAGTACCTCCCATTGATGTTGGCGGGCAGAGCCCGTCAATGGATTGATGACTTGCCGGAGAAATCCATCTGCAATTGGTTGGACATGCAAGAAGCGTTCACCAAGAACTTCGAGGGTACGTACAAACGTCCCTGCACTGTTGGCGATCTACAGCGGTGCGTGCAAGAGAAAGACGAGACATCTCGCACCTACCTCTCCCGCTGGTTGGATATGAAGAATTCCTATGCAGGAGTGCACGCTCAGACCGCCATGGCCTCCTTCATTGATGGGTTGGAAAGGGGCACGTTGCTCCGACATAAGCTGAAGCGCTTGCAGGACAATCACCATCTTGACTTGAACCAGATGATTCAGTTGGCTAGTGAGTTGGCAGCCGCCGCAGACGATGCTCGCGGCTCTCTGCCGGCAACGACCATTCCAACTCATGCTCGGAGGAACAGCAGCACAAAGCGGAAAAACGCTCCAGAAGAAAAGCAAACTCCCGACATGGTCGCCATGACCTTTGCAGGACGAGGTGATGGCGGAAAACGTGGCCGAGGACGGGGAGCTGGTCGTGGGCAGCAGCGAGGAAGTGAAACTACCTCGGCAGCGCTCCGCGTTCCCCAAACCTACGAAGAGTACCACGATATGTCGTGCCTCGTACACCTCTATGTCAACGGCAAGGCCACCCATACCAATCGACACTGCAAGTTCGTCAATGACCTCAAGGAGGGCCCGAAATCCGGCTACAAGCAAAGTCGGAAGAACAGACCACAAGGCAAGGGCAAGGGTAAGAAGGAGGAGGAGTAGTCCAAGGATTCAAGTGACATGGACAAGGATGTTGACCCCAAGCATGCCACCAAGAGCGACGACAAAGGCAAGAACCCCTTCGTGAAGAAGGCGCTAGTTTACCACACTTTCCTTGGCACCCCCACCATCCGACAATAGAAGACCTCTATGAGGATACTGATGGGCACTCTACCCCCAGTTCCCCAGTACCTACGCTGGTCGGAGGTTCCAATTACTTGGGACAGGAAGGATCACCCAGACCTCATCCCTACGGAGAACCAATACGCCATGGTCATCAATCCTTTGATTGACGGCATTGAGTTCACCAAGTGTATGGTGGATAGTGGAAGCAGCATCAACATCATGTACCTAGATACACTGCAGAAGATGAACTTGACGGAGGCAAACCTAAGGCGGACCAACACCATCTTCCACGGCGTAGTTCCTGGTCGGGAGGCTCGGTCCCTTGGGTGCATCACACTTCAGGTTGCCTTTGGCGATGTTAATAATTACCGCCAAGAGCGCATGACCTTTGAGGTGGTCCCCTTCAAGAGCGTGTACCACGTCATATTCGGCCGCGACATATTCCACACCTTCATGGACAAGCCATGCTTCGTCTACAACAAACTCAAGATACCCGGACCAAACGGTGTCATCATCGTATCCGGAAGCTTTACCAAACCAAGGGACTGCGAGATTAATGAAGCAGCCTACGCGGAAACTATCCTCTACAATGAAGAATTCAAAGAGATCCAGAGCAAGGTCGATGACTCATATATGCCCGCGTCGAAGAAACAAATCTCCGACTCCGCTCCGGCATTCAAGGCCGCCATCGAGACCAAGCCGGTGGAACTTGTGGTAGGCGATTCCTCCAAGACCACCACCATTGGGACGAACCTGGATCCCAAATAGGAAAGCGCGCTCGTCGAGTTCCTTCGTGAGAATAGGGACATCTTTGCCTAGCAACCTGCCGACATGAAAGGTGTACCTAGGGAACTTGCCGAGCACAGCTTAAACATTGATCCAAAATGCAAACCAGTGAAGCAACCTCTATGACGCTTTGGAGATGAGAAGAGACGCGCCATAAGCAAAGAGATAGCTAGGTTACTTAAGGCTAGTTTTATCCGAGAAGTCCTTCACACCCAATGGGTGGCCAATCCTGTACTTGTCCCCAAAAAGGGAACCAAAGAATTAAGAATGTGCGTTGATTACACCGGCTTGAACAAAGCATGCCCCAAAGATCCGTTTGCTTTGCCTCGCATTGACCAAGTCATTGACTCGACAGCTGGCTCGGAGCTTTTGTGTTTTCTTGATGCATACTCAGGATACCACCAGATCAAGATGAGGAAGTCGGACCAATTGGCCACTTTGTTCACTACCCCATATGGCACGTTTTGCTATGTTACGATGCCCTTTGGGCTGAAAAACACAGGTGCTACGTACCAGCGGACAATGCAACGTTGCCTGCACGACCAAATTGGTCAGAACGTTCTTGCCTATGTGGATGATATAGCGGTGATGTCTATAAAGTCAAATGACTTAATCTCCGACTTAAAAGAATCCTTTGATAATCTCCGGAAATACAACATGATGCTCAACCCTAAGAAGTGCTTCTTCGGGGTTCCAGCCGGCAAATTGTTGGGCTTCATCGTTTCCCAGTGTGGAATTTAGGTCAACCCGAAGAAAATCAAGGACATCTTAAACATAAACCGTCTGACATGCCTAAAGGACATTCAACGACTAACAGGTTATGTTGCAGCAGTTAGTCGGTTCGTCAGCCGACTTGGAGAGAAGGCCCTGTCGCTGTACAAGTTGCTGAAGAAGGAGGACAAATTTACGTGGATGGACGAAGCAGATGCAGCATTGAATCAGCTCAAGGAGATTCTTTCCTCAGCGCCCATCCTTGCAGCACCTGAACCTGGAGAGCCCATGTTAATTTATATGGCGGCAACCAACCGGGTAATCAACATCGTCGTCGTGGTAGAGCGGAAGGAACCAGGCTATGAGCACGGAGTCCAATGACTAGTTTACTATGTAAGCGAGGTCTTGACGGAGTCCAAGCAGCGGTACCCGCACTACCATAAGATAGCTTATGGAGTATTCCTTGCTTCTCGGAAGCTGAGGCATTACTTTCAGGAGCACCCTATCACAGTGATGAGCAAGACTCCACTGTCCGACATTATCAACAACAGCGACGCTACGGGAAGGGTCGCGAAGTGGGGCATTGAACTTGCCGCCTTCGAGATCACCTACAAGAGACGCGACGCTATCAAGTCACAAGCCTTGGCGGATTTTATCGCAGATTGGACGGAGATGCCAGATGCTACTCCGTTGCCGGAACCAGAGTACCGGGTGATGCACTTTGACGGATCAAAGCTGCTCAATGGCTCGGGGGCTGGTGTACTGTTATAGTCACCAACTGGCGACAAGCTACACTATGTTCTACAGATCCACTTCGAGGCTACGAACAACATGGCGGAGTATGAAGCACTCATTCACGGATTACGCGTAGCCAAGGATATTGGCATCAAGCGCATAGTTCGCTGTGGAGATTCTGACTTGGTTGCCCAACAGGTGGCTGGCACCTAGAATGCACGAAACCCTATGATGGAGGCATATCGAGACGAAGTGGACGAGATAGCCAAGTGCTTCTTGGGCTACGAGGTCAAGTATGTACATAGGGAGCAAAATGAGGCGGCCGATCTGCTATCTAAGCTTGGATCAGGGTGCAAACGAATTCCTCCAGGAGTTTTCCTAGAGCATCTACGGACACCATCCGTGAAGGGAGCAGACATCGACAACCCGGATAGAGTTGACTCTTTCGTCCACATGGTGGCAAAGGTCCCTCCGGCTTGGACAAAACCGTTCATGGAATATATCGAACACAGAACTTTTCCTGACGACGAGGTCGAAAGACGGCAAATAGTGCGTCGAGCGAAGGGCTATACCATAATCAATGGACATCTCTACAAAAGAAGCACTACTGGTGTATACCTTAAGTGTGTTTCCCAGCTAGAAGGTATTGAAATCCTACGCGAAATTCATCTTGGAGATTGCGGGCATCATGCTGCTCCTCGATCGTTGGTCGTGAAAGCCTTCCGGCAAGGACTCTACTGGCTGACCGCGAAGGCGGATGCCGACAAGATGGTTGAGACATGCATGGGATGCCAGTATTATGCCTGACAACCACATGTTCCTGCTGAAGAATTACGAACAATACCAATAACTTGGTCGTTTGCAGTCTGGGGGCTAGACATGGTGGGACCGTTACAGACGGCACCATGTGGGTTTATGCATCTGCTAGTAGCAGTTGATAAATTCACTAAATGGATAGAAGCTAAACCCATTAGAAAGCTTGATGGGGCAACTGCCCTTAGGTTTGTTCGGGATCTGGTGGTGAGATTTGGTCTCCCACATAGCATTATCACCGATAATGGTAGCAATTTGTCACTCGGAGAAGTGGAGGCATATTGTTGGGAGAAAGGCATCCGACTTGACCTTGCATCTGTGGCACATCCACAATCCAATGGTTAGGTTGAGCGAGCCAATGGATTAATTCTGTAGGGAATAAAGCCACGTCTTGAGGCACCGCTACATAGAGCAGCTGGAGCCTGGGCGGAAGAATTGCCATCTGTGCTGTGGAGTTTACGAACTACACCCAACAGATCCACCGGCTACACCCCTTACTTCATGGTATATGGAGCAGAAGCCATCCTACCTTCCGACATACTTCATGATGCATAGAGGGTTGCCGCCTACAACGAAGATGACGCTGAAGAATCCAGACGCCTATATGTGGACCTTCTCGAGGAGGAGTGCGTTTTGGCATGCCAAAGATCCGCCATCCACCAGCAGAAGCTACACAGATACCATAGTCGCCGTGTTCAGCATCGCTCGTTTAAAGAGGGGGATTCGGTGCTTCGACTTAAGCAGAAGAAGTCACACAAATTATCCCCGCCATGGGAAGGACCGTTCATCATAAGCAAGGTGCTACTCAATGGGTCTTACTACCTCGTTGAAAATCGTGAACTCAAGAATAGACCCAACGAGGATCATAAGCGTAAGCGACATGACCCGGATGATGACTACCCGGAGCTTGATCGGCCATGGAACATAGCACAGCAACATCCTTTTTACACTTAGCATTTTTCATCTAATTGTGTACCTCTTATATGATCAATGAAATAAAGCTCTCTGGTTCACTCATATTTTTTGATTCTTTTACCTCCTTTAGTGTTCATTTTTAGATCATATAAAACCTTTATGCACAAGCTTTGCGATTGCACTTGTGAAAATTCTGCCTACGGGCATTAGCTTAAGTTTTCTGGTCTACACATTCTTTTTCGTTTTTATGTGGATTCTGGAGTAGTGACTTTTGGCACTTATTGTCGGCGATTTTGTGCTTAGGTTATTGACGGTGCCATTGGGCATCATCCCCTGAGCGCATGGTTCCGACAACGAGTCTTCCGAATCAAGAAAAGTCAAGGATAAGAACCAAAGTAATGGATAAGCCAGCACTTTCTTAAAAAATATATACATGCTGGAACTAGTTCTTAAGTATCAGGACATACATCATTGTTTTCCGCCTTAAGTTAATATATAGTTTTTTCCGCATACACATCCCAGAGGAAACAAATATTACAAATTGTTTTTTATTCCTCTGGCGCAGGCGACTTGGAAGCAACATCATCGGCCACAGGAGAGTCACCTTCGAAGTCGGCAGTGTGGAGGGACTCAGAGGAGCTTTGGTTGCCGCCATAGATGGTATTCATTGGACGAAGACGTTAACGTCGACCAACTCGACAACTCTGGTGTCATAACCCGCGAGTGACGACAAGATAGATTCATGGTTTATCTCATGACCTTCGTCATCTACATCGGGGATGCCAGAGGTTACCGTGTCGATATCGGCATTCTCGTAGTGTGCCTTGACCATGGACAGCGCCACCCTTGCACCGGCCCGTGCACATGAAGATTTCCAGCTTGTAATACGCTCGGGGGCTTGGCGCAGGATCTCCGAGAACTTCGCCACAGAGTCCGATGCCTTGATGTTAATCTGGAGGGGCTTGGCAATCTCTTTGGTTTGCGCGATGGCGGTGTTGATGAAGTTGCCGACAAGAACCATGCATTACTTTGCTGGAGGAGGTGACCGGGTTAAACCCATAGGACCTGCAAATTCCCGACAAAGGAGCGCATGAGTTAAAAATTCAGAGTATCTAGACTATAGAAATCCAAGACGGAGAATCACTTACTGAAGATGCTAGCCTCAACTTGCTAGAGGGTATCCACTAAGGAGTCCCGTTCTTGTTGGAGGAGCTTGTACGCTTCATGATGGCATTGATTCGGCTCATCGGCAGCTTTCTTCTAATCTTTTAAGATCGAGATATCCTCCTTCAAGCGGTTCATCTCCTCGGTGGTGGAGTCCTGCAGGGCTTTCATTGATTCTTCATGCATCTTTAGCATGTCCTTCCTTTCCTGCTTAAGGATCTTGTTTTCGCTATCCAGCTCCTAAATATGCTTGGATTGCTCAACAATGTCCTTAGCCTTGGCAATGGTTTCTGCAAGTCAGAGAAAGCAAAGTACATAGTGAGTACTCAGAGAATACACAAGTTCAAGTCGGAATACAAAAAATAAAGGAAAAACATACGCTTGCTCTTGATGATCTATTCCTTCATGAGGGCAGTTTTACCCTTTTCGGCTTCCAAGTCCACGCGCATCTTCTGGTACTTGTCGTTGGCCATGCCCCTCCGAGCATTCTCATTCTGTGGAAAAAAGAAAAGTTAAACATTGTTTGGTCTACTTGGAGCATCTAGCCAGAAAATTTCCACCTAAACGCTCGGGGGATACATCGAGAGTTTTTAACTTAGCAATATGCTTAGTCTTTCTTTTAGCATCTAGTCAGAACTAATTTAGTTTTCGATTAGAAGCTTGGGGGCTACAGTATAAAGTTTTTAACTCGGATGTATGCTTAGCTTCTCTTTAAGCATCTAGTCGGAACTAATTTAGTTACAACTAGAATCTTGGGGGCTACAGTATTGAACTTTATAAACACTGCGTATGCTACTCTTAAAGCATCTAGTCGGAATATTTCATTTCAACTATATGCTTGGGGGATACAGTGAGAAGTTTTCTATCTTAGTCATTCTTAGAGCATCTAGACGCAAAGACCTATGGTTTTTCGTCTAAATCCTCGGGGTCTACAGTGGGATATTCATATGAAATGCAAAAGGCAAAAATAACTTACAAGTGCAATGATCTTGAGGTTGGTAGCACTCTCAGCCAGCAGCTTGCCGAAGGATACACAGTTTCCTTGCAAGATCTATGTTTGCCGGAGAAGCTGCTCTAGACCGCACGTCGGAGATGTCGGTGCCGCACCAGGAACCATAGCAATGCTACCCGGCGTAAGTACCGGATAGACTATCTTCGGATACTCTATGGTTTTCTTGGGCGCGGGGGCGCCGCCTTCGGCAGAAGTACTACCTTCCACCACCGACTTACCGCTACCGATGGCATCCTTAGCCGGAGCTTCATCCATTTGGTATGTGGCACTCTCCTGCGTCTCCTGCTCGCCGGCAACAGCAAGATCGGTAGAGGCACCTGAGTCCACTTCCATGGTGGAAGGACCAGCTGCTTCCTTGCCTTGAGAGCTTGTCGGAGCGGATGAGGGCTTGACGATGGGAGTGACAGGGGCGATGGTAGGAGATGCGTCACGATGCAGCATGTCCTTGATGGTTCTAGAAGCCCCCGAAGTTTTGGAGGTCTTCTTCAAGCTGGTCGTGGCTTTCTTCCTGAAACGTGCAAAATGCATAAGTACAAGAATAAGACAGATAAATGGACAATGTCGGAGAGAAAGAAGCTTACACAAGAGGGGGTGCTTTGGCAAAGGGAATCCCAATAGTCTTTATTTTCTCCGCCTCCAGGGTGGCGGTAGTATTTTTCGAGGCTCCACCCTCTGCTTTCTTCTTCTTGCCTCCGTCGCCAGCGTCAGAGGTAGAGCTATTCCGCTTTCGTGACAACGGAACATCGTCGTCGGACACGACCGTGACTTCCTTCATCTTTGGATCATAGATTTGGACAGCCGTGCTATCCTCCTCTAGATCGCTAAGCCGTTAAGTGAGAAGTTACCGTGTTAGACGAGATGGTAATGGTTAGACGAAAGAACTGGAGTATATGTCATACATGGAAGATATACAGTTACCTTTGGGCACTTGCTCTCTACGAACATGTCGTAGGTGATGGTGAAGATGCGCTTCTTGTACTTCACCTTGACAATGTCCTTGAGGCGAAGCTTGACGGAGTCGCTCGAGAAGTTGTCCACGGAGATGCGGAGGCTATCCCTTCTATCGTTGGTATACTCGTGCATCAGCTCCGAGCGGTGCTGCAAAGGCTGGATTCGCCTGATGAACCAGCATGTAACATCCCAGTATTTAGGACCTAACGAAGGGTAGATTTAGGAATATGAATTGTTGCATGCATTCATCTGTGAAAATGTGGGTAAAATTTCCGCCAAATAAAAAAAACCTAAGTGATCAATGTTTCTTTCATACTTTGAGATTAGGTTTAGTCTTAAAGGTGATTGTTATAAACTTTGAGATGATCTTAAGGAGATATGTGTTTAAAATGAATTTGAATTTTAAACTTGAGTATTTGAATTATAATTTAAATGATTTAGGTATAAGATTTGAATCTTAAACTAATTAAGAAATAAGTATTATCACTTAAATCTTATCCAATAACAATATTGAATATGAAATTCATTTCATATGATTAGCACATAAACAAGTTACAAAGAATGTAACTAATGAAGTCATTCCAAACTTCACAATTTACAAAATAAATAAATAATAAGAATATTCTTTATTAACAATAATATAATCTTTATTACAATTAAATAAAATAAAGATTACAAGGATAATAAAAGAAAAATTACAAAAGAATAATAAAATTATATTTGAAAATCTATTAACTATCCTATATCTAAATCTACACTAAATCTTCATCTTTATCTTTGTACCTGCAAAACAAAGACTAAATAGAAACAAAATAAGATTAGTGTTAGTATATTTCTCTCAGATATGTCAGTGAAGTGCACTTGACAAACTCATCATTGAGAAATGTTATAAAAGGGGCAAGTTTCACCAATATGAAAGATATCATCTTTCATAAATTCAAATCCAGAATGCAAATGACAGCCAAAAGGGATCAATTCACCTGCCTGGTGAAAGTAAGCTAGTAATAGTAAGTTCAAAATTTCTAAACCTATCCACAAGTGCATAGCAGGCACACAAGCTGGACACACACCATCATGCAAATGGTGTGCTGTCGACCTCACAAGCACAACCAAATCACACAAAACCACATCACATCCGTGGGGGAGCTCTAGTGCATCACTCCACTACACATCACACAAGAACAACCAAGAACATCAGCCAAACCAAACCACCCAGATCAACCCAAACATCACCAGGATGGTGAAATAAGGAGGGGGATGAATCTGGTGGACAGCAAGGTCAAGCCCAGAAGCTAGGAGGAGCAGACAAGCTCAAGAGCAAGCTCAGGAGCCTAGCAAAAGCAGATCAAGATCAAGATCATCATCATTCTACTACACCAACATCAGATTTTGTGGCGAGCCTCATAAAACCATCACATGATTTCATCATATTACCAAAACAAAAGCATGTGTTGCTTTGTTAAATGATCTCACAATAATCACCCAAGAGAGGTGAATCTATCCTAGAGATTTCAAGTATAAAGATAAGAAAGCAAGCTTAGCCACAAGCACTAATCTCTCAGACCAGCATCACAGAGTTTAGTGTTAATTTTTGCAACTTAGATCATTTTTTCATTTGATCTTATCAGATCAAGGCACATATCTCAGAGAGAGTAGCACCTCTAATCCTACAAGTTTCAAACAAACTAATTGCTCAACTAACTAGGAATTAAATCCTAGAGCCTTAGACCAACATCATAGGCAGGAGAATCAAGGAAAGCTTTCATTTTATCTTGTCAATATTAATCACAAGTATTGTCAAGGCTAAGCCCAGAGATAAAACCCAGTCACTTGTGTGCCAGATCATAGTGGTATCACAAGGACAAGTTTTACAGGAGCTAAAACCAATCTTGCTTAGTTCCCACAGATAAAAGGGAAAACCAAATACATATCATCTTCTTGAAGCCAAGTGCTAGGAATCAACATTAAAATCATCTATACATCCACAGAAATCATTATATGTAATGATTTGATTCAGTATGTATAATCTCAAACAAGCCTATCATTATAATTGGAGTAAGCAACTACTGAGAGAAAAATACTGTTAGTAGAGACAATTCTTAGATAAACGACATTTCCAATCAATGATTCCATAGAAACACTAGCATGAAATCATAGTGAATCACCACTAGAATAAATCTGACAAGCCACTAGCAACATCAAAGCCACTACCAATCATGATCCACAACAAACAATCATTCTTCATGCTCAAGTATGATCACCACTAAATCTAAAGCATCAAGGATGTGATCAACATGGGGTTATGAACCCAAATCAGAGCAAGAACCCTAATCCAGAGATGAACCCTAATCATCACATAGTCACTAGGCATGAGAAGCCACTAGACACACGCAGAGAGATTCATGGTAGTAGCAGGAACAAGAACCACAGAAGCAACTTGCCCGAGGTCCTCACTGACAAATCGAAGAGGAAGCAGATTGGCCGACGAACCGCGGCGGCACAGGGAGCACCCAGGGGGGGTGGCGCTGCAACCTGCACCAGCCATGGCGACAGCCACAGCACCACACGAGCCCAGCACACCACCGCAGGCGGGACCACGGCGGTGGCGAAAGCACCTTTTCCTAACCCTAGGGTTCGGGAACAGGGTGAACCTGACCACGGGGAAGCCCCGGAGTCAAATCGAGATGGACCAGATGAACGAGCGTGGCCGCAAACCTCGCCTTGCACCACGGCGGCGGCCAGGAGAAGCCTCAACGGCGGCCATCAGCAGCGGCGGCGCCAGAGCTCGCGGGGTCGGGGAAGAGGAGATGTGAAAACGAGAGGAAGGCAGAGAGTGTGGGCTGGGTGGGCCAAAACCCCTCGAGGTGGTATTTTGACCTTGCCCTATTGGGCCACACTAGCCCAATAAGCCCAAAAGGCCAGCCCAAGTTGTTTAAAAAACTGTTTTAATCAAGTGGAAAAGACCAAAATGCCCCTGACCTCAATAAAATTCTAGAAAATAAAATAAAGTCCAAAAATTATAAATAAAATATTTTTGGATTCACAATAATCCACTCTGTCCAAATAAAATAAGATATAAAATTTTGGACATTTAAATTTTTATAAGAATTTTGTAATTTATATATTCTTTATGGAATTTTACAAAATTATTGAAAGGTGATAAAAATAAATAAAAATCACTTTCATTATACATTAATATTATAGTATTTTTGAAAATACTAAATAAATATTTAATAATAAATTTTAATGTATAATTAATAATTCCTAAAAGAATTATTAAATCAATAGAAGTCAAATAAAAAAGAAATAAAATAAAATAATTCCACATATGCAATAAATATAAAAAAAATAATATTTATAAATGCTTTATTAAAAGGCACCTTATATAAGGAAAATGCATATGGAATTAAATAATGCATTACATTACTTGCATAATCATTTTGCTTCTTTAAATATTGTCCTTACCGGGCAATAATGATGTTTTTGTAGAACTAGAAGCTCAAGGTCCAGTGCAAGCATCAGACTTCACTACCTTGCCATCACAAGGCAAGTTCATCACTTTCTCATGTCCTTTGAAGAGTCTTTATCAAAGTATTTTCAAATTGTGTGTTATCATATATGTTATAAAAGAAAGAAAATAATTTTTTCATAAATAAAGAAATCATAGATATCATCCTAAGTGGTGATATAATGGAGCAATAGAACTTAGGGTTCTATTTGCACAATGATGATCAAGTAGGGACTTAATAACCCCTAACATCAGTGATTCTAGCGCCGTATAATACGCGTTAGCCATGAGATTTGGAATGGGACAGAGAAGTCAGCTGTATCTTCTTCCTCTCGCATGAAGCCGGATGTGCAGGTCATGGATGTTATCCTCGTAGCGTGCATATTAATTGGTAATTCGTAGAGTATATGCAGCATATGGGTGGGAACCCTCATCGTCCCACGATAGTTCTGGCATCTAACGGTTTGTACAAACCATTGCCGTAATTCATTATGTTGGCATGGTGTACACCAAGGAGGCATGCGGGGTCGCGAAGGGGGCAGTGATTGGCTTGGACCAACTACTAGGCCCCACATCATGGAATTGTGGACGGGAAAGTACGCCCGGTTGTGCAACAAGGAGTTGATCTCTCATGGGTAAAGTAATGCACCTCTGCAGAATGTAAGAACTGTAACTTGTTACTCCCTGTTCCGGGAAGGAGCTACGAACGCGACAGGAAAGGAACTCCATGAAAGTTTTGGTCAACCTGTGAAGGCTGATTGTCATAGTTTTTCAGAATAAAATCAATCTTTGAAGAAAGATTTACAAAAATTGCATAGTGCCAAGGATTTATAATCCGAGGTGGTAGTTAGAGCATCAAATTTCCCACCTTGCATATAATGAACTTGTTGGGTAACGCTGTTACTCATTCTTTCCTTTCATACCTTGCTTAGACTCTGAGGATCCCAAAGACATGCCAATGTATGTAGCCGAATGCCAAGAAGATGTGTTCTACGAGGAACCTGATCTGTCCAGAGGAGTTGAAGGCGTGGATTACGAGATCCGCTACAGTGTCGATGAGGATGAGTCCAACTAAGTACCTAGCTAATAGTAACTAACGGAGCCGAGCAGCATGAACTCTATAGAATAAGCTGTTGAGCTCAACTCCTAGTCGGAGTTGCTACTTTTAAATTTCCGCTGAACACTTTATATTTTGGTTTGTAAGTTGGATTTTTTGGAAGTCTTAAACTTCCGGTATTGTAATAATAGTAATGTGTGTACATTTGTAATATGGACCCGCAATGTTTCTGTTGTACCACTCTGAGGGATGTGATATTTACGGAACGGTGTTCTGTAGATGTCATGTCAACGACTATAGTGTACTACACATGCAGTGGTATGCTGGGTCACCGCAGTTGGTATCAGAGCAAATTGCTTTGACCTTAGGTTGGAAACCTAGTAAAGGGTATTACCTGTAGGAGAATTAGCAACGATAAAGAATTCTCTAAAAATAATATAATGGGTATTCAAATGAGAATATTTCGTTATATATTTTAGTGCGATAATTCTTTGTTATGATGCAATATGTCATTGGATACTAATCAAAATTATTTTTCTGATATACAGAGATATGGCACCAAAGTTTACAAAACAGACTTTGGTAAGGAAAGAGGAGACTCTTGATGATTATCAAGGATCATTTACAGACCAACTTCGTCAACTTTTAAAAGCTTTTTAATTGTCCAACTAGAATTCCAGTGAACACTATCACTTACCTTGATGGCCGAATGTTATCCAAGTATCGTGTGAGTATCCAACTCCCAGAGAAGCTTGGATTATATCACGATCTACCCATAGGAGAAGGTAGGAGTCATTTAGCAGCCTATCATGTTGCTATTGTGGAGACGATAGCTAATATCCGGGAACATAAAACCAAGGAGCTAGAAGGTAGCACATTCTCTGTGATACCTCATGATTCTATAGACTCAGAGCCTATACCGGATCATCTTACTTTGGTTAATAAGCATCCTAAGTTAGCTTCCAAGTTTATGGATAGATACCGAACACTCGTTGCATCTTTTTATAAGACCCATCAAGTGATTATTGAAGACAAAAATGACATGTTAGAGGATCTAACTGATCCGGAAAGGAGGAAGCAGTTAGCATTCCAGCTAGAGAAAGAAGCAAGTAGTAGTGCAACACCTATCTTTAAGGATATACCTATAGATCCGGAATCTTTTATACCATATCCTTATTCACCAAGACCTGAACCTACACATAATCCTACTATAGATATGCGGTATGCAGTACCACAGGGCTTAGAGGATGGTTCTGACTCAGAACTTCCTATTGAGAATTCAGATGGTTGGAGAATGGGATCATATAATGGATCTCACGAATACCAGATGTCCTCAGATGGTTCTGACAGAAATGTTGGACAATCTAGTTGGATGGGTGCAAGAATGAACCCTAATAATAGTAGCAGAAATACCATGTCAATAGATGATCAGGATGAAGAAGAAGATTCTAAGGACAGAGTGTTTGAATCATCAACATCTTCTCAAAACCCAGGGAATATACATTATCCAGTATTTAACTATCTTGCCCACGAGAGCACCTGGGGAGCAGCAGGATCTGTGTATCCTGTTGACAACTCAAGAAATGAAGCTCAGGAGATGCAGGTTGGAGATAATGTTGAATATGTTTCTGAAGACTTTTCAGCTGAGCTGGAGGGAGTCGATGCGCTCATGTTGAGTAACTCAAGTCCTGACACTTCAGATAAAGAGTATGTTCCTTCTGGAAGGCCATATGTTCCACAAACTGTGCAACGAACAACACGTCATCATGGTTGGACATCAGGCATGTATGATGAGCGTAGTTACTACTAGAAGGAGACAAGTAGTCAACAGTATCAAGCATTGTGTATTGTACTCCAAGTAATAAGGTAGTGAGATGAATACGGTAGTTTTGTGATTATACCTATATGGTATATGTTGTAAGAACTTTGTATCATTATGATATTATGTATAATATGTGAAATGCATATTTGGATTTTCTTTGGATCTTCATTGTGTGACTAGTTCTGTGCGTTAAGTCGAGCTCAGAACACATGTGCATGATGTAATTATGAGTATTCGCTTTATGTTGCAGGACTAGGGGGTCATGGATACAGGTGTAGAAATGGAAATTGAGCAGCAGCGGATGGAGCGAGAGGCCAACGAAAAGGCCGATGCAGATGAAGCAAACCAAGAAGCATTACCACCACCACCAATGAGGCCGTTAATGGAGCAGAACTTTATGCAATGCATGCAAATGATGCAAGAGACCCAGAACAAGTTCATGGAAGAGCTACTGGGGCGAGCAAATCAGAGGGCACCTGAAGGAGGAGGAGTGAGTCTATCTGATTTCCAGAATGCAAGACCGTTACCTTTTGCATTAGCTCCTGAACCAATGGATGCAGAAGACTGGCTAGCAGTTACAGAAAGGAAGCTAAAAACTGTGGGTTGCAATGATGAGGAAAAGATGAGGTATGCAACTCATCTGCTGACTGGACCTGCAGCATCATGGTGGGAAAATCAGTTAGCCATGCAACAACCAGGAAGGGAGTATACCTGGGAGGAGTTCAAGCAGAGATTCCGTGAATATCATGTTCCGGAAAGCGTCATGTAGTTGAAGCGGAGAGAATTTGAGGAGCTTCAGCAAGGATATACTAGTGTCATGAAGTACATCCGGGAGTTTAGCCAGCTGTCTCGTTATGCTGAGGAGGATGTTAACACTGAAGAGAAGAGGAAGAAACGTTCCTTGCGTGGATTAAATCCGTTTGTGAAGATGCAGCTAAGGTTAGCCAATAAGCAAACTTATCAGCAGTTGTTAGATGCAGCCATTACTTTTGAAGATGACTACAAGAATGTCCAAGAGGATCGGAGGAAGAGAGCCAAGAAGGAAACCAAGAGAATTCAGGCAAGCAAACCTAAACCTAACCTGGAGTTCAAACCTCGGAATAGGAATTATGGTAACAAAAACAGTAACAATAACAATAACAAGGGCAATGGTGGAAATCAATCTAATCCGAGAAGGAATGTTATCTGTAACAATTGCGGAATTCCAGGGCATTTCCAGAGGGAATGCAAAAAGCCTGTAGTGATCTGTTACTGTTGTGTCCAGAAGGGGCATATCAAGCCAGATTGTCCGAGCAAACCACCGGTAGGATGGCCTACCAAGGGAGGATGACAAGCCAGTGGAGGAAATGGACAGCCTAATAAAGGGGGAAACAATGGCAAGAACAACAATGGCAAGAGAAACCGACCTACCGGAAAACTGAATTATGCAACTCTCGAGGAGGTGGATAATTCGGAGCATGCAGTGATAGGTACTCTCAATATCCTTACCAATCCCGGCAAAGTTCTATTTGATACTGGTGCAACTACTTCATTCATTTCTGAAGAATTTTGTGATAAGTTCGGGATTAGAAGGGCAACGTTAGAAAGTCCTATGACCGTAGTTACGGCAGGAGGGAATGTGATTGTACGCCACATAAAACAAGATCAGGTTATCTCGATCTGTGGTTGTACATATTTCGCAGACCTTTATGTGATTCCTTTGAAGGGAATTGCAGTAGTACTGGGGATGGATTGGATGATGGAACACAGAGCTCAGATAAATTGCGAGGAGAAAACTGTCTCAATCAAAACTCCAAGTGGAGCAAGGATAGTTTACCAAGCAGATAAACACAGTCATATCATGGTAGATCTACAGTTGAATTCAATGAAAGAAGTTAACTTAGAAGAGATTCCTATAGTTAATGAATTCCAAGACGTTTTTCCAACGGAATTACCGGGAATGCCACCAGACCGGGAGATAGAGTTCACCATTGACCTAATACCTGGTACAACACCAATAGCTCAAGCACCATATAAATGGGACCCAAAGAGTTGAAAGAACTCAAAGAGAAAATTGATGAGTTAGCGGGGAAAGGATTTATACAGGAAAGTGTATCTCCATGGGGAACCCTAGTAATCTTTGTGGACAAGAGAGATGGTGGAAGACGGATGTGTGGTGATTATAGAAATCTGAACAACGTGACTATCAAGAATAAGTATCCTTTACCAAGAAATCAAGATTTGTTTGACCAAGTAAAAGGAGCTGGAGTATTTTCAAAGATCGATTTGAGATCTGGATATCATCAAATAAAAATCAAGCCGGAAGATGTTCCAAAAACAACATTTGTCTCAAGATATGGACACCATGAGTATCTGGTAGTACCATTTGGTTTGACCAATGCACCGGCAATATTCATGAATCTGATGAACAAAATCTTCATGCCATATTTGGACAAGTTTTTCATCGTCTTTATTGATGATATTCTGATATATTCCAAGGATAAGGAAGAGCATGCTGACCATTTGAGAATAGCATTGCAGAATTTAAGAGAACATAAGCTTTATGATAAGTTCAGTAAGTGTGACTTCTGGTTAGATAAGGTAGAATTCCTCGGTCATGTGATCATTAAGGATGGGATTGCTGTGAATCCATCTAAAGTTCAGTTGGTACTAGAGTGGACTGCACCGACCAATGTGAAGCAAATCCGAGGTTTCTTAGGAATGGCTGGTTATTATCGGAGATTCATTGAAGGTTTCTCCAAAATAGCCGGACCAATGACCAAATTATTAAGGAAGAATACATCATTCAAGTGGGATGAGAAGTGTGAAGCAAGTTTCCAAGAGTTGAAGACTAGATTAACCACAGCTCCAATCTTAGCAGTTCCTGAAACATGGAAGGATTTCACTGTATATTGTGATGCATCTAAAGAAGGCTTGGGATGTGTGTTAATGCAAGATCGGAAAGTGATTGCTTATGGTTCAAGACAATTGAAACCACATGAAGTCAACTATCCAACTCATGATTTAGAGTTAGCAGCAGTAGTTATTGCGCTGAAAGGATGCAGACATTTTCTTTATGGAGCCAGATGTGAGTTATACACTGACCATAAAAGTCTCAAATATTTCTTCAGTCAAAAGGAATTGAATATGAGACAGAAGCGTTGGTTGGAATTAATCAAGGATTTTGATTTAACAATCAATTACACCCCAGGGAAAGCAAATGTTGCAGCAGATGCTTTAAGCAGAAAGAGTGCAGATATTCAGCCAAGCAATAGAGAGTTACCAAAAGGGTTACAAAGGGACTTGGAAAGATTAGAACTTCAATTCATCATAACAGAGGTTCTTTGAGGATTAGCGACTATGCAGGTAGTTGCAGAGCAGGACAGTGATCTTAAGCAAGAAATTTTTAGACATCAAGAAGAAGATCCTTTTATTGCTGAGGAAATTCGGAGGATATCTCAAGGGCAAAAATCAAATTTTCGCCTTGGAGAGTATGGGTCTTTATGGTTCCAAGATCGTCTATGTGTTCCATATGTAACTAAGATCAGAAATGTCATACTCAAAGAAACACATGATACACCATATTCTATACATCCAGGGAGTACTAAGATGTATATGGATTTGAAAGAACTATTCTGGTGGAATAACATGAAAAGGGATATTGCTAAATATGTATCTGAATGCCATACTTGTCAAAGGGTGAAAGCGGAACATCAAAGTCCAGCAGGACCATTACAACCCTTGGAAATTCCTGAATGGAAATGGGAGGAAATAGGTATGGACTTTATCACAGGATTACGTATGACACCAAAAAGGAAGGATATGATATGGGTAATTGTGGACAGACTCACTAAGAGTGCACATTTTATTCTAGCGAATCAAAAGGATAATGCTGAGAAGTTAGTTGAAGTATATGTCAAAGAGATAGTAAGTAAGCATGGAGTACCCAAAAAGATCATAACTGATAGGGGATCAATGTTTACTTCAGCATTTTGGAAGCAATTGCATGAAGCACTTGGTTCAAAGTTAGATTTCAGTACGGCATATCATCCTAAGACAGGAGGTCAAATTGAAAGAACAAATAAAATACTAGAAGACATGCTGAGAGCTTGTGCACTAGATTTTGGAGGAACATGGGAAGATCACCTACCATTGGTAGAATTTTCTTATAATAATAGCTATCAGAGTAGTCTGAAGGCAGCTCCATATGAGATTTTATATGGAAGGAAGTGTAGATCACCTATATGTTGGTATGAACCTGGAAGCAGTAAAGAATTTGCACCAGATTATATCAAGGAAAGACAAGACATCATTGATAAGATCAGGGATAGACTGAAAATAGCCCAGAGCAGGCAGAAAAGGTATGCAGATCAAAGTCGAAGATCATGGCATCCAGAAGTGGGAGATATGGTCTATTTGAAAGTAAGTCCAACGAAAGGAGTAAAAAGATTCAGAGTTAAAGGAAAATTGAGTCCAAGATATATCGGACCATTCAAGATACTGAGTCAAAATAGAACTATAGCTTATGCTTTAGAGTTACCATCAAGATTGGCTCAAGTGCATAATGTTTTCCATGTGTCACAACTTCGCAAATGTTTGAAGGTTCCAGATGATGCAATAACACATCAAGAGATAGAACTACAAGAAGACCTGACTTATATTGAAAAGCCCTGTAAGATTCTGGAAGAAAACTGGAAAAGATTGAGGAACAGAGCAATCAAATATTGCAAGTTATAGTGGGAACATCACCCTGAGAGAGAAGCCACATGGGAGAAGGAAGAGGATTTAAGAAAAGCTTATCTAGAACTATTCAGGTACATCTCCACAAACTTCGGAATGAAGTTTAATTTAAGGGGGGAAGTCTGTAACATTCTAGTATTTAGGACCTAACAAAGGGTAGATTTAGGAATATGAATTGTTGCATGCATTCATCTGTGAAAATGTGGGTAAAATTTCCGCCAAATAAAAAAAAACCTAAGTGATCAATGTTTCTTTCATACTTTGAGATTAGGTTTAGTCTTAAAGGTGATTGTTATAAACTTTGAGATGATCTTAAGGATATATGTGTTTAAAATGAATTTGAATTTTAAACTTGAGTATTTGAATTATAATTTAAATGATTTAGGTATAAGATTTGAATCTTAAATTAATTAAGAAATAAGTATTATCACTTAAATCTTATCCAATAACAATATTGAATATGAAATTCATTTCATATGATTAGCACATAAACAAGTTACAAAGAATGTAACTACTGAAGTCATTCCAAAATTCACAATTCACAAAAGAAATAAAGAATAAGAATATTATTTATTAACAATAATATAATCTTTATTACAATTAAATAAAATAAAGATTACAAGGATAATAAAAAAAATTACAAAAGAATAATAAAATTACATTTGAAAATCTATTAACTATCCTATATCTAAATCTACACTAAATCTTCATCTTTATCTTTGTACCTGCAAAACAAAGACTAAATAGAAACAAAATAAGTTTAGTGTTAGTATATTTCTCTCAGATATGTCAGTGAAGTGCACTTGACAAACTCATCATTGAGAAATGTTATAAAAGGGGCAAGTTTCACCAATATGAAAGATATCATCTTTCATAAATTCAAAGCCAGAATGCAAATGACAGCCAAAAGGGATCAATTCACCTGCCTGGTGAAAGTAAGCTAGTAATAGTAAGTTCAAAATTTCTAAACCTATCCACAAGTGCATAGCAGGCACACAAGCTAGACACACACCAGCATGCAAATGGTGTGCTGTCGACCTCACAAGCACAACCAAATCACACAAAACCACAGCACAGCCGTGGGGGAGCACCAGTGCATCACTCCACTACACATCACACGAGAACAGCCAAGAACAACAGCCAAACCAAACCACCTAGATCAACCCAAACATCACCAGGATGGTGAAATAAGGAGGGGGATGAATCTGGTGGATAGCAAGGTCAATCCCAGAAGCTAGGAGGAGCAGGCAAGCTCAAGAGCAAGCTCAGGAGCCCAGCAAAAGCAGATCAAGATCAAGATCATCATCAATCTACTACACCAACATCAGATTGTATGGTGAGCCTCATAAAACCATCACATGATTTCATCATATTACCTAAACAAAAGAATGTGTTGCTTTATGAAATGATCTCTCAATAATCACACAAGAGAGGTGAATCTATCCTAGAGATTTAAATTATAAATATAAGAAAGCAAGCTCAGCCACAAGCACTAATCTCACCAGCATCACAGAGTTTAGTGTTAATTTTTGCAACTTAGATCATTTTTCATTTTGATCTAATCAGATCAGGGCATATCTCTTAGAGAGAGTAGCACCTCTAATCCTACAAGTTTCAAATAAACTAATTGCTCAACTAACTAGGAATTAAATCCTAGAGCCTCAGACCAACATCATAGGCAGAAACCAAGGAAAGCTTTCATTTTATCTTGTCAATATTAATCACAAGTACTATCAAGGCTAAGCCCAGAGATAAAACCCAATCACTTGTATGCCAGATCATAGTGGTATCACAAGGACAAGTTTTACAGGAGCTAAAACCATTCTTGCTTAGTTCCCACAGATAAAAGGGACAAACCAATACATATCATCTTCCTGAAGCCAAGTGCTAGGAATCAACATTAAATTCATCTATACATCCATAGAAATCATTATATGTAATGATTTGATTCAGTATGTATAATCTCAAACAAGCCTATCATTATAATTGCAGTAAGCAACTACTGAGAGAAAAATACTATCAGTATGAGCATTCTGACAGTAGAGACAATTCTTAGATAAACGATATTTCCAATCAGTGATTCCATAGAAACACTAGCATGAAATCATAGTGAATCACCACTAGAATAAATCTGACAAGCCACTAGCAACATCAAAGCCACTACCAATCATGATCCACAACAAACAATCATTCTTCATGCTTAAGTATGATCACCACTAAATCTAAAGCATCAAGGATGTGATCAACATGGGGTTATGAACCCTAATCAGAGCAAGAACCCTAATCCAGAGATGAACCCTAATCAGCACATAGTCACTAGGCATGAGAAGCCACTAGACACACGCAGAGAGATTCATGGTAGTAGCAGGAACAAGAACCACAAAAGCAACTTAACCGAGGTCCTCGCTGACAAATCGAAGAGGAAGCAGATTGGCTGACGAACCGCGGCGGCACTGGGAGCACCCAGGGGGGCGCTGCAACCTGCACCGGCCATGGCGGCGGCCATAGCAGCACACGAGCCCAGCACACCACCGCAGGCGGGACCACGGCGGTGGCGAAAGCACCTTTTCCTAACCCTAGGGTTCGGGAACGGGGTGAACCTGACCACGGGGAAGCCCCGGAGTCAAATCGAGATGGACCAGATGAACGAGCGTGGCCGCAAACCTCGCCCTGCACCACGGCGGCGGCCAGGAGAAGCCTCAACGGCGGCCATCGGCAGCGGCGGCGCTAGAGCTCGCGGGGTCGGGGAAGAGGAGATGTGAAAACGAGAGGAAGGCAGAGAGTGTGGGCCAAAACCCCTCGGGGTGGTATTTTGACCTTGCCCTATTGGGCCACACTGGCCTAATAAGCCCAAAAGGCCAGCCCAAGTTGTGTAAAAAACTATTTTAATCAAGTGGAAAAGACCAAAATGCCCCTGACCTCAATAAAATTCTAGAAAATAAAATAAAAGTCCAAAAATTATAAATAAAATATTTTTGGATTCACAATAATCCACTCTGTCCAAATAAAATAAGATATAAAATTTTGGACATTTAAATTTTTATAAGTATTTTGTAATTTATATATTCTTTATGGAATTTTACAAAATTATTGAAAGGTGATAAAAATAAATAAAAATCACTTTCATTATACATTAATATTATAGTATTTTTGAAAACACTAAATAAATATTTAATAATAAATTTTAATGTATAATTAATAATTCCTAAAAGAATTATTAAATCAATAGAAGTCAAATAAAAAAGAAATAAAATAAAATAATTCCACATATGCAATAAATATATAAAAAATAATATTTATAAATGCTTTATTAAAAGGCACCTTATATAAGGAAAATGCATATGGAATTAAATAATGCATTACATTACTTGCATAATCATTTTGCTTCTTTAAATATTGTCCTTACCGGGCAATAGTGATGTTTTTGTAGAACTAGAAGCTCAAGGTCAAGTGCAAGCATCAGACTTCACTACCTTGCCAACACAAGGCAAGTTCATCACTTGCTCATGTCCTTTGAAGAGTCTTTATCAATGTATTTGCACATTGTGTGTTATCATATATGCTATAAAAGAAAGAAAATAATATTTTCATAAATAAAGAAATCATAGATATCATCCTAAGTGGTGATATAATGGAGCAATAGAACTTAGGGTTCTATTTGCACAATGATGATCAAGTAGTGACTTAATAACCCCTAACATCAGTGATTCTAGCGCCGTATAATACGCGTTAGCCATGAGATTTGGAATGGGACAGAGAAGTCAGATGTATCTTCTTCCTCTCGCATGAAGCCGGATGTGCAGGTCGTGGCTGTTATCCTCGTAGCGTGCATATTAATTGGTAATTCGTAGAGGATATGCAGCATATGGATGGGAACCCTCATCGTCCCACGATAGTGCTGGCATCTAACAATTTGTACAAACCATTGCCGTAATTCATTATGTGTGCATGGTGTACACCAAGGAGGCATGCGGGGTCGCGAAGGGGGCAGTGATTGGCTTGGACCAACTACTGGGCCCCACATCATGGAATTGTGGACGGGAAAATTGTCACATCCCAAGATTTTCCAAATCTTGTAATGTCAAAAATAAATAAACAAAATAAATAATGGTTGAAATTTAGGGTGAAAAGAAACATTTTGTTTCTAAATGGAAACTTAAAATTCCATCTTGAACAAACTTTGGTTAATGTTTGAATCCAACTAAATTCAAATCAAGTGAAAAGCATTCTTCATAAATGCATCTGGAAATTTAAACACTTGGAAAATAAACCAAAATCCTAAAAACCCTAAAGGAAGAAAAACATTTCCAAGATATCTCTAAGACTATGGATTTGATCCATATAAAAATTTGTCAACAAACATTTACAAATGATCAAGAATGACAAATAGATATATTATAAAACCATAGAAATTGCTTTCACTTAATTTGGAGCCATAAATAAAAACTTATGAATTTAACAAGATAAGGGAATTGAATTCCCAAAGCTAATAAAGCACTTATCTAAAAATCCATACCAAATGGTGAGAAAATAATCCTAAGGAGATTTAAAAGGATAAAAAAATATTAAATAAGATTTTACAAATTGGAATCACCAAGTTTGGATCTTTAAATAAAAAGATATGGATTTTATAAGTTAGAGAAAGAATTATTAAATAAAGAATATTTAAAGACCAAAATAAATATTGGCCAAATCCATAAGCAAATGGAATAAATATAATCCAAATCCAAATAAAATAATGGATAAAGAATTTTACAAATAAAATAAAATGACTTTGACCAAATCCTATTCTATTTGAATAAAGATAAAATCCCTATTAAAATGATTAATTAAATCATGGGAAAATAATATTTGGAAATTACCCAAGTGGAATCAAAGTTATTTAATTAACTTAAATAAGATCAAAGAAATCTTCTAAGTAAAAATTATGGAATTAAAACTATATTTAATTTCATTGGAATAAAGACAAGTACCCAAATTAAAAATGATTAATAAATCATTTTCCAAATAATTCAAGGTAAATTATTTGACACCCTATTAAATAAATAAACCTACTAAAAAGTTTTGTGAAATTTGAAATTAAATAAGGGTTTAAAATATGTTTGATATTAATTGAATTTAAATGCATGGGCCTACTTTTAAATAATTAAAAGACCCTAAAAGAATAAAAGAAATATTCTAATTTTAGCTCTAAAATGAACTATTAATCAATATTTGTTTTCACACAAAGTTTGAGAGAAATTTGAATTCAAATGAATGCTTGAAGGGATTAATCAAAATCAAAACAGAATATTAGAATTAGAAAAGGAAAAACAATCAGAATAAAAAAATGAAAGGAGCATCCCAACCCAGCTAGCCCACTAAGCCAGCAGCCCACCTTACCCTCTCACCCCGAGCGAACCGTTTTCCACGACAGACAGAACCCGCAAAGCCGCTGACGTATGGACCCCACGTCCCCTGTCTCTCCTTCGCTGATGAAACGACCCCACTGCCACCTCATCGTCGTTTTCACCCACGTGTAGACCACGCTCTCCTCCCCCGGCCGTTCTGCCGACGGTTTCTTCGATTGATTGCACGGTAATGGCGCAATAACCCAGCCCCGTGACCTCGCCTACTTAACCGCCTCTTCCTCCTCTCTGTTTCCCCTGTATCCCCCACCCTAGTGCGCCCCCAGGCTGATTAATTTCGCACTACACCGCCACTCTCTCCGGCGAGCTCACCGAGCAATTTCGGCACATCCTCGTCGCCCCTCGCCTCCTCGACCACACGAGCATTGATGGGGATATGCCTGTCGGGGTATACCCAGCAAGACGTTTCCGACTGGCCCAGAAACTGGCGAGTGGGCCTGCAAGACGGCGACTGGATCAAGACCTGGCGTGGATCCAAGCGACTGGAAGCCGAAGGCCCAGGAGAGTAGATAGGCCCAATCGGATTAGGTTAAACGAGTACCGAAACCTTAACTGATTCAGCTGAGATATGTAAACCCTAGGGGAGGGTGAGTCTATATAAACCTCCCTTCAGGGCGTGTAGAGGATACGTTCCATCATCCACCCAAGCGACTTGCCGCCTAGCCGTCGAGCTCGCCCCATTGTACCTCCATCATAATACAATCTAGCAGGAGTAGGTCTTTACCCTCCGGGGGGCCGAACCTGGGTAAAACCCTATGTCTCCGCCCTCATCTCGCACTGCAGATGGCTGGCCGCCCTTGCCCTTCGTTCTACTACTCGCTGCCGACTGCAGCGTCTGCCGTGGTCATTCCCACGACAGTGGCGCCCACCGTGGGGCCTGGACGGTCTGGCCGGTGTTCTGGGGCGAGATAAAATCTGCCCATCAACGAGTCGGTTGCCACCGGCCGCATGATAGCGATCGACGAGATGCTCCAGATCTTGCCGAGCAGCTACGTCCCGGCGGCGTGACCCGTCACACACAGCATGATCCTGCCAGTCGGCACGATCAGCCTCTTCGTCGGCCTCACCGACGTCATTGTCTCGGAGGACTCGGCTCGCATCCATGAGTCGCCGCCACGTGACCGGCTCTCCGAGAGCGAGGTCCGCACGATCCATCGCCTCACCTCCGAGTACAACTCGGCCCACAGCGACGTGGCCGAAAACACCGCGGCCGCGGAAGACGCGGCCCTCAACGGTGACGCCGACTCGGCGACTCCGGCTTCACTCGCGGATCCATCACCGCGGCTTCGCCCGCGGGATCCATCACCCAGGTCTCCAACGTGGGAGACTTCGAGGATCCCTCCATCCTTGGGATCTTCGACTTTGACTCCGGGTCGGAAAACTCCGCCGATCTCCGCGATAGGACCGGTCGCCACGCCGCGACCTACATGGCGACTGGCACCGATCCTTCGGAGGATCCCTTCTCCATCCCGATCCCTCCTAACGCCACGACAACGGAGGTCGAGGAACTCCGCCTGAAGCTGGCGGAGGCAGTCCGCAAGGAGCAAGCCGAGCGCGAAAAATTTCGCCTCGAGCAGGTGACGACGCAGGAGCTATCACGTTACCACCAGCAGCGAATCAGGTCGCGCTTGAACCCCACCGTCCAGGGGCGCGCCCTGAACTTCGACGACGAGAACGACCCGACCCGCGTGGCCGAGCGCACGATCTGCGAGAACGCGCCACCAGGAGGAAGCGCCCGGCCCCCACCAGGGTCGACGGCGATGGGCACCCCACCTCCACCCAACCGCGCACCCCCAGGGACCAGCCGCGGATAGTAGTCTGCTCACGGGAGCGAGACGCGAACGGCCTACCACTGTTCTCCACCCCGATGGACAACCTCGTGGCAGGCCGAGCAGCGGCCGACAACATCACGGCCACCGGCGACGGCGCCCTACAGATCCAGTATGTCAAGGCCCTGCTCGCAAAGGCGGTCGAGCAACAAAATGCAGGCGTCGACTCACATGGGCGGATGTACTCGCGTTCATCGGGCAGCAGAGCGGCCTCAAGTGGCCGTCCATTGGCGGCAAACACCCTCAACTGCCCGCCACCCGAACCACTGCAGCTCCAACACCGACCCGCGAACGCGGCACTCTCCACCAACGACCCCAGGCCAGCGACCAACTTTGTCGCCGCCAACGGTCAGCCCGTCGAAGCCCGCACCCACATCATCAACAACCAGAGCTGGCGCGCACGCCAGCCCGACGACCTGCGACACACCCTAACCAATCGCCGCGACGGCGAGCCGATGGGGTCTCTAAGCTGACTCGGTCGCCGGTGCTTCGGACCGATGATCCGAGGCAAAAAATACCCGGCGAACTTCAAAGCACCGAAGGAAATAGAAAAGTACGACCCTTCGTACGACCCCTCCGTGTGGCTGGACACCTACCTCATGGCGATGGGGATCGCATGCCACACCGACCTGCTAGCCGCCCGCTACCTCCCCCTGATGATGGAGGGAGCGTGCAGGCAGTGGATCAACACTCTCCCCCCGGATAGCATCGACTCCTGGGAAGAGATGCGCGATGCCTTTGTGAGGCACTTCTAGGGTTCCTACACCCGTGCCACCACCATCGAGGACCTGGAGCAATGCGTCCAGGGACCCCGCGAGTCGACCCGAAGCTGGGTCCAACGGTGGCAAGAGCTGTGGTACAATGCGTCCGGCATCCACCCGGACACCGCGATCCACTGCTTCAAGACCTCGTGCCGCTACGAGCCCTTGGTCGCCAAGATCAAACGAGCATATCGCACACTCGACAACATACCAGACCTCCTCGAGATCGCCAAAAGATACACGGAGGAAGACCCAAACCAGGAAACCGACGACGAGTCGGGAGGTCAACGCCGCACGAACGGCAACGACAACGGACGACGGTCCGACCTACGCTACAGCAACACTCGCCTCACCGGCAAGCGCCGCAGTGACGGGCGAGTCGACTTCGTCGCCAACGCTGGGCACGCGCAGCGTGAGCCCAAGAGCTTCCGCCGTGACGGAGGAGAACGCCGCGACGGCGGCAACTACAAGGAGAAACCTAGGTTCGGCCCCGCGGCCCTCCTTAACCATCCTTGTGCGTTTCACAGCAGGGAAGGGAAGCCCGCCACGCACACGACCGCCGACTGCCACTCTCTCAAGGAGATCGAGAAGGCACGGCGAGCACGGGAGGACCCCAACAACAACCCGCCAAACGGCGGAAAATTCGGCAGTGTGGCCGGCTCGCTCCACACCTTCACAGGCTTCAATACGAAGCGCGAGAAGAAGGTCATCGCCCGCGCCGTCGCCGTCAACGCGGTGGCCCAGGTGGACGTTCCCCAGTTCCTCAACTGGTCGGAAGGCGTCAGGACCACTCTCCACGCATCGAGTACCCAGGCCGAGTCGCCTTGGTGGTCAAGCCCAAGGTAGGAGATTACTGGCTCCCCAAGACATTGATGGACGGCGGCAGCTCCATCAACATCCTGTACCTGGACACATTCAGGCGACTGCGGCTCCCGCAGTCGATGGTCGAGACGATCTACACCACGTTCCACGGCATCGTCCCCGGTCGGAAGGCGTACCCGATCGGCAAGGTCACGCTGCCAGTCACCTTCGGCACATCAGCAAACTTCCGCACCGAGCGGATCGTCTTCGAGATGGTACCCTTCAACAGCCCCTACCACTGCATCCTGGGGCGCCAGGCGTTCGCCAAGTTCATGGCAGCGCCCCACTACGCGTACAATGCGATGAAGCTCCCCGGGCCGCGCGGCGTCATCACCATCAACGGCGACCCCGACATGGCCGCCGAGTGCGAGGCCAAAGGAGCCGAACTCGCCGATGCCATCATCGCGACAGAGGCCAACCACGCCGACGAGCTCGCCAAATACGTGAGCGGGGTCAACGACGACGACCCCACCATAGTCAAGAAGCCCAATTCGGAGGGCGCCAACACCTCAGCCTTCGAGGCAACGACGCACACCCGCACCGTCGAGCTGGTCCCAGGCGACTCCAGCCAGACGGTGATGATCGGGACGGGCATGAGCCCAGCATAGGAAGGCGCGCTCATAGAGTTCCTCCGTGAGAACAGGGACATCTTCGCATGGAAGCCCTCTGACATGCCTGGTGTCCCTAGGGAACTCGCTGAGCACAAACTCAACGCCGACCCCAAAGTGTGACCCGTCAAGCAGTCGCTACGGCCCTTCAATGAAGAGCGCCGCCGAGCCATCGCCGAGGAGGTGCAGCGTCTACTCGCTGCAGGCTTCATCCGGCCAATCAAATACTCCAAGTGGCTGGCAAACCCAGTCCTGGTCGAGAAGAAAAATGGGACCTGGAGGATGTGTATCGACTACACAAACTTAAACAGCGCCTGCCCGAAGGAGCAATTCTTCCTCCCGCGGATCGACCAAATAATCGACTCCACCGCGGGCTCGGAGTCGCTGTGTTTCCTCGACGCCTACTCTTTACACAACCAGATCAAAATGGCTGTCGAGGACGAGGAAAAGACGGCGTTCATCACGCCATTCGGAGCCTTCTGCTACACCGCCAAGACCTTCGGCCTCAAGAACGCCAGGGCGACCTACCAGCGGTGCATGCAGGAATGCCTTGCGAGCCAAATTGGCCGCAATATCCACGTCTACATCGACGATGTGGTAGTGAAGTCCGCTCGCCAGGGCGATCTACTCGCCGACCTGGCGGAAACATTCGCCAACCTGCGGAAACACAAGATAAAGCTAAACCCATGCAAATGCACCTTCAGTGTACCAGCAGGGCAACTGCTGGGGTACGTCGTCTCCAAGCGCGGGATCGAGGCGAACCCCACCAAGATCGACACAATTTCTCGACTTAGCAAACCCGAGTGCCTGCGCGACGTCCAGAAGCTGGCCGGGCGAGTCGCGGCTCTCAGCCGCTTCATCCCCCGATTGGGCGAAAAGGCGATGCCCCTATACCGCCTAATGCGGAAGAACCCCACCTTCTAGTGGGACAAGGAGGCGGACGACGCAATCCGCGACCTCAAGAAGGTGCTACTCGCAGCACCGCTACTCGCTGCCCCCGTCGACAAAGAACCCATGCTGGTCTACGTCGCGGCTTTCGAGCGCGTCGTTAGTGCCGTCATGGTCGTCGAGCGGCCAGAGGAAGGAAAGGAGCGCCCGGTACAACGACCGGTGTACTATATCAGCGAGGTCCTCACCGAGTCGCGCCAGCGGTACCCGCAATACCAGAAACTGGTGTACGCAGTCTTCAGAGCACAATGGCGACTGCCGCACTACTTCCAGGAGCACCCGATCACGGTCGTCTCCTCAGCATCGTTGCAGGACATCATCCGCAACCGTGAGGCGACCGGGCGAGTCGCAAGGTGGGCCGTCGAAATCAGCGTCCACAACATCAAGTATGAGCCACGAAAAGCGATCAAGTCGCAGGCTCTCGCGGACTTCATCACCGACTGGGAAGAGGCCCAGCACCCGGAAAAGCTGTCGTACCTCCACTACTGGAGCCTGCACTTCGACGGCTCCAAGAACACAGACGGTGCATGAGCAGGGATCGTGTTGACTTCCCCGAAGGGCGACAAGCTCCACTACGTCCTCTGCCTCGACTTCACCCCCTGCACCAATAACATGGCCGAGTACGAGGCACTACTCCACGGCATGCGAGCTGCCAAGGAGATGAATGTCAACCGCCTACACTGCTACGGGGACTCCGACCTCGTCGTTGGGCAAGTTGCTGGCACCTGCGACGCCGTCTCTCCCACCGTGGCGGCATACCGCCAAGCAGTGGACAAGCTGGGCGGACACTTCGCAGGCTACTCCGTCGAGTGGATCGACATGCGGAAGAACGAGGAGGCTGACGCACTCTCTCGCATCGGCTCGGCTCGACTCGCACCCCCCGCCGGCGTCTTCCTCGACACGATCACCAAGCCGTCCGTCTCTCCCCCAAGGGAGATATACATAGGAGTCCCGCTGCAACCAGAGGCATCCCTGATGGCACTCATCGCCGAGCCAGAAGACTGGACTAGGCCGTACATCGCCTACCTGGAGGGAGGCACCTTGCCGGCAGACGAAACAGACGCCCGGATGATAACGCGACGCTGCAAATCCTTCGTCATCATCGACGGCAATCTCCACAAGCGCAGCGTGACCGGCGTGTCCAACCCCGCCGAAGGACGCAAGATCCTCCACGACATCCACTCCGCCGACTGCGGCCACCACGCCGGAGCCCGCTCTCTGGTCGCAAACGACACGGCTTCTACAGGCCCACCGCACACGCCGACGCCGTTGACATTGTCCAGCGGTGCGCCGGGTGCCAGAAGTACGCCAACCAGACACACGTGCCGAGCTCAGCGCTCAAGACAATCCCCATCACCTGGCCATTCGCCGTGTGGGGCATGGACATGGTAGGCCCTTTCAAAAAGGCCCCCTCCGGCTTCACTCACCTCCTAGTCACGGTCGACAAATTCACAAAGTGGGTGGAGGCCAAGCCAGTCCGGAAATGCGACGGGAAGACCGCCACCAAATTCCTACGCGAGATCATATATCGCTACGGGTTCCCAAACAGCATCATCACGGACAACGACACCAACTTTGCCAAAGGAGCCATGGCCGAGTTCTGCGAGGAACATCACATCCGACTCGACCTCGCGTCAGTCGCCCACCCGGAGTCCAACGGCCAGGCGGAACGGGCCAACCAGAGCATCCACTACGGCCTGAAGCCGCAGCTCCAAGTACCACTCGAGCGCACCGCCCGGTGCTGGGTCGAGGAGCTACCCTCCGTCATCTGGGGTATCCGCACCTCGGTCAACAGGTCGACAGGGTTCACCCCCTTCTTCATGGTGTATGGAGCCGAGGCACTCATGCCCACCGACCTCGAGCACGACTCGCCAAGGGTCTTCCACTACACGGAGGCTGCGAACGAACTCGCACGTCAAGATGGAGTCGATCAACTCGACGAGGCATGCGACCTAGCTTGCTCCCGCACTGCCATTTACTAGCAAGGACTCCGCCGCTACCATAGCCGGCGGGTGAAAACTCGCACCTTCCAGGAAGGCGACCTGGTGCTACGCCTCATCCAGGACAAGAAGGGCATTCACAAGCTCTCCTCCCCATGGGAGGGACCATTCGCCATCGGGCGAGTACTCGGCAACGACGCCTACTACCTCACCGACGTCCGCGGAGACGGAAAACTTGACGTCAAGCGACCATGGAATGTAAACCTCCTACGGAAGTTCTACTCCTAGAACTCCACCTATGTATCCTCCAGTCGCTATGAAATAAAACATATTGGTTACCACAAATTGTATCTACTCTCTGTGTCTTGTGCCACTCGCACTCGTAGTAACAGCACCAAGCTAACTGCAGGAGTCAACCTCTGGTACAGCGATCGGCACGGCCAAGTAGCGCGCTACGAGGGCACTGGGTTACCCCAGGACTCGTAACGTCCACGAAAAACGCTTACCCGGAGCCCCATTGGAGTCGCCTAGCTAAGACAACTGCCTTCGCTCCTCACAGCGACCATGATCCTTCGCGTCCTCGACACAGCGACTCGAACGGCCAAGTACCACGCTCGGGGACTAACGACCAGTTCAGCGCGAGCGACTAGGGAAAAACGCCAAGTACGAGAGCGTTCCCAGGACTCGCCATGCGACTGACCCAACGGGCCAGGCAGGAGTGATGCGCTCACTCTGACGCGCCCAGTCCTCACCCACCCTAGAGTCGTGACTAGAACCACCAAGTACCACACTCGGGGACTCGGCTACCCGACCTCGTTCGCGCAAGGGAAAGCGGTGAAGTAAAGAACACTCATGGGAGTCGCCCTGCGACTGGCTTTCCAAGCTCGGGCGAGTCGACCTCAATAACAAAATGCTCAAAACCACAAACACGTAAACAAACGACGTAAACCCCATAAAAAGGGCGGACGCGCTCGGGGACTCGTTCAACCCTCAATCTCAAACGCGAGTCAATTCACAAAATAACACGATATCCCATTATAGCAGATCAAAGTTGTTACAAAATACATGTTGCGCCTAATGGCCGAACTGCTACTAACGCCCCAGGGCACAACGTTTTACTCCGCAGGCTTCGACGACGACTCGCCGCCACCCTTGCGGTTGCGAATGAAGGGAGTGTACGGGTTCGACGGGTACGTCGTCATCTCACCCGTCATCGCCACACGTAAAGGCTGCTCGATCTTGAAGTCCCGGTGCGGCGGCTCGGGGTCGTTGGGCGCGACGATCGTCTCCTGATAAGGAAGGAGATCGCCCATCGCCCAGACACGATCGGAGTATACCGCAGCACAGACCGTCAGCTTCAGCACCTCGGCAATCTCCACCGAGCCCGTCGACGATGGGTAGCCACTCGTCACGTCGTCCAGATCGAAATCCTCCGGGAAGTGGGCGAGCCCAAGGCTGAGCGCCGTCGCCGCCCCACACCGGAATGCCGACCGCGTCATGAACTCGACGACCGACAGCGCCTTCTCCAAGTATCGCCACACTTCGACGAGGTCGCTGGGAATCACTTCCGTGGGCGACATCTCCTGAAGATACGCCCGAATGCAAGCCGCGTACAAAGTGGCCGAGTCGACCAGAGTGGCCACACACTGCCGCGCGTCGTACGACTGCGCCTCCTTCGCGCTGTCGATTATCCGACCTGTGGACAGAGAGTGGCAGTGAGTACATCAAAGTTCACACAATGCAAATATTACAGGTAGAGGCAGGCACACTTACCAATCAAAGGACGAGCGAGATCCGTGATGAAGCTTTGAAGAGAGGAGTAGTCGTCTTGTAGACCAGCAACAAGGGTGTCAGAGACCTTACGCTCCTTAGCGGCGGCCATAACAGCAGCCTTGGCCAGCCCATCCGCTGAACTCGCCTCCTCCTTCGCTTCCTTAAGCTCGCGCTCAAGGCCGGCGATCCTCTTCTCAGCCGAGCTCAACGCAGATTGAGCCGCCGTCAATTCACTCGCCGGGACAAGGCCCTGGCGGACCTCCTCTGCCTTCGCAGCAATCGCCTGGAGTCCCTTGTTCGCCTCTTGGACGGCGACAAGTTCCTTCTCCGCGTGACATTTCTCAGCAAGCCGGTCAGCTGATTCACGCTGCAAACCCTGTGCAAAAGTCAAACAATTAACAAAAACGAAATCCTAAGTGCCCACCCGCTGAAATTCAGCGAATGGACACTCGGGGACTGGGGATCAAAAATCCTAAGTGCCCACCCGCTGAAATTCAGCGAATGGACACTCGGGGACTGGAGATCAAAAATCCTAAGTGCCCACCCGCTGAAATTCTGCGACTGGACACTCGGGGACTGGGCGCGAGAAAGAAAAACAAAACATCAAAGGAATCTAACCACTGCAATTCAGTGGCCCGATCCTCGGGGACTGGACATACCTGGATGGCTGCGCCAAGCATGCCATGAAGCTGTAGCGCGTCCACGGATGCGAGAAGGGCCGGAGTGTGCCCGCGACGCTGCTCGACCTCCATTTCGGCGACCCCAGGTACGCGGCTCGATGGCGTGGTACCACTCGCCGTAGCCGCTCGGGCCATGAAGCGGAGGAAGGTCGCGATGGATGCGCTAGCACCAAAAGAGGCAGGCTCGGCCATCCCAGGCGAGGAAGCACCCTCCTTGATCGTCAAGGCCGCCTCCGCCACAGGATCACTCGGAGCAATCGTTGTGTCGTCAGACACCATGACGACATCGTCGCCCTTGGCCTTCTTGGCACTGTCTGTGGGGGCAGCAACCTCATCAGCATTCCTCTTCCGAGAGGGGTCCTCCTCGGTGACGACTGGCGGCACTTTGGCCACGGACGGGTGGCCTATCTTTTTAACTCCAGTCCTGCAAATTGGTTACATGAGCAAAGTGGTCCTAGTACGATGAAAAGCAAGGCAGGAGGATAAAACTCACTTGGCGACTGGTATGAACCGCAGCCCCGTGCGGATGCTAGCCGGCTTCTCCAGTTCGGGGCCCAGTTTTCGACTGAGGCCCATCTCTAGAACGTCATGCGCCCAATACACGGACGGCCTCTTCGTTGACGAAGCCGCGATAGGAGCCTCCGAAACGATCTCGGCAGGAGTTCTCCTGGGAGGCGAAGCTGCCGCGGCTGGAGCAGCCCCCGACCTAGAGACTGGGGCGAACAGGGGAGGAATCGAGGCCAGAGGTACCTCACTCAAGGCGGCGGTGGCATCCGGTGCTGCCGTCGTCTGTGGCGCTTCATCCCTGGCCAGGCTGGTGGCATCGGAACTACTCGCCGAACGCGGCAGAGATGCCTGTCTCGCTGGCTTCGTCTTCCTCTTCGGAGGGGCCTTCACTTCCTTCTTCTTCTTCTTCGACGGGGTGGCCTCGCGACGTGAGGTGTGCTCGGGAAGCTCGTCGTCATCGTCTTCATGACGTTCAAGGCTTTTACTCGCCTCGAGTTCGCGCTGACGCTGCCCGCGAGTTTTGCGAACCAGTGGGGCAGGCTCTTCCTCGGACTCTTCGTCATCATCGCTCCTGTCGCTCTCGGCGCTGACCTTGGTGTGAGGCGACTCGCCCCCGTCCTGGACGGACGAGCTCGAGTTATTGTCGTCCGCGGGCGGAAGCCACCCTTCCACCACTTGAAATAACTGCAGCAAGCATGAAGTAATATCAATATAACCGCGACAACATCAACTGCGACTGCGAATGGTAGAAAGTGGCTTACCGTCGGGGCTGGATGCTTCGCGGTGTAGGGGGCGACCCCAGCCTTCGCATCCAGGTACACCGCCTGGGTGATCTTCTTCAATGCTGGGACGTAGTCCTCGAGTTTCCACTCGGTGAGGCAGGATTTCATCGAATCTTCTCGGCCCGTGTACTCGTACATGTAATGGTCACGGCGGGCCAGGGGAACGAATCGCCGCCCAAGCCAACAGTTGTACAAATTGATGGTCTGAAGACCCTTCTTCTTTAGGCCGCAGATGGTTTGAAGCATCTCATCCACGACCATCCGCTGATCTGTTGGGAGCTTGCCGACTTGGAGTCGGCGTGGTTCGGGCCGGTCGGCGGAGTACCTTGGGATCGCTACCTCGCCATCTGGAGTCGCCTCGGTGACGTAAAACCAGGACTTCTTCCACTCGCTTGCCGCCTTGGCAGGTAGCATCAGGTCGAAGAAGGAGGCTTTCGACTTCAGCTAGAACGTCAAGCCGCCCGCCGCCAGCATTGGGCCGCCTGATTCTTCACGACTAATCCTCCCGTGGAACAGATATTGCCACAGGGGGAAGTAGGGCCTGCAGCCCAGGTAGCACTCGCAGAACGCCACGAAGATGGCGAGCTGCTCGATGCTGTGCGGGGCCAGGTCCGATGGCTGGTGAAGCAGACGCGCCGGAAGAAGAGAGATGTGGGAAACCCCAGCCCCCGCTCCAGGTGGCTGGTGAAGCAGACGAATTCTCCCTCGCGCGGGTCCGGAGTCACCTCTCCGGCCGCAGGGATGCGCCACCTGCCGGCGCGCAGGATCCCGGCCTCCTCGAAAGATGCCAGTAGCGCTCTCGTGCACTTGGACCTGCCCCACGGCTCGGCGGAGGGGGCCATTGGCGGAAAGATTCGTGGAGGTTAGAGGATTTTGGATCGATTGGATCACGATGCAGAGGAAAACGGAGATGCGCGAAATCGGAGGAAATGGCGAGAGGGTGGTTCTCCGATCGCCTACCATTTTCTTTATATAGCAGTTGTTACCCGCCAAATCAGGGAGCCGTTACTACGCGAGTGATTACGCCGAAGGTTACCGTTGGATTACTCCAAAGGCTAGTTTTGACTGCGTCTGACGGTCCAACTTCATCCATTCGTCTCGCCGACCCGATCACTTCAACAGTGACTAAATATTTCGCCGACCCGTTCGCCGACTGCGACCTGAATGACTAGTTTTTTCCTTTGTTCAGGAGCCCGCCACCGATTCGACTAGGTGTCCGCATTGGGCCCGTGTGCTCCGACTGCCAGCAACTACCTGCGCCCAATAGACGACGGCCTCGGGGACTACTGATGGGGATATGCCTGTCGGGGTATACCCAGCAAGACGTTTCCGACTGGCCCAGAAACTAGCGAGTGGGCCTGCAGGACGGCGACTGGATCAAGACCTGGCGTGGATCCAAGCGACTGGAAGCCGAAGGCCCAGGAGAGTAGATAGGCCCGGTCGGATTAGGTTAAACGAGTACCGAAACCTTAACTGATTCGGCTGAGATATGTAAACCCTAGGGGAGGGTGAGTCTATATAAACCTCCCTACAGGGCGTGTAGAGGATACGTTCCATCATCCACCCAAGCAACTCGCCGCCTAGCCGTCGAGCTCGCCACATTGTACCTCCATCATAATACAATCTAGCAGGAGTAGGTCTTTACCCTCCGGGGGGCCGAACCTGGGTAAAACCCTGTGTCTCCGCCCTCATCTCGCACCGCAGATGGCTGGCCGCCCTTGCCCTTCGTTCTACTACTCGCTGCCGATTGCAGCGTCTGCCGTGGTCATTCCCACGACAAGCATGCTCCCCACCCCCTAGCGCTTCTCTCTGCATCCTCGGCTTGCCCGCGCTTGACCCATAACATGGGCAACCACCTCGACTGAACTCCGCCACTGTCTGCCTCTTCTCCGGCGACTCCCCTGGTAATCCCTGACCGCCCCTCCTCTCTGGTTGACACTAGCATACTCTCCTCTCTCGCGCGTGTCTAATGCACCCTTTGTTTTACATTGTCATGCCTTGTAGCCTCGTCCCCGACAACGGCCGAGCGTGCCCGACGGAAGCAGGGACTCCGGCGAGCAATTGTCGTGAACCCCGTGCACCCCCTGCCCTTCGAAGACCACGTTGAGCATCAGTACGTCGCTGCGAACCTGGTGAGCCCCTCCTCCCTCTCCCTCTCTTCCTAGAATAGCCGGAACGCCTCTGCCCGAGCATCGCCGCCGCGCACCACCGTTGAGCGCCGCCAGCCCTTGGTCAAATCATTTCAGGCCGTTAGATGCTCATCTAATGGACACGTTAGATCCACTTAAGCCAAGGGGTATGTTAGATCTAAACCGTGCGATCTCACTTAAATCCTACGGTCTATATTGCTCGATCCAAACGAAACGGTACCAGCGAGTAAGATTCAGCCACGTGTCCAGCGTTTTGTTTTAAAAACGGAAACTTGTCTATTGGATGTTCAAATTTGTAAAATCCATCACTTTCAAACCACACGCCCAAATTTTGCAAATTTTATATCAATGGATTCAGCAAGACAAGTACTTTATGACCCATGCACTTTGTTTAGTAAATTGCTTCTGTTAAATTGGTTGTTTTTGCAGAAACTTGTGTAAGCATGTTTTGGATATAAAATTCTTTGTAAAATTATTTTGGTGATAAAATCTTTGGCAAATGGTTTGTTTTGAACCTATTGACCATAGAAATCAATATGTGGTTTCAAAAAAATTTGGTGAAGCAAAATAATAAATCTTTGATTTAAACCATTTCTAGTCAAATAAAAATATTGTTTATTTGTTAAAAATGCTTTTGGAGAAAAACCTTTGGGAAATGTTTTGATTTAAACTCTCTGACCCCAAACACCAAGTTTTAGTATTTAAAAATGTATTTGGTGAACCCTATAAAGATTGTTACTTTGATAAAAGCATTTTCAACCACATAAAATATTGATTTCGTTTAAAAATGGTTATGAAATAAAATCTTTTGCAAATGATTTTGCCACTTTTATAAATTGACCAATGAGTGTTTTATAATGTTTATAACCTATTGGAAACCACTTTTCCAAATAAAACAATCTTTGGCATGCTTGCATGCACTGTTTTGTTTTTATTATTTTATGTGATGTTGCTTGAATGGTAGATTGAAATTGTACCTTGCTTGATTGAAATGTAGTGATTTGAAGAGTGTGAGTATTGCAAGTACAAGGAGTGAACTTATATTCTCTACCAAAAAGGCAAGTGATGATTCATACTTTTGTCCCATTATTTTCACTATGCATTAGTGATATTTCTAAGTAGGACTTGCATGGAATTTTGCTAAGTGTAAACTATGTCATGGGAAATCCTAGTAGGTGAAACCTTAGTAGAAATTTCCTAAGTTAAGATTCCTACTACTATCATGCTTAGCTTAGCTAGTAGAAAGCAAGGTTGGATTATATTCATGCTATGGAATATTTCTAAGTCAAGGACTTGTGTTTTGTTTAATAAAACAACTAAGTGAATGAATCACCTGGGTGGAATGGAAGGAATGGTTTGTGTTGAGTGGTTCACAAGGCCCATTTCTATGGTTTACCTTGTGTATCTCACTTGTGGATGGCCACCCAGGAACAAAGAGATTTGAGATGTCAAATGTTGAGAAGCTTCAAGTGCAGCCACTTGGCATTATGGGCTCTGCCTAGATCACGTAGGTTGCAATAACTTAGCCAAATGGACAGTTGGTGGTAGGGGTTTGATAGGTTGGAGTGCGTCCATTCTGGTCTAAGGGAAGGCTTCTGAAAGATCTTGTCTTGGTGAAACCAAGTCTTGTGGGGAAAGTGCACCACCTCTGCAGAGTGTAAAATCTAAGTACTTAGCCATGTCCCTGGTAAAGGACAATTTGAGCATCAAGACATGGAAGCTATCAAGAATCTCCTCATCCCAATTTCTAAGTTAAAATCTTGTGGTTGAACAAGGGTTGAAGGATCACCAATTTCTATTGGGAGATGCCTTGGGTGATTTTTGTCAAGCAAAAACTTAGAGTTTTCAAATGATAAGGAAAATCTATTTTCAGCAAAGCAAGCCTAAGCTCCACTTAGCCAAATGCATATAGATGATAGACTCCACTATACTACCATAGTATCACTTGCCAATACAATTCAAATGTATTGACCCTTGTGGCTGTAACTTGTTATGTTGCAGGTTTGTTTAATATTAGTGAGGTAGGATTACAAGTCTATAACCAACATGTTTGCATGTGGCACTTTGAAGTTGAAGGACCCAATGCTATTGTTAAATTCTGCCGCATTGTAATGAGATAGCCAAATGAGCTATGTAAGATGTAATAAATTATTTTATTCCTGGTTATAAAGTTGTATTATGACCTTTGTTTCTTGATATTACATCTTAACTGTGGATGCTAGCTATTGATCCAGGGACTAGCATTGTAAACACATGGATCTCTACCTTATTAAAGGTTGGGAACCTTACAAAAATATGCCCAGTTGTGCAACAATGAGTTGATCTCTCATGGGTAAAGTAACGCACCTCTACAGAGTGTAAGAACTGTAACTTGTTACTCCCTGTTCCGGGAAGGAGCTACGAACGCGGTAGGAAAGGAACTCTATGAAAGTTCTGGTCAACCTGTGAAGGCTGATTGTCATAGTTTTTCAGAATAAAATCAATCTTTGAAGAAAGATTTACAAAAATTGCATAGTGCCAAGGATTTATAATCCGAGGTGGTAGTTAGAGCATCAAACTTCCCACCTTGCATATAATGAACTTGTTGGGTAACGTTGTTACTCATTCTTTCCTTTGATCCCTTGCTTAGACTCTGAGGATCCCGAAGACGTGCCAATTTATGCAGCCGAATGCCAAGAAGATGTGTTCTACGAGGAACCTGATCTGTCCGGAGGAGTTGAAGGCATGGATTACGAGACCCGCTATGGTGTCGATGAGAACGAGTCCAACTAAGTACCAAGCTAATAGTAACTAACGGAGCCGAGCAACATGAACTCTATAGAATAAGCCGTTGAGCTCAAATCCTAGTCGGAGTTCCTACTTTTAAATTTCCGCTGAACACTTTATATTTTGGTTTGTAAGTTGGATCTTTTGGAAGTCTTGAACTTCCGGTATTGTAATAATAGTAATGTGTGTACATTTGTAATATGGACCCGCAATGTTTCTGTTGTACCACTCTGAGGGATGTGATATTTATGAAACGGTGTTCTGTAGATGTCATGTCAACGACTATAGTGTACTACACATGCAGTGGTATGCTGGGTCATCGCACAGCACATGGCTAGGTCCAAGCCGGTCAAACCTGTCTCTACGAACCACTCTATCCGCCTTATAGCTCGGGAAGCGTCGATGTCGGAGGGAAGGGAGGCCTAGGATCTCCATGTCGAAGTTTCGGCGGCTTCTCCATCGATGATGTCTGGGTACTTTACTTCTCGGCCGACCAGAGGGATATCTGGGCCGTAGAAGTAAGTACGCTGCCAGTTCTTGCAGGACTCGTGGCCGATGATGTCGGGGAAGAGCCGGCCAGGCCGGATCTTGAAGCTAATGGTTCCACAATTTCTAAGTTCGTCCTTGCTGGCCCCGGCTTCGCGCTTGACGGTGAAGAAATATATGAAGAGATCTAGCCTAGATTTAATCCCTAAGTAACCCTCGCAAAGCGCCGCGTAATTTCTAAGCGCTAGGATACTATTGGGAGAAAGGTTCTGTGACTGTACTCAATAATGATTCAAGACGGCAAGGAAGAAGTTAGAGATGGGCAGGGAGACGCCGCGTACCAACTGTGCTTTGAGGTACACGTTTTTTCCGGCTTGGGGAGAAGGTGTGACCTTGCCGGCCGGCACCGCCCGCTAGGCGAACCCCTCCGTCGCGGGGAGGTAGCCTTCGACGATCAACTCTTTGATGTTGCGGTCCGTGATGTCCGAACCGCGCCAGTCGCCTTTGTGGGAGTCGTTTTCCTCCTCCAGCAGCTCCAGCCCTGCTGGATTATGGTTGCCGTCGGTGGCCTCGACCATCGCGGACACGGGGATGACCAAGCCCTCTGGGGGCATGATGACGGAGCTCGCCGGCTTTGCTGTGGCTTCGACTGACGCCACCATCGAAGGAGAGGAGCTGCTGCTGGCCATTGGGTGCGTTTGGAGGTGACTGGTGAGATTGGGAGTTAGGGTTTTTCGTGCGAGGCGCGGAGAGCTCGAGGAGACGCTTGCCTGAGGAAGAAGAAGATGCAGGGGAGAATGAGGTTGAAAAGTAAATTTTCCACCACAATTACTATTTATGATACCCAGCATCAACATTCGTGTAGCTTGATCGGACGGTTGCCGCGTAGACGATGTGTGCGAAGACGTGCATGGAAATTTTGCCACGTACCAACCGTCGCTGCCAACGGTTCGTATCGCTCGCGCAGGAAAAGTGGACATGATTGCGTTCTCTGCATGTGTGGGTTACGAGGCGTTGCTGACCTACGTCTACGTCACCCTAGCTGACATAGGCAGATGAACCATCACATCAGAAGATTCCGGCATGGACGGATCCAGTCCGGCTACGGAAGATTACGATGGATGATTCAGCAATTCTCTGACTTACAAGTTGAAGACGGAGAAAACCTTGCAGGGTTCTTTAGGAGGACTACAAGATATTGCTTGATGATTTGCCGAGATCCATGACGGAGCATTCAACGTGAAGAGGCAAGACGACGCAAGGTCTCGGAGTTCTCCGGGGGCTACTGTTGGGGATATGCTATATGGGTATCCTCATAGCATGTCTCCTATCCGGATAACCCGGGTGGCCCACAGTTGGTAGCATGGCCCATGGCCTGCTAGGCAGCCCAGTTAGATGGATCCAGAAGGGAGGCCCATGCCGGATAAAAGAAGGCTACAGTGGAGTCACCAGCGTACCCGGAGCCTTGGAGTACAAGACACGCTAGACTAGTAATAGATGGTGTAGGACTCTGTAACCTATCCGGATAGGACTTTTCCCTGTAACCCTAGGACCTGGTGACTATATAAGTCAGGCCTATGGGAGCCTTTAGGGCATCGACACATAACCTCGCACAACGAACCTCTCTCTGTAACTCGACGTATTGCCCTTATAGTGATTTATAGCAGGAGTAGGATTCTGCCACCGTTGTGGGATCTGAACCTAGGTAAGTTGTGTTACCTCGTACCCGTCAACCGTCCGCCTTCCACCACGTCTCTAAACATGCACTATGAGGACCCCTCCATGGCGTACTCGTTGGCAATACCACGACAACAGGGAGAGCGGTGCAGCAACCCGTAGATCCAAATGCTAATAGGTATAATGATGGTTACTCGGCCATGATGAATGACGGGTATGAAATGCCGGATCAAGTGTACAATGCAATGGGATCTCGACTAGGAGGCAGAAACATCCAACCGGATGATGCAAGACTAAAGCTTGACCGAATAAAAATGGCAGAGCTTGTCGAGTCACAAGGTCTGTAAGGTCAACCATGTTTTGGCCCAAGGATCATGTGAGAACCGCGAGTGCCAAACTTTCTGCTGGCAAGAGGAACAAAGGCATACGATGGCAACACCAAACCAGAGGATTGGCTTATCGATTACAGAACTACGGTAAAAATTGCGCAGGGTACCCTGATGTGGGCAGTGCGATACGTGCAGCAGATGCAAGAAGGACCAGCGAGGGTGTGGATGAATAACTTGCCATCCAGAAGCATCAATAGCTGGATTGATTTTCAAGAAGCTTTTGTGAGTAATTTCACAAGCACCTACAAGAGTCCGAATCATCCACAACAATTGGCTATGTGCAAACAGAGGTCAAATGAGATAGATAGAGAGTTCCTCACTAGATGGTGTACCATGCGCAATTCTTGCGAGGGGGTAATTGAGTCTCAGGCCATTGCGTGGTTTGCACAAGGATGAAGACATGGAAGTGTGCTATGGCAAAGATTGCAGAGGGATATGCCGGCAAGTTCAGCTGAAACAATAAAAATTGCCGACTCATATGCGCTAGGGGATCCGACTCAGCCCCTGCTCATGTCGGCAGATGGGAACGCGGAGACTCAAACCTACGATGCAGCCGGGTCACAGAGGCGCCAAGAGAGAAGTGAGTACAGAAGCAAAAGGCGGGATGAGAGGACGGATTACAGGTACGGCTCGACTCAAGTTGCCTCTGTAACTCAAGATCATCCTGATGCTGGAAGCAGTCAGCGTCAAAGAACAAGTGGGCAACAGCAATGGGTACCAAAGAATGATGGAAAAAGCCATATGAACAGAAAAAGCCTTGGCAAGAAAGGAAAAAGTACACTTACGAGATGATGTTGGATCAACCATGCAAGTTTCATACGCCGAGTCCAAGTAAGCCGGCAAACCACACACCTCGACAATGTACTTGGTTCCAGGAGGGTGATAGAGTAGACTCGTCAAACCAGCAGCTACCACCACCTCCCCCACCACCATTTACATGGGGAATGCTCAGGTTATTGGTACTAAGCAGAGATATGAGAATCAACAGCCAAGATACTGTAATCAAGAAAGGAGAGAAGCAGTGCATCAAGTGCATGATCCAAGGAATGATGGCGCTAATGTCGGCCATGGAGGCAGAAACGAGTACATAGAGCATCACCAGAGTTACATCGTGTTTGTCACAGAACCGAATGATAAGAAAAGTCAGCAGACACGGATGATGGAAGTGAATGCCACAATGCCAACAATTCCAAAGTATATGCATTGGTCTGAGCAAGAAATAACGTGGAGCATAAAGGATCACCACAAAATCATGACGACTCCAGGAGGGTACGCTCTAGTGCTGGAGCCAACTTTCATGGGCCTAGATATCAATGTGAAGTTCTCCAACATACTGATAGATGATGGTAGTTGCATCAATATCATGTACAAGGATACTAAGCTCAAGCTAGGCATCGCCATGAACATGCTAGAGCCGACTAAGACAACGTTCCATGACACTGTGCCAGGACTATCATGTGAACCAATTAGAAAATTTTGGTTTGATGTCTTATTCGGCAACGGGGAAAACTGTCACACTGAGGCCATAGAGTTCAAAGTGGTAGACCTTGTCAGCTCATATCATGCGTTACTCGGTAGACCAGCTATGGCAAAGTTTATGGCCACCCCTCACATTGCTTATCTAAAGATGAAGTTGTTGGGTCCATGTGGAGTTATTACAGTCGAAGGTGACTACAAGCGATCTATCGCATGCGCCTCAGCCGGCTCTTCGTTGGCCGAGTCTCTGGTAATAGAACAGGAAAAGCAGCAAATGATGGAGGTTGCAGCGTTGGCTAGAGCAGCACAGTTGTCTATGTCGGCACTTACTAACCCGCATGGCAGTGTGTCCTTCCAAGCTATCAAAGTTAGGGTCATCTCGACAAGAAATCCCGCCAGGAGTAGCACTGGAACATCTCAGAAAGCCATCAATCAAACCGTCACTCGAATCCGAGTCAATCTTCATCCCCGCAAGCTAGGAGTCGGATGTTGTGCCAATGGACATTGATACAGGGGCAGGTTCAAGTAACCCGGGGACTGTTCCACAGAACCCGGGGACTGCCAAATCAAACTAGGGGACTCCTTAGGCTATGTTGGCTGAGCCCATGGAAATTGACGAAAAGACAGACCCAACATCAGTGTACCAATTTGGGTGCAGTCGATATTTCACTACTTGAAAGATGGAACTTTGTCAGATGATGAGATATTGGCAAGACAAACAGAAAGAAGGGCAAAATCATACACCATAATCAACAAGGAGTTGTACAAGAGGAGTGTGACAAATGTGTTACAGCGATGCGTTAGCTCAGAGCAGGGCCAAGAGATATTGTTGGATATTCACCAAGGAGAATGTGGGCATCATGCTTCGTCAAGAGCATTGGTAGCCAAGGCATTCTGACATGGATTCTATTGGCTAAGAGCACTCGTGGAGGCACATGATTTAGTAAGAAAATGCAATGGGTGTTAGCGATACACGGCAAAAACACACTTTCCGGCATCAGAGCTAAAGACTATACCAATCACTTGGCCGTTTGCAGTATGGTGCCTGGATATGGTGGGACCATTTAAACCCACGCGTGGCGGCATGACTCACATACTTGTGATGGTTGAAAAATTCACGAAATGGCCAGAAGTGAAGCCCATCAAAAAATCTTGACGGGAAAATAGCTGTCACATTCCCGAGGGATATAATCCTAAGATATGGCTACCCGCATAGCGTAATTATAAGCAATGGCACAAACTTTGACGAAGGATCTTTTGCTCGATTCTGTAGGGACAAACAAATAAGACTTGACGTAGCATCAGTCGCACACCCTGAATCAAAGGGGCAAGTTGAATGAGCTAATGGGCTAGTCCTATCCGGGATAAAACCTTGGCTAATGGAACCACTCCAGAGAACACCTGGTTGTTGGATAGAGGAATTACCTTCAGTATTGTGGAATTTAAGAACAACTCCGAATCGATCAACTGGCTATACGCCATTCTTCCTCGTTTATGGGGTAGAAGCAGTTTTGCCTACTGACATAGAGTATGACTCGCCAAGAGTGAGGGAATATATAGAAGTCGAGGTAAAAGAAGCTCGGGAAGATGGAGTTGATTTACTCCAAGAGGCTCGAGAGCTAGCACTATCCAGATCCGCCATATACCAACAAAATCTCCGATGCTATCATAGCCGGAAAGGCCACCCACGTGTATTCAGTGAAGGAGATTTGGTGCTCAGACTAGTGCAATGCACAGCTGGGATGCACAAGTTATCACCCCCATGGGAAGGTCTATTCATTTTAAGCAAGTCACTATACAATGATTCATATTATCTAATAGACGCCCGCGAGGCACAAAAGAATAAGGCGGATAGGTCAGGTGATGAAACCAAAAGGCCGTAGAATGTGGCATTGCTTCGTCCTTTCTATACCTAGGGAAAGCAATGTATGTATATCTCAAACTCTCATATGTCAGACGCTTATGACGACTGTGTGCTAATAATAAAAATGGTATGACTCGAAAAATTGACTCGGGGACTCCCCCTCATCTTTATTGTTTTCCATCCTTACATCGGTTGGCACGGTCGCCTAAACTTATCTCAGAATAGTAATGTATACTAGCCTAAGGTCACCTCTTCGACTATGTTGTTGTCTGAAAACACGGCTTCATGGCAAGCAAGAGAAAAAGGCCAAGGACGGGTAAACATGAACATCGGGTAAGCAAAGGAAAAAATGCGAGCCGACCCTATGTATATTTACAACTAACCCATTGCAGGATATGTCGGCCTATATGTCGAATGACTCTAGGTCAAGTTGCTTAGTTTCATAACCGCTAACTTGATCCTTATGATTTTGAGACTCTAATGTCGAACGCCAAAAAAGGTAGACAAGAGCCAAAGCCAAGGGATAAGGGAAACGACAAATGAAACTCGGGGACTTGCCCCTCAGTGATTCGCATTCCAGCCAAAATATAAGTTTTCGCCTTCACAAAGGCACACAACCAAAAGAACTGCGGTACTCATTACATCTGCACCTGGGATACCGGGGATATCATAAAACTTAAGTGTTTTTTATCTAGCTTAAGAGGCAGCTAGACTCGGAGGGGCTTCATCAGGATTAGAACTCGGCGCATCATCAGGCTCACTTGAGTCATTTATGTCGGCCGAAGCAGCCACATTTGACTCGGTTTCTTTGCTATGAGCAGCACCTTCTTCAGCAAGTCCTTCGGCAGGCTCGGCAGTGTCAAGGAAACTTGGCCCATCGCACCAAGCATGAACGAAGGCATATTCGACCATGGCATAAGCTCGCTCATAGTGCTTCTTGATAATCTCTGCATCATGGGTCCACTTGCCTTCGGCCCTCATGTTCTGCAGAACATCAAGGTTGATGTCTTCATACCAGCATAGCACGAAGGACAAGGCCTTGTCTGCAGTAGCGCAGCCGGCTGATTCACGCCATTGGTCTAGCCGTTCCTTAGAAAGCAACAGCCTGGACACGAGTGAGTCAATAAGTTGAGGAGGATCCTCATCCGGCCAGAGCATCCTGAAGGCGTGGATTGCCGACTTAAGTAAGTTGACCCCACATGACTTCAGGGTGTTCACCCGCTCGGAAAGTGCAACCAAGTTCTCATCAATGGTCACCTCGCCATCAGCCGGCTGACCAGACTCGGCTCGTACCTTCTTTATGGCCCTGAGGGAAAACATGTTGGATTCAGGGAAGTTCTCTGCAAGGAAAGAAGGAATTGTCAAAGAGCAAAATATAGAGATAAGAGCAAAAGCGCAATGAAAAGAGTAAGAACTCAATACCGATAAACGAGTTGATGCGGCTGAGTTTGGACTGCCAGGTCTTGGATTTGGTGCTAAGAGCATCAAGATCTTGTTGAGCCGAGTCTAAAGCTGACTCAGCCTCCGTGAGAAACTTGTCCATTTTCTCAGCTTTACCAGAGAATTGTCCTTCCTTCTCAGCAAATTCCTGGCGCATGCCCTCGAGCTCAAACCGATGCTTCTGCTCCATATTCGTGATTTGCTGTTTGAGCCGAGTCACCTCATCTCGCTCCTTCTGGAGCTCGATCTAGTGCTGCCTTGCTTGTTTGAGACAGTGTCCCATTAGTTCCGGCATGGAAACACTATCCCGGAGTTGTTCTACGAGCAAAAGTTTCTTGGCTACTCCGAGATATAACAAATTGACAAGGAAAACCTAAATCTAGGTAGCTATAAAATTTATGAGGAAAAGAGCAATACCTTCAGCGTCTGAGATTTGCTGGTGAAGCGCGTCCACGGTAGATTGAGCAGTGGCTGCAAAACAAGAGTACTAAGAGAAAATTAGCATGAAAAGAAAGACAACCAGTCAGAGGGAGGCCGAGTAAGAAGATATACCTCGGCCTTGGTTCTCAACAATGAGATCGTGGTGATCAGCAGCAAGCTTCTGGTACGTCCATAGCAGGCTCTGGTGTACCTTGGTGCGCTTATTGTGCGTGATCTGTGAGAAGAGACGTGAGCAAGAAGTCTGTAATAAGTCAAGATATTCAATCCCGGCAGAAAATAAAAAGAGATGCATTTTAGTTCTAAGCTTACAGCCGAGTAAGTTCCTTACTCAATAGTAACCTCGGGGCTAGGGCTCAAATTTTCAACACAGAATCTTGGCAATTAGAAGAAAAATACATGCCTTAATTATGATCTTACAGCCGAGTAACTGCTTTACTCGACAGTAACCTCGGGGACTAGGGAATATATGGATATAAAAATACTCAGAATGTAAAGGAGTAAAACAGCTGCATACCTCATTAACCCGATGAACCTGCGTCATGATCTCAATGGTTTGATAGGTCATCTCCGACACAGTCTTGGGGCCTAGCTGCACTTGCTGCTGACCAGAACCCGAAGGAAGGCCGGAGTTCACTTCATGATCGCCCACATCGTTCCACTCAAGAGCAAAGGGCTCAGTAGAACCAAGGCTATGCCCGCTAAGCGTTCAAGTAAGGACTTGGAGCTTCTTCAAAGCCGCTCCTACAGCGACACGATTGGCAGCGGGGCTAGCGTGCAAAGTGTTGGCTCCAGGAGCGTCGCCGGATCCAAGAGCAGCCACAGATTTACCCAACAGACCCGCCAAAGCAGGTGTATTTGTTGATGTGGTTGGCTTCTTATGCGGAGCTGAGCTTGGGCCAAAACTCAAGGTCTGCTGTTTGGAACCCGTCGCTTTGACGGACGCAGTCCGAGTCTGGTCAGCCGGAGCAGGTCGGGTCTGTATTTTCTATGCTGGTGGTGGAGGAGTATGTCTCCTGCTTTGTTGCTACGGCGGAGGAGCCGAGTGAGCAGGCTGAATAACTGGCTGGGAAGAAGAGGTAGAATTTTCCTTTGGTTCACTGGCAAGGGGAGCTGTAGTAGACACATTCTAGGTGGACTCGGCGCCGATGTTGCTAGCACCGGGTCCCAAGTTCAAACTATCAGAGGAAACTGGCGATGCAGGCCGAGTCTCCCCTGCAGATTGGGCTGCCGGGTCAGCTTCAGGTTGAGGCTCGGAAGCCTCAACCATAGAAGCAAAGACCTGAACAGGGATCTGTGGCTCGGGAACGACACGAGCAGGGGAGACTGGCTTGGAGATCGAGGATGTCATACAAGTGGCAGACTGGTTCATGGACATGGCAACGCTGAAAACAAAAGCAAAAGCTCATAAGGGGAGCACCCTAAGAAAAAGGAGGAATATCAGGCAGCGAAACTTACCTGGAAACGACGGGTCGAAGGTACGCGTCAACCAACTTTATAAGTCTTGCGGGGCTGCAAAGTCCCAGCATCAGGGGCCGTGTCAGCATCGACCCGGCGCTTCTTGGACGGTTGAGCATCACTGGTGGAGGCTCCATGCCGCTTACCTGGCTTGGCAGCAGGGATCTTGCCGCGACCATCGGTAGTGAGAGGAGCAACCTCATGTACTGATGCGACCATCGGTAGAGAGAGGACCAATGGGCATGAAGCATTCCAAATCAAATTCATCCTCGTCTTCATCATATCGATCGCCATAATAACCAATGGGAGGAACGGTACTGTCATCAACCAGGTGCACAAGATTCTGCAAAAATCAAATACAAGAAAGACGAGTAACATATGTCAAGTGGATGCAGAGTAAAAAAATATGTCGGCAAGATCTAATTTCTCGGAAGCTTACCCAAGGAATGAGTCTATTGCAGCTGAAGGGAGGACAACTCCAAGTCCAGTTGTCCGACAGCGTCAGCTTGAAGATGGATCTGACTCGACGAGCAACAACGTCGTTGGGAAGCTCAAAGGTAGAGTGGCGAGTGGGATCATGCGGACCGCTCATAAAGCAGATTTTGTGACACCTGGCTTGGATGGGGCTGACTCGGCGGCTGATGAATGTGCACATCAAGTCCTCCTCATTCAAATTGAACCCCTCTTTCGGGTCAAGCAACCTCTCAATGAAAGTATGAGCCTCGTTCACCGCCGGATACTTGTCCCGTGGATCAAACTTCTAGAAGTCCTTGTTAGGGACTTCGTATTTAAAGGGGGGAAGATGAATGAAATCGTTGTTCCTAGTATTCTTGATATAGAAGAAAGTTCTATGCCATTTCTTGCAAGAATCTAAACCCGTGACTCGGGGGAAAATGGATCTCCTCCTAGGCGTGATGCTAGCAGCACCACACTGGGTAGGCCTTTTCTCTGAAGAGGGGACACCAGGATCAGGAAAAACTTGGATGTGAAAGTTAAAGTACTTGGCCCAGAGAAGAACTGTGGGCCAAAGACCAAGATAACCCTCATAGGCAGAAATGAAGCAAGACAAGGAGCCAATAGCGTTGGCGTTGAAATTATGCGTTTGCAAATGAAAGGTCGACAAAAAAGATTTGAATAAATCACTGACAGGGAGAGCAAACCGCGCTCAAAGTGAGACAGAAAAACCACACGCTCATCAGGCTCGGGCTTGGGAGAAATCTCACCAAGAGGGAGGCGGCACCCAACGCCTAGGGTAATGCGCCTAGTGGAGCGCATCCACTCGATTTCTCGGGAGGAAACCTCCGAGCCCTCCCAGGCACCGTGCTCACCAGCGGTCTCATGCTCCTCAACCTCCTCGCCGCTGTCGCGGGCATCCATGTACTGCAATGCCTCTGGCGCTTCCTCCGTCGGAAGTGACCTGGACTGCCAAGGACCCGTTAAGGGATCGAAGAAGAAAGAGGGCAGAGGAAAGCTCCTATCCAGTGATGCAAGCAAGAAGAAGAGCAATGGGGCAGTTGGAGATTGGAGCGGCGTAAGGAAAAAGAAGGGTGGGGGGAAACTCAAGCGGCAGGACGGTTTATTCCCCCCACGCCCCTACTTAAGGGAGAGTTAAAACCCCAAGTGTGGGATCACAATGTGCCGTGTGGCCAAGTAGTGGTCTTATACACGGCTAAAGGATGCATCGTAATGCGCCACGTGTGTGATACAGGAAACAGGCCACACCACATCCCACAGCGAAGGACCCAAGGTGCTGTGCGATGGGACTACCATAGTGACGGGTGTTACTGCGCCACCGTCACTGTGCTATCAGGATTTGAGACAAATTTGAGGCAAACCGCTATGATTACAATCTGTTAGTGACTAAGGTTAATATAAAAAGCAGAAGATGACTCGGCGAAGCCAAAGATGACTCGGCAAAGATCAAAAGACCTAGACTCGGTAGTATAGATCAAGTTCGAGCCAAATAGGCTATTGAGCATGCGAAATATAGAAGAAAAATAGAAGTTCTAGATGCATTAAAGGAACCTGGAGATGCCTAACAGCAAAACCTGCTAGGCCTCACCAGCTTCGGGGACTAATGTCAGGGGGATAACCCCGGTAGGGTCATAAGGGGTAAAACATTACCCAGCTTGTCTTATGCCGAGTCAAGAAAATACCATCCAGATCTTAACGGCCAGGATATGAAGCCTGTGTAAGGCTGACATAGAAAGTATGTCGGCCCGCGTAGGACAAGGAAGTTTAACTTGTAGGGAATGGCAAGCCTGATCTCACGAGGGCCAACCGAGTTAGGAAGGACGTGTGGCCCCTTTCCAAGTAAGATCCAGGAGGGACCATGCTAAAGAATGGTGAAAAGAGAAGGGCGTCGCAGGGTGACAACAAAGGAGCCGGGTGATGCTAAAAGCACGAGGTGACGTATAAAGCAGCGTATGATGCCGTAGAGCTCGTGTCTACGTATGGGAGGATCGTTGGCTATATAGCTTTCCCGATCGAGTAAAGGGCCTAGGGCTGGCCCCATGACCCAGCTCGCATAGTAAGGACAAAGATCCAAACAGTAAACCCTATGGCCCAAACTGTAACCTAGCTATTCCCGTTGCCTATATAAGGAGGGGAATATCTAGAGTTTAGAGAGAGACGCAACTAGTGCCACATGGCTATGCTAAAATATCTCAAGGAGCACTTGTAAGTTCCAAGGAGAAATAAAATCATAAGTCTGGAGAGTTCATCGTGTGCGGCTGGACCGTGCACACCCTCCCCGGTTACCTCAAGCATCCATTCAACCCCAACTTAAGCCTACCCATGGCATCTATCATGACACCAAAATGACAACCACTAGCTTGAGGATAGCTCCACAACTTAATTGAAGGCCCCAAGAACACACCACCAAGGGCACACAATCGTATAGGGTTCCAAAAACCCAAGAGGTACAAGCTTCAATGAATTCACCAACCAAATCCTCCGAGGAGAACTCAAACCGATGCACCAAATGCAGAAGGCAAGAACACAACAAAGATGCTCCAATCCCTCACTCTCAAGTTCCAACAAAGCTACAAAGATATTGGGGGAACAAGAGAGGAATAATCAATGAGTAACACAAAATCCCCCAATATCTAGATCCCAAAGAATCACTCATAAAGAGATGATTTGGTTTGGTCAAATTGTAGATCTAGATCTCCTTTATATTCCTTTCAAATATTGGCAAGAATCATTGGAGGGGAATAAGAGAATAAAGATCAACATATAAAGAAAATGGGGTAAAAGGCTTGAAGAAATAGAGAGGAAAAAGTAGTAACTAATAAAAGAGGATAAAGGGGGATATTTAAAGAGGCCTAGATTTTATGCCCATTGGGGCGATTTTACGGACTGGGCCGGTAGTACCGGACTGGGTCAGTACTACAAGACCATGTCCAAGCGAAACAACCCAGCAAGGGATAGCGCGGGAGGAATCATAGGTCAACACAAGGCGGCAGAGCAAGCGAGAGAGAGAGCTGAGTAACCACGTGACAGGGCATCGAGCGAGCAACACGCTAGCGGGCGGCAGCACTCGTGCGAGGCTAGCAGGGAGGCTGCGCACTGATACGTCGAAAACGTATATATAATTTTTGATGTTTCATGCTTGATTAGTATCTACTTTTATTTGCTTTGTCTACAATTTGAGGTGTTTTTATATCTTTTCTGGAACTAACCTATTATCAAGTTGCCACAGTGTCAGTTGCCTTTTTTCTTCTGTTTTTGGTTCCAGAAAGGCAGAAAATCAATATTCTCGAAATTGGACAGGAGAAAATCCAAAGTCAATATCTTTCCGTGATGGACACGAATCCAGAAGACGAGACGGAGACGCGAACTAGGGCGGCCAAACCCCCCTAGGCGCGGGTGGGCCCTGCCCCGCGCCTGGGCAGGGTGTGGCCCCCCTGGTCGCCTCTTCGCCTATAAGAAGCCCCCGACGCAGAAACCCTAAGTACCCGATCAATATTCCACGAAACCTTATGTAGCCGCCACCACTGTCGTCCCTAGATCAGGGGGGTCTGAAGTTCTTCCCAGAAATCATCCTGGAGGCCTTCTCTCCGGTATGATGCGTGAGTAGTTCCACCTTGGACTATGGTGTAGGGGTTCGTAGCATGGAAAACAAAAATTTTCTATCGCATACAAACAAACAAGCCAAGATCTATCTACTAGATTGTAGCAACGAGTCGATGGAATAACTTACCCTCGAAGATTCCAAAGCGGTTAACGAGAGCAGATTCTCGTGGGTGATGTAGTCGTACTCTTTCCGATCTCAAGATCGCGTAGACGATCCTTCCGGCGCTGCGTTCCGGCAGCGCTTCCGCAGTAGGTCACACGTTCGGTACTCGACGAAGACCTTCCTCTCCCTTGTTCCAGCAGGCAGCGGAGGTTGTAGCACTCTCCTCGCGATTCCGGCAGCACAACGGCGTGGTACCGGAAGTAGAGGGGAAATCCCGCAGGGCTTCGCCTTAAGCCGGAGCGAGTATGGTGGATTATGAGAGAGGGCTATTAGTGGTCTAGAGATTTAGACACACCAATTAGAAGGCTCTAAACCGCAGGCTAAAGCAATTAGAAGCTCTAAACCAAACGGCTCTAAACCGGAGATTAGAGGTAGAAACTTGTGTGTCTCAAGGAGGAGCCCTGCCCCTCCTTTTATAGGTGGAGGGGCTAGGCGCGCCAGGGAGGGAGGGAGTCCCTCCCCAACTCGGCCTAGGGCTGGGCGCCGGCCAAGGAGGAGAGGAACTCCTCCTCCAAGTTGGTTTCAACCTCCTCTTGCTTGTTTCCCACAGTTTCCTGTTTCCCACAGTTTCCTGTTTTCCACAGTTTCCTGTTTTAGCCGTTTGACTTTCAAACTGGAAATTTGACTTTCATGTTTTTGGAACAGCAAGAACACTTAGTACATGATGCAATCATTAAATGACACACTCATGTACCCTCCCCCCCCGGAGTGCCGGACAATCCGGAACCTTCTAGAACATTCCCGATGAAAACACCGGAATCATTCCCGAACTCCGAAACGGGACTTTCCTTATATGAATCTTATTCTCCGGACCATTCCGGATCACCTCGTGATATCCCGGATCCCATCCGAGACTCCGAACAACATTCGGTCTCTTTATCATAATACCATAACTACTCAAAACAACGTCGAATCCTTAAGTGTGTCTCCCTACGGTTCGTGAATTATGCGGACATGATCGAGACTCTTCTCCGAACAATAACCAATAGAGGAATCTAGAAATTCATATGGCTCCCACATATTTCTACGATTACTTTGCGATCGAATGAACCACTTACATACGATACCAATTTCCCTTTGTCTCACGATAGTTTACTTATCCGAGGTTTTGATCGTCGGTATCTCTGCATACCTAGTTCAACCTCGTTACCGATAAGTACTCTTTTCTCGTTCCCGTGATATGTGATCCCTTGTGAGCCAGTCACATGCTTGCAAGCTAATTGGATGACATTTCACCGAGAGGGCCCAGAGTATATCTATCCGTCATATGGATGGACAAATCCCACTCTTGATCCATGTGTTTCAACCAATACTTTCTGAACACTCAATGCCACCTTTATAGCCACCCTGTTACGGTGTGGTGTTTGATGTCATCAAAGCATCCATTCGGTAAAGGTGATATGCATGATCTCATGGTCGAAGGAATTAGGTTACTATGTATCAGAAAGCATATAGCAATTGAACTATTGAAATGACTTGATCTTTATGCTACGCTTATCTATAGGAGTATGTCCATCACATCATTCTCCTAATGATATGATCCTGTTGTTAATAACATCTCTATGTTCATGATCAGGAAACCATGATCATATATTAACCAACAAGCTAGTTTAACAAGAGGCTTTACTAGGGACTCTTATTTTAGTTTACAAATCACACAAGTATTAATGTTTCCGGTTAATACAATTATAGCATGGTATGTAAACATTTATCATAAGTGTGAAGATATCATAATAACCACTTTATTATTGCCTCTTGGGCATATCTCCAACAGTCTCCCACTTGCACTAGAGTCAATAATCTAGTTTCAAATCTTTGTGTATTCAACACCTATGGCTTTCCGGTGTTGTATGTACACGATTGCTAGTGGTCAACTGATCTCCGGATCTGACACTTCCAGGTCCGTGTGTAATTGCATGTCTTTGCGTCTCTACGCATCACTCATTCTCTAATGAGATGGCTTCGTACAAATTTGGTCCTTTGGTGTGACCTTTAGTTCTTTTGGGGTTAAAACATGTTGATAATATTGTCGTACAATATATCTTCATAGTATTATCCCGCTGTGAACTACACCTAGTTTGATAACAAACTACTTGACACAAATGCCCTCTTTAGCTGCTATTATAGCAGTCATATACTTAGCCTTTTGTTGTAGTATCTGTCACAATGTCTTAACTTTGGAACTCATCCAAATCCATTATGGAACTCACTTTCCATTATATTGTGCCACCTCTAGTTTAGATTGAGATAAACTTAATTTGTACTTTGCGACAAAACTAGTATCAATGTAGTACTTTTACAATGAACTAACCATCTATTTGTCACTTCTACAAATAATATACTCTTAGTTCTTCCAAAAGATCATAAGAATATCCTTACTATTGTCCAATGATCATCTTACGAATCATTCTGGTATATGCTCACAATATTTAGAGCATAGGACATATCTGGATTTGTACATATCACAGTATGATTGATATAAATATTCTTTGTGATTTCATACATCAAGTATCAATCTATACTTGATTATTTGTTTCACTTTACCAAATGTCAATACACTTGAATATATCATCAACATTGAACTCATTCAATCCTTTCTGTGCGACAAGAACCTCTCTTGTAGTTTCTATATTGAACTCATTCAATATCTTGTCTATGTACTTCTGGCACAACCATATTAGCGTCTATTGATGCCAAATATTTGGGTTTTGCCTAAGTCTTTCATCGGGATGAAATTCTTAATATGTGTTAATAAAAGATACATTATTTCCAATCAACAATATGTCTTCCACATAATGTATTAGAAACATGTCTTAGCGCTCCCACTTAATTTCTTGCAAATGCAAGCATCTTCATTGTCTCTAATGAACTTTTAAACTCCTTTAATAGTTTCATCATAGTGAAGATTCCAACTCCGCGATGCTCACTTTAACCATTGAAGTTTGCATATGCTTTTAGCATCCTTTGAATTAACAAAACCCTATGGACCGTGTTATGCACATGTCCTAGGTAACGATTCTATTAGAAGAACTTGTTTTGTTTATTCAACTACCATATAACAAAATTATATGTAGTGGTTGCTACATTAATCCGTCTAGACTAAGTATCGCTATGAAATATTAGATCTTGTCATAGTCAACCTTTGAACATTGTTGTGAACTTTTTCCCAACATGTCGACTATTTCATAGATGTGCAACATCCATGTCTATTTATTTATAGATCCAAACACAACTGTAAGGTCTTACACCTTTCTCGAGGGTCCTTCAAGTTCAAAACTTGATTTCTCGTGTATGGAACTATCACGGATTTTATGGCTTCAAGCCATTTGACGGAGTCAGGGCCCATCATCACTTCTTTGCATGTAGTCCGTTCATTATTCTCAAATAATGATTCAACCCTCAAATCTTGGTATTTGATTGTTTACTTGACCTACTTGTTTCAATAGGAACTTAGATCTTCGTGACCACAACCCCTGGAAGCACGTGAGCCATGAGCATTGTTGCTGCCTCCGAAACACTTTTCGGCGCTGCGCAACTCTGCACATACAGCTAAGGTTCTTTTAACCTTATCAAAGTTCTATTGTCCTCCCACTTAACTTTTCACGAAAAATTCCTTCTCAAAGAAACTTGACGTTTTAAGTGACAAACACTTTTGTCTCTGATGTTATGGAGGATTACTTAACAGTTATACAAAGACAGGTTCATCCGACTTTGGTTGCACACATCTTTCTTATGCATAGCATACCAATGTTTAAGAAAGGACAACTTGGGTTTTATCCCAAACCATAACTTTATATGGTGTCATTTCAACGGATTATGATGGAGCTCTTTTCAGTGGAAAAACGGTAATCTCTAAAGCTTTTAATCTTAAAATATAATGGCAGTTTTATGAATTACACCTTCGATCTTACCATGTCAAACAAGGTTTAATTACATATCTCGAGCGCTCCATACTCTTATGGTGTTTCGGGAAAATGTAAATCCACGGAACGATTCCTTAAATATTAGGTATTATGCTAAACTTGTAACTTAAATATCTTCCTTTATGATCTTATCATAAACTATTCATATTCTTGTTACAATGATTTTGCACTTCATCTTGAAAGTCTTTGAACTTTTCCAAATATTTCACACTTCATCCTTATTAAGTAAATATTCATATATTCACTCAAATTTTCGGAGAAGGCATATGAAGTTGAAATCCACCGCTCTTGACTACACATAATGGACTTCGTACAACAATATGTACAAATTCCAATAAGCTAGTCTTTCGTTCCCTTTTGGCCTATGAACGAAGTTTTAATTATCTCTAGGAAAGTTTCACAAGCGTCATGTGATCAAAAATCAAAAGAATCCAAAATTCCATCCACATGGAGTTTCTTCATGTTTTCTTTCCAATATAATTTAAACGGCGATGTCACTTCCTAAGTGACCTTTCAATCAATTTGTCTTTCGACATTTTTAGCACTAGTTTTATGGATGTGATTTCTCCAACAAAATTTTGTGAATCATCCATCTTTTATGGATTACGGCAATTAATTGAACAACCCTTTTGTTCTCATAATACCTGATAAAACAAATCTTGAAGGCAAGCTTTGATGTTTAATGAGCAACACAATAACCTTTTATTTGTTCTCGATGAACATCATCACATATTCTTTTGCTAGTTACTTAGGCCATTGTAGTTCATGAATTCTGTTGTTTCGTATGACGATTCACACCAACAAATTCAGTATCAAATACTTAATAACCACATTGTTTAATAAGCAAAGAATATAGCCATAACATGTATATCATCTATATACTTAAACTGAACAATTCTAGTCCTTTCTTTTCTGCCATATATTTATGAGATTCTCTTTCAATATTTCCTTTTCTGTTTGAAAGAATCTATCAACATCAATAGTGGAGTCATACATATGACACATAGTCCAAAACATGTATAGTTAAATACCAATGTCTTTGGACTTGCACTTTGAAGTAGATCACCATCATCAAATGTTTGGTGTTCTTTCAAATTCCTTTCTTTAGTAATCTCTTGGTGTAGTAAACATTTTACCTACATCAAATATTCACCTTCATCATGGAATCGTCCATGATCAAGCTACTTTTAGCTTATAACGATGAATTATGAGTATAATGTTGCTATCCAAAACCTTTTGGAGGACTAGGACAACAAGTGTCTACAACCCTTTGCAAATTCTCATCAAAATATGAGAACATGAACTTTGCCATATTATACTCTATCATGTTGCAACCAAAACTTCGTTTCAGATATCACAATATCTTCCACACATCATGGTTTCTGAAACAACTCTTTCAGATCCTAGATAACCTTGATATTAAGAGAATCCTTTGAATATCAAGAATCATGGAGACAAACATGATACTTATATACTAACACTTGGAATTGTTACTCTTGATTTAATACTAATTATTAAACTTCATGGAGTAACCGGAACTTACTGAAAGTTTGCAATAGGACTTTTAAACTTTAGATTAACACTTCAAAACAATACGATACCAGTTCGTAAAGTAACTAACCAGAATTCTATAGTTCTATCATCTCAATTATAACTAAGCGCAAGGTGGTAAACGGATGCCAATGACTACAACAACTATGCAAATTCACTTTGATTTAGTTTATGATAAATTGAGTTCCAATTAATAATTAAATTAATCTAGGTGAACTCCCACTCAAAATAATATCCCTCACATTGTTTTAGTGATCACACAAACCAAATCCACCACATCAAAACCGATCATCACGAGAGTTGATATAGCTTCAATGGCGAACAATCAACATGTTCATCATATCTACTATATGACTCATGCTCTACCTTTCGGTAGTCCGTGTTCCTGAGACCATGTCTGTACATTCTAGGCTCGTCAAGATCAAACCTTAGTTTCTGCATGAGCAAATCTGGCTTGCTCACGTTGTATACACTTGCAGAATCTAACACACCCGATCATCACGTGGTGCTTCGAAACAACAAGCTTTAGCAACGGTGCTAACTAAGGGTGAACACTTTATGACTTGAAATTCATGTGCATGAGGGATCATCTTATAATGCTACCGTCGTCTACTAAGCAATACAAGATGCATAAAGGATTAACATCACATGCAATTCAATAATATGTGATATGATATGGCCTTTCTTCTTTGTGCTTCCGATCTCCATCTTCTAGCACGAACATGATCTCCATCATCACCGGCATTGCATCAAGGTCAATGACGCCTCTCCATGGTTGTCGTCCACCGGCTTCAACTATTACAACTACTTTGAATAGACACACGGGTCTTAACAGAAATTAAAGACAACCATATGGCTCCTGCCGGTTGCCAACTTACAATAAGGAACATTGCATACATCATATATAATCACAATCATGGCCATATCACATCACTACACACCCCTGCAAAACAAAGTTAGACGCCTCTAATTTTCTTTGCATGTTTTACGTGGTTTGGGGCTTTCAATAAGTGTCGTTCTAACTTACGAACAAGAACCACAACATTGATACTAGTATTGTCAATCACCCGTTGTAAATTGGATCTTAACTATGCTAGGAGAAACAGGCACCCGCAAAGCCACTTATGCAATACAAGTTGCATGTCAAGCGTGGAGCAAGTCTCATGAACGATGTCATGTAAGGTTAGCCCGGGCCGCTTCATCCCAACATACCGCAAGATGCAAAGTACACAAGAAGCAATCGACAATAAAAGCATCAACGCCCACAATGACCATTGTGTTCTACTCGTGCAACAGATCTACATATAGACACGGCTCTGATACCACTGTAGGGGTTCGTAGCATGGAAAACAAAAATTTTCTATCGCATACAAACAAACAAGCCAAGATCTATCTACTAGATTGTAGCAACGAGTCGATGGAATAACTTACCCTCGAAGATTCCAAAGCGGTTAACGAGAGCAGATTCTCGTGGGTGATGTAGTCGTACTCTTTCCGATCTCAAGATCGCGTAGACGATCCTTCCGGCGCTGCGTTCCGGCAGCGCTTCCGTAGTCGGTCGCACATTCGGTACTCGACGAAGACATTCCTCTCCCTTGTTCCAGCAGGCAGCGGAGGTTGTAGCACTCTCCTCGCGATTCCGGCAGCACAACGGCGTGGTACCGGAAGTAGAGGGGAAATCCCGCAGGGCTTCGCCTTAAGCCGGAGCGAGTATGGTGGATTATGAGAGAGGGCTATTAGTGGTCTAGAGATTTAGACACACCAATTAGAAGGCTCTAAACCGCAGGCTAAAGCAATTAGAAGCTCTAAACCAAACGGCTCTAAACCGGAGATTAGAGGTAGAAACTTGTGTGTCTCAAGGAGGAGCCCTGCCCCTCCTTTTATAGGTGGAGGGGCTAGGCGCGCCAGGGAGGGAGGGAGTCCCTCCCCAACTCGGCCTAGGGCTGGGCGCCGGCCAAGGAGGAGAGGAACTCCTCCTCCAAGTTGGTTTCAACCTCCTCTTGCTTGTTTCCCACAGTTTCCTGTTTCCCACAGTTTCCTGTTTTCCACAGTTTCCTGTTTTAGCCGTTTGACTTTCAAACTGGAAATTTGACTTTCATGTTTTTGGAACAGCAAGAACACTTAGTACATGATGCAATCATTCAATGACACACTCATGTACCCTCCCCCCCGGAGTGCCGGACAATCCGGAACCTTCTAGAACATTCCCGATGAAAACACCGGAATCATTCCCAAACTCCGAAACGGGACTTTCCTTATATGAATCTTATTCTCCGGACCATTCCGGATCACCTCGTGATATCCCGGATCCCATCCGAGACTCCGAACAACATTCGGTCCCTTTCTCATAATACCATAACTACTCAAAACAACGTCGAATCCTTAAGTGTGTCTCCCTACGGTTCGTGAATTATGCGGACATGATCGAGACACTTCTCCGAACAATAACCAATAGAGGAATCTAGAAATTCATATGGCTCCCACATATTTCTACGATTACTTTGCGATCGAATGAACCACTTACATACGATACCAATTTCCCTTTGTCTCACGATAGTTTACTTATCCGAGGTTTTGATCGTCGGTATCTCTGCATACCTAGTTCAACCTTGTTACCGATAAGTACTCTTTTCTCGTTCCCGTGATATGTGATCCCTTGTGAGCCAGTCACATGCTTGCAAGCTAATTGGATGACATTTCACCGAGAGGGCCCAGAGTATATCTATCCGTCATATGGATGGACAAATCCCACTCTTGATCCATGTGTTTCAACCAATACTTTCTGAACACTCAATGCCACCTTTATAGCCACCCTGTTACGGTGTGGTGTTTGATGTCATCAAAGCATCCATCCGGTAAAGGTGATATGCATGATCTCATGGTCGAAGGAATTAGGTTACTATGTATCAGAAAGCATATAGCAATTGAACTATTGAAATGACTTGATCTTTATGCTACGCTTATCTATAGGAGTATGTCCATCACATCATTCTCCTAATGATATGATCCTGTTGTTAATAACATCTCTATGTTCATGATCAGGAAACCATGATCATATATTAACCAACAAGCTAGTTTAACAAGAGGCTTTACTAGGGACTCTTATTTTAGTTTACAAATCACACAAGTATTAATGTTTCCGGCTAATACAATTATAGCATGGTATGTAAACATTTATCATAAGTGTGAAGATATCATAATAACCACTTTATTATTGCCTCTTGGGCATATCTCCAACATATGGGTCCATGTAGTAGCTAGATGGTTGTATCTCCTCCTTTGTGCTTTCATGTATAGATCTTGTGAGCTCCGTTCATGATCAAGATCTAATCTATTTGTAACCATGCATGTTGTGTTTGCGGGGATCCGATGGATATTGAGATTATTATGTTGGTTTGATTAATGGTTTTGTCTTAATGATTCTATCATGTCTGTGTTGTTTGTGATATTGCATGCTCTCCGTTGTTAGTAGCTATCTTGGCCAAGTAGTTGCTAGTGACTCCAAGAGGGGGTATTTATGCTTGATAGTGGGTTCATGCCTGTAGTTTCCAAGGGAAGTGACAATAATCTCTTCAGTTGTATATGTGTTGTTGCTACTAGGGAGAAAACAATGGTCTCTTGTTCATGGAACATGTGGACTGTTTACCTTACACACTTTGCTTAAAGCAGTTGTCTGTTGCTTGCAACTTAATACTGGAGGGGGTTCGGATGATAACCTGAAGGTGGACTTCTAGTCATAGATGCAGTTGGATGGCGGTCTATGTATCTTGTTGTATTGCCCAATCGAATCTCATAGGATCTTTCTGACTAGTAATTGCATTTTTATGCCTTGCTCAGTTCCTGTCAATTGTCCTGCTGTAATTTGTTTACCCTTCATGCCATGTTGTTTATCTAAGGAGAGCACCTCTAGTGAACTATGGACCTCGGTCCAATCTTTACCATTGATACATCTTCCACTGTTGCTGCAAACCATTACCTTCCACACCATACGTTTAATCCTTTGTTACAGCAAACCGGTGAGCTTGACAACCTCACTGATTCGTTGGGGCAAATTCTTGAGTTTGTGTTGTGCATGTCTCCGCGTTGCTTGCAACACCTGTGTGACGTTTCCTTCCTCCTAATGGTTTGATAACCTCGGTTTCTTACTGAGGGAAACTTGTTGCGGTGCTGCTTCATACCTTGCTCTTGGGGTTTCCAACGAAGCGTCCCACAACAAGTGGTGGGCGCCATCAAGCTATTTTCTAGCGCCATTGCCGGGGAGGCTAAGGATGTCTTCACTAGGGGAGTCCTTCACTTCCTTTCTCTTTAATTTGTTTTTAGTTTGCTTTGTTTCTTTTGCTTGGTTTTGTTTGCCTCTTTCCAAAAAACCCAAAAAAATTAGTCTAGTTTGGTTTGCTTTCTTTATTCAAAAACACAAAAAAATTAGTTCATGCTCTAGTTGCCACCATGTCTGGTTTTGTACCAATATTTATTTCACCTACGGAAGAGATCTCCACTTTTAAGCAAAAAATTGAAGAGAGTTTTAAAGAAGCTTGGTCTAGAATTTCCGCTTTACAAAGGGAAACTAAGCCTAAGATGAGTCTTAGCTTGGTTATTGATAGTTTCTACCGCGGTATTGCTCTTCGTTATAGATATTCTTTGGATGCTGTGGATGAGAAAGATACTTTGCTATGTACTGATTATGAAGCTTTTGATGCCATAAAAAAGTTGATTACAATTTATAATACACCTGGCAAGTCTGATTCCTCTTTCACAAATATTTTTTCCAGGTTGAACACTCTTGAGACTAGTATTGCTGGTATGAATAGTTGCTATCACACGCTTAGGGCTTACCATGATTATGTTCCCATAAATTCTGAGCCTTCAAAGTGGTTTCCCATAATCAGTCTCAATAAACACTACACTTTTTGATGCTCGATGTGATATCATGTCTGAATTTTGCCTCATGCCTAAAGATATTTATGATTCCTTGAGTCTTTGGGGGCTTAATGAAGGAGGAGAGGAAATTTCTCTTACCAACAATGCCACTATATTGCCCATTGGAATAGCTAAAGGTGTGTTTACAAAAATCTCAGGGAAAATGGTGTCTACTGATTATCTTGTTATTGAATGTGTAGGCAAGGGACAGATTACACTTGGAAGATCCCTACTGAAACACTTTGGAGAGGTAATAGGTGTGGGAAAAGGCATTATGCACTTTTCTCCTCCGGTAAGCAATCATAACTTCCCTAAAGAGACAAAGAAAGGTAAGAAAGGAAAGAACAAGAGGGACAATTCTTCATTTGAAAATACTTGATTCTTCTTGCTTCTTGTGCCTAACTTAAAGGCGGTAAAGAAAAGTACTTGTTGGGAGATAACCCAAGAGTTTCATTGAGTCTTGGAAGTTATTACTTCAGTAATGACCTCTCCTTATACTTTTTGTTTGCTTTTTGTGCCAAGAATGACCTCTAATGAGAGGGAAGTAAGATTTGAGGGGTTGCTGTCCCGAAACAGATTTCTGTCCTCCACCAAAAAAATTCATGAGGAGTCTCTATAACTCGAATTGAGATCAAAATTTACGAATAAATCCCCCAGTATGTTAGCTAACTTTATTAGTTCAACACTTTTTTATTTGAGCAACAGAAGATCTTCAAAAAAATCGGTTTCTACCTGCTGGTCTGTTTTGACAGATTCCTGCCATTATTTGCATTTGCTTCTTATTGATTCCTTTTTGAGTTCTCTTTAGGTGAATTGAGCTTTTTGAAGGAGTTACTACAATAGCTTGTGTTTTTAGTGAAAATCCTTGCTATTTCAAAGCTTTGCCAGAGGTCTAATATCTTTTGAATAAACTAATGTTGCTAATGAAGATTGTGTGAAGAAAAAATTAGGTGTAGAGAGAGAATGATGCAATGAGAGGAAGAATGGACAAAAGCTCAAGCTTGGGGATGCCACCATGGTGTCAACCTAATAAATATCCAAGAGGTAAAAGCGTCAAAGCTTGGGATGCCCAAGGCATCCCCTTCTTCATCAATAAAAAGCTCAGGTCTATCTAGACACTTCGTTTTTATTGTTTCATGCACAGTTGTGTTGTTCTTGGAGCGTCTTAGATTTTGTTTGCTTTGATTAGGTTGTTTATTTTTCTTGAATAAAGTAGTTTGGACCCCCGTTCTCGCTGTGTTGTTTTGCAAATAAGTTGCTTGGTGTTGGAAAGGAGTAGTAAGTTCTTGCTTGTAAGTGCAAGAGGAGCTTGCATTGACTGTGACTTAGACTTTAGCATGACATGATAGATATTGTTTTTACCTTATGCTTAGTGATTATTTCTGTAGCATGTCTTGTTCCAAACAATTGGGATTGCTTAGTGTGCCTTGAAGAAATTAGGCGTTGTTTTAGCATGCAAAAGCATAGTATTGTGGTATTCTCCTTTGATGCTTTGTTTGGGTTGACTTGGCACATGCTCACACCATGTTATGTCTATGACAATTCACCGTTAGCCTCTATGATCATTTAGTCCTTGACTTGTAGTACCACTCTTTGCTTTGATTAGTAATGCTTTGTTGCACTGCTTGATTATGGACATTATTGCTCTCTTAGCTGGTTGCTCCCAGTCTTTTGCTAGCCTCCACTTGTATGAGTAAGTTCAACTCATGCTTCCAACTCCCAAGAAACCAAGTTATTCCAAAGTGTCCACTATAAACTCCTATGCATGGTGTGTTACACCATTCCAAGTATATTCTTGTTTTCATCTATCTTCCAATTAAAAACTATTTTGTTATGTGAAAACTTAGTGATTAAAGCACTCACAAACTTGATGGCACACTTTATATTATTTGCCCCTAATAAACTTGAACCATTGTGTCTTCTATGTTGTATATGCTTGCACTTATACGTTGGAATTAGAAGAACCTTGTTGTCACGGGGAACGTTTTCAACATTGCACTTGTACTTTGTACTCAGTTGATATCATGCTCTTTTGTCTATGGATGTCACCAGTGTGAAATAAAGAGGGAACTTGTAAGTCCATGGAGTTTGTATCATGTGTTAGAGAAATGCCTGGGCCGCTAGCCTAAGCCATGCCTAATCATGGTGGAAACTTGCAGCATCACCATAGTGATATCTATGAAGCATTCCTCTTATAAAAAAGAGAGACACATTGAGAAAAGAGGAAATAGAGAAAAAGCACCATATTCCCATGGTAAATAAGAAGATTGCTGAGATGCTCATTGTCAGCTTGCCTTGTCATTTTGGTTATGGGATAGCTCCTATACCATGTGCAAGGGGTACCCCGTTGGCGGTTCTTAATGATATGCAAATACTTACAATGACAAGAACTTACAGGTGACTAAAGTTGAGTAGAATGAGGTGTGGCCCTCGTATTCAAGGGACTTGAGATTGCCAACTTATACTTCGTCAAGCATATACTCCATCTTTGTTCACTTTAACCTTAATCACTTCAAGATGCTTATGATAGGGGAAATGAGGGCTGAAAGCTAACAAGTACCATAATTTTTGGAAGCTCTTTTTGAAACTTGAAATCCCTGCTTACTTTATGAAATCATTACTTGAGTCTCCACCTTCTACCTTTAGGAACCATTAAGAGAGCATAGTTGTCATTCTGTGTGCAGTGTTCCAAAGCTTATTAATTGATGCATATAGTGATATTACTTGTTCTTGTGATATTTGTTTCTAGTCACCCTTGTGAACTTTTAAGGTGTCCTATGCATATATTTGCTACTCTATGAGGGACAAGCTGATTGCCACTATGCTATGTTTTCTGTATGTGAAACAAACAAATGTTTTTCAATGCATGTTATTCATGATCTTTGTTTGTAGCTTGTCATGTTGCATGCTTAGTTACTATGTCCTATTGTTAGAACTCCATCTTTCATGCACATGTTTAGAGTTCTTTGATCCCAGCTTTCAATGCTTGCAAATGGTTGGATCTTTACTGTGAGGGTGCATGTCACCTCAAAAATTATTCTTTTATCACTTAGCTACTCGAGGACGAGCAGGAGTTAAGCTTGGGGATGCTTGATATGTCGGAAACGTATCTATAATTTTTGATGCTCCATGCTTGTTTAGTATCTACTTTGCTTTGTCGACACTTTGAGGTGCTTTTTACATGTTTTCTGGTACTAACCTATTAACAAGTTGCCACAGTGTCAGTTGCCTGTTTTCTGCTGTTTTTGGTTTCAGAAAAGTTAGTAAAGAAATATTCTCGGAATTGGACAAGAATTACTTCCCGTGGGGAACAAGAATTCCAGAGGGGAGACGGAGACGCAAGCCAGGGCGGCCAATACCTCCTAGGAGCGGGTGGGCCCTGCCCCGCGCCTGGGTAGGGTTTGACCCCCCTGGCCGTCTCCTCGGCCTTCCCCTTCGCCTATAAGAAGCCCTCGATGCATAAACCCTAAGCACCTGATCAAATCTCCATGAAACCGTCTATAGCCGCCGCCACCATCGTCCCTAGATCGGGGGGGCTCTGAAGTTCTTCCCGGCACCCTGCCGGAGGGGAGATCATCCCGGAGGCCTTCTCTCCGGTATGATGCGTGAGTAGTTCCACCTTGGACTATGGGTCCATGTAGTAGCAAGATGGTTGTATCTCCTCGTTTGTGCTTTCATGTATAGATCTTGTGAGATCTGTTCATGATCAAGATCTAATCTATTTGCAATCATGCATGTTGTGTTTGCGGGGATCCGATGGATATTGAGATTATTATGTTGGTTTGATTAATGGTTTTGTCTTTATGATTCTATCATGTCTGTGTTGTTTGTGATCTAGCATGCTCTCCTTTGTTAGTAGCTATCTTGGCCGACTAGTTGCTAGTGACTCCAAGAGGGGGTATTTATGCTCGATAGTGGGTTCATGCCTCTAGTTTCCAAGGGAAGTGACATAAATCTCTTTGGTTGTAGATGTGTTGTTGCTACTAGGGAGAAAACAATGGTCTCTTGTTCATGGAACAAGTGGATTGTTTACCTTACACACTTTGCTTAAAGCAGTTGTGTAGAGGTCCCAACCTTTAATAAGGTAGAGATCCCTGTGTTTACAATGCTAGTCCCTGGATCAATAGCTAGCATCCAAAGTTAAGATGTAATATCAAGAAACAAAGGTCATAATACAACTTTATAACCAGGAATAAAATAATTCATTACATCTTACATAGCTCATTTGGCTATCTCATTACAATGCAGCAGAAATAACTATATAGCATGGAGTCCTTCATGTTCAAAGTGCCACAGGCAATCATGTTGGTTGTAGACTTGTAATCCTAATCAACACACTTCACTAACATCAAACAAACCTACAACTTAATAAGTTACAGAAACAAGGGTCAATACATTTGAATTGTATTAGCAAGTGATACTATGGTAGAATAGTGGTATCTATCATCTATATGCATTTGGCTAAGTGGAGCTTAGGCTTGCTTTGCTCAAAATAGATTTTCCTTATCATTTGAAAACACTAAGTTTTTGTTTATCACAATCACCCAAGGCATCTACCAATCAAAGATTGAAGATCCTTTAACCCTTGTTCAACCACAAGTTTTTAACATAGAAATTGGTATGAGGATATTCTTGATAGCTTCCAGGTCTTGATGCTCAAATTGTCCATTGCTGGGGACACGGCTAAGTACTTAGATTTTACTCTCTGCGGAGGTGGTGCACTTTCCCCACAAGACTCGACATGCATCGAGACAAGATCTTTCAGAAGCCTTCCCTTAGACCAGAATGGACGCGCTCCAAACCTATCATCCCCTACCACCAACTGTCCATTTGGCTAAGTTATTGCAACCTATGTGATCCAGGCAGATCCCATAATGCCAAGTGGCTGCACTTGAAGCAACATTTGACATCTCAAATCTCTTTGTTCCTGGGTGGCATTCCACAAGTGAGATACACAGGGTAAACCATTGAAAAATGGGCCCTGGTAACCACTCAACAAAAATCCATCCATGCAAGTCCCTTTCCACCTAGGTGATTCATTTACATAGTTGTTTTATTAAACAAAACACAAGTCCTTGACTTAGAAATATTCCATAGCATGAATATAATCCACCCTTGTTTTCTATTAGCCAGGATAAACATGATAATAGTAGGAATCTTAACTTAGGAAAATTCTACTAAGGTTTCATCTACTAGGATTTCCCTTGGAATAGTTTATACTTAGAAAATTCCATGCAAGTCCTACTTAGAAATATCACTAATGCATAGTGAAAATAATAGGAAAAAGTATGAAGTACCACTTGCCTTTTTGGTAGAGAATATAAGTTCACTCCTTGATCTTGCAATAGTCACACTCTTCAAATTCCACTACAATTCAATCAAGCAAGCAAATATTCAATCTACCATTCAAGCAATTCATCACATAGAATAATAAAAACAAAGCAATGCATGCAAGCATGCCAAAGATTGTTTTATTTGGAAAAGTGTTTTCTAATAGGTTATAAACATTTTAAAACACCTATTGGTCATTTATAAATGTGGCAAAACCATTTGATATCAAGTTAGTGAAAATGGCCATTTGAATCATTCTTGTTTTGCTAGAAATGATTTAAATCAAAGTAATAATTTCTAGTGTTTGGAAAATATATTTTTAAACACAAATGTTAGTGTTTTAAGGTCAAGTGTTTAATATTAAAACCATTTGCAAAAGGTTTTACCCATAAACCATTTTTATACCCAAGCAATATTTTATTTGTTAAAAATGCCCTTGAACAAAGTAATAATTTTTACTAGGTTTACCAAATATATTTTTAAATCCCAAAACTTGGTGTTTAGGGTCAGAGAGTTTAAATAAAATCATTTTCCAAAGTTTTTACTCAAAAAGCATTTTTAAAACATAAACAATATTTTTATTTAACTAGATATGCTTTTATTCAAAGATTTATTATTTAGCTTCACAAAATACACTTTTAAATCCATAAGTTGGTTTCTATGGTTAGTAGGTTCAAAACAATCCATTTACAAACGATTTTACCCTAAAAACATTTCTAGAATAATTTTTATATTCAAAATATGCCTACACAAGTTTCTGCAAAAACAGCTAAGTTTACAGAAGCAAATTACTAAAAAAGTACATGGTTGGGTAGAATTCTTTTTTCTGATTCCATTGATATAAAGTTTGCAAAATTTGGACGTGTGGATCAAAAGTTATGCAATTTACAAATTCAAACAACTACTAGAAATGTTTCTGGTTTTTATAACACAGGCTGGGCCACGTGGAGCAATCCTATTGGGCGATACCGATTTGGCTGGATCGACTAACAAAGGCCGCAGGATTTAAAGTCCATCGTACGGTCTAGATCTAGCATACCGGTTCGTTTTAAGTGAATCTAACAGACCCACTGGATCTGCATCTAACGGTCCAGAGTGCATTGACCATCGATGGGCGGCGCAGCGACGGTGGCGCGCGGCGGCGGCGCTAAGGTGATGGTGTAACGGTGAATCCAGGAAGCGCGCGCGAGAGAGAGAGGAGTAGCTCACCAGATTCGCAATAACGAGAGGATGCTCAACGTTCTCGTGGGGAGACATGGGGCGCACAGGTTCATCCTGAATCGCTCGCCGGAGTTCGAGACGGCGTCGGGTGCTCTTTGTCGTGGTCAAAGACGAGGCTGCAGGTCACGCGCGAGTAGTTGGCGAGCACCTGGAGGTTCATAATACACATGCGAACAAGATGGCATGAGTCCCTGGTCGAGGCGCGCACTGGTTAATGTGATAGAGCTCACCAGAGATGTTGCAGACGGCGGTGGCGAGGAGGCGTCGTTGCTGTCGATGTTTCAAAGCGCGAGAAAGTGAGTGCATGATACTGGTAGATGTAGGGGACGATGGGGAACAGGATCGTGGGGTCTGGAAGGCAAGGGGCGACGGTGTCTGGCCGGAATCGTCACCGGAAGGGCGTCGGGGAAGTGGCGGTGCTGAGAGGAATTGAGGCAGCCTGGTGGCGGTTGTGCGCGGGCGAATGGGGGAAAAACGGAGAGGGGGAGCAGGCGATTAAGAGTGCAAGGTCACGGGGAGGGATTAGTGCGGCATTAACTCGAATTGAATCGAGTCTGCAACGGCTGGTAACGGCGAGGAGAGGGGCGTGGTCACTGTGGGGTAGAGAAGATGACTGGCAGGTGGGGCAACCTCGTTAGCGAGAGAGAGGGAATGCGCGTGGGGTCCAATCGTCAGTGGCTTTGCGGGTTCGTTTGCGAGTGACAGGAAATTATTCGGGGAGAAGAGAGTGGCCTGGTTAGGCCTAGTGGGCTTGTTGGGCTGGGCTGCTTTCTTTATTTATTCCTTTCCTGTTTATTTTTCTTTTTCTGTTTCTTTTATTCTGATTTGAATTTATTCAAACAATTCAAACAAACATTTGAATTCAGAACCTTCCAAACTTTTCAGTAAGTTTTTAATCTGTTTTAAACATGTATTTAAAGTCCTTTTTAGGAATAATTCCTTTATTCATTTTAGGGTTTATATTTTATTAAAATGGGCACTTCCTTTTATTTAAATAAGATTTAATTATATTTTCAAACCTTTATTTGAATTCCAATTTTTACCAAACCTTTTCAGTAGGTTTTATTTATTTAGTAGGGTGTTCAATAATTCATTTTGAATTATTTGAAATATTTCTAATATGATTCATTAGTCATTTAAATTTAGCATTTGTCTTCATTCAAATAAAATCCAATATGGTTTTAATTCCATATAAATTTTTATTCAAAGAGTTATTTTATTCCATTTAAGTTAATTAAATATCTTTTATTCCACTTGGGCAAATTCCATTTATTATTTTCCCATGATTGAATTAATCATTTCTATTAGGGATTTTGTCTTTATTAAATTTAATTAGAATAGGGTTTAATCCCATATACTTTTTTTTGTTTATTCTTTATCCCTTTATTTCATTTGGATTTGGATTAAGTTTATCTCATTTGCTTATAGATTTGGCCAAGATTTAAATTGTCTTCCAAATAATTCCTTGGAATTTATTATTTGGTTTAGGCATATTATCCTTATTTAAATAAAATTAGATATTGTTCAATCCTTATGATTTTATTCAAATAATATTTTATTCATTTTACTATTCCATAATCTTTCATTTCATTTGTTTGGTCAAGATTTAATTTGGCTTTTAAATACTCCTTGTTTATTATTTCTTTCTTTATCTTATAAAATCCATATCTTTTTATTTAAAGATCCAAACTTGGTGATTCCAATTTGTAAAATCTTATTTAATATTTGTTTATCCTTTAAATCCCTTTAGGATTAACTTGCTCACAATTTGGTATGGATTTTAGATAGGATCTTTATTAGCTTGGAAAATAAATTCCTTTTATCTTAATAGCCTCATAAGATTTTATCTATGGTTCTAAATTGAATGAAATCAATTTCTATGGTTTTATAATGTTTTTGTTTGTCATTTTGATCACTTATAAATGTTTGTTGACAAATTTTATATGGAACAAATCCATAGTCTTAGAGTAATCTTGGAATGATTTTCTTCCATTAGGGTTTTGGTTTATTTTCCAAGTGTTTAAATTTCAAGATGCATTTATGAAGAATGCATTTCACTTGATTTGAATTTTGAGGGATTCACTTTTCATTCAAAGTCTGTTCAAGATGGGTTTTTAAGTTTCCATTTAGAAATAAAAAGTTTCTTTTCACCCTAAATTTCAACAATTATTTATTTTGTTTATTTATTTTTCACATTTCAAAATTTGGAAAATTTTGGGATGTGACAAGTTGTCTGTTGCTTGCAACTTAATACTGGAGGGGGTTCGGATGATAACCTGAATGTGGACTTCTAGTCATAGATGTAGTTGGATGGCGGTCTATGTATCTTGTTGTATTGCCCAATCGAATCTCATAGGATCTTTTTGTCTGGTATTGCATTGTTATGCCTTGCTCAGTACCTGTCAATTTCCTAGTTGTAATTTGTTTACCCTTCATGTCATGTTGTTTATCTAAGGAGAGAACCTCTAGAAACCATTACCTTCCACACCATACGTTTAATCCTTTGTTACAGCAAACCGGTGAGCTTGAAAACCTCACTATTCGTTTGGGAAAAGTCTTGAGTTTGTGTTGTGCAGGTTTCCATGTTGCTTGCAACACATTTGAGAAGTTTCCTTCCTCCTACTGTTTCGATAACCTCGGTTTCTTATTGAGGGAAAACTTGATGCTGTGCTGCCTCACACCTTGCTCTTGGGGTTCCCAACAGGATTCACGTTAGCCATCACGCACGCGGGAGGGAATGCGGCCCAGGAGAGGAGCGGGCGAAGCGTTAGAGCAGGGCGAGCAGCTGGGCCAGGGGAAGGTGGGTCGGCCGATAGTACTGGCCCACCTAGGCGGTACTACCGGGCTGGTCCGGTAGAGTCGGACGAGGCCACCAGGCAAGGCAGAAGCGTCGCGTGTGCACGGGGTCAGGCGGTAGAGGCCCGCGATACTACCGTGCGGAGACCCAACATACCACTCCATGATATAGTATACTATAGTCGTTGATATAACACCAATAAAACAACGTTCAATAGTATTACATCCTTCAGAGTGGTACAATAGAAACACAACAAGTCCAAGACATAACTATAGGTTACAACTCGACTCTTTACAAAAGATCCAGAGAACTCTCTAGGTTAAAGAGAGAGAAAGAAACTTCTTACAAAAAAGAACTAGAAAATAATCAACTCATAACTATCATGCTAATAAGATTGGCATCTAACTGCTTGGCTTGCATTGCAGCTTTGGCTATACTCTACAGAAATAGGTTCTATGGGTAGATATTATATTCCTATCTTATCAGCAACTTCGTCTTCACCTTAGAGATGTATATGTTGACTTCATTGACTGCATTGAAAAGCTTGAGCTTTTGATGATGATTCCTTGAGTATAAGTTGATGTAGGCATCGTCTTTATTGGCTTCAGAATCTAGCAAGGGTTAGGAAGATACGTTGAGTACAAGCGTACTCAGCAAGTTTACTAAAAAGGAGTGTTTGATGCACTATCTACAGCCACAGACCGTAGGTCGTAGGCTATGCAGGTTTTTGAAAACATTTCTTCAAAGATTGCTTTTATTCTGAAAAGCTATGTCCATCAGCCTTCATAGGTTTACCAGAACTTTCATGGAGTTCCTTTCCTGCCACGTTCTTAGCTCCTTCCCGAAACAGGGAGTAACAAGTTACAGTTCTTACACTCTACAGAGGTGTGCTACTTTACCCATGAGAGATCTTAGCTTTGTTGCACATCCGAGCGGCCACCCCGTTCATACTTCCTTGGTATGAGGCCCAGACTAAGATCCAATTCAATCACTATTCTTATCCGTGACCCCATATTTCTACATGATCCTTCGGGCCGAGCTACATCTCTGTTAAGCCCCCTCCAGGTTAAGCTATAACCCTGATGAGTTCCCGAAGACTCTATGAGCCGGTGATGCCCCTGGCAAGCTCTATAGGTCCGACTATAACTCTGGCAGACGCTCATAGATAATCTAGACACCAAAATCGTGGGGCCTAAGGGTGCCCACCCATATGCTGGGTCCTCGCAAGGAAACATAGCGTCACGTTTAGGTCATCTTGCCTACAAATGAAAGGAAGAATATCCAGCTAACTTCTCCGTCCAATTCCAAATCTCATGGTTAATGCGTGATATACGATGCAAGAATCACTGGCGACATTGCTTGATAAGTCCTAGGTACTATGTTCCTTTACCACCGGAACTATAATAGTAGGTTATTACCATTTGGTAAATAACCCATAATCATATTATCATGGAAATATGGTTTTCTGACCTTTTAGAAATACAGGTGATGACAACACTGATTTTGCAAAATATTTGATAGAAAATAACCAAAGGACATGAGATGGTGTGAACGTGCCTTTTGTGATTGCAAGATTATGCACTCACGGTCTTCGAGACAATAGAAGATCCAATATCTGAAAAAGACGTCATTGGTATGGTAAGGACTAATGTTTAAAGAAGCAAGATGCAATTATGCATAAATAATGCCATGCATTTTATAAAACTCCCAAAGTGTATCCCCAATACTTTAAGTGAAGTGAACTTAGGTGATTCCTTTAAGAGTTGGGTCATCTTTAAAGTTTACTTCACAGGAAATGCATTTGTAAGGAACTTAAGTCTTGATATACAAGATATAAAAGTAGAGTGTAATAATAATCTAAGACTGAGATTAATTGCTATCTGGTGATTATGATGAAAGTCTATGTATTGGGTTGTTAAGGGTTGAAGGAAATTATTATAGAGTTGTTGTTTGAAGTGGCAAAAAGAATAACCTTTGAAAAAAAGGTTTCCTTGATAAGGTTTAAACAATCTTTATATGATCGATGTTGTTTGTGTTTACTCGAATAGTTTGGACTTGAGATGTTTTATGTCTTAGTTGCAATAGACCAAAGTTAACCATAAAATTATGAATACACTTAAGTTATCTAATGTTTATGAGATGGTAGACCAAAGTTAGTTATAAAAATATATAAATAGTCTTTAGACATGATGTTTAGACGTTTGAAACTAAAGTTAACTTTAAAAGCATAAGTAATCTTAAGGTGTAATAGGTTAGAATTAATACTAAGTTTTAGGGTTATGTGGTATGATTAAGTTTGTGAGATCATTCACTTTATATTTGAGTGAAGGATCGGTTTAAATTTGTTTTGATAATATGCAATTTATGAATGGAAGTATAATTATATGATCTTATTAGTGTGTAAGGGTTTAAAGTCATGTTAAGTATGGTTAAGGGATAAAGATCATTCACTTTTATCATAAGTGAATGATGCTTAAATTTTTACTTAAAATTGTTAGTTTAATTTGGATTTTTGGTTTTAAAAGAGTTTTTATAGAGTTAATTGCTTACACTTATTTTCACTATAGATCCAAGTTATGGTTTTGGGAAGTAGTATTTAAACGTAGAAGAGTTAAGGTTTTACATAGAATTGTGATTATTTCTTACTTAAGATTTTTTTTAAAAAGAGTTTACAAAATAGGTAATAGATAAGGATTTATTATTTTAAATCTTAAAAACCTTTATAATAATATATTTAATATTTTTCAAATATAATATATTTACTCAAGATCTTAAAAATGCTTTTTTAAGTATTATTCCTGCGTTTATAAAATTCCATAAAGGACCAAATGTTTTCGAATAGTTACTTTAAATTTTATTTATAAACAAATTAAGTTATTAATTTTATAAAATAGTATATATATATTTTATACTCAGCAATGATTTTTAAGATTTTTCCCTTATTTTATGAAATTAGTTAGGATTTAATAATGTTAATACTTATTTGTATTTTATCCAACTTGAACAAGTAATATTATATTTTTCTTAGATAGATATTATTTTTGTGGTCATTTTGATATATCATATATATATATTTGGGATTTTTATATATTTTCCTTGGGTATAAATTATGTTTAGGGATAATTTGGTCATTTAATAATTGGGTAAACAATTTATTTTGTAATTTCTTTCGGAACTAGGATAGGCTCACCGAATGGCCCATCTGAGCCCAACTTGGCCCAACTGGGCTCAGGCCAAGCCCCACCCCGGTCCAGTCTTTCCCATCCACTCTCTCACACACATTTCACGTGCTCGTGTTTCCCAGTCTGGTTGCTGGCGATGACACCGTCGTCGCTTGCCCGATTACGGCGGTTTCGGTCTTCCCGGCCAACATCGTGGTGCAAGATGACACAACCGATGATGCTGCGTCGACCTCCCCTGTGCGATTCGTCACTCAAGACATATGCTGGCTGTGTTACTGCCTCGCTGGTGCCTAGGGTTTCGCCCCTTTGCCCCGATGTGGTGCTCCGACGCAATTCTGGCGCAGCCCGGGTGCGTGGATGGCGCAATGGCACTGATTGGTGTTGCCTCCATCTCCCGTGGCAACCGCGACCACGGCTTGGCACGGGTTGCAGCGCCCTCAGGTGCTCCCCGTGCCATCGTCTTTCTCGCCGCCGGTCAACCTCTGCTTCCTCTTCTAGTATCTAGTGAGGACCACGGGTACGTCTCTTGTTTCCCTCTTTCTGGTTCCCTCTCTGTTACTAGATTAAACCCTAATTAGGTTTTAACCCACTTTGCCCTAGCAGTGGCATCTTGGCATGCGCTTAGCAATGTTCTTGAAGTTACTGTCCTAGTTGATTTATTGGTGATACAAAGTGAAAAACTATAATGAACTTGTTACCGTGGCTACATTCCTGTGATTGGGCTTGTGCTTGTCCCAGTGAAATATCTTTGGTGATTTCTAGGGTTTTGATTCTATCAATATGACAATAGGTTGGTATATGATTCCTAAATTTAAAAATCAGGAAAGTGATTTGAAGTCAATCAATAACTCTTTATATTGCTTGGTTGGCTTCTGTTGGTAGTAAGGTTATTGTGGTGCCTCCTTCATGTAGTGTGCACAATGATGTGCTGCCTAGCATGATCTGATAGTTTAGTGAGTTCAGTAGATTCATTCCTCTTTGAGGAATGAAAGATGGTTGATAATGGTTTTGATGCTCCCTTTGTGATGTTTTCCTAGCAGTATGTATTCCTCTATAGCCAGATTTACTATTCCTACTAGCTAATTGTGCTTTAATAACATACAAGATATACTTGCTGAACTGAACCTATGGTTTGGTGATGATTTGAAATTTTCTCTGGACAGGTTGTTTATTGAACTAGATGATTCCTAGGATTTTGCTAGAAAAATGATCTGAATTTATTTGCAAGTGAGATTTGGTGGCCATATATGTATGTTGTCAACATGACAGTAATGGATCACATGATTCCTAACTATGGCTTGTAGGAAAATGATTTGAATTCGATTGATTTTCATTCTCAAGTGGAATTGTGATACTATATGAATAATGTCCACATGTTAGTGAGATATTTGAATGATTCCTAGTTATTTAAACTAGGGAAATGATTTATATACTTCATTTGTCTGTTTGTAGATGGTTGTGAATGAACTATTGATAATCAGATCATGCAAGGGCATGATCCTAGTTAAACATGTGTTGAGATATGCAAGATGGATCCTTTTTATATATACTATATAACTTGATATCCATGTATATGATTTTGTTAGTTAAGCATGCGCTCATGTTTGCTGTAAAATCTTACTATCATTAGAGCTAACTGGTGGATGGAATAATCATGTTGAAATACCTTTATGTGGATTGTGGTGCAGTCTATGATGCAAACAGTCTGAGGCTTAAAAGCATATGTAGCTTGTGTAAATAAGATGGCCTTAAAAATGATTTCTAGACTACTTGTCTAGTAAAATGATTTGTGTGATACTTATACTTGTTTGCCAATGAACTTAAATCCATCTTTTTGATTTGCTTGCAGGTATTCAATACTTGGGCTTTATGTAAATGTTCTAGTTGCTGTGGTACCTCCTTGGAGGATGCACAGTAGGATAGATCATATATATGATGTGCTATAATATTACTGGTTAAAGATTTTGGGCAGTCCCTAGCCTATGATACCATAATTTGAGGCTTAGGATTTGTAAAAACAATTATGAATGGATTCCTGCTTGAGGTCTTGAGAAAGGATCTGTTAGGAAAATGATATAAATTCTTTATTTTGATTTGGATTGATATTTAAATAATGTGACCATTTCTGGAGTGGCCTTTGTGTTAAAAACTACCACTATGGTGCCTCCCTTTTGGAGTGTGCATAGTGTAATTTGATGATGAATTGTTAACTCTACTTGGTTTATTTAATTTGCACACCAGCCTATGATGCAAAGGTTGAGGCATACTTTCGATAAGAACAGATATGGTTGTTGGCTTTAATATTCTGTGATGAACCTTGCATGTCACTTCCATGCAAGTCTGAGAACATAACTCCATCCAAGCCTCCTAGATAAAAATCTAGTGGAAGGATAGATGGAACTGGTTGATGTGTATTATTTTCTTTGTATGCCCATATCTATATGCAAGATATAAGAACAAATACTGCATAATCTAGCGGATAGTTCTGATGATTTTTACCTATTGGTGGTGAGTGATTTATGGCCTTTTGGAGATCTTGGTTTATTACTATTACTTCTGGATTTACTTGTTGTAGGCTTTATCCACCTTCTCCTCCTTGTTGCTACTTGGCCTTCTTCTCCTTGATCTGCTCTCCCTTGTACTACTGGACTGATCTATGGTTTAATGGTTATCAGACTGAGTTGGAAAGTTTTAGTCGTATAATCAATCTGTTGTTGAGTTTGTACTAACTAGAACATTTGTGGTTCTCTAGAGATAAAGGAATGTATCTGTGGGAAGAAGATGAGACTATGACGTGTGGTATCTAGTGTTATGGTTGCACTTCCCCTTTTCTCCCTTTGGTGATGTCCTGCTATGTCGACAATATAGTTGCTGCATGTAGTGTGTGAGCTGCTTACTAGTGGGACATGTGGGTTCAAGTTTCTATAGATGTAGATCTTTTGCTTGAGGATAAGATCAAGTGAAAACTTGATAGTTGTGGATTCTTTATCTTTTGACCTTTACTGTTGTGGTGAAACTTCCCTCTGAAAGCCTGTGATGGTGTTCTGAGGCTCTTTCAACAAAAGAACAGATTCTTACACTTGGTCTTTGTTTTAAACACTCAATGATGAGATCAAGCATATCACCAGTATGCTAAATCTGAGAGTAATCTACACACTAACCCTTTCTTTTACCTTAATTTTGTTTTCCTTCTTATATTTTACAGAGATGAAGAATAAGAAGAAAAGAAGATACAAGATTTAGTTTAGACCAAATATCTAAGATTTTAATATAGGTTTTCTTTTTATATTAATTGTAAATTTCTTTTATTCTTTTTATTATAGCAACAATGTAACATTGTATTATGTAATAAAGTCTTCATTATTCTTTTATTTATAATTTCAATCAATTAAATTTTTATATCTTACTTATAAATAAGAATTCAATTCTTATTTATTATTGTAATTCATTTATTCATTTGTAAAAGACAATGTAATATATATCTTCTTGTAATAAAGAATTATTTTAGTTATTTCATTTATGTAATTCCTTTTTTCTATTTATTTGTTTCATGGTAATTTACTTTTATTATTTTATTGTAAAATACCAATAATACTATATGTATATATGTATTAATAAAGAATCCTTTATATTATTATTGTAATCATTTCATTTCAAATTCTTTTTTAGATTCAATTTTTTCAATTGAAAAATCAAATTTGAATTGTCTTCCCCTCAAACACAAAAGATACTAGAGAGTTCATGCCAAAATCCATCGCACTTGTACTGATGTTTTTATCAAAACAAGAGAGATCTCTGTCCCTCTATAGCTCTTTCAGTTTTGCCCAAAAATTCCCTAGATTTTCTGATGCATGAATGATATGCACAAACATGTGTACTGCCTATTTCGAGGTGCTAATCCTAGGATGTTACAGACTCCCCCCTTAAACTCAACTTCGTCACCAAAGTTCGTACTCTCTTACATTTCGGAAGGTAGGACTGACCTCTTTAGACCATAGTAGTTGTTTAAATCCATAATGAAGATAATGGATATATCTTCATTCAAACTTTTCCTTGAATCCTCTTCTGATTTGAAATTGGACAACTGTCAATCCTATTGGATATAATGATTACTTTGAGTTCAACATTCCTGCTCTGATTAGGTACTTTTAAGTGTCTTTGGATTAGGACATTTGTTTAAGAAGTGTCTAAGTTTTTAGAAAGTCTTTACTACGATAAGATTTTGCTTTGGATATTGTCCAACTATAGCCTTGGATCTATTAATAACCTATTTATGGTATACTTAGTCCTTATGGCTTACTAAGAATGTTTTGGACTCAATTAGTCCAAACCACTCATAGTTGCCTATTCCTCATTACAGCTTTGTTTTGGTACTTTGTATACACTTCAGTGTAATTTGACCCTTGATTACCTTCTGTTTGGGTTTTCAAAGCTAATATACCTAATCTTTTCCAAGGTTTTGATCTTATTAAAAATCCAATGGTTTCTTAACAACTTCTTTATTACTTCTCCAACTTCCTTTTATGTTTAAACTGAAGATTTATCTCTTACTATATTGAGGTATAAATCTCAATTTCCATGATGTCATATTCCCGAGAATCTCATTAACCTTATAAAAATAAGGTCTATTTGAATCATAGTGTAGGATTTCTCCTTAATTTTACTCCAGATATCAGATCACCATACTTCATCATTATTCACTCTCCCCCTTAGAGTTTTCTAATGGTATCTGAACTGCCCATATATTAACCATTGGCTTTATAACTAGGGTGTTGGTCTCTGTCCAGTTTATACTTTACCAATTTAAGGTTTTGCGGAAGAACTTACGGTATACCCACACAATTTGGGGATCTCCGAAATGAATCTTTCAAGATTATTTGTCTTACATACAATTTGGATATTCTCTCTTTGGTAGGTCTAATTTTGTGAAGCGTCTCGAAAGACGGTCGCTCTAATTTCATACTCATTTATGTCTTTCTTAACTTAGGCCAAGTTTTATGTTCTTTATGATATACTAAGATGATCTGGTTGATTAAATCAACCAAATACCAGCTGCGGTCTAACCTAGGGTGTATGAATTACCCTAGGGTTTTTAACTACTACTGGCATTCTCTCTGAATTATCAAAGCTTGAGTACCATTTTCTATTCCAACACTTCTCCTTGGTACCTGTTCATGATGTTTCCATGAGCCTATATATCTACTTCATGAATTCCTTAGTAACATCACCTACTTTGAATTAACTTAAGTTCATCACTTCTTGTTGCTCCCATCATTTTCTACACTAGTCTTCCTTCTTATTGTTGTCTAGTAATGATTTGGACTTGATCCATCCTTCAAATTGTGTTTATACTCCTTATATAGGTCTATAACATCAAGTAATAACTTGATGATGCAACATGCATTTGCACACCAAGTCAAACTTCATGTATAGATCTAGTCAATCAAGAAGATCCAAGAAAAAACAAGAATTTCAAATGTGGTATATATCACATAGTATTCTAAGCCCGTAGTATAGTAGTTGAGTATAGCATCTATTGAATGCAGGCTTAGTTGTGTAGTATATGACACCTCCTCATATAGGTTTACATCGTGATACTTAGCACTTAGGGTTCAAACTAATCTTCTTCTCAATATTTACCCAAAATGCTCAATTGTAACTGGATAATCTTGAGCAAAGTGGCCTCAAATGGGTTACACCAACTCATCATTTCCCTTTTGGAACGACAATTTTCCACTGACCTTTCAATTTCATGGTAAACTAACCTCACATGATCTCTCAAAACGACTAATAAATTCCCATTTAACACATGACATTAAAGATTATAAGAAATTTATGACACCTATGACTTCTATCATAGTTCTACATTGATCTTTTCTTACTTCTACTTCAAGATAATTTACTAAGTACTTGTCATATTTATACTTATATCATGGTTTCGGAGCTAATCTCCCTGTGATTACGTTATGTTTTACCTATTCATCATGATTTAAGAGCTAATCTCACCATGATGATTTTACTTCTCATTGTACTATCATTGATCTTTAACATAATTTCACTCCTTTACGTAGAATTCTCAAGTGAATCCCACATGATTTACTACCCAATACATCAACATTTATCCTAATGATATCCATCATGTTGTCATTTTTATCAACTAACAATAAGATTACATTGTCTTACTTGAATTATATGGTTAGGATACACCATTTAAACTACTCCATAAGATATCCTACATTAGATCCAACTCTAATGCAACTAATTAGTTTTCTGGTGGCCTATACCTCCTTTAGAAAACACTAAATAGCACTTTACTAAGAGAAGACGGATAACTACTCCTAAGAAAGATGATTTAATCATTTGGTGACAAAGTTATCCTCAAGTGGATACTCATCACAAGTAATAAGAATATTTGGTTGAGATAATATGGCTTCCTATAGTTACTATCCAACCTACATATTTCCTAAAAGGGTTTTAATCCTAAGGTCACAGCATATGCTCTTATACTAGTTGCGGTGACCCAGCATACCACTACATGATGTAGTATACTATAGTTGTTGATATAATCCCAATTAAACACCATTCACTAGTATTACATCCCTTAGAGTGGTACAGCAGAAACACAGCAGGTCCAAGACATAACTATAGGTTACAACTCGACTCTTTACAAAATATCCAGAGAACACTCTAGGTTAAAGAGAGAGAAAGAAACTTCTTACAAAGAAGAACCAGAAATAATCAAATCATAACTATCATGCTAATAAGATTAGCATCTAACTATTTGGCTTGCATTGCTGCTTTTGCAATACTCTACAGAAATAGGTTCTATGACTAGAGATTATATTCTTATCTAATCAGCATCTTCGTCTTCACTTTAGTTAATGTATATGTTGACTTCATTGAATGCATTGAAAAGCTTGAGCTTTTGATGATGATTCCCTTGAGTATAAGTTGATGTAGGCATCGTCTTTATTGGTTTCAGAATCTAGCAATGGTTAAGAAGATAGGTTGAGTATAATCATACTCAACAAGTTCACTAAAAAGAGTTTTTGATGCACTAGCTATAGCCACAGACCGTTGGTCGTAGGCTATGCATGTTTTCGAAAATATTTCTTCAAAGGTTGCTTTTATTCTAAAAAGCTATATCCGCCAGCCTTCATAGGTTTACCAGAACTTTCATGGAGTTCCTTTCATGCCACGTTTGTAGCTCCTTCCCGGAACAGGGAGTAATAAGTTATAGTTCTTACAATCTGCAGAGGTGTGTTACTTTACCCATGAGAGATCTTAGCTTTGTTGCACATCCGAGCGGCCAACCCATTCATACTTCCTTGGTATGAGACCCAGACTAAGATCCAAGTCAATCACTGTTCTTCTCCGCGACCCTATATGTCTACACGATCCTTCGGGCCGAGCTACATCTCCGTTAATCCCCCTCCTGGGTAAGCTATAACCCTGATGAGTTCCCGAAGACTCTATGAGCCGGTGATGCCCCTGGCAAGCTCTATAGGTACGACTATACCTCTGGTAGCCACTCATAGATAATCTAGACACCAAAATCGTGGGGCCTAAAGGTGCTCACCCATATGCTGGATCCTCGCAAGGAAACATAGCGTCACGTTAAGATCATCTTGCCTTCATATGAAGGGAAGAAGATCCAGCTACTTCTCCATCCCATTCCAAATCTCATAGTTAACGCGTGATATACGGTGCAAGAATCACCGGCGACATTTGTTGTTAAGTCCTAGGTATTATGTTTCTTTACCACCGGAACTATAATAAGAGGTTATTACCATTTGATAAATAACTAATAATCATATTATTACTAGATGAATGCCCGTGTGCGTTGCCATGGCTCTTCATTCTATTTATTGTTGTCACATTGGCGAAGCAACCGACCTGATGATCTGGGCGCATGATGTTGCCCCAAAAAACATTTTTTAGAGGTAGCACATATATTGAAAATTGCTATTTTACAATGGATTTCATCTTTACCCATGTCATGTGCACACACTTATAAATGTTTTATTGCAAGTTGTCAACCATGCGACATATTATTCCTCGCACCTCCCCGATGTGGTGTCTCTTCTTCTACAAACAGGGGTGGAGCTGGAAGGCGCCCAAGTCCAGTGCTATTGCTTCCTTAATGGTGCTAATTACTAAGCTTTTCCTAATTTTAATCTTAAAAATTAGTAAATATTGGTTGCAGTTTAGCTACTCGGCCGGTGCTACGGCACCTGTAGCACCAGGCGTGGATCTGCCCCTGTCTACAAAGATAGCGTCGTGACACATGACCGCTCACAGCGGATGTTCCTCACCGCACAATCATCATATTCATCCCCTCGCTCGTCCACTATGGAGCTTGCAAGATCATGGCCTCCTTCGACGATTGTTATCATAACGCTCAAATAGTTATTATTAGAATTTGCAACTTTTAACGTTTTCACTATGTAATCCCGGTCAACAAAAATAATATGGCAAGCGTAAATTTCTATGGTTTTCTAATAATCCTGCAAGTCATGTTATACACCCGAATCCGAGTTGGTCATCCAAATGCTTGGAGCTTGGGTGCTTGCCGACACGGAATCAAGGACAAGTTTTGTGGGCCAACAGAGTCGTGTTTGTGAATTGCAATGTTGGTGCCAATACCTCAAGTGAGCGCCTCCAACCTGTAGGAAGATGTGTTAGGTAAGAGTTCGCGCGGCTAAAGTCGGCGAGCAACGAAGGCAACAAATTTGACTTATCTATTAATTAAAAAAGAGCGTCCAATTAAAACTGTAAAATAACACCAGCATCATGGTGCAACGCCCACACTCACCACGGGTACAAGACCTAGAAACACTAATTTTCCAAGAGCAGACGACCAATCATAAATTTCGGAAAGAAGACGTCGTGACTCTCGAGTGTAGATGAAGAAACTGACCCTCCGAGAAGTCCTTAGCACTACCAATTTTTCTGTGTCTCCACCATGACATTCAGCTGCTTCACCACGCGGAGTGAACCACTAACAACACCTTTCGAGACCGCCATCTCGCTTGAGCCACAACACCTTTCGAGACCGCCATCTCGTTTGAGCCACGATGCCGCACGACTTAGCCACCGACAACTCAACCCGCGAGTAGAGGTTTGTATCATACTTTCTCCGTTTTAAAATATAAGATGTTTTAGCTTTTTGTGAAACTAATATATTTAGACGTCTTTTAGTGTATAAATTCAAAGTGAATCTACACACTAAAATAAGTTTAGATAAATTTATTTTATAAAAGGTAAAACATCGAGGAAGTAATACACTGTAAAGTTCATACACAGTGCAAGTTTTTTTTTTTGAAATTCATACACAGTGCAAGCTAGCATACTATATACGTGAAGCGAGCTAGCTAGCTTGCTGATACTCGAGATCGATTGAGAGGTGCACGTGCGTGCGGGCATGCAGCAAGACCCATGCATCATGCATGCGGTGTGGTCAGGATGTGCGGTATTTTTTTTAGAATCCGATGTGCGCTACTACTACATTGGAGTCATGAGCCGTGAGACGGGCCAAACAAACTAAGCCAAGGCCCATGAGGAGCGACAGGCACGGACGAGGAAACATACTGCTACACAACTGAGCTGAGGACTACTTGAGCAGACGACGGACGAAAGCTGAGGGTAACCAAAACCATCTTAAGACAAATGTTCTTGTATGCAAGGAACTAGCGCAAGGAACTAATGATTTGATAAATGTTTCTCCTTTTTTGATGGTTGTTTTGCAGAAATTTCAAGATGTATTTTCCGAAGAGCTTTCTCATGGACTATCCCCTCTTCGCGGAATCGAGCACCGCATCGACCTCATACCCGGCGCCCCACTCCCAAACCGAGCCGCGTATCGCACGAACCCGGAAGAGACGAAGGAGAAAGAACGACAAATCAACCAACTCGTCTCCAAAGGGAAATAATTAGGCTACATGGTGTACCAAGAACAATCGTCTCCGACGGCGACGTCAAATTCATGAGCTACTTTTGGAAAACACTAATGGCCAAGCTCGGCATCAAGCTCCTATTCTCGTCCGCCTCGCATCCCCAAACCGATGGACAAACCGAGGTCGTCAATCGAAGCCTTGGCACACTTCTACGTGTGTTAATAAAGAAGAATCTTAAAGATTGGGAGGAATGCATTCCACACGCCGAGTTCGCCTACAATCGCGCAAAGCACTCCACCACCATGTTGAGCCCGTTCATGATCGTCTATGGATTCGAGCCTCTCACCGCTCTCGACATATTACCTCTTCCCCTACACGACCGCACCAACATGGACGTTGAAAAGCGTGCCCAAGCAATGAAACAACTACATGAAGACACAAGAGCTACGATCGAGCAACAAGTCCTTCGCCAAGCATCACGGCTAAACAAGAACAAGAAAGAGATGATCTCCGAAGAAGGCGACCTTGTGTGGGTACACTTGAGTAAAGACCGCTTCCCCAAGGATCGCGACTCCAAACTCAAGCCAAGAGGTGATGGACCGTTCAAAGTACTCAAGAGGATCAACAACAACGCCTACATCATCGATATCCCAACATCGAAATACCTTGTGAGCCCAACGTTCAATGTTAAGGACCTTTCACCCTTCCATGGAGATGATGATGTGAGAAGGTTGAAGAGTTGAGGACGACTCTTTCCCAAGGGGGAGGAGCTGATGCAGCCCGTCCTACGAACGCTACTACATCTACTCCTACGAGCCCCCCAAGTGGACCCATGACTCGCGCCCGAGCCAAACTCCTACAAGCCAAGGTTAACTCGCTCCTTTCCTTGTGTGATTTCGATACGCCCCTGGATGGCTTGCTACTTCAGACGCATACACTGTGCATCATCAGGTACGAAGAGAAGGACCCATGGAACGGAGAAACCACAGCGGAAGCGACCAACCGCTTTCTAACTCTAGCGGTACTACCGGATCCTACGACCGGTACTACCGGTTCAAGCGGCACGACCGGCTCCAGCTACCGGATGCTCCAGGAGGAACCCAGCCAAACCCCCGACGCCAGCGGTACTACCGGTTCGGGAACCGGTACTACCGGTCAGCGGCACTACCGCCCTCTACTACCGCTCGCTACAGGCTGACTCCAACGGAAGCCCCAGGACCGCCAGAGGTACTACCGGTCCCTGAGCGGTACTACCGGTTGCGACCGGTACTACCGGCCGTACGAGCGGTACTACCGGTCTTGACGGAACTTGTTCGCCTCAGCTCGGCCCAGTGCCCTGTACCCCTCTCTATATATTCCCTTTTCGTTCCTAAACTACCCCTGTTTATGTGGCTGGCTATATATAGCCCCCACCCTCTATTGTAAACCCTAGACTTGGATAATTGTAGTTGAAGACACCCCTTTGAGGATCTATCAACTATTTGTCTCATGCTCCTTGACAAGGAGCACCAAATTATCCACAACCTCTTGGATTTTTCCTAGCGCGTTCAAGTTGTACAAGTCCTTGGGATCTCGGTGTCTCGTGCCCAAGTAGTCAAGATCTCACCAAGCTTATCACCCCCGTTGTTGGTTGTGGAGAGAGAGCTTCGCCCAACACCGATCATAGGGATTATGTTGGACCGGTTGCCACCGGCGTGAGCTATCAGTTTGTATCGTGTTTTCGTGTGTGTGTGTTCATCGAGTTCTTCGCGTGTGTTCGTGGATTCCATACCCTCCCTCCTTCCACCGCTCTCCCCTCGATTCCCACGGAATTCGCGAAAGATCGGTCCACCCTAAGGGGTCACCCCTAACATATTGGTATCATCGCTTGCCTCCATGATCGAAAGGAAAATCCCATGCTCGACTGCTTTGTGGACATCTCGTAGTAGTGGTGGAGGTAAGCTCATGCTATCCAACTTGGCGAAGTAGAGGTCTACATTTTCCTCGTTCGCGAGGTCGTGGAAGTCAAGCATAGGCGTTGAAGCTTGATGGCGTGGAGGAAGGCTTGCTCTTGGTGCCATTTTGGTAGTGGCACTAGTAGTTGAAGGTGCCTTGTGACGGTGTCGACGGAGGTCATTGGCGTGCCTTGCCGATGGTTGATGTAGGTGGCGCACTTGGTCATCCATATGACGCTCACGACGATGGACCTTGACCTTGGCACGCTTCCTATGCTTGTGGTGCCTTCTTGAGCTTGCTTGAGCATTATGGTTGGTGCTCATCATGAATTCTTCGTCTTGGTGGCGAAGATGCCTTTGACGATGTCTTGTACCCTCTTTATGGTGGCGATGCTCATGAGAGGATGTTTGTCGATGAAGATTCTTGTTTCTTGGCGCCTCTTGATGTATATGATGTTTGGACGCCACTCTTCTTTGGATAGGAGGTGCTTGCCGCTTTGGAGGTGATGGAGCTTGGCGCCTTGGAGGTGGTGGAGCTAGACGCCATCTAGGTGGTGGGGCTTGATGCCTTGGACATGGTGGCGCTTGATGCCTTGGAGGTGGATCATCGAAGTAGGTGGTGCCCTTTGGTGTGGCACGCTTGGCCTTGAAGGTCATGGATTCTTGATGATGCGCCTCCTCTTGCTTGGCGTAGTAGGCTTCCATCTACACGTGGTGGAGGAATTCTTCATGGCTCATGGAGGATCCATCAAAGTCGATGAAGTTATCCATGTCCTCCATGCTCGGCGAGGCGTCGTCGATGTCGCACTCAAAGTCGTCCATGCTTGGGGAGTAATTGTTGGTGTAGTACTCCATATCACCCAAGCATGTGGGGCCATTGTCGGTGTTGTGCTCCATATCCTCCATGCATGAGGAGCCATTGTCGATGTAGAGCTCCAAGTATTCCATGCTTGAGGAGCCATAGTTTATGTCATGCTCCATGTCTTCCATGCATGTGGAGTCGTTGTCGGTGTAGTGCTCCGTCATGTCCTCTATACTTGTGGAGTCGTAGTCCTGGTGGCTCATCATGGATTCTTCATACATATAATCTTCGGTTTCGGAGTCCCTAGACATGATTCACAAGACCAAGTGTTGTATATGGAAGTGGTAGAGGGTGTTGGGATGCAACGTCAAACCTTACTTTACCTTGGAAGATAGTATCGTCCAAGTGGCCACACTTGAGAGCAATAAACCAAGCAAAGTGAAGTTCACGTGGAACACCAAAACCAACTACTAACCAAAAAACACACACACAAGGCCTATGGTGGATAGGTATGAAAAGTGGCATGTCAAAAACCAATCCAAAATCAAGATGTTGTATTGGCAAGTAAAGAACCATAATGATCACAAAGCAAACAAGTTAATCCACAAGATAGGAAATATGTACAAGGAAACACACAGGGTGGGATAAATGGGACTTGTGCGACGGATAAAAAGTGAGCTAAGAACCAAATGATTACCTAGCGAAGACTATAAGCTCGTGTCACACAAGTACAAGGAGAGACGCTAGTTCGATTGCACAAAATTGGTGGGCTACAAGATATGCACAATAAGTACCACCTATATGATGTTCATCGAGCTTGCGCTTCCTATTATATGAGGCACATGTATATTTCTTTTTTTTCTCTTTTTATTTTTCTATTTTTTTCTATTTTTCTTTTTATTTCTTTCTTTTTCTTTTTCACTTGCCTCTTCCTTGTGCCAACAACTATATAAGATAACTATATGAGATAGCGCTCACAACGTTTGCTCGGAATCTACAAGGTATCAAATGTGCATAGCCCAAGCAATCATAAGAGGAACTAGTCTCAATAGGTGTTTGTTGCTCTCAAAGATAGCGGGGTTCACAAAGAAATGCAAGTGGGGAGAAGTCGCGGAATGTTTATACCTTTCGTCGACGATCTTCACCCTTTATTGTTGGATTCCACCTTTCTCATGGAATTTGTATGGAGTAGATAGCATGAACAACATGGATGATGATGTAGAGCTCCTTCTCCTCTTCGAAACGAGCTAAATAACACCAAAATCCAAGTTCGAATGCAAACGTTATGCTTAAAACGGTGAGCGGCTGAAATCTGGGAACCTGCTGTTTTTTCTGTACTGGGGGGTAGTACCGGTTTGAGAGGTAGTACCGGTTAAGTGCGGTAGTACCGGATTTTGAGCCCGGTTGTACCGGTTGGTCCAGAAAATCCCAGTTTTGACACGTTTTCGTGATTTTGGGGCGATTTGGGCAGAAAATCTTCAAGAAAAACACCAAATCGAAGGGGGAAATCAAGGAATTAGGCTATGGGAACTCAAAGGAAGGTAGATCAACAAGTTTTGCAAGTAATCCACGTATCAAAACCTACCAAAACGCACTCAAATGACAGATAGATCCAAAACACGAATTGGGGCTATTTTTGGTGGAATTTTCGAATTTATGGGGAAAAGACCAAATCGATGAGAAATCCATGGCAACCAAAAGCTGCTGATACCAGATGATGGAGGGGTTAACCTATTGCGTGGCCCAATCTTCACGGATCTCGTGGTCAAATCGATGGGAAAGCGAGGGTAAAGGGAGAAGGTAGCGGAAGCGAACACACACCTCGCGAAGAACACAATGAACACACGCAAAACTCACACGATACAAGGCCGATTGCTCCCGAACTGCGGCCACCGGTCCGATAGAATCCTCGCAAGGAAATATCGGTCAACGTGCTCCCTCAAATCCACATCGAAGAGGGAAGAACACCTTGGGGAGGGTCTTGACAACTTGGAGACGAGACACCAAACTCCAAGGCCTTGTTCAACGATGGATGCGTGATGCAAAGTCCAATCGAGGTTGGTGACGATAGTCGGTACTACCGGTCATGTATGTGCCTTAGACCCTCCCCCATTGTGGAATCTCTAGTTTTGCCTCATCCCCTTTACCAAGGGGACCGACTATCGTCACCAACCTCGATTGGACTTTGCATCACGCATCCATCATTGTACAAGGCCTTGGAGTTCGGTGTCTCGTCTCCAAGTTGTCAAGACCCTCCCCAAGGTGTTCTTCCCTCTCTGATGTGGATTTGAGGGAGCACGTTGACCGATCTTTCCTTGCGAGGATTCTATTCGACCGGTGGCCGCCGTTCGGGAGCAATCGGCCTTGTATCGTGTGAGTTTTGCGTGTGTTCATCGTGTTCTTCGCGAGGTGTGTGTTCGCTTCCGCTACCTTCTCCCTTTCCCCTCGCTTTCCCATCGATTTGACCACGAGATCCGTGAAGATCGGGCCACCCAATAGGTTAACCCCTCCATCATCATAGTATCTATATTATAGTATAGATAGATAGATGAAAATAGGGTTTTCTGACCTTTTTGAAATGCAGGTGATGATAATACTAATTTGCGAAATATTTCATAGAAAATAACCAAAGGACATGAGCAGGTGTGAACTTGCCTTTTGTGATTGCAAGATTATGCACTTATGGTCTTCGAGACAATAAAAGATCCAATATCTGAAATCGGCATCATTGGTCCGGTAAGGACTAATGTTTAAAGAAGCAAGATGCCATTATGCATAAATAATGCCATGCATTTTATAAAACTCCCAAAGTGTATCCCCAATACTTTAAGTGAAGTGAACTTAGGTGATTCCTTTAAGAGTTGGTTCATCTTTAAATTTTACTTCACAGGAAATGCATTTATAAGGAACTTAAGTCTTGATATACAAGATATAAAAGTAGAGTGTAATAATAATCTAAGATTGAGATTAATTGCTATCCGGTGATTATGATGAAAGTCTATGTATTGGGTTGTTAAGGGTTGAAGGAAACTATTATAGAGTTGTTGTTTGAAGTGGCAAAAAGAATAACCTTCGAAGAAAAGGTTTCTTTGATAAGGTTTAAACAATCTTTATGTGATTGATGTTGTTTGCGTTTACTCGAATAGTTTGTACTTGGGATGCTTTATGTCTTTGTAACATCCCAAATTTCATCAAATCCAAAACATCATCATTGCATTCATATTATCATGCCATGTTTACATTGCACCAAAATTTTCAAAGTTTAAACCCTAATAAAACCCTATTTTATACCCCTTTTTATATTACATGTATGGGACATGTTTTTATTTATTTTTATTACCCCAAAGGGTTTTTGAGTGGATTGTGTGTTTAAAACACTTTTCCATAATAGGACCACCCCACAAAAATGTGGTGAAAATTTGAAAAGATTTGGAGTTGATTTAGTCATTCAAATCTTATTTGAATAAATCAAAACAGAAATAGAAAAGGCAAAAGGAGAAAAGGAGAAAAAAATAGAAACCAACCAGCCAATCTGGCCCATGCCCAACTAGCAGCCCAGCAAGCCCACCCGGAAACCCCCTCACCCCTCTATTTCTCACGCGCGCGCATCGCAACCCCTCGCTGACAAGTGGGTCCCATCTCCTCATCACTCTGTCGTTGTCAATCTCGCGCCAGAGACCCGCACCGCGACCATTTCTTCCCCTTTTAAAGCCGATGAATTCGCGTTTAATTTCCGGTTGATTCGTCGGGTGATTCACTCCCTCGCCCCGGCTACTTAATCCCCTCCCCCTCTACTCCGTTTTCCCCCACTCACCCACCTCTGATCGCCGCCAGGCTACCTCAATTCCGCTTCGCACTGCCGCAGCTCCGACAATCTCCAACGAGCCATTGCGGTAAGCCTCGTGCGCCCCTTGGCCTCTAGTTCAAACGATCTTGCTCGCCTTTTTCTTGCGCTTCTTCTGATGCCTACCGCTTGTCCCCTTGTGACCCAGGACGTCGTACCCATCATCGACTAAGAGCACCCGACGCTCAGCGCTACTCCGACGAGGAATCGCAGTCGTATTCGTGCGCCCTAGCCCCGTCTGCGACCACCTTGAGCACCGCATCAACGTCGTGACCCTGGTAAGCCCCAGTGCCCCTCCCTTACCCTCTAGCCTTGCTGGAACATTGCCGTCTGACCTATCGCCGCCACAGTGGCCATTTGCGCCGCTCTATTTTGGTCAGAGCAACGTGATCCACTAGATCTAGATCCAGTGGCTTAGATTAGATCGCCATCGCGAAGCGGTATGGTCAGATCTAGACCACACGATTCCACTTAAATCCAGAGGCTCGCGTGTGTGATCCGCACGAACTGGTACGTCCAATCAAAACACGTCGCGTGTCTGTAATTTATATTTAAAATCTAGATTTTGATCTATTAGATGAATTAACTTGTAAAATTCATAACTTTTATTCTGTAAATCCAAAAATTACAAATTAGGTGTCTATGGATTCATAAAAATGAGATCTTTGCATATATGGACTTGATTTGGTCATTTGCTTCTAGAAAATTAAGATTTTATGCAGAGACAATTATAGGCTTATTTTGACTATAAAATTATTTAGGATATTATTTTTTTAGGTGGTTTTTGTGTTATTTAGAATTTAGATTATACGCTTTGTCTTCAGTACTATAGAGTTTGTTTTTATAAGTGTGGCAAATCATCTCATTGCATTTTGCATGCATTCATATTATTTTTGTGTGTATATTGATTTGTGAATATTTTGTTGTTAATTTTGTTGTGTAGATTTTGTGGATTGTGAAGTGTGTGATTGTGAGGATTGTAACTATTCCCCTAGATACCAAGGCAAGTGATACTTCATATTTTTTTACTATTATTTTTCCTATTGCATTAGTATTATTTTCAGTGGGATTTGCATGGTAATTTTTCAAAGTATATGTTATGCTATGGTAGATCGTATAGATGATATCTTGCTAACATTTTCCCTATGATAGGAGACATGATATGCTACTATGCTTAGCCTAGATATTAGAGTTCAAGGGTGAAAAAATTCATGTTATTATATTATGGAAAGATTATGCCTATATGTTTTTGACTAAGAAAAAAAACTTGTTAATGAAAAACCTGGGTGGAATGGGACTTGTATGGTTTGTGTTGAGTGGTTACACAGGGCCCATGTCTATGGTTTACTGATACGTCCAAAACGTATCTACTTTCTCGAACACTTTTCTATTGTTTCTTATCTAAACATGTGTGATTTGGATACAACTAACACGGACTAACGCTGTTTTCAGCAGAATTACCTTGGTGTCTTGTTTTTGTGTAGAAAATGAACTATCAGGAAAAATCTCGGAAAATATGCCAAAAACTATTTCTCACCAGAAGATCCACGGAGCCAGAAGGGGAGACAAAGAGGAGGCCTAGGGGACCAGACCCACCCCAGGCGTGGGCCCACCTGACCCCGCGCCTGGGGGAGGTCTGGCCACCCTGGGCAGCTCCTCGGCCTCCCTTCGCGCCTATAAGTTTCCTTTTGACCTAAAAACTCAGGGGGGGTCGATAGTTTTCCGGAAAGAGTTTCGCTCCGCCGCCGTCACCAGAAACCAAGATTCGGATCCAGAAACTCTGTTCTGGCACCCTGCCGGGACGGGAAATTTGGAGAGGATCATCGCCATCGTCATCACCAACGCATCTCCATCAACCACTGATGTTTCCCTCATCCATGAGTGAGTAAATCCATCGCTGTGGGATTGGGGATGGTAGGGATTGGATGAGTTCTATCATGTAATCGAATAAGATCTGTTAGGGCATAGTGCCTAGTATCTCTATTAGTGCTATTTGACTTTGTTGCAACTTGTTGTGCTTAATGCTTGTCACTAGGGACCGAGTGCCATGCTCTCAGATCTGAACTTATTATTGAATCATTATGATAATATTGTTTATGATCTTATCTGCAAGTTGTGTACACATATCATTGTACGGATCCAAAGGCCCCAATGTGACAATAATTGGGACAACCGGAGGGGATGGTTGTGGTGTGAGGATCACATGTGTTCACGAAGTGTTAATGCTTTGCTCCAGTGCTCTATTAAAAGGAGCATCTTAATAGCCAGTAGTTCCCTAGAGGCCCCGCTGCCACAGGCTGGCTGGACAGAAGATGTTGTTCAAGTTCTCATTGCGAGCACGTATGACTATATTTGGAGCACATGCCTAGGATTGTTTAGTACTTGGATACTTGTTATTATTTATCTGCAATGCCCTAGATCTTGAAGTTACATATTTAGACTCGTCCATGCAACGCCCGTCATCCATCCATATGCCTACCGCACTCGAGTCCTACTGTTACCGTTACTGTTACTACTACTGTTGTTTCACTATTGTTGTTGTTGCTGTTGCTTTGTTGTTGCTACTACAAACTGTTGCTACTGATAAACTTCTGTGAGCAAGAACTATTTCCAGGTGCAGCTGAACTGACAACTCAGTTGTTAAGGCTTGCAACTATTCTTTGGATCCCCTTGTGTCAAATCAATAAATTGAGCAATACTACCCGCGAAGACCGTTGCGATCCCCTATACTTGTGGGTCATCAAGACTATTTTCTGGCGCCGTTGCCAGGGAGCATAACTTTATTTGTAAGTTCACTTGGATCTATTATTGTTCACTGCTACTCCTTTCATCATGGGGAAGTCTCGTGATGGAAAGTTCCTTATTTTACCATCCACTACAAGAATAGGTACAGTCCTAAACACCTCTACTGCTCTTGATTCACCGTCTGTTATAAGTAAGCTTGTCACACCACCACCACATGCTCATGCTACACACACTGCTACTACTGCTGAGTCTGAAACTGTTTTTGATACTCATGATGTTACTTCTATTGTGCTTGATGCGAGTGGTTCATTAGGTCCTTTTCTAGATGCTATTATGGCTAGTCTAGGAAATACCGAAACTCCTAGTGAATACATTGTTACACCTGCTAGCTCACCTGAGTCTAGTGAGAGTTATGATATTAATGATGGTTACATAGAGCTCACTGATGAATTTGTTGAAGAGTGCCGAAATACACATGGTGCTAGTGCTATTAAGAGTCTCCTTACTAGACGTACTATTATGCATAGGAAGTCCTATGATCCTAAGATTGCCACCTCTCCCATAGATATTAAAGATAAAGATTATGATTTCTCTCTTGATTTATCTTATTTAGATATTGTTGAGAAAGAACCTTTTTGTGGTACTGAAAATGAGAGTGATGTAGCTCATATGAATGAGCTTTCTACTATGAGTGCTTTGTTCTCTGATGATTTTAAAATGCACAAGTACTTTGTTGCTAAGATATTCCCTTTTCACTAAAAGGAGAATCTAGGGCTTGGTTTAATAGATTACCTCCTGGTTCCATTGATAGCCCTGATTGCTTGATTGCTTCTTTCTTCCATGAATATTTTCCTCCTAGTGCTAGACATGCTGCTTTATAGAGACTTTTTGATTTTAAACAGGGAGAAGAAGAAAAATTGCCTGAGTCATGGAAAAGATTCTATTCCTTGATTCATGCATATCCTGGATGTCCATTACCTCATAATGAGCTTCTTGATATTTATTATAATGGACTAACTGATGATTCTAGGACCTACCTAGATAGCTTTGCTGATTGTGTTTCAGGAAAAGGACTCCTACAGATGCTAAAGAATTAATGAACAAGATAAGCAAGAATTATGATGATTGGACTTCAACTGAGCTGAATACACCTGAGCCTATTACTCCTGAACTAGTTGTTCCTAAACCAGTTCCAACACCAACAACAAAGAAGAGGGGAGTTATTGCATTAAATGATGAAGTGATGAAGGAAGCTAAAAAGTGTCTAAAGGAGAAAGGTATTAGAGCTAAAGATGTGAAGAATCTACCTCCTATAGAAGAATTATGTAAGCCAATTCCCCACTCATCTACTATTGAGGTACACTCTCTCCAATTTAATGAAGGTGATATTCCTTATGGTAAGCCTCCTGATCAATGCTTAGAGGAACTTGAGACATTTATTGTTAAACAAGATAATTTTAATAAACAAGTTCAGAATCATTTATTGGAAAACTCTAGAGCTATCCATGAGTTGAAATATATTGTGGAAAGAACTTCTAATGATATTAAAATGTTGTGTAACCACTTTCAAATGCTTCAAACCCAACTTGATCAACTTGCTAAGGTGCAAAAGGATATGCTAGTTAATGCTTCAGGAAATAAACATGCTTATGGAATTAAAACTAGGAGTGGTTCAGCTACTCAAGATCCTTTATATCCTGAAGGACACCCTAAAAGAATAGAGCAGGATTCTCAACAAGGTGAGGATAGTGGTAGTCCTCGTAAGAGGAAGAAAAGGAAACATAAGAAAGTTGAGGAACCACTTGAACCTGCTGTAGATCCTAATAGTATATCTGTCTCTGATGCTGAAACTGAGAGTGGTAATATTGATGAGTCTCCTGATAAGGAGGAAGTTGAGGAAGAACCTAAGAAACACACTAAGAACACTAGGTACACAAAGGAAGATTTTATTGCTGATAATCATGGTAAAAAGAGAGAACCTTGGGTGCAGAAACCTGTGCCTTTTCCGGGTAAGAAACACAAGTCAAAGGAGGAAAAACACTACAACAATTTTTGTGAGTGGATGAAACCTTTATTCTTGCAAATTCCGTTGACTGATGCTATTAAGTTGCCTCCTTATTCAAAGTATATGAAGGATATTGTCTCTAATAAACGGAAGATTCCTAATGAGGAGATTTCTACTCTACTTGCTAATTACTCCTTCAATGGTAAGGTTCCAAAGAAACTTGGTGATCCAGGTATACCAACTATTCCTTGCTCCATTAAGAATAATTATGTTAGAACTGCTTTATGTGATTTGGGAGCTGGAGTTAGTGTTACGCCTTTTTCTCTCTATAAGAGACTCTAGTTAGAAAAGTTGATACCAACTGATATATCTTTGCAAATGGCTGATAAGTCAACTACTATTCATGTTGGTATATGTGAGGATGTTCCTGTTCAAGTTGCTCATAATTGCATGGTTTTAACTGATTTTGTTGTGCTTGAAATCCCTGAAGATGATAATATGTCTATTATTCTTGGGAGACCTTTTCTTAATACTATAGGTGTTGTCATCAATTGCAATAAAAGAAAAGTGACATTTAATATTAATGATAAAGAGCACACTGTCTATTTCCCCAAGAAGGTTGTTAGAATCTATTGTCTGGATTCCATTGAAAATCTTGAGAGCATCAAGGTTGGAGAAATATATTATCCCATTCCACAAGAAAATTTTGAAACTATTATGATTGGTACCATTGCTATCAAGTTTGAGGTAACATAATCACCTTGTGGAATGCAAAGTTTTGATTCATATAAGATTGTTTTGGTAACAAGACTTGATCAACCTTGTTAACAAAAGAATTTTAATGAACAAAATAATGTTTTCACAGTGGTTATATTTGCTCACTTTTATTTTTCTCCTTTCCAATCTTTGCTCTTCACCGTGCCTAACTTAAAGGCGTTAAAGAAAAGTACTTGTTGGGAGATAACCCAAGAGTTTCCTTGAGTCTTGGAAGTTATTACCTCAGTAATGACCTCTCCTTATCCTTTTTGTTTGCTTTTTGTGCCAAGAATGACCTCTAATGAGAGGGAAGTAAGATTTGGGGAGTTGCTGTCCCGAAACAGATTTATGTCCTCCACCATAAAAATTCGTGAGGAGTCTATGTAAGTCGGATTAAGCTTTTATGAATAAATCCCTCAGTATGTTAGCTAACTTTCATTAGTTCAGAACTTTTTGATTTGAGCAACAGAAGGTCTTATGAAAATTCGGTTTCTACCTGCTGGTCTATTTTGACAGATTTCTGCCATTATTTGCATTTGCTTCTTATTGATTCCTTTTCAGGTTATTTTTGGGAAATTGAGATTTTTGAAGGAGTTTCTACAGTATATTGTGTTTTTAATGAAAGGTCTTGCTGTTCCAAAGTTTTTCCAGATGTCTAATATCTTTTGAATAAACTAATGTTGCTAATGAAGATTGTGTGAAGTTTTGTATGAAAGAAAAATTTTAGGTGTAGAGAGAGGATGATATAATGAGATGAAGAATGGACAAAAGCTCAAGCTTGGGGGAAGCCACTCCGTGTCACCCCAAGAATTACTCAAGAGGTACAAGCGTCAAAGCTTGGGGGTGCCCAAGGCATTCCCTTCTTCATCAATAAAAATCTCAGGTCTTTCTAGACACTTCGTTTTTATCGTTTTATGCACAGTTGTGTTGTTCTTGGAGCATCTTAGTTTTTGTTTTTGGTTTTCTTTTGCTTCGTTTGGTTTTGTGTTGGTTGCCTTCTAAAAAAATCGAAAACACCAAAAATATTTGTTGTTCTTCTTTGGTTTTATTAGTTCTTTGCAGGGTTCGGCTGTTCTCAGTGGATATTGGTTTTCATGTTAATTATTCAAATAACACAAGTGAAGGGCGATAATGAAGATTAAGACAACTCGAGGTGTGGTAAGAGGCTGATAAAAAACTCTATTTGTTTTATTTTTGTACATATACTCATCATTGTGATCATGCTTAGCCTGTTTGTGTAAGGTGTATGTCATTATGGATGCTTAGTAGTTCAAGGGTGATATCTTGCTAACATTTTCCCTATGATAGGAGACATGATATGCTAGTATGCTTAGCTAGATATTAGAGTTCAAGGGTGGAAAAATTCATGTTATGATATTATGGAAAGATTATGCCTATATGTTTTTGACTAAGAAAAACAACTTGTTAATGAAAAACCTGGGTGGAATGGGACTTTTATGGTTTGTGTTGAGTGGTTACACAGGGCCCATGTCTATGTTTTACTGATACGTCCAAAACGTATCTACTTTCTCGAATACTTTTCTATTGTTTCTTCTCTAAACTTGTGTGATTTGGATACAACTAACACAGACTAACTCTGTTTTCAGCAGAATTACCTTAGTGTCTTGTTTTTGTGCATAAAATAAACTATCAGGAAAAATCCTGGAAAATATGCCAAAAACTATTTCTCACCAGAAGATCCATGGAGCCAGAATGGGAGACAGAGAGGAGGCCTGGGGGCCCAGACCCACCCTAGGCGCGGGCCCACTTGACCCTGTGCCTAGGGAGGTCTGGCCACCCCGGGCAGCTCCTCGGCATCCCTCTGTGCCTATAAGTTGCCTTCTGATCTAAAAACTCAGGGAGGCTCGATAGTTTTCCAGAAGAGTTCCGCTCCGCCACCGCCACCAGAAACCAAGATTCGGATCCAGAAACTCCGTTCTGGCACCCTGCCGAGACGGGGAATTTGGAGAGGATCATTTCCATCATCATCACCAACGCATCTCCATCAACCACCGATGTTTCCCTCATCCATGAGTGAGTAATCCCCCGCTGTAGGCTTGGGGATGTAGGGATTGTATGAGTTCTATCATGTAATCGAATAAGATCTGTTAGGGCATAGTGCCTAGTATCTCTATTAGTGCTATTTGACTTTGTTGCAACCTGTTGTGCTTAATGCTTGTCACTAGGGCCCGAGTGCCATGATCTCAGGTCTATACTTATTATTGAATCATTATGATAGTATTGTTTATGATCTTATCTGCAAGTTGTGTACACATATCATTGTCCGAATCCAAAGGCCCCAAAGTGACAATAATTGGGACAACCGGAGGGGATGGCTGTGGTGTGAGGATCACATGTGTTCACGGAGTGTTAATGCTTTGCTCCGGTGCTCTATTAAAAGGGGCACCTTAATTGCCAGTAGTTCCCTAGAGGCCCCACTGCCACGGGTTGGCTGGACAGAAGATGTTGTGCAAGTTCTCATTGCGAGCATGTATGACTATATTTGGAGCACATGCCTAGGATTGTTTAGTACTTGGATGCTTGTTATTATTTATCTGCAATGTCCTATATCTTGAAGTTACATGTTTAGACTCGTCCATGCAACGCCCGTCATCCATCCCTATGCCTACCACACTCGAATCCTACTGTTACCGTTACTGTTACTACTGCTGTTGTTTCACTGTTGTTGTTATTGTTGCTTTGCTGTTGCTACTACAAACTGTTGCTACTGATAAGCTTCTGTGAGCAAGACCTATTTACAGGTGCAGCTGAACTAACAACTTAGTTGTTAAGGCTTGCAAGTATTATTTGGCTCCCCTTGTGTCGAAGCAATAAATTGGGTAATACTACCCGCGAAGACTATTGCGATCCCCTATACTTGTGGGTCATCATTTACCCTGTGTATCACACTTGTGGATGGCCACCCAGGAACAAATAGATTTGAGATGTTTAGTGTTGAGAAGCTTCCAGTGCAACCACATGGCATATGGGCTCTGCCTTGACCAACTAAGTTGCAAGAACTCGTCCAGATGGACAGATGGTGGTAGAGTTGATAGGATGGAACGCGTCCATGGTGGTCTGAGGGACTGCTTCTAAAAAGTCTCGTCTCGATGCATGTCGAGTCCTGTGGGGAAAGTGCACCACCTCTCGAGAGGGTAAAACCTAAGTACTTAACCGTGTCCTCGGTCATGGAAATTTTGAGCATCAAAGACATTAAAAGGGTCAAGAATCTCCTCATCCCAATTTCTCTAAGTTAAAAATGATGGGTGAACAAGGGTAGAGGTACACCAATGTATATTGGTGGATCCTTAGTGTTTTTGTAAAGAAAAACTTAGTGTTTTCAACTAGTAGGACAAAACTACTTTGTACAAAGCCAGCCTGAAACCACACTTAGCCAAATTCATGTAGTTGATAGTATCTACTATATAACTATGATATCACTTGCCAATACAATTCCAACTGTATTGACCCCTTGTGGCTGTAACTTATTATGTTGCGGGTTACTCTGATGGTGAGTAGGGTTATGAGTCTACACTCAACATGTTAGCCTATGGCACATGAAGATGAAGAATTTATTTATATACTATGTAATGAGAACTCTATGTGTTAGCCTTGGGCTAATGAGTTGTAAGAACTATTACACTCCTAATTACGATGTAATAATGACCTTTGTATCTGTGTACTTCAACTTAAACTGTGGATGCTAGCAATTCGATCGAGGGACTAGCACTGCAATCACAGGGACCTTTACCATAAAGGGTGAGGTATTACAGTCTTAGTTTCAATAGACCAAAGTTAACCATAAAATTATGAATACACTTAAGTTATCTAATGTTGATGAGATGGTAGACCCAAGTTAGTTATAAAAATATATAAATAGTCTTTATACATGATGTTTAGAAGATTTGGAACTAAAGTTAACTTTAAAATCATAAGTAAACTTAAGGTGTAATAGGTTTGAATTAATACTAAGTTTTAGGGTTATGTGGTATGATTAAGTTTGTGATATCATTCACTTTATATTTGAGTGAAGGGTCAGTTTATGTAACATCCCAAAAATACTAAACTTGGATCATCAAACTCTAATCACCAAAATTAGGGTTAACAAAAACTTTTCTAAAATAAAAATAGGAAAGCATGCATGGTGTATGCATTTCATTTGGAATTCTTTTGAACCACCTTGTTTGTGTGTTCCTTTGCTTGTAAATGGATTCTTAGGTGAAATAAACATCATCTAAACAATTCCCAAACTTTTCTCAAAGACAAGTAAATCAAAACAAATAAAATAAGGGAATGGTCATTTTGACCAATTTAACTCCCATGCCTACTTTGGCTGTCTCAAACTTTCAGAACCTAACAGAAACTTTTCTGGATCTTTGCACCCCTGGATTGTACTCATAACAAAGTATCAAGGCCACTTCGTGATCATCCAGAAACTTTCAAATGCATAGTTTAAATGACAATTCAAAATTGAATCTTTATCATATGGGAAGATCCCACTTTTTCAAAAACCACTCAAACAAGCTCAACTTTCAAAACCCAAGCATCTGCAGACTCACCAGCACCAACCTAGCACACCCACCAAAAATCTTTTCAAAATTCAAAACTTGAATTCTTGCGGCCATTTCATCAAACACATTGCAGACACAAATCATCAAAATCTTAAACACTATTGTGAGCAGTGATTGAATCCTAACTTGTTCCCTCTCTAGCTCACAACCATCTCAGTAGATCACCTAGCAAGTTAAACCAAGCACTAGCCTCACTGTAAGCTGGGCAATGACATCAATGGTGAACAGCCGAAGCTCACCATGCCACCCCAGTGCAGACAACAAGCTAGGAGGAGATTTAGCCGTGCCAACCTTGTCTAGGAGGCAGCCCACTGTCCACCGCTACTCCCTGTCCAGTGCTCGAACCCTGCCAGCCACTGGACCACACGCACGGACCGAGCCCAGCCCGCCAGCAACCATGCCGAGCATGCGCTAGAGCGCCACCCTCGACCGAAGCCCACAGACCGCGCGCCGCCCTCGCCGCGTGCATACATGATCGCCACCAACCCAGGAGACCGCCAGACATCCCCATTCGCCGCCCCATGCCTCACAGCCACCGCTCGCCGTCGAAGATGCCGCCTCTGCCGCGCAGAGCGTCGCGTGTTCCAGACCAAACCGCACCGCCCCTACGCGCGCAGTAATGCCGTAGAGCATCGCCAGGAGACCACCAAGCGATCGCCACCAACGGCCATGCCTCTAGCCGCCCGTAGCCATGTCGCCACCGTCGCCTGCCCATCCCGTTCGGTCTCATCGTCGCGACTATAAATAGAGGCCACCCCCAGCCGAATTAAGCACACCATCTCACTCCCCTCTCCTCACTGACCATTCCACCCCGTTCAAGGAGCAAGGCGAGCAGCAGTTCGCCGGAATTTCACCGGAGCACGCCGCTACTGGAGAAGAAGGGAGCCAGCGATTGGATCCGTCCCAGGAGAAGCTGCCGGTACCAGGAGGTTCACCGTCGTCGACTTCGTCGTTCGCCCGCATCATCGACCCTCGCCTGAACCCCGGTGAGCCCCCAACGACCCCCACAGGCCGCGCTAGGTTTCTGTCTCGCCGGCGTTGCCCAACATCGACGATGACTCTCAGCCGTTGGATTAGAACCAGATCGAACGCACCACATCGCCCCATACCGCTTCGCACCCCCTGTCTCACTGACGCATGGGGACAGCCACTTATGCAGCCCGCGGAAGCGCTGTGCTTAGCAGGCCGGCCCGTTAACCTTTCCCGCGCAACCCAGTTATTTGAATTTAACCTTTTCCTTTTTAGTTCAAACACACTTCTGTACCCAGTTTCAAAAATCAACCCAAGTCGATTCAGTGCACCAAATCGAATGAAACTAATTTTGTTAGAAAGGTCTGGGAATGCTGAATCCAAGCCCGTTGGATTCAAGTCACTTGGATTTGTAGATCATCCTTGGTAAAAAATAACAAGTCAGAAGCTTTTCTGCATTCAAACATTTTTCAAATTAAAACCATAATAGCTATTGAGTTGATTCCAACTCTCAAAAATCACATTTAACCATACCTTTTAGAATATATAAAAACATATAGGTTTACTTACAGAAATAATGTTCAAGTAATAAAAGAATGCCTCATAGGCATTTCTAGTCACTTTATTTAATTAAAATAAAAGGGTAAAACCTTATTAAATTATGACACCACTTTAAATCACATTCCCATGGACTAAAATATGCGGTGATGACATGTGTCAACATGATCCCATGTTTGGTTTGGAGAATATTAAATCTTAAGTAGTTTTTCAATGAGTAGAAATTACTTTTCTAAAAATAAAAGGAATTAAACCAAGCCTTAATCTTGTAATATTAGATCATCTATAGGACCCTTTTTGTGTGATGATTGCAAGTAGTTAAGTATTGTTTAGTGATTGTGTACCTCGTATTTATTCATAGACGCTAGTACCGACCAAGGATACGAGGAGGAAGGAGGATACTACGAAGAAGAAGCCGAGGAGAACTTCAACCACTGGTCTGCACAAGGCAAGCCTAATACCACTAGTTGAATGTGCAAGCTAACACTTGCAAGATACCCTACTAATGCAAGCTTATACTGATATTGTGCAAGCCAGTACTTGCAAGCCTTACTAATCAAGTTGACCTATGCAAGCTACTACTTGCTTGCTACCATGCCACTATATGCCTTGAAGCATATATGATCATAACCACTTGATAAACCAATCCTAGTTTTATTTGCAAGTTTATTACTTTATTTCTTTATCAAAGCTCTTACTTAGAGTTTACTGGAATAAATGGTAGATACTAGAAGGATACTTGAAGGTTGCATAAAGAGCATAAAATTTGGCCTAAGCTAGATAATCTTGATGTTCTCATAAGGCATGAGATTAAACTTAGTCAAACCCCACTAGTGTACCACCCCTCATTAGTGCTTACCCCCACTTGTAGATGCTAGTGCTAAGCATAAAACTTGGTCAACCTTAGATGGGAATACTTGGTGAAAAATGGTTATGAAAACCTTGGAATGATGGATCATTCTATTGAAATGTTTTGGACATGTGTTTCCGAACACTTGATGATTCTGGTGATGAAAATGATGAGGCATGAGCATTAGCCCTTTATAAAACTGATGGTTGTCTGGATGCGATACCATTCCAATTTTATCGTACAACCACAATACCCGAAGATTGGTTAGGGCTTGACTGGAAACTTATATACCTTAGTATTAGTTCCCTCACGGCCAAGGTCTGAGCTGAGGCTACCTTGTGAAGATTGTCCACCTGTGCAGTACCCAAGATGACAGTTGGTCATGGTTGGGAGGCCAAACTCACAGGAGAGGTGCTTATACTAGGGCGTGTAATTGAAAGGTTAGGATTGATTATCCGCATACTGAGTATGGTGAATTCAGTATTTGTTCCTGATAGATGTATCGAATGTTGTGGTGAAAGTGTACAATATCTGCAGAGTGTCAAACTATTCGAATAGCCGCGTCCGTGGTTATGGACAGTTGGAGTGGCCATACTGTTCCCCCATTAGACTTTTCCAAAATGACTTGTGAAATGAATTGAGACTTTGACTTGACCACAACAGGGTTGTGGCATGATGTACAAGTTACCACTTAGGTGTTATAAAACCTTAACTAGCATTTGTAGTTTCCAAACTTAGTAGAGATAAACCTGGCTTTTGCAAAACAACCCTAGATCCTAGTGTCCTATTATCAAAAACCCCTTTCACTTATTAGTATTAGTTTGCAAGTACTTAAAGAGTACTCATGGCTTTGTCCCTGGCTATTCCCGTGGCCAGACTATGAAGAGGAGTACATGTGCTTCGCCTACGCTACCGTTATTATTACGTATTCCGCTGCTTGAAATTGTATTAAGAACTAGATCATGAGATCCTTATTTATGTAAAACCTTATGTATGGTTTGTAATGGATGATGTACTGTGGTATCCAATTCTGTTATGTCTCGCAAAAATGGTAATCATGGGATTGCGATGTATGGCATAACAGGCATCTGGGATTAAAAATCTCGGTGTTGACAGTTTAAATCTGTTTTTATAATATGAAATTTATTAATGGAAGTATAATTATATGACCTTATTAGTGTGTTAGGGTTTAAAGTCATGTTAAGTATGGTTAAGGGATAAAGATCATTCACTTTTATCATAAGTGAATGATGCTTAAAATTTTACTTAAAATTGTTTGTTTAATATGGATTTATGGTTTTAAAAGAGTTTTTACAGAGTTAATTGCTTACACTTATTTTCACTATAGATCCAAGTTATGGTTTTGGGAAGTAGTATTTAAACGTAGAAAAGTTAAGGTTTTACCTAGAATATTGATTATTTCTTACTTAAGAAATATTTTTTAAAAGATTTTACAAAAGAGGTAATAGATAAGGATTTATTACTTTAAAATCTTTAAAACCTTTATAATAATATATTTAATATTTTTATAATATAATATATTTACTCAAGATCTTAAAAATGATTTTTTAAGTATTATTCTTATGTTTATAAAATTCCATAAAGGACTAAATTTTTTTGAATGGTTACTTTAAAATTTATTTATAAACAAATTAAGTTAGTATTTTTATAAAATAGTATATATTTTTTTATACTCAACAACGATTTTTATTGATTTTTAGGATTTTTCCTTATTTTATGAAATTTTACTTAGGATTTAATAATGTCAATAATAATTTGTATTTTATCCAACTTGAACAAGTAATATTATATTTTTATTAGATAGATAATATTTTTGTGGTCATTTTGATATATCATATATATTTTTGGGATTTTTCTATATTTTCCTTGGGTATGTTCAGGGGTAATTTGGTCATTTAGTAATTGGGTAAACAATTTATTTTGTAATTTCTTTTGGAACTGGGACATGCTCACCGAATGGCCCATCTAAGCCCAAATTGGCCCAACTAGGCTCGGGTCAAGCCCCCACGCCGGTCCAGTCCTCCCCATACACTCTCACATTTCATGTGCTTATGTTTTCCCTTCTGGCTGCTGGCGACGCCGCCGCCGTCGCTTGCCCGATTCCGACGGTTTCGGCCTTCCTACCCGATGTCGTGGTGCGAGATGACACAACCGATGATGCTACGTCTACCTCCCCTGTTCGATTCATCACTCAAGCCCTCTGCTAGCCGTGTTACTACCTCGCTGGTGCCTAGGGTTTCACCCCTTTGCCTCCCGGGGGCGGGGGTGGCGTAATGGCACTGATTGGTGCTGCCTCCATCTCCTGTGGAAACCGCGACCATGGATTGGCGCGGGTTACAGCGCCCTCAGGTGCTCCCCGTATCATCGTGTTTCTCACCGCTGTCCAACCTCTGCTTCCTCTTCTAGTAACTAGCAAGGACCACGGGTACATCTCTCGTTTCCCTCTTTCGGATTCCCTCTATGTTACTAGATTAAACTCTAATTAGGTTTTCCCCCACTTTGCCCTAGAAGTAGCATCTTGGCATGCGCTTAGAAATGTTCTTGAAGTTATTGTCCTAGTTGATCTATTGGTGATACAAAGTGAAAAACTTTAATGTACTTGTTACTGTGGCTACATTCCTGTTCTTGGGCTTATGCTTGTACCAGTGAAATCTCTTTGGTGATTTCTAGGGGTTGGTTCTGTCAATATGACAGTAGGTTGGTATATGATTCCTAAATTTAAAAATCAGGAAAGTGATTTGCAGTCAATCAATAACTATTTATATTATTTGGTTGGCTTCTGCTGGTAGTCAGGTTATTGTGGTGCCTCCTTAGTGGAGTGTGCATAATGATGTGTTGCCTAGCATGATCTGCTAGTTTAGTGAGTTCAGTAGATTAATTCCTCTTTGAGTAATGAAAGATGGTTGATAATGGTTTTGCTGCTATCTTTGTGATGTTTTCCTAATAGTATGTATTCCTCTATAGCCCGATTTACTATTCCTACTAGCTAATTGTGCTTTAATCACATACAAGATATACTTGCTGAACTAAACCTATGGTTTAGTGATGATTCGAAATTTTATTTAGAAAAGTTTCTTATTGAACTAGATTATTCCTAGGATTTTGCTAGGAAAATGATCTAAATTTATTTGCAAGTGAGATTTGGTGACCATATATGTATGTTGTCAACATGACAGTAATGGATCACATGATTCCTAACTATGGTTTATAGGAAAATGATTTGAATTCAATTGATTTTTATTCTCAAGTGGAATTGTGATACTATATGAATACTATCCACATGTCAGTGAGATATTTGAATGATTCCTAGTTATTTAAACTAGGGAAATGATTTAGATACTTCATCTGTCTGTTTGTAGATGGTTGTGAATGAACTATTGATAATCAGATCATGTAAGGGCATGATCCTGGTTAAACATGAGTTGAGATATGCAAGGTGGATCCTTTTTATATATACTATATAACTTGATATCCATGTATATGATTTTGTTAGTTAAGCATGGGATCATATTTGCTGTAAAATCTTACTATCATTAGAGCTAACCGGTGGATGGAATGGTCATGTTGAAATACCTTTGTGTGGATTTTGGTGCAGTCTGTGATGAAAACATGCCGAGGCTTAAAAGCATATGTAGCCTGTGTAAATAAGATGGCCTTAAAATGATTTCTAGACTACTTGTCTAGAAAAATGATTTGTGTGATACTTATACTTGTTTGCAAATGAACTTAAAATCTATCTCTTTGATCTGCTGGCTACTGCAGGTATTCAATACTTGGGATTTATGTAAATGTTCTGGTTGTTGTGGTACCTCCTTGGAGGATGCACAATAGGCTAGATCATATGATCTTCTATAATATTACTGGTTAAAGGTTTTGGGCAGTCCCTAGCCTATGATAACATAATTTCATGCTTAGGCTTTGTAAAAATAATTATGAATGGATTCCTCCTTAAGGTCTTGAGAATGGATCTGTTAGGAAAATGATATAACTTCTTTATGTTGAGTTGTATTGACATTTAAATAATGTGACCATTTCTGGAGTGGCCTTTGTGTTAAAAACTACCACTGTGGTGCCTTCCTTGTGGAGTATGCATAGTGTAATTTGATGATGAATTTCCAACTCTACTTGGTTTATTTAATTTGCACACCAGCCTATGATGCAAAGGCTGAGGCATACTTTGGATAAGAACAATATGGTTGTTGGCTTTAATCTTCTGTGATGAACCTTGCATGGCACTTCCATGCAAGTCTAAGAACATAACTCCATTCAATCCTCCCAGATAAAAATCTAGTGGAAGGGTAGATGGAACTGGTTGATGTGTATTATTTTCTTTGTATGCCCATATCTATATGCAAGATATAAGAACAAATACTGCATAATCTAGCGGATAGTTCTGATGATTTTTACCTGTTGGTGGTGAGTGATCTATGGCCTTTTGGAGATCTTGGTTTATTACTATTACTTCTATCTTTACTTGTTGTAGGCTTTATCCACCTTCTCCTCCTTGTTGCTACTTGGACTTCTTCTCCTGGATCTGCTCTCCCTTGTACTACTGGACTGATCTATGGTTTAATGGTTATCACACTTTGTTGGAAAGGTTTAGTTGTATAATCAATTTGTTGTTGAGCTTGTACTAACTAGAACATTTGTGGTGTTCTGGAGATAAAGGAATGTATATGTGGGTAGAAGATGAGACTATGGTGTGTTGTATCTAGTGTTATGGCTGCACTTCCCCTTTTCTCCCTTTGGTGTTGTCCTGCTGTGTCGACAACACAACTGTTGCATGCAGTGTGTGAGCTGCTTACTGGTGGGACCTGTGGGTTCAAGTTTCTATAGCTGTAGATCTTTTGCTTGAGGATAAGATCAAGTGAAAACTTGATATTTGTGGATTCTTTATCTTTTGACCTTTACTGTTGTGGTGAAACTTCCCTCTCAAAGCCTGTGATGGTGTTCTGAGGCTCTTTCAACAAAAGAACATATTCTTACACTTGGTATTTCTTTTAAACACTCAATGATGAGATCAAGCATATCACTGGTATGCTAAATCTGAGAGTAATCTACACACTAACCCTTTCTTTTACCTTAATTTTGTTTTCCTTCTTATATTTTGTAGAGATGAAGAATAAGAAGAAAAGAAGATGCACAAATTAGTTTAGACCAAATAGGTAAGATTTTAATATAGGTATTCTTTTTATATTAATTGTAAATTTCTTTTATTCTTTTTTTGCAACAACAATGTAACATTGTATTTTGTAATAAAGTGTTCCATTATTATTTTCTTTATTATTTGAATCAATTAAATGTTTATATCTTACTTATAAATAAGAATTCAATTCTTATTTATTATTGTAATTCATTTATTCATTTGTAAAAGACAATGTAATATATATCTTCTTGTAATAAATAATTCTTTTAGTTATTTCATTTATGTAATTTCTTTTTTCTATTTATTTGTTTCATGGTAATTTACTTTTATTCTTTTATTGTAAAAGAACAACAATACTATATGTATATATGTATTAATAAAGAATCCTATATATTATTATTGTAATCATTTCAAATTCTTTTTTTAGATTCTTTTTTTTTCAATTGAAAAATCAAATTTGAATTGTCTTCCCCTCAAACACAAAAGATACTAGAGAGGTCATGCCAAAATCCATCGCACTTGTACTGATGTTTTTATCAGAACAAGAGAGATCTCGGACCCTCTATAGCTCTTTTAGTTTTGCGCGAAAATTTCCTGGATTTTCTTATGCATGAATGCAATGCACAAACATGTATCCTGCCTATTTCGAGGTGATAATCCTGGGATGTTACATACCGCTCGGCCCACAAAGGATTTTTTCTTTTTCTTTTTCAAACCAAATAAAGGCAAACTTCAAATAATCATAACTTGGGCTAGGAAACTCCGATTAACCCGAAACCAATTTTGTTGGAAAGAGGATAACCCGAAACTTAAAATATTGTTTATCACCAAGTGAGAATATTTGATGTATTATAAAGTGAGATACCTCACTTGGTGAGAAACCGGAAAACCTCCAAGATCAAAAACACAATGAGATATAAAAGGAATATATGTTTTTTAAGGACTAGAGCTTGTCATGAATATTACCACAAGCTCTAGAGCCTCATAAGGATAAGATACAAATAACAAGCAAATACGATGATGCAAGTTTGCAAAGGTTTGATCTCTCTCCAAACGATATGATCGAGTTATTCAATCGAGAGCCCCTCTTGATAGTACGGCTATCGATCCTAAACCTAGTCTCCCAACTAACAACATGAGACAGATAAAAGGGAAAACCTATCAAGAATACCTTTGCCTTGAGCAATCCACTTGAGCACGATGTAGACAATCTTGACCTTCTAAAGATGGAACACCTTTCTTGATTCCTCTTCATCGATCCATGACCACCGAGGATGGTGATGACCCACAAGTATAGGGGGTGTATCGTAGTACTTTTGATAAATAGGAGTGTCGATCCCAATGAGGAGCATAAGGTGTTGACTAGTGGTTTGAATCAAGAATTATCTGTAAATACTTAGCAAACGGTTTTTAGAGGTTTTTGATAATGCAAAGAAATAAAGTGCAAGAAAATAAAGAGAACAATAATAATTGCAGTGAGTGGCCCAATCCTTTCTTAGCAAAGGAAAAGCCGGTTGTATTACTTATGAGGACCAAACATTCTCGAGGACACATGGGAATACTGTCAAGAGCTTTCGCTTCATAAAGTTGATTAATCTTCTTTGGTTGGATAAGTGTTGTGTGGGTGAACCTATGCTAATGTACCGACCTTACTTGGACTAATACATACTTGTGGTTAAACCCCTTTCAAGCATCCGTAACTACAATAAAGTAATTAAGATAAAAACCTAACCACAACATTAAACTCTGAGATCCTACACTCCCTTGTGCAAAGGTTTCCTAACGGGGGTTCAGGTTTCTATCACTCTAGCAACCCCACAATTAGTAGCCAAATACACAATGCATTCCCCTAGGCCCATAAATGGGGAAGTATCATGTAGTCGACGTTCACATGACACCACTAGAAGTAGCACCACAACTTAAATATCAAACCATCGAATATTACTTCAACACAATTCCACTACTAACAACATGACTTCTTCCATGTCCTCAAGAACTAAATGAGCTACTCACGAGACATCATATGGATCAAGATCAGAGATGATATGATGATGGATAACAATCTGAACATAAACAATAAGTCAATGGTTCCACTCAATAGCATCAACTACAAAAGTAATAAATAGCGGGAAAGTTTCCCCTAAGAACTATGCAAGATTCAACCCAATTGTTACAACAGGATGGAGTGGTGATGATGGTGCTGGTGGAGATGGTGGTGAGGATGATGATGATGATCCCGATGAAGTCTAGCTTGATGACGGTGTTGATGGCGATGATCTCCCCTCTCTAGGAAGGAATTTCCCCGGCAGAAATCTGCCTGCCGGAGAGCTCTTTCTCTCTCTGTAGTTTCCGCCCTGTAGAGACGGCGAAATCTTTCTGTGGTCGCTCCTCTCCGTATTAGGGTTTCAGGAGGAATTTATAGGCGAAGGGGCGACGCGGGAGGTGGGCCAGGGTGGCCACGCCACCTTGTGGCGCGGCCTAGGGTAGGCCCGCGCCAGGGGGTGGTGTGGCCCCCCTGTGGCCCATCTCCACCTCCCCTTCTGGCTTCCTTCGTCTTCTGGAAAAATAGGATTTTTCGTGTATTTTCTAAAATTTTATGATCTTCACGAATATTGCATCTAGACACCGCTTTTTTCATCAGAATACTAACTCCGGCAGTTCATCCTCCAAAAGTCATCCAACATGCAAAAATAGATGAAACGACATAAGTATCAACTCTTAATATGAAATATATCAATGAATAACAGTAAATTATGATATAAAATAGTGATGCAAAATTGACGTATCAGATGGCAAGCATCAAATATGAGATCTTCTAAAGATGGCGCATTTCGAGCTTGCACAACACATATTCTTCTTCATTTCATCGACCTTGAAGCAACACATGCTCCAAGCGATGCCAATGGACAAATCCTACAAGTTCAAATTAATACACACATTAGTCCTTAAAGATTGTCATTAATTACCAAAACCACACATTGGGGGCCCACATGCTCTTTCAACTACTGTCAAGTTCTTCCAGTCCATTGTCTACAGGTTCGGAGTGCCTCACAGCATCTTCACTGACAACAACACAAACTTCACCTTGAAAGAATTCCGAGACTTCTGCGAAGGCCTTGGCATCAACGTCACATACACCTCTGTGACGCATCCGCAGACCAACGGGCAGGTCGAAAAGTCCAATAGCCTCGTTTGCAACGGAATCAAGAAGCGACTATTGCGCCCACTCGAACGATTGGCGGGAGCATGGGCATATGAGCTACCCTCCGTCCTTTAGAGTCTGCGCACAATGCCAAATAGTGCCACCGGCTATACGCCCTTCTTCATGGTGCACGAAGCTGAAGCAATGCTACCCGCCGAGATACACCACAAGGCCCCACGGGTCATTGCTTACAGCGAGGCCAACTCAACGACCGCAATCTAAGACGACGTCGACCAGCTGGACGAAGCCCGCGACACCGCCGCGGCCTGTTCGGCAGTGTACCACACCGCCGATGGCTGCCATACGCCTCTGGCCCCCCGCATCTGCTATGGCAGGGAGGGCTTCAGTTTCCGACAACATCTTATTCTCCGACTCGAATCATGGTCGACGGTCACTGCCCCAAGTTGGGGGCTATGAGAATTGCTAAGAAGCCACATCAGAGATGCTACCAACGTCGACACATGTTGCTGAAAGGAGTAGACGGCGGTGTTGCAAGGTAGCCGAGGCATGGCGGGGCAAGCTGGTGCTGCCAACCGGAGTTGGAGTTGCTGCGAGTGGTGCCGACATTTGCTAGCACGGTTCTATGGATTTGCAGCTTATGGTAATTGTTTGTGCTAATGGTAGTTCTTCAGGTTGCATCGTTCAAAGGTTTTTGCTACAAATGTTGTGTAGTTTTTAAATCATAGAACTTTTTGCTACAATCGTTATATAGTTTTGCTATTATACCATAATTTTGTTGTTGCGTTGTCTCCGGCGAGAGTCATCGGAGAATTTGGTTTTGCTACAATATCTAAAAAATTGCTACAAGTTCTCGGTCGATGTGTCCGGTGAGATTTCTTTTGCTACAATCATCCTGTGATTTTGCTATAATAGCACAACTTTTCTGCTATTAGGTCTCCGTCGATGTCTTCGGCAAACTTTTTTTGGCTACAACCATCCTATATATTAGCATATTTTTTTGGTACGGACTTTCCAACGAGGTCTCCGGTAAAGTCTCTGGCGAAGTCGGTTTTTCCTCTTATGTTTTATAGATAAAAGATTTTTTTGCTACACATAACAAAAATAGAAAAGTTTTTGCTACATAGAAACAGAAGTGGGCTTTTGGGACAAAAGTGGATACGCGTCGACATTAGGAGCCGGTGGTTGGAAGTCTGGCATCCTCCGGAGGATCCAGTCTTGTACTTTTTGTTTTTTATATTTTCTTTAGACAACCTGTTAGACTTTTATTAACTGGTAACAATGTTTACAGGAATATTTACAGAATATAGCGCGCCCAACCATAGGTGGCAGCCAACCTCAAAAGAAATAGCATATCTAGATAGGTTATGTGCTTTAAAATTTGAAACTCTACCTTCGAAAGTAATCTTGTACTCACGGAAGCTTACTACACGTGACTTGATTTCAGTCACAATTGCTCCATATTTCCCCTGACTCCCATCATCGATATCTTTGACAACCTGCATGCAGTCTGAAGCAACAAATATGCGGCAAAGGCCAAGATTTTCAGCAAGCGCCAAGGCTTCACGGCATGCGAGCGACTCCAGAACAGCGGGGTCTGTAATGCCAGAGAAAACAACCGCCAAAGAACCAAGGTATAATCCATTGCTATCACAGCACAAAGCAGCTGCAACTCCTTTGCCTCCAGTTTTCGAAACAACGACATCAACATTAATTTTAGGCGCATCTGAGGGCGGAGGAATCCATCTCGGTTTGGCTCTCGGTATAGGAATAATGGATGCCTGCCCGGATGGTCCGGCAGTGTGCCGCAACTCTGCTAGAAAAGTGTTAACGAAACCAAAGGTTGAGAAGGGGCTCTAAAAAATCTCCTCGTGAATTGCTTTTCTTTGAGCTGTCCAAATTTCCCATAGTGTGACTGTTATTCTGGTAAATGATCATACGGCATCGTCTCCATTAGATGGAATAACCAGTGTTTGGCGTTCGTCTCCCCACATAAAATCATGTGCTCCACAAGGAGCTCATACGTTAAATCCCACACACTATTGGCTGTTAGAAATAATCTTGTGTGTCAGTGATTAGTCCTTGTACTAGAATACATGGTCAGCTTGCACGCTGAGGAGTATTGGCTAGTCATTGTCCTAATCACTATGTGTTAGGGTTGGTCTCTAGTTCTGACTCGGTGTGGAACTAGACTAGTTAATCTAGCGTGGAGTTTTAGCTTAATTAGAGCATCTCCAAGAGCATTCCTATAATGGATTGCTAAAAAATGAGTATAGCAATATGAGAGAGGAGGTATAGCAATCCTCAACTGATTTTGTTTTGGCAGCATTCCTATACTGAATTGCTATATTTGCCCAACACACACAATGACATGTGGGGACAAGGCACATGGCTAGCCACACAACAAATCCCACACACACCGGACCCACATGTCAACGTGACTAAAAATTGAAGGGGACCACAACAAACCAGATTGCTATAATTTTGGGGTTGGTCTCTTGACTTTGCATATATACCAAGTGGAGAGGCCAATATACTAAGCTTCCTAAAAATTTTTGTAGGGGGACCACTTATACAAAGCCTGTTGGAGCTGTTTTTTAAACAAGGATGGCTATAATAGCAATTGAAAACAAATATAGAAAGACTCTTGGAGATGCTCTTAGGAAAGTTAAGTAAGATAATAGTTGTACTAGGATTAGGCAAGGCTAAGTCAATGCATCGATTGGCCGGCCGTGTTCTATACTAGTATTGCTAGCTAAGTTCTAGTCGGTTATATATATATATATATATATATATATATATATATATATATATATATATATATATATACACGTGCACAGGGTCGTCTAATAAGCTTGTACCGTGTGAAGTTGAGAAACAAATAAAGAAAAGAACGGGTACGACACGTGCCCTTGGCTATAATATTTTTCGAGCGTGTTTGTTTGTCTAGTTTGATGTAGTCGATCTTTGGGCAAATTCCAACAATTGGTATCAGAGCGAGGTCAAAGATTTGAAACCACGCTTGCCCCGGGGAGGCGACCCGACTAGCGCCTCGGGACGGACGACCAGGTGGAGGCGGCGAACATGCCGTCATCGGTGAGGTGGCGGGCGATCGTCGTTTGGCGGAGCGATACAGAGGAGACGACAAGGAGGTGTCGTCGGCAAGGTGGTGGATGGGGATGATCGTTGATGAGTGCGGTGGTGCCGGGGTGCGGTACTGGAGAATCTTGTCAAGATCGTCGTCCGGGAGAGTATGAGTCAAGGAGTCAAGTGTGTGCAAGGTAGCACGCCCGGTCGGTGTTGTCCGTGAGTCGTTGTCGTGTCCAAGTGCTTGTCTCTGTGAGAATCCGTTGTAGTTGAAGCGAATGAAGGTCGAGGGACTGTTCATCGTATGGACGAAGACGTAATTTGCGTGCCTCGATCAGGTCGTCTATGTGTCTCGACGAGAGGATCAAGTTCAAGTGTGAAGGGGGCGGTAAACCAGTGAAGGTGAGTCTCTTCAATGAGGCCATGTCTCTACATGAGGCCGAAGTGGATGGTCTAGTCCACGCCAGGAGGTCGGCATGTATTGCGCTAGGGTGGACGGTGTGTTCCACGGGTGGTGCGATTCCACAAGGTTTGCTAGCGTGGCTGGGTAGTCCGAATCATACTTGAGTTGTTCCGTAAATTCGCCAAGTCAAAATTGGGAAGAGCCAATTAGATTTGTCATGGTGCGAGACCTAGACAAGACGCGGATCTATAAGGATTCAAAATCAGGAAAGCATAGAAGACCAAGTATCAAAAGTCAAGATTAGGAAGAGATTGTTAGAAATAATCTTGTGTGTCAGTGATTAGTCCTTGTACTAGAATACATGGTCAGCTTGCACGCTGAGGAGTATTGGCTAGTCATTGTCCTAATCACTGTGTGTTAGGGCTGGTCTCTAGTTCTGACTCGGTGTGGAACTAGACTAGTTAATCTAGCGTGGAGTTTTAGCTTAATTAGGAAAGTTAAGTAAGATAATAGTTGTACTAGGATTAGGCAAGGCTAAGTCAATGCATCGATTGGCCGGCCGTGTTCTATACTAGTATTGCTAGCTAAGTTCTAGTCGGTTAGGTTTAGGCTAGGTCGGTTAGTGCGCATATATATATATATATATATATATATATATATATATATATATATATATATATATATATATATATATATATATATATATATATATATATATATATATATATATATAGGGTCGCGCTATTAGACACCCAGGGTATAGAATAGTTATTCTATACTCACCCTCTATCTTTAAAACTGTATATTATTTTTACATCACGTAATTTTTTTTTACTCTGTAAGTTAAGAAAAACATAATAAAATTTAGAAATGACATAATTTTTTTATTTTCTTGCCATATAAAATTACGATGTAAAATACATATTTTTTGGTGTTTTTACACTATAATGACTCATAAACTTTATTTTTGTGTTGAAATTTTTGGTTATGGTAAATATATGAACATAATTATTCATATATAAAACATAATTTTTTCAATCTAACAACATAAAAATATGTTGGGTGCAGAATAGCAATTCTGCACCCTGGGTGCTGAATAGGGTTATATATATATATATATATATATATATATATATATATATATATATATATATATATATATATATATATATATATATATACGTGCACAAGGTCGTCTAATAAGCTTGTACCGTGTGAAGTTGAGAAACAAATAAAGAAAAAAACGGGTACGACACGTGCCCTTGGCTATAATATTTTTCGAGCGTGTTTGTTTGTCTAGTTTAATGTAGTCGATCTTTGGGCAAATTCCAACATTGGCCATATTGCATTCGATCAAGGAGTGCCTCCAGGAATCAATCGCCCCACAGAGAGAACACGAGCTTGTTCTAGCCATATTTTGATGCTTAAGAACATCTGCTGATGGTAAGGACTGTCGAGCTAGTCGCCAAAGGAACACTCTGATCTTGGAGGGGACAGAGGTTTTCCATAAGGAGCTCCATCCCTTTGAATCCCGTTTAGCGTTGGACGAGCCAACGTTTCCCTCATAGTAGTTCTCTCGGTTTATCTTAGCATTGATCAATATTCTATAGGCAGATCGAACCGAAAAGATGCCTTTCTGGTCGTAATTCCATACCCAGAAGTCCTCCTGGCGTCTCATGCACAACGGTATACCAAGAATAGTTTCAGCATCCACATGATGGAAACAGGAACGTACCAGGCTAACCTTCCATGTTGCTGAAGTTTCATCAATCAAATCAGAGACCATTTGAGGCGCGTTCTCCATGTTGGTTGGGATCGGTTTCATCATCGTCTCTCTAGGCAGCCAATTATCAATCCAGATGTGAGTCAAGCGGCCGTCCCCAATTCATTTGATAAGACCCTGTACCATTATATTCCTCCCATCGAGAATAGAACGCCAGATCTGCGAAGGGTGATGTCCCAGATCAGCCTCTAGAATGGAAGCATTAGGGAAGTATACAACCTTTAGTATTCGGGCACTCAAACAATCTAGCACCTGCAACATTCTCCAGGACTGTCGTGCAAGCAGACATAGATTAAAGAGCTCCAGGTCTCTAAAGCCCAAACCACCAAGATGTTTTGGTGTAGTCATCACTTCCCAAGAGACCCATCATGGCTTCCTCTTCCCTTCTCTACTACCCCACCAGAATTGACGAATAAGCGTATTAATATGCTCACATAGCCCACGAGGTAACCTAAAACACGCCATTGAGAAGACTGTAGGGTTTCGTAGCATGGAAAACAAAAAATTTCTACCGCATACAAACATACAAGCCAAGATCTATCTACTAGATTGTAGCAACGAGTTGATGGAATAACTCACCCTCGAAGATTCCAAAGTGTTTAACGAGAGCGGATTCTCGTGGGTGATGTAGTCGTACTCTTTCCGATCTCAAGATCGCGTAGACGATCCTTCTGGCGCTGCGTTCCGGCAGCGCTTCCGCAGTCGGTCACACGTTCGGTACTCGACGAAGACCTTCCTCTCCCTTGTTCCAGCAGGCAGCGGAGGTTGTAGCACTCTCCTCGCGATTCCGGCAGCACAACGGCGTGGTACCGGAAGTAGAGGGGAGATCTCGCAGGGCTTCGCCTTAAGCCGGAGCGAGTATGGTGGACTATGAGAGAGATCCTCAGCGATCTAGGGTTTAGACGCACCAAGGAGGAGGGTCTAGGGCCGGCGGCTAGGGCTTGGAGCTGCCCAAGTCGGCGGCTAGGGTTTCCCTAGATGGCGGCAGCGGCGGCGGGAAGTGGCGGCGCCGACGGCTGGGGGCTAGGGTTTTGGGTGGAGGTGTTGTGTCCTTGGAGGGGCAGCCCTGCCCCTGCTTATATAGGTGGAGGGAGGCGCGCCAGGGGAGGGGAGTCCCTCCCCAACTCGGATCCCAAGTGGGCCGGCGGTGGAGGGGAGGAACTCCTCCCCAAGTAGGTTTCCTACTTCCCCTCCACCTTCCAAAATAGTCGTTTGACTTTTCAAATTGGCGTTTGACTTTTTCAAACTAGGATTTGATTAAACCCTTTATTTTGTTCAGCGATGACACCTAGTACATGATGCAATCATTCCAACTTGGTATGACACATTCATGTACCCTTCCCCTCCGGAGTGCCGGACATTTCGGAACCTTCTAGAACATTCCCGATGAAAACACCGGATCCATTCTCCAACCCCGAAACAGGACTTTCCTTATATGAATCTTATTCTCCGGACCATTCCGGATCTCCTCGTGATATCCTGGATCCCATCCGAGACTCCGGACAACATTTGGTCTCTTACTCATCATTCCATAACTACTCAAACAACGTCGAATCCTTAAGTGTGTCTCCCTACGGTTCGTGAATTATGCGGACATGATCGAGACACTTCTCCGAACAATAACCAATAGAGGAATCTGGAAATTCATATGGCTCCCACATATTTCTACGATTACTTTGCGATCGAATGAACCACTTACATACGATACCAATTTCCCTTTGTCTCACGATAGTTTACTTATCTGAGGTTATGATCGTCGGTATCTCTGCATACCTAGTTCAACCTCGTTACTGATAAGTACTCTTTTCTCGTTCCCGTGATATGTGATCCCTTGTGAGCCAGTCACATGCTTGCAAGCTAATTGGATGACATTACACCGAGAGGGCCCAGAGTATATCTATCCGTCATATGGATGGACAAATCCCACTCTTGATCCATGTGCCTCAACACATACTTTCCGAACACTCAATGCCACCTTTATAGCCACCCATTTACGGTGTGGTGTTTGATGTCATCAAAGCATCCTTCCGGTGATGGTGATTAACATGATCTCATGGTCGAAGGAATTAGGTTACTATGTATCAGAAAGCTTATAGCAAATGAACTATATTAAATGACTTGATCTTTATGCTACGCTTAACTATAGGAGTATGTCCATCACATCATTCTCCTAATGATATGACCCTGTTGTTAATAACATCTCTACGTTCATGATCAGGAAACCATGATCATATATTAACCAACAAGCTAGTTTAACAAGAGGCTTTACTAGGGACTCTTTTATGTTTACAAATGACACAAGTATTAATGTTTCCTTTTAATACAATTATAGCATGGTATGTAAACATTTATCATAAGTATGAAGATATGATAATAACCTACTTTATTATTGCCTCTTGGGCATATCTCCAACAGTCTCCCACTTGCACTAGAGTCAATAATCTAGTTTCAAACCTTTGTGTATTCAACACCTATGGCTTTCCGGTGTTGTAAGTACACGTTTGCTAGTGGTCAACTGATCTCCGGATCTGACACTTCCAGGTCTGTGTGTAATTGCATGTCTTTGCGTCTCTACGCATCACTCATTCTCTAATGAGATGGCTTTGTATAAATTTGGTCCTTTGGTGAGACCTTTAGTTCTTTGGGGTTAAAACATGTTGATAATATTGTCATACAATATATCTTCATAGTATTATCCCGCTGTGAACTACACCTAGTTTGATAACAAACTACTTGACACAAATGCCCTCTTTAGCTGCTATAATAGCAGTCATATACTTAGCCTTTTGTTGTAGTATCTGTCACAATGTCTTAACTTTGGAACTCATCCAAATCCATTATGGAACTTACTTTCCATTATATTGTGCCACCCTTAGTTTAGATTGAGATAAACTTAATTTGCACTTTGTGGAAAAACTAGTATCAATGTAATACTTTTACAATGAACTAACCATCTATTTGCCACTTCTACAAAATAATATATTCTTATTTCTTTTACAAGATCATAAGAATATCTTTACTATTGTCCAATAATCATCTTATGAATCATTCTGGTATATGCTCATAACATTTAGAGCATATGACATATCTGGATTTGTACACATCACAGCATGATTGATAAAATACTCTTTGTGATTTTATACATCAAGTATCAATCTATACTTGAATCTTTATTTCACTTACCAAATGTCAATACACTTGAATATATCATCAATATTGAACTCATTCAATCCTTTATGTGCGACAAGAACCTTTCTTGTAGTTTCTATATTGAACTCATTTAATATATCATCTATGTACTTTCGGCACAACCATATTAGCGTCTATTGATGCCAAATATTTGGGTTTTTCCTAAGTATTTCATCGAGATGAAATTCTTATCTTGTGTTAATAAAAAAGATACATCATTTCCAATCAACAATATGTCGTCCACATAATGTATTAGAAACATGTCTTAGCGCTCCCACTTAATTTCTTGCAAATGCAAGCATCTTCATCGTCTCCGATGAAATTAAACTCTTTTAACAGTTTTATCATAGTGAAGATTCCAACTCCGCGATGCTTACTTCAACCATTGAAGTTTGCATATGCATTTAGCATCCTTTGAATTAACAAAACCCTTTGGACCGTGTCATGCACACGTCCTAGGTAACCCTTCTATTAGAAGAACTTGTTTTGTTTATCCAACACATAACAAAATTATATGTCGTGGTTGCTACATTAATCCGTCTAGACTAAATATCGCTATGAAAGATCAAATCTTGTCATAGTCAACCTTTGAACATTGTTGTGAACTCTTTCCCAACATGTCGACCATTTCATAGATGCGAAACATCCATGTCTATTTCTTTATAGATCCAAACATAACTGTAAGGTCTTACACCTTTCTCGAGGGTCCTTCAAGTTCAAAACTTGATTTCTCATGTATGGAACTATCACGGATTTTATGGCTTCAAGCCATTTTACGGAGTCAGGGCCCATCATCGCTTCTTTGCATGTAGTACGTTCATTATTCTCAAATAATGATTCTACCCTCAAATCTTGGTATTTGATTGCTTACTCGACCTACTTGGTTCAATACAAACTTTGACCTTCGTAACCACAACCTTTGAGGCACGTGAGCCATGAGCATTGTTGCTGCCTCCGGAACACTTTTCGGCGCTACGCAACTTTGCACATATAGCTAAGGTTCTTTTAACCTTATCAAAGTTCTATTGTCCTCCCACTTATCTTTTCACGAAAAATTCCTTCTCAAAGAAACTTGAAGTTCTAAGTGACAAACACTTTTGTCTCCGATGTTATGGAGGATTACTTAACAGTTATTCGAAATAACATACAAAGACAGGTTCATCCGACTTTGGTTGCAAACATCTTTCTTATGCATAGCATACCAATGTTTAAGAAAGGACAACTTGGGTTTTATCCCAAACCATAACTTTATATGGTGTCATTTCAACGGATTATGATGGAGCTCTTTTCAGTGGAAAAACGGTAGTCTCTAAAGCTTTTAATCTTTTAAAATATAATGGCATTTTTATGATTTACACCTTTGATCTTTACCATGTCAAACAAGGTTTAATTACATATCTCGAACGCTCCATACTCTTATGGTGTTTCGGAAATGCAAATCCACGGAACGATTCCTTAAATCTTAGGTATTATGCTAAACTTGTAACTCAAATATCTTTCTTTATGATCTTATCATAAACTACTTATATTCTTGTTACAATGATTTTGCACTTCATCTTGAAAATCTTTGAACTTTTCAAATGTTTCATACTGCATCCTTATTAAGTAAATATTCATATATTCACTCAAATTTTTGGAAAAAGCATATGAAGTTGAAATCCATCGCTCTTGACTACACATAATGAACTTCGTACAACAATATGTACAAGTTCCAATAATCTAGTCATTCGTTCCCTTTTGGCCTATGAACGAAGTTTTAATTATCTCTAGGAAAGTTTCACAAGCGTCATTTGATCAAAATCAAAAGACTCCAAAATTCCATCCACATAGAGTTTCTTCATGTTTTCTTTCCAATATAATTTAAATGGCGATGTCACTTCCTAAGTGATCTTTCAATCAATTTGTCTTTCGACATTTTTTAGCACTAGTTTTATGGATGTGATTTCTCCAACGAGATTTGTGAATCATCCATCTTTTATGGATTACGGCAATTAATTGAACAAACCTTTTGTTCTCATAATACCTGATAAAACAAATCTTGAAGGCAAGCTTTGATGTTTAACAAGAAGCACAATAACCCTTTATTTGTTCTCGATGAACATCATCACATATTCTTTTGCTAGTTACTTAGGCCATTGTAGTTCATGAATTGTGTTGTTTCGTATGACGATTCACACCAACAAATTCAGTATCAAATACTTAAGAACCACATTGTTTAATAAGCAAAGAATATAGCCATAACATGTATATCATCTATATACTTAAGCTGAACAATTCTAATCTTTTCTTTTCTGCCATATATTTATGAGATTCTCTTTCAGTATTCTCTTTTGAAAGAATCTATCAACATCAATAGTGGAGTCATACATATGACACATAGTCCAAAGCGTGTATAATTAAATACCAATGTCTTTGGACTTTCACTTTGAAGTAGATCACCATCATCAAATGTTTTGTGTGCTTTCAAATTCCATTCTTTAGTAATCTCTTGGTGTAGTAAATATTTTACCTACATCAAATATTCAGCCTTATCATGGAATTATTCATGATCAAGCTACTTTAGCTTATTGCGGTGAATCGCGAGTATAATGTTGCTCTCCAAAACCTTTTGGAGAATTAAGACAACTATTGTCTCCAACCTTTTGCAAATTCTCATCAAATATGAGAACATGACTTTTGCCATATTATACTCTATCATGTTGCAACCAAAACTTCGTTTCAGATATCACAATATCTTCCATACATCATGGTTTCTGAAACAACTCTTTCAGATCCTAGATAACCTTGATATTAAGACAATCCTTTGAATATCAAGAATCATGGAGACAAACATGATACTTATACACTAACACTTGGAATTTATCACTTTCGATTTAATACCAGTTATTAAACTTTATGGAGTAACCGGAACTTACTGAAAGTTTGCAATAGGACTTTTAAACTTTAGATTAACACTTCAAAACAATACGATACCAGTTCGTAAAGTAACTAACCAGAATTCTATAGTTCTATCATCTCAATTATAACTAAGCGCAAGGTGGTAAACGGATGCCAATGACTACAACAATTATGCAAATTCACATTGATTTAATTTATGATAAATAGTGTTCAACTTTTAATCATATTGCCGTTGAACTCCCACTCAAAAAAATATCCCTCACATTGTTTTAGTGATCACACGAACCAAATCCACCACATCAAAAACGATCATCACGAGAGTTGATGTAGCTTCAATGGCGAACAATCAACATGTTCATCATATCTACTATATGACTCATGCTTTACCTTTCGGTGATCCGTGTTCCGAGACCATGTCTGTACATGCTAGGCTCGTCAAGATCAAACCTTAGCTTCCGCATGAGCAAATCTGGCTTGCTCACGTTGTATACACTTGCGGAATCTAACACACCCGATCATCACGTGGTGCTTCGAAACAACAAGCTTTAGCAACGGTGCTTACTAAGGATGAACACTTTAGAACTTGAAATTCATGTGCATGAGGTATCATCTTATAATGCTACCGTCGTTAACTAAGCAATACAAGATGCATAAAGGATTAACATCACATGCAATTCATAATATGTGATATGATATGGCCTTTCTTCTTTGTGCTTCCGATCTCCATCTTCAAGCACGAACATGATCTCCATCATCACCGGCATTGCATCAAGGTCCATGATGCTGCTCCATGGTTGTCGTCCACTAGCTTCAACTATTACAACTACTTTGAATAGACACGCGGGTCTTAACAGAAATTAAAGACAACCATATGGCTCCTGCCGGTTGCCAACTTACAATAAGGAACATTGCATACATCAAATATAATCACAATCATGGCCATATCACATCACAGCACACCCCTGCAAAACAAAGTTAGACGCCTCTAATTTTCTTTGCATATTTTACGTGGTTTGGGTCTTTCAATAAGTGTCGTTCTAACTTACGAACAAGAACCACAACATTGATACTAGTATTGTCAATCACCCGTTGTAAATTGAATCTTAACTATGTTGGGAGAAACAGTCACCCGAAAAGCCACTTATGCAATACAAGTTGCATGTCAAGCGTGGAGCAAGTCTCATGAACGATGTCATGTAAGGTTAGCCCGGGCCGCTTCATCCCACCATCCCGCAAGATGCAAAGTACACAAGAAGCAATCGACAACAAAAGCATCAACGCCCACAATGACCATTGTGTTCTACTCGTGCAACAGATCTACATATAGACACGGCTCTGATACCACTGTAGGGTTTCGTAGCATGGAAAACAAAAAATTTCTACCGCATACAAACATACAATCCAAGATCTATCTACTAGATTGTAGCAACGAGTCGATGGAATAACTCACCCTCGAAGATTCCAAAGTGTTTAACGAGAGCGGATTCTCGTGGGTGATGTAGTCGTACTCTTTCCGATCTCAAGATCGCGTAGACGATCCTTCCGGCGCTGCGTTCCGGCAGCGCTTCCGCAGTCGGTCACACGTTCGGTACTTGACGAAGACCTTCCTCTCCCTTGTTCCAGCAGGCAGCGGAGGTTGTAGCACTCTCCTCGCGATTCCGGCAGCACAACGGCATGGTACCGGAAGTAGAGGGGAGATCTCGCAGGGCTTCGCCTTAAGCCAGAGCAAGTATGGTGGACTATGAGAGAGATCCTCGGCGATCTAGGGTTTAGACGCACCAAGGAGGAGGGTCTAGGGCTGGCGGATAGGGCTTGGAGCTGCCCAAGTCGGCGGCTAGGGTTTCCCTAGATGGCGGCGGCAGCAGGAAGTGGCGGCGCCGGCGGCTAGGAGCTAGGGTTTTGGGTGGAGGTGTTGTGTCCTTGGAGGGGCAGCCCTGCCCCTCCTTATATAGGTGGAGGGAGGCGCGCCAGGGGAGGGGAGTCCCTCCCCAACTCGGATCCCAAGTGGGCCGGCGGTGGAGGGGAGGAACTCCTCCCCAAGTAGGTTTCCTACTTCCCCTCCACCTTCCAAAATAGCCGTTTGACTTTTCAAATTGGCGTTTGACTTTTTCAAACTAGGATTTGATTAAACCCTTTATTTTGTTCAGCGATGACACCTAGTACATGATGCAATCATTCCAACTTGGTATGACACATTCATGTACCCTTCCCCTCCGGAGTGCCGGACATTCTGGAACCTTCTAGAACATTCCCGATGAAAACACTGGATCCATTCTCCAACCCCGAAACAGGACTTTCCTTATATGAATCTTATTCTCTAGACCATTCCGGATCTCCTCGTGATATCCTGGATCCCATCCGAGACTCCGAACAACATTCGGTCTCTTACTCATCATTCCATAACTACTCAAACAACATCGAATCCTTAAGTGTGACTCCCTACGGTTCGTGAATTATGCGGACATGATCGAGACACTTCTCCGAACAATAACCAATAGAGGAATCTGGAAATTCATATGGCTCCCACATATTTCTACGATTACTTTGCGATCGAATGAACCACTTACATATGATACCAATTTCCCTTTGTCTCACGATAGCTCTGCATACCTAGTTCAACCTCGTTACTGATAAGTACTCTTTTCTCGTTCCCGTGATATGTGATCCCTTGTGAGCCAGTCACATGCTTGCAAGCTAATTGGATGACATTCCACCGAGAGGGCCAGAGTATATCTATCCACCATATGGATGGACAAATCCCACTCTTGATCCATGTGCCTCAACACATACTTTCCGAACACTCAATGCCACCTTTATAGCCACCCAGTTACGGTGTGGTGTTTGATGTCATCAAAGCATCCTTCCGGTGATGGTGATTAACATGATCTCATGGTCGAAGGAATTAGGTTACTATGTATCAGAAAGCTTATAGCAAATGGACTATATTAAATGACTTGATATTTATGCTACGCTTAACTATAGGAGTATGTCCATCACATCATTCTCCTAATGATATGACCCTGTTGTTAATAACATCTCTATGTTCATGATCAGGAAACCATGATCATATATTAACCAACAAGCTAGTTTAACAAGAGGCTTTACTAGGGACTCTTTTATGTTTATAAATCACACAAGTATTAATGTTTCCTTTTAATACAATTATAGCATGGTATGTAAACATTTATCATAAGTATGAAGATATGATAATAACCTACTTTATTATTGCCTCTTGGGCATATCTCCAACAAAGACATGAATTGGCTGGGCTACTGACTTGATAAGTACCTCCTTCCCTCCCGCTGAGAGGATCTTCTCCAGCCATCCTTTTACTTTACTCCACACCCGATCCTTAAGGAACTTTAAAGTGCCATATCTAGAAGATCCAACATTTGTTGGCATAACAAGGTACCTTTCAGTTAATGCTTCGTTGTTGACATAAAAAATTCCTTTGATCACATCACACCGAGCTTGAGGACATCCTTTAGTAAAAAGTATAAATGACTTATCTTTATTAATCCGCTGTCCCGAAGCTTGACAATAAACCTCCAAAAGATGAGACAATTCCTCCGCTCCCTCTCTACTAACTTTAAAGAACAACATGCTATCATCCACAAATAAAAGGTGATTAACAAGTGGCGCCAAAGGCGCCACCTGAATTCCTCCAAGCTGCGATGACTGGTCATGAACTTTTAACAGGCACGAAAGGCCCTCTGCTGCTAATAAAAATAGGTAGGTCGAGATAGGATCACCTTGTCTTATACCCCTCGTCGGTTTGAAACCATCAAGCTTGATACCATTGAAACAGACAGAGAAAGAAACTGTCCTGACCATCCCCATAACCACATGTATCCACTGCTGTGCAAACCCCAACTTGTTCATAATGGCCACCAAATAGTCCCACTCCACACGGTCATATGCCTTCTAGCTTGAGGGCACAATAGTTGTTTCTCTTTGATTTACTTCTCTTCATAAAATGTAAACACTCATAGGAAGAGATAATATTATCTATGATTAGTCTACCTGAGACAAAGGCAGACTGTTCCTTAGATATTATATCAGGAAGTATCATCTTCAACCAATTAGCAATCACCTTTGAAGATATCTTGTAGAACATGTTGCACAAACTAATTGGGCGGAACCGAGAGAGGAGAGTTGGATTCTTGATATTAGAACAAGGACAATATCATTAATACTCTCAGCAGACTCATTACCTTGTACAATGCTCAACACCGCCTTTGAAACATCTTCCCCACAAACATCCAAGTGCTGTTGAAAAAAGTGAGATGGGAAACCGTCTGGTCCGGGGGCTTTAGTCGGGAACATTCGAAACAATGCCTTTTTTACCTCATCTTGAGTATATGGAGCAGTTAACACCGCATTCATGGGAGCAGTAACCTTTTTAGGAACATGTCTAAGAACACGCTCCATGTCCTGGAACCCTTTCGATGTGTACAAAGTTTGATAAAACTCGGAAACCATATGCTGCATTTCAGCTTTGTCCTCAGTAATCTGTCCATATTGGCGTTCCAAGGCTTTAACCAGATTTTCCTTCTACGAATACTCGCCCGTTGATGGAAGAACTTGGAGTTCTTGTCCCCATGTGATAACCAGTCTACCCAAGATCGTTGTCTCCACATGATCTCCTTGCGATTGTAAAGCTCCACAAGCCTATCATTGATTTTGATCTCTCTGTGTGTGTTGGACTAACACAGAGGGCAAGTTTCTGAGAATATCTAGCTCAACTTTTAGTGACTTGATCTCTTTCCGAACGCTTCCAAAGGTCTCCGTACCCCACCTGTCCAGGTCACTTGCCAAGGATGTTAATTTATTCCGTACATCTTCAACAGATGAGGTTGCCGAATTGCCATTCCAGCCAGCCATAATCGTCGGCTTCAAATCATCATGACGCTCCCACATGGTTTCATAACGAAACTGCTTTTGTCCGCCCCTTGCTTGCTAGTCATACTCAGACATACGAAGGAGTAGGCCGCAGTGGTCTGAAGTCGCAGCATCGACATCAGTGATACATGCTAGCAGAAATTGGGCACTCCATTCCGCAGAACCGAGAGCATGGTCCAGCCTAACTCTCGTGTATGTACCTCTGGCCACTTTTTTCTCCCAAGTCCAAAAGTGTCCATTATATCCGATGTCTAGCAAGTTACAAACATCCACATCCTCACGGAATCCCTGCATCTGAGCATGAGTGCGTTGTCCAATACCTTCATGTTCCTCCGCAAGGAGAACTTCATTAAAATCACCTATGCACAACCAAGGTAATGAAGAATCACCGCAGATGTATTTCAAAAGATCCCATGTCATAAAAAGCTGGGTTGTTTGTGCTTCGCCATACACACATTTCATCCTCCATTGAGCCTCACCAATGTCGATGATAGATGTATTAATATGGTACTGAGAATAACCCAAAAATATCCACTTGTATTTCATTGTTCCAAAAAATACCTAGACCACCACTCCTACCAATGCTACCAACAGCAAAAGCATTATCAAACCCTAGATAACTAGCTAAAGCTTCCACACGAGCCTTACTTATTTGAGTTTCTTGAATACACAGAATAGTAGGAGCAAACTTTATGACAAAGTCACAAAGCTCTTTGACCATCGAGGCATTGCCCACTCCCCGACAGTTCAAGCCGAAGACAGTCATTGAGACGAGCGGCGCTCCTCGTGGGAGCCCGCCAAAGTTGCTACAGTTTTTCCATCAAAAGCTTCACGAGAGGTCCCTTTCATCCTCTTCGGGTCACGAACAGGAATAGGACGCGCTGGGGCATTGGGATTTGCCACAGGAGTCTCAATTTGGTTTACCATCGCACCCACCACGCCGTGCCCATCTACCACCAAAGTGCCATTGTTTGTCTGTTTAGACGTTGGTAGTTCTCCTCCACCCAAACCATGTCCTCTCTTCCTCGACAGATCAGCATCAGTAGCATCCATATCATCATCCTCATCCTCCTCCAGTTTGTCGGGCGCATCATCCCTAGGATGAAATTCTCCATGACCAGCCCCAAAGGTACCTCGCCCGCCACCACGTGAGCTCATACAGCGACCAGGCCTACTCCCACCATCACGTATTTGCCATTTAGCTCTCAAGTTCTTAAACACCAGAGAAGATGGTGGATGCATACCATCACCATGGTCTTTGAATTCGTGGACCATATGTCCACATACCTGGCACCAGTATGGATGCTTCTCATACTTCATCAAGAACAACTCCCTCTTCCCTCCACGGCTTAAAGATACCACCATCTTCAGCGGTTTGCAGAAGTCAAGCCTCACTTTAACCCGATAGAAATTTCTCTTATAGCCAAAAGAAGCACTCTCAACTGTCTTGAACTCTCCCACCTTGGAAGCAAGGGCTTTGACCATCGGTGCATATCCAATGGGCAAGTCATGGATCTGGATCCAGATGTCAATATGCTTCAATTCTATTGCAGATGGCTTGGTGAAACCATCATATGGTGCCATTAGTACATGATTACCTCAAAACACGTACGATCCTCCTTCGGTTACTTTCTCCCAATCGCCAAGACAGGAGAACCGGAAAACATGGAGATTTCGATCTAGGGTTTTTGTCTTGGCCTCCCTAGCCAAATCCCATGTTGACTTCATGTTCTTATAGAACCAAAAAGAAGAGTACTCAGCTTCCGTATAAACCTTAGCGATGATCATCCAATGTGTTGCCTCCTCTGGCGGGGGATCTTCTGCCTCGAATACAACATCGTCCAGGTCCTCTTCCCGCAGCCCAAGCTACTTCATCATCTCCTCAATCACCCCATCTCCACCTGAAGAAGACGAGCCAACACGATTAGCAGCCATGGTAACTCCAAGGCAAAACCGATCTGAAACCTAGATCACCCACCAACCAAACCGCTCCTGGTGCCAAGGCCGGAAGCAATACAAGATTGCCCCTAAGTCAGCCCGAGCATGATCTATAGCGAAGGTAGTGGATAGATCATGTAAGAAGGTCTCAATGCCGGCTATGCCACGAGAGCATGGCAAATCCCAACGAGAGGGAAGACGTTGCTCGGTTTGCTTACAGCTACAGCCGAATCGTTTTTCCAACGGCAAAGCTTCTCAGGTTGTTGGCCCGACCTGTCCGAACTTCCCTTTAGGCTCCGCTTGGTTCGCTGGATTTTAGGGCATAAGTTTTATGGACTGATTGAGGTCCGACTAAATTCTTCGTACCCTCCGCATTATTCGAATCTCTTCGTAACTGAAACGCTGAAACAAGCAGGGCGTTAGCCGGCGTAGTATTCTTGCGTCGTAAAAGACGGTGCATAGCACCTCCCGGTCGGCCTGGTGGAGGCGGGAGAGAGTAGAAGTGGATTCAATACCAGTTCCCGCCCGTCCTTCGAGCCGTAGGCAGATTGGGCCACAGCTCCGGAGAATTTGGCCCGCACTCTGCGCCGCCCGTTTTCTTCGGAACCCTGGGCTGCTGAGGCCCTGAGCCGAAGGACCCAAAGCAAACCCTATCTCGTCTCCTCCTCGCCGAAGAATGTCAGACCGCCGCCGCGACAAGGAAAATCCTCGAGAGCGCGGCCACGACCGGGACCGGGATCGGGATCGCGAGGTCGACCGCCACCGCGACCGGGACCGGGACCGCGAGGTCGACCGCCATCGCGACCGGGACCGTGGCCGGGATAAGGAAAGGGATCGCGACCGGGAGCGGGAGCGCGAGCGCGACCGGAACCATCGCAGCACCCGAAAGCGCTCCCGCTCTCGCTCTCCCTCAGCTGAACGCTCCCGCCGTCGCCGCTCCCACTCCCACTCCCACCGGTCCCGCTCTCCGGACCCCAGCCGCCACAAACGCCGCCGCGACGCGTCACCCGTCACCGACCAAAAGGATGACAAGAAGCCCGATCCGCCAGCTGCTCCCAAGATCATCGAGGAGGTGGCCATGGCGGGCGACGGGGACATGGACGCGGAGGAGCTCGAGATGATGAAGATGATGGGGATTCCCGTCGGGTTCGACTCCACCAAGGGGAAGTATGTTCCTGGCGCCGATGTCAGCGGCGTGCGCGCTGTCACCAAGCGTCAGCCACGGCAGTACATGAACCGCCGGGGTGGGTTCAATCGTCCCCTGCCGCCAGAGGTCAATCGCTGAGGAGGGTAAGGTTCAGATTTCCTTGCTCTCCTTTGTTTCATCTTTAATTAGTTTTAATTTCGCATTTGCTTGCACAGGAGTTGGGATTTGAAATTCTAGAAAAGCATGAACAACAACTCTACAAAAAATACATGGAGTATACCTATCCTATAAGGCTATAACCACATACCCCTATCTATGGATCGAATTGTATTGCGCTGGAGATCCTTAAACCAAAATTAAATAAAGTACCATGTTAAACTGAAATACAATGTGTGCGCATTGCACAATACTCACTAGCAGTGCTGAGACATACTCATAAACTTGTTTTGCCACGGAATTAACAAAATTCATAGGATAAATGTTTATACGTAGAGAAAATTATAAAATACTTCAGAGGAGCCAATGTCCTGTGTTTGCGCCACACCTATCAATTTGTGACGTAGCCCACCCTCTTGACCTCCTCCTCCCATATGTTCTGCTCTAGCCATCGTGGTGTTCCACGTTGTGTGCCCTTTGACTACCCCTGCTCTCTCTTGTCTTCTCTCTCTGCCTCCTAGTACAACACTGCAATCTTTTCTCACAGTGAAAACTTGTGAGAAACACTAAGAAGATAGTGTGAAACAATAACTTTAAAAAGCTTTGGATTGGATAGGTACTTTGTAGTTACTCTAAATCATGGGTGATACTGGTCACTTACCTGAACTGGTTGTAGTTTAGAATACAACCGGCGGTACCAAGGGTCCACTGTGGCCATCACCGAGGGCTATGGAGGATGGTGGTTCCCATGTAGACCACCGTTGTTGAACCTTCCCTCTGTAGATATGGATGTAGGGCAGCGGGGAACGGGGGAAGTACGGGTGGAGGCGTCGGAGGACGGAGGCACTACCAATCCATGCATGTTTTTCTCCCATGTCCATCAGTGGCGCAGATGATACGAAGGGACAGAGAAAGAAATTGTGATGCAGTTCACTGCAGAAATAGTGATATATGGGAAGGATTATCTTGCTTGGCTTGGCCATGTCCGTGCCGGCTCATGGCCAGTGGCGGACCTAGAAATTTTCGGAAGCCTGGGCAAACAAGTTGCAACCATCACAAATCCAACCTAATAGTAAAGATTGTTGTCAACATGGACTGTGGTAATGATTGCCTCCGCTTTGGCGACTCACCTCTTTGCGTAGTAGAGCGTGTTGAGGCGGACGAAGAGGCGCTGGTTGTCGTGGCTGATGGGCGGACGCTGGTCTGGTGCGAGCCGCCGGTGCCTTGCATGATCGTAGCATCACCTTTTTCCACAGCCTGAAGAAGCCCAGCTCCTGGTTGCACCTCGCCAGTACCTGGAGGGGAGGGACTTCTCTGCTTCGACCCTATATTTGGATTGTTGATACAACAATCAATACGAGCAGTGTGTAGTCAGGAAGTTTAAATTCTTTGTTGAGATAAGCCAAGTCTTTTTGCTAGCCAAGTTTGTTGTGTTAAAAGAAAGAGAGAGAGTTTTGCCAAGTTTGTTGGGAAGCTACATGCATGTGAGATGAGAGGGTTGGATAAAAGGATTGGTTCAATTCTTTTCCCGAAAGGACTGGTTTTATCCAGATCTATGGATTTTGGCAGACTTCAGGTTTTTTCCTATTATGATCGTGTTTTTTAGTGTGATGGATAGGTGTGCGGTGGCATCGTTGATGCATGTGAATTAAGTAATGGCATGTTGGTAATCCTTCACTTGAAGCTATGATCATAACTTCTAGAATAGAACTCACCATATTGTTAAGTTTTTTGTTTGGTTATATTCTTATGATTAGTGCTTTCTTCTAGTATATTATTACATGGATTTATTCCTGTATATTTTAATGAGATGTTTTGTTATATAAAATGTGTAAACTTTGTCAATCAAATGCAATGGGTCTAATAAATTGTTTGCTTGTTTATTTTCTGATCAAGATAAATTTCTTGAAATAAATGTAACAACTGTAAACGGATCCTCCATAGTTGCTATTATTGATCATATATTTATTTTATTAAACCTGATTGATGTTGTGAATTTATTTTGTGAAGGTGCTTAGCATGGGGATAAATTAGTTTCGGATTATCATAATCTGCCTATCTTGTAATTGTTTTTCTGGCTTACATATGTAGGGATGTTGATCGGACATATCCTACAGATTAGTTCAATTTTAGGAAGTTTTTTAACTCCATGAATACACTAACTATGTCCATCTTGCTGATCTGATGACTAGTTCTGGTTAGCTAATGAGACCATGTATTTTGCAGGGTCATGCGTTGATGCAGTATATTCTGAAACTGGGTTGCGTTCTTGGAGTCGACTTATGGACATGGCAGGCCCTGAACTGCTACTGTCTACTGAGCATGTATTACCTTGAGACAGATAGTTGATTTTACTTTGGAAAACTCTGTAGACTATGATATCAGTTCTCGCTCGTGCAGTTTTCATCATTTGCTCTGTCGACATTCTAGGAGAAACAAAAAATGGTTGCATGTTTAGAAACTATGCTTTACATGTTCGAATGATGTTTCTTTCTGCACAGTAAGGTGAGGCTGAAGAAATGTTTATGTATTCAAGTATTTCTGAATTGCATGTGCTTTACATTTGTGTTGCAGTAGTTTTTAGTTTTTTTTTTCTTAAAGCATGGTATGCATTTTTTGGTGATAATTGCAGATGTGGTTGCAACATTAAATCTGAAGATTTGCAGCCGATCCCGCTGCATCAAAGTCTTGTGGGACTTGGAGCGCCAATAGCAATTATTGGTGTATATCAGCAGGAGCAAGCAACTTTTGTCGTCTTAAACACTTTATGTTATTTCATCCAACTTCAAGGAGATCAGGGGGAACCATAGTGTTTGACAGGTTCACCCACCATTGTGCACCTTTGACCACCTTGTCATATCCGCGACAAGTAAAAGCTTCAAGCGCGATCATGCATCCTCGGGAAGACCATAGCTCAAGAACATATATTCCATTCCTCCTGACAATGGCATCAGCATAGTCCCTTGTCACCCCTATAGGGCGTGGGATCAAGTTTGGCCTCGCCCTCTCTGTCTAGCTTGGGAAAGCGGCATATTGTGTGACTAAACCCATGTGTTAGAGCGACTCTAGCAGCTACCGCAAATGATAAACCGTAAAATATTGAGTAAGGGAAACTGAACTCTTGATTTTCAGTTCCAAACTTCGTTGTAAAGAATAGATACTGTAAATACAAATTGGTGAATTCAAATTGTTGCTGGAAATGTCTTTACGACAAAATTCAGTGAAGAACAACACGCAAAATTTAGAGTTTGAACATATGTTTCAGTTTGCACATACATAAATTTTACATAATTGATGCTCGCAGCAACAGTGGAAAAAATCTGGCTCCTACAGCCTTGATGCAACTGTTAGAAATCAATCAAGGGGAAAAACGAGAAATCAACAAATGATTCAACTGTCAACTGTCTGTATTTTATTGATGATCAGCATATTTATACAAGAGGGAACTGACATGAATATGGGTCACGTCCGCTTGAAGGGGTGTGAGGAAAGTCGGTTGGACAAACAACCGACATAAAGATTACACGGGAGGATTATCCATCTAATTAACCTATTAATTAAATCCTAACACTCCCCTAATCCTTCCTTGTCTTTGCGATCGATCATCTTTAGAATTATCTCCTCAAAAAACCCTGTGGGAAAAATATGATGAGAGTAGTGTACGATATGTTGCTAAAACTCCTTTAAACCCAGTGAGAAAATAAGGAGAAAATGGTGCAACATATAATGGTTAGATATGCTGTTAAAACTCCTTCAAACCCTGTGGGAAAATAAGGAGAAAATGATACAACATATAATGATTATTGCCTCCATGTTAACTCCATATGAGAAAAACCTTGTAAAAGGGAAAACCCCATAGAGTTTAGAGGACAATCTATATGTCGTGTATACTTTCCTAAAAAAACCAGTGGGGAAAAAGAAAGTATGACATGCGATCTTGTATTGATATTACCTCATTAAAAACCTTGATGAGAACCTGGATAGTAAACTCATAAAGGAAAAAAAAGTGTAATATGGTGCTTTGAATAGGAGTAGTCCAGAGTGATACTCCCCCTGATTCTTGCAAATCCTGAAGCCGTCGAATACCAATTCCATGAAAACATTTTTGGAATGTTAAAGTTGGTAGAGACTTCGTGAATAGATCAGCGATGTTATTGTCGCATGATTTGACTCGCAAGACATTTATTTCCTGAATCTTCTGGAGTTCATGGAGATAAAACAATTTAGAGGCAATATGCTTAGTGATATTGCTCTCGATGTATCCTATTTGCATCTATGCAACACAAGCAACATTATCTGTGTAGATAATGGTCGATGATTCAAGAGAACCAATACCACATGACTCATGTATGTGGTTTATCATTCTGTAAAGCTACATATGTCAATGTGGCTTTGTATTTCAGAATGATTGGTAGGTGTAGTCACCGAAGTCTATATCTAAGACATCAATTGAGTTACACTTCTACCATGTAGGTACACATTATGGGGATCATTCAAGTAGCCAACATCAGTGTATTCTGATGATATACAAGAACATGTCAAATAATGTGTGGTGTCTTGGAGATATCGAAAGATATTCTTGATTCCCAACCAATTGTGTTGGTGGGTCCAATGGCACCGGGATATGGAACTTCAAGTCCCAACATCCCTTCTACATCATCCCGTGGTTTGACTGAATCTTTCTCTATGTCTAGAGATCGAATAACCGACATGGGAGATGGATATGACTTGTGCATTTTAGGTTTCTCCAATATTTATAATATAGGCAACTTGGTGTACCATAAAACTTGAGTGAGGTAGCTCGACTTGTAGTATCAAGCATTGTTTGGGTTTAACCAAATCCTCCATCTCAAATTCCGTCTTTTATATGATCACGTGCTTCGTTATTGCAGGAGTAATCCTGTATGACAAACACGCATGGGTAATAATCATTGTAGGAGTAATCCTTGTGTATAAGGAACTCACTATGTTGGTTGTACCAGAATATAACGACAACAATAAGCCATGTAATGACTTATTGATTTTACACAATGCATGTTGCATTTACATTTTGATTCAGATAGATATTCCATCGGGAACCATACATGTCCAAATCTAGTGATCCACATGAAATGTCATCACTACATCTATCAACTGCATAGATAGATGATTTTGCACTGCCAATGATATAATTATCGAAAAATTTTGAGGATTCCAATCATGTCTGGAGAGTAGGTCTCGGATCTCTGCGAAACCCCGACCTACAAGCCTTGCGTTCTCACCACCTTGTTGTTCTCATTCCGTTTTTGGAAGAGAACATATGGAATCCCATGTATAGAGAATTCATTTGGAAGAGCGAGACTAATTCTTCTTGGATTGCATCCTTTGTTTGTTTAGTCCGAGCGAGTGGTTTACACTCTTCCATGGCCATGGTCTTTGGATCTAAATCATTTGAAGGATGTTTGCAATCATACAAGAGAATGTTTGTCGACAATTGTAGTCTTGGTTATATGATTCTCCATAATTAATATTGTTGGAGGAAATCTCATACACCCATGATGACTCTTCGTGATTTCCCAATACGCGTGAGTCCGGGTGTTCCGATGTCCCAGCCAGTGTATGCAAGCTGAAGCTAGGGTTGTGGAGGTTTTCCTTCCACTGGGTGTATACTACCCATAGGGTGTTTATCAACGCAAGGTTGACTTACATTTACTGATTTAGAGGATATCTCCTCGGTTTCCTTTGTTGCTTGCAGGAAGCTAGATCCTAGTTAGAGGCCATACTACTCCCCCTCTTCTCGGGTACGGAGAGTTGAGTGGTTTTTATTGGTATCTCCACTCTTTCAGGCGCATTTCTAGCCGGACTAAAGGATTTTGTAACACCTTTGAGATCAGTAAATGAATCTGGTAGGTTATTTGCAATATGTTACAAATATGTGAATTCCGGACATAGTCCAAATTCTTGAATACGTGGATATAAGGTGGAACGTGTAGTCCCAATTGATTTCCTGGCATTCTATGTGGTACTTGAATTCGCCCCTAATGCCCTGGAAATAATCCATCCTTTGATATAAAAATCAACATACTGGGCAATGAATGGATCCCGCAAGAAGGGTTCCAGGTACTTTGTGATCGACAAAGATCTGTACCCCACATTGATCCCTAGTCTTTGGGCCCTTTTAATGTATGTTGGGGTGGTGAGATCGGTACGCGTGAAGCGCTTCCGAACTTACGCAGATGGAAAATGCTTGGAGGATTTCCACGTATCAATTGTAAAGGGGAAGTACTGCTATATACAGTTAATTAGTCAGCAACGTGTAAAACTGCATGACTCCAACATAAAGTTGGTAGTGCATTTCATCGACAAAAGTCATGCAATGAGTTCGATCCTCTTATTCAGGGATTCCACCAAACCATTATGAGTGTGGATGTATTAGATACAGTGCTGAACTTCAATCCGCATGGCCATGCAATATTCATTGAAGGCACATGAGGAGAATTCTGCAACATTTTCTTTGCGAATTTATCAAATTCTACTTTCTCGATAATGGGCGTGTAACTTGATTACTTTCCTCATTATCATGGTAAATGCATGGTTCCATGTGGACAGAAAACACATGTATGAGCATCGTATAGATGCATAATTGAGAACCATGAAGAATACCTTAAAAGATCCACGCAGTGGTTGGGAAATAACAAATGTCTCCCTGCATGTGTTCAAGGAACTGAAGCGGTCCAACTTGTATTTTGAGGTGCGAATGCCTCAAAATTAGCTTTCCCGTGTTGCACAATGTGCACACAAAGTCTGATGACCGAGGGAATTTGGACTCATGCAACTTGTGACAAATGGAATTTCTTTGTATGCAACATGTGCTACGGATGGGATGTACATATAGCACGTCCCAAACAATAGAGAGGGTATTTTTTTCAAATACTTGTTCCTCATCCATCGGACTGCCCCCGTAGAAATCTATATATAGAGTTGAAGGATTTTCGCTATGGAAATATTTTCTCAAATATATAGATTATATACAATATTATTTATATCAGAGTGCCGATACAATATACCGTGACAACAGTAGTTATGTTCTATTATAACATCACCGATGGACATGATTAAGTTGATCACTAAGGAGATAGTGGTACTAGTCAAAGTCTCCAAACATGTCGTTTGAGACATACTTAACAATCATGTTCTCCGTTCTCATAGGGTCCTCGGACTGCTAGAGAGTCATGGTGTTGCTAGGTTCAAGAGGAACATCTTGCGAACAACCAGCTCCATTGGTGTCATCCGGATGAAGGTTGAAGTTGGCTCCAAACCTTTTCCCTTGAGGTGCTTTGCATCCTTGGGATTGCTGGTAGAGAATTTCCAGATGCTTTGGGGTCTTGCACTTGTTGGTAGGTGCGTGTAGCATCCACAATTGTCACAAAGCCTAGTTTTGTCATACTTTGGCTTTGCGGTGCCTTTCCCACGGTCTGAGTTTCGAGGCTTTTTGTACCGGTTGTGCTTATGCTTACCCTTGAAGTTTGATTGGTTGCTGTTGAAGGCACCACCAAACTTTGTTCCGTTCATGACATTCATATGAACTTCCGGCAAAGGTTGGGAACCAACCGGGCGTTGAGAGTCATTCTTAGCAATAATCTCATCATGCTTTTAGCCTGAAGTAGGATATGAATAAGGTCTGAATAGACCTGGTAGTCACGAGCGTGGTATTGCCGCTGCAGGATCCTTTCAGATGGGAGCATAGTGGATAGAGTTCTTTCTATCTTTTCCGCATCTGTAGGTTCCTTCTCGCAAAAGCGCAACTTAGAACTTATCTTATGAACCTCGTGATTGTAATCCCCAACGGACTTGAAGTCCTAGAATCGAAGACGAGTCCAATCATGAAGTGCTTCAGGCAGGACAACTGCCTTCTGCTTTTCATACCCCGTTTTGAGGGCCTGAAACAAAGTAAATGGGGATTCCTCCTCCAAATACTCGAACTTAGGATTCAGGTGGATATTTGTGCCTTATAATGTACAACGCATCATATTACTGCTCTTCTCTCAGCGGTTTGACTCTAGTCGGAAGGGGGGGCCACTGGGTTCTGGATGGCACACACTATCCCACGGGACGCAAGGGCGATCTTGATGTCCATGGCCCAGGTAGGGTAGTTATGGACATCGAGTTCGAGTACATTGAACTCTCTTACAGCCATTAGTTACCCACTTGGGTAAACCATAGGTTATTGATTCACACTTTGGTAAACCACAAACTATCATGGTTATGTTGTAACGAACTATGCAAAATTAATAGTAATTTCAAGTGGGCTTGAAACCATTAGTGTGAACTTCAAGTTGTTAAGTATGACACATTGTAGATACTCCCTAAAAATAATTTCAGGGTCCATCTCTCAGTACTTAGAGAGTATAATCTGATGAAATCAATAGATACTCGTGTTTCTAGTACCTTATGTCATGACTTAATTAAAATGTATGAGAGATCACTTAATAAGTAATCATGGTAGCAGAGATAATCTGCAATTCATGCAGTAGATCTGTGCACTACCTTTGATCCCAAACATCAACTTGAAGTAGTCACTTAGAATTTTGCATATTCGATTAAAATGAATAGATTTATTTGCAAGAAATTAAAAAAAATCAATTGCAATAGTGGATGTAATCAATCTCAACGTGTACACACACGGAAATATACTACATCACATATTTTCTGAAATACACATAGTACTCGACAGATAAACAGTACTAAAAAAAGTACTAAAATTTAACAGTCTAAGACAGAAAAGAAATTACTCCTAAAACTGTTGTTAATAGACTAATTAGCTAATGTGCTAAAAATAAAGCAACTTATTAATTAGCAGGACCAAATCATATTGGAAGGGTCACAGTTGGCAGCCTAGTAAATAGGCTTTCCCTGTACCATATTGGAAGGGCCACAGTTGGCAGCCTAGTAAATAGGCTTTCCCTGTACCGTATTAGCGGATAAGGGAACTGAAAACAATTGTTCCCAAATCCTCCACGAGCGGCGGCCACCACGCGACCGCGCGATTTCCTCCAGGCTGCAGGAGCGGCTCTTACCGGCGGCGAGCGGCGCTCCGCCCACCCTCTTCCTTGTCGGAGGATCCTCCAGGGAGCCTGGTCCCCGGAGCCACGCCGTTTGCGAGGCCGAGCCAGGCCGGATTCCAGGTGCCGACACGGCGGCTGCGGCTGCTCGAAGGCGAGTTCGTCGGCGGGCTGCCCAGCGGGAGGCTGAGGGCTAGGAGGCGGCGGCGAGCGCCAGTCCACGGCGAAGGCATAGGAGTTGCAGGGGAGCCCTCGGTGTTCGGGCCAAGCGCGGGCCCGTCCTCGTCCTCAACGGCCGGCGCCAGCGATGGGAGGCACAAGTGCACGAAAACGGGAGCCCCGGTCGGCGCCGACACGTAGGCGAGGGCGTCGACATCCGCCTCAACAACCGCAGGGGTCGGAGACGGCACGACGACATCGACGGCGCATCGCTCGACAAGCGTCTCACGCCGGAGCCGAAACCAAAGGCTAAGGCGGAGTCTCCCGTCGGTGTTGATGACATGAGGGCCCCATCGTACATTAGCCGCCGCCGCCAGGACGGTTTCCGAGCGGTGCACGTCGATCCGGGAGGCCACGATCGTGGGCGCCGGCACACCGCAAGGATGCAAGCCATGCGACGCCACGAGCATGGCCACCGCCTTTGGCCGCCTACGGTCGCGAGCGTCCGCCACGTCCTGGGCTTCATCGTGCTGATAACATGTTAGAAATCAATCAAGGGGAAAAACGAGAGATCAACAAATGATTCAACTGTCTGTATTCTATTGATGATCATCATATTTATACAAGAGGGAACCGACATGAATATGGGTCACGTCCGCTCGAAGGATGTGAGGAAAGTCGGTTGGACAAACAACCGACATAAAGATTACACGAGAGGATTATCCATCTAATTAACATATTAATTAAATCCTAACAGAAACGACGATCACCCTTCCCTGGCTGCGGCGGCGCCGCTCATTTCTTGTCGTTGCTCAGGATGCCGACGATGTTCTGGCGCACACGCTTGATCCGCTCCACCCGCAGTCTCCTCCTTCTGGCGCTCGATCAAGCGGAGCTCGTAGGCAAGATCCTGTTCTTCCTTTGCCACCTCATCGAAGTGGGTGCACTCGGAGCGGCGTCGCAGCCGCACAACCGCATGCTGCTCGGCCACGTCAGAGGTGACAAAGTCCCTCTCGACGAACTTATCGCCGGAGCTCTCGTCGGAGCTGTCCGAGTCCCCAGGTGTCAGGTAGTTGCGGTAGCCCGAGGAATCGCTCTCGGAGCCTTGCGGAGGCAGAGAGGTAGGATGGCGCCTGCTCCCCGCACCTGAGGAGGAGGAGGAGCCGATGTAGTAGGCGGTGTACCTGGCGAGCGAGGGTGGCGCGAGCTTGCCCCACTTGACAAACTTCCTCGCCGCGCGCTTCTTAGCCCCCTCCGAGCGGCTCCGACATAGCTCAGCGCTGGAGAGGAGGCGCTGTCCTTGGGAGCCGTAGCGCGGGAGAGAGAGGGGTTGTCGGGTTGCATCACATCGCAGCGGAGGAAATGTCGGTGGCAGAGGGAAAGATTATAAAGGGAGGGCGACCGGATTCAGTGGCTGGAGGGGTTGTCCAACGGCTGCGGATTTGGCAAGGATAGAGGCAGAGAGGGTTAGGGTTTATGATGGAGGGGATACGGTTCCGGCTGCGCAAGCCTAGATATAGTGCTCGCGGATGCCTCGTTACAGACCACCTTAAACAGTTTACGGGCCAACCACAAGTACGGTCTCTACTCAACGCGCGAAACTGGTCAGGACCCATATGCCGTCGAATTTTGCGATTTTATCCCATTATACGGTAGCGGCTAGAGTTGCTCTTAGAATTTATCCACGAACTTTTGTTGGGCCTAGCGTAATAGAGATTCAGTCACTATAGTTGTGCTCTACGCTTTTCACCCCTTAGGCCTCTCCCGAAAGCTCATCTGCCTGTTCTCCTCCTGTGTGCCTCCGGGCTGGATCGGAGCCACTCCCCCTCGTGATGTTGGTTGGAGTAGGCAATGGGATGGTGCCAGTAGTATATCTAAGGTTAGTTTCTAAGTAGTTTTGTCCTTTACGACATTTGAGGGTAGGATGGTGGGCTTCAACGCGCCAGATCCACCATGTCTTGAGCATCCCTTGCTTTGCTGCATTTCGTCAATGGTGGAGTGGAGAATCCCCTTGCATCCCTCTTAATAAGGCTTGTGCCTTAATAAGGTATGCTCGGGGTGCTTCAAACTGGGTTCGGTGGACCATGCCTAGCTTGATGCAGTCACGCTTCCAACTATCGCAGTGCTCTCGTGGGGAGAGCCAAAGGTGGCGATGGGGAAGTCCACAAGTCCATAGCTCACTCCCCAAATAAGGTGTGTTGTGGATAGGTGATGAGTTCAATTTTGAACCATGTTTACTTGCGCAAGTAGAATAGGATTTTTTGTATTTTACTGTGCTCGCGCGCACCTTTTATCCTTTTTTCAACAGGATCCCGAATTACTAAGTATTTTGTGAATATATAAATTTGAATTGTCATATTATGCAGTAATATGATATTTCTAACTGATAAATGTCATTTAAATGTTTTTTCTTGCACCTCTGGGAGAATAGAGAACACGAAGGAAGGCTACAGAGGGTTTAACGATCACTGGTACGGGTGGAGCTTTCCCATACGGCCTGATCGTACCACCCGTCAGTGTATTCGCCTCATCAAATACTCTCACCACGCGAAGACGGATCTAAGATCTGACATTCACAAAAACTTCCAGTCTTGAAATACCACGCTAGAGAGGGATCTGGAGGAGTAACTAGGAGAAGGGAAAATCCTTGCTACTTCATGGATCATCGGAGGACATCACATCATACCCTTCATCATCAATTGCTGCATCTCCATCACCATTACCATTCCCCTCTTTCATACTTTAGATCTTGTTGTAATTTCAAATACAATTGTGGTTTACACTAGATTTATCTTCATACTTTTATCCATCCATTTGAATATGATGATGTTGTTGATTGCTTCCATGTGTGATTAGTTCCCATTGTTCTTGGGGAGATGGAGAAACCCTAACATTGTTATGAAATGAAATAAAGATGATCTATTACTTTGGTCCATGATCCATTGATCTATCATATTGTGTTTTATCTCTCTCTTTACATGGTATGTGTAGTCGGCTACATATCATTTGCCTCCGGGTCTAAAGATAGGGTGATACCTTAGGACGTGTATGAGAGTATGTTCAGTGTTACTTTTGTGACTACGAGCATTGGCTTATAATCTTCACGGTCAAAGGGGGAATTATGAGAGATTCACTAAGCTCATTATGATATCCATGGGGAAACCCTTAATTATGGTGGTATGTATGAGTGACTGCTCTCAGGCATATTTAGAGATGACCTCATTACCTAATTCAAAAAGCGACTGTCTATTGAGTCTTAGAGTGAACATATTATTATGGAGCTCTCTTCACACATATCATGACAAAAGAAATAGACTATCCTAATTATGAGTAATTACCCCATGCTAGCAGTGTATCCTACATCCTCGAGAATGCTTTAGCCTTATTGAGTTCCAACACCATTTCCAACACTTTTGTTACTTGTTTTATTTACTTTTCTACACACAAACAAAACCTTTCAAATATCCTTTACTATAAATCAAAGGCGGCTTACAAGTATCCTTTGGTAGACAGTGACAAGGGGCATAAATACGGTGATCCAGCATACCACTGCATGTGTAGTACACTATAGTCGTTGACATGACATCCACAGAACACCGTTCCGTAAATATCACATCCCTCATGTCTAACAGAAACATTGCGGGTCCATATTACAAACATACACACATTATTATTAGTATTACAATACTAGAAGTTTAAGACTTCAAAAGATTCAACTTACAAACCAAATATAAGTGTTTCAGCGAAAGTTTTAAAGTGACAACTTAAACTCCAAATTGAGCTCAACAACTTATTGTTATATATTGTCCATGTTGCTCGGCTCAATTGGTTCCTAGTACTATAGTAATTATTCTGACTCATGGTGCTCTCCTCCATAGACGACATCGTAGTCCACCCCTTCTACGTCACCGTACATATTGGGCTCTTCATAGAATACCTCCTCTCGGCTTTCAGCTGCATACATTGGAGTTTCTTCTGGATCCTCAGAGTCTAAGCAGGGGATCAAAGGAAAGGGTGAGTAACAGCGTTATCCAACAAGTTCATTATATGCAAGGTGGGAAGTTTGATGCTCTATCTTCCACCTTGGACTATAAGTCCTTGGCACTATGCAGTTTTCGTAAATCTTTCTTAAAAGATTGATTTTATTGTGAAAATCTATGACCATCAGCCTTCACAGGTTTACCAGAACTTTCATGGAGTTCCTTTCCTGCCGCGTTCGTAGCTCCTTCCTGGAATAGGGAGTAACAAGTTACAATTCTTATACTCTGCAGAGGTGCGTTTCTTTACCCATGAGAGATCAACTCCTTGTTGCATAACCGGACGTACTTTCCCGTCCACAATTCCATGATGTGGGGCCGAGTAGGTGATCCAAGCCAATCACTACCCTCTCCGCGACCCCATATGTCCGCACGATCCTTCAGGGCTGCCTCACCTCCGTTAAGCTCCCTTCCGGGCAGGCTAAAACCCTGATGAGTTCCCGAAGACTCTATGAGCTAGAGGTGCCCAAGTAAGTACCTTATAGGCCCGGCTAAACCTCCGGCAGCCACTCATAGATAATTTAGACACCAAAAACACGGGGTCTAAGGGTGCCCACCCATATGTTGGATCCGTACAAGGAATCACAATGTCACGTTAAGGTAGTCTTGCCTCCATACGAAAGGAAAAGGATACAACTGACTTCTCTGCCCCATTCCAAATCTCATGGCTAACGCGTAATATACGGCGCTAGAATCACGGATGTCATGGGTTGTTAAAATCCTAGGTGGTTATCATTGTTGCGAATAGAAACCTAAGTTCTATTGCTTCATTATATCATCACTTAGGATGATATTAACAACTTATTTATTTGAGAAAATAATATTTTCTTTTCTGGAAACATAGACAATAACACACAATTTACAAATACTTTGGTAAAGAATCTTCAAAGGACATGATCAAGTGATGAAACTTGCCTTGTGATTGCAAGGTAGTGAAGGCGGATGCTTGCACTGGACCTTGAGCTTCTATGTCTACAAAACATCATTATTGCCCGGTAAGGACAATATTTAAAGAAGCAAAATGAATATGCATAGTAATGTAATGCATTATTTATCATTTATTTTCTTTGTGTGTTTTACCCAATGTTTTGTTTTCAAGAATTCCTATAAGTAATAAAGGATTTAATTTTAAATAATAATCTTTAATATTTTATAAATATTTCATTCTATATATAAGTAATAAAGCTAAGACTCTTTATTAAATATAAATGCTCGTATTTATTTGTTACTAGTTCTTTTTAAGAATTAGTATTTAGATAAAAGAGAATTTATTTTATTGACTTTAAATATTTATTTAGTATTTTTTAAAATACTAAAATAACAAAACACAATAAAAGTGATTTTTATTTATTTATTTATCCTTTTTCTTTAATTTTATAAAATTTCCTAAGGAATATATATATCACAAAATTCTTGACCAAAAATTATATATATATAAATTATTTCTTGATTCAATTAAATAGGTTGGATTATTATGAATCCAAAAATATATTTTTTTGCAATTTTTTGAACTTCTATTTTTTTCTAGAATTTTATTTAATTCTAGGGGTATTTTGGTATTTTATTAATTATTAAAACTTCTTTTTAACTTTTGGGCTAACCCTTTTGGGCTTTATTGGGCCAAACTAGCCCAAGTGATTTGGCCAAAATGTCTCCCTGAAGGGCTCTGGCCCTATCGACCTATTCTCTCTGTCTCTCCTTCTCTCGATCTCACCTCTTTTCCTCCTCGACCCCGTGGTCGCTGGCGCCGCCGCTGAGCGTGTTACCCGCCGCCGTGGCCTTCCTTGGCCGCCGCGGTGGTGTATGGCGAGGTTGTCGGCCATGCTTCTTCATCTACTCTGACTCGATTTGGTTTTGGGGCCCTCCTGTGGCCAGGCAGCCCCGTCCCGAACCCTAGGTTTGGGATGGTGCTGTTAACGCCGCCGCCGATGCTCCCGTGGTGACGTGCGATGCTCGTGCGCCCTCGTGTGCTCTTGTGGCCGCCACATGGCTGGTGCGGGTTGCAGCACCCTCTGGGTGCTCCCCCTGCCGGCGCGAGCTCGTCGGCCCCTCCGCTTCCTCTTCAATTCTCCAACGAGGACCACAAGTGAGTTGGGTTCTTTGTGATCTCTCGTACCTCTCTCTACTTTGAGTGTCTTGATGTGTAACTAGTGGCTATCCTTTATTAGGGTTTGTACTGGTTCTGGGTTCATCTCTCCATATGCTTGTATTATAAGGATTTGATCAAGCAGTGATGCCTAGTATGAATTGTGCTCTCTGTAATTTAAGGCTTACTGTCATGATTTGATTGTCTGATGCCACTATGAATCTGATGCTAATGGTTAGATGATGTTGCCTCTGATTAGTGATTAAACTGGTTAACCTGATGGCATAATTGTGAAATCTGTTGGGTGAGATTGATTCTTAGTGTGTTCACTTGATGTCATTACTCTGATACTGACAGTAACACTGTCAGTGGTTGTTCACTGCATTAGTGAATGTTGGATTGTATGTTTATCAATAGACCGAACTTAATCATTATAGCCTAATGATACTTTGAAAATAGATGGATATATTAGATGATCTCTGAGTATAATCTCAGGTAAATCATAATTATTGGCTTACTGATTTATTCATGAAAGATAGAATATCTGTTTGGCTTGGTTATAGGATTTGTTCTTGTGACACCATCTTAGAATGGTACACAAGTTGATTCTACTACTGGCTTTACTTATGGTTAGTTCTTGAGATTGGATAGATGCCTAAAAATAAGTTGAAAGCTTTTCTTGATATCTAAGCCTATGATGTTGGTCCGAGGCTCTAGGAACTAGATTCCTATCTTGCTGTCCCTTTCAACTATGCTAGAACATCATGGTTGCTCACTAGATCTTGGATCCTCGTGGGTTAATATGACTGGTTTGTTTGTAGCTTATGAAATTTGAGGTGCTACTCTTTTAAGAGATGTGCCTAGATTTTATATGCACAAATGATGGAATATATAAGTTGTTTAAGTATCACCAGATCTATGATGCTGGTCTGAGATTTTGGTGGTTAGGTAGAGTTTTATTCTGGCCTTTATATTTGAAATCCTCTAGGATAGATTCACCCCACTTGGGTGATCACTGAGAGGTTAATTCTAAAATAACACATGCTTTTATGTTTGGATAAGATAAAAAGAATTTGTGGATGTTTTATGATGCTCACCACATAGTTGATGATTAGTGATGGTTGTTGATTGATCTGTGGCTTAATCTTGCTGATTTTGTTGCTGGCCTGATCCCGTCCTTCACCTCCTAGTGTTGTGCCTGTTTCCCCTGGCTCATGTGATTGGCCTTGATCATCCCTGCTCCTCCTAGATCCTGTGAGCTTGACCTTGCTATCCACCTGATTCTCCCCCTCCTTATGTCACCATCTGGTGATGCTTGGATTGATCTGGTATGAGGTTTTGGCTGGTGGTTTGCTTGGCTTTTCTAAGCTGGTTGTTCTTGTGTGGTGTGGGAAATGCAGAGATGCACTAGTAGCTGCCCACGGCTGTGCTTGGTCCTTTTACTTGGTGACATGTTGTAGAGGGAGTGTCCCAACCTTTACACAATATAAGGTGGAGTCCCCTGTGTTTACAATGCTAGTCCCTGGATCAATAGATAGCATCCACAGTTAAGATGTAATATCAAGAAACAAAGGTCATAATATAACTTTATAACCAGGAATAACATAGTTTTATTACATCTTACATAGCTCATTTGGCTATTACATTACATTGCAGCGGAATAACTATAGTCATGGGTCCTTCATCTTCAAAGTGCCACAGGCAGATGTTGGTTGTAGACTTTGTAATCCTAATCAAACAATCTTCACTAAAATCAATCAAACCTGCAACATTACAAGTTACAGCCACAAGGGTCAATACATTTGAATTGTATTGGCAAGTTTCACTACTATGTAGAATATGAGTGGATCCTAACATTACATGCATATTTGGCTAAGTAGAGTTTTGGGCTCATTTGCATAGAGCAATAATTTATCCTATCTTTTCAAAATGGTTTTGGTCCTTTGTCAAATCTCCTTTTCCAAGTTCCTTGAACTCCTTGGTAGAAACTCAAGTGTTCAAGTCCTTGTCAAAAATCTCTTGAGCTCCTTGGTAACCCCAAGTGCATCAAGTTTTATCAAAACCTCATGAGTTCCTTGGTAACCCCAAGTGTTCATGTTTTCATCTCTTGAGTTCCTTGGTAACCCCAAGTACATCAAGCTTTATCAAAGTCTCTTGAGCTCCTTGGTAACCCCAAGTGCATCAAGTCCTTAAAAGTTTTCTTTTAGAAATTAGAATGTCGAGATATCCCATAGCTTCAAACTTTAGTTGCTTAGTATTGTCCATAACCGGGGACACGGCTAAGTACTTAGATTTTATTATCTTCTACAGAAGGAGTACACTTTACCCACATGTCACAATCCCATCCTTTTTCCACCAGTGGCCACTGGATTAGCACTCACCAAGATGGAGTACTGGCAGATTGAGAATGTGACGAAGTCTTTCCAAAGGGTCCTCCCATACACCATTGCTAGCTTGTCTTCAGCACCCATGAAGCATTCCAGATCCCCATGTCCAGTAAACTGAAGACAATGCATGGGTCTTCCCAATGTAGTTGACTAAGCCAGAGCCATAATAGCATGTGGTTGCACACGAAAGCCACAATTGGAGAAACATGTTCAATCTCTAAGTTTCCTGGGTGGTTTCCTTTGGAGCACAACACAAAGATATTGCCATAGACATGGTTCCTTTTGTTTCCACCTTCTCCAAAACTCAAAGTATCCTTGGCCACCCAGGTGGTTCATTGAGTCCTTGTTTTATTATATAAAACACAAGTCCTTTTCTCAACTTCATAAAATCTCAACATGTATCTCTTTTCAAAATGAAGCATGGCTAAGCATGTAACAACTACATTGTTTTCACTAAGGAATGTATAGGGAATCCTATTAGTATTTAGCATAGCATAAGTGTAAAAATATCTTTTCATGCATGTTTTCAAAATCCACTAAGTATAATGAAAATAGTAGGACTTTAGATGATAGTGTAACTTGCCTTTTTGGTAGGGAATGATGGTTCACTCCTTGATCTTGCTAGTCTCACCCTTTGCTAATTTCACTACAATCAATCAAGCAAACACAATATCAACTAGCATTCCAACCAATAATCATTCAATAATTCACACACACACAAACAATGGGATCTAAGATCTAAGTCATGCATGTGAGCATGCAAGAGGTGGTTCTATTTGCAAAGATGGTCTCCACTAGGCTTCTAAACTTTGTAAGGTTCAAGTTGGTCATTCTTCAAAGTGGCAAAGTCATTTGCAAAAGGATTTTTGTCCAAAACCTTTTTTTAGATCTTTTCATTATTTTATGTGGTGGAAAGCATTTTTATCAAAGCAACAACTCTAAGTTGTTCACAAAATAAGTTGTTGTTTCTCAAAACTTGGTGTTTTGGGTTAGTAGGTTTGATCCAAACCATTTTCTCAAAGTTTTCTTTCCAAAAACATTTTCATAGTAAAACCATTATTTTATTTGGCTAGAAATGACTAAATCAAGTTTTCCATCCTAACTTTACCAAATCCATTTTCCAAACTATGGGTTGGTTCCTAGGGTCAGTGAGTTCACCATAAACTATTTTGCCAAGGTTTCAAACTCAAAAACATTTTTGAATCATTTTTCTAGTCTTAACAAGCATACAAAAGTTTCTGCAAAAACAAGCAAACTAACAGATACTATTTACTAAACCAAAGGCATGGTTGGCTAGGGCTTGTTCCACTGATTCCAACGGTACCAAATTTGCAATTTTTGGACATGTGGATTAAAAGTTACAAAGGTTTGAAATTCACATTCTACTCTGATTTCAATTCTGTTTTTAAACAGAACTGGTGACACGCGGCACTGTCTAATTGGACGGTACCGGTTCGGCCGGATCGGCAACATGGACCGCAGGATCTAAAGTGAGACGTGCGGCGCAGGATCGATCTTACCCTTTCGATAAGTCAATCAGTCGTGTGCATCGGATCTAGATCGGACGGCTCCTACTGACTTGCCAGAGGCTGGCGGCGCTAAGACAACGGCGAGCGACGGAGCGGCCAGATGATGGCGGCGCTGGCAAGGCAGGAAGCGAGAAAGGGAGGGAGTAAGCTTACCGAGATCGCATGAGGCTGGGGAAGCTCGTCGTGTGGTCGACGGGGCAAGGGGCGCACGAGGGCAGGAGGAATTCCTCGCCGGAGTTTGGTCTGGCGACGGTTGGCTCTGGTCGAGGTCGAAGACGATGCTACGGGTCACGAGGAGGCAAACCAGAAGCATGGTTAGACGCAGGAGATCACGGAGATGCTGTGTGCGTGAACGAGAAGAAGAGGGACGGCCGGAAACTACCTGTGGGTTTCGCCGGAGAAGAAGGCAAACGCGGCGGCGTTCGGGAGCTTGTCGTAGTCGACGCTCTGGGACGCCCGCAGTCGAATGAAGGGCACAGGCAGGTGCGCCTGGGAGTGGTGAGTGTGCCTGCGTGCTTGTGGGGGCAGGAGGTGGCGAATGCTGGCCGGAATTTGAGAAGGAAGCTCGTCGGAGCAGCGGCGGTTTGGAGATGATTCCGAGCAGCCTGGTGGCGATGTGGAGTTGGTGTTTGCGGGGAATGAGAGAGGGAGGAGAGGTGCTTATGTACGCATGGTCGGGGGTGAGATTAACGCAGCCATTATTCGTGAATTTACGCGCGGTTGAATGACAGAGAACGGCAGCGCGGTTTGGGGGAGAAGGGGTCGCGCGGGTGAGGAGGATGAACAGGGAGGTGGGGTCCAGTCGTCAGTGAGGATGCGAGAAGGAAAAGAGGTCCACCGGTCAGTCTCTGCACGGGTTCGAAAATGAGTATGGAACGTTTTTCTTCGGGGAGGAAAAGTTGGGCTGGTTCTGGGCCTTGTGGGCTCTGTCGACTGGGCTGGTCCAGATCCTATTTTTTTTCTGTCTGCTGGCTTTTTCTTTTTCTATAACTATTTCCTGTTTTGAAATTCAAACAACCAAACAACACTCAAATCAAACAAACCGAACAAATCAACAATCATCAAACTTTTCATTTGAATTTGGTTCTGTTTAACACATAAACTAAAGTCCAAAATGAAATAATATTTTAAATCTTTTTAGGTTCCATTCATTAATTAAATAAAATGGACCATTGTTATTAGAATAAAATAGGATTTGTTTTAATTAAATAGTCCTTTTGAAATCTAATTATTTTCAAAACAGATCAGTAGGTTTTATTTGGAAATACAAAATGCTTGGAAAACTCATTATAAATACATAAATAAGTTTTGGATGTTTTGGAAATAGTAAAACCTTTATTAATAATATTTGGATATTAAATCCTTATTAATTTATTTAAATAAACCTTTAATATTTTTATCAAAACAAAATGTTTTATTTCAAAAGTTTGGCCAAGGTTTAATTTGGTTCTATAAAATAATCCTTATTTATAAAACTTCTATTTCTTTTGAAAACCAAATCCTTTTATTTAAAAGATCCAAAATAGTAATTCCAAAACATTTTATTTTCCTTTATTAAATGTTTATCTTTATAAATCCCTTTTGGATTTATTTGATCCAAATTGGTTTGAAGTACCAATTGAATTCACAAAGTTTCTTCTGGCCCTGAAAATCAAACAAAGTTTTATTTTATTCATTTATTTTTCACATTACAAGATTTGGAAAATCTTGGGATGTGACAGGCTACCACCCTTAAAATAAATCTTGTCCCGAGATTTGGGAAGGCTAGGGTTACAAGTAGGCTCAAAACAACTAGGGTACTACCACCCTTAAAAATTTTCAAACAAAAATTACATCTTGTCCTTCTTGGGATCCTGGGGAAAACTTCTCTAAGCAAGCATTTGCATTGTGTCCTTTGTTTCCATACTTGACTCATGGGCCAAGGTTGAGTTTCTCCATAGGCTTGTTCAACTTGTTCTTCATCTTTTCTGGACAGATGCTTGCATAATGTCCTGGGTTCTTGCAGTTGAAACAGTGGATGTCCTTGGGTTCTTTACGTGGCTCTTGTGGACAAGTTGCTACATAGTGTCCTAGCTCTTTGCAGATGTTGCACACTACTTGGCCAATCTCTTTATTCTTCGGGTTCTCTGGGCATTCACCAGAATAGTGTCCCATTTCCTTACATTTATAACATTGCACATGGCTTTTGTCTATCTTTTGCTTCTTGGGTTTCTTTGATCCTTTGAATTGGGTTGTTTTGTTTGGGGGTATAAGTGGTCCTTTTCCTTTTCCATCAACCTTCTTGGTAGACTTGGATCCTTCTTGTTTCCTTTGTTCCACCATGGAATAGATGGGGCATTGGATAGGAACATGATTGTTTCCTTCACACAAATAACAAGTGGCTTGAGAGGTGGGACATTGTCCAACAGGATGTTTCTCTTCACAGTTGGGGCATTGATCTCCATGCTCCTTGGAAGTATGATCCTTGTCTCCACAAATAATGCAAGCTGGGGCTCCATCTAGAATAATGTTTCTGTCATCCTTGTTGTCAAAGACTCTTTTAGGATAGCTTTCTTCCATTTTGATCATTTGATCAGTCACTTTCAGCATCAGTTGGCCTTGGGTTTCCAAAAATCCTTGTAGCTTTGGATCTTCTCCACTAGTGTTGGCTATGAATTGAGCTGTCACTTGGTTCAACTGATTCTGGGTTGCTATGAGCTCTTTCATGCTGTCCTCTTGGTTGGTGTTGGTGTCATCAACCTTGATGTTGGAGTCTCTTGGAGTAGTCATCTGTTTGGGTTTGAAGGGATATTAGAATGGGCAAGATATTTCTAAGGAAATATTTCTAATCACACATATCACAATTCACACAAACAATGTGCATGCAAACACAAACCAAACATTTCCCTCAAACAACAAAGTTCAAGCACATACTTAGGCAACAAAATATTTTTGTTACACCACATAAGTTGGTGGGTTTCAGCTTAACTATAATATGGTGGTCCATCTATAGGGTTCACTTGTGATCTTTCCTTTCTTCATGATTCCTCTTGTTTGGGATCATGGTTTCCTTAGGAAAAACTCCTTGGTCACAAGACTTCAAATGATGTAGGTTCCTTCTAACTTTTGCATTCCCTCAGTCTCTAAATCTTGAGCAAGATTTCCTTGTCTCACTTGTAGTCCTTAGTGGTATCCAAGTTGGAAGTCCTTGGTGAATATGCTGAAGATGTTGAAGTCATTAGAGTCGAAGATGTTGAAGTCCTTAGAGTTGAAGAAGTTGAAGTCATTAGAGTTGAAAGTGTTGAAGAAGTCCTTGCACATGGTGTAGTCCTTGGTTATGGGTAAGTTTTTCCATCAAGTTTGAAAAAGACGAGATGTAGAGTTGAAACCAAAATGGTTGAGGAAAGAGTTTACAAGTATGTTTGTAAATAATTTTTTGGATCAAAATATAATTTCCTATTTTCTAAGGGTTTTTGTCCAATCCTAGGTTTACAAATCCTACAGGCAACACAATGCGCTGATACCATCTGTAGAGGGAGTGTCCCAACCTTTACACAATATAAGGTGGAGTCCCCTGTGTTTACAATGCTAGTCCCTGGATCAATAGCTAGCATCCACAGTTAAGATGTAATATCAAGAAACAAAGGTCATAATATAACTTTACAACCAGGAATAACATAGTTTTATTACATCTTACATAGCTCATTTGGCTATTACATTACATTGTAGCGGAATAACTATAGTCATGGGTCCTTCATCTTCAAAGTGCCACAGGCAGATGTTGGTTGTAGACTTTGTAATCCTAATCAAACAATCTTCACTAAAATCAATCAAACCTGCAACATTACAAGTTACAGCCACAAGGGTCAATACATTTGAATTGTATTGGCAAGTTTCACTACTATGTAGAATATGAGTGGATCCTAACATTACATGCATATTTGGCTAAGTAGAGTTTTGGGCTCATTTGCATAAAGCAATAATTTATCCTATCTTTTCAAAATGGTTTTGGTCCTTTGTCAAATCTCCTTTTCCAAGTTCCTTGAACTCCTTGGTAGAAACTCAAGTGTTCAAGTCCTTGTCAAAAATCTCTTGAGCTCCATGGTAACCCCAAGTGCATCAAGTTTTATCAAAACCTCATGAGTTCCTTGGTAACCCCAAGTGTTCATGTTTTCATCTCTTGAGTTCCTTGGTAACCCCAAGTACATCAAGTTTTATCAAAGTCTCTTGAGCTCCTTGGTAACCCCAAGTGCATCAAGTCCTTAAAAGTTTTCTTTTAGAAATTAGAATGTCGAGATCTCCCATAGCTTCAAACTTTAGTTGCTTATTATTGTCCATAACCGGGGACACGGCTAAGTACTTAGATTTTATTATCTTCTGCAGAAGGAGTACACTTTACCCACATGTCACAATCCCATCCTTTTGCCACCAGTGGCCACTGGATTAGCACTCACCAAGATGGAGTACTGGCAGATTGAGAATGTGACGAAGTCTTTCCAAAGGGTCCTCCCATACACCATTGCTAGCTTGTCTTCAGCACCCATGAAGCATTCCAGATCCCCATGTCCAGTAAACTGAAGACAATGCATGGGTCTTCCCAATGTAGTTGACTAAGCCAGAGCCATAATAGCATGTGGTTGCACACGAAAGCCACAATTGGAGAAACATGTTCAATCTCTAAGTTTCCTGGGTGGTTTCCTTTGGAGCACAACACAAAGATATTGCCATAGACATGGTTCCTTTTGTTGCCACCTTCTCCAAAACTCAAAGTATCCTTGGCCACCTAGGTGGTTCATTGAGTCCTTGTTTTATTATATAAAACACAAGTCCTTTTCTCAACTTCATAAAATCTCAACATGTATCTCTTTTCAAAATGAAGCATGGCTAAGCATGTAACAACTACATTGTTTTCACTAAGGAATGTATAGGGAATCCTATTAGGATTTAGCATAGCATAAGTGTAAAAATATCTTTTCATGCATGTTTTCAAAATCCACTAAGTATAATGAAAATAGTAGGACTTTAGATGATAGTGTAACTTGCCTTTTTGGTAGGGAATGCTGGTTCACTCCTTGATCTTGCTAGTCTCACGCTTTGCTAATTTCACTACAATCAATCAAGCAAACACAATATCAACTAGCATTCCAACCAATAATCATTCAACAATTCACATACACAAACAATGGGATCTAAGATCTAAGTCATGCATGTGAGCATGCAAGAGGTGGTTCTATTTGCAAAGATGGTCTCCACTAGGCTTCTAAACTTTGTAAGGTTCAAGTTGGTCATTCTTCAAAGTGGCAAAGTCATTTGCAAAAGGATTTTTGTCCAAAACCTTTTTTTTAGATCTTTTCATTATTTTATGTGGTGGAAAGCATTTTTATCAAAGCAACAACTCTAAGTTGTTCACAAAATAAGTTGTTGTTTCTCAAAACTTGGTGTTTTGGGTTAGTAGGTTTGATCCAAACCATTTTCTCAAAGTTTTCTTTCCAAAAACATTTTCATAGTAAAACCATTATTTTATTTGGCTAGAAATGACTAAATCAAGTTTTCCATCCTAACTTTACCAAATCCATTTTCCAAACTATGGGTTGGTTCCTAGGGTCAGTGAGTTCACCATAAACTATTTTGCCAAGGTTTCAAACTCAAAAACATTTTTGAATCTTTTTTCTAGTCTTAACAAGCATACAAAAGTTTCTGCAACAACAAGCAAACTAACAGATACTATTTACTAAACCAAAGGCATGGTTGGCTAGGGCTTGTTCCACTGATTCCAACGGTACCAAATTTGCAATTTTTTGGACGTGTGGATTAAAAGTTACAAAGGTTTGAAATTCACATTCTATTCTGATTTCAATTCTGTTTTTAAACAGAACTGGTGACACGCGGCACTGTCTAATTGGACGGTACCGGTTCGGCCGGATCGGCAACATGGACCGCATGATCTAAAGTGAGACGTGCGGCGCAGGATCGATCTTACCCTTTCGATAAGTCAATCAGTCGTGTGCATCGGATCTAGATCGGACGGCTCCTACTGACTTGCCAGAGGCTGGCGGCGCTAGGACAACGGCGAGCGGCGGAGCGGCCAGATGATGGCGGCGCTGGCAAGGCAGGAAGCGAGAAAGGGAGGGAGTAATCTTACCGAGATCGCAGGAGGCTGGGGAAGCTCGTCGTGTGGTCGACGGGGCAAGGGGCGCACGAGGGCAGGAGGAATTCCTCGCTGGAGTTTGGTCTGGCGACGGTTGGCTCTGGTCGAGGTCGAAAACAATGCTACGGGTCACGAGGAGGCAAACCAGAAGCATGGTTAGACGCAGGAGATAACGGAGATGCTGTGTGCGTGAACGAGAAGAAGAGGGGCGGCCGGAAACTACCTGTGGGTTTCGCCGGAGAAGAAGGCAAACGCGGCGGCGTTCGGGAGCTTGTCGTAGTCGACGCTCTGGGACGCCCGCAGTCGAATGAAGGGCACAGGCAGGTGCGCCTGGGAGTGGTGAGTGTGCCTGCGTGCTTGTGGGGGCAGGAGATGGCGAATGCTGGCCGGAATTTGAGAAGGAAGATCGTCGGAGAAGCGGCGGTTTGGAGATGATTCCGAGCAGCCTGGTGGCGATGTGGAGTTGGTGTTTGCGGGGAATGAGAGAGGGAGGAGAGGTGCTTATGTACGCATGGTCGGGGGCGAGATTAACGCAGCCATTATTTATGAATTTACGCGCGGTTGAATGACAGAGAACGGCAGCGCGGTTTGGGGGAGAAGGGGTCGCGCGGGTGAGGAGGATGAACAGGGAGGTGGGGTCCAGTCGTCAGTGAGGATGCGAGAAGGAAAGGAGGTCCACCGGTCAGTCTCTGCACGGGTTCGAAAATGAGTATGGAACGTTTTTCTTCGGGGAGGAAAAGCTGGGCTGGTTCTGGGCCTTGTGGGCTCTGTCGACTGGGCTGGTCCAGATCCTATTTTTTTTTCTGTCTGCTGGCTTTTTCTTTTTCTATAACTATTTCCTGTTTTGAAATTCAAACAACCAAACAACACTCAAATCAAACAAACAGAACAAATCAACAATCATCAAACTTTTCATTTGAATTTGGTTCTGTTTAACACATAAACTAAAGTCCAAAATGAAATAATATTTTAAATCTTTTTAGGTTCCATTCATTAATTAAATAAAATGGACCATTGTTATTAGAGTAAAATAGGATTTGTTTTAATTAAATAGTCCTTTTGAAATCTAATTATTTTCAAAACCAAATCAGTAGGTTTTATTTGGAAATACAAAATGCTTGGAAAACTCATTATAAATACATAAATAAGTTTTGGATGTTTTGGAAATAGTAAAACCTTTATTAATAATATTTGGATATTAAATCCTTATTAATTTATTTAAATAAACCTTTACTATTTTTATCAAAACAAAATGTTTTATTTCAAAAGTTTGGCCAAGGTTTAATTTGGTTCTATAAAATAATCCTTATTTATAAAACTTCTATTTCTTTTGAAAACCAAATCCTTTTATTTAAAAGATCCAAAATAGTAATTCCAAAACATTTTATTTTCCTTTATTAAATGTTTATCTTTATAAATCCCTTTAGGATTTATTTGATCCAAATTGGTTTGAAGTTCCAATTGAATTCAAAAAGTTTCTTCTGGCCCTGAAAATCAAACAAAGTTTTATTTTATTCATTTATTTTTCACATTATAAGATTTGGAAAATCTTGTGATGTGACACATGTTGTGGCTGTGTCGACAACACACCCATGTAGTTTGGTGATTGAGCTGCCTGTGTGTCTGTTGCATGGTTGTGGATGACATCATTGAGGTGTTTTACCCCTTTATCTTTTTACTGTTGTCCTTCTTGGTGAACTTGCCCCTTTTTACTTGATGTGATCATTTGACTCATGGCTTATTTACTATGAAAAATTAAATTCTTTCATATTGGTGAAACTTGCCCCTAAAAGATTTACTCAATGATGTAAACTTGAGCAGTGCAACTCACTGCTCTCTACTGAGAGTAAAATTATTATTTAACTTTCATTTTCCTTTTTTTGTTCTTTATTTTGCAGGTACAAGATCTGAAGATTCAAGATTAGTATAGTTTTACTTTTGGACAAATAAGTTCCTTTGTAATTTTTTATTTCATTCTTTTGTAATAAATTTGTAATAATCTATTCATATAGACATCTTTCTCTTATATGAAATTTCATTACCGTAATGATTCTTTATTAACTCTATGAGTTAATCTTTGTAATTTGTTTATGGAATAAAGATAAGGAATAAAATATTCATTTCTTAATTGGATTTCTTTATTTAGAGTTTCTATTATTATTTATTATTTCTTGATTAAATAATATTACTAAATCATTTTAGAATTCATTTTAAAATACCAATACCTAACTTTAAAGTATAAATTCAAATTTCAAATTTGGATTTAAATTCTTTTCCCCCAAAACATATTAATTCATAAAGATCATGTCAAAATTTATAACGATCACTCTCGAGAGCTATTCCTACACTTAGAGAGTGAAAGAAACTCTGATCACTTTAGGTTTTTTATTTGTCGAAAAATTTACCCACATTTTTACAGATGAATGCATGCATATGCACAAATTCCTATATCTACCCTTCGTTGGTTCCTAAATGCTGGGATGTTACAGACTTTCCCCCTTAAATTAAACTTCGTAGCGAAGTTTACTAAAGTGTACCTGAATAGTTCGGGATAGACTTCTCTTAAGTCATCCTTTTTCTCCCATGTGGCTTCTCTCTCAGGGTGATGCTCCCACTGTACCTTACAGTACTTAATTTCCCTATTTATTAACCTTTTTCAGTTCTCTTCCAGAATTTTATAGGGTTTCTCAACATAAGTCAGGTCTACTTGTAATTCTATCTCTTGATGTGTGATTGCATCATCAGGAACTTTAAGACATTTCTGGAGTTGTGACACATGGAAAACATTGTGAACTTGAGCCAATCTTGATGGTAACTCTAAAGCATAAGCTATGGTCCTGTTCTGACTCAGTACTTTGAATGGTCCTATATATCTTGGACTCAATTTTCCTTTAACTCCGAACCTCTCAACTCCTTTCATTGGGCTTACTTTAAGATATACCATGTCTCCTACTTCAGGATGCCATGATCTTCGATTTAGATCAGCATAACTTTTCTGTCTACTTTGGGCTATTTTCAATCTATCCTTGATTATATCATGATATCTTGCCTTTCTTTAATATAGTCTGGCGCAAATTCTTTGCTACTCCCAGGGTCATACCAACATATTGGTGATCTACATTTCCTTCCATAAAGTACTTGATATGGAGCTGCTTTCAGACTACTTTGATAGCTGTTATTGTAGGAAAATTTTGCCAACGGTAGATGATCTTCCCACGAACCTCCAAAATCTAATGCACAAGCCCTAAGCATATCTTCCAGTATTTGATCGGTTCTTTCAGTTTTACCCCCAGTTTCTGGATGATAGGCTATGCTAAAATCCAACTTTGAACCAAGTGCTTCATGTAATTGTTTCCAAAATGCTGAAGTAAACACAGATCCTCTATCAGTTACGATTTTCTTGGGCACTCCGTGCTTACTTACTATATCTTTGATGTAAACTTCTACTAACTTCTCGACATTATATTTCTGATTCACCAGAATAAAATGTGCACTTTTAGTGAGTCTATCAACAATCACCCATATCATATCCTTCCGTTTTGGTGTCATGGGTAATCCTGTGATGAAGTCCATACCAATTTCCTCCCATTTCCACTCGGGAATTTCCAAGGGTTGTAATGGTCCTGCTAGACTTTGATGTTCAGCTTTTACCCTTTGACAAGTATGGCATTCTGACACATATTTTGCAATGTCTCTTCTCATGTTATTCCACCAGAATAATTCTTTCGAATCCATGTACATCTTAGTACTTCCTGGATGAATGGAATATGGTGTCTCATGTGCCTCTCGAAGTATCACTTCACGAATCTCTGGCACATCTGGAACACAAAGACGATCTTGGAACCATAAAGATCCATAATCTCCTAAGCGAAAAACTGATGCTTATCCTTGAGATATCCTCCGAATTTCTTTAGCAATAAAAGGATCTTCTGCTTGATGTCTAAAAATTTCGTGCTTGAGATCACTATTCTGTTCTGCAACTACCTGCATAGTAGCTAATCCTCCAAGAGTCTCTCTTCTTATAAATTGAATCTCTAATCTTTCCAAATCCATCTGTAACTCTTTTGGTAGCTCCCGATTGCTAGGCTGAATATCTGCACTTTTACAACTTAAAGCATATGCTACAACATTTGCTTTTCCAGGGGTATAATTGATTGTCAAATCATAATGTTTGATTAGCTCTAACCAACGCTTCTGTCTCATATTTAATTCCTTTTGAGTGAAGAAATATTTGAGACTTTTGTGGTCAGTGTATAACTCACATCTGGCTCCATAAAGAAAATGCCTCCATCCTTTCAGAGCAAAGACTACTGCTGCTAGTTCCAAATCATGGGTTGGATAATTGACTTCATGTGGGTTTTAGTTGTCTTGATCCATAAGCAATTACTTTCCGATCTTGCATTAACACACAACCTAAACCTTCTTTGGATGCATCACAATATACTGTAAAGTCCTTCCCTGTTTCAAGAACTGCTATGATTGGAGCGGTAGTTAATCTAGTCTTTAACTCCTGAAAGCTTGCCTCACACTTCTCATCCCAAATGAATGGTGTATTCTTCCTTAACAATTTGGTCATTGGTCCAGCTATCTTGGAGAATCCTTCAATGAACCTCCGATAATAACCAGCCATTCCCAAGAAACCTCGAATTTGTTTCACATTGGTTGGTGCAGTCCATTCTAATACTGATTGAACTTTGGATGGATTTACAACAATCCCATCTTTATTGATCACATGACCGAGGAATTCTACCTCATCTAGCCAGAATTCACACTTGCTGAACTTAGCATAAAGCTTATGTTCTCTTAGGATCTGCAATGCTATTCTCAAATGATCAGCATGCTCTTCCTTATCCTTGGAATATATCAGAATATCATCAATAAACACTATGACAAACTTTTCCAAGTACGGCATGAAGATTTTTTCATCAGATTCATGAATATTGCTGGTGCATTGGTCAAACCAAATGGTATGACAAGATATTCATGATTTCCATACCTCGAGACAAATGTTGTCTTCGGAACATCTTCCGGATTGATTTTTATTTGGTGGTATCCTGATCTTAGATCAATCTTGGAAAATACTCCAGATCCTTTAACTTGATCAAACAGATCCTGAATTCTAGGTAGTGGATACTTATTATTGATAGTAACATTGCTAAGATTTCTATAGTCCCCACACATCCTTCTCCCTCCATCTCTTTTATCTACAAAGATCACCGGGGTTCCCCATGGAGATACACTTTCTTGAATGAATCCTTTTCTGGCTAACTCATCAATTTGATCTTTAAGTTCTTTTAATTCTTTCGGACCCATCTTGTATGGTGCTTGAGCTATTGTTGATGTACCCGGAATTAGATCAATAGTGAACTCTATCTTCCGATCTGGTGGCATTCATTGTAGTTCTGCTGGAAAAACATCTTGAAACTCATTTACTACATGAATATCTTCTAACTTGACCTCCTTCATTGAGTTCAACCGAAGATCCACCATGATATGACTGTGCTTATCATCTTGATAAACTATCCTTGCTCCACTTGGAGTCTTGATTGAGACAGTTTTATCCTCACAATTAATCTGAGCCCCATGTTCAGTCATCCAATCCATACCTAGCACTACTGCAATTCCCTTCAAAGGAAACACATAAAGGTCCGCAAAGTAGGTACAACCATAGATCAAGATAACCTGATCTTGTTTAATGTGGCGTACAACTACATTTCCCCCTGCCGTCACCATGGTCATAGGGTTTTCTAACGTTGCCTTCTAATCCCGAATTTATCACAGAATTCTTCAGAAATGAATGAAGTAGTTGCACGAGTATCAAATAGAACTTTTCTGGAATTGGTAAGGATATTGAGCGTACCTATCACTGCATGCTCTGAGTTATCCACCTCCTCTAGGGTTGCGCAATTCAGCTTCCCGGTAGGTATGTTCCTCTTGCCATTATTGTTCTTAACAATATTTTCTCCTTTATTGGGTTGTCCATTGCCCCCACTCGTTTTTTCTCCACCCTTAACAGGCCAACCACCTTGGGGTTTGCTCGGACAATTTGGCTTTATATGACCCCTCTGACCACAAGCATGGCAAACTATCATTGGTTTCTAGCAATCCCTGCTTGTATGCCCTAGAAGTTTGCAATTGTGACATATAATATTCCTTCCGGTTGGATTTTCACTCTGGTTGGAATTATTGTTGTTGTAAGGTCTATTCCTTGGCTTGAATTCCAGATTGAGCTTGGGTTTACTTGCCTGAATCCTCTTAGTTTCCTTCTTGGCTCTTCCTTCTATCCTCTTGGACATTCTTGTAGTCATCTTCAAAAGTGATGGCTGCATCCAGTAACTGCTGATAAGTTTGTTTATTGGCCAACCTCAAATCTTCACAAATGGATTTAACCCTCGCAGAAAACACTTCTTCCTCTTTTATTCAGTGCTGACTTGTTCCTCTGCATAACGAGACAATTGGGTAAACTCCCGGATGTACTTCATAACACTAGTATATCCTTGTTGAAGCTCTTCAAACTCTCTACGCTTCAACTCCATCACACTTTCAGGAACATGATACTCACGGAACCTCTGCTTGAACTCTTCCCAAGTATACTCTCTTCTTGGCTGTTGCATGGCTAACTGATTTTCCCACCATGATGCTGCAGGTCCAGTCAAAAGATGAGTTGCATACCTCAGCTTTTCCTCATCGTTACAACTTACAGTCTTCAGCTTTCTCTCCGTATCTGCTAGCCAATCTTCTGCATCCATTGGTTCAGGAGCTGATGCAAAAGGTAACGACCTTGCATTTTGGAAGTCAGAAAGACTCACTCCTCCACCTTCAGGTGCTCTCTGATTTCCAACTCGTCCTAACAACTCTTCCATGAACTTGTTTTGGTTTTCTTGCATCATTTGCATGTACTGCATAAAATTCTGCTCCATTAACGGCCTCATTGGTGGTGATAATGTTCCCTGATTTCTTGCATCTGCATCTGCCTTCTCCTTGGCCTCGCGCTCCATGCGCTGCTGCTCAGATTCAGTTTCTACACCCAATTCCATGACCCCCTAGTCCTACAACATAAAGCGAATACTCATAATTACATCATGCACATGTGTTCTAAGCTCAACCTTACGCACAGAACTAGTCACACAATGGAAATCAAAATCCAAATAAAATCCAAATATGCACTTTACATATTATACATTACAAACAACTTAGTAATACAAAGTCATTACAACATGTACCATATAAGTACATTAACAACTTAACAACACTTCCTTATTTATTTAGCTACATCATTCTCTCGGATTACAATATGCATTACCCGATACTCCCTAATAAGCAGCCTGCTTCTAGTAACCGCAATGCTCATACATGCCTGAAGTCCAATCGTGATGACATAACGTCCGTCAAATAGTTTGTGGAACAAATGGCCTTCCAGAAGGAACATAATCAGTATCTGAAGTATCAGCACTTGAGTCATTACTCAGCCTGAGTGCATTGACTCCATCCAGCTCAGCTAAAAAGTCTTCAGAACCCTCTTCAGCATTATCACCCACTTGCATCTCCTGAGCTTCATTCCTAGAGTTATCAATAGAATACGCAGATTCTGCTGCTCCCCAGGTGCTCTGTTGGGCAAGATAATTAAACACCGGATAATGTATATTCTCTGGGTTTTGGGAGGATGTTGAAGATTCAAACACTCTCTCATCGGGATCTTCTTCCTCATCCTGATCATCTATGAATATGGTATTTCTACTACTGTTATTAGGATTGTTTCCCATACCCATCCAGGTTGATTGTCCAACATCTCTGTCAGACCCATCTATATACATTTGATTCCCTTGGGATCCTTCAATTGACCCTATTCTCCATCCATCAGAATTCTCGATAGAAAGTTTTGAATCAGACTCTTCCTCTGCACCCTATGGCACAGAATACCTCATATCTAATGTAGAATCATAAGTAGGCTCTGGTCGGGGTGAATAAGGATATGGTGTAAAATATTCGGGATCTATAGGTATATCCTTAAAGATTGGTTTTGTACTACTCCTTGCTTCTTTCTTCAACTGGAATGCTAAGTGTTTCCTTCTTTCCGGATCAGTTAGATCCTCTAACATGCCATTTTTATCTTCAATAATAACTTGATGTGTCTTATAAAAGACGCAACCAGTGTTCAATATCGATCCATAAACTTGGAAGCAAACTTAGGATGCTTCTTCACCAAAGTAAGATGATCCGGTACTGGTCCGAGTCTATAGAATCATGAGGAATCACAAAAAATGTGCTCCCTTCTAACTCCTTGGCTTTATTCTCCCGGATATCGGCTATGGCCTCCACAATAGCAACATGATATGCTGCTAAATGACTCCTACCTTCACCTATAGGTAGATCGTGATATAATCCAAGATCCTCTCGAAGTTGGATACTCACACGATACTTGGATAACATACGACCATCATAATAGGTTATGGTATTCACCAGAATTTTAGTTGCACAACTAAAAATCCTCAAGAGTTGACGAAGCTGATCAGTGAATGATCCTTGGTAATCATCCAGAGTCTCCTCTTTCCTTACCAAAGTTTGTTTTGTAAACTTTGGTGCCATACGCTGTATAACAAAATATTTTTTATTAGTAATCAATAATATATTGCATCATAACAATGAATTAAATATATAACAGAATATTCTCATTTGAATACCCATCATACCCTTTTTAGAGAATTCTTTATCGTTGCTCAACACTCCTACAGGTAATACCCATTACTAGGTTTCCAACCTAAGGTCAAAGCACTTTGCTCTGATACCAACTGCGGTGACCCAGCATACCACTGCATGTGTAGTACACTATAGTCGTTGAAATGACATCCACAGAACACCGTTCCGTAAATATCACATCCCTCAGAGTGGTACAACAGAAACCTTGTGGGTCCATATTACAAACATACACACATTATTATTATCACAATACCAGAAGTTCAAGACTTCAAAAGCTTCAACTTACAAACCAAATATAAGTGTTTCAGCGGAAGTTTTAAAGTGACAACTTAAACTCCAAATTGAGCTCAACAACTTATTGTTATATATTGTCCATGTTGCTCGGCTCAATTGGTTCCTAGTACTATAGTAATTATTCTGACTCATGGTGCTCTCCTCCATAGACGACATCGTAGTCCACCCCTTCTACGTCACCGTACATATTGGGCTCTTCATAGAATACCTCCTCTTGGCTTTCAGCTGCATACATTGGAGTTTCTTCTGGATCCTCAGAGTCTAAGCAGGGGATCAAAGGAAAGGGTGAGTAACAACGTTATCCAACAAGTTCATTATATGCAAGGTGGGAAGTTTGATGCTCTATCTACCACCTTGGACTATAAGTCCTTGGCACTAGGCAGTTTTCGTAAATCTTTCTTAAAAGATTGATTTTATTGTGAAAATCTATGACCATCAGCCTTCACAGGTTTACCAGAACTTTCATGGAGTTCCTTTCCTGCCGCGTTCGTAGCTCCTTCCTGGAACAGGGAGTAACAAGTTACAATTCTTATACTCTGCAGAGGTGCGTTTCTTTACCCATGAGAGATCAACTCCTTGTTGCATAACCGGATGTACTTTCCCGTCCACAATTCCATGATGTGGGGCCGAGTAGGTGATCCAAGCCAATCACTACCCTCTCTGCGACCCCATATGTCCGCACGATCCTTCAGGGCTGCCTCACCTCCGTTAAGCCCCCTTCCGGGCAGGCTAAAACCCTGATGAGTTCCCGAAGACTCCATGAGCTGGTGGTGCCCAGATAAGTACCTTATAGGTCCAGCTAAACCTCCGGCAACCACTCATAGATAATCTAGACACCAAAAACGCAGGGCCTAAGGGTGCCCACCCATATGTTTGATCCGCACAAGGAATCACAACATCGTGTTAAGGTAGTGTTGCCTCCATATGAAAGAAAAGGATACAACTGACTTCTTTGTACCATTCCAAATCTCATGGCTAATGCGTAATATACGGCGCTAGAATCACTAATGTCATGGGTTGTTAAACTCCTAGGTGGTTATCATTGTTGCGAATAGAAACCTAAGTTCTATTGCTTCATTATATCATCACTTAGGATGATATTAACAATTTATTTATTTGATAAAATAATATTTTCTTTTCTTGAAACATAGATGATAACACACAATTTACAAATACTTTGGTAAAGACTCTTCAAAGGACATGAGCAAGTGATGAACTTTCCTTGTGATTACAAGGTAGTGAAGTCGGATGCTTGCACTGGACCTTGAGCTTCTATGTCTACAAAACATCATTATTGCCCGGTAAGGACAATATTTAAAGAAGCAAAATGAATATGCATAGTAATGTAATGCATTATTTATCATTTATTTTCTTTGTGTGTTTTACCCAATGTTTTGTTTTCAAGAATTCCTTTAAGTAATAAAGGATTTCATTTTAAAGAATAATCTTTAATATTTTATAAATATTTTTATTCTATATATAAGTAATAAATCTAAGAATATTTATTAAATTGTCACATCCCAAAATTTTCCAAATTTTGTAATGTGAAAAATAAATAAACAAAATAAGTAATTGTTGAAATTTAGGGTGAAAAGAAACTTTTTGTTTCTAAATGGAAACTTAAAATCCCATCTTGAACAAACTTTGGTTAATGTTTGAATCCAACTAAATTAAAATCAAGTGAAATGCATTCTTCATAAATGCATCCTAAAATTTAAACACTTGGAAAAGAAACCAAAACCCTAAAACCCTAATGGAAGAAAAACATTTCCAAGTTATCTGTAAGCCTATGGATTTGACCCACATAAAAATTCGTCAAACAAACATTTCAAAATGATCAAGAATAACAAATAGAAATATTATAAAACCATAGAAATTGGTTTCACTTAATTTGGAATCATAGATAAAATCTTATGAATTTAGTAAGATCAGGAAATTGATTTTCCAAAGCTAATAAAGCACTTATATAAAATCCCTACTAATTTGTGAGAAATTAATCCTAAAGAGATATAAAAGGATAAACAAATATTAAATAAAATTATAAAAGTTGGAATCACCATTTTTGGATCTTTAACTAAAAAGATATGGTTTTCATAAGCAAAGGAAGAAAATATTAAATAAGGACTATTTTAAGAGCCAAATTAAATTTGGCCAAACAAATAAAATAAAATGTTTTGTTTAATAAAAAGAGTAAAAGATTATTTGAATAAAATCATGAGGATTTATTAATATCCAAATTTATTTAAGTAGAGGTATTTTCCAATTTAAATAAACATTAAAACATATTAAAGTGTTTTAAAATAATATTTCAAAGTGAAATTATTTTGTATAAATAAAGCCTACTGAAAAGGTTTTGGAAAAATTTAGAATTCAAATAGAGTTTTAAAACATATTTTGAAATAAAGACTAATGTCTATTTATTTTTAATAAATAATAAACCCTAAAATTAATTATTCTATTTTGGACTTTAGAATATGTTAATAAACAGAATTAAAATATACCCAAGGTTTGGCAAAGGTTTGAATTGAAATAGAGTTTGAATTATTTGAATGAAAATCAAAACAAAAATTCAAAATAGAAAAATAAAAAAATTCTGTATAAAAAAAAGAAACGAAGACAGCCCAGCCAGCAGGCCCAACCTAGCCCAGCAGCGCAGCCCATCTTCTTTCCCTCCCCCGAACCGTTTTCCACTCAGAAACTCACCCCCTCACACGCTGACTGCCTGGACCCACTCTTCCTCTCTCTCTCTCTCTCTCTCTCTCTCTCTCTCTCTCTCTCTCTCTCTCTCTCTCTCTCTCTCTCTCTCTCTCTCTCTCTCTCTCTTGCTGTCAACCAGACCCCACCCGTCAGTTCTACGTCCTCACCCGCTGCGATGAACACGCCTCCCTCGTCGGCCGTTTCTGGCCATAATCTCTCGCGTTAATTCGCTTCATTGCCGGAGTAAAACTCGCCCCCGACCACTCGTACTTAAACGCCTGCCTCTCCTCTCTCATTCCCCTCGCTCACCCCACCCTCTCCGCCGCCAGGCCGCTCCGATTTCACCAGAGACCGCCCACTACTCCGGCGAGGTTTTCTTCCAATTCCGGCCAGCCACCGTCGCCCCTCGCCCCCTCGACCACACTAGCGTGTTCCCCAACGGCCTGCGAACCTCCCGGTACCTTCCCCTCACTCGCGCTCGCCCTACAAGCTCGGCAACATCTTCGCCAGAGCAACGCCACCGTCTGCCATTATTTTGACGACTTCTCCCCGTAAGTCCTGTCCTCCCCTCTCTCTCCAGATGACACACGCTTGTTCGCCAAACTCTCCCGCATCTAATGCCCCTCTTCGCTCGCCTTCTCGTGACCTGCAGATTTCGCCAGCGATGACGAACAGAGAAGCCGTCGTCAGACGCAACTCCGTCGAGCAATACACGTCGAACCCGTGCGCCCCTTCGACAAACGCGAGCAAGTTGAGCATCCCCGTGCCACGGCGATCTCGGTGAGCCACCCCACGTCTTCTCTCGCTTCTTGTATCGCCGGCTCTGCCGCCGTCTGACCGCGCCGCCACCAACCACCGCCGCTAGCACCGCCAGTTTAGGGTTAGTTGTTTTAGGCTGTGGGATCTTGATCCTATGGTTACGATTGATCATAACTCGAAGAGGTATGGTTGAGCCTGAGCCACGCGATTTCACTTTAATCCAACGCACTAGAGAGGCCGATCCAACCGAAGAGGTACCAGCCTATCAGAACAAGACACGTGGCCCAGTCTGTTTTATAAAAACCAGAATTGATCTATTAGATGTTCAAGTTTGTAAAATTCATAGATTTTGATCCACACGTCCAAATTTTTCAAATTTTATATCAATGGAATCAGAAAAACAAATTCTATCCAACCATGCACTTTGTTTAGTGAATTGCTTCTAGAAACTTGGTTGTATTTGCAAAAACTTGTGTAGGCATATTTAGAACATAAAATTTATTCTAGAAAAGTTTTTAGGATAAAATATTTGGCAAGTGGATCGTTTTGAACCTACTGACCATATAAAACAACTTATGGAATTAAAAGTGTATTTTGTGAAGTTAAAAGATGAATCTTTTATTTAGAACATTCCTAGTCAAATAAAAATATTGTTTATATGTTAAAAATGCTTTTTGGAGAAAAACCTTTGGAAAATGTTTTGATTTAAACTCTATGACCCTAAACACAAAGTTTTATGATTTAAAAATATATTTGGTGAGCCCTATAAAAATTATTACTTTGCTAAAGGCATTTCCAACAACATAAAATATGGTTTTGGTATAAAAATGGTTTATAGGCAAAACCTTTTGCAAATGGTTTCAATATTAAGTAATTGACCTTAAAACACTAACATTTGTGTTAAAGCTATATTTGGCAAACACTAGAAAATCTTACTTTGATTTAAATCAAATCTATCAAAACAAAAAAAGACTTAAAATAGCCATTTTCACTAACTTGATATCAAATGGTTTTACCACATTTATAAATGACCTTGCCACTTTATAAATGACAAATAAGTGTTTCAAAATGTTTATAACCTATTAGAAACCACTTTTCCAAATAAAACAATCTTTGGCATGCTTGCATGCATTGCTTTGTTTTTATTATTTTATGTGATGATTGCTTGAATGGTAGATTGAAATTGTGCCTTGCTTGATTGAATTGTAGTGACATTTGAAGAGTGTGACTATTGCAAAGGTCAAGGAGTGAACTTATAATCTCTACCAAAAAGGCAAGTGATGCTTCATACTTTTGTCCTATTATTTTCACTATGCATTAGTGATATTTTTAAGTAGAACTTGCATGGAATTTTTGCTTAGTATAAACTATCCCATGGGAAATCCTGTAGATGAAACCTTAGTAGAATTTTCCTAAGTTAAGATTCCTACTACTATTATGCTTAGCCTAGCTAGTAGCAAACAAGGGTGGTTTATATTCATGCAATGGAATATTTCTAAGTCAAGGACTTGTGTTTTGTGTAATAAAACAACTAAGTGAATGAAACACCTGGGTGGAATGGAAAGAATGGTTTGTGTTGAGTGGTTACACAAGGCCCATTTCTATGGTTTACCTTGTGTATCTCACTTGTGGAATGCCACCCAGGAACAAAGATATTTGAGATGTCAAATGTTGAGAAGCTTCAAGTGCAGCCACTTGGCATTATGGGCTCTGCCTGGATCATATAGGTTGCAATAACTTAGCCAAATGGACAGTTGGTGGTAGGGGATGATAGGTTGGAACGCGTCCATTCTGGTCTAAGGGAAGGCTTCTGAAAGATCTTGTCTTGGTGAAACCAAGTCTTGTGGGGAAAGTGCACCACCTCTGCAGAGTGTAAAATCTAAGTACTTAGCCATGTCCCTGGTAAAGGACAATTTGAGCATCAAGACATGGAAGCTATCAAGAATCTCCTCATCCCAATTTCTAAGTTAAAAACTTGTGGTTGAACAAGGGTTGAAGGATCACCAATTTCTATTGGGAGATGCCTTGGGTGATTTTTGACAAATAAAAACTTAGTGTTTTCAAATGATAAGGAAAATCTATTTTGATCAAAGCAAGCATAAGCTCCACCTAGACAAATGCATATAGATGATAGACTCCACTATACTACCATAGTATCACTTGCCAATACAATTCAAATGTATTGACCCTTGTGACTGTAACTTATTATGTTGCAGGTTTGGTTGATGTTAGTGAGGTGTGTTGATTAGGATTACAAGTCTACAACCAACATGATTGCATGTGGCACTTTGAAGATGAAGGACCCCATGCTATAGTTATTTCTGCTGCATTGTAATGAGATAGCCAAATGAGCTATGTAAGATGTAATGAATTATATTATTCCTGGTTATAAAGTTGTAATATGAACTTTGTTTCTTGATATTACATCTTAACTGTGGATGCTAGTTATTGATCCATGGACTAGCATTGTAAACATAGGGATCTCTACCTTATTAAAGGTTGGGACCTCTTACATAAATATAAATTCTCGTATTTATTTGTTACTAGTTATTTTTAAGAATTAGTATTTAGATAAAAGAGAATTTCTTTTATTGACTTTAAATATTTATTTAGTATTTTTCTAAAATACTATAATAACAAAACACAATAAAAGTGATTTTTTATCCTTTTTATTTAATTTTATAAAATTCCCTAAGGAATATATATATATCACAAAATCCTTGACCAAAAATTATATATATAAAAATTATTTCTTAATTCAATTAAATAGGTTGGATTATTATGAATCCAAAAATTTATTTTTTTTGCAATTTTTTGAACTTCTATTTTATTTTCTAGAATTTTATTTAATTCTAGGGGTATTTTGGTCTTTTGTTAATTATTAAAACTTCTTTTAAGTTTTGGGCTAACCCTTTTGGGCTTTATTGGGCCAAACTAGCCCAAGTGATTTGGCCAAAAGGTCTCCCTGAAGGGATCTAGCCCTATCGGCCCATTCTCTCTGTCTCTCCCTCTCTCGACCTCACCTCTTTTCCTCCTCGACCCCGTGGTCGCTGGCGCCGCCGCCGAGCATTACCCGCCGCTGTGGCCTTCCCTGGCCACCGCCGTGGTGTATGGCAAGGTTGTCAGCCATGCTCCTTCATCTGCTCTGAATCGATTTGGCTTTGGGGCCCTCCTGTGGCCAAGCTAGCCCCGTCCCGAACCCTAGGTTTGGGATGGTGCTGTTAACACCGCCGCCGATGCTCCCTTGGTGATGTGCGGTGCTCGTGCACCCTCGTGTGCTGCTGTGGCTGCCGCCGTGGCTGGTGCGGGTTGCAGCGCCCTCTGGGGTACTCCCCGTGACGCCCCGAGATCGTCGGCCCCTCTGCTTCCTCTTAAATTCTCCACCGAGGACCACATGCGAGTTGGATTCTTTGTGATCTCTCATGCCTCTGTCTACTTCGAGTGTCTCGATGTGTAACTAGTGGCTATCCTTTATTATGGTTTGTATTGGTTCTGGGTTCATCCCTGGTTCTAGGGTTCATCCCTCTATATGCTTGTATTATAAGGATTTGATCAAGCAGTGATGCCTAGTATGAATTGTGCTCTCTGTAATTTAAGGCTTACTGTCATGATTTGATTGTCTGATGCCACTGTGAATCTGATGCTAATGGTTAGATGATGTTGCCTCTGATTGGTGATTAAACTGGTTAAACTGATGGCATAATTGTGAAATCTGTTGGGTGAGATTGATGCTTAGTGTTTTCACTTGCTGTCATTACTCTAATACTGACAGTAACACTGTCAGTGGTTGTTCACTGCATTAGTGAATGTTGGCTTGTATGTTTATCAATAGACTGAACTTAATCATTATAGCCTAATGATACTTTGAAAATAGATGGATTTATTAGATGATCTCTGAGTATAATCTCAGGGAAATGATAATTATTGGCTTACTAATTTATTCATGAAAGCTAGAATATCTGTTTGGCTTGGTTGTAGGATTTGTTCATGTGACACCATCTTAGAATAATACACAAGTTGATTCTACTACTGGATGTACTTATGGTCAGTTCTTGAGATTGGGTAGATGCCTAAAAATAAGTTGAAAGATTTTCTTGATATCTAAGCCTATGATGTTGGTCTGAGGCTCTAGGAACTAGATTCCTATCTTGCTGTCCCTTTCAACTGTGCTAGAACATCATGGTTGCTCACTAGATCTTGGATCCTTATGGGTTAAGATGACTAGTTTGTTTGTAGCTTATGAAATCTGAGGTGCTACTCTTTTAAGAGATGTGCCTAGATTTTATATGCACAAATTATGGAATATATAAGTTGTTTTAGTATCACCTGATCTATGATGCTGGTCTGAGATTTTGGTGGTTTGGTAGAGTTTTATTCTGGCCTTTATATTTCAAATCCTCTAGGATAGGTTCACCCGACTTTGGTGATCACTGAGAGGTTAATTCTAAAATAAAACATGCTTTTCTATTTGGATAAGATAAATAGAATTTGTGGATGTTTTATGATGCTCACCACATAGTTGATGATTGGTGATGGTTGTTGATTGATCTGTGGCTTGATCTTGCTGATTATGTTGCTGGCATGATCATGTCCTTCACCCCCTGGTGATGTGCGTGTTTCCCCTGGCTCCTGTGCTTGGCCTTGATCAGCCCTGCTCCTCCTAGCTCCTGTGAGCTTGACCTTGCTATCCACCTGATTCTCCCCCTCCTTATGTCACCATCTGGTGATGCTTGGATTGATCTGGTATGAGGTTTTGGCTGGTGGTTTGCTTGGATTTTCTAAGCTGGTTGTTCTTGTGTGATGTGGGAAATGCAGAGATGCACTAGTAGCTTCCCACGGCTATGCTTGGTCCTTTTACTTAGTGAGCTAATGTGGCTGTGTCGACAGTACACCCATGCAGTTTGGTGATTGAGCTGCCTGTGTGTCTATTGCATGGTTGTGGATGAGACCAGTGAGGTGTTTTACCCCTTGATCTTTTTACTGTTATCCTGCTTGGTGAACTTGCACCTTTTTACTTGCTGTGATCATTTGACTCATGGCTTATTTACTGTGAAAGATTAAATTCTTTCATATTGGTGAAACTTGCCCCTAAAAGATTTACTCAATGACGTAAACTTGAGCAGTGCAACTCACTGCTCTCTACTGAGAGTAAAATTAATTATTTAACTTTCATTTTCCTTTTTGTTTGTTCTTTATTTTGTAGGTACAAGATCTGAAGATTCAAGATTAGTATAGGTTTACTTTTGGACAAATAAGTTCCTTTGTAATTTTTTATTTCATTATTTTGTAAGAATTTTGTAATAATCTATTCATATAGACATCTTTCTCTTATTTGTAATTTCGTTACTATAATGATTCTTTATTAACTCTATGAGTTAATCTTTGTAAAATTATAAATTTGTTTATGGAATAAAGATAAGGAATACAATATTCATTTCTTAATTGGATTTCTTTATTTAGATTTTCTATTATTATTTATTATTTCTTGATTAAATAATTTTACTAAATCATTTTAGTATTCATTTTAAAATACCAATACCTAACTTTAAAGTATAAATTCAAATTTCAAATTTGGATTAAAATTCTTTTCCCCCAAAACACATTAATTCATAAAGATCATGTCAAAAAATTTAACGATCATTCTCCAGAGCTATTCCTACACTTAGACAATGAAAGAAACTCTGATCACTTTAGGTTTTTATTTGGCGAAAACTTACCCACATTTTTACAGATGAATGCATGCATATGCACAAATTCCTATATCTACCCTTCGTTGGTTCCTAAATGCTGGGATGTTACAATAAAGACCTTAACCAAATAGCTCTCTGTGGGTTTGATACATTTATTTTGAAACTAGCTACAATTGATCTGTGCACTTGTAGTCATCAAGATATTTTTTGGGACCGTTGCCAGTGAGCTAAGCGCTTTTGGTATTTTTCTTAGTTGCTTATTCTACTAGTTGTTTTACTAAAGGTTTTTACTAGTTTTAGGTAAGCACCATGACTGCACTCGGGCCGATGAATCATATTGATGCAACTAAATACCTCGAGAAGTTTAGTAGAGGACTTGTTAAGGTATTACCAAGTGGGAGCGAATCAGAATACAATGTTAACCCTCGTTTCATCACTATTATTAAAGAGAAAACTTTTACAGGAGATGATCTAGATAGGATCCCTACACTCATTTAATGCATTTTACCAAGTTATGTTGGACACTTAAATTGATAGGCTATTCTGATGATGAATTCAAACTTAAACTGTTTAGCCAATCTCTAACCAACACTGCTTTATCTTGGTATAGAATTTGCCCTGCAGAGAAAATTGATACTTGGAAACAGCTCAAAGGAGAATTTGTATTTCGATTCTTTACGAAAGTAAAGATTGTTTAAGTAAGGAGGGCGTTCATGAACTTCAAGAACCGCCTAGGTGAAGGTTTGGTAAGAGCATTCAAAAGGTATAAATCCATCCTTAATAGATGTCCCCATCATGATTTACATGAATGGTATGTTCTACATATTTTCTATGGGGGACTTAATCAAGAAATTAAGCATGAAATTGACACAAATTCTGGAGGTTCTTTTATGGACTTAACTATAACTAAGTCTTGGGGACTCTTAGAATGAATTTGTCGCAATAGAGAAACTTGGGGATTTGATTTAGGCGGCGAAGGAGGCATATAAATTGAATATGATTGTCTCAATGCTTATGAGGAATCAGGTAAGGTTAAGGAAACCACTAATGAACTTCAACTTGATGATGATATTATTTTGCAAATCCTTCAGTCTTTTATAGAACATATTGAAGCCCCCAAGAAAGATTGGCTTCAATACACTCCACCACCCGAGCAAGTTGAAGATTTTGGGCTAAAAATTGTGGCCCTATAGAGCCATTAAAGAAGGAAGCACCTTATGTTGAACCCCTTCCTTTTCCAAGGACGACGAGAAAACATATGATGGCTCAACAACTCGAATAACATCTGGAAGAGGAAAGAATGTTCCACAAAAAGTTAGAGGAAGAGGAAAAGATAGAAGAAACTAATCAAGTAAGTATGCAACAGACGAGTGAACCAACTAAACTATAAGACCCCTCCTTTATAAAGGAAAAGGATCCCTGTGATTGCAATGCTAGTCCCTGGATCAATGCTAGCATCCATAGTTTAAGATTAAGTACACAGAAACAAAGGTCATTATTACAGTCATTCCAGAGACAAACATAGTCTTTACAACTCCAAGGCCACAGGCCTAGTACAAGAGTTTGAATAAGTAAATAAATAAAAGTCTTCATCTTCATGTGCCACAGGCAAACATGTTGAGTGTAGACTCATGACTCCTAATCCTCATCAGAGTAACCTGCAACATCACAAGTTACAGCCACAGTGGGTCAATACATTGGAATAGTATTGGCAAGTGATACCTTAGTATAATTTAGGTGGTCTAGATACTATATGCACTTTGGCTAAGTGTAGCTTGGCTTGCTTTGCTCAAAATAGGTTTTGCCTATTAGTTGAAATCACTAAGTTTTTCTTTGTCAAAACTTTTTCCAAGGAACCACCAATAGACATTGAGGTCCTTCACCCTTGTTCACCCACAAGTTTTTACTTAGAAATTGGGATGAGGAGATTCTTGATAGCTTCCATGTCTTGATGCTCAAGTTGTCCTTTTCCAGGGACATGGCTAAGTACTTAGATTCTTCCATCTGCAGAGGTTGTGCACTTTCCCCACAAGCCTTGATTTTCACCAAGACAGGACCTTTCAGAAGCCTTCCCTTAGACCAAATGGACGCGCTCCAAACTATCATCCCACTACCACCAACTGTCCAAATGGCTAAGTTCTAGCAACCTATGTGATCCTGGCAGAGCCCATATTGCCAAGTGGCTGCACTAGAAGCTTCTTAACATTTGGCCTCTAAAATCTCTTTGTTCCTAGGTGGCTTCCCACAAGTGAGATACACAAGGTAAACCATAGAAATGGGCCTTGTGTAACCACTCAACATAAACCATTCCTTCCATTCCACCTAGGTGTTTCATTAACTTAGTTGTTTTATTAGGAAAAACACAAGTCCAAAGACTTAGAAATATTTTCATCATAGCATGTATAATTCACCAACCCTTGGTTTCTACTAGCTAGGCTAAGCATGGCATAGATAAGCATCTTAACTTAGAAATTTCTAGCAATTCTACAACTACTAGGATTTCCCAACATGGCATATAAGCAAAATATAGCATGCAAGACTAGCAAAATATTTCTAATGCTTAGTAGAAAACATAGGGATAAAAATATTCATGAAGCACCACTTACCTTGGTAGTTTGGAGAGTAGCTACACTCCTCACAATCACAATCACTAGCACCAAAATCTACACAAAGAATCATAGCCACAAATCACATACAAAACATATACAAACAAAAATATATGAATGCATGCAATATGATATGTGATGATTTTTAAAACTCAACAAAGCAAGTGTACAGTACTGGTTCATAAACAAGTTCAAAACTTGCCAAACAACAATTATTTAAACCCTAAATCATTTCTTAAACAATTCATATACTCAAATTATCCCTACACATGTTTCTGTAAATAAAACCATTTTAAAAGAAGCAAAACATTAAACACATTGTATATTTATAAAGGGCTTGTTCTCCTGATTCCATTGATATAAAATTTGTCAAATTCTAACGTGGGGATCAAAAGTTATAGCCAAAACAAATTCAAACATCTAATAGATTCAAATTCTGTTTTTAAACCTAAACTGCTGCCACGCGTCTTAACCTGATTGGCTGGTACCGCTTCGCTCAGGATCGCGTCTGTGAGCCGTTAGATCTACTTAATCTGCACGGCCCAGATGTACCTATACCGCTTCGTTAAGTGATCTAATTTCACGCGCTGGATCTAGATCCAACGGTCCTGGATCAAACGACCATAGCTGGGCGGCGCTGGCGGTGGCTACTGGCGGCGGCGAGCTCTGCCTACGGCGGCATGGCGCTACAGGTGCCTTTGAGGTCGTCGGAGATGCTTACCAAGATCGTGGCTATGCACTGATGCTCAGCCTGGCGACGGCTTGGCAAGGGGCGCTCTGTAGTGGCCGAGGGAGCTCGTCGGAGTTGCTGGCGGCGTCGGGCTTGGGTGGACGACGACGTTGGTGACGCTCCTGGTCACCCTAGCACGAATAAACGGCATCAGGAGACGCACAAAACTACGGCGAACGTGCTCGTGTGAAACAGAGGCGAAGGGGAACAAAGGGCTCACCGAATTTGATCGCCGGAGTTGAGGATGTCGTGGGGAGCTTGCAGCGTTTGACGAAGTCGACGACCTGGGGCTGTACAGGATGAACCAGTGGGGTCAGGAGATGCGCAAGGAAGCTGTGAAGTGGCTCGTATGAACCAGAGGGAGAGGGGCGCACGGGGCTCACCGGAATCGGTCGCCGGAGTGAGCTCTGTCTGCGGCGGTGCGAGGATGGTTGCGGGCAGCCTGTGGGCGTTTCTGTCTGGCTTTGTTGGGGGAAATGGCCGCGAGGGGGAGGTGGTCTTATAGCCAGAGCGGGGGCGAGGATCGCGCGCGTAATCAAGGGAATTTAAGTGAGGAATCAACACGGTAGTGAAGGGCGGAGGAAACGGCCGGCGACGTGGTCGTGGGCGCGATTTGGGGAAGATGAGGGTGAGCTGGCGAGGTCCACCAGTCAGCGAGTGAAACAGAGAGGGGGGTGGGGTCCTGGCGTCAGTCACTCAGTGGGTTCGTCCGCGAGTGAGAGAGAGAGAGGGGGAACCCGGGTGGGCTAACTGGGCTGGATTCGTAGTTGGGCCAGATAGGTGGCGCTGGCCTTTTTCCATTTCTTTTCTCCTTTTCTTTTTCTGTTTTGATTTTCTGAAATGATTTTCAAATCCAAATCAAATGAGTTTGAATTCAAATCTTCTCTAGGTTTTTATACTGCAAACCTTGCACTCAAATATGTGTCAAACACTACTGTTCAATCAAAACACTTTGATCAAATGAAAATAAAAATAAAACCAAGCCTTTATGTGATATATACAATAGGCATAATATTGGTTTTATTTGCTTATTTTGTTTTGAAACTTTGTTCAAACTTTTGATGGTTCCTAAGTTTGAATTTCAAACCTTACTGAATCAAAACAAGTACTCTTCTCATTGGAAGATAGCACTAAGGATAGAGCAACTTACATGAAATGATAAGCATAAATGCTACTGTTTTGAAATGATTTGTTTGAAATGAAACTTATATGGTCATGGATGCATGGATGATATGCATGAGTTTAAAACATGATTTTAGGGATGTTACAAATATAACCCCCTTAAGGTGAATCTCGCCCTCGAGATTCGGGTTGGCTAGCCAATAGGTGAGGGTGGTCTTTCCGAAGATCATCTTCTCTTTCCCATGTTGCTTCCTCTTTGGAATGATGGTTCCACTGCACTTTGCAAAACTTGATAGTCTTAGTTCGTGTGACTCTTTCTGCAGTCTCAAGAATCTTGATAGGCTTCTCCTCGTAAGTGAGATCACTTTCCAATTGCACCTCCTCCAAAGGTATAGTATCCTTCAAAGAAGTTTCTTCCATTTCTGGATGACATTTCTTAAGCTGACTCACATGAAACACATTATGGACAGCTGACAGAGACTCTGGCAATTCAATTTCATAAGCAACTTCTCCTTTACGACTCAGAATCTTGAATGGCCCAACATATCTTGGGGCCAACTTTCCTTTGACTCCGAACCTCTTCACTCCACGGAGTGGTGACACTCTAAGATAAGCTCTATCACCAACTTCGTAGGTGACTTCTCTACGCTTTGGATCTGCGTAGCTTTTCTGTCGGGACTGTGCTATCTTCAATATGTCCTTAACCAACTTGACCTTCTCTTCGGCTTCTTTGATAAGTTCTGGTCCGAACAAACTTCTTTCTCCCACAACATTCCATAACAATGGGGTGGTACACTTTCTCCCGTAGAGAAACTCAAATGGTGCCATCTCAATGCTGGCCTTATAGCTGTTGTTATAAGAAAATTCTGCGTAAGGCAGACTTTCATCCCAACTGGCTCCATAGTCTAGGGCACATGCCCTCAACATATCTTCAAGAATCTGATTAGTCCTTTCTGTTTGTCCATCAGTTTGAGGATGAAAAGCAGTACTGAATTCCAACCTCGTTCCCAATGACTCATGTAGCTGTCTCCAAAAATGGGAAGTGAATTGAGTTCCCCTATCAGACACAATACTCTTGGGCACTCCATGTAGACATACAATTCTACTCATATAGATTTTGGCCAACTTAGCACTTGTATAAGTTGTCTTCACGGGTATGAAATGAGCCACTTTAGTTAGGCGATCCACTACAACCCAAATAGAATCATATCCTGACCGGGTCCTTGGTAATCCGGTAATGAAATCCATACCAATCTTGTCCCACTTCCAATCAGGAATAGGTAGTGGTTGAAGCAACCCTGCTGGTTTCTGATGTTTCGCTTTCACTCTACTACACACATCACACAAAGCAATATGTTCGGCGATGTCCTTCTTGAGGTTATTCCACCAAAATCTTTCCTTCATGTCCATGTACATTTTGGTGTTACCCGGATGAATGGAATACGGAGAGTTGTGTGCTTCTTGCAAAATCAGTTTCCGAAGCTCCGGATCTTGTGGAACACAGATACGTTTCCATGCCGTAAAGTACCCTATTCGTCTTCATGGAATCCTTTGGCTTTTCCTTTGCCAATCTTTTCCTTAATTTCTTCTATTTCCTTATCAACCTTCTGGGCTTCTTTGATCTTTTCCAACAAAGTGGGTTGAACATCCAAAGACATGAGATGTCCTTCAGGCACAATCTCCAATCTGAGATCTCTAAATTGGGCACACAAATCATCGGGCAATTCTCCCTTGGTAAGGCCATTCACAAAAACCTTACGGATTAAAGCATCCGCTACAACATTTGCTTTACCGGGATGGTATTGCAAACTTAAGTCATAGTCCTTGATGAGTTCTAGCCATCTTCTTTGTCTCATGTTAATTTCTTTCTGGGTGAAGATATACTTCAAACTCTTGTGATCTGTGAACACTTCACAACGCTTTCCCAAAAGATAATGTCTCCATGTTTTGAGTGCATGGACAACAGAGGCTAACTCTAAATCATGAGTAGGGTAGTTCACTTCATGAGTTTTGAGTTGTCTCGAGGCATAAGCCACAACTTTCCCGTCTTGCATAAGTACTGCACCCAAACCATGATGAGATGCATCACAATATACTTGGAAATCTTTTTCCAAATCTAGCAAACACAAGACTGGTGCTGTCACAAGTCTCTTCTTCAATTCCTGAAAGCTGAGTTCACAACCTTCAGACCAAGCAAATTTCTTGTCTTTCTTTAGCAATTCTGTCATAGGCTTAGCTACCTTGGAGAAATTCTCAATGAACCTTCTGTAGTAACCTGCTAATCCAAGGAAACTACGAATTTCTTTCACTGACTTGGGAGATTCCCATTCAGTTACAGCTGAAACTTTAGCAGGATCAACTGCTACACCATCTCCTGACACAACGTGTCCAAGAAATCCAACTTCATTCAACCAGAATTCACACTTGCTGAATTTGGCATAAAGTTTATGCTCTCTAAGCTTCTCAAGTATCAAACGCAAATGTACTTCATGCTCTTCTTTGCTCTTGGAGTAGAATAAATATGTCATCGATGAAAACGACAACAAACTTATCAAGGAATTCCATGAATACTTTGTTCATCATATTCATGAAGTATGCTGGAGCATTGGTCAAACCAAATGGCATCACGGTATACTCATACAATCCATACCTTGTGGTGAAAGCTGTCTTAGGTATGTCTTGCTCTCTTATCTTGAGTTGAAAATAACCTGACCGGAGATCAATATTTGAGAACACACAAGCTCCTTCTAACTGATCAAACAAGTCATTGATTCTAGGCAAAGGGTATTTGTTCTTGATGGTCACCTCGTTGAGTGAACGGTAATCTATGCATAACCTTTGACTTCTATCTTTCTTCTCCACAAACAAAACTGGGGCTCCCCAAGATGAAGAACTTGGTTGAATAAATCCTTTCTGCAACTGTTCTCCAAGTTGTTTCTTGAGCTCTTTCAGTTCATCAACTGACATCTTGTATGGTCTCTTTGCTATTGGTCCAGATCCTGGTAGCAAATCAATAAGAAACTCCAAATCTCTATCTGGTGGCATTCCCGACAATTCTTCCGGAAACACATCCTGATACTCACTCACAATTGGCACACTGTCTATGCTAACCCCCTTAAGAGAATTTAGCTTACTCCCTTTTGATTCAAAGTTAGACTTGAATTTAATCCGTTTCCTTTCCGGGGTTGTGAGTGCAACAGTACGATTAGCACAATCTAGTACTCCTTCATACTTAGCCATCCAATCCATTCCCAATATTACGTCCAGTCCTTGGGAATCTAAGATTATCAGACTCACTGGAAACTTATGCTTTCCAAACTCTATTACTAGATCCCGGCATCCAAGACTTACTATCATATCTCCACCTGGAGAACTAACTTTTATTGGACACCCAATGTTTTCAGTTGGAAACCCATTTCTATCAACAAATGCTTTTGATATGAATGAATGCGATGCTCCAGTATCAAAAAGAACAAATGCTGGAATAGAATTGAGTCTGAACTTACCAGCAACAGCATCAGGCTCCTCATAGATTTCCTCCACATTGATGTGGTTAACTTGCCCTTTCTGAAAAGGGTTGGGCTTGTTGGGTCCTTCAACTTTCTTTTCTGGGCATTCATTTGCATAATGCCCCATCTTCTTGCACTTGAAGCATTCAACCTGACTAATGTCCTTCTTGACAGGTTGGCTTCCACTGCCACTTCCACTACCACTGTGGTGGCTCTTATATCCACCCTTGTGGTCCTTGTACTTGTCATTGTCATGACTACGGTGATGCTTGTTGTCATGACGGTTGTGGTTGTGGTGCTTGTTGAATTTCCCATGCTTGTGGGATACTGAGCTTCCACTATCATCATAATGGGAATGTTTGTGAGACGATCTTGAGCTGTGCTTGTCAGAGTGCTTTCTCTTCCTGCTTTCAACTTGCTTCATTTTGCTCTCCAAAATAGCAGCCTTATCACAGAGAGACTGATAAGTGGGAACATAGGCCACTGATAGCTGCAAGTTCAGTTCATCATTCAGCCCTTCAAGGAACTTTTCCTTCCTCTTAGCATCGGTGTCAACTTCATCTGGTGCATAACGCGCCAGATTGTTGAACTCCTCAATATATTCAGCCACGCTGCGGTGGCGCTGCTTTAGATTTATGGAACTCTTTCTTTTTCAGACTCATCACTCCAGATGAGATATGAGCAGTACAAAAGCCATCCTCAAAGATAGCCCATGTCACATCTTCTATGGGAGTGGTGATCTGGAAGTTATCCCACCAAGTGGCGGCTGGTCCTTCCAGCAAATGTGCTGCAAATCTGACCTTTTCTGCATCAGTACAACCCATATTTACCAATTCCTTGTTCACAGAGCGTAGCCAATCATTGGCCACCATGGGATCAGTTGTTCCTGAGAACTTTGCTGGCCTCAATCTCAAGAACCTGGTAAGCATGTCAAAACCCGGTGGGTTGTTGTTGTTGTTATTGTTGTTGTTGTTGTTGTTGTTGTTTTGGTTCTGGATGAACGTCGTCATCATTTGCATCAGCTGAGTCTGAGCTGTCATCATTTGCTGCATCTCAGGTGTGATGTTGTTGTTGTTGGGGTTGGGATTGGCACGACGAGGAGGCATTTGTGGTTTGTTCAATAGAGATAAGAATGAGATACCCATAGATGCTTTCATGCACAATACATCACATAAACAATCACAAAACATGCATTAAATCAATAATAGTTCAACAATAAAAACGACAAGTTCGCAAAGTAAACACACAAATAACAAGCCATCCACATGTTGGATGGTCATTGTGACACAAATAAAGTATGATAAATAAATGATAAATGAGTAGTCAAATCTACTCCTCAGCATCAACCTCCTCCTCAACAAAGGTAAGACCTGCATTCTCCATTGCGGTCTTGTATTCCTCGACGTTGGCGGTCAAGGTCTCTATTTTGGCTTTGAGAGCCCTCTTCTGAGAATGAAGCCTCTCAATCACCGTATGCTGATGCTCGAGCTCTAAGTCCTTGGCCTGCAGTTCTTCAGTCATGTCCCGAATCCTCTTGTTCCTATCCTGGACTCGCTTCTCCCGACTCTTGAACTTTCTGTCCTGGCTCTCGAACTTTGCCTCCATATCCTTGACTATCTCATCTTGCTCCGCGAAGAGCTTGTCCTTCTCGCGAAGCTGCACCTGGAGTTCGTCATTGTTGAGCATGACGTTGGTCCTATCAGAGTCCACGTGCCTAATGAGAGCCTCTAAGTCCTGGAGGTATAGGCGAATCGGCTCCGCTGTCTCCCTCGAAGTGTCCTCGAAGTTGATGGACTCTCCATCCTCATCAAGTCTACCAAAGACGTGAAAGTGAGTACCTCTAACCTGTCGAGAGTGTCTCCCTAGCAGACGTCCTATCAGATCCTGCATGACTACCTCAAGGCCTCTCTCCTTGTCATCTGTGGCATCCTGCAAAAACCACTACTAGAAAATCGCGTTGTTTTTGCGCATTGCATCATCATGACCGCATGCTCATGTCATCATGCCACCTTGCATTTGAGCATCGTCATCATCTTGCATTTGTTCGCATAAAACTATTTGTGGAAAAACCTATTTTTGTTTTCTAAACGCCCCGTCTTTGTTCAAACGCAAAACCCGGGTCTCCAGATTATTTTGTTTTGTCTGCTATCGGTTTGCAAAAATCCTGTTTGAATTAAATAAAATATTTAATTAATTTTAAGGGGGCAGTCGAACGGGCCGGTTCGACCCAGTCGACCACCCCCAGTATTAAAACGGTCCACCTAAACCAGCCCCCCAAAATCCCTAGTCTACCCAGACCTATTCTACCCACCCTGCCTTCACCTCACCCCCTCCAATCCCTGAACGCCACCTCACCCTCTCCCTCCCCCATAACCTCACCTAGCCCGCCACCTTCCCTACCCTTGACACGTCCCCAACCAAACCCACACCCCACGCAGCTCCCCACCTGCCCTCACTCTCTCGCACACACAGCCTCCACCGACCCACTCACTCTCTCCTCCCTGCCACCCCGGCCCCACTCTCCCTGGGCCCGCGCCTAGCCCCACATGCAAGCCCCCTCTCCCTCTCCCTCTTTTCCCCCAGCCCCACTCCCACCTGTCCCCCACGCCCCTGGGACCCACCTCCCCCGCCAGGCCCACCTTCCCCACCGCGTCCTCCCCGCGTGCCCCGCTCGCCCCGCGTCTCTCTTCCCCAACCTCCCGCCTCGCTCCTCTCTGTTTCCACCGCCGCCGCGCCCAGCTCCCCCCTCGCTCCGGCCGTCACCACCCCCGCCTCCCTCTCCTCCCCAGGCTTCACCCGCCCCGCATCTCCCTCCCCCCCGCCGCGTCGCCCTGCACCGACGCGCCCCGCCGCCTCGGATTCCCTCTTCCCCGGACCGCACCCTCTCCACCGCCGGCGACCGCTTCCCCGCCGCCCTCTGCTCCTCCTCCTCGCAGGGCGCCGCCTCGCCGGGCCCCACGTCGCCGCCGGCCCCTCCCCTCAAGCTCGGTCCGGGCTCGCCCCTCCACCCCACCTCGTCGCTCGGCTCCTCGCCACCGGCCGCCTCCCGCGCCGGCGCGCCTCCCCCGACCCCGTCCTCCCCGCGCCCGCCTCGCGCATCGCCTCCTCCCAGGCGCCGAGCCGCCCTCTCCATCTGCCTCGCCCCCCCACTGGTTCGCCCCACCCCGCCACCGCCTGCCTCTGCTCGCCGCCGCCGGCGCGTCCCCTCCCCTTCGGCCCTCCTCGCCCGGCCGCCTTCTTCCTAGCCGCCGTCTTTCGTGTCACCGTCTTGTCGCCGCCGGCCCCGCGCGCGCCTCGGCACATCTTGCCGCAAGCCGGCCGAGTGGCCCCGCAGGCATCTGCGGCCAACCTCTTGCACACCTCTGCCTTCTCGAGTTGCTTTGCCTGCTGTCGTTCGGGTGGATCCTGGCGTTTTGGAGCTGCTCACGTGAGTGTGGCTCCCCAACTCGGAGCCATGGTGCATCTAGTGTTGTCAGTGTGGTGAATTTTGGAGCCCGCATCGACGATTTTCGCTCCTATGCTAGCAAGACTGAAGATGACCTGGGGAACCGAACCGTAATCTTTGATGCGAGGGCCGCGGTCGTCGTAGTTGGTGGAACGACACTAAAGTTTCAAGACGATAAACCAGGTCGTCACTGAGTGGAGTTATCATCACCGACCAAGATAATCTGGTGAATCATCGGCACTGTTCCCAAACCCGTCACCGACACTCGAGCACTTCGAACCGGGACACCAAGATCTCCCAGTGCCGAGACCGAGCCCGACACCGACAATCGAAACCGCGGAACCGACAAGTTCGCCTACCTGGGCACCGTGCGACAAGATCTTCTCAGACCCGAGGACCATCAAGGCTTCCGCCCGGCAACGCCAAGTACTCCCCCTGGCTTCGAAGCCCGACCCCGTGGACCGACATGATCTTCTTCACGGATACGACCAGCACTCCCTCGAGGACGCCGAGTACTTCACCCCGGGCACCGAGACCCTGGACGACAAGTTCTCCTTCCCGGACGCCGAGCTCGCCGAGAACCCGGATGCAGCAAGATCTGCCCCGTTGTTCGAGAATGTTCCTGCCGAGACCGATCCCGTCGAACCCAAGACCCTGAGACCGGACCCCGAACCCCTGGGACCCCAAGATCGTCGAGACCCCCTAATGTGTGAACCCCTTCCCAAAACCCTATTTTATAATATCATAAACTTGTCGCATATTAAATTGTCATTCTCGCATGCATATCATTGGTTTGGGGGCCTTATGCCGATTCACCTCTAATTAAATATGGGGCCCATATGCGGGCAAATCTAGTCTCATATTGGCCTCATTCAAAATTGGTGTAGCGAACCGGTAACTTCTCTTGTCTTGTTATTACAACATTTAATTTGCGGGGTAGTTAAACAACATGAACCATTTAATTAATTGTCGGGACCCCCGTTCCACTTAATGTTGCCTAATTGCATCGCATCTTTGCCATGTCATACATCACACATGCATCATGCCCGACCTTTTGCCGTAGTATTAAATATTGCATCCGGTGTTTATTCTAGTGTTTTGCTTCTTCGCGGATAAGGCCGTTGAGTTGATGTGAGCTTCGCCCCGATCTTCGGTTGAACCTTCGGCAATGTTTTTCACGCGAGCATCTCCCCCTTTTCTACCTATCTTACTTTTATAGTATTTATTCCCTCCTGTTGATCTATTGCTATCTGTGTTGCGATGCTCTAGTTTTCGTACCCGAGATATCCCTTGCCGCCTTATATTGCCTTGGACACATCCTATTACCTGTTGTTTGGTAGATAGTTGGGCTTGCGCGTCGTAGTCGCTTGCTCAAGTGCTGTTGCGTGTCGTCCAGTACCACAGTTGCTGGAGTACTGCCGCCTGTTTAATGTTGCAGATGATCATGGCTTTATTTATTGCTCACTTTAATTATTGTTTAACAACTAAAATTGAAGTAGGTAAGCAGAGGCACAGGTGGGCAATAGATGTTATTTGGTTGTTAACCGTCCACTTGTGTCCCGTAGGACTCCGAGTGCTTGATACCTGTTCCTTGATTTATCGCGCTATCCACATACGGGGAATTATGGGCCCCCCTTAGCCAGAGCTTGATTCAGTCTTATTTCTTGGGGCCACAAACTAGTTTGGGGTTTTATTACTATCCTGTACTTATGCCATGCTTTACTGCTTTATTTACGATTGTGCGAGGAGCACACTATACTGTTTAGGATCGGGACACGATTCCGCGGTGTCGACAAGCTCAGTTTTGGGTTCCCAGTCGTTCACAGCCGTCCACCCAAACCTTGAGGCCGTCTCGGAGCCGGCCGACTTCGTTGCGGGTCTACTTTAAGGGGTGGCCCCCTGAAATATTTCTGAATCCTGTGATTGCTTTGTCGTGAAAGCCTCGTTGGGTTTTGATTTGGTTTTTCCGAGGTTGATCGTGTGTGTGTTGCTATTTGTGCACCCCGGCCGGGTTAAAACTTTCTGAAAGCCGTGTCCGCGGTTATGGACGACTTGGAGCACAGTATCTCGATCATAGACAACTATAACTAAAGTAGTGCTATAAATTTGACTTTATAATGACTAGTAATCAGCTTCACTATAATGGAATGGCTAAATAAAACTGCCAACAGAGTGCTGGTTGAGTTGTCGCTTGCGACCATTGTATCTGACTAGTAAGTATTACAACTACAACGGAATGGCTAAATAAAAGTACCAACAACTGCTGGGTTTTGGGTTATCTCATGCTAATTGTATCTGACTAGTAAGTGTCGCAACTATAACGGAATGGTTAACTAAAATGGCCCACTGCTTATTTTATCAGGATGATTATCTATATCTGACTAGTAATTGCTGCAACGATAACTGAATAAATAAAACTGCCAACTGTGTGAGTTCCTCGGTTGACTTCCTCGTATGGTCTCGAGGGGGAAACACCAGGATGGGTTTGTTTGATGGTGGCATCAGGTTGGTTCCGAATAGGTCTTTCTTACCCCTATCTGATAACCGCCAGTTGTATCGAGTCTCTATAGGTTGTTTAGTGCATGCTGCCGCTGCCGCTCAGTCCACCATACCTATGTAGGCGAGGACCGCCGAATTCTAGTCTCGCCGTGTACTGGCCTCAGTACTGACCGCTCTCTCTTTTTCCTTTGCCCTTTGCCGGCACCCCTTTTGTTTAAGCAGGTTTTGCGATCGACGTCGTTAGCAGGGTTACCCTTCCGGCTTGGCCTGGGCAGGGTTATGGACGCCATTGGTTATTCTTCAGGGCTCTTAGCCCCATTTGCATCTTGTCCGTAGTCGGACGCTCTATCGTTTTCAAGGTGATTTGGATCTTTGTATATTATACCTGTATTCTTGACTCTTTGAGTCGCTGTTGTATATATCTGTTCTGTGGGTCCCATCGAGGACTGTTGTGTAATGTTATTACTTCGTTTTCCACCCGCACGAAAGTGCCTGGTGGGCACCTTTGAATCGTTTCTATGCGGGTTTGGCGGGAATCGCTAAAACTTGCATAGGGTCGATTCTGAGGGTGTTACAGAGTGGTATCAGAGCTCAGCAGTTGCGATACCCCACAAGTCTAGCCTGTAGGATAACCTAGCTAACGGCCGAAGTAGAGTGTCAAAACTATTTTGCAAAATCGGTTGGATAGTTCTGATTAGGTCTGATTTTATTCCTTACCCCTCTGCTATTCTCCTCTCACCTCTGCGTGTTTTGAATCCGCTCTCTTCTCTCTCTTCGAGTCCAGGATTTCTCGTGGTTGGGTCTCCGTCGTACCTTCAGGATTTCGCTTCCTCCTTTGGTAACGGTGTTGCTACCTCTGGTCTTCATGCTATCTGAGTGATCCTTTATCTGCGGTACCATTCTTTGTTCCTTGTTTGTGATTTCCGGTGTTTTCCAACACGACGACATCATCTACGCCAGATCCGATGCAGAGTCTGCATCACTCCTTTGTTTCCGAACCTCGATTGTCGAGATCTTCAGTCTGATTCCGAGAGTTGGTTGCATAATCCGCCTATTCGTGTGCAGAGTAATGGTTTGAGTGCGGGGTGGAGTAGCTACCATACCACTACTCTTATCATTCGCTCTTGTACGTCGAATCAGTGGATCCAGCAGTTTTTCTCCGTCCACGGAAGTTAGGGGTGGCTTATTTGTTGAAACCTCTACCTTCGACCTTTTGTTCCCGGAGTGTTCCCTCGACGATCACGGACAACGACCTCTTGTTAGTGGTGTCGCAAGGATCTACACGAAGCGAGAAGATGCAGATCACCGACCTCCCTTCCGGTACCATGAGGCGGATCTCGAGGGCGAGATCCATTGTTAGTGGTGTCGAATTGTGGCATCCCGCAAAAACCACTACTAGAAAATCGCGTTGTTTTTGTGCATTGCATCATCATGACCGCATGCTCATGTCATCATGCCACCTTGCATTTGAGCATCGTCATCATCTTGCATTTGTTCGCATAAAACTATTTGTGGAAAAACCTATTTTTGTTTTCTAAACGCCCCGTCTTTGTTCAAACGCAAAACCCGGGTCTCCAGATTATTTTGTTTTGTCTGCTATCGGTTTGCAAAAAGCCTGTTTGAATTAAATAAAATATTTAATTAATTTTAAGGGGGCAGTCGAACGGGCCGGTTCGACCCAGTCGACCACCCCCAGTATTAAAACGGTCCACCTAAACCAGCCCCCCCAAAATCCCTAGTCTACCCAGACCTATTCTACCCACCCTGCCTCCACCTCACCCCCTCCAATCCCTGAACGCCACCTCACCCTCTCCCTCCCCCATAACCTCACCTAGCCCGCCACCTGCCCTACCCTTGCCACGTCCCCAACCAAACCCACACCCCACGCAGCTCCCCACCTGCCCTCACTCTCTCGCACACACAGCCTCCACCGACCCACTCACTCTCTCCTCCCTGCCACCCCGGCCCCACTCTCCCTAGGCCCGCGCCTAGCCCCACATGCAAGCCCCCTCTCCCTCTCCCTCTTTTCCCCCATCCCCACTCCCACCTGTCCCCCACGCCCCTGGGATCCACCTCCCCCGCCAGGCCCACCTTCCCCACCGCGTCCTCCCCGCGTGCCCCGCTCGCCCCGCGTCTCTCTCCCCCAACCTCCCGCCTCGCTCCTCTCTGTTTCCACCGCCGCCGCGCCCAGCTCCCCCCTCGCTCCGGCCGTCACCACCCCCGCCTCCCTCTCCTCCCCAGGCTTCACCAGCCCCGCATCTCCCTCCCCCCCGCCGCGTCGCCCTGCACCGACGCGCCCCGCCGCCTCGGATTCCCTCTTCCCCGGACCGCACCCTCTCCACCGCTGGCGACCGCTTCCCCGCCACCCTCTGCTCCTCCTCCTCGCAGGGCGCCGCCTCGCCGGGCCCCACGTCGCCGCCGGCCCCTCCCCTCAAGCTCGGTCCGGGCTCGCCCCTCCACCCCACCTCGTCGCTCGGCTCCTCGCCACCGGCCGCCTCCCGCGCCGGCGCGCCTCCCCCGACCCCGTCCTCCCCGCGCCCGCCTCGCGCATCGCCTCCTCCCAGGCGCCGAGCCGCCCTCTCCATCTGCCTCGCCCCCCCGCTGGTTCGCCCCACCCCGCCACCGCCTGCCTCTGCTCGCCGCCGCCGGCGCGTCCCCTCCCCTTCGGCCCTCCTCGCCCGGCCGCCTTCTTCCTAGCCGCCGTCTTCCGTGTCACCGTCTTGTCGCCGCCGGCCCCTCGAGCGCCTCGGCACATCTTGCCGCAAGCCGGCCGAGTGGCCCCGCAGGCATCTGCGGCCAACCTCTTGCACACCTCTGCCTTCTCGAGTTGCTTTGCCTGCTGTCGTTCGGGTGGATCCTGGCGTTTTGGAGCTGCTCACGTGAGTGTGGCTCCCCAACTCGGAGCCATGGTGCATCTAGTGTTGTCAGTGTGGTGAATTTTGGAGCCCGCATCGACGATTTTCGCTCCTATGCTAGCAAGACTGAAGATGACCTGGGGAACCGAACCGTAATCTTTGATGCGAGGGCCGCGGTTGTCGTAGTTGGTGGAACGACACTAAAGTTTCAAGACGATAAACCAGGTCGTCACTGAGTGGAGTTATCATCACCGACCAAGATAATCTGGTGAATCATCGGCACTATTCCCAAACCCGTCACCGACACTCGAGCACTTCGAACCGGGACACCAAGATCTCCCAGTGCCGAGACCGAGCCCGACACCGACAATCGAAACCGCGGAACCGACAAGTTCGCCTACCTGGGCACCGTGCGACAAGATCTTCTCAGACCCGAGGACCATCAAGGCTTCCGCCCGGCAACGCCAAGTACTCCCCCTGGCTTCGAAGCCCGACCCCGTGGACCGACATGATCTTCTTCACGGATACGACCAGCACTCCCTCGAGGACGCCGAGTACTTCACCCCGGGCACCGAGACCCTGGACGACAAGTTCTCCTTCCCGGACGCCGAGCTCGCCGAGAACCCGGATGCAGCAAGATCTGCCCCGTTGTTCGAGAATGTTCCTGCCGAGACCGATCCCGTCGAACCCAAGACCCTGAGACCGGACCCCGAACCCCTGGGACCCCAAGATCGTCGAGACCCCCTAATGTGTGAACCCCTTCCCGAAACCCTATTTTATAATATCATAAACTTGTCGCATATTAAATTGTCATTCTCGCATGCATATCATTGGTTTGGGGGCCTTATGCCGATTCACCTCTAATTAAATATGGGGCCCATATGCGGGCAAATCTAGTCTCATATTGGCCTCATTCAAAATTGGTGTAGCGAACCGGTAACTTCTCTTGTCTTGTTATTACAACATTTAATTTGCGGGGTAGTTAAACAACATGAACCATTTAATTAATTGTCGGGACCCCCGTTCCACTTAATGTTGCCTAATTGCATCGCATCTTTGCCATGTCATACATCACACATGCATCATGCCCGATCTTTTGCCGTAGTATTAAATATTGCATCCGGTGTTTATTCTAGTGTTTTGCTTCTTCGCGGATAAGGCCGTTGAGTTGATGTGAGCTTCGCCCCGATCTTCGGTTGAACCTTCGGCAATGTTTTTCAGGCGAGCATCACCCCCTTTTCTACCTATCTTACTTTTATAGTATTTATTCCCTCCTGTTGATCTATTGCTATCTGTGTTGCGATGCTCTAGTTTTCGTACCCGAGATATCCCTTGCCGCCTTATATTGCCTTGGACACATCCTATTACCTGTTGTTTGGTAGATAGTTGGGCTTGCGCGTCGTAGTCGCTTGCTCAAGTGCTGTTGCATGTCGTCCAGTACCACAGTTGCTGGAGTACTGCCGCCTGTTTAATGTTGCAGATGATCATGGCTTTATTTATTGCTCACTTTAATTATTGTTTAAAAACTAAAATTGAAGTAGGTAAGCAGAGGCACAGGTGGGCAATAGATGTTATTTGGTTGTTAACCGTCCACTTGTGTCCCGTAGGACTCCGAGTGCTTGATACCTGTTCCTTGATTTATCGCGCTATCCACATACGGGGAATTATGGGCCCCCCTTAGCCAGAGCTTGATTCAGTCTTATTTCTTGGGGCCACAAACTAGTTTGGGGTTTTATTACTATCCTGTACTTATGCCATGCTTTACTGCTTTATTTACGATTGTGCGAGGAGCACACTGTACTGTTTAGGATCGGGACACGATTCCGCGGTGTCGACAAGCTCAGTTTTGGGTTCCCAGTCGTTCACAGCCATCCACCCAAACCTTGAGGCCGTCTCGGAGCCGGCCGACTTCGTTGCGGGTCTACTTTAAGGGGTGGCCCCCTGAAATATTTCTGAATCCTGTGATTGCTTTGTCGTGAAAGCCTCGTTGGGTTTTGATTTGGTTTTTCCGAGGTTGATCGTGTGTGTGTTGCTATTTGTGCACCCCGGCCGGGTTAAAACTTTCTGAAAGCCGTGTCCGCGGTTATGGACGACTTGGAGCACAGTATCTCGATCATAGACAACTATAACTAAAGTAGTGCTATAAATTTGACTTTATAATGACTAGTAATCAGCTTCACTATAATGGAATGGCTAAATAAAACTGCCAACAAAGTGCTGGTTGAGTTGTCGCTTGCGACCATTGTATCTGACTAGTAAGTATTACAACTACAACGGAATGGCTAAATAAAAGTACCAACAACTGCTGGGTTTTGGGTTATCTCATGCTAATTGTATCTGACTAGTAAGTGTCGCAACTATAACGGAATGGTTAACTAAAATGGCCCACTGCTTATTTTATCAGGATGATTATCTATATCTGACTAGTAATTGCTGCAACGATAACTGAATAAATAAAACTGCCAACTGTATGAGTTCCTCGGTTGACTTCCTCGTTTGGTCTCGAGGGGGAAACACCAGGATGGGTTTGTTTGATGGTGGCATCAGGTTGGTTCCGAATAGGTCTTTCTTACCCCTATCTGATAACCGCCAGTTGTATCGAGTCTCTATAGGTTGTTTAGTGCATGCTGCCGCTGCCGCTCAGTCCACCATACCTATGTAGGCGAGGACCGCCGAAATATAGTCTCGCCGTGTACTGGCCTCAGTACTGACCGCTCTCTCTTTTTCCTTTGCCCTTTGCCGGCACCCCTTTTGTTTAAGCAGGTTTTGCGATCGACGTCGTTAGCAGGGTTACCCTTCCGGCTTGGCCTGGGCAGGGTTATGGACGCCATTGGTTATTCTTCAGGGCTCTTAGCCCCATTTGCATCTTGTCCGTAGTCGGACGCTCTATCGTTTTCAAGGTGATTTGGATCTTTGTATATTATACCTGTATTCTTGACTCTTTGAGTCGCTGTTGTATATATCTGTTCTGTGGGTCCCATCGAGGACTGTTGTGTAATGTTATTACTTCGTTTTCCACCGGCACGAAAGTGCCTGGTGGGCACCTTTGAATCGTTTCTATGCGGGTTTGGCGGGAATCGCTAAAACTTGCATAGGGTCGATTCTGAGGGTGTTACATCATCGTGCATGAGCTTGAAGATGATAGCCTCCATGGTAGGCTCAGTCTGGCGTCCGGGCTGATTGACCTTGAAACCCCAGAGGTCTTTCCTCTCAAACTTGGTGAGGGGAAGCACCATGATGGTAGGAAGAGGGAGATTGAGCAAAGTAGTAAGCTCAACAATACGAGGACCAAAGCGAGTTCCCTGGAACTCCTCAACAATGCTGATGGTAACATTAGGTATCTATTTATAAGATAGAAAAAGTTAGAACAACACAATTTAAGATAAAACACAAGGCAAAGCATCACATACATATCCTTGGAAATCAAAACACACAAGTCATGGCATACATGGATCCATTACATCAACCAAGGTTCAACTTATTTTAAAGCAACATTTGGAAAATAAGGTGATATGTGGTGGTCCAACTAACGAAGTACGCTTACAATCCTATCTCACTAGATATGTTGGCTAACACAATATTTCTAGAAGCAATCACTCTATCTTGAGCACATGACTCCATCACTAAGTCTATAATGTCTCCTCTTAAGGTTTGGTTGGTAGCCTCCAACTCTTGGGTATGTTTCTTCTCTTCTTTTAGGCTATTTTGGATGTTGAACATTCTGCACTTGACTCTTTCACCAAGTTGATGGTCTTCCAAGCTGCATCCTTTGCTGAGTCAAAGAATGTAGGGTTCATCACTGAATTGGTGAACATGTAGAATCCTGATTCCTTGTGGTTGTCTTCCTTGTTTTTATACAAGTGAAGTTGCACCCAGCAGTACTCAACTCCTTCACCATCACATGAAAACCTTTGTACACAGCTGCACCATGTATTTCCATTGCAACCATGAGGTCCTTGAGAGCCCTGGGAAATTCTATCTCACACTCTAAGGTCATTGTCATGAGTGGTCCTTTCCTTATGGCTTCGTTGATGGAGTTCATCTACAAATAGAGATGAGAAAGAAGATTAGAAAAGTTTACGAGAAGAATAGACAAGTGTAGAAGTTGTTGTAAATTTTTCCTTAGTGGTTTCCAATCCTAGGGTCATAATCCTACAGGCAACACAGTGCTCTGATACCATCTGTAAGATCCCTCCTTTATAAAGGAAAAGGATCCCTGTGATTGCAATGCTAGTCCCTGGATCAATGCTAGCATCCACAGTTTAAGATGAAGTACACAGAAACAAAGGTCATTATTACAGTCATTCCAGAGACAAACATAGTCTTTACAACTCCAAGGCCACAGGCCTAGTACAAGAGTTTGAATAAGTAAATAGATAAAAGTCTTCATCTTCATGTGCCACAGGCAAACATGTTGAGTGTAGACTCATGACTCCTAATCCTCATCAGAGTAACCTGCAACATCACAAGTTACAGCCACAGTGGGTCAATACATTGGAATAGTATTGGCAAGTGATACCTTAGTATAATTTAGGTGGTCTAGATACTATATGCAATTTGGCTAAGTGTAGCTTGGCTTGCTTTTCTCAAAATAGGTTTTGCCTATTAGTTGAAAACACTAAGTTTTTCTTTGTCAAAACTTTTTCCAAGGAACCACCAATAGACATTGAGGTCCTTCACCCTTGTTCACCCACAAGTTTTTACTTAGAAATTGGGATGAGGAGATTCTTGATAGCTTCCATGTCTTGATGCTCAAGTTGTCCTTTTCCAGGAACATGGCTAAGTACTTAGATTCTTCCATCTGCAGAGGTTGTGCACTTTCCCCACAAGCCTTGATTTTCACCAAGACAGGACCTTTCAGAAGCCTTCCCTTAGACCAAATGGACGTGCTCCAACCTATCATCCCACTACCACCAACTGTCCAAATGGCTAAGTTCTAGCAACCTATGTGATCCTGGCAGAGCCCATATTGCCAAGTGGCTGCACTAGAAGCTTCTTAACATTTGGCCTCTAAAATCTCTTTGTTCCTGGGTGGCTTCCCACAAGTGAGATACACAAGGTAAACCATAGAAATGGGCCTTGTGTAACCACTCAACATAAACCATTCCTTCCATTCCACCCAGGTGTTTCATTAACTTAGTTGTTTTATTAGGGAAAACACAAGTCCAAAGACTTAGAAATATTTTCATCATAGCATGTATAATTCACCAACCCTTGGTTGCTACTAGCTAGGCTAAGCATGGCATAGATAAGCATCTTAACTTAGAAATTTCTAGCAATTCTACAACTACTAGGATTTCCCAACATGGCATATAAGCAAAATATAGCATGCAAGACTAGCAAAATATTTCTAATGCTTAGTACAAAACATAAGGATAAAAATATTCATGAAGCACCACTTGCCTTGGTAGTTTGGAGAGTAGCTACACTCCTCACAATCACAATCACTAGCACCAAAATCTACACAAAGAATCATAGCCACAAATCACATACAAAACATATACAAACAAAAATATATGAATGCATGCAATATGATATGTGATGATTTTTAAAACTCAACAAAGCAAGTGTACAGTACTGGTTCATAAACAAGTTCAAAACTTGCCAAACAACAATTATTTAAACCCTAAATCATTTCTTAAACAATTCATATACTCAAATTATCCCTACACATGTTTCTGTAAATAAAACCATTTTAACAGAAGCAAAACATTAAACACATTGCATATTTAGAAAGGGCTTGTTCTCCTGATTCCATTGATATAAAATTTGTCAAATTCTAACGTGGGGATCAAAAGTTATAGCCAAAACAAATTCAAACATCTAATAGATTCAAATTCTGTTTTTAAACCTAAACTGCTGCCACGCGTCTTAACCTGATTGGCTGGTACCGCTTCGCTCAGGATCGCGTCTGTGAGCCGTTAGATCTACTTAATCTGCACGGCCCAGATCTACCTATACCGCTTCGTTAAGTGATCTAATTTCACGCGCTGGATCTAGATCCAACGGTCCTGGATCAAACGACCATAGCTGGGCGGCGCTGGCGGTGGCTACTGGCGGCGGTGAGCTCTGCCTACGGCGGCGCGGTGCTACAGGTGGCTCTGGGGTCGTCGGAGATGCTTACCAAGATCGTGGCGATGCACTGATGCTCAACCTGGCGACGGCTTGGCAAGGGGCGCTCTGTAGTGGCCGAGGGAGCTCGTCGGAGTTGCTGGCGGCGTCGGGCTTGGGTGGACGACGACGTTGGCGATGCTCCTGGTCACCCTAGCGCGAATAAACGGCATCATGAGACGCACAAAACTACGGCGAACGTGCTCGTGTGAAACAGAGGCGAAGGGGAACAAAGGGCTCACCGAATTTGATCGCCGAAGTTGAGGATGTCGTCGGGAGCTTGTAGCGTTTGACGAAGTCGACGACCTGGGGCTGTACAGGACGAACCAGTGGGGTCAGGAGATGCATAAGGAAGTTTTGAAGCGGCTCGTATGAACCAGAGGGATAGGGGCGCACGGGGCTCACCGGAATCGGTCGCCGGAGTGAGCTCTGTCTGTGGCGGTGCGAGGATGGTTGCGGGCAGCCTGGGGGGGTTTCTGTCTGGCTTTGTTGGGGGAAATGGCCGCGAGGGGGAGGTGGTCTTATAGCCAGAGCGGGGGCGAGGATCGCGCGCAGAATCAAGGGAATTTAAGTGAGGAATCAACACGATAGTGAAGGGCGGAGGAAACGGCCGGCGACGTGGTCGTGGGCGCGATTTGGGGAAGATGAGGGTGAGCTGGCGAGGTCCACCAGTCAGCGAGTGAAACAGAGAGGGGGGTGGGGTCCTGGCGTCAGTCACTCAGTGGGTTCGTCCGCGAGTGAGAGAGAGAGAGGGGGAACCCGGGTGGGCTAACTGGGCTGGATTCGTAGTTGGGCCAGATAGGTGGCGCTGGCCTTTTTCCATTTCTTTTCTCCTTTTCTTTTTCTGTTTTGATTTTCTGAAATGATTTTCAAATCCAAATCAAATGAGTTTGAATTCAAATCTTCTCTAGGTTTTTATACTGCAAACCTTGCACTCAAATGTGTGTCAAACACTACTGTTCAATCAAAACACTTTGATCAAATGAAAATAAAAATAAAACCAAGCCTTTATGTGATATATACAATAGGCATAATATTGGTTTTATTTGCTTATTTTGTTTTGAAACTTTGTTCAAACTTTTGATGGTGCCTAAGTTTGAATTTCAAACCTTACTGAATCAAAACAAGTACTCTTCTCATTGGAAGATAGCACTAAGGCTAGAGCAACTTACATGAAATGATAAGCATAAATGCTACTGTTTTGAAATGATTTGTTCAAAATGAAACTTATATGATCATGGATGCATGGATGATATGCATGAGTTTAAAACATGATTTTAGGGATGTTACATAAACAAGATATATTAACCATGTTTGCACATTGCAATGTGATCAAGCTAGACACTGAAGCTTCACAATTTGTTGAATGAAAGGTAAAAGCTAAGGATGTTGGTAAGCCTATTCTTCCTTGCACTTTTGGTGGGTTTTCTTATTATGGACTATGTGATATCGAAATAGCTGTTAATGTAATACCTTACAATTTTATTTAAAAATCCAAAATTAGCTTATCCCACCTAAATTGGAAGATAATGGTATGAAAATAATGCTAGCGGATAAGACGCTTAGAATTCCTATGAGAATAATTAGAGATGTTCCAATTTGCATTGGACCTTACAAGTACTCTATTGATTTTGTACTTTGATATGCCTACTGATGTTTATTGTCCAATTATTTTTGGGAGAACTTTTCTTAATACCGCAAGGGAAAACATTGGTTGCAAGAAAGAAACTTTATCTCTCAAGTTTGGCAAGGATAAAATGAATTTCCATTCTCCAAATTTCATAGGCCAACGGTTGAAGAGTTTGATGAATATGAGCAAGGGAAAGAATAAGAAGGTAATATCACTAGTATTGTTGTTGTATCTATTGAAACTCTCAACGATAATTTAGCAAGAATCCTAGTTGATAATGATAACCTTCTTGAAGATATAGATAAAATGGAAATTGATGAATATCTTAACTCAACCCATGTGGTTGATCCCGAAATGAATCAAATTTATGAGATATTCATAAGAAAAGGGGACAAGGCGCTTCCACCTCCTACACTCAATGCCCTTCCCAAAGAATTAAAATACAGGTTTCTTGACAGAACTAATAAATACCCTATTATTGTAAGCTCTAGTCTTGCAGAAAAGAGGAGGAGAATTTAATTATGGTCCTAAGAATGCATCGAAAGGCTCTTGGTTATTTGATGGATGAGTTGCAAGGGATTAGTCATTCGATAGCCACCAATAGAATATTTATGGAAGAAGGAGCTCAACTGGTTGCAAACTTTCAAAGGCGACTTAAACCTCATATGAAAGAAGAGATAAGAAAATAGGTAATACACTTACTAGATGTAGGTATAATCTTCCATGTCAAGTAAAGCGATTGGGTAAGTCCCGTTCATTGTGTTCCAAAGAAAGGTGGGTTCATTGTTGTCCCAAATGAATATAATGAAATTGTCCCAACTCAAACCGTCATTGGTCACAGGATATGCATTGATTATAGAAAACTTAATAAGGAAACTAGAAGGCATTACTACACTTTAACATTTATAGATCAAACTCTAGAGAGACTTACTATGCACTCTCATTTTTGTTACTTAGATGGTTATTCCGTTTTTGTCAAATAATTTTCCATCGTGATGACCAATTAAAGACAACTTTCACTTGTCCTTTTGGTTTATATGCTTACTGTCATATGCATTTTGGCCTTTGTAATGCTGCTGCTACCTTCCAAAGGTGTATGACTGCTATATTTATTGATTATGTTAAAAATATTATGGAAGTATTCATGTATGATTTCTCGGTCTATGAAACTTAATTTAACCATTATCTCCATAATCTTCATAAAGTTTTGCAGAGATGCGAAAGTACTAAACTGGTCTTGAATTGGGAGAAGTGTCACTTCATGGTTCTAGAAGGTATAGTACCTGGTCATAAAATTTTAGGCAAAGGCATAAAAGTTGACAAAGCAAAGATAGAAGTAATAGAAAGGCTTCCCCCTCCTCGTCATGTGAAAGGTATAAGGAGTTTCTTAGGTCATGCTAGATTTTATAGACGGTTCATTAAGTACTTCTCTAAGACTGCTAGACCATTAACTAACCTTTTACAAAAAGGCGTTACTTTTATTTTTGATGAAAATTGTCTTACTGCTTTCCCCATATTAGATCAATCTCTTCTTAACGCTCTTGTCATTAAACCACCTAATTGGGAAAAGCCTTTTGAATTGTTTTGTAAAGCCAGTCACGAAGTAGTGGGAACTATTCTTTGCTAGAATGATGGTGATGAACTCAATCTCATTCATCATGCTAGTCACACCTTGAATGGTGCTCAAAAGAATTATCATATGACAGAAAAGGAAATTTTCATTGTTGTTTTCTCCTGTGATAAGTTTAGATATTACATGATTGATTCAAAAGTAAGAGTGCATACTGATCATATTGTCTTAAAATAAATCCTTAAAAGAACCGATGTTAATCCAAGAATGATCCGTTGGACTATTCTTTTGCAAGAATTTTACTTGCAGATCCTCTAGAAAAGAGAAGAACATGCTGAAACACCAATGGATATTGAAGAGACCATATCACAAGAAAGGGTGTCATCTATTTGCATACCAGAAATAAAATTTTATGTTTCTCTCTGCAATATTTTTAGTAATTTCTTGCGACCAACCATGTTCAAAGGGAAAAATAAGGATATAATACAAAAGCTAAAGGGAGAAAAGACGTCAAAGTAAAAATCACTACTACCAGATGAATAAGGTAATCCCAATCTTGTTTTCTATGTTCTAATTGCTGTTTTGTCATTTTCGTTTTCATTTTCGAACTGCTTATTTTTTTGAGTCCATTGCCAGTTTTTCGAACCTGGTACGGGCGGGAGGTACAACCGCATCCGCCCGTACTAGTGGTCGTTAATACACTAGTACCCTCGACTCTTTTGTTGATGTTTTCCTCTATAGTCGATACTGCCGGGCCATATAGTTACCTCCCACCGTACGATAGGTCGTTAAATGCATTGTACCTCCGTTTAGTTTTCTGTGGGTTCAATACTCTTATTTTGGAACTAGCTACAATTGATATGTGAACTTGCAGTCATCACTAGGGATGGAAATGGATTGGATGCATATCGGATAATGCCCTTCCCATATCTGTTTTTTTAAACGAATACTGATGTTTTTGGATAAGAATGTCGGGGAGATGACCCCCGGGTGGAGTAAGCCAGGCCTAACTTTATGGCTCCAGAAGTACCTGGCCGGATGGCCGCAATACTAAGGATCTCCAGCCGGGTAGATCGCTCCATATAGCCGGATGACCAGAAGAACCGTTTGGATGGACTTTTCCACCCGGTGGCCTCGGATTCGGCGGCAAGGATATGGAGGGGTGACGCTCCTTCCTAAGTGATCCTCTGGCTCCTCGCATCACCAGACAAGGCTAGCGCACCTCCCTGGTGGCGCTAGAAGACAACCGCACTGAGCGGGGCAAAGCTGGAAGCAGAGCGTACAATTGTCGGCTGACCGCTAAAGCACCGGCTGGCCATTAAAGTGACGGATGACGCCTAAAGGACTGGTGCTGGGACACTGTAGCGTTGTCCCCTTGTACTAAGAGGTTGATTGGCTCCTGGTCCATCGGCTGGACCCTGCCAGCCAACCTGCTTTGTAAACCAAAGCCCAAACAGTAAACCCTAGAGCCCACATTGTAACCTACCTCTCCTAGACAATATATAAGGAGGGTAGAGCTAGGGTTCTGGGGGGATTTAGATTCTCCTCTAGTCCATCTTCTTCCTCTACCTCTCCATAGTTGCTAAGGAAACAGCTTCATGAGCACTTGTATTGGGCATTCTCCCCTGGCATAGTATATCCTTGCAGGAGTAGGGGTGTTACCTTGTCGAGAGGGCCCCGAACCTGGGTACATCGCTGTGTTTGCAGTTTCTGTGCCCAACCTGTTGCGATAGCCACCGATTGCATCCTGATTGTCCCTCTTAAGCCATCCCCGATGGTACTGTTGTGTTCCAGACAACGAAAGTTGGCGCCCACCATGGAGCACAGCGCTTTGGTTGGGTTCATCTTTCGCACAGGACATCTGCTCGTCGCCAGTGAGTGCATCGCTTCCGGCATCGTCCTCACTCTCGGCACCTTTGACTGCATCATCGACAACGCATCGTGCTTTTCACCGGGAAACGTTTCCTGTCGATGGCTCTATTCTCCACTTCGGGGACCATAGCATATACATCGCCACTATCGCTGAGGCTTTCCTCGCATGGTCATCATAGTCTCTGACGCGTCGCCTAGTTTCCCCGCTCCCCGCTCCCCGCTCCCGGCATCACCGCAACCAACTGCAGTGTCGAGGTCATGATGACCGGCTTAGATGAGAACTGTCACCCACCCTAGAGCTCCGGGCAGGAGGCAACAACGCCATGCGCGAACAAGACCAAAATCCGCTGACTGCCTCCATCCAGCACCTATGTGACTCCATCTTCCCTGAGGCAGATCTGGTAACGGTTGCGGCTACGCTAGAGGCTACTTGTCAGAAGCTCCTGGAGGAGGCCAACAAGGTCGTAGCCGCCCAGCGTTGGCTGAACGCGACCATGCATGAGTACAACACCACACATGGCTTCAAACAGCAACTCCAACATCGAGGCTGCGACCTCGGCTCAGAGCTAGACCACGCTGCTGACCCACGCACCCCCGTGGTTCAGCCGGTTTACAACACTCCTGCCAAGAACATAAGGTGGCAGAAGCGGCTGCCACGGAGCTGAGCCATCTCGATGGTGAATAGCTTCATCGTCAGCAAGAGCGCGTCTAACTCCTCGTTGCCATTGTGAACAAGCAGCAGGCCAAGGGAGCTCCAAGCCAAGGAGGCAACATCAAAGACTTAGTTCTTAGTCGGATGGCGGATCCGGAGTCTCCAAGAGGGAGCAGGCACCATAAAGCTTCTTGACCTAACGGGCCAAGGCAAAACAGTCGCCCGCATGGTGGAGCAGTCCGCCTCGGGCAACACCATGAGGCCGCGATCACCAGCAAGAACCGCACTTCGGCTGGCAAAGTCGGCCAAGGACCACAACACCACACACCCGACAATGGAGCCGGAGGGAGCCAAGCTCCCCTTGTGTCTCGCCTCTCGGGACGACTCGGACCCAAAGAGCCGGCTATGGACGCATGCACGTGCATCGACCTCCTGGTCCAATCGCGTGTGGTGGAAGAAGAAAGTCTGGCTAGCCCTAAGTGCTACGGCTCGCGCATCCGGAACAAACCATTTCCAAAGGGATTTTCTCTCCCCAGATATACGCCAAAGTACAACGGCACTGTCAAGCCAGAGGACTGGATGGTGGACTACGTCACTGCGGTAGGCATCACAAACGGCAACAACCGTGTGTCCGTGCGCTATGTCCCGCTCATGCTCCTCGTCTCGGCAAGGACATGGCTTAATAGCCTCCTTGACAACAACATCAACGCCTGGCTAGACTTCGAGGAAGCATTCATCAATAACTTCACTAGCACCTACAAGCGGCCGGGCAGGCCCCGCGAGCTCGCTCTCTGCATCTAGGGCAAGAACGAGTCAAATCGAGCCTACCTGACCCGGTGGACAAGCATGCACAACTCCTGCGAGGGGTTACACGAGCATCAAGTGATCTATTTCTTCACCAATGGCTACCGGGATAGCACCATGCTCAAGCACAAGCTTAGCCGGATGGACCTTCAGACCATGGCCCATGCCATGGATATTGCGGACAAGTACGCCATAGCCGACTCAACAATGAAGAAACCCATCGTGGTGGATGACCAAGGGAAAATCATCACGGATGACTCCGCAGACCGGTGCCAGCCGAGTGAGCATCACCACTCCAGGCGGCACGGCCATTAAAACCGTCACAGAAATAGGAAGGATGACCAGGCGGATAACCAGTACGACACCAAGCAGGTGGTAGCGCTCCACGAAGATCCGGCTACAGGAGGCAGTCGCAGGCAGAAGCCCAATGACAGGCTGATGACCCACAAGTATAGGGGGTGTATTGTAGTACTTTCGATAAATAGGAGTGTCGATCCCAACGAGGAGCAGAAGCTGTTGACTAGTGGTTTGGAGCAGGAATTCTCTGTAAATACTTATCAAACGGATTTTTAGGGTTTTTTGATAAAGCAAAGAAATAAAGTGCAAGTAAATAAAGACAGAAAATAATTGCAGCAAGTGGCCCAATCCTTTCTTAGCAAAGGACGAGCCGGTTGTAATACTTATGAGGACCAAACGTTCTCGAGGGCACATGGGAATACTGTCAAGTGCTTTCGTTTCATATAGTTGATTAATCTTCTTTGGTTTGATAAGTGTTGTGTGGGTGAACCTGTGCTAATGTACTAACCTTACTAGGACTAATACATACTTGTGATTAAACCCCTTGCAAGCATCCACAACTACAAGAAATTAATTAAGATAAAAACCTAACCACATCCTTAAACTCTGAGATCCTACACTCCCTTGTGCAAAGGTTTCCTAACGGGGGATCAGGTTTCTGTCACTCCGGCAACCCCACAATTAGTATCCAAGTACACAATGCATTCCCCTAGGCCCATAAATGGTGAAGTATCATGTAGTCGACGTTCACATGACACCACTAGAAGAATAGCACCACAACTTAAATATTAAACCACTGAATAATACCTCAACACAATTCCACTACTAACAACATGACTTCTCCCATGTCCTCAAGAACTAAACGAACTACTCACGAGACATCATATGGATCAATATCAGAGATGATATGATGATGAATAACAATCTGAACATAAACAATAATTCAATGGTTCCACTCACAAGCATCAACTACAAAAGTAATCAACACCGGGAAAGTTTCCCCTAAGAACTATGCAAGATTCAACACAACTGTTACAGTGAGATGGAGTGGTGATGATGGTGCTGGTGGAGATGGTGGTGTGGATGATGATCCCGATGAAGTCTAGCTTGATGATGGTGTTGATGGAGACAATCTCCCCTCTTCGAGAAGGAATTTCCCCGGTAGAAATCTATCTGCCGGAGAGATCTTTCTCTCTCTGTAGTTTCCGCCCGCAGAGGCAGCGGAATCTTTCTGTGGTCGCCCCCCATGTATTAGGGTTTTGAGGAGAAGATATAGGCGAAAGGGCGGAGGAGGAGGTGGGCCAGGGTGGCCACACCCCCTAGTGGCAAGGCCTAGGGTGGCCCGCGCATGGGGGGTGTGGGCCCCCTGTGGCCCATCTCAGCCTCCCCTTCTAGCATCCTTCGTCTTCTGGAAAAATATGATTTTCCATATATTTTCCGGTATTTTTCTGATCTTCGCGAAAATTGCATCTAGACACCGTTTTTTTCCATCAGAATCCTGATTCTGGTAGTTCATCCTCCAAGAATCATCCAACATGCAAAAACAGATGAAATAACATAAGTATCACCTCTTAATAAGAAATATATCAATGAATAACAACAAATTATGATATAGAATAGTGATGCAAAATGGACGTATCAACTCCCCCCAAGATTAGACCTCGCTTGTCCCCAAGTGAAAATTGAGATCAGTAAACATGTCCACATGTTTATGGAGTGAAGTGTCGATAAAAAGAATACGGACAAGAAGCATCACATTTACCAATACACAACTCATAATAGAAAGCAACTCACCATTATATAACTTAACTTGCAACGAGTATGGGAGTCACAATAAAGATGCATAAAGACAAATCATAATTGGTAATGGAAAACTTTGTTCTTGGTCAGAGAACAGTTGACAAACAGTTTTCAAGAAAATCTTTTGTAAAGAAGTTTATAACAAGAGTCCTTTTGCTCAAACATAAACAAGGAAGAACAATTGTGGCTTTCAATGTAATTCTCATTCGGATAAGAACAATGTGCAAAACAAGGAAGATAAGAAACATGATTGAATAAATCATCATATGAATGATTGAAACACAACAACTCAAATGCTTGCGGGAGATAGAGAGGAATAGGTTTACTGACTCAACTTAGAAGTAAAAGAAAGGCCCTTCGCAGAGGGAAGCAGGGATTTCAAATTCATAAAGAGCTTTCAAAATATTATGGTACTTACTAGCTTTGACGAAATATAAGTTGGCAATCTCATGTCCCTTGAATACGAGGGCCGCTCCTCATGCTACTCAACTTTAGTTACTGGTAAGTGCTTGTCATAGTAAGTACATGTGTATCATAGAGAACCGCCAACGGGGTACCCCTTGCACATGATACAGGAGCTATCCCATATCAAAATGACAAGGCAAGCAGACAATGAGCATCTCAGCAATCTTCTTATTTACCATGGGAAAATGGTGCTTTTTTCTCTCTTTCCTCTTTTTAATATGTCTCTCTTTTTTTATAAGAAGAATACTTCATAGATTGCTCACTATGGTGATGCTGCAAATTTCCACCATGATTAGGAATGCCTTAGGCTAGCGGCCTAGGCGTTTCTCTAACACATATACATAACTTCATGGACTTACAAGCTCCCCTTTTATTTTACACCGACGATATCCATAAACAAAAGAGCATGATATCAACTGGGTAGATATTTACAGGTGTTGAAAGCGTTCCCCGTGATAGCACAGTTTTGCTAATTCCCAACTTATAGATGCAAGCATATACAACATAGATGACACAATGGTTCAAGTTTATTAAGGGCAATAAAATAAGGTGTGCCATCAAGTTCGTGAGAGCTTTACTAACTAGTTTTCACATAACAAAAGACTTTTTAATTTGAAAGGTAGATGAAGCTTGAGAATTTACTTGGAATAACAATAATGCTAATAGGTAGATATGGTGGACTCAAATGGCATAGGTTTTGGTTTAAAGGATTGTATGATCGAGAAGTATTCCCTCTCGATACAGGTTTTTGGCTAGCAAGGCTAGGTAGCAAGCAAAAAAGTTGAAGGAAACAAGCAAACATACAAGTGATAAAGTCAAACATGTAATCTTCCTTGAAAACACAAAAGGTCTTAACTAAAGAATACTAAGCTTATGAGCCAATAAAGAAAGAAGGAAAATAATATAAAATACCTGTAAGTGTTTTTCTCTTTTCCTTTCAAACCTCAAAAAGTGTTGCTACTGACCAGAGCTCGGTCTGCCAAAACCAATTTATATTTACTTGATGCTCCCAAAGTGATACCAATACTAATCAACAAGATCAATCATATAATAGAGATTGCAAACTAAAATAAGATGTGCAAAAAGTAGAATATGAAACTTCACATTAATATTCCAAAAGGCACTCACACTAAGGGATACATAGATAACCAACTAAAGGAGAGATACTTCCACAATGCAAACCATCCTATATGATAACTTCTCTATTCAAGATATGAATCTACTAAAAAGGTAAAAAGATAAAAGATAATGATGTGATACCATGGCACTCCCCTAAGCTTGGAACAAACCAAGGGGATGCCAAAACCTGATGACGAATTACTTCTTCGGTGGTGGTGTTCCCTTGATAAGCTTTTCAATCAGCTTCCTCAAATCTTCAATCTCAAAGGTTAGAGTACGAATCAACTCCGAATTATGCTTAATGCAGTTCATGATCATGTCGGACCGAGAATCCCAGTCTTTGTTATTCTTTCCACACTCTTCCTCCTTAGAGTGTTCTTTCCATGCATGGTTAGAACAAGGCATATCCCAACTAGAGGGCAACTTCCCTTTGGGAAATTTTTGGAATTGCTGGTCATGTATAAGAGTATGGAAGGGGTTCTTGGCGCGTGGTGGAAGTGACCGTGGAGCAAGGCAATGACGAGGAGGTTTCCCTCTTGTAGACATCTATGCTGTCATGTTGAGCTTGATAGGGTTTGCCACTACTCCAATGCTTGCAACGGTAGCGCGGGTGTCCGGATGCTTGTCTTCCTTCATGTCTTCTTCATCCTCGACCAAGATCTCCTCCTTCTTAGGGTCTTGGAGATCACCTTCCATGGGCTTCTTACCCTTGTCGTTGGCGGAGACCATGGCGCCTCTAAACTTGAGAATATTTCCTAACAAAAACAAATCGAAACGAAAACACGACGAGAACACAATATACGAACCTCGGGGAATCTAGGGGGTTATATTTTACGAAGTTTTACAACACAAGGAAGGTACTATGCGAAAACGGGAAGGAGACGGGCTCCGTGGTGATCACACCCCCTGGTGGCGCGACCAGGCAGGGCCCGTGACGGGGGGAGGTGTGGCCCACCCGGGCTCCGCTTCCTCCTTTTTTCGTCTCGTAACCTTCCATATGGAATAAAAACAGCAAAAATATAAAGACAAAAGTTTTTCACAAACCTTTGATTTCTAGCACTTTTACCTATTCGGAAACGGACTCTGCAGATTCCTTCTCTCCAACACTTGAAAGTTCCTTTCATACAAAGCCTCACTCAATCTTCATTAGCAACATTAGTGTATGCAAAAACAATAAACCTTTGGGTTCAAACTTCAACTGAAATCCATCAAACAAAAGCTACTGTAGTAACTCCTTTCAAAATCCCAAAAAGAATCTAAAAGGAAGTTGATTTAAGAGGCAAATGAAAATGATGGCAGAAATCAGTCAAAACAGACCAGCAGGTAAAGAATGATTTTTTTCGAAAATCTTCTGTTGACCAAATCAAAAAGTGCAAAACTAACAAAAGTTGGATAAAAACTTGGGGCACAAGCACAGAAAATTACAGCTCCATCGGAAGTACTGAGATTTTTCACGAATTTTTACAATGCAGCACAAAAATCTATCCCAGGACAACAACTTTCACAACTCCTCTACTTCTCAAAAGAGGTTGATCTTGACACAAAAACCAAACAAAAATGATAAGGAGCGGTTATTACAGAAGTAATAACTTCCAAGACTCAAAGAAACAAAAACCGAAAGCAAACTAAAATGGGTTGTCTCCCAAAAGCTCTTTCTTTATAGCCATTCAGATGGGCATGATAATTTCAATGATGCTCACATAGGGGATATGGATTTGAAGTGAAAGAGAGCATCAAGAAGAAAATATCCAACACATTTGAGTCTAACCCACTTCCTATGCAAGGGAGTTTGGTAATAAAACAAATTATTGAAACAAAAGGCCACTAGCATAGGAAGCCAAAACAAGTGAAACTTCAAAGCTTTCAACATAAAGCGAGGGAACTTAATATTATTGAGATGCATAAAACCATCTTTCCCTCTCTCATAATAACTTTCAGTAGCACTTTGAATAAAGGTTACAATATAACTATCACAAGAAACAAATTTATCATCAGAATGAGCATACTTACAATCATAAAAAAGAGGTCTAAGGTCATAAACTAGATCAATAGAAGCAAGTTGTTCAACCCTAAAATCCTCATTAGGCAAATTATTTTCATAAGGAGCCTTAAATTTTTTGGAAAAGTTAAACTCATAAGATTCTCCATCAAACTTAGTTAAAACTTTATCCTTCTTATAATCTATAATATCTCCACAAGTGTTCAAAAAGGTTCTACCAAAAATGATAGGACAAGTTTTACAAGCTGCTGAACCAAGCACTAGAAAATCAGCAGGATATTTTATCTTACCACAAAGAACTTCCACATCTCTTACAATACCAATAGGGAAAATGGTTTCCTTATTAGCAAATTGAATAACCACATCAATGTCCTCAAGTTCACAAGGACCAATTTCATGCATAATTTCCCTGTAAAGCTCATAAGGAATATCAATAGAACTATCACCAATGTCACATAAACCATAATAGAAATGATCACCAATTCTAACAGAAAGCACAGGGACACTAGCTTTCCTAGCATTACTAGGATGAGAGACAATATTAGAAGCATCTTCACAAAAGATAATGTGCCCATCTTCTACATTTTTAATGAAAAGGTCTTTCACAATGGCTACTACTAGTTCAATATTTATTTGTTCATCAGGTTCCGCAGTTTTCTTTGTACTTTTGCTAACCACATTATCTATAATAGAATGTTTCTTTAACTTGGCAAGGAAAGGTATTTTCTCAATATAAGGTTCAGGCAAAATAGGATCAATAGTACAAACTTCAGTGTTTCTAACAGGAACATGATTAACAATATCTTTATAAGGTTCATGGTACTTGTTCCATTTCTTTTGGGGAATTTATATATAGGAGGAAAAGGCCTTAAAACAATTGGCAATACTTTGAGAATCAAGACCATACTCAGTACTAATATCATGAAAGTCATCAGTTCCCATAAAAGATTTAATACATTCATAATCATAATTTATACCTGACTTCTTCCTTTGTCATTCTCCCATGCTTCAGTGTTTTCTTGAATACGGTCTAGAAGATCCCATTTAGCTTCTTCCTTCATACATGTGAATGATCTAGCACAATAAGCATCTAATAAATCTTTATCATGAAGAGAAAGCCTTTGATGATGTGTAGCTCAGATCACTGTAGAGCTTCATTGGGAAACCCCAAGAGGAAGGTATGATGAGCACAACAGCAAGTTTTCCCTCAGAAAGAAACCGAGGTTATCAAACCAGTAGGAGGAAAGAAACGACTCAAAGGTGTTGCTAGCAACTAGAAACCTGCACAACACAAACTCAAGACTTTGCCCCAACGAACAGAGAGGTTGTCAATCTCACCGGTTTGCTAAAAACAAAGGATTAACTGTATGGTGTGGAAGGTAATGGTGGCTTGCAGAAAGTAAACAGGAACAGTTGAAGATGTATCAATGGTAAAGATTGGACCGGGATCCATAGTTCACTAGAGGTGTTCTCCTTAAGATAAACAACGTAACATGCTAGGTAAACAAATTACAGTGGGGCAATTGACAGGACATAGCAAGGCATAACAATGCAATACTATACATTCATGATCCTATAAGATTTGATTGGGCATTACAACAATATACATAGAACGCCATCCATCTGCATTTATGACTAGTAATCCACCTTCAGGTTATCATCCGAACCCCCTCCAGTATTAAGTTGCAAGCAACGGATAACTGCTTTAAGCAAGGTGTGTAAAGTAAACAATACAATTGTTCCATGAACAAGATATTGTTGTTTTCTCCCTAGTAGAAACAACACATCTACAACCTTAGAGATTTATGTCACTTCCCCAGATTCAATAGAGGCATGAACCCACTATCGAGCATAAATACTCCCTCTTGGAGTCAATAGCATCTACTTGGCCAAGAGAGATACTAGAAATGGAGAGCATGCAAGATCTCAAACAACACAGACATGATAAAATCAATAAGATAGAATCATTAACCAATCTAACATAGTAATCTCAATATCCATTGGATCCCCGCAAACACAACATGCATGATTACAAATAGATGATCTTGATCATGAACGGAGCTCACAAGATCTAAACATGGTAGCACAAAGGAGGAGAACCAACCATCTAGCTACTACATGGACCTGTAGTCCATGGTGGAACTACTCATGCATCATACCGGAGGCTGGCATGGTGATGAAGAAGGCCTCCTGGATGATCTCTCCCCTCTGGCAGGGTGCCGGGAAGAGCTTCAGATCCCTCGATCTTGGGACGATGGTGCCAGCGGTTACGGACTGTTTCGTGGAAGATTGATCGGGTACTTAGGGTTTAGGTATCGGGTGCTTCTTATAGGTGAAGAGGAAGGTTGAGGGGGAGCCCAAGGCGGCTGCACCCCCCAGGCGCAGGCCAGGCCTAGTCGCGGCCAGGGGGTGTGTCCCCCTCGAGGCCCTCCTCTGTCTCGTCTTCTGGCTGCGTGTTCCCCACGGTAAAATATTGACTTTGGCTTTTGTCCCGTCCAATTCAGAGACTATTCATTTTCTGACTTTTCTGGAACCAAAAACAACAGAAAACAGGCAACTGGAACTGTGGCATCTTGTTAATAGGTTAGTCCCAGAAAACATATAAAAATACCTTAAAGTGTAGACAAAGCAAAGCAAAGTAGATACTAAACAAGCATGGAACATCAAAAATTATAGTTACGTTTACGACGTATCAGCCTTGCATAAAAGTTATTACTAATAATATTATTAGGGAGTTCATGAATAGGACATTTAAGCATTAGTAACTTCAATCTCCCCAAAGCTTGGGCTGTACTCTCTCCATCACGAGGCCAAAAGTTATATATTTGAGTCCTATCCTTATGAATCTCACTTGGAGGATAGAATTTAGAATAAAAGAGAGGTACTATTTCCTCCTATTCCATACATTGTCCATTGTTCATCAGCTTATACCATTCTTCGGCTCTTCCTTTCAATGATATCGAGAGTAACTTATTCTTAACTTGTTCCGTTGTGATACCTGCACACTTAAACAACCCGCATAATTCATGGATAAAAAGCAAGTGATCACCATGATGGACATTTCCATCCACAAAATAATAATTATCCATAACACGATCAACAATTCTTGTAGGTATCTTAAAAGGATCTAACTCAACAAGTGGTGGTTCATCTACTACCCTAGTAGTGGTAGTAGCTTTCCTAAATAGGAAACCAAGTGGGTTATCCATATTGGAAACAAAGTAACAAACAGAAATAAAAAGCAATACTCAGAGTAGAAGTTTCCTTTACCAGTTCCACTCTTAAATAGCGCTTCACTCCCCGGCAACAGCACCAGAAAATACTCTTGATGACCCACAATTATAGGGGGTGTATCATAGTACTTTCAATAAATAGGAGTGTCGATCCCAACGAGGAGCAGAAGGTACTAGTGGTTTGGAGCAGAAATTCTCTGTAAATACTTAGCAAACGGATTTTACGGTTTTTTGATAAAGCAAAGAAAAAAGTGCAAGTAAATAAAGACAGCAAATAATTGCAGCAAGTGGCCCAATCCTTTATTAGCAAAGGACAAGCCGGTTGTAATACTTATGAGGACCAAATGTTCTCGAGGACACATGGGAATAATGTCAAGTGCTTTCGTTTCATATAGTTGATTAATATTCTTTGGTTTGATAAGTGTTGTGTGGGTGAAACTGTGGAAATATATTGACCTTACTAGGACTAATACATACTTGTGATTAAACCCCTTGCAAGCATTATCAACTACAAGAAAGTAATTAAGATAAAAACCTAACCACAACCTTAAACTCTGAGATCCTACACTCCCTTGTGCAAAGGTTTCATAATGGGGGTTCAGGTTTCTGTCACTCTGGTAACCCCCACAATTAGTAGCCAAGTACAAAATGCATTCCCCTAGGCCCATAATGGTGAAGTATCATGTAGTCTACGTTCACATGACACCACTAGAAGAATAGCACCACAACTTAAATATTAAACCATTGAATAATACCTCAACATAATTCCACTATTAACAACATGACTTCTCCCATGTCCTCAAGAACTAAACAAACTACTCATGAGACATCATATGGATCAAGATCAGAGATGATATGATGATGAATAACAATCTGAACATAAACAATAATTCAATTGTTCCACTCACAAGCATCAACTACAAAAGTAATCAACACCGGGAAATTTTCCCCTAAGAACTATGCAAGATTCAACACAATTGTTACAACGAGATGGAGTGGTGATGATGGTGCTGGTGGAGATGGTGGTGTGGATGATGATGATGATCCCGATGAAGTCTAGCTTGATGATGGTGTTGATGACGACGATCTCCCCTCTCCGGAAAGGAATTTCCTCGATAGAAATCTGTCTGCCAGAGAGCTCTTTCTCTCTCTATAGTTTCCGCCCCGGCAAGGCAGCGGAATCTTTCTGTGGTATCCCCCCGTGTATTAGGGTTTCGAGGAGAAGATATAGGCGAAATGGCGGAGCTGTAGGGTTCGTAGCATAGAAAACAAAAAATTTCCTACGATGGGAACTATGTACCAAGATCTATCTACTAGATACAAACAACGGGCGGATGTATATCCGTAGAGAACATACCCTTGAAGACCGAAGCTTAACGAGTTCGACTCGTGGTTGATGTAGACGATCTCTTGTCGATCTCAAGATCGAGAGGAAGTCCTAGCGCCGCAAATCAGCAGCGCATCCGTGCTCGCACACACGTTCGAGGCACAGAGCAACCTCCGCCTCCTTGCTCCAGCGATGCAACGGAAGCACAACTCTTTCTTGCCGAATAGCCACCGGGAACATGTATCTCGCTAGTCCGAGACCATGGGGGATAAATTCTAGAGGGGGAGAGAGATCCTTCACGAGGAGGTGTGAGTGAGAGAGAGGAGAGGGGGTGCCTTTTATAGGAAAAGGGGAGGGCACCCAAGGGGGTGGCCGCTGGCCATGGGGGCTGCCCCCTCCCCTCCTTCATTCATGTGGGTGGACACTCCACTCACAAAAATCCATTCAAATCCCTCCACTCAAAATCCCACTCAAACATGCCATTAAATTTCCACCAAATTTAATGCAAACTCTCATTAAATAAAACTCTTTTATTTTATTCAGAAAATTTTCAATTACTTTAATGACAAACATTCACAAATAACCCCTTGCTAGAATTCTATTTCACATGCATAACCACTTTATGCAATTTCACCCGAAAACCTGTTTCGGTATCTAGTGAAATAAATTCCTGCGCTTGTTCATTCTTTCGGCATGAAACTTTTGCTCCAATTGGATGTCGGTGTCTCTTAAGTGTGTCATCCTATGGTTCGTGAATAATGCGGACATGATCGATACCCCTCTCGGATCAATAATCAGAAGCGGGATCTGGAGACCCATACTGACTCCCACACATTCAACGATGATTTTCTTGTGATCGTTGGAACCTTTTACGCTAGTATCTTAATCCCTTTGTTTCACGATATATTACATGTCCGAGATTCGATCATCGGTATCTCCATACCTAGTTTGATCTCGTTACTGGCATGCACTCTTTTCTCGTTCCCGTGATATAACATTCTAGTGATCAAATCACTTGCTTGCAAGCTAACCAATGTGATATCACCGAGAGGGCCTAGAGTATATCTATCTGTCATCGGAATGAACAAATTCCACTCTCTATCCATGGGCCTCAACATAACACTTTATTAGTTCTGAATCCATCTTTATAATCACCCTATTACGGTGTGACGTTTGATGTTATCAAGAAACTCTTCCGGTGTTAGTGATTGACATGATCTCATGGTCTAAGGATTAGGATCACTTCGTAAGTTGTTATAGCAATATAAACTCAATGACTTTGATCGTAATGCTATACTTCGGATGAATGTTCATCATACCATTACACTAATGTTGTGATCCCGTTATTAACAACATCCAATGTCCATGATCAGGAAACCTTGATCATCTTGTTAATCAACGAGCTAGTTTATGAGAGAGGCATAACTAGGAACTTTCTATTTGTTTATTAAACACACATGTATTAACGTTTCCGTATTAATACAATTATAGCATGAAAAATAAACATCTATCATATACTTGGAATACACATAATAAACACTTTATTATTGCCTCTTAGGGCATATTCCCTTCAGTCTCCCACTTGCACTAGAGACAATAATCTAGTTACATAGTGATAAATATAACACCCATTGAGTTCTGGTGTTGATCATGTTTTGCTCTAGGGAGAGTTTTAGTCAACGGATCTGCTACATTGAGATCCGTGTGTACTTTGCAAATCTTTATATCTCCATCCTTGACATGCTCGCGGATGGAGTGAAACTGGCGCTTAATATGCTTGGAATGCTTGCGAGACCTTGGCTCTTTGGCATTGGCAATGGCACCATTGTTGTCACAATAGATCACCATTGGGTCCAACGCGTTTGCAACCACTCCTAGTTCGGATATGAACTCCTTCATCCAAACTGCTTCCTGAGCCGCTTCCGAAGCAGCAGAATATTCGGCCTCCGTTGTTGATCCCGCCACCACAGGTTGTTTGGAGCTCCTCCAACTAACCGCTCCGCCATTCATGAGAAATACGTATCCGGATTGAGACTTAGAGTCATCCGGATCGGTGTCAAAGCTAGTGTCAACATAACACTTAGCGACGAGCTCTTCTTCACCTCCGTATACAAGAAACATATCCTTAGTTCTTCGTAAGTACTTAAGGATATTCTTGACCGCTATCCAGTGTTCCGAACCTGGATCCGATTGGTACCTACTAGTCAAACTAATAGCATGTGCCACATCCGGTCTTGTACATAGCATGGCGTACATTATAGAGCCTATGGCCGAAGCATAGGGGACTTTGTCCATTATCTCTCTTTCTTCCGCCGAAGCCGGACTTTGAGTCTTACTCAATGTCTTGCCTTGCAACATAGGTAAGAACCCCTTCCTACTTCCGTCCATTTTAAACTTCTTTAAAATCTTATCAAGATATGTACTTTGCGATAGCCCTATTAGGAGTCTAGATCTATCTCTATAGATCTTTATGCCTAATATGTATGACGCTTCACCTAGGTCCTTCATTGAAAATTTGCTGTTTAGATAACTTTTAACACTGTTTAAAATATCTATATCATTTCCGATCAATAATATGTCATCCACATATAATATCAGAAATGCCACATTGCTCCCACTCACTTTCTTGTAAATACAAGCTTCTCCATAAGTTTGGACAAATCCAAATTCTTTGATCACCTCATCAAAACGGAGATTCCAACTTCGTGATGCTTGCTTCAATCCATAGATGGATCGCTGAAGCTTGCACACCTTGTTAGCATCCTTAGGATCGACAAAACCCTTTGGTTGTATCATATACAACTCTTCTTCAATATTACCATTGAGAAACGCGGTTTTGACATCCATCTGCCATATCTCATAATCAAAATATGCAGCAATTGCTAACATAATCCTAACTGACTTTAGCAGCTCTACGGGAGAGAATGTCTCATCGTAGTCAACTCCTTGAATTTGTCGAAACCCCTTTGCGACAAGTCGAGCTTTATAGACGATCACATTACCATCAGCATCAGTTTTCCTTTTGAAAATCCATTTGTTCTCCACGGCCTTTCGGTCGTGAGGTATTCCACCAAGTTCCAAACTTGATTTTCATACATGGATTCCATCTCGGATTTCATGGCTTCTAACCATTTGTTGGAATCCGGGCTCATCATCGCTTCTTCATACGTCGCAGGGTCATCATTTTCATCAACCATGAAATTCATGACAGGATTTCCGTACAGCTCGGGAGCTGCACGCGTCCTGCTAGACCTGCGAGGTTCGGTAGTATTCTCTTTTGGAGTTTCATGATCATTATCATTAGTTCCCTCTTCATCTGGTGGATCCAACTCCAGAATGACTTTCGGCGCTGCGCTACTCGCCATACTTTGAAGAGAAGGTTCAATAACCTCTTCGAGTTCTACCTTTCGACTACTCACACCTTTCACGAGAAACTCTTTCTCTAGAAAGGATTCATTCTTGGCAACAAAAACTTTTCCCTCGGATATGTGATAGAAGGAATACCCAATAGTTTCCTTAGGGTATCCTATGAAGACGCATTTTTCCGCTTTGGGTTCGAGTTTATCCGGTTGAAGTTTCTTCACATAAACATCGCATCCCCAAACTTTAAGAAATGACAGCTTAGGTTTGTTTCCAAACCACAATTCATACGGTGTCTTTTCAATGGATTTAGATGGTGCCCGATTTAAAGTGAATGCAGCAGTTTCTAGTGCAAAACCCCAAAATGACAATGGCAAGTCCGTCAGAGACATCATAGATCGAACCATATCTAATAAAGTACGATTACAACGTTCCGACACACCATTTCGCTGTGGTGTTCCGGCAGGTGTGAGTTGTGAAACAATTCCCCACTCTTTCATGTGAGTGCTAAACTCGTAACTTAGATACTCACCTCCATGGTCGGACCGTAGAAATTTGATCTTTCTATTATGATGATTTTCCACTTCATTCTGAAATTCCTTGAACTTTTCAAAGGTTTCAGACTTGTGTTTCATCAAGTAGATATAACCGTATCTACTCAAATCATCCGTGAAAGTAACAAAATAACGATATCCACCTCGCGCCGACACACTCATTGGACCACATACATCAGAATGTATGATTTCCAATAAATCTGTCGCCCGTTCCATTGAACCGGAAAACGGCGTTCTAGTCATCTTGCCCATAAGGCATGGCTCACATGTATCAAATGATTCAAAATCAAGTGATTCCAAAAGTCCATCCGAATGGAGCTTCTTCATGCATTTAACGCCAATATGACCTAGACGGCAGTGCCACATATATGCGGATATATCATCATTAAGTTTAATCCTTTTAGCATCAACATTATGAATATGTGTAACATTATCATAGATATCTAATAGAAATAAACCATTCATCATCGGTGCATGACCATAAAAGATTTCATTCATATAAATAGAACAACCATTGTTCTCGGATTTAAATGAATAACCACTTCGCATCAAACACGATCCAGATACAATGTTCATGCTCAGTGCAGGCACCAGATAACAATTATTCAAGTTTATAACTAATCCCGACGGCAAATGGAGAGGTAGCGTTCCGACGGCGATCACATCAACGCTTGATCCATTGCCGACACGCATCTTGACCTCACCCCTTGCTAGCGGTCGCTTGTTCCGCATCCCCTGATTCGAGTTACAAATATTAGCAACTGAACCGGTATCAAATACCCAGGTGCTACTGTGAGCACTAGTCAAGTACACATCAATAACATGTATATCATATATACCTTTGTTTGCCTTGCCGGCCTTCTTGTCTGCCAAATACTTGGGGCAGTTGCGCTTCCAATGGCCAGTCCTCTTGCAATAGTAGCACTCGGTATCAGACTGAGGTCCAACTCGGGGTTTCTTTTCAGGCACGGCAACTGGCTTGCCGCCCTTACTTCCCTTCCGTTTTCCCTTGTCTTTCTTGAAACCAGTGTTCCTATTGATCATCAACACTTGATGTTCCTTTTTGATCTCCACTTCTGCAATTTTAAGCATTGACAGAAGCTCGGGAAGAGACTTCTTCATGCCTTGCATATTATAGTTCATCACAAAGATCTTATAGCTAGGTGGCAGAGACTGCAGAACACGATGGATGCCTAAGTCAATGGGAATCGATATTCCCAAGGACACAAGCTTATCGGCGTAACCCGACATCTTGAGTACATGCTCACTAGCGGAGTTGTGCTCTTCCATCATGTAGATAAAGAACTTTTCTGAAGCATTGTAGCTCTCTACAGCAGCATGTGTGTCGAAAATCATTTTCAACTCACCCATTGTATCAAATGCATTGCCGTTTTCGAAACGCTTTCGAAGTTCCGTCTCTAGCCCATACAATATGCCGCAATGAACTAAGTTGTGGTCCTCCTGACGAGTCTGATAGACATTCTTCTCCTCGTCAGGGGCATCCTCAAAAGGTGGGGGGCCTAGCGACGCTTCTAGCACATATTGCTTTTGTGCAGCAGAGAGGAGAATCCTCAAATTCATGGCCCATTCGGTAAAGTTGCTACCATTCGTTGCAAGTTTCTCTTTCTCCATGAACACATTGAAATTAAAAGCAGGTGGTGCCATCTACAATAGAATTTGTAAAGTTTAGACTAAGTTTATGATAGATTGAGTTCAACTAATCCATATTACGAATGAACTCCCACTCAAAAACGAAATCCCTCATGCCATTTTGGTGATTACATGAACCAAATCCACTACACCAAGTCCGATCATCACGTGAGTCGGTATATCTTCAAAGGCGAGCATCAAATGGGCATCATATCTACTATATGACTCATGCTTAACCTTTCGGTCCGTGTTCCGAGGCCATGTCTGTACATGCTAGGCTCGCCAAGTAAGATCGCGTGTGTAACTGTTTTACACCCGAAATATGGTCGTGGATCCAAGAACACCCGATCATCACGTGATGTCTTGGAGCGATGAAAACATAATCGGTGCATACTAAAGGAAGAACACATTCTTATCTTGATATTTAAATGAGGGATCATCTTATTATGCTAACAAAGCGCTAAACAAGCAATATAAGATGCTATCAAACATCACATGTTTATTAGTGGAATGATATGGTTCCCGCATATGATCTCTATCATGTGCATCATGGTATGATCACTATCATACCTTTATGTGTAAATCCAAGGTCTATGGAGTTTACACGCTATGTGTGTTGTAAGAGTATCATATCATACTTCTATTTACAACATCACCATATCATAACACTAGCCCAGCAACAATCTAAACTAGACGCCTCTAATTTATCCATTGCAAGTTTTACGTGGCTTAGGGCTTTCGAGATAGAACCGTTCTTACCTACGAACATGAACCACAACGAGGATAACCAAATTGTTGACAACTCGTTGCAAAATAGATATTGACTATAGTAGGAGACACAGACACCTGCTAGCCACTTATGCAAACTAGTTGCATGTCAAGCGTGGAACAGGTCTCATGTGCGAGGACATGTAAAGTTTGTCCGGGCCGCTTCATCCCACTATGCCACCAATATCCAAAATTACAACTAAGGAGCAACAACATGATCATCATCACCACATACTCATATGTGTACTACCCGTGTAAAGCATTTACGCATAGATCCGGCTCTGATACCACTGTAGGGTTCGCAGCATAGAAAACAAAAAATTTCCTACGATGGGAACTATGTACCAAGATCTATCTACTAGATACAAACAACGGGCGGATGTATATCCGTAGAGAACATACCCTTGAAGACCGACAAAGCTTAACAAGTTCGACTCGTGGTTGATGTAGACGATCTCTTACCGATCTCAAGATCGAGAGGAAGTCCTAGCGTCGCAAATCAGCAGCGCATCCGTGCTCGCACACACGTTCGAGGCACCGAGCAACCTCCGCATCCTCACTCTAGCGATGCAGCGGAAGCACAACTCTTTCTTGCCAAATAGCCACCGGGAACATGTATCTCGCTAGTCCAAGACCATGGGGGATAAATTCTAGAGGGGGAGAGAGATCCTTCACGAGGAGGTGTGAGTGAGAGAGAGGAGAGGGGGTGCCTTTTATAGGAGGAGGGGGCACCCAAGGGGGTGGCCGCCGGCCATGGGGGCTGCCCCTCCCCTCCTTCATTCATGTGGGTGGACACTCCACTCACAAAAATCCATTCAAATCCCTCCACTCAAAATCCCACTCAAACATGCCATTAAATTTCCACCAAATTTAATGCAAACTCTCATTAAATAAAACTCTTTTATTTTATTCAGAATTTTGTCAATTACTTTAATGACAAACATTCACAAATAACCCCTTGCTAGAATTCTATTTTACATGCATAACCACTTTATGCAATTTCACCCGAAAACCTGTTTCGGTATCTAGTGAAATAAATTCCTGCGCTTGTTCATTCTTTCGGCATGAAACTTTTGCTCCAATTGGATGTCGGTGTCTCTTAAGTGTGTCACCCTACGGTTCGTCAATAATGCGGATATGATCGAGACCCCTCTCGGATCAATAATCAGAAGCGAGATCTGGAGACCCATACTGACTCCCACACATTCAACGATGACTTTCTTGTGATCGTCGGAACCTTTTACGCTAGTATCTTAATCCCTTTGTTTCACGATATATTACATGTCCGAGATTCAATCATCGGTATCTCCATACCTAGTTTGATCTCGTTACTGACATGCACTCTTTTCTTGTTCTCGTGATATAACATTCTAGTGATCAAATCACTTGCTTGCAAGCTAACCAATGTGATATCACCGAGAGGGCCCAAAGTATATCTATCCGTCATTGGGATGAACAAATTCCACTCTCGATCCATGGGCCTCAACATAACACTTTATTAGTTCTTAATCCATCTTTATAATCACCCTATTACGGTGTGACGTTTGATGTTATCAAGAAACTCTTCCGGTGTTAGTGATTGACATGATCTCATGGTCTAAGGATTAGGATCACTTCGTAAGTTGTTATAGAAATATAAAATCAATGACTTTTATCGTAATGCTATACTTCAGATGAATGTTCATCACACCATTACACTAATGTTGTGATCCTGTTATTAACAACATCCAATGTCCATGATCAGGAAACCTTGGTCATCTTGTTAATCAACGAGCTAGTTTATGAGAGAGGCATAACTAGGAACTTTCTGTTTGTTTATTAAACACACATGTATTAACGTTTCCGTATTAATACAATTATAGCATGCAAAATAAACATCTATCATATACTTGGAATACACATAATAAACACTTTATTATTGCCTCTCAGGGCATATTCCCCTCAGGAGCAGGAGGTGGGCCAGGGTGGCCACATCCCCTGGTGGCGCGACCCAGGGTGGCCTGGGCATGGTGGGGTGTGGGCCCCTTGTGGCCCATGTCAGCCTCCCCTTCTGGCATCCTTCGTCTTCTAGAAAAATATGATTTTCCATATATTTTCTAGTATTTTTTTATCTTCACGAAAATTGCATCTAGACACCGCTTTTTTCCATCAGAATCCTGACTCCGGCAGTTCATCCTCCAAGAATCATCCAACATGCAAAAATAGATGAAATAACATAAGTATCACCTCTTAATAAGAAATATATCAATGAATAACAACAAATTATGATATAGAATAGTGATGCAAAATGGACGTATCATAGGCCCTCTGTAATATCCCTAAAATCATGTTTCAAACTCATGCATATCATCCATGCATCCATGATCATATGATTTTCATTTCAAACAAATCATTTCAAAACAGAAGCATATATGCTTATTATTTCATGTAAGTTTCTCTAGCCTTAGTGCTATTTTTCCAATGAGAAGAGTACTTGTTTTGTTCAGTAAGGTTTTGAACTTAAACTTAGACACTTTCCAAAGCTTGAGCAAAGTTTTCAAAACAAAATGAGAAAATAAAACCAATAATATGCCTATAGTATATGTCACATAAAGGCTTGGTTTTATTTTTATTTTCAAATGTTCAAAGTGTTTTGAGTAAATAGTATTGTTTGACACACCTTTGAGTGCAAGGTTTGCAGTATAAAAACCTAGAGAAGATTTGAATTCAAACTCATTTGATTTGGAGTTGAAAATCATTTCAGAAAAATCAAACAGAAAAAGAAAAGGGTTAAAAGGAAAAAAAATAAGCTTTCAGTCGAATCTGGCCTAGCTAAGCCCAGCAACACCCCCCCCCCCCGCGCGAAACATTTTCTTCACTTATCACCGCACCCGCTAAATGACTGACAGACAGGACCCACTTCCCCCTCTGTTTCTCTCGCTGACAGCCGTGGCCCACACAACGTCGTCGTCTCCACCCCGTGACGTGTTCTTCCCCAAATCACGCCGTGCGTTTCCTGGCTTGATTCGTGTCGTCAATTCGCGTTGATTGCAGGAGTAAATCACGCCCCCGCCTTGCCTACTTAAACCCCCTCTGCCCCCTCTCCATTTCCCCCTAGACTCCGAGCATAGAGCGCCCCCAGGCTGCCCGCAATCATCCTCGCACCGCCGCAGACAGAGCTCACTCCGGCGACCAATCCCGATGAGCCCCGTGCGCCCCTTCTTCTCTGGTTCTTGCAGACAACATCGCCACTTCCTTGCGCACCTACTGACACTGTTGGTTCCTTCTATACCGCCCCAGGTCGTCTTCGACAAGCACAACAAGGTTCCGACGACGTCCTCAACTCCGACGATTAAATTCGGTGAGCCCCTTGTTCCCCTTCGCCTCTGATTCACACGATTGTGTTCGCCGTAGTATTGCGCATCTCCTGATGCCGTTTGTTCATGCTAGGGTGACCAGGAGCGTCGCCAACGTCGTCGTCCACCCGAGCCCGACGCAGCCAGCAACTCCGACGAGCCCGTGCAGCCGTGTCCGTGCGCCCCTTGCCAAGCCGTCACCAGGTTGAGCATCAGTGCATCGCCACGATTCTGGTAAGCATCTCCGATGACCCCAGAGCTACCTGAAGCGCCGCGCCGCCGTAGACCGAGCTCGCCGCCGCCAGTAGTCACCGCCAGCGCCGCCCATCTGTGGTCGCTTGATCCAGGACCGTAGGATCTAGATCTAGCGCATATAAACAGATCACTTATCGAAGAGTTATGAGTAGATCTGAGCCGTGCAGATTAAGTAGTCTAACGGATCACGGACGCGATCCTGAGCGAACCGGTTCGCACCAATCAGATTAAGACGCGTGGCTCGAGTTTAGGTTTAAAATCAGGATTTAAAACTATTAGATGTTTGAATTTGATTTAGCCATAACTTTTGATCCCCACGTCCAAATTTGATGAATTTTATATCAATGGAATCAGGAGAACAAGCCCTTTCTAAATATGCAATGTGTTTAATGTTTTGCTTCTGTTAAAATGGTTTTATTTATAGAAACATGTGTAGGGCTATTTTGAGTATATGAATTGTTTGAGAAATGTTTTAAGGTTTAAATAAATGTTGTTTGGCAAGTTTTCAACTTGTTTATGAACCAGTACTGTACACTTGCTTTGTTGAGTTTTAAAAATCATCACATATCATATTGCATGCATTCATATATTTTTGTTTGTATATATTTTGTATGTGATTTGTTGCTATGATTTTATGTGTAGATTTTGGTGCCAATAGTGATTGTGATTGTGAGGAGTGTAGCTACTCTCCAAACTACCAAGGCAAGTGGTGCTTCATGATATTTTTATCCCTATGTTTTCTACTAAGCATTAGAAATATTTTGCTAGTCTTGCATGTTATATTTTGCTTATATGCCATGTTGGGAAATCCTAGCAGTTGTAGAATTGCTAGGAAAATTTCTAAGTTAAGATGCTTATCTATGCCATGCTTAGCCTAGCTAGTAGCAACCAAGGGTGGTGAAAATATACATGCTATGATAAAAATATTTCTAAGTCTTTGGACTTGTGTTTTGCCTAATAAAACAACTAAGTAAATGAAACACCTGGGTGGAATGGAAGGAATGGTTTATGTTGAGTGGTTACACAAGGCCCATTTCTATGGTTTACCTTGTGTATCTCACTTGTGGAAAGCCACCCAGGAACAAAGGGATTTGAGAGGCCAAATGTTAAGAAGCTTCTAGTGCAGCCACTTGGCAATATGGGCTCTGCCAAGATCATATAGGTTGCAATAACTTAGCCATTTGGACATTTGGTGGTAGTGGGATGATAGGTTGGAGCGCGTCCATTTGGTCTAAGGGAAGGCTTCTGAAAGGTCCTGTCTTGGTGAAAATCAAGGCTTGTGGGGAAAGTGCACAACCTCTGCAGATGGAAGAATCTAAGTACTTAGCCATGTCCCTGGAAAAGGACAACTTGAGCATCAAGACATGGAAGCTATCAAGAATCTCCTCATCCCAATTTCTAAGTAAAACATGTGGGTGAACATGGGTGAAGGACTCCAATGTCTATTGGTGGTTCCTTGGGAAAAGTTTTGACAAAGAAAAACTTAGTATTTTCAACTAATAGGCAAAACCTATTTTGAGAAAAGCAAGCCTAAGCTACACTTAGCCAAATTGCATATAGTATTTAGTCCACCAAAAATTATACTAAGGTATCACTTGCCAATACTATTCCAATGTATTGACCCACTGTGGCTGTAACTTGTGATGTTGCAGGTTACTCTGATGAGGATTAGGAGTCATGAGTCTACACTCAACATGTTTGCCTGTGGCACATGAAGATGAAGACTTTTATCTATTTACTTATTCAAACTCTTGTACTAGGCCTGTGGCCTTGGAGTTGTAAAGACTATGTTTGTCTCTGGAATGACTGTAATAATGACCTTTGTTTCTGTGTACTTCATCTTAAACTGTGGATGCTAGCATTGATCCAGGGACTAGCATTGCAATCACAGGGATCCTTTTCCTTTATAAAGGAGGGATCTTAAAGATGGTATCAGAGCACTGTGTTGCCTGTAGGATTATGACCCTAGGATTGGAAACCACTAAGGAAATTTTTTCAACAACTTCTACACTTGTCTATTCTTCTCGTAAACTTTTCTAATCTTCTTTCTCATCTCTATTTGTAGATGAACTCCATCAACGAAGCCGTAAGGAAAGGACCACTCATGACAATGACTTTGGAGTGTGAGACAGAATTCCCCAAGGCTCTCAAGGACCTCATGGTTGCAATGGAAATACATGGTGCAGCTGTGTACAAAGGCTTTCCTGTGATGGATGAAGGAGTTGAGTACTAGTGGGTGCAACTTCACTTGTATAAAAACAAGGAAGACAACCACAAGGAATCAGGATTCTGCATGTTCACCAATTCAGTGATGCACCCTACATTCTTTGATTCAGCAAGGGATGCAGCTTGGAAGACCATCAAAGAACTTGGTGATAGAGTCAAGGGCAGAATGTTCAACATCCAAAATAGCCTAAAAGAAGAGAAGAAACATACCCAAGAGTTGGAGGCTACCAACCAAACCTTAAGAGGAGACATTATAGACTTAGTAATGGAGTCATGTGCTCAAGATAGAGTGATTGCTTCTAGAAATATTGTGTTAGCCAACATATCTAGTGAGTTGGGATTGTAACTTACTTCGTTAGTTGGACCACCACTTATCACCTTATTTTCCAAATTTTTCTTAAAATAAGTTGAACCTTGGTTGTTGTAATGGATCCATGTATGCCATAACTTGTGTGTTTTGATTTCCAAGGATATGTATGTGATGCTTTGCCATGTGTTTTATCTTAAATTGTGTTGTTTCTAACTTAAATAGATGCCTAATGTTACCATCAGCACTGTTGAGGAGTTCCAGGGAACTCGCTTTGGTCCTCGTATTATTGAGCTCACTACTTTTCTTAATCTCCCTCTTCCTACTATCATGGTGTTTCCCCTCACCAAGTTTGAGAGGAAAGACCTTTGGGGCTTCAAGGTCAATCAGCCCGGACGCCAGACTGAGCCTACCACGAAGGCCATCATCTTCAAGGTCATGCACGATGACAAGGAGAGAGGCCTAGAGGTAGTCATGCAGGACTTGATTGGACGTCTGTTAGGGAGACACTCTCGACAGGTTAGAGGTACTCATTTCCACGTCTTTGGTAGACGTGATGAGGATGGAGAGGCCATCGACTCCAAGGACACTTCGAGAGATACAGCTGAGCCGATTCGCCTATACCTCCAGGACTTAGAGGTTCTTCTTAGGCACGTGGACACTGATAGGACCAACGTCATGCTTAGCAATGACGAACTCCAGGTGAAGCTTCGTGAGAAGGACAAGCTCTTCGCGGAGCAAGATGAGATAGTCAAGGAGATGGAGGCAAAGTTCGAGAGCCAGGATAGAAAGTTCAAGAGTCAGGAGAAGTGAGTCCAGGATAGGAACAAGAGGATTCGGGACATGACTGAAGAACTGCAGGCCAAGGACTTCGAGCTCGAGCATCAGCAGACGGTGATTGAGAGGCTTCGTTCTCAGAAGAGGGCTCTCAAAGCCAAAGTAGAGACCTTGACCGCCAATGTCGAGGAATACAAGACCGCTATGGAGAATGCAGGTCTTACCGTTGTCGAGGAGGAGGTTGATGCCGAGGAGTAGAGTTGACTACTCATTTATCATACTTTATTTGTGTCACAATGACCATCCAACATGTGGATGGCTTGTTATTGGTGTGTTTACTTTACAAACTTGTCGTTTTTGTTGTTGAACTATTATTATTTTGATGCATGTTTTGTGATTGTTTATGTGATGTATTGTGCATGAAAGCATCTATGGGTATCTCATTCTTATCTCTATTGAACAAACCACAGATGCCTCCCCGTCGTGCCAATCCCAACCCCAACAACAACAACATCACTCCTGAGATGCAGCAAATGATGACAGCTCAGACTCAGCTGATGCAAATGATGACTACGTTCATCCAGAACCAGAACAACAACAACAACAACAACAATAACAATAATAACAACAACAACCCACCGGGTTTTGACATGCTTACCAGGTTCTTGAGATTGAGGCCAGCAAAGTTCTCAGGAACAACTGATACAATGGTGGCCAATGATTGGCTATGCTCTGTGAACAAGGACTTGGTAACTGTGGGTTGTACTGATGCAGAAAAAGTCAGATTTACAGCACATTTGTTGGAAGGACCAGCCGCCACTTGGTGGGATAACTTCCAGATCACCACTCCCATCGAAGATGTGACATGGGCTATTTTTGAAGATGGCTTTCGTACTGCTCACATCTCATCCAGAGTGATGAGTTTGAAGAAGAAAGAGTTCCATAATCTGAAGCAGCGCACCGCAGCGTGGCTGAATATATTGAGGAGTTCAACAATCTGGCGCGTTATGCACCGGATGAAGTTGACACTGATGCTAAGAGGAAGGAAAAGTTTCTTGAAGGGCTGAATGATGAACTGAACTTGCAGCTATCAGTAGCCTATGTTCCCACATACCAGTCTCTTTGTGATAAGGCTGCTATATTGGAGAACAAAATGAAGCAAGTCGAGAGTAGAAAGAGAAAGCACTCGGACAAGCACAGCTCGGGATCGTCTCACAAACGTTCCCATTATGATGATAGTGGAATCTCAGGATCCCACAAGCATGGGAAATTCAACAAGCACCACAACCACAACCGTCATCATGACAACAAGCATCATCGTAGTCATGACAATGACAAGTACAAGAACCACAAGGGTGGATATAAGAGCCACCATGGTGGTAGTGGAAGTGGCAGTGGAAGCCAGCCTGTCAAGAAGGATATTAGTCAGGTTGAGTGTTTCAAGTGCAAGAATATGGGGCATTATGCTAATGAATGCCCAGAAAAGAAAGTTGAAGGACCCAACAAGCCCAACCCTTTTCAGAAGGGACAGGTGAACCACATCAATGTGGAGGAAGTCTATGAAGAGCCAGATGCTGTTGCTGGTAAGTTCAGACTCAATTCTATTCCAGCATTTGTTCTTTTTGATACTGGAGCATCGCATTCATTCATATCAAAAGCATTATTTGATAGAAATGGGTTTCCAACTGAAAACAATGGGTGTCCAATAAAAGTTAGTTCTCCAGGTGGAGATATGATAGTAAGTCTTGGATGCCGGGATCTAGTAATAGAGTTTGGAAAGCATAAGTTTCCAGTGAGTCTGATAATCCTAGATTCCCAAGGACTGGACGTAATATTGGTAATGGATTGGATGGATAAGTATGAAGGAGTACTAGATTGTGCTAATCGTACTGTTGCACTCACAAGCCCAGAAAGGAAACAGATTAAATTCAAGTCTAACTTTGAATCAAAAGGGAGTAAGCTAAATTCTCTTAAGGGGGTTAGCATAGACAGTGTGCCAATTGTGAGTGAATATCCGGATGTGTTTCCGGAAGAATTGCCGGGAATGCCACCAGATAGAGATGTGGAGTTCCTTATTGATTTGCTACCAGGATTTGGACCAATAGCAAAGAGACCGTACAAGATGTCAGTTGATGAACTGAAAGAACTCAAGAAACAACTTGGAGAGCAGTTGCAGAAAGGATTTATTCAACCAAGTTCTTCATCTTGGGGAGCCCTAGTTTTTTTTGTGGAGAAGAAAGATAAAAGTCAAAGGCTATGCATAGATTACCGTTCACTCAATGAGGTGACTATCAAGAACAAATACCCTTTGCCAAGAATCAATGACTTGTTTGATCATCTAGAAGGAGCTTGTGTGTTCTCAAAGATTGATCTCCGGTCAGGTTATTTTCAGCTCAAGATAAGAGAACAAGACATACCTAAAACAACTTTCACTACAAGGTATAGATTGTATGAGTATACCGTGATGCCATTTGGTTTGACCAATGCTCCAGCATACTTCATGAATATGATGAACAAGGTGTTCATGGAATTCCTTGATAAGTTTGTTGTCGTTTTCATCGATGACATTTTAGTCTACTCCAAGAGCAAAGAAGAGCATGAAGGACATTTGCGTTTGATACTTGAGAAGCTTAGAGAGCATAAACGGTATGCCAAATTCAGCAAGTGTGAATTTTGGCTAAATGAAGTTGCATTTCTTGGACACGTTGGGTCGGGAGATGGTGTAGCAGTTGAACCTGCTAAAGTTTCAGCTGTAACTGAATGGGAATCTCCCAAGTCAGTGAAAGAAGTTCGTAGTTTCCTTGGCTTAGCAGGTTACTACAGAAGGTTCATTGAGAATTTATCCAAGGTAGCTAAGCCTATGACAGAATTGCTAAAGAAAGACAAGAAATTTGCTTGGTCTGAAGGTTGTGAACTCAGCTTTCAGGAATTGAAGAAGAGACTTGTGACAGCACCAGTCTTGTGGTTGCCAGATTTGGAAAAAGATTTCCAAGTATATTGTGATGCATCTCATCATGGTTTGGGTGCAGTACTTATGCAAGACGGGAAAGTTGTGGCTTATGCCTCGAGACAACTCAAAACTCATGAAGTGAACTACCCTACTCATGATTTAGAGTTAGCCTCTGTTGTCCATGCACTCAAAACATGGAGACATTATCTTTTGGGAAAGCGTTGTGAAGTGTTCACAGATCACAAGAGTTTGAAGTATATCTTCACCCAGAAAGAAATTAACATGAGACAAAGAAGATGGCTAGAACTCATCAAGGACTATGACTTAAGTTTGCAATACCACCCCGGTAAAGCAAATGTTGTAGCAGATGCTCTAAGCCGTAAGGTTTTTTTGAATGGACTTACTAAAGGAGAATTGCCAGAGGATTTGTCTGCCCAATTTAGAGATCTCAGAATGGAGATTGTACCTGAAGGACATCTCATGTACTTGGATGTTCAACCCACTTTTTTGGACAAGATCAAAGAAGCCCAGAAGATTGATAAGGAAATTGAAGAAATTAAGGAAAAGATTGGCAAAGGAAAAGCCAAAGGATTCCATGAAGACGAACAGGGTACTTTATGGCATGGGAAACGTATCTGTGTTCCACAGGATCCGGAGCTTCGGAAACTGATTTTACAAGAAGCACACAACTCACCGTATTCCATTCATCTGGGTAACACCAAAATGTACATGGATATGAAGGAAATATTTTGGTGGAATAATCTCAAGCAGGACATCACCGAAAATATTGCTTTATGTGATGTGTGTAGTAGAGTGAAAGTGGAACATCAGAAACCAGCAGGTTTGCTTCAACCACTACCTATTCCTGATTGGAAGTGGGACAAGATTGGTATGGATTTCATTACTGGACTGCCAAGGACCCGGTCAGGATATGATTCTATTTGGGTAGTAGTGGATCGCTTAACTAAAGTGGCTCATTTCATACCCGTGAAGACAACTTACACAAGTGCTAAATTGGCCAAGATCTATATGAGTAGAATTGTATGTCTACATGGGGTACCTAAGAGTATTGTGTCTGATAGAGGAACCCAATTCCCTTCTCATTTTTGGAGGCAATTGCATGAGTCATTGGGAACGAGGTTGGAATTCAGCACTGCTTTTCATCCTCAAACAGATGGACAAACAGAAAGGACTAATCAGATTCTTGAAGACATGTTGAGGGCATGTGCCCTAGACTATGGAGCCAGTTGGGATGAAAGTCTGCCTTACGCAGAATTTTCTTATAACAACAGCTATCAAGCCAGCATTGAGATGGCACCATTTGAATTTCTCTATGGGAGAAAGTGTACCACCCCATTACTATGGAATGGAGTGGGAGAAAGAAGTCTGTTCGGACCAGAACTAATCAGGGAAGCCGAAGAGAAAGTAGAGTTAGTTAAGGACAGATTGAAGATAGCACAGTCCCGACAGAAAAGCTACGCAGATCCTAAGCGTAGAGAAGTCACCTACGAAGTTGGTGATAGGGCTTATCTTAGAGTGTCACCACTTCGTGGAGTGAAGAGGTTCGGAGTCAAAGGAAAGTTGGCCCCAAGATATGTTGGACCATTCAAGATTTTGAGTCGCAAAGGAGAAGTAGCTTATGAGATAGAATTGCCAGAGTCTTTATCAGCTGTTCATAATGTGTTTCATGTGAGTCAGCTTAAAAAGTGCCATCCAGAAATGGAAGAAACTTCTATGAAGGATACTATACCTTTGGAGGAGGTACAATTGGAAAGTGATCTCACTTATGAGGAGAAGCCTATCAAGATTCTTGAGACTGCAGAAAGAGTCACACGGACTAAGACTATCAAGTTTTGCAAAGTGCAGTGGAACCATCATTCCGAAGAGGAAGCAACATGGGAAAGAGAAGATGATCTTCGGAAAGACCACCCTCACCTATTTGCTAGCCAATCCGAATCTCGAGGGCGAGATTCACCTTAAGGGGGTTAGATTTGTAACATCCCTAAAATCATGTTTCAAACTCATGCATATCATCCATGCATCCATGATCATATGATTTTCATTTCAAACAAATCATTTCAAAACAGAAGCATATATGCTTATTATTTCATGTAAGTTGCTCTAGCCTTAGTGCTATTTTTCCAATGAGAAGAGTACTTGTTTTGTTCAGTAAGGTTTTGAACTAAAACTTAGACACTTTCCAAAGCTTGAGCAAAGTTTTCAAAACAAAATGAGAAAATAAAACCAATAATATGCCTATAGTATATGTCACATAAAGGCTTGGTTTTATTTTTATTTTCAAATGTTCAAAGTGTTTTGAGTAAACAGTATTGTTTGACACACCTTTGAGTGCAAGGTTTGCAGTATAAAAACCTAGAGAAGATTTGAATTCAAACTCATTTTATTTGGAGTTGAAAATCATTTCAGAAAAATCAAACAGAAAAAGAAAAGGGTTAAAAGGAAAAAAAATAAGCTTTCAGTCGAATCTGGCCCAGCTAAGCCCAGCAACCCCCCCCCCCCAGCGCGAAACATTTTCTTCACTTATCACCGCACCCGCTAAGTGACTGACAGACAGGACCCACTTCTCCCTCTGTTTCTCTCGATGACAGCCGTGGCCCACACAACGTCGTCGTCTCCACCCCGCGACGTGTTCTTCCCCAAATCACGCCGTGCGTTTCCTGGCTTGATTCGCGTCGTCAATTCGCGTTGATTGCAGGAGTAAATCACGCCCCGCCTTGCCTACTTAAACCCCCTCTGCCCCCTCTCCATTTCCCCCTAGACTCCGAGCATAGAGCGCCCCCAGGCTGCCCACAATCATCCTCGCACCGCCGCAGACAGAGCTCACTCCGGCGACCAATCCCTGTGAGCCACGTGCGCCCCTTCTTCTCTGGTTCTTGCAGACAGCATCGCCACTTCCTTGCGCACCTACTGACACCATTGGTTCCTTCTATACCTCCCCAGGTCGTCGTCTTCGACAAGCACAGCAAGGTTCCGACGACGTCCTCAACTCCGGCGATTAAATTCGGTGAGCCCCTTGTTCCCCTTCGCCTCTGATTCACACGATTGTGTTCGCCGTAGTCTTGCGCATCTCCTGATGCCGTTTGTTCATGCTAGGGTGACCAGGAGCGTCGCCAACGTCGTCGTCCACCCGAGCCCGACGCAGCCAGCAACTCCGACGAGCCCGTGCAGCCGTGTCCGTGCGCCCCTTGCCAAGCCGTCACCAGGTTGAGCATCAATGCATCGCCACGATTCTGGTAAGCATCTCCGACGACCCTAGAGCCACCTGAAGCACCGCGCCGCCGTAGACCGAGCTCGCCGCCGCCAGTAGTCACCGCCAGCGCCGCCCATCTGTGGTCGCTTGATCCAGGACCGTAGGATCTAGATCCAGCGCGTATAAACAGATCACTTATCGAAGCGTTATGAGTAGATCTGAGCCGTGCAGATTAAGTAGATCTAAAGGCTCATAGACGCGATCCTGAGCGAACCGGTACGCACCAATCAGATTAAGACGCGTGGCTCGAGTTTAGGTTTAAAATCAGGATTTAAATCTATTAGATGTTTGAATTTGATTTAGCCATAACTTTTGATCCCCACGTCCAAATTTGATGAATTTTATATCAATGGAATCAGGAGAACAAGCCCTTTCTAAATATGCAATGTGTTTAATGTTTTGCTTCTGTTAAAATGGTTTTATTTACAGAAACATGTGTAGGGCTATTTTGAGTATATGAATTGTTTGAGAGATGTTTTAAGGTTTAAATAAATGTTGTTTGGCAAGTTTTGAACTTGTTTATGAACCAGTACTATACACTTGCTTTGTTGAGTTTTAAAAATCATCACATATCATATTGCATGCATTCATATATTTTTGTTTGTATATATTTTGTATGTGATTTGTTGCTATGATTTTATGTGTAGATTTTGGTGCCAATAGTGATTGTGATTGTGAGGAGTGTAGCTACTCTCCAAACTACCAAGGCAAGTGGTGCTTCATGATATTTTTATCCCTATATTTTCTACTAAGCATTAGAAATATTTTGCTAGTCTTGCATGTTATATTTGCTTATATGCCATGTTGGGAAATCCTAGTAGTTGTAGAATTGCTAGGAAAATTTCTAAGTTAAGATGCTTATCTATGCCATGCTTAGCCTAGCTAGTAGAAACCAAGGGTGGTGAAAATATACATGCTATGATAAAAATATTTCTAAGTCTTTGGACTTGTGTTTTGCCTAATAAAACAACTAAGTAAATGAAACACCTGGGTGGAATGGAAGGAATGGTTTATGTTGAGTGGTTACACAAGGCCCATTTCTATGGTTTACCTTGTGTATCTCACTTGTGGAAAGCCACCCAGGAACAAAGGGATTTGAGAGGCCAAATGTTAAGAAGCTTCTAGTGCAGCCACTTGGCAATATGGGCTCTGCCAGGATCATATAGGTTGCAATAACTTAGCCATTTGGACAGTTGGTGGTAGTGGGATGATAGGTTGGAGCTCGTCCATTTGGTCTAAGGGAAGGCTTCTGAAAGGTCCTGTCTTGGTGAAAATCAAGGCTTGTGGGGAAAGTGCACAACCTCTGCAGATGGAAGAATCTAAGTACTTAGCCATGTCCCTGGAAAAGGACAACTTGAGCATCAAGACATGGAAGCTATCAAGAATATCCTCATCCCAGTTTCTAAGTAAAACATGTGGGTGAACAAGGGTGAAGGATTCCAATGTCTATTGGTGGTTCCTTGGGAAAAGTTTTGACAAAGAAAAACTTAGTGTTTTCAACTAATAGGCAAAACCTATTTTGAGCAAAGCAAGCCTAAGCTACACTTAGCCAAATTGCATATAGTATTTAGTCCACCAAAAATTATACTAAGGTATCACTTGCCAATACTATTCCAATGTATTGACCCACTGTGGCTGTAACTTGTGATGTTGCAGGTTACTCTGATGAGGATTAGGAGTCATGAGTCTACACTCAACATGTTTGCCTGTGGCACATGAAGATGAAGACTTTTATCTATTTACTTATTCAAACTCTTGTACTAGGCCTGTGGCCTTGGAGTTGTAAAGACTATGTTTGTCTCTGGAATGACTGTAATAATGACCTTTGTTTCTGTGTACTTCATCTTAAACTGTGGATGCTAGCATTGATCCAGGGACTAGCATTGCAATCACAGGGATCCTTTTCCTTTATAAAGGAGGGATCTTACACCCTCGCGGCCCAAGTACACCATTAAGTTCATGTTGGATGGGCCACGCAAGTTCCACAGTGGCAACAACAAGCCGGAAAATCACATGACCCGCCAGTGCATCTGGATGAAAAGGATGGCTAAAGCCGGAGGGCTACGACTACCTCCCCTGCCTCCTCTAGTCGGCGGACCGCTAGACAACCGAGAGTGCCAGAACCACCGGGATGAGGATGATGGTGACTACCCTCGCCAAGTGGGAAACTACCACATCTTCGTCACCGAGTCGGAGACCATGCATAGTAAGAGGCGCCGCGAGGCAGAGGTGAACACCATTGTTCCCCCCGTGCCTCAGTACCTGAACTAGTCCAAGCAAGAAATTACGTGGAGCAGGAGACACCAGCCAGCCATACTACCTAACCCCGACAATTAGGCAATGGTCCTACATCCCGTCATTATCTCAAAGAAGCACTCTAGAAGGTTTTCACGCGTCCTAGTCGACGAAGGCGGCAACATCAACCTCCTGTACCGTAGCTCGATGGACCGGCTCGGCATCAGCGAGTCTCAGCTTCAGCCCTCCAATACCTCCTTCCATGGAGCTGTCTCGGGCCCATCACATTCGCCAATCGGCAAGATCCAGCCGGATGTCATCTTCGGTATGGAGGCAACTTCTGCCGCGAGCCCATCTGATTCGAAGTTGTCAAACTCTCTAGCGCATACCACGCCATCCTCTAGTGCCCAACACTCACCAAGTTCATGGTGATACCACACTACGAGTATCTCAATATGAAGCTCCCTAGGCCCAAAGGAGTAATCACTATCGCTGACTGCTACAAGCGGTCGATGGAATGCGCCACTGATGGCTCCAACCTAGCTGAGGCCATGATCATCATAGAAGAGCAGCACATCATCATGCAAAACATGATGGCCCTGCAGGTGGACATGCTGGCTAGTGATCCAAAGCCAGCCGGGTTGGCACAATTCAAGCCATCCAAGGGCACCAAGAAGATCCTGCTCAACAAGGCCGAGCCGGACAAGTTGTCCTGGTCATAGACGGCCTCGACAGCAAATAGGAAAGCACACTTATCTATTTCCTCTGTGAAAATCGGTATATATTTGCATGGTGCCCCAAATACATGCCAGGTGTCCCGAGGGAACTCACCGAGCACTCTCTTCACATCCGGCCGGATGCAAAGCCGGTTAAGCAGTCTCTACACTGCTTCACAGAGGATAAAAGGAAAACAATTGGTGAAGAAATTACCCGGCTCCTTGCAGCCGGATTCATCATGGAGAGTCAGGCACACGGAATGGTTGGCAAACCCGGTGTTGGTATTAAAGAAGAACAAGACCTGGCGCATGTGCGTCGACTACACCAGCCTCAACAAGGCCTGCCCCAAAGATCTGTTCGCGCTGTCAAGGATAGATCAATTGATTGATTCCATGATTGGCTGCAACATGTTGTCATTTCTGGATGCCTACTTAGGCTATCACCAGATCAAACTGAACCTCACTGATCGAATAAAAATAGAACTCATCACCCCATATGGGGCTTACTATTATACCACTATGCCATTTGGACTTAAAAATGCAGGGGCAACCTACCAGCATTGTATGTAGAAATGCCTGCAATCCCAAATCAGTAGAAATGTACATGCCTATGTCGATTATGTGGTGGTAAAGATGAAAGAGCAATGCATGCTCCTCAAAGGCCTAAATGAAACGTTCGGCAATCTTCGTTGATTCCAGATGAAGCTGAACCCAGAGAAATGCGTGTTTGGCGTTCTAGCCGGCCAGCTCCTCAGTTTCCTCATCTCATAACGAGGGATCGAGGTCAACCCGGAGAAGATAGGCGCAATCAAGCGCATGTAGCCACCACAGAATCTGTGCGATGTGCAGAAGTTCACCGGATGCCTGCCATGCCTCAATCAGTTCGCTAGCCGTCTGGGTGAGAAAGCACTGCTACTGTACCAGCTCATGAAGAAAACGGACAAGTTCGTCTGTATGACACAAGCAGACGAGGCCTTCCACGACCTCAAGAGCATTCTATCATCCCCACCCATAATGGTGGACCCCATTACGAAGGATCCAATTCTAATTTACACCGCCTCTACCAACTGGGTCGTCAGTGTCGTGCTCATGGTCGAGAGGCCAGAAGAATGAAAGACATAGCCGATATAGCGCCTGGTGTATTACCTGACTGAGGTACTCTCGCTCTCGAATAAAAACTACCCCCACTACCAGATGCTGGTGTACGATGTGTACATGGCTATCAAGAAACTGAAGCACTACTTCCAAGAGCACTCCATCCGGGTGGTAGCATTGGCACAAATTTCGGAAATCATCGGCAACAAGGACGCCACAGGTCGGGTGGATAAATGGGAAATAGAGCTCGCCGCCCACAACATCCAATACGAGCCAAGAACTGTGTTCAAGTCTCAAGCACTGGCCGACTTGCTCGTCGATTGGGCAGAAACCCAGTACATGCCACCGGTTCCGGACTCCACGCACTAGAAGCTACACTTCGATGGCTCCAAGATGCATGGGGGGCTCGAAGCCGGAATCTTCATCACCTCTCCAAAAGGAGACCGACTAGAGTACATGCTGCATATCGACTTCCACACATCCAACAACATCGCCGAGTAAGAGGCGCTCATCCATGGACTCAAGATGGCAAAAGAGATCGGCATCCAACGGATCCTCTGCTTCGGCGAATCAGACTTGGTGGTGCAACAAGTGTCGGACGATTGGGACGCCAAGGACGTGAGCATGACCCTGTACCGATTCTTTGTCTAGCAGCTATGTAGTTTCTTTGAAGGGTGCGAATTCCAGCATGTTCCTCGAGCCAACAATGAGGCTGCCGACGCACTCGCTCGAGTCGGCTCAACAAGACAAGCAATTCTGCCTGGAGTCTCTCTCGAACACCTGCGCAAGCCATCCATCACGTTTTCTCCGGAATCCGACTCCATCATCCTAGACGCGGACCCGGGGACTACCGGCTCCAAAGGCCCAGAAGCCGTCGCAAAGGTCCCGGGGATTGCTGCGCCAAGCCCAAGGACTATCGCTGACATGGTTATACCCCGCGGGTACACAACATTGGCATACCTGGTCCAACCCAAGGAAGGCTGATACGTTGGAAACGTATCTATAATTTTTGATGCTCCATGCTTGTTTAGTATCTACTTTGCTTTACTTGTCTACACTTTGAGGTGCTTTTTACATGTTTTCTAGTACTAACCTATTAACAAGTTGCAACAGTGCCAGATGCATGTTTTCTCCTGTTTTTGGTTTTAGAAAAGTTAGTAAAGAAATATTCTCGGAATTGGACGGGACAAACGTCAAAGTCAATTACTTTCCGTGGGGAACAAGAAGTCCAGAGGAGAGCCGGAGGGGCTGGCCAGGGGGGCCAGACCCACCCCAGGCGCGGGGGCAGGTGGGCCCACGCCTGGCTAGGGTTTGGCGGCCCTGGCCGCCTCCCGGTCTCGCCCCTTCGCCTATAAGAATCCCTCGATGCAGAAACCCTGAGTACCCGATCAGAAATCCACGATACCGTCGGTAGCCGCCGCCACCATCGTCCCTAGATCGGGGGCATCTGAAGCTCTTCCCGGCACCCTGCCGGAGGGGAGATCATCTCGGAGGCCTTCTCTCTGGTATGATTCGTGAGTAGTTCCACCTTGGACTATGGGTCCATGTAGTAGCTATATGGTTGTATCTCCTCCTTTGTGCTTTCATGTATAGATCTTCTGAGCTCCGTTCATGATCAAGATCTAATCTATTTGTAATCATGCATGTTGTGTTCGCGGGGATCCGATGGATATTGAGGTTATTATGTTGGTTTGATTAATGGTTTTATCTTTATGATTCTATCATGTCTGTGTTGTTTGTGATCTTGCATGCTCTCCGTTGCTAGTGGTTATCTTGGCCAAGTAGTTGCTAGTGACTCCAAGAGGGGGTATTTATGCTCGATAGTTGGTTCATGCCTCTAGTTTCCAAGGGAAGTGACAGAAATCTATTCGGTTGTAGATGTGTTGTTGATACTAGGGAGAAAACAACAGTCTCTTGTTCATGGAACATGTGGACTGTTTACCTTACACACTTTGCTTAAAGCGGTTGTCTGTTGCTTGCAACTTAATACCGGAGGGGGTTCGGAAGGTAACCTGAAGGTGGACTTCTAGTCATAGATGCAGTTGGATGACGGTCTATGTATATTGTTGTATTTCCCAATCAACTTCATAGGATCTTTCTGGCTAGTAATTGCATTGTTATGCCTTGCTCAGTTCCTGTAAATTGCCTCGCTGTAATTTGTTTACCCTTCATGCCATGTTGTTTATCTAAGGAGAGCACCTCTAGTGAACTATGGACCCCGGTCCAATCTTTACCATTGATACATTTTCCACTGTTACATGTTTACTTGCTGCAAACCATTACCTTCCACACCATATGTTTAATTCTTTGTTACAACAAACCGGTGAGCTTGACAACCTCACTGATTCGTTGGGGCAAAGTCTTGAGTTTATGTTGTGCAGGTCTCCACGTTGCTTGCAACACGTGTGTGACGTTTCCTTCCTCCTACTGGTTCGATAACCTCGGTCTCAACTGAGGGAAGACTTGCTGATGTACTCTTCACACCTTTCCCTTGGGGCTCCCAACAAGACTCCACATCAAGCACCAAGTTCTCTGGCGCCATCAAGGAGTCATCAACAAGTTTTCTGGCGCCTTTGTCGGGGAGGCTAAGGACGTATTCACTAGGGGAGTCCTTCACTTCCTTTCTCTTTACTTTGTTTTTAGTTTGCTTTGTTTCTTTTTCTTGGTTTTGTTTGCCTCTTTTAAAAAAAACCAAAAAAAATTAGTCTAGTTTGGTTTGCTTGCCTTATTCAGAAACACAAAAAAATTAGTGCTTGCTCTAGCTGCTACTATTGTTTTTGGCTTGCCCACCTTTGCCAAAATGAACTCTGCTGAGAACACCAAGTTGTGTGACTTCACTAGCACCAACAACAATAATTTCCTAAGCACTCCTATTGCTCCACCTGCTCCTGATGCTAGCTTTTATGAAATTAAGCCTGCTTTGTTGAATCTTGTGATGAGAGAGCAATTTTCTGGTGTTGGTTCTGATGATCCTGCTGCCCATCTTAATAGCTTTGTTGAACTTTGTGAGATGCAAAAGTATAAGGATATAGATGGAGATATTATTAAGCTCATGCTTTTTCCTTTCTCCTTGAGGGGAAAAGCTAAAGAATGGTTGCTATCTTTTCCTACAAATAGTATTGATTCTTGGACTAAGTGCAAAGATGCTTTTATTGGAAAGTACTATCCTCCTGCTAAGATTATTGCTATGATAAGTGACATTATGAAATTTAAACAGCTTTATAGTGAACATGTTACTCCTGCTTGGGAAAGAATGAAATCTTTGGTTAAAAATTGTCCTACTCATGGACTCACTGCTTGGATGTTTATCCAGACTTTTTATGCAGGTTTGAACTTCTCCTCAAGAAACTTGTTGGATTCTGCTGCTGGAGGTACCTTCATGGGCCTCACTTTGGGTGCTGCAACAATGCTCCTTGATAATATGATGGCCAACTACTCTGAATGGCATGTTGAGAGAGCTCCACATGGTAAGAAGGTAAATTCTGTTGAGGAAACTTCCTCTTTGAGTGAAAAGATTGATGTTATTATGGTTATGCTTGTTAATGGGAAAACTCCTCTAGATCCTAATAGTGTTCCCTTAGCCTCTTTGGTTGCTCAAGAAGAGCAAGTTGATGTGAACTTCATTAGAAACAACAATTTCAACAACAATGCCTATATGAATAATTTTGGTAGCAACAACAATTATAGGCCTTATCCTCCTAATAATGGAAACTCCTATGGAAGCTCTTATAATAATGCTAGAAGTGTCCCCTCTGAACTTGAAGTAATGCTCAAGGACTTTATTAGTAAACAAACCACTTTCAATAAGACTATAGAGGAAAAGCTTTTAACTGTTGAGAAAATATATCCTCTTTGTCTGAAGCTCAAACTTCCTTGGTTAATAAAATGGCTGCTAAACCTGAAACTATGGAAAACACCTTTGCTACTATTCATGCCATACAAGTTACTATTGATGAAAATGTTAGGATGTTAGCTCAACTTCATGCTAAGTGGGAAAGGGAAGCTGAAATTGATAGAAACAATAGTGTGTGCATTATCACCACTGAACCATAAGTAGCCCCTATTCCTCCTCCTACTATGCCTAAGCCTAGTGAGCCTTACTACTAGTGATGCTAAGTTTGACTTTGATATTGATGGTTGCAATATTTCTGAAGTAATTATGTTCCTGCAAAAGTTTGCTAGAAGTCCTGATGCTAGTGATATGCATGTTTCCTTTACCAAACACATTACAGATGCTTTTGTTAAGATTAAGTAAGAGAAGCTAAAACAAAAATCTTCTATTCCAAGGAAAGTAGAAGATAGTTGGTAACCCATTATTAATATGCAAGTGAATGACTTTGATATCAAAGCTTCATGTGGTCTTGGTTCTAGTGTCTTTATTATGCCTAGGAAGATTTATGAAATGCTTGATTTGTCACCTTTGGAAGATTGTTATTTGAATGTCCCACTCAATGATAATTCTAAGAAGAAACTCATGGGGAGTATTAATGATGTTCTCATTATGGTTAACAATGCTTATGTCCCTGTTGATTTCTATGTTTTGGATGTTGAATACAATGCTTCTTGTCCTATTACTTTGGGAAGACCTTTTCTTAGAACAATTGGTGCCATCATTGATATGAAATAAGGCACCATCAAATATCATTTTCCATTCAAGAAAGGTATTGAACACTTCCCTATGAGGATAGATAAGTTTCTTTTTGCTCCTCCTTTGAAAGCAAGGTTTGATGTTAATGCTTCTTAATTTAAAAATACTTGATTCTTCTTGCTTCTTGTGCCTAACTTAAAGGCGTTAAAGAAAAGTACTTGTTGGGAGATAACCCAAGAGTTTCCTTGAGTCTTGGAAGTTATTACTTCTGTAATGACCTCTCCTTATCCTTTTTGTTTTCTTTTTGTGCCAAGAATGACCTCTAATGAGAGGGAAGTAAGATTTGGGGAGTTGCTGTCCCAAAACAAATTTCTGTCCTCCACCAAAAAAATTCGTGAGGAGGCTCTGTAACTCGGGTTGAGCTCAGAATAAATCCCCCAGTATGTTAGATAACTTTCTTTAGTTCAACACTTTTTGATTTGAGCAACAGAAGATGTTCAAAAAAATTCATTTCTACCTGTTGGTCTGTTTTGACAGATTTCTGCCATTATTTGCATTTGCTTCTTATTGATTCCTTTTTGAGCTATCTTTAGGTAAATTGAGTTTCTTTGAAGGAGTTACTACAGTAGCTTGTGTTTTTAGTGAAAATCCTTGTTGTTCCAAAGCTTTGCCAGTGGTCTAATATCTTTTGAATAAGCTAATGTTGCTAATGAAGATTGTGTGAAGTTTTGTATGAAGAAAAAAATTCAGGTGTAGAGAGAGAATGATGCAATGAGATGAAGAATGGACAAAAGCTCAAGCTTGGGGATGCCACCATGGTGTCACCCCAAGAAATATCCAAGAGGTACAAGCGTCAAAGCTTGGGGATGCCCAAGGCATCCCCTTCTTCATCAATAAAAAGCTCAGGTCTGTCTAGACACTTCGTTTTTATTGTTTCATGCACAGTTGTGTTGTTCTTGGAGCGTCTTAGTTTTCGTTTGCTTTTCTTAGGTTGTTTAGTTTGCTTGAATAAAAGTAGTTTGGACCCCTGTTCTAGCTGTGTTGTTTTGCAAATAAGTTTGATTGGTGTTTAGAAAGGAGTAGTAAGTTCTTGCTTGAAGTGCAAGAGGAGCTTGCATTGACTGTGACTTAGACTTTAGCATGCCATGCTAGGTGTTGTTTTAGCAGTATGCTTAGTGATTATTGTTGTAGCATGTCTTGTTCCAAAAAATTGGGATTGCTTAGTGTGCCTTGAAGAAATTATGCGTTGTTTAGCATGCAAAAGCATAGTATTGTGGTATTCTCCTTTGATGTTTTGTTTGGGTTGACTTGGCACATGCTCACACCATGTTATGGCTATGACAAGTCACCATTATCCTCTATGATCATTTAGTCCTTGACTTGTAGTACCACTCTTTGCTTTGATTAGTTTGCTTTGTTGCATTGCATAATTTTGGCCATTATTGCTCTCTTAGTTGATTGCTCCCAGTCTTTTGCTAGCCTCCACTTGTATGAGTAAGTTCTACTCATGCCTCCAACTCCCAAGAAACCAAGTTATTCCAAAGTGTCCACTATAAACTCCTATGCATGGTGTGTTACACCATCCCAAAGTATATTCTTGTTTTCATCTTCTTCCAATTAAAAACTATTTTGTTATGTGAAAACTTAGTGATTAAAGCCCTCACGAACTTGATGGCACAGTTTATTCTTGGCCCCTAATAAACTTGAACCATTGTGACAACTTTGTTGTATACCTTGTTGTACTCAGTTGATATCATGTTCTTTTGTCTATGGATGTCACTGGTGTGAAATAAAGAGGGAACTTGTAAGTCCATGGAGTTTGTATCCTGTGTTAGAGAAACGCCTGGGCCGCTAGCCTAAGCCATGCCTAATCATGGTAGAAACTTGCAGCATCACCATAGTGACATCTATGAAGCATTCTTCTTAAAAAAAGAGACACATTGAGAAAAGAGGAAAGAGATAAAAAGCACCACATTCCCATGGTACATAAGAAGAATTGATGCTCATTGTATGCTTGCATTGTCATTTTGGTTATGGGAAAGCTCCTGTACCATGTGCAAGGGGTACCCCGTTGGCAGTTCTCAATGATATGCAAATACTTACAGTGACAAGAACTTGCCTGGGCCCTAAGTTGAGTATCCATGAGGTGTATCCCTCATAGTCAAGGGACTTGAGATTGCCAACTTATACTTCATCAAGCATATACTCCAGCTTTGCCACTTTAACCTTAACCACTTCAAGATGCTTATGATAGGGGCGGGCTGAAAGCTAACAAGTACCATAATTTTTGGAAGCTCTTTTTGAAACTTGTAATCCATGCTTCCTTTATAAAAAGGCCTTTCTTCCACCATTATTGAGTCTCCACCTTCTACCTTTAGGAACCATTAAGAGAGCATAGTTGTAATTATGTGTGCAATGTTCCAAAGCTTATTAATTGATGCATATTGTGTTAATACATGTTCTTGTGCTACTTGTTTCTAGTCACCCTTGTGAACTTTGCAGGTGTCCTATGCATTATATTGCTACTCTATGAGGGACAAGCTGATTTCCATTATGCTATGTTTTCTGTATGTGAAACAAACAAACATTTTCAATGCATGTTATTCATGATCTTTTTTTGTAGATTGTCATGTTGCATGCATAGTTACTTTGTCCTATTGTTAGAACTCCATCTTTCATGCACATGTTTAGAGTTCTTTGATCCCAACTTTAAATGCTTGCAAATGGTTGGATCTTTATTGTGAGGGTGCATGTCACCTCAAAAATTATTCTTTTTTATAACTTACCTACTCGAGGACGAGCAGGAGTTAAGCTTGGGGATGCTGATACGTTGGAAATGTATCTATATTTTTTGATGCTCCATGCTTGTTTAGTATCTACTTTGCTTTACTTGTATACACTTTGAGGTGCTTTTTACATGTTTTCTGGTACTAACCTATTAACAAGTTGCAACAGTGCCAGATGCCTATTTTCTATTGTTTTTGGTTTCAGAAAAGTTAGTAAAGAAATATTCTCGGAATTGGACGGGACAAACGTCAAAGTCAATTACTTTCCGTGGGGAACAAGAAGTCTAGAGGAGAGCCGGAGGGGCCGTCCAGGGGGGCCAGACCCACCCTAGGCGCGGGGGCAGGTGGGCCCACGCCTGTCTAGGGTATGGCAGCCCTGGCCGCCTCCCGGTCTCGCCCCTTCGCCTATAAGAAGCCCCCGATGCAGAAACCCTGAGTACCCGATCAGAAATCCACGAAACCGTCTGTAGCCGCAGCCACCATCGTCCCTAGATCGGGGGGACCTGAAGCTCTTCCCGGCACCCTGCCGGAGGGGAGATCATCCCGGAGGCCTTGTCTCTGGTATGATTCATGAGTAGTTCCACCTTGGACTATGGGTCCATGTAGTAGCTAGATGGTTGTATGTCTTCCTTTGTGCTTTCATGTATAGATCTTGTGAGCTCCGTTCATGATCAAGATCTAGTCTATTTGAAATCATGCATGTTGTGTTTGCGGGGATCCAATAGATATTGAGATTATTATGTTGGTTTGATTAATGGTTTTATCTTTATGATTCTATCATGTCTGTGTTGTTTGTGATCTTGCATGCTCTCCGTTGCTAGTGGTTATCTTGGCCAAGTAGTTGCTAGTGACTCCAAGAGGGGGTATTTATGCTCGATAGTGGGTTCATTCCTCTAGTTTCCAAGGGAAGTGATAGAAATATATGATTTCCTAGCCAAAAGAGAGCTCCCTAACGAAGAAGTCGAGGCAAGAAAAGTAAAGCACAGGGCAAGTGCATACACCACCATCAACAACGAGCTGTACAAGCGTAGTGTCAGAGGCATCTATCAATGCTGAGTAATCCAGGACGAAGGAATCTGGCTATTAGTGGAAATCCACCAAGGAGACCGTGGCCACCATGCATCATCAAGGGCCATAGTGGCCAATGCATTTCGCCAAGGTTTCTATTAGACGACCGCGCTAGAAGATGTCGAGCAAATGGTGAAGGCATGCATTGGTTGCCAATGTTTTAGCAAACAAAAGCACACTCCGGCTGCCGCACTCAAGAAAATACCCATCACCTGGTCGTTTGTTGTCTCGGGGCTAGACATGGTCGGCCCCTTCAAAACAGTGCGATCTAGAATGACACACCTACTGGTGGCGGTGGATAAATTCACCAAGTGGATTGAAGCCAAGCCTGTCAAAAAACTGGATGGAGCCACAATGATCAAATTCTTCATGGACATCATCACACGCTTCGGCTACCCCCACAACATCATCACTGACAATGGCACAAACTTCGCTAAAGGGGTCTTCACACGCTTATGTGGAGAAAAGGGCATCTGGTTGGACCTCGCCTCCGCTGCACACCCCTAGTCAAACGGGCAATGCGAGCAAGAAAATAGTCTGGTCCTAGCCAGAATCAAGACCCGGTGAAACGTCCAATTTGCATCACCATTCTATATCATAATTTGCCTCTATTCATTGATATATGTCTTATTATGAGGTATTGCTTATTTCTTTTCCTTTGTTTTTGCATGTTGGATGATTCTTGGAGGATGAACTGCCGGAGTCCGGATTCTGATGGAAAAGGAGGTGTTTTGATGCAATTTTGCGAAGATCAGAAAAATACCAGAAAAATATTGGAAAATTATATTTTCCCAGAAGATGAAGGAAGCCAGAAGGGGAGGCGTAGCTGGGCCACAGGGGGCCCACACCCCCCCTAGGCGCGGGTCCCCCTAGGCCGCGCCTAGGGCTGGTGTGACCCACCTGGCCGGCCTCCGACTCCGCCCTCTCGCCTATATCTTCCTCTCAAAACCCTAATACTAGGGGAGCGACCACAGAAATATTTCTGCCGCCTCTACGGGGTGGAAAACACCGAGAGAGAAAGAGCTCTCTGGCAGACAGATTTCTGTCGGGTAAATTCCTTCCCGGAGAGGGGAGATCGTCGCCATCAACACTGTAACACCCTCAGAATCGACCCTATGCAAGTTTGAGCGAAATCCGCCAAACCCGCATAGAAACGATTCGAAGGTGCCCACCAGGCACTTTCGTGCGGGTGGAAAGCAAAGTAATAACATTACACAACAGTCCTCGATGGGACCCACAGAACAGATATATATACAACACGACTCCATGAGTCAAGAATACAGATATAATGTACAAAGATCCAAATCACCTTGAAAATGATAGAGCGTCCGACTACGGACAAGATGCAAATGGGGCTAAGAGCCCTGAAGAATAACCAATGGCGTCCATAACCCTGCCCAGGCCAAGCCGGAAGGGTAACCCTGCTAACGGCGTCGATCTCAAAACCTGCTTAAACAAAAGGGGTGCCGACAAAGGGCAAAGGAAAAAGAGGAGTGTCAGTACTGAGGCCAGTACACGGCGAGGCTAGAATTCGGCGGTCCTCGCCTACATAGGTATGGTGGACTGAAGCGGCAGCGGCAACATGCGCTAAACAACCTATAGAGACTCGATACAACTGGCGACTATCAGAGAGGGGTAAGAAAGACCTATTCGGATCCAACCTGATACTATCATCAAACAAACCCATCCTGGCGTTTCCCCCTCGAGACCAAACGAGGAAGTCAACCGAGGAACTCACACAGTTGGCAGTTTTACTTATTCGGTTATAGTTGCGGCACTTTACTAGTCAGGTTTAGATAATCGTCCTGATAAAGTAAGCAGTGGGCACTTTTAGTTAACCATTCCGTTATAGTGGCAACACTTACTAGTCAGATACAATTAGCAAGAGATAACCCAAAACCCAGCAGTTGTTGGTACTTTTATTTAGCCATTCCGTTGTAGTGAAGCTGATTACTAGTCAAATCGGATACAAGTCAATTTATAACAGTAAACTTTAGTTATAGTTGTCTATGATCAAGCACTGTGCTCCAAGTCGTCCATAACCACGGGCACGGCTTCTCGAAAAGATTTAACCCTGCAGGGGTGCACCAAAGTATCCACAGTCACTTCGACCCTTTTTGCCAGATCAGTTAACATACACCCATCGGTATGTCGGCGGGGCCTAAGTCACGACGTTCCCAGACCCAAAGCAAGTACATGGGGGCCACCCCACCAAGTCGACACCCGCAACGAAGTCGGCCGGTCTCCGAGACGGACTTAGGGTTTGCGACAGTGGCGGTATACGACAGCAAATCCCCAAACGGGGACTGTCTATACCGCGAAAACACTCCGCTTCCAAAACAGTACAGTGTGCTCCTCGCACAAACGTAATAAAGCAGTAAAGCATGGCATAAGTACAGGATCGTAAATAAAACCTCAAACTAGTTTGTGGCCCCCAGTACAATACTTTGAAATCAGGTAATAATCAATGGGGGGCCCATATCTCCCCAACTGTGGTTAGCGCGCTCGATCTCGGAACAGGTGTCAAGAACTCGGGGTCCTACGGGACACAAGTGGGCGGTCGGAAACCAAATATTATCTATCACCCACCGATGCCTCTGCTTACTTCAATTTTAGTTGTTAAGCAGTAATTAAAGTGAACAATAAATAAAGCCATGATCATCTCCAACATCGAACATGCGGCTCTTCTCCAACAACTGTGGTACTTGACGACACGCATCAACACTTGAGCAAGCGACTACGACGCGCAAGTCCAACTATCTACCAAACGACAGGTAATAGGAGGTGTCCAAGGCAATATAGGGCTGCAAAGGGGTAATACGGGTACGAAAACTAGAGCATCGCAACACAGATAGCAATAGATCAACAGGAGGAAGTAAATACTAGAAAAGTAAGATAGGTAGAAAGGGGGAGATGCTCGCCTGGAAACATTGTCGAAGGGTTCAACCGAAGATCGGGGCGAAGATCACATCAACTCATCGGCCTTATCCGCGAAGAAGCAAAACGCTAGAATAAACACCGGATGCAATATTTAATACAACGGCAGAAGATCGGCATGATGCATGGCATGGCAAAGGTGCGATGCAATTAGGTCATATTAAGCGGAACCGGGGTCCCGACAATTAGTTAGATGGTTCAAGTTATTTATCTACCCCGCAATTTAGATGTTGTCTTAACATTGCAAAAGATAGCACCGGTTCGCTACACAGATTTAAATGAGGCCGATATGAGACTAGATTTGCCCGCATATGGGCCCCATATTTAATTATTAGGTGAATCGGCGTAGGGCCCCCAAACCACATGATGTGCATGCGAGATGAACAGTTCAATATGCGACAAGTTGTTATTATATTATAAAATAGGGTTTCGGGAAGGGGTTCACACATTAGGGTTCGGCAGATCTTGGTTCCGGGGTTCGGGGTCGGTCTCCAGGTTCAGGGTTCGACGGATCGGTGTCGGGGCGCATCGGATTCTTCCGGGTCGGTGCCGATCTTGTCGTCGCCGCGGTCTTCGGGTCCGGGGTGAAGTACTTGGCGTTCTCGAGGAAGTACTTGGCGAATCCGTGTCGACGACCCTGGCGTCCGGGTTCTCGGCAAGCTCGGCGTCCTGGAAGGAGAGCTCGGTGTTCTGAGGCCTTGACGTCCCTGACGATGATCCTGTAGTTCCGTGTCCGGGGTTCTTGTCGTACCATGTAAGAAGATCTTGTTGTCCACGTAGGCGAACTTGGTGGTGTCGAGGAAATTGTTGAATTACGGCTTCGGGGTCTCGGTGTCCGAGGGGAAGAACTTGGGTCGGCATCGGACCGGTCTTCGGGGTTTCGGAGTTGGGGTCTGCGGATCCTTGAGGATGATTTTGTCGACGATGGAGAACTTGAATCCAATCTGGTGGTCATCGAGGATCTTGTCGACGACATTGATGCCCTTGTCCCACATCTCGTTCACTTCTTCGGGAAGGTCTTGATTCGTAGTAGCACAACAGGACCATCTTCCCTTCACTCCACCATATCCATCACCAAAACGTCACCGCACGGACACACCACATGAACACCAACTGCAGCGGAACATGGTTTCGGAAGCACGCGCAAGACGGGGACTAGGGCGCTCGACCTGAGCTGTTGCGGAGGAGGGGCGAGGCGCTCGAGGCGGGGGAAGGGAGTCCGGCGAACGGGGCGTGGCAGGAAGAAGGCCGGCGAGGCGAGGGGGGGTCCGCGGCGGCGGAGGCGAGCAGGGGTGAGGCGGGGCCGCTGGACGGCAGGTCGAGGCGGGCTCGGGCCGAGGCGCGGAGGAGCAGGGCGGACACGGGCCGGCGGGGAGCGGTGGAGGCCAGGGAGGAAGGGGCCGGCGAGGAGGCGCAACAGAGGAAGGCGGGGTCGCGTCGAGGCGGGGCGCCGGCGGTCTGCACGCGGAGGGGGACGGGGAAAGGCGGCGGAGCACAGGGAGCCGAGCGGAGGGCAGAGACGGTGGGGTGGGGGTCGGCCTGTGGGCGCGGCAGAGAGGAAAAGGAGAGGGAGAACGCGGGGCGCGGAAGGAGGCGGCGGCGCGGAGGAAGGGAGCGGCGGCGGCGAGGGAGCCTGGGGAGAGGCGGCCGGCGTCGGCCAAGAGGGGAGAGGAGGAGGGTGGTCGCGGGGTGCCTGGCAGGGAAGAAGAACAGGGGCCGGGGGAAGGTGGCGATCGGGGGAGGTGGGGCCAAGGGGATGGTCCACGCGGGGTTGTGTGGTCGTGTTGGAGGGCAGGGGCGCGCGTGAGTGTGGCCCTGTGTGCGTGTGTCTGTGTGGGTTTAGAGAGAGAGGGGGTGGGGGTGGCTAGGTGGCAGAGAGAGGAGAGGGAGGGAGGGGGTGAGGTGGCAACACCTGGTTGGTTGGGGGATAGGGAGAGGGCGAGGTGGCACATGGTGATTGGCCAGGGTGATGTGGAGGCAAGGGGGGGTAGATTAGTTGGTAGCTGTAGGATTAAGAGGGGCTGGTTGGTTGGACCGATTTAGTCTCTGGGGCGGTCGTTCGGGTCATTCGGCCCGTTCGACTGCCCCACTAAAAAATAATTTAATATTTTTATTTAATTTTGAATGCGCCGTTTGCAAGCCGATAGTAGACAACAAAATATTTCGGCGACCCGGGTTTGAATTTGAAAACAAGACGGGGCGTTTTAGAAAACAAAAACGGGCTTTGCGAAATAGTTTTAAGCAAACAATGCATGATGATGTCGATGCAATGCACAAATTCAACGCGATTTTCTAGTAGTGGTTTTGCGGGATGCCACAAACACCATCGTCAAGCTAGGCTTCATCGGGATCATCATCGTCATCCACACCATCATCTCCACCAGCACCACTCCATCCCGATGTAACAATTGTGTTGAATACTTGCATAGTTCTTAGGGGAAACTTTCCCGGTGTTCATTACTATTGTAGTTGATGCTTGTGAGTGGAACCATTGGATTATTGTTTATGTTCAGATTGTTATCCATCACCATATCATCTTTGATCTTGATCCATATGATGTCTCATGAGTAGTTCGTTTAGTTCTCGAGGACATGGGAGAAGTCATGTTGTTAGTAGTAGATTTGTGTTGAGTTATTATTCAATGGTTTAGTATTTAAGTTGTGGTGCTATTCTTCTAGTGGTGTCATGTGAATGTCGACTAAATGATACTTCACCATTTATGGGCCTAGGGGAATGCATTGTGTATTTGGCTACTAATTGTGGGGTTGCCGGAGTGACAGAAACCTGAACCCCCGTTAGGACACATTTGCACAAGGGAGCGTAGGATCTCAGAGTTTAAGGCTATGGTTAGGTTTCTATCTTAATTACTTTCCTGTAGTTGCGGATGCTTGCAGGGGGTTTAATCATAAGTATGTATTAGTCCAAGTAAGGTCGGTACATTAGCAAAGGTTCACCCACACAGCACTTACAACACCAAATAAGAGTACTCAGCTATTTGAAGCGAAAGCACTTGACAGAATTCCCATGTGTCCTCGAGAACGTTTGGTCCTTATAAGTATTTCCACTGGCTTGTCCTTTGCTAAGAAATGATTGGGCCACTTGCTGCGTTTGTTTGTTGTTTTTATTACTTGCACTTTGTTTTGTTGCTTTATCAGAAAGCCCCTAAAAATCTGTTTGCTAAGTATTTACAGAGATTTCCTGCTCCATACCACTAGTCAACACCTTCTGATCCTCGTTGGGATCGACACTCCTATTTATCGAAAGTACTATGATACACCCCCTATACTTGTGGGTCATCAAGACCATTTTCTGGCGCCGTTGCCGGGGAGTGGAGCGCTATTGAAGAGTGGAACTGGTAAGGGAAACTTCTACTGTGAGTATTGCCTTTTGTTTCTGTTTGTTGCTTTGTTTCCAATATGGATAACCCACTTGGTTTTCTGTTTGTGAAAACTACTACCACTGTTAGGGTGGTAGATTAACCACCACCAGTTGAGATAGATCCTTTTAAGATACCTACAAGTATTGTTGATCGTGTTATGGATAATTATTATTTAGGGGATGGAACTGTCCATCCTGGTGATCATTTGCTTTTTATCCATGAATTATGCGGGTTGTTTAAGTGTGCAGGTATCACAACTGAACAGGTGAAAAAGAAGTTACTCTCCATATCCTTGAAAGGGAGAGCTGAAGAATGGTATAAGCTGCTGAAGAATAGACAATCCATGGAATGGGAGGAGATGGCATCTCTCTTTTATTCTAAATTCTATACTCCCAGTGAGATTCATAAGGATAGAAATCTGATATATAACTTTTGGCCTCGTGATGGAGAGAGTAAAGCTCAAGCTTGGGGGAGACTGAAGTTATTAATGCTTAAATGTCCTATTCATGAACTCCCTAACAATATTATTATCAATAACTTTTATGCTAGGCTTTCTATTCATGATAAAGATTTACTAGATGCCTCTTGTGCTGGATCATTCACACGTATGAAGGAAGAAGCTAAATGGGATCTCCTAGACCGTATTCAAGAGAACACTGAAGCTTGGGAGAATGACAAAGGAAGAAAGTCAGGTATAAACTATGATTATGAATGCATTAAATCTTTTATGGGAACTGATGACTTCCGTGATATTAGTAATGAGTTTGGTCTTGATTCCCAAAGTATTTCCAATTGTTTTAAGGCCTTTTCCTCTTACATAGAAATTCCCAAGAATAAGTGGAATAAGTACCATGCACCTTATAAAGATGTCGTTAGTCATGTTCCCGTTAGAAGTACTGAAGTTTGTACTACTAATCATATTGTGCCTGAACCTCATGTTGAGAAAGTTCCTTTCCCAGCTAAGGTAAAGGAGTATTCTATGATTATTAGTGCAAATAACAAAGGTACAATGAAAACTCTGGAACCTGATGAGCAATTGAATGTTGAACTTGTGGTAGCTATTGTGAAAGACCATGTCACTAGAAATATAGAGGATGAGCACATTGTCTTCTGTGAAGACACTTCAAATATTATCTCTCATCCTAGTAAATCTAAAAAAGCTAGTGTTCCTGTGCTTTCTGTTAAAATTGGTGATCATTGCTACTATGGTTTATGTGATATTGGTGCTAGTTCTAGTGCTATTCCTTATGAGCTTTACAAGGAAATTATGCATGAGATTGGGCCTTGTGAGATTGAAGACATTGATGTGGTTATTCACCTTGCTAATAAGGAAACCATTTGCCCTATTGGTATTGTAAGAGATGTGGAGGTTCTCTGCGGTAAGATTAAGTACCCTGCTGATTTTCTAGTACTTAATTCATCAGCTAGCAAAACTTGTCCTATCATTTTTGGTAGACCTTTCTTGAACACTTGTGGATCTATTATAGATTGTAAGAAGGAAAAAGTTTTAACTAAGTTTGATGGAGATTCTTATGAGTTTAACTTTTCCAAATTTGCTAAAACTCCTTGTGAAAATAGCTTTCCTAATGAAGATTTCAGGATGGAACAACTTGCTTCTATTGATCTAGTTTATGACAATGGGCCTCTTTTTGATGATTGTAAGTATGCTCATTATAATGATAAAGTTGTTGCCAGTGATAGTTATATTGTCAACTTTATTCAAAGTGCTACTAAAAGTTATTATGAGAGAGGGATTATGCATCTCAATAATGTTAAGTTTCCCCGTTTTGTGTTGAAAGCTTTGAAGTTGCATCTGTTTTGTCTTCCTATGCTAGTGGCTTTTTGTTTCAACAATTCATTTTCTCATGATACTCCCATGCATAGGAAGTGGATTAGACTCAATTGTGTTGGTTATTTGCTTCTTGATGCTCTCTTTCACTTCAAATATTTATCACCTATGTGAACATCTTTGAAACTTTCAAGCCCAACTTAAAGGCATTAAAGAAAAGTACTTGTTGGGAGATAACCCAAGAGTTTTCTAGAGTCTTGGAAGTTATTACCTCAGTAATAACCGCTCCTTATCCTTTTTGTTTTGTTTTTTGTGTCAAGTTCAACTACTTTGGAGAAGTGGAGGAGTTGTCAAAAGTGGCTGTCCTGGGACAGATTTTTGTGCTGCATTGTAAAAATTCGTGAGGGAGCTTAGTACTTCGGATGGAGATGTATTTTTCTGAGCTTGTTATCCAAGTTGTTACCCAACTTTCATTAGTTTTGAACCTTTTGATTTGAGCAACATAAGGTTTAAAAAAATCAATCTTTACCTGCTGGTCTGTTTTGACAGATTTCTGTTATCATTTGCATTTCCCTCTTATAGAAGCCTTTGTTTTGATGGATTTCAGTTGAAGTGTTCACCTAAAGGTTTATTGTTTTTGTTTACACTAATGTTGCCATTGGGATTTGTGTGAGACCTTGTAGGAAAAGAATTTCCAGGAGAAGGAGAAAAGGAGTCTGCAGAGTTCGTCTTTGAATAGGTAAAAGTGGTGAAAACAGAAGGTTCGTGAAAGCCTAATCTTTTTATATTTTTGAGGTTTGTAATACATATGGAAGATTACGAGACGGAACAGAGGAGTAAAAGGAGTCTGGGGTGGCCAAACCCACCCCAGGCGCTGGCCCCAGCTGGCCGCGCCTGGAAGGGGTGTGACCCCCCGAGCTCCGTCTCCGCCTCGTTTTCGTACCAGTACCTTCCTTATGCATTGAAACTTCGTAATATATAACCCCGCGGATCCCCCGAGGTTCATGCATCATGTTCTCGTCGTGTTTTCGTTTCAATTTGTTTCTGTCAGGAAACCTTCTCAAGTTTAGAGCACCATGGTCTCCGCCAACGACAAAGGCAAGAAGCCCGTGGAGGAGATAAAGTTGGAAGAATAAACCAGCGCAGGGACAAGGGCAAGGAAACCTACTTTTGTAGGAGAAATTAACACTAGACGTGCTTTTTCTCGTAACATGCAGGGGAACATAGCCTCCGTTCCACACATTAGATCATGCCCTAAGGCAGTGGAAGCCCTTCGAACCACTGACGAGTATTGTGATAAGTATCGTGCTTTGAGGATGAAGGTGGATATGCTTCAAGAGGAGAATAATAGGCTTCATAAGATGCTGGGGGATTTTCTGACCCTAAACAAGGGAACACCACCACCACCGAAGGAGTAATTTGTCATCAGGTTTGGCATCCCCTTGGCTTGTTCCAAGCTTGGGGGGAGTGTCGCGGTATCACCATCATTATCTTTTACCTTTTTAGTGGATTCATATCTTTGGTAGAGAGGTTATCTTACAGTTTGGTTTGCATGTGGAAGTATCTCTCCTTTAGTTGATTATATATGTATCCCTTAGTGTGAGTGCCTTTATGGAATATTAATGTGAAGTCTCATCTTTTACTTTTTGCACTTCTTATTTTAGTTTGCAATCTCTATTATATGATGGATCTTGTTGATCAGTATTGGCATCACTTTGGGAGCATCAAGTAAATCTAAATTGGTTTTGGCAAACTGAGCTCTGGTCAGTAGCAACACTTTTTGAGGTTTGAAAGGAAAAGAGAAAAAGCTTACAGGTATTTTGTATCATTTATTTTTCTTTTTTTGTTGGCTCATAAGCTTAGTATTCTTTATTTAAGATCTTTTGTGTCTTCAAGGAAGATTGCATGTTTGGCTTTATCACTTGTAGGTTTGTTTATTTCTTTCAACTCTTTTGCTTGCTACCCAGCCTTGCTAGCCAAAAACCTGTTTTGAGAAGGCTTACTTCTCATGCATCCAATCCCTTTGAACCAAAGCCTGTGCCATTTGTGTCCACTATATCTACCTATTAGCATTATTGCTATTCCAAGAAAATTCTCAAGATTCATCTATCTTTCGAATTAAAAAGTATTTTGTTATGTGAAAACTAGTTAGTAAAGCTCTCACGAACTTGATGGCACACCTTATTTTCTTGCCCCTAATAGACTTGAACCATTGTGTCATCGAAGTTGTATATGCTTGCATCTATATGTTGGGATTAGCAGAATCGTGCTGTCACGGGGAACACTTTCAACACTTTTTGGATACATATCCAGTTGATATCATGCTCTTTTGTTTGCGAATGTCGACGCTGTGAAATAAAGAGGGAACTTGTAAGTCCATGGAGTGATGTATGTGTGTTAGAGAAACGCCTGGGCCGCTAGCCTAAGCCATGCCTAATCATGGTGGAAACTTGCAGCATCACCATAATGAGCATTCTATGAAGCATCCTCAATAAAAAGCTATGCACATAGTAAATAAAAAGATCACTGAGATGCTCATTGTCTGCTTGCCTTGTCATTTTGGTTATGGGATAGCTCCTGTACCATGTGCAAGGGGTACCCCGTTGGCGGTTCTTTATGATGAACATGTACTTACAATGACAAGAACTTACCGGTGACCAAAGTTGAGTAGCATGAGGAGCGACCCTCGTACTCAAGGGACATGAGATTGCCAACTTATATTTCGTCAAGCATATACTCCATCCTTGTTCACTTTAACCTTAATCATCTCAAGATGTCTATGATAGGGGCAATGAGGGCTCAAAGCTAGTAAGTACCATAATCTTTTGGAAGCTCTTTATGACTTGAAATCCTTGTTTCCCTCTAAGAAGGTACCTTTCTCCTATTTTCTAAGTTGAGTCAGTAAACCTACTTTCTCTCTATCTCCAGCAAGCATTTGACTTGTTGTGTTACAAGCATTCATATGGTGATTTATTCAATCATGTTCTTTATCTTCCTTGTTCGCACAAGACTCTTATCTATTGAGTATTACTTTGAAAGCCTTCATTGTGAAAAACCTTTTTGAGCAAAGAGTGCTCCAGTTTTGAAGACTTCTACAAAAAGCTTTTTTTGAAATTGTTTGCCAGCTGTTCTCTGACCAAGAACAAAGTTTGCCAATTCCAACTATGATTTATCTTTATGCATCTCTATTGTGACTCCTGTACTTGTTGCAAGCTAAGTTATATAATGGTGATTTGCTTTATTCTATGAGTTGTGTAATGGTAAGTGTGATGCTTCATGTCCGTATTATTTTATCGACACTTCACTCCATAAACATGTGGACATGTTTACTGAGCTTAGTTTTCGCTTGGGGACAAGCGAAGGTCTAAGCTTGCAGGACTTGATACGTCCAATTTGCATCACCATTCTATATCATAATTTGCCTCTATTCATTGATATATGTCTTATTATGAGTTATTGCTTATGTCTTTTGCTCTATTTTTGCATGTTGGATGATTCTTGGAGGATGAACTGCCGGAGTCTGGATTCTGATGGAAAAGGAGGTGTTTTGATGCAATTTCGCGAAGATCAGAAAAATATTGGAAAATTATATTTTCCCAGAAGACGAAGGAAGCCAGAAGGGGAGGCGTAGCTGGGCCACAGGGGGCCCATAGCTAGGCGGTGTGGGCCCTTTGAGCCGCGCCTAGGGTAGGTGTGGCCCACCTGGCCGGCCTCCGACTCCGCCCTCTCGCCTATATCTACCTCTCTGAACCCTAATACCAGGGGAGCAACCACAAAAAGATTTCCGCCGCCTCTGCAGGGTGGAAAAGACCGAGAGAGAAAGAGCTCTCTCGTAGACGGATTTCTGCCAGAGAAATTCCTTCCCAAAGGGGGGAGATCTTCGCCATCAACACCATCGTCAAGCTAGGCTTCATCGGGATCATCATCATCCACACCATCATCTCCACCAGCACCATCATCACCACTCCATCCTGCTGTAACAATCGTGTTGAATACTTGCATAGTTCTTAGGGGAAACTTTCTCAGAGTTAATTACTATTGTAGTTGATGCTTGTGAGTGGAACCATTGGATTATTGTTTATGTTCAGATTGTTATCGATCACCATATCATCTTTGATCTTGATCCATATGATGTCTCGTGAGTAGTTCGTTTAGTTCTTGAGGACATGGGACAAGTCATGTTGTTAGTAGTGGATTTGTGTTGAGTTATTATTCAATGGTTTAGTATTTAAGTTGTGGTGCTATTCTTCTAGTGGTGTCATGTGAACATCCACTACATGATACTTCACCATTTATGGGCCTAGGGGAATGCATTGTGTATTTATCTACTAATTATGGGGTTGCCGGAGTGACAGAAACCTGAACCCCCGTTAGGACACCTTTGCACAATGAAGCGTAGGATCTCAGAGTTTAAGGCTATGGTTAGGTTTATATCTTAATTACTTTCCTGTAGTTGCGGATGCTTACAGGGGGTTTAATCAAAAGTATGTATTAGTCCAAGTAAGGCCGATACATTAGCACAGGTTCACCCACACAACATTTACAACACCAAAGAAGAGTACTCAGCTATTTGAAGCGAAAGCACTTGACATAATTCCCATGTGTCCTCGAGAACGTTTGGTCCTTATAAGTATTTCCATCGGCTTGTCCTTTGCTAAGAAAGGATTGGGCCACTTGCTGCGTTTGTTCGTTGTATTTATTACTTGCACTTTGTTTTGTTGCTTTATCAGAAAACCCCTAAAAATCCGGTTGCTAAGTATTTACAGAGATTTCCTGCTCCATACCACTAGTCAACACCTTCTGCTCCTCGTTGGGATTGACACTCCTATTTATCGAAAGTACTACGATACACCCCCTATACTTGTGGGTCATCACCCGGCTGATTGAGCCACTGATGAGATCTCCCGGATGCTGGATAGAGGAGTTTCCGGCTATGCTATGGAGCTTGCTCACCACGCCTAACCGGTCGATCGACTACACTCTTTTCTTCCTCCTCTATGATATAGAAGCAGTCCTCCCCACTAACATCAAGTTCGACACACCCTACAAGATGTTTGATACGTTGGACACGTATCTATATTTTTTGACGCTCCATGCTTGTTTTGTATCTACTTTGATTTGCTTTGTCAATTATTTGAGGTGTTTTTATATATTTTCTGGAACTAACCTATTAACAAGTTGCCACATTGCCAGTTGTCTGTTTGCTTCTGTTTTTGGTTCCAGAAAGGCAGAAAATCAATATTCCCGGAATTGGACGGGACAAAAGCCAAAGTCGTTATTTTCCCGGAGCAACACAGAACCACGAAGCAGAGCCGGAGGGGGGCCACAGGGTGGCCGCACCCCCCGTAGGCGCGGGCAAGCCCTGGAGGCGCCCATAGGGGGTGTGGGCCCCCTGGACCCCCACCGACCTTGATTCCTGCGCCTATAAGAAGCCTCCGACCCAAAAAAAACCTAGGGCATCCAGAAGAAATCCACGAAAACCTTCGTAGAGCCGTCGACACCGAAAGGGAGATTCGGGGGACAGAAAGTCTCTATTCCGGCACCCTGCCGGGACGGGGAAGTGCCCCCGGAGCCATCTCCATCGATCTTCACCACCATCTCCATCACCGTTGCTGATTCCCATGATGAGGAGGGAGTAGTTCTTCCTCGAGGCTAAGGGATCTACCGGTACCTATGTGTTCATCTCTCTCTCTATGCATGATCTTGTGGTCATGAGCTTTGTAATCAAGTAGATCTACCTTGCTACTCAAGTGCTTCATTAGATCTCTGCTCTCCCCATGTGTGTGAAAGTGACAGCGTGCACGCCATGGTGGCACTTAGGCTTGAGTCTACATAAATACTCTTTGTGCTTTAATAGATCTATCATTTTCCCCACGTGTGTGAAAGTGATAGCATGCATACCATGTGTGGCACTTTGGCTAGATTGAATATTTGTTATGAGTTATATTTGGAGTTGGATGTCTCTATGAAATTGTGGTGTTTGTTGGAACCATCTAGCGCACAAGGTGATAGTGTGGGGTTATCTAGATTGGGGAAGGCCCTACCATGGATTAGAGTGTTCAACCGGAGAGTAGTTAAGAGTAGTATCATGAAGAGAGGATATTATATGAGAGAGTGTTAACTAGTGAAAGTATGATCCCTAGGCCTTGTTTCTAAGCATTGAAACACCGTTTGCTACTAGATCTGTTGCATGTTGCTTGCTTCCTTCAGTTTGCCTTTAGTCTGTTCCTCCACGCCATCAGCTATTTTCTGGCACCGTTACCACTTGTATTTTACTATCTCTTCGCCGAACTAGTGCACCTATATTGGGTGTGTTGGGGACACAAGAGACTTCTTGTATCTTGATTACAAGGTTGCTTGAGATGGAATACCTTTGACCGCTTCCTCTCTGAGTTCGATAAACCTTGGGAGATCCACTTAAGGGAAACTTGCTATTGTTCTACAAACCTCTGCACTTGGAGGCCCAACAACTGTCTACAAGAATAGAAGTGCGTAGACATCAAGCTCTTTTCTGGCACTGTTGCCGGGGAGGTAAGGTAAAAGGTACTCACATCCTCCGGTGTGAGTGATCGAAGTTATTTCCTTTAGATTCTGTAATCTTTTCTTTTTGTTTCTTGTTTTCACTAGTTAGGCTTAATGGAAAACAACAACAAAATTAGAGAGCTCTATAGTATTTATCTTGAGTTAGGACATGAAGTGTTTGAAGAGAAAATTAAAAAACCTATGGAACTTTATTTGCATGCTAATAGCAATGTTATTAGTATGAATTCATTGGACACCAATATTGCTAATGCTATGGAAAAGTCTAAGCTTGGGGAAGCTAGTTTTGATGAAAATGATATTTTTGGTCCCCCAAGCACGGAGGAGAAAATTTACTTTGATGATACTTTGCCTCCAATATATGATGATTACAATGATGAGTATGATATTTTTAGTCCACCTACTATTGAGGAGAAAGTTATTGTGATTACAATGTGCCTCCTATATTTGATGATTATGGTGATGAGAATAATAGTGATAGCTATTTTATTGAATTTGCTCCCACTCCGATTAATAAGAATGACTATGCTTATGTGGAGAGTAATAATTATTTTATGCATGTGGATTATGATAAGAATGTTTTATGTGATAGTTATATTGTTAATTTTATTCATGATGCTACTGAAAGTTATTATGAGAGAGGAAAACATGGTTTTATGCATCTCAATAATATTAAGTTTCCTCTCTTTATGTTGAAAGTCTTGAAGTTGCATTTGTTTTGCTTCATATGCTTGTTGCTTTGTGCTTTCATGACTTGTTTATTTACAAGATTCCTATGAATAGAAAGTGGGTTAGACTTAAATGTGTTTTGAATTTGCTTCTTGATGCTCTCTTTTACTTCAATTGATATTTCTTATGTGAGCATCATCTCAAACTATCAAGCCTAACTTAAAGGCGTTAAAGAAAAGTACTTGTTGGGAGATAACCCAAGAGTTTTATTGAGTCTTGGAAGTTATTGCATCTTTAATAACCTATCCTTATCCTTTTTGTTTGCTTTTTGTGCCAAGAATGACCTCTAGTGAGAGGGAAGTAAGATTTGGGGAGTTGCTGTCTGAAACAGATTTCCGTCCTCCACCATAAATATTCGTGAGGAGTATCTGTAAGTCGGATTGAGCTGAAAATTTACGAATAAATCTCCCGGTATGTTATCTAACTTTCTTTAGTTCAACGCTTTTTTATTTGAGCAACAGAAGGTCTTCGAAAAAATCGGTTTCTACCTGCTGGTCTGTTTTGACAGATTTCTGCCGTTATTTGCATTTGCTTCTTATTGATTGCTTTTTGAGTTCTCTTTAGGGGAATTGAGCTTTTTGAAGGAGTTGATACAGTAGCATGTGTTTTTAGTGAAAAGTCTTGCTGTTACAAATCTAAACCCAAGGGTCTATTATCTTTTGAATACACTAATGTTGCTAATGAAGATTGTGTGAAGTTTTGTATGAAGGAAAATTTACAGGTGTAGAGAAAGAATGATGTAATGAGATGAAGAATGGACAAAAGCTCAAGCTTGGGGATGCCCCCTCTGTCACCCTAAGAAATATTCAAGAGGTACAAGCGTCAAAGCTTGGGGATGCCCAAGACATCCCCTTCTTCATCAATAAAAATCTCAGGTCTTTCTAGACACTTCGTTTTTATTATTTCATGCATTGTTGTGTTGTTCTTGGAGCTTCTTAGTTTTTGTTTTTGGTTTTAGTTTTCGTTTGCTTAGTTTTCTTGAGTAAGTTGGTTGGTTACACCACACTTCTTTTGGAGAGAGACACACTCTGTTTTCATTGCCTAGAACACTCTAGTTTTCATTCTTATTATTCTCCGAGTGTTCACTTTTGCTAGCACTACGTTCAGCCTTAGTTTTCTTATGCTTTCAGCTTAGAACTTTTTAGTTCTTCTTTGTGGATTTGTGAGACAAGCTCACTGATCTTTATTGATTATTATCTTTGTGAGTTGTTTCAAATAAGTTGATTGGTGTTGGAAAAGAGTAGGAAGTTTCATGCTTAAGTGGTACAAAAGGGAGCTTGCATTGACTGTGACTTAGACTTTAGCATGACATGCTAGGTGTTGTTTTGACCTTATGCTTAGTTATTATTGTTGTAGCATGTCTTGTTCCAAACAATTGGGATTGCTTAGTGTGCCTCGAAGAAATCATGCGTTGTTTTAGCATACAAAAGCATAGTATTGTGGTATTCTCCTTTGATGATTTGTTTGGGTTGACTTGGCACATGCTCACACCATGTTATGACTATGAACAAGTCACCATAGCCTCTATGATCATTTAGTCCTTGACTTGTAGTACCACTCTATGCTTAATGTTTTGTCGCTCTGCATGATTATGGCCATTATGCTCTTTTAGTTGGTTGCTCCCAGTCTTTTGCTAGCCTCCACTTGTATGAGTAAGCTCTACTCATGCTTCCAACTCCCAAGAAACCAAGTTTTTCCAAAGTGTCCACTATAAACTCCTATGCATGGTGTGTTACACCATTCCAAGTATATTCTTGTTTTCATCTATCTTCCAATTAAAAATAAAAACTATTTTGTTATGTGAAAACTTAGTGATTAAAGCCCTCGCGAACTTGATGGCACACTTTATATTCTTTGCCCCTAATAAACTTGAACCATTGTTTCATCTATGTTGTAAATGCTTGCACTTATACCTTGGAATTAGTAGAACCATGCTTTCACGGGGAACGTTTTCAACATTGCACTTTTACTTTGTACTCAGTTGATATCATGCTCTTTTGTCTATGGATGTCACCAGTGTGAAATAAAGAAGGAACTTGTAAGTCCATGGAGTTTGTATTCTGTGTTAGAGAAACGCCTGGGCCGCTAGACTAAGCCATGCCTAATCATGGTGGAAACTTGCAGCATCACCATAGTGAGCTATCTATGAAGCACCCTCAATAAAAAGCTATGCACATAGTAAGTAAAAAGATCGCTGAGATGCTCATTGTTTGTTTGCCTTGTCATTTTGGTTATGGGATAGCTCCTGTACCATGTGCAAGGGTACCCCGTTGGCGGTTCTCAATGATATGCAAATACTTACAATGACAAGAACTTACAAGTGACTGAAGTTGAGTAGCATGAGGTGTGGACCTCGTATTCAAGGGACTTGAGATTGCCAACTTATACTTCGTCAAGCATATACTCCATATTTGTTCACTTTAACCTTAATCACTTCAAGATGCTTATGATAGGGGCAATGAGGGCTGAAAGCTAACAGGTACCATAATTTTTGGAAGCTCTTTTTGAAACTTGAAATCCCTGCTTCCTTTTGTGAAGGGCATTTCTTCCACTATTATTGAGTCTCCACCTTCTACCTTTAGGCACCATTAAGAGAGCATAGTTGTCATTCTGTGTGCAGTGTTCCAAAGCTTATTGATTTATGCATATTGTGATATTACTTGTTCTTGTGCTATTTGTTTCTAGTCACCCTTGAGAACTTTGAAGGTTTCCTATGCATCTATATTGCTACTCTATGAGGGACAAGCTGATTGCCACTATGCTATGTTTTCTGTATGTGAAACAAACAAACATTTTTCAACGCACGTTATTCATGATATTTGTTTGTAGCCTTTCATGTTGCATTCATAGTTACAATGTCCTATTGTTAGAACTCCATCTTTCATGCACATGTTTAGAGTTCTTTGGTACCAGCTTTCAATGCTTGCAAATGGTTTGATATTTATTGTGAGGGTGCATGTCACCTCAAAAATTATTCTTTTTATCACTTACCTACTCGAGGACGAGCAGGAGTTAAGCTTGGGGATGCTTGATACGTCGAAAACGTATTTATAATTTTTGATGATCCATGCTTGTTTTGTATCTACTTTGATTTTCTTTGTCTATACTTTGAGGTGTTTTTATATCTTTTTTGGAACTAACCTATTAACAAGTTGCCACAGTGCCAGTTGCCTGTTTTCTTCTGTTTTTGGTTCTAGAAAGGCAGAAAATCAATATTCTCGGAATTGGACGGGACAAAAGCCAAAGTCATTATTTTTCCTGGAGCAACATGGAACCACGAAGCAGAGCCGGAGGGGGGCCACAGGGTGGCCGCACCCCCCCCCGTAGGCGCGGGCAAGCCCTGGAGGCGTCCACAGGGGGTGTGGGCCCCCTATACCCCCACCGACCTTGATTCCTGTGTCTATAAGAAGCCTCCGACCCAAAAAAACCCTAGGGCACCCAGAAGAAATCCACGAAAACCTCTGTAGCGCCGCCGCCACCGAAAGGGAGATTCGGGGGACAAAAAGTCTCTATTATGGCACCCTGCCGGGACGGGGAAGTGCCCCCGGAGACATCTCCATCGATCTCCACCACCATCTCCATCACCGTTGTTGATTCCCATGATGAGGAGGGAGTAGTTCTTCCTCGAGGCTAAGGGCTCTACCGGTAGCTATGTGTTCATCTGTCTCTCTATGCATGATCTTGTGGTCATGAGCTTTGTAATCAAGTAGATCTACCTTGCTACTCAAGTGCTTCATTAGATCTCTGCTCTCCCCATGTGTGTGAAAGTGACAGCATGCACGCCATGGTGGCACTTAGGCTTGAGTCTACATAAATACTCTTTATGCTTTAATAGATCTATCCTTTTCCCCACGTGTGTGAAAGTGACAACGTGCATACCGTGTGTGGCACTTTGGCTAGATTGAATATTTGTTATGAGTTATATTTGGAGTTGGATGTCTCTATGAAATTGTGGTGTTTGTTGGAACCATCTAGCGATCAAGGTGATAGTGTGGGGTTATCTAGATTGGGGAAGGCCCTACCATGGATTAGAGTGCTCAAACGGAGAGTAGTTAAGAGTAGTATCATGAAGAGATGATATTATATGAGAGAGTGTTCACTAGTGAAAGTATGATCCCTAGGCCTTGTTTCTAAGCATTGAAACACCGTTTGCTACTAGATCTGTTGCATGTTGCTTGCTTCCTTCAGTTTGCCTTTAGTCTGTTCCTCCACGCCATCAACTATTTTCTGGCACCGTTACCCCACGTCAACAGCAAGTCAGAAGCTCTTTTCTAGCACCGTTACCACTTGTATTTTACTATCTCTTCGCTGAACTAGTGCACCTATATTGGGTGTGTTGGGGACACACGAGACTTCTTGTATCTTGATTGCAGGGTTGCTTGAGAGGGAATACCTTTGACCACTTCCTCCCTGAGTTTGATAAACCTTGGGAGATCCACTTAAGGAAAACTTGTTGCTGTTCTACAAACCCCTGCACTTGGAGGCCCAACAACTTTCTACAAGAATAGAAGTGCGTAGACATCAATGTTGTACACGGATCAAGAAGCTAAAGAAGCCTACGAAGACAATGTCGACCTCCTTGATGAAGCGTGCATCTAGCCTTGTCCAGATCCGCCATCTACCAGCAGAACCTGTGCCGCTACCACACTAGCCGGATTCGCCCCGTCTCGTTCCGAGAGAGCAACCTAGTGATGCGACTAGTACAAAGCACCAAGGGGATGCACAAGATGTCACCCCCTTGGTAAGGGTCGTTCATCTTCAGTCCGGTGCTGCACAGCAACTCTTACTACCTCATCGATGCCCAACAGCCGAGAAAGAACAAGATGGACCATTCCGACAAAGAAACTAAGAACCCTTGGAATGCGAACCTACTTCTCCCATTTTACACTTACGCGAGAAGTGTATGTATCTTACTTTTATGTATCATGAATTAACATGTTAAGGAGCCTTGACACAGTCTCGGGTACTCCGTCGTCATTTGGCATTTCTTGCTACATTGTTTTTTCCCTGGCTCCGACAGTCTCTCCCGGGGACTCGCCGACTGGCCTAGACGCCTGTGCATTCCAAACGGCCAAGTACTATACGCATCTCCAAGGGCCTACTCTTTAGTTCCGGTTGCAGAATGCAACCCGGCTGCCATCCCCGGCAAGAGGAAAAGCCTAAGGACCCTTACACGAAAAATCATAAGGAAAGCAAAAACGTCTGGACATTCTGATTGCGCTAGCTCACCCAACACCGGCAACAGAAATCTGAAGTATCATCCAGTATGCTTACTAGTTACCCCTTTAGTTCCGGCTGCAGACCACAACCCGGCTCACAGTCGGCAAGGACACAACTTAATGGACAATGCTCACTAAGAAAAGGACTAAGTTATTGGCCTAATGCGAAACGACAAAATGTTCTAACGTTTCAAGCAACTACAACTTATTGAAGGGATACGAGTAGGCTACACTAGCGCAAATCAAAAATTTCTACCGCGTAAACCAGGATTACTGTTGTCATAGATCACGAGATTACCACTAGACGCGCAGTTGCGGAACTTGATGAAGAGCGTCTGCAAACGATCTACGTCTCCTCCTTGTTCTCGTCCCACGAGCAGCTCCCCTTGCGTGGCTCGTCCAAGCGCTATAGATGCAGCGCCTCCGAGGTATCCACACGTATAGGGTGGAAGCGTCAAACACTGGACTGCTAGGTCCGCGCGTGCAACACATGCATGAGGAGTGGCGGATGGGTGGAATGGTCTCTCCCCTGGTCAACTCGCCCCACCCTCTCTTATATAGGCGTCCCTGATGGGCTTCTACATTAGCAGCCCATTAGTATCCTAAACCTGGTCTAAGTCGGATCTAATCCTCATTAGGCTTCCAGCCCCTTAAGTATAGACATGCCACGAATACACTTATTCTGTCAATATTTGGTAGAGGCCTCTAGCAAGACGTGCCAACTCCTAAACGCATACAAAGATCACATCAGACGAACCATCACAAGGTTTAGTACATGTCTTTCCCTTTGCCTCACGATATTTGGTCTAGCTCCAAGCTGACCTCCCTTTCTCGATACTGCGATTCGGAATCCCTTTACTAGGTTAACTCTTAACCATATGTAGCACAACCATGCATTTCTGGATCCGATCACTCGACGGGCCCAGAGATATCTCTCTCAAGTAGAGAGGGGTAAATCCCATCTTGATTAACCATGCCTTGCAGCATGCTTCAGGACAAACCCGAAAGCTACCTTTATAATTACCCAGTTACGGAGTAGCGTTTGATAGCCCCAAATTATGTCGATCCACATCTCAAGTACATGCGACAATCTCAGGTCTAAGGACAAACGTACATGATGTGTAGAGAGAGAGCTGCAACTAATTGTCAGTCTCAAGTTGGGTCAGTCCAACCCCATGTTCATAACATGTGTCCACATCATTGGTTTTACATCTCCATGTCTATGACTTGCGAAACATAGTCATCAACCAATCGATGTGCTAGTCTAATATTCACATGTGTCCTCACATGAACTCCGACTAGGGACAACTATTAAATAACCATACAAGTAAAGAGTTTTACAAACAATTCACATAATTGCCAATCAATACAAGTTGTCTGATATGGATATTCAACAAACATTACAATAATTCATGGATACATAAGAAAGATAATCATCTCTATGATTGCCTCTAGGGAACATTTCCTTCAATTATGTCCCACTCGTACATATCTAATGCAAAAACTATCGCTTGTGTTTTTTTTTGCACGAGTTAAAACTACACCAAGTGATCGAGCCATACCCTATCCACAACATCAAAGACATATGGCAGAAAAAGAGCTTCAATCCGGCTCAATTCTTCAGCCGTCCTGAACCTCGGGTACTACACCTAGTGGGTGCGCTCCCGCGCCCCCATGAAATGATATGCAAACAGCAAAAGCAGATTCAACAATCAGAAGATTCAAAGTCAAAAGCAAAGGCAATATCAAAAAATGAGGAAGGCGAAAATTTCGTCAGAGTTTAACATGCCACAAGTTTTTCACACACAGCACCAAAGTAAATGAAAAGTATTAGGCAATACATTTACTCTAGGAATCCTGAGGGTCAGGCTTGAGGCTTAGTAGAGGGCTCAGAGGTGTCTGCTGTGGAGGCAATGTTGGTGGCTGCCGAGTCAAAGGCCGGCGGAGGTGGGGCAGTAGTCTGCGGCAGAGTTGAAGCCTCGGTCCAGCTATATAGCTCCGCTCCAGCCGGGGCGCTGAAGTCCTAGTCCAGCTGCACGTAGATCCCAATCTTGATACCGCAGGAGCGGATGTCAGGAATTTCATTATAGAGGCCGTCGTAGCTGGTCCCCTGTCGGAATCCCCGAGTAAGGCTCCGAAGATCCGCACCTGGGTACCAGGACTTGACTAGAGCGAGGGCCATGTGGCATCCCGCAAAACCACTACTAGAAAATCGCGTTAAATTTGTGCATTGCATCGTCATCATCATATGTAGTTTGTCTAAAACTATTTTCGCAAAGCCCGTTTTGTTTTCCAAACGCCCCATCTTCATTCAAACGCCAAACCCGGGTCTCCGGATTATTTTGTTTTGGCTGCTATCGGTTTGCAAACGGCCCGTTTAAAACAAATAAAATGTTTGTTATTTTTTTAGTGGGGCAGTCGAACGGGCCGGATAGACCCGAACGACCGCCCCAGGATTTAAATCGGTCCACCTAACCCGCCCTTCTAAATCCTACAGCTACCAATCTACCTACCCACACCCAGCCTCCACCTCACCCGGACCAATCGCTGGACGCCACGTCACCTCTCCCCTTCCCCCTAGCCTACCAGACGCTGCCACATCACTCCCCATCCCCTCTCTCTCTCTTCTCTCACCCCAGACCCATCTAACCCTCTTTCTCACCTCCCACCGACACCCTGGCCCCACCTCTCTCTCAGCTCCCACTCACCACCACACATGCAGCCAACCCACCCTGGCCCCACCTACCAGACCCCACACCGACAACCACACCGCCCCGTCCCCGTGCCCATCCTCCCAAGCTCGCTCCCTGCCCCCTCTCTCGCGCCGCCCGACCGGCTCCTCCCTCCCCCTCTTCTCCGCCGCTCGCCGGCCCGCGGGTCCCCCTTCCTCGCCGCGCCCGTGGCCGCCGGCCTCACTCCGGCGACGCCGCGTCCAGCCTGCCCCGACCCTCTCTCTCCCCGCGTTCTCTCCCTCCTCTATGTGCCTCTCCCCCACCGTCCTCCGGCCACCCTCGCTGGCGCCCGCCTCCGGCCGCGCCCACCGAGCCTCGCCCCCGACCTCCCCGAGCCCGCCGCCGGTCAACCGAGCCTCGCCCCCGACCTCCCCGAGCCCGCCGCCGGTCAACCGAGCCTCGCCCCCGACCTCCCCGAGCCCGCCGCCGGTCAACCGCCTCTGCTCCGCCCTCCTCGTCTCCGTCCGCCGCCGCTTCGTCTGCATCCGCGAGCACCGCGGCTCCCCTCCCCGCGCCGCCGGCCGTCGCCAGGGACTGCGCCTCGCCGCCTTGGACTCCCCGCCGCCGGCGCCGTGCCTTCGGCTCCGAGTCTCCGCGGCCCCTCCAGCACGCGAGCACGCCGTCGTGACCGACCCCGAGTTCCCCGGGCGCGGCCGCTTGCCTCGCGCGCCTCCTGCCTCTGGTGTTGTTTCTTCTGGATGGCGTCCAAGCGCGCTGTGTCCTTGTTCTCCGAGTAAGAGGTGGTGTTGGTACTGAGCGGGTGTGGTACGATGATAAGAAGATGGTGTTGCCTGTCAAGAGACCAAGACCGGCACGATACGAGGCACGAAGGTCTATCCAAGGCCACCGGCGCGGAACCCGACCCGAAGACCGATCCCGTACCCGGTACCGCGCCATGAACTCTGAAAACCCCGGTACCGCACAAGTTCGCCATCGACCTCGAGAACGCCCACACGGAACGGCAAGATCGCCCCACGGAATCCAAAGCGCGGACCCGACAAGATCGTCGCGACGACAAGAACGACAACGACCAGGCCAAGTCCGATGCGCCCCCGGCATCAACCCAAGTCCGGCTTCCCGGACGCGACAAGAACTACCCTCGATATCCGAGAACGATCCCGGAGTCCGAGAACGTTTCCGTCGAACCCTGGACCCTGTCGAACCCCGAACCCCGGAACCCCCAAGATCGTCGAGAACCCTAATGTGTGAATCCCTTCCCGAAACCCTATTTTATAATAAAATACAACTTGCCGCATCTTAATTGTTCATGCATGCATCCTTCTCTGTGGTTTGGAGGCCTTATGCCGATTCACCTCTAATTAAATATGGGGCCCATATGCGGGCAAATCTAGTCTCATATTGGCCTCATTTAAATTTGTGTAGCGAACCCGGTGCTATCTTTTGCCATGCTAAAACAACATTTAAATTGCGGGGTAGCTAAACAACTTGAACCATATAATTAATTGTCGGGACCCCGGTTCCGCTTAATATGACCTAATTGCATCGCATCTTTGCCATGTCATGCATCATACCTGCATCATGCCGATCTTCTGCCGTAATCTTAAATATTGCATCCGGTGTTTATTCTAGTGTTTTGCTTCTTCGCGGATAAGGCCGTTGAGTTGATGCGAGTGTCGCCCCGATCTTCAGATGAACCTTCGACAATGTTTTCAGGCGAGCATCTCCCCCTTTCTACCTATCTTACTTTTATAGTATTTATTCCCTCCTGTTGATCTATTGCTATCTGTGTTGCGATGCTCTAGTTTCCGTACCCTTGATATCCCTTGCAGCCTTATATCGCCTTGGACACATCCTATTACCTGTTGTTTGGTAGAGAGTTGGACTTGCGCGTCGTAGTCGCGTGCTCAAGTGCTGTTGCGTGACGTCAAGTGCCACAGTTGTTGATGTATTGCCGCATGTTGGTGTTGGAAATGATCATGATTTTACTTATCGTTCACTTTAATTCCTGTTTAACAACTAAAATTGAAGTAAGCAGAGGCATCGGTGGGTGATAGATAATATTTGGTTTCCGAACGCCCACTTGTGTCCCGTAGGACCCCGAGTACTTGATACCTGTTCCTTGATTTATCGCGCTATCCACATCCGGGAGGTATATGGGACCCCCCTTAGCCAGAGCTTGATTCAGTCTTATTTCTTGGGGCCACAAACTAGTTTGAGGTTTTATTTACGATCCTGTACTTATGCCATGCTTTACTGCTTTATTACGTTTGTGCGATGTATAGCACACTGTACTGTTTTGGATCGGGACACGATTCCGCGGTGTCGACAAGCCCAGTTTTGGGTTCCCAGTCGTTCACAGTCGTCTACCCAAACCTTGAGTCCGTCTCGGAGCTTGCTTACTTCGTTGCGGGTCTACTCCAAGGGGTGGCCCCCTGAAATATTTCTGAATCCTGTGATTGCTTTGTCGTGAAAGCCTCGTTGGGTTTTGTTTTGGTTTTTCCGAGGTTGATCGAGTGTGTGTTGCTATTGGTGCACCCCGGCCGGGTAAAACTTTCTGAAAGCCGTGTCCGCGGTTATGGACGACTTGGAGCACAGTATCTCGACCATAGACAAGCATAACTAAAGTTTATTGCTATAAATTTGACTTTATAATGACTAGTAATCAGCTTCACTATAATGGAATGGCTAAATAATACTGCCCACAATTGCTTGCTTGGGTCGTCGCCAGAGACCATTGTATCTGACTAGTAAGTATTGTAACTACAACGGAATGGCTAAATAAAAGTACCAACAACTACTGGGTTTTGGGTTTATCTCACGCTAAATGAATCTGACTAGTAAGTGTTGCCACTATAACGGAATGGTTAACTAAAAGTGCCCACTGCTTACTTTATCAGAACGATTATCTAAACCTGACTAGTAAAGTGCCGCAACTATAACTGAATAAGTAAAACTGCCAACTGTGTGAGTTCCTCGGTTGACTTCCTCGTTGGTCTCGAGGGGGAAACGCCAGGATGGGTTTGTTTGTTGATAGTATCAGGTTGGTTCCGGATAGGTCCTTCTTACCCCCCTGTTTTGCCGCCAGTTGTATCGAGTCTCTATAGGTTGTTTAGTGCATGCTGCCGCTGCCGCTCAGTCCACCATACCTATGTAGGCGAGGACCGCCGAATTCTAGTCTCGCCGTGTACTGGCCTCAGTACTGACGCTCCTCTTTTTCCTTTGCCCTTTGTCGGCACCCCTTTTGTTTAAGCAGGTTTTGAGATCGACGTCGTTAGCAGGGTTACCCTTCCGGCTTGGCCTGGGCAGGGTTATGGACGCCATTGGTTATTCTTCAGGGCTCTTAGCCCCATTTGCATCTTGTCCGTAGTCGGACGCTCTATCATTTTCAAGGTGATTTGGACTTTTGTATATTATATCTGTATTCTTGACTCGTTTGAGTCGCTGTTATATATATATCTGTTCTGTGGGTCCCATCGAGGACTGTTGTGTAATGTTATTACTTCGTTTCCACCCGCACGAAAGTGCCTGGTGGGCACCTTTGAATCGTTTCTATGCGGGTTTGGCGAATTTCGCTAAAACTTGCATAGGGCCGATTCTGAGGGTGTTACAGAGTGGTATCAGAGCTCAGCAGTTGCGATACCCCACAAGTCCAGCCTGTAGGATAACCTAGCTAACGGCCGAAGTAGAGTGTCAAAAACTATTTTGCAAAATCGGTTGGATAGTTCTGATTAGGTCTCATTTTATTCCTTACCCCTCTGCTATTCCCCTCTCACCTCTGCGTGTTTTGAGTCTGCTCTCTCCTCTCTCTTCGAGTCCAGGATTTCTCGTGGTTGGATTCCGTCGTACCTTCAGGGTTTCGCTTCCTTCTTTGATAACGGTGTTCTACCATCCGGTGTTCAAGTTGCCTGAGGAATCCGTCTGCTGTGGTACCATTCTTTGTCCTTGTTTATGCTATCCGGTGTTTCCCGACGCGACGATATCATCCACGCCAGATCCGATGCAGAGTCTGCATCACTCCTTTGTTTCCGAACCTCGTTTGTCGAGATCCTCAGTCTGATTCCGAGAATGGTTGCACGCTTTTCCACTGATTGTGCGGAGTAATAGTTTGGGTGCGTGATGGATTGGCCCCCATGCCGACTACCCCTTCTATTCGCTTTTGTACATTGAAGTGGATGAGAATGCATCGGTTCCCCCCTTTTCCATCGAAGCTAGAGGTGGCTTTATTTGTTGATACCTCTACCTTCGTCCTTTGTTTCTCCGGAGTGTTCTCTCGACGTTCAGGAACAACGACCCTTTGTTGGTGGTGTCGCCGATTTCAAGATGGAGGATGAAACCTCGTTAGTGGTGTCGCGAGGATCTACACGAAGCGAGAAGACGCAGATCGCCGACCTTCCTTCCGGTACCATGAGGTGGATCTCGAGGGCGAGATCCATTGTTAGTGGTGTCGAATTGTGGCATCCCGCAAAACCACTACTAGAAAATCGCGTTAAATTTGTGCATTGCATCGTCATCATCATATGTAGTTTGTCTAAAACTATTTTCGCAAAGCCCGTTTTGTTTTCCAAACGCCCCATCTTCATTCAAACGCCAAACCCGGGTCTCCGGATTATTTTGTTTTGGCTGCTATCGGTTTGCAAACGGCCCGTTTAAAACAAATAAAATGTTTGTTATTTTTTTAGTGGGGCAGTCGAACAGGCCGGATAGACCCGAACGACCGCCCCAGGATTTAAATCGGTCCACCTAACCCGCCCTTCTAAATCCTACAGCTACCAATCTACCTACCCACACCCAGCCTCCACCTCACCCGGACCAATCGCTGGACGCCACGTCACCTCTCCCCTTCCCCCTAGCCTACCAGACGCTGCCACATCACTCCCCATCCCCTCTCTCTCTCTTCTCTCACCCCAGACCCATCTAACCCTCTTTCTCACCTCCCACCGACACCCTGGCCCCACCTCTCTCTCAGCTCCCACTCACCACCACACATGCAGCCAACCCACCCTGGCCCCACCTACCAGACCCCACACCGACAACCACACCGCCCCGTCCCCGTGCCCATCCTCCCAAGCTCGCTCCCTGCCCCCTCTCTCGCGCCGCCCGACCGGCTCCTCCCTCCCCCTCTTCTCCGCCGCTCGCCGGCCCGCGAGTCCCCCTTCCTCGCCGCGCCCGTGGCTGCCGGCCTCACTCCGGCGACGCCGCGTCCAGCCTGCCCCGACCCTCTCTCTCCCCGCGTTCTCTCCCTCCTCTCTGTGCCTCTCCCCCACCGTCCTCCGGCCACCCTCGCTGGCGCCCGCCTCCGGCCGCGCCCACCGAGCCTCGCCCCCGACCTCCCCGAGCCCGCCGCCGGTCAACCGAGCCTCGCCCCCGACCTCCCCGAGCCCGCCGCCGGTCAACCGAGCCTCGCCCCCGACCTCCCCGAGCCCGCCGCCGGTCAACCGCCTCTGCTCCGCCCTCCTCGTCTCCGTCCGCCGCCGCTTCGTCTGCATCCGCGAGCACCGCGGCTCCCCTCCCCGCGCCGCCGGCCGTCGCCAGGGACTGCGCCCCGCCGCCTTGGACTCCCCGCCGCCGGCGCCGTGCCTTCGGCTCCGAGTCTCCGCGGCCCCTCCAGCACGCGAGCACGCCGTCGTGACCGACCCCGAGTTCCCCGGGCGCGGCCGCTTGCCTCGCGCGCCTCCTGCCTCTGGTGTTGTTTCTTCTGGATGGCGTCCAAGCGCGCTGTGTCCTTGTTCTCCGAGTAAGAGGTGGTGTTGGTACTGAGCGGGTGTGGTACGATGATAAGAAGATGGTGTTGCCTATCAAGAGACCAAGACCGGCACGATACGAGGCACGGAGGTCTATCCAAGGCCACCGGCGCGGAACCCGACCCGAAGACCGATCCCGTACCCGGTACCGCGCCATGAACTCCGAAAACCCCGGTACCGGACAAGTTCGCCATCGACCTCGAGAACGCCCACACGGAACGACAAGATCGCCCCACGGAATCCAAAGCGCGGACCCGACAAGATCGTCGCGACGACAAGAACGACAACGACCAGGCCAAGTCCGATGCGCCCCCGGCATCAACCCAAGTCCGGCTTCCCGGACGCGACAAGAACTACCCTCGATATCCGAGAACGATCCCGGAGTCCGAGAACGTTTCCGTCGAACCCTGGACCCTGTCGAACCCCGAACCCCGGAACCCCCAAGATCGTCGAGAACCCTAATGTGTGAATCCCTTCCCGAAACCCTATTTTATAATAAAATACAACTTGTCGCATCTTAATTGTTCATGCATGCATCCTTCTCTGTGGTTTGGAGGCCTTATGCCGATTCACCTCTAATTAAATATGGGGCCCATATGCGGGCAAATCTAGTCTCATATTGGCCTCATTTAAATTTGTGTAGCGAACCCGGTGCTATCTTTTGCCATGCTAAAACAACATTTAAATTGCGGGGTAGCTAAACAACTTGAACCATATAATTAATTGTCGGGACCCCAGTTCCGCTTAATATGACCTAATTGCATCGCATCTTTGCCATGTCATGCATCATACCTGCATCATGCCGATCTTCTGCCGTAATCTTAAATATTGCATCCGGTGTTTCTTCTAGTGTTTTGCTTCTTCGCGGATAAGGCCGTTGAGTTGATGCGAGTGTCGCCCCGATCTTCGGATGAACCTTCGACAATGTTTTCAGGCGAGCATCTCCCCCTTTCTACCTATCTTACTTTTATAGTATTTATTCCCTCCTGTTGATCTATTGCTATCTGTGTTGCGATGCTCTAGTTTCCGTACCCTTGATATCCCTTGCAGCCTTATATCGCCTTGGACACATCCTATTACCTGTTGTTTGGTAGAGAGTTGGACTTGCGCGTCGTAGTCGCGTGCTCAAGTGCTGTTGCGTGACGTCAAGTGCCACAGTTGTTGATGTATTGCCGCATGTTGGTGTTGGAAATGATCATGATTTTACTTATCGTTCACTTTAATTCCTGTTTAACAACTAAAATTGAAGTAAGCAGAGGCATCGGTGGGTGATAGATAATATTTGGTTTCCGAACGCCCACTTGTGTCCCGTAGGACCCCGAGTACTTGATACCTGTTCCTTGATTTATCGCGCTATCCACATCCGGGAGGTATATGGGACCCCCCTTAGCCAGAGCTTGATTCAGTCTTATTTCTTGGGGCCACAAACTAGTTTGAGGTTTTATTTACGATCCTGTACTTATGCCATGCTTTACTGCTTTATTACGTTTGTGCGATGTATAGCACACTGTACTGTTTTGGATCGGGACACGATTCCGCGGTGTCGACAAGCCCAGTTTTGGGTTCCCAGTCGTTCACAGCCGTCTACCCAAACCTTGAGTCCGTCTCGGAGCTTGCTTACTTCGTTGCGGGTCTACTCCAAGGGGTGGCCCCCTGAAATATTTCTGAATCCTGTGATTGCTTTGTCGTGAAAGCCTCGTTGGGTTTTGTTTTGGTTTTTCCGAGGTTGATCGAGTGTGTGTTGCTATTGGTGCACCCCGGCCGGGTAAAACTTTCTGAAAGCCGTGTCCGCGGTTATGGACGACTTGGAGCACAGTATCTCGACCATAGACAAGCATAACTAAAGTTTATTGCTATAAATTTGACTTTATAATGACTAGTAATCAGCTTCACTATAATGGAATGGCTAAATAATACTGCCCACAATTGCTTGCTTGGGTCGTCGCCAGAGACCATTGTATCTGACTAGTAAGTATTGTAACTACAACGGAATGGCTAAATAAAAGTGCCAACAACTACTGGGTTTTGGGTTTATCTCACGCTAAATGAATCTGACTAGTAAGTGTTGCCACTATAACGGAATGGTTAACTAAAAGTGCCCACTGCTTACTTTATCAGAACGATTATCTAAACCTGACTAGTAAAGTGCCGCAACTATAACTGAATAAGTAAAACTGCCAACTGTGTGAGTTCCTCGGTTGACTTCCTCGTTGGTCTCGAGGGGGAAACGCCAGGATGGGTTTGTTTGTTGATAGTATCAGGTTGGTTCCGGATAGGTCCTTCTTACCCCCCTGTTTTGCCGCCAGTTGTATCGAGTCTCTATAGGTTGTTTAGTGCATGCTGCCGCTGCCGCTCAGTCCACCATACCTATGTAGGCGAGGACCGCCGAATTCTAGTCTCGCCGTGTACTGGCCTCAGTACTGACGCTCCTCTTTTTCCTTTGCCCTTTGTCGGCACCCCTTTTGTTTAAGCAGGTTTTGAGATCGACGTCGTTAGCAGGGTTACCCTTCCGGCTTGGCCTGGGCAGGGTTATGGACGCCATTGGTTATTCTTCAGGGCTCTTAGCCCCATTTGCATCTTGTCCGTAGTCGGACGCTCTATCATTTTCAAGGTGATTTGGACCTTTGTATATTATATCTGTATTCTTGACTCGTTTGAGTCGCTGTTATATATATCTGTTCTGTGGGTCCCATCGAGGACTGTTGTGTAATGTTATTACTTCGTTTCCACCCGCACGAAAGTGCCTGGTGGGCACCTTTGAATCGTTTCTATGCGGGTTTGGCGAATTTCGCTAAAACTTGCATAGGGCCGATTCTGAGGGTGTTACAGGCCATCTCCATGCTTCCGCGCGTGGCCCACTCCCGCCCCGTATCGACGAGGTCAAGGGAGGGCCCAAGCCCGGCGATAAGTGCATCAATATTGCGAGGCACATCGTTGAGAGGATAGAGATATGTAAATATTTCTAGGAAGATCTAGCGCACCCAATCGACCTCCTCGCTCATGACAGCCACATGCTCCTCGGGGCGCAGCTCACGCCCAGCCTACTCCTCAGGCACGTGGGAAAGAGCCTGGTCGGTCGACTCAGGATAATGAGATGCAACCGGCAGGGCAGAATGTTACAAACCGACTGTGGCAAAAAAGGACACAACGAAACTTACTGACAACCAGCTCTGCAATGCGATCCAGCTCCGCGTGCGCAACCTTCTCGCGTTCCTGGACCCGTTTCAGCAGCTCCTCCTGCTTGGCGTAAGCCTCCTCTAGGTTCTTGAAGGCGTCACCGCGAGTGTTCGCGATCTTCTTGGACTTGCTAGCTGAGACCTCCAATTTCTCCTTCAGCGCCACCAATTTGTCAATCTGGCTCTGCCACGTCTAGTTGGATTCTCGCAGCCGGAGCACCTCTGCCTTCAACCGGTCCACCTCCTTCTCCTTGTCCACTATCATGGCTACAGGATGATACCCGATGGTCAACAAAAACTGGAAAAAATCACACAATAGTACATGTCTGAACGAGAAATCTTACGCCCCAAGTCTTGTGTGCTCTTCGTCATCTCATAAAATGCTTTCTGCATAAAGAAGGAAGTAAAAAAGAGAACAAGCAAACCGACTAAGACAAAAAACACAAGAGTGTGAAGAGAAGCTTACCTCCAAAAAATGCTCAGCCTCTTGGCTTCGCCGAGCCCCTACTCCATCACCTCCACCAAGTGTTGAGCTTGGCCGAGGGAGACAGGGGCCGCATTGGAGAGCTGGGCTAGTATGGTATTCGACGTCAGTGTAGTCGGGGCTGGCTTGTAGCCAGTCACCAGCACCTCCTCATCATCATTAGCGGTGGCCTACGAAACCCCCGCCACGACTAGCTCGGCTTTGACGTCGCCCGCACCGCCGGATCCAGAGGCCACTGACCGCCCGCAGCCGACCACACAGATGCATCCAGCGCTTGCTTCTCTGGCTCCTCGACCTGGCCAATGGTCAGACCCGTCTGAGCATCACTCCAGTCCGGGTTCACACCGGATGTTAGCCGGGGCGAAGGAGTGGTGGCATCACGCTCGGCCGAAAACATCTAAGCAATCAGAGAGGTGGTCGGGGCACAGTGAAGGGACGATGACATAGCCGGCGGGGACGCATCCAGCACGGTCAGGGCATCCCCATCCGACGTGGTCAGGGTGGCCGCAACCGACTCCCCAGACGGAGTCAGAGCAGGCATGGCGGTGGCAGCGTTAGGGTCGTCCAGCAACACCGCCTCGCTAAAGGAGTAAATAAAACTCAACAAAAAGGGAAAGTCAACAAAACGAAAGGCTGAAGAGATTAGCGAGGCACATACACGGCAACTGTCGGCGTGGTGACCACCTGGCTCTACCTACACGGCTTCTTAGCGCCTCCGCCGACTAGAGCTGTGCTGGACACCACCCGCTTCCCCTTGGCCCTTCGACGCGCGCCGGGGGCAGGAGGTCCATCATCACCATACATGGCTACACAAATCCGAGAAAGCGTCAATGTCCGACTGAAAACAACAAGTTGATGAACAAGCGCAAAATAATATCCTTACCGTGCAGGTCTAACATGCCATCATCGCCCCGGGTGGGGAAGCGCTCCAGCTCCATCTACGGGTACTTCGGCAGCAGACGATCAGCCGATAAGTTGGGGAGCTCACGCTCACCCATGATGTCCTCCGCTAACCTTCGATGGAAGGCGGCCCCAGTGGTACGTCGAGCACAAGTAGCGCCAACCATTCTCCAGGTCCTCCTTCGAGACCATGGCAAGCCACTCTCGAAGGGCCTCGTGCGACATGTCCAGCCGGGAGGTTCGGGTCGGGTCGTCGATGCCGGATAGATGGCACATCTTGTGCGACCGCCGTTGCAGCGGAAGCACTGTCAACACCCGGATTTTTAATCCCAGATGCCTGTTATGCCATACATCGCAATCCCAGGATTACCATTTTTGCGAGACATAATAGAATTGGATACCATAGTACATCATCCATTACAAACCATAATAAGGTCTTACACAAATAGGGATATCATTGATCCAGTTCTTAATACAACTTCAAGCAGCGGAATACGTAATAATAACGGTAGCGTAGGCGAAGCTCCATCCTCGGGGTCACAGGCAATGCTGACGATGGGAGATGATCCTAGTTGTCGTAACCTTCCTGGGGTCCATCCTCCAGGTACTCCTCTTCATAGTCTGGCCACGGGAATAGCCAGGGACAAAGCCATGAGTACTCTTTAAGTACTCGCAAACTAATACTAACAAGTGAAAGGGGTTTTTGATAATAGGACACTAGGCTCTAGGGTTGTTTTGCAAAAGCCAGATTTATCTCTACTAAGCTGAGAAGCAAGAGAAGCTAGTCAAAATTTGATAACTCCTAAGTAGGAACTTGTATTTCATATCACAACTCTGTTGTGGTCAAGTCAAAGTCTCACTTCCTTTCACAAATCATTTTGAAAAGTCTGACGGGGGAACAGTATGGCCACTCCAACTGTCCATAACCGCGGACGCGGCTATTCGAATAGTTTGACACTCTGCAGAGATTGTACACTTTCACCACAACATTCGATACATCCGTCAGGAACAAATCCCGAATTCACCATACTCAGTATGCAGATAATCAATCCTAACCTTTCAATTACACGCCCTAGTATAAGCACCTCTCCTGTGAGTTTGGCCTCCCAACCATGACCAACTGTCATCTTGGGTACTGCACAGGTGTACAATCTTCACAAGGTAGCCTCAGCTCAGACCTTGGCCGTGAGGGAACTAATACTAAGGTATATAAGTTTCCAGTCAAGCCCTACCCAATCTTCGGGTATTGTGGTTGTACGATAAAATTGGAATGGTATCGCATCCAAACAACCATCAGTTTTATAAAGGGCTAAGTCTCATGCCTCAACATTTTCATCACCAAAATCATCAGGTGTTCGGAAACAAATGTCAAAACATCTCAATAGAATGATCCATCATTCTAAGGTTTTCATAACCATTTTCACCAAGTATTCCCATCTAATGTTGATCAAGTTTTATGCTTAGCACTAGCATCTATAGGTGGGGATAGGTACTAATGAGGGGTGGTAAACTAGTGGGGGTTTAACTAAGTTCAATCTCATGCCTTAGGATGACATCAAGATTTTCTAGCTTAGGCCAAATTTTATGCTCTTTATGCAACCTTCACCTATATCTTTCTAGAATCTACAAGTCACTTGAGTACTCTCTAAGGAAGTAGCTTTGATAAGGAAATAAAATAGAAAGATTGCAAATAAAACTAGGAGGGGGTAACAAGTGGATATCATCACATATGCTTAAGGCATAGGATTGGCATGGTAACAAGTAAGGGTTTGTTTGCATCAGTAGAATATATTGCAAGGGTTAGATTGCACATTCACTAGTAGTATTAGGCTTGCTAAAGTAGAGTATCTTGCAAGTGTTAGCTTGCCTTGTGCAGAGCAGTGGTTGAAGTTCTCCTCGGCTTCTTCTTCGTAGTATCTTCCTTCCTCCTCGTATCCTTGGTCGGTACTAGCGTCTATAAGTAAATACGATGTACACAATCACCAAACAATACGTAAATACTTGAAATCATCACACAAAAGGTCCTATAGATGATCTAGCATCATCACCAATATTACAAGATTAAAGCTTGGTTTAATTCTTTTTTATTTTTAGAAAAGTAATTTCTACTCATTGAAAAATTACTTAAGATTTAATATTCTCCAAACCAAACATGGGGTCATGTTGACACATGTCATCACCACATATTTTAGTCCATGGGAATATGATTTAAAGTGGTGTCACAATTTAATAAGGTTTTACCCTTTATTTTAATTAGTTAAAGTGGCTAGAAATGCCTATGTGGCATTCTTTTATTACTTGGTCAATATTTCTGTAAGCAAACCTATATATTTTTATATATTCTGAAAGGTATGGTTAAATGTGATTTTTGAGAGTTGGAATCAACTCAAAAGCTATTATTGTTTTAATTTGAAAATCTTTGAATGCAGAAAAGCTTTTGCCTTGTTATTTTTACCAAGGGTGATCTACAGATCCAAATGACTTGCATCCAACGGTCTTGGATTCAGCATTTCAAGACCTTTCTAACAAAATTAGTTTCATTCAATTTGGTGCACTAAATCGATCTGGGTTGATTTTTGAAACTGGGTACATAAGTGTGTTTGAAATAAAATGGAAAAGGTTTAATTCAAATAACTCGGCTGCGCGGGAAAGGTTAACGGGCCGGCCTGCTAAGCACAGCGCTTCCGCGGGCTGCGTAAGTGGCTGTCCCCACGCGTCAGTGAAACAGGGGGGTGCGAAGCGGTATGGAGCGATGTGGTGCGTTCGATCTGGTTCTAATCCAACGGTTGAGGGTCATCGTCGACGTTGGGCAATGCCGGCGAGACAGAAACCTAGCGCGGCCAGTGGGCGTCGTTGGGGGCTCACCGGGGTTCAGGCGAGGGTCGGCGAGGCGGGCAAACGACAAAGTCGACGACGGTGAACCTCCTGGTACCGGCAGCTTCTCCTGGGGCGGCTCGAATCGCTGGCTCCCTTCTTCTCCAGCAACGGCGGGCTCCGGTGAAATTCCGGTGCTACGCTGCTCGCCTTGCTCCGGGAACAGGGTGGAATGATCAGTGAGGAGAGGGTAGTGAGATGGTGTGCTCAATTCGGCTAGGGGTGGCCTCTATTTATAGTGGTGATAGGGGACCGACGGGGCGCAAGGTGAGCTCGTCGTGGTCGATGGTACAGACGGCTATCGGCATGGGCGACGGTAGGGGGCGGTGCGGTGCTCCCTGACGATGCTCAAAGACACGGTGGCGAGACATGGGGCAGTGCGGTTTGGCCGGAACGCGACGATGCTTTGCGCGTGCCCGACGGATAATTTAATGGCGCACAGCGCGCGTGGTCCGCGCGGCGGCGAACGAGCGTGTCTGCGGGGTTGCTGGGACGGTGGTGATCACGTATGCACGCGGCAAGGGCGGCGCGCGGTCTGTGGGCGTCGGTCGAGCGTGGCGCATGGGGCGTGCTCTCGGCATGGTTGCTGGCGAGGTTGGCATGGTGCGTGTGTGTGGTCCATTGGCTGGCAACGTTCGAGCGCTGGACAGGGAGTGGTGGTGGGGTGTTGGCTTTCTCCCAGACATGCTGGCTAGGCTTGTTTCTCCTCCTAGCTTGCTGTCGACATGGGGGTGACAAGGGTGCATTCGGCCTGCTCACCATTGATGGCAATGCCAAGCTTACAGTGATGCTAAGGGTGTGCAATTGAGCTAGATGATCTACTAAAACCTAGTTGTAACCAGAGAGGGAACAAGTTAGGCTTCAATCACTGCTCACAATAGTGTTTGGATTTTGTTTGATTTGTGTCTGCCAAGTGTTTGATGAAATGGCCGCAAGAACTCAAGTTTTGAATTTTGAAAAGATTTTTGGTGGGTGTGCTAGGTTGGTGCTGGTGAGTCTGCAGATGCTTGGGTTTTGAAGGTTGAGATTGTTTGACTGGTTTTTGAAGAAGTGGGATCTTCCCATATGATAAAGATTCAATTTTGAATTGTCATTTAAACTATGCATTGAAAGTTTCTGGATGATCACAAAGTGGGTCTTGATACTTTGTTATGAGTACAATCAAGGGGTGCAAAGATCCAGAAAAGTTTCTGTTAGGTTCTGAAAGTTTGAGACAGCCAAAGTAGGCATGGGAGTTAAATTGGTCAAAATGACCATTCCCTTATTTTATTTGTTTTGATTTACTCGTCTTTGGGAAAAGTGTGGGAAATGTTTAGATGATGTTTATTTCACCTAAGCATCCCTTTACAAGCAATGGAACACAGAAACAAGGTGGTTCAAAAGAATTCAAAATGAAATGCATACTCACATGCATGCTTCCATAATTTTATTTAGAAAAGTTTTTGTTAACCCTAATTTTGATGATTAGAGTTTGATGATCCAAGTTTAGTATTTTTGGGATGTTACAAACCTTCCTCCCTTAAACAAAATCTCGTCCCGAGATTTGAAAAAGGACGAAAAAAATTACCTAGGATTTGAAGAGATCGGGAAACTCCGTCCTGATGTGATCTTCGCGCTCCTAGGTAGCTTCCTCTTCTGTGTGGTTGCTCCACTGAATCTTGAGAAACTTGATGCTTCAGGTTCGGGTAGTTCTGAAGGCTTCTTCCAAAATACGGATGGGTACTTCAGGATAGGTCAGGTCATCGTTGATCTCTATGGTCCGGTGGTCGATGTTCTTGAACACTTCAGTCTTCTCTGGGTCTTCGAGACACTTGCGAAGTAACGAGATATGGAACACATTGTGCACTGTGGACATCTCTTCGGGTAGTTCCAATTGATATGATACTTCTCCTCGATGGTTCAAAATCTTGAAAGGTCCGATATATCTGGGGGCTAACTTTCCTTTGATTTGGAAACGCTGCATTCCCTTCAATGGCGACACTTTCAGATAAACAAAATCTCCTATGTTGAAGGCGATGTCTCGATGTCTCTTGTCGGCGTAACTCTTCTGTCTGGATTGGGCAGTCTTCAGGTGCTCACGAATCTTGTGAACCTTCTCTTCTGCTTCTCGTAGGATGTCGGGTCCGAAAATCTGACTCTCTCCTACTTCCGACCAGTTCAAAGGGGTGCGACACTTTCTTCCGTACATGAATTCAAATGGGGACATTTGCAAACTAGCTTGATAACTATTGTCGTAAGAAAATTCTGCAAACGGCAGACAGTCTTCCCACTTGGATCCATATTCTAACACACATGCTCTCAGCATATCTTCGAGTATTTGATTTACTCGCTCCGTTTGTCCATCTGTCTGAGGGTGATACGCGGTACTGAAATCTAGGCGGGTTCCTAAACCTTCTTGGACTTTCTTCCAGAATCTTGAGGTAAACTGAGTTCCTCGATCCGATACGATGTTCTTGGGGACTCCATGCAAACTAACTATTCTAGCGATGTACAACTCCGCTAGTTTCGAACTCTGATATGTGGTCTTGACGGGTAAGAAATGGGCGACTTTGGACAATCGGTCCACTATGACCCAGATAGAGTCATTTCCCCTACTAGAAGTAGGCAGTACGATGATAAAGTCCATTCCAACGAAATCCCATTTCCATTCCGGAATCTGTAAGGGTTGCAACAATCCAGCAGGTCTTTGATGTCCTGCCTTGACTCGCTGACATATGTCACACTTGGCGATATAGCTTCCGATTTCTCGCTTCATCTTATGCCACCAAAATTGCTCTTTCAAATCTTGATACATCTTAGTTCCTCCGGGATGGATAGAATAAAGAGTATCATGAGCTTCCTTCAGAATAACTTCTTTCAACTCAGAATCTGCGGGTACACAAAGGTGTCCTTTGTACCACATAACTCCTTCTTCGTCTTCGGTGAATCCGGGTACTTTGCCTGTACCGATACGACGCTTGATTCCGTCGATAATAGCATTTCCTTTCTGCGCCTCTTTGATCTGGCTGATCAAAGTGGGTTGAAGTTCTATTCAAGCCAAAAATCCTTTACTCACTAATTCCATTCGGAAATCTTCCATCTCTTTGTGCAAACTTGGTTGCTCCTTCAAGATCATGGAGTTCAAGCGGCACGGCAATCTGTTAAGGGCATCTGCTACCACATTGGCTTTACCAGGGTGATAGTGAATGTCCAGATCGTAATCCTTGATTAGCTCAATCCATCTCCTCTGTCTCATATTCAGCTCCTTCTGAGTGAATATATACTTCAGGCTCTTATGATCCGAATAAATCTCACAACGGTTTCCCATTAGGTAATGTCTCCATGTCTTCAGGGCTAGAACTACGGCTGCGAGTTCGAGGTCATGGGTTGGGTACTTTTGGTCATGTTGCTTCAGTTGTCGAGATAGATAAGATATAACTTTGCCTTCTTGCATTAGCACACATCCGAGACCGATCTTGGATGCATCGCAATACACATCGAAGGGCTTCGTGATATCCGGAATGATCAAGATTGGGGCTGAAATCAATCTCCTTGTGAGTTCTTGAAAACTCGCTTCACATTTGTCGGTCCATTCAAACTTCTTGTCCTTCTTTAGCAATTGGGTCATAGGTCTGGCGATACTCGATAATCCTTCTACGAATTTGCGGTAGTATCCCTCCAATCCGAGAAATGCACGAACTTGGGTTTGAGTGGTTGGGGCTTGCCAATCTTCTACATCTTTCACTTTGGCAGGATCAACGGCAATTCCTCCGGCGGATACAATTTGACCGAGGAATCCTACCTCCTGTAACCAAAATTCACATTTGCTAAACTTTGCATACAACTGATGCTCTCTAAGGGTTCCAAGAATGGTCTTTAGGTGTAGCTCATGTTCTTCTTCTGATTTGGAATAAATAAGAATGTCATTGATGAAAACAACGACAAACTTATCCAGGAAGTCCATAAAATTCTTATTCATGAGATTCATGAAATAAGCGGGGGCATTGGTTAATACAAAAGACATGACTGTATACTCGTACAATCCATATCTGGTGGTAAAGGCAGTCTTGGGAATATCCTCTGCACGAATTTTGAGTTGATGATAACCAGTTCTAAGATCAATCTTAGAAAACACTCTTCCACCGGTCAACTGATCAAACAAATCTTCTATCTTGGGAAAGGGGTACTTGTTCTTGATGGTGACATCATTCAACTTCCGGTAATCCGTACACAAACGGTTACCTCCATCTTTCTTGTCCACAAACAAGACAGGTGATCTCCATGGTGACGCACTTGGTTGAATCAATCCAATTTCCAGCATGGCATCCAGTTGTTTCTTCAGTTCTGCTAGCTCTGACGGGTTCATACTATAGGGTCTCTAGGCTATGGGTCCAGTTCCAGGGATTAGTTCGATGATAAACTCGATACCCCGATCTGGGGGCATACCGGGCAAAATATCTAGAAATACATCGGGGTATTCACAGACTATCCGGACTTGGTCAATGGTAGGTTGGGCTATACTCTTGTTGCATTTGAATTGACGAGGTAAGGTTTCAGATATATGCTCGACTGATATTCCAGCTGTACTGGTCATGGTTATGGCTTTCTTGGCACAGTAAATCAATCCTTTATGTTTGGACATCCAATCCATTCCTAGTACTACTTCCAAACCTTTGGTTCCGAGTACTATCAGGTTAGCATAAAAATCTATGCCATGGATTCGGATAGGGATGGCTTTGCAAATTTGCCTTGCCTTGGTGGTTGATCCGGGAATTTGAACAATCATGACATGCTTCAGTTTGGTTGGTTGAATTTTACTAGTGCATGCAAATTCTTCAGTGACAAATGAATGCGATGCACCAGAATCAAACAACACTCTTGCAAGTACTGAATTAACAGAAAACATACCCAGCATGACGTCTGGCGCTTCCTGAGCTTCTTCAGCATGCATGAGAAAAAGACGGCCGTTGCGGTTGAGCGAATTCCCTGGGGCAAATCTTCTTCCTGGCTGAACACGACGCTGCTGCTGAGCTGGGGCATTAGTATTGGGGGCTTCGGCATTCTTCTTGTTGGGGCACTCGTTAGAGTAGTGACCTTTATTTCCACAGTCATAACAAGTCACTTGCGACTTGTCCTTTGCTGCTACAGGCACCGCATTGCTTCCAGTCCTAGGGGCAGTGTGGGTGTTGGTGGCAGCATTGTTGGTGTTGAACTTTGGTGGTGCACAGTTGAAATTGCTAGAGTTGTCGGGGTTGTTGTCATTTCCTCTGGGTCTAGGGTTTCCACGGTTGGGATAGGTCGGACGGTTCATTGGGGGTCTGTTGGTTCTCGAGGCAAATCTTGGAGATGGGTTAGGGCGATACTTTGGGGTCTGATGGGTTCTGGGCTGATGCAGCATGCGACGCTTGCGGTTCTCGTTGGCTTGGTTGATCTTTCCTTCCATCTGGATAGCAGAGTCTACAAGGGCTTCAATATCGGCAAAGGGGATATTGACTAACACCGTCTGCATCTCATCATGCAGACCATTCAAGAATCTCTCTTTCTTCTTGGCTTCGGTGTCAATCTCATCCGGGGCATACCTAGCTAATGACAAGAATTTGTCACGGTATTCCACTACAGTCATCCTTCCTTGCTTCAGTTCTCTGAACTCGTCTCTCATCCTCTTGATCAAACCCGGTGGTACATGGGTTCTACTGAACTTGACCTTGAATTCCTCCCAGGTCATCATCTGGCCTCCGGTCATTGCGTGAACACTGTTCCACCATGCCCTAGCATCTCCGGCTAGATAGTGGGTGGCGAACAGAACTTTCTCGTTGGCTTCCACTCCGACGACTTCTAGGTTGTTTTCCATGGTTTGCAACCAATCATCAGCGTCTAGGGGCTCTTCTGACTTAGTGAAAACAAGTGGGTTGGTATTCTGGAAATTCTTGAGCTTAGATCCATGGTTGTCCTGATTTCCGTGGCCTTGGTTGTTGTGGGCAAGCTGGGCTATCTGTTGCAGGGTAGCTAGGTTGGCTTGACGTTCTGCTCTTTCAGCTTCGCGGTCAGAAGTCAACATTTGCAGGATCTGCAACATCGGGTCCGGGGATGAACCACTTCCTCCGCGTGGCATCTGAAGATTGAGATAGATCATGAGAAAAGAGGGAAATTTCTAAGGTTTCGGGGACTTTGAAAAGTTTCTTTTAAAGTTTGACTCAGAGTTTTCTAGCAACTTGATTTTCATTCATTCACTCATAGCACACGATACAACACACACCACAACAAAGAAAAACAGATGGTTTTAAGAACCATTCTGAAAACTACGATACAGTGGGACCGAATACTACTCACTACGCTAGTGCTCAAGTGGTACTACTCCTCGGAATCGGTGGCTTCATCATCTTCATCATCATCAATGAAGGCGAAATCATCCTCATCGGTGAAGAAATCCATAGCCTGATCCTCCAGAAAATCATCATCATCGCTGAGATAGGAGTAGGGGTCTCCACGAAGGTCCTCTCCGGCATTCTCCCTTTCCTCCAACTGCATGTCTCTCTCGTGGATGGTCTCCTCCAAAGATGAGATGCAGTGGCGAAGACGGGCAATGATGCGCTCCTTCTTGTCGAGCTGACGGCGGCGAGACTTGCGATCCTTTGCCAGCATGGCGATGGTTTGATCCTTCGTCTTGATGATGGCAGACTTGTGGTTGGAGTAGTCACGGCAGTTATCCAACTCCTGCTGACGATCGTACATCATGAAGCTAAGGTGGTCCAATTGAGTCTTCAGCTCGGGGTGGTATGGTTGTTCCAGTGGTTGTCCATTTGCATCATGCCTTGGGCAAAACTCAAAGCAGGTTCCTTGATCTGATTGATACTCTGCCCACACAGACGGGCCAGACTTTCCTGCATGGCCCTGGCAAGTCCATCGAGCCAGTTGTTCTCTCTCAAGGTAAACTGAATTCCCTCAGCAGTGGGAGGTTCAATCTTTCCTCGGAGACTTGGCAAAAATTAGCCACTGCAGATCTTCTCCTCCTTGATCATTGAGCCGAGCTCCGAAGAACTCGGGGTGCGGACGCTCCAGAAGTTCCGAAAGCGGGTCCAAATCCCTCTCAAAGATAAGGTCTCCTCCATTCCCCAACTGATAAAACTTGCTGTACTTCACGTCCATCTAGAAGAATATAAGATGAGTAAGTTATTAGAGTGATCAAGTGTGTCAAATTTTATGTATTTTGCAAGAATTTTTTAGGAACATGTATTTTCATGAAATAATCAAAGGGATAAGAATGAGAATAAGTTTTTGTAAATATTTGCTTCCTTTGGTTTTGAAACTCAGTTTTTGATTCAAACGTCCAGTCTAGCTAGGGTCTCCTATGGTCAGGATGGCTCTGATACCAACTTGTCAACACCCGGATTTTTAATCCCAAATGCCTGTTATGCCATACATCGCAATCCCAGGATTACCATTTTTGCGAGACATAACAGAATTGGATACCACAGTACATCATCCATTACAAACCATACATAAGGTCTTACATAAATAGGGATCTCATTGATCCAGTTCTTAATACAACTTCAAGCAGCGGAATACGTAATAACAACGGTAGCGTAGGCGAAGCTCCATCCTCGGGGTCACAGGAAATGCTGACGATGGGAGATGATCCTAGTTGTCGTAACCTTCCTGGGGTCTATCTTCCAGGTACTCCTCTTCATAGTCTGGCCACGGGAATAGCCAGGGACAAAGCCATGAGTACTCTTTAAGTACTCGCAAACTAATACTAACAAGTGAAAGGGGTTTTTGATAATAGGACACTAGGCTCTAGGGTTGTTTTGCAAAAGCCAGATTTATCTCTACTAAGCTGAGAAGCAAGAGAAGCTAGTCAAAATTTGATAACTCCTAAGTAGGAACTTGTATTTCATATCACAACTCTGTTGTGGTCAAGTCAAAGTCTCACTTCCTTTCACAAATCATTTTGAAAGGTCTGACGGGGGAACAGTATGGCCACTCCAACTGTCCATAACCGCGGACGCGGCTATTCGAATAGTTTGACACTCTGCAGAGATTGTACACTTTCACCACAACATTCGATACATCTGTCAGGAACAAATCCTGAATTCACCATACTCAGTATGCGGATAATCAATCCTAACCTTTCAATTACACGCCCTAGTATAAGCACCTCTCCTGTGAGTTTGGCCTCCCAACCATGACCAACTGTCATCTTGGGTACTGCACAGGTGGACAATCTTCACAAGGTAGCCTCAGCTCAGACCTTGGCCGTGAGGGAACTAATACTAAGGTATATAAGTTTCCAGTCAAGCCCTACCCAATCTTCGGGTATTGTGGTTGTACGATAAAATTGGAATGGTATCGCATCCAGACAACCATGAGTTTTATAAAGGGCTAAGGCTCATGCCTCAACATTTTCATCACCAAAATCATCAGGTGTTCGGAAACACATGTCAAAACATCTCAGTAGAATGATCCATCATTCTAAGGTTTTCATAACCATTTTCACCAAGTATTCCCATCTAATGTTGATCAAGTTTTATGCTTAGCATCTATAAGTGTGGATAGGTACTAATGAGGGGTGGTAAACTAGTGGGGGTTTAACTAAGTTCAATCTCATGCCTTAGGATGACATCAAGATTTTCTAGCTTAGGCCAAATTTTATGCTCTTTATGCAACCTTCACCTATATGTTTCTAGAATCTACAAGTCACTTGAGTACTCTCTAAGGAAGTAGCTTTGATAAGGAAATAAAATAGAAATATTGCAAATAAAACTAGGAGGGGGTAACAAGTGGATATCATCACATATGCTTAAGGCATAGGATTGGCATGGTAACAAGTAAGGGTTTGTTTGCATCAGTAGAATATCTTGCAAGGGTTAGCTTGCACATTCACTAGTAGTATTAGGCTTGCTAAAGTAGAGTATCTTGCAAGTGTTAGCTTGCCTTGTGTAGAGCAGTGGTTGAAGTTCTCCTCGGCTTCTTCTTCGTAGTATCTTCCTTCCTCCTCGTATCCTTGGTCGGTACTAGCGTCTATAAGTAAATACGATGTACACAATCACCAAACAATACGTAAATACTTGCAATCATCACACAAAAGGTCCTATAGATGATCTAGCATCATCACCAATATTACAAGATTAAAGCTTGGTTTAATTCTTTTTTATTTTTAGAAAAGTAATTTCTACTCATTGAAAAATTACTTAAGATTTAATATTCTCCAAACCAAACATGGGGTCATGTTGACACATATTATCACCACATATTTTAGTCCATGGGAATATGATTTAAAGTGGTGTCACAATTTGATAAGGTTTTACCCTTTATTTTAATTAGTTAAAGTGCCTAGAAATGCCTATGTGGCATTCTTTTATTACTTGGTCAATATTTCTGTAAGTAAACCTATATATTTTTATATATTCTGAAAGGTATGGTTAAATGTGATTTTTGAGAGTTGAAATCAACTCAAAATCTTTTATGGTTTTAATTTGAAAAATATTTGAATGCAGAAAAGCTTCTGCCTTGTTATTTTTACCAAGGGTGATCTACAGATCCAAATGACTTGCATCCAACGGGCTTGGATTCAGCATTTCAAGGCCTTTCTAACAAAATTAGTTTCATTCAATTTGGTGCAATAAATCGATCTGGGTTGATTTTTGAAACTGGGTACAGAAGTGTGTTTGAAATAAAACGGAAAAGGTTTAATTCAAATAACTGGGCTACGTGGGAAAGGTTAACGGGCCGGCCTGCTAAGCATAGCGCTTCCGCGGGCTGCGTAAGTGGTTGTCCCCACGCGTCAGTGAAACAGGGGGTGCGAAGTGGTATGGAGGGATGTGGTGCGTTCGATCTGGTTCTAATCCAACGGCTGAGGGTCATCGTCGACGTTGGGCAACGCCAGCGAGACAGAAACCTAGCGCGGCTAGTGGGGGTCGTTGGGGGCTCACCGGGGTTCAGGCGAGGGTCAGCGAGGCGGGCGAACGATGAAGTCGACGATGGCGAACCTCCTGCTACCGGTAGCTTCTCCTAGGGCGGCTCCAATCGCTGGCTCCCTTCTTCTCCAGCAGCGGCGGGCTCCGATGAAATTCCGGCCCTGCGCATCTCGCCTTGCTCCGGGAACGGGGTGGAATGATCAATGAGGAGAGGGAAGTGAGATGGTGTGCTCAATTCGGCTGGGGGTGGCCTCTATTTATAGTGGCGAGAGGGGACCGACGGGGCGCAAGGTGAGCTCGTCATGGTCGATGGTACAAACGGCTATCGTCATGGGCGACGGTAGGGGCGGTGCGGTGCTCCCTGGCGATGCTCAACGACACGGTGGCGAGACGTGGGGCAGTGCGGTTTGGCCGGAACGCGACGATGCTCTACGTGTGCCCGGCGAGAATTTAATGGCGCACAGCGCGCGTGGTCCGCGCGGCGGCAAACGAGTATGTCTACGGGGTTGCTGGGACGGTGGTGATCACGTATGCACGCGGAGAGGGCGGCGCGCGGTCTGTGGGCGTCGGTCGAGCGTGGCGCACGGGGCGTGCTCTCAGCATGGTTGCTGGCGAGGTTGGCATGGTGCGTGCGTGTGGTCCATTGGCTGGCAACGTTCGAGCGCTGGACAGGGAGTGGTGGTGGGGTGTTGTCTTGCTCCCAGACATGCTGGCTAGGCTTGTTTCTCCTCCTAGATTGCTGTCGACATGGGGGTGACAAGGGTGCATTCGGCCTGCTCACCATTGATGGCAATGCCAAGCTTACAGTGATGCTAAGGGTGTGCAATTGAGCTAGATGATCTACTAAAACCTAGTTGTAACCAGAGAGGGAACAAGTTAGGCTTCAATCACTGCTCACAATAGTGTTTGGATTTTGTTTGATTTGTGTCTGCCAAGTATTTGATGAAATGGCCGCAAGAACTCAAGTTTTGAATTTTGAAAAGATTTTGGTGGGTGTGTTAGGTTGGTGCTGGTGAGTCTGCAGATGCTTGGGTTTTGAAGGTTGAGATTGTTTGAGTGGTTTTTGAAGAAGTGGGATCTTCCCATATGATAAAGATTCAATTTTGAATTGTCATTTAAACTATGCATTTGAAAGTTTCTGGATGATCACAAAGTGGGCCTTGATACTTTTTTATGAGTACAATCAAGGGGTGCAAAGATCCAGAAAAGTTTCTGTTAGGTTCTGAAAGTTTGAGACAGCCAAAGTAGGCGTGGGAGTTAAATTGGTCAAAATGACCATTCCCTTATTTTATTTGTTTTGATTTACTTGTCTTTGGGAAAAGTGTGGGAAATGTTTAGATGATGTTTATTTCACCTAAGCATCCCTTTACAAGCAATGGAACACACAAACAAGGTGGTTCAAAAGAATTCAAAATGAAATGCATACTCACATGCATGCTTCCATAATTTTATTTAGAAAAGTTTTTGTTAACCCTAATTTTGATGATTGGAGTTTGATGATCCAAGTTTAGTATTTTTGGGATGTTAAAAGCACCCGGCGAGCCATCTAGGAGAGGGTGATTTCCTGGGCGGTGAGTTTCTCCTTCTCCGCCAGCACCTTCACCCGCGTGGCCATCTGGTCGATGTCCTCCTGGGCACCCAACCCCTTTGTGGTCCAGCCCTTCCGGGTCGATGGGACGTTGGCGAAGACTGGGATCTAGATCCAGTCAATGTCGATGGCATTGCTCACATAAAAATATGAGCACTGCCACAGCTTCACTGTGTCAGGGAGGTCGAACTGCGGCATCACCGAAGTGCCCCGCGATAGATGGCGCAACAGTTAGTCTCCACCAGTGGCTCGCCCTGGCGCACCGTCTGCGCCTTGAAGTTGAATAATTTGAGGAAGTTCGCCGAGTCGGGGCGAACTCTTAGGTATGACTCGTAGCAGGCCATGTGGTGTGACAATTGCGCAATGGTGTTACCCCAGATGGTGAAGCTAGAGGTCGAACATGGAGAACATCTCAAGGACAAAGTCGCTCACCGGCAAACTTAAGTCATGGGAAAAGTGAGTGAGGAATACAACGGCCTCGCCGGGCTTGGGGTGTGGAGCGCGCTTCCCCTCCGGCGCAATCCGGTGCTTCAGCAACCGTTATGGCGGGAGGAACTTCGCCCTATGATACTTGTAGATGAGATCCTCCATTACGAAAGAGCCGCAACACTCTCCGCACTACTCCGGACTCATCTATGCAGGCGGGGCGGCCGAGAAGCGAGGTCCCATCATTGCGCCGGCTTACGATGGCAGTGGGAGAAAGGGAAGGAGAAGTGTGCAAGGGCGAGAAGGGCAAGAAGAATAAGAGCAGGAAGAAAGCGAAGTGGGAGAAAGCCCCATTCCCGTGGCCTTATTTATTGCCGCGGGCTGAGTGCGCCCCCTTCGCTCCCCTCCATCACGTGGTAGACAACCACCCCACTCCCCCGTGATGATTTGACTGCGGTTCCAGTGTGGCGTGATCCCGTGCAGAAGATCCCGCAGCTATTATTGCAGGAGACGAGGCGTGCACGCAGTTCCTAAGAAATCGCAGCGGCAAGGCATGTGCACGGTTACCAAAAACTGTCGCCGTAGAGCAAATGGTCAAACTGACGCGACGTGTGTCAGAACTGCTGGTCGTGGCTTATGTAGGCACTGACCTCAGTGGCAAGGCGTCTCATCTACCACGCTCCGACTACGCTAGTCGGCTGCTGCCTTCGCCGTTTACACCCAGTGGGTGGCCACCGACTCCGTAGCAGGTTGAATCCAGCCGGAAAGCAACAAGCACATCAAACAAGTTTTACAGCCGAATTTCATCACCAACTGCTTCAGTTCTATCAATGAGCATGGAAGAACTTCTCAACAAGGCGAAGTCCCAACGCGCTCGGGGACTAGTGTCGGGGGGATGACCCCCGGGTGGTGTAAACCAGGCCTAACTGGCCTGCTCCAGAAGTACTTGGCCGGATGGCTGCAAGACAAAGGATCTCCAGCCGGGTGGACTGCTCCAACCGTTCCGCCCTCAAGCTTCCTCGGCTGGCCCGTCTAGCCGGATGACCAGAAGAACCGGCTAGGTGGCCGTTTCCACCCGTTCGCCTCGAATTCAATGGTGAGGATACGGAGGGTTGACGCTTCTTGCTGAGCGAGCCTATGGATCCTCACATCACCATACAGGCTGGCGCGCCATCCTGACGGTGCTAGAAGACAACCGCACTAAGCGGGGCAAATATGGAAGCAGAGCATACCGCTGTTAGTTGACCGCTAAAGCATCGGCTGACCGCTAAAGCGATGTATGATGCCTAAAGGATTGGTGCTGGGACACTGTAGCATTATCCCCCATGTACTAATAGGCTGACTAGGTCCTGGTCCATCGGCTGGACCCTGCCAGCTGGCCCGCTTTGTAAACCCAAAGCCCAAACAGTAAACCCTAGAGCCCATATTGTAACCTACCTCTCCTAGCCAGTATATAAGGGAGGGTAGAGCTAGGGTTCTGGGGAAATTCAGATTCTCCTCTAGTCCATCTTCTTCCTGTAGCTCTCCATAGTTGCTAAGGAAACAACTCCAGGAGCACTTGTATTCGGCATTCTCCCCTGACATAGTGGGTCCTTGTAGGAGTAGGGATGTTACCTTGTCGAGAGGGCCCCGAACCTGGGTACATCAATGTGTTTGCAATTTCTATGCCCAATCCGTTGCGATAGCCATCGATTGCATCCTGATTGTCTCTCTTAAGCCATCCCTGATGGTACTGTCGTGTTCCACACCATGATAATGAATGCAGAACGGATTTTACTCAAAACAAATGCCGATCAGTTGTATTCTAAATTCAGAAAGGATACGAATAACAAAATAATAGACTCGTGTCTTATAGTCATCCAAGTGTATAAGGACATTGCGATAAACAAAATTATATAATACAAAATAGTTTCAACATCAATCATATAAAACCATTCAGTTAGTTTTTTAGGTTGGATAATTGCCACATCAAACTAAAATTACTGAAATAGGTAACCTAATTTTATTCAGATGTATATATAACCATTTCCATATTTGCTTCAAAATTCAAAACCATATTCGTATTTTTGTTTTGCAAAACAAATCCGGATATTTACCACATCGATATCTATATTCATACAGATCCGAATATTACCGACCGTTTCAATTTCCCTGAAGGGCCTAGTTGTGGCGGAGCTCGTCTTCGGGAAAATCTGGAGGTCCTTCCTCGTCTTCCAAGCCGTCACGACAAGATGAATATGGGTGTCCTTGTTCCACTTCTTGGATGTGAAGCTCTACGGGAAGGTGGAGTGGGTGCTCGTTCGCTTGCTTTGGAAGCTGCACCCTGTGGAGATTCCCAGCAAAAGCCTTGTTACTGATGCTACCCTAGGCTAGAGAGGCCACTCCACGCTAGGGTTCGTCCGTGAATCTTCTTCCTCCAGACAGATATGGCTTTGCGAAGGGTATTCGATCTCGGTGTGCGATTTGTCGCCGGATACACCTCAAGTGGTTTCGTCCTCGGTGGTGCTACAGGTGCCCGTGCCTTTAGGTCATTGTCTACCAGCGGTGAAGACAAAGGACCTGATTTGCTCCAATTTTATTGTAGAGGTCCTGTTTGCAAAGTCTGAGGACTGGTCTGTAATCTTCTTTTCATTTGGGGTCCTTTGTGTATTTTTTGTGGGCACAACTTGATAATGCAATTTCCAGGCCCTTCGGGACCTTTAGGGGATATCTAAACAAAATTATACTATCAATCCAATTACTAGAAGTTTAAACTGATTGAATTCAACAAAAAAATAGCGCGCTATTTAACGCTATTAGCGCCGCTATAGCATTTTTAGGAGCTGGACGCTATGCTATGTATTCAAGAGGCGCTATGGCGCTACACACACTAAATACGGCGCTCGCTATTTGATGTTATGTCGTAGCGGCGCTATTTTTTTGTTGGTTTTTTTAGTAGCCCGTTCCCTATTTTGACCCATTTTGGTCTAGTGGCATACGCTAATCAAACTAACCCTAATAGGGAAACATGCTTATGCACATAACGTCAGTTCCTAGTTCGTCTCCTCCGCTGCCTTAGAGAGGCGACATCGCAACAACGGATGCCGGCTTCGTCTGGAATCAACATGCCTCCGCCTAGAATTGCCTCCGCCTTGGACGCCTTCACGCCTAGCTTCAGTGCTTCACGCCTTCACCCTACCTCCGTTCCCCTCCTTCAATCTATCACCGACAATCCCTGCATTGGATGTCAACTACGTGTCTGACTCTATGTTAGTGTGTGTGAATTCTGAACTATGGTTGTGATTTCGGCTATGTGATATGGAGTTATGAACTATGTGAACTATCTATAGTTGATGTTTGGCTACAGAATGTTATACCCGTGGTTTTATAGCTGCAGAATGCTGTATCTACGATTTTATAGCTGCTGAAATCCTAATTGTTTTATACTTTTTGTGAAACGCTATTTTGAAAAATAGCACGCTATTAGCGTTCGTAGCGTTTTTTTAAAGACCACGCTATTTAAGTTAGCGCACTATTTTTTTGTTGATTGAATCAGTGAGTTTTGGTGTGGATTCAGCACTGATTTCACAATAGGTAATGGACTAGAACCAAATGAGTGGTTGTTGTTGTTGTACTAACATTAAAAATAATGATGCATGCATCTGAAGACGTATTTTTTACCAAATCTGCCCAGTTTGACCAACTTCAACCGCGTCTGCCCTCCGGGCGAAACTAATTTGGAATCTGACCCCTCACGTCGGCGCCACTTCAAACGGCGCCGACCTAACACAGGTCGGCGATGGCGCCGAACTTGCCACTGGGGCGGGAGCCTGGATGACGTGGCCGCTATGTCGGCGCCGTTTCAACTGGCGCCGACCCTAGGGTTATACCCAATCGAGCAGTTTCCCTTTCCCAGCCCTCCCATTTCCTCTTCCCAGCCGCCACAAGCTCTCTCTCTCCTGTTTTTTGCCCCTATCTTCAAATCTAGTTGAAACTCCAAGATTTCTTGGATTGGGACCATGGCAAGTCTTCTTAGAGGTAATCTCTCTCAAATCCCCTTTGATTCCACCTATTAGAATGTCTAATTTGATCTCATTTATCTCTTTTTTGTTGAAACCCTAGAAGATCATAGATATGTTATTTAGATATCTTTGTAAGTAATATTTGTTTGAATATATTGTAGCTAGTGTATGCATGCATTTGATAGGAGCTTTGTCTTAGTGTTTGCTAATTTAGTTTACATATGACAAAACAAAAATATGCACATGTGGAAATATATTTGTAGGGATTCATTTCCATAGATTTTGCTAGGGTATGTATGCATTGGATATGAGCTTGTCTTAGTGTTTGCTATAGTGTTTACTAAGTTTGGAAGCACTTCAATGGAAAATTAGCCGGTTGTATGATAATATAGCTTAGGATATTATAAGTGAAGGGTTTCACGGCATAGTAAATCAAAATTTTCTACGGATGCGAATAGAGGGAAAGCCAAGATCTAATATAGGAGATGCAATCAACGAGAGAGATTGGATTAGATCTTCATACCCTTGAAGATTCGCACAGCGGAACGTTCGTCGGAACGTGGGTGATGTAGTCGTACTCGCTTCTCCTCCTCGCGATCCGATCCGATCTAGCACCACAAGTGGCGGTGCCTCCGTGAGATTCACACGTGCAGCACCTCGACGTCTCCTCCTTCCTCGGACCAGCAAGTATGGTGGAGAGATAGATTGGATCTACAACACGACGGCGTGGTGTATATGGTGGAGAATTTCTGCAGCAGGGCTTCGCCTACAAACAGTCGGGAGGGAGAGAGGAAAGCTAGCAAGGCGGCTAGGGTTTGGAGGAGAGGTGTGGGGGGTTGGTGCGCCCCCACCCCTCTTTATATAGAGGGGGGCGCAGCCCTAGCCCCTCCCCCAAGCCCAAAGGATAAGGAGTGGGGGGCATGGACTCTCCCCTCTTCTAGAAACCCTATCTCTAGTTTAAACGATTTAAACTCTCTAGGATCGGCTGGGCCCTATGGGGCCTTGTGCCCCTGGCCCAATGCGGCCAGGACACTCCCTCATAGGCCCATGCCCCCTCCTGGAAGGTGGGGCCACGTTGGTCCCCTTCCGGAAGGTTCTATAAGCTTCCGGTACAATACCGATTAACCCGGAACAATTCCGAACTCCAAAAACTGCACTGCCTTATATGAATCTTATTCTCCGGACCATTCCGGAACCTCTCGTGATGTCCCGGATCCCATCCGAGACTCCGAACAAAAATTCATAAACCAATTATCCAATCTATCCTAGCGTCGAGATACGTTAAGTGTGTGACCCTGCGGGTTCGAGAATATGCAGACATGATCTTCTATCAATAATCAACAGCGGGGTCTGGGCACCCATATTGACTCCCACACATTCATCGATGATCATATCGGATGAACCACGATGCCAGGATTCAATCAATCCCATATATATATTCCCTTCGTCTCGCGATATTTTACTTGCCCGAGATTCGATCGTCGGTACCGTCATACCTAGTTCAATCTCGTTCACAGCAAGTACTTTACTCGTTCCGTAATCCGATATCACTTTGTGATTAACTCCTTAACCACATGCTTGCAAGCGGTGTTGATATCGATTACCGAGTGGGCCTGAAGTATATCTCTCCGACTTGGGAGGGACAAATTCCATCTCGATACATACAACCCAACAGATACTTTCCGATCACCTGAGAGACACCTTTATAATCACCCTCTCATAGGATGACGTTTGATGACCTCAAAGCTTTCTTCCGATACCAGGGAGTTGTATTATCTCATGGTCTAAGGAATACAATATTTGACATAGGAAAAGCTTCGCAAAGATGAACACGATGATACGATCTAATTGCTTCGCTTAGTTTGGGTCTGTCCATCATATCATTCTCCAATGAAATGATCTCATTATCAATTGACAACTCATGTCTATGGTTAGGAAACCTTAACCATCATTGATCAATGAGCTAGTCCTTAGAGGCGTACCAGGGACACGGTGTTGTTCACAAACCACACAAGTATTAATGTTTCCGCTTAATACAATTCTAGCATGGAATATAAACTTTATCATGAACAAGAATTATAATAATAACATCTTTATTATTGCCTCTAGGGCATAATTCCAACAGTCTCCCACTTGCACTAGAGTCAATAATCTAGTTTACATCTGGCAACAATCTCACACCCATGGCACTGAGGTGCTGATCATGTTTTACACGTGGAAGAGGTTTAGTCAATGGATCTGCGACATTCAGATCCGTATGTACGTTGCTAATCTTCAGATCTCCATCTGCTATATAATCTCGGATTATATGAAACTTGCGGTTGATATGCTTGGTCTTTGGATGATATCTTGGTTCCTTAGCGAGTGCTATGGCGCCAGTGTTGTCACACAATATCTCCAGTGGGTCCAATGCACTTGGAACCACACCAAGCTCAGTGATGAAGTTTCTGATCCAAACTCCTTCACTTGACGCTTCTGCAGCAGCCATGTATTCCGCTTCTACTGTAGATCCCGCGATCACGCTTTGCTTGCAGCTTCTCCAGCTCACAGCTCCTCCATTCAAAATATAAACGTATCCTGTCTGAGATTTGGAATCATCCTTGTCGGTGTCAAAACTAGCGTCGACGTAACCTTTTACGACAAGTTGTTCATCACCCCCATAGACTAAGAACATTTCTTTAGTCCTATTTAGGTACTTTAGGATGTTCTTCACGGCTATCCAGTGTTCCACTCCTGGATCACTTTGATATCTGCTCGTCAAACTAAGAGCATTGGACACATCCGGTCTAGTACATAGCATGGCATACATGATGGAACCTATGGCCGAGGCATAAGGCACTTTGCTCATAGCTTCCCTATCATTTACCGTAGCTGGACACTGAGCCTTGCTCAATATCTTACCTGACAACATAGGTACTGAACCTTTCTTTGCCTTATCCATTCTGAACCTTTTCAGAACTTTGTCTAGGTATGTACTCTGGCTTAAGGCTATCAGGCGTCTTTGTCTATCTCTATAGATTTTGATGCCCAATATATAAGCAGCTTCACCTAGGTCTTTCATTGAAAAACACTTGTTCAAATAACTCTTCACATCGTTAAGCATGTTGATGTCATTTCCGATAATCAATATGTCATCCACATATAGTACCAGAAACGTCACCGAGCTCCCACTCACTTTCTTGTAGATACAAGCTTCGTAGCAATTTGGAACAAATCCAAAGCTCTTGATCACTTGATCAAAACGAAGGTTCCAACTCCGAGATGCTTTCTTCAGTCCATAAATGGAACGCTGAAGTTTGCATACTTTACTAGCATCCTTAGGATCGACAAAACCTTCGGGTTGCATCATATACAACTCTTCATCAATGTTGCCATTGAGGAAAGCAGTCTTGACATCCATCTGCCATATTTCATAATCATGAAACGCAGCAATTGCTAATAAAATCCGAATGGACTTAAACATTGCTACGGGAGAGAAAGTCTCATCGTAGTCAACACCTTGAACTTGTCGAAAACCTTTCGCGACAAGCCGTGCTTTATAGACGGTAACATTACCATCCGCGTCCGTTTTCTTCTTGAAAATCCATTTGCACTCAACGGCCTTTCGGTCGCTAGGAGGGTCCACCAAAGTCCATACTTGGTTTTCGCTCATGGATCCCAATTCGGATTTCATGGCTTCTAGCCATTTCTCAGAGTCTGGGCTCATCATCGCTTCCTCATAGTTCGTAGGTTCACTGTCTTCTACTAGTAAGACAGTCAAGACAGGGTTGCCGTACCACTCAGGAGGGGCACGCGACCTTGTCGACCTGCGACGTTCAGTAGCAGCATCGTCCGAAGCTTCATGATCCTTGTCATTAGCTTCCTCTATTGTTGGTGCAGGCGGCACTGGAACAATTTCAGGTGCTGCGCTACTCTCCAATTCAAGAGAAGGTTCAATAACCTCGTCAAGCTCTACTTTCCTCCCACTCACTTCTTTCGAGAGAAACTCCTTCTCAAGAAAGGAACCGTTCTTTGCGACAAACACTTTGCCTTCGGTTCTGTGATAGAAGGTATACCCAATAGTTTCCTTAGGGTATCCTATGAAGACGCATTTCTCCGCTTTGGGTTCGAGCTTGTCCGGCATCAACTTCTTGACGTAAGCTTCGCATCCCCAAACTTTAAGAAACGACAACTTAGGTTTAGCACCAAACCACAGTTCATACGGTGTCGTCTCAACGGATTTAGATGGAGCCCTATTTAAAGTGAATGCAGCGGTTTCTAATGCATAACCCCAAAATGATAACGGCAAATCAGTAAGAGACATCATTGATCGGACCATATCTAATAGGGTTCGATTCCGGCGTTCAGACACACCATTGCGTTGTGGTGTTCCGGGTGGCGTGAGTTGTGAAACGATTCCACTTGCTTTAAGATGCGTGAGAAAATCATAACTCAAATATTCACCTCCACGATCGGATCGTAGAAACTTAATCTTTCTGTTACGATGGTTCTCCACTTCATTCTGAAATTCCTTGAACTTTTCAAATGTTTCAGATTTATGTTTCATTAAATAGATATACCCATATCTACTTTAGTCATCGGTAAAAGTGAGGAAATAGTGATATCCACCACGCGTCGAAACACTCATCGGTCCGCATACATCGGTATGTATGATTTCCAACAAGTCCGTTGCTCGCTCCATCATACCGGAGAACGGGGTTTTGATCATCTTGCCCATGAGGCATGGTTCGCATGTGTCAAATGATTCAAAATCAAGAGACTCCAATAGTCCATCAGAATGGAGTTTCTTCATGCGCTTTACACCAATATGACCTAGACGACAGTGCCACAAATAAGTAGTATTATCACTATCTACTTTGCATCTCTTAGCCTCAATGTTATGGATGTGTGTTTCATCCCTTTCGAGATTTAGAAGAAATAAACCATTTACAAGAGGTGCATGGCCATAAAAGATGTTACTCATATAAATAGAACAACCATTATTCTCCGATTTAAATGAATAACCGTCTTGCAATAAACACGATCCAGAAATAATGTTCATGCTCAACGCAGGCACATAATAACACTTATTAAGGTTTAAAACTAATCCCGAAGGTAAAACTAAGGAGAGCGTGCCGACGGCCATCACGTCAACTCTTGATCCGTTGCCAACGCGCATCGTCACCTCATACCTCGCAAGCCGCCGTCTATTCCGTAGCTCCTGTTTCGAGTTTCAAATATTAGCAACTGAACCGGTATCAAATCCCCAGGCACTACAACGAGGGCTAGTAAGGAAAACATCAATAACATGTATATCAAATATACCTTTGATGGTGCCAGCCTTCTTGTCCGCTAAGTACTTCGGACAGTTACGCTTCTAGTGACCCTTGTCCTTGCAATAGAAGCACTCAGTGTCCGGCTTGGGACCAGACCTGAGCTTCTACTCAGCAGGGGCATTGCGCTTGCCGCCGCCCTTCTTGAAGGGCTTCTTTGCTCCCTTACCTTTCTTAAAGGAGGGCTTGTTGACCATCAACACATGATTATCCTTCTTGATGTCCACTTCCGCAGCCTTCAGCTTTGCGAAGAGCTCGGTGATCGTATCAGTGGAACCAATCTGATTATGAGTCACTACAAAACTTTTGTAGCTGGGAGGGAGTGATTGCAGAACCCTGTCAATCTTGAGCTCCTCTGGAATCGTGCATTCCAGTTGCTCAAGGCGTTGAGTGTAGCCCGACATCTTTATGGCATGCTCACTAACGGAACTCCCTTCCTCCATCTTGCAGTTAAAGAACTTCTCAGAGATCTCATATCTCTCAGAACGGGCTTGAGTCTGAAACATGGTTTTCAGCTCCTCGAGAATCTCAAAGGGCCCGGGATAGGTTTCAAAACGATTTTGAAGTTTCGGTTCCATAGCAAACAACATGGTGCTCTTAATCACACCATAATCATCTTTGCGCGACTGATAGACAGCTTTCTCATCAGCCGGCGCAGTTGCAGCAGGGGGGTCACCTAACGCTTTCCCAAAGACATAGTCCTTTTGTCCGCCAGACAGAATGATTCTTAGATTGCGGAACCAATTGGTGAAGTTAGACCCATTGTTTCTAAGCTTTTCCTTCTCAGCAAAAACGTTGAAGTTGAAGTTGGACTTGGCCATGTGATCTACAGTATTGGAAAGTACAATTTAGACTATGTTCATGATAAATAGTTCAACTTAATCAAATTACTAGATGAACTCCCACTAAATTCAACATCCCTCAAGTTGTTTAGTGAACACGATCCAAATTCACCACACCTAATCCGATCATCACGAGAAGAGATGTGGTTTCAATGGTGGACAACAAAGTGTCGATCATATCATTCATATGACTCATGCTTAACCTTTCGGTTCTTGTGTTCCGAGGCCATGTCTGTACATGCTAGGCTCGTCAAGCTAGACCCAAGTATTTCCGCGTGTGCAAAACTGGCTTGCACCCGTTGTATGTGAGCGTAGAGTCTATAGCACCCGATCATCACGTGATGCTTGGACACGATGAACTTTCGCAACGGTGCATACTTGGGAGAACACAGTTTTTATCTTGATCTTTAAGTGAGGAATCATCTTATAATGCTACCGTCGCGATCTAAGCATAATAAGATACATAAAGGGATAAACATCACATGCATATAACTTTATGTGACATGGTATAGCCAATCCTCGCGCAATGATCTCCATCTTGTGCGTTCCGGCATGATCTCCATCACTCCACCATGATTTCCTCCACCACGAATAGCAACTACAACTATTGCTAACTACTTAGCGATAAAGTAAAGCTATTACATGGCGTATAAGAAGTTGACACACAGGTCATACACAATTATAAAGACAACCATATGGCTCCTGCCGGTTGTGTACTCATCGACATGCAAGTCGTGAAACATTACAAAACATGATCATCGCATACAATATACACATCACATCTTGGGCCATACCATATCACAGAAAACACTCCCTGCAAAAACAAGTTAGACGCCTCTACTTTGTTGTTGCATGTTTTACGTGGCTTTATGGGAGTAGATGCTAAGAACGATTCTTACCTACGGAAAGCCACAACGGTGATATTATGGTTGCCAAACTCCGGTGTTAATCCCATGACAACTATAGTGAGAGAAACTGACATCCACCAGCCGCATGTGTGGAACAAGCCACACGTCAAGTGCGGAGCCGGTCTCGCGAACGATGTCGCGTAAGGTTGGCCTAGACCGCTTCAATCTCACTATCCCGCGTCATAAGAAGAACACAAACAAGAGGCTTGCAACAGAAAACATCAACGCCCGCAACAACCATGTTGCGTTCTACTCGTGAATCACATCTACGCATAGATCTAGCTCTGATACCACTGAAGGGTTTCGCGGCATAGTAAATCAAAATTTTCTACGGATGCGAACAGAGGGAAAGCCAAGATCTAATCTAGGAGATGCAATCAACGAGAGAGATTGGATTAGATCTTCATACCCTTGAAGATTCACACAGCGGAACGTTCGTCGGAACGTGGGTGATGTAGTCGTACTCGCTTCTCCTCCTCGCGATCCGATCCGATCTAGCACCACAAGTGGCGGTGCCTCCATGAGATGCACACGTGCAGCACCTCGACGTCTCCTCCTTCCTCGGACCAGCAAGTATGGTGGAGAGATAGATTGGATCTACAACACGACGGCGTGGTGTATATGGTGGAGAATTTCTGCAGCAGGGCTTCGCCTACAAACAGTCGGGAGGGAGAGAGGAAAGCTAGCAAGGCGGCTAGGGTTTGGAGGAGAGGTGTGGGGGGTTGGTGAGCCCCCACCCCTCTTTATATAGAGGGGGGGCGCAGCCCTAGCCCCTCCCCCAAGCCCAAAGGATAAGGAGTGGGGGGCATGGACTCTCCCCTCTTCTAGAAACCCTATCTCTAGTTTAAACGATTTAAACTCTCTAGGATCGGCTGGGCCCTATGGGGCCTTGTGCCCCTGGCCCAATGCGGCCAGGACACTCCCTCATAGGCCCATGCCCCCTCCTGGAAGGTGGGGCCACGTTGGTCCCCTTCCGGAAGGTTCTATAAGCTTCCGGTACAATACCGATTAACCCGGAACAATTCCGAACTCCAAAAACTGCACTGCCTTATATGAATCTTATTCTCCGGACCATTCCGGAACCTCTCGTGATGTCCCGGATCCCATCCGAGACTCCGAACAAAAATTCATAAACCAATTATCCAATCTATCCTAGCGTCGAGATACGTTAAGTGTGTGACCCTGCGGGTTCGAGAATATGCAGACATGATCTTCTATCAATAATCAACATCGGGGTCTGGGCACCCATATTGACTCCCACACATTCATCGATGATCATATCGGATGAACCACGATGCCAGGATTCAATCAATCCCATATATATATTCCCTTCGTCTCGCGATATTTTACTTGCCCGAGATTCGATCGTCGGTACCGTCATACCTAGTTCAATCTCGTTCACAGCAAGTACTTTACTCGTTCCGTAATCCGATATCACTTTGTGATTAACTCCTTAACCACATGCTTGCAAGCGGTGTTGATATCGATTACCGAGTGGGCCCGAAGTATATCTCTCCGACTTGGGAGGGACAAATTCCATCTCGATACATACAACCCAACAGATACTTTCCGATCACCTGAGAGACACCTTTATAATCACCCTCTCATAGGATGACGTTTGATGACCTCAAAGCTTTCTTCCGATACCAGGGAGTTGTATTATCTCATGGTCTAAGGAATACAATATTTGACATAGGAAAAGCTTCGCAAAGATGAACACGATGATACGATCTAATTGCTTCGCTTAGTTTGGGTCTGTCCATCATATCATTCTCCAATGAAATGATCTCATTATCAATTGAAAACTCATGTCTATGGTTAGGAAACCTTAACCATCATTGATCAATGAGCTAGTCCTTAGAGGCGTACCAGGGACACGGTGTTGTTCACAAACCACACAAGTATTAATGTTTCCGCTTAATACAATTCTAGCATGGAATATAAACTTTATCATAAACAAGAATTATAATAATAACATCTTTATTATTGCCTCTAGGGCATAATTCCAACAATAAGTGATAGTGTTTGCTATGTTAATTATCCCAATGTTTGTAGATTCTCCGGACATGTGGACGGAGATTGCACGTCAGATGAAGTTTGTGGAAAGTACCAAAGGCAAGTATCCCAATATGTCATGGAAAGATGCTCCGGTGGTACCAAGATATCCGGTACCAAATTGTTGTTGTGGTAAAACTTGTCATATACAACAATCTAACTACCACACTATTGCTGGCCGCGCATTCTACCGTTGCCCCGATACACGCGTGAGTTTTGGTGTCTTCTGACATGGTATCTATCATACTTGATTGATCGTTGTTTGTTGATATGGTAAATTTTATTTGACAGGAACATTGCACATGCTATTTCTTCCAGTGGATCGATGGCCCCGAGTGTTATGATGACTATCTTCTTTCATCGGATATTAGCATTCTTTTGGGCCCAAAATCAGTTGAGAGGTGGAAACGCATTATGCGTCCTCCTCCATCTCCACCTAAGTATTGGAAATTACACGAGACCACACCCAAGGCTTCTCCACTTGTTTGGTGTGAGCACTGTCAAGATATGACATGGTGGTGTCCCCTTTACGGCCCCGACACTTTAGATGAGTCTTGGAAGGTTTTTGATGAGGAGAAAAAGAAGCATGAGGATGAAATAAACTTGGAGTTGCAAGAGATTGAAAAAGCACAGAAGGAGCGCTCAAGGAAGTACCGGTTAGAAGCTAAAAGGAAGAAAGAAGAAGAGACAAGGATTAAAGAAGAACAAAGGGAAGAGAAGAGAAGGAAAGAGTGGGAAGATAGCAAGGCTTGGTTGACCAGGACTGCTCGAGTCGCTATAACCCTAGGGTCGGCGCCATTTGAAACGGCGCCGACATAGCGGCCACGTCAGCCAGGCGCCCACCCCAGTGGCAAGTTCGGCGCCATCGCCGACCTGTATTAGGTCAGCGCCGTTTGAAGTGGCGCCGACATGAGGGGCCAGATTCCGAATTAGTTTCGCCCGGAGGGCAGACGCGGTTGAAGTTGTCCACTTTGGTCAGTTTTAGCAAAAAATACTCTGAAGACAATCCAAATAACTCGTAGGCAGTAGCAAAGCAAAGGCTGCGAGCTCTGATGTCCGATCGTTGCCTCACACAAGAAACCAACAAGGATCTCTGTTTTTTCCCAGCCAAGGCTGCGAGCTCTGCTGTCCGGTCGCTGCTTCAGACGCAACCAACAAGGGACGTTCGTCTTTGCTAGCCATGACTGGCAACTCCGTTGTCCGGTTATTTGCTTCAGACAAAAACCAACTAAGGCTCTCTCTTTTTGGCACAACCGGACAAGAAGAACAACAAGCTATGTACAGTACTCCATCCGTTTTAAAATATAAGATGTTTTAGGTTTACGAAGAGATTGTATCTAGACTTGTTTTAGTATACACACTAAAACAAGTCTAGATACATTCTCTTTACAAAGCTAAAACATCTTATATTTTAAAACAGAGGGAGTATATGCCAGTGTTTTCCAGGCTCCAAATTAGTCCTCAAGCGTGTGTACTGCTGTCGCTTTCTGTCTCTTGTAATGTAATGACTAAACCGAGATATATACTAGTAGTAGTAGATTTAATTTCACTGTGTTAAGGTAGTAGCAGAATGAGCGGTCACAAACACGCCTGCATTAGTGCACCTCAAAGAAATTTCTAAAATGTCTTGCCTCCATTCATGGCAATAGACAACTATTTTGTACGAGTGGTGGCCACAGAAACACACCGATTTAAAGGTAAGGACCATTAAGAAACAGTTTAACCAAAGTTATCTTCTAATGATATACTACTAAGGATCATACAATTCGATGGGTTTAAATAGTATGTAATTCTCTTTCTTGTGAGGTGAATACATAATTTGCAGCTCTATTTGGCCACCATGATGCATACCATAATATATTCATAATGATGGACATTATACCAATTGTGAAGAAAAAAAAGGCCCAACTTATTTTACAGTGTCCACACATATGAAAAAATATATGCTATTGCTGAATTTAAATGTAAAAAAGTGCTCTTGAGGACGTAGCAGACATTGTACGGTTCGATACTGTATGGCCATTCTAATTTAGCGTTTATGTTGTACGACTATTGTCGTATTTGCAGTAGGAACCCGTATAATCCACAATGATCTACTAGTTACCTTGTTATAAGATAGATGTGGTTGCCACTATGATAAATATTGTCAATATTTGCCGTATTCATTAATACTTTTACGAAAAATGTCATACTATAATTTATAATAAATTATAAAAGGGAGAACTCCATCCACAAAAATATCTAATACATAATATTGCCCATAATTCAACCCTCCTTTGTTCGTATGTTTATTATTATGGATTATCATGCGATCATGTCAAAGAGAAGGTGAATCTGATTTTAGATTTGATGTTGACATAAATTTATATGTGAAATAAAGACCACTTATTTATATGATCATATACGCAAGAATCCCACAAGGTAAAGTAAATAGAAATGTATGAAAATAGTCGTACAACATAAGCGGCAAATTAATTTTTCCATACAATATCTACTAAGCCCCAGAGCACATTTTCTAAGTTATCATACACTAGCAGTTGCATATAGTGGTAATAATTCACAAAACGTCATACGACATGTACAAGAGGTATCCAATGAAAGTAACTATGGATATTGCCAATAAAATTAAGTACTCCAAATGTAAATAAAATGTATCCAATAAACTATCCCTACGCATTTAAGCAAATTAAATTAAGTTGAAGCTTTTAATGATCTATAAACAATCAACATGGTTTAAGACTTCCCCCACAAAAAAACGTGGTTTAAGACTCAATAGGTATGCAATAAAACTCTTCCTACGTCTCAACAATCATATTACGTAATTTTTAATGACTTATAAAAATAAAAATAAATCTAAAACTTAATATTCCGAAATGAGAACCGTTTGCCCGCCATTATTGCACAAAAATACATTTCTAAAATTAGAGAAGCAAATAAAAAGTATCCAATGAAACTATGCTTACACTCAACCAGTGAAACATACTAAGGGCCTAAATGATTTAAAAAATAATTTAAATATAAACCAGAGCTTGGCATTTATACAGATGAGAAAGGAGTTTATTATTATGAGAAAAAAAAGAAGAAGAACTGGAGCAATAAAGAGGAGGAAGAGGTATCCACTTCCAACCGCGGTGGAGGGCTTTCGGAATCCAATTCCCCTATATATACCGCACCCATCCAGTCCAATTCACAATCAATTCCCCCTTCCATTACCGCATCGCCCTCCTCTGTCCTTTCCGCGCTTAGCTTTCGCCTCGCTAGGCTCCAGTCCTCACTTCTGTAGCCATGGCGGCCGCCGCGATGCAGCTCAACACCCTCGTGTCCAACATGTTCGCCACGGTGAGCGCTTTGCTATTTGGGTGCCACTTCTGCGGAATTTTAGTTCCTCCGGTGCAGGCTCGATAGTATTGGGGAATTTGATGTTTCTGCTTTTCGTTTATTTGGTGGGTTAGGGTTTGCTGGACGATCAGTTCCAGCAGCTGCAGATGCTCCAGGACCCGAGCGCCCCGGACTTCGTCGCCGAGGTCGTCACGCTCTTCTGCGAGGACGGCGACCGGATCATCGGCGAGCTCGCCAAGCTGCTGTAAGTGTGTTTCCTCTGCTCGCCCGCTTTGCCATGTTCTGTTTGATCAGATGTTTGATTCTTTGCTTGGGGATTCGGTTGCTGTGTGTGCAGGGAAAAGCCATCCGTGGACTTCGACAAGGTGGATGCTTTTGTGCATCAGCTCAAGGGCAGCAGTGCAAGGTGAGGGCTCTTTTGCTCTTCTTTTATGTCCTGTAGCATATGTGTTTCTGCAGTAGCATAGGAACTGTTGTTGTTGTGGCACATATCGGGTATTAGATCCCCATAAAACGGAAGGAGTTAGATTCATTGTAAGGCATCGTCATCCTGGTGGTGAATTATCACCTGTTTGATCTTTGTAGTGTTTTATGAAGTAGATCCGGCGAACGCGGTCCTTGATCGGACGGCCCAAAGAGTATAGATTGGCATTCTTCCGTTAAAAGTGGCGCTTCCGATCAATATGGGGAAGGATGAGACCCCTTTGTCCCTTGTAGTGATTTATCATGTACATCTGACAAATTTGATCTGTTCCGTACACATTGGCGGCATCTTCCAGTTGATTTGGGGAGGGGTTGAGATCCGTTTGGTGTGGCACTGTTCGTAATTTGGATCTGACAAATCATTTTGTCATTTTACTGTTTTGTGATTTAAATCCGACAAATCATTTTTTTGTTGTACTGTTTTATGGATTAGATCCTACAAATCATTTTGTCGTTGTACTGTTTTATTATTTAAATCCGACAAATCCTTTGGCCGTTGTAGATCCGGCAAACCACATGGCGTTTTACTGTTAATGGTTTAGATCCGACAAACCAGTTGGTTGTTTTATGATTTAGATCCGACAAATCATTTTGTCGTTGCACTGTTTTAATACTTAGATTCTACAAACGGTTTGGTCATCATAGATCCGACAAACTGTTTGGCGGTTCCATTGGGTTTATGCTTTAGATCTGATGAATAGGAACCGCATAGCACAATTCAGACAGCTCAAGGGGTAGTACTACAGATTCTCACATGTTGAGTGGTTCTTCCAAATAATCTTTGAGGGGTTGACGGGTTGATTCTGCCATTGTAGTGTTTTGAACTACTTGGATACTTTTGCATGCTCTGCCTTTGTTTAAGACTATAAATAGCAATTCCTTTTTTGGGTTTGGGGGTTTGTTGTAATGGCATAGGTTCACAAACCATGGTATCTGTAGTTTCATACACAAGATTTTCTAGAGTTAAACTCATATATTTATGGAAATAAAAAATATTATAATAAATAATTTGGTTATGCTTAGAAACTAATATTGTTCTGCTTTGGAACTAATATTATCATGCACAAACTATCCCATTGCCTAATCAATTTAGATGCATGTCATTTGTAGTATCCATATGATTTTTATCGAATCAAAGTTTGTGAGCCAATGAGTCTAGTTGTGTTTGCTTATATTGGGCTTTCTTAATTGTATTTACTTGGCTTGTTAACTCATATATGGATAATCATACTACTATATTTGTATTTGATTTGGATGCAGAAGTGAAGAGAAATGTCTACTATGTTATTTTTCATTTATTGAAGTAATTTAGTGGTACTTTCCTGATTGTATAGTATTGCATGTTGCAGTGTTGGTGCTCTGAGAGTGAAGAATACCTGCATCCAGTTCCGTGACTTTTGTCAGGAGAAGAGCAGAGATGGGTAAGTACCATGTATCATTATGTCAAAGTATTGTATTTTCTATGATTGTCTTATTGAAATCTTCATACTGAATGTGGCCTAGTGTGATCTACTCACCTACGGTAACACATTTCCTTATTATTAATGTTTATCAGAGTATTTGTCGATGCAATTGCATGTTCATTGCTATTGTAAACTGCTAAGTTTATCCAGTCCTTGCAAACAGAAATATTTGGCGACTCTACTGAGCTTGTTCGGTTAGGAATGTAACTGTTCCAGTACAGTTTTCTAGTCAATTGTCTAGTTTAAGAATGTTACATTGAATGTAGGAAACTTTACAACGCATGTTCAAAAATTATACGATTTAGACGAAAGCACCTGGGTCTTGTTTACAACACTGGCAGTATTATGAAGTTCATTTTGGTCTTCAAAAGGGAAACTAAGTTTCTCCATTTTATCTGAATATTGCAGCCAATTGATGTTACTTTCAGAACAGAGGTGTTGTTTTTTGTTACAGTTACCCCTCGACACTGTTAGATTATTTCCAGTTGAGCCAAGTGTATGTTTTGTTAGGAAGTAATGTCCAGAGTGACATTCATAGAGCTCCACCTCAGCAACTGTTAAGATAATCTTGCTAGTGCGAAATTTTATTCTAATGGAGTCAAATTGTACCGGCCATGATCATTTTTCACTAATTATTAACATGCTCCTTTCGTGAGCTGGTAATACAAAGGGGCTTCACAACTTACTTAACTGCTTTCCTTCTCAGGTGCCTGAAGACACTGGATGCTGTGAGGAATGATTTCTATGATCTGCGCAACAAGTTTCAGATCATGCTTCAGGTATTACCTTGTTTTTTTCCAAAACCGAGTAGCCATGTTTTAAGGAACTATTTTTATTCCAAATTTTGCTTGATTTGCAAAATATTGAACTAGAGAGAAGACAAGATGCTAATGGACATTAAATTACTAGTGATAACTGCGGAAGATGAACAAACATGGACATTGCCATCTTCATTTCCTTTTATGTAAATCTCTGTGGCCTTTGCAGTGCTAAATTGTTGGTTGTACTTAGAGGCACCAGTTTGTGTCTAGAGCAGTATTTAGGACTACTGGAAATGTGAGTTCAAAACTTTTGACTGTTTTGGGTATATCTGAATCTTATCTTCACATTGCTTGAAAAGGTCATAGAATTTTGCCCTCTCAATTTCTCACAGCATTGATAGACTTAAATGTTTAGTTTTCTTGTCTGGATGATGGGCATAATCAGTACTGCAACTTAGTATTTAACTCCGTGTCGTCGTTCTTAGTAAACTCATGTTCTTATGATGCTAGTTTCTCTTAATGGTTTATGCAACTGACCTGTTCTGTTTTCCAATGCAGCTGGAGCAGCAGGTCCAGGCCTTTTATCCTAAGCAGTAAGCAGGTCCAGGTCGCATGTTCTGACGGCACTGCTGCCTTTGAAGTCGTAGAACATGCTCAGCTTAGCTTTTATCTTGGGAGTCGTTTGCCTCTGAGGCCTGTAGCTGCTTAGTGGCAAGCTGGTCATTTAGTGTTGCCGATGTCTGTGTTACTGTTGGTAGCGTCGTTTTGAATTCTCAGTGGTCGAATAACAATCATCCGCTGTCACTATGCGGGTTGTCAGTGGTTAATCTGGCTGCTCAGTCCTGTCTATCCAGTTTCTAGGTCGTAGGTCTGCAGTGTAATCTTGACATAGTCGTGCCTCGTTGGTCGGTGGATCGGCTGTGGTTGTTATATGTTGTGGAGAACATTGCGATGTTATTCTAATGTCAAGTTATGCTTGTTGTTGGAAAACATGCGTGTACCATGATATAGCTTTCGAATTGCTCAGGTCAAGTTACATCACAGATTCTATTCAACCTCGAGTGAGACTTCATAATATTATTACCGTGAAGATGTTTTGCATCTAAGGGCACTTGTGCAGAAATTTCATGCTGGTTCTGTGTTAGCTATCCGGGAACAGTTCAATGCCCGTAGGAACCGAGAGAATATTATCGACATCTTGTGGCGAGCAAACGAGAAATCTGGGAGACTGAATGGCAAGATGTCCGAGCAAACGAGAAATCTGGGAGACTGAATGGCAAGAAGTCCGAGCAAACGAGAAATCTGGGAGACTGAATGGCTTTCTCCATAGACTGTTGTCCTCAGTTTCATCATGTCTGATTCTCCATCCTCAGTTTCATCTGGGAGACTGAATGGCTTTCTCCATAGACTGTTGTCCTGCAGACGTTGAAGCTGCACATGTTCCTTTTTTTTCCTCGAAACATTGCAGGAGAGCTGCTGGTTTCGTTCATAACTGAAGAGGTATTGCAAAAACTGAAGACCAAAAGGATAATGGAAAGGGAAAACTTCCACGGACAGGCATCTCCTGCTCAACATTACTACGTAGAAGCCTAGCTACTCCATTCAAGATAAAGGTAGAAGGCTACTGTGTCGGGATCGGCACTGCGCCCTGATTTCTCTAGGACTGCCATCCATGAGCTCATAACCGGCGCAATCTGATTGCAGAGCTGAATTAGCTGGGTGAAGACATTTTCCCGTTTGGCTGCACACATTATCTCAATGGCCAACACAAGCTCCCAATTCTCCTCGTGTCACTAGGTCCAGTTAATACATAGGGGCAAACGAAGCCTACTCTGCTGCTAATTCAAGAAGAATGTGTGCAAAGATATCATCGCACCGCAAATGGTCGAGCTGATGCATTAGGAAAAATAAGGTGTTCCTCATAAACTACGCTTCTAGCTGATCACATTTTTGAGTGGTTGGGATGTATCCAGAAATTATTATATGGGCCTAGCCCAATAGTTCTTACATCATGGGAGGTCAATTTGTGTGATATCTAACCAAAAATAGTACTCCCTCCGATGCATCCTGGGAGTATCTGATTTCTACTCCCTCCGTTTAGAAATATAAGAAGTTTTAGGTTTGTAAAGTAAATATATCTAGACACGTTTTAGTGTAAATATATCTACACTAAAACGTGTCTAGATATATCTCCTTCATAAACCTAAAACATCTTATATTTCCAAACGGAGAGAGTAGAAGTTTAAAAGGACTGAACCATGGGGTTTTGGGTGTTCCACCACACTGATTTCACGTGACAGATACTACTAGACTAGTTGGAAAAAAGGAGTGGTTGTTGTTGTATAAACAGTAATGAGCGCGTGTGTAAAACAAAGGATGCATGTATATAAAGACCATCCAAATAGGCTAGCTGTCAGATGATTAATAAAAAAGAAAATGCTGCGTGCTCTGCTGTCCGATCATTGCTTTGCTTCAGACAAAACAAACAACCTAAGAACCTCTGTCAAGGTTGCGAGCTCTGCCGTCCGCCCGTTGCTTTTGCTTCAGATAAAACCAACAACGCTCTCTGGTCTTTGCACAGCTACAGCTGGAATATTAACTAGCTACTTGGCCAAGATCCAAATACTGAGCACTGCTGTCATCCTTTTGTCTCTAGTAAATTAGCAGCAGTAGTAGAATTTGTGGGTCACAAACACTCGTGCATTTATGCACTTCAAAGAAAATTCTAGAAATCTTCACGTCATTCATGACAATTAATAAGTTGTATCCTCCAAAAATATAAAAAGGAAAATATGAAGGGCGATCCCTATACTACTCCCAACATTAACCCATTTTTTCTAATGAGAAACTAAAGAGATATTTCCTTAAGTCATTGTGGAAGAGACTCGTATCTTTAATCCCAACCACGTCTCACCTGGTAGGATCATATAATTTTGATTGTTTCAAAATCATATGTAATTTCTTGTGTTGTGAATATATGAATATATTTGTAGCTCTTATTTGGTCACCAAGATAGTCTACCATTATATGCTCATAACGATGAATGAACCATGACATGTTACCTATTATGAAGAAACAAATTCCCATATTAGTTTTTGCAATGTTTGTAAATAATGTAAAAATGTCCTACTGATGAAGTTAAGCGTGTGAATAAATTTAGAAAAAAAAATGTCTCAGTTGTAGTAGATATTGTACGGACATTTTAATTTGTCGCTTATGTTGTACGGACATTGTCGTATTTCTAATAGGAACCGACAATAACCCGTAGTAATCTAGCTATCTTGTTATTATTAATTGAACATTTTTCGCCATCTTACATGTCAAGCACCCCATCTGCTAGTTACAGTAACTCAGAAAACATCACAAGATCGCCGTGTCGGGACAATTCACAACGCCATGATCGCAGTCACCACTCACCACCATGGGATCGACACCCTATCCTGATTTCTCATTGAAAAAATAAGCCCATAATCCGAGTGCGGAGATGAATTAGCTGGGTGCAGAATTTTTTCCCATTTGGCTGCACACGTTATCTGTGGCCGCCTCACTCCGATGATCGTCCTGTCAGAACGCGACATGGTAGTCGCTTCATCTATAATTTTTTATATGTGTTTTGTGTACAATAAATATAAGTACTCCAAATGAAAATAAAAGGTATCCAATAAAACTGTTCCTACATGGTTAAGCACAAATCATATTAAGTAGAAACTTCTAATGATTTATAAATAGTCAACGCGGTTTAAGGCTTAAATGGCATGGAATTAAACTCTTCCCATATCCCGTCAATCATAGTATGTAAGACTTAATAAGACTTAACGATCTCACAATTTTTTTAACATTCTGACATGAGAACTGTTTTCCCATTTTATTGAGCAAAAAACGCATCTTAAAATTAGATGGGCAAACAAAAAGTAATCAAAAAAACTATGCCTACATTCGAGCAATCAAATAGACTAAAGGCCAGGACCAAATGAGCCAAAAATAATTAAAACATATAAATCTTAACTTGGCAAAAATAATAAATGAGAGCAATAAAGAGCAGGAAGAGGAGAGCCGTCCACTTCCAACCCTGATGACTATGCGGTGCGTGTGCAGGTGGTGGGGAGGGGGGTCTTGCGAGTCCAATTCCCCTATAAATACCACACCCCGTCAGTCCCAATCGCCATCTGTTCATACTCCTGTTCCCGCATCACTCTCCTCTCCTCGCTTATTTCCTCCTTGCTAGCTCTAGTCCTCGCTTCAAGTAGCCATGGCGGCCTCGACCCTTCGTGATGCAGCCATCTTGCTCGACGCGGTGAGGGCTTTACTATTTCAGTGCCATGCATCTGTGCGGAGTTTTAATTTCTTCTTAGGTGGACGTGTGTAACTCGATATTGTTGGCGACATTAATAAGTATTTTGACATTTGGTTTATTTTGCTGGGTTAGGGTTTGTTGGATGATAACTTCAAGCAGCTACAGGAGATCGTGGACGATAAGTTCCTTGTTGACGTCATCACCCTCTTCTTCAAGGATGGCGAGCGGATCATCGGCGAGCTCGCCAAGCAGCTGTAAGTGTGCTTCCTCTATTGGCTTGATTGTCATGTTCTATATGACCAGATGTTTGATTATTCGGTTGCTGTGTGTGTGTACAGGGAAAAGACCTGCGTGGACTTTGACAAGACGGTTGATTTTGTGCATCAACTGAGAGGAAGCAGTGCAACGTGAGGCTCTTCTCTCTGTCTTCTATGTCCTGTTCATATGTGTTTCTGTAATGGCAATGGAGCGACGGTTGTTGTTGGTGGTGCAAGTAGGGTATTACCGCATTAGATCCAAATAGATTCGGATAGGAGTAGATTCATTGCAAGGCGTCCAGTTATCTTGGGGGAGAATTATCGTTCATTTGATCTTTTTAGTTTTTTATGAATTGAAGTATATCCGGCTGGCGTGACCAATTTCTCGCATTGATCGGACGTGCACTGTGAGTGGTGCTTCGCATCAATATGGGAAGGGATGAGATCCGTTTGTTTGTCGCTTGTATTAATTTATCATGTACATCCGACAAATTTTGATCCATTCCGTACACGACCGGCAACATCTTCCAATTGATTTTGGAGATGTTGAGATCTGTTTGGCCATTCTACTGTTTCATGATTTAGATCCAACAAATCATTTGTCGTTTTACTATTTTGTGATTTAGATTCCACAAATAATTTTGTCGTTGTACTGTTTTATGATTTAGATCCGACAAATCCGTTTGGTCATTGTAGATCCACCGAACCGTTTGGACATGTTACTGTTTTGTCGTTTAGATCCGAAAAAACATTTGGCTGTTTTTTGCAATTTTATGATTAAGATACGACAAACCATTATACCGTTGTACTGCTTTACTAATTATCCTACAAATCTTTGGTTGTTGTAGATCCAACAAACCGTTTGGCCGTTTTATTGTTCTATGATTAGATCCAACAAGCCGTTTAGCTGTCATGCTAGTTTATACTTCAGATCTGACCTATATGAGCAACTTTGCATAAATCTAATGGGTCAAGAAGTAGCACTCCATATCCTACCATGTCAAGTACTTTCTTCCAAACTTTCAGAAAAAAAGTACTTTCTTCCAATTATTTCTGGAGGGGTTGACACTGTTTTAAATTATAAAGGATAGTTGCACATGTTTTGGTTTTGTTTGGGACAACTAATAGCAGATGTTTTTGTGTTTATGGGGGTTCGTTGTGCTGGTATAGGTTACCAAGCTTTGCTTGAATTAAACATTAAATATTTATGGAAATAAAAATTCTTACAGAAACTAATTTTATTATGCTAAGAAACTAATATTATTGTGATTAGGAAGTACTATTATTATGCACAAACCATCCTATTGGCCAATCAATTTAGATTCAATTATGTTTGTGGTATTCATGTGATATTTATGGAATCAATGTTCGATAGCCGGTGAGTCTACATGTCTTTGCTTACCTGGTTTTTCTTAGTTGTAGTTAATTGAGCTGTTAAGTCATATATGGACAATCATAGATAGTTAATTTGTATTTGATTGGGATGGAGAAGTGAAGAAAGAGAAAGTACTACAATGCTCTTTCTCATTCATTAAAGCAATTTGGTGGTACTTTCCTGATTGTATAGTATTGCATGTTGCAGTGTTGGTGCTCGCAGAGTGAACAACAATTGCAATCGGTTGCATGAGTTTTGTCGGGAGAAGAGTAGAGACGGGTCAGTACCTTGTATCCTTGTGTCACAGTAATATACTTTCTATCATTGTCTTACTGAAATGTTCATACTGAATGTAGCCTAGTGTGATATACTCATGTACTATAAGAACCTATTATTAATGTTATCTGAGTATTTATTGATGCGATTGCATGTTCAACGCTTTTGATACTTCTAAATTTATTCAGTCTTTAAAGGCAGAAAGATTGGGCTGACTGTACTGAGCTTGTTGGGTTAGGAATGTAACTGTTACAGTACAATTTTCTTGTCAATTGTATACTTTAAGAATGTTACATTAAATGTAAGAAACTATTCTGCACATGTTTAAAAATTACATTTGAAATGAGAATACCTGGGTCTTCTTTACGACACTGGCAGTATGGTCAAGTTATTAGCATTTATAAATCTGCAAAAAGGGCAACTTAGTTTCACCATCTTCTCTGAATATTGCGCAATTATTCAGTAAATAAATATATAAGTAGCTTATGTTTCAGTCTTATGAAGTCAAATTGTACGGCCATGAGCATTTTTCAGTAATCATTAGCATGATCCTTTCATGAGTTGCTAATGTATAGGGGCTTCACAGCTTACTGAAATGTTTTCCCTGTCAGGTGCCTGAAGACACTGGATGCTCTGAAAAACAATTTCTATGATCTGCGTAGCAAGTTTCAGACCATGATTCAGGTATTTACCTTACTATTTTGTAAATCTCGTGTTGAACTCTCTCAGTAGCATTGCAGTAAACAGGATTAGCCATCTCCAAAGGACTTTTTTTGTTCCAAAGTTTTCTTGATATGTAAAATATTAAACTAGACAGTAGACAAGATGCTAATGGAATGAATTCAGCTAATTTGCTGCATAACAACAATCGAAAATCATGATAATGAAATGAACACAGTTGAACTAAGCTGTTCTGTTTTCCAATGCAGCTGGAGCAGCAGGGCCAGGCCTCCTATCCTAAGAAGTAATCTGGAGCAGCAGAGTGGGAACCGCATGTTCTGACGGCGATGCTTTCATCTTGGAGTCAGTTTGCGTCTGTCGGGCCTGTGGCTGCATAGCGGCTAGTTGGTCATTTAGCGTCAGTTAATGTCTGTCGTCAGTGTCCGTTTTGAGTTCTCAGTGGTCAAATAAGAATCATCCGCCGTAGTTTTGCGGATGTCAGTGGTTAATCTGGTTGCCCAGTTGTAGCCAGTTTAGGTCGTCGGAATGCAGAAGCAGTGTCAGTCGTTCCTCATCGGTCGGTGGATCGACTGTGGTTGTATGTTGTGGAGAACATTGTGATGAAATTCTAATATCAAGTTATGTTTGTTATTCGGAAAAATGTGTGTACCATGATATAGCTATACAATTTCCCAGTTCAAGATATATTCTATTCAGTCTCAGGTGTGGTTTCACATTATTCATGATTACGTGGGTTTCAGACAAATGCTGCTCAATCAATACCCGGATGAACTAATGAGGCGAAGCAAACCAGAAATCGGGGAGACTGAAAAATTCGGAAACTTATTTTCTGCTCAGTTTCTTCAGATCATCATACCTGGTTCACCTCTGAAACATTCGGAAAGCCAGGAATGATTTAAGATTCAGAGATACTCAAGTAGCACTCCACTCATAAGATGAACACTGAACAAAGAACCATGTACGTTTTTCTGCAGGACATATTTTGGAGGTCAATACTCAGTGGTGGACATACTGGAAGGCCGAGATCAACTCCTGGAAGCTATTGATGCTATATCTTTCATTTCATTGATGCCTCTGACATCCCTGCTGCAATTTCTGGAACCTACCATAAAAGCTCACTCCACCTCTCCATATCTTGTCCCATCGAAACTCTGAAGCAACACTCTCCTTCGCCATGTTGAATTACTAGCTGCACATGTTTCCTTTTAGTTCAAAACATAGCAGGAAGAGGATCTGCGCCCATAACCAGCGCAATCTCAGTGCGGAGGTGAATTGGCTGGGTGCAGATATTTTCCAATTTGGCTGCCTCTTTCTCTAAACGGCAACACAAGCTCTCGATTCTCCTCGTGTCACTTGCTCCAACTAATACCAAGAAACAAAATATGCATGCATATAAATACCATCCAAAAATAGTTTGGCAGATGATTGGAAAAGCAAAGGTTGTCACCTCTGCTGTCCGGTCGTTGCTTCAGACAAAACAGACTCTTGCCTTTTCTAGCCAAGGTTGCAAGGTTGAGAACATATCCACTGCAACCGTGCTTCTTATGCACCCGTGCACCCAAATTCCATTTTCACATTTTAAAACTTTGAAAAATCTATAGAAAATAGAGTGTAATAAAACAATGAGTATATAACCCCTGTACAGTTTTTTTGACTCCATATTCAAATCACAGTCCGCGAAACAAAAATGACAAATTCAGTGTCAATAATGATAATGGGCCAAATCTGTGGCCCAATATGGATTAGCTACTATTCACCTAGATTTACCTTTTCTATTTATGAAGCTATGTTCCTAACATTGAACTGAAACTTTCCATCCTATTAGAGTTATATTATGTTTACATGCTAAAGCTGTTTTCAGAATTTTTGTCAACTTGTAGACGAGTGCATCGAGGTTGGGTGCACTAGGTGCATGACAAGCTATGATGTCTTGTCGTTGATGCGAACCAAGTGCTGGCTTGGTGGCTTGACCTCAGGATGGTGAGCTCGCCACCACTGGGTTCGAGTCGCAAGTGCGTCTGAATTAAACGGACTATTATATAGCTTGATCTTTGCACATTTTGATAAGAATATTGAAATGACAGCAGTGCTCAACGAGTATTTGGACTACATGATTGTGTTTCCCAAGCTCCGGATAGTCATCGAGTACCGCTGTCATTTTTTTCTCTCTAGTAAAGTACTCTCTCCATTTTAAAATATAATATGTTTTACCTTTTTCTCAAACACACGTGACGCATTTTAGTGTATAGGTTTCAGTAAAAATAAAACATCTTATATTTTAGGGAAGGGAGAGAGTAGTAGTAGAATGTGCAGTCACAAACACGCATGCATTTATCCACTGCAACCGTGCTTCTTATGCACCCGTGCACCCGTGCACTTCAAAGAAAAATCTTACGTCATTCATGATAATTGATTAGTATTTATACCATACCTTCCGTACATTGATAACAATTTATAAGTATTTTATATACTTACGATCATTTTGAACATATGCTTGCTAAGCGGTATTATTATTATTAGGGACATTATAACCGAGCCAATTTAGAGCTCTCTCACGCTATTACTGATTTTAGCCATTGATTCCCTGTTCTGATCAATTCTGGTCATCGGATGCCCCCTCTTCCTCGCCTGGGCCACTCATGGGCCGACCCGCCTTGAGTGTTTGTCTTGTTCTTAGGAAATCATAAACGTGGTAGTTCAAACATGGAGCTTGGTTGCCTACACTTCTTGGGATTAAACGATGACGACCCTTAGTATTGAGGTATCGCGATGCGATAATTCATCTCGTGGCTGGCGACCCAGCGGATGGGGATAACCAGAGTGTGCAGTGGAACTTGTCCATGAATCCCCTCATTACCTAGAGGAGGTAGCCCCATACACCCTGTGTCATAGGTTTGTTGGCCGCCTTTATGGAGGCAACAAATGCCCAAGTCACTCGGGTATTTTGCAAGTTAAGGTTAAAAAACATATGTGTCCACTTACCATGTATGTCATCTGACGGTAAGGTCTAAGGAGAACTTACATTAGACATTTTAATGGGATTTTCGTAAAGTTATACCTATTGTAACTCGGTAATAAAAAGGAAACAAAACATTGCACGCTATTTTATTTCACTCGATGATAATGCACGGTTGTTGATGACGCTCTCAAAACAGAGAGTTATTTCGCCAAGGAGGGTATTACAAGACAATGTTCACGCGTACCATTGCTATTTATAAAAGTTTTTGACTCCTTTGCCTGCAAATTCGGGACGCTTCCATAAACTTAGTCATCTTGTTCACTTGATGAGGTACAATGGTTCTTTGAACCATGGTATTTGTCTTTGTCACCGGAGAGGTAATTTTCTAGAGCTAGGCATTCGTTGTTGTATTTTTTATTGGAGTGGTAGTTCTTCGGAGGATGGCCTTGGTGTTGTTATCTTCATTGTCGGAGAGGTTGGTAATTCGGAGTTTGGCCCTGGTTATTGTCTTTGTCGATTGAAATATGATCGTCTTATGAATCTTGTTCTATGTCTTTATCGGATGAACTATGATCATTCTTCAATCTCGTATAGCCCTTCTTGCTTGATGATAGGTGTTATCCTCCACGTAGTTGATTCATCTTGGCTATGTACATTTCTTCACCTCGTGCATACACTTCGATCATGCGATACATTTCCACTGTGCTTCTTTGGCGGATCTTGCAAATGCTCGGTTTACTTATCCAGGGAGTAACCATAACATGCATCAATGACTGTGGTGTTTGGAGCGTTGCCAATTTGGCTTCTTACTTTGGAGAATTGGTTGAAGTAGTTCTCGGGAGATTCTTCTTGTGATTGCTGAACCACAAAAATATCGTCGAAGGTGAGGGTTGGAAAAAGTTTCTTTGGAAGTTTTTTATGAGAAGTTCATGGAGGTGCATTGATAACCCCAAAGTGTAGGAAATAATTGTGGCACCTCTCAATATGAAAGTAATGGGTATCGAACCGCATGAGTAAGAGAAGCTATTTATTCTCTCAAGCTTGAGAGTCATAATTCTAGTTATATATGCAGTAAATAAAATAAATAAGTACAAGGTAGAAAATAATATATGCAAAGATGTCTCAATACTCTAAAATGAAACATGACAAGACAAAGATTTATCACTTATGTAAACAATGACCTTGGGTTCATGGATTCTTTTGTCTTGTGTGGCCCATGCCTTAGGTCCATGTAGGGAGACCAACTGAGCTTAATGGGCCGTCATTTCTTATCTTAGGCTTCTTTTTCTTGTCTTCTTCTTTATTACTTTGGTCCTTTCTTTTATGTCGGTGATTTCATCATGGACGCCTTTGTATTGCCGATGTCGAGTGCACGGTGGAGTCATGGAGAGGGGGTCCCTTTGGGGATATTTTGTTTTATCCCCTACAACAAAAATAAATTGGGTAAGAAGCATCTAGAAGCTTAAAAATCCGGAGAAAAGGAGTTTAGGTCATCCCACTAAAAAGTTTTGCGCCAGAAAGGGGGTACTCGGTGCCAGACTCATGACGTAGCGAGCGGTGTATATGTTTTCCTTTGTTGACCGCCGTGGGTCCGAATCCCCTCCCGCCTAAGTGCTTGTTTACTCTTTTAGTATTTTTATCCCCAAAAGATATGGGGATATGCGGAAATTTGGTGTTCACCCAATACTCTTAAATCCCGTTAAATACTCTTCCCCAAAAATATTCTATCAGCCAAAAATACACTAGTGTGGAGGCGATTTGTGTGGATATTCCGGATTATTCCCGCCAAATCCGGCCTAGTAAACGATTTATCAGGAAAATTTCGGATTCCAAATAATTTCGTCCCATCCACTCAAATACCTTAGAAGTAAACAAGGCCTAAAGGGGGGATGGATGGTGGTTCGGGCCAGTTACATTCTTCCAACTTTAATAATCATGGTAGTATGTTGTATTGCTGCTAGGGTGTCAAGTAGAATCCCACCTAAATTCCACTTCTAGTTCATATGCCAAATTCTAGTGTAAATTTTGAGCAAAAATTTACACTAGATTTTGAGAAATGAACTAGAAGTGGGATTTAGGCGGGATCCCACCTGACACCCTAATTGCTGCTAAGATAGCAATGGTTGTACACGTACGCCACGTACGCTCTTATCATCTGAGTCTGTTCACCTTATTATTCGCGGTGCTAAAGCTGAAGAAGAATCGGGCAGCTGACATGAGAAGATTCGGCATCACAACGGCGTGGGTTGTACGTTCACTAGTTGTTGGCGGGCAGTTGGGTATGTGTATGGATCCTGCTTCCGGCCATGTCCAATTAATCGTCGGCAACATACACACACTGTCCGCGTTGCGTTGTCGGCTTAATAATGGAGCTCCGCAGAAGATATGGCGGAGTGATCCATAAGGTTCATGGGTACCCATAAGGAGCTCCGGCCGGTTTTTAAATAGAAATCAATCAGTTCATGGGTACCCATAAGGAGAAGGGTTGTCCTCTCTCTTTCCCTACAAACCGAACTCTGCCTAAGTGATCTTTGTCCTTAACAATGAAGATTAATACATCATCACAGTGCAAAGTGTGCAGTCCTCCCTCCATTCCAAAAACAACAACAGGAACAGGGGGATTCCGTCCGGCTTTGTCATTAAGTTAGGGGGTGAGAACCCGAACCCGGAATCTGGCCTTATGCGGTGTGGATGGTTATCACTAGCCCACGGGTCAAATAGTCGTCCCAACATTTTTTCAAATGAGCCAATCAAAACTCTCGAAACAGGCTTTTGCCCCGCTTTATAAATAAAACATACAGATGAGACCGCTGCTGGTCAGACAGCACATCGCCCAAAGGAACAAACACCACAGGATACAAGGCGCTAGGGAGAACCCAAGCCCAACACGAAACGCAAGAAGAAATAAAAGAAAAAAGAAAGCCGAGAACGGCGGTGTGCCGAAAACGGAAACGACTCGCGACCGGAGCGCCCCCGGAAGTACCACCACACGTCCCGCAGTCCAAAGCGCCTGCGTACCAAGACAACACCTCCAAGAAGGGGAGTGACGATGACGACACTGTTGTCCGGCCGGGGGCCTAAGGGTTTCCCCTAGTACGCAACAAGGGGTGGGGAAGGGAGGCCTCCGACACCCTTCAAGAAGGAAGGTGATACCCACGGGCGTCACCGTGCCAGTGTCAATAGACAAGGGTTTCTCCCGACCCCTCTAGTCCCACCCACCCGAGCACTTTGTAAAGCCCCACCAAACACGCCACCCACGAACACGCGCCACCCTGGTCTTGAAGTTGCCACCGCCGTCACACCGGGAGCCACGAAGCGAGACCGGTAGGCCGAGAGAGCGGAGACTTCGGCGATGGCCGGCATGCCAACGGTACGCGGGAGGGAACGACCTCCACCACCAGCAGGTAGTAGCCAACCGGATGCATCAGCAAGACAAACCAGGCCCTCAGGCCCGGCAGAGCCCGCAGAGGCTCGTGAAGTCCCGCCGGCGCACTGCAGCAAGGGTGCCACCGAACATGCCAACCGCCACCCCAGACCCTACTCTACCTCCCACCAGGAGATCCGCCGCACGGCAAATCCCGGTTGTCAAGTGACAACACCAACGCCACCGAGCTCCCCCGGGCCAACCAGACCGCCGCCGGTTTGGGGATCTCACGTCACCTCCCGAAGCCGCCTCCGCCAGAGGGATGTCGTCGCCGTCCACCTTCCGGGGCCGCCGCCCCGGCATCCACGAGCTCGAGTCCTAGCCCACGCCCGCATCACACTCAAAAGGCCGCCGGACTGGGTATGGTGATCGAGCGCTAACGCCAGAGGTTGTTAGTCCGCGCGGCCCCCAAGAGTGGGGTACTACCCACCACCACTCGAAGTGACCGCCGACCGGACACAGCGGCAAGGCCGATCAACCGGACTCAGGTCCCGATCAGCCCGCAGGCCCAGATTTGGCCCCGATCTGGCCAAGATCAGCCGCGCTGCTGTGTCTTGGGCTCGCTGCCGACCGAACCCCGGAGAGCGCTCTCCCAGCACCACCACCGCCGAGCCGTCCCTCCTCGTGCTCCCCGAGCCGGCCCTAGGGCACCACCCGAGCCGGCCCTAGGGCACCACCCGAGACGGAGCCGCATCACGCCGGCCAGGAGCTGACGAGGTCGAGACCGCCGCCACACCTCCACCTCCGTCCAAGCCCCCCCACCCCCCCGACCCGCCGCGCCGCCACCAGGGCAGCCTGCGCGCCGCCAGATCTGGGGCCAGCACCGGTCGTCGCCGCCACCAGATGCCGCACCACACGCAGCCCTCCCGCCGCCGACCAGACCCCGGCCACGCCGCCAGGACCCGCCGCCGCGGCCCCGCGCCCCACGCCAGCGCCAGAGCTCCGCCCGAGAGCGTCGGCCCGCGCTGCCCCGTCGCGCGGAGAGGAGAAGGGCGCCCCGCCGCCGCCTACGCTGGGCGGGCTTTGCCCGTCAGCGGGTCTTGGCGGCGGCGAGGGGAGGGACGAGCAGAGGGGGAGCTCGCCGGCGGAGGGGTTAGGGTTTCCCCCGGTCGCTCGCGGGAGCGGCGCAGGAGGAGCCGCAGGCCCAGATCTGGCCCCGATCTGGCCAAGATCAGCCCCGTTGCCGCGCTGCTGCGTCTTGGGCTCGCCGCCGACCGAACCCCGGAGAGCGCTCTCCCAGCACCACCACCGCCGAGCCGTCCCTCCTCGTGCTCCGCCGTCGCCGAAAAGGACACCGCCGCCGCAGGCCGTCCCCGAGCCGGCCCTAGGGCACCACCCGAGACGGAGCCGCATCACGCCGACCAGGAGCTGACGAGGTCGAGACCGCCGCCACACCTCCACCTCCGGCCAATCCCCCCGACCCGCCGCGCCGCCACCAGGGCAGCCTACGCGCCGCCAGATCTGGGGCCAGCACCGGTCGCCGCCGCCACCAGATGCCGAGGAGGGCTAAAGAGTTGGTGTGTTTGGTTGTGGGTTCGAAGCCCGTGTCAGTAGTCAGAGAGATAGGGCCGCCTCTGCCGTTTCCGTCAGCAGCGCAGTGACCAGAGCGCACAGTAGTGTGGGGCTTGGAACGCGTGCGTGCCATGAAGAGAAGGACCAGGCCAGACGGAGAGTTTGCATCGCCACAAGGGCCGAATCACTCTGCTGTTGCACCCGAGGTCTGCGCGCCGGCCAGGTGACGACTTGCACCGGTAGCGCTCACGCCGCCAAGTGACGACTTGGTTGGGCTGTGGGAAAAGAAGGCCCGGCCTAAGAGTACCCCTCGCAGAAGGGCGAGGCAGGCACTCTTGTGGTCTGGGCTTGGCCAGGTTGAGATCCGCTGGGCGCTCGACTTGGACCAAAGAATGGCCAGTGTTGAGACAACCCGGTGGGGTGCTCGACTTGGACCAAAGAATGGCCAGTGTTGAGACAACCCGGTGGGGTGCTCGACTTGGACCACAGAAAGATCGACAGGCCGCCGTCCTCCAGAGTGGGAAGACGCGTGTTGGACGAAGAAATGGGCTGATGAATGTGGTTGTCTGACTTCTGGCCCCAGGCTGCTTGGCTAGGCCGGCGGGCTCAGAGATGGGGATCTTTCCTCAGCTCGAAGCCCTGATCCCGCATGCCTGTGGGCTTCCACGAAAAGGTCGGCCCGAAGCGCTCTGGTAATTGAAGGAATGAATTCTCTGAATAGGGAAGAGAATCTTGAAAGAGCTGTAACTTCTTCCTTCAGGGTAAGAAGAACATACCTGCAGTTCTGCGATTGCTCTGCGCCCATGCCTGCCCACTTGTACGTTACCACCACCACCCCCTGCCAGCAATTAACTTCTGCACAGAACCGGATCACTTCGCAGCCTCGCAGAAACCTCCACTTTTAAAACTCTGAACTGAACCTCAGAACTTGAGATCGGTAAAAAAAATTACCTGAAGGTTGTCATATACACAATGGATGATTTTGCATCAATTTAGTTATATAACCATGCGTGTAGATCAGCTTTTCTTTTCTTTTTTTTACCTCAGAGGTATCGAGTATGAGTTCTTTGTTGGTTGCTCTAGATAGCTCTGTTACTCCTGTTCACCCGTATATGCCCTTTAATTTAAGGGGTTTCATGGTCAGGACTGTTCATGATGGACCAACTTGATGAGCCTACCAAGTGTGGCAGTAACTGATTTTAACGCATGGAACAGATCGCCCTGCATATCACTAGTGTCTCTGTCTGCTGCTGCGGCTTAATTTTGATTTATACCGCTGACCAACCCAAACATGGCAGTAGCAATGGCAGCAGCGTGCTCCCTCGGGCCCTGTGTGAACCAACTAACATGGCATATGCATATATATGCAGTGGGGATCACATTCGTAGTCGCGTCTTATTGCGAGCCAATCCACGATCAATTAAGAAGCCATCATCAACCTGTTTGCTTGTCTTACAAGAAACGATTAATTGCACATGTTATCCCAAATTATTTCCTCCAAAGACTATGTCCTACATTCACACACAAAAAAGGAATGTGATACTCCCGGCCTCTATGTCCTACATTCACACACAAAAAGAAAACAAGGCCAAAACACCTTATAAAACATAGTACTGCATGAAATGGTCAAGTAAGGTCGACACATTACTTATGTGACAAGAAAATAGCTACGACCAAGTCGCCGTCTTCCATAGAAAAAGTCTTCAAGAAGGGAGTCAAACTTGTGCCGATATTGTCGAGTTCATCCTGAAAGGCTAACTAGGACAAGGATTTCCATCCTCGGTTGCATCCAGCCAATCAAGGTCATAGCATAAGCACAATGATGACACCTTCAACAACGAGAAGTCCCAAGTTGTTGCTAGGTCCAACCAGTTAAGTTCATAGCGCAGGTTTTGATCCCGAGTTTGGAGTGGTGTTTCAGTCACCGTCGTCATGATGGATCTTCCAATAGTTGCTCCACACATTATCTCAAAGAATCCACTGCGGGGTCCTTCATAGATTGCCACCTAGGATACCACGAGAACTCCTCTAGGTAATGACAACTCAGCTAAGATCACCTCTGACCAGACCAAATCACTAGTCCTCTACTTTCTGTGGCAGGTCTCCATTTGTCAATGAATAGGAGAGGTACGCACAATAAGCAAGAACTGTGATCCATTGATCGAGTTTCACTAGGCACACTGTCTACATGCCCATAGTAAGAAGCAGAGCCTCGGCACTACATCTCCACTACCCGTTCGTCCCTACCACCTCCGGTGGAGGAATGCCTCGCCATACCAACGGGCTCAAGGGGAATCACCAACATACGTTGGATCTAACACGGAAGGCCTGCCTCCGTTTACTGATCTTGGATCAGACTGTTAGCACCCCTATCGCGGCATGACGGTGTGTGGCACCAAAGTGCAACACCCTAAGGTGTGCATGCCATCCTAACGACGAACCATCGTCCACACTATCGGTGTGCGCCTGACGTGAAGATGTCCTTGTTCCAATTGGAAGAAGACCCGCTCGACCCTCTAGGTGTGGGGCCAATCGCCACCTCGTCAAGGATTGAGGTCGTGGCAGCAGGTGGTAGATTGGAGAGATGTTGTTGCCTCCTAGGATATGACAAGGTATGACAGAGGGATCATGGACTAGAGTGAGAGAGAGGCAGCGAAGGACTAGTGGTGACATCTACAGATTTGGGAAGGAAGCCATGCTTCCATCTGATGGGTTTAGGTCTTTGAATTTTTACTCGCCTATCACTACAATAGAATCATCTTCCGGCAATGGTTCTCCACCATGGGCGGGCGGGCAATGATAAATCGGTTATTTCTAAAACGGTTGGCTGAACCATCTCCGAAAGTATACAAAAGAAAAGATTTATATAAAGGGCCACTTCTGTTAATATGATTTTCGTGGACGGTTTAAATAATGAACCGCCGTCAGCCTAGGAGACGGTCACTCACATGAACTGGATCTAGTAGGCCGAAGCGTCCGCATTTCTACATACGTCCCGGCAAGTTTGGAGTCGGTTTCTACGATGAACCTACTCCAGCTGTTAGGAGACGATTAAAAATATAAGCCGCCACCGCTAGACCGGAGCGTTCGAATTTATCGGTCTGGTCTGCGTTTTTGTTTTCCTTCCCGGAGCCTCCAGGTGGCTTTTGCACATGTGATTCATTTCATCAAATTACACTAGAGCAAAACATATTTAAGTGGACCTGTAGTGCTCGCTACATCACGATGATACACAAATCAAGGATTCAACTTACTCAATTGATAAGCACACCTACATAGACTGATCATATCATCTTATTACTACATGTTGTCACAATTCTGGAAAGTTAATACCGATGCGAGTGTCGTCAAACATTGTGAAGCAGAAAATGATGACTGATCTGACTTGAAAATTCGCTTCGAGAGCAAATTTATTCCAGCTTTTCTTCTTCAGGAATACTCGGCCTTTTCTATCTCTATACCATTTTGCATAAGAATGGTTCAGTGGTGGCATCATCAATGAGAGTCGACCCAGCAAGGGGATGTTGAGGTGGTCATGAAAATCATTTCTAATCTTCTATAATTTTTAAGAAAATTATGTTAGTGTAACATATAGAAATAAAATGTACGAACGTAAATTTGAACAGTTTCGTTATTACTTACAAGTGTTTGACGTCTAACATTGTACCTCGTTAGCTGATGGACTACAAGAACTCTAACATGATCATAGTGGGTTCTCACAAAAGTAATAGCGGTAGCATTCTGTTTAGGACAGAGGCTCATTGTAGGAGGTTTAATCAGTTTACTAAGGATTTTTTTTCACGTCATGCAAATTCAGCATGAAACCATGCCACTGCATTTTCAGTTGAGAGTACACTATAATATAATATTATATTATTTGTGCATTTATTCGGTAACTGAATGTTGTTTGTGTGGATAAATTCCTAAAAGCAAGGAAAGAAGAAACAACAATAATATTGTAGTTCTATGAATTTGAATCTGGAAAATATGTGCATGTGTATCAGAGATGTAGTTTAGTATCCTTGTACAATCTGATTGCACAACTACATGGCTAATTAATTTGACAGCAGCACTTCTCTTTACAGGTTGATGCAAGTAAGACTATAAATTATAAATCCTTGAAAATGTTAAGGGCTATTTACTAATCAATTACCTTGTTTGGCAATTGTATTTGCAAACCCATTGACTTAAACCTCTGCATTGTATAGTCAAAGTTAGTACAATATAATATATATCTCAACATATATGTCAACATACAAACTATTAGATTTAGGGCATACAAATATAACATGGCTCATTGATAAGCTTCTTTTCATGTGTGCCTTTGTCACATACAATAGTCCTGAAGAATTTCTTGTCACCTTCCAAATATACAACAATCCTTTTGCCATATTCTACTCCATAGTGCATGATAATATTGTCCCGGTGTTCACCATATATCAGTGTAGTTTGCTCTAGTCTTTTGAGCTGAGGGTGATATATATAGTGATTTAGAGTGATGATTTCATCATGCGACCAGTAAATTCATTGAAATATTGCCTGATATAGCAAGGAACATACTACAAAATACAGCATTCATTTTTAGTGACATATATAAGAACAAATTGGAGATGTTTAATTTGTGTGTTATTTTTGATACTCAAATATTCTTTACTCTGCCAAACAAACCATACCATGGAATCTTCGTTCTGCTTATGAATATTTAGTACTAATAATGAGCTTGGTATGTTCCTCATTTTGCAAGGTCCATCATTTCTAAGGCATACTGGGCCAAGAACCTACAAAATATTATATCAACTTGGGAAATAAATTATATTACCTCCCTTCCAAAATTTTAAGCCTTTGTAGCAGTTCAACAAAATGTAATCTTACATTTTGAACGGATTTATATGAACTAACCGAATATTTAGCCTAAATTATAGATCAAATAGTATAGAAACTAAATTTAAGTGCAAACTAATAAAGGAACGAACTAAATACCGAGTAATTTAACTAATTAGTAAGTGGAAAATAAAGGAAGATCTATAGTGAAACCATTTTCAGGGAGAGGGCGGCAGTGCGGCACGAGGAATGCACTGGTGGTAGCTATCGTAGCTCTCTGGAGTGGAGGAGCCGACGACGGTGGGAGAGTACAACACACATGGGAGAGGGCTAGGGTTGAGGGAAGCGCCGGTGAAATGGTGTGACCGGCGAGGTGAGGGAGAGGAGGGTGGCGCTGGTGGGAGATGGCCTAGCCCGAGGAAGCAGATGGCCACGCTGATGGGAGAAGGCGTGGCACGGGGGAGAGGGAGCAGGGAGCGGGGAGCAGGGAATAGGGATCATGCGGCGACGGCGAAGGGGGTGAGTGAGTCGATTTGAATGGGGTGGGGGAAACGGGTACAAGCAGCCAAGTTTTGCTCTCCAAACAAAATCTCAGGACCAGACGAAAATGTCCGGGTGGAGTAAATGACGCAAAACCACCACATTTGGGACCTTTGCTGATCATACCCTCTCCTTGTCGTTAGTGCTTCTCTTCACCGTAGATCTCCCATGGAGGCTCACCAGCAGCATGGTATCATGGGGCAACGACAAAGAATCGACGGACACAGCAACCTCCTTTGGCAACGAGGTGAGTGCGTCATTATGCTCTTCCAATCTCCTCTGTCTAGGATTAGGGTTCATACCAATTTGAGAATTTTAGATTTAATCCCTATTTTCATTTAGTTACAATGTAAAATTGACTTGTTAGGGTCCAACTACCTGTTGGAATTTGGTGAGTTTTGGGATGTTGGCCCATTAGACAAATTCTGAAATTCTTTTTGGCCCACTTGTATATGGCAGCATATGGATGTGCTAGTGGTGCTAAAGTTTAGTCTCATATTGCTAGTGAAAGGGGAGTTGGACCACCTTATATAGTAGAGTGTTGCACCACTCACTAAGGTGTGAAAAGGAGAGAAGCTCTCGCGCACTCCTCCTCCGACGCCGCCTGCCTCGTCTCGCCATGACGCGCGTGCGCGTCGCGGGTTGCGGGAATCTCGCCGAGCCGAGCTTTATTTTAATGATTGGGAAAATTATTTATAAGTCATTAACGAACGCGTTAATTACAGCCGTTTCCAGTTTTTATGGACGTGGGTTGTGTCCCACGATCTCCCTGACCTGCACTATATAAGCGTATGCGTTAAACCTAATCGGTGATCAATCCACACGCACCTACCTCTAGAACATTGCGTCGCTGCCTTTGTCTTCCCCATCCTGGCTTGCGGCATGCACCGCAGATTGGGACAGTAGGCCTCCGGAACCCCGCCTCTCGTGAACCTGTACGGGTGAGGGGTGATCAGGTTTTTGGGGAGCGCTCAAGCGCGACTACTGGCAATCACGGCATCGTACGACAACGAGTTCCCGAACGACGACTTCTTCCCGGACGTCAGCAACCTCTTCGGCAACCTCAACATGGGCGACAGTTCTGCTACTGCTACCGCCGCGGCTACTGCCGCAAATGCATCGTATGTGATCCCAATCTCTCTCTTTCGGATTTTTCTAGAGTTTCTAGGTCTAGCATTTGGTGTAGATGTGATAGGTTTATCGTGTATAGATGTAATCTGTTTATCTACGTTGTTGATCTGCATGATTGGTTTTAGTACCATCTGTATGATCATCCTTATCAGTTTATTATTTGGATTAAATCATATGGATTATTGCTTATATTTTCAACAATCTAAAAACCTGATTATAGGCAACTGAATTCCACTGGTGTAGCCGCGGCTACTAGGTTTCCTACTTTTGATGTCATGAACTATAAGAGATGGCGCAAACGAGCAGTTCTCTGGTTTGAAAACCTAAACTGCTATAGCGCCACTCTTGGCAAGCCTGAAGGAGATCTTTCTGCTGAGCAGGAAGCGACCTTTAAGAAAGCCGATACCATGTTTATGGTGGCTTTATTCAGTGTTCTTGGGGACAACATTGTTGACCCGTATATGTCATTTGATAATGGCAAGGACGTGTGGGAAGCGCTTGAGGCCAAGTTTGGGGTCTCGGTGCTGGCACTGAGTTGTATGTCATGGAGCAATTCTATGACTACAAGATGGTTGATGAGCGCTCCGTTGTTGAGCAAGCTCATGAGATACAATCACTTTCCAAAGAACTTGAGCAGTTCAAGTGTTCCTTACCGGACAAATTTGTGGCCGGTGGCATTATTGCCAAGCTTCCTCCCTTGTGGAGAAACTTTGATACTTATCTGAAACATAAGAGACAAGAGTTTTCCGTTACGGATCTCATTGGGTCTCTTCATGTGGAAGAGAAGGTGAGAGCAAAGGACAAAACTGCTCGAGGGTTTGAGGAAGTTTCTAGTGCCAATTTGGTATAGAAGAAAAACTTCCAATCCCACAAGTTCAAAAACAAGAACAAATCTGAAGGCAAAGGGAAGTTTGATGGCAAGAAAAAGGCCACACACTCAACCAACTTCAAGAAGAAAAATGATAAGAGGAAAGGCTCTTGCCACGTCCATGGTGATCCTGATAATTGGGCTCCTAGCTGCCCTAATCACTTTGACAAGCGTCAACATGGGAACAATGGCAAGACTGCTAATGTTGTTATTAGCGATACTGAGATGAAGGATGCTGGGTACAAAATTTTACCTACTATCCTTTCAGTATGTCATTCTCCTGATTGGTGGATAGACACAGATGCTAATACACATGTATGTTCTGATATTTCCATGTTTTCCTCTTATCAGGTCTCAAGGATTTCTTCCGTGCTGATGGGAAACGGCTCATGTGCTTCTGTTCATGATGTTAGTATAGTAAATCTGAAGTTTACTTCAGGGAAGACCGTACAGCTAAAGAATGTGCACCATGTTTCCTCCATCAATAAGAATCTCGTCAGTGGATCGCTTTTATGTCGAGATGGCTTCAAGTTGGTTTTTGAGTCCAATAAAATTGTAATTTGTAAGTATGTACAATTAGTTGGAAAGGGTTATGAGTGCGGAGGTCTGTTCCGCTTGTCTTTTTCAGACTCATATACTAAAGGTATTAATCATGTGTGCAATGATAATGAGTCCAATGTTTGGCATTCACGACTCTGTCATATTAACTTTGGTTGCATGAAGCGGCTAGCCAATATGAGTTTAATTCCAAAATTTACCACTGTCAAAGGTTCTAAGTGCCAAGTTTGTGTGCAAGCAAAGCAACCCTGCAAGTCTCATACGGCTGCGGAACCGAGAAACTTAGCACCACTAGAACTTATACATTCAGATCTTTGTGAGATGAATGGTGTGTTGACAAAAGGTGGAAAAAGATACTTTATGACATTGATTGATGACTCCACTAGATACTGCTATGTTTATCTTCTGAAATCTAAAGATGAAGCTTTGAACTAATTCAAAATCTATAAAGCTGAGGCAGAAAACCAACTTGATCTTAAAATCAAGCGGCTAAGGTCGAATTGTGGTGGAGAGTACTTTTCAAATGAATTTGATTTATTCTGTACGGAACATGGTATTATACATGAGAGGACGCCTCCCTACTCACCTCACTCAAATGGGGTGGCCGAAAGAAAGAACCGCACTCTAACTGATTTGGTTAACGCCATGTTAGATACATCGGGTCTTTCCAAGGAATGGTGGGGGGAGGCGCTAATGACTGCATGTCATGTCCTAAACCGTGTTTCCATAAAGGATAAAACCATGACTCCATTTGAGAAATGGGAAAATAAAAGGCTTAAACTCTCTTACTTACGAACTTGGGGTTGTTTGGCGAAAGTCAATATTCCAAAACCCAAGAAGCGAAAGCTTGGACCAAAAACCATTGATTGTGTTTTTCTGGGATATGCTTTTCATAGCATTGGCTATAGATTTTTTATAGTAAAATCTGAGGTATCCGACATGCATGTTGGTACAATTATGGAGTCGAATGATATGAATTTCTTTGAGGACATCTTTCCTATGAAAGGTATGTCTAGCTCATCAAATCAGGAGATTACTAGTTCATCTAGTTAGGAATTTGCTATAATTACTAAACCCACTATGACGGTAGAACACTCTAATGATCCTGTGGAGGATGATAATGAAGCTCCCATAAGGAGCAAGATACAAAGAACTACAAAGTCATTTGGTGATGATTTCATTGTGTACCTTGTGGATGATACGTCCACTTCTATTTCAGAAGCCTGCGCATCTCAAGATGCTGACTACTGGAAGGAAGCTGTCTGAAGCGAGATGTACTCCATCTTAGCTAATGGTACTTGGGAAGTCACTGATCGTCCTTATGGCTGCAAACCTGTAGGATGTAAGTGGGTGTTCAAGAAAAATCTTAGACCTGATGGTACTATTGAAAAGTACAAGGCATGTCTTGTGGCCAAGGGTTATACCCAGAAAGAAGGTGAAGGCTTCTTCGATACCTACTCACATGTAGCCAGATTGACCACTATTTGAGTACTGCTATCTTTGGCTGCCTCACATGGTCTTCTCGTTCATCAGATGGATGTTAAGACAACTTATTTAAATGGAGAGCTAGATGAGGAAATTTATATGGAGCAGCCTGACGTATTTGTAGTAGATGGTTAAGAAGGAAAGGTGTGTAAGTTAGTGAAGTCTTTGTATGGTCTTAAGCAAGGTCCTAAGCAATGGAACGAGAAGTTTGAAAGAACTTTAACTGCTGAAGGATTTTGTTGTAAATGAAGCTGACAAATGTGTGTACTATCGCCATGGTGGGGGCGAGGGAGTTATTATGTGTCTCTATGTTAATGACATATTGATATTTGGGACCAACCTCGCTGTTATCGAGGAGGTCAAAGAGTTCCTATCTCGCTGCTTTGAGATGAAGGACTTGGGAGTGGCTGATGTAATTTTAAACATCAAGCTACTAAAGGATGAAAATGGTGGGATTACACTGCTTCAGTCTCACTATATGGAAAAGATATTGAGTCGCTTTGGGTATAGCGACTGCAAGTCTTCTCCAACGCCCTATGATCCGAGTGTGATACTTCGAAAGAATCGAAGGATTGCTAAAGATCAATTGAGATATTCTCAAATTATTGGCTCGCTCATATATTTAGCCAGCGCTACTAGACCTGACATCTCCTTTGCTATAAGCAAACTGAGTCGATTTGTGTCAAATCCTGAAGATGATCATTGGCATGCTCTTGAAAGAGTTTTGCGCTATTCAAAAGGCACTGTGAGTTATGGTATTCACTATACTGGGTATCCACGGTACTTGAGGGTTATAGTGATTCAAACTAGATATCTGATGTTGATGAGATTAAGGCCACGAGTGGTTATTTGTTTACACTTGGTGGTGGTGTTGTTTCCTGAAAGTCTTGCAAGCAGATCATCTTAACGAGGTCAACAATGGAAGCAGAACTCACAACATTAGACACTGCCACTGTTGAAGAAGAGTGGCTTCGTGAGCTCTTGATGGACTTACCTATGGTTGAAAAACCAATACCCGCCATCCCGATGAACTGTGATAATGAAACTATGATCGACAAATTAAACAGTTCTAAGGATAATATGAAGTCATCAAGGCATGTGAAGAGGAGACTGAGATCTGTCAGGAAACTGAGAAACTCCAGAGTTATTGCGTTGGATTATATCCAAACATATAAAAACCTAGAAGATCCCTTCACAAAGGGTTTATCATGCAGTGTGATAGATAATGAAATGAGGGAGATGGGTTTGAGACCCACGCTATGAGTTGATCCCAGTGGCAACCCACTCCATGTGATCGGAGATCCCGTGAATTAGAGCTAGGAGACAAGCTGTTGGTCAGCTGAGAGGAGAGTATCCCCATATTATATTTACATCTTCATAAAGATGCAATACTCTCTTAATCTACATGGCAGGTTGATATTTATCTTAAGCCCAGTTCTTTTGAGGCTTATAGACAGCTTAGGGGTTAAAATAAGCCTAAGCCTAAAAGAACTCGAATTTAAGACGTTTTTGCCCACCACCGGCTTCCTCAGTTTACTCAGAGTGGGGATAAGCTGGGTACCCCCCCGCTTCCCGCGGCTTCCCGCGAAACGTCGAAACGGTAGAAATTGATGCCCCTTCGTTTTGCCGTTTTTTACAAGGGAATACCACCGCTCAGCATCTACCGGAAAGGGGCCGTTTTTTCTCAGCCCAGGACACGAATGACTCGAACGAGTCCATTGTTGTGTCGACTAGAAACGAGCTAGGGTTCCTCCTCCCAGCACCTCCACCGCCTCCACCCCCTACTGCCGCCCCTCCCGCCGTCCCCACTCGCCTGTTAGACCCCTCCTTTATAAAGGAAAGGATCCCTGTGATTGCAATGCTAGTCCCTGGATCAATGCTAGCATCCACAGTTTAAGATGAAGTACACAGATACAAAGGTCGTTTATTACATTCATTCCAGAGATAAAATATAGTCTTTTACAACTCATGGCCATAGGCCTAATACAAGAGTTTTAAGGAACAAGTAAATAAACATAAGTCTTCATCTTCATGTACCACAGGCAAGCATGTTGAGTGTAGACTCATGACTCCTATTCATCATCGGAGTAACCTGCAACATCACAAGTTACAGCCACAGAGGGACAATACTTTGGAATAGTATTGGCAAGTGATACCTTATTATATTTTAAGGGGACTATATTACTATATGCATTTTGGCTAAGTGTAGCTTGGCTTGCTTTGCTTGAAAATATATTTTACCTATTAGTTGAAATCACTAAGTTTTTCTTTGTCAAAAACATTCCCAAGGAACCACCAATAGACATTGAGGTCCTTCACCCTTGTTCACCCATCAATTTTTATTTAGAAGTTGGAGTGTTGAGATTCTTGTAGCTTCCATGTCTTGATGCTCAAAGTGTCCATTTCCTTGGACAAGGCTAAGTACTTAGGTTTTCCATCTGCAGAGGTTGTGCACTTTCCCCACCAGACTTGGTTTCCCAAGACAGGACCTTTCAGAAGCTTTTCCTTAGTCAAATGGACGCGCTCCAACCTATCAACCCATCTACCACCAACTGTCCAAGTGACTAAGTTCTAGCAACCTATATGATCATGGCAGAGCCCATATTGCCAGGTGGTTGCACTGTAAGCTTTCTCAACACTTGGCCTCCAAATCCCTTAGTGCCTGTGTGGCATTCCACAAGTGAGATACACAACCCAAGTCCATGGCCTTGTGTAACCACTCAACATAACCCATACTTTTCATTCCACCCAGGAGGTTCATTTGTCTTAGTGGTTTTATTAGAAAAGCATAAGTCTCTTGACTTAGTAATAATTTTCTTTATAGTAAGTGTAGTTTTTCACCAACCCTTGTTTTGCTATAAGCTAGGCTAAGCAAAGTATGGCAAAATATCTTAGGGATAATTCCTTAGCAATTCTACAAGGCTACATAGGATTTTCCCATCTTTGCATTAGACCAAAATAACATGCAATACCATAACAAAATATCTAATGCTAGTTCAAAATATAGGACAAATTTATTCATGTAAATATCACTTGCCTTGGTAGTGGGGAGAGTAGCACTCTTCACAATCACAATCACTAGCAAAATCTACACAAGAAACAATAGCATACAATTACACACAAATATATACAACCAAAAATAATATGAATGCATGCATGCAAGAATTTACTAAGTGGTGATTTTTGAAAATTATACCAAGTATGTTCATGAGTACAGAAACTTAACATGTCACAAGTTTGCCAACTAAACTTATTTGGCCTCAAAATAATATACAAGAATAAAACTATATCTAAAATAGCCCTAAACTTGATCTACAAATAAAATCATTTTTAACTGTTACTATATGCTAAATAAAGTGGATATTCAGAAAGGTCTTGTTTCACTGAATCCAACGGTATAAAATTTGCAAAAATCCAACGTGGCATTCAAAAGTTATAAGCATTTGAAGTTTGAATCTAAATCTGGTTTTAAATTCTGTTTTTAATTTAAGCCACGCGTCGCGTTATTACTGGAGCGTACCGGTTCGCACCGGATCACCCTTCTGTGCTGTTGGATCTAACTAATGCTGCACGGCTCAGATCTGTCCATACCCCTTCGTTAAGTGATGTGTTTCTACGCGTAGGATTCAGATCTAACGGCTAACAATCTCCTAACCAAAATCGAGCGGCGCTACCGGCGGTGACAGGCGGCGGCGCGTCAGTCTGTGGCGGTGCCGGCGTTCTAGGTCGTCCGGGGAAGGGAGGAGATGCTTACCAGAACCACAGGAGGCTGCTGGTGCTCAAGGTGGCAATGGCTTGGGAAGGGGCGCACGGGGTCGTCGGGGATTCCTCGCCGGAGTTCGCGAATGCGTCGGCCACGGTCAGCCGTCGACGTTGGCGAGGTTCCTCGTCGCGCTAAGCCAAAATAGGGGTACTGTCAGATGCGCAAGACGATGAGGATTCTAGGCGTATCAGTCAAAGGGCAAGGGGCGGTGGCTACTTACGGAGGGAGGTCGCCGGAGTTCATGCAGAAGACGGTGGCGGTCCAGTCGTCGACGTTGCCGAAGCTATGGTTCATGCGAAGGCAAACGGAGAGTGTCAAAAGATGCACAGAGGTTCACTGAACAAGATAGCGTGAATGCGAGACCGAGGGGAACTCGAGGCTCACCGGAATTCGCCGGCGCAGTCGTCGGAGACGGCGGGGTTGCAGAGAGAAATGCGCGCAGCCTGGGGGCGTTCTGTGCTTGGGGTTTGGGGGGAAAAGAGAGAGGGAACAGAGGGGGTTTATATAGCCTGGTCAAGCGCTAGAATCACTCGGCCATTGATTCGAATTGACGCCGCGATTAACACACAGGAAACAGCCGCGTTGATTGGGGATGAACAAGTCGTGCGGGTGGAGAAGACGCTGGCGTGGAGATGGCCCGCTTGTCAGCGAGGTGCGCGAAATGCAGGTGGGGTCTGCTTGTCAGCGACTCAGCGCGTGCGCTTGCGCGTGAGAGGAGAAAAAGAAATCCCCGGGTGGGCTTGCTGGGCTTGATTGGCTGCTGGGCCAGATTCTGGCCGCGTGGCCTTTTTCTTTTGTTCAAGCCTTTTTCTTTTCCTGAATTCATTTTCTGGTTTGATTTTGTTATGAATTTCAAATCCTTTTGAATTAAACTGTCTTGGAAATTTTTGCAGGGTTTTGTGGATTCAAAAACAGTCTTTTTAAACCAGTGGTTACTTTGCAAGGCTTGGTCAAGTTTGGGTTTTAAAATAAACAGAGGCTTGCTCTAGTTTGCAAATTTTTGAAAAAGGATTTTGAAACCATTTCCAAATTTGATTCTTGGGTTAAAAGCTTCACCTAAACTTTCCTATCATGGAGGCAAGTGAACAAATATTTAAACTTTCATATTTCAAAGGGTGATGGTCATTTTGGTATAAAATGCCCACATGAAATCATAGTTCCAACTTCTGTTTCTAAATGATTTTTGAGAAAACTCTAAATGGATGAATGATGCAAAGATGATATGAATGAGTTTTGAAACTATGATTTTTAGGATGTTACAAATCTAACCCCCTTAAGATGAATCTCGCCCTCGAGATTCGGTTTGGCTAGCAACTAGGTGAGGGTGGTCTTTCCGAAGATCATCTTCTCTTTCCCATGTTGCTTCCTCTTCGGAGTGATGGTTCCATTGCACTTTACAAAACTTGATAGTCTTGGTCCTGGTGACTCTTTCTGCTGTCTCTAGAATTTTGACAGGCTTTTCCTCATAAGTGAGATCACTTTCTAGCTGAACTTCCTCCAAAGGTATGGTATCCTTCAAAGAAGACTCTTCCATTTCTGGGTGACATTTCTTAAGCTGACTCACATGGAATACGTTATGGACTGCTGATAGAGATTCTGGTAATTCAACTTCATATGCAACTTCTCCCTTGCGACTTAGAATCTTGAATGGCCCAACATATCTTGGTGCCAACTTTCCTTTGACTCCAAATCTTTTCACTCCACGGAGTGGTGATACCCTGAGATAAGCTCTATCCCCAACTTCGTAGGTGACTTCTCTACGCTTATAATCCGCGTAGCTTTTCTGTCGGGACTGTGCTATCTTCAATCTGTCTTTAACCAATTTGACTTTCTCTTCGGCGTCCTTGATAAGATCAGGTCCAAATAAGCTTCTTTCTCCCACACCATTCCATAATAATGGGGTGGTACACTTCCTTCCGTAGAGTAACTCAAACGGTGCCATTCCAATACTAGATTGATGGCTGTTATTGTAAGAGAACTCCGCGTAAGGCAAACTTTCATCCCAACTTGCTCCATAATCTAAAGCACAGGCCCTCAACATGTCTTCAAGAATTTGGTTGGTCCTTTCTGTTTGTCCATCCGTTTGAGGATGAAAAGCAGTGCTAAACTCCAATCTGGTTCCTAAGGATTCATGAAGCTGTCTCCAAAAGTGAGATGTGAACTGGGTTCCTCTATCAGACACAATACTCTTTGGCACACCGTGAAGGCATACAATCCTGCTCATGTAAATTTTAGCTAACTTGGCACTTGTATAGGTTGTCTTCACTGGTATAAAATGAGCCACTTTAGTTAGGCGATCCACTACTACCCATATGGAATCATATCCTGATCTAGTCCTTGGTAATCCGGTAATGAAATCCATACCAATATTTTCCCACTTCCATTCAGGAATAGGCAGTGGTTGAAGCAGACCTGCTGGTTTCTGGTGCTCCGCTTTGACTCTGCTACACACGTCACACAAGGCAATATGTTCGGCGATGTCCCTTTTGAGATTGTTCCACCAAAACCTTTCCTTCATGTCCATGTACATCTTGGTATTTCCTGGATGAATAGAATATGGAGAGTTGTGACCTTCTTGTAAGATCAGTTTCCGCAACTCCGGGTCTTGTGGAACACATATACGTTTCCCGTGCCATAAAGTACCCTGTTCGTCAACATGAAAACTCTTAGCTTTCCCTAGACCAATGTTTACTTTAATCTTTTCAATTTCCTCATCAGTCTTCTGGACTTCTCGGATCTTGTCCAATAGAGTGGGTTGAACATCTAAGGACATGAGATGCCCTTCTGGTACAATCTCCAATCTGAGTTCTTTGAATTGCTTACACAAGTCATCTGGCAATTCCCCTTTTGTAAGGCCATTTACAAATGTCTTACGACTTAGAGCATCCGCTACTACATTTGCTTTACCGGGGTGGTATTGCAAACTTAAGTCGTAATCCTTGATAAGTTCTAGCCATCTTCTTTGTCTCATGTTGATTTCCTTCTGGGTGAAGATATACTTCAAACTCTTATGATCGGTGAACACTTCACACCGCTTACCCAAAAGGTAATGTCTCCATGTTTTGAGTGCATGGACGACAGAGGCTAACTCCAAATCATGAGTAGGATAGTTTACTTCATGTGTTTTGAGTTGTCTCGAAGCATAGGCTACGACTCTACCATCTTGCATAAGTACGGCACCCAAACCTTGATGAGAAGCATCACAATACACTTGGAAATCCTTTTCCAAATCTGGCAGACATAGAACTGGTGCTGTTACAAGTCTCTTCTTCAATTCTTGGAAACTGACTTCGCAACCTTCAGACCAAGCAAACTTCTTGTCCTTCTTTAGTAATTTTGTCATAGGCTTAGCAACTTTCGAGAAATTTTCAATGAACCTTCTGTAGTAACCTGCTAAGCCGAGGAAACTACGAACTTCTTTCACATTCTTGGGTGATTCCCAATCTGTCACAGCTGAAACTTTAGCAGGATCAACAGCCACACCATCCTTTGTCATCACATGACCAAGAAAACCCACTTTCTCTAACCAGAACTCACACTTGCTGAATTTGGCATATAGTTTATGTTCCCTTAGTTTCTCAAGTATCAAGCGTAAGTGTCTCTCATGCTCTTCATTGCTCTTGGAGTAAACCAAGATGTCATCGATGAAAACGACAACGAACTTGTCAAGGAATTCCATGAACACCTTGTTCATCATATTCATGAAGTATGCTGGAGCGTTGGTTAAACCAAAAGGCATCACAGTGTATTCATACAATCCATACCTTGTGGTGAATGCTGTTTTTGGTATATCTTGTTCTCTTATTTTGAGCTGAAAATAACCTGACCGGAGATCAATCTTCGAGAATACACATGCTCCTTCTAATTGATCAAATAAATCGTTGATTCTTGGCAAAGGATATTTGTTCTTGATGGTAACCTCGTTAAGAGAACGGTAGTCAATACATAATCTTTGGGTTCTATCCTTCTTCTCCACGAACAATACTGGGGCTCCCCAAGATGAAGAACTTGGTTGAATAAACCCTTTCTGTAACTGTTCTCCTAGTTGTTTCTTGAGCTCTTTCAACTCATCTACAGACATTTTGTATGGTCTCTTAGCTATTGGTCCTGATCCTGGCACCAAATCTATCAGAAACTCCACATCTCTATCCGGTGGCATTCCTGGTAGCTCTTCCGGAAACACATCCGGATACTCACATACTATTGGCACACTGTCCATGCTAATCCCCTTAAGAGAATTCAGCTTACTTCCTTTGGATTCAAAGTTTGACTTAAATTTTATTCTTTTTCCTTCTGGGGTTGTGAGTGTAACTGTGCGATTCGCACAATCTAATACTCCTTCATACTTAGCCATCCAATCCATTCCCAATATTACATCTAGTCCTTGGGAATCTAGGATTATCAGGCTTACTGGAAACTTATGTTTACCAAACTCTATGATGAGATCCCGGCATCCAAGGCTTACTATCATGTCTCCCCCCGGAGAACTAACCTTTATTGGACACCCAATGTTTTCTGATGCAAACCCATTTCTATCCACAAATGCCTTTGATATGAATGAATGAGATGCACCGGTATCAAAGAGTACAAATGCTGAAATTGAATTGAGTCTGAACTTACCAGCCACGGCATCAGGTTCCTCATAGACCTCCTCCACATTGATGTGGTTAACCTGTCCTTTCTGGAAAGGATTCGGCTTGTTAGGTCCTTCAACTTTCTTCTCAGGGCACTCATTAGCATAATGCCCCAGCTTTTTGCATTTGAAGCACTCAACCTGACTGATGTCCTTTTTAGGAGGTTGGCCTCCACTTCCACTACCATTTCCACCATAGTGGTTCTTATGTCCACCCTTGTGGTTCTTGTACTTGTCCTTGTCATGACTGCGATGATGCTTGTTGTCATGACGGTTGTGCTTGCTGAATTTCCCATGTTTATGGGATCCTGAGTTGCCAGTGTCATCATAGTGAGATCGTTTGTGAGACGATCCCGAGCTGTGTTTGTCGGAGTGTTTCCTCTTTCTACTCTCGACTTGCTTCATTTTACTTTCCAAAATAGCAGCCTTGTCACACAACGACTTATAAGTTGGAACATATGCCACAGACAGCTGTAGGTTCAGCTCATCATTCAAACCTTCCAAGAACTTTTCCTTTCTCTTGGCATCTGTATCAACCTCATCCGGTGCATAATGCGCCAGATTGTTGAATTCTTCTATGTATTCTGCCACGCTGCGGTGGCGCTGTTTTAGGTTGTGAAACTCCTTCTTTTTCAGACTCATTATCCCTGATGAGATATGAGCCGTGCGAAAACCATCTTCAAAGATAGCCCAAGTCACCTCATCAATAGGAGTGGTGATTTGGAAGTTGTCCCACCATGTGGCGGCTGGTCCTTCCAACAGATGTGCTGCAAACCTGACCTTTTCAGCATCCGTGCAGCCCACGGTCACTAAGTCTTTGTTCACAGAACGTAACCAGTCATTGGCTACCATGGGATCAGTTGTTCCCGAAAACTTTGCTGGCCTCAGACGCAGAAATCTAGTGAGCATATCGAAACCCGGAGGGTTGTTGTTGTTGTTGTTGTTGTTGGGGTCGTTGTTGTTGTTGTTGTTATTATTCTGGTTTTGGATGAACGTTGCCATCATTTGCATAAGCTGTGTTTGCGCATTCATCATTTGTTGCATTTCCGGGGTGATGTTGTTGGGGTTGGGGTTTGCGCGACGGGGAGGCATCTGTGGTTTGTTCAAACAGATAAGAATGAGATACCCATAGATGTTTCATGCACACTACATCATAAGCAAACACATATCAAGCAACATGAGAATAAAAGTTCAACAACCACATAACAAGCTCATGGGGTAAACACACAAGTGGCAAGCCATCCACATGTCGGATGGTCCAATAATAAGTTCACAATAACAAGTATGAATATGAAAAGTAAACGAGTAGTCAAGTCTACTCATCAGCGTCAATCTCCTCCTCAACGAAAGTAAGACCTGCGTTCTCCATCGCGGTCTTGTTCTCCTCAATCGTAGTGGTCAAGGAATCGACCTTGGCCTTGAGAGCCCTCTTCTGGGAGCGAAGCCTCTCAATGACCATCTGCTGCTGCTCAAGCTCGAAGTCCTTGGACTTCAGTTCCTCGGTCATGTCCCGGATTTTCTTGTTCCTGTCCTGGACGCGTTTCTCCTGACTCTTGAACTTGCGATCTTGAGCCTCGAACTTCGTCTCCATTTCCTTGATCATCTCATCCTGCTGTGCGAAAAGCTTGTCCTTCTCGCGTAGCTGCACCTGAAGCTCGTCATTGCCAAGCATGACGTTCGTCCTATCCGTATCTACGTGCCTGAGAAGAGTCTCTAAGTCCTGAAGATAGAGGCGTATCGGCTCTGCAGTGCTCCTTGAGTCGTCCTCAAAGTCGATGGAATCTCCATCTACATCACGCCTTCCGAAGGCGTGGAAGTGAGTGCCCCTAACCTGTCGGGAGTGACGGCCTAACAGTCGTCCTATCAGGTCCTGCATGACCACCTCCATGCCTCTCTCCCTGTCGTCGTGCATCAGCTTGAAGACGATGGCCTCCGTAGTAGGCTCAGTCTGGCGTCCGGGCTGGTTCACCTTGAAGCCCCAGAGGTCCTTCCTCTCGAACTTGGTGAGTGGGTACACCGTGATGGTAGGAAGAGGGAGATCGAGCAGAGTGGTAAGCTCAACGATACGGGGTCCGAAACGAGTAACCTGGAACTCCTCAACAGTGCTGACGGCAATAGGCATCTATTTATAAAATTGAAAAGTTAGAACAATACTTATTTAAAATGAACACAAAACAATCATCTCATACATAACCATGGAACACAATTTCACACAAGTCATGCTTACATAAATCCATTACATCAAACAAGGTCCAACTTATTTAAGGTATCATTTTGGAAAATAAGGTGATAAATGGTGGTCCAACTAACGAAGTGTTCTTACAATCCAATCTCATGGGATCTATTATTAAACACAATGTTCCTAGAGGCAATCCACCAATCTTGCTCCCTTGACTCTATCACTAAGTCTATAACATCTCCCCTTATCTCTTGGTTGGTGTCTTCCAATTCTTGAGTAAGCTCTTTCTCTTTCTCTAGGTCCTTTTGGAGGTTGAGCATTCTGCACTTGACTCTAGCACTTAGTTCTTTGATAGTCCTCCAAGCTGCATCCCTGGCTGACTCAAAGAATGTGGTGTGCATTGTAGTGTTGGTGTACATGCAGAATCCCCTTTCTTTGTGGTTGTCTTCCTTGTTTTTGTACAAGTGAAGTTGCACCCACCAATACTCCACTCCTTCATCCATCACTGGAAAGCCCTTGTACACAGCTTCACCATGTGCATCCATTGCCTCCATGAGATCCTTGAGAACATTGGGAAACTCAGTTTCACACTCCAAGGTCATGGTCATGAGTGGTCCCTTCTTCACGGCTTCGTTGATGGAGTTCATCTAAAAAGGAAGTTGAAAGAGATTAGAAAAGTTTTACGAGAAGAATAGACAAGTGTAGAAGTATTTGAAAAACTTTTTCCTTAGTGGTTTTCCAATCCTAGGGTCATAATCCTACAGGCAACACAGTGCTCTGATACCATCTGTTAGACCCCTCCTTTATAAAGGAAAGGATCCCTGTGATTGCAATGCTAGTCCCTGGATCAATGCTAGCATCCACAGTTTAAGATGAAGTACACAGATACAAAGGTCGTTTATTACATTCATTCCAGAGATAAAATATAGTATTTTACAACTCATGGCCATAGGCCTAATACAAGAGTTTTAAGGAACAAGTAAATAAACATAAGTCTTCATCTTCATGTGCCACAGGCAAGCATGTTGAGTGTAGACTCATGACTCCTATTCATCATCGGAGTAACCTGCAACATCACAAGTTACAGCCACAGAGGGACAATACTTTGGAATAGTATTGGCAAGTGATACCTTATTATATTTTAAGGGGACTATATTACTATATGCATTTTGGCTAAGTGTAGCTTGGCTTGCTTTGCTTGAAAATAGATTTTACCTATTAGTTGAAATCACTAAGTTTTTCTTTGTCAAAAACATTCCCAAGGAACCACCAATAGACATTGAGGTCCTTCACCCTTGTTCACCCATCAATTTTTATTTAGAAGTTGGAGTGTTGAGATTCTTGTAGCTTCCATGTCTTGATGCTCAAAGTGTCCATTTCCTTGGACAAGGCTAAGTACTTAGGTTTTCCATCTGCAGAGGTTGTGCACTTTCCCCACCAGACTTGGTTTCCCAAGACAGGACCTTTCAGAAGCTTTTCCTTAGTCAAATGGACGCGCTCCAACCTATCAACCCATCTACCACCAACTGTCCAAGTGACTAAGTTCTAGCAACCTATATGATCATGGCAGAGCCCATATTGCCAGGTGGTTGCACTGTAAGCTTTCTCAACACTTGGCCTCCAAATCCCTTAGTGCCTGGGTGGCATTCCACAAGTGAGATACACAACCCAAGTCCATGGCCTTGTGTAACCACTCAACATAACCCATACTTTCCATTCCACCCAGGAGGTTCATTTGTCTTAGTGGTTTTATTAGAAAAGCATAAGTCTCTTGACTTAGTAATAATTTTCTTTATAGTAAGTGTAGTTTTTCACCAACCCTTGTTTTGCTATAAGCTAGGCTAAGCAAAGTATGGCAAAATATCTTAGGGATAATTCCTTAGCAATTCTACAAGGCTACATAGGATTTTCCCATCTTTGCATTAGACCAAAATAACATGCAATACCATAACAAAATATCTAATGCTAGTTCAAAATATAGGACAAATTTATTCATGTAAATATCACTTGCCTTGGTAGTGGGGAGAGTAGCACTCTTCACAATCACAATCACTAGCAAAATCTACACAAGAAACAATAGCATACAATTACACACAAATATATACAACCAAAAATAATATGAATGCAGGCATGCAAGAATTTACTAAGTGGTGATTTTTGAAAATTATACCAAGTATGTTCATGAGTACAGAAACTTAACATGTCACAAGTTTGCCAACTAAACTTATTTGGCCTCAAAATAATATACAAGAATAAAACTATATCTAAAATAGCCCTAAACTTGATCTACAAATAAAATCATTTTTAACTGTTACTATATGCTAAATAAAGTGGATATTCAGAAAGGTCTTGTTTCACTGAATCCAACGGTATAAAATTTGCAAAAATCCAACGTGGCATTCAAAAGTTATAAGCATTTGAAGTTTGAATCTAAATCTGGTTTTAAATTCTGTTTTTAATTTAATCCTTGCCACGCGTCGCGTTATTACTGGAGCGTACCGGTTCGCACCGGATCACCCTTCTGTGCCGTTGGATCTAACTAACGCTGCACGGCTCAGATCTGTCCATACCCCTTCATTAAGTGATGTGTTTCTACGCGTAGGATTCAGATCTAACGGCTAACAATCTCCTAACCAAAATCGAGCGGTGCTACCGGCGGTGACAGGCGGCGGCGCATCAGTCTGTGGCGGTGCCGGCGTTCTAGGTCGTCCGGGGAAGGGAGGAGATGCTTACCAGAACCGCAGGAGGCTGCTGGTGCTCAAGGTGGCAATGGCTTGGGAAGGGGCGCACGGGGTCGTCGGGGATTCCTCGCCGGAGTTCGCGAATGCGTCGGCCACGGTCAGCCGTCGACGTTGGCGAGGTTCCTCGTCGCGCTAAGCCAAAATAGGGGTACTGTCAGATGCGCAAGACGATGAGGATTCTAGGCGTATCAGTCAAAGGGCAAGGGGCGGTGGCTACTTACGGAGGGAGGTCGCCGGAGTTCGTGCAGAAGACGGTGGCGGTCCAGTCGTCGACGTTGCCGAAGCTATGGTTCATGCGAAGGCAAACGGAGAGTGTCAAAAGATGCACAGAGGTTCACTGAACAAGATAGCGTGAATGCGAGACCGAGGGGAACTCGAGGCTCACCGGAATTCGCCGGCGCAGTCGTCGGAGACGGCGGGGTTGCAGAGAGAAATGCGCGCAGCCTGGGGCGTTCTGTGCTTGGGGTTTGGGGGAAAAGAGAGAGGGAACAGAGGGGGTTTATATAGCCTGGTCAAGCGCGAGAATCACTCGGCCATTGATTCGAATTGACGCCGCGATTAACACACAGGAAACGGCCGCGTTGATTGGGGACGAACAGGTCGTGCGGGTGGAGAAGACGCTGGCGTGGAGATGGCCCGCTTGTCAGCGAGGTGCGTGAAATGCAGGTGGGGTCTGCTTGTCAGCGACTCAGCGTGTGCGCTTGCGCGTGAGAGGAGAAAAAGAAATCCCCGGGTGGGCTTGCTGGGCTTGATTGGCTGCTGGGCCAGATTCTGGCCGCGTGGCCTTTTTCTTTTGTTCAAGCCTTTTTCTTTTCCTGAATTCATTTTCTGGTTTGATTTTGTTATGAATTTCAAATCCTTTTGAATTAAACTGTCTTGGAAATTTTTGCAGGGTTTTGTGGATTCAAAAACAGTCTTTTTAAACCAGTGGTTACTTTGCAAGGCTTGGTCAAGTTTGGGTTTTAAAATAAACAGAGGCTTGCTCTAGTTTGCAAATTTTTGAAAAGGATTTTGAAACCATTTCCAAATTTCATTCTTGGGTTAAAAGCTTCACCTAAACTTTCCTATCATGGAGGCAAGTGAACAAATATTTAAACTTTCATATTTCAAAGGGTGATGGTCATTTTGGTATAAAATGCCCACATGAAATCATAGTTCCAACTTCTGTTTCTAAATGATTTTTGAGAAAACTCTAAATGGATGAATGATGCAAAGATGATATGAATGAGTTTTGAAACTATGATTTTTAGGATGTTACATCGCCGCACCGCCCTGACAACTCCGGCCACTTCCTCCCTCGTCCCTGTCGCTGCTAATTCCATGCGCGGGCCTTCCCATAGCTCCGCCTGAGCTCGCGGGGGCTCGAGCTCCACCCGAGCTCCGTCCGCTCTCGCCGGCGACCAGCGCCGGCAGACCGACCCTCTCGTTCGCCGTCGCCCGCCCGGCGCGCGTGCCCGGCCGTCGCCCGTCGCTGCCTTGCCGCCCTCACTGCTGTACTACTCAAAACGGCAAGGTAATGCTCTCTTTTTTCTTTTTTCCTCTTTAATCTGTACTGATGTTTAGCTGATGTGATGCTCAACAAGACACACTAGTTGAATTTCTAGATGAATTACTATGTGCTTTCCTGCGTTATGTGGCCAGCATCTATGATTTCAGCACAATGCAAAATGAATTCCTATGTTTTTTATATGTGACTAGCACCTTATTTTATGTTATTATTGCACACATAATCACTAGATGGATGAAGCCAAATCTGGAAAATCTAGGAAGTCTGGAAATTCTGGGAAGGCTGTTTGGGATGCATTTGCAGCTGAAGTATTTTTGGATGTTTGTATCGAGCAAGTGCTAGCTCGAAACCTTCATGAAGGTTATCTGAACCAAACTAGGTATTATAATTTGATAAAGAATTTCAATGAACACACCAAGAGAAATTATGTGCGCAAGCAATTCAAAAATAGGTGGGAGACACTAAAAAAGGAGTACAGTACATGGAATACATTAAATCAAAGTGCATCTAGCCTTGGAAGAGATCCTATCACGAAGACCATCGATGCTAGTGATGAGTGGTGGGAACTTGAGATAAAGGTAATGGCAATTTTTGTATCATTTGTATGCATTACTTTCTAATATAAATTGTGTTGTAAAGCTGAACTAAAGTGATGTACTGAAGTTGAGACATTTGTTTGCAGAGATGCCCGGATGCAGCCAAGTTTCGACATGCTCCACTTGCTAATGAAGATAAAATGTTCCAGATTTTTGATAAGCATTGTGTTACTGCCGAGCTGTGAGGGTGCCATTGACAACATCATTAGTCGGTCCTTCTCAAGGTGTTCCTTCTTCTGTGAACATTGACGATGATGATCTTTCAGGGACAGAGATTGATGTACAAGTTACACCTGGTACGACGGGACGTGGGGAAAAAAGAGCATGTCCTTACTCACCCAGTCCTGCTATAGTTGAAATATGGAGAGAAGCAGTGCTGAAAAGAATTGTTTGCGCCGTATATGTGACATATTTGAGAAGAGGTAAGAAAGCAGAAACTCCGTAACTTCACAACCCTCACAGCCTGCAGTTGATCCAGTGAGGCAAGAGTTTTTGGAAATGATGGCCAAGGTTGTTGCTGATGGATGTTATAGGGTTCGCAGCATAAAAAACAAAAAAATTCCTACGATGGGAACTATGTACCAAGATCTATCTACTAGATACAAACAATGGGCGGATGTATATCCGTAGAGAACATACCCTTGAAGACTGACAAAGCTTAACGAGTTAAACTCGTGGTTGATGTAGACGATCTCTTGCCGATCTCAAGATCGAGAGGAAGTCCTAGAGCCGCAAAACAGCAGCGCATCCATGCTCGCACACACATACAAGACACCGAGCAATATCCGCCTCCTCGCTCTAGCGATGTAGCAGAAGCACAACTCTTTCTTGCCGAAAATCCACCGGGAACATGTATCTCGCTAGTCCGAGACCATGGGGATAAATACTAGAGGGGAGAGAGAGATCCTTCACGAGGAGGTGTGCTTTGAGAGGAGGAGAGGGGGGCACCCCAAGGGGCATGGCACCAGCCATGGTGTCTGCCCCCACCTATTCCACATTCATGTGGGTGGAGCTCCCACTCAAAATGAAAAGCCTCCACTCCCATAAAAGAGCCTCCACTCAAAAATCCACTCACATGCATTAAATTTCCGCCAAATTTAATGCAAGCTCTCATTTAAATAAAACTCTTTTATTTATTTATTCAGAATTTTGTTAATTACTTTAATTAACAAACATTCACATAAAACCCCTTGCTAGTATTAAATTTCACATGCAGAACCAGTTTCAGCAATTTCAACAAAAATAGTTTTGGTGTCTAGTGAAATAAATTCCTGCGCTTGTTATTCTTTCCGGCATGAAACTTTTGCTCCAATTGGATGTCAGTGTCCCTTAAGTGTGCCACCCTACAGTTCGCGAATAATGCGGACATGATCGAGACCCTTCTCCGATAAATAATCAGAAGCGGGACCTAGAGATCCATACTGACTCCCACACATTCAACGATGACTTCCCTGTGATATTCGAAACCTTTTACGCTAGTATCTTAATCCCTTTGTTTCACGATATATTACATGTCCGAGATTCGAGCATCAGTATCTGCATACCTAGTTTGATCTCATTACCGACATGCACTCTTTTCTCGTTCCCGTGATATAACATTCTAGTGATCAAATCACTTGCTTGCAAGCTAATCAATGTGATATCACCGAGAGGCCCAGAGCATATCTATCTGTCATCGGGATGAACAAATTCTACTCTCGATCCATGGGCCTCGACATAACACTTTAGTAGTTCTGAAGCCATCTTTATAATCACCAAGTTACGGTGTGATGTTTGATGTCATCAAGAAACTCTTCCGGTGTTAGTGATTGACATGATCTCATGGTCTAAGGATTAAGATAACTTCGTAAGTTGTTATAGCAATATAAACTCAATGACTTTGATCGTAATGCTATACTTCGGATGAATGTTCATCACATCATTACACTAATGTTGTGACCTCGTTATTAACAACATCCAATGTCCATGATCAGGAAACCTTGATCATCTTGTTAATCAACGAGCTAGTTTATAAGAGAGGCATAACTAGGAACTTCCTTTTTGTTTATTAAACACACATGTATTAACGTTTCCGTATTAATACAATTATAGAATGCAAAATAAACATTTATCATAACTAAGGAATACGATAATAACCACTTTATTATTGCCTCTCGGGCATATTCCCTTCAGTCTCCCACTTGCACTAGAGACAATAATATAGTTTGAAAACTTTGCGTATTGAACACCTATGGCTTTCTGGTGGTCCATATACGCAACTGCAAGTGGTTAACATAATCTATGGATCTAACACTTTCAGGTCCGTGTGTATTTGCATGTATTTGCGTCTTCACGCATCACTCATTCTCCAATGAGATGGCATTGTATAAATTTGGTCTTTCGGTGAGACCTTTAGTTCCTTGGGGTTAAATCATGTTGATACTATTGTCATACAATATATCTTTAGTGTAGCCCATTGCGAACCACACCTTAGTTTGATAACAAACTACTTAACACAAATGCCCTCCTTTGCTGCTACTATAGCAGTCATATACTTAGCCTTATTGTTATAGTATTCGTCACAATGTTTTAACTTTGGAATACATCCAAATCCATCATGGAATATCCTTTCCATTACATTGTGCCACCCATAGTTTAAATTGAGATAAACTTAATTTGTATCTTGTGACAAAACTAGTATCAATGTAACACTTTACAATGAACTATTTGTAATTGTTTGTGACCTCTACACAAATATATTCTTAGTTCTTCCAAAAGATCATAAGAATATCCTCACTATCGTCCAATGATCATTTTATGATTCATTCTGGTATATGCTCATAACACTTAGAGCATAGAACATATCTGGATGTGTACATATCATGGTATGATTGATCAAATCATTCTTGTGATTTCACTCATCAAGTGTCAAAGCACTTAAATCTTGTTTCACTTATCAAGTGTCGATACACTTGAATCTTGATTCAATTCTTTTCCATGCGACAAGAACCGTTACTTGTCGTTTCTATATTGAACTCCTTCAATATCTCATATATATATATACGTTTGGCACAACCATCTTAGTGTCATAGTCTATCCACTATAGACATTCATGCTAAATATTCGAGTTTTGCCTAAGTCTTTCATCAAAATGAAATTCTTAACCTTTGTTAATAAAAATTATATCATTTCTAATCAACAAGATTTCCTCCACATAATGTATTAGAAATATGTCTCAGCGCTCCCACTTAATTTCTTGCAAATGCAAGAATCTTCATCGTCTCCTGATGAAAACTCTTTATCACGGTGAAGATTCCAACTCCGCGATGCTTACTTCAACCATTGAAGTTTGCATGCCCTTTTAGCATCCTTTGAATTAACAAAACCCTTTGGACCGTGTCATGTACACGTCCTATGTAACCATTCTATTAGAAGAACTTTGTTTTGTTTATTCATCTACCATATACCAAATTATATGTAGTGATTGCTACTTTAATCCATCCAGACTAAATATCGCTAAGAAAGATCAAATCTTGTCATAGTAAACTCCTTGAACATTGTCATAAAATACTTTACGACATGTCGACTATTTCATAGATGTGAAACATCCATGTCTGTTTCTTTATAGATCCAAATACGACCGATAGGTTTTTACACCTTTCCGGAGGGTCTTCCAAGTTCAAAACTTGAATTCTCGTGTATGGAACTATCACAGATTTTATGGCTTCAAGCCATTTGACGGAGTCAGGGCCCATCATCGCTTCTTTGCATGTAGTCGGTTCATCATTGTCAAACAATAATGATTTACTCTCAAATCTCAGCATTTGATTGTTTATCCGACCGACTTGGTTCAATAAGAACTTAGATCTCCGTGACCACAACCTTTGAGGCACATAAGCTATGAGCATTATGGCAGCCTCCGGAATGATTTCCGGCGCTGCGCAACTCAGCACATTTAGATAAGGTTCGTTAAACTTATCAAAGTTTTATTGTCCTCCCACTTAACTTTTGCGAAAAATTCCTTTTTCAAGAAACTTGACATTTCAAGAGACAAACCCTTTTGTCCTCGGTGTTATGGAGGAATATCCAATGATTATTCGAAATAACCTACAAAGACATGCTTATCCGACTTTGGTTGTAAACATCTTACTTATGCCTAGCATACCAAAATTTAAGAAATGATAATTTGGGTTTTACCCCAAACCATAACTTCCATGGTGTCATTTCAATGGATCAAGATGGAGCTCTTTCCAGTGTAATAGCGGTAGTCTCTAAAGCTTTTCATCTTTGAAAACATAATGGCAGTTTTATAAATAACACCTTTGATCCAACCATGTCACACAAGGTTTCATTACAAATCTCAAACACTCCATACTCCTATGGTGTTTCAGGAGATGTAAATCTAGGTGTTTTGCTAAACTTGCAACTCAAATAAATCCCTTTATGATATATCATAATTCATTTATTTTTCTTGTTACACTTGTAACTCAAATAAATCCCTTTATGATAAAATCATAAATCATTTATTTTCTTGTTACAATGATTTTCCACTTCATCTTGAAAGTCTTTAAAACGTTTTTCAAATATTTCATACTTCTTTCTCATTAAGTGAATATTCACTTAAATTTCCAGAGAAAGCATATGAAGTTGAACTCCATCGCTTACAACTACACATAATGGACTACATACATCGATATGTATAAATTCCAATAATTTAGTCGTTCGTTCTTCTTTGGCCTTTGAACGAAGTTTATAATTATCGCGAGGAAAGTCTCACAAGCATCACTTGATCAAATCAAAGACTCCAAAAATCCATAAAAATGGAGTTTCTTCATGTTTTCTTTCCAATATAATTTAAACGGTGATGTCACTTCATAAGTGATCTTCCAATCATTTGTCTTGCGACATTTTAGCATTAGCTTTATGGATGTGATTTCTCCAACTAGATTTGTAAATCATCCATCTTATATGGAATACGGTAATTATTTGAACAACCTTTGTTCTCATAATACCCGATTTAAATAACTATTATTAAAACAAATCTTGAAGGCAAGCTTTGATGTCAATGAGAAATACAAACAACGGTTTGTTTGTTTTCGATGAACATCATCACATACTCTCTTGCTAGTTACTTAGGCCATTGTGGTTCATGAATTGCGTCGTTCCGTATGAAATTTCATACCAACCAATTCGGTATCCAATACCCAAGAACCACATTGTTTAACAAGCAAAGAATACAACCATAACATGTATATCATCTATATACCTAAAATGGATATTTCCAATATTTTCTTTTCTGCCAAATATGTTTTATAGATTCTCTTTTAGCATTTCCTTTTCCTTTTTAAAAGAATCTATCAACATCAAAAGTGGCGCCATATACATGACACATAGTCCAAAGTGTGTATATTTGAATACTAATACCTTTGGACTTGCACTTTGAAGTAGATCACCATCATCAAATGATCGGTATTCTTTCAAAATCCATTCTTTAGTAATCCTTTTAGTGTAGTAAACACTTTACATACATCTTCTATTCATCCTTATCATGACGACTTTCATGACCAAGCTAATGTAGCTTATAAAGGAGAATCGTGAGTATAACATTACTTTCCAAAACCTTTTTGGATGATTAGGATGTCTAGCATCTACAACCTTCGCAAATTCTCATCCAATACGAGAACATATATTACACTCTATCATATTGCAACCAAAACATTTTTTCAGATATCGTTATATCTGCCACACATGATGGTTTCTGAAACAATTCTTTCAGCTTCTAGATAAACTTGATATTAAAACAATCAAGAATCATGGAGGCAAACATGATACTTAAGATACTAACACTAGAATTGTTACTCTCGATTTAATTATAATTATTAAACTTCACGGAGTAAACAGAGTTTGCTGAAAGTTTGCAATAGGACTTTAAACTTTAGATTGACACTCAACACAATACGATACCATTTCGTAAAGTAAATATCCAGAATTCTATAGTTCTATTATCTCAATTACAACTAAGCATAAAGTGGTGAACGAATGCCAATGACTACAACAAATTATGCAAATTCACTTTGATTTAATTTATCATAAATTGAGTTCTACTAATCCAAATTAGAAATGAACTCCCACTCAAAAACGACATCCCTCGTGTCTTTTTGGTGACTACATGAACCAAATCCACTACACCAAGTCCGATCATCACATGAGTCGGTGTAGATTCAAAGGCGAGCATCAAATGGGCATCATATCTAACATATGACTCATGCTTACCCTTTCGGTCCATGTTCCGAGGCCATGTCTGTACATGCTAGGCTCCCCAAGTAAGAACCTTAGTATTCGCGTGTGTAACTATCTTACACCCGAGATATGCTCGTGGATTCAAGTACACCCGATCATCACGTGATGTCTTGAAGCGACGAAACATTGTCGGTGCATACTTAAGGAAGAACACATTTTTATCTAAATGAGGTATCATCTTATTATCCTAATAAAACGCCAAACAAGCAATATAAGATGCAATTAAACATCTCATGTTTGTAAGTGAAATGATATGGTTCCCGCATATGATCTCCATCATGTGCATCGTGGTATGATCTCTATCATACCTCTATGTGTAAGGCCAAGGTATATGGAACCTACACGTTATGTGTGTTGTAAGAGTATCATCTTATACTTCTACTTACAACATCACTATATCATAGCACTAGCCCAGCAACAATCTAAACTAGACGCCTCTAATTTATCCATTGCAAGTTTACGTGGTTTAGGGCTTTCGAAGATAGAACTGTTCTTACCTACGAACATGAACCACAACGAGGATAACCAAATTGTTGACAACTCGTTGCAAATTAGATATCGACTATAGTAGGAGAGACACACACCCGCTAGCCACTTATGCAAAACTAGTTGCATGTCAAGCGTGGAACAAGTCTCATGTGCGAGGACATGTAAAGTTTGTCCGGGCCGCTTCATCCCACTATGCTACCAATATACAAAATACAAATAAGAAGCAATAAAATGATTATCATCGCCCACATACTCATATGTGTACTACCTGTGCAAAGCATCTACGCATAGATCCGGCTCTGATACCACTATAGGGTTCGCAGCATAGAAAACAAAAAATTTCCCATGATTGGAAGTATGTACCAAGATCTATCTACTAGATACAACAACGAGCGGATGTATATCCGTAGAGAACATACCCTTGAAGACCGACAAAGCTTAACGAGTTAAACTCGTGGTTGATGTAGACGATCTCTTGCCGATCTCAAGATCGAGAGGAAGTCCTAGCGCCGCAAAACAGCAGCGCATCCGTGCTCGCACACACGTACAAGACACCGAGCAACCTTCGCCTCCTCGCTCCAGCGATGCAGCGGAAGCACAACTCTTTCTTGCCGAAAATCCACCGGGAACATGTATCTCGCTAGTCCGAGACCATGGGGGATAAATACTAGAGGGGGAGAGAGATCCTTCACGAGGAGGTGTGCTTTGAGAGGAGGAGAGGGGGGCCTTTTATAGGGAGAGGGGGGAACCCCAGGGGGCATGGAGCCAGCCATGGTGGCTGCCCCCACCTCTTCCACATTCATGTGGGTGGAGCTCCCACTCAAAATGAAAAGCCTCCACTCCCATAAAAGAGCCTCCACTCAAAAATCCACTCACATGCATTAAATTTCCGCCAAATTTAATGCAAGCTCTCATTTAAATAAAACTCTATTATTTATTTATTCAGAATTTTGTTAATTACTTTAATTAACAAACATTCACATAAAACCCCTTACTAGTATTCAATTTTACATGTAGAACCAGTTTCAGCAATTTCAACCGAAATAGTTTCGGTGTCTAGTGAAATAAATTACTGCTCTTGTTATTCTTTTCGGCATGAAACTTTTGCTCCAATTGGATGTCAGTGTCCCTTAAGTGTGCCATCCTATGGTTCACGAATAATGCGGACATGATCGAGACCCTTCTCCGATCAATAATCAGAAGCGGGACCTGGAGATCCATACTGACTCCCACACATTCAACGATGACTTTCCTGTGATCGTCGGAACCTTTTATGCTAGTATCTTAATCCCTTTGTTTCACGATATATTACATGTCCAAGATTCGATCATAGGTATCTCCATACCTAGTTTGATCTCGTTACCGACATGCACTCTTTTCTCGTTCCCGTGATATAACATTCTAGTGATCAAATCACTTGCTTGCAAGCTAATCAATGTGATATCACCGAGAGGGCCCAGAGCATATCTATCTGTCATCGGGATGAACAAATTCCACTCTCGATCCATGGGCCTCGACATAACACTTTAGTAGTTCTGAAGCCATCTTTATAATCACCCAGTTACGGTGTGACGTTTGATTTCATCCAGAAACTCTTCCGGTGTTAGTGATTGACATGATCTCATGGTCTAAGGATTAGGATCACTTTGTAAGTTGTTATAGCAATATAAACTCAATGACTTTGATCGTAATGCTATACTTCGGATGAATGTTCATCACATTATTACACTAATGTTGTGACCTCATTATTAACAACATCCAATGTTCATGATCAGGAAACCTTGATCATCTTGTTAATCAATGAGCTAGTTTATAAGAGAGGCATAACTAGGAACTTCCTTTTTGTTTATTAAACACACATGTATTAACGTTTCTATATTAATACAATTATAGCATGCAAAATAAACATTTATCATAAATAAGGAATACGATAATGACCATTTTATTATTGCCTCTCGGGCATATTTCCTTCAGATGTGGACCTGGTACCCGTGAGCATTTCTATGCTTCACAATTGTTTATGAAGGCTGAATATTGTATTGCATTTAGTTGTTACATGGAGGCTAAAAGTGATGTGAGGATGGAATGGATCAGGATGGCATGGGAAGAGAGGAAAAATAAGTAGACGTATGCTTGAATCGATTAGTTTGTAATTTTCTTTGAACAGATCAATTTATAATTTTCTTTGAACCTACCAATTTGTAATTTGTTTTGAACCTATCAATTTGTAATTTGCTTTGAACCAATCAATTTGTATTGTGTTGTTGAACCATTTTATTGAGACTATTGTTGTTGTTTCAAGTCGTGTTGTCACAACTTATGTGGTTATTAATTGAGTTGTTCATGTGATAGATGGATATCCCAAGCGATGAAGCTGATGATGAATATGATTTGTTCATGGTTGCAGTTGTTGCATATGCACAACAATGTACTGAGAAGTTTCCGTATGCACCGCAAAGAAATCCAACGATAACAGGGCTACAATGGGTGGAACAAAAAGAGACAAATGCACAAGTTTTCTATTCTTTGTTCAGGCTGAGGAGGTCAGTGTTCTACCCATTACTTGATCTATTGGTTGAAAGGTACGGTCTTACATCAACCTGCAACATGTCCTCAAAAGAAGCATTGGCACTATTTTTGTAGAATGTTGGGACACGTCAAACTACTGATAATGTTGCTGGTCACTTCGAACATAGTCGGTATACAATTAGCAAAATGTTTTATGAGGTTCTTGACTGTATAGACCGCATGGCTGGTGATTATATTAGGCCAAAGGACAGAAATTTTACTGAAGTGCATCCAAAACTTCAAACTACAAGATTTTGGCCACATTTTAAGGATGCCATTGGAGCTATAGATGGAACACACATTAAAGTGATTGTGCCAAAACATCTCGAGATGCAACATATGAATAGACACGGTTATACAAGTCAAAATATGATGGCAATTTGTGATTTTGATTTGAGGTTCACTTTTGTTGTTGCTGGATGGCCCGGATCAGTTCATGACACACGTGTATGGTCTCATGCTCAAGTGTCACATGCCCACTATCCCCACCCGCCGGCAGGTAATCTGTTGTGTACACATTTTCTAATTGAATATTTCTCATATGTAGTGTGATCTAACCTGTACATACCACTGCAGGAAAATACTACCTTGTGGATTTGGGATACCCAAATAGAAATGGCTATCTAGCACCATACAAAACTACTCGGTACCATGTCCCTGACTTCCAAAATCCTCCTCCTAGGGGAAGAGAAGAACATTTCAACCATCGTCATTCAGCAGGGCGAAACTCCATCTAACGATGCTTTGGTATTCTCAAAATGAAATGGTCAAAGCTTCAAGGCATAACTCGCAGACCAACTGATCGCCAAAAGATGATAATTACTGCTTGCATGTGCCTACATAACTACATTCGTGAGAGCAACCTAAGTCATCAAGATTTTGACATGTTTGACAGTGGACCGTATATTCTAGAGGAGAGTGCTTCATATCCTAGTGCGCCACCTTAAGATGATGGTACTTACATGAAAGGGATCCGCAATGATATCGCTATGAGTATCTATCCTTAGAATTATCTATTTGTATCTATTTTGGAGAAGAAAATGTTGCAACACCTATCCTTCAATTTGAGTTGTAATGAATACCTCCTATTTTAATTGTAAAATTTAGCACTTTATCCTGTTTGAATGTTTGAAAATTTTATTTTGTGATCACATATGCGAAAAACAGTACAAAATGTCTTAAAACAGTTTTCAGAACACAAATTTATTCCAAGGGCATTACAGACTTTTTATTACACATCTCAGGCAATAAGTTAGGACAACGGAAGCCGAAAAGAATTGGACTTCAGTTTCTGTATAGATTATTTTCACTGCTGTTTCTCTGGACAACTGTTGGACAGGGTGGTTTATGCATAAGCCGTAGCTGAAAAGAACTGGGCTTTAATGTGTTCCAAGTGGCTTTTATAAGTAGAGGTGTTGTCCTGCAGAACATCTCTTGAGGAACACACCTATATGAGTCTGACTGTTAAACATCACAATCCGCGAGAGTTGGGTGCTTTTCAATAAACTCATAAAAGGCCCTGGAGTATGACGCATAAGCTTCAAACCGCGGGGAAGCCAACGGCGGCCCTGTACCGGTCTAGATTTTATGTGAAACTAGCGCGCAGAAAACTTGTAGTTCAAGACATAGTCCACTATTCAAGTTACTAGCTAGTGTAGCATGAAGTTTAACGTGGAAGTTCAGCTTAACAGTCTCCACTACACACTGGTATATAAAACAATGTTCTGAAAGAAAAGTGATGTGATGTGCCAATGAGACTTTATGGGGGATTGTTGGAATTTGGTGAGTTTTGGGCTGTTGGCCCATTAGACAAATTCTGAAATTCTCTTTGGTGCACTTCTATATGGCAACATATGGTTGTGCTAAAGTTTACTCCCACATTGCTAGTAGAAGGGAAGTTGGACCACCTTATATAGTAGAGTGTTGCACCACTCACTAAGGTGTGACAAGAAGAGAAACCCTCGCGCACTCCTCCTCCGACGTCGCCTGCCTCGCCTCGCCATGATGCGACGCGCGCCGCGGGTTGCGGGAATCTCGCCGAACCGAGCTTTATTTTGCGGATTGGGAAAATTATTTATGAGTCATTAACGGACGCGTTAATTACAGCCGTTTCCAGTATTTATGGACGTGAGCTGTTACCGACTCAGACGTGGGTTGTGTCTCACGATCTCCCTGACCTGCACTATATAAGCGTCTGCGCTAAACCTAATCGGTGATCAATCCACACACGCACCTATCTCCAAAACCTTGCGCCACCGCCTTCGTCTTCCCCATCCCGGCTTGCGGCGTGCACCACAGATTAGGACAGTAGGCCTCCGGAACCCTGCCTCTCGTGAACCTGTACGGGTGAGGGGCGATCAGGTTTTTGGGGAGCGCTCAAGCGCGACTACTGGCAATCACGACGTCGTCTGACGACGAGTTCCCAAACGATGACTTCTTCCTGGACGTCAGCAACTTCTTCGACAACCTCAAGATGGGCGACAGTTCTGCTGCTGCTACCACCACGGCTACTGCCGCAACTACATCATATGTGATCCCAATCTCTCTCTTTCAGATTTTTCTAGAGTTTTTAGGTCTAGCGTTTGGTGTAGGTATGATAGGTTTAACTTGTATAGATGTAATCTGTTCATCTACTTTATTGATCTGCATGATTGGTTTTAGTACCATCTGTATGATCATGCTTTATCAGTTTATTATTCGGATTAAATCATATGGATTATTGCTTATTTTTTCAATACTACCATGTATGAATCCAATTACAACAGATTATACGATGGAGTTAACCGTGTGCGATACAAATGCGTAGGCATTGCCGTTAAATCTGTTGCTTTTAAAGGATGTTGGACTGGCAGGAGATTCTTGGCCTGCGCAGGACAGGTCAATGTAATTAACCAGTTTATTTTTTAGTTGGTGCTCTGTGATTTCTCTTGCATGTTGTTATTTTCCATTTCTCTTGTATATAATTATTTTGTATTTTCTTACATATCCTTCTCTGTCATTTCTCTTGTAATTTGGTCAAACATGTGACTTTATGCATTGGGTTGGTGGTGTCTAGCTAGATGCAATTAACAAATCCCTCTCTAAGCTTTGGGATATGACTCTAAAGTCAAAGATGGTAGAGTGAGGGATGCTTTGAACCATCTTGAAGTGAATTTTAATTTTCAAGATGAGATTGCAAAGCTCCATGCTGATAGTAGGAATGCCCAAGATGAGCTTAAGCAAGCTGTGGAGGAGAAGCAGCTCACCCTAGCACTGAAGGCCAAAGCTGAACAAGGCTTGATTGAAGCAAGGGATGAATTAGAGCTGAAGAAGGCACTAGATGCATCCACTTCAATCATGCACAAATGTTTAAGGGTTAAGGCAGATAAGAACAGAGATAGGTTAAAGAAAGAGAAGAAAAATCTAGAGTGCACGATTGATGATCTACTGACCCAAAAGCAAGGACACGGGTCCAAGGACACGAAGATGGAGTTATGTGATGAGATTCTAGGTTGAACTGATGTTATAATATCTCATGGATCAAGTGTTAAAATATTAGTTAATTGTGAGTTGAACCCTCAGTTATTTGTCTGTTGAACCCACTTATGAAGCAAGTTCCTATTTACCTTGAATTTTTGAGAATCTTTAGTATTTTTAATATTATTTCCTATTAAACGACTATAGAAATGGCTAAAATACTATCCTTGCATAAAAACACTATTTAGATTCACATTACTCATTGTTAATAACGGAGTAAGGCATTGATATAATTTCACCAAAAGGAAAAGTTCAAACAAGGTGTCGGTAGGATGTTCACGCTGTAAATCAGTAACCGTCCCAGAACATAACCCACTTACGAAGCAAGTTCCATTTTAGACCCACATATCAACTTTTCCTATTTACCTGAAGGATATATACTTAAAATATGAGGCCCTGAAGAAACTTTACAATTATTTACAAGCCTAAGTTTTTTTCTATTTTTTCATACGAAAAGTCAATACCCGAAATTCTGGTCATTTTCAGATCACCCGTATGTGCACATAGATTCCTTCCGTCATACTACCATCTGGCTTATGCGTATCGACTTGTTTTTTATCCAAAGTTTATGTGAACAACATACGACCCCATGAAAGAACATTTCATAATACCTAGTGTTTTGTGTGTTAGATAACAATATCAAGGATTATTTAATGTGTGTTGAAGTGCTGCAGATCTTTATAACTGAAAACGAAAAATGAAACTGCTTTTGGGGGGCGGATAATCCGCCCCACCCCATTCCCAGAAGGGCGCAACCCCTAGAGAGGGGGCGGAGAATAGGCCGAATTTTCCGGCATGGCCGGATAATCTCCCCCCCAGGATCATCTTCAAGTTGGCTAGGCGCAACTCCTAGAGAGGGGGCGGATTTTCCCCCGGACTCTACGGCTCAGGGGCGGATTTTCCCCCTTGGCCAGATAGTCCTCCCCTTGAGGGGGCGGATAATCCACCCCTCAAGGAATTTCACCAAGTCAGGACCTGCGTCGCTCTCTGTATGGGGGCGTATTTTCCCCAGGAGTTTCCATCCTGGTGGCGGAGTTTTCCCCATGGCGGATAATCCGCCCCTAGTGGGGGCGGATAATACGCCCCAAAACTTCTTCAACGGCCAGATCTTGGTAGGGGGTATTTAAGCCATCCTTCCCCCTCCTGCCAGATCTCTTGGTTCATTCGAAAAAGTCAAGATCTGATCTGCAACCTTCATACAAGAGAGCTCCACCTAGATCCACCCAAAGGCCCCGTCCCTTGGGGAATCGAAGGAGGAGGACTCGATCTTCAACAACTGCAATCAAGCGCTTCATCTCCTCTCCATTCGTTTGGAGCATCTCCGATCTAGTATTTCTTGCAAATATCTAGATCCTTGCTTTTGATTATATTGATAATCCTCGTTCTTGTGACAGCTTGTTGTCATTACGGGAGACCCCAATTCAGTTGTGGGTGTGTGCCTCAGTAGAGTTGTAAAGGCACCGGTTCCTGCCTCGAAGGGTACCAATAGTGGAGAAGGTGGATCAGGCCTTTCGTGGCGAGATCCATCGGATAATAGGGTGATGCCTATTGAGGCGTGGTGGTCTTAGAACCGCCCACCCCTCCAACACAGATGTACTTCCCTTAACAAGGAAGGAACTGCGGTAAAATAAATCCCTGTGTCTCTGCGTGCTCCACTACGGTTTCCTCGCTCCTCTCTTTACGTGCTTAGTAGCTAGGTTTGCATATAGGGAAATTCTCGTAGTTTCATATCTAGAGAATTTACTTTATGCCAAGCCTAAAATTCAAAAAGAACTAAAAATTGAGTAGCACCTATTCACCCCCCTCTAGGTGCCCATATGATCCATTTCAATTGGTATCAGAGCCCCGACTCTTAATTCGGGCTTAACCGCCTAAGAGAAGTATGGGTTCCAAGGGAGATGGGAGTGATGCTCTGGAGGTAGTCACCATGAACGATCTCAAGACATTGGAAACAACCTTGGTTAGTTCAATGGAGGCTAAGATGGAAGATATGCGTCAATTGATATTGCGTCTCTCCACATCCACAGCATCACCTCCATCTGCTTCGGAAGCTACCACTCCGCAATCCAAGGAAACGGGTAAAACCGATTCCAAAGATAACGAAGTGGTTGGTGATGGCACTAGCAAGAGCTTCTTCTCGAAAAAGGATAGTGGTAAGGAAGGATACAATGAGGTTTCCCATGTGTATTCTCCTGATCCACCTATCCCACACCCACATATACATAATAGGGGTGATCCACCCGAACTTTCAGCATCTACTTTCATTCAATGGCAATTTTTTATGAAGTCTCATGTGTGCAGCTCCTCCATTGACTTGTGGAAAATTATCGAGAATGTTCTTCATGTTGGAGATCCCAACAACCTAACAAGAAGAGAGGTTGTTGATAGTCAACTCAACGCTACAACTCTAAACATGATCCATCTTGGTGTGGGTGACAAAGACATGCCACACATTCAGCATCTTAGTACAACTAAGGAAGCTTGGGATGCCCTCACCGAGCTCTTCATCGGAAATGAAAGTATGAGAAGGAATAGATATGATGCTTTGAGCAATGAAGCTGAAGGATTTTATATGTTGGATGGAGAAAACCACGAGGACATGTATAGGAGGATCAAGTCAATAGCCACCACTTTCAGGAATCATGGTGCCTCTCATGTTGATGATGCATGGATCAAGCGCAAGTATGGCAGTGCTCTTATGCCATTTGAGCCCACAGATTTGAAGAGTCTCCAAGGAAGGCATAACTACCACCTTATGATATCCAATGAGGTAATGCAAGAAATGGCCGCTTTCGAAGTGGCTGCCAAGAATGCCGAAGATGCTCGTGCACGAGCTATGGGGATGCAAAAGGGGGTCAACATGGCCTTGAAGACTAGTGTGATAGATCATGATGAAGATGACATAGAAGGTATGGAATGTCCCGAGGATGTAAAAAGAATCCATGGACAATACATGGCCTTGTATGCTAGAAACTTTTGGAAGGACCCGGCCAAGGCAAAATCTGAACTAGAACGCAAGAGTGGAGCTTATGGAAGAAAGGAAAATGGTCCCAAGTTGAGAACATGTTTCAACTGCGAAGACCGGCTGCACTTTGTAGCTGAGTATCCATATCAAAGTAGGGAAGATAATGGAGGAAGACTTATTCTCAAGGAAAAGTCAAAGGCTCCACGCAAGAAACAATTTGTAAAGAAGAATGCTCCCTTCAAGAAGCAACCAAAGATTGTTCTAGTGGCTCAAGAAGAATATTCTTTGGGAAGTGAAGATGAGGACGAGGATGATAGCTCTCGAGAAGTGGATGCTATAGCCACCACATCTACACCAACATCACTCTTCGACTCCCCGAACAAAAACGTCATCAACAAGAACGCTACTTGCCTCATGGCAAGAGGTTCCGAGGTAACTACTTCTAACTCTTGTTTTCCTAAGGCTATGATTAACATGGATGATCCTACTAGTCTTAAGGTTAAAGAAGAGATTATTGCTTTGGACTATTTCTTCACTAACTTGCAAGGTGAGCACAAAATACATTTTGAGGCTCTTATGGACCAGCTGGCCCAAAATGAAGTGCTCCTCAAAGAAAAGGGCAGAATTGAAAGGGATGATGCAATGGAAATTGCATCCTTAAAGAATGCTCTAGAAGAGGAAGAAGAGGCCCGGGCTTCTCTTGAAGAGAGGCTTGAATCCATTGAAGATTCACATGAAGAAATGGTGACAAAGCTTGTTAAGGAACGTGACAATGCAGTTGCCAAAGCAAAGAAGTTAAAGAAGGAAAATATTGACTTTGGGGCTGCTCATGCTAGACTCTTCGAGGAACTGGAGAAACTTGACATTGCTCATAAGGCGTTGAAAAGTGAATTTTCCATTCTCAATGAGTCGCATGATCTGCTCCAAACTCGATTGACCAAGTATGATGTTCCTAGCACATCTAAATCAACATATGGTCACAAATAAAATGCTTGTGTGGAAGAAGGGCTTGTCAATGACACTACTCCCAAAGATAAGGGAGTTCTTGATGATGTGCTTGGCAAGCAAAGATCAAATCTGGGTAAAGAGGGACTTGGGTATGTCACCAAGTCCAAGAAGAAGAAGAAGAACAAGAAGAAGAAGACCAAGAGTGTACAATCAAAGACAAGCATCGCCGAGAAGAATGTCATAAAATACAAAACTAACAATATTGGTTTTGCAGGGTCTCACAATCCAAAACTAATAATATTGGCCCTTGATCCCTTTCAATTCTGTCCGGTGCCACTGCAAATCCACCTCCTCCTACTGCTCCAGAACGTTATTCTCAATGGAACACTTCCGGCATCAACTATGGAGAACTCGAGAGTCATCTGTTTCCTCCACCTCCGAGGGCACCTACTCCTCCAGCTAATGACGATGATGATGAGTATGATGAAGAGGAAGGGGACGGGGATGACTATGACGAGGATGAGGAGGCGAGATCTTCTGGGACGTTAGCATCGATCTTCTTCCTTTTGGTGTTTCGATGCCAAAGAGGGAGAAGTAGTTCTATTAGGTCTCGCGGATTTGCATGGGTCGAGCGCAAGCACTTATCTATTTTCAGTCGTTTATTTGCTTGCTTGTGCCCTTTTAGTGTGAACTTATTTGTTATTTGTGCTTGGTTTGTGTAAGAATCTGTCGTGTGATACTCTGTATGGACCTCTAGAATTTTGGATTTATCATGTGGACCTACTCTTATGGAATTCTGGATTTATCTATGGAGTTTGGTATTCTATTTGATGGCATATGGAATCATAGGATTATCTAGTGTATGCATCAATATTGTGGGATGTGCTTGGAGCCTGATAATCTCATTTTTTTACTTTGGCTATGTTCACATCCCGGTGGTATGATGTCAACACCCAGATTTTTAATCACAGATGCCTGTTATACCATACAGATTGGATATCATAGTACATCATCCATTACAAACCATACATAAGGTATTACACAAATAAGGATCTCATGATCCAGTCCTAATACAATTCAAGCAGCGGAATAACGTAATCATAACGATAGCATGGGCGAAGCTCCATCTTCATGGTCACAGGCAATGCTGACGATGGGAGATGATCCTAGTTGTCGTAACCTTCCTGCTGTCCATATTCCTGATACTCCTCCTCATAGTCTGGCCACGGGAATAGCCAGGGACAAAGCCATGAGTACTCTTTAAGTACTCGCAAACTAATACTAACAAGTGAAGTGGGTTTGAGTAGGATATACTAAGCTCTAGGGTTGTTTTGCAAAAAGCCAGATTTACCTCTACTAAGTTCAAAAGCAAAGAAAGCTAGTTAAACATTTTATAACACCTAAGTGGGAACTTGAATTTCATATCACAACTCTGTTGTGGTCAAGTCAAGTCATAAACATCTGACGACGGAACAGTATGGCCACTCCAACTGTCCATAACCGCGGACGCGGCTATTCGAATAGTTTGACACTCTGCAGAGATTGTACACTTTCACCACAACATTCGATACATCCGTCAGGAACAATCCTGAATTCACCATACTCAGTATGCGGATAATCAATCCTAACCTTTCAATTACACGCCCTAGTATAGGAACCTCTCATGTGAGTTTGGCCTCCCAACCAAGACCAACTATCATCTTGGGTACTACACAGGTGGACAATATTCACAAGGTAGCCTCAGCTCAAACCTTGGCCGCAAGGGAACCCGTACTAAGGTATATAAATTTCAAGTCAATCCCTACCCAAATTTCGGGTATTGTGGTTGTATGGTAAAATTGGAATGGTATCGCATCCAGACAACCATCAGTTTTATAAAGGGCTAAGGCTCATGCCTTGACATTTTCATCATCAAAATCATCTGGTGTTCGAGAACACATGTCAAAACATTTCAGTAGAATGAATCATCATTCTAAGGTTTTCATAACCATTTTCACCAAGTATTCTCATCTAAAGTTGATCAAGTTTTATGCTTAGCACTAGCATCTACAAGTGGGGGTAAATACTAATGAGGGGTGGTAAACAAGGGTATCTTATCTAAGTCCAATCTCATGCCTTAAGATGACATCAATATTTATCTAACTTAGGCCAAGTTTTATGCTCTTTATGCTACCTTCAAATATCCTTCTAATGTTTACAAGTCACCAAGTAAACTTAAATAAAAGCTTTGATAAGGAAATAAAATACTATGCTTACAAGTAAAACTAGGATTGGGTATCATCAAAGGTATCTAACCAAGCATGCTTAATGCATTGCATAGGTTATCTAACTTTCATAGTTGCAAGTGTTAGCTTGCTCAGATAGTAGCTTGCCTTGTGCAGAGCAGTGGTTGAAGTTCTCTTCGGCTTCTTCCTCGTAGTATCCTCCTTCCTCCTTGTATACTTGGTCGGTACTAGCGTCTATAAATAAATACGAGGTACATAATCAACACACAATACTTAACTATTTTTATATATCACACAAAGATTAAAGCACTTGTATTATTTATTTTATTTTAGAAAAATAATTTCTACTCATTGAAAAACTACTTAAGATTTAATATTCTCCAACTAAAACATGGGATCATGTTGACACATGTCATCACCACATATTTCAGTACATGAGAATGTGATTTAAAGTGGTGTCACAACTTAATAAGGTTTAACCTTTTTATTTTAATTAATTAAAATGACTAGAATGGCCTATGAGGTATTCTTTTATTACTTGATCATTATTTCTGCAAGTAAACCTATATATTTTTATATATTCTGAAAGGTATGCTTAAATGTGATTTTTGAGAGTTGGAATAAACTCAAAAGCTTTTATGGTTGAATTTTGAAAAATGTTTGAATGTAGAAAAGCTTCTGCCTTGTTATTTTTACCATGGGTGATCTACAAATCTAAATGGTTTGAATCCAACGGGCTTGGATTAAGCACTCTAGTACCTTTCTAAAAAAATTGGTTTCATGCATTTTGGTTCAGTGAATCGAGCTGGGTTCATTTTTGAATCTAGGTATAGAACTGAGTTTGAAATTAAATGAATAAACATAAGTTTGAATTGTTGGGTCGCGCGGGATGTTTAACTGGGACGTCCCACTACGGACAGTGCGCGCGGGGGTTGGTTAAGTGAGCGACCCCACTCGTCAGTGAGATAGCGAGTGATGAAGCGGTACGGGGCGATTAGGACCGTGCGATCTAGCTCTAATCGAACGGGTGCAGTTCATCGTCCACGCTTGAACAGGACGCGGCGAGGCTGAACCCTAGAGCGGACAGTGGGGGCTCACCGGGGCTCCGGTGATGGTCGGCGATGGGTGCGAACGACGAAGTCGATGACGGCGATTCTCCTGGTACCGGTGGCTCCTCCTGGGGTGGTTCCAATCGACGGCGCCTCTGCTCCTCTGCAGCGGCGAACTCCGATGAAATTCTGGCCACCTGGTGCTCGCCTTGCTCCGGGAGTGAGTGGGTGTGATCAGTGAGAGGTGGGGCTTAAGATGATGTGCTCAAATCGAACGGGGGTGGCCTCCTTTTATAGTGCCTAAGGGGACCGACGGGCGCAGGTGGAGCTCGTCGTGGTTGTCGGCACAACATGCTAATGGCATGGGCGACGATAGGGGCGGTGCGTTGCCTCCTGGCAAAGCTCAACGGCTTGATGGTGCGGCGTGGGGTGGTGAGGAATGGTCGGAACGTCACGGCGCTCTGGGCGGGTCCGACGGAAAGTTTAATGGTGCACGGGCTGTCCTGGTTGCGCGGCGGCGAACGAGGTTGTCTGGCGGTTTGCTGGGATGTTGGCGATCACGTAAGCAAGCGGCGAGGGCGACACGCGGTCTGTGGGCTGGTGTCGCGTGCAACACTCTGGCGCGCTCTCGGCTCGCACGCAGAGAGACTAGGCGCGTGCTTGGCGGGTGGTCCAGGGGCTGGTAATGCTCGGGGCTTGGACAGGGGGTGGCGGTGGATGGTGGTCAGTGCTCCAGACATGCTTTCTAGGCTAGAGGTTGCTCCTAGCTCGCTGTCGACTTGGGGGTGGCAAGTTAGGCTCGGCATGCTCACCATTGATGGCCATTGCATGCTCACAGTGGTGCTAAGGATTGTTAAAGAGGCTAGATGATCTACTAAGAGCTTGCTGCAACCAGAGAGGGAACAAGGTTGTCCACAATCACTGCTGCAAATAGTGTTTGATGTTTTGTTGTTTGCTGATCACAAGGTGTTTGATGAAATGGCCGAAAGAAATTCAAATTTGAATTTTGGATTCAAACTTGGTGGGTTTGCTAGGCACATACTAGGGAGTATCTGGTTAGTTGGATTGGTCAAGGGGCACTGGTTTTGTTGGGTTTTGAAAAGGTGTGATCTTCACATATGTTATAGATTCAATTTTGAATTGTCATTTGAATGGGGTTGCTAAATGTTTCTGTAAGTTTGAAAGGTGGGCTTTGATTCACTTTTACTTGGTCTTGCAAGGGGTGAAAAGAAATGGAAAAGTTTTTGTTTGAAATCTTGGACTAGAAACACCCAAAGTGACCTAGTGAGCAAGATTGGCAAAAATGACCATTTGCTTTATTTGATTTTTTTGATTTTATCTTGATTTGTTTCTGCTTGGAAATGTTTTAGATGATTTTATTTTCATCTTTAAACCATTCCTTGCTATTTAGGTTAATCACACAAGTCCATTCATGCATTCACATAATCATCTCATACACACATGCATTCATATGATTTTTATTTAATCAAAGTTTTTGTTAACCCTAATTTTAGTGATTAGAGTTTGATAATCATGATCAATATTTTTGGAATGTTACAAACCTTCCCTCCTTAAAAAAACTCATCCCGATATTTGAAAAATAATAAAAAATATTACCTAAGATTTAAAAAGATCGGGGAACTCCGTCTTGATGTGATCTTCTCGCTCCTAGGTAGCTTCTTCTTCAGTGTGGTTGCTCCACTGAATCTTGAGAAACTTGATGCTTCGGGTTCTGGTGGTCCTGAAAGCTTCCTCCAAAATACGGATGGGTACTTAGGGATACGTCAGGTCATCGTTGATCTCTATGGTCCAGTGATCAATGTTCTTGAAAACTTCGGTCTTCTCCGGAACTTCAAGGCATTTGCGAAGTAACGATATGTGGAACACATTATGCACTGCTGACATCTCCTCTGGCAGTTACAATTGATACGATACTTCTCCTCGACGATTCAGAATCTTGAAAGGTCTGATATATCTAGGGGCTAACTTTCCTTTGAGCTGGAAACACTGCATTCCCTTCAAAGGCGACACTTTGAGATACACAAAATCTCCGATATTGAAAGCGAGGTCTCGACGTATCTGGTCGGTGCAACTATTCTGTCTTGACTGGGAGGTCTTGAGGTGCTCACGAATCTTTTGAAATTTCTCTTCTGCTTCTCGTAGGATGTCGGGTCTAAAGATCCGACTCTCTCCTACTTCCAACCAATTCAAAGGGGTACGACACTTCCTTCCATACATGAACTCAAATGGGGCCATTTGCAAACTAGCTTGATAACTGCTGTTGTATGAAAATTCTGCGAAAGGCGGACAGTCTTCCCATTTAGATCCATACTCTAGCACACATGCTGTCAACACCCGGATTTTTAATCACAGATGCCTATTATGCCATACATCGCAATCCCATGATTACCATTTTTGCGAGACATAACAGATTTGGATACCACAATACATCATCCATTACAAACCATACATAAGGTCTTACACAAATAAGGATCTCTTGATCCAGTTCTTAATACAACTCAAGCAACGGAAATACGTAATAATAACGGTAGCGTAGGCGAAGCTCCATCTTCGGGGTCACAGGCAATGCTGACAATGGGAGATGATCCTAGTTGTCGTAACCTTCCTGGGTTCCATCCTCCTGGTACTCCTCTTCATAGTCTGGCCATGGGCATAGCCAGGGACAAAGCCATGAGTACTCTTTAAGTACTCGCAAACTAATACTAACAAGTGAAGGGTTTTTTTGTAATAGGACACTAGGCTCTAGGGTTGTTTTGCAAAAAGCCAGATTTATCTCTACTAAGTTCAGAAGCAAGAAAAGCTAGTTGAAATTTTATAACACCTAAGTGGGAACTTGTATTTCATATCACAACTCTGTTGTGGTCAAGTCAAAATCTCAATCCATTTCACAAGTCATTTTGAAAACATCTGACGGAGGAACAGTATGGCCACTCCAACTGTCCATAACCGTGGACGCGGCTATTCGAATAGTTTGACACTCTGCAGAGATTGTACACTTTCACCACAACATTCGATAATCCGTCAGGAACAAATCCTGAATTCACCATACTAAGTATGCGGATAATCAATCCTAACCTTTCAATAACATGCCCTAGTATAAGCATCTCTCTTGTGAGTTTGGCCTCCCAACCATGACCAACTGTCATCTTGGGTACTGCACAGGTGGACAATATTCACAAGGTAGCCTCAACTCAGACCTTGGCCTTGAGGGAACCAATACTAAGGTATATAAGTTTCCAGTCAAGCCCTACCCAATTCTCGGGTATTGTGGTTGTACGGTAAAATTGGAATGGTATCGCATCCAGACAACCATCAGTTTTATAAAGGGCTAAGGCTCATGCCTCAACATTTTCATCATCCAAATCATCTGGTGTTCGGAAACACATGTCAAAACATCTCAATAGAATGATCCATCATTCCAAGGTTTTAATAACCATTTTTCCACCAAGTATTTCCATCTAAAGTTGATCAAGTTTTATGCTTAGCACTAGCATCTACAAGTGGGGGTAAGTACTAATGAGGGGTGGCAAACTATTGGAGTTTTACTAAGTTCAATCTCATGCCTTAGGATGACATAAAGATTATCTAGCTTAGGCCAAGTTTTATGCTCTTTATGCACCTTCAATTATCTTTCTAATATCTACAATTTACTTAAGTAATCTCTAAGTAATAGCTTTGATAAAGAAATAAAGTATAAAGCTTGTAAGTAAAACTAGGAATGGGGTTATCAAGTGGGTATGATCACATATGCTTAAGGCATATAGTTGGCATGGTAACAAGCAAGTATTTGCTTGCATAGGTATAGTATCTTGCAAGTGTTAACTTGCACAATCAACTAGTAGTGTTAGGGTTGCATAAGTAGAGTATCTTGCAAGTGTAGCTTGCTCAATCACTAGTAGTATTAGGCTTGCATAAGTAGAGTATCTTGCAAGTGTTAGCTTGCTCAATCACTAGTAGTATTAGGCTTGCATAAGTAGAGTATCTTGCAAGTGTTAGCTTGCCTTGTGCAGAGCAGTGGTTGAAGTTCTCCTCGGCTTCTTCTTCGTAGTATCCTCCTTCCTCCTCGTATCCTTGGTCGGTACTAGCGTCTATGAATAAATACGAGGTACACAATCACCAAACAATACTTAACTACTTTCAATCATCACACACAAGGGTTCTATAGATGATCTAGCATCATCACTAATATTACAAGATTATTTCTTTTATTTTTAGAAAAGTAATTTCTACTCATTGAAAAACTACTTAAGATTTAATATTCTCCAAACCAAACATGGGATCATGTTGACACATGTCATCACCACATATTTCAGTACATGGGAATGTGATTTAAAGTGGTGTCACAATTTAATAAGATTTAACCTTTTATTTTAAACAAAAATAAATGACTAGAAATGCATATGTGGCATTCTTTTATTACTTGAACATTATTTCTATAAGTAAACCCATATGTTTTTATATATTCTGAAAGGTATGATCAAATGTGATTTTTGAGAGTTGGAATCAACTCAAAAGCTATTATGGTTTAAATTTGAAAAATGTTTGAATGCAGAAAAGGTTCTGCCTTGTTATTTTTACCAAGGTTGATCTATAGATTCAAATGATTTTAATCCAACGGGCTTGGATTAAGCATTTCAAAACCTTTCTAACAAAATTGGTGTCATTTAATTTGGTTTAGTGAATCGAGCTGAGTTGATTTTTGAAACTAGGTACAGAACTATGTTTGAACTTAAAAAGAAAAAGCTAAATTCAAACGAGTGGGCTGCGCGGGAAGGGTTATTGGGCCGGCCCAGTGTCAGTCCGTGGCGCGGTTCTACTTGTCAGTGAGTCTTTAAACACGAAGCGGTACGGGGCGATGTGGTGCGTTGGATTAGAAGTAAAATCAACGACTGAGGGTCGTCGTCGACAATGAACTAGTCACCGGCGAGCTCGAACCCCAGAGGCTCAGTGGGGGTCGTGGGAGGCTCACCGGGGCTCAGGCGAAGGTTGGCGATGCGGGCGAACGACGAAGTCGACGACGACGAACCTCCTGATACCGGCAGCTCCTCCTGGGGTGGACAAAATCGACGGCGCCCTTCTTCTCTAGAGGCGGCCTGCTCCGACGCAATTCCGGCGATGCGCTGCTCGCCTTGCTCCGGGAATGGGGTTGAACGATCAGTGAGGTGAGGGGAGTGAGGTGGTGTGAAGAATTCGAGCGAGGGAGGCCTCTATTTGTAGTGGCCAGAGGGGACCGACGGGCGCGGGCTGAGCTCGTCGTGGTCGACGGCACAGAGGGCTATCGGCGTGGGCGATGGTAGGGGCGGTGCTGTGCTCCCTGGCGAAGCTCAACGACGTGGTGGCGAGGCGTGGGGCGGTGCTGATCGGTCGGAACGCTGCGGTGCTCTGAGCGTGCCCGACGGGAGTTTTAATGACGCACAGCGCGCGTGGTCCGCGCGGCGGCGAACGGGCATGTCTGCGGGGTTGCTGGGACGGTGGTGATCATGCGTGCACGCGACGAGGGCGGCACGCGGTCTGTGGTCGTCTGTCGAGCGTGGCGTACGGGGCGCGCTCTTGGCATGGTTGCAGAGCGGCTTGGCATGGTTTGTGCGTGTGGTCCAGGGGCTGGCATCGCTCGCGGCTGGGACAGGGAGTGGCGGTGGGGTGCTAGCTTGCTCCCAGACAAGGTTGGCGAGGCTAGTGTTGCTCATAGCTTGCTGTCAACTATGGGGTGGCAATGGTGCATTCGGCCTGCTCACCATTGATGACAATGGCCAGCTTACAGTGGTGCTAGAGATTAGTTAAGGTTGTTATATGATCTACTAAGGCTAGTGGTGTCCAGAGAGGGAACAAGTTAGGCAAATTTCACTGCACACTAGTATTTAGGATTTGTTTGATTTGCATCTACAAGGTGTTTGATGAAATGGCCGCATGAACTCAAGTTTTGAATTTTGAACTTATTTTTGGTGGGTGTGCTAGGCATGTGCTGGTGAGTCCGTAGATGCTTGGGTTTTGAAAGTTGAGTTGGTTTGAGGGGTTTTTGAAAAAGTGGGATCTTCCCATATGAAATAGATTCAATTTTCAACTGTCATTTAAAATATGCATTTGAATGTTTCTGGATGATCACAAGGTGGGCCTTGGTACTTTGTTATGAGTACTATCAAGGGGTGAAAAGATCCAAACAAGTTTCTGTTAAGTTCTGAAAGTTAGAGATAGCCAAAGTAGGCATGGGAGTTAATTTGGCCAAAGTGACCATTCACTTAATTTGTTTGTTTTGATTTATTTGTCTTTGGGAAAAGTGTGGGGATTGTTTAGATGATGTTTATTTCACCTAAGAATCATTTTACAAGCAAAGAAACACATAATCATGGCAATTCAAAAGAATCCAAATTTTAATGCACACTCATATGAATCTTTCATATTTTAATTGGAAAAGTTTTTGTTAACCCTAAATTTGCTGATTAGAGTTTGATGATTCTAGTTTAATATTTTTGGGATGTTACACATGCTCTCAACATATCTTCGAGTATTTGATTTACTCGCTCTATTTGTCCATCAATCTAAGGGTAATAAGCGGTGCTGAAATCTAGTCGGGTTCCTAAACCTTCTTGGACTTTCTTCCAGAATCTTGAGGTAAACTGGGTTCCTCGATCCGACACGATGTTCTTGGGGACTCCGTGCAAACTGATGATTCTAGCGATGTATAACTCTGCTAGCTTCAAACTCTGGTAGGTGGTCTTGACTGGTATGAAATGGGCTACCTTGGACAATCTGTCAACTATGACCCAAATAGAGTCATTTCCCCTACTCGAAGTAGGTAATCCGGTGATAAAGCCCATTCCAACTGAATCACATTTCCATTTCGGTATCTGTAATGGTTGCAACAGTCCTGCGGGTCTTTGATGTCCCGCCTTGAGTCTCTTCCAAATATCATACTTGGCGATATAGCTTCCGATTTCTCTCTTCATCTTATGCCACCAAAATTGCTCCTTCAAATCCTGATACATCTTTGTTCCTCCGGGGTGGACAGAATAAAGGGTATCATGGGCCTCTTTCAAAATATCCTTCTTAAGTTCTGAGTCTGTTGGTACATAGAGACGTCCTTTGTAAGGTCCGATATATCTAGGTGCTAACTTTCCTTTGAGTTGGAAACGCTGCATTCCTTTCAATGGCGACACTTTCAGATACACAAAATCTCCTATGTTGAAGGCAAGGTCTCGACGTCTCTTGTCGGCGTAACTCTTCTGTCGGGACTGGGCTGTCTTGAGGTGCTCACGAATCTTGTGAACCTTCTCTTCCGCTTCTCGTAGGATATCGGGTCCAAAAATCTGACTCTCTCCTACTTCCGACCAATTCAAAAGGGTGCGACACTTTCTTCCATACATGAATTCAAATGGGGCCATTTGCAAACTAGCTTGATAACTGTTGTCGTATGAAAATTCTACGAATGGCAGACAGTCTTCCCACTTAGATCCATATTCTAACACACATGCTCTCAGCATATCTTCGAGTATTTGATTTACTCGCTCCGTTTGTCCATCGGTCTGAGGGTGATAAGCGGTGCTGAAATCTAGGCGGGTTCCTAAACCTTCTTGGACTTTCTTCCAGAATCTTGAGGTAAACTGAGTTCCTCGATCTGATACGATGTTCTTGGGGACTCCATGGAAACTGACGATTCTAGCGATGTATAACTCCGCTAGCTTCGAACTCTGATATGTGGTCTTGACGGGTAAGAAATGGGCGACTTTGGACAATCTGTCCACTATGACCCAGATAGAGTCATTTCCCCTACTAGAAGTAGGCAATCCGGTGATAAAGTCCATTCCAACGGAATCCCATTTCCATTCCGGAATCTGCAATGGTTGCAACAATCCAACGGGTCTTTGATGTCCGGCCTTGACTCGCTGACATATGTCACACTTGGCGATATAGCTTCCGATTTCTCTCTTCATCTTATGCCACCAAAATTGCTCTTTCAAATCTCGATACATCTTTGTTCCTCCGGGGTGGATAGAATAAAGAGTATCATGAGCTTCCTTGAGAATAACTTCCTTCAACTCAGAATCTGCTGGTACACAAAGGCGTCCTTTGTACCACAGAACTCCTTCTTCGTCTTCGGTGAATCCGGGTACTTTGCTTGTACCAATACGACGCTTGATTCCGTCGATACTAGCATTTCCTTTCTGTGCCTCTTTGATCTGGCTGATCAAAGTGGGTTGAAGTTCTATGCTAGCCAAAAATCCTCCACTCACTAATTCCATTTGAAATTCTTCCATCTCTTTGTGCAAGCTTGGTTGCTCCTTCAAAATCATGGAGTTCAAGCGACACGGCAATCTGCTAAGGGCATCTGCTACCACGTTGGCTTTACCGGGGTGATAGTGAATGTCCAGGTCGTAATCCTTGATTATCTCAATCCATCTTCTTTGTCTCATATTCAGCTCCTTCTGAGTGAATATATACTTCAGGCTCTTCTGATCCGAATAAATCTCACAACGGTTTCCCATCAGGTAATGCCTCCATGTCTTCAGGGCTAGAACTACGACTGTGAGTTCGAGGTCATGGGTTGGGTAATTTTTCTCATGTTGCTTCAGTTGTAGAGATAGATAAGATATAACTTTGCCTTCTTGCATTAGCACACATCCGAGACCGATCTTGGATGCGGCACAATACACGTCAAAGGGCTTCGTGATATCCGGCATGATTAAGATTGGGGCTGAAATCAATCTCCTCTTGAGTTCTTGAAAACTCTCTTCACATTTGTCGGTCCATTCAAACTTCTTGTCCTTCTTCAGCAATTGGGTCATGGGTCTAGCGATACTCGAGAATCCTTCTACGAACTTGTGGTAATATCTCGCCAATCCGAGAAATGCACGAACTTGGGTTTGAGTGGTTGGGGCTTGCCAATCTTCGACATCTTTCACCTTTGCAGGGTCAACGGCAATTCCTCCGGCTGATACAATGTGGCCAAGGAATCCTACCTCCTGTAACCAGAATTCACATTTGCTAAACTTGGCATACAACTGATGCTCTCTAAGGGTTCCAAGAATGGTACTTAGGTGTAGCTCATGTTCTTCTTCCAATTTCGAATAAATCAGAATGTCATCAATGAAAACAACAACAAACTTATCCAGGAAGTCCATAAAAATCTTATTCATGAGATTCATGAAATAAGCGGGGGCATTGGTTAATCCAAAAGACATGACGGTATACTCGTATAATCCATATCTAGTGGTAAAGGCAGTCTTGGGAATATCCTCTGCGCGAATCTTGAGTTGATGATAGCCTGTTCTAAGATCAATCTTAGAAAACACTTTGGCACCAGTCAACTGATCAAACAAATCTTCTATCTTGGGCAATGGGTACTTGTTGTTGATGGTGACATCATTCAACTTCCGGTAATCCGTACACAAACGGTTACCTCCATCCTTTTTGTCCATGAACAAGACAGGTGATCTCCATGGTGACGCACTTGGTTGAATCAATCCAACTTCCAACATGGAATCCAGTTGCTTCTTCAGTTCTGCTAATTCCGACGGGTTCATACTATATGGTCTCTAGGCTATGGGTCCTGTTCCGGGAATTAGTTCAATGATAAACTCGATATCCCGATCTGAGGGCATACCGGGCAAAACATCTGGAAATACATCGGGGTATTCACAGACTATCCGGACTTGGTCAATGGTAGGTTGGGCTATACTCTTGTTGCACTTGAATTGACGAGGTAAGGTTTCAGATATATGCTCGACTGATATTTCAGCGGTACTGGTCATGGTTATGGCTTTCTTGACACAGTCAATCAATCCTTTATGCTTGGACATCCAATCCATTCCTAGTACTACTTCCAAACCTTTAGTTCCGAGTACTATCAGATTAGCATAAAAGTCTATGCCATGGATTCGGATGGGGACGGCTTTGCAAATTTGCCTAGCTTTGGTGGTTGAACCGGGGATTTGAACAATCATAAAATGCTTCAGTTTGGTTGGTTGAATCTTACTAGTGCATGCAAATTCTTCGGTGACAAATGAGTGCGATGCACCAGAATCAAACAATACTCGAGCAGGTACTGAATTAACAGAAAACATACCCAGCACAACGTCTGGCGCTTCCTGAGCTTCTTCAGCATGCATAAGAAAAAGACGGCCGTTGCGGTTGAGCGAGTTCCCTGGGGCAAACCTTCTTCCAGGCTGAACACGACGCTGCTGCTGAGCTGGGGCATTTGCATTGGGGGCTGCGGTATTCTTCTTGTTGGGGCACTCGTTGGAGTAGTGACCCTTATATCCATAGTCATAACAAGTCACTTGCGACTTGTCCTTTGCTGCAACAGGCACAACATTTCTTCCAGTCCTCGGGGCAGTGTTGGTGTTGGTGGTAGCATTGTTGTGGTTGAACTTGGGTGGGGCACGGCTGAAATTTCTAGAGTTGTCGGGGTTGTTGTGATTCCTCCGGGCCTTGGGTTTCCACGGTTGGGATAGGTCGGACGGTTCATCGGGGGTCTGTTGGTTCTCGGGGCAAATCCTGGAGATGGGGGTTAGGGCGATACTTTGGGGTCTGATGGGTTCCTAGCTGATGCATCATGCGACGCTTGCGGTTCTCATTGGCTTGGTTGATCTTTCCTTCCATCTGGATAGCAGAGTCGACAAGGGCTTCAATATCAGCAAAGGGGATATTGACTAACATTGTCTGCATCTCATCGTGCAGACCAGTCAAGAATCTCTCCTTCTTCTTGGCTTCGGTGTCGATCTCATCCGGGGCATACCTAGCTAATGACAAGAATTTGTCACGGTATTCCACTACAGTCATCCGTCCTTGCTTCGGTTCTCTGAACTCATCTCTCATTCTCTTGATCAAACCTGGTGGCACATGGGTTCTACTGAACTTGACCTTGAATTCCTCCCGGGTCATCATCTGTCCTCCGGTCATTCACGAACGATGTTCCACCATGCTCTTGCATCTCCAGCTAGATAGTGGGTGGTGAACAGAACTTTCTCGTTAGCTTCCACTCCGGCGACTTCCAGGTTATTTTCCATGGTTTGCAGCCAATCATCGGCATCTAGGGGATCTTCCGACTTAGTGAAAACAAGTGGGTTGGTGTTCTGGAAATTCTTGAGCTTAGATCCATGGTTGTCCTGATTTCCGTGGCCTTGATTGTTGAGGGCTAGCTGAGCTATCTGTTTAAGGGTGGCTAGGTTGGCTTGATGTTCGGCTCTTTCAGCTTCGCGGTCAGAAACTAACATTTGCAGGATCTGCAACATCGGGTCCGGGGATGAACCACTTCGTCCGCGTGGCATCTGAAGATTGAGATAGATCATGAGAAAAGAGGGAAATTTCTAAGGTTCCGGGACTTTGAAAAGTTTTTAAAGTTTGACTCGGATTTTTCTAGCAACTTGCTTTTCATTCATTCATAGCACACGATACAAACACACACCACAATAAGGTAAACAGATGGTTTTAAGAACCATTCTGGAAACTACGATACAGTGGGACCGAATACAACTCACTACGCTAGTGCTCAAGTGCTACTAATCCTCGGAGTCAGTGTAGTCGTCATCCTCATCATCATCGTCATCATTGATGAAGGCGTAATCATCCTCATCGGTGAAGAAATCCATAGCCTGATCCTCCACAAAATCATCATCATCGCTGAGATAGGAGTAGGGGTCTCCACGAAGATCTTCTCCGACATTCTCCCTTTCCTCTAACTGCATATCTCTCTCGTGGATGGTCTCCTCCAAATCCGAGATACGGTGGCAAAGACGGGCAATGATGCGCTCCTTCTAATCGAGCTGACGGCGGCGAGACTTGCGATCCTTCGCTAGCATGGCGATGGTCTGATCCTTCGTCTTGATGATGGCAGACTTGTGGTTAGAGTAGTCACGGCAATTGTCCAACTCCTGCTGACGATCTTACATCATGAATCTAAGGTGGTCCAATTGGGTCTTCAGCTCGTGGTGGTATGGGGCTTCCAGTGGCTTTCCATTAGCATCACGCCTTGGACAAAACTTAAAGCGGGTTCCCTTGATCTGGTTGATACTCTGCCCACATAGACGGGCAAGAGCTTCCTGCATGGCCCTGGCAAGTCCATCGAGCCAGTTGTTCTCTCTTAAGGTGAATTTAATTCCCTCGGCAGTGGGAGGTTCAATCTTTCCTCGGAGACTTGCAACAATTAGCCACTGCAGATCTTCTCCTCCTTGATCATTGAGCTGAGCTCCGAAGAACTCGGGGTGCGGACGCTCCAGAAGTTCCGAAACCTGGTCCAAATCCCGCTCAAAGATAAGGTCTCCTCCATTCCCCAACTAATAAAACTTGATGTACTTCACGTCCATCTATAAGAATATAGGATGAGTAAGTTAGTAGAGTGATCAAGTGTGTCTAATTTTATGTATTTTGCAAGAGTTTTTGAGGAACATGAATTTTTATGAAAGAATCAAGGTGATAAGAATGGGAATAAGTTTTTTAAATATTTGCTTCCTTTGGTTTTGAAACTAAGTTTTTGATTCAAACGTCCAGTCTAACTAGGGTCTCCTATGGTCAGGATGGCTCTGATACCAACTTGTCAACACCCGGATTTTTAATCACAGATGCTTGTTATGTGCCATACATCGCAATCGCAGGATTACCATTTTTGCGAGACATAACATATTTGGATACCACAGTACATCATCCATTACAAACCATACATAAGGTCTTACACAAATAAGGATCTCATGATCCAGTTCTTAATACAACTCAAGCAGCGGAAATACGTAATAATAACGGTAGCGTAGGCGAAGCTCCATCTTCGGGGTCACAGGCAATGCTGACAATGGGAGATGATCCTAGTTGTCGTAACCTTTTTGGGGTCCATCCTCCTGGTACTCCTCTTCATAGTCTGGCCACGGGAATAGCCAGGGACAAAGCCATGAGTACTCTTTAAGTACTCGCAAACTAATACTAACAAGTGAAGGGGGTTTTTGTAATAGGACACTAGGCTCTAGGGTTGTTTTGCAAAAAGCCAGATTTATCTCTACTAAGTTCAGAAGCAAGAAAAGCTAGTTGAAATTTTATAACACCTAAGTAGGAACTTGTATTTCATATCACAGCTCTGTTGTGGTCAAGTCAAAATCTCAATCCATTTCACAAATCATTTTGAAAACATCTGACGGGGGAACAGTATGGCCACTCCAACTGTCCATAGCCGCGTACGCGGCTATTCAAATAGTTTGACACTCTGCAGAGATTGTACACTTTCACCACAACATTCGATACATCCGTCAGGAACAAATCCTGAATTCACCATACTCAGTATGCGGATAATCAATCCTAACCTTTCAATTACACGCCCTAGTATAAGCACCTCTCATGTGAGTTTGGCCTCCCAACCATGACCAACTATCATCTTGGGTACTGCACAGGTGGACAATCTTCACAAGGTAGCCTCAGCTCAGACCTTGGCCGTGAGGGAACCAATACTAAGGTATATAAGTTTCCTGTCAAGCCCTACCCAATTCTCGGGTATTGTGGTTGTACGGTAAAATTGGAATGGTATCGCATCCAGACAACCATCAGTTTTATAAAGGGCTAAGGCTCATGCCTCAAAATTTTCATCATCCAAATCATCTGGTGTTCGGAAACACATGTCAAAACATCTCAATAGAATGATCCATCATTCCAAGGTTTTCATAACCATTTTTCCACCAAGTATTCCCATCTAAAGTTGATCAAGTTTTATGCTTAGAACTAGCATCTACAAGTGGGGGTAAGTACTAATGAGGGGTGGTAAACTATTGGAGTTTTACTAAGTTCAATCTCATGCCTTAGGATGACATAAAGATTATCTAGCTTAGGCCAAGTTTTATGCTCTTTATGCACCTTCAATTATCTTTCTAATATCTACAATTTACTTAAGTAATCTCTAAGTAATAGCTTTGATAAAGAAATAAAGTATAAAGCTTGTAAGTAAAACTAGGAATGGGGTTATCAAGTGGGTATGATCACATATGCTTAAGGCATATAGTTGGCATGGTAACAAGCAAGTATTTGCTTGCATAGGTATAGTATCTTGCAAGTGTTAACTTCCACAATCAACTAGTAGTATTAGGCTTGCATAAGTAGAGTATCTTGCAAGTGTTAGCTTGCTCAATCACTAGTAGTATTAGGCTTGCATAAGTAGAGTATCTTGCAAGTGTTAGCTTGCTCAATCACTAGTAGTATTAGGCTTGCATAAGTAGAGTATCTTGCAAGTGTTAGCTTGCTCAATCACTAGTAGTATTAGGCTTGCATAAGTATAGTATCTTGCAAGTGTTAGCTTGCCTTGTGCAGAGTGGTTGAAGTTCTCCTCGGCTTCTTCTTCGTAGTATCCTCCTTCCTCCTCGTATCCTTGGTCGGTACTAGCGTCTATGAATAAATATGAGGTACACAATCACCAAACAATACTTAACTACTTTCAATCATCACACACAAGGGTTCTATAGATGATCTAGCATCATCACTAATATTACAAGATTATTTCTTTTATTTTTAGAAAAGTAATTTCTACTCATTTAAAAACTACTTAAGATTTAATATTCTCCAAACCAAACATGGGATCATGTTGACACATGTCATCACCACATATTTCAGTACATGGGAATGTGATTTAAAGTGGTGTCACAATTTAATAAGATTTAACCTTTTATTTTAAACAAAAATAAATGACTAGAAATGCCTATGTGGAATTCTTTTATTACTTGAACATTATTTCTGTAAGTAAACCCATATGTTTTTATATATTCTGAAAGGTATGATCAAATGTGATTTTTGAGAGTTAGAATCAACTCAAAAGCTATTATGGTTTAAATTTGCAAAATGTTTGAATGCATAAAAGGTTCTGCCTTGTTATTTTTACCAAGGTTGATCTATAGATTCAAATGATTTTAATCCAACGGGCTTGGATTAAGCATTTCAAAACCTTTCTAACAAAATTGGTTTCATTCAATTTGGTTTAGTGAATCGAGCTGAGTTGATTTTTGAAACTAGGTATAGAACTATGTTTGAACTTAAAAATAAAAAGCTAAATTCAAACGAGTGGGCTGCGCGGGAAGGGTTATTGGGCCGGCCCAGTGTCACTCCGCGGCGCGGGGCGCAACTGACAGGGCGGGTCTACTGGTCAGTGACTCTTTAAACGCGAAGCGGTACGGGGCGATGTGGTGCGTTGGATTAGAAGTAAGATCAACGGCTGAGGGTCGTCGTCGATGATGAACTAGTCACCGACGAGCTCGAACCCTAGCGGCTCAGTGGGGGTCGTGGGAAGCTCACCGGGGCTCAGGCGAAGGTTGGCGATGCGGGCAAACGACGAAGTCGACGACGGCGAACCTGCTGGTACCGGCAGCTCCTCCTGGGATGGACAAAATCGATGGCGCCCTTCTTCTCCAGAGGCGGCCTGCTCCGGTGCAATTCCAGCGATGCGCTGCTTGCCTTGCTCCGGGAATGGGGTTGAACGATCAGTGATATGAGGGGAGTGAGGTGGTGTGAAGAATTCGAGCGGGGGATGCCTCTATTTATAGTGGCGAGAGGGGACCGATGGGCGCGGGCTGAGCTCGTCGTGGTTGACAGCACAGAGGGCTATCGGTGTGGGAGACGGTAGGGGCGGTGCTGTGCTCCCTGGCAAAGCTCAACGACGTGGTGGCGAGGTGTGGGGACGTGCTGATCGGTCAAAATGCTGCGGTGCTCTGAGCGTGCCCGATGGAGGTTTTAATGGCGCACATCGCGCGTGGTCCGCGCAGCGGTGAACGGGCATGTCTGCGGGGTTGTTGGGACGGTGGTGATCACGCATGCATGCGGTGATGGCGGCGCGCGATCTGTGGTCGTCTGTCGAGCGTGGCACATGGGGCGCGCTCTCGGCATGGTTGCAGAGCGGCTTGGCATGGTCTGTGCATGTGGTCCAGGGGCTGGCATCGCTCGCGGCTGGGACAGGGAGTGGCGGTGTGGTGCTATCTTGCTCCCAGACAAGGTTGGCGAGGCTAGTGTTGCTCATAGCTTGCTGTCGACTATGGGGTGGCAATGGTGCATTCGGCCTGCTCACCATTGATGACAATGGCCAGCTTATAGTGGTGCTAGAGATTAGTTAAGGTTGTTAGATGATCTACTAAGGCTAGTGGTGTCCAGAGAGGGAGCAAGTTAGGCCAGAATCACTGCACACTGTGTTTAGGATTTGTTTGATTTGCATATGCAATGTGTTTGATGAAATGGCCGCATGAACTCAAGTTTTGAATTTTGAACTTATTTTTGGTGGGTGTGTTAGGCATGTGCTGGTGAGTCTGTAGATGCTTGGGTTTTGAAAGTTGAGTTGGTTTGAGGGTTTTTTGAAAAAGTGGGATCTTCCCATATGAAATAGATTGAATTTTAAACTGTCATTTAAAATATGCATTTGAATGTTTCTGGATGATCACAAGGTGGGCCTTGGTACTTTGTTATGAGTACTCAAGGGGTGCAAAGATCCAAACAAGTTTCTGTTAAGTTCTGAAAGTTAGAGATAGCCAAAGTAGGCATGGGAGTTAATTTGGCCAAAGTGACCATTCACTTAATTTGTTTGTTTTGATTTATTTGTCTTTGGGAAAAGTGTGGGGATTGTTTAGATGATGTTTATTTCACCTAAGAATCATTTTACAAGCAAAGAAACACATAATCATGGCAATTCAAAAGAATCCAAATTTTAATGCACACTCATATGAATCTTTCATATTTTAATTGGAAAAGTTTTTGTTAACCCTAAATTTGGTGATTAGAGTTTGATGATTCTAGTTTAATATTTTTGGGATGTTACACATGCTCTCAACATATCTTCGAGTATTTGATTTACTCGCTCTATTTGTCCATCAATCTGAGGGTAATAAGCGGTGTTGAAATCTAGTCGGGTTCCTAAACCTTCTTGGACTTTCTTCCAGAATCTCGAGGTAAACTGGGTTCCTCGATCTGACACGATGTTCTTGGGGACTCCGTGCAAACTGATGATTCTAGCGATGTATAACTCTGCTAGCTTCGAACTCTGGTAGGTGGTCTTGACTGGTATGAAATGGGCTACCTTGGACAATCTGTCAACTATGACCCAAATAGAGTCATTTCCCCTACTCGAAGTAGGTAATCCGGTGATAAAGTCCATTCCAACTGAATCCCATTTCCATTTCGGTATCTGTAATGGTTGCAACAGTCCTGCGGGTCTTTGATGTCCCGTCTTGACTCTCTTCCAAATATCATACTTGGCGATATAGCTTCCGATTTCTCTCTTCATCTTATGCCACCAAAAACTGCTCCTTCAAATCCTGATACATCTTTGTTCCTCCGGGGTGGATAGAATAAAGGGTATCATGGGCCTCTTTCAAAATATCCTTCTTAAGTTCTGAGTCTGTTGGTACATAGAGACATCCTTTGTACCACAGAACTCCTTCATCCTCGGTGAATCCAGGTACTTTGCCTATACCAATACGATGTTTGATTCTGTCGATACTAGCATTTCCTTTCTGAGCCTCCTTGATCTGACTGATCAAAGTGGATTGAAGTTCTATGCTAGCCAAAAATCCTTCACTTACTAATTCCATTCTAAAATCTTCCATCTCTTTGTGCAAACCTGGTTGCTCCTTCAGAATCATGGAGTTCAAGCGGCACGGTAATCTGCTAAGGGCATCTGCTACCACATTGGCTTTACCGGGGTGATAGTGAATGTCCAGGTCATAGTCCTTGATTAGCTCAATCCATCTTCTCTGCCTCATATCCAGCTCCTTCTGAGTGAATATATACTTCAGGCTCTTGTGATCCAAATAAATCTCACAACGGTTTCCCATAAGATAATGCCTCCATGTCTTCAGGGCTAGAACTATGGCTGCTAGTTCAAGGTCATGGGTAGGGTAATTCTGTTCATGCTGCTTTAGTTGGCGGGATAGGTAAGATATAACTTTTCCTTCTTGCATCAACACACATCCTAAACCAATCTTGGATGCATCACAATACACATCAAAGGGCTTCGTGATATCCGGCATGATCAAGATTGGGGCTGAAATCAATCTCCTCTTGAGTTCCTGAAAACTCGCTTCACATTTGTCCGTCCATTCGAACTTCTTGTCCTTCTTTAGCAATTGGGTCATGGGTCTAGCGATACTCGAGAATCCTTTTACAAACTTGCGGTAGTATCCCGCTAATCCGATAAATGCATGAACTTGAGTTTGAGTGGTTGGGGCTTGCCAATCTTCCACATCCTTCACCTTTGCAGGGTCAACGACAATTCCTCTGGCTGATACGATATGTCCGAGGAATCCTAATTCCTGTAACCAGAATTCACATTTGCTAAACTTGGCATACAGCTGATGCTCTCTAAGGGTTCCAAGGATGGTCCTTAGGTGTAGCTCATGTTCTTCTTATGATTTGGAATAAATCAGAATGTCATCGATGAAAACAACGACAAACTTATCCAGGAAGTCCATAAAAAATGTATTCATGAGGTTCATGAAATAAGCGGGGGGCATTGGTTAATCCAAAAGACATGACAGTATACTTATACAATCCATATCTGGTGGTAAAGGCAGTCTCTGGAATATCCTCTGCGCGAATCTTGAGTTGATCATAGCCAGTTCTAAGGTCAATCTTAGAAAACACTTTGGCACCAGTCAACTGGTCAAACAGGTCTTCTATCTTGGGCAAAGGGTACTTGTTCTTGATGGTGACATCATTCAACTTCCGATAATTCGTACATAAACGGTTACCTCCATCTTTCTTGTCCACAAACAAGACAGGTGATCTCCATGGCGACACACTTGGTTGGATCAATCCTATTTCTAGCATGGCATCCAGTTGCTTCTTCAGTTCCACTAGTTCCGACGGGTTCATACTATATGGTCTCTAGGCTATGGGTCAGGTTCCAGGGATTAGTTCAATGATAAACTCGATATCCCGATCTAGGGGCATACCGGGCAAAACATCTGGAAATACATCGGGGTATTCACAGACTATTCGGACTTGGTCAATGGTAGGTTGGGCTATACTCTTGTTGCACTTGAATTGACGAGGTAAGGTTTCAGATACATGCTCGACTGATACTCCAGCTGTATTGGTCATGGTTATGGCTTTCTTGGCACAGTCAATTAATCCTTTATGTTTGGACATCCAATCCATTCCTAGTACTACTTCCAAACCTTTAGTTCCGAGTACTATCAGATTAGCATAAAAATCTATGCCATGGATTCGGATAGGGACGGCTTTGAAAATTTGCCTAGCTTTGGTGGTTGAACCGGGAATTTGAACAATCATAACATGCTTCAGTTTTGTTGGTTGAATCTTACTAGTGCATGCAAATTCTTCGGTGACAAATGAGTGCGATGCACCAGAATCAAACAATACTCGAGCAGGTACTGAATTAACAGAAAACATACCCAACACGACATCTGGCGCTTCCTGAGCTTCTTCAGCATGCATGAGAAAGAGACGACCATTCCGGCTGTACTGGTCAATGGTTGGCTCGGCTATACTCTTGTTGCACTTGAATTGACGGGGCAAGGTTTCAGATACATGCTCGACTGATATTCCGGCTGTACTGGTCATTGTTATGGCTTTCTTGGCACAGTCGATTAATCCTTTATGTTTGGACATCCAATCCATTCCTAGTACTACTTCCAAACCTTTAGTTACGAGTACTATTATATTAGCATAAAAATCTATGCCATGGATTTGGATAGGGACGGCTTTGCAAATTTTTCTAGCTTTGGTGGTTGAACCAGGTATTTGAACTATCATAACATGCTTCAATTTGGTGGGTTGAATCTTACTAGTGCATGCAAATTCTTCAGCAACAAACGAGTGCGATGCTCCAGAATCAAACAACACTCTTGCAAGTACTGAGTTAACAGAAAACATACCAGCACGACATCTGGCGCTTCTTGGGCTTCTTCAGCATGCATGAGAAAGAGATGACCATTGCCATTGAGCGAATTCCCTGGGGAAAACCTTATTCCAGGCTGCACACGATGCTACTGCTGAGCTGGGGCATTTGCATTGGGGGCTGCGGCAATCTTCTTGGGGCACTCATTGGAGTAGTGACCTTTGGTTCCACATTCATAACAAGTCACTTGGGACTTGTCCTTTGCTGCAACAGGCACAACATTGCTTCCAGTCCTTGGGGCAGTGTTGGTGTTGGTGGCGAAATTGTTGTTGTTGAACTTGGGTGGAGCATGATTGAGATTGTTGGAGTTGTCGGGGTTGTTGTTGTTTCTTCCGGGCCTTGGGTTTCCATGGTTGGGATAGGTTGGACGGTTCATCGGGGGTCTGTTGGTTCTTGGGGCAAATCCTGGAGATGGGTTGGGATGATACTTTGGTGTATGGTGGGTTCCTGGTTGATGCATCATGCGACACTTGCAGTTCTCATTAGCGTGGTTGATCTTTCCTTCCATCTGAATGGCAAAGTCAACTAAAGCTTCAATATCTGCAAAGGGTATATTGACTAACACTGTCTGGATTTCATCATGCAGACCATTCAGGAATCTCTCCTTCTTCTTGGCTTTAGTGTCTATCTCATCCGGTGCATACCTAGCCAATGACAAAAATTTGTCACGGTATTCCACTACGGTCATCCTCCCTTGCTTCAGTTCCCTGAATTCTTCTCTCATCCTCTTGATCAAACCTGGTGGCACATGGGTTCTGCTGAACTTGACTTTGAACTCTTCCCAAGTCATCAGCTGACCTCGTGTCATTGCACGAACGCTGTTCCACCATGCTCTTGCATCTCCGGCCAGGTAGTGGGTAGAAAACAGTACCTTCTCGTTAGCTTCCACTCCTGCAACTTCCAGATTGTTCTCCATGGTTTGCAGCCAATCATCGGCATCGAGGGGCTCTTCAGACTTGGTGAAAACGGGTGGACTGGTGTTCTAGAAATTCTTGAGCTTGGATCCATGGTTGTCCTGATTTTCATGGCCTTGATTGTTGTTGGCCATCTGATCTATCTGTTGAAGGGTGGCTAAGTTGGCTTGACGTTCGGCTCTTTCGGCTTCGCGGTCAGAAACCAACATTTGCAAGAGTTGCAACATTGGGTCTGGGGATGAAGTGCTTCCTCCGCGAGGCATCTGAAGATTGAGATAGATCATGAGAAAAGAGGGAAATTTCTAAGGTTCGGGGTTTTAGGTTTTGAAAAGTTTTCAAAGTTTGACTCAGGTTTTTCTAGCAACATGATTTTCATTCATTCATAGCACACGATACAAACACACACCACAACAAAGGAAAACAGATGGTTTTAAGAACCATTCTGTGAAGCTATGATACAGTGGGACCGAATACAACTCACTAACGCTAGTTCTCAAGTGCTACTACTCCTCGGAGTCGATGTCCTCATCATCCTCATCATCATCATCGATGAAGGCGAAGTCATCCTCATCGGTGAAGAAGTCCATGGCCTGATCCTCCAGAAAGTCATCATCATCGCTGAGATAGGAGTAAGGGTCTCCACGAAGGTCTTCCTCTGCATTCTCCCTCTCCTCAGACTACATATCTCTCTCGTGGATGGTCTCCTCCAAACCCGTGATCCGGTGGCGAAGACGGGCAATGATGCGCTCCTTCTTGTCGAGCTGAAGACGACGAGACTGGCGATCCTTCACTAGCATGGTGATGGTCTGATCCTTCTTGGCGGCGATGGCGTACTTGTGGTTGGCGTAGGAGCGGGCATTGTCCAACTCCTTCTGACGGTCATACATCATGAAGCTGAGGTGGTCCAATTGGCTCTTCAGCTCGTGGTGGTATGGGGCCTCCAATGGCTGTCCCATAACATCACGCCTTGGGTAGAACTCAAAGCGGGTACCCTTGATTAGATTGATACTCTGCCCACACAGACGGGCAAGAGCTTCCTGCATGGCCCTGGCAAGTCCATCGAGCCAGTTGTTCTCTCTTAAGGTGAACTGAATTCCCTCTGTGGTGGGGGGTTCAATCTTTCCCCGGAGACTTGCAACAACTAGCCACTTTAAATCCTCTCCTTCCTGATCATTGATCTGAGTTCCGAATAACTCGGGGTGCGGCCGCTCTAGCATCTCTGAAAGCTGGTCCAAATCACGCTCAAAGATGAGGTCTCCTCCATTCCCCAACTGATAAAACTTGTTGTACTTCACGTCCATCTATAAGAATATAGGATGAGTAAGTTATTAGAGTGATCAAGTGTGTCAAATTTTAAGTAGGTTTGTAAGAATTTTTTAGGAACATGAATTTTCATGAAAGAATCCAAGTGATAAGAATGGGAATAAGTTTTTGTAAATACTCACTTCCTTTGGTTTTGGAACTAAGTTTTTGATTCAAACGTCCATTCTAAACTAGGGTCTCCTATGGTCAGGTTGGCTCTGATACCAACTTGTCAACACCCGGATTTTTAATCATATATGCCTATTATGCCATACATCGCAATCCCAGAATTACCATTTTTGCGAGACATAACAGATTGGATATCACAGTACATCATCCATTACAAACCATACATAAGGTCTTACACAAATAAGGATCTCATGATCCAGTCTTAATACAATTCAAGAAGTGTAATAACGTAATAATAACGATAGCATGGGCGAAGCTCCATCATCATGGTCACAGGCAATGCTGACGATGGGAGATGATCCTAGTTGTCGTAACCTTCCTAATGTCCATCTTCCTGATACTCCTCCTCATAGTGTGGCCACGGGAATAGCCAGGGACAAAGCCATGAGTACACTTTAAGTACTCGCAAACTAATACTAACAAGTGAAGTGGGTTTGAGTAGGATATACTAAGCTCTAGGGTTGTTTTGCAAAAAGCCAGATTTACCTCTACTAAGTTCAAAAGCAAATAAAGCTAGTTAAACATTTTGTAACACCTAAATGGGAACTTGAATTTCATATTACAACTCTGTTGTGGTCAAGTCAAGTCATAAATCATTTCATAAGTCATTTTGAGAACATCTGACGACGGAACAGTATGGCCACTCCAACTATCCATAATCACGGTCGCGGCTATTCGAATAGTTTGACACTCTGCAGAGATTGTACACTTTCACCACAACATTCGATACATCCGTCAGGAACAATCCTGAATTCACCATACTCAGTATGCGGATAATTAATCCTAACCTTTGAATTACACGCCCTAGTATAGGCACCTCTCCTGTGAGTTTGGCCTCCCAACCATGACCAACTGTCATCTTGGGTACTGCATAGGTCGACAATCTTCACAAGGTAGCTGCAGCTCAAACCTTGGCCGCAAGGGAACCCATACTAAGGTATATAAATTTCCAGTAAAGCCCTACCCAAATTTCGGGTATTGTGGTTGTATGGTAAAATTGGAATGGTATCGCATCCAGACAACCATCAGTTTTATAAAGGGCTAAGGCTCATGCCTTAACATTTTCATCATCAAAATCATCTGGTGTTCGAGAACACATGTCAAAACATTTCAGTAGAATGACTCATCATTCTAACGTTTTCATAACCATTTTCACCAAGTATTCCCATCTAAAGTTGATCAAGTTTTATGCTTAGCACTAGCATCTACAAGTGGGGGTAAATACTAATGAGGGGTGGTAAACAAGGGTATCTTATCTAAGTTCAATCTCATGCCTTAGGATGACATCAAGATTTATCTAACTTAGGCCAAGTTTTATGCTTTTTATGCTACCTTCAAATATCCTTCTAATGTCTACAAGTCACCAAGTAAACTTAAATAAAAGCTTTGATAAGGAAATAAAATACTATGCTTGCAAGTAAAACTAGGACTGGGTATCATCAAAGGTATCTAACCAAGCATGCTTAATGCATTGCATAGGTTATCTAACTTTCATAGTTGCAAGTGTTAGCTTGCTCAGATAGTAGCTTGCCTTGTGCAGAGCAGTGGTTGAAGTTCTCTTCGGCTTCTTCCTCGTAGTATCCTCCTTCCTCCTCGTATCCTTGGTCGGTACTAGCGTCTATAAATAAATACGAGGTACACAATCACCACACAATACTTAACTATTTCTATATATCACACAAAGGTTCACACTAGATGATCTAGCATCATCACTATTATAACAAAGATTAAAGCACTTGTCTTATTTATTTTATTTTAGAAAAATATTTTCTACTCATTGAAAAACTACTTAAGATTTAATATTCTCCAACTAAAACATGGGATCATGTTGACACATGTCATCACCACATATTTCAGTACATGAGAATGTGATTTAAAGTGGTGTCACAATTTAATAAGGTTTAACCTTTTTATTTTAATTAATTAAAATGACTAGAATGTCCTATGAGGAATTCTTTTATTTCTTGATCATTCTTTCTGCAAGTAAACCTATATACTTTTATATATTCTGAAATTTATGCTTAAATGTGAACTTTGAGAGTTGGAATCAACTCAAAAGCTTTTATGGTTGAATTTTGAAAAATGTTTGAATGCAGAAAATCTTCTGCCTTGTTATTTTTACCATGGGTGATCTACAAATCTAAATGGTTTGAATCCAACGGGCTTGGATTAAGCACTCCAGTACCATTCTAACAAAATTGGTTTCATGCATTTTGGTTCAGTGAATCGAGCTGGGTTGATTTTTGAATCTAGGTACAGAACTGAGTTTGAAATTAAATGAATAAACCTAAGTTTGAATTATTGGGTCGCGTGGGATGTTTAACTGGGCCGGCCCACTACGCACAGCGCGCGAGGGCTGGTTAAGTGAGTGACCCCACTCATTAGTGAGACAGTGAGTAACGAAGCGGTACGGGTCGATTAGGACCGTGCGATCTAGCTCTAATCGAACGGCTGCGGTTCATCGTCGATGCATGAAGAGGACGCGGCGAGGCTGAACCCTAGCGCGGCCAGTGGGGGTCAGTGGGGGCTCACCGGGGCTCAGGCAATGGGGGCGAATGACGAAATCGACAACGGCGATTCTCCTGGTACCGGTGGCTCCTCCTGGGGTGGCTCCAATCGACGGCGCCTCTCCTCCTCTGCAGCGGCGAACTCCGGTGAAATTCTGGCCACCTGGTGCTCGCCTTGCTCCGGGAGTGAGTGGGTGTGATCAGTGAGAGGTGGGGAGTGAGATGGAATCGAACGGGGGTGGCCTCCTTTTATAGTGCCTGAAGGGGACCGACGGGCGCGGGTGGAGCTCGCCGTGGTCGTCGGCACAGCGTTCTAATGGCATGGGCGACGATAGGGGGCGGTGCGTTGCTTCCTGGCAAAGCTCAATGGCTTGATGGCGTGGCATGGGGTGGTGAGGAATGGTCAGAATGTCACGGCGCTCTGGGCGAGTCTGACGGCAAGTTTAATGGCGCACGGGATGTCCTGGTCGCGCAGCGGCGAACGGGGTTGTCTGGCGGGGTGCTGGGATGTTGGCGATCACGTAGGCAAGCGGCAAGGACGGCGCGCGGTCTGTGGGATGGTGTCGTGTGCGGCGCTCTGGCGCGCTCTCGGCTCGCACGCAGAGATACTGGGCGTGTGCTTGGCGGGAGGTCCGGGGGCTGGTAATGCTCGGGGCTTGGACAGGGGGTGGCGGTGGACGATGGTCAGTGCTCCAGACATGCTTGCTAGGCTTGAGGCTGCTCCTAGCTCGCTGTCGACTTGGGGAAGGCAAGTTAGGCTCGACATGCTCACCATTGATGGCCATTGCATGCTCACAGTGGTGCTAAGTATTGTTAAAGAGGCTAGATGATCTACTAAGAGCTTGCTACAACCAGAGAGGGAACAAGGTTGGCCACAATCACTGCTGCAAATAGTGTTTGATGTTTTGTTGTTTGCTGATCACAAGGTGTTTGCTGAAATGGCCGAAAGAAATTCAAATTTGAATTTTGGATTCAAACTTGGTGGGTTTTCTAGGCACATACTAGGGAGTATCTGGTTAGTTGGATTGGTCGAGGGGCACTGGTTTGGTTGGGTTTTTAAAAGGTGTGATCTTCACATATGTTATAGATTCAATTTTGAATTGTCATTTGAATGGGGTTGCTAAATGTTTCTGTAAGTTTGAAAGGTGGGATTTGATTCACTTTTACTTGGTCTTGCAAGGGGTGAAAAGAAATGGAATTTTTTTTGTTTGAAATCTTGGACTAGAAACACTCAAAGTGACCTAGTGAGCAAGATTGGCAAAAATGACCATTTGCTTTATTTGATTTGTTTTTTATTTTCTCTTGATTTGTTTCTGCTTGGAAATGTTTTAGATGATGTTATTTTCATCTTTAAACCATTCCTTACTATTTAGGTTAATCACACAAGTCCATTCATGCATTCACACAATCATCTCATTCACACATGCATTCATATGATTTTTATTTAATCAAAGTTTTTGTTAACCCTAATTTTAGTGATTAGAGTTTGATAATCATGATCAATATTTTTGGGATGTTACATATGACGTTGTTTTAATTGTCTTTATTATGAAAGTTGCGTACTCTCTAGTGTGTGCATTTGTATTCAAATGCAAATTTTAAATATGCACACATCTAGGGGGAGCCTCTTTCATTTATTTAAAGGTGTTGTTAGTAGGTTTCATTGCAAATCCTAGTATTGTCATCTAACACCAAAAAGGGGGAAATTGAAAGAACATTTCATAATCCCTAGTGTTTTGTGTGTTAGATAACAATATTAAGGATTATTTAATGTGTGTTGAAGTGCTGCAAATCTTTATATTGAAAAAGGAAAAGGAAACTGCTTTTGGGGGGCGGATAATCCACCCCACCCCATTCCCAGAAGGGCGCAACCCCCAGAGAGGGGGCGGAGAATAGGCCGGATTTTCCGGCATGGACGGATAATCCGCCCCTAAGGGGGCCGGATAATACCCCCCCCCCCCCCCAGGATCATCTTCAAGTTGTCTAGGCGCAACTCCCAGAGAGGGGGTGGATTTTCCCCCGGACTCTCCGTCTCGGGGGCGGATTTTCCCCCTTGGCCGGATAGTCCGCCCCTTGAGGGGGGTGGATAATCCGCCCCTCGAGGAATTTCACCAAGTCAGGACCTGCGTCGCTCTCTGTATGGGGGGCGTATTTTCCCCCGGAGTTTCCGTCCTGGGGGCGGAGTTTTCCCCAGGGCGGATAATCCGCCCCTAGTGGGGGGCGGATAATCCGCCCCCAAACTTCTTCAATGGCTAGATCTGGGCAGGGGGTATTTAATCCAGCCTTTCCCCTCTTGCCAGATCTCTTGGTTCATTCGAAAAAGTCAAGATCTGATCTGTAACCTTCATCCAAGAGAGCTCCACCTAGATCCACCCAAAGGCCCCATCCCTTGGGGAATCGAAGGAGGAGGACTCGATCTTCAACAACTGCAATCAAGCGCTTCATCTCCTCTCAATTCGTTTGGAGAATCTCCGATCTAGTATTTCTTGCAAATATCTAGATCATTGCTTTTGATTATATTGATAATCCTTGTTCTTGTGATAGTTTGTTGTCATTACGGGAGCCCCCAGTCCAGTTGTGGGTGTGTTCCCCGGTAGAGTTGTAAAGGCACCGGCTCCCGCCTCAAAGGGCACCAATAGTGGAGAAGGTGGATCAGGCCTTCGTGGCAAGATCCATCGGAGAATAGGGTGAGGCATATTGTGGCGTGGTGGTCTTAGAACCGCCCACCCCTCCAACGCAGATGTACTTCCCTTAACAAGGAAGGAACTGCGGTAAAACAAATCCTTGTGTCTCCGCGTGCTCCACTACGGTTTCCTCGCTCCTCTCTTTACGTGCTTAGTAGTTAGGTTTGCATATAGGGAAATTCTCGTAGTTACATATCTAGAGAATTTACTTTATGCCAAGCCTAAAATTGAAAAAGAACTAAAAATTGAGTAGCACCTATTCACCCCCCCCCCCCACGCCCACCCCACCTCCCTCTAGGTGCCCATACGATCCATTTCACCCCATGCAAAATTTCTTGAATTTTTGAGAAGTTTTAGTATTTATTTTTAATATTGTTCCCTATTAAACAACCGTAGAAATGGCAAAACACGGACACATGGTACATAAAACCGGACCTCCCAGGTCATGGCTGACTTGGCAGTTAGTCCAAAAAAGCATGTGGTATTTCTCTATATCTTAATCTCTCCACCCATGGAAAATAAAGAGGCAACTCCTTCGCGTGCCTCGAGAGAAGAACAATTACAGAAAAAACTGTTGCGTTCGATGGTTCCAGTGAACGGTGGCTCGATTATAGAAAGGCCGGCGGTGATTCGGGGTGGATAAGCACACTGTGGTCGCCGTCGATTCAGTGCGGAGAAGCTGCGCCCTCGTCGGCTATCCATTAATTTCGCATTGAGGATACAGGTACGGGCTCTAGTCCTTTTTAATTATTTTCTATTGTTCTTGGTCGTCGGTATTATATTTATTTATCGGTTACCCGGTTTTTATTTATCGGTTACCCGGTTGTTCGATATTACTAATCCGATTGTTGATAGCATTGGTTGGCGCAGCCTTGGGCATGGCAGGGATAATAGATGAATTTGATGTTGTGACAGGCTGACAGCAGATAATTTTATTCAGAATTTGATGGAAGTTGTTCTGCAAATTGATAAGTATTATATTTTATTCTGATTGATCGTTGTTCAGTTTGAGATAAAAAAATGTTGTGCTATTAGATGATTTTATTCAGAATTTTATGGAGATGTTGTGCAACCTGATAAGTATTATATTCTAGTCTGATTGATCTCTATTCAGTTTCAAATAAAAATGTTATGCTACTACATGATTTTGTTTAGAATTTGATGAAGATGTTGTGCAACCTGATAAGTAGTATATTCTATCCTGATTAATCTCTGTTTAGTTTTAGATAAAAATGTTGTGCTATTAGATGAATTTATTCAGAATTTAATTAAAATCTTTGTGACACATCAGAAATAGAGAACCCATGTAATGTGTGTCGTCGCTACTTTCCCATCCGGGATCCCACTAACCAGGGTGGACTGAATTTCGCAGTGTATTCAGATGCCGAATCTGTTATATGATCATGATTTTGTAATTCTATTGTTATGTTCTTCTTTTTCTTTCTTCTGACTGTCCCTAATTGTTTGTGTGTGGCACTTATATTGTTTAAATGTAGGTTGTGCCTTGCAGCTTTAGAGCACGACTTGCTGAATTGGTACCTAGGAATATTATGATTGCTAAGGGTATGGAAGTGCCTAATCCCTGTTACAAATCTCTGTATGCAAGTACTCACTATTTGTGGGTGGAAAGGCTCTCTGACAGAGATATTCTCACCGGGCCGGGGTGGAAAGCTCTAATGCATGCTTATTTATTATGTAAAAAATGATATTGTCATGTTCACCTTTGATCCAGAACAAATGGTGTTCAATATTTAAGTGTTGTCATTTTATGGTGAGATCAAACCTTGGTCCCGTTTACCTGTAAGTTAATTAACTAGTTATGTACTTTCTTTTGTTGTGCTATCATGTTTTTCTGATATGACAGTGAGCATTTTTTTTCTTGATTAGTGTTTTATGAGGCCAAAGAGCGCTGCATGCCGGCGCTGTAAGTGGACATATGTGTATTCCGGCCTTAAATTTCTTGTCAAAACCATTAAATCAATTAGTAGACATATTTGTGATATTGGTTGGTGATGCAAATTATTGGTGATTTCTACAATGCGCCAAATGATTTGTGTGAAAGGACATGTAAGAAACAAATGTTGGATTGTCTCCTTTGATTCGCAAAACATCATGTTTTACACCCATTCCAAAAAATATGCTAGGTTATCTTTGCTAAGTAAAACTTTTTTTTGAGAAACCACATAACTATATTTATCTTGAGTGAAATCTTTAGTTTTGTAGATATTTGCAAAGAAACCTAGTACGGACAACATAGATTTCACCAAGAAGATACATGTAGATTTTAATTTGCACACAAACTTGTCCAACTCATTTTATAAATGTACCATCATGAGTCTTAGGCATAAATATAACTATGAAGTTCACTTGTTACTAGTTAAAGTCCTTACGTCAGAGGAACTTGTGCTAGAACATTAGCAATAGAAACATCTTTCAATTGCAATAAGTTGTATAATGAAGGGTATTGATGTGATAATGGTGTATCCCCAAGCCAAATATCTTCCCAAAATCTGGTAGTCTAGCCATCTCTAATTTAAAAAAAAAACTGCTAAAGAAATCATGTTTAACCCACTTGAGACCTTTCTAAAAAGAGAAACTATAGGCCTTGCTTGCGCTTGAGCTAGGGTTTTATGATTAGCATATTTTTTGTACAACAACTCTTGCCACACACCCTCTTCATTTAGTGGAACAGCCATTTGTTGAGTAAACGCTTATTTATTTTTTGTGTTCTATCACCTCGGTGTCCCAACAACCCTCGATATTGGGCCAACAAATTATATTCTATTTTGTTAACCGATATTTTATTTTATGAATATCATTCTACCAAGATAAGTGGATCCATAAGAACATATATATTCGAGTGTGTAAATATGATCAATATAATTTAAACCCTTTTTAATTAATTGGGTAAACATATGTGATTTTGAAAAATATCACTGCAATTTCTAAACTTCAAAAAATGACAATCCAATTCTCGCATAGTCTATAGATGCCGTTCCAGCCATTTGGGCTTGTTTTTGGTCAAAAAGCAGTCACTTATTCATACCGTATTTTATACCGGACGAAATTGCCCCTGGCCCCGTGTACTTATCTCTTGACATAAACTGTAGTGGCATTTGTCAAATTAGCCATTTTAAAACGCAGGAACACAAAATTTTGAACCTAAGGGAAGTGAAGTCATGTCCGGTACCTTCACTATTCACTAGGCTCTCGTAGAAGCTTTAATTATTCTGACAGCGCATGTTCCATCATTGATTTCTCCTGTATTGCTGGACTGGTACAAGCATATATTGCCCATCGTTCACCACCTTCTGTTAGGCACTAAAGTGAACCGGCTGGACAAGATCATGTTGACGGAGCTAGCGTACTGGACTGATTAAACTGACACTTGCTTGTTGAGCTTAAGGGCAGCGGGTGTTAATTAACTAGCTTGATGTGCTTAATTAAGACTTGGCAGCGAGTAGGTAACTAGCGGGAGTATAATTGTACCTGCATGGCACAATGCAATGTGTGCAGTACTGCTAGCTGTTGCCTCGTGCATGCATGTGTTCTCCGGCCGGCCGCCCGGTCCAGATTTCGCTCACACTCTTTAATTTCGCTCATCACACCCCCATGCCATGCCATGCCCGCCTTGCTTGCGTGCATGCATATGCATATGCTGCCCCTATGTAGTGGCATCATCGCCTAACTGCATAAATACGTGTGGTGCGCACCTGCAGTCACCGGCCACTCCTTTTGTGCTCTCTTCATCTCTCTCCCTCCCTCTAGATACCATCCTCTCTCTGAAGCAATAAGAGGAGAAAGAAGGAGAGAAGGAGGAGGATTTCTTGATCATGGTGATGATGGATGGCAGCTTGGACGCGGAGAAGATCGCGGGGTACTTCAAGGGAAAGAGCATCCTCATCACCGGCGCCACTGGCTTCCTCGGAAAGAGTAAGTGCACGTACACACACAATAAAAAAACTAGCTTAGCTTATTCCACTGTCTCAATTGACACTGGCCAGAGCCATGTACGTAATGCACACTGCCACGCAAGTGCATGCATGGTGTTTGTGGCTGACGATTTGTGTGGCATGCGGTACTGTCGTCTGATCGATTTTTGTGCTGATCTATCTATATGTATGCAGTTCTTGTGGAGAAGATACTCCGGGTGCAGCCGGAGGTGAGGAAGATCTACCTCCTCGTGCGGGCCATGGACGCCGAGTCCGCGAAGCAACGCGTCGAAGCAGAGGTTCGTCTAATTCACTCCAACTTACATCATATATATATATATATATATATATATATATATATATATATATATATATATATATATATATATATATATATATATATATATATATATACACACTAACCCGATGTTTAATGTAATAGGTTAATTTACCTACTACAAACCATAAATGGCATGGATTTGTAAAAATGGTCATGACTCATATGGACATGGTATAGATTTCCCATGCATATTGTGGCCAATTATGATCTTCCGATCCAAGTGTGTGTCTGTGTGGCATACTGGCATGCAGCAGCTAGAAGCATCAGCACATGGATTCATCAATTCTCGCGTGTTAAATTGACGAATTTACCTCTCTGTCTCTCGCCCGTCCTTCAGCATCGTCCATCTCTGCCCGTACGTACCTCTCAATTCGAGACTAGCTAGTGCGCTGCCATGTAGCTCTACTGTGTTTACCAATTACCACGCGCGACATACATGCATGCATGCGTACAATGGAGCACTGTATCTATCTAGCTTGATCTCTGCTGCAACGTACAATTTACCGCATTCCATCTCTGGCATGTCTAACATGCAAGCCATGAATGCGATCGATCGATACATCCATGCATATGCTGAGTCACGCCATGCACCGTGCATGCCGATCGATCTAGTACCAGTAGCAGTCATGATGGTTCGTCATGGCAGCACCTACTACCCCTGTACCCCAAGACTCTTGCATATACGGAGTTCATATTATCGATCGGTATGTCTATTTTGTGAACAAGATTTAACCCTAATAAAATTTTGGTCTTGTTGCTTGCACATTTTCCAAAAGAAAAAACAATTCTGGTCATATTCTAGCCTTTTTCTGTACCAACATTGACCAAACCATGGGCAAACAATAAATCATAGCCAAAATAGCGAGTGTCAAACTTTTGATTTGATTTGCTTTGACTCACACCAGATAAAACACTATTTAACCCCTCACGGCCATCTCTCTAAGCCCGAGTCAATTGGTCGTGGTAAGTGTAAGTATGCTAGATCTATGTCTCTAGGGTAAAAACTTGTCTCTTTTACTTTTCATTCTTGGCTTTGTGCATTTTACTTATGTGCAGACATTGGGTGTAGACACTTTTTCTTGTATCTCCTTTATGAGGATATTTAAGATAATAAAATCTCTCTTTATATATAAAAAAACTCAGCGTCTAGGCTTAGGTGCAACCAACCGCTCTAATCAAGAGCGAGGTGCTCTCTTTATAAGGGTATAAGTACAAGGTCATGATTTTTTTATTGTGGAACAAAAATGTTCATGACAACCCTAATGGTACCACTTGACCTAACCAACAAACCTTTATCAGTGGAACTAAAGAACTTTGGACGTAAACTTTCTAAAACGTCCTTATATTTAGAACCGTGGTCGTGCCATCAATATGGAGAGCGGCCTAATGTAGTATATCGTGTCCTTGTCGGAAGTAATGAGCCTAGCAGGCACACCCAATGAATGAGCCATATGGAGGGTTGGTTGGTTTGTGGAAATGGAGTCAGCCCATGAACGTGTACCCTACACACACTATATATACACCACCAATAATTATTCAGCCCAAAGAGAGGAGTAAAAGTAGGAATAGATCCCCTGGCCGTGGTAGTGTGGTACTACGGCTAGTAGTAGTAATCCACTATAGGATACGACATGCCCATGTTCATGTACTGTAGTTATTACTATGGGGCATGTGCATGTTCGTATGCCCAATACATCTCCAAGATCATGGGTTGTAGTATTTACTTTATTTTAAATTTTCATAAAATTAGCTAGGGTGCATGTTTTATGGATGGAAGATGGTGATGTGTGCAGGTAACAGACGCTGAGCTCTTCTGTCTCCTGAGAGAGAAGCATGGCAAAGGAGGATTCGAGCTGTTTGTGGAGGAGAAGATTGTCCCTTTAGCGGGCGACGTCATGTTCGAGAACATGGGGCTAGATGCTCCCATGTTAGAGGAGCTGGCCAAAGAGGTGGACATCATCGTCAATGGAGCTGCAACCACCAACTTTTATGAAAGGTGTCTCCATGAATAACATTAATTGTTTTGTTTCTATAAAGTAAAATCATGATATAATACACATTTCTAATTGCGTATTATTGTTTCTAACACACACACAACATACCTGTTAATTTTAGATATGATGTCGCACTGGATGTGAATGTTGTGGGGGTGAAGTACCTGTGCCAGTTCGCCAAGAAGTGTGCCAATCTCAAGATGCTCCTCCATGTCTCCACCGGTCAGTAGATTCTCTTTTTTTTTCTTGTCTCCACGATTTGTGGAATGTACTGTAGTAGTAATTTCGATGGCCGTACTTCTTACCGACAAAAAAATGTTGGAGGATCCATGCAGCGTTTGCAGCGGGTGACAGGGAAGGTCTGATCATGGAGAAGCCGTTCAAGAAGGGGGAGACGCTGCGGGAAGGCACCTACCTGGACATCGACGCCGAGCTGCGTCTGGCCGGCGACGTCAAGAAGCAGCTCCTCCTGGCCGCCGGCGACGACGCGAGCGACAAGACGGAGCGGAAGGCGATGAAGGAGCTGGGCCTGCAGCGGTCCCGCCACTTCGGGTGGTCCAACACGTACGTGTTCACCAAGGCCATGGGCGAGATGCTGCTGGGGCAGCTCCACGGCTCCATCCCGGTGGTGATCCTGCGGCCCAGCATCATCACCAGCATCTTCCGGGACCCGCTCCCGGGGTGGATGCAGGGGACGAGGACGATCGACACCATCATCATCGGCTACGCCAAGCAGAACCTGTCGTGCTTCCTGGCGGACCTGGAGCTGACCATGGACGTCATCCCGGGGGACATGGTGGCCAACGCCATGATGGCGGCCATGGTGGCGCACTCCGGGGACGAAGGCGCCGAGGTCATGTACCACACCACCTCCTCGCTGCGCAACCCGGCGCCCTACGGCGTGCTCTACGAGTCGGGCCGCCGCCACTTCTACGAGAACCCCAGGCTCGGCAAGGACGGCAGGGTCATCCCCACCAAGGAGATGCACTTCTTCAAGACCATCGCCAGCTTCCACCTCTACATGCTCATCAAGTACAAGCTGCCGCTCGAGATCCTGCACCTGGTCAACCTGCTCCTCTGCGGACTCTTCTCGCAGCTCTACGAAGATCTCAACCGCAAGTACAAGTTCGTCGTCCATCTCGTCGACGTCTACGGGCCATTCGCCTTCTTCAGAGGATGGTAATTAAATCACTACTACTACAGCTGCTAGCTAATCCCCAAGATATTTAATTACATGGACAAGTACTAACTGACTGATCTCCCAAAATCTCTTCTTCTTCCTTGGCTGATCAAAGCTTCGACGACATGAACTTGGAGCGGCTGAGGTTGACAATGGCCCCGCCGACCAGCCCCGAAGACGACTTGTTCAATTTCGATCCCAAGACCGTCGACTGGAATGAGTACTTCTACAAGATCCACATACCTGGTATCCTCAAGTATGTGCTCAAGTAAAGCTGCAGCAGTTGCAGTTTTTCCTCCAACCTTTACGCCATATTTTCTCTAGAAGAGCAAAAAAAGGCAAATCCCAATCCCACACCGGAAACGTAAAATCTATTTGTTCTTGTGTTGTTGGAATGTGCTAAAAAGAAGAAAAACTATTCTGATGACCAGTAGACTACTGGAGTATTGTACTGGAGAAGCACCATCCATCAGTGATAAAAGAGCATGTATTCTGGTGTTATATATCTACGTTTGTGTAATTTGGCCATGTCATGGAAATGAAATGTAATGACAATCTCTATGTATCAAGGTCAAGTGTAATCATGTATTCCAATAAGGGCTTAAAATAGGAAAGCAGTTATAAACATGAACTGGTGCCAATCCATGTTCAGTTCGACATCTTATCGATGGATCAGAGTTAGTCCTAAGCACGCGCAATCAATCTTTCTCATTGGATAAACAGGTGCAGAGACAGAAACGCGAAAGACAGAAATGAGAGCTCACCGACAGGCACAGAGTAACAAGGCGTACTGGGAAGTTGTTTCCAAATTTTAAATGTAGTACTTGGTATAAATGTTTGAAAACAATGTGTTAAAATGCTGTCTGTCATATGCAGAATTTACCCCCAATGCTTGTTTTCACAAGGAAGCTTTCCTTTTCTTCCTATGCTTGCTTCTAAGAACAGAAGAGATTACTTTGACCGTGAGAGTTGATCTGAACCATGACACTTCAGCTCAACACAGTCAGGGCAGATCTCTTGTTCTCAGAGAACATCTGTTAAATTGTCGTCGCATCGCTCATCAGCAGCTTCTTCACGTATGCAAGGACTTTGGGGAGATCGACTGTCCATGCGACTGAAATCGGTGCATAACCTGACCATGGATTTTCTGAATTCCACCTGTAATGTTATGTGAGACAGCTATCAGTAACATATGTGGATAACTGAATAACTGCAGCAGCATGACATCCTGTTCTAAATTCAGAATAGTGGGTTTGGGCGCATGTGATGCTTATATCATCATATGGATATCTCTGTAAAAATGTCAGAACATTAAGTAAGTAGAACTGATGTAATTTACTTATAACAGTACGATACATACTTTTTCAATCCATGATCCATCAAAGTATGTCCGGTGCAAATGCCCTGGGTCTCAACCCTCACGACACCCTTCTTAAATGTGAAGTACTCAGGATGAACTAAGGCTGTAAAGCTCACAGGATCATGGAGGAAAATCCCTGAATAGAATGTCATGATCAGTTGAAACTGGTTTTGCAGATTTAGCGTCAATGTTAGCAAAAGCATACAAAAAGGAGAGGGCTACAATATACTACTCCCTCCGTTTGGAAATATAAGATGTTTTAGGTTTGTGAATGAGATGTATCTAGACACCTTTTAGTGTCTAGATTCGTTTGAACCTATACACTAAAAGGTATCTAGATACATCTCCTTCACAAACCTAAAACATCTTATATTTGTAAACGGAGGGAGTACCATGGAAGCCGTCAGACTTGGTATGCCAATCTCTGTAGAACTTGCACATGTCACACAAGAATTGTGCATGCTTCCCTTTTGAGTTTTTTAGCTCCAACAGATCCTCGTCTGCATCAAAGAAATTCACACGGTGGGCTAGAAATTAACCTCCCATGTTCACAACTTGAACTATGGAGATGCTGCTGATATAAAGGGACAAACCTTTAAAGCAGACTTGAGTTGTTATGTTAATGCCAACCACATCAATATCTGCTCCTGAGGTAAAAACTACGTCCGCCGCATCCGGATCTCCATAGATCTGCAGAGTTGTGCATTCAAGGTTTAATATGTGTGTTGCTGTCTATGCTTTCTCAAAAATTAATGCAGCAGCGTTGTGTATAATGCACATGACAGTACATTTGCTTCAGCGGCCGGGTTGACATTTCCAGCCGCGAAGAAAGCTCCACCCAGTACAACTATTTTCTTGACCTTGCTTGCAAAGGAAGAATCCTTTTTGATGGCCTAAGAAATAGCAAACGCTTCCTATTAGAAAATTGCACGTCATACACAAACTGGTTAATAGATTTATCCTGTAACTGTAAGCATACCAATGCTACGTTCGTCAGGGGACCCAGGGCGAGTACAGAGATCTCTCCAGGAAACTGGGAGACCTTATTAACCAAGAACTCGGCAGCACTTTCCTCGACCTTCTTAGTAGTAGGTGCAGGAAGGAACAAATTACCAAGGCCATCAGATCCATGAACAAAATCTGCAACACGTGGAATTCCTCCCTAAAATACAGAAGGCATATCATTAATCATTGAGTTAACCAACAGAAACTGTAGGTAGCATAGTATTATTGGAAGTCTCAAGTCTTAACCCCATCTACCATATAAAATATGGATGCTGATGTGACACGCCACACTACCAACTACCGAATATCAACAAGCATATGATGACAATGTGTAGTATAAATAAAAAAATATCTTAGCCATATCACCCACTTGTACAAGAATGGAAAAAAAAAAAGCAATTGCATCTTGTACTTCCATCTGACAGTCAAAAAATGCTTTTGATGGATAGCAGACACTCGGAGTCATTATAAATTGATGACATGAATTGTGCACTTGCCTGAGCTAAATAGGAAATGTCAAGTTGCAAAGCCATGGTGAAGATTGAAATGTGTGAAATTACAATATGATCCACATTGTACCTTAAGAGGCTCAGGGCTGCCCTCTGCTACTGGAACCTCAGGATGCCCTGCTCTCTCACACTGTCCTTTGAAGAATCAAAACGGTCAGCGAACCCAAGAAACAGAAGAAAACAAAATCCAGCAGTGTCCGTTGCTCACCAGCAAGAGAGCGTTGCGTGTAGCATACTCGGTAGTGACATTGCCAAAAATGGTTGTCAGCCCGATGATCTCCACACTGGGTTCTTCAAAAGCCATTAGGATTGTCATGCTATCATCTAGAAACCAGATTGCAGAAGAAGCAGGCAGTGAGAAGTGAGGATATAGGAATTTAACTTCTTACAATTCAGATTCTTTTCCCAATACATTAAGATTGTGCATAATGGAATTGAACCTTTTGACACTTTTTCCCTGGAGAAAACATAAAGGCGCTGTGTCCCGATGCAGTGATAGAAGAAAAGATATGCACAAGTGCAGGACATGACCAACACCCTGAGATTACAACGCTATATGCCTAAGAGCTACAAACCCCCGGTAGCAGCGCATTTAGGCCAACGGCCTCGCTCTCGCCCACCAAACAGGCCTCATCCCGTATCGTGTCGAGAAGGACGGCTGTGTGTTGTCCAGGACCTCCACCATGCCGTGCCTATGGATATTATTAAAAGGGTGTGTACCATTTGCAAATAGTGTACACTGGTGCCTCAAACTTGCTGATCAGAAGTGGGAACTCCGAGCTTAACTCGAAGCCCATAGGAAAAAGTCAATATAGTCTGAATATACAACTCTCACACGATCAGTTCCGGTTGCTGTAAACTAGTGGTACGCAAGTTAATTGTTCAGTCTGCTACTCCATCCAACTGCAGAAAAAATCAACCAGTATGACATGTTTTGCATACTCGGCTCCACTGACTAAAGGGAAGATGACAAACCGTCGCGATCATCGTGTTGGCGGCACGGCGCCATCGTTTTCAACGGCGGGCTGGGCTGAAACGCCAGTTGCTACCCAACCACGTGCGAGGAAATTCGTGCCAGTGCTACTAGGTAAGTTGGACATTTTCCAGTTATTACGGGCAGACGCAAACGAGAATTGTAATTAATTTCTGCCTGACGAACTCCACCATTGACTGAATTTCCGTGTAGAAAAAGTCCAGGGGAACCTAAGCGAGAGAAACAATGGAGGAGGGAGGGAGAGAGAGAGGAGGCGCACCGATGCCGGGATCCGTGTCGATGATGATCCTGTCGCGGCGGATCTGCCCGTCCTGCCCCATCCCTCTCCGGGCCGGATGGATCCCTGTTCCTCTCCGATCGGAATCTGGAAGAGCACCGCAAGGCTGGGCCGGCCAGAGGCGAGACAAGTGGATGAGTGAGACGAGCGGGACGCAACCTCCTTCCTTTCTCTTTCTCCCAACTGTCCGACTCGACCAGGCCAGCTTATATAGAACAGGGGAGGCGATGGTGACGACGACGACGACCACGCGAACACGAAAGGTGAAGAAGGTTGGGGGAAAAGGAAAAAGGATGAACAGTTCTCAGCCGTCGGTCCTGTATTGGCTTGTCCGCTGGCCGTCAGATCAGGATTGCGAGGGGATAGAGCAGGACGCGTGTAGGCGAGGCGTCCCGATGGAGCTGTGGGGGCAGACAAGAATAACGAATCAGCAATGTCTAGAGACTAGAGGCACTTTTCTTTTCTCCTTTTCGTATAAAGGGCCGGTACCACTCGAATGATACGTATATTCTGCGAAATTCCAGCGTATCTTCCTCCGCCTGGAATTGTACCTCGACACACAACAACTAAGCTGCGAAAGCTCTTCTTGCTTCCACGCCTCAGGGGTCCCGGGAAAAGGAACTATTAGAGCACATCCCAATTATGTGTAGGATATTTGTTCATCGATCCGCGTGCCCATAACATCAACATAACTCTTCTTGTCCTAAATATGCATGATGATTTATTGTAAGGAAAAAAGAAGGAAAATGATACCATGTCCTCGGGGGATCGCGTTGCTCGCGTCCCTGGCTCCTCCTCGTGACACGCGTCCCCCGGGCGCAGCAGTGGGTGGGCCCAACTCCTGTTCTTATCCATTGATCCGTTCTGAAATCTCCTCTTCACTGTCTTCTTCATCAGCCAAACATGGATAGCTTGAGCTCGTACTTGTCACCGGGGTACACCTCCGCCAGCTCGCCATGCGCAACCCACTGGTGACCTCTTTCCATCTGCCTCCACGTCTGTGTGCTTGCCCCGTCGTCGGACCACATCTCGCGGGCACGTCTGCGCCGTCCCCTCGACTCCACCTCCGTGAGCTCGCCGCGCCGTCCCCTCGACTCCACCTTCGTGAGCTCGCCGCACCACCAGCCTGCAACCTCGTCAACAATCCTGCATGAATTTCGCCGCCCTCCAGCTCCATGAGCTTTCCCCTTGGACTCCATATTCGTGCCCCTTAAGCTCCATGCCCACATTGCTACCTTGGGCGTCCTCCTCTGCTACCTTGGGCATCTGTCGTTGCTACATCGGGCGGGCCGCTCTGCTAGCTTTGGGCGTCAGCCGTTGCTACATTGGGCGTCTCGTGTTGCTACTTTGGTCGACTGACTCTGCTACCTTGGGCGGCCAACTCTGCTACATTGGACGGCCGCTGCTATGTTATGTTCTGCGTCCATCGGGGAACCCCGGCGTTGCTACCTTAGGCATATGCCTTTGCTACCATGGGCGTCCGGTGCTGCTGCCTGGCCTTGGGCGGCCGACGTTTCTACGATGGGCGGCCGATGTTGCCGCTTTAGGCGTTCAGCTTTGCTAGCATCCGGTGTTACTGCCGACCTTGAGCAGGTGATGTTGCTTCGGTGGGTGGGCGGCCTTGCTACCTCAGGTGTCTGGCCTCGCTACACCCCCTCCTTGACTCGTTTCTTCCATGTCGTTTCCTCTTTCTTCTTTCCTTATCTCTTCTCCATCGGGTCTCTTACGAGATTTGATTTGCTACAATATGGCATTTTTTTGCTACATACATTTTGTAGTCTTGCTACAATAGCATAAAAATTTTGCTACACGGTCTCCGGCGAGGTCTCCGGCGAAATTCTCCGGTGAGATCTCCGGCGAGACCGGGTTTGCTACATTAGCACAACTTTTTTGCTACACGGTCGCCGGCGATGTCTCCGGCGAACTCTCCGTCGAGGTCCAGTCTATTTTTCTATTTTCTGGATCAAACCGTTTTTTGCTACGTTGTAGCAAAAGCGGGACTATTTGTAGAAAAACGAGTAGTATGTCTGTAGGAAAAGCGGGATTTTGACCCCAAAAGAGGACACGTGGTTGACTCGGGACCCGGGGATAAAAAACACAAATCCTCCGGGGAACGCATAGTATTGCCCAAAAAAGAATAGTATAATGAATCAAGATCGGAGATTTGTGCACATGGGCATGGGTGTTCTTTTCGTTTTGAAAATAAAAATAAAAATGTAGTTTTGAGTTTTAAAATAAATTGAAAAAATCTAAAAAATATATATGTACATGGTCCATATATTTGTGCAAAAATTCAGTAAAAATACATTTTATTATAGGCTACAGAAAAAACAAATTTCTAACAGTAAAAATAAGACTAGAATATGTATGCTTTGTCGGAAATTTATCTTTTTTGTATAATCCAAAATATAACATATTTTTAAATTTCTATCACACATTCTAGGTGTATGTATCATATATTTATTTTTAGAATTTTTTAAGACATAAAAATGCAAGTTTCGTTTCTTTTAAATCAAAAGCACTAGCGTCCATGTGCCGCAAACAGTTTCTGATCTAACAATCTTATATTTTAGCATGGAAGTGTAAATAGTGCACCTACGAGTTCTTGGTTCGAAAATCCTTGGGATGTTTAGCCTATTGAATGATATAATTCTCATTGCTAGCAAATGAAGCATGTTTGAAGTTCATAGAATATAGTGGGTTTTTAGCTGCAGAGTTTCAGTGATCCTGTTATTTTTAAATATTCAAAATCATAATTGTGAGTTTTAAAAAACTTGAAAAAAATTGGATGTAGCCAATGATGTATTTTCCAAACGTGCAAGATATCGATTTTAAATACTCTGTATTCCGAGCTACATAAAAATGAAAAAAGTGTGGATCTGAGTATGCATATTATCACATCTACGAATTGACAGATTTTGTCATTTTTGTGTAGCCTGCAATAAAGATATTTTGGGTTGCGATTCTGCATGCTTGTAGGATACAACATCGACGATGCTCATAATAATTTTCAGATTTTTTTTAACTTGTAAATGTAATTTATGAATGTTTTATAAATGAATAGGTGCAGTGTTGGTTTTCTGGGACTTAGAACTCTCGTTCCCTTTCTTTCTTCCCTTGAGAGTCCACCGCCGCCGCCGGCCGGGCTGCCCCTGCGTCCTCTCCGCCGGATTAGCTGGCTGGAGATGGACAAAGGGGAGCGTCGGATCTAGGAGTAGCTGTAGGAGTCGTAGGGTTTCGCGGCTGTATGCCGTGGGTTGGCGTTATGCCGGGAGGTTGTGGCAAGATCCCTGGCCCAAGATCCTGCCCTTGCTGGCGTCTCTGCTGCTGGCCACGGTGCTCCGGTGGACGGAGCCGAAGGTGACGAGCGGTGAGGAGGCTAGCGTCTCCTTCAATAAAGGGTCCTTTAGGAGCTTTTCTCTCTTGCGGAGTGGTGTTGCTGCGTTTCCTCTCCTGGCCGGCCGTGGCGGCGAGGAGGAGGGGGAGTGCGGCCAGGCGTTTGCTGTTGTTCCTCTCTCCCTGGCCGGCCGTGGTGGCGAGGAGGCGAGTGAGAACAAGGCGGCTCCTAGCACTCTACTAGTGTTGAAGGGCGTTGTTCTTGGTGCTGAACAGGTCTTCCCTCTGCTCGCTCTAGCCACCATGGAGGTGGTTGGAGTGTGGTGGGGGGTTCTGTTAGGCGCCCGGTTCGCGAAGCTGCAGACCAGAAGCTATCCTAGCGACGGCGGAGATGCCGAAGCTATCCACGGCCAGAGAAGCCGTCTTGTGCTCAGGTGCGTTGATGACCTTGAGCTTCTTCACTTCCGCAAGGCCATGGCGATGCAAGAGAGCGCGCAAGTGCCTGTTGGGAAGAATTTCGACGGCCTCAGCCCGGGATCCATCATCGGCGGCGCCCCAAGTGGCATGTTCCCCGGCGGCGGCGGCGATGCCCGGGTGGTGAGGTCCAGATATCGCGGTGGAGAAGACCCAGGACTTGATTGCTTTTTTATTTTTAGTTCTAGGGTCTATTCTGTAAAAGGGGCTCCCTTATCTGCAAGTTGCACCATTGCTAGGGTGCTCTTTGTAATTTGTAACCCACCTCCAGTATAATTCAGCAGCTTCCAGGGCCTTCGGGCTCTTTTCTGTTAAAAAAAATGAATAGAGCTCGGGAGAGAAAGAAACTTTCTGATAAAAATATATAATAAGTTACATGCATGCAAAATTTTGTTCACTATTTATTAATGATTTTCCATTGTCACTCCACCTCCCGATAACCTGGAAGAAAACCTACTCGAGCATAATTCTTCCATCCTCGTGTGCCATGGGGCTCAAGCGATGTGGAACCATGCAGAGGTTTTGTGGCATCATGTTTTTGTTGTTGATCATCACGGCGACCCACACAATGATACAAGCATCAACTCCTCCGGAAAACAGGTGTGTGATGGTGTGGTGAATCTGATCACGGGAAGGGAGATCGACAATGTTGGAGTGGGATTCTTAGGAAAGCACGGGGTGGTCAAGTTGTCGGGAGTCTGTCGATTCTTTAATGTGTTTTGGCGTGTTTATCACACTCCTTGATGGCACAATGTTGACACACTTTTGTGGGTGTTACTTGCCGATGTAGTTCACCGTTTGTGGTTGTTCATTTACCACATTTATAGCAGACGTTCAAGCACTTGGCAGGATTGATTTGTCATACATTGTTTGAGTTGAGCAATTGATGCTTTTTATGCAACATAATGTAAAATGCTTGATCTAATATGTGGTGATTGGACAACCACAACACACATATACATTCTTTGTTATGCACCATAAAAAATGTCGATTTAGTCTTCGTTATCTAGATTCGACAGCAATAACAAACACATGTGGGCCCGATCCTAACCCTTCTCCGGCGGCTTTGCCGGCAGGATATGGGGAGGGAGAGGTGCTGGAGTAGATAGTAGGATTAGATGTAGGAGTCTCGGTGAGATGTCGGTATGGAGTAGGGCGCCAGTCTGTTTGGGCCAAATATGGTGCATCCTGCGTTGGTGGCGCTGCGATGGTGATCTCCGGCGGTCGGAGACATCGGAGGGCGGCGCTTTCCTAGGGATCTCCGCAAATAATCTCAAGGTGTGTCTGCTCTTCCCCTTCCTCTTTTGCTTTGCTTTCTTCTGTCTTCACACTCCGGTCGGCTGTGGCGGCGAGGGGAGAAGAGGACTGAAGCTGAGTAGTGGTTTGGAAGGGGGAGGGGTTCTTCTCCACTGGTGCATTGGTGCTACTTCAGTGGGTCGCCGATGAACCGCGACGTGGAGCTCTCGTGGTGGGAGGCAACGTCTGCGGCTCCTCTTGCAGGAACCCGTCAGAAGCACCGGCGGTTGCGACTCAACGACATCGATGGCAATCTCATCAACCTGGCCGGCCAAGGAGGCGAGGGGGGGGGGGAGAGAAGGAGGGCCTTGATGGTGTTTGTGTCCATGCTGCCCTGCTGCCTTGTCGAGCATCCAGCGTGGTGGCCTTGATTTCCACCGGCATCCTTGGCCATGAAGGGACTGTGTCGCGCATCGATGGCATGTTTTCAACCTCTAGGAAGGAGGCATTTAGGGAGCTCTGCGTCGGGATTCACCATCTTCTTCTGGCCAAGTGGTTCGTCCTCGGGCGGCTAGGGATGGCCGGCGGCGAGAGCTCAGCGACGGTGGAGGGAGCTAAGGACCTAATTGCTTTTCTAGAATTTTCATTAGGGTCCTTCTTGCTTATTCACAAGCCTTTTTATAGTTAATTTCTTGCAAGGGGCCTGCTTGCATATTGTATCCACCGACAGTTTATTAATGGCAGCTTCAAGGTCCTTAGTGACCCCTCTTCTGTTAAAAAAAAAAATACACACACGCACCCACTGGCCTAGGCACGCACATGGGCATGTGCCATCTACTTCTCGAGGTGGTGATTTGGTGTTGAAATGAACTATAGGGTCAAAACATGAGTTCTGACCTTCACGGCAAGTTCCAACACCATTTTCTTACCGCATCTTTATTAACAACATTGGCTTGGTGCCATAACTACTACAGGTTACTTGCCAGTGCCGATGACATGATTCCCACACACTACGTGGTGAATTATTGCCTTTCCTAACTTCTAAGAGCTTTGCTTTGACATCTTCAACGTCGTATGAATAAAATTTTGAGTGTGTCCATCATACAAGATGTGTGTGATACTCCTTCCATCTTATAATATATTGCGCATAACTTTTTTAAGGGAAATATTGCGTATAATTTTGTGTACAAGTCAAACTTTGCAAAATTTGATCAAAGAATTATAAAATAATATAAATATATATGATATAAAATACATATAATATAAAAATATATTTTAAACCAATTCTAATAATATTAATTTAGCATTATATAGGTTTATATTTGTATCAAACTACTTGGTTAAACATTGCAAAGTTTGACTTCGATAAAATCTTGTATGCAATATAAATTGGGAAGGAGGGAGTAAGTCGGTATGTCTATTATTTTTTATGTCTAAATAGGAGTCCCTCGTTACATGATTTCTCCCAACATAGAAGCATGCCACATCATCAGCCTGCCACCTCACCCAAAAACTTTTCCATTAGACTTTTTGTTTTTTAGGAAAAACATCTTTTTAGTAATGCTTTGTTCAGTTCAAAGCGCTTTATGAAGCTGATTCAGTTGGCACGCACATGTCTGCATGCTCTCTTAATTCTCTGAGAAACTCTACTATTGATTTATTTGTACAGCAATAAACTGAAATCACCATTCATCTCTCCAAATTAATTCTCTGGAAACAAAACGATGGTGCAATTTTTTGCTCTTTCCAGAATCTCTTCTCAAAACAACTGCACGGGGTATTTAAGTAAGCACCCTTGAGAAATTCAAGCAACACCATGGATCTAAGCAATAGAAAACCACAATGTCAAAATCCAGGTGCCGTGGTCGTGGATGATGCCGAGTTCCTCTTCCTTTCCTTGCTGCATATGTCTTCTTTCTTTTTATTGCAAGACTGGTATCGAGAAGACCGGCTAGATGTTTTTTTCACCAGCATCCTACGGTAAATGTGGACGCCATGACGAGAGATTCACAAGGTCCGTTCTCTCCAAACCTCTAATGTAAGACTATTTTTCTCATTTAATTATAAATCTCCCCTCTTCTGTCATTTATGCTAATGTTTATCTCCCACTTACGACAACCAACACATCTGTTTACTTTGCTAGGCGATTGATAATATTACCATGTGAACTGACATGGTCCTCCTTTCCTCGTGTTCTTTGTGCATCCCTCATAAATATATTGTTTTACTGATGAACTTCTGCAATACGAAGACTTTTTTGAAGCAAATTTTGTCCACCCAAGTGTATTCTCATTTGGATCGACCCCACCGTCTCTGACCATCTCCATCTACCAACTTAATTATCCTGGTGCAGCTAAATTAAACCGGCTACGGTTAACAGAAGGCATACAAAAAATCAAACCCCTTTTTACCCAAGAACTTCTGACACTAGGTTGGTTGAATAATCAAACCTTTCCAGTATGTGCTCTAAGAACATGCTTTCTTGTTTCTTGCAAAAGGTTACTATCATAAGAGCACCCCAAAATTGTGTGCTTTTAATCTTGTGATTATGTTCAGTGCTTTGGGCTTTTTTCTTAGAAATGGTTCGAGTTGTCCTAAAAAATTGTTGTTAATTAATTTCTTCGCCGAGATCAAAATCTGGCTATCAGTCCAAATGGAGGATCCACATATCAAAATTCTTGATCAGCTCTTTGCAACCTTGCAGGTAGTAGTAACCGACCGTATCTTTTAAAGGTTAAATACATTATTTAATTTATTTTGATTACCTATCAATATGCTAATATGTTGACAGGATCTGCGTGTCATTTAGTCCATTCCTTAAAGACACAAGTGCCATAACAATCATGTTTTTGTATATCATTTGTTTATTTCATTGAAATATATTTGCTCCAGCAAAGAGGCATGCCACATATATGTCTGTTATTTGTAGTGCCGACATTTAACATACAAGGTGAACAATGCTGAAGTATATGTGGTTATTTGTGTAAATTGGTGAATCAATTGTTTAAATTTTATTTTGGTGTTGCCTTGAAATATGCTTTTAATTCCATTTTTATTTTTATTTTTCTACAATAGTGTTTTGTCCTCTAAAGTTTACTTTACAAAAGGGTCGTTCCAACGCGCAGGATGTCATCTAGTAGTTTAATAAAAACAACTACCCCCTCTTTTCCGAACATGGCATATAAATCTAGTCAAATGTCAACTAACACCCGATCAATATTTATAGTAGATCCACCGTACAATATATTTTTGGTATATTTATTTATTGTTATATAGATGTTGATATTGTGTAGTTACATATATATCGAATTTAGGAAGCTTGACTCTTCAATTATTTTGAGACCGGAGAGTTATTGTCCTCTGGAGCCTCTCCACATGAACCGATGTCCACTCAATTTGTGCAGGATTTCTCGTCGGCAGGCCGGTTGAAGTATAGTTTTGATGGAACATTAGGGGTTGTTTGCTTTCCCGCCACAGTTTTGTCAAGTCAATGTTTGACAATTTGTCATGTCTTTAGTTCTTGCCATACTTTAGGGCTGCCACACTTGATTGTTTATAGGGTCCACTGTCATAGAGTTAATATTTTTATAACTTTTGCCATAATTTGTGGCTTTCAATATTTTAGCCATAAATTTATAAACTTAGACTTAATAAAGTGCGACTAGAAACCAAACAGGCTCATCATCACCCACCCGAACAGATACCACATTGGAGGTGGCCATCCATAGCTCTGATGCAGCACATTATAAGGACCAAAACACATGATGAAATCGATACTATCACTAAGTTCACGTTGCCATGTCATCACCCACCAAACGGAACAAACCAGCGGAGCAGTACGTCGCAGTTTTGTTGCTTTCTGAACATGCCTTCCATGAAGTCCACGCGGCCTCGTCACCATCGATATCCCCTCGAGTCGAGTCTAGTCTAGCTTGCTAAAAACACGCTTGCTTGGAACGAGAGTGTCGGCCGTTCTGGCTAATTATCGTGACCGGGTCGATGAGAGACGACTCCAATGCAAGATGCTCCTCTGCCTGCGTTCCCAAGACATACCCATGTGCATCGATCTGTCCCTGGCTTGGATCGAAACGATGCGTGTACCGTGGATGTATCCAAGGTCGCGCTAGCTCAACTGCTCAAGCATATTCTTCACGCTCTGTGACGGAGTAGTTAAAATTTTACAGATACATCATTTGCTGGTCCATTTCAACATACATCTAACAAAAATTTTACCGGTTCAAATCTTAGTAAAATGTACTCTCTCCATCTTAAAATAGAAGTTTGTTAAAATTTAAATAAATCTATATACTAAATTGTGTCTAGATTATTCAAATTTTTATAAATCTAAGACATCTATTTTAAGACGAAGAAAATACAATTTGTTTACTCGAGAGAAAGTTGTTCTTTTTTTGTTGGGATTTGTTAGCAGAGAAGGGGGAAATAGGTTACTATAAACGGTGCATAGAACCGGAAAAAATACCATTTGCGCCATTACACGCCACAAGGACACCAATGCTCCATATGAAATCTCCAACTATACAATGTGGCCCACATGCAGACTGCAATCACGCCCCATGATGCTTCCATGCCGGCGTTTCCAAGACAACATAGCCCACACGGTTTAAGAGCATCTCCACTCCCCAAACCCCACACACTGATTTTTGACTGTACGATGGGAGCCAGATAGATCACATATTTAGAGGGCGACTCGCTCTCAACCGTGTCTCCATATAAAAGATAATCAAACACTTTAATTTTTACATTCACGGACCTTTTAATTTTTACATTGAAAGGAAAACTAGAGGAACCGCTTGCGGAAGTTGTCTGAGTTCTTGCAGCCGGCGGTGCTACGGCAGGAAAACTTCGCGGAAGATGTCCCACTCATAAGGCTCGTCGGTGGTCCGGTAAGACGGCCCATGGGGTATTGGCGGCGGAGAAAGCCCCCGTCCGTACTCACGCCGAATACGACGGTTGGTCACCCGCTATTCGAGTGGCTCCTCAGACTCAGGGTCAGAACTGGTCTAGCCCAACTCGTCGGTGTTGGCTATGCCGGAGTCGTCGGAGTCGATCCACTCCATGTCGGAGCACTCCGAGTCGGTGTGGTTGGGTCTAGGGAGAGGCGGAAACGGGTGCCACGGCTCTCTGACGAATAGTAGATGACAGCCAGAACCACGGCGGTCAGGCATGGTTGTGCGTTGGCCCTACTGGCGAAAGCAGCATGTCTGGTCGCCGCCCTAGATATAGCCGGAGAGGGTGTGAGGTGTGGTCATGGTGCAGATCTGAAACGGTGATGACCAGAACGCCTACATATAGCAAGAAAAAGGCGTGAAGGCCGGGCAAGGAGCAGTGGAAAAGGCGGGAAAGACATGGCAGGAAAACGTGTTGGCGAGCAATTTCGCCGCCGCGTGGCCGGCAGCAGGACGTCACTCGGGAGACGAGCCGTTTATCTCACTAACAAGACTGGCCCGTGTCGGTTTCATCTCCATCCGGTGCCCCGCTAGACCCCTGTGGGTTGGGTTTGGCCTGGGGCGCCGAATGAGAAAATGGCCCGCGCCAGCGTGAGAAAAAAATTGGGTGGAGGGTGGCTAGGCACGATTTTGAGCACCGACACTCTCTCATAGCCCTTTAGGGCCCCGAGTGGAGATGCTCTAACAAAGCCATCCTCCATGATTTATAAATCTAAGGTGGTAGCTCAAGCATATTCTTAGAGCATCTCTAACTAAGGACACAGATTTAGAGGACGAAATGGTAGAAAAAAATAGATGAGAAAATTTTAGTCCTCTGAATAGTGGCCGGCAGAACCGATCCCCAAAAAACAAGCACACAATTTGGACAAATTTCACAGGATTTCACACGATTTCGACATAGTTCATAGGATTTAACTAAAACCTAAACGGAATTTAACATAAACATACCTTAAACTGAAACTAAAACTTAAACTAAGCTAAACTAGCCTCGGCGTCGTCACCATTTTCGTTGAGGTCGCCCCGTAGTCGGCCATGTAGTCGTTGAAGTCGAAGGAGTCGTTGGGGTCGTCGGAGCCGTCTCCTCCGCGACACCTCTCGTACATGGCGTACGCCGCCCTCTCCTCCTCCACGCATTGGCATCCGGCGCCCCCGCTAGATCCCCTGTGGGTTGGGTTTGGCATGGGAGCGTCGGATGAGAAAACAGCCCACACTGGCATGAAAAAAAAATTGGGTGGAGGACGGCTGGGCGCGATTTGAGCGCCGGCACCCCCATAGCTCTTTAGGGGGCCTTTAGGGACCCCGAGTGGATATTCTCTAACAAATCCATCCTCCATGATAAATAAATCTAAGGTGGTAGCTCAAGCATATTCTTAGAGCATCTCTACGCGAAGGACAGAAATTTAGAGGACGAAACGGCAAACAAAAATAGATAGAAAAAAATTAGTCTCTAAACAGTGGCCGGCACCGATCCCTAAAAACAAGCACACAATTTGGACAAATTTCACAGGATTTCAACATAGTTCATAGGATTTAACTAAAACCTAAACGAAATTTAACATAAACATACTATAAACTGAAACTAAAACTTAAACTAAGCTAAACTAGCCCCAGCGTCATCACCATTTTCGTCGAGGTCGCTGTCGTAGTCGGCCATCTAGTCGTCGAAGCCGAAGGAGTCGCTGGGGTCGCCGGAGCCGTCTCCTCCGCGACACCTCTCGTACATGGCATACACCGCTATCTCCTCCGCCACGCGTTCGGAGTTGAGCCGTTGGAGATTGGGCTTGTACTCCAAGCTGGCAATCTCGGCCTCTAGGCGTTCCCACGCCTCTCGCGGTATGCCCTCGCAAGCTAGGCCACGCGACCGCGGCTGGGTGGTGAGATGCGCTCCGACACGGGCTCCTTACAGTCTAGCGGGAAGTTGAGCTCCACACAAGCGCTGCCGTGGAGGCAAACGTTCTTGATGTCGTGCCTCCGCGCCGCCTGCACACCGATTGGAAGGTGCCGAGCCAGATGTGTTGGCCGGTGTTCCGGTCGATGATCTCGGACACCCAAGCACCCCAGTCGTGCTGCCGCGCACCGTGGTAATGACTATGCGGTGGTGGCGGTAGGTCTGCGGGGCGGCATCGGCGACACGGGCCGCCACGCCTACGACTGGCGCTACGGATGGGTGGTAGGGAGCGGCGGGAAGATCCGTCCATCTCCATCATGAATGCGGTGGCGATGGGGGATTTGGTGGCAGGCAGAGCTGATGCGGTTGGGCGGCAGGGCTATGGATTTTTTTTCGTCACCTGCCGGCGGCCGCTCAAATATAGGAAAGGAGGGGAAAGTTTTTGTCACCCGTTTTCTTATACATAGTCCCCTAAGCCGTTTTAGGGTTTTGGCTCGAGACTGTTTTAGTGGTTAGAGGACAAAAAAATACTCCTCTATGGCTTTTTTGTACTTGGACTAGAGATGCTCTTAGATCGTCAAGCTGTGTTACGGAGCAACGTATGGTACGTAGATAAAGCGTCTCGATGTTTTCTAGAGCATTCTTTTTTCGTTTATATCCAGGGATTAGCTACTAAAAAAATTGTTTAGCCGGCTATGACACTTTGACGAGCTTGCATATAGCCATATAGGCGTGTGACATGATGCGAGTATCAAAATATCCTGGCGTGTCTTCATCGAGGCAAAGAAAACTCAAACATGTCTACTTTTGGTCTCTCGAACCGTGCAGTAAGTGGTGAAAACAACCCCAAAAGGAAGCAAACCTAGTTTTCTTTAGCTGTCAAAACTTGGCTCAAAATGCTCCACTTCCACACACATCGTCAAAAAAATTACTAGTTCAAATCCAGATACAATTTACTCGAGAAAAAAGCTACCTTTTTTTTGGAAGGTAAGCAACATGACTATAGTGCGATCTATATTAAGTAAATTACACTTACATCGTCAATTAACAACGGATAATAAAATCGGGTGGATCCTCAAACCACACACTTGGTTGGTTATCACACTCCTTAGCTAACCAATACGCTACATAATTTGCAAAGCCCGGTTTCATGTGCAACCCCTGGCACAATGTAGATCCACCATTGTTTGTAAAAGACATAGCCGTGAAACCCACCCTTTAGAATCTTGACCATCTCAAGACAACCGGACTGGGTCATCAGTGTATTAGCTCCTAGTTGGTTCCATGGCCGGCCTTCGGGGTGTGCAGTGATATTTTGGAAATTTAAAAACTTGTATTGATTTAGATAATATTATAATGTTTATATAGAAAAGAGGAGGGGAGTCGGCCAGCCTAGGATTAGACCCAAATTGACTTAGGCTAGAGTCTTAAGATAACATAAGCACAAACTCTAATACCCCGCAGTGTCAACATCGGGCGCCATAATGTTGAGACTGGATCGTATGTCGATGAAGGCCGCAGGATGGAGTCTTTTGGTAAAAATATCTGCAAATTATGCACTTGTTGGAACATGTAGAACACGAGCTTCTCCAAGAGCAACCTTTTCCCGAAAAAAGTGAATGTCGATCTCGATGTGCTTGGTACGGCGATGCTGCACGGGATTAGAGGCCATATACACTGCTGATATGTTGTCGCAGTAGACAATAGTGGCGTGCTTGACGGGCGCTGAAGTTCCACAAGTAGTTGGCGTATCCAAACTGCTTCAGCAACAACATGCACAACCGCCCTGTATTCCGCTTCAGCCGAAGACCGGGATACCGTAAACTGCCTTTTCGATGACCAAGAAACAAGATTATCACCAAAATAAACACAAAAGCCAGATGTGGATCATCGAGTGTCTGGACATCCTGTCCAGTCTGCATCAGAATAAACTGTCAAACTTGTTAGAGAAGATGAGTTAAGTAATAGACCATGATCAAGAGTTCCTTTTAAGTAGCGAAGAATCTTTTTGACATGAGAAAGATGAGGTAAATGAGGATCATGCATATAGAGACATTCTAATACCCCGTAGTGTCAACATCGGGTGCCATAATGTTGAGACTGGATCGTATGTCGATAAAGGACGCAGGATGGAGTCCTTTGGTAAAAATATCTGCAAATTATGCACTTGTTGGAACATGTAGAACACGAGCTTCTACAAGAGCAACCTTTTCCCGAACAAAGTGAATGTCGATCTCAATGTGCTTGGTACGGCGATGCTGCACAGGATTAGAGGCCATATACACGGCTGATATGTTGTCGCAGTAGACAATAGTGGTGTGCTTGACGGGCGCTGAAGTTCCACAAGTAGTTGGCGTATCCAAACTGCTTCAGCAACAACATGCACAACCGCCCTGTATTCCGCTTCAGCTGAAGACCGGGATACCGTAACCTGCCTTTTCGATGACCAAGAAACACGATTATCACCAAAATAAACACAAAAGCCAGATGTGGATCATCGAGTGTCTGGACATCCTGTCCAGTCTGCATCAGAATAAACTGTCAAGCTTGTTGGAGAAGATGAGTTAAGTAATAGACCATGATCAAGAGTTCCTTTTAAGTAGCGAAGAATCTTTTTGACATGAGAAAGATGAGGTAAACGAGGATCATGCATATAGAGACATGCTTGTTGAACAGAATAAGAGATGTCGGGTCAGGTGAGAGTAGCATATTGTAAAGCACCAGTGAGACTATGATATAAGGTTGGATCTGGAACATGATCACCGTCAGCCGAAAGTTTGGTGCCAACATCAGCCGGTGTACGACAGGGTTGACAGTCAATCATGCCAGCTCGGTTCAAGAGATCAATAATATATTGTCGTTAAGAAAGAAAAAGAGTAGAAGATGTTCTAATGGTGGTGACACCAAAAAAATAATGAAGTGATCCTAAATCAGTCATAGAGGCCATATACACTACTGATATGTTGTCGCAATAGACAATAGTGGCGTGCTTGACGGGCGCTGAAGTTCCACAAGTAGTTGGCGTATCCAAACTGCTTCAACAACAACATGCACAACCGCCCTGTATTCCGCTTCAGCCGAAGACCGGGATACCGTAAACTGCCTTTTCGATGACCAAGAAACAAGATTATCACCAAAATAAACACAAAAGCCAGATGTGGATCATCGAGTGTCTGGACATCCTGTCCAGTCTGCATCAGAATAAACTGTCAAACTTGTTAGAGAAGATGAGTTAAGTAATAGACCATGATCAAGAGTTCCTTTTAAGTAGCGAAGAATCTTTTTGACATGAGAAAGATGAGGTAAATGAGGATCATGCATATAGAGACATTCTAATACCCCGTAGTGTCAACATCGGGCGCCATAATATTGAGACTGGATCGTATGTCGATGAAGGACGCAGGACGGAGTCCTTTGGTAAAAATATCTGCAAATTATGCACTTGTTGGAACATGTAGAACACGAGCTTCTACAAGAGCAACCTTTTCCTGAACAAAGTGAATGTCGATCTCAATGTGCTTGGTACGGCGATGCTGCACAGGATTAGAGGCCATATACACGGCTGATATGTTGTCGCAGTAGACAATAGTGGTGTGCTTGACGGGCGCTGAAGTTCCACAAGTAGTTGGCGTATCCAAACTGCTTCAGCAACAACATGCACAACCGCCCTGTATTCCGCTTCAGCTGAAGACCGGGATACCGTAACCTGCCTTTTCGATGACCAAGAAACAAGATTATCACCAAAATAAACACAAAAGCCAGATGTGGATCATCGAGTGTCTGGACATCCTGTCCAGTCTGCATCAGAATAAACTGTCAAGCTTGTTGGAGAAGATGAGTTAAGTAATAGACCATGATCAAGAGTTCCTTTTAAGTAGCGAAGAATCTTTTTGACATGAGAAAGATGAGGTAAACGAGGATCATGCATATAGAGACATGCTTGTTGAACGGAATAAGAGATGTCGGGTCAGGTGAGAGTAGCATATTGTAAAGCACCAGTGAGACTATGATATAAGGTTGGATCTGGAACATGATCATCGTCAGCCGAAAGTTTGGTGCCAACATCAGCCGGTGTACGACAGGGTTGACAGTCAATCATGCCAGCTCGGTTCAAGAGATCAATAATATATTGTCGTTAAGAAAGAAAAAGAGTAGAAGATGTTCTAATGGTGGTGACACCAAAAAAATGATGAAGTGATCCTAAATCAGTCATAGAAAATTCTTTGTGAAGAAGAGTGATGATATGTTGAAGAAAACAATCAGAAGAAGTTGTAAGAACAATATCATCTACATATAAAAGAAGATATGTCGTGTGAGAGGAAGATTGAAAAATAAAGAGAGATGTGTCAGATTTGGAAGGGATAAAACCAATAGTTTGAATGAATGTAGCAAATCGTTGAAACCAGGCCCGAGGAGCTTGTTTAAGACCATAGAGAGATTTCTTTAGAAGACAGATAAGATTTGTATTAGAGGGATCTTCAAATCCAGATGGTTGTTGACAATAAACATTTCATTCAAAGTACCATTAAGAAAAACATTTTTTACATCAAGTTGGTGAATAGGCCAGGATGAACAAACTGCAAGACTGAGGATGATGCGAATAGTGCTTGGCTTGACAACAGGGGAGAAGGTTTCATCAAAATCAATTTCTTATTGTTGAGAAAAACCTCTGCAAACCCAACGGGCCTTGTAGCGAGCCAAAGACCCATCAGAGTTATACTTATGACGAAACACCCACTTCCCCAAGACAATATTGGCGCCGGATGGTTTAAGAACAAGAGTCCATCTATTATTTTGAATAAGAGCATCGAATTCATCTTTCATGGCACAGTGCCATAGTGAATCAAGAAGAGCACGTTTGTAGGAGCTTGGGATAGGTGAGATCGATGGAGTAGCTGAAAGATTGAGAAAACGTTGGAGAATATGGAAACCCTTTTTGCCACGAGTACACATGACAAGATAATTGGTGGGAATAGATATGGGAACGGAATTAGTAGGAAGTGGATTAGTTGCTGAAGAAGAATGTGTGGTTGACGCGGGAGAGACCGAGCCAGAGGACATGATGATAGGAGAGTCTGCCACAGCAGGGGGAAGGTGACGCGGCAGGCTGCTGCGGGCTCTCGACAGGAGGTGGTGATGCTGCAGCAGAGGGCTCGGTAGCCACGGCAGGGGTGACGGTTGGCACTAAAAAATGACGTGCTATAGGGACAGGAGATGGTGACATAGGTTTAGGGATCAACGGGGACTGAATGGTTGAAAAGTGGAAAGTATTTTCATCAAAGGTGACATGATGAGATATAATAACACGACCGAAGGAAGGATCAAAACATCGTGATCCTTTGTGATCATCGGATGGACCTAAGTATATGCATGGCAAAGATCTTGGAGCTAGTTTATGGGTGGCGGTAGAGGATGTGTTAGGAAAACATAGACAACCAAAAACACGCAAATCAGAATAATAGGGGTGAGATAGAAAGAGAGATTGGAAGAGAGAATAAATAGGACATGCTTTAGTTGGTTGGATGTTTAAAAGATATGTGGCTGTCCGTAGAGCTTCAGCCCAAAAACATGGTGGAAGAGAGGCTTGAATTAGTAAGGTGCGCAAGATGTCGTTGATAGAGCGAAGGGAATGTTCATCCTTGCCGTTTTGAGGAGATGTGTATGGGCAGGAAAAACGAAAGAGGATACCTTGGAAGAGAAAGAAATTTCGATTTTGGTTATTATCAAATTCTTTTCTATTGTCATATTGTATGAAGCGAATTGGGAGACCAAAGTGAGTTAGAACATATTGCCTAAATTAATGAAGAGTTTGTGAACATCTGATTTGGCATGAAGAGGGAAGGTCCAAGCACAGTGAGAGTAATCATCTAAAATAACAAGATAATATTTGAAGCCTGAAACACTTGTGTCAATACCCGGATTTTTAATCCTAGATGCCTATTATGCCATACATCGCAATCCCAGGATTACCATTTTTGCGAGACATAACAGATTTGGATATCACAGTACATCATCCATTACAAACCATACATAAGGTCTTACACAAATAAGGATCTCATGATCCAGTTCTTAATACAACTCAAGCAGTGGAATAACGTAAAGATAACGATAGCGTAGGCGAAGCTTCATCTTTAGGGTCACAGGCAATGCTAACGATGGGAGATGATCCTAGTTGTCGTAACCTTCCTGCGGTCCGTCATCCTAATACTCCTCTTCATAGTCTGGCCACGGGAATAGTCAGGGACAAAGCCATGAGTACTCTTTAAGTACTCGCAAACTAATACTAATAAGTGAAGGGGTTTTGAATAGGATATACTAAGCTCTAGGGTTGTTTTGCAAAAAGCCAGATTTACTTCTACTAAGTTAAAAAGCAAAGAAAGCTAGTTGAAAGTTTTATAACACCTAAGTGGGAATTTGAATTTCATATCACAACTCTGGTGTGGTCAAGTCAAGTCATAAACCATTTCATAAGTCATTTTGAAAACATCTGACGATAGAACAGTATGGCCACTCCAACTGTCCATAACCGCGGACGCGCCTATTCGAATAGTTTGACACTCTATAGAGATTGTACACTTTCACCACAACATTCGATACATCCGTCAGGAACAATCCTGAATTCACCATACTCAGTATGCGGATAATCAATCCTAACCTTTCAATTACATGCCCTAGTATAGGCACCTATCCTGTGAGTTTGGCCTCCCAACCATGACCAACTGTCATCTTGGGAATTGCACAGGTGGACAATCTTCACAAGGTAGCCTCAGCTCAGACCTTGGCCGCAAGGGAACCCATACTAAGGTATATAAATTTCCATTCAAGCCCTACCCAATTTTCGGGTATTGTGGTTGTACGGTAAAATTGGAATGGTATTGCATCTAGACAACCATCAATTTTATAAAGGGCTAAGGCTCATGCCTCAACATTTTCATCATCAAAATCATCTAGTGTTCTGAAACACATGTCAAAACATTTCAGTAGAATGACTCATCATTCTAAGGTTTTCATAACCATTTTCACCAAGTATTCCCATCTAAAGTTTGATCAAGTTTTATGCTTAGCACTAGCATCTACAAGTGGGGGTAAGTACTAATGAGGGGTGGTAAACAAGTGAGGATTAGCTAAGTTCAATCTCATGCCTTAGGATGACATCAAGATTATCTATCTTAGGCCAAATTTTATGCTCTTTATGCTACCTTAAATTATCTTTCTAGAATCTACAAGTTACTAAGTAAACTCTAAGAGAAAGCTTTGATAAAGAAAATAAAGTTTTAAGCTTGCAAGTAAAAATAGGATTGGGTATCAAGTGGGTATAATCACATATGCTTAAGGCATATGGTTGGCCTAGTAACAAGCAAGTAGTAGCTTGCATAAGTAGGGTATCTTGCAAGTGTTAGCTTGCAAGGTTGCAAGTATAGGCTTGCCTTGTGCAGAGCAGTGGTTGAAGTTCTCTTCGGCTTCTTCCTCGTAGTATCCTCCTTCCTCCTCGTATCCTTGGTCTGTACTAGCGTCTATAAATAAATACGAGGTACACAATCACCAAACAATACTTAACTATTGCTAATCATCACACAAAGGTTCACACTAGGTGATCTATCATCATCATTAACATTACAAGATTAAAGCACTTGTCCCATTTATTTTATTTTGAGAAAAGTAATTTCTACTCATTGAAAAACTACTTAAGATTTAATATTCTCCAACTCAAACATGGGATCATGTTGACACATGTCATCACCACATATTTAAGTACATGAGAATGTGATTTAAAGTGGTGTCACAATTTAATAAGGTTTAACCTTTTTATTTTATTTAATTAAAGTGACTAGAAATACCTATGTAGCATTCTTTTATTACTTGACCATTATTTCTATAAGTAAACTTATATATTTTTATATATTCTGATAGGTATGGTTAAATGTGATTTTTGAGAGTTGGAATCAACTCAAAAGCTTTTATGGTTGAATTTTGAAAAATGTTTGAATGCAGAAAAGCTTCTGCCTTGTTATTTTTACCATGGGTGATCTACAAATCTAAATGGTTTGAATCCAACGGGCTTGGATTAAGAATTCTAATACCTTTCTAACAAAATTGGTTTCATGCATTTTGGTTTAGTGAATCGAGCTGGGTTGATTTTTGAATCTAGGTACAGAACTGTGTTTGAAATTAAATGAATAAAAGTAAATTTGAATTGTTGGGTCGCGCGGGATGTTTAACTGGCCGTCCCACTACGCACAGCGCACGCGCGGGCTGGTTAAGTGGTTGTCCCCACACGTCAGTGAGACAGTGAGGGACGAAGCGGTACGGGGTGATCTAGGCCGCATGATCTAATTCTAATCGAACGGCTCTGGTTCATCGTCCACGTCGGGCAGCGCCAGCGAGATAGAACCCTAGCGCGGCAGGTGGGGGTCGTGGGAGGCTCACCGGGGCTCAGGCGATGGTCGGCGACAGGGGCGAACGACGAAGTCGACGACGGCGGTTCTCCTGGTACCGGCAGCTTCTCCTGGGGAGGCTCCATTCAACGGCGCCTCTCCTCCTCTGCAACAGTGAACTCCGGTGAAATTCCGGCCACCTGGTGCTCGCCTTGCTCCGGGAGTGAGTGGGGGTGATCAGTGAGAGGTGGGGAGTGAACTGGTGTGAATAAAACGAGCGGGGGAGGTCTCCTTTTATAGTGGCTGAAGGGGACCGATGGGCGCGGGATGACAGAGAGGGCTAATGGCATGGGCGACGGTAGGGGCGGTGCTGTGCTCCCTGGCGAAGCTCAACGGCGTTGTGGTAAGACGGGGTGGTGCTGATCGGTCGAAACGCGTCGATGCTCTGGGCGGGTCCGACGGCAAATTTAATGGCGCACGGGTGCTCCTGGTCGCGCGGCAGCGAATGAGGTTGTCTGGCGGGGTGCTGGAGTGTTGGCGATCACGCACGCAAGCGGCGAGGGTGGCGCGCGGCCTGTGGGTGCTGGTCGAGTGTGGCGCACTGGCGCACTATCGGCTCGCACGCAGAGAGAGTAGGCGCGTGCTTGGCGAGTGGTCCAGTGGCTAGCTGCGCTCGAGGCTGGGAAATGGAGTGGCGATGGACGGTGTTGCGTGTTCCAGACAAGGTTGGTGGGGCTAGTTCTTCCTCTAGCTCGCTGGCGACATTGGGGTTGGCAAATGGGCTCGTCATGGTCACCATTAATGGTTATGCCAAGCTCACAGTGGTGCTAAGTCTTGTTAATTGGGCTAGATCATCTACTAAAGAGTGTAGTGAGAGCTAGAGAGGGAACAAGGTTGGGCAAATTCACTGCTCACTATAGTGTTTGTTGTTTTTTTGTTTGTTTGCTACAAACAAGGTGTTTGATGAAATGGCCGAAAGAAATTCAAATTTGAATTTTGGATTCAAACTTGGTGGGTTTGCTAGGCACATACTAGGGAGTCTCTGGTTAGTTGGATTAGGCAAGGGGCACTGGTTTGGGTTTTGAAAATGTGTGATCTTCACATATGATAAAGATTCAATTTTGAATTGTCATTTGAATGAGGTTGCCAAATGTTTCTGCAAGTTTGAAAGGTGGTCTTTGATTCACTTTTACTTGGTCTAGCAAGGGGTGAAAAGAACTGGAAAAGTTTCTGTTTGAAATCTTGGACTAGAAACACTCAAAGTGACCTAGTGAGCAAGATTGGCAAAAATGACCATTTGCCTTAATTGATTTGTTTTTTATTTCTCTTTATTTGTTTCTGTTTGGAAATGTTTTATATGATGTTATTTTCATATTTAAACCATTTCTTGCTATTTAGGTTAATCACACAAGATCATTCATGCATTTATCAAATCATCACATACACACATGCATTTATATGATTTAAATTAATCAAAGTTTTTGTTAACCCTAATTTTAGTGATTAGAGTTTGATGATCATTGTTTTATATTTTTGGGATGTTACAACTTGGGACGGAAGAGGTCCATAAATCACAATGTAATAACTCAAACGTAAAAGTACTATAGGTAGTTTATGTGCCAAAAGGTAATCCAATATGTTTGCCGCATTGACAGGCATTACAAATAGAGGGATCATGAGAAGAACTAGAACTCGGGATGCTAAACTCTTGAAGCATGGATGACACGGTATTTTTATTGGGGTGACCGAGACGACGATGCCATAGATCGACGGAGGCAATCATGGCTTGAGGTGTGGAGGTGGGTGCGCCATGGAGAGGATAGAGATCACCCGAACTATTGTAATGAGCAAGGACCGCTGCCGTTTTTAGATCCTTCACAGATAAACCAAAGGGATCAAATTCTATGGAAACATTATTGTCAATTTTGAATTTGCAAACAGATATTAGATTTTTAATTAATGATGGAGCAACTAAAATATTTCGAAGGATAAAATTTGTGTTTGGATTAATGATGTAAGAGTGACCGGTGCATGAGATTGGAATAGAGGATCCATCGCCAATGGTGATGGTAGAAAAGGGAGAGGAATAACAAGCTGACAGAAAATCCATATTTGAAGACATATGCGAGGAAGCACCAGAATCAAAAATCCAATTCGTACCTTCGTGGTTGTTGAGTGTGAAATTGTTCATGGCAGCGATGAAGGCGGCTTGGTCCCAGATTGGTGGAGCGGTTGTCGGAGCGGGTGACGCATGCATGTACTAAAGAGCCGAAGGAGCGTGGTACATGCGGGGCAGCGACGTCGGCGGAGCCATATATTGATGTGGCGATAGCATGTAAGCCGTCGATGGAGCTTGGGCGGTGTAGACCTGCTGCGGAGGACAAGGTGCGAGAGGCCCGGGTGCGCCGATGGAGGGGCGGAGGTCGGGACTCCAGTGCCCGGTGTAAGCCGATGGGGCACCGTAAGAAGAGGGGGCCGGCCAGGGCATCGACCAGGCCTGAATGAGACCCGTCCATGGGTCATGCCGCGGCTGCCAAGGGGCCATGTCGGAGGATGGTGGCGGCACTGGTGGAGTCGGCGTTGGTGGAGCTGGTGTAGGGGAAGGTGGCCACGGCTGAGGAGTCGGCGCTGGGTGATGACCCAAAGTGTAGGGGATCGCAACAGTCTTCGCGGGTAGTAATACCCAATTTATTGATTCAACACAAGGGGAGCCAAAGAATACTTGCAAGCCTTAACAACTGAGTTGTCAATTCAGCTGCACCTGGAAATAGTTCTTGCTCACAGAAGTTTATCAGTAGCAACAGTTTGTAGTAGCAACAGCAACAGTGAAACTGGAGCAATAACAGTAACGATAACAGTAGGATTCGAGTGCGATAGGCATAGGTATGGATGGACGGGCGTTGCATGGACGAGTCTAAACATGTAACTTTAAGATCTAGGGCATTGCAGATAAATAATAACAAGCATCCAAGTACTAAATAATCCTAGGCATGTGCTCCAAATATATTCATACATGCTCGCAATGAGAACTTGCACAACATCTTCTGTTCAGCCAGCCCATGGCAGCGGGGCCTCTAGGGAACTACTGGCAATTAAGGTGCTCCTTTTAATAGAGCACCGGAGCAAAGCATTAACACTCCATGAACACATGTGATCCTCACACCACAGCCATCCCCTCCGGTTGTCCCAATTATTGTCACTTTGGGTCCTTTGGATCTGGACAATGATATGTATACACAACTTGCAGATAAGATCACAAACAATACTATCATAATTATTCAATAATAATTTCAGATCTGAGATCATGGCACTCGGGCCCTAGTGACAAGCATTAAGAATAACAAGTTGCAACAAAGTCAAATAGCACTAATAGAGATACTAGGCACCATGCCCTAATAGATCTTATTCGATTACATGATAGAACTCATCCAATCCCTACCATCCCCAAGCCTACAACGGGGGATTGCTCACTCATGGATGAGGGATTTTTCCTGATAGTTCATTTTCTGCAGAAAAACAAGACACCAAGGTAATTCTGCTGAAAATAGCGTCAGTCTGTGTTAGTTGTATCCAAATCACACAAGTATAGAGGAAAAACAATAGCAAAGTGTTCAAGAAAGTAGATACGTTTTGGACGTATCAACTCCCCCCCCCCCAATCTTAGCTTATTGCTTGTCCTCAAGCAATTCAGTTGAAAACTGAGTGCGATAAAAGAACTTTTACGAACACTTTGCTTCATAGGATGTAAATATTCTCAACACAGGAGTAGATGCTTAGACAATTCATAATAAGAAGTATGCAACTAAGTCTACTCAATAGTCATTGCAAGCTATGAAGAGAAACCAACTCAATAATAATAAGTAGCATGAAACATAAACACAAGCAACATTGCAATGCTTATAATAAGGTATGATAGAGTGGTATCTCGCTTGCCTTTGTTTGAAGAGCACAATATAAATGCCAAGGCACCTCTGAAGTTCACATGAAGATTAGAAGTAAATATATCAGAGATACAAGCATCAAAGTCATGACATAATTAACCAAGTTTTGCAACAAACACAAGAATGACAACTATGCTCTCAAGAAGGTGCTCATAGAATAAGTGGTGACTCAACAAAATTGTGAAAACGGTTTTGTGAAGGTTTGAAAGGCTTCCCAATGCTGAAAGGAATGTACTCATTAGCTTTGAGCTCTCATTGCCCCTATCATAGGCATCTTCATGTGGTTAAGGTGAAAGTGAGGTCCACTCTGAATCATATGCTTGACAGACCATAGACTGGAAATCCCAAGTCCCTTGAGTACAAGGGTTGCTCCGCATGCTACTCAACTTTGGTCACGTGAAAGTTCTTGTCATTGTAAATACATGCATATCATCGAGAACCGCCAACGGGGTACCCCTTTCACATGGTATAGGAGCTTTCCCATAACCAAAATGACAAGGCAAGCAGACAATGAGCATCTCAGCAATCTTTTTATTTACCATATGAATAGCTTTTTATTGAGGACTCTTCATAGATGCTCATTATAGTGATGCTGCAAGTTTCCACCATGATTAAGCATGGCTTAGGCTAGCTGCCCAGGCGTTTCTCTAACACAATGTATAAACTCCATGAACTCACAACCTCCCCTTTTATTTCACATCGTCGACATCCGTAAACAAAAGAGCAAGTGAAAAGGATATAAATGCCTCCTAGAGGGGGGGGGTGAATAGGCGGTTTAAAACTTTTACGATATGGGCTTAACAAAAGCGGAATAAAACTAGCGTTTACTTTTTCAAGCACAAAACCTATATAAACTACGGTTCACCTATTTGCGCCAACACTTGATGCTAAGCAAAACAATCAACTATGTGATAGCTAGATATAAGAATTCAAGCACTAAGGCTACCACAAAGTAAAGTGCATAAGTAAATAGCTCGGGTATAGAGATAACCGAGGCATGCGGAGACGATGATTTATTACCTAGTTCATCCCATAAAGAGAGTACGTCTCGTTGGAGAGGGGGTGATATCAAACCACCTACGCCACAAAAGGCCTCCCTTATTCTCCGGTGAATCTCACCCCAATGGGATCGATCCACACTTCCACTATCGGTGCACTTGTCGGTGGCAACCGGAACCTCTCACAAAGTTGGTGCACTTCTCCACAACTTAATTGGAGGCTCCCAACAAACGCCACCAAGGACACAACCTGCAACACCAATAAACTGTCTAGGGTTCCAAGAACCCAAGAGTAAAAAGCTTCTCAACTTTCACTCACCAAATCCTTCGAGGAGAACTCAAACCGATGCACCAAATGCAATGGCAAGAACACAGGAAGTGCTCAAGTCCTTCTCTCCCAAATTCCACAAAATCTACAAAAGCTAGTGGGAGAATAAGAGAGGAAGAACACAAGAGGAGATCCACAAAAGAAACCCCAAGATCTAGATCCCAATATGTTCCCCTGACATAGAGGAGAGATGGATTGGTGGAGTTGTAGATCTAGATCTCCCATTTCAAATCCCCCAAAAAGATTCAAAAAATATGGGAGGGGTTAAGAGTATTTGCAAGATCTTGATGGTCAAAACAATGGAGGAGAGAGAATGCAAGCCACCGGCCTAAGGAGGAAGAAGGTGTCTATTTATACCCCTCCCCAACGAAATATGACCGTTTGGGACCTTCCAGGCCGGATAATCCGCCCCTCCCCGGATATTCCGGGTTGCCTGGGCCAAAAATTGGCTAAGGACTTCACGGCGCGACCCTCAGTATAGGGGCGGATAATCCGCCCCCGGAGGGCCGGATAATCCGCTCCCATTACTGGGAGCCACGCCTCAAAGTCCTTAGCCGTTTTCCAAAAATTGGGTCAGATAATCCGCCCCCCTGAAAACTGGCAGGAACAGCAAAACTGAAACCATCATAACTTTTGCATTCGGACTCCGATTTTGATGATCTTGGGCTCGTTTAGAAGATAGTAACAAGCTCTACAAGATCATGCAGGGAACCATCATATTACAGCAAGGAAGGATAGAACCAAATGATGAAAGGTTTAACCTATCTATAAAAGACAAATCGGTAAAACCTCCAATATCGAAAACACAATAAAGAATGCATATGAAATCCGTTTTTGATGAACTTTAGCTTGTTATAGAGATTTACACAAGATCTAAATCCTCTCGTGGATAAGAACCAAATAAGAACCAAGAAAGATGATGCCAAGTATGCAAAGGTTTGAGCTCTCACCGAGGGATATGATCAAGTTACTCACTCGAGAGCCCCTCTTGATAGTACGGTTATCTATCCTATAAATTGGTCTCCCCAACTAACACCACGAGACCGGTAAGAAAGAAACCCTATCAAGATCAAACCTTTGCCTTGTATAGGCTCAACTTCTACTTGACCAATCTCCAGATCATTCCTTGAAACCTTGATCAACACTTGATCTTCTTCACTTTATTCTTATTCCAACCTTGAAGCCACCAAATGGTTCAAGCATTGTTTATGGACAAATCCTACAAGTAAAACTCAATGCAAACATAAGTCCATAAAACATTGTCATTAATTACCAAAACCACACATGGGGGCACACATGTTCTTTCAATCTCCCCCATTTTGGTAATTGATGACAATCCTTTGAGAGGTTTTATATAATCAACTTAACAAATAAAAATGGTTGCGCCAACATCAAATACTACACAAGTATGTGATGTTGGTACACCCATAATATATAGAGCAAGCTCCCCCCCAGTATATGCACGTGTGATGAACCATTATTTTTGGTGGAGTTTCCTCTATATATTCAACATGCAAAGCAACAACAAATATGCAAGAGCATGAGAGGAAAATGCTTAAGAACAAACTCAAGGCATAAAACCAACTTCCCTTAAACCCTCCAAAACTTCTCCCCCTTTGGCATCGATTGCCAAAATGTGTGAATAGTTCTAAACGACCAATATAGTGAGAATTCCTCCAAAGGTGTGCATTTGAAACAAATTTATTATGATAAAACATTTACACATATCCAATGATGAATACTTAGGAGGAGGTCAAACTATATTGAGGATCAAAAGATTGAAAAAAAATAACAAGATGAAGAAGCATCAGCAAATGATGCAAGAAATCAAAAGATCCAAAAAAACACTTGACAGAAGGAACATAACAAATGAAAGGTTGATAATATTATAAGATCGAAAAGATATTGTTCTAAATAATATGAGGAGGCTCCCCAAGGTTTGTGCACAAATTATAATTTGTATTTGAATACAATATGTACAAACATGGCATCCTCACTCCCTCGATATTATTTAAAACACAACGATGTACAAAAGAGCATATACCAAGGCATAAAACTTGCAATAAACAAATGGTTGAGAAATGAGAAAGAGACAACATAATAGCAGGCTCAACCAAAAGGATGTGCGAGAGGTATGACAAAGCATATTATAAGACTAGTACAAGGATGACCATTATGTATCAACATAGTCTTCAATGAGTGATATTGCTTGGTATGACCATACAACACACATGAAACAAACAAGACATCAAAAATAGAGTTGTAACAAGTCTCATGTATATAAGTTTCTAAGTATACAATTTCACAAAGATATTGATCCACAAAGAAACATTTACACACAAGTTAGATACTAAAATAAATAGAGCAAGATATCCAAAACGAAGTCATGACAATACAACACTAAGATCTTTGCTTGATAGGATGGCCAAAAGGCTCAATTTTATCTTATTGTATATTGAAGAAATTCAACCATAAACATATCAAATACATAAAATTCATGCCAAGATGCAACCTACTATATGTTGGAAGATGATATGTATGCATGAGTAAGAGATACTTATTACCGAGATATCATTGGTGTGATGAAGTAGATAGGAGCTTGTTGATCATCCTAGATTGTCTCTAATTTTCATTGAGTCAACACTTCTTCCTTATGAAAGAGACAAGCATCCAATGTACCTAAAACAAAATTCAAGTACAATATGGTCCCCAAACTTATTGAGTCCAAAGTAGTTAGACAACTACAATAATAGGAGAGACTCCACATAAATATGTGCATATTGATATGAAATTGAATTCCATGCACATCTTAGCCAATTAGGATTTGGTGGAGTTTCCCCTACATATTGGATCAAGGAAAGCAAGCATGCCATAATATATATATATATATATAGTAAATATGCATGCACATGACATTCAAGAACCAAAGGAGATACAATATGAAAAAAACACCAAGTAAACCAAGAAGGCATACCAAAGTGTGACACGACAAAAGGTTGTTCAAACTATATCAAAAACCAAATCAACACACGGTAGACCACACAAGTCCAACAAATGAACTAGACAAAAACCAAAGAGAGAGAGAGATGGACAAAAACACAAATGCTCAAGGGTTTATCTCATTCTAAAAGGTAAAAATAATAAAAAAAGGAATGAGACAAATCCAACTCCCCAAAAGAGCAAGGTTTAAACAACCACACCAAACTCTCAGCACTTTTCAAGATGGCACAAAGTACCCCAAAAAAAATCTTCCAAAGACACAAAACACGATATGGATCAAAACATGTTGTGAAGAGGCATAAAAGGAGTGTTTTAAATGATATAGGAGAGCTCCCCCATGATTAGTTCATTATTTAAGATTTTGCCTTTGAATACAAAATGCACACACATAGGATCACCATCTCTACCTACATAAAAAAAGAGAATTAAAAAATTTCAAGTTAAAGAAATATCCATAAGAGGCAAGGAAGACATGAGAGTCAACACAAAGCATTTTCTTGGCAAACGATAGGGCAAACATAACAAAGACAGATTGAAAATGATCAAAAATAACTACCACCTATTATAGTACCGAAAGTCCAAGGACAAAGGATATGCAATTATTTCTGGGTGGTAGTTTGCAAATATATCCAAGCTCATATTCACGACAAGAGGCAAAAAGATCCAACATGAGACACCCAATGGACATTATAGAATTTGAATTTCTCATGAGTATTGTACCACATAGATACTAGATAATATCCCAATTTAAATGCCAGGTGGTATTCCTCATGTACACACATTTTTAGGATTGTGGAATGCCTAAGCATAACACTCCCCCAAAATGGGATAGTCCATTAATCTCTCACAAGATCCAAATAAGATACCAAATATAATCAAGTAAGGCTCAACACAAGAAACACACATACATGGTGTGCCACCTAATCATACACAAATAAGCTTGATACCTCAATATAATTAAGTGGAAAGCACAACACGTACAAAAGCATGGAAGATACAAAACAAACACATGCACAAGGGGGTGAGTAACTTTCAGTGTAAAGAGTTTAGCATATGTTACCGCAAGGAGGAACATTGGATATATAATAGAATCATGATAATCCAAATGGTTTGGCTTGACAATAATAATTGATGAAGATCCCTCAATTCTTCATAATGTAGCCAAGTCTCCAATGCCCTCCACAACACACCTATTGATCAAGTTTCGGCTTGTTGGTACCCAACGAAGTTGGGTCCTAAGAAGTTAGTCACAATAGGCTTGGCAACCCAAATGGTTCTTTTCTTGAACCCACATTGAGCACCAACAAATTTGGCAAACACATTGCCAACCTCATCCTTACAAAGAGAATAAGCATCATCAATAATGATAGAGTTGGATGAGGAGATACCAATAGTGCATGAGGAAGAAATGTGCCCCTTCTCACGGCATATGTAGCAAGTTCTTATCTTGCCATCTTTCTTCTTAGGTGAATCCACAACTCGAGGAAGAGCTCGAGTAGTCCTCTTAGGAAGAGGCCCGTCAATGACTTGAGGTGGGGTTTGAGGCCGCTTCCCTTGTTGCTTCACACTAAGAGGATTTTTCTTCAATGGGCAAGATCTAACATGGTGCCCTTATTCCTTGCACTTGAGGCAAACAATGTTGGCCGGATTCTTGACTTGAACTTGGCCATTTTCTTGTTTCCCTTATGCTTCAACTTGATAGTGGACTTGTTCTTGAAATTGGAGTTGAATCCAAGCCCACTCGTGTCATTGGGGGATTTTTGCACACTCAAGATTTTGTTGAGTGCGGCCTTCCCTTGATGACCCTTTTTCAAGTCATTCTTAAAAGAAGTGACTTGATCCTTGAGCTCTTTGATTTCCTCTACATGGTTAGTTTCAACAAAAGTACTAGAGGAAGTAGATGCTACATTGTTAGAGCAACAAGGCACGGAATGTAATTCATCACGAGATATAGCATGGTTGTGAGAGGATGAATTACAAGTACTAGCACATGGCAATATAACATTTGGAGTAGATAAAGTGCTAATGTCCACATGAGGCTCACTAGATGTTACCTTTGACATGATGGCCTCATGATCTAACTTTAGACTACCATGGGAGAGTACAAGATCCTCATGCGATCTTGAGAGCTTAACATGAATTTCTTCTAATTTCCCATAGTTGCCAGTTAGCAAAGCAAGTTGAGCCTTTAGCTCAACATTCTCCTTCAAAATAGATGCTTCACAAGAAATAGAGTTAGTAGCACAATCATCATTATTAATTGCAAGAGGTGAGTGCAACTTTGAAAGCTCTTTTGAGTAAGAGTCTTTAAGTTTCTCATGTGACTCGGTGAGTTTGATGAGCTCACCCTTTATGACCCTAGAGCCATTTTTGAGGTGCTCAAAATCCTCAAGGAGTTTAGCATAAGCAACTTGAATCTCATCATTTTTAATTTTGAGATCACTTGCCACCTCAAGATGTCTATCATGAGATTCCTTTACTCTAGACATCCCTAAAGCAAAGGTCTCCTCAAGAGATTCGTTAGTGGTTTGTTCCTCTTCAAGAGCTTTATTTAGGTTTGCAATTATATTAGCATACTCACGCTCAAGACTACCCATTTTATCAAAGTTGTTATCATGCACCTCAATTTGTGTTTCTAACTTATCATTATGTTCCTTGCTCTTAATAGCAAAGTCCAAGATTTCAACAAAGTTAGAGCATGCAATATTGTTCTTAACAAGGGCACGATAAACAATCTCACCCTTTTCATATAAATCATCAATATCAAGCTCTTCTTCCACATTATCCACATCCTCCTCATCACAAGAGGTAATGGGTTCCAAAGTAGGAGTTACCTTTGAATCCCTAGCCATAAGGCATAGGTGGGTACCGGAAGAAGGTGAAGAAGAGATTGCATTTGTGGCTTCATTCAAAACCTTGTCTTGGCCCATAGAATCTTTGGTTTCCTCTACATGGTTAGCAACACAAGCACTAGAGGAAATAGAAGAATTTTTATCATGGCAACAAGAAAACACAAGCATATCATCATGAGATTTATTCAAGTCATTTCTACATGATATGCAAGGACTATTAACACAACCATGTAAGAAGTTTGTAGTGCTAGAAGTGTTAAAGTCCAAAGACAGATCATTGCAACTAGATATAGATGATGGATTATAAATAGTAAGCACACTATCCAAATTGCAATTTCTATCACCACTCACCATATCATTACCTTGTGAAAAATCACATGTTGGTGAAGTGGTAGAAGATGAGAACTCATCTTGACCGGAAGTGGAAGCAACACAATCATCCTCAACAATATTGGACACAACATATTCATCTTGAAGTTTTGTCCATAACTCATGAGCGCTCCAAAAAGGAATGATTGAAGAGGTAACAAGCACATTAGAAGCTTGAGCATCGAGATATAAGTTTTTCTCATCCTCACAAGATAGATTTTTGAAATCCATAGGAGGAGAAAAACCAATATCTACAATACGCTCCAAATTTGGGTCCATGTCCCTAAAATGAATAAGCATACGAGTTTTCCATATATCATAATTTGTGCCATCGAATAAGAACATATCATTGTGCACTAATCCCCTAGCCGATATCTTTACTCTCAAGGCGGTGAAGCCTAAAATGAGAGACCGGGCTCTGATACCAATTGAAAAGGATATAGATGCCTCCTAGAGGGGGGGTGAATAGGAGGTTTAAAACTTTTACGATATGGGCTTAACAAAGGAGGAATAAAACTAGCGTTTACTTTGTCAAGCACAAAACCTATATAAACTACGGTTCACCTATGTGCACCAACACTTGATGCTAAGCAAAACAATCAACTATGTGATAGCTAGATATAAGAATTCAAGCACGAAGGCTATCACAAAGTAAAGTGCATAAGTAAATAGCTCGGGTATAGAGATAACCGAGGCACGTGGAGACGATGATTTATTACCGAGTTCCTCCCATAAAGAGAGTACGTCTCGTTGGAGAGGGGGTGATATCAAACCACCTACGCCACAAAAGGCCTCCCTTATTCTCCGGTGAATCTCACCCCAATGGGATCGATCCACACTTCCACTATCGGTGCACTTGTCGGTGGCAACTAGAACCTCTCACAAGGTTGGGGCACTTCTCCACAACTTAATTGGAGGCTCCCAACAAACGCCACCAAGGACACAACCTGCAACACCAACAAACCGTCTAGGGTTCCAAGAACCCAACTTTCACTCACCAAATCCTCCGAGGAGAACTCAAACCGATGCACCAAATGCAATGGCAAGAACACAGGAAGTGCTCAAGTCCTTCTCTCCCAAATTCCACAAAAGCTACAAAAGCTAGTGGGAGAATAAGAGAGGAAGAACACAAGAGGAGATCCACAAAACAAACCCCAAGATCTAGATCCCAATATGTTCCCCTCACATAGAGGAGAGATGGATTGGTGGAGTTGTAGATCTAGATCTCCCCTTCCAAATCCCCCAAAAAGATTCAAAAAATATGGGAGGGATTAAGAGTATTTGCAAGCTCTTGAAGGTCAAAACAATGGAGGAGAGAGAGAATGCAAGCCACCGGCCTAAGGAGGAAGAAGGGGTCTATTTATACTCCTCCCCAACGAAATATGACTATTTGGGACCTTCCAGGCCGGATAATCCGCCCCTCCCCTAGATATTCCGGGTTCCCCGGGCCAAAAATGGCTAAGGACTTCGCGGCGCGACCCTCAGTATAGGGGCGGATAATCCGCCCCCATTACTGGGAGCCACACCTCAGAGTCCTTAGCCGTTTTCCAAAAATTGGGTCGGATAATCCGCCCCCCTGAAAACTGGCAGGAACAGCAAAACTGAAACCATCATAACTTTTGCATTCGGACTCCGATTTTGATGATCTTGGGCTCGGTTCGAAGATAGTAACGAGCTCTATGCAGGGAACCATCATATTACATCAAGGAAGGATAGAACCAAATGATGAAAGGTTTAACCTATCTATAAAAGACAAATCGGTAAAACCTCCAATATCGAAAACACAATAAAGAATGCATATGAAATCCGTTTTTGATGAACTTGAGCTTGTTATAGAGATTGACACAAGATATAAATACCCTCGTGGATAAGAACCAAATAAGAACCAAGAAAGAGGATGCCAAGTATGCAAATATTTGAGCTCTCACCGAGGGATATGATCAAGTTACTCACTCGAGAGCCCCTCTTGATAGTACGGTTATCTATCCTATAAACTGGTCTCCCCAACTAACACCACGAGACCGGTAAGAAAGAAACCCTATCAATATCAAACCTTTGCCTTGTATAGTCTCAACTTCTACTTGACCAATCTCCAGATCATTCCTTGAAACCTTGATCAACACTTGATCTTCTTCACTTTATTCTTATTCCAACCTTGAAGCCACCAAATGGTTCAAGCATTGTCTATGGACAAATCCTACAAGTAAAACTCAATGCAAACATAAGTCCATAAAACATTGTCATTAATTACCAAAACCACACATGGGGGCACACATGTTCTTTCAGCAAGGAATCAACTGGATGAAATATCCAAAAAAGTGTTGAAAGTGTTCCCCGTGACAACACGGTTCTGCTGACTCCCAGTATATAATAAGCAAGCATATAACTTTCATGGACTAGTCACAATGGTTCAAGATTATTAAGCACAAGGAATAAAATGTGCCATCAAGTTCGTGAGAGCTTTACTAACTAACTTTCTCAAAACAGTCAAACATTTTATTTTGGAAGAAAACAAGGCATATTGAATATGCACTGAAATAGCAAATAATTCTAATAGGTAGGTATGGTGGACACAACTGACAATATTGGTTTTGGTGAGTTGGAAGCACAGGTAGAGTACATACTCAGTGTAAGTGAAGGCTAGCAATAAAGAGGGAGCGACAAACGAGAGAGCAATAGCTGTCATAATCATGCTTACAACAAAACAGGACTACCTATGGCATGAAAGTGATACAAGAACTCTGAGGCAAAATAAATCATCGAGGCTTAGTGACTATTGATTAGTCATATGCATGCGTGAGCATGTGCCAAGTCGATTCACATGAACAGTCAGAGGAGGATACCACAATATCATAACAAAGTATGAATAAAACAATGCAAGCAAACATTCATATGACATGCTACAAACTATTAGCAAGCTGGAGCTAATCATAGACAAGCAAGAACTACTAAGCATTCATAATGATATACACCTTACACAAACAGGCTAAGCATGCTCACAATAATGAGTATATGTACAAAAATGAAACAAATAGAGTTTGTTACCAGCCTCTTACCACACCTCGAGTTGTCTTAATCTTCATTATTGCCCTTCACTTGTGTGACTTGAATAATTAACATGAAACCAAAACCACTGAGGACGGCTGAACCCTGCAAAGAACTCACAAAACCAAAGAAGAACAACAAATATTTTTGGTGTTTTCGATTTTTTAGAAACAAGCAAACAAAGAAAAACCAAACAAAAAAAAGCAAACCAAACAAAGCAAAATCTTTTTGGATTTTTCCTTTAAGGCAAACCAAAGCAAAGAAACAAACCAAGAGAAATAACGAAAATATTTTTGGTATTTTTGGGTTTTTAGAAAGAAGCAACAAAAACAAAAAACAAAGCGAAAACAATGGATATACAAATAACCGACCGAACATGATATATATGTGAGTGTGTGATGTCGGTATACCTCCCCCCAAGCTTAGGCTTTTGGCCTATGTGGGGCTCAATAGCACGGATAGTACCCCCATGCTGGTGGGTCATCATAGGAATGATCATAGTCAGGCACCTGCGATGAAGAAGAAGACGTGCCCCAATCAAATGAGGGTTGCTGGTATGAAGACTCTCCCAAGTTGGAGGGCTGAACCGAATTGTCTTCAGCATCCTCTTCAACATTCTCTTCTTGCTGGGAGAGTTCCTCCACATAAGTGTCAAGCTCCTCCTCCTTAAGTGACCATCCTTTCTTGTTATCAAAGTTAAACAAAATAGGTGCAGGCAAATAAACTATTTTCTCAGTCCTACCCTTTCTCCGACCCTGTTGGGCAAAAGATATTTCATATGGTAAACTTCTCACATTAGCTCCCAAAGAAACAAAACCATGCTGAATCATGGATTATTATCAAGCCTCTCTATGGGGAACTGAAAATGTAAAAAGTGATGCTCTAAACCATGGAAAGCTAGCAACCTAGAAGCAATGAGACCTCCACAAATTCCACCCTTCTCACGGTTGGTGGTGAGACGGTGAGCTATCAAAGCACCCAAACTATAAGAACTATTCCTATTCAAAGTAGCTGCAATAAAAGCTAGATCAAAATAAGACAACTTTCTAGCAGTCTTTCTAGAAAGAACACACTTGGTAATGAAATAGGCAAAGTATCTAATAGCTGGGAGCTGGATGTTCGGAATTTTACCACTTTCCTTTGAGAAGTTGAAACCTTGTCAAATCTCATCATACAAATCAACAGGTGACTTGGGCCTCTCCTTGATCTTCTCACGAGATCCCCACTGAGGTACTCTAATTGCTGCACAGAAATTAGCAAAAGGCAGGTCGACAGGTATATTATATATTTTTTAATGGACCATGGGATTAGAAGTAGACCAAGTGAACCGGAAGTCCTGCACAAAAGCCATGGTTAGCTTAACATATTGGATTGGTTCACCTTCAACAAAGTGCTCCAACCCTGCATTTGTAACCCAAGTTTGGAAATCTTGGAGGATCCCCGCAGCTCTCATAAATTCATGGCATGGATATATGGAAGGAAAAACTGCCTCCTCACGATGAACCTTCATTGGCTCATGCACCATCAAGTCATATTGATTCAGTGGATAAGCACTCATCTTCCTTGCTGAAATTTTTAGACAACCATCAAACCAAGTGATTTCTAAGTTGATAAATGATGAGCAACTACTATAGGAACTTGCTAGAGGACTACACATGCATCAAAACAAAGTTTCTAAGCATAGAACAAGCATGAAAGCTCAAACAACCTGTCACCTATAGCAGCAAAATACTCAAGATACAATCTACCAATCACAAATCTAATTGGACAAGTGGAGGAGGCACATACCAAGGTGCAAACCCTCCAAAAATCAGCACTTGAGATGGGCCGAACAAGGAGATCGAAAATCGCGAGCAAGAACAGCAATAACTCGAGCTTGAGCAAGTTTTCCGGTGTTTTTCGGGAGAGAGAAAGAAGGTGGCTTTGAGGAGGCAGCCTGCAGGGGCCCAGGTGGGACAGACCCCCCTAAGCGCCACTAGTGGTGGGCCCGCGCCTACCACATGTCTGGTGGCCTAGGGTGGCCTCTAGTACCTCTCTGCCCCTTTTTTCAAGGAAAATTTTATTTTGAATTTTCTGGGATTTTTCGGGAAACTTTATTTTTGGCCAATTTTCAGGGTATGAAAATTGATTTTCTCGCAGAAACAGTTTTTCAGAAGAAGCAAAAGCAAACCAAAAGCCAAACTACAGGAGATCTAAGAAACTCAAACAAGCAAACAACTAGCAAAACTAAAGCTAAAGCAAAGACTAGGAAGGAGAAAGGAGAAAGGAAAAAGAAAGCAAGTATAACCATAGTGGAAACATTATTTTGTTCATTAAAATTCTTTTGTTAACAAGGTTCATCAAGTATTGTTACCAAAAAAATCTTATATGAAGCAAAACTTTGCATTCCACAAGGTGATTATGTTACCTCATACTTGATAGCAATGGTCCCAATCATAATAGTTTCAAAATTTTCTTTTTGAATGGGACAATATATTTCTCCAACCTTGATGCTCTCAATATTTTCAATAGAATCTAGGCAATAGCTCTTAACAACCTTTTTGGGGAAATAGACAATGTGCTCTTTGTCATTAATATTGAATGTTACTTTTCCTTGATTACAATTGATGATAGCACCTGCAGTATTAAGAAAAGGTCTCCCAAGAATAATAGACATATTATCATCTTCAGGCATTTCAAGCACAACAAAATCAGTTAAGACCATGCAATTATGAGCAACTTGAACGGGAACATCCTCACATATACCAACAGGGACAATAGTTGACTTATTAGCCATTTGCAAAGATATATCAGTTGGTATCAACTTTTCTAGTTGAAGTCTCTTATAGAGAGAAAAAGGCATAACACTAACTCCGGCTCCCAAATCACATAAAGCAGTTCTAACATAATTATTCTTAATGGAGCAAGGAATATTTGGTATACCTGGATCACCAAGTTTCTTTGGTACCTTACCATTGAAGGAGTAATTAGCAAGCAAAGTAGAAATCTCCTCATTAGGAATCTTCCTTTTATTAGAGACAATATCCTTCATATACTTTGAATAAGGAGGCAACTTAATAGCATCAGTCAAAGGAATTTGCAAAAATAAAGGTTTCATCCACTCACAAAACTTGTTGTAGTGTTCTTCCTCCTTTGACTTGTGTTTCTTACCTGGAAAAGGCATAGGTTTCTGCACCTAAGGTTCTCTCTCCTTACCATGTTTATTAGCAATAAAATCTTCCTTTGTGTACCTAGTGTTCTTAGTGTGCTTATCAGGTTCTTCCTCACCTTCCTCCTTATCATGAGACTCATTTTTATCATTACCACTCTCAGTTTCAGCATCAGATACAAATATACTATTAGGATCTACAGCAGGTTCAAGTGGTTCCTCAACTATCTTATGTTTCTTTTTCTTCCTCTTACAAGGACTACCACTATCTTCACCTTGTTCGGAATCCTGCTAAATTCTTTTAGGGTTTCCTTCAGGATATAAAGGATCTTGAGTAGCTATACCACTCCTAGTTCTAATTCCATAAGCATGTTTATCTCCTAAAGCATTAACTAGCATATTCTTTTGTACCTTAGCAAGTTGATCAAGTTGAGTTTGAACCATTTGAAAGTGTTTACAAAGCATTTTAATATCATTAGAAGTTTGAACCACAATATCTTTAAACTCATGGATAGATCTAGAGTTTTCCAATAAATTATTCTGAACTTGTTAATTAAGATACCCTTGTTTAACAATAAATGTGTCAAGTTCCTCTAAACATTGATCAGAAGGCTTACCATAAGGAATATCGCCTTCATCAAAGTGTTGGAGAGAGTGTACCTCAATAGTAGATGAGTGGGGAATTGGCTTACATAATTCTTCTATAGGACGTAGATTCTTCACATCTTTTGCTCTAATACCTTTCTCCTTTAGACACTTCTTAGCTTCCTTCATCACTTAATCATTTAATGCAATAACTCCCCTCTTCTTTGTTGTTGGTGCTGGAATTGGTTCAGGAACAACTGGTTCAGGGTAATAGGTTCAGGTGTATTCAACTCAGTTGAAGTCCAATCATCATAATTCTTGCTTATCTTGGTCATTAATTCTTCATCATCTGTAGGAGTCCTTTTCCTGAAAACACAATCATCAAAGCTATCTAGGTAGGTCCTAGAATCATCAGTTAGTCCATTATAATAAATATCAAGAAGCTCATTTTTAGGTAATGGACATCCAGGATGTGCATGAATCAAGGAACGGAATCTTTTCCATGACTCAGGCAATTTCTCTTCTTCTCCCTGTTTAAAATCAAAAAGTCTCTGCAAAGCAGCATGTCTAGCACTGGGAGGAAAATATTTATGGAAGAAAGAAGCAATCAAGCAATCAGGGCTATCAATGGAACCAGGAGGTAATCTATTAAACCAAGCCCTAGCTTCTCCTTTTAGTGAAAAAGGGAAGATCTTAGCAACAAAGTACTTGCGCATCTTAAAATCATCAGAGAACAAAGCACTCATAGTAGAAAGCTCATTCATATGAGCCATAGCACTCTCATTTTCAGTCCCACAAAAAGGTTCTTTCTCAACAATATCTAAATAAGAAAAATCAAGAGAGAAATCATAATCTTCATCTTTAATATCAATGGGAGAGGTGGCAAACTTAGGATCAGAGGACAACTTAGGCATAATAGTACGTCTAGCAAGGAGACTCTTCATAGCACTAGTACCACATGTGTTTCGACACTCTTCAACAAATTCATCAGTAAACTCTATGTAACCATCATTAATATCATAACTCTCACTAGACTCACGTGAGATAACAGGTGTAACAGTGGCTTCACTAGGAGTTTCGGTATTTCCTAGACTAGTCATAGTAGCATCTAGAAAAGGACCTAATGAACCACTCGCATCAAGCACAGTAGAAGTAATATCATGAGCATCAAAAGCAGTTTCAGACTTAGCAGTAGTAGCAGTGTGTGTAGCATGTGTATGTGGTGGTGGTTGGTGCAGCGTTGAGTTTATGTAGGAGCGCTTCGTTGGGAACCCCAAGAGCAAGGTGTGAAGCAGCACAGCAGCAAGTTTCCCCTCAGTAAGCAACCGAGGTTATCGAACCAATAGGAGGAAGGAAATGTCACACAGGTGTTGCAAGCAACGCGGAGACCAGACCTGCACAACACAAACTCAAGACTTTGCCCCAACGAATCAGTGAGGTTGTCAAGCTCACCGGTTTGCTGTAACAAAGGATTAAACGTATGGTGTGGAAGGTAATGGTGGTTTGTAGCAAGTAAACAAGTAACAGTGGAAGATGTATCAATGGTAAAGATTGGACCAGGGTCCATAGTTCACCAGAGGTGCTCTCCTTAAATAAACAACATGGCATGAAGGGTAAACAAATTACAGCGGGGCAATTGACAGAACTGAGCAAGGCATAACAATGCAATTACTAGCTAGAAAGATCCTATGAAGTTGATTGAGCAATACAACAATATACATAGACCGTCATCCAACTGCATCTATGACTAGAAGTCCACCTTCAGGTTATCATCCGAACCCCCTCCAGTATTAAGTTGCAAGCAACAGACAACTGCTTTAAGCAAAGTGTGTAAGGTAAACAGTCCACATGTTCCATGAACAAGATACCGTTGTTTTTCCCTAGTAGCAACAGCACATCTACAACCGAAGAGATTTTTTTTCACTTCCCTCGGAAACTAGAGGCATGAACCCACTATCGAGCATAAATACCCCCTCTTGGAGTCACTACAAACTACTTGGCCAAGATAACCACTAGCAACGGAGAGCATGCAAGATCACAAACAACACAGACATGATAGAATCATAAAGACAAAACCATTAATCAATCCAACATAATAATCTCAATATCCATTGGATCCCCACAAACACAACATGCATGATTACAAATAGATTAGATCTTGATCATGAACGGAGCTCACAAGATCTATACATGAAAGCACAAAGGAGGAGATACAACCATCTAGGTACTACATGGACCCATAGTCCAAGGTGGAACTACTCACGAATCATACCGGAGAGAAGGCCTCCAAGATGATCTCCCTCCGGCAGGGTGCCGGGAAGAGCTTCAGATCCCCTCGATCTAGGGACGATGGTGGCGGAGGCTACAAACGGTTTCGTGGATTTCTGATTGGGTCCTTAGGGTTTCTGCATCGGGGGCTTCTTATAGGCGAAAGGGCGAGACCGGGAGGCGGCCAGGGCCACCAAACCCTAGGCAGGCGTGGGCCCAACTGTGGCCGTGCCTAGGGGGAGGGGGGTTGGCCCCTCTGGCCAGCCCCTCCGGCTCTCCTCTGGACTTCTTGTTCCCCACGGAAAGTAATTGACTTTGTCCTTCGTCCCGTACAATTCCGAGAATATTTCTTTACTAACTTTTCTGAAACCAAAAACAGCAGAAAACAGGCATCTGGCACTGTTGCAACTTGTTAATAGGTTAGTACCAGAAAACATGTAAAAAGCACCTCAAAGTGTGGACAAGTAAAGAAAAGTAGATACTAAACAAGCATGGAACATCAAGAATTATAGATATGTTTCCAACGTATCAGCATCCCCAAGCTTAACTCCTGCTCATCCTCGAGTAGGTAAGTGATAAACAGAATAATTTTTGAGGTGACATGCACCCTCACAAGAAAGATCCAACCATTTGCAAGCATTGAAAGCTAGGATGAAAGAACTCTAAACATGTGCATGAAAGATGGAGTTCTAACAATAGGACATAATAACTATGCATGCAAAATGGCAAGCTACAAACAAAGATCATGAATAATATGCATTGAAAAACGTTTGTTTGTTTCACATGCAGAAAACATAGCATAGTGGCAATCAGCTTGTCCCTCATAGAGTAGCAATATAATGCATAGGACACCTGCAAAGTTCACAAGGGTGACTAGAAACAAATAGCACAAGAGCATGTAATTACACAATATGCATCAATTAATAAGATTTGGAACACTGCACACAGGATGACAACTATGCTCTCTTAATGGTGCCTAAAGGTAGAAGGTGGAGACTCAATAACTGTGGAAGAAAGGAATTTTTGTAAAGGAAGCAGGGATTACAAGTTTCAAAAAGAGCTTCCAAAAATTATGGTACTAGTTATCTTTCAGCCCTCATTGCCCCTATCATAAGCATCTTGAAGTGGTTAAGGTTAAAGTGGCAAAGCTGGAGTATATGCTTGACGAAGTATAAGTTGGCAATCTCATGCCCCTTGAATACGAGGGCCACACCTCATGCACACTCAACTTTGGGTCCAGGTAAGTTCTTGTCATTGTAAGTATTTGCATATCATTGAGAACCGCCAATGGGGTACCCCTTGCACATGGTACATGAGCTTTCCCATAACCAAAATGACAAGGCAAGTAGACAATGAGCATCTCAGCAATTCTTCTTATGTACCATGGGAATATGGTGTTTTTTTCTCTCTTTCCTCTTTTCTGAATGTCTCTCTTTTTTTATAAGAAGAATGCTTCATAGATGTCACTATGGTGATGCTGCAAGTTTCCACCATGATTAGGCATGGCTTAGGATAGCGGCCCAGGCGTTTCTCTAACACATATTACAAACTCCATGGACTTACAAGTTCCCTCTTTATTTCACACTGGTGACATCCATAGACAAAAGAACATGATATCTACTGAGTACAACAAGGTACAAGTGCAATGTTGAAAACGTTCCCCGTGACAGCACGGTTCTGCTAATTCCAACTTATAAGTGCAAGCATATACAACAAAGTTGTCACAATGGTTCAAGTTTATTAGGGGCAAAGAATAAAGTGTGCCATCAAGTTCGTGAGGGCTTTAATCACTAAGTTTTCACATAACAAAATAGTTTTTAATTGGAAGATAAATGAAAACAAGAATATACTTGGAATGGTGTAGCACACCATGCATAGGAATTTATAGTGGACACTTTGGAATAACTTGGTTTCTTGGGAGTTGGAAGCATGAGTAGAGCTTAATCATACAAGTGGAGGCTAGCAAAAGACCGGGAGCAACCAACTAAGAGAGCAATAATGTCCATAATTATGCAATGCAACAAAGAAAACTAATCAAAGCAAAGAGTGGTACTACAAGTCAAGGACTAAATGATCATAGAGGCTAATGGTGACTTGTCATAGTCATAACATGGTGTGAGCATGTGCCAAGTCAACCCAAGAAAAACATCAAAGGAGAATACCACAATACTATGCTTTTGCATGCTAAAACAACGCATAATTTCTTCAAGGCACACTAAGCAATCCCAATTGTTTGGAACAAGACATGCTACAGCAATAATCACTAAGCATAATTCTAAAACAACACCTGGCATGTCATGCTAAAGTCTAAGTCACAGTCAATGCAAGCTCCTCTTGCACTTCAAGCAAGAACTTACTACTCCTTTCCAAACACCAAGCAACCTTATTTGCAAAACAACACAGCGAGAACGGGGGTCCAAACTACTAAAGCAAACTAAACAAACTAAGCAAAGCAAACAAAAACTAAGACACTCCAAGAACAACACAACTGTGCATGAAACAATAAAAACAAAGTGTCTAGACAGACCTGAGCTTTTTATTGATGAAGAAGGGGATGCCTTGGGCATTGTAACGCCCCCGAATCGAGTCTATGCAGATCTCAGCATTTCCCGCCAAAATCCGCATAGAAGCGATTCAAAGACGCCCACCAGACACTTTCGGGTGGGTGGGATTTGAATACAAGTAGTTACATCACAGTAGTTTACAACAGAGTCCACAAGAACTTATATATACAACAATGACTCGACAAGTCAAGAATACAAAGGAACAATACGAAGATACAACTCAAGAAGAAAGCAAGATAGTATCCGAGTACGGACAAGATCCAAATGGGACTAAGAGCCCTGAAGAATAACCAAGCGGTGTCCAACCCTGCCCAGGCCAAGCCGGAAGGGTAACCTTGCTAACGTCGTCAATCACATACCTGTCAAGCCAAAAGGGTGCCGACAAAGGGCAAAGGAAAACAGGAAGAGAGAGCGGTCAGTACTGAGGCCAGTACACGGCGAGACTAGAATTCGGCGGTCCTCGCCTACGTAGGTATGGTGGGCTCAGCGGCAGCAAAGCTTGCACTATCTAACTTATAGAGACACGCTACAACTTCGGCTATTAGAGCGAGATAAGAGAGAACTACAGGATAGCATAATATAACACCAAACATAACCCATCCGAAGATTTCCCCCTCGAAGACCAGTCGAGGAAGTCCCCTTGCGGAACACACACGGTGGCAATTTTAGTTAAGCAGGTGTTTAGTTGATAAGGCTAATTACTAATCATATTATTAAAGAGCGAAACATTAGTGGCGTTGTCTATGATCATGACACTGTACTCCTGAGGCGTCCATAACCGTGGACACACAGCTTCTCGAAAAGATTTACCCTGCAGGGGTGCACTACTGTACCCAAACGCATGCTCAACCCATCAGGAAACATATTACGCGTGCCATCCGAATCTCACAACAAGAACTGTCCCTTAACTACACGCATATCCAGAGGCATCACCTACTGTGGGGAATCCAACCAAGAGGTACGACGATTCTCGAGGGAGGCACATCGTTTGCGCCTACTGGTGGATCGGGCCCTGCGGGGTAACTTGTACATGCCGTGGGTGCCGCCACCGTGTACCGCGATTTATGCAAGCCATGGCAATCCACCAAAATCTCAAGTCCGAAGACATATCAACTCACCCATGTCCGAGGACATATTATGCGTATGCACCAAATGGAAACCAATTTTGTAACCCTCTGGATATACGAATAGCGCCGGTAGTTGAGGGGGGATCCCAGAGGCCCCACGTTTGGTTAGCGCGATCAACTCAGAACTGGTATCATAGAACGAACGGGTCCTAGGTCGGCTCAAGCAGTTCCCAAAGGTGGTCCCTATCGGGGCCTTATCATTAGGTGAAACCATAACCAACATCAGATTAATTATCTTATCACCAACCATATCAGAGTGTCATTTTCTAGCTATATGAGAGCGGTACTAAGCATGCCTACGACTTGCAAGGGCAAAGCTAGCTAATCAAACAAGGCAATAGGATAACCAAGGCAATATAGTGGAGCAGGTAAATAAAGGAACCGTACTATAGCATCGACAATAAGGATAGCAATAGATCAAAGGAAGGAAGTAAAGACTATAAATACAAAATAGGTAGAAGGGGGAGAATGCTCGCCTGATAAACAATGTCGGGTAGCCGGAGGCATGTCGTATCTCACATCGACTCATCGTCCTATCCGGTGAAAAAGATAACACTAAAAAGAGCAACCGGTGCAATATTTAATAATACAGCGGAAGATCCGGCATGTTTATGATATGATGCATGGCATGGCAATATGCGGTCCCACTTAGAAATATTAAACGGGATCGGGATCCCGACAAATGAATATTATGATTCGAGTTGTTTATCTACCCTGCAATTTAAATGTTAACTTAACAAGATAAAACATGGCATCGGTTCGCTACACAATATTAAATGGAACCAGGACAAGATAGATAGCACTCCCATATATTCCATATTTATTTAGTGGATGACTCATCATATATCCCCAAACATTAATATATGTATGCAAGCATGGACAATTTAATATGCACAAGTTATATTATATTTATAAAAATAGGGTATAGGGAAGGGGTCACACATTGGGTTCGACGATCGGGGGGCTCCGGGGGGTTCGGTTCGGTCTCGCCGGGATTGGTCTTCGGAAAGGTCTTCGGGTCCGTGTGACGATCTTGTTGTCGACGGAGAACTTGAATCAACTCCGGTGGTCATCGGAAGATCTTGTCGATGACACCAATGACTCTCGTCCGCCGGATGTTCTGGTCGAATACATGGTGCTCCATAACACCATCTCCTTAGCATCATACCACACCAACCCATCACCTTCATATCCCAAAACACAGAGTTGTACCACAACATCAGGTAGCTGAACAAACTATCGATCTTTCCTTCGAGTACCGGTAGCAGCGTCATCACATCACCACAACGGAGGTTCACATCAGCGAGTGCATCAGAGAGCATATGGGCTGGGGAAACAACTACCACAAGGCCGACAACGGAGAACCAGCAGGAGCGCGCGAGGACGAGGACCAACAGGAGAGAGGGCGCGAGGCCCGGCGACCGTGTCGGAGTAGAAGGACGGTGGGGAGGAGACCCATGGCCAGGAAACCACGGCGCCGGCGGTGGAGCTCGACGGTTGGAGGGCAGCCTGCAGGGCAGGCCACATCGCCGGCATGGGGAGGGACGTGGGGTCAGCGGCGGAGGCGGCTTGGCCTGGCCAGAGCGCAGGCCCGCGGTGGCAGCTAGAGAAGGGACGGGCGCTGGCGGCCAACCGTGGCGAGGAGACTCAGGCGCAGGCAGAGGCGCGCGAGCATGGCATCTGTCGGCGACGGGGTCAAACGGCGGAGGCTGAGGAGGGCGATGCAGGGCGAGGAGAGGGAACCGCGTGCTCGGGGCGAGGCTACGGCGGCGGAAACTCGGCCAACGGCCTGGAGGGATCTCGGCGGTGGCGCCACTGCAAGGAGGAAGACGCGGCAGGGGAGGCGGCGCCCTCGCGTGGGGATTGGTGGTTAGCGATAGGGAAGCGTGGGAGGGGTGCGTGCGTGTTGTGCGTGTGGTGTGGGGTTGTGTCTGATGGCGGTGTGCGTGAGTCTGTGTCCACCGCGGGCAAGTGTGGGTCGCATGTGCTGTGTGTTGTGCAACGTGACAGGGCAGTGCGTGTGTGGGGCTAGGGTTAGGATTAGGGTTTGGGGAAAAGAAAAAGGAAGAAAATAGACTATTTATCTAGTCTAAAGTAGACTAGATAAGGCTAGTTTTAGACCAAAACTTTAGACGAGCTTTAGCCTAATTTTATTTATAAAACAAGAAAAGCTTTTCCTGCGAGAAATATTATTTATTTTAATTTTAAAATAAGAACGAGAGATGGGTTTAATAAAACCACAGGAATATTTAAGAAAAAACAAAAATAGGTTTTTAACAAAATAATTTGCGGTCAAAATTGCGAACTAAATATGCATGATGATGTCATGATGATGCACAAACAAAATAACAATCAATTTCTATTTTTTTTATATTTTCCGGGCGTTACAGGCATCCCCAAGCTTTGACTCTTGTACCTCTTGGAATTTCTTGGGGTGACACCATGGTGGAATCCCCAATCTTGATATTTTGTCCATTGTTCATCTCATTGCATCATTCTCTCTCTACACCTGAAAATTTTCCTTCATACGAAACTTCACACAATATTCATTAGCAACATTAGCTTATTCAAAAGATATTAGACCACTGGAAAAGCTTTGGAATAGCAAGGATTTTCACTAAAAATACAATCTACTGTAGTAACTCCTTCAAAGAAACTCAATTTACCTGAAGAGGGCTCAAAAAGGAATCAATAAGAAGCAAATGCAAATAATGGCAGAAATCTGTCAAAACAGATCAGCAGGTAGAAACGATATTTTTCGAACATCTTCTGTTGCTCAAATATAAAAGTATTGAACTAATGAAAGTTAGCTAACATACTGGGCGATTTATTCGCAAATTTTGAGTTCAATCCGAGTTACAGAGCATCCTCACGAATTTTTTTTGTGGAGGACAGAAATTTATTTCGGGACAGCAACTCTCCAAATCTTACTTTCCTCTCATTAGAGGTCATTCTTGGCACAAAAAACAAACAAAAAAGGATAAGGAGAGGTCATTACATAATTAATAACTTCCAAGACTCAAGGAGACTCTTGGTTTATCTCCCAACAAGTACTTTTCTTTAACGCCTTTAAGTTAGGCACAAGAAGCAAGAAGAATCAAGTATTTTCAAATGAGGAAGCATTAACATCAAACCTTGCTTTCAAAGAAGGAGCAAAAAGCAACTTCTCTCTTTTCATAGGGAAGTTTTCAATACCTTTCTTGAATGGAAAATGATATTTGATGGTGCCTTCTTTCATATCAATGATGGCACCAACTGTTCTAATAAAAGGTCTTCCCAAAGTAATAGGACAAGAAGCATTGTATTCAACATCCAAAACATAGAAATACATAGGGACATAAGCATTATTAACCATAATAAGAACATCATTAACACTCCCCATGAGTTTCTTCTTAGCATTATCATTGAGTTAGACATCCAAATAACAATCTTCTAATGGTGGCAAATCAAGCATTTCATAAATCTTCCTAGGCATAATAGAGACACTAGAACCAAGATCACATGAAGCTTTGAGATCAAAGTCATTCACTTGCATATTAATAATGGGTTCCCAACTATCTTCTACTTTCCTAGGAATAGAAGCCTTGTGTTTTAGCTTCTCTTCCTTAATCTTAACAAGAGCATCTGTAATGTGTTTGGTAAAGGCAACATGCATATCACTAGCATCAGGACTTCTAGCAAGCTTTTGTAGGAACATAATCACTTCAGAAATATTGCAACCATCAATATCAAAGTCAAACTTAGCATCACTAGTGGTAGGCATAGTAGGAGGAGGAATAGGGGCTACTTGTGGTTTAGTGGTGATAGTGCACACACTATTGTTTCTATCAATTTCAGCTTCCCTTTCCGACTTAGCATGATGTTGAGCTAACAGCCTAACATTTTCATCAATAGTAACTTGTATGGCATGAGCAGTAGCAAAGGTGTTTTCCATAGTTTCAGGTTTAGCTGCCATTTTATTAACCAAGGAAGTTTGAGCTTCAGACAAAGAGGATATATTTTTCTCAATAGTTAAAAGCTTTTCCTCTATAGTCTTATTGAAAGTGGTTTGTTTACTAATAAAGTCCTTGAGCATTACTTCAAGTTCAGAGGGGGCACTTCTAGCATTATTGTAAGAGATTCCATAGGAATTGCCATTATTAGGAGGATAAGGCCTATAATTGTTGTTGCTACCAAAATTATGCATGTAGGCATTGTTGTTGAAATTGCTGTTTCTAATGAAGTTCACATCAACTTGCTCTTATTGAGCAACCAAAGAGGCTAAGGGAACACTATTAGGATCTAGAGGAGCTTTCCCATTAACAAGCATAGCCATAATAACATCAATATTTTCACTCAAGGAGGAAGTTCCCTCAACAAAATTTACCTTCTTACCATGTGGAGCTCTCTCAACATGCCATTCAGAGTAGTTAACCATCATATTATCAAGGAGCCTTGTTGCAGCACCCAAAGTGAGGCCCATGAAGGTACCTCTAGCAGCAGAATCCAGCAGGTTTCTTGAGGAGAAGTTCAAACCTGCATAAAAAGTCTGGATAACCATCCAAGCAGTGAGTCCATGAGTAGGGCAATTTTTAACCAAAGATTTCATTCTTTCCCAAGCAGGAGCAACATGTTCACTATCAAGTTGTTTAAATTTCATAATGTCACTTCTCATAGCAATAATCTTAGCAGGAGGATAGTACTTTCCAATAAAAGCATCTTTGCACTTAGTCCAAGAATCAATATTATTTTTAGGCAAAGATAGCAACCATTCTTTAGCTTTTCCCCTCAAGGAGAAAGGAAAAAAGGTTGAGCTTAATAATATCTCCATCTACATCCTTATACTTTTGCATCTCACAAAGTTCAACAAAGCTATTAAGATGGGCAGCAGGATCATCAGAACCAGCACCAGAAAATTGCTCTCTCATCACAAGATCCAACAAAGCAGGATTAATTTCATAAAATGTAGCATCAGGAGCAGGTGGAGCAATAGGAGTGCTTAGGAAATCATTGTTGTTGGTGCTAGTGAAGTCACACAACTTGGTGTTCTCAGCAGAGTTCATTTTGGCAAAGATGGGCAAGCCAAAAACAGCAGCAGCAGCTAGAGCAGGAACTAATTTTTTGTGTTTTTGAATAAGCCAAGCAAACCAAACTAGACTATTTTTTTTTGGGTTTTTTGAAAAGAGGCAAACAAAACCAAGCAAAAGAAACAAAGCAAACTAAAAACAAAGTAAAGCGAAAGGAAGTGAAGGACTCTCCTAGTGAAGACGTCCTTAGCCTCCCCGGCAACGGCGCTAGAAAAGCTTGGTGCAGCGCTGAGTTGATGTAGGAGCGCTTCATTGGGAACCCCAAGAGCAAGGTGTGAAGCAGCACAGCAGCAAGTTTTCCCTCAGTAAGAAACCGAGGTTATCGAACCAGTAGGAGGAAGGAAACGTCACACAGGTGTTGCAAGCAACGCGGAGACCTGCACAACACAAACTCAAGACTTTGCCCCAACGAATCAGTGAGGTTGTCAAGCTCACCGGTTTGCTATAACAAAGGATTAAACATATGGTGTGGAAGGTAATGGTGGTTTGCAGCAAGTAAACAAGTAATAGTGGAAGATGTATCCATGGTAAAGATTGGACCGGGGTCCATAGTTCACTAGAGGTGCTCTCCTTAAATAAACAACATGGCATGAAGGGTAAACAAATTACATCGGGGCAATTGACAGGAACTGAGAAAGGCATAACAATGCAAAGCTAGAAAGATCCTATGAAGTTGATTGGGCAATACAAAAATATACATAGACCGTCATCCAACTGCATCTATGACTAGAAGTCCACCTTCAGGTTATCATTCGAACCCCCTCCAGTATTAAGTTGCAAGCAACAGACAACTGCTTTAATAAAACTGTGTAAGGTAAACAGTCCACATGTTCCATGAAAAGAGACCGTTGTTTTCTCCCTAGTAGCAACAACACATCTACAACCGAAGAGATTATTGTCACTTCCCTTGGAAACTAGAGGCATGAACCCACTATCGAGCATAAATACCCCCTCTTGGAGTCACTAGCAACTACTTGGCCAAGATAACAACTAGCAACGGATAGCATGCAAGATCACAAACAACATAAACATGATAGAATCATAAATACAAAACCATTAATCAATCCAACATAATAATCTCAATATCCATCGGATCCCCGCAAACACAACATGCATGATTACAAATAGATTAGATCTTGATCATGAACGGAGCTCGCAAGATCTATACATGAAAGCACAAACGAGGAGATACAACCATCTAGCTACTACATGGACACATAGTCCAAGGTGGAACTACTCACGAATCATACCGGAGAGAAGGCCTCCAGGATGATCTCCCCTCCGGCAGAGTGCCGGGAAGAGCTTCAGATCCCCCCGATCTAGGGACGATGGTGGCGGCGGCTATAGACGGTTTCGTGGATTTCTGATTGGGTCCTCAGGGTTTTCTACATCGGGGGCTTCTTATAGGCGAAGGGGCGAGACTAGGAGGCGGCCAAGGCCACCAAACCCTAGCCAGGCGCGGGCCCACCTATGGTCGCGCCTAGGGGGTTTGGCCCCTTTGGCCGGCCCCTCCGACTCTCCTCTAGACTTCTTGTTCCCCACGGAAAGTAATTGACTTTGTCCTTCGTCCCGTCCAATTTCGAGAATATTTCTTTACTAACTTTTCTAAAACCAAAAACAGCAGAAAACAGGCATCTGGCACTATTGCAACTTGTTAATAGGTTAGTACCAGAAAACATGTAAAAAGCACCTCAAAATGTGGACAAGTAAAGCAAAGTATATACTAAACAAGCATGGAACATCAAGAATTATAGATACATTTCCAACGTATCAGTGGTGTGACAAGCTTACTTATAATAGACGGTGAATCAAGAACAGCAGAGGTGTTTAGAATTGTACCTCTTCTTGTAGTGGATGGTAAAATAGGGAACTTTCCATCACGAGACTTACCCATGATGAAAGGAGTAGCAGTGAACAATAATAGATCCAAGTGAACTTACAAATAAAGCTATGCTCCCTGGCAACGGCACCATAAAATAGTCTTGATGACCCACAAGTATAGGGGATCGCAACAGTCTTCGCGGGTAGTATTACCCAATTTATTGATTCGACATAAGGGAGCCAAAGAATACTTGCAAGCCTTAACAACTGAGTTGTCAGTTTAGCTGCACCTGGAAATAGTTCTTGCTCATAGAAGTTTATCAGTAGCAACAGTTTGTAGTAGCAACAACAACAACAATAGTGAAACAGGAGCAATAGTAACAGTAACGGTAACAGTTGGATTCGAGTGCGGTAGGCATAGGGATGGATGGACGAGCGTTGCACGGACGAGTCTAAACATGTAACTTCAAGGTCTAGGGCATTGCAGATAAATAATAATAAGCACCCAAGTACTAAACAATCCTAGGCATGTGCTCCAAATATAGTCATACGTGCTCGCAATGAGAACTTGCACAACATCTTCTATCCAGCCAGCCCGTGGCAGCGGGGCTTCTAGGGAACTACTAACAATTAAGGTGCTCCTTTTAATAGAGCACCGGAGCAAAGCATTAACACTCCGTGAACACATGTGATCCTCACACCACAGCCATCCCCTCTGGTTGTCCCAATTATTGACACTTTGGGGCTTTGGATCCGGACAATGATATGTGTATACAACTTGTAGATAAGATCACAAACAATACTATCATAATGATTCAATAATAAGTTCAGATTTGATATCATGGCACTCGGGCCCTAGTGACAAGCATTAAGCACGACAAGTTGCAACAAAGTCAAATAGCACTAATAGAGATACTAGGCACGATGCCCTAACAGATCTTATTCGATTACATGATAGAACTCATCCAATCCCTACCATCCCCAAGCCTACAACGGAGGATTACTCACTCATGGATGAGGGAAACATCAGTGGTTGACGGAGATGTGTTGGTGATGACAATGGCGATGATCCTCTCCAAATTCCCCGTCCTGGCAGGGTGCCAGAACGGAGTTTCTGGATCCGAATATTGGTTTCTAGTGGCGGCAGCGGAGCGGAACTCTTTTTGGAAAACTATCGACCCCCCCCCCCCCCCCCCGTGAGTTTTTAGGTCAGAAGGCAACTTATAGGCGCAGAGGGAGGCCGAGGAGCTGCCTAGGGTGGCCAAACCCCCTCCAGGCGCGGGGTCAGGTGGGCCCGCGCCTTGGGTGGATCTGGGCCCCCCAGGCCTCCTCTATGTCTCCCCTTCTAGCTCCATGGATCTTCTGGTGAGAAATAGTTTTTGGCATATTTTCCGGGATTTTTCCTGATAGTTCATTTTCTGCACAAAAACAAGACACCAAGGTAATTCCGCTGAAAACAGCGTCAGTCCGTGTTAGTTGTATCCAAATCACACAAGTATAGAGGAAAAACAATAGCAAAGTGTTCAAGAAAGTAGATACATTTTGGACGTATCAGCTTGTTGCTTTGCTGTTGCTACTACAAACTGTTGCTACTGATAAACTTCCGTGAGCAAGAACTATTTCCAGGTGCAGCTAAACTGACAACTCAGTTGTTAAGGCTTGCAAGTATTCTTTGGCTCCCCTTGTGTCGAATCAATAAATTGGGTAATACTACCCGCAAAGACTGTTGCGATCCCCTATACTTGTGGGTCATCAAGACTATTTTCTAGCGCCGTTGCCAGGGAGCATAGCTTTATTTTTAAGTTCACTTGGATCTATTATTGTTCACTACTACTCCTTTCATCATGGGGAAGTCTCGTGATGGAAAGTTCCGTATTTTACCATCCACTACAAGAAGAGGTATAGTCCTAAACACCTCTGCTGCTCTTGATTCACCGTCTGTTATAAGTAAGCTTGTCACACCACCACCACATACACATGGTACACACACTGCTACTACTGTTGAGTCTGAAACTGATTTTGATGCTCATGATGTTACTTCTACTATACTTGATGTGAGTGGTTCATTCGGTCCTTTTCTAGATGCTACTATGGCTAGTCTAGGAAATACCAAAACTCCTTGTGAAGACACTGTTACACCTATTAGCTCACCTGAGGCTAGTGAGAGTTATGATATTAATGATGGTTATATTGAGTTCACTGATGATTTTGTTGAAGAGTGCCGAAACACACATGGTACTAGTGCTATTAAGAGTCTCCTTGCTAGACATACTATTATGCCTAAGTTGTCCTCTGATCCTAACTTTACCACCTCTCCCATAGATATTAAAGATAAAGATTATGATTTTTCTCTTGATTTATCTTATTTATATATTGTTGAGAAAGAACCTTTTTGTGGGACTGAAAATGAGAGCGATGTGGCTCATATGAATGAGCTTTCTACTATGAGTGCTTTATTCTCTGATGATTTTAAGCTGCGCAAGTACTTTGTTACTAAGATCTTCCCTTTTTCACTAAAAGGAGAACTAGGGCTTGGTTTAATAGATTACCTCCTGGTTCCATTGATAGCCCTGATTGCTTGATTGCTTCTTTCTTCCATAAATATTTTCCTCCCAGTGCTAGACATGCTGCTTTGCAGAGACTTTTTGATTTTAAACAGGGAGAAGAAGAGAAATTGCCTGAGTCATGGACAAGGTTTTGTGCCTTGATTCATGCACATCCTGGATGTCCATTGCCTAAAAATGAGCTTCTTGATATTTATTATAATGGACTAACTGATGATTCTAGGACATACCTAGATAGCTTTGTTGATTGTGTTTTCAGGAAAAGGACTCCTATAGATGCTGAAGAATTAATGGCTAAAACAAGCAAGAATTATGATGATTGGACTTCAATTGAGTTGAATACACCTGAGCCTATTACTCCTGAACCAGATGTTCCTGAACTAGTTTCAACACCAACAACAAAGAAGAGAGGAGTTATTGCATTAAATGATGAAGTGATGAAGGAAGCTAAAAAGTCTCTAAAGGAGAAAGGTATTAGAGCTGAAGATGTGAAGAATCTACCTCCTATAGAAGAATTATGTAAGCCAAATCCCCACTCATCCACTATTGAGGTACACTCTCTCCAACACTTTGATGAAGGTGATATTCCTTATGGTAAGCCTTCTGATCAATGTTTAGAGGAACTTGACACATTTATTGTTAAACAAGGGTATTTTAATAAACAAGTTTAGAATCATTTGTTGGAAAACTCTAGAGCTATCCATGAGTTGAAAGATATTGTGGAAAGAACTTCTAATGATATTAAAATGCTTTGTAAACACTTTCAAATGGTTCAAACTCAACGTGATCAACTTGCTAAGGTACAAAAGGATATGCTAGTTAATGCTTTAGGATATAAACATGCTTATGGAATTAGAACTAGGAGTGGTATAGCTACTCAAGATCCTTTATATCCTAAAGGACACCCTAAAAGAATAGAGCAGGATTCCCAACAAGGTGAAGATAGTGGTAGTCCTCGTAAGAGAAAGAAAAAGAAACATAAGATAGTTGAGGAACCCCTTGAACCTGCTATAGATCCTAATAGTATATCTATCTTTGATGCTGAAACTGAGTGTGGTAATGATAAAAATGAGTCTCTTGATAAGGAGGAAGGTGAGGAAGAACCTGAGAAGCACACTAAGAACACTTGGTACACAAAGGAAGATTTTATTGCCAATAAACATGGTAAAGAGAGAGAACCTTGGGTGTAGAAACCTATGCCTTTTCCAGGTAAGAAACACAAGTCAAAGGAGGAAGAACACTACAACAAGTTTTGTGAGTGGATGAAACCTTTATTTTTGCAAATTCCTTTGACTGATGCTATTAAATTGCCTCCTTATTCAAAGTATATGAAGGATATTGTCTCTAATAAAAGGAAGATTCCTAATAAGGAGATTTCTACTTTGCTTGCTAATTATTCCTTCAATGGTAAGGTTCCAAAGAAACTTGGTGATCCAGGTATACCAACTATTCCTTGCTCTATTAAGAATAATTATGTTAGAACTGCTTTATGTGATTTGGGAGCTAGAGTTAGTGTTATGACTTTTTCTCTCTACAAGAGACTCCAGCTAGAAAAGTTGATACCAACTGATATATCATTGCAAATGGCTGATAAGTCAACTACTATTTCTGTTGGTATATGTGAGGATGTTCCTGTTCAAGTGGCTGATAATTGCTTGGTTTTGACTGATTTTGTTGTGCTTGAGATGCCTGAAGATGATAATATGTCTATTATTCTTGGGAGACCTTTTCTTAATACTGCAGGTGCTGTTATTAATTGCAATCAAGGGAAAGTAACATTCAATATTAGTGACAAAGAGCATACTGTCTATTTCCCCAAGAGGGTTGCTAAAAGCTATTGCCTGAATTCTATTGAAAATATTGAGAGCATCAAAGTCGGAGAAATATATTGTCCCATTCCACAAGAAAATTTTAAAACTATTATGATTGGGACTATTGCTATCAAGATTGAGGCACCATAATCATTTAGTGAAATGCAAAGTTTTGTTTCATATAAGATTGTTTTGGTAACAAGACTTGATCAACCTTGTTAACAAAGGGATTTTAATGAACAAAACAATGCTTTCACAGTGGTTATACTTGCTCACTTTTATTGTTTTCTCCTTTCCAATCCTTGCTCTTCGTCGTGCCTAACTTAAAGGCGTTAAAGAAAAGTAGTTGTTGGGAGATAACCCAAGAGTTTCCTTGAGTATTGGAAGTTATTACTTATGTAATGACCTCTCCTTATCCATTTTGTTTGCTTTTTGTGCCAAGAATGACCTCTAATGAGAGGGAAGTAAGATTTGGGGAGTTGCTGTCCCGAAACAGATTTCTGTCCTCCACCATAAAAATTCGTGAGGAGTCTCTATAAGTCGGATTGAGCTCAAAATGTACGAATAAATCTCCCAGTATGTTAGCTAACTTTCGTTAGCTCAAAACTTTTTTATTTGATCAACAGATGATTTTCGAAAAAATCGGTTTCTACCTGCCACTGTTCAAAAAATAGGCCGAATCAGCGATTAATAGGCCGATTAATCGCTACTAGGGACCTGACCGTGTCGATTACCACTAATCCTTTGTGTTAATCGTTTAGCCCGATTAATAGGCCTGACACTCCGATTACTAGGTATGTTCCTGATTAACCACTACACTTGGTAAAAAGTTGCAAAAATATCAACACATATCGCCCATCCATCCACTAGCCCGCCCCAATGAAGTAGGTTTTGTGAAGCTCCCGTTAGATCCCTGCCTCTAGGAGCTTGATTTTATCCATCACCAACTAGTTCCTTGTCGTTGTTGACCAGTTCCTCGTAGTTGCCGACCAGATACAAGACCTCGAGCGCCTTGAGGATCTCATCCAGGAGCTTAAGGCTGAGGATTCATACATGTTTTAGATGCTAATTTTTGTAGGTTGCACCGATTAATAGCCGACCGGTTAAATCAGTTAATCGTCCGAATTCCGATTAATCGCTACTCCCAAGCCAGCCGAGCAGCTAACGATTACCGATTTTCTTAACATTGCTACCTGCTGGTCTGTTTTGATAGATTTCTGCCATTATTTGCATTTGCTTCTTATCGATTCCTTTTTGAGTTCTCTTTTGGGAATTGAGCTTTTTGAAGGAGTTGCTACAGTAGCTTGTGTTTTTAGTGAAAAGTTTTTTCTGTTCCAAATCTAAACCCGAAGGTCTATTATCTTTTGAATACGCTAATGTTGCTAATGAAGATTGTGTGAAGTTTTGTATGAAGGAAAAAATTCAGGTGTAGAGAGAGAATGATGTAATGAGATGAAGAATGGACAAAAGGTCAAGCTTGGGGGGCCACCCCGTGTCACCCGAATAAATATTTAAGAGGTACAAGCGTCAAAGCTTGGGGGTGCCCAAGGCATCACCTTCTTCATCAATAAAAATCTCAAGTCTTTCTAGACACTTTGATTTTATTGTTTCATGCACAGTTGTGTTGTTCTTGGAGCGTCTTATTTTTTGTTTTTGGTTTTCTTTTGCTTTGTTGTTTTTTCTTTGTTTGCTTGTTTTAAAAAAAATCTAAAACACCAAAAATATTTGTTCTTCTTCTTTGGTTTTGTGAGTTCTTTGCAGGGTTCAGCCGTCCTCAGTGGATTTTGGTTTCATGTTATTATTCAAGTCACACAAGTGAAGGGCAATAATGAAGATTAAGACAACTCGAGGTGTGGTAAGAGGCTGGTAACGAACTCTATTTGTTTCATTTTTGTACATATACTCATCATTGTGAGCATGCTTGTCTATGATTATCTCCAGCTTGCTAATAGTTTGTACCATGTCATATGAATGTTTGCTTGCATTGTTTTATTCATATTTTGGTATGATATTGTGGTATCCTCCTCTGACTGTTCATGTGAATCGACTTGGCACATGCTCACGCATGCATATGACTAATCAATAGTCAGTAAGCCTCGATGATTTATTTTGCCTCAGAGTTCTTGTATCACTTTCATGCCATAATTAGTCATGTTTTGTTGCAAGCATGATTATGACAATTACTGCTCTCTCGTTTGTCGCTCCCTCTCTTTTGCTAGCCTTCACTTGCACTAAGTATGAGATCTACATGTGCTTCCAACTCCCCAAAACCAATATTGCCAGCTGTGTACACCATACCTACCTATTAGCATCGTTTGTTATTTCAGTGCATATTCATTATGCCGTGTTTTCTTCCAAATAAAATGTTTGTTTGTTTTGAGAAAGTTAGTTAGTAAAGCTCTCACGAACTTGATGGAACACTTTATTCCTTGCACTTAATAATCCTAAACCATTGTGACCTGTCCATGATAGTTATATGCTTGCAAATTATATGCTGGGAGTCACCAGAACCGTGTTGTCACGGGGAACGCTTTCAACACTTTTTGGATATCCTACCCAGTTGATACTTTGCTCTTTCGTTTACGGATGTCGACGATGTGAAATAAAAGGGGAGGTTGTGAGTTCATGGAGTCTATACATTGTGTTAGAGAAACGACTGTGCCACTAGCCTAAGCCATGCCTAATCATGGTGGAAACTTGCAGCATCACCATAATGAGCATTTATGAAGCATCCTCAATAAAAATCTATGTATATGGTAAATAAAAAGATTGCTGAGATGCTCATTGTCTGCTTGCCTTGTCATTTTGGTTATGGGAATGCTCTTGTACCATGTGCAAGGGGTACCCCGTTGGCGGTTCTCGATGATATGCATGTATTTACAATGACAAGAACTTTTAGGTGACCAAAGTTGAGTAGCATGCAGAGCGTCCCTCGTACTCAAGGGACTTGGGATTTCTAGTCTATGGTCTGTCAAGCATATGATTCAGAGTGGATCTCACTTTCACCTTAACCACATGAAGATGTCTATGATAGGGTCAATGAGAGATCAAAGCTAATGAGTACCTTCCTTTCAGCATTTGGAAGCCATTCAAACTTTCCAAAACCGTTTTCACCACCTTGTTGAGTCACCACTTATTCTATGAGCACCTTCTTGAGAGCATAGTTGTCATTCTTGTGTTTGTTCCAAAACTTGGTTAATTATGTCATGACTTTGATGCTTGTATCTCTGATATCTTTATCTCTAGTCTTCACTTGAACTTCAGAGGTGCCTTGGCATTTATATTGTGCTCTTCAAACAAATGCAAGCGAGATACCACTCTATCATACCTTATTATGAGCATTGCAATGTTGCTTATGTTTATGTTTCATGCTACTTATTATTATTGAGTTGGTTTCTCTTCATAGCTTGCAGTGACTATTGAGTAGACTTAGATGCATACTCTTTATTATGAATTGTCTAAGCATCTACTCCTATGCTGGAAATATTTACATCATATGAAGCAAAGTGTTCATGAAAGTTCTTTTATCGCACTTAGTTTTCAACTGAATTGCTTGAGGACAAGCAATAAGCTAAGCTTGGGGGAGTTGATACGTCCAAAATGTATCTAGTTTCTCGAACACTTTGCTATTGTTTCTCCGCTAAACTTGTGTGATTTGGATACAACTAACGCGGACTGACGCTGTTTTCAGTAGAATTACCTTGGTGTCTTGTTTTTGTGCAGAAAATAAACTATCAGGAAAAATCACGGAAAATATGCCACAAATTATATTTCACCAGAAGATCCACGGAGCCAGAAGATGAGACGGAGAGGAAGCCTGGGGGCCCACACCCATGCCAGGCGCGGGCCCACCATTGGCCACGCCTAGGGGGTGCAGCCACCCCAGGCACCCCCTCGGCCTCCCTCTGCGCCTATCAGTTGCCTTTTGACCTAAAAACCGAGGGGGTGTCGATAGTTTTCCAGAAAGAGTTCCGCTCCGCCGCCACCAGAAACCAAGATTCGGATCCAGAAACTCCGTTCTGGCACCCTGCCGGGATGGGGAATTTGGAGAGAATCATCGCCATCATCATCACCAACGCATCTCCATCAACCACCGATGTTTCCCTCATCCATGAGTGAGTAATCCCCCACTGTAGGCATGGGGATGGTAGGGATTGGATGAGTTCTATCATGTAATCGAATAAGATCTGTTAGGGCATAGTGCATAGTATCTCTATTAGTGCTATTTGACTTTGTTGCAACTTGTTGTGCTTAATGCTTGTCACTAGGGCCCGAGTGCCATGATCTCAGATCTGAACTTATTATTGAATCATTATGATAGTATTGTTTGTGATATTATCTCCATGTTGTGTACACATATCATTGTCCGGATCCAAAGGCCCCAAAGTGACAATGATTGGGACAACCGGAGGGGATGGCTGTGGTGTGAGGATCACATGTGTTCACGGAGTGTTAAATCTTTGCTCCGGTGCTCTATTAAAAGGAGCACCTTAATTGCCAGTAGTTCCCTAGAGGCCCCGCTGCCATGGGCTGGCTAGACATAAGATGTTGTGCAAGTTCTCATTGCGAGCACGTATGACTATATATGGAGCACATGCCTAGGATTATTTAGTACTTGGATGCTTGTTATTATTTATCTGCAATGCCCTAGTGACGAGGTTTCGACTCGTTAATGCCCATTGTTATGAGCTTGGGTTTTGGAGAAGATGGAGGTGTTGGAGATCATGGAACGGTTAACATACAAGCAACCAGGGGACACGAGATTTACCCAAGTTCAGGCCCCCGGAGGGAAAACCCTACTCCTGCTTGTTTGCTCTTGATTACAGCGGAACCGAAAGGTACAGTGGTGCGCACATGCAATCTAGCGTGGAGGTGTGTATGCAGCGAGAAGATGTCCTCCTCGTCGTACCCTCCTAGCCTTTATATAGAGATAGGCAGGTCCCAGGCACAGATCGAGTCAGTTACAAGTTAGGGTTTGCCCCTTTGAATATTTTATCTATTCTAGTCTTGCTCTCCAAGGATCCGAAGACGCCACGGGCTTGGGCCACCCGAAAATCTCCATAGGCCGCGTATATTCTTGTGGGCCTTCCTTGGGCTGGACCAGGTATGCCAATGTCGTGTACCCGTAGGGTATAACCATGTCAGTAGCCCCCGAGTGTTCAGTCGAATCGTAGATTTGGCTGAGGACTCTTTAATATTTTGGGTGCAGCTGTTTCTGTTCATAAGAGAAAGAAAATGACTTTAGTTCGTAGGGATTGTTGATGCGTGTGCCTGACTCTCCTGACATATCAGGGCCAGTTAACTATCTTAGGACAAAACAACACGATCTTCTTCAGATTCGAGTCCCTAGACTTGAATCTGGAACGGATACTGGCGTAATTCGACTTAGGCCACTGAGGTCTTATAGGAGTCGAATCCCAGTAGTTTTCGAGTGATGTACCCAACGCGTCCATCGGGATTTTCATCGTGCATGTTGGCACGTATTTTTATTAGTAGAGCGCAGTCAGGTGCATTACCAGGCCATCAGATGATATCTGCAGGTCTTATCTTTGTGTCATAGACATAGCATCCTAAATGTTATCACTGTGGAGGTGTTTCGGGTGGCCAAGGAGGATGATTCTCAACGTAGGTTGGGGCAAAGTTGCCAGAAAGTTTTTATATTTTTGATCCAAAGGATCGCAGTCGATGCGCGACCAGTGCTCCCTATGGGAGTAGCCCCGAGTGTCTGTTCAAGTCGTAGACTCGAGCAGAGACTTTAGTTTAGTCCTTTTTAGCTTCAGGTCCACAGTACACAATTTTTCGGGTGCTTGAATCAATCCTCCATATGGGAGTAGCCCCCGAGTCCGTAGTGGAGTCGTAGACTCGACGTAGGACTCGAAGAATCAATATTGGTGTAGTATCTTAATCATGCCTCAGGTGCGCGGCCAGCGCTCCTGATAGGAGTAGCCCCCAAGTAGTTGCTCGAATCGTAGATTCGAGTGAGTACTTTTAGTTATCAGCCAAGGATTTCTAACTGTTGCTAGTGTGGTTTTGATGACGTCAGTGCTGACGATCGGTGACCCCAATCGTTTGCGGCGCTAGAGGTTACGTGACTGGACGAACGTGGGTCCCACTTTATGACTTGGAGTTGACTGGTCGTGCGTGACGTGGCGAGAATTACGACGTCTCCTCGGTTTCCATGCGTAGTGGACGGCGTGTGGGCGACGGTTTGCTGCTGTGTTGGCACGTGTACGGTTGGATCTGACCCTGGCGTTAGGGCTTCTGGATGAACGTTTTCTGTTCGTCGTCTTCATCCTTATAACTGTGGGGAAAACAGTAGTTTGTTTTCACCGTTCGTCATTTGCTTTCACTGCTTCCATTTTCACGACCTTTCTCTTCGCGCGCTGGATGTTCTCCAGTCCTTTCCTTCCTCTTTCCTGCGCGCACACCGCTTCCGTCGACGCGCCACGATGGTGTAGTCGAAGAAAGCCTCCGCCGGAGTGGGCTCTAGTGCTGCTGCTGGCGGCAAGAAGGTTGTCGTCCTGGCGCGCAACATCAATGGCAAGTGGAGGCGCTCTGACGTGTGCGACACCGACCTGCGCAAGCTGCGCGATGCGGGGTTAATCCCGCAAAACAAGGAGGACGTCAAGATTCCCGGCGATGAGGTAATCCCTCGCCCACCCGTGGGTTTTCGGGTGATCTTCGTTTCCTTCATTCTTCGTGGTTTATCTCTCCCTGCCCACGAATTCCTTCGTGGGCTACTTTTTCTCTATGGGATTCAGATTCATCATCTATCTCCCAATTCCCTTCTTAACATTGTGTGTTTCATCACGCTTTGCGAGTGTTGTCTCGGCATTGAGCCGCACTTTGGTCTCTTCTGGAAACTCTATTCCGTGAAGAGGAAATCCGGCTCCGACGGAGTCTATCCGATCGGCAGCTGCATCATTTCTCTTTGTTGTTTTGTCTAGTTTTTTCCCTCTCTATTTGCGAGTCCGTTCAGTATTGGCGTCGCAAGTGGTTTTACATCCGCGATGTCAAGATGGACGGGCAGCAATTTGTTCTTGCTCCCTTTGACTCCGAGCAGAAGATCGTCCGGAAAAGGTCGTGGAAGAACCACATCTTGGAAGGCGAAGTGGCGGAGGTGGAGGTGCTCTACCAGCGGGTGGAGGCTCTCCAACTGGTGCCAGGCAAGTAGGTCAACGGGGTTGACATCATCCGCACCTTCCTCAAGCGTCGGGTGCAGCCGCTCCAAGCCAGGGCGCACCCAATGTTTCTCTACGCCGGCCCTAGTGATTTCACCAGAGTGTCATCCGAAGAATTATCTTCGGGTGACCTTGATAGGGCCCTCCGCCCTCTGCTGAAGTACAAGGTGTTGGGCCACGCAGTGATAAAACAAAACTTTTCTCTCTAACGTGGTGATCCCAAGATCTAGCAAAGGTAGAAGGCCACGAGGTTTACCACTAGACGCGCAGTTGCGGATTACTGAGGAAGCGCGTCAGTTGATGCAGTGCAGTTCTTTGCGATCCAATTGTCCTGGTGCTGATCGTACAACACCTCTGCTGGTATCCACACGTACAAGGAGGAGCACCAGCGGCGAACTGCTAGGTTCGTTACGACGGCAGGACTGCTGTGGAGCTAGGGTTTCCAACACATGGAATGACCTAACCGATCAACGATTAACCTTCCTAGGTTACGGTGCTCCACTATATATAGGGAGTGAACGTGGACTCTGCCCGCGCGGACCATTCACTAAAGCCCATATAATATTAGTCCATGTGAGTCCGACTCACTGACTCAGTCCAAATCAGGCTCGGGTCCAACCCAACCAGATTTCCAGTTCAGATCCAATCCGAACTTGCTCCCGCTCTTAAGTGTGTGACCCCGCAGGCTCATGGCTACTTGACACGATTAGAGTCCGACTCTCAATCGATCAGTCGGTAGCGGCTCCTAGCAGAACGTGCCGACTCCCAAGTACCAAAGAGTCATGACGACTTGCCTTTCCAATGTGACTTGCGTCCGAGTCCCTTTTGCCTCACGATATACCTTGTAAGACTATAGGCGAATAATTGTCATCCCTTAAATAGTCTGACTCTCTTCTCAATCCGAGATAAGTGATTCACCCGACTAACTCTTAGCCGATCGCCTCGGTTAACACTTAACCGAGTCGTGCATGGCCATGCTTTCCGAATCATATCTCACGAGAGGGCCCAGAGAATATCTCTCCGAGTGGAGGGGCAAAATCCCATCTTGGTTATTCACATCACGCAGCTTGATTCTCAGTCGACGCGAACTCTACCTTTATGACTGCCTAGTTACGGATCAGCGTTTGACAGAACCTAAGTCGGTGATCCTCAACTCGGACTATGCAAAAACCTCAGGTCTAAGGATTACATTGATTGAGATATACAAATGACAACTTGTTCGTTGTACCTCAGTATGGGTCAATCCGACTCGCTAAACTCTTTAGCCGAATCTGTGTAAGTCGGAATAGCATCTCCATGCCCATGACAAGTGGAGCCGAGTCATCAAGCCGACTTTCACATTGGTCTAAGTTGTGTGTCCAGCACAACCTCGATGACCAGGGACATTTAGTACAAACAACATGAATGCATAGTTCCACAACCGAATCACATATTCAATGATACACATCAGATGTTTATACAAGGACAACTTAATAACTTTATGAATACAATGGGAAATATCATCATACATGATTGCCTCTAGGGCATATTCCCAACAGTCTCCCACTTGCACTAGAGTCAATCTTCCGACATCACATGTCTAAGCATCTAATGCACATGGCTCTCAGGTGCGCCTCATGCTTCGGCTGGGGTAACGGCTTTGTCAATGGATCCGCAATATTTGCATCTGTGTGTACCTTGCATAACTTGATATCACCCTAATCCACGAACTGGCGAATCAAATGGTACCGCATGAGTATGTGCTTGTTCATCTGGTGTTGTCTAGGTTCCTTGGCTTGTGCAATAGAACCATTATTGTCACAATACACGTCTAACGGATTGGACGAGCCCTGAACCACACCAAGATCCATGAGGAAATTCCTCATCCAAACAGCTTCCTTTGCTGCCTCCGAGGCGGCAATATACTCAGCCTCTGTTGTAGATGCAAACACAGTCTCTTGCTTGGAACTCTTCCAGCTCACAGCACCTCCGTTTATAATAAACACGTATCCGGATTGCGAACGAGAATCATCAAAGTCGGTAAGATAACTCGCATCTGTGTAACCCTTTGCACTGAGTTGATCTTCACCACCATAAACCAAAAACATATCCTTAGTCCTTCTCAAGTACTTTAGGATATTTTTAGCCACTGTCCAGTGGATTTCTCCAGGATCAGCCTGGTATCTGCTCACAACACTTAGAGCAAATGAAACATCCGGCCTAGTACAAATCATGGCATACATGATGGATCCAACTGCAGAAGCATACGGAATCGCACTCATCCGACTTTGCTCATCAGTTGTCGAAGGACACTGAGTCTTGCTAAGTTTTGCACCATGGGACATCGGTAAGAACCCCTTCTTAGACGATTCCATGTTGAACTTCTTCAACACTTTGTCCAAATAAGTACTCTGACTCAATCCAATGAGCCTCCTTGATCTATCTCTATAGACCGGATTCCGAGGATGTATGTTGCCTCACCCAAGTCTTTCATTGAGAAACTCCTTTCCAATGATTCCTTGATTTCTTGCAACATCTAGACATCATTTCCAATCAGTAATATGTCATCCACATATAAGATTAGAAATTTTACTTTGCTCCCACTAAACTTCTTGTATAAACAAGAATCATGATCACTCTTGATGAAGCCAAATGATTTGACTACCTCATCAAAGCGAATATTCCAACTCCGAGATGCTTGCTTCAACCCATAAATGGATTTCTGAAGTTTGCACACTTTGTCAGCATTAGCCGGATCGACAAAACCCTCGGGTTGTATCATATACACGTCCTCGGTTAAATTTCGGTTAAGGAAAGCCGTTTTGACATCCATCTGCCATATTTCATAGTCTAAATAGGCTGCTATCGCTAACATGATCCGAACTGATTTAAGCATCACTACAGGCCAGGAAGTCTCGTCGTAATCAATTCCTTGAACTTGTCAGAACCCCTTCGCGACAAGACGTGCTTTATAGACAGAAACATTTCCATCCATATCAGTTTTCTTCTTAAAGACCCATTTGCACTCGACGGGTCTTGCACCGTCTGGCAGATCAACCAAGTTCCAAACTTGATTTTCATCCATGGACTTTAACTCGGATCTCATGGCTCCAAGCCATGACTCGGAATCAGATCCCACCATCGCTTCCGTATAATTTGCCGGCTCATCACTGTCTAATAGTAACACATCACGAACACTTCGTAATCTCGCCGATCTTCATAGTATAGGTGCTGCTGCCGGCTCAGCTACCATGACCGACTCAACCTCCAAGGTTTTTGCCGACTCGCTACTAGCCGGTTCCTCTCGAATTTCTTCGAGTTGCACCGTGCTCCCACTTACTCCCCGACTGAGAAACTCTTTCTCAAGGAAGACACTGTTCCGAGCGACAAACACTTTGCCCTCTTCTCGGTTGTAGAAGTAGTAACCCAAGGTTTCCCTCAGATATCCCATGAAAATACACTTATCCGACTTGGCCGTAAGCTTGTCCGACTGAAGTCACTTGAAAAATGCTTCACAACCCCGAATTTTAATAAAATACAAACTCGGCTTTTTGCCTGTCCACATCTCATGCGGTGTCTTCTCTACCGATTTTGATGGTACTCTTTTTAGTGTGAACGTCGCTGTTTCTAGACAATAACCCCAAAATGATAAAGGCAGATCTTTCCGACTCATCATTGAATGTACCATGTCCAACAAGGTCCGATTCCGCCTTTCTAAAACACCGTTCCTTTAAGGCGTTCCTGGCGGAGTAAGTTGAGGAACTATTCCACAACTTTTTAGATGGTCATCAAACTCATGGCTCATGTACTCGCTTCCTCGGTCCGACCGAAGAAACTTTATTTTCTTACCGAGTTGATTTTGTGCTTCATTCTGGAATTCTTTGAACTTTTCAAAGGCTTCCGACTTATGTTTCATCAAGTAGATATATCCATACCTACTCAAATCATCAGTCAAGGTAACGAAGTACTCATAACCACCTCTGGTCGTCGTGATCATTGGTCCACATACATCACTATGTACTAGTCCCAACAAGTCGGACGCCCTTTCGCAACTCTTTGCAAAAGGTGTCTTGGTCATTTTGCCGAGTAGGCAAGATTCGCATGTCTCGAACGACTCCAAGTCGAATGAAGTTAGGAGTCCATCATCATAGAGCTTCTTCATGCGTTTCCAACTTATATGACCAAGCCGACAGTGCCAAAAGTAAGTCATATTCAGATCATTTGGTTTCAACCTTTTAACATTTATGTTATAAACCGACTCACCATCAAGATTCAAAATAAATAACTCGTCCTGGACGGGTGCAAAGCCGTGAAACATATCATTCAAATATAAAGAACAACCATTATTCTTGATATTCGACTCATAGCCTTGCCACATCAAACATGAAGTAGAAATAATGTTTCGACTGAGCACTGGAACATAATAAAAATTATTCAGTTCCATAATGAATCCGGAAGGTAAATGAAGCTGCATCGTGCCGACTTCCAACGCAGCAACTCTTGCTTTGTTGCCGACTCGAATATCAACCTCGCTTCTTGCTACGCTCCTAGTTCTTACCAGTCCCTGCAACGAATTGCAGATGTGAATAACTGATCCGGTATCATATACCCAAGAACTATTAGGTGCATCAGCAAGATATATGTCTATAACATTGCAAACAAGTGTACCTGAGTCGGAAGTCATACCTCCACTCTTGTCTTTGTCGACCAAGTACTTGCTGCAGTTCCTCTTCCAGTGGCCATCCGCCTTGCAGTAGAAGCAAGTGGATCTGGCTGATGGAGATGGCTTAGTCCCTGGGGAAGCGCTTGGGACAGGGTCCTGAGCCTGCTTTCCTCCTGACTTAGCCTTCTTCTTAGTCCAAGAAATCTTCTTGAACTTAGCCTTATTCTGCACCATCAACACTTGACTGGCTCCCTTCTTGAGATCTGCCTCTGCCTGCTTAAGCTTCCCATGCAATTCAGTGAGCTTCTTATCCATACCATGCATGTGGTAGTTCAAAATGAACTTCCCATATGCACTAGGAAGAGAGTTCAGAATTATATCCGTAGTGAACTATTCGCTAATGGGGTAGCCAAGCCTCTCTAGAGACTGCACATAACCAACCATTTTGATCACATGCGGACTCAGTGGATCACCATCCTTAAGCTTGCAACTCAGCAAAGCCTGAGAGACTTGATACCTCTCAGTCTTCGCCTGAGCCTGGAACATACTTTTGAGGCTTTGGATCATATCGTAGGCCTCAACATGCTCGAACTGCTTTTGCAATTCCGGTTCCATGTGAGCAAGCATAAGACAGCTAATATCCGTGGACTCATCCTTAGCCCGACGGTAGGCATTGGTGGCAGCGACAGTCGCATTCTCATTCGGCTCATCTGGAAGTAGGTTGTCTAGGACATGGTCCTTCTTTTCTTGTTTGAGAACAATTCTCAGATTTCGATACCAGTTGGTAAAATCAGTGTCATTCAGTTTATCTTTATCAAGAATGGTTCTCAACGCAAAACCAGATATCTGAGAGTGACTGCTACTTGGTGCCATGATCTACAACAGAAAATATGCAAAACACTTAAGACATGTATTCATAAAAGAGCAAGCATATTAAATATTTTAATATTTTATGCTCCCACTAGAACCAACACCCCTTCGATGGTTACTTAGTGATTCGGGATCCTAAATAAGCAAGTTGGCTAGTGAGATTTAGCATCACCGCTAGCCGCCAAGTGATCTAGGTAGACAACTCCTTGTCAATCGTATCTCATACGACTCATGTTGGACGGGTGGCATCACATGCCCCGGCTCCCATCCGACTTTTCCCCGAGCCCCACAACCGTTGTGATAGACCCGTCTAGCTTACCAAGTGTTTCTGCAGTAAGAGTACGACTCGAACCCACCTAGTCGGAAAGAATTGGCAGCACCTCAATTTTATGAGCCCACTACCAAAAATGTCCGACTTGTGATGGTGCAAACACTGTCGGGAAAACCGACTAGACCTTCTTTGAGGGATTAAATTTTACCGACTATGTAATAGAGGTAAAACGGAGACATAACAATAACACAAAATAAAGCAATTATAATGTGAAATGGTATGGCTCTCTTCATGGCGATCTCCGTCTCCACAAAGCCTGTAATCCGACTCGTGCCAACTCTTGTCACTTGTCGTCTTACTCCATGTTGCCGACATGTACAACGCCTTGCATGCCTTCCGGGTTCTCCAAACAGCTACACTAGCTTAGTAAAGTAAATTACAAGGAGAATCCGACACGTAGGTCATTATACAATAATATGACAACACCTAGGCTCCAGCCCGCTGACAAAAACCATGATTCGCAGATCACGTATGGATTATACACATACATCACATGCACATGAACCATACCATTCACAACTTCCTGCAAAAACAAGTTATGCATAGATACAATATCTATCGGCGTTGTGAAACTCGCAACGACATCTAAGGCGCTACGACGGGCGAAGCCGGCGGTCCCGCTAGCTGGATAGCGGGAGGGGATCGAAGGGGCAGCGCCCCTCGCGGGTGCGAGCAGCGCCCGACGATTTTTCCGAAAACGTAGATCTCATCTACGATCCAGACATGGATTCTAACCATTATTCTGATTCGATCAAACTCTTTGATCTTCGATCACCGCTTATGGATTTACGTGTCACAGTCTACCTCGATGGTGGAAGCCGACCGGTAGGGGTATGTCATTGCACGACCTTAGCAGTATGATCACGGAAATCAGATCTACCATTCCCCAAGTACAGTTGATCCAATCAACATTGTACAAAACCGATCTATCTCATAGATTGACCACCAAAACAGCACATAGATCTCATCTACAGCCAACCGCATATCACATATGCGAGATCTCGAGCCTAAAACCAGAAGCTCTCGCTCTGATACCACTGTTGGGCCACGCAGAGATAAAACAAAACTTTTCTCTCTAACGTGGTGATCCCAAGATCTAGCTGAGGTAGAAGGCCACGAGGTTTAGCACTAGACGTGCAGTTGCGGGTTACTGATGAAGCGTGTCAGTTGATGCAGTGCAGTCCTTTGCAATCCGATTGTCCTGGTGCTGATCGTACATCACCTCTGCTGGTATCCACACGTACAAGGAGGAGCACCGGCGACGAACTGCTAGGTTCGTTACGATGGCAGGACTGCTGTGGAGCTAGGGTTTCCAACACATGGAATGACTTAACCGATCAACGATTGACCTTTCTAGGTTATGGTGCTCCACTATATATAGGGAGTGAACGTGGACTCTGCTCGCGTGGCCCATTCACTAAAGCCCATATAATATTAGTCCATGTGAGTCCGACTCACAGACTCAGTCCAAATCAGGCTCGAGTCCAACCCAACCAGATTTCCAGTTTAGATCCAATCCAAACTTGCTCCCGCTCTTAAGTGTGTGACCCCGCAGGCTCATGGCTACTTGACACGATTAGATTCCGACTCTCAATCGATCAGTCGGTAGCAGCTCCTAGCAGAACGTGCCGACTCCCAAGTACCAAAGAGTCATGACGACTTGCCTTTCCAATGTGACTTGCGTCCGAGTCCCTTTTGCCTCATGATATACCTTGTAAGACTATAGGCGAATAATTTTCATCCCTTAAATAGTCCGACTCTCTTCTTGATCCGAGATAAGTGATTCACCCGACTAACTCTTAGTCGATCGCCTCGGTTAACACTTAACCGAGTCGTGCATGGCCATGATTTCCGAATCATATCATCCGAGAGGGCCCAGAGAATATCTCTCCGAGTGGAGGGGCAAAATCCCATCTTGATTATTCACATCACGCAACTTGATTCTCAGTCGAACCGAACTCTGCCTTTATGACTGCCCAGTTACGGATCAGCGTTTGACAGAACCTAAGTCGGTGATCCTCAACTCGGACTATGCAACAACCTCAGGTCTAAGGATTACATTGATTGAGATATACAATTGACAACCTGTTCGTTGTACCTCAATATGGGTCAATCCGACTCGCTAAACTCTTTAGCCGAATCTGTGTAAGTCGGAATAGCATCTCCATGCCCATGACAAGTGGAACCGAGTCATCAAGCCGACTTTCACATTGGTCTAAGTTGTGTGTCCATCACAACCTCGATGACCAAGGACATTTAGTACAAACAACATGAATGCATAGTTCCACAACCGAATCACATATTCAATGATACACATCAGATGTTTATACAAGGACAACTTAATAACTTTATGAATACAATGGGAAATATCATCATAAATGATTGCCTCTAGGGCATATTCCCAACACAAGGCTGGCGAGGACCTGCCGGGGGAATCGTTGACCCCCTCTTAGCGCCAGTAAAGGGGCCTCAAAGGTTAAGATTGCTTGTGCGCTTTGCGCTTTGCTGTATGTTTTTGTTTGTTGCAATTTCTGACATCTGCTTATTATCTTTGTTTGCAGCGCCTCAAGGTTACGGGGTCTATGCCCCCTCTTCCGGATAAATATGGGGAGGCGCCAGACAATGAGGAGTCGGACTCCGAGTCTGAGCTGCCGTCGGTGCAGTCGCCCACTCACAAAGCCCCCGAGGAGAGCGAGGGGCGGACCCAAAAGTGGGCGCGGAGCTCGAGCGAGTCTTCGGATGCATCAACTCCGCCAATGCCTAGGGACCCATCCTTCCTCGTGCGCCATAGCGGGGATGATGACGCTTCCTCCTCACCGTTCCCGGCCGTGCCTCTGCAGGCTATGGCACCGCAGCCGCCGGCCAAGAAGAAGAAGAAAGAGAAGAAAGAGGAGAGGGCGCTGCCCGTTTTTTATTTGAGCGACATCGAGTCGTAAGTACCTTCAGATGCTATTTGTTCTTGTCTTGTGCGCTTTTCTTCTTGCTGTGATGAATGTTTTACTTGCAGCCACTGCTTGGAGGGTTCTCTTAGTGAGGATTCCCACGAGACCGTAGGGGAGTCGAAGCCGACGACCCCTTCCCCTCAGACGGTGGCCACCTCTGGGGGCGATGCTCCGAACCCCTCTCTGCGGGAGGCTCGATTAGTCGTCACTCAGAAGACTGCACCTGGACCTTCGGAGTCCCCATCTGAGCATGTAAGTTGTTTCTTCCTCTTTTTTCCTAGGGGAGCCCTCGAGCCTGTTTTGTTTGACGTTTTTGCTCGTTTTGGGGCGCATCCCCTGAGCCTTGTTCTTGATTCTTTCTTGATTGTTTTGCTTCTGCTTTTATCCACAGCCCTTTGTGCACAGCGCGAACCTGCTCATCCGGCAGCATCTGGCGCTGGAGGCCAACATGAAGCAGCTGCAAGGTAGGTGGCTTGATCGTCCTTTATCGTTTTCACCTGTTGCCTGTCTGTAGCTTGTGTTGCTTATATATGTCCTTAATGCTCTGTAGATGAGAATAATGCGGCCCTTTGTCGGCTGGACTCTCTTGAAAAGAGCCTCGGTCGTGCGGAGAAGCAGGCTGCAGATGTCGTGGAGGCGAAGGAGCGCCTGCAGCAGGAGTTTGTTGACGCCGCCGCGGCCAAGGAGCGCCTGCGGAGAGAGACTTCAGATCGCGAAGAGAAGCTCACAACTGTTGCGGCTGCGCGCGAGAAGGAGGTGGCCGAGAAGCTGATGGCTGCGGCCAAGGCCTTTTCCTGTATGTGTCTTGCTTGTAATTGGTCTGCTCGATTTTTGACTGCATTTTTCTTCATGTCCTTATTCGGCTCCTATTTGTTTTTATTTTCGCCAGATGCTTCGGGCATTGCGTTTGATCGCACTATCTTGGAGCACGGGAGCGCCTTGGATGATGCCACTGCAGCGGTCGAAGATCGCTGCGGCACTGCTGCTGGGTCCCTAGCCAAGGCCAAGCAGGTTCTCCAGCGTTTCTACAAGGAGATCATGCCCAAGGGCGCTGCCATTAAGGATGTTGATTCTCTGGTGGATGCGCTATCAGAGGATGCCCCTGCGGCCTACAATCGCAAGCAGAAGGGCATCGGCGCTTCCATGGGGCTAGCCATGGCCATGGCGTATGGAGTGGAACTGGATCTTGATCAGGTCACCTCCCAGATGCCGACAGCTCCCAATGGCTCCGAGGTAGCCGTTGCTCTCTTCGCTTCTTGTTGTAAGCGGTATGGTCCGAAGCTTATCAACTTGCTGGCGGACTATGCGGCGAGGCAGCAGGGAGAAACCAGGGGCAGGCATTCTGGCTCCGAGGCCACGACCTGCTTAGCCTTCGTTGTTGTAGCTCTAGGATAGTGTACATTCTTTTGTAATGTATGCTTTTGGCGATGAAAAATTTCTACTTGTGCCACGCAGTGGCTTTTGATGTATATAAATGATGCTTCGAGTTGTTGCCCAAGTCATATGTTGTTCATATTCTTGCATGTTTTCCTTTAGGGACCTTCGAGTGAGGCTCATGTGGATACTTCGACTGTCCCTCAGCCGCGGCCATCTTTGGATGATGCGTCGCAGCTTGCTTTTCTTTGTGATCGCGTCCGTAGCTTGGAGAAGGAGGTCCTTAGCGTTCGGGGCCACGCGGACATGGAAGTCGAAGACTGAGCGGGCTGCCTCCAGGGAGGAGTATCTGATGGGGGAGTTGTGGCAGTTGGCCAAGCAGCTACAGTGTAAGTTTTCTTGGGCTGCTGCTCATTTTCGGATGCGCCTTATTTGCGTGTCATCATACTCTATATTTTCTGCAGGTGCCAACCTTGTTCCGAGGGAGGAGAAGGAGCGTGTTGCAGTTCGGATCAATTGCCTAACCCAACAGGATATGGAAGCTGGAGGCTTTTTCTGGATGGACCGCGACCGGGCCACCATCCTTGCGACTGTGCAGGATCGTGCTCATCAGGTGTCACGGGTGCTAAGGCAGGTGAAGACTTCCCTGGCGTCGATTCTGTACGTCATGTTCCCCCTTGATGAGGCGCCTTCGACTCTATGGGGTTTGCTGGCAAAGTTTCGAGACGTGGGTCACGTCAGGGAGTTGGTGCGGCACCAGCTGGTTGCGGGGGTGAAGGCCGCCCTGTCACTTGTTCGGCTACGCCACCCAGATGTTGATCTTGCGGTGGTGGCGGATGGGCCGCCCCCTTGACCAGATGGTGGCCTATGGGACATGCGCCCACATTACGCGGTTGTTAGGCAGTATGCCAAAGAGATTGTAGATATTTTTGAGCATCGGGCACATGTGATCCTTCAGAACAGGTAGATCCTGTAAAGAGATGGATGTAAAACTTGTATATATTTTGAGTGGATTGTTGTGCCCTTTGTTGTAAAGATTATTTGTATTAGCACATGGTGATTTATTGTATGCATGCCCTTTTCGTTAGCCTGACGTGGTCAGCTACTCAGGTGTTCACGTGTTATTCTCAGTCGACGAAATCGTGAGGTGAGGCGGAGCCCCCGTGTGTGTTGTGACATAAAGTAATGTAAGGAAAAAAGATTTTTGGACCGGGGACTTAGCTTTATTCATATCGTAATCGAGGAGGTACATTGTTCGGCTGAGTAGCCTTATTGAAAGTAGAGAGGGATAGCTAGGGATAGAAGCGTCGCAATTGTGCGATGTTCCATGGGTTGGAGTATGCGACTCCTAACTTGACGTCCTTGAGGCGGTAGGCGCCACCTGGGATGACTTCGGTGACGATGTAGAGTCCTTCCCAGGGTGACTCGAGCTTTTTCGACCGTTCTTGCATGAGTTGTAGGACGAGGTCTCCTTCGACGAAGGACCTTGGGCGCAGCCGTCGGCTGTGATAGTTGCGGAGGCTCTGCTGGTAGGCCACCGAGCAAGCCGCGATGATGTCGCATGCCTCGTCGAGTGTGTCGACAGTGTCTTCGAGTGCAGCCGTCGATTCGGCTTCGATGTAGGCGACGACCCATGGGGCCTTATGGCGTACTTCTATAGGTAGCACGACTTCGGCTCTGTGTACCATGAAGAAAGGCGTGTAGCCTATTGAGCTGTTTGGCGTTGTGCGCAAGCTCCGGAGGATGGAGAGTAACTCTTCTGTCCAGGCTCCCGCAAGCCGTTCGAGTAGGCTGAGTAGGCGTTTCTTGATGCCACGGCCTACAAGACCGTTGGACTTTTCGACCTGCCAGTCATGGGAATGGCCACGGCAGATGCTGCAATCGGCAGCGAGTAGTAGAACGAGGGGCAAGGGCGGCCAGCCATCTACGGTGCGAGATGAGGGCGGAGACACAAGATTTTACCCAGGTTCGGGCCCCCGGAGGGTAAAGACCTACTCCTGCTAGATTGTATTATGGAGAGAGTACAAGGGTGAGCTCGATGACTAGGCGGCGAGTCGCTAAGGTGTATGATGGAACGTGTCCTCTATGCGTACCCTAGGGAGGTTTATATAGGCTCACCTCGGTAGGGTTTACAGATCTACAACCGAATTAGTTAAGGATTTAGAGGGTTCTTGACATAATCTGACCGGGCCTAGCTACGCTTCTGGGCCTCCAGCTTCCAGTCGCCTGAGTCCTCGCCAAGTCTCGATCCAGTCACTGTCCTGCAGGACCACTCGCTGGCATCTTGGGCCAATAGGAAACGTCCTGCTGGGTATACCCCGGTAGGCATATCCCCATCAGTAGTCCCCGAGGCCGTTGTTGATTCGTCGCAGGTGTTCATTGTCAGTCGGAGTATGAGGATCCAATTTAGACGCCCAGTCGAATCGATGATGGACTCCTGGATAAGGAAAGAACTAATCATTTTAGTCGCAATAACGGTGACCAATCAGATCGAAGCTTGGCGAATAGGTCGGCGAACAGTTAAGTCACTGTTATAGTGATCGGGTCGGCGAATCGTCAAGTCGCTGAAGACAGCGAGTCGAGTGGATGAAGTTGGACCATCAGCGCTGGTCAAACTAGCCGTTGGGTAAACCAACGGTAATATCGGCGTAATTACCGCGTGGTAACGGCTCTCCGAAAATGGCGGGTAACAACCGCTATATAAGGAGAGTGATGGGCGAGGGGACAACACTTCCCTCACTTCCTTCGATCTCGTGATTTCTCAATTCTCCATTCCGCGCAGCGACCAGAGCGACCCAGAGCGATTCACAGCCCCAGATCCCTCAATCGATGGCCCCTCCAACAGAACCATGGGGCAGATCCAAGTGTACGAAGGCACTGCTAAAGTCGTTCGAGGAGGCGGAGATCCTTCGCACCGGGAGATGGCACATCCCCGCGGCCGGAGAGGTGATCCCGAATCCGCGCGAGGGGGAATTCGTCTGCTTCATCAGCCATCTGGAGCGGGGGCTCGTATTCCCCACCTCCCTCTTCTTCCGCCGCTTCTGCGCCTACTACGACATCCAACCGTCGGACCTAGGGCCGCACAGCATCGAGAAGCTCGCCATCTTCGTAGCGTTCTACGAGTGCTACCTGGGTTGTCGGCCATACTTCCCCCTATGGCAAGATCTGTTCCATGGGAGGATCAGCCGCGAAGAGGCAGGCGGCCCGATGCTAGCCGCGGGCGTCCTGACCTTTCAGCTGAAGTCGAAGGCGTCCTTCTTTGATCTGATGTTGCCTGCCAAAGCAGCAAATGAATGGAAGAAGAGCTGGTTCTACATGACCGAGTCGCCGTCGGGCGACGAGGTGGCTCTTCCGACGAACTCCGTCGACCGACCCGAGCCGCGTCGGCTCCAAGTCACCAAGCTTCCGCTAGATCAGTGGATGGTCATCGACGAGATGTTGTAGACCATCCGCGACCTGAAGAAGAAGGGCCTCCAAACCATCAACCTCTACAATTGCTGGCTCGGACGACGGCTCGTGCCTCTGGCCAGCCGCGCTCACTATATGTGCGAGTACACAGGCAAGGACGACCAGATGAAGTCCTTCCATGCCGAGTGGAGACTCAACGACTACACCTTGGCCCTGAAGAAGATCACCCTGGCGGTGCATCTTGATGCAAAGGCCGGGGTCGCACCTTACACCGCGAAGCGCCAATCCCTAATGGTGAGTTTTTTATTTCCTATGCACTCGCAGTCGCAGTTTTGCATTCGCGGTAGTGCTAATTTTGCTTGGCTGTTGCAACTATTCTAAGTGGTGGAAGGTTGGCTTCCACCCGCAGATGACGAGAACTCGAACTCGTCCGTCGAAGACGAGAGCAAGTCTTCGCCCAATAAGTGAGATGCCAGAAGTGATGAGGGTAGTGACGATGATGATGATGGCGATGGTGACGAAGCCGTGGAGGTCGACGCACCCACAGTTCGCAAGACCCGCGGGCAACATCAACGCGAGCTCGAGGCCAGCAAGAGCCTCGAGGCCCACGACGATGACGACGACGAGCTTCCCGAGCACACCTCGCAGCGTGAAGCCACACCATCGAAGAAGAAGCCACTGCCACCAAAGAAGAAGATGAAGCCAGCTAAGCCGGTGTCTCCGCCTCGGTCTGCGAGTAGCTCCGATGCTACCAGCGCAGCCGAAGAAGCAGCAGCACATGCGACCGCGGCGACTGGTGCGACCGTCACGGAAGACAAGGTGCCGTTGGCATCGCTACCGCCGCTGTTCGTCCCAGTTACCGGGCTGGTGGCCGCTCCAGCCGCAGGGGCCTCGCCGCCGAGAGGATCTCCCGCGGCGATCGCTACTGAACCTCCTGCTGCGGCCTCGTCCTTGAAGAAGCCATCGGTGTCGTGGGCGCAGAGCGTGTTCGAGGCGGGCCTTAGTCGGAAACTAGGGCCAGATCTGGAGAAGCCGGCCAGTATTCGTACTGGCCTACAATTTATCTCAGTCGCCAAGTGAGTGTTTCTCAATCCTTTCGTTTGTCTGCTTGACGTATGTTCGACTGGCGAGTCTACTGACGGCGTTGTTGTGCAGGACTGGAGTGAAGAAGATAGGTCACCCTTCGGTGGCCAAGGTTCCCTCGTGTGCCACTGAGGCACCCGCTGACCCCTCAAAGAAGAGGAAGGGCGACGAGGTTGAGGCTCCCGCTGAAGGCGCCAAGAGAGCAAAAGGCGACGAGGTCATCACAATATCGGACGAACCAGCAGTTTCCCCGAGCGAAACTCCGATTGCGGTGGACGTGGCTCCGAGGGCCATGGAGGACACGTAGTCGCAGCTGGTAGGTCCGACGGCCTCGGTTGAGGCGACCGGCACGCCTTCGGGTGGTGCAGGAGCCGCGGTGGTGATGTTCCCTCACTTTGTAGCGAGGGATGCCACAGCAAGTGCCTCGGTGCTGTCGAGCCAGTTGCTTGGGGCCGCTAGCACGGAAGTCGAACAGCATCGCAGGCATACTCCACTCGTGCTCCCGTCGGTGGACGCGATGGAACTTCACAGCATGCTAGGTGCCTCCATCGAGGTATGTCTAGTCCCCGAGGATCGGGCCACTGAATTTCAGTGGTCGGATTCTTATTGTTTTTCGCCATCCAGTCCCTGAGTGCTTAGTCGCTGAATTTCAGCGGCTAGGAACATAGGATTTTTTGTCGTCCAGTCCCCGAGTGACTAGTCGCTGAATTTCAGCGGCTAGGCACTTAGGAATTTTTGTCGTCCAGTCCCCGAGTGGCTAGTCGCTGAATTTCAGCGGCTAGGCACTTAGGAATTTTTTTCGTCCAGTCCCCGAGTGGCTAGTCGCTGAATTTCAGCAGCTAGGCACTTAGGATTTTTTGTCGTCCAGTCCCCGAGTGGCTAGTCGCTGAATTCCAGCGGCTGGACACTTCAGGAATTTTGTCGCTGACGCTTTCGTTGTTGCACAGGGCCTGCAGCACGAGTCGGTAGAGCGGCTTGCTGCCAAGCATCGCATGGAGAAGGAGCTCCTCGCTGTTCAGGATACGAATAAGCAGCTTCGAGCGAATGCGGGTGAGTGTTCATCATGCTTGGCGCTGATCATAAACTTGTTTCGTTTGTAATCGTTTTGTTGTTGAAGCAGAGGATAGCGCAGCCACGGTGAAGGAGGCTCGCCAGGGCCTTGTTCTGGCGAATGAGTTGACGGCTGCCCAGTCATCCTTGAGTGCCACGGAGAAGCGAATCGTTGAACTGGAGCATGAACTCAAGGAGGCGAAGGCGGAGGCGAGCTCGACAGATGGACGGGCCAGGGCGGCCGTTGTTTCTGATGCCGAGGAGCGGAAGGTGTCGAACGCGCTCGTCGCTGGGCTGCATAATGACCTCTCTGCTCTTCAAAGTTTCATCACGGATCTCTGACGCCCACTGATTGGTGAGTTTTCCTTCTGCGACTCCCCGAGCGTGCGAACCGCATAGTATTGCTCATACTTCCCTTACTATTTGCTTGTGTGTTGCAGGCCTGATTAGTGATAATGCCGAGGAGGCGCAGTCGTACGACGCGCGGCAATGTGTCACCACTCTGGTTGATTCTGCGCACTGTCAGCGACCTGCCTCGGGGCGTATCTTCAGGAGATCTCGCCCACAGAGGTGATCCCTAGCGACCTCGTTGAAGTTTGGCGCTATCTGGAGAAGGCTCCGGCGGTTGTGGAGTTCATGATGCGGTCAGCCTTTCATCGTGGAGCGGCGACTGCGCTGAGCCTTGGGCTCGCGCATTTTCCCGGCGACTTCGACCTTGACGACATCACAAGCGGGTACCCTTCGTCAACGGGCTCAGTCGAGATCGCCGAGGTGCTGAAGCTGACAGAGCGGGCTGCGGTGTACGCCGACCGGATGTGGGCGATGGGCGACCTCATTCCTTACCAGGAAACGGTCGTCGCGCCGAACAACCCCGAGTCGGCGCACCGTGACTTTAAGGTGGAGCAGCCGTTCCGTGCGGCCATGGCGGGTGAGCTCACGACGTACCCATCGAATCCGTGGGTTCCCTTTATCCGCTGTCGCAAGGATGGTGGCGCCTCCTCGTCGAAGCCTGCGGAATAGAGTACTTTGCCGATCGGCGTTAGTTTAGGACGAATGTGTAATTATCCTTGTAAGCGAACAAATTTTGCTACCATGAAGAAATGCAAGGGTTCTTTTGTCATTGTTTTTCTCGTTTGGTTGTTGGTTGTGCGAGTCCCCGAGAGCGTCCGCCCTTTTTATGGGGTTAATCTCGTTTTTATGTGTTGTTTGAACTGTTAGTGAGTTAAGGTCGAATCACCATGGCTCGGAAAGCCAGTCGCATGGCGACTCCAAGGGGTGCTCTTTACTTGGCCGTTTTCCCGGGCGCAAACAGGGTCGGGTTGTCGAGTCCCCGAGCATGGTACTTGGCTGTTCTAGTCGCATGCCTGAGGCAGGTGAGGACCAGGCGCATTTTGTTAGGCGCGTCACTCCACCTGATCCGTAGGACCAGTCGCGTGGTGAGTCCAGGGAGCGCTCTCGTACTTGGCGTTTTTCCCTAGCCGCTCCTCTTTGGGCCGGCGTCAGTCCCCGAGCGTGGTACTTTGCCGTTCGAGTCGCTGCGCCGAGGATGTGGAGGACTGGGTCGCTGTGGGAAGCGAATGCAGTTGTCTTGGCTCGGGAAGCCAGTCGAGCGGGGCGACTCCAATGGGGCTCCGGGTTGGCTTTTTTCATGGACGGTACGAGGCATGAAGTTTTCCAGTGCCCTCGTATCGTACTACTTGGCCGTGCCGGTCGCGTCACCAAAGGTTGACTTCTGCGAGTAGCATAGCGCTGTTATTACGAGTGCGAGTGGCACAAGGTACGAAGAGTGGACACAATTTGTGCGAATCGATCTTCTTTATTTCATAGCGGGTAGGAGGTACATGTCTAGAGTTCTAGGAGTAGAACTTCCATATGAGGTTTACAATCCATGGCCACTTGACATCGAGTTTTCCATCACCTCGGACGTCGGTAAGGTAGTAGGTGTCGTTGCCCAGGAATCGCCTGATGGCGATAGTCCCTCCTAGGGGGGGAGAGCTTGTGCATGACCTTCTTGTCTTGGATCAGACGCAGTACCAGGTCGCCTTCCTGGAAGGTGCGAGTCCATACTCGCCGGCTGTGGTAGCAGCGAAGACCTTGCTGGTAGATGGCGGTGCGGGAGTGAGCTAGGTCGCGTGCTTCGTCGAGCTGGTCGACTTCGTCCTGGCGTGCAAGCTCGTTGTCGGCCTCCGCGTAGTTGACTACCCGCGGCGAATCGTGCTCGAGTTCGGTTGGCATGACGACTTCGGCACCGTACACCATGAAGAAGGGAGTGAATCTTGTCGACATGTTGACGGAGGTGCGAATGCCCCAGATGACAGAGGGGCTCTTCGACCCAGCACCCGGGAGTTTGCTCGAGTGGAACTTGCAGTCGCGGCTTTAGGCCATGGAGGATACTCTGGTTGACGCGTTCCGCCTGTCCATTGGACTCCGGGTGGGCGACTGAGGCGAGGTCGAGTCGTATATTGTGCTCCTTGCAGAATTCCGCTATGGCTCCTTTGGCGAAGTTTGTGCCATTGTCCGTGATGATGCTGTGCGAGAACTCGTAGTGATAGATGAGCTCGCGTAGGAATTTGGTGGCAGTCTTCCCATCGCACTTGCGGACTGGCTTGGCCTCCACCCAGTTTTTGAACTTTTCGACTGCGACTAGGAGGTGGGTGAAGCCAAAGGGGGCCTTCTTGAACGGGCCCACCATGTCCATGCCCCACACGGCGAATGGCCAGGTAATGGGGATGGTCTTGAGTGCCGAGCTCTGCACGTGAGTCTGGTTGGCGTACTTCTAGCACCCGACGCAGCGTTGGACGATGTCGACCGCGTCGGCGTGTGCGGTGAGCCTAAAAGCCATGTCGCATGGCCTTGGCGACTAGGGAGCGGGCGCCAGCGTGGTGGCCTCAGTCGCCAGCATGGATGTCCTAGAGGATCTTGCGTCCTTCTGCGGGTTGGACGCAGCGTTGAAACACGCCGGTCACGCTTCGCTTGCGAAGCTCCTCGTTGATGATGACGAAGGATTTGCAGTGGCGTGCTATCATCCGGGCCTCCGTATCGTCAGCGGGTAGGGTGCCTCCCTCCAGGTAAGCGACGTATGGCGCGGTCCAGTCGCTTGGCTCGGCGATCGGTGTGACCAGGGCTACGTCTGGTTGCAGCGGGATTCCAATGTCGATCTCCCTCGGGGGAGAGACGGAAGGCTTGGTGATGGTGTCAAGGAAGACACCGGCGGGTGGTGCGAGTCGAGCCGAGCCGATGCGGGAGAGTGTGTCGGCCTCCTTGTTCCTTCGCATGTCGATCCACTCGACGGAGTATCCCGCGAAGTGGCCTCCCAGCTGGTCCACTGCTTGGCGGTAAGACGCCATGGTGGGGGAAACTGCGTCGTAGGTGTCGGCGACTTGCCCGTCGATGAGGTCGGCGTCACCATAGCAGCACAGGCGATTGCTGTTCATCTCCTTGTCTGCCCGCATGCCGTGGAGTAGCGCCTCGTACTCGGCCATGTTGTTGGTGCAAGGGGTGAAGTCGAGGTACAGGACATAGCGTAGCTTGTCGCCCTTCGGAGATGTGAGCACGATCCCTGACCCTGCGCCATCTGTGTTCTTGGAGCCGTCGAAGTGTAGACTCCAGTAATGGAGGTATGGCAGTTTCTCTGGCTGCTAGGCCTCCTCCTAGTCGGCGAGGAAATCTGCGAGAGCCTATGACTTGATCGCCTTGCGCGGCTTGTACCTTATGTTGTGGACTTCGATCTCGACGGCCCACTTGGCAACTCGCCTGGTTGCCTCGCGGTTGCAGATGATATCCTGCAACGGTGCTGAGGAGACTACCGTTATTGGGTGCTCCTGTAAGTAGTGTGGCAGTCGCCGCTGGGCTCTGAAGACCGCATATACCAATTTTTGGTACTGCGGGTAGCGCTGGCGCGACTCGGTGAGGACTCAGCTGATGTAGTACACGGGTCGCTGCACTGGGCGCTCCTTGCCTTCCTCTGGTCGTTCGACGACCATGATGGCGCTAACGACTCGCTCGGAAGCTGCGACGTAAACGAGCATGGGCTCCTTCTCGACAGGGGCGGCCAGTAGTGGTGCCACGAGTAGCACTTCCTTGAGGGCGTGGAGCGCGTCGTCTTCCTCCTTGTCCCACTGGAAAGTGGGGTTCTTGCGCATTAGGCGGTAGAGGGGCATCGCCTTCTCGCCTAGCCGGGGGATGAAGCGACTGAGAGCCGTGACTTGCCCGGCCAACTTCTGGACGTTGCGCGGGCACTCGGGTCTGCCGAGCCGGGCGATCGTGTTGATCTTGGCGGGGTTCGCCTCGATCCCGTGCTTGGAGACGACGTACCCCAGCAGTTGACCAGTGGGTACACCGAAGGTGCACTTTCCTGGGTTTATCTTTATTTTGTACCACCATAGGTTGGCGAAGGTTTCTACCAGGTCGGCAAGTAGGTCGCCCTGGCGAGTGGACTTTACCACCATGTCGTCGATGTAGACGTGGATGTTGCGGCCGATTTGGCTCGCAAGGCACTTTTGCATACACCTCTGGTAGGTCGCCCCGGTGTTCTTGAGGCCGAAGGTCATGGCGGTGTAGCAGAAGGCTCTGAATGGCATGATGAACGTCGTATTCTCCTTGTCCTCGACTGCCATTTTGATCTGGTTGTACCCGGAGTAGGCATCGAGGAAGCATAGCGACTCCGAACCCGCGGTTGAATCGATGATTTGGTCGATCCGCGGGAGGACGAACTGCCCCTTCGGGCAAGCGCTGTTGAGGTTTGTGTAATCTATACACATTCTCCAGGTCCTGTTTTTCTTCTCGACCAGGACTGGGTTTGCCAGCCACTTGGAGTATTTGATTGGCCGGATGAAGCCTGCAGTGAGTAGACGCTGCACCTCCTTGGCGATTGCTCGGTGGCGCTCTTCATTGAAGGGTCGCAGCGACTGCTTGACGGGTCGCGCTTTAGGGTCGGCGTTGAGTTTGTGCTCAGCGAGTTTCCTCGGGACACCAGGCATGTCAGATGGCTTCCATGCGAAGATGTTGTGATTCTCACATAGGAACTCGATGAGCGCGCCTTCCTATGCTGGGCTCATGCCCGTCCCAATCGTCACCGTCTAGCTGGAGTCGCCTGGGACCAGCTCGACTGTGCAAGTGTGCGTCGTTGCCTCGAAGGCGGTGGAGCTGCCACTCTCCGAGTTGGGCTTCTTGAGTATGGTGGGGTCGTCATTGTTGACCCCGCTCGCGTACTTGGCGAGTTGTTCTGCGCGGTTGGCTTCTGCCGCTATGACAGCGTCAGCGAGCTCGGCGCCTTTGGCCTCGCACTCTGCGGCCATGTCGGGGTCACCATGGACGGTGATGATGCCGCACGGCCTGGGGAGCTTCATCGCGTTGTACACGTAGTGAGGCGCTGCCATGAATTTGGCGAACGCCTGGTGCCCCAGGCCGCAGTGGTAGGGGCTGTAGAACGGCACCAGCTCGAAGACGATCCGCTCGGGGCGGAAGTTCGCTGGTGTGCCGAAGGTGACTGGCAGCGTTACCTTGTCGATCGGGTACGCCTTTCGACCGGGGACGATGCCGTGGAAGGTGGTGTAGGTCATCTCGATCATCGACTGCGGGAGCCGCAGTCGCCTGAATGTGTCTAGGTACAGGATGTTGATGGAGCTGCCGCCGTCCATCAACGTCTTGGGGAGCCAATAATATCCCACCTTGGGCTTGACCACCAAGGCGACTCGGCCCGGATATTCGATCTATGGAGAGTGGTCCTCGCGGCTCCAGGTGATTGGTTGCTCTGACCAGTTAAGGAACCGGGGGATGTCGATCTGGTACACTGCGTTGACGGCGACAGCACGGGCTATGACCTTCTTCTTGTGCTTCATGTTGAAGCCTGTGAAGGTGTGGAGCGAGCCGGCGTCGTTGCCGAATTTGCCGCCGTTTGGCGGGTGGTTGCCGGGGTCTTCCCTTGCGCGCCGTGCCTTCTCGATCTCCCTCAGGGAGTAGCAGTCGGTGGTCGTGTGCGTGGCAGGTTTCCCCTTCCTGCTGTGGAACACACAGGGCTAGTTGAGGAGAGCCACGGGGTCGAATCACGGCTTCGCCTTGTATTTGCCGCCGTCGCGGCGTTGGCCTCCATCGTGGCGAAAGCTTTTGGGCTCGCGTGGGGCGTACCCGGCGTTGGCGACAAAGTCGACTCGCCTGTCACCTCGGCGCTTGCCAGTGAGGCGAGTGTTGTTGTACCATAGCTCGGGTCGTCTCCCATTATCGTGGCCGCTCGTGCGGCGATTCCCTCCCGACTCGTCGTCAGTTTCTTGGTTTGGGTCCTCCTCCGCTTACCGCTTGGCGATCTCGAGGAGGTCCGGTATGTTGTAGAGTGTTTTGTACACCCGCTTGAGTTTGGAGACCAGGGACTCGTAGCAGCACGAGGTCTTGAAGCAGTGGATCGCGGTGTCCGGATGGATTTTGGCCGCGTTGTGCCACAGGTCTTGCCACCTTTGGACCCAGCTGCGGGTCGACTCGTGGGGTCCCTGGACGCATCGCTCCAGGTCCTCGATGTTGGTGGCGCGGGTGTAGGAGCCCTCAAAGTGCCTGATGAAGGCATCGCACATTTCCTCCCAGGAGTCGATGCTGTCCGCGGGGAGGGTGTTGATACATTGCCGGCACGCTCCCTCCATCATCAAGGGGAGGTAGCGAGCGGCAAGCAGGTCGGTGTGGCCGGCGATTCCCATCGCCATGAGGTAGGTGTCCAGCCACACGGATAGGTCATACGAGGGGTCGTACTTCTCGATCTCCTTCGGCGCCTTGAAGATCGTCGGGTATCTTTCGCCTCAGATCATGGGTCCGAAGCACTGGGGTCCGACTCGGCTTAGCGACCCCCTTGGTTCGCCGTCGCGGTAGTTGGTGAGGGTATGCCTCAAGTCATCAGGCTGGCGTGCGCGCCAGCTCTGGTTGTTGATGATGTGGGTGCGCGCGTCGACTGGTTGCCCGTTCGCGACGACGAGGTTGTTCGCCGGTCGCGGGTCGTTGGTGGAGAGTGTCGCGTGTGTGGGTCAATGTTGGAGATGCAGGGGCTCGGGTGGTGGGCAGTTGATGGTGTTTGCCACCATTGGGAGGCCGCTTGAGGCCGCCCTGCTGCCTGACGAACGTGAGTACATGCGACCCTGTGAGTCGGCACCCGCGTTTTGTTGCTCGATTGCCTTGGAGAGTAGAGCCTTGGCGTACTGGATCTGTAGGGCGCCTTCCCCTGTCACGGTGATGTTGTCGACCGCGGCTCGGCTCGCGACAATGTTGTCCATCGGGGTGGAGAACAGCGGGAGGCCATTCGCGTCTCGCTCCCGCGAGGAGACCATGATTCTCGGCTGATCCCGAGGAGGGGGGCGTGCGGCCGGGTTGTGGTGGTGGGGCGCCGTTAGCCGTCGCGCCCGGTGGTGGCCGGGAACTTCCTCCTGACGGCGCGTTTTCGCAGATCGTGCGCTCGGATATGCGAGCCGGGTCATTCTCATCGTCGAAGTTCAGGGCGCGGCCCTGAACGGTGGGGTTCAGGCGCGACTTGATGCGAAGTTGGTGGTAGCGCAAAAGCTCCTACGCTGTCACATGCTCGAGGCAGAACTTTTCGCGCTCGGCTTGTTCCTTGCGCACCGCCTCCTCCAGTCGCACGCGGAGTTCCTCGACCTCCGTTGCCGTCGCGGTCGGCGGGATCGGCATGGAGAAGGGGTCTGGCGGGGCGTCCGCGCCATTCGCCATGTAGGTCGCAACGTTGTGGCCGGATCCGACGTGGATATCGCCGGAGTTCTCCGATCCGGAATCGAAGTCGAAGATCCCAAGAATGGAGGGATCCTTGAAGTCTCCCACATTGGAGACCTGGGTGATGGAGCCCGCGGATGACGCGGCGACGATGGATCCGACGGCCGATGCCGGAGTCGCCAAGTCGTCGTCGTCGTTGAGGGCCGCGTCGTCCGCATCCGTGGCGGTTTCGGCCACGTTGTTGTTGGCGAGTCGTACTCGGAGGCGAGGCGGTGGACGGTGCGGACCTGACTCTCAGAGAGCCGGTCGCGTGGTGGCGACTCGCGGATGCGAGCCGAGTCCTCCGAGGCGATGACGTCAGTGAAGCCGACGAAGAGGCTGATCGTGCCGACCAGCATGATCACGCTGTGCGTGACGGGGCGTGCCGCCGGGACGTAGCTGCTCAGCAAGATCTGGAGGATCTCTCCGATCGCAATCATGCGGCCGGTGGCGATCGTCTCGTTGATGGGCAGATTGGATCTCGCCGCAGAATACCGGCCTGACCGGCCAGGCCCCACGGTGGGCGCCACTGTCGTGGGAATGGCCACGACAGATGCTACAAGCGGAAGCGAGTAGTAGAAATAGGGGCAAGGGCGGCCAGCCATCTGCGGTGCGAGATGAGGGCGGAGATACAAGGTTTTACCCAGGTTCGGCCCCCTGGAGGGTAAATACCTACTCCTACTAGATTGTATTATGGAGAGAGTACAAGGGTGAGCTCGACGACAAGGCGGCAAGTCGCTGGGGTGTATGATGGAACGTGTGAAAGGGTATTTTACCCTATACTATTTTTGGTTGACAATGACACCATGGTTAGAGTGGACTAATGCTACTTCTAGTGTCTTACATAGGTTCTAGTCCGATGCTGTGATGAAAGGTCATCGGAGACCCCCCCATTTTGATAACGAAGCTTCGCATCGGAGTTTTCCCTTTTTATGTAATTTGAGTCCGGTTAGGAGCTCCGCACTATTAAGAGGGGTTCTCTCGATGAGCTTGTTGGGGATGATCACCTAAGCCATATACACATCCCATTCTCCTACCTAATCCATCACCAAAGAGAGAAGAGAAGAAATCCTATCCATCAAGCCCTTTTCTGTAGATCCGGTTTTCAGACCGGTTGACCGACTCCCAGACCGGACCGTCCGGTGTCAGGATCGGAAATCCGAACTCAAACCGGGTTTTTCGGTTTACTTACTCCGAATCTATCCGGGTCTGGGTACTGAGAGTATATTCGGTTTTAGTCCGGTTTTCCGGGCTGAGGACCGGACTGTCCGGTGTGTGAACCGGTCCAACCGAACTTAAAACCGGACCTTGCGATTTTGGCTTAAAACGGCTAGTTTTTATCCTTGAGTATAAATATCCCTTCTTCCAGCTTGAGTAGGTTAGGCATTCAGTTTATATCCTTCTTGAAGCTCTCTCTCTCCCCCCCATTGTTGAAACACAAAAGCTTGAGGATCTCCCATTCTACCCAACTAAATCCAAATCCATTTGGTAGAAAGGAAGAGGAGGTCTCGATCTACGTTTCCACCAAGCCAAAGTTCATTCCCCCTTGAGTTCATCGAGTTAGCTTGTTACTCTTGGGTTTGTGGGAAACCCTAGGCGGCTAGGGTCGCCCGGAGGCATTCAGCTTGTGATTTGCTCCGTGGAAAGTTTGTGAGGGTTTGGAGACTACCTTAAAGTCTACCACGAGTAAGTGAGCTATTCCTTCATGGGATAGGCTCGGAGAAGAAGGTGAGCCTTTGTGGCACGTGAGGAATCCTTCGTGGAACCTCACACCTCTCCAACATGATGTAGCCCCCTTCCCAAAGGTGGTGAACACGGGAATACATCTTCGTCTCCGTGTGCTTCGGTTGTTCCTTAACCGATCTCTTACTTGTGTTGTTTACCTTGTGATAGCCTTCGAGCTTGAAGTATCTCGTGTATCATCTAGGTTGCCTCACCTAGTTTGCATTTAGGCTCACTTATATTACGCAAAGCCTAAAACTTGCAAAAGATTATAAAGAATTTTGTAAAAACCTATTCACCCCCTCTAGGTTAACCATCTTACACTTTCAATTTGTATGAGAGCCTAGGGCTCTTTTAAGGGCTTTACCGCCTAAGAGAAAAGATGGTTTTATCTGATGATGAGGAGGAAAAGACTTATTCGGTCAAGGAGCTTCGTGAAATCCTAGCCAAGGGTGCCCTTGAAAAGGCCAAGGCGGATTCCGATCTCCTTGTTCGAATGAGTTACCTAGAAGGACAACTTAAGGCCATTGGCGATGGGGCTTTTCTTGGTAACCCATTGGTAGTACCTCAAGGGAGACCAATGGACACCGAAAAGGATAAGGATGCCGAGTCCGCTCATGAGGGCGGCTCGTAAAAAACATCCACGCCCCCTAATCAATTCCCTTATGTTTATCCTAACCAAAAGAACATCATGCCTCATATTAATGGTTCGGGTCCTGCACCTCATTATGATGGAACTCATTTCTCTCATTGGAAAGCTTCTATGGAATCTCATCTTCGCAGCTGCAGCGTTGAGCTTTGGGAGATTGTATGCACCGGTTTCCACCTTCATGACCCCAACAACCTCACTCCGGGAGAGTACTACGACCGTCAACTAAGTGCAATGGCTTGTGACAAGATAAGGAGTTCCATTCACCGCACTCTTCATGATCAAGTCAGCGACATACCCACCGCAAAGGATCTTTGGGATAGGATTGTCATTCTCCAATAGGGAACCTCTCTTATCCAAAAAATACAAGTATGAAGCTGCCAAGTCAGAGATGAACATGTTCATGAACCATGATGGTGAGACTATCGCTGAAGCATACAAGAGACTTGTTGCCCTCCGCGTGAAGATTGGTGGCCTAGGGTGTGAGAAGTATGATGATGGATTCAATTTGAATGATGAACTTATCAATTCCAAGATTGTCTCCATGATCACGGTCATCGACAAGATGCTTGCCTTGAACTTGCAACTCCTTGATAGAGCTAATCAATTCACTCCTGATGATCTAGTCTCTTATCTAGTTGCCACGGATAACTTGGTGGATGAAGGGCAAAAGATCAAGGAGATCAACTGTGCTATTGGGTCTTCCCACTCTCTAGCATTAAAGGCCAAGCATGTGCAAGAATATGTTGCTAGTGATGAAGAAAGCGATGTTGATGGAGTTGATGATATGCTCTCTCAACTTGCTCTCTTCACCAAGAACATGAAGTTCCGAAGAAGGAGAAGTTGAATGGGATCAAGTGAGAAAAAGAGGACGTTCTACAATTGTGATGAGTCGACCCATTTTGCCAACAAGTGTCCATATGATAAGAGGCTTGACAAGCCGAAGTATGAAGAAGGTGCCAAACCAAGATTGAAGCCCAACCCCATCAATGAAAGATACAAGAGGAACAATAGGCGTGATGGCAAGGGCTTCCTAGGTCAAGAATACATATCCGACAAGGAGGAAGAGGATGAAGAGAAGGTGGTTGGAGTGGCCAGTTTGGCCTTTTCCAAACCCGGGTCTCTCTTCACCTATGACTACACCAAGGACTACACCGACGACTCTCCTACTCCCAAGGTCACCGCCACTTGCCTCATGGCAAGGATCTCCAAGTATGAGTCCTACGTGGAGTGTGGGGATAAGGAGAAAGTGGTGGGTGTGACCGGTTTGGAATATGTCGAACCCGGTTCACCTCTCACTTACGACTACTCCAAGGACTACATCGAGAGTTCTCCTATTCCCAAGATCACCGGTTCTTGTCTTATGGCAAGAAGCTCCAAGGTAATTGTCTCTCCTCCATCCCTATCTAGTGTCTTGGATGATCTTTAGAGTGATCATGATAGTGATAGTGATAGTGATGAATTTGGTGAAGAATATATAAAAGAAATGTATGCTATCATGAAGTCTCTTCCTCCCATTTCTCGTGCTAGAGTCAAGCAATTAATGGAACTTCTTAGCTCACGTGATGAGGCCATTGATAGCTTGGAATCTCATATTGATGATGAGAAACAAAGATTCAATCTTCTTGAGCAAGAGCTTTGTGAGGAAAAGAATACCAATTCTTTTCTCAAATTACAAATTGAAATTTTTGAAATTGATAAAGCAAAAGACATGGACACTATTGATAGGGCCAACTCATTGTCCCAAGAGCTTGATGCCTCAAAGAAAGTGACATGGTTATACCCTGCGGGTACACGATCTTAGCATACCTAGTCTAGCCCAAGGAAGGCCCACGAGAACATGCGCCAGCCCATGAAGACTTTCGGGTGGCCAGGGCCCATGACGACTTCAGATCCTTGGAGAACAAGACTAGAGTAGATAGAATATTCAAAAGGGGCAAACCCTAGAACCTGTAACCGACTCGATCTGTGCCTGAGACCTGCCTATCTCTATATAAAGGCTAGGAGGGCACAACGAGGAGGGCACTTCACATACCACCGCATACACACCTCCACGCCAGATTGCATCTGCGCACCCCTGTACTTTCGGTTCCGCCGTAATCAAGAGCAGACAAGCAGGAGTAGGGTTTTCCCTCCGGGGCCTGAACCTGGGTAAACCTCGTGTCCCCTTGTTGCTTGTTTGCTAACCGTTCCACGATCTCCAGCATCCCCATCTTCTCCAAAAACCAAGATCATAACAATGGGCATTGACGAGATTAAACCTCGTCAATTGGCGCCGTATGTGGGAACCGGGGGTGCTGATTGTGCGATCGTGACGGTCCCAACCAAAGCAATCTACAACTCCGCGGCGAAAAAGAGTCATCTCCTCTTCGGCGCCTTCGACTTCACCGCCCACTCGCCAGCCACCATGAAGGACTTCGAGCCCGTTGGCGACGGACTCGAAATCCTGTTCGGGAGCTTCTACTTCCAGGTGGGGCAGACCGGCACTCTCCGCCTCCCAGAGCGGGTGCCCCTGCCGTCGATCAGGACCGCTTCGTGGGCTCCGCACCCCGTGCTACGCACATCGCCATCGACAGATGAGTTCTGTGTCAGCAGCTGCTGCAACTCATATCTGTGCGATCCACCATCAGAAGAAGGGACCTACGGTTTCGTATCCGAAAGCTACGGCAACAGCGATCCAATCTACGAGCGCTACCAATGCGCCGCAGTCATCCAGAGTGACGTGGATCAGGAGCACAACCCGCCACCCAACCCACAGGGTAGAAACGGCGAGAACAGAAGAAGCCAGTCCCCTCCGCCCAGCGGGGACGACACCGATCGGGTCATCCACCTCAGCAAGGAAGGATGGGCTCAAGCACGCGAAGCCGTAGCAGGCAACAAGATCCTGACCATGGGTGCCTCACGGGACCTGCTGATGGCATACCACATGCTCCTAATCGAGGAGCACAAGAAGCAGGTGAAGATGCAAGAGGTGCTTGAAAAACGCAAGCAAGCAGCCTTGGAGTCCAGTGTACGGCGAGCTGCGCTCTCCGCCATGGGCATCGGCTCCAGCTCACACGGCAACCATGGAAACAAGCATCGTTCTCGCACGGAGAACATGGATCCCAAGGAACGTCGCGAGGTGACTCGGGACCTCAACGCATCCTTCATGGAGATGGATGCCGACGGCAACATCATCCCGAAGACGCTGCAAGCTGCGATCATGGCAGCCACCGCGTACCTCGCGTCCCATCACCTCCGGAGGGGGACCCGAAAAGGGCCATGCACAAGTCCGCGCTTACCGGACTCGGACTCGTTGGAGTTGTGCTCCATGGAGAAGCTCCTGCGGAGCCAAAGAAGAAGGCTGCGGTCAGGTTCAACCGCAGCCCCACGCCCTCATCCGAGGATGAAGAGCACGACCTTCCTCGAAGGCACAAGAGCTCGCGCCATCGCAGCCGCGATTACGACGCTCGAAGCGAGCTCACCCAGCGCAAGATCAACAAAGCGCACGCTAAGCGCGTACGCTCGTCCGAATCCGAGGAGGATGACGATGAAGGAGAACTCTACGGAGCCCGATGCTTCAGCAGATCCGCTCGGTGGACACGGATGCCGTGGAACTTCAAGCTTCCTCCGGACACTCCGAAGTTCGACGGCACACAGGACCCCAAGGCGTGGCTCAGCGACCACCTGTCGTCCGTCAAGCTACACGACGGAAACAAGGACACCGCCCTGCAATGCCTTCAACTGCAGTTGACAAGCGCAGCCCGGATCTAGCTCAGCAGCCTATCGTCGGGATCCATCCGAAGCTGGGAGGAACTGGCGTACAGTTTCATCTGAAACTTCAAAGGCACCAGCAAAAGGCCAGCCTCGATCGAGGAGCTGCGGGCCTGCACCTAACGAATGGGCGAATCCATTCGCTCGTACATACTGTGCTGGTCCAACACCAAGAACTTCCCGGCGCACATCTCTGAGGAGAGAGCTATCGACACCTTCAAGGACGGCATCAAACGCCAGGACTTCAAGGAAGAACTTGGGCGCGTCAAGCCCAAGACACTCGACCACCTCATGGACATCGCCAACAGGTGGGCCGATGGCGAAGACTCCGTCCACCGAGCGCACTCGAAGGAAGAAGATGACTACGGCCAGCGACGTGAACGCCGTAACAAGAGAAGATCGCGCGTCTATTACGATCGCGATGGACCCGACATGGTCGCGGCTGGCTACGCCGACCGCCGCAGCGACGGCAACCGCAGCAGCGTCGGATATCGCGGAAGCAACTTCCGTGACGGAGGACGCCCAACGCAGTCATGGCAACGTCGCGACCGTGATGACGGACCCTCAGCATACGACAAACTTTCGGGTCCATGCACCATCCACTTCTACATCGACAAGCAGGATGGTAAAAACAAGGCAAGCCACATGCTCAAGGACTGCCGCGAGTTCTATAAACTCAGCGAAAGCATGGCTCAGATGAGGCAACAAGCCCCGAACCCTGGGTACGGGAACGCGATATGAACAATCACACGAATGAACAAAGAGCTCGGAGATTCATTATATGCAGCAAAAAGCCACTGTGTGGCACAAGGACTATTCATAGACATAATTACAACAAAAGAAACAAAAGCTATCCTACAACTACAAGGCCTAAGAAGCTGCGTCCTGAGTAGCCTCGGAGCCGGATTGCCTACTCTTGGCCTCCCCCTGCTGCCTCAACGCGTACTCAGCCAGCAAGTCAATTAACTTCGGCCCATAATGTTTACAACGGGCAGCATAGAGGGCGAAGGCTACCTCGGATCCGTCAGCAGCCGTTGGCATCTGGGAGGTGACCTGGTGAAGATCCAGCTCTGCTCCAAACGCCAGGGCCATCGCCAGCCCCACGGATGCACCGATGTCTTTCTGCTTGCGCTTGTACGCTACAGGCGCATCGGCTGATAACGCATCCGCCAACGAGTCGACATCCTCGAGGGCGACGCCCTTGGGGACGAGCTCTTGTAGAAGCGCCCAAGAACTTCCTTGGCCTTGGTGAGTGAGCCAACCACGGTACTGCAGCGGTCTTCGACCGCCGTAGTGGCATCATCCAGAGCATTTCCGTGCTCCAGAGCACCGCGGTCAAACTCGATGTCTGCAGCATCTAAACAAGCGGAAGAGGCAACGTGAATAAAAGCAAAACAAGAAAAGACAAGGAAGCCGAAAAGGAAAAGACGAAACCACTCACCCGAAATAGCCTTGGCAGCCGCCATTAGCTTGCCGGCTACCTCCTTCTCGCGCGAGGCTGTAGCGGTGGCGAGTTGCTCCTCGCGGTCCATAGCCTCCTGCTGCAGGCGCTCCTTGGCCGCAGATGCGTTGGCTAGCTCCCGCTCGAGGCGCTCCTTCGCACCAACGGCGTCCTCGGCCTTCTTCTCCGCTCGCCCAAGGCTCTTTTTGAGAGCATCAAGATCGCGGAGGGTGGTATTGTTGTCCTCTGCAAACAGTAGAACACTTATCAGATTGAAGAAAAAGAAAATAGAAGAAGACGCAAAAATACCAACTCATGAACGTACCCTGAAGCTGCTTGAAGCTGGCCTCCAACACCAGGTGCTGCTGCACCAGTTGGTTGGCGCCTTGCACAAAAGGCTGCAAAGAGACACTACTCGTCAAAAGAAAGGATCGGGGGCTACGCCCAAAGAACGACCAAGACAGATTACACATACGAAAAAAACGCTCGGGGGCTCCCCCCGAGACACAAAGCAAAAACGACCAGCAGATCATCCTACAAATGCTTGGGGGATCACCCCGAGACACGAAGAAAAAATCAAAGTGACCAGCAGATCATCCGAAAAGGCTCGGGGGCTCCCCCTGCGGCAAGAACGAAGAGACTTACATGATCAGACGGCGACTCCGAAGGTCCAGCCGAAGTCTTCTGGGGGACAACCACCTGAGCCTCCTGCGGAGAAGGGTTCGGAGCAGCGCCCTCAGAGGTGGCCACTGTCTTAGGAGGAGGAGGAACAACCTTCGACTCCCCCACCATATCCCGAGCCCCATCGCTGAAGGAGCCATCGGTGGAGTGGCTACAATAGAAAAAGGCAGCCAAGTATAAGCAAAAAGACGAGAGAAAGCAAAAAGCAACTGAAGAAAACTTACGATTCGAGATCGCTCAAGTCGAAGACAGGCGGGGTCCTCCTGCCCTTCTTCTCTTCCTTCTTCTGCTTCGCCGGCGGCTGAGGCGCCATAGCCCGCACGGGAACGACAGGAATAGGAGAAGAAGAGCCATCATGACCCCCACTGTGACGCTCAAGGCACATCGGATTCCTAGGAGTCGGTGGAGTCGAAGCATCCGGCGTTCTGCTCGATCTCCACGTCCGCTTTCGAGTCTGCTCCTCGCTAGACTCAAAAGTCTCCTCAGCCGGCGACCGCGCCGAAGGAAGCTCAGACATGGAGTCCACTACCTCATTGTCCGGCGCATCCGGAAACAGTTCGGGTAGTGGCGGCGACATGCCGGTACCTTGAACTCCTGCGCAAAAGAAACAAACTTTCAGCACACAACCAAATGCAAGAAGAACACAGCCGAAAAAAGCGCTACGCGCACGCCCCAGATCTACACCCGCTGAACCAGACGAGAAGCAGCGAATGGAGGAGTCAGCGACTTCCCCGGGAGATCCTCTCCAGCTTTGAACTTCAGCAGCGGCTGAAGAATCCTGTCAAGATCCCCCCTGGAGAACTCTTCAGCCGAAACCCTAGTTGGATCGTGGCGACCAGAATAAAGGAACATCGGGTGCGCCCTAGCCTGGAGAGGCTGCACCCGACGTTTGATGAAGGTGCGGATGATATCCACACCGTTCACCTCTTTATCCGGAATCAACTGAAGATCCTCTACCCGACGATAGAGCCCCTCTATCTCCGCCACCTCGCCATCTAAGATGTGGTTCTTCCCGGACCTTTTCGGATCGATTTTCTGGGAGGGGTCAAAAGGATCAAGGCCAAAGTTCTGTCCGGCCACTGTGGAGTCACGGATGTAAAACCATCGCCTCCGCCAGTACTGGACAGATTCGGACATAGAAAAGGAGAAGAAGAGAGAGTTGGATTTAAGGGATATAATGCAGCCGCTAATGGGATAAACACCACCGGAGCCAGATTGCCTCTTCACGGAATAGAGCTTCTGGAAGAGGCCAAAGTGCGGCTCGATACCAAGCCAGCACTCGTAGAATGTGATGAAATAGGCGACATGAAGAAGAGAGTTTGGTGAAAGATGATGAAGCTGGATGCCATAAAGAAAAAGCAATCCACGGAGAATATCGTGGATTGGGAAAGAAAGTCCCCGAAGGACAAAGGCGATGAACATAACCCGAAACCCAGCGGGAGGATGGGGAACTACCTCGTCGCCGGGAACTCTGACGGCCTCCCTATCCTGCGGGATAAGACCCCGCTCACGGAGATTGTGGAGGTCACCCTCACGCGTCTCCGATCGTCGCCAGCCACCATCGGTGACGCGAGTGGCGGCGGAGCCCTTTTTGCCGCCGGTGGCAGCACTGGTACCAACTGCAGTGGAGGACCTCTTGGGCTTCCCCATCGCAGTGCGGCGGCGACGATGATGAGCACGCGAAATCAAAGATGGAAAAGATCAAAGAAATTCAAGCGCGCAGCAAGGAAAACTCAAGAAGATGAAAGTAGTGGAACAGGAATGGCTGCGGTGAAAACAAACTCACTTTTCCCCAATGATTATAAGGACGAGGACGATGCACGACGACCGTCCATCGGGAAGACCTAGAGCCAACATCAAGATCTGACCGTCCACGTGTCAGCACAGCAGCGAACCATCGCTCACACGCCGTCCACTATGCACGGAAATCGAGGCGACGCCGTAATTATCTCCACGTCGCGCGTGACCAGTCAACACAAAGTCAGAAGGTGGGACCCATGTTCGTCCAGTCACGTCATCTCTGGCGCCGCAGACGCTGGAGGTCACCGATCGTCAGCACTGACGTCATCAAAAGCTATTCTAGCAACGGTTACAATTCTTCGGCTACACAGCTAAGAGTACTCACTCGAATCTACGATTCGACTAACTACTCGGGGGGCTACTCCTATCAGGAGCGCTGGCCGCACACCCGAAAAATAATCAAAACACTATACCATGGAACTATTCTTCGAGTCCTACGTCGAGTCTGCAACTCCACTACGGACTCGGGGGCTACTCCCATAGGGAGGATGGATTCAAGCATCCGAAAAAATTGTGTCCTACGGACCTGAAGCCAAACAACGGCTGAATTAAAGTCTCTGCTCGAGTCTACGACTCGAACAGACACTCGGGTGCTACTCCCATAGGGAGCGCTGGTCATGCACCCTATGAATTCTTCGACTGTGGTCCTTCGGATCAGCATGCAAAAACTTTTCGGCAACTCTGCCCCAATTAACGCTAAGTGAGTAGCATCCTCCTTAGCCACCTGAAACACCTCCGCGGTGATAAACATTCGGATGTTGCGTCTACGACACAAAGATAAGACCTATAAATACCATCTGATGGCCTGGTAAAGCACACGACTGCGCTCTGCTAGTAAAAATCCGTGCCAGCAGGCGCGATGAAAAATCCCGACGGACGCATTGGGTACATCATTTAAAATTCACTGGAATTCCACTCCTGTAAGTCCTCTGCGGCCTGAGTCGAATTACGCCAGCATACGTTCCGGGTTCGAGTCGAGGGACTCGAATCTGAAGAAGATCGTGTTGTTTTGTCCTAAGACAGTTAACTGACCCTAATCTATCGGGAGAGTCAGGCACACGCATCAACAATCTCTACACACTCAAATCATTCCCTAGACAAACAGAGAGAGCTGCACCCGAAGGATTAAAGAGTCCTCAGCCGAATCTACGATTCGACTGAACACTCGGGGGCTATTGACATGGTTATACCCTGCGGGTACATGATCTTAGCATACCTAGTCTAGCCCAAGGAAGGCCCACGAGAACATGCGCCAGCCCATGAAGACTTTCGGGTGGCCAGGGCCCATGACGCCTTCGGATCCTTGGAGAACAAGACTAGAGTAGACAGAATATTCAAAAGGGGCAAACCCTAGAACCTATAACCGACTCGATCTGTGTCTGAGACCTACCTATCTCTATATAAAGGCTAGGAGGGCACGACGAGGAGGGCACTTCGCATACCACCGCATACACACCTCCACGCCAGATTGCATCTGCGCACCCCTGTACTTTCGGTTCCGCCGTAATCAAGAGCAGACAAGCAGGAGTAGGGTTTTCCCTCCGGGGGCCTGAACCTGGGTAAACCTCATGTCCCCTTGTTCCTTCTTTGCTAATCGTTCCGCGGTCTCTAGCATCCCCATCTTCTCCAAAACCCAAGCTCATAACAATGGGCATTGACGAGATTAAACCTCGTCAGAAAGAGCTTGAAGTTGCTCATGCTTCTTTTACCAAGGACCTTGAGCACCTTGATAAGTCTAGTTTGCTTGTCAAGCGTGAGCTCATAAAACTTGGAGAGAACCATGATCAACTTCGGTGTCCTATGAGAAGGCTCTTGGTACATTGAAGGATCCAATTATTGTTGAAAATGATTCTTGTACCTCTAACTCTACCTTTGATCAAGCTCACTGTTGGGAATATGCCCTAGAGGCAATCATGTATGATGAGATTTCCCATTGTATTCATAAAGATATTAAGTAGTCCTTGTATAAACATCTTATGTGTATCATTGAATATGTGATTCTGTTGTGGAACTATGCATTCATGTTGTTTGTAATAAATATCCTTGGTCATTGAGGTTGTGCTGGACACACAACTTAGACCAATGTGAAAGTTGGCTTGATGACTCGGTTCCACTTGTCATGGACATGGAGATGCTATTCCAACTTACACAGACTAGGCTAAAGAGTTTAGCGAGTCGGATTGACCCATATTGAGGTACAACGAACTAGCTGTCATTTGTATATCTCAATCAATGTAATCCTTAGACCTGAGGTTGTTGCATAGTCCGAGTTGAGGATCACCGACTTAGGTTCTGTCAAACACTGATCCGTAACTGGGAAGTTATAAAGGCAGGGTTCGGGTCGACTGAGAATCAAGCTGCGTGATGTGAATAACCAAGATGGGATTTTGCCCCTCCACTCGGAGAGATATTCTCTGGGCCCTCTCGTGAGATATGATTCGGAAAGCATGGCCATGCACGACTCGGTTAAGTGTTAACCGAGGCGATCGACTAAGAGTTAGTCGGGTGAATCACTTATCTCGGATCGAGAAGAGAGTCGGACTATTTAAGGGATGACATATATTCGCCTATAGTCTGACAAGGTATATCGTGAGGCAAAAGGGACTCGGACGTAAGTCGCATTGGAAAGGCAGGTCGTCATGACTCTTTGGTACTTGGGAGTCGGCACGTTCTGCTAGGAGCCGCTACCGACTGATCGATTGTGAGTCGGACTCCAATCGTGTCCAAGTAGCCATGAGCTTGCGGGGTCACACACTTAAGAGCGGGAGCAAGTTCGGATAGGATCTGAACATGTAATCTGGTTGGGTTGGACCTAAAGCTGATTAGGACTGAGTTAGTGAGTTGGACTCACGGTGACTAGTGTTATATGGGCTTTAGTGAATGGGTCGCGCGAGCAGATCCCACGTTCACTCCCTATATATAGTGGAGCACCTTAACCCAAAAAGGTTAATCGTTGTTCGGTTAGGTCATTCCATAGCAGTCCAGCCGTCGTCACGAACCTAGCAGTTCGCCGCCGGCGCTCCTCCTTGTACGTGTGGATACCAGCAGAGGTGATGTGCGATCAGCACCAGGACGATCAGATCGTGAGGACTGCACTGCATCAACTGACGTGCTTCATCAGTAATCCGCAACCGCGCGTCTAGTGGTAAACCTCGTGGCCTTCTACCTCAGCTAGATCTTGGGATCACCACGTTAGAGGAAAAAGTTTTGTTTTATCTCTGCGTGGCCCAACACTCACCTCATTGAAGAGAATAAGAAGTTGAAAGAGCAACTTGAGAAAGAGCGCCGTGCACCTACCTACAAGGGAAAGATCCTAGATGAGATCTTATCCCGTTAAAATACGAGAATTTCCAAGGAAGGTGTTGGTTTTGATCCAAAGAACAACACGAGCAATGCCATTTCACCAAAGAAGATAACCTTTGTAAAATAAGGTGACAAGGTGGTTGACCAAGTCAAAAGGAATGTGGTGAATGGGGGAGCCATGAGGGGCAATCCCAATCACAAGTATGTGGGAAAGTCTAATCCTCCCTATGTGCTATGTAAGGGCACTCAAGGAGATGTATATGTGAAATATGTTGGCCCTCTAAATGGTTATGCTTATAGGTGGTACTCAATTTGGGTACATAAGGATCTTGTTGCTAATGCTAGGGGACCCATTACTCAATGGGTTCCTAAATCAAAGAATTGATTTTGTAGGGTTATGCCTCCGGTGGATCAAAATGGGTGTTTGATAGTGGATGCACCAATCACATGACCGGAGGTAGAAGTGGGCTTGAACAATTCATTCATGATGTCAACTCAACGTCAAGCATCACATTTGGATATAACTCTAAAGGAAAGGTACTAGGTTATGGTAAGTTGTTAATCTCCACGGTTTTGACTCTAGAGACCGTCTTACATGTTGAAAACCTTAGTTACAACTTGCTTTCAATTAAACATCTTGCGGATGCCGGCTATGACTCCTATTTCTCTAGAACTTTTGTGAAGGTCTTTAGGGGTGATGATCTCAGCTTGGTTCTCATTGGACACGTGGAAGACGACCTTTATGTGGTCGACCTCTTCAAAGAGAGACAATCTCTTCCTACATGTCTAATGGCCAAGGCTGACAAGGGATGGCTTTGGCATCGTCGCCTAGGTCATGTCAACATGAGAAATCTCAATCTACTTCTAAAGGGTGAGCATATTATTGGACTAACCGGTATCTCCTTTGAGAAAGATCGTGTGTGTAGTGCTTGCATTTCAGGAAAGCAAATTGGGAAGCATCATCCTTCTGTTACCAAGGTGGCCACGTCAAGACCATTGGAGCTTCTCCATTTGGATCTCTTCGGGCCATCAACATAAGACTCCCTTGGTGGAAGAAGATATGGTCTTGTCATTGTTGATGATTACTCAAGGTACACTTGGGTCTTTCTTCTCAAGACAAAGGATGAGACCTTCAAGCAATTCATGATCTTCGCCAAGCAAGCTCAACGCACTCATGGAGTGGAGATCAATACCATTAGAACCGACAACGACACCGAGTTCAAGAACTACACCATGCAAGAAATTGTTGAAGATGAGGGGATCAAGCATGAATTCTCAGCTCCTTATACCCCTCAACAAAATGGTGTTGTTGAAAGGAAGAACCGGACAATCATTGAGATGGCAAGAACAATGTTGAGTGAATTCAAGTCCCCTCACAATTTTTGGGGAGAAGCTATTGCTACCGCGGTCCACTACACGAACCGGCTCTTCCTCCGTGCTCCCTTTGACATGACTCCATAAGATATTATCAGAAGTAAGAAGCCCAATGGCAACTACTTCCGTGTCTTTGGATGCAAGTACCTCGTCAAGAACAAAAAGGAAAAGCTCGGTAAATTCGAATCTAGAACTATAGAGGGTATTTTTGTTGGTTATGCGGAAAACTCTCATGCCTATAGATACTACAACAAGACCAATGGTAGTGTTGAAGTATCTTGTGACGTGGAGTTTTTGGAGAATAATAGCCCCCATGATGGGCAAGTTTCTTCTCGTGATGTAGGAGATGGTGATTCTTCTCAAGTCATCAAATTGATGGGTATTGGACACATCTTGCCCACCGAGTCTCACATTCATGTTCAACAAGATGATGGGGGAGAATCAAGCTCAACTCAAGAAGAGCCAAGCTCTACCCAAGTTGAGCCATCAAATGCATCACAAGATCAACATCTCACTCAATATGCCATGCAAACCGAAGAACAAGAACCAGGCCCTCAAACCCTTGAGCAAGACCAAGTAGAAGATCAACCTCCATCTCAAGGCCAAGCTCAAGATGGTGTCAATGATCAAGGCCCCTCAAAAGATGAATTTGTTGATCATGAAGGCACAATTCAGAAGATTAAGGCCGCCTCCATTGCAAGTGGAATTCAAGTCAACAATATCCTTGGAAGCATACCAAGAGGGATAGAGACCCATGCCAAGAATAAGAACCTCACAACCTTTTGTGGGCATCATGCTTTTGTGTCCAACTTTGAGCCCCTTAAGGTTCATGAGGCTTTGGAGGATCTGGATTGGGTCATTGCCATGCAAGAATAACTCGAGTGTTTCACCCGCAATGAAAGTATGGTCTCTAGTGGAGAGGCCTAAAGATCATCGCATCAATGTCATTGGGACCAAGTGGGTGTTCAATAACAAGAAAGATGAGAACGGGGTCGTCACAAGAAACAAAGCAAGGTTAGTGGCGCAAGGGTATGCCCAAATAGAAGGTATTGACTATGAGGACACATGTGCGCCCATTGCTCGTCTTGAAGCTATTCATCTTTTGCTTGCTTATGCATCTTTCCATAACTTCAAGCTTTATCAAATGGATGTGAAAAGTGCATTTCTTAATGGCCCCTTGAAAGAGGTTGCATATGTAGCTCAACCCCCGGGTTTCGAAAACACACGCTATCCCAACCATGTGTATCTACTCCATAAGGCTCTCTACGGACTAAAGCAATCTCCTCGTGCTTGGTATGAGCACCTTAGGGATTCTCTACTCATGGATGGGTTTAGTGTGGGTAAGGTCGATTCCACCCTTTTCACCAAATGGGTTAAAGGGGGTGGCTTATTTATTGTTCAAATCTATGTTGATGATATTATCTTTGGTGGAACTAACGAATCTCATAACAAAGCTTTTTCCGAGTTGATGACTATGAAATTTAGGATGTCCATGATGGGGGAGTTGAAGTTCTTTCTAGGCTTCATCATAAAGCAACTTCCTCATGGCACTTTCATCTCTCAAGAGAAGTACATTAAGGATATGCTCAATAAGTTTGAGATGGCCAAGGCTAATCCCATGAAGACACCCATGCCACTAAATGGACAACTTTGGCCTTGGAGTAGGTGAGAAGGATGTGGATCAAAAGGTATATCGTTCTATGATTGGTTCCTTGCTCTACCTTTGTGCTTCTAGGCCGGATATCATGTTAAGTGTTGGAATGTGTGCTCGTTTTCAATCCTCTCCCAAGGAGTGCCACTTGATGGCGGTCAAACGGATTTTTAGGTACCTTGGTCTCACTCCTACTCTCGGGCTTTGGTATCCAAAGGGGTCAACCTTTGAGCTTGTTGGCTATTCAGATGCCAATTGGGCAGGCGATAAGGTTGACCAGAAATCAACCTCCGGGGCTTGCCAATTTATTGGCCGGTCGTTGGTAAGTTGGTCTTCCAAGAAACAAAACTCCACAGCCCTATCCACCGCCGAAGCCGAATACATATCCGCGGCATCTTGTTGTGCTCAATTGTTATGGATGAGGCAAACCTTGAAAGACTATGGTGTGTCTCTTGGTACGGTGCCTCTTCTATGTGACAATGAAAGCGCAATACAGATCGCCAACAACCCCGTCCAACATTGCCGCACCAAACATATTGACATTCCCCACCACTTCCTACGTGACCATGTTGCAAATGGTGATATCAATCTCACTCATGTGGGTACGATGTTCCAATTGGCCGATATCTTCACGAAGCCCTTGGATGAAGCCCGGTTTGTCATGTTGAGGCGAGAACTCGGTATCCTAGATCCCCAAAACTTGGATTGATTTTCTTCTTGCACTATATTCTTGCTCTTAACGTGCTATGTAGCCTAGTTGTGCAACACATGTAGGGATAGCCATCTTACCATGCCTTGGTTTGATGCATACCTATGTGTGCAACATAAATTGATCTCGTGTCATGATATGAGTCCAAGCATCTATCTTTGAGGCGCCATGACACATGTGCTTAAACATAGAGGGAGAAATCTCCCGCAATCTCCTAGCCTCCTTTGCATCTCAATGGTTTCCATCATGAGGCTTTTTGAGTTTGATCTTCCCTCTAGCTCTTGATATCCTCGAATCATGCCTATTGTTGCTATTTGTGAGGATGAAATTGGTTCTTTCCAATAGGCATGCCTAGATCACCTGCTTCCTCTACCCTTTTAGAGTCTACTATCTTCCTCTACATGCACATGCCATCCTCGAAAAAAAATCTGAAAATTTTTCGGTGTCTTTTCTGTTGTTCGGTTTTTGGCCCGGTTGAACTGGCTCCCAGACCGGACCGACCGGTGCCAGCATCGGAAAACCGGACTTGAACCGAAAAATCCGGTTATACTAAACCGAGTCTATCCGAAGCTCGTGTCAGTACCGCTTTCCGATTGGGTTCCGGTTTTCCGACCTGAGGACCGGACTATCCGGTTTGGATCTCGGTTGAACCGAACTTAAAACCGAAATTCAGATCTGTTTTTTTTTCTCTTTTATCCCTCTTCTCCCTGGTCCCCCCTCCCACAGTTCCCTTTCACTTTCCCCGACCCTTCATCCTCCATTATCGCCCCTCCCCACTCTCCCCTCCTCTCCTAGGGTGATTCCACCCCTCGAATCCATAGATCGGGCCACCATTTCGTGAGGAAGGACTTTTGGAGGCTTTTCACCAAAGGAATTTCTTCATCTCGTGGTGGTTCGGGAGCTTTTTGGTGTTCCTCTTCCTCAAGGGCTCTTTGGTGCTTTCCTTCATGGGAGGCCATGTCCTCGAGTACCCCCTTTTCTCTCTCTCCTCGTGTCCTTCTCAAATCCTTGTGTTTTTCTATACATTTTGTTGGATTTGACAAGTTAGGGGTCCACCTTGTTCTTGTTTTCCACCCTCGTTCCTCCATGTCCTACCCGCTCTGCTTAGAACTGTATTTGTGCAAGTACTTGAGTCATTAGTAAGATTTTTTACATTGCATAGTTGGCCTTCGTGGATCTCGGTTTGCCATCCGGTTGATCCGGCCGTAGCACCGGACTGTCTGGTCCGAGTCTGGTTTTCTGGCTGTGACACTGGACCGTCTGGTTTTGGATTCGGTTCAACCGACCCTGGCACGGGACCATTTGGTTCTGGAACCGGTTTTTCTGGCCCTGGCACCGGACCTCTCTGCAATGTCTTCTGTTTTACCATGCACTTGCCCAAATCCAAGTTTTTTTTCTCCCATATTTCCCTCTGGCATGTGTACTTATCTCTGTGCTCCCCAACCTCTCTCTCTTTTTCACATGTGAAGATGTTGATTCTGCTGGTGATGAGTATGTGCCTGATAGTGAGTATGTGCCCGAGGTAGCTAACAGGATTAAGCGGGCTCGTCGCAACACTCAGTCTGTGCAGCATGAGCCTGAGGGTAGCGCTCGCTCTGGGCGCATCAAACTCAAGGCTAACAGGGGTAAGCAACAAGCTTCTCAGGCCGAGGCTGAGGATGTGCCTTGTCAAAATCTGAAGGGTATGGAGATTGGTCAGTACCGGGCTCTCTGCAAGCAGAATCCCTATCGCTTCAAGCAACGCACCTATAGAGGATTTGACAAGAAATTTTGGACCAAGACTCAGGCTATGATGTGGGATCACATTTACACTCCGTTCCGGGTCACTCCTTGTGGCCACATTCAAGCTCTCAATCTAGAGTGGTTCAATATGTATGAAGCCTCTGATTACTTCTATGTTGATGAAGCTTTGAGGAAAATGGATCTGTTCGACCTCGTCTGTCTCAAGGAGGACTACTTCCCTGACTTCATTCGTCAGTTCTTTTGCACAGTCTATTTTCATGATGATGAGGATCGCACTATGACTTGGATGACTGGCACGCGGCGTTTTCAGGCTGCTTATGCTGATTTGGTCGATGTCATGGGCTACACCGGTGGAGGAGGAGGCTTCTCTATTCACAGTGAGAAGGTAAAGCCTGCTGAGACTCTTGCTTTCTGCTATCCCAATGATTCTCAGTGGAGTCCTCCGTGCATGACTGGCATGTATTACTACTATCATACATTGGCCAATATCTTCTTTCAGTCCCTTGTTCCCCGTGTTGGAGATTCCACTAACTGCCGTGGGTATATTTCCAACCAGTTGTACTATTGTCACCCTGATCTGCTGAGGAAGATTGATGATGTGACTTTGTGTACTGTGAGCTGCGGCAGGCTGCTTTGGCAGGATGACTCCCACTTTCTGCGTGTACGTTTAGAAGCTGCTCAATCGGGTGGTGTCGCCTGGTGTGATGGTGGGCGAGCGAGAGGAATAGGAAATTATTAATCTTTGTCTTAGTTCCCACACTCCTGATGTTCCTGGGATGCGGCCTCCTGAGCACCGCACCAAAGCTGCTCATGATCCTCAGCCTTCTTTTTCTACTCGGGCTGGTTCTCGTCGTCCTGTTGGTGAGTCCTCTCACCCAAGGCCTAAGGGTGGTGCTGCCAAGTTTTTCAAGAGGCTCTTCCAGATGTGCCGTTCTACCTATGATGTGAGTCACAAGGCTTTGGAGATGAGCCAGGAGACTAGGCGCCGCCACAATGAGTTTCTGGCGACCCAGAATGTCACTCCTCCACCAGATGGTCCTGAGATGGCCCCTGCCCCCTATGTCAACTATGAGATGCCTCCTCTTAATGATGCTATGTTCTATGGCTACTTCCCCGGTCAGTTTGCTCCCAGTGGACCCTCTGCTCTGGGTAACGTTGATGATAAGGACAATGATGATGCTGTTGATAGTGCCGAGTACTCTGAAGAGGAAGATGTCCCAGTTCGGCCTCCTCCGTCGTTCTTCTAGTTGGACTGCGTTAGCATCGCTCTACTCCTCTTCATTTTTGGTGTCTTTATGCCAATGGGGGAGAAGAGTAGAGTTCTATTAGTTATCTACGGGTTCCTTGCCGGGTTTTTTCTGGGGTTCACCGTTAGCACAATGCCCCTTGCTTTATCATTGCTTCTTATGGCATTGTGCTTTCCCCTTTGATTTTTGTATGAACTATCTGCTTTCTTTTCGTCCGTTGGACAAGTTTGTGCTATGTGTGTGAACCATGGATATTTATATTATGTTATGACTATGTCTATTATTGTTTATAATATCCTTGAGAACTCTAGCTCGGTTTGTCATCGCCAACCAAAAAGGGGGAGATTAAAAGGGTATTTTACCCTATACTATTTTTGGTTGACAATGACACCGTGGTTAGAGTGGACTAATGCTACTTCTAGTGTCTTACACAGGTTCTAGTCCGATGCTGTGATGAAAGGTCATCGGATACCCCCCCCCCCAATTTGATAACGAAGCTTCGCACCGGAGTTTTCCCTTTTTATGTAATTTGAGTCCGGTTAGGAGCTCCACACTATTAAGAGGGGTTCTCTCGATGAGCTTGTTGGGGATGATCACCTAAGCCATATACACATCCCATTCTCCTACCTAATCCATCACCAAAGAGAGAAGAGAAGAAATCCTATCCATGAAGCCCTTTTCTGTAGATCCGGTTTTCAGACCGGTTGGACCAGCTCCCAGACCGGACCGTGCGGTGTCAGGATCGGAAATCCGAACTCAAACCGGGTTTTCCGGTTTACTTACTCCGAATCTATCTGGGTCTGGGTACTGAGAGCAGATTCGGTTTTAGTCCGGTTTTCCGGGCTGAGGACCGGACTGTCCGGTGTGTGAACTGGTCCAACCGAACTTAAAACCGGACCTTGCAATTTTGGCTTAAAACGGCTAATTTTTATCCTAGAGTATAAATATCCCTTCTTCCAGCTTGAGTAGGTTAGGCATTCAGTTTATATCCTTCTTGAAGCTCTCTCTCTCCCCCATTATTGAAACACAAAAGCTTGAGGATCTCCCATTCTACCCAACCAAATCCAAATCCCTTTGGTAGAAAGGAAGAGGAGGTCCTAGTCTACGTTTCCACCAAGCCAAAGTGCATTCCCCCTTGAGTTCATTGAGTTAGCTTGTTACTCTTGGGTTTGTGGGAAACCCTAGGCAGCTAGGGTCGCCCGAAGGCATTCGGCTTGTGATTTGCTCCGTGGAAATTTTGTGAGGGTTTGGAGACTACCTTAAAGTCTGCCACGAGTAAGTGAGCTATTCCTTGGTGGGATAGGCTCGGAGAAGAAGGTGAGCCTTTGTGGCGCGTGAGGAATCCTTCATGAAACCTCACACCTCTCCAACGTGACGTAGCCCCCTTCCCAAAGGTGGTGAACACGGGAATACATCTTCGTCTCCGCGTGCTTCGGTTATTCCTGAATCGATCTCTTACTTGTGTTGTTTACCTTGTGATAGCCTTCGAGCATGAAGTATCTTGTGTATCATCTAGGTTGCCTCACCTAGTTTGCATTTAGGCTCACTTATATTCCGCAAAGCCTAAAACTTGCAAAAGATTATAAAGAATTTTGTAGAAACCTATTCACCCCCCACTCTAGGTTAACCATCTTACACTTTCAACGTGTCCTCTATGCGTACCCTAGGGAGTTTTATATAGGCTCACCTCGCTAGGGTTTACAGGTCTTCAACCGAATTAGTTAAGGATTCAGAGGGTTCTTGACCTAATCCGACTAGGCCTAGCTACGCTTCTGGGCCTCCAGCTTCCAGTCGCCTGAGTCCGCGCCAAGTCTCGATCCAGTCGCCGTCCTGTAGGCCCACTCACTGACATCTTGGGCCAATAGGAAACGTCCTGCTGGGTATACCCCGGTAGGCATATCCCCATCACTGCCCGTTAGTTTGCGGGTGCACCACGGAGGCGTATGATATGTTGATCCCAAGGCCTTCGCAGAAGTCCTGGAATTCTTTGGAGAAGAAGTTCGACCCATTGTCCGTGATGATGTTGTGCGGCACGCCGAACCTATAGACTATGGACTCGAAGAATTTGACGGCCGTTTTGCCCTTGTGGTTGGTGACGGGCATGGCTTCGATCCACTTGGTGAACTTGTCGACTGTGACCAGGAGGTAGACGTGGCCTCCTTTCGAAGATTTGCGCAGTTTGTCGATCATGTCGAGGCCCCATTGGGCGAAGGGCTAGGCCAAGGGTATGTGCCTAAGCTCCAACCCTGGAGCATGTGGTTTATCCGCAAACCTCTGGCAGCCTTTGCACCTCTGGACGATGTCCTTGGCATCGTTCATGGCCGTTGGCCAGTAGAATCCAGCTCGTAGAGCTTTGGCGACGAGGGCGCGGCTGCCCGCGTGATGGCTGCAGATGCCCTCATGGATGTCTTGGAGGATGGTTTTGCCGTCGTCGATGGTGACGCACCTTTGGAGTACACCCTAAATGCTGCGCTTGTACAGCTCGTCATTGATGATGGTGAAGGCCTTGGATCTGCGAGATATGCGTCGGGCATCTGTCGGGCCATAGGGAAGTTCTCTGTCTATCAGGTACCAAAGGTATGGCTGCGTCCATGTTTCTTCAATTGCCATGACCTGCATCAGGTTGACCAATGCGACCTCTGTCGAGCTTTTCGGGTCCTTCCTGTCCTTCGGATAGCGTAGCCCCCGAGTGCTCTGCTTCTTCTGGTGATCCCTTGGGGAATTTCCTTTTGATGGAAGGTACGCAGATTTGTTCGAGGAACACACCTGGTGGCACGCGCGCGTAGGTGGAGCCGATGTTGGCGAGTCTATCAGCCTCCTCGTTGCTTTCCCTTCCAACGTGGCGAAGTTCACAGCCGTCAAAGTCTCCTTTGAGTGAGTTATAGAGTGCGCGGTGTTAGCGGCGTGTGCGTCGCACTCGTTCATCATCTGTTGGATGACGAGGTTCGAGTCACCGTAGATGACTAGGCGCGTTGCGCCACAGATCTTGGCCATCCTCATGCCATGGATGAGGGCCTCGTATTCGGCCTCAATGTTGGAGGCGCGAAATTTCATCCAAAGGACATATTTCATCTTATCACCCTGCGGGGACGTCAGTATGACGCCAACTCCTGCTCCGGCTTCGCGCTTGGATCTGTCAAAGTGCATTGTCCATGACTGCGTCTTGTCCGGGGTATCCGGCAGCTGGAGCTCCATCCAGTGGATGAGGAAGTCAGGGAGGACTTGAGATTTGATCGCATGGCGCTTCTCGTAGACTATGTCCAGAGGGGATAGCTCGATGCCCCACGGGGCTACGCGTCCTATAGCTTCGGGGTTGTTCAGGATGTTGGATAGTGGCGCCTCATTGACGACCATCACCTGATGCTCCTAGAAGTAGTGGCTCAACCGAAGAGTTGTCATGAACACGCCGTAGGCGAGTTTCTGGTAGTGAGGGTACCTCTGTTTTCTTGGCATCAATACCTCGCTCAGATAGTAGATTGGGTGTTGGACCCCATGGGTCTTGCCATCTTTGGGTCGTTCGACCATGAGCACGGTACTTACCACCTGATGCGTGGCTGCTATGTATAGCAGCAGAGGATCGCGCTCCTTTGGTGTGACCAGGACGGGCAAGGTGGAGAGCAGTCGCTTCAGATCTTCGAATGTGTCGTCTTCTTTAGGTGTCCACTCGAATTTTTCTGCTTTGCGTAGCAGTTGGTAGAAGGGTAGGGCCTTCTCACCCATGCGGCTGATGAATCTTCTCAGTGCCACGATGCGTACGGCTAGCTGCTGGACACCTTTGAGGTTCTTCAGCTTCTCCATGGCCAGTCGGATTTTCTTCGGATTCGCCTCGATCCCTCATTGGGAGATGAAGTAGCCAAGTAGTTGGCCAGATGGGACGCCGAAGGCGCACTTTTCTGGGTTTAACTTGATCCTGTAGTGACCGAGGTTATCAAATGTCTCGCGAAGATCGTCGACCAGTGTATTGGCCTCCCTTGTCTTGACGACTATGTCATCGACATAGACCTGTATGTTGCGGACGATCTGGTTCTTCAGGCATGCTTGCATGCATCGCTGGTACGTGGCACCTGCGTTCTTCAGCCCGAAGTGCATTGTGTTGTAGCAGAATATTCCGAACGGCCTGATGAACGCCGTTTTTTCCTGATATTCGACCTTCAGTCGAATCTGATTGTAGCCTGAGTAGGCATCGAGGAAGGAGAGTTTCTTGCATCCTGCAATCGAATCGATTATTTGATCGATCCGGAGGAGAGGGAAGTGGTCCTTTGGGTAGTGCTTGTTGAGAGACGTGAAGTCCACGCACATCCGCATGATGTCCGTGTCTTTTTTTAGGGACCAGCACAGTGTTGGCTAGCCACTCGCTCTCCTTGATCTCCCAGATGAAGTCGGCGTCGAGCAGTCTGTTGACTTCGACTCCGATGGCTTCTTCGGCCCGTGGCTCGGACAATCGTCGGATGCACTGTTTGACGGGCTTGGCGTCTGGAAACACATTGAGTGCATGCTCGGCGAATTCCCTGGGAACTCCTGGCATGTCTACAGGACACCATGCTAAGATTTCCCAGCGCTCATAGAGGAATTCAACGAGCGCGCTTTACTATGCGGGGCTGAGGTCATTGGTGATCAACACCGTCTTGGAGGCGTTTGTCGGGTGGACCTGTACCTTTTTCGTGTTGACTGTTGAGTCGAACGACATGTAGGGTGCGTTTTGCCTGGAGACTGGGGGTGCCCTGTTGTCTGTCACCTCTCGAAGCCTTGTGAGCTCCTCTTGCATGCCGAACGACTGGGATATTCTGTTGAAGTCTCTGTCGCAATGGTCGGATCGGGTGAAGCTGCCCTGGATCGTGATGACGCCCCTAGGTCCTGGCATCTTGAGTAGCAGGTACGCATAGTGCGGTACTGCTAGGAACCTCGCGAATGCCACGCGCCCTAGGATGGCATGGTATTGTGATGGCCAGTCCACCACTTCGAACTCGAGCCGCTCACACCGAAAGTTTTCGGGTTTGCCGAAGATGACGTCGAGCCATATATTTCCCAGGGGAAATATGCCCTTCCCTGGGACTGTGCCATGGAACGTTGTGTCGGATTGTTCCAGGCTGCACAGCAGGATCCGCATTGTTGCTAGGGTGCTAGCGAACATCAGGTTGATGCCGCTGCTACCGTCCATGAAGACGCGGCTCATCTCGAATCCTTTGATCCATGCCTCAAGCACCAGGGCAGCATGTCCTGGGCGAGGGGTCTGGCGGGGGTGATCCGAACAACTGAATGTGATGCAGGACTCCGAGCCGCTGAGGTACTCAGGGATGGCGGGTGGAGCGGTCACAACCAGGCTAACTTGGTAGGTGATATTCTTTTGCACCTTGTTTGTTGGGCGCGCTATTTGGATCATCAGGGACCCTTTTGGCGCGGGGTACCCGTTTACACCGTTGTTCTGCACGGGCGCGATTGCTTGATTCGAAGGTCCCATGGGTGGTGGTGGAGGAGCTCCGTGGGCGATGTCTCCTGGTGCAGGTGCAGGTCCAAACCCGGGGTTCAGGATCTGCCGTCGCATCTGGGTGAAACCCTCACCGAGTTTCTGGAACTCGCGGTAGTCCTTTAGCATGTGGCTGGCCTTCTTTTTGCCATCCTGCTTGTCGATGTAGAAGTGGATGATGCATGGGCCCGACAACTTGTCGTATGTCGAGGGTTCGTCGTCGCGGCCGCGGCGCTTCCACGTTTGCGTTGGGCGTCCTCCATCACGGAAGTTGCTTCCACGATATCCGCCGCTGCTGCGGTTGTTTTCGTTGCGGCGTTCGGCGTAGCCAGCCGCAACCATGTCGGGTCCGTCGCGATCATCGTAGACGCGCGATCTTCGCTTGCTACTGCGCTCGTGTCTGCGGCCGTAGTCATCTTCCTCATCCGAATGTGCTCGGTGGACGGAATCCTCGCCATCTGCCCACCTGTTGGCGATGTCCATGAGGTGGTCGAGTGTTTTGGTCTTGACGCGCCCAAGTTCTTCCTTGAAGTCCGGGCGTTTGACGCCATCCTTGAAGGCGTCGATCGTTCTCTCCTCGGATATGTGTGCCGCGGAGTTCTTGATGTTGCACCGACGTAGTATGTATGAGCGAATGGATTCGCCCGTTCGTTGAGTGCAGGCCCGCAGCTCCTCGATCAAGGCTGGCCTCTCGCTGGTGCCCTTAAAGTTTCGGATGAAACTATACGCCAGTTCCTCCCAGCTTCGGATGGAACCTGAGCACAGGATGCTGAGCCAGATCCGGGCTGCGCCTGTCAGCTGCAGCTGAAGGCATTGCAGGGCGGTGTTCTTGTTTCCGCCGTGCAGCTTGACGGACGACAGGTGGTCGCTGAGCCAGGCTTTCGGGTCCTGCATCCCGTCGAACTTTGGAGTGTACGAAGGAAGCTTGAAATTTCTCGGCATTCGCATCCGCCGAACAGATCTGCTGAAGCATCGAGCTCCGCAAAGTTCTCCGTCGTCGTCCTCTTCGGATTCGTCAGAGCACGCGCGTTTGGCACATGCCTTGTCAACCTTGCGCTGGGCAAGGTCGTTTCAAGCGTCGTAGTCGCGGCTGTGACGTCTTGGGATCTTGCGTCGTCGAGGTAGATCATGCTCGTCTTCCTCCTCGTCCGATGCGTGTGTGGGGCTACGGTTGAATCTGACTGTAGCCTTCTTCTTTGGCTCCGTAGGAGCTTCCTCGTGGAGCACAGCTCCGACGAGTCTGAGTCCGAGTCCGGCTAGTGCGGACTTGTGCATAGCTCTCTTAGGGTCCCCCACCGGAGGTGCATGGGACGTGAGATATGTGGTGACTGCCATGATCGCAGCTTGCGGCGTCTTCGGTATGACGTTGACGTTAACGTCCATATCCATGAAGAACGTGTTGAGGGTTCGGGTGACCTCGCGACGTGCAACGGGATCCATGTGCTCTGTGCGAGAGCGATGCTTGTTGGCATTGTTGTCGTGCGAGCTGGATCCGCCAGCGACGGAGAGCGCAGCTTGCCGCGCGCTAGACTCCAAAGCTGCTTCCTTGCGTTTGTTGAGCTCCTCCTGCAGCTGCACCTGCCTGTTGTGCTCGCCGATGAGGAGAAGGTGGTATGCCATCAGCAGGTCCCGTGAAGAATTTACGGGTAGGATCTTGTTGCCCGTTATGGCTTCGCGTGCCTGACGCCAGCCATCCTCGTTGAGGTTGATCCGATTATAGGCGACAACGTCACCCTCGTTGGGCGGGAGGGATGGTTGCCTCCTGTTTCCTCCATTTTCGCCCTCTGGGTTGGGTGGGGGTACGTGGGCGCCCGAACCTGGTGGCTGTTGTTCCATGTCGCTTTGGATGACCACGACGCATTGGTAGCGCCCGCGAATTGGATCGCTGCTGCCATAGCTGTCAGATCCGGAAGCGTAGGTTCCTTCATCCAATGGGGGGCCGCACAGATCTGAGTTGCAGTTGCTGCTATCGTATGACTCGCCTGTCAGTGTTGACGTGCGTAGCACGCTGGGATACGGGGCCCACGAGGCGGGCCTGGTTGATGGCAGTGGCACCCGCTCTAGGAGGCGGAGAGTGTCGGTCTGTCCCACCTGGAAGCATAAGCTCCCAAACAGAATCTCGAGCCCGTCGCCTACGGGCTCGAAATCCTTCATGGTGGCTGGAGAGTGGGCGGTGAAGTCGAAAGCGCCAAAGAGGAGATGGCTCTCCGTCGCCGAGGAGTTATAGATCGCTTTGGTCGGGACCGTCACGATCGCACAATCAGCGCCCCCGTTTCCCACAGATGGTGCCAATTGATGAGGTTTCGACTCGTCAATGCCCATTGTTATGAGCTTGGGTTTTGGAGAAGATGGAGGTGCTGGAGATCATGGAACGGTTAACAGACAAGCAACCAGGGGACACAAGATTTACCCAAGTTCAGCCCCCCGGAGGGAAAACCCTACTCCTGCTTGTCTGCTCTTGATTACGGCGGAACCGAAAGGTACAGGGGTGCGCAGATGCAATCTGGCGTGGAGGTGTGTATGCGGTGAGAAGATGTTCTCCTCGTCGTACCCTCCTAGCCTTTATATATAGATAGTCAGGTCCTAGGCATAGATCGAGTCGGTTACAAGTTAGGGTTTGCCCCTTTTAATATTCTATCTACTAGTCTCGCTCTCCAAGGATCCGAAGAGGCCACGGGCTTGGGCCACCCGAAAATCTCCACAGGCCGTGTATATTCTTGTGGGCCTTCCTTGGGCTGTACCAGGTATGCCAATGTCGTGTACCCGTAGGGTATAACCATGTCACCTAGATCTTGAAGTTACATGTTTAGACTCGTCCATGCAACGCCCGTCCATCCATCTCTATGCCTACCGCACTCGAATCCTACTGTTACCGCTACTGTTACTATTGCTCCTGTTTTACTGCTGCTTGTTGCTTTGATGTTGCTACTACAAACTATTGCTACTGATAAACTTCTGTAAGCAAGAATTATTTCCAGGTGCAGCTGAACTGACAACTTAGTTGTTAAGGCTTGCAAGTATTCTTTGGCTCCCCTTGTGTCGAATCAATAAATTGGGTAATACTACCCGCGAAGACTGTTGGGATCCCCTATACTTGTGGGTCATCACAGCCTTGCGTGCTTGGTTCTGCGACTCGAGCTGCAAAATAGACCGCACCTCGTCGAAGCTAGGGTAAGGTTTCATCAGAGGAATAAAGACAACTTGCTTTTCAAATTGATCGCCGAGCCCGACAAGAAGGGCGTTGATGAGTGCACGATCATCAACGGGATCACCGAGATTCCGAAGTTTGTCGCCGATGGCCTTGATGCGTTGGCAAAAGACGGTTACGGGGAGTCGCCTTGAGTGCTGGTGCGGAGCTCGATGTGGAGGGCGTTGACGCGTGAGTCGGAGTTGTCCTAGAAGAGCTGCTAGAGGGCAACCCAAAGTTGCGCTGTTGTGGCATCGTCAGTGGAGACGAGGTTGAAGAGCTCGGTGGAGATCCGCGTGTAGATCCATTGGATGATGGTGAGATCATCTTTCACCCAGCGCGGATCATAGGGGCGCGATGTCGAGGCGAGATCGATGTGGATACGAAGGCCGCAGCGCCCGAGATGCACGTGAAACAGGTGGCACCCGTGGTAGAAGTTGTGTTTTGGCGAGATCCAAGACGATCGGGATGAAGGGAGAGACTTCGGCGATCGTGTAGGCAAGAGATAGTTGAGGGATTTGTTGGGGTATTTGGCGGGTAGGAGTAGAGGAGCAGGAGGAGGAGGGTGGTGCGCCGGCGGCGCGAGCTTCAGCTGCGGTACATAGCGGAGACGACGGCGGCGGAGGAGGTTTTGGCGGAGGAGCCATCCTAGGTGCGGAAAACCTAGGCGTCTGATACCATGATATTTTGTAAAAATAAGAATTTGTATTGATTTAGATAATATTACAATGTTTATATAGAAGATTGGAGGGGGTCGGCTAGCCTAGGATTAGACTCAAATCGACTTAGGCTAGAGTCCTAAGATAACACAAACACAAACTCTAATAGCCAGGGTGTGCGGCCGGGGACTCACCACACACACACACACAAACACACACACACACATAATATATATATATATATATATATTCGACAAGACTATTCAGAAACACCCCCTTAAGAGGTTCCCAGATAAGCTTATTCAGGAACCCCCCACCTAACTACCCTCCCCCACCTAACCACTTTCTTCCTCGTCACATCTATCCGGCCACCCTCCTCCCCGCCGTCGGACACCTTTCTCCTCACGCGTCGCTGGCCCTTCGGCCCGCGCGCCGCTACGCCCTCCTCCCCGCAGGCCTCCTCCGCCCCTGCGCCGCCAGCCACCCTCCTCCCCCGCGTGTCGCCGGCCCTCTGTCCCGTGCGCCCTCCTCCCCGCAGGCCTCCTCCGTCCTACGCCGTCGGCCACCTTCCTCCCCGCGCATCGACGGCCTTCTGCCCCACGCACCCTCCTCCCTGAAGGCCTCCTCCGCCCCGCGCCTCCGGGCACCAACCTCCCCGCGCGTGCCGGCCTCCTCCATGCTCACCTCACCCGAGCGTCGCCGACCTCCTCCGCCCTACTCGCCGCCGGCCTCCTCCGCACCAGGCGCCACCGTGCCCTCCTCCTCGCGCGCCACCGCAGCCACCTCCGCCCCGCGCGTATCCAACCTCCTTTGCGCCCTCCTCCCCCGTGCGTGGCCAGCATCCTCCGCCCAGCGTGTCGTCAGGAAGTTAACTAGTAGAAAAGAGGGAGTTAACTTGTACAGACGGGGAAGTTAAGAAGGGTCGCAGAAGTTAACTTGCATATGCGGAAGTTAACATTCAGTCCGTGAAAAAACACACACAAAGATCGATTGTCCGTTAGGAAGTTAACTAGCATAGAAAGAGGGGGTTAGCTTGTACACACGGGACAGCTAAAATGTTTACGGAAGCTAACTTGCATAGGTGAAAGTTAAGAAAGAGATAGTTAACTTGCGCACATGAGGAAGTTAAGAATTGTCGCGGAAGTTAACTTACACAGTGAAAGTTAACATTCACTATTATTGTTATATACTGGAAGTTAACTTAGAAAGAAAAAGAAGTTAACTCGTGCTCGCCTGGAAGTTAACAGAGGGTTCCTGGTGTTCACGTGAACAGTAACAGCGAAAACACGAAATATCGATGCTCCGTCAGAAAGTTAACTAGCATAGAAGAGGCAGTTAACTTGCGCACATGAGGTAGTTAAGAATGATCGCGGAAGTTAATATACAGTCCACGAAAACACGAAATATCGATACTCCGTCAGGAAGTTAACTAGCATAGAAGAGGTAGTTAACTTGCGCACATGAGGAAGTTAAGAATGGTCGTGGAAGTTAACTTACACAGTGAAAGTTAACATTCACTATTACTGTTACATACTGGAAGTTAACTTAGAAAGAAAAAGAAGTTAACTCGTGCTCGCCTGGAAGTTAACAGAGGGTTCCTGGTGTTCACGTGAACAGTAACAGGGGTTCCCGAATAGTTATATATATATATGCTATAGTACACAACCGCTGGAAAAAATGGCCTCAAATATTAGAAAAATGGAGCGAGGCCACGATGTTCAGCGATTAGCCGATCGGCATGGATTAGACGATGGATCAATCGGTGGTTCCAACTAGATCATGATTCCAATTGGTAAGAATAAAAATCTACTTTGATGTCGATTTAGGGTTCTTGTTTACTTCAAACTGCCGGTTTCAATATTCGGGCCCCGATCAAAGGAATGCAAATTTAGGTATACTGAATGTTTTATTAATATTACCTGATATTTACCTTCACATACATCATGCACAATTTGTACTATTCAATATTTGACCTAAATTTGTTTTTCATCATTGTGTGTTATCATGTCGTCCTCCAGATAAAAAGTCCATCTGGTTATGCTAAAAGGAAAAGAGCGAAAAAGGTGGCTACATTTATACAATAACAAAAGGAGATATTTACAAAAAATTTAAGGCTAATAGTGGTGCTTTGATAAACCCATCAAGAAGAAGTTATTGGATGACATCGACATCTAGCCCATCATAAGTGACTTTGCATGACTTTGCCTCAAGAAATGCTAGAAGAAATTTTGGATGCAATTAAGTGTTATTGGAAACATGTGTTTTGCGCATATAATAATAATTACTCAAATATTATTGTGATGCTTATATTAGGGGCCCTAGTTTTGGTCTCGCCCCGGCCCCTAAAATCTCAGAACCGGACTTGGTTCGCCTAGTATAGGCCGTAGGGTGTTAAGTGGGATACCACGAAAGTCTCACCTTTAGTTTATTTACCAAAATCTAATTTAAATTTTAAATAAAAATTTATACTAATTTTTAGCAAATAAACTAGAAATAAGATTTAGATGAGATCCCACCTAACACCCTAATAAGCCATGTCTGATTGCTAAAACCTCCATTGTAGCTGCATCGATAACAAATTCAACGGAGTCAACAAGAAAATTACCTTTATCATCTCGCATCACAACCCCTGTTGACCCATTCCTAGTATCTTTTTTGATAATCAATACCATATATATTTATACCGACAAATAGTACATGGTAGAGATACACAAGTCAACTTTAGCATTTACAAAATAAAGTCTAAAAGAAAATAAGAAAATCTTCGAGGTCTTCAAATTCTTCTTCTTCCATGACACGATCTTATACTTTCTTGAAGGTAGCCGAAGAAACATGAACATATATGTAAATATCAACGATGGTTCTCTCATAATTTTAATTCGAGCCGCAGTGCCAAGGTTGCGTGCGTGCATGCAACCATTAAAGTAATCAACAAACATCGGCAAGAGTACCAACACGAGTATTCTAGGGTAAATAAACCGAACAGCCTGGTCGACGTCGCCGAGGAGCCGAGAATACGAATCACCATTGTCGAAGACGTAGCAGCCGGGACAAATATTGTGACGATAATCATCCACGCGACAACCATGAGAAAAGCTCCAAAACCGATCAGACGAAGCAAGATCTGAAAGACCGTACCTATAGAACTTGAATCTTATAGCACTATCATTGACGCCGGGAAAAAGATCTCGTCATCGCAATAAGGGCCGAAGATCTCTTATTATGAACGATGCCATCTCCATTGACATACATGTCCAACAAGAAGATGACTACCAACACCTTAAATCTTCAGAAAACACTATTTTTATTGAAAACTCCACTCATAGATCGGATTCCCCACCCCTCCTACCGGCTAGGCCGGCCGAAGGAGGGGGAACCGATCTATGAAGAAGGCGGAGATGGAGGCGACGTCTAGGTCAGAGGAGTGGGAACCCATTCCTAGTATCTTGATTGAAGGCAACATCGACATTAACATAAACAAAACCATCCCGGGCCTTCATCCAAGTACTATCCTTCTATTGACATTTTGGACAAGCTGCATGAGTAAAATTAGCAACCATAGTTTGAATATTCATAATCAGTTGATTCGTCGTAATGATCATCTCCCTCAGATCCGGCATGGGTTTTTTCTTGGGGGATCTTGGAATTTACACACTACAAAGTAATCCACTAGAACACTCCTAGAACGGTCACTTGCGCATGCTTGTGCAATCATATTCCATAGACCCATCTTCGTCCAGATTCCTTTTGCTCCCTCACACAAAAGTAGGGTGTGTTTAATATCTTCACACGATCTTGAGTAGAGAGGATAAGAACTATTCACCTTGAGCATCTTCAACACAAGCGTTAGCGGAAAAAACTGGCAACTTAGCGTGCGCGGGAGTTTTGTCCGTTTCATTAGACCGCGCGAAAAGTGTTGCCGCACACAATCCTGAACGTTATATCTACCGCTCGCGCTATCGCACGTGGCAAAGTCACGACGCGCGTGCAAACCAACCGCTCGGAAACTTCCCCCTCTTCTATGCGCGACACACCCGTTCTGCTGCTTCGCCTCTGCGCGCCACGCAAGCCCACACCGCCACCGACGCCGAGATGCCGCCGCACCGCCGTGGGAACTCCTCCGGCTACGTTGGCGCCCGAGCGCGCCCAACGCGGAACTTCTATGCGGAGATCCGCTCCGGCAAGACACGTATCAGGCTCGGGACCTTCGATTCGGCGCACGAGGCTGCGCGCGTGTACGACACGGTGGCATGGCACCTCGGGCGGCCTCCCCGGTCGATGAACTTTCACAACGTCCACACACACGAGAAGGCGGAGATGCTACCGATGAGGAGCGTCGCCGCCATCACGCCTAGCAGCGTTGGCTCGCGAATGCCGAGAAGGACGAGCGTAGCCGCCTGCTATGGGCGGAGCGCTTTCCGGAGGACTTCCAAGCCGAGGTGAACTTCTACGCCGAACAGGAGGAGAGGACGTAGCGGAGGCGGCAGAACTGCCGCGACAGGCGGGTCGATAAAGCGCGACGGCGCGCCTACATCTTCACGCAGCTGGACAATCCCACGACCCGGGAGGACGACCCGCGTCGGATGGACCTTTGGTCGTCGACGCCGGTTTCCTCCTCAACGGAGGACGACCCCGATTACAGTTGGAAGGATTTTGATTAGTTTCTCCGCTTGCTCGCGCCATCGCGTTTAAGCATGTTTTAGTATAAGTAGTACTAGTTTTTATCATCGTGTTTTATTTTATCGCCGTTGAACACTTGTTTGCCTATAATATAATCCTAATTTCTAGTATTTGTTCTTTGTTGATTTTGTTGTATTTTTCTATCTTCTTTTTTGAGATTGGTGTATTGAAATGTGTTTGTGCTGCCGCGCGCTCTCTGGATTTTGCAGGAGCGCTGTTTTACCGCGCAAAAATTTGTAGCGTCCGATCGAGCGCCGCACGTCCGCGTACGCTGTATACGCTAAAACGATGTTGCTAACGATTTTTAGCGAGCCCTATTTTAGCGCTTGTGTTAGAGATGCTCATGTCTATTTGCCAAAGCAACCATACATGGAACTTCCATGACGAAGGGATGCCATGTACAAGCTACCTCTCTTTTTGTTAGAGGAAAGGAATAAAAAAAAGGTTAACAGGGCATGAAACAGAACTAGCTACGTCTCAAAGCCCATAGAAACCATTTGCAGCCCATATATACGAGCTCAGGACCCCAGGGTTTGGACCCAATACAGCCCAAGTAAAGCCAAGAATAGCATTAGACGGGCCTGATAGATCCACGGGAGCCCATTCGAATCGCTAGGGTTTTGGTTTTCCCCTCCCGTCCCCTCGCCTCGCGGTGGCGATGGTATAAAATCGCAGCCGCTGTGCCCGTCCCCTCTCTCTTTGCCCCTCCCTCCCTTCGACCGCCGCCGCACCATCGACGAAATCCGTAAGGCTTCTGCGCCACCCTCAAACTCTATGCCCCCTCGATTCGTATGCTTCTCCGTTCTAATCCTGCTCATGATTTGTGCTGTTTCCCGGTAGATCTTGCTTAATCTCACGTTTGTTTGGTGGCGTTTTTTTGTCCTGCAGGTCGTCGACTGACCGGCGGCAACCATGAGGTACTTCCTAGCTTATTTCCGCCGCATCGCATCCAATCTGTTCTGTTTTAACGATTGAATCTAGCTAGATAAAATTGTCCACTGCTTCCTGCTGTTGTGCTGTCGAACGCTCTCAGTGTCATAGGATATGTCTTCTGCATTTCATTATACTGCTGCCTGTTGAGCTAGTCGCGGGATCGAGGGAAAGATCAATACAGAAAGAGTACTTGGGTTAAGATCTTATGCCCGAGGTTGAATACCGACTTGTCTAGTATAGAATCAGTAGTTTTGTGAGTTGAGTCTAGATCTTGTGCTTGCAGCTTGCTTGTGTGATTCTAATGATTTAGAATCTACTTGTGCATGCGCAAGTGATTATCTGTTTTGCATCTAGAGTTACTATAATGTGCTTGAGAAATTCAAAATAGTCTTCAAAATGGTCAACTTGATACAATTTATGGCACGTACGGTTTTGTGCTTTCTTAACCTTTGCAGTCAGTTACTATTAAGGGATATATCCTGCTAGGACAGGTTATTAGTTTCCTGAGTATATGTTATATCCTGACAACACTGAGATTTTGAGTTTATTACTTAACAAATGCAGTAAGCTTTCAAGTGAGGCGGTCAAGGATGCCATCACCCAGATTGTTGGGGAGGCCAGAGAAAAGAAGCGAAAGTTCACTGAGACTGTTGAGCTTCAGATTGGTCTCAAGAACTATGACCCGCAAAAGGACAAGCGTTTCAGCGGCTCTGTTAAGCTGCCCCATATCCCCCGCCCGAAGATGAGGGTGTGCATGCTTGGTGATGCCCAGCATGTTGACCAGGTAATAACTATACGCTGCTGTCAGCCTGTGAGCTTGCGTTTTACTGATAAATGTTTGATCATCGTAGATCTATTCTAATTGCAGTTCATTGGCATTGATTGTGCCTTGCATGTCTCTATTGTGTTTCATGTGCTGTATTTTTTTACGTTTCATGTGCTACACTAATAACCTATTTTTCATTAATCTATGGAAAACTCAACTTCCTATATGATACCCTAATAACCTATGTTGATTATTTCATACTAATTTGTAACATGTGCATAGGCTGAGAAATTGGGACTTGACTCCATGGATGTGGAGAGTCTCAAAAAGATGAACAAGAATAAGAAGCTTGTTAAGAAGCTAGCCAAGAAGTACCATGCTTTCTTAGCATCTGAAGCCATCATCAAGCAGATCCCCCGTCTCCTTGGTCCTGGTCTCAACAAGGCAGGCAAGTACTCAATTTCCTTGCATGCTAGTGCTCTTGTATTTTCATGTGATGGCTGCATAAGAAGCGTTGTGCTGGTTCATAGACACAATGCCTTATGCATGTTCTGATTGTTTTTAATTGTGGCTATGTGCATTTCCAGCATTGAGATCATACAATAAAAAAGCAATCAAACTATATTTGTTTCTTGGCCGTTCTATTTTTGTTACAGAGCAAACCACCACAATTTGTTTACTTGCCCCTTGTACCTAAATAAATCTGCTGTACAGTCCTTAAGCTAGCTTACTTTGATAACCCCAGTTTATTTAGAGAGCTGTCTGTTAATATCTGTTTGTTTATACTGCCCTTTTTATATGCTGTTCTGAATGAATCATGTTGATGCCACTACAGGCAAGTTCCCCACACTGGTGAGTCACTCTGAGTCTCTTGAAGCCAAGGTCAATGAGACTAAAGCTACAGTCAAGTTCCAGCTGAAGAAGGTTCTGTGCATGGGTGTTGCTGTGGGTAACTTGTCGATGGATGAGAAGCAGATCCAACAGAACCTCCAAATGAGCGTTAACTTCCTTGTGTCCCTTCTGAAGAAGAACTGGCAGAATGTAAGTCCTGAACTGCAACTACATGTCTTGCTTTTCTGTTTCTTTTTGTCAATGCGTGCGCATAATGAACTTGCTATCGCCAGTATAACACATTTCTGATTGCTTTGATTGGGATGCTGCAGGTGAGGTGCCTGTACGTGAAGAGCACCATGGGGAAGCGTGTCCGGGTGTTCTAAGCGGTCTTGATAGGATACTCTGTACTGTCGACCCGAGTTTGTCTTCGATTTAGATCTGTTTCACTGATGCCAATTTTGTGTTTATCTAAGCGAATATCAGCAAAGTATTCTGTCTCTGGTAGTCTTTTTGAACTTGTTGAGAAATGGAACTGTATTTCTGTTATGATTTTGATTGTTCACGTTGTGCCTCTCCCCATAGTTTTGCTGCCAGCAATTGATATGCAGCCTCAGACTGCTGTCAAAAGCGTTTGATATAAGTACTCCCTCTGTCCCAAAATAGATGTCTTAGATTTGTCAAAATGTGAATGAATTTAGACACTATTTAGTATATAGATTCATTTAAATTTTGAAAAATTCGAGACAACTATTTTGGGACGGAGGGAGTAGTATTTATGGATTCCAGAACTGCAAACCTGAGTTTGAAAGCTAGAACGTTGCCCATAAAATCCCACACGTCTGGTAGATTTCACAGACAAAATGAAGGGGACGACCTCTTGAAACTGTCATAAGATCTGCTGACCTACCTGTACATTTCATATGTTAGATATACTTCTGACATTGTATAGTTTGCCATGAGGACCTAGATGACTGAAGGCAGAACAGGGTATACCATGAAGAAGAGAAAAGTAGATGAATGGAGAACGTAACAGATCTTTTGAGGACTACAGACCAGTGGCATGCGTAGACAAACAATATTTTAGCCCCTTCTGAATGTGATTTATGATCTGAAATGTCTTTGCAACTACTACACGTATTATGTTTCTGATTGCAATACAGCTTCTTATTTTTTTGGTTTGTGTTCTCTAGGTGAGGTGACTACGTTTGTGTTATGATTTGGAATCTTCGCATCGTGCCTGTTCAACAGGTTCTAAAGTACTACTCAGCACGGAACCGCTTCGCTTTCCGCCGCTTTGAGAGTCCCCTGTGAGGCACCGGGCCTCCCCCGAGCCCTTCTTGCTGGAATAGCCGGCGGGAGGCGGCGCCGGAGCGGCGCCGGAGTAGAGGTAGGTAGGTTAGGGAGTCCTAGGTTTATGTTTCGGCATCTTGCCATGGTTTCGTGTCCTGCCGGAAGAGTGGTTGCAGATCTTGTCGGCTGGATCTGCAGCGGTCTCCTTCTCCTTGCTCTCGTCGTGGTGCTTCTCTGGTTGGAGCTAGAGGCGACGGTGAGCGAGGCGGGGAGTTTCTCCTTCAATAAAGCCGTTGGTTTAGTCCCTGTTGACTCCTGCTTCATCTGTCTTGGCATCGCTATCCCCTTCTCTCTGGTCGGTCGTGGCAGCGGGAGGATGGAGGAAGATGGCGGGTCGGCCGGTGTGGTGATGTCGTGGTTGGAGGGGCTGATGGTGTGCATCCATCGAGGGAAGTGGAAGTGTTGGTTCGCTGTCCTTGCTCTGGCCGGCCATAGTGGCGAGGGGAGGTTGTTTGGCGGCGCGCCATCTACTCCTCTCGGATGGTGGTTCGTTCGTGTGCTCACTGGTTCGAGCACATTGAAAGCAGCAAATAGAGAGCATCAACTCCAGCAGCAGATCCATGGAGTTATCTTCGGCGTTTGGAGCCCTCTTCGGCCGGAAAGCAGAGTTCTTCTTCGACGTTTCTTCCTCCGGCGAAGGATCTCCCCTGACCTCAGCATGGGATCCACGCCTGGCGCGGCCCCAAGTGGCATGTTCCCCAGTGGCAACAGCGGTGCCCGTGCTTGCAGATCGACCAGGGACGGGATTGCCTTTTCCTTTTTCTCCCTAGGGTCTTTCCTACAAAATTTACACCCCTTTTTCATGGGGGTCTGAATGTAATATGTAATCCCACCGCTTTGTAATGATATGCTTCCAGGGCCTTCGAGCCCTATCCCGTTTAAAAAAAAACATCGTGGCAATAGAAGGGGGAAAGTATAGAAAAGACAATTATTTTCAATTTCGAACATCTACAACATAAGCGTTTGCCATAAGTTGCACTCAGGGACCTCGTGGTTTTAGAACTGTAAATGGAAGTTGAAAGCCAAATGTCACACACATATGGACAGCCCACAAGCTTGTTTCGTTTATACAAACACTCAAATTCTACAGCTTCTCTTTGTCTAACAGACACCCTTAGATGCTAAGGGACAATGAAGGGGATGACAATCGACAAGAAACTGTCATAGGTAAGAGCTGCCGAGCCAGTGTAGCGCGTATCCTTCTCCTTGAATTTTTCAGTCAAACCCTACACAGTGGGTAGAGTTTCTCAGTAAAGATTTGGAACTTTGCTTACATGGCATTTTAGTAGTTGATAGTTGATAGATGAAATACCTTGACAACCATTCCACATCTTGAAGACGGAATCCCAAGGGGCAAATAAAGAAGAATTCAATTAGTTCTATTGGTTTTAGAGTAATGTCTCAATGAGGCTAAATCATATTGACATAGTTGGGATACTTACTCTACAAAGTTGTCAAAGTCTAGCGCGCCGCGCCGGCATGCACCATCGTTGTAGTTCGTTATGAGGGCTTCGATGACCGAAGGCGGAACTGCATAGCCTAGACCACGAAGAGCTTCATTCAACTCACTGGAGTCGATTTTTCCGCTACGGTCCCTGTCGTATCTGTCGAAAATGCCCTAGATGGTGCCATGAAGAACAGAAATAAGCCCCAGAACTGATGGCAAATGGTTGGAGAAATAACAGATCATACGAGATACAGAACTACAGATCATTGTCATGGATTGGCAAATACTAACTCCCCCTTTGAGTTATCTCCAATTACAAATTAAGCCCCACAACTGATGGTATATGGATGGAGAAAGTAACATATCATATGGCAGATCATTGGCATAGCCATAGGTTGACAAATACTAATATATCAATATGACAGATCATTGACATAGCCATACTATTTTCCCCTTTTGACTTCTCCCGCCATAAATTAAGTGATGGGCAACAATTCCAGCAGCATCATAACATGATTGGGAAAGCCAGCTGTTCCATCCAGAGGAACAGGGTATCCACTCTCGACTAGCACTATTTTTTTCTTAGATTTGATAAAAAAAAGTACACTTGTACTATTCTGCAGATTCCTATACAATGACTACTACAAGTTGATATTTATGTATAATTTAGGTGGTCGAATTGCAGGCGATGCAAAGATATGTATGGAGGAAATGAGAAGCACATATTGGACACTCAATTAAGATGCACATTGTGTTTCAAGATGAAGCATACACTGGTCCAAATTTAAACAATATACTAGCAAACAAAATGGTAGGACTCACCCGCCATTGTCCGAGGCAGTTCCACAGGGATACGAACTCCGCTGGCCCTGCAAAAGAAAAAAGATGCATCAAGAAATCAGTATATATTCTTGTTGGAAGAGGTGAACTGCATCTTTTGGACTGATCAGATGAACATCATCAACACGAAGCAGATTAACAAGTACATTTTGATTTATTTATAAAGCGGTACGAAAGACTATTTCGAGAGAGATTAACATGTACATCCTCTGTTTTATTGTACTACTAGTATGTTTAGTAGAACTACCATCTAAGTACTTGAGAAAGTTTGAGAGCATTATCGATCGGGAGAGACGAACGCAAATTGATCGGTGGTGGAGCTTACCCATGTGGGCCGGCGTGGATGCGCGGGTGTTGGTGAAGAGGGACATGAGGAGTCGGACGGTGCGTATGCTGAAGCGGTGGTACGCGTCGGAGAGCGCGTCCTGCAGCTCCCGCTCGTCGATGCTGCCGCTGCGGTCGCGGTCGACTGCCCAGAACGCGCGCTCCACGTCCGGGTGCGTGCCCGGCGGGAACGCCACGGCTCCTCCTCCTCCGAAACCCCCCATCGACGGCGGGTAGGCGGAGGGACGGTAGCCTCCCTGTCCCTGGCCGTACGGCGACGCGGGCACGGGCGCGGAGGAGGGCGGGTAGCCTCCTCCTCCTTGGGCGTGGCCGTACTGCGACTGCGACGACGGCGGCGGCGGCGGCGCGGGAGGCGCTGAGGGCGCGTAACCGTTGCCCTGGCCGTATCCTGGGCCGTGGCCCTGGCCGTAGCGGCTGTAGCCGGCCATGGCAGGGGAGGCGAGGTCTGTGCGTGGAGGTTGAGGAAGGCGAGTTCCGGTGTCTCCGGTGGCTATCGAAGTGAAAGTAAACTCTCCCGATTCCGGGATACCGAAGACGTTGACGTATGGGGCTCGATCTCTAGTATGCTCGGCCTGTTTCGTTCTAATACTACCGAGTTTCGAGTTTTGAGCATGTGTATATATATACTGCTGAAATGCTGATGCGATGCTTCCTTATTCGGCGTCGTGGTTGCCTTTGACCTGATCCAGAAATAAGCGTGTGTAGGTAGGCTAATTCAGGAAGAAGCCTGCTAGAGCGGTTTGTCACCGTACGTAGCCGCGTCATGCACGAGGCTGGAAGCTGGAAGTTTCTTTTTTGGATGGAGGAGAAGGCGTGCGCGACATGGCTAAGCAACCAGTTAGGCGCGTGTGTTGCCGATTAAAAGTGGGCCAACTTAACTGAAGAAAGTGGACGCACGAACTCCATCGCATCAATCTCATGCTAATTAATCTCGCGCCAAACTTAACAACGGGAGGGCATATGCGGCCTACTTTAACCTCGTACGCGGCTTGATCGATCGATTTTTGTAACAAGCAAAGGTTAATTTAATGATCTAGCAGCACTTGAACTGAAAACACGCTAGACCATTACATTTCTGAAGAGACAAGAGCCATTGGGACTTAGGGTCCGTTTGGTTCAGCTTTTCCAACCTGTTTATACTACAGCAAAGTTAAACGCTAACCAAATGAATGTTTTCGGTATCTGATTTCTTCAACGCGGCCTGCTTTTTCTAGTGTCTTTTCCACCACAAGTCACCACAGGTTGACCCCTGCTTCCACCGCGGTGACTTTCCGTTTCTCGTAATAATTACCCACCAATCTATACTATTAAAAAGATTGAGACCGTTCGTCACCCCTTTGAAAATTTCCGTCTGCCTTGAAAAGACGGTTTTGCCCCTGACTGTTTAAATCTTTTACAACGTATGCCACCGCCAAGTGATACCTGTCCGGCGGGAAAAAAAGTTATTCGCCTCCGCCTCCCCTCATCGGTCAACCTCCCTCCCGAGCGGGATCTCTGCCTGGCCTCCCTCCGATCCCCAAAACTCTCCTTGTTACAATTGCGACAAGAAGATAACGAAGAACGAAAACAAAAACACAGCAAGGGGGACACAGATTTAACGTGGAAAAACCTCTCCAACAAAGAGAGGAAAAAACCACGGGCGCCAGCCAGCGAAACTTCACTATATCGAGGAGTGTTTACAAACGCCGGGGATTTCACAGATGCAACTCACCCAACCGGCGGCTTACAAGGGGTTTATATATCGGTGGAAACCTAGGTCTTCGACGATCCGTACCGTACCGCGGGGGGCTGTCGCCCCCCGCACCCCCCACAGGCGTCCCCGTTGGGCACGGTGGAAACCTAGGTCTTACACTCGGCCCAAGCCTCCCGGCGACGGGCCTCGCTCCACTCGTCAGAAGTTGGCCTATACTTTATAGAATTTGGATCAACATATAACACTCCTCCGCATCCCTCCTGCCCCATGCAAGTCTAGGTGACGCTGCCGATGGCAGCAGCCTCGCCCATCCTCGAACGATCTCCAAGCTGCACCCCTGTCGGCCACCACTGCTGCCCCCGTGCACAGCCCGGAGCGACAACCCCCGCCGCCCTGCCGTTGTTGAGGTCTCGCCGCGATTTGTCTGCCCCCGCGCGTCGCCCCGAATTTCTGCCCCGCGCGCCTCAACAGCTAGCTGACCTCGACCGAGCTCCGCGCTCTGCCCCTACCGACCGACGCTGCTGCCCCCGCGCATAGCCCAGAGCGGCCACGCTCGCCGCCATGCCGTCGAGGTCCAGCCATCGTCTGTCCACTCCAGCGCGATTTCGAAGCCCCGAGGAAATCAACCATCCGAGGACGGGAATGTGCGTGGTTGCGACGGCCGCGCACCGGCTGCTGTGGATTGGTGCCTTGGTACGTACGGAGAAGCGGGGTCCTGGGCGTACGCGCGGTAGGACAAGAGACTGATGCTGTTGTGCCTTCTCACCGAGGGAGCAAGCCGGCCCGTGTGCCGATGACCTGTCCATCCGCCGCCTCGTGTCAGACTCCAAGCCGCGTCTTGCTGCCAACGCCCCGTCGTCACCCGGCTCTGGCAAAGCCGGCATGCTGTTCCTTGACATGCGCGCGGACAACCGGATCTTCTCACCAATTCGTGCCGGTGTCTGAAGCTTTTGTTGTTGAGATGCTGTAGTCATCTCTGCACACAAGGTGTTTGTGTTAATGCCAACGAGTTGAGAAAAAAAAACAACGGGTGTAGCTGAAGAAGGTTCATCTATTCAGGCGGTTGTTCATGCTTTGATAGTTGATGCAACGAAGATGCTGGAGCGGATGAGGCTAGACCTATTGGGATGATGTTATCTGCGTGCTCTTGTTGTGTTTACAAATTCACCAATTTAATATCAACTGAAGGTGCTGGAAAGAAGTATGTTGGGACAACTTCACCAAACTCTTACAAATATAGGTATTTACTGGCACTAACAAATGAGATCGTATCAGTTCTCATATAAATATCAGGATCTTTGTAGCTACGTAAGACATATATATTATCATTGCATGTTTCTGTGACTTTTTTAACTGATCCTTTTTATGTCATATATTACATCTTAACTACAGAATTATGTATATACACATTATTATTTGTAGGCCTGTAGTGAAACTATTTTATCTGATGCCAGCAAGGAGCTGGAAATGGAGGGTAGAGCATCGATGACCATGCTCTGATTTTACGCAGCCATGTCACATGTGGCTCAACGTGGATGAGCCTCATGCACTTCAGGTGGCTCTTACGATACACAACTAGAAATTGGTGTTTGCCAAATTAGATATCACAATCAATGATTATGTTATTATTATACTTCCTTCATGTTAAAATAGATTTATTCAAATTTTAAAAAATCTAAGACATCTATTTTAAGACGGAGGGAGTATATTATATTTGTGTAGATTATGGTTAACACAAGTTTAATCTGGATGCCATGTCCATCTCTCAAAAAATTGGATGCGAGGTCTTTCCACATTATTTTTCATTTTAACTTTACATCAGCCTTCAAGCCACTATTTCTTTTCCTATATAACGGCAACGATTGATTGTAACAACTAAATGGTGATTGATCTGCAGGTTTTTTCTATTTATTAGTACATCTTTGCACTTCTTACTTATACTATTTACTTACTTACTTACTGCCTAGAAAACCTAGCAGAAGAACAAACATAAAATAACAAGAATGCTGCCCACCAGTTTAAACAATTTTGTTGCTTCCTGGTATCAGGTTCGTTTATCGATACTATGTTGGTGCATTTTTCTGAATATATAGAATGGATGTAATTTCAAAAAGGAGCCGTGCTGAAATTATATGGAGATTATATGGAGTACAGTTTCACAAAATACGATGATCCATTAATTTATTGTATATTTATAGTGTCCCGTAGCAACGCACGGACATTTAGCAAGTACTCCCTCCGTTCTAAAATATAAGACGTGATGAAGAAAACGAATCTAGACTTATTTTAGTATGTAGTTCATTCAAAGTTGAATGAACTACATACTAAAATAAGTCTAGATTCATTTTCTTCGTAAACCTAAAAATCTTATATTTTGAAACGGAGCGAGTACCACCGATAAGTTGTACCGATTCGTTTCTATTTCTCTTCTCAGCCCCGCGTGACCCCTCTTCATCTTCTTTCTCTGGCTCTAACCGCATCCGGAGGAGACAACGAACTGGATCCCAGCGATGCCCGGCTCCCCTGTCCTCCCCTAAGCTCCTCCATTTTCGCTCCCTCACCTCCACAAATCTCCTCACGCCACACACACATCCCGTACCGCCTTGAGCGCCGCCTGCCTCCGGCGGCGAGCCTCCCACCGAGATCCACTTTCCAAGCCTCGCTCTGAATCCCTACAGGTCGCAGCCGCTGGCAGCCTCAAAATCCCTTGGGGGCGTCTCCCAATCCAGACCTCGTGGAGGAGAAGACATACCGCCGCCAGTAGTAGGATCTTTGCTCGGGCCTGCGTCTTGACAAAATCTAGTGGTCGCCGAGCAACCATCGATTTCTGTTCCACAACTTCAGAGAATACATTTTCTTGTTCATTGATTGCTACTATCTGCGTACACATCTTGCCGGTCCATGCGGTGGTATGCAAGTGCCTCTCCAATCTTAATCATAATCTGCAATATTGTCACGCTGGGAAAATTTAAGAAGAGAAAACAAAGCTAGCTATTCAATGGGTGTTTTGTGGATCGAGCAGGATAAGTGACATGATGGGTATAATCGTGTCGTTTAATCTATGTAACATTATTAAAATATTTTTTTCTTTCAAAATAGTCATTTACATGTAAATATGGGCAACCGTTTATTTGGGATCCGAGACATCACAGACAAATCGTACAGAATCCACAATTTCACAATTACTATAACCAAACAACTTTCAACTTCCACACGGTTCTAACCTCACATCGGCTTTCTCACAGTTCACAGTAGATTTTCTGGAATCCACGGCAGAACCAAACACACCCTTAGACACCTCAACATTAAACTACACCATCTCGAGTAAAAGTGGGGAATTATGTTAAAAAGATGAAAATGGGAAATTTGGCTATGTTTTTAAGTTCATTTGGTTTTAGTTTCTCCAAGTTTAAGTTCTATCTATTATAATTGCGACAAGTAAATAACGAAGATTGAAATCAAAACACAGCAAAGAGGACACAAATTTAACGTGGAAAAACCTCTCCAACAAAGAGAGTGAAAAACTACGGGCGCCAAGAACCAACCCGTGGTTGGATGGTTAGGAGGGCAGTGATACCCCCATCCCACCAGAGTTTAAGCCCCATGTTTAACGCTTTGATGTCTTATAAAGGCGGAATATTCTTTTAGTGGGAGGCGATGTTCCCGTCGATAGCGAGACGCCTGCCGTGACTTCGTCAATCTCAAGACCTGCCGTCTCAGTCTCTCGGAGGTGCTCATAGGGGTAGAGTGTGCGTGCGTGTGTTCATAGGGGTGAGTGTATGTATGCATTGTGAGCATCTGTGTTTGTACCGTGTTTCTTAAAAAAAACTACGGGCGCCAGCCAGCGAAATTTCACTATATCGGGGAGTGTTTACACAATACCGGGGATTTTCACACATGCAACTTATCCCAACCGGCGGCTTACAAGAGGTTTATATAGCGGTGGAGAGGATATAGTGAAGTTTCGCTGGTTGGCGTCCGTGGTTTTTTCCTCTCTTTGTTGGAGAGGTTTTTCCATGTTAAATATGTGTCCCCTTTGCTGTGTTTTGATTTTGATCTTTGTTATTTACTTGTCGCAATTATAACAAGTGGTATCAAAGCTCCAGGTTCCAATCTAGGGTTTGCGACATGTCGTTATTGAAGTTCGGTCTACCGCAGCTGGACTACACCACAAGATTCTCCTTGTGACAAGTGAAGATGCGGGCGATTCTCGCCCAAACTTCTGATTTTGATGAAGGGCTGGATGGATTCGGCGGAAATGATGCTAAGAGCTGGTCCGATGAAGAGAAGCGAAAGAACCGTAAGGCTTTGTCTCTGATTCAACTTCATCTGTCCAATAATATTTTGCAGGAAGTACTGGAGGTGAAATCTGCTGCTGCCATGTGGGAAAAACTGAAAATGATCTGTATGTCAAAGGATCTAACCAGTAAGATGAACGTAAAGATGAAGTTGTTCTTGCATAGGATGCAAGAAGGCGGATCGATAATGAATCACATATCTGTTTTTAAAGAGATTGTTTCAGACTTGCAGTCTATGGAGGTAAAATATGATGATGAGGATTTAGCTCTTCTACTCTTATGCTTGTTGCCTAGTTCCTATACAAATTTTTGTGATACAATATTGTTGAGCCGTGGTAAACTAACCCTTGCCGAAGTACATGATGCCCTCAAACAAAAGGAAAAGATGAAAACTATGGTAGGTGCAGATGAGACGTCATCCAAGGCTGAGGCTCTACAGGTTCGTGGCAGGACCGAGCAGAGGAACAACAACTATGGCAACAGAGATAAGAGCAAGGTCGGCAGAGGTCGTTCAAAGTCCAAGGGAAAGGCTAAATTCTGCAGGTATTGTAAGAAATCTAGTCACGTTATTGATGGTTGTTGGAAGTTGCTGAATAAGGAGAAAAGGAACAGAACTTACCAACCGAAAGATAAGTCTGAAGGTACTGGTAAAGCTGTCGTTGTTTCTGATAGTTCTGATGGTGAATGTTTAGCCATTTTTGCCGCTTGTGCTTCTCGTGATGATGAATGGATACTTTATATTGCATGTTCATTTCATATTTGCTGTAACAAAGATTGGTTTTGTTCATATGAGTCTGTGCAGACTAGAGATGTTGTGCGTGTGGGGAATGACAACCCATGCCATATTGTTGGTGTTGGATATGTTAAGATCAGGACACATTGTAACATCCCAGCATTGGAGCTTAGAAATAAGCTGAACACAGATGTGTGCATTGCATTCATGCATAGAAAATCCGAATATTTTTCGCGCTTTTGAACAAAACTTGTCAAAGTGATTGAAGCTTCTCTCAACTTGATGGAATTAAAGTAGATCATCAAGTTTACTGCGATAAGTTTCAGTATGACCTTTGCTAAAACCTTATTTTGGGTGAAGATGATTTGATCTAGGGGTAGATCAAATGTAATAAATTAAACCACAACATATTTCTTAATGATTGTTATCTGATCCTTAAGGGATCATATCATAGTATTCATTACAACAACTCCTGAATACTAAGTTAAGGATACAACTCAAGTAACAAGAATTTAATAATTAAATCTTTACCTATCTTATTCTCATATATTTCTACCATGAGTATCATGATAATACCTAACTCTTTAGTTATATGGAGTAGGAAGGAAACCGATTCAAGAACATTTACCATATATCTTTCTTTCCACATCAATCCTTATCATCTCTTTGAAACCAGATTCTAATATCTGTTGTTAATCAATGTTGAGTGATCAACTATTGATTTATCAATTCTTAGCCTATCAATTCTTGATCTATCAACTCTTGTCCTTATCATAGCATTCCCTTAAGGCCTATAAAGAAAGAAGTAAGAAGAGGTAGGTGGTAATGCTAGTCTTAGATATCATCTATAGGATGAGAGTGTTTGAAGAGAATGAAATCATTATGATAATTGATGGAGTTAACTCACTCCTGAATGGATATAAGAGTTATCTGGAAGATATAATTATATGGTAGCAAAGAAGGTTACAAGGATGAATTCTAAAGATAGTAACAAGGAGTAATCCTATTGGATCAAGTAGGCATAGTCAATGAATATTATCTCTTAGTCAAATGGAAATATTAGGGAGATACTTATAATACAACTGTAGTGTTGTATTGCTGAAACCTTGATTAGCCAACTCGACACCTAAGCCATAAATGATCAAAGGATTGTAATGATCATGCTCAAGTCACTAAGAGTGAATGATTATATCATGTATAAGTGACATTGGTGGATATAACATGATTAAACCCTAGTATAGATATGTTATCCTAGGTTAGTCATGACAAGTCACAATGGTATAATGAGAAGTTGGTGTATGAGTTACTAAGGCAAGTAGAAGATAAGATAGTATGATCAAGCTAATGCTAGAACAACCTTGAGTCATAAAAGTAGTATTATTCCTCTTACAGGATAGTAAGCACCTAAGGAAAGTAGAATTTGATATATACACCTATTGGAGTAATATTAGGTTGGATGATTAAGGAAGAGCATGAATGGAGTTAGAAGTAACTACTTGTTGGATTGGAGGTTATCATTAGTAGAGTAGTTTGATATAACCAAGTGTAGATGTGAGAAGATTATGGAAAGCTTCAGTGACAAGCTTCTGAGATTTATAAGTGAGATTACAAAGTAATTGTGAAGTAAGAGAGTAATGATCCAAGTGGAATTAGATTCATAAGAAGTATTCTACAGATGAGAGTTACCCCTATGAGGAGAACATGTAGATCTTTAGTGTCAAGCTCATTGGATTTACAGATGGTTGTAGGAGGAGGAAATTATTGCTAAGAGTATAATAAGTAAAGCTCATCATGTTAACACATGATGATGGATATTAAGAAGTAGTATATCTAGGAAAGGAATTCCTTAATTAGAAGTCAATACTTATGAAGTAAGTAAGATAGAAATCCCTGAGAAGCTATTAACCAAAACTATATCACTCCATATCAAAATCATTATCTATATCACTTTTCCAAAACCTAAACAACTGCTACAAGGTAAATGAATTACCTTTATCATATAAGTAATGTTCATTAGCAAACACTACATGTTAATTTATCACTAGGAGCCACCCACACTAATAAGGAAGAAACTATTTAGAATAATAGGTAATCCTTGGTTGCTTGAGAAGATCAATGTCAACACCCGGATTTTTAATCCCAGATGCCCTTTATGCCATACATCGCAATCCCAGGATTACCATTTTTGCGAGACATAACAGAATTGGATACCACAGTACATCATCCATTACAAACCATACATAATGTTTTACACAAATAAGGATCTCATGATCTAGTTCTTAATACAACTTCAAGCAGCGGAATACGTAATAATAACGGTAGTGTAGGCGAAGCTCCATCTTCGGGGTCATAGGCAATGCTGACGATGGGAGATGATCCTAGTTGTCGTAACCTTCCTGGGGTCCATCTTCCAGGTACTCCTCTTCATAGTCTGGCCACGGGAATAGCCAGGGACAAAGCCATGAGTACTCTTTAAGTACTCGCAAACTAATACTAACAAGTGAAAGGGGTTTTTGATAATAGGACACTAGGCTCTAGGGTTATTTTGCAAAAGCCAGATTTATCTCTACTAAGTTTGGAAGCAACTAATGCTAGTTAAGGTTTTATAACACCTAAGTGGGAACTTGTATCTCATGCCACAACCCTGCTGTGGTCAAGTCAAAGTCTCAGTTCATTTCACAAGTCATTTTGAAAAGTCTGACGGGGGAACAGTATGGCCACTCCAACTGTCCATAACCGTGGACGCGGCTATTCGAATAGTTTGACACTCTGCAGAGATTGTACACTTTCACCACAACATTCGATACATCCGTCAGGAACAAATCCTGAATTCACCATACTCAGTATACGGATAATCAATCCTAACCTTTCAATTACACGCCCTAGTATAAGCACCTCACCTATGAGTTTGGCCTCCCAACCATGACCAACTGTCATCTTGGGTACTGCACAGGTGGAAAATCTTCACAAGGTAGCCTCAGCTCAGATCTTGGCCGTGAGGGAACCAATACTAAGGTATATAAGTTTCCAGTCAAGCCCTACCCAATCTTCGGGTATTGTGGTTGTACGATAAAATTGGAATGGTATCGCATCCAGACAACCATCAATTTTATAAAGGGCTAAGGCTCATGCCTTAACATTTTCATCACCAAATTATCTGGTGTTCAGAAACACATGTCAAAACATCTCAGTAGAATGATCCATCATTCTAAGGTTTTCATAACCATTTTCACCAAGTATTCCCATCTAATGTTGATCAAGTTTTATGCTTAGCACTAGCATCTACAATTGGGGGTAAGTACTAATGAGGGGTGGTAAACTAGTGGAGTTTCAACTAAGTTCAAATCTCATGCCTTGGGATGACATCAAGATTATCTAGCTTAGGCCAAATTTTATGCTCTTTATGCAACCTTCAAGTATCCTTCTAGTATCTACCATTTATTCTAGTAAACTCTAAGTAAGAGCTTTGATAAAGAAATAAAGTAATAAACTTGCAAATAAAACTAGGATTGGTTTATCAAGTGGTTATGATCATATATGCTTTAAGGCATATAGTGGCATGGTAGCAAGCAAGTAGTAGCTTGCATAGGTCAACTTGATTAGTAAGGCTTGCAAGTACTACCTTGCACAATATCAGTATAAGCTTGCTAAATTGCAAGTGTTAGCTTGCATTAGTAGGGTATCTTGCAAGTGTTAGCTTGTCTTGTGCAGAGCAGTGGTTGAAGTTCTCCTCGGCTTCTTCTTCGTAGTATCCTCCTTCCTCCTCGTATCCTTGGTCGGTACTAGCGTCTATAAATAAATACGATGTACACAATCACCAAACAATACTTAACTACTTGCAATCATCACACAAAAGGGTCCTATAGATGATCTAGCATCATCACTAACATTACAAGATTAAAGCTTGGTTTAATTCCTTTTATTTTTAGAAAAGTAATTTCTACTCATTGAAAAACTACTTAAGATTTAATATTCTCCCAAACCAAATATGGGATCATGTTGACACATGTCATCACCACATATTTTAGTTCATGGGAATGTGATTTAAAGTGGTGTCACAATTTAATAAGGTTTTACCCTTTTATTTTAATTGGTTAAAGTGGCTAGAAATGCCTATGTGGCATTCTTTTATTACTTGAACATTATTTCTGTAAGTAAACCTCTATATTTTTATATATTCTGAAAGGTATGGTTAAATATGATTTTGAGAGTTGGAATCAACTCAAAAGCTATTATGGTTTAAATTTGAAAAATGTTTGAATGCAGAAAAGCTTCTGCCTTGTTATTTTTACCATGGATGATATACAGATCCAAATGACTTGAATCCAACGGGCTTGGATTCAGCATTCCCAGACCTTTCTAAAAAAATTGGTTTCATTCAATTTGGTTCACGGAATCGACCTGGGTTGACCTTTTGAAACTGGGTACAGAAGTGGGTTTGAACTAAAAAGGAAAAGGTTAAATTCAAATAACTGGGTTGCGCGGGAAAGGTTAACGGGCCGGCCTGCTAAGCACAGCGCTTCCGCGGGCTGCATAAGTGGCTGTCCCCACGCGTTAGTGAGACAGAGCGGTGCGAAGCGGTATGGGGCGATGTGGTGTGTTCGATCTGGTTCTAATCCAACGGTTGAGAGTCATCGTCGACGTTGGGAAACGCCGGCGAGACAGAAACCTAGCGCGACCAGTGGGGGTCGTTGGGGGCTCACCGGGGTTCAGGCGAGGGTCGGCGAGGTGGGCGAACGACGAAGTCGACGACGGCGAACCTCCTGGTACCGGCAGCTTCTCCTGGGGCGGCTCCAATCGCTGGCCCCCTTCTTCTCCAGCAGCGGTAGACTCTGATGAAATTCCGGCGAAGTGCTGCTCGCCTTGCTCCGAGAACGGGGTGGAATGGTCAGTGAGGAGAGGGGAGTGAGATGGTGTGCTTAATTCGGCTGGGGGTGTCCTCTATTTATAGTCTCGACGGTGAGACCGAACGACATGGGCAGGCAACGGTGGTGACATGGCTACGGGCGGCTAGAGGCATGGCCGGTGGTGGCGATCGCTTGGTGGTCTCCTGGCGATGCTCTACGGCTTTAATGCGCGCGTAGGGGCGGTGCGGTTTGGTCTGGAACACGCGATGCTCTGCGCGGCAGAGGCGGCGTCTTCAACGACGAGCGGTGGTTGTGCGGCATGGGGCGGCGAATGGGGATGTCTGGCGGTCTCCTGGGTCGGTGGCGATCGTGTATGCATGCGGCGAGGGTGGCGCGCGGTCTGTGGGCTTCGGTCGAGGGTGGCGCTCTGGCGCATGCTTGGCATGGTTGCTGGCGAGCTGGGCGTGGTTCGTGCGTGTGGTCCAGTGGCTGGCAGGGTTCGAGCGTTGGACAGGGAGTGGCGGTGGACGGTGGGCTGCCTCCTAGACAAGGTTGGCACGGCTAAATCTCCTCCTAGCTTGCTGTCTCCACTAGGGTGGCATGGTGAGCTTCGGCTGTTCACCATTGATGTCATTGCCCAGCTTACAGTGAGGCTAGTGCTTGGTTTAACTTGCTAGGTGATCTACTGAGATGGTTGTGAGCTATAGAGGGAACAAGTTAGGCTTCAATCACTGCTCACAATAGTGTTTAAGATTTTGATGATTTGTGTCTCCAATGTGTTTGATGAAATGGCCGCAAGAATTCAAGTTTTGAATTTTGAAAAGATTTTTGGTGGGTGTGCTAGGTTGGTGCTGGTGAGTCTGCAGATGCTTGGGTTTTGAAAGTTGAGCTTGTTTGAGTGGTTTTTAAAAAGTGGGATCTTCCCATATGATAAAGATTCAATTTTGAATTGTCATTTAAACTATGTATTTGAAAGTTTCTGGATGATCACAAAGTGGGCCTTGATACTTTGTTATGAGTACAATCAAGGGGTGCAAAGATCCAGAAAAGTTTATGTTAAGTTGTGAAAAGTTTGGGACAGCCAAAGTAGGCATGGGAGTTAAATTGGTCAAAATGACCATTCCCTTATTTTGTTTGTTTTGATTTATTTGTCTTTGGGAAAAGTGTGGGGATTGTTTATATGATGTTTATTTCACCTAAGAATCCATTTACAAGCAAAGAAACACATAAACAAAGCAATTCAAAAGAATTCAAAATGGGGTGCATACACATATGCATGCTTTCATATTTTTATTTTAGAAAAGTTTTTGTTAACCCTAATTTTGATGATTAGAGTTTGATGATCCAAGTTTAGTATTTTTGGGATGTTACAAACCTTCCCCCCTTAAACAAAATCTCGTCCTGAGATTTGAAAAAGGACGGAAAAGATTACCTAGGATTTGAAGAGATCGGGAAACTCCGTCCTGATGTGATCTTCGCGCTCCCAGGTAGCTTCCTCTTCTGTGTGGTTGCTCCACTGAATCTTGAGAAACTTGATGCTTCGGGTTCGGGTAGTTCTGAAAGCTTCTTCCAAATACGGATGGGTACTTCAGGATAGGTCAGGTCATTGTTGATCTCTATGGTCCGGTGGTCGATATTCTTGAACACTTCGGTCTTCTCGGGGACTTCGAGACACTAGCGAAGTAACGAGATATGGAACACATTGTGCACTGCGGACATCTCTTAGGGTAGTTCCAATTGATACGACACTTCTCCTCGACGGTTCAAAATCTTGAAAGGTACGATATATCTGGGGGCTAACTTTCCTTTGAGTTGGAAACGCTGCATTCCCTTCAATGTCGACACTTTCAGATAAACAAAATCTCCTATGTTAAAGGCGAGGTCTCTACGTCTCTTGTCGGCGTAACTCTTCTGTCTGGACTGGGCGGTCTTGAGGTGCTCATGAATCTTGTGAACCTTCTCTTCTGCTTATCGTAGGATATCGGGTCCAAAAATCTGACTCTCTCCTACTTCCGACCAGTTCAAAGGGGTGCGACACTTCCTTCCGTACATGAATTCAAAGGGGTCCATTTGCAAACTGGCTTGATAACTGTTATTGTATGAAAATTCTGCAAACGGCAGATAGTCTTCCCACTTGGATTCATATTCTAACACACATGCTCTCAGCATATCTTCGAGTATTTGGTTTACTCGCTCCGTTTGTCCATCGGTCTGAGGGTGATACGCGGTGCTGAAATCTAGGCGGGTTCCTAAACCTTCTTGGACTTTCTTCCAGAATCTCGAGGTAAACTGAGTTCCTCGATCCGATACGATGTTCTTGGGGACTCCATGCAAACTAACTATCCTAGTGATGTACAACTCTGCTAGCTTCGAACTCTGATATGTGGTCTTGACGGGCAAGAAATGGGCGACTTTGGACAATCTGTCCACTATGAACCAGATAGAGTCATTTCCCCTACAAGAGGTAGGCAGTCCAGTGATAAAGTCCATTCCAACGGAATCCCATTTCCATTCCGGAATCTGCAAGGGTTGCAACAATCCAGCGGGTCTTTGATGTCCTGCCTTGACTCGCTGACAAATATCACACTTGGCGATATAGCTTCCGATTTCTCTCTTCATCTTATGCCACCAAAATCGCTCTTTTAAATCTTGATACATCTTAGTTCCTCGGGGATGGATAGAATAAAGTGTATCATGAGCCTCCTTCAGAATCACTTCTTTCAACTCAGAATCTGCTGGTACACAAAGGCATCCTTTGTACCACAGAACTCCTTCTTCGTCTTCGGTGAATCCGGGTACTTTGCCTATACCGATACGACGCTTGATTCTGTCAATACTAGCATTTCCTTTTTGCGCCTCTTTAATCTGACTGATCAAAGTGGGCTGAAGTTCTATGCTAGCCAAAAATCCTTCACTCACTAATTCTATTCGAAAATCTTCCATCTCTTTGTGCAAGCTTGGTTGCTCCTTCAAGATCATGGAGTTCAAGCGGCACGGCAATCTGCTAAGTGCATCGGCTACCACATTGGCTTTACCAGGGTGATAGTGAATGTCCATATCGTGATCCTTGATTATCTCAATCCATCTTCTCTATCTCATATTCAGCTCCTTCTGAGTGAATATATACTTCAGACTCTTGTGATCTGTATAGATCTCACAACGGTTTCCCATCAGGTAATGTCTCCATGTCTTCAGGGCTAGAACTACGGCTGCGAGTTCGAGGTCATGGGTTGGGTAATTTTTCTGATGTTGCTTCAGTTGTCGAGATAGATAAGATATAACTTTGCCTTCTTGCATTAGCACACATCCGAGACCGATCTTGGATGCGTCACAATACACATCGAAGGGCTTCGTGATATCTGGCATGATCAAGATTGGGGCTGAAATCAATCTCCTTTTGAGTTCTTGAAAACTCGCTTCACATTTGTCGGTCCATTCAAACTTCTTGTCCTTCTTCAGCAATTGGGTCATAGGTCTGGCGATACTCGAGAATCCTTCTACAAATTTGCGGTAATATCCCGCCAATCCGAGAAATGCACGAACTTGGGTTTGAGTGGTTGGGGCTTGCCAATCTTCTACATCTTTCACTTTGGCAGGGTCAACGGCAATTCCTCCGGCTGATACAATGTGACCGAGGAATCCTACCTCCTGTAACCAGAATTCACATTTGCTAAACTTTGCATATAGATGATGCTCTCTAAGGGTTCCAAGAATGGTCCTTAGGTGTAGCTCATGTTCTTCTTCTGATTTGGAATAAATCAGAATGTCATCGATGAAAACAACGACAAACTTATCCAGGAAGTCCATAAAAATCTTATTCATGAGATTCATGAAATAAGCGGGGGGCATTGGTTAATCCAAAAGACATGACTGTATACTCATACAATCCATATCTGGTGGTAAAGGCAGTCTTTGGAATATCCTCTGCACGAATTTTGAGTTGATGATAGCCAGTCCTAAGATCAATCTTAGAAAACACTTTGGCACCGGTCAACTGATCAAACAAATCTTCTATCTTGGGCAAGGGGTACTTGTTCTTGATGGTGACATCATTCAACTTTCGGTAATCCGTACACAAACGGTTACATCCATCCTTCTTGTCCACAAACAAGACAGGTGATATCCAAGGTGACACACTTGGTTGAATCAATCCAATTTCCAGCATGGCATCTAGTTGCTTCTTCAGTTCTGCTAGCTCTGACGGGTTCATACTATAGGGTCTCTGGGCTATGGGTCCAGTTCCGGGGATTAGTTCGATGATAAACTCGATATCCCGATCTGGGGGCATACCGGGCAAAACATCTGGAAATACATCGGGGTATTCACAGACTATCCAGACTTGGTCAATGGTAGGTTGGGCTATACTCTTGTTGCACTTGAATTGACGAGGTAAGGTTTCAGATATATGCTCGACTGATATTCCGGCTGTACTGGTCATGGTTATGGCTTTCTTGGCACAATCAATCAATCCTTTATGTTTGGACATCCAATCCATTCCTAGTACTACTTCCAAACCTTTAGTTTCGAGTACTATCAGATTAGCATAAAAATCTATGCCATGGATTCGGATAGGGACGGCTTTGCAAATTTGCCTAGCCTTGGTGGTTGATCCGGGAATTTGAACAATCATGACATGCTTCAGTTTGGTTGGTTGAATTTTACTAGTGCATGCAAATTCTTCAGTGACAAATGAGTGAGATGCACCAGAATCAAACAACACTCGTGCAAGTACTGAATTAACAGAAAACATACCCAGCACGACGTCTGGCGCTTCCTGAGCTTTTTCAGCATGCATGAGAAAAAGACGACCATTGCGGTTGAGTAAATTCCCTGGGGCAAATCTCCTTCCTGGCTGAACACAACGCTGTTGCTGAGCTGGTACATTGGCATTGGGTGCTGCGGCATTCTTCTTGTTGGGGCACTCGTTGGAATAATGGCCCTTATTTCCACAGTCATAACAAGTCACTTGCGACTTGCCCTTTGCTGCTACAGGCACAACACTGCTTCCAGTCCTCGGGGCAGTGTTGGTGTTGGCGGTAGCATTGTTGGTGTTGAACTTGGGTGGGGCACGGTTGAAATTGCTAGAGTTGCCGGGGTTGTTGTGATTTCCTCCGGGCCTAGGGTTTCCACGATTGAGATAGGTCGGACGGTTCATCGGGGGTCTGTTGGTTCTTGGGGCAAATCCGGGAGATGGGTTAGGGCGATACTTTGGGGTCTGATGGGTTCCTGGCTGATGCATCATGCGACGCTTGCGGTTCTCATTGGCTTGGTTGATCTTTCCTTCCATCTGGATAGCAGAGTCGACAAGGGCTTCAATATCAGCAAAGGGGATATTGACTAACACTATCTGCATCTCATCATGCAGACCATTCAAGAATCTCTCTTTCTTCTTGGCTTCGGTGTCAATCTCATCCAGGGCATACCTAGCTAATGACAAGAATTTGTCACGGTATTCCACTACAGTCATCCTTCCTTGCTTCAGTTCTCTGAACTCGTCTCTCATTCTCTTGATTAAACCTGGTGGCACATGGGTTCTGCTAAACTTGACCTTGAATTCCTCCCAGGTCATCATGTGGCCTCCGGTCATTGCGCGAACACTGTTCCACCATGCCCTGGCATCTCCAGCTAGATAGTGGGTGGCGAACAGAACTTTCTCGTTGGCTTCCACTCCGGCGACTTCTAGATTATTTTCCATGGTCTGCAGCCAATCGTCGGCGTCTATGGGTTCTTCTGACTTAGTGAAAACAGGTGGGTTGGTATTCTGGAAATTCTTGAGCTTAGATGCATGGTTGTCCTGATTTCCGTGGCCTTGGTTGTTGTGGGAAAGCTGAGCTATCTGTTGCAGGGTGGCTAGGTTGGCTTGACGTTTGTCTCTTTCAGCTTCGCGGTCAAGTCAACATTTGCAGAATCTGCAATATCGGGTCCGGGGATGAACCACTTCCTCCGCGTGGCATCTGAAGATTGAGATAGATCATGAGAAAAGAGGGAAATTTCTAAGGTTTTGGGTCTTTGAAAAGTTTTTAAAGTTTGACTCAGATTTTTCTAGCAACTTGCTTTTTCATTCATTCATTCATTCATATCACACGATACAACACACACCACAACAAAGAAGAACAGATGGTTTTAAGAACCATTCTGAAAACTACGATACAGTGGGACCAAATACTACTCACTACGCTAGTGCTCAAGTGCTACTACTCCTCGGAATCGGTGGCTTCATCATCCTCATCATCATCGATGAAGGTGAAATCATCCTCATCGGTGAAGAAATCCATAGCCTGATCCTCCAGAAAATCATCATCATCGCTGAGATAGGAGTAGGGGTCTCCACGGAGATCCTCTCCGGCATTCTCCATTTCTTCCAACTGCATGTCTCTCTCGTGGATGGTCTCCTCCAAAGATGAGATACGATGGCGAAGACGGGCAATGATGCGCTCCTTCTTGTCGAGCTGACAGCGGCGAGACTTGCGATCCTTTGCTAGCATGGCGATGGTTTGATCCTTCGTCTTGATGATGGCAGACTTGTGGTTGGAGTAGTCACGACAGTTGTCCAACTCCTGCTGACGATCGTACATCATGAAGGTAAGGTGGTCCAATTGGGTCTTCAGCTCAGGGTGGTATGGGGCTTCCAGTGGTTGTCCATTTGCATCACGCCTCGAGCAAAACTCAAAGCGAGTACCCTTGATCTGGTTGATGCTCTGCCCACACAGACGGGCAAGACTTTCCTGCATGGCCTTGGAAAGTCCGTCGAGCCAGTTGTTCTCTCTTAAGGTAAACCGAATTCGCAGTGGGAGGTTCAATATTTCCTCGGAGACTTGCAACAATTAGCCACTGCAGATCTTCTCCTCCTTGATCATTGAGCTGAGCTCCAAAGAACTCGGGGTGCGGACGCTCCAGAAGTTCCGAAAGCTGGTCCAAATCCCTCTCAAAGATAAGGTCTCCTCCATTCCCCAACTGATAAAACTTGTTGTAGTTCACGTCCATCTATAAGAATATAGGATGAGTAAGTTAGTAGAGTGATTAAGTGTGTCAATATTTTATGTATTTTGCAAGGGTTTTTGATGAACATGAATTTTCATGAAAGAATCAAAGGGATAAGAATGAGAATAAGTTTTTGTAAATATTTGTTTTCTTTGGTTTTGAAACTAAGTTTTTGATTCAAACGTCCAGTCTAACTAGGGTCTCCTATGGTCAGGATGGCTCTGATACCAACTTGTCAACACCCGGATTTTTAATCCCAGATGCCTGTTATGCCATACATCGCAATCCCAGGATTACCATTTTTGCGAGACATAACAGAATTGGATACCATAGTACATCATCCATTACAAACCATACATAAGGTTTTACACAAATAAGGATCTCCTGATCCAGTTCTTAATACAACTTCAAGCAGCGGAATACGTAATAATAACGGTAGCATAGGCGAAGATCCATCTTCGGGGTCACAGGCAATGCTGACGATGGGAGATGATCCTAGTTGTCGTAACCTTCCTGGGATCCATCTTCCAGGTACTCCTCTTCATAGTCTGGCCACGGGAATAGCCAGGGACAAAGCCATGAGTACTCTTTAAGTACTCGCAAACTAATACTAACAAGTGAAAGGGGTTTTTGATAATAGGACACTAGGCTCTAGGGTTGTTTTGCAAAAGCCAGATTTATCTCTACTAAGTTTGGAAGCAACTAATGCTAGTTAAGGTTTTATAACACCTAAGTGGGAACTTGTATATCATGCCACAACCTTGCTGTGGTCAAGTCAAAGTCTCAGTTCATTTCACAAGTCATTTTGAAAAGTCTGACGGGGGAACAGTATGGCCACTCCAACTGTCCATAACCGCGGACGTGGCTATTTGAATAGTTTGACACTCTGTAGAGATTGTACACTTTCACCACAACATTCGATACATCCATCAGGAACAAATCCTGAATTCACCACACTCAGTATGCGGATAATCAATCCTAACCTTTCAATTACACGCCCTAGTATAAGAACCTCTCCTATGAGTTTGGCCTCCCAACCATGACCAACTGTCATCTTGGGTACTGCACAGGTGGACAATCTTCACAAGGTAGCCTCAGCTCAGACCTTGGCCGTGAGGGAACCAATACTAAGGTATATAAGTTTCCAGTCAAGCCCTACCCAATCTTCGGGTATTGTGGTTGTACGATAAAATTCGAATGGTATCGCATCCAGACAACCATCACTTTTATAAAGGGCTAAGGCTCATGCCTCAACATTTTCATCACCAAATCATCTGGTGTTCGGAAACACATGTCCAAACTGTTGGGGATATGCTATATGGGTATCCTCATAGCATGTCTCTTATCCGACTAACCCGGGTGGCCCATAGTCGGTAGCATGGCCTGTGGCCTGCTGGATGGCCCAGTTAGGTGGATCCAGAAGGGAGGCCCATGCCGGATAAAGGAAGGCTACGGTGGAGTCACCAGCGTACCCGGAGCCTTGGAGTACAAGATACACAAGACTAGTGATAGACGGTGTAGGACTCTGTAACCTGTCCGGCTAGGACTTTTCCCTGTAACCCTAGGACCTGGAAACTATATAAGTCGGGCCTATGGGAGCCTTTAGGGTGACAACTTAGCATCGTTTTACACACACCTCACACAGCGAAACTATCTCTGTAACTCGGCGTATTGCCCTTATAGTGATTTATAGCAGGAGTAGGATTCCGCCACCGTCGTGGGATCTGAACCTGGGTAAGCTGTGTTACCTCGTACCCGTCAACCGTCCGCCTTACCCCACGTATCTAAACACGCACTGTGAGGACCCCTCCATGGCGTACTCGTCGGCAATACCATGACAGTTGGCGCCTAGCATGGGGCAAGAGGCGCTTCAGGCTCTTCAGCGGGCGAGGACCAAGATCTTCGCGGGAATCGGCAAAACCGTAGCCATCAGTCGCGTTCTCTTCTTCGGCAACGTTCCGATCGTCCCTCCCGGCGAGTTCTGGATCCCGGCAAAGACGAACCCTACGCGGTGTTCGATCGTTCCTATCGGAGACATCCACCTCTTCATCGACGAAACCGACTCGGGCTCTAGTTCCATGGAAGTCGGAGGAGCGTCAAGACCCGCACGGACCGCCTACGGGCAGGATACGTTCGCGGAAGGATCAATGTCGGATCTCTCTTCGGAGTTTGCCAGCAAAGATCGGAAAGCATCAAGACCCGCATGGACCGCCTACGGGCAGGATACGTTCGCGGAAGGATCGATGTCGGATCTCTCCTCGGAGTTTGCCGGCAAAGATCGGAAAAATTCAAGACCCACCCAAACCTCCCCTGTGCAGGATATAAAGGTGGAAGATCACTGCAAATCCGCCGGCTTTGTCCGTGCGTCTGGACAGCAGAGATCCAAGTTCGTCGGCGTGGTTACCATCTTCGATCTGGCGCGCTGCATTCAGAGAGAAGGCGAAAACCCCCGCGATTACCTGGCCAGGTGGCTCCGTATACGAGCCAATCTGGCCCACTACCCCAATGATGATGCTATCTATCACTTTGTGGAAGGACTGGACCATGGCACGCTTCTCCGACACTCTCTAAGACGGCAACAGGCGTCAGGACGCCTTACCTTCGAAGGCATGGTGAACACCGTCAACAACTACACGGAGGCCGAAGCGGCAGCTCAGACAGCGCTTGCGCCCATTGACGGAGCCCCTCTGGTTCAGCCACCGCCGCCACCGCCTCCGGCCGCCATCGTCGTAGCAGCACCACCACCTCCAGTCATCGTCGAGGCCGTTGCACCTCCACCGCCCGTCATCGAGGAAGTCCTAGCACCCTCCGACTCTGTCATTGACGCGCTTTATGCTAATTTTAGTGTAGATTCAGAGGAAATAGACTTCAGCCCAGAAGAGCTAGACTCCGCTATGCAGGAGATGGAGGAGGAGTACTCACGCGACGAGCAAGCTAATAACACCGTCATGTCTCGAGGGGTGTTCATCACCATTGGGACAGCGATGGATGAAGATCAGCCCGGGCTAGCTCCGCCTACGGCGCTGGATAAGGGGAAGGGGCCACTTATTGCTGCTGACAATGATCGCGCAAAGGTCATACCTCCTCCGCCTAACCCAGTGCAGCAGCCGCAGGAACTCGGCACCGGTCCGAGCAACAACAACACCGCAAACTTGCTGCCTCCAGCATCCACGTCGGCAGCAGCCCATGTTACTCCAGCTGATAGAGTGATGTACGAAAATCTCCTCGTTGAGCCACTAACCGTTGATCATATCTGGAACGTGATTCAGCTTGACGAGAAGCGCCAGCAGCTACTGGAGGAGGCGCAAGCCATCGCGGAGCAAGGCGCTAAACTAGATCGAGATCTGGTCAATGCGCAGAAGTCCATAGAGAAAGCTAGAGCAATGGAGGCCGAGTATAAGACTCTACTGCAGCAGCAGAAGGCTAAGAAGGCTCCGGCCCGCATCATCAACGACCCTGGTGTACGGCGCAACCTAGGATGGGCTCCCTCGAAGCCGGCACAGGCCAAGCCATACATTGATAGTGAAGGCAAGCAAGTGATGCCCACCCCACTCCTTAACCTTGCCGTCGCCAAGACCCTTCTGGAGCAGGATAGATCGCCTGAGGCAGTAGAATAGGTCTATGACCTAGTGGCCAAGGCGGTAAAGCAGCAGGAAAAGGCCACCTCCCAGAGGCTTGAGTCTGATCCAGCGCTCTGCCGATCTAGCCAGTACAAACCGCCAAGGGACAGATCTCCTCAGGATGTCGGATCACAGACGGGTTCATCAGAACGAAGACGGAGGGATGCACGCAACAGGAAGGATGCTATCCCCATATCCTCCGACCACGGAGAAAAAGCCCGACCTCACCGCCCATCTCCACCGCCCCGATCCCCCCAACGTCAGGAAGACTACAAGGCTTACCATCGCACGGATATGCCCCCACCAAAGCAGTGCGGCATCGTCATCCACGACAACGCGGCACATACCCGTCATGATGAAGAGAGCCACCACGGACACAAGAAAAGGTCACACCACGACCCTCCGCGTCCGACAAGCAACCGTGACAGGCGTGAGGCGTCGCAGGAGGGTAACAACAAGAAGGCTAACCCACCGCCACCTCCACCTCCGTCGCCGCCAAGCAGTCACCATGGCGGAAGAGGCCCGCGTCGTTCACGCAGCCCATCCCCTGTTGACAACAAGAAGAAGAACCCGGAGCCGTACGATGCACGTTCGCGGATCGATAAGATCCACGAGGCCCGGGAAGGACCATACCTGGGACCACGTTGCTTTGGACCTGCAATGCGGTCCGCAACTTACCCCAAAGGTTTCCGGATTGACAAGACCATCAAGCCCTATGACGGCACCGCCAAGCCCGCCACATGGTTGCAAGACTATGGCAACGCGGTGGAGATTGCCGGAGGCAACCCCAACGTCGCCGTCAAGTACCTCCCGTTAATGTTGACGGGTACGGCCCGTCAATGGATCGACGACTTGCCAGAGAAGTCTATCTACAACTGGCTGGATATGCAAGAAGCATTCACCAAGAACTTTGAGGGTACATACAAGCATCCCTGCACTGTGGGCGATCTACAGCGGTGTGTGCAAGAGAAAGACGAGACATCTCGTGCCTACCTCTCCCGCTGGCTGGACATGAAGAATTCCTGCACAGGAGTGCACGCTCAGACCACTATGGCCGCCTTCATTGATGGGTTGGAAAGGGGCACGTTACTCCGACATAAGCTAAAGCGCTTGCAGGACAATCATCAACTTGACTTGAATCAGATGATTCAGTTAGCTAGTGAGTTCGCAGCTGCCGACGATGATGCTCGTGGCTCTCTGCCGGCAACGGCCGTTCCAACCCAAGCTCAGAGGAACATCAGTACAAAGAGAAAAAACGCTCCAGAAGAAAAGCAATCTACCGACATGGTCGCTATGACTTTTGCAGGACGAGGAGAAGGCGGACTATGTGGCCGAGGAAGGGGAGCAGGCCGCGGGCAGCAACGAGGAAGTGAAACCAACTCGGCGCCGCTCCGCGTTCCCCAAACGTATGAGGAGTACCGCGATATGCCATGCCTCGTACACCTTGATGTCAACGGCAAGGCCACCCATACCAATCTACATTGCAAGTTCGTCAACGACCCCAAGGAAGACCCGGAGTCTGGATACAAGCAAAGTCGAAAGAACAGACCGCGAGGCAAGGGCAAGGGGAAGAAGAAGGAGGAAGAGTCCAAGGATTCAAGTGACATGGACGAGGAAGTTGACCCCAAGCACGCCGCCAAGAGCGACGACAAGGGCAAGAACCCCTTCGCAAAGAAGGCCCCAGTCTACCACACTTTCCTTAGCACCCCCACCGTCCGACAACAGAAAACCTCTCTAAGGATCCTGATGGCCACTCTCCCCTCAGTTCCCCAATACCTGCGCTGGTCGGAGGTTCCAATAACTTGGGACAGGACGGACCACCCAGACCTTGTGCCCACGGAGAACCAGTACGCCATGGTCATCAACCCATTGATTGACGGCGTGGAGTTCACCAAGTGCATGGTGGATAGTGGAAGCAGCATCAACATCATGTACCTGGATACACTGCAGAAGATGAACTTGACGAAGGCAAACCTAAGGCGGACCAACACCGTGTTCCATGGCGTAGTTCCTGGTCGGGAGGCTCAGTCCCTTGGGTGCATTACGCTTCAGGTAGCCTTTGGCGACGTTAATAATTACCGCCAAGAGCGCATGACCTTTGAGGTGGTCCCCTTCAAGAGCGTGTACCACGTCATATTCGGCCGCGACATATTCCACACGTTCATGGCCAAGCCATGCTTCGTCTACAACAAACTCAAGATACCCGGACCAAACGGTGTCATCACCGTATCCGGAAGCTTTACCAAGGCAAGGGACTGCGAGATCAATGAAGCAGCCGTTGCAGAAGCTATCCTCTACAGCGAAGAATTCAAGGAGATCCAGAGCAAGGTCAATGACTCAGAGATGCCCGCGTCGAAGAAGAAGATCTCCGACTCCGCTCCTGCGTTCAAGGCCGCCATCGATACCAAGCCGGTGGAACTTGTGGTAGGCGATGCCTCCAAGACCGTCGCCATTGGGACGAACCTGGATCCCAAATAGGAAAGCGCGCTCGTCGAGTTCCTCCATGAGAATAGGGACATCTTTGCCTGGCAACCTGCCGACATGAAATGTGTACCTAGGGAACTTGCCAAGCATAGCTTAAACATAGATCCAAAATGTAAACCAGTGAAACAACCTCTACGACGCTTCGGAGACGAGAAGAGACGCGCCATTGGCAAAGAGATAGCTAGGTTACTTAAGGCTGGGTTTATCCGAGAAGTCCTTCACACCCGATGGGTGGCCAATCCTGTACTTGTCCCCAAAAAGGGAACCAATGAATTAATAATGTACGTTGATTACACCGGCTTGAACAAAGCATGTCCCAAAGATCCATTTGCTTTGCCTCGCATTGACCAAGTCATTGACTCGACGGCTGGCTCGGAACTTTTGTGTTTTCTCGATGCATACTCAGGATACCACCAAATCAAGGTGAGGAAGTCGGACCAATTGGCCACTTCATTCACTACCCCATACGGCACATTTTGCTATGTCACGATGCCCTTCGGGCTGAAAAACGCAGGTGCTACCTACCAGCGGACAATGCAACGTTGCCTCCACGACCAAATTGGTCGGAACGTTCACGCCTACGTGGACGATATCTAAAAAGTCAAACGACTTAATCTCCGACTTAAAAGAAACCTTTGATAATCTCCGGAAATACAACATGATGCTCAACCCTAAGAAGTGCGTCTTCGGGGTTCCAGCCGGCAAATTGTTGGGCTTCACCGTTTCCCAGCGAGGAATCGAGGTCAACCCAGAGAAAATCAATGCCATCTTAAACATAAATCGTCCGACATGCCTAAAGGACATCCAACGACTAACAGGTTGTGTTGCAGCAGTTAGTCGGTTCGTCAGCCGACTTGGAGAGAAGGCTCTGCCACTATTCAAGTTGCTGAAAAAGGCGGACAAATTTACGTGGACAGACGAAGTAGATGCAGCATTAAGTAGCTCAAGGAGATTATTTCCTCAGCGCCCATCCTTGCAGCACCCGAGCCTGGAGAGCCCCTGTTAATTTACATGGCGGCAACCAACCGGGTTATTAGCATCGTCGTCGTGGTAGAGCGGAAGGAACCAGGCTACGAGCACAGAGTTCAACGACCAGTTTACTATGTGAGCGAGGTCTTAACGGAGTCCAAGCAGCGTTACCCGCACTACCAAAAGATAGCTTATGGAGTATTCCTTGCTTCTCGGAAGCTGAGGCATTACTTTCAGGAGCACCCAATCACAGTAGTGAGCAAGACTCCACTATCCGACATTATCAACAACATCGACGCTACAGGAAGGGTCGCAAAGTGGGGCATTGAACTTGCCGCCTTCGAGATCACCTACAAGAGGCGCGACGCTATCAAGTCACAAGCTTTGGCGGATTTTATTGCAGATAGGACGGAGATGCCAGATGCTACTCTGCTCCCAGAACCAGAGTACTGGGTGATGCACTTTGACGGATCAAAGTTGCTCAACGGCTCGGGGGCTGGTGTACTACTACAGTCACCAAAAGGAGACAAGCTGCACTACGTTCTGCAGATCCACTTCGAGGCCACAAACAACATGGCGGAGTATGAAGCACTCATTCACGGACTGCTTGTAGCCAAGGATATTGGCATCAAGCGCATAGTTTGCTGTGGAGATTCCGACTTGGTTGCCCAGCAGGTGGCTGGCACCTGGAATGCGCAGAACCCTATGATGGCGGCATATCGCGACGAAGTGGACGAGATAGCCAAGAGCTTCTTGGGCTACGAAGTCAAGTATGTGCCTAGGGAGCAAAACGAGGCGGCTGTTCTACTGTCTAAACTTGGATCAGGGTGCAAGAAAATTCCGCCAGGAGTTTCCCTAGAGCATCTACACACACCATCCGTGAAGGGCGCCGATATCGAAAACCCGGATAGAGCTGACTCTTTCGTCAACATGGTGACAAAGATCCCTCCGGCTTGGACAAAACCGTTCATGGAGTATCTCGAACACGGAACTTTGCCCGACGACGAGGTCGAAAGATGGCAAATAGTACGGCGAGCAAAGGGTTATACCATAATCAATGGGCAACTCTATAAAAGGAGCACTACTGGTGTATACCTAAAGTGCGTTTCCCAGCTAGAAGGTATGGAAATCCTGCGCGAGATCCATCTCGGAGATTGCGGGCATCACGCCGCTCCTCGATCATTGGTCGCGAAAGCCTTCCGGCAAGGATTCTACTGGCTAACCGCGAAGGCGGACGCCGACAAGCTGGTTGAGACATGCACGGGATGCCAGTATTATGCCTGACAACCACATGTTCCTGCTGAAGAATTGCGAACAATACCAATAACTTGGCCGTTTGCAGTCTGGGGGCTAGACATGGTGGGACCGTTACAGACGGCACCGTGTGGATTTACGCATCTGCTTGTAGCAGTTAACAAATTCACCAAATGGATAGAATCTAAACCCATTAGAAAGCTTGATGGGGCAATTGCCCTCAGGTTTGTCCGAGATCTAGTGGTGAGATTTGGTCTCCCACATAGCATTATCACCGACAACGGAAGCAACTTGTCACTCGGAGAAGTGGAGGCCTACTTCTGGGACAAAGGCATCCGACTTGACCTTTCATCTGTGGCACACCCACAATCCAATGGTCAGGTTGAGCGAGCCAATGGATTAATTCTGCAGGGGATCAAGCCACGTCTTGAGGCTCCGCTACATAGAGCAGCTGGAGCCTGGGCGGAAGAATTGCCATCTGTGCTGTGGATTTTACGAACTACACCCAACAAATCCACCGGCTACACCCCTTATTTCATTGTATATGGAGCAGAAGCCATCCTACCTTCCGACATCCTCCACGATGCACCAAGAGTTGCCGCCTATGACGAAGATGACGCTGAAGAATCCAGACGCCTAGATGTGGACCTTCTCAAGGAGGAGCGCGTTTTGGCATGCCAAAGATCCGCCATCTACCAGCAGAAGCTACGCAGCTACCATAGTTGCCGCGTTCGGCATCGCTCGTTTAAAGAGGGGGATTTAGTGCTCCTACTTAAGCAGAAGAAGTCACACAAATTATCCCCGCCATGGGAAGGACCGTTCATCATAAGCAAGGCGCTTCTCAATGGGTCTTACTACCTTGTCGACAATCGTGAACTCAAGGATAGACCCAACGAGGATCATAAGCGTAAGCGATGTGACCCGGATGATGACTACCCGGAGCTTGATCGGCCATGAAACATAGCACAGCTACGTCCTTTCTACACTTAGAATTTTTTATCTAATTGTGTACCTCTTATATGATCAATGAAATAAAGCTCTTTGGTTCACTCATATTGCTGAGTCTTTTACCTCCTTTAGTGTTCATTTTTGGATCATATAAAACCTTTATGCACAAGTCTTGCGATTGCACTTGTGAAAATTCCGCCTACGGGCGTTAGCTTAAGTTTTCTGGTCTACACATTCTTTGTCGTTTTTATGTGGATTCTGGAGTAGTGACTTTCGGCACTTATTGTCGACGATTTTGTGCTCAGGTTATTAACGGTGCCATTGGGCATCATCACCTAAGCGCATGGTTCCGACAACGAGTCTTCCGACTCACGAAAAGTCAAGCATAAGAACAAAAGTAATGGATAAGCCAGCACTTGCTTAAAAAATATATGCATACTGGGAATTAATTCTTAAGTAGCAGGATACGACCACCATTGTTTTCCGCCTTAAGATTACATCAACAAGTTTTTACCCACGCACACTCCAGAGGTGAAACAGAAATTACAAAGTGTTTTTCATTCTTTGGGCGCAGGAGACTTGGAGGTCGCATCATCGCCAGCCGGAGAATCACCCTCGACGTCGACGCTGTGATGAGACTCGAAGGAGTCCTGGTTGAAGTTGTCGATGAAGTTCCTGGGCACGAAGACGTCAACGTCCACCAACTCGGCAACCCTGATGTCATAACCCGCGAGTGATGACATGATGGCTTCATGATCGATCTCCTTGTCATTATCATCCACGTCGGGGATACCAGATGTCACCGTATCGATGTCGACATCTTCATAGTGTGCCTTCACCATAGACAGCGCCATCCTTGCGCCAGCCCGTGCGCATGAGGCTTTCCAGCTCGCGACACGCTCGGGGGCTTGGCGCAGAATCTCCGAGTACTTCGTCACGGAGTCCGAGGCCTTGATATAAATCTGGAGGGGCTTGGCAATCTCCTTGGCTTGGGCGATGGCGGTATTGATGAATTTGCCGGCAAGAACCATGCATTCCTTATCCGAAGGAGGCGAGCGGGTTAAACCCATGGGCGCTGAAAATTCCGATAAGGATTGCATGAGTTCAATAAATTCTAAGTATCCAGACTACAGAGCTACAAGGCGGAGGACACTTACTGAAGATGCTGGCCTTCACCTGCCAGACGGTGTCCGCCAGGGATTCCTTCTCTTGTTGGAGGAGCTTAAACGCCTCGCTATGGCGAAGGTTCTGCTCATCAACAGCTTGCTTTTGATCCTTTAGGATCGTAAGCTCGTCCTTCAAGCGATTGATCTCTGCGGAGGCGGAGTCCTGCAGGGCTTTCATGGAGTCCTCGTGCATCTTCAGCATCTCCTTCCTCTCCTCCTTCAGGATCTTGTTCTCGCTGTCCAGCTGTTGGATATGCTTGGACTGCTCGACAATGTCCTTGGCCTTGGCAACATGTTCTGCGAGTCGGAGAAAACAAAGTACACAGTGAGTACTCGGAGATTATGGGCACAAAAGAAAGACGGTAATGCACAAAAAGAAAACAGACTCTTGTTTTTGATGATCTGTTCCTTCAAGATGGCAGTTTTACCCTTTTCGGCTTCAAGATTTGCGTGCATCTTCTGGTACTTGTCGTTGGCCATGCCCCGCCGAGCATTCTCATTCTGTGGAAACAAATACAAAGTTAAGTCGTTGTTTAGTCCGCTTGGAGCCCCTAGTCGGAGATTTTCCATCTAGGCGCTCGGGGGCTACAGCGAAAGGTTTTTAACTTAACAATATGCTTAGCTTTTCTTTAAGCATCTAGTCGGAACTAATTCAGTTACAACTAGAGGCTTGGGGGCTACAACACTTAAAATTATGAACACTATGTATGCTACTCTTAAAGCATCTAGTCGGAATAGTTCATTCCATCTAAATGCTTGGGGGCTACAATGAGAGTTTTTTCTAACTTAGTCACTCTTAGAGCATATAGATGCAAAACCTATGGTTTTCCGTCTACATCCTCGGGGGCTAAAGTGGGATACTCATACGAAATGAAAAAGGTAAAGTAAAACTTACAAGTGCAATGATCTTGAGGTTTGTAGCGCTCTCGGCCAGCAGCTTGCCAAAGGAAATGCTATTTCCTCGCAGGATATCTGCTTGTCGGAGTAGCTCCTCAAGACCGGACGTCGTAGATGATGACACTCCTCCAGGAACAAGAGTTGTGTTACTCGGCGTGAGCGCCGGGTAAATAATCTTCGGGAACTCGAAGGGTTTCTGGGGAGTAGGGGCGCCGCCTTCGGCAGAGGTACCAGCTCCCACCACCGCCTTGCCTCTACCGATGGCATCCTTAGCCGGAGCTTCAGCTATTTGAAGAGCAGCGCTCTCCTGCGTCGCCTGCTCACCGACAACAGCTAGTTCGGTAGAGGCGCCAGAATCCACTTCCATGGCAGAAGGGCCTGGTGCCTCATGGACTTGGGAGCTTGTCGGAGCGGAGGAGGGCTTGACGGCAGGAGTAGCAGGGGCGACGGCGGGGGAGGAGTCGCGATGCAGCATATCTTTGATATTTCTAGAAGCCCCAAGAGTCTTGGAGGACTTCTTGAGGTTGGTTGTGGCTTTCTTCCTGAAACGTGCGAAATGCATAAGTACAGGAATAAGACAGATAAATAAGACAATGTCGGAAAATGAGAGGCTTACACTAGGGGGGCGCTTTGGCAAACATCCCGGTGGCTTTCTTCTTTTCCGCCTCCAGGGCGGCAGTACTCTTTTTGGAGGCTCCACCCTCCGTCTTCTTTTTCTTGCCTCCGTCGACAGCGTCAGAGGTGGAGCTCTTCCGCTTTCGTGCCAACGGGGCATCGTCGTCGGACACGACCGTGATTTCCTTCATCTTTGGATCGTAGATTTGGGCAGCCAGGTTGTCCTCATCTAGATCGCTAAGCTGTTAAGTAAGAAATCACCGTGTTAGATAAGATGGCACTGGCAAGACGGAGAAACTGGAGCAATGTCATACACGGAAAATAAATACCTACCTTTGGACACTTGCCGTCTACATACATGTCGCAGGTGATGGTGAAGCCGCGCTTCTTATCCTTCACCTTGACGATGTCCTTCAGACGGAGCTTGATGGAGTCGCTCGAGAAGTTATCCAAGGAGATCCGAAGGGAATCCTTTCGATCACCCGTGTACTCGTGCATGAACTTCGCGCGGTGCTGCAGGGGTTGGATTCGCCTGATGAACCAACACATGGCTAGGTCCAAGCCGGTCAAACCTGCCTCTACGAACCACTCGATCCGCCTTATTGCGCGAGAAGCGTTGAGGTCAGAGGGAAGGGAGGCATGGGATCTCCATCTGGAAACTTCAGCGGCGGCTCCATACACGAAGTCTGGGTACGTCACTTCTCGTCCCGCCAAAGCAATGTCGGGGCCGTAGAAGTACGTTCGCTGCCAGTTTTTGCACGAATCGTGGCCGACGATGTCGGGGAACCGCCGGCCAGGTCGGATCTTGAAGCTTATGGTGTCGCGGTTCCTAAGCTCCTCCCTACTATGTCCGGCTTCACGTTTGACGGTGAAGAAGTACACGAACAATTCTAACCTAGGCTTAATCCCTAGGTAACCCTCACAAAGTGTCGCGAAGTTGCTAAGCACTAAGATACTATTGGGGGAGAGGTTATGGGGTTGGACTTTGAAGTGATTCAAGACGGACAGAAAGAAGTGGGAGATGGGCAGAGAAACGCCGCGTACCAGCTGAGCCTTGAGGTACACCTTTTCTCCGACTTGGGGAGAAGGTGTCACCTCGCCGGCCGGCGCCGCCCGCCAGGCAAGCCCCTCCGTCGCAGGAAGGTAGCCTTCGACGACCATCTCTTGGATGTCGGGGCCGGAGATGTCCGAGCCACGCCAGTCGCCTTTGTGCGAATCTGGCTCCTCTTCCAGAGGCTCTAGCGCCGCCAGATTATGGTCGCCGCCGGTGGTTTCAATCACCGCCGACATGGGGATAACCAGGCCCTCTGGGGGCACGACGACGGATCTCGCCGGCTTCGCCGTGGCTTTGCTCGACGCCGCCATCGACAGGGATGAGCTGCTACTGGCCATGGAGGACTGGGAGGATGTGACTGGTGCAGAGAGGGGCTAGGGTTTCTTCGAGGTTTTCCGCGGAGAGCTCGAGGAGGCGTGCGGCTAGAGGAAGAAGATTATGACGCGAGAGAATAGGGTGAAAAAGTGGCAAGTGTCCCACGGTTACTATTTATCTTACTCTGCGTCAAGATTCGTGCAGCTAATCAGACGGTTGCCGCGTAGGCGACGTGTTCGTGAACGTGCGCGGTAATTTCGCCACGTGTCCAACCATCGCCGCCAACGGTTCGTATCGCTCGCGCGGGAAAATCGGATATGATTGCGTTCTCTACATGTGTGAGTTACGAGGCGTCGCTGACCTACATCCTACGTCGTCATAACTGACATGGTAGATGAGCCGTCCCATCAAAGATTCTGGCATGGACGGATTCAATCCGACAACGGAAGCGTACGATGGAAGATTCAGCATTTCCCTGACTTACTAATAGAAGACGGAGGAACCTTTGCAGGGTTCTTTGGGAGGACTACAAGATATTGCTTGACGATTTTCCGACATCCATCTAGACGGAGCATTCCACGGGAAGAGGCAAGACGACGCAAGATCTCGGAGTTCTCCGGGGGCTACTGTTGGGGATATGCTATATGGGTATCCTCATAGCATGTCTGTTATCCGACTAACCCGGGTGGCCCATAGTCGGTAGCATGGCATGTGGCCTGCTGGGCAGCCTAGTTAGGTGGATCCAGAAGGGATGCCCATGCCAGATAAAGGAAGGCTATGGTGGAGTCACCAGCGTACCCGAAGCCTTGGATTATAAGATACACAAGACTAGTGATAGACGGTGTAGGACTCTGTAACCTGTCCGGCTAGGACTTTTCCCTGTAACCCTAGGACCTGGCGACTATATAAGTCGGGCCTATGGGAGCCTTTAGGGCGACAACTTAGCATCGTTTTACACACACCTCGCACAGCGAAACTATCTCTGTAACTCGGCGTATTGCCCTTATAGTGATTTATAGCAGGAGTAGGATTCCGCCACCATCGTGGGATCTGAACCAGGGTAAGCTGTGTTACCTCGTACCCGTCAACCGTCCGCCTTACCCCACGTCTCTAAACACGCACTGTGAGGACCCCTCCATGGCGTACTCGTCGGCAATACCATGACAAAAACATCTCAGTAGAATGATCCATCATTCTAAGGTTTTCATAACCATTTTCACCAAGTATTCCCATCTAATGTTGATCAAGTTTTATGCTTAGCACTAGCATCTACAATTGGGGGTAAGTATTAATGAGGGGTGATAAACTAGTGGAGTTTCAACTAAGTTCAAATCTCATGCCTTGGGATGACATCAAGATTATCTAGCTTAGGCCAAATTTTATGCTCTTTATGCAACCTTCAAGTATCCTTATAGTATCTACCATTTATTCCAGTAAACTCTAAGTAAGAGCTTTGATAAAGAAATAAAGTAATAAACTTGCAAATAAAACTAGGATTGGTTTATCAAGTGGTTATGATCATATATGCTTTAAGGCATATAGTGGCATGGTAGCAAGCAAGTAGTAGCTTGCATAGGTCAACTTGATTAGTAAGGCTTGCAAGTACTGGCTTGCACAATATCAGTATAAGCTTGCTAAATTGCAAGTGTTAGCTTGCATTAGTAGGGTATCTTGCAAGTGTTAGCTTGCCTTGTGCAGAGCAGTGGTTGAAGTTCTCCTCGGCTTCTTCTTCGTAGTATCCTCCTTCCTCCTCGTATCCTTGGTCGGTACTAGCGTCTATAAATAAATACGATATACACAATCACCAAACAATACTTAACTACTTGCAATCATCACACAAAAGGGTCCTATAGATGATCTAGCATCATCACTAACATTATAAGATTAAAGCTTGGTTTAATTCCTTTTATTTTTAGAAAAGTAATTTCTACTCATTGAAAAACTACTTAAGATTTAATATTCTCCAAACCAAATATGGGATCATGTTGACACATGTCATCACCACATATTTTAGTTCATGGGAATGTGATTTAAAGTGGTGTCACAATTTAATAAGGTTTTACCCTTTTATTTTAATTGATTAAAGTGGCTAGAAATGCCTATGTGGCATTCTTTTATTACTTGAACATTATTTCTGTAAGTAAACCTATATATTTTTATATATTCTGAAAGGTATGGTTAAATGTGATTTTTGAGAGTTGGAATCAACTCAAAAGCTATTATGGTTTAAATTTGAAAAATGTTTGAATGCAGAAAAGCTTCTGCCTTGTTATTTTTACCATGGATGATCTACAGATCCAAATGACTTGAATCCAACGGGCTTGGATTCAGCATTCCAGACCTTTCTAACAAAATTGGTTTCATTCAATTTGGTTCACTGAATCGACCTGGGTTGACTTTTGAAACTGGATACATAAGTGTGTTTGAACTAAAAAGGAAAAGGTTAAATTCAAATAACTGGGCTGCGCGGGAAAGGTTAACGGCCCGGCCTGCTAAGCACAGCGCTTCCACGGGCTGCATAAGTGGTTGTCCCCACGCGTCAGTGAGACAGGGGGTGCGAAGCGGTATGGGGCGATGTGGTGCGTTCGATCTGGTTCTAATCCAATGGCTGAGAGTCATCGTCGACGTTGGGCAACGCCGGCGAGACAGAAACCTAGCGCGGCCAGTGGGGGTCGTTGGGGGCTCACCGGGGTTCAGGCGAGGCAGGAGAACGACAAAGTCGACGACGGCGAACCTCCTGGTACCGGCAGCTTCTCCTAGGGCGGCTCCGATTGCTGGCCCCCTTCTTCTCCAGCAGCGGCAGACTTCGATAAAATTCCAGCGAAGTGCTGCTCTCCTTGCTCTGGGAACGGGGTGGAATGGTCAGTGAGGAGAGGGGAGTGAGATGGTGTGCTTAATTCGGCTGGGGGTGTCCTCTATTTATAGTCTCGACGGTGAGACCGAACGGCATGGGCAGGCGAAGGTGGTGACATGGCTACGGGCGGCTAGAGGCATGGCCGATGGTGGCGATCGCTTGGTGGTCTCCTGGCGATGCTCTACGGCTTTAATGCGCACGTAGGGGCGGTGTGGTTTGGTCTGGAATACGCGATGCTCTACGCGGCAGAGGCGGCGTCTTCGACGGCGAGCGGTGGTTGTGCGGCATGGGGCGACGAATGTGGATGTTTGGCGGTCTCCTGGGTCGGTGGCGATCATGTATGCACGCGGCGAGGGCGGCGCGCGGTCTGTGGGCTTCGGTCGAGGGTGGCGCTCTGGCGCATGCTTGGCATGGTTGCTGGCGAGCTGGGCGCGGTTCGTGCGTGTGGTCCAGTGGCTGGCAGGGTTCAAGCGCTGGACAGGGAGTGGCGGTGGACGGTGGGCTGCCTCCTAGACAAGGTTGGCATGGCTAAATCTCCTCCTAGCTTGCTGTCTCCACTGGGGTGGCATGGTGAGCTTCGGCTGTTCACCATTGATGTCATTGCCCAGCTTACAGTGAGGCTAGTGCTTGGTTTAACTTGCTAGGTGATCTACTGAGATGGTTGTGAGCTAGAGAGGGAACAAGTTAGGCTTCAATCACTGCTCACAATAGTGTTTAAGATTTTGATGATTTGTGTCTGCAATGTGTTTGATGAAATGGCCGCAAGAATTCAAGTTTTGAATTTTGAAAAGATTTTTGGTGGGCGTGCTAGGTTGGTGCTGGTGAGTCTGCAGATGCTTGGGTTTTGAAAGTTGAGCTTGTTTAAGTGGTTTTTGAAAAAGTGGGATCTTCCCATATGATAAAGATTCAATTTTGAATTGTCATTTAAACTATGTATTTGAAAGTTTCTGGATGATCACAAAGTGGGCATTGATACTTTGATATGAGTACAATCAAGGGGTGCAAAGATCCAGAAAAGTTTCTGTTAAGTTCTGAAAGTTTGGGACAGCCAAAGTAGGCATGGGAGTTAAATTGGTCAAAATGACCATTCCCTTATTTTGTTTGTTTTGATTTATTTGTCTTCGGGAAAAGTGTGGGGATTGTTTAGATGATGTTTATTTCACCTAAGAATCCATTTACAAGCAAAGAAACACATAAACAAAGCAATTCAAAAGAATTCAAAATGGGGTGCATACACATATGCATGCTTTCATATTTTTATTTTAGAAAAGTTTTTGTTAACCCTAATTTTGATGATTAGAGTTTGATGATCCAAGTTTAGATTTTTGGGATGTTACAATCAAGTAGTATTGCTCCTACTGAATCTCATTGTAGAAAGGTATATAGATAAAACTACTTATGGAGTATTAAAGATAGGAATTCTTGGTAATATTCTACCATAGTTCTATAGCAAATCACTTATGCAAATATTTTCCATTTCCAAACATCTAAATCATATGTGCTTATAAACCATAATTATTAAATCTTTCTCATAAGTCACTTCAGAAAACAATTCTACCATCCTACTATAGATTGTGATATCATTCATGATCACCCACATGAAGATAGTATATCTTCAACCATAACATTTATTCATAACTATAAAATAATATATGTATATTAAATCTCCTAAAACTCTTGGTAAACATTTATAATTTAAACCCTAACTTCTATGCAAGCTATAAAAAATATATATACCTTGATATCACCTAAGCTCATGTGATTAATGTTAAACATATTAATTCCTTAGAATATTATGCATCAAATAATATTATAGGATCACCATATAAAAGTTCCCTTAAAACTATAAGTTAATGAGAACCAAGTCTTATGAATGGGTAGTAATATATCCCTTAATAAGTTATGGTTTATTATGTAAATTAAATTCATAATAAAAGTTCTTACAAAATATTAAAAGGAAAAGGACCTATATAAAAAAAATAAAGAAACTATAACATTATATAATAAAAGCTCACAAAATGAATCTAAATAAACTTCATTATTGTTTTAGGTATTTAGCAAATAATTTATATAAATAAATTTGCAAACAAATGTGTAAATACAAGATTAGAAATGAAAACAGAAAATAGAAAAGGTTTAATGGAAAAGAAAAACGAAACCAGGCCGCGACCCATTTCTTATCTACCGCCCACGAGTAGCAACAGTCGTTTCCTTGGTCACTTCTCTCAGCCCAACATCAGCCCACACGGCCCAACACCGGCCCGTACGTCTTCCCGTCTCTTTCTTTTTTTCTTCCTTGCGTCCGGCGGCAAGCAGCTGCGTGGCGGTGCTCTCGCCGTTGATCTTCTCAGCGCCGTGATACTCGCCCCGACCCTAGCTGAGGATAAGAACCCCACGACGTGCTCTTCGCCTCTACTTCCTCATCCTTATCCTCACTCTCTTCCTCTCTTTTTTCCGTCGGCAACCGAAACCCTAGCCTCAACCAACAGTGCACGCCGGCATGTGGAGTTCGCCCCGAAGGCCGTGGAGTGTTCTAGGAGAAGCGCCAGCGTGCGTAGATCATCTGTGAAGAACGCAGCACCAAGGGGAGCTCGGATATGATCAAATTTTGTCGTTCCCCTCCACCGTGGTTCGTCGGAAATTCTTTCGGATAGCCCACCTCCGACCGCGCATGTCCTCACCGACACCACCGCTGCAATCTAGGTGAGCTATGGTGCTCAGGCATCACTCAATCTTCCTCCTCTAGCTCTAGGTCGCTCTACCGCCGTTTACTTGTCTCTGCCGTCGCAGTGGCTACTCCAATGACCTTAACCAAGCGGCGCCGCCACTATTAGGTTCCTTTCATCGCGTAGTGTCAAACCCGACCAACCAAACTTCCCAGAACCACCTCTTGCACCGTCTCCGATGATGTTCCGGCGAGGATCTGGCGAGCTAATGTCAGGATGATGTCACCCTTGACCGGGTCTACATGTTGACTGGTCCACGCCAACGTGGCGTGCCAACGTGGCCAGTGGCCCACATGTCTGTGACTTTGGGCTAGGTTCTAGTCCAGTACCAAAAGTTTAATTCAAGTGGGTTGTATCATGCTGATGTCATCATGACGCAGTAAATATATTTAACAATTTCTGAAAATGATTAATTCTTAGAAATTTATTAACTTTTGTTTTATAATTCAAAAAAATATGTTTAATATATGAAAATTTTCAGAAAAATAAAATCTACAACTTAAAACTATTATAAAACATTATTGTGTTAACCATTTAAATAATTATTATTTTAAAAAGATTTTATAAGTAATAATACTTTGATAATTCATATTTTAATAATGGTAAATGATAAAAATATAAATAATATATCAAAATTCTTAGAAATTAAAAACTACAATGTAAAATATAAAAATAAAATATTATATCAGTTAACTACATTTTATTATTTATTAAGTGTTTATAAAAAATAAATCTTATAAAAAATCATATCTTAATATTTAAAAATCATAAAAATACATATAATATACCAAAACGACCACAAAAATAATATATACATGTTAAAAATATAATAATCCACTTTTGAAATAAGTAAAAATCTAATACTCTAATAACTTGAATTTAAACCTATTTCCTTAATTGATAATTCATATAAGGATAAATAAAATTTGCTAATAATTCTAAAAATTATACATCTAAGGCCTAATAATAGTATTTGACTTAAATATTGGTAGTATGAAATTCATATAATCGAAAACATGTTAATTGAAACTTTTGAAGAATTATCATTCATCTATAAGTAGTAAATAATATGGTTTACTTATTCACCAACTATAACCACACCTTTATAAGGAGATAAATGATTCTATTCCATTATAATATTAAGAAAATACTACTCAAATAGAATATTACCACTCTTAAGTAACTTTAAGGAAACACTATGAAGTGAACAAAGTATATATATCATAAGCATTACACCTTAAGTCGATCTATGTCCTTAAAGTTAAACTTTAGTCTAAAAGATTGTAAACACCATGTTAAAGGCTTCACTATGTATTTTATACTTTAGTCTGTTTCAATTAAGACCTAATGCATCTCAAGACCAAACTAACTAAGTAAACACCTAGAGACATCGACCACATTCTATTAACCATAAATATTGTTTAAACCTTAGAAAAGAAACCTTTTCTTCAAAGGTTATCCTTTTTGCCACTTGAAACAACAAATTTTATAATAATATCTCTAACTCTTAACAACTAAACCAAGGACTTTTATCATATTCACCAGATGACAATTAATCATAATCACATTACTTTATACTCTACTTGTATATTTTAGATTGTTAATACTTAAAGTTTAAATGCTTTTATTTAGTTAAGTAAAATTTTCTTCAAAAGTTATTATTTTATGATACCCTAAAAGTAATTCTTAAGCATTCCAAAATAAATCTACTTGAGTAACAACCTTCATATAAGGAGCCTTAGATACCATTCCACACTTGAATATTCTATTTTTTTGTGTACTTTATTATACTTGCATGTTATTTCACACACACTCACAAGCCTTAATAAGAAGCACAAATGTGAAACTTATCTAAAAGAACAACACATTACAAAGAAACCATTTCTAGTATCCTAGATCAACGCTTATTCCAGGGATTCGAATTTATCAAATTGCATTACATTACTATTAATAATAACATCTTGCTTCTTTAAACATTAGTCCTTACCGTACCAATGATGCTGATTTCAGATATTGGATCTTTTATTGTCTCGAAGACCGTGAGTGCATAATCTTGCAATCACAAAAGGCAAGTTCACACTTTCTCATGTCCTTTGATTATTTTCTGTAAAGTATTTTGAAAATCCAGTGTTGTCATCACCTTCATATCAAAAGGGTCATAAAACACTATTTTCATAATAATATGATTACAGGTTATTTTCCATGAGGTAATAACCTAATAAGAAAGTTCCGGTGGTAAAGGAACATATTATCTAGGACTTAACAACCAATGTCGCCAGTGATTCTTGCGCCGTATATCACGCGTTAACCATGGGATTTGGAATGGGACGGAGAAGTTAGCTGTATCTTCTTCCTCTCGCATGTAGCCGGATGTGCAGGTCATGGCTGTTATCCTCGTAGCATGCATTAATTGGTAATTCGTAGAGGATATGCAGCATATGGGTGGGAACCCTCAATGTCCCACGATAGTTCTGGCATCTGACAGTCTGTACCAACCATTGCCGTAATTCAATGTGTGGGCATGGCATACACAAAGGATACATGCGGGGTCGCGAAGGGGGCGGTGATTGGCTTGGATCATCTACTGGGCCCCACACCATAGGAAGTGTGGATGGGAAAGATCACCCGGTTGCGCAACAAGGATTTGATCTCTCATGGGTAAAGTAACGCACCTCTGCAGAGTGTAAGAACTGTAACTTGTTACTCCTTGTTCCGGGAAGGAGCTATGAACGTGGCAGGAAAGGAACTCCACGAAAGTTCTGGTAAACCTGTGAAGGCTGACGGACATAGCTTTTCATAATAAAAACAACCTTTGAAGAAATGTTTTCAAAAGCCTGCATAGCCTACGACCTATGGTCTGTGGCTGTAGAAATAGTGCATCAAACACTCATTTTTAGTGAACTTGCTGAGTACGCTCGTACTTAACGTATCTTCTTAACCCTTGCTAGATTCTGAAGCCAATACAAACAACGTCTACATCAACTTATGCTTAAAGGAATCTTCATCAATAGCTCAAGATCTTCAATAAAGTCAAGGAGGTCAACATATACATCAACTAAAGTGAAGACGAAGTTGCTGATTAGATAGGAATATAATCTCTAGCCATAAAACCTTCTTCTGTAGAGTATTGCAATAGCAGCAATGCAAGCCTAATAGTTTAAATTCTATTCTATTAGTATGATAGTTATGAGTTGATTATTTCTGCTTCTTCTTTGAGAGAAGTTTCTTTCTCTCTCTTTAACCTAGAGTGTTCTTTGGATCTTTTGTAAAGAGTCAAGTTGTAACCTATAGTCATGTCTTGGACCTGCTATGTTTCTGTTGTACCACTCTGAGGGATGTAATACTAGTGACGGTGTTTCATTGGTGTTAGTCAACGACTATGCTGTACTACATCATGCAGTGGTATGCCGGGTCACCGCACAAATGATGGCGTGACACGCACGTTGAGTGAGGTGAAGCACATACCAAGCATGGCCAGAAATTTGATCTCCCTGAGTACCATGGACGTTGATGGATACAAGTATGCCGGAGGGCATAAAGTTCTGAAGGTATCAAAATATTTTCTTATTCACATGACAGGTGATATGAATTCTGCTAAATTATATGTTCTTAGAGGTAGCACTTTGCCTGGTATTGCTGCTGCTATTACTTCTAATGATTTTGATGATTATGGTAAAACACATCTGTGGCATATGCGTCTTTGGCATATGAGCGAATAAGGCATGGCAGAGTTGGTCAAGAGAGAGCTCATTGATGGTTGCAACTTGAGTAAGTTTGAGTTATGTGAGCACTACATTTTTGGTAAGCATAAAAGAGTTAAATTCAATGCTTCCATTCATACCACCAAAGACATATTAGATTATGTGCATGCTGATGTATGGGATCCGTCCCGTAAGACTTCTATTGGTGGTGCTAATTACATGCGTACTATTATTGATGACTACTCAAGAAAATTATGGCCTTATTTTCTGAAGCATAAATCTGATGTTTTTTATGCTTTTAAGAAGTGGAAAGTTATGGTTGAAAAGCAAACCGAGAAGAAGGTAAAGGTACTACGTACTGACAATGGTATGGAATTCTGTTCTAATGAGTTTGAGGAGTTTTGTATTAATGATGGCATGATCAGGCATCACACCATCCCCTATACTCCTCAGCAGAATGGCATGGATGAGCGCATGAATAGAACCATCATATCGAGGGATCGTTGTATGTTGTCTAATGCAGGTATGCATAGGCGTTTCTGGGCTGAAGCAGCCAACACAACATGCTACCTCATCAATAGGTCACCTTCTATTCCACTTGAGAAGAAAACTCCCATTGAGGTATGGTCAGGTTCGTCTGCTGATTATTCACAGTTGAGAGTTTTTGGTTGCACTGCATATGCTCACGTTGATAATGGAAAGTTAGAGCCTAGGGCTGTTAAGTGCATATTCCTTGGTTATGGTTCAGGAGTTAAAACATATAAACTATGGAATCCTGAAACTAAAAGGATTTTGTTGAGTAGAAATGTTGTTTGCAATGAATCTGTTATGTATCATGATAAATTGCCATCAGATCCATCTCCTGTTGCTATTGGAGAGGAGAGAGTTAGTGTGTAGGTGGAGAACCTGTAGAAAACTCTTGATAATGATGCTGTCATTGAAGATACACATGAGGAAAATATTGATGATATTGTTGTTCAACACTCACCTATTGTTTTGCAGCAGCCATATGAGTCCATTGTTGCTAATAGAACGAGACATAATTGTGGTCCTCGTCCTTGTTTAATTGAAGAGTGTAATCTTGTTCATTATGATTTGAGTTGTGCTGAACAGGTGGAGAACGATTCTAAACCTGCTACATAGAATGAAGCCATCATATCCGTTGACTGCGAGAAGTGGGTTTCTGCTATGTAAGAAGAGATGCAATCGCTTGAGAAAAATGGCACATGGGATGTTGTGCGCTTGCCTAAACAAAAGAAGGCGGTCCGCTGCAAGTGAATCTTCAATAAAAAGGAAGGTTTGTCTCCTAAAAAGACTTCAAGGTACAAGGCAAGGTTAGTAGAAAAAGGGTTCAGCTAAATTCCAGGTATTGATTACAATGATGTGTTCTTCCTAGTTGTAAGCATAGTTCCATTCGTACTTTCTTTAGTATTGTGGCTATGTGATACGTCCATTTTGCATCACTATTGTATATCATAATTTACTGTTATTCATTGATATATTTCTTATTAAGAGGTGATACTTATGTTATTTCATCTATTTTTGCATGTTTGATGACTTTTGGAGGATGAACAACCGAAGTCAGGATTCTAATGGAAAAAGCGGTGTCTAGATGCAATATTCGCGAAGATCAGAAAATTCCAGAAAATAAACGGAAAATCCTATGTTTCCAGAAGATGAAGGAAGCCAGAAGGGGAGGCGAAGACGGGCCACAGGGGGCCTACACCACCCCCTAGCGCAGGCCTACCCTAGGCCGCGCCAGCAGGGGGTGGCCACCTTGAACCATCTCCTTCTTCGCCCCTTCGCCTATAACTTCCTCCCGAAACCCTAATAATCGGGAAGCGACGACAGAAATATTGTTGGAGATATGCCCAAGAGGCAATAATAAAGTGGTTATTATCATATCTTCATACTTATGATAAATGTTTACATACCATGCTATAATTGTATTAACCGGAAACATTAATACTTGTGTGATTTGTAAACATAAAAGAGTCCCTAGTAAAGCCTCTTGTTAAACTAGCTTGTTGGTTAATATATGATCATGGTTTCCTGATCATGAACATAGAGATGTTATTAACAACAGGATCATATCATTAGGAGAATTATGTGATGGACATACTCCTATAGTTAAGCGTAGCATAAAGATCAAGTCATTTAATATAGTTCATTTTCTATAAGCTTTCTGATACATAGTAACCTAATTCCTTCGACCATGAGATCATGTTAATCACCATCACCGGAAGGATGCTTTGATGACATCAAACACCACACCGTAACAGGGTGGCTATAAAGATGGCATTGAGTGTTCGAAAAGTATGGGTTGAGGCACATGGATCAAGAGTGGTATTTGTCCATCCATATGACGGATAGATATACTCTGGGCCCTCTCGGTGGAATGTCATCCAATTAGCTTGCAAGCATGTGACTGGCTCACAAGGGATCACATATCACGGGAACGAGAAAAGAGTACTTATCGGTAACGAGGTTGAACTAGGTATGCAGAGATACCGACGATCAAAACCTCGGATAAGTAAACTATCGTGAGACAAAGGGAAATTGGTATCGTATGTAAGTGGTTCATTCGATCGCAAAGTAATCGTAGAAATATATGGGAGCCATATGAATTTCCAGATTCCTCTATTGGTTATTGTTTGGAGAAGTGTCTCGATCATGTCCGCATAATTCACGAACAGGGAGACACACTTAAGGATTCGACGTTGTTTGAGTAGTTATGGAATGATGAGTAAGAGACCGAATGTTGTTCGGAGTCTCAGATGGGATCCGGGACATCACGAGGAGATCCGGAATGGTCCGGAGAATAAGATTCATATAAGGAAAGTCCTGTTTCGGAGTTCGGGAATGGTTCCGGTGTTTTCATCGGGAATGTTCTAGAAGGTTCCGGAATGCCCGGCACTCCAGAGGGGAAGGGTACATGAATGTGTCATAACAAGTTGGAATGATTGCATCATGTACTAGGTGTCATCACTGAACAAAATAAAGGGTTTAATCAAATCCTAGTTTGAAAAGTCAAACGCCAATTTGAAAAGTCAAACTGCTATTTTGTGAAGTGGAGGGAGAGAAGGAAACCTGGGAAGAGAAGGTTTCCCTTCTCTTCTCCAAACCGCCGGCCAGCAAGGGAGTTGGGGGAGGACTCGGCTAGCCCTAGCCGCCCCTCCCACCTATAAAAGAAAGGGAGGGGCGCCCCCTCTCCCTACACCTTGCCCCTTAGCCGGCGCCCTCTAAACCCTAGGCCAGCCGCCGCCCCCCCTCTAGATGCGGCTGCCCTAGAGCTCCTCTAAACCGCCGTCTAGCTAATCCCTAGCTGCTGGTTGCTCTAAATCCCTTGGTGCCTCTAAACCCTAGATCGCCAAGGCCTCTCTCATAGTCCACCATACTCGCTCTGGCTTAAGGAGAAGCCCTGCGAGATCTCCCCTCTACTTCCGGTACCACGCCGTCGTGCTGCCGGAATCGCGAGGAGAGTGCTACAACCTCCGCTGCCTGCTGGAACAAGGGAGAGGAAGGTCTTCGTCGAGTACCGAACGTGTGACCGACTGCGGAAGCGCTGCCGGAACGCAGCGCCGGAAGGATCGTCTACGCGATCTTGAGATCGGGAAGAGTACGACTACATCACCCACGAGAATATGCTCTTGTTAAACACTTTGGAATCTTCGAGGGTGAGTTATTCCATCGAGTCGTTGCTACAATCTAGTAGATAGATCTTGGCTTGTTTGTTTGTATGCGGTAGAATTTTTTTGTTTTCCATGCTACGAAACCCTACAAATATTCCATCGCCTCTACGGGGCGGAAAACACAGAGAGAGAAAGAGCTCTCCGGCAGGCAGATTTCTGCCAGGGAAATTCCTTCCCGGAGAGGGGAGATCGTCGCCATTAAGACCGTCATCAAGCTAGAATTCATCAGGATCATCATCATCCACCTCCTCACCACCATCTCCACCAGCACCATCATCACCACTCCATCCTGCTGTAACAATTGGGTTGAATCTTGCATAGTTCTTAGGGAAACTTTCCTGGTGTTGATTACTTTTGTAGTTTTGATGCTTTTGAGTGGAACCTTTGAATCATTGTTTATGTTCAGATTGTTATTCATCATTATATCACCTCTGATCTTGATCCATATGATGTCTCGTGAGTAGTTCATTTAGTTCTTGAGGACATGCGAGAAGTCATGTTGTTAGTAGTGGAATTGTGTTGAGTAATATTTAATGGTTTGATATTTAAGTTGTGGTGCTATTCTTCTAGTGGTGTCATGTGAACGTCGACTACATGATACTTCACCATTTATGGGCCTAGGGGAATACATTGTGTATTTTCCTACTAACTGTGGGGTTGCCGGAGTGACAGAAACCTGATCTCCCGTTAGGAAACCTTTGCACAAGGGAGTCTAGGATCTCAGAGTTTAATGTTGTGGTTAGGTTTTTATCTTAATTACTTTCTTGTAGTTGCGGATGATTGCAAGGGGTTTAATCACAAGTATGTATTAGTCCAAGTAAGGTCGGTACATTAGCATAGGTTCACCCACACAACACTTATCCAACAAAAGATGGTTAATCGACTATGTGAAGCGAATGCACTTAACAATATTCTCATGTGTCCTCGAGAACGTTTGGTCCTCATAAGTAATACAACCGGCTTGTCCTTTGCTGAAGAAAGGATTGGGACACTTGCTGCAATTATTATTGTTGTCTTTATTTACTTGCACTTTATTTCTTTGCTTATTCAAAAACTCCTAAAAATCCGTTTGCTAAGTATTTGCAGAGAATTCCTGATACAAACCACTAGTCAACACCTTATGATCCTCGTTGGGATCGACACTCCTATTTATCGAAAGTACTATGATACACCCCCTATACTTGTGGGTCATCAAGACTATTTTCTGGCACAGTTGCCGGGGAGTGAAGCGCTATTGAAGAGTGGAACTGGTAAAGGAAACTTCTACTATGGGTATTGCCTTTTATTTTTGTTTGTTACTTTGTTTCCAATATGGATAACCCACTTGGTTTCCTATTTGGAGAAGCTACTACCACTGCTAGGGTAGTATATGAACCACCACCTGCTGAGGTAGATCCTTTTAAGATATGTACAACAATTATTGACCGTGTTATGGATAACTGTTATTTTGGGGATGGAACTGTCCATCCTTGTGATCACTTGCTTTTTATCCATGAATTATGCGGGTTGTTTAAGTGTGCAGGTATCACAATGGAACAAGTTAAGAAAAAGTTATTCTCTATATCATTGAAAGGAAGAGATGAAAAATGGTATAAGCTGCTAAAGAATGGACAAGCTATGGAATGGGAGGAAATTATACCTCTCTTTTATTCTAAATTATATCCTCCTAGTGAGGTTCATAAAGACCGGAATCAAATATATAACTTTTGGCATCTTGATGGAGAGAGTACATCCCAAGCTTGGGGGAGATTGAAGTTACTAATGCTCAAATGTCCTATTCATGAGCTCCCTAATAATATTATTATCAATAACTTTCATGCAAGGCTTTCTCTTCATGATAAAGATTTATTAGATGCTTCTTGTGCTGTATTATTCACACGTATGAAAGAAGAAGCTAAATGGGATCTTCTAGACCGTATTCAAGAAAATACTGAAGCATGGGAGAATGACAAAGGAAGAAAGTCAGGTATAAATTATGATTATGAATGCATTAAATCTTTTATGGGAACTGGTGACTTTCATGACATTAATACTGAGTATGGTCTTGATTCTCAAAGTATTCCCAACTATTTTAAGGCCTTTTCCTCTTATATTGAAATTCCCCAAAAGAAGTGGAACAAGTACCATGCACCTTATAAAGATATTGTTAATCATGTTCCTGCTAGAAACATTGAAGTTTGTACTATTGATCATATTTTGCCTGAACCTTATATTGAGAAAATACCTTTTCCTGCTAAGGTAAAGTAACATTCTATTATAGCTAATGTGGTTAGAAAAAGTATGAAGAAAACTGTTGAACCTAATGAACAAATAAATATTGAATCTGTAGTAGCCATTGTGAAAGATCTTGTCACTAAGAATGTAGAAGATGGGCACATTATATTCTGTGAAGATGCTTCTAATATTGTCTCTCATCCTAGTAAAGCTAGTAAATGTAGTGTCCCTGTGCTTTCTGTTAGAATTGGTGATCATTGCTATTATGGTTTATGTGATATTGGTGCTAGTTCTAGTGCTATTCCTTATGAGCTTACAGAGAAATTATGCATAAAATTGGTCCTTGTGAACTTGAGGACATTGATGTGGTTATTCACCTTGCTAATAAAGAAACCATTTATCCAATTGGTATTGTAAGAGATGTGGAAGTTCTTTGTGGTAAGACTAAATATCCTGCAGATTTTCTAGTGCTTGGTTCAACAGCTAGTAAAACTTGCCGTATCATTTTTGGTAGACCTTTTCTGAACACTTGTGGAGCTATTATAGATTGTAAGAAGGAGAAAGTTTTAACTAAATTTGATGGTGAATCTTATGAGTTTAATTTTTCCAAATTTTCTAAAGCTCCTTATGAAAATGATTTTCCTAATGAGGATTTTAGAGTTGAACAACTTGCTTCTATTGATCCATTTTTTGACCTTAAACCTCTTTTTGATGATTTTAAGTATGCTCATTCTGATGATAAGAGTGTTTCTTGTGACAGCTATATTGTTAACTTTATTCAAAGTGCTACTGAAAGTTATTATGAGAGAGGTAAACATGGTTTTATGCATCTCAATAATATTAAGTTTCCCCGTTTTATGTTGAAAGCTTGGAAGTTGCACTTGTTTTGTCTTCCTATGCTAGTAGAATTTTGTTTCAATAATTTGTTTTCTTACGAAACTACCTTGCATAGGAAATGGGTTAGACTCAAATGTGTTGGATATTTTCTTCTTGATTCTCTCTTTCACTTCAAATCCATATCTCCTATGAGAACATCATTGAAAGTATCATGCCCATCTTAATGGCGTTAAAGAAAGAGCTTTTGGGAGACAACCCACTTTAGTTTGCTTTTGGTTTTTGTTTCTTTGAGTCTTGGAAGTTATTACTTCTGTAATAACCTCTAATTATACTTTTTGTTTGGTTTTTGTGTCAAGATTTGTCTCTTTTGAGAAGCAGGTGAGTTGTGGGAAGTTGCTGTCCTGGGACAGATTTTTGTGCTTCACTATAAAAATTCGTGAAAAATCCTAGTACATCGGATGGAGCTGTAATTTTCTGTGCTTGTGCCCCATGTTGTTATCCAACTTTCATTAGTTTTTCACTTTTTGATTTGAGCAACATAAGATTTTCAAAAAAAATCAATCTTTATCTGCTGGTCTGTTTTGACAGAGTTCTGCCATTATTTGCATTTGCCTCTTGAATCGATTTCCTTTTAAATTCTTTTTGGGCTTTTTAAAGTAGTTGCTACAGTATCCTAAGTTTTGATGGATTTCAGTTGAAATTTGAACCCAAAGGTTTATTGTCTTTGCATACACTAATGTTGCTAATGAAGATTGTGTGAAGTTTTGTATGAAAGAGAATTTCAAATATTGGGAGAGACAACACTACACAAGTTGTGAATGGTCAAAGGCTCAAACATTATATTTCAGGAGATTCTTATAATGAAGATGTTGATATTATTCAAATGGTGACTCCAGAAGAATTTATCAGAGATTAAACTCAGGAACCTGTAGGATCCGTTTTTGAATAGGTAAAAGTGCCGAAAATAGAAGGTTTGCAAAAAACTTTTCTCTTTATATTTTTGCAGTTTTTATTCCATATGGAAGGTAACAAGACGAAAAAGAAAAGGAAATGTATCCCGGGTGGCCCACACCACCTAGTGGCGCGGGCCCTGCCTGGCCGTGCACCTAGGGGGTGTGACCACCCCGGAGCCCGACTCCGTCCTGTTTTCTCCTAGTACTTTCCTTATGTCGTAAAACTTCGTAATATATAATCCCCGGGACCCCACGAGGTCCGTATAGCATGTTATCATCGTCTTTTTGTTTTGATCTGTTTCTGTCAGTCAGATTCTCAGTTTTGGAGCCACAATGTATTCCTCTGGATCACCCAAGGAGGATTCCTCTGCGGACATCATTAACTTGTACATGTATGAGTTGAAGATTCACCCCAAGGAGTTGTTACTCAAGGACATGAAGGTTCAAATAAAGGAGGTTCAGGGCCCTAAAGGATAAGGTAGTCTAGAGGATAGGATGGAAGCATTAGAGCAAGAAGTTTTTAGGTACAAGAAGATGGCAGAATGGAAAGTGGACATCATTCATAAGATAAGTTCAGAACTCGTCGCCGAGCACAAGAAGGAGACTTCCAAGCTTCGAGATGATATCCTCTCGCTCTATCAGACCACCAACCAATTATATGCACATCTCTATGACATGCAAAATCAAAACTGTGAGTATGAGGCTAGGTTTAAATGCATAAGCTCTGCTTCTAGTTTCAAGATTGCAGAAACCAAGACATCCTTTGTGGATGGGGAGCCTTTACTTTGGAAGTCTGACGATGATAAGGGAACATCACCACCACCGAAGGATTAATTCGTCATTAGGTTTTGGCATCCCCTTGGCTTGTTCCAAGCTTGGGGGAGTGCCGCGATATCACATCATTATCTTTCATCTTTTTACCTTTTTAGTAGAGTCATATCTTGAATAGATAAGTTATCATGTAGGATGGTTTACATTGTGGAAGTATCCCTCCTCTAGTTGGTTATCTATGTATCCCTTGGTGTGAGTGCCTTTATGGAATACTAATGAGAAGTTTCGTCATTTACTTTTTGCACTTCTTATTTTAGTTTGCAACTTCTATTATATGATTGATCTTGTTGATTAGTATTGGTATCACTTTGGGAGCATCAAGTAAATTTAATTGATTTTGGCAAACCGAGCTCTGGTCAGTAGCAACACTTTTTGAGGTTTGAAAGGAAAAGATAAAAGCACTTACAAGTATTATATATTATTTTCTTTCTTTCTTTCTTGATTAGCTCATAAGCTTAGTATTATTTGGTTAAGATCTTTTGTGTTTTCAAGGAAGATTGCATGTTTGTTTCTATCACTTGTATGTTTGCTTGTTTCCTTCAACTCTTTTTCTTGCTACCCAACCTTGCTAGACAAAAACCTATACTGAGAGAGGATACTTCTCATGCATTCAATCCTTTAAAACCAAAAACCTATGCCATTTGTGTCCACCATATCTACCTATTAGCATTATTTCTATTCCAAGTAAATTCTCAAGTTTTATCTATCTTTCAAATTAAAAAGTCTTTTGTTATGTGAAAACTAGTTAGTAAAGCTCTCACGAACTTGATGGCACACCTTATTTTCCTGCCCTTAATAAACTTGAACCATTGTGTCATATAAGTTGTATATCCTTACACTTATAGGTTGGGAATTAGCAGAACTGTGCTGTCATGGGGAACGCTTTCAACACCTATAAATATCTACCCAGTTGATATCATGATCTTTTATTTGCGGATGTCGGCGGTGTGAAATAAAAGGGGAGCTTGTAAGTTCATGGAGTTATGTATATATGTTAGAGAAACGTCTGGGCGTGCTAGCCTAAGCCATGCCTAATCATGGTGGAAACTTGCAGCATAACCATAGTGAGCAATCTGTGAAGCATCCTCAATAAAACCCTATGCAAATAGCAAATAAAAAGATCGCTCAGATGCTCACTGTCTATTGCCTTGTCATTTTGATATGGGATAGCTCATGTATCATGGGGCAAGGGGTACCCCGTTGGCGGTTATTTATGATACACATACACTTACAATGACAAGAACTTACCGATAACTAAAGTTGAGTAGCATGAGGAACGACCCTCTACTCAAGCGACATGAGATTGCCAACTTATGATTTGTCAAGCATATACTCCATATTAGTTCACTTTAACCTTAACCACCTCAAGATGCTTATTATAGGGGCAATGAGAGCTCAAAGCTAGTAAGTACCATAATCTTTTGGAAGCTCTTTATGAAACTTGAAATCCCTGCTTCCCTCTGCGAAGGGCCTTTCTTTTATTTATTTAAGTTGAGTCAGTAAACCTATTCCTTTCTATCTCTAGCAAGCATTTGAATTGTTGTGATTCAATCATTCATATGATGATTTATTCAATCATGTTTCTTATCTTCCTTGTTTGGCACAAAGCTCTTATCTGAATGAATATTACTTTGGAAGCTATCGGTGTGAAAAACCTCTTTGTTTGAGCAAAAGATTCCTGTTATAAACTCCTTTCAAAAGCTTTGTTTAAAAAATAAGTATGATATGTCAACTGTTCTCTGACCAAGAACAAAGTTTGCCATTACCAATTATGATTTGTCTTTATGCATCTTTATTGTGACTCCCATGCTTGACAAGTTAAGTTATATAATGGTGAGTTGCTTTCTATTATGAGTTTTATATTGGTGAATGTGATGCTTTTTGTCCGTATTCTTTTTATCAACACTTCACTCCATAAACGTGTGGTCATGTTTATTGAGCTCAGTTTTCGCTTGGGGACAAGCGAGGTCTAAGCTTGGGGGAAGTTGATACGTCCATTTTGCATCACTATTCTATATCATAATTTACTGTTATTCATTGATATATTTCTTATTAAGAGGTGATACTTATGTTTTGTCATCTATTTCTGCATGTTTGATGACTTTTGGAGGATGAACTGCCGGAGTCAGGATTCTGATGGAAAAAGCGGTGTCTAGATGCAATATTCGCGAAGATCAGAAAATTCCAGAAAATACATGGAAAATTGACGAAGGAAACCAGAAGGGGAGGCGAAGATGGGCCATAGGGGGCCCACACCACCCCCTGGCGCGGGCCCACCCTAGGCCACGCCAGGAGGGGGTGTGGCCACCCTGGCCCATCTCCTGCTTCACCCCTTCACCTATAACTCCCTCCCGAAACCCTAATAATCGGGGAGCAACCACAGAAAGATTCTGCCGTCTCTGTGGGGCGGAAATCATAGAGAGAGAAAGAACTCTCCGACAAGCAGATTTCTGCCAGGGAAATTCCTTCTCGGAGAGGGGGGATCATCGCCATCAACACCATCATCAAGATATACTTCATCAGGATCATCATCATCATCATCATCCTCACCACCATCTCCACCATCACCATCATCACCACGCCATCCCGTTGTAACAATTGGGTTGAATCTTACATAGTTCTTAGGGAAACTTTCCCGGTGTTGATTACTTTTGTAGTTTTGATGCTTTTGAGTGGAACCTTTGAATCATTGTTTATGTTTAGATTGTTATTCATCATTATATCACCTCTGATCTTGATTCATATGATGTCTTGTGAGTAGTTCGTTTAGTTCTTGAGGACATGGGAGAAGTCATGTTGTTAGTAGTGGAATTGTGTTGAGTAATATTCAATGGTTTGATATTTAAGTTGTGGTGCTATTCTTCTAGTGGTGTCATGTGAACGTCGACTACATGATACTTCACCATTTATGGTCCTAGGGGAATGCATTGTGTATTTGGATACTAATTGTGGGGTTGCCAGAGTGTCAGAAATCTGAACCCCCGTTAGGAAACCTTTGCACAAGGGAGTGTAGGATCTCAGAGTTTAATGTTGTGGTTAGGTTTTTATCTTAATTACTTTCTTGTAGTTGTGGATGCTTGCAAGGGGTTTAATCACAAGTATGTATTAGTCCAAGTAAGGTCGGTGCATTAGCATAGGTTCACCCACACAACACTTATCCAACCAAAGATGATTAATCAACTATATGAAGCAAAAACACTTGACAGTATTCCCATGTGTCCTCGAGAACGTTTGGTCCTCATAAGTAATACAACCGGCTTGTCCTTTGCTGAAGAAAGGATTGGGACACTTGCTACAATTATTATTGTTGTCTTTATTTACTTGCACTTTATTTCTTTGCTTATTCAAAAACCCCTAAAAATCCGTTTGCTAAGTATTTACAGAGAATTCCTGATCCAAACCACTAGTCAACACCTTATGCTCCTCGTTGGGATCGACACTCCTATTTATCAAAAGTACTATGATACACCCCCTATACTTGTGGGTCATCACTATGCGTGATCTTGAGCTTGAGCAGTTAGATGTCAAGAATGCTTTTATGCATGGAGAGTTTAATGAAGAAATATACATGGACCAACCAGAAGGGTTTATAGTGCCTGGTAAAGAGGATTTTGTGTGCAAATTAAAGAAGTCTCTTGATGGCTTAAAGCAATCTCCAAGACAATGGTATAAAATATTTGATTCGTTTATGATCTCACATGGCTTTGAGAGGTTTAAATATGATAGTTGTGTTTATATTATGTTTGTTGATGGATCACCTATATACCTGCTGCTATATGTTGATGATATGTTAATTGCTACCAAGAGCATGAAAGAAATCACTACTTTAAAGGCACACCTAAGTAGTGAGTTTGAGATGAAGGATCTTGGATCTGCTAAGAAGATCTTAGGTATGGAAATTACCCGAGATCGAAAAGTTGGTTTGTTGTTTCTTAGTCAGAAAAGTTAGATTAAGAAAGTTCTTCATTGTTTTAATATGGATGGTGCCAAGTCAGTTAGTACTCCTATTTCTCCTCATTTTAAATTGTTAGTTTCTCAATGTCCTACTACCGATGAAGAGTTTGAGTACATGTCAAAGGTTCCATTTCTAGTGTTGTTGGTTCTTTAATGTATGCCATGGTTTGTTCTCGTCCTGATTTATCATATTCTATGAGTTTGATAATTAGATACATGGCTAATCCTGGTAAAGAACATTGGAAGGCTATTCAGTGGGTTTTTAAGTACCTTCTTGGCACTTCCAATGCTTGTTTGAAGTTTGGCAGCACCGGTGAGGGACTCGTTTGCTATGTGGATTCAGATTTTGCTGCCGATTTGGATAAGAGAAGATCCGTCACAGGTTATGTGTTTAATGTTGGTGGTTGTGCTGTTAGTTGGAAGACTACGTTGCAGACTGTTGTTGCACAATCTACTATTGAAGCTGAATACATGGCTATTGCTGAAGCTTGCAAAGAATCTGTTTGGTTGAAAGGTTTGTTTGCTGAGCTTTGTGGAGATGATTCTTGCATTACTTTGTTTTTGACAGTAAAAGTGCCATATACCTTACAAAAGATCAGATGTTCCATGAGAGAACTAAGCATATTGATGTCAAGTACCATTTTGTTAGAGAGATTGTTTCTCAAGGTAAATTAAACGTATGCAAGATTAGCACTCATGATAATCCTGCTGATATGATGACTAAACATGTTATTGTTGCTAAGTTTGATCTTTGCTCGAACTTAGTTAGTTTAATTGATTAGCCCAAGTGGCTATTGGCGCCGAAAGTATTTGCTTTGTTAATTTAGGGAGATGATTGATATTGATGTTACAAGAAGGAATTTGTCTCAAGGTGGAGTTTGTTATATCTTGATCCAAATTCTATAAAGTATAGGCCAACTTCTAACGAGTAGAGTGAGGCCCGTTGCTGGAGGCTTGGGCCGAGTGGAATACCTAGGATTTCACCGCTATATAAACCTCTTGTAAGCCGCCGGTTGGGATAAGTTGCATCTGTGAAAATCTCCGGCATTGTGTAAGCACTCCCTGATATAGTGAAGTTTCGCTGGCTGGCGCCTGTGGTTTTTTCCTCTCTTTGTTGGAGAGGTTTTTCCACGTTAAATTTGTGTCCCTTTTGATGTGTTTTGCTTTTGATCTTTGTTATTTACTTGTCACAATTATAAAACTATCCTGTCATTAACCCTTTTTTTTTGCAAATCTTGTCATTAACTTACAAGAAAGAGAACCATATTTCTATTATGAAGTAGAAAATAAAAAAAAACACCGCATATGTGGTGTCACGTAACCACCACCTTAGGGCTGGTTGTCAAAAAGCACATCACATTGGTGCAGGCGAGTGACATATCGCACTGATTTCTCCCATTATGTGTCTTAAGCCGTTTTGCGATAGCCGAGACCCACTCTTAGGTCTAGGTCAACGTGGCAAGGAAAGATGGCGGGGATGCTAATAGCCGTTAGGTCTCTGCTTGCTTGCCGTGTCGGAACCCATCCGAGATAGTTGCGCTCAGTTACACTCCTTCTCCCGCGCGTATTCAGAACCCTGGCGACAAGAGGCAGCAGTCACCACGTACCTGGCGGCAACGTTGAAGCTTGCAACATAGGCCGTGCTGGCCGATACGTCCGAAAACCCTTGTTCGTCCTTGGTTGCGATGACTCAGCATACCACTGGATGATGTAGTACACTATAGTCGTTGATATAACACCAATGAAACACCATTTACTAGTATTACATCCCTCAGAGTGGTACAACAGAAACACAGTAGGTCCAAGACATGACTATAGGTTACAACTCAACTCTTTACACAAGATACAGAGAACACTCTAGGTTAAAGAGAGAGAAAGAAACTTCTTACAAAGAAGAATCAAAAATAAACAACTCCAAAATTATAATTCTATTAAGACTAATATCTTAACTAATGGTCTGGCATTGCTGCTATTGCAATACGCTACAGAAATAGGTTCTATGGCTAGAGATTATGTTCTTATCTAATCAGCAACTTCGTCTTCACTTGAGCTGATGTATATGTTGACTTTCTTGACTTCATTGAAGAGCTTGAGCTATTGATGATGATTCCTGGAGCATGGCTTGATGTAGTCATCATCTGTACTGGCTTTAGAACCTAGCAAGGGTTAAGAAGATACTTTGAGTACGAGCGTATCAGCAAGTTCACTAGAAAAGGAGTGTTTGATGCTCTAGATCTACAGCCACAGACCATAAGTCATAGGCAATGCAGGTTTTCGTAAACATTTCTTCAAAGGTTGCTTTTATTCTGAAAAGCTATCTCCATCAACCTTCACGGGTTTACCAGAACTTTCATGGAGTTCCTTTCCCGCCGCGTTCGCAGCTCCTTCTCGGAACAGGGAGTAACAAGTTACAATTCTTACACTCTGCAGAGGTGCGTTACTTTACCCATGAGAGACCTTAGCCTTGTTGCACAACCAAGTCATGACCTTGTCCATACTTCCTTGGTATGAGGCCCATTCTAAGAACCAAGCCAATCACTGCCCCCTTCGCGACCCCGCATGCCTCCTTGGTGTACACCATGCCCACATATTGAATTACGGCAATGGTTTGTATAGACCGTTAGATGCCAGAACTATCGTGGGACGTTGAGGGTTCCCACCCATATGCTGCATATCCTCTACGAATTACCAATTAATATGCACGTTACGAGTGATAACAGCCACGACCTGCACATCCGGCTTCACGCGAGAGGAAGAAGATACAACTGACTTCTCCGTCTCATTCCAAATCTCATGGTTAACGCGTGATATACGGCGCAAGAATCACTGGAGACATTGGTTGTTAAGTCCTAGATAATATGTTCCTTTACCACCGGAACTTTCATAGTAGGTTATTACCTCATGGTAAATAACCTATAATCACATTATTATGAAAATAGTGTTTTGGGACCCTTTTCAAATCCAGGTGATGACAACACTGGATTTGCAAAATACTTTACAGAAAATAATCAAAGGTCATGAGCAAGTGTGAACTTGCCTTTTGTGATTGCAAGTTTATGCACTCACGGTCTTCGAGATGACATAAGATCCAATATCTGAAATCAACATCATTGGTCCGGTAAGGACTAATGTTTAAAGAAGCAAGATGCAGTTATGCATAAGTAATGATATGCATTTTGTAAAACTCCCAAATTGAATCCCCAATACTTTGAGTGAAGTGAATTCAAGTGATTCTTTTAAAAGTTGGTTTATCTTCAAATTTTACTTTATAAGTAATGATCTTTATAAGGAACCTAAGTGATAATAATTCTTAATACACATGTAAAGTATAAAGTAATGTGATTATATTTAATTGTTATTTGGTGACTAAGGTAAGAGTCCTTGGTTTTAGTTGTTAAGAGTTGAAGAATTTATTATGAGATTATTCTTTGAAGTGTCAAAAAGAATAACATTTGAAGAAAAGATTTCCTTTCTAAGGTTTAAACAATCATCATTGTTAATAGAACATGATTACGGTCTTTTGGTGTTTGATTTATTAGCTTGGACTTGAGATGCTTCATGTCTTGAGTTAAATAGACCAAAGTTAACTATAAAAACATAAGTGATTTATTAGACCTGATGTTTATAAGGTTTGAGACTAAAGTTAACTTTAAAAGGTTAAGTAAACTTAAGATGTAATATATTTTAATTATTCCCAAGTTTTAGATTTATGATTGGTATAACGAAGGTGTGGAATTATTCACTTTATATTTTAGTGAATGCTTATAAAGTTATTTTGAAGGTTGTGGTTTTAAATATTTATTTAAGGTTTCAAAATATATTAATAAGTTAATAATTTACACTTAAGTTTTATTATAAATCTTAGTTCTGGTTTAGAACTTTAGTAATTTGATTTTTTTAGGGTATTAATATATCTTGAAGAAATATATTTATTTCTTTAAAGAATGTTCTTAAAGAATTTTCAAAAATATATAATGGATAAGGATTTATTATTTTAAAATATTAAAAACTTTTCTACTAATATATTTAGTATTTTTCTAGTGTAATATATTTATTCAAGACTTTGAAAATGATTTTTATTTTATTTTAAGTATTATTTTTATATTTATAAAATTTCATAAAAGATTAAATGTCTTTAAATATTTATTCAAATTTTATTTATAAAAGAGTTAAGTTAGTATTTTTATAAAATAGTATATATTTTTTTATACACAAAAATGATTTTATTCATTTTTAGGATTTTTCCTTATTTTATGACATTTCACTTAGGATGTAATGTTGTTAATCTTTATTTATATTCCATTTATCTTGAACAAGTAATATTATATTTTTACTAGGTAGATATTATTTTTGTGGTAATTTTGATAAATCATATGTATTTTTAGGATTTTTTTAATAATTTTCTATAGCTAAAAATGTTTGGAGGTTATTTTAGTAATTTATTTTTTATTTTATTTCTAAACCTAATCAACCTGGGTCGTTTAGTTAGATATGTGGGCTGGCCTGGCCCAATTGGACCATGCCAGACCCCTCACCCCCGGCCCACCCCTCACTCCACACACACACACACACGCACACACACACACACACATACCTCATCCTCTACTCTCTTGCTCCCGTGCGATGCCGCCGTCGCCGCCACTCCGGCCGGTTGCCGGCCGACCTCGGCTCCGCCGCCTGCCGACGAGGCTCTGACTCAAGCACCCCCGGTGATTACCTCCGCCTTGGTGCTGCTCTGCTTCACTGCTTGTGCCCCTGCGAAACCCTAGCTGTGCGGTTCGGCTAGGTCGCCGACGCGACTCCGCTGGCCCCCGATGCCCCTGGCTGCTGCTCGAGGATGTGGTGCTTCGACGCTCCTCTAGCATCAATCTGGTGCTATGGTGAGGAGATGGTGCCGTCTTCCTCCCTGTGAGCTCTATGAACGTGTCTTGGCGCGAGTTGTAGCGCCCTCTAGGTGCTCCCTGTGCCGCCGTGTTCATCCTCTACGCCGGCCACTGCTTCCTCTTCATACCCTCGCGAGGACCCCAGGTATGTTGTCCCCCTTTTCACTCGCTGGTCTTCTTTGCCTTCTCCCTCTCTGAATCCTCTCAGTACCATGTGATTGACCATGTTCAGGAAATAAAAATTGAGCTCTTGAGCAAAGTCCAATTGATTAGAGTAGTAGGTTTGGCAGTGTAGTTGATTTTGTTGATTAAATGCTTAATGCCTCACTTGATTTGATACATGTACTATTGTTGTTTGTAAAAATAGAGCATGTGCTGTTGTGACTTGATTCATATATGGACTTAGTATTATTCTGGTGTTTGATAGCTAAGAGGTAATAAGTAAATGATTATTTAAATTCAAACCTTTGGTTTGAAAGGTTTCAGTAATATTCTATTCTGGAACTAATGTTAATTCAACTTGGTGGTTTAATGATGAGATTTTGTTCATGCTGGGAATGATTTTTAGTGGCTTAACTTGGTTTTGGTACATCTACTATTGTTCTTTTATTGTAACTATATATATATGCTCATGTAATTGGATCTATAATGTTGATAATCAAAATGTGCTACTGGATGATGGTGTTGGTTTTATTACTGTCAAGTCCTGGCAGTATGAATTTGTGTGATTACTATGTGATTTGTATTATCAAATCCTTATTCTGTCCTTCATACTTGATAGTAATTTCTTATATCAGTTATTATTTGTGCTAATAAACTAAATGTTGACTGCCAGAAGTGTATATTATAAATATAGATAGATATACTATATTTGTCTTGTTTATAATTTCTTCTTTGTTGGTGATCATTTTCTGAACTGGTTATGTTACGAGAGGTATATATATCTTTTAAGCATCCTAGCTTGGTGCTGATTGTAACTTGTTGTTGTGATGCCTCTCTCTAGATAGTACACAGAAATCCATCCTGTGTAAGATTTGCTGTCATCTAGACTAGTGGTGCCTCTTTGGTCTCCTGGATACTGCATTTATGCAATACTTGGCTTTAAGCAACTGTTCTGGCTGATGTGGTACCTCCTTGGAGGATTCACATGAACTAGATCACATATATATCCATGCTATAATATTACTGGTTAGAAGTTTGGACCTTCCCTAGCCAATGATATCATAATTTGAGGCTTAAGCTTTGTAGAAACAAATCATGAATGGATTCTTGCTTGAGGTTTCAAGAAAGGATCTATTTCACTTTTCTACAATGAAACAATCTACATACCTGATTCCTAGAACATCTGTTAGGAAAATGATGTGGTAAGATAAAGTATTGGCTTGTGTTAGTGTAGATGTCACTATGGTGCCTCAGTTTTGAGTGTGCACAGTGGTGAATCTTAATTAGCATAAAACTGCTGCTGAAAATACCACTATGATGTAACCTGAGTGGTTTAATAGGGAGATATAGCTTATAGCTAATGATGCAAAAGTCTGAAGCTGTATTGGCATACTTGGATAGCTCAATCTTTTGTTTTTACACAGTTTGGTTAAGAATCAAGATATGACTGACAAGGGTGCATAGTCTGAGAAACTAGTGGTAATAAGAACAGATGCTATAGTTTATAATCCTAGCTCAATGATGATACTGGTGTAGCATTACTACCCAGTCTGAGAGCCCTCTTTCCCATATAACTCCATGCCCAGGAATGAAAAGGACAAGAAAAAATGTTGCATGAGCTAGTGGTATATCAACCTGTGGTGGTTGCTGAAGCTTGACTGTAGCTTGTGGTTATTTGTTGATCTTGTGATTCTGCTGATCTTGATCTACTCCTCCTTATGATGCTATTGATCTTGATCTACTCCTCCTTGTGCTCACTTGATCTTTTCTTGGAAGGCTTAAGTAAGCAACCAGATACTGATTAAGTGGTGGATTTGGTGGGATGATCTAAGCATTCTTGGTTTGATGATGAGAGGATGAGATGGGGAATGTGCTCTAGAGTGTGGAGGGGAAATGGTAGCTTGCTGCTACGGCTGGTTCACCCCCTTTGTGTACATAAGCTGGCTTTCTTGTCTCCTTCCTGGGCTACTGCTGTGTTGACAACACACACATATGCATGGTTGTGTGAGCAGCTTGCTTGCTTGCTGTGACTCATGGATCATATTAAGTACTTCCTTGATATTTCTGGATTGGTTTTTACTTCTTATCTGTTTGCTATGTAAAACCAAGGTGAAACTTGCCCCCCTGGCTTATGATGTTATGATAAGATCAGATACACACATTGGTGAAACTTGCCCCTTCAATTTAAAAGCTCAATGATGTGTCCAACAGTGCATTTCACTGTCAGACTGAAAGCAAAGATTTAACCAAGTCCCCATTCTGTTTCTTCCTTGTCTTTTTGTTTTGTTTTGTTTTGCAGGATGAAGAAAAAGGAGAGTTGAAGAACAGAAGACATAGGACCAATTAGGAAAATAGTTTAGGTTTTCTTTTTTATTCTTTTACAACTTTATTTGATTCTTAAATATTGTAAATAATATTGTATTCTTTTAGTAGTGTAATAAAGTTCCTTTTTCTCTTTGTTAGTTGAAACTTGTAAGGATTTGTATCTTATTTAATAAAGTTTACTTATTTCCTTTTTCTTTTACTATTCTTTTGTAAAGACAATGTCATATTTATTTTGTTGTAATAAAGAGCTCTTTTATTCATTTTAGTAATGTAATTTCTTTTTCTGCTTGAATAATGTAAAGACATTGTATTATTGTATTTCTTTTAATAAAGTTTATATTTGCTTATACCAGTTTGTATTATGATTATGAAATATCCTGTAATAGTTTAAGATTTAAATTTAAATCCAAGTTATATTTGAATTGTATGATCTCATATTTGAAGTCTTGAATGCAAAATCTTTTACCCAAAATTATAAATTCAACAAAGGTCATGTCCAAATTCCTAACCCCCATCTAAGATGAACTAAACCCCATTTCTCCAATGGCAAGAGAAACACTTCTCTTTGTGTTTTAAATTTTAATTCGAATAATTGTGAATATTGAATCTTATTCATAAATAAGAATTCACCTCTTATCTTTTATTATAATTTAATTTCTAATTCTAATTCTATTTCAAATTCTTTTAATATTCAAATCTATCAAGTAAATATTAAGATTTGAATTATCTTCCCCTAAGATACAAAAGTACAATAGAGGTCATGTCGAAATCCATCGCACCTGTCCTGGTGTTTCCATCAGAACAAGAGAGATCTCGATCCCTCTACAGCTCTTTTAGTTTTGCGCGAAAATTTCCCGGATTTTCTTATGCATGAATGCAATGCACAACCCTGTGTCCTCTTTATTTCTAGGTGCTAATGCTGGGATGTTACATTGGTAGCGACAATGAGTACGGAGACGACGTTGGCATGGACGTCAGAGACACAATTGTCGCTGCCGACGTTGATGCCCCGACGAGCCTCATGATAGAATCTGCTGCATTCGGTGGGAACCACATCGAGCGAGGACACCTTGGACCACTATGTCTTGGACGACGAGTAAGAAATCTCACTCCCATAGTTTAGAATTGGGGATTTAGGACAACCGAGATATCGCTTTAGTACTATTCGTGTTAATTTGGTGTGTAGATTTAGAATGTGCAGATTAATTGTTCACTTTATTTAAATGTAGGAAACATAGTGATACATGGGATCTGTACATTCGGTTTCGGCTAGGGATTGTGTTGCCGCCCCCCATGCCCTTGGCCGCCGCCTATAGGGGTGACCTAAGGGAGATGACGGTGTTAGACAGAAGTTCTATGGTCGCACCTCTCCTCTTCAGACCTCTCTCTCTCTCTCCCAAACATAGTACGCTGCAAGGCTACACGTACACTCCAGTGATCTTCCTCCTCAACAGGTGAAGCTATGCTAGATTAGAGGAGATATACGCACAGAGACAACGATAGAGGAATCATATATTTGATTCTTGGTCAAGAACTTCATCAACTAACGGATCTTCACTGCACCGTTGGTAAGATCTAGATCCAATCTATATGTGTTCTTCTCCAAAGTTTGGATGCGGTTTCCATATGACGTTTTTTTTGTTTTCCCTTATGAATACCCTACACTGCTAGACCCCAAGGGTCGGCCGTTTTCAATTAGGCATGCCGTGCTAGTGGGTAGGATCCGTGCACCGATCAGAGTGGTTTGGGATGGCAAGATAGCTAGGGAAAGTTGTGTTTAAATGTTGTCTGTCCAACAATGACAACGTTTGTGGGCGCTGCTACCTTGGTGGAGGCGGTGTCGATGCGATTCTTGTACCCATGCCATTGATGCTCCTACCATGGCATTGTCCGCACTCGTGGTCGCTGTTTTCCCTCTTGGCAGCATTGTTTTGGAGCTTCTTTGACTGGAGGGTTGGTCTTGACTACAGTGCTGGTTATCATGGAATTCACATGGTGGCCAAGGTGGAGTAGCTTCATCTTCCAATGTCGGTGGTGGGGCTCATCGGCATGGCACCATGGTGTCTCGGGGGTGAACGCCCATGCGCAGACGAACGCACATAGGGTGGTGGTGATGTTTGGCACCATGGTGGTGCCGATGTCTAGCATAGCGACGGAATCCGCTTTGATCTACACTCTAGAGATAGGTCAACGGAAGGTTTGAAGAGCATGCACATGAGGCGTTCTCTATATCTGGTCGGTGAGTCGGCGATGGTTGTGACCGGGGAACTAGGTCCTGTTTATCCTTTATCATTGTGCTAGTTGATGGTTTGTGTCACCTTGTTTGGAGCTTTGGTTTGCATGATCATTGTTAGCAATTTTCCGAGTCTTTGTTAAATAAATACAACTAATCAAAGACATATGATAGCTTCGATGAAGAGGCCATCGGACTCTTCCTTTTCAAAAATAATAATTTTCGTTGTTAAAATATAAATGTATTGTCTTATCCCTTTCATCAGAAGGGTATTTTGGTTGCAATTGCTAGATCATGTAGTTTTATACGATATATCAGAGCTAAGACGTGTGAATTCGTGATATGTACTGTACGCAGTATTCCGCAACGTGATACACCTGCCACGCCTATAGTCTAGGCATGGCGAACCCCCATTGGCCAGGGGCCCAGCCAACCTCGAGGCGCCACACCGTGCCAAGGTGCCCCGGCAGTCAGGCATCGCAGCCACGCGCCCAACGGGTCCCCCACTCCCGCGCCGCCACGCGTGTACCAGCCCGCCCGTTGCCCGCTCGACACGATTCTCCACGGACGTTACCAGACGGTATAGAAGTATATAGCCGTGTCCAGCCACCAGCTCTATTTGCCCTCCTTCACGGCAACTCACTCCAGGTCTCAAGCTGAAAACTAATCAACGCGCACTCGCGGTCTTATACTAGCTAGGAGCGTCAGCCTCCACGTATACGTGTCGCGGAGGATATATGGCGCCGGAGATGGGGACGATGGTGGTCGGGAGGCTGGCGGCGCCGGAGATGGGGGCGGCGGAGCCCAAGACGCTCACCCTCGAGGAGCTCAACTACGCAAGGGTACGTGCGTACAAGTCCGATATTCCACGCTTGTATATTTATACGCATCATGTCCATTGTCCGACGATCTTGTATATTCCATACACGTCAGGTAGAGTAGGTGCGTCAGATGTCGAAGGTAATTAAGGTTTCAATCGATTTGTGTTGCAGCAGGCGGCGCTGTACGTGCTGAGGACCAGGACGGCGGAGGAGGCCATCCGGATCTTCACCGACGGGCTCAAGCCCGTGCGCGGCGTCCCTGCAAACTCGTCGTCGACGACGACAACGTCGGACTCGTCATCGTCGGACGACGACGTCGACCTCGACTCGTCCGAGGATTATTCTGTCCACGGGGGCGGCCGGCACGGGCGACGGCGCCCCGTCAAGAGAGACATCGCCACCGCACCCTTCTAGCTAGCTGGTTGCTGGTTAAACTGCTTTATCAGCTTTTAGTTAGTCAGCGGGGCAAAATTTTGGTGTCCTGGCCTAGAGAGACGGAGAGTCTCCAAGAGACGTGACAGTTAAGTGCGCTGCGCGGATATGTAAATAAATCTTTTTTTACGAAAATTTCACAGATCTATTAGTAATCAATCTATTAGTAATCATTAACAGTAGTATAAACATATCTAAAAATAATAAAAAATATAAATAGATCAATGGACCATCTAGTGAGACTATAAACAATAGCACGAGCCGAAGACATGCCCTCAAACAAAGCTTGTCATAGTAGAGTTTGTTATAATAGATATATGAAAAGTCGTTGTGCTAAGGTCCCAAAGAATCAGCGCACTAAAGCAGTAATCATTGTCAATGATGACATCCATAGATTAAAAGAGATTAACCTGAAATTAACACGAAAAACAACTAGTTTCCAGGAAGATCAGCCGGATACACGACTTCATGCGTCCTACGATCAGCACTAGACGCAGTACCAAAGCAAGAATAAAATGGGAGGACTTTATTCTAACTTTAGGATTTAGCCATCACCTCAACATACCAGAAAGACATGAGAAAACGACCTAATCGAAGAACAAAAAACTCCCGCCGATGAGGGGCTGCGGTCCGCCACACCTTTAAAGCCTTAAAACCATTAGAGACTGAATGGACCAACGAAGTCACCAACGGAGGGAAGGAATCCTAGATGGATTCTCAGTCTCCTGGAAGCAGCCGCGTGCACGTACCGGTACTGAGTTATGTGTAAATAAAATCAGGAGCTAGAATTGTGATATTATTAGAGCTTAATTAATTTGGCTAAAACAAAATCCATGCCTTCTTCCGCTTGACGCGCCACGGAGAATCTGAAGTTGGTGGTTTTCGTTTTCTCTCCCAAGATGCGGGTCTGGTTCTAATGCTAGTATCATAAAATGTATTATGCATGCCAACTTGATAAAAAAATCTAATGTAGAATCATAATTAATAAAGAGAGAAGTGGTTAGAGTATCATAGGTAGATACCCATAGCACGTAAAACTAGAAATCATAATAAATCTTATACACACAATTTACATAGAGATTTTACAAATCAATAAATATACCATTACTATGATACTACTATATGATACAATGCACTAGAGACATAGTATCATACACTAGTATCATATGCATGATATTAGTACTATAATAGTTCCACTGTGACCAGCCTAAACATCAGGATTAAGTCAGTTGTTCCCGGTCAAAACTTTGGCCTGCCCAAAGCATGATGCCAGCATATGAGTTTGACTCAGTTTGTATAATTGGTTCCTACATGTTTTCCAATTCTCTTACTCTAGTTACATGAGTAGACCCATCATTTTGTAATGAAAACAACATATAAAACTCTAAAAAAATTCGAAATCAGGCCAAACGTCTAATATATATGTAAAAAATGCATTATTGGCCCACCATTGATTAGAACTTATATGTTGTTCTATATCTCCATGAATCTAGCAACTTTTGATTGCATTGCATTATTTGGTTTATGTATCTGAATTGATAACATTTGAGATTATACAAAATTATACACAAAAGTTTCTTTTTTGGGGCTCTCTTTAGCCCTTTGTCTCTTATCCCTAGGAGACCTTCACCATCTTTTTGTCTCAGTGGCATGTTTCAGTCATCTTTTTCATTACATAAAAAAGTGAGTCACCGATTTAGGTACAAAATAATCCCAACGACCCAGTTGCAAGAGGGCAAGATGAAGCAGCTCTACTGTTTCGTAACTGGTTGTAACACCCCGGTTCTGAAAAGACCGTGGCCTCTATGTGACATGCCAATCCCTGGATCGGTTCATTGGCCCATAATAGAGTAAGATAGATAATCATAGCAAAATAACCGTGTATCATGATCTACAAAGATCCAGAGTACCATTATTACAATATAAAGGCTTAGCATAAAGCTAGCTCAAATTGTTCAGGTAGCAACAAAAGCAAGTAAATCCTCCAATCTTTAAATTGCCCACAAGTGAACAAGTGCCGAGTGGAGTACCGTGGCCTATAACGATCAATCAGAATCGGAATAACCTGCAGCATAAAACGCAACAGCCCCGAACGGTCAATACATGGAATGTATGGCAAGTAGAGCTAGTAAAGGAGACAATAGTACTAACATCTACATGCATATTTGGCAAGTGGAGCTGTGTCTGGCTTGCATTTGCAAATAATTTTGTCCTACTTTCATAAACAGTTTTGAATTTTCTTTGAAAAGATCCCAATTAAGTTAACCCAACAATATTAAAACAATTATGAAATTAGAATGAGCGAGAAACATGTCATGGAATCAATATCAAGCAACTCAGTTGTCCATAACCGGGGACACGGCTAATCGATTAGATTATACACTCTGCAGAGGCTAGTACACTTTACCCATGTGACTTGGCCAGCCCAGCTCGTACCATCACTCTCATTTTGGGTGACGATAGGGAGAAGACCAAGAAGAGACTGTTCGGGAAGTAGCTCCTCAATTCCGACGCGCACCGGTCCAACCTACCAAAATTCTACATCTCTGGATACGCGGGTTCGAGTTACCACAACCTACTAAGTCCAACCAACCGTCCATTTCATTATTGGCACATGGTTGTACACGTAAGCTACACAATAAAGAAGCCAATCAATTTCTCTTGATACCTGGGTGCCTTTCCGCAATGAAACCACCAAAATTTATCAATACCATCACACCCAGGGGATTCATTGATTAAGTTGTTTTAGTTTTCACAAACCAATACTTTGAGAAAACAAGTATCAATGATGTAACCCAGCCCTCGTTCAACATAGCATGGCTAAGCACATCTACAACGATGGTTCATCTACAAGGAAAGCCCTACCACATAATAGGACATAGCATAGCGATAGTATCATCCTACACATGCATCTACAAAATACACGACAATGCATTGAAAATAGTAGGACGATATCATGAACAAGGTAGCATCTACTTGCCTTGGTTGTAGCGGTCGGAGGAACAATCCACACACGAGCAAGGGTTGCACTCCACACAATCTACACGACACAATTGTATTCATAAACAAACAATTCACAAACATATGCAACAAAGATGATGCATGAATGCAAGAACGGCAAGTGAATTGGTGCTACAGCTGCACCACATAATACTAATACATATTACTACCGAATACATGCATGGAAAATAGATTTGGCGCAAGGGAAACTATTAACCAAAGGTAGTGATCACTACTAGAGCTAGAAATTAAATAATTCACTACCGGTAATAAACAGTTCGTAAAATCCTGGAAAAATTCTACCGCATAGGCATCGCTGATAAGAAACAGTACCAATTGGAATTACTCATAAAGGAGTTATAAAACATCCCGAGTAATTAAAACACTGCAGAAAGCCATTAGACAAATACTGCAGAAGTTTTTACTGTAAGCCTATCTTTTTATTTCACGATGAGATTCCCCTCGTTCATACGAGTTCAGGGACATATCACACGCGATTTTTGGAGCTACGAAACTTTTACTACGAATTTAATACTCCGAAAAGGCCATTAACTCATTTGATTAAACTGTACTAAACCTGACGGTAAAAGTCTGAACCAAAGGTACAGCGAGATTCTACACGACTCACTGAACTCGTGCATATTTTATTTGCAATTTTTGGCCAAGCGGTTTAATTTCTACGCAATTTACAAGATTCTACCGAAATCTGTCTAATAAAGGGATTAACGAAATTGACCCAGTCAACTGTGTCTGATGACTGGGCACTGACTGGGCGTCTGCCAGTCAATGTCTGGAGTGCTGACCAGTCAACGAACGATCTAAGCCGCTGATCTGAGATCTGACGATGACTGCTGTCTTATCGGAATCGGATGGCGAATCGAACTCCGGCGAACTCCGGACGGCGGCGACGACCGGTTCCGGTGTCACGGTTCTACCTGCACGTACACACACGGTCAACTACGACTCCCAGAATAATAAACGCGCGCGCGAGGCGACGCGCGTACGTGCGTGTATGCGTACATGCAATAACGCGCGTACGCGTGCGTGTACGCGGCGATCTGCAGGGCGCAGATGGCGGCGGCGAATGGAGACGCGGAGCACGGGAACGGAAAGAGGAGATCGAGGCGAACCCGACAACAGACGCGGCGATGGCCGGCGGCGGAGGGGTGGCCGGCGGCGGCGAGGAGAAGCGGCGGCGGCGGCGGTCTGCGTGCGTGCGCATCAGGGAGGAGATGGCGGCGGCGGTTTGGGTTGCGTGCACGGGAACCGAGGCCAGGGGGTGGGGCCCTCCTTTTATTTGGTCCTTCACGTGAGAAAAGAAAAAAAAACTGAAACAGAATTGGTCCGCGGTTGGACTCCGTTTCGGAAATCGGTCCGGATTTTCGGACCGTTTTCCGGCGGTTTACTAAAACGTCCGAGTCTTTTGCATACGAACTCCGATTGGAGCGATTCTCGCGCCTACGGATTCGTATCGTCGAGGGGAACAACCTTCAGTCGAAGTTTGAGCGAAAACTCGAACCTACAGGGGTGGTTGTCGCAAATCTTACTAGAGCTCCCCGCAGGAAACTTGGATCGAAACAAAATAGGGTTTTGACGACGGCGCTTCGCCGAACCTTCCTACTCGACGGTTTTGCATGGAAAGATATGATGCAATGCTATGAATGATATGCAAGACCAAATCTAAAATTTGGGATGTGACACTGGTTGATTGAATTCCAAAAAAAAAGAAAACCCATGTTTATAAAAAATTATAAAATATTTCTTACTTCATATAGAACTTAAATCCTAATGACCATAATTACCTAAGTTTAAGAATGTCTTGTTTAAGAGACTCAGTATTTTTTATTTTGATGGGTATTTTATAATAATGGAATACCCTTCTGAACTTAATTAACTATTTGGATTTTCCCTTCTTTTTATCCTTGAAAAATACTTTTTTACATAAGAAAAAAAAGAACTTACTATCTCGTTTTAAATCCATTATAATTTTTTGTTCTTCTTATTTTTTGAGTTAGAATAAAAATGAAAAAATAAAACAATTTAGCATCTTTGGTGCAATCTAATTTTCGCAAAATGGATTATAATAAAATGGATTTTAGGAATCTAGGGAAGATTCACTTGGAAGTAACTATTTCCAAGATACCTATGCACGATACTTCACGATTGAATGAATCCAAAAATATGATTGCCTCGGCAGGATTTTCATTTCATTTTTCCTCTATGTTGTTTGTGAAATATGGTTCTTTTGGGGTTATAGTCCATGGCTCTTTCTTAGATTCATCTCTACTGCAACACTGGACATGAGTGTGATAACCAAAAATTTTATGTTAATCAATTAATTTAGTTAAATGATAAATTCCTTCTAATTATTTTTATTTGGATAATATCTATAGAAATTAAATTTGAGATGCGTGCGTGCGTGTGACACAAAGTCTTAGGGAGTGCATAGATCTCATGCGCCTGAGAACTACTTAAGTCGCTGATGTTATTCTGATATTTGTGCTAATTTTCAGTTGCCACCTAGTTACACCCGAATTATAACTCATGTGCAACTTTTATTTTACACGAATTACGAGATAAATCGAACGATAAAAAGACGATTAAAACTTAAGAAATTCTCATTCGCTTGAGAACTAGCAAATCCAAAATCTTAGCTAGCTACATTCATAATAACTAGCACTCGACGTAATAGATGCAATGGACCATACACGCACGAGTGTTGAGTGAGATATTTGTTTAGCAAGAAAGCAACGTGGCTTGGTATTAGAAGGTGCATGTGCATGTGACGTGGCATCATACTAGTGGCTTAGTCAGCCTTGTTTCTTTGCGTGGACACATGCATGGTGGGCAGCCGGTGGACCTTTGACACGTTTACTAGACAGTCGTCGACTCACATCGGTCTAAGCGGCAAGATATTTTTGTTAGGATTTAATCTTCTTATTAAATGGAAAAATCCCTGCTTATAATCCGTACATGGAGAACCGACATAAGCAGTTGTTCATGGAGCGTCGTCTCCAGAAACCGTCATAATAGGTATCGGTTCACCCCTATAAATACTCCCTCTGTTCATAATTACCCTGCGATTTTAGATTTAGTCAAAGTTAAACTTTGTAAAATTTAATAGAACATATAGAAAAAACTATAAACAACTATAACACCAAATATATATAATATAAAAATATATCTTATAACAATTCTAATGGTACTTATGTTGTATTATAGATGTATATAAATTTTTCTATATGTTTGGTCAAGACTAAACCTAGAATACAGGTTATTTCCAGAGGGAGTATGTATATCTTTATCAATGAATGGTATGTCATTTTCCACTTGTCTCTTGTTTTCTACTTCAAAGTTCGAACACGTTATCAACACTTTCGCCTCTCCCAGCGAGCGAATGATTCCTGCGAGATAGACAAGAAAAGGTGAGATGCCTCGCCTACTATTGTTCCCCCGCCGCCTGCTGCAGGATGAACGTTGTCGCCGCCACTTCGTAGCTCGCCGCATGCACGGTTTTGAAGAACACCGCCGCTTCGACGGCCGGCCCTACAGCATTGGAAGCTTCATAGGCCGCCGCCACGACATGGGCCGTTTCCGCGGCCTAGGCATCCACAATCGGACCGGTGCCGGTCCGGCAACCGGCGTCGTGCCTCCGCTGATTCCCTCCGTGCTGTTGGAATTATGCCCTAGAGGCAATAATAAAGCTGTTATTATTATAATTCTTGTTCATGATAATATTTATATTCCATGCTAGAATTGTATTAAGCGGAAACTTTAATACTTGTGTGGTTTGTGAACAACACCATGTCCCTAGTACGCCTCTATGGACTAGCTCATTGATCAATGATGGTTAAGGTTTCCTAACCATAGACATGAGTTGTCAATTGATAATGAGATCATATCATTGGGAGAATGATATGATGGCCAGACCCAAACTAAGCGAAGCAATTAGATCGTGTCATCGTGTTCGTCTTTGCGAAGCTTTTCTTATGTCAGATATTGTATTCCTTAGACCATGAGATAATACAACTCCCTGGTATCGGAAGAAAGCTTTGAGGTCATCAAACGTCATCCTATGAGAGGGTGATCATAAAGGTGTCTCTCAGGTGATCGGAAAGTATCTGTTGGGTTGTATGTATCGATATGGGATTTGTCCCTCCCAAGTCGGAGAGATATACTTCGGGCCCACTCGGTAATCGATATCAACACTGCTTGAAAGCATGGTTAAGGAGTTAATCATAAAGTGATATCGGATTACAGAACGAGTAAAGTACTTGCTGTGAACAAGATTGAACTAGGTATGACGGTACCGACGATCGAATCTCGGGCAAGTAAAATATCGCGAAACGAAGGGAATATATATATGGGATTGATTGAATCCTGGCATCGTGGTTCATCCGATATGATCATCGATGAATGTGTGGGAGTCAATATGGGTTTCCAGACCCCGCTGTTGATTATTGATAGAAGATCATGTCTGCATATTCTCGAACCCGCAGGGTCACACACTTAACGTGTCTCGACGCTAGGATAGATTGGATAATTGGTTTATGAGTTTTTGTTCGGAGTCTCGGATGGGATCCGGGACATCACGAGAGGTTCCGGAATGGTCCGGAGAATAAGATTCATATAAGGCAGTGCAGTTTTTGGAGTTCGGAATTGTTCCGGGTTAATCGGTATTGTACCGGAAGCTTCTAGAACCTTCCGGAAGAGGACCAACGTGGCCACACCTTCCGGGAGGGGGCATGGGCCTATGAGGGAGTGCCCTGGCCGCATTGGGCCAGGGGCACAAGGCCCCATAGGGCCCAGCCGGCCAAAAGGGTTTTAAACTCGAGATAGAGCTTCTAGAAGGGGGGGTTTCCTTGCCCCCCACTCCTCCTCCTTTGGGGCCGCCGGTTTGGGCTTGGGGGAGGGGCTAGGGCTGCGCCCACCCCTCTATATATAGAGGGCTGGGGGCGCACCAACCCCCGCACACCTTCCCCTCCAAGAGCTAGCCGTCCTGCTGCCCTCCTCTCTCTCTCCCTCCCGACTGCGTGTAGGCGAAGCCCTGCTGCAGAAACTCTCCACCATATACACCACGCCGTCGTGTTGTAGATCCAATCCGTTTCTCCACCATACTCGCTGGACCGAGGAAGGAGGAGACGTCGAGGTGCTGCACGTGTGCATCTCACGGAGGCACCGCCACTTGTGGTGCTAGATCGGATCAGATCGCGAGGAGGAGAAGCGAGTACGACTACATCACCCACGTTCCGACGAACGTTCCGCTGTGCGAATCTTCAAGGGTATGAAGATCTAATCCAATCTCTCTCGTTGTTTGCATCTCCTAGATTAGATCTTGGGTTTCCCTCTGTTCGCATCCGTAGAAAATTTTGATTTACTATGCCGCGAAACCCATCAGTGGTATCAGAGCTAGATCTATGCGTAGATGTGTTTCACGAGTAGAACGCAACATGGTTGTTGCGGGCGTTGATGTTTTCTGTTGCAAGCCTCTTGTTTGTGTTCTTCTTATGACGCGGGATAGTGAGATTGAAGCGGTCCAGGCCAACCTTACGCGACGTCGTTCGCGAGACCGGCTCCGCACTTGACGTGTGGCTTGTTCCACACATGCGGCTGGTGGATGTCAGTTTCTCTCACTATAGTTGTCATGGGATTAACACCGGAGTTTGGCAACCATAATATCACCGTTGTGGCTTTCCGTAGGTAAGAATCGTTCTTAGCATCTACTCCCATAAGCCACGTAAAACATGCAACAACAAAGTAGAGGCGTCTAACTTGTTTTTGCAGGGAGTGTTTTCTGTGATATGGTATGGCCCAAGATGTGATGTGTATAATGTATGCGATGATCATGTTTTGTAATGTTTCACGACTTGCATGTCGATGAGTACACAACCGCCAGGAGCCATATGGTTGTCTTTATAATTGTGTATGACTTGTGTGTCAACTTCTTATACGCCATGTAATAGTTTCACTTTATCGCTAAGTAGTTAGCAATAGTTGTAGTTGCTATTCGTGGTGGAGGCAATCATGGTGGAGTGATGGAGATCATGCCGGCACGCACAAGATGGAGATCATTGCGCGAAGATTGGCTATACCATGTCACATAAAGTTATACGCATGTGATGTTTATCCTTTTGTGTATCTTATTATGCTTAGATCGCGACGGTAGCATTATAAGATGATTCCTCACTTAAAGATCAAGATAAAACTGTGTTCTCCCCAAGTATGCACCGTTGCGAAAGTTCGTCGTGTCCAAGCATCACGTGATGATCGGGTGCTATAGACTCTACGCTCACATACAACGGGTGCAAGCAGTTTTGCACACGCGGAAATACTTGGGTTTTACTTGACGAGCCTAGCATGTACAGACATGGCCTCGGAACACATGAACCGAAAGGTTAAGCATGAGTCATATGAATGATATGATCGACACTTCGTTGTCCGCCATTGAAACCACATCTCTTCTCGTGAAGATCGGATTAGGTGTGGTGAATTTGGATCATGTTCACTAAACAACTTGAGGGATGTTGAATTTAGTGGGAGTTCATCTAGTAATTTGATTAAAAGTTGAACTAGTTATCATGAACATAGTCTAATTTGTACTTGCAAATATTGTAGATCAAATGGCTAAGTCCAACTTCAACTTCAACGTTTTTGCTGAGAAAGAAAAGCTTAAGAACAATGGGTCTAACTTCACCAACTGGTTCCGCAATCTGAGAATCATTCTCTCTGGCGGTCAAAAGGACTATGTCCTTGGGAAAGCGTTAGGTGACCCCCCCCCTGCTGCAACTGCGCCGGCTGATGAGAAAGCTGTCTATTAGTCGCGCAAAGATGATTATGGTGTGATTAAGAGCACCATGTTGTTTGCTATGGAATCGGAACTTCAAAATCGTTTTGAAGACTATCCCGGGACTTTTGAGATTCTCGAAGAGCTGAAAACCATGTTTCAGACTCAGGCCCGTTCTAAGAGATATGAGATCTCTGAGAAGTTCTTTAACTGCAAGATGGAGGAAGGGAGTTCCGTTAGTGAGCACGCCATTAAGATGACGGGCTACACTCAACGTCTTGAGCAACTGGAATGCACGATTCCAGAGGAGCTCAAGATTGACAGGGTTCTGCAATCACTCCCTCCCAGCTACAAAAGTTTTGTAGTGACTCATAATCAGATTGGTTCCACTGATACGATCACCGAGCTCTTCGCAAAGCTGAAGGCCGCGGAGGTGGACATCAAAAAGGATAATCATGTGTTGATGGTCAACAAGCCCTCCTTTAAGAAAGGTAAGGGCGCAAAGAAGCCCTTCAAGAAGGGCGGCGGCAAGCGCGTTGCTCCTGCTGAGAAGAAGCTCAAGTCTGGTCCTAAGCCGGACACTGAGTGCTTCTATTGCAAGGACAAGGGTCACTGGAAGCGCAACTGTCCGAAGTACTTAGCGGACAAGAAGGCTGGCACCATCAAAGGTATATTTGATATACATGTTATTGATGTTTTCCTTACTAGCCCTCGTTGTAGTGCCTGGGTATTTGATACCGGTTCAGTTGCTAATATTTGTAACTCGAAACAGGAGCTGCGGAATAGACGGCGGCTTGCGAGGGATGAGGTGACGATGCGCGTTGGCAACGGATCAAGAGTTGATGTGATGGCCGTCGGCACGCTCTCCTTAGTTTTACCTTCAGGATTAGTTTTAAACCTTAATAAATGTTATTATGTGCCTGCGTTGAGCATGAACATTATTTCTGGATCGTGTTTATTGCAAGACGGTTATTCATTTAAATCGAAGAATAATGGTTGTTCTATTTATATGAGTAACATATTTTATGGTCATGCACCTATTGTGAATGGTTTATTTCTTCTAAATCTCGAAAGGGATGAAACACACATCCATAACATTGAGGCTAAGAGATGCAAAGTACATAGTGATAATACTACTTATTTGTGGCACTGTCGTCTAGGTCATATTGGTGTAAAACGCATGAAGAAACTCCATTCTGATGGACTTTTGGAGTCTCTTGATTTTGAATCATTTGACACATGTGAACCATGCCTCATGGGCAAGATGATCAAAACCCCGTTCTCCGGTATGATGGAGCGAGCAACGGACTTGTTGGAAATCATACATAATGATGTATGCGGACCGATGAGTGTTTCGACGCGCGGTGGATATCGCTATTTTCTCACTTTTACCGATGACTTAAGTAGATATGGGTATATCTATTTAATGAAACATAAATCTAAAACATTTGAAAAGTTCAAGGAATTTCAGAATGAAGTGGAGAACCATCATAACAGAAAGATTAAGTTTCTACGGTCCGATCGTGGGGGCGAATATTTGAGTTATGATTTTCTCACGCATCTTAAAGCAAGCGGAATTGTTTCGCAACTCACGCCACCCGGAACACCATAGCACAATGGTGTGTCTGGACGCCGGAATCGAACCCTATTAGATATGGTCCGATCAATGATGTCTCTTACTGATTTGCCGTTATCATTTTGGGGTTATGCATTAGAAACCGCTGCATTCACTTTAAATAGGGCACCATCTAAATCCGTTGAGACGACACCGTATGAACTGTGGTTTGGTGCTAAACCTAAGTTGTCGTTTCTTAAAGTTTGGGGATGCGAAGCTTACGTCAAGAAGTTGATGCCGGACAAGCTCGAACCCAAAGCGGAGAAATGCGTCTTCATAGGATACCCTAAGGAAACTATTGGGTATACCTTCTATCACAGAACCGAAGGCAAAGTGTTTGTCGCAAAGAACGGTTCCTTTCTTGAGAAGGAGTTTCTCTCGAAAGAAGTGAGTGGGAGGAAAGTAGAGCTAGACGAGGTTATTGAACCTTTTCTTGAGTTGGAGAGTAGCGCAGCACCTGAAATTGTTCCAGTGCCGCCTGCACCAACGATAGAGGAAGCTAATGACAAGGATCATGAAGCTTCGGACGATGCTACTACTGAACGTCGAAGGTCGACAAGGTCGCGTGCCCCTCCTGAGTGGTACGGCAACCCTGTCTTGACTGTCTTGTTGGTAGAAGACAGTGAACCTACGAACTATGAGGAAGCGATGATGAGCCCAGACTCTGAGAAATGGCTAGAAGCCATGAAATCCGAATTGGGATCCATGAGCGAAAACCAAGTATGGACTTTGGTGGACCTTCCTAGCGACCGAAAGGCCGTTGAGTGCAAATGGATCTTCAAGAAGAAAACGGACGCGGATGGTAATGTTACCGTCTATAAAGCACGGCTTGTCGCGAAAGGTTTTCGACAAGTTCAAGGTGTTGACTACGATGAGACTTTCTCTCCCGTAGCGATGTTTAAGTCCATTCAGATTTTATTAGCAATTGCTGCGTTTCATGATTATGAAATATGGCAGATGGATGTCAAGACTGCATTCCTCAATGGCAACATTGATGAAGAGTTGTATATGATGCAACCCGAAGGTTTTGTCGATCCTAAGGATGCTGATAAAGTATGCAAACTTCAGTGTTCCATTTATGGACTGAAGCAAGCATCTCGGAGTTGGAACCTTCATTTTGATCAAGTGATCAAGAGCTTTGGATTTGTTCCAAATTGCTACGAAGCTTGCATCTACAAGAAAGTGAGTGGGAGCTCGGTGACATTTCTGGTACTATATGTGGATGACATATTGATTATTGGAAATGACATTAACATGCTTAACGATGTGAAGAGTTATTTGAACAAGTGTTTTTCAATGAAAGACCTAGGTGAAGCTGCTTATATATTGGGCATCAAAATCTATAGAGATAGACAAAGACGCCTGATAGCTTTAAGCCAGAGTACATACCTAGACAAAGTTCTGAAAAGGTTCAGAATCAATAAGGCAAAGAAAGGTTCAGTGCCTATGTTGTCAGGTAAGATATTGAGCAAGGCTCAGTGTCCAGCTACGGTAAATGATAGGGAAGCTATGAGCAAAGTGCCTTATGCCTCGGCCATAGGTTCTATCATGTATGCCATGCTGTGTACTAGACCGGATGTGTCCAATGCTCTTAGTTTGACGAGCAGATATCAAAGTGATCAAGGAGTGGAACACTGGACAGCCGTGAAGAACATCCTAAAGTACCTAAATAGGATTAAAGAAATGTTCTTAGTCTATGGGGGTGATGAACATCTCGTCGTAAAAGGTTACATTGACGCTAGTTTCGACACCGACAAGGATGATTCTAAATCTCAGACAGGATATGTTTATATTTTGAATGGAGGAGCTGTGAGCTGGAGAAGCTGCAAGCAAAGCGTGATCGCGGGATCTACAGTAGAAGCGGAATACATGGCTGCTGCAGAAGCGTCAAGTGAAGGAGTTTGGATCAGTAACTTCATCACTGAGGTTGGCGTGGTTCCAAGTGCATTGGACCCACTGGAGATATTGTGTGACAACACTGGCGCCATAGCACTTGCTAAGGAAGCAAGATATCATCCAAAGACCAAGCATATCAACCGCAAGTTTCATATAATCCGAGATTATATAGCAGATGGAGATCTGAAGATTAGCAAAGTACATACAGATCTGAATGTCGCAGATCCATTGACTAAACCTCTTCCACGTGTAAAACATGATCAACACCTCAGTGCCATGGGTGTGAGATTGTTACCAAATGTAAACTAGATTATTGACTCTAGTGCAAGTGGGAGACTATTGGAATTATGCCCTAGAGGCAATAATAAAGCTGTTATTATTATAATTCTTGTTCATGATAATGTTTATATTCCATGCTAGAATTGTATTAAGCGGAAACTTTAATACTTGTGTGGTTTGTGAACAACACCGTGTCCCTAGTACGCCTCTATGGACTAGCTCATTGATCAATGATGGTTAAGGTTTCCTAACCATAGACATGAGTTGTCAATTGATAATGAGATCATATCATTGGGAGAATGATATGATGGACAGACCCAAACTAAGCGAAGCAATTAGATCGTGTCATCGTGTTCGTCTTTGCGAAGCTTTTCTTATGTCAGATATTGTATTCCTTAGACCATGAGATAATACAACTCCCTGGTATCGGAAGAAAGCTTTGAGGTCATCAAACGTCATCCTATGAGAGGGTGATCATAAAGGTGTCTCTCAGGTGATCGGAAAGTATCTGTTGGGTTGTATGTATCGAGATGGGATTTGTCCCTCCCAAGTCGGAGAGATATACTTCGGGCCCACTCGGTAATCGATATCAACACCGCTTGCAAGCATGTGGTTAAGGATTTAATCATAAAGTGATATCGGATTACGGAACGAGTAAAGTACTTGCTGTGAACGAGATTGAACTAGGTATGACGGTACCGATGATCGAATCTCGGGCAAGTAAAATATCGAGATAGAGCTTCTAGAAGGGGGGGTTTCCTTGCCCCACTCCTCCTCCTTTGGGGCCGCCGGTTTGGGCTTGGGGGAGGGGCTAGGGCTGCGCCCACCCCTCTATATATAGAGGGCTGGGGGCGCACCAACCCCCGCATACCTTCCCCTCCAAGAGCTAGCCGTCCTGCTGCCCTCCTCTCTCTCTCCCTCCCGACTGCGTGTAGGCGAAGCCCTGCTGCAGAAACTCTCCACCATATACACCACGCCGTCGTGTTGTAGATCCAATCCGTTTCTCCACCATACTCGCTGGACCGAGGAAGGAGGAGACGTCGAGGTGCTGCACGTGTGCATCTCACGGAGGCACCGCCACTTGTGGTGCTAGATCGGATCGGATCGCGAGGAGGAGAAGCGAGTATGACTACATCACCCACGTTCCGACGAACGTTCCGCTGTGCGAATCTTCAAGGTTATGAAGATCTAATCCAATCTCTCTCGTTGTTTGCATCTCCTAGATTAGATCTTGGCTTTCCCTCTCTTCGCATCCGTAGAAAATTTTGATTTACTATGTCGCGAAACCCATCACGTGCCCGTCGCTCCGCGAGCACCGGAAGTCCCCGCCTGGCTTCTCAATGGCCCTGTCCAGCCTCTGCTCGGGACCGACGAGAACGCCGACCCGCCATTGGCAGCACCGCCACCAGCATTCTGGTGCTCGGAGCATGGCTGGGTTATCTGCCCCTGCATCCGGACGGCTCCGCCACCGGCGCGGACGTCAGCGGGCAGTCGCCCGCATCAGTCTTCGGGTTTGGCTCGACCAGCGCCACGGCTGTCGACGCCGACACCGCCGCGCCTTTAGTCTCTGAACCCAGCGGTTGTCGAGAAAGAGGGTGACGTCCTCGCGTACGTGTCAGCGCCGAGCGAGGCCTCCATCTTCACCCTCGACAACGGCGTGAGGACCTCGACGAGCGCTCCCATGGCGCCTCCGTATTCGTCGGGCGTCTATGCCGGTGGGCCGCGCCTGCCGTCCCCAACTCCGGCCACACCTCCTCCTTCACCATGCGTAAGCACCCGCCGTCGCCTCCTGGCCATCGGCCTCCCGCTGGCCAGCCCGTCGGCGGACTCGCCAATGAGCAGGCGCGGCCGCCGCACTGGTACCTGGAGCTTGTCCGCGCTCGGGCTAGCGAATGGCGCTTGCAACGTCATTGCCCCAGGGACCCGGATCCTTCATGCAGCTTGCTCTGCTAATTGATTTAGTTTTTTTATTGCAGATTAGATTTTTAACAATAAGTTTTAGCAGTATTTTTATTTTCTGTTTTAGACACTGTTGTTAGTACTGTTTATATGTCGAGTACTATGTGTATTTCAAAAAAATATGTGATATAATATATTTCCGTGTGTGCACATGTTGAGATTTATAACATTCACCGTTTGCAATTGAGATTTTCAATTTCTTGCAAATAGATCAATTCATCGTCTTAATTGAGTCATTTTGACTCGATACGAGCATGAATTGGTATGCAAAATTCAAAGTGATTGTTTTTTTCAAATTGATGTTTCGGGAACACAAGGTAGTGGCTAGTGTTGGAGATATCCCCTAGAGGCAATAATAAAAGTGGTTATTATTATATCTTTGTGTTTATGATAAATGTTTGCATTCATGCTATAATAGTATTAACCGGAAACATTAATACTTGTGTGATTTGTAAACTAAATTAGAGTCCCTGGTAAAGCCTCTTTGTAATTCTAGCTTGTTGGTTGATAGATGATCGTGGTTTCCCGATCATGAACATTGAGATGTGATTAACAACAAGATCATATCATTAGGAGAATGGTGTGATGGACATACTCCTATAGATAAGCGTAACATAAAGATCAAGTCATTTCAATAGTTTGTTTGCTATAAGCTTTCTGATACATAGTAACCTAATTCCTTCGACCATGAGATCATGCTAATCATCATCACTGGAAGTATGCTTTGATGACATCAAACACCACACCGTAACTATGTGGATATAAAGGTGGCATTGAGTATTCGGAAAGTATGTGTTGAGGCACATGGATCAAGAGTGAGATTTGTCCATCCATATGCCAGATAGATATACTCTGGGCCCTCTCGGTGGAATGTTATCCAATTAGCTTGCAAGCATGTGACTGGCTCACAAGGGATTACATATCACGGGAACGAGAAAAGAGTACTTATCGGTAACGAGGTTGAACTAGGTATGTAGAGATACCGAAGATCAAAACTCGGATAAGTAAACTATCGCGAGAAAAAGGAAAATTGGTATCGTATGTAAGTGGTTCATTCGATCGCAAAGTAATCGTAGAAATATGTGGGAGCCATATGAATTTTTAGATTCCTCTATTGGTTATTGATCGGAGAAGTGTCTCGGTCATGTCCGCGTAATTCACGAACCGTAGGGAGACACACTTAAGGATTCGATGTTGTTTAGTAGATATGAAATGTAAGTAGGGAGGCCGAATGTTGTTCAGAGTCTCGAATGGGATCCGGGATATCACAAGGAGATCCGGAATGGTCTGGAGAATAAGATTCATATAAGGAAAGTCCAATTCCGGAGTTCGGGAATGATTCCGATGATTTCATCGGAGAGGTTCTAGAAGGGTCTAGAAGGTTTAACGGCTCGCTGTCGCCTCCCTAGCCACCGCCGGCCACGTCTCCTTCTCTCCGGCTTTCTAATCCCTAGATCGCCAGAAACCCTAGATCCACCATAACCTGCTCCGGCTTAGGCGAAGCCCTGCAGGATTTTTCCTCTACTTCCGACGCCACGCCGTCATGCTGCCGGAATCGCGAGGGGAGAACTACAACCTCCGCTGCCTGCTGGAACAAGGGAGAGGAAGGTCTTCGTCGAGTACCGAACGTGTGACCGACTGCGGAAGCGCTGCTGGAACACCACGCTAGAAGGATCGTCTACGGGATCTTGAGATCGGCAAGTGTACGACTACATCACCCACAATAATCTGCTCTTGTTAACCGCTTTGGAATCTTCGAGGGTGAGTACTCTAATCGACTCGTTGCTACAATCTAGTATATAGATCTTGGCTTATTTGTGTGCATGCGGTAGAATTTTTTGTTTTCCATGCTATGAACCCCTACAGTGGTATCAGAGCCATGTCTATATGTAGATCTGTTGCACGAGTAGAACAAAATGGTCATTGTGGGCGTTGATGCTTTTGTTGTCGATTGCTTCTTGTGTACTTTGCATCTTGCGGAATGGTGGGATGAAGCGGCCTGGGTAACCTTACATGACATCGTTCATGAGACTCACACTTGACATGCAACTCGTATTGCATAAGTGGCTTTGCGGGTGCCTGTTTCTCCCAACATAGTTAAGATTCAATTTACAATGGGTAATTGACAATACTAGTATCAACATTGTGGTTCTTGTTCATAAGTTAGAATGACACTTATTGAAAGCCCCAAACCACGTAAAACATGCAAAGAAAATTAGAGGCGTCTAACTTTGCTTTGAAGGGGTGTGCTGTGATGTGATATGGCCATGATTGTCATTATATATGATGTATGCAATGTTCCTTATTATAAGTCGGCAACCGGCACGAGCCATATGGTTGTCTTTTAATTTCATCTAGACCTGCGTGTCTATTATTCAAAGTAGTTGTAATAGTTGATGCTGGTGGACGACAACCATGGAGCGGCGCCATTGACCTTGACGCAATGTTGGTGATGATGGAGATGATATTCGTGCTTGAAGATGGAGACCGGAAGCACAAGAAGAAAGGCCATATCATATCACATATTATAAATTGTATGTGATGTTAATACTTTTATGCATCTTGTATTGCTTAATTCGCGATGGTAGAATTATAAGATGATCCCTCTCACAAAATATCAAGTTATAAAGTGTTCGTCCTTAGTAGGCACTGTTGCTAAAGCTCGTTGTTTAGAAGCACCACGTGATGATCGAGTGTGTTAGATTCTGCGAGTGTATACAACGGTAGCAACCCAGATTTGCTCATGCGGAAGCTAAGGTTTGATCTTGATGAGCCTAGCATGTACAAACATGGTCTCGGAACACGGATCATAGAAAGGTAAAGCATGAGTCATATAGTAGATATGATGAACATGTTGATTGTTCGCCATTGAAGCTACATCATCTCTCGTGATGATCGATTTTGATGTGGTGGATTTGGTTCGTGTGATCACTAAAACAATGTGTGGGATATTGTTTTGAGTGGGAGTTCACCTAGATTAATTTAACTATTAATTAGAACTCAATTTGTCATAAACTTAGCCTAAACTATTGCAAGTATGTTGTAGATCAATGGTGGCCCCTACCATCAATTTTAATGCGTTCCTAGAGGAAAAGTTGAAAAACAATGGAAGAAACTTCGAGGATTGGCTCCGCAACTTGAGGATTGTCCTCAATGCTGGTAATTTAACCTATGCGCTGGATGCACCGCTAGGTGACCCACATGCAGCTGATGCTACCGATGAGGTGAAGAATGTTTTCCTCACTCGGAAGAATCAGTACTCCATAGTTCAGTGTGCTATCTTGTATGGTTTGGAATCGGAGCTTCAGAAAAGGTTTGAGAACCATGACCCACATGATATTGTCCATGAACTCAAAATGATATTTGAAGCTCACGCGTGAAAGAACATGTGAGCCCCATGTGTGGTTTTGGTAATTAATGACAATCTTTATGGACTAATGTGTGTATTAAGTTGTACTCGTAGGAATTGTCCATTGGCATCGCTTGGAGCATGTGTTGGCCTCAAGGTCAATGAAATGCAAAGAAGATATGTTTTGCAAGCTCAAATGCGCCATCTATAGAAGATCTCATGTTTGAGGCTTGTCATCCTCGGTGATCATGGATCGATGATGAAGAATCAAGAAAGGCGTTCCATCTTGAGAAGGGCAAGATTGTCTACATCGAGCTCAAGTGGAATGCACAAGGCAAAGGTATAATCTTGATAGGTTTTCCCTTTTGCCGGTCTCATGTTGTGTGTGGGAGATCGGGTTTAGGATAGATAACCATACTATCAAGAGGGGCTCTCGTATGAGTAACTAGATCATATCGTTCAAAGAGATCTCAAACCTTTGCATACTTGCATCATCGTATTTGGTTTTTATTTGGTCTTATCCATGTGAGGATATAGAGCTTGTGTTAATCTCCATAACAAGATCTTATTCATCAATATCGGATATTCCCTTTATATCTTGTTGCGAGTTTGTTCTTGGAGGTTTTCCAGATTCTCACCAAGGGAGGTATCACACTATAAAATACATGAATTATTCTTTATAGAGTAGCTCATGTTGTCCTCTTTACAACACAATTGGAATCGGGTCAATCGGAGCCACCAATCAAAAGTTATTGTCGTTTGAATATTGGCTTTTATTCGGTTTGAAAAAGAAAAAGGAAAAATTATTTTCTAGGGGTTGCGGTACTACCGGGCCGCAGGTCCGGCCCAGTCTGCAGTGTCCAACCTTCCTTCTGCCCCGCGCGGTAGTTCCATCCGGCACTACCGGTCCGGCCCGGCACTACCGCCCGGGTGGCCCAGTAGTACCGGCCAGCGCCTGTCTAAGCTTCTTGGCCGCCGCTCCGTTTTGGGCCAGGCCCCACTCCACGTGCCTGCCCACTCCCTGCCGCCGCCGTGCGTCAGCTCACCCCCGCCCGCGCTCAGCTCGCTCGCACGCGCGCATTCGCCGCTTGCTGCCTCGCGCATTGCGCCTGGCCCTGCTCGCTGGCCCCGCGTGCACCATTTCTCGCGTTGCGCCGGCTTGCTTGCTTGCACGCACGTGGCTGTCCGGTTCCCGCTCGTTGGCTGGCTTCTGCCTCGCTGGGACCCGCGGCCATTGCTCGCGTGCGTGCTGCGCCCACCTGCCACAATGGCCCCGCACCGGCAGCGCGTGATGGCCCCGCAGATTCCCATGTTCGCTCGCTGCTGGGCTGTTGGGCGGTAGTACCGGTCAAAAACCGGTACTACCGGCCCAGACAAAAAAACGCCCCAACGACCATATTTTCTAGGGCCACTATTTAAGCCTTTTGCCCGTTTTCAGTTTAGGTTACTTCTTCCTCCTCTATTAGTCTAAGCTTTGCCCCCATTTGCTCTTACTCTCTAGCTTGATTAATCTCTTCCCCTCCAATGATTCTTGCCCATATTTGAGTGGAAGAGAGGGGAGATCTAGATCCATGTTTTGACCAAACCAAAACATTTCTTTGTGAGTGTATCTTTGGGATCTAGATTTTGAGGGATTTTGTGTCCCTCTTTGTGTTCTTCCTCTATTGTTCCACCAATATCTTTAGTATATTTGTTGGAACTTGAGAGTGAGGAATTGGAGCATCTTTGTGGTGTTCTTGCCTCTTGCATTTGGTGCATCGGTTTGAGTTCTCCTCGGAGGATTTGTTGAGTGAAAGTTGAGAAGCTTTTTACTCTTGGGTTCCTAGAACCCTAGACGGTTTGTTGGTGTTTTAGGTTGTGGCCTTGGTGGCGTTTGCTGGGAGCCTCCAATTAGGTTGTGGAGAAGTGCCCCAACCTTGTGAGAGGTTCCGGTTTGCCACCGACAAGTGCACCGATAGTGGAAGTGTGAATCGATCCCGTTGGGGTGAGATTCACCGAAAAATAAGGGAGGCCTTTCGTGGCGTAGGTGGTTAGATACCACCCGCTCTCCAAACGTGACGTACTCCATGTTGGGAGGAACTCGGTAAAATATCGTCGTCCCCGTGTGCCTCGATTATCTCTATACCCGAGATCTTACTTATGCACTTTACTTTGTGATAGCCTTCGTGCTTGAAGTATATATCTTGCTATCACATAGTTGTTTGTCTTTCTTAGCATAAGTTGTTGGTGCACATAGGTGACCCCTAGATTGTTCTAGGTTTTGTGCTTAACAAAGTAAACGTTAGTTTAATTCCTCCTTTGTTGAGCCACTCTCGGAAAAGTTTTAATCGCCTATTCACCCCCCTCTAGGCGACATCTGTATCCTTTCAACACAGCAGTTGAGAGTTACGAGGCTTCTAAAAAGTTCTTTAACTGCAAGATGGAAGAGGGCAGATCCGTTAGTGAGCACGTGCATAAGATGTCTGGGCATGCAAGTAAGCTCCAAAGCTTGGGTATAGTGATTCCTAACGCTTTGGGGATTCACCGTGTCCTCCAATCACTACCACCAAGTTACAAGAATTTGTGATGAACTACAATATGTAAAACATGGACAAGTCGTTGCCAGAACTCTTCTCCATGTTAAAGTCTGCGGAAGTGGAGATGTAAGGGTCCCAACCTTTATTAAGGTAGAGTCCCCTGTGTTTGCAATGCTAGTCCCTGGATCAATAGCTAGCATCCACAGTTAAGATGTAATATCAAGAAACAAAGGTCATAATACAACTTTATAACCAGGAATAACATAATTTTATTACATCTTACATAGCTCATTTGGCTATTACATTACATTGCAGCAGAATATCTATAAGCATGGGGTCCTTCATCTTCAAAGTGCTACAGGCAGACATGTTGGTTGTAGACTTGTAATCCTAATCACTTAAACTTCACTAAATCAATCAAACCTGCAACATAACAAGTTACAGCCACAAGGGTCAATACATTTGAATGTATTGGCAAGTGATACTATGGTAGTATAGTGGAGTTTATCATCTATATGCATTTGACTAAGTGGAGTTGAGGCTTGCATTGCTCAAAATAGATTTTCCTTATCATTTTGAAAACACTAAGTTTTTGCTTGACAAAATCATTTTCTCAATCAAAGATTGAAGATCCTTTAACCCTTGTTCAAAACCACAAGTTTTTATCTTTGAAATTTGAATGATGAGATTCTTGATTGCTTCCATGTCTTGATGCTCAAATTGTCCTTTACCAGGGACATGGCTAAGTACTTAGATTTTTACACTCTGCAGAGGTGGTGCACTTTCCCCAGAAGACTTGGTTTCCCAAGACAAGATCTTTCAGAAGCCTTCCCTTAGACCAAAATGGACGCGCTCCAACCTATCAAACTCTACCACCAACTGTACATATGGCTAAGTTCTTGCAACCTATATGATCCAGGCAGAGCCCATAATGCTAAGTGGTTGCACTTGAAGCTTCTCAACATTTGACATCTCAAATCTCTTTGTTCCTGGGTGGCCTTTCACAAGTGAGATACACAAGGTCAACCATAGACATGGGCCTTGTGTAACCACTCAACCAAAAACCACCAAGCAAGTCCCATTCCACCCAGGTGATTTATTGACTTAGTTGTTTTATTAAGAAAAACATAAGTCCTCAGACTTAGAAATTTTTCCATAGTATGAATATATTTCCACCCTTGTTTTCTATTAGCTAAGCTAAGCATGATAGTAATAGGAATCTTAACTTAGGAAGATTTCTACTAAGGTTTCATCTAATAGGTTTTCCTATAGCAAGGTTTATACTTAGCGAAATTCCATGCAAGTTTTACTTAGAGAAAATCACTAATGCATAGTGAAAGTAATGGGACAAAAGTATAAATCATCACTTGCCTTTTTGGTAGAGGGTATAAGTTCACTCCTTGTACTTGCAACAATCACACTCTTCAAGCCACTACAATTTAATCAAGCAAGGCATAAACTCAATCTACCAATCAAGCAAAACAACACATAAAATGATAAAGTCTAGGTAATGCATGCAAGAATGCCAAGCTTTGTTTTATTTGAAAAAGTGGTTCCTAATGGGTCATAAACATTTGAAAACATCTAATGGTCATTTTATAAAGTGGCAAAGTCATTTGCAAAAGGTTTCACTTCAAAATCCATTTTCAAAACAAAGTATCATTTTATGTGGTGTAGAAATATTTTTACTAAGGCATTAATCTATAGGGTTCACCAAATATGTTTTCAAACCATAAAACTTGGTGTTTGGGGTCAGAGAGTTTAAAACAAAACATTTCCCAAAAGTTTTCTTCCAAAACCATTTTTAATGAATAAACTATATTTTATTTGACTAGAAATGGTTTTAAATCAAAGAATCATTATTTTGTTTCACCAAATACATTTTTGAATCCACAAAGTGTTTCCTATGGTCATTAGGTTCAAATCACACCATTTGCCAAAGATTTTATCCCCAAAAACATTTTTGAACAATTTTTATAACCTAAACAAGCATACAAATGTTTCTGCAAAAACAAACATTTTAACAGAAGCTTTTTGCTAAAAAAAAATGGCATGGTTGGCTAGGGCTTGCTCCACTGATTCCATTGATATAAAATTTGCAAAATTTGGACGTGTGGTTTGAAAGTTATGCAATTTTCAAAATCACATATCATATTGAAATGTTTTTGTTTTTAACTCACACTCAGAGCCACGTGTCTGATTCCCATTGGGTCATACCGGTTCGTTCAGATCAGCAACGTGGACCGCAGGATTTAAAGTGAATCGTGCGGCACAGGATCGATCTTACCCCTTCGATAAGTCAATCAATCACGTGCCTCAGATCTGGATCGGACGTCTCCTAATGCCTTGCCAAGAACTGGCGGCGCGACTACGGTGGCGCGCGGCGGCGGTGCTCTGGCTACGGTGTAACGACGAGAACAGGAAGCGAGAGGAGTAGGGGAGATGCTCACCAGAATCGCCGTGGAATGCTGGTAACTCGAAACAGGTGCTGCAGAATAGACGGAAACTAGCGAAGAACAAGGTGATGATGCGCGTTGGAAATGGATCAAAGGTTGATGTGATCGCGGTCGGCACACTACCTCTTCATCTACCATCGGGATTAGTTTTATACTTAAATAATTGTTATTTGTTGCCTGCGTTGAGCATGAAAATTACATCCAGATCATGTTTATTGCGAGATGGTTACTTGTTTAAAATCCAAGAATAATGGTTGTTCGATTTATATGAGTAATATGTTGTATGCACATGCACCTTTGATAGATGGTCTATTTTTGTTGAATCTCGATTGTAGTAATACACATATTAATAACATTGAAGCTAAACGTTTGAAATTGAGCGATAACTCAACCTATATGTGGCACTGTCGTCTTGGTCACATTGGAGTGAAGCGTATGAAGAAAGTCCATTCCGATGGACTTCTTGAATCACTTGATCTCGAATCACTTGAAAGAAGCGAAGCATGTCTGATGGGTAAAATGACTAAGACTCCATTTTCTGGTATGATGGAGCGAGCTATGGACTTATTGGAAATCATACATACCGATGTGTGTGGCCCAATGAGTGTAGCATCACACGGTGGTTATCGTTATGTTCTTACTTTCACGGATGACTTGAGTAGATATGGGTATATCTATTTCATGAAACATAAGTCCAAAACTTTCGAGAAGTTTAAGGAATTTCAAAGTGAAGTAGAGAATCAACGTAACAAGAAGATTAAATTTCTACGATCTGATCATGGAGGCTAATATCTAAGTTACGAGTTTGGCGAGCATTTGAAGAAATGTGGAATACTTTCACAATTGACACCGCCGGGAACACCACAACGTAATGGTGTGTCTGAACATCGTAATCGAACTCTCTTAGATATGGTTCGTTCAATGATGTCACTTACAAAATTACCGCTATCGTTTTGGGGTTATGCATTAGAAACAACCGCATTCACTTTAAATAGGGCACCATCTAAATCCGTTGAAACGACACCGTATGAATTATGGTTTGGGAAGAAACCTAAATTGTCGTTCCTTAAAGTTTGGGGATGCGAAGCTTATGTAAAGAAGTTACAGCCCGACAAGCTTGAACCCAAAGCGGAAAAATGCGTCTTCATAGGATACCTGAAGGAAACTATTGGGTATACCTTCTATCATAGATCCGAGGGCAAAATCTTCGTTGCCAAGAATGGATCCTTTCTAGAGAAGGAGTTTCTCTTGAAAGAAGTGACTGGAAGGAAAGTAGAACTCGACAAGGTTATCGAACCTTCTCTCGAACTTGAGAGAAGCGTAGCACCGAAAGTAGTTCCTGTGGTGCCTACACCAGTAAGAGAGTAAGCTAATGATGTTGATCATGAAACTTCGGTTGAAGTTACTACGGAACCTCCCAGGTCAACGAGAACTCGTACCACTCCTGGTTGGTATGATCCCGTTATGAGTGTCATGTTGGTGGACAACACCGATGACCCTGCAGCGTATGAGGAAGCGATGATGAGCCCAGATTCCACTAAATGGCAAGAAGCCATGAAATCCGAGATTGGATCCATGTACAAAAACCAAGTATGGACTTTGGTGGACTTACCGGATGGCTGGAAGGCTGTCGAGAACAAATGGATTTTTAAGAAGAAAACATATGATGATGGTAATGTAACTGTCTATAAAGCTCGACTTGTCGCAAAAGGGTTCCGACAAATTCAAGGAGTTGACTACGATGAGACTTTCTCACCAGTAGCGAAGCTAAAGTCTATGAGGATTTTGTTAGCAATCACTGCATATTATGATCATGAGATATGGCAGATGGATGTCAAAATGGCGTTCCTTAATGGAGACATTGATGAAGAGTTGTATATGGTACAACCTAAGGGTTTGTGGATCCTAAAGATGCTAACAAGGTATGTAAACTTCAACGGTCCATTTATGGATTGAAGCAAGCATCCTAAAGTTGGAATCAACTTTTGATAAGGTAATCAAAAGTTTTGGTTTTATACAAACTTATGGAGAAGCTTGTATTACAAGAAGTTGAGTGGGAGATCTGTAGCATTCCTAATACTATATGTAGACAACATATTGTTGATTGGTAATGATGTAGACCTTCTTAATAGTGTCAAGGAATATTTGAATAATAGTTTTTCAATGAAAGATCTTGGCGAAGCAGCTTACATATTAGGCATAAAGATTTATAGAGATAGATCGAGACGCCTAATATCATTGTCACAGAGTACATATTTGGACAAAGTTCTAAAGAGGTTTGGAATGGAAGATAGCAAGAAAGGGTTCTTGCCCTTGTTGCCCAATACAACCTTGAGTAAAACTCAAAGTCCTGCTATGGCAGAAGATAGAGAAAGGATGAGTAAGACTCCCTATGCCTCAGCCATAGGATCTATCATGTATGCCATGCTATGTACTAGACCCGACATTGCATATGCTATTAGTTTGACTAGCAGATATCAAAGTGATCCAGGAGTAGATTATTGGACAGCGGTCAAAAAAATCCTTAAGTACTTGAGAAGAACTAAGGATATGATTCTTTCTTATGGAGGTGATGAATAACTCGTTATTAATGGTTACACCGATGCTAGTTGGAACACCGATCTGGATGATTCTAAATCTCAATCTGAATACGTATTTACTTTGAATGGTGCAGCAGTTAGCTTGAGGAGTGCAAAGCAAAGTGTTGTGGCGAGATCTTCAACTGAATCGGAATACATAGCTGCTTCGGAGGCTTCACAAGAGGCGATATGGATGAAGGAGTTCAGTACAGAGCTCGGTGTAGTTCCCAGTGCGCTGGACCCAATGTCTATCTACTGTGATAACATGGGCGCCATAGCCAATGCACAAGAACCAAGGTCACACAAGAAGCTTGTCAACACCCAGATTTTTAAGCCCAAGTGCCTATTATGCCATACATCGCAATCCCAGGATTACCATTTTTGCGAGACATAACAGATTGGATATCACAGTACATCATCCATTACAAACCATATATAAGGTCTTACAACAAATAAAGGATCTCATGATCCAGTCTTAGTACAATCAAGCAGCGGAATAATAACGATAGCGCGAGTGAGGCTCCATCTTCATGGTCACAGGAAATGCTGACGATGGGAGATGATCCGAGTTGTCGTAACCTTCCTACGGTCTATCCTCCTGATAGTCCTCTTCATAGTCTGGCCACGGGAATAGCCAGGGACAAAGCCATGAGTACTCTTTATGTACTCGCAAACTATCACTAGCAGGTAAAGCGGTTTCAAGTAGGAATACTAAGCTCTAGGTTGTTTTGCAAAAATCCAGATTTATTCTAACTGAGTTTAGAAGCAAAGAAAACTAGTTTAAGGTTTTATAACACCTAAGTGGGAACTCAAGTTTCACTTTCACAACTCTGTTGTGGTCAAGTCAAAGTCATGATTCAAATCACAAGTATTTTGAAAACATCTGACGACGGAACAGTATGGCCACTCCAACTGTCCATGACCGCAGATGCGGCTATTCGAATAGTTTGACACTCTGCAGAGGTGGTACACTTTTACCATAACATTTGATACATCCGTCAGGAACAATCCTGAATTCGCCATACTCAGTATGCGGATAATAAATCCTAACCTTTCAATTACACGCCCTAGTATAGGCATCTCTCCTATGAGTTTGGCCTCCCAACCATGACCATCTGTCATCTTGGGAACTGCATAGGTTGTCAATCTTCACAAGGTAGCCTCAGCTCAAACCTTGGCCGCGAGGGAACCCATACTAAGGTATATAAACTTCCAGTCAAGCCCTACCCAAATTTGGCTATTGTGGTTGTACGGTAAAATTGGAATGGTATCGCATCCAGACAACCATCCGTTTTATAAAGGGATAAGGCTCATGCCTCAACATTTTCATCATCCAAATCATCTGGTGTTCAAGAACACATGTCAAAACATTTCAGTAGAATGACTCATCATTCTAAGGTTTTCATAACCATTTCACCAAGTATTCCCATCTAAAGTGATCAAGTTTTATGCTTAGCACTAGCATCTACAAGTGGGGGTACACTAATGAGGGGTGGTAATCAAATGTGACTTATCTAAGTTCAATCTCATGCCTCAGGATGACATCAAGATTTATCTAACTTAGGCCAAGCTTTATGCTCTTTATGCTACCTTTAATATCTTTCCAAAATCTACAAATCACTAAGTAAACTCAAATAAAAGCTTTGATAAAGAAATAGAATAATTAATCTTGCAAGTAAAACTGGGATTTGGTATCATCAAATGGTGTAATCACATATTCCCTAAGCATATAGTTGGCATAGCTATCATGCAAGTGTTAACTTGCAAAGTCAACTTGTTTTGTGAAGCTTGCACGTGTAACATGCAAGTGGTAGCTTGCCTTGTGCAATGCAGTGGTTAAAGTTCTCCTCGACTTCTTCCTCATAGTAGTCTCCTTCCTCTTCGTATCCTTGGTTGGTACTAGCGTCTATAAATAAATACGAGGTACACAATCACCAAACAATACTTAACTAATTCTATTTATCACACTAGGGTTTTCACTAGATGATCTAGCATCATCACAAACATCACAAAGATTAAGACACTAGTTTCATTTATTTTATTTTAGAAAAGTAATTTCTACTCATTGAAAAATTACTTAAGATTTAATATTCTCCAACTAAAACATGGGATCGTGTTGACACATGTCATCACCACATATTTCAGTACTTGGGAATGTGATTTAAAGTGGTGTCACAATTTAATAAGGTTTAACTTTTTTATTTTAATTAATTAAAGTGATTAGAAATGCCTATGGGGCATTCATTTATTACTTGTCCATTATTTCTGTAAGTAAACCTAGATATTTTTATATATTCAGAAAGGTCCTGTCAAATGTGATTTTTGAGAGTTGGGATCAACTCAAAAGATTTTATGGTTGAATTTTGAAAAATGTTTGAATGCAGAAAAGTCTCTGCCTTGTTATTTTTACTATAGGTGATCTACAATTCCAAATGGTTTGAATCCAATGGGCTTGGATTAATAATTTCAATACCTTTCTAGCAAAATTGGTTTCATACAATTTGGTTTTGTGAGTCTCTCTGGATTGATTTTTGAATCTATGGACAGAACTAGGTTTGAAACTAAATTGAAAAACCTATTTTTGAACTACTGGGTCGAGCGGGAATGTTATCTGGGCCGGCCCACTACGCACAGCGCGCGCGGGCAGTTTAAGTGGTTGTCCCCACCAGTCAGTGAGACAGGGGGTGTGAAGGGGTACGGGATGGTTTGGGCCATAGGATTAGAAGTAAGATCTACGGCTGAGGTTCATCGTCCACGTCTGAACAGAACGCGGCGAGGTCGAACCCTAGCACAGCCAGTGGGGGTCAGTGGTGGCTCACTGGGGCTCCGGCGATGGTCGGCGATGGGGGCGAATGACGAAGTCAACGACGGCGATCCTCCTAGTACTGGTGGCTCCTACTGGGGCGGCTCCAATCAACGGCGCCCTTCTCCTCCAGTAGCGGCAAGCTCCAACAAAATTCCGGCCACCTAGTGCTCGCCTTGCTCCGGGGATGAAGTGGGGTGGTTCTGAGATAGAGGGGAGTGAGATGGTGTGCTGAATTTGAATAGGGAGGGCCTGTATGTATAGTGCGACGAGGGGACCGACAGGTGCGGGTGGAGCTCGTCGTGGTCGTCGTCACAGTGAGCTAATGGCATGGGCGAAGGTAGGGGACGGTGCACTGCCTCCTGGAGAAGCTCAACGACATGGTGGTGAGGCGTGGGGCGGTGCGATGCAGTTGGAACACTTCGGTGCTCTGGGTGACACCGACGGCAAATTTAATGGCGCACGGGCGCTCCTGGTCGCGCGGCAACGAACGGGCATGTCTGGGCGGTTCCTGGGGCGGTGGTGATCACGCACGCAAGCGGCAAAGGCGGGGCGCGGTTGGTGCGAGCGTGTCGAGCGCGGCGCTCTGGCGCACTCTCGGCATGCTTGCAGAGAGACTGGGCGTGCTTGTTCTGTGTGGTCTAGTGGCTGGCAGGGCTCGAGGCCTCTACAAGGGGTGGCCATGGATGGTGGAGTGCCTGCTAGACAAGGTTGGCGAGGCTAGCGAGCTTCCTAGCTTGCTGTCGACATTGGGGTGGCAATTTGGGCTCGTCCATGGTCACCATTGATGACATGGTCTGGTTTACAGTGAGCTAGAGATGGTTAAACAAGTTGGATGATCTACTGAAATTGTAGTGTGAGCTAGAGAGGGGACAAGGTTAGCCAAACACTAATCACTATAGTGTTTGATGTTTAATTTGATTTGTGTTTAGAAGGTGTTTGATGAAATGGCCGCAAGAGATTTGAATTTGAATTTTTGGATGAAACTTGGTGGGTGTACTAGTCACATACTAGGTAGTCTATGGTTGCTTGGATTTGTCAAGGTGAACTAGTTTGGTTGGGTTTTGAGAAATGGTGATCTTCACATATGAACTAGATTCAATTTTGAATTGTCATTTGAATCAAGTTGCCAAATGTTTCTGTGGGTTTGCAAAGTGGGCTTGGGTTCACTTTTACTTGTTCTAGCAAGGGGTGAAAAGAAATGGAATTGTTTATGTTTGAAATCTTGGACTAGAAACACTCAAAGTGGCCTAGGGAGCAAGATTGGCAAAAATGACCATTTGCTTATTTTGTTTGTTTTTGAATTTCCTTTGATTTGATTCTGCATGGAATTGATTTAGATGATGTTGTTTTCATCTTTAAACCATTCCTTTCTATTCACAACAATTACACAAGTCCAACCATGCATTCACACAAACATCACATACACACATGCATTCATAATGATTTAATTAACAAAAGTTTTTGTTAACCCTAATTTTGGATGATTGGAATTGGTAACCTTATTTTTTGGATGTTACAAACCTCCCCCCCTTAAAAAATATCTCGTCCCGAGATTTGAGAAAAAGAAAACTAGGATTTAAAGAGATCTGGAAACTCTGTCCTAATGTATTCTTCTCGCTCCCAGGTAGCTTCTTTTTCAGTGTGGTTACTCCAATGAATCTTGAGGAACTTGATGCTTCGGGTCTTGGTGGTTCTGAAAGCTTCCTCCAAAACACGGATGGGTACTTCAGGATACGTCAGGTCATCGTTGATCTCTATAGTACGGTGATCAATATTATTGAATACTTCGGTCTTCTCCGGGACTTCTAGGCATTTGCGAAGTAACTATATATAGAACACATTATGCATAGCTGGCATATCCTCTGGCAGTTCCAGTTTATATGATACTTCTCCTTGATGATTCAGAATCTTGAAAGGTCCAATATATCTGGGGGGTTAACTTTCCTTTGATATGGAAACGTTGCATTCCTTTCAAAGGTGACACTTTGAGATACACAAAATCTCCAATATTGAAGGCGAGGTCTCGACGTAACTTGTCGGCATAACTCTTCTATCTGGATTGGGCGGTCTTGAGGTTCTCACGGTTGTGAACCTTCTCTACTGCTTCTCGTAGGATGTTGGGTCCAAAAATCTGAATCACTCCTACTTCCGACCAATTTAAAGGGGTACGACACTTCCTTCCATACATGAATTCGAATGGGGCCATTTGCAAACTAGCTTGATAGCTGTTGTTGGAAGAAAATTCTGTGAACGGCAAACAATCTTCCCATTTAGATCCATACTCTAACACACATGCTCTCAACATATCTTCGAGTATTTGATTTACTCGCTCCGTTTGTCCGTCGCTCTGAGGGTGATAAGCGGTGCTGAAATCTAGTCGAGTTCCTAATCCTTCTTGGACTTTCTTCCAAAATCTCGAGGTAAACTGGGTTCCTCGATCCGATACAATGTTCATGGGGACTCCATGCAAACTGACGATTCTAGCAATGTACAACTCTGCTAGCTTCGAGCTCTGGTAAGTGGTCTTGACTGGTAAGAAATGGGCGATTTTGGACAGTCTATCTACGATGACCCAGATAGAGTCATTTCCTCTACTAGATGTAGGCAAACCGGTGATAAAATCCATTCCAACTGAATCCCATTTCCATTCCGGAATCTGCAATGGTTGCAACAGTCCTGCGGGTCTCCGATGTCCCGCCTTGACTCTCTGACAAATATCACACTTGGCTATGTAGCTTCCTATTTCTCTCTTCATCTTATGCCACCAAAATTTCTCCTTCAAATCCTGATACATCTTTGTTCCTCCATGGTGGATAGAATAAAGAGTATCATGGGCTTCTTTCAAAATAGCTTGTTTCAACTCGGAGTTTGCTGGCACACAGATACGTCCTTTGTACCACAAAACTCCTTCTTCATCTTCGGTGAATCCGGGTACTTTGCATGTACCGATACGACATTTGATTCCGTCGATACTAGTATTTCCTTTCTGCGCCTCCTTGATCTGACTGATCAAAGTGGGTTGAAGTTCTATGCTAGCGAAAAATCCTTCACTTACTAATTCCATTCTGAAATCTTCCATCTCCTTGTGCAAACTTGGTTGCTCCTTCAGAATCATAGAGTTCAAGTGACACAGCAATCTGCTAAGGGCATCTGCTACCACATTGGCTTTATCGGGGTGATAGTGGATGTCTAGGTCATAGTCCTTGATTAACTCTATCCATCTCCTTTGCCTCATATTCAGCTCCTTCTGAGTGAAAATATACTTCAGGCTCTTGTGATCTGAATAAATCTCACAACGGTTTCCCATAAGGCAATGCCTCCATGTCTTCAAGGCTAAAACTACGGCTACTAGTTCAAGGTCATGGGTAGGATAATTCTACTCATGTTGCTTCAGTTGTCGGGATAGATAAGATATAACTTTGCCCTCTTGCATAAGCACACATTCGAGAACGATCTTGGATGCGTCACAATACACATCAAAGGGCTTCGTGATATCAGGCATAATCAAGATTGGGGCTGAGATCAATCTCTTCTTGAGTTTTTGAAAACTCGCTTCACATTTGTCCGTCCATTCAAACTTCTTATCCTTCTTCAACAATTGGTTCATTGGTCTTGCGATCCTCGAGAATCCTTCTACGAACTTGCGGTAATATCCTGCTAATCCGAGAAATGCACGAACTTGGGTTTGAGTGGTTGGGGCTTGCCATTCTTCCACATCCTTAACCTTTGCGGGGTCAACGACAATTCCTCCGGCTAACACAATATGTTCGAGGAATCCGACTTCCTGTAACTAGAATTCACATTTCCTAAACTTGGCATATAACTGATGCTTTCTAAGGGTTCCAAGGATGGTACTCAGGTGTAGCTCATGTTCTTCTTCTGATTTGGAATATATCAGAATGTCGTCGATGAAAACAATGACAAACTTATCCAGGAAGTCCATAAAAATCTTATTCATGAGGTTCATGAAATAAGCGGGGGCATTGGTTAATCCAAAAGACATGACAGTGCACTCATACAATCCATACCAGTTCTAAGATCAATCTTAGAGAACACTTTGGCACCGGTCAACTGGTCAAACAGGGCTTCTATCTTCCGTAGTGGGTACTTGTTCTTGATGGTGACATCATTCAGCTTCCGATAATCCGTACACAAACGGTTACCTCTATATTTATTGTCCACAAACAAGACAGGTGATCTCCATGGAGACGCACTTGGTTGAATCAGTCCTATCTCAAGCATAGCATCCAGTTGCTTCTTCAGCTCCACTAATTCCGATGGGTTCATACTATAAGGTCTCTGGGCTATGGGTCCGGTTCTAGCGATTAGTTCAATGATAAACTCGATATCCCGATCTGGGGGCATACTGGGCAAAACATCTGGAAATACATCGGAGTATTCACAGACTACTCTGACTTGGTCAATGGTTGGTTGGGCTAGACTCTTGTTGCACTTGAATTGACGGGGCAAGGTTTTAGATACATGCTCCACTCATATTCCGGCTGTACTGGTCATGGTTATGGCTTTCTTGGCACAGTCGATTAATCCTTTATGTTTCGACATCCAATCCATTCTAGTACTACTTCCAAACCTTTAGTTCCAAGTACTATTTGTAGGGTTCGCAGCATAGAAAACAAAAAATTTCCTACGATGTGAACTATATACCAAGATCTATCTACTAGATACAAACAACGGGCGGATGTATATCCGTAGAGAACATACCCTTGAAGACCGACAAAGCTTAACGAGTTCAACTCGTGGTTGATGTAGACGATCTCTTGCCGATCTCAAGATCGAGAGGAAGTCCTAGCGCCGCAAATCAGCAGCGCATCCGTGCTCGCACACACGTTCGAGGCACCGAGCAACCTCCGCCTCCTCGCTCCAGCGATGCAGCGGAAGCACAACTCTTTCTTGCCGAATAGCCACCGGGAACATGTATCTCGCTAGTCTGAGACCATGGGGGATAAATTCTAGAGGGGGAGAGAGATCCTTCACGAGGAGGTGTGAGAGACAAGTGAGGAGGGGGGCTCCTTTTATAGGAGGAGGGGGGAACCCCAAGGGGGTGGCCGGCGCATGGGGGCTGCCCCCTTGCCCTCCCCTCTTCATGTGGGTGGACACTCCACTCAAAAGTCCACTCAAATTCCCATTAAATTTCCACCAAATTTAATGCAAACTCTCATTAAATAAAACTCTTTTATTCTATTCAGAATTTTGTCAATTACTTTAATGACAAACATTCACAAATAACCCCTTGCTAGAATTCTATTTCACATGCATAACCACTTTATGCAATTTCACCCGAAAACCTGTTTCGGTATCTAGTGAAATAAATTCCTGCGCTTGTTCATTCTTCCGGCATGAAACATTTGCTCCAATTGGATGTCGGTGTCTCTTAAGTGTGTCACCCTACGGTTCGTGAATAATGCGGACATGATCGAGACCCCTCTCGGATCAATAATCAGAAGCGGGATCTGGAGACCCATACTGACTCCCACACATTCAACGATGACTTTCTTGTGATCGTCGGAACCTTTTTACGCTAGTATCTTAATCCCTTTGTTTCACAATATATTACATGTCCGAGATTCGATCATCGGTATCTCCATACCTAGTTTGATCTCGTTACCGACATGCACTCTTTTCTCGTTCCTGTGATATAACATTCTAGTGATCAAATCACTTGCTTGCAAGCTAATCAATGTGATATCACCGAGAGGGCCCAGAGTATATCTATCCGTCATCGGGATGAACAAATTCCACTCTCGATCCATGAGCCTCAACATAACACTTTATTAGTTCTGAATCCATCTTTATAATCACCCTGTTACGGTGTGACGTTTGATGTTATCAAGAAACTCTTCCGGTGTTAGTGATTGACATGATCTCATGGTCTAAGGATTAGGATCACTTCGTAAGTTGTTATAGCAATATAAACTCAATGACTTTGATCGTAATGCTATACTTCGGATGAATGTTCATCACACCATTACACTAATGTTGTGATCCCGTTATTAACAACATCCAATGTCCATGATCAGGAAACCTTGATCATCTTGTTAATCAACGAGCTAGTTTATGAGAGAGGCATAACTAGGAACTTTCTGTTTGTTTATTAAACACACATGTATTAACGTTTCCGTATTAATACAATTATAGCATGCAAAATAAACATCTATCATATACTTGGAATACAAATAATAAACACTTTATTATTGCCTCTCAGGGCATATTCCCTTCAGTCTCCCACTTGCACTAGAGACAATAATCTAGTTACATAGTGATAAATCTAACACCCATTGAGTTCTGGTGTTGATCATGTTTTGCTCTAGGGAGAGTTTTAGTCAACGGATCTGCTACATTGAGATCCGTATGTACTTTACAAATCTTTATATCTCCATCCTTGACATGCTCGCGAATGGAGTGAAACCGGCGCTTAATATGCTTGGAATGCTTGTGAGACCTTGGCTCTTTGGCATTGGCAATGGCACCATTGTTGTCACAATAGATCACCATTGGGTCCAACGCGTTTGCCACCACTCCTAGTTCGGATATGAACTCCTTCATCCAAACTGCTTCCTGAGCCGCTTCTGAAGCAGCAACATATTCGGCCTCCGTTGTTGATCCCGCTACCACAGGTTGTTTGGAGCTCCTCCAACTAACCGCTCCGCCATTCATGAGAAATATGTATCCGGATTGAGACTTAGAGTCATCCGGATTGGTGTCAAAGCTAGCGTCGACATAACACTTAGCGACGAGCTCTTCTTCACCTCCGTATACAAGAAACATATCCTTAGTTCTTCGTAAGTACTTAAGGATATTCTTGACCGCTATCCAGTGTTCCGAACCTGGATCCGATTGGTACCTACTAGTCAAACTAATAGCATGTGCCACATCCGGTCTTGTACATAGCATGGCGTACATTATAGAGCCTATGGCTGAAGCATAGGGGACTTTGTCCATTATCTCTCTTTCTTCCGCCGAAGCCGGACTTTGAGTCTTACTCAATGTCTTGCCTTGCAACATAGGTAAGAACCCCTTCTTACTTCCGTCCATTTTAAACTTCTTTAAAATCTTATCAAGGTATGTACTTTGCGATAGCCCTATTAGGCGCCTAGATCTATCTCTATAGATCTTTATGCCTAATATGTATGACGCTTCACCTAGGTCCTTCATTGAAAATTTGCTGTTTAGATAACTTTTAACACTGTTTAAAAGATCTATATCATTTCCGATCAATAATATGTCATCCACATATAATATCAGAAATGCCACATTGCTCCCACTAACTTTCTTGTAAATACAAGCTTCTCCATAAGTTTGGACAAATCCAAACTCTTTGATCACCTCATCAAAGCGGAGATTCCAACTTCGTGATGCTTGCTTCAATCCATAGATGGATCGCTGAAGCTTGCACACCTTGTTAGCATCCTTTGGATCGACAAAACCCTTTGGTTGTATCATATACAACTCTTCTTCAATATTACCATTGAGAAACGCGGTTTTGACATCCATCTGCCATATCTCATAATCGAAATATGCCGCAATTGCTAACATAATCCTAACTGACTTTAGCATCGCTACGGGAGAGAAAGTCTCATCGTAGTCAACTCCTTGAATTTGTCGAAACCCCTTTGCGACAAGTCGAGCTTTATAGACGGTCACATTACCATCAGCATCAGTTTTCCTTTTGAAAATCCATTTGTTCTCCACGGCCTTTCGGTCGTGAGGTAATTCCACCAAGTTCCAAACTTGATTTTCATACATGGATTCCATCTCGGATTTCATGGCTTCTAACCATTTGTTGGAATCCGTGCTCATCATCGCTTCTTCATACATCGCAGGGTCATCATTTTCATCAACCATGAAATTCATGACAGGATTTCCGTACAGCTCGGGAGCTGCACGCGTCCTGTTTGACCTGCGAGGTTCGATAGTACTCTCTTTCGGAGTTTCATGATCATTATCATTAGTTCCCTCTTCAACAGGTGGAGCCAACTCCGGAACAACTTCCGACGCTGCGCTACTCGCCATACTTTGAAGAGAAGGTTCCACAACCTCTTCGAGTTCTACCTTCCGACTACTCACACCTTTCGCGAGAAACTCTTTCTCTAGAAAGGATCCATTCTTGGCAACAAAAACCTTGCCCTCGGATCTGTGATAGAAGGAATACCCAATAGTTTCTTTAGGGTATCCTATGAAGACGCATTTTTCGGCTTTGGGTTCGAGTTTATCCGGTTGAAGTTTCTTCACATAAACATCGCATCCCCAAACTTTAAGAAATGACAGCTTAGGTTTGTTTCCAAACCACAATTCATACGGTGTCTTTTCAGCGGATTTAGATGGTGCCCGATTTAAAGTGAATGCAGCAGTTTCTAGTGCATAACCCCAAAATGACAACGGCAAGTCCGTCAGAGACATCATAGATCGAACCATATCTAATAAAGTACGATTACGACGTTCCGACACACCATTTCGCTGTGGTGTTCTGGCAGGTGTGAGTTGTGAAACAATTCCACACTCTTTCATGTGAGTGCTAAACTCGTAACTTAGATACTCACCTCCACGGTCGGACCGTAGAAATTTGATCTTTCTATTACGATGATTTTCCACTTCATTCTGAAATTCCTTGAACTTTTCAAAGGTTTTAGACTTGTGTTTCATCAAGTAGATATAACCATATCTACTCAAATCATCCGTGAAAGTAACAAAATGACGATATCCACCTCGCGCCGACACACTCATTGGACCACATACATCAGAATGTATGATTTCCAATAAATCTGTCGCCCGTTCCATTGAACCGGAAAACGGCGTTCTAGTCATCTTGCCCATAAGGCATGGCTCACATGTATCAAATGATTCATAATCAAGTGATTCCAAAAGTCCATCCGAATGGAGCTTCTTCATGCGTTTAACGCCAATATGACCTAGACGGCAGTGCCACATATATGCGGATATATCATCAGTAAGTTTAATCCTTTTAGCATCAACATTATGAATATGTGTAACATTATCATCGAGATCTAATAGAAATAAACCATTCATCATCGGTGCATGACCATAAAAGATTTCATTCATTTAAATGGAACAACCATTGTTCTCAGATTTAAATGAATAATCACTTCGCATTAAACACGATCCAGATACAATGTTCATGCTCAGTGCAGGCACCAGATAACATTTATTCAAGTTTATAACTAATCCCGACGGTAAGTGGAGAGGCAGCGTTCCGACGGCGATCACATCAACGCTTGATCCATTGCCGACACGCATCTTGACCTCACCCCTTGCTAGCGGTCGCTTGTTCCGTAGCCCCTGATTCGAGTTACAAATATTAGCATCTGAACCGGTATCAAATACCCAGGTGCTACTGCGAGCACTAGTCAAGTACACATCAATAACATGTATATCATATATACCTTTGTTTTCCTTGTCGGCCTTCTTGTCTGCCAGATACTTGGGGCAGTTGCGCTTCCAGTGGCCAGTCCCCTTACAATAGTAGCACTCGGAATCAGACTTAGGTCCAACTCGGGGTTTCTTTTCAGGCGCGGCAACAGGCTTGCCGCCCTTACTTCCCTTCCGTTTTCCCTTCTTGTCTTTCTTGAAACCAGTGTTCCTATTGATCATCAACACTTGATGTTCCTTTTTGATCTCCACTTCTGCAGTTTTAAGCATTGACAGAAGCTCGGGGAGAGACTTCTTCATGCCTTGCATATTATAGTTCATCACGAAGCTCTTATAGCTAGGTGGCAGAGACTGCAGAACACGATGGATGCCTAAGTCAATGGGAATCGATATTCCCAAGGACACAAGCTTATCGGCGTAACCCGACATCTTGAGTACATGCTCACTAACGGAGTTGTGCTCTTCCATCATGCAGCTATAGAACTTTTCTGAAGCGTTGTAGCTCTCTACAGCAGCATGTGTGTCGAAAATCATTTTCAACTCACCCATTGTATCAAATGCATTGCCGTTTTCGAAACGCTTTCGAAGTTCCGGCTCTAGCCCATACAATATGCCGCAATGAACTAAGTTGTGGTCCTCCTGACGAGTCTGATAGACATTCTTCTCCTCGTCAGGGGCATCATCAAAAGGTGGGGGGCCTAACGGCGCTTCTAGCACATATTGCTTTTGTGCAGCAGAGAGGAGAATCCTCAAATAAATGGCCCATTCGATAAAGTTGCTACCGTTCGTTGCTAGTTTCTCTTTCTCCATGAACACATTGAAATTAAAAGCAGGTGGTGCCATCTACAACAGAATTTGTAAAGTTTAGACTAAGTGTATGATATATTGAGTTCAACTAATCTATATTACGAATGAACTCCCACTCAAAAACGACATCCCTCGTGCCTTTTTGGTGATTACATGAACCAAATCCACTACACCAAGTCCGATCATCACATGAGTCGGTATAGCTTCAAAGGCGAGCATCAAATGGGCATCATATCAACTATATGACTCATGCTTAACCTTTCGGTCCGTGTTCCGAGGCCATGTATGTACATGCTAGGCTCGCCAAGTTAGAACCTTAGTATTCGCGTGTGTAACTGTTTTACACCCAAAATATGGTCGTGGATCCAAGAACACCCGATCATCACGTGATGTCTTGGAGCGACGAAAACATAATCGGTGCATACTAAAGGAAGAACACATTCTTATCTTGATATTTAAATGAGGGATCATCTTATTATGCTAACAAAGCACTAAAACAAGCAATATAAGATGCTATCAAACATCATATGTTTATTAGTGAAATGATATGGTTCCCGCAGATGATCTCTATCATGTGCATCGTGGTATGATCACTATCATACCTATATGTGTAAATCCAAGGTCTATGGATTTTACACGCTATGTGTGTTGTAAGAGTATCATCTCATACTACTACTTACAACACTACCATATCATAACACTAGCCCAGCAACAATCTAAACTAGACGCCTCTAATTTATCCATTCCAAGTTTTACGTGGCTTAGGGCTTTCGAGATAGAACCGTTCTTACCTACAAACATGAACCACAACGAGGATAATCAAATTGTTGACAACTCGCTTGCAAAATAGATATTGACTATAGTAGGAGAGACAGACACCCGCTAGCCACTTATGCAAACTAGTTGCATGTCAAGCGTGGAACAGGTCTCATGTGCGAGGACATGTAAAGTTTGTCCGGGCCGCTTCATCCCACTATGCCACCAATATCCAAAATCACAACAAAGGAGCAACAACATGATCATCATCGCCCACATACTCATATGTGTACTACCCGTGTAAAGTATCTACGCATAGATCCGGCTCTGATACCACTGTAGGGTTCGCAGCATAGAAAACAAAAATTTTCCTACGATGTGAACTATATACCAAGATCTATCTACTAGATACAAACAACGGGCGGATGTATATCCGTAGAGAACATACCCTTGAAGACCGACAAAGCTTAACGAGTTCAACTCGTGGTTGATGTAGACGATCTCTTGCCGATCTCAAGATCGAGAGGAAGTCCTAGCGCCGCAAATCAGCAGCGCATCCGTGCTCGCACACACGTTCGAGGCACCGAGCAACCTCCGCCTCCTCGCTCCAGCGATGCAGCGGAAGCACAACTCTTTCTTGCCGAATAGCCACCGGGAACATGTATCTCGCTAGTCTGAGACCATGGGGGATAAATTCTAGAGGGGGAGAGAGATCCTTCACGAGGAGGTGTGAGAGACAAGTGAGGAGGGGGGCTCCTTTTATAGGAGGAGGGGGGAACCCCAAGGGGGTGGCCGGCGCATGGGGGCTGCCCCCTTGCCCTCCCCTCTTCATGTGGGTGGACACTCCACTCAAAAGTCCACTCAAATTCCCATTAAATTTCCACCAAATTTAATGCAAACTCTCATTAAATAAAACTCTTTTATTCTATTCAGAATTTTGTCAATTACTTTAATGACAAACATTCACAAATAACCCCTTGCTAGAATTCTATTTCACATGCATAACCACTTTATGCAATTTCACCCGAAAACCTGTTTCGGTATCTAGTGAAATAAATTCCTGCGCTTGTTCATTCTTCCGGCATGAAACATTTGCTCCAATTGGATGTCGGTGTCTCTTAAGTGTGTCACCCTACGGTTCGTGAATAATGCGGACATGATCGAGACCCCTCTCGGATCAATAATCAGAAGCGGGATCTGGAGACCCATACTGACTCCCACACATTCAACGATGACTTTCTTGTGATCGTCGGAACCTTTTTACGCTAGTATCTTAATCCCTTTGTTTCACAATATATTACATGTCCGAGATTCGATCATCGGTATCTCCATACCTAGTTTGATCTCGTTACCGACATGCACTCTTTTCTCGTTCCTGTGATATAACATTCTAGTGATCAAATCACTTGCTTGCAAGCTAATCAATGTGATATCACCGAGAGGGCCCAGAGTATATCTATCCGTCATCGGGATGAACAAATTCCACTCTCGATCCATGAGCCTCAACATAACACTTTATTAGTTCTGAATCCATCTTTATAATCACCCTGTTACGGTGTGACGTTTGATGTTATCAAGAAACTCTTCCGGTGTTAGTGATTGACATGATCTCATGGTCTAAGGATTAGGATCACTTCGTAAGTTGTTATAGCAATATAAACTCAATGACTTTGATCGTAATGCTATACTTCGGATGAATGTTCATCACACCATTACACTAATGTTGTGATCCCGTTATTAACAACATCCAATGTCCATGATCAGGAAACCTTGATCATCTTGTTAATCAACGAGCTAGTTTATGAGAGAGGCATAACTAGGAACTTTCTGTTTGTTTATTAAACACACATGTATTAACGTTTCCGTATTAATACAATTATAGCATGCAAAATAAACATCTATCATATACTTGGAATACACATAATAAACACTTTATTATTGCCTCTCAGGGCATATTCCCTTCACTATTATATTAGAATAAAAATGTATGCCATGGATTCGAATAGGCACGGCCTTGCAAATTTGTCTAGCTTTGGTGGTTGAACCAGGGATTTGAACTACAATAACATGCTTCAATTTGGTTGGTTGAATCTTACTAGTGCATGCAAATTCTTCGGTAACAAATGAGTGCGATGCTCCAGAATCAAACAACACTCTTGCAAGTACTGAGTTAACAGAAAACATACCCAGAACGACATCTGGCGCTTCTTGGGCTTCTTGATCATGCATGAGAAATAGACGGCCGTTGCGATAGAGCGAATTCCCTAGGGCAAATCTCCTTCCAGGTTGAACACGACGCTGCTGCTGAGCTGGGGCATTCACATTGGGGGCTGCTGCAATATTATTAGGGCACTCATTGGAATAGTGACCCTTGGTTCCACATTCATAACAAGTCACCTGAGACTTGTCCTTTGCTGCAACAGGCACAACATTACATCTAGTTCTTGGGGAAGTATTGGTGTTGGTGGCGACATTGTTGAACTTGGGCGATGCACGATTAAAATTGCTAGGGTTGTCGGGGTTGTTGTGATTTCCTCCGGGCCTTGGGTTTCCATGGTTGGGATAGGTTGGACGGTTCATCTGGGGTCTATTGTTCCTTGGGGAAAATTCTATAGACAGGTTGGGGCGATACTTTGGGGTATGGTGGGTTCATGGTTGATTCATCATCCTGCGCTTGCGGTTCTCATTGGGTTGGTTGATCTTGCCTTCCATCTGGATTGCAGAATCCACTAAGGCTTCAATGTCGGCAAACGGGATATTGACTAACACCGTCTGCATCTCATCATGCAGACCATTCAAGAATCTCTCCTTCTTCTTGGCTTCAGTGTCGATCTCATCCGGTGCATATCTAGCTAATGACAAAATTTTGTCACGGTACTCAACTACGTTCATCCTCCCTTGCTTCAGTTCTTTGAATTTATCTCTCATCCTCTTAATCAAACCCGGTGGCACATCGGTTCTGCTGAACTTGAGTTTGAATTCATCCCAAGTCATCATTTGTCCTCCAGTCATGGCGCAAACGCTGTTCCACCAAGCTCTTGCATCTCCTGCCAGATAGTGGGTGGCAAACAGTACTTTTTTGTTGGCTTCCACTCCTACAACTTCTAGGTTGTTCTCCATGGTATGCAGCCAATCATCTGCATCTAAGGGCCCTTCAGACTTACTAAAGATGGGTGGATTGGTATTCTGAAAGTTTTTGATCTTGGATCCATGGTTGTCCTGGTTTCCATGGCCTTGGTTGTTGTTGGCCATCTGAGCTATGTGTTGAAGGGTGGCTAAGTTGGCTTGACATTCGGCCCTTTCAGCTTCGTGGTCCGAAACCAACATTTGCAGGATCTGCAACATGGGGTCTAGGGATGAACTGCTTCCTCCGCGAGGCATCTGAAGATTGAGATAGATCATGAGAAAAGAGGGAAATTTCTAAGGTTCAGGGGTTCTGTTTTAGAATTTTTTTTGAAGTTTGACTCAGAGTTTTCTAGCAACTTGCTTTTCATTCATTCATAGCACACAATACAAACACACACCACAACAAGGAAACATATGGTTTTAAGAACCATTGTGTGAAACTACGATACAGTGGGACCGAATACAAATCACTAACGCTAGTGCTCAAGTGCTACTACTCCTCGGAATCAGTGGCTTTATCATAATCATCATCATCATCATCGTCAATGAAGGCGAAGTCATCCTCATCGATGAAGAAGTTCATGGCTTGATCCTCCAAAAAGTCATCATCGTCACTGAGGTAAGAGTAGGGGTGTCCACGAAGGTCTTCCCCTGCATTCTACCTCTCCTCAAGCTGCATGTCTCTCTCGTGGATGGTCTCCTCCAAATCTGTGATCCTGTGAAAAAGGCGGGCAATGATGCGCTCCTTCTTGTCAAGCTAACGGCGAAGAGACTGGTGATCCTTCACCAGCATGGCAATGGTCTGGTCCTTCTTGACTACGATGGCATGCTTGTGGTTGGCGTATGATCGGGCATTGTCTAACTCCTTCTATCGGTCATACATCATGAAGCTGAGGTGGTCCACTTGATTCTTCAGCTCAGGGTGATATCGTGCCTCCAGTGGTTGTCCTGTAACATCACGCCTTGGATAGAACTCAAAGCGGGTACCTTTGATCTGATTGATGCTTTGCCCACACAGACGGGCAAGAGCTTCCTGCATGGCCCTGGCAAGTCCATCTAGCCAGTTGTTCTCCCTTAAGGTGAACTGGACTCCCTCTGAGGTGGGGGCTTCAATCTTTCCTCGGAGACTTGCAACAATCAGCCATTGCAATTCTACTCCTTCCTGATTGTTGAGCTGAGCTCCGAAGAACTCGGGGTGCGGGCGCTCCAGAAGTTCCGAAAGCTGGTCCAAGTCACGCTCAAAGATGAGATCTCCTCCATTTCCCAACTGATAGAACTTACTATACTTCACGTCTATCTATAATAATGTAGGATGAGTAAGTTAGTAGAGTGATCAAGTGTGTCAAATTTTATGTAAGTTTGCAAGAATTTTTGAGGAACATTAATTTTCATGAAAAAATCTATGTGATAAGAATGAGAATAGGTTTTCATAAATACTCACTTCTTTGAAACTAAGTTTTTGATTCAAACGTCCATTCTAAACTAGGGTCTCCTATGGTCAGCATGGCTCTGATACCAACTTGTCAACACCCAGATTTTTAATCCTAGATGCCTGTTATGCCGTACATCGCAATCCCAGGATACCATTTTTGCGAGACATAACAGATTGTATATCACAGTACATCATCCATTACAAATCATATATAAGGTCTTACAACAAATAAAGGATCTCATGATCCAGTCTTAGTACAATCAAGTAGCAGAATAATAACGATAGCGCGGGCAAGGCTCCATCTTGTAACATCCCAGCATTTAGGAACCAAGAAAGGGTAGATTTAGGAATCTATGCAATTGCATGCATTCATCTGTTAAAATATGGGTAATTTTTTCGCCAAATAAAAACCTAAAGTGATCAAAGTTTCTTTCACTCTTTAAGATTAGGAATAGCCTTGGAGAATGATCGTTATAAACTTTGATATGATCTTTGTGGATTAGTGTGATTTGGGAAATGAAATTTGAATTCAAACCTGAGTGTTGGATTTATAATTTAAAAGAATTTAGAATTATGTTGAGTAAATTGATTTAATCAAGCAATAACATTTAGTAACTCAAACTTTAATAATATAACACAATCAAGAAAATGAATATTCATTCATATCTTTATTCAATAAATAAGTTACAAAATGTAACTTATGAAATTAATCAGGAATCTTACAATAGTAAATGAAATAAAAAATCTATATATTGAGTAATATTACAAGCTTTATTACAAAAGGATAAAATAAAAGATTACAAAAGAATAACAGAAATATTACAACGGACTATTATATAAGAAAAAGAAAACCTAATCTAAATCTTGAATCTTCAAGTCTTGTACCTGCAAAACAAAGAATAAACAAAAAGGAAAGAAAATAAAAGGTTAAGATATTTCTTTTACTCTCAGTAGTGACAGTGAGATGCACTATTCCACTTTACATCATTGAGTAAATCTTTTAGGGGCAAGTTTCACCAATATGAAAGAACTAAATCTTTCATCATTTTTAAGACATAAGTCAAATAACTCCAAACAGTAAGAAGGGGCAAGTTTTCACCAGACAAGTATGTAGGGTTCGCAGCATAGAAAACAAAAATTTTCCTACGATGTGAACTATGTACCAAGATCTATCTATTAGATACAAACAACGGGCGGATGTATATCCGTAGAGAACATACCCTTGAAGACCGACAAAGCTTAACGAGTTCAACTCGTGGTTGATGTAGACGATCTCTTGCCGATCTCAAGATCGAGAGGAAGTCCTAGCGCCGTAAATCAGCAGCGCATCCGTGCTCGCACACACGTTCGAGGCACCGAGCAACCTCCGCCTCCTCGCTCCAGCGATGCAGCGGAAGCACAACTCTTTCTTGCCGAATAGCCACCGGGAACATGTATCTCGCTAGTCCGAGACCATGGGGAATAAATTCTAGAGGGGGAGAGAGATCCTTCACGAGGAGGTGTGAGAGACAAGTGAGAGGAGGGGCTCCTTTTATAGGAGGAGGGGGGCACCCAAGGGGGTGGCCGCCGGCCATGGGGCTGCCCCCTCCCCTCCTTCATTCATGTGGGTGGACACTCCACTCACAAAATGGCCCTTCAATTTTCTCCACTCAAAAAACCACTCAAATTCCCATTAAATTTCCACCAAATTTAATGCAAACTCTCATTAAATAAAACTCTTTTATTTTATTCAGAATTTTGTCAATTACTTTAATGACAAACATTCACAAATAACCCCTTGCTAGAATTCCATTTCACATGCATAACCACTTTATGCAATTTCACCCGAAAACCTGTTTCGGTATCTAGCGAAATAAATTCCTGCGCTTGTTCATTCTTTCGGCATGAAACTTTTGCTCCAATTGGATGTCGGTGTCTCTTAAGTGTGTCACCCTACGGTTCGTGAATAATGCGGACATGATCGAGACCCCTCTCGGATCAATAATCAGAAGCGGGATCTGGAGACCCATACTGACTCCCACACATTCAATGATGACTTTCTTGTGATCGTCAGAACCTTTTACGCTAGTATCTTAATCCCTTTGTTTCACGATATATTACATGTCCGAGATTCGATCATCGGTATCTCCATACCTAGTTTGATCTCGTTACTGACATGCACTCTTTTAACGTTCTCGTGATATAACATTCTAGTGATCAAATCACTTGCTTGCAAGCTAATCAATGTGATATCACTGAGAGGGCCCAGAGTATATATATCCGTCATCGGGATGAACAAATTCCACTCTCGATCCATGAGCCTCAACATAACACTTTATTAGTTCTGAATCCATCTTTATAATGACCCTGTTACGGTGTGACGTTTGATGTTATCAAGAAACTCTTCCGGTGTTAGTGATTGACATGATCTCATGGTCTAAGGATTAGGATCACTTCGTAAGTTGTTATAGCAATATAAACTCAATGACTTTGATCGTAATGCTATACTTCGGATGAATGTTCATCACACCATTACACTAATGTTGTGATCCCGTTATTAACAACATCCAATGTCCATGATCAGGAAACCTTGATCATCTTGTTAATCAACGAGCTAGTTTATGAGAGAGGCATAACTAGGAACTTTCTGTTTGTTTATTAAACACACATGTATTAATGTTTCCGTATTAATACAATTATAGCATGCAAAATAAACATCTATCATATACTTGGAATACACATAATAAACACTTTATTATTGCCTCTCAGGGCATATTCCCTTCAAAGTAAGTGTAATCAGATAAAAAGTAACTTCCATTCCCTGAGCATATCCACAAGGTGCAGCAATCACACAGGCAGCACACACACCTAAATGCATTGTGTGTGCTATCAGCACAGCAACAACAGGCCATACAAACAAAACTGCTCAGTACAGCCGTGGGAAGCACCCCCAACACCATTTCTTGATCATACACATCAAGCACAATATCCAAACCAAACCACCAAAGATCAACCAAACATCACCAGATGGTGACATAAGGAGGGGGAAGGATCAGGTGGACAGCAAGGCCAAGTCCAGGAGCTACGATGAGCAGGCTAGCTCTAGGTCAAGCACAGGAGCTCAGCAAAACAGGAACAACATCAGAGGTGAAGGATAGGATCCAATCAGCAAGATCAACATCACCACCCAATTCCATAATCATCAGTTTTTATGGTGAGTATCATAAAACCATCACATGATCTAATCATATTATCTAGACAGAAGCATGTGTTGTTTTATGAAACAATCTCTCGGTAATCACCCAAGTGAGGTGAATCTATCCTAGAGATTTTAAGTATAAAGATCAGGAATCAAACTAAGCCTAAAGCACCAATCTCTCAGACCAGCCTCACAGAGTTTGGTGTTAGCACATGCAACTTAAATAATTCCTCATTTGTTCTTATCAGACCAGGGCACATCTCCCAGAGGGAGTAGCACCTCTAATCTTGCAAGTTACAAACAAACCATTTGCTCAACTAACTAGGACTTAAAATCCTAGAGCCTCAGACCAACATCATAGGCATAAACAACAAGGGAGTTTTCACTTTATTAAGCATCTAACAAGTCTCAGGTACTGACTATAAGTAAAGCCAACAACCAGATCAACTTGTGTACCATTCCAGGATGGTTTCACAAGAAATGATCTTACAACTAGGCCAACATGATATCCTAGCTTATAGGAATTAAATAGCAGACCAATATACATCATTTCCCTGAGACCAATCTGAGATCATTCAATATCCCCATTTCTTCTCAAAGAATCATCAGATTGTAGTGAATAATTTTAGGCTATAGATAAACATACAAGCCAGTAAACACTGGTGCGGTGAATCATTACTGACAATGTTACTGTCAGTATCAAGATACTGACAGAAGGTGAACATACCAAATAACAACATCACCCAATCAGATTACCACTAGCATCAGATTACCACTAGCATTAGATCAACCCCAATATCTCATAATCAGAGGATAACAACCATCACTAAGGGCAGAAAACACAATCTTCACTAAGAATCAATATCAGACCATAGCATCATCTCACAAGCACTAGGGATGAACCCTAGACATCAGTGCAAATCCTAAACATAATGGGTCACCAGATGCATAGAGAGGGACTCGAGGTAGCCAGAGATACGAGTGATCACAGAAACATTACTCACCGGTGGTCCTCGCTAAAAGACTGGAGAGGACGCAGAGGGGCCGACGACCTCGCGGCGGCACGGGGAGCACCCCAGAGGGCACTGCAACCCACACCGGCCACCGCGGTGGCCACATCAGTGCACGAGCACAGCACATCACCATGGGCAGATCAGCGGCGGCGGTGGCAGCACCAACCCCAAACCCTAGGGTTCGGGAAGGGGGCTAGCCTAGCCATAGAAGGGCCCCAGGATCAAATCGAATTGGACTAGATGGACGAGCGTGGTCGACAACCTCGCCCTGCACCACGGCAGCGGCCAGGGAGGACCACGGCGGCAAGCAGCGCACGGCGACGGCGCCATCGACCACGGGGTCGAAGAGGAGAAGAGGAGAGGACGAGAGAGAAAGAGAAACAGAGTGGGCCGATAGGACCAGAACCCCTTTGGGGAGCCCTTTTGGTCATAACCACTTGGGCCAGAATGGCCCAATAAGCCCAATAAGGCCAGCCCAATCACCCAAGGAAAATTTTAATAATTAAGAAAAGACCAAAATGCCCCTCAATGTGAATAAATTCTAGAAAATAAAATAAAAATCCAAAAAATATAAATAAAATATTCTTGGATTCAAAATAATCCAATCTATCTAAATAAAATAATAAATAAAATTTTAGGCATATAATTTTTATCAAGAATTTTATAATATATATATTCCTTATGGAATTTTATAAAATAAAAGATGATAAAAATAAATAAAAATCACTTCTATTATATACCAATATTGTAGTATTTTAGAAATATACTAAACAAATAATATATATTTAAAATAAAAATGATAATTCTTAAGGGAATTATTAAATGAGTAAAATTCAAATAAAATAAAAGAAAAAAAGAATTAAATATTCAATAAATATTAATAATTACTATTTATAAATTATTTATTGTTAAATTTTAATTTAAATAATGGGGGAGAATATACGAATAAATAGTGCATTACATTACTTTGCATAATCATTTTGCTTCTTTAAATATTGTCCTTACTGGGCAATAATGATGTTTTGTAGACATAGAAGCTCAAGGTCTAGTGCAAGCATCAGACTTCACTACCTTGCAATCACAAGGCAAGTTCATCACTTGCTCATGTCCTTTGAAGAGTCTTTATCAAGTATTTGCAAATTGTGTGTTATCATCTATATTCCACAAAAAGAAGATATTATTTTCTCAAAATAAATAAATCTTAGATATCATCCTAAGTGATGATATACTGGAGCAATAGAACTTAGGTTTCTATTTGCAATAATGATGAACAATTAGGGATTAAAAACCCATGACATCAGTGATTCTAGCGTCGTGTATTACGCGTTAGCCATGAGATTTGGAATGGGACGGAGAAGTCAGCTGTATCCTTTTCCTCTCGTATGGAGGCAAGACGACCTTAACGTGACGTTGTGATTCCTTGCGCAGATCCAACATATGGGTGGACACCCTTACGCCCCACACTTTTAGTTTCTAGATTATCTATGAATGGTGTTTAGGGATATAGTCCATTTAAATGGTACTATTCTGGGCATCACCAGGTCATGGAGTCTTCGGGAACTCATCAGGGTTTTAGCCTGCCCGAAAGGGGGCTTAACAGAGGTGAGCCGGCCCCGAAGGATCGTGCAGACATATGAGGTCGCGGAGAGGGCAGTGATTGGTTTAGTGGTCATGGTTCTGGTGGAGATGATGGTGTGGATGATGATGATGATCCCGATGAAGCCTAGCTTGATGATGGTGTTGATGGCGACGGTCTCCCCTCTCCGGGAAGGAATTCCTCCGGCAGAAATCTGTCTGCTGGAGAGATCTTTCTCTCTCGGTGTTTTCCGCCCCCCAGAGGCGGCGGAAATCTATCTATGGTCCCTGCTCGAGCCTAGGGTTTCGAGGGGAAGATATAGGCGAAGGGGTGGAGTCGGAGGCCGGGCAGGTGGGCCACACCTTCCCTAGGCACGGGGTCAGGTGGGCCCGCACCTAGGGGTGTGGGCCCCTAAGGCCCATCTCCTTCCCTCCTTATGACTTCCTTCGTCTTCTGGTAAAATAATATGTTTCCATATTTTTCTGGTATTTTTTTGATCTTCGCAAAATTGCACCAAAACACCCTCTTTTCCATCAGAATCCAGACTCCGGTAGTCCATCCTCCAGGAATCATCCAACATGCATAAACAGATGAAAAGCCATAAGTAATACCTCATAATAAGACAAATATCAATGAATAGAGGTAAATTATGATATAGAATGGTGATGCAAATTGGGCGTATCAAGCTCATGCCTCAACATTTTCATCATCAAAATCATCTGGTGTTCAAGAACACATGTCAAAACATTTCATTAGAATGACTCATCATTCTAAGGTTTTCATAATCATTTTCACCAAGTATTCCTATCTAAAGTGATCAAGTTTTATGCTTAGCACTAGCCACTAAAGTTGGGGGTAATCACTAATGAGGGGTGGTAAACAAGGGTGACTTATCTAAGTTCAATCTCATGCCTCAGGATGACATCAAGATTTATCTAACTTAGACCAAGTTTTATGCTCTTTATGCTACATTTAACCTATTTCCAAAACTTACAAGTCACTAAGTAAAAGTAATAAAGAGCTTTGATAAAGAAATAAAAGAATAAAGCTTGCAAGTAAAACTGGGATTTGGTATAATAAGGTTACAAGTATTATCTTGCTAGGATGGCTTGCTAATGGTAGCCTCCTAGTTAACTTGTAGTGTTAGGCTTGCATAATTGCAAGTGTAAGCTTGCCTTGTGCAGTGCAGTGGTTGAACTTCTCCTTGGCTTCTTCCTCGTAGTAGTCTCCTTCCTCTTCGTATCCTTGGTCGGTACTAGCGTCTATAAATAAATACGAGGTACACAATCACCAAACAATACTTAGCTAATTCTATTTATCACACCAGGGTTTTCACTAGATGATCTAGCATCATCACAAAGATTAAGGCACTAGTTTCATTTCTTTTATTTTAGAAAAGTAATTTCTACTCATTGAAAAACTACTTAAGATTTAATATTCTCCAATTAAAACATGGGATCATGTTGACACATGTCATCACCACATATTTCAGTACTTGGGAATGTGATTTAAAGTGGTGTCACAATTTAATAAGGTTTAACCTTTTTATTTTAATTAATTAAAGTGACTAGAAATTCCTATGGGGCATTCTTTTATTACTTGTCCATTATTTCTATAAGTAAACCTAGATATTTTTATATATTCAGAAAAGGTCTTGTTAAATGTGATTTTTGAGAGTTGGAATCAACTCAAAAGCTTTTATGGTTGAATTTTGAAAAATGTTTGAATGCAGAAAAGTCTCTGCCTTGTTATTTTTACTATAGGTGATCTATAATTCCAAATGGTTTGAATCCAATGGGCTTGGATTAATAATTTCCATAACTTTCTAGCAAAATTAGTTTCATGCAATTTGTTTTAGTGAATCTCTCTAAAATGATTTTTAAATCTACAGCCAGAACTAAGTTTGAAATTAAATAGATAAACCTAATTTCAAACGAACTGGGTCGCGCGGGAATCTAACTAGGTCGGCCCACTACACAGAGCGAGCGCGGGCGGGCTTAAGTGGTTGTACCCACCAGTCAGTGAGACAGGGGTGCGAAGGGGTACGGGGAAATCTGGACCGTGCGATTAACATCTAATCTAACAGCTAGGGCTTGTCGTCTCCGTCGGGCAGCGTCGGCGTGACTGAACCCTAATGCGGAGGTGGGGGTTGTATGAGGCTCACCGGGGCTCAGGGGAGGGTCGGTGATGGGGGCGAACGACGAAGTCGACGACGGCGATCCTCCTGCTACCGGTGGCTCCTTTTGGGGTGGCTCCAATCAACGGCGCCCTTCTCCTCCACCAGCGGCAAGCTCCGGCGAAATTCCGGCAACCTGGTGCTCGCCTTGCTCCGGGGAAGAGTGGGGTGGTTCTAAGAGAGAGTGGAATGGTGTGACGAATTCGAGCGGGGGAGGCCTCTATTTATAGTGCGACGAGGAAACCGAAGGGTGCGGGCGGAGCTCGTCGGGGTCGTCTTCACAATGAGCTATGGGCATGGCCGAAGGTAGGGGACGGTGCGATGTCTCCTAGCGAAGCTCAACGTCTTCATGGCGAGGCGTGGGGCGGTGCGGTTCGGTCGGAACACGTCGACGCTCTGGGCGGCACCGACGGCTATTTTAATAGCGCACAGCAGCTACGGGTCGCGCGGCAGCGAACAGAGTTGTCTGGGAGGTTTCTGGGGCGGTGGTGATCACGCACGCGGGCAGCGAAGGCGGGGCGCGGTCTGTGCGAGCGTGTCGAGCGCGACGCTCTAGCGCGCTCTCGGCATGGTCGCATAGACATTGGGCGCGAGCGTTCCATGTGGTCCAGTGGCTGGCAGGGCTCGAGCGCTGTACAAGGGGTGGCGATGGACGGTGGCATGCGTCCCAGACATGGTTGGCGAGGCTAGTTAGGCTTGTAGCTTGCTGTCGACGGCGATGTGGTCAAGGGGGTGGTCGGGCATGCATGGCATGGTGCAAATGGTATCTTACTAGGTTGTATCAATGTTGTGGTTGTCACTGGGGGGACAAGGGCTAAGAATTGGAGACAATGACTTGAAGGCTCACTGCTCAAAACAGTGAAAGTTTGGCCAATTTAATCTGTGTTTGCAAGGTGTTTGACAAAATGGCTGCAAGAAATTCAAATTTGAATTTTTGGATGAAACTTGGTGGGTGTACTGGTCACATACTAGGTAGTCTCTGGTTGCTTGGATTTTTCAAGGTGCACTGGTTTGGTTGGGTTTTGAGAAATGGCGATCTTCTCATATGAATTAGATTCAAATTTCAAATGTCATTTGAATAAGTTTGCCAAATGTTTCTATGGGTTTGCAAGGTGGTCTTGGGTTCACTTTCACTTGGTCTAGCAAGGGGTGAAAAGAAATGGATTTGTTTCTGTTTGAAATCTTGGACTAGAAACACTCAAAGTGGTCTAGTGAGCAAGATTGGCAAAAATGACCATTTGCTTGTTTTTGAATTTCTATTCATTTGATTCTGCTTGGAATTGATTTAGATGATGTTGTTTTCATCTTTAAACCATTCCTTGCCATTCATAACAATCACATAAGTCCAACCATGCATTCATACATTCATCACATACACACATGTATTCATAAGGATTTAATTAACAAAAGTTTTTGTTAACCCTAATTTTGGGTGATTGGAATTAATAACCTTGATCAATATTTTTGGGATGTTACAGATCAATATATTTATTTCGAAACTAGCTACAAATGATTTGTGCACTTGCAGTCATCAATTATCTTCTATGATGATCTTGATTCACTAACATATGAGTGCACACATATATTGGGGGATGCACAAGGATGTCACTGTTTCATGTTGATAGGATGAGGGATAGACGAAGTTTGACAGAAGCCGAATCCCAAGTCTTATAAATATATGTAGTATTAATTCATGGTTAATAAACAAGGTATTATCATGGGTACCTTAGATCTAAATGCGGTGGTTGGACTTTGTGTCTTAATATTCCCTTGTTTGTTCTTAATTGGCCTTGGGATCAATCACTAGTGGTGCATTTGCTCATATCTATGGCTACACCTAGTTATGGCTCCTCCTAGAAGAAACAATAAAAAGACTGTATATGTGCTTCACTAATTGTGACAACCAAATGAATGAGCAATTTTCCTAAACATTTGCTCCCATAGATTATCCACATCCACTCCAATAGATCCACTTCATTTGCATTATTTTATTTATAGTATTTATTTCAACTACTTTATTGTTTTCTAGTTAATACCAAAAACAACCACACACACACACACACTTTAGATCCCAACTTTGCATAGAAGGCCAAGTGGGTTATAGGGATTTATAGAATAGATAGTTTAGCTTCATATCCTCGTGGGTTCGACACTCAAATACTTATTTAATTGTACTATGGTGATCCCCTGTACTTGGGGGTTATCAATATACTTTTCTAGCACCGTTGCTGAGGAGAGTAGTGATAGGCTTCTATTATTGTTTGCATTGCTAATTTGTTTTTAGTACCTTGCATATAAAATTAAAACCCAAAAATATTTATAATTGAAAATTCACACAATGATGTGTATGATATGCTAGTCAAATATGTTGAAAGCTTGAATATTCCCTTGGGCACTAACTTTTTGAATGCAAGAAATCATGATGAAAGTGTCAGGGAAGAAGATGACAAAAGGATAAGATTGGGGATGCCCATGCATCCCAAAGAAAAGGAGATAGAATAGAAAGAAGAAAAGGTGAATGAAGAATGGGGTATCTACCCATCTCCTACTCCCAACAAGGGTAACACACAAATTCCCATGAATAACTCTTCTTATAACAATGATGATCTTTCATTGCCTAGTAGCCCTCTATGTGGAATCATTATGTCCAATATATGGGAGGATGAAAGTGATATAATTGAGTTAGATCCATTATGCTCACTATATGACTTGTATTTATATGGTGAATCTAATCAAAACTCTGAAATTAAGTTTGCTTTTGATGCTTGCAAAAATTATGAGAGAGAAAGAGATAAAACCCTCTTTATGTTTCCATTCTATTTAAAATGAAAGCTACTGATTAATATGTGCATTTGATACCACAACCTTGCTGATATTTATTCATATATAAAATGCCAATGCATAGGAAGAAAGTTAGACTCAAATGTTAATGTCTATGTGCTTTGTGGTGTGCTCCATATGCTTTCAAATACTATTCTATTTGAGCACACCTTGATATCCATGTAATATGTAAAATAACTTTAGATACTATTATTAAAACAATTAGTTTAAGATTTTAACTAAATATAAATTTTGGGAGAGCAAATGAGAAGCATTAGCAATGGAGAAGTTGGGGTCGACCTTGAGCATGTGTTGTTCATGCCAATGGAACCATTGCAAAGCCTATATCATTAAAAGTTTCCCCACATAAAAATAGAATAAAAAGAGTGACTCTTTTGTAATATATTAGCTTCTTGAATAAAATTGTTTCCCAATGATTACTATAGTTTGCATCATGGTAGAAACTATTATATCATTTGTTTGGAGAACTAACCATTTTTTAGGCAACATGAAGATGAAAATATTTATTTGTTTGATATGATTAACATGGTATGATGAGGAATAAGTAGAATACAATAACTAACAAGACCACAAGCTTGGGGATGTCGATGCATCCCCCTCTTCTTTTAAGTATTTCAAGTAATATCATTCCAAACTCATGTTTTAGTTTTACCTTCATGTTTTTGTTTGTATGTTTGTGGAAACCATGTTTGAATTAACTTTTTCTTTGTTTGAATCTTATTTTGCATATTATTTATAAAAACAAAATACCAAAAATATTTTATGTTTATTTGGTTATTTTTGCTTCTTCTTGCCTTTTGTTTTTAAAACTTTAAAACATTTTATGGTTCTTATTTGCTTCTTGTTTTTCCTTAAAACAAAAACAACAAAAAGATTTTATGCTTTTTTTATTTGGTTCATGTTTTTATAAAACTCCCAAAAAATATTTTATTCTTTTTCATTTTTGTTTGCTTCTTGCTTTTCATATTTTATAAAACAAAAATAACAAAAAGATTTTGTTTATGTATCTTGATTATTTTTGCTTCTTTTAAGTTTTTGGTATTTGGACATTTGTTCTCTGTTAAAATAAAGGTTTTATCTTTTTTTAATATTTACAAAAATAAAGTACCAAGTTTTACCCATTTTGGATGTTAAAATTTGAAACATATATTTGGAGTTGAAAATTTCCACACGGTGTCATTTGCCAAATAATTTTTATGATTTTTTATGTAACTCTGATTGAGCTAATTTTTATACTTAAGTTACAACTTTTCATCCTATATACGCACAAAAATTGTCTAAAATTCCTGCATGTTTAAGTGGGTGAAATAAATACGTTCTAGTCTAAGTTGGATGAGCATGTTTAAGTTTTAAAAATTCCTGCATGAGCATGTTTAAGTTTTACCCATTTTTGAGTCAGCCGACTTTCCCATTAGTCTAAGTTGTGTGTCCAGCACAACCTCAACGACTAAGAACATCTAGTATAAGCATCATGAATATATAGTTTCACAACTGAATCACATATTCAGTGATATATATCAGATTTTCATACAACGACAACTTAATAACTTTATGAATAAATTGGGAATTACATCATACATGATTATCTCTAGGGCATATTCCCAACAAAAGGAGGATAGTAATGTAGGAGCACTAATCCCTCATGTTTTTGAGGGAGTGTTCTTATTTTGCAATATACAGATGATACGATTCTCTTCATGGAACACGATCTTCCCAAAGCAGTAGACATGAAACTAATCCTAGCATGTTTGAGAAATAATCTAGGCTAAAATTTAACTTTCATAAAATAATTTTTTTATTCTTTGGGAATGCTCATGAAAAAGAACAAAATTACAAGCAAACTTTTGGATGTGAGTCTACAAATCCACCGCTTAGGTACTTAGGTGTGCCTATTCATCATAGAAAACTTACAAATTCAGAATGAAACCTAGTTGAGAAGCGCTTCGAAGGAAAGCTTGGTTGTTGGCGTAGCAAGTTATTACCATATGGTGATAGACTTGTTTTAATTAACTCTGTTCTAACTAGCATGCATATGTTCATGTTGTTCTTTATGGAGATATCGAAATGAGTAAAGAAAATATTAGATTTTTATAGGCCTATGTTTTCCCTTTCCAACATGATGAACATAAGAAGAAAATACCCGATTGACAAAGTGGATTATTTTATGTAGACCCAATGATCAAGGAGTCTTGGGAATTGAGGTGTTAGAGCTTAAGAATAAAATGTTTACTTAGTAAATAGTTGTTTAAACTACTATTAGAAAATGAAGTGTGACAAAAATTGCTACACAACAAATATTTACAGAATAAAACCTTGGCTCAGGTTGACGCAAAAATTGCTACACAACAAGAGCTTTATGCAAGTAAAAGAGGAGTTTTTTTTTTGCTAGGAGTTCTTTTAAAATTGGCAAAGGCACTTGTACTAGGTTTTGGGAGGACATTTGTCTAGGACAGACATCTCTTGCTAACCAATAATCATTTTTATATAACATATATAGTGCAGTGCAAACATGTTTCCGTTGACACCGTTTTATTCCAAATTCCTCTAAACATAGGTTTCCTAAAGACATTAACGGGGAATAAATAGGTGATGTGGCTTGGCTTATGTAAGAGACTAATGGAAGTTAATTTGATAGACGAATCGGATAACTTCATATGGAAATTCACTTCTTCGGGAATTGGTTGAATGAGATGAATGGGAAAGATAAAACTAGAATATGCGCATGTGTTTCCGTTTTACTTTGATCTTGATATATTTGGAAGTCTAGTAACAATACGGGTTATCCATATGTCTACACATTGTATTCAGCTTTGGTCCTTCCTTTTACCGGCGGGCCAGCAAAAACCTATAGCTACCGGATATAATCGTCTATTGAGGGTCGCTCACGATATCTACAGGCAGGATGGTTGACGGCATATTAGTAGACCGAAGAGATGTTTAACTGCTATATGCTTGCAATCTTTGTTATTTTTTAGATGGTTGGTTTTTTTATCAACCATCTCGGTCCTTGGAACGTAATGCTATGCTTTGCTCGAACTAAGTAATAAAAGGTTGTGTGTATCACGTGATGCAGGTGTTTATGCTCCATTTCAAAAGAAAAAGTTCTCAATAGAGCGAGCTATGGTTTTACTATGTTAAAAAAACGAATTTGCTAGTTCTCAGGCGATTGAGAACTTCTTAAATTTTAGTCACCTTTCTGACTGTTAGATTTACCTCGTGATTTATACAATGTGGGAGTTATACCTGAGTTGCAACTAGGGTGTAACTGAGAATTAATAAGTTGCAACTAGGGTGCAACTGAAAATTAGTATAAGTTTTATAAATTACAACTGAAAATTAGCATAAATAGTAAAATAACATCAACAACTTAGACATAACTAGTTTTCGAACTCCTGAGATCTAGGCACTTTCTTAAAAAAATTGTAGTGCGTAAACAATTTGTTTTATTTTCTGAATAATTTTTCCTCGGTTGCAACATTGTGTGAACTTTTTTTATACGACATATTTTATATTTCGTGAACAATGTTTTTCAATTGCAACCCACTTATAGCTGAAAAAAACTTAGCAGTCCACTTGAAACTTATTGGAGGGCACGAAACATGTTGCAGATCTAAGGTGTTCGGGATGCGTGACCGAGCACTGACACAAATCTCGGCCAGCAGAGATCAAGCAAATCCGTTGATTTTTGTACACTCCAAATAAACACATGTACAAAGAGTTTCATTCTCGGCCGAAATCAAAACTGTAAATAATCTGCTTTTGCACATCCATTTATTCACATATACAACATTTTCGAATTCCATGTTTTGCACACATTAGAGCATAGAAAAGTCGATTCAAACTACCCAATACTGAAGAAACAGGAAAGAGATTATTGGGAGATGGAAAAGACAGGGATATACCGCGGATGTCCCGAAGAACGCGAGTATACCCCGGCGGCTTCCCCTATGGCGCCGAGACGGCTTCCAGCTCCTTCACCATCCTCTCAAAGTCCAGCCACGAGCTGCCGCCTTCCTCCACCGCATCCCTGGCAGCCGCGGCGAGCGTGCGAGCCTTGGCCCTCACCCCACCCAACTCTGCCCCTTCAACAGCACCCGCGAACACCCGCGCTAGCGCGCCCGAGTGAGGCACGGCGTCCTCGCCCTCCGCGGCACGCACCGCTGCGCCGTGCACGTCGACCACGAGACGAGCATCGATGAACTGGTCGGCCTTCATCGGCCACGCCACCAGTGGTACCCCTGCCGCGACGCCCTCCAGCGTCGAGTTCCATCCGCAGTGCGTCACAAACGCCCCCACGGAGGCGTGCCGCAGGATCTCCATCTGCGGTGCCCAGCCGCGCACGACGCGTCCTTTGTCCCGAGCCCGAGCCCTCTCCTCCAGCCCGTCCGGAAACACGGCCACGTCCGCGCTCACCGCCCAGACGAACCGCACGCCGCTCGCCTCCAACGCTGCGCCCAGCGCCGCCGCCTGAGCCGGCGGTGGCTTGTACATGCTCCCGAAGCAGACGTAGAGCACAGAACGCTCGGGGCAACCGGCGAGCCAGGAGAAGAGCTCCTCTGCTTCCGCCGTTGGTCTCTCTCCTACGCGGCAACCGGAGTTGGCAACCGGGCCGACCGCCCAGACGCGGCCGTGGCCGAAGCGCCGCTTCAGGTGCTCCAGGAAATCGCTCTCCATAGCATCAAACGTATTCACCACGGCGCCCCACGCTCTAGAATTGAGCAGGAACCCTTCCCGGACGAGCTCCCAGTCGGGGTCGCCCGGGACGTAGCTCCTCACCACCGAAGGCACGTGGCCGTAAGGGAAAGACGGGGAACCGGGGAGAGCACTCAGAGCAGCGTCATTGTTCGGGTCCAGCGGCAGCGTGCTGTTCCACAGTTGCTCGAGCGCCGCGGTGGTGAAAGCGCCGACGCCGTAGAACGCAACCCGCGGAACACGGAGGTCGTCGGCGACGAGCTGCGCCGATCCGAGAAAGAAATCGGAGAGCACGGTCGTGGGCGGGTCTAGCTGTGACCGGGCCCATGAGACGAGCGAGCCGCGGAGGGTGGAGAGGGGAGCGGCGAGGAGGGCGTGGTGGGTGCCCGGGGCGAGCTGGCCGGCGTGCTCGGGAGCGGAAGGGTCGGGGAGCGGGAGCGGGAGGGCGGCGGCGAGAGGGGTGGACGCGAGGAAGTCGGAGAGGAGGTGGAGGCAGGACGGGGTGACGGTGACGGTTGTTCGGACGCAGTGGCGGGTGGAGAGGAGGTGGGAGAAATCGAGGAGCGGCAGGAGATGGCCCATCGGCGGGAACGGGACGACGAGGACGTGTGGCCGCCCAGAGGACGCGGCGGCGGTGGACATGGCCTAAACCGAGTTCTTGTGTAGAGAGTGGAGGAGAGAGAGAGAGAGAGAGAGAGAGAGAGAGAGAGAGAGAGAGAGTTGAGGGAAATAGAGTGAGGTCTACGACTCCGCGAGCGAGAGAGGGGCACTGTTGGTAGTGTCGTGGCACTGGCGCATCGCACTGCCGTGGTGGTCTGGTGGAGAACGGGATGCTGGCAGCCACCATGATCATTGAGAAAGTCATCTTTTTAAAAATATAATCCAGTCTTCGTTAAACTATTATTAATGTGCACGTGCATGCACGTGTAGTTACAAATTAAAATTAAAATTAAAATACACAAAAGAGACGCACACCGATCAATTCCCAGCTGCAGAGATGCCGAGGACAGCACCGAGAAGCATCGACGCGCTGAAAGGCCCATGTGCAGCGAGGCAACAAAAAAGGCCCACATGCAGAGAAAAGAAAAGCACGACGCACGCAGAATCGCTAAGAGAGCTCGCTGCAGCTCAAGCTTAAGCCTTTAAATAATTACGCTTACAATTTCAGTTCAAAGAAAAAATGTCATGAGAATAGACTAATGGAAATTTCGTCTAAGATTGCATGTAATGCAGTACCATAGAAATAAATTCTATGGCTTCCCATCATGCAAAACTAAACAAACTTTATAGAAGAAATTAGAGGCAAAGAAAAAATAATAACCAATCAAAAAGTCGTGAAAGTAGATCATACTATGTACTTCTCACAGTATGAAGGTGCAAAATCATTAACACTGTGTTTAGATGTTGGAAAATATGCTTGGAATTAAAATTCTGGAATTGCTGGGCCTAATTCAACCGTTTGGAAAGGCCTGAGAATTAACGCGTGGAAAGCTATAGCGATTCCGAGCTGGCCCCCCGCGAGCGTGCGCCTCGTCCTGGGAGTTTCCGAGCGGACGGGCTCGGAAACGCGTGGAAACTCCCAGGCTCGACCCCTTCCCCCGCTCCCGATAGTTTCTTCTCGCGAGGACCTGCCCGCCCCGCCTCTTCTTCCCGCCGGTGAGCTCCCCGCCCATCCCCTTCCCTGCCCCTCCCCGTCCTCGCCGTCTTCTCCTCGGTCCGGCCTGCTCTCCCTCTCCCTTCCTTCCTTCCTCCCCGTGGCGGTTGGGGGCGCCCCCCATGAACCCTAACCTGTGTCGGCGGCGAGCCGTCTCACCTAGCACCGACGAGAGGTCGACCCTCCGCGTTAGGTCGCTAGAGGCGGCTCCCTTGTCCTCCTCCTCCTCCTCCTGTCGGCAGTCTCTATACTTTCTCCTCTTCTTCTCGAATGATTTTTTGCTGCAACTCTTTCCTTGGAAGAACACCAAAAATTGATATATGTGAACCGCAGATTCCTACAAGATATTGTGCATAGACACCAAAAATTGATTTCTGCTACTTGTAAGAAATTAATTTATTATCCATCTACCTCAAGTATACAATACGGTATTGTGCATAGACGCCGTGGAGAACTTTATATTGTCAAATCTCAAAAAAAATCAATTCCATATTGTGTACGTCCAAACATGATTTGTAATTGGGTACTACCGTTTGATTCCAACATAAAATTCTTTACACATCCAAACGCCGGAATTGGAAATAGAGGTTATTTCCTTTCCATCTTAGATTTGGAATCTTCAGCCCAATTCAATTCCAAGCTTATTTTCCAACATCCAAACACAGCGTAAATAAGATAATGTGAGAATGATAAAAGAAGTACTATATCCCCTTCAATGTGTGTCTCAAATAATTAAAATTCAACGAAAACACATTATTATCAAGCAGAACTAAAACCGCACGATATCAATAAGATCCTTTGCTTTATTTGGCTCACAAATGGTTTTGAAGATTAAGAGAAGTTACTTTTACTACCAGAAGAGAAAATTAATATTAAGGAAAGCTAAGTTTCTCCATCTCCTACATTAGCCACTTCTTGTAACCTCTACTTTGCAGCATGCCCCATATATAAATATCATTTGAAAATGTCTTGTTCACAAAGTCATATGTCTTAACCAATATTGTCTTTGTGACTTATACTGCACTCACTCTGGACAACAACAATTGGCAGCTCATACCCGTAGACATGTACAACAAACAATAGAATTCTAACATAAGTGGTCAGCACAAAGAAGAAACATTAGACGAGGACAGCTAGAGAGTCAATGTTAAAATAATAAACAAGGAGGTAAGCCCCTCTTCCTCCCACGTCACCTCCTTGGCGGCGGCGGGCGGAGCCCTAATCCCTTACTGCCACCACCTCCATCCACCGCTCCCCTCCCCCTCTGACCTCGGATGAAGGGGCCGGGAAAAGCCCTCACCCGGATGGTGGTAGGGGGCCTTCCTCCTTGCAGTAGTGTTATTCTCGCATGGCGACGGCGTTTCTGCAGGCGTGGATGCGTGGCGGAGCACCAACATGGGCATGGCAGCCTCCTGCGCGTGTGTGGAGGTGCGGCTTGGCTTGCGTGTCCATGGGGTGTGGTGGATCGCCGAGCTTGGATTTTGGGTCCCCATGCCCATATCTACGCGCATGCGTCACGGTCGGCCGGGGTAGCGGTTGGCGGCTGCATGGAGAAGCGGTACATGTTGCGGCTGCTAGCAGCAGTTTGTCGGTGTAGCGGCCCCGGGCAGTTGTGGCTTGCGGCTCCAACCACAGGGGTGGTGTTGCTACCGTCTTGGCCCAGGTTGCCTCCTGCGCACCGGATCCGTGTCTCTGGGCTTTGATCCACGCGTCTAGCCGGGATGGCGGTGTTGTGGCATGACACCGTCAGTAGGAGAGGTGGTGGTTGGTGGGGGTATGTTGTTGGCCCATCCAGGATTGGCGGGGGGTGATGGGCACTCTTCCTGGCGATTAGTGGGCTTTAGTGAGCATGGTGGTGGCTGGTTGGCGGTCGATTCAGGTCGTAGGTTGTAGAGCATCTCCGGGAGAAATCCTTGCTCTGATTTTGGATAGAGCCGGCGATGGTGACGCTCGCGGGTTCCACTCACTTCTCTGGAAGCATCGTCATGAGTTGGCTCTCTCCTACTCCTGCGGACTTGGATCCATAGGAAAACCTCATATCCGGGAGGCACTGTTGCGTCTCTTACCTTCTTGGGGTCATCATCTCGGAGTCGCCTATGGCTAGGGGTTCGGTGAAGGGGGCTTGATGTTGGGCAGTTGTGCAAGGTAGAAGGGTGAAGTTTGGCAAAGATGATGCCTCAAGCTGAGGTCGGACCGCGGCCCAGCTTCGACAGACGATTATTGTCTGATGGGTTTTTCTGCTTCGATGTGTTTTTGTGGAGTCAGAGTTGTGGTGGAGCGTGTCCAGGCAGCGACGACCACCAGCCGGCGGTGGTCTCTGCAAAGTACTCGATCGGCACAAGATCAGCATACTTCCCTTGTGAAGCTCGTCGTATGAGTTAGAGTCGTCTCTCCTTTGTGCGTGTGGCCAATTGATGGCATATGCAGACATGATTTTCAGCGTCGTCTATGAGGCTCTGTTTGGGAAGTCACTGGTGAACTCACAATCACTGGCTCAAGGACGAGTGATGACGATGACGCTTCATGGCAACCTCGACGCTGACATTCTTGTGTGTCTGTGTTTCGTGTGAGTAGCCAGGATGGATGTGGTGGTGTGCCCAATGTGACCGTGTTCCATGAAGACGTCGGTGCTTTTGAATCTGAGACATCCCAACTTTAGGAAGGAATGCAAAAAAGGAAGTAGTGCCTAGGATGAGGCAGAACAAAAGGTGGAGAATCTAGGGCTCACCGCGTAACAGATTGATAACCCTGTGTCAGCTTATGGCAGTGTAAGTAAAATTACTAATTTGATAACATACCAAGCCAGTGGTCATTTCCCCCTTAACTAATCATATGATAGGGGGCAACAGTTAGCACAGAACACCGGGTAAAAAATTGTACAGTATTACCTTGTATTTGTATAGTCCATGTAGAGTGAAACACCCCCAAATTTTATAGAGGGACACGGGGGCAGAAGCAAACTCCTAGTGGCCCAGCCTAGCAGCTACACATGGGATGGCCTAGAAGTAGCAATATCCAGCGGGCGAAGCATTGCATGTTTTAATATACAAGAGGAAAAAGACACTAAAGTGGATGAAGTCCTAAATATGAGATACAAAGCCTGCTAGAGACATAAACTAAAAGCAAAACAAGTAGGCAACTACATAGGAAAAACAATAAGAAATTAAAAATTAAACATTTGTTAGCGACAAGCTACTTGTACTAGTTAGCGATCACTATTTTGCCTTCGCCTTTATCTGTTCTGTTAGCTCGTTGGTTGGCTTATAAGCATTCTCGAACACCATAGCATTTCTCTTCCGCAAAATTGATCAAGAGTTTAATATCACGATTGAATTGAATCTTGCACCATCATCTTTGTCTAGGTTGCCCCTGCTGAGCCGCCACCATTCCTGGAGTGGTTGGTTCAAATTAGGACGAACTGGTGCATGTTTTCCTAGTTGAGAATTGCGTTCCATGTAACATCCCAAAATTTACCATTCTGGAATGTTAAATAAAATAAATATTTTATTGAATGAGTTGTTTGATTGTGTGAAATTCCTAAAAAATTAAACTTGTTGAAGACTTGTTTGAATTTTTCTATTTGGAATTCTCTAATGGATTCAAAAAAATTATGATTAAATTAATGATTCTCTAAACCTAGTTCAAAAAATGGACAAAGGGTAAGGAATAGTTATATTTAGTCTTATCTGGCTTATATTGCATATTTGGATTTTCTAAATAAAAATTGGATTTATTAAACCCTAGAAAATATTTTTAGAGATTTAATAAAGTCTTATGAATACATTTAGTAAACAAAATTATATTATAGAATCATAATTGGAGTGGAAATGGGTTTTCCTAGACTCTACATATTTAATTCGATTTTATATAATTCTTGTGATTTTTTTGAAAAGAATTTAATATAAAATCCCTATTCTATTTTATAAAGGAAAAAGACTAACTACTGGCCGAACTAACCGGCCCGGCCCACTTAGCTGTCCTCTCTCTACCGCATGGGTGCTGCTTTGCACACCCGCTCGACCCGCCTACGACCTAGCAGCACCGCCTTGACCGTCGAAGCGGTATGTGGCCTTTTCAGTCGTCCGATGGCGATCAGACGCTTGCGCCCCCCCCCCCCCCTCGCTTCCCCTCTCTCTGCCAATGGGCCCTGCCTTTCAATGCCGCCTCCTACCTCCTGTCGGCATCCCGTCTTCCCCGTCACTGATCTTGCATGCCACGTGTGCCCTCCTCGACCCTGCAACGTCCGGGTGTAGCTCATCCGCGCGAGGATAAGCCCCATGCGTCCATATCCCCTCATCCCCGCGCCCGGAAACCCTCTTAAGCCGCTCGGATCCGCCGGTGGCCACCACCATATTCACAACCCTGAGGCCCCTCCCGCCTATAAATTCCGCCCTGGCCTCCCCTTTCTCCACCACACAATCTCCTCCCTCTTTCTCCTCTTCCTCCTAAGCCTCCTAGCTCAAGCCGAGCTCCTTCGCCGCTGAGCTCCTGTAACATCCCAGCATTTAGGACTAAACGAAAGGTAGATTTAGAATTTGTTTGCATCTGCATGCGTGCATCTGAAAAATTGGTGTAAATTTTTTGCCAAACTAAAAAACTAGAGCAATCAGAGTTCTCTCACTCCGATGAATTAGGTTTAGGTCATCTGAGATGAGTGGGGTGAATTTTGACATGATCTCTAATGTTTTTATGAATTATGAGGGGAGACGTTTGAGTTATGAATACTCATAAACAATATATAAGATAAGAGGAAATAAGTAAGGATAAGAAATTTTTCAAATGAATCAAGAATATTTATATTATAAACAAGTAATAACTAAAAATAAATTGAATACAAGTAAGAAAGTTGTAATGTCTAATTTTCATCCATATAAATATGGATGAAGGAATTGTTTACAATAACCCAAATACAAGTAAAATCAACTAAAACACAAGCATAGATTAATTAATTAAAACAAGTATTATAATATTCTTTTATAATAAAGAATGAAGAAAAAAATAATAATAATAAGATAAATTAATGTAATACAATACTTATACATTATCCTCAAATAGAAAAGAAAATTACAAAAAAGAAAGAAAACTTAACTTTATTAAATAAGATACAAACATTTACAAGTTTCAACTAACAAAAAGGGAAATGAACTTTATTACATTAAAATGAAAATCCAATATTCTTTACAATGTTTACGATTAAAAGAAAGTTGTAAAAGAATAAAAAGGAATCCCAAACTAAATCTTCTTGTCTTGAAGATTTTATTCCTGGTCACTCTTATTCCTGTATAATAATGAGATAAAAGAAAACAAATAAAAGAATGGGTTAGTGTTAGTTGAACCCTTAGATTTTCAAATGAAATGCATTGTTGATCTCATCATTGGGTATTTCTAAAAAGGGGTACAAAGAGTAGTATATGTTCTTATCGAAGCTGCCTCAGACTTAGGCATCATAGGCATGGGGCAAGTTACACCAATCTAGTAAAGGTAAAAGGAAAAGCAGTAATAACCCAGCAAAAGATCTGGTTTCACTTGATCGGATCTACATGCGGGATGAAGCAGGCAAGCAGCTTACACAACACATGCATAGCATGTGCTGTCACCACCACAGCGATCAGTACAAAGGTAGCAGTGAGGGAATTTCTCACTTACCCCAACATTCCAGCCGAAACCACACTTCTCTATCTAAGTGGTACAAGAGTGTCAGGAACACTGCTTCCATTATATCAAGAACACATACACTGGTTCATTCCCAGATCACTTCAGTGCACCACAGCTACACCACAAGCACCCTGGTTGCTTGGGGAAGCCATCCAGAGGCTCAAGGAGGAGTTACAGCAGCTGATCAAGGGCAAGCAGAAGATCTGCAACAGCTTAAGGAGGAGCATTCTATTAGTAGCAGAGAAAAGGGTAGAAACTTAGGTATATCAATAGCAAGGGGAATGGATCAAGATCTACAACAGGCCATAAGCCACTCACCAATAGCAGGTAAAAAAACATCAAAACTACCCACTAAATCATGCAGTGCCCATTCTTGTATCTCACATATAGATCTAGGAATACAAGGGGAATAATAAACATCAACCAATTCCATCTACCCTTCAACTAGATTTTTATCTATGAGAATTGGATGGATAGGTTCTCTTAGAATTGCATGGAAATGCCATGCAAGGTTCATCACAGGGGTTTAGAGCCAACAGAAATATCTGTTCTTACCCAAAGGTGTGACTCAGTCTATGCATCCTAGACGGGGCCAAGAAATCAAGTAAAGTATCTGAATTTATCAAGTTATCTAATAAGAAATGATATAAGACATCATAAATTATATGAATAGGTGCAAACAACCAAAACCAAACTAGTCTGCAAATGGATAAATTCTAGGAGATCATTCGGGGTCATTTGCATCAAACAAATATTAATCTATCCTGGATCATGTATGCACATGGTCTGGTAACCATTAGACACATCAAAGAGCTACAAATGCAACTAAGCAGCTTAATCAACCAACACAAGAACAAATAAGGTTAAACCTGAACTTGATGTGTGCACACTTCCAAAAAGTGGGGATCCATAACATTAAGATCAGCTCAATAGAGCGATTAAAGGAGGAAACCTCAAGTTACTTCAACTTAAAAGGATCGCACCATCTCTACTAGGATGCAAGGATTATCTAGGCTGTGATCCAAGTTACCAACAGACAATCATAATAGTACAGCATGGTAAGAGGTTCACACAAGGGTAGATACAGTCCAGGCAAGAACTAGAATTATCAGGCTAATCAAGACACAATTTAAGTCACTGAAATAAAGATTTAGTTAAGCATGTACTATGTACACAAAAGAATAGTAGTACAAGGTGTTCAGGACCATATCACTAAATTCCATAAGCATGGCATTGAACAAATGGCTCACAAAGGAACTTTGCTAAATCAAATACTTATAACACCACCACCTATAATGAAAAATACAACCCCACCAATAAACTAGCTAGAATAAATTCTAGTCAATACACCATTCCAAAACTCATCCTCCACAAGTTAATAATGTTAATATCTACATCAAAACATCTATTCACCAATTAGTCAACTCTAGGTTTGATTAGAACGACATTATTCAACACTATATCAACCATAGGATCATTACAGCTACCTATCTCAAGTATTTGGAGAGAGAGATGTCTCACAACCAAAAATTCAATTAAAGCAAATAGTCGGCTCGAGGGACGGACACCCAAGAACTACCTGTATTGTAATAGAAGAAAATGCTGCAAAAACATAGTGACTGAATTGAATAGGGAAGTCAACACACATGGTTGCAGACACCTACCATAGAGATGATAGCAGCAGAAGGTCAAGATAGAAAGAAGGGAAACAGAGAGGGAGCACCTACCTATGGTGAGTCGTGGCTCGCCGGAGAGGAAGCAGATACTGCACTCGTAGAGGCGGTGGAAAGCAACGCCCTGGCGTGGCAGCACGAGGAGAACGGCAGTGCTCGACCCGCGCCGAGACACACTGCAGCATCCAGCACCATCATTGCGGAACAGTGGCATCAAGGCGGCAAAACCCTATCTCTAGATAAAGGAGAAGAACGGATTAAACTAGGGATAGCGGCCAAATCGATGGGTTGTGGGTGAGAGAGGCAACACCGACGAAGCTTCGGCGATAAGAAGCGGAGGCCGCAATGTATTACACCGCCAGAATCGGCCAGGCGACGTCGCCAGCTGCCAAAAGGAGAACGCGAGTGTGTGTGATGTGCGAGAGAGAGGATGTGAGGTGAGGGTTTGTAACATCCCAGCATTTAGGATCTAACGAAGGGTAGATTTAGGAATTTGTGCATATGCATGCATTCATCTGCAAAAAGTATGGGTAAATATTTGCCAAATAAAAACTTAAAGAGATCGAAGTTTCTTTCACTCTCTAGGTATAGGAATAGCTCTGGAGAGTGATCCTTATAAATTTTGACATGACCTTTATGAAACAATGTGTTTTGGGGAGAATTTGAATTCAAATTTGAAATGTGAGTTTATACTTTTAAAACTTAGAATTAAGATTTAATAATAATATTTAAATCAAGAAACAATAAATAATAAACAGAAACTCTAAATAAGACTTGTAATCAAACAAATGATTATTTATTCCATATATTCATTTCATTAATAAGTTATAAAATAGTAATATATTAAGACAATAAAGAATTCTTACAATAGTGAAATTACAAAAGGAGGAATATTTACATATTGAGAATTATTACAATATTCCTTACAAAAGAATAATATAAACATTACAAGATTTACATCCGTCTAAAATAAATCTACACTACTCTTGAATCTTCAAATCTTGTACCTGCAAAACAAATAACAAACAAAAATAAAAATAAAGGTTAAGTTATTAAATTTTACTCTCAGTAGAGAACAGTGAGATGCACTGTTCCATTTTACATCATTGAGTAATCCTTTAGGGGCAAGTTTCACCAATATAAAAGAATTAAATCTTCCATAATAAATAAGCCACAAGTCAAATGATTCCAATCAGTAAGAGGGGAAAGTTTCACTAGGCAGATAAATTATAACAAGATAAAAAGGTAGAACATTTCCCTGAGCATATCCACAAGGGTGCAGCAGACACACAAGCAGCTCACACAACTAAATGTATGGATGTGCTGGCAACACAGCCACAGCTGCCTACACTAGCAAAAGATCTCAGCATAGCCATGGGCAAGCACAAGTGCACCATTTCTTTGCTCATACCACATCAGAACCAACAGCTTAGCCATAGCCAAGCCAATCAAACCAGCCAAACCAAAGCACCACCACAGATCAACCAAACATCACTAGATGGTGACATAAGGAGGGGGAAGAATCAGGTGGATAGCAAGTCCAAGCCACAGGAGCTAATAGGAGCAGGCTAGATCAAGGACAAGCACATGAACTCAGGGAAACAAGAACAACATCAGGAGGTGAAGAACATGATCCAACCGGCAACATCAACATCACCACCAATCACAACAATCGTCAGTTCTAGTGGTGAGTGTCATAAAATCACCACATGATCTATTCATATTATCCAGACAGAAGCATGTGTTGTTTTATGAAACAACCTCTCAATAATCACCCTGGTGAGGTGAATCTATCCTAGAGATTTTGAGTATAAAGATCAGAAATCAAACCTAGCCAAAAACACCAATTTCTTAGACCAGACTCACAGAGTTTGGTGTTAACACATGCAACTTAAATAATCCATCACTTGTTCTTACCAAATCAGGGCACATCTCCCAGAGGGAGTAGCACCTCTGATCTTATAAGTTACAAACAATCCATTCACTTAACCAACTAGGACCTAGATCCTAGAGCCTCAGACCAGCATCATAGGCCTAATCAAACAATAAGCTTTCCAACTTATTTATAAGCATCTATAAAATTTCAATAATAACCATAAGTGAAGCCAGCAACAAGATCTACTTATGTACCATTCTAAGAAGGTTTCACAAGAACTGATCTTATCACTAAGACAACCAAATAGTCCAATCTTCACAAATCAACTATCAAATGATTTCCCTGAGACCAGACTCAGAGATCATATCATATTTATCTATTCATTTTCAAAGAATCATTTGATTCTATTGAATAAAATTTAGATTAAGCATAAACATGAAAGCCAACCAACACTAATACAGTTAATCATCACTGACAGGGTTACTGTCAGTATCAAGATACTGACAACAGATGAACACACTAAGCCACCATAGTATCAACCAGAGGCAATACTATGAAACCCTAGCATCTGATCCAGCATTAGCCTCAGACCAACAACAACACCTCTTAATCAAAGGTTGACAACAGGCACTGAGGTGCAGGGAACATAAATTCTCACTAAGCAACATGACCATACCATAGTATCATCTTACAAGCACCCGAGATGAACCCTAGTAGCAATACAATCACAGAACAAAGATTGGCCAATAGATACATGCAGAGGGACTCGAGGTAATAAGATGAACTAGAATCCACAAAAGCACAACTCACCCGAGGTCCTCGCTGACGAATTGAAGAGGAAGCAGAAGGGCCGACGTGCTCGTGGCGGCACGGGGAGCACCCAGTGGGCGCTGCAACCCGCACCAGCCACGGCGGCGACCACAGCAGCACACGAACACCGCACACCACCGTGGGAGGTTTAGCAGTGGCAGTAGCAGCACCATTCCCAAACCCTAGGGTTCGGGAACGGAGCTAGCATGGCCACGGGAGATCTCCAATGTCAAATAGAGGCGGAGGAGATGAACCGGCGTAGTCGACAACCTCGCCCTGCACCACGGCAGCGGCCAGGGAGGGCCACGACAGCGAGCATCGCTCGGCGGCGGCGCCAGCACCCCACGTGGTCGAGGGGGAGAGGAGATGAGGACGAGAGAAGGAGACTGAGGGAGTGGGCTGAGAGGGACAGTACCCCTTCGGGGAGCCTTTTGGTCATGGCTACTTGGGCCAAAATGGCCCAATAAGCCCAACAGAGTCAGCCCAAAAACTTACAAGAAGTTTTAATGATTAAGAAAAGACCAAAATACCCCTAAAAATAAATAATCTTAGAAAATAAAATAAAAATATAAAAATTATAAATAAAATATTTTTGGATTCATAATAATCCAATCTATCTAAATAAATTAAGAAATAAAATTTTATGCATATAATTTTTGATCAAGAATTTTATAATATATGTATTCCTTATAGAATTTTATACAATTAAAGAAAGAAGATAAAAATAAACAAAAATCACTTTTATTATATATTAATATTGTAGTATTTTAGAAAAATACTAAATAAATGTTTAGTATCATAAAAGAAATTCTTTTATTTAAATGATAATCCTTAAAATAATTATTAAATCAATAAATATAAAATCTGACATTCAATAAATATTAATGATTATTATTTAAAAATCCTTTAGTACTTAAAGGAATTGTTGTAACTAAAATAATGGAAACACACAAAAATAAATAATGCATTACATTATTTTGCATAATCATTTTGCCTCTTTAAATATTGTCCTTACCGGGCAATAATGATGTTTTGTAGACATAGAAGCACAAGGTCTAGTGCAAGCATCCAACTTCACTACCTTGCAATCACAAGGCAGGTTCATCACTTGCTCATGTCCTTTGAAGAGTCTTTATCAATGTATTTCTAAATTGTGTGTTATCATCTATGTTTCTGGGAAAAGAAAATATTATTTTCTCAAATAAATAAATTATAGATATCATCCTAAGTGATGATATAATGGGAAATATAACCTAGGTTTCTATTTGCAATAATGATTCTAGCGCCGTATATAACGCGTTAAGCATGAGATTTGGAATGGGACGAAGAAGTCAGCTGTATTCTTTTCCTCTCGTATGGAGGCAAGACGACCTTAACGTGATGTTGTGATTCCTTGTGCGGATCCAACATATGGGTGGGAACCCTTATGCCCCACACTTTTGGTGTCTTGATTATCTATAAATGGTTTTTAGTGGTATAGTCCATTTAATATGGCACTTGCCAGGGCATCACCAGGTCATAGAGTCTTCGGGAACTCATCAGGGTTTTAGCCTGTGCGAAAGGGGGCTTAACGGAGGTGAGCCAGCCCCGAAGGATCGTGTAGACATATGGGGTCGCGAAGAGAGCAGTGATTGGCTTGGACCAACTACTTGGCCCCATATCATGGAATTGTGTACGGGAAAGTATGCCCAGTTGTGCAACAAGGAGTTGATCTCTCATGGCTAAAGTAACGCACCTCTGCAAAGTGTAAGAATTGTAACTCGTTACTCCCTGTTCCGGGAAGGAGCTATGAACGCGGCAGGAAAGGAACTCCATGAAAGTTTTGATCAACCTGTGAAGGCTGATGGTCATAGATTTTCATAATAAAATCAATCTTTGAAGAAAGATTTACAAAAACTGCATAGTGCCAAGGACTTATAGTCCGAGGAGGTAGATAGAGCATCAAACTTCCCACCTTGCATATAATGAACTTGTTGGGTAACGCTGTTACTCACCCTTTCCTTTGATCACTTGCTTAGACTCTGAGGATCCCGAATATACTCCAATGTATGCAGCTGAGAGCCAAGAGGAGGTATTCTATGAAGAGCCCAATATGTATGGAACCGTAGAAGGGGTGGACTACGATATCGTCTACGGAGGAGAGCACCAAGAGTCAAAATAATTACCTTAGTTCTAGGAGCCAATTGAGTCGAGCAACATGAACAATATATAACAATAAGTTGTTGAGCTCAATTTGGACTTTAAGTTTTCACTTTGAAACTTCCGCTGGAACACTTATATTTTGGTTTGTAAGTTGAATCTTTTGGAAGTCTTGAACTTTTAGTATTGTAATAATAATAATGTATGTATGTTTGTAAAATGGACCCGCAATATTTCTGTTGTAACACTCTGAGGGATGTGATATTTACGGAACGGTGTCCCGTGGATATCATATCAACGACTATAGTGTACTACACATGCAGTGGTATGCTGGGTCACTGCAGGGTTTGATCCAAACCCAATTGGATCGGCCCAGGATTGGGCTGAGAGGAATTGAGACAAACCCTATGGACTAGGCTGGGCTGAGTATTAGGCTGGGCTGGCCCAAGAACCGAGCCCAGTGTATAAAAGGAGAAGAATAGAATTAAGCTAAATATTAAATGACCAAACAACCACTTCACACAGTTTACACCTTAGAAAAATCCTAAAAATATATCAAAATACTCACAAAAATAATCTCTACCTAATAAAAATATAAATTTACTTGTTTAAGTTAAATAAAATGCGAATAAATAATAACACCATTAAATAATAAGTGAAATTTAATTAAATAAGGCGAAGTCCTAAAAAATGAATAAAAAACATTTTTGTATATAAAAAATGAGTCTACTATTTTGTAAAAAATACTAACTTGTTTTTTTAAATAAAACTTGAAGCAAATATTCAAAGACATTTAGTCCATTGTGGAATTCTATATAAATAAAAATAATACTTAAAAATAAATAAAAATAATTTTTAATATCTTAAATAAATATAATTTACTATAAAATATACTAAATATATTATTCCAAAGGTTTTCAAGATTTCAAATTAATAAATCCTTAACTATTTTATAAAATACCTATTTTGTAAATTCTTTAAAAAACATTTCTTAAGTAATAAACAATCACAATTTTATATAAAACCTTAAATCTTTTATATCTAAATACTAATACCAAAACCATAACTTGGATTCATAATCAAGCTTAAGTATAACCATTAAACTTTATCATACTCTTTTAAAATCTTAATTTTGAATTAAAACCAACCACTTTTAAATTAATAGTGTGTATCACTCACATATAATATGGTGAATGATATTTATCTCTTAATAATTATTAACATGAGTTCAAATCCTAACAAGTTACTAAGATCATCTAATTATACCCTCATTAATAAGTTGCATGTTATTAAACTCATCATTCACTTAAATTTAAAGTGAATGATCCCACATCCATAACTATACTTGTCAAAACCCTAAAACTTGATAATGTTATAAACACATTACACCTTAATATTCACTTCTAGTTTCATAGTTAACTTGGTCTAAACAGTCATAAACATCTTATCTGAAGTTTATTTATGTGTAACTTTGGTTTGTTTCAATTAAGTCATAAGTCATCTCAAACTATTCAAGCAAACACAAACGACATCGATCACATTCTATTGACCATAAAGATTGGTTAAACCTTATTAAAGAAATCTTTTCTTCAAAGTTATTCATTTTGCCACTTCAAACATCAACCTTATAAATAGGTCCTTTAACTCTTAACAACTTAACACATTAATTTCCATCATAATTACTAGATAGTAATTCACCTCAATCTTAGAGTGTTATTATACTTCACTCGTATACCTTACATGTTAACACTCAAATGCTTTGTAGATATATTTACTTATGAAGTAAATATTAGAAATAACTAAATCCTAAAAGCATCACCTAAATCTAATTCACTCACTTTATTGGGGAATTAACTCAGAATTTAGAAAATGCATTACATTACTTATGCATAATAGCATCTTGCTTCTTTAAACATTAGTCCTTAACGGACCAATGATGTTGTTTTTAGATATTGGATCTTATATATTGTCTCTAAGACCATGAGTGCATAATCTTGTAATCACAAAGGCAAGTTCACACTTGCTCATGTCCTTTGGTTATATTCTATTAAGTATTTTGCAAATTCAATATTGTCATCACCTGCATTTCAAAAAGGTCAAAAAATACTATTTTCATAATAATATGATTATGGGTTATTTACCAAGAGGTAATAACCTACTTTGAAAGTTTCAGTGGTAAAGGAATATATTATCTAGGACTTAACAACCAATGTCACCAGTGATTCTTGCGCTGTATAATACGCGTTAACCATGAGATCTATATGTCTCGGGGAAGTCAGATGGATCTTCTTCCTTTCGCATTCAGCGGACACTATTCTAGGCGTTTTGAGAGTTGCGGATCGTGGGTACAGCCGTGTTTTTGGGGAAAATTATACCCTGGATCTGGGCTTACAAAATACAGTTTTCTAGTATTAATGGTTGTGGTGCTTATTCGACTAAGATAAAGCCATATTAACGGGGAAAAGTCCGCCTTGAGTCTGAAAATACAACAATAGTGGTGTATTCGGGGTCGCGAAGAAGGGCAGTGATAGGCTTGGGTCCTTATACTGGGCCCCATACCAAGGAAGTATGGACAATGTCGCAACTTGGTTGTGCAACATGGATAAGGATCTCTCATGGGTAAAGCAACGCACCACTGCAGAGTGTAAAAACTGACATGATACTCCCTGTTCGAGGAAGGAGCTGCGAACACTGCATGAAAGGAACTCCACGAAGTTCTAATCAACATGTGAAGGCAGACGGACATAGCTCTTCAGAATAAAAGCAACCTTTGAATAAATGTTTATGAAAACCTGCGTAACCTATGACCTTTGGTCTATGGTTGTAGTTAGTGCATCAAACACTCCTTTTAGTGAACTTGTTGAGTACGCCCGTACTCAACGTATCTTATTAACCCTTGCTAGATTCCGAAGACATTAAATACCAAGAAGAGGAAACACTTTATTCAGTTGAAGACCAAGTAGAATTTCGCTATAAGTATCCAGAAGTGTCGAATGGGACAACTACGAAATCATCTATGGAATGGAGACCGAAGTATTTGAAGCGTAGATGTGTCAAATATAGTTGATCGAGTCTAGTAGCATAGATATCTATCCTCTATATATTCAGCTCGTATAAACCTTAAATTTTAGTTTGCTTCTTTATCTTGTTCTCAGAATTATTATAGTTTAGCCCTGAGTCATGGGGATACCTCTATGGACCTAGGGGGATCTCGAAGTCGTCGTGTAATTTCTAGTTGTAATAGTGATAATGTATGTTTGTGGACCCGCTTTATTTCTGTTGTACCACTCTGAGGATGCAATATTTGTGGAATGATGTTTCGTGAGTGTTATGTCCACGACTATAGTATACTACAACATGTAGTGGTATGCTGGTCAGCACAACTCCAGCGAGCATTTGCCGCTAGAGGAAGAAGCTCTGCTCTGCCCTAACATTACCTTGAGGTCCGTGGCATCGTAGCGGACCTCATGGGCCTCACCTCCATCTCCAAGGGCGCCTCATGGACGAAAGGGGATCGGTGCTCGATATGCTAGGGTTTGACCATATTTTGTTTTCTCAACCGACCATGACATAGAAGTCTAGTCTTAAACAAGTGACCCCATATGCACACGGGCCCAATCGTCATGGCCCAATTTAGGAGAGTAAGAAGTGCATAGAGTATTTACTGCATCCAACGATAGTGAAGGAAAGATAAGTAGTGAAGGAAAGATAAGATAAAAATGCACCGATGATGGATTAAAGAGCTTAGGTGAGTAGACACGCAAAGATGGTCTCACTGACCGGGTAGGCTAGCGCCTATTTATAGGTAGTAATTGCGGCACACGTCGTTCAATTATTAGGTGAAAAGTTTTACTACCTCCATATCAGTTTATTGGGCTAACACGAAGTTCAAGAAAAAAGTTAAACCATAAAATTTATTAATAAAACATGAGTTATATGTCATAAAAATTATACCATTGGATTGATATTTAAAATCTCTTTCCAATGATATAATCTTTGTAACATATGATTCATATTTTGTGGGCCAAATTTATGGTCAAACATATTTCTTGGGCTCGATGTTAGTCCAATAAACCAATACGGAGGAAGTAGTTACTATTTATACAGGTACACTATTTTTCCAAGTCTCGATCGACTTGGGCTGAACCAGGGGTAAGCCTCGTCTCTTGCTACCCGGCCTTGGGAGAGAGAGGGTGGCAGCTAGGGTTCAGGGGAAGACGGAGATCGTGATCGCCATGTCGGAGAGTTCACGGGCGAACGGGAGCAGGTCGAAGAAGGTCTTTGACATGGATGCGTTGCTGAAGAATCTGAAGCTCAACCGGGAGGAGTTGAATGATGTGATTCTCAGCAAAGAGGAGGTACGGCAATGGCCGGGGACGAAGTGGTTAGCTGCAGCTAAGGTATTGACAGATAAAAGTTTTAGCATGCAATCACTGAAGAAGACAATGCTTGCGGCATGGAATCCTGCACGCGATGTTGCGTTCAACGCTGTTGGAGAAAATCTATTTGTGTTGCAAGCTTTCTGCCTTGGAGATTGGAATAAGATCATGGAGGATGGGCTGTGGTTGTTCAGGAACTGTGCCCTCATGGTTGAACCCTTTGACGGTGCTACTATGGTACCAAAATCTGTACCTAAGGGAGTCCAAGCGTGGATCCAAATCCACAAAATTCCACTTCTTTTCAGGAACAAGTTCATGCTCGAACAACTAGCTAGTAGGGTGGGCAAGTTTATCTCAGCTGACCTTGCGCCTATTCATACCCGGATGGGGGATTTCCACCGTGTTCGTGTTAAGTTAGGCTTAACCAGACCCCTGACACGGTTTGTTCCTTTGACGCTGGAGGGTGAGGAAAGGATGTTTCTGCAAGTTAAATACGAGAAGCTAGCAAAGTTTTGTGATCACTGTGGACTCATGGGACACACTTATATGGAGTGTGGAACAGGCGAGTATGAAGATTCAGAGCTGCAGTTCGGCTCATGGATGGTAGCTGAGGAATCGCTGTGGAGGCGTGTGCGTGTGCGTAGTTTTTGCCATGCCACTAGTGGGGAATGCGGACGAGGATCAAGTTATGGCCGTGGAGGAGCGAACACTGGACGTGGTGCTGCAGCAACACTACGCGGAATACACAAATGGGTTCCGAAAGGGGCTTACAATGCCAACCCTCGGAAGCGGAATTCAGGTGATGCTGGTTTGAGTGATGACCCTGCTACATATATTGATACAGCATCTAGCCCTCTCAAACAGCCATCGACCGTTACTGCGGTAGAAACTGTCCTAGAGGGAGCTGATAGTGGAGCACGGCAGCAGCTGAATATGACAGCCGCTGGATCTGAGGAAGTACCGCCACCTCCCCCTACTTATGTGCCTCCCAAGGAACTGAAGAAACTCAAGAGAGCGGAGATGGAAAGGAAAAGGGTAGAGAATGGGAAATCGAGCTCTAGTGAGAAGGAGGAGACCGAGGATGAGAACCAAAACACTGAAGTGGCGGCCTCCGGTGGGGAGGACCACCAGTCACAATGAATTGCCTGAGTTTTAACTATCGCGCTATGGGTGGTGACGCGGCAGTTAAGGAAATTCGCGATCTAGCGAAGAAACACGCCCCAATGGTGCTTTGTATCCAGGAGACCCAGCTACTGAAGATTAGGGTGGAAGGATTAGCACGCTCTCTAGGTTTTGATCATGCATTTGCAGTTAGCAGCATAGGCCGGAGTGGTGGCCTAGCTATTTTTTGGAATAATGGAATAAACATAGAGATTTTACCTTACTCTCGGTATCACATAGATGCAATTGTTTCCTCCCCATCGATGGAACCATGGTGTTTAACATGTGTGTATGGAGAGGCGCAAGCAAGTGAACGATACAAGACATGGGACCTATTGAAATTTCTAAAGTCAGCGTACCCCCACCCATGGTTGTGTATCGGTGATTTCAATGAAGTACTCCGAAGGGAGGAACAAGAAGGCGTCCAGGAGCGGAGTAATGCTCAGATGGCAGCCTTTCGGGAGGCGGTGGATGTTTGTGGTCTTGCTGACATTGGATTCACCGGCGTGAATTGGACGTTCGAGAAGAAGGTCTCGGGCGGAAGTTACTGTAGTGTGCGGTTAGACAGAGCATTAGCGACACCTAGCTGGTGCGCTCGATACCCATTGGCGGAAGTGGAACATCTTTCAGCTTCGGCAACTTCAGATCACCTGTCGATATTATTGAAGATGGAGCCAACGACGGAGCAAGTACGGTATCGGCCTCTGTTCAGATACGAGACAATGTGGGAGACACATACTGATTTTAATCCGATGCTCACACAAGCATGGCAGGCTGGGGACACATGCAACTCCATGCATGAACTCCAGGAAAAACTCGATTCTCTATCGGGTTCCTTGTCATCTTGGGGTTCACGTACTTTCGGCCATGTACGAAAGGAAATCCGACAGCTCCAACATGAGCTAGAAATCATGCGAGCTGCACCTCTCCGGGTAGGCCCCACCTATGAGGAACTTAAGGCAGCAGCTCGGTTAGTTGAACTGCAACATAGAGAAGAAGTGATGTGGCGTCAAAGGGCTCGGGGCCAATGATTGTCAGAAGGAGATAAGAACACACACTTTTTCCATCAGAGAGCTAGCAGGCGGAGGAAGAAAAACAAGATCGTGAGGCTCAAAAAGTCTAATGGCACGATTACCGAGGACACAGTTGATCTCCAATGTATGTCCCGGGAATTCTATGATGATCTATACCGCTCAGAAGGTACAAGCGGCATGGAGGAAGTGTTGGCTGCTGTACCAGTTTCAGTCACTCCGGATATGAATGCAAAGCTAATCGCGCCTTTTGAAGAGCATGAAATCAAAATGGCGCTTTTCCAGATGTATCCGACCAAGGCCCCTGGTCCTGACGGATTTCCAGCGCATTTTTTTCAGCGGCATTGGGACCTCTGCGGTGAAGAGGTTACAAAATCAGTTTTGAGAGTTTTACGGGGGGAAGAGAACCCGGAAGGTATCAACAAAACTTTCATTGTTCTTATACCTAAGGTGGATCAACCAGAGGAGTTAGGCAAATTTCGCCCCATTAGCCTGTGTAATGTTATTTACAAAATTGCCTCCAAGGTTCTTGCCAACAGTTGAAAGTTATCCTACCAGAGATTATCTCGGAGGAGCAGTCTGCTTTTTTCCCTGGAAGATTAATCACGGACAATATTATCACAGCGTATGAGTGTTTGCATTTTATGAAGAGGAACGATGCGAAAAAATACCAGCATTGTGCTTTGAAGTTAGACATGCGAAAGGCATATGATCACGTTGAATGGAGTTATTTGCAGGCGATTATGCACCGCATGGGTTTTCATGACCGATGGATTCAGATTACTATGAAGATGATCACATCTGTCTCCTTCTCAGTTTTATTCAATGGGACACCTTTGGAGGAGTTTCGCCCTTCTAGAGGTATCCGCCAAGGTGACCCAATATCTTCATACTTGTTTTTTATTGCAGCAGAGGGCCTTTCAGGCCTCTTAAAACAGAGTCGTCAGTCATCGCATCTACAAGGGATCAAGGTGGCCCTACTGCTCCGGTGGTAAACCATCTCCTTTTTGCCGATGATAGCCTGCTGTTTGTCAAAGCAAGTGAAGCGGGAGCAAGAGAGGATAGTGCTTTGCTGGATAAATACTGCAACGCATCAGGCCAGAGAGTAAACTTGGACAAGTCCTCAGTATTTTTCAGCAAAGGTTGTCCTGAGATAGTCAGAAGTTCTGTCAAGGCATTACTTCAGGTTCCAAACGAGTCACTTAATGAGAAGTACCTTGGCATACCATCAGATGTGGGACAACCTTTGAATGGGGCTTTCAAATACCTGAGAGATAAAGTTTGGAAGCAAGTTCAGGGTTGGATTGAAATGATACTTTCGGCAGGAGGGAAAGAAGTGCTTATAAAGTCGGTGGCCCAAGCAATTCCGACTTTCTCTATGTCCTGCTTCAAGCTGCCAAGGGGCTTGTGTCTCCACATAAATTCACTAATTCGCAATTTTTGGTGGGGCATTTTCATGGAAAGTGATGTGCTCACCAAAAGCGGATGGTGGCTTAGGGTTCAGAGATATTGAACTTTTTAACCTAGCTTTGCTTGCACGACAGGTGTGGCGTTTGTTGCAAAATCCTGAATCCCTGAGTGCAAGAATATTGAAGGTTGTTTATTTCCCCTCCACGGACATCTTAGAAGCAACACTTGGCTCGCATCCGTCTCAGGTATGGCGGTCACTTCTGGAGGGTAGGGATGCAATGAAGCAAGGGTTAATCAAAAGAATCGGTACAGGCGAGAACACACATGCTTGGAACCAAAACTGGCTTTCAAGGGATCATATGCTTCGGCCGCTGGCCTGTATAGCTGTCATTGACGTGGTTCCACCCCAGATGGTTAGCAGCTTTATCAATACAGATTCAGTGACATGGAACAAAGAAATTCTGGAGAAGTTTTTCTTACCCATGGACGTGGAATGCATTTGTACAATTCCATTAAGCACACGGAGGCAAGAGGATGTGTGGTCATGGCATTATGATCGTACTGGAATTCTGACTGTCCGCTTAGTCTACAAGATGTTGGTCAGAACTAAGCGGAGAAGGGAAGATTGGCTAGAACACAGACCAGCAACGTCTGACACGGCAACCGAGGAGAAGCACTGGACTAAGCTCTGGAAAATTCAAGTGCCCTCAAAGTTGTGTGTATTCCTGTGGAGATTGGCGCATCCATCGCTTCCGACTGGTGATGTGCGCCACCATAGGCATATGTCTGACACGAGCTCGTGCTCAATATGAAGCGTCGAGGACTCATGGAGGCACTCGTTACTCGACTGCAACATGTCTCGATGCGTTTGGGCTTTGATAAATGAAGAAATCACCCAGCACATGGTCTTTACCGAGGAACCCTTGGCCAAGCAATGGTTATTTGGGATGATGGAGACACTGAATCAGGTGGATTTTATTGAGATGGCAGTGACGTTGTGGGCGATATGGTATGCTCGACGACGGTTGATCCATGATGGTGAGCAGCAAAGTCCGTTGTCTACTTTCCTGTTCACTAGACGCTTTCTGGATGATCTGGCTATGGCTCCTAGGCCAATCGGTTCACAACATAAAAAACTGGCGACGAGTGAGAAGTGTAGGTGGCTCCCACCTCCATAGGGGCATGCCAAGATAAATGTCGATGCTGCTACATCCAAAACTGGAACGGGTGGCGCTATAGCAGCAGTATGTCGGAGTGAAGCTGGACTTTTTCTTGGGGCCTCGGCTCTCACGGTGATAGGAGGCCTTAGTCCGGCGACTCTCGAAGCTCTTGCATGCCAGGAGGGTTTAGCGTTGGCGCAAGATCTTGGGCTGAGGAAGATTTGTGTAGCGTCAGATTGTCGCAGGTGATCAACAATATGCAGAACCCATACTCCGGTGAATATAGTATGATCATCTTAGAAATAAAGGAGACGGCGTCTGCCTTTACGACGACGGTTTTCAGGCACGAGAAAAGGAACTCCAATGGAGAGGCCCATCGACTCGCTCGTAGTAGTGTTAATAGGGGAGCTGGACGCCGCATGTGGCTCTTGAACCCCCCAGAAGGGTTATGTATTCCAGCGAATTTTGTAGCTGATCAATAATTAGCTGTGAATTTTTTTTAAAAAAAAGGTACACTATTTGTCTCCCTTTACACTTCTCGTGAGAAGAAAACAAAAGCGCACGTGCATGAAACAGGCGAGGTATGAAATTATCAATCAAGCAACTGCTCGAGTACACGAGCATCTCATTGCTCTCAAAAGAGGGACAGTTGGCAGCAGATCGCAAGCAAGCAAGCAAACAAGCAAGGGTTGGAGAAACAGATTTCCTGCTCTCCTCTCCACTCCACTCGTTGTCCGCGCCAACCACCCAGCTTCCTCCTCCCGGCTTCTCCGCCTCCGCGCGCGCGCGCTCGGAACCCATCCATGGCCGCAGCGCTACGCCCCCCTCCCCTCCTCTCCTCCCGCGCGGCCCCTACCGCCACCGCCCGGAGGGGCCGGGCGGCGTCTTCCTCTCTCAGGGTCAACGCGCAGCTCGACGACACCACCGCCACAACTTCCACCTCCAGCACGCCGGCGCCGCCCGCGGGGTTCACGCCTCCGGTGCCCAAGCGGTTCGAGGTCAAGCCCGGCCAGTCTAGCAACATCGCTGGCGCCGCCCTCGCCTTGCCCTTCCGCCTCGGCACCGGCGTCTTCGTCCTAGGGTAATTCTGCTCCTTCACTTAGTCCCTCCCCTTCAAAATTAGATTGTGCACCTATCACAACCTTAGTTCGTTCCAGGTTCCACCAACCAATTTGAACACCCCGATTTTAATAGAATTGAATTTCATTGTTCTCTTCCACTTTGATGGGAACTGACGATTTATGTGCTAGTCAAGTATATGTATGTTTTCAGCTGAGCTGCATCACCCATGAATATATTGCTACCCAGTTCGTTGACTAGCTAAAATGTCATGTTACTTTAATCGTGGAACAAAATTGGTCTTTACTTTGAAGGCTACTATATGCTTAGTACACACATCTACAGATGACTGAATTCCATGGCTTCTTCCATATGCTTAGGAATTTTAGGTGGGGATTTATTTGATTCATATGTGCCTACGATGTGCAGATATGGAGTATCACTTGTTGATGCTGACCAGATACCACCAGATGAGTATGCTTTGGAATTCCAAGGTGATCTCCTTCTCTAATTCCCACTGTTTTGTTAGGCACGAGATACCACCGAATATAATCATTTGACATAAACAGCCGTCGTGTTTACTTGTCCAGTAACACTACTGAACTTCAGTTTAAAGTAGTACTCCTTCCGTTCACTAATATAAGATGTTTTAGTACTCCCTTAGTTTGCTAAAACGTCTTATATTAGTGAATGGAGGAAGTAGTACACAACTAATGTGTTTCTTGTTTTAGGTCGAAAGGTGAAAGAGACATCAAAGGTGGGGCAGTGTCCTCGACCTACAAGGCCTATTGAAATATACGAGTTTGAAGGGTATGACCCATCTTTCCACCAAAATTTAAACTTGTTATTCTTCCTGTTTCTTATCACACGTAGTTCTTGTTCATGCCTTATTGTTTTCTGCTGATTACTTAGACTGATTTATTTTTTTATTTCAATTGTGGGTGCTTTCTCGCTAAAACCTCAGCTGCCCATTTTGTCGAAAGGTGAGCAATTTTTGGTTCGCTGTACTGGTGTTATTCAGTTGTCACTCTTCATGTATGATCAAGTCGCTGTGTAAATCTTGCAGGTGAGAGAGATGGTATCTGTCCTGGACCTTGACGTTTTATATTACCCGTGTCCTAAAGGCGGCCCAACCTTCCGTCCAAAGGTTAAAGAGATGGGCGGAAAGCAACAGTTTCCTTACATGGTATTTGATACACCCTCACGAATTATGTTGTTTCTTAGATCATACACTCATACTTGATCTTGTGGTTTCTGATTCTACGTACCTTCGAAATTTGATTTTAGATTAGATATATGATAGACAAGCATGATCAAAGTTGATTCACAATTAACTATACTCATGTTGCTAGACTTTTGTTCCTGAGCAAAATTGGATTTTGTTAGATTGACGTGCTTTGTTCTTCATTCTAAATGAAATCAGGGAGTTCTGCTCCCTTGTTTGGAATGAACGATGTGTGATGGAAACAAAATCACTCTCATGTTACAGGTGGATCCAAACACAGGAGTTGCCATGTACGAATCAGATGACATCATAAATTACCTGGCAAAAACCTACGGTTTGTATTCCACCGTTTGGTTTACCATACATGCCTTCCCCGTGTTAAAAGTTTGTTCTTAGCTCTTCACCTGCACTTGTTTTTCAGGTGATGGAAGTGTTCCGATTATGCTAAAGCTTGGTCTATTGACGGTGAGTAACTAAGTATTCCATTATCCGATTGTTTATTATATTAGTAACATTCAGTTGTAGACTTTGTGTAACATTTTATAAGTTCCTTTTGTAGACAATAACAGCAGGGCTTGCTATGAGTGGGCGTAGCCGGAAGGTAAATTGCCAACAAACCTTAGACCCTTGTTTATTCCATGTAACCTTCTGAAAATTTTGCTTGACCCATGTCCATTGATCGCAGGGATCTTCCTACTCTCCTGCAAAGCTTCCACCCCAGCCAATAGAGATATGGGCATACGAGGTCTAAATCCTCACTTCTTATGACTATTCTCAGCATTGATATTATTATTACCTCTTGCTGTTTGCCATTGTGTATTACCATTTTCAGGAACTGATCATTACATATTTTACTATCAGGGATCTCCTTTCTGCAAAATCGCCCGTGAGGCCCTTGTCGAATTAGAGTTGCCACACTTGCTACACAGGTATTTGAATGCTTGAAACTTTGGATTACACCCGTACACAAATAGCTGAATGCTCTACCGTCGGAATATTATAACCGTGCATAACACATGTATAAGTGACTGCTATCATTAGTATAGCATTACACCTGTAAAGAAGTAGCTGAATATTGTGCCATCAACAGCATGATAACAGTCCATAACCCTTGTAGTATAACATTATCAGTAACTAGTATCATCAGTATAGCAGCTAAATATTCACACCTGCTACACATCCTAAGAACAGGACCTTTGATACTATCCATATGTGTGGCATGCACAAAGTAACAAAAAGTGTTTTCTACAGCATTGCACGTGGCAGCCCCAAGCGACAAGATTTTTTCAAGAAATACGGTCTTTTCCAGGTTTTGCATCCTTGCAATTTGTGCCTTTGTTGCTAAAATTTTCCCCATGCAAGTTATCATAGCCGCAATGCGATTTACTCATACTGTCTTGGCAGGCGCCTTATATCGAGGATCCGAACACGGGGGTGAAGATGTTCGAGAGCGCCAGCATTGTAGAGTACCTGAGGGCAACATACGCCGCTTGAGAATCGCTGTTAGGTTCTTTGTCAATCCTGTGTAAACATGTCTCGAGTGTAGATATGTATTCTGATGGCTGTAGAACACAGTCTTCACTATGAAAATGGTGAAATCCTAGATGTGGTAAGGTGTAGTTCGTATCCACTGCAGCTGAGACAGTCTCTCCTCCTGAGGCCGTAGAAGATTGATTGTATTTATGCCACTGTAACTTCCATCACTACAGCTTTCGCATACCTCTACATATGTCATTTTCTCCAATACTGGGCTATATACTACTGCCCTTGTATGCATGTACGAAACATACATTAAGGGGAAACAAAAGTGACTTGGGTTTTGTTAAGAATAAATATCCCAACAAATTAGGGGATAAATCCCCGCTTAACTGGGAGGGTGCGGTTCCAACCTGGGAACCGTCATCCCGCTCCCCGACGGTTTCTTCCGAAGAAACTCCGATAGCCATCGATCTAAGAACTGCCTAATCGATGCCATCTTTATCAATCATCAATAAATATATAGATTCCATTCTTGTCTCTCGCTGTCAATCCTTTCACTTCGAACAGGTTTGTCTAAATTCACATGTATCTAGACACATTTTAAGTACTCCCTCCGACCCATATTAGTTGACTTGGATTTTTCAAAAGTTTGATGAACCTATATACTAAATAGTGTTTAGATTCATCTAAATCTTGACAAATTCAAGTCAACTAATATGGGTCGGAGAGAGTATTAGATACAAGCGAATCTAGACAAACTCAAAGTCAATGTAGACTCAAGGATTTCACAATGGCTGTGCTCATGAATGGCTTAGGTGCAGAGATGAGAGTTGGCAGAAATCAGAGTGTCACCGCATGTGTGGTATTTTAACATCATGATGACGCAAAATGTTTTGGCTAATTCGTAAAGATCAATTTCATGTGATGTTTGACATGCACAGAGGAGAGAGGAAGCCTGCACTTGTTGATCTTGACAACTCTTGTTCTGAAACTGTGCACAGAAGACTACTACACCTGAAAAGGCCAACGCACCGGCCAAGAATAAGACGACTCTAAAGACAGTTACACGGTTACACCACAAGCGACGGCCAAGAAAACGACCCATGTGAAGAAAGCTAGTACGTAATACTACATCTCAAGTGAAGGCCGAGAAAAAGACCCATGTGAGAAGACTACAACTAAGTGGAAGTAAGAAAGAGATAGAGATTGTTCTATTTGAGCCGTGTACCTCCAGTAGCGCTGCCTGCACTTGGCGCAGAAGAAAAAGGCTTCTTCATTGGCTTGGTGGCTAGAGCAACTATAATTGTTGATTGAGCTACAACTTTGCTTTGGTAAGCCATTGACATGTGTGTGAACCTATGGACAAAGATCCTTTGTTAGGTCGCGAGCCTGATTCTATTATTTTGTTTCTTTTTGTTGCAGAATAATGGTAAAATACTGCCAATTTTTTTTCTAAATGCTCTAGATAGAAGGAAATGTGTACGCTGAAGTTATGGTTAATATCTGGCCATTTCTAACACTTAGGACTTGTTTGCCAGCCGTGTTTCTAACTAGATCCATGTGAATTTTGCCAGTCCAATTCATTACCCGAAATTACACTTGTTGGCCCGTTTGGTAGCCTGGTTTGCAATCCGGTGAGCCCAAGTAAATCTGTAGAAACCCGTCGGGTCGACGAGTTTTCCGGACACGAGGGGAGGGTCGTGTTTCTTCCACTCGTGCCATCATAGAAAGCTCTCACGGCGGACCTGACCAAGAAACCTGATATGTATCCCCCAGAGCCAAACAATATGAGTTGCAAAAGGGGATTAATTAGGAAGGGGATTAGGGTGAGAGGAGTGTATTGGGTGAAGGGAGTGATTTCACCGAATTCCCCATGGATATTACACCAAAAAAAAAACTACAAACTCCCGGCGCCAAACATGGCCTTAGTGTGTAAATACAAGCATTTATTGGGAGTTTTAGTGACGCATTTTTAACTTCTATTTTGAAATTTCCCTTGATATGAATCTAATTAACCTGCAGAAGATAAATCGGATTCATGCTACGCAACTTTCGCGAGATGGGAAATTTAAAATCTCAGAAATGTATGTCTCCTTGCTTGTGTTGGTTCGGATTTCTATGAAGGGATACAACGATGAGAACCTTAAGATCGAAGAGGTCGATCTAGCGGTCCATTCACGGATCCAATAGTACTCCCTCTGTTTGGGACTATAGGTCCTACGCGCATACCTAGATTGTTAATTTGACCAATAAATTATAACTTATATATCACAAAAGTTATATCATTAAAAAATATAACCTCTAAAGTTTCTAACGATATAATTTTTATACTATATTATTTATATTTTGTTATTCAAATTAGCAATCTAGTTATCCGCGCGGCACTTGTAATCTCAAACGGAGGTAGTGAGTAGTGACAAAACCGACCACGCCAAGAGCCTGATTCGTACCAGCTCAGAGTAAATAAATAAATAAGAAAAGAAAAAAGTCGAACGCAAAAGCAGCGCAGGGCTGATGGAAGGAAACCAAATCCAGACCTCACCCATCATGGGCAACTCGTCCTCCGCGCCGGCGGCGTCAAGGACTTCCCACCACCGGGGGTGGAGCTGGGGCGCGGCCCTGGCCGGAGCCGCCACGACGGCGGCGGCGGCGGGTGTGCTGGTGTGCCGGCCGAGGGACCCGAGCTTCGAGCTCATCTCCATTAGCCTGTCCACCTTCCACTTCCGGCCCCCTGCGGCGCTGGACATCGGGCTCACCCTCACCGTCCACGCCACCAACCCCAACGTGGTCCCCGTACGGTACGACGCCTCCACGGTCTCCATACTCTACGGCGGCGCGTGCCTCGGCACCGCGCGCCTCGACGCCGGCGGGCAGCCGGCCACCTCGTGCCGCCTGCTCCACCTCCCGGCCCGGCTCGACGCCATGGAGATGGCGCACCACGCGAGGGCCATCCTCGCCGACACCGCGCGCCGGCACATGGAGCTGGACGCCCAGCTGGAGATCGTCGGCGAGGCTGCCGTGCTACTGTGGTCGCGCCGCTTCTCCGTCCGCATCGACAGCCACATCGTCGTCGACCCCGTCTTCCTCGAGGTCGTCGAGCAGGAAAACCGCTCCGAGATGGAGCTCTCCCTAGTCTGACATCTGAGTAGCGACTTGTATCGTACCACCACATGATCCTACCAAACCTCGTCATTTATTCGTGCCATGAAATGCAATGCGGCTTTCCTGTTTCTGAAGTTTGAACAATGAAATACAATACAAGCTCGAAGTTTCATTACTGAATTTCGATACTCCCTCCAACCCAAATTAGTTGACTTAGATTTCTTTAGATTTGATTATATCTAGACATAATTTAGTATTAGATTCATCCGTATCTTGATAAAATTGAGTAGATTCAAACTAATTTGGGTCGGAGGGAACAATAAAAAAATATTTGCTGCTCCACAGTATCACACAACAAAATGATACATTCTAGTATTCTACTAACTGGAACGGGTGAAGCTAAGACAGCTCGCAGCCCAGGAAACCCTAGCACAACAAGGACATCAAAGCCAGAAATCTGATGTCCTGGTAATAACAAATAAGATAAGATTACACTGCACACAGAGGCGTATACAACCATCATCTCAGTTGATTGTCGCAAGCGGCGAGCGAGGGATGAGCGACGGCTTGGGCTCCTTGCTCGATTCATAGGGGTGGTTCTCGCGGAATTCATCCATCAGGGACTCGATAGGCATCGCTCGAAGCGACTCGATCGCGCCTTTGCTCGGAACTTCTGGCTCGGATCGCATGGGAGTTTCGCCGGTTGGCTCATAGTCCTGCACAAAACAGCATTGCATCGTTTAGAGGATCTAAGAATAGTTAACGATGCACACTGGACTTGGGCCACTTGGGGAGAAGGTAATAGCTCTTCAAAGGATTTTGATCATACCCTGTAGCGGCTTTGGAAAGTCTTCTCCGCGTGCGAGTTCACACCTGCAGCCTGGACAGAGTGGTTCTCCTGCAGGTGCTCTATCTCTACCAAATGTTCTTCCACCGTTGACACCACTCTCGACGATGAATTGCGTGCCTGGTCTAGTAGATCTGAGGCAAAGAGGCAAAAGCAGGTCAAGATTAGACGGGGAACTCCATGGCAGTGCATAGCAATCAGATCGGGCGCTTAGAAATTACTGTCAATGTCCTGCAGTATTTCTTTGCTACTGTCCGATGCTTGCTCTTCAGCCAAGGCACGAGATGATGCGACGTCCACCTCGTGTTGCTTGTTGTTTTCGATTGCTCCCCTGAAACATCCAGACTCTGAAGCTAGTTAGACTCCAAGATTGAGGAAATATAGGAATAACATAATGGCTATTCAGAGATGTGCTATTTTTTTCTGAAATTATGCACTAACATGCCAATCTGGTACCAAAACTGCCTTAAATAAAGCAAACTTAGATCAAACCAGCATGAAGAGTGCTAAAGCAAATTGGCTTCTATCTTATATACATACAGTGAAATCAGAGAAAACGACCACCTAGAGCAAAACATGCCTGACAAGGTAAAGAGAACAAATCTACTTGCCTGACAAGTGCTTCAACTTCAGCCACTTGTTTTGTGCACAAATCGTTAACTGCTGCATGGGATTTTTTCCATTGCTGAGCAGCAGAGTCAACAGTGCATGCGCTGGACAGGTCCAATACATATCATTAGTTAGAGAAGTCCAATCAGATTAAAAGATTCATGAAAATACTGAGACATTTCATGGAACGGTTCAGGCATACCACTCCTGCATAATTGTTTCCATGCGACAATGCTTAGCTGAAGAGAAGCTGGAGCCAACTTTGCTGTCATTCTCCGCTTGCTCTGCAAACATCTCCCACTTTCTCTTGGCATCCTTCGTGACACCCTCCATAGCAGACGTGTGCTCATCCAGAAACGTCTTGTTTCCACGAGCAGCATCACCAAGAGAGTTTAATCTAACATCCACCTGCAGGAAACACACATCAGGTGCATTATGATTTCCATAGCACTATTGACCAGTCATGAGCCAAAGAATACCCAGACAGTAACATGCTACTACACACGCACCAGCTCTCTTTGCCGAACAATGTGTTTAGACACCAAACTGGTGATATCCGCCAGAAGCCTTTGTTCCTCAGACTTTGATTGCTCCTGCACGGAGTGAATGTATTAGTTAGATTCACCAACAAAATTCTGCCAATGAGTAGTGAGCAGAAAGGGGGATGAATCACCTCATAAGCCTTTTGAAATTCTTCAAGGCTTTTGACCTGCACTTCATGAGTGTGATTCGAGTGATTCTGCAACTTGGACGTTTCCTCCATGTACTTTTCAAAGAGCCCAAGAATGAAGCTGGACATGTCCTTCGTCCTATCCAAACTGATGCAGAAACTCTGTTCGGCAACAAGAGCAAAGTTTAACTTGGAGCTGATCATAGCTAAGATATACTAAAAATCTGTAAACAGTTGGATCAAGTCACTGACATCTCGCAATTCCTTAGTGAAATGCGCCAGTTCACTACGATGGTCGGCTAGCAAACTCTGGATATCAGAAAATATCTTCAATGCCTCTCCCTCGACACAAGCTAGAAGCTGTCAGCAAAATATTCCCATCAGCCTAATAGAAGACAAGGGTGCGCGTATGGGCAAAAGGAAAAAGGAATTTGTGTTTGTTAAAAAGGTGGACAAATCACATGCCTGGTCAAGACTGCAACAGCTTGCTGCAGAAAGAGATGATACATCCTCCAACGTAGAATTTGTGTTTGCTTTATGCAGGAGCACCATATTTTGAAAAGATTCCATATGCGACATATACAATGACTTTGAAGCTAAAACCTTCTTCTTTATCTCTGATGTAGCCTTCAAATATTAAACCAAAAGGATAAATGACATGCAACATTGAGCCAGAGACCAGACAGTTATTGTGTAAAATTATATTAGACATGCAGATTTATGCATAATTAATACGTACCATGTCATGGGAATCAACACAAGATTGGCATAGGTCTTCCACAGCTTTAAGGTGTTTGTTTTGTTGATCTATCGATGCAGTGAGTGTACTGGATAGAATATCCAACTTCGACGCAAGGTCGGCTTGGAACGAGTTAACCACCGACCTATTTGCAGCACTAAGTTTATCTCCTCTAGCTATTTTTGAATGCAATGATGCATTATCACGGCTAGATTTTTCCAGTTCTGATCTTAGAACACAGGCTTGATGTGCTAAAGCATTTTCTGCAACAATGCATTAAAATACAGTTAGAACTAACAAAAGGTGTTTTGCAAGAATGTAATGTGTGATATAAAATCAAACCTGCTTTTTTCTGCTCAGAGATAATGAACTCTTTCTCCTTCAGATTATAATGGGCATGTTTTAAATCCTCTTTTGTCGTTGAGAGTAGGTTGCTTGTATGGTCCAGGCATTTCTGTGGTACAAGCTATTAATCTTACAGCATAAAAAACATAAAATGATCATAACTAATCAGGAAAATATTATTTACCTCCGTGGCTTCGAGCTTTTTTCTCAATTCAGCAGAATGTTGGAGCTCGGAGTCGTATTTTTCTTGCAGATCACTGATTTGCTGAAACCAAAGCAAAGCACTGATTTCAAACAAAAAATAAACATAAGAGTCACATTATTTTCAAGCAAGCTGAGTACTTTCCCAACCTTCTGGTTTGTTTCCAAAGAGACAGTCATCTGCTCAATTTGATCAGCCATGCCCTTCAAAAAAATACAGGAAAAGTTAATCGAGCAAAAGGTACAATGAAACTGTTGCAGATAAATTTTGTTGAAGAAAAAACTTTAAAGATATGCAATACAGATCTGATTAAACCTACTTGTTGGGGTCTAAATTTTACACTACAGTTTTGTAAAAGGTAATTTTGATTTTTCAAGAATGGAAAAGGAATATGCCAGCTTCAATTCAAATAGATTTGAGAAATCGTGTCAATAATACCTTCCTCTCGTTCTCCTCGGCCTGGTATCTGTCTTTTGGAATGTATACCCCAACCTTTTCGCGTGCAGCATAGACCTCTGCGAATAAGTCAATATTTGTGAGGTCATTCTGCAATCATCTGAATCGCATAAAATGGCGTGTGGGTTCATTAGGTACCTGCTTTAAGTCTGTCTATTTCTCCATAGAGATCTTTGATTAATGTTGATTTCATCATTTTTTGGTTAACCTGTGATAGACAATTCCAGTAATTAATCATATGGTCAAGTAAAATTAAATGGTGCTGACACACCCAAAATTCAGTTTATGGTGTTCAAATCTTTATAACTCATGAAACATCCACTCTCAAAATGGGATAAAATGATGCCGATTTACCTCAGGCCTGTTTTTTATGCTCTTTGCCCGGTGTGCGTAATCTAATGTACTCAATGTCTCCTCAAGACAATGTACAGAAGGTGAAACAGTAGCAATAATGCAAGTTTTTGTTCTTCCTCCCAGTGAATCACGAAGCAACCTTGTGAGCTTACTGTCTCTGAAAGGCAAAGAGTTTCACATTCAAGGTAGGAAAAGAATTACTGTGTGCAAGAATCCTTGAAGCACTGATGCTTACCTGTATGGAACATGTCCAAGGTGCTCAACCAACGCTGTGATGACCCGGCCTAAAGTAAGCAAGCTTTTGTTTATTTCACCAGCCTCCCTCGCTCGGCCCTACAATCAAAAGAAAATGTCTGAGGTTTCCATAGAATTGCCATAAGATTTTATTCTAAATGAAATAGTAGCATCCAAGTTAATTTTACTGTATGATGTACCTCCCTAGCTCCAGAACGAGAGATGTTCTCAGACCCAGCCAAATCAACCAGATTTAACTTCCCACATTTTATCAATTCTTCTCCTTCGGGGGTTGCCTCTTTTATGTGAATTGTGATAGAGAAAAGCGAGTGCGAACGACTGAAATATTACAGGTGGAATTAAGCACTTGGTTTATTTACATAAGGGCTAGAGAATAATAGAAGAAATCAAGAAAAGGCGTGAAATTAAACCTCGATTGCTTGTTCAAAAGGGTCTCTGCCGTGCGGCGCTTCGCAGATCCTCTTTCCAGAAGAGAGAATATTTCGTTACAGTTGGTGACTATTTCTTCCTCCAAACCTCTCACAAGCACCCCACCTTTCCCGTCCTCCATAAGCGGTAACGCTTTCTTCTGCCGCTCTTCCAGGGCAACCTTAGATATCTCCTCTGGTGCAAGAAGATCCGTGATTTCCTCATTGTACAGCTCCAAAAATGTGACTTTGACACTGTACTCAGTATTCTGCCTCTCCAGTGTATCAAATATCTGCTTAACAGCTCTGGGTATGACCCCAGCATCTGAGGGTAACTGCCCGTCCGGTCCACTCTGCAGGCATTTAAACAAGGTACCAAACAACTGAGTAACCCCAAGCTTGATACATAAACAGTGTGAAAGACAACAACAAAAGACATGCTTGCCTTGGCTCTTCGGCACTCTCCTTCCATGGTATAAGTCTTCCCCGTGCCGGTCTGGCCATAGGCAAAGATGGTGCAATTAAACCCCTCCAGTACCTCATTCACAATAGGAATGATGGCTTGATCATACAAGTCTCTTTGCCTAGCTGTTGGCCCAAAAACCTGCAAATGAAAATGGGGATTTACGTCAGAGCTCTGCACTGAGCAAGCTACCATGAAATGGGATGCATGTTCTCAGCCACTCCCACAAGCATCAGCAGACAGTGGAGATTAACTAAACATGCTAGATTAACTAAACACTCCCAGTTTTGTCAGGTGTAATGCAGGTTTTAATTTGCACACGACGCGACCCCCAAGCTCATTCAGATGCGAACACTAGTTGCAACAAACCCTAGGCACCAAATACAGTCGAGCTAACACCACTTAATCACCGTAGCAACCACTAAAAATACACGAAGAAAAGCACCATCCGAACCTTGTCGAACGTGAAGACCCTATCGATCTGCTTTGCCGCAATGGTCTGCGTAACGGCGACCTCCCGCTGGTAGTCGTTGCAGGTGACCACCTGCGGCGCGTTGCTCCTTAGTTCTTCGTCGCTGAACGGCCTGCGCGGAGGAAGCACACCAAGGAGGTGGTTAGGGCCGCAGATCTGGGGAGGGGAGACCCCGGGAGGGCGGGCGGCCAGTCGCGCGGTGCCGGCGGGCGTACCTGCAGCGGAGGAGCACCTGGACGTTCACCGCCTTCTCCTTGTCCGCCCGCGACGACATGGCGGGCGGGCGCGACGGCGGCGGCGGCGGCGGCTTCGGAGATTTCAAAACTTCTCCCGTTCCGCGGTGAAGCGTCGTGGGGATTTGGAAATTTTCGGTGTGGAGCGGGGCGGTGGTGTGGGGTTGGGAGAATGGGGATTTCAAAATTTCGGGGGAGTGGGCGAGAGTGAGATGGGGAGCGTGGCTTGCCAGTGGCTTTATGCGGGGGCCGGGGCGGCACATTGCCCCCAGCCGTGGGATCTGATGGGTCCAAGTGTTCGAGCCCTGATGGGCTTGGGCTGCAAACCACACAGCCTGTTGATCTTTTTTTTTTCTCCGTGCAAAAAAAAAATCTTGTTTTTTTAACCGAACTAGTGTTTTTTTTGTGGGTTGAATGAACTAGTGTTACTATGTTAGCCATGGTTTTAGGTATTTTAAGCATCAACTTCTCAAAAATGAAATTGTATTTAAGCATCATTGAAAAGATCGTATGGGCACCTAAAGGAGGGAGGTGAATAGGTGTTACTTCAAATTTTACTCTTTTTTAATTTAGGGTTTGACACAAAAAGATAAATTCTCTAGATATGCAAGTAAGATGAATTTACCTATATGTCACACTAGCACAACTAACTAAGCAAGAGCAAGATATAAGTGAAGTGCAGTAAAGGATAGATGTAACCCAAATGAAGCACGCAGAGACACGAGGATGATTTCCCGCAGTTCCTTCCTTTTGAGGGGAAGTACATCTGCGTTTGGAGAGGGGGTGGTTTCAAACCACCAACGCCACTAAAGGCCTCCCTTATTCTCCGGAATCTCACCCCAAAGGGATCGATTCACTCTTCCACTATATCGGTAACCTTCAAGGTGAAAACCGGCACCTTTACAATAAGTTCAAGGCACATATCCACAACTGAATTGGAGGCTCATGAATGCAAGCAAGTTGTCATAACAATCAAAGACAAGCTTGTAAGAACCAAATCAAGAAGTAGGGTTTCCAATGAAATACTATAGCAAGGGGCCCTCAAGTGAATGAGGGGGGAAATGAAGATCTCTTTTGGTGAAGCTATAGGTCAAGGCCTCCTCATTCGATTCTCCAAATATCGGGGAATTTGGATGGTTGGAGGGAGATATATTGTTGATTTGGTGACTCAAATATGGGTGTTCTTCTTTTTTGAAAACGAGAAGCTTGAGGTAGCGGATGAAGTCCCCTATTTATAGGCCCACTTGTTTCTGACCGTTTCCTGCCTGTTGGGGAAATTCCACACTGGAGATTCTAGTCCATCTCCGGACCCCTATACAAATTGTCCTACACCCGGTCTTGATGATCGCCCGGGAGACTTGGCCGAAACTCTGGCCCTGAGAACACCGGAAACTCTAGACTTTGCACACCGGAGTTTCCAGCCCGTGAATTTACACCAAAGTTTCCGAAAAATATTCGGCTTGTCTCCGGACCCCTAGTCAAACTGTCCCTGAACATCAGCTTTGGTCTGCACCGAAGTTTTGAGCCGAAACTCCAGTGCACACCGGAAACTCCAGTCTTTGCACACCAAAGATTCCGATCTGGACTTTCCATGAAGCTTTTGTTTCAGCCAGGGATATTTCCAATATGTCGCGGACTTTTCAATTTTCAGTAGATGAACCTGACATAATTAGCACACGGTAAAAAGTGTCCTCAACTTGTTAACAAACACCAAAACTGATTAAGACAATAAATGTCCTTTTAATCTTCCCCTTTTTGGTGTTCGATGACAACAAGAGGTTTTGCATAAAATTCTTTAAATAAGAGACATGGTTATGCTCTCCCTGACAATGCGCAGCAAGATATACATGTAATACAAAGCATATCAGGGAATAGAAAGTAAAGGCTTGCATAAAATAGAGAGATTACCACATGAGTCTTTACCATTACAATAATAAACTGGGCATAGCATGTCCATATGCAAAGGATAGTTTCACAAGAACCGAGTGAAGCAAATGTTCGAATTTTAAGATAAAAGGGGATAAGCAAATAAGAAGCAACCTAATGCTAGTGCCCAACCTATGTAAATCTCGGATGATCCTAGTAGACATATTCTCCCTCTTTGGCATCGAGACGCCAAAAAGGGAAAAGACCAAGCTATAGCCCCAAAGGAATCACTCATAGTCATCGTCGTCATCATCCTCATCCTCTTCCTCCTCATAGTCATCACCACCACGTGGAGTCTTGGGGCCTTTGCCTCGAGGAAGTACCCTAAGAAGCAAAGCCAAACTTGACCTCTGAGAAGGTCTTCCAAGCAACCAGGTTGTTGTGCTGAGCATTTCATGCGCCAAAGGAGAGAGTGTGATCAAATTCCACAGACAGTTCAACCCCATGCTCATCAGTGTATTTTGCATTTCCTTCCTCTTCACCTTGAGCCTTGATCTCCTTAAGGAGCTTCTAAATTATGCGGCTGCTTTGATAAGAGGCATGTTGCTCCTTGCGAATATCCACATTTATGTTGTTGGGTTCGCGGCATAGAAAACAAAAAAAATTCTATGATATGAACAACTGAGCACCAAGATCTATCTATCTATATACAAGCAACGGGTGGATATACATCCATAGAAAACTTACCCTCGAAGACCGACAAAGCGTTATGATATTGATTCTCGTGGATGATGTAGTCGTTCACTTGCCAATCTCAAGATCGTGATGAAGTCCAATAGGTCCAGCACCAGCAAGTCCAACACCGTAAAGCAGTGGTGCATTCGTGATCGCACACACGTCTGGTACCCCGACAACCTTCGAGTCCTTACTCCAACGAAGCAGCGAAAGCAGCAAATCCATGTTCCAGAAAAAGCCATCGGGAACATGTATCTCGCTAAGTCGAGACCAAAGGGAATATTCTAGAGGGGAGAGAGATCCTTCGTGAGGAGGTGTTCGATGAGAGGAGGATAGGGGGCCTTTATAGGGAGACGGGAGGCAGCCAAGGGCCATGGCATGGTGGCCATGATGGCTGCCCCCATCTCTTCCTCATTCATGTGGGTGGAGCTCCCACTCATATAAAAAGCCTCCACTCATATAAACATGCCTCCACTCAAAATTCCACTCACCTCCATTAAATTTTCACCAAATTTAATGCAATCTCTCATTTAATAGAACTCTTTTATTTATTTTACTAACAAATTCTTTAATTACATTGATTAACAAAAATTCACATAAAACCCCTTGCAACATTTTAATATCACATGCAGAACCAATTTCAACAATTTCACCCAAAACAATTATGATGTCCATTGAAATAATTATAGCGCTTTAATATTATTTCTCTAGCATCTTATTTGCTCCCAATGGTGTCGTTATCCCTTAAGTGTGTCATCCTACGGTTCGCGAGTAATGCAGACATGATCGAGACCCCTCTCCGATCAATAATCAGTAGCGAGACCTGAAGATCCGTACTGATTCCCACATATTCAACGATGACTTCTTGTGATCGTGCAAACCTTTAACATTATAACTAAATCCCTTTGTCTCGTGATATTTTACATGTACGAGATTCAATCATCAGTATCCCCATACCTAGTTTGATCTTGTTATCAACATGTACTCTTTTCTTGTTCCTGTGATATAACATTCTAGTGACCCCCATCACTTGCTTGCAAGCTATATCAACGTGATATCACCGAGAGTGCCCGGAGTATATCTCTCCATCATTTGGATGGATAAATCTCACTATTGATCCATGCGCCTCTACAAAACACTATCGGAGTATTTGAACCCACCTTTTATAGTCACCCCGTTACGGTGTGACATTTGATGTTATCAAGCTACTATTTTTGTGTGAGTGATTGACATGATCTCATGGTCTAAGGACTAAAGTTACTTGTAATGATGTTATAGCAATTTAAACATAATGACTTTGATCGTATTACTATACTTCGGATGAATGTTCATCACATCATTCCACCAATGATGTGGCCTTGTTATTAACAACATCCAATGTCCATGATCAGGAAATCTTGGTCATGTTGTTAATCAACGAGCTAGTTTATATGAGAGGAATAACTAGGAACACTTTATTTGTTTATTAAACACACATGTATTAATGTTTCTAATTAATACAATTATAGCATGCAAAATAAAAATTTATCATAAACAAGGAAAAAGATAATAATCACTTTATTATTGCCCCTCAGGCATATTCCCTTTAGTCTCCCACTTGCACTAGAGTCAATAATCTAGTTTAAAAAACTTACGTATTCAACACCTATGGCTTTCTGGTGTTGTATATACGCGTTTTCTAGTGGTAAACATAATCTCCGGATCTGACACTTTCATGTCTGTGTATTTGCATGTCTTTGTGTCTCTACGCATCACTCATTCTCTAATGAGATGTCATTGTATAAATTTGGTTATTTGGTGAGACCTTTAGTTCCTTAGGGTTAAATCATGTCGGTACTATTATCGTACAATATATCTTCATAGTGTTAGCCCGTTGTGAACTACACCTAGTTTGATGACAAACTACTTGACACAAATGCCCTCTTTTGCTTCTACAATAGCAGTCATATACCTAGCCTTTTGTTATGTATCCGTCATAATATATTAACTTTAGAACTCATCCAAATCCATCATGAAATCTCCTTTCTATTGCATTGTGCCGCCCATAGTTTAAACTGAGATAAACTTAATTTGTATCTTGTGACAAAACTAGTATCAGCGTAACACTTTACAGTGAACTATTTGTCTATTTGTCACCTCTACATAAATAACATATTCTTAGTTCTTCCAAAGATCGTAAAAATATCTTTACTATCGTCCAATGATCATATTCTGATTCATTCTGGTATATGCTCATAACATTTAAAGCATAGGACAAATCTTGATTTGTACATATCATGGTATGATTGATCAAAACATTCATGTGATTTCACTCACCAAGTGTCAAAATACATTAATCTTGTTTCACGTACTTCACCAAGTGTCAAAACATTTTAATCTTGATTTAATATTTTCCATGCGGCAAGAACATTCTTGTTGTTTCCATATTAAACTCATTCAATATCTTATATATGTACGTCTAGCACAACCATTTTGGCACCTCAATCTATCCATATAGACATGGATGCATAATATTTGGGTTATGCCTAAGTCTTTTATCAAAATCAAATTTTAATGAAATTCTTAACCTGTGTCAAATAAAAGATACACCATTTTCAATCAGCAATATGTCTTTCACAGAATGTATTAGAAATATGGCTCAGGGATCCCACTAAATTTCTTGCAAATGCAAGCATATTCATCGTCTCCGATGAAATTAAACTCTTTTAATAGTTTCATCACGATGAATATTCCAACTCCGCTATGCTTACTTCAACCATTGAAGTTTGCATGCCCTTTTTAGCATCCTTTAAATTAACAAAACCCTTTGGACTATGTCATGTACACGTCCTAGGTAACCATTGTCGGGGGTATAACCCCCGGTAGGGTCTCGAGAGGGGAAACATAGCGCAGATGGGTTGGCTCCGAGTAAAGAAAGAACCAGGTCGGGTAAGAACGGCCGGGTAAGATAAGCATGAAAGCCGACATACAAACTATGACGGCCCGCATAGGACAAAGTTGTAACCCTTGCAGGAACCAACGAGCCGAGTCAACCGAGGAAGGGCCGAGTCAAGGAGGACACGTGGCACCTTTCCGAGTAAGGTTCAGGAGAGACCATGGTAAAGCATGGTCAAAAGAGGAGGGCGACGCCGGGTGACACAAAAGGAGCCGGGTGACGCCCAAAGCATGCGCTGACGTACAAAGTAACATCATGACGCCAAAAAGAACAAGAAGAAGCGTACCAGAAGACCGTTAGCTGTCAAGCTTTATGGATCGGGCCTCTGGGCTTAGGGCAAGCCCATGACCCGGCCCATATTGTAGGGACCAAGATCCAAACAGTAAACCCTAGAACCCAAAGGGGTATAAGCTAGCTAGCACTGCCTATATAAGGGAGGGCATAGCAGTAGTAGAAGGAGGTTGGACCAAGTAGGGAACTAGTCCTGTGAACTCTAGCCTAAACAGCTCAAGGAGCACTTGTAATCTTTGGGGTATCAATCGAATTGCCAATTTTGGGGAGTTCTTCTTGTTCTTCGTGCATGGCTCGACCGTGTACTCCCTCCCCGGTGACCACAAGCACCCATTCGGCCCCCAACTTAAGCCTACCCATGGCATCTGCCGTGCCACCACCACGATAGTTGGCGCCCACCGTGGGGCTGAAGCAGGTGCTTGATGGAGTCTTCATCCGGACGGGCAACATCATCGCCAAGACCGGCGAGCGCGTCTACTCCGGCCTCATCCAGAGGTTTGGAGCGCTCAACTTCATCAGCGACAACGCGGGCTGCTTCGGGACCAAGTCGTTCCCTATGGGTGGTCGCTTCATCAAGTTCGGCGAGCACCAGGTCTATGTCACGGTGCGCGTGGAGCGCGCATATCCTGAGCACATCGTCCTGGCACCGGATCCTCCAACGGCTCCTGTCGCGGGAAAAGCACGTCAACTTGTCTCCATGGAGGTAATGATGATAGCCCCAAATCCCGCAGATCCTCCAGTAGTTCTAGTGGTGAATGAGAACGCAGAGGGAGGAAATCATGAGGAAACGCCAAGGGCTACAAGAACAGCAAAGGCGCCGCTGGAAAAACTAGAGAACATAGCTAGGAGCAAGAGGGCTAAGGAGCTACAGGAAGCGATAGACAAGTTGGCAGAGCCAGTTGCACATGCAACTGACCCGGCACGTGTGCAAGCCGAGTTGGAGGAAGCCAGGATAAAAGTCTTGGAGAAATCCAAAGAGCTAGCACAGTTACAGCAGGACGTGGATATCACCATCCGAGAGCTTAACTCGGCAAATCGAGTCAAGGACGCAAAGAACCGGCTTGATGCAATGAGATTGAGAGGAAAGAACCTCAACGAAGATCTGGTAGATGCGACATCGAAGATAACACCGGAGAACAGCAATGATACGGCCATGCGTCCAACGTACAACACAGCAGCAACTAATCCGCGAGCAGCAGAAGCAGCAATGGCAGAATTACCCCACTTGGAGGGGGAAGCAAAGAAAAGGCAGCAAGAACGAGTCAATGAGTTAGTAAAAGCAGCCAGCATGCTGAATTACAGAGCAAATCCGGGTATAGCAGGGAGGTCACAGCTAGTTCACTCGGCGACTCCTGTCCCAGCAAGATCGGTTGGGCACACAGCAACCTCACCCGGAGCGGCGCTTAGGCCGAGAAAAGAAAAAAGTATGGATTTTGGAAGAAATAAGCAGATGGTCGCCTATGATCCGGTAGTGGTTCAAGGAAACCCGGCGCATGCGCAAAGGGCAAAAAGAAATAATCCCCGAGAAAATAAAAACCAGGAAAAAAATTGGTAGAGAAATGACAACGGAGGGCAAAATTTGCGCCTCATGCTAGGCGCGGGACTCACTCGGCAGGAGGAGGAAATCCAGCTCCGAATAACGCACCAGCTCAGCCGGAAAGAAGACAGCAAAGAGCGGGAAAAGCAGTTCAATAGCCTGCTGACCCGAACGCGAATAAGTATAATGATGGTTACTCGGCTATGGTAAATGACGGGTATGAACTGCCGGATCATGCATATCAAGCAATGGGAGCAATATTCGGAGGCAGGAACCTTCAGCCGGATGATGCAAGGCTGAAGCTTGACCGCATAAAAATGGCAGAGATAATTGAATCGCAAGGTCTGCAGGGTCCACCGTGCTTTGGCCCAAGGATCATGAAGGAGCCACCGGTGCCAAATTTCCAGCTGGCCAGAGGGACAAAAACGTATGATGGAAGCACAAAGCTAGAGGACTGGCTCATAGATTATGGAACCGCTGTGAAGATCGCGCAGGGAAACTTGAGATGGGCAGTACGTTACGTGCCGCAGATGCTGGAAGGACCAGCTCGGGTATGGTTGAACAATTTGCCACCCGGAAGCATCAACAGTTGGATCGATTTTCACGATGCTTTCGTGAGCAATTTTACGAGCACTTACAAGAGGCCGAATCGCCCACAACAACTAGCAATGTGCAAGCAAAGACCGAATGAGACAAACAGGGAATTCCTCACAAGGTGGTGTACGATGCGTAACTCTTGTGAAGGGGTAATCGAGTCACAAGAATCGCATGGTTTGCACAAGGATGTAGACATAGAAGTGTGCTGTGGCAAAGGTTACAAAGAGATATGTCGGCAAGCCTGGCAGAGACGATAAGAATCACTGACTCGTATGCGTTAGGAGATCCGACTCAACTGCTTCTCATGTCGGCAGACGGGATGACTGAGACTCAGATCTATGACGCTGCCGGGTTGCAAAGGCACCAGGAAAGATCCGAATACAGAAGCAAGAAAAGGTACGAAAGACCAGATTACAGATATGGTTCGACTCAGGTTGCGGCTGTGAGTCAGGATCATCCAGACGCTGGAAGCAGTCAACATCAAAGGACAAATGGTCAACAACAATGGGTGCCAAAGAATGACGGCAAAAGGCCATACGATCAGAGGAAGCAGTATCAGGACCGACAAAAATACACCTATGAGATGATGTTGGATCATCCATGTAAGTTTCACACGCCTAGTCCGATTAAACCAGCCAATCACACGACGAGGCAATGCACTTGGTTTCAGAAGGGAGATAGAGTGAACTCGCCGCATAAGCAGCTTCCACCACCTCCCCCTCCACCAATTACAGGAGGAAATGCTCAAGCAGTAGGAGCAGATAACAGATATGAAAACAGGCAGCCGAGGTATCAGAATCAAGAAAGAAGAGAAGTTGTGCACCAGGTGCACAATCCAAGAGGTGACGATGCTCATGTCGGCCACGGAACCAGAAATTAGTACAGAGAACATCACCAGAGCTATGTTGTCTTTGTCACAGAGCCAAATGACAAGAAGATCCAGCAACGGCGAATGATGGAAGTGAATGCCACGATGCCGACAGTTCCCAAGTACATGCATTGGCCTGAGCAAGAAATAACTTGGAGTATAAAAGATCACCCCAAGATCATGCCAACCCCTGGAGGATACGCTCTGGTTTTGGATCCAACATTCATGGGCCCAGATATCAACGTGAAATTTTCAAAGGTATTGATCGATGATGGCAGTAGCATCAACATCATGTACAAGGATACCATGCTCAAGTTAGGCATTACCATGAACATGCTGGAGCCGACTAAGACAACTTTCCACGGTATCGTGTCGGGACTGTCCTGTGAGCCAATTGGCAAGATCTGGGTCGACGTCTTATTTGGCAACAGAGAAAATTGTAGCACTGAAGCTATATAATTCGAGGTGGTAGATTTGGTCAGCTCATATCATGCCTTACTCGACAGGCCGGCTATGGCAGAGTTCATGGCTACTCATCACATCGCTTACTTGAAGATGAAGCTGCCAGGCCCATGTGGGGTGATCACAGTTGAAGGGGACTACAAAATATCTATTGCTTGTGCCTCAGCCGGATCTTCACTGGCCGAGTCACTCGTCATATTACAAGAGAAAAGTCAAATGTTGGAAGTGGCAGCATTGGCCAAAGCAGCACAAATGTCTGTTGGGGGTATGCTATATGGGTATCCTCATAGCATGTCTCTTATCCGACTAACCCGGGTGGCCCATAGTCGGTAGCATGGCCTGTGGCCTGCTGGGCGGCCCAGTTAGGTGGATCCAGAAGGGAGGCCCATGCCGGATAAAGGAAGGCTACGGTGGAGTCACCAACGTACCCGGAGCCTTGGAGTGCAAGATACACAAGACTAGTAATAGACGGTGTAGAACTCTGTAACCTGTCCGGCTAGGACTTTTCCCTGTAACCCTAGGACCTGGAGACTATATAAGTCAGGCCTATGGGAGCCTTTAGGGCACGATAACTTAGACTCTCTAGTCACCTCGCACAGCGAACCTATCTCTGTAACTCGGCGTATTGCCATTATAGTGATTTATAGCAGGAGTACGATTCCGCCACCGTTGTGGGATCTGAACCTGGGTAACCTGTGTTACCTCGTACCCGTCAACCGTCCGCCTTACCCCACTTCTCTAAACACGCACTGTGAGGACCCCTCCATGGCGTACTCGTTGGCAATACCACGACAGTTGGCGCCCACCGTGGGGCAAGAGGCGCTTCAGGCTCTTCAGCGGGCGAGGACCAAGATCTTCGCGGGAATCGGCGAAACCGTAGCCATCGGTCGCGTTCTCTTCTCCGGCAACGTTCCGATCGTCCCTCCCGACGAGTTCTGGATCCTGGCGAAGACGAACCCTACGCGATGTTCGATCGTTCCTATCGGAGACATCCACCTCTTCATCGGCGAAACCGACTCGGGCTCTAGTTCACTGGAAGTCGGAGGAGCGTCAAGACCCGCACGGACCGCCTACGGGCAAGATACGCTCGCGGAAGGATTGATGTCGGATCTCTCTTCGGAGTTTGCCGGCAAAGATCGGAAAGCATCGAGACCCGCACGGACCGCCTACGGGCAGGATACGTTCGCGGAAGGATCGATGTCGGATCTCTCCTCGGAGTTTGTCGGCAAAGATCGGAAAAATTCAAGACCCACCCAAACCGCCCCCATGGAGGATATAAAGGTGGAATATCACTGCAAATCCGCCGGCTTTGTCCGTGCGTCTGGACAGTAGAGATCCAAGTTCGTCGGCGTGGTTACCATCTTCGATCTGGCGCGCTGCGTTCAGAGAGAAGGCGAAAACTCCCGCGATTACCTGGCCAGGTGGCTCCCTATACGAGCCAATCTGGCCCACTACCCCAATGATGATGCTATCTATCACTTTGTGGAAGGACTGGACCATGGAATGCTTCTCCGACATTCTCTAAGGCGGCAGCAGGCGTCAGGACGCCTTACCTTCGAAGGTATGGTGAACACCGTCAACAACTACGCGGAGGCCGAAGCGGCAGCTCAGACAGCGCTTGCGCTCATTGACGGAGCCCCTCCGATTCAGCCACCACCACCGCCTCCGGCCGCCATCATCACAGCAGCAGCACCACCTCCAGTCATCGTCGAGGCTGTTGCACCTCCACCGCCCGTCATCGAAGAAGACCTGGCACCCTCCGACTCTGTCATTGACGCACTTTATGCTGATTTCAGTGCAGATTCAGAAGAGATGGACTTCAGTCCAGAAGAGCTAGACTCCGCTATGCAGGAGATGGAGGAGGAGTACTTGCGCGACAAGCAAGCTAATAATACCGTCATGTCCCGAGGGGTGTTCGTCACCATTGGGACAGCGATGGATGAAGACCAACCCGGGCAAGTTCCGCCTACCGCACTGGAAAAGGGGAAGGGGCCACTTATTGCTGCCGACGATGATCGCGCAAAGGTCATGCCTCCTCCGCCTAACCCAGTGCAGCAGCCGCAGGAACTCGGCACCGGCCCGAGTAACAACAACACCGCAAACTTGCCGCCTCCAGCATCCACGTCGGCAGCAGCCCATGTTACTCCAGCTGATAGATTGATGTATGACAATATCCTCGTCGAGCCACTAACCGTTGCTCATATCCGGAACGTGACTCAGCTTGACGAGAAACGCCAGCAGCTGCTGGAGGAGAAGTCCATAGAGAAAGCTAGAGCAATGGAGGCCGAGTACAAGACTCTGCTACAGCAGCAGAAGGCTAGAAAGCTCCGGCTCGCGTCATCAATGATCCTGGTGTACGGCGCAACCTAGGATGGGCTCCCTCGAAGCCGGCACAAGCCAAGCCATACATTGATAGCGAAGGCAAGCAGGTGATGCCCACTCCACTCCTTAACCTCGCCGTCGCCAAGACCCTTCTGGAGCAGGATAGATTGCCCGAGGCAGTAGAACAGGTCTATGACCTAGTGGACAAGGCGGTAAAGCAGCAGGAAAAGGCCACCTCTCAGAGGCTTGAGTCTGACCCAGCGCTCTGCCGATCTAGCCAGTACAAACCGCCAAGGGACAGATCTCCTCAGGATTTCGGATCACAGATGGGTTCATCAGAACGAAGACAGAGGGATGCGCGCAATAGGAAGGATGCTATCCCCATATCATCCGACCACGGAGAAAAAGCCCGACCTCGTCGCCCATTGCCACTGCCCCGATCCCCCCGACATCACGAAAATTACAAGGCTCACCATCGTACGGATATGCCCCCACCAAAAAGCAGTGCGGCATCGTCATCCGCGACAACGTGGCACGGACCCGTCATGATGAAGAGCGCCACCAAGGACACAAGAGCAGGTCACACTACGACCCTCCGTGTCCGACAGGCAACCGTGAAAGGCGTGGGGCATCACAGGAGGGTAACAGCAAGAAGGCTAACCCACCGCCACCTCCGCCTCCGTCGCCGCCAAGCAGTCACCATGATGGAAGAGGCACGCGTCGTTCACGCAGCCCGTCCCCTGTTGACAACAAAAAGAAGTACCCGGAGCCGTACGATGCACGTTCACGGATCGATAAGATCCACGAGGCCCGGGAAGGACCATACCTAGGACCATGTTGCTTTGGACCTGCAATACGGTCCGCAAATTACCCCAAAGGTTTCCGGATTGACAAGACCATCAAGCCCTATGACGGCACCGCCAAGCCCGCCACATGGTTGCAGGACTACGGCAACACGGTGGAAATTGCCGGAGGCAACCCCAACGTCGTCGTCAAGTACCTCCCGTTAATGTTGGCGGGCACGGCCCGTCAATGGATTGACGACTTGCCAGAGAGATCTATCTACAACTGGCTGGACATGCAAGAAGCATTCACCAAGAACTTTGAGGGTACATATAAGCGTCCCTGCACTGTGGGCGATCTATAGCGGTGCGTGCAGGAGAAAGACGAGACATCTCGCGCCTACCTCTCCCCTGGCTGGATATGAAGAATTCCTGCGCAGGAGTGCACGCTCAGACCGCCATGGCCTCCTTCATCGATGGGTTGGAAAGGAGCACGTTGCTCCGACATAAGCTAAAGCGCTTGCAGGACAATCGTCAGCTTGACTTGAATCAAATGGTTCAGTTAGCTAGTGAGTTCGCAGCTGCCGACGACGATGCTCGTGGCTCTTTGCCGGCAACGGCCGTTCCAACTCAAGCTCGGAGGAACAACAGTACAAAGTGGAAAACCGCTCCAGAAGAAAAGCAATCTACCGACATGGTCGCCATGACTTTTGCAGGACGAGGAGAAGGCGGACAACGTGGCCGAGGAAGGGGAGGAGGCCGCGGGCAGCAACGAGGAAGTGAAACCAACTCGGCGTCGCTCCGCGTTCCCCAAACGTACGAGGAGTACCGCGATATGCTGTGCCTCGTACACCTCGATGTCAACGGCAAGGCCACCCATACCAATCGACACTGCAAGTTCGTCAACAACCTCAAGGAAGACCCGGAGTCCGGCTACAAGCGAAGTCGGAAGAACAGACCGCGAGGCAAGGGCAAGGGGAAGAAGAAGGTGGAGGAGTCCAAGGATTCAAGTGACATGGACGAGTACGTTGACCCCAAGCACGCCGCCAAGAGCGACGACAAGGGCAAGAACCCCTTCGCAAAAAAGGCCCCAGTTTACCACACTTTCCTTGGCACCCCCACCGCCCGACAACAGAAGACCTCTCTAAGAATCCTGATGGCAACTCTCCCCCCAGTCCCCCAATACCTGCGCTAGTCGGAGGTTCCAATAACTTGGGACAGGACGGACCACCCAGATCTTGTTCCCACGGAGAACCAGTACGCCATGGTCATCAACCCATTGATTGACGGCGTGGAGTTCACCAAGTGCATGGTGGATAGTGGAAGCAGCATCAACATCATGTACCTGGATACACTGCAGAAGATGAAATTGACGGAGGCAAACCTAAGGCGGACCAACACCGTGTTCCATGGCGTAGTTCCTGGCCAGGAAGCTCGGTCCCTTGGGTGTATCACACTTCAGGTAGCCTTTGGCGATGTCAATAATTACCGCCAAGAGCGCATGACCTTTGAGGTGGTCCCCTTCAAGAGCGTGTACCACGTCATATTCGGCCGCGACATATTCCACACGTTCATGGCCAAGCCATGCTTCGTCTACAACAAAATCAAGATACCCGGACCAAACGGTGTCATCACCGTATCCGGAAGCTTTACCAAGGCAAGGGACTGCGAGATCAACGAAGCAGCCGTTGCAGAAGCTGTCCTCTACAGCAAAGAATACAAGGAGATCCAGAGCGAGGTCAATGACTCAGAGATGCCAGCATCGAAGAAGCAGATCTTCGACTCCGCTCCTGCGTTCAAGGCCGCCATCGAGACCAAGCCGGTGGAACTTGTGGTAGGCGATGCCTCCAAGACCGTCGCCATTGGGATGAACCTGGATCCCAAATAGGAAAGCGCGCTCGTCGAGTTCCTCCTTGAGAATAGAGACATCTTTGCCTGGCAACCTGCCGACATGAAAGGTGTACCTAGGGAACTTGCCGAGCACAGCTTAAACATAGATCCAAAATGTAAACCAGTGAAACAACCTCTATGACGCTTCGGAGATGAGAAGAGACGCGCCATTGGCAAAGAGATAGCTAGGTTACTTAAGGCTGGGTTTATCCGAGAAGTCCTTCACACCCGATGGGTGGCCAATCCTGTACTTGTCCCCAAAAAGGGAACCAATGAATTAAGATTGTGTGTTGATTACACCGGCTTGAACAAAGCATGTCCCAAAGATCCGTTTGCTTTGCCTCGCATTGACCAAGTCATTGACTCGACGGCTGGCTCGGAACTTTTGTGTTTTCTCGATGCATACTCAGGATACCACCAGATCAAGATGAGGAAGTCGGACCAATTGGCCACTTCATTCACTACCCCATACGACACGTTTTGCTATGTCACAATGCCCTTTGGGCTGAAAAACGCAGGTGCTACCTACCAGCGGACAATGCAACGTTGCCTTCACGACCAAATTGGTCGGAACGTTCACGCCTATGTGGATGATATCGCAGTAATGTCTAAAAAGTCAAACGAGTTAATCTCCGACTTAAAAGAAACCTTTGATAATCTCCGGAAATACAACATGATGCTCAACCCTAAGAAGTGCGTCTTCGGGGTTCCAGCCGGCAAACTGTTGGGCTTCATCGTTTCCCAGCGCGGAATCGAGGTCAACCCGGAGAAAATCAAGGCCATCTTAAACATAAACCGTCCAACATGCCTAAAGGACATCCAACGACTAACAGGTTGTGTTGCAGCAGTTAGTCGGTTCGTCAGCCGACTTGGAGAGAAGGCTCTGCCGCTGTACAAGTTTCTGCAGAAGGCGGACAAATTCACGTGGACAGACGAGGCAGATGCAGCATTGAAGCAGCTCAAGGAGATTCTTTCCTCAGCGCCCATCCTTGCAGCACCCGAGCCTGGTGAGCCCCTGTTAATTTACATGGCGGCAACCAACCGGGTTATCAGCATCGTCGTCGTCGTAGAGCGGAAGGAACTAGGCTACGAGCATGGAGTTCAACGACCAGTTTACTATGTAAGCGAGGTCTTGACGGAGTCCAAGCAGTGTTACCCGCACTACAAAAAGATAGCTTATGGAGTATTCCTTGCTTCTCGGAAGCTAAGGCATTACTTTCAGGAGCACCCAATCACAGTAGTGAGCAAGACTCCACTGTCCGACATTATCAACAACAACGACGCTACAGGAAGGGTCGCGAAGTGGGGCATTGAACTTGCCGCCTTCGAGATCACCTACAAGAGACGCGACGCTATCAAGTCACAAGCTTTGGCGGATTTTATTGCAGATTGGACGGAGATGCCAGAAGCTACCCCGCTACCAGAACCAGAGTACCGGGTGATGCACTTTGACGGATCAAAGTTGCTCAACGGCTCGGGGGTTGGTGTACTGCTATAGTCACCAAAAGGAGACAAGCTGCACTACGTTCTGTAGATCCACTTCGAGGCTACAAACAACATGGCGGAGTATGAGGCACTCATTCACGGACTGCGTGTAGCCAAGGATATGGCATCAAGCGCATAGTTTGCTGTGGAGATTCCGACTTGGTTGCCCAGCAGATGGCTGGCACCTGGAATGCGTGGAACCCTATGATGGCGGCATATCGCGACGAAGTGGACGAGATAGCCAAGAGCTTCTTGGGCTACGAAGTCAAGTATGTGCCTAGGGAGCAAAACGAGGCGGCTGATCTAATGTCTAAACTTGGATCAGGGCGCAAGCAAATTCCGCCAGGAGTTTTCCTAGAGCATCTACGCACACCATCTGTGAAGGGGGCCGACATCGACAATCCAGATAGAGCTGACTCTTTCGTCAACATGGTGACAAAGATCCCTCCGGCTTGGACAAAACCGTTCATGGAGTATCTCGAACACGGAACTTTGCCCAACGACGAAGTCGAAAGACGACAAATAGTACGATGAGCAAAGGGTTATACCATAATCAATGGGCAACTCTACAAGAGAAGCACTACTGGTGTATACCTAAAGTGTGTTTCCCAGCTAGAAGGTATGGAAATCCTACGCGAAATCCATCTCGGAGATTGCGGGCATCATGCCGCTCCTCGATCGTTGGTCGCGAAAGCCTTCCGGCAAGGATTCTACTGGCTGACCGCGAAGGCGGACGCCGACAAGCTGGTTGAGACATGCACATGATGCCAGTATTATGCCCGACAACCACATGTTCCTACTGAAGAATTGCGAACAATACCAATAACTTGGCCGTTTGCAGTTTGGGGGCTAGACATGGTGGGACCGTTACAAACGGCGCCGTGTGGATTTACGCATCTGCTTGTAGCAGTTGACAAATTCACCAAATGGATAGAAGCTAAACCCATTAGAAAGCTTGATGGGGCAATTGCCCTCAGGTTTGTCCGGGATCTAGTGGTGAGGTTTGGTCTCCCACATAGCATCATCACCGACAACGGAAGCAACTTATCACTCGGAGAAGTGGAGGCCTATTGCTGGGACAAAGGCATCCGACTTGACCTTGCATCTGTGGCACACCCACAATACAATGGTCAAGTTGAGCGAGCCAATGGATTAATTCTACAGGGAATCAAGCCACGTCTTGAGGCACCGCTACATAGAGCAGCTGGAGCCTGGGCGGAAGAATTGCCATCTGTGTTGTGGAGTTTACAAACTACACCCAACAAATCCACCGGCTACACCCCTTATTTCATGGTATATGGAGCAGACGCCATCCTACCTTCCGACATACTCCACGATGCACCAAGAGTTGCCGCCTACGACGAATATGACGCTGAAGAATCTAAACACCTAGATGTGGACCTTCTCGAGGAGGAGCGCGTTTTGGCATGCCAAAGATCCGCCATCTACCAGCAGAAGCTACGCAGCTACCATAGTCGCCGCGTCCGGCATCGCTCATTTAAAGAGGGGGATTTAGTACTCCGACTTAAGCAGAAAAAGTCACACAAATTATCCCTGCCATGGGAAGGACCGTTCATCATAAGCAAGGCGCTGCTCAATGGGTCTTACTACCTTGTCGACAATCATGAGCTCAAGGATAGACCCAACGAGGATCATAAGCGTAAGCGACATGACCCGGATGATGACTACCCGGAGCTTGATCGGCATGGAACATAGCACAGCTATGTCCTTTCTACACTTAACACTTTTTATCTAATCGTGTACCTCTTATATGATCAATGAAATAAAGCTCTTTGGTTCACTCATATTGCTGAGTCTTTTACCTCCTTTAGTGTTCATTTTTGGATCATATAAACCTTTATGCACAAGCCTTGCGATTGCACTTGTGAAAATTCCGCCTACGGGCGTTAGCTTAAGTTTTCTGGTCTACACATTCTTTGTTGTTTTTATGTGGATTCTGGAGTAGTGACTTTCGGGACTTATTGTCGGCGATTTTGTGCTCAGGTTATTGACGGTGCCATTGGGCATCATCACCTAAGCGCATGGTTCCGACAACGAGTCTTCGGACTCACGAAAAGTCAAGCATAAGAACCAGAGTAATGGATAAGCCAGCACTTGCTTAAAAAATATACATGCTGAAAATTAATTCTTAAGTAGAAGGATACAACAACCATTGTTTTCCGCCTTAAGATTACATCAACAAGTTTTTTCCCGCGCGCATTCCAGAGGTGAAACAGAAATTACAAAGTGTTTTTCATTCTTTGGGCGCAGGAGAGTTGGAGGCCGCATCATCACCAGCCGGAGAATCACCCTCGACGTCGGCGCTGTGGTGAGACTTGGAGGAGTCCTGGCTGACGTTGTCGATGAAGTTCCTGGGCACGAAGACGTCAACGTCCACCAACTCGGCGACTCTGATATCATAACCCGCGAGTGATGATAGGATGGCTTCGTGATCAATCTCCTTGCCGTCATCATCCACGTCGGGGATGCCAGATGTCACCGTGTCAATGTCGGCATTTTCATAGTGTGCCTTCACCATGGACAACGCCATCCTTGCGCCAGCCCGTGCATATGAAGCTTTCCAGCTCGCGACACGCTCGGGGGCTCGGCGCAAAATCTCCGAGTACTTCACCACGGAGTCCGAGGCCTTGATATAAATCTGGAGGGGCTTGGCAATCTCCTTGGCTTGGGCGATGGCGGTGTTGATGAAGTTGCCGGCAAGAATCATGCATTCCTTGTCCGAAGGAGGCAAGCGGGTTAAACCCATAGGTGCTGAAAATTCCAACAAGAATTGCATGAGTTCAATAAATTCTAAGTATCCAGACTACAGAGTCACAAGGCGGAGGACACTTACTAAAGATGCTGGCCTTAGCCTGCCAGACGATGTCCGCCAAGGATTCCTTCTCTTGTTGGAGGAGCTTAAACGCCTCGCTATGGCGAAGGTTTTTCTCATCAGCAGCTTGCTTCTGATCCTTTAGGATCGCAAGCTCCTCCTTCAAGCGGTTGATCTCCGCAGAGGCGGAACCCTGTAGGGCTTTCATGGAATCCTCGTGCATCTTCAGCATTTCTTCCCTCTCCTTCTTAAGGATCTTGTTCTCGCTGTCCAACTGCTGGATGTGCTTGGACTGCTCGACAATATCCTTAGCCTTGGCAACATGCTCTGCAAGTCAGAGAAAACAAAAGTACACATTGAGTACTCGGAGATTATGGGCACAAAAGTAAGACGAAAATGCGCAAAAAGAAAATAGACTCTTGTTTTTGATGATCTGTTCCTTCAAGATGGCGGTTTTACCCTTTTCAGCTTCAAGGTCTGCGCGCATTTTCTGGTACTTGTCGTTGGCCATGCCCCTCCGAGCATTCTCATTATGTGGAAACAAATACAAAGTCAAGTCGTTGTTTAGTCTGCTTGGAGCTTCTAGTCGGAGATTTTCCACCTAGATGCTCGGGGGCTACAGCGAGAGTTTTTAACTTAGCAATATGCTTAGCTTTTCTTTAAGCATCTAGTCGGAGCTAATTCAGTTCTCGACTAGAAGCTTGGGGGCTACAGTATAAAGTTTTTAGCTCAGAAAATGCTTAGCTTTTCTTTAAGCATCTAGTCGGAACTAATTCAGTTACAACTGGAGGCTTGGGGGGCTACGGCACTGAAAAATATAAACACTATGTATGCTACTCTTAAAGCATCTAGTCGGAATAATTTCTTCCATCTAAATGCTTGGGGGCTACAGTGAGAGTTCTTTCTAACTTAGGCACTCTTAGAGCATATAGATGCAAAACCTATGGTTTTCCGTCTACATCCTCGGGGGCTACAGTGGGATACTCATACGAAATGCAAAAGGTAAAGTAAAACTTACAAGTGCAATGATCTTGAGGCTTGTAGCGCTCTCGGCCAGCAGCTTGCCAAAGGCAATGTTGTTTCCTCGCAAGATGTCTGCTTGTCGGAGTAGCTCCTCAAGACCGCACGTCGGAGATGACGGCGCTCCTCCAGGAACCATAGTTGTGTTACTCGGCATGAGCGCCGGGTAAACAATCTTCGGGAACTCGAAGGGTTTCTGGGGAGCAGAGGCGCTGCCTTCGGCAGAAGTACCAGCTCCCACCACCGCCTTGCCGCTACCGATGGCATCCTTAGACGGAGCTTCAGCCATTTGAATAGCAGCACTCTCCTGCGTCGCCTGCTCGCCGACAACAGCAAGCTCGGTTGAGGCGCCGGAGTCCACTTCCATGGCGGAAGGGCCTGGTGCCTCCTAGACTTGGGAGCTTGTCGGAGCAGAGGAGGGCTTGACGGCAGGAGTAGCAGGGATGATGGCGGGGGAGGAGTCGCGATGCAGCATATCTTTAATATTACTAGAAGCCCCAAGAGTCTTGGAGGACTTCTTGAGGCTGGTTGTGGTTTTCTTCCTGAAACGTGCAAAGTGCATAAGTACAGGAATAAGACAGATAAATGAGACAATGTCGGAGAATGAGAGGCTTACACTAGGGGGCGAGCTTTGGCAAACATCCCGGTGGCTTTCTTATTTTCTGCCTCCAGGGCGGCAGTACTCTTTTTGGAGGCTCCACCCTCCGTCTTGTTCTTCTTACCTCCGTCGGCAGCGTCAGAGGTGGAGCTCTTCCGCTTTCGCGCCAATGGGGCATCGTCGTCGGACACGACCATGACTTCCTTCATCTTTGGATCGTAGATTTGGGCAGCCAAGTTGCCCTCCTCTAGATCGCTAAGCTGTTAAGTGAGAAATCATCGTGTTAGACAAGATGGTATTGGCAAGACGGAAAAACTAGAGCAATGTCATACACGGAAAATAAATATCTACCTTTGGGCACTTGCCGTCTACGAACATGTCGTAGGTGAGGGTGAAGCCACGCTTCTTATCCTTCACCTTGACGATGTCCTTAAGGCGGAACTTGACGGAGTCGCTCGAGAAGTTGTCCTCGGAAATCCGGAGGGTATCCCTTCGGTCGCTGGTGTACTCGTTCATAAACTTCGTGCGGTGCTGCAGAGGTTGGATCCGCCTGATGAACCAGCACATGGCTAGGTCCAAGCCGGTTAGACCCGTCTCTACGAACCACTCAATCCGCCTTATTGCGCGAGAAGCGTCGAGGTCGGAGGGAAGGGAGGCATGGGACCGCCATGTGGAGACTTCAGCGGCGGCTCCATCCACGAAGTCCGGGTACGTTACTTCTCGGCCCACCAAAGGAATGTCGGGGCCGTAGAAGTACGTCCACTGCCAGTTTTTACACGACTCGTGGCCGACGATGTCGGGGAACCGCCGGCTAGGATGGATCTTGAAGCTTATGGTGCCGCAGTTCCTAAGCTCCTCCCTACTGTGTCCGGCTTCACGTTTGACGGTGAAGAAGTATACAAACAAGTCTAATCTAGGCCTAATCCCTAGGTAACCCTCACAAAGTGCCGCGAAGTTGCTAAGCACTAAGATACTATTGGGGGAGAGGTTATGGGGTTGGACCTTGAAGTGATTCAAGACGGACAGAAAGAAGTGAGAGATGGGCAGAGAAACGCCGCGTACCAATTGCGCCTTGAGGTATACCTTCTCTCTGGCTTGGGGAGAAGGGGTCACCTCGCCAGCCGGCGCCGCCCGCCAGGCGAGTCCCTCCGTCGCGGGGAGGTAACCTTCAGCAACCATCTCTTGGATGTCGTGGCCGGTGATGTCCGAGCCGCGCCAGTCGACTTTGTGTGAATCTGGCTCCTCTTCCAGGGGCTCTAGCGCCGCTAGATCGTGGTCGCCGCCGGTGGTTTCAATCACCGCCGACGCGGGGATGACCAGGCCCTCTGGGGGCACGACAACGGAGCTCGCCGGCTTCGCCGTGGCTTCGCTCGACGCCGCCATCAACAGGGAGGAGCTGCTGCTAGCCATGGAAGGAATGGAAGGAAGTGACTGGTGCAGAGAGAGGCTAGGGTTTCTCGAGGTTTTCCACGGAGAGCTCGAGGAGGCGTGCGACTGGAGGAAGAAGACGATGACGCGAGAGAATGGGGTGAAAAAGTGGCAAGTGTCCTACGGTTACTATTTATCTTACTCTGCGTCAAGATTCGTGCAGCTAATCGGACGGTTGTCGCGTAGACGACGTGTTCATGTACCTGCGCGGTAATTTCACCACGTCTCCAACCGCCGCCGCCAACGATTCGTATCGCTCGCGCGGGAAAATAGGATATGATTGCGTTCTCTGCATGTGTGAGTTACGAGGTGTCGCTGACCTACAGCCTACGTCGCCATAACTGACATGGTAGATGAGCCGTCCCATCGAAGATTCCGGCATGGACGGATTTAATCCGACAACCGGAGCGTACGATGGAAGATTCAGCATTTCTCCGACTTACTCATATAAGACGAAGAATCCTTTGCAGGGTTCTTTGGGAGGACTACAAGATGTTGCTTGACGATTTGCCGACATCCACCTAGACGGAGCATTCCACGGGAAGAGGCAAGACGGCGCAAGATCTTGGAGTTCTCCGGGGGCTACTGTTGGGGGTATGCTATATGGGTATCCTCATAGCATGTCTCTTATCTGACTAACTCGGGTGGCCCATAGTCGGTAGCATGGCCTGTGGCCTGCTGGGCGGCCTAGTTAGGTGGATCCAGAAGGGAGGCCCATGCCGGATAAAGGAAGGCTACGGTGGAGTCACCAACGTACCCGGATCCTTGGAGTGCAAGATACACAAGACTAGTAATAGACGGTGTAGAACTCTGTAACCTGTCCGGCTAAGACTTTTCCCTATAACCCTAGGACCTGGCGACTATATAAGTCAGGCCTATGGGAGCATTTAGGGCACGATAACTTAGACTCTCTAGTCACCTCGCACAGTGAACCTATCTCTGTAACTCGGCGTATTGCCATTATAGTGATTTATATCAGGAGTAGGATTCCGCCACCATTGTGGGATCGGAACCTGGGTAAGCTGTGTTACCTCGTACCCGTCAACCGTCCGCCTTACCCCACGTCTCTAAACACGCACTGTGAGGACCCCTCCATGGCGTACTCGTCAGCAATACCACGACAATGTCCATGCCGGCACTCACCAACCCTCATGGCAGTGTGTCATTTCAAGCTACCAAGGAAACCAAGAAGGTGCAGGTGGATGAAACTTTCCCAGAGCGCACAGTTACCATTGGGGCTGGCCTTACAGACAAATAGGAAAGCGAGCTCACTAGCTTCCTCCGTGAGAATCGGGACATCTTTGCATGGTCCACTCAAGATCTGCAAGGGGTTCCGAGGGAGCTGTCTGAGCACTCTCTTCATGTAAGGCCAGATGCAAAGCCGGTGAAGCAACCCCTCCGCCACTTCGCCGAAGATAGGAGGAAAGTAATAGCTTCCGAGATTGCAAGACTTTTAGCTGCTGGATTCATCATGGAAGTAATGCACCCGGACTGGTTGTCAAATCCAGTTTTGGTCGAGAAGAAAAAAGACGACCCGAACGTGGTAGTAGTATGGCGCATGTGTATTGATTACACGAACCTCAATAAGGCGTGTCCAAAAGATCCATTTCCTCTGCCTCGGATCGATCAAGTCATAGATTCTACTGCTGGGTGTGAGTTGTTGTCGTTCGTGGATGCGTATTCAGGATTCCATCAGATACCACTGAATCCAAATGATCAAATAAAGACATCTTTTATCACCCCGTACGGGGCTTATTGCTATGGCACCATGCCATTCGGATTGAGAAATGCAGGCGCAACATATCAAAGATGCATGCAAAAATGCTTGCAAGATCAATTGGACAAAAATGTTCAAGTATACGTCGATGATGTGGTAATAAAAACCAAACAAAGTCACACTCCAATTGAGGACTTGCGACAAACATTCGCAAACTTGAGAAGATTCCGGATGAAGCTTAACCCGGAAAAATGTACATTTGGTGTCCCGGCTGGGAAGTTACTCGGATTCCTTGTATCCAGCCGAGGAATCGAAGCTAACCCGACAAAGATCAAGGCCATCAAAAGAATGGAATTGCCAAAAACCCTCAATGACGTCCAGAAGTTTACTGGATGCCTGGCCTCGTTGAGCAGGTTTGTTAGTCGGCTAGGTGAAAAAGCCCTACCACTATATCAGCTGATGAAGATATCAGACAAATTCACATGGACACATCAAGCTGATAGCGCTTTCCACGAATTAAAGAAAACGTTGGCAACAACACCAATATTAGCGTCACCATTATCCAAGGAGCCAATGTTGCTCTATGTCGCCGCAACCAACAGAGTTGTAAGTGTAGTAATAGTGGTTGAACGTGAAGAAGGGGGCAAATCAGTCCAAAGACCGGTGTATTACTTGAGCGAAGTGCTCTCTGTCTCGAAACAAAATTACCCGCATTATTAGAAGATGACATATGGGGTATATATGGCAGCAAAGAAGCTGAAACATTACTTTCAATAACACCCAATATGGGTAATATGTGAGGCACCTATCTCGGATATATTGGGCAGCAAAGATGCCAGCGGCCGAGTCGCCAAATGGGCCATTGAACTGGCACCATACACTCTACAATATGATAGACGAGATGTAATAAAATCTCAAGTTGTTGCATATTTCTTTGTAGAATGGATGGAAATGCAGTACGAACCACCACTGCTAGATCCGAATTACTGGAAAATGCATTTTGCGGGTCCAAGACGAAAATGGGTCTGGGCGCCGGGATAGTGCTCACATCTCCAAAGAGGGATCAACTGAGATACGTGTTGCAGATTCATTTTGCTGCTTCTAACAACGTTGCCGAGTATGAAGCACTCGTCCATGGCATTAAAGTAGCCAAAGAAATTGGTATCAAAAGGATCATGTGTTTTGGCGATTCGGATTTGGTGATTCAGCAAGTGTTTGGACATTGGGATGCGCTGGATGCAAACATGGCATTATATCATTTCCACGTGCAACAAATTTCGGGATATTTTGACGGTTGTGAATTTCATCACATTCCTAGAGCAGAAAATGAGGCAGCAGATGTATTATCCAAACTAGGATCATCTAGGCAAGCAATACCACCAGGGGTAGCGTTGGAGCATCTCATGAATCCATCGATCAAGCCATCACCAGAGTCCAAATCAATCAGGGTCATCCCGGTGAGTCAGGAATCAGAGGCAGTGCCAATGGACATCGACTCAGGGGTAGGTTCGAGTCACTCGGGGACTGATCCGTTCAATTCAGGGATCGCCGAATCACACTTGAGGACTCCTCAGGTTATGTCGGCAGTGCACATGTCCGCGGAACCAATGGACATTGATGTTGAAGCAGACCCGAAACCACTAATACCAACATGGGCACAACCAATATTCAGCTATTTGAAAGATGGGACCTTGCCGAGTGATGAAACATTGGCAAGGCAAACAGCACGAAGGGGAAAGCGTACACCATAATCAACAAGGAACTCTACAAGCGAAGTGTCACAAGTGTACTGCAGCGTTGTATCAACTCAGAGAAAGGCCAGGAGATCTTATTGGATATCCATCAAGGAGAGTGCGGGCACCATGCGTCATCAAGAGCATTGGTATCCAAGGCATTCCGACATGGATTCTACTGTCCAATCGCATTGGCACAAGCACAAGAGTTAGTCGAAAGATGCAGTGGTTGTCAACACTATGTGTCCAAGTCGCATTTACCAACATCTGAATTGAAGACTATACCAATTACTTGGCCTTTTGCAGTGTGGTGCCTAGATATGGTAGGACCATTCAAACCAGCAGGGGAGGCATGACTCGTATCTTGGTCATGATTGATAAGTTCACCAAGTGGATAGAAGTGAAACCAATCAAGAAATTGGACTTTAAAACAACTGTTATATTCTTAAGGGATATAATCCACAGATACGGTTACCCACACAGTGTGATCACTGACAATGGCACGAACTTTGCCGACGGAGCTTTTGCTCGCTTCTGTGGGAAACACCGAATAAGAATCGATGTAGAATCAGTTGCCCATCCAGAATCAAATGGACAAGTTGAACGGGCTAATGGCTTAGTTCTGTCCGGGATAAAACCCCGCTTAATGGAACCACTCCAGAGATCACCTGGTTGTTGGATAGAGGAACTACCCTCAGTACTGTGGAGCCTAAGAACAACTCCAAATCGGTCAACTGGTTATACGCCATTTTTCCTCGTATATGGGGCTGAAGCAGTTTTGCCTGCCGACATAGAATATGACTCGCCAAGGATAAGGCAATACTCGGAAGCCGAGGTAAAAGAGGCCCGATAATATGGAGTAGACTTACTCGAAGAAGCAAGGGAATTGGCATTCTCCAGATCCGCTATATATCAACAAAATCTCCGATGCTACCATAGCCGAAAAGTGCAACCTCGTGTTTTTCGAGAAGGAGATATGGTGCTAAGGCTGGTGCAACGCATAGCAGGAATGCATAAATTATCACCTCCATGGGAAGGTCCATTCATTGTAAGCAAAGCATTGCACAATGATTCCTACTATCTCATAGACGCTCATGAAGCGCAAAAGAACAAGGCGGACAGGTTAGGAGATGAAACCAAAAGGCCATGGAATGTGGAACTGCTTCGTCCCTTCTATACTTAGGAGAAGCAGTGCATGTATCACTCGAACTCTCATATGTCGGACGTGTTTGCCGGCTATGTGCTAATAATAAAATGGTATGATTCGAAAAAGCTGACTCGGGGACTACCCCTTATGTTTTCCATTTCAATTATTTTACGTCGGCTGGCGTGATACCCAAAATTTATCTCGGAACAAGTAGTGTTTACTCGGAAGAAATCAACTCTTCGACTATGTTGTTGTCCGAATACACGGCTTCATGGCAAGCAAGAGAAAAAGATGTAAGACGGGTAAACACGAACGCTGGATAAGTACAAAGGAGAAACGCGCCTCGACTTTAGTTTTTGCCTAACTCTCTGCAGGTCGTGTTATACTACGTGTCGAGTAATCTCGGCCAAGTTATCCAAGTTTTATACCCGCTAACTATATCCTTCGTACTTTGAGACCCTAATGTCGAACACCGAAAAAGGTAGACAAGGGCCAAATGCAAGGAAAGGTGACACGGCAAAATGAAACTCGGGGACTTGCCTTGAATGATTCACACTTAGAGCATAACGCAAACATATAAAGCTTATCAAAAGGCACATAATCAAACTTAAAAGTGCAATGTATGTTACATATGTACCCGGCATACCGGGGATCTGATCAAAGTTCGAATGTTGGTTAGCCTAGGGAGCGAAAGAACTCGGAGGAGCATTCTCGGAGCCAGGAGTGGTGCTTGGAGCATCGTCCGGGTGAGGGGCATCTGTGGCCGGGTCATCTGGATCATCTGATCGGTTGCTTCGTTGTCGCCACCCTCTTCATCAGCAACTTCGACGAGCGGGTCGCCAAGGTCGAGGAAGCTAGGCCCTTCACACCAAGCATGCACTATGGTGTACTCGATCATGGCATAAGCTCGCTCCTGGTGCTTTTTGATCAGCTCCGGGTCATTCAGCCATTTGCCATCACCCCTTATGCGAGCAAGAACATCAAGGTTGATGTCCTCGTACCATGAAAGCACGAAGGAGAGAGCCTTGTCCGCTGCAGCTCGGCCGGCTGACTCACGCCATTGATCCAGCCGGTCCTCAGTAAGGAGCAATCTTTCGGCAAGTGGCTCAATGAGTTCGGGTGCGTCTTCATCCGGCCAGAGCATGCGAAACACATGAATAGCCGACTTAAGAAGGTCCACTCCGCAAGACTTGAGAGTCTTGACCCGTTCCGACACCGCCTCGAGTAGCTCCTCCATGGACACCTCGCCGTTAGCAGGAGCACCAGCTTCGGCTCTCACTTTCTTCATGGCTCAGATGGCAAACATATTGGCCTCAGGAAAATTCTCTGCAAGCAAAAAGAGAAAGTTAGCAAAATAACAAGAGAAGATGGCAGAAGTCCAGAATGACTTATACAGTGCAAAAAGAGTAAGGACTCACTACCGAGAAAGAAATTGATAGAGGCAAGCTTGCTGCACCAAGTCTTGGTTTTGATTTGGAGGGCGTCAAGGTTCAGATTTGCCGACTCAACCAATGACTCGACTTTGTCAAGCAGCCTCTTGGTCTTCTCGGCGCTGGCGGCCTGCTGCTCATTCTTCTCGGCAAGCTCTTCCTTCAGCCCTTTCACCTCGGCCAAGTGCTTCTGCTCCGTCTCGGCCATCAGTTTCTTCAGCCGAGTTAGCTCATCGCGCTCCTTCTGGAGTTCGGCTTGGTGCTTCTCTACTTATTCAGAACAAATATTTGTCAGTACCAACAGAAAACTTTCAGCTATTGGCTTAGGGAGGCAAGAAATTTACTCTCGGCCTCGCTCATTTGCGAGTGAAGAGCATTGATGGTAGACTGAGCAGTGGCTGTGGAACAAGAGCGAGAGAAAAAATGAGCAAATGAACCAAGGAAAATTACACCGAATAGAAAAAAGGAAGAGCAAAGATATTACCTTGGCCGTGGGTGTCAGTCTGTAGCTTCTCATACGCAAGTTCGAGCTTGCGATGCGCCAGGACGAGAGCTTGGTGCACTTTGGTGCGATTGTTATGCGTGAGCTAATCAAAGAAGACAGACAATAAGGAAGAGTCAAGTAAAGCAACCTGCCGAATCAAAAAGCTTAAGAGTTTACAGCCGAGTAAGTCCCTTACTCAACAGTAACCTCGAGGGCTAGGGATTAAAGCTCTAACACATGAGTTTGGGTTAAGGAAATCAAAGGGCTTAAGAGCTTGCAGCCGAGTAAGTTCCTTACTCGACAGTAACCTCGAGGGCTAGCAATCGAAGCTCTAATATACAAGCTTGGAGTAAAGGATTTAAAGACTAAGTGACTATTGAAGAGCTTACAGCCAAATAAGTTTCTTACTCGGCTGCAACCTCGGGGATTAGGTGATATGTATAAAGGAAATACTCAATAATACAAAAGAGTAAGAAGTTAATTTACCTTGTTCACCTCGTCGGCGTGGGCCATCAAAGCAATGGCCTGCTGGGTCATGTCGGAGACGGCCTTGGGTCCAGCTTCAGCTTCTTACCGGCACGAGTGTTGACCTCCTACTCGCCTGCTGCATTCCATGCCACGGCGTAAGGCTCAGACGAACCTAGGCTCTTGCCACTGAGCGTTCGAGTGAGAACTCAACCCGTTTTCAGGGCGGTTCCCATAGTGGCACGGGTCGCAGCAGCAGAACTATGGAGGGTAACAGCCCTGGAGCCATCACCTGACCCGGCAGCCGCAGATTCGTCCCCCTTACCCGTTGAAGTGATCATTGTCGCCGACGTCAGAGGCCGGATCTGAGGAGCAGAACCCGGAACATAGACTAGCGTAGTTTTCTTGGAAGAGGTGGATTTGCCAGATGAGGGGCAAGTAGAACCAGAAGCCTTGGGCTAGGTCTGGCCCTTCGACAGAATTGGAGAGCGAGCAGAAGGATTTGGAGAAGAACGTGGAGCCGCCTGACTGGGCTCAGCAGTTTTGCTGGCTCCAAGATCAGGAAGTTGTTCATTCACATCACCTTGAGGGCTGATGCCAGAGGAACTGGTAGCAGAAGGTTTCTTGGTGCCAGATTCGCGGGCACCAAGATCAGGAAGTTTCTCCTAGCCAGCGCAGGGGCGTCAGCCGTATGACCCACCAGGTCTGACTGACACTGAGAGGCGTGAGCCTCAACAGTGGGAGCTTCGACCCGGACGGGGCTCGGCACCGCCGAGTTAGTTGGAGGAGGCGCAGGCCTTAGCGGCGAGGCAATGCTAGACGCAGCCTGGCTTGCCGACAAAGGTGCGACGCTAAAGACAACGAGAAATATATAAGAGAACATCAGTGATGAAAAAGAAAAGAACGGAGCAAGCAGAGTACAAAAAGCTTACCCGGTGATAACCGGGTCATGGACGACTCGGCGTGTAACTCGGGCCGAGCAGCTTGGTGAGTCTCAGCCAGGCTGGCAGTAGCAGAGGCAGCAGGAGCTGCCGGAGTGGGCTTATTCTTCTTTGCCGGTTGAGTGCTGGAGGAGGCTCCGCGTCGCTTCGGTTTAGCGACGGGAATCTTGCCGACTCCGCCCACGGCGAGAGGAGGAGTGTCATGTACCTGGCCAGCTTCATAAGTAAATAACATGCTTACTCGGATAAGCAAAGAGATTAAGGTCACAAGGCATATACCTCCAAAAGCGTACAATCATCATCCTCATCATCGTCAGACCAATCTTGTAAGGGATTGCGAGATTGACTCTTACCTGAAGCTGAAGCAGTCGTAGTGTGCGGTATGGGCATGAAGCACTCTAGGTCATACTCGACCTCATCCGAGTCAAAGCGGTCCCCATGATAACCAGGAGGAGGGACAGTACTGTCATCAACCTGGTGAAGGAGATTCTGCGGAGGACAAACAGAATGAGAAACTAAAACTAAACTAAGAGTGGCAAAAGAGCTAAAGCCTACTGGTGAGAAAGTAATTCAAAAAACTTACCCAGGGGACAGGCCTGACGCGGCTAAAAGGTGGGAAGCTCCAAGCCCAATCATCCGCCAAGTTCAATTTAAAGATTGAGCTTACTCGGCGGGCAATGGAGTCATGGGTGAGCTCCTTAGTGGAGTGCCGAGTGGGATCGTGAGAGCCACTCATGAAGCACATCTTGTGGCTCCTCGCTTGGATGGGGATTACCCGGCGTGAGACGAAGGTGCACATGAGATCAGAGTTGGCAAGATGAAAGTTTTCATCTGGTGACAGCAACCTTTCCAGGATAGCGTTATCCTCGTTTACCGCAGCGTCTTGGTCGCGCGGGTCAAACTGCCAGTGCTTCTTGTGGGGGACCTCATCCGAGAAAGGGGGAAGCCGGATGTTATCAGTGGACCCGTTGTTTTTGACATAGAAAAAGGTTCTATGCCACTTCTTGCAAGAATCAAGCCCAGCAACCCGAGGAAAGATGGAGTCTCTCCTAGGCGTGATGCTAGCAGCACCGCACCGAGTTGGCTTCTTCTCGGCACGGGGAGCACCGGGATAGGGAACAACTTGAACCCTAAATCTAAAATACTTGGCCCATAGAAGAACTGTAGGCCAAATCCCAAGGTAGGCTTCGCAAGCAGAGATGAAGCAAGAAAGAGAGCCAATCGCATTGGCAGGAAGATGGTGGGTCTGCAGATGGAAGGTAGAAAGAAACGAGGAGAAGAAGGTGCTCACAGGAAGAGCGAAACCGCGTTCAAAATGGGAAAGGAAAACCACCCGCTCGCCATCTTGGGGCTTAGGAGAGATCTCACCGGAGGGGAGACGGCAATCCACCTGCAGCGGAATGCGTCTGGTGGAGCGGAGCCACTCCAACTCCTCGATGGAGACCTCTGAGCCTTCCCAGCCGCCGCGCTCGCCGGCGGGAATCTCTTGCTCCTCAGCACCATCAGCACCGTCGCGAGCGTCCATGAGATCAGTAGAGTCCGTCTCCTCCACGGTAGGAAGAGTCTTGGAATAGCGTGGACCCGTACTGGAATGGAAAGAAGACAGGGGCAATCGCAACATAAGAGCAGGAGGAAGAAGTAACCGCAAAGGGGGCAGTTCGATTTTGCGAGCGCGAGGAAGAAGAAAGGCCAAGGGAAAACTGAACGGGCGTGGGGGAAGTGGAAACCCCCAACCCCTACTTAAGGGCAGTAAAAATCTCGGTCGTGGGATCCATCTGTGCCGTGCGGCCAGCATGTGGCCGTGTACCAGGCCGGGGAAGCCAGTCAGCAAGCGCCACGTAGCCAAGGATACACAAAAAATCCTGTGCCACGTCATGACTAGAAGGACAAGAGGCGCATGTCGATGGGACTGCCATAGTGACGGGGAATAACTGCGCAGCCGTCACTATGCCGCCAGAGCTTGGAACAAAAATTAAGGCAAGTAATCATGATTACCAGCTGTCAGTGACTGAAGCGCGCCGAAATGACTCGGAATTGGCCAAAGTAACTCGGCTCAAGGCAAAAATGAGCCAAGAAGTCAAAGAGTCGACCCGAAATTGTCATACTAACCTAGCAAGGTGCGAAATTGTGACAGATAAAGACAAAAACTAAGTTCCACTCACACAAAAGGAACCTGGAGACGCCTAACAGCTTGAACTGCTAGACCTCACTAGCTTCGGGGACTAATGTCGGGGGGATAACCCCCGATAGGGTCACGAGAGGGGAAACATAGCGTAGCTGGGTTGGCTCCGAGTAAAGAAAGAACCAGGTCAGGTAGGAATGGCCGGGTAAGATAAGCATGAAAGCCGACATACAAACTATGACGACCCACATAGGACAAAGTTGTAACCCTTGCAGGAACCAACGAGACGAGTCAACCGAGGAAGGGCCGAGTCAAGGAGGACACGTGGCACCTTTCCGAGTAAGGTTCAGGAGGGACCATGGTAAAGCATGGTCAAAAGAGAAGGGCGACGCCGGGTGACACAAAAGGAGCCGGGTGACGCCCAAAGCATGCGCTGACGTACAAAGTAACAACGTGACGCCAAAAAGAACAAGAAGCAGCGTACCAGAAGACCGTTAGCTGTCAAGCTTTATGAACCGGGCCTCTGGGCTTAGGGCAAGCCCATGACCCGGCCCATATTGTGGGGACCAAGATCCAAACAATAAACCCTAGAACCCAAAGGGGTATAAGCTAGCTAGCACTGCCTATATAAGGGAGGGCATAGCAGTAGTAGAAGGAGGTTGGACCAAGTAGGGAACTAGTCCTGTGAACTCTAGCCTAAACAGCTCAAGGAGCACTTGTAATCTTTGGGGTATCAATCGAATTGCCAAGTCTGGGGAGTTCTTGTTGTTCGTGCATGGCTCGACCATGTACTCCCTTCCCGGTGACCACAAGCATCCATTCGGCCCCCAACTTAAGCCTACCCATGGCATCTATCGTGCCACCACCACGACAACCATTCTATTAGAAGAACTTTGTTTTGTTTATTCAACTACCATATACAAAAATTATATGTAGTGGTTGCTACAATAATCCGTCTAGACTAAATATCGCTATGAAAGATCAAATCTTTCCATAGTCAACTCCTTGAACATTGTCGTAAACTCTTTTCCAACATGTCGACAATTTTATACATGTGAAACATACATGTCTATTTCTTTATATATCCAAATAAGACTGATAGACCTTACACCTTTCCGGAGGGTCTTCCAAGTTCAAAAACTTGATTTCTTGTGTATGGAAACTATAACGGATTCTTTATGACTTTCATTCATTTGAAGGAGTCAGGGCCCATCATTTAATCTTTGTATGTAGTCGATCCATCATTATCAAAACAATAACGACTTGTTCAAATCTTACTATTTGATTGTCACCCGACCTACTCTGTTCAATAGAAACTCAAATCTCCGAGATCACAACCTTTGTAGCCAAGAGAACCATGAGCGTTGTGGCCGCCTCCGGGACACTTTTCGGCGTTGCGCTACTTAGAACATGTTGCTTAGGTTCATCAACCTAATCAAAGTTCTATTGTCCTCCCACTTAACTTTTGCAAAAAAATTCTTCTTAAGAAACTTGACATTCCAAGCGACAAATTCTTTTATCCTCGGTGTTATGGAGGAATACCCAATAAATTCTTTGGGATAACCTACAAAGACGTGCTTACTTTGGTTGTAAACATTTTACTTATGCTTACCATACCAAAATTTAAGAACGGACAACTCGGGTTTTATCCCAAACCATAACTCATGTGGTGTCATTTCAATGAATCACGATGGTGATCTTTTCAGTGTAAAAGCAGTAGTCTCTAAAGCTTTAATATTTAAAATATAATGGCAGTTTTATAAATAATACCTTTGATCTTACCATGTCAAACAAGGTTTTGTTACATATCTCGAACACTCCATACTCCTATGGTGTTTCAGGAAATGCAAATCCATGGTACGATTCCTAAAATCTTAGGTGTTTTGCTAAACTTTTAACTCAAATATCTTCCTTTATGATCTAATCATAAACTCTTTATTTTATTGTTACAATGATTTTCCACTTTATCTTGAAAGTCTTTGAACATTTTCAAATATTTCACACTTCTTCCTTATTAAGTAAATACACACATATATTCACTCAAATTTCCAAAGAAAGTATATGAAATTGAAATCCATCGCTCATGACTACACGTAATGGTTTACATACATCAACATGTATAAAGTCCAATAAGTTAGTCGTCTGTTCTTCATTGGCCTTTGGACAAAGTTTCAATAATCTCTAGGAAAGTCTCACAAGTGTCATTTGATCAAAATCAAAATACTCCAAAATTCCATTAACATGGAGTTTCTTCATGTTTTTATTTCCAATATAATTTAAACAACGATGTCACTTCATAAGTGATATTTTAATCATTTGCCTTGCGACATTTTAGCATTAGTTTTTATGGACATGATTTCTCCAACTAGACATGTAAATCATACATCTTCTATGGAATATGGTAATTATTTGAACAACCTTTGTTATTATAATATCTGATTAAAATAACAATTATTAAAACAAATCTTGAAGGCAAGCTTTGATTTCAATGAGAAACACAACAACACTTCATTTGTTTTCGATGAACATCATCACATATTCTCTTGCTAGTTACTTAGGCCATTGCAATTGATGAATTGTGTTTTTCTGTATGACACTTCATACCAACAAATTCGGTATCTAATACAAAAGAACCACATTGTTTAACAAGCAAAGAATACAACCATAACATGTATATCATCTATATACCTAAGGTGGACATTTCCAACCTTTTATTTTTTGCCAAATATTTTATAGATTCTCTTTCAACATTTACTTTTCTTTTTAAAGAATCTATCAACATCAATAGTGGTGCCATACACATGACACATATCCCAAAAAGTATATAGTCAAATACTAATATCTTTGGACTTGCACTTTGAAGTGGATCACCATCATTAAATGTTTGGCGTTCTTTCAAAATCCATTCTTTAGTAATATTTTAGTCTAGTAAACATTTTACCTACATCTTCCATTCATACTTATCATGAAAACTCTCATGATCAAGCTACTATAGCTTATAAAGGAGAATCATGAGTAATGTTACTTTCCAAAACCTTTTTGGAGGATTAGGACACCTAGAGTCTACAACCTTCGCAAATTCTCGTACAATATGAGAACATTTATTTTGCTAAATTATACTCTATCATATTGCAACCAAAACATTGTTTCAGATATCACAATATCTTCTACACATGATGGTTCCTGAAACAATCCTTTCAGCTCCTTGATAACCTTGATAATAAATCAACTTTTGAATATCAAGTATCAAGGAGGCAAACATGATATTTAGATACTAACACTGGAATTGTTACTCTTGATTTAATACTACTTATTAAACTTCATGGAGTAAATGTAGTTTGCTGAAAGTTTGCAATAGGACTTTTAAAACTATATCTCAATTATAACTAATCATAAGGTAGTGAACGGATGCCAATGACCACAACAAATTATGCAAATTCACTTTGATGATAACTTTAATCATATTACTATTTAAACTCCCACTCAAAACCAACATCCCTCGAGTTTTTTTGGTGAGTACATGAACCAGATCCACAATACCAAGACCGATCATCACGTGAATTGGCGCAGCTTCAAAGGCGAGCATCAATATGGGCATCATATCATCTATATGACTCATGCTTTACCTTTTGGTCCGTGTTCCGAGGCCATGTCTATACATGCTAGGCTCGCCAAGTAAGAATCTTAGTACCCGCGTGTGTAAAACTGTCTTACACCTGTTGTATGCGAACGTAGAGTCTATCACACCCGATCATCACGTGGTGTCTCGAAACGACGAACTTTCTTAACGGTGCATACTAAAGTAAGAACACATTTTTGTCTTGATATTTAAATGAGGGATCATCTTATAATGCTACTAAAGCGCCATACAGGCAAAATAAGATGCAAACAAACATCATATGTAAAAAGTGATATAATATGGTTCTTGCACTTGATCACTATCTTGTGCATCGTGGCATGATATTTATCATTCCTATATGTGTAAGGCCAAGTTCTATGGAACTTACACTTTGGCATATTATAATTTCCAATAGTACCAATCCATACTACAAATTATAATACTACCATATCATAGTATTTGCCCGGCAAAACCAAAAAACTAGACACCTCTAATTTATCTTTTGCATGTTTTTACGTGGTTTAGGGCTTTCAGAGATAGAACCGTTCTTACCTACGAACATGGAACCACAATGATGATAATAAAATTATTGGCAACTTATTGTAAATCAGATATTGACTATAGTAGGAGAGACAGACATCCGCAAGCCACTTATGCAAAACTAGTTGCATGCCTAGCGTGAAATATGTCTCATGTGAGAGGACATGTAAAGTTTGTCCGGGCCGCTTCATCCCACTATGCCACCAATATAAAAATACACATAAGAAGCAATAATGGGACCATCAACGCCCACATAACCATATGTATACTACCTGTGCAAAGCATCTACACATAGATCTAGCTCTGATACCACTGTTGGGTTCGCAGCATAGAAAACAAAAAAATTCCTACGATATGAACAACTGAGCACCAAGATATATCTATCTAGATACAGGCAACGGATGGATATACATCCATAGAAAACTTACCCTCGAAGACCAACAAAGCATTACAATATTGGTTCTAGTAGATGATATAGTCGTTCACTTGCCGATCTCAAGATCGTGAAGAAGTCCAGCGGGTCCAGCACCAGCAAGTCCAACACCGTAAAGCAGTGGTGCATCCATGATCACACACACGTCCGATACCGCGACAACCTCTGAGTCCTCGCTCCAGCGAAGCAGCAAATCATTGCTCCAGAAAAGCCACCGAGAACATGTATCTTGCTAAGCCGAGACCATGGGAATATTCTAGAGGGGGAGAGAGATCCTTCGCGAGGAGGTGTGGGATGAGAGGAGGAGAGGGGGCCTTTTATAGGGAGAGGGGAGGCAGCCAAGGGCCACAGCGTGGTGGCCATGGTGGCTGCCCCCACCTCTTCCTCATTCATGTGGGTGGAGCTTCCACTCATATAAAAAGCCTCCACTCACATAAACATGCCTCCACTCAAAATTCCACTCACCTCCATTAAATTTCCACCAAATTTAATGCAATCTCTAATTTAATAAAACTCTTTTATTTATTTTAATGAGATTTTTGTTAATTACATTAATTAACAAAAATTCACATAAAACCCCTTGCAACATTTCAATATCACATGCCGAACCAATTTCAGTAATTTCACCTGAAACAATTCCGGTGTCCTTTGAAATAATTCCAGCGCTTTCATATTCTTTCTCTAGCATCTTATTTGCTCCAACTGGTGTCGGTATCCCTTAAGTGTGTCACTCTATGGTTCATAAATAATGCAGACATGATCAAGACCCCTCTCCGATCAATAATCAGCAGCGGGACATGGAGATCCGTACTGACTCCCACACATTCAATGATGAATTCTTGTAATCGTGTGAACCTTTAACATTGTAACTAAATCCCTTTCCCTCACGATATTTTACATATCCGAGATTCGATCATCGCTATCCCCATACCTAGCTTGATCTCGTTACTAACATGTACTCTTTTCTTGTTCCCGTGATATAACATTATAGTGATCCCCATCACTTGCTTGGAAGCTATATCAATGTGATATCACCGAGAGGGCCCAGAGTATATCTCTCTGTTATTTGGATGAAAAAAATCCCACTCTTGATCCATGAGCCTCTACATAACACTATTGGAGTATCTGAACCCACCTTTATAGTCACCCTGTTTTGGTGTGATGTTTGATGTTATCAAGCTAATCTTCCTGTGTTAGTGATTGACATGATCTCATGGTCTAAGGACTAAAGTTACTTGTAATTATGTTATGGAAATTTAAACATAATGACTTTGATCATATTAATACACTTCGGATGAATGTTCATCACATCATTCTACCAATGCTTTGACCTCGTTATTAACAACATCCAATGTCCATGATCAGGAAACCTTGATAATCTTGTTAATCATTGAGCTAGTTTATATAAGAGGCATAACTAGGAACACTTTATTTGTTTATTAAACACACATGTATTAATGTTTCCGATTAATACAATTATAACATGCAAAATAAATATTTATCATAAACAAGGAATAAGATAAAAACCACTTTATTATTGCCTCTCAGGTATATTCCCTTTGGTCTCTCGAATAGCATCATCATTTCCAGCACTAGGAGAAATGGTGTGGAGAAAGATCCTCAACAGCAAATTGTAGAGAGGCTTGAGTCCCTTGGACTCCCCAATAGTGACTTTACCCCCCCCCCCCCCCCCCACACACACACAGAGGTGCGAGCTTGCCCTTATTGTCGCCAAGAGCAGCATCATGCATGCGGTGACCAACAGGAACAGAGACGCCACTGAAAGTTTGATGAATGGCTTGGGCAAAACTATAGAAGTTTATGGTGCAGTGGAAGTTGTTAGTCATCCATGTCATAGTACTTGCCTCGTCATGATTAAATACAACAGTGGCATAGAATTGTTGGACAAGGGTAACGTTGTAGTCCTCACGGAGTCCCATAAGACCATGCAACCCAAGCTTTTCAATGATCCAAAGATCATCCAAGAAATAGTTATTTCCACGCATGTAGTCAAAGTCCATAAACTTCAATGGACAAACCGGGGACTTGGTGAGTTTGCGATAGATATCCGTCATGAACACCTTTTGCTCCCTCCTCCAATAGCATGGGTCATCATTGGTTCTTGGCATGTCATAGAACCTCAACTTGCACATCTCACGATATTCTTTCTTGGACATGTTGGCTAAAGATTGCAAGTTGTCATATTTGGCTCTACTAGCACGGGTTTCTTACTCAGTGCGCTCAGTTTCCCTTCTCATATAGGCAACATCTTTGGCATGTTGCCTCCGGTTATAAGGCGCAACAACATACTATCCAGCTTCCTCATCATATTGAGGGTTCCCTCTTTTTTACTTGGCATTGGTGAGAGGTGCACGACGGGAACGAGAGCCACCTGTGAATATAGAGGAATTGGGAAAGCATGAAGATAAGCATATATGTCCCTGAGTCAATACAAAAGACTCAAACCCTTGCTGAATGTGCTAGAGATAAATCACACCGGAGTCTCCGGTCATGCAACACCGGAATCTCTGGTCTGTGCAAGAGCACACCAAAGTCTTCGGTCCGAGAGACCGAAAACTCTAGCCCGGAGATCGGGTTGCACAAGGAGGCTTCAGGAGACATTATTTCAAGCAGACCAGGCAAGGAATTGGAGCTCATATGAGAGGAATGCATGCATAAATGAGTTTCCAGTGGAAGAAATTGGTACATTGCTCAAAATAATCATAGGGGAAGAACCCTAGGTTCATGGTGAGATAGGATGTACCAAATTCGTCCATTGGAGCAAATTCACTGGTGGGGAGCCCAAGGGTGGAGAGGGTGGAGGAGGCTGGCGGCACAGCGAATCCCAACGGCTGCAGGGCCATGGAGCGGTGATTTTAGAGGAGGAGGCGACGGGTGAGTGGGGGAAGTCGGGGTGGAAGGAAGAAAAATGTGTGTTTCTCTCACCTCGACCTCCTTTTACTCAGGCCAAAAACCGTCTCAGACCGAAGACTCCGATCCGTGGGACCGAAAACTGTTGGGAATATGCCCTAGAGGCAATCGTGTATGATGAGATTTCCCATTGTATTCATAAATATATTAAGTAGTCCTTATATAAACATCTGATGTGTATCATTGAATATGTGATTCGGTTGTGGAACTATGCATTCATGTTGTTTGTACTAAATATCCTTGGTCATTGAGGTTGTGCTGGACACACAACTTAGACCAATGTGAAAGTTGGCTTGATGACTTGGTTCCACTTGTCATGGGCATGGAGATGCCATTCCAACTTACACAGACTCGGCTAAAGTGTTTAGCCAGTAGGATTGACCCATATTGAGGTACAACGAACAAGTTGTCATTTGTATATCTCAATCAATGTAATCCTTAGACCTAAGGTTATTTCATAGTCCGAGTTGAGGATCACCGAATTAGGTTCTGTCAAACGCTGATCCATAACTGGGCAGTTATAAAGGCAGAGTTCGGGTCGACCGAGAATCAAGCTATGTGATGTGAATAACCAAGATGGGATTTTGCCCCTCCACTCGGAGAGATATTCTCTAGGCCCTCTCGTGAGATATGGTTCGGAAAGCATGGCCATGCACGACTCGGTTAAGTGTTAACCGAGGCGATCGACTAAGAGTTAGTCGGGTGAATCACTTATCTCGGATCAAGAAGAGAGTCAGACTATTTAAGGGATGACATATATTCGCCTATAGTCTGACAAGGTATATCGTGAGGCAAAAGGGACTCAGACGTAAGTCGCATTGGAAAGGCCAGTTGTCATGACTCTTTGGTACTTGGGAGTCGGCATGTTCTGCTAGGAGCCGCTATCGACTTATCGATTGAGAGTCGGACTCCAATCGTATCCAAGTAGCCATGAGCCTGCGGGGTCACACACTTAAGAGCGGGAGCAAGTTCGGATTGGATCTGAACCTGTAATATGGTTGGGTTGGACCTAAACCGGATTAGGACTGAGTTAGTGAGTTGGACTCACGGTGACTAGTGTTATATGGGCTTTAGTGAATGGGTCGCGCGAGCAGAGCCCACGTTCACTCCCTATATATAGTGGAGCACCTTAACACAGAAAGGTTAATCATTGTTCGGTTAGGTCATTCCATGTGTTGGAAACCCTAGCTCCACAGCAGTCCAGCCGTCGTTACGAACCTAGCAGTTCGCCGCCGGCGCTCCTCCTTGTACGTGTGGATACCAGCAGAGGTGCTGTGCGATCAGCACCAGGACGATCGGATCGTGAGGACTGCACTGCATCAACTGACGCGCTTCATCAGTAATCCGCAACTGCGCGTCTAGTGGTAAACCTCGTGGCCTTCTACCTCAGCTAGATCTTGGGATCACCACGTTAGAGGAAAAAGTTTTGTTTTATCTCTGCGTGGCCCAACAGAAACTCTGGACTGACCGGAGACTCCGGTGTTTCCACACCGGAAACTCCAGCCCTCTTCGACCAAAATTGTCAGGTTTAAGTATATGGGGACATATATGATAGAGATCATTTATTTAGGTAAGGTAATAAGGCTTGGGATAAGATATCATACTATGAAGAACCAAGTATCAGAAAAATCCAAATAAATGTCAACTAAATCTCTAATTCAATCATACCAAGAACCAACTCTTCACAAAGAAAGAGGGCGGTGGCCGAGGCCACCATGTAAGAGTGTGAGGCATGACACTGCGAAGAATTATCCTTGGGTTCATTGCTACTACTCATCAATGAAGCTCACATATCACAAAATGATATTAAGAGAATTGATTTTCTTAATCTTGGCATTATGGGGGAGGGATAGCCCAATAGATTAGGACCGCACTCCCCTATCTCCATGCCTGCACCTAAACCAAACAAGTATCAAGTTATAGGTAAGTATGCAAGATGATCAAGTCAAACTCCTTGAACCTACGATATTTAGCTCATTTCTCAAATAGCAAAACCTTGCTTCATCAAGTGGCTTCGTGAATATATCGGCAAGTTGGTCTATTGTTGAAACATAAGATAACTCAATATCTCCTCGGGCAAAATGATCTCTAATGAAATGATGACGAATCCCAATGTGCCCCGTCTTTGTATGATCTACCAGGTTGTAGGCAATCTTGATAGCACTTTCATTGTCACATAAAAGAGGCAGTTTGCCTCGTCCATAACAATTGTGTGCATGCACTAGCGGCTGCCACATATTTGGCTTCGGCGGTGGAGAGAGATATACAATTTTGCTTCTTAGAGGACCAACACACCAAGGATCTACCAAGAAATTGGCAAGCCCCGGAGGTTGATTTCCTATCATCCTTTTCACCAGCCCAATCCAAATCCGTGTACCCACAAAGAGAGAATGTTGAGCCCCTAGGATACCACACACCATAGTTTGGGGGTATGAACCAAATATCGAAATATTCTTTTGACCGCCATCAAGTGACTTTCTTTAGGAGCCGCTTGATATCTCTGCACACACACTCCTACACTTAACACTATATCGGGTATAGATGCACAAAGGTAAAGCAAAGAACCAATCATAGATCGGTATACCTTTTGATCCACATCTTTACCATTTGGATTTAGTTTAAGATGAGTCTTGGTGGCCATGGGAGTAGGAGCTCCATTTAGTTCTTTCAATTTGAACCTCTTGAGCATGTCTTGAGTATACTTGGCTTGATTGAAGAAGGTTCCTCCTCTTACTTGCTTGATCTCAAAACCAAGGAATAACCTCAACTCTCCCATCATAGACATCCTGAACCTATTAGTCCTAAGCTTTGAGAATCCATCATTAAATGGTTTGTTAGACGAACCAAAGATAATATCATCAACATATATTTGGCAAACTAAAAGCTCCCCATTAACCTTCTTAGTAAAAAGATTGGGATCAATTTTACCAACCTTAAACCCATGGTCTAACAACAACTCTCTAAGGTGATCATACCATGTGCGTGGAGCTTGTTTAAGCCCATTGAGCGCCTTATCAAGCTTGTAGACGTGATTTGGGAAGTTGGGATCCTAGAACCCTAGAGGTAACATAAACAAACTCATGCAATGGACCATTTAGAAAAGCACTTTCCACATCCATTTGTTGCAATTTAAAGTTATGATGTGCAACATATGCAAGAAGGATACAGAAGGACTCAAGGCGAGCCACGGGAGCATAGGTCTCTCCATAATCAATGCCTTCAATTTGAGAGAACCCTTGATATACAAATATTGCCTTGTTTCTCACAACAATCCCATGTTCATCTTGCTTGTTCTTGAGTATACATTTAATGCCAATAAAATTGCGGCAACCTTTGGGCTTTTATACTAACTTCCAAACTTTGTTTCTCTCAAATTTTTTGAGCTCATTATGAATGGATTCCAACCAATCTGAATCTTCAAGAGCTTCCCACACTTTCTTGGGCTCCATCATGGATATATGAGCTTGATGCTAACCAAAATGCTTCAATTAAGCTTGAGTAGACATTCCACTCTGTAGATCACCAAGAACATTCTCAAGAGTGTGGTCTCTTATTTCCACCACTCTAGCTTTGCGACGAGTTTCGATCTCCTTGTTGTTTCTTGTGGGGATCTCTTCATCATTTTGGTCCTCGTCTTGACCTTCATTTTGACCTTGATCATCAATGGTTTCATTCTCATCATCATGAGGCATAGGTTTATCTTGGTCTTTATCAGGCATACTCCTTGAGAGACGTTGAGATGAACTAGAGGACGACTCAATGAATATGCCTTGTGCAATTGACTGCGTAGGGCTGGATAAACCGGTCAACAGAGAGACCGGACAATCCAACCTGGATCTTCCAGCCTGATCAACTTGGTGAGGGTTCTCAGCTTGTCTTTAGCTTGGGTCATCATTGTCTTAAATAATAGGAGATTGTTAATGTTGTGAAGATGAGGGCTCCACTTGAATAGAGCATAGTTCTTATCGATCCGCCGCAAGGGGTTCCTCAACGGGGCGGATGAATCCCGCACCCATTCTTCTTATGGCATCTTGAGGTATTTCATCATCTACATCACAAACATCAACACGCTCCGCTTGGGGACCATCATATTCTTTGAAAACCATGCTACAAGATTCTATGACAATCATAGAGAGTTTATCATAGATTCTATAAGTGTGGGAATCGAGACCCTAGCCAACAAAAATACCCTCTAAAGATTTAGAATCAAATTTGGACAAATGAACACCTTTTATGAGGTAGAAACACTTACAACTAAACACTTGGAAGTATGAAACGTTGAGCTTGTTACCGGTAAGTATTTCATATGGAGTCTTGATCAACTCTTTGCGGAGGTAGAGCCGGTTCGATGCATGACATGCGGTGGAGATTGCCTCGGCCCAAAAGTTGTATGGAGACTTAAACTCCGCCAACATGGACCTTGCCATATCCATTAGTGTCCGGTTCTTCCTCTTGGCTACACCATTTTGTTGAGGGGTATATGCAGCTTGATGTTTTATTCCCTCATCACTAAGAAATCCATTCAAGGTGTAGTTCTTGAACTTGGTGCCATTGTTGCTTCTTATCACCAACAAGGGACATTGTATTGACATTAAACTATATTGACAAAGTCTATGAAGTATTTTTGGTCTCACTCTTCAACTTGAAGAAGTATACCCATGTATATCTTGAGTAGTCATCAACAATCACCAAACAATATTTCTTCCCACCAAGACTCGCATGAGATGGAGGACCAAAGAGATCCACGTGAAGGAGCTCCAAGATCCTCTTGGAATTTATGATGTTATTTGGTTTATGGGGAGAATCATGCATCTTTCCTTCAACACAAGCCCTACACACATGATCTTTGGCAAAATAAACATTTTATTTTAGTCCAACAATATGGCCACCCTTGTGGAGAGTTTGCAAAGTTCTATATTGACATGGGCTAGACGGCGATGCCATAGCGAACCCACATCAGCCTTTCTAAATAAGCACATCACACTTGTAGTGGTTTTCCCCAAAAATTCCACCACATACAAGTCATTTTCGAAGCAATCTTTAGAGTCTTGCTCGATAAGAGAACCACAATATCATTATCAATAAAGATGGCAAAGCCCATCTTTCCAAGAGCATGGACTAAAAGTATATTATACCCAAGGGTATCAACAAGCATGACGTCCACGAGAGTAGTACCGTGTGCAACCACAACCTTGCCAAGACCTATTACTTGAGACCTTGACTTATCGGCATACGTGACGGTTATTTGATCATGATTTGGCCTTATATCCATCATTATCGCCTTGCTTCTAGTCATATGAATTGTGCATCCACTATCAAGCACCCACTTTAACCTACCGGAAGCATAGTTCTACAAGAGATCAAACTAGTTTTTAGGTACCCATTTTTCAATGGGTCCTCTTTTGTTAGTGATAAGGGTCTTGGGAACCCAAATATACCAAGCAATATAACCATCAAATGGGCCAACATATTGTGCATAAACATCACCATAATAATCATGCATTAAAACATAATGAGGGTTAGCAATTCTAGCGAAGTCATCTTGTGACATAGTTTTGCCACTTGTGGTATTACTACCCACAATGGTCTTGTCTTTTGCTTGTGCGGGCTTGGCCTTGATCTTCTTGTTGTTCTTGTTCTTGGCCTTGGACACATAGCCAATGCCTCCTTTCTCATCCTTTGACCTTTGCTTACTCAAAAGATCATCAAGAGATTTGTTTCCTTCGGGAAGGTGGCTTTTGCAAGCTCCCCCTTCAACCTAGCATTTTCCTCAAGGATGTTTGTACTACTAGAAGGAATGAAAACACTAGGTGAAGCAACATCATTCAATTGAGTTTGAAGTTGTTCACGAGACTTTGTGAGAGTCAAGAGTTCACTTTACAAGGCCTTATGAGCCTTGTCAAGCTTCTTAAATTCCTTAGCAAGTTTGTCATGAACAACACCAAACTCACTCTTACCCTTTTTAGCCTTTTATACTTAGCAATGGCATTATCATGTTCCTTAATGAGTTTATTGATGATTTGATCATTTGCCTCATTGAGGCCTTCAAGTTTTTCTTCAAGAGACTCTCTAGTATCTTGCTATTCTTCTAGAGCATTAGTTAGAGCATCAATCTCAAGAATGTGCTCTCTTCCCAGTTTGCATCTCTCATTAAGAAGCTCTTGTGTGTGATAAAGTTGATTCAAGAGATTCACAAAATACTTCTTGTTCTCCCCTTGCAAGTTAGTCATAAAAACATCGAAAGCAACTAATTCCTATTTAACCTCAATAGTTATATCATCATCCAATTCATCATTGATCATAGAGGTGGAGAGAGAAGATGACGATACCTCCGATCCTCTTTCCATAAGGAAAGTGACGTTCTTGTTGGAGATATTCTCATTTGGAGAGTCGAAGATTGATAAAGTGGTTGTAGAGGTGGTGGCTATGGCTGCTACACCATTTGATCTTTCTTCTTCTTCCTCCTCATCTTCATCATCGAATGATAACTCTTCATGTGATATCAATGCAATGTTAGCTGACTTCTTGTTGGTGGCATTCTTTTTGAAGAAAGGCTTCTTGAAGGGGGCCTTTGAATTTTTCTTCAATATAAGTTCACCACCATGATCTTCTCTCTTCTCATATGGACATCTGGCAACAAAATGATAGCGATCACCACAGTTGAAGCAAGTTCTGAATCTTGTGCCATTCTCTTTTCTACCACTTGTGTTGCTTCTTCGTTGCATCTCCATCCTAGCCTTGGCAGGATCTTTCCAAAGGTTCCTTGCATAGAAGGCCATGTATTGACCATGAGGAACCTTGAAATCTTCAGGGTGGCTTATAGTCATGCCTTCATCACTTCCTTCTTCTTCCTCATACTCCACAACCTTGGCCTTCAAGGCAAGATTAACACCATTGATCATTCCAAGGGCATGAGCGCGGGCATATTTTGCATTATTGGTAGCAACCTTGAAGGCAGCCATCTCTTGCATAACTTCATTGGAGGTCATGAGATGGTAGTTGTGGCTTCCTTGGAGAATCTTCAAGTCGGTGGGCTCGAAGGGCATGAGCGCACTCACATACTTCCTCTTTATCTAAGCATCATCCACATGTGAGACACCAACATTTATAAAGGTGGTGGTAGTGGATTTGAGTCTTCGATACATGTCTTCATGATCCTCACCATCCTTCATACAGAAGCCTTCGGCTTCATTGCTCAAGGCATCATATCGGTTTCTTCTCATGCTCTCATTTCCAATAAACAACTCAATGAGAGCATTCCAAGCTTCCTTGGCGGTGTTGAGGTGTTCAATGTGGGGGAAATCTTTTATCCCTACACCAAGTTGAATCATGTGCAACACGGTGGCATCGAGATGACTATTGACCACTTCTATTCTTGTCAAATTGGTTCGATCCTCAATTTTGAGTCTTTCTTCATTAATATTCCACAAGTCAATGCAAGAGCTGCGCACATAAGATTTCATCAAAACTTGCCATTGAGCAAAAGAATGTGCAACTAGCTTAGGTGGGTCACCTCTATCATTTATATGTGGGTGAGAGATCGGGGGTCAGGATAGTACCACCGGAGAACTACATGGTGATCTTCCTTCCCATTGCCTTTTTGGTGGAGGGGTTAGTGGAATTATGTTCATCCTCCACTACATCAACCATTGGTTTAGCCGAAGCGTTCACCTTTGGAAGCGTAGGGGGTTCCTCTTGAGGAGGAGTAGGTGGTGAGGCTATCTTCTCCTTAACAAGTTGCTCAACTAGTTGACGCAGTTGTTTAATTTCGTTGCCTAGGGAGGATCTCAAGTTTGATTCTAATTTCTTGAGATCCTCCATGGACACCGAGGTGCTAGCCTCACTCCTTCCTTCTCCATCCTGTCTACCCATACACTCTTAGGCGGTTAAGACCGAATAAAGATCTGAGGCTCTGATACCAATTGAAAGGATCGTATGGGTACCTAGAGGGGGGGGGTGAATAGGTGCTACTTCAAATTTTACTCTTTTTCAATTTAGGATTTGACACAAAAGGTAAATTCTCTAGATATGCAACTAAGGTGAATTTACCTATATGTCACACTAGCACAACTAACTAAGAAAGAGCAAGATATAAGTGAAGTGCGGTAAAGGATAGAGGTAACCAAAATGGAGCACGTGGAGACACAAGTATCCCGTAGTTCCTTCCTTTTAAGGGGAAGTATGTCTGCATTTGGAGAGAGGGTGGTTTCAAACCACCAACACCATAAAAGGCCTCCCTTGTTATCCGGTGAATCTCACCCCAAAGGGATCGATTCACTCTTCCGCTATATCGGTAACCTTCGAGGTGTAAACTAGGACCTTTACAACAAGTTCGAGACACACATCCACAACTGAATTGGAGGCTCCCGAATGCAGGCAAGTTGTCACAACAATCAAAGACAAGTTTGTAAGAACCAAATCAAGAACCAGGGTTTCCAATGAAACACTAGAGCACGGGGACCTCGAGTGAATGAGGGGGGAAATGAAGATCTCTTTTGGTGAAGTTGTAGATCAATGCCTCCTCCTTCGATTCTCCAAAGATCAGGGACTTTGGATTGCTGGAGGGGGGAGATCTTGTTGATTTGGTGGCTCAAATATGGGTGTTCTTATTTTCTGAAAACGAGCAGCTTGAGGTAGGGGATGAAGTACCCTATTTATAGGCCCACTTGTTTCTGACCGTTTTCTGACCGTAGGGAAATTCCACACCGGAAACTCCGGTATGGATACTGGAGATTCTGGTCTGCAAGAAGCTCACACCGAAGATTTCAGTCCATCTCCGGACCCATATACAGACTATCTTGGACCTGGTCTTGATGATCACCACAGAGACTTGGCCAAAACTCTGGCCCTGAGAACACCGGAAACTCTAGACTTTGCACACCGGAGATTCCGGCCCACGACTTTACACCGGAGTTTCCGGACAATATTCGTCCTGTCTCCAAACCCCTAGTAAGACTATCCCTGGACATCAGCTTTGGTGCCCACCGGAGATTTGAGCCAAAACTCCGGTGCACACCAGAAACTCCGGTCTTTGCACACCGGAGATTCCGGTCTGGACTTTCTATGAAGCTTTTGTTTCAGCCAGGGATATTTCCAATATATCGCGGACTTTTCACTTTTCAATAGATTAACCTGACATAATTAGCACACGGTAAAAAGTGTCATCAAGTTGTTAATGAACACCAAAACTGACCAAGACAATAAATGTCCTTTAAATCATAACTTCCCACCAACTTAGGATTATATTAATACAGACAATCAGGGGCTAGCGTATTTCATAGGAGAGGTGGCACCGAGAAACATGTATTGTTTAGGTCTCGTTTGACGTCCAACTCCCATCTATCTCCCAGATTTATTGTGTAATTTGTAAACTATGGTGACTGTTATGATGTGCCAATTTTGTGGATGTATATGGTATATCCGGTTTGGTCATTTCATGTTATTGGTCATCTTCTCAGTGATGGAGAGACAAAATGTTGATTTGCATTTTGCCTTGCATGAAGTGCATCTATGGTCATTTATATGCACTATTTTTTACTTTCGACCTATTAGAGTGGACGACTCATGCAACTTTTCAAGACCTTTGAGACTGCCTAGATTTTGTGTCCTACGAGCATTGCCATCTGCAATTTCTTCATCTAAGGCTTCAAAAAATGTTGAGATGTGGTGAATGGAGTGGGAACAACAATTTTTAGGAACTCTTGGTCTAAAAAAATTCTACTATGATCTTGGTCGCCCATGCCTTGTATTCGATGTGTCCAACCTTTCTATACTATCTTTTATTTATCCAACAAAGCTAGCTTCATCATACACAACAATGTTTGTTATGCAATCTCAGTCCTAGAAATATCACAACTCTTTGATCGATATATGACAAAATAATCTTAAGACAGAGACTCGTTTTCATATAAAATAAAGAATAGTTATACGTTGTATGTCCTTATGATTGTTTGGTTGAATGATCTGTTGGGAATATGCCCTAGAGGCAATCATGTATGATGATATTTCCCATTGTATTCATAAAGTTATTATGTTGTCCTTGTATAAACATCTGATGTGTATCACTGAATATGTGATTCGATTGTGGAACTATACATTCATGTTGTTTGTACTAAATATCCTTGGTCATTGAGGTTGTGATGGACACATAACTTAGACCAATGTGAAAGTTGGCTTGATGACTCGGTTCCACTTGTCATGGGCATGGAGATGCTATTCCAACTTGCATAGATTTTGCTAAAGAGTTTAGCAAGTCGGATTGACCCATATTGAGGTACAACGAACAAGTTGTCATTTGTATATCTCAATCAATGTAATCCTTAGACCTGAGGTTATTGCATAGTCCGAGTTGAGGTTCACCGACTTAGGTTCTGTCAAACGCTGATCCGTAACTGGGCAGTTATAAAGGCAGGGTTCGGGTCGACTGAGAATCAAGCTGCGTGATGTGAATAACCAAGATGGGATTTTGCCCCTCCACTCGGAGAGATATTCTCTGGGCCCTCTCAGAAGATATGATTCGGAAAGCATGGCCATGCACGACTCGGCTAAGTGTTAACCGAGGCGGTCGACTAAGAGTTAGTCGGGTGAATCACTTATCTCGCATCGAGAAGAGAGTGAGACTATTTAAGGGATGACGAATATTCGCCTATAGTCTGACAAGGTATATCGTGAGGCAAAAGGGACTCAGACGTAAGTCGCATTGGAAAGGAAAGTCGTCATGACTCTTTGGTACTTGGGAGTCGGCACGTTCTGCTAGGAGCCGCTACCGACTGATCGATTTAGAGTCGGACTCCAATCATGTCCAAGTAGCCATGAGCCTGCGGGGTCACACACTTAAGAGCGGGAGCAAGTTCGGATCGGATCTGGACCAGAATCTGGTTGGGTTGGACCCAAGCCGGATTAGGACTGAGTTAGTGAGTTGGACTCATGGTGACTAGTGTTATATGGGCTTTAGTGAATGGGCCACGAGAGTGGAGCCCACGTTCACTCCCTATATATAGTGGAGCACCGCAACCCAGAAAGGTTAATCGTTAATCGGTTAGGTCATTCAATGTGTTGGAAACCCTAGCTCCACAGCAGTCCTGCCGTCGTAACGAACCTAGCAGTTTGCCGCCGGTGCTGCTCCTTGTATGTGTGGATACCAGCAGAGGTGTTGTACGATCAGCACCAGGATGATCGGATCGCAAAGGACTGCACTGCATCAACTGACGTGCTTCATCAATAATCCGCAACTGCGTGTCTAGTGGTAAACCTCGTGGCCTTCTACCTCAGCTGGATCTTGGGATCACCACGTTAGAGGATTTTTTTTGTTTTATCTCCGCGTGGCCCAATAGTGATATCAGAGTGATAGCTTCTGGTTTTAGGCTCGAGATCTCGCATATGTGATATGCGGTTGGCTATAGATGAGATCTATATGCTGTTTGGTGGTCGATCTATGAGATAGATCGTTTTTTTACGAGGTTGATTGGATCAACTGTACTCGGTGAATGGTAGATCTGATTTCCGTGATCATACTGCTGAGGTCGTGGAATGACATACCCCTACCGGTCGACTTCCGCCATCGGGGTAGACTGTGACACGTAAATCCAGAGGCGGTGATCGAAGATCAAAAAGTTTGATCGAATCGGAATAATGGTCGGAATCCATGTCCGAATCGTAGATGAGATCTACGTTTTCGAAAAAATCGTCGGCCGCTGCCCGCACCCGTGAGGGGCGCTGCCCCTTCAATCCCCGCCCGCTATCCGGCTAGCGGGACCGCCGGCTTCGCCCTGTCGTAGCGTCTTAGATGTCGTTGTGAGTTTCACAACACCGGTAGATATTGTATCCATGCATAACTTGTTTTTGCAGGAAGTTGTGAATGGTATGGTTCATGTGCATGTGATGTATGTGTGTAATCCATACGTGATCTGCGAATCACGGTTTTTGTCAGCCAGCTGGAGCCTAGGTGCTGTCATTTTATTGTATAACGACCTGCGTGTCGGATTCTCTATGTAATTTACTTTACTTAGCTAGTGTAGCTGTTTGGAGAACCCGGAAGGCATGCAAGGCATTGTACATGTCGTCGACATGGGGTAAGACGGCAAGTGACAAGAGTTGGCACGAGTCAGATTACAGGCTTTGTGGAGATGGAGATCGCCATGAAGAGAGCCATACCATTTCACATTATAATTGCTTTATTTTTGTGTTATTGTTATGTCTTTGTTTTACCTTTATTAGATAGTCGGTAAAATCCAATCCCTCAAAGAAGGTCTAGTCGGTTTTCCCGCCAGTGTTTGCACCATCACAAGTCGGACATTTTTGGTAGTGGGCTCATAAAATTGAGGTGCTGCCAATTCTTTCTGACTAGGTGGGTTCGAGTCAGACTCTTACTGCGGAAACACTCGGTAAGCTAGACGGATCTATCACAATAGTTGTGGGACTCGGGGAAAAGTCGGATGGTAGCCGGGGCATGTGATGCCACCCGTCCAACAGGAGTCGCATGAGATACGATTGACAAGGAGTTGTCTACCTAGATCACTTGGCGCTAGCGGTGATGCTAAAGCTCACTAGCCGACTTGCTTATTTAGGATCCTGAATCACTAAGTAACCATTGGAGGGGTGTTGGTTCTAGTGGGAGCATAAAATATTAAAATGTTTAATATGCTTGCTCTTTTATGAATACATGTCTTAAGTATTTTGCATATTTTCTATTGTAGATCATGGCACCAAGTAGCAGTCACTCTCAGATATCCGGTTTTGCATTGAGAACTATCCTTGAGAAAGATAAACTGAACGACACTAATTTTACCAACTGGTATCGAAATCTGAGAATTGTTCTCAAACAAGAAAAGAAGGACCATGTCTTATACAACCCACTTCCAGATGAGCCGAATGAGAATGCAACTGTCACTGCCACCAATGCCTACCGTAGGGCTAAGGATGAATCCACGGATATTAGCTATCTTATGCTTGCTCATATGGAACCGGACTTGCGAAAGCAGTTCGAGAATGTTGAGGCCTACGATATGATCGAAAGCCTCAAAAGTATGTTCCAGGCTCAGGCGAAGACTGAGAGGTATCAAGTCTCTCAAGCTTTGCTGAGTTGCAAGCTTAAGGATGGTGATCCACTGAGTCCGCATGTGATCAAAATGGCTGGTTACGTGCAGTCTCTGGAGAGAGGCTTGGCTACCCCATTAGCGAAGAGTTCGCTACGGATATAATTTTGAACTCTCTTCCTTGTGCATATGGGCAGTTCATTTCGAACTACCACATGCATGGTATGGATAAGAAGCTCACTGAATTGCATGGGATGCTCAAGCAGGCAGAGGCGGATCTCAAGAAGGGCGCCGGTCAAGTGTTGATGGTGCAAAATAAGGCTAAGTTCAAGAAGAGTTCTTGGACTAAGAAGAAGGCTAAGTCAGGAAGAAAGCAGGCTCGGGACCCAGTCCCAAGCACTTCCTCAGGGACTAAGCCATCTCCTTCAGCCGGATCCACTTGCTTCTACTGCAAGGCAGATGTCCACTGGAAGAGGAAATGCAGCAAGTACTTGCCCGACAAAGCCAAGAGTGGAGGTATGGCTTCCGACTCAGGTACACTTGTTTGCAATGTTATAGACATATATCTTGCTGATGCACCTAATAGTTGTTGGGTATATGATACCGGGTCAGTTATTCACATCTATAAATCGTTGCAGGGACTGGTAAGAACTAGGAGCGTAGCAATAGGCGAGGTTGATATTTGAGTCGGCAACAAAGCAAGAGTTGCTGCATGGAAGTCGGCACGATGCAACTTCATTTACCTTCCGAATTCATTATGGAACTGAATAATTGTTATTATGTTCCAGTGCTCAGTCAAAACATTATTTCTGCTTCATGTTTGATGAGGCAAGGCTATGAGTCGAATATCAAGGATAATGGTTGTTCTTTGTATTTGAATGACATGTTTCACGGCTTTGCACCCGTCCAGGATGGGTTATTTATTTTGAATCTTGATGGTGAGTCGGTTTATAACATAAATGTTAAAAGGTTGAAACCAAATGATCTGAATATGACTTACTTTTGGCACTGTCAGCTTGGTCATATAGGTTGGAAACGCATGAAGAAGCTCCATGATGATGGACTCCTAACTTCGTTCGACTTGGAGTCGTTTGAGACATGCGAATCTTTCCTACTCGGCAAAATGACCAAGACACCTTTTGCAAAGAGTTGCGAAAGGGCGTCCGACTTGTTGGGACTAGTACATAGTGATGTATGTGGACCAATGAGCACGACAACCAGGGGTGGTTATGAGTACTTCATTACCTTCACTAATGATTTGAGTAGGTATGGATATATCTACTTGATGAAACATAAGTTGGAAGCCTTTGAAAAGTTCAAAGAATTCCAGAATGAAGCACAAAATCAACTCGACAAGAAAATAAAGTTTCTTCGGTCGGACCTAGGAGGCGAGTACATGAGCCATGAGTTTGATGACCATCTGAAAAGTTGTGGAATAGTTCCTCAACTTACTCCGCCAAGAACGCCAGAAAGTAATGGTGTTTCGGAAAGGCGGAATCGGACCTTGTTGGACATGGTATGATCGATGATGAGTCGGGATCTGCCTTTATCATTTTGGGGTTATTGTCTAGAAACAGCGGAGTTCACACTAAACAGAGTACCATCAAAATCGGTAGAGAAGACACCGCATGAGATGTGGACAGGCAAAAAGCCGAGTTTGTCGTTTCTTAAGATTTGGGGTTGTGAAGCATTTGTCAAGCGACTTCAGTCGGACAAGCTTACAGCCAAGTCGAATAAGTGTATTTTCATGGGGTATCCGAGGGAAACCTTGGGTTACTACTTCTACAACCGAGAAGAGGGCAAAGTGTTTGTCGCTCGGAACAGTGTCTTCCTTGAGAAAGAGTTTCTCAGTCGGGGAGTAAGTGGGAGCACTGTGCAGCTCGAAGAAATTCGAGAGGAACCGGCTAGTAGCGAGTCGGAAAAAACCTTGGAGGTTGAGCCGGTCGTGGTAGCTGAGCCGACAACAGCACCTGTACTACGAAGATCGACAAGATTACGAAGTGTTCGTGATGTGTTACTATTAGATAGTGATGAGCCGGCAAATTATTCAGAAGCGATGGTGGGATCTGATTCCGAGTCATGGCTTGGAGCCATGAGATCCGAGTTAAAGTCCATGGATGAAAATCAAGTTTGGAACTTGGTTGATCTGCCAGACGGTGCAAGACCCGTCGAGTGCAAATGGGTCTTTAAGAAGAAAACTGATATGGATGGAAATGTTTCCGTCTATAAAGAACGCCTTGTCACGAAGGGGTTCTGACAAGTTCAAGGAGTTGATTATGACGAGACTTTCTTGCCCGTTGTGATGCTTAAATCAGTTCGGATCATGTTAGCTATAGCAGCCTATTTTGACTATGATATATGGCAGATGGATGTCAAAACGGCTTTCCTTAACGAAAATTTAACCGAGGACGTGTATATGATACAGCCCGAGGGTTTTGTCGATCCGGCTAATGCTGACAAGGTGTGCAAACTTCAGAAATCCATTTATGGGTTGAATCAAGCATCTCGGAGTTGGAATATTCGCTTTGATGAGGTAGTCAAATCGTTTGGATTCATCAAGAGTGATCATGATTCTTGTTTGTACAAGAAGTTTAGTGGGAACAAAGTAAACTTTCTAATCTTATATGTGGATGACATATTACTGATTGGAAATGATGTCCAGATGTTGCAAGAAACCAAGGAATCATTGGAAAGGAGTTTCTCAATGAAAGACTTGGGTGAGGCAACATACATCCTCGGAATTCGGATCTATAGAGATAGATCAAGGAGGCTCATTGGATTGAGTCAGAGTACTTATTTGGACAAAGTGTTGAAGAAGTTCAACATGGAATCGTCTAAGAAGAGGTTCTTACCGATGTCCCATGGTGTAAAACTTAGCAAGACTCAGTGTCCTTCGACAACTAATGAGCGAAGTCGGATGAGTGCGATTCCGTATGCTTCTGCAGTCGGATCCATCATGTATGCCATGATTTGTACTAGGCCGGATGTTTCATATGCTCTAAGTGTTGTGAGCAGATACCAGGCTGATCCTGGAGAAATCCACTGGACAACGGCTAAAAATATCCTAAAGTACTTGAGAAGGACTAAGGATATGTTTTTGGTTTATGGTGGTGAAGATGAACTCAGTGTAAAGGGTTACACGGATGCGAGTTATCTTACCGACTCTGATGATTCTCGTTCGCAATCCGGATACATGTTTATTATAAACGGAGGTGTTGTGAGCTGTAAGAGTTCCAAGCAAGAGACTGTGTCTGCATCTACAACAGAGGCTGAGTATATTGCCGCCTCGGAGGCAGCAAATGAAGCTATTTGGATGAGGAATTTAGTCATGGATCTTGGTGTGGTTCAGGGCTCATCCAATCCGTTAGACGTGTATTGTGATAATAATGGTGCTATTGCTCAAGCCAAGGAACCTAGACAACACTAGAAGAACAAGCACATACTCATGCGGTACCACCTGATTCGCCAGTTTGTGGATCAGGGTGATGTCAAGTTATGCAAGGTACACACAGATGCAAATATTACGGATCCGTTGACAAAGCCGTTACCACAGCCAAAGCATGAGGCGCACCTGAGAGCCATGGGCATTAGATGCTTAGACATGTGATGTCTAAAGTTTGACTCTAGTGCAAGTGGGAGACTGTGGAATATGCCCTAGAGGCAATCATGTATGATGATATTTTCCATTGTATTCATAAAGTTATTATGCTGTCCTTGTATAAACATCTGATGTGTATCATTGAATATGTGATTCGGTTGTGGAACTATACATTCATGTTGTTTGTACTAAATATCCTTGGTCATTGAGGTTATGCTGTACACACAACTTAGACCAATGCGAAAGTTGGCTTGATGACTCGGTTCCACTTGTCATGAGCATGGAGATGCTATTCCAACTTACATAGATTTTGCTAAAGAGTTTAGCGAGTCGGATTGACCCATATTGAGGTACAACGAACAAGTTGTCATTTGTATATCTCAATCAATGTAATCCTTAGACCTGAGGTTATTGCATAGTCCAAGTTGAGGTTCACCGACTTAGGTTCTGTCAAACGCTGATCCGTAACTGGGCAGTTATAAAGGCAGGGTTCGGGTCGACTAAGAATCAAGCTGCGTGATGTGAATAACCAAGATGGGATTTTGCCCCTCTACTCGGAGAGATATTCTCTGGGCCCTCTCGGAAGATATGATTCGAAAAGCATGGCCATGCACGAAGAGTTAGTCGGGTGAATCACTTATCCCGCATCGTGAAGAGAGTCAGACTATTTAAGGGATGACGAATATTCGCCTATAGTCTGACAAGGTATATCGTGAGGCAAAAGGGACTCAGACGCAAGTCGCATTGGAAAGGCAAGTCGTCATGACTCTTTGGTACTTGGGAGTCGGCACGTTCTGCTAGGAGCCGCTACCGACTGATCGATTTAGAGTCGGACTCCAATCGTGTCCAAGTAGCCATGAGCCTGCGGGGTCACACACTTAAGAGCGGGAGCAAGTTCGGATTGGATCTGGACCGGAATCTGGTTGGGTTGGACCCAAGCCGGATTAGGACTGAGTTAGTGAGTTGGACTCACGGTGACTAGTGTTATATGGGCTTTAGTGAATGGGCCACGAGAGTGAAGCCCATGTTCACTCCCTATATATAGTGGAGCACCGTAACCCAGAAAGGTTAATCATTGATCGGTTAGGTCATTCCATGTGTTGGAAACCCTAGCTCCACAGCAGTCCTGCTGTCGTAACGAACCTAGCAGTTCGCCGCCGGTGCTCCTCCTTGTACGTGTGGATACCAGCAGAGGTGCTGTACGATCAACACCAGGACGATCGGATCGCAAAGGACTGCACTGCATCAACTGACGCGCTTCATCAGTAATCCGCAACTGCGCGTCTAGTGGTAAACCTCGTGGCCTTCTACCTCAGCTGGATCTTGGGATCACCATGTTAGAGGAAATTTTTTGTTTTATCTCCGCGTGGCCCAACATGATCATGTTGCTCCGACCCCGCAGTTTGTACACATGCTCAAGTTGTAGCGAACTATATCGGTGTCACCCCATCGCTTCCTAGCCAGTAAAATCGAGTACATCTTCTTTCTCCAAAATTTCTATTTTATTCAAGCACCGCCCTTCTACTTTTCTGGCAGTATTTGCATTGATAAATTCTTAGAAATGCAATATACTTTGTTCTAGTATTTCAATAATAAGTTTTAATTGATGTGTTTTCTGTTTCATGTTGTTGCATCATTGTATATTTCATGTCATTTTTAAAACATTTCGGCTATTAGCTTATAGTGTTGTTGTTTAGTTGTCTCACATGTTGCAATTTGATCCTTTTCTCATTCTTCAGCAATACATGGTCTATATGTTGTACAGCATTGCTTGAGCACCAATATTCGGCTAGCACGCATGATCATGGCACGACTCAATACTAAGTGTACAAGGCTGGTCAGGTCCAACCATGGTGGCTGATGACCGAGGCATGTCGACATGCCGGTTAAGACCCCATCGATCCAGATGGGACATGGGAGTCATCTCGCTGATAGGTATGGCACCCTGCTTACTGACTAGGTCATGGTAGTATACCATATAGATACATAGAGTTGGGACATGTCAGCATGTCACGTAGAGTAAACCCACCAAATGGATAGCAGCTCCTAAGTCGAACGTAGCGTTGAGTCACTTCAGAACAGTCGGGTTTGATTTTAGTTTTTTGGAGAATGTCGAATTTGATTGTTGATAGACATCATGCACACCTTACTTCTGAGTGCCTTCCACCTATCTCCTGCTGGCTCTTCATGTTCTAGGTGCCTCCTTAGAATGTGCCTCCCTCGAGTGTTTTGTCATGGCAGCATTTCGTGTCTTGGACAACTATCGGCTAAAATGGGATACTAACAGTTTTATGTGTGATATTATCTATGTAGGGGTCTATCTTAGCACACGACAATTTAAGTTGTTATAGCGGGGAAGAATCAAATTCGTACAATGGTTGATAAGACTGTCATATCTTAATCACGCCACATAATCTAGATATAATGATGGGTTCTTTTTTAATCTTGTTATGGTAACCATATATTCCTAAATAGTTGGTGAGAGAGATTTTTGCTAAGACATAATTTCTTAATTAAGATAATACAAAAAAAAAGTTCTCACTTTTCTTGGCTTCAGCGTTTATCCTACATGGCACTCATAAGATACCACCATTGTACATGTCCTAAGAGTCTATTCATATTCATGATTCGTCCTTTTGGTTGGACTTGGGTGGCTAGTACTTTCTAGGCATCCAGCATTCCAGCTCCTACTAGTATCTTGTGTTTTAGAATTTGCTAAGGGGCAACATGATGTTGTCGCAAATGATTTTTGTTTCTTAATAATAAACGAAGATCTAATTGTATGGGACATCCATGAACTTGTCCATTAGGTGCAAATAAACCCAAATACTTGGAACTTATGGTTAAGTGGTACATGAAGTGTCCATCATGTGCAAATGCCCCCAAACGGTCTGAATTGGACAGTCAGACGCCATGTAAGCCACGGTTGGAACCAGAAAATTTGTGAACCCCCGAACCACGGCTAGAATATCGTATCAAGACCAACGTATGTGCAATGGAAATAGATGAAAAGGTACCTCTCTGTTCGAAATAAAGCCTCACCTCGGCCACTCTACCATTACCGTGCAACCTTGTCCCCAGTTCCAAACCACCTTGTTCTTGCCACTTCTCTCTGTGATCACTTGGATGGCGATTTTAGCGTGCCACTGATTTTGTTGCGATATCGTCAGGCCCTCACCTCGGCATGTTCCTGTAGGACCACTGTCTACAACACTAGTATAGAGAGACTCTAATGACCTCCCCCTATGGCACCGGCACCCTGATGGTCATCTCTTAAAAAAATGCACGTGGCCAATGAATGCCATGGGCCATGACCCGAGCAACAATGGCTACAAGCCAAAATATTGGACTGTATCCTAAATGTTGAAAACAGACATCCTAAAATATTCACGTGCGATGTGACTTGGCATCGGTTTTTTACGGAAAAACAGTGGTAATGATTTTCCTATGCTCTGCTATGTTCCTAAATATAAGGCGTTTTGGGATGAAACTCCCAAAATGTTCAAACTCATAAAAAATTGTATCACATGTACATAATAAGCACGCAAAATACATTCGGTAGGCATGAAAACAATATATTCACACTTAAAATATATATAGTTTCACACACTTATAACAAATTGTTTCACACTTGCAATATAGTTTCAACCGTAAAAAATAGGCACGTGAGAAAATAAAATAAACTGGCAATCTGATCATCATCCTCGCTAGGTCTTAACCACCTGATGAACATCCATGGGGTCTAGAATAAGAGGTAAGATTGTGTGGACCATGCAGAATGTGACACATGCACCATCCCACTTACGCATCTTCTCATGAAACCTTACAAAATCTTTATTACGTATCTTGATATACTCATACCCTGAGTCACCATTCTGATGAGATTAAACAATGCGCCACATGGCATCAGTCATCTTGCTAAAGAATACACGTGCAACCACATAACCCGATGGTTGTATGTTTGGTGTTAAAGCGGCTTCCACTATCCTAGTCGGATGAACACCATTTGTCATCCTTAGATGATATATTACTATACGGGATATCCTTGATCACTCTGCAGATTTGATGTCAACATTAGGTGATCTCAGTCCTTAAGGTCTTCGTCATTAGCATCATCATATTTGTCTTCTTCTTGTTTACCCTTGAGGTCTTCTTCATCACAACTAAAATTTCTCAGACTACCTCCATTCTTCAAAACCACTTTCTGGTTTAGAATGCTCCTCCTGGCCTACAGCCTCTAGGACTTTCTCCTGATCTTTCTCATCAAGTCCCAGATTCTTACATGCCATAGTACATACGATCGAACTAAATATTAATGAGTTTACAAAGAAGTACATATTTTTTAAAACGAAAAATGAGATTCCTTGTCATGGCTAGCAGAATGAGCGTTTGAACTCGAGCCCTCTCCAGCAAACGCGTGCTTCCTAGATCGTCCCCGCTGCCAGAACAATGCTCATTTAACTGAGTAATTTAGTTAACACGACGCAGTGATAGAACATGTTTAAAAGAAATCAAGCAATTGCAGTGTGTGAAAGTTCTAAGTTGTTGGTCCCAGTGAACCTCCCCGGTGATCGTTGCCCATGGTTCGCTATCTCTGTCGCTCCAACCGGCTCCGTCGTGAGAACTAAGGCTGTGGTCAGCAGCCATGGGCCTCAAATGCGCGATTCAACCGCCTGATTGCCAAGCAGCGTCAGCCAATTCAATGACATAGTGGAAACATGGATCTCACTGTAAACATTTGGCCGCCCCAGCACGGGCCTCGCCGTCAAGGGAATATTCCTTTGTAATGAACACGGAACATATTTCGCATATTCAGAAAAGATAAATGCTACACCTATGGAATATTTTTTACGGAATTGACTTACGGAACAACGTGGCTGCAGTTGGTTTGTTGTAAATCAGTTAGCCCCCATGATTGCAGGCTTGGGATGTCTCCACGGATCTCCACCTTAGTCCGTAAAAAATTCCGTAAGAAGTTGTCAGTACGTGTAGTGTTATTGTTCAAAAATCTAGGAAGAGTTACAGAAAAGCAACTAACCCAGTCTTGTGCCGCTTTGACAGTTTGTGAGCACACACGTGGTACTCCTGATATGTTGTGTATGTATTTGCACCTGCATGAGAGCATCACTAACAGTATCCATAAACGCCCAACACTTAAAACACGAGTACAAGCCCCTATACTCGCTTTTTAAGGGTTTTTTTAAAGGCGGCGCATATTCCGTTTTACGGGTTGCAAATAAGGGCTTTGATCTATGCCGTGAGTACGCTGATCTGTAAAACAAGGGCTTGGCCACATATATGCAAAAAAACACAAATAACATAGTTCAACAAATCGATTCAAACACACATAATAGTTCCCAGGAGCACACAATTATCATCCTAATTATTACAACAAATGTCTGAATCAAGTTACACCAATGGTTCAAATCAAATAAATGAAACAAATGTTTTCGAAAGGTCCATCTCACACAAATCGAATTACAACATGCCAAGGAAAAACAGGGGGAGATAATGAGCGATTGGTGGCGTGGTGGCCATACAGCTGCCAGTGGTGCTGGATGAGATCGGTGATGAGCTGCCTGTGAGTTGCCTTGTCCTCAGTCTACCGATATGCTTCAAGAAAAGCTTCAAAGCGATTGTGGTTTCTTTTGGCCCGCACTCGGGATATATGCCATCGGCTATATAATAGCCCATTGTGTACTCATGATCCATGACCTTGTAATTGCAAGTAGGTGCCTCTCCGGTCACAAGGTTTGCAAACAAATGAGATCTTTGTAACACATTGATGTCATTGACTGTTCCGGGCAGCCCAAAAAAATAGTGCCAAATCCACAAATCCTACGAAGCAACTGCCTCGAGCACAATGGTAGCATCATGGATTTTACCACAATACATGCCATGCCATGCTTTTGGACAATTTTTCCAAGTCCAATGTATGCAATCTATACTACCAAGCATGCCCGACCATCCCCTTTTTTCATTTATCTCCATCAACCTTTTGGTATCTTTTTCATTAGGAGCTCGGAGATAAGTTGGACCAAACAACTTGATAATCATCTTCGCAAACCTACGCACTGACTCGGTGGTTGTATCTTGACCTATGCATAGGTAATCATCGATGTAGTCCACGGAGACGCCATAAGCAATCACTCGCATGGAAGCCGAGATCTTTTGGTAGGTGCTAAATCCTAGGTCGTCGGCAGCGTTGCGCCGTTGCTTGAAGTATGTTGAATTGGCCTCGATGGCTTCGACAATTTTGACGAACAAGCTACGACACATTCGGTACCTCCTACGGAAAAGATGCGGCGGATATGTTGGTAACTCTGCGAAGTAATCCTCCATCAAGATGGCATGGCCAAGGAAGCAGTTGCGGTATATGTATGTGCGGCCCATCACCGACCCGCGCCTCCGATCCAGCAGCTTGGCGCGGTCCTCGTGCTCCTTGACGTCAAGGAGGAGAAGGCCGTCTGACAGTCGTCATCCTCGAGCATATCCTCAAGGTCGGAAATCTCTTACGATGACCAATCGGACAAATCGTCCTCAAGCAGATGCTCGCTCGAGTTCATCCTCGATGCAGCGGCGGCGGAGCTTGGATGCGGGGCGCGACACGAAGAGACGACGACCGGGCGGGGTGCCTGACCTTCGGGGGTGGCTAGGCGAGGGGGGCAGGAGCCGAATCAGGTGGCTAGCGGAGGCGGCGGCACGAGATCCAAGGGCAGCGCCCTCATAAGGGGAAGATGAAGTATGCGCGGCTGGAGCTGAAACTTCAGCGCGCCCTATTCTTCTCCCGAGTGTGGGCTGGCGTGCGGGTCGGCCTCCCGACCCGCGTTTGTACAGGTCGAAGGGCCGTTTTCAGGTCATCCCTCAAAAAAAATTAGGATCGTGTCATTTGAGCGTTCTGTTCTGCGCTGATTTCCCTCTCCAACCCTTATATCAACGGTTATTTTAAGGGTTTGCCCCTTTTAAGGGCTCTATTAGTGATGCTCTGATGTACCACAACCCAATTCAAGCTGTAAGGCCTAATTTGGCAACAAAGTTTACACAAAACTGAAGTATTACAAGACTATATATTTATTTGCCTGAGCTAGCAATACTTCAGTTTTAGAAAAAGAGGTCTGGAGTTGTTTTTCCAATACTTAAAAATAACACGTTTTGAGAGATAATAAAGTATTACAATATTTAATCATAGTCAAACACATCAAAGTATTTTAAACTATAGTATTTTAAGAAAATGAAGTATTGCTGAAATACTTTAAAACTACTTTGCTACCAAATACAGCCTAAGTATTTGAGTGTGTTTGTATCTGATGGACAAGTTCGTGCATATCCCATGCAATTAGCTCACAAAAAAAACGTGTCTAGCTTTGGGGGCTTTTCTTCAGCCTACATGATGAAAAAAACTGCACATCCACCATTTTCTGCGTACGTCGTCGGTGTAGCAATGGGTTACTAGATAGATTTATTTTTTTAAGCAAAAGTCCTGCTATTTTATTAAATCACCAAATTGTGTAGGATACAACGTCCTCGGACGGTTTAATCAGCCAGTCATATCTCAAAATAGCCAATCGCCCCACTATATTAATATAACAATCACATAATACAATGAGTCTCTAAACGAAGAGTGCTGGGCAGCAGCAAACACAAGCCCAAAGGTAAAGAAAAAGAAACAAGAGAGACAAAGGTGGATCGACTAAGCGAAGGTGACCCGACACTGCTGCGCCCCCCGAAGATGTTCCACCACGCTCCTAGCACAAGATCATCAAATACCAAGCAACACCTTTAAGAAGGAAACTACTACGCTGCTGCCCGGGCCAGCGGACTGGTCCTAGGGTTTCCCTTGGTACACAGGAGAAAGTGGAGGAAGGGTAGCCATGACGTCCTCCAGGAAGGAATGGTGCCACCCGCAGGCGGCATCACGTCGGTGTCGAGCGAGCCGACAAGGATTTCTCCCGAAAAACCCTATCGACTACCCCAAACGATCTGTAGCTCTGGAGCCCTGCGATGTTGAAGCCTCTGCCACCAAACTCGCCGCCCACAAGCATGCGCTACTATGATACCAAAGCCGCCGTCATCGTCATCTCATCGAAGCTATCAACACGTGGCCGGACGAAGGTGAATGGTAGCCAGAATCGGGGCCGACAGCACTGCAGCCGTGCGGGAGGGAACTGCCTCCACCGCCGGGCTGCAGATCTGAGGCGGCCGGCCGCCACCTCGCCACTGTGCGCCGTCCCTCTGCTCCCAACGCCGCCCCGTGGAAGTCAGCGCCGCCGTGTGGTCACTCCTCGGCCAGAACCGCGCCTAAGCCGCCCGAGCAGCACCGCTCGAGGGAGAGACGCCCACGCGCACCCTCGGCACAAGGGGGTAGAGGCAGTGGTGCCACCACGGGCCCCGCCCAAGAAGCGCTCGTTGGCTCACGCTAGCTGCGACGGAGGGGGAGAGGAGTAGGGGGAGGGAGGTGGCGACAATAGGAGCTCCTTCTCTCCTACGTCGGGGGCGAGACATGAGCGGTATTTTTTTTCCGTTCAAACCTTTCTGAAGTCACCAGCCAGTCATATCAGCCTCCCTACATAGACAAAAATGAACGAGCCAAAAAATGGTGCGCTTTATATTGAATAAACGATTCTCATGAATGAAGCTTGGCTCGACAAACCCTGCCGATCCGGTCTTGATCTCCCAAGGATGTGACAGTAAACCCCTAGGTCCTGCTCTTTAATGGCCTTCACCATGGACATGCAATCACTTGCAACACCGGTCTTCAATAGCTGAAGATCTTGCGTCATGTTCAAACCTTCTCTAACTGTCATAGCTTCCAAGGTTTCTAGATCAGAACTTCCTTGAAATAGAACTGCAGAAGCACCGAGATAAACCCTTGTCTATGATATTGCTATTGCCGCTACTGCGCCTGCTGATCTCATCTTCGTTATACCCACGTCCATCTTCAACTTTGACACACCCATTGGCGGCAGAATCTAGCTAGGGTGGGCTCTCACTGGTGTAGCTACTTCCTTCTCAACTTTTGGTGCAACATGGTGTTATGTCCTCTCTTGCAATTCGTGTAAGATATTACAAGCTCAGAGATACAACAAGACTTGGGGTTCAGGTTTTGGACAGATCACTACTTCGATCTCAACTCTTCACCCATTATAGAGTTTTCCTCTCGCTATTATTTCCTTCTCCTCCATGTAGGTCACGTCCGTGCAGCGTTGGTGGAGGGTGGTGGTAGGCCTGCCTTCTCTTGAGCAGATTCTTGGCCCATTTAGCTCCGGGCATGGGCTAGGCCGTGACATATGCCCCACCCCTTGCGCGTTGGCTTGCCCCCAAGCCAACACATTAGGGAACAACGAGAGAAGCACAAATACGTCTTCCTAGGTAGTCTTGGGTGTTGCCGAATCATCCCAGGCAACTAGAATCCGAGGAACCACCGCGCCACCATGCTGGATGGATTTGTAGGGTTCGTAGTATAGAAAACAAAAAATTTCCTACGATGGGAACATCTAAGTACCAAGATCTATCTACTAGATACAAGCAACGGGTGGATATACATCCATAGAATACATACCCTCGAAGACCGAATAGTGTTAACGAGGTTGTACTCGTGGATGATGTAGACGAACGCTTGCCAATCTCAAGATCGTGATGAAGTCCATCTGGTCCAGCCGGTCCAGCACCATCAAGTCTAGCACCGCAAAGCAGTGGTGCATCCGTGATCGCACACACGTACGGGTACCCCGACAACCTCCACGCCCTCGCTCCAGCGAAGCAGCGGAAGCAATAAATCCTTCCAGAAAAAGCCACCGAAAACATGTATCTCGCTGATTCGAGACCATGGGGAAATTCTAAAGGGGGGAGAGAGATCCTTCGCGAGGAGGTGTGCCTTGAGAGGATGAGAGGGGGCCTTTTATAGGGAGAGGGGGCACCCAAGGGGGCATGCGCCCAGCCATGGTGGGCTGCCCCCACATCTTCCACATTCATGTGGGTGGAGCTCCCACTCAAAATGAAAAGCCTCCACTCCCATAAAAGAGCCTCCACTCAAAAATCCACTCACATGCATTAAATTTCCACCAAATTTAATGCAAGCTCTCATTTAAATAAAACACTTTTATTTATTTATTCAGAATTTTGTTAATTACTTTAATTAACAAACATTCACATAAAACCCCTTGCTAGTATTCAATTTCTCATGCAGAACCAGTTTCGGCAATTTCAACCGAAACAGTTCCGGTGTTTAGTGAAATAAATTCCTGCGCTTTCCTTTTTTTCTGACATATCATTTGCTCCGAATGGTGTCGGTGTCCCTTAAGTGTGTCACCCTACGGTTCACGAATAATGCAGATATGATCGAGACCCCTCTTCGATCAATAATCAGCAGCGGGACCTGAAGATCCGTACTGACTCCCACACATTCAACGATGACTTATGTGATCGTGTGAACCTTTTACGCTAGTATATTAATCCCTTTGTTTCATGATATATTACATGTCCGATATTCGATCATCGGTATCTCCATACCTAGTTTGATCTCGTTACCGACATGCACTCTTTTTCTCGTTCCCGTGATATAACATTCTAGTGATCAAATCACTTGCTTGCAAGCTAATCAATGTGATATCACCGAGAGGGCCCAGAGCATATCTATCCGTCATCGGGATGAACAAATTCCACTCTCGATCCATGTGCCTCAACATAACACTTTAGTAGTTCTGAAGCCATATTTATAATCACCCAGTTACGGTGTGACGTTTGATGTCATCGATAAACTCTTCCGGTGTTAGTGATTGACATGATCTCATGGTCTAAGGATTAGGATCACTTCGTAAGTTGCTATAGCAATATAAACTCAATGACTTTGATCGTAATGCTATACTTCGGATGAATGTTCATCACATCATTACACTAATGTTGTGACCTCGTTATTAACAACATCCAATGTCCATGATCAGGAAACCTTGATCATCTTGTTAATCAACGAGCTAGTTTATAAGAGAGGCATAACTAGGAACTTCCTTTTTGTTTATTAAACACACATGTATTAACGTTTCCGTATTAATACAATTATAGCATGCAATATAAACATTTATCATAAATAAGGAATATGATAATAACCACTTTATTATTGCCTCCCGGGCATATTCCCTTCAATCTCCCACTTGCACTAGAGACAATAATCTAGTTTGAAAACTTTACTTATTGAACACCTATGGCTTTTTGGTGTTCCATATACACAACTATAAGTGGTTAACATAATCTACGGATCTAACACTTCCAGGTCCGTGTGTATTTGCATGTCTTTGCGTCTCCACGCATCACTCATTCTCCAATGAGATGACATTGTATAAATTTGGTCTTTTGGTGAGACCTTTAGTTCCTTGGGGTTAAATCATATCGATACTATTGTCGTACAATATATCTTTAGTGTTAGCCTGTTGCGAACCACACCTTAGTTTGATAACAAACTACTTGACACAAATTCCCTCATTTGCTGCTACTATAGCAGTCATATACTTAGCCTTTTGTTGTAGTAATCGTCACAATGTCTTAACTTCGGAATTCATCCAAATCCATCATGAAATCTCCTTTCCATTACATTGTGCCACCCATAGTTTAAATTGAGATAAACTTAATTTTTATCTGGTGGCAAAACTAGTATCAATGTAACACTTTACAATGAACTATTTTTAATTGTTTGTCACCTCTATACAAATATATTCGTAGTTCTTCCAAAAGATCATAAGAATATCCTCACTATTGTCCAATGATCATTTTATGATTCATTCTGGTATATAATCATAACACTTAGAGCATAGGACATATCTGGATGTGTACATATCATGGTATGATTGATCAAAACATTCTTGTGATTTCACTCATCAAGTGTCAAAACACTTGAATCTTGTTTCACATATCAAGTGCCGATACACTTGAATCTTGATTCAATTCCTTTCCATGCGACAAGAACCGTTTCTTGTCGTTTCTATATTGAACTCCTTCAATATCTCATATATGTACGTTTGACACAACCATATTAGCGTCACAGTCTATCCATTCTAGACATTCATGCTAAATATTCGGGTTTTGCCTAAGTCTTTTATTGAAATGAAATTCTTAACTTTTGTCAATAAAAATTACATCATTTCTAATCAACAAGATGTCCTCCACATAATGTATTAGAAATATGTCTCAGCGCCCCCACTTAATTTCTTGCAAATGTAAGCATCTTCATTGTCTCCAGATGAAAACTCCTTTTTCATCACGGTGAAGATTCCAACTCCGCGATGCTTACTTCAACCATTGAAGTTTGCATGCCCTTTTAGCATCCTTTGAATTAACAAAACCCTTTGGATCGTGTCATGTACACGTCCTAGGTAACCATTCTATTAGAAGAATTTTGTTTTGTTTATTCATCTACCATATACCAAATTATATGTAGTGGTTGCTACTTTAATCCATCCAGACTAAATATCGCTATGAAAGATCAAATCTTGTCATAGTCAACTCCTTGAACATTGTCGTAAAATACTTTACCGACATGTCGATGATTTCATAGATGTGAAACATCCATGTCTGTTTCTTTATAGATCCAAATACGACCAATAGGTTTTTACACCTTTTCTGGAGGGTCTTCCAAGTTCAAAACTTGATTTCTCGTGTATGGAACTATCACGGATTTTATGGTTTCAAGCCATTTGACGGAGTCAGGGCCCATCATCGCTTCTTTGTATGTGGTCGGTTCATCGTTGTCAAACAATAATGATTTACTCTCAAATCTCAGCATTTAATTTGTTTATCCGACCGACTTGGTTCAATAAGAACTTAGATCTCCGTGACCACAACCTTTGAGGCACATAAACTATGAGCATTATGGCAGCCTCCGGAATCATTTCTGGCGCTGCGCAACTCAGCACATTTAGCTAAGGTTTGTTAACTTTATCAAAGTTCTATTGTCCTCCCACTTAACTTTTGCGAAAAATTCCTTTTTCAAGAAACTTCACATTTCAAGTGACAAACCCTTTTGTCCTTGGTGTTATGGAGGAATAACAAATTGTTATTCGAAATAACCTACAAAGACATGCTCATCCAACTTTGGTTGTAAACATCTTACTTATGTTTAACATACAAAAATTTAAGAAATGGCAACTTGGATTTTACCCCAAACCATAACTCATATGGTGTCATTTCAACAGATCAAGATGAAGCTCTTTTCAGTGTAAAAGCGATAGTCTCTAAAGCTTTAATCTTTTAAAACATATTGGCAGTTTTATAAATAACACTTTTGATCCAACCATGTCACACAAGGTTTCATTACAAATCTCAAACACTCCATACTCCTATGGTGTTTCGGGAGATGTAAATCTAGGTGTTTTGCTAAACTTGTAAATCAAATAAATCCCTTTATGATAAATCATAATTCATTTATTTTTCTTGTTACACTTGTAACTCAAATAAATCCCTTATGATAAAATCATAAACCATTTTATTTTCTCGTTACAATGATTTTTCACTTCATATTGAAAGTCTTCCAAACATTTTCAAATATTTCATACTTCTTTCTCATTAAGTGAATATTTACTCAAATTTCCGGAGAAAGTATATGAAGTTGAAACCCATCGCTTATGACTACACATAATGGACTTCATACATCGATATGTATAAATTCCAATATTTTAGTCGTTCGTTCTTCTTTGGCCTTTGAACGAAGTTTTAATTATCCTGAGGAAAAGTCTCACAAGCGTCACTTGATCAAATCAAAGACTCAAAAAATCCATAAATATGGAGATTCTTCATGTTTTCTTTCCAATATAATTTTAACGGCGATGTCACTTCGTAAGTGATCTTTCAATAATTTGTCTTGCGACATTTTAGCATTAGGTTTTATGGATGTGATTTCTCCAACTAGATTTGTAAATCATCCATCTTATATGGAATACGGTAATTATTTGAACAACCTTTGTTCTCATAATACCTGATTTAAATAACTATTACCAAAACAAACCTTGAAGGCAAGCTTTGGTGTCAACGAGAAATACAAACAACAGTTTGTTTGTTTTCGATGAACATCATCACATATTCTCTTGCTAGTTACTTAGGCCATTGTGGTTCATGAATTGCGTCGTTCCGTATGAAATTTCATACCAACCAGTTCGGTATCCAATACCCAAGAACCACATTGTTTAACAAGCAAAGAATACAACCATAACATGTATATCATCCATATACCTAAATTGGATATTTCCAATCTTTTCTTTTCTGCCAAATATATTTTATAGATTCACTTTCATCATTTCCTTTTCCTTTTAAAATAATCTATCAACATCAACAGTGGTGCCATATACATGACACATAGTCCAAAGTATGTATATTCAAATAATAATACCTTTGAACCTGCACTTTGAAGTAGATCACCATCATCAAAATGATCGGCGTTCTTTAAAAATCTATTCTTTAGTAATCTTTTAGTGTAGTAAACACTTTACATACATCTTCTATTCATCCTTATCATGATGAATTTCATGATTAAGCTAATGTAGCTTATAAGGATGAATATTGAGTATAATGTTACTTTCCAAAAACCCATTTGGATGAATAGGATGTCTAGCATCTCCAACCTTTGTAAATTCTCATCCAATATGAGAACATACATTATACTCTATCATATTGCAACCAAAATATTGTTTTAGATATCGTTATATCTGTCACACATGATGGTTTCTGAAACAATTCTTTCAGCTCCTAGATAAACTTGATATCAAAACAATCAAGAATCATGGAGGCAAACATGATACTTAAGATACTAACACTGGAATTGTTACTCTCGATTTAATACTAATTATTAAATCTCACGGAGTAGACAGAGTTTGCTGAAAGTTTTCAATAGGACTTTAAACTTTAGATTGACGCTCAACACAATACGATACCAGTTCGTAAAGTAAATATCCAGAATTCTATAGTTCTATTATCTCAATTACAACTAAGCATAAAGTGGTGAACGAATGCCAATGACTATAAAAAATTATGCAAATTCACTTTGATTTAATTTATGATAAATTGAGTTCTTACTAATCCAAATTAGAAATGAACTCCCACTCAAAAACGACATCCCTCGTGCCTTTTTGGTGATTACATGAACCAAGTCCACTACACCAAGTCCGATCATCACGTGAGTCGATGTAGTTTCAAAGGCGAGCATCAAATGGGCATCATATCTAACATATAACTCATGCTTAACCTTTTGGTCCGTGTTCCGAGGCCATGTCTGTACATGCTAGGCTCGCCAAGTAAGAACCTTAGTATTCGCGTGTGTAACTGTCTTACACCCGAAATATGGTCGTGGATCCAAGAATACCCGATCATCACGTGATGTCTTGGAGCGACGAAAACATAATCGGTGCATACTAAAGGAAGAACACATTCTTATCTTGATATTTAGACGAGGGATCATCTTATTATGCTAATAAAGCGCTAAACAAGCAATATAAGATGCAATCAAACATCACATGTTAATAAGTGAAATGATATGGTTCTTGCACTTGATCTCCATCATGTGCATCATGGTATGATCACTATCATACCTTTATGTGTAAGGCCAAGGTCTATGGAACTTACACGTTATGTGTGTTGTAAGAGTATCAACTTATACTTATACTTACAACATCACCATATCATGACACTAGCCCAGCAACAATCTAAACTAGACGCCTCTAATTTATCCATTGCAAGGTTTACGTGGCTTAGGGCTTTCGAAGAAAGAACCGTTCTTACCTACGAACATGAACCACAACGAGGATAATCAATGTCGGGGATATAACCCCAGGTACTCCAGAGTTAATGTATGTACAGACCCTATAAGAATGATGGAAGAGAAAGAAGATATGTCAATAAGGCATTAAGAGAAAAATACAAAAAGAAAAGAAGACATGGGCCGAACTAAACCTAATTCGGCCTGCTCCCACTCCTCCTCCTAGGCCAAACAACACTAACGGGCCGAATTAGATGACAATTCAGCCCACCTAGCCGAATTACCGCCAAACTCCCTCCTCTCCCACCAGGTTGCTGCCTCATGCTCCCGCCGAACCATCGCGTGGCTTCCCCTCCATGTCTCGCCAACGACACCACGACAGAGCAGGGAGAATCCCGGGTGGGCCGGGGCCAACCATCGCGGCCCACCACGAGCTAGCGTCACCAAGTCCTCCGCGCCCTCTTCCCTTGGGTGGGCCGACATGGGAAGCACGACCCACCGCGGAGCCTTCCTCACCAGCTAGCCCGTGTTGAGCCAGAGCACCAAGACGCAGTCATCTCCCCTGGGTGGGCTTGCACTGAATAAGACGGCCCACCACGGGCTGCAAACATCCATAGGCAGGGATACCTCGGCTGGGCCGTCCCCGGCTTGGGCCAACTGAGGATTAGTCCGGCCAGGCCGCGTTAAGGCCTCGTCCGGGCCGAATTCCAACTCGGCTGGCCCAACTTTAGCTACTAGGCCGAATCAACCAAGGTCCAGGCCGAATTACCGCTCCCTCTGGGGCGTTCGGGACGAATTATATCATCCCGTATGCCCCCGTATTGACATCTGGACGCACCCCAACATCTACAACAACGCACCATCGAGCCAGGACAAGACCAACAAGTATCGTGCCAGTCTTGGGAGCCCACCAGCTCAGACTGGCACATGACGTATGGAATATGCCCATGGAATCTAACAAGATGCTAGGGATATGCTCTTGGCATCAAATAAGATGCTAGGGAATATGCCTGGCATCTCCAAAGATGCCAAGGCATATGCTGAGCATCTCTAGAAGATACCCAGAATATGCCATCTAGATGCCAAACGTGTAGAACAAGTCTTATCCCCTGGGCTCCCCTTTATAAGGAGCACCAGGGGATCGTTAGAAGAAGAGGCCCCTAAGGGCTCTTCTCCTCTCTGCTCACTAGGAGCTCTCCTTCTTCTTCCTCCTCCACTCTCACAGAGAGATCTAGATAGAGGTATAGGGAATACAGCTCAAGGAGCATGATTGTAGCCACAAGTATGGCAATATTATAAGAGATTAGATGTAGAGAAAGAGGTGTTATCTCCACATGAGAGCCTCAATCCTAGATGCATTGTATTTCTCTTTGTTCATATGAGTGCGGTCTTCACTGCATCATCCCTCCCCGGATTCCTCCACGTCTATCGGCCTCAACTTTAGCCTACCCATGGCATATGGCGTGATACCACCACGACATTTGGCGCCCACCGTGGGGCCTCTTAGTGGAGTTGGTTGGGTTTCCGTCCGGACGGGAGCATCTTCATCAACTTTTTCCTCATAGAGCTCATTCAGCTCCCCCAAGCGAAAAGAGAACAGAGAGGTAAGCGTAGAGGCTCTCAGAGTCTGACTCATCAAGGCAGGTAAGACTCAGCAAGGACTCAAACTCTTCTCCAAGCATACTATAAGTACCAGATAACTCAGCAGAGCAGGTATGCCTTAGCGAGAGTCACTCAAACACTTCTCCAAGTATACTATAAGTACCAGATAACTCAGCCACCAACACTCAATCCTTCACCCCGGGGAGAAAATAACTTAACCCGGGGACTAGCCAACGTATCCGTAGAGTCCCCATAGGATTGAGAGAACATTATGTTAATTCGGATAGAATTTGAGTCAGCTTGTTTATAATTCGGATAGAATTTGAGTCAGCTTATTTATGATTCAGATAGGATTTGAGTCAATTTATTTATGCTTTGGATTGACCCTTAACTCGGCTCACCAGCCAGCTTATTGATGATTCGGATAGAATTTGAATCAGTATATTTATGCTTTGGATTAACCTTTAACTCAGCTCGCCAGCTTATTGGTGATTCAGATAGAATTTGAGTCAGTATATTTATGCCTCGGATTAACCTTTAACTCAGCTCACCAGCCAGCTTATTGATGATTCGGATAGAATTTGAGTCAGTTTATTTATGATTCAGATTAGAATTTGAGTCAGTTTATTTATGATTTGGACTAACATTTGATTCAGCTTGCCAGGGTATATTATAACTCAGATTTATTCTGACTCGGCATACTAAGCGTAACTCTGATTCAGACTGAAGTTTGACTCAGCTCGCCAGATTGCCATGTTATATTAGAACTCGGATTGATATTTCACTATCTTGCCAGGTTATCTCATATCTCGGATGACTATCTGCCAGCTTATCATATCTCGAATCTATATCTCATATCAACATCCTGAATCAGATCTCTTAGCGATTAGCCCTATTATCATATCCCAAAACTTAATCTCGGATCTATATCTCGGATCCATATCAAAGGCAAATTGACATCATCTCATCGGATCAAGTTATATCTTGGCAAATAGATGACTCGGATTTGAGTCATGTAACTCGGATTTGAGTCACATACCTCGAATTTGAGTCAGATGACTCAGATTTGCGATGTAAGTCAATTTTGAGTAAAGTAACTCGGATTTGGAATCAGATAACTCGGATTTGAGTCATATACCTCGGATTTGAATCAGATGACTCAGATTTGAGATGTAAGTCAAATATGAGTAAAGTAACTCGAATTTGGAATCATATGACTCGGATTTGAGTCATATAACTCGGATTTTGAGCTAGATAACTCAGATTCGAGACATAAGTCAAATATGAGTAAAGTAACTCGGATTTGAGTCAGATAACTAGGATTTGGAGCCAGATAACTCAGATTCGAGACATAAGTCAAATATGAGGAAAGTAACTCGGATTTGAGTCATATAACTCGGATTTTGAGCCAGATAACTCAGATTCGAGACATAACTCAAATATGAGTAAAGTAACTCGGATTTGGAATCGGATAACTCGGATTTGAATCATATACCTCGGATTTGAGTCAGATGACTCAGACCTAAGACATAAGTCAATTTTGAGTAAAGTAACTCGGATTTGGAATCAGATAACTCGGATTTGAATCATATACCTCGGATTTGAGTCAGATGACTCGGACCTAAGACATAAGTCAATTTTGAGTAAAGTAACTCGGATTTGGGTCATATAACTCGGATTTTGAGCCAGATAACTCAGATTCGAGACTTAAGTCAGATATGAGTAAAACAACTCGGATTTGGAAACATATGACTCGGATTAAAACTTACCCAAATGGGTTAAAAGAGCAGTTCCCAAGAAGGCCAGAACTCATAACTTACCCAGATGGGTTAAAAGAGCAGTGCCCAAGAAGGCCAGAACTCACAACTTACCCAAATGGGTTAAAAGAGCAGTGCCCAAGAATGACAAGACTCATAACTTTCCCAAAGGGGTTAAAAGAGCAGTGCCCAAGAAGGCCAGAACTCATAACTTACCCAAATGGGTTAAAAGAGCAGTGCCCAAGAAGGCCAGAACTCACAACTTACCCAAATGGGTTAAAAGAGCAGTGCCCAAGAAGGCCAGGACTCATAACTTGCCCAAAGGGATTAAAAGAGCAGTGTCCAAGAAGGCCAAAACTCATAACTTACCCAAATGGGTTAAAAGAGCAGTGCCCAAGAAGGCCGGAACTCATAACTTACCCAAGTGGGTTAAAAGAGCAGTGCCCAAGAAGGCCAGGACTCATAACTTGCCCAAAGGGGTTAAAAGAGCAGTGCCCAAGAAGGCCAGGACTCATAACTTGCCCAAAGGGGTTAAAAGAGCAGTGCCCAAGAAGGCCAGAACTCATAACTTACCAAAATGGGTTAAAAGAGCAGTGCCCAAGAAGGCCAGAACTCATAACTTACCCAAAGGGATTAAAAAACCAGAGCCAAAAATGTCTAGAAGTCACAATTTACCAAAGGGGTTATAAGACCAGTGCCAAAAAAGGCCAGAAGTCAGAGCTTACCCAAAGGGGTTAAAAGACCAGTGCCAAAAATGGCCGGAAGTCATAACTTACCCAAAAGGGTTAAAAGACCAGTCCAAAAATGGCCGGAAGTCATAACTTACCCAAAAGGGTTAAAAGACCAGTGCCCAAAAAATGTCCAGAAGTCATAACTTACCCAAACGGGTTAAATGGACCAGTGCACACGAAGGCTAAGAATCATGAACTTACCCAAAAGGGTTATGAGACATAGGGGTATACGACCAAGAGATTATAAGTCGGAAGATAACTCTAGGAATATTTGAATATAAAGCCTATGAGAGACTCCATGAGTCCCACACAGCCTCGGGGACTAATGTCGGGGATATAACCCCAGGTACCCCAGAGTTAATGTATGTACAGACCCTATAAGAATGATGGAAGAGAAAGAAGATTTCAATAAGGCATTAAGAGAAAAATACATAAAGAAAAGAAGACATGGGCCAAACTAAACCTAATTCGGCCTGCTCCCACTACTCCTCCTAGGCCAAACAACACTAAGAGGGCCGAATTAGATGAAAATTTGGCCCACCTAGCCGAATTACCGCCAAACTCCCTCCTCTCCCGCCAGGTTGCTGCCTCATGCTCCCGCCGAACCATCGCGCGGCTTCCCCTCCATGTCTCGCCAACGACACCACGACAGAGCAGGGAGAATCCCGGGTGGGCCGGAGCCAACCATCGTGGCCCACCACGAGCTAGCGTCACCAAGTCCTCCGCGCCCTCTTCCCTTGGGTGGGCCGACATGGGAAGAACGGCCCATCGCGGGGCCTTCCTTGCCAGCTAGCACGCGTTGAGACAGAGCACCAAGACACAGTCATCTCCCCCGGGTGGGCCTGCACCGAATAAGACGTCCCACCACGGGCTGCAAACATCCAGAGGCAGGGATACCTCGGCTGGGCCGTCCCCGGCTTGGGCCGACTGAGGATTAGTCCGGCCAGGCCGCGCTAAGGCCTCGTCCGGGCCGAATTCCAACTCGGCTGGCCCAACTTTAGCTACCAGGCCGAATCAACCAAGGTCCAGGCCGAATTGCCGCTCCCTCTGGGGCGTTCGGGCCGAATTATATCATCCCGTACGCCCCCGTATTGACATCCAGACGCACCCCGACATCTACAACAACGCACCATCAACCAGGACAAGACCAACAAGTATTGTGCCAGTCTTGGGAGCCCACCAGCTCAGACTAGCACATGACGTATGGAATATGCCCATGACATCTAACAAGATGCTAGGGATATGCTCTTGGCATCAAATAAGATGCTAGGGAATATGCCTGGAATCTCCAAAGATGCCAAGGCATATGTTGAGCATCTCTAGAAGATACCCAGAATATGCCATCAAGATGCCAAACGTGTAGAACAAGTCTTATCCCCTGGGCTCCCCTTTATAAGGAGCACCAGGGGGATCGTTAGAAGAGGCCCCGAAGGGCTCTTCTCCTCTCTGCTCACTAGGAGCTCTCCTTCTTCTTACTCCTCCACTCTCACAGAGAGATCTAGATAGAGGTATAGGGAATACAACTCAAGGAGCATGATTGTAGCCACAAGTATGGCAATATTATAAGAGATTAGATATAGAGAAAGAGGTGTTATCTCCACATGAGAGCCTCAATCCTAGATGCATTGTATTTCTCTTTGTTCATACAAGTGCGATCTTTACTGCATCATCCCTTCCCGGATTCCTCCACGTCCATCGGCCTCAACTTTAGCCTACCCATGGCATATGCCGTGATACCACCACGACATTTGGCGCCCACCGTGGGGCCTCTTAGTGGCGTTGGTTGGGTTTCCATCCGGACGAGAGCATCTTCATCAACTTTTTCCTCATGGAGCTCATTCAGCTCCCCCAAGCGAAAAGAGAACAGAGAAGTAAGCGCAGAGGCTCTCCAAGTCTGACTCATCAAGGCAGGTAAGACTATAGTAGGAGAGACAGACACCCGCTAGCCACTTATGCAAAACTAGTGGCATGTCAAGCGTGAAACAGGTCTCATGTGCGAGGACATGTAAAGTTTGTCCGGGTCGCTTCATCCCACTATGCCACCAATATCCAAAGTACAACTAAGAAGCAATAAAATGATTATCATCGCCCACATACTCATATATGTACTACCCATGCAAAGCATCTACGCATAGATCCGGCTCTGATACCACTGTAGGGTTCGCAGCATAGAAAACAAATTTTTTCCTACGATGGGAACATCTAAGTACCAAGATCTATATACTAGATACAAGCAACGGGTGGATATACATCCATAGAATACATACCCTCGAAGACCGAATAGCGTTAACGAGGTTGTACTCGTGGATGATGTAGACGAACGCTTGCCGATCTCAAGATCGTGATGAAGTCCATCTGGTCCAGCCGGTCCAGCATCATCAAGTCCAGCACGGCAAAGCAGTGGTGCATCCGTGATCACACACACGTACGGGTACCCCGACAACCTCCGCGCCCTCGCTCCAGCGAAGCAGCGGAAGCAACAAATTCTTTCAGAAAAAGCCACCGGGAACATGTATCTCGCTGATCCGAGACCATGGGGAAATTCTAAAGGGGGGAGAGAGATCCTTCGCGAGGAGGTGTGCCTTGAGAGGATGAGAGAGGGGCCTTTTATAGGGAGAGGGGGGCACCCAAGGGGCCATGCGCCCAGCCATGGTGGGCTGCCCCCACCTCTTCCACATTCATGTGGGTGGAGCTCCCACTCAAAATGAAAAGCCTCCACTCCCATAAAAGAGCCTCCACTCAAAAATCCACTCACATGCATTAAATTTCCACCAAATTTAATGCAAGCTCTCATTTAAATAAAACACTTTTATTTATTTATTCAGAATTTTGTTAATTACTTTAATTAACAAACATTCACATAAAACCCCTTGCTAGTATTCAATTTCACATGCAGAACCAGTTTCAGCAATTTTAACCGAAACAGTTCCGGTGTCTAGTGAAATAAATCCCCGTGCTTTCCTTTTTTATGACATATCATTTGCTCCGAATGGTGTCGGTGTCCCTTAAGTGTGTCATCCTACGGTTCGCGAATAATGCAGACATGATCGAGACCCCTCTCCGATCAATAATCAGCAGCGGGACCTGGAGATCCGTACTGACTCCCACACATTCAACGATGACTTCTATGATCATGTGAACCTTTTACGCTAGTATCTTAATCCCTTTGTTTCACGATATATTACATGTCCGAGATTCGATCATCGGTATCTCCATACCTAGTTTGATCTCGTTACTGATATGCACTCTTTTTCTTGTTCCCGTGATATAACATTCTAGTGATCAAATCACTTGCTTGCAAGCTAATCAATGTGATATCACCGAGAGGGCCCAGAGCATATCTATCCGTCATCGGGATGAACAAATTCCACTCTCGATCCATGTGCCTCAACATAACACTTTAGTAGTTCTGAAGCCATATTTAATCACCCAGTTATGGTGTGATGTTTGATGTCATCGGGAAACTCTTCCAGTGTTAGTGATTGACATGATCACATGGTCTAAGGATTAGGATCACTTCGTAAGTTGCTATAGCAATATAAACTCAATGACTTTGATCGTAATGCTATACTTCGGATGAATGTTTATCACATCATTACACTAATGTTGTGACCTCGTTATTAACAACATCCAATGTCCATGATCAGGAAACCTTGATCATCTTGTTAATCAACGAGCTAGTTTATAAGAGAGGCATAACTAGGAACTTCCTTTTTGTTTATTAAACACACATGTATTAACGTTTCCGTATTAATACAATTATAGCATGCAAAATAAATATTTATCATAAATAAGGAATACGATAATAACCACTCTATTATTGTCTCTCGGGCATATTCCCTTCAAGATCGAGTCGCCAAGAACGCCAGCAACTGAAGAGCATCAGAAGACGTGAGAATTGTGAGCCCAGTCATGTCATTGACCTGATGATTCGGAGGCAGGTGTCGCTTGAGCTGAGATACGTGCACCACATCATGAATACGAGAGCCGATGGGCAGTTCCAGTTTGTATGCCGCAGCTCCGACACACTTGATGATCTTGTAAGGCCCATAAAATTTGAAGGCCAGTTTCTGGGTGCTTCTTCTCGCGATAGTAGTCTGAATATATGATCGCATCTTCAGATACAATAGATCGCCTGCTTGGAAGGAACGTTCCATGCGATGCTTTTTGGCATGTCGACGCATTCGTTCCTGTGCACGGAGTAGTAGTTGTTGCAGTAGTGTCATTGTTAATTCCCTGGCTTGTAGCATTTGTTCCAGATCAGGTGTGTGAGCAGCATCCGGGTCGGGGGTGCCTAAATTGTGAGGTACGTGGCCATACAAAGTCTCAAACAGAGAGCGCTCCAATGCTGAATGGTAGGACATGTTGTACCAGTACTTAGCGAGAGGAAGCCGCTTAGCCCATTAATTTGGTGTAGCATGGAAGGAGCAACGCAGAAAGGTCTCGAGACACTAGTTGAGTCGTTCTATCTGGCCATCGGTATGCGGATGGTAAGCAGAGCTCATCATCAATTGTGTGTCAGTCAGCTTGAACAGTTCCTTCCACAGTGAACTAGTGAAAATCTTGTCTCTGTAAAATATAATGCACTGAGGCGGTCCATGGAGTTTGTAGATACCATCCAAGAAAAGTTGCCACCTGAGCTATGGTGAAAGGGTGTTTGAGAGGCAAAAAAATGTCCATACTTGGTCAGTTTGTCGATAACCACAAGTATGACATCATAACCACTGGACTTGGGTAAGCCCTCCACAAAATCTAAACTCACTGTGTGCCATGGAAATGGTGGAATGCACAATGGTTGAAGAGTTCTTGGCACCTTTGTGTGTTCCACTTTTGCTTGTTGACAGACAAGATAGGTGCTGACGAACAGAGTCACAGTTTGCTTTAATTTGGGCCAAGCAAATAATCGTTTCACACGGTGGTAAGTGGTCAGAAACCTAGAGTAACCCCCAATGCCACTGGAATGTAAGGCAAGTAGAATGTGTTGTTGTGCAATTTCATTTCTTCCCACCCAGATCCTTCCCTTGAATCTGATAACGCCCTATTCTAGTGAATACCCTTTTTCGTTATGCCCTGTCAAACTGAGCTCAGTCCACGGCTGCTTGGTCTCTGGATCATCGTCATATCCCCTGATCAATGCCTATAGCCAAGTTGGTCCTGCTGCCGAGATTTCCAACATCGTGTCTGGGTGGGAACAACGAGATAATGCATCTGCTACTGCATTGGTGACTCCTTTCTTGTATTGTATCTTGTAACTAAGACCCATCAGTTTCACAAAAGCCTTGTGCTAAATGCCTGTTATCAATCAATGCTCAGTTAAATGCAGTAAGCTCTTATCATCAATGCGCAAGACAAATGCTTGGTGTTGTAGATATGCACGCCACTTTCCCACTGCCATAAGGATTGCCAAGCACTCCTTCTCATAGGTTGAGAGGACCGGATTCTTCCTGCACAACGCCTTACTCAGATAGTCTAGAGGATGATCGCTCTGCATCAGCATAGCTCCCACACCCAGTTGGCAGGCATCTGTCTCCATAACGAAAGGCTTTGTGAAATCTGGAACTGGTGCAGACACCAAGGCACATTAAAGAATATGAAAGTCTAACTCCACGGTGGGTGTACATTGAAACTGCACGCCCTTTTTGAGCATCTTAGTCAAGGGTCATCTAATCACACCGTAATGTTTGATGAATTTACGGTAGTAGCCGGTGAGCCCCAGAAATCCCCGTAGTTCCTTGAGATTCCTTGGCGGAGGCTAGTTTTGAACTACCGTCATCTTGGTCGGGTCAGTGGACACACCGTCACCGTTGATCACATGCCCCAAGTACTCCAGGCACGACTGCGCGAACAAACACTTGGATCATTTGATGAACAGTTGGTTGTCGCGCATAATTTCGAGTACTTGGCGGAGCAAAATCAGGTGCTGCTCCAATGTCGGCGTATAAATGAGGATGTCGTCCATGAAGACAAGCACCCCGTGGCACAGCAACTTGTCAAAGATCAAATTCATAACACCCTAGAACATAGCCGGCGCACCCATGAGACTGAATGGCATGACGAGGAACTCGTAGAGCCCTTGATGGGTGCGAAACACCATTGTGTTCCTCGTTGTGCACCATGTGAATTTGGTGGTAGCCCAACTGAGATCCAGCTTGCTAAACCACCGTGCGCCGGCCAGCTCATCGAGTCATTCATCGACCACTGGTAGCGGATGCTTCTTCTTGATTGTCAGGTTATTCAACTGCCTGTAATCCATGAAAAAATGCCATGAGCCATCCTTCTTGCGCACTAGCAGCACCGACGATGTAAAAGGGCTTGTGCTGCGGCGAATTCTACCGTGCTACAACATAATTTGAACCCAACGCTCAATCTCTGACTTTTGATGCGGGTTGTAGTGACACAGTATGACATTCACTGGTTCCGCTCCTGGCACCAAGGGCACCTGATGGTCACACTCATGGCTTGGCGGTAGTGACACTGGGTCACCGAACAAGGCCTCGAAGTCTTGCAACACAGCTTGCACTTCCACTAGAATTGCCTCGACTTCCGACACATCCGTCAGAGAACTCAGTTCCTGCTCCTGATGCACTGACTACACTTGGATGCAGTCAGTGATTGCACCTCTCTTCAGTAGTCCATGCAGCTTGCTGGCAGAAACCGGTTTGCCGTCTCCTTGATTTTGTTGGATCCCTTGAAGCTGCACATGACATTGCCGATGAGTGAATTTCATTAGTTTCTTATTCCAATGCACCCACATGGGACTGTGGTCCTCCAACCAATCAGCTCTAAGTATCATATCATAGCAAGGAATCAGTAACACATGGAAATCATGAGTGAAGGCATGTCCCTGACAGAGCCACTGTAGTTGGGAAATCATGGTGGTGTTTCTCAATGGTGCGCCATTCGCGGCAACCAAAAGTGCTAGGGAAGTTGCAGTTAGACCCCTGTCTATCACATGTGCCAATTTCTTAGTGATGAAGGAGGAATTAGCACCAGAATCCACGAGAATCAAGATGTGTTGTTTGCCCACCATGCCATGCAGCCGCATTGTCCTGCGTTATAGAGGGATGGCCGTGGCAGACAGTGGTGCCAACAGACAGAAGTCTTCATCAGAATTGGATGACTGTTTGACGAATGTTTATCATCATCCCATCTGACTAAAACACTTCTAACAGTTCCTCCATAATGTGCAAGGGTATCTGAGTGGGGCATTAGTGTGCTCTGCTCCACTTTTCACCACAGGTGAAATTGAGGCCCTTGGATTTGCGATAAGTACACAGTGCTTCCAGTTTCTCATCCCAGCGAGAACCTTTAGGATTTTTCTGTTCTTTAGAACGAGCTGGGGCCTTGTACTTATCAGAAGACCCTTTGTACTTGTCCTTGGAGGAAAACTTGTGTGATTGGCTGTGTTTCTCTGTTTCCAGCTTAGTTTCCTGCAATTTAGCCAAGAGAATAGTAGTTTTTGTATCTTTAGGACAATGTAACTGAAAGGAATATGCCCAAGAGGCAATAATAAAGTGGTTATTATGATATTCTAGGTTTATAATAGATGTTTATTTTTCATGCTATATTTTTTTAATAGGAAAATTAATACATGTGTTGATTTATAAACAGAAAAGGTTCCTAGTAAAGCCTCTCTTTATAATAGCTTGTTGATTAACAGATGATCAAAGGTTTCCTAATCATGAACATTGGATGTTGTTAATGACAGGGTCATATCATTGGAGAATGATATTATGATGAGCCCGGATTTCAACAAATGGCTATAAGCCATGCAATCCGAGATGGAATCCATGTATGAATACCAAGAATTGCTGCTTTTTTTATTATGAAATCTGGCAGATGGATGTCAAGACAGGTAGAGTTGTATATGATGCAACCTAAAGGTTGTGTCGATCCTAAGGATGCTAACAAGGTATGCAAACTTCAGCGATCCATTTATGGACTAAACCAAGCATCCTGAAGTTGGAATCTCCGATTTAATGAAGTAATCAAATGTTTTGGATTTGTCCAAACCATCGGAGAAGCTTGTATTTACAAGAAAGTGAGTGGGAGATCTATTGCATTTATAATATTATATGTGGATGGCATATTGTTAATTGGAAATGACACATAACTTTTGAAAAGCGTAAAGGATTACTTAAATAGTAAGTTTTCGATGAAATACCTTGGTGATGCTGCATACATATTAGGCATCAAGATCTATAGAGATAGATCAAGACGCTTAATAGGATTGTCACAGAGTACATACCTTGACAAGACTTTGAAGAAGTTCAAAATGGACGTAAGTAAGAAGGGGTTCTTAACGATATTGCAAGGTACAGTTTTGAGTAAGACTCAAAGTCCAGCGACAACAACAGATAGAAATAATGGACCATATCCCCAATGCCTCAACCATAGGTTCTCTTATGTATGCTATGCTATGTACAAAGCCAGATGTGGCACATTTTGTTAGTTTGACTAGCAGGTACCAATATGATCAAGGTTTGGAACACTGGAAGGTAGTTAAGGATGTCTTTAAGTACTTGAGAAGAACTAAAGACATGTTTCTCATGTATAGCAGTGAAGAAGAGCTTGTCATAAGGTGTTACATCGATGCTAGCTTAGACACCGATCCAGATGACTCTAAGTCACAATCCGGATATGTATTTTTTGATGAATGGTGCAGCTGTGAGTTGGAGGAGCTCCATGCAACTAGTGATAGCGAGATGTACAATAGAGGCGGAATATATCTCTGTTCCAGAAGCAGTGGCGGAAGAAGTTTGGATGAAGGAGTTCATTTCTGAACTGGGTGTGGTTGCAAGTGCTTTGGATCCTATGGTGATCTATTGTGACAACAATGGTGCCATAGCCAATGCTAAGGAACCAAGGTCTCACAAGAATTCCAAGCATATAAAGCATCGGTTTAACTCCATCCGAGAACATGTTCAGGATGGCGATGTAGAGATTTGCAAAGTAGATACGGATCTGAATGTTGCAGATCTGTTGACTAAAACTCCCCCAAGGGCAAAACGTGACCAGCACCAGAACTCTATGGGTGTTAGATTTATGACTATGTAAAATAGATTATTGACTCTAGTGCAAGTGGGAGACTCAAAGGAATATGCCCGAGAGGCAATAATAAAGTGGTTATTATGCTATTCTAGTTTTATAATAAATGCTTATTTTTCATGCTATAATTGTGTTAATAGGAAATTTTAATACATGTCTGATTTATAAACAGAAAAGGTTCCTAGTAAAGCCTCTCTTTATACTAGCTTGTTGATTAACAGATGATCAAAGATTTCCTGATCATGAACATTGGATGTTGTTAATAACTGGGTCATATCATTGGAGAATGATATGATGAACAAGTCACCCGCAGTAGATTTAGCAATATGATTATGTCCTGAAGTTTATATTGCTAACACATTTGTAGTAACTCAATGTCCTTAGACCATGAGATCATGTCAATCACTTTCATTGGAAGAGTACTCTGATTCCATCAAATGTCACAACGTAACAGGGTGATTATAAAGGTGTCATCAGGTATTTAGAAAGTGTTAGTTTAGGATCATGGATCAAGAGTGGGATTTGTCCATCCAGATGATGGAGAGATATACTGAGGACCCTCTCTGTGATATCACATTGACATATCTTGCAAGTAAGTGCTTTGATCACTAGAATGTCATATCACAGGAACAAGAAAAAGAGTACTTGTCGGGAATGAGATTAAACAAGGTGTGGATGATTGTCACATCCCAAAAAAATTCCAAATTTTGAAATGTGAAAAATAAATAAACAAAATAAATAATTGTTGAAATTTAGGGTGAAAAGAAACTTTTTGCTTAAACTTGCAAACATCAAAACCCATCTTGAACAAACTTTGAATAAAAAGGAATCCAACAAATTTCAATTAAGTGAAATGCATTCATCAATGAATATATCTTGAAATTTAAACTTGGGAAAAATAAACCAAAACCTTAAAACCCTAATGGAAGAAAATCATTTCCAAGACCTCTGTAAGACTATGGATTTGATCCATATAAAATTTGACAACAAACATTTATAAGTGAACAAGAATGATAAATAAAAATATTATAAGACCATAGAAATTGGTTTCACATAATTTGGAGCCATGGATAAAAACTTATGAATTTATTAATACAAAAGGAAATAATTTCCAAAGCTAATAAAGCTCCTATATAAAAACCATACCAAATTGTGAGTAAAATAATCCTAAAAGGATTTAAAAGGATAAACAAATATTAAATAAAATTCTACAAATTGGAATCACCAACTTTGGATCTATAAATAAAAAGATATGGATTTTATAAGATAAAGAAAGAAATAAATTAGGAATATTTTAAAGACAAATTAAAATCTTGTCCAAACAAATGAAATGAAAGATTATTTGAAGGGTAAAAGGTTATTTAAATAAAATCATAAGGATTGAATAATATCAAATTTTATTTAAAGACAATTTGCCTAAATAATGAATCCCAACAAAATTATTTAGAAGATAATTTAGACTTTGCAAATGGAATAAAGACAATTCAAATAAAATAAAGGGATAAAGATTATTCCAATAAAATTATATGACATTAAACCATATTACAATTATATTTTAATAAAGACAAAAATCCCTAAAGTAAATGATTAATTAAATCATGGGAAAATAATAATTGGAATTTACCCAAGTGGAATAAAAGTTATTTAATTAACTTAAATGGAATCAAAGAATTATTTGAAATAAAATTTATATGGGATTAAAAACCATATTTGATTTTAATTAAATAAAGACAAATGCCCAATTTAAATGATTAATAAATCATATTAAAAATATCTCAAATAATTCAAAGGGAATTATTTAACACCCTATTAAATAAATAAAACCTACTGAAAAGGTTTAGTGAAAAATTAGAATTCAAATAAGGGTTTGAAAATAAAATCAAAATCTTATTTGAATAAAAACAAGTGCCTAAATTAAATAAATAATAAACCATAATTGAATAAAGGAAATACTCCAAAATGGTCTTTAAAAACACATTTATAACAGTACTAAAATATATTGGAAGTTTGGAAAAGATTTGAATTAAAAAGAGGTTTGAAGTCATTTGAACAAATTCAAATCAGAAAATGAAAAAAGAAAAGAAAAAGAAATCAGAAGAAGAAAAAAATAAAGGAAACCAGCCCAGCGCAGCTAGCCTATCTGGCCCAGCAAGCCCATTTCCCCTCTCCCCCGCAGAAAACGGTTCACACCGCAAACTCGACCCCCTCAGAAGCTGACTACCCGACCCCACCGAACCCCCTTCCACTCGCGGATAGCATAGCCCCACCTGCCAGTCATCTTCCCTAACCCCGCGCTGACCTCGCCCTCGACTCTGGCCATTTCTGTTTGTTAATCCTCGGTTCAATTTGCGTAATTACGCCAGCAATTCCTCCCCTCGATTACTCTCATTTAACCAGCACCCTCTCCTCTCCATTTCCCCCTAACCAGCGCCACCAGAGAGCCCCCAGGCTGTCCCCATTTTCGCTTGCACTGTCGCGGCCTCTGACGCACTCCGGCGATGATTCCGGCCGCTCCTCTCCTTCCCTTGTACCCTCGACCACTCGAGCTTGCTCCCCACCCTCCTGCGCATCTCCCAGTAACATCAGCTCACCCGTGCGCGCTCCCCATCATCGGCAACCTCAATGACAACACGTGCCACTGTCTGCCACTACTCCGGCGAGTTCCCCCGGTGAGTTCTGGCCGCCCCTCTCCCTCTAGTTGACGCTCGTACACTCACCGTTCTATTGCGCGTCTAACGCCACCCTCGTCTTGCCTTCTCGTGCCTCGTAGCTTCACTTTCGACGACGCCAGAGCGTGCCCGATGCTAGGAGGATCTCCGGCGAGCAATCAACATCGACTCTATGCGCCCCTGTCCATCATGCGGCCACCTTGAGAATCACCGCCACCCTGCGAACCCGGTGAGCCCCTCCATTCCTCTTCTCGCTTCCTAGTTTCACCGAACCATCGCCACCAGACACGCCGCCGCCAGTTACCGCCACCAGCGCCGCCCGTTTTTGGTTAATCAATTTGGGTTGTTAGATCTAGATCGGATGCGCGGGGTTAGAACTAACCCGAAGGGGTACGAATCCATCTGAGCCGCACAGATCTAATTATATCCAACGCTCCACGTAGCGATATCCTTATGAACCGGTACCAGCCAATGAGGTTGTGACGCGTGGCCTGTAGTTTGATTTAAAAACAGAATCATGTCTATTAGATGTTTGAATTTGTAAATTTCATAACTTTAAATCTACACGTCCAAATTTTGCAAATTTTATATCAATGGAATCAGCAAGAAGAAACCTTTCCAACCATGCACTTTGTTTAATGATTTTCTTTTGGAAAACTAGTTGTTTTTACAGAAACATGTGTAGGCATATTTTGTGTATAAAATTCATTCTAAAAATATTTTTAGGGTAAAATCTTTTGTAAATGGATTGTTTTGAACCTACTAACCATAGAAACCAACTTTTGGATTTAAAAACATATTTTGTGAGGCTAAGGAATAAATCTTTAAATAAAAGCATTCCTAGTTAAATAAAAATATTGATTATGGTTTAAAAATGCTTTTTGAGTAAAACCTTTTGGAAATGGTTGGAATTAAACTCTCTGACCCTAAACACCAAGTTTTAGGATTTAAAAATATATTTGGTGAACCCTATAAAATTATTATCTTGTTTAAAGGCATTTCCAACAAAATAAAATATTGCTTTGATTTAAAAATGGTTTATAGGTAAAACCTTTTGCAAATGGTTTTAATATTAAACACTTGACCTTAAAACACTAACATTTGTGTTTAAAAATATATTTATCAAACACTAGAAATTATTACTTTGATTTAAATCAATTCTAGCAAAACAAAAGGGATTTAAAGTGGCCATTTTCACTAACTTGATATCAGATGGTTTTTCCACATTTATAAATAACCAATAGGTGTTTTAAAATGTTTATAACCTATTAGAAACCACTTTTCCAAATAAAACAATCTTTGGCATGCTTGCATGCATTGCTTTGTTTTTATTATTCTATGTGATGAATTGCTTGAATGGTAGATTGAATTTGTGCCTTGATTGAATTGTAGTGAAATTTGAAGAGTGTGACTATTGAAAGATCAAGGAGTGAACTTATATTCTCTACCAAAAAGGCAAGTGGTGCTTCATACTTTTGTCCCATTATTTTCACTATGCATTAGTGTTATTTCTAAGTAGTACTTGCATGGAATTTTTACTAAGTATAAACTATGCCATGGGAAATCCTAGTAGATGAAACCTTAGTAGAATTCTCCTAAGTTAAGATTCCTAGTACTATCATGCTTAGCTTAGCTAGTAGAAAACAAGGGTGGATTATATTCATGCTATGGAATATTTATAAGTCAAGGACTTGTGTTTTGTTTAATAAAACAACTAAGTGAATGAAACACCTGGGTGGAATGGTAATTGCTTGGTTGGATTTTTGTTGAGTGGTTACCAGGGCCCATTTTTCAATGGTTTACCCTGTGTATCTCACTTGTGGAATGCCACCCAGGAACAAAGAGATTTGAGATGTCAAATGTTGAGAAGCTTTAAGTGCAGCCACTTGGCATTATGGGCTCTGCCTGGATCATATAGGTTGCAATAACTTAGCCAAATGAACAGTTGGTGGTAGGGGATGATGGTTTGGGAACGCGTCCATTTTGGTCTAAGGGAAGGCTTCTGAAAGATCTTGTCTCGATGCATGTCGAGTCTTGTGGGGAAAGTGCACCACCTCTCGAGAGTGTAAACTCTAAGTACTTAGCCGTGTCCCCGGCAATGGACAATTTGAGCATCAAGACATGGAAGCTATCAAGAATCTCCTCATCCCAATTTCTAAGTTAAAAACTTGTGGTTGAACAAGGGTTAAGGGATCACCAATGTCTATTGGTAGATGCCTTGGGTGATTTTGACAAACAAAAACTTAGTGTTTTCAAATGATAAGGAAAATCTATTTTGAGCAAAGCAAGCCTAAGCTCCACTTAGCCAAATGCATATAGATGATAGATACTACTATTCTACCATAGTATCACTTGCTAATACAATTCAAATGTATTGACCCTTGTGGCTGTAACTTATTATGTTGCAGGTTTGTTTGATGTTAGTGAAGTGTGTTGATTAGGATTACAAGTCTACAACCAAAATGATTGCCTGTGGCACTTTGAAGATGAAGGACTCCATGCTATATAGTTATTTCTGCTGCATTGTAATGAGATAGCCAATTGAGCTATGGAAGATGTAATGAATTATTTTATTCCTGGTTATAAAGTTGTATTATGACCTTTGTTTCTTGATATTACATCTTAACTGTGGATCCTAGTTATTGATCCAGGGACTAGCATTGTAAACACAGGGATCTCTACCTTATTAAAGGTTGGGACCTCTACAATGATACCAAGTGATCGGATCTCGGACAAGTAATATATCGTTTGACAAAAGGAATTTCATTACAGCGAAAAAGGTTCAGACGATCATTGGATTTTCGTGGAGCTAGTGGGAGTCATAATGGATCTCCAGGTCCCGCTAATGATTATTGATCGCAGAGAGTCTCGATCATGTGTACATAGTTCTCAAACCCGTAGAGAGACACACTTAAGGTTATTCGACACAATTTAGTGGATAGGAAACACAGGGGAAGACAATGAACATCGCAGGAATTTGTTCTGTCGAATTTGCCAAAATGGTTTCGGGGTATCGAAACAAAGCAATGGATCAAAATGTTAATGTGTTCATTAAATGAAGTGGTAATTAAATGAAGTAATCATTAAATTAAGTGTTCATTAAATTGAGACGCATTAAAATAAGAGAATTAAAGTGCTTTAATGGAAAGACCTTTGGTTTTTGAGTGGAGAATAAATGGGAGAAAGTGGAGATTGAAATTATGTGAGTGGAAAGTCCACCCACATGAATGAGAGAAGGGGAGGGACACCCTCTTGGACACCGGCCAAGGGAGGGGCTTGCCCCTTACCCCTATAAAAGGAGGTGGAGACCTCCCTCTCTCTCACACTCACTTGCGCATACTCTCATATGCCCTTTGGTTGGCATCTTCTCCCTCTTGCTAGCCTTGTCCATTGCCACTAGAAAAGGTGCTTAGGCGAAGCCCTTCTCAATATATTCCCCTCCACCATCTCTACCATGGCGTAGCGCTGTTGGAGTTCCCAAGGATCCGCTACTTCCACTACCCGGCTGGAGCGAGGGTTCGGGATTCGTCGGCACACCACACATGTGACCGATTACGAAGGCGTTGTTTGTCTATGGTGCTGATCGTCTGTATGTCATCGAGGATGGTCGTGTACATATACATCAACCACGTTTGTTTGTGGGAATGTTATCCCGCTTACAGTCTTCAAGGGTGAGTCCATCTATAACCGTTACATAGTATCACCATGATTCGATCTTGGCAGTTGTAACCATAGGAAAATTATTGTTTTCTATGCAAAGAACCCCATCGGTAACACTACTGCATCTCTAATATGTGTTTGCAAGCCTGCTACATATCTTCCTACAAACAAAACTTCACTAGTGTAGGGATCCTCTAACAGTATTTGATGCCTAAGAGTGTTGAATTTGCTGGTATACTCATCTACTGTGTCAATTTGTTAGTGCATGAGCAGCCGGCGCATGTAAAAGGTGTGTTTACTCTTTCCCCATTGTTCCATCACAGCTGCAGTTAGTTCTTCCTAGAGAGCGAATTTCTTACGCTTTTGGGCAGTTTTGAGCCACAACGTCGCATCCCCTAACATGTTCAATGAAGCAAATTTAACATTCATATGAGGTGTGACACCATAGATCTCAAAGTATAACTCACAATTATCTAACCAAATCTCATAGTATTATCTGTCAAACTTTGGGAAGTTCATTTTTGGTGTAATCTAATACGTCGGAAACGTATCTATAATTTTTTATGTTCCATGCTTGTTTAGTATCTACTTTGCTTTGCTTTGTCTACACTTTGAGGTGGTACTAACCTATTAACAAGATGCCATAGTGCCAGTTGCCTGTTTTCTTCTGTTTTTGGTTCCAGAAAGGCAGAAAATCAATATTCTCGAAATTGGACGGGACAAAAGCCAAAGTCAATATTTTACCGTGGGGAACACGGAGCCAGAGTACGAGACATAGGGGAGGTACCAGGGGGCCACACCCCCTGACGACGCGGGCTCGGGTTAGCCGCGCCTAGGGGGTGTGACCACCCTGGCCGCCCCCTGCCTCGCCTCTTCGCCTATAAATAACCCCCAATGAAGAAACCATAAGTACCCGATCAATATTCCACGAAACCGTCTGTAGCCTCCGCCTCCATCGTCCCTATATCGGGGGGATCTGAATCTCTTCCCGGCAACCTGCCGGAGGGGAGATCATCCTGGAGGCCTTCTTCTTCATCATGCTAGCCTCCGGTTGAAGCGTGAGTAGTTCCACCTTGGACTACGGGTCCATGTAGTAGCTAGATGGTTGTATCTCCTCCTTTGTGCTACCATGTTTAGATCTTGTGAGCTCCGTTCATGATCAAGATCATCTATTTGTAATCATGTTGTGTTTGCAGGGATCCGATGGATATTGAGATTACTATGTCAGATTGATTATTGGTTTTGTCTTATTGATTCTATCATGTCTGTGTTGTTTGTGATCTTGCATGCTCTTCGTTTCTAGTAGCTATTGATGACCCAAAAGTATAGGGGGTGTATCGTAGTACTTTCGATAAATAGGAGTGTCGATCCCAACGAGGAGCAGAAGGTGCTGAATAGTGGTATGGAGCAGGAAATCCCTGTGAATACTTAGCAAACGGATTTTTAGTGGTTTTCTGACAAGGTAACAAAACAAGGAGCAAGTAACAAAGGTAACAAACAAAAGGAGCAACTGGCCCAATCCTTTCTTAGCAAAGGACAAGCCGGTGGAAATACTTATAAGGACCAAACATTCTCGAGGACACATGGGAATTCTGTCAAGTGCTTTCGCTTCAAATAGCCGAGTACTCTTCTTTGGTGTTTGTAAGTGTTGTGTGGGGGAACCTGTGCTAACATACCGCCCTTCCTAGGACTAATACATACTTGTGATTAAACCCCCTGCAAACATCCGTAACTACAGGAAAGTAATTAAGATGTAAATCTAACCACAGCCTTAAACTCTGAGATCCTACGCTCCCTTGTGCAAAGCTGTCCTAACGGGGGTTCAGGTTTCTGTCACTCTGGCAACCCCACAATTAGTAGCCAAATACACAATGCATTCCCCTAGGCCCATAAATGGTGAAGTATCATGTAGTCGACGTTCACATGACACCACTAGAAGAATAGCACCACAACTTAAATACTAAACCATTGAATAATAACTATCACAGATTCACTACTAACAACATGACTTCTCCCATGTCCTCAAGAACTAAACGAACTACTCACAAGACATTATATGGATCAAGATCAACGATGATATGATAATGGATAACAATCTAAACATAAACAATAATCCAATGGTTCCACTCACAAGCATCAAATACAATAGTAATTAACACCGGGAAAGTTTCCCCTAAGAACTAAAGCAATATCCAACACAATTGTTATAGCGGGACGGAGTGGTGATGATGGTGCTGGTGGAGATGATGGTGTGGATGATGAAGATCTCGATGAAGCCTAGCTTGATGACGGTGTTGATGGCTGATGACCCACAAGTATAGGGGATCGCAACCGTCTCCGCGGGTAGTATTACCCAATTTATTGATTCGACACAAGGGGAGCCAAAGAATACTTGCAAGACTTAACAAGTGAGTTGTCAGTTCAGCTGCACCTGGAAATAGTTCTTGCTCACAGAAGTTTATCAGTAGAAACAGTTTGTAGTAGCAACAACAAAGCAATAGTGAAACAGGAGCAATAGTAACAGTAACGGTAATAGTAGGATTCGAGTGCGGTAGGCATAGGGATGGACGGACGAGCGTTGCATGGACGAGTCTAAACATATAACTTCAAGATCTAGGGCATTGCATATAAATAATAACAAGCATCCAAGTACTAAACAATCATAGGCATGTGCTCCATATATAGTCATACGTGCTCGCAATGAGAACTTGCACAACATGTTCTGTACAGCCAACCCGTGGCAGCGAGGCCTCTAGGGAACTACTGGCAATTAAGGTGATCCTTTTAATAGAGCACCGAAGCAAAGCATTAACACTTTGTGAACACATGTGAACCTCACACCATAGCCATCCCCTCCGGTTGTCCCAATTATTGTCACTTTGGGGCCTTTGGATCCGAACAATGATATGTGTACACAACTTGTAGATAAGATCACAAACAATACTATCATAATGATTCAATAATAAGTTCAGATCTGAGATCATGGCACTCGGGCCCTAGTGACAACAATTAAGCACAACAAGTTGCAACAAAGTCAAATAGCACTAATAGAGATACTAGGCACTATGCCCTAACAGATCTTATTCGATTACATGATAAAACTCATCCAATCCCTACCATCCCCAAGACTACAGCGGGGGATTACTCACTCATGGATGAGGGAAACATCGGTGGTTGATGGAGATGCGTTGGTGATGACGATGGCGATGATCCTCTCCAAATTCCCAGTCCCGGCAGGGTGCCAGAACGGAGTTTCTGGATCCAAATCTTGGTTTTTGGTGGCGGTGGAGCGAAACTCTTTCTGGAAAACTATCGAACCCCCCCTGAGTTTTTAGGTCAGAAGGCAACTTATAGGCGTGGAGGGAGGCAGAGGAGCTGCCTAGGGTGGCCAAACCCCCTCCAGGCACGGGGTCAAGTGGGCCCGTGCCTGGGGTGGGTCTGGGCCCCCCAGGCCTCCTCTCTGTCTCCCCTTCTGGCTCCGTGGATCTTCTGGTGAGAAATAGTTTTTGGCATATTTTCTGGGTTTTTTCCTGATAGTTCATTTTTTGCACAAAAACAAGACACCAAGGTAATTCTGCTGAAAATAGCGTCAGCCCGTGTTAGTTGTATCCAAATCACACAAGTATAGAGGAAAAACAATAGAAAAGTGTTCGAGAAAGTAGATACGTTTTAGACATATCAACTCCCCCAAAGCTTAGCGTATTGCTTGTCCTCAAGCAATTTAGTTGAAAACTGAGTGCAATAAAAGAACTTTCACGAACACTTTGCTTCATATGATGTAAATATTCTCAGCACATGAGTAGATGCTTAGACAATTCATAATAAGTAGTATGCAACTAAGTCTACTCAATAGTCATTGCAAGCTATGAAGAGAAACCAACTCAATAATAATAAGTAGCATGAAACATAAACATAAGCAACATTGCAATGCTCATAATAAGGTATGGTAGAGTGGTATCTCGCTTGCCTTTGTTTGAAGAGCACAATATAAATGCCAATGCACCTCTGAAGTTCACATGAAGACTAGAGATAAAGATATAGAGATACAAGCATCAAAGTCATGACATAATTAACCAAGTTTTGGAACAAACACAAAAATGACAACTATGCTCTCAAGAAGGTGCTCATAGAATAAGTGGTGACTCAAAAAGGTTGTGAAACAATTTTGTGAAGGTTTGAAAAGCTTCCCGATGCTGAAAGGAAGGTACTCATTAGCTTTGAGCTCTCATTGCCCCTATCATAGGCATCTTCATGTGGTTAAGGTGAAAGTGAGGTCCACTCTGAATCATATGCTTGATAGACCATAGACTGGAAATCCCAAGTCCCTTGAGTACGAGGGCCGCTCCGCATGCTACTCAACTTTGTTCACCTGAAAGTTCTTGTCATTGTAAATACATGCATATCATTGAAAACCGCCAACGGGGTACCCCTTGCATATGGTACAGGAGCTTTCCCATAACCAAAATGAAAAGGCAAGCAGACAATGAGCATCTCAGCAATCTTTTTATTTACCATATGCATAGCTTTTTATTGAGGATGCTTCCTAGATGCTCATTACAGTGATGCTGCAAGTTTCCACCATGATTAGGCATGGCTTAGGCTAGCGGCCCAGGCGTTTCTCTAACACAATGTATAAACTCCATGAACTAACAACTTCCCCTTTTATTTCACATCGTCGACATCCGTAAACAAAAGAGCAAAGTATCAACTGGATGAGATATCCAACAGGTGTTGAAAGCGTTCCCCGTGATAGCACGGTTCTGCTGACTCCCAGCATATAATAAGCAAGCATATAACTTTCATGGACTAGTCACAATGGTTCAAGATTATTAAGCGCAAGGAATAAAGTGTGCCATCAAGTTCGTGAGAGCTTTACTAACTAACTTTCTCAAAATAGACAAACATTTTATTTTGGAAGAAAACACGGCATATATAAAATATGCACTGAAGTAGCAAATGATGCTAATAGGTAGGTATGGTGGACACAGCTGGCAATATTGGTTTTGGGGAGTTGGAAGCACAGGTAGAGCACATACTCAGTGCAAGTGAAGGCTAGCAATAGAGAGGGAGCGACAAACGAGAGAGCAATAACTGTCATAATCATGCTTGCAACAAAACAGGACTAATTATGGCATGAAAGTGATACAAGAACTCTGATGCAAAATAAATCATCGAGGCTTACTGACTGTTGATTAGTCATATGCATGCGTGAGCATGTGCCAATTCGATTCACATGAACAGTTAGAGGAGGATACCACAATGTCAAATCAAAGTATGAATAAAACAATGCAAGCAAACATTCATATGACATGCTACAAACTATTAGCAAGATGGGGCTGATCATAGACAAGCAAGAACTACTAAGCATCCATAATGACATACACCTTACACAAACAGGCTAAGCATGCTCACAATGATGAGTATATGTACAAAAATGAAACAAATAGAGTTTGTTATCAACCTCTTACCACACCTCAAGTTGTCTTAATCTTCATTATTGCCCTTCACTTGTGTGACTTGAATAATTAACATGAAACCAAAGTCCACTAAGGACGGCTGAACCCTGCAAAGAACTCACAAAACCAAAGAAGAAGAACACATATTTTTGGTGTTTTCGATTTTTTTAGAAACAAGCAAACAAAGAAAAACCAAACAAAAACAAAGCAAAATCTTTTTGGATTTTTCTTTTAAGGCAAACCAAAGCAAAGAAACAAACCAAGAGAAACAACGAAAATATTCTTGGTATTTTTGGGTTTTTGAGAAGGAAACAACAAGAACCAAAAAGAAAGCGAAAACAATGGATATACAAAGAACCGACCGAACATGATATATATATATGAGTGTGTGATGTCGGTATACCTCCCCCCTAAGCTTAGGCTTCTGGCCTAAGTGGGGCTCAATCCCATGGTGCCCAAGTAGATGCACCTCCATAGTATGTCGAGGAAGCTCCCTCGTCCTGGTAAGAGCTCGAGGCCTCCCATGTATAGTGTACTGCAAGGTCATATGAGGGCGCTTCCTCCTGATAGTGCCCGTGGAAGTTGAGAGAGCGCAGCTTGTCATCCATCTCTGCCTTCGTGCGTGACCAAGGTCCCTGAGAAATATTGATGGCTGGAAGTTGAATATTCTTTATCTTCCCTCGTTGAGCTCTGCGGTCATCATCATTGGTTATTCCTCGGTAAAGCTCCAACAAATCAGCGGGAAGGGCTGGAATCTTCTTTGATGATCCAGTTGTACCCAAGTCCTAGGGCTTTGCAAAATTTCTTCAAAGACATTGAATGAGCCCTATCATAAATTTTGAAAGACACAGAGGGCTTGAACATGCTGTTAGTAAAGGAGAAACTCTCCACAAATGTTTTAGTAAGCACATCATATTGTGCAATCTCATCCTGCATGAAACTTGTTAGACCAGCCCTCTCAATCAAAGTCATGAAATCGTTAAGAATCCCAGCAGCTCGCAAGAAAGCTTGGCAAGGGAAGGTGGAGGGGTGCGCATCCCCTCCATCTCCCTCATCACCAAATCGCGGAGTGATGAGATCCTCATTGTATGAGGGTCTAGTACTGGTAGATGACCTTGGAAGCCTTGCCCTTCTAGGTGCATCATTCTCAAATATATCACCAAATGTGTGGTGGTCCATGACTTCACTTTGCTGAAATTTTTAGACAACCATCAAACCAAGTGATTTCTAAGTTGATAAATAATGAGCAACTACTATAGGAACTTGCTAGAGGACTACACATGCATCAAAAAAAATTCTAAGCATAGAACAAGCATGCAATCTCAAACAATCTGTCACCTACAGCAACAAAATACTCAAGATACAATCTACCAATCACAAAATCTAATTGGACAACTGGAGGAGGCACATACCAAGGAGAAATCCCTCCAAAAAATCAGCACTTGAGATGGGCTGAACAAGGAGATCGAAAATCGCGAGCAAGAACAGCAAGAACTCGAGCTTGAGAAAGTTTTCCGGTGTTTTTCGGGAGAGAGAAAGATGGTGGATTTGAGGAGGTAGCCTGGAGGGGCCTAGGTGGGCCACCCCCCCTCCTAGGCGCCACCAGTGGTGGGCCCGTGCCTACCACAGGTGTGGTGGCCTAGGGTGGCCCCCTAGGTCACCTCTGGTGCCTCTTTGCCCCTTTTTTCGAGGAAAAATTTATTTTGAATTTTCTGGGATTTTTTGAGAAACTTTATTTTGGCCAATTTTCAAGATAAGAAAATTAATTTTCTCGCAGAAACAGTTTTTTCAAAAGAAGCAAAAGAAAACCAAAAGCCAAACTACAAAAGCTCTAAGGAAAACTAACAAGCAAGCAACTAGAAAAACCAAAGCTAAAGCAAAGACTAGGAAGGAGAAAAGTAAAAGAAAGCAAGTATAACCATAGTGGAAACATTATCTTGTTCATTAAAATCATTTTTGTTAACAAGGTTGATCAAGTCTTGTTACCAAAACAATCTTATATGAAGCAAAACTTTGCATTCCACAAGGTGATTATGTTACCTCATACTTGATAGCAATGGTCCCAATCATAATAGTTTCAAAATTTTCTTGTGGAATGGGACAATATATTTCTCCAACCTTGATGCTCTCAATATTTTTAATGGAATTCAGGCAATAGCTTATAACAACCTTCTTGGGGAAATAGACAGTGTGCTCTTTTTCATTAATATTGAATGTTACTTTTCCTTGATTGCAATTGATGACAGCACCTGTATTAAGAAAAGGTATCCCAAGAATAATAGACATATTATCATCTTCAGGCATTTCAAGCACAACAAACTCAGTTAAAACCATGCAATTATGAGCAACTTGAACAGGAACATCCTCACATATACCAACAGGAATAGTAGTTGACTTATCAGCCATTTGCAAAGATATATCTGTTGGTATCATCTTTTCTAGCTGGAGCCTCTTGTAGAGAGAAAAAGGCATAACACTAACTCCAGCTCCCAAATCACATAAAGCAGTTCTAACATAATTTTTCTTAATAGATCAGGGAATAGTTCGTATACCTGTATCACCAAGTTTCTTTGGAACCTTACCATTGAAGGAGTAATTAGCAAGCAAAGTAGAAATTTCCTCATTAGGAATCTTCCTTTTATTAGAGACAATATCCTTCATATACTTCGAATAAGGAGGCAACTTAATAGCATCGGTCAAAGGAATTTGCAAGAATAAAGGTTTCATCCACTCACAAAACTTGTTGTAGTGTTCTTCCTCCTTTGACTTGTGTTTCTTACCTGGAAAAGGCATAGGTTTCTGCACCCAAGGTTCTCTCTCTTTACCATGTTTATTAGCAATAAAATCTTCCTTTGTGTACCTAGTGTTTTTAGTGTGCTTCTCAGGTTCTTCCTCACCTCCTCTTTATCAGGAGACTCATTATTATTACCACTCTCAGTTTCAGCATCAGAGACAGATATACTATTAGGATCTACAGCAGGTTCAAGGGGTTCCTCAACTACTTTATGTTTCTTTTTCTTCCTCTTACGAGGACTACCACTATCTTCACCTTGTTGGGAATCCTTCTCTATTCTATTAGGGTGTCCTTCAGGATATAAAGGATCTTGAGTATCTACACCACTCCTATTTCTAATTACATAAGCATGTTTATCTCCTGAAGCATTAACTAGCATATCCTTTTGTACCTTAGCAAGTTGATCAAGTTGGGTTTGAACCATTTGAAAGTGTTTACAAAGCATTTTAATATCATTAGAAGTTCTTTCCACGATATGTTTCAACTCATGGATAGCTCTAGAGTTTTCCAATACATGATTCTGAACTTGTTTAACAATAAATGTGTCAAGTTCCTCTAAGCATTGATCAGGAGGTTTACCAAAAGGAATATCACCTTCATTAAATTGGAGAGAGAGGTAGATTTTTCACATCTTCGGCTCTAATACCCTTCTCCTTTAGACACTTCCTAGCTTCCTTCATCACTTCATCATTTAATGCAATAACTCCCCTCTTCTTTGTTGTTGGTGTTGGAACTGATTCAGGAACAACTGGTTCAGGAGTAATAGGCTTAGGTGTATTCAGCTCAGTTGAAGTCCAATCATCATAATTCTTTCTTATCTTGGTCATTAATTCTTCAACATCTGTAGGAGTTCTTTTCCTGAAAACACAATCAACAAAGCTATCTAGGTAGGTCCTAGAATCATCAGTTAGTCCATTATAATAAATATCAAGAAGCTCATTCTTAGGTAATGGACATCCAGCATGTGCATGAATCAAGGAATAGAATCTTTTCCATGACTTAGGCAATTTCTCTTCTTCTCCCTGTTTAAAATCAAAAAGTCTCTACAAAGCAGCATGTCTAGCACCGGGAGGAAAATATTTATGGAAGAAAGAAGCAATCAAGCAATCAGGGATATAAATGGAACCAGGAGGTAATCTATTAAACCAAGCCCTAGCTTCTCCTTTTAGTGAAAAGGGGAAGATCTTAGCAACAAAGTACTTGCGCATCTTAAAATCACTAGAGAATAAAGCACTCATAGTAGAAAGCTCATTCATATGAGCCACAACACTCTCATTTTCAGTCCCACAAAAAGGTTCTTTCTCAACAATATCTAGATAAGACAAATCAAGAGAGAAATCATAATCTTCATCTTTAATATCTATGGGATAAGTGGCAAACTTAGGATCAGAGGATAACTTAGGCATAGTACGTCTAGAAAGGAGACTCTTCATAGCACTAGTACCATGTGTGTTTCGACACTCTTCAATAAATTGATCAGTGAACTCAATGTAACCATCATTAATATCATAACTCTCACTAGAATCAGGTGAGCTGACAGGTGTAACAGTGTATTCACTAGGAGTTTCGGTATTTCCTAGACTAGCCATAGTAGCATCTAGAAAAGGACCTAATGAACCACTCGCATCAAGCACAGTAGAAGTAACATCATGAGCATCAAAAGCAGTTTCAGATTCAGCAGTAGTAGCAGCGTGTGCAGCATGAGTATGTGGTGGTGGTGTAACAAGCTTGCTTATAACAGACGGTGAATCAAGAGAAACAGAGGTGTTTAGGACTGTACCTCTTCTTGTAGTGGATGGTAAAATAGGGAACTTTCCATCACGAGACTTCCCCATGATGAAAGGAATAGCAGTGAACAATAATAGATCCAAGTGAACTTACAAATAAAGCTATGCTCCCCGGCAACAGTGCCAGAAAATAGTCTTGATGACCCACAAGTATAGGGGATCGCAACAGTCTTGCGGGTAGTATTACCCAATTTATTGATTCGACACAAGGGGAGCCAAAGAATACTTTCAGGCCTTAACAACTGAGTTATCAGTTCAGCTGCACCTGGAAATAGTTCTTGCTCACAGAAGTTTATCAGTAGCAACAATTTGTAGTAGCAACATCAAAGCAACAGTGAAACAAGAGCAATAGTAACAGTAACGATAACAGTAGGATTCGAGTGCGGTAGGCATAGGGATGGATGGACGGGCGTTGCATGGATGAATCTAAACATGTAAATTCAAGATCTAGGGCATTGCAGATAAATAATAATAAGCATCCAAGTACTAAACAATCATAGGCATGTGCTCCATATATAGTCATACATGTTTGCAATGAGAACTTGCACAACATCTTCTGTCCAGCCAGCCCGTGGCAGCGGGGCCTCTAGGGAACTACTGTCAATTAAGGTACTCCTTTTAATAGAGCATCGGAGCAAAGCATTAACACTCTATGAACACATGTGATCCTCACACCATATCCATCCCCTCCGGTTGTCCCAATTATTGTCACTTTGGGGCCTTTGGATCCGAACAATGATATGTGTACACAACTTGCAGATAAGATCACAAATAGTACTATCACAATGATTCAATAATAAGTTCAGATCTGAGATCATGGCACTCGGGCCCTAGTGACAAGCATTAAGCACAACAAGTTGCAACAAAGTCAAATAGCACTAATAGAGATACTAGGCACTATGCCCTAATAGATCTTATTCGATTACATGATAGAACTCATCCAATCCGTACCATCCCCAAGCCTACAGTGGGGGATTACTCACTCATGGAAGAGGGAAACATCGGTGGTTGATGGAGATGCGTTGGTGATGACGATGGCGATGATCCTCTCCAAATTCCCCGTCCTGGCAGGGTGCCAGAACGGAGTTTCTGGATCCCAATCTTGGATTTTGGTAGCCGTGGTGGAGAGGAACTCTTTCTGGAAAACTATCGAACCCCCCTGAGTTTTTAGGTCAGAAGGCAACTTATAGGCGTAGAGGGAGGCCAAGGAGCTGCCTGGGGTGGCAAACCCCCCTCTAGGCACGGGGTCAGGTGGGCCCATGCCTGCGGTAGGTCTGGCCCCCCCAGGCCTCCTCTTTGTCTCCCCTTCTGGCTCCGTGGATCTTCTGGTGAGAAATAGTTTTTGGCATATTTTCCGGGATTTTTCCTGATAGTTCATTTTCTGCAGAAAAACAAGACACCAAGGTAATTCTGTTGAAAACAGCGTCAGCCCGTGTTAGTTGTATCCAAATCACACAAGTATAGAGGAAAAACAATAGCAAACTGTTCGAGAAAGTAGATATGTTTTGGACGTATCAATGGCGACCGTCTCCCCTCTCCGGGAAGGAATTCCCCTGGCAGAAATCTGTCTGCCGGAGAGATCTTTCTCTCTCGGTGTTTTCCGCCCCCAGAGGCGGCGCTCCCTTGGTGTTAGGGTTTCATAGGGAAGATATAGGCGAAGGGGCGGAGTTGGAGGCCGGGCAGGTGGGCCACACTTGCCCTAAGCGTGGGGTCAGGTGGGCCCACGCCTAGGGGGTGTGGGCCCCCTGAGGGCCCACTTCGTCCCGCCTTTTGGCTTCCTTCATATTCTGGGAAAATAATATGTTTCCATATTTTTCTGGTATTTTTCTTATCTTCGCAAAATTGCACCGAAACGCCTTCTTTTCCATCAGAATCCAGACTCCGGCAGTCCATCCTCCAGGAATCATCCAACATGCATAAACAGATGAAAAGCCATAAGTAATACCTCATAATAAGACAAATATCAATGAATATAGGTAAATTATGATAAAGAAAGGTGATGCAAATTGGGCGTATCAACTCCCCCAATCTTAGACTTCGCTTGTCCCCAAGCGAAAACTGAGCTCAGTAAACATGTCCACAGGTTTATGGAGTAAAGTGTCGATAAAAGAATACGAACAAGAACCATCACACTTACTGTTGGACAACTCATAGAAGACAGTAAGTCACCATTATATAACTTAGCTTGCAACCAAGTACAGCAGTCACAATAGAGATGCATAAAGATAAATCATAATTGGAATTGGAAAACTTGTTCTTGGTCAGAGAACAACTGGCAAACAGTTTCACAAAAGCTTTTTATAGAAGTTTCAAAACAGGAACACTCTTTGTTCAAAAAGGTTTTTCACAAGTGAAGGCTTTCAAAGTAATACTCAATAGATAAGAGTTTTGTGCAAACAAAGAAGATGAAGAACATGATTGAATAAATCACCATATGAATGCTTGAAACACAACAACTCAAATGCTTGCTGGAGATAGAGAGGAAGTAGGTTTACTGACTCAACTGGTAACTAGGAGAAAGGTCCCTTCATAGAGGGTAGCAGATATTACAAGTCATAAAGAGCTTCCAAAATATTATGGTACTTACTAGCTTTGAGCTCTCATTGCCCCTATCATAAGCATCTTGAGATGATTAAGGTTAAAGTGAACAAAGATGGAGTATATGCTTGACGAAATATAAGTTGGCAATCTCATGTCCCTTGAATACGAGGGCCACTCCTCATGCTACTCAACTTTGGGCCCATGTAAGTTCTTGTCATTGTAAGTATTTGCATATCATTGAGAACCGCCAACGGGTTACCCCTTGAACATGGTACAAGAGATTTCCCATAACCAAAATGACAAGGCAAGCAGACAATGAGCATCTCAGCAATCTTTTTATTTACCATATGCATAGCTTTTTATTGAGGATGCTTCATAGATGACTCACTATGGTGATGCTGCAAGTTTCCACCATGATTAAGCATGGCTTAGGCTAGCGGCCCAGGCGTTTCTCTAACACAGGATACAAACTCCATGGACTTAGAAGTTCCCTCTTTATTTCACACCGTTGACATCCATAGACAAAAGAGCACAATATCAACTGTGTACAAAGTACAAGTGCAATGTTGAAAACGTTCCCCGTGATAGCACGGTTCTGCTAATTCCAACGTATAGATGCAATCATATACAACTTCGATGTTCACAATGGTTCAAGTCTATTAGGGGCAAAGAAATAAAGTGTGCCATCAAGTTCGTGAGAGCTTTACTAACTAGTTTTCACATAACAAAATACTTTTTAATTCAAAAGGTAGATGAAGCTTGCGAATTTTCTTGGAATAGCAAAAATGCTACTAGGTAGATATGGTGGACACAAGTGGCAAAAGTTTTGGTTCAAAGGATGTTGGAAACATGAGAAGTATGCCTTCTCAAAATAGGTTTTGGATAGCAAGGCTGGGTAGCAAGCAAGAGAGTTGAAAGAAACAAGCAAACATACAAGTAATAAAGCCAAACATGCAATCTTCCTTGAAGACACAAAAGAATCTTAAATAAAGAATACTAAGCTTATGAGCCAACAAGAAAGAAAACAAATGATACCAAATACCTGTAAGCTTTTTCTTTCTTTCTTTCTTTTTCTTTCAAACTAATGCCACTGACCAGAACTCGGTTTGCCAAAACCAATTTAGATCCACTTGATGATCCCAAAGTGGTGCCAATACTGATCAACAAGATCCATCATATAATAGGGATTGCAAACTAAAATAAGAAGTGCAAAAAGTAAAAGATTAGAATTCTCATTAATATTCCAATTAAGGCACTCACACCAAGGGATACAAAGATAATTAACTAAAGGAGAGATACTTACACATGCAAACCAAACTATAAGATAACCTCTCTACCACATATATGAATCCACTAAAAAGGTATAAGATAAAAAATAATGGTGTTGATACCGCGACACTCCCCCAAGCTTGGAACAAGCTAAGGGATGCCAAACCTGATGACGAATTACTCCCTTGGTGGTGGTGGTGTACTCTTGATAAGCTCCTCAATAAGTTTCTTCAAATCCTCCATATCAAGGATCAGAGTACGAATTAATTCCGAATTATGCTCAATGCAGCCCGTAATCAACTCGGACCAAGGATCCCAATCCTTGTTATTCTTTCTCCACTCTTCATCCTTAGCATGATCTCTGCATTGTTAGAACGAGGCATATCCCAAATCGAGGGAAATTCCCTTTGGTCCCATGTTTATATTGATATTCATGTATAAGTGTATGGAAAGGTCTCTTGTTACATGAAGGAGATGATCGTGGAGAGAGAGTATTACGTCGATTCCCTCCTATAGACATTCGTCCCGTTCTCCTAAGCTGGGTAGGTTGTGCCACACCAAACCAGTGCTTGCGATAGTAGCGCGGGTGTCTGGATGCTTTTCCTCCTCCATGTCTCCTTCATACCCTACTGAAATCTCTTCCTCCTTGGGGACTTGAGGTTCTTCTTCCTTGGGCTTCTTGCCTTTGTCGTTGGCGGAGGCCATGGTGCTCTAAACTTAAGAAGATTTCTTGATAGAAACAGATCGAAACGAAAACACGACGAGAACACGATGCATGAACCTCGGGGAATCCGGGGGGGGTTATATATTATGAAGTTTCAATGCATAAGGAAGTTTTTGACACGGAAACGAGGCGGAGACGGAGTTCGAGGGGGAGACACCCCCCTCAGGCGCGGCCAGGCTGGGCCCGCGCCTGGGGTGGGTTTGTCCATCCCGGGCTCCGTTTCCTCTTCAGTTTCGTCTCGTAACTTCCCTTATGTTTTAAAAATATTAAAAATATAAAAAGATTGGGGTTTCACGAACCTTGTGTTTTCACCACTTTTACCTATTCAAAGACGAACTCTGCAGATTCCTTTTCTCTTTCTCCTGAAAATTTCCTTCTTACAAAATCCTTGCACAAACTCAATGACAACATTAGTGTAAGCAAAAACAATAAACCTTTGGTACACACTTCAACTGAAAACCCATCAAAACAAAAGCTTCTGTAAGAGGCAAATGCAAATGACGGTAGAAATCTGTCAAAACAGACCAGCAGGTAAAGATTGATTTTTTCGAAGACCTTCTGTTGCTCAAATCAAAAAGTGCAGAAGTGAAGAAAGTTGGGTAACAACTTGGAGAACAAGCACAGAAAAATGCAGCTCCATCCGACATACTGAGCTTCCTCACAAATTTTTAATACAGCACAAAAATCTTTCCCAGGACAGCCACTTTTCACAACTCCTCTACTTCACAAAAGTAGTTGAACTTGACACAAAAACCAAAACAAAAAGGATAAGGAGCGGTTATTACAGAGGTAATAACTTCCAAGACTCGACAAAACTCTTGGGTTATCTCCCAACAAGTACTTTTCTTTAATGCCTTTAAGTTAGGCTTGAAACTTCCAGAGATGCTCACAAAGGATATATATATTTGAAGTGAAAGAGAGCATCAAGAAGCAAATAACCAACACACTTGAGTATAATCCACTTCCTATGCATGGGGGTATCATGAGAAAACAAATTGTTGAAACAAAAAGCCACAAGCATAGGAAGACAAAACATATGCAACTTTAAAGCTTTCAACATAAAACGGGGAAACTTAACATCATTGAGATGCATAAAACCATGTTTTCCCTCTCTCAAAATAACTTTTAGTAGAACTTTGAATAAAGTTGACAATATAATTTTCACAGGAAACAACTTTATCATCAGAATAGGCATACTTACAGTCATCAAAAAGAGGTCCAAGGTCATAGACTGGATCAATAGAAGCAAGTTGTTCCATCCTGAAATCTTTATTAGGCAAGCTATTTTCACAAGGAGCTTTAGCAAATTTGGAAAAGTTAAACACATAAGACTCTCCATTAGCTCCGCAAGTGTTCAAGAAAGGTCTACCAAAAATGATAGGACAAGTTTTGCTAGCTGCTGAATTAAGCACTAGAAAATCAGCAGGATATTTAGTCTTACCACAGAGAACCTCCACATCTCTTACAATGCCAATGGGGCAAATAGTTTCCTTATTATCAAGGTGAATAACCACATCAATGTCCTCAAGCTCACAAGGACCAATCTCATGCATAATTTCCCTGTAAAGCTCATAAGGAATAGCACTAGAACTAGCACCAATATCACATAAACCATAGTAGCAATGATCACCAATTTTAACAGAAAGCACAGGAACACTAGCTTTTCTAGCCATACTAGGATGAGAGATAATATTAGAAGCGTCTTCACAGAAGACAATGTGCTCATCCTCTCTATTTCTAGTGACAGGGTCTTTCACAATAGCTACCATAGGTTCAACATTCAATTGCTTACTAGGCTCCACAGTTTTCATTGTACCTTTGTTATTTGCACTAATAATCATAGAATACTCCTTTACCTTAGCTGGGAAAGGCATTTTCTCAACATGAGGTTCAGGCACAATATGATTAGTAGTACAAACTTGAGTACTTCTAACAGGAACATAACTAACAACATCTTTATAAGGAGCATGGTACTTATTCCACTTCTTCTTGGGAATTTCAATGTAAGAGGCAAAGGCCTTAAAACAGTTGGCAATACTTTGGGAATCAAGACCAAACTCATTACTAATATCACGGAAGTTATCAGATCCCATAAAAGATTTAATGCATTCATAACCATAGTTTATACCTGACTTTCTTCCTTTGCCATTCTCCCAAGCTTCAGTGTTATCTTGAATGCGGTCTAGAAGGTCCAATTTAGCTTCTTACTTCATACGTGTGAATGATCTAGCACAAGAAGCATCTAGTAAATCTTTATCATGAAAAGAAAGCCTAGCATAAAAGTTATTAAGAATAATATTGTTGGGGAGTTCACGAATAGGACACTTAAGCATTAGTAACTTCAATCTCCCCCAAGCTTGAGTTGTACTCTCCCCATCAAGAGGCCAAAAGTTATATATAAGATTTCTATCCTTATGAATCTCACTGGGAGGATAAAATTTAGAGTAAAAGAGAGATGTCATCTCCTCCCATTCCATGGATTGTCCATTCTTCAGCAGCTTATACCATTCTTCATCTCTCCCTTTCAAGGATATGGAGAGTAACTTATTCTTCACCTGTTTAGTTGTGATACCTGCACACCTAAACAACCCGCATAATTCATGGATAAAAAGCAAGTGATCACCAGGATGGACGGTTCCATCCCCAAAATAATAATTATCCATAACATGATTAACAATACTTGTAGGTATCTTAAAAGGATCTATCTCAACAGGAGGTGGTTCATCTACTACCCTAGCAGTGGTAGTAGTTTTCCCAAACAGAAAACCAAGTGGGTTATCCATATTGGAAACAAAGTAACAAGCAGTAACAAGAGAAATACTCACAGTAAAAGTTTCCCTTACCAGTTCCACTCTTCAATAGCGCTTCACTCCCGAGCAACAACACCAGAAAATAGTTTTGATGACCCACAAGTATAGGGGTGTATCGTAGTACTTTCGATAAATAGGAGTGTCGATCCCAACAAGGAGCAGAAGGTGTTGAATAGTGGTATGGAGAAGGAAATCCCTGTGAATACATAGCAAACAGATTTTTATTGGTTTTCTGACAAGGTAACAAAACAAGGAGCAAGTAACAAAGGTAATGAACAAAAGGAGCAAGTGGCCCAATCCTTTCTTAGCAAAGGACAAGATGGTGGAATTACTTATAAGGACCAAACGTTCTCGAGGAAACATGGGAATTCTGTCAAGTGCTTTCGCTTCAAATAGCCGAGTACTCTTCTTTGGTGTTTGTAAGTGTTGTGTGGGTGAACCTGTGCTAACATACCGCCCTTCCTAGTACTAATACATACTTGTGATTAAACCCCCTGCAAAAATCCGTAACTACATGAAAGTAATTAAGATATAAATCTAACCATAGCCTTAAACTCTGAGATCATATGCTCCCTTGTGCAAAGGTGTCCTAACGGGGGTTCAGGTTTCTGTCACTCCGGCAACACCACAATTAGTAGCCAAATACACAATGCATTCCCCTAGGCCCATAAATGGTGAAGTATCATGTAGTCGACGTTCACATGACACCACTAGAATAATAGCACCACAACTTAAATACTAAACCATTGAATAATAACTCATCACAGATTCACTACTAATAACATGACTTCTACCATGTCCTCAAGAACTAAACGAACTACTCACAAGACATCATATGGATCAAGATCAAATATGATATGATAATGGATAACAATCTGAACATAAACAATAATCCAATGGTTCCACTCACAAGCATCAACTACAATAGTAATTAACACCGGGAAAGTTTCCCCTAAGAACTAAAGCAATATCCAACACAATTGTTACAGCAGGACGGAGTGGTGATGATGGTGATGGTGGAGATGATGGTGTGGATGATGAAGATCCCGATGAAGCCTAGCTTGATGACGGTGTTGATGGCGACGGTCTCCCCTCTCCAGGAAGGAATTCCCCCAGCATAAATCTGTCTGCCGGAGAGATCTTTCTCTCTCGGTGTTTTCCACCCCGTAGAGGCGGCGAAAATATATCTGTGGTCGCTCCCTTGGTGTTAGAGTTTTGTAGAGAAGATATAGGCGAAGTGGCGGAGTCGGAGGCCGGGCATGTGGGCCACACCTGCCCTAGGCACGGGGTCAGGTGGGCCCGCGCCTAGGGGGTGTGGGGCCCCTGAGGCCCCACTTCGTCCCTCCTTCTGGCTTCCTTCATCTTCTGGTAAAATAATATGTTTCCATATTTTTCTGGTATTTTACTGATCTTCGCAAAATTGCACCGAAACGCCTTCTTTTCCATCAGAATCCAGACTCCGACAGTCCATCCTCTAGGAATCATCCAACATGCATAAACAGGTGAAAAGCCATAAGTAATACCTCATAATAAGACAAATATCAATGAATAGAGGTAAATTATGATAAAGAAAGGTGATGCAAATTGGGCGTATCAGCTATCTTGGCCAAGTAGATGCTAGTGAATCCAAGAGGGGGTATTTATGCTCGATAGTGGGTTCATGCCTCTATTTAATCTAAGGGAAGTGACAGAAATATCTAAGGTTGTAGATGTGTTGTTGCCACTAGGGAGAAAACAACGGTCTCTTATTCATGGAACAAGTGGATTGTTTACCTTACACACTTTGCTTAAAGCAGTTATCTATTGCTTACAACTTAATACTGGAGGGGGTTCGGATGATAACCTGAAGATGGATTTCTAGTCATAGATGTAGTTGGATGGCGGTCTATGTATCTTGTTGTATTGCCCAATCGAATCTCATAGGATCATGAATGTCTAGTATTGCATTGTTATGCCTTGCTCAGTCCTGTCAATTGCCCCACTGTAATTTGTTTACCCAGCATGCCATGTTTGTTTATCTTAAGGAGAACACCTCTAGTGAACTATGGACCCCGGTCCAATCTTTACCATTGATACATCTTCCACTATTACTGTTTACTTTCTGCAAACCACTATTAACGGTCGGGACGGACAGGAAAGGGGGCGGGGATAAGCTTGTGAAGAAGCAAGCTTATTGCCCCACCCCCCCAAAAACAAACCGACCCAGCAAGAAAACGTATCCGCTTTAGCAACAAAGCGCTATAGAAAAGAAAAAGGAGAAAAGGATTAAAAAAAGAAAAGAGGGAATTCCTAATCCAATTGACATGTCGGTTGTTTTTAACCGTAGGCATCTCGCCAGGAAGTTGGTGTCGGTGGCCTTCAGTTCCTGCCGGATTTCCCTTGTGACGTTAGTCCTCGCAGCAGCAGCTGCAGTCTTCCACACCATACAGTTAATCCTTTGTTACAGCAACCAGTGAGATTGACAACCTCACTGTTCGTTGGGGCAAAGTCTTGAGTTTGTGTTGTGCAGGTCTCCAAGTTGCTAGCAACACCTTTGAGACGTTTCCTTCCTCGTACTAGTTCGATAACCTCGGTTTCTTACTGAGGGAAGACTTGCTGCTGTTCTCATCACACCTTGCTCTTGGGGTCTCCCAACGAAGCGCTACCACGCGCCATCAATAAGTTTTCTGGCACCGTTGCTAGGGAGACCAAGGACGTCTTCACAAGGGGGGTCCTCCACGACCTTTCTCTTTACTTTGTTTTTGTTTTGCTTAGTTTCGTTTGCTTGGTTTTGTTTGCCTATTTTTTATCAAAAACTTCAAAAAAAATAGTTTAGTTTGGTTTGATTTCTCTTACCAAAACACAAAAAAATTAGTTCATGTTCTAGTTGCTGCTGTTGGCTTGATCCACTTTTTCCAAAATGAATTCTGCTAAGAACACCACGTTGTGTGACTTCTCTAGCACAAACAACAATGATTTCCTAAGTACTCCTATTGCTCCACCTGATCCTAATGCTACCTTTTATGAAATTAAGCCTGCTTTGTTGAATCTTGTGATGAGAGAGCAATTTTCTGGTGCTAGTTCTGATGATGTTGCTGCCCACCTCAATAACTTTCTTGAACTTTGTGAGATGCAAAAATATAAGGATGTAGATGGAGATATTATTAAGCTCAAGTTTTTTCCTTTCTCCTTGAGGGGAAAAGCTAAAGAATTGTTGCTATCCTTGCCTAGAAATAGTATTGATTCTTGGATTAAGTGCAAAGATGCTTTTATTGGAAAATACTGTCCTCCTGCTAAGATTATATCTATGAGAAGTGATATTATGAAATTTAAACAACTTGATAATGAACATGTTGCTCAAGCTTGGGAAAGAATGAAATCTTTGGTTAAGAATTGTCCCACTCATGGACTTACTGCTTGGATGATTATCCAGACTTTTTATGCAGGTTTGATAATATGATGGTTAATTATTCTGAATGGCACACTGAGAGAGCTCCACATGGTAAGAAGGTAAATTCTTTTGAAGAAACCTCCTCTTTGAGTGGTAAGATTGATGTTATCATGGCTATGCTTGTTAATGGGAAAGCTCCTTTAGATCCTAATAATGTTCCCTTAGCCTCTTTGGTTGCTCAACAAGAGCAAGTTGATGTGAACTTCATTAGGAATAATAATTTTGGCAATAATACTTATGGTAATAATTATAGGCCTTATCCTCCTAATAATGGAAATACTTATCATGGTAGATCTGGAATGCCTAGTGAAGATAGGATTCTAGAAGTTGAAAGATCCACTAAATTTTTTATACAAATGCAACATGAGCAAAACAAGATATTCACTAAAACTATGGAAGAACAATCTGCTATCTTGAAAAATAATAGTCATTAGCTTGAGAATTTGAATAGAGAAATTCCTGTTTTACAGTCAAAAATTTTGAGTGCTAAGAAAAATATTTCCTCTTTGTCTGAAGCACAGTCCTCATTTATTAATAAAATGGCTGCTAAACCTGAAACTTTGGAAAGTACCTTTGCTGCTACTCATGCCATACAAGTTACCATTGATGAAAATGTTAGACTGTTAGCCCAACTGCATGCTAAGTGGGAAAGAGAAGCTGAAATTGCTAGAAACAATAGTGTGTGCACTATCACCACCACCAATATGGATGCCACTAAACCACAAGAAGTCCATATTCCTCCTACCACAATGCCTAAACCCAATGAGTCTACTACTAGTGATGCTAAGTTTGATTTTGATCTTGATGGTTGCAATATTTATGAAGTGATTATGTTCCTACAAAAACTTGCTAGAAGTCCTGATGCTAGTGATATGAATGTAGCTTTCACCAAACACATTACATATGCTCTTATTAAAATTAAGGAAGAGAAGTTGAAACACAAAGCCTCTATTCCTAGGAAAGTAGAAGATAGTTGGGAACCTATTATTAATATGCAAGTGAATGACTTTGGAAGATTGTTATTATGTCTCTATTATGCCTAGAAAGATTTATGAAATGCTTGATATGCCACCTTTGGAAGATTGTTATTTGGATGTCCCACTTAATGATAATGCTAAGAAGAAACTCATGGGGAGTATTAATAATGTTCTTATTATGGTTAACAATGCTTATGTCCCTATTGATTTCTATGTTTTGGATGTTGAATACAATGCTTCATGTCCTATTACTTTTGGGAGACCTTTTCTTAGAACTGTTGGTGCCATTATTGATATGAAAGAAGGCACCATTAAATATCAATTTCCATTCAAGAAAGGTATTGAACACTTCCCTATGAGGATATATAAGTTGCTTTTTTCTCCTCCTTTGAAAGCAAGGTTTGATGTTAATGCTTCTTCATTTGAAAATACTTGATTCTTGCTTCTTGTGCCTAACTTAAAGGCGTTAAAGAAAAGTACTTATTGGGAGATAACCCAAAAGTTTTCTTGAGTATTGGAAGTTATTACTTCAGTAATGACCTCACCTTATCCTTTTTATTTGCTTTTTGTGCCAAGAATGACCTCTAATGAGAAGGAAGTAAGATTTGGGGAGTTGCTGTCCTGAAACAGATTTTTGTGCTCCACCGTAAAAATTTGTGAGGAATCTCTGTAAGTCGGATTGAGCTTATATTTTCTGAATAAATCCCCTGGTATGTTACCTAACTTTAGTTCGTTCAACACTTTTTGATTTGAGCAACAGAAGGTCTTCGAAAAATCGGTTTCTACATGCTGGTATGTTTTGACAGACTTCTGCCATTATTTGCATTTGCTTCTTATTGATTCCTTTTTGGGTTCTTTTTGGGAAATTGAGCTTTATGAGGAAATTTCTACAGTATATTGTTTTTTTAGTGAAATATTTGTTTTTCTAAGCTAAACCCAAAGGTCTATTATCTTTTGAATACACTAATGTTGCTAATGAAGATTGTGTGAAGTCTTGTATGAAGGAAAAAGTTTAGGTGTAGAGAAAAAATGATGTAATGAGATGAAGAATGGACAAAAGCTCAAGCTTGGGGATGCCACCCCATGTCACCCCAAGAAATATTCAAGAGGTACAAGCATCAAAGCTTGGGGATGCCCAAGACATCCCCTTCTTCATCAATAAAAAGCTCATGTCTTTCTAGACACTTCATTTTTACTGTTTCATACACTGTTGTGTTGTTCTTGGAGCGTCTTAGTTTTCGTTTAGTTTGCTTAGTTTGCTTGAATAAATTTGTTTGGACCCCCGTTCTCGCTGTGTTGTTTCAAATAAGTTGATTGGTGTTGGAGAGGAGTAGAAAGTTATTGCTTAAATAGTACAAAGGAGCTTGCTTTGATTGTGAATTAGACTTTATCATGTCATGCTACGTGTTGTGTTGACCTTATGCTTAGTGATTATTGTTGTAGCATGATTTTTTCCAAACAATGGGGATTGCTTAGTGTGCCTTGAAGGAAGCATGTGTTGTTTTAGCATACAAAAGCATTATATTGTGGTATTCTCCTTTGATGCTTTGTTTGGGTTGACTTGGTGCATGCTTACACCATGTTATGACTATGAACAAGTCACCATAGCCTCTATGATCATTTAGTCCTTGACTTGTAGTACCACTTTATGCTTTGATTAGTAATGTTTTGTCGCTCTGCATGATTATGGACATTATTGCTCTCTTAGTTGGTCGCTCCCAGTCTTTTCCTATCCTCCACTTGTATGAGTAAGCTCTACTCATGCATCCAACTCCCAAGAAACCAAGTTAAATTCCTATGCCTGGTGTGTTACACCATTCCAAGTATATTCTTGTTTTCATCTATCTTCCAATTAAAAAGTATTTTGTTATGTGAAAACTTAGTGATTAAAGCTCTCACAAAATTGATGGCACACTTTATTTTTCTTGCCCCTAATAAACTTGAAGCATTGTGTCATCTATGTTGTATATGCTTGCACTTATACGTTGGAATTATAATAACCGTGTTGTCACGGGGAACACTTTCAACATTGCACTTGTACTTTGTACACAGTTGATATCAAGCTCTTTTGTCTATGGATGTCGTCGGTGTGAAATAAAAGGGGAGCTTGTAAGTCCATGGAGTTATATATGGGTGTTAGAGAAACGCCTGGGCCGCTAGCCTAAGCCATGCCTAATCATGCTGGAAACTTGCAGCATCACCATAATGACATCTATGAAGCTTTCTTCTTATAAAAAAAGAGACATATTGAAGAGAGTGAAAAGCACCATTTTCCCATGGTAAATAAGAATATTGATGAGATGCTCATTGTTTGCTTGCCTTGTCATTTTGATTATGGGATAGCTCATGTATCATGTGCAAGGGGTACCCCGTTGGAGGTTCTCTATGATACACATGTACTTACTATGACAAGAACTTATAGGTGACTAAAGTTGAGTAGAATGAGGAGCGGCCCTCGTATTCAAGGGACATGATATTGCCAACTTATACTTTGTCAAGCATATACTCTATAGTTTGTTCACTTTAACCTTAATCACTTCAAGATGCTTATGATAGGGGCAATTAGAGCTGAAAGCTAACAAGTACCATAATTTTTGGAAGCTCTTTTTGAAACTTGAAATCCGTGCTTCCCTTATGAAGGGCCTTTCTTCCACTATTATATTCAGTCTCCACCTTCTATCCCTAGGCACCAATTAAGAGAGCATAGTTGCCATTCTTAGTTCTATGTGCATTGTCCCAAAACTTATTGATTGATGCATATTGTTGTTATTACTTGTTCTTGTGCTATTTGTATCTAGTCACTCTTATGAACTTTGAAGGTGTCCTATGCATCTATTTGCTACTCCATGAGAGACAAGCTGAATGCCAATATGCCATGTTTTCTGTATGTGAAACAAACAAACATTTTTCAATGCATGTTATTCATGATCTTTGTTTGTAGCCTTTCATGTTGCATGCATAGTTACTTTGTCTTACTGTTATAAATCCATCTTTCATGATCATGTTTAGAGTTCTTTGATCCCAGCTTTCAATGCAAATGGTTTGATCTTGATTTTTGTGGTGCATGTAACCTCAAAATTATTCTTTTTATCACTTACCTACTCGAGGACGAGTAGGAGTTAAGCTTGGGGATGCTTGATACGTCGAAAACGTATCTATAATTTTTGATGTTCCATGCTTATTTAGTATCTACTTTGCTTTGCTTTGTCTACACTTTGAGGTGTTTTTATATGTTTTCTGGTACTAACCTATTAACAAGATGCCACAGTGCCAGTTGCCTATTTTCTTCTGTTTTTGGTTTCAGAAAGGCAGAAAATCAATATTCTCGGAATTGGACGGGACAAAAGCCAAAGTCAATATTTTATCGTGGGGAACACAGAGCTAGAGTACAAGACGGAGGGGAGGCACCATGGGGCCACACTCCCTGGCGGCGCAGGCTAGGATTAGCCGCGCCTGGGGGTGTGACCACCATGGCCGCCCCCCTATGTAGAAACCCTAAGTACCCGACCAATATTCCACGAAACCGTCTGTAGCCGCCGCCACCATTGTCCCTAGATCGAGGGGATCTAAAGCTCTTCCCATCACCCTGCCAGAGGGGAGATCATCCCGGAGGCCTTCTTCTTCATCATGCCAGCCTCCGGTATGAAGCGTGGGTAGTTATACCTTGGACTACGGGTCCATGTAGTAGCTAGATGGTTGTATCTCCTCCTTTGTGCTACCATGTTTAGATCTTGTGAGCTTCGTTCATGATCAAGATCATCTATTTGTAGTCATGCATGTTGTGTTTGCGGGGATCCGATGGATATTGAGATTAGTATGTCAGATTTATTAATGGTTTTGTCTTATTGATTCTATCATGTTTGTGTTGTTTGTGATCTTGCATGCTCTCCGTTTCTAGTAGCTATCTTGGCCAAGTAGATGCTAGTGACTCCAAGAGGGGGTATTTATGCTCGATAGTGGGTTCATGCCTCTATTTAATCTAAGGGAAGTGACAGAAATCTCTAAGGTTGTAGATGTGTTGTTGCCACTAGGGAGAAAACAACGGTCTCTTGTTCATGGAACAAGTGGATTGTTTACCTTACACACTTTGCTTAAAGCAGTTATCTGTTGCTTGCAACTTAATACTAGAGGGGGTTCAGATGATAACCTGAAGGTGGATTTCTAGTCATAGATGCAGTTGGATGGCGGTCTATGTATCTTGTTGTATTGCCCAATCGAATCTCATAGGATCATGAATGTCTAGTATTGCATTGTTATGCCTGCTCAGTCCTGTCAATTGCCCCGTTGTAATTTGTTTACCCAGCATGCCATGTTTGTTTATCTTAAGGAGAACACCTCTAGTGAACTATGGACCCCGGTCTAATCTTTACCATTGATACATCTTCCACTGTCACTGTTTACTGTCTGCAAACCACTGTTACCTTCCATACCATACAGTTAATCCTTTGTTATAGCAACCGATGAGATTGACAACCTCACTGTTCGTTGGGGCAAAGTCTTGAGTTTGTGTTGTGCAGGTTTTCAAGTTGCTAGCAACACCTTTGAGAAATTTCCTTCCTCCTACTAGTTCGATAACCTCAGTTTCTTACCGAGGGAATACTAGATGTTGTGCTCATCACACCTTGCTCTTGGGGTCTCCCAACGAAGCGCTACCACGCGCCATCATACTCCCAAACGTTGCACGGATCTGTGTGTGTGCAAAACTAGACGAACGGTGTTGATCATATGGATCAGGCTCCCTATCAAACATGTGGTGGGTGTGCTACGACGTACCAGTGTCAGGAGGAGGAGCAGAGAGTCGAGAAACCCCCGCATCCTTCCCCCCGGCCACTGTAGTTGGGAAATCATGGTGGTGCTTGTCATGGTGAAATGCACTGGAACCTTCAAGTGGTCATTATCCATGCTTGAAGCATTATCGAGCAAAATAAGACATAAGTGCAGTCACCATATGTGTGATCACCCTATTAAGCGCTCTTTTATGGCCAATAGCTTGACCTCGCGACCAAAAGGCCGTTGAGAATAAATGGATTTTCAAAAAGAAAACAGACGCTGACAGTAATGTGACCGTCTATAAAGCACGATTTGTCGCGAATGGGTTCCGAAAAATTTAAGGAGTTGACTACGATGAGACTTTCTCACCGGTAGCGATGCTAAAGTTTGTTAGGATTGTGTTAGCAATTGCTGCATTTTTCGATTATGAAATCTGCCAGATGGATGTCAAGACAACGTAGAGTTGTATATGATACAACCTAAAGGTTGTGTAGATCCTAAGGATGCTAACAAGGTATGCAAACTTCAGCAATCCATTTATGGACTGAAGCAAGCATCCCAAAGTTGGAATCTCCGATTTGATGAAGTAATCAAATGTTTTAGATTTGTCCAAACCATCGGAGAAGCTTGTATTTACAAGAAAGTGAGTGGGAGATCTATTGCATTTCTAATATTATATGTGTATGGCATATTGTTGATTGGAAATGACACATAAATTTTGAAAAGCATAAAGGATTACTTAAATAGAAAGTTTTCGATGAAAGATCTTGATGATGCTGCATACATATTAGGCATCAAGATCTATAGAGATAGATCAAGACGCTTAATAGGATTGTCACAGAGTACATACCTTGACAAGGCTTTGAAGAAGTTAAAAATTGACGTAAGTAAGAAGGGGTTCTTACCGATGTTGCAAGGTACAGTTTTGAGTAAGACTCAAAGTCCAATGACAACAACAGATAGAAATAATGGACCATGTCCCCTATGCCTCAACCATAGGTTCTCTTATGTATGATATGCTATGTACAAGGCCAGATGTGGCACACGTTGTTAGTTTGACTAGCAAGTACCAATATGATCTAGGTTTGGAACACTAGAAGGCAGTTAAGAATGTCTTTAAGTACTTGAGAAGAACTAAAGACATGTTTCTCATGTATGGCGGTGAAGAAGAGCTTGTCGCAAGGTTTTACGTCGATGCTAGCTTCGACACCGATCCAGATGACTCTAAGTCACAATCCGGATATGTATTTTTTTATGAATGATGCAGCGGTGAGTTGGAGGATCTCCAAGCAACTAGTGATAGCGAGATGTACAATGGAGGCAGAATATATCTCTGCTTCAGAAGAAGTGGTGGAAGAAGTTTGGATGAAGGAGTTCATTTCTGAATTGGGTGTGGTTCCAAGTGCTTTGGATCCTATGGTGATCTATTGTGACAACAATCGTGCCATAGCCAATGCTAAGGAACCAAGGTCTCACAAGAATTCCAAGCATATAAAGCATCGGTTTAACTCCATCCGGGAACATGTTCAGGATGGCGATGTAGAGATTTGCAAAGTAGATATGGATCTGAATGTTGCGGATCCGGGGACTAAAACTCTCCCAAGGGAAAAACATGATCAGCACCAGAACTCTATGGGTGTTAGATTTATGACTATGTAAACTAGATTATTGACTCTAGTGCAAGTGGGATACCGAAAGAAATATGCCTGAGAGGCAATAATAAAGTGCTTATTATGCTATTCCAGGTTTATAATAAATATTATTTTTCATGCTATAATTGTGTTAATGGGAAACATTAATACATGTCTGATTTATAAATAGAAAAGGTTCCTAGTAAAGCCTCTCTTTATACTAGCTTGTTGATTAACAGATGATCAAAGATTTCCTGATCATAAACATTGGATGTTGTTAATAACAGGGTCATATCATTGGTGAATGATATGATGAACAAGTCACCCGCAGTAGATTTTTAAATACGATCATGTCCTCAAGTTTATATTGCTAACACATTCGTAGTAACTCGATGTCCTTAGACCATGAGATCACATCAATCACTTTCACCGGAAGAGTACTCTGATTCCATCAAACGTCACATCGTAACATGGTAATTATAAAGGTGTCGTCAGTTATTTAGAAAGTGTTAGTTGAGGATTGTGGATCAAGAGTGGGATTTGTCGATGCATATGATGGAGAGATATACTCAGGACCCACTCGGTGATATCACATTGACATAGCTTGCAAGCAAGTGATTTAATCACTAGAATGTCATATCACGGGAACGAGAAAAAGAGTACTTGTCAGGAACGAGATTAAACAAGGTATGGATAATACGAAGTGATCGGATCTCGTAAAAGTAATATATCATGAGACAAAAGGAATTTGATTACTGCGAGAAAGGTTCAGACGATCATTTGATTTTCGTGGAGCTAGTGGGAGTCATTATGGATCTCCAGGTCCCGCTAATGATTATTGATCGGAGAGAGTCTCGATCATGTCTACATAGTTCTCAAACTCGTAGAGACACACACTTAAGGTTAGTCGATGCAATTGAGTGGATAGGAAACACAGGAGAAGACAATGAACATCGCAGGAATTTGTTCTGTCGAATCTGCCGAAATGGTTTCGGGGTATCGAAACAAAGCAAGGGATCAAAATGTTAATGTGTTCATTAAATGATGTGTTTGAAGTACTCATTAAATGAAGTGTTCATTAAATTGAGTTGCATTAAAATAAGAGAAGTATTTTAATGGAAAGACCTTTGGTTTTTGAGTGGAGAATAAATGGGAGAAAGTGGAGATTGAAATTATGTGAGTGGAAAGTCCACCCACATGAATGAGAGGAGGGGAGGGACACCCTCTTGGCCACCGGACAAGGGAGGGGCCTGCCCCCCTCCCCCTATAAAAGGAGGTGGGGACCTCCCTCTCTCTCTCACTCACTTGCCCATACTCTCATATCCCTTTGGTTGGCATCTTCTCCCTCTTGCTAGCCTTGTCCATTGCCACTAGAAAAGGTGCTTAGGCGAAGCCCTGCTCGAGATCTTCCCCTCCACCACCTCTACCATGGTGTAACGTTGTTGGAGTTTTCAGGGATCCACTACTTCCGCTACCTGGATGGAGCGAGGGTTCGGGATTCGTCGGCACACCGCACATGTGACCGATTAAGAAGGCGTTGCCTGTCTATGGCGCTGATCGGCCGCACGTCCTCGATGATGGTCGTGTACATATACATCAACCACGTTTGTTTGTGGGAACGTTATCCCGCTTACGGTCTTCAAGGGTGAGTCCATCTATAACCGTTACATAGTATCGCCATGATTCGATCTTGGCAGTTGTAACCGTAGGAAAATTATTGTTTTCTATGCAAAGAAACCCATCAGTAACACTACTACATCTCTAATATGTGTTTGCAAGCCTGCTAAATATCTTCATACAAACAAAACATCACTGGTGTAGGGATCCTCTAACAGTATCTCATGTCTAAGAGTGTTGAATTTGCTGGTATACTCATCTACTGTGCCAATTTGTGAGTGCATGAGCAGCTGACGCATGTAAAAGGTGTGTTTACTCTTTCCCCATTGTTCCCTCATAGCTGCGGTTAGTTCTTCCGAGAGAGCGAATTTCTTACGCTTCTGGGTAGTTTTGAGCCACAGCGCTACATCCCCTAACATGTCCAATGAAGCAAATTTAACCTTTATATGAGGTGTGACACCATAGATCTCAAAGTATAACTCACAATTATCTAACCAAATCTCATAGTCTTCTCCATCAAACTTTGGGAAGTCCATTTTGGTGTACTCCCAAACGTCGGACGGATCTGTGTGTGTGCAAAACTAGACGAACGGTGTTGATCATATGGATCAGGCTCCCTATCAAACAGGTGGTGGGTGTGCTGCGACGTACCAGTGTCAAGAGGAGGAGCAGAGAGTCGAGAGACCCCCGCATCCTCCCCCCCCCCCCCCCCCGGCCAGATGAACAACACCGTGGCCTTGGGGCTGTTTGTCGGAAGCGGTCAGCACGACGGTGGTGGTCGGCGTGATCGGTTCCCCTCATGGCGCGCGCCGCGACAAATGCGTAGACTCGAGCAGGCCGAGCCATGATGCCGTGTCCTCGGCGTGTACTTGAAGCAGTGCCGTGTTGGACACGAGGTCGATGGTGGTAGTGTCGACCTTCTGCATCCAGGTGGACAACGCGGCCATCTTCTCCGCCAGATCGTCGAGCTTGGCTCATGTTGTGTGGCCATGGCGTTGGCGATCTGCGTCTCGACGATAGTGAGTCTCCTTCTAGGCCCTAGATTGGAGCCATTGAGACGCCGATCGAACCGAAAGATAGAATTTACAACGCGATCCGAGAATCACGGTTAACAGCGGACAGGTTAACAGCGGACAGATTTACCAATCGAGGCAGAAACAGGGATCGAACAGGCGATGGTAGGCCTGCCTTCTCTTGAGCAGCTTCTTCCTGGCTCAGGTCCAGAATAAAAGTTTCCTCAAAAAAATGTGTACTCAGTAGGCTCTGAAAGACAACCAAACACGTCTTATATGGTGCCTCGATTGAATTACAACGACTCTGACACGAAATGATGGCTTTCCAAACAAAGCCCTTAGCGTCGACGCAAGGCAGAATCCCCGGGTCAGGTGGGATAAGAACCTAACGGCTAATGCCTCGTTGTAATTCCCATTTCAGACTTGCAGTTCAAGTGGATAGTACACGGCCAAATAAGCTCGCAATTCAGAATGTACATAGATAATCGAGTGGTGTCCCCTTCTTTCACAAAGCTTACACAAGTATTTCAGATCTCGATGATCATACTCCCTCCGGAATTAGGGTCCACGCCAGATAAGTCCATCAGGAACATGGCAGAATTAGGGTCACTATATTCACATGACAAGAGAAACAGAACACTGAATGACAATGAAAGAAAAGGTCGAATGAGGGCTCTGAGCTCCTTTGTTTTTTAACATGTGAGGACTCTGAACTCTAGCACTTGAACCCCCTGCAAACCATCAGCCAGAGGATGAGGATCAAAAAAGCGACGCCACCACCCACCATCAGCTTAAACCTCAGGTTCTGAAGCCACATCTTGCGCCTCAGCTCTCTGCCATGCCTATGGAAGTTGTCGGCCTGAAGAAAAATTAACAACACATCCCTCGGTCAAGTTGCTTGCACATACTTACATAAACAGATTTCACAGAGGATACAGGTACACAACAAGACTTTGTTCTGTCCATACCTGGGACTGTAAGGTTTCAGTCTTGCCCACCAAAAGCTCAATCTTCTCGCCACGATCCAATATCTAAGCAACGCCCAGCACAGTTAAAGTAAACTCAATAACATGAAAGATAGAGAATACGAAAAAGAAAAAAAATGCTGTTGAACTGATGAATTCAGTTAAATGACACGAATTTGTGGCTATTTTGGGTACTGCGTTACTTGATTTCATGCAAACGGTGACTGCATAGGGCACTTTTGATCTCTGTGTATCCACAGCTAATGAGATATGCCGCAGGTATTACAATTGGCTTGCTATAATGGCAGAGTAAAGACTTACTAAAAAAAATTTAAGCAACCATCAGAGAAATACATAAGATTGGTACAAGAAAGAAAAAAAAGAAAGTACAAAAAAGAAAAAAAGAGAAAGTAATGTTTAAGTGATGAATTCAGTTGGGCCTCTTTGTTTGGGCTGGCTGTGCAGGGAAAGCTGCTGTTCTGAGTTTTACTCTTTGGGAATTTAGTTGGTTGTCTAGCTGTAAACTGGGGAATGTCTGAAATACCCTCGGAGTCATGCGAACATGTATTTTTGCTTATTTACGTGTAATAAATAACATATGGATATCTAGAATTAAAAAAACACTATATAATACCATGAGTACAGAAGAATATGCACACCAAAATAATTCATCAAATACATATCCATCAACAAATAACCATAGTGGCTAAGTGGTAAGCATAATCCTCCATTAGTATGTCAACTTGATTAGAAGCAGTTTGTCCAACCAAACAAAAAATCTACTCCTTTTGAAGGATTGGCAGTTAATCTGCTAACATATTAATTTAGTGCGTTGGCCTTATTAAAACAGCACACACGCGCACAACTCATCCAAATTTCATGCATCTCTCTTATGCTAAATCATAGACGAATTCTGAACCTACTAGAGATTAGTCTCCGGCCAAAAGACTCAGACTGAAAAAATAACAGAGGTATCAGCTAGCATATGCATGGACATGGCGAAAATTCATGCAGCTAGAGCAAATGGACACGGGATCGGTAGTGTCGGTTGGGCCCAGGAAAAAAGGGAAATGGTCATGGTGGCATATGCATGGTAAATAAACCAAACAACATGGGAAGGAGATACAGCGGTTGGATTTTGAGCGTGGAAGCCCAGGGAGCACCCTGGGACGTGTTCTGCTCGCCCTGTCTATTTGCAGCTTTGGCTTTGGAAAAAGTCAGCTACGAAGCCACCCCTGTGTTTCGATTTGCCAGCTAATTTTTGTGGAAAGCAGGTAAAAGCCCACACAAAAGGGCCCTAAATGACAAATTTGTGGCTATTTTGCATGTTGTGTTACTTAATTTCACGCAAAACGGTGACTGCATAGGCCACTAAGATTGGGATCTCTGTGTATCCACAGGTAATGAGATGTGCCACAGGTATTACAATTGGCTTGCCATAATGGCAGAGTAAAGACTTATGAAATAAAAGTTAAGCAACCATCAGAGAAATACATAAGATTGGTACAGAAGAGAAAAAAAATATTGTTAAAGTGACGAATTCAGTTGAGGGCCTCTTTGTTTGGGCTGGCTGTGCAGGGACAGCTGCTGTTCTGAGTTTTACTTTTTGGGAATTTAGTTGGCTGTCTAGTTGTAAACAATGGAATCTCTGAAATACCCTCGGAGTCATGAGAACGTGTATTTTTGCTTATTTACATGTATATATATCATATGGATATCTAGAATTCAAAAACATTCACTATACAATACCATGAGTACAAAAGAATATGCATACCAAAATAATTCATCAAATACATATCCGGCAACAAATAACCATAATGGCTAAGTGGTAAACATAATCTCCCATTAGTATGTCAATTTGATTAGAAGTGGTTTGTCTAACCGAACAAAAATTCTACTCCCTCCGATCCTAAATAAGTGTCACGGTTTTGAACTAACTCTAATTCAAAATGGCGACACTTATTTAGGATCGGAGGTAGTACTACTTTTGAACGATTGGTAGTAAACTTGCTAACACATTAATTTAGTGCTTCGGCCATATTAAAACAGCACACGCGCGCACAACTCATCCAAATTTCATGTACTCCCTCTGGTCCATATTAAGGGCCTCAACTTTGTCTAGATATGAATGCATCTAGTCTAAATACTTAACTAGATACATACGAATCTAGATAAAGTTGAGGCCATTAATATGGATCGGAGGGCGTATCTCTTATGCTAAATTGTAGACGAGTTCTGAACCTAATAGATATTAGTCTCTGGCTGCAACACTCAAACTGAAAAAATAACAGAGGTATCAGCTGGCATATGCATTGACACGGCGAAAATTCATGCAGCTAGAGCGAATGCCACGGGATCGGTAGTGTTGGCTCGGCCCAGGACAAAAGGGAAATGGTCATGGTGGCATATGCATGGTAAATAAACCAAACAAAATGGGCAGGGAGTTACAACGGTTGGATTTTGAGCGTGGAAGCCCGGGAAGCACCCCGGGGCGTGTTTTGCTCGCCCTGCCTATTTGCAGCTTTAGCTTTGGAAAAAGCCAGTTATGAAGCCAACTCTTTGTTTCGATTTGCCAGCTTAGTTTTTTGGAAAGCAGGTAAAAGCCCAAACAAAAGGGCCCTACACAACACGAATTTGTGGCTATTTTGCATGTTGTGTTACTTGATTTCATGCAAAATGGTGATTGCATAGGGCACTAAGATTGGGGTCTCTGTGTATCCACAGGTAATGAGATGTGCCGCAGATGGCAGAGTAAAGACGTATGAAATAAAAGTTAAGCAACCATCACAGAAATACATAAAATTGGTGGATAAAGCAAAGGATAACAAAGGCGACTTATCAGAGCAACATCTGTTGTATGCAATCCCTTGCAAGGAAATGGCATATGTTGAATTAAAACAGAGGACGAGATCTACTAAATAATTGTTCAAATTGTCCCAGATCTCACAACTACATATCATGACCTGCTTTAGAAGTACTCATTTTCATATGAAGGTGCATCAACTCTAGCACCAAGTAATATTAATATAGTATTACCCTAAGAAAACACTGTTTAACTGTGTGTTACTTTTATGAGATCCATGCATATCGGAAAGGCTTTACTCTATATACAAAAGATGCTAAAATAAGAAACAACAAGTTTAGCTCACATCCTTGTCAAACAAGCCATACACAAAAGAACATGTGAGTATGTGACAGTCGCTATTAGGCTTTATATTTCACTTAAACCATAAAAGGTAATTTACTGTGTATAGAATAATAGAACCAGAAATTTGAGAGGACCCAGAAACCTCATCCATAAATGCTTGCTTGTTTCTCAAAAGTGAAATGCATGGAACAGAACATCTTTTGGGGGAGAACATGTTCAGTTAAACACATACCTTCTCAATGTTGTCCATCATGATTCCTTTAACCTCTGAAAGGTGTGATTTCACCTTAGAGAGCTTGCTGATTTCCTCTGGATGATTAATACAATACTGCATATGGTCCTTCAGCCTTGGCCTGAACCCAAGAGAAAGAGAAAATAATAATAAGTGCTTCCATGGTAACAAAACACCGAAGCATAACCAAAGCACGGAAGGAACAGTTCCATACCCGAATTCTCTGTCGAGATTGTAGGCAATGCTAAACCTGTCTTCAAACAGAAAATCATCCTCATCCGCATCATCAGCGAGCGGGTGCTGTCCCTCCTCATCAATACTGGACCCGTAGCGCTGCATGAAGTCTTCCCTAACCCTCTCTAGGAACACAAACGGCACGCTCCTTCCCACCGCCTCTTCGGCCACCACAAGAAACACTGCACACATCATGGCAATTACAACCAAAGTCAACTTAACAGGTTCCATGTATGCTTTTCAGGAACAGGCTGACAAGAGAGGAAATCGTGTGTGTGCGTACCGAAACCACGGTCGACGAGGAAGTTGAAGGTGTGGCCATCGCAGGAGTAGGTGGACCTGGTGCTGTTGGGGGGCAGCTTCTGGAGGCACTGCACGGCAATGGTGCTGAAGTTGCCGGAGAAGGCCGTGTGCTCGGCCAGCACCACGGAGCCCTTGGCCACGAAGCTGTATATCAGCGTTTGCTTGCTACCACCGTTCATGGCTCCTCCTCTTCTGCCTCCCGAAATCAGCTGGCCACAGAAACCCTAATTCCGAACAACGCTAATCAGCACACACGGATTGGAACGACAACCAAAAAATCATAAACCCGGAAACTAACCTAAATTGGTCCACGAATTCTTGATTCAAAACAAAGTACCAACGACAAAAGGTTAAATTATCGACACACGGGATTTTAAGCAGCGTCAGGGATTCGGGATGGACTCAGAAACAACAGAAGATTCAGAAACTCCAGCACGCAATTTGCAGTATCGGGACGTAAGCAGAGATACAATCGAATTAATCGGGTCAGATCTCGGGCGGGGGAGAGGTCAAACTCGAAGAGGAGGCGGACAGGAAGCTTCGAGCGGGATGGGGGCAAACCTTCTAGAAACGCAGGCTCCGGTCGGCTTCGTCTCGCAGCGGGGTGGCCTGACCTTTCTTCTCCTCGTCGCTATGCCGCTGTGAATTTGTGAATTGATCGGAGGGGCCGGGCAGGAGGCGACGGTTGCGGGTCTATTCCTATTCGTCTTGTTGCGTTGCTTAGTTGCGAGTTAATGCCAGCAATTTACAGTTTTACCCTTGGGGTGGAATGAAAGACGGGCGCTGACACGAGGGGTCGCAGGATCTCCTTCTATTTCGACGGGTAACGATGCGGGTACAACGGGTATGTTTGGATTGTGGCATAAGAATACCCTACCAATATTTACCAATATTTTGGTCTATGACCAAAAGGTTGGTTTTTATTTAGATTGTTGCCAATTTTTTGGCATGCCAATGCTTCACTACCAACTCTAGTTCAAAATGTTGATCAACTTGTGGACAAGCAAAGACTTAACCAAAATTTTGGCTATCCAAATATTTGGTAGGGCAATTTTGGACACAAACCAAACACACCCTTAGTTTATTGACAATCAAATATTTATGATACTCCCTCTGTCTCGGTTTATAAGACTTACGCGTATTTCTAGATTGACAAATTAACCAATTTAGCATGAGATACATAAGATAAAAACTATATTATTAGAAACTTCAAATCTTATATTTTCTAATGATATAATTTTTATATTATATAATTTATATTATATAGTTCATGCGGACGATCTAGGTATACGCGTAAGTCTTATAAACTGCAATAGAGGGAGTAGTAACAATATATAAGATGCTTTTAAAAATTACAAAATAAAGTCCAAACAAAACGAGCAAACAAACTATTTCTTTTTCTATGACATAATTTTGTATTTTTCTGAAGTTAATGATATAGATATCAAGCCATAGTCCATAGACCTAAATACTCATGGGTTTTCTTCCATAATTATTATAGACGATGCCATTTCCACTGAGGTGGTGATCAAGACGCGGTGATTAAGAGGTAGATGGGTTAGCAAAACTCTAATTTAATCTATTCAAATTATTACTATTTTTATTAAAACTCCACTCATAAATCAGGTTTCTCACCCCTTCCGACACCGACGAGGCCAGAGGAGTGTGAACCAATCTATGGAGGAGGCTGTTTCCGTCCCAGGAGGGTTTCAGGAGCCATACATGGTATGAATGAATTAGTTTAACGCACTAGAATTTGAGTATCTATAGTTTCTATCTATCATCGTTAATTAGAGTGCCATTTTGAATTTTTGCCTACGCTGCAGCACCATGAGAAAAGGTTTGCACTGCATTAACGTACGGACTAAAATTCATTCATCATATTCATACACTATTTCAGTCTTATCCACCAACCTCGTTTTAATATTCACTTAGGCACAACAAAGTAAGCGATCAAGTCACACAATTCCATCTCTGGTTGACATGTGACTTTTGTACTCCCTCCGTTTTAAAATATAAAATGTTTTAGCTGACATGTGAACTTTTGTACTAGCTGCTAAAAAAAAGGTACGGTAGATCACATATTTCCATTATACAGTACATCAAGCAAGAGTAGCATCCCAGACATGAAATATGCAAGTAAATTACAGTGATTAATCGGAATCATGCCTCCTCTTCTGCTTGTCCTTGCGGCGGCGCTTCTCCCTGTCCTCCGAGTCATGCCTACTATCATGCTTGTCCCGCCTCCTCTCCTTCCCCCCAGAGTGCTTTTCATGCCTTCGCTCTTTCTCTCTGTCCCCTCTTCTCTCGTCGTCGCGCCGCCTTTTCCCCTTCCTATCATCCTCGGAATCTTCCTGCTTTGCTGCGGGTGCAAACTCAACCTGCTCAGGCTTCGTTTCAGGAGGGCCAGGGCTGCTTGGTTCTTCCTCGGTGTGAGGACCCCTGGACATGAAATATTATTAGCAAACCTTCTCAGACTGGACTGATTAACAGCCAATATCATAGTATTATTAATTAATAATAATGACACTGTACTGTATTTTGAGGTATAATAAGAACATAAATAACACTGTTCTCATGTGAAACTTACTTGTATAGACCTAATCCTTGTACTTGTGCTGCTTCAGCATGCCCTGCTCCCAAATCCTCTGCGGTAGATCCTCTCTTTATTAGCTCAGCGTATTCATGCTTATCTAAACGACTGCCCTTGGGTCGACTACTACGCTTGGGAGCTAAGCCAAGTGCCTCACGCATGGCCTGTTCCTCCTCCTCCTTCACTCTCCTAATTTCTTCCTTCATGGCATCTTCTGCATCAGATTTCTTATCTCTCGTATACCACAGCAGGTCCTTCCCTGGCACAGATAGCCATAGTATCAATATCAACATACAGAAAATGTATGCGGCTAATCACAAGCGTTGAAAAATCATCACAAGAAGCATTGCCGTTTCAACCTACTTAAAATGCAAGCCCATGAAGTCACTTCTGCAAGCCCCACGCTAAGATACAAGAAGAAACTTTGCAACTAACAAAAGGTGGTTATGGCCAAAGTAAAAGTTCATGTGTTACAATCACAAGATCATAGCAAATGATAACGGAATATCGTATGCCATTGTGGAACTGGCACATCATACATGTCCACTGTTCACAAGATACTGGTTGCATATGACTCTAGGCTGAACTGTGTAATTGCTCGACCTAATTGTACCTGAAACGTATCCAATCAATAGAAATGCGCTAGCGCCTAGCAGTTTTCTTGAGATATAAGTACCAGTCTAGCGGAGTATGTACTTAGACTTGCTTACATTGTGCTAGACCCTATAATTGGTTGATCAGAATGTGCAGAGACTTATTTCTCAATAGGACTTAATAATAACATCCTAGTTCATTGTAAAAGGAGATAGTAAGTTAGTAACAGTTCAGATCCCCAGAGAAAGGATTTGATTAGTAATTTGAGGGACATGAGTTACTAGTGCAATGTGAATTATTCAATATTATTAAACTAATGTGCTCTTTGCTAGAAGAATACATACACATCAAGCACGGTGAGTTCATCGCAAATTGAAGTGGTTTATGCATGTGAACATGGTTGAGCAGAAAAACATGTCAAGAGCCAAGAAGCATGAGGTTTTCTTTAATAAGATTACTGAACTACTCCCTCCGTTTCAAAATATAAGATGTTTTAGGTTTGTGAAGAAAATGAATCTAGACTTATTTTAGTGTGTAGATTCATCCAAAAGTTAAGTGAATCTACATACTAAAACAAGTCTAGATTCATTTTCTTCACAAACCTAAAACATCTTATATTTTGAAACGGAGGGAGTATGAAAAAACAGCAACATATCCATATTGCTTCCAGAACGGAAGTACTTATTCCACCAGGGGGGGGGGGGGGGGGGGGGGTAGGGGTAGGGGTAAGGGAGGGGGTATTTACCTTTCTGCCATCTACCAACAGGAGCCTTAACGCTATGCCCGAGGTAATTCTCCCGGTGCTTGTCAACCTTAACATCATCCCATTTGAATTCTGCAAGAATAAATAAGACGAGATACTGAGTATTGAGCCATCGATCTCATTTTATGCAGCATGCCAGACAATAATAAAGTTAGAATGCTAAGTACAATAAAAGGCAATAGAATGGAAATGCAGTGTCAATAACAAGCAAAGCACTTGCAGCAAACACAAGTGAACAAACATTGCACATGAAAAAGTAATCAAAGGTCGATTTGTGCAACCTATGCAATTGCATTTCTAGTCCAAAGGCTTCAAACAAAGTGCTAATGAAGCAACACAGGTGTGATCTGGGAACTGGACTTTTAGGTTCAGAGTTTGTACTTTGGGTTATTTAAAGAAGACAAAGGGATAAAAAAAATTGCGCAGCAGCATAAGGTAGAACTAGTCAACAATTAAAGGCAAGATGTAAGTCATAATGATCTCCTGATTTGTGAAAAAACTAGAGTATACTGCATAACTGAAATAATTGCTCCAGAACATGAGCAGAAGGAAAGATGCAATCATAACTAGAATCTAATGGTTTTGATAAATTGTTTCTACTGTCGATTTGCCGGATCTTGCACATCCAGGCGATGTCAGCGACAGCTTAAAAGGCTAAAATACAACGAACATAAGACATTCTCTGTTTTTGTGCAATCGTCCAGCTTGAAAAACTAACCAGATGTGCATATCTATATTGTATATGGTGTTCAAAGGTATTTAAGAGCCTTACAGAGATTTATGAAAGTTCAGACAATCACTTGGTCGGATTTATTTGATGCCAAAACCAGAGAAATACTAAAATGTGATAGGCATCCCATCTAATCCTGAAAAAATGGGTTCAAAACGATAAATGGATGTAGGACTGCCATCATAGATTCAGGTACTTTAGCATGGTAGCTTGTCCTGTTCTCTATTGTTTCGACAGAGTCTTTGCAGACTATACCATGTTACCCAAACTCTCCGCACACTTGGTTTTTTTCTTGTTCATGTGAATAAGGCACAACCACTTGTCGATCGTGCTCCGTTTGACACGGCATTTGCACTAGGCAGTGACTGATTCTTCAGTTAGACTAGGCTACAGTTAGTTAGCTAGTTTTCTGTTAGTTCTTTCAGTTAGTGGCGAGCAGCAGTCTGAGGTCATGGGATGGCGCAGCGGAATCGGATCGTGCACGCCAGTTAGTTACTTTGTAATCTTCTAACAGGCTGAATAACAGAACCAGGAAATTCGCACATTTACGCGGCACAAAATCTGCTCTCGCACTCTGTTCTCGTTCCACAGATTTTTGCAGTGTCAAAGTTCAGATAAGTTCAGAGTTTGCAGGTTTAGCAACGACATAACATGAAACGATAGCCAGGACAATAATCGAAAAAACCATCTCATTGAAAATTACCATAGCAGAAAAGGAGACAGGTCGGCTAGATGGTATGATCCTAAGAACTAACAAGCTCGACCAGCAGACGCACAAACTAGCCTAACCCCTGACGGTGAATCACGTCTACCAACGCAGTACCTAGCGGAACAAACAGCCCAGACGCAGGAGAATGAACGGCGGCATGCTAACGGGTCGTTCAGGGACCGGATAAAACCTGACCGGTAAAGCAGATCGCTACCTACTGCGTCGAAACCCTAACGGTCGCCGCGGAACTGCGCTGCGACGGTCAATATGGGTTTGGAGCACAGGTTGGATCGAAAGGGGGGGGGGGGGAGAGCTTACGATCTCGCCCGCCGCGGACGCCGCCTCTCGTGGGATGGTACATCTCGGCGACGATATGCGGGTGAGGGGAAGGGAGGAGGAGGATTTGGGGAATTTCCGGGAGGAAGAGGAGGACAGAGGTCGGCTTCTCGGGCCAGACGCAGGGGCTGTACTAGCTTTTTTTTTTTTTTGAGCGGAGGGGCTGTACTAGCTGGGCCAAGAAATGGACGGTTAGCCAGGTGGGCATATTCTCCTGCACGTTTAGGTTCGGCCCGAAAGAAAAATTACACGCGTTTATAGATATTAAAATTCATATAATTCTAAAAATAATAGTCGTTGAAAAAATATTCTGTATTCTTCTAGACATACAAAAGCCAATTTCAAACTTACGTGTCATTGAAAAACATAGAAATACTGTTAGCAACTGAACTCATCAAAAACATAGTCTGCCGTCTAATCAATAAAGTCCACTTATACCCAATGAAACTAATATATGTAGTGTTAACTAAACATTTTATCACATCTGGCGAGATCAGTTTCTCGGTGTGTCGTTGACGTTCATGGTTATTCGCGACAGCGCTGGCGGCTAGGACAAGGTGGTTTCTATAAAGCGAGAATATTGATCATGAGACGGTGGGTCTGCCGTTCTTTTCCGAGTTCGTCGACAGGAGACGGCAGATCTTCGTCCAGAAAGCACGGGGGTGTTCTCCGGTCGACGTGTCATAATGACACGTGTCTCGATGCATGTAGCATGCATGTTCATCGAATCACAATAGCTCGTTGGTGCTGGTGTTTTTTTTTGATCTTGCAATGATGGAGGCTCGCGTGCAGTAGACATGTTCATCGAATCACAAAAACTCATTGATGATAGTACTTTTTTGGATCTTGCAATGGTGGAGGCTCTCCATCTCTTTCGGTGTCCGTCTCGACGGCACCGGAGCTGAGCGGCGATAGCTGGATTGCAAAATTTGTTTTGTATTTCTCGATCTCCTAAGATTTCATTGGTATTTTTTGGATAATTATTTTATTCTAGTCTGTCTTTTGGTTTTTATGTGTGTTGCATCTTATAACTTGACTAGCTGAATACCCGTACTTCGCAACAGAGTATATTAAATCATCATCTTATTACCCCCTCTTCTTGAATGTTTGGCTTGGTCTTGATGCTCACATACGAGTGATTCCACCGGATAAACATACATGAAAAGAGGTTGTCACTATAACATATTTCACACTATTTCCCTCGATTATACACTCAGCTTTTCCACAACTTTGCTCACACTATCGTGTCGCCTCCACAGTGCCCTCCCACCAGAGCCACCAGCCGGCATCCGCTGGCTCAACGTCCTCCCTCATTACGGAGCTACTCAAGCCCATGTTGACAGACCACGTACGACATACCGCGCCACTCCTTAGTTATCCCGTGCATGCGACTCCGTCTCTTTTTTTGCTCCTTTTCTCCCGACTACAACTCTCAGTTTGGTCTCGCTCAATTCTGTTTATACACGCTCTCTCGCTATTTCGTTTGTCCATGGCTGATTCACTCTCTCCCTCTTTGTACGCGTTCACGGAAGATAGCATTTCTACCTTTGATCTATGTTTTCACATGTCGACCAAATCCTCGAGAGTGACACATGTGTGGCCAACATAGAGCCTACCCTCGAGAGCGACACGTTAGCCCATGTTGAGTCTTACCGCGCTAATTGTCTATACATTTGATACGTCAAAAACGTATCTATAATTTTTGATGTTTCATGCTTGTTTAGTATCTACTTTGCTTTACTTTGTCTACACTTTGATGTATTTTTGTATGTTTTTTAGGACTAACCTATTAACAATATGCCACAGTGTCAGTTGCTTGTTTTCTTCTGTTTTTGGTTCCAGAAAAGGCAGAAAATGAATATTCTCGGAATTGGATGGGACAAAAGCCAAAGTCAATATTTTACCATGGGGAACACGGAGCCAGAAGACGAGATGGAGGAGGGCCTCGAGGGGGCCACACACCCTGGCCGCGCGTCTAGGCCTGTCCCGCGCCTGGGGGGTGTAGCCGCCTCGGGCATCCCCTGGACTCCCTCTTCGCCTATAAGAAGCCCCTGATACATAAACCCTAAGTACCTGAGCAATCTTCCATGAAACAGTCTGTAGCCGCCGTCACCATCGTCCCTAGATCGGGGGATCTGAAACTCTTCTCGGCATCCTACCGGAGGGGAGAGATCATCCTGGGGCCTTCTTCATCACCATGCCAGCCTCCGGTATGAAGCGTGAGTAGTTCCACCTTGGACTACGGATCCATATAGTAGCTAGATGGTTGTTTCTCCTTCTTTGTGCTACCATGTTTAGATCTTGTGAGCTCCGTTCATGATCAAGATCATCTATTTATAATCATGCATGTTGTGTTTACAGGGATCTGATGGATATTGAGGTTACTATGTCAGATTGGTTAATGATTTTATCTTATTGATTCTATCATGTCTATGTTGTTTGAGATCTTGCATGCTCTCCGTTTCTAGTAGCTAGCTTGGCCAAGTAGATGCTAGTGACTCCAAGAGGGAGTATTTATGCTCGATAGTGGGTTCATGTCTCTATTTAATCTGGGGAAGTGACAAAAATCTCTAAGGTTGTAGATGTGTTGTTGCTACTAGGGAGAAAATAACGATCTCTTGTTTATGGAACAAGTGGATTGTTTACCTTACACACTTTTCTTAAAGTAGTTATCTGTTGCTTGCAACTTAATACTAGAGGGGGTTCAGATGATAACCTGAAGGTGGATTACTGGTCATAGATGCAGTTGGATGGCGGTCTATGTATCTTGTTGTATTGCCCAATCAAATCTCATAGGATCATGAATGTCTAGTATTGCATTGTTATGTCTTGCTCTGTCCTGTCAATTGCCCCGCTGTAATTTGTTTACCCAGCATGTTATGTTGTTTATCTTAAGGAGAACACCTCTAGTGAACTATGGACCCCGGTCCAATCTTTACCATTGATACATCTTCCACTGTTACTGTTTACTTTTTGCAAACCACCATTACCTTCTACACCATACAGTTAATCCATTGTTTTCAGCAAACCGGTGAGATTGACAACCTCACTGTTCATTAAGACAAAGTCTTGAGTTTGTGTTGTGCAGGTTTCCAAGTTGCTAGCAACACCTTTGAGTCGTTTCCTTCCTTCTACTGGTTCGATAACCTTGGTTTCTTACTAAGGGAAAACTTGTTATTGTGCTCATCATACCTTCCTCTTGGGGTCTTCCAACGAAGCTCTACAGTGATCTGAGCTACACATCATCAAGCTATTTCTGGCGCTATTGCCGGGGAGGCTAAGGACGGCTTTATAAGGGGAGTCCTTCACAACCTTTCTCTTTACGTTGTTTTTGTTTTGCTTAGTTTCTTTTGCCTTGTTTTGCTTGCTTCTTTTTTTTATCAAAAACTCCAAAAAAATAGTTTCGTTTGGTTCGCCTTTTTTTATAAAAAACACACAAAAAATTAGTTCCTACTATAGTGTTACACCACATACCACTATATCTTTGAATTTAATAGTAAAGACTGGACTATAAATGTTGCTCGTTCTATAATAAAAAATCAAGAATGAAAAACACCTGAAAACATGAGTCTCGTCTGATAATATTGCTCTGCATAACCCAAAAGAGGGAGAATATCCCATCAAGAATGATATTATTTAGTTGCTTAAGCATTAGATGCATGAAGCCTTCATAGCCCTCCTGCGGTGCGTCCTGCCAAATCTGGCCAGCAGGCCGGCACGGCACAGGCCCGACACGGCCTAAACATGCCTGGCCCGGCACGGCCCGTCATGGCCTGCCTTGCTCATGTGTTGTGCCGGTCCGACACGGGGGCCTGGTTTCAAGGCCCGGGCACGGCATCGATGCCTGGCGGGCCGGCCCGTGGCACACGAAGCACGTGGGCTTGGTAGATATTTCCTGCTGGGCCGTCAAAACATCCAAAAATAAAGTCTCAATACATACTAAATCAACAAAGATAGCTTGGCCCAGTGGTTGAGCGGCGGCGGTGGGATGCTGGGGTCGCGAGTTCGACCCCCTTCCTCTCTTTTTTGCGACTATATTCCTTGATTTATCGCTTCTAGCAGGCTTAACGGGTCGTGTCGGTCCGGCACGCGTGCCTAAGGCCGCGGCACGGGCACAGACCCAGCCAGGCCATGGGCCAGCACCGGCCCGTCTGCCACGTGCCGTGCTGAGCTTCTAGCGGGCTAAAGCCTGCATGCCATGGGCCAGAACATCCACGCACAGCCCGATGCGTCCTGAGCTTTATTGTCTCTGCCCGTGGGCCTACTTTTCTTTATATAAGCCACGCCTGAATCGCTACGCGTCAAAAACAGGTTCATTTTTCCCCATCTCCTCCTGCGGCTTAAAACCCTAACCCTAGCGGCGACACTCTCTTCCTCACTCCACTCCTTGAGTTCTGGCTGTTCCGATATCGTGTTGGCTAGCCATGGCATCCCGCACACCGTGTGGTAGTTGTCAAGCTTCATGCACTAGCCAACGCAACCAAAAGTCCGAACTTATGGAAAGAGCTAGTGCAATCTACATATACACTTCAACATCCCCTCTCACGTGTGACGGGGAAAAATCAACACGTGCAACCGGAAGAGAGCGACGGCGCGCGAAACTCACGTATGACTCAAGAGGCCTATACGTGGACACAGAGGGGTTAACAGTAATTTTAATTTTAGGATAAATTGCGAAAGCCAGGACTCGAACTCGAGACCTTAGGCTCTGATACCATGTCAAGCTTCATGCACTAGCCAACGCAACCAAAAGTCCGAACTTATGGAAAGAGCTAGTGCAATCTACTTATACACTTCAACAGTAGTAGGCTCTAGCCAGCCAGCAGCGGCCATGACCTGCGCATCTCCCCGCCTTCCTCCGGCTCACACCGGGAATCAGCGAGAGGACGACGATGGCAAGGATGAAGCTCGCATGCAGCAGTTCACCTCATGAGCTTGGTATGGACTACATCCTCCACTTTGCGCCATATCTCTCTCTCTTCTTCAGCGAGCAGCAAAAGATCTAGGTTTGCGCCGCCTCCAGCGTTCGATGGTGATGAGACACCGACGGTAAGCACAGGAACGGCGGCGATGGTTTTCGCTTTTGCAGGTACGGTCGCTTTCCTGATTTGCCTTTTCCTGACCAATACTCTCTCTCACGCCTAAACTCTATCTCTCTCACGCCTAAATCTCTCTTCTTTCTTTGCAGCAACAATGAGGATTCAGGCATGGTACTGGCGGCGGCGGATTCTTCTTCTCGCCTGTGTAGGTACGAGCCCACCTCAATTCTTCATCTCACACGCGTAGGTACTGACGGTAGTGGATAGTCTACTGAAATCTTGCCAGTAAAATCTCCTCATGCACCTCCATTCTCTGTTAAATCTTCTTCCCAATCTTTTTTCTTTCTCTCTCCATATCTGATTTCTTTAGCTTTCTATGGTCAATCTTTTCCAGGACGAGTGTCCTTTCTCTCTCATGCCTCTTTCTATTGTCAATCTAGTTCCGTGATGCAACTGTGATTTTATTTCTCATATAATCCGCCTTTGACATAAAACTTCAGTCCAGAATAAGTACACGGTTCCGTTTCCCTAAAATCCTTCAAAAAAAGTACACGGTTCCATTCAAAGTTTGGGTTCGAGATAAATTTCAGACTCGAGATGTTAGATGCTAGACCGATCAGGAAATGGTGGAAATCAAAGAAGTTCTTTAAAAAATGACCATTGTCATCGTTTTACTACCTTTTCATACCTGCCACTCAATGCTTTGCTTCTTGTGTGTATCTCTTTTGTCAGATGAACATATTCTCCAGTATTTGAAGCAATGATGACCCACAAGTGTAGGGGATCACAACAGTCTTCGCGGGTAGTATTACCCAATTTATTGATTCGACATAAGGGGAGTCAAAGAATACTTGCAAGCCTTAACAACTGAGTTGTCAGTTCAGCTGCACCTGGAAATAGTTCTTGCTCACAGAAGTTTATCAGTAGCAACAGTTTGTAGTAGTAATAGCAAAGCAACAACAGCAGTAACAGCAACAATGAAACATGAGCAATAGTAATAGTAACGGCAACAGTAGGATTCGAGTGCGATAGGCATAGGGATGGATGGACGGGCGTTGCATGGACGAATCTAAACATGTAACTTCAAGAACTAGGGCATTGCAGATAAATAATAACAAGCATCCAAGTACTAAACAATCCTAGGCATGTGCTCCAAATATAGTCATACGTGCTCGCAATGGGAACTTGCACAACATCTTCTGTCCAGCCAGCCCGTGGCAGCGGTGCCTCTAGGGAACTACTGGCAATTAAGGTGCTCCTTTTAATAGAGATCTGGAGCAAAGCATTAACACTCCGTGAACACATGTGATCCTCACACCACAGCCATCCCCTCCGGTTGTCCCAATTATTGTCACTTTGGGGCCTTTGGATCCGGACAATGATATGTGTACACAACTTGCAGATAAGATCATAAACAATACTATCATAATGATTCAATAATAAGTTCAGATCTGAGATCATGGCACTCGGGCCCTAGTGACAAGCATTAAGCACAACAAGTTGCAACAAAGTCAAATAGCACTAATAGAGATACTAGGCACTATGCCCTAACAGATCTTATTCGATTACATGATAGAACTCATCCAATCCCTACCATACCCAAGCCTACAGTTGGGGATTACTCACTCATGGATGAGAGAAACATCGGTGGTTGATGGAGATGCGTTGGTGATGACGATGACGATGATCCTCTCCAAATTCCCCATCCTGGCAGTGTGCCAGAACAGAGTTTCTGGATCCGAATCTTGGTTTCTGGTGGTGGCGGCGGAGCGGAACTCTTTCTTGAAAACTATCGAACCGCCCTCGGTTTTTAGGTCGAAAGGCAACTTATAGGCGCAGAGGGAGGCCGAGGAGCTGCCTGGGGTGGCCAAACCCCCTCTAGGCACGCGGTCAGGTGGGCCCGCGCCTGGGGTGGGTCTGGGCCCCCCAGGACTCCTCTCTGTCTCCCCTTCTGGCTCCATGGATCTGCTGGTGAAAAATAGTTTTTGGCATATTTTCCGAGATTTTTCCTGATAGTTCATTTTCTGCACAAAAACAAGACACCAAGGTAATTCTGCTGAAAACAGCGTCAGTCCGTGTTAGTTGTATCCAAATCACACAAGTTTAGAGAAGAAATAATAGCAAAGTGTTCGAGAAAGTAGATACGTTTTGGACGTATCAACTCCCCCCAAGCTTAGCTTATTGCTTGTCCTCAAGCAATTTAGTTGAAAACTGAGTGCGATAAAAGAACTTTCACGAACACTTTGCTTCATATGATATAAATAATCTCAGCACAGGAGTAGATGCTTAGACAATTCATAATAAGGAGTATGCAACTAAGTCTACTCAATAGTCATTGCAAGCTATGAAGATAAACCAACTCAATAATAATAAGTATCATGAAACATAAACATAAGCAACATTTCAATGATCATAGTAAGGTATGATAGAGTGGTATCTCGCTTGCCTTTGTTTGTAGAGCACAATATAAATGCCAAGGCACCTCTGAAGTTCACATGAAGACTAGAGATAAAGATATCAGAGATACAAGCATCAAAGTCATGACATAATTAATGTAACATCCCTAAAATCATGTTTCAAACTTATGCATATCATCCATGCATCCATGATCATATGTTTTTCATTTCAAACAAAACACTTCAAAAACAGGGGCATATGAGCTCATTATTTTATGTGATCAGCATTTGAAACAAATGCTACTCTCTAACAGAGATTGTTGTTCATGAAACCAAACTTTGATGTCTTATTGCTCTCAGGTTGTTTTGCTAGATTGCCAAGGTTTAAACCAAAATTTCAAAGCAAATACAATTTGAAAACCAATTTCAAAACCAATATGAAACAAGTGCTATGTCACTGTTATTTTATTTTTATTCCAAATGACCAAGCCAATTCAAAGTGACCACTTGATTTTATGCCCAGAAGTGTGAATGTTGCACCCTACAAAATCCTGAAAAGATTTGAATTCAAATAGAGTTTGAAATCATTTGAAAATCATTCCAGAAAATCAAATCAAAAATAGAAAAGGAATAAAGAAAAGGAAAAAGGCCAGCGCCAGGATTTGAGCCCATCAACAGATCCAGCCCAGCTAGCCCTCCCGGGTCCCCTCTCTCTCTCTTTCACTCACAGACGCACACATAGAGTCGCTGACGCCAGGACCCCACCTCCCCTCAGTTTATTTCGCTGACAAGTGGACCCGTGACCCTGTCGTCGTCTTTGTCAATCACGCGCGCCTGCGACGCTCACGCCGTCGTTACTCGCCGCAGTCACTGCCGCGTTGATTCCCATTGATTCCGCGAGTAACTCCACGCCCAGCTCCGGCTATATAAACCTCCCCCCTCGCGGTCATTTTCCCCCACACTGCACACTCTTCTCGCCACCAGGCTGCCAGTATTCGTCCTTGCGCCGCCGCAGACAGAACCTACTCTGGCGACCAATCCTGGTAAACCCCGTGCGCCCCTTCCCCTCTAGTTCATACGAGCCTCTTCGCAACTTCCTTGCGCATCTCCTGATCCCCTTTGTCCGTGTCCGTCTGTTTGTGATCCAGAGCTTCGACTTCGACGAGCACCGTGAGCATCCGACGCCGTCTCCAACTCCGGCGAGAGATTGAGGTAAAATCCGACCGCCCTGTGCCTTCCCTTTGACGCTGACTTGTTCGCCTGACCTATGCGCACACACTGATGCCCTCCGTTTGCGTTGGGGCGGAGCAGAACATCGCCAACGTCGCCGTCCACCCGAGCCCGACTCTGTCATCCACTCCGACGAGATCCCACGGCCACTACAACGCGCCCCTTGCCAAGCTACCACCACATTGAGCTTCAGTGCGTCGCTGCGAGTCTGGTAAGCATTTCCACTGACCCCAGCCCTCTCTGTATCCACCGCGATGCCGTAGACCGAGCGCGCCGCCATTTGCCGTCGCCGCGCGCCGCCAGACCTTGGTCGTTTGATCAAGAGCCGTTAGATCTAGATCTAACGCGTGCAATAGAATCACTTAACGAAACGGTACGTTTAGATCTGAGCCGTGCACGATCACTTTAATCCAACGATTTGCGTCGACCGATCCGTGCGAACCGGTACGCGCCAATAGGATAGCGCCGCGTGGCAGTAGTTTAGATTTAAAACAGAATTTGAATCTGATTATTGTTCAAATTTGTTTTGTTTATAACTTTTGATTCCCACGTTAGATTTTGACAAATTTTATACCGTTGGAATCAGGAGAGCAAGCTCTTTAAAAATGCAATGTGTTTAATGTTTAGTTTCTGTTAAAAATGTTTTATTTGCAGAAACATGTGTAGGGCTTATTTGAGTTTATGAAATGATTAGGAATTGTTTTAAGGGTTAAATATTTATTGTTTGGCAAGTTTTTGACTTGTTTAGGATTCAGTACTGTTTACTTGCTTGGTTGAATTTTAAAAATCATCATTTACCATCTTGCATGCATGCATATATTTTTGATTGTATATGTTTTGTGTGTAATTTGTTGCTACCAATCTTTGTGTAGATTTTGGTGCTAGTGATTGTGATTGTGAGGAGTGCTACTCTACCAACTACCAAGGCAAGTGGTACTTTATGAATATTATCATTCCTATGTTTTCTATAAGCATTAGAAATATTTTGCTAGACTTGCATGCTATATTTTGCTTATATGCCATGTTGGGAAATCCTAGTAGTTGGAGAAATGCTAGGGAATTTCTAAGTTAAGTTACTATCTATGCCATGCTTAGCCTAGCTAGTAGCAACCAAGGGTTGGTAAAATATATATACATGCTATGATGAAAATATTTCTAAGTCCTTTGGACTTATGTTTTGCCTAATAAAAACAACTAAGTTAATGAAACACCTGGGTGGAATGGAAGGAAAGGTTTATGTTGAGTGGTTACACAAGGCCCATTTCTATGGTTTACCTTGTGTATCTCACTTGTGGTAAGACACCCAGGAACAAAGAGATTTTAGAGGCCAAGTGTTAAGAAACTTCTAGTGCACCCACTTGGCAATATGGGCTCTGCCTGGACCATATAGGTTGCTAGAACTTAGCCAATTGGACAGTTGGTGGTAGTGGGAATGATAGGTTGGAGCGCGTCCATTTGGTCTAAGGGAAGGCTTCTGAAAGGTCCTGTCTTGGTGAAACCAAGTCTGGTGGGGAAAGTGCACAACCTCTGCAGATGGAAAAATCTAAGTACTTATCCAAGTCCATGGCAATGGACAACTTGAGCATCAAGGAATGGAAGCTATCTAGAATCTCCTCATCCCAATTTCTAAGTAAAAATTTGTGGGTGAACAAGGGTGAAGGACCTCAATGTCTATTGGTGGTTCCTTGGGAAAAGTTTTGACAAGGAAAAACTTAGTGGTTTCAACTAATAGGCAAAATATATTTTGAGCAAAGCAAGCCAAGCTACACTTAGCCAAATTGCATATAATATCTAGTCCACTTAAAATTTATTAAGGTATCACTTGCCAATACTATTCCAAAGTATTGACCCACTGTGGCTGTAACTTGTGATGTTGCAGGTTACTCTGATGAGGATTAGGTGTCATGAGTCTACACTCAACATGTTTGCCTGTGGCACATGAAGATGAAGACTTTTGTTTATTTACTTATTCAAACTCTTGTATTAGGCCTGTGGCCTTGGAGTTGTAAGAACTATGTTATCTCTGGAATGGCTGTAATAAAAGACCTTTGTATCTGTGTACTTCATCTTAAACTGTGGATGCTAGCAATGATCCAGGGACTAGCATTGCAATCACATGGATCCTTTTCCTTTATAAAGGAGGGATCTTACAGATGGTATCAGAGCACTGTGTTGCCTGTAGGATTATGACCCTAGGATTGGAAACCACTAAGGAAAAAATTTCAACTTCTACACTTGTCTATTCTTCTCGTAAAACTTTTCTAATATTCTCTCTCATCTCTATTTGTAGATGAACTCCATCAAAGAAGCCGTGAGGAAAGGACCACTCATGAAAATGACTTTGGAGTGTGAGACAGAATTCCCCAAGGCTCTCAAGGACCTCATGGTTGCATTAGAGATACAAGGTGCAGCTGTGTACAAAGGTTTTCCTGTGATGGATGAAGGAGTGGAATACTGGTGGGTGCAACTTCACTTGTATAAAAACAAGGAAGACAACCATCAGGAAAAAGGATTCTGCATGTTCACCAATTCAGTGGTGCACACTACATTCTTTGAATCAGCAAAGGATGCAGCTTGGAAGACCATTAAAGAACTTGGTGATAGAGTCAAGTGCAGAATGCTCAACCTCCAAAATGATCTAAGGAAAGAAAAGGAACATACCCAAGAGTTGGAAGCTACCAACCAAACCTTAAGAGGAGACATTATAGACTTAGTGATGGAGTCATGTGAGCAAGATAGGCTGATTGCTTCTAGAAACATTGTGTTAGCCAACAGATCCAGTGAGATAGGATTGTAAACGTACTTCGTTAGTTGGACCACCACTTATCACCTTATTTTCCAAATGTTGCTTTAAAATAAGATTGAACCTTGGTTGTTGTAATGGATCCATGTATGCCATGACTTGTGTGTTTTGATTTCCAAGGATATGTATGTGATGTTTTGTCTTTTGTTTTATCTTGAATTGTGTTGTTCTAACTTTTCTATCTTATAAATAGATGCCTACTGTTACCATCAGCACTGTTGAGGAGTTCCAGGTTACTCGCTTTGGTCCTCGTATTGTTGAGCTTACTACTTTGCTCAATCTCCCTCTTCCCACCATCATGGTGCTTCCCCTCACCAAATTTGAGAGGAAGGACCTCTGGGGCTTCAAGGTCAACCAGCCCGGACGCCAGACAGAGCCTACCACAGAGGCCATTGTCTTCAAGCTCATGCACGATGACAAGGAGAGAGGCCTTGAGGTAGTCATGCAGGATCTGATAGGACGTCTGCTAGGGAGACACTCCTGACAGGTTAGAGGTACCCACTTCCACGTCTTCGGAAGACGTGATGAGGATGGATAGTCCATCGACTTCGAGGAAGATTCGAGGGACGCAGCAGAGCCGATTCGCCTGTACCTCCAGGACTTAGAGTCTCTCATTAGGCACGTGGACTCCGATAGGACCAACGTCATGCTCAGTAATGACGAGCTCCAGGTGCAGCTTCGCGAGAAGGACAAGCTCTTCGCGGAGCAAGATGAGATAGTCAAGGAGATGGAGGCAAAGTTCGAGAGCCAGGACATGAAGTTCAAGAGTCAGGAGAAGCGTGTCCAGGATAGGAACAAGAAGATCCGGGACATGACTGAAGAACTGCAGGCCAAGGACTTTGAGCTCGAGCATCAGCAGACAGTGATTGAGAGGCTTCGTTCCCAGAAGAGGGCTCTCAAGGCCAAGATAGAGACCTTGACCACTAGTGTCGAGGAATACAAGACCGCGATGGAGAACGCAGGTCTTACCTTTGTCGAGGAGGAGATTGATGCCGAGGAGTAGACTTGACTACTCATTTATCATTTATTATCGTACTTGTTATTTGAGAACTTGTTATTTGACCATCCGACATGTGGATGGCTTGCTACTTGTGTGTTTTACTTTGAACTTGTTATCTTGTTGTTGAGCCTTTATCATTGTGTTGCATGCTTTGTGTTTGCTTATGTGATGTAATGTGCATGAAAGCATCTATGGGTATCTCATTCTTATCTCTATTTGAACAAACCACAAATGCCTCCCCGTCGTGCAAACCCCAACCCCAACAACAACAACAACATCACTCCGGAAATGCAACAAATGATGACCGCTCAAACTCAGCTGATGCAGATGATGACGACGTTCATCCAGAACCAAAACAACAACAATAACAACAATAACAACAACAACAACAACAACAACAACAACAACCCACCGGGTTTTGATATGCTTACCAGGTTCTTGAGATTGAGGCCAGCAAAGTTCTCAGGAATGACTGATCCCATGGTGGCCAATGATTGGCTACGCTCAGTGAACAAGGACTTGGTAACCGTGGGCTGTACGGATGCTGAAAAGGTCAGATTTGCAGCACATCTGCTGGAAGGACCAGCCGCCACTTGGTGGGACAACTTCCAGATCACCACTCCCATAGAAGATGTGACATGGGCTATCTTTGAGGATGGCTTTCGCACTGCTCATATCTCATCTGGAGTGATGAGTCTGAAAAAGAAAGAGTTCCATAATCTGAAGCAGCGCCACCGCAGCGTGGCCGAATATATTGAGGAGTTCAACAATCTGGCGCGATATGCACCAGATGAAGTTGACACAGATGCTAAGAGGAAAGAAAAGTTCCTCGAAGGGTTGAATGATGAGATGAATCTGTAGTTGGCTAAGGCCTATGTTCCCACTTATCAGTCTCTCTGTGACAAGGCTGCTATTTTGGAGAACAAAATGAAGCAAGTTGAGAGCAGGAAGAGAAAACACTCAGACAAGCACAGCTCGGGATCGTCTCACAAACGTTCCCATTATGATGACAGTGGAAGCTCAGGATCCCACAAGAATGGGAAATTCAACAAGCACCACAACCACAACCGTCATGACAACAAGCATCACCGTAGTCATGACAATGACAAGTACAAGAACCACAAGGGTGGATACAATAGCCACCATAGTGGTAATGGAAGTGGAAGTGGAAGCCAGCCTGTCAAGAAAGACATAAGTCAGGTTGAATGCTTCAAGTGCAAGAAGATGGGGCATTATGCAAATGAATGCCCAGAAAAGAAAGTTGAAGGACCCAACAAGCCCAACCCTTTCCAGAAGGGACAGGTGAACCACATCAATGTGGAGGAAATCTATGAGGAGCCTGATGCTGTTGCTGGTAAGTTCAGACTCAATTCTATTCCAGCATTTGTTCTTTTTGATACTGGAGCATCGCATTCATTCATATCAAAAGCATTCGTTGATAGAAATGGGTTTCCAACTAAAAACATTGGGTGTCCAATAAAAGTTAGTTCTCCGGGTGGAGATATGATAGTAAGTCTTGGATGCCGGGATCTAGTAATAGAGTTTGGAAAGCATAAATTTCCAGTGAGTCTGATAATCCTAGATTCCCAAGGACTAGACGTAATATTGGGAATGGATTGGATGGCTAAGTATGAAGGAGTACTAGATTGTGCTAATCGTACTGTTGCACTCACAACCCCGGAAAGAAAACGTATTAAATTCAAGTCCAACTTTGAATCAAAAGGAAGTAAGCTAAATTCTCTTAAGGGGGTTAGCATGGACAGTGTGCGAATTATGAGTGAGTATCCAGATGTGTTTCCGGAAGAATTGCCGGGAATGCCACCAGATAGAGATGTGGAGTTTCTTATAGATTTGGTACCAGGATCTGGACCAATAGCAAAGAGACCATATAAAATGTCAGTTGGTGAACTGAAAGAACTCAAGAAACAACTTGGAGAACAGTTGCATAAAGGATTTATTCAACCAAGTTCTTCATCTTGGGGAGCCCCAGTTTTGTTCGTGGAGAAGAAAGATAGAAGTCAAAGGTTATGCATAGATTACCGTTCACTCAACGAGGTAACTATCAAGAACAAATACCCTTTGCCTAGAATCAATGACTTGTTTGATCGGCTAGAAGGAGCATGTGTGTTCTCAAAGATTGATCTCCGGTCAGGTTATTTTCAACTCAAGATAAGAGAACAAGACATACCTAAGACAACGTTCACTACAAGGTATGGATTGTATGAGTATACCGTAATGCCATTTGGTTTGACCAATGCTCCAGCATACTTCATGAATATGATGAACAAGGTGTTCATGGAATTCCTTGACAAGTTTTTTGTCGTTTTCATCGACGACATCTTAGTCTACTCCAAGATCAAAGAAGAGCATGAAGGACATTTACGTTTAATACTCGAGAAGTTAAGAGAGCATAAACTTTATGCCAAATTCAGCAAGTGTGAGTTCTGGTTGGATGAAGTTGGTTTTCTAGGTCATGTTATGACAAAGGATGGTGTAGCAGTTGATCCTGCTAAAGTTTCAGCTGTGACTGAATGGGAATCTCCCAAGTCAGTGAAGGAAGTTTGTAGTTTCCTTGGCTTAGCAGGTTACTACAGAAGGTTCATTGAAAATTTCTCCAAGGTAGCTAAGCCTATGACTGAATTGTTAAAGAAAGACAAGAAGTTTGCTTGGTCTGAAGGTTGTGAACTCAGCTTTCAGGAATTGAAGAAGAGACTTGTGACAGCACCCGTCTTGTGTCTGCCAGATTTGGAAAAAGATTTCCAAGTATATTGTGATGCATCTCATCAGGGTTTGGGTGCAATACTTATGCAAGACGGTAAAGTTGTAGCTTATGCCTCGAGACAACTCAAAACTCATGAAGTGAACTATCCCACTCATGATTTAGAGTTAGCCTCTGTTGTCCATGCGCTCAAAACATGGAGACACTATCTTTTGGGAAAGCGTTGTGAAGTGTTCACGGATCACAAAAGTTTGAAGTATATCTTTGTTATCACCATATTTTTGCCAAAGGAGGAGATGGGCCGTAATCAAGATGGGCTTGGAAGATACATATATGCAACGTGTTGTTGAATCGGCCTTGTGCGTGGATTTGGGCTAAATTGCCCGTGTATCTTATGTTGTAGTAGGTTACGTTTCGGTTTAAGTAAAGAGATAGGATTGCTAGGTTTATTCCAAAGATAGGAAGTCTCCGGACTATAAATATGTACCTAAGGTTATTGAGAAAAGGAGGACGATCACGTTCACAACAAACACAATCTCGGCGCATCGCCACCCCTTGTTTCTAGGGTTTTTCTCGGGTAAGTGTCATGCTGCCTAGATCGCATCTTGCGATCTAGGCAGTATCTACTTATGCGTTATTTGGTGTTACTCGTGCTGAACCCTTGTTGATGGCGAGTAATACTTTTATCATAGATTTGTTTAGGCTAGCATCGGTACTTTTTGCTATGATTGCTTAGCTATGCTGCCTTTGCTTATCTCGCTGCCTTGGCACCTGTTCGGGGTGTAAGGGTAGCATCTTGCTTGATCTTTATTCCGTCGTTTCGATCCGTTATAGTTTTGCCTTGTTTTCCAAGGTTTAGTTTGATATCCACGTGGTCAGGCCTTGCAAACGGGTTGAACGATCCAGTAGTACGTAAAGATATAGTTTGCTAATTCGAGAGGAGTTGTTCCGGGAATTGACTTTACGTCGGTTGTTAGGCCTTCTCTAGGGTTAGTTTTCTATCATCTTTTGTATTTACCAGGCTCAATTACGTGTAGGATGTTCCAATTACGTGGTGAAAACGTTAAACTGTCGTAGATCGATTTAACTTGTATTGATGAAGCAAAACCCCATGTTATCATAGATCTAATGCAGAACCATGGGATAATCGGCTCCAAGAGCCGATTCACAGGGAAACCTGGGAGCCGGTTGCGGCTCGAATTTTACGTATGTTTGTTTGCCATGCAGGAAACCAATCGAAGCAATCCATCACCTTCCTGATCAGGTATAGGTCAGGTGGCACGCCCTCGAACCAGCCAGGACGTGTGCCGGAGTTTTGCGGGCCGTTGCCCGAGGGACCAGGGCCCACCAGCAGTTCTGGGAGCCTCCCGGCTCTCCGTGTTGCCCGTCGCTGCTCGCCGGTGGGTTTTGGCAGGCAACACATTCTGGCACGCCCGGTGGGACATTCAACAACGTCTACATCAACATCCGACGCTGCGATGGAGAACAGACCGGTCACGTACGACGATCTGCCTGAGGAGCACAAGGCGAAGTATGATGATATCAAAGCTCTCTTCGAAGCCGATCTCATCGGCTCTTTTGAGAGGACCCGTAAGCATGGCATCAGATGGAAAGGGTTCTCACCCGAAGGTGCTCTTGACGAGGTGGATCTGTCTGTTCCTTCAGAAGAGCGCACCAGAGCTCTGCGACAGGAAGTCAATTACATGGTAGCTCATTCTCTTCACCGCCATTCTGAGAGCCTAGTGAACGCTTTCGAGCGCGTCGCGGTTCGCGTAGTTCAGGAGATCATGAAACATCAGTACTCTCCGTCGGGGCCTACTCTAGGGACTCACCAGGGAGAAAGACCGCTCCAGACTAGGCCGCAGCTGCCATTCACGCTTGCAGCTCCGGAGCCACCAGGGGCACCGGCTTACGTCGTCTACAAGGTTGGTGGTGACCCTGGCGATTGCCAATTCCTGTTTGAACCACCTAAAGAAATCCCACATGGATATGTGTGCACCTACGTGCCGGACTGCAATAACATGACGCGCACGAACCAGGTGGCAACTGCAGGGATTTCTGGTTCAGGAGTTTCTGGAGCAGGGGCTTCGGGAGCAGGTATTCCTGGGGCAGGGATGTCTGGGATGGACGCTGATAAACAGGCATGGCTAGCCAAGTACGCCACCGGAGCGAGTTCTGAGAATTTAGCCCCTGCAGCTCAAACGGTGGAGCAAATCCGTACCATCTTGAGAGACCAGTTCGGCTTCGTGCCGAAGAGAAGGACAATCGGCTATTCTAAGCCGTACCCCAACGAGTTTGACCTTATTCCGCTGCCACCCAAGTATCGGCTCCCTGAGTTCTCAAGGTTTAGCGGGTCAGAAGGGTCGATCTCGATCGAGCACGTGAGCCGATACCTGGCACAGTTAGGCATGATTTCGGCATCGGATCAGTTACGCGTAAGGTTCTTTGCGCAGTCTCTGACAGGACCAGCTTTTGGGTGGTACACCTCGTTGCCACCGGATTCGATCCAGACCTGGAAGCAACTGGAAGAACAGTTCCACATTCAGTATCATTCAGAAGCTACCGAGGCTGGCATTGCAGATCTGGCACAGGTGCGGCAAAAGCGGGGAGAAACGGTAGCTGAGTACATTCAACGTTTCAGGACTATCAAGAACCGATGTTATTTGGCTCGTTTAACTGAGAAAGAAGCAGTCGAGCTGGCAGTGTTGGGTCTCTCAGCACCTATCAAGGATCTGGCTTTCCAAGTAGAGTACAATTCATTGGCACACATGGCCCAGAAACTGACAATGTATGAACAGCGCCACCCTGAGTTGTACCAAGACAAGTTCAAACGTCCGATAGGCCTGGTCGATACAGAAGAAGAGGATCCTACGCAAGACCAGGAGGTGGCCGTGGCTGAATGGGCTCGGGGGGCAGATCCTGTGTCCTGCAAATGGGTAAAACAGCAAGGGCCCGCAAAAGGGTTCGACTTCGACGTGAGCAAAGCTGAGCAGATATTCGATTTACTGCTGAAAGAAAAGCAGCTGAAGTTACCCGAAGGCCACAAAATCCCTACGGCTCAAGAGATGAACGGGAGACCTTACTGCAAGTGGCATCACTCGTTCACCCACACCACCAATGACTGCAAAGAGCTACGTCGCCAGATCCAAACGGCGATAGAACAGGGCCGTCTGATCCTTGGGCAGTTCGCCATGAAAGTAGACACAAACCCATTTCCCGGCGTCAACATGGTAGAACACAACCAGTCCACGAGGCGTCAGTTGGATTTCTCGTTCGATGTTAATATGGCAGGACCTGTGTACCACCGTGGCACATATAAGGAGGAAGACGGTCGCTCTCGGGGCAGAGAAAGAGAGGAGGCCGGTCCACGTGACCGGCCCCGTTATGATGACATGCGGTATTTGACCGAGGAGCAAGTGAGAAGCGTGCGATATCAGAAGCCACACTCCACGCATCTCCTTAAAAAGTATGAGCATCAGTATGACCGACGTCGCCGACACGATAGAGATGATGAAGGATATGAGCACCTCGCTAGTAAAAAGCCAAAGGAAAAAGAAGGCATGGATAAACATTGGGATTGTCCTTTCTTCAAGTATTGCTGGGACGCGGGAATGAGCCGATTGCCGACAATCGACAACTGCCCAGAATGTGGACAGCAGAAGGATGACACAGGTCCAGTCTCAGTGTTCAAGCGCCTAGGGCCTCTCCCTCCTCGAGCGAAAGACTTCGAGGAGCCAATGGGTGGAAAAGAAGAAGACAGATATCACCGGCCAAGGTGGTGCCCCGATGGACTCAGGCACACTCAAAAGCGGCGAGTTCAGCGGCTGCGTAACTTGGAGGAAGCCGAAGCGCAGTACCTCCACGCTTTAAGGAAGGCACGACCCGATCTAGCCGTGAAAGTGCGGCAGACCTTGGAAACGGAGGCTCGTCCGAAAAGAAAAGAATGGCGCCCCAAACCAGTAAAAGCCAATGCGAAGACATCGGCTGGCACAAACATGGTGTTCACACTTCCGTCAGAGTTCTGCGCTCCAAGAGCCAAAGAACTATCAGTGGCACAGTTCGACTGCGGCCCACGGCCGGTTATCTTTGAAAAGCCGCAAGAGAAGGGCTACAAACATATGAAAGCTCTGTACCTGCGAGGTTATATCAATGGGCAGCCTGTCCGCAAGATGTTGGTTGACACCGGGGCGGCAGTCAATATAATGCCATACTCCATGCTACGGCATTTGGGACGCTCCACTGCAGATCTGATCAAAACCAACGTAACGTTAAGCGACTTCAACGGCCAAACTTCAGAGACGCAAGGCGTTCTGAATGTGGACCTGACCGTGGGCAGAAAAACCATCCCTACGTCATTCTTCATCGTTGACAGCAAAAGCACCTACGCTGTCTTGCTGGGGAGGGATTGGATTCACGCCAACTGCTGCATTCCATCCACGATGCACCAGTGCCTGATACAGTGGGATGGAGATGAAGTGGAGGTCATTCATGCAGATGATTCGATTGAGATCTCCATAGCTGGCATGAACATCTGGGAGACAGGAGACCAAGAGCCGATCTCTGGAGTCAGTCTAGACGGCTGTGAGCGCATTGAAGCTACAAAAAACGGGGTGAGGCTGGTCTTATCCACTGGCCTGACAGAGTAGCAAAGTCCACGATCATACGTGGTATGGCCGATCCCTGCGATCGGCCGCAAAAAATAAAAAGCAGTAAGCTTACGACAAACAGATCATGCAGTCGTAGTAGGGAGATTCCCTGCCATTGTAGAGCACAGTTAAGTTGTAAACCTTCCTTGACTAATACAATCGAAAAGGGGGCCGATTCCGGCAATCGGCCCAAATTATCTTTGTTATCCTCACCAACTGTTCGCCCCGTGTTTAGCATCAAGTTAGCAGGTGACGGAAAGCTAGGGTATGGGTTTACATCCGCTGATGAGCTAGAGGAGATTGACATCGGTCCTGGGGATAAGCCACGACCAACATTTATCAGCAAGAAGTTAGATCCGAATCTGCGGGGTCCGATGATAGCTTTGTTGAAAGGGTATCCAGATTGCTTTGCCTGGGACTATACAGAGATGCCCGGGTTAGACAGGAGCATCATTGAGCATCGAATCCCGCTTAAAAAAGGGTTTCGGCCGTTCCAGCAGCGAGCACGACAGATGAAGGCCGAAATTTTGAAAGAAGTCAAGAAGGAGATCGAGAAAATGTTGACAGCCAAGTTAATCAGGCCATGCAGGTATGCTGAGTGGATTTCTAGTATCGTACCTGTAGAGAAAAAGGATGCCCGCTGGCGTGTTGCCATAGATTTTCGGGATCTCAATAGAGCTACTCCGAAGGATGAGTATCCGATGCCGGTAGCAGAGACATTAATCAACGCAGCCGCTGGTCATAAAATCTTGAGCTTCATGGATAGCAATGCCGGTTACAACCAAATTTTTATGGCTCCGGAGGATATACACAAGACTGCATTCAGAGTCCCAGGGTCGGTGGGGTTGTTTGAATATGTAGTCATGACGTTTGGACTGAAGAACGCCGGCGCCAGATACCAAAGAGCCATGAATTACATCTTCCATGATCTGATCGGCAAGCTGGTGGAAATTTATATCGATGACGTGGTGGTCAAGTCAGCTTCAGTACAAGGACACTTGGACGATCTGCGACGCGTCCTGGACCGAACAAGGAAATTCGGCCTACGGATGAATCCAAAGAAGTGTGCCTTCGGTGTGACGGCCGGTCAGTTCTTGGGTTTCTTGGTCCATGAACGAGGAATTGAGATCGGCCTGAAAAGTCAAGAGGCAGTGCGAACAATGAAGCCACCTACCACGAAGAAAGAACTGCAGTCTCTCATCGGCAAGATCAACTTCGTCAGAAGATTCATCTCCAATCTGTCAGGAAGAATAGAGCCGTTCATGGGACTTGTGAAAATTAAAACTGATGAGGAGTTCTGCTGGGGGACAGAACAACAACGAGCCTTCGACGAAATCAAAGAATATCTGACAAAGCCGCCAGTATTGGTTCCGCCCCAGCCGGATAGGCCGTTCTACATTTACTTGTCAGTAGCTGACACGTCCATCGCCTCGGTGGTGGTGCAGGTTTATGATGGTCTGGAGCGAGTTGTGTTTTATATCAGCAGAAGGATGCTGGATGCAGAGACAAGGTATCCTGAGATCGATAAGTTGTGCCTCTGCCTGTTTTTCACCTGCACCAAGCTGCGCCACATCTTGCTCTCGGCAGAGATTATCATTATATGCAAATCAGATGTCATAAAGCACATGCTGTCGGCTCCTATGTTGAAAGGCCGACTCGGCAAATGGATGTTTGCATTATTGGAATTTGACATCCGGTACCAACCCGCGAAAGCGGTTAAGGGTCAGGCTCCGACCTTATTGCTGAAAGGATCAACACTGATATAGCAACGCTGTCTATACGAGCGTGGGCTATGTTTTTCGATGGATCGGTTTGTGATGATGGTTGCGGCATTGGCATTCTACTCGTGTCGCCCCGGGGGGCAACATATTCCTTCTCCATCAGGCTTGCTACCCCGTGCACCAACAACGTCGCCGAGTACGAGGCGATACGCAAGGGAATGAAGTTGCTCATCGAAGCTGGAGCAGAGGCAGTGGAAATTTTTGGAGACTCCAAATTGGTGATTTCCCAACTCACGGAGGAATACAAGTGTGAGAGCGAGTCGCTCTTCCCATTATGGTTGCAATGCCGTGAGCTCATGGCACAGTTCCGGTACATAAACTTTAACTGGATCCCGCGATCGCAGAATGCGGAGGCGAATGATCTCGCACAAATGGCTTCAGGCTACAAGGACGTAGCAGAGGGAACTGATGTTCAAGTACAGTTCCTGGAGGCGGACGACTGGAGAGCCGATATCTTCAATTACTTGAAAGATTCGGCTCGGGGGGCACCTAAACGGATAAGGTACAAGGCCATGAAGTATGTGCTTATCGGGGACGACATGTTCTACAGGACTCTGGAAGGATTACTGCTCAAATGTCTAGGACCAACCGAGGCCAATCGGCTCCTACACGAGGTACACGAAGGCGCCTGTGGAACTCACCAATCGGCTCACAAGATGAAATGGTTGATCAGGCGATCAGGGTTTTATTGGCCCACCATGCTTGAGGACTGCTTTAAGTACTACAAAGGGTGTCAAGCATGTCAGAAATTTGGAAAAATTCAGACGGTACCCGCGTCAGCAATGAACCCCATCATCAAGCCTTGGCCATTCCGAGGTTGGGGCATGGATATGATTGGCAAGATCAATCCTCCATCAAGCAAAGGCCACATGTGGATTTTGGCCATTACGGATTATTTCACTAAATGGGTGGAAGCCGTCCCTATGAAGTCAGTGAGCTCGAAGGATGTTGTCGATTTTTTGTAGGAACATGTCATTCATAGATTCGGGATTCCCCAAACGATCACGACCGATGGAGGTTCGGTCTTCACTTCTTACGAGTTTAGAGAGTTCTGTGAGGACACGGGAATTAAGCTGATCCGATCATCTCCGTACTATGCTCAAGCAAATGGGCAAGCTGAAGCGTCCAACCAGAGCCTTATCAAGCTGATCAAGAGGAAGATCGATGAGCACCCTAGGCGTTGGCACGAGGTTTTGTCAGAGGCTTTATGGGCTTATCGCATGTCATGTCATGGAGCAATAAAAACCTCGCCATACCATCTAGTCTATGGACAAGAAGCCGTATTGCCCTGGGAAATTACGGCTGGATCGAGACGTGTCACTTTTCAGAACGATCTAACAACTGAAGAATATACGGCCCTGATGAGTGACAGTGTTGAGGATTTAACTGAGCTTAGGCTGTGGTCGCTTGAAAAAATCAAAGAAAATAAGGCCAAGGTAGCTCGTGCATATAATAAAAAGGTGAGACCGAAAGAGTTCCACGTTGGCGATCTGGTATGGGAAGCTGTGTTGCCATTGGGGACTAAGGATGCAGCATATGGTAAATGGTCTCCAAATTGGCACGGGCCATACAGGGTCGATCAAGTTTTAAGGGGAAACGCGTACATGCTTGAGGAGCTGGATGGCGTAAAATTCCCAGTGGTTGTCAACGGTCAACACCTCAAGAAATATTTCCCAAGCATGTGGGATGATGGACAGTGAAATATGGGGGCCGATACATGAAATCGGCCAATAAAAAAAAATACAGCCGATGCACAGCCATCGACTCTAGAGGTTCAAACTGCTACGAGTAGGTGTCAGTATACGCGAAGAAGCTACTGAAGGAATGCCTCGAAGGCGTGGAGGGCGTCAGCACGGACACAATCCACCTCGGCGATCTCGGCTTCGTCATCTTCGTACTTGCCCGTCACTAGCTGCTTGTTCAGGGCACGTATTTCCGCCAGATCAGTTTTCAGTTGAGCTTTGAGGCCTTCCGCTTCGTCTTGGGAGCGGGCGATGAGTGCTTCTTTGTCACGGATGAGCTGTTTAGTCGCCCGGACCTTCTCTTCAAGGTCTCCTAGTTCCTTTTTTAAGGATGCGAGCTCGGCGGTGCTGACAGAGGTGTCAGTTTTGGCATCCAGAGACGCCTTTTTCTCGTTGAGCTGCTGACATTTGTCTGCAATGTTGGCCTTCAGTGGGAGTTGGGCGCGGCGCAGATTAATCCTCTCGCGAGCCAACTTCACCCTTGACCCGTAGAAAGACAGAGTTACAACTGGCCAAAGCTTCACCTGCAGTGCTACTGGGAGTTGGTCCTTGATTTCAGCAAGGACGCTCTTCACCTCTTCAGAGCCCTCGATCAACTTCTCGATCGGGGAGGACAACAAGGCTTTGAGACGCTGGAATTGAGGTAGAACAGCCCTTGCTCGTGGTTCGTCGTCAGCAACATGGAGAGTCGGTTCGATGGATTCAGGGTCGAACGTCAGCAGACCTGAGATATCACAACCCTGGCAGGCCGAAATGACGTCAGTATGCGTCCAACACGGAAGGAAGAGCCGAACAAAGCGAACATACCTCTCCTAAGGTCAAGGGGATAGCAGATGACGAGACCATCGGCTTGTGTGTTGTTGCTGGGGGCTTGGCCAAAGTGGTAGCCGTTTCAGTTACACCTTCAGGGATTACTAGATCCGGCCTTGCGACAGGCATCGGCGCTTCCCCGGCTTTCCCACTAGGAGCGTCAATCGCCTGCATGAAAGGTGCTTGCCGATGTAAATAGTGATGAATCGGCAGATAAAAAAAAATTGGTAAGAGCATGGAGGGTGATGTTGCGAAACCTCCTGGCTTGACGAAGAAGTCTGCAGTTCCTTGCGATCCCTTTTGGGGCTCACGACTGGCCCCGCCTCGACTGATGCTCGGGGGGCAGCAGGTTCAGGAACTGGCCTTTTCCTGGGAGCCGATTGTGGCAAATCTGGCTGGCTCGGGGTGATGGTCCTATCGGAGTCTGTTGGACCCAATTCTCCTCGATTGGATTGTGTGTCCTCGCTGGAGGTGTCTTCGACGGAAGCCTGTAAGAAAAAGGGGAGCTAGTAAACACAAGCATGTTTGCAAGGATGAAAGAGATCAACCAAGGCATGGATCAGCGTACATGCGAGCTTTCTGGGGAAGGACTCCGGCGCCTCAGGGTCTTCCTGGCAGCTACCTTCCTCACCACCGTTCTTGTTTTAGTTGGAACTCGAGAGGCGGCAGACCCAGAAGTGGCTTGGATCTTGGAAGCCGATTGTGGTAGTATCGGCTGGTTCTGCATCACGACCTTTTTAAACGGTGGCGAATTTTTGCAGAAAAGGACCACAGGAGCTGGTGGGAAGAATTCGAAGGGGGAACCATCATCGTGTGTAGGTTCAAGACTATCTTGTTGCTGCAAGGAGACATAGCGGGTTATTAGAAGGATCATTTGGGAACTGCATCAAGAAAATTTACAAGTAATAGTACCTGTTCTACGGGGATATCATAGTCAGCATCGAGCTGTTTCAGCAACGGTCCCAGAGCTCTTCTGAAAGCATGAGTGTTCCACATCGCCCACCAGTTCTCAAAACCATCGGTTGATGAAGTGAAAATGAGGTTGTTGGGAATTGGGATGGTTAGAGCATCGAAGAAGGAGTAACACCTTTGACTGGTGAGAGGATCGGGCAGGTCAGCTCTGCTCTTTGTAAGATGGTGGAGAAAGAAATGGGGAGGTACTTGCCCAAGGCCAAATTGCCGAGCCACTACGACTGGCTGGTAGAATTCATATCCAGGCTTGATTATTCTATTGGATGTGCTCATGCCAACTAGAAGAAAGCAGGGACGGATCACAGTAGAAAACAGTTGCCGAGTGCTGGTGTCATCGGCAAAGTTGTCTAGCCTGAAGGAGAGTGGATTTTCAAAATGTTCCGATTCTTCCGTGTAAGGAAGGAAGATAGGATTATCCAGGCCTTGGAAGAAAATGCTGAACCATTTGGATGCTTCCTGAGGGATCAGTTTGCTACCTGGCAGTCTGTACAGAGCTTGGCCATAGCTGGTACATCGGATCTGCTTCCCTTTGACATTTGGAAAGGTGCAATTCGCCAAAAGGGGGAAGTTTGGGACATGGTTTTGAAAATACAGCTGGGCCCATAGCTGAATGAACCACCAAGGACCTCCTGTTTTGACTGCTAGGCCGGAGAATAATTTGACAGACATCAACTGGAGATATCGATAGACTTCTCCAAGGAACAGTTTGCCGATGCCAAGTTGAGTGCCTTTGGCAAGTTCGTGGGCCAAGGAGAGGTAATTCTTGGTTGGAGCCAGGGAAGGGCCACAGAATATGAAATGTCCCAGCCAGAAGTTGAGGAAAGCCGTGTGTTCTTTCTCTGTGACAGGGCCTTTAGTTTTCATGTGTTTTTGAAGATAGGCACCCCAGTTCGTGCAGTCTGTTTTGGAAGAAAGCTTGTAGGGGACCTTTGTCAACTTAAAAGCAGAGGGGCTGGGTGATGTAACGTCCAGACCAGTAATCATCACCACGTCTAACAGAGTTGGTGTCATGGGGCCATGACCAAACATGAAGCAGTTCAGAGCATCGGACCAGAAATAGCCGATGGTTTTTAAAAGATTTTCATGTTTCTCCAGGGGAGACAATGACAAATGCAAGGCGTCAGCTATTCCTGTGGTTTCCCATTGAGATTGGTAAGTTTTGGCTACCCTGATGAACCAAGAGACCCAATGTTCAGGAGGATTAGGCCAGGCTCGCAAGCAGTCGGCCCAAGAATTCAAATCTAGGTTTTGGCTTGCGAAGGGGATTCTGTTTGCCTCGCAAGAGATCAGATGGGCAGGACTAGATTCTGTCCGGGGGCCAAGACAGAGAGAATTTGGGAGAGAAGGATGCGGCAGCAGGATGTCTGAAACCTAAAAAATTTAACGGTGGAATAAAGCATTAATTCAGGTGTTTGCTATTAATTCTAGCGCCGTGTTCAGACTACGAGGAGCAGGCGTACCTTCAGACCAGAGACCGCTGTGTTGATATTGGACGATTCCGCCATCTTGTTTGCCGGCGGAGATGGATCTATGCGATTGGGGATCGAGGGTGCTTGTCGCGGTAAGCTCGATCTATGCGGTGAGGAAATTGGAGATCTGGTCTAGCCTTTTTGAAGAAGGTCGCAGGTTACCGTTTGAAGTTGGAGAGTGGCCGTTCAGATTTATCTAAATATGCGACCAAATTTGACCTTGTCAATGTTTGTGGGGAAAGTCGATGTGTTACCATCGGCTCGTTGGGCTTTGACTTGGTTGACCAAATGAGCGTAGTATGGTGAAAGCCGATACATTGCTATCGGCTTCTGGAGCGTTGACTTATTTTGACTATCGGCAAAAGGCGAATTGGAAAAGCAATCTTTGTTGATTCAAAAGACGATTGTTTACAATGGAGCCGATTGCTTACAAAAGGAAATCTACTGCTAAGTACTACTACTACTAGTTCCTAATCTAGAGGCCGGTGTCGTCGCCGCTGTCCTCGCCGTCGTCGTCCTCGCTGTCATCAGCGCTGCTGCCAGCGTCGTCTTCGTCGCTGCTGCTGAGGATGTCAGCGGGGGCCTCCTCGTCCTCGTCGTCGTCTTCGGTGTCCTCGCTGGACCCGGCGCGGAAGCGCTTCACCGGCGGGTATTCCTCGGAGGAGGTGTCCTCCTCCGCTTCCTCCTCCTCGTCGGAGGATTCGACGCCATCCCATGACCAGGCGTCGTCGGAGCTCTCCACCTCCAGTTCCCCGTCGACCAGGAACTGAAGGCCCTCCTCGCCGTCGGTCAGGGACTCGTCGTCCTCCGACCAGGCGGCGAAGTCCCAGCCCCTCTCGTCCCACCAATGTGGGGCGAGAGCCTCGTACGCCGCCATTGGCGGGTGCTCCGGCGTCGGCTCTCGGTCGCTCATCGTGTTGGAAGATTGGGAGGAAAGGGCGGATGATTCGGAGGAAGAAGAGGAGGCCATGGCGGAGGAAGAGGGTTTTTTCGGCGGAGGAAGAGGGTTTTTTGGCTAAGGGAGGAAGATGGGGGCTGCAAACTGCTCAGATGAATTTAAATAAGGGGAATAGTGGAAGACGGTTCAATGCCATAGCAGTTTCCATAATGTGGTGCCAAAACGGTCAAATCATGCACTGCGGAGGAGTTGAGAAGACAGGGCATCATGATGAGGGGGTGGCGTGACGATTCTGCTCTGCAACGCGTAACCCGATACAAAAAAAAGGAGAAGGGGAGAAGAAAAACATCAACGGAGTGGTTTTGGAATCATTATTGCCAAAACCAGGGGGGCATGTGTTATCACCATATTTTTGCCAAAGGAGGAGATGGGCCGTAATCAAGATGGGCTTGGAAGATACATATATGCAACGTGTTGTTGAATCGGCCTTGTGCGTGGATTTGGGCTAAATTGCCCGTGTATCTTATGTTATAGTAGGTTACGTTTCGGTTTAAGTAAAGAGATAGGATTGCTAGGTTTATTCCAAAGATAGGAAGTCTCCGGACTATAAATATGTACCTAAGGTTATTGAGAAAAGGAGGACGATCACGTTCACAACAAACACAATCTCGGCGCATCGCCACCCCTTGTTTCTAGGGTTTTTCTCGGGTAAGTGTCATGCTGCCTAGATCGCATCTTGCGATCTAGGCAGTATCTACTTATGCGTTATTTGGTGTTACTCGTGCTGAACCCTTGTTGATGGCGAGTAATACTTTTATCATAGATTTGTTTAGGCTAGCATCGGTACTTTTTGCTATGATTGCTTAGCTATGCTGCCTTTGCTTATCTCGCTGCCTTTGCACCTGTTCGGGGTGTAAGGGTAGCATCTTGCTTGATCTTTATTCCGTCGTTTCGATCTGTTATAGTTTTGCCTTGTTTTCCAAGGTTTAGTTTGATATCCACGTGGTCAGGCCTTGCAAACGGGTTGAACGATCCAGTAGTACGTAAAGATATAGTTTGCTAATTCGAGAGGAGTTGTTCCGGGAATTGACTTTACGTCGGTTGTTAGGCCTTCTCTAGGGTTAGTTTTCTATCATCTTTTGTATTTACCAGGCTCAGTTACGTGTAGGATGTTCCAATTACGTGGTGAAAACGTTAAACTGTTGTAGATCGATTTAACTTGTATTGATGAAGCAAAACCCCATGTTATCATAGATCTAATGCAGAACCATGGGATAATCGGCTCCAAGAGCCGATTCACAGGGAAACCTGGGAGCCGGTTGCGGCTCGAATTTTACGTATGTTTGTTTGCCATGCAGGAAACCAATCGAAGCAATCCATCACCTTCCTGATCAGGTATAGGTCAGGTGGCACGCCCTCGAACCAGCCAGGACGTGTGCCGGAGTTTTGCGGGCCGTTGCCCGAGGGACCAGGGCCCACCAGCAGTTCTGGGAGCCTCCCGGCTCTCCGTGTTGCCCGTCGCTGCTCGCCGGTGGGTTTTGGCAGGCAACAATCTTCACCCAAAAGGAAATTAATATGAGACAAAGAAGATGGCTAGAACTTATCAAGGACTATGACTTAAGTTTGCAATACCACCCCGGTAAAGCAAACGTCGTAGCAGATGCTCTAAGTCGTAAGGTTTTTATGAATGGCCTTACCAAAGGAGAATTGCCAGATGATCTGTGTACCCAATTTAGAAAACTCAGATTGGAGATTGTGCCTGAAGGACATCTCATGACTTTGGATGTTCAACCCACTTTGTTGGACAAGATCAAAGAAGCCCAGAAGATTGATAAAGAAACCGAAGAGATTAAAGAAAAGATTGGCAAAGGAAAAGCCAAAGGGTTCCATGAAGACGAACAGGGTACTTTATGGCATGGGAAACGTATCTGTGTTCCACAAGACCCGGAGCTGCGGAAACTGATTTTGCAAGAAGCACACAACTCTCCGTATTCCATTCATCCAGGTAACACCAAAATGTACATGGACATGAAATAAAGATTTTGGTGGAATAATCTCAAGAAGGACATCGCCGAACATATTGCTTTGTGTGATGTGTGTAGTAGAGTGAAAGCGGAACATCAGAAACCAGCCGGTTTGCTTCAACCACTACCTATTCCTGATTGGAAGTGGGACAAGATTGGAATGGATTTCATTACCGGATTACCAAGGACCCGGTCAGGATACGATTCTATTTGGGTAGTAGTGGATCGCCTAACTAAAGTGGCTCATTTCATTCCCGTGAAGACAACCTATACAAGTGCTAAGTTAGCCAGAATTTACATGAGTAGAATTGTATGTCTACATGGAGTGCCCAAGAGTATTGTGTCTGATAGGGGAACTCAATTCACTTCCCATTTTTGGAGACAGTTACATGAGTCATTGGGAACGAGGTTGGAATTCAGTACTGCTTTTCATCCTCAAACCGATGGACAAACGGAAAGGACTAATCAGGTTCTCGAAGACATGTTAAGGGCATGTGCCTTAGACTATGGAGCCAGTTGGGATGAAAGTCTGCCTTACGCAGAATTTTCTTATAACAACAGCTATCAAGCCAGTATTGAGATGGCACCATTTGAGTTTCTCTACGGAAGAAAGTGTACCACCCCATTGTTATGGAATGGTGTGGGAGAAAGAAGTTTATTCGGACCAGATCTTATCAAGGAAGCCGAAGAGAAGGTCAAGTTGGTTAAGGACAGATTGAAGATAGCACAGTCCCGACAGAAAAGCTACGCAGATCCTAAGCGTAGAGAAGTCACCTACGAAGTTGGTGATAGAGCCTATCTTAGGGTGTCACCACTTCGTGGAGTGAAGAGATTCAGAGTCAAAGGAAAATTGGCACCAAGATATGTTGGACCATTCAAGATTCTGAGTCGTAAAGGAGAAGTTGCCTATGAAATAGAACTGCCAGAATCTCTGTCAGCTGTCCATAATGTGTTTCATGTGAGTCAACTTAAGAAATGTCATCCAGAAATGGAAGAAACTTCTTTGAAGGATACCATACCTTTGGAGGAGGTTCAACTAGAAAGTGATCTCACTTATGAAGAGAAACCTATCAAGATTCTTGAGACTGCAGAAAGAGTCACACAGACTAAGACTATCAAGTTCTGCAAAGTGCAGTGGAATCATCATTCCGAAGAAGAAGCAACATGGGAAAGAGAAGATGATCTTCAGAAAGACCACCCTCACCTATTTGCTAACCAATCCGAATCTTGAGGGCGAGATTCCCCTTAAGGGGGTTAGATTTGTAACATCCCTAAAATCATGTTTCAAACTTATGCATATCATCCATGCATCCATGATCATATGTTTTTCATTTCAAACAAAACACTTCAAAAACAGGGGCATATGAGCTCATTATTTTATGTGATCAGCATTTGAAACAAATGCTACTCTCTAACAGAGATTGTTGTTCATGAAACCAAACTTTGATGTCTTATTGCTCTCAGGTTGTTTTGCTAGATTGCCAAGGTTTAAACCAAAATTTCAAAGCAAATACAATTTTAAAACCAATTTCAAAACCAATATGAAACAAGTGTTATGTAACTGTTATTTTATTTTTATTCCAAATGACCAAGCCAATTCAAAGTGACCACTTGATTTTATGCCCAGGAGTGTGAATGTTGCACCCTACAAAATCCTGAAAAGATTTGAATTCAAATAGAGTTTGAAATCATTTGAAAATCATTCCAGAAAATCAAATCAGAAATAGAAAAGGAATAAAGAAAAGGAAAAAGGCCAGCGCCAGGATTTGAGCCCATCAACAGATCCAGCCCAGCTAGCCCACCCGGGTCCCCCCTCTCTCTCTTTCACTCACAGACGCACACACAGAGTCGCTGACGCCAGGACCCCACCTCCCCTCAGTTTATTTCGCTGACAAGTGGACCCGTGACCCCGTCGTCGTCTTCGTCAATCACGCGCGCCTGCGACGCTCACGCCGCCGTTACTCGCCATAGTCACTGCCGCGTTGATTCCCATTGATTCCGCGAGTAACTCCACGCCCAGCTCCAGCTATATAAACCTCTCCCCCTCGCGGTCATTTTCCCCCACACTGCACACTCTTCTCGCCACCAGGCTGCCAGTATTCGTCCTTGCGCCGCCGCAGACAGAACCTACTCCGGCGACCAATCCTGGTAAACCCCGTGCACCCCTTCCCCTCTAGTTCATACGAGCCGCTTCGCAACTTCCTTGCGCATCTCCTGATCCCCTTTGTCCGTCTGTTTGTGATCCAGAGCTTCGACTTCGACGAGCACCGTGAGCATCCGACGCCGTCTCCAACTCTGGCGAGAGATTGAGGTAAAATCCGACCGCCCCGTGCCTTCCCTTTGACGCTGACTTGTTCGCCTGACCTATGCGCACACACTGATGCCCTCCGTTTGCGTTGGGGCGGAGCAGAACGTCGCCAACGTCTCCGTCCACCCGAGCCCGACTCTGTCATCCACTCCGACGAGATCCCACGACCACTACAGCGCGCCCCTTGCCAAGCTACCACCACGTTGAGCTTCAGTGCGTCGCTGCGAGTCTGGTAAGCATTTCCACTGACCCCAGCCCTCTCTGTATCCACCGCGATGCCGTAGACCGAGCGCGCCGCTGCTCGCCGTCGCCGCGCGCCGCCGGACCTTGGTCTTTTTATCAAGAGCCGTTAGATCTAGATCTAACGCGTGCAATAGAATCACTTAACGAAGCGGTACGTTTAGATCTGAGCCGTTCACGATCACTTTAATCGAACGATCTGCGTCGACCGATCCGTGCGAACCGGTACGCGCCAATAGGATAGTGCCGCGTGGCAGTAGTTTAGATTTAAAACAGAATTTGAATCTGATTATTGTTCAAATTTGTTTTGTTTATAACTTTTGATTCCCACGTTAGATTTTGACAAATTTTATACCGTTGGAATCAGGAGAGCAAGCTATTTCAAAATATGCAATGTGTTTAATGTTTAGTTTCTGTTAAAAAGGTTTTATTTGCAGAAACATGTGTAGGGCTTATTTGAGTTTATGAAATGATTAGGAATTGTTTTAAGGGTTAAATATTTATTGTTTGGAAAGTTTTTGACTTGTTTAGGATTCAATACTGTTTACTTGCTTGGTTGAATTTTAAAAATCATCATTTACCATCTTGCATGCATGCATATATTTTTGATTGTATATGTTTTGTGTGTAATTTGTTGCTACCAATCTTTGTGTAGATTTTGGTGCTAGTGATTGTGATTGTGAGGAGTGCTACTCTCCCAACTACCAAGTCAAGTGGTACTTCATGAATATTATCATTCCTATGTTTTCTATAAGCATTAGAAATATTTTGCTAGACTTGCATGCTATATTTTGCTTATATGCCATGTTGGGAAATCCTAGTAGTTGTAGAAATGCTAGGGAATTTCTAAGTTAAGTTACTATCTATGCCATGCTTAGCCTAGCTAGTAGCAACCAAGGGCTGGTAAAATATATATACATGCTATGATGAAAATATTTGTAAGTCCTTTGGACTTATGTTTTGCCTAATAAAAACAACTAAGTTAATGAAACACCTGGGTGGAATGGAAGGAAAGGTTTATGTTGAGTGGTTACACAAGGCCCATTTCTATGGTTTACCTTGTGTATCTCACTTGTGGTAAGCCACCCAGGAACAAAGAGATTTTAGAGGCCAAGTGTTAAGAAGCTTCTAGTGCAGCCACTTGGCAATATGGGCTCTGCCTGGACCATATAGGTTGCTAGAACTTAGCCAATTGGACAGTTGGTGGTAGTGGGAATGATAGGTTGGAGCGCGTCCATTTGGTCTAAGGGAAGGCTTCTGAAAGGTCCTGTCTTGGTGAAACCAAGTCTGGTGGGGAAAGTGCACAACCTCTGCAGATGGAAAAATCTAAGTACTTAGCCAAGTCCATGGCAATGGACAACTTGAGCATCAAGGCATGGAAGCTATCAAGAATATCCTCATCCCAATTTCTAAGTAAAAATTTGTGGGTGAACAAGGGTGAAGGACCTCAATGTCTATTGGTGGTTCCTTGGGAAAAGTTTTGACAAGGAAAAACTTAGTGATTTCAACTAATAGGGAAAATCTATTTTGAGCAAAGCAAGCCAAGCTACACTTAGCCAAATTGCATATAGTATCTAGTCCACTTAAAATTTACTAAGGTATCACTTGCCAATACTATTCCAAAGTATTGACCCACTGTGGATGTAACTTGTGATGTTGCAGGTTACTCTGATGAGGATTAGATGTCATGAGTCTACACTCAACATGTTTGCCTGTGGCACATGAAGATGAAGACTTTTGTTTATTTACTTATTCAAACTCTTGTATTAGGCCTGTGGCCTTGGAGTTGTAAGAACTATGTTATCTCTGGAATGGCTGTAATAAAAGACCTTTGTATCTGTGTACTTCATCTTAAACTGTGGATGCTAGCAATGATCCAGGGACTAGCATTGCAATCACAGGGATCCTTTTCCTTTATAAAGGAGGGATCTTACAATTAACCAAGTTTTGGAACAAACACAAGAATGACAACTATGCTCTCAAGAGGGTGCTCATAGAATAAGTGGTGACTCGGCAAAGTTGTGAAAACGGTTTTGTGAAGGTTTAAAAGGCTTGATGACTCCTTGATGGCGCCAGAAAACTTGGTGGCTGATGTGGAGTCTTGTTGGGAACCCCAAGAGCAAGGTGTGAAGAGTACAACAGCAAGTCTTCCCTCAGTTGAGACCGAGGTTATCAAACCAGTAGGAGGAATGAAACGTCACAGAGGTGTTGCAAGCAACGCGGAGACCTGCACAACACAAACTCAAGACTTTGGCCCAACGAATCAGTGAGGTTGTCAAGCTCACCGGTTTGCTGTAACAAAGGATTAAACGTATGGTGTGGAAGGTAATGGTTTGCATCAAGTAAACAAGTAACAGTGGAAGATGTATCCATGGTAAAGATTGGCCGGGGTCCATAGTTCAGTAGAGGTTCTCTCCTTAGATAAACAACATGGCATGAAGGGTAAACAAATTACAGCGGGGCAATTGACAGGAACTGAGCAAGGCATAACAATGCAATTACTAGATAGAAAGATCCTATGAGTTTGATTGGGCAATACAACATTATACATAGACCGTAATCCAATTGCATATATGACTAGAAGTCCACCTTCAGGTTATCATCTGAACCCCCTCCAGTATTAAGTTGCAAGCAACAAACAACTACTTTAAGCAAAGTGTGTAAGGTAAACAGTCCACATGTTCCATGAACAAGAGACCGTTGTTTTCTCCCTAGTAGCAACAACACATCTACAACTGAATAGATTTCTGTCACTTCCCTTGGAAACTAGAGGCATGAACCCACTATCAAGCATAAATACTCCCTCTTGGAGTCACTAGCAACTACTTGGCCAAGATAACCACTAGCAACGGAGAGCATGCAAGATCACAAACAACACAGACATGATAGAATCATAAAGATAAAACCATTAATCAAACCAACATAATAATCTCAATATCCATCGGATCCCCGCAAACACAACATGCATGATTACAAGTAGATTAGATCTTGATCATGAATGGATCTCACAAGATCTATACATGAAAGCACAAAGGAGGAGATACAACCATCTAGCTACTACATGGACCCATAGTCCAAGGTGGAACTACTCACGAATCATACCGGAGAGAAGGCCTCCGGGATGATCTCCCCTCCGGCAGGGTGCCGGGAAGAACTTCAGATCTGTAACACCTCGGAATCGGTCCTATGCAAGTTTCAGCGATTCCCGCCAAACCCGTATAGAAACGATTCAAAGGTGCCCACCAAGCACTTTCGTACAGGTGGAAAACGAAGTAATACCATTACACAATAGTCCACGATGGAACCCACAGAACAGATATATACAACACTGACTCAAAGAGTCAAGAATACATATATACAATACAAATCCAAATCACCTTTAAAACGATACAGCGTCCGAGTACGGACAAGATGCAAATTGAGCTAAGAGCCCTGAAGCATAACTAATGGCGTCCATAACCCTGCCCAGGCCAAGCCGGAAGGGTAACCCTGCTAATGACGTCGATCTCAAAACCTGCTTAAACAAAAGGGGTGCCAACAAAGGGCAAAGGAAAAAGAGAGCGGTCAGTACTGAGGCCAGTACACGGCGAGACTAGAATTCGACGGTCCTCGCCTACATAGGTATGGTGGACTGAAGCGGCAGCGCAGGATGCACTAAACAACCTATAGAGACTCAATACAACTGGCGGCTATTAGATAGGGATAAGAAAGACCTATTCGGATCCAACCTAAAACTATCACCAAGCATACCCATCCTGGTATTTCCCCCTCGAGACCAAACGAGGAAGTCAACCGAGGAACTCACACAGTTGGCAGTTTTATTCATTCCATTATAGTTGCGGCAATTACTAGTCAGATATAGATAGCATGAGTCATCCTGATATAATAAGCAGTGGGCAGTTTTAGTTAACCATTCTGTTGTAGTGGTAGTACTTACTATTCAGATACATATAGCATGAGGCATCCCAAAACCCAACAGTTGTTGGTACTTTTATTTAGCCATTCCATTATAGTGAAGCTGATTACTAGTCATTATAAAGTCAAATTTATAGCACTACTTTAGTTATAGTTGTCTATGATCGAGATACTGTGCTCCAAGTCGTCCATAACCGCGGACACGGCTTTCAGAAAGTTTTACCCTGCAGGGGGCACAAATAGCAACACACGCACGATCAACCTCGGAAAAAACCAAATGAAAACCCAACGAGGCATCACGACAGAGAAATTGCAAGATTCATATAATATTTCAGGGGGCCACCCCACCAAGCTACCCGCTACGAAGTTGGCCGGCTCCGAGACGGACCCAGAGGTTTGTGACGACGGCTGTAAACGACTGGCAATCCGAAAGTGTGACTGGGCTTGTCGATACCGCGAAAACATGGCACGGGGTTCCAAAACAGTACATGCGCTCCACGCGCAATCGTAAATAAAGCAGTAAAGCATGGCATAAGTACAGGATAGTAATAAAGCCCCAAACTACTTTGTGGCCCCAAGAAATAATATAAGACTCAAGCTCTGGCTAGGGGGATTCATGGTCCCACATGCGGATAGTGCGAATATTCAAAGAACAGGTATCAAGTACTCGGGGTCCTACGGGACACAAGTGGACGGTTAAAAACCAAATAACATCTATTGCCCACCTGTGCCTCTGCATTATTTACCTACTTTCAATTTTAGTTGTTAAACTGTAATTAAAGCCATGATCATCTCCAACATTAAACATGCGGCATTACCCCAACAACTGTGGTACTTGACGACACGCAACCGCACTTGAGCAAGCGACTACGACACGCAAGTCCAACTATCTACCGAATAACGGGTAATAGGATGTGTCCAAGGCAATATAAGGCTGCAAGGGATATCACGGGTACGAAAACTAGAGCATCGCAACACAGATAGCAATAGATCAATAGGAGGAAATAAAGACTATAAAGTAAAATAGGTAGAAAGGGGGAGAATGCTCGCCTGAAAACATTGCCGAAGATTTATCCGAAGGTCGGGTCGACACTCGCATCAACTCATCGGCCTAATCCGTGAAGAAGCAAAGCACTAGAACAAACACCAGATGCACTATTTAATACTACGGCAAAAGATCGGGCATGATGCATGTATGAAGTATGGCATGGCAAAGGTGCGATGCAATTAGGCAATATTAAGCAGAACCAGGGTCCCGACATTTAATTAGATGGTTCATGTTGTTTAGATACCCCATAATTTAAATGTTGTCTTAACATGGCAAAACATAGCATCGGTTCGCTACACAAATTTAAATGGAGCCAATATAAGGCTAGATTAGCCCACATATCATCTCCATATTTAATTATGAGGTGAATCGGCATAAGTCCCCCGAACACATAATATGTATGCAAGCATGTCAATTTATATGCACAAGTATATATATCATTTATAACATAGGACTTCGAGAAAAGGGGTCACACATAGGGGTCGACGATCTTGGGGTTCCGAGGGTTCGACGGGTTCGGTCTCGCCGGGATCGGTCTTCGGATCGGGGCGTCGGGGTCTCGAAATCCATGAAGAAGATCTTGATGGTCCGAAGGGTTAGGTTCCTTGTCGAAGTTGACTTGGTACATCTCCCCTTGTCGTCCTTGGTGCTTCGAACATCGTCACGTCTTAGACAGCACAGAAGATCTTGTCGACCAAAACATTGCAAAGGACGGCCTTGGCTCGCACGGGGAAGCACTCGAGCATACACACTACACCAATTGGGATATGTGCTACCCATGCCATCATCTCAACAAGTCCACCACCACAACAGTCTTCAAGAAGCACCAAGAGATCACGGGAGGAAAAACATTTGGGCTAGCCAAAACAGGCAATGAGCCGGCCAAATAACTAGCTTGGAAAGCGATGGCCGGTGGCGAGGCAGATGGTGGCGGCGCACGCGAGACAATGAGGCCGCAACAGGGAAAGGTTGCAGAGGCAGTGGCGAGGGTCGGCAGAACAAGGTCGGGGACATGCGGGGGCTCCAGGGAGGCGCTAAGGCGACGATGCCTGGACGCGGGAGGGGGCTCCCCTTGCAGCGCGCGGGACGGGATGGTGTCGCGACAGCGTACTAGAGACGAGGTGGCTCGGCACAACGGCAGCCGGAGAAAGGAGGCACGCGTGGAGGCGAGCTGCGGCAAGACGGCGAGGTCCTGTCGGCGGCTCCGTGGCGAACGAGGTGGCAGCGGAGTGGCAGGGCCGGGCTCCGGGGCAGCGGAGGCTCGGGGAAGCGGCCGGGGCACGAGTTGGCAGGGTGCTCGGCGTGGGATCAAGGGGATCGGGCGACGGCGCAACATCGGGAGGAAGAAGGAGCGCAGAGGGGTGGAGGCGGCTGTAGAGTTCGAGCGAGGGGAGCGGGTTAGAGGCGCGGTTCGCGAGCAGGGTAGGGCTTACGGGACGAGGACGGGGCTCGTGTGCGGTTGTCCTGTGTTGCGTGTACTGGAGGAAGTGTGCGTGTACCTGGGGCGAGTGGGTCGTGTGGGTTTGAGTTTGAGTGTAGGGCTGGCTGCTAGTGGGGGCACATGGCGTGCGTGTATTCCATGTGTTTGTGTTGGAATTATGCCCTAGAGGCAATAATAAAGATGTTATTATTATAATTCTTGTTCATGATAAAGTTTATATTCCATGCTAGAATTGTATTAAGCGGAAACTTTAATACTTGTGTGGTTTGTGAACAACACCGTGTCCCTAGTATGCCTCTATGGACTAGCTCATTGATTAATGATGGTTAAGGTTTCCTAACCATAGACATGAGTTGTCGATTAATAATGAGATCATATCATTGGGAGAATGATATGATGGACAAACCCAAACTAAGCGGAGCAATTAGATCGTGTCATCGTGTTCATATTTGCGAAGCTTTTCCTATGTCAAATATTGTATTCCTTAGACCATGAGATAATACAACTCCCTGGTATCGGAAGAAAGCTTTGAGGTCATCAAACATCATCCTATGAGAGGGTGATCATAAAGGTGTCTCTCAGGTGATCAGAAAGTACCTGTTGGGTTGTATGTATCGAGATGAGATTTGTCCCTCCCAAGTCGGAGAGATATACTTCGGGCCCACTCGGTAATCGATATCAACACCGCTTGCAAGCATGTGGTTAAGGAGTTAATCACAAAGTGATATCGGATTACGGAACGGGTAAAGTACTTGCTGTGAACGAGATTGAACTAGGTATGACGGTACCGACGATCAAATCTCGGGCAAGTAAAATATCGCGTGACGAAGGGAATATATATATGGGATTGATTGAATCCTGGCATCGTGGTTCATCCGATATGATCATCGATGAATGTGTGGGAGTCAATATGGGTTTCCAGACCCCGTTGTTGATTATTGATAGAAGATCATGTCTGCATATTCTCGAACCCGAAGGGTCACACACTTAACGTGTCTCGACGCTAGGATAGATTGGATAATTGGTTTATGAGTTTTTGTTCGGAGTCTCGGATGGGATCCGGGACTTCACGAGAGGTTCCGGAATGGTACGGAGAATAAGATTCATATAAGCCAATGCAGTTTTTGGAGTTCAGAATTGTTTCGGGTTAATCGATATTGTACCGGAAGCTTCTAGAACCTTCCGGAAGGGGACCAACGTGGCCCCACCTGCCGGGAGGGGGCATGGGCCTATGAGGGAGTGCCCTGGCCGCATTGGGCTAGGGGCACAAGGCCCCATAGGGCCCAGCCGGCCAACCTAGGGCAAAACCCTAGGGGAGCTTCTAGAAGGGGGGAACTTGCCCCCCACTCCTCCCTCCTTGGCCGCCGGCCCTAGGGCTTGGGGGAGGGGCAAGGGCTAGCCGCCCACCCCTCTATATAAAGAGGGCTGGGGGCGCACCCCCTCCCACACCTCCCCCTCAAGCCCTAGCCGCCCTGCTGCCCTCCTCTCTCTCTCCCTCCCGACTGCGTGTAGGCGAAGCCCTGCTGCAGAAACTCTCCACCACTTGCACCGCGCTGTCGCGTTGTAGATCCAATCCGTCTCTCCACCATAATTGCTAGACCGAGGAAGGAGGATACGTTGAGGTGCTGCACGTGTGCATCTCTCGGAGGCATCGCCACTTGCGGTGTTAGATCGGATCGGATCGCGGGGAGGAGAAGCGAGTACGACTACATCACCCACGTTCCGTCGAACGTTCCGCTGTGCGAATCTTCAAGGGTATGAAGATCTCATCTATCCCCCCTCGTTGTTTGCATCTCCTAGATTAGATCTTAGCTTTCCCGTTCGCATCCGTAGAATTTTTTTGATTTACTATGCCGCGAAACCCTTCAGTGGTATCAGAGCTAGATCTATGCGTAGATGTGTTTCACGAGTAGAACGCAACATGGTTGTTGCGGGCGTTGATGTTTTCTGTTGCAAGCCTCTTGTTTGTGTTCTTCTTATGACGCGGGATAGTGAGATTGAAGCGGTCCAGGCCAACTTTACGTGACCTTTTTTTGCGAGACCGGCTCCGCACTTGACCCGTGGCTTGTTCCACACATGCGGCTGGTGGATGTCAGTTTCTCTCACTATAGTTGTCATGGGATTTACACCGGAGTTTGGCAACCATAATATCACTGTTGTGGCTTTCTGTAGGTAAGAATCGTTCTTAGCTTGCTACTCCCATAAGCCACGTAAAACATGCAACAACAAAGTAGAGGCGTCTAACTTGTTTTTGCAGGGAGTGTTTTCTGTGATATGGTATGGCCCAAGATGTGATGTGTATGTTGTATGCAATGATCATGTTTTGTAATGTTTCACAACTTGCATGTCGATGAGTACACAACCGGCAGGAGCCATATGGTTGTCTTTATAATTGTGTATGACCTGTGTGTCAACTTCTTATACGCCATGTAATAGTTTCACTTCATCGCTAAGTAGTTAGCAATAGTTGTAGTTGCTATTCGTGGTGGAGGCAATCATGGTGGAGTGATGGAGATCATGCCGGCACGCACAAGATGGAGATCATTGCGCGAAGATTGGCTATACCATGTCACATAAAGTTATATGAATGTGATGTTTATCCTTTTATGTATCTTATTATGCTTAGATCGCGACAGTAGCATTATAAGATGATTCCTCACTTAAAGATCAAGATAAAACTGTGTTCTCCCCATGTATGCACCGTTGCGAAAGTTCGTCGTGTCCAAGCATCACGTGATGATCGGGTGCTATAGACTCTACGTTCACATACAACGGATGCAAGCCAGTTTTGCACACGCGTAAATACTTGGGTTTGACTTGACGAGCCTAGCATGTACAAACATGGCCTCGGAACACATGAACCGAAAGGTTAAGCATGAGTCATATGAATGATATGATCGACACTTGTTGTCCACCACTGAAACCACATCTCTTCTCGTGAAGATCGGATTAGGTGTGGTGAATTTGGATCATGTTCACTAAACAACTTGAGGGATGTTGAATTTAGTGGGAGTTCATCTAGTAATTTGATTAAAGTTGAACTAGTTATCATGAACATAGTCTAATTTGTACTTGCAAACATTGTAGATCATATGGCTAAGTCCAATTTCAACTTCAACATTTTTGCTGAGAAGGAAAAGCTTAGAAACAATGGGTCTAACTTCACCAACTGGTTCCGCAATCTGAGAATCATTCTCTCTGGCGGTCAAAAGGACTATGTCCTTGAGAATGCGCTAGGTGACGCCCCTGCTGTAGATGCGCCGACTGATGAGAAAGCTGTCTATCAGTCGCGCAAAGATGATTATGGTGTGATTAAGAGCACCATGTTGTTTGCTATGGAATCAGACCTTCAAAATCGTTTTGAAGACTATCCCGGGCCCTTTGAGATTCCCAGGAGCTGAAAACTATGTTTCAGACTCAGGCCCGTTCTGAGAGATATGAGATCTCTGAGAAATTCTTTAACTGCAAGATGGAGGAAGGGAGTTCCGTTAGTGAGCACGCCATAAAGATGTCGGGCTACACTCAACACCTTGAGCAACTGGACTACAAGATTCCAGAGGAGCTCAAGATTGACAGGGTTCTGCAATCACTCCCTCCCAGCTACAAAAGTTTTGTAGTGACTCATAATCAGATTGGTTCCACTGATATGATCACCGAGATCTTCGCAAAGCTGAAGGCTGCGGAGGTGGACTTCAAAAAGGATAATCATGTGTTGATGGTCAACAAGCCCCCCACCTTCAAGAAAGGTAAGGGTGCAAAGAAGCCCTTCAAGAAAGGCGGCGGCAAGCGCGTTGCCCCTGCTGAGAAGAAGCTCAAGTCTGGACCTAAGCTGGACACTGAGTGCTTCTATTGCAAGGACAAGGGTCACTGGAAGCGCAACTGTCCGAAGTACTTAGCGGACAAGAAGGCTGGCACCATCAAAGGTATATTTGATATACATGTTATTGATGTTTTCCTTACTAGACCTCGTTGTAGTGCCTGGGTATTTGATATTGGTTCAGTTGCTAATATTTGTAACTCGAAACAGGAGCTACGGAATAGACGGCGGCTTGCGAGGGATGAGGTGACGATGCACGTTGGCAACGGATCAAGAGTTGATGTGATGGCCGTCGGCACGCTCTCCTTAGTTTTACCTTCGGGATTAGTTTTAAACCTCAATAAATGTTATTACGTGCCTGCGTTGAGCATGAACATTATTTCTGGATCTTGTTTATTGCAAGACGGTTATTCATTTAAATCGGAGAATAATGGTTGTTCTATTTATATGAGTAACATCTTTTATGGTCATGCACCTGTTGTGAATGGTTTATTTCTTCTGAATCTCGAAAGGGATGAAACACACATCCATAACATTAAGGCTAAGAGATGCAAAGTAGATAACTCAATGGCAAGACTGCGTTCCTCAATGGCAACATTGATGAAGAGTTATATATGATGCAACCCGAAGGTTTTGTCGATCCTAAGGATGCTGATAAAATGTGCAAAATTCAGCGTTCCATTTATGGACTGAAGCAAGCATCTCGGAGTTGGAACCTTCGTTTTGATCAAGTGATCAAGAGCTTTGGATTTGTTCCAAATTGCTACGAAGCTTGTATCTACAAGAAAGTGAGTGGGAGCTCAGTGACATTTCCGGTACTATATGTGGATGACATATTGATTATTGGAAATGACATTAACATGCTTAACGATGTGAAGAGTTATTTGAACAAGTGTTTTTCAATGAAAGACCTAGGTGAAGCTGCTTATATATTGGGCATCAAAATCTATAGAGATAGACAAAGACGCCTGATAGCTTTAATCCTGAGTACATACCTAGACAAAGTTCTGAAAAGGTTCAGAATGGATAAGGCAAAGAAAGGTTCAATGCCTATGTTGTCAGGTAAGATATTGAGCAAGGCTCAGTGTCCAGCTATGGTAAATGATAGAGAAGCTATGAGCAAAGTGTCTTATGCCTTGGCCATAGGTTCTATCATGTATGCCATGCTGTGTACTAGACCGGATGTGTCCAATGCTCTTAGTTTGACGAGCAGATATCAAAGTGATCCAGGAGTGGAACACTGGACAGCCGTAAAGAACATCCTAAAGTACCTAAATAGGACTAAAGAAATGTTCTTAGTCTATGGGTGTGATGAACAGCTCGTCGTAAAAGGTTACGTCGACGCTAGTTTCAACACCGACAAGGATGATTCTAAATCTCAGACAGGATACGTTTATATTTTGAATGGAGGAGCTGTGAGCTGGAGAAGCTGCAAGCAAAGCGTGATTGCGGGATCTACAGTAGAAGCGGAATACATGGCTGTTGCAGAAGCGTCAAGTGAAGGATTTTGGATCAGGAACTTCATCACTGAGCTTGGCGTGGTTCCAAGTGCATTGGACCCACTGGAGATATTGTGTGACAACACTGGCGCCATAGCACTCGCTAAGGAACCAAGATATCATCCAAAGACCAAGCATATCAACCACAAGTTTCATATAATCCGAGATTATATAGCAGATGGAGATCTGAAGATTAGCAAAGTACATACAGATCTGAATGTCGCAGATCCATTGACTAAACCTCTTCCACGTGCAAAACATGATCAACACCTCAGTGCCATGGGTGTTAGATTGTTGCCAAATGTAAACTAGATTATTGACTCTAGTGCAAGTGGGAGACTGTTGGAATTATGCCCTAGAGGCAATAATAAAGATGTTATTCTTATAATTCTTGTTCATGATAAAGTTTATATTCCATGCTAGAATTGTATTAAGCGGAAACTTTAATACTTGTGTGGTTTGTGAACAACACCGTGTCCCTAGTATGCCTCTCTGGACTAGTGTTGGAGATATGCCCAAGAGGCAATAATAAAGTGGTTATTATCTTATATTCATACTTATGATAAATGTTTACATACCATGCTATAATTGTATTAACCGGAAACATTAATACTTGTGTGATTTGTAAACATAAAAGAGTTCCTAGTAAAGGCTCTTGTTATACTAGCTTGTTGGTTAATAAATGATCATGGTTTCCTGATCATGAACATAGAGATGTTATTAACAAAAGGGTCATATCATTAGGAGAATGATGTGATGGACATACTCCTATAGTTAAGCGTAGCATAAAGATCAAGTCATTTAATATAGTTCATTTGCTATAAGCTTTCTGATACATAGTAACCTAATTCCTTCGACCATGAGATCATGTTAATCACCATCACCGGAAGGATGCTTTGATGACATCAAACACCACACCGTAACTGGGTGGCTATAAAGGTGGCATTGAGTGTTTGGAAAGTATGGGTTAAGGCACATGGATCAAGAGTGGGATTTGTCCATCCATATGACGGATAGATATACTCTGGGCCCTCTCGGTGGAATGTCATCCAATTAGCTTGCAAGCATGTGACTGGCTCACAAGGGATCACATATCACGGGAACGAGAAAATAGTACTTATCGGTAACGAGGTTGAACTAGGTATGTAGAGATACCGACGATCAAAACCTCGGATAAGTAAACTATCGTGAGACAAAGGGAAATTGGTATCGTATGTAAGTGGTTCATTCGATCGCAAAGTAATCGTAGAAATATGTGGGAGCCATATGAATTTCCAGATTCCTCTATTGGTTATTGATCGGAGAAGTGTCTCGGTCATGTCCACATAATTCACGAACCGTAGGGAGACACACTTAAGGATTCGATGTTGTTGAGTAGTTATGGAATGATGAGTAAGAGACCGAATGTTTTTTGGAGTCTCGGATGGGACCCAGGATATCACGAGGAGATCCGTGGTCCGGAGAATAAGATTCATACAAGGAAAGTCCTGTTTCGGAGTTCGGGAATGATTCCGGTGTTTTCACCAGGAATGTTCTAGAAGGGTCCGGAAGGTCCGGCACTCCGGAGGGGAAGGGTACATGAATGTGTCATAACAAGTTGGAATGGTTGCATCATGTACTAGGTGTCATCGCTGAGCAAAATAAAGGGATAAATCAAATCCTAGTTTAAAAAGTCAAACGCCAATTTGAAAAGTCAAACGACAAGTTTGCTTGGTGGAGGGAGAGTAGGAAACCTACTTGGGGAGGAAGTCCCACTCCCTCCACCCGCCGGCCAAGGAGGAGGAGTTGGAGGAGGACTCCCTCCTCCTAGGCGCCTCCCTCCCACCTATAAAAGAAGGGGCAGGGGTGCCCCTCTTCAACACACCTCAAACCCTAGCTTTGGCGCCTCCACCTCCAAGTGCAGCCGCCGCCGCCTAGGGTTTCCCCTCCAACTCGGCGAGTTGGGGCTCTCCCCAAGCCCTAGCCGCCGGCCAAGCTTCCTCCCTTGGTGCCTCTAAACCCTAGATCGCCAAGGCCTCTCTCATAGTCCACCATACTCGCTCCGGCTTAAGGCGAAGCCCTGCAAGATCTCCCCTCTACTTCCGGTACCACGCCGTCGTGCTGCCGGAATCACGAGGAGAGTGCTACAACCTCTGCTGCCTGCTGGAACAAGGGAGAGGAAGGTCTTCATCGAGTACCGAACGTGTGACCGACTGCGGAAACGCTACCGGAACGCAGCGCCGGAAGGATCGTCTACGCGATCTTGAGATCAGCAAGTGTACAACTACATCACCCACGAGAATATGCTCTCGTTAACCGCTTTGGATCTTCGAGGGTTAGTATTCTATTGACTCCTTGATACAATCTAGTAGATAGATCTTGGCTTGATCATAGATTAGATCTTGATTGTGTGTTCATGCGATAGAAATTTTTTGTTTTCCATGCTACGAACCCCTACAGTGGTATCAGAGCCGTGTCCATATGTAGATCTGTTGCACGAGTAGAACACAATGTTCATTGTGGGCGTTGATGCTTTTGTTGTCGATTGCTTCTTGTGTACTTTGCATCTTGCGGGATGGTGGGATGAAGCGGCCCGGGCTAACCTTACATGACATCGTTCATGAGACTTGCTCCACGCTTGACATGCAACTTGTATTGCATAAGTGGCTTTGCGGGTGCCTGTTTCTCCCAACATAGTTAAGATTCAATTTACAACGGGTGATTGACAATACTAGTATCAATGTTGTGGTTCTTGTTCGTAAGTTAGAACGACACTTACTGAAAGCCCCAAACACGTAAAACATGCAAAGAAAATTAGAGGCGTCTAACTTTGTTTTGCAGGGGTGTGCCGTGATGTGATATGGCCATGATTGTGATTATATATGATGTATGCAATGTTCCTTCTTGTAAGTTGGCAACCGGCAGGAGCCATGTGGTTGTTTTTTAAAATTTCGTTAAGACCTGCATGTCTATTCAAAGAAGTTGTAATAGTTGATGCTAGTGGACGACAACCATGAAGCGGCGCCATTGACCTTGACGCCATACCAGTGATGATGGAGATCATGTTCGTGCTTGAAGATGGAGATCAGAAGCACAAGGAGAAAGGCCATATCATATCACATATTATGAATTGCATGTGATGTTAATCCTTTTATGCATCTTGTATTGCTTAGTTCACGACGGTAGCATTATAAGGTGATCCCTCAAGCACACAATTTCAAGTTTTAAAGTGTTCATCCTTAGTAAGCACCGTTGCTAAAGCTCGTTGTTTCGAAGCATCACGTGATGATCGGGTGCGTTAGATTCTGCGAGTGTATACAACGTGAGCAAGCCAGATTTGCTCATGCGGAAGCTAAGGTTTGATCTTGACGAGCCTAGCATGTACAAACATGGTCTCGGAACACGGATCACCGAAAGGTAAAGCATGAGTCATATAGTAGATATGATGAACATGTTGATTGTTCGCCATTGAAGCTACATCAACTCTCGTGATGATCGGTTTTGATGTGGTGGATTTGGTTCGTGTGATCACTAAAACAATGTGAGGGATATTGTTTTGAGTGGGAGTTCAATAGCAATATGATTAAAAGTTGAACACTGTTTATCATAAATTAAATCAAAGTGAATTTGCATAGTTGTTGTAGTCATTGGCATCCGTTTACCACCTTGCGCTTAGTTTTAATTGAGATGATAGAACTGTAGAATTCTGGTTAGTTACTTTACGAACTAGTATCGTATTGTTTTGAAGTGTTAATTTAAAGTTTAAAAGTCCCACTGCAAACTTTCAGTAAGTTTCGATTACTCCATGAAGTTTAATAGTTGGTATTAAATCAAGAGTAATAATTCCAATGTTAGTATATAAGTATCATGTTTATCTCCATGATTCTTGATATTCGAAAGATAGTTTCAATATCAAGGTAATCTAGGAGTTGAAAGAGTTGTTTCAAAAACCATCATGTATGGAAGATATTGCGATATCTGAAATGATGTTTTGGTTACAACATGATAGAGTATAATATGACAAAGTTAATGTTCTCATATTTGATGAGAATTTACAAAAGGTTGGAGACACTAGTTGTCCTAATCCTCCAAAAGGTTTTGGAGAGCAACATTATACTCGCGATTCACCGTTATAAGCTAAAAGTAGCTTAATCACGGATAATTCCATGATAAGGATGAATATCTGATGTAGGTAAAATGTTTACTACACCAAGAGATTACTAAAGAAAGGAATTTGAAAGAACACCAAACATTTGATGATGGTGATCTACTTCAAAGTGCAAGTCCAAAGACATTGGTATTTAACTATACATGCTTTGGACTATGTGTCATGTATATGGATCCACTATTGATGTTGATAGATTCTTTCAAACAGAAAAGAAATACTGAAAGAGAATCTCATAAATATATGGCAGAAAATAAAAGACTAGAATTGTTCAGCTTAGGTATATAGAGGATATACGCGTTATGGCTGTATTCTTTGCTTGTTAAATAATGTGGTTCTTAAGTATTGGATACTGAATTTGTTGGTATGAATCGTCATACGAAACAACAGAATTCATGAACTACAATGGCCTAAGTAACTAGCAAAAGAATATGTGTTGATGTTCATCGAGAACAAATAAAGGGTTATTGTGTTGCTCGTTAAACATCAAAGCTTGCCTTCAAGATTTGTTTTATCAGGTATTATGGGAACAAAAGGGTTGTTCAAATAATTGCCGTAATCCATAAAAGATGGATGATTCACAAATCTCGTTGGAGAAATCACATCCATAAAACTAGTGCTAAAAATATCGAAATACAAAATGATTGAAATATCACTTAGGAAATGACATCGCCGTTTAAATTATATTGGAAAGAAAACATGAAGACACTCCATGTGGATGGAATTTTGGAGTCTATTTGATTTTGATCAAATGACGCTTGTGAAACTTTCCTAGAGATAATTAAAACTTCATTCGTAGGCCAAAGGGAACGAATGACTGGCTTATTGGAACTTGTACATATTGTTGTATGAAGTCCATTATGTGTAGTCAAGAGCGATGGATTTCAACTTCATATGCTTTCTCCGAAAATTTGAGTGAATATATGAATATTTACTTAATAAGGATGAAGTATGAAACATTTGAAAAGTTCAAAGACTTTCAAGATGAAGTGCAAAATCATTGTAACAAGAATATAAATAGTTTATGATAAGATCATAAAGGAAGATTTAAGGAATCGTTCCGTGGATTTGCATTTCCCGAAACACCATAAGAGTATGGAGCGTTCGAGATATGTAATTAAGCCTTGTTTGACATGGTAAGATCAAAGGTGTAATTCATAAAACTGCCATTATATTTTAAAGATTAAAAGCTTTAGAGACTACCGTTTTTCCACTGAAAAGAGCTCCATCATAATCCGTTGAAATGACACCATATAAAGTTATGGTTTGGGATAAAACCCAAGTAGTCCTTTCTTAAACATTGGTATGCTATGCATAAGAAAGATGTTTGCAACCAAAGTCGGATGAACCTGTCTTTGTATGTTATTTAGAATAACTGTTAAGTATTCCTCCATAACATCGGAGAAAAAAGTGTTTGTCACTTAGAACGTCAAGTTTCTTTGAGAAGGAATTTTTCGTGAAAAGATAAGTGGGAGGACCATAGAACTTTGATAAGGTTAAAAGAACCTTAGCTATATGTGTAAAGTTGCGCAGCGCCAAAAAGTGTTCCGGAGGCAGCAACAATGCTCATGGCTCACGTGCCTCAAAGGTTGTGGTTACGGAGGTCAAAGTTTCTATTGAAATAAGTAGGTCGGGTAAACAATCAAATACTAAGATTTGAGAGTTAAATCATTATTTGACAATAATGATCTGGCTACATGCAAAGAAGCGATGATGAGCCCTGACTCCGTCAAATGGCTTGAAGCCATAAAATCCGTGATAGTTCCATACACGAGAAATCAAGTTTTGAACTTGAAGGACCCTCGAGAAAGGTGTAAGACCTTACAATTGTGTTTGGATCTGTAAAATAGACATGGATGTTTCACATCTATGAAATAGTCGACATGTTGGGAAAGAGTTCACAACAATGTTCAAAGGTTGACTATGACAAGATTTGATCTTTCATAGCGATATTTAGTCTAGACGGATTAATGTAGCAACCACTACATATAATTTTGTTATGTGGTAGTTGAATAAACAAAACAAGTTCTTCTAATAGAATTGTTACCTAGGGCATGTGCATAACACGGTCCATAGGGTTTTGTTAATTCAAAGTATGCTAAAAGCATATGCAAACTTCAATGGTTGAAGTGAGCATCACGGAGTTGGAATCTTCACTATGATGAAACTATTAAAAGAGTTTAATTTCATCAGAGAAAATGAAGATGCTTGCATTTGCAAGAAATTAAGTGGGAGCGCTAAGACATGTTTCTAATACATTATGTGGAAGACATATTGTTGATTAGAAATGATGTATCTTTTATTAACACATATTAAGAATTTCATCCCGATTAAAGACTTAGGAAAAACCCAAATATTTGGCATCAATAGACGCTAATATGGTTGTGCCGAAAGTACATAGATGATGTATTGAATGAGTTCAATATAGAAACTGCAAGAAAGGTTCTTGTCGCATAGAAAGGATTGAATGAGTTCAATATTGATGATATATTCAAGTGCATTGTCACTTGGTAAGTGAAACAAAGATTCAAGTATAGATTGATACTTGATGTATGAAATCACAAAGAGTATTTATATCAATCATACTGTGATATGTACAAATCCAGATATGTCCTATGCTCTAAATGTTATGAGCATATACCAGAATAATTCATAAGATGATCATTGGACGATAGTAAGGATATTCTTATGATCTTTTGGAAGAACTAAGAGTATATTATTTTGTAGAAGTGGCAAATAGATTGTTAGTTCATTGTAAAAGTATTACATTGATACTAGTTTTGTCACAAAGTACAAATTAAGTTTATCTCAATCTAAACTAAGGGTGGCACAATATAATGGAAAGTAAGTTCCATAATGGATTTGGATGAGTTCCAAAGTTAAGACATTGTGACAGATACAACAACAAAAGGGCTAAGTATATAACTGCTATTATAGCAGCGAAAGAGGGCATTTGTGTCAAGTAGTTTGTTATCAAACTAGGTGTAGTTCATAGCAGGGATAATACTATGAAGATATATTGTACGACAATATTATCAACATGTTTTAACCCTAGTGAACTAAAGGTCACACCAAAAGGACCAAATTTGTACAAAGCCATCTCATTAGAGAATGAGTTGATGCGTAGAGACGCAAAGACATGCAATTACACACGGACCTGGAAGTGTCAGATCCAGAGATCAGTTGACCACTAGCAATCGTGTATATATGACACCAGAAAGCCATAGGTGTTGAATACACAAAGGTTTAAAACTAGATTATTGACTCTAGTGCAAGTGGGAGACTGTTGGAGATATGCCCAAGAGGCAATAATAAAGATGTTATTCTTATAATTCTTGTTCATGATAAAGTTTATATTCCATGCTAGAATTGTATTAAGCGGAAACTTTAATACTTGTGTGGTTTGTGAACAACACCGTGTCCCTAGTATGCCTCTATGGACTAGTGTTGGAGATATGCCCAAGAGGCAATAATAAAGTGGTTATTATCTTATATTCATACTTATGATAAATGTTTACATACATGCTATAATTGTATTAACCGGAAACATTAATACTTGTGTGATTTGTAAACATAAAAGAGTCCCTAGTAAAGCCTCTTGTTAAACTAGCTTGTTAGTTAATAAATGATCATGGTTTCCTGATCATGAACATAGAGATGTTATTAACAACAGGGTCATATCATTAGGAGAATGATGTGATGGACATACTCTTATAGTTAAGCGTAGCATAAAGATCAATTCATTTAATATAGTTCATTTGCTATAAGCTTTCTGATACATAGTAACCTAATTCCTTCGACCATGATATCATGTTAATCACCATCACCGGAAGGATGCTTTGATGACATCAAACACCACACCGTAACTGGGTGGCTATAAAGGTGGCATTGAGTGTTTGGAAAGTATGGGTTGAGGCACATGGATCAAGAGTGGGATTTTTCCGTCCATATGACGGATAGATATACTCTGGGCCCTCTCGGTGGAATGTCATCCAATTAGCCTGCAAGCATGTGACTGGCTCACAAGGGATCACATATCACGGGAACGAGAAAAGAGTACTTATCCGTAACGAGGTTGAACTAGGTATGTAGAGATATCGACGATCAAAACCTCGGATAAGTAAACTATCGTGAGACAGAGGGAAATTGGTATCGTATGTAAGTGGTTCATTCGATCGCAAAGTAATCGTAGAAATATGTGGGAGCCATATGAATTTCCAGATTCCTCTATTGGTTATTGATCGGAGAAGTGTCTCGGTCATGTCCGCATAATTCACGAACCGTAGGGAGACACACTTAAGGATTCGATGTTGTTGAGTAGTTATGGAATGATGAGTAAGAGACCGAATGTTTTTCGGAGTCTCGGATGGGACCCGAGATGTCACGAGGAGATCCAGAATGGTCCGGAGAATAAGATTCATATAAGGAAAGTCCTGTTTCGGAGTTCGGGAATGATTCCGGTGTTTTCACCAGGAATGTTCTAGAAGGGTCCGGAAGGTCCGACACTCCGGAGGGGAAGGGTACATGAATGTGTCATAACAAGTTGGAATGGTTGCATCATGTACTAGGTGTCATCGCTGAGAAAAATAAAGGGATAAATCAAATCCTAGTTTGAAAAGTCAAACGCCAATTTGAAAAGTCAAACGGCAAGTTTGCTTGGTGGAGGGAGAGTAGGAAACCTACTTGGGGAGGAAGTCCCACTCCCTCCACCCGCCGGCCAAGGAGGAGGAGTTGGAGGAGGACTCCCTCCTCCTAGGCGCCTCCCTCCCACCTATAAAAGAAGGGGCAGGGGTGCCCCTCTTCAACACACCTCAAACCCTAGCTTTGGCGCCTCCACCTCCAAGTGCAGCCGCCGCCTAGGGTTTCCCCTCCAACTCGGCGAGTTGGGGCTCTCCCCAAGCCCTAGCCGCCGGCCAAGCTTCCTCCCTTGGTGCCTCTAAACCCTAGATCGCCAAGGCCTCTCTCATAGTCCACCATACTCGCTCCGGCTTAAGGCGAAGCCCTGCGAGATCTCCCCTCTACTTCCGGTACCACGCCGTCGTGCTGCCGGAATCACGAGGAGAGTGCTACAACCTCTGCTGCCTGCTGGAACAAGGGAGAGGAAGGTCTTCATCGAGTACCGAACGTGTGACCGACTGTGGAAACGCTGCCGGAATGCAGCGCCGGAAGGATCGTCTACGCGATCTTGAGATCGGCAAGTGTACAACTACATCACCCACGAGAATCTGCTCTCGTTAACCGCTTTGTATCTTCGAGGGTTAGTATTCTATCGACTCGTTGCTACAATCTAGTAGATAGATCTTGGCTTGATCATAGATTAGATCTTGATTGTGTGTTCATGCGGTAGAAATTTTTTGTTTTCCATGCTACGAACCCCTACAACTAGCTCATTGATTAATGATGGTTAAGGTTTCCTAACCATAGACATGAGTTCTCGATTAATAATGAGATCATATCATTGGGAGAATGATATGATGGACAGACCCAAACTAAGCGGAGCATTTAGATCGTGTCATCGTGTTCATCTTTGCGAAGCTTTTCCTATGTCAAATATTGTATTCCTTAGACCATGAGATAATACAACTCCCTGGTATCGGAAGAAAGCTTTGAGGTCATCAAACGTCATCCTATGAGAGGGTGATCATAAAGGTGTCTCTCAGGTGATCGGAAAGTACCTGTTGGGTTGTATGTATCGAGATGGGATTTGTCCCTCCCAAGTCGGAGAGATATACTTCGGGCCCACTCGGTAATCGATATCAACACCGCTTGCAAGCATGTGGTTAAGGAGTTAATCACAAAGTGATATCGGATTACGGAACGGGTAAAGTACTTGCTGTGAACGAGATTGAACTAGGTATGACGGTACCGACGATCAAATCTCGGGCAAGTAAAATATCGCGTGACGAAGGGAATATATATATGGGATTGATTGAATCCTGGCATCGTGGTTCATCCGATATGATCACCGATGAATGTGTGGGAGTCAATATGGGTTTCCAGACCCCGCTGTTGATTATTGATAGAAGATCATGTCTGGATATTCTCGAACCCGAAGGGTCACACACTTAACGTGTCTCGATGCTAGGATAGATTGGATAATTGGTTTATGAGTTTTTGTTCGGAGTCTCGGATGGGATCCGGGACATCACGAGAGGTTCCAGAATGGTCCGGAGAATAAGATTCATATAAGGCAATGCAGTTTTTGGAGTTCGGAATTGTTTCGGGTTAATCGGTATTGTACCGGAAGCTTCTAGAACCTTCCGGAAGGGGACCAACGTGGCCCCACCTGCCAGGAGGGGGCATGGGCCTATGAGGGAGTGCCCTAGCCGCATTGGGCCAGGGGCACAAGGCCCCATAGGGCCCAGCCGGCCAACCTAGGGCAAAACCCTAGGGGAGCTTCTAGACGGGGGGGGGGGGGAACTTGCTCCCCACTCCTCCCTCCTTGGCCGCCGGCCCTAGGGCTTGGGGGAGGGGCAAGGGCTGGCCGCCCACCCCTCTATATAAAGAGGCTGGGGGCGCACCCCCTCCCACACCTCCTCCTCAAGCCCTAGCCGCCCTGCTGCCCTCCTCTCTCTCTCCCTCCCGACTGCGTGTAGGCGAAGCCCTGCTGCAGAAACTCTCCACCACTTGCACCGCGTCGCCGCGTTGTAGATCCAATCCGTCTCTCCACCATACTTGCTGGACCGAGGAAGGAGGAGACGTCGAGGTGATGCACGTGTGCATCTCTCGGAGGCATCGCCACTTGCGGTGTTAGATCGGATTGGATCGCGGGGAGGAGAAGCGAGTACGACTACATCACCCACGTTCCGTCGAACGTTCCGCTGTGCGAATCTTCAAGGGTATGAAGATGTCATCTATCCCCCCTCATTGTTTGCATCTCCTAGATTAGATCTTGGCTTTCCCATTTGCATCCGTAGAATTTTTTTGATTTACTATGCTGCGAAACCCTTCAGTTTGGTGGCGTGGTGTGGGGGTTTGCAGGCAGCACACACATGGAGTGGATTGGGGAAGCATGCGCGCGTCGTGTGCGTGGCGGCGGGAGTTGGGAGTAGATAGGGAATAGGGTTTAGGTAGGGTTGGGATTAGGGTTTGGTAGAGGGGTGGTAGGCCGGCTGCTGGCTGGGCCTTTTGGGCCTGGCCGGCGGCTGCCTCCCCCGATACAAAATATTTAATATTTATTATTTTGTCTTTCTTTTAAAAACAAAACATTTGCAAAAAGGGTTTAGACAAATAAAAGATCCGGACGGATCTAGGGTTTTGATTTGAACAAAGAGGGGAATCTCTAGAAAACAAAATAGTTTTTTGGGAAATTGTTTTAGGCGAATAAATGCATGAAGATGTCATGATGATGCACATACTAAAAACAACAGCGATTTTCTAGTATTTGTTTTATCCGGGGTGCTACAAGATCCCCCACCGATCTAGGGACGATGGTGGCGGCGGCTACATACGGTTTCGTGGATTTCTGATCGGGTTCCGAGAGTTTCTGTATCGGGGGCTTCTTATAGGTGAAGGGGCGAGTCCGGGAGGCGACCAGGATCGCCAAACCCTACCCAGGCGCGGGTCCACCTAACCCCGTGCCTGGGGTGGGTCTGCCCCCCTGGCCAGCCCCTCCGGCTCTCCTCTGGACTTCTTGTTCCCCATGGAAAGTAATTGACTTTGGCGTTCGTCCCGTCCAATTCCGAGAATATTTCTTTACTAACTTTTTTGAAACCAAAAACAGCAGAAAACAGGCATCTGGCACTATTGCAACTTGTTAATAGGTTAGTACCAGGAAACATGTAAAAAGCACCTCAAAGTGTAGACAAGTAAAGAAAAGTAGATACAAAACAAGCATGGAGCATCAAAAATTATAGATACGTTTTCAACGTATCAGCATCCCCAAGCTTAAATCCTGCTCGTCCTCGAGTAGGTAAGTTATAAAAGAATAATTTTTTAGGTGACATGCACCCTCACAATAAAGATCCAACCATTTGCAAACATTGAAAGCTGGAATCAAAGAACTCTAAACATGTTCATGAAAGATGGAGTTCTAATAGTAGGACATAGTAATTATGCATGCAACATGGCAAACTACAAACAAATATCATGAATAATAAGCATTGAAAAATGTTTGTTTGTTTCACATGCAGAAAACATAGCATAGTGGCAATCAGCTTGTCCCTCATAGAGTAGCAATATAATGCATAGGACACCTGCAAAGTTCACAAGGGTGACTAGAAACAAGTAGCACAAGAGCAAGTAATAACACAATATGCATCAATTAATAAGCTTTGGAACATTGCACACAGAATGACAACTATGCTCTCTTAATGGTGCCTAAAGGTAGAAGATGGATACTCAAATAATGGTGGAAGAAAGGCCTTTTTGTAAAGGAAGCAGGGATTACAAGTTTCAAAAAGAGCTTCCAAAAATTATGGTACTTATTAGCTTTCAGCCCTCATTTCCCCTATCATAAGCATCTTGAAATGGTTAAGTTTAAAGTGGCAAAGCTGTAGTATATGCTTGACAAATTATAAGTTGGCAATATCAAGTCCCTTGACTATGAGGGCTACACCTCATGGATACTCAACTTAGGGCCGAGGTAAGTTCTTATCACTGTAAGTATTTGCATATCATTGAGAACTGCCAACGGGGTACCCCTTGCACATGGTACAAAAGCTTTCCCATAACCAAAATGACAAGGCAAACAGACAATGAGCATCTCAGCAATCTTTTTATTTACCATATGCATAGCTTTTTACTGAGGATGCTTAATAGATAGCTCACTATGGTGATGCTGCAAGTTTCCACCATGATTAGGCATGGCTTAGGCTAGCGGCCCAGGCGTTTCTATAACGCATAATACAAAATCCATGGACTTACAAGTTCCCACTTCATTTCATACCGGTAACATCCATAGACAAAAGAGCATGATATCAACGGAGTACAAAAAAGTACAAGTGCAGTGTTGAAAACGTTCCCCGTGACAACACGGTTCTGCTAATCCCAACTTATAAGTGTAAGAATATGCAACAAAGTTGCCTCAATGGTTGAAGTTTATTAGGGGCAAAGAATATAAAGTGTGCCATCAAGTTCATGAGGGCTTTAATCACTAAGTTTTCACATAACAAAATAGTTTTTAATTGGAAGATAGTTGAAAACAAGAATATACTTGGAATGGTGTAACACACCATGCATATGAGTTTATAGTGGACACTTTAGAATAACTTGGTTTCTTGGGAGTTGGAAGGATGAGTAGAACTTACTCATACAAGTGGAGGCTAGCAAAAGACTGGGAGCAACCAAATAAGAGAGCAATAATGGCCATAATTATGCAATGCAACAAACCAAACTAATCAAAGCAAAGAGTGGTACTACAATTCAAGGATTAAATGATCATAGAGGCTAATGGTGACTTGTCATAGTCATAACATGGTGTGAGCATGTGCCAAGTCAACCCAAGCAAAACATCAAAGGAGAATACCATAATACTATGCTTTTGCATGCTAAAACAACACATAATTTCTTCAAGGCACACTAAGCAATCCCAATTGTTTGGAACAAGACATGCTACAACAATACTCACTAAGCTTAATGCAAAAACAACACCTAGCATGTCATGCTAAAGTCTAAGTCACAGTCAATGCAAGCTCCTCTTGCACTTCAAGCAAGAACTTACTACTCCTTTCCAAACACCAAGCAAACTTATTTGCAAAACAACACAGCGAGAGCGGGGGTCCAAACTACAAAGCAAACTAAACAAACTAAGCAAAGAAAACGAAAACCAAGAACAACACAATTGTGCATGAAACAATAAAAGTGAAGTGTCTAGACAAATCTCAGCTTTTTATTGATGAAGAAGGGGATGCCTTGGGCATCCCCAAGCTTTAACGCTTGTACCTCTTGGATATTTATAGGGGTGACACCATGGTGGCATCACCAAGCTTGAGCTTTTGTTCATTCTTCATCTCATTGCATCATTCTCTCTCTACATCTGAAATTTTTCCTTCATACAAAACTTCACACAATTTTTATTAGCAACATTAGCTTATTAAAAAGATATTAGACCACTAGAAAAGATTTGGAACAACAAGGCTTTTCACTAAAAACACAAGCTACTGAAGTAACTCCTTCAAAGAAACTGAATTTACCTGAAGAGAGCTCAAAAAGGAATCAATAAGAAGCAAATGCAAATAATGGCAGAAATTTGTCAAAACAGACCAGCAGGCAGAAACGATTTTTTTGAACATCTTATGTTGATAAAATCAAAAAGTGTTGAACTAACGAAAGTTAGCCAACATACTGGGGGATTTATTCGTAATTTTGAGTTCAATCCGAGTTATAGAGCCTTCTCGCGGATTTTTTTCGTGGAGGACAGAAATCTGTTTCGGGACAACAACTCTCCAAATCTTAGTTCCCTCTCATTAGAGGTTATTCTTGACACAAAAAGCAAACAAAAAGGATAAGGAGAGGTCATTACAGTAGTAATAACTTCCAAGACTCAAGGAAACTCTTGGGTTATCTCCCAACAAGTACTTTTCTTTAACGCCTTTAAGTTAGGCACAAGAAGCAAGAAGAATCAAGTATTTTCAAATGAAGAAGCATTAACATCAGATCTTGCCTTTAAGTTAGTGTCAACACCCGGATTTTTAATCCCAGATGCCTGTTATGCCATACATCGCAATCCCAGGATTACCATTTTTGCGATACATAACAGATTTGGATACCACAGTACATCATCCATTACAAACCATACATAAGGTCTTACACAAATAAGGATCTCATGATCCAGTTCTTAATACAATTCAAGTAGCGGAAATACATAATAATAATGATAGCATAGACGAAGCTCCATCTTCGGGGTCACAGGCAATGCTGACGATGGGAGATGATCCTAGTTGTCGTAACCTTCCTGGGGTCCATCCTCCAGGTACTCCTCTTCATAGTCTGGCCACGGGAATAGCCAGGGACAAATCCATGAGTACTCTTTAAGTACTCGCAAACTAATACTAACAAGTGAAGGTTTTTTTTGTAGTAGGACACTAAGCTCTAGGGTTGTTTTGCAAAAAAAGCCAGATTTACATCTACTAAGTTTAGAATCCACGAATGCTAGTTGAAGTTTTATAACACCTAAGTGGGAACTTGTATCTCATGTCACAACTCTGTTGTGCTCAAGTCAAAATCTCAATCCATTTCACAAGTCATTTTGAAAACATCTGACGGGGGAACAGTATGGCCACTCCAACTGTCCATAACCGCGGACGCGGCTATTCTAATAGTTTGACACTCTGCAGAGATTGTACACTTTCACCACAACATTCGATACATCCGTCAGGAACAAATCTTGAATTCACCATACTCAGTATACAGATAATCAATCTTAACCTTTCAATTACACGCCCTAGTATAAGCACCTCTCCTGTGAGTTTGGCCTCCCAACCATGACCAACTGTCATCTTGGGTACTGCACAGGTGGACAATCTTCACAAGGTAGCCTCAGCTCAAACCTTGGCCGTGAGGGAACCAATACTAAGGTATATAAGTTTCCAGTCAAGCCCTACCAAATTTTCGGGTATTATGGTTGTACGATAAAATTGGAATGGTATCGCATCCAGACAACCATCAGTTTTATAAAGGGCTAAGGCTCATGCCTCAACATTTTCATCATCAAAATCATCTTGTGTTCGGAAACACATGTCCAAAACATTTCAATAGAATGATCCATCATTCCAAGGTTTTCATAACCATTTTTCCACCAAGTATTCCCATCTAAAGTTGATCAAGTTTTATGCTTAGCACTAGCATCTACAAGTGGGGGTAAGTACTAATAAGGGGTGGTAAACTAGTGGAGTTTAACTAAGTTCAATCTCATGCCTTAGGATGACATTAAGATTATCTAGCTTAGGCCAAATTTATGCTCTTTATGCAACCTTCAATTATTTTTCTAGTATCTACAATTCACTTAAGTAAACTCTAAGTACTAGCTTTGATAAAAAAATAGAGTATAAAGCTTGCAAGTAAAACTAGGATTGGTTTATCAAGTGGTTATGGTCATATATGCTTAAGGCATATAGTTGGCATGGTAACAAGCAAGTATTTGCTTGCATAGTTCAACTTGATTAATAAGGCTTGCTAAAGTAGAGTATCTTGCAAGTGTTAGCTTGCCTTGTGCAGAGCAGTGGTTGAAGTTCTCCTCGGCTTCTTCTTCGTAGTATCCTCCTTCTTCCTCGTATCCTTCGTCGGTACTTGCGTCTATAAATAAATACGAGGTACACAATCACCAAACAATACTTAACTACTTTCAAACATCACACAAAAGGGTCCTATAGATGATCTAGCATCATCACTAACATTACAAGATTAAAGCTTGGTTTAATTCCTTTTATTTTGAGAAAAGTAATTTCTACTCATTGAAAAACTACTTAAGATTTAATATTCTCCAAACCAAACATGGGATCATGTTGACACATGTCATCACCACATATTTTAGTCCATGGAAATGTGATTTAAAGTGGTGTCACAATTTGATAAGGTTTAACCTTATATTTTAATTAAATAAAGTGACTAGAAATGCCTATGTGGCATTCTTTTATTACTTGAACAATATTTATGTAAGTAAACCAATATATTTTTATATATTATAAAAGGTATGGTTAAATGTGATTTTTGAGAGTTGGAATCAACTCAAAATCTATTATGGTTTAAATTTGAAAAATATTTGAATGCAGAAAAGCTTCTGCCTTGTTATTTTTACCAAGGGTGATCTACAGATCCAAATGATTTGAATCCAATGGGCTTGGATTAAGCATTTCAAAACATTTCTAACAAAATTGGTTTCATTCAATTTGGTTCACTGAATCGAGCTGGGTTGATTTTTGAAAATGGATACAGAACTAGGTTTGAACTTAAATGGAAAAAGTTGAATTCAAACGAGTGGGCTGCGCGGGAAACGATACTGGTCCGGCCTGCTAAGCATAGCGCTTATGCGAGTTGGTTAAGTTGCTGTACCCACGCGTCAGTGAGACAGGGGGGTGCGAAGCGGTACGGGGCAACGTGGTGCGTTGGATTAGAAGTAAGATCAACGGCTGAGGGTCGTCGTCGATGATGAACTAGTCACCGGCGAGCTCGAACCCTAGCGGCACAGTGGGGGTCGTGGGAGGCTCACCGGGGCTCAGGCGAGGGTCGGCGAGGCGGGCGAACGACGAAGTCGACGACGGCGAACCTCCTGGTACCGGCAGCTTCTCCTGGGGTGGACGAAATCGACGGCGCCCTTTTTCTCCAGAGGCGGCATGCTCCGGCCAAATTCCAATGATGCGCTGCTCGCCTTGCTCTGGGAACGGGGTGGAACGACCAGTGAGAAGAGGGAGTGAGATGGTGTGAAGAGTTTGAGCGGGGGAGGCCTCTATTTATAGTCTCGACGACGAGAGCGAACGGAATGGGCAGGCGACGGTGGCGACATGGCTACGGGCTGCTAGAGGCATGGCCTGCGGTGGCAATCGATCGGTGGTCTACTGGCGATGCTCTATGGCTTTAATGCGCGTGTAGGGGCGGTGGCAAACGGTCTGGAACATGCGATACTCTGTGCGGCAGAGGCGGCGTCTTCGACGGAGAGCGGTGGCTCTGAGGCATGGGGCGGCGAACGGGATGTCTGGCGGTCTCCTGGGATGGTGGTGATCGTGTATACACGCGGCGAGGGCGGCGCGCGGTCTATGCGCGTGTGTCGAGGGTGGCGCTCTGGCACATGCTCGGCATGGTTGATAGAGGCACGGGCGCGGCGTTCCTGGGTGCTCTGGTCGATGTCTTCGAGGCAGGGCTGGTCGAGAGGGTGCGGTGAGGCATGGGTGATCTCCCAGACAAGGTTGGCACGGCTAGTTCCTCTCCTAGCTTGCTGTCTACACTGGGGTGGCATGGGTGGCTTCGGCTGTTCACCATTGATGACATTGCCAAGCTTACAGTGGTGCTAGACGTTTACAAATGAGCTAGATTATCTACTAAAGCCTAGTTGCAACCATAGGGGGAACAAGTTAGGCTCAAATCACTGCTCCAAATAGTGTTTGGATTTTATTTGATTTGCATCTGCAAGGTGTTTGATGAAATGGCCGCATGAATTCAAGTTTTGAATTTTGAAAAGATTTTTGGTGGGTGTGCTAGGTAGGTGCTGGTGAGTCTGTAGATGCTTGGGTTTTGAAAGTTGAGCTTGTCTGAGTGGTTTTTGAGAAAGTGGGATCTTCCCATATGATATAGATTCAATTTTAAACTGTCCTTTAAACTATGCATTTGAATGTTTCTGGATGATCACAAGGTGGGCCTTGATACTTTGTTATGAGTACTAACAAGGGGTGCAAAGATCCAAACAAGTTTCTGTTAAGTTCTGAAAGTTAGAGACAGCCAAAGTAGGCATGGGAGTTAAATTGGTCAAAATGACCATTCCCTCATTTTGTTTGTTTTGATTTATTTGTCTTTGGGAAAAGTGTGGGGATTGTTTAGATGATGTTTATTTCACCTAAGAATCCTTTTACAAGCAAAGAAACACATAAACAAGGCAATTCAAAAGAATCCAAATTGGAATGCATACACACATGCATGCTTTCATATTTTATTTTAGAAAAGTTTTTGTTAACCCTAAATTTGATGATTAGAGTTTGATGATTCTAGTTTAATATTTTTGGGATGTTACAGAACTTCCCCCCTTAAACAAAATCTCGTCCCGAGATTTGAAAAAGGACAAAAAGATTACCTAGGATTTCAAGAGATCGGGAAACTCCGTCCTGATGTGATCCTCGTGCTCCCAGGTAGCTTCCTCTTCGGTGTGGTTGCTCCATTGAATTTTGAGAAACTTGATGCTTCGGGTTCTGGTGGTTCGGAAATCTTCTTCCAAAATATGGATGGGTACTTCGGGATAGGTCAGGTCATCGTTGATCTCTATGGTCCGGTGATCGATATTCTTGAACACTTCCGTCTTCTCCGGGACTTCGAGGCACTTGCGAAGTAATGAGATATGAAACACATTGTGCACGGCTGACATCTCTTCGGGTAGTTCCAATTGATACGACACTTCTCCTCGACGGTTCAGAATTTTGAAAGGTCCGCTATATCTGGGGGCTAACTTTCCTTTCAGTTGGAAACGATGCATTCCCTTCAATGGCGACACTTTCAGATATACAAAATCACCTACGTTGAAGGCAAGGTCTCGACGTATCTTGTCGGCGTAACTCTTCTGTCTGGACTAGGCTGTCTTGAGGTGCTCACGAATCTTGTGAACTTTCTCTTCTTCTTCTCATAGGATATCGGGTCCGCAAATCTGACTCTCTCCTACTTCCGACCAGTTCAAAGGGGTGCGACACTTCCTTCCGTACATAAATTCAAATGGGGACATTTGCAAACTAGCTTGATAGCTGTTGTTGTACGAAAATTCTGCAAACGGCAGACAGTCCTCCCACTTAGATCCATATTCTAACACACATGCTCTCAACATATCTTCGAGTATTTGATTTACTCGCTCCGTTTGTCCATCGGTCTGAGGGTGATACGCGGTGCTGAAATCTAGGCGGGTTCCTAAACCTTCTTGGACTTTCTTCCAGAATCTCGAGGTAAACTGAGTTCCTCGATCAGATACGATGTTCTTGGGGACTCCATGCAAACTGACGATTATAGAGATGTATAACTCCGCTAGCTTCAAACTCTGATATGTGGTCTTGACGGGTAAGAAATGGGCGACTTTGGACAATCTGTCCACTATGACCCAGATAGAGTCATTTCCCCTACTAGAAGTAGGCAATCCGGTGATAAAGTCCATTCCAACGGAATCCCATTTCCATTCCGGAATCTGCAAGGGTTGTAACAATCCAGCGGGTCTTTGATGTCCTGCCTTGACTCGCTGACATATATCACACTTGGCGATATAGCTTCCGATTTCTCTCTTCATCTTATGCCACCAAAATTGCTCTTTCAAATCTTGATACATCTTAGTTCCTCCGGGGTGGATAGAATAAAGAGTATCATGAGCTTCCTTGAGAATAACTTCTTTCAACTCAGAATCTGCTGGTACACAAAAGCGTCCTTTGTACCACAGAACTCCTTCGTCTTCGGTGAATCCAGGTACTTTTCCTGTATCGATACGACGCTTGATTCCGTCAATACTAGCATTTCCTTTCTGCGCCTCTTTGATCTGGCTGATCAAAGTGGGTTGAAGTTCTATGCTAGCCAAAAATCCTTCACTCACTAATTCCATTGGAAAATCTTCCATCTCTTTGTGCAAACTTGGTTGCTCCTTCAAAATCATGGAGTTCAAGTGGCACAGCAATCTGCTAAGAGCATCTGCTACCATGTTGGCTTTACCAGGGTGATAGTGAATGTCCAGATAGTAATCCTTGATTAACTCAATCCATCTTCTCTGCCTCATATTCAACTCCTTCTGAGTGAATATATACTTCAGGCTCTTGTGATCCGAATAAATCTCACAACGGTTTCCCATGAGGTAATGCCTCCATGTCTTCAGGGCTAGAACTACGGCTGCGAGTTCGAGGTCATGGGTTGGGTAATTTGCTCATGTTGTTTCAGTTGTCGAGATAGATAAGATATAACTTTGCCTTCTTGCATTAGCACACATCCGAGACCGATCTTGGATGCATCACAATACACGTCGAAGGGCTTTGTGATATCCGGCATGATTAAGATTGGTGCTGAAATCAATCTCCTCTTGAGTTCTTGAAAACTCGCTTCACATTTGTCCGTCCATTCAAACTTCTTGTCCTTCTTTAGCAATTGGGTCATGGGTCTGGCGATACTCGAGAATCCTTCTACGAACTTGCGGTAGTATCCCGCCAATCCGAGAAATGCACGAACTTGGGTTTGAGTGGTTGGGGCTTGCCAATCTTCGACATCTTTCACTTTTGCAGGATCAACGGCAATTCCTCCGGCTGATACAATGTGACCGAGGAATCCTACCTCCTGTAACCAGAATTCACATTTGCTAAACTTGGCATATAGCCGATGCTCTCTAAGGGTTCCAAGAATGGTCCTTAGGTGTAGATCATGTTCTTCTTCTGATTTGGACTAAATCAGAATGTCATCGATGAAAACAACGACAAACTTATCCAGGAAGTCCATAAAAATCTTATTCATGAGATTCATGAAATAAGCGGGGGCATTGGTTAATCCAAAGGACATGACGGTATACTCATATAATCCATATCTGGTGGTAAAAGGCAGTCTTTGGAATAACCTCTGCACGAATTTTGAGTTGATGATAGCCAGTCCTAAGATCAATCTTAGAAAACACTTGGGCACCGGTCAACTGATCAAACAAATCTTCTATCTTGGGCAAGGGGTACTTGTTTTTGATGGTGACATCATTCAACTTCCGATAATCCGTACACAAACGGTTGCCTCCATCTTTCTTGTCCACAAACAAAACAGGTGATCTCCATGGTGACGCACTTGGTTGAATCAATCCAATTTCTAGCATGGCATCCAGTTGCTTCTTTAGTTCTGCTAGTTCAGACGGGTTCATACTATAGGGTCTCTGGGCTATGGGTCCTGTTCCGGGGATTAGTTTGATGATAAACTCGATATCCTGATCTGGGGGCATACTGGGCAAAACATCTGGAAATACATCGGGGTATTCACAGACTATCCGGACTTGGTCAATGGTAGGTTGGGCTATACTCTTGTTGCACTTGAATTGACGAGGTAAGGTTTCAGATATATGCTCGACTGATATTCCGGCTGTACTGGTCATGGTGATGGATTTCTTGGCACAGTCGATTAATCCTTTATGTTTGGACATCCAATCCATTCCTAGTACTACTTCCAAACCTTTAGTCCCAAGTACTATCAAATTATCATAAAAATCTATGCCATGGATTCAGATAGGGACGACTTTGCAAATTTACCTAGCCTTGGTGGTTGAACCGGGAATTTGGACGATCATAGCATGCTTCAGTTTTGTTGGTTGAATCTTACTAGTGCAGGCAAATTCTTCGGTGACAAATGAATGCGATGCACCAGAATCAAACAAAACTCTTGCAAGTACTGAACTAACAGAAAACATACCCAGCACGACGTCTGGCTCTTCCTGAGCTTCTTCAGCATGCATGAGAAAAAGACGGCCGTTGCGGTTGAGCGAATTCCCTGGGGCAAACCTTCTTCCCTGGGGCTGAACACGACGCTGCTGCTGAGCTGGGACATTGGTATTGGGGGCTGCGGCATTCTTCTTGTTGGGGCACTCGTTGGAGTAGTGACCCTTATTTCCACAGTCATAACAAGTCACTTGCGACTTGTCCTTTGATGCAACAGGCACAACATTGCTTCCAGTCCTCGGGGCAGTGTTGGTGTTGGCGGTAGCATTATTATTGTTGAACTTGGGTGGGGCACGGTTGAAATTGTTAGAGTTGCCGGGGTTGTTTTGATTTCCTCCGGGCCTTGGGTTTCCACGGTTGGGATAGGTCGGACGGTTTATCGAGGGTCTGTTGGTTCTCGGGGCAAATCCTGGAGATGGGTTAGGGCGATATTTTGGGGTCTGATGGGTTCCTGGTTGATGCATGATGCGACGCTTACGGTTCTCATTGGCTTGGTTGATCTTTCCTTCCATCTGGATGGCAGAGTCGACCAGGGCTTCAATATCATCAAAGGGGACATTGACTAACACCGTCTGCATCTCATCATGCAAACCATTCAGGAATCTCTCCTTCTTCTTGGCTTCGGTGTCGATCTCATCCGGGGATACCTAGCCAATGACAAGAATTTGTCACGGTATTCCACTACGGTCATCCTTCCTTACTTCAGTTCTCTGAACTCGTCTCTCATTCTCTTGATCAAACCCGGTGGCACATGGGTTCTGCTGAACTTGACCTTGAATTCCTCCCAGGTCATCATCTGTCCTCCAGTCATTGCACGAACACTGTTCCACCATGCTCTGGCATCTCCGGCTAGATAATGGGTGGCGAACAGAACTTTCTCGTTGGCTTCCACTCCGGCGACTTCTAGGTTGTTTTCCATGGTCTGCAGCCAATCGTCGGCATCTACGGGTTCTTCCGACTTAGTGAAAACAGGTGGGTTGGTGTTCTGGAAATTCTTGAGCTTAGATCCATGGTTGTCCTGGTTTCCGTGGCCTTGATTGTTGTGGGCTAGCTGAGGTATCTGTTGCAGGGTGGCTAGGTTGGCTTGACGTTCGGCTCTTTCAGCTTCGCAGTCAGAAACCAACATTTGCAGGATCTGCAACATCGGGTCTGAGGATGAACCACTTCCTCCGCATGGCATCTGAAGATTTGAGATAGATCATGAGAAAAGAGGGAAATTTCTAAGGTTCTGGGATTTTGAAAAGTTTTTAAAGTTTGACTCAGATTTTTCTAGCAACTTGCTTTTCATTCATTCATTCATAGCACACGATACAAACACACAACACAACAAGGTAAACATATGGTTTTAGGAACCATTCTAGAAACTACGATATAGTGGGACCGAATACTACTCACTATGTTTGTGTTCAAGTTCTACTACTCCTCGGAGTCGGTGTAGTCGTCATCATCATCATCCTCGTCGTCATTGATGAAGGCGAAATCCTCCTCATCGGTGAAGAAATCCAAAGCCTGATCCTCCAGAAAATCATCATCATCGCTGAGATAGGAGTAGGGGTCTCCACGAAGATCCTCTCTGGCATTCTCCCTTTCTTCCAACTGCATGTCTCTCTCGTGGATGGTCTCCTCCAAAGACGAGATACGGTGGCGAAGACGAGCAATGATGCGCTCCTTCTTGTCGAGCTGACGGCGGCAAGACTTGCGATCCTTTGCTAACATGGCGATGGTCTGATCCTTCGTCTTGATAATGGCGGACTTGTGGTTGGAGTAGTCATGGCAATTATCCAACTCCTGCTGACGATCGTACATCATGAAGCTGAGGTGGTCCAATTGGGTCTTCAGCTCGTGGTGGTATGGGGCTTCCAGTGGCTGTCCATTAGAATCACGCCTTGGGCAAAACTCAAAGCAAGTACCCTTGATCTGATTGATACTCTGCCCACAAAGACGGGCAAGAGCTTCCTGCATGGTCCTAGCAAGTCCATCGAGCCAGTTGTTCTCTCTTAAGGTAAACTGAATTCCCTCGGCAGTGGGAGGTTCAATCTTTCCTCAGAGACTTGCAACAATTAGCCACTGCAGATCTTCTCCTCCTTGATCATTGAGCTGAGCTCCGAAGAACTCGGGGTGTGGACGCTCCAGAAGTTCCGAAAGCTGGTCCAAATCCCTCTCAAAGATAAGGTCTCCTCCATTTCCCAACTAGTAAAACTTGCTGTACTTCACGTCCATCTAAAAGAATATAAGATAAGTAAGTTAGTAGAGTGATCAAGTGTGTCAATTTTTATGTATTTTGCAAGAGTTTTTGAGGAAAATGAATTTTCATGAAAGAATCAAGTGATAAGAATGGGAATAAGTTTTTGTAAATATTTTCTTTCTTTGGTTTTGAAACTAAGTTTTTGATTCCAAACGTCCAGTCTAACTAGGGTCTCCTATGGTCAGGATGGCTCTGATACCAACTTGTCAACACCCGGATTTTTAATCCCAGATGCCTGTTATGCCATACATCGCAATCTCAGGATTACCATTTTTGTGAGACATAACAGATTTGAATACCACAGTACATCATCCATTACAAACCATACATAAGGTCTTACGCAAATAAGGATCTCATGATCCAGTTCTTAATACAATTCAAGCAGCGGAAATACGTAATAATAACGGTAGCGTAGGCGAAGCTCCATCTTCGGGGTCACAAGCAATGCTAATGATGGGAGATGATCCTAGTTGTCGTAACCTTCCTGGGGTCCATCCTCCAGGTACTCCTCTTCATAGTCTGGCCACGGGAATAGCCAGGGACAAAGCCATGAGTACTCTTTAAGTACTCGCAAACTAATACTAACAAGTGAAGGGGGTTTTTGTAGTAGGACACTAAGCTCTAGGGTTGTTTTGCAAAAAAACCAGATTTACATCTACTAAGTTTAGAATCCATGAATGCTAGTTGAAGTTTTATAACACCTAAGTGGGAACTTCTATCTCATGTCACAACTCTATTGTGGTCAAGTCAAAATCTCAATCCATTTCACAAGTCATTTTGAAAACATCTGATGGGGGAACAGTATGGCCACTCCAACTGTCCATAACCGCGGACGTGGCTATTTGAATAGTTTGACACTCTGCAGAGATTGTACACTTTCACCACAACATTCGATACATCCGCCAGGAACAAATCCTGAATTCACCATACTCAGTATGCGGATAATCAATCTTAACCTTTCAATTACACGCCCTAGTATAAGCACCTCTCCTGTGAGTTTGGCCTCCCAACTATGACCAACTGTCATCTTGGGTACTGCACAGGTGGACAATCTTCACAAGGTAGCCTCAGCTCAAACCTTGGCCGTGAGGGAACCTATACTAAGATATATAAGTTTCCAGTCAAGCCCTAACTAATTTTCGGGTATTATGGTTGTACGGTAAAATTGGAATGGTATCGCATCCAGACAACCATCAGTTTTATAAAGGGCTAAGGCTCATGCCTCAACATTTTCATCATCAAAATCATCTTGTGTTCGGAAACACATGTCCAAAACATTTCAATAGAATGATTCATCATTCCAAGGTTTTCATAACCATTTTTCTACCAAGTATTCCCATCTAAAGTTGATCAATTTTTATGCTTAGAACTAGCATATACAAGTGGGGGTAAGTACTAATGAGGGGTGGTAAACTAGTGGAGTTTAACTAAGTTCAATCCCATGCCTTAGGATGACATAAAGATTATCTAGCTTAGGCCAAATTTTATTATCTTTATGCAACCTTCAATTATTTTTCTAGTATCTACAATTCACTTAAGTAAACTCTAAGTAATAGCTTTGATAAAAAAATAGAGTATAAAGCTTGCAAGTAAAACTAGGATTGGTTTATCAAGTGGTTATGGTCATATATGCTTAAGGCATATAGTTGGCATGGTAACAAGCAAGTATTTGCTTGCATAGTTCAACTTGATTAATAAGGCTTGCTAAAGTAGAGTATCTTGCAAGTGTTAGCTTGCCTTGTGCAAAGTAGTGGTTGAAGTTCTCCTCGGCTTCTTCTTCGTAGTATCCTCCTTCTTCCTTGTATCCTTGGTCGGTACTAGCGTCTATAAATAAATACGAGGTACACAATCACCAAACAATATTTTACTACTTTCAAACATCACACAAAAGGGTCCTATAGATGATCTAGCATCATCACTAACATTACAAGATTAAAGCTTGGTTTAATTCCTTTTATTTTTAGAAAAGTAATTTCTACTCATTGAAAAACTACTTAAGATTTAATATTCTCCAAACCAAACATGGAATCATGTTGACACATGTCATCACCACATATTTTAGTCCATGGGAATGTGATTTAAAGTGGTGTCACAATTTGATAAGGTTTAACCTTATATTTTAATTAAATAAAGTGACTAGAAATGCCTATGTGGCATTCTTTTATTACTTGAACAATATTTATGTAAGTAAACCCATATATTTTTATATATTATAAAAGGTATGGTTAAATGTGATTTTTGAGAGTTGGAATCAACTCAAAATCTATTATGGTTTAAATTTGAAAAATATTTGAATGCAGAAAAGCTTCTGCCTTGTTATTTTTACCAAGGGTGATCTACAGATCCAAATGATTTGAATCCAACGGGCTTGGATTAAGCATTTCAAAACATTTCTAACAAAATTGGTTTCATTCAATTTGGTTCACTGAATCGAGCTGGGTTGATTTTTGAAAATGGATACAGAACTAGGTTTGAACTTAAATGGAAAAAGTTGAATTCAAACGAGTGGGCTGCGCGGGAAACGATACTGGGCCGGCCTGCTAAGCACAACACTTATGCGGGCTGGTTAAGTTGTTGTACCCACGCGTTAGTGAGACAGGGGGGTGCGAAGCGGTACGGCGCAACATGGTGCGTTGGATTAGAAGTAAGATCAACGGCTGAGGGTCGTCGTCGACGATGAACTAGTCACCGACGAGCTCGAACCCTAGCGGCACAGTGGGGGCCGTGGGAGGCTCACCGGGGCTCAGGCGAGGGTCGGTGAGGTGGGCGAACGATGAAGTCGACGACGTCGAACCTCCTGGTACCGGAAGCTTCTCCTGGGTGGACGAAATCGACAGCGCCCTTCTTCTCCAGAGGCGGCATGCTCCGGCCAAATTCCGGCGATGCGCTGCTCGCCTTGCTCTGGGAACGGGGTGGAACGATCAGTGAGAAGAGGGGAGTGAGATGGTGTGAAGAGTTTGAGCGAGGGAGGCCTCTATTTATAGTCTCGACGATGATACCGAACAGAATGGGCAGGCGACGGTGGCGACATGGCTACGGGCTGCTAGAGGCATGTCCTGCGGTGGCGATCGATCAGTGGTCTCCTGGCGATGCTCTATGGCTTTAATGCGCATGTATGGGCGGTGGCAAACGGTCTGGAACATGCGATGCTCTGTGCGGCAGAGGCGGCGTCTTCGACGGCGAGCGGTGGCTGTGAGGCATGGGGCGGCGAACGGAGATGTCTGGCGGTCTCCTGGGACGGTGGTGATCGTGTATGCCCGCGGCGAGGGCGACGCGCGGTCTGTGGGCGTGTGTTGAGGGTGGAGCTCTGGCGCATGCTCGGCATGGTTGACAGAGGCACGGGCACGGCGTTCCTGGGTGCTCTGGTCGATGTCTTCGAGGCAGGGCTGGTCAAGAGGGGCGGTGAGGCATGGGTGATCTCCCAGACAAGGTTGGCATGGCTAGTTCCTCTCCTAGCTTGCTGTCTACACTGGGGTGGCATGGGTGGCTTCGGCTGTTCACCATTGATGACATTGCCAAGCTTACAGTGGTGCTAGACGTTTACAAATGGGCTAGATGATCTACTAAACCCTAGTTGCAACCAGAGAGGTAACAAGTTAGGCTCAAATCACTGCTCCAAATAGTGTTTGGATTTTATTTGATTTGCATCTGCAAGGTGTTCGATGAAATGGCCGCATGAATTCAAGTTTTGAATTTTGAAAAGATTTTTGGTGGGTGTGCTAGGTAGGTGTTGGTGAGTCTATAGATGCTTGGGTTTTGAAAGTTGAGCTTGTTTGAGTGGTTTTTGAAAAAGTGGGATCTTCCCATATGATATAGATTCAATTTTAAACTGTCCTTTAAACTATGCATTTGAATGTTTATAGATGATCACAAGGTGGGCCTTGATACTTTGTTATGAGTACTAATAAGGGGTGCAAAGATCCAAACAAGTTTCTGTTAAGTTCTGAAAGTTAGAGACATACAAAGTAGGCATGGGAGTTAAATTGGTCAAAATGACCATTCCCTCATTTTGTTTGTTTTGATTTATTTGTCTTTGGGAAAAGTGTGGGGATTGTTTAGATGATGTTTATTTCACCTAAGAATCCTTTTACAAGCAAAGAAACACATAAACAAGGCAATTCAAAAGAACCCAAATTGGAATGCATACACACATGCATGCTTTCATATTTTATTTTAGAATAGTTTTTGTTAACCCTAAATTTGATGATTAGAATTTGATGATTCTAGTTTAATATTTTTGGGATGTTACAGTTAGGCACAAGAAGCAATAAGAATCAAGTATTTTCAAATGAAGAAGCATTAACATCAAATCTTGCTTTCAAAGGAGGAGCAAAAAGCAACTTCTCTCTCCTTATAGGGAAGTGTTCAATACATTTCTTGAATGGAAATTGATATTTGGTGGTGCCTTCTTTCATATCAATGATGGCATCAACTATTATAAGAAAAGGTCTTCCCAAAGTAATAGGACAAGAAGCATTGTATTCAACATCCAAAACATAGAAATCAACAGGGACATAAGCATTGTTAACCATAATGAGAACATCATTAATACTCCCCACGAGTTTCTTCTTAGCATTATCATTGAGTGGGACATTCAAATAACAATCTTCTAATGGTGGTAAATAAAGAATTTCATAAATCTTCCTAGGCATAATAGAGATACTAGAACCAAGATCACATGAAGCTTTGAGATCAAAGTCATTCACTTGCATATTAATAATGGGTTCCCAACTATCTTCTACTTTCCTAGGAATAGAAGCTTTGTTTTTTAGCTTCTCTTCCTTAATCTTAACAAGAGCATATGTAATGTGTTTGGTAAAGGCAACATGCATATCACTAGCATCAGTACTTCTAGAAAGCTTTTGTAGGAACATAATTACTTCAAATATATTGCAACCATCAATATCAAAATCAAACTTAGCATCACTAGTAGTAGGATCAATAGGCTTAGGCATAGTAGGAGGAGGAATAGGGGCTACTTGTGGTTTAGTGGTGATAGTGCACACACTATTGTTTCTATCAAATTCAGCTTCCCTTTCCCACCTAGCATGAAGTTGAGATAACAGCCTCACATTTTCATCAATAGTAACTTGTATGGCATGAGAAGTAGCAAAGGTGTTTTTCATAGTTTCAGGTTTAGCAGCCATTTTATTAACCAAGGAAGTTCGAGCTTCAGACAAAGAGGATATATTTTTCTCAACAGTTAAAAGCTTTTCCTCTATAGTCTTATTGAAAGTGGTTTGTTTACTAATAAAGTCCTTGAGCATGACTTCAAGTTCAGAGGGGGGACTTCTAGCATTATTGTAAGAACTTCCATAGGAATTGCCATTATTAGGAGGATAAGGCCTATAATTGTTGTTGCTACCAAAATTATTCCTATAGGCATTGTTGTTGAAATTGTTGTTTCTAACGAAGTTCACATCAACTTGCTCTTCTTGAGCAACCAAAGAGGCTAAGGGAACACTATAAGGATCAAGAGGAGATTTCACATTAACAAGCATAGCCATAATAACATCAATCTTTTCACTCAAAGAGGAAGTTTCCTCAACAGAATTTACCTTCTTACCATGTGGAGTTCTCTCAACATTCCATTCAAAGTAGTTAACCATCATATTATCAAGGAGCCTTGTTGTAGCATCCAAGGTGAGTCCCATAAAAGTACCTCCAGCAGCAGAATCCAACAGGTTTCTTGAGAAGTTCAAACATGCATAAAAAGTTTGGATAATCATCCAAGCAGTGAGTCCATGAGTAGGACAATTTTTAACCAAAGATTTCATTCTTTCCCAAGCAGGAGAAACATGTTCACTATCAAGCTGTTTAAATTTCATAATATCACTTCTCATAGCAATAATCTTAGCAGGAGGGTAGTACTTTCCAATAAAAGCATCTTTGCACTTAGTCCAAGAATCAATACTACTTTTAGGCAAGGATAGCAACCATTCTTTAGCTTTTCCCCTCAAGGAGGAAGTAAAAAGCCTGAGCTTAATAATATCTCCATCTACATCCTTATACTTTTGCATATCACAAAGTTCAACAAAGCTATTAAGATGGGCAGCAGGATCATCAGAACCAGCACCAGAAAATTGCTCTCTCATCACAAGATTCAACAAAGCAGCTGTCGGAGATATGACCCCATATACCCTAAAAATGAGGTATCAGGAGATACAATAGTATGATTCAAGATCCAATAAGATAAAAGTAACAGAATTTGAGATAAACAATACAAGGCAAACAGTAAAACAGTAAGAAGAAAAGACTATCTGGGCCGAATTACACAAATCTCGGCCCAGCCCTAGGACTCCCAGGACGAATCAGATCAAAAGAAGGTCTGACCCGGCTGGGCCTAATCCCCAGCCGGCCCACGTAGGCCTCCACCGAATCAACCCACCTCGGCCCACAACACCATCTCGTCCTGACAGGAATTCCCGCCAGCGTCGCCACAACGCCGAATCTCCACCGCCCCGACGAACGCGACATCCCGCTGGCGCCTTATCTCACCCGGGTGGGCCGGAATAAGAGGTACTCGGCCCACCGCGGGACTCCTTCACAATGCTATCACCGAATCACCTGGGTGGACCGACGTGAAGGTCATTCGGCCCACCAAGGAACATCATCGCCACCGCAGCTGGGCAGCAACCCCGGGTGGGCCGGCTGCAGCTTCGACCCGGCCGGCCCACCACGGGCCAGCGCTCCTCTGCTAGCTGGGCCGGCATCTGTGACCCGGCTAGGGTGGGCGAGTAAGCCAGCTGGGCCACCACTAGCTCGGGCCGACTGAGGGGAAACCAGTCTGGGATACTGCTAGACCTCGGATGGGTTGGTTTATCTCCCAGGCCGAATTATCTCCTCCTAGGCCGGATTTCCCCTGCATCCAAAGCACTTGGGCCGAGTTATAATGATCCGTACGCCCCATTATTTACCTCCAGATGCATCCACAACCTCAACAACAACGCACCGTCGAGCCAGGACAAGCTCCACAGGTATCGTGCCAGTCTTGGGACGCCCATGGCTCAGACTGGCACATGCAATAGGGAATATGCCCCCGGCATCCAAGAATATGCTAAGGAATATGCCTAGGCATCTCCAAAGATGCCAAGGCATATGCTGAGCATCTAAGAAGATGCTAGATATATGCTGTCTAGATACCAATCGTAGGGAACAAGATTTGTCCCCTGGGCTCCCCTTTATAAGGAGCACCAGGGGGATCGTTCTCAGAGAGGCCCCGAAGGGCTCTTCCCCTCTCTGCTCAATAGGAGCTCTTCTTCTTCTTCTTCCTCCAATATCACAGAGATATCTAGATAGAGGCATAGGAGACACAGCTCAAGGAGCATGATTGTAGCCACAAGTATGGCAAGATTATAAGAGATTAGATGTAGAGAAAGAGGTGTTATCTCCACATGAGAGCCTCAATCCTATATACATTGTATTTCTCTTTGTTCATACGAGTGCGGTCTTCACTGCATCATCCCTCCCCGGATTCCTCCACGTCCATCGGCCCCAACTTTAGCCTACCCATGGCATATTCCGTGATACCACCACGACATTTGGCGCCCACTGTGGGGCCTCTTAGTGGCATTGGTTGGGTTTCCATCCGGACGGGAGCATCTTCATCAACCTCTTCCTCATAGAGCTCCTTCAGCTCCTTCAAGCGAACAGAGAACAAAGAGGTAAGCGCAGAGGCTCTACAAGTTGGACTCAGCAAGGCAGGTAAGACTCAGCAAGAATGACTCAAACTCTTCTCCAAGCATACAGTAAGTACCAGGTAACTCAGCAGCGCAGGTATGACTTAGCGAGAATGACTCCAACACTTCTCCAAGTATACTGTAAGTACCAGATAACTCAGCCACCAACATTCGATCCTGCACCCCGGGAGAAAATAACTCAACCCGGGGACTAGCCAGCATATCCATAGAATCACCTTTAGATGGAGAGAAACTTATATTGGTTTGGGTATGTATTTGACAGGCTTATTGATGATTCAGATAGAATTTGAGTTAGTTTATTTATGCTTTGGATTAAACTTTAACTCAGCTCACCAGCCAGCTTATTGATGATTCAGATAGAATTTGAGTCAGTTTATTTATGCTTTGGATTGACCTTTAACTCAGCTCACCAGCCAGCTTATGATGATTCGGACAGAATTTGAATCAGTTTATTTATGCTTTGGATTAAACTTTAACTCAGCTCACCAGCCATCTTATTGATGATTCGGATAGAATTTGAGTCAGTTTATTTATGCTTTGGATTGACCTTTAACTCAGCTCACTAGCTAGCTTATTGATGATTCAGACAGAATTTGAATCAGTTTATTTATGCTTTGGATTAAACTTTAACTCAGCTCACCAGCCAGCTTATTGATGATTCAGATAGAATTTGAGTCAGTTTATTTATGCTTTGGATTGACCTTTAACTCAGCTCACCAGCCAACTTATTGATGATTCGGACAGAATTTGAATCAGTTTATTTATGCTTTGGATTAACCTTTAACTCAGCTCACCAGCCAGCTTATTGATGATTCGGACATAATTTGAATCAGTTTATTTATGCTTTGGATTAAACTTTAACTCATCTCAACAGCCAGCTTATTGATGATTCAAACAGAATTTGAATCAGTTTATTTATGCTTTGGATTAACCTTTAACTCAGCTCACCAGCCAGCTTATTGATGATTCAGACAGAATTTGAATCAGTTTATTTATGCTTTGGATTAAACTTTAACTCAGCTCACAAGCCAGCTTATTTATAATTCAAATAGAATTTGGATCAGTTTATTTATGCTTTGGATTAACCTTTAACTCAGCCCACAAGCTTATTTATGATTCGGATAGAATTTGAGTTAGTTTATTTATGCTTTGGATTAACCTTTAACTCAGCTCACCAGCCAGCTTATTGATGATTCGGATATAATTTGAGTCAAGTTATTTATGCTTCAGATTAACCTTTAACTCAACTTAGTAGCTTATCTCTGATTCGGACTAACATTTGATTCAGCTTGCCAGGGTATATTATAATTCAGATTTGTATTCGGACTCGACGTACAAGCTTATCTCTGATTTGGACTAAAGTTTGATTCAGCTCGCTAGATTGCCAGGTTATGTTATGACTCAGATTGATATTTCACTATCTTGCCAGGTTATCTCGTATCTCGAATGACTATTTGCCAGCTTATCATATCTCGAATCTATATCTCATATCAACATCTCGAAACGGATCTCTCAGCGATTAGCCCTATTAATCTCGGATCCATATCAAAGGCAAATTGACATCATCTCATCGGATCAAATTATATCTTGGCAAATAGATGACTCGGATTTGAGTCATATAACTCGGATTTTGATCCAGATAACTCAGATTCGAGACATAAGTCAAATATGAGTAAAATAACCCGGATTTGGAATCAGATGACTCGGATTTGAGTCATATAACTCGGATTTTGAGCCAGATAACTCAGATTCGAGACATAAGTCAAATATGAGTAAAATAACTCGGATTTGGAATCAGATGACTCAGATTTGAGTCATATAACTCGGATTTTGAGCCAGATAACTCAGATTCGGGACATAAGTCAAATATGAGTAAAATAACTCGGATTTGGAATCAGATGACTTGGATTTGAGTCATATAACTCGGATTTTGAGCCAGATAACTCAGATTCGAGACATAAGTCAAATATGAGTAAAATAACTCGGATTTGGAATCAGATGACTCAGATGAGTCATATAACTCGGATTTTGAGCCAGATAACTTAGATTTGGGACATAAGTCAAATATGAGTAAAATAACTCGGATTTGAGTCATATAACTCGGATTTTGAGCCAGATAACTCAGATTCGAGACATAAGTCAAATATGAGTAAAATAACTCGGATTTGGAATCAGATGACTCGGATTTGAGTCATATAACTCGGATTTTGAGCCAGATAACTCGGATTCGAGACATAAGTCAAATATGAGTAAAATAACACGGATTTGGAATCATATGACTCGGATTTGAGTCATATAACTCGGATTTTGAGCCAGATAACTCGGATTCGAGACATAAGTCAAATATGAGTAAAATAACTCGGATTTGGAAACAGATGACTCGGATTTGAGCCATATACCTCGGATTTGAGTCAGATGACTCAGACTTAAGACATAAGTCAATTTTGAGTAAAATAACTCGGAATTGGGAACGGATGACTCAGATTAGAAACTTACCCAAAAGGGTTATGACCAGTGCCCAAGAAGGCCAGAAGTCAAAAAAACTTGCCCAAAAGGGTTATGACGAGTGCCCAAGAAGGCCAGAAGTCAAAAAACTTGCCCAAAAGGGTTATGACTAGTGCCCAAGAAGGCCAGAAGTCAAAAAACTTGCCCAAAAGGGTTATGACCAGTGCCAAAGAAGGCCAGAAGTCAAAAAACTTGCCCAAAAGGGTTATGACCAGTTCCCAAGAAGGCCAGAAGTCAAAAAACTTGCCCAAAAGGGTTATGACCAGTGCCCAAGAAGGACATAAGTCAAAAAACTTGCCCAAAAGGGTTATGACCAGTGCCCAAGAAGGACAGAAGTCAAAAAACTTGCCCAAAAAGGTTATGAGCAGTGCCCAAGAAGGCCAGAAGTCAAAAACTTACCCAAAAGGGTTAAGACCAGTGCCCAAGAAGGCCAGAAATCGAAAACTTGCCCAAAAGGGTTATGTGAAAAATAGGTATATAAACAAGAGGTTATAAGTCATAAGACAACTCTGGGAATATTTAATACAAAGTCTATGAGCGACTCTACGAATCCCACATAGACTCGGGGACTAATGTCGGGGATATGACCCCATATACCCTAAAAATGAGGTATCAGGAGATACAATAGTATGATTCAAGATCCAATAAGATAAAAGTAACAGAATGTGAGATAAACAATACAAGGCAAACAGTAAAACAGTAAGAAGAAAAGACTACCTGGGCCGAATTACACCAATATCGGCCCAGCCCTAGGACTCCCAGGCCGAATCAGATCAAAAGAAGGTGTGACCCGGCTGGGCCTAATCCCCAAACGGCCCATGTAGGCCACCACCGAATCAACCCACCTCGGCCCACAACACCATCTCGTCCTGACAGGAATTCCTGCCAGCGTCGCCACAGCGCCGAATCTCCACCGCCCCGACGAACGCGACATTCCGCTGGCGCCTTATCTCACCCGAGTGGGTCGGAATAAGAGGTACTCGGCCCACCGCGGGACTCCTTCACAATGCTGTCACTGAATCACCTAGGTGGGCCGAAGTGAAGGTCATTCGGCCCACCAAGGAGCATCATCGCCACCGCAGCTGGGCAGCAACCCCGGGTGGGCCGGCAGCAGCTTCGACCCGGCCGGCCCATCACGGGCCAGCGCTCCTCTACTGGCTGGGCCGGCATCTGTGACCCGGCTAGGGTGGGCGAGTAAGCCGGCTGGGCCACCACTAGCTTGGGCCGACTGAGGGGAAACCAGTCTGGGATACTGCTAGACCTCGGATGGGCTGGTTTATCTCCTAGGCCGAATTATCTCCTCCTAAGCCGGATTTCCCCTGCATCCAAAGCACTTGGGCCGAGTTATAATGATCCGTACGCCCCATTATTTACCTCCAGATGCATCCACAACCTCAACAACAACGCACCGTCGAGCCAGGACAAGCTCCACAGGTATCGTGCCAGTCTTGGGACGCCCATGGCTCAGACTGGCACATGCAATAGGGAATATGCCCCCGGCATCCAAGAATATGCTAAGGAATATGCCTAGGCATCTCCAAAGATGCCAAGGCATATGCTGAGCATCTAAGAAGATGCTAGATATATGCTGTCTAGATACCAATCGTAGGGAACAAGATTTGTCCCCTGGGCTCCCCTTTATAAGGAGCACCAGGGGGATCGTTCTCAGAGAGGCCCCGAAGGGCTCTTCCCCTCTCTGCTCAATAGGAGCTATTCTTCTTCTTCCTCCAATCTCACAGAGAGATCTAGATAGAGGCATAGGAGATACAGCTCAAGGAGCATGATTGTAGCCACAAGTATGGCAAGATTATAAGAGATTAGATGTAGAGAAAGAGGTGTTATCTCCACTTGAGAGCCTCAATCCTATATACATTTTATTTCTCTTTGTTCATACGAGTGCGGTCTTCACTGCAGCATCCCTCCCCGGATTCCTCCACGTCCATCCGGCCCAAATTTAGCCTACCCATGGCATATGCCATGATACCACCACGACAGCAGGCTTAATTTCATAAAAGTCAACATCAGGAGCAGGTGGAGCAATAGGTGTGCTTAGGAAATCATTGTTGTTGGTGCTAGTGAAGTCACACAACTTAGTGTTCTCAGCAGAATTCATTTTGGCAAAGGTGGGCAAGCCAAAAACAGCAGCAGCTAGAGCAGGAACTATTTTTTTTGTGTTTTTGAATAAAGCAAGCAAACCAAAACTAGACTATTTTTTTTTGGGTTTTTTGAAAAGAGGCAAACAAAACCAAACAAAAGAAACTAAGCAAACTAAAAACAAAGTAAAGAGAAAGGAAGTGAAGGACTCCCCTAGTGAAGACGTCCTTAGCCTCCCCGACAACGGCGCCAGAAAACTTGTTGATGACTCCTTGATGGCGCCAGAAAACTTGGTGGCTGATGCGGAGTCTTGTTGGGAACCCCAAGAGCAAGGTGTGAAGAGTGCAACAGCAAGTATTCCCTTAGTTGAGACCGAGGTTATCGAACCAGTAGGAGGAAGGAAACGTCACACAGGTGTTGCAAGCAATGCGAAGACCTACACAACACAAACTTAAGACTTTGCCCCAACGAAACAGTGAGGTTGTCAAGCTCACCGGTTTGCTGTAACAAAGGATTAAACGTATGGTGTGGAAAGTAATGTTTTGCAGCAAGTAAACAAGTAACAGTGGAAGATGTATCAATGGTAAAGATTGGACCAGGGTCCATAGTTCACTAGAGGTGCTCTCCTTAGATAAACAACATGGCATGAAGGGTAAACAAATTACAGCGGGGAAATTGACACGAACTGATCCAGGCATAACAATGCAATTACTAGCTAGAAAGATCCTATGAGGTTGATTGGGCAATACAACATTACACATAGACCGTAATCCAACTGCATCTATGACTAGAAGTCCACCTTCAGGTTATCATCCGAACCCCCTCCAGTATTAAGTTGCAAGCAACAGACAACTGCTTTAAGCAAAGTGTGTAAGGTAAACAGTCCACATATTCCATGAACAAGAGACCGTTGTTTTCTCTCTAGTAGCAACAACACATCTACAACCAAAGAGATTTCTGTCACTTCCCTTGGAAACTAGAGGCATGAACCCACTATCGAGCATAAATACTCCCTCTTGGAGTCACTAGCAACTACTTGGACAAGATAACCACTAGCAACGGAGAGCATGCAAGATCACAAACAATACATACATGATAGAATCATAAAGATAAAACCATTAATCAAACCAACATAATAATCTCAATATATATCGGATCCCGGGAAACACAACATGCATGATTACAAATAGATTAGATCTTGATCATGAACGGAGCTCACAATATCTATACATGAAAGCACAAAGGAGGAGATACAACCATCTAGCTACTACATGGACCCATAGTCCAAGGTGGAACTACTCACGAATCATACCGGAGAGAAGGCCTCCGGGATGATCTCTCCTTAGGCAGGGTGCCGGGAAGAACTTCAGATCCCCCACCGATCTAGGGAGGATGGTGGCAACGACTACAGACGGTTTTGTGGATTTCTGATCGGGTTCCGAGAGTTTCTGTATCGGGGGCTTATTATAGGCGAAGGGGTGAGTCCGGGAGGCGACCAGGGTCGCCAAACCCTACCCAGGCGTAGGTCCACCTGACCCCACGCCTGGGGTGGGTCTGGCCCCCTGGCCAGCCCCCGGCTCTCCTCTGGACTTCTTGTTCCCCATGGAAAGTAATTGACTTTGGCGTTCGTCCCGTCCAATTCCAAGAATATTTCTTTACTAAAAATTCGGAAACCAAAAACAGCAGAAAATAGGCATCTGGCACTGTTGCAACTTTTTAATAGGTTAGTACCAAAAAACATGTAAAAAGCACCTCAAAGTGTAGACAAGTAAAGCAAAGTAGATACAAAACAAGCATGGAGCATAAAAAATTATAGATACGTTTCCAACGTATCAAGGCTTCCCAATGCTGAAAGGAAGGTACTCATTAGCTTTGAGCTCTCATTGCCCCTATCATAGGCATCTTCATGTGGTTAAGGTGAAAGTGAGGTCCACTCTGAATCATATGCTTGACAGACCATAGACTGGAAATCCCAAGTCCCTTGAGTACGAGGGTTGCTCCGCATGCTACTCAACTTTGGTCACCTGAAAGTTCTTGTCAATGTAAATACATGCATATCCTCGAGAACCACCAACTGGGTACCCCTTTCACATGGTACAGGAGCTTTCCCGTAACCAAAATAGCAAGGCAAGCAGACAATGAGCATCTCAGTAATCTTTTTATTTACCATATGCATAGCTTTTTATTGAGGATGCTTCATAGATGCTCATTATAGTGATGCTGCAAGTTTCCACCATGATTAAGCATGGCTTAGGCTAGCGTCCTAGACGTTTCTCTAACACAATGTATAAACTCCATGAACTAACAACTTCCCCTTTTATTTCACATCGTCGACATCCATAAACAAAAGAGTAAGGAATCAACTGGATGAGATATCCAAAAAGTGTTGAAAGCGTTCCCCGTGACAGCACAGTTCTGCTGACTCCCAGTATATAATTAGCAAGCATATAACTTTCATGGACTAGTCATAATGGTTCAGGATTATTAAGCGCAAGGAATAAAGTGTGCCATCAAGTTCGTGAGAGCTTTACTAACTAACTTTCTCAAAACAGACAAACATTTTATTTTGGAAGAAAACACGGCATATGGAATATGCACTGAAAAAGGAAATGATACTAATAGGTAGGTATGGTGGACACCGCTGGCAATATTGGTTTTGGGGAGTTGGAAGCACAGGTAGAGCGCGTACTCAGTGCAAGTGAAGTCTAGCAAAAGAGAGGAAGCGACAAACGAGAGAGCAATAGCTGTCATAATCATGCTTGCAACAAAACAGGACTAACTATGGCATGAAAGTGATACAAGAACTCTGAGGCAAAATAAATCATCAAGGCTTACTGACTATTGATTAGTCATATGCATGAGTGAGCATGTGCCAAGTCGATTCACATGAACAGTCATAGGAGGATACCACAATATCATACCAAAGTATGAATAAAACAATGCAAGCAAACATTCATATGACATGCTACCAACTATTAGCAAGCTGGAGCTAACCATAGACAATCAAGAACTACTAAGCATCCATAATGACATACACCTTACACAAACAGGCTAAGCATGCTCACAATGATGAGTATATGTACAAAAATAAAACAAACAGAGTTTGTTACCAGCCTCTTACCACACCTCGAGTTGTCTTAATCTTCATTATTGCCCTTCACTTGTGTGACTTGAATAATTAACATGAAACCAAAATCCACTAAGGACGGTTGAACCCTGCAAAGAACTCACAAAACCAGAGAATAACAACAAATATTTTTAGTGTTTTCGATTTTTTTAGAAACAAGCAAACAAAGAAAAACCAAACAAAAACAAAGCAAACCAAAGAAAGCAAAATCTTTTGGATTTTTCTTTTAAGGAAAACCAAAGCAAATAAACAAATAAACAAACCAAGAGAAACCACGAAAATATTTTTGATATTTTTGGGTTTTTAGAAAGAAGCAACAAAAACTAAAAAGAAAGCGAAACAATGGATATACAAAGAACCGACCAAACGTGATATAAAGATGAGTGTACTGTCGGTGTACCTTCCCCCAAGCTTAGGATTTTGTCCTAAGTGGGGCTCAATAGCGCAGATAGTACCCCCATGCTGGTGGGTCATCATAGGAATGATCATAGTCAGGCACCTGCGATAAAGAAGAAGACGCGCCCCAATCAAATGAGGGTTGCTGGTATAAAGACTTTACCAAGTTGGAGGGTTGAACCGAATAGTTTTCGGCATCCTCTTAAACATTCTACTCTTGTTGGGAGAGTTCCCCCACATAAGTGTGAACCTCCTCCTCCGTAAGTGACCATCCTTACCTGTTATCAAAGTTAAACAAAGGAGGTGCATGCAAATAAACTATTTTCTCAGTCCTACCCTTTCTCCGACCTTGCTGGGCAAAATATAATTCATATGGAAAACTTCTCACATTAGCCCCCAAGGAAACAAAACCATGATGAATCATGGATTCAATATCAAGCCTCTCTATGGGGAACTGAAAATCTAAATAATGAGGCTCTAAACCATGGAAAGCTAGCAACCTAGAAGCAACGAGACCTCCACAAATTCCACCCTTCTCACGGTTGGTGGTGAGACGGTGAGCTATCAAAGTACCCAAACTATAAGAACTATTCCTATTCAGAGCAGCTGCAATAAAAGCTAGATCAAAAGAAGACAACTTTCTAGCAGTCTTTCTAGCAAGAACACACTTGGTAATGAAATAGGAAAAGTATCTAATAGCTGGGAGCTGGATGTTCTGAATTTTACCACTTTCCTTTGAGAAGTCGAAACCTTGGCAAATATCAGCATACAAATCAACAAGTGACTTGTGCCTCTCCTTGATCTTCTCACAAGATCCCCACTGAGGTACTCTAATTGCTGCACAGAAATCAACAAAAGTCAGGTCGACAGGTATATTATATATTTTGTAATGGACCATGGGATTAGAAGTAGACCAAGTGAACTGGAAGTCCTGCACAAAAGCCATGGTTAGCTTAACATATTGGATTGGTTCACCTTCAACAAAGTGCTACAATCCTGCATTTGCAACCAAAGTTTGGAAATCTTGGAGGATCCCCGCAGCTCTCATAAATTCATGGCATGGATATATGGAAGGAAAAACTACCTCCTCACGATGAACCCTCATTGGCTCATGCACCATCAAGTCATATTGATTCAGTGGATAAGCACTCATCTTCCTTGCAAGGAGCAAACCCTCCAAAAATCAGCACTTGAGATGGGCTGAACAAGAAGATCAAAAATCGGGAGCAAGAACAACAAGAACTCGAGCTTGAGCAAGTTTTCCGGTGTTTTTCGGGAGAGATAAAGAAGGTGGATTTGAGGAGGCATCCTGGAGGGGCCCAGGTGGGCCAAACCCCCCTAGGCGCCACCCCTAGGTAGGCCGCGCCTACCCTGGGTTTGGTGGCCTGGGGTGGCCCCCTGGGTCACTTCAGGTGTCTCTTTGCCCCTTTTTTCGAGGAAAAAATTATTTTGAATTTTCTGGGATTTTTCGGGAAACTTTATTTTTGGCCAATTTTCAGGGTATGAAAATTAATTTTCTCGCAGAAACAGCTTTTTTAGAAGAAGCAAAAGCAACCCAAAATCCAAACTACAGCAGCTCTAAGAAACCCAAACAAGCAAACAACTAGCAAAACTAAAGCTAAAGCAAAGACTAGGAAGGAGAAAGGAAAACGAAAGCAAGTATAACCACAGTGGAAACATTATTTTGTTCATTAAAATCCTTTTGTTAACAAGGTTGATCAAGTCTTGTTACCAAAACAATCTTATATGAAGAAAAACTTTGCATTCCACAAGGTGATTATGTTACCTCATACTTGATAGCAATGGTCCCAATCATAATAGTTTCAAAATTTTCTTGTGGAATGGGACAATATATTTCTCCAACCTTAATGCCTTCAACTTTTTCAATAGAATGGAGGCAATAGCTCTTAACAACCTTCTTGGGAAAGTAGATAGTGTGCTCTTTGTCATTAATATTGAATGTTACTTTTCCTTGATTGCAATTGATGACAACACCTGCAGTATTAAGAAAAGGTCTCCCAAGAATAATAGACATATTATCATCTTCAGGCATTTCAAGCACAACAAAATCAGTTAGAACCATGCAATTATGAGCAACATGAACAAGAACATCCTCACATATACCAACAGGAATAGTAGTTAACTTATCAGCCATTTGCAAAGAAATATCAGTTGGTATCAACTTTTCTCGCTGGAGTCTCTTATAGAGAGAAAAAGGCATAACACTAACTCCAGCTCCCAAATCACATAAAGCAGTTCTAACATAATTATTCTTAATGGAGCAAGGAATAGTTGGTATACCTGGATCACCAAGTTTCTTTGGAACCTTACTATTGAAGGAATAATTAGCAAGTAGAGTAGAAATCTCCTCATTAGGAATCTTCCTTTTATTAGAGACAATATCCTTCATATACTTTGAATAAGGAGGCAACTTAATAGCATCAGTCAAAGGAATTTGCAAGAATAAAGGTTTCATCCACTCACAAAACTTGTTGTAGTGTTCCTCCTCCTTTGACTTGTGTCTCTTTCCTGGAAAAGGCATGGGTTTCTGCACCCAAGGTTCTCTCTCTTTACCATGTTTATTAGCAATAAAATCTTCCTTAGTGTACCTAGTGTTCTTAGTGTGCTTCTCAGGTTCTTCCTCACCTTCCTCCTTATCAGGAGACTCATTTTTATCATTACCACTCTCAGTCTTAGCATCAGAGACAGATATACTATTAGGATCTACAGCAGGTTCAAGTGGTTCCTCAACTATCTTATGTTTCTTTTTCTTTCTCTTACAGGGACTACCACTATCCTCACCTTGTTGGGAATCCTGCTATATTCTTTTAGGGTGTCCTTCGGGATATAAAGGATCTTGAGTAGCTATACCACTCCTAGTTCTAATTCCATAAGCATGTTTATCTCCTGAAGCATTAACTAGCATATCCTTTTGTACCTTAGCAAGTTGATCAATTTGGGTTTCAACCATTTGAAAGTGTTTACAAAGCATTTTAATATCATTAGAAGTTCTTTCCACAATATCTTTCAACTCATGGATAGCTCTAGAGTTTTCCAATAAATGATTCTGAACTTGTTTATTAAAATACCCTTGCTTAAGAATAAAAGTGTCAAGTTCCTCTAAACATTGATCAGGAGGCTTACCATAAGGAATATCACCTTCATCAAAGTGTTGGAGAGAGTGTACCTCAATAGTATATGAATGGGGAATTGGCTTACATAATTCTTCTATAGGAGGTAGATTCTTCACATCTTCAGCTCTAATACCTTTCTCCTTTAGACACTTCTTAGTTTCCTTCATCACTTCATCATTTAATGCAATAACTCCCCTCTTCTTTGTTGTTGGTGTTGGAACTGGTTTAGGAACAACTGGTTCAGGAGTAATAGGCTCAGGTGTATTCAGCTCGGTTGAAGTCCAATCATCATAATTTTTATTTATCTTGGTCATTAATTCTTTAGCATCTGTAGGAGTCATTTTCATGAAAACACAATCAGCAAAGCTATCTAGGTAGGTCCTATAATCATCAGTTAGTACATTATAATAAAGATCAAGAAGCTCATTCTTAGGTAATGGACATCCAGGATGTGCATGAATCAAGGCACAAAATCTTTTCCATGACTCGGGTAATTTCTCTTCTTCTCCCTGTTTAAAATCAAAAAGATTCTACAAAGCAGCATGTCTAGCACTAGGAGGAAAATATTTCTAAAAGAAAGAAATAATCAAGCAATCAGGGCTATCAATGGAACTAGGAGGTAATCTATTAAACCAAGCCCTAGCTTCTCCTTTTAGTGAAAAAGGGAAGATCTTAGCAACAAAGTACTTGCGCATCTTAAAATCATCAGAGAACAAAGCACTCATAGTAGAAAGCTCATTCATATGAGCCACAACACTCTCATTTTCAGTACCACAAAAGAGTTCTTTCTCAACAATATCTAAATAAGATAAATCAAGAGAGAAATCATAATCTTCATCTTTAATATCTATGGGAGAAGTGGCAAACTTAGGATCAGAGGACATCTTAGGCATAATAGTACGTCTAGCAAGGAGACTCTTCATAGCACTAGTACCATGTGTGTTTCGGCACTCTTCAACAAAATCATCAGTGAACTCAATGTAACCATCATTAATATCATAACTCTCACTAGCCTCAGGTGAGATAACATGTGTAACAGTGTCTTTACTAGGAGTTTCAGTATTTCCTAGACTAGCCATAGTAGCATCTAGAAAAAGACCTAATGAACCACTCGCATCAAGCACAGTAGAAGTAACATCATGAGCATCAAAAGCAGTTTCAGACTCAGCAGTAGTAGCAGTGTGTGTAGCATGAGTATGTGGTGGTGGTGTGACAAGCTTACTTATAACAGACGGTGAATAAAGAGCAGATGAGGTGTTTAGGACTATACCTCTTCTTGTAGTGGATGGTAAAATAGGGAACTTTCCATCACGAGACTTCCCCATGATGAAGGAGTAGCAGTGAACAATAATAGATCCAAGTGAACTTACAAATAAAGCTATGCTCCCCGGCAACGGCGCCAAAAAATAGTCTTGCTGACCCACAAGTGTAGGGAATTGCAACAGTCTTCGCGGGTAGTATTACCCAATTTATTGATTCGGCACAAGGGGAGCCAAAGAATACTTGCAAGCCTTAACAATTGAGTTGTCAGTTCAGCTGCACCTGGAAATAGTTCTTGCTCACAGAAGTTTATCAGTAGCAACAGTTTATAGTAGCAACAGCAAAGCAACATCAGCAGTAACAGCAACAATGAAACATGAGCAATAGTAACAGTAACGATAACAGTAGGATTCAAGTGTGGTAGGCATAGGGATGGATGGACGGGCGTTGCATGGACGAGTCTAAACATGTAACTTCAAGAACTAGGGCATTGCAGATAAATAATAACAAGCATCCAAGTACTAAACAAACCTAGGCATGTGCTCCAAATATAGTCATACGTTATCACAATGAGAACTTGCACAACATCTTCTGTCCAGCCAGCCCGTGGCAGCGGAGCCTCTAGGGAACTACTGGCAATTAAGGTGCTCCTTTTAATAGAGCACCAGAGCAAACCATTAACACTCCGTGAACACATGTGATCCTCACACCACAGCCATCCCCTCCGGTTGTCCCAATTATTGTCACTTTGGGTCCTTTGGATCCGGACAATGATATGTGTACACAACTTGCAGATAAGATCATAAACAATACTATCCTAATGATTCAATAATAAGTTCAGATCTGAGATCATGGCACTCGGGCCCTAGTGATAAGCATTAAGCACAACAAGTTGCAACAAAGTCAAATAGCACTAATAGAGATACTAGGCACTATGCCCTAACAGATCTTATTCGATTACATGATAGAACTCATCCAATCCCTACCATCCCCAAGCCTATAGCCGGGATTACTCACTCATGGATGAGGGAAACATCGGTGGTTGATGGAGATGTGTTGGTGATGACGATAGCGATGATCCTCTCCAAATTCCCCGCCCCGACAAGGTGCCAGAACGGAGTTTCTGGATTCTAATCTTGGTTTCTGGTGGCAACGATGGAGCGGAACTCTTTCTGGAAAACTATCGAACCCCCCTCGGTTTTTAGGTCGAAAGGCAACTTATAGGCGCATAGGGAGGCCGAGGAGCCGCCTGGGGTGGCCAAACCCCCTCCAGGCGCGGGGTCTGGTGGGCCCACGCCTGGGGTGGGTCTGGCCCCCCCAGGCCTCCTCTCTGTCTCCCCTTCTGGATCCGTGGATCTTCTGGTGAAAAATAGTTTTTGGCATATTTTTCGGAATTTTTCCTGATAGTTCATTTTTTGCACAAAAACAAGACACCAAGGTAATTCTGTTGAAAACAGCGTCAGTCTGTGTTAGTTATATCCAAATCACACAAGTTTAGATAAGGAACAATAGCAAAGTGTTCGAGAAAGTAGATACGTTTTGGACGTATCAAGCAACTTGCTCCCATCTATGGAAATTAGTCCGCAGCTTCCTGATCTACAAAAGAAAGATAAATTATCCTCGGAACTAAAAGGAGAACAATATATGGTACCTCTGAGTTGCCCCATCGTCCACTCCTTCCTTTCATGGATTATCATTCCCGCTGAACACCATCAACGTATCTTTGTTTCTTTCTTTCTACAGGAGGGCGGCAAAGAGGTATGGCGGTTAACAGACATGGATGGTTCCTCGGGTATGTTCAGGTGACGGGGATGTCACGCAACAACCATTATTCCATTGAGATTGCAGAAGGTAATATACTCATGTAGTCTCTACAGCTGAAACTAAATACACTAGATATGAAAGCATTATATTAATATGTTTTTGTATATTCTTCATTTGTACCGCATATGCACATTCTTCTATGTAAACCAAATTATTTTTACATAGCGTCTTACGGCATGTTATCCTGAGTATTCACTATCCAGTGCTTATAGGTTGAGTGCTATTTGCCTTTTATATCCATAGGCAAGGAAGATTGAGAAAAATATTCCGCGAAGGTACATGGTAGCTTTCTGCAATGTGAAGTCCTACAAGGTAGGTTGCTTTATACCTTTTCGCTATGTTTATAGTAACTCTATTATCAAAGCACGGAATGATATTCAGCTTTCTTGCTTTCAGTGGCATGTTGCGTATACATTGCTACTGAACTTGGACTGGTTTGATTGCATGCCTACTCGGTTGGAAATGATGAGAGTGATCAACATAGCTACTGAATTCAGGTGTGTAGATAAATTTACTTCTCTCATGCAATTCCTGACTTAATCATGTATTAGAATATCTCGGTCTATTAGAGTAAGAAAATAATGATCTACAATAATTTCTTACTAGACTATGATATATAATATGATTTTGCAACAGGAAGCAGAGAGATGTAGAAAAGAGGACGAGCAATCGAAGAGGGATAGCAGTGGCAAGCACATCAACATCACTAAGCACAACCACTATTATGAGGTATTCTCTTTTCTCTACTAATCGAGTAGAACGATGTGTCGGCGGCACTGGCAACAAGCTCCATTGTTTCATACTAATCATAGGGAGAACCACAAAGCGGCCTTGACTGTGGCAGAACCATGGGTTTATTGGCGGTGCACCATGCACCTGCAGGCTGGCCAGGCAGCAGTAGTCGATCGCGGTGATCCTGTGACGACGGAGAGCACCTCCACCGAGTTGTAGGGTTGTATCTTCTCATGCAAACTCCATCATTAATCATCAGCTAGAGATGCCTACCGACAATGTCGTGTGAGGTGAGAAAGATTCTTACAACTACATGCTGAACATATGTGCGCATGATTCATATAATAATTTTTATGTATACTCTTTTGTATAGACTGTCATAGTTTCCCTATCAACTCTCTTGCAGCTCTACAAAATTCAGTTCTAGCCGTAGGCGCTAGCTTATGACCATGCAAATAGGTTAGCAAGCCATCCCCTACCTTCATTATCTCCTTTTCTACCGTTGTTGATGTACATGTAAGTTTAGGTCTTATTTTCCACTATTTTGTGTCATATTTGGATTTGCAGGCTACTCTCTGTCTATGCACATATCATAATGGAGCATCAATTATCTGAATTTGAGCCATGTATTTTGACCTCCTGAAGGTAAAGCTTTATCCGTGTTCTTTGTTGATGTGTTTTAGGTCAATGTTCTACACTACACGAGATACGATGATGGACCGACTCATGGCTCTGCTCAAGGTTTGCCAAAGATAGCGCAACGTATACATGGTTTTCTTGACTGTGGCTGGCGCCAGTGTCGACCAACACAATTGACCAGCACATAATTCTGGACTGGCTGAGGTGTGTGTCTCTTACCTGCTTCTACTATACTATTGTACTCTGAATTGGTTACGCAGTCATGATAGGAGAGCTATCGTATTTGCGTGCTTCCTTCCAAGGCGTCGATATGTATATTTATTTCTTATAAATTTACAAATTATTTCTCATGTTTTCTCTCTGAGCTCTACCTATTTTAGATTATATAGTATATTATTCCAAACATATTATTCCAATGAGCAGGTGCTTGTTTTGTTTGGTGGATTTGCTTGCTAGCTTCTCTGTATTCTCAATTTACTGAAATTCTTTGTAGTAATCCGCAAGGAGCAGCAACACTAATAAGGAAGCCTTTAGGATCCAGCAGAGGAAGGTGGGCAAGCAACGCATCGTCGTCGTTCTCACCTCAGTCTCATTGTACATCCTCTGTATAAGCTACTGCACTATTTGTGTCTTTATGTTCTTTAAATCTACCTGATGTCATATTTTATTGTTCTCTGTCTTTTAATTCTTTCAAAAGTTAAATGAAGTTTCAGTGGCATTTGTTTAAAATAAGATAGAGTGATTGAATTGCTGAATTCATATGTGTTTGCTTTTAGTTCTTCTGTGAGCGTTTTGTGTTGTACTGCTAACATGATTTTTCCCACTGATTTGGCATTCAAGTGTGGCGGGTGAGGCAACCATAATAGAGACCTAAGCGCATGCTTCTCAGACACAACGCTAAGGATCCCTTCGGTGAGCGCTTCGCTTTTGCGTCCTCATTTTAACTGATGTCGAGTACAAATATGAGTTAGTTGTGGTGGGCGTGTACTAATTCGAGCCTCTCTATTGGTTTATGCTTATGAGCAGGAACCAGATGATTGGCAATGCCATGAGGTGGTAGGAGGAGCATAGATGAGTTACTGCAGTGTCCTGGTGACGTCGAGTACATACCATTGTGTGTTTTCCTTTCTCACACGCTTAATGCTGCTACTCCTTTGACCACTTTTTTCACAAGTTGCATCTTAGAAATAGTAATTCAATCTTTGATGCAATAGATCATACTATTGATACCTATAATGTGCATGTTATTGCTTTAGTGGAAACAATTATGAGTTATGCTAAAACCATATTATGCAGGTACCGAAAAATTGTGCTCAGGGAATTTAAGTGTTCATCTCCTTATACTCTGTTTCTGCTGCTGATGTGCACCTCACTTACCTATGTGAGACGATTACTATTGGTACCAAAAATGTGCATGTTATTGCTTTAGTGGAAACAATTATGAGTTATGCTAAAACCATATTATACAGTACCAAAAAATTGTGCTCAAGGAATTTAACTGGTCATCTCCTTATACTCTGTTTCTGCTGCTGATGTGCACCTCACTTACCTATGTGAGATGAGTACTATTGGTACCTATAATGTGCATGTTATTGCTTTAGTTGAAACAATTATGAGTTATGCTAAAACCATATTATGCAGGTACTAAAAAATTGTGCTCAGGGAATTTAACTGTTCATCTCCTTATACTTGGTTTCTGGTGCTGATGTGCACCTCACTTACCTATGTGAGACGAGTCTTCAATTCCAAAATGGTCCCCACCTCCGGAGAGTAATGTGGACGCTGCTATCCTTCCATGGTCATATGGGATCAGGGATTCTTATCGCAGACCACATTGGGTGCTTGTTTATGGCAATATGTTCTTTGTTTGAGTGGTTTCATTTTCTGAATTGGCTGAAGCTAAAGCTGCTAAACATGCTACATATTTCTTTGCACAAGAACATGGCTTTGGCAATGTTATCCTTTCGTTAGATTGCCTGTCACTCATTTAAAAAAGGAATGACCATGCCTATTAGGGAAAAAACTAACAAAAACTCCAACTGCCATTGTGGTTTGTGATATTAAGAAGACATCTTCTAGATTTGCTTCTGTATTTGTTCATGAAAGTAGACACTATAATAGGGCAGCCAATGTCCTAACCAGATCCACTAAGCATGTGTCAGGTGTTGTGTGGGTTAATGAGTCTCTGGATCTTATTCGAGACATTATTTTTAATGAACTTCATATCTTAAATTAATAGAACGCTGCCCAACGAGTAAAAATAATGATCTGTGTGTTTAACATTTTATACTTTGAAGTGCAGTGGGTATAATGTTTATTCATAGGCTAATTTATGTAGTATTATAACATTTTTTGTATCTTTGTATGTGGTGATTATCTCAAATCAGTATTGAGATGGCAAAACATATTTTTTAAAGATTGGTGTTGAGTAATTCAGGTTTCTGCTTGTCTTACCTCCGAAGGTTATAGATGTGGGATGTTACAAATTAGGTGGAGTTTTTCCTCAATAGAATGTAAACACACGGAGAATATAAGTGCAGTATGAGCACAATCACAAACAATTATGGTTGTTGTATCTGTTACAAACCTCAGTAAGCAAAATATGTTCGGATTCCTTTACAAAAATAGGTCAGGTTGATGGAAGTTTATACATTTTTACATATGTCCGGATTTGCATGATGAATTGTTTCCACCCGTCGTATATCTTTTTTTGGTAAATGGTATACAAGTGGAATGCGCTCAAACCCTGGTTTGAGGTTTGAGTACGAATATAAGTTATAGGCATGGAATGTCCATCCCTCCAAGTGAGTGTCAATATACTATACATCGACTATTTGGAGATTGTGCTTTGATGTTTGTACCCGTTTAGAACTATGTTTACCGTTAAGACAACATTAGAAAAGCCAAATTCGTTACTCGCACTAGTGGCATAGTCGAAAACACTGGTGAATCATCCATGTTGGCCTCGCCATGTCAAAATAAGATACATGCGGCGTGGCTAAGCGCGCTTTTACATCTAGTGTTTCTTAATTCTATTTATGGAGCCACCACAGCTTTCTCTCCCCCATTGTGGTTGCTTATCTCGCTCCTCTCCCCACTATAACTCTCACTCCATTTCGCAAGAAAATAAATATCTCAGCTGAACTCCATCTCACCATGGTTGGTTCACTCTCTCTCTGGATGCGGTCATTAACAATAGATCATTCACATTTGATCTATTGAACAAGATCTTGATCTATCGGATGATAACTTAGTGGATGACTTGTACGTGGAAGACACATTCTATCATGTCGACCATTGTTATCGCTGTCGAGCCTAACGCACTCACCCACGTCGAGTCCCGCACCTCGCCAATGGTTTGTTTGGTAAACACTTATTTCAAACGCATGGGTAACAAAGCCGATGCAACGTCGAAAAGGTACAAGTGGCAAGTGACTGTACGAGATTGACATGTACTTTCCAAACCTCCTCGATGTTGTGTCTGTCACCCCGCCACGCTAATTATTACACGCGCCGTGTTGCCCTCATGAGCAGCGTTTTCTCCCCGTCGGCTCGGGACAGGGATGACGATCCTCACAATCCCTTTGTCAATCCATCACAGGTTTGGCTGGCGATAAAGCCTACCACCGATACAGCATGTGGATAGTTACTCCAACGTACTCCCTCCGTTTCAAAATATAAGATGTTTTAGGTTTGTGAAGAAAATAAATCTAGACTTGTTTTAGTATGTAGATTCACTCAACTTTGGGATGAATCTATATACTAAAAGAAGTCTAGATTTATTTTCTTCACAAATCTAAAACATCTTATATTTTGAAATGAAGAGAGTACGTGCTTGATGTGGCATACCGGGCGAGGTCTCTGCGTATTTCCCTTTCCTCTGGTGTCGTCTTAATTAATCTCCTGCTACTATGTGGCCATGAAGCCTGACGGTAACAAACTTTTTACCAATCTCATCTCCTTGCATGGAATTTTCGTTGAAGAAACGGGGAGCAAGAAAGTTATATTGCTTTTTTTTTGCGAAATAGGTACTCCCTTCGTTTAGAAATATAAGATGTTTTAGGTTTGTGAAGAAAATATATCTAGACACCTTTTAGTGTATAAGTTCAAATGAATCTAGACATTAAAAGGTGTCTACATACATCTCATTTACAAACCTAAAACATCTTATATTTCTAAACGGAGGGAGTATATTGCTTCTGGATAGCTAGTGTGGAGAGACCCTAGTACGAGAGTTTTCTCATTGGCCGTGTCGGCGAGAAAATAGGGAAAAACACCCGAAAAGCACGGGAAAAATAGACCATTATATTTGAAAATATGGTGTCAAATATTATACACAAGTACTTTCCAATTGCATAATGCCACATTAACGATTTATCCTCTACCCATTTTTTGTTGACCACCATGGAAGCATATCTAGCTATATTTCTTGTCTCGCCAATCCTATCACCTTACAAAAAATTCACGTCACTTACCTTGTTTTCTTCAACTCTTATAATAAATTCATGAAAATTTAGAAAGTTAGGGATACTTAAAAAATTACAAAATAATATGGATATGAAAATCCAAATATAGTTCAGAATGACATATTAAAGCTTGTATTGAATTTTTCTTTGATTTTTTTAAGAAATATTTCTGTTTGATTTTCATTTTTTCCCCTTCATTATCAAGTCTTGTGAGGTGTGAACTTATACATACCTCACCCCCTTTCACTTCTTTTTCCCTTGCAAAAAAATGAGACAAAATAATCGCTTCCTTTTCTGTTTGAACGATCCTTGTAAAGGGAGGAGCAAGCCCCTCTATTTTGCTCGAGAAGGCGCAAGCAACCTCGATGAGCACCCAGGCGTGCCGTTCGTCACCATTTTCCTCAGAAATTCCTGACGAGGCGTTTGTCTTAGAGGCCTTCATAGGACAGCATTCTCCGCACACTGTCTTGTTGCCCGACACTAATATCTCTCGATAATGCCTTCTCATCTGTCCCTTATCTTCTTCCCAATTTACTACACAAATATACATCAATCAAAGGTACAACTTATTCAAACGAGATCCGACTTGTGTGAAGAGTGTTGCAACCTATTGGTGTCGTGGGGGCGGGGGCGGTAGTAGTAACGGACTGCCTGGAGTGTGTGGTGCCGTTTAGTAGCCGAAGCCAATGGGTTCGTTCCCGCCACTGCTGTTGTTGCTTTGGCAAGCTTGGTGGCGCCCTGTTTCCGACCACGTGAGTAGCTCCGTCGGGCTGCAGATGATGAGGACACCAGAGCAGTGCACGATGCTAGTACGACCAAAGCTCGAAGGGAATAGAAGTAAGTTTAGTATGTGGACAGAATTAACGTCGTCCTTTCGAAGAACTCTGAGCAGAGCATGTGTGGATTACAGAGGCAGTGCGGCAGCAAGAATCATGCAGTTCCCTGAAGACATGCTCCCGCGCGTTCTTCTTCCTCCTGGGCGTGTGCCGGCAGTGGCGCGAGGCCATCAGCATGCTTGCGGTCGCCATCACACTCACCTCACCGGTGTCGCGAGCAGCGGTAGGGTCGTCTTGACCGTCTTTGTCGCAGTTCTGCTGGTGATCCTTGCACATTGTTCCTGGAGGTCACGATGAAGTAGCGACTGGAGACCTATTTTATACAGAGGAAGATGTGTAAGGATTGCGCGTCAGTGTGCAATGAAGCGGTCAAACCAACAGATATAAGCAGGTTGCCATCCACTACCTCATACTCCTACTGCTGCTGAAATTGGCATTACACGCGTGCCATAGCGTGCCAAAATCCAAGGATCGGCAATATAACAGCGAGGAAATAGATCAAGCCGGTGGCGTGCAGTGGTGCAGACTGTGCTGCTCGTTGGCGTAAGCCGAAGCCGAGTACAAGGAGCACGCAATGTCGGTGCAGCGTCGCGCTAGGCTGTGGGATCGCATGCCTTTTTCACAGCTGGGCCGATAAGAGGAGCGCCCCGTCCTCACCTTTGACACCGTCGAGAAGACCTGGACGTGGTGCCGGTATCCGTGGCTTCCGCGAGTGAGCTCGGAGCGGATAAGAGGTCGCGACGTTGCGGCCTTAGGCCCTGCTTGTTTCACTGTAATTTAGGTCAAAACATCCGTTTTAATCGGAGTCCGATAAATTACAGCCCAACACCACTGTTAGCACTTGGTTGGCTGTTTTTTTCCCCTGCTAATCGTTTCCCGCCTAATTACAGGTGAAAACTTCATGGACGTGCGGGGGTCAGTCAACTCGACAGACGAGAGCCGTTTTCCGGTCTCGGCACATCCCGACAAACTGTATTGGCACTTGGTTGACCTTTTTTTCTCCCTCCGAATCGTTTTCTAGTGCCTGGCTACAGAATTTGGGGGTTTGGTTTGGTGTCGCTTTCGAGCCCTTGTCGAGTTAGAGGCTAGAGTTTGGTGCTGATTTGATGAGAAATGGAGGAATTTCTGGTCTCTATGGCGTTCTGTTGTAGGATTTGGCGTATTGCTGTAGAGTTTAGCCTCGCAGCTTCGTGATTGATGGTTTCCACATGTAGTAGAACGAGTAGAACGACTGATTTGACCAACTAGCTGGGTTCTTGCTGATAGAACCAAACTTATGTAGCTTGTAGCTTTTCTTTTTTCTTGTTTTAGCAGCTGCACTTGTCATGCATGGTATATTTATGAGACAAATTATCTTATTTTCCTAAAGTTAGGGAAATAAGAAGACAAGCTACTACTTGTTGCATGCACCTAAACTATGTGTCTCCTCTCTTGGATGGATTCAATTCTTAAATTCTTAAATAAATGTGATGTTCTTGGTATCTAATATTGATTTCTTTAATTTAGGATGCCAAGTTCAAGTCTTCAGAAGTCCATGTGAGTTCAAGTCTTCAAAAATCCATTTGAGTTCAAGTCTGTTGAACAGCTATTATTTGTAATATTTAAGTAATCTATTTTGTTGTCGATCTAAAAACTGAATCTTGTATTCATGGATAACTGTTAAAATATGATCTGAGATTTTTTTTATGTAAGTTAACTTTCACTGCTCATATATGTTGTATTGTGCATGTTGAAAGATTCAACTTTTAGGAAATAGAGGACTAGCTTCATGTTTATATTTAATTACCTACCAAAAATACAGGTATATTAATTAGAAAAGCTAACCTCTATATAATTTACTTTCAATGGACCGTGCACCTGTGCACGTCCAAATCCCTCCGTAACCAGACCGGAGCCGAAAACGAAACAGGTGCACGTCCAAATCCCTCCGTAACGAGACCGGAGCCGGAAACGAAACAGGTGTCCCAAGCGGGGCCTTAATCTTGAGCCACCGTGCGTCTAGCTCGTCCTGTTCTGCGCCGATGGACAGACAGCGCGTTGCCGGGCTCGCAGAGGACATTTTCTTTCGTCGTCTTCATCAACGTTGTACTCTAGCTAGGGTCTCCAACTCGCAGACACTATGGAAGACTTAAAAAGTGGATTTGCAGGTGTATCACACATCGCGTAGGAGAGACGAGTATTTTGGCGTTTGTTGCAACAACGAACACCGCATGTGTGGCAATTTGTGTGGTTTGGTGGCATAATTAGCGGTAAAAAGATATGGAATGGACGAGAGAGCAGCCAGCGGGCGGTAAACTTAAGAATTTTGAATTATCGTTGATGTGTAACATAAAGTTTGTTAAGATAAAATAAGGTTTGTTATCCGAAGTTTGTTATCTGATGCTTTTTTATTTAGGCGTGGAGTTTGTTGAGGTGTAACATTTTTTTTAGTAATTTCTTAAAGTGTGACACTAGACATTCACAGATTTAAAAATAATACTACTCCCTCCGTTCCAAAATAGATGTCTTATGTTTGTTAAAATTTGGATGAATTTTAGGACGGAGGGAGATTTTTGATTAATGAAATACTCTCTCTATTCTAAAATATAAAATGTTTTAACTTTTTTCGGAACACATGTATGTAAACGTTCTTAGTGTGTAGGTCCACTCATTTTGTTCCAAAATTAAACTAAAGAATGTTTAGATACATATATTTAAAAAACCTAAAACATCTTATATTTTTTTAAAAATAGAGATCTAGGTTGCTCAAAAAAAAAAGAGTGCTACCCAGCTTCGCTGCGCCCCATCCTGATTTTTTTGGCGATTAACTAACCACGCGGGAGCGAGATAAGCGACAGGAAAAACGATCGCGTGGGCATACAGGACAAGCAGCATGAAAAAGATCGCGCGGGCAGACGGGGCAAGCAGCAGGAAAAACTATTTTTGCTTAGATACATGTAATCTCTATATCTAAGGGCATGTATAATGCGGTGATATTAGTCTTTCATTACGATTGCCACGTCGAATTTTTGCTTAGTTGGAAGAGAGAAAACAAAGAAATAGAAGGTTGTCTTCCCTTAGTTAAGGGATGATCTCTTAAAAATAAAAAAAGACTATTTTTCTCTATTGTATTTTATGTCTTCTCTTATCAACACAATTTCTTACTATAATTAGTTAATTCATATTAATTCTTAGAGATGACAATAAGAGATAACTCATTGTACAACTTATTTTTAGTACCATCTCTAGATTACGTGAAGGGCTAAAAGAAAACCCACCTTCTCTAGCATTGAACATGCCCTAAAAGAACACCTCACTGCCTAATTTTCCAGCCCTCTCTTGTGTCCACCTCACCTGTATTTTCACTCGGCTTGCCTGTCCCCCGTCGCTACTTGCCTCTCTTCCCGTCTCTCCCATTTTCTCCGCAAGGGCCTTGGATATGGACAACCAGACCGCATTACTCGCTAGCCCTTCCTCCTATGAAAATGAAAATAATTCTCCACTGTTTCTCTTCCCTCGTACTCTCCAACACCGCCATGACATAGGAATTCATGTCCTCAAATCCACCTATGCCCTCCTCCACATAAATGATGAAACTGCTCCGTTATGTTCAATATTAATCAGCCATAATTTTCAAGAAACTGCAAGGTTTAACTCACCCGCACCGCCTCATGTTCTAAAAAGACCCCTGGTGCTGTCATGGACTACGAACACCCCCGCCTGCTCACGTCCATCTCTTGTAGGGGTATCCACTCCGGTAGTTGTCCGCTCCAGCTTCTCCTTTCCCCTTTCATTTTTATCACCTCACTCATGTTTGTCAATTTGTAGGTTGCTCAGCCGCTCGAAAGCTACTTGACATTTTGAATGTCCCAATTGCAGTGGAATTTTATTGGATTCTGGCTACTACTTTGATTGAATTTCTTATTGATTCTGAGGGCTGGTCGCTCAAGCAACGAGGATCATCATGTTTACGCCCACACTGGACAACAGTACCTACTTAGATTGGTAAACAATCCTTCATATGTTATACTTAACTTGTAATTTACATTTAATTAGCACATGCATCTTCTATTTCCTTACTCTTTCTTGTGGCATATATTTGTGGAATTTGCTCCCCTAGAATCTTCCATCAAATATATTTGTTAAAACATATTGGCTAAGGAGAAAATATGGTTCGCTTTCCATTTACTGCAATATGGTTCGCAATGATGGAAAACCCTGAAAGTTCTCAAAATCCCGCAAGACGTCATGGTAGATGCACTCATGGACATGCACGCCATCAATCACAACCAGTCGTCGCTCCTGAACCAAACCATTCCGCTTCTTCCAATAAGTGACGCCGACCTACACAACTTTGGAATGGAAGTTTGTTAGGGTCAATATGTCCCTTCAAATCTTCATTTCTGCCTAATAACGATCACACTTCAAGCATGTATAACAAAACTTTCAGTACACCGGTAGTAAAATGAGGAATCTCTAATCAGTTTTGCTAACAAAAAATTTAACATTCACCCAGAACGGTAAACTCTTATTATTTTTGTGGTCGAACTCTTAACTGGTCATGATATCTGACACCCATGGGAGGATTTCCTGACCAATTGGTGAGGTTTTGGACTTTTGAGATGAACGATTTAATTGGATGCTTATATTTTCTGTATTTGCTATTTTCTGGTGACAAACACTAGGAACATTGAGTGGTCCTGCATCGTTTGATGGTCAGTTGTGATTGTGATACATCAACAGAATATACTTTAGGACCTGAGAGGGAGGTGCTGACCAAGACATTTGTGCTTCTCCAGCGGCCATTAATGCCGTCTCAAAACGCAACTCCTCTGCTGCAATTTATACTACTTCCTTTGCTCACGTGCCTTGGCATCGTGAGCTTTGGTGTGTGCAGAACAGAAGTATGTTTGTTGTTCTTGCACGCAAAAAAACGCTGCTAATTAATGTATCAAAAAATTAATCAACACTAAAATGATGCTAAAAAGCCTGAGTTAAAACGTTCATTTTAAAGTTGCTGTAATGTATAATGTCTTACCCAATTTAAGGCATCAGAACATCCCTCTATCTAACAAGAATGGTCCTAATTCATTTAGTCATATCAAAATACAGATACAACTTTAAACCCACATGCTTCTCCCGTCAGTGATACATGCAGCGACTAGGAGGCCAAAACAGGTACTACTCAGTCAACCATCTACATTCCTATTTATATTTCACATTGGTACCTTCATGTTTCTTTCTATCCAGCACAACAATGAGCCCCGTCGCGCAACAATGGAGCATGTCATGTGTGTACTTCCATCCTCGGCATATCGACCGATAGAAGCTAGCAAGATGTATATCGAGGCAATATACAAACTCAAGGACATAATAAGAATGCTAATTAACCAGGGTCAACACATGCACGGGATGCTCCGAACACATGGATAATTAACCAGTTAATCGGTTGATAACTATAGTATAAACACATGGATAAATATACAACTACTGGGTTGGTAATTATATAATAAACACATCGGTAACTCTATTAGTATAGGGTTGGTAACTATTAGCTGGAAGGATAGGGTAACTAATTTTACTTCTGGTGATAACTATACTCTCAACACATGGGTAACTCCACGAAATAATGGATGGATAACTATTGCGTTCATAAATGGATAACTTCATAAGTAATGGACAAATAACTATTAATAAGGGAGCATGGTAACTATATCGATATCATGGTGATAACTATACCCTAAATACATATGGTAATTCTATCATTACTAAGTTAGTAACTATTAGATAGAGGGTAGGATAACTAAATTGACTGTGTGGTGATTACTATACTATGAGTACCTACATAACTTCATAAGTAGTGGATGGATAACTATTATCGAAAGGTCAGGATAACTATATTTATTTCATGATGATAGATATAAATGAGCACCTAGGTAACTTCATAACTAATGGGTGGATAACTATTACCTAGAGGACATGGTAACTACACCTGATTAGGTGATGATGGCTATACCGCAAACACCTAAGTAACTCTACTCTAAACACCTGGATAATGATACGTCGACAACGTATCTATAATTTTTGATGCTCCATACTTGTTCTGTATTGCTTTGTCTATATTTTGAGGTGTTTTTATATCTTTTTTGGAACTAACCTATTAACAAGTTGCCACAGTGTCAGTTGCCTGTTTTCTTCTATTTTTGGTTCCAGAAAGGCAGAAAAACAATATTCTCGGAATTGGATGGGGTAAAAGCCAAAGTTATTATTTTTCCCGGAGCAACACGGAACCACAAAGCAGAGCTGGAGGGGGTCCACAGGGTGGCCGCACCCCTCCTAGGCACGGGCAAGCCCTGGAGGCGCCCACAGGGGGTGTGGGCCCCTGGACCCCCACCGACCTTAATTCCTGCGCCTATAAGAATCCTCCGACCCAAAAACCCTAGGGAATCCAGAAGAAATACACGAAAACCTCTGTAGCGCCGCTGCCACCGAAGGGGAAATTCGGGGGATAGAAAGTCTATGTTCCGGCACCCTGCCGGGATGGGGAAGTGCCCCCGGAGCCATCTCCATCGATCTACATCGCCATCTTCATCACCATTGTTGATTCTCATGATGAGGAGGGGTAGTTCTTCCTCAGGGCTAAGGGCTCTACCGCTAGCTATGTGTTCATCTCTTGCTCTATGCATGATCTTGTGGTCATGAGCTTTGTAATCAAGTAGATCTACCTTGCTACTCAAGTGCTTCATTAGATCTCTGCTCTCCCCATGTGTATGAAAGTGACAACGTGCACGCCATGGTGGCACTTAGGTTTGAGTCTACATAAATACTCTTTGTGCTTTAATTGATCAATGCTTTTTCCCACGTGTGTGAAAGTGACAGCGTGCATACCGTGTGTGGAACTTTGGCTAGATTGAATATTTGTTATGAGTTATATTTGGAGTTGGATATCTCTATGAAATTGTGATGTTTGTTGGAACCATCTAGCGCTCAAGGTGACAGTGTGGGGTTATCTAGATTGGGGAAGACGGACTTTGAGGAGTGATGTTATAGCCCTACCATGGATTAGAGCAGGGTCGGCTCTGACCCATCGCGAACATGGCTACGGCCAAGGGTCCATGCACCTAGGGGGCCCATCTTTGATACCGCCCTGGCAATCTTCGTTGCTAGTAGTGATTAACGTGGATGTGCAATTTTATTCTGCTCCAATGAAAGACTAGAACAGATTGATATAGAACGGTAGGAAAGAAATAATTTATTCCTTTGTTTTCTTTTTTCTAAGAATATATCCATCTTCTTTTATTAGTATTACTTTCTCAGACCCATATTAGTTGACTCAAATTTGTCTAGATTCGAACATATCTAGCACTAAACTTGATTGGATACATTCGTATTTAGATAAATCTAATCAACTAATATGAGTCGGAGGGAGTACATTATTTTCTTAGCATATTTGTCGTTATTAGATTGAAGTTGTACATTTAAATCTATGAAAGTGAACTATTAGAAACTACATAGAACCAAAAAAATGTTTCTTCAGAAATTCGAGATGTGCCGGACAATTTTCTTGCTTCAAGTTCTAGAGACCCACTATGCCCAATTTTTGGAAGTGTCCGACAATACTACTTGTTATATTTTTCTACTTTTTTTAGTTTTTCTTACATAATCTGACATTTATTAAGTCATTAACAATTATTTATAGATATGTTAGACTAAAAATATACGATTAGAGGATAACTTTTAATAATTTTGAATGAAAAAAGACACATGTATGGCTAAATACTTAGACATGCATATGTATATGTTAGCCATAGGGGCCTATGCATTGACTTCGCACTAGGGCCTCCAAAATATAGAACCGGCCCTGGATTAGAGTGTCCAGCCAGAGAGTAGTTAAGAGTAGTATCATGAAGAGAGGATATTTATATGAGAGAGTGTTCACTAGTGAAAGTATGATCCCTAGGCCTTGTTTCTAAGCATTGAAACACCATTTGCTACTAGATCTGTTGCATGTTTGCTTGCTTCCATCTTTGTTCTGTTTGCCGGGAAGGTTTTGGTCCTTTTACTTTTCCTTCACGCCATCAGCTCTTTTCTGGCACCGTTACCCCACGTCAACAGCAAGCCAGAAGCTATTTTCTGGCACCGTTACCACTTGTATTTCATTATCTCTTTGTCGAACTAGTGCACCTATATTGGGTGCGTTGGGGACACAAGAGACTTCTTGTATCTTGATTACAGGGTTGCTTGAGAGAGATACCTTTGACCACTTCCTTCCTGAGTTCGATAAATCTTAGGTGATCCACTTAAGGGAAACTTGATGTTGTTCTACAAACCTCTGCACTTGGAGGGCCAACAACTGTCTACAAGAATGGAAGTGCGTAGACATCAGATAACTCTATCCTAAACATATGGATAACTATATATGTAATTGGTTGATAAGTATACCCTGAATACATGAATAATTGTATAAGTACTAGGTCGGTAACTATATACAAAATGCATGGGTAACTCCATTAGAACTCGGTTGGTGACTATTAGTAAGAGGGCATGGTAACTACATTGATTTTGTCATGATAAGTATTTTTGAACACCTAGGTAACTCTGCCAGAGCTGGGTCGGTAACTATTAGATAGATATTGGAGTAATTATATATATTCTGTGGTGATAACTATACAACAAATGTCTAGATAACTACATCAATATACAATGGTCCATTGGATACCTTCAATGATTGCTGGACATAATTATGCCACAACAATGGCCCATATCTACTCCGAACACCTGTATATCTCAATAACTAATTGGTGGGTAACTATTAGTTGGAGAGTAGGGGTAACTACATGATTTTGTAATTATTTCTCTAGCATGAATGTCTAGTAACTTTGTAACATGTGAGTAACTATTATCTAGAAAGCATGCTAACTATATCATTTAGTGATGATAGCTATACCATAAACAAATGGATAAATCTAAACTGAATATCGAGTTGATGATGATACCTATACCATAAACACATGGGGTAACTCCATAATTAATAGGTGGGTAACTCTCCCCTGAATACCTAGACAACTCTATACATGAAGTCGGTTTGTATCTACATCCTAAACACATGGGAACTCTATAAGTATTAGGTTGGTAATTATACCATAGATGGATAACTACATATATGATAATATCTATACCATAAACATCTGAGTAACCCATAAGTAATGGGTGGGGAACAATACCTTAAACACCTGGAAAAATTCATGCGTAGTCAGTTTGTTAATATACTCTAAACACCTAGATAACCGTGTAAGTACTCGGTTGGTAACTATACATTGACTACATGGGTAACTTAATAATTAATAGATGGATAAGTATTACCGAGAGAGCATTGTATAACTACATCTATTTGTGATGATAAATATATTATATACACCTAGGTAACTCTGTAAGTAATGAGTAGGGAACTCTACCGTGCTTACCTTGATAAATCCACATATAATTGTTTGGTAACTATACCCTGAACATTTGGATAATTTCATAAGTACTGGGCTGGTAACTATATCCTAAATATTTTGGTAACTTTATCAGTACTAGGTAGATACCTATTATCAAGATAATAGAGCAACCGTATCGATTTTGTAGTGATAACTATACCTTGAGAATATGGGTAACTCCATCAGAGCTGGGTTGGTAACTAATAAGTAGAGGTCAGGATAATTATGTTATTTTTGTATTGATAAATATATCTTAAATACCTTAATAACTACAACAATATTGGTTCGGGCATGGTAACCATATCAATTTGGTGATGATGACTATATACCCTTCATAGTTACTGGATTGGTAAATATTATTTACAGAGTGGATAACAATATTGAGTTTATACGGATAGCTATAACCTAAATACATGGGTAAGTATCACCAATATGGGCTCAAAATCACGAGGTTACCAAAATTCCCTTTTCCATAGAATAAGAATTTCGAGAAAAGTTGTTTTCCGATGTAAGTGATCTGTCGGTACAATCCTGCCTAACTAGCGAAATTAACCATGGAAAAAATGGACACTGATGTGAAACTAGAATCATTTAAAGTTTGAAAAAGTTATGTATAATAATTTATTTTCTTATAATTAGTCGATTTTCTTTCATTATTTTTGTCGCACTAGATTGGCTGGAGAAGTGTGGTAATGAATTAACTAGGTGTCCATTGATATAACACAACCAATAACCAATTCAAATGGTGCAGTGCACATACCACACATCTCTAGGAATGGGAAATACTCCCTCTGTGCTAAAAAAAAAGATGTCGCAATTTTTTTAAAATTTACATGAGTTTAGATATGTTTTAATGTGTAGATACATTCAAATTTTAACAAATGTAAGAGTACAAATATTTAATCGAATATCTACTCAGACATAGATCAACCAGTCATAAAAAGTGTGGTTTCGAGCAAACCTTTTACTACCAGTACAAACTGAACAAACTTGCATTTTGCCGGTATTAGACCTTATAACTACACAAAGGTACCATGAGCTGGCACACAAAGGAAGAGACAGCGTAACAGCATAGGATAACTCATACTTTTTTTAGATAAAAGGCATGTGGTCTGGCTTTATAAATAAAGCCCCATAGAACCAAAGAGTTCACAAACATAACACAAGACACCCAACTACGGTTCAAGTCACCACACAAACAAGCAGGGCCAATATTGGCCAACCAAAGAAACGTCAGACTACAACCACCGTAGAGCTACTAACAACAAGAAAAGACGAAACACAAGAAGAGCACACTAAACATAGGGCACAGGGGATGCAGGGCAATAGCATCCGGCGTCGAGCGAGTCCACCTACTCCTCACGCCAAGGCCCCTCGAAGATCCGCGATCTTGTGTTTGATGGTGTCAATGAGGGAAGAGAACACGTCCTTCTCCGTCGTCCGGAAAAGAATCGCCCATTGCTGCAAATAAATGACACACTTATATAAGCCATTGACAGAAGAAATGAATTTACCCTCAATAAGGGCTTTATTTCTAATATTACAAAGGGCCTAAGCCAAAGCCGCAAACGCCATCCAGAGCATACGTCTAGAAACACCAGACCTCAGTCTATAACAGCGACCACACCTGTTGAAAAGAGTTAGAGCCCAGCTTCACCCTAGATTTTTTCTAAAACAAGCCCAAAAGAAAGAGGCCAAACTGCAGGAGAAAAGGATGTGATTTTGGTTTTCGATATTGTGACAAAGGGGGCAGAGGCCATCACCAGGCCCTGGACAACTCATACTCCTGTCGAACCTCATGGAAAAGAGGAATCCATTGAAACAGCGATCTAGCAGTCTCCATTGTAGCATCGCTCCAGGACAACTTTATTCTCCTAGTCGTTCTGCACACAATCGTAGCTCTGCACCATGTCTCTGATCTATTCATGCGCTTCAGGAAGTCACCGGCCTTGGGATCAAGGAGCCGCTGAACCGCAGTAGCGGCTCAATGGAGGCATCAATGCGGGGCCGCGGTCGGCCCTTGTAGCTGATCGGGCCAGAAGAACTCACTGTCATGGAGCTTTGATGAGCTTGGACGAAGGACTGACTGATGCAGCCCAATACATGTCATTCACCATTGGTCCACATCATGCTTCATCAACCGTGCCCACAAAGGTGAATTCATTCCATATCTCACCCTCTTTTGGTTGTGACGAGAATGGGATCCTACTTGAGACCAGTGCCAATGCTATGACTAGGCCCATGACCATGACGCCAACGGAAGACGACAAGAAGACCCCAGGAACCAAGACCCCCAAGCAAGAGGCATGGAAGAGAAGGAGGAAAAGGACTCCCGGCGCCAGGCCCGGCGCCGCCGGAATCCATGCCGGAATTCCCGGCAACCAGCCGACGAATCGGAGCCTCCGCCAGAATTTCCGGCGCACCGACCGGCGAACCGGCCCTCCCGCCGAAACCACTCTCTGTGAGCCCTTCCGGAAAACGACCGAGAAAACTGGTCGCCGCCGGAAATGTCGGCGCCAACTCCGGCGGCGCCGGACTTATCGCTGGAAATGCCAGCCTGTGTGCTCTGAAGGGTTTGATGCCCATAATATTCCCTCCCACCTACCCCTTTGCCCCTAGTACTATAAATAGCCCTCTTGTGGCTCAGATCTAGTTGGAGTTAATGATGAATGAAGGCTTGTGCCTAACCCTAGATGGGAACCCCTCTCTATAGTTAATCTATGAGTTGTACAAGGCCTTGGAGTTCGATGTTCGTCTCCAAGTCATCAAGACCCTCCTCAAGTGTTTGGTCTCTCCTCATAAAGGATTCTAGTAGTGCTAGGTCTCTCCCTTTTGAGATTCTACTTGGTTGCTACTCTCTCATTTGATTTGGATTCTATCATCCGCTTGCCGATCTCTCCTTTGGTGATTCTACCTAACGGTCTCTCACCGAGGATTCTATTGGATTGGTTGTTCGAACCAACGGGAGCAAATCGAATCGGGTTGTGTTTGCGTGTATTTGTATATTTACCTTGCGTTTGTGTTGCATTCATCGTGTTCATTGGGTATCCCCTCACTCCCCACCTCAAATCCGTGAAGATCGGGCCACCCTAGGGTTAATCCCACAAGGGATCCCATATCAACTGGTATCAGCAGCTTTTGGTTGCCACGGATTTGACTTCGTTTACCCATATCCACCATAAATTCGAAAATACCAAAAATATTGCCCAATTTGCTTTTGGATCGATCTCTCGATTTGGTGAGTTTTTCGTGGTTTTGGTCCACAGATCTGTTGCTTTGGGTGTCGAGCTACCTTCCTTGCCCTATCCCCCAGCCCAAACTCCACTAATTTTTGACAAATTTCTCAATTTGACTTTTGGAAGTTCATCACGAACCAATTTCGGCGAACACCTCGGCGAACCGGTTCTGTCGCCGAAAATTCCGGCGAGAATTCCGGCGACGCCGAAGTCCCGACCGGAATTTCCGGCGCCAGCACTGGTTCGCCGGCTGTTTTGCCGAAATACCATCAGGCCCCAAATTTTGACCATTTTCCTTTTTGTGTTTTGTTTGTGTTTCGCGTGCGTGTCACAACTAACTTCAAGCTTCCGCAACATCTGTACATACGCACTCTTCGACACCGCGACACCCGAACACCTTCCCCAACACCGGTCGCAAGTCATCAACAATACCAAAGGTATAACTTGCACCACCCTTGTATAGCCTTTCTTCCTTTGCGTGATACCTAACCTATCGAGAGTATCTCATTTTGTGTTTGCCGAAGCATTGTGCGCTTGCTCTTGCGAAGTGATAGTGCATAGGCAATAGCAAAAAGGTGACTCCATAGCATACAAAGAAAAGAGATATAAAAAAAATATACCAATACAAAAGAGAGTCAAAGCTTCTAAGCAAGAGTGCGAGTTAGAGCAAGGCAAGCGTGCAAATCCGTTGCTTCTCAACCTTGTTGCAAACGAGCTACGGTCTCTCCTTGTGTTGGCACAGAACCGAGCTTAGTCGTCGTTAGGACATTTTGTGCTCATTTTCATAGTCGTGCTAACCCCATTTTTCTCCACGCGTGTGTTTTCTCCGTGTTTTTGTAGATCGTATCCTTTTTGCTTTTGATCTTTGGTCCGTTACCACTTTTGACAATAACCTTTTCGTTTGGTTGTTCCATTTGCTATCCACCTTTCTAACCTACCACCATAGGCCTTTGTGTGTGTGTGTCTTGTGTACCCGCTATTCGCTTTGCTCTCGGCAACAACAATCTTTCCAATCTTTGACTCCGGTGAGACAAGGTAGCAATTACCATTCCACCAATCTCACCCTATCTATCAAGTGTGTTTGTGCACCATGTCTAGGGCAAGTGGAGATAGCAATTTCAACAACAAAGATGGCTTTGCCACGCACCACAACTTATGGGCGCAACGCCAAGAATTCAACAATCAATTTGAGCGACTTGAGCACCGTCTTGATGATACTTTTCGAGAATTTGAGTACCGTGAGCGGTAACGTCAAGAGGAGCACCATGCTCAATTCCAAGCTCTTCACCAAGCTATTGCCTTCACCGAGCTATTGCCAACCTTGGCAACCGACACGGTCATCGGTCAAGCTCGTCAAGTTCCTCCCGCACGCACTCTTCAAGTCGACATGGCGAGTCTTCAGGGTCACACTCCCGACGCGGAGAACCCCACCACCATAATGGGGACCAACAAGCTCGTCATCGTCGCCCTCAAGCGATGGACCCAAATGCTCCTCAACCTCAACAACAACAACGACAAGAGCATGATCTACCACCATAACAAGCAATCATCTACATGCACCAACCTCGAGAACTCCATGATGAAGCGAACCACAATGATAGGCGTCGTCATCCTCCTCATAACCACCACGAGCAACGTAAAAAAATCAAGAACCGGTATGGGATACAAGTGATGATGATGAGGATGCACGCCAAGCTCGACGCAATAACCGGCATGCATAACACCACCACCTACACCGTCAAGCTATGAATGACAATGATGTCGACCAACGGCGAAGAAGATACTTCGAGCATCATCAAGCTCATCCACCACAACAACCTCAAGGCAATCAAGAGCCTCCTCCTCCTCTGCCTCCACGCCCTCCAAGTGACGCAAGTATGCACCAAGAACGTCGCAACAACCACCATGAGCGTGATGATGGCAAGTTTGAGAAGCTCAAGTTCGTTATGCCCAAGTTCAAAGGAGAAGAAAATGCCGATGCATATCTTGAATGGGAGCTCAAAGTTGACAAGATCTTCCATGTCCACAACTTTTCCGAAGAGAAGAAAGTGGCAATGGCATCTCTTGAGTTTGAGGATTACGCCAATGTTTGGTGCGAAGACTACCAAAGCAATCGTGAGAAGCAATAAGAACCACCGGTCACCACTTGGACCGAGATGAAGAATGTGATGTATGCAAGATTTGTCCCCGAGCACTATCGCCAAGACCTCTTCGACAAGCTACAAAACTTGAAGCAAGGCACAAATACAATTGAAGAGTTCTATAAGGAGATGGAGATGACTATGATGAGATACGATGTGAAGGAGCTCGAAGAGCAAACAATAGCACGGTTCCTCAACGGTTTGAGCCGCCCAATACGCAAGATAGTCGATTTCCAACCTTACAAGACTCTTGTGAACCTTCTTCACCAAGCAACCAAGGCCGAGCGCCACTTGCAAAAGGAACATGCTTATGAGAAGCAAAGGGCGTACTTCGCTTCAATCAACTCGAGTAACCCCTCCAAGCCAACAAGCCAAACAACAAGCTCCTCCAAGCAATCGAAGACACCTATGGCATCCTCCTCCAACACAACAACAGAAAGTCAAGTAGTTTTCTACAAGTGTGGAGGAAAGGGCCACAAGTCTTATGAGTGCATCAACACAAGAGTCATGCTAACGGATGAGAACGGCGCAACATACTCCGTGAGCGAAGATGAATTTGAAGCTATGACTCAAGCCGCTATCACAAAGGATGCCGCAATGCAAGATGAGGACACGCTTCTATGTGAACATGATCCAAGCTCCTCACTTGTAATTGCCCAAGTCTTGATGACCAACTCCATACCTAGAGAGGACCAACGCCTCAACATCTTCCAAACCCGAGCCGGAATTGATGGCAAGTCTATAAAAGTTAGCATTGATGGAGGAAGTTGTCACAACCTTGCGAGCATCGATCTTTGTGAGAAACTCAAGTTACCATACATGGAGCACCCTCGTCCATACCATGTCAAGTGGCTTGATGACAATGGTACCATTCAAATCAAACACAAGGTCAACGTCTCCTTCAAGATTGGTCCATATCAAGACACCGTCGAGTGTGATGTCGTGCCTATGACCATGTGTCACATGATCCTTGGAAGACCATGGCAATACGACAAGGGTGCACTACATGATGGTACCTCCAACCAATACTCCTTTAGGTGGAATGACAAGACATTGGTGCTAAAACCTATGACACCAAGCCAAATTATCACTTCCAACATGTCGTCGCTGCCCAAGATAAAACAAGCTAAGGACCCTTGTGAGATGAGTGGTGAGAGAGTGATCCACCAACACGTGAGTGAGTGCTACAAGCCTCAAATGAGTGGAAAAATCATGAGTGCCACGTCGCATGACACCACACGTGAGAAGAGTGATTTGAGTGTGACCAATACTAACAATCCATCATACAACTCTTTCTCCTTGTTGTTGGTTTTGCAGGATACACAACCTCACCCACCACCTACAAGGAACATGCTACAAGATCTCCAACCACATCTTGATGACAAGCTCAACTTCAAGATCTTCAACCAATTTGAACAAGGCTACGACACCGGAAATCCAACAACTTACAAGCTCAAGACCATGTGCACACCTCTCTCCCTATATGATGATGGAACTTCGTCGAGGACGACTCGTTTTGAAGCGGGGGGAGATGATGAAGCCCAATACATGGCATTCACCATTGGTACACATCATGCTTCATCAACCGTGCCCACAAAAGGTGAATTCATTCCATATCTCACCCTCTATTGGTTGTGACGAGAATGGGATCCTACTTGAGACCAGTGCCAATGCTATGACCAGGACCATGACCATGACGCCAACGGAAGACGACAAGAAGACCCCAGGAACCAAGACCCCCAAGAAAGAGGCATGGAAGATAAGGAGGAAAAGGACTCCCGGCGCCAGGCCCGGCGCCGCCGGAATCCATGCCGGAATTCCCGGCAACCAGACCGGCGAACCGGAGCCTCCGCCGGAATTTCCGGCGCACCGACCGGCGAACCGGCCCTCCCGTCGAAACCACTCTCTGTGAGCCCTTCCGGCAAACGACCGAGAAAACCGATCGCTGCCGGAAATGTCGGCGCCAACTCCGGCGGCGCCGGACTTATCACCGGAAATGCCAGCCTGTGTGCTCTGAAGGGTTTGATGCCTAGAATATTCCCTCCCACCTACCCCTTTGCCCCTAGTACTATAAATAGCCCTCTTGTGGCTCAGATCTAGTTGGAGTTGATGATGAATGAAGGCTTGTGCCTAACCCTAGATGGGGACCCCTCTCTATAGTTAATCTATGAGGTGTACAAGGCCTTGGAGTTCGGTGTTCGTCTCCAAGTCGTCAAGACCCTCCTCAAGTGTTTGGTCTCTCCTCATCAAGGATTCTAGTAGTGCTAGGTCTCTCCCCTTTGGGATTCTACTTGGTTGCTACTCTCTCATTTGATTTGGATTCTATCATCCGCTTGCCGATCTCTCCTTTGGTGATTCTACCTAACGGTCTCTCGCCGAGGATTCTATTGGATTGGTTGTTCGAGCCAACAGGAGCAAATCGAATCGGGTTGTGTTTGCATTTGTTTGTATCTTTACTTTGCGTTTGTGTTGCGTTCATCATGTTCATCGGGTATCCCCTCACTCCCCACTTCAAATCCGTGAAGATCATGCCACCCTAGGGTCAATCCCACAAGGGATCCCATATCATTGACGGAGCACGATTTGGGCATTCCGTAGAGAGAAAAGAGGAATTAGATTGAGGGAGATAAGAGAGAGAGCAGATAGTGGACACGAAAAGGGAATGACGGCATGTCAGGAGGATTTGGGAAGAGGGGAGGGAGGCGGGCGACAGCGCCTGCCTGGCCCTGACACCGGAGAGTCGTGTCAAGTCGGTCGTCGAGTCCAACCCCTCCGCCCACGTGCATAGATCCGTCCGTGAGCTACCTTGGTGAAAGGGCATTTATTGTCATAATCACTTTTGGTGTTCGTTAACAACAAGTAGATCATTTTACAGTTTGTCACTGTCCACAAGTTGGTATTATGTTAGATGAACAGCACCCTCACTCTTGGGAAAAGACCACATTCATATGCCAATGTTTTGGAAACTCCAGACCAGAGTCTCCGGTCTGACAAGACCGGAGTCTCCGGTGTGGTCCGGAGTTTCCGGTTCTGGCTCCGGTGGTGCCTCCAAGGATCTGGATGGGACATCCTGTGTGGGGTCTGGAGCCTGCACCGGAGGTTACTCCGGAGTCTCCGGACTTTGTTCAGTCCGGAGTCTCCGGTGTTGGAAGACCGGAGTCTCCGGTGTTGCTGGGGATGGAATGGTTTGCGTCAGTTAGATGGGCAGTCTGGAGGCTGGTCCAGAGATTGGCTGGAGTCTCCGGTGTAGACCGGAGTCTCCGGTCTACAGACCGGAGTCTTCGGTCTGACTTTTCTACAACGGTCAGAAAACGGTTCGTGGAGGGGACTGCCTATAAAAAGGGACCCTTATCTTCTTACTCCAGTTACTCGAGCTACTCAAGAACACCAACCCCATTAGAGCCACCAAATCTACAAGATCTCTTCATCCAACCATCCAAAGTCATTGATCTTTGGAGAATCGAAGGAGAAGGCCTTGATTTATATCTTCACCAAGAGAGATCTTCATTTCCCCCTCATTAACTTGAGGGCCCCCAAGCTCTAGTGTTTCTTTGGAAACCCTAACTTTGATTTGGTTCTTACAAGCTTGTCTTTGATTTGTCTTGACAGCTTGCTTGTATTTGGGAGCCTCCAATTCATGTGTGATGTGTGCCCCGAACTTGTTGTAAAGGTGTCGGCTTCCACCTCAAAGGTTGCCGATATAGTGGAAGGTGAATCGAGCCCGTTGGGGTGAGGTTCATCGGAGAACAAGGGAGGCCTCTCGTGGCGTTGGTGGTTTGAAACCACCCCCTCTCCAAACGTAGACGTACTTCCCCTCAAAAGGAAGGAACTACGGGAAACAAATCCTTGTGTCTCCGCGTCCACTCCCTTGGTTACTTCTATCCTTTACCGCACTTTACTTACTTGTTCTTGCTTAGTGTTGTGTTAGTTTGTGCTTGATTGACATATAGGTAAATTCACCATAGTTGCATATTCTAGAGAATTTACCTTTCTTGTCAAACCCTAATTTGAAAAAGAGTAAAATTTGAAGTAGCACCTATTCACCCCCCCCCCTCTAGGTGCCCATATGATCCTTTCAATTGGTATCAAAGCCTCGGCTCTTTATTTGGGCTTTACTGCCTAAGAGAATATGGGTAGCCAAGAAGGGGATGGTGGTAGTGAGCCGACCCCGGTGACCATGGAAGATCTCAGAAACTTGGAAACAAGATTGAGCTCTTCCTTGGTCAACGAAGTCAAGAAGATGCTTGAGCAACTTCTTAAAGACAAAGATGGATCATCACCCCCATCTCCTCAAGAGGATCTACCATCCGTTGTACCTAAAGGGAATACTTCGGTATCCCCCGAGGGTATGGTGGTAGGGGCAAACTAGACAACGCTAATTCCTCCACACAACTTGATGGGGGGAAGGGTGAGCACCGTGATTCTTGGTACTCTCCCGATCCTCCCGTCCCTCACCCTCATGTGTACAATAGAGGTAACCCACCTAAGCTAGAAGCGTCTGCTACTTTTGCTCAATGGCAATCACTAATGAGAACTCATGTGCGCAGCTCTTGCATTGAAATATGGAACATCATCGAGCGTGGACTCTTTATTGGGGATCCAAACAACTTGACAAGAAGAGAGGTTGTCAATAGTCAACTCAATGCCACTGCTTTGCATATGATTCAACAAGGATTGGGAACAAAGGATTACCCACACATTGAGCACTTTAGCATTGCCAAGGAAGCTTGGGATGCTCTCACTGTGTTGTTTGTTGGAAATGAGAGTATGAGGAGGAAACGATATGATGCTCTAAGCAATGAAGCTGAAGGCTTCTACATGAAAGAAGGTGAAGATCATGAAGACATGTATCGAAGGCTCAAGACCACCGCCACCGCTTTTAGAAATGTGGGTGCCTCACATGTGGATGATGCATGGATAAAAAGGAAATATGTGAGTGCACTCATGCCTTTTGAGCCCACCGACTTGAAGAGTCTACAAGGAAGTCACAACTACCATCTCATGACCTCAAATGAAGTTATGCAAGAGATGGCCGCTTTCAAGGTTGCTGCCAAGAATGCCAAAGATGCCCGTGCTCGTGCCCTTGGTATGAGCAATGTTGTCAATGTTGCATTGAAGGACAAAGTTGTGGACCATGGGTATGAAGATGATAGTGATGAAGGGCTTTCCATGGACCACCCCGATGAAGTCAAGATTGCATAGTCAATATATGGCCTTCTATGCAAAGAACTTTTGGAAGAACCCCGCGAAGGCCAAGATGGAAATGCAAAGAAAAAGCAACCCAAATGGGAAAACAGAAAATACAACGAGATTGAGAACTTGCTTCAATTGTGGTGACCGCTATCACTTTGTAGCAAGTTGTCCCTATGAAAAGAGAGAATATCATGGGGGTAAGCTTGTGTTGAAGAAGACTCTCAAGGCACCTTACAAGAAACCTTTCATCAAGAAGAATCCCATGAACAAGAAGTCGGGAGAAATTGTCTTGATGATGATGATGAAGATGAGGAAGAGGAAACTTCGCATGGTGTGGCTGCTCTATCCACCACCTCTACTCCGAAAATCTCACTCTTTGATTCTCCTAATGAGAACTCTCCCACCAAGAACATCACTTGCCTTATGGCAAGAGGAACGGAGGTATCCTCATCATCCCACTCTACTCCCTTAGATAATGATGAACTTGATGATGAGATGTCTCTTGATGTTAAAAAGGAATTAATTGCCTTTGATGAGTTTATGACTAACCTAGAAGGAGATGCTAAGTCACACTTTAAAAACATCCTAGATCAACTTTCACATACTCAAGAGCTTCTAGATGTAAGATCTAAACTTGGGCATGAACACATGATTGATCTAGAGGCTTTAAACAATGCTCTAGAAGAAGAACAAGAAACTAGGTTATCACTTGAATTAAAACTTGAAGGGCTTGATGTGGCCAATGACAATATTGTTAACAAACTCATCAAAGAGCGTGATCATGCTATTGCTAAATACAAAAGTGCTAAAAAGTACAAGATTGAGTTTGGTGTGGTTCATGAAAAACTTGTCGAGGACTTTAGGTCGCTTAACAAGGCCCACAAGGCTTTGGAGAGTGAACTCTTGTCACTCACAAAGTCCCATGAAACGCTTCAAACTCAATTGGCCAATATTCCTTCACCTAGTAACTTCATTCCATCTAGTAGTACAACTATTCTTGAAGAGAATGCTAGGTTGAAGGGGGAGCTTGCTAAGGCCACATTTCCACAAGGCAACAAGTCCATTGATGATCTTTTGAGTAAGCAAAGGCCTAGTGGTGATAAAGGGGGCATTGGATTTGTCTCCAATTCTAAGAAGAAGAATAAGAAGAACAACAACAAGAAGAAGGCCAAGCCCACACAAGAAACTAACAAGGCCATTGTGGGTAGTAAGACCACAAGTGGTAAAACTATGTCTCATGATGACTTTGCGGGTAGTGCTAACCCTCACTATGTTCTAATGCGTGATTATTATGGTGATGTGTATGCACAATATGTTGGCCCATTTGATGGTTATATTGCTTGGTCTATTTGGGTTCCCAAGACCCTTGTTGCTAACAAAATAGGACCCATTGAAAAGTGGGTACCTAAAAATTAGCTTGATCTTTTGTAGACTTATGCTTCCGGAGGGTCAAAGTGGGTGATTGATAGTGGTTGCACAAGTCATATGACTGGAAGCTCATCTATTGTCAAGGACTTAAAGCCAAATGATGATCAAATCACCGTGACTTATGCCGACAAGTCAAAATCTAAGGTATTGGGTTTTGGCAAAGTTGTGGTTGCTTACTACATTACACGCGTGAATGTCATGCTTGTTGAGACCCTTGGGTACAATTTACTTTCAGTCTGTGCTCTTGGAAAGATGGGTTTTTCCATATTTTTACATAATGATCTTGTGGTCCTCATGTGGAGCAAGTCTCTCAAGGTCTATTTCGTTGGGTATGTCGAACATGACTTGTATGTGGTGGACTTTTCGGGGCAAGCTACTACAGGTGCGATGTGCTTATTCGGAAAGGCCGATGTGGGTTGGTTATGGCATCGCCGACTGGCCCATGTCAATATGAGAACTTTGCAAAGTCTCCACAAGGAGGGCCATATTGTTGGACTAAAAGAAAATGTTTCCTTTGCCAAAGATCGTGTTGGCAGGGCATGTGTTCTAGGGAAGATGCATGATGCTCCTCACAAGCCTAAGAACCGCATCAAGTCCACCAAGATCTTGGAGCTCCTCCACGTGGACCTCTTTGGTCCTCCATCTCATGCAAGTCTTGGTGGGAAGAAATATTGCTTGGTGATTGTTGATGACTTTTCAAGATACTCTTGGGTTTATTTCTTCAAATTGAAAAGTGAGACTCAAAATACCTTCATCGACTTCATCAATTTGGTCCAAAGGCAATACAATGTTCCCGTGTTGATCATTAGAAGTGACAATGGCACCGAGTTCAAGAACTACACCTTGAATGATTTCCTTAGTGATGAGGGGATTAAACATCAATATTCCGCTGCATACACCCCTCAACAAAATGGCGTGGCCGAAAGGAAGAACCAGACTCTTATTGAGATGGCTAGGACCATGTTGGCGGAGTTTAAATCTCCATACAACTTTTGGGCCGAAGCCATTTCCACTGCTTGCCATGCTTCAAACCGGCTCTACCTCCGCAAAGAAATCAACAAGACTCCATATTAAATTCTTACCGGTAACAAGCCCAACATATCTTACTTTCGGGTGTTCGGTTGTAAGTGTTTCTATCTCATAAAAGGTGTTCGTTTGTCTAAATTCGAGTCTAAAGCATTAGAGGGTATTTTTGTTGGCTATGGTCTCGAATCTCACACTTATAGAATCTATGATAAGCTCTCCGGATCCGTCATAGAATCTTGTAGTGTGACCTTCGAAGAATATGATGGTCCCCAAGGGGGGCGTGTTGATGCTTGTGATGCAGATAATGAAATGCCTCAGGATGCCATAGGAAGAATGGGTGTGGAATATATCTGCCCCGTTGAGGAACCCCTTATAGCGGATCGAGAAGAACTATGCTCCACTCAAGTGGAGCCCTCATCTTCACACCCTCAACATGCTCCATCCATCGAAGAGGACATTGACTCAAGCCAAAGACAAGATGTGGACCCTCAACATGGTGATCAAAGTGACAACTCTAGTCAAAGGGAGCTTGGTCCATTCGACCGATTGTCAAGTGGTGCCAAGTCAATTTCTCAAGGAAGATTCGTACAAGATGCTTTGAGACAAACTCAAATTGACGCTATAAGAGCACTTGATCAAGACCAAGGTCAATCTTTGCCTCCCAATGTAGAGGATGATTCCAATGATGATCAAGGTCAAGATGATGGTCAAGACGAGGATAAAAATGATGAAGAAGGTCCCCCAAGAAACAACACGGAGATCCACGCTCGTCGCGAAGCTAGAAAGGAAAGAATGTTGGAATTAAGAGATCACACTCTACAAAATGTAGTTGGTGATCTAAGGAAAGGCATTTCCACAAGAGCACAATTGAAGAGGTTCACTGAACACCAAGCACACATCTCCATGATAGAACCAAAGAAAGTGTGGGAAGCACTTGAAGATTCGGATTGGTTAGAAGCTATGCACAAAGAACTCAACAACTTTGAGAGAAACAAAGTATGGAAGTTAGTTGAGAAGCCAAAGGGTTACCACAATGTTATTGGAACAAAGTGGATATTAAAGAACAAGCAAGATGAGCATGGAATCATAGTAAGGAACAAGGCTAGATTGGTTGCACAAGGGTTCTCTCAAATTGAAGGCATTGACTATGGATATACATATGCACTTGTGGCTCCCCTTGAGTCCATTTGTGTCCTTCTTGCTTATGCGGCACATCATAACTTCAAGTTGCAACAAATGGATGTAGAAAGTGCATTTCTTTATGGTCCACTAAATGAATTGGTATATGTTAAGCAACCCCCGGGATTTGAGGACCCCAACTTCCCAAACCATGTCTACAAACTTGATAAGGCGCTCTATGGGCTCAAGCAAGCCCCACGCACGTGGTATGATCACCTTAGAGAGCTCTTGTTTGACCGTGGATTTGAGGTTGGGAAAATCGATCCCACTCTTTTTACTAAGAAAGTCAATGGGGAGCTTTTTGTATGCCAAATATATGTTGATGATATTATATTTGGCTCTTCTAACAAAGATTTTAATGATGAATTCTCAAAGCTTATGACTAGTAGGTTCCGGATGTCTTTGATGGGGGAGTTGAGAGTATTTCTTGGTTTTGAGATCAAGCAAGTTAGAGGAGGGACATTCTTAAATCAAGCCAAGTATACTCAAGATATGCTCAAGAGATTCAAAATGCAAGACTTAAATGGAGCTCCTACTCCCATGGCTACAAAGACTCATCTAGAACAAAATCCAAATGGTAAAGATGTGGATCAAAAGGTATACCGGTCTATGATTGGTTCTTTGCTTTACCTTTGTGCATCTAGACCCGATATTGTGTTGAGTGTAGGTGTGTGTGCAAGATATCAAGCGGCTCCTAAAGAAAGCCATTTAATGGCGGTCAAGAGAATCTTTCGATATTTGGTTCATACCCCATTTTATGGTCTTTGGTATCCTCGAGGGTCAACATTTGCTCTTTGTGGATACACGGATTCGGATTGGGCGGGTGACAAGGATGATAGAAAATCAACATCCGGGGCTTGCCAATTCCTTGGTAGGTCCTTGGTATGTTGGTCTTCCAAGAAGCAAAATTGTATATCTCTCTCCACCGCCGAAGCCGAGTATGTGGCAGTTGCTAGTGCTTGCACCCAATTGCTATGGATGAGGCAAACTTTAAAGGAACACGGTGTCCATTGTGACAAAGTGCCTCTTCTATGTGACAATGAAAGTGCCATCAAGATTGCCTACAACCCGGTGGATCACACAAGGACAAAGCATATTGAGATTCGCCATCACTTCATTAGAGATCATGTTGCTCGAGGTGATATTGATCTATCATATGTATCAACCAAAGATCAACTTGCCGATATCTTCACGAATACACTTGATGAAGCAAGGTTTTGCTACTTGAGGAATGAACTAAATGTCGTAGATTCAAGGAGCTTGACTTGATATTCTTACACTCTCACCTATGTTTCATCTCATATTTGGTTTAGGTGTAGGCATGGAAATAGGGGGAGTGCGATCCTAAGTGATTGGATCATCCCTCCCCCCATTATGCCCAAAGCAATCAAAATCATTCCTCTTAATATCATTTAGTGATATGTGAGCTTAATGATGAGTTTTGGTAATGGACCCAAGATATATCTTCGTGGTGCCAAGCCAAGTATACTCAAATATTGTGGCCTAGGCCACCGCCCTCTCTCATTTGAGAGGTTGACACTTACTCATGTTTGTCATTTGCTTGATTCTAGTCTCTTGGAGCTTTTTTGAACATTTTTTGAAACCCTATGGCTCTTGTTGGTTCTTCACAGTTTGATGTCTCAACCCAAGCCCTATACCTATCTTAAAAACCATCTATCTCTCATATATGTCCCCAAACACTTTTCCTGGAACTTTTGGTCGAGGAGGACCGGAGTCTCCGGTGTAGGCCGGAGTCTCCGGTTCGGACGGTTTCTGTCACTTAAAGAAGGGGGCACGGGGTGAACTAGGACAACAGTTCACCATTCTTCACCCCGTCCCCTACCTTCAACCCCATCGCCCCCTATTCCAAAAATCCTCCCCGGAGGTCAAGAAGCCCCCGGGATCCACCGTGCCGCCGGCCAACCTTTCCCTCTCCTCCATTGGGTCATTCCCACCGGAGAAATTGATCCCATGGACAGATCTGGTACCTCTCCTCTATTTTCTCCTAGGGTTCATCTCTAGATGTGTTTTTTGAGGATTGTTGCTGATTTGTCCATTGGAATCACTTGTTTGGGATCTTTAGCCTTGTTGCATTGCCCGATCTACTAGATTCACCCTCACCAGCATCTTCCCACCTCATACCCGAGCCTCCCGACCGGAGATTCCGGACTTAGGTCCGGAGACTCTGGTCCAGGCCAGAGACTCCGGTCCCCAGGACCGGAGACTCCGATCTGAGCCGGAGACTCCGGTGTAAGGTGCAGAGACTCCGGTGTTGGGTGAATAAAAATAGTCCAGAAATGCATCAAAGCTCTTGTACTACATCTTTGGGACTTATATACTCATCTCCATGCTATCTCCCTCACTGCTGTTCACAGGTGATGGTTCTAGTCGTCCTCGTCGTACCAAGGCCAAGTCCCAAAGGGGCAATCCTCGCTATGATGAAGCTTAGGGTCAGTTTATCGTGCCTCCGTCCAACTGGAAACAGCGGGCACGTGATGCAGCTTACATGAAGAGGATCAGGAGAGGGCTGAACGCGAGGACCGTGCCAAGAGGGCCAAGTATGACAACCTGCAGACCTTAGCCAAAATGTCCAAAGAGGAGTACCGTGAGCTGAGAAAGACATATTTCTATGCGCTGCCTCATACCAGTGAGGACCCTCGCTACTGGAGGAAAGAACAGGCTGTGTTCATGAAGGATGTGTATGGTGTACTCACCAGATCACCTGTCTGCCCTCAGAAGTTCATGAGTGTTGAGCAAATGCGCCAGAGCCCTTACTTCAATGATGCCCTGTGGATCTGTGAGAAGCTGGGTCTCTACAACTTGATGGAGCTGCGTGAAGACTACAGTGTCCATCTTGTCCAGCAGTTCTATGCCACAGTTGTGTTTGGGACTGACCTTGACAGGACCATGGTGTGTATGACTGGCACCACTCGCTGCACGGCTACATTTCATGACTTTGCCAATGTCATCTTTGAGACCTTCCATGGAGTATCCACTCCTGTGGGACTACGCATGCACTCAACTGCTTTGGGTGAGAACAAGTTGAAGCTGGCACCTCTGTATGATGATGGTGTTGTGGGGGGTTCCAAGGGATTCAAGACCCTCTACAACCTTATGCTGAGGATTTTTCGTCACACTATTGCTCCAAGTGCTGGAAATGATGATGCTATTAGGGGTGGGCTTGTCAACCTCCTGTACCATACTCACCGGATCTTCAATGCTGGACCTGAGGCTGATGCTGCACCTATTGATGTGATGGACTTCATTTTCGAGGAGATGTTCCATGCCATTCTTTACAAGAAATCTCCTCCATATGCACCCTTGGTTATGAGGCTCATCAACTCCCAGGAGCATGATTCTCCACATGGCATATCACCACACCTCACTGATCACACTCTGGTCTCTCTGCAGCAGAAGGGGAGCATGGGGCCTGCTCCAAGGCGTCGCTATGGGGATGATGATGATGAGGAGATTGAGACGGAGAGGGCTCCCTCCCCACCTAGAGTTCGGAGGAAGAATGTCTCCAATGCCTCTATGCCTACTATGACTCGAGACTATGTGCATGAGAGGGTCAAGAAGGCCAGCTTTTGGGAGAGGACCCTTTGTTGCATGAACGTCGACATTCGCAAGCAGCAGCATGCATCCTACCAAAGCAACCGCCGCATTGAGAAGCTTCTCAAAGAGATCAAGGAACAGGGTGCTGAGGATAATGAGGAAGGTGAAGATGAATACAATGATGAGCATGGGGCTCAGCAGTCCACAGAGTCTGATCATACACTCTCATTTGGGGCATGGAATGCCCAACAGGACAGTCTGGTGGATTGGAAGACGTTTGCTGATGTCACCTCAGGTTTTGGGTACCAGGGTACTTCCTCTTCTCTCCCTCACGGCAAAGGGCCTGCTGTCCCTAAAGACGATGATGATTACTATGATCAGGATGATGGTGACCAGGAGGAGGATGAGGATGCCAAGGATGACGATGACTACTGAGCGGTTGGGGGCGCTAGTGTAGGTCTTTTCCCTTTTTCGGTGTTTTGATGCCAAAGGTGGAGAAGACATTCTCATCGGTTTGCATGGACTTGGGATTTGGGATTTGCGACTATCTTCCCTTATTTGCCTTTTATTTGCCATTTTCGAATCTATTGTAACTCATGTGAGACTTATGTGTGCTATCGTTGATACTATCCATTTTACATGTTTTACTTAATTATCTTGCTGCACATAGTCAGGGGGAGCCACATTTATATGTTATTCCATGCAAATCACTTGTTGTCATCGAACACCAAAAAGGGGGAGATTGAAAGGGCATTCATTGTCATAATCACTTTTGGTGTTCGTTAACAACAAGTAGATCATTTTACAGTTTGTCACTGTCCACAGGTTGGTATTATGTTAGATGAACAGCACCCTCACTCTTGGGAAAAGACCACATTCATATGCCAATGTTCTGGAAACTCCAGACCGGAGTCTCCGGTCTGACAAGACCGGAGTCTCCGGTGTGGTCCGGAGTTTCCGGTTCTGGCTCTGGTGGTGCCTCCAAGGATCTGGCTAGGACATTCTGTCTGGGGGTCCGGGGCCTGCACCGGAGGTTACTCCGGAGTCTCCGGACTTTGTTCAGTCCGGAGTCTCCGGTGTTGGAAGACTGGAGTCTCCGGTGTTGCTGGGGCTGGAATGGTCTGGGTCAGTCAGATGGGCAGTCCGGAGGCTGGTCCGGAGGCTGGTCCGGAGATTGGCCGGAGTCTCCGGTGTAGACCGGAGTCTCCGGTCTACAAACCGGAGTCTCCGGTCTGACTTTTCTACAACGGTCAGAAAACGGTTCGTGGAGGGGACTACCTATAAAAAGGGACCCTTATCTTCTTCCTCCAGTTGCTCGAGCTGCTCAAGAACACCAACCCCATTAGAGCCACCAAATCTACAAGATCTCTTCATCCAACCATCCAAAGTCATTGATCTTTGGAGAATCGAAGGAGGAGGCCTTGATTTACATCTTCACCAAGAGAGATCTTCATTTCCCCCTCATTCACTTGAGGGCCCCCAAGCTCTAGTGTTTCTTTGGAAACCCTAACTTTGATTTGGTTCTTACAAGCTTGTCTTTGATTTGTCTTGACAGCTTGCTTGTATTTGGGAGCCTCCAATTCAGTTGTGGATGTGTGCCCCGAACTTGTTGTAAAGGTGCCGGCTTCCACCTCAAAGGTTGCCGATATAGTGGAAGGTGAATCGAGCCCGTTGGGGTGAGGTTCATCGAAGAACAAGGGAGGCCTCTCGTGGCGTTGGTGGTTTGAAACCACCCCCTCTCCAAACGTAGACGTACTTCCCCTCAAAAGGAAGGAACTACGGAAAACAAATCTTTGTGTCTCCGCGTCCACTCCCTTGGTTACTTCTATCCTTTACCGCACTTTACTTACTTGTTCTTGCTTAGTGTTGTGTAAGTTTGTGCTTGATTGACATATAGGTAAATTCACCATAGTTGCATATTCTAGAGAATTTACCTTTCTTGTCAAGCCCTAATTTGAAAAGGAGTAAAATTTGAAGTAGCACCTATTCACCCCCCCTCTAGGTGCCCATACGATCCTTTCACTTGGCCTCGGGGACATGGAGAGATAGGAGAGGCGGTTGCCACGGTACCGGAGGAGATGCTCAGGGAAGTCGAGTCGTCGTAGGAGCAATAGCAGACCTCGACCGGGGCAGCGGTGGCACCTGAGCTCCGCAGAGCGGAGCGGCAGGTCCGGTTCTATATTTTGGAGGCCCTAGTACGAAGTCAATGCATAGGCCCCTATGGCTAACATATACATACGCATGTCTAAATATTTAGTCATACATGTGTCTCTTTTCATTCAAAATTATTAAAAGTTATCCTCTAGTCGTATATTTTTAGTCTAACATGTCTATAAATAATTGTTAATGACTTAATCAATGTCAGATTATGTAAGAAAAACTAAAAAAAGTAGCAAAATATAACTAAGTAGTATTGTCGGACACTTCCAAAAATTGGGCACAGTGGGTCTCTAGAACTTGAAGCAAGAAAATTGTCCGGCACATCTCGAATTTCTTAAGAGACAAAGTTTTTTTGTTCTATGTAGTTTCTAATAGTTCACTTTCATAGATTTAAATGTATAACTTCAATCTAATAACGGCAAATATGCTAAGGAAATAATGTACTCCCTCATATTAGTTGATTAGATTTATCTAAATACGAATATATTCAGTCAAGTTTAGTGCTATATACGTTCGAATCTAGACAAATTTGAGTCAACTAATATAAGTCAGAGAAAGTAATCTATATCTATCTATACCTAATAATAAAAGACGAAGTGTTTCTTCCCATCAACACTTTTTTAGACCGTTTTATCCTTCCACCATACACATAATTACCCACTGATGCCACTCCTAAGTTTAAATTCGGACGCGTCTAGCTAGCGCTCGGTTGCTCCCTCGTCCGATCGAGTCTCCGCCCAATACGGAAAGTCTGATGTACTATGGGTTGCCATAAATAGAACTCGGTGCCAACCCATTAATCCCACGGGCCACGGTAAATCCAACGCGTGCGGCCAACTGCCCCTGTCTCCCCTACCTATAATACCTCTCCATAGTAACCTACTGTTTGTTGTTTGCCTGGCCGCATATCCCTTTTTCATTTCCTTTCTTGCTACACATAGATAAAGCTACTGCATGCAAAAGCTTTCTTTAGACCTTTTTTCAGGATATAATAGTGAAGCAACAAAGTGCATCTCCAGAAAAATTGATACTCCATATAACTGAGTTCCAGAACTTCAAAAGGCATAAAGAATTCACTTAACCAAGAAACCTTATGCATATATAGAAGCAAAAAAAAACAGGATGGGATTTACACAGTAGCCAATTTTAATGACAACTTCAAAAAAGGAACTGCTATAAACTAACATCTATTTACTTAGCAACGATGCACATAACAGTTTTTTTTGCGAATCACATATCAGGTTTAACTTGTTAGTACTTCCACAATTGATGCTTCATTTTTTACCACTTCCACTAATCTGTAAGAAAACACAAAGCGTTAGTACCAGGAAATTATAAGTTGCTTCCAAGTTAGAAAAAATATTGCTTCAATTATATAAACATATACTTATACCATTAGGTGTGGTTTCTTACCAAAAAAATAAGGAACACAACTTATCTCATGTCTGGAGCAACAAAGTACTGTGTGCAAATATAACTTGGCAAAAAGAACATTCCATATGAATCAGCATTATAAAACTGAACTTATCTCATATGTGCAGCAACAAAGTACTATATGCAAATGCAACTTAGCAAAAAGATCATTCTATATAAAATCGACATTGTGAAACACAACTTATCTCATGTGTGAAGAAAAAAGGTACTGTGTGGAAATGCAACTTAGCAAAAAGATCATTCTATATGAATCGGCAACATGAAAAAGCAACTTAGCAATAAAACTAATGCAACTTAGTGCGTGCGTGTGTGTGAATAAATAGAATAAAGGAAGACTACAATTATAATGATCCAAAAAAATCAAGGGCATTTAAAGCTGCAACTTAGCTAGAACAACTAGTCACAAGCTGCAACCAAGCAACTAATTGAAAGAAGACTATAGCTCGGTGAAATAAAAACAACTACTTAGATAGATTTGGAAAACACCATGGGCATTTCAAGCTACAAGTTAGTAAGGACGTTGCGACAACTTAATAAGAAACAATATGTAACTTAATCGAAATGGATAAGCAACTTGAACATTATAAGGGAAAAAACTTGATATGCATGATATGAGCCTTTACTCTCACTAGCTCAAAGGGAAAAAACAAATATATGGGTCCATATAAACACACAAAACAATGTGTACTGCTTGTGGTTAACAAGCAAGATGTCATTTGGATGATAAACCCAGACAAGACAAAAAGACCAGCCCCTAGTCCATGGATGTGAAGAAGCAAAGAATAGTAACTCAGCTAAAAACTAAATGGGCTACTTAATGAACATATCTTTTAGATGATCACCAGCTCAAAACAATCCTACACCCATGCATATACAACTTAACTAAAGATGAGTATACAACTTGATCCCTATAAAAGTGGGGATCTACATACATCTACAAACCACCAACTCAGTATAGGGAGCACAACAACTTACAACAAACATACTGCAACTACATACAATTGAGACATATGCTACTTAGATCCACAAACCCAGGGAGAATGCAAAAGTCAAATCATAATCTCTAGCAACTTAGTATAAGGAAAACAATAACTAAGCAGCAAACCTGACACAACTACATGCAGTTGAGACATAAAGTACTTAGATCCATAAACCCCGGGAGAAAGACAAAATCAAATCATCAAGCTACGACAACTCAGTATAGGGAGAACAACTTGCCAACAAACCTGTCGCAACTACATGCAATTGAGACATAAACTACTTAGATCCACAAAATCTGAGAGTATGAAAAATTCAAACCACCATTTTGAAGCAAATGAGAACAACAACTTAGAGTGTGCCCTCCATGTCACATACCTACTGACCAACTTGTACTTGAGGTGCACGGCGACTCCCTTGACATTCTTCAGGTTCCGGTAAACGTAGTTTGTGCTTGCGCATATCGAGTGTAAGTGACTATTTGAGTGCAAAACCTAAAAAGGGGAAGTAATAATCAACTTAGAGTGCAACATGTAATCAATTAGTTTTCATGTTATATATTAGGTTGAGTATGCCGCTAAAAATAAGAGGATAGTGAAACAAAATAAACACCACTTACATGAATTGACAAGCATTGGAAAAACTCAACTTGGTTGCATGAATTTCATAAAAGGAAACTAATTAGAAATCACCATACAAATCTACATGATCCCTGATGCAACTTAGTCATATAGTAACAACTACATGAAAAATCATGTACCCAATTTGGTTGCATGGATTTCAAAAGAGGCAACTAACCAAAAATCACCGTACAACTCTACATGATCCATGCTGCAACTAAGAGGTACAATAAAACATCTGAAGAGACTGTATCTTCATAGACGGAATAAAACGACAGCCCTGATGTTTCATCCTCCTTTCTGAAACCAGGATGTGCATAACTAGAGCAAAAATACATAGCGGGTTATATCAGTAGGCAACTTGGTAGTGGTCATTTTAAAATCATCTTAGGTTATATGGTAAATCAAATCTGGAACATGATTGAAAGCAACTTAAGTATCACTTGATTGGAACTTAGTTTATATCAGTAGGCAATAAAGAAAACTCATTTAGGTGGTGAAAAGTAACTTACTTTAATGTTAGCAAAGCAATTGATTAGCTGTGGAACAAACTTAAGAATGTTGGTGTAATTGCACTTAGCTAAGTTCATTATGCAACTTAGGCATTCTGGTGTACACCTAAAATAGTCTTAGACTAGTTAATACCCTAACCCATAAAATTTCTAATGTGTAAAGTTGTGCTTGAAAACCTAAATTTCAGGTGTTTTTTATGTAATGTGTAGAGTTGGAATTTACAAACAACGTGTATTCACTTTCAGATTCAGTAGCACACAAAAATTTGCATTTTGCGAATCGGAAAGTTGCACATTGTAAATTGACACAAAATCAGCTAGCATATATTGGCATTCAGCTTGCAACAAAGATCGACTGTGCGTAATCAGCTAGCAGCACAACACAGATCAAAACTACTAGCTAGCAGCAAACTGCAGGTGACCGCACGCGGCAGGTGACCGCACGCGCGACACCATGACATGCCCACTACCAGGACCAACAACAAGAGCAGCCTAGGATTCTGTTGTTCATCTATGCTCCCTTAATCTAGTATCTCTTCTCATGAACTGGAGAGTGGAAACAGGTAAAAAATTGCCCATCAAATTCAGTAGCCACTATAGAAACTGATCAGATAAAAAACAGCGCACATGCATAAAATTTAGCCCTTTCTGCAATTTATCCAGAGATAAGGGGATGAGCAGTGCAAGGGAGATGGAGGAAGGACGGTACCGGCCGGGTGTGGTGGTCGCGGTGGAGGAGTTGCATGGCCGGAGCACCAACTGCCGGAACACTGTCCTTAGCACAACGCACCATGTCCTCCCTCTCCTCTCCCTCGGCGGGGAACCTAGATCGGTAGCCTCCACTAAGCTCACGATGTAGGGGATGCGAGAGGCAGCGCGGGAGAGCTCGCGAAGCAAGGGAGGGACAACCAGCGAGGCGGAACTCGCCGGACCAAATCTGGGGTGTGAGCTCGCTGGGGACGCGGTCAGATGAGGCGTCAGGAAGTCAGCCGACTGAGGGGGCAGAGCGCGTCGGTGCCCCGAGCCAGGGCAGCGCTCAGTGGATTTTGCGGGGGGGAGGCGAGCTAGGTGGAAACAGGGAGTGGCGAGCGTACCTCGCCGTCGATGCGAGGAAGGTGAGGGTTGCGGCGTGCTCACCGGCCCAACGCTAGAGCGGAGGAAGTGTAGGGGAGGGCGATGCTTGCCGGCGAGGCAGATGAAGGTGATGGGCGCAGCGGCGCTTGCCGGCGATGAGAGGAAGGGAGGGACTGAGGGCGGAGGCGTATTAAGTGCGGGAGTTGTTGCGTGGAGGACGTGTGACCGGGGCCTGATCCCAGTCGATCCGACGGCTCCGAAGCGATGGCTCGATCGAGCAAATCAGCACCCGAGCACTTTTTAGCTTTGGGTTTTTTATCATTCTTGCCACTATGACCAACCCTATCCTCAAAAACACCCTTTGACTGATGAAAACCTCAAAAACACCACTACTCCGTTAGTTTGGTGATCAGTTTTGCAACTCGGTTATCTCTCTACCGTTAGCCTCTAATTAGTTTTGCCATTACTGAAATTTGGCATGATATGTGCTAAAATTCTTAATTCAATCTGGATAGCATCTGAACAAATATTTTTCATACAAGACAGAGGATCACAAATTAGAAGTAACTCAATATAAGTGCAGATAATTTCAAAAATATTAGTCAGTATAAGATAAAACTCCCACATTCTATAAGTAGCATCATCCTGATTCACATGACACAGAAATTCGGGGACTAAACCAAATGCAACACACTACAGGTTCAAATATGACATTAAATATGACATAAGAAAAAGTAAATGGAACTTCAACTCAAAGGAACAATTTTTTATTGTTGCGAGTATTTTTTGCTGGGCTATCTTGTGCCTTTGTTGTCTTGCTTCGGGTATTCTTTGCTGGGCTATCAAGGGAAACTGATCCAGTTGCAGACGCATTAATTGGTTCAGGTTCAGGTTTAGGTTCAGGTTCAACAATAAACATAACACATACCTCGAAGAACTAGCGACATCAATTGGTTCAGGTTCATGCTCTGGTTCTTCGTATCCTTCTTCTCCAAATGCTGGGTCAACAGACTCTTTGCAGGTCCTTTGTATGTGACCAAAACCACCACAACGCCTGCACTTTCTCTTCCTAGCTCCTAGCCTGCCTCCTTCACTACTAGCTCTAATTCGTTTGGTCCTTGGCCTTCCAGGTGGCCTTTTCATGAGAGGTGCACATAGCATGAAACCTGGATTAAATGGCTCCCATTGCTCTTTGCCAACCATAGCCGGTAGGTCCTCAGCATAGGTAGCTTTAAACCTGGCAACCGAGTAGAAATCATGTACATATGATTCAATATCACCTCGTGGACCTCTAAGTTAAGTGATAAACTTTAGTGCATGGATGCATGGCAATCCTGTAATCTGCCACTGCCTACAGCTGCAAGTCTTGTTCTTGATGTCGACAGGGTACCTCCATTGTCTGCCCTCTTTGTCAGTTCCAGTTATTTCTGCTTCATAATCATTGCGCTTCAAACAAGTCAAATTCAAGCCTGCAAAATTGAAAGAAATAGACCAATAGTCAGATAAAGCAATAAAATTGAGAACAAGAGTAAGCTGAAACAAGACTACCTCTTGTCTTTTCATTCAGTGCCTTAACCACAGATGGAAGAATACGGTGACCTTCAAGCTTTTCAGCTATCCTTCGCCTTAAGTTAAATTTGAAAATGGACCTCTGCCTAAGGCAATCAAACATATCTACCATTTGCAAGGCTTTAACTTTCTTCAACTTGCTATTAAATGACTCAGCAAGGTTGTTGTTTACATAGCCAACCTTACAAACTTCGTTGAACTTACTTCTTGCCCATAACTTAGTGTGACATGCCTCCAGGTACTCCTGAACTTTTGGCTTGGAATACATTTGTCTAAGGTGGTAAGCGTGCTTTCTCGGGTTGCACGTAAGAGAAGCTGGCCATAAATTGTCATCAAATATCTTTCCTCTAAACTTCTTTGAGAAATTTGTTGCAAGATGGCGCATGCACTCTCTATGCTCCACTCCTGGGAACACACTTTCTACAGCAGTCTCAAGTCCTTTACATGCATCAGTATGAATAACTAGACCTTCTGGATGTCCTACAACTTGATGTAACCGTTCAAGCCACCATGTCCAACTCTCGGTGGACTCTGTCTCCAATACACCATAGGCCACAGGGAACAACCAGTTGTGTGCATCAACGACACATGCGGCTACCAATTGCCCTTTAAATCTTTCATTTAGTGCAGTTGCATCCACCGCCAAATATGGCCTGCACCCATCCTTGAATCCCTGCCAACAAGCCTTAAATGATACAAAACCCCTCCTAAAGCACTCCTTCTCCTTTGTTACACCCTTCACCTTGTATTGCACAGTATGTCTATCAATGTCTACAACACTACCTGGTGAGCACCTCTCAACTTCAGCCTTGAATGTGTACAACAGATGGAAGCTCTCATCCCACTTTCCTAGAAGCTTGTCAAGTGCCTTCTCTCTTCCGTTGGACACTCTCATGTATGGCACTGTTATCTTATATTTATCTTGAATCTTCTCGATCAATGTTGAAACACCAATTGCTGGATTTTTTCTCACCCACTCAAGAACAACATCACAAACCCATCTTCTCTTGGCTGCAAGCAATTTTTCACTCTCAAGCGCAGTTGGACATCTATGTTTATAAGGATTCACCTTAATCTGCACATGTACAGAATAGTACAATTAGGACATATCTATATGCGTGTAGAAATACCGCATTATATTATACATAGTACTACCTGAAATAGCTTGCTATTCTTCATAAATGAAGCATGAATTCTCCATCGACAGCCTTCAAATGCACAATGAGCTCTAAGTCTGGTTGGATCACTCTTCTCTGTAATATAGTCAAATTCTTTAACTATTGCAAAGGTAGCAAGAGCGTTTCGGCAGTCAATAACGGAAGGAAAGACAGTTCCTTCCTCCATGCTTGGGTTATTTTTGTCATACTCGACAATTGGTCTGTCAACATCAGCTTCTATTTCTTCATCTATGAACCCCCCATGTCAATGTCCTCTTGGTCCTCCTCATCGTCAGTGGAAGCATATATAGCAGGAATATAATTATGATCAAAGCGAGCTAAATTTGGATACATCTTCTCATCCTCATCTTTTGAATGTACCCCATCAGATAATACACCATCACAGTCAACATTTAGGATGTCATTAGCATTAGAAGATGATACTTTCCTCCGATTTCGTTGAGATGCACCAGCAGGGGATGGAGGTTGTCTATCACTTACATTCACCGGAGTAGGAGTTTGAGGAATAACATGGACTATATCACAGTCAATTACCGTACGCAGCAAAGTTTTGAAGTAAGCAAATAACTGGACAACCACACTCCTTGTTCCTTGGTATTTCCCGAACATGAGAGCCAAGTCATCATCTCTTTTCACATCCACATAGCAGTTTGTATCTCTATCGAAATACCTAATCAGCACAAGATCATTTATACCCCAGGGATACTTGTTGCACATTGCTTGCTGCACCTCATTGAAATTCATGGATGATTCCACAATCAGCGGATAGTCAAATTCAGATCACCTTCTCATGCTGCCATCAAGAGCTACTTGGTATGTATCCATCCTAATAGTCAGCAGAAAAGATATAGCAGGATCCATCCTAGCAATCAACAGAAAATGAAATACATGAGAAATATTGACATCAATATGCCAGGTCACCTTATTTAATCTACCCAAAATATCATAGTTCACATAGCTAATCTACAAGTCTACACACGATGGGGAGAAACTAAGCTGCTACCCTCAATAGCTACACATCTTTGTAAGTTACGCTTATGGGCGTAAGCTCCAAACATCCTGAATGCAATGTTCTCTTTCAAGCATAAAAGGAACTTGCCATGTTTATAGCATAGCAGAATAAATATGATTCATGTTGCAGAAATGGCAGGTACAACAGCAGCTACAGAATTGGTAGTGAGAAATTGAGAATTGGTCATGGTTAACTGTTTAAGTCTCTGTCGGAAATAGCGTTACTGACGCCATTGGAAGAAGTAGAGGATAGCTCACATACCCTTCGGGAATTTCAATCCCATGCAGCATCGCCCTTCTAGAGCTACCGCCACTGCTCGCCGCCATCACAGACTTGCCCGAGTTGCCTCCACCGGTCACCGCTGTCGCAGGCTTGACCGAGCAGTCGCTGCCGCTCGCCACGGTCGCGGGCTTGACCAAGCTGTCACCAACTCTGCTTCTCGCCACCGTCGCAGGATTTGCCTAGCCGACGCCGCCTCCGCTTCCCGCAACCGTCGCTGGCATGCCCAAGCCGCTGCCGCCTCCACAGCACACCGCCGTCGCTGGATTTTCCAAGCCGCCACCGCCGCCTTCACCTTCGCTGCTCACCATCGTCACAGGTTTTACAGAGCTGCCATCGCTGCTAATGGCCGTCGGCACGACTGGATGCCTCAAACCATCAGCAGATCGGGGGTACAGAGGGAACATGGAGTTCGATTTGGCCAGGGTTCGCGAGCGACGGGATAAGATGAGAAATTTCCGGGGATTTGGGCGAAATCGTGTTGTCTAACTGCCTGCAACGTGCGGCCATATTGTCAGCGTCTCATCATTTTTTCCCACATGTCAGATGCCAAGGGGTATGGTGGACTTTCCTGCACGTATCTAACGGTGTATAAACGGAATTGCAAAATTGATTGACAAACTAACGGAACGGTGGTGTTTTTGAGGTTTTGATCGGTCAAAGGGTGTTTTTGAGTTTGGGGTTGGTCATAGTGGCAAGACTGATAAAAACCCTTTAGCTTTTGGGTTAAATTAATATTGGAAAAAAAAGCCCGACCGTGTCTTGTTTTCCATGATAAAGCACTAATACCATTATACCGGTTGGGAAAAAATCCAAAGCCGCACAGTTTAACCCGCAATGGAACTTTTTTTCGGTGCAACCCAATCCACCGCGGCAGCCCGATCCAGTGCACCAATTCGTCATAAACTCCTTAATTTCCGATACGATACAATTTTATTGAATAGTCCCACATTGCTCATTTAAACAGAGTTCCACCAATTTATATACTTCGCAGATCGATCCAAATCAATAAGTCGCCTTGGAATGGGAATTTGATGGCTGTCTAGGACAATTGGAGAGATACAGATGTAGAAAGGAACCAAGGTGCGACGGGAAAGCAATCAGAGATACATATGTAGAAAGGAATCATGGTCGACGAGAAAGCAATCCGATAAGAGCAAGTCAATGGGGGGACAGAGACAGCTCAACCGAGGCATGGAGCTTGTGCTACGCCAGGAAGAGGATGTCGAATGGGCCTTTCCGGCAGGACGAAGTCGGCCATCAACACCGGAGATGTGGCGGCTATGTCTTTGGCGGTCGCCGCCCTGTTGCACCCTATGGCGTCGTAGCTCCAGCCACCGCAACCGAAGCCTCCCATCTGTGGCGACCTACCTACCGGGTTCCTCCCTCGAGGTACCAGACCCGGCCTCCATCGCTGCCGCTGACCAGAGCTTGACCTTCCCCTACCGGTGCCCCTCCCCGACCTCCCCCATTTCCAGGTTCGAGCTCCGGCAAGACGGATGACTCCCAGATTTTGCCCAGCGGCATCTGCCGGTGCCGGGCAACCTCTTCCTCATCTCGATTTTGCGCATGCGGCTTGCGCTCCGCGCCTTCATGGCCCAAGCGCGAATCGATCCGAGAAGCTCCGACTCAAGCAGGGGATCTGGACATCAGTGGGGGCGGGCGTGTAGGGGAGCCTACTGGTGGGGGACAGGGGTGGGGGTGCAGGGTGCCTATCGGCGGCGGTTCCTTGGTGTGTATTGGGGGGAGGGAGTGAGGTCAAGGACGATGCTAAGGTAGGTGGACCGTGGGTCGGTTTTTCTTCCAGTCGGGCTGACTGGTTCCCGTGCCTGACAGTAATCAATTTGAGTTATTGGTGTTTATGTAGATCATGATCCAGAACGCACGCTGCTCTTGCTGTCTCCGAACGAACGCATATGTCTGCAGGCTCGGGCATAACGTGTCAAGGTTGAAGTTGATTCGGTGAGCGGCACCACATGAAGCAAATAGTGAAGGATAAGAATAGAGCCAAGACTATGCGTCGTACATGTTTCTGCTGTTGTGCGCGGTCGCGCCGTATACGATCAAATGCATGGTTTCCTGCTGCATTTTTGTACAAAACTAAAAATAAGGATCAATGGTTAGCTAAAATAAGTAATTACTAGCTGAATGCCCGTGCGTTGCTACGGATCCTAAAAAAAACTATAGTGCATGTCACATATGTAACTGAATATTAAGTCGAGCTTCCTATGAAATATGTCGCTTTAGTTTTTCTCCCCTGTGCGTCTCCGACTCGATGGATCACACTTTTTCCAGTATCCCAGCCGCATGCATCTACTGTCTTTCTCCAATGTGTTGTCTCCCCCTCTAAGAACCACCTTTTCTCCTACGTCTGAACCGAATGCATACCTTGTGTTTCCATCATCGTCACGTAGCAGACTTGCAAGGCATGCACCTCATCATGTCGACACGAGATCTTTAGTGACGGGTGGGTGTATAGGTGGTCGGGATGCTCAACATGCAGGAGCACGGTGCCAATGCGATGTAGACCATTTTTCTAAAGTCTTGAACAAGGAGACGTGGATCATCATAATTACATGGTTTGTTTATTCAACACAAAACATATATTTTCCTAAGCCCTATTTTCTCTTCTAAAATTATGCCCTCTTTTTATTTCAAATTAAGCCCCACTTTTCAACTTATGTTATCCTTTTTTACAAAAAGCTTTGTAAAAAAAACTAAAAAGGTTAAAAATACACCCATCGGCCCAATTGGGCTGAAGTGGCCCAGCCAGGCAACACACACACGAGAGTACCTAGCCCTAACATACGCCTTGAAGACACACACACCCAACACGATCGCGTCGATGTTCTCTTGTCTGGCCGACCACCGGTCATGTTCCCGGTGACCCCATGAGGCCCTCGCCGTCGATTCCGGGGTGTCCCCGTTGAAGATTTGATTCGCTGGAGGCTAAGCCGACCGCAGGGTTGGAAGAAGCCAGTCGGTCGGTACTCAGCGTGGCGGCGGTGTGGTGATTCTCACCTCCAAGGGCAACGAACGCGAGAGAAAGGATAAGGCAGTGATCGAGGATTGATTTCCACAAGCATGCGTATAGCCGGTGAATGTTTTTTTCCACTTGAGGGTGGCAATGGGGGTAATTTATTTGGTGGTGGGAGGGCTAAACAAGAAAAAAATTGAAACGAAATTTTGGACGAACAAACCCGTGCGAGTTTAAGCATAATAGAAGTGAAATCCATGCATATATAGAACGATAGCCCATAATATTTTAAAAAATAAGAGATTCTATATTGCTTGGAATATAATTTGAGAAAAAAATATAATTCGACATTGCTTTACTTGTATAATGTAAATGTATTCAAGCATATTTGTGCTATTTAGGACCACATGATTCTCGTTCATTGTCTAGCTAAGATATTACCATATTATCGATACCTCACTTTAATGACATGAGTCGGTACAACAATTATTTTTCACTGCCACCACAAAGTAGCGTAAAAATATATCCTACATCTATATACAAAGTTATTATTACTAACTAAATGAACAGGTAAACCATCCGTGTGCTTGCCAAAAAAAAGTTTCAAAGGGGACATCTTTTCCGTGAAATAGAAAATTTATCACCGCATCTCTTCATCTTATATCCCCTCACATCTGATGATATCTCTTTTTCGCTCTCTGTTTTTTCCGCCTCTTGCAATCTGTGTAGAAGCATCTTAACTTCGCCGAAGAAGGGGTGGCCTTCCCATCCGTCCAGCACGAGCTCGAGGTATGCGCTATGCTACAGACGGCATCCACTTCTCCACTCAGATCTCGCCGGACTCGTCTTCAGACCTTGGTAGCGAATCTGTCCTCTCTTCTTGAAAGATGAAGTTCGTATACTCAAACAAAGTCGTTGCCGCACGCAACGAGCAACACCAGCTTCTTGTCGGCGTCGTGTGTCCCATCCATGGCATCCACTCGCTGAAAATCTTCTTCCCTGTATGTCTAGTGAACGAACTCGAGATGGAGGTCGTCGCGATCTGGCTTTGTTCTCCAGGTCCCCGCCTCCTAATTTCTGCCAAAAAAATCAAATTGGAGACCAAATTCTGTATCAAGTCAAGAGAAAATGTAATTTGAAAGGCTAAGCTGGATCGATTGGGCTAGAAGCAAAACTCATGGACGCTGTGGTGTGCAAGCACGCAGCATGAACCTGATTGACTGAAAAATCGAAAGCCTGGGTGTCGCCCAACTTCCCTTGATGAGCGGACCGGCCTACAATGTCCCAAGATCGGGATTCAAGGGGGCGACCCTGCGGAAGTGAGCTCGCCTCGTCGCCGCCCGTGGTCGCGACCGCAAGGTCCGCCGCTGGCACCTCCACGACCTTCTCGTAGCCCCGCCACATGTGGACGCGGCCGCAAGGTCCGCCTCCGGCACCTACACGACTGGCATGGCGCTCGGGATGGAGGCGGAGCAGCGATCGATCTCGGGATGGAGCCGCGGAGTAGCGCAGCGTGGGAGCTCGGCATGGATAAGGTCCCCCTTCTCGGTCCCCTTTCTCTGGGATTTTTTCCGGGATTATTTTTACGAACAGGATTTCACTTGGCGGTGGCAGTGACTGGTAAATAGCTAGAAGAAGCAGGGGCAAAACGGTCTAGAAAAATGCGGACGGAAATTTGTATGGACATACCTACCTCAGTTTAAATTAGTAGATAGATAGATAGATAGATAGATTTGAAAAATATTAGCTAGAAGATTTGAGTATAAAGGTGTATTTCAAAGAACTGATAGTGTCAATGGAATAATGTGGCTAGAAAAATATCTAATCCGATCCTTGAAAAGATACAAAGTCAAATTGTGAGTTTAATAAAACTCAATTTTCAAGTGTGCATTATATAAAACCGAATAAAATGAAGCAAAGGTTTTCTAAATTTGATGCATCTTTTATTAGTGAAATTCATTGTTGCCGGATCGCCAATGTTGATGATGGATGTTCGGATAAATAGAGATTATCGTTGATGATGGATGTTCTGATAAATAGAGATTGTCTTTGTTTCCAGCAATGTTGCATTAGCAGAGTGTGCGGGTCCAATGAAACCCGTTAAGTGGTTCTACAAGGTGCTTGTGCCATAATTTTTTCCCGTTGCAACGACGAACACATATGCTAGTACTAATAAAAGAAGATAGATATATTCTTAAAAAAAACAAAGGAATAAATTATTTCTTTTTTGCCGTTCTATATCGATCTATTCTAGTCTTCCATTGAAGCAGAATAAAATTGCACGTCCACATTAATCACTACTAGCAACGAAGATTGCCAGAGCGGTATCAAAGATAGGCCCCCTAGGTGCATGGATCCTCGGCTGTCGTCATGTTTGTGATGGGTCAGAGCCGGCCCTGAGCGGAGGGCGGGAGGCGAGATGAGGAGTATGAGCTGGGACCTGTCTTTGTGAACGAGGCGAGGAAGGAGGTGGTCACGTGCGTCTCGCGAGCGTGGTATCATCACATCACTATAGGGACGAAGACGTGTACCAGGCTGCGTGATGACGAACGTTTTGGATCCAACGGCCAGCGGTAGCCCGCCGGCTAAGCAAATTTTACGGGCGCCCGGTGTCAAGATTTGTCGAAAAAAAATCCACCCACTCTCATAGTCGACTCTTTTACAAGTGCGAGCGACCAACCGATCAAGCCCACTCAGCCCTAGATTCGCCCCGACAGATTCGCGAGAGACCGAGAGAGTGCGCCCAAAATGGCGATGAGATGCGCGCTGACTTCCCTCCCCGCGCGCCTCCGGTCACCGGCGGCGGTCGCGAGCGGCGCCCGGCGTCTCCTGAGCGACGGGAAGGGCCGCGTGCTCAGCGAGGAGGAGCGCGCCAAGGAGACGGTGTACATCCAGGTCGGTCACTCGCATCCGCACCCCAAGCCCTACCTAACTCGTCCTGTAATCTTCTATTTTCGGATCTGGTGATACTCATCTTTAACATGCTGGTGTTTCGATTTGATTTGGGGGTGGGGAGCAGAAGTTGGAGAGGGAGAAGCTGGAGAAACTCAAGAAGCAGCAGGAGAAGGAGAAGGCCGAGGCCGAGAAGGCCAAGTCCAGTGCCGACGGCAAGGTATACGGTACTTCCCTTAGGTTACGGATTTAGTGTTTAGACTCAATCTAACAGGAATCATCAGACTCATCATCCGGGCTCCAGAGTACTAATGTGTGCACTTCCCTAAAAAAAAGAGTACTAAACTGTGCACTTCATGGTAAACCGATGGATTCCGAGTCACTGTATGATGTGTGGATCATTTGAAGTTACTGCAACTGTGTAGCAACAACTGCCAAGCGTCAAACCATTTCTTATCTGATTTGTAGACGCCGAGTTGCTGTGTTCATCCATCTCTGAGAAAAATGCAGGGATATTGCCATCTTTGGGCAAACATGGCATTTGCCAAGTTTTGTTTTGTAGGGCATGCTCACTGTTTTTTATCATATGATGTACTCCCTCCATTCAGAAATATAAGACATTTTAGATTTGTAAAATGAATCTATCTAGACTCCTTTTAGTATATAGGTTCACTCCGAACCTCTACGAACTTATACACTAAAAGACGTTTAGATACATTTCATTCACAGGGCTAAAACGTCTTATATTTCTGAACTGAGGGAGTACATTCTGGGAAGGGAATGGCTTGTTCAATGAACAACTGTGTGGCAGGTGAGATGTATAGGTAAATTAAAGTTTTTTTAGCAGGCTATTTGATAAAATGCCCCACTTTACTTTGGCATTTGCCCCAAAAGGCACTAACAGGCTAAGTACCTACTGGCCATGTTTTGACGCCTTCCTTTGATACGCCCTAGCATAGTACTCCCTCTTTCCTGAATTACATGTCGCAGATTTGTCTAGATTCGTATATATCTAGGCACGTTTTAGTGTTTACATACATGCGAATGTAGATAAAATCCGTGACATCTTTTTCAGGACAGAGGGAGTACATAATTTAGTCCTACGAGAGCAATTCTTTCTTAATCTTTTGAGTACAAATCTTTCTAATTAATACTTGATGTGCTTGATATACTGTGAAGTAATTTTTTTGTCATGAAATCAGAATAGTATTGGTTCTCAATGTCCATCTATTTACACAGTTTGGAACCAAATTAGTTTGTGTTTATTTGGGAAAGGTTCACCCCGTTCACCAAAACAAACCCTTAGTTGTGTTCTAGCATAAGTTATTTTCAGAACTACCTTTTACAATTTGTGTGGGTTCCTACACAGTATGGACCTACAAAGCATCAGTTGCAGCAGATTTTAGTGTCTACTTGACTACTTGGTAATTGTCGGTTTATATCTGCTTAATGAGCCACAACCCACCGGACAATGTTTCATTTCAAGGAAATGGAGTAGGGCGTGGCTGTTCTAATCTGAAGAAGAGCTTAATCCTCGGATGTTTGTTTTATGTATCAGTTGGGACAGACTTATTGTAGCTATCCAGTTTGTCAATTTCTAAGTAATTGCTCCCATCTATTGAGATATACTAGTTCTCTGTTTTCTGTACTTCATACACTACACATTTGTTTGTGCTCTGTACTAACACGTCTTATCTTGTTGCCAGAAGTGACTTTCCGATGTCTGAAGGTGACCTCGTCTCGGACGCATCCGGTGGACATTTGTAGTTTATACATGTCCAGATGTGGAAGAATAAATTCTGTAAAACATTGACAGTGTTAGCTTTGCTGTGTTTTCGGTGTCCAAGGCTTTGTGATGATATAATCCATACACCGAGAATTTGAGACTCGTATCTTTGTCGGACCATACAAAATTGTCTCATTTCTGTATTATTTTTCCTTGGTTGTATTTTTTTTAGGGGTTTTCCTTGGTTGTATGTCGTTGCCTCTTGGTTCTTGTTTTTGCTACTTCAGGGCAGCCCTGCAGGTTGTACTGTCGGCTCAAATATGTTTGGTGAACCAGTAGGCATGAACTGGTTTTCAAATCAACTTGCTTGCTGTTATGCATGAACTGGTTTTCAAATCAACTTGCTTGCTGTTATTTATGGATGCTTCTAAATAGTTGATACCAGGTCGAGGAACAAACATAAGCAGGCGATGCCAAGATCTCCTTGGTTGGATTAATTACCATAAAATAATTCTCCAACAAAGAATCAAGGCTTCTTTGAATAAAGAAATTTGATAAGACTCCGAGGATTTTAATCTTTGTGTCCTTGCAGGGCTTTTCATTTGCATGATTCGAATCATTGTAAAAAATGCGTAGTCAATTTTTACTTTGGAGGAAATTTTTTATCCCCCCAAACTTTGTGATATGGTAGTGATGTTTTTGTTTTTTACTATGGAGTGTCAAAAATCTTCAAAAAAAAAATCAATTTCAATAGTTTTCCAATGAAATAAGTATAGATAACGCCCACAACTTTCAGAAAAGGGATGGAGAACCCTCTCAAGTAAAAAACAGCTCACATAATCCCCTCAAGTTTGTAAAACCGGACAAATAACCCCTAGAGCAATTTTAAGCGGGATTGCAAGTGGTATTGTGTACGTGGCGCGGTGTAGTCAAAGAAAAACAGGTTTAACTCTTCCAATCTGGTCATGCAGCGCTGAGCAGCCTGCGGTGCAAAGGATGGCGGTCGTGCTCCGCCGCTTCGTCCTCTCCTCTTGGCCGTGAACCACTCCCGGCGCTGCTGCCGTGCTCTGCCGTTGTACGGATCCTACTCTCGTGTGGGTGTGGGCAGTGATGAATCCAGGAATTTAACTTTGGGTGTTCAAATTCCAATGAACGAAAAATATAAAGAAGGAAAACTGAAAATTTTCTATTGCTTCATGCAAATAAAGTATAAATTAGCTACCATTGTAGCAAAAATTATCTCAAAAAGTTAAGAAACTTGCAAAATAAAAGAAAATTGCAATACGATCATACGCTCTTTCATAGCATGGAAGCGAGATATGACGAGATCATCCTTCACGTGTAAGAAGAATCCCCGCTCAATTAATGTAACCAGCCGGTCGTTCAAGAGTTGGTTCTCCATTTTGTCTTGTAGCTCGTTCTTCACAAACGTCATCGATGAAAAAATTCTCTCAACACTAGCAGTTGCTACGGTTAGGATTAACACCAATTTGTTATTTTTTTTACGTTATGAGTTGATCAATTGGCTGCTATGCTACATGTCATGGAGAGCTGGTTTACTCTCAGCTAGATGCATGGGACGTGTGGGACTACCGATTGCGTGTTATATAGAGTAAGGAAAAATCCCCTACGTAACAGTAGATGAGATATACGTGTATAGTCGGAGTACTACTCCATACATATACACGTACCATATTACATATGCTAACATCCCCCTTAATCTAAAGCACGGAAAAGGTTTAGATTACGCTTAAACTTATTTAAGCTTTTTATAGGAATTATAGGAAGAGCCTTAGTAAACTCATCAGCTATTTGGTCTTTGGTAGAGATAAACTTGATATCAAGACGGTTGTGTGCAACACGTTCACGAACAAAGTGATAATATATCTCAATATACTTTATGCGAGCATGAAAAACAGGATTTGCCGATAGATATGTGACGCCCAAATTGTCGCACCATAGACAAGGCTTCTCGCGAAGACGTACCCCAAGTTTACGAAGAAGAGCTTCCACCCATATTAGTTCTGTAGTAGCATTCGACAACGCTTTGTATTCAACTTCAGTGCTAGAACGGGACACTGAATCTTGCTTCCGAGCAATCCATGAGACCAAGTTTGGACCAATGAAAATAGCAAAACCTCCAGTGGAGCGTCGATCCTCAATACATCCTGTCCAATCTGCATCTGAAAATACACTAAGAAGTGTAGAGGAGGATTTGCGGAAGGTAATACCGAGCTGAGATGTATTTTTAACATAACGATGTATACGTTTGGCTGCAGTCCAATGAGCAGTGGTGGGAGCATGAAGGTATTGACAGACCTTGTTAACCGAAAAAGACAGATCTGGACGAGTAAGAGTGAGGTACTGAAGAGCACCAAAAATGCTTCGATACTGAGAGTTGTCCTCAGAACCAAGAGGAGTACCTTCATGTAATGATAGTGGCTCGGATGGAGACAGGGGTGTAGGTGTCGGCTTACAGTCAAGCATGCCAACTTTGGCGAGAAGATCATGTGCATATTTTTCTTGTGTGAGGAGGAGACTATCAGCAGTCCTTTTTTACTTCAATACCGAGAAAGAAGTGAAGATCACCCAAATCTTTGATGGCAAAGTGAGCATTTAGATCCTGAAGCAAAGCTAATATAGCACGATCAGATGAGCTTGTCACAATAATGTCATCAACATAAATCAAGACAAAAATAGTGACACCAGACTTGTTGTAGAGGAATAATGAGGTATCGGCCTTGGAGGGAATAAACCCAAAATCCCGGAGTTTGGCACTCAGCCGAGAATACCATGCTCGAGGAGCTTGCTTGAGTCCATAGAGAGCTTTATCAAGTCTGCACAAATGATGTGGAGCATCAGGATGTTCAAAACCAGGTGGTTGCTTCATGTAAACTTCCTCTTCCAGAACACCATGCAGAAACGCGTTCTTAACATCTAGCTGCCGAAGACTCCAACCACGGAGACAACAATAGATAGAACAATTCTGATAGTAGCTATTTTGACAACTGGACTGAAGGTATCTTCATAGTCAATGCCATACCTTTGTTTAAAACCTTTTGCAACAAGTCGTGCCTTATAACGATCAATTGTACCATCAGCACGATGCTTGATACGATAAACCCACTTGCAGTCTATCACATTTTTGTTTGGCCAGGAGGGAACAAGGGTCCATGTTTTATTTTCCATGAGTGCATTATATTCTTCTTGCATCGCATCGCGCCAATGAGGATCATTGAGAGCTGCAGGTAAATTCTGAGGTTCTCCTGTGGAGGCAAGCATGTCGTAACGAACAGTGTCGTCAGTATATCTTTTCGGTTGTCGAATACCTTGTTGTAGACGTGTACGAGGTCCAGAAGGAGGGGCAGCAGCAGTAGCCGGCTGCGCTGCCGAGGCTCCAGCGGGTGCACTGCTAGCAGAGCTCGTGGGTGTGGTAGGTGGGAAAGGCGAGGCGCCACGGCCGCGCGCATGGGAGGACAGCGACGTGGCGGGGCTGGGCTGATCCAGCGACCCCCCGAATCCTCCTCGGGAGCAGACAATGTGGCGCGGGAGTCCAGCGAGGGCGACGCAGGAGGATCCTCCTCGGGATCAGCGCCAACAGAATGTTCAGCAGATTCTGCTCCGCAGTCTGTGTCATTACCCCCTTTAGTATGATCTTCAGGGAAGGATTGTGACGGCGCGGGGGCACCATTTGGAGCAAATTTTTCACCAGCAGCTGTATTTTCCTGGGAAGCATCATATAGAGGAACCGTGACAGGAACAATAGTAGTCATATGATCAGCAGTTATAGAGGCACTCTCATTGAAGGTATGCGTAGGTAAAAGGAGGATTTCTCTTTTAAGAAGAGCACCGGCATTGGGGTGGAGGGCTTGGAAGGGAAAGACGTTTTCATCAAAAACAACATCACAAGATATGTATACACGTCCTGTAGATACATCGAGACATTTAACTCCTTTATGCATGGGGCTATAGCCAAGGAAAACACACCGTTGTGAGCGAAAAGCAAGCTTGCGTTTGTTATAGGGACGAAGGTTGGGCCAACAAGAACAACCAAAAAAACGAAGTGCATCATAGTTAGGCATGATATGAAGAAGGCACTCAGCCGAAGACCGAAGATCAATAACTTTGCTAGGAAGCAAGTTAATGAGAAAGGTGGCAGTGAGAAAGGCTTCGTCCCAATATTTAAGAGGCATCGATGCATTTGCAAGCAAGGCAAGACCAACTTCGACTATATGACGGTGTTTACGTTCAGCATAGCCATTTTGTTGATGAGCATGAGGACATGAAACATGATGTGTAATGCTAGCCTTTTGAAAGAAAGAGTTTAATTTCTCATACTCACCCCCCAATCAGTTTGCATAGTGACAATTTTCCTATCAAACTTGCGCTCGACATATTGCTGGAAATTAAGAAAAGCTTGATAAACATCTGAGCGCTTTTTGAGCAAATAGATCCAAGTAAATTTGCTAAAATCATCAATGAAGCTTACATAGTACGCATGTTTCCCAACAGAAAGAGGTGTTGGTCTCCATACATCAGAAAAAGACTTGTTCCAAAGGAACAGTGGACCGACTAGTAGAGATGGGGTATGGCAACTGGTGGCTCTTGACAATTTGACAAGAGTCACATACATAAGGAGTACTTTCTGGGGTGTATTCTATTTTATTTCTTCTAAGAACTTGCTGAACGACAAATGAAGAAGGATGTACTAGATGGCGATGCCACGTGGAAGAGGACGGATTTATTGTGATGAAGGCATGCTTGGAGGCCACGGAAGTGGTGGGCATCATGGGATAGAGACCTCCATAGCACGGACCTCTAAACAGAGTTCGGCGTGTTGCTTGGTCCTTTATCAAAAAGTGGAAAGGATGAAACTCAATAAAGACGTGGTTATCAAGAGTAAATCGATGTACTGATAGAAGACTTTTAGTGGCATTAGGAACATGTAAGATATCTTTAAGGCTGAAAGAATTATGAGGAGTGCTTAAAACTGATTGACCAATATGACTAATGTGCATACCTGTGCCGTCTGCGGTGCACACACGGTCTTGTCCTGGATATGGGTCATAAGTGGTGAGCTTGTTCAGCTGATCAGTGAGATGTTCAGTAGCCCCGGTGTCATAGTACTAGTTGGTGTCAACTCCCTTGGCAGCAACAAAGTGTGCACCTTTGTTACTGCGATCATCACGATCAGCACGGTTGGGGCGATCATCTTCAGTGCGCCACCAGCAGTCATGGGCAGGATGCCCACGTATATTGCATATCTGGCAGGTGACATCGACGTAGGGCGTGGGGCAACAATCACGGCGACAACCACCATCATCGCGGCGGCGACGATCGTCATCATAGCGACGAGGGAGATCGTCGCGGTACTCCTAGTGTGGGCGGTCCTGGCGCCAGCGATCATCATAGCAGGGTCGTTCATCTTGACGTGGACGATGATCGTCGTAGCAGGGACGCTCCTCCTGGCGCTCATCATGACGCGGACGGCGGTCATCATTGCGTGGGCGGGTGTCACGGCGAGCCACGTGAGCAGAGGAGATGAAGCCCGGTGAAAGGACTATATCTTCCCATGATGTTTTTGGTGTTAATGATAATCCCAACTGTGTTTTTTAATTGTGCTCTTGAGTTTTAGGGGAAACGTCGTTGATGTCTCCTATTGTGATGGATGCTCTCTTGGGATCTCATGAAGACGGTGGCCTTTTAGTCTTCTCCTAGTTTCTCTCCGGTTGTTGTTTTTAGGTCACCGTACTATTAAGAGGGGGTCCATTTTGGAAGGCTGTGGGAAATCACTTGTTCTTGCACAAACCTATATGCACCGCCACAGCCATCCCTTTATCCCGTGAGAGAGCGTTTTCCTGTTCTGTTGGAGCCTTTTTGTGTCTCACCGGAACTTCCGGCCTAGGCCGGAAGTTCCACTCAGACTCTTTTATGCGGGCTGTTCTACACTTTGTTCCGACGCTAGTTCCGCCCCAAGTTCCGATGGTGAATCGGTAACCTTCTGTATGAAGTGTTCTATTTGCCGGAACTTGCATCGGAACTTGTCCTGCCAAAAGATCCTGAGCAGAACTTCCGCCCAGACGCCGGAACTTCCGGCCAGACTCGGTTCACGACCCAGTAGTTCTGCCCCTTGTTCCGCTCCAAGTTCCGGTGGCAGCTCAGTAACCTTCTGTTTTGAAGCGTTCTATTCGCCGGAACTTGGTCGGAACTAGCATCGGAAGTTCACCGGAACTTCCGGTCTGTTTTGACCGGAACTTCCGGTTGCGCTTCTGTAGCGGGCGTCAACGGTCTGATGACCGTTGGATCCAGGCTGGGCGGAACTTCCGGCCTCTCATCGGAACTTCCGGTGAGGTCGCGGGGGCTGTAACGGTTCAGCGCGAGGGGGCCTATTTAAGGCACTCCTCTTCTTCCTCCCACTCCCTCTCGAATTTTTCTCTCTCCTCCATTAATGCTTGAGCTTCACCTCACTAGATCTCTCTCTCTAGCCACTCAAATGACTTGATCTTTTGAGATGTGAGGGAGGTGACCTAGATCTACACTTCCACCAAAGAAGATTTGATTTCCCCCACCCATCCTTTGTGGATCTTGTTGCTCTTGGGTTTATTGGAACCCTAGACGGTGTAGGGCATCCTCGGAGCTAAGGCGTGCGTTGTAAAGCTTAGAGGTGTCGTTGAGGGCCTCCAATTGAGTTGTGGAGCCTCCCCCTCAACCTTGGTGTAAAGGTTTCGGTTGGCGCCTTCAAGGTCATCGGTTAGTGGATTGTGAGGCCTCCTTTGTGGGGGAGCTCACCGGAGAAGAAGGTGAGGCCTTTGTGGCGCTCGGGTGACCTTCTGTGGCCCCGACACCTCTCCAACGTAGACGTAGCTCCTTGGGAGTGAACTACGGGAATTACATCTTCGTGTCCCCTCTCCGGTTACTTCGTTCCCCTCCTTTACTCCTTGCTATTTACTGTTTTTGTTGTTGGTGTTTGTTTTCTTGCATTTAGGTTGTTCACTTAGTTGCATCTCTAGATAACTTCCTTTCTCGTTGAGCCTAAAAGTGAGAAACAAATTAAAATTGGTTAGACGCCTATTCACCCCCTCTAGTCGTATCAAGTCGGTACTTTCAATTGGTATCAGAGCCCAGGCTCTTATTTCGGGCTTTACCGCCTAAGAGACTATGGCCGACGAAGGGGGTAGTGAAACCGAAAAATCCAAGAACTTGGCCACTATGGATGACCTCAAGCAATTGGAGTCATCCATCATGTCCAAGTTCGAGGAAATGATGACTCTCTTGCAGTCTCTCAGGCCAAACCCCATGGTTGCTATTGACACACCCCAACCCAACGAGGTTCCTCCCACTGTTACGGTGTCCGCCCCCGGGGTAACTCCCGCGGCTGCCACCACTCACTTGGGACTTGGTTTTGTTGCTCAAACCTCTACCAAGGTTCCAAGTGAGAACATCGAGGAGCCCGAGAACCCAACTTCCAAAGAGGAAAATGGAGGAAAGGACTACTCGGCGGTACCCCCACCGCCGAAGTACACTCCGGATCCACCCATCCCCATGCCACACATTATACCTCAAGGAGCACCACCCATGCTAGATACTTCTAATTTCGCCAATTGGCAATATCTAATGCGCTCACATATTTCCAGCTCATCTATTGAGTTAATGAGGATTGTGGAGGATGGATTCTCTCCATATGACCCAAATAAGTTGACACGAGGTGAAGTGGTGGACAAGCAACTCAATGCCACAGCTTTGGGAATGATTCAAAAGGCCTTGACTCCAAAGGATTTTGCTCACATTCGCCAATTTGACACTGCCAAGGAAGCTTGGGATCAACTCACCGAGCTCTTTGTTGGGAATGCTAGCATCCAAAGCTCCAAGTTTGATGAGATCAACAACGAGTGCGATGGTTTCGCAATGCAAGATGATGAGACCCCCGAAGACATGTATAGGCGCCTTAAGGTCCTTTGTTCCACTATGAGGGACCTTGGGGCTCACTATGTTGATGACAAGTTTATGAAGAGGAAGTTCATTCAAGCTCTCCTCCCATTTGAAGAACAAAAGCTCAACTCTATCAAGGGAAGAACCAACTTTCACTTAATGACCTGCCAAGAAGTCTTGAGTGAAGTAATTGCCATGACTATTGCCAAGAAGAATGCAGAGTCCGCTCGAGCTAGAGCCATTGGGTCAACCAAAGTGAATCTTGCTTTGAAGGCCAAGGATATTGAAGTTGATGATGATGATACATCAAGTGAGTGGTCTCAGGAGGATCTCAAATGTGCATTCAACGAACATCTTGCTCTCGCTTCAAGGGCCTTTTGGAACAAGTCCGGATTCAAGTCAAGATCAAGGGACAACTCAAGATTCAACTCACCCAACAAGTCTCCCAAAGCAAGGTCATGCTACAATTGCAACGACAAGAGTCACTTCGTGGCCAAGTGTCCCTTTGAGAACCGTGAAGACAATGGTGGTCGTCTCATTCGCAAGATCAAGTCAAGACCTCCTCATCCCTTGAACAAGAACTACGCCGTCAAGAACGCCACTAACAAGGAACGAGCAATTGTGGTCCATGAAGAATATCTTTCGGGCACGGATGAAGATGATGATGATGCTGAAGTTCATGGTGGAGAGATTGTGGGGGTTGCTGCTATTGCCACTACCTCAACTCCACGTCTATCCCTCTTCGACTCGCCAAATGAAAATGTCATCTCCTCCAACCAAAAGTGCTTCATGGCCAAGGCCACCGAGGTAACACCGAAACCCACTCCTCAACCTATCTCTAGTGAGCCTTCCTCTCTTGATCTTGTTGGTCTAGAGGTGAAGAAAGAGATGATTGACATGTGTGAATTTGTTGCTACCTTAGATGAAGAAACTAAAAACTGCTTTGAGTCCTTACTTGCACAACTTGACAATGCTAGAGATGCCTTAGATGAAAAGGAAGAACTTCTTGACTTGCTAAGTAAAAATGAAAGAGATGCCGCCGATGAAATTGCCTCTCTCACTCAAAGTCTTGAGGATGAACAAAATATGAGGATTAATCTTGAAGAAAATGTGTCTAAGCTTGTAGATGATCATAACAACACTTTGAGCTCTACAATTAAAGAACGTGACCATGCTCTTGCTTTGATTAAGGTTCTCAAGAAAGAAAATGCTGAGTTTGTGGGTGGTCATGATAGGACTCAAAAGGATCTTGAGAAACTCAAAGAGGAACACAAATCCTTGGAGAGTAAATTCTCAAATCTTTTTGAAGCTCATGAACAGCTTCAAACTCAATTAACTTGTGATCTCTCTAAGTCTTCCATTGTGCAAATTATAGACTTGTCTAGCTCTCCTAACCCTTGTTGCAATCATGAGCATCTCATAGAGGAAGTCAAGGTGTTGAAGGATCTACTTGCCAAGACTAAGAAGAAGAAGAAGAAGAAGAAGAAGAAGAAAAAGAACAAGGGCATGGCCCAAGGGGTACCAAACAGCCTAACCCTCTTGCAAAGTGACAACTTTGCCGAAAAGAACAATCCCTCTTATATTCTTTGCAAAGCTTATGATGGTCATGTATATGCTAGATACGTGGGAACGTCTTACACGCATGATTATCATTGGGCCATTTGGGTGCCAAAGGTTCTTGTCACTAACAAAAGGGGACCCATTGCAAAATGGGTACCTAAAACCAAGGCTTGATTTTCTTATAGGACTATGCTTCCAGCGGATCAAAATGGGTGCTTGATAGTGGTGCCACGGGTCATATGACCGGAAGCAAGTCTATCATGACCGAATTGAGGCCCAATATTGCCAACACCATGGTCTCCTACGGTGACAAAACAAGCTCTCAGGTTTTGGGTTTTGGCAAAGTGGTGGTAACCCCGGATGTATCCTTGGTTGACGTCATGCTTGTCAAAACTCTTGGTTACAACTTACTCTCAGTTTGTGCTCTTGCTCTTATGGGTCTTTCTTCTTTCTTTAATTCTCATATCGTGGTCCTCATGTGGAGCAAGTCTCTCAAGGTGGCTTTTGTAGGATATGTAGAACATGACTTGTATGTGGTGGACTTTTCAGGGACCACTACTCCTCATGCTCTATGTCTCTATGCTAAAGCCGACAAGGGCTGGTTGTGGCATCGCCGCCTAGCCCATGTTAACATGAGGACTTTGCAAAGACTTCACTCCGAGGGCCACATCCTTGGAATTAACGATGTTTCTTTTGCCAAAGATTGTGTTTGCAGGGCTTGTATTGAAGGGAAGATGCATGAAACTCCTCACAAAGCACTCAATCAGATCACTACCGAGAGGTGTTTGGAGCTCTTGCATATGGATCTCTTTGGTCCTCCCTCTCATGATAGCCTTGGAGGCAAGAAGTATTGCTTGGTTATTGTGGATGATTTCTCAAGATACACTTGGGTGTTATTTTTCAAGTACAAGAGTGAGACTCAACAAACGGTCATTGACTTTGCTAATGAGGTTCAACGGAAGCACAATGCAACTATTCTCTCAATTCGAAGTGACAATGGCACCAATTTAAAAAACTATACCTTGTATGAGTTTCTCAGTGATGAAGGAATCAAGCATCAATACTACACTCCCTACACCCCTCAACAAAACGGAGTTGCCGAAAGGAAGAATCACACATTGATGGATGCGGCTCGGTCTATGCTAGCCGAGTTCAAGTCTCGATACAACTTTTGGGCCGAGTCCATCTCCACCGCTTGCCATGCAACCAACCGGCTTTATCTACGCAAGAAAAAGAACAAGGCCCCCTATGAACTTCTCACCGGGAAAAAGCCTAATGTTAGCTACTTTCGGGTGCTTGGTTGCAAGTGCTACATTCTAAAGAAAGGAGTTCGGTTGTCCAAGTTTGAATCCAAGGCTCAAGAAGGAATTTTCGTTGGCTACTCAAATCAGTCCCATGCTTATAGAGTCTACAACAAAGCCAATGGAAGAGTTGAAGAAACGAGCAACGTGAAGTTTGATGAAAATCATGAGTCTCTTGTTAGGCAAGATGGTGTTTGTGATCCAAGTGATGAAATTACTCCCAAGGCCATAGGAAGAATGGGTGTGGGTTTCCACCTCCCCATTGAGGATCCCCTTATGGACGAAGGAGAAGGACCAAGCTCTACTCAAGTGGAGCCCTCACTCTCACAAGATCATCTTGCACCTCAAGGATCTCCTTTCTTGGCACAAGCTCCCTCAAGCTCTTCCGAAGCTTCCCATACTCATGACTCTCCAAGCTCCAAAGAACAAGCTCTTCACCAACAACATCAACCTCCCCACGATGGGGCTCCTCCTCAAAGCACCTCTCACGGACAAGCTCTTCATCAACCTCCCCAAGATGGGGCTACTCCTCAAGGTCACGGCTCTCCCCAAGGTCAAGCTCGTCGAGATCAAGAGCATGTCAATGATCCTCAAGGATCCTCTCCAAGTGGTGACTCCCCCGAAGTGGAAATTGATGAAGATGACCCTCGTGTTCGTACTTATTGTCAAGGCGGCGGCTCAATTGGTGGCAATGACCAAGTGGTTGCTCAAGAATCTCGAGTTGAAGCACAAGCCCGCCGTCAAGCCTATCGTCTCGCCAAGCTTGTTGGAGATGGCCATATCCTTGATAATGTCTATGGAGATTTCAATAAAGGTTCCACTACTAGGAGGCAACTAGCTTACTTTAGCTCTCACCATGCGTTTATCTCTCTTGTGGAACCACAAAAAGACTTCGAATCTCTTGAAGGTGATGATTGGCTTGACGCTATGAACGAGGAACTTCACAACTTCAAGAGGAACAATGTTTGGACATTGGTTGAGCGGCCCAAATACTGTCAAAACGTCATTGGAACCAAGTGGGTCTTCAAGAACAAGTGCGATGCAAATGGAATTGTCGTGCGCAACAAGGCAAGGTTAGTTGCCCAAGGATACTCACAAGTTGAGGGCATCGACTACGGTGAGACTTACACCCCCGTTGCTCGCCTTGAATCCATTCGTATGCTTCTTGCCTTCGCTACCCATCATAACTTTAAGTTGCATCAAATGGATGTTAAGAGTGCTTTTCTTAATGGTCCTTTGAAAGAGTTGGTATACGTCAAGCAACCTCCGGGTTTTGAGGATCCACCTTTTCCGAACCATGTCTACAAGCTCAATAAGGCACTCTATGGCCTCAAGCAAGCCCCACGTGCGTGGTATGATTGCCTTAGGGAGCTCTTGTTAGACCGTGGCTTCGAAGTGGGCCTCATTGATCCCACTCTTTTTACTAAGAAAGTTGGAGGCCACTTGTTCGTATGCCAAATCTATGTTGATGACATTATCTTTGGGTCTATTAACAGAACTTTTAATAAGGATTTTGCCAAGCTCATGACCGATCGCTTCGAGATGTCCATGATGGGGGAGTTGAAGTTTTTCCTTGGGTTTGAAGTCAAGCAATTGAGTAAAGGGACTTTCATCAACCAAGCCAAGTACATCCAAGACATGCTCAAGAAGTTCAAGTCTGATCAAGTCAAAGGTGCCAAGACTCCCATGACAACTAAGGTTAATCTTGATCTCGATCCCAAGGGGCAAGGAGATACCCACCAAGGCAAGCGTGCCCGCCGTCCATCCTCTAACATTCCTCCTGAGATTGATGAAGAAGATGTTGAGGTTGTGCGTCCGACCACTCAGACTACTCGTCAGAAGGCTGCTGCTGCTCGCCGTGCTGCTGCTGCTGCTGTAGGGAAGAGGCCTGCTCTTGCTCAGAAGGCCACTGCTGCTGGGCCAGACATGACCAAAGCCAAGATTTCCAAGTGGTCTCAGAAAGCTTACTCTGCATTCAGGGCTACGGATTCCTACCTCGTGCCTCGTGATCGTCTTTGCTTGGACCCTCACTTCCACACCTGCCGCCAGGAATAGATATATGAAGAAATTTATGCATCAAAGAAGAAGTTCGTGGTTGCTCCTCAAAAGTTCATCAATGTGGCTCACATGGAAGAGAAGCAGGTTTACTTTGGCGAGGCTCTTGATATTTGCCAGAAGTTTGGGCTGGTTCCCCTCATGGAGCACCGTCAGAACTTAGATGTGACTGCTATTGCTCAGTTTTACTCAACTCTGTTTATTCACATGCAGTCTTCTACTGAAGGTGTGATGAAGTGGATGACCAGGGACGTGTTTCTTACTGCCACTTGGTCTGAGTTTGCTGAGTTTGGCTATCCCATTCAGCCTGGCCGCGGGGCAAATGGTTGGCGTATTCATGGTCCTGAAGCTGCTGATCCTGAGGTCCTGGAGCCTCTCTACATTGAAGGGTGGGGAACTGTTGGATTTGTGAATCATCTGTTGCCAGTTTTTGACATCATGCGCAGGGTGTACTTGAACACCATCTCTCCCAAGGCTGGCAACTTTGATCAGTTTCATGGCTATCAGGTTGACCTCATGCATCAAACTTATCTTCGCTGGGACACTGACATGTCAATGGATATTATGCACTTCATCTACTCAGAGATGTGGGCGACTCTCATTGAAAAGCGCTCCTGCATCTATGCTCCCTACATACAGACTCTCTCAATCACAAGTGGCTTGAGACGACTGGCACCTCCTTTCCTCAAGACAACATCACCATTCATGAGGAGAAGAAGCTACGTGTGATGAAGCACCAAAAACCTCGCTCTCAAGAAGAAAAGGAAGCTGCCCTCAAGAAGGCTAAAGATGTTGCTGGTGGTCCCTCCTCTGCTCTGGGTGGCTCTAGTGCTGGTGGTCCTTCTCTCCAGAGGCAGTCGTCTTGGGCAAAGAAGCTGCTTGGGAAAGTGAAGAAAACTTTCTGCTTTCTGCAGGACCGTGAGTATCAGGCCTATGTCGATCAACGTCACAATGTTCAACGCCAGAAGGCCATCATGACCGCTCTCAACATTCCTAGCTCTCTGGTCTCTAGCTATGTCACTGTTCCCAAGGATGATTGGATTCGCGACAACTGCCACTGGTCCGAGGATGAGTCTGAGGAGGAGGTCACTGGTCCGCCTGAGTGGGGTCCCTGGGTCCCTGAGTCTTCTCCTCCTCCCCCCTCTCATGGCTGGGACAAGTAGATTGATCTCTTCTTCCTTTTTGGTGTCTCGATGCCAAAGGGGGAGAAAGATGTCTATTAAGTTGTCTACGGTATTTTCATGGGTTGAGTCGCGAGCCTGTTCTTGCCTTTGATCTTTTCTTGCTCGCGAACTCTCTAGTTTATTTGTGTGCTTGTGGTTTTATGTCCGTGAACTTATGTGTGCTTGTGGACCATGTGGTATGTTATGTTTGAGACTATATGGTATCTTTGTGGTATCTTATACAATGTTGTGAGTGTGGTATCTTGTTGTCATCTTATGAGCTGTTGCATATGGTGGTGGAGCCTCATTGCTCTTATTGTTATTATTACTCCTTTTGTCTCCACCACATTTGGTTGGTTCTGGTATGATCTCTATCCTTTCTTGTACCTTGCACTTGTGCTATCTTTGCAATTGGTAGGGGGAGCCTTCGTGTATGTGTGCTAGTCTTGTCCTTAGAGCTCTTCTCTCTACCTTGCACACATACAGGGGGAGCTTGTCCCGTCCATTGCAAAGATTGCTTTGATTCTTTGCAAATCTTTGGGATTGTCATCTAACACCAAAAAGGGGGAGACTGAAAGGACTATATCTTCCCATGATGTTTTTGGTGTTAATGATAATCCCAACCGTGTTTTTTAATTGTGCTCTTGAGTTTCAGGGGAAACGCCGTTGATGTCTCCTATTGTGATGGATGCTCTCTTGGGATCTCATGAAGACGGTGGCCTTTTAGTCTTCTCCTAGTTTCTCTCCGGTTGTTGTTTTTAGGTAACCATACTATTAAGAGGGGGTCCATTTTGGAAGGCTGTGGGAAATCACTTGTTCTTGCACAAACCTATATGCACCGCCACAGCCATCCCTTTATCCCGTGAGAGAGCGTTTTCCTGTTCTGTTGGAGCCTTTTTGTGTCTCACCGGAACTTCCGGCCTAGGCCGAAAGTTCCGCTCAGACTCTTTTCTGCGGGCTGTTCTACACTTTGTTCCGACGCTAGTTCCGCCCCAAGTTCCGATGGTGAATCAGTAACCTTTTGTATGAAGTGTTCTATTTGCCGGAACTTGGGCCGGAACTTGCATCGGAACTTGTCCTGCCAAAAGATCCTGAGCGGAACTTCCGCCCAGACGCCGGAACTTCCGACCAGAATCGGTTCGCGACCCAGTAGTTCCGCCCCTTGTTCCGCTCCAAGTTCCGGTGGCGGCTCGGTAACCTTCTGTTTTGAAGCGTTCTATTTGCCGGAACTTGGTCGGAACTAGCATCGGAAGTTCACCGGAACTTCCGGTCTGTTTTGACTGGAACTTTCGGTTGTGCTTCTGGAGCGGGCGTCAACGGTCTGATGACCGTTGGATCCAGGCTGGGCGGAACTTCCGGTGAGGTCGCGGGGGCCGTAACGGTTCAGCGCGAGGGGGCCTATTTAAGGCACTCCTCTTCTTCCTCCCACTCCCTCTCGAATTTTTCTCTCTCCTCCATTAATGCTTGAGCTTCACCTCACTAGATCTCTCTCTCTAGCCACTCAAATGACTTGATCTTTTGAGAGGTGAGGGAGGTGACCTAGATCTACACTTCCACCAAAGAAGATTTGATTTCCCCCACCCATCCTTTGTGGATCTTGTTGCTCTTGGGTTTCTTGGAACCCTAGACGGTGTAGGGCATCCTCGGAGCTAAGGCGTGCGTTGTAAAGCTTCAAGGTGTCGTTGAGGGCCTCCAATTGAGTTGTGGAGCCTCCCCCTCAACCTTGGTGTAAAGGTTTCGGTTGGCGCCTTCAAGGTCACCGGTTAGTGGATTGTGAGGCCTCCTTTGTGGGGGAGCTCACCGGAGAAGAAGGTGAGGCCTTTGTGGCGCTCGGGTGACCTTCTGTGGCCCCGACACCTATCCAACGTAGACGTAGCTCCTTGGGAGTGAACTACGGGAATTACATCTCCGTGTCCCCTCTCTGGTTACTTCGTTCCCCTCCTTTACTCCTTGCTATTTACTGTTTTTGTTGTTGGTGTTTGTTTTCTTGCATTTAGGTTGTTCACTTAGTTGCATCTCTAGATAACTTCCTTTCTCATTGAGCCTAAAAGTGAGAAACAAATTAAAATTGGTTAGACGCCTATTCACCCCCCTCTAGTCGTATAAAGTCGGTACTTTCACCCGGCTCATCGGTCTTGTGCTGCCGGTCAAACACCTGGACTTGGGTGAGGAGCTCAACAAGGTTGGTGTTGGGGTTGGCGTTGACTGCAGTGCGAAGGTTGTTGTAGTGGCTGCCGAGGCCTTGCAGGACATAATAGAGGAGATCATCATCATCGAGTGATTTTCCAGCAGCAGCGAGTTCGGCGACGATGCACTTCATCTTGGAAAAATATTTTTCAGCGGACATATCGCCCTTGCGCGTGTTGTTGAGGGCCAAGCGGAGCTGCTGAACCCGGGTATTGGACTGGCTCGAGACATGGGTGTTGAGGGCAGCCCAGACAGCAGCCGAGGAGTCGAGGCCGACGACGTGAGCGAGCACATCAGGCGACAGTGTTGGAGATATGCCCAAGAGGCAATAATAAAGTGGTTATTATCATATCTTCACACTTATGATACATGTTTACATACCATGCTATAATTGTATTAACCGGAAACATTAATACTTGTGTGATTTGTAAACTAAAATAAGAGTCCCTAGTAAAGCCTCTTGTTAAACTAGCTTGTTGGTTAATATATGATCATGGTTTCCTGATCATGAACATAGAGATGTTATTAACAACAAGATCATATCATTAGGAGAATGATGTGATGGACATACTCCTATAGATAAGCGTAGCATAAAGATCAAGTCATTTAAATAGTTCAATTGCTATATGCTTTCTGATACATAGTAACCTAATTCCTTCGACCATGAGATCATGCATATCACCTTTACCGGATGGATGCTTTGATGACATCAAACACCACACCGTAACTGGGTGGCTATAAAGGTGGCATTGAGTGTTCGGAAAGTATTGGTTGAAACACATGGATCAAGAGTGGGATTTGTCCATCCATATGACGGATAGATATACTCTGGGCCCTCTCGGTGGAATGTCATCCAATTGGCTTGCAAGCATGTGACTGGCTCACAAGGGATCACATATCACGGGAACGAGAAAATAGTACTTATCGGTAACGAGGTTGAACTAGGTATGCAGAGATACCAACGATCATAACCTCGGATAAGTAACATATCGTGAGACAAAGGGAAATTGGTATCGTATGTAAGTGGTTCATTCGATCGCAAAGTAATCGTAGAAATATGTGGGAGCCATATGAATTTCCAGATTCCTCTATTGGTTATTGTTCGGAGAAGTGTCTCGATCATGTCCGCATAATTCACGAACCGTAGGGAGACACACTTAAGGATTCGACGTTGTTTGAGTAGTTATGGTATTATGAGAAAGAGACCGAATGTTGTTCGGAGTCTCGGATGGGATCCGGGATATCACGAGGTGATCCGAAATGGTCCAGAGAATAAGATTCATATAAGGAAAGTTCCGTTTCGGAGTTCGGGAATGATTCCGGTGTTTTTCATCGGGAATGTTCTAGAAGGGTCCGGATTGTCCGGCACTCTGGGGGGGGGGAGGGTACATGAGTGTGTCATTGAATGATTGCATCATGTACTAAGTGTTCTTGCTGTTCCAAAAACATGAAAGTCAAATTGCCAGTTTGAAAGTTAAACGGCTAAAACAGGAAACTGTGGAAAACAGGAAACTGTGGGAAACAGGAAACTGTGGGAAACAAGCAAGAGGAGGTTGAAACCAACTTGGAGGAGGAGTTCCTCTCCTCCTTGGCCGGCGCCCAGCCCTAGGCCGAGTTGGGGAGGGACTCCCTCCCTCCCTGGCGCGCCTAGCCCCTCCACCTATAAAAGGAGGGGCATGGCTCCTCCTTGAGACACACAAGTTTCTACCTCTAATCTCCGGTTTAGAGCCGTTTTGGTTTAGAGCTTCTAATTGCTTTAGCCTGCGGTTTAGAGCCTTCTAATTGGTGTGTCTAATCTCTAGACCACTAATAGCCCTCTCTCATAATCCACCATACTCGCTCCAGCTTAAGGCGAAGCCCTGCGGGATCTCCCCTCTACTTTCGGTACCACGCCGTTGTGCTGCCGGAATCGCGAGGAGAGTGCTACAACCTCCGCTGCCTGCTGGAACAAGGGAGAGGAAGGTCTTCGTCGAGTACCGAACGTGTGAACGACTGCGGAAGCGCTGCCGGAACGCAGCGCCGGAAGGATCGTCTACACGATCTTGAGATCAGAAAGAGTACGACTACATCACCCACGAGAATCTGCTCTCGTTAACCGCTTTGGAATCTTCGAGGGTAAGTTATTCCATCGACTCGTTGCTACGATCTAGTAGATAGATCTTGGCTTGTTTGTTTGTATGCGATAGAAAATTTTTGTTTTCCATGCTACGAACCCCTACAGACAGGGCGTTGAGGAGCCAGCGCAGAACTTGTTGATCGCGGGAGATCCACAACTCATAGTCGGGGTTGACAACAGTGATCTTCTTATTGTTGGCGTCCTCGGTGGAGATGATCTCGTCGGGCGCCTTGTCCTTGCCCTCGACCAGATCAAGGACACGGGTGCCGCGCAACGCGGGAATCAATAGCGCCTTCCACACAAGCACGTTTTCACATGTGAGTGGCTGGGATGGAGGAGTCCCAAGGGCAGCAGCGAGGGCAGTGGTGGACATCGACGAAGAGGTGGCCATCACATCGGATCGTGACGCGGCGACGTGTGTGGCGGCGGCGGCAGCAACAAGTGCGGTGGCGGCGGCAGGATCTTTTGATGTTTGGGTTTGTTTTTGGTTTTGTAGAGGCAGCGGCGGCGGCTGAAGAGAACAGCGACGACAGCGGCTAGGTTTTGTAGGTTTTGTGTGTGCGGCGGCGGCAGACGATGGCTGCGGTGGCGGCAGGTGTGTTGTGGGCGGCGGCGACAGATGCGGCAGCAGCAACAAGTGGCGGCGGCGACGGCAGGACTAAGGCGGCGACGAATTTGTTTTTAGGGTTTTGGCAGCTAGAAGGAAGAGGCCTGCTATGATACCATGTTGGTTTTAGTGGAACGATGCGTGCCCTCTCGGGCCACCGGTTGCGTGTTATATAGAGTAGGGAAAAACCCCCTACATAGCAGTACATGAGATATACGTGTATAGTTGAAAGTATTACTCCGTACATATACACGTACAGTGGACACAGTCCATTCTGGCCGGAGAAAGCGTATATATACATGTTTAGATTACACTAATGATACATACAAGTATATATAAGAATTTTTTTGCTAATTTTTTTGGGCGTTCATCTGAACACCCTTGCTCCATGCGTCCATGGCACTGGATGCAGGTCTCTATGCTTATTTAGCTAGCTCGCTGGGAACCAAGTTGTTGGATGCACAACGCACACATGACACTGGATCGATTGTCATGGGCAGCAGCTTGCCCGTCATGTACACCACGAGCTAGTCGCCGTTGTATAGAGCGTTTTTTTATGCCGGCCTTTGTCTGGAGCGAGTTGCATGTTCACTGTTTAGAACAACAACGTGAGGATGGCTGTGAATCAGGGAGCTGGGGCGTCTTGGGCGTTGTCCTCTCCGCAGTCTTCGGCAAGGTGGAGGTGCATGGCCTTCGGAGCATAAGCGAAGAGACGAAACACGGTACAAGCTAGCAGGTTGATGGATTCTTGCGAACACGAAACACAAAACGCTCTAAACGAGATTAGATTGCTAGAGGCCCACTCGACGACGATGGCCATGCACATGGGGATCCCCACGCCCTCGCGGCGGTCTCTGCCTACCCTGCATTGTCCTTGACTCTGCCAGTCTCTGCCTCCGCTATGCCTCCACGACGGCAGTAGCAACAGTGTGAGGTTGGTAACCGACCTCGACTCCATTTACACAGCAGCAGCCGCCTGTGACAGCGCCCTCCGACGAGGCCTCGTCTTCCTGGCGGCAGTAGTTCCAGGAGAATACTCGTTTCTGCAAATACTGCTCAACAAAACAGCTTTGATTCTTTCACAAAAAAACAGCTTTGATTAATGCTTGGGGGTGTTTTGCTCGGTTTTGTAAACTTAAGGGGGTTAAGTGTTCTAGTTTAGAGTTAAGGGGGCGCTCTGTCCAAACTCTGAAACTTGTGGGCGTTATATATACTTCTCTCTTTTCCAATTCATAAGATTCAATAGTGTATGATACTTCAATCTTGCGTTGTGTTAATCATAAAAATAGAAATGGCCCTTAGATAAAACACAAATAATGTCTTGTTTTGTTCATATGATTAAAAAAACACAAAAATGGAGAAACAAAGGAATATGATATGACTGCATGTACAAACCAAAGGAAAACACATGAATTTTATAAGCTTGAGTGTTTGGTTTATAGGAATACGAAAGACACATAAATCCAAATAAACATGGCCATGGCCAGTCTGACCATATGAAAAAGTATAATTAGAATGTTATTATCCCCAAAAAGGTGTCGGCCTTGTTTTTCATGCGTATGATTTTTAAAAGGTGGTTCAGGTGGATTTTAAAATTCCAATGTTTATGAACATGATATTATGGCCGAGCTCATTTTGAGCCTATGGTCTAAAAAAAACTAAGATCATATGAAATTTTATGTGTTATTTCTTTGAAACAAACGGATGAATGGTCTTACCACATGAAAAAATTATGTTCCTATATTATACTCCTTTGAAGTTTGAACTAAACATGCCCCAAAAAGCGTGGTGCCTTCACGATCATAAGATATACATTTGCACTTAGACGGGAGGAGTTCTAGTCCGTCTGATCAGAATCGTGTGGGTGGCATCAGCCTACAGCTATCGATTGTTTACCCTCTCGCCTGTGATGCTCGCATCACCCTCCGATCTGATCAACGGTTGAGACGACACCTAGCATGCTATATATCTGCATCCCAACAGCCCTCAGAAAACCCTAGCGCCGCCACCGTCACAGCCTCCTTCTACCCTGCTCCCTTCTGTTGCGCCGCCGGCCGCAGTCTCCGGACCCCCGCCTCTTCCGACATGGTACGTTCTCTAGCTCTCTCGTATCCCTCCATTGGATCTCATGAGTTCACCGCGGACGCGCTAATCTGTTCGCGTCTTCATCTCTCTGTCGTACCCTCAGGCCCCGAAGAAGGAGAAGGCCCCGCCGCCGTCGTCCAAGCCGGCCAAGTCTGGCGGTGGCAAGCAGAAGAAGAAGGTGACGCTGTCTCTCTTTCTGAAGTTTTGTTTCTGTTGGTTGATTACGGATCTGTGAGGTTTCTCATGGTGGATTTGTTTGGTTGCTGCAGAAGTGGAGCAAGGGAAAGCAAAAGGAGAAGGTGAACAACGCGGTGCTGTTCGACCAGGCCACTTACGACAAGCTGCTGTCCGAGGCGCCCAAGTACAAGCAGATCACACCTTCCGTCCTCTCTGAGAGGCTCAGGGTAATTGCCCCCAATACCCCTTCTACTTTTCATGTCTGAACATCGGAAATTCTGTTTTAGTCGTATGATTATGTGATGCCAATTCGCTATGTGCGGTGAGCATTATTATGCTTCGCCAGTATATAATGTTCGGATGTCGCATTGCTAATGTCGTGCCTGCTTTGTTTATCTTTCTAATTGCTAAGATTATCATGTGATGTAGATGTAGTTCATTATTTCTGTCATGATATTGTTTCTATTGATAAATAGTTGTTGTGAATCTGTGCATTGATCATTGTCAGCATTACATCTGCTGGTTATCACATGATTGGCACTATCGTTATGTGTTCTTATCTGTATAGAGTCACGAGCTAAATGTTTTAGTTATGATTTGCTGAATTATTAAATCGATCTTTTAGAGATGTTTGTGTAAGCTTTGGATGTCTGGTTATAATTAGTTTGCTAGCTGCAAATCTGTTGCTGTTCTCCCCTAATGTTTAGTAACAGTATGTTTATTCCTCGTGGAATCCAGCAGGTTATAATTGTTTGCCAGAATACTGAGATGCGTTTGTGAACTGATCTTACTATAAAACCATTCTCTCAGAATGTTATTCGTAGGGCATTCTGTACCTTACAGACTGCCTTGGTTTTCATTTGCACGGTTGCTATTTCTTGCTCAGTAGTTTGTCTAATGTTCTGTTGTTTGTACCTTCTGCCAAGAAGCTAAATCTTTTTTTGGCAATGCATTGCAGATCAATGGTTCCCTGGCTCGTAGGGCTATCAAGGATCTCGAGGAGCGTGGCCTCATCCGCATGGTCTCGATTCACTCAAGCCAGCAGATCTACACCAGGGCTACCAACACCTAGGGGGTGTGGTGTTGTTACTCTTATCATCAATGCCCTGTGTCTGTGATCCAAGTCTACTTTAGAACAGTTATCTTCCATCAAATTCGCTAATGTTTTGTTGAACGAGGCACTTCAGCGTTTGAAAGATTTTGTTGTCAGTTTGAGTACCTTTCTGGATTGCCATTTATATCCCTCACAATATCTCATTTTCGTTGATGGATTCGTGCCATGTTTGAGTGATCGTGAAATGCTTCTGAAACCTTATTCTGCCGATTTTTGAACTAACGTGCTTAGCTGTGACACTTGTTCACTGGAATCATCCTAATTATCTGTGAATCGTTTGACAATTGTACTGTATTAAAAGCATTGTCATCTCTGTTGAAGCCTTGAATGATCTGTTGGTTACTACTCCCTCCGGCTTGAAATACTTGGAACCTTGTTTTTGTCTGCAGCCGTTGTCAGCCTATTCTGGTCAGTTTTGGCGAGTCCTCGTGCCACTGCCCCATCACCCCTCCCTCTCTTTGATTCCTCGGTGTAGAATCTTCGATTAGTAGCACCTACCACAAACCCTCCAGAATGTAGGAGAAAAGTTCGTTTTTTCTGTCAATGGTGGCAGCGGCATGGCTGCTGGTGCTGTCCATGCGGAATGGCGACCGGCTAGACCGCATCCTTCACCTTGTCGAGGATTGCATTTTTTTGTTCTTTGGATGTGTATGTACATGGGATAGTTCTATATTTTTTTGACATGGGGGTAGTTCTATATTTGCTTGGCACATATATTTGTCATGTGTGATCATATGTGTAATCTTTGTAAACAGATTGTCTAATGAAATATATGGTTATTTAAAAAAAAATGGAATTGCATTATCAAACCTGGAGCTGCCGATGGTTTAGTTAAGTTTCCTGGATTTTGTAATAGTTTAGACTAAGTTTATGACAAATTGAGTTCTAATTAATAGTTAAATTAATATAGGTGAACTTCCACACAAAACAATATCCCTCACATTGTTTTAGTGATCACACGAACCAAATCCACCACATCAAAACCGATCATCACGAGAGATGATGTAGCTTCAATGGCGAACAATCAACATGTTCATCATATCTACTATACGACTCATGCTTTACCTTTCGGTGATCCGTGTTCCGAGACCATGTCTATACATGCTAGGCTCGTCAAGATCAAACCTTAGCTTCCGCATGAGCAAATCTGGCTTGCTCCCGTTGTATACACTCGCAGAATCTAACACATCCGATCATCACGTGGTGCTTCGAAACAACGAGCTTTAGCAACGGTGCCTACTAAGTATGAACACTTTATAACTTGAAATTTTGTGAGAGGGATCATCTTATAATACTACCATCGTGAACTAAGCAATACAAGATGCATAAAAGGATTAACATCACATGCAATTCAAAATATGTGATATGATATGGCCTTTCTTCTTGTGTTTCCGATCTCCATCTTCAAGCACGAACATGGTCTCCATCATCACCGACATTGCATCAAGGTCAATGGTGCCGCTCCATGGTTGTCGTCCACCAGCATCAACTATTACAACTACTTTGAATAATAGACACACAGGTCTTTAACGATATTAAAAGACAACCATAAGGCTCATGCCGGTTACCGACTTACAATAAGGAACATTGCATACATCATATATAATCATAATCATGGCCATATCACATCACAGCACACCCATGCAAAACAAATTTAGATGCCTCTAATTTTCTTTGCATATTTTACGTGGTTTGGGGCTTTCAATAAGTGTCGTTCTAACTTACGAACAAGAACCACAACGTTGATGCTTGAACTATCAAGTGCCTGTTGTAAATTGAATCTATACTATGATGGGAGAGATAGTCACCTGCAAAGCCACTTATGCAATACAAGTTGCATGTCAAGCGTGGAGCAAGTCTCATGAACGATGTAATGTAAGGTTAGCCCAGACCGCTTCATCCCATCATACCGCAAGATGCAAAGTACACAAAAAGCAATTGATAACAAAGGCACCACCGTCCACAATGACCATTGTGTTCTACTCGTGCAATAGATCTACATATAGACACAGCTTTGATACCACTGTAGGGGTTCGTAGCATGGAAAACAAAAAATTCTACCGCATGCACACAAACAATCCAAGATCTATCTACTAGATTGTAGCAACGAGTCGATTAGAGTACTCACCCTCAAAGATTCCAAAGCGGTTAACGAGAGCAGATTCTCATGGGTGATGTAGTCGTACACTTGCCGATCTCAAGATCACGTAGATGATCCTTCCGGCGCTGCGTTTTGGCAGCGCTTACGCAGTCGGTCACACGTTCAGTACTCGATGAAGACCTTCCTCTCCCTTGTTCCAGTAGGCAGCGGAGGTTGTAGTTCTCCCCTCGCGATTCCAGCAGCAGAACGACGTGGTGTCGGAAGTAGAGGGAAAATCCTGTAGGGCTTCGCCTAAGCTGGAGCAGGTTATGGTGGGTCTAGGGTTTCCGGCAATCTAGGTTTAGACGGTCAGAGAGGAGGAGGTGGAGTCAGCGATGGATAGGGATACGGTGATGATCCGGCGGAGGCACGAGGTGGCGGCGCGGCAGCGGCGTGGTGGTGGCGGCTGGCGGCGGCAAGCGGCGACGACACTAGGGGGCGGCGGCATCGGCGGCAACGCGACTTGGTGGGGAGGGCTGGTTGTGATCTCTTGGGGCAGCCCCTCCCCTCTATTTATGAGAGGTAGGGAAGCTTGGGAGAGGGGAGTTTGAATCCTTCCCCAACTCCCTCTTCTTGTTGGAGGGAAAGAAGGACTCTTTCCTTCTTCCACTAGGAAACCATTGTTCCAGTTTGACTTTTCAAACCTGCCTTTTGACTTGCAATTCGGAGCTTAATTCATCTCTTGCAAATGCCCAACAAAGTGACCTAGGACATGATCCAATCATTCCACTTATCCATGACACATGCATATACCATTCCCCTTCTGGTCCGATGAACCTTCTAGACCCTTCTAGAACCTCTCCGATGAAAACATCGAAATCATTCCCGAATTCCGGAACTGGACGTTCTTTATATGAATCTTATTCTCCGGACCATTCTGAAACTCCTCGTGATATCCTGGATCCCATCCGAGACTCCAAACAACATTCGGTCTCCCTACTTACATTCCATATCTACTAAATAACATTGAATCCTTAAGTGTGTCTCCCTACGGTTCGTGAATTATGCGGACATGACCGAGACACTTCTATGATCAATAACCAATAGAGGAATCTGGAAATTCATATTGCTCCCACATATTTCTACGATTACTTTGCGATCGAATGAACCACTTACATACGATACCAATTTCCCTTTGTCTCGCGATAGTTTACTTATCCGAGGTTTGATCGTCGGTATCTCTGCATACCTAGTTCAACCTCGTTACCGATAAGTACTCTTTTCTCGTTCCCGTGATATGTGATCCCTTGTGAGCCAGTCACATGCTTGCAAGCTAATTGGATGACATTCCACCAAGAGGTCCCAGATTATATCTATCCATCATATGGATGGACAAATCCCACTCTTGATCCATGTGCCTCAACACATACTTTCCGAACACTCAATGCCACCTTTATAGCCACCCAGTTACGGTGTGGTGTTTGATGTCATCAAAGTATCCTTCCGGTGATGGTGATTAGTATGATCTCATGGTCAAAGGAATTAGGTTACTATGTATTAGAAAGCTTATAGCAAACGAACTATTGAAATGACTTGATCTTTATGCTACGCTTATCTATAGGAGTATGTCCATCATACCATTCTCCTAATGATATGATCTTGTTCTTAATAACATCTCAATGTTCATGATCGGGAAACCAAGATCATGTATTAACCAACAAGCTAGTATTACAAAGAGGCTTTACCAGGGACTCTAATTTAGTTTACAAATCACACAAGTATTACTGTTTCCGGTTACTACTATTATAGCATGAATGTAAACATTTATCATAAACACAAAGATATAATAATAACCACTTTTATTATTGCCTCTAGGGAATATCTCCAACAGTTTCTCCCTAACATGTAGCCCGTGAGGACTACTCACTCATAACAATAAGGTTATGGGTAGAAAACATTGTGCAAAATACTTAGATTGAAATAAAATATTTTTACAATGGTCGCCAAATCACAAGGAGATCTCAAGTACAAAGTAATGGCTATGGCTAATGGAGAGGATGGAGGGGATGAACTATGTGATGGCTGCAAGTGCACAGATCGTTTGTAGCTAGTTTCAAAGTAAAGATGTCGATCCCACAGGGATCCCAAAGGTAATTTTTTATTGGTGAAGTCTCTGTCACACCCGAAGTTGTCACAGGTCTTCGAGTGAATTGACTGCAAGTGTTGAAATAAGAATAGAGTTTGGATTAAACAAAACTATTTAAATAAAACTAAAATCTAAACTTCAGAAATAAAAAGCATAAAAGTAAAAAACGATTTGTTTTGTTGTTTTGTGTAGATGACAAAGTAGGAGCGGGGAGATTCAGTTCATGGTGATAGTGAATGTGCCAGGTGGATGAGTGATAAATGTAACAATTATATATTATAAGTATGTGTGTAGGCGAGCAACCCATAATTAGCCAGAAATCCTCTTGGTAGATTTTATCCCAACTTCAATAATCCTACTAGCCTGTTTACCACAACCATGGTCAGTAACTAGATGATTAAGATCCTTCAGGTTGCTTAGCAATTAAGCTCCTTGGATCGGACTAATGCAATAAGCTCGGTGGCTCCTCGTGATCCTCGAGTCAAACTAGTTTCCCATTGATATCCCCGTGTCACTCGGGGGTCGCCGATCTACTAGGGAACAAGATTATATCTATGTAGAACAAAGCATCAAGTTGTCTGGGCCCTTAATTGGACAACATGCATTAGGCGTCCCACAGATAGTCAAGCACACATAATATAGTAATTAAAATCAACCACAAACTTAATGGAAATTATATAGGCACATCACATCTCACTAATCCCCTACATCTCCCACGCCCAAGGGAACTTACTCACACATGAGAGAATAAAGCATCATCGATATAATCAAATAAAGTGAGTTCTTCTTGATATTACCATGGAGATTCACAATAAGAAAAAGAAATAAATCCAACGCAATTCAAGATGGGAAGAACAATCTCAAACCCTAGTCTTGCAAGGTGGAGATATCTCTCTCTCTCAAGTACAAGTAATGGCTATGGAGGTGTGGTGGCTAGGAGATCAAAGATCGTGGAGCAAGATGAAGAACGTCTTCCCCTTCTTCTCCGGATCTCTTCTTCTCCCTTATGGATGGGATGGCGGCTCGTGTGTTCTGTTTTCGTCATGTTCCTCTTCATGAAAGTTGTCCCTTTTAATAATACGAAGGAGATGACAGCTATACGGCGGGAACTATACGGTCGGAAAAATATTCCTACCGTATAGTTGCTCGTTAAAGCTTCAGTAAACTCCCCTCGATTGCTTCCAAAAAGGAACGATGCATTCGAAGATCTGAGGCGGATGCTCTCCACCTCGCCCGTCCTGGTCACGCCAAAGGAAAGCGAGCCTCTACTGTTATACATAGCAGCCACGCATCAGGTGGTAAGCACCGTGCTCGTGGTTCAACGGCCCGAAGATGGCAAGACCCATGGGGTCCAACGCCCAATCTACTACATCATCGAGGTATTGATGCCAACAAAACAAAGGTACCCTCACTACCAGAAACTCGCCTATGGCGTGTTCATGACGGCTCGCCGGCTGAACCACTACTTCCAGGAGCATCAGGTGATGGTCGTCAACGAGGCACCTCTAAACAGCATCCTGAACAACCTAGAAGCTACAAGACGCGTAGCCCTGTGGGGCATCGAGCTATCCCCTCTAGACATAGTCTACGAGAAGCGCCACGCGATCAAATCTCAGGTTGACATGGTTATACCCTACACGTACATGACTTCAAGCATACCTGGTCCAGCCCAAGGAAGGCCCACAGCAGACATACGCTGGCCCATGAAGATTTTCGGGTGGACAAGGCCCATGACGCCTTCGGATCCTTGGAGAGCAAGACTAGCCTAGATAGGAAATTTAAAGGGGTAAAACCCTAGAACTTGTAACCGACTAGGACTATGCCCGGGACCTGCCTAAGTCTATATAAAGGCCAGGAGGGCACGTCCTAGATCTCTCGACTCATACTCTCGCATACGCACCTCACGCCAGATCGAATCTGCGCACCCTGTAACCTTCGGTTCCGCCGTAATCAAAGAGCAGACAAGCAGGAGTAGGGTTTTCCCTCCGGGGGTCTGAACCTGGGTAAATCTCGTGTCCCCTGGTTGCTTATCTGTTAACCGTTCCACGATCTCCAGCATCCCCATCTTCTCCAAAACCCAAGTCCATAACAATGGGCATTGACGAGATTAAACCTCGTCAATTGGCGCCGTCTGTGGGAATCGGGGCTGCTGATTGTGCGATCGTGACGGTCCCGACCCGATCAATCTACAACTCCGCGGCGACGGAGAATAACCTCCTCTTCGGCGCTTTCGACTTCACCGCCCACTCGCCGGCCACCATGAAGGATTTCGAGCCCGTAGGCGACGGACTCGAAATTTTGTTCGGGAGCTTCTGCTTCCAGGTGGGACAAACTGGCACCCTCCGCCTTCCTGAGCGGGTGCCCGTGCCATCAATCAGGCCCGCCTCGTGGGCTCCACACCCCGTGCTGCGCACATCACCATCAACAGATGAGTTCTACGACAGCAGCAGCTGCAACTCCGATCTGTGCAATCCACCTTCGGATGAAGGGACCTACGGTTCCGGATCCAAAAGCTGCGGCGGCAGCGGACCAATCTACGAGCGCTACCAATGCGCCGCAGTCATCCAGGAGCAGCAAACGCCTAACCCGCCGCCCAACACGAACCCCAACCCGCAGGACAGAAACGGCGGGAACAGAAGAAGCCAGTCCCCCCCACCGAAGCGGAAAACAATGGCCATGTCATCCAACTTAGCAAAGAAGGATGGGTCCAGGCACGCCGTGCCGTCGCAGGCGACATAGTCCTGCCTGTGGACTCCCCACGTGACCTACCGATGGCATACCACTACCTCCTCATCGAGGAGCACAAGAAGCAAGTCAAGATGCAGGAGACGCTCGACAAACGCAAGCAAGCAGCCTCTGAGTCCAGCGCGCGACGAGCTGCGCTCTCCGCCATGGCACCCGGCTCTAGCACGAACGGAAACCAGGGAAACAAGCACCGCTCGCGGGTGGAGAACATGGATCCCAAGGAGCACCGTGATGTGACCCGAACTCTCCACACATCGTTCATGGATATGGATGCCGACGGCAACATCATCCCGAAGACACCGCAAGCTGCGATCATGGCAGCCACTGCGTATCTCACGGCACACCAACCTCCGGAAGGGGACCCAAAACGAGCCATGCATAAGTCCGCATTCACCGGACTCGGACTCGTCGGAGCTGCGCTCCACGAAGACGCTCCTGCGGAGCCGAAGAAGAAAGCTCCGGCCAGGCGCGACCGGAGCCCCACCCCTTCATCCGAAGAGGAGGAGGAGCACGACCTTCCTCGGAGAAAGAAGAGCTCGCATCGCCATAAACGCGACTACGACGCCAGAGACGCGCTTACACAACGCAAAATCGACAAAGCACGAGCCAAACGCGCATGCTCGTCCGAGTCCGAGATGGATGAAGATGAAGGAGAACTCTGCGGAGCTCGATGCTTCAGCAGATCTGTTCGGCGAACACAGATGCCACGCAATTTCAAGCTTCCTTCGGATACTCCGAAGTTCAACGGCACGCAACATCCAAAATCTTGGCTCAGCGACCATCTGTCATCCGTCAAGCTGCACGGTGGTAACAAAGAAACCGCCATGCAATGCCTTCAGCTGCAGCTGACAGGCGCAGCGCGGGTTTGGCTCAGCAGCTTATCATCAGGGTCCATCCAAAGTTGGGAGGATCTAGCTTACAGCGTCATCCAAAATTTCAAGGGCACCAGCAAGAGGCCCGCCTCAATCGAAGAATTGCGAGCCTACACTCAGAGAACGGGCGAATCTATTCGCTCATACATACTACGCTGGTCTACCACCAAGAACTCGGCAGCACACATCTCCAAAGATAGGGCCATCGACGCCTTCAGAGACGGCGTTAAACGCCAAGATTTCAAGGAGGAACTTGGGCGCGTCAAGCCCAAAACACTCGACCACCTCATGGACATCGCCAACAGGTGGGCTGACGGTGAAGATTGCATTCACCGAGCTCAATCGGAGGAAGAGGACGACTACGGCCGAAGACGTGAACGCCGCAGCAAGCGGAGATCGCGCGTCTACGAGGACCACGACGGACCCGACATGGTCGCGGCTGGATACGCCGACCGCCGCAACGACAACAGCCGCAACAGCGGAGGATACCGCGGAGGAAACTTCCGCGACAGCGGACGCCCAGCACAGTCGTGGCAACTCCGCGACCGCGACAACGGACCCTCAGCATTCGAAAAACTTTCGGGCCATGCACCATCCACTTCTACATCGACAAACAGGATGGCAAAAATAAAGCCAGCCACATGCTCAAGGACTGCCGCGAGTTCCAGAAACTCAGCGAAAGCATGGTGCAGATGAGGCAACAAGCCCCAATCCCTGCGTTCGGAAACGCGCCTGCGCCAGGTGAAGTAGCACACGGAGCTCCTCCACCGCCGCCTACTGGAGGCCCAAACCAACCAGTCGCACCAGCGCAGAACAACACCGGGATCGGGTACCCCCCACCAAAAGGAGCACTAAATATGATCCAGAAGGGACGCCCCACAAATAGGGTGTAGAAGAAAATCACCCGACAAATCAACTTGGCCGTAGCAACTCCGCCTGCAATCCCTGAGTACCTCAGCGGATCGGAGTCCTGCATCACATTCACTCGCGCGGATCACCCTTGCCAGATCCCTCGCCCAGGTCATGCTGCCCTGGTGCTAGAGGCCCAGATCGGAGGCTTCGAGATGAGTCGCGTCTTCATGGATAGCGGTAGCGGCATCAACCTAATGTTCGCAAGCACTCTAGCAGCTATGCGGATCCCGCAATGCAGCCTGGAACAATCAGACACAACGTTCCACGACATTGTCCCAGGGAAGGGCATATTCCCCCTAGGAAAAATAGGGCTCGACGTCATCTTCGGGAAGCCGGACAACTTTCGGCAGGAGCGTCTAGAATTCGAAGTGGTGGACTGGCCGTCGCAATACCACGCCATCCTGGGGCGTGTAGCATTCGCAAGGTTCCTGGTCGTCCCACACTACGCATACCTACTACTCAAGATGCCAGGACCAAGAGGCGTCATCACAGTCCATGGGAGCTTCACCCGATCGAACCAATGCGACAGGGATTTCAACAAAATCTCCCAGTCTTTCGGCATGCAAGACGAGCTTGTAAGTCTCCGTGAGGTGACGGACAATGGGGTACCCCCAGTCACAAGGCAGAACGCACCTGACATGTCCTTCGACTCCACCGTCAACACCAAGAAAGTACAGGTCCATCCGACGGACGCCTCCAAGACGGCCCTGATCGCCAACGACCTCAGCTCCGCATAGGAAGGCGCGCTCGTCGAATTCCTCCGTGAGCGCTGGGAAATCTTCGCCTGGTGTCCTGCATACATGCCAGGAGTTCCCAGGGAATTCGTCGAGAGTCAATGTCTTTCCAGATACCAAGCCAGTCAGGCAGTCCATCCGAAGACTGTCGGAGCCACGAGCCGAAGCTATCGGCAAGGAAATCAATAGACTACTCGCTGCAGACTTCATCAGGGAAATCAAGGAAAGCGAGTGGCTCGCAAACACAGTGATGGTCCCAAAGAAGGACACGGACATCCTGCGGATGTGCGTGGACTTCACGTCACTAAACAAGCATTGCCCAAAGGACCACTTCCCCCTTCCTAGGATCGACCAGATCATCGATTCGACTGCAGGTTGCGAGAAACTCTCCTTCCTCGACGCCTACTCAGGCTATAACCAGATTCGACTCAAGGTCGAAGATCAGGAAAAAACGGCGTTTATCACACCGTTCGGAGTATTCTGTTACAACACAATGCCCTTCGGGCTAAAGAACGCGGGTGCCACGTACCAGCGATGCATGCAGGCCTGCCTCAAGGACCAGATCGGTCGCAACGTCCAAGTCTATGTCGACGACATAGTAATAAAAACCAAGGAGGCAAGGACACTTATCGACGATCTCCGCGAGACGTTCGACAACCTTGACCGCTACAGGATCAAGCTCAATCCTGAAAAGTGTGCCTTCGGCGTCCCATCGGGCCAGTTGCTCGGGTACTTCATCTCTCAACGAGGGATCGAGGCAAACCCGAAGAAAATCAGAGCCATCATGACAATGGAGAATCCGAAAAACCTCAAAGGCGTCCAGCAGCTCGCAGGACGAGTAGCGGCGCTAAGCAGGTTCATCAGCCGCATGGGCGAGAAGGCCCTACCATTCTATCAGCTGCTGCGCAAGGCAGACAAGTTCGAGTGGACACTAGAAGCCAACGACGCATTCGAAAGCCTCAAGCGGCTCCTCTCCACCTCGCCCGTTTTGGTTACGCCAAAGGAGCGCGAGCCCCTGCTGCTGTACATAGCAGCCACACACCAGGTGGTCAGCACCGTACTCGTGGTCGAACGACCCGAAGAAGGCAAGACGCACGGGGTCCAGCGCCCAATTTACTACCTCAGCGAGGTACTGACACCAACAAAGCAGAGGTACCCTCACTACCAGAAGCTAGCCTACGGCGTGTTCATGGCGGCTCAACGGCTGAGCCATTACTTCCAGGAGCACCAAGTGATGGTCGTCAACGAGGCACCCCTGAACAGCATCCTGAATAATCCAGAGGCCACAGGACGGGTGGCCCTGTGGGGCATTGAGCTGTCACCCTTGGACATCGTCTATGAGAAGCGACACGCAATCAAATCTCAAGTCCTTCCGGATTTCCTGGTACATTGGATGGAGCTGCAGCTGCTAGACACCCCAGATATGTCGCAGTCATGGACGATGCACTTTGACGGCTCCAAGCGTGAAGCCGGAGCAGGGGCAGGGGTCATACTGACCTCCCCGCAAGGCGACAAAATGAAGTACGTCCTCCGGATGAAATTCCGAGCCTCCAACAACGAGGCCGAATACGAAGCCCTCATCCATGGCATGAGGATGGCAAAGATATGCGGCGCAACACGCCTGGTCATCTACGGTGACTCCAACCTCGTCGTCCAACAGACGATGAATGAGTGCGACGCACACGCCGAAAACATGATCGCGTATCGCGCGCTCTACAACGCACTCGAAGGAGAATTCGACGGCTGCGAGCTTCGGCACGTTGGAAGAGAAAGCAACGAGGAAGCCGACAGACTCGCCAACATCGGCTCCACTTGCGCAAAGGTGCCACCAAGTGTGTTCCTCGAACAGATCTGCGTGCCATCCATCAAGCGGAAATTCCCCAAGGGATCACCCGAAAACGCAGAACACTCGGGAGCCACACTACCCGAAGGACACGAAGGACCCGAAAAACTAGACACAGAGGTAGCCATGGTCAACCTAATGCAGGTCATGGCAGTCGAAGAAACATGGACGCGCCCATACCTCCAGTTCTTGTTACATGGAGAATTGCCTGACAGCCCGACTGATGCCCGACGCATATCTCGACGGTCAAAAGCCTTCACTATCATCAACGGCGAGCTGTACAAGCGCAGCATCACGGGTGTACTACAACGGTGCGTCACCATCGACGACGGCAAAGCCGTACTCCAAGACATCCATGAGGGCATCTGCGGCCACCACGCAGGCAGCCACTCCCTTGTCGCCAAAGCTCTACGAGCAGGATTCTACTGGCCAACGGCCATGAACGACGCAAAGGACATCGTCCGAAGATGCAACGGATGCCAACGGTTCGCCGACAAACCGCACGCCCCTGGGTCCGAGCTCAGACCCATACCCATAGCCTGGCCTTTTGCTCAATGGGGCCTCGACATGATCGGCAAACTGCCAAAATCATCGAAAGGGGGACACGTCTTCCTCCTGGTTGCAGTCGACAAATTCACCAAGTGGATCAAGGCCATGCCGGTCACCAACCAGAAAGCCAAAACCGCCGTCAAGTTCTTCGAGTCCATTGTCTACAGGTTCGGCGTACCGCACAACATCATCACCAACAACGGATCGAACTTCATCTCCGAAGAATTCCAGGACTTCTGCGAAGGCCTTGGGATCAACATCACGTACGCCTCAGTGGCACACCCGCAAACGAACGGGCAAGTGGAAAAGGCCAACGGCCTAATCGGCGCCGGCATCAAGAAGTGCCTCATGAGTTCACTCAAACAAAAAGCTGGAAACTGGACGAAAGAGCTACCATCCGTCCTGTGGAGCTTACGGACTACGCCAAACAACTCCACCGGCTACACACCGTTCTTCATGGTACACGGAGCCGAGGCCGTGCTACCAGCCGAAGTATGCCACCAGGCCCCACGGGTCATCGCTTACAGTGAAGCTGAATCCACGGCTGCACTCGAAGATGCCGTCGACACACTCGACGAAGCACGGGACATATCAGCAGCTCGATCAACGGTGTACCAGCAGAGTCTCCGCAACTACCACAGCCGCCGGCTGCGCCCAAGGTCCTTCGTCGAAGGATACCTCGTCCTGCGAATCAAGCAAAAGCGACCGAATAAATTCGAGTCACCATGGGAAGGACCTTACGTCATCACCGAAGTCATCCCAGGTGGCGCCTATCGCCTCAAACACGTGGAGTCTGGAGTCGCATACTCCAACCCATGGAACATCGCGCACCTGCGACGATTCTACCCCTAGATACATACCCCTTTACTTTCAATAAGGCTTTCAGCCAAGGCTACTCAGCCGAACAATGTACCTCCTCCATTACGATATAAATAAAGCTAAGTGTCTCGCCCCAAAACTTTGGTTCACTATTTCTGCAACTTTACTACATGCTACAAACGCACTCGGGGGCTCCCCCCACCTCGCGATTTCATCGACTGAGGATCAAACGTGTACACCTGAGTAGCTGACAACGTCAGGCAAACGAAAAGGACACGTACTCAATCAAAGCACTGCGTGCTCACAACAAACAAACCTTTACAACAAAGGGCACAACACGCCCAGCCGAAATATACAAATTTTACATCTATCTCATTTTGCAGGTTCTACCTATTCTGAAGAATAACCTGAGCACGCTGCTCAAACAAATCTACGACTTGTTCGGCATACTGCCTTACAGTCGCGTAATGCGGGCGCATGTCCCACTCACCACCATCAGGGCGAAGAGGTGGACCAGCGGCCACAACAGCCAAATCCACGTCAGGCCGGTGCAGCCTCACAAGAGACAAAGCAGCTTTCACTCCTGCGACAAGCTGCTGCCGCACCAACTCCTTGACATTGCTTACGTTTCGAAACTTCGACAGAAGACCCGCAAGGCTTGTCGGTACGGCATCCAAATGGAACATGACGTGCAACACCGAGGCAAGCGATGTCTGCACTTGGCGGAGCACCCGCGAAACTTGATGAACACGATCCTGCACCGTCGCCAGAGCCATGGCGCGATCACGATCCATCCAGAAGAAGCCACCGGCCTCCATGTCCTGTTGAGTCAAGCAATTGACCCGAACGGCGACACGCTCCTTTTCTTCCCTCAGAGCAAGATTCGCACCTCCGACAATCGCACAAAATAAGAGTAAGGCCAGCAGGCCCATCCGAAAAACTGAGCTACAGCTCGAACCAAAGAACAACTTACATTGCAGCTCCTCGGACAGCCGAACCAGCTCCGCCATCAAGTACTCCTCTCTGGCTGCACCACGATCCGCCTTGGACTTCCATACGTCGGCATGACCGCGTACCCCGAGCAACTCCCTCTCTAGACTACGCACACGATCCCGGAGAAAAGTGAGTTGTGAGGAATCATCCAAAGATGGTCGCAGCGGCACTGCGGACGGGGTGTCAACAGGGTCAGCACCCGAAGGAACCTATTGCAGCAGAAAAAGAAAGGAACACAGGCATTCAGACAATGATAGAGCACAACTCCGAAGAATTCATTAAAACATATAAGGCCACTACGTGGCACAAGGATGGTGTTCTTCAAGATATTTACAACAAAAGTAGACTACAAACTACCCTACGTCTACAATGCCTAAGATGCGGCACCCTGAGTCGCCTCGGAGCCAAACTGCCTAGCTTTGGCCCCGCCCTGCTGCCGCAGTGCATACTCAGACAGCAAATCAATGAGCTTGGGCCCATATCGCTTGCAGCAAGCAGAGTAGGCAGCAAAGGCTACCTCGGATCCATCCGCAGTCGTCGGCATCCGAGAGGTGATCTGGGGCAGATCCAGCTCCGCTTCAGCCGCCAGGGCCATCGCTAGCCCGACGGACGCGGCGATGCCCTTCTGCTTGCGTTTGTACGCCGCAGGCGCTTTGGCTGACAGAGCCTCCGCCAGAGCATCCACATCATCAAGGGTTGCGCCCTTCGGGACAAGCTCCTTGTAGAAGCGACCAAGGACCTCTTTCGCCTTGGCAAGGGAGTTGACGACGGTGCTGCAACGGTCTTCGACCGCCACGGTAGCATCATCTAGAGCACTCCCGTGCTCTAGAGCACCGCGGTCGAACTCGATGCCTGCGGCATCTGAGACAAAACATAAGAAGGAAGACATGAATAAAAGCAGCACAAAAGAAGACACGAGGCATGAAGAAACAAGTACAAAACTAGCACTCACCCGAAATAGCCTTGGCAGCAACCATGAGCTTCGCCGCCACCTCTCTCTCGTGCGCAGCCGCAACAGTGGCTAGCTGCTCCTCACGGTCCGCGGCCTCCTGCTGCAGACGCTCTTTCGCTTTGGCTGCCTTAGTCAGCTCTAGCTCGAGGCGTTCCTTCGCGCCAACGGCGGCTTCGGCCTTCTGCTCCGATTGACCAAGGCTCTTCTTGAGAGAGTCGACCTCACGGAGAGAATCGTTATGCTCCTCTGCATTCAAGACAAGCAAGTGTCAAAGAACAGGACCAGGATAAATAAGAGAGGCGCTAAAAGGCAATTAGGTACCTTGAAGCTGCCGAAGGTTCGCTTCCAGCACCAAGCGCTCCTGCGCCAGCCGCTTGGCCTCCTGCACAAAAGGCTGAAGAAAAAGAAATAGCAGTAAGAAAAGGACTTGGGGGATACGCCCAACACAAAGGAGTAAAAACAAAATTCGCACACGAAGACACTCGGGGGCTCCCCCCGTGACATGAGGCAGAAAAACTTACATGCTCTGATAGCGACTCCGAAGGACCGCCTGCGAAATTCTGAGGCGCAACCACCTGCACCTCCTGCAACGGAGGATCCGGAGCCGCGCCACATGAAGTCGCCACCGTCTGAGGCGGAGGAGACGCAATTTTCGACTCCCCCATAATCTCTCGCGCACCACCACTGGAGGAATCATGGGAGGAATGCCTGCATACGAACCAATCAGCACAAGCGCAACAATCATGAAGGAAAAAGGACAATAATACAACAAGAAACTTACGAGCCCAGTGAGCTCAAGTCGAAGACAGGAGGAGTCCTTCGGGCTCTCTTCTCCTCCTTCTTTTCTTCCTTCTTCTCCTCCTTTTTATCTTCCTTCTTCCGCTTTGCTGGCGGGTGCGGCGCTACAGCCCGCACAGGAATGGCAGGAATGGGAGAAGAAGAACCTCCATGACCGTCACTATGACGCTCAAGGCCCAGAGGGTTTCTGGGAGTCGGAGGAGTCGAGGCATCCGAAGACTCGCTGGAGCCCCGTGACCGTTTTCGCGTATGGTCCTCACTCGACTCGTCGGCATCCTCCGCCGGAGATCACGCCGACGGCAGCTCGGACACGGAATCAACCACTTCATTATCCGGGGCATTCGGATACCTTTCGGGCAATGGCGGTACCATGCCCGGCACTTTGAAGCTCTGCAAAATCAGAAGGAACTTTGTTAGCAAACAAAGGAAATAAATACACAGCCGACAAAAAGCACTACGTGCACAAATCTACACCTGCGGTACGACCAACGTCGAAGAAAATGGAGGAGTTAGCGACTTCTCCGGGATTTCTTCTCCGGCTTTGAACTTCAGCAGCGCCCGAAGGGCCCTGTCAAGATCCCCCTCGGACATTTTCTCAGCCGAAACCCTCGTCGGATCACGGCGCCCAGAATAAAGAAACATCGGGTGCGCCCTCGCTTGGAGAGGCTGCACCCGACGCTCAAGAAAAGTCCGGATGATGTCCACGCCGTTCACCTCCTTCTCCGGGATCAGCTGGAGATCCTCCACCCGACGGTAAAGGGCCTCTATCTCCGCCACCTCACCATCCAAGATTTGGTTTCTCCAAGACCTTTTCCGCTCAATCATTTGGGAGGGGTCAAAGGGAACAAGACCAAAATCTTGCCCGGGCACTATGGAGTCGCGGATATAAAACCATCGCCTCCGCCAGTACTGGACAGATTCGGACATGGAAAAGGAAAAGAAGAGCAGATTGGGACTAAGGGAGATGATGAAACCCCCAATGGAATACACACCATCCGAACCAGATTGCCTCTTCACGGAATAGAGCTTCCGGAAGAGGCCAAAGTGCGGCTCAATGCCAAGCCAGCACTCGCAAAAAGTGATAAAACACGCAATGTGGAGAAGAGAATTGGGAGACAGATGATGAAGCTGAATCCCATAGAAGAAGAGCAGTCCACGGAGGAAGTCGTGGACTGGAAAAGAAAACCCACGCAAAACGAAGGCGAGAAACATAACCCGATACCCAGATGGGGGACGGGGGATTACCTCATTGCCGGGGAGTTTGACGGCCTCCCTATCCTGCGGGATCAGGCCCCGCTCGCGAAGCTTGCGGAGATCGCTCTCCCACGTCTCTGATCGCCGCCAGCCACCATCGGTGACACGGGTAGCGGTGGTGCCCTTTTTTCCTCTGGCGGCGCTGGTCCCAACTGCAGGTGAAGATTTCTTTGGTTTCCCCATGGAGCTACGGCGGCGCCGGCGATGATGGAAATGTGGAAGGAAATCCCAGCGCGCAGCAAGAATCGCTAGAGCACAAGGAGGCAGTGAACACAAGAACTGGTGCGGTGAAAACAAACCGCGGCTTTCCCCAATGATTATAACAGCGAAGACGACGCACAGCAGTCGTCCATCCAGAAGACCTAGCGCCAATGGCAGATCTGACCGTACACGTGTCAACAACACAACGAACCGTCGTTACCACGCCGTCCACTACGCGTGGAAATCGAGGAGACGCCGTAATTATCTCCACGCCGCGCGTGACCGGTCAATTCAAAGTCAGCAAGTGGGACCCACGTTCGTCCAGTCAGGTCATCTCTGGCGTAGCAGACGCTTGAGGTCATTTGATCGTCAGCACTAATGTCATCAAAAGCTATACTAGCAACAACTACAATTCTTCGGCTCCACAACTAAGAGTACTCACTCGAATCTTCGATTCGACTAAATACTCGGGGGCTACTCCTATCAGGAGCGCTGGCCGCGCACCCGGAAGATGAATAAAGACAAAAGTATTTCTTCGAGTCCTATGTCGAGTCTACGACTCCACTACGGACTCGGGGGCTACTCCCATAGGGAGGATGAATTTAAGCATCCGAAAGTTTTCGTGTCCTACGGACTTAACAACTGAACAATGCCTGAACTAAAGTCTCTGCGACTCGAACAGACACTCGGGGGCTACTCCCATAGGGAGCGCTGGTCGTGCACCCTATGAAATCTTCGACTGCGATCTTTCGGATCAGTACGCAAAAACTTTTTGGCAACTCTGCCCCAACAAAATGCTAAGTGAGCGACAATCTCCTTGGCCACCCGAAGCACCTCCGTGGTGACAAATGTTCGGATGCTGCGTCTGCGACGCAAAGATAAGACCTGCAGATATCATCTGATGGCCTGGCAACGTACACGACTGCGCTCTGCTAGTATGAACCCATGCCAACAGGCGTGATGAAAAATCCCGACGGACGCGTTGGGTACATCAATTAAAAACACTGGAATTCCACTCCTGTAAGTCCTTCGCGGCCTGAGTCGAATTACGCCAGCATATGTTCCGGGTTTAAGTTAAGGGACTCAAACCTGACGAAGATCATGTTGTTTCGTCCGAAGACAGTTAACTGACCCTGATCCGTCAGGTGAGTCAGGCACATGTATCAACAATCCCTACACACATATATTGCTAACACCTAGTTGCACCTGAAGGATTGAAGAGTCCTCAGCCGAATCTACGATTCGACTGATCACTCGGGGGCTACTGACATGGTTATACCCTACGGGTACATGACTTCAAGCATACCTGGTCCAGCCCAAGGAAGGCCCACAGCAGACATACGCTGGCCCATGAAGATTTTCGGGTGGCCAAGGCCCATGACGCCTTCGGATCCTTGGAGAGCAAGACTAGCCTAGATAGGAAATTTAAAGGGGTAAAACCCTAGAACTTGTAACCGACTAGGACTATGCCCGGGACCTGCCTAAGTCTATATAAAGGCCAGGAGGGCACGTCCTAGATCTCTCGACTCATACTCTCGCATACGCACCTCACGCCAGATCGAATCTGCGCACCCTGTAACCTTCGGTTCCGCCGTAATCAAAGAGCAGACAAGCAGGAGTAGGGTTTTCCCTCCGGGGGCCTGAACCTGGGTAAATCTCGTGTCCCCTGGTTGCTTATCTGTTAACCGTTCCACGATCTCCAGCATCCCCATCTTCTCCAAAACCCAAGTCCATAACAATGGGCATTGACGAGATTAAACCTCGTCACAGGTCCTCCCGGACTTGCTCGTCCACTGGATGGAGCTAAAGCTGCCAGACACCCCGGATATGACGCAGTCATGGACGATGCACTTTGACGGATCCAAGCACGAAGCCGGAGCAGGAGCCGGGGTCATACTGACGTCCCTGCAAGGTTACAAGATGAAATACGTCCTCCGAATGAAATTTCGAGCTTCCAACAACGAAGCCGAATACGAGGCCCTCATCCACGGCATGAGGATGGCCAAGATCTACGATGACTCGAACCTCGTCGTCCAGCAGACGATGAACTAGTGCGACGCACACGCCGCCAACATGATCGCGTACCGCGCGCTCTACAACTCACTCGAAGGAGACTTCAACGGCTGCGAGCTTCGACACGTTGGAAGAGAAAGCAACGAAGAAGCCGATAGACTTTCCAACATCGGCCCCACCTGCGCGCGGGTACCACCAGGCGTGTTCCTCGAACAAATCTGCGTGCCATCCATCAAAAGGAAATTTCCCAAGGTATCACCAAAGAAGCAGAGCACTCGGGGGCTGCACTCCCCGAAGGACAGGAAGGACCCGAAAAACTCGATACAGAGATCGCGTTGGTCTAACTGATGCAGGTCATGGCAATCGAGGAAACATGGACGCAACTGTATCTTCGGTACCTGATAAATAGGGAACTTCCTGATGACCCGACAGATGCCCGGCGCATATCTCGCTGGTCCAAGGCCTTCACCATCATCAATGGCGAGCTGTACAAGCGCAACATTTTGGGTGTACTCCAAAGGTGCGTCACTATCGGTGACGGCAAAACCAACCTCCAAGACATCCACGAGGGCATCTGCGGCCATCACGCGGGCTGCCATGCCCTTGTCGCCAAAGCTCTACAAGCTGAGTTCTACTGGCCAACGGCCATGAACGATGCCAAGGATATTGTCCGAAGGTGCAACGACTGCTAGAGGTTCACAGATAAACCGCACGCACCAGAATCGGAGCTCAGGCCCATACCCCTGGCCTGGCCCTTCGCCCAATGGGGCCTCGACATGATCGACAAACTGCCCAAGTCCTCGAAAGGAGGCCACGTCTACCTCTTGGTCGTAGTCGACAAGTTCACCAAGTGGATCGAAGCCATGTCCGTTACCAACCAAAAGGGTAAAAGGGCCGTGAAGTTCTTCGAATCCATAGTCTATAGGTTTGGCGTGCCGCACAGCATCATCACGGACAACGGGTCGAACTTCATCTCCAAAGAATTTCAGGACTTCTGCGAAGGCCTCGAGATCAACATATCATATGCCTCCGTGGCGCACCCGCAAACCAACGGGCAGGTCAAAAAGGCCAACGGCCTTGTAGGCGGCGACATCAAGAAACGCCTATTCAGCCCACTCGAACGGCTTGCGGGAGCATGGGCAGAAGAGCTACCCTCCGTCCTCTGGAGCTTGCGCACAATGCCAAACAGCTCAACTGGCTACACGCCCTTCTTCATGGTGCATAGAGCCGAAGCCATACTACCTGCAAAAGTACGCCATAAGGCCCCACGGGTTGTCGCCTACAACAAAGCCAAATCGACGACCGCACTCGAAGACGTTGTCGACACACTCGACGAGGCACGCGACATCGCCGCGGCTCACTCGGCGGTCTACCAGCAGAGCCTCCGCAACTACCACAGCCGTTGGCTGCGCCCAAGGTTCTTCGTCGAAGGAGACCTCGTCTTACGACTCAAGCAAGAGCGGCCAAAGAAGCTCGAGTCACCCTGGGAAGGACCCTACGTCATCACCGAAGTCATCCCAGGTGGTGCCTACCACCTCAAGCACGTGGAGTCTGGAGTCGCATACTCCAACCCATGGAACGTCACACAATTGCGATGCTTCTACCCCTAGCTATCCCCCTTTACTTTCAATAAGGCTACTCAGCCGAACAATGTACCTCCTCATTACGATATGAATAAAGCTAAGTGTCTCGCCCGAAAATTTATCTTTTCCTCGCATTTATTTATGCTACAACACACTCGAGGGCTCCCCCTCACCTCACGACTTCGTCGACTGAGGATAACGCATGTAAAACTGAGTAGCTGATCACGTCAGGCTAACGAAAAGGGCAAGCATACAACCAAGCACTACGTGCTAACACAATTAACCTTTACAACAAAGGGCATAACACGCCCAGTCGAAATACATACAAGTTTTACATCTATCTTTTTTTACAGGGCCTACCTATTCTGAAGGATCACATGCACCCGCTGCTCAAAAAGATCTACAATATCTTCGGCATACTGCCTAACAGCCGCATAATGAGGGCGCATATCCCATAGGCCACCATCTGGTTGAGTGGGTGGTCCAGCAGCCAAGATCAACATCTGGGTGATGCAGACGAACAAGCGATAGGGCGGCCTTCACCCCTGCAACCAACTAGTGCCGCACCAGCTCCCTGACGTGACCCACGTCCCGAAACTTTGCCAGCAAACCCCATAGAGTTGAAGGCGCCTCATCAAGGGGGAACATGGCATGCATAATCGACGCCAGGAAAATCTTCACCTGCCGCAGCTCCCGTGACACCTGGTGAGCGCGGTCCTGCACAGTCGCAAGGACCATGGCCCGGTCGGGGTCCATCCACAAAAAGCCTCCGGCTTCCATATCCTGCTGGGTCAAGCAGTTGATCCGAACTGCAACGCGCTCCTTCTCCTCCCTCGGAACAAGGTTGGCACCTGCAGCAACTACAGAATAAGATGAATCTCAAACCAGGCGCATCCAAAAAATAGCAGCAGCTCAAAGAAACTTACACTGTAGGGGTTCGTAGCATGGAAAACAAAAAATTTCTACCGCATGCACACAAACAAGCCAAGATCTATCTACTATATTGTAGCAACGAGTCGATAGAAGCACTCACCCTCGAAGATTCCAAAGCAGTTAATGAGAGCATATTCTCGTGGGTGATGTAGTCGTACACTTGCCGATCTCAAGATCGCGTAGACGATCCTTCCGGCGCTATGTTCCGGCAGCGCTTCCGCAGTCGGTCACACGTTCGGTACTCGGTGAAGACCTTCCTCTCCCTTGTTCCAGCAAGCAACGGAGGTTGTAGTTCTCCTCTCGCGATTGCGGCAGCACGACGGCGTGGTGTCGGAAGTAGAGAGAAGATTCTGCGGGGCTTCGCCTAAGCCGGTGCGAGTTATGGTGGATCATGGGTTTCTCGCTGATCTAGGGTTTAGAAGACCAGGATGAGGAGGTGTCGGCGGCGGCAAGGGCGGCAGCGACGGCGTGAGGCGGCGGCATGCGGTGGCGGCGGCTTGGCGGCGCACGGGTGTGGGAGGGCTAGGGCTTGTGTGTTTGGGGCAGCCCCCACCCTCTATTTATGAGAGGGGGCAGCCTTGAGAGACAGGAGTTTGAATCCACTTCCAAACCCAAGTTGGAAAGACTCTTTCCTTCTTCTACTAGGAAACCATTGTTCCAATTTGACTTTTCAAACCTCCCGTTTGACTTTCAAATGTCCACACCAATGTCCACATCAAGTGACCTAGGATATGATCCAATCATTCCACTTACCCATGACACATTCATGGACCATTCCTTTTCCGGACTGGTGAACCTTCTAGAACCTTCTAGAACCTCTCCGATGAAAACATCGGAATATTTCCCGAATTCCGGAATCGGACTTTCCTTATATGAATCTTATTCTCTGGACCATTCCGAATCTCCTCGTGATATCCCGGATCCCATCCGAGACTCCGAACAACATTCGATATCCCTACTAACATTCCATATCTACTAAACAACATTGAATCCTTAAGTGTGTCTCCCTACGGTTTGTGAATTATGCGGACATGACCGAGACACTTCTCCGATCAATAACCAATAGAGGAATCTGGAAATTCATATGGCTCCCACATATTTCTATGATTACTTTGCGATCGAATGAACCACTTACATATTATACCAATTTCCCTTTGTCTCATGATAGTTTACTTATCCGAGGTTTTGATCGTCGGTATCTCTGCATACCTAGTTCAACCTCGTTACCGATAAGTACTCTTTTCTCGTTCTCGTGATATGTGATCCCTTGTGAGACAGTCACATGCTTGCAAGCTAATTGGATGAAATTCCACCGAGAGGGCCCAGAGTATATCTATCCATCATATGGATGGACAAATCCCACTCTTGATCCATGTGCCTCAACACATACTTTCTGAACACTCAATGCCACCTTTATAGCCACCTAGTTACGGTGTGGTGTTTGATGTCATCAAAGCATCCTTCTGGTGATGGTGATTAGCATGATCTCATGGTTGAAGGAATCAGGCTACTATGTATCAGAAAGCTTATAGCAAACAAACTATTGAAATGACTTGATCTTTATGCTACGCTTATCTATAGGAGTATTTCCATCATACCATTCTCCTAATGATATGATCTTGTTGTTAATAACATCTCAATGTTCATGATCGAGAAACCATGATTATCTATTAAATCCAACTAGCTAGTATTATAAAGAGGCTTTACCAGGGACTCTAATTTAGTTTATAAATCACACAAGTATTAATGTTTCCGGTAAATACTGTTATAGCATGAATGTAAACATTTATAAACACAAAGATATAATAATAACCACTTTTATTATTGCCTCTAGGGCATATCTCCAACATTCTCCCACTTGCACTAGAGTCAACTAGTCTAGATTACATGGTAATATACCGAACACCCATGGCAGTTTGGTGTTGTTCATGTTTTCCCCTCGGGAAAGGTTTAGTCAACGGATCTGCCACATTCTGATCTGTGTGTACTTTGCAAATCTTTATGTCACCATCTTGTACATGCTCTTGAATAGCGTGGAAACGTAGCTTGATATGCTTCAGCTTCTTGTGTGACCTTGGTTCTTGCGCATTGGCTATGGCGCCCATGTTATCACAATAGATAGACATTGGGTCCAGCGCACTTGGAACCACACCGAGCTCTGTAATGAACTCCTTCATCCATATCGCCACTTGTGAAGCCTCCAAAGCAGCTATGTATTCCGATTCAGTTGAAGATCTTGCCACAACGCTTTGCTTTGCACTCCTCCAGCTAAATGTTGCACCATTCAAAGTAAATACATATCCAGATTGAGATTTAGAATCATCTGGATCGGTGTTCTAACTAGAATCGGTGTAACCATTAACAACGAGTTGTTCATCACCTCCATAAGAAAGAACCATATCCTTAGTTCTTCTCAAGTACTTAAGGATGTTTTTGACCGTTGTCCAATGATCTACTCCTGGATCATTTTGATATCTGCTAGTCAAACTAACAGCTTATGCAATGTCGGGTCTAGTACATAGCATGGCGTACATAAGACCTCCTATGGCTGAGGCATAGGGAGTCTTACTCATCCTTTCTCTATCTTCTGCCGTTGCAGGACTTTGAGTTTTACTCAAGGTCGTATTGGGCAACATGGGCAAGAAACCTTTCTTGCTATCTTCCATTCCAAACCTCTTTAGAACTTTGTACAAATATGTACTCTGTGACAATGATATTAGGCGTCTCGATATATCTCGATAAATCTTTATGCCTAATATGTAAGCTGCTTCGCCAAGATCTTTCATTGAAAAACTATTATTCAAATAATACTCGATACTATTAGGAAGGTCTGCATCATTCCCAACCAACAATATGTCATCTACATATAGTATTAAGAATGCTACAGAGCTCCCACTCACTTTCTTGTAAATACAAGCTTCTCCATAAGTTTGTATAAAACCAAAACTTTTGATCACCTTATCAAAACGTTGATTCCAACTTCGGGATGCTTGCTTCAATCCATAAATGGACTGTTGAAGTTTGCATACGTTGTTAGCATCTTTAGGATCGACAAAACCTTTGGGTTGTACCATATACAACTCTTCATCAATGTTTCCATTGAGGAACGCCGTTTTGACATCCATCTACCATATCTCATAATCATAATATGCAGCGATTGCTAACATAATCCTCACAGACTTTAGCTTCGCTACCGGTGAGAAAGTCTCATCGTAGTCAACTCCTTGAATTTGTCGAAACCCTTTTGCGACAAGTAGAGCTTTATAGACAGTAACATTACCATCAACATCTATTTTCTTCTTGAAAATCCATTTGTTCTCGACAGCCTTCCAGCCATCCGGTAAGTCCACCAAAGTCCATACTTGGTTTTCATACATGGATCCAATCTCGGATTTCATGGCTTCTTGCCATTTATTGGAATCTGGGCTCATCATCGCTTCCTCATATGTCGCAGGGTCATCGGTGTTGTCCACCAACATGACACTCATAACGGGATCATACCAATCAGGAGTGGTACGAGTTCTCGTTGACCTGCGAGGTTCTGTAGTTACTTCAACGGAAGTTTCATGATCAACATCATTACCTTCCTCTCTTATTGGTGTAGGCGCCATAGGAACTACTTCCGGTGCTATGCTACTCTCAAGTCTGAGATAAGTTTCAACAACCTCGTCGAGTTCTACTTTCCTTCCAGTCACTTCTTTCGAGAGAAACTCCTTCTCTAGAAAGGATCCATTCTTGGCAACGAATATTTTGCCCTCGAATCTATGATAGAAGGTATACCCAATAGTTTCCTTCGGGTATCCTATGAAGACGCATTTTTCCGCTTTGGGTTCAAGCTTGTCGGGCTGTAACTTCTTTACATAAGCTTCGCAACCCCAAATTTTAAGGAACGACAATTTAGGTTTCTTACCAAACCATAATTCATACGGTGTCGTTTCAACGGATTTAGATGGTGCCCTATTTAAAGTGAATGTAGTTGTTTCTAATGCATCACCCCAAAATGATAGCGGTAAATCTATAAGTGACATCATAGAACGAACCATATCTAAGAGAGTTTGATTACGACGTTCGGACACACCATTATGTTGTGGTGTTCCCGGCGGTGTCAATTGTGAAAGTATTCCGCATTTCTTCAAATGCTCGCCAAACTCGTAACTTAGATATTCACCTCCACGATTAGATCGTAGAAATTTAATTTTCTTGTTACGTTGATTCTCTGCGTCACTTTGAAATTCCTTAAACTTCTCGAAAGTTTTGGACTTATGTTTCACGAAATAGATATAAGCATATCTACTCAAGTCATCCGTGAAGGTAAGAACATAACGATAACCACCGCGCGATGCTACACTCATTGGACCACACACATCGATATGTATGATTTCCAATAAGTCCGTAGCTCGCTCCATCATACTATAAAATGGAGTCTTAGTCATTTTACCCGTCAGACATGCTTCACATCTTTCAAGTGATTCGAAATCAAGTGATTCAAGAAGTCCATCGGAATGGAATTTCTTCATACGCTTCACTCCAATATGACCAAGACGATAGTGCCACATATAGGTCGAGTTATCACTCAATTTCAAACGTTTAGCTTCAATGTTATTAATGTGTGTATTACCACGATCGAGATTCAATAAGAATAGACCATCTATCAACGGTGCATGTGCATAAAACATATTACTCATATAAATCGAACAACCATTATTCTCGGATTTAAACAAGTAACCGTCTTGCAATAAACATGATCCGGATATAATGTTCATGCTCAACGCAGGCACCAAATAACAATTATTTAAGTATAAAACTAATCCCGATGGTAGATGAAGAGGTAGCGTGCCGACCGCGATCACATCAACCTTTGATCCATTTCCAACGTGCATCGTCACCTCGTTCTTCGCTAGTTTCCGTCTATTATCCAGTACCTGTTTCGAGTTACAAATATGATCAACTGAACCAGTATCAAATACCCAAGCACTACTACGAGTACTAGTGAGATACACATCAATAACATGTATATCAGATATACCTTTCTTCTTGATGTTGTCGTTCTTCAAATCCGCCAAGTACTTAGGGCAATTCCGCTTCCAGTGACCCTCTCCCTTGCAGTAAAAGCACTCAGTATCAGGCTTAGGCCCAACCTTGGTCTTCTTCGCCGGCGCGGTAACTTTCTTACCACCCTTCTTGAAGTTTCCCTTTTTCTTAGACATGCATTGCTTCTTGAATTTGGTGGTCTTATTGACCAACAACACTTGGTGCTCTTTCTTGATCTCCACTTCTGCAGACTTTAACATGGAGAAGAGTTCGGGCAACGACTTGTCCACGTTTTGCATATTGTAGTTCATCACAAAGTTCTTGTAACTTGGTGGTAGTGATTGGAGGACACGGTGAATCCCCAAAGCATTAGGAATCACTATACTTAAGCTTTGAAGATTTCTTGCGTGCCCAGACATCTTAAGCACATGCTCACTGACGGAGCTGCCCTCTTCCATCTTGCAGTTAAAGAACTTTTCAGAAGCCTCATAACTCTCAACTGTCGCGTGAGCCTCAAATATCATTTTGAGTTCACGAACAATATCATGTGGGTCATGGTTCTCAAACCTTTTCTGAAGCTACGATTCCAAACCAGACAAGATAGCACACTGAACTGTGGAGTACTGATTCTTCCGAGCGAGGAAAACATTCTTTACCTCATCGGTAGCATCAGCTGCAGGCGGGTTACCCAGTGGTGCATCCAGCACATAGGTCAAATTACCAACATTGAGGACAATCCTCAAATTGCGTAACCAATCCGCTAAGTTGCTTCCATTGTTTTTCAACTTTTCTTTCTCTAGGAACGCATTAAAATTGATGGTAGGGGCCGCCATTGATCTACAACATATTTGCAGAAATTTAGACTAAGTTTATGACAAATTGAGTTCTAATTAATAGTTAAATTAATCTAGGTGAACTCCCACTCAAAAAAATATCCCTCACATTGTTTTAGTGATCACACGAACCAAATCCACCATACCAAAACCGATCATCACGAGAGTTGATATAGCTTCAATGGCGAACAATCAACATGTTCATCATATCTACTATATGACTCATGCTTTACCTTTCGGTGATCCGTGTTCCGAGACCATGTCTGTACATGCTAAGCTTGTCAAGATCAAACCTTAGCTTCCGCATGAGCAAATCTGGCTTGCTCACATTGGATACACTCGTAGAATCTAACACACCCGATCATCACGTGGTGCATCGAAACAACGAGCTTTAGCAACGGTGCTTACTAAGGATGAACACTTCAAAACTTGAAATTTTTGTGCTTGAGGGATCATCTTATAATGATACCGTCGCGAACTAAGCAATACAAGATGCATAAAAGGATTAACATCACATGTAATTCATAATATGTGATATGATATGGTCTTTCTTCTTGTGCTTCCGATCTCCATCTTCAAGCACGAACATGATCTCCATCATCACCGGTATGGTGTCAAGGTCAATGACGCCGCTCATGGTTGTCGTCCACCAGCATCAACTATTACAACTACCTTGAATAGACACGCAGGTCTTAACGGAATTTAAAAGACAACCATATGGCTCCTTCCGGTTGCCAACTTACAATAAGAAACATTGCATACACCATATATAATCACAATCATGGCCATATCACATCACAGCACACCCCTGCAAAACAAAGTTAGATGCCTCTAATTTTCTTTGCATGTTTTACGTGGTTTGGGGCTTTCAATAAGTGTTGTTCTAACTTACGAACAAGAACCACAACGTTGATGTTTGAACTATCAAGTGCCCGTTGTAAATTGAATCTATACTATGATGGGAGAGACATACACCCGCAAAGCCACTTATGCAGTACAAGTTGCATGTTAAGCGTGGAGCAAGTCTCATGAATGATGTCATGTAAGGTTAGCCCGGGCCGCTTCATCCCATCATACCGCAAGATGCAAAGTACACAAAAAGAAATTGATAATAAAAGCACCACCGCCCATAATGACCATTGTGTTCTACTCGTGTAACAGATCTACATATAGACACGACTCTGATACCACTGCAGGGGTTCGTAGCATGGAAAACAAAAAAATTCTATCGCATGCACACAAACAAGCCAAGATCTATCTACTAGATTGTAGCAACGAGTCGATAGAAGCACTCACCCTCGAAGATTCCAAAGCGGTTAACGGGAGCAGATTCTCGTGGGTGATGTAGTCGTACACTTGCCGATCTCAAGATCGCATAGACGATCCTTCCTACGCTGCGCTCCGGCAGCGCTTCCGTAGTCGGTCACACGTTCGGTACTCGTTGAAGACCTTCCTATCCCTTGTTCCAGCAGGCAACGGAGGTTGTATTTCTCCTCTCGCGATTCCGGCAGCACGACGGCGTGGTGTCGGAAGTAGAGAGAAGATCCCGCAGGGCTTCGCCTAAGTCGGTGCGAGTTATGGTGGATCTAGGGTTTCCCTGTGATCTAGGGTTAAGAATACCGGCAGGAGGAGGAGGTGTCGACGGCGGCTAGGGCGGCGGCGGCTGGCGGCGGCGCGGCGGCGCGGCGACGCACGGGTGTGGGAGGGCTAGGGCTTGTGTGTTTGGGCAGCCCTCCCCCTCTATTTATGAGAGGGGGGCAGCCTTGAGAGAGGGGAGTTTGAATCCACTTCCAAACCCAAGTTGGAAGGACTCTTTCCTTCTTCTACTAGGAAACCATTGTTCCAGTTTGACTTTTCAAATCTCCCGTTTGACTTTCAATTTAGAGCTTTAATTCTCTCTCACAAATGTCCACACCAAGTGATCTAGGATATGATCCAATCATTCCACTTACCCATGATACATTCATGGACCATTCCCCTTCTGGATCGGTGAACCTTCTAGAACCTCTCCGATGAAAACATCGGAATATTTCCTGAACTCCGGAATCGGACTTTCCTTATATGAATCTTATTCTCCGGACCATTCCGGATCTCCTCGTGATATCCCATATCCCATCCGAGACTCCGAACAACATTCGGTATCCCTACTAACATTCCATATCTACTAAACAACATCGAATCCTTAAGTGTGTCTCCCTACGGTTCGTGAATTATGCGAACATGACTGAGACACTTCTCCGATCAATAACCAATAGAGGAATCTGGAAATTCATATGGCTCCCACATATTTCTACGATTACTTTGCGATCGAATGAACCACTTACATATTATACCAATTTCCCTTTGTCTCACGATAGTTTACTTATCCGAGGTTTTGATCGTCGGTATCTCTGCATACCTAGTTCAACCTCGTTACCGATAAGTACTCTTTTCTCGTTCCCGTGATATGTGATCCCTTGTGAGCCAGTCACATGCTTGCAAGCTAATTGGATGACATTCCACCAAGAGGGCCTAGAGTATATCTATCTGTCATATGGATGGACAAATCCCACTCTTGATCCATGTGCCTCAACACATACTTTCCGAACACTCAATGCCACCTTTATAGCCACCCAGTTACAGTGTGGTGTTTGATGTCATCAAAGCATCCTTCCGGTGATGGTGATTAGCATGATATCATGGTTGAAGGAATCAGGTTACTATGTATCAGAAAGCTTATAGCAAATGAACTATTGAAATGACTTGATCTTTATGCTACGCTTATCTATAGGAGTATGTCCATTATACCATTCTCCTAATGATATGATCTTGTTGTTAATAACATCTCAATGTTCATGATCGAGAAACCACGATCATCTATTAACCAACAAGCTAGTATTATAAAGAGGCTTTACCAGGGACTCTAATTTAGTTTATAAATCACACAAGTATTAATATTTCCGGTTAATACTGTTATAGCATGAATGTAAACATTTATCATAAACACAAAGATATAATAATAACCACTTTTATTATTGCCTCTAGGGCATATCTCCAACAATCAGATATTCCTCCCTGGTGGTAGCTCGCTCCACCTTCGATTTCCATACATCCGCATGGTCTCGGATGCCAAGTATCTCCTTGTTAAGACTGCGGACGCGGTCACGAAGAAAAACAAGCTGCGATGCATCATCCAAAGATGGTCACGGCTGTGGAGCAGACGAAGTATCGGCGGGGTCCTCACCCGAAGGTCCCTAAAGGAAAACAGACAAGGTTATGAACAACACATGACTGAGCAACAGCTCGAAGGCTCATTTATATACAACAAAAGGCCACTACGTGGCACAGGGAAATTGTTCATCAAATATTACAACAAAGGTAGAAGACAACTATCCTACAACTACAACTAAGCCTAAGCAGCCGCATCATGAGTGGCCTCGGAGCCAGAGTGCCTGCTCTTGACCTCCTCCTGCTGCCTCGCCGCATACTCCGCCAGAAGGTCAATGAGCTTCGGCCCATAGCGCTTACAGCGAGAAGCGTAAAGAGCAAAGGCTACCTCGGAATCGTCGGGACCGTTGGCATCTAGGAGGTGACCTGATGAAGATCCAGTTCCGCTCCGGACGCCAGGGCCATAGCCATGCCCAGGGAAGCGCCGATGCCCTTCTGCTTGCGCTTGTAGGCCGCAGGTGCATCCGCCGACAGCGCATCTGCCAAAGAATCTACATCCTCAAGGGTAGCGCCCTTGGGAACGAGCTCCTTGTAGAAGCGCCCGAGGATCTCCTTGGCCTTGGCAAGGGAGCCAGCCGTAGTACCGCAGCGGAATCATCCAGAGCACTCCCGTGTTCCAAGGCACCGCGATCGAACTCAATGCCCGAGGCATCTGGAGCAAAAGACAAAGCAGGAATCGCATAAGGGCAGGAAGACAAAGCAGTCAAAAAAGAAAAACAAAGGAAAAAATACTAACCCGAAACGGCCTTGGCAGTAGCCATCAGCTTATCGGCCACCTCCTTCTCACGCTCAGCCGCAGCAGTGGCAAGCTGCTCCTCGCGATCCGTAGCTTCCCGATGAAGGCGCTCCTTGGTCGCGGCTACGTCGGCTAACTCCCGCTCGAGGCGCTCCTTCGCCCCAACGGCATCCTCGGCCTTCTTCTCCGCTCGCCTAAGGCTCTTTTTGAGAGCATCAAGCTCGCGGAGGGCAGTATTATTATCATCTACAAAAGCAACAAGAACATACATGAGCTTCAGAAGCTAGCAAGCAGACGAAAAAGAATAGGATAAATTCCGTATGTACCTTGAAGCCGCCGCATTTTGGGTAAACATGATTTGATCTAAGGGTAGATCAAATGAAATAAAATTAAACCCTAATACATTACTTAGTGATTTATACTTGATCCTTAAGTGATCATATCATAGTATTCATTATAATCACTCATGAATACCAAATTATAAAAATAAAACAAATAATAAGAATGTAACAACTATATCATAATCACATCTACTTATACCATGAACATCATGGTAATACAATCTTAACTCTTTATTGAGTTTGAGTAGGAAAGGAATCAAGTCAAGATTAATTATCATATATCTTGCTTTCCATATCAATCTTTATTATCTCTATTGAATCCTATCCTTATATTTGTTGTTTATCAATACAGAGAAATCGACTATTGATTCACCAATTCTTAACCTATCAATTCTTGACCTATCAACTCTTGTCCTTATTATAGCATTCACTTAAGACCTGTAAATAAATAAGTAAGAAGGGGTAAATAATAATGCTAGAATTGAATAACATCTATAGGATGGAAGAGTTTGGAGAGAATGAAATCATTATGATAATTGATGGAGTTAACTCACTCCTAAATGGATAGAAGAGTTATCTAGAAGACATAATTATATGTGGTAACAAAGAAGATTATAAGGATGAATTCTGAAGATAGTTACCAAGGAGTAATCCTATTGGATCAAGTAGGTATAGTCAATGAGTAATATCTCATGGTTAGATAGAGATACTAAGAAGATAAATATAATACAACTATAATGTTGTATTGATGAGGCCTTGATTAGCCAACTGGAAACCTAAGCCATAAATGATCAAAGGATTATAATGATCATGTTTAAGTCACCAAGATTGAATGCTTATATCATTTATAAATGGCATTGGTGGATAGAGCATGATTGAATCGTAGTATAGATATGTTATCCTAGATTAGTCATTACAAGTCACATTAATATAATGTGAGGTTGGAATGTTAGATATTGGATTCAAGTAGATACAAGATAGTATGATTAAAATGATGTTAGAGCAACATTGGATTAAAGAAGTAGTATTTTCCTCTTTGGAAATACTAAGCACTTGAGGTGAAGTAGGATTTGATGTATACATCTATGGAAGTGATATTAGTGAAGGATGATTAAGGAAGAGTATGAATGTAGTTATAGGCAACCATATGTTGGGTTGAAGTTTATCAACAACAGAATAGTTGATATAACCAAGTATGAATATGAAAAGATTATGAAAAGCTTTAGCGTTAAGCTCATTGGACTTACAAATAGATTTAGAAGAATAAGAGGTGGATAAGAATATTTTTGTGAAGTAAAGTTCATCATGTTAACACATGATGATGGATAGGAAGAAGTAGTATATCTAGGAAAGGAATTCCTTAATTAGAAGTCCAGAATTATGAAGTATGGAATATAGGAATCCTTGTTAAACACTAGACCCTAAATCTTTACCAAACCTATTATCCATTTAATCTAATTGATCTGTCATCTTGCTTCCACAATGCTTCATAGGAATATTTTCCTATAACAAATCAACTAAGCACATCTTTATCATTTCTAATTATCATAACCATATGTGCTTAGGAATTATCTTTATAAAATCCTTTTTCATGAGACATTCCAGATAACATCATTCTGGTCTCAAACATAAAGACAATATGATTAACCATAAATCTTTATTCACATCAACAAAAGAATATAAATGTATTAAGAATCCTAAAACCCTAGGGTAAGCATTTATAATTTCAAATCTTATTAATACTTAGAATCTTATGTATCAAATACTTATGAAGGATCACTAAACATAAAAGTTGCCTTAATATTATGTATTAATAAGAATAAAATCTCATTAGTTAGTAGTAATACATTGTATAATAAGTTTATGAATTTATGCCCAATTAAATTCATAGTAAAGGCCCTCACAAATAAAAATAGAAAAGGTATCTATATAATGAAAATAAAGAAACCCTAAACAATATATAATAAAAGTTCACCAATTGAATCTTAATAACTTCAATATTACTGCAATTATTCAGAAAATAAATTCCATAAAGAAATTTCAATCAAATGTGTAATATTCAAACCTGAAAACAAAATAGAAAATAAAAAAGGAATAAAACCAAGAAAAAAACAGAGGAAATACTCAATCTGGCCCATGGCCCATCTCTTCCCTCGCCTACCTGATGCTCATGCGCGTTACACCGCGGCCCGCTTGGCCCAAATCAGCCGATACCGGTTAAACCTCTGTCATACCTTCATCATCCTCACGCTGGCAGGCAGCTGTGTGCCGGAGCTGCCGCCGTCGATCCCCACTGCGCCGCGATGCCCGTCGTCACCAGAAGCAAGGATAAGATCAGCCGAGCACGTCTCCCTCGTCCTCATCCCTTCATTTCCCCCTCTCACTCGCTCCAGCAACATATCTTTCCCCATTTCTTCCTCTGCCTGAAAACATAGCTCGCCGGAGTTGTTGCTGTCAACGTTAGAGGCCACCCCACGACGAGCTGAGTATACCACAAGATTCGCCATGGTGTGTAGCATCTCCGGCAAGAAGGAATCGAGCTGACGAGCTCTTAATCGGCCGCATCGATCTGATTCTCGACGACCACCGCCGCCGGTTATCATCAATAATTGTCGATCTCAACCACCTCCCGCCTCGTCGAGCCCTTCATCGTGCTCCTGGTAAGCTCCTCGTGTGAATGCCCTTTGTAGAATTCTTCCTTGCGTGCTAAATCGAGATCCCTACGACCACCTGCCACCGCAGCCACTGGCCACCGTCGTACACCTTGCTCCGGTGACCTAAATCGAGCGGCGCCGCCACCATTTGACTCAGCGTGCTCGTCCGCGTCCAACAACACCCTTCCCGCGTGCCAGGATCCACCCAATCAATCGATCGAGCTTCGATCTGGGGGTGATAGTTCGTATGACGTCGTCGTGAAGTCATGCTTGCGTCATCTTGACCAAGTCCACCCTGTTGACTGGTCTTTGCTGATGTGGCCTATGACGTGGCCTAAGCCCCACATGTCTGTGAACGTGGGTAGATCACATCTGAGTGTAAAATGGTTTAATGTCTGTTTAGGAATAATTAAAACAATATGAATTCAAATTTCAATATTCCAGAAATAAAATAAAATGATTAAATCTTGTAAATTTAATATCTTTTGTTTTATAAATCAGAAAAATACATATAATATATGGAAATGGTTAGAAAAATAAAATCTACAACTTCAAACTATTATTAAATATTATTATGATGATTATTTAAATAAATATTATTTAATAAATACTTTCCAAAGTTTTAATACTTGGATAATTAATATTTTAATAATGGTAAATGTTAAAAATCTAAATAAAATACCAAAAATCTTAGAAAAATAAAAATTAGAGTTTAAAACTATAATCATGCATTATTATTCTTTCTAATTAAATATTTATCATTTATTAAGTATTTATATAGTAATAAACCTTATTAAAATCATATCTTATTATTTATAAATCACAAAAATAAATGTAATATACCGAAATGATCACAAAAATAATACCTACATGTTAAAAATGTAATATTCCAATTTTGAGTTAAACAAAAAGTTAAACACTTTCATAATTTGAATTTAAACCTATTTCTTTAGTTAATAATTGATAAAATGACAAATAAAATTTGTTAATATTTCTTAAATTAATCAGTTAAATTTAATATATAGTACTAATCTTAAATACTAACATTATGAGGTCAAAATGGTTTAACACACTTTAAATACAATTTTATTGAATTATCCTTCAACCATAAGTATAAATTATTTTTTAAAAGAATCCTTATCTAATATAAAATCTCCAAGAATAATTGTAATAAGATAAAAACCATTCTTTATAGTAACCATAAGTTATAAACAAATCAAAACACTATAAGTAAATCCATAAGTAGTAAATAATATTGTTTACTTATTCATAAACCTTAATCACATCTTTATAGGAGGATACATTCCTTTATACCATTATAATGTAAAGAAACTACTACTCCAATAGAAGTAATGCCATTCTTAAGTAACTCTAAGGAGACAATATAAAGTGAACAGAATACAAGTATCATAAGTAATACACCCTAAGTCTATCTACATTCTTAAAGTTACTTATAGTTACCAAGCTTTAAGTATAATGTTAAATACTTTATTATATGCTTTATAGTTAACTTTGGCCTGTTACAATTAAGTTATAAAGCATCCTAATACCAAACCAACCCAGTTAAAAACCAAAGATAGATAAGTCTCAAATACTACTACTTTCATTATTCCAGTAAAGGCAGTTCTTTCTGACTTAAAGATTATAACTAGAAAGAACACTTCATAAGATTAACTTAAAAGCTTAAATGCTTCTGCTTAGTTGAGTAAGATTTTGTTCAAAAGTTATTTGTTTTGCCACTTCAATCAACATATGACAATTAATAGTAAACACCTTACTTTATACTTTACTTATATAATAAGATTGTTAATACTTAAATTCTTTATAAGTGACATTACTTGTAAAGTAAAACTTGAAGATAAACAATTAAGATGTAAGCAACCTTATGTAGCATTCCATACTGTATATTTTGTTGTTATATAAATACATGTTGTTTTCCACACACTCACAAGCCTTAATAAGAAGCACATGTGTGAAACTTAATCTAAAAGGGCAACACATTCCAAGGAAACCCTTTCCAGTATCCAAACCCTAGAACAACGTTATTCTCGGGATTCGCGCTTATCAACTTTGATTACATTACTTATGCATAAAGGCATCTTGCTTATTTAAACATTAGTCCTTACCGGACCAATGATGCATATTACCGCTATTGGATCTTATATTGTCTTGAAGACCGTGAGTGCATAATCTTGCAATCACAAAAGGCAAGTTCACACTTGCTCATGTCCTTTGATTATTTTCTGTAAAGTATTTTACAAATCCAGCGTTGTCATCACCTGCATTTGAAAAAGGACAGAAAACACTATTTTCATAATAATGTGATTATAGGTTATTTACCATGAGGTAATAACCTACTATAAGAGTTCCGGTGGTAAAGGAACATATTACCTAGGACTTAACAACCAATGTCACCAGTGATTCTTGCGCCGTATATCACGCGTTGACCATGAGATTTGGAATGGGACGGAGAAGTCAGCTGTATCTTTTCCCTCTCGCATGGAGCTGGATGTGCGGGTCGTGGCTGTTATCACTCGTAGCGTGCATATTATTTATGGTCATTCGTAGAGGATATGCGGCATATGGGTGGGAGCCCTCAATGTCCCACGATAGTTCCGGCATCTGAACGGTCTGTACTGCCATTGCCATAATTCAATAGGTGGGTTGGCGTACACCAAAGAGACATGCGGGGTCGCGGAGAAGGCAGTGATTTGCTTGGATCTTATCCTGGGCCTCACACCAAGGAAGTGTGAAGGAAGCTAAGATCTCTCATGGGTAAAGTGACGCACCTCTGTAGAGTGCAAGAACTGTAACTTGTTACTTCCTGTTCCGGGAAGGAGCTGCGAACGCGGCGGGAAAGGAACTCCATGAAAGTTCTGGTAAACCCGTGAAGGCTGACGGACATAGCTTTTCAGAATAAAAGCAACCTTTGAAGAAATGTTTACGAAAACTTGCAAGACCTACGACCTATGGTCTGTGGCTGTAGATATAGTGCATCAAACACTCCTTTTCTAGTGAACTTGCTGAGTACGCTCGTACTCAAAGTATCTTCTTATCCCTTGCTAGGTTCTAAAGCCAGTAAAGACGATGTCTACATCAAGTTATGCTCCAGGAATCATTATCAAAAGCTAAAGCTCTTCAACAAAGTCAAGGAAGTCAACATATATATATCCACTCAAGTGAAGACGAAGTTTCGGAATAGATAAAAATAGAATTTCTAGCCATAGAACCTACTTCTGTAGAGTATTGCAATAGTAGCAATACCAGACCATTAGTTAAAATACTAGTCTTATTAGTATGATAGGTTTTGAGTTGTTTATCTCTGATCTTCTTTGTAAGAAGTTTCTTTCTCTCTCTTTAACCTAGAGTGTTCTCTGGATCTTGTGTAAAGAGTTGAGTCGTAACCTATAGTCATGTCTTGGACCTGCTATGTTTATGTTGTACTACTCTGAGGGATGCAATACTAGTGAACGGTGTTTCATTGGTGTTATGTCAATGACTATAGTGTACTACATCATGCAGTGGTATGCTAGGTCACCGCACGCATGCTGGCCTCCAGCGCCAAGTGCTGCTCCACAAGCAGGTTCGCACCTTGCACAAAGGGCCGCGAGAAGAAACAAAGTATCACAAAAAGGGCTCGGGGGTTGCGCCCAAGAAACAACCAAAACATCAAACACATGAACAATGCTCGGGGGCTCCTCCCGGGGCACGCAGAAAGGAAGCAAGATCAGCAGATCATCTGAAAATAAGGCCCAGGGACTTCCCCTACAACAAGAGAGAAAACAACTTACATGCTCAGACGGAGACTCCGAAGGTCCCGGTGCAGTCTTCTGGGATACGATCACTCGAGCCTCCTGCGGAGAGGGGTCCGGAGCAACGCCCCCATAGGTGGCCACCATCTGAGAGGGAGGAGGCGTCAGTTTTGACTCCCCCACGGCTTCCTGAGTGGCCTCACTAAAAGATCCCTCGGAGGAGTGGCTGCAAGGAAAGCACCAATCAAAAGCAAGAAGAAAATAAAAGTAGCAAAAGGCATTCGAAGATACTTATGAGTCCATGTCTCTCAAGTCAAAAACGGGCAGTGCCCTCTTCCCTTTCTTCTCTTCCTTCTTCCTCTTGGCTGGCGGCTGCGGTGCTACAGCCCGCACAGGAACGGCTGGGATAGGAGAGGAAGAAGCACCGTCACCTCCACTATGGCGGACAAGGAACGGCGAGTCCCTAGGCGTTGGAGGAGTCGAGGCATCCAAAGATTAGCTCGAGCTCCATGCGCTTTCGGGTCTGCCCTCTAGGATATGATTCTTTTAGGATCTCTTCTTCAATATCTCCTGGGTGGAGTCGAAAGGGGCAAGGCCGAAGTCTTGCCCGTCCACTGTGGAGTCGCGGATATAAAACCACTTCCTCCGCCAGTATTGGACAGACTCAGACATAGAGAAAGAGAAGAAAAGAATAGTAGATCGAAGAGAAATGATACGGCCACCAATCGGATAAACTCCGCCGGAGCCGGACTGCCTCTTCTCGGAATAGAGCTTCCGGAAGAGGCCAAAGTGCGGCTCGATACCGAGCCAGCACTCGCAAAAAGCAATGAAGCAGGTGATGTGGAGAAGAGAATTGGGCAAAATATGGTGGAGTTGGATGCCATAGAAGAACAACAATCCACGGAGAAAATCATGGACTGGGAGCGAGAGGCTGCGAAGGACAAAAGCAACAAACATCACCCGAAATCCTGCGGGTGGACGGGGAGTTACCTCATCGCCGGGGACCTTGACGGCGTCCTTGTCCTGCGGGATCAAACTTGCCTCACGCAACTTGCGCAGGTCGCCCTCGCGCGTCTCCGAGCGTTGCCACCCACCTTCGGTGACACGAGCGGCGGCGGTGCCCTTCTTTCCGCCGGCAGCAGCACTGGTGCCTACCCTGGTGGAGGCCTTCTTCGGTTTCCCCATCGCGGCGCGTCGACAGCGGCGGTTTGTGCGCAAGAACGAGGAAGGGAACGATCGGAGAACGTCTAGCGCGCAAAGGGAAAAGCTCAAGAAAATGGAGGCAGTAGAAAGCAGATGGCTAAGGTGAAAACAAACTATAGTTTTCCCCATAGTTATAAGGACGAAGACGATGAACAGGGACCGTTTATCTGAAAGCCCTAACGCCAAGATCAGATCCTACCATCCACGTGTCAACACAGCAGCGAACCGTCGCTCGCACGCCGTCCACTATGCACGGAAACCGAGTAGACGCCATAATTCTCGCCACGTCGCGCATGACCAGTCAACTCCAAGTCAGAAAGTGGGACCCACGCTCGTCCAGTCACATCACCTCTAGCGCCACAAACGGTTGAGGTCATCGACCGTCAGCACTGACGTCATCAAACCACACTAGAAACGGTTAGAAATCTTCGGCTAACAGCTAAAAGTACTCACTCGAATCTACGATTCGAGCAACTACTCGGGGGCTACTCCTATCAGGAGCGCTAGCCACGCACCTGATGCATGATTAAGGTACTACACCAACATTGATTCTTCGAGTCCTACATCGAGTCTACGACTCCACTACGGACTCGGGGGCTACTCCCATAGGGAGGATTGATTCAAGCATCCAAAAAGTTGTGTCCTATGGACCTGAAGCTAATAATGGCTGAATTAAAGTCTCTAATCGAGTCTACGACTCGAACAGACACTCGGGGGCTACTCCCATAGGGAGCGCTGTCCGCGCACCCTATGAATTCTTCGACTGCAATCCTTCGGATCCAAATGCAAATTTTTGGCAACTTTGCCCCAACCAACTCTAAGTGAGTAACATCCTCCTTGGCCACCCGAAACACCTCCGCGGTGATAAAATTTCGGATGCTGTGTCAGCGATGCAAAGATAAGACCTACAGATACCATTTGATGGCCTGGTAACGCACCCGACTGCGCTCTGCTAGTAAAAATCCGTGCCAAGAGGCACGATGAAAACCCCGACGGATGCGTTGGGTACATCATTCGAAAACTACTAGGGTTCGACTCCTGTAAGACCTCAACGGCCTGAGTCGAATTACGCCAACATATATTCCAGATTTGAGTCTAGGGACTCGAGTCTGAAGAATATCGTGTTGTTTTGTCTTAAGACAGTTAACTGGCCCTGATCCGTCAGGAGATTCAGGCACACGCATCAACAATCCCTACAGACAAAAGTCATTCTCTTCTCTGATGAACAGAAACATCTGCACCCGAAAGATTGAAGAGTCCTCAGCCGAATCTGCGATTCGACTCAACACTCGGGGGCTACTGACATGGTTATACCCTACGGGTACACGATATTAGCATACCTGGTTTGGCCCAAGGAAGGCCCACAAGAATATACGCGGCCTGCGGAGATTTTCGGGTGGCCCAAGCCCATGACATCTTCGGATCCTTGGAGAGCAAGACTAGAACAGATAGAATATTCCAAGTGGGCAAACCCTAAACTTATAACCGACTCGATCTGTGCCCGAGACCTGCCTAACTCTATATAAAGGCTAGGAGGGCACGACTAGGAGGACGAATCCTTTCCACCGCATACACACCTCCACGCCAGATCACATCTGCGCACCCCTGTAATCTTCGGTTTCGCCGTAATCAAGAGCAGACAAGGAGGAGTAGGGTTTTCCCTCTGGGCCTGAACCTGGGTAAATCTCGTGTCCCCTGATTGCTTGTCTGTTAACCGTTCCGCGATCTCCAGCACCCCCATCTTATCCAAAACCCAAGCTCATAACAATGGGCATTGATGAGATCAAACCTCGTCAGCCAATGATGTGGTTCTGAGGCAAAAACACTGATATGAACAGATACTACAACCTGGTACCTACATAAACATACTCAGTGATGAGTTTAGGCAAAGCATTACTTTGCCCTAATCTGAGAGTAAAATCAACACACTAACCAATCTTTTATTTTTTTCATTGGATTTGTTCTTTTTGTCTTTCCTTCTTGCAGGAATTAAGATTAGGAAGAGAATTTTCAAGACATGAAGATTTAGCTTAGGATTTCTTTATTATTCTTGTTGTAATTTTTTATTTTAATAATTTCTTGTATTTCTTTTCTTTTTGGGTAATACCAAAACATTGTAGTAATATAGTTTAGATTTTTGTTTCTGTAATGTTTATTCTTTTGTAATTCATTTATTTATTTGTAAAGACAATGTAATATTTATTTTCTTGCAATATAGAATTCTTTTATTTATTTTAGTAATGTAATTCCTTTTTCTATTTATTTGTTTCCTGATACTTTACTTTTATTTATTTATTGTAAAAGATCAATGTAATACTATACGTATATATATTAATAAATAATTCTTTTTATATCATTTTTGTAATCATTTCATTTCAAGTTATTAAATATTTCTAATTTCCATTTGTGAATTTATAAATTCATTTGAATTCATATTTGAAATTCAAATACATGTTTGAACAACTTCCCCCCAAAACAAAGAATTCTACAAAGGTCATGTCGAAATCTATCGCACTTGCTCCGAAGTTTCCATCAGTACAAGAGAGATCTTGATCCCTCTATAGCTCTTTTAGTTTTGCGCGAAAATTTTCCGGGTTTTCTTATGCATGAATATAATGCACAACCCTGTGTCCTCTCTATTTCTAGGTCCTAATCCTGGGATATTACAGTTTGCTATAGACTGAAATTCAACATAGTTTAGCCTAGTCCAGCCAGATCATGCTCGACATCTATGTGTTGCCCTTGCAAATCCATATGTGCTCAGCCAGATCATCCTGCAACTGTTGTTGCACTACTGGGTCTCGGATCTCCTGACGCATGGCGATGAAGGCAGCCCACGATGGCGGCACCTGGTGATCAGGCTCTGCCAGAGGTCCCTGTCTGTAGTATGGATCGTCCTACTCGACCAAATCCACTGGGTGCTTCCGTTCATCCTTAATGATCATGTTGTGCAAGGTCGCATAACAGTTCATCACTTCACACATTTGATCTTTCAACCAGGTCATAACAGGGAACCAGACAACACAACAAACCTTTGTTAGAGCACACCAAATGCACACTCCACATCCTTCCTCCTAGCTTCCTGTTCCTTGGCAAACTGAGCGTGCTTGCGGAGCATCGGGCTTGAGATAGTCTTCATAAATGTTGGCCATCTTGGATAGATGCCATCTACAAAATAATACTTATTATAGTGGTACCCGTTGATCTCAAAGTCCACAGGGGAAGCATGACCCTCAACAAGTTTGACAAAACATTTGAGAATTGGAGGATATTGATGTTGTTGTTCGATCTGCCATGCCAAAGAATAAGTGCCAAATCCAAAGATCATATGTAGCAACTGCCTCATGTATCATAGTGCAACCTCCTTTGTGGCATTTGTATATTTCGTGCTAAGCAAATAGACAGTTCTTCCACTGTCAATGCATGCAGTCTACGATTCCGAGCATTCCAGGAAATCCTCTACTTTTATTGATTACGAGGATCCAAGCAGTGTCTTCGGCATTGGGTGTTCTCAAGTATTATGGCCCAAACACTGTAATCACTGCTCTGAAGAACCTGTACAAGCAATCGATGGTGGTGGACTTGGCCATGCAGAGATAGTTATTAGCACTATCATCCAGAGCTCCGTATGCAAGCAACCTCATCGTCACTGTGCACTTCTGTAGTGAGGAAAACCCTATCATGCCAGTGCAGTCCTTATTGCACATGAAATAGGGGTCAAACTCCCGAACGACATACACGATCTCGAGAAAGAGTTTCTGGCTCATCCTGAAATGAAACGACGCCATAACACGGCCTCTTCATGTGGCGACTCGTCAGCAAAGCAGTCGGCGTACAACATGCATTAGCCCTCCATCCACTGCCTTGCTTTGCACTTCCGGCGAACATCTCCTCGTCGTCGGAGTTCATGGCCGAAGGGGCAAAATGTCGACACTTCGTGGGCGAGGTGGGCGGGAGCTCGGAATGAAGCCGAGCTGTGGCGAAGGATGGGGACGGCGAAACGAGGCCTACGCCAAGGAGAAAGGATACGACGATGGCGGACCTATCTATAGGCGTGGATTCGGATGGACGGGGTGGGGCTTCGCCAGCGACGACATGGCAGCGGAAGGCAGCCGGGGGAAACTCTCTGCCACATGAGAGCCATATCGCGGTGGGGAATGGGGGTTGTCTCGCCAATAGGGTTGGCCCACCCCCTTTTTCATTGCATCTGGCGTCCCCATGCGGTTCTCAGCGCCCTGGGTTCGGCCTGGGAACTCCGGATATAAAATAGACCAAATCGAGCGAAAATTGCCTAGGAACGCGACTGAACGAATTTTTGCCGTCTGGATGAAAAAATCGCCCTGGGAGGTCCTCCTGAGAATGCTAGTGGAGATGCTCTAACAATCACAATCCTAACAACTTTTGGCTTGATCGATTTTTTGGCACACCATTCGCCCGTTCTCAATTCTTTCATGAGATGCAGGAAAAAATATAATGTGTGCAATGCTTGTTTTTATCTGTCCAACCGAACCAAGCCCAAATTCCATGGATGTGACAACTTTTTTTTGGCAAGGATAACTTTGGCTCAAAACAAGCATACCCGAAAAATCGGGGTGAATTTACTCTCTAGCACATGTTTGTTTGTATTTATCTTTTTCTAACAACTTACACAATAATTTTTAGAATATGTGATATTTTTATTGGATATGTATATGAGGACACTTTTAAATAGTATCAATTTTGCTCAGATAATCTATATGTTGGACCAATTGTTTGTGAAAACTATCTTCTGATTGAGATTAAGTTTGGATGCAAAGTATTATTAATGAAATGGCTCTGAGATACGATGGTACTTAAATCTGTAGAGGTACTCGTCGTGTTGTTTCAGATTTTGCTTTCAGTTCAAGTTGAGAAGAGAATGCAAAGCTATCAATACATTTCACCGATCCACAACATATACACGCATAATGCCATTGAATATACACGCATAATGCCATTGAATATTTAGATAAATAGTTAGAACCAGTGTAGCACCCCGGTTAATCCACTACTAGAAAATCGCCTGCATTTACATCCGTGCATCATTATGATATCTGCATGCATGTTTTAACTAAAACTATTTTTGAAAAGCCTCTCTTTGTTTTCTAGATATTCCCAATCTTCATTTTAAATGTAAAACCTCGGTCTTTTCTAGATCTTGTATTTATCTAAAACTATGTTTCAAAATATTTTATTTTATAAAAATAATAAAACTATTTTTGTCCAGGGAGACTGCGAGCCTGCCAGGCCAAAAGCCTGACAAGCCAGCAGTCTACTACCCGGCCCATCTAGACAAAATCCTCAAACCCTAATCCCCTAGACTCAACCCACCCACATGAAAACCCTAGCTACCCCTGATCCCTCCCCAAACCCCCACCTACTCCCTCTTCCCGCCGCCAGTCCTACCCTTAGTCCCCACTTGCCGCCGCCACACCCAGAACCCACACACGCATGCACCCTGCAGGGATGTAGCACACACACCACACTCACACCACACTCACGTCGCACTCACCCCACCCCACCCGCGTCGTAACTCATATCCGGGCCCTACCCTGATGCTTCCGTCCGTCGAACCCCACCTTCCTTCCTCGCTCCCGCAAACCCTGCGTCTCTCCTGACGCCTCTCCACCTCTCCTCTCTGCAGCGCCTCCACGAGCCGCAACTGCCCCTCCCTGATCCAACCCGCTCTGTCGGGACCCTCCTCTGCCTGGCTAGCGCGGCCTCGCCCTCAACCCCTGACGCGTGGCGTCCTACGGCCGCAAGTCTCCTTCTCTCGAGCTCGCCTGCACCGCCGCCGGTGCACGACCTCCGCTCCGGCCATCCGCCTCCAGCGCGCCCCCCCGTCCTCGGTGCCGACCTCCTTCTCTGCCATGCGCGCGAACGGCATGGTTCCGGCCACCAAACCACAAGACCGCGTCCTGCCGGTAGTTCTCGGCCTCCCTTCTGCAAGCATGCAACGCCCGAGCTTGCTCCTATCTGTCTCTCTAGATGAAGTGGAGATCGTGTGGTGTTGTGGGAAGATTGTTGTGGATGTGTTGACCACGTGTTGGTGTGGTGAGGATACTAGTTACCTCGACAAGATCGATCCCGACGGTCCACCACGTGACACCGACCCAAGATCATCAACGGAACCCGAGCCCGACACCGACCCCGACATCGACCAAAGATGGACGACAAGCACTCCGTCCGAGAACCCGAAGGCGATGGTGCCAAAACCTCAAGGTCTTCTTCACGGATCCGGCTTCACGGAACCCGAAGACCGAACCCGTCGGACCCTCGGTGAACCCCAAGATCGCCGAGATCCCTCAACGTGTGACCCCAAATCCGAGCCCCCATTTTATTAAATGCTATATACACTTGTTGCATAAATTGTCATGCTTGCACATATCATGTGGTTTGGGGGCCTTATGCCGACTCACTTCGTAATTAAATATGGAGACCGTATGCGGACTTTCGAGTCTTATATTGGCCGCATTTAAATTTATGTAGCTAACCGTTGCCGTATTTTGCCTTGTTAAGACAACATTTAAACTGCGGAGCAGCTAAACAATAAGAACCTATTAATTAATTGTCGGGACCCCGGTTCCACTTAATATTGCCTAATTGCATCACAATCTTGCCATGTCATATATCATATATGCATCATGCCTAATCTTCTGCCATAGTATTAAATAGTGTATCCGGTGATTCTTCTAGTGCTTTGCTTCTTTACGGATTAGGCCGATGAGTTGATGCGAGCGTCGAACCGATCTTCGTATGAACCTTCGACAGTGTTTTTTAGGCGAGCATTCTCCCTCTTTCTACCTATTTTACATTTTTAGTCTTTATTTCCTCCTGTTGATCTATTGCTATCTATGTTGCGATGCTCTAGTTTTCGTATCCGTGATATCCCTTGCAGCCTTATATTGTCTTGGACACATCCTATTATCTGTTGTTTGATAGATAGTTGGACTTGCGTGTTGTAGTCGCTTGCTCAAGTGCTGTTGCGTGTCGTCAAGTACCACAGTTGTTAAAAGACCGCCATATGCTTTATGTTGGAGATGGTCATGGCTTTAATTACAGTTTAATAACTAAAATTGAAAGTAGGTAAATAATGCAGAGGCACAGGTGGGCAATAGATGTTATTTGGTTTTAACCGTCCACTTGTGTCCCGTAGGACCCCGAGTACTTGATACTTGTTCTTTGAATATTCACACTATCCACATGTGAAACCATGAATCCCCTTAGCTAGAGCTTGAGTCATATTTATTTCTTGGGGCCACAAAGTAGTTTGAGGCTTTATTACTATCCTGTACTTATGCCATGCTTTACTGCTTTATTTACGATTACGCGTGAAGCGTCTGTACTATTTAGGTAAGCGGAGTGTTTTCGCGGTATCGACAAGCCCAGTCACACTTTCGGGTTCCTAGTCGTTTACAGCCATTGACGCAAACCTCTGGGTCCGTTCCGGAGCCGGCCAAATTCGTTGCGGGTAGCCTGGTGGGGTGGCCCCCTGAAATATTATATGTATCTTGCAATTGCTCTGTCGTGATGCCTCGTTAGGTGTTCATTTGGTTTTTTCCGAGGTTGATCGTGCGTGTGTTGCTATTTGTGCCTCCCTGCAGGGTAAAACTTTCTGAAAGCCGTGTCCGAGGTTATGGACGACTTAGAACATAGTATCTCAATTATAGACAACTATAACTAAAGTAGTGCTATAAATTTGACTTTATAATGACTAGTAATCAGCTTCACTACAACGGAATGGCTAAATAAAAGTACCAACAACTGCTGAGTTTTTAGGATGCCTCATGCTATATGTATCTGAATAGTAAGTATTGCAACTACAATGGAATGATTAACTAAAACTGTCCACTGTTTATAATATTAGGATGACTCATGCTATCTATATCTGACTAGTAATTGCCGCAGTTATAACCGAATGAATAAAACTGCCAACTGTATGAGTTCCTCGGTTGACTTCCTCGTTTGGTCTCGAGGGGGAAATACCAGGATGGGTATGCTTGGTGATAGTTTCAGGTTAGATCCGAATAGGTCTTTCTTATTCCTATCCGATAGCCGCCAGTTGTATTGAGTCTCTATAGGTTGTTTAGTGCATGCTGCGCTGCCGCTTCAGTCCACCATACCTATGTAGGCGAGGACCGCCGAATTCTAGTCTCGTCGTGTACTGGCCTCAGTACTGACCGCTCTTCTTTTTTCCTTTGCCCTTTGTCGGCACCCCTTTATTTTTGACAGGTTTTGAGATCGACGTCGTTAGCAGGGTTACCCTTCCGGCTTGGCCTGGGCAGGGTTATGGACGCCATTGGTTATTCTTCAGGGCTCTTAGCCCCATTTGCATCTTGTTCATAGTCGGACGTGGTATCGTTTTCAAGGTGATTTGGATCTTTGTATTATATATCTGTATTCTTGACTCATGGAGTCGCTATTGTATATATCTGTTTTGTAGGTTCTATCATGGACTAATGTGTAATGATATTACTTTGTTTTCCATCCGCACGCAAGTGTCTGGTGGTCACCTTTAAATCGTTTCTATGCGGGTTTGACGAGAATCGCTAAAACTTGCATAGGGCCGATTCTGAGGGTGTTACAACCAGAGACACGAAACAATATTAGAGAAAGGAATCCATACTATGTTAGAAGAGAAAACTGATGCTACTAAGCATAATTAAGCATGCATGTTTGACTATGAAGCAATTCCTAGAAAATAAGAACCAACTAAAGTACAACATAAGAGGAAGATATCATATTTCTCGGTTTGAATAAAAATAGGCCCACTTTTGGTTTTTTAAATATAAGAAAATTATTGTTTCTCTAAAACCGAGTTATCCTAAAACTACATTAAAATATTTTCAAAGTAGTTTTAGAATACCTCAATTTTAAATACTTTTGCATCCAAGTCGTGCCTAGTAATGTCATTTTCGTGGGGTAATCTTATTTAGGGAAATCGTGCAGCTTATGTTAGGGAATTACCCTAGAGAATCTAATATTTGAACTTGAATACAGGATGCACCGATGAATGAATCTTTAATAGTACTCCCCTGGTCTGGTTTATTAGTCCTATGCGTATTTCTGGGTTATCAAATGACCAGCTTAATATTTGATATATATCACAAAAATATATCATTAGAAACTTTATATGTTATATTTTTTAATCCTATATTTTTTTGTGTTATATAAGTTATATTATATATGCCAATTTGACGACCTAGAATACACGAATGACTTATAAACTGGACTCGAGGGAGTAGAAGCCAGTATTGTTTTTTTGGTATTCACATCTATAGATAGGACAATAAAAATATGTTATATTTTTTCTATGTTCTTAATGTTTTCTCTAGCAATTAGTATCCATTCTAAAAAGACATGTTGTTATCAAGATTAAAAGGGAGAACAGGTGACAAATGCAAAGCATGTAGTCTAATGGAGAAAATAGTGAAGTTTCAAGCGTGAAGAGAACATCAAATGTTACTTTCTCTAATTCTTATCTTTTTTCCATCTCCCAAAAGGAATTTCATTGCACCCTAATTGGCCACTTTAAACACACAAATTCCACATAATGAGTTCAATTCCCATAGAAAACCGGCAAAAGTCTCGTTCTCTCCAAAGGAGGCAAGGTTTTGCTGGCGTTCTCCCATTGTGCACTTATCACATGCCCAAAATTACAGATTACAGCCTACCACTTGTCAAGCTACATTATAGTTTTGGTATATAACATCACATTTTTTTGACGGTATAATAAGCTGGCTTTATAATAACAGACGGAAAGGAATAAAGCGAGAAACCCAGAGGGCGTGGCAGGACTGGCAGTGGCAGTGGCAGGCAGCCGAAAGAGAGCAGAAAAAGGAAGGCTCAGTCCAACCCATGCCCATCCCACCCCGGCCCGTCCAGGCCCGGTTGCAGCGAGCTAGTACAAAAGGGCCCTGAGCTCAAAGCGAGCGCACGCGCGGTGAAAGCGTAAAAGAGAAGAGAAAAAAGGAAGAAAAAAAATAGAAAGGGGGGCCAAGCACCACTGCTGCTACCTACGTTCCCCTCCCCTTCCTCCTCCACCGCGCCGAAACCCTCGCCGCCACCGCCGCCGCCCTCGAAACCCTCGTCGCGGTGACGATAGCCGCTCCGCCCCTGGCACCCGCAGAAGGGGCACGGGACCGTCCTGCCGCGTCATGATCTCGCGCCTCCCGGCTTCGGTGCTCCGCGCCGCCCTCCAATGTGAGCCTCTCCCCCCGTCCCCGTAGCAACGATTCTTCTTCCTCGAGAAGGCGAGCGCGCTTCCGTGCGTGCTGTAATCCGCTGTGCTCTTTTGCTTCGCAAGCCCTTTCTTGCTGCGATTTTCCCCTTCGCGCACGTGTTCTTGGAGGATTATTTGGGCGTGCTCTGGAGGAGGCTGGTTTGCGTAATTTCGACTTTTCGAGGCTAGGGTTCTGGAATTTACTTCATGTGTCCTTTACCTCCCGAGTTTCTTGTAAAGAACCCGCGACTTTTAAGCGCAATTTAGAGCTAGTCCGAAGCCTGGTCTTTTTTTAGTCTTTATTTAGGCGGATTTCGCTCCAGATTCTTTTTCCCTTTTCTCGATGCGTTTTCCGTGCGCTGGTACTATATGCATCTGAAATTCTTGATGGCATGTGCTACACATTAGTTGATTTATGCCTGCAATTTTTCACAGAAAAAGAGGGAAGAAGGCGTCTCTCTCCCTCTTTCATGGGGCAGCCAGGGATGGAGCCCCTGGAAGGGAAGGAGAGCAATGGTGCTGTTCCTGACTGCAACGGTGGTGCTGTTGCTTTCCCTGCGAAGCAGCAGCAGCAGCCGGAAGGGGCGGATGCGTTGCGGTACGCCAACATCCTCCGGTCACGCAACAAATTCACTGATGCTCTCCAGTTGTACAGCACCGTGCTTGAGAAGGATGGCGCCAACGTGGAGGCCCTTATCGGAAAAGGGATTTGCCTCCAGGCGCAGAGCCTGCTCAAGCAGGCCTTGGAGTGCTTCACCGAGGCCGTGAAGGTTGACCCCAACAACGCATGCGCTCTCACGCATTGTGGGATGATATACAAAGACGAGGGGCACTTGGTTGAGGCTGCAGAGGTATGGACCAAGATTCATTGTGTGCTTTCTCCTACCTGTCTGTTGGCTTGCTGGTTCTTGTGAGCCGTGTCCTAGGAAAAAAAGACCTTGTTTTATTTATAGGATGAGATGTCAACAACTAACAATGCAAGTTTGTTATGGAGTATGTGGTCATTTGAAAGCAAAATATACTGTTGATTTATGAGTCACCCATCCCCCCTATTGCACTATTGCACTGTGGCACTAGCACTATTAGGAACCCACTAGTTTTGTGCTCCTTGTTTGTGCCATGTTAGCCTGAATGGATGATTTCATGCTGGTATGCTTGTGTAAATTTGAGTTTCTTCTTGCAGAGAATACCAGTTAAATTTAGTTTTAATAGGGCTATTTATAAAGTGACTTAACCCTAAGTTTGCCCAATTAACCTAGCCATCATTGGATTCCACTTATGTGTGATGGAATTGGTGTCTAGCGGTCTAGCTGGTTGGTGTAGATAGTGGGACTGTCACTGTGGCAAAAGAAAGTTTGATTCTACCAGGAAATGTCCCTGGTTACCATTTTCCCCATTGAGAACAGGAACCCCTTGCATTTCGTTATCAATCTACTCCCTCCGTTTTGTTGCTTACGGCGTATAACATCTGGCGTGTGGATTAAGAAGAGCCGCATAGTCTAGTTCTTTTCCCGTAGTGCCCCTCATAAATAGCTACACACGATTATCTTTGTTACGGTGGGACTCCTCGTTTCATGCGAACCCAATCAACATTCAATTCCAGCCAATTAGCACGGCCGACGTCTCCTAAATTCCAGCGCGCGGGAGGGTACTTCAGGAAGTTAGCGATTTTTACGTATGTTCGCCTTATTCTGTGGTGAAAAACGGGAAAAATATTTACGCCCTAATCTTAGGAATGGAGGGAGTAGTTTACTGTTGGAAACTGTTAAAAAAATGCTCTTAAGTTTTGTTGCTTTACTGTGTTTAGTGTGTTCTTTACGTTTTCAATGTTCTGATTGAGAAAACAAATCTGGAACAGGCGTATCAAAAAGCTCGAAGTGCGGATCCTTCCTATAAAGCTGCTGCCGAATTTCTTGCTATTGTATTAACCGATCTTGGAACTAGCTTGAAGCTTGCAGGCAGTACAGAAGATGGGATTCAAAAATACTGCGAAGCTCTTGAAGTGGATAGCCACTATGCGGTATCATCATCAATTCTAGTTTATCTTCATATCTCTATTATTATATTTTCAACGTGAACAAATCTGGAACAGGCGTAGCAAAAAATACATTATATTTTTTCTCTGATTTCTGCAGCCTGCTTATTACAACCTTGGAGTGGTTTATTCAGAGATGATGCAATTTGATGTAGCTCTTACTTGTTATGAAAAAGCTGCATTGGAGAGACCATTGTATGCCGAAGCTTATTGCAATATGGGAGTTATTTACAAGAATCGGGGAGAGCTAGATGCAGCAATTGCCTGCTATGACAGGTAAGCTTGCCATTATTTTGTTCATAAAGTAATATACAACAAGAACATCTTGAAGTTCATGCATGGCATAACTTTACTGTATCCCAGGTGCTTGACTATATCCCCGAACTTCGAGATTGCTAAGAATAACATGGCGATAGCACTAACCGACATGGGTACAAAGGTGCGGATTCATCCACTACTATGGTTGTGTCAATTCTACCGCTTACCATCATTCTCCGTTTCCTCTTCTCTTTGACTGACCTTAAAATGGCATTAGATCTATGCATCATTACTACTATTTTCCACTGTTTGAATTACTCCATGTTGTACAGAAGCTCAGCTGCAACTGTCATACTTTTTTGTATATATTTAATAGTCCATAGCACTGACACTGTTCATGATTGATTAAAGGCAAATCTATTATATTTTCGCTTATTAATTTTCATTTAAACATTGGAAATGCTCAGGTAAAAATTGAGGGTGACATCAATCAAGGTGTGGCATATTACAAGAAAGCTCTGTTCTATAATTGGCATTATGCTGATGCAATGTATAATCTTGGCGTTGCATATGGTGAAATGTTGAATTTTGAGATGGTGAGTTACAAGAAAATTCCATTAATTTTGTTCTACTGTTAGCATTCAAGTTTTTCTGACATAATCTACTTATGAGTTTCATGAAGGCTATTGTATTTTATGAACTTGCTCTACACTTCAATCCTCGCTGTGCGGAGGCATGCAATAATCTGGGAGTAATATATAAGGATAGGGATAATCTCGACAAGGCTGTTGAATGTTATCTAGTAAGCGAAACTAATAATGCTCTTCTGTTCAAGTATTTTAGGCTCGTGTTTACTAACCAGCTATTCTCCTTGTTTCTGTAGATGGCCTTGACAATAAAGCCAAATTTTTCTCAGTCATTGAATAACCTTGGAGTTGTCTATACAGTTCAGGTATGTTCCAATATTTGTCTTGCTCACATTCTTACTTTGGCTGGCTGGTTACATTGCACTTATGGTTTATCAAAATACATAACTCATATTTAGGGCAAGATGGATGCTGCTGCGAGCATGATTGAGAAGGCCATACTTGCAAATCCCACGTATGCTGAGGCATATAATAACTTAGGTAATGAATAACAAACCTCTACCATTATAGATTATTCGATTCTATTATGTTGAAACAGCATGTTCCAGCTCGGTATTCACAAGGGCTCTATGACCACTAAGCATCTTTTATAATTGCAACGACACGCAACAAGGATACAATGAAACATCAGTATATATGTATCTAGATGAAACAAATACATCATGTATAGAGTATTAGAGGATGAACATTACGCAAATCATTAACATTGAACAATTAGCTATAAGATTGTAAACGAGGGGCAAAGAGGCATTCTCAGATCTGATATGAGATGGCCATTAGGTTTTTTCCTTTGAAGGTTTCTGGTGCAGAAACGTCCAAGAAAATCAGGTTTTTTATTTATTTATTTTGAAAATCAAAATTCTTCAATAGTCCCCAAGGGCCCAATGTATGTATCTCCACATATCGATGACTAACGGGTACAACTATGGCACTACTGCCATTTTTTTGTGCAGTTTTTATGTAACTGACAATTCACCATTGCTTTATCATAGGTGTTCTTTACAGAGATGCAGGAAGTATCACATTATCTGTACAGGCATATGAGAGATGCCTTCAAATTGATCCTGATTCACGAAATGCTGGCCAGGTACTTTTGAGGCCTAGAGCTTTGATTATTTAACATTTCTTCAGGACTCCTGTATGTTGTTATAGTATTTAATAGTTGAGCAAGTACCACATGATGCCCTTGCCCCATTTAGCATCTGAAAACATCCTGTAAATAGTCTCTGGCATTTTACTCATTATGGACCGAAATATTTACTTAAGACATGCCATCTAGGATCCCCCCTCATTAAGTAACCTGATGCACTATCTCCTATTTCCTTTCAACCCTTCTGTTGCTTGCACATTCTATCTGTAATTTTACTGGAACACCTATGTTCTATATTCTTTTAACACCTTGCCCATTTGTGCACTGTATAGATTATGATCTATTCTGATGTTGTCAACTTAACAGAATAACTCATTTTGCAGAATCGATTGCTTGCAATGAACTATATAGATGAGGGCTCAGATGACAAGCTTTATGATGCTCACAGGTCCTTTTATGCACTATTTGCAATGGATGCCCATTTTTGCGTTACCATGATTTGTATTTCTGCATGGTATTGATACTATTTGGTACTTGCTCTCTTTCTATATTTTGCAGAGAATGGGGGAAGCGCTTTATGAAACTGTATACGCAGTATACTAGTTGGGATAACTCAAAAGTCGTGGATCGCCCACTGGTCATTGGTTATGTATCTCCTGATTTTTTTACTCACTCTGTATCATACTTCGTTGAGGCCCCCCTTGCACACCATGACTACACAAATTGCAAGATGGTTGTCTACTCTGGTGTTGTGAAGGTAGAGATAATTTGTTCATTCTTTGGCTATTCATGATTTTGTGCACACCGTGGCTATCAACTCATTTAGACTTCATTGCCTCATTTGGAATCATAATTTCTATGGAAATAAATATGCAAAATGATCACTTTATCAAAATAAAACTGTGATCCATTGGTTAATAGCGTAGGAGCTGGGTATCTAGTTATCTACAAACAATAGTTTGGTAACACATGATTTCTAAATTGAAAAAATTAACATGCAATATGATTCTGTCAAGTTGGGTCTAGGGTTATCTCCTTGTTATGTTTTATCCTTTTCCATATATTTTTCTCTTTACTTTCTCATTATATTTTTTTCATTTATAATTCTTAGGCAGATGCCAAGACCCTTCGATTCAAGGATAAGGTGTTAAAGAAGGGTGGGTTGTGGAGAGATATATATGGCATTGACGAAAAGAAGGTTGCTAGCTTGATCAGAGAGGATAAAGTGGATATACTTGTGGAACTTACTGGTCATACGGCAAATAACAAATTAGGAACAATGGCATGCAGGCCTGCTCCTATTCAGGTATATTTGTGTTCCATGAGGCATTTCTAGGACTAAATTTTATTTCCAGAACTACTTGCACGTGAGCAGTATTATTCCTGTATGCTCTGGAATCTTCAGTAGATGTTAAACCATTCAAGTATTTCATGATCATTGATTTGATGGCTATCTGATTGCAGCCTAAAAGGGCTCCGTTCTAACTTTGATATGTGTGTCTATACAGGTTACATGGATTGGTTACCCTAATACGACAGGATTACCAACAATTGACTACCGGATAACAGATTCATTGGCTGATACACCTAATACAAACCAAAAGTATGCCATATGCTTTTCCCTTGTCTATGTTCTGTGATGCAGTTTCTCCCTATGTATCTAGACCCCATACTAACAATTTTTTGCAGGCATGTTGAAGAGTTGGTGCGTCTTCCTGAAAGCTTTCTTTGTTACACTCCTTCCCCAGAAGCTGGGCCAGTTTGTCCAACACCAGCAATTTCAAATGGTTTTGTCACATTTGGAAGTTTTAACAATCTAGCAAAGGTACATGATAGATTTGGATGCTTCAGTTTATCTCGATTGGATCACTCTGTTCATCGAGTTATTTTTGGCAGATTACACCGAAAGTGATGCAAGTTTGGGCCAGAATATTATGTGCAGTCCCTAATTCGCGGCTTGTGGTTAAGTGCAAACCATTCTGCTGTGACAGTATCAGACAGAAATTTTTATCAACACTTGAGGAGTTGGGTTTGGAGCCTTTACGAGTTGATTTGCTGCCACTCATCCATCTCAACCATGATCACATGCAATCATATTCCTTAATGGACATCAGGTGAGAAGTTATGGCACGTTTAGGATCTTCCAAGTTATGTTTTAAAATGTTTGGCGGGGTAGCAACTCCTTATATTTTGTTCTCGGTTATCTGCATTCCTCTGAACAGACGACTGAACTTGGCTTATGTTTTTGCAGCCTTGATACGTTTCCTTATGCTGGGACTACCACTACATGTGAATCCCTTTACATGGGGGTTCCGTGTGTTACAATGGCTGGTTCAGTCCATGCTCATAATGTTGGTGTTAGCCTGCTTACCAAAGTTGGTATGTGACACTGCACTGTATACTCTAACGCTGGGAAACGTACATTTTAAATTTTTACTGCTTATTTGGTTTTATTTTCATTTTCCTGCATGGTTATTTCTAGGAGCTGCATTTTATCCCACTTTTTTTCAAGTAACATATCTGCTGGAGTATTAAAACACTCCCTTTTTTCTCACTGTCCAATCAGATACAGTATATAAGCATGAGGAAAATGGTTGATTGATAGTTTTTTCTTGCAGGGTTGGGTAGGCTGGTTGCCAAAACGGAGGATGAATATGTTAGCTTAGCATTGGGTTTGGCATCAGATGTCAGTGCCTTGCAAGAACTGAGAATGAGCCTCCGAGAGCTGATGATAAAATCGCCAGTCTGCGATGGAGAGAGCTTCACACGTGGCCTGGAATCTGCATACAGAACCATGTGGCGCAGGTACTGTGATGGAGATTCGCCAGCTCTCAGGCGCCTAGAACTGTTGGCGGCGGATCAGCCAGGCTCCAACAAGGAAGACTTGGACAAGACGGCTGGGAAGCTTGGAGATAACCAGGCCCTGATAAACGTTAATGCCATTCCTGAGGAAGGTGAGCTGCCCCGAATAGCGGTGAATGCTGTGAGTTCGCCTGGAGATAACCAGGCCCTTGTAGTCACGGCGCAGCAAGATAAGCAGCCCCAAATAACGGTGAACGGTGTGAGTTCACCTCATTCCACCTCGGGGGGATGCAAAGCGAACAGGCATAGCAGCCGATGACCAATGGGAGGCAGGCAATGCTCCATTGATGCAGGCACACACTGATATAGCTCGAGATGTGCCATTGGTGTGCGTGATGTCAGCATGAACTTGCTGTTGGGGGATTGATACTAGTTTCCCCTCCCCTGTCTTCGACATCAGGAACAGATAACAGCACGTAAAACTCTGGTGACCCATGACTTGTAGCAGGTGTAATGTAACTCAGCAGGGGGATGCTTATAGAGTCTGAGTTGTAAAGGTTTATCCCCCCTTTAGGTGTACGGGTATATGACAAGTTGAGTTGGCATGTTAGAAACAAAGAAAGGCAATTGGTTATATATGTAGAAACAGCTTCTAGATTCAATTTTTAACTGAAGCAATTTCGACAGTTTGTCTTCCTTTCTGTTGCATTTCTTGTATGCAAAGTGTGCGACAAGCATGATGTATTGTTTTTGTTGGCCTCTGATGTAGTTAAGCACTATTAGTGGTCGTTGCAATTTGATGGTGCCAATTGGTCAGAAGAAAGGGAATATAACCTGCCCCTCACTGTCCAGGTTTTCTTTGAACAACATTGGCCGGACAAGAACAAAGGATTTCACCATCCTCTTTGCGCTTTGCTGGAACTATGCAAGGTTTATTCACGAGATAGTGATTCTCCTCATGACCACCATTTCATTTACCTTCACCCTAGGACTCAGGAACAATATCTTAGAACTTCTAATCAGACTGACGGGATCAAACCGTGTAGTGCTCAAAATGAAATAGCGTCAGCCGAATCTGGCCGGGAGGAGGGTTCATGTTAGCATGTTCAAACATACAGTATGTGGCATTTCTGCGCGTAAGTTAGCATAACATAGCTGCAAAAATAATAAACCGCGTAAATCCTGGCCCAGCGTTCCACCTGAGTATGTACATACCTACGTTGTGGACCTCTTGTCCCCTGAGTGGGCAAGGTATTTCCAGCGTTTGATCTAATAACAGAACATCACACACTGCACAGGAAAGATGACTCCATTTTCTAGACTTATTTTTCCAACTGATCAACGATCATGCATTCGAGTCAGATAGATCAAGGATCAATCGGTTGTTGAACAGATCACCAGAGTACAAGTGACAATGTCTGGTATCTCTTCTACAGAATGTGTTACATTAAGAATAGCACAACCAGAACCAAGGTCATCACACCACGCAGGGCAGGGCCAGCCTGATTCAGTCTTTGACAATGGTCTTCAGGATTTTCACTTCATGGATGGGCCTGGACAAACAACATAGTAATCTGGTGAGTACATGAATTGCTGCAACGCCGCACAAAGTGCTCTGGTGTGCTCGCGTAAAGCGATGGGTAGTATAGTTTAAGTGTTACCTATCGTTCTTGTCTGTCTGAATGCTTCCGAGGCGCTTAACAATTTCCATTCCTCTGCATACTCTCCCGAAAATTGTGTGCTTCCCTGGAACATTCAAATTATGTTATCTGACTGAAAATGGAAGAACGATTTGAGGATGCACAGCTTAAAATAGAATATTTCCACAAGGAAGAAAAACTGTAAGGTAGTTCATATTTGACGATGGCAGTGACAAGGGAAACACAGCTATGCTAGCGCCCTATTTCAGGGATAATATGCATTAGACTTGGAACAATAAATTGATTCTCCATAATGCTCTTAGAAACACTAGTCATCTTATTTGCACTTCTTTGTAACTATTAGGACATCTGGTTAATCAATTCATTAAAAACAATTGCCATGTTTCCAGGTGACAACCAGAAAAAAGAAGACGCCGATGAACCAATGTGTGCAGAATGTGTTCCGGGGTACAGTGAAGAACACAAATCCCGGCTCAATAAAGCAAACTGACAAGAACAATAACATTGTGTGGAGTGGTGGCATGCTAGTCTCACCATCCAGTGACTGACAAGGTGCGAGAGTTATGAAGAACTGGCTTCCGTTTGTATTTGGACCAGCGTTTGCCATTGATAGAATCCCAGCCCCGGTGTGCTTCAGCTCTGGCCTTATCTCGTCCTCAAACTTTGCTCTGCAGAGACAGCCAATATGAGATACTAACATCAACCTATGCAACTCTTATGATTCAAACACCAACACATACAATTTCATCCTATTGCTGATGAACAACAAACATATCAGCTTCTTGCTAATCAATAGCTAGGGCATGATGTGAACAACAAACATATTAACTTCTTTTTGATTTCTTCTTAGATTACTTTCGTATTCTCTTTTCCCCTTTAATTTTGTTTATTGTCCTGCTTTCTTCTTTTTTTAAACTACTAGTAAGTATATAGTATATAGTATACGTCTGCACCACGTCCTTATACTCCAGGGTCACTTCAATAATTTGTTCGACTCAAGAAGAAAGCCAAAAGCTAGTTAGATGGATCCAGTCACTCACCCGTAGATGGATTCGCCGCCCCTGCCTGTCCCAGTAGGATCCCCACCTTGCACGATGAAATCCTGCACGAATACTACCGGATAAGGAACACCATTCCCCGGACGGAGCCAGGCGCAGAGAAGTGCCAAACGAGATCGGAGGGGAAGCAAGCACGGAACCTTGATGATGCGGTGGAAGATGACGTTGTCGTAGTAGTTGCGGCGCGCGAGCTCGACGAAGTTCCTGCAGGTCTTGGGCGCGTGCTTGTGGTACATCTGCCGCACCGGCCAAACGAAGAAGGAACTATTAGCAGCAAGAAGACGAAGACGAAGAAGAGAAGAGAAAACCCTGGCTTTTCAGTACCTCGATGGTGAACTCACCCATGGAGGTCTGCAGGGTGACCTCCGGCGTCCCTCCGTCGGCGCCGCCCAACATCTTCGTCCGGGCGACTGGCAAGGCGAGAGGCGGCAGCGGCAGCGGCGAGACAAGGGGGAGCTCCAGACAAGGGAGGAGAGAGCGAGATGCGGAGGACGGCGGCGGCGACACGATGAACAAGTAGTGGTCCGGCCCATCAGTAGGGAAAAAGCTCAGAGGCCGAAAATCCTAAAAAGCCCAACTAATGGCGTTCGACAAAAGTGAAAAAGCTCAAAGGCCCGGCCCAATACGATCACCGACCGAGGCTCTTTCTTCTTCTAGTAGCCTCTCCACTCTTCTTCTACGGTTCGAAGCAACTTCCTGTATGTAAAAAAGAAAAGCGAAGCAACTTGGGATCGATGGCGCCGATGGACCCGAGGTCAGAGAGGATAGTTCGCCGGACGACGATGGTCGGCGCAGTCACCGCTGCCTACCTCTTCCTCACCGCCGATTACGGCCCCAACTACCCCAACCCGGTCAGGCGGCGGTTATCTCTTCTCTCCTTCTGCATATTGCTACATTTTACTACGCATTCTGTCATGAACTTTCACGGCGTTCTTATAAGTTTGCAATCTAAGTTTGAATTTTACTCGTAAAGCGTGGATTAGCACTTGCAGTTAACTGTACTGTAGCGTGACACTTCTTGTTTTTGGATTAAGCCTGCTCTGCTCTCATGGGTTGTTCATATACTGTTGTTGTAACCTGTTACCACTACTTTAGTTGATGTATACTGGTATCGGTGTAGTGTGATTGGTTCACTGCAAGTTAGAAGCAACAGCCCAATTTTGATTTATGCCTTTTTTAGGGAATTTCTTAGGTTGTTCGTTCCAGCCAAGCTAGTGAACAGATATTAGGTCCTGGATTGAGGGAAAATGTTAAGGTTTGTAATAGATCTTGTTATTATTCAGCATGGCAAGCTTATAAATCTTACAGTATCTTTAAGGATGCTTATAAATGGGGGATATGCCAGCATGATTTATTTTTATTTGGTGCCCAAAATTGGATTTGTGAAATTTCTGGAATGGATGTCAAGGAGACCTCAAGACATATATATGTTGTATACTCGAGTGTACATATATACCCTTTCTAGTGTTTATGTCGTCCTTCTTATAAGGGGCCGGTAAGAGAAGAAGAAACTTTCGAGGAGAGAAGAAACTAATAGAGTTCAGTACAGCGTTTGTTCTATACGAAGTAGATCCAACGGGGAACACCCTGGAACCTCCACGCCTCTGAACTGACTATTTTGTTTGGGTGTATTGTCATTGTGGAGTTTCCGTGCAGAACTTATACTGCTGTACAGATAAGATATGCATTCTGACTAGCATGAACTTGTTATGCAGATAAAGAAGGCCATGGAATCATCAACACTATCTTTCAAGGACCTTATATTCAAATCTGGTAAGGATGGGCTTAGGAAGGAACAAGAGAATTCAGAGACCGATGGTAAAAAGTAGCAGATTCAGAGCATTGGTACTGAAGATGTGAACGATGTCGGTATCGTGTCAATCTGTGCATTTCTTCCGTGCGTAGAAAGAAAACTGTAGTAGTAAGCCATCTTCTGTTCTGTGTTTCTTGTTACCTCATTATGTATCCTAGCACTATCAGGAGTGTATCAGCTAGTATCCATTTCGCTTTGTTGTATAGCTATCAGAACTCTGCTTTGTTTTGTGTTTCTTGTTACCTCATTATGGGCTTGCGGCACGGGAAGACGCCTGCCACTCTTTTAGACGGAAGGCACATAACTCTGTCCGGCTTTAAATTAATAAAGCCCCATGTTGGATAGCAGTTTAAGTTTTAGTTTTACAGCAAGCAACCTGAAGGCCCAAATGGAACAAAGTTCACATTAACACACAACGCACACAAAGTGCTAAACTTGGGTTTGTTAGCAATAATCTCGCCTCTAGTCCGAGCCAGTTAGTAGGTAAAAGTAGGTTTCAGGTTTGAGTCGTTATTAGTTCATGCAGCTAAAATCCGTTTTGGACTAGTACTTTGGTCATCGTTGTAGGCAAGTTTGAGTTAGTTTAGGAAAGTGTCCATCGAGTCCGGTATGAAGTCAGTCTAGCTGAGAGTCCGATTTGTTTTGGTGTTGCTCGGTCGTAGAGGATGCTGCTTGTATCGAGAGATAGAGATTGTATCGTGTGAGTTGAGAAGAGAAGAAATAAATAAAAAAATTCGAGGGCACGATACGTGTCTTTGGCCATAAGATTTATGTTCGTCTAAATTGATATGATTGATCCGTTAGCGAATTCCAACAATTGGTATCAGAGTAAGGTAGAAGATTTGAAACTTGCCTCGGGGAGGCGACCCGACTAGCGCCTTGGGGCGGACGATCGTCGCTCGGAGAAGCGACAAGGAGGAAGACGGCGGGCGAGGTGTCGTCGGCAAGATGGTGGATGGGATGATTGTTGATGAGGGCAGTAGTACCAGGGTGCGGTGCTGGAGAATCTTGTCAAGATCATCGTCCGGGAGAGTATAAGTAAAAGAGTTAAGTGTGTGCAAGGTGCACGTTTGGTCGGTGTTATGTTTGTGAGTTGTCGTTGTGTCCAAGTGCCTGTCTCTGTGAGGATCTATTGCAGTTGAAGCCAATGAAGGTTGAGGGACTGTTCATCATATGGACGAAGACGCAATATGCGTGCCTCGATCAGGTCGTCTATGTGTCTCGACGAGAGGATCAAGTTCAAGTATGAAAGAGACGATAAACCAGTAAAGGGGAGCCTTTTTAATGAGGACCTGTTTCTACATGAGGCTAGAGTGGGCGGTGTATTCCACAAGGTAGTCAGCATGTATTACGTTAGGGTGGTGTGATCCACGGTTGCTAGCATGGCTGGATAGTTCGGATCATACTTGGATTGTTCTGTAAATCTGCCAAGTTAAAATTAGAGAGAGCCAGTCAAACTTGTCGTAGTACGAGAACTAGACAAGACGTGGATTTATAACGAGTCAAAATCAGAAGAAGCACGAAAGACAAAGAGTCAAGATTAGAAAGAGATTGTTAGCAATAATCTTGCCTCTAGTCCAAGCCAGTTAGTAGTCTGAGTCTTAGTAAAAGTAGGTTTCAGGTTTGAGTCGTTATTAGTTCATGCAGCTTGGTCATCGTCGTAGGGAAGTTTGAGTTAGTTTAGAAAAGTGTCCATCATCGAGTCCAGTATGAAGTCATTCTAGCTTAGAGTCCGATTTGTTTTGGTGTTGCTCGGTATATACACGAGGATGTTGCTTGTATCGAGAGATAGAGATTGTAGCGTATGAGCTGAGAAGAGAAAAAAAAAATCAAAGACACGAGTCCTTGGTCATAAGATTTGTATTCGTCTCTGTTCGTCTAAATCGATGTGATTGATCCGTGGGGGAATCCCAACAAGGTTGGCGGAGACGCCTCGGCATAAGAAGTTTTCAGCATGGTAATCACCTCGTCAAGCAGCGGGAGCACGTCGACGTGGGTTTAATGAGAGGCCTCCACTCTGCAATAAGATCAAAGATCCGTAAGTACAAGCAGGTTGCCTACGTAATTTAGCTTCAAATGGTGAACTTGTTCCTATATTTGTCCAAAGTACCCAGCTTTGGACAGCAAAAAGAATCCAAATAGGGCAAATAGTTTTGCCAGAAAAATTAAGGATCATGGCGAAAAAATTGGCAAAACAAAACGGATCCAGTTAACCTCTAGAATAGATCGAATCACACTCCACATGAACAGATCAAGGGGTGTTGATATAAATTTTCAAAGAAGGAAGCCTATTGAGCCCTAAGAGAAATAAGCGTGATTCAAAAGAAAGAAGATATTAGGAGACATAAGAGAAATAAGCAAAAAATACTCCAGATCTTAATGAACAAGTCAAACTACGATTTATAAAAAGGTTGACGAATATACCTCTCATAGGGGAACACCGATTGGTTCTAATCGTGGAGATCTAGGAGTCAGTTGGGGGTGCTTTGATCTATATTAGTTGGGGGGTGTGCTTTGATATATATATTTAGTTCTAATCGTGTAGATCTAAGATAGTAAGGAGTGGGGAATGCGGCGACGTGAGGGCTGAGGAGAGTGGAGTGAGAGCTAGGGTTTTCGGTATTATATATAAAATTGGATGAGCCCATTGGCTAGGTAAGACCCAATAATATAGACCACAATTGTTCAAAGGGTCCTTAAACTGAGGAAGCCGGTGGTGGGCAAAAACGGCTTAAATTCGAGTTCTTTTAGGCTTAGGCTTATTTTCACCCCCAAGCTGTCTAAAAGCCTCAAAAAAACTGGGCCTTATTAGTGGTTGGACACGTGTGTATTTGTGATGCTAATGTCCACACACTGTTAGAACATGTTTATGAAATAACTAACACACTCAACTGTATTATTTATTTAAAAAATACGACAAAACAACATCAGCAATGGAGACCAAATACAGTTCGATAGATAGAGAATACCACTAGCAAACAAATTCAAAAGAACAACCCGTGGTTGGATGGTTAGGAGGGCAGTGGTATCCCCAGCCCACCAGGGTTTAAATCCCAGGTTTGACGCTTTGGTGTCATAACTTTCAGTGGGAGACGACGTTCCCGTTGATAGCGAGGCGCTTGCGATGACTTCGTCAATCTCAAGACCCGCCGGCTCAGTCTCTCGGAGGTTCTTATAAGGGTAGGATGCGCGTGCATGTGTTCATAGGAGTGGGTGTGTATACGCACTGTGAGCGTCTGCGTCTGTACCGTGTTTCTAAAAAAAGTTCAAAAGAAAAACAAAACACATGAACATACATATTACATGTCATTAATTAATGATAGCACCAGCAAGGGCATTGAGCTGTTCTTAAATTGGTTGTAGTTCATTAGCCATAGCTGAGTACCTGATGATCCAGAAGGGGCGCCCAACCAACAGGGTGCAGAAGAAGATCACCCGCCAAGTCAGCCTGGTCGTAACCTCTCCACCAGCCATACCTAAGTACCTCAACGGCTTGGAGTCCTGCATCACGTTCGATCGTTCAGATCACCCACGCCAGATCCCTCGCCCAGGTCATGTTTCTCTGGTGCTCGAGGCCTAGATCGAGGGATTTGAAATGAGCCGCGTCTTCATGGATAGCGGCAGCGACATCAATCTGATGTTCGCCAGCATACTTGCAGCGATGCGGATCCCGTTGTGTAGCCTGGAGCAATCAGACACGACGTTCCACGACATAGTCCCAGGGAAGGGCATATACCCCTGGGCAAGATATGGCTCGACGTCATCTTCGGCCAGCCCGAAAACTTCAGGCACGAGCGGCTAGAGTTCAAAGTGGTGGACTAACCATCACAGTACCATGCCATCCTCGGGCGCGTGGCATTTGCAAGATTCTTGGCAGAACCACACTACGCATACCTGCTACTGAAGATGCCAGGACCTAGGGGCGTCATCACCATCCAAGGAAGCTTCATCAGGTCCGACCACTGCGACAGAGACTTCAACAGAATATCCTAGTCGTTCGGCACACAGGAGGAGCTCACGAGGCTCAGAGAGGTGATGGACAACGTGGCACCCCCAGTTACCAGGCAAAATGCACCAGATATGTCATTCGACTCCACAGTCAATACGAAGAAGGTGCAGTTCCACCCAACGGACGCCTCCAAGATGGCGTTGATTGCCAACGACCTCAGTCCCGCATAGGAAAGCACGCTCGTCGAATTCCTCTGTGAGCGCTGAGAAATTTTCGCCTAGTGTCCTGCAAACATGCCAGGAGTTCCCAGGGAATTTGCCGAGCACGCACTCAATGTTTTTCCGGATACGAAGCCAGTCAAGAAGTCGATCCGACGATTGTCCGAACCAAGAGTCGAAGCCGTTGGAATCGAAGTCAACAAACTGCTCGATACCAACTTCATCAGGGAAATCAAGGAGAGCGAGTGACTGGCCAACACCATGCTGGTCCCCAAAAAGAACACGGACATCCTACGGATGTGTGTGGACTTCACATCGCTCAACAAGCACTGTCCCAAGGACCACTTACCTCTACCGCGGATCGATCAAATCATCGATTCGACTACAGGATGCGAGAAACTCTCCTTCCTTGATGCCTACGCAGGCTACAACCAGATTCGACTGAAGGTCGAAGACCAGGAGAAAACGGTGTTCATCACTCCGTTCGTAGTGTTCTGCTACGGCGTATTCATGACGACGCGTCGGCTAAGCCACTACTTTCAGGAGCATCAGATCATGGTCGTCAACGATGCCCCGCTGTCAAACATCCTGAACAACCCCGAAGCCACGGGGAGTGTAGCCTTATGGGGCATCGAATTGTCTCCTCTAGACATAATCTACGAGCGGCGCACCCCCATCAAGTCTCAGGTCCTCCCTGACTTCCTCGTCCACTGGATGGAACTCCAGCTGCCGGATACTCCAGACATGTCGCAGTCCTGGACGATGCACTTCGACGGCTCCAAGGGCGAGGCTGGAGCAGGAGCCGGCGTCATACTGACGTCCCCTCAAGGTGTGGCATCCCGCAAAACCACTACTAGAAAATCGCGTTGTTTTTGTGCATTGCATCATCATGACCGCATGCTCATGTCATCATGCCACATTGCATTTGAGCATCGTCGTATCATCATGCATATTAATTTGCCTAAAAACTATTTGCGAAAGACAATCGTTTTCTAAAATTTACCCTCCTTCTATTTCAAATTAAACCCCGGACGCTTCCGGATATTTTTGTTTGTCTAAAATCTATTTATACAAGCTTATTGCAAAAGTTAAATAAAAACTATATTATTTTTGTGGGGCAGTCGAACGGGCCGAATGACCCGAACGACCACCCCAGAAAATACAAACGGCCCACCCATAATCCTACAGCTACCAGCCTATCTACCCACACACCCCCTCCACCTCACCCGGACCAGTCCCACGCTGCCACCTCACCTCTCTCCCTCTCCCCTCCAATCGGCTGCTGCCACCTAGACCCAACCCTCTCTCTGCCAGCCAGCAACCACACACAGCCACGCACACACCCAACCCACACCGGATCCCCTGGCCACAGCCCTGTCCCCGGACCCACCCTGTAGCCCCACCCGACCCATCACTCCCACCCACCGCGCGTCTTCTTCCTTCCTCCTTCCCCGCCGCGCCAGGCTCCTCTCCGGCTCGCTCCACCGCCACCCGCCTCGCTCCAGCACCCTCGCGCCCCCCACCGCTTGGCCAGCACCGCCCCTCCCTGTCGCCACCACCTCCGCTCCCGCCGGCGCTCGCCTTCGCCCTCGCTCCCTCCGGCCTTCCCCGTTTCCGCGCGCAGCTCCTCCTCCGCCGCTCCGGCGCGAGCCCGAGCCGCCGCCGCCTCCGAGCCGCGCCCCGTCCTCCTCCAACCTCCGGCGACGCCCCGCCCCGCTCGACCTGCGCGACCCCGCCCTCCTCTGCGTCCTCTCTGCGTGCGCCGCCTCCGGCCACATCCCCTCGCCGGCGCCCTCCCTCCTTCAGCGCGCGCAGCCGCTCCCCGCCAGGCCCCGCCTCCGCCGCTCACCCAGGCCCCGCCTGGCCGGCCTCGCCTCGTCCTCCCTCCGCTGCCAGCGCGGCCCCGCCGCCCTTCTCCCGGCCCCGCCCCCGCCTCGACCTCTCCCGCTCCACCGCCCCTCCCGCTCAGGTCGCCGCCCCGGCCCCGTCGCCCCCTGCCAAGCCCGGCCTCGAGCTCCCCTCGCCGGACGCTGTTTGCCGCCCCTGTAGCTCCGTCGGGCCCTGCACGGGTTGGCCTCGAACCTCCCCCCCCCCGCGTGTGTTCCTGCTGGTCTAGGCCTCTGTCTGTTTTTCTGTCCCTGGTACATGTGCGTGCCCGCAGGAGCCCAGCAAGGATCTCTGTCTCCGCAAGCTCGTCCAGGTGTCGCCTTGGAATTGCTTGAACTTGACAAGTTGCAACCCCAGACTTTTGGCCTGGAACCGACAAGATCGTCCGACACCGAACCCAGAACTGCTCCGAGACCCCGAGATCGTCATCTGCCGCGTGAACAGGGAAACGCCAAGACCTTCGACTCGTACCTGATGGTCGAGACTGCAAAGTGGAGACATCGCCGAGACTTTCCGATGACCCGAAGATCGTCGCCGCGGATCGACAAGGACTCCTACGTGGGACGACAAGTACTTCGTCAGGGATCCGATCGAAGCAACCCCGAAGACCACAGATGCGACAAGAACGACAGCGATCAGAGCGAGTCCGATGCGCCCCCGACGCCGAACCAAGACCTCATTCCGGAACGCCAAGGCCTCCGACAGGGAACCGACCGGTTCGCCGAGAACCGCACCCGCACCTGAAGCATGGCAAGATCTGCCCCGTTGCTCGAGAACGTTTCCGCCGAGACCGATCCGTCGAACCCTGAACCCTGAGACCGACCCCGAACCCCGGAACCCCAAGATCGTCGAACCCTAAGGTGTGAACCTTTTCCCGAACCCTATTTTATAAATGCCCTCTAAATAAATTGTTGCATATTAAATGTTCATGCATGCATCCTTGTCTGTGGTTTGGGGGCCTTTTGCCGATTCACCTTATAAATAAATATGGGGCCCATATGCGGGCAAATCCAGTCTCATATCGGCCTCATTTAAACTTGTGTAGCGAACCAGTACTATCGTTTGCCATGTTAAAACAACATTTAATTTGCGGGGTATCTGAACAACTAGAACCATATAATTAATTGTCGGGACCCCGGTTCCGCTTAATCTTGCCTAATTGCACCGCACCTTTGCCATGCCATGCATCATACATGCATCATGCCGATCTTCTGCCATTGTATTAAATATTGCATCCGGTGTTTATTCTAGTGTTTTGGTTCTTCGCGGATAAGGCCGTTGAGTTGATGTGAGCTTCGCCCCGATCTTCGGTTGAACCTTCGACAATGTTTTCAGGCGAGCATCTCCCCCTTTTCTACCTATCTTACTTTATAGTATTTATTCCCTCCTGTTGATCTATTGCTATCTGTGTTGCGATGCTTTAGTTTCCGTACCTGTGATATACCGTGCAGCCCTATATTTGCCTTGGACACATCCTATTGCCTGTTGTTTGGTAGGTAGTCGGACTTGCGCGTCGTAGTCGCTTGCTCAAGTGCTGTTGCGTGTCGTCCAGTGCCACAGTTGTTGATGTATTGTCGCATGTTGATGTTGGAGATGATCCTAGTTTTACTTATCGTTCACTTTAATTCCTGTTTAACAACTAAAATTTGAATTAAGCAGAGGCATCGGTGGGTGATAGATAATATTTGGTTTCCGAACGCCCACTTGTGTCCCGTAGGACCCCGAGTACTTGATACCTGTTCCTTGATTTATCGCGCTATCCACATCCGGGAGGTATATGGGACCCCCCTGAGCCAGAGCTTGATTCAGTCTTATTTCTTGGGGCCACAAACTAGTTTGAGGTTTTATTTACGATCCTGTACTTATGCCATGCTTTACTGCTTTATTTAAATTGTGCGACAGATAGCACCTGTACTGTTTAGGATCGGGACACGATTCCGCGGTGTCGACAAGCCCAGTTTTGGGTTCCCAGTCGTTCACAGCCGTATACCCAAACCTTGAGTCCGTCTCGGAGCTTGCTTACTTCGTTGCGGGTAGCTTAATGGGGTGGCCCCCTGAAATATTTCTGAATCCTGTGATTGCTTTGTCGTGAAGGCCTCGTTGGGTTTTGATTTGGTTTTTCCGAGGTTGATCGAGTGTGTGTTGCTATTGGTGCACCCCGGCCGGGTAAAACTTTCTGAAAGCCGTGTCCGCGGTTATGGACGACTTGGAGCACAGTATCTCGACCATAGACAAGCATAACTAAAGTAGTGCAAAAAATTTGACTTTATAATGACTAGTAATCAGCTTCACTATAATGGAATGGCTAACTAAACCTGCCCACAATTGCTTGTTTGTTTTGTCGCTTGCGACAATTGTATCTGACTAGTAAGTATTGCAACTATCACGGAATGGCAGAATAAAAGTACCAACAACTGCTGGGTTTTGGGTTATCTCATGCTAATTGTATTTGACTAGTAAGTGACGCAACTACAACGGAATGGTTAACTAAAACGGCGCACTGCTTATTTTATCAGGATGATTATCTATACCTGACTAGTAATTGCTGCAATGATAACTGAATAATAAAACTGCCAACTGTGTGAGTTCCTCGGTGGACTTCCTCGATGGGTCTCGAGGGGGAAATGCCAGGATGAGATTGTTTGGTGTTAGATTCAGGTTGGTTCCGAATAGGTCTTTCTCACCCCTCTCTGAGAGCTGCCAGTTGTATCGAGTCTCTATAGGTTGTTTAGCGCATGCTGCCGCTGCCGCTTCAGTCCACCATACCTATGTAGGCGAGAACCGCCGAATTCTAGTCTCGCCGTGTACTGGCCTCAGTACTGACGCTCCTCTTTTTCCTTTGCCCTTTGTCGGCACCCCTTTGTTTAAGCAGGTTTTGAGATCGACGCCGTTAGCAGGGTTACCCTTCCGGCTTGGCCTGGGCAGGGTTATGGACGCCATTGGTTATTCTTTAGGGCTCTTAGCCCCATTTGCATCTTGTCCGTAGTCGGACGCTCTATCATTTTCAAGGTGATTTGGATCTTTGTATATTATATCTGTATTCTTGACTCATGGAGTCGTGTTGTATATATATCGGTTCCGTGGGTCCCATCGAGGACTGTTGTGTAATGTTATTACTTCGTTTTCCACCCGCACGAAAGTGCTTGGCGGGCACCTTTGAATCGTTTCTATGCGGGTTTGGCGGGAATCGCTAAAACTTGCATAGGTCCGATTCTGAGGGTGTTACAGAGTGGTATCAGAGCTCAGCAGTTGCGATACCCCACAAGTCCAGCCTGTAGGATAACCTAGCTAACGGCCGAAGTAGAGTGTCAAAATTATTTTTGCAAAATCGGTTGGATAGTTCTGATTAGGTCTGATTTTACTCCTTACCCCTCTGCTGCTCTCCTCTCACCTCTGCGTGTTTTGAATCTACCCTCTTACCTTTTCTTCGAGTCCAGGATTTCTCGTGGTTGGGTTTCGTCGTACCTTCAGGGTTTCGCTTCCTCCTTTGGTAACGGTGTTGCTACATCTGGTCTTCATGCTATCCGAGGAATCCTTCGTCTGTGGTACCATTCTTTGTTCCTTGTTTGTGCCTTCCGGTGTTTTCTGACGCGACGACATCCTCTATGCCAGATCCGATGCAGAGTCTGCATCACTCCTTTGTTTCCGAACCTCGCTTGTCGAGATCTTCAGTCTGATTCCGAGAATGGTTGCACTCTTTTCTACTGATTGTGCGGAGTAATAGTTTGGGTGCGTGATGGATTGGCCCCCATGCCGACTACTCACTCTATTCGCTTGTGTACATTGAAGTGGATGAGAATGCATCGGTTCTCACTTTCTATCAGAGTTAGAGGTGGCTTTATTTGTTGATACCTCTACCTTCGACCTTTTGTTTCCGGAGTGTTCTCTCGACGATCACGGACAACGACCCCTTGTTAGTGGTGTCGCGAGGATCTACACGATGCGAGAAGATTCAGGTCGCCGCTCTTCTTCCGGTACCATGAGGCGGATCTCGAGGGCGAGAGCCATTGTTAGTGGTGTCGAATTGTGGCATCCCGCAAAACCACTACTAGAAAATCGTGTTGGTTTTGTGCATTGCATCATCATAACCGCATGCTCATGTCATCATGCCACATTGCATTTGAGCATCGTCATCATCATGCATATTAATTTGCCTAAAAACTATTTGCGAAAGACAATCGTTTTCTAAAATTTACCCTCCTTCTATTTCAAATTAAACCCCGGACGCTTCCGGATATTTTTGTTTGTCTAAAATCTATTTATACAAGCTTATTGCAAAAGTTAAATAAAAACTATATTATTTTTGTGGGGCAGTCGAACGGGCCGAATGACCCGAACGACCACCCCAGAAAATACAAACGGCCCACCCATAATCCTACAGCTACCAGCCTATCTACCCACACACCCCCTCCACCTCACCCGGACCAGTCCCACGCTGCCACCTCACCTCTCTCCCTCTCCCCTCCAATCGGCTGCTGCCACCTAGACCCAACCCTCTCTCTGCTAGCCAGCAACCACACACAGCCACGCACACACCCAACCCACACCGGATCCCCTGGCCACAGCCCTGTCCCCGGACCCACCCTGTAGCCCCACCCGACCCATCACTCCCACCCACCGCGCGTCTTCTTCCTTCCTCCTTCCCCGCCGCGCCAGGCTCCTCTCCGGCTCGCTCCACTGCCACCCCGCCTCGCTCCAGCACCCTCGCGCCCCCCACCGCTTGGCCAGCACCGCCCCTCCCTGTCGCCACCACCTCCGCTCCCGCCGGCGCTCGCCTTCGCCCTCGCTCCCTCCGGCCTTCCCCGTTTCCGCGCGCAGCTCCTCCTCCGCCGCTCCGGCGCGAGCCCGAGCCGCCGCCGCCTCCGAGCCGCGCCCCGTCCTCCTCCAACCTCCGGCGACGCCCCGCCCCGCTCGACCTGCGCGACCCCGCCCTCCTCTGCGTCCTCTCTGCGTGCGCCGCCTCCGGCCACATCCCCTCGCCGGCGCCCTCCCTCCTTCAGCGCGCGCAGCCGCTCCCCGCCAGGCCCCGCCTCCGCCGCTCACCCAGGCCCCGCCTGGCCGGCCTCGCCTCGTCCTCCCTCCGCTGCCAGCGCGGCCCCGCCGCCCTTCTCCCGGCCCCGCCCCCGCCTCGACCTCTCCCGCTCCACCGCCCCTCCCGCTCAGGTCGCCGCCCCGGCCCCGTCGCCCCCTGCCAAGCCCGGCCTCGAGCTCCCCTCGCCGGACGCTGTTTGCCGCCCCTGTAGCTCCGTCGGGCCCTGCACGGGTTGGCCTCGAACCTCCCCCCCCCCGCGTGTGTTCCTGCTGGTCTAGGCCTCTGTCTGTTTTTCTGTCCCTGGTACATGTGCGTGCCCGCAGGAGCCCAGCAAGGATCTCTGTCTCCGCAAGCTCGTCCAGGTGTCGCCTTGGAATTGCTTGAACGTGACAAGTTGCAACCCCAGACTTTTGGCCTGGAACCGACAAGATCGTCCGACACCGAACCCAGAACTGCTCCGAGACCCCGAGATCGTCATCTGCCGCGTGAACAGGGAAACGCCAAGACCTTCGACTCGTACCTGATGGTCGAGACTGCAAAGTGGAGACATCGCCGAGACTTTCCGATGACCCGAAGATCGTCGCCGCGGATCGACAAGGACTCCTACGTGGGACGACAAGTACTTCGTCAGGGATCCGATCGAAGCAACCCCGAAGACCACAGATGCGACAAGAACGACAGCGATCAGAGCGAGTCCGATGCGCCCCCGACGCCGAACCAAGACCTCATTCCGGAATGCCAAGGCCTCCGACAGGGAACCGACCAGTTCGCCGAGAACCGCACCCGCACCTGAAGCATGGCAAGATCTGCCCCGTTGCTCGAGAACGTTTCCGCCGAGACCGATCCGTCGAACCCTGAACCCTGAGACCGACCCCGAACCCCGGAACCCCAAGATCGTCGAACCCTAAGGTGTGAACCTTTTCCTGAACCCTATTTTATAAATGCCCTCTAAATAAATTGTTGCATATTAAATGTTCATGCATGCATCCTTGTCTGTGGTTTGGGGGCCTTTTGCCGATTCACCTTATAAATAAATATGGGGCCCATATGCGGGCAAATCCAGTCTCATATCGGCCTCATTTAAACTTGTGTAGCGAACCAGTACTATCGTTTGCCATGTTAAAACAACATTTAATTTGCGGGGTATCTGAACAACTAGAACCATATAATTAATTGTCGGGACCCCGGTTCCGCTTAATCTTGCCTAATTGCACCGCACCTTTGCCATGCCATGCATCATACATGCATCATGCCGATCTTCTGCCGTTGTATTAAATATTGCATCCGGTGTTTATTCTAGTGTTTTGGTTCTTCGCGGATAAGGCCGTTGAGTTGATGTGAGCTTCGCCCCGATCTTCGGTTGAACCTTCGACAATGTTTTCAGGCGAGCATCTCCCCCTTTTCTACCTATCTTACTTTATAGTATTTATTCCCTCCTGTTGATCTATTGCTATCTGTGTTGCGATGCTTTAGTTTCCGTACCTGTGATATACCGTGCAGCCCTATATTTGCCTTGGACACATCCTATTGCCTGTTGTTTGGTAGGTAGTCGGACTTGCGCGTCGTAGTCGCTTGCTCAAGTGCTGTTGCGTGTCGTCCAGTGCCACAGTTGTTGATGTATTGTCGCATGTTGATGTTGGAGATGATCCTAGTTTTACTTATCGTTCACTTTAATTCCTGTTTAACAACTAAAATTTGAATTAAGCAGAGGCATCGGTGGGTGATAGATAATATTTGGTTTCCGAACGCCCACTTGTGTCCCGTAGGACCCCGAGTACTTGATACCTGTTCCTTGATTTATCGCGCTATCCACATCCGGGAGGTATATGGGACCCCCCTGAGCCAGAGCTTGATTCAGTCTTATTTCTTGGGGCCACAAACTAGTTTGAGGTTTTATTTACGATCCTGTACTTATGCCATGCTTTACTGCTTTATTTAAATTGTGCGACAGATAGCACCTGTACTGTTTAGGATCGGGACACGATTCCGCGGTGTCGACAAGCCCAGTTTTGGGTTCCCAGTCGTTCACAGCCGTATACCCAAACCTTGAGTCCGTCTCGGAGCTTGCTTACTTCGTTGCGGGTAGCTTAATGGGGTGGCCCCCTGAAATATTTCTGAATCCTGTGATTGCTTTGTCGTGAAGGCCTCGTTGGGTTTTGATTTGGTTTTTCCGAGGTTGATCGAGTGTGTGTTGCTATTGGTGCACCCCGGCCGGGTAAAACTTTCTGAAAGCCGTGTCCGCGGTTATGGACGACTTGGAGCACAGTATCTCGACCATAGACAAGCATAACTAAAGTAGTGCAAAAAATTTGACTTTATAATGACTAGTAATCAGCTTCACTATAATGGAATGGCTAACTAAACCTGCCCACAATTGCTTGTTTGTTTTGTCGCTTGCGACAATTGTATCTGACTAGTAAGTATTGCAACTATCACGGAATGGCAGAATAAAAGTACCAACAACTGCTGGGTTTTGGGTTATCTCATGCTAATTGTATTTGACTAGTAAGTGACGCAACTACAACGGAATGGTTAACTAAAACGGCGCACTGCTTATTTTATCAGGATGATTATCTATACCTGACTAGTAATTGCTGCAACGATAACTGAATAATAAAACTGCCAACTGTGTGAGTTCCTCGGTGGACTTCCTCGATGCGTCTCGAGGGGGAAATGCCAGGATGAGATTGTTTGGTGTTAGATTCAGGTTGGTTCCGAATAGGTCTTTATCACCCCTCTCTGAGAGCCGCCAGTTGTATCGAGTCTCTATAGGTTGTTTAGCGCATGCTGCCGCTGCCGCTTCAGTCCACCATACCTATGTAGGCGAGAACCGCCGAATTCTAGTCTCGCCGTGTACTGGCCTCAGTACTGACGCTCCTCTTTTTCCTTTGCCCTTTGTCGGCACCCCTTTGTTTAAGAAGGTTTTGAGATCGACGCCGTTAGCAGGGTTACCCTTCCGGCTTGGCCTGGGCAGGGTTATGGACGCCATTGGTTATTCTTTAGGGCTCTTAGCCCCATTTGCATCTTGTCCGTAGTCGGACGCTCTATCATTTTCAAGGTGATTTGGATCTTTGTATATTATATCTGTATTCTTGACTCATGGAGTCGTGTTGTATATATATCGGTTCCGTGGGTCCCATCGAGGACTGTTGTGTAATGTTATTACTTCGTTTTCCACCCGCACGAAAGTGCTTGGCGGGCACCTTTGAATCGTTTCTATGCGGGTTTGGCGGGAATCGCTAAAACTTGCATAGGTCCGATTCTGAGGGTGTTACAGAGTGGTATCAGAGCTCAGCAGTTGCGATACCCCACAAGTCCAGCCTGTAGGATAACCTAGCTAACGGCCGAAGTAGAGTGTCAAAATTATTTTTTGCAAAATCGGTTGGATAGTTCTGATTAGGTCTGATTTTACTCCTTACCCCTCTGCTGCTCTCCTCTCACCTCTGCGTGTTTTGAATCTACCCTCTTACCTTTTCTTCGAGTCCAGAATTTCTCGTGGTTGGGTTCCGTCGTACCTTCAGGGTTTCGCTTCCTCCTTTGGTAACGGTGTTGCTACATCTGGTCTTCATGCTATCCGAGGAATCCTTCGTCTGTGGTACCATTCTTTGTTCCTTGTTTGTGCCTTCCGGTGTTTTCCGACGCGACGACATCCTCTATGCCAGATCCGATGCAGAGTCTGCATCACTCCTTTGTTTCCGAACCTCGCTTGTCGAGATCTTCAGTCTGATTCCGAGAATGGTTGCACTCTTTTCTACTGATTGTGCGGAGTAATAGTTTGGGTGCGTGATGGATTGGCCCCCATGCCGACTACTCACTCTATTCGCTTGTGTACATTGAAGTGGATGAGAATGCATCGGTTCTCACTTTCTATCAGAGTTAGAGGTGGCTTTATTTGTTGATACCTCTACCTTCGACCTTTTGTTTCCGGAGTGTTCTCTCGACGATCACGGACAACGACCCCTTGTTAGTGGTGTCGCGAGGATCTACACGATGCGAGAAGATTCAGGTCGCCGCTCTTCTTCCGGTACCATGAGGCGGATCTCGAGGGCGAGATCCATTGTTAGTGGTGTCGAATTGTGGCATCCCGCAAAACCACTACTAGAAAATCATGTTGGTTTTGTGCATTGCATCATCATGACCGCATGCTCATGTCATCATGCCACATTGCATTTGAGCATCGTCATCATCATGCATATTAATTTGCCTAAAAACTATTTGCGAAAGACAATCGTTTTCTAAAATTTACCCTCCTTCTATTTCAAATTAAACCCCGGACGCTTCCGGATATTTTTGTTTGTCTAAAATCTATTTATACAAGCTTATTGCAAAAGTTAAATAAAAACTATATTATTTTTGTGGGGCAGTAGAACGGGCCGAATGACCCGAACGACCACCCCAGAAAATACAAACGGCCCACCCATAATCCTACAGCTACCAACCTATCTACCCACACACCCCCTCCACCTCACCCGGACCAGTCCCACGCTGCCACCTCACCTCTCTCCCTCTCCCCTCCAATCGGCTGCTGCCACCTAGACCCAACCTTCTCTCTGCCAGCCAGCAACCACACACAGCCACGCACACACCCAACCCACACCGGATCCCCTGGCCACAACCCTGTCCCCGGACCCACCCTGTAGCCCCACCCGACCCATCACTCCCACCCACCGCGCGTCTTCTTCCTTCCTCCTTCCCCGCCGCGCCAGGCTCCTCTCGGGCTCGCTCCACCGCCACCCCGCCTCGCTCCAGCACCCTCGCTCCCCCCACCGCTTGGCCAACACCGCCCCTCCCTGTCGCCACCACCTCCTCTCCCGCCGGCGCTCGCCTTCGCCCTCGCTCCCTCCGGCCTTCCCCGTTTCCGCGCGCAGCTCCTCCGCCGCCGCTCCGGCGCGAGCCCGAGCCGCCGCCGCCTCCGAGCCGCGCCCCGTCCTCCTCCAACCTCTGGCGACGCCCCGCCCCGCTTGACCTGCGCGACCCCGCCCTCCTCTGCGTCCTCTCTGCGTGCGCCGCCTCCGGCCACATCCCCTCGCCGGCGCCCTCCCTCCTTCAGCGCGCGCAGCCGCTCCCCGCCAGGCCCCGCCTCCGCCGCTCACCCAGGCCCCGCCTGGCCGGCCTCGCCTCGTCCTCCCTCCGCTGCCAGCGCGGCCCCGCCGCCCTTCTCCCGGCCCCGCCCCCGCCTCGACCTCTCCCGCTCCACCGCCCCTCCCGCTCAGGTCGCCGCCCCGGCCCCGTCGCCCCCTGCCAAGCCCGGCCTCGAGCTCCCCTCGCCGGACGCTGTTCGCCGCCCCTGTAGCTCCGTTGGGCCCTGCACGGGTTGGCCTCGAACCTCCCCCCCCGCGTGTGTTCCTGCTGGTCTAGGCCTCTGTCTGTTTTTCTGTCCCTGGTACATGTGCGTGCCCGCAGGAGCCCAGCAAGGATCTCTGTCTCCGCAAGCTCGTCCAGGTGTCGCCTTGGAATTTCTTGAACGTGACAAGTTGCAACCCCAGACTTTTGGCCTGGAACCGACAAGATCGTCCGACACCGAACCCAGAACTTCTCCGAGACCCCGAGATCGTCATCTGCCGTGTGAACAGGGAAACGCCAAGACCTTCAACTCGTACCTGATGGTCGAGACTGCAAAGTGGAGACATCGCCGAGACTTTCCGATGACCCGAAGATCGTCGCCGCGGATCGACAAGGACTCCTACGTGGGACGACAAGTACTTCGTCAGGGATCCGATCGAAGCAACCCCGAAGACCACAGATGCGACAAGAACGACAGCGATCAGAGCGAGTCCGATGCGCCCCCGACGCCGAACCAAGACCTCATTCCGGAACGCCAAGGCCTCCGACAGGGAACCGACCAGTTCGCCGAGAACCGCACCCGCACCTGAAGCACGGCAAGATCTGCCCCGTTGCTCGAGAACGTTTCCGCCGAGACCGATCCGTCGAACCCTGAAACCTGAGACCGACCCCGAACCCCGGAACCCCAAGATCGCCGAACCCTAAGGTGTGAACCTTTTCCCGAACCCTATTTTATAAATGCCCTCTAAATAAATTGTTGCATATTAAATGTTCATGCATGCATCCTTGTCTGTGGTTTGGGGGCCTTTTGCCGATTCACCTTATAAATAAATATGGGGCCCATATGCGGGCAAATCCAGTCTCATATCGGCCTCATTTAAACTTGTGTAGCGAACCAGTACTATCGTTTGCCATGTTAAAACAACATTTAATTTGCGGGGTATCTGAACAACTAGAACCATATAATTAATTGTCGGGACCCCGGTTCCGCTTAATCTTGCCTAATTGCACCGCACCTTTGCCATGCCATGCATCATACATGCATCATGCCGATCTTCTGCCGTTGTATTAAATATTGCATCCGGTGTTTATTCTAGTGTTTTGGTTCTTCGCGGATAAGGCCGTTGAGTTGATGTGAGCTTCGCCCCGATCTTCGGTTGAACCTTCGACAATGTTTTCAGGCGAGCATCTCCCCCTTTTCTACCTATCTTACTTTATAGTATTTATTCCCTCCTGTTGATCTATTGCTATCTGTGTTGCGATGCTTTAGTTTCCGTACCTGTGATATACCGTGCAGCCCTATATTTGCCTTGGACACATCCTATTGCCTGTTGTTTGGTAGGTAGTCGGACTTGCGCGTCGTAGTCGCTTGCTCAAGTGCTGTTGCGTGTCGTCCAGTGCCACAGTTGTTGATGTATTGCCGCATGTTGATGTTGGAGATGATCCTAGTTTTACTTATCGTTCACTTTAATTCCTGTTTAACAACTAAAATTTGAATTAAGCAGAGGCATCGGTGGGTGATAGATAATATTTGGTTTCCGAACGCCCACTTGTGTCCCGTAGGACCTCGAGTACTTGATACCTGTTCCTTGATTTATCGCGCTATCCACATCCGGGAGGTATATGGGACCCCCCTGAGCCAGAGCTTGATTCAGTCTTATTTCTTGGGGCCACAAACTAGTTTGAGGTTTTATTTACGATCCTGTACTTATGCCATGCTTTACTGCTTTATTTAAATTGTGCGACAGATAGCACCTGTACTGTTTAGGATCGGGACACGATTCCGCGGTGTCGACAAGCCCAGTTTTGGGTTCCCAGTCGTTCACAGCCGTATACCCAAACCTTGAGTCCGTCTCGGAGCTTGCTTACTTCGTTGCGGGTAGCTTAATGGGGTGGCCCCCTGAAATATTTCTGAATCCTGTGATTGCTTTGTCGTGAAGGCCTCGTTGGGTTTTGATTTGGTTTTTCCGAGGTTGATCGAGTGTGTGTTGCTATTGGTGCACCCCGGCCGGGTAAAACTTTCTGAAAGCCGTGTCCGCGGTTATGGACGACTTGGAGCACAGTATCTCGACCATAGACAAGCATAACTAAAGTAGTGCAAAAAATTTGACTTTATAATGACTAGTAATCAGCTTCACTATAATGGAATGGCTAACTAAACCTGCCCACAATTGCTTGTTTGTTTTGTCGCTTGCGACAATTGTATCTGACTAGTAAGTATTGCAACTATCACGGAATGGCAGAATAAAAGTACCAACAACTGCTGGGTTTTGGGTTATCTCATGCTAATTGTATTTGACTAGTAAGTGACGCAACTACAACGGAATGGTTAACTAAAACGGCCCACTGCTTATTTTATCAGGATGATTATCTATACCTGACTAGTAATTGCTGCAACGATAACTGAATAATAAAACTGCCAACTGTGTGAGTTCCTCGGTGGACTTCCTCGATGGGTCTCGAGGGGGAAATGCCAGGATGAGATTGTTTGGTGTTAGATTCAGGTTGGTTCCGAATAGGTCTTTCTCACCCCTCTCTGAGAGCCGCCAGTTGTATCGAGTCTCTATAGGTTGTTTAGCGCATGCTGCCGCTGCCGCTTCAGTCCACCATACCTATGTAGGCGAGAACCGCCGAATTCTAGTCTCGCCGTGTACTGGCCTCAGTACTGACGCTCCTCTTTTTCCTTTGCCCTTTGTCGGCACCCCTTTGTTTAAGCAGGTTTTGAGATCGACGCCGTTAGCAGGGTTACCCTTCCGGCTTGGCCTGGGCAGGGTTATGGACGCCATTGGTTATTCTTCAGGGCTCTTAGCCCCATTTGCATCTTGTCCGTAGTCGGACGCTCTATCATTTTCAAGGTGATTTGGATCTTTGTATATTATATCTGTATTCTTGACTCATGGAGTCGTGTTGTATATATATCGGTTCCGTGGGTCCCATCGAGGACTGTTGTGTAATGTTATTACTTCGTTTTCCACCCGCACGAAAGTGCTTGGCGGGCACCTTTGAATCGTTTCTATGCGGGTTTGGCGGGAATCGCTAAAACTTGCATAGGTCCGATTCTGAGGGTGTTACACAAGGCGACAAGATGAAGTACGTCATTCGGATGAAGTTTCACGCCTCTAACAACAAGGCCGAATACGAGGCCCTCATCCATGGCATGAGGATGACCAAGTTCTGGGGCGCAACACGCCTCGTCATCTACGGTGATTCGAACCTTGTCGTCCAGCAGACGATGAACAAGTGCGACGCTCACAGCACCAACATGATCACGTAGCGCGCGGTCTACAACTCACTCGAAGGGGACTTTGACGGCTGCGAGCTCCATCACGTCGGCAGGCAAAGCAATGAAGAGGCTGATAGGCTCGCCAACATTGGATCCACCTGTGCACGGGTGCCATCAGGTGAGTTCCTTGAATAAATCTGCGTACCCTCTATCAAGAGGAAATTCCCAAAAGGCTCAGCCGAAGAAGCAGAACACTCGGGGGCTGCGCTACCCGAAGGCCAGGAAGGTCCCAAAAAGCTGTACACAGAGGCCGAGCTGGTTAGCCTAATGTAGGTCATGGCAGTTGAAGAGACATGGAAGCAGCCATACCTTCGATACCTGATAAACAATCAACCGCCCGATGACCCGACCGATGCCCGACGCATATATCGCCGGTCAAAATCTTTCACCATCATCAATGGCGAGTTGTACAAGCACAACATTTTGGGTGTGCTCCAACGATCTGTCACCGATGGTGACGGCAAAAGCATCCTCCAAGACATCCATGAGGGTATCTGCGACCATCACGCAGGCAGCCGCGCCCTTGTCGCCAAAGCTCTACGAGCTGGTTTCTACTAGCCAACCGCAATGAATGACGCCAAGGACATCGTCCAGAGATGCAACGCCTGCCAGAGGTACGCGGACAAGACACACGTTCCAGGATCCGAGATGAGTCCCATACCGCTGGCCTGGCCCTTCGCCCAGTGGGGCCTCGACATAATCGGCAAACTGCCAAAGTCCTCGCCAGGAGGCTACGTCTTCCTCCTGGTAGCAATCGACAAATTCACCAAGTAGATCGAGGCCATGCCCGTCACCAACCAAAGCGGCAAAACTGCCATCAAGTTATTTGAGTCCATTGTCTACAGGTTCGGCGTGCCCCATAGCATCATAACAGACAACGACTCGAACTTCATCTCGAAGGAATTCCGAGCCTTCTACAGGAGCCTCGGCATCAACATATCATACGCCTCCGTCACGCACCCGCAGACCAACGGACAGGTCAAAAAGTCCAACGACCTCATAGCCAACGGCATCAAGAAATGCCTACTTTGCCCGCTCTAAAGGCTTGCGGGAGCCTGGCAGATGAGCCACCCTCCGTCCTCTGGAGCCCGCGTCAACGCCAAATAGCTCAACTGGATACATGCCCTTCTTCATGGTGCATGGAGCCGAAGCCGTGCTATCCACCGAGGTACGCCACAAGGCCCCACGGGTCATCGCTTATAGCAAAGCCGAATCATCGACAACACTCGAAGACGCCGTCGACACACTCGACGAGGCACGCGACATCGCAGCGGCTCGCTCAACAGTCTACCAGCAGAGCCTCCACAATTACCATAGCCGTCGACTGCGCCCAAGGTCCTTCGTCGAAGGAGACCTCGTCCTGTGACTCAAACAAGAAGTGCACAAGAAACTCGAGTCACCCTGGGAAGGACCCTACATCATCACCGAAGTCATCCCAGGTGGCGCCTACCGCCTCATGGACGTTGCATCGGGAGTCGAATATTCCAACCCCTGGAACGTTGCACAACTGCGACACTTCTACCCCTAGTTACCTTTTACTAAGGCTATTCAGTCAAGTCTACTCAGCGAACAATGTTCCTCCTCATTTGCTATGAATAAAAGCTAAGTCCTTTGGCCCAAATATCTTTTTCTCCTTACATTACTTCTCGTTAAACACGCTTGGGGGCTACGCCTCACCTCACGACTTCATCGACTGAAAACAATGCATACAACCTGAGTAGCTGACCACACCAGGCTAACGAAAAGGACATGCACATTACAAGCGCACCACATGCCAACACATACAAACTTTACAAAGGGCATTACAAGTCCACTCGGATAAATACAAATTTTACATTATCTCGTTTTCTTTACAGGACCTAATTGTTCTGGAGCATAACATTCGCCCGCTGCTTGAACAAATCTACAATTTCTTCGGCGTGCTGCGCCCCCTCTGCGTAGTGAGGGCGCATGTCCCATAAACTGCCATCTTGTAGAAGAGGCGGCACGACCGCTATCTCCGCGAGATTGACATCACGACAATGCAGCCGAACAAGAGAAAGGGTTGCCTTCACCCCCGCAACCAACTGATGGCGCACCAACTCCTTGACGTGGCCTACATTCCAAAACTTCCCAAGCAGACCCAAGAAGCTAGAGGGTGCAACATCTAGAGGAAACATGACAGACCAAACGACCGCAAGTGATGACCTCGCCTGCTTCAGTACCCTAAGAACCTGGTGTACGCGATCTTGCACCATCGCAAGGACGATTGCTCGATCGCGATCCATCCAGAAAAAGCCATCAGCCTCTAGTTCTTGCCGCGTCAGGCAGTTCATCCAAATTGCGATGCACTCCTTATCTTCCTTTGGAATAAGATTCACAACTGCACAAATAATGGATGAGCCAAACATAAAATACAGCGCACTTAAAAAGGCATCAGTTTATAGGACTCACATTGGAGTTGGTCGCCCATCTGCCCTTCCCTGGCAGCAGCTCGCTCAGCCTTCGACTTCCACACATCCGCGTGACCATGGATGCCGAGGACGTCTTTTTCCAAACTACAGACACGGTCACACAGGAAGGCCAACTGCGGCGCCTCATCCAATGATGGGCGAGGAGCAGGCGTAGGAGGAGTGATCATTGGAGCCTCACCCGAAGGACCCTACGGGTAAAGAAACAAGTACGACTATCACAAACACTCTTGACAACAGTTAAAAGGTAGACTTATATACATAATTAAGGCCACCTCATGGAAAAGTGGGACTTGTTCATCCAAAAGTTGTTACAAAATACAGCAGAAGTAAAAACTACACTAGCTATAATGCAAAGGCCTAAGCACCAGCACCCGGAGCAGCCTCGAAGCCAGACTGCCTGCTCTTGGCCTCTTGCTGCTGCTTCGACGCATAATCGGCTAGGAGGTCGATGAGCTTAGGCCCATAATTCTTACAGCGAGAAACAAAAAGGGCGAAAGCTACCTCGGAGCCATCCGCCACCATCAGCATCCTGGACGTGACTTGGGCCAGGTACAGCTCGGCTCCGGACGGCATTGCCATAGCCAGCCTCATGGAAGCACCGATGCCCTTCTGCTCGCATTTGTACTCCACCGGAGCTTGCTCCGACAGAGCATCCACAAGGGAGTCGATGTCGTCAAGAGCAACGCCCTTAGGGATGACCTCCTTGTAGAAGCGCGAGAGCAATTTCTTCGCCTTCTCCAGGGAGCCAATGGAAGTGGAGCAATGATCCTCGATCGCGACAGCAGCATCGGCTAAAACATCTCTGTGCTCTAGCGCACCACTGAAAGGATCGTATGGGCACCTAGAGTGGGGGTGAATAGGTGCTACTTCAAATTTTCTTCTTTTTCAAATTAAGGTTTGACAATAAGGTAAATTCTCTAGATAATTCAACTAAGGTGAATTTACCTATATGACAATTATGCAAGAGCTACCACAACACAAAGTAGGAACAAGTAAGTAAAGTGCGGTAAAGGATAGAAGTAACCAAAGTGGTGGACGCAGAGACACAAGGATTTGTTTCCCGTAGTTCCTTCCTTTTGAGGGGAAGTACGTCTACGTTTGGAGAGGGGGTGGTTTCAAACCACCAAGGCCACGAAAGGCCTCCCTTGTTCTCCGATGAATCTCACCCCAATAGGATCAATTCACCTTCCACTATATCGGCAACCTTCAAGGTGGAAGCCGACACCTTTACAAGTTTGGGGCACACATCCACAACTTAATCGGAGGCTCCCAAATACAAGCAAGCTGTCAAAGCAATCAAAGACAAGCTTGTAAGAACCAAAACAAGAACTAGGGTTTCCAAGAAAACACTAGAACAAAGGGGCCCTCAATTAAATGAGGGGGAAATTAAGATCTCTTTTGGTGAAGTAGTAGATCGGGGACTCCTCCTTCGATTCCCCAAAGATCAAAGACTTTGGGTGGTGGAAAGAGGAGATCTTGAAGATTGGTAGCTCCAATGGTGGTCTTGACTTTAATGTGGATGAGCAACTTGTCCCAAGGTAGGTGGAGGGGTATTTATACCCCTCCAAGAAATATGGCAGTTGGAGACTTTAATGCAGCGGTAGTACCGGAAGTTCAAGCAGTACTACCGGAGAACTCCGGTGCTACCGGACCTGGTATCGGACTTGGTATCGGAAGACCAATATTCAAACTTCATAGGCCCTGGCCACAACGGTACCACACTTGGTGCTACCGTAAAGAGGTAGTACCGCAAGTGGAAACCGGTACTACCGGAGACGCAGTGGAATCAGCAACTTGGTCGAAAAAACTCTCTGCCACGCCAGGTAGCAAAATGTGGTACTACCGCATTTTGCTACCTAGGCAGCCATTGACTTTTGCCAACTTACAAAAGGCTACTGCCACGCCAGGTACTAAAATGCGGTACTACCGCATTTTAGTACCAGGGTGAGCAGTGGCCTTTTAAAGGTTGGAAAAAGGCTCAGACGCGCCCGGTACTAAAATCTGGTACTACCGCATTTTAGTACCGGAGCGGGCAGTAGCTTTTGACAAGTGGTTAAAAAGCTACTATCGCGCTAGGTACTAAAATGCGGTACTACCGCTTTTTAGTACCTAGCCCGGCAGTGGCCTTTTACCACCTGATCTCAACTACTGCAGCATCCGGTAGCAAAAAGCGGTACTATCGCTTTTTGTTTAACCATTGCCAAGCCTTTTTCAATGCACCTGCGATACACTTGACAAATAATTAGTCCGAAATGTGTCTTATTATAAAACACCAAAATCACTAGGGATAGGAAATGCTCTTTCAATCTCCCCCTTTTTGGTGTTTGATGACAACACACATTTTGCAGGGTAAACCATTGACAACAAGATAGAGATGGGGCTCCCCCTGGATATGTAGAATCAAGCCACATACTATCAATAAGTTACATGGGAGTAGAAGTCGCACATAGAGCACATACCTTTGCTAAATAACATGTGATGACCAATATTGATAAGGAAGGGGGAAGGTCGTCACATACACCACATAAGATGGATCCAAATGAGAATAGCCATATTACACACAAGATGGATCCATATGATAACCACACGGTCTCACCATACATAGCACAAATAGTTAGTTCACACATAAGAAGATGCAAGTAAATAAAGTTCACAAGCGACTAAAATCAATGGCAAGAATGAGCTTGTGACTTTTCCCTCACAAATCCCGCATGCCTAATGTGCAACTTCTCCCCCTTTGGCATCAAGACGCCAAAAGGGGATAAGAGCAACACTAACGTCCCGGAGATCAATCGTCCTCATCATCATCCCATGCATCATCATGAGTAGGCGGGGCACGGAAGGAGGAGGTGGCATCATCATCCCAGTGGATGTGCTTGGAGATCCATTGGTCTTCTGGGGTAATGTTGTTCTCGGAGCCCTTGGAGATGGTCAAGCCTTGAGCCTCCATCATTTCCTTCTGACGAGCAACAGACTTCTTGGCATAGACATGGGCCTCGTACATGCGTTTATGATTGTCTACTTGGAGGCAGAATATCTTCTTGAGTTTGGCCTCAAATCTCTTGGCCCAAGATGGCTGAGCGGGCTTGCGGCGAGAGACCACATAGTCAGTATCCTGCTGGGCATCATCAGCATCACCGGATTCCTCCACAACGGGGTTCCCATCCTCATCAACAATCTAACCATCGGCATTGCGTGGTTTGAGATGGGTCTTGATCAACAGATTCTTGTGGCGATGAGTGACAAGGCGAAGAGAAGGCAAGTCACGGGCAATCACAGGGCACTTGCTAATAATGAGAGCCATGATGTACGGAGCAAAAGGAGGCACCCTACTTTGAAAAGTGGCACATACCATTTCATTCCAAATAACATCCATCACATCCATGGGAAGTCCAGAGTCACGGTGGTGGAAGGTGGCAAGCATAATATCCACCATGAAGGCATGTATCTCATCAACATTCCCAGCACGGGGGGCGACGGTCTCACGGAAGATGCGATGCAAGATGTCATATGTAGGTAGAAGTCCTTTGATCTTTCCAGGGATACCGCACCCCCGGATGTACAGTGGTGCAAGAGCATCCTTCTTCTTGGGGCGATCATTGTCATGGCACCGAAAACCAACGGGAGTGTCTTTGCCACGGTCTTCGTACGCGAGAATGGTCGCGAACTTAGCCAACGTTGCTTTCTTGACAACACCCTCGGTCATCCAGGTGAGAGTCCGAGTCTGATTCTTGGCAAAGTGAACGGTTGCATAGAACTGAGTAATGATCATTAGGTCATAATTGCACCGAAACTCCATAATGGGAAGCAAGCCAATGTTGGTGCAAATCTCAAGAGCTTCACCAAAGTAGTTCAGGTTCTTCCTCACATGATTCATCTCGATCCACTTTTGAGGAACCACCATTTTGTCATCTTTCATGAGGATCTCATGGAACACCCGCTCTTGGAAGTCCGTGTAGAAGAGGCTACCTTCCCGAGCATGAGAGAGAGCAGCCACATAGGGATTGACAATCCGCAGGTCATGAAATTCTGTCTCAGACAAATCAGATAGCAGCTTTGGCCCAGATGGCCCTGAACTGTGGCTCTTGTGAGGGCCGTAGGGAGGAGGAGATGGAGGAGCTTTACCACGACCAGCAGTTTTCTTCACCCCCACCCCGACGACCACGAGTTGCTTGTAGTTTCAGACGAGCGCTGGGTTGAGGCATGACCTCCTCTTCTGACTCAGTCTCTGACTCATACTCATAGTCCGAAGGTTTGCATGTTGCCTTCCGAGTCACGAGTGCACGAGCTTCTCGCTTAGCGGAGCTCGAGTCATCGCCCTCGGAGTCGGCCACCACCTGGGGAAACGAAGCTGTCGGCTTCGATTCTGCTATCATCTCTTCGGTGTCCCCGTCAAGGGACTCCTACAAAGGGTTGCTGCAAGCAAAAATCAGATCAACATCAAACTAAAACTACGCATATAAGCCTCAAACAGAAAGACTTATGACTCGATGTCCGACAAATTGAAGATAGGAGCTGCCTTCTGCTTCTTCTTCTTGGCGACGCCTGTGGGACCATCGCCCGAAGGGGCACGGCAGGAAAAGGCGCAGACGACGCACCTTCATCCTCGACGTGCTGCTCGAGGAAGGACAAAACCCTTGGAGTTGGTGGTGTCGCCCCATTCGAAGATTCACTCCGGGAGCGCTTTCGGGTCCGCCCTTCGCTATGCTCGGGGGCTTCCGTGGTAGGAGATTGCGCTGGAGGAAGCTCGGATTCGGACTCCACAACTTAATTGTCCGGTGCAACTGGAAATTTCTCAGGTAGAGGGGGCGTCATCCCCGCTACCTTGAGGCTCTGCAAACAGAAGACAAAAGATAACAGGATAAGTGACAGTAACAAGCAACAAGGCACTCGAAAAAGCGCAATGCGCAAACTACAAATTTCCACCTACGGAACAACCTTCTTGGCGCTGAACGGGGAGGTCAAGGATTTCCCTGGGAGGTCCTTGTCGGCCTTGGACTTCAGTAGGGGCCGAAGATATCTATCAAGGTCGCCCGAAGACAGCTTCTCAGGCGAGACCCTCATCGGATCGTTGCGGCCAGCATATAGAAACATCGGGCGCGCCCTTGCTTGGAGCGGCTGTACCCGTGATACGTCCAAAACGTATCTACTTTCCCGAACACTTTTGCTATTGTTTCTCCTCTAAACTTGTGTGATTTGGATACAACTAACACAGACTGACGCTATTTTCAGCAAAATTGCTTTGGTGTCTAGTTTTTGTGCAGAAAATCAACTATCAGGAAAAATCCCAAAAAATATGCCAAAAATCCTATTTCACCAGAAGACTCACGGAGCTAGAAGACGAGGCGGAGGTGGGCCACGAGGGGCCCACACCCCTGGTCGCGCTTGGGAGGGGTGTGGCCACCTCGGGCACCCCTTCGGCCTCCCTCTTCGCCTATAAGTTGACTTCTGACCTAAAAACTCAGGGGGGTTCGAAATTTTTCTAGAAAGAGTTCCGCTGTGCCGCCACCACCAAAAACCGCGATTCGGAACCAGAAACTCCGTTCTGGCACCCTTCCGGGACGGGGAATTTGGAGAGTATCATCGCCATCATCATCACCAACGCCTCTCCATCAACCATCCATGTTTCCCCCATCCATGTGTGAGTAATCCCCCGTTGTAGGCTATGGGGATGGTAGGGAATGGATGGGATCTATCATGTAATCGAATAAGATTGTTAGGGCATGGTGCCTAGTATCTCTATTAGTGCTATTTAACTTTGTTGCAACTTGTTATGCTTAATGCTTGTCATTAGGGCCCGAGTGTCATGATCTCAGATCTAAACTTATTATTGATTCATGATGATAGTATTGTTGTGATATTATCTCCAAGTTGTGTATACATATCATTGTCCGGATCCAAAGGCCCCAAAGTGACAGAAATTGGGACAGCGAGAGGGGATGACTATGATATGAGGATCACGTGTGTGAACGGAGTGTTAATGCTTTGCTCCGGTGCTCTATTAAAAGGAGTACCTTAATTTTTAGTAGATTCCCTTGAGGCTCCGCTGCAACGAGCTGGCAGGACAAAAGATGTCGTGCAAGTTCTCATTGCGAGCACGTATGACTATATATGGAACACATGCCTATGATTGTTTAGTACTTGGATGCTTTATATTATTTATCTGCAAATGCTCTAGATCTTCAAGTTACATGTTTAGACTTATCCATGCAATGCCTGTCCATCCATCCCTATGCCTACCGCACTCATATCCTACTGTTTGCTACTATTGTTACTACTTCCTCTGTTTTACTGTTGTTGTTACTTTGCTATTGCTACTACAAAATGGTTGCTACTGATAAACTATTGTGAGCAAGACTATTTCCAGGTGCAGCTGAATTGACAAATCAGTTGTTAAGGCTTATAAGTATTCTTTGTCTCCCTTGTGTCGAATCAATAAATTGGGTAATACTACCTTCGAAGACTGTTGCGATCCCCTATACTTGTGGGTCATCAACCCGACGCTTGAGGAAGGTGCGAATGATGTCGACACCATTGACCTCCTTGCCGGCCACCAGTTGGAGTGCCTCCACGCGCTGGTAGTTCTCCTCCACCTCCACCGTTTCACCCTCTAAGATGTAATTCTTCCACGACCTCTTCGGGGTAATCTTCTGGGTAGAATCGAAAGGGGCAAGACCAAAATGCAGCCCGTCCATCTTGATGTCGCGGATGTAAAACCACTTCCGTCGCCAGTATTGGACGGACTCGCAAATGGATAAGTAAAATAATTGGACTGAGGAATGAATGAAGATGATGCAGCTGCCGAGCGGATAAACACCGCCGGTGCCGGACTGCCTCTTCATGGAATAGAGCTTCCAAAAGAGGCCAAAGTGCGACTCGATACCGATCTAGCACTCGCATAGAGTGATGAAACAAGCAATGTGAAGAATATTATTGGGAGGCAGATGATGCAATTGAATCCCATAGAAAAAAAGGAGTCCCCGAAGGAATTCGTGGACAGGAAGAGAAAGACCCCGGAGAACAAAGGCATAAAACATCACCCGAAACCCTTCGGGTGGGCGCGACATTACCGCATCGCCGGGGAGGATGGCGTCCTCCTTGTCCTTGGATATCAATCCCGCATTGCGCATCTTGCGCAGATCCGTCTCACGCATATCCATGCGCTTCCATCCGCCGTCAGTGGCACGGGCCGTAGCGGCGACCTTCTTGCCACCGCCGCCAGTCCTTGAACCAGCTCCAGCAGTTATCTTCTTCGGCTTGCCCATCTTGCAACGGCAATTGCGGCGATGCGAGCGTAAGAACGAGGAAGGAAAAGTGTGAAGAATGTCCAGTGCGCAACGGAGGGAAGGAAAGCTCGTGAAAATGGAGGCAATGGAGATGAGCAAATGACGAAGGGTAAATAGAAATCACTGTTTCCATGCGGTACAAAAGGACGAAGACGATGTACATGAGCCGTCAATCGAGAAGCCCTAGTGTGCCACTCACCATACACGTGTCAGCACTACACCGAACCGTCTCCAGCACGCCGTCTACTACGCATGGAAACCAAGGAGACGCTGTAATTTTCGCCACGTCTACGCGTGACTAGTCAACGTCAAGTTAGGCGGTGGGATCCATGATCGTCTCATCGCATCATCTCTGCTGCTGCAGACGGTTGAGATCACCATTCGTCAGCACTGACGTCATCAAGGCAAAGCCAGCAACGGCTCGAAGATTTCGGCTGATCAATCAAGTACTTACTCAAATCTATGATTCGAGAAACTACTCGGGGGATACTCCTATCAGGAGCGCTGGACGCGCACCTGAGAAATTGCTAAGGTAACATCACCTCGAAATTATCTTCGAATCCTACGTCGAGTCTACAACTCCACTACGGACTCGGGGCTACTCCCGTAGGGAGCGTTGGTTGAGCATTTAAAAAAATTGTGTCCTTCGGACTTACACTGAAAGCGACTGAACAAAAGTCTCTGCTCGAGTCTACGACTCGAACAGACACTTGGCGGCTACTCCCATAGGGAGCGCTAGTCGCGCACTCTGTGAATTCTTCGACTGCGATTCTTCAGATCAAAATACAACAAAATCTTTTTGGCAACTTTGCCCAAACTAACGCTGAGTGAGAAGCAGTCTCCTTGGCCACCCGAAACACCTCTGCGGTGATAAAACTTCAGATGATGTGTCTACGACACAAAGATAAGCCCTACAGATATCATCTGATGGCCTGGTAACGCACCTGACTGCGCTCTGCCAGTAAAATTCCGTGTCAACAGGCACGATGAAAATCCCGACGAATTCGAGTCCAGGGACTCGAGTTTGATGAAGATCGTGTTGTTTTGTCTTATGACAGTTAAATGGCCCTGATCCGTCGGGTGAGCCAGACACACGCATCAACAATCCCTATGAACTAAAAATTTCTCCTTGTCAAGCAGGATCAACTGTACCCGAAAGATTGAAGAGTCTCCAGCCGAATCTACGATTCGACTGAACACTCGGGGGATACTGATATGGATATACCCTACGGATGCATAACATTGGTATACCTGGTTCAGCCCAAGGAAGGCCCACGTCAGGACACGTAGCCCATGGAGACTTCGGGTGGCCCAAGCCCGTGGCGATTTCGACTCCTTGGAGAACAAGTCTAGATTAGATAGAATTTCAAAGGGCATCAACCCTAATTTGTAACCGACTTGACCTAACCCGGGACCTGTCTATATATATAAAGTCCAGGAGGGTACAACGAGAAGGATCTCTCAACTCACCGCATACACACCTCCACGTCAGATTGCATATGCGCACCCCTGTAACCTTCGGTTCCGCCATAATCAAGAGCAGACAAGTAGGAGTAGGGTTTTCCCTCTGGGGGCCTGAACCTGGGTAAATCTCGTGTCTCTGTGTTGCTTGTCTGTTAACTGTTCCATGACTTTCAGCATCCTCATCTTCTCCAAAACCCAAGTCCATAACAATGGGCATTGACGAGATCGAACCTCGTCAACAAGCACGTTGATTTAATCGTGTGAACCTCTTCTTGCCTTATTTTTGCCTTGCTTCTTCGACTGTCCTGTTCAGACACGTTGATTAGCCAACGTACACATCGCCTTCAACGCACGAGAAACTCCTGCATGTGTGGTTTATCGGCCCACTCCACGATGGTACACCTCGGGATTTGTAGTGTCATCCCATGAACAGGTGGCTGGTATCTATGCCCTCGTATGCTACTAGCTAATGTGGGGATTGGTCATAGTCACAAGCACTGCCACTTCTCATCGATATCGTTCCAGAAGTCACTCTCGATCCCACCTCGGCACCTTGTCGTCCTAAGAACATAAATGATGCAGCCAGGCATATGGTCATCACTAAGCCACCTAAAACAATGAAGCATGAAGGATGGAAAAGAAGATGGAAGAAGCAACAACCTCAATACTGGAGTCTCTGCCTCAACTCACCGGAGTATCCGTCCCTCCAAGATCGGAGTCTCCATCCCATCCCACGAAGCCCAAGTGCTGCAAGCTCCTAGAACCGCCCTAGAGTCTCCGCCCACAACCAAATCGAGTCTCCGTCCCAGAAAGCCCGGAGTCTTCGGCCTAACGATGGGCCTGCACGCCTAAGAGCTGGGCCCGGACCATGTATTCCCCTTTCGATGACTAAACTACCCTTAGCTGGTGGCTCTCTATATATATACCCCCACCTCATATGTGAATCCTAGAATGGATTAGATGAAGAGATGAGATAGAGATATGGCTCCCTCCCTCGTACTCCCTTGGAGACATACTAGTCTATGCAATGTGGTCTATAAAGTTATATAAAAGATGATAGAGAAAGATTAAAGGGGCCATTACCTGCAATCATAAACGCAACTCAACGTGCTTTTGTGCGCGGACATCTTATCACAAACAACATATTTGTGGCATGTGAATGCTTTCGTGCGATCAAGAAGAGGTGACAAGGGTAGAAAGGTTGTTGTGCGATTAAACTTGACATGCAGAAGGCCTATAATGAAATTGAATATGGGATTTTTAGAGAAACTAATGCTCAAGATGAGTTTTGAACCGAGGTGGATGAAGCTAATCATGACTTGTGTCAATACTGTTTCTTACTGGATACAAATAAATTCTGAGAAAAGTGATATTTTCTTACCATTTGAGGGGCTCCCGCCAGTCTGGCCCCATAACTCCATATCATTTTCCCCTTATGTGCATAATGGGTTAACACCATTGTTATCTGGAAACTAATCACATGACGGGCTAGTGGGAGTTTGAGTATGTCATCGATACCCAAAAATATATGGGATCCTTTTAGTCTATGATGAAAGTATTTTACACATATTTGTAGTTAGAGACAATGAGAGCAAAAGAATACCAAGAAGAGTTTAGAAATTGAGAGGTTACTCTCAACCAAACTTTTGTATCAATGATCTTAAAAAGAGAGTTGTGAATTATAGCTGTAAAAGTAAAATAATAGTTGAAAACAAAGAACAAGAGAAGATTTCTAGTTGTTCACTGAAAAGTTTATGTTTTGTGAACTTTTAGTGATTTAAAACATAGCATGGGACAATTAGCCGGACGTTGCATGGTTATCTAAAACTAGAAAAGAATAATAAAATGGGAGCCATTTGTCGTCGTAATGGTGCACGGAAGCCATGTAGGGTAGCTAGGGAGGAGAGAGATGGAGCACAAGGCGACGGATCTTCCGGAACGAGATTGTATATAGATTTTACTTAGGTTTAGGATCCGCGGTGGAGGATCTGTACTTCTGCTATAACTCACTACAAGGCAGTTGTGTACATGTTACGAGAATTGTGATTGTTTGCGTCCTCAGGGCACTCGTATGATGACTTTATATCGGCAGCCGGTCCTAGAGCTTACAAGAGAGTCCCAGCCGGTACAAATACAAAGTGTAGGCTAAGGCGGCAAGTATGTTTTTTCTTGCGCTCCATGGCACGTAACTCTTGGGATTGTATATAGACCGTGGCTTGGGATTTTCTTAGATATCTTAGCCTCCGTCTTGGACTTAGCAGGCTGGGCCACCTGGTGAGCCAGCCGACACTACCACCAGTGGGCCACCCTGACTTGGTAGAATAACTCCACGCCGTCGCTATACCCATCTCTGGTATAACCCAACACCGTCTTTGGTTATCCGTAGGTGAAAGATAAGTAATGATTGCTCTTAAATATTGAATACAACTCTATCTATAATCTCTCTTTCCAAATCACGACCGAGGTGGTGTCCGAGCTGGAGCCAATAACCGCGACCCTGATCAAGATGACTATGAATGTGGAGCTTGATATGGCCATGATGACGGGGACGATATTGAAGATGGTGAGTGAGCCGGAGCTAGTGCTGGAGCTTGAGTCGGGGAGAACGACCGCCGCGACGAGGAGTGAGTTGTGGGGGGCCGAGTTGTGGATGGCGATGACGATGAAGGTGAGGAAGAAGGCAAAGTGCATGTCCCGAAAGGCGCGTTTGCCTGCAAGTAAAACATTTGTTCAGTACAATGTACAAAGACTTAAATTGAGTACAGTAGGCATTGCTCGAGGTTGTAACATAGTGTGCCTAAAAAAAGATAGCGTGGTAGTACCTTGCAGTAAGCTATGGTATCGCAGCCACACTGGAGACGCCCGTTCGCCACGTCGGTCGCGAGGGGAGCCCCGCCGCCGCTGCTCCTCTGCACCGCAAGGTCCAAGCCAGCATACAGGTCATGCGTCTGACGACGCAAAGCAAAAAAGTTGAATGGCCCGTGTAGAAGTGTGTACCATGTAGAAGTCGACGGCTATGAAGTTGGGCCATCGTTTGGCGGACGCCTCGTAGCAGGTCCTGAGCTTGTCGATGAGCGGGGATGAGTTGTTGACGCAGGCCCAGCTCTGGCTCGGGTTGGTCGTGAAGAAGTTCAACAGCACGAGCGACTGCGCCTTGGAGTCCATGGTCCGCGACTCCCCCCTGCTCCCGCACGACCCCTTCGCCAGCCCGTCGCTCCCGTCTGCACACCAACCACGAAATAATCATGTGAAGAAAAAGTACTCCTAGAAGAAGAAATGATCCATGGCGATCGATACAGGAGTATTACATTTTGTTTCGACGACGTAGTTCCACACGTGGGCGACGCCGTCGGAGCCCTCCCTGCCCTTCTTGGAGGTGAAGACGAGGAGGCGGTGGCCCTGGGCGACCATGTCCTTGAGCGCGGGCCAGTCGGCGCCGTTGGCGGGCATCTTGGCCGGCGGGAACACGTACTTGGTGAGGCCGGCGGCGGCGAGCGCCTTGGAGAGGGAGCCCGGGGCGGAGTAGTCCTCCACGAACACGGTGATCACTTCGGAAGGGTTGGATTCCAGGAAGGCCTGGATCACCTTCAGCACCTTGGACGCAGGTTGCTGCAAGCGTGCATGGACAACAACACATGCGCGTGGTAAGCGGCGCGACATCACATGTACTAGTACAACATCAAGTTCGATCGGGAGCAAAGGTGGGCGAATTTGGTGGTTACGCACGTATGCGGTGAAGTCGTAGCATTTGCCGGCGAAGGAGTGGCAGAGCCAGAGGTCGCTCTTGAAGTCGTACGTGTCCAGCATCAGCCCCCTCACGCCGTTCTTGAGCTGGTCGGTGACGGAGTCCTCCTGGTTGGGCATCGAGACGAGGGGCGCGCCGGTGGCGGAGGGGGTGCCGGAGACGGCGAAGGAGTTGTGGGTGGTGAGCCACGAGTACTTGTTGAACGGCAGCCCCGTCCCCTGCAATCCATCCATTCCATGCATCGTCGTCACAGCCGGTGAAAGTGAAACCAACAGCTAGCTAGCATGGCGCGCCGAGGAGAACGTACGTGGGTCTTGGGGTCGATGGGCGTTGTCCGGGAGCACACGGCCGGGCCAGACCCGGGGAGCGGGGAGCAGGTGGCGCACCGCATCCCGCTGCCGCACGGCGAGTTCGCCGCGCACCTCTCGCCCACCAGCGCAGCGCCCGAGGCCGGCGTGCATGCGACCAAGGCGATGGCGACGAGCAGCAGCAACCGTCGTCTCGTGGCTTCGACGGCCATCATCGCGCTCCGGCCGTCTCGTTGGTGGGCGCGCGAGAGAGACAGGGAGAGGAGGCAACGTACGTACGGCCGGCGGGGGGTGATTGAGAACCTGCGCGGGCGACGGGGCCGCGGAGGCCGGAGGGCACGGACGTAACAAACGTGCCAGGAATAGGTAATACGTTGCGTCAATTACAGACAAGACAGATGTGTAAACCTCTCAGCTAGCTGTTGACTGATCAAGGTCATTTGGGGCTTAACATTAGATTGATGGTTATCTTGCCGAAACATTGCTGACAAAATTTTGATAATTAATATGTTGAACAAGTAAGTAAGTTAATACTCCCTCCGCCTTTATTAGCTTTGTAAAACGAATGTATCTGAACAACTTTATGTATAGATTCGAAGTGAACATATACGATAAAAGAGATCTAGATATATTCATTTCATAAAGCTAAAATATCTTATACTTCCTCCGTTTCGATGTTTTAGCTTTGTGAAAAGATCTAACCTCTTTTAGTGCGTAGATTTGGATGTCTAGATACACTTCTTTCATAAAAATAAAATATCTTATATTATAAACACAAACAGTACTACTAGTATTTAACATGAAGTTGATAAAATATGCTTGCACGCAAGCGACGCCATGGAGCATTGCAGCCACGGTGCTTTGATGCCGAGGCGGCTGTTGCCTTCGAGCAACTCTAACGGAGACTGTAAACTCGCGAAAACTATAAAAAAAATTACAGTTCATGGAGAAACCCGTCTTCCGAATCCTAAATTTCCAGTACGGGAGGCCGACCCGAGCCAGCATTGTATCGTACCACAACTTTGCGCACGAGGGACATTTCGTTTCCCCTCTCCCGCCTGTGTCGCCGCCGCCCGTGACCTTCGTCCCCCCGGTTTTCCGCCGCTGGCGCTCAAAGCAATGGGCCCTAGCGAGCTCCTGCCCTTCGTTGCTGAGGCCGCGGAGCCTCAACAGCCTAGCCCCGCTGCCGTTGTTGGCGCAAGAGCTCTGATGGCTAGATCCGGCTTGAAGAGGAAGAGGCCGGGGAACACCGGCGCCCCGAAGGTCGATGATGCGGCACATGCCGGGCCGGCCAAGCCACGCGGTACGAAGAAGAAGAAGCAAGTTGTGCACCGCGCGGGTCTTTCGCCCGTCGCACCACGGTAGCCTCCACCGTCATTCACCCCGTAGCAGCCTCCGCCGCACGACGGCACAACATCGTTCGTTGACGTGCTAAACGAGAGCACGGTTGACATCTCTGTCCCGTAGCTCCAGTTCGCGATGATGAAGGCAAAGAAAAGGAAGCTGAGGCATAACTGGAAGAGATAGAGGAGGAGGTGTTCGACGCAGCTCAAGCATCATCGACAAAGAAGAGGAAGGCGGTGAACTACGCCGAGATCGAGGACACTTGCTTGTTCCGGGCATGGTCCCAAGTGTCGATCGATGATGTGACCGGAACGGACCAAACCGGCAAGCGCTACTGGCAGCACATCGAAGATAAGTTCTTCAAATTGATGCCTCGTGCTGCCTATCATGTCTCTCGATCATATCGGTCTATGCAAGGGCGATGGGATGTCATAAAACCAACTTGCAGTCGATGGGCCAGAGCTATGGCACAAGTGAGGAACAATCCTCCAAGTGGCGCATCTCCGGATGACTATGTGAGTTGTTCTTCACTTTTCATGAAGAAATTGAAATTATGAATAAATTGATGGTAAAATTGTGCAATTTAGGAGCAAATTTCCCAAGAAAGGTATAAGGCAATGAAGGCATCAAAGAACAAGTCATTCAACCTCCACCATTGTTGGAAGTTTCTTGAGCATATGCCAAAGTGGAATTTGAGGGATCAAGAAACCGCACCAAAGAGGGAGGCCATGAAGGAAATGGACGATGCTAGTTGATGACCCACAAATATAGTGGATGTATCGTAGTACTTTTGATAAATAAGAGTGTTGAACCCAACGAGGAGCAGAAGGTATTGACAAGTGGTTTGGATCAGGAATTCACTGTAAATACTAGCAAACGGATTTTTAGGGGTTTTTGATAATGAAGATAAATAAAGTGCGAGTAAATAAAAGACAATAATAATAATTGCAGCAAGTGTCCCAATCCTTTCTTCAGCAAAGGACAAGCCGGTTGTATTACTTAAGATGACCAAACGTTCTCGAGGACACATGGAAATACTGTCAAGTGTTTTCGCTTCATATAGTTTATTAATCTTCTTTGGTTGGATAAGTGTTGTGTGGGTGAACCTATGCTAATGTACCGACCTTACTTGGACTAATATATACTTGTGATTATACCCCTTGCAATCATCCGCAACTACAAGAAAGTAATTAAGATAGAAACCTAACTACAGCATTAAACTCTGAGATCCTACACTCCCTTGTGCAATGATTTCCTAACAGGGGTTTAGATTTCTGTCACTTTGGCAACCTCACAATTAGTAGCCAAATACACAATGCATTCTCCTAGGCCCATAAAGGTGAAGTATTATGTAGTCGACATTCACATGACACCACTAGAAAAATAGCACCACAACTTAAATATCAAACCATTGAATATTACTTTAACACAATTCCGCTACTAACAATATGACTTCTCCCATGCCCTCAAGAACTAAACGAACTACTCACGAGACATTATATGGATCAAGATTAGAGATGAAATAATTATAAGTAACAATCTAAACATGAACAATAATTCAATGGTTCCACTCAATAGCATCAACTACAAAAGTAATCAACACCGCAAAAGTTTTCCCGAAGAACTATGCAAGATTCAACTCAATTGTTACAGCAGTACGGCATGGTGGTGATGGTGCTGGTGGAGATGATGTAAATGATGATGATGATGATGATGATCCCGATGAAGTCTAACTTGATAACGGTGTTGATGGCGACGATCTCCCCTCTCCAGGAAGGAATTTCCCCGGCAGATTTCTGCCTGCCGGAGAACTCTTTCTCTCTCTGTAGTTTCTGCCCCGCAGAGGCGGCGAAATCTTTCTGTGGTCGCCCCCCGAGTCTTAGGGTTTCGAGGAGATTAAATACGCCAAAGGGCGATGCCATAGGTGGGCCAGGGTAGCCACACCACCTAGTGGCGCGGCCCAGGGGGCGCTAGGGGGTGGTGTGTGCCCCCTGTGGCCCATCTTCACTTCCCCTTCTGGCTTCCTTCGTCTTCCGGGAAAATAGGAACTTCTATATATTTTCTGGAATTTTCTAATCTTCGCGAATATTGCATCTAGACAACGCTTTTTTCCATCAGAATCCCGACTTCGACGGTTCATCCTCCAAAAGTCATCCAACATGCAAATAGATGAAATAACATAAGTATCATCTCTTAATATGAAATATATCAATGAATAATAGTAAATTATGATATAAAATAGTGATGCAAAATGGACGTATCACTAGTGACGATGAAGATGGAGGGAGGAACATTGGTAAGCCGGAAGGCAGCAAGAAGGCGAAGGAGAGGATGAGGCTTGAAGCGGAATCATCTTCTCTGAGGGATAAGATTGATGAGATGGTGAAGTCCAAAGAAATGTTGACGGCCAAGATGTTGGAGATAAAGATTAATGCATGACAAGAAGATGGTGATGAAAACATCAAGGTGGGAAGCAATCTGAAGTGAAGCCAAGTACAAGACCTAGCTAGAGGAGAAGAGGCTCAGGATAAAGGAGGCCAAGGCAACGAAGGATCTCATGGCCGAGGAGAAGGAGATCATGATGATGGATACCTCGAGGATGATTCCAACTCAATTCGAGTTGCATCAACTCATGATTCCCTCTTCATGGCGGCCTTCCTATTTTTCTGGACGCGTCTATCATGGCTCACGCAACTTCATTTGGACACTTGTTCCTAGGATATGATGGTAGTGATTGTGTCGAGACAAATCGTCACGTCCGCTCGTTAAAAAGCCCCTTCGAAAGGGAGTGCTAAGCGTCCCTCGGGGGATATTTCCCTAGATCCCCCGCCTCCCCTGCTGACACAGGTTCCCTAAAAAGTTCTTAAATTCCGCTTTTGCTATAAACATACTTACTTTTACTATAACTAGTCCCGCTTTTGCTACATGTAGCAGAATACGGTTTAGTCTAGAAAAAGAATAGACAAACTAAGACCTTGCCGGAGACCTCACCGGCGACCTTGTAGCAAAACATTGTGTTAATGTAGCAGATTCGATCTCGCTGGAGACTCGCCGGAGACTTTCGCCGATAGACCTCAACGGAGACCGTGTAACAAAACCTTTACACTATTGTAGCAAAACAAAAAAACGTATGCAGCAAATAAAATGTCCTATTGTAGCAAATTCGATCTCGTCGGAGACCTCGCCGGAGATCTCGTCTATTATAGCAAAATCAACATCGCTTGCAGCACCGCCGTGTGTAGAAAAACCCGTGGCTGTTTGTAGCACCGTCGCTCGCCGCATGTAGCAAACCTAGTGGCCTTTTGTAGCATTGCCGCCCGGTCGTAGTAGAACCACCGCTAGCCACATGTAGCAAACATCGACGCCGCACGTAGAAGCACTGCTAGTTACATGTAACAGAACTGGAGGCTAGCAGCATTGGCCTCCGACGTTGGCCTCCGACGAACCCCGCAGTGACAGCCTCCATCGGCCATGAAGTAGAAGGGAAAGGAGATGCAAGGTTCCTGGGCAGCTCCACTGCTAGCACCATTGCCATAGTCGGCCTCCGTCGAACTATGGTAACGAAACCACCACCGCCAACGCGTACGACGCCACCACGGTGCGCGAGCAGCACCCCCGCCGTCGTGAGTAGCACCAGCAGGACCTCCGCCCCACTCTCTTGAATCTCCCCTAGTGGATTCGACGGCGAGTCGAGGTAGAGGAGGCGATGAGGCCTTCCCTGCAAACACGGGCGAGGTCGAGGAACCTCCAGGGCGGACGCGGGGCAGGATATGCGTGGGGCGGGAAGGAGCATGGCGGGTCAGGCGGATTTGGCGCGACAGCGCCGGCCATGATCTGAGTGCCGGCGAGGAGTTAAAGAGAAAAAAGATAAGATAAAGTAGCAGGAGGCGTGCAGAGAAAGAAGATCGAACTATTTGCTGTGGGATCCATGGGGACGCGCCACCAGATGCCGTTGTGCGGAGCCAGCGGCCCGGGGGATCAATACGATTTGATCCCCTTCGTTTTTCCCCTTTTTCGAAATTGTGGTCGCCTTCGTTTTTATATAAGCCTAAAAAACGTGGAGCCTCTATCCCTCTTTGAAGTGCGTTCTCCTCCTTTGAGCTTCATGAAACTAATATTTCGCGGAACTTCAATTGGCATGACGTCTGGGTGGTGTAGTTGGTTATCATGTTAGTCTCACACACTAAAGGTCCCCAGTTCGAACCTGGGCTCAGACATTAACCTTTTGCAATCCTTTTGCAATTATTTTGATATACTGTAGTAGATCATTAACTCTGCTTTCAGTTTCGCAATTGAAACTCTTAACACTCCTTTCATTTTTTGAGCAACGACTCTCTCTTTGGTTCCCCAAAATACCAACTTGGACCCAAACCCTTTCATTTCACGTTATTTTGATATGCTGTATAGTAGATTATTAACTATCCTTTCGGTTTCCCAATGGACTCTTAACTCTCTCCTTCCATTTTTTTGAGCAACAACTCTCTTTAATTTCCCAAATACCAACTTGGACCCAAACCCTTTCATTTCACCTTATGAAAGAGCTTCATCACTCAAGAAGTCGGGCATGAGAGAATCGAAAGGTTCACCAAATATAATAAAAAACAATTCTCATGACAGCCAAACGGTACACATTGTTTCCTCTTGCGAGAACAACAATGTGAAGGCTTTACATTGCTACCTAGACCTATCTATTTTATAAATATTCTCCTGGACAGATTCTTCAGTTAGATTACATCACAGGAGGCTTGTAACTTTTCTGGCCATGTTGAACCATCTCAGACTTCCAACAAATGAGCTTTGTCGTTCACAGTTGCGTCGGATCCTTCCCACAGCTCCCAAAGATCATTCCTCAACCATGACACGTACACGACGGGCCCGAGGGTCGATGGTACCTGAAGTAAGAAGTTCCATCAGAAAGATGATCGTGCATACCATATACATGTAAGCACTGCTGAAGATGAGTAGCAGCACAGTAGGACAAAGAAATAGTGGTGTCTGAAAACCCAAGACTGTACCACCAGGCAACACCTACCAGGTAGAGTAGAGCAGGCTGAGGAGACTGAGACAAGATCCCAGCTGCCAATGCAGTTACCAAGCCAACGCCATAACCTGTTAATGCATACCATACATATTCCCGCTGTTTTGAGGAGGGAGTCATGTTTGATGCAACAACGGCATCTTTTCTCTTCCGATGATCGAAAGAGAGCACAAGAGCTAGAAGCATCCCAGGAATGGCCTGCAGGTGCCACAGTAGCAACACACGGAACTGATTAAAATTAAATTATCACAAGTTGGTGTACAAAATCACTAAAAGCACGGGCAATATAGATATGCCGAGGTAGTCCCACAACAGGGTACGTCTGAGAATTGAGCCATACAGTTTCATGGGAAGATGAATATGTGAATTAATCAATAAGCAACAGTGCATATAATGCCTATAATACACTTAACCATAGATGATGCAACCTACAACAATTAATACATTGACTGTATGATGACTGCAACGTGCTTCAAGATATTTTAGGTTACCAAATTGTTAGATCAGACATAGTTTTGCTAATCACATAATATCATAGGCAATGAAGGCATATGTTATTTAGCATGGGTCTAGTTCCAATACAAGACTAGAGCAGAACAATCAAACATGTAGGTGCAAGGAATATTTTGGCAGCAACTTCTAGGATTATACAGTGCAAGCACATGCTCAATTAATTTCCAACAAAAATATATCAAGGAGTGCCTATGTTAATTTCCAACAAAAAATTATCAAGGAGTGCCTATGTTTAGCTTGCTTCCTTGATTAACTATGACCTGAGAGAAGCTCCACAAAAATAGAGAGCCAACTATAAGTTCACACGAACGATATCCATTGATGGCTATAAGGCTCGTACTATAACATCGAGAAGTTATTCACAAATTGAACCCCTAAACTGTCAGTTCCATCAGGCCAAAACAATATGTACACAATAACAATCCACAGGTGGTCTGCATACTAACTTACTATGGAAAATAAAACTGAGTGCAGTGAAGCAAGATGGGGAGAGAGAGTAGCACAAAACACTGTAACATGAGTACTTACCATGTCTCCAAGGCCAAGCATCATGTAATCACCAGGAGTGCTTCCTGGAACAATCCCACCCAGCAAATTCCTAGGGAACACAAGCTTCACCGGAAGCTCTATCTTCTTCGTAATCAGCTGCAGTCCAGGAAGGCTGAGCTTGTCTGCTACAGTGTGAACTGGGTTAGATGCCTTCTGAGTGGCAACAGATACCATAACATTTGCTCCGAAAAACCTCTCTGAGAAGAAGACCCAGAAAACATCGTAGACGAACAGGCAGACTAGAAGCAACGAACAGATCTTTATGTTGGGCAGCCTCACATGGCTGACAAATGCTATGCATATGGAAATCCCAAGTGCGTTATTTAGCAACCAATGCCCTGTTACCAGCCACACTGCCATCGTGCTAATGCAAAACATCAACAGCAATCCTTGCAACCGGGTAAATGACTTCGAACAGCACCTTGACACAAAAGGATCCATTAGATTGAACCGTGTCTTGGCATAGGCAATGTATGGAGACAGGCAGAAGAAGAGCGCCATCACAGAGGCTACGGCGGTAAAGGCAGTGACGAGGTGCGATACAGATGAGAACAGATAGAACATCAGCAGCAGGCTGCATGAGCTTGCAAGAGGGATCATTAGAGCCTGCGACCGGTCCAGTGTGATGGACGCCTCCGAGAAGTCCAAGTTCCTCTCCATCTCCTTGCCATGTTCGAGAGCACGCAATGCTGATGCATAGACAACCGAAACGGCCGTGGCAATGAGGGCAAGCGACGCCGGCTCAAGCAAGTAGGACAGATTCCACAAGGATTCCATTCTACGAAATATTACCACCCCACCTTTTTTTACACCCTGTCTTCCACCTGTTAAGCCCAAACAGACAGTAGTAAATAGCAAAACGTGGCATACAAATATGAAGCGCAAGTTGTTCTTCCAAATCTTACTCTCTTCAAACAAGTTTGTTCACAGTTGCACAATTTTCCTCAATTTTTTTTTCAATTAGCAGTACACAAAATGAACAAAAGTTTAAAGAAGCCAGGGAAGAACTTAAAGTCCTTTTTTCCTGAAAAATATCTCTAATTAGGAATAATAACTATTGGCCAACAATCCTATCAATCAGTACCGGATCTAGATGGTCATGGCCAATGGGTTTCAACAAATCGCTGGATGAACAAGCTCATACCTCAAGACCCAGTGGCCCAAGATTGCGCACGGGCGCGATGTTGCGACGATGATGAACGGACAGGGAAAGCGATGGCAACGACCCGGCGAGGCGGCGGCCGCAGGGAGATTTAGAGTCGCGTTGGTAGGTCAGGACTCAGGTGGAAGAGAGAAGAAAGGGTCGGATTTGAACCCCTCCTCGCCAGAACACCTCTCCTGCCAGCGACGCGGGAGGCGCAGACGGGAAGTCGCCGGCGACAGACCGATAAGATGAGTTGCCGACGGCGGGTTTCCCTTGTGAGGGTAGCTCTGTCTTCGGTGCTCACCTGACTGGTGGGACCGGTGGAACGCGGGATGTCCGCTGGGTGGAGAGACGCCAACAATTTTTTTGCCTTTATTAGAAGGCGTGTGTTTTCCTCATAGTTTTTCTTTTTCTTCTTGAGAAACACCATATACATATACTACACGTGTATGAACACACACCCACACACGCTAAGCTGGTATGTTGCGGCTATGATGTGTGATGCAGGTACAGAAGGCCACGTCCAATGATGTTATCTTAGTTTTATCTTAACAATGCTGCCTGGGATAATTTCTAAGTTGAAGGAGAAAGAAAAGAAAAAAGAGCGTTTGCCTTCTCTTGCAAAGAGATGATCTCTTAGCAACAATATTTTTCACCACATATATAGAGATATCCATCACTCCTGTTGTACCTTATATTTTGTGGTTATATCTAAATTACATGGCATGCATAATATAATACTGTTCTATTAACCATTGTACATGTCCTAAGAGACAGTCGACTTCGGAACTCAGATTATTGTTGAAAATATACCATTGAGACATTATCTATGTTAGTGATTAAGTTTATATTTCATGTTTTAAATTACATTGGTTTCTGATTGTGAGATTTAGAAAAGAAGATAAATACATATGTGGAGGATATTGAGGATATGCTTTTTTTTGACTGGTGGAGGATATGCTTTCATTTCCGCGGTCGCTTATAAGTTCTGTTAAATGTTACTCTTAGGTTTTGTGTTTATGTTTGAAGTATTTTTTAGACAAGTTCCGTTAAATTTATCATATACAGTCAGCCATTTAAAATTTTGTTTAAGGACACAACATTAGTTTTCTAGATGTGTTTGGTAGCCCGGGGCAACCCGGAAAATCTCATCTCATCCCATGTTTTGCTGTATGGTAGGTCAAGTCAGCTACCTTCGGCTGTGCCCACCTCATACAAAAACAGCCACTTAGGCATGCCTAATTAAGAAGCTCGAATCGAGCTTCACAGCTCGGCAGTCCTGGGTCCATCTAGAAAATCGGTCCAGCCCGCTAGGGGTCTTCGGCATGCGTGTCTCCTTCTCTCTCACCCCCCCCCGCATGCCTCCTTCTCTCTTTCTACTCCTTCCTCACCTGAGCTCGTCACCGACCATGGAGTAGTGGCAGGCGCCGCCTCTCCCTGCCCCACTCGTGCGATGACCAGCAGCAAAGCGCATGAGGAGGAGCTCAGCCTCACCCACGCGAGGAGCGGGAGGGACTCGGCCTCCTCCTAGTGGCGCACGGCGGTGGCGCGTGGTGGCGCGTGGTGACGGAAGTAGACCCTCGTCGGTGCCGGTGCCGAAACCCGAGCCCAATGCTCCCTGGGACGCTATTGCTTTTTCATTTTTTTTAGTCAGGGACCCGACTACTTTTTATTTTTGTATGATATAACTCAAGCCATACATGGTTGAAAGATCACGGATGTCGCCTAGAGGGGGGTGAATAGGCGGTTTCAAACTTTTACGAGATGAGCTTAACAATGGCGGAATAAAACTATCGTTTTCTTTTATTAAGCACAAAGTCTATATATATTAAGGTTCACCTATGTGCACCAACAACACTTATGCTAAGCAAGACAAGCAACAATGTAATAGTAAGATAGAATACTTCAAGCTCGAAGGCTATCACAATGTAAAGTGCATAAGTAAAGAGCTCGGGTATAAAGATAATCGAGACACGTGGGGACGAGATATTTTACCGAGTTCCTTCCATAATAGAAGTACGTCTCGTTGGAGGGATGGGCGGTACTAAGATCACCAACGCCACAAGAGGCCTCACCCTATTCTTCCGAGAACCCGCCGCACGAAAGCACCCACTCAATTATACAGTGGCCTTCAAGGTGGCGATCGGAACCTTTACAACTTTGTTGAGAAGACCTCCATAACACTCGGAGTATCCCAACTCGACCCCGAAGCTTTACAACCAATGCCCGAGCTCCAAGACCGACCACTTACATACAACCATCTAGGGTTCCAAGAACCCAAGAGGGACAAGCTCCAATGAATATCACGAACCAAATCCTTCATGGAGAACTCAAACCGATGCACCGAATGCAAAAGGCAAGAACACCATAAAGATGATCCAATCCCTCACTCTCAAGGTTCAATAAAGCTACTAAAGCTATTGGGGGAACAAGAGAGGAGGAATCAAAGAGGAACACAAAATCCCCCAAGATCTAGATCCCAAAGATACACTCACAAAGAGATGATATGGCTTGGTCAGTTTATAAATCTAAATCTCCTATATCTTCCCTTCAAATATGGGCAAGAATCATTGGGGGAAAAGATTGAATCAAGCTTCAAAGAGTAAGAGCAAATGAGGCAAATCTTAGACAAAATAGAGGAAGAAGAACTAACTCAAAAGAATAAGGGGAAAGATATTTAAAAGGGGGGCAAATCTACACGTTGGGGCTGTTTTGCCTGGGTGGGCCGGTAGTACCGCTGTTGGGCCGATAGTACCACTGTTGGGCCGGTACTACCGGACCCAACAACCAGAGGAGCCAGGAACCAATCAGCTGTACGAGCGAACTTGGCGAGAGAGTGACGCAGGTGGGAATCATGAGCGGCAAAAGGGGATCGGGCGAACCACCCAGCGCGCGCAGGAACAAGCAAAGTAGAAGCGAGGCGAGGCAGTAGCTGGCGGGATCACGAGCGGGGCCAGGCGCACACGAGGAAGCTAGTGAGGCGCGCACGTGGGAGGAGCTGGCGCAACGCGAGCGGGGCGAGCGGGGCCGGCCCAAATAGGAATACTTCATGTATTTTAGAGTGAGATACCTCCCTTGATGAGAATCCGGAAAACCTTCAAGATCAAATCTGTAACAAGATATAAGGGGGGAAATCCATATATGATGAACTAGAGCTTGTCATGAATATTACCACAAGCTCTAGAGCCTCACAAGGGTAAGATCCAAATAACAACCGAATACGATGATGCTTAGTATGCAAAGGTTTGAGCTCTTTCCGAACAATATGATCGAGTTAACTCATTAGAGATCCCCTCTTGATAGTACGGCTATCTATCCTAAACCCGGTCTCCCAACTAACAACATGAGAGTGGCAAAATGGAAAACCTATCAAGAATACCTTTGCCTTGAGCATTTCACTTGAGCGCGATGTAGACGATCTTGACCTTCTCAACATGGAACGCCTTTCTTGATTCCTCTTCATCGATCCATGACCACCGAGGATGGCAGGCATAAAACATGAGATATTCTAGATATAGTGCATTTTGAGCTTGTAAAACACATCTTCTTATTCATTTCATCGACCTTGAAGCCAACACATGCTCCAAGCGATGAAAATGGACAATTCCTACAAGTGCAACTTAATACACACATTAGTCCATAAAGATTGTTATTAATTACCAAAATCACACATGAGGGGCCACATGCTCTTTCAATGGTACCAAACATGATCTCAACTGAGCTCAGCTCAGCTCATATAGTCTATCAAACTCAAGGAATAAAACACACTTGCACGAGATTGGCATTGATAGACTCAACCTGTATGTGGTTGATACGTCCAATTTGCATCACCTTTCTATATCATAATTTGCCTCTATTCATTGATATTTGTCTTATTATGAGGTGTTACTTATGTCTTTTCCTCTGTTTTTGCATGTTGGATGATTCTTGGAGGATGGACTTCCGGAGTCAGGTTTCTGATGGAAAAAGAGGTGTTTTGATGCAATTTCGCGAAGATCAGAAAAATACTAGAAAAATATTGGAAAATTAAATTTTCCTAGAAGATGGAGGAAGCCAGAAGGGGAGGTGTAGCCGGGCCACAGGGGGTCCACACCCCTAGGCACGGGCCCACCTTGCCCCGCGCCTAGGGCAGGTGTGGCCCACCTGGTCGGCTCCTGACTCCGTCCTCTCGCCTATATCTTCCCGATGGAACCCTAATACTAGGGGAGCGACCACAGAAAGATTTCCGCCGCCTCTGCGGGACGGAAAACACCGAGAGAGAAAGATCTCTCCGGCAGACAGATTTTTGCCGGGGGAATTTGTAGGGGTTCGTAGCATGGAAAACAAAAATTTTCTATCGCATACAAACAAACAAGCCAAGATCTATCTACTAGATTGTAGCAACGAGTCGATGGAATAACTTACCCTCGAAGATTCCAAAGCGTTTAACGAGAGCGGATTCTCGTGGGTGATGTAGTCGTACTCTTTCCGATCTCAAGATCGTGTAGACGATCCTTCCGGCGCCACGTTTCGGCAGCGCTCCCGCAGTCAGTCACACGTTCGGTACTCGACGAAGACCTTCCTCTCCCTTGTTCCAGCAGGCAGCGGAGGTTGTAGCACTCTCCTCGCGATTCCGGCAGCACAACGGCGTGGTACCGGAAGTAGAGGGGAAATCCCGCAGGGCTTCGCCTTAAGCCGGTGCGAGTATGGTGGAGCTTATGAGAGAGGCTATTAGTGGTCTAGTAATTAGACACACCAATTAGAAGGCTCTAAACCAATTAGAAGGCTCTAAACCGCTGGCTAAAGCAATTAGAAGCTCTAAACCAAAACGGCTCTAAACCGGAGGTAGAAGATAGGAACTTGTGTGTTCTAGGAGGGAGCCCTGCCCCTCCTTTTATAGGTGGGGAGGCGCGGCCAGGGGAGGGGAGTCCCTCCCCAAGTCGGCCTTGGGCTGGGAGCCGGCTTGGAGGAGTGGGACTCCTCCTCCAAGTTGGTTCCAACTCCTCTTGCTTGTTTCCCACAGTTTCCTGTTTCCCACAGTTTCCTATTTTAGCCGTTTGACTTTCAAACTGGCAATTTGACTTTCATGTTTTTGGAACAGCAAGAACACTTAGTACATGATGCAATCATTCAATGACACACTCATGTACCCTCCCCCCCCGGAGTGCTGGACAATCCGGAACCTTCTAGAACATTCCCGATGAAAACACCGGAATCATTCCCGAACTCCGAAACGGGACTTTCCTTATATGAATCTTATTCTCCGGACCATTCCGGATCACCTCGTGATATCCCGGATCCCATCCGAGACTCCGAACAACATTCGGTCTCTTTCTCATAATACCATAACTACTCAAACAACGTCGAATCCTTAAGTGTGTCTCCCTACGGTTCGTGAATTATGCGGACATGATCGAGACACTTCTCCGAACAATAACCAATAGAGGAATCTGGAAATTCATATGGCTCCCACATATTTCTACGATTACTTTGCGATCGAATGAACCACTTACATACGATACCAATTTCCCTTTGTCTCACGATATATTACTTATCCGAGGTTATGATCGCCGGTATCTCTGCATACCTAGTTCAACCTCGTTACTGATAAGTACTCTTTTCTCGTTCCCGTGATATGTGATCCCTTGTGACCAAGTCACATGCTTGCAAGCCAATTGGATGACATTCCACCGAGAGGGCCCAGAGTATATCTATCCGTCATGTGGATGGACAAATCCCACTCTTGATCCATGTGTTTCAACCAATACTTTCCGAACACTTAATGCCACCTTTATAGCCACCCAGTTACGGTGTGGTGTTTGATGTCATCAAAGAATCCATCCGGTAAAGGTGATATGCATGATCTCATGGTCGAAGGAATTAGGTTACTATGTATCAGAAAGCATATAGCAATTTGAACTATTGAAATGACTTTGATCTTTATGCTACGCTTATCAATAGGAGTATGTCCACCATATCATTCTCCTAACGATATGATCTTGTTGTTGATAACATCTCAATGTTCATGATATGGAAACCACAATCATTTAATCAACCAACAAGCTAGTGAAGTATAGAGGCTATACTAGGGACTTCAATTTAAGTTTACAATTCACACAAGTATTAATGTTTCCTTGTTAATACTATTATAGCATGAATATAAACATTTATCATAAACACAAAGATATAATAATAACTATATTTATTATTGCCTCTAGGGCATATCTCCAACAGTCTCCCACTTGCACTAGAGTCAATAATCTAGTTTCGAACCTTTGTGTATATAACACCTATGGCGTTCCGGTGTTGTATGTACACGATTGCTAGTGGTCAACTGATCTCCGGATCTGACACTTCCAGGTCCGTGTGTAATTGCATGTCTTTGCGTCTCTACGCATTACTCATTCTCTAATGAGATGGCTTTGTACAAATTTGGTCTTTCGGTGTGACCTTTAGCTCTTTGGGGTTAAAACATGTTGATAATATTGTCGCACAATATATCTTCATAGTATTATCCCACTGTGAACTACACCTAGTTTGATAACAAACTTCTTGACACAAATGCCCTCTTTTGCTGCTATAATAGCAGTCATATACTTAGCCTTTTGTTGTAGTATCTGTCACAATGTCTTAACTTTGGAAATCATCCAAATCCATTATGGAACTCACTTTCCATTATATTGTGCCAGCCTTAGTTTAGATTGAGATAAACTTAATTTGTACTTTGTGACAAAACTAGTATCAATGTAGTACTTTTACAATGAACTAACCATCTATTTGTCACTTCTACAAATATTATACTCTTAGTTCTTTCAAAAGATCATAAGAATATCCTTACTATTGTCCAATGATCATCTTACGAATCATTCTGGTATATGCTCACAACATTTAGAGCATAGGACATATCTGGATTTGTACATATCACAGTATGATTGATATAAATACTCTTTGTGATTTCATACATCAAGTATCAATCTATACTTGATTATTTGTTTCACTTTACCAAATGTCAATACACTTGAATATATCATCAACATTGAACTTATTCAATCCTTTCTGTGTGACAAGAACCTCTCTTGTAGTTTCTATATTGAACTCATTCAATATCTTGTCTATGTACTTCTGGCACAACCATATTAGCGTCTATTGATGCCAAATATTTGGGTTTTGCCTAAGTCTTTCATCGGGATGAAATTCTTAATATGTGTTAATAAAAGATACATTATTTCCAATCAACAATATGTCTTCCACATAATGTATTAGAAACATGTCTTAGCGCTCCCACTTAATTTCTTGCAAATGCAAGCATCTCCATCGTCTCTGATGAACTTTTAAACTCCTTTAACAGTTTCATCACAGTGAAGACTCCAACTCCGCTATGCTTACTTCAACCATTGAAGTTTGCATATGTTTTTAGCATCCCTTGAATTTTAACAAAACCCTTTGGACTGTGTCATGCACACGTCCTAGGTAACCCTTCTATTAGAAGAACTTGTTTTGTTTATTCAACTACCATATAATAAAATTATATGTAGTGGTTGCTACTCTAATCCATCTAGACTAAATATCGCTATGAAAGATCAGATCTTGTCATAGTCAACTTTTGAACATTGTTGTGAACTCTTTCCCAACATGTCGACTATTTCATAGATGTGCAACATCCATGTCTGTTTATTTATAGATCCAAACACAACTGTAAGGTCTTACACCTTTCTCGAGGGTCCTTCAAGTTCAAAACTTGATTTCTCGTGTATGGAACTATCACGGATTTTATGGCTTCAAGGCATTTGACGGAGTCAGGGCCCATCATCGCTTCTTTGCATGTAGTCGGTTCATTATTCTCAAATAATGATTCAACCCTCAAATCTTGGTATTTGATTGTTTACCCGATCTACTCGTTTCAATAGGAACTTGGATCTCCGTGACCACAACCTTTGAGGTACGTGAGCCATGAGCTTTGTTGCTGCCTCCGGAACACTTTTCGGTGCTGCGCAACTCTGCACATATAGCTAAGGTTCTTTTAACCTTATCAAAGTTCTATTGTCCTCCCACTTAACTTTTCACGAAAAATTCCTTCTCAAAGAAACTTGACGTTCTAAGCAACAAACACTTTTGTCTCCGGTGTTTATGGAGGAATACTTAACAGTTATACAAAGACAGGTTCATCCGACTTTGGTTGCACACATCTTTCTTATGCATAGCATACCAATGTTTTAAGAAAGGACAACTTGGGTTTTATCCCAAACCATAACTTTATATGGTGTCATTTCAACGGATTATGATGGAGCTCTTTTCAGTGGAAAAACGGTAATCTCTAAAGCTTTTAATCTTTAAAATATAATGGCAGTTTTATAAATTATACCTTTGATCTTACCATGTCAAACAAGGTTTAATTACATATCTCGAACGCTCCATACAATTATGGTGTTTCGGGAAAATGCAAATCCACGGAACGATTCCTTAAATCTTAGGTATTATGCTAAACTCTGTAACTCAAATATCTTCCTTTATGATCTTTATCATAAACTGTTTATATTCTTGTTACAATGATTTTGCACTTCATCTTGAAAGTCTTTGAACTTTTCAAATGTTTCATACTTCATCCTTATTAAGTAAATATTCATATATTCACTCAAATTTTCGGAGAAAGCATATGAAGTTGAAATCCATCGCTCTTGACTACACATAATGGATTTCATACAACAATATGTACAAGTTCCAATAAGCTAGTCATTCGTTCCCTTTCGGCCTATGAACGAAGTTTTAATTATCTCTAGGAAAGTTTCACAAGCGTCATTTGATCAAAATCAAATAGACTCCAAAATTCCATCCATATGGAGTTTCTTCATGTTTTCTTTCCAATATAATTTAAACTGCGATGTCACTTCCTAAGTGATCTTTCAATCAATTTGTCTTTCGACATTTTTAGCACTAGTTTTATGGATGTGATTTCTCCAACGAGATTTGTGAATCATCCATCTTTTATGGATTACGGCAATTATTTTGAACAACCCTTTTGTTCTCATAATACCTGATAAAACAAATCTTGAAGGCAAGCTTTGATGTTTTAACGAGCAACACAATAACCCTTTATTTGTTCTCGATGAACATCATCACATATTCTTTTGCTAATTACTTAGTCCATTGTAGTTCATGAATTGTGTTGTTTCGTATGACGATTCACACCAACAAATTCAGTATCAATTACTTAAGAACCACATTGTTTAATAAGCAAAGAATATAGCCATAACATGTATATCATCTATATACTTAAACTGAACAATTCTAGTCTTTTCTTTTCTGCCATATATTTATGAGATTCACTTTCAATATTTCCTTTTCTGTTTGAAAGAATCTATCAACATCAATAGTGGAGTCATACATATGACACATAGTCCAAAGCGTGTATAGTTAAATACCAATGTCTTTGGACTTGCACTTTGAAGTAGATCACCATCATTAAATGTTTGGTGTTCTTTCAAATTCCTTTCTTTAGTAATCTCTTGGTGTAGTAAACATTTTACTTACATCAAATATTCACCCTCATCATGGATTTATCCATGATCAAGCTACTTTTAGCTTATAACGGTGAATCATGAGTATAATGTTGCTCTCCAAATCCTTTTGGACGACTAGGACAACTAGTGTCTCCAACCTTTTGCAAATTCTCATCAAATATGAGAACATGACTTTAGACATATTATACTCTATCATGTTGCAACCAAAACTTCGTTTCAGATATCACAATATCTTCCACACATCATGGTTTCTGAAACAACTCTTTCAGATCCTAGATAACCTTGATATTAAGACAATCCTTTGAATATCAAGAATCATGGATACAAACATGATACTAACACTTGGAATTTTTACTCTTGATTTAATACTAATTATTAAACTTCATGGAGTAACCGGAACTTACTGAAAGTTTGCAATAGGACTTTTAAACTTTAGATTAACACTTAAAAACAATACGATACCAGTTCGTAAAGTAACTAACCAGAATTCTATAGTTCTATCATCTCAATTATAACTAAGCGCAAGGTGGTAAACGGATGCCAATGACTACAACAACTATGCAAATTCACTTTGATTTAGTTTATGATAAATTGAGTTCTAATTAATAATTAAATTAATCTAGGTGAACTCCCACTCAAAACAATATCCCTCACATTGTTTTAGTGATCACACGAACCAAATCCACCACATCAAAACCGATCATCACGAGAGTTGATGTAGCTTCAATGGCGAACAATCAACATGTTCATCATATCTACTATATGACTCATGCTCTACCTTTCGGCAATCCGTGTTCCTGAGGCCATGTCTGTACATGCTAGGCTCGTCAAGATCAAACCTTAGCTACCGCATAAGCAAATCTGGCTTGCTTACGTTGTATACACTTGCGGAATCTAACACACCCGATCATCACGTGGTGCTTCGAAACAACAAGCATTAGCAACGGTGCATACTAAGGGTGAACACTTTCGAACTTGAAATTCATGTGCATGAGGGATCATCTTATAATGCTACCGTCGTCTACTAAGCAATACAAGATGCATAAAGGATTAACATCACATGTAATTCAATAATATGTGATATGATATGGCCTTTCTTCTTTGTGCTTCCGATCTCCATCTTCTAGCACGAACATGATCTCCATCATCACCGGCATTGCATCAAGGTCAATGACGCTTCTCCATGGTTGTCGTCCACCGGCTTCAACTATTACAACTACTTTGAATAAACACGCGGGTCTTAACATAAATTAAAGACAACCATATGGCTCCTGCCGGTTGCCAACTTACAATAAGGAACATTGCATACATCATATATAATCACAATCATGGCCATATCACATCACTGCACACCCCTGCAAAACAAAGTTAGACGCCTCTACTTTCTTTGCATATTTTACGTGGTTTGGGGCTTTCAATAAGTGTCGTTCTAACTTACGAACAAGAACCACAACATTGATACTATCATTGTTGATCACCCGTTGTAAATTGGATCTTAACTATGCTAGGAGAAACAGGCACCCGCAAAGCCACTTATGCAATACAAGTTGCATGTCAAGCGTGGAGCAAGTCTCATGAACGATGTCATGTAAGGTTAGCCCGGGCCGCTTCATCCCAACATACCGCAAGATGCAAAGTACACAAGAAGCAATCAACAATAAAAGCATCAACGCCCACAATGACCATTGTGTTCTACTCGTGCAACAGATCTACATATAGACACGGCTCTGATACCACTGTAGGGGTTCGTAGCATGGAAAACAAAAATTTTCTATCGCATACAAACAAACAAGCCAAGATCTATCTACTAGATTGTAGCAACGAGTCGATGGAATAACTTACCCTCGAAGATTCCAAAGCGTTTAACGAGAGCGGATTCTCGTGGGTGATGTAGTCGTACTCTTTCCGATCTCAAGATCGTGTAGACGATCCTTCCGGCGCCACGTTCCGGCAGCGCTCCCGCAGTCGGTCACACGTTCGGTACTCGACGAAGACCTTCCTCTCCCTTGTTCCAGCAGGCAGCGGAGGTTGTAGCACTCTCCTCGCGATTCCGGCAGCACAACGGCGTGGTACCGGAAGTAGAGGGGAAATCCCGCAGGGCTTCGCCTTAAGCCGGTGCGAGTATGGTGGAGCTTATGAGAGAGGCTATTAGTGGTCTAGTAATTAGACACACCAATTAGAAGGCTCTAAACCAATTAGAAGGCTCTAAACCGCTGGCTAAAGCAATTAGAAGCTCTAAACCAAAACGGCTCTAAACCGGAGGTAGAAGATAGGAACTTGTGTGTTCTAGGAGGGAGCCCTGCCCCTCCTTTTATAGGTGGGGAGGCGCGGCCAGGGGAGGGGAGTCCCTCCCCAAGTCGGCCTTGGGCTGGGCGCCGGCTTGGAGGAGTGGGACTCCTCCTCCAAGTTGGTTCCAACTCCTCTTGCTTGTTTCCCACAGTTTCCTGTTTCCCACAGTTTCCTGTTTTAGCCGTTTGACTTTCAAACTGGCAATTTGACTTTCATGTTTTTGGAACAGCAAGAACACTTAGTACATGATGCAATCATTCAATGACACACTCATGTACCCTCCCCCCCGGAGTGCCAGACAATCCGGAACCTTCTAGAACATTCCCGATGAAAACACCGGAATCATTCCCGAACTCCGAAACGGGACTTTCCTTATATGAATCTTATTCTCCGGACCATTCCGGATCACCTCGTGATATCCCGGATCCCATCCGAGACTCCGAACAACATTCGGTCTCTTTCTCATAATACCATAACTACTCAAACAACGTCGAATCCTTAAGTGTGTCTCCCTACGGTTCGTGAATTATGCGGACATGATCGAGACACTTCTCCGAACAATAACCAATAGAGGAATCTGGAAATTCATATGGCTCCCACATATTTCTACGATTACTTTGCGATCGAATGAACCACTTACATACGATACCAATTTCCCTTTGTCTCACGATATATTACTTATCCGAGGTTATGATCGTCGGTATCTCTGCATACCTAGTTCAACCTCGTTACTGATAAGTACTCTTTTCTCGTTCCCGTGATATGTGATCCCTTGTGACCAAGTCACATGCTTGCAAGCCAATTGGATGACATTCCACCGAGAGGGCCCAGAGTATATCTATCCGTCATGTGGATGGACAAATCCCACTCTTGATCCATGTGTTTCAACCAATACTTTCCGAACACTTAATGCCACCTTTATAGCCACCCAGTTACGGTGTGGTGTTTGATGTCATCAAAGCATCCATCCGGTAAAGGTGATATGCATGATCTCATGGTCGAAGGAATTAGGTTACTATGTATCAGAAAGCATATAGCAATTTGAACTATTGAAATGACTTTGATCTTTATGCTACGCTTATCAATAGGAGTATGTCCACCATATCATTCTCCTAACGATATGATCTTGTTGTTGATAACATCTCAATGTTCATGATATGGAAACCACAATCATTTAATCAACCAACAAGCTAGTGAAGTATAGAGGCTATACTAGGGACTTCAATTTAAGTTTACAATTCACACAAGTATTAATGTTTCCTTGTTAATACTATTATAGCATGAATATAAACATTTATCATAAACACAAATATATAATAATAACTATATTTATTATTGCCTCTAGGGCATATCTCCAACAGAATTCCTTCCCGGAGAGGGGAGATCGTCGCCATCAACACCGTCATCAAGCTAGACTTCATCGGGATCATCATAATCATCATCCATACCATCATCTCCACCAGCACCATCATCACCACTCCGTCCCGCTGTAACAATCATGTTGGATCTTGCATTAGTTCTTAGGGGAAACTTTCCCGGTGTTAATTACTATTGTAGTTGATGCTTGTGATTGGAACCATTGGATTACTGTTTATGTTCAAATTGTTATCCATCACCATATCATCTTTGATCTTGATCCATATGATGTCTTGTGAGTAGTTCGTCTAGTTCTTGAGGACATGGGAGAAGTCATGTTGTTAGTAGTGGATTTGTGTTGAGTTATTATTCAATGGTTTAGTATTTAAGTTGTGGTGCTATTCTTCTAGTGGTGTCATGTGAACGTCGACTATATGATACTTCACCATTTATGGCCCTAGGCAAATGCATTGTGTATTTGGCTACTAATTTTGGGGTTGCCGGAGTGACATAAACCTGAACCCCCGTTAGGACACCTTTGCACAAGGGAGTGTAGGATCTCAGAGTTTAAGGCTATGGTTAGGTTTATATCTTAATTACTTTCCTATAGTTGCGGATGCTTGCAGGGGGTTTAATCACAAGTATGTATTGGTCCAAGTAAGGTCGATACATTAGCACAAGTTCACCCACACAACACTTACAACACCAAAGAAGGGTACTCAGCTATTTGAAGCGAAAGCACTTGACAGAATTCCCATGTGTTCTCGAGAACGTTTGGTCCTTGTAAGTATTTCCACCGGATTGTCCTTTGCTAAGAAAGGATTGGGCCACTTGCTACAGTTTTTCTTTGTCTTTATTACTTATGCTTTGTTTCGTTGCTTTATCAGAAACCCCTAAAAATCCGTTTGCTAAGTATTTACAGAGATTTCCTGCTCCATACCACTAGTCAACACCTTCTGCTCCTCGTTGGGATCGACACTCCAATTTATCGAAAGTACTACGATACACCCCCTATACTTGTGGGTCATCAAGACTATTTTCTGGCGTCGTTGCCGGGGAGTGAAGCGCTTTTGAATAGTGGAACTGGTAAAGGAAACTTCTACTATGAGTATTGCTTTTTGTTTTTGTTTGTTGCTTTGTTTCCAATATGGATAACCCACTTGGTTTTCTGTTTGGGAAAACTACTACCACTGTTAGGTAGTATATGAACCACCACTTGTTGAGATAGATCCTTTTAAGATACCTACAAGTATTGTTGATCGTGTCATGGATAATTATTATTTTGGGGATGGAACTGTTCACCCTGGTGATCACTTGCTTTTTATCCATGAATTATGCGGGTTGTTTAAGTGTGCAGGTATCACAACTGAACATGTGAAAAAGAAGTTACTCTCCATATCCTTGAAAGGAGAGCTGAAGAATGGTATAAGCTGTTGAAGAATGGACAATCCATGGAATGGGAGGAGATGGCATCTCTCTTTTATTCTAAATTCTATCCTCCCAGTGAGATTCATAAGGATAAAAATCTGATATATAACTTTTGGACTCGTGTTGGAGAGAGTACAGCTCAAGCTTGGGGGAGATTGAAGTTACTAATGCTTAAATGTCCTATTCATGAACTCCCTAACAATATTATTATCAATAATTTTTATGCTAGGCTTTCTCTTCATGATAAAGATTTACTAGATGCTTCTTGTGCTAGATCATTCACACGTATGAAGGAAGAAGCTAAATGGGATCTACTAGATCGTATTCAAGAGAACACTGAAGCTTGGGAGAATAACAAAGGAAGAAAGTCAGGTATAAACTATGATTATGAATTCATTAAATCTTTTATGGGAACTGATGACTTCCATGATATTAGTAGTGAGTTTGGTCTTGACTCCTAAGTTCTTGCAAAATGTTTTAAGGCCTTTGCCTCTTATATTGAAATTACCAAGAAAGAGTGGGACAAGTACCATGCTCCTTATAAAGACATTGTTACCCATGTTCCTGCTAGCATAGAAGTTTGTACTGTTGATCCTATTTTGCTCGAACCTTATGTTGAGAAAATCCCTTTTCCTGCTAAGGTAAAGGAACATTCTATCATATCTAATATGGTTAGCAAAAGTGCAAAGAAAACTATGGAACCCGATGAGCAAATTAGTATTGAGCCTGCGGTAGCTATTGTGAAATACCTTGTCACTAGAAATATAGAGGATGAGCACATTGTCTTCTGTGAAGACGCTTCTAATATTGTCTCTCATCCTAGAAAAGTTAGAAAAGCTTCATGTGTTTTCTGTTAAAATTAGTGATCATTGCTATTATGGTTTATGTGATATTGGTGCTAGTTCTAGTGCTATTCCTTATGAGCTTTACAGGGAAATTATGCATGAAATAGGTCCTTGTGAGCTTGAGGACATTGATGTGGTTATTCACCTTGATAATAGAGAGACAGTCTGTACCATTGGCATTGTAAGAGATGTGGAGGTTCTTTGTGGTAAGATTAAATATCCTGCTGATTTTCTAGTACTTGGTTCTGAAGCTAGTAAAACCTATCCTATTATTTTTGGTAGACCTTTCTTGAATACTTGTGGGGTTATCATAGATTGTAGGAAGGAAAAAGTTTTGACTAAGTTTGATGCAGAGTCTTATGAGTTTAATTTTTCTAGCTTTGCTAAAACTCCTTATGAAAATGAACTGCCTAATGAGGATGAAAGAGTAATTGCCCCTATGTATGGTTTTGGTGATTAATGACAATCCCTATGGACTAATGTTTTCACTGAGTTTTATATGTAGGAATATTTCATAGGTCATGCTTGTAGTCTATGTGTTGGATTAAAATATGGATGCCATGAAGATAAATATATACCTTGAGTATTGGCATCAAGATCATCGAGTTGAAGAGAAGAATATGATATGATCAAAATCTTGAGAGTGTGATCTCAATAGAAGAATTCAAGATATGGCTCTAAGACGGTGTCATGATAGCCTCATTAGTTGAGCTATGATTGACTAAGATTTAGAACATGTAATCAAATTAAGATTTCTTTATGTACCTCAAGATATTGACATGGAGCATGAGAGGATACATGGTTGACCTATACAAAGAGTGAAGAGTGATTTCAAGTTGGTCAACACATGAAGCATAAAGAATGTACCACATGGATCTTGTGGTATGGTAAGCCTTGTCAATTATGCATCATGGACTAACTCATTATATATGTGCCTTTGCGTTTTCTATATGGGATAGGTATCTTTCCATGGGCATGCTTCAAAAGTGAAGATCTTATATAGCCCATGAGAGGATGACATCAAGTGGTGATCGTCATCAAGGTTGAGAAGGGCAAGTTCAAGATAAGCATCTCGAGAAGATCATTTGCTTAAATCTTTCCATCCATATTGGTGATAATGGACATGTGAAGACATGTATTAATGAAGCTATCCAATAGTGGTGTATGGGGGAGCAAATTAGGAGTCTTCACGAAGCAATAATGATCAAGTGATGCATTCCGGTTTGGATGGAGATTGAAGTGTTGTCATCAAGATCAAGCGGGATGCGCAAGGCAAAGGTATGGCCTTGCTAGGTTTTCCTTTTACCAGTCTCAAGGAGGTTGTTGGGAGACCGGGTTATAGGATACATAGCCACACTATTAAGAGGGGCTTTCGGTTGGGTAACTTGATCACATCGTCATAGGGAGCTCAATCCTTTGCATACTTTGCATCTTCCTATTTTGTTGCTTATTGGTGTTTATCCATTTGAGGTTCTTTAGCTTGTTGCTAGCTCTTCAACAAGCCCAAGTTCATCGAAAACGGAATTCGTATACATTTTCGAGTTTGAAGGTTTTATCGGTTCTTCGTGTAGGGAGGCTTCTTACCTTTCTTTATTTGGTTCTATACTTCTTTAATGTAATATTATTTTCCTCTGCACCATCTTGTAGAGCTTGTTGTCCTCGTTAAAACAAGCCCAAGATCATCGAAATTGGAGTCCGGACGCAAAAGTTATCGTCGTTTTCGTGTGCCCTGTTTTGTTCCGGCGGGAATTCCGGCGAGACCGAGCATGTGGCCGGAATTTCCGCCGACCGCCGGAAAACTGTTCTGTATGTTGTTTTGGTTTGTACCAGAACTTCCGGTTTTGATCGAAAATTCCGGCGGCTGATTCGGCGGCGTCGGTTTTGTCGCCGGAACGTGTTCACCCAACGCATCTTGCTTCCAACGGTCATCCCCCTTGAAGAGGTATAAAAGGGGCTTCTTCCCCAAAGTTCTATGGCTCTTGAACATGTTTTTGACCACCATTGTTGGCCCCTTTGAGCTTGCTTCCTCTCCCTTCCCTCCTATGATTCTTGCATCTTTTTTAGGGCTTTGGAAGAGGAGATCTAGATCTACAATCCCCACCAATCAATTCCTCCTCTAAGTGAGGGGAACCCAATGGATCTAGATCTTGGAGTCATTTGTTGGTTTCCACCATTGTTCTTCCTCCCTAATTCCTCCCTAGCACTTGTTGCTTTGGTGGGATTTGAGAGTGGAGGATTTGAGCACCCTTGGTGTTCTTGCTTTGCATTCTTGCATAAGTGTTGAGCTCTCCATTATGATTTGTTTTAGTGAGAGACCGTGAGCTTGTTACTCTTGGAGGGTGACCTCCTAGTTGGCTTGGAGGTTGGTGCCGTGGTGTCCTCTTCGTGGAAGATTGTGAAGAGACCCGGGCTTCTCCTTCGTGGAGCTTGTGAAGTGGTTGTGGAGCTTGCCATCTCCGGAGTGGAGGAAAAGCTAGCCATAAGGAAAGGGCCTATTCCTTCGTGGGATAGACTCAGAGAAGAAGGTGAGCCTTCGTGGCGTTGGGAAATCCTTCGTGGAATCCCACACCTCTCCAACGTGACGTACCTTACTTGTAAGGGAACACGGGAATACATCTTCGTCTCCGCGTGCCTCGGTTATCTCTATACCCGAGCTTACTTTCCTTGTGATAGCCATCGAGCTTGAAGTACTTATATCTTGCTTAGTTAAACTTGTTGTTAGTGCACTTAGTTAAGCCTAGTGTATTTAGGTTTTGTGCTTGTAAAATAAACGTTAGTTTAATTACGCATTCTATCAAGCTAAAACCGTAATAGTTTTGAAATTGCCTATTCACCCCCCTCTAGGCGACATCTCTATCCTTTCAATTGGTATCAGAGCAAGGTATCTCCTTGTTTAGGCTTCACCGCCTAGAGTGTAAAGATGTCGGCTAGTAGTATAGTACACATTGACACAATTATATTTGATGGCACAAATTATGCTTTGTGGAGAAATTGCTTGCTTTATAATCTTCGGACCTTGTGTCCAAATATTGAGCGATTTCTAGATGTAGGTTTTTCTCCTCCGATGGATCCTCAAAATCTATCTCTAGAGGATGAGAAAAATTTACATCTCGAAGCTCAAGTATCTAATGAGCTTATTTTCTCTTTGAGCCCCATAGTTAATTTGTTCTTGATGATTATAAAGCGCAAGTCGTCCCATGAGATGTGGACCAAGATCAAAGAAATATTTGGTGGCTCCATTTCTCATAGGGTTGGTGGTATCTCCAAGGAGCTCTCTTCTCACTCACATCATGAAGATCTCCAAGTTGCTTCCACCTCCGGTCGCGATGTGACCTCAATTCTTTCCACCTCACTTACATGTGACAAGTCACAAGGTAATGGCACGGTGAGTGGAAAAATCATATGTGATGATGGTAGTGTTTCTCTTTACACCAATGATTCTTGTTCTATACATGATAATGGTGTAGGGAGTTTGGACTTAAGCACATCTTGCAACAATGATGCTATATCCCCTAGTATTTATAGTCCTTGCATATCTTCTAGAATTCTTTTGAGTATGAGTGTAGATGATATGATTGATTTGCCTTGTTCCTATGAACAAAATGCTTCTATTTACTCTAGTTGTTTATCTAACAATGTAGAGGAAATCAAACATTCTATGGAGCAAGACATGATCATGAATGAAGATTCAAGAATATCCTCATCTTCATCCTCCCGTGCTCACATGTGACTTATGGCAAGAGGATCAAAGGTATCTCCTACTTTGGATCCCAATATATCTTCTAAATATAATAACAATGATAATGATGATAGTGATGATGACATTGATGAGGATACCAATGCTCTCTTGCTTGAGTTGACTTTTTTGTGTACATCTCTTCGTGGTAATAATAAGGTCGTTACTTGTCTCAAACACGTTATGGACACCATAACTAAACAAACGGGAACAATAGAGGAGTTGGATTTCCCACTTGATGATGGGAGTCGGAGATTGTAACACCCTCGCCTGATAAGGCTGAGTTCATGTGTATAGTGTCAATCCCTGGATCGGTTCACTGGCACACACAGTACAAAATGATACCAAATATAACTGTGCATCATAAATACAACAAATATGATCCAGAATTTACATTATTTACTCAAGTACACAGCGGAAAACGAATACAAGGTAGATCTCCATCCTTCAAATGTGCCACAGGCGAACAATTGTTGAGTGGAGTCTCGCGACCTATGAATGATCACTCAGATACGATATAACCTGCAACATGAAACGTTGCAGCCACGAATGGTCAATACATTGAATGTATGGCAAGTAGGCTAAAGTGGTTAACAACAGATCTATCAACTACATGCTTATTTGGCCAAGTGGAGTTCAGGCTCATTTGCATAAAGCAACAGTTTTATCCTAACATTTGTAACAAAGTAGTTTTCCAATACGATAAATCGGACACTCTGGTTCACTCCCAGGTGCTCCTACCCAATTATGTTCACCCAACAAGTTTTAAGTAATTAAGAAATAAGGATGAGTGAGAAATATCATAGCATCAGTATCAGGTCGCTCAAATTGTCCATAACCGGGGACACGGCTAATCGATTAGTTTATACACCCTGCAGGGGTTAGTACACTTTACCCATGTGACTTGGCCAGCCTAGCTCGTACCACCACTCTCATATTGGGTGATGATAGGGAGAAGTCCAAGAAGGAACCGTTCGGGAAGTAGCTCCCCAATCCCGATGCGCACCGGTCCAACCTACACTATCTACATCTCTGGATACGCGGGTTCGAGTTACCACAACCTACTGAGTTCAACCAACCGCCCATTTCATTATTGGCACATGGTTGCACACGAAAGCTTCCAAACAAAGAAACCAATCATTTCTCAGTGTCCTGGGCGGCATTCCCCACCATAAATACACTCGATGACCCAATCAATTCCATTCCGCCCAGGTGGTTCATTAAAACATATTGGTTTGTCATTTAGCAAAACATAAGCCTTTCAAAACATATAACTTTTCATGATGTGATTCCCTTCCTCGTCTAAATAGCATAGCTAAGCAATCTACCAATACGATGGCTCATAAACAAGGAATACTAGGGAATAATATGGGATATAGCATAGCATATACACATCAATTCCTACATATGCAATTCTACAAAAACATCTACAATGCATAGGAAAACAGTAGGACATTTATGACCAAGATAGCACCACTTGCCTTTGTTGTAGATGTAGTCGATTAGATAATCCTCACAATCCTCATATATATAATGGTTGCACTCGTCATAACCACAATACTTGCAATCATAGTAGTTGCAATCACAGTAGTTGCACTCCTCGCAATCTAACGTTTGAAGCAAACACAACAAACACCATTCAAAACATTGCAAACATACAACAGTGCATCATTACAAGAAAACAATGATGAACAGATGCATGCATGACGGTTTAATGAGTCACAATGGTTGCATTTAGTGTTCTGAACATAATTAGATTACATGATGCACGTGGAAAGTCATTTATTGCACTACAGATTTTATTACTAAAGTTGTATCGATTTAATATGGTGTATACCACTTTCATTGAACTAAATATGTTTATGTCATATTAAATTGTGAACTAGATGCTAATGGATAGAGGTAATGCAATTTAGAGACAGTGGCAATTTGAATCACCTAAAAAGGAGTTATAGATATTTTCTTATGATTAAAACACTATTTCAATGGGTTTAAATATTTCTGTATGAATTTCTGTCTTAACAGTACCAAATAATTTGTCATGCAATTTCTCTATATAGATATTGTCAATACAAAACCTTAGCACTTGGATTCACCCTAATCAGAGTTATAGATCTTTTTGTATGATTTAAATAGTGTTTAATGGTTTTAAATGGTTCCTATAGTTTCTGTTGTCTAAAAATCAAACTACAATTATATCTGAAATCTCCACGGAATTGTGAATCCAGGGACATATTATTTGCAATTTTCTGAATAGTATTTATTTTCTTATGAATTTATAACTCTAAATAGGCCATTAAACTATTTAAATCTTCACAGCAAAACCTTACAGTAAAATGCTGAAATAATTGCATATTGATGATCTACATGGAACCAGCTTTCCATCGGTATATCATTTATATTTTTGTGACAAGCAATTAATTTTTAATGAATTTAATGATTTATAAAGCCATTAAAACTAATTAAATTGCTACGGGTTAAATACTCGGCAAAGGCTATATCCAACCAGATATTATTAAAGTACATTACAGTAGCTTCAATTTGATATATTGTTCATATTTTTCGGAGTTACAGATAATTTCTTATGAATTTATTAACCTAAAAGACCATTAAAACTAATTAAATTACTGCAGTAACCACGTACAGTAAAAATTGGATCTATTCTGATAAGATGATTCTATGTGAAATTATCGTCAATTTGATATATTATACGCAATTTTTGGACGTGGTATGAATTTCTAATGAATTTTACAAGTTAGATCTATAATGTGCAATTTTAAATTCGAACGGAATATTCCAGGGAATATTCCGCTGACTGGACAGGTTGACTTTGCATGCTGACTGGGACTAGATGTTGACCTTACGTTGACGTGGCGTTGATGAGGAAGATGACCGGGATGACGATATGGCACGCACCGGTTAGATTGGATCTCGACCGTCTGGATAGGATCCGGTGGCTAGAAGAAGAGATTGACCCGATTTTTGCTCAAAATAGACAAGAAATAGATCTGTGTTAGAGAGACAAATCCGTAGGTCAAATCGAAAAACTCAAAACATGAAAGTTGTGGGGAATCATTATTCCTACATTCTCACCAAAGGAATTTGGATTTGAAGAAACGAGCGCGAGTAGATCTTGAATTTACACCATAAGATCTAAAATATTGCAATACGAAATTCTCCGGATGTGGTGGATGAAAAGAGGTGAGGTTTGTCGGGATTGAAAGATTTCGACGATCCCAACAACTTTAGTTTTTTGACCGAAGGCAAACGACGAAGTCTAGATGGGTTAAAAAGCGAAATAAGATTCGGGCATGTGTAGATTCGGGATTTCGAGGAGAGAAACTCGTACAACTATGGCTCCACGAGATTATATGGATGTTTAGGATGGTGGGGAGATAGGTATTGGAGTAGGGATTAAGTAGAAACAAACGGAAGTCAATTCGGAGTTGTAGATCAAAAGATATAAGAGTTTGAATAGAGATAGGTTTGTTAAAAACTGTTTCGCACGCTTTGTAAAGCAATCCAATGGGATCGATCCCTCTCCCTCATGTACGTGGCTGGTTGGGTCGGTCCAGGTGGGCCGGCCCGTTTAGGTTTTTTTTTCTTTTTCTATTTACTTGTTTCTCTCATATCTTTTGCATACGAACTCCAAATGATATGATTCTTGTTTTTAAATTTTTATAAAATCGAATAGATCATTGTAGGACCAAATTTGTAATCTTTTTACGAGTTTGGAAGTAGTGGATTTATAAATCCTTGTATATTCCATTTTATTTATATCTTTATGTGTTTGTATTTGTTCCATAACTTTTTCATACTAGCTCCAAATGAGCTCAATTTTGTTTCTAAAATTTTGTAATATTAATTGGATTCTTTTAGGCTATAATTTAGCAATAATCGCTGTCTTAGCAATAGTGGGTTTTAATAAGTCAATTTAATTACCCTTAGGAACGTTTGGGCGAATCAACTATAGGATTTAGATACCAGGATTTGGATTTAGTTTGTGAGAACTTTGCATGGATGTAATGAAATGCTTATGAATGCTTCATGATTTTCATTTTGAAATCTTGCACACCAATTCTACAATCCATAATCAATCCATGCCCTTTTGCCTATATGGCTACTTAGGTCATAACTAAAGAATATAAGATTTTGATTCAAGGTTGAGAGGATTTTCTATTCAAAAAGTTTCTTCTCATTGAGAATTTTCAACATAGTCAAACAGTCAATCAAACTTATTTATTTATTTCACATTCCAAAATTAGGAGAATTTTGGGATGTGACAGAGATTCAATCTCCTTAAGCAAGAGCTTGACGAGGAGAAGCACACTAATTGTCTCCTCACACAAAAAAATGAATCTTATGAGCTTGAAAAGGAAAATTCCATTAATGATGCTTGTGCTACTAACTCTACTTCTTGTGAAGCATCTACCCTAAAGGAGAACGTTGAGCTAAGGGCTCAACTTGAGTTGCTAACTAGCAAGTATAGGAAATTGGAAGAAAGTCATGAAAAGCTCTCGGGCTCTCATAATGATCTTCTAATCTCCCATGATGGGATAATGTTAGCTTGTGAGGCAAGTATTACCAAGGTAACATCTTGTGAGCCTCTTTTGGACATTAGCACAACTTCTACTCAAAATGCTATTTTGTCGTGTGCTAGTACTAGTAATCCATCTAGCCATACTATTGATAAACCTTGTGTTGGATTACTTGCTTTTCCTTGTTTCTCTAACAATGAAGCTTCTACTTCCTCTAGTACTTGTATTTCTACTAACCATGTAGAGGAAATCAAAGAGCTTAAGGCCCAAGTCACTTCGTTGAGGAATGACTTGGAAAAGAGTCATGAAGGGAAATCCACACTCGATAATGTTTTGAGTGTTCAAAAATCCCCTAATGATAAAAGTGAACTTGGACTCAACTCCAATAACAATAACAATAACAAGAGAAACAAGAAAAAGGGCCAAAACCAAGTCAAGAATTTGGCCAAGATTATTTGCTTCAAGTGCAAGTTTGAAGGACATCATGTAAGATCTTGTCCATTGAAGAAAAGGCACTTGAGTGAGAAGCAACAAGGGAAGCAGTCACAAGTACAAGGTCAAGCCCAAGTTGAACTTAGGACACTTCTGAAGAATAATCAATATAATGCTCCCCAAGCCAAGAAATCAACGAAGAAGAGAAAGGGGAGCACTTGTTGCTACATATGTCGTGTGAAGGGGCACTTTGCCTCTTCATGTTCAAACGGTACCTTATCTAATCCTATCATTATTAATGATGATTATTCTCTTAGGAAAGATAAGGATGGAAATGTGTTTGCCAAGTTTGTTGGAACTCAAAGTGGTGTCAAGAAAAGAACCATTTGGGTTGCCAAGCCTATTGTGACTAACCTCTTAGGACCCAACTTAGTTGGGGACCAACAAGCTCAAGCTTGATCAATAGGTGTTTTTGGAGGGCATTGGAGACTTGGCTAACTCATGAATAATTAAGGGATCTTCATATATTATATTTGATCAAGCCAAGTCATTAGGATTATCTTATCCGTATCTTATATCCAATGTGCCTCTTCGCGGTAACTTGTACTAAACTCATTTATATTGAAAGTTACTTGCCCCTTTACATTTTTTGGTTTTGTACCAAGTATGTATTTGTATTTGGTGTTCCTCATGCTTGCTTATTTTGTGTATTCAAGTATGTCTAGGTGTTTGTGAAGGGTTCGCAGCATAGAAAACAAAAAATTTCCTACGATGGGAACAAAGCACCAAGATCTATCTACTAGATACAAGCAACGGGTGGATATACATCCATAGAATACATACCCTCAAAGACCGTATAGCGTTAACGAGGTTGTACTCATGGATGATGTAGTCGAACGTTTGCTGATCTCAAGATCGTGATGAAGTCCATCCGGTCTAGCCGGTCCAGCACCATCACGTCCAGCACCACAAAGAAGTGGTGCATCCGTGATCGCACACACGTCCGGGTACCCCGACAACCTCCGCGCCCTCGCTCCAGCAAAGCAGCGGAAGCAACAAATCCATCCAGAAAAAGCCACCGGGAACATGTATCTCGCTGATCCGAGACCATGGGGAAATTCTCAAGGGGGGAGAGAGATCCTTCGCGAGGAGGTGTGTGATGAGAGGAGGGAGTGGGGTGACTTTTATAGGGAGAGGGGGGCAGCCCCTCCCATGGCGTGGTAGCCATGGAGGTGCCCCCACCTCTTCCACATTCATGTGGGTGTAGCTCCCACTCACATAAATAGCCACCCACTCAAAATTCCACTCACCTCCATTAAATTTCCACCAAATTTAATGTAATCTCTCATTAAATAAAACTCTTTTATTTATTTATTAAGAATTTTGTTAATTACTTTAATTAACAAACATTCACATAAAACCCCTTGCTAGTATTCAATTTCACATGCAGAACCAGTTTCAGCAATTTCAACCAAAACAGTTTTGGTGTCTAGTGAAATAAATTCCCGCGCTTTCCTTTTTCTTTCTCTGGCATATTATTTGCTCCAAATGGAGTCGGTATCCCTTAAGTGTGTCACCCTACGGTTCGTGAATAATGTAGACATGATCGAGACCCCTCTCCGATCAATAATCAGCAGCAAGACCTAGAGATCCGTACTGACTCCCACATATTCAATGATGACTTCTATGATCATGTGAACCTTATACGCATGTAACTCAATCCTTTTGTCTCGCGATATATTACATGTCCGAGATTCGATCATCGGTATATCCATACCTAGTTTGATCTCCTTACCGACATGTACTCTTTTCTTGTTCCCGTGATATAACATTCTAGTGATCAAATCACTTGCTTGCAAGCTAATTAATGTGATATCACCGAGAGGGCCCAGAGTATATCTCTCTGTCATTGGGATGGACAAATTCCACTCTTGATCCATGAGCCTCAACATAAAACCTTCGTAGCACTGAACCCATCTTTATAGTCACCTGTTACGGTGTGACGTTTGATGTTATCAAGATATTCTCCCGGTGTTAGTGATTGACATGATATCATGGTCTAAGGACTAAGATAACTTCATATGATGTTATAGTAATATAAACACAATGACCTTGATCGTAATGCTATAATTTGGATGAATGTTCATCACACCATTCCAATAATGTTGTGACGTCGTTATTAACAACATCCAATGTCCATGATCAGAAAACCTTTTATCATCTTGTTAATCAACGAGCTAGTTTATAAGAGAGGCATAACTAGGAACTTTCTTTTGTTTATTAAACACACATGTATTAACGTTTCCGTATTAATACAATTATAGCATGTAAAATAAACATTTATCATAAACAAGGAATACGATAATAACCAATTTATTATTGCCTCTCGGGAATATTCCCTTCAGTTTGGCACATCATTTACCCGTGTATCTCGTTTTGAGCCTCTAATGCACCTTGATGATATCTTATTTGGCTCTTTTTGAGTGGTTAATGGAACATCCCATTTTGGGGGAGTGATATGCCTCGCGCATCTCTCAAAACATAAGATGTATGTACGTGAGTACTACCACTTAGTATTGATATTGCAAGCTTATCTAGTCACTATGTGGTGTGTCATACTCATGAGAAATTAAAATTATAAATGTCCATTAATTCTCTATAGTTGAGGTTGCTTTGCCTCTTATTAAGAAAAATTGAATATCACATTATGAGGGAGTAATATGCTTATTTTGCATATCACAATCCTAGGAAAGGTGAACATATGAGGTAGTGCCACTTAGAGTTGATATTGTTGATTATCTTGTTTCTAGGTGGCATGTTGACTCAAACAAGGTCCTATTTTTGTTAGAAGCTTCTATTGCTCGTCTTTTTGGTCTTTGTTTGAGTAAGAAATTATTGGTGCGGTCTTCCTCAAATACATATCTCTATATCTTGTTTGGGAGACCATTTGCTTCAAGTTATTCTAATTGTTGCATTGCATGATTGTGTGACTAGTTGAAGCTATCAAGAATCTCTATATTTGCATAGTGCTTAATATTTTTATTCCTATCCTATGATGTTTATTGTGAAGACTTATCTTTAATACCCGTGCAATATACCACCGGAAATCAATTCCAATACACTCATTGTCTTTGACAATTGAGATACTTGTGTGTGGTAGCATTTATGGATCATATTCACCTTGAATTTCACCTATTATTGACTTATTTTCTTTTCCAAAATTTTGGTCTGGATCCTATTGTCTTCCTTGGCTTTTGAACATCTCTTTGATGATGTTTTTGATTATTATCAAATGTGTTCTAGTGGAAGACAAACCTTTTCTTCTCGTAACCTTGTGCCATTGTGAAAAGTGTTAAGGGTTTGGTTTATTTGTTGAAACCTTGCTCTTTTGGGAGTTTCTTATCTCATTCTTTCTTCTCTATTTTATTTGCTTGAATGAGATAAATCTTTGAGTATTTGTGTTTTTATTTCATCTTTTTGCTCAATAGTTTTTGCTTAGTTCATTTGTTAAACTTCGTTGAACAAATCTTGTGTTGATTTGATTCTTTGATATAGTTTCGGCAACAAATGTGTTTGGTCACACCTTGTATGCCTTATTGAATATTTTGGTGATTTGTCCAAATTATATCTTCGTTGGATCTTGAAAGTCTCACGCATGAATGCTTACTAAATGTGTATCTCATATCATATTTGCTTTCTTTGATCCAATATATAGGGCATACTCCATCAAATCCTTAAATGGCTAAGATGTGCAATGAAATTCAAATTTCATCTCTAAATATGCACATATTTTTATGGAGTGTGTCCTATGTGTTGTGGTTAGTCTAACCACTTTGGACCCAATAAGTTTGGGGACCAAGATGTACTTGAATGTTGTTTTAGGTACATTGGAGATGCAATGGACGCTTGTCTCGTCTATAAGGAAAGTTTTGTCACCACATGATAATTGGAGCCAAGCTAGGATGATCAAAAAATTCTTATCTACCACATCATACCATTGCCATCTCGGTAACAAGTATCTTATCCATTCATACTATTCTTTCATCCAATATATTGTAGGTTGCATCTTGGCATGAATTTATCTGTTGTAAATGTTGCGGTTCTTGTAAGAATCTTTGAAAGACTTCTTTATCCTTATTGCTTATGTGAGTAATTTGAGATAATGCATATAATGGGGAGTATATAAAATCATGTTCATGATTCACCAATTCCAAATATGCCTTCTAGCAATTTATTGCATATCAATTCCTCAAGGTACTCTCATGTGCAATATTGTTGAAATTACTTTGAATCCTTCCTTTTGCTACTTGTTGCCTTTCTCAAAGTATCCCAACTAGCATTTGTTCCCTTAGTGTTAGTTGTGATGTTTTTGAGGTTTTTTTCTTTGGTGAAGTTCATTGATATACCATAAGAGAAAATAGAGCCATGGGCTATATATGCAGTTAAGCAAAAAAAATATCATGTTTGGTATATCTTATGACTTCCTCTTGGATATCATGTTTTCTTACTTTATTAACCTCTTATATATGGTTGTTTATTTGTCGATTATTCTCATGTTTTGTCCACTTATAAACTTATATACATGAGAGTGTTAATCTCTCGCCTTGATATCATCGCTCTTTGCCGACCATATCTCTTATCCTCTTGGTTTTTAATGATATTGGTAAGGTCTTGATTTATGAGTGCTTGGTTTACTTTTATTGCATCTTCACGCACTCATATCTCATATTTGGTTTATTTTGGACTTAAGCTTGTCTTGAAAAGTGTATTTATTTATATCTACTCCTTGTATCTTGGTTGTGTTCTAAATGATATAGAGGGAGTGAGTATTCCATGTTTGTGCATATTGTATTCAAATGCAATAATTAAAAGTTATGCACGAACCTTGGGGTGCTTCCTTATTTCATTTAGAGCATTATTTGTCCATTTGATTTTTTGGATCATTGGATTGCTTGCTTCATCCGTTGAAGTTTCTTCACTGTTTTATCATTGTAGCAACCTTTGATCCTCAATATAGCTTGATTTCCTCCAAATATTTGTCATTGGATACGTGCATTTGATTTCACTCAAAATATTAGAAATGCACACCTTAGGGATAAACTCATACTATATTGGCCTTCTAACTTTGACATCCATTTTGGCACCTGTTGTCAATGGGGGAGAAGTTTGGAGGGTTTAAGGGACATGGTTTTATACTTAAGCTTGGTTTGTTCTTAAGTGTTTGCCTTTCATGCATTTCATCTTTATTATGTTTTGCATGGTTGTATATAGTGTAAACTCTCCCAAAGTTTATTCTTGACAATGTACGCAATGAAATTCAAGTTCATCACACACGCATATATTGTGGAGGAGTTTGCTCTATATATGTTGGTTCTACTCACATCTTGGATTAGTTGTAGTTTATGTAAGTAGAATCGGTTTTGATATGTGCTAGTAGCTTTGTGTTACTTGACCATATCAAATGAAACCTCTTGTACACAACTTATTCTCGGATAAGTTGCGTACTTGTTTCTAATATTCATTATATAAACCCTCTTGTTGTGTTTGTCATCAATTACCAAAATGGGGGAGATTGAAAGAGTAATTGCCCTTATGTATGGTTTTGGTGATTAATGACAATCCCTATGGACTAATGTTTTCACTGAGTTTTATATGAAGGAATATTCCATAGGTCATGCTTATAGTCTATGTGTTGGATTCAAGTATGGATGCCATGAAGATAAAGATATACCTTGAGTATTGGCATCAAGATCATCGAGTTGAAGAGAAGAATATGATATGATCAAAATCTTGAGAGTGTGATCTCAATAGAAGAATTCAAGATATGGCTCTAAGACGGTGTCATGATAGCCTCATTAGTTGAGCTATGATTGACTAAGATTTAGAGCATGTTATCAAATTAAGATTTCTTTATGTACCTCAAGATATTGACATGGAGCATGAGAAGATACATGGTTGACCTATACAAAGAGTGAAGAGTGATTTCATCAATTATGCATCATTAACTAACCCATTATATATGTGCCTTTGCATTTTCTATATGGGATAGGTATATTTCCATGGGAATGCTTCAAAAGTGAAGATCTTATATAGCCCATGAGAGGATGACATCAAGTGGTGATCGTCATCAAGGTTGAGAAGGGAAAGTTCAAGATAAGCATATCGAGAAGATCATTTGCTTAAAGCTTGCCGTCCATATTGGTGATAATGGACATGTGAAGACATGTATTAATGAAGCTATCCAATAGTGGTGTATGGGAGAGCAAATTAGGAGTCTTCACGAAGCAACAATGATCAAGTGATGCATTCTGGTTTGGATGGAGATTGAAGTGTTGTCATCAAGATCAAGCGGGATGCGCAAGGCAAAGGTATGGCCTTGCTAGGTTTTCCTTTTACCGGTCTCAAGGTGGTTTTTGGGAGACCGGGTTATAGGATACATAGTCGCACTATTAAGAGGGGATTTCGGTTGGGTAACTTGATCACATCGTCACAGGGAGCTCAATACTTTGCATCTTCCTATTTTGTTTTTTATTGGTGTTTATCCATATGAGGTTCTTTAGCTTGTTGCTAGATCTTCAACAAGCCCAAGTTCATCTAAAACGGAATTCGTATGCATCTTCTATGGCGTTTTCGAGTTTGAAGGTTTTATCGGTTCTTCGTGTAGGGAGGCTTCTTAGCTTTCTTTATTTGGTTCTATCCTTCTTTGCTGGAATATGTTGTTTCTCTTCACCATCTTGTAGAGTTTGTTGTCCTCATAAAAACAAGCCCAAGAGCATCGAAATCGGAGTCCGGATGCAAAAGTTATCGCCGTTTTCGTGTGCCCTGTTTTGTTCCGGCGGGAATGCCGGCGAGACCGAGCCTATGGCCGGAATTTCCGGCGACCGCTGAAAAACTGTTTTGTATGTTGTTTCGGTTTGTACCGGAACTTCCGGCTTTGACCGGAAATTCCGGCGGCAGATTCGGCGGCGCTGGTTTCTTCGCCGGAACGTGTTCGCTCAACGCATCTTGCTTCCAACGGTCATCCCCTTGAAGGGGTATAAAAGGGGGCTTCTTCCCCAAAGTTCTATGGCTCTTGAGCATGTTTTTGACCACCATTGTTGACCCCTTTGAGATTGCTTCCTCTCCCTTCCCTCCTATGATTCTTGCATCTTTTTTAGGGCTTTGGAAGAAAAGATCTAGATCTACAATCCCCACCAATCAATTCCTCCTCTAATTGAGGGGAACCCATTGGATCTAGATCTTGGAGTCATTTGTTGGTTTCCACCATTGTTCTTCCTCCCTAATTCCTCCCTAGCACTTGTTGCTTTGGTGGGATTTGAGAGTGGAGGATTTGAGCACCCTTGGTGTTCTTGCTTTGCATTCTTGCATAAGTGTTGAGCTCTCCATTACGATTTGTTTGAGTGAGAGACCATGAGCTTGTTACTCTTGGAGGGTGACCTCCTAGTTGGCTTGGCGGTTGGTGTCGTGGTGTCCTCTTCGTGGAAGATTGTGAAGAAACCTGTGCTTCTCCTTCGTGGAGCTTGTGAAGTGGTTGTGGAGCTTGCCATCTCCGGAGTGGAGGAAAAGCTAGCCATAAGGAAAAGGCCTATTCCTTCGCGGGATAGACTCGGAGAAGAAGGTGAGCCTTCGTGGCGTTGGGAAATCCTTCGTGGAATCCCACCCCTCTCCAACGTGACGTACCTTAATTGTAAGGGAACACAGGAATACATCTTCATCTCCGCGTGCCTCGCTTATCTCTATACCCGAGCTTAATTTCCTTGTGATAGCCATCGAGCTTGAAGTACTTATATCTTGCTTAGTTTAACTTGTTGTTGGTGCACTTAGTTAAGCCTAGTGTATTTAGGTTTTGTGCTTGTAAAATAAACGTTAGTTTAATTCCACATTCTATCAATCCAAAACCGTAATAGTTTTTAAATTGCCTATTCACCCCCCTCTAGGCGACATCTCTATCCTTTCAGAGGATTTCAGGGTTGAGAAACTTTCTGCTATTTCTCTTGCTCCTAATAATGCCTTGCAGCAATTTATGGAAGATCATGAAAGCGATGTCTTATGAAGGAAATAAATGAGATTGACGAGGTTTTCCTTTGTCAGCCTGAGCAACTTAATCATAATCTACCTATGGAAGATTTGGGTACCACACTACCACCTAAAGGGGACCCTGTTTTTGAATTAAAACCTTTACCTGATGATCTTAAATATGCTTATCTTGATGATAAGAAAGTATATCCTGTTATTATTAGTTCTAAACTTTCAGGAAAGGAAGAAAGGTTATTGGAAATACTGAAGAAACACCGAGGAGCTATGGGCTATACTCTTGATGATCTAAAAGGTATTTCTCCTACTATATGTCAGCATGCTATTAATATAGAACCTGATGCAAAACAAGTTGTTGAGAACCAACACTGTCTAAATCCTAGGATGAAGGATGTGGTAAGAAATGAGGTATTAAAACTCCTTGATGATGGTATTATTTACCCTATTGCTGATAGCCAATGGGTTAGCCCTGTTCATTGTGTTCCCAAGAAAGGGGGGATAACTGTTGTGCCTAATGAAAATAATGAGCTTATACCCCAAAGAGTAGTGGTTGGGTATAGGATGTGCATTGATTTTAGAAAGGTTAATAAATTTACTAATAAAGATCATTATCCTTTGCCCTTTATTGATCAAATGCTTGAGAGGTTGTCAAAAAAGACTCACTTTTGTTTTCTTGATGGTTATTCTAGGTTCTCTCAAATTGTTGTGAAAGCGCAAGATCAAGAGAAAACCACTTTCACTTGCCCTTATGGTACTTATGCTTATAGGAGTATGCCTTTTGGTTTATGTAATGCTCCTGCCACCTTTCAGAGATGTATGTCTTCTATATTTCATGTTTTTTGTGAAGAAATTGTGGAGGTTTTCATGGACGATTTCTCCGTCTATGGAACTTCTTTTGATAATTGTTTGCACAACCTTGATAAAGTTTTACAGAGATGTAAAGAAACCAACCTTGTTCTTAATTGGGAGAAATGCCATTTCATGGTTAATGAAGGGATTGTTCTTGGACACAAAATTTCTGAAAGAGGTATTGAAGTTGACAGAGCCAAAATTGAAGCAATTGAGAAGATGCCTTGCCCAAGAGATATAAAAGGTATTCGTAGTATCCTTGGTCACGCTGGTTTCTATAGGAGGTTTATTAAAGATTTCTCCAAAATTTCAAAGCCCCTTACTAATCTTCTTCAAAAAGATGTACCTTTTGTTTTTGATGATGATTGTAAGGAAGCTTTTGAAACTCTAAAGAAAGTGTTGACTACTACTCCCTGATTAGAGTTTACCTTTTAAATTATGTGTGATGCTAGCGATTTTGCTGTGGGTGTTATCCTTGGGAAACGTGTTGATAAGAAGTTGAATGTTATTCATTATGCTAGCAAGACTTTAGATGCCGCTCAAAATAATTATGCTACTACTGAGAAAGAGTTCTTAGCTGTAATCTTTGCCTGTGATAAGTTTAGACCTTATATTATTGATTCAAAGGTAACTATTCATATTGATCATGTTGCTATTAAGTACCTTATGAGAAAGAAGGACGCTAAGCCTAGGCTTATTAGATGGGTGTTGCTTTTACAAGAGTTTGATCTGCATATTGTAGACAGGAAAGGTGCTGAAAATCCCGTTGCTGACAATGATGGGGGGATACCAATCGGGGTATACCCACGAAGCGGATTCGCCGGCTGGATCGAGCTGACTGAAACCTAGCCCTGAGCGGGTCGACTCGCCCAATACGGCGACTGGCGCATGCTGAACCCAAACGACTGGCGCCAACTGGAGGCCCAAGACGGCGACTCCAATACAAAGCCCATTAGTGCACTTGTAAACCCTAGGTGACTGCATATATAAAGCCACCAGGGGCACCCCCACGGGGTATCCGCTCTCACGTCATATTAGATCTAGTCTCTCCCACCGCCTCCGGCAGCTCCATTGTAAACCAATCTATGATCATATACTGGATTGATAGCAGGACGTAGCGATCCTCCACCGAGAGGACGTGAACCTGGGTACATCGTGTGCCAATCTCGCTCCCGGATTCTCCTACGTCGCCTTGCTCCCTCTACGTAAGCTACCCCCAGTAGCATCTGCCGTGACCATTCCCACGACAGTTGGCGCCCACCGTGGGGCAAGCGGCGCTTGGAGGGTGATAATCCGGACGAGATCCCTCACCATCAACGCCGACCAGATCACAGCGAGCCGATTCCTTCCGATCGCTGCCCAACAAAACACCCGCATACGGACGATCGGCTGCGCGTATAGCTGCTGAGTTTTCTATTCAATCTATTCAATCTCTCTTCGCATTGATTTCTTTATTTGCATCTAATCTCCCGTGTGCAACTAACATGTATCTGTCGCTTGGGAAATTGTATCATGGAGGCAAAAATCGGATCGATCTTCTGGCACCTGATCTGTTAGCGTCAAGCTAGAAGAAACAGCACTGAAATATTGTATTTCAGTTGCACGTGCGTTGCAGATTGCTGTCGCAAGCTGATGAATCATCGGAGAATCAATTCATGTCCGAAAGCTGGTGCTGGTTCACGACCATGGCTCGGAAGCTGCCACGCGATCAGCACCCAGGCGAATCAGCCGGGACGTGCAAGCAATTTAAATGGAGATCGGATCGGTCCACTCCACCAACGACAAACAGGCTTTTTCTATTTTGATTCCTATCTTCCGTAGCGTCGATTGCAATACAAGTCAACTTTCTATTTTATTTAAATCTAATTCTTTACATGTCTTTCTTAGCATGCGTCTGCCTCGCGATCGAGCCATGGTCTAATGGAGACAAGATCTGCATTCTTGGAACAAGGTTCCGCCTCAGTCACCCCAATCTCCGATCGGATATACTTCAGTCTAATTCTTCAAAACGACTAAATTAAAATCGATTAAGAGGAGGTCACACAACAGCAAAACTAATATCCTATCACTACGTGCGCGTCAGCAACCATCAGGTGATATTTTTCCTAATTATTTATTGCGTCTATGCAAATCTCGATCAACATATATTTCGCACTACGGTTTGCACTATTTTGTGTGTACAGATTTATCAATAAATCGCCCGCAAAAAGGATATAAGGCCTCGACTCTGCCTTGTCGGTACCGATAAATATCCGGTTGACGTCGCTGCGTGATCCAGTCCGCCGCGTCCACTCCTTCGAACTAAAACGTCGTATACGGGGACTCGCGACTCGCTCCCCTCATGGACTCTCCACGTTCAGCCGACTTGTTCGCCGCGGACTCGCCTCTCACGGCCTCGTCCATCGCCGACTCTCCAATCTACTGGCTCGCCGACTCGCCATGCTCTGGAACTTGCCTAAACGCGGACACGCATAAACGCGAACTCGCTACGCTCGGAGACTCGCCATCGCGACCTCGCCCTCGCAGCCTCGCCGTCGTCGACGTCGCAATAGCGCGACCCCTGTCCGCCGCGTCGACCCCGTGTCTGCCGCGTCGACTTCGCCATAGCGCGACCCCCGTCCGTCGTGTCGACCCTGTATCCACCACGTCGACTTCGCCATAGCGCGACCCCCGTCCGCCGCGTCGACCCCGTGTCCGCCGCGTCGACTCTTTCCGGCTACGTCGAATGCGTACGCCGCGCCTCCTAAGGGACTTTCATCGTCCGAGTCGCCAGAGAGGGTCGCGTGCCACGCTGCATGGACTCACCACTGGGCGTCTCTTTCCCTCAGAACAAGTCTATTCGCCTTTGTCAACCTTTGAAAGAGCGACTCGCAATGGCTAAGTAGTGCGGACGAGGACTCGCAAACCGAGCCTCGGATCGTCCACGAAAAACGCTAACCGAGAGCCATCATCGGAGTCGCCTTGCTCGACTGGCCTCCCGGGCCAAGACAAATGGTAGTGCTACACAAACAGCACCATGTCCTCCTCAACCTTAGACAGTGCGACTCGCACGGCCAAGTACTGCGGACGAGGACTCGCAAACCGAGCCTCGGATCGTCTAGGAAGAACGCCAAGTCAAGAGCCATCTTTGGAGTCGCCATGCGACTGGCCCCCCGGACCAAGACGAGAGACTCGCTAACAAAACAGCGCAATCATCGCGGACTCGCAATCATCGCGGACTCGCCACATTCGGGGACTCTCCCCTCGGGGACTCTCCCCTCGCGGACTCGCAATCATCGCGGACTCGCCACATTCGGGGACTCTCCCCTCGCGGACTCGCAATCATCGCGGACTCGCCACACTCGGGGACTCTCCCCTCGCGGACTCGCAATCATCGCGGACTCGCCACATTCGGGGACTCTCCCCTCGCGGACTCGCAATCATCGCGGACTCGCCACACTCGGGGACTCTCCCCTCGCAGACTCGCAATCATCGCGGACTCGCCACACTCGGGGACTCTCCCCTCGCGGACTCGCAATCATCGCGGACTCGCCACACTCGGGGGCTCGATGCTCGCCGGTCGCTCGACCTCGTCATTCGCCGCGCTCGGGGGCTCGGCGCTCGCCACTCGACATGCTCGGCAGCAACCACTACTATTTTCAGAATATGCATCTCTAAAGAGCCTCAAGTCGCCTCTACAAGCCAACTCGAGCCTCGGGGACTACTCCTAGGCATGCTGCATGTACGCGTGGTTCCACGACCGCGGCTCGCCCTCGTCGACTCGCCACCGCGGACTCTCCACTCGCGTACTCTCCACGCTCGGGGACTCGTCACCGCGGACTCGCCCTCGCGTACTCTCCACGCTCGGGGACTCGCCGCCGTGGACTCTCCACTCGCGTACTCGACACGCTCGGGGACTCGCTACCACGGACTCGCCCTCGCGTACTCGACACGCTCGGGGACTCGTCACCGCGGACTTTCCCTCGCGTACTCTCCACGCTCGGGGACTCGCCGACGCGGACTCGCCCTCGCGTACTCAACACGTTCGGGGACTCGTCACCGCGGACTTGCCCTCGCGTACTCTCCACGCTCGGGGACTCGCCGACGCGGACTCGCCCTCGCGTACTCGACACGCTCGGGGACTCGCCGACGCGGACTCGCCCTCGCGTACTCGACACGTTCGGGGACTCGTCACCGCGGACTCGCCCTCGCGTACTCAACGCGCTCGGGGACTCGGCGCGGTCGCTCGACCTCGCCACTCGGTGCGCTCGGGGACTCGGCACTCGTCGGTCGCCCGACCTCGTCACTCGATGCGCTCGGGGACTCGGCACGCTCCACGTTTGGGGATTTGCCGCAGCTAGCGGCTTCACCGACACCCTGCGTCTTTTGCCAACTGGGCATCACCGATTAGATCACGCCGATCGCCTCCTGCTTCGCGGTTCTTTTCTCTGTTCAGGAGCTCGTCGCCGATTCGCCACGACCCATCGTCAAGACTCTCGGCGTCCTGCCTCAAGCCTGCGTCGAATCGACAACGCGCTCGGGGACTACTGATGGGGGGATACCAATCGGGGTATACCCACGAAGCGGATTCGCCGGCTGGATCGAGCCGACTGAAACCTAGCCCTGAGCGGGTCGACTCGCCCAATACGGCGACTGGCGCATGCTGGACCCAAACGACTGGCGCCGACTGGAGGCCCAAGACGGCGACTCCAATACAAAGCCCATTAGTGCACTTGTAAACCCTAGGTGACTGCATATATAAAGCCACCAGGGGCACCCCCACGGGGTATCCGCTCTCACGTCATATTAGATCTAGTCTCTCCCACCGCCTCCGACAGCTCCATTGTAAACCAATCTATGATCATATACTGGATTGATAGCAGGACGTAGCGATCCTCCACCGAGGGGACGTGAACCTGGGTACATCGTGTGCCAATCTCGCTCCCGGATTCTCCTACGTCGCCTTGCTCCCTCTACATAAGCTACCCCCAGTAGCATCTGCCGTGCAATACCACGACAGACAATTTATCTCGTTTGGAAAACATTTCTTTTGACCCCTTGCATGTTAATGATAGTTTTCCAAATTAGCATTTGGCTACAATAAGGGTAAGTCCGCATGAGAGTCCTTGGTATGCTGATTATGCTAACTTTATTGTTTTCAAGTATTTGCCTCCAACTTTTACAGCCCAACAAAGAAGAAAATTCTTTTATGATCTAAGGCATTACTTTTGGGATGACCCACATTTATATAAAGAAGGAGTAGATGGTATTATGCGAAGATGTGTTCCAGAATTTGAACAACAAGAGATATTGAGAAAATGTCACGACAGTGCTTATGGAGGACATCATGCTGGGGATAGGACTGCACAAAAGGTTCTACAATCTGGATTTTATTGGCCTACCCTTTTCAGGGATGCAAGGAAGTTTGTCCTTTCATGTGATGAATTTCAATGAGTTGGTAACATTTCTAGATGCAATGAAATGCCTATGCATTATTCTCTTGTTATTGAACCTTTTGATTATTGGGGATTTGACTTTATGGGTCCTTTTCCTCCTTCAAAAGGGTATACTCATATTATTGTTGCTGTTGACTATGTTACAAAGTGGGTAGAAGCCATACCTACAAACAACACTGATGGTAAGACCTCTTTAAAAATGCTTAAGGATGTTATTTTTCCTAGGTTTGGTGTGCCTAGATATCTCATGACTGATGGAGGCTCTCATTTTATTCATGGGGTTTTTAGAAAAAATCTCGCTAAGTATGATGTAAACCATAGAATTGCTTCAGCTTATCACCCCTAAATCAGTGGGCAGGTATAACTCTCCAATAGGGAAACTAAATCTATCTTGCAAAAGACTATCAATAGATCTAGGAAAAACTGGGCTAAAAAGTTGAATGACGCTTTATGGGATTATAGAACTGCTTATAAAAATCCTATGGGGATGTCTCCTTACAAAATGGTCTATGGGAAAGCTTGTCACTTGCCTTTAGAATTAGAATACAAAGCTTATTGGGCAGTGCAAGAGTTGAATAGAGATTTTAAACTTGCTGGTGAGAAAAGACTGCTTGACATGAGTACCTTAGAGATTTTAAACTTGCTGGTGAGAAAAGACTCCTTGACATGAGTAACTTAAAAGAAGTGAAGCTTATGAAAATGCTAGACTCTTTAAGGAAAAAGTAAAAAGATGGCATGATAGGAGAATTCTCAAAAGGGAGTTCCATGATGGTGAGAAAGTTCTTTTGTATAGGTCTCGTCTCATATTTTTTGCAGGGAAATTACTCTCAAAACGGGAACGACCTTTTGTTATTGAGGAAGTATATCGTTCAGGTGCTATCAAAATATCTTCTTTGAAGGATGACACAACACAGGTGGTGAATGGTCAAAGACTAAAACATTATATTTCTGGAGATTCTTATACTAAAGATGTTGATATTATTCAAATGGCGACTCCGGAAGAATTTATTAGAAACCAAACACCAGAAACTGCAGAGTTCGTATTTGAATAGGTAAAAGTGGTGAAAACAGAAGGTTCGTGAAGGCCTAATCTTTTTATATTTTTGGTGTTTTTATTACATAAGGAAAGCTATGAGACATAACAGGGGAGGAAACGGAGGTACGGGTGGCCAAATCCACCCCAGGCGCGGGCCCACCTTGCCCCGCGCCTGGAGGGGGTGTGACCCCCCGAGATTCGTCTCTGCCTCCTTTTCGTACCGACACCTTCCTTATGCATTGAAACTTTGTAATATATACCCCCCGGGTTTCCCGAGGTTCTTGTATCTAGTTCTCGTTGTGTTTTTGTTTCGATCTGTTTCTGTCAGGCAAATTCTCAGTTTTGAAGCTACAATGTCTTCCTCTGGATCACCCATGGAGGATTCCTCTGCGGATGTACTCAACTCGTACATGTATGAGTTGAGGATCCATCCCAAGGAGTTGATTCTCAAAGATGGGAAGGTACAAATGAAAGAAGTTCAAGGCCCTAAAGGAGAAGGCAGTCTGGAAGACAGGATGGAAGCATTGGAGCAGGAAGTTTTTAGGTACAAGAAGATGGTAGAACGCGAAGTGGATGTTATTCACAAGATAAGTTCATAACTCAGCGCCAAGCACGAGGAGGAGGTTGCTGAGCTCCGAGAAGAAGTCTTCTCGCTTTGTCAGACCACCAACCAATTACAAGCACAACTCTGCGACATACAAAATCAAAACTATGAGTATGTGGCTAGATTTAATCGCATAAGCTCTACTGCTAGTTTTAGGATTGCAGAGACAAGGACGTCCTTTTTGGATGGGGCTTTGCCTTGGAAGTTTTATAATGACAAGAGAACACCACCACCACCCTAGGAGTAATTCGTCATCAGGTTTGGCATCCCCTTGGCTTGTTCCAAGCTTGGGGGAGTGTCGCGGTATCACCATCATTATCTTTCATCTTTTACCTTTTTAGTGGATTCATATCTTTGGTAGAGAAGTTATCTTATAGTTTTGTTTGCATGTGGAAGTATCTCTCCTTTAGTTGGTTATCTATGTATCCCTTGGTGTGAGTGCCTTTATGGAATATTAATGAGAAGTTTCATCTTTTACTTTTTGCACTTCTTATTTTAGTTTGCAATCTCTATTATATGATGGATCTTGTTTATCAGTATTGGCATCACTTTGGGAGCATCAAGTAAATCTAAATTGGTTTTGGCAAACCGAGCTCTGGTCAGTAGCAAGACTTTTTGAGGTTTGAAAGAAAAAGAGAAAGAGCTTATAGGTATTTTGTATCATTTACTTTCTTTCTTGTTGGCTCATAAGCTTAGTATTCTTTATTTAAGATCTTTTGTGTCTTCAAGGAATATTGCATGTTTGGCTTTATCACTTGTAGGTTTGATTGTTTCTTTCAACTCTTTTGCTTGCTACCCAACCTTGCTAGCCAAAAACCTATTTTGAGAAGGCATACTTCTCATGTTTCCAAACCCTTTGAACCAAAACCAGTGCCATTTGTGTCCACCATATCTACCTATTAGCATTATTGTTATTCCAAGCAAATTTTCAAGCTTCATCTATCTTTCGAATTAAAAAGTATTTTGTTATGTGAAAACTAGTTAATAAAGCTCTCACGAACTTGATGGCACACCTTATTTTCTTGCCCCTAATAGACTTGAACCATTGTGTCATCGAAGTTGTATATGCTTGCATCTATACGTTGGAATTAGCAGAACCGTACTGTCACGGTGAACGCTTTGAACATTGCACCTGTACGTAGTACACAGTTGATATCATGCTCTTTTGTTTGCGGATATCGACGGTGTGAAATAAAGAGGGAGATTGTAAGTCCATGGAGTGATGTATGTGTGTTAGAGAAACGCCTGGGCCGCTAGCCTAAGCCATGTCTAATCATGGTGGAAACTTGCAGCATCACCATAGTGAGCATTCTGTGAAACATCCTCAATAAAAGCTATGCACATAGTAAATAAAAAGATCGCTGAGATGCTTATTGTCTGCTTGCCTTGTCATTTTGGTTATGGGATAGCTCCTGTACCATGTGCAAGGGGTACCCCATTGGCAGTTCTCTATGATACACATTTACTTACAATGACAAGAACTTACCGGTAACCAAAGTTGAGTAGCATGTGGAGCGACCCTCGTACTCAAGGGACATGAGATTGCCAACTTATATTTCATCAAGCATATACTCCATCCTTTTCACTTTAACCTTAATCATCTCAAGATGCCTATGATAGGGGCAATGAGGGCTCAAAGCTAGTAATTACCATAATCTTTTGGAAGCTCTTTATGACTTGAAATCCCTGCTTCCCTCTAAGAAGGGACCTTTCTCCTATTTTCTAAGTTGAGTCAGTAAACCTACTTCCTCTCTTTCTCCAGCAAGCATTTGAGTTGTTGTGTTGCAAGCATTCATATGGTGATTTATCCAATCATGTTGTTTATCTTCTTTGTTTACACAAGACTCTTATGAAAGCCTGCTTTGTGAAAACCTTTTTGAGCAAAGAGTACTCCTGTTTTAAAACTTCTTCAAAAAGCTTTATTTGTGAAACTGTTTGCCAGCTGTTCTCTGACCAAGGACAAGAGTTTGCCAATTCCAATTATGATATATCTTTATGCATCTCTATTATGACTCATGTACTTGTTGTAAGCTAAGTTATATAATAGTGAGTTGCTTTCTTCTATGAGTTGTGTAATGGTAAGTGTGATGCTTCTTGTCCGTATTCTTTTATCGACACTTCACTCCATAAACCTGTGGACATGTTTACTGAGCTCAGTTTTCGGTTGGGGACAAGCGAAGGTCTAAGCTTTGGGGGAGTTGATAAGTCCAATTTGCATCACCTTTCTATATCATAATTTGCCTCTATTCATTGATATATGCCTTATTATGAGGTGTTACTTATGTCTTTTCCTCTGTTTTTGCATGTTGGATGATTCTTGGAGGATGGACTGCCGGAGTCAGGTTTCTGATGGAAAAAGAGGTGTTTTGATGCAATTTCGCGAAGATCAGAAAAATAACAGAAAAATATTGGAAAATTAAATTTTCCCAGAAGACGGAGGAAGCCAGAAGGGGGGCATAGCCGGGCCACAGGGGGCCCACACCCCCTAGGCACGGGCCCACCTTGCCCCGCGCCTAGGGCAGGTGTGGCCCACCTGGCCGGCTCACGACTCCGCCCTCTCGCCTATATCTTCCCCACGGAACCCTAATGTAACATCCCAGGATTAGCACCTAAAAATAATGAGGCCACATGTGTGTGCATTGCATTCATGCATAAGAAAATCCAGGGAATTTTCGCGCAAAACACAAGGAGTTGTAGAGGGATCGGGATATCTCTTGTTCTGATGAAAACGTCAGCTCAAGTGTATGGATTTCGACATGACCTCTACTATATTCTTGTGTCTTGGGAAAACATTTCAATTCCTGTTTGGAATTGAGAATTTAAATTCAAATTTGAATACTTGGGAATATTTCCAGGATAAGTAAATAGTATATAAACAATAAAGTGAAAATTGTGGTACAAAATATATTCAATCATATAATAGATAAACATTTATAATTAAGTGGAATAAGAAATTGCAAACAGGGAGTAAAAGTATTTCTTATAATAATAAGTACATGTTACAACATTCTTTATAATAAAGGTATTACAAAAATATAATACAAAAGAATTCTTATATTTAAAATAAATATGAATATTTATTATCCTTTATATAATACACAAAAGAATATTTCTTATTCTGTTCCTTATTTAGTAACAACAAATCAACTAGAATAGAATTAGTAACATATTACCTCACAAGAATAATCTCAAAAGAAAAATAAACTTTATTAAATAAAAGAAGGTTCTTACAAGGAGTCTTTACAAGAGAATAAATAAAAGATTACATTGAAGATTAAATCCTGAACTACCATCTAATTATTTCCTAATCTAGTCTTCATTGATCTTCCATCAGTAGTTTTGTACCTGCAACACAACACAAAAAAGAACAAATCAAAAGTAAAATAGGGGTTAGTGTGTTAGTGTTTTACTCTCAGAATTGCAGTGAAGTGGACTTCTAGATCATCACCGAGTAATTTGAATAGGGCCAAAAATATAAGATCTATTCTTATTAGTAGATTTTGCCTCAGACTGATGCATCATTGGCTAGTAAGGGGCAAGTTTCACCAAAGCCATATAAAATGGTAAAAAGGTAAATCAACAGCAAATATCAAGTTAAGTTTTTATCTTTGGTTGTCTTCTATATTATAGTGCCAAATATCAACAACCTAAATAGTAGAACCTACTTCTGGAGGGCATTACTTTAGTAGCAACGCCAAGCCATAGATAAATAGTAGAAGTGTTCTTGCATAGTCGTTAAGTTGTTATCTTTGGTTGTCTTCTATATTATATCTTCCTCACTATCTCGAGGAAGCTCTCTGGATCTTTTGTAATGTGTCATATGTAATCTATAGTCATGTCTTGGACCTGCTGTGTTTCTGTTGTACCACTCTGAGGGATGTAATACTAGTGAATGGTGTTTCATTGGTGTTATGTCAACGACTATAGTGTACTACATCATGCAGTGGTATGCTGGGTCACCGCAGTTGGTATCAGAGCATATGCTTTGACCTTAGGATTAAAACCCTTTATGGAAGATCTGTAGGTTGGATAGTGACTATAGGAAGCCATCTTATCTAAACCAAATGTTCTTATGAATTGTGATGAGTATCCACGTGAGGATAACTTTGTCACCAGATGCGTTAATCATCCTATTTAGGAGTAGTTACTTATATTTTCTCGGTATAGTGCTAGTTCAAAGAAGGTAGAACACCATTAAGATGTCTTAAGTAAGTCCAAATTAAGAAGTAGCTTATGATATAGTAAGGATATCTTGGGAAGTAGTTTAAATGGTGTAGTCTATCCATAGAAGCCATGTAATATTGCAGAATCTTATTGTTAGTTGATAACAATAGATAACATAATGAGGGCATCATGGCATGTATAAAGGTAATGGATATGTTAATCATGAAAAGATCATGGTGAGATTACCTCCGAAACCATGATATGTGTATAAGAATGTTAAGTATTTGGTAAATAGTCATGAAATAGAGTAAGAAATACATAGAATAGGACCATGCTAGAGGTCATGACTATTACAAATCTATGATAATCTTTGGCTTTTAGGTCTTATGTAGAATTTGGTTAGTTGTTTGAAGAGAACATGTAAGAATAATTTATCACAAAATAGGAGTTTCGCGGTAAATTTTAGGTCCAAAGGGGAGGTCAGAGGTTAGTCAAAACCAATTTGAGACCACTTTGTTCAAAAATTATCTAGTTGCAACTGAGCAGCGTGGGTAAATATAAAGGCAAGGTGTGGTATGATCCACATAAGTTGTTTAGAACCCTAGATACTTATATATTAATTCATATGAAGATTGAAGTATATAACATCAAACATGGAGTATGAGAGATGTTTTACTCAAAGTACTACTTCTACAGGTTTTGATGTATGTTTGTTAGTTATACTATTTGGAATTCTTGGATTTTATTGGATTTTATTGTGTGGCTAGATTCGTGCATGAAGTTTGAACTTGATGAGCATGTGCATGATGTTACATGAAGTTCTTACTTAATGTTACAGGTCTAGAGGGAAAAATGGGATCGCGTGAGGGAGAGACGAGTTACCATCGAGGCAAAGTAGAAATGAAGGCTCATATGATGATGGATGACAAACCAAAGGAGGTCATTTACACACCTCTGAAGGAAAGATCAACTCTGAGACCATACTCACCCACCAATGGAGAGTTTATCCAGTATATGAGGGGTATGGAGGAAGTAAGTAGGATGGAGTTAGAACCTCAAAACAAATCTTATAGTAAGATAGCATAGAGAATGCATGAGAAGTCATCTAAAGAACTTCAACCAAGAAATATACTGGTAGAATTCTTGCAAACCAAACCCTGGAGTTTCTCTATGACTGAAGATCCTATGGAGGCAGAAAATTGGTTGATGGACACATCCCGTAAGCTTCACAGTGTGGGGTGTAAGGATGCAGAGAAGGTACGTTATGCCATATACCTATTGTCTGAAACTGCAGCACTATGGTGGGAGGAATCGAAGTACAATTTGTTTGGAGAAGGTGTTTGTACATGGACGGAGTTTAAGAAGAAATTTTGAGAGGCATTTGTTCACAGGAACATCATAAAAGGGAAAGCTAGTGAAGATGTAGGGCAAAATAATCTTCCAGTGTTGAAGCATGTGCGCGAGTTTAACCGACTATCTCGTTACATTTGTGAGGAAGTTAATAAGGAGGCCAAACGACAAAAGAGATTCATGAAAGGATTATAGGCAGTTATGAAGATGCAACTTGGGATTGTCCGTGCAAAGGAGTTCTAGGAATTGTTAGATAGTACACCTATTCCAGAGGATGAGGAGAAGGGTGTAGCAGAAGAAAAAAAACAAGGAAGCCAAAAAGGGAACCACTTTATCAAGAGCAATTCTCCGAAGTCACAATTGTGGAAACTGTGGAACCAAGGGACATCAGATTAGTGAATGTCATAAAGCTCAAGCGACTTGTCACAGGTGTGGGGAAGCAGGACATATCAGACCCTATTGTCCAAATAGGCCACCAATATGTGAATTGTTAGTAGAGGATGGTGAATCACCACCAAATGGTGGAAAGAAGAGGAAGACTAGTGGTCAAAAGAAAAATGTATGTTACGAATGTGGACAACCAGGACATATAAGAAGTAATTGTATGATATTAGAATCTGATGAAGGAAGCGATGTAGCAATTGGAGTATCACCGTCAAAAGGGAAAATGGTGGAAGGCACATCTTCTAAGAACCTAGGTGGGAATTCTTTTGGGAAACAGAAGTATGAAGCCACGAATCAAGTCAACAACAGTGTCAACCACAACAGGGCAAATGGTAAGTCAATACGTTATTAGCCATACAAGTTGCCTAGTGTACACACTTAAGATGTCAGAGAATACATATTGATAACCATAAATGAGTGGATCTATCATATGTTTCTTTGTAAGACCATTAAAAAAAATCCTAAAGCTTCTAAAAGAGTAGCATCAGACGTACGCCATGACCACAGATGGTATTTGGTTGGTCTAGTTAGCCGAATCTACTTGGTAAGACTTAAAGAACATAAAAATTGGCCTAAGTTAAGTAAATCTGAAGAAGTGTGATATTATAGCAATCGTTTTCCAAGATGCTTCGCAAAGTCGGGCTTGCAAATCGAACAACATCCTGACCATGTAAACAATGTGGAGGTATGATTAGGAGTCAGAGAATATTAGAAAAAACCCAAGGGGAGGAGTTAAAATTAGGTTAATGTAAAGGTTTGATATCTAGAGGAAAGTAAGGAGAAGACTTAAATCATGATTTAGCTACATTTTATTTTCACAAGAATAATTGAACCTTTTGGAAACAAAGCAATGTGGAAGTTCCGACTTATACCTCTAGATAATAAAAAGGAAAATCTTCAGCTTAATAATAAGGAAGTTGGAGTAGTAATATAGAAGTTGTTAAGAAAACCTGCTAAATATTTATAAGATTAATAGCTTGAAAAGAAAGGTATTTTAACATATAAACAAAATCCAAATAGTAAGTAATCAAGAATCTAATTATTCTTAGTTTTGTATAGCGTATCAAAACAGGCCTATTGCTTGGTATATGAAAGCGTGAGTGATTTGGACTAAATGAGTCCAAAACATTCTTAGTAAATAAGCCATGAGGATGAAGTGTACCAGCAATAGGTAATATTAGAGATAAGGCTATCATCGGGTATAGTCCAAACCAAAAATCTTACCATAAGGAGATTTTCTCAAAATATAGATCCTTCTCAAATAGACCCAAATCCGAAGACACTTAAAGGCACATGATCAAAACATGAATGTTGAATTCGAAGAAATCAATGGGATTGATGGTTGGACATTATTAATATAGAAGTGTACTCAAGTAAAAGTTTTAATGAAGATACCCCAATTATCTTTATTACAGATTAAAGAGCCACTATGGTCCGAAGAGGTCAGCTCTACCTTCCGAAACGCAAGAGAGTGCGAACTTTGGGGACGAAGCTGAGTTTAAGGGGGGAAGTCTGTAACATCCCAGGATTAGCACCTAGAAATAGTGAGGCCACATGTGTGTGCATTGCATTCATGCATAAGAAAATCTGGGGAATTTTCGTGCAAAACACAAGGAGTTATAGAGGGATCAGGATATCTCTTGTTCTGATGAAAACGTCAGCTCAAGTGTATGGATTTCGACATGACCTCTACTATATTCTTGTGTCTTGGGAAAACAATTCAATTCATGTTTGGAATTGAGAATTGAAATTCAAATTTGAATACTTGGGAATATTTCCAGGATAAGTAAATAGTATATAAACAATAAAGTGAAAATTGTGGTACAAAATATATTCAATCATATAATAGATAAACATTTATAATTAAGTGGAATAAGAGATTGCAAACAAGGAGTAAAAGTATTTCTTATAATAATAAGTACATGTTACAACATTCTTTATAATAAATGTATTACAAAAATATAATACAAAAGAATTCTTATATTTAAAATAAATATAAATATTTATTATCCTTTATATAATACATAAAAGAATATTTCTTATTCTGTTCCTTATTCAGTAACAACAAATCAACTAGAATAGAATTAGTAACATATTACCTCACAAGAATAATCTCAAAAGAAAAATAAACTTTATTAAATAAAAGAAGGTTCTTACAAGGAGTGTTTACAAGAGAATAAATAAAAGATTACATTGAAGATTAAATCCTGAACTACCATCTAACTATTTCCTAATCTAGTCTTCATTGATCTTCCATCAGTAGTTTTGTACCTGCAACACAACACAAAAAAGAACAAATCAAAAGTAAAATAGGGGTTAGTGAGTTAGTGTTTTACTCTCAGAATTGCAGTGAAGTGCACTGCTAGATCATCACTGAGTAATTTGAATAGGGCCAAAAATATAAGATCTGTTCTTATTAGTAGATTTTGCCTCAGACTGATGCATCATTGGCTAGTAAGGGGCAAGTTTCACCAAAGCCAGATAAAATGGTAAAAAGGTAAATCAACGGCAAATATCAAGTTTCCACTTGATCTGATCCACATATGACACAATCAGGCACACAGCACAGTCACTGCATGCAGCAGCTGTGGTGTCAACACAGCAATGAGAGTTTGGGAAGTAGATAAGGGAGGGAGTAGCCGTAGCACAGCTGATAGTGTACTATTTGCTTCTCCACCCAAGCAAGTACTCAAGAACTTCACCTAATCCATCAAAGCACACAAGAGATAGAGAACCAGCCACAATACAACACTAGCACCAGAGATATCCATTTCACTCCATAGCCAAGAAAACCACACCACCACATCACCAGCATCTAGTTGCTAGGAAAGCCATCCAAGATCTTGGAGGGGAGGAGTTTCACAGGGAAGGCAGTAGCTCAGGAGGAACTGGCTAGAAGTTCAACAAGGAGCACAAGCAAGGTGATCAAGATCATCACTATCCCAACAGCAACCACAACTCTACAAGCAACAGGCTTATATACTAAGATCATAGCAATGCCTCTCATCAGTTTCAATTCAAGAAATAGTTGCACCAAATTCCAAAAAGGAGTAGAAGTAAGAGTGCTCTCAGATTAGCATAGATGCTATGCTAGTCACATCATAGAGCTAATAGGAAATAGTAATATCTATTCTCATTTTATATTGGGGCCTCATCCTTTGCATCATAGGCTGCATCTCAATCCACAACAAAGTTATTCCAACATGATGTTTCATCCACCAGTCATTTCCAATGACAACAGGTGTCTTTAGAAAAAATGATCATATGGCTGTGTACCTCTAGGGAGGCATCACAATAACATGACCATATTAACAGAAGCCACAAGGTGCTCTATTAGCCAAACAATCAATAGCTAACTAATTCAGCAACAAATCATAATACTAGAAACACCACTGTGCGCACTCCAGATGGAGGCACCACAGTAGGAAGATTCCAATATTAGAAGCCACTGAAATCACTAGCTAAGATTAACATCAAATACCCATGTTAAAAGAATGAGTTACATCCATGGGGTATTATTTCAAATCATTTTCCCAAAATTATCCTTTCTAGGAATCATTTGTTTAGATATCAAGCCATTAAGTTGCCAAAGAGGATCTACTTTGCATATTCCAATTCTTATCTGACCCAAGAACATGCATGTGCATGATCTGATCCACATCAACTCATTCAAAACCATCTGCAAGTAACCAAACAAGAATCTAAAGTATTTTCCTAGCTATCTTTTGCTAGGAATCATTTAAAAATGATGCAGCTATATTCAAGAGAGGATCAAGATCATCAATGAATCAGATTCAGGGCATCGAATATATCTCTTATAAGATTAAAGACTAGCCACCAATCTAGGAATCATCAAGTAAGATCAATGATCTGTCAAATAGATAGTACCATTTAGTGATAACATCACATCTAGATAACCTAAGTACTTTAGCAATTGGCTTCAGTATAAAGAACCATCTAGCAATCTCAAATTGCTAATACATGGACAGACCACAGGAGGCCATTATCCAAAATTCAGAGAACTGAATTTGTATCCACATTAATTGTAGTATACAGAATCAAATGGCAGAGCCTGTTATTTAACCAGGCATAACCAACATCAAAAGTACAAGTTTAGGAGAACATCTACCAACAATCTCATAGTAACCAAACATCACTATAGAGGGTATGAACCCTAGTTACAGAGATGTAACCTTGATAGGGTGTAATAACAGCAAGCATGCTTGACATGGCAAGGTAGATAGAGAATAGCGAGAAACACAGTAGGGGAAGCACACTTACCCGGGGTCCTCGAAAGAAGTTAGAAGAGGAAGCAGAGGAGTGGCCGGCGGCGATGAACAGGCGGCAGCACGGGGATCACCCCCAGAGGGGTGCTGCAACCCGCACTTGCAGCTCATCAGGAGCAGCCTATGGAGAAGGGGTGAGGATCGTGAGCAACCCAGCACCGTGTCGACGAAGCACCAAGGCGTCCGAACCCTAACCCTAGCCTCGGGCGAGGGTCAGCACGGTCGGGAGAAGACCCCAGAGGGGAATCGGCTTGGACAGGATCATGTGGCGGCGTCGACTCAGCAGTATTGCACCGCGGCATGGCCACGGCGGCGGAGTCACTGCCGGGATTGGGCAGGCGACGACGCGGCATCGCCAGCGTCCAGGACAGGAACACGTGGGTGCGATGTGAGAACGAGGGAGAAGATAAGGATCTACTGGGCCGAATTGGACCAAATCGTCCTATGGGCCAGAGTGACTCGTGGGTCAGGCCCAATAAGGGAATAAAAAGAATAAGTCAAGAAAAAAATACATATAATTACCAAAATACCCTAAGCTCATTTTAGCTCTACTAAAAATAGAACATCTTAAAGAAAAATGTATATATATTTTAAAACATCACAAGAATAAGATCTACCTAATAAAAATATAACTTTATTTGTTTAAGATTTATATAAAGCAAATAAATATTAACACCATTAAATCCTAAGTGAAATTTCATAAAATAAGGAAAATCCTAAAAATGAATAAAAATCATATTTGTGTATAAAAATAAATTTACTATTTTATAAAAATACTAACTTAATTCTTTTATAAATAAAATTTGAAGTAAGTATTCAAAGACATTTAAATATTTAAAGAATTTTAATAAACATAAGACCAATATTTAAAAATAAATAAAAATCACTTTTAAGATCTTAAATAAATATACTAAACTAGAAAAATATTAAATATACCATTAGAAAAGTTTTAAAGATTATAAAAATAATAAATCCTTATCTATTACCTATTTTATCATAATGAGACAAGTGTTTTGTTAATTCATTAAAAATTATTTCTTAAGTAAGAAATAACTAAATTTCCTTATAAGACACTAAATTCTTTAATATTAATTACTAAGTCCAAACCCATAATTATAATAAAACCTAAATGTAAACAATTAACTCTATAATACCCTTTTGAAACCTTTAATCAAATTTAAACCAATCATTCACTTAAATACCAAATAAATTATCTCATACCCTAATCACACTTATCATAAATCTAAAATTTGGGAATAATTAAAACATATTACACCTTAAGTTTCTTTACCTTTTTAAAGTTAACTTTAGTCTAAAAATTTATAATCACCATGTCTAATAAACTACTTATGTTTTTATAATTAACTTTGATCTAGTTATATTAAGACATAAAGAATCTCAAGTCCAAACTAATCAATCACACACAAAAGACATTGATCACATCCTATTAACAATAAATATTGTTTAAACCTTAAAATGGAAATATTTTCTTCAAATGCCATTGTAAAGGTCCCAACCTTTAATAAGGTAGAGATCCCTGTGTTTACAATGCTAGTCCCTGGATCAATAGCTAGCATCCACAGTTAAGATGTAATATCAAGAAACAAAGGTCATAATACAACTTTATAACCCAGAATAAAATAATTCATTACATCTTACATAGCTCATTTGGATAACACATTACAATGCAGCAGAATATCTATATAGCATGGAGTCTTTCATCTTCAAAGTGCCACAGGCAATCATGTTGGTTGTAGACTTGTAATCCTAATCAACAGACTTCACTAACATCAAACAAACCTGCAACATATAAGTTACAGCCACAAGGGTCAATACATTTGAATTATATTGGCAAGTTTCACTACTATGTAGAAATAAGTGGATCCTATCAATATATGCATATTTTGCTAAGTAGGGTTTAGGCTCATTTGAAGAAAGCAATATAGTTTTATCCTATCTTTTCAAAATAGTTTTGATCTTTTGACAATCTTTCTGAACTCCTTGGAGAACTCCAAGTGCTTCTAATCCCTTGTTGACACCATCAAGTTTTACTTTGAGAAATTGGAGTGTCGAGATCTTCCATAGCTTCAGGCCTTAGTTGCTCAGAGTTGTCCGTAACCGGGGACACGGCTAAGTACTTAGAATTTGATCTTCTGCAAAAGTTGTACACTTTACCCACATGACACAATCTCGTCTTGATGCCACCAGTGGCCGCTGGATAAGTACACACCAAATGGAGTACCGACAGATCGAGAATGTGACAAAGTCTTTCCATATAAGTCCTCCCAATACACAATGCTAGCTTGTCTACCACGCACCAATGTAAGGATATATTTCCAATACACAATTCTAGTTAACTAGAAGATTCCAATGCAAGGGTCTTCCACTATGTAGTTGACTAAGCCAGAGCTCATTTAGCATGTGGCTGTACACGGAAGCCACTGTACGAGGATCATGTTCAATCTCTAAGTCCCTGGGTGGTTTTCTTCTAGTGCACATACAAAAAGATAGCCATATAAACATGGTTCCCTTTGTTGCCACCTTGTCCAAAATTGAGTATCCTCATTCCACCCAGGTGGTTCATTGAGTACTTGTTTTATTATATAAAACATATATTTTTCCAACACTTCATATAATCATATCATGTATTCCATCCCAAGTCTATAGCAGGGCTAAGCATACTACAACTATGATATTTTCACTAAGGAAGATGGATTTCCTAATAGGACATAGCATAGCATAATAACATAGTAGCCCTATCATGCATACTACAAAATTACCACTAAGTGTAGTGAAAATAGTAGGACATGGATGATAGTGTCACTTGAATTTTTAGTAGAGAATATTGGTTCACTCCTTGATATTGCAAATATCACACTCTTGTAATTTGACTACAATTCAATCAAGCAAGCACATATTCAAACTAGCATTCAAACAATTTGTCACATGAAATAATAAAATCAAGTAATGCATGCAAGCATGCAAAATATTGTTTTATTTGGAAAAGTGGTTTCTAGTAGGCTCTAAACATTTTAAAGCTCCTATTGGTCATTTACAAAAGTGGTAAAACCATTTAAATTCAAGTTGGTGAAAATGGCCATTTAAATCATTTTTGTTTTGCTAAAATGATTTAAATCAAAGTAATATTTTGTAGTGTTAGCTAAATATATTTTTAAACACAAATGTTAGTGTTTATGGTCAAAGTGTTTAATATTAATCTATTTTCAAAAGGTTTCATCCAAATTCCCATTTTTAATTCAAAGCAATGTTTTATTTGCTAGAAATGCCTTTAACAAAGTAATGATTTACTAAGGTTCATCAAATATGTTTTCAAATCCCAAAACTTGGTGTTTAGGGTCAGAGAGTTTAAATCAAACCATTTTCCAAAGGTTTTAGTCAAAAAGCATTTTTAAACCTAGATCAATATTTTTATTTAGCTAGAAATGCTTTTATTCAAAGATTTAATTCCTAAGTGTCACAAATATACTTTTAAATCTACAAGTTGGTTTCTATGGTTAATAGGTTCAAAACAATCCATTTACAAAAGATTTTACCCTAAAAACATTTTTAGAATAAATTTTATACTCAAAATAATCCTAAATATGTTTCTGCATAAACCACCAATTTTACAGAAACAAAATACTAAACAAAGTGCATGGTTGGAAAGGTTTTGTTTTCCTGATTCCAATGATATAAAATTTGCAAAATTTGGACGTGTAGATTAAAAGTTATGAATTTTGCAAGTTTGAATATCTAATAGATACATTTCTGTTTTTAAATCTACACCTAGGCCACGTGTCTTAACCTCATTGGGCAATACCGCTTCGCTGGGATCGACAGATGCAGTGTGTTAGATCTCACTTAAATCGTATGGTGTAGATTGTTTCGTACCTATTGGCTAAGTGAATCTATCGTGTCACTTGGATTTAAATCTAACGGTTCTAAGCACGATGACCATAGAGGGGCGGTGCTGGCGGCGGCTGCGCGGCGGCGCGCACTCAGGCGATGACGTTGCCGATGAACTAGGTCGCACGGAAGAGAGTGAAGATGCTCACCAGACTCGCAGGAGTGTGGCGATGCTCAACATGGTCTCTGTTCGTCGAGGGGCGCTCGGGAGTAGCGGTGATTGCTCACCGGAGTTCACGGCAGCGCCAGGTGTCTCTGTTCGTCGACGAGGGCGAGCCTACAGATCATGCACGAGTGAATGGTGAGCATCAGGGAATGCGCAAGATGACGGAGATCAAGATAGCTTGAGCTAGAGTACAAGGCGCGCACGGGTTCGGATGCTAGAGCTCACCGGAGTTGTGCTCACCGTCGGGTCCTAGCAGATGCCATCGAAGACGAGGCTACGAGGCACAAGAAAATAAACGGGAGGTATCAGTGAACGCGTATGAGAATGAGGGTTGCAGTAAAGTAAACCAGAGAGCGAGAGGGGGTCGGGGTTCACCGGGATTCGTCGATGAGCTCGTCGAAGCTGCGGCGGCGCGGGTCCAATTCAGGGCAGCCTGGGGGCTCTCTGATCCGGGGAAGGAAGGAGAAATGGGGAGGAGACATAGGGGGTTAAGATAGCATGGTATAGGGGGGTTAATTGCGCATTCAAACGAATTCAATCGAATTCATTCGGCCAGAAACAACGAGGAGGAAAAGGGGGAACGGTCGTCGCGGGGTGGAAGAGATGACTGATAACATGGGGTTGCGTTGACAGAGAGAGAGAGGGAGTGGGTGTGGGGGCCAGGCGTCAGTGACTGAGCGGGTGTGCTGCTGGGTGGAAAACGTTTCGCTGCGGGGAGGGAAGATGGGCTAGTTAGTTGGGCTGGACTGGGCCTTGCTTCTGGGCTGGCTTTGTTTCTTTTTTTTTATACTGAATCTTTTTCTTTTTCCTTTTTCTATTTTTTGTTTTGATTTTTGTTCAAATAATTTAAAAACCATTTGAATTCAAACCTCTACCAAACTTTGAGTATATTTTAATACTGTTTATTAACATATTGTAAAGTCCATTTTAGAATATTTCTTTTATTCTTTTAGGGTATATTAATTATTTAAAATAGGCCCTTGTCTTAATCCAAATAAGATTTTATTTATGTTTTCAAACTCTATTCGAATTCTAAATTTTACCAAACCTTTTTCAGTAGGTTTTATTTATTCTTTAGTGCAAAATAATTCACTTTGAATTATTATTTAAAATACCTTAATAAGATTTATATTTAAATTGGGAATTGTCTTTATTTAAATAAAATTGGATAATAATTAATCCTTATGATTTTATTTAATAATCCTTTACTCTTTGAATTAATTAATAATCTTTCATTTCATTTGTTTGGCCAAGATTTAATTTGGCTTTTAGTCCTTATTTATTTATTTGCCTTATAAAATCCATATCTTTTTATTTAAAGATTCAAAATTGGAGATTCCAATTTGCATAATTTTATTTAATATTTGTTTATCTTTTTAAATCCCCTTAGGATTTATTTGCTCAAGATTTGGCATGGATTTTTTATAGGGATTTATTAGCTTTGGAAATTAATTTCTTTTATCTTAACAAATTCATAAGTTTTTATCTATGACTCCAAATTGAGTGAAACCAATTTATATGGTTTTATAATATTCTTATTTATCATTCTTGATCATTTATAAATGTTTGTTGCTAAATTTTTATATGGATCAAATCCATAGTCCTAGAGAGATCTTGGAAATGATTTTCTTCCATTAGGGTTTTAGGGTTTTGATTTAACTTTTCCAAGTGTTTAAATTTCAAGATACATTATTGATGAATGCATTTCACTTGATTGAAATTTTGTTTGATTCCCTTTTCATTCAAAGTTTGTTCAAGATGGGTTTTGATGTTTCCATTTGAAATCAAAAAGTTTATTTTCACCCTAAATTTCAACATTTATTTATTTTGTTTATTTATTTTTCACATTTCAAAATTTGGAAAATTTTGGGATGTGACAGTTATTCTTTTTGGCACTTCAAACAACAATCTCATAATAAGTTCTCCAACTCTTAAACAACTAAACCCAAAGACTTTTATCATAGTCACCAAATAACAATTAACTATAATCACATTATTTTATACTTTACTTGTATATTTTGGGTTGTTAACACTTAAGTTCCTTATAAAGGTCATTACTTACTCCCTCCGTCCCTTGATATAAGGTGTATAATTTTCTATAAAAAATTCCAGAATATAAGGTGTATGATGGGATTGTGGGATTTTTTTAACACAATTTAGGAGTCAGTTTGATTGGGAAAGATAACATACGGAGATTTCCCTATTTTTGCACTATTCTCACATCGATCACCTACCTGTATTAACGTCCACAAGTATCAAAATTTTCCATTTTAGCCTATGCGCTAATATTCGTGCAAAAAAACTATACACCTTATATTAAGGAACGGAGGGAGTATAAAGTAAAATTTGAAGATAAATCAACTCTTAAAAAATCATCTAAATTCAAATCACTCAAAGTATTGGGTATTCACTCTAGGAGTTTTACAAAATGCATAGCGTTACTTATGCATAACTACATATTGCTTCTTTAAACATTAGTCCTTACCGGACCAATGATGCTGTTTTCAGATATTGGATCTTACATCGTCTCGAAAACCGTGGTTACATAATCTTGTGATCACAAAGGCAAGTTCACACTTGCTCATGTCCTTTGAATATTTTCTATAAATTATTTTGCAAATCAAGTGTTGTCATCACCTGCATTTCAAAAAGGTCAGAAAACACTATTTTCATAATAATATGATTATGGGATTATTTACCTTGAGGTAATAACCTACTATGAATGTTCCGGTGGTAAAGGAACATATTATCTAGGACTTAATAACCAATGTCGCGAGTGATTCTTGCGCCGTATATTACGCATTAACCATAAGATCTATATGGCTCTGGGAAGTCAGTTGGATCGGCTCCCTCTCGCATGCATCGGACACTGTTCTAGCCATTTGTAAGTTGCAGATCATGGGTATAGCCGTTTTATACGAGGAAAAGTCTACTGTGGATATGGGCTTACAAAAGACAGATTTCTAGTGTTAATGGTTGTTGTGTGTATCCAACTAAGGTATAGCCGTTTTATACGGGGAAAAGTCTACCTTGAGTGTGGACATACAACAATTGCGTTGTATGCGGGGTCGCGGAGGAGGATAGTGATTGGATTGGATCTTAGACTGGGCCCCATACCAAGGAAGTATGGACAAGGTCATGACTTGGTTGTGCAACAAGGCTAAGGTCTCTCATGGGTAAAGTAACGCACCTCTGCAGAGTGTAAGAACTGTAACTTGTTACTCCCTGTTCCGGGAAGGAGCTGCAAACGCTGCAGGAAAGGAACTCCACAAAAGTTCTGGTAAACCTGTGAAGGCTGGCGGACATAGCTTTTCAGAATAAAAGCAACCTTTGAAGAAATGTTTACGAAAACCTGCATGGCCTACTATTGGGGATATGTTATATGGGTATCCTCATAGCATGTCCTCTATCTGGATAACCCGTGTGGCCCATACTCGATAGCATGGCCCATGGCCTGCTGGGCAGCCCAGTTAGATGGATCCAGAAGGGAGGCCCATGCTGGATAAAGGAAGGCTACAGTGGAGTCACCAGCGTACCCGGAGCCTTGGAGTACAAGACACGCTAGACTAGTAATAGACGGTGTAGAACTCTGTAACCTGTCCGACTAGGACTTTTCCCTGTAACCCTAGGACCTGGCGACTATATAAGTCGGGCCTATGGGACCCTTTAGGGCATGGTCTCAGATAACCTCGCACAGCGAACCTATCTCTATAACTCGGCGTATTGCCATTATAGTGATTTATAGCAGGAGTAGGATTCCGCCACCGTCGTGGGATCTGAACCTGGGTAAGCTGTGTTACCTCGTACCCGTCAACCGTTCGCCTTCCCCCACGTCTCTAAACACGCACGGTGAGGACCCCTCCATGGCGTACTCGTTGGCAATACCATGACAGTTGGCGCCCACCGTGGGGCAAGAGGCGCTTCAGGATCTTTAGCGGGCGAGGACCAAGATCTTTGCGGGAATCGGCGAAACCGTAGCCATCGGTCGCATTCTCTTCTCCGTAAACGTTCTGATCGTCCCTCCCGACGAGTTCTAGATCCCGGCGAAGACGAACACTACGCGGTGTTCGATCGTTCCTATCAGAGATATCCACCTCTTCATCGGCGAACCCGACTCGGGCACTAGTTCCCTGGTAGTCGTAGGAGCATCCAGACCCGCACGGACCGCCTACGGGCAGGATACGTTCGCGGAAGGATTGATGTAGGATCTCTCTTCGGAGTTTTCCAACAAAGATCGGAAAAATTCAAGGCCCACCCAAACTGCCCCTATGCAGGATATAAAGGTGGAAGATCACTGCAAGTCCGCCGACTTCGTCCGTGCGTCTGCACAGCAGAGATCCAAGTTCATCGGCGTGGTTACCATCTTTGATCTGGCGCGTTGCGTTCAGAGAGACGGCGAAAACCCCCGCGATTACCTTGCCAGGTGGCTCCGTATACGAGCCGATCTGGCCCACTACCCCAGTGATGATGCCATGTATCACTTTGTGGAAGGACTGGACCATGGCATGCTTCTCCGGCATTCTCTAAGACGGCAGCAGGCGTCGGGACCTCTTACCTTCGAAAGCATGGTAAACACCGTCAAAAACTATGTGGAGGCCGAAGTGGCAGCTCAGACAGCGCTTGCGCTCATTGACGGAGCCCCTCCGATTCAGCCACCGCCACCACCGCCTCCGGCCGCCATCGCCGCAGTTGCACCACCACCTCCAGTCATCATCGCCGCTATTGCACCTCCACCCCACCCCCCCCCCCACCCGTCATCGAGGAAGTCCTGGCACCCTCCGACTCTGTGATTGACGCGCTTTACGCCGACTTCAGTGCAGATTCAGAGGAGATAGATTTCAGTCCAGAGGAACTAGACTCCGCCATGCAGGAGATGGAAGAGGAGTACACGCGCGACGAGCAGGCCAACGATGTCGTCGCATCTCGAGAGGTGTTCGTCACCATTGGGACGGCGATGGATGAAGATCAACCTGGACGAGCTCCGCCTATAGCCCTGGACAAAGGAAAGGGACCACTTATTGCTGCCAACGATGATCGTGCAAAGGTCATGCCCCCTCCGCCTAACCCAGTGCAACAGCCGTAGGAACTCGGCACCGGTCCAAGCAACAACAACACCGCAAACTTGCCGCCTCCGGCATCTACGTCTGCTGTTGCCCAAGTTACTCCAGCTGATAGAGTGATGTACGACAATATCCTCGTCGAGCCACTGACCGTAGCTCATATCCGAAATGTGACCCAGCTTGACGAGAAGCGCCAGCAGCTGCTAGAGGAAGCGCAAGCCATCGCGGAGCAAGACGCTAAGCTAGATCGAGATTGTGTCAACGTGCAGAAATCCATAGAGAAAGCTAGAGCAATGGAGGCTGAGTACAAGACTCTGCAGCAGCAGCAGAAGGCCAAGAAAGCTCTGGCTCGCATCATCAACGATCCTGGTGTATGGCGAAACCTAGGATGGGCTCCCTCGAAGCCGGCACATGCCAAGCCATACATTGACAGTGAAGGCAGGCAGGTGATGCCCACTCCTCTACTCAACCTCGCCATTGCCAAGACCCTACTAGAGCAGGATAGATCGCCTGAGGTGGTGGACCAGGTATATGACCTTGTGGCCAAGGCGGTAAAGCAGCAGGAAAAGGCCACCTCTCAGAGGCTTGAGTCCGACCCAGCGCTTTTCCAGTAAAGTCAGCATAAGCCGCCAAGGAATAGATCTCCTCTTGATGTCGGGTCCCAGACGGGTTCATTAGAACAAAGATGGAGGGATGCACACAACAGGAAGGATGCTATCCCCATATCCTCCGACCACGGAGAAAAGGCCCAACCTCGTCGTCCATCGCCACCGCCCCGCTCCCCCGACATCGCAAAGACCCCAAGGCTCACCGTCGTACGGATATGTCCCCGCCAAGGCAGAGCGGCATCGTCATCTGCGACAACACGGAGCAGACCCGTCATGATGGAGAGCGCAACCAGGGACACAAGAGCAGGTCGCACCATGACCCTCCATGTCCGACAAGCAATCACGACAGGCGTGAGGCATCGCAGGAGGGTAATAGCAAGAAATCTAACCCACCGCCACCTCCTCCTCCGTCGCCACCTAGCAGTCACCATGGTGGAGGAGGTTCGCGTCGTTCACGCAGCCCATCCCCTGTTGACGAGAAGAAAAGAAACCCGAATATGACGCACGTTCGCGGATCGATAAGATCCACGAGGCCCGGGAAGGACCATACCTGGGACCATGTTGCTTTGGACCTTCGATACGGTCCGCAACTTACCCCAAAGTTTTACGGATTGACAAGACCATCAAGCCCTATGACGGCACCGCCAAGCCAGCCACATGGTTGCAGGATTACGACAACACGGTGGAGATTGCCGGAGGTAACCCTAACGTCGCCGTCAAGTACCTCCCATTGATGTTGGCGGGCGCGGCCCGTCAATGGATTGATGACTTGCCGGAGAAATCCATATGCAATTGGTAGGACATGCAAAAAGCGTTCACCAAGAACTTCGAGGGTGCGTACAAACATCCATGTACTGTCAGCGATCTACAGTGGTGCGTGCAAGAGAATGACGAAACATCTCGCGCCTACCTCTCTCGCTGGCTGGATATGAAAAACTCCCGCGCAAGAGTGCACGCTCAGACCGCCATGGCCACCTTCATTGATGGGTTGGAAAGGGGCACGTTGCTCCGACATAAGCTGAAGCGCTTGCAGGACAATCACCAGCTTGACTTGAATCAGATGATTCAGTTGGCTAGTGAGTTCGCAGCTGCCGACGACAATGCTCATGGCTCTCTGCCGGCAACAGCCGTTCCAACTCAAGCTCGGAGGAACAGCAGCACAAAGCGGAAAACCGCTCCAGAAGAAAAGCAAACTCCCGACATGGTCGCTATGACCTTTGCAAGATGAGGTGATGGCGGACAGCATGGCCGAGGACGGGGAGCTGGTCGTGGGCAACAGCGAGGAAGTGAAACTACCTCGGCAGCGCTCCATGTTCCCCAAACCTACGAAGAGTACCGCGATATGTCGTTCCTCGTACACCTCGATGTCAACGGCAAAGCCACCCATACCAATCGACACTGCAAGTTCGTCAACAACCTCAAGGAGGACCCGGAGTCCGGCTACAAGCAAAGTCGGAAGAATAGACCGCGAGGCAAGGGCAAGGGGAAGAAGAAGGAGGAGTCCAAGGATTCAAGTGACATGGACGAGGATGTTGACCCCAAGCACGCCGCCAAGAGAGACGGCAAAGGCAAGAACCCCTTCGAGAAGAAGGCGGCAGTTTAGCACACTTTCTTTGGCACCCCCACCGTCCGACAAAAGAAGACATCTATGAGGATACTGATGGCTACTCTACCCCTAGTTCCCCAGTACCTGCGCTGGTCAGAGGTTCCAATTACTTGGGATAGGAAGGACCACCCAGAACTTATCCCTACGGAGAACCAATGCGCCATGGTCATCAACCCCTTGGTTGACGGCATTGAGTTCACCAAGTGTATGGTGGATAGTGGAAGCAACATCAACATCATGTACCTAGATACACTGCAGAAGATGAACTTGACGGAGGCAAATCTAAGGCGGACCAACACCATCTTCCATGGCGTAGTTCCTGGTCGGGAGGCTCGGTCCCTTGGGTGCATCATGTAGGGGTTCGTAGCATGGAAAACAAAAATTTTCTATCGCATACAAACAAACAAGCCAAGATCTATCTACTAGATTGTAGCAACGAGTCGATAGAGGAACTCACCCTCGAAGATTCCAAAGCGGTTAACGAGAGCAGATTCTCGTGGATGATGTAGTCGTACTCTTTCCGATCTCAAGATCGCGTAGACGATCCTTCCAGCGCCACGTTCCAGCAGCGCTCCCGCAGTCGGTCACACGTTCGGTACTCGACGAAGACCTTCCTCTCCCTTGTTCCAGCAGGCAGCGGAGGTTGTAGCACTCTCCTCGCGATTCCGGCAGCACAACGGCGTGGTACCGGAAGTAGAGGGGAGATCCCGCAGGGCTTCGCCTTAAGCCGGTGCGAGTATGGTGGAGCTTATGAGAGAGGCTATTAGTGGTCTAGTAATTAGACACACCAATTAGAAGGCTCTAAACCAATTAGAAGGCTCTAAACCGAATAGCTCTAAACCGGGGTCTAGATCTAGGGTTTAGTTTAGAGGATAGGAAACTTGTGTGTTGTGTCTAGAGGAGGAGGCCCTGCCCCTCCTCTTATAGGTGGGAGGGCCGGCGCCTAGAGGAGGAGTTCCTCCCCAACTCGGCCTAGGGAGGCGCGCCGGCCAAGGGGAGGAACTCCCCTCCAACTCGGCCTCCAACTCTCCTCCTCTTTCCACTTTCCGAAAACTGGCAGTTTGACCGAAAACTGGCAGTTTGACTTTTTCAATTAGGATTTGAATTAACCCTTTATTTCGGACAGCGAGAACACTTAGTACATGATGCAATCATTCCAACATGCAATGACACATTCATGTACCCCTTCCCCCCCGGAGTGCCGGACAATCCGGAACCTTCTAGAATATCCCCGATGAAAACACCGGAATCATTCCCGAACTCCGAAATGGGACTTTCCTTATATGAATCTTATTCTCCGGACCATTCCGGATCACCTCGTGATATCCCGGATCCCATCCGAGACTCCGAACAACATTCGGTCTCTTTCTCATAATACCATAACTACTCAAACAACGTCGAATCCTTAAGTGTGTCTCCCTACGGTTCGTGAATTATGCGGACATGATCGAGACACTTCTCCGAACAATAACCAATAGAGGAATCTGGAAATTCATATGGCTCCCACATATTTCTACGATTACTTTGCGATCGAATGAACCACTTACATACGATACCAATTTCCCTTTGTCTCACGATAGTTTACTTATCCGAAGTTTATGATCGTCGGTATCTCTGCATACCTAGTTCAACCTCGTTACTGATAAGTACTCTTTTCTCGTTCCCGTGATATGTGATCCCTTGTGACCATGTCACATGCTTGCAAGCTAATTGGATGACATTCCACCGAGAGGGCCCAGAGTATATCTATCCGTCATATGGATGGACAAATCCCATTCTTGATCCATGTGTTTCAACCAATACTTTCCGAACACTCAATGCCACTTTTATAGCCACCCTGTTACGGTGTGGTGTTTGATGACATCAAAGCATCCATCCAGTAAAGGTGATATGCATGATCTCATGGTCGAAGGAATTAGGTTACTATGTATCAGAAAGCATATAGCAATTGAACTATTGAAATGACTTGATCTTTATGCTACGCTTATCTATAGGAGTATGTCCATCACATCATTCTCCTAACGATATGATCCTGTTGTTAATAACATCTCTATGTTCATGATCAGGAAACCATGATCATATATTAACCAACAAGCTAGTTTAACAAGAGGCTTTACTAGGGACTCTTATTTTAGTTTACAAATCACACAAGTATTAATGTTTCCGGTTAATACAATTATAGCATGGTATGTAAACATTTATCATAAGTGTGAAGACATGATAATAACCACTTTATTATTGCCTCTTGGGCATATCTCCAACAGTCTCCCACTTGCACTAGAGTCAATAATCTAGTTTCGAACCTTTGTGTATATAACACCTATGGCTTTCCGGTGTTGTATGTACACGATTGCTAGTGGTCAACTGATCTCCGGATCCGACACTTCCAGGTCCGTGTGTAATTGCATGTCTTTGCGTCTCTACGCATCACTCATTCTCTAATGAGATGGCTTTGTATAAATTTGGTCTTTCGGTGTGACCTTTAGCTCTTTGGGGTTAAAACATTTTGATAATATTGTCGCACAATATATCTTCATAGTATTATCCCACTGTGAACTACACCTAGTTTGATAACAAACTTCTTGACACAAATGCCCTCTTTTGCTGCTATAATAGCAGTCATATACTTAGCCTTTTGTTGTAGTATCTGTCACAATGTCTTAACTTTGGAAATCATCCAAATCCATTATGGAACTCACTTTCCATTATATTGTGCCACCCTTAGTTTAGATTGAGATAAACTTAATTTGTACTTTGTGACAAAACTAGTATCAATGTAGTACTTTTACAATGAACTAACCATCTATTAGTCACTTCTACAAATAATATATTCTTAGTTCTTTCAAAATATCATAAGAATATCCTTACTATCGTCCAATGATCATCTTATGAATCATTCTGGTATATGCTCATAATATTTATAGCATAGGACATATCTGGATTTGTACATATCACAGTATGATTGATATAAATACTCTTTGTGATTTCATACATCAAGTATCAATCTATACTTGATTATTTGTGTCACTTTACCAAATGTCAATACACTTGAATATATCATCAACATTGAACTTATTCAATCCTTTCTGTGTGACAAGAACCTCTCTTGTAGTTTCTATATTGAACTCATTCAATATCTTGTCTATGTACTTCTGGCACAACCATATTAGCGTCTATTGATGCCAAATATTTGGGTTTTGCCTAAGTCTTTCATCGGGATGAAATTCTTAATATGTGTTAATAAAAGATACATTATTTCCAATCAACAATATGTCTTCCACATAATGTATTAGAAACATGTCTTAGCGCTCCCACTTAATTTCTTGCAAATGCAAGCATCTTCATTGTCTCTGATGAAATTAAAATCTTTTAACAGTTTCATCATAGTGAAGATTCCAACTCCGCGATGCTCACTTTAACCATTGAAGTTTGCATATACTTTTAGCATCCTTTTGAATTAACAAAACCCTATGGACCGTGTTATGCACATGTCCTAGGTAACGATTCTATTAGAAGAATTTGTTTTGTTTATTCAACTACCATATAACAAATTATATGTAGTGGTTGCTACATTAATCCGTCTAGACTAAATATCACTATGAAAGATCAAATCTTGTCATAGTCAACCTTTGAACATTGTTGTGAACTCTTTCCCAACATGTCGAATATTTCATAGATGTGAAACATCCATGTCTACTTCTTTATAGATCCAAACACAACTGCAAGGTCTTACACCTTTTTCGAGGGTCCTTCAAGTTCAAAACTTGATTTCTCGTGTATGGAACTATCACGGATTTTATGGCTTCAAGCCATTTGACGGAGTCAGGGCCCATCATCGCTTCTTTGTATGTAGTCGGTTCATTATTCTCAAATAATGATTCAACCCTCAAATCTTGGTATTTGATTGTTCATCCGACCTACTTGTTTCAATAGGAACTTGGATCTCCGTGACCACAACCTTTGAGGTACGTGAACCATGAGCATTGTTGCCGCCTCCGGAACACTTTTCGGCGCTGCGCAACTCTGCACATACAGCTAAGGTTCTTTTAACCTTATCAAAGTTCTAATGTCCTCCCACTTAACTTTTCACGAAAAATTCCTTCTCAAAGAAACTTGACGTTTTAAGTGACAAACACTTTTGTCTCCGACGTTATGGAGGAGTACTTAACAGTTATTCGAAATAACATACAAAGACAGGTTCATCCGACTTTGGTTGCAAACATCTTTCTTATGTATAGCATACCAATGTTTAAGAAAGGACAACTTGGGTTTTATCCCAAACCATAACCTTATATGGTGTCATTTCAACGGATTATGATGGAGCTCTTTTCAGTGGAAAAACGGTAATCTCTAAAGCTTTTAATCTTTAAAATACAATGGCAGTTTTATGAATTACACCTTTCGATCTTACCATGTCAAACAAGGTTTAATTACATATCTCGAACGCTCCATACTCTTATGGTGTTTTGGGAAATGCAAATCCACGGAACGTTTCCTTAAATCTTAGGTATTATGCTAAACTTGTAACTCAAATATCTTCCTTTATGATCTTTATCATAAACTGTTTATATTCTTGTTACAATGATTTTGCACTTCATCTTGAAAGTCTTTGAACTTTTCAAGTGTTTCATACTTTATCCTTATTAAGTAAATATTCATATATTCACTCAAATTTTTGGAGAAAGCATATGAAGTTGAAATCCATCGCTCTTGACTACACATAATGGATTTCGTACAACAATATGTACAAGTTCCAATAAGCTAGTCATTCATTCCCTTTTGGCCTATGAACGAAGTTTTAATTATCTCTAGGAAAGTTTCACAAGCGTCATATGATCAAAAATCAGAAGACTCCAAAATTCCATCAACATGGAGTTTCTTCATGTTTTCTTTCAAATATAATTTAAACGGCGATGTCACTTCCTAAGTGATCTTTCAATCAATTTGTCTTTCGACATTTTTAGCACTAGTTTTATGGATGTGATGTCTCCAACGAGATTTGCGAATCATCCATCTTTTATGGATTACGGCAATTATTTGAACAATCCTTTTGTTCTCATAATACCTGATAAAACAAATCTTTGAAGGCAAGCTTTGATGTTTAACAAGCAACACAATAACCCTTTATTTTGTTCTTGATGAACATCATCACATATTCTTTTGCTAGTTACTTAGGCCATTGTAGTTCATGAATTGTGTTGTTTCGTATGACGATTCACACCAACAAATTCAGTATCAAATACTTAAGAACCACATTGTTTAACAAGCAAAGAATATAGCCATAACATGTATATCATCTATATACTTAAACTGAACGATTCTAGTCTTTTCTTTTCTGCCATATATTTATGAGATTATCTTTCAGTATTTCCTTTTCAGTTTGAAAGAATCTATCAACATCAATAGTGGAGTCATACATATGACATCTAGTCCAAAGCGTGTATAATTAAATACCAATGTCTTTGGACTTGCACTTTGAAGTAGATCACCATCATCAAATATTTGGTGTTCTTTCAAATTCCTTTCTTTAGTAATCTCTTGGTGTAGTAAACATTTTACCTACATCAAATATTCACCCTTATCATGGAATCGTCCATGATCAAGCTACTTTTAGCTTATAACGATGAATTATGAGTATAATGTTGCTATCCAAAACCTTTTGGAGGATTAGGACAACAAGTGTCTCCAACCTTTTTGCAAATTCTCATCAAATATGAGAACATGACTTTTGCCATATTATACTCTATCATGTTGCAACCAAAACTTCGTTTCAGATATCACAATATCTTCCACACATCATGGTTTCTGAAACAACTCTTTCAGATCCTAGATAACCTTGATATTAAGGGAATCCTTTGAATATCAAGAATCATGGATACAAACATGATACTTATATACTAACACTTGGAATTGTTACTCTTGATTTAATACTAATTATTAAACTTCATGGAGTAACCGGAACTTACTAAAAGTTTGCAATAGGACTTTTAAACTTTAGATTAACACTTCAAAACAATACGATACCAGTTCGTAAAGTAACTAACCAGAATTCTATAGTTCTATCATCTCAATTATAACTAAGCGCAAGGTGGTAAACGGATGCCAATGACTACAACAACTATGCAATTTCACTTTGATTTAGTTTATGATAAATTGAGTTCTAATTAATAATTAAATTAATCTAGGTGAACTCCCACTCAAAACAATATCCCTCACATTGTTTTAGTGATCACACGAACCAAATCCACCACATCAAAACCGATCATCACGAGAGTTGATATAGTTTCAATGGCGAACAATCGACATGTTCATCATATCTACTATATGATTCATGCTTTACCTTTCGGTGATCCGTGTTCCTGAGGCCATGTCTGTACATGCTAGGCTCGTCAAGATCAAACCTTAGCTACCGCATAAGCAAATCTGGCTTGCTTACGTTGTATTCACCCGCGGAATCAAAGACACCCGATCATCACGTGGTGCTTCGAAGCAGCAAGCTTTGGCAACGGTGCATACTAAGGGTGAACACTTTAGAACTTGAAATTTATGTGCATGAGGGATCATCTTATAATGCTACCGTCGTCTACTAAGCAATACAAGATGCATAAAGGATTAACATCACATGCAATTCATAATATGTGATATGATATGGCCTTTCTTCTTTGTGCTTCCGATCTTCATCTTCTAGCACGAACATGATCTCCATCATCACCGACATTGCATCAAGGTCAATAATGCTTGTCCATGGTTGTCGTCCACCGGCTTCAACTATTACAACTACTTTGAATAGACACGCGGGACTTAACAGAAATTAAAGACAACCATATGGCTCCTGCCGGTTGCCGACTTACAATAAGGAACATTGCATACATCATATATAATCACAATCATGGCCATATCACATCACTGCACACCCCTGCAAAACAAAGTTAGACGCCTCTACTTTCTTTGCATGTTTTACGTGGTTTGGGGCTGTTAATAAGTGTCGTTCTAACTTACGAACAAGAACCACAACATTGATACTAGCATTGTTGATTACCCGTTGTAAATTGGATCTTAACTATGCTAGGAGAAACAGGCACCCGCAAAGCCACTTATGCAATACAAGTTGCATGTCAAACGTGGAGCAAGTCTCATGAACGATGTCATGTAAGGTTAGCCCGGGCCGCTTCATCCCAACATACCGCAAGATGCAAAGTACACAAAAAGCAATCTACAATAAAAGCATCAACGCCCACAATGACCATTGTGTTCTACTCGTGCAACAGATCTACATATAGACACAGCTCTGATACCACTGTAGGGGTTCGTAGCATGGAAAACAAAAATTTTCTATCGCATACAAACAAACAAGCCAAGATCTATCTACTAGATTGTAGCAACGAGTCGATAGAGGAACTCACCCTCGAAGATTCCAAAGCGGTTAACGAGAGCAGATTCTCGTGGATGATGTAGTCGTACTCTTTCCGATCTCAAGATCGCGTAGACGATCCTTCCAGCGCCACGTTCCAGCAGCGCTCCCGCAGTCGGTCACACGTTCGGTACTCGACGAAGACCTTCCTCTCCCTTGTTCCAGCAGGCAGCGGAGGTTGTAGCACTCTCCTCGCGATTCCGGCAGCACAACGGCGTGGTACCGGAAGTAGAGGGGAGATCCCGCAGGGCTTCGCCTTAAGCCGGTGCGAGTATGGTGGAGCTTATGAGAGAGGCTATTAGTGGTCTAGTAATTAGACACACCAATTAGAAGGCTCTAAACCAATTAGAAGGCTCTAAACCGAATAGCTCTAAACCGGGGTCTAGATCTAGGGTTTAGTTTAGAGGATAGGAAACTTGTGTGTTGTGTCTAGAGGAGGAGGCCCTGCCCCTCCTCTTATAGGTGGGAGGGCCGGCGCCTAGAGGAGGAGTTCCTCCCCAACTCGGCCTAGGGAGGCGCGCCGGCCAAGGGGAGGAACTCCCCTCCAACTCGGCCTCCAACTCTCCTCCTCTTTCCACTTTCCGAAAACTGGCAGTTTGACCGAAAACTGGCAGTTTGACTTTTTCAATTAGGATTTGAATTAACCCTTTATTTCGGACAGCGAGAACACTTAGTACATGATGCAATCATTCCAACATGCAATGACACATTCATGTACCCCTTCCCCCCCGGAGTGCCGGACAATCCGGAACCTTCTAGAATATCCCCGATGAAAACACCGGAATCATTCCCGAACTCCGAAATGGGACTTTCCTTATATGAATCTTATTCTCCGGACCATTCCGGATCACCTCGTGATATCCCGGATCCCATCCGAGACTCCGAACAACATTCGGTCTCTTTCTCATAATACCATAACTACTCAAACAACGTCGAATCCTTAAGTGTGTCTCCCTACGGTTCGTGAATTATGCGGACATGATCGAGACACTTCTCCGAACAATAACCAATAGAGGAATCTGGAAATTCATATGGCTCCCACATATTTCTACGATTACTTTGCGATCGAATGAACCACTTACATACGATACCAATTTCCCTTTGTCTCACGATAGTTTACTTATCCGAAGTTTATGATCGTCGGTATCTCTGCATACCTAGTTCAACCTCGTTACTGATAAGTACTCTTTTCTCGTTCCCGTGATATGTGATCCCTTGTGACCATGTCACATGCTTGCAAGCTAATTGGATGACATTCCACCGAGAGGGCCCAGAGTATATCTATCCGTCATATGGATGGACAAATCCCATTCTTGATCCATGTGTTTCAACCAATACTTTCCGAACACTCAATGCCACTTTTATAGCCACCCTGTTACGGTGTGGTGTTTGATGACATCAAAGCATCCATCCAGTAAAGGTGATATGCATGATCTCATGGTCGAAGGAATTAGGTTACTATGTATCAGAAAGCATATAGCAATTGAACTATTGAAATGACTTGATCTTTATGCTACGCTTATCTATAGGAGTATGTCCATCACATCATTCTCCTAACGATATGATCCTGTTGTTAATAACATCTCTATGTTCATGATCAGGAAACCATGATCATATATTAACCAACAAGCTAGTTTAACAAGAGGCTTTACTAGGGACTCTTATTTTAGTTTACAAATCACACAAGTATTAATGTTTCCGGTTAATACAATTATAGCATGGTATGTAAACATTTATCATAAGTGTGAAGACATGATAATAACCACTTTATTATTGCCTCTTGGGCATATCTCCAACACATCACACTTTAGGTAGCCTTTGGCGATGTTAATAATTACCGCCAAGAGCGCATGACCTTTGAGGTGGTCCCCTTCAAGAGCGTATACCACATCATATTTGGCCGCGACATATTCCACACCTTCATGGCCAAACCATGCTTCGTCTACAATAAACTCAAGATACCCGGACCAAACGGTGTCATCACCGTATACAGAAGCTTTGCAAAGGCTAGGGACTGCGAGATTGGAGAAGCAGCCTACGCGGAAGCTGTCCTCTACAGCGACGAATTCAAGGAGATCCAAAGAAAGGAAAATGCCTCAGAGATGCCTGAGTCAAAGAAACATATTTCTGACTCCGCCCCAGTATTCAAGGCCGCCATTGGAACCAAGTCGGTGGAACTTGTGGTAGGCGATGCCTCCAAGACCACTGCCATTGGGACTAACCTGGATCCCAAATAGGAAAGCGTGCTCGTAGAGTTCCTCCATGATAATAGGGACATATTTGCCTGGCAACCCGCTGACATGAAAGGTGTACCTAGGGAACTTGTCGAGCACATCTTAAACATTGATCCAAAATGCAAACTAGTGAAGCAACCTCTACGACGCTTTGGAGATGAGAAAAGACGCGCCATAGGCAAAGAGATATCTAGGTTACTTAAGGCTAGTTTTATCCGAGAATTCCTTCACACCCAATGGGTGTCCAATCCTGTACTTGTCCCCAAAAAGGTAACCAAAGAATTAAGAATGTGCGTTGATTACACCATCTTGAACAAAGCATGCCCCAAAGATCCGTTTGCTTTGCCTCGCATTGACCAAGTCATTGACTCGACGGCTAGCTCAGAACTTTTATGTTTTCTCGATGCATACTCAGGATACCACCATATCAAGATGAGGAAGTCGGACCAATTGGCCACTTCGTTCACTACTCCCTACGGCACGTTTTGCTATGTTACGATGCCATTTGGGCTGAAAAACACAGGTGCTACGTACCAGAGGACAATGCAACGTTGCCTATACGATCAAATTGGTCGGAATGTTCACGCCTACGTGGACGATATAGCGGTGATGTCTAAAAAGTCAAATGACTTAATCTCTGTCTTAAAAGAAACGTTTGATAATCTCTGAAAATACAACATGATGCTTAACCCTAAGAAGTGCGTCTTCGGGGTTCCAGCTGGAAAATTGTTGGGCTTCATCGTTTCCCAGCACGGAATCAAGGTCAACCCGGAGAAAATCAAGGCCATCTTAAACATAAACCGTTCGACATGCCTAAAAGACATTCAACGACTAACAGGTTGTGTTGCAGTAGTTAGTCGATTTGTCAACCGACTTGGAGAGAAGGCTCTGCCGCTATACAAGTTGCTGAAGAAGGCGGACAAATTCACGTGGACGGACGAAGCAGATGCAGCACTGAAGCAGCTCAAGGAGATTCTTTCCTCAGCGCCTATCCTTGCAGCACCCGAGCCTGGAGAGCCCATGTTAATTTACATGGCGGCTACCAACCGGGTAATCAACATCGTCGTCGTGGTAGAGCGGAAGGAACCAGGCTATGAGCACGGAGTTTAATGACCAGTTTACTATGTAAGCGAGGTCTTGATGGAGTCCAAGCAGCGTTACCCGCACTGCCAAAAGATAGCTTATGGAGTATTCCTTGCTTCTCGGAAGCTGAGGCATTACTTTCAGGAGCACCCAATCACAGTGGTGAGCAAGACTCCACTGTCCGACATTATCAGCAACAGCGACGCTACGGGAAGGGTCGTGAAGTGGGGCATTGAACTTGCCGCCTTCGAGATCACCTACAAGAGACGCGACGCTATCAAATCACAAGCCTTGGCGAATTTTATTGCAGATTGGACGGAGATGCCAGATGCTACTCCGTTGCCGGAACCAGAATACTGGGTGATGCACTTTGACGGATCAAAGCTTCTCAACGGCTCGGGGGCTGGTGTACTGCTATAGTCACCAACTGGGGACAAGCTACACTATGTTCTGCAGATCCACTTCGAAGCTACGAACAACATGGCGGAGTATGAAACACTCATTCACGGATTACACGTAGCCAAGGATATTGGCATCAAGCGCATAGTTTGCTGTGGAGATTCTGACTTGGTTGCCTAGCAGGTGGTTGGCACCTGGAATGCGTGGAACCCTATGATGACGGCATATCGAGACGAAGTGGACAAGATAGCCAAGTGCTTCTTGGGCTATGAGGTCAAGTATGTACCTAGGGAGCAAAATGAGGCGGCTGATTTGTTGTCTAAGCTTGGATCAGGGCGCAAGCGAATTCCGCCATGAGTTTTCGTAGAGCATCTACGGGCACCATCCATGAAGGGAGCAGACATCGACAACCCGAATAGAGTTGACTCTTTCGTCCACATGGTGGCAAAGGTCCCTCCGGCTTGGAAAAAACCGCTCATGGAATATCTCGAACACAGAACTTTTCCCAACGACGAGGTCGAAAGACGGCAAATAGTACGTCGAGCAAAGGGCTATACCATAATCAATGTACAACTCTACAAAAGGATCACTACTGGTATATACCTTAAGTGTGTTTCCCAGCTAGAAGGTATTGAAATCCTACACGAAATCCATCTCGGAGATTGCGGGCATCACGCCGCTCCTCGATCGTTGGTCGCGAAAGCCTTCCAACAAGGACTCTACTGGCTGACCGCGAAGGCGGACGCCGATAAGCTGGTTGAGACATGCATGGGATGCCAGTATTATGCCCGACAACCACATGTTCCTGCTGAAGAATTGCGAACAATACCAATAACTTGGTCGTTTGCAGTCTGGGGGCTAGACATGGTGGGACCGTTACATACGGCACCATGTGGGTTTACGCATCTGCTAGTAGAATTTGATAAATTCACTAAATGGATATAAGCTAAACCCATTAGAAAGCTTGATGGGGCAACTGCCCTCAGGTTTGTCCAGGATCTAGTGGTGAGATTTGGTCTTCCACATAGCATTATCACCGACAACGGTAGAAACTTATCACTCGGAGAAGTGGAGGCATATTGTTGGGAGAAGGGCATCCGACTTGACCTTGCATCTGTGGCACATCCACAATCCAATGGTCAGGTTCAACGAGCCAATGGATTGATTCTGCAGGGAATAAAGCCATGTCTTGAGGCACCGCTACATAGAGCAGCTGGAGCCTGGGCGGAAGAATTATCATCTGTGCTGTGGAGTTTACGAACTACACCCAACAGATATACCGGCTACACCCCTTACTTCATGGTATATGGAGCAGAAGCCATCCTACCTTCCGACATACTTCACGATGCACCAAGGGTTGTCGCCTACGACGAAGTTGATGCTGAAGAATCCAGACGCCTAGATGTGGACCTTCTCGAGGAGGAGCGTGTTTTGGCATGCCAAAGATCCGCCATCTACCAGCAGAAGCTACGCAGCTACCATAGTCGCCGCGTTCGGCATCGCTCGTTTAAAGAGGGGGATTTGGTGCTCCGACTTAAGCAGAAGAAGTCACACAAATTATCCCCGCCATGGGAAGGACCGTTCATCATAAGCAAGGCGCTACTCAATGGGTCTTACTACCTCGTTGACAATCATGAACTGAAGGATAGACCCAACGAGGATCATAAGCGTAAGCGACGTGACCCGGATGATGACTACCCAGAGCTTGATCGGCCATGGAACATAGCACAGCTACGTCGTTTCTACACTTAGCATTTTTTATCTATTATGTACCTCTTATATGATCAATGAAATAAAGCTCTTTGGTTCACTCATATTTCTGAGTCTTTTACCTCCTTTAGTGTTCATTTTTTGGATCATATAAAACATTTATGCACAAGTTTTGCAATTGCACTTGTGAAAATTCCGCCTATGGGCGTTAGCTTAAGTTTTCTGGTCTACACGTTCTTTGTCGTTTTTATGTGGATTTTGGAGTAGTGACTTTCGGCACTTATTGTCGGCGATTTTGTGCTTAGGTTATTAACGGTGCCATTGGGCATCATCATCTGAGTGAATGGTTCCGACAACGAGTCTTTCGACTCCCGAAAAGTCAAGCATAAAAACTAAAGTAATGGATAAGCCAGCACTTGCTTAAAAAATATATACATGCTGGAAATAGTTCTTAAGTAGCAGGACATACAACATTGTTTTCCGCCTTAAGTTAATACATAGTTTTTCCGCATAACATGTTACAGATGAAACAAATATTACAAATTGTTTGTATTCCTCTGGCGCAAGCGACTTGGAACCAACATACCAGCAGTAGGAGAGTCACCCTCGAAGTCGCTAGTGTTGAGGGACTCGGAGGAGCGTTGGTCGCCGCCATCGATGGTGTTCATTGGCACAAAGACGTTAACGTCGACCAACTCGGCGACTCTGGTGTCATAACCCGCGAGTGATGACAAGATAGATTCATGGTCTATCTTTTGGCCTTCGTCATCTACGTCGGGGATACCAGAGGTTACCGTGTCGATGTCGGCATCCTCGTAGTGTGCCTTGACCATGGATAGCGCCATCCTCGCACCGGCCCGTGCACATGAAGCTTTCCAGCTTATAATACGCCCGGGGGCTCGGCGCATGATCTCCGAGAACTTCGTCATAGAGTCTAATGCCTTGATGTTGATCTGGAGGGGTTTGGCAATCTCTTTGGCCTGCGCGATGACGGTGTTGATGAAGTTGCCGGCAAGGACCATGCACTCTTTTGCCGGAGGAGGCGACCGGGTTAAACCCATAGGAGCTGCGAATTCCCGACAAAGGAGCACATGATTTCAAAAATTCAGAGTATTCAGACTACAGAAATCCAAGACGGAGAATCACTTACTAAAGATGTTGGCCTCAGCTTGCCAGAGGGTATCCGCCATGGAGTCCGGTTCTTGTTGGAGGAGCTTGTACGCTTCATGATGGCGGTGATTTTTGTTGGAGATATGCCCTAGAGGCAATAATAAATATAGTTATTATTATATATCTTTGTGTTTATGATAAATGTTTGCATTCATGCTATAATAGTATTAACAAGGAAACCATTAATACTTGTGTGATTTGTAAACTTAATTTGAAGTCCCTAGTATAGCCTCTATACTTCACTAGCTTGTTGGTTGATTGATGATGTGGTTTCTTTGTCATGAACATTGAGATGTTATCAACAACAAGATCATATCGTTAGGAGAATGATATGGTGGACATACTCCTATAGACAAGCGTAGCATAAAGATCAAGTCATTTCAATAGTTCAATTGCTATATGCTTTCTGATACATAGTAACCTAATTCCTTCGACCATGAGATCATGCATATCACCTTTACTGGATGGATGCTTTGATGTCATCAAACACCACACCGTAACAGGGTGGCTATAAAGGTGGCATTGAGTGTTCGGAAAGTATTGGTTGAAACACATGGATCAAGAGTGGGATTTGTCCATCCACATGACGGATAGATATTCTCTGGGCCCTCTCGGTGAAATGTCATCCAATTAGCTTGCAAGCATGTGACTTGGTCACAAGGGATCACATATCATGGGAACGAGAAAAGAGTACTTATCAGTAACGAGGATGAACTAGGTATGCAGAGATACCGACGATCATAACCTCGGATAAGTAACATATCGTGAGACAAAGGGAAATTGGTATCGTATGTAAGTGGTTCATTCGATCGCAAAGTAATCGTAGAAATATGTGGGAGCCATATGAATTTCCAGATTCCTCTATTGGTTATTGTTCGGAGAAGTGTCTCGATCATGTCCGCATAATTCACGAACCGTAGGGAGACACACTTAAGGATTCGACGTTGTTTGAGTAGTTATGGTATTATGAGAAAGAGACCGAATGTTGTTCGGAGTCTCGGATGGGATCCGGGATATCACGAGGTGATCCGGAATGGTCCGGAGAATAAGATTCATATAAGGAAAGTCCCGTTTCGGAGTTCGGGAATGATTCCGGTGTTTTCATCGGGGATATTCTAGAAGGTTCCGGATTGTCCGGCACTCCGGGGGGGAAGGGGTACATGAATGTGTCATTACATATTGGAATGATTGCATCATGTACTAAGTGTTCTTGCTGTCCCAAATATAGGATTAAATTGAATCCTAAAACAGAAAAGTCAAATGTCCAGTTTGAAAGTCAAACTGCCAAAACAAGAAACTGTGGGAAACAAGCAAGAGGAGTTGGAACCAACCTGGAGGAGGAGTTGGACTCCTCCAGGCCGGCGCCCAGCCCTAGGCCGAGTTGGGGAGGGACTCCCTCCCTCCCCTGGCGCGCCCACACCCTCCCACCTATATAAGGAGGGGCAGGGCTCCCCTCCTAGACACACAAGTTTCCTATCCTCTAAACTAAACCCTAGATCTAGACCCCGGTTTAGAGCTATTCGGTTTAGAGCCTTCTAATTGGTTTAGAGCCTCTAATTGGTGTGTCTAATTACTAGACCACTAATAGCCTCTCTCATAAGCTCCACCATACTCGCACCGGCTTAAGGCGAAGCCCTGCGGGATTTCCCCTCTACCTCCGGTACCACGCCGTTGTGCTGCCGGAATCGCGAGGAGAGTGCTACAACCTCCGCTGCCTGCTGGAACAAGGGAGAGGAAGGTCTTCGTCGAGTACCGAACGTGTGACCGACTGCGGGAGCGCTGCGGGAACGCGGCGCCGGAAGGATCGTCTACGCGATCTTGAGATCGGAAAGAGTACGACTACATCACCCACGAGAATCTGCTCTCGTTAAACACTTTGGAATCTTCGAGGGTGAGTTATCCCATCGACTCGTTGCTACAATCTAGTAGATAGATCTTGGCTTGTTTGGTTGTATGCGATAGAAAATTTTTGTTTTCCATGCTACGAACCCCTACAGTGGTATCAGAGCCGTGTCTATATGTAGATCTGTTGCACGAGTAGAACACAATGGTCATTGTGGGCGTTGATGCTTTTATTGTAGATTGCTTATTGTGTACTTTGCATCTTGCGGTATGTTGGGATGAAGCGGCCCGGGCTAACCTTACATGACATCGTTCATGAGACTTGCTCCACGTTTGACATGCAACTTGTATTGCATAAGTGGCTTTGCGGGTGCCTGTTTCTCCTAGCATAGTTAAGATCCAATTTACAACGGGTGATCAACAATGCTAGTATCAATGTTGTGGTTCTTGTTCGTAAGTTAGAACGACACTTATGGAAAGCCCCAAACCACGTAAAATATGCAAAGAAAGTAGAAGCGTCTAACTTTGTTTTGCAGGGGTGTGCAGTGATGTGATATGGCCATGATTGTGATTATATTTGATGTATGCAATGTTCCTTATTGTAAGTTGGCAACCGGCAGGAGCCATATGGTTGTCTTTAATTTCTGTTAAGACCTGCGTGTCTATTCAAAATAGTTGTAATAGTTGAAGCTGGTGGACGACAACCATGGAGAAGCGTCATTGACCTTGATGCTATGCCGGTGATGATAGAGATCATATTCGTGCTTGAAGATGGAGATCGGAAGTACAAAGAAGAAAGGCCATATCATATCACATATTATGAATTGCATGTGATGTTAATCCTTTATGCATCTTGTATTGCTTAGTAGACGACGGTAGCATTATAAGATGATCCCTCATGCACATAAATTTCAAGTTCTAAAGTGTTCACCCTTAGTATGCACCGTTGCCAAAGCTTGCTGCTTCGAAGCACCACGTGATGATCGGGTGTCTTTGATTCCGCGGGTGAATACAACGTAAGCAAGCCAGATTTGCTTATGCGGAAGCTAAGGTTTGATCTTGACGAGCCTAGCATGTACAGACATGGCCTCAGGAACACGGATCGCCGAAAGGCAAAGCATGAATCATATAGTAGATATGATGAACATGATGATTGTTCGCCATTAAAACTATATCAGCTCTCGTGATGATCGGTGTTGATGTAGTGGATTTGGTTCATGTGATCACTAAAACAATGTGAGGGATGTTGTTTTGAGTGGGAGTTCACCTAGTTTAATTTCATTAATTAATTTGAACTCAATTTGTCATAAACTTAGTCTAAACTATTGCAAATATGTTGTAGATCAATGGCAGCCCCTACCATCAATTTTAATGCGTTCCTAGAGAAAGAAAAGTTGAAAAACAATGGAAGCAACTTCGCGGATTGGTTCCGCAATTTGAGGATTGTCCTCACAGCTGGTAATTTGACCTATGTGCTGGATGCACCGCTAGGTGACCCACCTGCAGCTGATGCTACCGATGAAGTAAAGAATGTTTACCTTGCTCGGAAGAATCAGTACTCCATAGTTCAGTGTGCTATCTTGTATGGTTTAGAATCGGAGCTTCAGAAAAGGTTTGAAGAGTCAGATCCATATGATATTGTCGAGGATCTCAAATTAATCTTTGAGACTCATGCGGCAATTGAAAGTTATGAAGCTTCTGAAAAGTTCTTTAACTGCAAGATGGAAGAGGGTAGCTCCGTCAGTGAGCATGTGCTTAAGATGTCTGGGCACGCAAATAAACTTCAAAGTTTGGGTATAGTGATTCCTAATACTTTGGGAGTTTACCGCATCCTCCAATCACTACCACCAAGTTACAAGAACTTTGTGATGAACTACAACATGCAGAACATGAACAAAGAGTTGCCAGAACTATTTGCTATGTTAAAATCTGCAGAAGTGGAGATCAAGAAAGAGCACCAAGTGTTGATGGTCAATAAGACCACCAAATTCAAGAAAGGCAAGTCTAAGCAAAAGGGACACTTCAAGAAGGGTGGTAAGAAAGTTACCACGCCGACGAAGAAGACCAAGGCTGGACCTAAACCTGAAACTGAGTGCTTTTACTGCAAGGGAGAAGGTCACTGGAAGCGGAATTGCCCAAGGTACTTGGCGGATTTGAAGAACGGCAACATCAAGAAGAAAGGTATATCTGATATACATGTTATTGATGTGTATCTCACTAGTACTCGTAGTAGTGCCTGGGTATTTGATACTGGTTCGGTTGCTCATATTTGTAACTCGAAACAGGAGCTGCAGAATAAACGGAAGCTAGTGAAGAACGAGGTGACGATGCGCGTAGGAAACGGATCAAAGGTTGATGTGATCGCGGTCGGCACGCTACCTCTTCATCTACCATCGGGATTAGTTTTATACTTAAATAATTGTTATTTGGTGCCTGCATTAAGCATGAACATTATATCAGGATCTTGTTTATTGCGAGACAGTTACTTGTTTAAATCCGAGAATAATGGTTGTTCGATTTATATGAGTAATGTGTTTTATGCACATGCACCTTTGATAGATGGTCTATTCATATTGAATCTCGATAGTAGAAATACACATATTAATAACATTGAGGCTAAACGTTTGAAATCAAGCGATAATTTGACCTATATGTGGCACTGTCGTCTTGGTCACATTGGAGTGAAGCGTATGAAGAAACTCCATTCCGATGGACTTCTTGAATCACTTGATTTTGAATCACTTGAAAGATGCGAAGCATGTCTGATGGGTAAAATGACTAAGACTCCATTTTCTGGTATGATGGAGCGAGCTACGGACTTATTGGAAATCATACATACCGATGTGTGTGGTCCAATGAGTGTAGCATCGCGCAGTGGTTATCGTTATGTTCTTACCTTCACGGATGACTTGAGTAGATATGGGTATATCTATTTCATGAAACATAAGTCCGAAACTTTCGAGAAGTTTAAGGAGTTTCAAAGTGAGGTAGAGAATCAACGTAACAAGAAGATTAAATTTCTACGTTCTGATCGTGGAGGTGAATATCTAAGTTACGAGTTTGGCGAGCATTTGAAGAAATGTGGAATACTTTCGCAGTTGACACCGCCGGGAACACCACAGCGTAATGGTGTGTCTGAACGTCGTAATCGAACCCTCTTAGATATGGTTCGTTCTATGATGTCACTTACAGATTTACCGCTAACATTTTGGGGTTATGCATTAGAAACAGCCGCATTCACTTTAAATAGGGCACCATCTAAATCCGTTGAAACGACACCATATGAATTATGGTTTGGGAAGAAACCTAAATTGTCGTTCCTTAAAGTTTGGGGATGCGAAGCCTATGTAAAGAAGTTACAGCCGGACAAACTTGAACCCAAAGCGGAAAAATGCGTCTTCATAGGATACCCGAAGGAAACTATTGGGTATACCTTCTATCATAGATCCGAAGGCAAAATCTTTGTTGCCAAGAATGGATCCTTTCTAGAGAAGGAATTTCTCTCGAAAGAAGTGACTGGAAGGAAAGTAGAACTCGACGAGGTTGTCGAACCTTCTCTCGAAATTGCGAGTAGCGCAGCACCGGAAGAAGTTCCTGTGGTGCCTGCACCAATAAGAGAGGAAGCTAATGATAGTGATCATGAAACTTCGGTTGAAGTTGCTACAGAGCCTCGGAGGTCAACGAGAACTCGTACCACTCCAGATTGGTATGATTCCGTTATGAATGTCATGTTGGTGGACAACACCGATGACCCCGAGACATATGAGGAAGCGATGATGAGCCCAGATTCCAATAAATGGCAAGAAGCCATGAAATCCGAGATTGGATCCATGTACGAAAACCAAGTATGGACTTTGGTGGACTTACCGGATGGCCGGAAGGCTGTCGAGAACAAATGGATTTTCAAGAAGAAAACAGATGCTGATGGTAATGTTACTGTCTATAAAGCTCGACTTGTCGCAAAAGGGTTTCGACAAATTCAAGGAGTTGACTACGATGAGACTTTCTCACCGGTAGCGAAGCTAAAGTCTGTGAGGATTATGTTAGCAATCGCTGCATATTATGATTATGAGATATGGCAGATGGATGTCAAAACAGCATTCCTCAATGGAGACATTGATGAAGAGTTGTATATGATACAACCCAAAGGTTTTGTCGATCCTAAAGATGCTAACAAGGTATGCAAGCTTCAACGGTCCATCTATGGATTGAAGCAAGCATCCCGAAGTTGGAATCAACGTTTTGATAAGGTAATCAAAAGTTTTGGTTTTATACAAACTTATGGAGAAGCTTGTATTTACAAGAAAGTGAGTGGGAGCTCTGTAGCATTCTTAATACTGTATGTGGATGACATATTGTTGATTGGGAATGATGTAGACCTTCTTAATAGTGTCAAGGAATATTTGAATAATAGTTTTTCAATGAAGGATCTTGGCGAAACAGCTTACATATTAGGCATAAAGATTTATAGAGATAGATCGAAACGCCAAATATCATTGTCACAAAGTACATATTTAGACAAAGTTCTAAAGAAGTTTGGAATGGAAGAAAGCAAGAAAGGGTTCTTGCCCATGTTGCCCAATACGACCTTGAGTAAAACTCAAAGTCCGACATCGGCAGAAGATAGAGAAAGGATGAGTAAGACTCCCTATGCCTCAGCCATAGGATCTCTAATGTATGCCATGCTATGTACTAGACCCGACATCGCATATGCTGTTAGTTTAACTAGCAGATATCAAAGTGATCCAGGAGTGGATCATTGGACAGCGGTCAAAAACATCCTTAAGTACTTGAGAAGAACTAAGGATATGGTTCTTTCTTATGGAGGTGATGAACAGCTCGTTGTTAATGGTTACACCGATGCTAGTTGGAACACCGATCCAGATGATTCTAAATCACAATCTGGATACGTATTTATTTTGAATGGTGCAGCAGTTAGCTGGAGGAGTGCAAAGCAAAGCGTTGTGGCGAGATCTTCAACTGAATCGGAATACATGGCTGCTTCGGAGGCTTCACAAGAAGCGATATGGATGAAAGAGTTCATTACAGAGCTGGGTGTGGTTCCTAGTGCGCTGGACCCAATGTCTATCTACTGTGATAACATGGGCGCCATAGCCAATGCGCAAGAACCAAGGTCACACAAGAAGCTGAAGCATATCAAGCTGCGTTTTCACGCTATTCGAGAACATATCCAGGATGGGGATATAAAGATTTGCAAAGTACACACAGATCTGAATGTGGCGGATCCGTTGACTAAACCTCTCCCGAGGGCAAAACATGACCAACACCAAACTGCCATGGGTGTTCGGTATATTACCATGTAATCTAGATTAGATGACTCTAGTGCAAGTGGGAGACTGTTGGAGATATGCCCTAGAGGCAATAATAAATATAGTTATTATTATATATCTTTGTGTTTATGATAAATGTTTGCATTCATGCTATAATAGTATTAACAAGGAAACCATTAATACTTGTGTGATTTGTAAACTTAATTTGAAGTCCCTAGTATAGCCTCTATACTTCACTAGCTTGTTGGTTGATTGATGATGTGGTTTCTTTGTCATGAACATTGAGATGTTATCAACAACAAGATCATATCGTTAGGAGAATGATATGGTGGACATACTCCTATAGACAAGCGTAGCATAAAGATCAAGTCATTTCAATAGTTCAATTGCTATATGCTTTCTGATACATAGTAACCTAATTCCTTCGACCATGAGATCATGCATATCACCTTTACTGGATGGATGCTTTGATGTCATCAAACACCACACCGTAACAGGGTGGCTATAAAGGTGGCATTGAGTGTTCGGAAAGTATTGGTTGAAACACATGGATCAAGAGTGGGATTTGTCCATCCACATGACGGATAGATATTCTCTGGGCCCTCTCGGTGAAATGTCATCCAATTAGCTTGCAAGCATGTGACTTGGTCACAAGGGATCACATATCACGGGAACGAGAAAAGAGTACTTATCAGTAACGAGGATGAACTAGGTATGCAGAGATACCGACGATCATAACCTCGGATAAGTAACATATCGTGAGACAAAGGGAAATTGGTATCGTATGTAAGTGGTTCATTCGATCGCAAAGTAATCGTAGAAATATGTGGGAGCCATATGAATTTCCAGATTCCTCTATTGGTTATTGTTCGGAGAAGTGTCTCGATCATGTCCGCATAATTCACGAACCGTAGGGAGACACACTTAAGGATTCGACGTTGTTTGAGTAGTTATGGTATTATGAGAAAGAGACCGAATGTTGTTCGGAGTCTCGGATGGGATCCGGGATATCACGAGGTGATCCGGAATGGTCCGGAGAATAAGATTCATATAAGGAAAGTCCCGTTTCGGAGTTCGGGAATGATTCCGGTGTTTTCATCGGGGATATTCTAGAAGGTTCCGGATTGTCCGGCACTCCGGGGGGGAAGGGGTACATGAATGTGTCATTACATATTGGAATGATTGCATCATGTACTAAGTGTTCTTGCTGTCCCAAATATAGGATTAAATTGAATCCTAAAACAGAAAAGTCAAATGTCCAGTTTGAAAGTCAAACTGCCAAAACAAGAAACTGTGGGAAACAAGCAAGAGGAGTTGGAACCAACCTGGAGGAGGAGTTGGACTCCTCCAGGCCGGCGCCCAGCCCTAGGCCGAGTTGGGGAGGGACTCCCTCCCTCCCCTGGCGCGCCCACACCCTCCCACCTATATAAGGAGGGGCAGGGCTCCCCTCCTAGACACACAAGTTTCCTATCCTCTAAACTAAACCCTAGATCTAGACCCCGGTTTAGAGCTATTCGGTTTAGAGCCTTCTAATTGGTTTAGAGCCTCTAATTGGTGTGTCTAATTACTAGACCACTAATAGCCTCTCTCATAAGCTCCACCATACTCGCACCGGCTTAAGGCGAAGCCCTGCGGGATTTCCCCTCTACCTCCGGTACCACGCCGTTGTGCTGCCGGAATCGCGAGGAGAGTGCTACAACCTCCGCTGCCTGCTGGAACAAGGGAGAGGAAGGTCTTCGTCGAGTACCGAACGTGTGACCGACTGCGGGAGCGCTGCGGGAACGCGGCGCCGGAAGGATCGTCTACGCGATCTTGAGATCGGAAAGAGTACGACTACATCACCCACGAGAATCTGCTCTCGTTAAACACTTTGGAATCTTCGAGGGTGAGTTATCCCATCGACTCGTTGCTACAATCTAGTAGATAGATCTTGGCTTGTTTGGTTGTATGCGATAGAAAATTTTTGTTTTCCATGCTACGAACCCCTACAATTTTGCTCATCAGCAGCTTTCTTCTGCTCTTTCAAGATAGCAATTTCCTCCTTCAAGCGGTTCATCTCCTTGGTGGCGGAGTCCTGCAAGGCTTTCGTTGATTCTTTATGCATCTCAGCATGTCCTTCCTCTCCTGCTTTTGGATCTTGTTCTCGCTATCCAGCTGCTGAATATGCTTGGATTGCTCGACAATATCCTTAGACTTGGCAATGGTTTCTGCATGTCAGAGAAATAACAGTACACAGTGAGTACTCGGAGAATGTGGGCGCAAAACCAAGTCGGAATTTGAAATAGAAAGGAAAACAGACGCTTGCTCTTGGTGATCTATTCCTTCAAGAAGGAAGTTTTACCCTTTTCAGCTTGAAAGTCCACGCGCATCTTTTGGTACTTGTCGTTGGCCATGCCCCTCCGAGAATTCTCATTCTATGGAAAGAAGAAAGTTAATCGTTGTTTGGTCTACTTGGAGAATCTAGCCGGAAAATTTCCACCTAGACGCTCGGGGGCTACAACAAGAGTTTTTAACTTAGCAATATGCTTAGTCTTTCTTTAAGCATCTGAAATGGATCGTATGGGCACCTAGAGGGGGGTGAATAGGTGCTAACCAATTTTTAATACCTTTTCAATTTTAGGCTTGACACAAAGTAAATTCTCTAGATATGTAACTACGAGAATTTCCCTATATGCAACCCTAGCTACTAAGCACGTAAAGAGAGGAGCGAAGGAACCGTAGTGGAGCAAGCGGAGACACCGGGATTTGTTTTACTGCAGTTCCTTCCTTGTTAAGGGAAGTACATCTGCGTTGGAGGGGTGGGCGGTTCTAAGACCACCACGCCACAATAGGCCTCACCCTATTCTCCGATGGATCTCGCCACGAGAGGCCTGATCCACCTTCTCCACTATTGGATCCCTTCAAGGCGGGAACCGGTGCCTTTTACAATGCTACCGGGGCACACACCCACAACTGAATTTGGGGCTCCCGGGATGACAACAAGCTGTCACAAGAACAAGGTTTATCAATATAAACAAAACAAGGATCTAGGTATTTGCAAGAAATACTAGATCGGTGATTCTCCAAATGAATGGATTGGAGATGAAGCGCTTGATTGCTGATGATGAGGATAGAGTTCTCCTCCTTCGATTCCCCAAGGGACGGGGCCTTTGGGTGGATCTAGGTGGAGCTCTCTTGGATGAAGGTTGCAGATCAGATCTAGTCTTTTTCGAATGAATCAAGAGATCTGGCAGGAAGGGGAAGGCTGTCTTAAATACCCCCTCCCCAGATCTGGCTGTTGAGCAACTTTGGGGGCGGATTATCCGCCCCCCACTAGGGGCGGATTATCCGACCCCTGGGAAAACTTCGCCCCAAGGGCGGATATTCCGGGAGAAAATCCGCCCCCTCTCTGGGGCTGGAGCCTGTGGAAACTTGGTGAAGATCTTGGGTGGGCGGATATTCCGGCCCCCTCCTAGGGCGGATTATCCGGCCAAGCCGAAAAGTCCGGCCAACACTCCGCCCCCTTTCTGGGCTTGCGCCTGCTTGGGAAGAGGGAGGGGCAGATTATCCGCCCCTGGTGGGGGCGGATTATCCGCCCCCCAAAGGCAGATACTTTTACCTTTTTCTTAGAGAGAGCTGCAACACTTCAACACACATTAAAATAATCCTTGATATTGTTATCTAACACATAAAACACTAGGGATTAAGAAATGTTCTTTCAATCTCCCCCTTTTTGGTGTAAGATGACAATACTAGGATTTGCAATGAAACCGGCTAACGCCACCTTAAAATGAAAGACGCTCCCCCTAGATGAAACAAGGTCATACCACCGAGATGTGATTATAGCCAAAGAAAATAATTAGCTTGATAGCCTCCAAGCACATCCCAACAATACTGATGCATACATTAGATAATCCCATGATTCCATATGCCATCAAATATGCTCCATAGATAAATCCAGAATTCCATGAATACCAAACATAGTACCAAACAGTGGAGCACGACATAGTCTTACATAATCCAAGCACAAATAGAAAATAAGTTCACGCACAAGCAACCAAATAAAAACAACGAAAAGATAAGTGCTTGCGCCCGACCCTTGCAAATCCACGAGACCTAATAGAACTACTTCTCCCCCTTTGGCATCGAAACGCCAAAAAGTAAGAAGAGCGATGGTTTAGAGCAAGAATAGATGGTACTACACACCCAAATTTGCAAGAATCAAATCAAACAAAAGCCAAAGTTGAGTGTGTTTTCCATAAGAACAAGAAATATGCAAGAGAATCCAAAGAGAGCCATTAGAAACCAACTCTTCTCAAGGAAGAGGGCGGTGGTCGAAGCCACCATGTTGGAGCGCATGGCATGACACTGCGAAGATGTATCTTGAGTTCAAAACCAATGCTCATCGATGACCCACATATCACAAAATGATATTAAGGGAAATGATTTTACTTGCGTTCGGCATTATGGGGGGAGGGTTAGCCCAATCAATTAGGACCACACTCCCCCTATGTCTATGTCCGCATCTAAACCAAATACATGAATAAGAGCGAGTGTGCAAGGGTAGTCAAGCCAAACTCCTTGAATCTATGATATTTAGCTCATTCCTCAAATAACAAAATCTTGCTTCATCAAGGGGCTTCGTGAAAATATCAGCAAGTTGGTTCTTCGTGCTCACAAAGGACAGGGCAATATCACCACGAGCAACATGATCCCGAATGAAGTGGTTGCGAATCTCTATATGTTTTGTTCTTGTATGCTGCACGGGATAGTAAGCAATTTTGATAGCACTTTCATTGTTACATAATAGAGGCACTTTGTCACAATTGACACCATATTCCTTTAAAGTTTGCCTCATCCATAATAATTGTGTACAAGAACTTGCAGCAGCAACATATTCAGCTTCGGCGGTTGAGAGTGAAATACAATTCTGTTTCTTTGAAGACCAACACACTAGAGACTTGACCAAGAATTGACATGCACCAGAAGTTGATTTTCTATCATCTTTGTCACCAGCCCAATCTGAATCATTGTAACCACATAGAGAAAAACTTGAACCCTTGGGATACCATAACCCAAAATTCGGGGAATGAACCAAATATCTGAAGATTCGTTTGACCGCCACTAAGTGGCTTTTTTTAGGAGCGGCTTGGTACCTTGCACACACTCCTACACTTAACACGATATTGGGCCTAGATGCGCAAAGGTAAAGGAGAGAGACGATCATGGATCGGTATACCTTCTCGGTCCACGTCTTTACCCTTGGGATTGAGTTCAAGATGACACTTTGTTTGCATTGGAGTAGCAACGCCATTGAGATCCGTCATCTTGAACCTTTTGAGCATGTCTTGGATGTACTTACCTTGATTAATAAAGGTTCCCTCTCTAAGTTGTTTGATATCGAATCCAAAAAGAACCTCAACTCACCCATCATAGACATCTCAAACCTGTCAGTCATAAGCTTTGAAAATTCATCGTTAAAAGCTTGGTTAGTAGATCCAAAAATAATGTCATCTACATAAAGTTGACATACAAAAAGCTCCCCATTAACCTTCTTAATAAAAAGAGTGGGATCGATTTTCCCAACTTTGAATCCACGGTCTAACAAAAGCTCTTTCAGGTGCTCATACCACGCACGTGGGGCTTGTTTAAGGCCATAGAGCGCCTTATCGAGTTTGTAGACATGGTTCGGAAATTTGGGTTCCTCAAAACCCGGGGGCTGCTTGACGTATACTAACTCATGTAGATGACCATTAAGAAATGCACTCTTAACATCCATTTGCTGTAATTTAAAATTATGATGGGCTGCATATGCAAGAAGGATACAGATGGACTCAAGACGAGCCACAGGAGCATAAGTCTTGCCAAAATCAATTCCTTCCACTTGAGAGAATCCTTGAGCCACGAGTCTTGCTTTATTCCTCACAACAATTCCATTTTCTTCTTGTTTGTTCTTGAAGATCCACTTGGTGTCGATAACATTGCGGCAATCCTTGGGTTTCTCTACGAGCTTCCAAACTTTGTTGCGTTCGAAGTTATTTAACTCTTCATGCATTGCAACAACCCAATCGGGATCTTCAACAGCATCAAAGACCTTCGGTTCAACCATGGAAATGTGAGCTTGATGATCACAAAAGCTTGCAAGTTCTCTTCTAGTAGACACCCTTCTTCATAGATCACCAATAACCTTGTCAAGAGTGTGACCCCTTATTTCAAGGTTCCGATCAGCACGAGCCTTGCGACGAGCCTCAATGTCCTTATTGTTTCTAGAAGGAGTTGATTCAGTATTTGTATCCTTGTCTTGACCACTGCCTTGCCCTTGATCTTGATCGGAGTTAACAACAGGACGTTGCTGCAGAATTTGTTCTTCAGGGATGGATAATCCGCCCCTTGGAGGGGTCGGACTATCTGGCCTAGGAGATGAAGCACCGGTGCCTTCTTCTTGAGGGTGCCTGACATAACTGGGAGAACCAGAGCCGGATAATCCGCCCTCGGGGGCCGGAGAATCCGGCCTGGGAACTTCTTGTCTACTGTCTTCTTCTTCGGATCCCCTGGAACAAGTTGGAGTGCCAGGGGCGGATTGTCTGCCCCTTGGAGGGGGTGGATAGTCCGGCCTGGGACTACCATCTCGTCCAGGAGACTGATGATCTTCAGCAGGTTGCGGTGTCGGTGCAGAGTTTTCTCCAACAGTATGAGCTTGTTGATCTTGTGAAGATGAGGTCTCCACTTGAGTGGAGCATTGTCCTTCCCGATGCGCCACAAGGGGTTCCTCAATGGGGCGGAAAAATCCCACGCCCATTATTCTTATGGCATCTTGGGGTATTTCAACATCTGCATCACAAACATCAACTTGCCCTACAAAGGAACCATTATTTTCATCGAATTCCACACTACAAGATTCTACAACAATCCCAGTGAGCTTGTTGTAGACTCTATAAGTGTGGGATTCAGCACCGTAACCAACAAAAATACCTTCTAAAGCCTTGGACTCAAATTTAGACAAGCGGACACCTTTAATAAGAAATAAACACTTACACCCGAATACTCTGAAGTATGAGATGTTGGGCTTGTTACCGGTAAGTATTTCATAAGGAGTCTTGTCCAAAATCTTTCGGAGGTAGAGCCGGTTCGATGAGTGACAAGCAGTGGATATGGCTTCAGCCCAAAAATTGTAAGGAGACTTGAATTCAGCCAGCATTGATCTAGCCATATCCATCAAAGTCCGGTTCTTCCTCTCGGCTACACCATTTTTTGAGGGGTGTACGCAGCGGAATATTGATGGTCTAATACCCTCATCGCTAAGAAACTCATTCAAAGTGTAGTTTTTGAATTCGGAGCCGTTGTCACTTCTTATTGCCAAGATAGGAACACTGCGTTGACGTTGAACTTCATTGGCAAAGTCAATGACTGTTTGTTGAGTCTCACTCTTTAGCTTGAATAAATAGACCCATGTATATCTTGAGTAATCATCGATAATGACCAAACAATATTTCTTCCCACCAAGACTTGCATGAGAAGGATGACCAAATAAATCCACACGAAGTAATTCCAAGATCCTCTTTGAAGACACAATAGTCTTCCTCTTGTGGGGAGAGTCATGCATTTTGCCTCCAACACAAGCCCTGCAAACACGATCTTTGGCAAAGGAGACATTGTCTTTTAGTCCAAGGATGTGGCCACCCTTGTGGAGACTTTGAAAAGTTCTCATGTTGACATGGGCTAAATGGCGATGCCACAACCATCCCACATCGGCCTTTCCGAATAGACACATCGGACCCGAAGTGGTTTTCCCCGAGAAGTCCACCACATACAAGTCATTTTCGACGTACCCAACGAAAGCGACCTTTAGAGACTTGATCCACAAGAGTACCACCAAATCATCATCGATAAAAACAGAAAAACCCATCTTGCCAAGAGCACGAACAGAAATAAGGTTGTAATCGAGGGTCTCAACAAGCATGACGTCCACGAGAGAGATATCGTGGGCAACCACAACCTTGCCAAGACCCAGTACCTGAGATTTAGACTTATCACCGTAGGAGACTGTAATATTATCATGATTTGGACGCATCTCCATGATGATCTCCTTGCTTCCGGTCATATGACTAGTGCATCCACTATCCAACACCCATTTCGACCCACCGGAAGCATAGCCTTGCAAGAGAATTACTTCTTGGTTTTAGGTACCCATTTTTCAGTGGGTCCTTTCATGTTAGTAACAAGGGTCTTTGGGACCCAAATAGACCAGGCAATATATTCATCAAAGGGACCGACATAATAAGCATAAACATCGCCATAATCATCACAAAAGAGTTCATAATTTGGATTGTGAGACCCTGCAAAACAAATATTGTTAGTCTTGTCTTTTGTGACATTCTTCTCAGCGGTGCTTGTCTTTGATTGCACATTCTTGGTCTTGTTCTTCTTGTTTTTATTTTTCTTTGACTTGGTGACATACCCAAGTCCCTCTTTACCATGATTTGACCTTTGCTTGCCAAGGACTTCATCAAGCACAGCCTTATCCTTAGGAGTGATGTCCTTGATCACTTCTTTTTCCACACTAGCATTTTCCTTGTGGCTATATGTTGAGTTGGATGAGCTAGGAACATCATATTTGGCCAATCGACTTTGAAGCTGATCATGTGACTCATTGAGGATGGAGAAATCATTTTTCAACGCCTTGTGAGCATTGTCAAGTTTCTCCAATTCCTCGGAGAGTCTATCATGAGCAGCCCCAAAGTCAATCTTTTCCTTCATTAGCTTCTTTGCTTTGGTGACTACATTGTCACGTTCCTTAACAAGTTTAGTCACAATTTCTTCATGTGACTCTTCAATGGACTCAAGCCTCTCTTCAAGAGAGACCCGAGCTTCTTCTTCTTCCTCAAGAGCATTTTTTAAGGATGCAATTTCCATTGCATCCTCCCTTTCAATTCTGCCCTTTTCTTCGAGAAGATCTTCATTTTGGTCCACCTGATCCATAAGAGATTCAAAACGAACTTTGTGCTCACCTTGAAAGTTAATGTAGAAGTAATCCAAAGCAATAATCTCTTCTTTAACCTTAAGACTAGTAGGATCATCCATGTCAATCATAGCCTTAGAAAAAGAAGAGTTAGAAGTCGTTACCTCAGAGCTTCTTGCCATGAGACAAGTAGCATTCTTGTTGATGATGTTTTCGTTCGGAGAGTTGAAGAGAGATGTTGATGTATATGTGGTGGCTATAGCAGACACTTCTTGAGAGCTATTGTCCTCATCCTCATCTTCACTTCCCGATGAATATTCTTCTTGAGCCACAAGAACAATCTTCGGTTGCTTCTTGAAGGGAGCATTCTTATTTACAAACGGTTTCTTGCGTGGAGCCTTTGACTTGTCCTTGAAAATAAGTCTTCCTCCATTATCTTCCCTACTTTGATATGGACACTCAGCTACAAAGTGCAGCCGGCCACCACAGTTGAAACATGTTCTCATCTTGGGACCATTTTATTTTCTTCCATAGGCTCCACTCTTGCGTTCTAGTTCAGCTTTAGCCTTGGCTGGATCTTTCCAAAAGTTTCTAGCATAAAGAGCCAAGTATTGTTCGTGAATCCTTTTTATATCCTCGGGACAGTCCAGACCTTCTACGGCATATTCATCATGATCAATCACACTAGTCTTCAAGGCCATGTTGACCCCCTTTTGCATCCCCATAGCTCGAGCACGAGCATCTTCGGCATTCTTGGCAGCCACTTTGAAAGCGGCCATTTCTTGCATTACCTCATTGGATGTCATGAGGTGATAGTTATGCCTACCTTGGAGACTTTTCAAATCTGTGGGCTCAAATGGCATAAGAGCACTGACATACTTGCGCTTGATCCAAGCATCATCAACATGAGCTGCACCGTGGTTTCTGAAAGTTGTGGCTATTGCCTTGAGCCTCCTATACATGTCCTCGTGGTCTTCTCCATCCAACATATAGAATCCTTCAGCTTCGTTGCTCAAAGCATCATATCTATTCCTTCTCATACTTTCATTTCCGATGAAGAGCTTGGTGAGAGCATCCCAAGCTTCCTTAGCTGTGCTAAGATGCTGAATGTGTGGCATGTCTTTGTCACCCACACCAAGCTGTATCATGTGTAGAGCTGTAGCGTTGAGTTGGCTATCATCAACTTCTCTTCTTGTGAGATTGTTGGGGTTTCCAACATGAAGACCATTTTCTATGATTTTCCACAACTCAATGGAGGAACTGCACACATGAGACTTCATCAAAAATTGCCATTGAGAAAAAGTAGATGCAGAAAGTTTGGGTGGATCACCCCTATTATGTATATGTGGGTGAGGGATAGGTGGATCAAGAGAATACATATGAGAAACCTCATTGTATCCATCCTTACCACTATCCTTTTTCGAGGATGAGCTCTTGCTAGTGTCATCACCAACCACTTCGTTCTCTTTGGAATCGGTTTTACCCGTTTCCTTGGATTGCGGAGTCGTATCCTCAGAGTTAGATGGAGGTGATGCTGTGGATGGGGAGAGACGCATTATCAATTGATGCATATCTTCCATCTTAGCCTCCATTGAACTCACCAAGGTTGTTTCCAACGTCTTGAGATCGTTCATGGTGACTACATCCGGAGCATCACTCCCATCTACCTTGGAACCCATACTTCTCTTAGGCGGTTAAGCCCGAAATAAGAGCCGGGGCTCTGATACCAATTGAAATGGATCGTATGAGCACCTAGAGGGGGGGTGAATAGGTGCTAAACAATTTTTAATACCTTTTCAATTTTAGTCTTGACACAAAGTAAATTCTCTAGATATGTAACTACGAGAATTTCCCTATATGCAACCCTAGATACTAAGCACGTAAAGAGAGGAGCGAAGGAATCGTAGTGGAGCATGCGGAGACACAGGGATTTGTTTTACCGCAGTTCCTTCCTTGTTAAGGGAAGTACATCTGCATTGGAGGGGTGGGCGGTTCTAAGACCACCACGCCACAATAGGCCTCACCCTATTATCCGATGGATCTCGCCACGAGAGGCCGGATCCACCTTCTCCACTATTGGATCCCTTCGAGGCGGGAACCGGTGCCTTTTACAACGCTACCGGGGCACCCACACCCACAACTGAATTGGGGGATCCCGGGATGACAACAAGCTATCACAAGGACAAGGTTTATCAATATAAACAAAACAAGTATCTAGGTATTTGCAAGAAATACTAGATCGGTGATTCTCCAAATGAATGGAGAGGAGATGAAGCGCTTGATTGATGATGATGAGGATAGAGTTCTCCTCCTTCGATTCCCCAAGGGACGGGGCCTTTGGGTGGATCTAGGTGGAGCTCTCTTGGATGAAGGTTGCAGATCAGATCTAGAATTTTTCGAATGAATCAAGAGATCTGGCAGGAGGGGGAAGGCTGTCTTAAATACCCCCTCCCCAGATCTGGCCGCTGAGCAACTTTGGGGGCGGATTATCCGCCCCCCACTAGGGGCAGATTATCCGCCCCCTGGGAAAACTCTGCCCCAAGGGCGGATATTCCGGGAGAAAATCTGCCTCCTCTCTAGGGCTGGCGCCTGTGGAAACTTGGTGAAGATCTTGGGTGTGCGGATAATCCGGCCCCCTCCTGGGGCGGATTATCTGTTGGAGATATGCCCAAGAGGCAATAATAAAGTGGTTATTATCATATCTTCATACTTATGATAAATGTTTACATACCATGCTATAATTGTATTAACCGGAAACATTAATACTTGTGTGATTTGTAAACATAAAAGAGTCCCTAGTAAAGCCTCTTGTTAAACTAGCTTGTTGGTTAATATATGATCATGGTTTCCTGATCATGAACATAGATATGTTATTAACAACAGGGTCATATCATTAGGAGAATGATGTGATGGACATACTCCTATAGTTAAGCATAGCATAAAGATCAAGTCATTTAATATAGTTCATTTGCTATAAGCTTTCTGATACATAGTAACCTAATTCCTTTGACCATGAGATCATGTTAATCACCATCACCGGAAGGATGCTTTCATGACATCAAACACCACACCGTAACTGGGTGGCTATAAAGGTGGCACTGAGTGTTCGGAAAGTATGGGTTGAGGCTCATGGATCAAGAGTGGGATTTGTCCATCCATATGACGGATAGATATACTCTGGGCCCTCTCGGTGGAATGTCATCCAATTAGCTTGCAAGCATGTGACTGGCTCACAAGGGATCATATATCACGGGAACGAGAAAAGAGTACTTATCAGTAACGAGGTTGAACTAGGTATGCAGAGATACCGACGATCAAAACCTCAGATAAGTAAACTATCGTGAGACAAAGGGAAATTGGTATCGTATGTAAGTGATTCATTCGATCGCAAAGTAATCATAGAAATATGTGGGATCCATATGAATTTCCATATTCTCTATTGGTTATTGATCAGAGAAGTGTCTCGGTCATGTCCGCATAATTCACGAACCGTAGGGAGACACACTTAAGGATTCGATGTTGTTGAGTAGTTATGGAATGATGAGTAAGAGACCGAATGTTGTTCGGAGTCTCGGATGGGATCCGGGATATCGCGAGGAGATCCGGAATGGTCCGGAGAATACGATTCATATAAGGAAAGTCCTGTTTCGGGGTTGGAGAATGGTTCCGGTGTTTTCATCGGGAATGTTCTAGAAGGGTCCGGAAGGTCCGGCACTCCGGAGGGGAAGGGTACATGAATGTGTCATGACAATATGGAATGATTGCATCATGTACTAGGTATCATGGCTGGGCAAAATAAAGGAAGAATTCAAATCCTAGTTCGAAATTCAAACGCCAATTTGAAAAGTCAAACGACAAGTTTGCTTGGTGGAGGGAGAGTAGGAAACCTACTTAGGGAGGAAGTCCTACTCCCTCCACCCGCCGGCCAAGGAGGAGGAGTTGGAGGAGGACTCCCTCCTCCCAACCACGCCTCCCTCCCACCTATAAAAGAAGGGGCAGGGGTTCCCCCTCTTCTCTACACCAAACACCACCCAAACCCTAGCCTCAAGCCGCCGGCGCCACCACCCCCTGCTGCCGCCGCCGGTTAGGACACCACCAACTTGCCGAGTTGGGGTGAACCCTAACCCTATCCGCCAGCTAGCCTCCTCCCTTGGCACCTCTAAACCCTAGATCACCAAGGCCTCTCTCATAGTCCACCATACTCGCTCCGGCTTAAGGCGAAGCCCTGCGAGATCTCCCCTCTACTTCCGGTACCACGCCGTCGTGCTGCCGGAATCGCGAGGAGAGTGCTACAACCTCCGCTGCCTGCTGGAACAAGGGAGAGGAAGGTATTCATCGAGTACCGAACGTGTGACCGACTGCGGGAGCGCTGCTAGAACGCAGCGCCGGAAGGATCGTCTACGCGATCTTGAGATCGGAAAGAGTACGACTACATCACCCACGAGAATCTGCTCTCATTAACCACTTTGGAATCTTCGAGGGTTAGTTCTTCTATCGACTCGTTGCTACAATCTTGTAGATAGATCTTGGCTTGTTTGTTTGCATGCGGTAGAAATTTTTTGTTTTCCATGCTACGAAACCCTTCAGTGGTATCAGAGTTGTGTCTATATGTAGATCTGTTGCACGAGTAGAACACAATGGTCATTGTGGGCGTTGATGCTTTTGTAGTCGATTGCTTCTTGTGTACTTTGCATCTTGCGGGATGGTGGGATGAAGCGGCCCGGGCTAACCTTACATGACATCGTTCATGAGACTTGCTCCACGCTTAACATGCAACTTGTATTGCATAAGTGGCTTTGCGGGTGCCTGTTTCTCCCAACATAGTTAAGATTCAATTTACAACGGGTGATTGACAATATTAGTATCAATGTTGTGGTTCTTGTTCGTAAGTTAGAACGACACTTATTGAAAGACCCAAACCACGTAAAACATGCAAAGAAAATTAGAGGCGTCTAACTTTGTTTTGCAGGGGTGTGTGTGATGTGATATGGCCATGATTATGATTATATATGATGTATGCAATGTTCCTTATTGTAAGTTGGCAACCGGCAGGAGCCATATGGTTGTTTCCATTAAGTCCTGCGTGTCTATTATTCAAAGTAGTTGTAATAGTTGATGCTGGTGGAAGACAACCATGAAGCGGCACCATTGACCTTGACGCCACACCGGTGATGATGGAGATCATGTTCGTGCTTGAAGATGGAGATCGGAAGCACAAGAAGAAAGGCCATATCATATCACATATTATGAATTGCATGTGATGTTAATACTTTTATGCATCTTGTATTGCTTAGTTCACGACGGTAGCATTATAAGATGATCCCTCAAGCACACAATTTCAAGTTTTAAAGTGTTCATCCTTAGTAAGCAGCGTTGCTAAAGCTCGTTGTTTCGAAGCACCACGTGATGATCGGGTGTGTTAGATTCTGAGAGTGTATACAATGTGAGCAAGCCAGATTTGCTCATGCGGAAGCTAAGGTTTGATCTTGACGAGCCTAGCATGTATAGACATGGTCTCGGAACACGGATCACCGATAGGTAAAGCATGAGTCATATAGTAGATATGATGAACATGTTGATTGTTCGCCATTGAAGCTACATCAACTCTCGTGATGATCGGTTTTGATGTGGTGGATTTGGTTCGTGTGATCACTAAAACAATGTGAGGGATATTGTTTTGAGTGGGAGTTCAACCGCAATATGATTAAAAGTTGAACACTATTTATCATAAATTAAATCAAAGTGAATTTGCATAGTTGTTGTAGTCATTGGCATCCGTTTACCACCTTGCGCTTAGTTTTAATTGAGATGATAGAACTATAGAATTCTGGTTAGTTACTTTACGAACTGGTATCGTATTGTTTTGAAGTGTTAATCTAAAGTTTAAAAGTCCTATTGCAAACTTTCAGTAAGTTCCGGTTAGTCCATGAAGTTTAATAATTGGTATTAAATTGATAGTGACAATTCCAAGAGTTAGTGTATGAGTATCATGTTTGTCTCCATGATTCTTGATATTCAAAGAATTGTCTTAATATCAAGGTTATCTAGGATCTGAAAGAGTTGTTTTAGAAACCATGATGTGTGGAAGATATTGTGATATCTGAAACAAAGTTTTGGTTGCAACATGATAGAGTATAATATGGCAAAAGTCATGTTCTCATATTTGATGAGAATTTGCAAAAGGTTGGAGACACTAGTTGTCATAATCCTCCAAAAGGTTTTGGAGAGCAACATTATACTCGCGATTCACCGCAATAAGCTAAAGTATCTTGATCATGAATAATTCCATGATAAGGGTGAATATTTGATGTAGGTAAAATATTTACTACACCAAGAGATTACTAAAGAATGGAATTTGAAAGCACACCAAACATTTGATGATGGTGATCTACTTCAAAGTGCAAGTCCAAAGACATTGGTATTTAATTATACACGCTTTGGACTATGTGTCATATGTATGACTCCACTATTGATGTTGATAGATTCTTTCAAACAGAAAAGGAAATACTAAAAGAGAATCTCAGAAATATATGGCAGAAAAGAAAAGACTAGAATTGTTCAACTTGGGTATATAGAGGATATACGTGTTATGGCTGTATTCTTTGCTTGTTAAATAATGTGGTTCTTAAGTATTGGATACTGAATTTGTTGGTATGAATCGTCATACGAAGCAACAGAATTCATGAACCACAATGGCCTAAGTAACTAGCAAAAGAATATGTGATGATGTTCATCGATAACAAATAAAGGGTTATTGTGCTGCTCGTTAAATATCAAAGCTTGCCTTCAAAATTTGTTTTATCAGGTATTATGAGAACAAAAGGGTTGTTCAAATAATTGTCGTAATCCAGAAAAGATGGATGATTCACAAATCTCGTTGGAGAAATCACATCCATAAAACTAGTGCTAAATATGTCGAAAGACAAATTGATTGAAAGATCACTTAGGAAGTGACATCGCCATTTAAATTATATTGGAAAGAAAACATGAAAAAAACTCCATATGGATGGAATTTGGGAGTCTTTTGATTTTTGATCAAATGACACTTGTTAAACTTTCCTAGAGATAATTAAAACTTCGTTCATAGGCCAAAAGGAACGAATGACTGGCTTATTGGAACTTGTACATATTATTGTATGAAGTCCATTATGTGTAGTCAAGAGCGATGGATTTCAAATTCATATGCTTCCTCCAAAAATTTGAGTGAATATATGAATATTTACTTAATAAGGATGAAGTATGAAACATTTGAAAAGTTCAAAGACTTTCAAGATGAAGTGCAAAATCATTGTAACAAGAATATAAATACTTTATGATAAGATCATAAAGGAAGATATTTGAGTTACAAGTTTAGCACAATACCTAAGATTTAAGGAATCGTTCCGTGGATTTGCATTTTTTGAAACACCATAAGAGTATGGAGCATTCGAGATATGTAATTAAACCTTGTTTGACATGGTAAGATCAAAAGTGTAATTCATAAAACTGCCATTATATTTTAAAGTTTAAAAGCTTTAGAGACTACCGTTTTTCCACTAAAAAGAGCTCCATCATAATCCGTTGAATTGACACCATATAAAGTTATGGTTTGGGATAAAACCCAAGTTGTCCTTTCTTAAACATTGGTATGCTATGCATAAGAAAGATGTTTGCAACCAAAGTCGGATGAACCTATCTTTGTATGTTATTTCGAATAACTGTTCCTCCATAACATCGGAGACAAAAATGTTTGTCGCTTAGAACGTCAATTTTCTTAGAGAAGGAATTTTCCGTGAAAAGATAAGTGGGAGGACAATAGAACTTTGATAAGGTTAAAAGAACCTTAGCCATATGTGCAAAGTTGCGCAGCGCCGAAAAGTGTTCCGGAAGCAGCAACAATGCTCATGGCTCACGTGCCTCAAAATTTGTGTTTACGGAGGTCAAAGTTTCTATTGAACCAAGTAGGTCGGGTAAACAATCAAATACCAAGATTTGAGGGTTGAATCATTATTTGAAAATAATGAACGGACTGCATGCAAAGAAGCGATGATGGGCCCTGACTCCATAAAATGGCTTGAAGCCATAAAATACGTGATAGTTCTATACACGATAAATCAAGTTTTGAACTTGAAGGACCCTCGAGAAAGGTGTAAGACCTTACAGTTGTGTTTGGATCTATAAAATAGACATGGATGTTTCACATCTATGAAATAGTCGACATGTTGGGAAAGAGTTCACAACAATGTTCAAAGGTTGACCATGACAAGATTTGATCTTTCATAGCGATATTTAGTCTAGACGGATTAATGTAGCAACCACTACATATAATTTTGTTATGTGGTAGTTGAATAAACAAAACAAGTTCTTCTAATAGAATTGTTACCTAGGACATGTGCATAACACGGTCCATAGGGTTTTGTTAATTCAAAGGATGCTAAAAGCATATGCAAACTTCAATGGTTGAAGTAAGCATCGCGGAGTTGGAATCTTCACTATGATGAAACTGTTAAAGGAGTTTAAATTCGTCGGAGACGATGAAGATGCTTGCATTTGCAAGAAATTAAGTGGGAGCGGTAAGACATGATTCTAATACATTATGTGGAAGACATATTGTTGATTGGAAATGATGTATCTTTTATTAACACATATTAAGAGTTTCATCCCGATGAAAGACTTAGGCAAAACCCAAATATTTGGCATCAATAGACACTAATATGGTTGTGCCAAAAGTACATAGATGATGTATTGAATGAGTTCAATATAGAAACTACAAGAAAGGTTCTTGTCGCACAGAAAAGATTGAATGAGTTCAATATTGATGATATATTCAAGTGTATTGACACTTGGTAAGTGAAACAAAGATTCAAGTATAGATTGATACTTGATGTATGAAATCACAAAGAGTATTTATATCAATCATACTATGATATGTACAAATCCAGATATGTCCTATGCTCTAAATGTTATGAGCATATACCAGAATGATTTATAAGATGATCATTGGACGATAGTAAGGATATTCTTATGATCTTTTGGAAGAACTAAGAGTATATTATTTTGTAGAAGTGGCAAATAAATGGTTAGTTCATTGTAAAAGTACTGCATTGATACTAGTTTTGTCACAAAGTACAAATTAAGTTTATCTCAATCTGAACTAAGGGTGGCACAATGTAATGGAAAGTAAGTTCCATAATGGATTTGGATGAGTTCCAAAGTTAAGACACTGTGACAGATACTACAACAAAAGGCTGAGTATATGACTGCTATTATAGCAGCTAAAGAGGGCATTTGTGTCAAGTAGTTTGTTATCAAACTAGGTGTAGTTCACAGCGGGATAATACTGTGAAGATATATTGTACGACAATATTATCAACATGTTTTAACCCTAAAGAACTAAAGGCCTCACCAAAGGACCAAATTTATACAAAGTCATCTCATTAGAGAATGAGTGATGCGTAGAGACGCAAAGACATGCAATTACACACGGACCTGGAAGTGTCAGATCCGGAGATCAGTTGACCACTGGCAATCGTGTACATACGACACCAGAAAGCCATAGCTGTTGAATACACAAAGGTTTGAAACTAGATTATTGACTCTAGTGCAAGTGGGAGAATGTTGGAGATATGCCCAAGAGGCAATAATAAAGTGGTTATTATCATATCTTCATACTTATGATAAATGCTTACATACCATGCTATAATTGTATTAACCAGAAACATTAATACTTGTGTGATTTGTAAACATAAAAGAGTCCCTAGTAAAGCCTTTTGTTAAACTAGCTTGTTGGTTAATATATGATCATGGTTTCCTGATCATGAACATAGAGATGTTATTAACAACAGGGTCATATCATTAGGAGAATGATGTGATGGACATACTCCTATAGTTAAGCATAGCATAAAGATCAAGTCATTTAATATAGTTCATTTGCTATAAGCTTTCTGATACATAGTAACCTAATTCCTTCGACCATGAGATCATGTTAATCACCATCACCGGAAGGATGCTTTGATGGCATCAAACACCACACCGTAACTGGGTGGCTATAAAGGTGGCATTGAGTGTTCGGAAAGTATGGGTTAAGGCCCATGGATCAAGAGTGGGATTTGTCCATCCATATGACGGATAGATATACTCTGGGCCCTCTCGGTGGAATGGCATCCAATTAGCTTGCAAGCATGTGACTGGCTCACAAGGGATCACATATCACGGGAACGAGAAAAGAGTACTTATCAGTAACGAGGTTGAACTAGGTATGCAGAGATACCGACGATTGAAACCTCGTATAAGTAAACTATCGTGAGACAAAGGGAAATTTGTATCGTATGTAAGTGGTTCATTCGATCGCAAAGTAATCGTAGAAATATGTGGGAGCCATATGAATTTCCAGATTCCTCTATTGGTTATTGATCAGAGAAGTGTCTCGGTCATGTCCGCATAATTCACGAACCGTAGGGAGACACACTTAAGGATTCGATGTTGTTGAGTAGTTATGGAATGATGAGTAAGAGACCGAATGTTGTTCGGAGTCTCGGATGGGATCCGGGATATCGCGAGGAGATCCGGAATGGTCCGGAGAATAAGATTCATATAAGGAAAGTCCTGTTTCGGGGTTGGAGAATGGTTCCGGTGTTTTCATCGGGAATGTTCTAGAAGGGTCCGGAAGGTCCGGCACTCCGGAGGGGAAGGGTACATGAATGTGTCATGACAATATGGAATGATTGCATCATGTACTAGGTATCATGGCTAGGCAAAATAAAGGAAGAATTCAAATCCTAGTTTGAAAGTCAAACGACAAGTTTGCTTGGTGGAGGGAGAGTAGGAAACCTACTTAGGGAGGAAGTCCTACTCCCTCCACCCGCCGGCCAAGGAGGAGGAGTTGGAGGAGGACTCCCTCCTTCCAACCGCGCCTCCCTCCCACCTATAAAAGAAGGGGCAGGGGTGCCCCCTCTTCTCTACACCAAACACTACCCAAACCCTAGCCTCAAGCCGCCGGCGCCACCACCCCCTGTTGCCGCCGCCTAGGGCACCACCAAATCGCCGAGTTGGGGTGAACCCTAACCCTAGCCGCCGGCTAGCCTCCTCCCTTGGCGCCTCTAAACCCTAGATCGCCAAGGCCTCTCTCATAGTCCACCATACTCGCTCCGGCTTAAGGCGGAGCCCTGCGAGATCTCCCCTCTACTTCCGGTACCACGTCGTCGTGCTGCCGGAATCGCGAGGAGAGTGCTACAACCTCCGCTGCCTGCTGGAACAAGGGAGAGGAAGGTCTTCATCGAGTACAGAACGTGTGAACGACTGTGGGAGCGCTGCCAGAACGCAGCGCCGGAAGGATCGTCTACGCGATCTTGAGATCGGAAAGAGTACGACTACATCACCCACGAGAATCTGCTCTCGTTAACCACTTTGGAATCTTCGAGGGTGAGTTCTTCTATCGACTCATTGCTACAATCTAGTAGATAGATCTTGGCTTGTTTGTTTGCATGCGGTAGAAATTTTTTGTTTTCCATGCTACGAAACCCTTCATTATCCGCCCAAGCCGGAAAGTCCGACCAACACTCTGCCCCCCTTCTGGGGCTTGCGCCTGCTTGGGAAGAGGGGGGGATTATCCGCCCCTGGTGGGGAGGATTATCCGCCCCCCAAAGGCAGATACTTTTCCCTTTTTCTTAGAGAGAGCTGCAACACTTCAACACACATTAAAATAATCCTTGATATTGTTATCTAACACACAAAACACTAGGGATTAAGAAATATTCTTTCAGCATCTAGTCGGAACTAATTCAGTTACAACTATAAGCTTGGGGGCTACAGTATCGAAATTTATAAAACACTGCGTATGCTACTCTTAAATCATCTAGTCGGAATAATTCATTCAAACTACATGCTTGTGGGCTATAGTGAGAAGTTTTCTAGCTTAATTACTCATAGAGCATTTAGACGCAAAGACCTATGGTTTTCCATCTAAATCCTCGGGGGCTACAGTGGGATACTCATATGAAATGCAAAAGGAAAATAAAACTTACAAGTGCAATGATCTTGAGGTTGGTAGCACTCTCAGCCAGCAGCTTGTCAAAGGATACACTGTTTCCTTGCAAGATCTTTGCTTGCCGTAGGAGCTCCTCGAGACCGCACATTGGAGATGTCGGTGCCGCACCAGGAACCAGAGAAGTGCTACCCGGCATAAGTGCCGGATAGACTATCTTCGGGAACTCTATGGCTTTCTGGGGGGCGAGGATGCTGCCTTCGGCAGAGGTACCACCTTCCACCACCGCCCTACCGCTACCGATGGCATCCTTAGCCGGAGCTTCAGCCATTTGGTGTGCGGCACTCTCCTGCGTCGCTTGTTCGCCGATAACAGCAAGCTCGGTAGAGGCACCTGAGTCCACTTCCATGGCGGAAGGGCCAGATGCTTCCTTGGCTTGCGAACGAAGGCTTGACGATGGGAGTGACAGGGGCGATGGCGGGAGATGCGTCGCGATGCAGCATATCCTTGATGGTTTTAGAATCCCCCGAAGTTTTGGAGGTCTTCTTCAAGCTGGTCGTGGCTTTCTTCCTGAAACGTGCAAAATGCATAAGCACAGGAATAAGACAGACAAATGGACAATGTCGGAGAGAAAGAAGCTTACACAAGAGGGGGTGCTTTATCAAAGGGGATCCCAGTAACCTTTCTTTTCTCCGCCTCCAGGGCGGCGGTAGTCTTTTTGGAGGCTCCACCCTCTGTCTTCTTCTTCTTGCCTCCGTCGGCAGCGTCAGAGGTGGAGCTCTTCCGCTTTCGCGCCACCGGAGTATCATCGTCGGACACGACGGTGACTTCCTTCATCTTTGGATCATATATTTGGGGAGCCATGCTATCCTCATCTATGTCGCTAAGCTATTAAGTGAAAAACCACCGTGTTAGATGAGATGGTAATGGCTAGACGGAAGAACTGGAGTATATGTCATACACGGAAAATAAACAGGTACCTTTGGGCACTTGCTCTCTACGAACATGTCGTAGGTGATGGTGAAGCCATGCTTCCTTCACCTTGACGATGTACTTGAGGCGGAGCTTGACGGAGTCGCTCGAGAAATTGTCCTCGAAGATGCGGAGGCTATCCCTTCTATCGTTGGAATACTCGTGCATCAGCTTCAAGCGGTGCTGCAGAGGCTGGATCCGCCTGACGAACCAGCACATGGCTAGGACCAATCCGGTCAGACCCGTATCTATGAACCACTCTATCCGCCTTATAGCGCGTGAAGCGTCGATGTCGGAGGGAAGGGAGGCCTGGGATCTCCATGTTGGGGCTTCGGCGGCGGCTCCATCGACAAAGTCCGGGTATGTTACTTCTCGGCCGGCCAGAGGGATATCTGGGCCGTAGAAGTACGTTCGCTGCCAGTTCTTGTAGGAATCATGGCCGACGATGTCGGGGAAGCGCCGGCCAGGACGGATCTTAAAACTAATGGTTCCACAATTCCTAAGCTCGTCCTTGCTGGCTCCGGCTTTGCGCTTGACGGTAAATAAGTATATGAAGAGGTCTATCCTAGGCTTAATCCCTAAGTAACCCTTGCAAAGCTCCGCGTAATTGCTAAGCGCTAGGATACTATTGGGAGAGAGGTTTTGAGGCTGTACCCGGTAATGATTCAGGAGAGCAAGGAAGAAGTTGGAGATTGGCAGGGAGATGCCGCGTACCATCTGTGCTTTGAGGTACACCTTTTCTCTCACTTGGGGAGAAGGTGTGACTTCGCTGGCCGGCGCCGCCCGCCAGGCGAGCCCCTCCGTCGTGGGAAGGTAGCCCTCATTGATCAGCTCTTTGATGTCGCGGTCCGTGATGTCCGAACCGCGCCAGTCGCCCTTGTGCGTGTCGTACTCCTCCTCTAGAAGCTCCAGCGTCGCTGGATTATGGTCGCCGCCGGTGATTTCGACCACCGCGTACTTGGGGATGACCAGGCCATTTGGGGGCACGACGACGGAGCTCGTCGGCTTCGCCGCGGCTTCGCTCGACGCCGCCATCGAAGGGGAGGAGTTGTTGCTGGCCATTGGTTGCGTTCGACGATGACTGGGAAAGATTGGAAAGCTAGGGTTTTTCGCACGTTGCACGGAGAGCTCGAGGAGGCGCTCGCTGGAGGAAGAAGACGATGCAAGAGAGAATGAGGTGAAAAGGTAAATTTTTCACCGTAGTTACTATTTATGGTTTCTGGCATCAAGATTCGTGCAGCTTGATCGAATGCTTGCCGCGTAGACGACGTGTGCGGAGACGTGCGTGGAAATTTGCCACGTACCAACCATCGCTGCCAACGGTTCGTATCGCTCGCGCGGGAAAAGTGGACATGATTGCGTTCTCTGCGTGTGTGAGTTACGAGACGTTGCTGACCTATGTCTACGTCGCCCTAGCTGTCATAGGCAGATGAACCATCACATCAGAATATTCCGACATGGACGGATCCAGTCCGGCTACGGAAGAGTACGATGGAAGATTCAGCAATTCTTTGACTTACGAATTGAAGACGGAGAAAACCTTGCAAAGTTCTTTGGGTGGACTACAAGATATTGCTTGACGATTTGCCGACATCCATCTAGACGGAGCATTCAACGTGAAGAGGCAATACGGCGCAAGATCTCGGAGTCCTCCGGGGGCTACTGTTGGGGATATGCTATATGGGTATCCTCATAGCATGTCCTCTATCCGGATAACCCGGATGGCCCATAGTCGGTAGCATGGCCCATGGCCTGCAGGGCAGCCCAGTTAGATGGATCCAGAAGGGAGGCCCATGCCGGATAAAGAAAGGCTACGGTGGAGTCACCAGCGTACCCGGAGCCTTGGAGTACAAGACACGCTAGACTAGTAATAGACGGTGTAGGACTATGTAACCTGTCCGGCTAGGACTTTTCCCTATAACCTGGCGAATATATAAGTAGGGCCTATGGGAGCCTTTAGGGCACGATCTCAGATAACTTCAGACAACCTCGCACAGTGAACCTATCTCTGTAACTCGGCGTATTGCCATTATAGTGATTTATAGCAGGAGTAGGATTCCGCCACCATCGTGGGATCTGAACCTGGGTAAGCTGTGTTACCTCGTACCCGTCAATCGTCCGCCTTCCCCCACATCTCTAAACACGCACTGTGAGGACCCCTCCATGGCGTACTCGTCGGCAATACCACGACACCTACGGCCTTTGGTCTATGGCTGTAGATAGTGCATCAAATACTCCTTTTTAGTGAACTTGCTGAGTACGCTCGTACTCAACGTATCTTCTTAACCCTTGCTAGATTTCAGAGCAACCAACGATGAACCTAGAAGAGAAGCTCTTCTGAAGAATTAAAGGTATCTAGTGGAGATCAATAGGAGTCAACGACTACATCAGAAGTTTCTGAAGTCAATATGGACCTTTATATATAAATAAATCCCTAAATAGTAGAACCTACTTCTGAAGGGCATTACTTTAGTAGCAACGCCAAGCCATAGATAAATAGTAGCAGTGTTCTTGCATAGTCGTTAAGTTGTTATCTTTGGTTGTCTTCTATATTATATCTTCCTCACTGTCTCGAGGAAGATCTCTGGATCTTTTGTAATGTGTCATATGTAATCTATAGTCATGTCTTGGACCTGTTGTGTTTCTGTTGTACCACTCTGGTCTCTGAGGGATGTAATACTAGTGAATGGTGTTTCATTGGTGTTATGTCAACGACTATAGTGTACTACATCATCCAGTGGTATGTTGGGTCACCGCACCTAATACCAGGGGAGCGACCACAGAAAAATTTCCACCGCCTCTGCGGGGCGAAAAACACCGAGAGAGAAAGAGCTCTCCGTTAGATAGATTTCTGCAGGGGGAATTCCTTCCCGGAGAGGGGAGATCGTCGCCATCAACACCGTCATCAAGCTAGACTTCATTGGGATCATCATCATCATCATCCGCAGCATCATCTCCACCAGCACCATCATCACCACTCCGTCCTGCTATAACAATCGTGTTGGATCTTGCATTAGTTTTTAGGGGAAACTTTCCCGGTGTTAATTACTATTGTAGTTGATGCTTGTGAGTGGAACCATTGGATTATTGTTTATGTTCAGATTGTTCTCCATCACCATATCATCATTGATCTTGATCCATATGATGTCTTATGAGTACTTCGTCTAGTTCTTGAGGACATGGGAGAAGTCATGTTGTTAGTAGTGGATTTGTGTTGAGTTATTATTCAATGGTTTAGTATTTAAGTTGTGGTGCTATTCTTCTAGTGGTGTCATGTGAATGTCGACTACATGATACTTCACCATTTATGGACCTAGGGGAATGCATTGTGTATTTGTCTACTAATTGTGGGGTTGCCGGAGTGACATAAACTTGAACCCCCGTTAGGACACCTTTGCACAAGGGAGTGTAGGATCTCAGAGTTTAAGGCTGTGGTTATGTCACATCCCAAGATTTTCCAAATCTTGTAATGTGAAAAATAAATAAACAAAATAAATAATTGTTGAAATTTTGGATGAAAAGAAACTTTTGTTTCTAAATGGAAACTTAAAATCCCATCTTGAACAAACTTTAATTAAAGTTTGAAATTCAACAAAAACCAAATCAAGAGAAATGCATTCCTCAATGAATGTATCTTGAAATTTAAACACTTGGAAAATAAATCCAAACCCTAAACCCTAATGGAAGAAAATCATTTTCAAGTTATCTCTAAGACTATGGATTTGATCCATCTGAAAAGCTGTCAAGCAAACATTTCAAAATGATCAAGAATGACAAATAGAAATGTTATTAAAACCATAGAAATTGGTTTCACTTAATTTGGAGCCATAGAATATAATATGATAAGGAAATTAAATTTCCAAAGATAATAAAGACCCTATCTATAAATCCATACAAAATGGTGAGCAAATAATCCTAAAGATATTTAAAAGGATAAATAAATATCAAATAAGATTTTACAAATTGGAATCACCAAGTTTGGATCTATAAATAAAAAGATATGGATTTTATAAGATAAGGAAAGAAATTATTCAATAAGGAATTTTTAAAGATCAAATTAAATCTTGGCCTAATCCATAAGCAAATGGAATGAATATAATCCCAATCCAAATAAAATAAAGGGATAAAGAATATTCCAAATAAAATAAAATGACTTTGACCAAATCCTGTTCTATTGGAATAAAGATAAAAATCCCTATTAGAAATAATTGATTTAATCATGGGAAAATAGTATTTTGGAATTTACCCAAGTGAAATAAAATTTGTTTAATTCAACTTAATTAAGATTAAAGAAATCTTCCAAATAAACTTTAGGGAATTATAACTATATTTAATTCCATTGGAATTAAAACAAATACCCAATTCAAATGATTTATAAATCATATTAAATTTTTCCAAATAAATCTAGGTGAATATTTTGACACCCTATTAAGTAAATTAAACTTACTGAAAAGGTTTTGTGGAAAAATGAAATTTAAATAAGGATTAAAAAATATACTTGATCTCATTTAATAAATGCAAGGGCCAATTTTAAATGATTAAAAGACCCTAAAAAGAATAAGATAATTATTCTAAAAATGATTTCCGAATGTATTATTAATCAATATTAAAATCTACTCAAGGTTTGAGAGAAGTTTGATTTCAAATTGATGTTTGAATTGGTTAATCAAAATCAAAACAGAAAATTAGAAATAGAAAAGGAAAAAACATTCAGAACAAAAAAAGAAAGGAACAGCCCAGCCCAGCTAAGCCAGTCCAGGCCCAGCAAGCCCATCTTCCCTCTCACCCCGAGTGAAACGTTTTCTCACCACAGAACTCACCCACTCCGCCACTGACGGTTGGACCCCACCTCCTTCTCTCTCTCACTCGTTGTCAAACAGGCCCCACTGCCATGTAATCGTCTTCCTCCCCGCGCTAACCACGCCTGGCAGTTTCTGCCGTTGATTCGCTCGAGTGAATTTGCGTAAATGGCCCAGTAAATTCCCCCTGCGACCACGCCTTCTTAATCGCCCGTTTCCCCTCTTCCTTTCCCCCCAAACCTCACGTCTCGAGAGCCACCAGGATGCTCGGAATCATCTCCGAAGCTCCACTGCCTCCGACGCCCTCCGGCGACAATTCCGGCCAAACCCTGCCGCCCCTCGCCTCCTCGAGCACCCGAGTGTGACCCCCATACCCTGGCACTTCTCTCTGCACCCTCGACTTGCCCGCGCTTGACCCCCATCATCGGCAACGAGACAACCAGTAGCGCCACCGTCTGTCTCCAACTCCGGCGAGTCCTCCTGGTAAGAATAGACCGCCCCTTTCCCCCTCTTGGATGCTCACATGATCGCGACTTCCATACGAACCTAACTGTGCCCTCTATTTGCCTTATCATGCCGTATATCGTCGCCCCCGTCGACGAACAGACGAGCCCGAGACGCAGCGCAACTCCGGCGAACGATTGCCGTCACCACCGTGCGCCCCTTGCCTTCTCGCGAGCACCTTGAGCATCACCACGACCACGCGAACCTGGTGAGATTCTCCCCACCTTCTCTCGCTTCCTGCATCGCCAGCAACGCCACCGCCAGGCCGCTCCGCCACCAGTCGTCGCCGCCAGCGCCGCCAACCTTTGGTCAACTCGTCGCAGCCGTCCGATCCAGATCCGAGGCATACGATAGATTCACTTAAAAACAAAGGGGTATGCGATCTGAGACGTGCGATGTAATTAGATCTAATGGCTGTATCTGCTGATCCGCGCGAAATGGTACGTGCCAGTAGGATAGCGCCACGTGTCATAGAGTCTGTTTTAAAAACAGATTTGATCTATTTGTGGTACAATTTTGTAAAAATCATAACTTTCAAACCACACGTCCAAATTTTGCAAACTTTATATCAATGGAATCAGCAAGGCAAGCCCTATCTAACCATTCTCTTTGTTTAGTAAATTGATTCTGTTAAATTGTTTGTTTTTGCAAAAACTTGTGTAGGCATATTTAGGATATAAAAATTGTTCTAAAATGATTTTTGAGATAAAATCTTTGGCAAATGGTTTGTTTTGAACCTACTGACCATAGAAATCAATTTGTAGTTTAAAAAATATATTTGGTGAAGCAAAAGAATAAACTTTTGATTTAAACCATTTCTAGTCAATTAAAAATATTGTTTATTTGTTAAAAATGCTTTTTGGAGAAAACCTTTGGGAAATGTTTTGATTTAAAACTCTCTGACCCCAAACACCAAGTTTTATGATTTGAAAATGTATTTGGTGAACCCAATAAAACTATTACTTTGCTAAAGACATTTTCAACCACATAAAATAATGACTTGGTTTAAAAATGGTTTATGAAGTGAAATCTTTTGCAAATGATTTTGCCACTTTATAAAATGATCATTAGGTGTTTTCAAATGTTTATAACCTATTAGAAACCACTTCTTAAAATAAAACAATATTTAGCATGCTTGCATGCATTGTTTTGTTTCTATCATTTTATGTGATGTTTTGCTTGAATGGTTGATTGAAATATTGCTTGCTTGATTGAAATGTAGTGATTTGAAGAGTGTGATCATTGCAAAGACAAGGAGTGAACTTATATTCTCTACCAAAAAGGCAAGTGATGCTTCATACTTTTGTTCCATTATTTTCACTATGCATTAGTGATATTTCTAAGTAGGACTTGCATGGAATTTTGCTAAGTATATACTATGCCATGGGAAATCCTAGTAGATGAAACCTTAGTAGAATTCTCCTAAGTTAAGATTCCTACTACTTTCATGCTTAGCTTATCTAGTAGAAAACAAGGGTGGAATATATATATTCATACTATGGAATATTTCTAAGTCAAGGACTTGTATTTTGTTTAATAAAACAACTAAGTGAATGAATCACCTGGGTGGAATAGAAAGAATGGTTTGTGTTGAGTGGTTATGCAAGTCCAGTATGCTGGGGAAAACTTGGGCATCACCAAGTCCAGTATACTGGGGAAAACTTGGTATCTCACGTGTGGATGGCCACCCAGGAACAAAGAGATTTGAGATGTCAAATGTTGAGAAGCTTCAAGTGCAGCCACTTGGCATTATGGGATCTGCCTGGATCATATAGGTTGCAATAACTTAGCCAAATGGACAGTTGGTGGTAGGGGTTTGATAGGTTGGAACGTGTCCATTCTGGTCTAAGGGAAGGCTTCTGAAAGATCTTATCTTGGTGAAACCAAGTCTTGTGGGGAAAGTGCACCACCTCTGCAGAGTGTAAAATCTAAGTACTTAGCCATGTCCCTGGTAAAGGACAATTTGATCATCAAGACATGGAAGCTATCAAGAATCTCCTCATCCCAATTTCTAAGTTAAAAACTTGTGGTTGAACAAGGGTTGAAGGATCACCAATTTCTATTGGGAGATGCCTTGGGTGTTTTTGTCAAGCAAAAACTTAGTGTTTTCAAATGATAAGGAAAATCTATTTTGAGCAAAGCAAGCCTAAGCTCCACTTAACCAAAAAGCATATAGATGATAGACTCCACTATACTACCATAGTATCACTTGCCAATACAATTCAAATGTATTGACCCTTGTGGCTGTAACTTGTTATGTTGCAGGTTTGTTTGATATTAGTGAAGTAGGATTACAAGTCTACAACCAACATGTTTGCCTGTGGCACTTTGAAGATGAAGGACCCCATGATATTGTTAAATTCTGCTGCATTGTAATGAGATAGCCAAATGAGCTATGTAAGATGTAATAAATTATGTTATTCCTGGTTATAAAGTTGTATTATGACCTTTGTTTCTTGATATTACATCTTAACTGTGGATGCTAGCTATTGATCCAGGGACTAGCATTGTAAACACAGGGATCTCTACCTTATTAAAGGTTGGTAACCTTACAGGTTAGGTTTATATCTTAATTACTTTCTTGTAGTTGCGGATTCTTGCAGGGGGTTTAATCACAAGTATGTATTAGTCCAAGTAAGGTCGGTACATTAGCACAGGTTCACCCACACAACACTTACAACACCAAAGAAGGATACTCAGCTATTTGAAGCGAAAGCACTTGACAGAATTCCCATGTGTCCTCGAGAACGTTTGGTCCTTATAAGTATTTCCACTGGTTTGTCCTTTGCTAAGAAAGGATTGGTCCACTTGCTGCAGTTGTTCTTTGTCTTTATTACTTGTGCTTTGTTTCGTTGCTTTATCAGAAAACCCCTAAAAATCTGTTTGCTAAGTATTTACAGAGATTTCCTTCTCCATACCACTAGTCAACACCTTCTGCTCATCGTTGGGATTGACACTCCTATTTATCAAAAGTACTACGATACACCCCCTATACTTGTGGGTCATAAGTGGTGAGATAGGCCACCCGCGCTATCAAACACACCCGAAGTACTCTATCTTGATGTTGTTAATAGTATCTAAGTATCTGTGCTGCTACGGAATAGTACAATAGAGAGATATATGGTTGCATCAATCAACAATAAGTTTAATTTTGTTAATGTGTGTCAATCGATACATCTATGTAGTTCAATTCTAAGAGCATCTCTAACAGATAATGTAAAACAAATATAACTAACTTTTACGATATCAAATGCTAAAAAAGGTATGTATCTTATTTGGTGATGTAACTTTTTTACATCATACCCTACATTTTGGCAGTTGGTGATGCAAATATATATCACCAAATAGGTGTCCCAAAACAATTCCATTGTCCAGTGAGCGACCAACTACCATTTTCCACGTCCGCTTCTCCCCACGTGCGCGAACCGCCGCCACTTTCGCCGACCAAATCCCATCCATGGACGCCGCCTCCGAACATTCCCAGCCTCCTGTCCAACCACCGCTCTAGCAGTTGCCGTCGCTATTCCCTGTTGCAAACGAGCACCGCTGCTACCATGGCATACCCTAGTGATGCCCCATTCCACCGCACAATTTTCACGCGCAGCGGCCATTCACCACACCAAACTCCAACGTCGCTGAGCCAATGAAGCCAAAGGCACCGCGGGCTGCGACCAAGGCCAAGGGAGCCGCACAGCAAAGGCAAGCGTCATTGGCGCCTGCCCCAGTCGTGGCCGACCCACCAAAATTGAGGAAGAAGGGGTCTAACAACCACGGGACGCATCATGCGACGACCCTAAACAATACTAAAAAGTTCGTCGTCTCGCTGTCACTATTGGGGATATGCTATATGGGTGTCCTCATAGCATGTCTCTTATCCGAATAACCCGGGTGGCCAACAGTTGGTAGCATGGCCCATGGCCTGCTGGGTGGCCCAGCTAGATGGATCCAGAAGGGAGGCCCATGCCGGATAAAGGAAGGCTACGGTGGAGTCACTAGCATACCCGGAGCCTTTGAGTACAAGACACGTTAGACTAGTAATAGACAGTGTAGGACTCTGTAACCTGTCCGGCTAGGACTTTTCCCTGTAACCCTAGGACCTGTCGACTATATAAGTCGGGCCTATGGGAGCCTTTAGGGAAAGACAACTTAGACTTTCTAGTCACACCTTGCACAGCGAACCTATCTCTGTAACTCAGCGTATTGCCATTATAGTGATTTATAGCAGGAGTAGGATTCCGCCACCGTTGTGGGATCTGAACCTGGGTAAGCTGTGTTACCTCGTACCCGTCAACCGTCTGCCTTCCCCCACGTCTCTAAACATGCACTTTGAGGACCCCTCCATGGCGTACTCGTCGGCAATACCACGGCAGTTGGCGCCCACCGTGGGGAAAGAGGCGCTTCAGGCTCTTCAGCGAGCGAGGACCAAGGTCTTTGCGGGAATCGGAAAAACCGTAGCCATCGGTCGCGCTCTCTTCTCCGGCAGCATTCCGATCATCCCTCCCGACGAGTTTTGGATCCCGGCGAAGACGAACCCTACGTGGTGCTCGATCGTCCCTATCGGAGACATTCACCTCTTCATCGGTGAAACCGATTCGGGCACTAGTTCCCTAGGAGTCGGAGGAGCATCAAGACCCGCACGGACCGCCTACGGGTAGGACACATTCACGGAAGGATCGATATCGTATCTCTCCTCAGAGTTTGCCGGCAAAGATCGGAAAAATTCAAGGCCCACCCAAACCACCCCTGTGCAGGATATAATAGTGGAAGATCACTGTAAGTCCGTCGGCTTCGTTCGCGCGTCTGGACGGTAGAGATCCAAGTTCGTCGACGTGGTTACCATCTTCGATCTGGCGTGTTGCGTTCAGAGAGAGGGCGAAAACCCCCGCGATTACCTCGCCAGGTGGCTCCGTATACGAGCCGATCTGGCACATTACCCCAATGATGATGCTATGTATCACTTTGTGGAAGGACTGGACCAAGGAACGCTTCTCTGGCATTCTCTAAGGCGGCAGCAAGCTTCAGGACGACTCACCTTTGAAAGTATGGTGAACGCCGTCAACAGCTACGCGGAGGCAGAAGGAGCAGCTCAGGTGCTCATTGACGGAGTGCCACCGCCACCACCGCCTCCGGCCGCCATCGCCGCAGTCGCACCACCACCTCCATTCATCATCGCACCTCCACCCCCCGTCATCGAGGAAGCCCCGACACCCTCCAACTTTGTGATTGACGCGCTTTATGCTGACTTCAGTGCAGATTCAGAGGAGATAGATTTCATTCCGGATGAGCTAGACTCTGCCATGCAGGAGATGGAGGAAGATTACCAGCGCAACGAGCAGGCCAACAACGTCGTCGTGTTCCGAGAGGTGTTCGTCACCATTGGGACAGCGATGGATGAAGATCAACCCGAGAGAGCTCCGCCTACAGTGCTGGACAAGGGGAAGGGACCACTTATTGCTGCCGACATTGATTGCGCAAAGGACATGCCCCCTCCGCCTAACCCAGTGCAACAGCCGTAGGAACTCGGCACCGGCCCGAGTAACAACAACACCGCAAACTTGCCACCTCCGACATCTACGTCTGTTGCTGCCCAAGTCACTCCGGCTGATAGAGTAATGTACGGCAATATCCTCGTCGAGCCTATGATCGTAGCTCATATTCGCAATGTAGTCCAGCTTGACGAGAAGCGCCAGCAGCTGCTAGAGGAAGCACAGGCCATCGCGGAGCAAGGCGCAAAGCTAGATCGAGATCTGGCCAATGTGCAAAAGTCAATAGAGAAAGCTAGAGCAATGGAGGCCGAGTACAAGACTCTGCTGCTGCAGCAGAAGGCCAAGAAAGCTCTAGCTCGCGTCATCAACGATCCTGGTGTACGGCGAAACCTAGGATGGGCTCCCCCGAAGCCGGCACAGGCCAAGCCATACATTGACAGTGAAGGCAAGTAGGTGATGCCCACTCCTCTCCTCAACCTCGCCGTTGCCAAGACCCTTCTGGAGCAGGATAGATCACCCGAAGCAGTGGAACAGGTTTATGGCCTAGTGGCCAAGGCGGTAAAACAATAGGAAAATGCCACCTCTCAGAGGCTTGAGTCTGATCCAGCGTTGTGACAGTCTAGCCAGCATAAGCCGCCAAGGGACAGATCTCCTCTTGATGTCGGGTCCCAGATGGGTTCGTCAGAACAAAGACGGAGGGATGCGTGCAACAGGAAGGACACTATCCCCATATCCTCCGACAATGGGGGCAAGGCCCAACCTCGTCGCCCATCGCCACTGCCCCGCTCCCCCCGACATCGCGAAGATCCAAAGGCTCACCGTCGTACGGATATGCCCCCGCCAAGGCAGAGCGGCATCGTCATCCACGACAACACAGAGCAGACCCGTCATGACGGAGAGCGCAACCAAGGACACAAGAGCAGGTCATGCCATGACCCTCCGCGTCTGATAAGCAACCGCGACAAGCATGAGGCGTCGTAGGAGGGTAACAACAAGAATGCTAACCCACCACCACCTCCGCCTCTGTCGCCACCTAGCAGCCACCATGGCAGAGGAGGCCCGCGTCGTTCACGCAGCCCATCCCTATTGGCAAGAAGAAAAGAAGCCTGGAGCCATATGACGCACGTTCGCGGATAGACAAGATCCATGAGGCCCGGGAAGGACCATAACTAGTACCATGTTGCTTTGGAGCTGTGATACGGTCCGCAACTTACCCTAAAGGTTTCCGGATTGACAAGACCATCAATCCCTATGACGGCACCGCCAAGCCAGCTACATGGTTGCAGGACTACGACAACACGGTGGAGATCGTCGGGGTATACCCAACGTCGCCGTCAAGTACCTCCCATTAATGTTGGCGGGCACGGCCCGTCAATGGATTGACGACTTGCCGGAGAGATCTATCTGCAATTGGTTGGACATGCAAGAAGCGTTCACCAAGAACTTCGAGGGTACGTATAAGCGTCCCTGCACTATTGGCGATCTATAGCGGTGCGTGCAAGAAAAAGGCGAGACATCTCGCGGCTACCTCTCCCGCTGGCTGGATATGAAAAATTCCTGGGCAGGAATGCACGCTCAGACCGCCATGGCCGCCTTCATCGATAGGTTGGAAAGGGGCATGTTGCTCTGACATAAGCTAAAGCGCTTGCAGGACAATCACCAGCTTGACTTGAACCAGATGATTCAGTTGGCTAGTGAGTTCGCAGCTGCCGACGACGATGCTCGCGGCTCTCTGCCGGCAATGGACGTTCCAACTCAAGCTTGGAGGAACAACAACACAAAGTGGAAAACCGCACCAGAAGAAAAGCAAACTCCCGACATGGTCACTATGACCTTTGCAGGACGAGGTGATGGCGGACAACGTGGCCGAGGACGGGGCGCTAGTCATGGGAAGCAGTGAGGAAGTGAAACTACCTCGGCAGCGCTCCGCGTTCCCCAAACCTACAAAGAGTACCGCGATATGTCGTGCCTCGTACACCTTGATGCCAATGGCAAGGCCACCCACACCAATCGCCACTGCAAGTTCGTCAACGACCTCAAGAAGGACCCGGAGTCTGGCTATAAGCAAAGTCGGAAGAACAGACCGCGAGGCAAGGGCAAGGGGAAGAAGAAGGAGGAGGAGTCCAAGGATTCAAGTGATATGGACGAGGACATTGACCACAAGCATGCCGCCAAGAGCGATGGCAAAGGCAAGAACCCCTTCGAGAAGAAGGCGGCAGTTTTCCACACTTTCCTTGGCACCCCCACCGTCCGACAACAGAATACCTCTATGAGGATCCTGATGGATACTCTACCCCCAGTTCCGCAGTACCTGCGCTGGTCGGAGATTCCAATTACTTGGGACAGGAAGAATCACCCAGACCTCATCCCTATGGAGAACCAATATGCCATGGTCATCAACCCCTTGATTGACGATAATGAGTTCACCAAATGTATGGTGGATAGTGGAAGCAGCATCAACATCATGTACCTGGATACACTGCAGAAGATGAACTTGACGGAGGCAAAGCTAAGGCGGACCAACACAATCTTCCATGACGTAGTTCCTGGTCGGGAGGCTCGGTCCCTTGGGTGCATCACACTTCAGGTCACCTTTGGTGATGTTAATAATTAGGGCCAAGAGCGCATGACCTTTGAGGTGGTCCCCTTCAAGAGCGTGTACCACATCATATTCGGCCGCGAAATATTCCACACCTTCATTGCCAAGCCATGCTTCATCTACAACAAACTCAAGATACCCAGACCAAATGGTGTCATCACCGTATCCGGAAGCTTTGCAAAGGCTAGGGACTGCGAAATTGGAGAAGCGGCCTACACAGAAGCTATCTTCTACAGCAAAGAATGTAAGGAGATCCAGAGCAAGGTCGATGCCTCAGAGATGCCCGCGTCGAAGAAACAGATTTCTGACTCCGCCCCAGCATTCAACCGCCATCGAAACCAAGTCGGTGGAACTTGTGGTAGGCGATGCCTCCAAGACCACCGCCATTAGGACGAACCTGGATCCCAAATAGGAAAGAGCACTCGTCGAGTTCCTCCGTGAGAATAGGGACATCTTTGCCTGACAACCTGCCGACATGAAAGGTGTACCTAGGGAACTTGCCGAGCACAACTTGAACATCGATCCAAAATGCAAACCAGTGAAGCAACCTCTACGACGCTTTGGAGATGAGAAGAGACGCGCCATAGGCAAAGAGATAGCTAGGTTACTTAAGGATAGTTTTATCCGAGAAGTCCTTCACACCCAATGGGTGGCCAATCCTGTACTTGTCCCCAAAAAGAGAACCAAAGAATTAAGAATGTGCGTTGATTACACCGGCTTGAACAAAGCATGTCCCAAAGATCCGTTTGCTTTGCCTCACATTGACCAAGTCATTGACTCGACGGCTGGCTCGGAACTTTTGTGTTTTCTTGATGCATACTCAGGATACCACCAGATCAAGATGAGGAAGTCGGACCAATTGGCCACTTCATTCACTACACCCTATGACATGTTTTGCTATGTCACGATGCCCTTTGGGTTGAAAAACGCAGGTGCTACGTACCAGCGGACAATGCAGCATTGCCTACACGATCAAATTGGTCGGGACGTTCACGCCTATGTGGACGATATAGCGGTGATGTCTAAAAAGTCAAACGACTTAATCTCCGACTTAAAATAAACCTTTGATAATCTTCGGAAATACAACATGATGCTTAACCCTAAAAAGTGCGTCTTCGGGGTTCCAGCCGGCAAATTGTTGGGCTTCATCGTTTCCCAGCGTGGAATCGAGGTCAACCTGGAGAAAATCAAGGCCATCTTAAACATAAACCGTCCGACATGCCTAAAGGACATACAACAACTAACAGGTTGTGTTGCATCAGTTAGTCGGTTCGTCAGCCGACTTGGAGAGAAGGCTCTGTCGCTATACAAGTTGCTAAAGAAGGCGGACAAATTCACGTGGACGGACGAAGCAGATGCAGCATTGAAGCAGCTCAAGAAGACACTTTCCTCAGCGCCTATCCTTGCAGCACCCGAGCCTAGAGAGCCCATATTAATTTACATGGCGGCCAATAACCGGGTAATCAGCGTCTTCGTCGTGGTAGAGCGGAAGGAACCAGGCTATGAGCATGGAGTTCAGCGACCAGTTTACTATGTAAGCGAGGTCTTGATGGAGTCCAAGCAGCGTTACCCGCACTACCAAAAGATAGCTTATGGAGTATTCATTACTTCTCGGAAGCTGAGGCATTACTTCCAGGAGCACCCAATAACAGTGGTGAGCAAGACTCCACTGTCCGACATCATAAACAACAGCGATGCTACAGGAAGGGTTGCTAAGTGAGGCATTGAACTTGCCGCCTTCGAGATCACCTACAAGAGACGCGACGCTATCAAATCACAAGCCTTGGCGGATTTTATTGCAGATTGGACGGAGATGCCAGATGCTACTCCGTTGCCGGAACCAGAATACTGGGTGATGCACTTTGACGGATCAAAGCTGCTCAACGGCTCGGGGGCTGGTGTACTACTACAGTCACCAACTGGGGACAAGCTACACTATGTTCTGCAGATCCACTTCGAGGCTACGAACAACATGGAGGAGTATGAAGCACTCATTCACGGATTACGCGTAGCCAAGGCTATTGGCATCAAACGCATAGTTTGTTGTGGATATTCTGACTTGGTTGCCCAGCAGGTGGCTGGCACCTAGAATGCGCGGAACCCTATGATGGCGGCATATCGAGACGAAGTGGACGAGATGGCTAAGTGCTTCTTGGGCTATGAAGTCAAGTATGTACCTAGGGAGCAAAACGAGGCGGATGGTCTACTGTCTAAGCTTGGATCAGGGCGCAAACGAATTCCGCCTGGAGTTTTCCTGGAGCATCTATGGACACCATCCGTGAAGGGAGCAAACATCGACAACCCGGACAGAGTAGACTCTTTCGTCCACATGGTGGCAAAGGTCCCTCCGGCTTGGACAAAACCGTTCATGGAGTATCTCGAACACGGAACTTTGCCCGACGACAAAGTCGAAAGACGACAAATAGTACGACGAGCAAAGGGCTATACCATAATCAATGGACAACTCTACAAAAGGAGCACTACTGGTGTATACCTTAAGTGTGTTTCTTAGCAAGAAGGTATTGAAATCCTACGCGAAATCCATCTCAGAGATTGCGGGCATCACGCCGCTCCCCGATCTTTGGTCGCTAAAACCTTCCGGCAAGGATTCTACTGGTTGACCGCGAAGGCGGACGCCGACAAGCTGGTTGAGACATGAATCGGATGCCCGTATTACGCCCGACAACCACATGTTCCTGATGAATAATTGCGAACAATACCAATAACTTGGCCGTTTGAAGTCTGGGGGCTGGACATGGTGGGTCCATTACAAACGACACCATGTGGGTTTACACATCTGCTAGTAGCAGTTGATAAATTCACAAAATGGATAGAAGCTAAACCCATTAGAAATCTCGATGGGGCAACTGCCCTTAGGTTTGTCCGAGATCTAGTGGTGAGATTTGGTCTCCCACATAGCATCATCACCGACAACGGCAGCAACTTGTCACTCGGAGAAGTGGAGGCTTATTGTTGGGACAAAGGCATCCGACTTGACCTTGCGTCTGTGGCACACCCACAATCCAATGGTCAGGTTCAGCGGGCCAATGGATTAATTCTGTAGGTAATCAAGCCACGTCTTGAGGCACCTCTACATAGAGCAGCTGGGGCCTGGGCGGAAGAATTGCCATCTGTGCTGTGGAGTTTACGAACTACACCCAACAGATCCACCGGCTACAACCCTTATTTCATGGTATATGGAGCAGAAGCCATCCTACCTTCTGACATACTTCACGATGCACCAAAGGTTGCCGCCTACGACGAAGAGGACGCTGAATAATCCAGACGACTAGATGTGGATCTTCTCAAGGAGGAGCGCGTTTTGGCATGCCAAAGATCCTCCATCTACCAGCAGAAGCTACGCAGCTACCATAGTCGCTGCGTTTGGCATCGCTCGTTTAAAGAGGGGGGTCTGGTGCTCCGACTTAAGTGGAAGAAGTCACACAAATTATCCCCGCCATGGGAAGGACCGTTCATCATAAGCAAGGCGCTGCTCAATGGGTCTTACTACCTCGTTAACAATCGTGAACTGAAGGATAGACCCAACAAGGATCCTAAGCATAAGCGACGTGACCCAGATGAACTGGGTGGCTATAAATGTGGCATTGAGTGTTCGGAAAGTATGTGTTGAGGCACATGGATCAAGAGTGGGATTTTTCCATCCATATGACAGATAGATATACTCTAGGCCCTCTCGGTGGAATGTCATCCAATTAGCTTGCAAGCATGTGACTGGCTCACAAGGGATCACATATCACGGGAACGAGAAAAGAATACTTATCGGTAACAGGGTTGAACTAGGTATGCAGAGATACCGACGATCAAACCTCGGATAAGTAAACTATCGCGAGACAAAGGGAAATTGGTATCATATGTAAGTGGTTCATTCGATCGCAAAGTAATCGTAGAAATATGTGGGAGCCATATGAATTTCTAGATTCCTCTATGTGCTATTCATCAGAGAAGTGTCTCGGTCATGTCCGCATAATTCACGAACCGTAGGGAGACACACTTAAGGATTCGATGTTGTTTAGTAGATATGGAATGTTAGTAGGGATACCGAATATTGTTCGGAGTCTCAGATGGGATCCGGGATATCACGAGGAGATCCGGAATGGTCCAGAGAATAAGGTTCATATAAGGAAAGTCTGATTCCGGAGTTCGGGAAAGATTCCGATGTTTTCATTGGAGAGGTTCTAGAAGGTTCACCGGACCAGAAGGGGAATGGACCATGAATGTGTCATGGATAAGTGGAATTATTGGATCATATCCTAGGTCACTTGGTTTGGGAATTTGCAAGAGATAATTAAAGCTCTAAATTGAAAGTCAAACAGGAAGTTTGAAAAGTCAAACTGGAACAATGGTTTCCTAGTGGAAGAAGGAAAGAATCCTTCTCTCAATCCAACTTGGGTTTGGGTTTGGATTCAAACCCACCCCTCCCAAGGCTGCCCCCCTCTCATAAATAGAGGGGGAGGGCTGCCCCAAAAAGCCAAGCCATATCCCTCCAGCACCCGTGCGTCGCCGCCGCCAAGCCGCCGCACGCCGCCGCCGCCCTAGCCGCCGCTGACACCTCCTTCTCCTCCCAGTCTTCTAAACCCTAGATCACCGGGAAACCCTAGATCCACCATAACTCACACCGGATTAGGCGAAGCCCTGCAGGATCTTCCCTCTACTTCCGACACCACGCCGCCGTGCTATCGGAATCGCGAGGGGAGAACTACAACCTCCGCTGCCTGCTGGAACAAGGGAGAGGGAGGTCTTCATCGAGTAGCGAACGTGTGACCGACTACGGAAGCGCTGCCGGAACGCAGCGCCGGAAGGATCGTCTACGCGATCTTGAGATCGGCAAGTGTACGACTACATCACCCACGAGAATCTGCTCTCGTTAACCGCTTTGGAATCTTCGAGGGTGAGTGCTTCTATCGATTCATTGTTACAATCTAGTAGATAGATCTTGGCTTGTTTGTGTGCATGCAGTAGAATTTTTTTTCCATGCTACGAACCCCTACAGTGGTATCAGAGCCGTGTCTATATGTAGATCTGTTGCACGAGTGGACCACAATGGTCATTGTGGGCGGTGGTGCTTTTATTATCAATTGCTTTTTGTGTACCTTGCATCTTGCGGTATGATGGGATGAAGCGGCCCGGGCTAACCTTACATGACATCGTTCATGAGACTTGCTCCACGCTTAACATGCAACTTGTATTGCATAAGTGGCTTTGCGGGTGTCTGTCTCTCCCATCATAGTATAGATTCAATTTACAATGGGCACTTGATAGTTCAAGCTTCAACGTTGTGGTTCTTGTTCGTAAGTTAGAACGACACTTATTGAAAGCCCCAAACCACGTAAAACATGCAAAGAAAATTAGAGGCATCTAACTTTGTTTTGCAGGGGTGTGCTGTGATGTGATATGGCCATGATTGTGATTATATATGATGTATGCAATGTTCCTTATTGTAAGTTGGCAACTGGCAGGAGCCATATGATTGTCTTTTAATTCCGTTAAGACCTGCGTGTCTATTCAAAGTAGTTGAAATAGTTGATGCTGGTGGACGACAACCATGAAGCGGCCCCATTGATCTTGACGCCATACCAGTGATGATGGAGATCATGTTCGTGCTTGAAGATGGAGATCGGAAGCACAAGAAGAAAGGCCATATCATATCACATATTATGAATTGCATGTGATGTTAATCCTTTTATGCATCTTGTATTGCTTAGTTCGCGACAGTAGCATTATAAGATGATCCCTCAAGCACAAAATTTCAAGTTTTAAAAGTGTTCATCCTTAGTAAGCACCGTTGCTAAAGCTCGTTGTTTCGAAGCACCACGTGATGATCGGGTGTGTTAGATTCTGCGAGTGTATATAACGTGAGCATGCCATATTTGCTCATGCGGAAGCTAAGGTTTGATCTTGACGAGCCTAGCATGTACAGACATGGTCTCGAAACACGGATCATCGAAAGGTAAAGCATGAGTCATATAGTAGATATGATGAACATGTTGATTGTTCGCCATTGAAGCTATATCAACTCTCGTGATGATTAGTTTTGATGTGGTGGATTTGGTTCGTGTGATCACTAAAACAATGTGAGGGATATTGTTTTGAGTGGGAATTCACCTAGATTAATTTAACTATTAATTAGAACTCAATTTGTCATAAAATTAGTCTAAACTATTGCAAATATGTTGTAGATCAATGGCGGCCCCTACCATCAATTTTAATGCGTTCCTAGAGAAAGAAAAGTTGAAAAACAATGGAACCAACTTCGCGGATTGGTTCCACAATTTGAGGATTGTCCTCAATGCTGGTAATTTGACCTATGTGCTGGATGCACCGCTGGGTAACCCGCCTGCAGCTGATGCTACCAATGAGGAAAATAATGTTTTCCTCGCTCGGAAGAATCAGTACTCTACAGTTCAGTGTGCTATCTTGTATGGTTTGGAATCGGAGCTTCAGAAAATGTTTGAGAACCATGACCCACATGATATTGTTCGTGAACTCAAAATGATATTTGAGGCTCACGCGGCAGTTGAGAGTTATGAGGCTTCTGAAAAGTTCTTTAACTGCAAGATGGAAGAGGGCAGCTCCGTTAGTGAGCACGTGCTTAAGATGTCTGGGCACGCAAGAAAGCTTCAAATCTTAGGTATAGTGATTCCTAATGATTTGAGGATTCACCGTGTCCTCCAATCACTACCACCAAGTTACAAGAACTTTGTGATGAACTACAATATGCAAAACATGGACAAGTCGTTGCCCGAACTCTTCTCCATGTTAAAGTCTGCAGAAGTGGAGATCAAGAAAGAGCACCAAGTGTTGTTGGTCAATAAGACCACCAAATTAAAGAAGCAAGGAAAGTCTAAGAAAAAGGGAAACTTCAAGAAGGGCGGTAAGAAAGTTACCGCGCCGGCGAAGAAGACCAAGGCTGGGCCGAAGCCTGATACTGAGTGCTTTTACTGCAAGGGAGAGGGTCACTGGAAGCGGAATTGCCCTAAGTACTTGGCGGATTTGAAGAACATCAACATCAAGAAGAAAGGTATATCCAATATACATGTTATTGATGTGTATCTCACTAGTACTCATAGTAGTGCCTGGGTATTTGATACTGGTTTGGCTGCTCATATTTGTAACTTGAAACAGGTGCTGCAGAATAGACGGAAACTAGCGAAGAACGAGGTGACGATGCATGTTGGAAATGGATCAAAGGTTGATGTGATCGCGGTCGGCACGCTACCTCTTCATCTACCATCGAGATTAGTTTTATACTTAAATAATTGTTATGTGGTGCCTGTATTGAGCATGAACATTATATCCGGATCATGTTTATTGCGAGACGGTTACTTGTTTAAGTCCGAGAATAATGGTTGTTCGATTTATATGAGTAATATGTTTTATGCACATGCACCTTTGATAGATGGTCTATTCTTATTGAATCTCGATTGTGGTAATACACACATTAATAACATTGAAGCTAAACGTTTGAAATTGAGTGATAACTCGACCTATATGTGGTACTGTCATCTTGGTCATATTGGAGTGAAGCATATGAAGAAACTCCATTCCGATGGACTTCTTGAATCACTTGATTTCGAATCACTTGAAAGATGCGAAGCATGTCTGATGGGTAAAATGACTAATACTCCATTTTCTGGTATGATGGAGCGAGCTACGGACTTATTGGAAATCATACATACCGATGTGTGTGGCCCAATGAGCGTAGCATCGCGCGGTGGTTATCGTTATATTCTTACCTTCACGGATGATTTGAGTAGATATGGGTATATCTATTTCATGAAACATAAGTCCGAAACTTTCGAGAAGTATAAGGAATTTCAAAGTGAGGTAGAGAATCAACATAAAAAGAAGATTAATTTTTTACGATCTGATCGTGGAGGTGAATATTTAAGTTATGAGTTTGGCGAGCATTTGAAGAAATGCGGAATACTTTCACAATTGATACCGCCGGGAACACCACAACGTAATGGTGTGTCCGAATGTCGTAATCGAACTCTCTTAGATATGGTTCGTTCTATGATGTCACTTACAGATTTACCGCTATTGTTTTGGGGTTATGCATTAGAAACAGCCGCATTCACTTTAAATAGGGCACCATCTAAATCCGTTGAAACGACATCGTATGAATTATGGTTTGGGAAGAAACCTAAATTGTCATTCCTTAAAGTTTGGGGTTGCGAAGCTTATGTAAAGAAGTTACAGCCCGACAAGCTTGAACCCAAAGCAGAAAAATGCGTCTTCATAGGATACCCAAAGGAAACTATTGGGTATACCTTCTATCATAGATCCGAGGGCAAAATCTTCGTTGTCAAGAATGGATCCTTTCTAGAGAAGGAGTTTCTCTCGAAAGAAGTGACTGGAAGGAAAGTAGAACTCGACGAGGTTGTTGAACCTTCTCTCGAACATGTGAGTAGCGCAGCATCGGAAATAGTTCCTATGGCGCCTACGCCAATAAGAGAGGAAGCTAATGATGTTGATCATGAAACTTCGGATGAAGTAACTACAGAACCTCGCAGGTCAACAAGAACTCGTACCACTCCTGATTGGTATGATCCCGTTATGAGTGTCATGTTGGTGGACAACACCGATGACCCTGCGACATATGAGGAAGCGATGATAAGCCCAGATTCCAATAAATGGCAAGAAGCCATGAAATCCGAGATTGGATCCATGTACGAAAACCAAGTATGGACTTTGGTGGACTTACCAGATGGCTAGAAGGCCGTCGGGAACAAATGGATTTTCAAGAAGAAAACAGATGCTGATGGTAATATTAATGTCTATAAAGCTCGACTTGTCGCAAAAGGGTTTTGACAAATTCAAGGAGCTGACTACGATGAGACTTTCTCACCGGTAGCGAAGCTAAACTCTGTGAGGATTTTGTTAGCAATCGCTGCATATTATGATTATGAGATATGGCAGATGGATGTCAAAACGGCGTTCCTCAATGGAGACATTGATGAACAGTTGTATATGGTACAACCCAAAGATTTTGTCGATCCTAAAGATGCTAACAAGGTATGCAAACTTCAACGGTCCATTTATGGATTGAAGCAAGCATCCCGAAGTTGGAATCAACGTTTTGATAAGGTAATCAAAAGCTTTGGTTTTATACAAACTTATGGAGAAGCTTGTATTTACAAGAAAGTGAGTGGGAGCTCTGTATCATTCTTAATACTATATGTAGATGACATATTGTTGATTGGGAATGATGTAGACCTTCTTAATAGTGTCAAGGATTATTTGAATAATAGTTTTTCAATGAAAGATCTTGGCGAAGCAGCTTACATATTAGGCATAAAGATTTATAGAGATAGACCGAGACGCCTAATATCATTGTCACACAGTACATATTTGGACAAAGTTCTAAAGAGGTTTGGAATGGAAGATAGCAAGAAAGGGTTCTTGCCCATGTTGCCCAATACGACCTTGAGTAAAACTCAAAGTTCTGCAATGGCAGAAGATAGAGAAAGGATGAGTAAGACTCCCTATGCCTCAGCCATAGGATCTCTTATGTATGTCATGCTATGTACTAGACCCGACATTGCATATGTTGTTAGTTTGACTAGCAGATATCAAAGTGATCTAGGAGTAGATCATTGGACAGCGGTTAAAAACATCCTTAAGTACTTGAGAAGAACTAAGGATATGGTTCTTTCTTATGGAGGTGATGAACAACTCGTTGTTAATGGTTACACCGATGCTAGTTAGAACACCGATCCGTATGATTCTAAATCTCAATCTGGATACGTATTTACTTTTAATGGTGCAACAGTTAGCTGGAGGAGTGCAAAGCAAAGCGTTGTGGCGACATCTCCAACTGAATAGGAATACATAGCTGCTTCGGAGGCTTCACAAGAGGCGATATGGATGAAGGAGTTCATTACAGAGCTCAGTGTGGTTCCAAGTGCGCTGGACCCAATGTCTATCTACTGTGATAACATGGGCGCCATAGCCAATGCGCAAGAACCAAGGTCACACAAGAAGCTAAAGCATATCAAGCTACGTTTTCACGCTTTTTGAGAGCATGTCCAAGATGGTGACATAGAGATTTCAAAGTACACACAGATCTGAATGTGGCGGATCCGTTGACTAAACCTCTCTCGAGGACAAAACATGACCAGCACCAAACTGCCATGGGTGTTCGGTATATTACCATGTAATCTAGATTAGTTAACTCTAGTGCAAGTGGGAGACTGTTGGAGATATGCCCTAGAGGCAATAATAAAAGTGGTTATTATTATATCTTTGTGTTTATGACAAATGTTTACATTCATGCTATAACAGTATTAACCGGAAACATTAATACTTGTGTGATTTGTAAACTAAATTAGAGTTCCTGGTAAAGCCTCTAATACTAGCTTGTTGGTTAATAGATGATCGTGGTTTCTCGATCATGAACATTGAGATGTTATTAACAACAAGATAATTTCATTAGGAGAATGGTATGATGGACATACTCCTATAGATAAGCGTAGCATAAAGATCAAGTCATTTCAATAGTTTGTTTGCTATAAGCTTTCTGATACATAGTAACCTAATTCCTTCGACCATGAGATCATGCTAATCACCATCATTCTAAGGATGCTTTGATGACATCAAACACCACACCGTAACTGGGTGGCTATAAAGGTGGCATTGAGTGTTCGGAAAGTATGTGTTGAGGCACATGGATCAAGAGTGGGGTTTGTCCATCCATATGACAGATAGATATACTCTGGGCCCTCTCGGTGGAATGTCATCCAATTAGCTTGCAAGCATGTGAATGGATCACAAGGGATAACATATCAAGGGAACAAGAAAAGAGTACTTATCGGTAACGAGGTTGAACTAGATATACAGAGATACCGACGATCAAACCTCGGATAAGTAAACTATCGCGAGACAAAGGGAAATTGGTATCGCATGTAAGTGGTTCATTCGATCGCAAAGTAATTGTACAAAAATGTGGGAGCCATATGAATTTCTAGATTCCTCTATGTGCTATTCATCGGAGAAGTGTCTCGGTCATGTCCGCATAATTCACGAACCGTAGGGAGACACACTTAAGGATTCGATGTTGTTTAGTAGATATGGAATGTTAGTAGGGATACCGAATGTTGTTCGGAGTCTCGGATGGGATCCGGGATATCACGAGGAGATCCGAAATGGTCTGGATAATAAGATTCATATAAGGAAAGTCCGATTCCGGAGTTTGGGAAAGATTCCGATGTTTTCATCGAAGAGGTTCTAGAAGGTTCTAGAAGGTTCACCGGACCGGAAGGGGAATGGACAATGAATGTGTCATGGATAAGTGGAATGATTGGATCATATCCTAGGTCACTTGGTTTGGGCATTTGCAAGAGAGAATTAAAACTCTAAATTGAAAGTCAAACGGGAAGTTTGAAAAGTCAAACTGGAACAATGGTTTCCTAGTGGAAGAAGGAAATAGTCCTTCTCTCAATCCAAATTGGGTTTGGATTCAAACCCACCCCTCCCAAGGCTGCCCCCCTCTCATAAATAGAGGGGAAGGGCTGCCCCAAAAAGCCAAGCCCTAGCCCTCCCGCACCCGTGCGTCGCCGCCACGCCGCCGCCAGCCACCGCCTCCTCGCACCGTCGCTGCCTTGTTGCCGCCGCCCTAGCCGCCACCAACACCTCCTCCTCCTCCCGGTCTTCTAAACCCTAGATCACCGGGAAACCCTAGATCCACCATAACTCGCACCGGCTTAGGCGAAGCCCTGCGGGATCTTCCCTCTACTTCTGACACCACGCCATCATGCTGTCGGAATCGTGAGGGGAGAACTACAACCTCCACTGCCTGCTGGAACAAGGGAGAGGAAGGTCTTCATCGAGTACCGAACGTGTGACCGACCACGGAAGCGCTGCCGGAACACAGTGCCGGAAGGATCGTCTACGCGATATTGAGATCGACAAGTGTACGACTACATCACCCACGAGAATCTACTCTCGTTAACCGTTTTGAAATCTTCGAGGGTGAGTGCTTCTATCGACTCGTTGTTACAATCTAGTAGATAGATCTTTGCTTGTTTGTGTGCATGCGGTAGAATTTTTTGTTTTCCATGCTACGAACCCCTACATCTTTTACCTCCTTTAGTGTTCATTTTTGGATCGTATAAAACCTTTATGCACAAGCTTTGCAATTGCACTTGTGAAAATTCCGCCTACGGGCGTTAGCTTAAGTTTTCTATTCTACACATTCTTTGTTGTTTTTATGTGGATTCTGGAGTAGTGACTTTTGGCACTTATTATCGGCGATTTTGTTCTTAGGTTATTGACGGTGCCATTGGGCATCATCACCTGAGCGCATGGTTCCGACAATGAGTCTTCCGACTCACAAAAGGTCAAGCATAAAAACCAGAGCAATGGATAAGCCAGCACTTGCTTAAAAAATATATACATGCTGGAATAAATTCTTGAGTAGCAGGAAATAACAACCATTGTTTTCCGCCTTAAGTTAACACATAAGTTTTTCCGCATACACATTATAGAGGAAACAAATATTACAAATTGTTTTTCATTCCTCTGGCGCAGGCGACTTGGAAGCAGCATCGTCGGCAATAGGAGAGTCACCTTCCTCGAAGTCGGTAGTGTTGAGGGACTCGGAGGAGCTCTGGTTGCCGCCATCAATGGTTTTCATGGGCACAAAGACATTAACGTCGACCAACTCGGCGACTCTGGTGTCATAACCCGCGAGCGACGCCAAGATAGATTCGTGGTTTATCTTTTGGCCTTCGTTGTCTACGCCAGGGATACCGGAGGTCATCGTGTCGATGTCGGCATTTTCGTAATGTGCCTTGACCATGGACAACGCCATCCTTGCACCGGCCCGTGCACACGAAGCTTTCCAGCTTGAGATACGCTCAGGGGCTCGACGCAGGATCTCCAAGAACTTCGTCACCGAATCCACTGCCTTGATGTTAATTTGGAGGGGCTTGGCAATCTCTTTTGTCTGCGTGATGGCGGTGTTGATAAAGTTGCTGGCAAGGACCATGCATTACTTTGGCGGAGGAGGCGATCGGGTTAAACCCATAGGAGCTGTAAATTTCCGACAAAGGAACACGTGAGTTCAATAACACCAAAGTTCAAAGTATCTAACTTCCAGAAATACAAGGCGGAGAATCACTTACTGAAGATGCTGATCTCGTCCTCCCGGAGAGTTTCCGCCATGGAGTACCGTTCTTGTTGGAGGATCTTGTACGCGTCATGATGGCATTGATTTTGCTCATCGGCAGCTTTTTTCTGCTCCTTTAAGATCGCGATCTCCTCCTTCAAGAGGTTCATCTCCTCGTTGGTGGAGTCCTGCAGGACTTTCATGGAGTCCTCGTGCATCTTCAGCATGTCCTTCCTCTCCTGCTTAAGGATCTTGTTTTCGCTATCCAGCTGCTGAATATGCTTGGATTGCTCAACAATGTCCTTCGCCTTGGAAATGGTTTCTGCAAGTCGGAGAAGTAACAGTACACAGTGAGTACTCGGAGAATATTAGCGTAAGACCAAGTCGGAATGCGAAAAAGAAAGGAAAAATAGACGCTTGCTCTTGGTGATTTGTTCCTTCAAGAAGGCAGTTTTACCCTTTTCGACTTGCAAATCAGCACGCATCTTCTCATACATGTCATTGGCCATGCCTCTCCTAGCATTCTCATTCTGTGGATAGAAGAAAGTTAAACGTTGTTTGGTCTACTTGGAGCATCTAGCCGGAAAATTTCCATCTAGAAGCTTGGGGGCTACAGCGAGCGTTTTTAACTCAGACATATGCTTAACTTCTCTTTAAGCATCTAGTCGGAACTAATTCAGTTACAACTAGAAGCTTGGGGGCTACAGTATCGAAATTTATAAACACTGCGTATGCTACTCTTAAAGCATCTAGTCAGAATAATTCATTCAAACTATATGCTTGGGGCTACAGTGAGAAGTTTTCTAGCTTAGTCACTCTTAGAGCATTTAGACGCAAAGACCTATGGTTTTCCGTCTAAATCCTCGGGGGCTACAGTGGGATACTCATATGAAAAGAAAAAGGTAAATAAAACTTACAAGTGCAATGATCTTGAGGTTGGTAGCACTCTCAGCCAGCAGCTTGCCAAAGGATACACTCTTTCCTTGCAAGATTTCTGCTTGCCGGAGAAGCTCCTCAAGACCGCATGTTGGAGATGTCGGCGCCGCACCAGGAACCAGAGAAGTGCTACCCGGCGTAAGTGCCGGATAGACTATCTTAGGGAACTCTATGGTTTTCCTGGGGGCGAGGGCGCCGCCTTCGGCAGATGTACCACCTTCCACCACCGCCTTACCGCTACCTATGGCATCCTTAGACGAAGCTTCAGCCATTTGGTTGGCGGCACTTTCCCGCGTCGCCTGTTCGCCGACAACAGCGAGCTCTATGGAGGCACCTGAGTTCACTTCCATGGCGGAAGGGCCAAATGCTTCTTTAGCTTGAGAGCTTGTCGGAGCAGACGAGGGTTGGACGATGGGAGTGACAGAGGCGATGGCGGGATATGCGTGGGGAGATGCATCGCGATGCAGCATATCCTTTATGGTTCTAGAAGCCCCCAAAGTTTTGGAGGTCTTCTTTAAGCTGGTTGTGGCTTTCTTCCTGAAACATGCAAAATGTATAAGTACATGAATAAGACAAACAATGGACAATGTCGGAGAGAAAGAAGCTTACACAAGAGGGGGTGCTCTGGCAAAGGGGATCCCGGTAACCTTTCTTTTCTCCGCCTCCAGGGTGGCGGTAGTCTTCTTGGAGGCTCCACCCTCCATCTTCTTTTTCTTGCCTCCATCGGCAGTGTCAGAGGTGGAGCTCTTCCGCTTTCGCGCCAACGGAGCATCATCGTCGGACACGACGGTGACTTCCTTCATCTTTGGATCATAGATTTGGGGAGCCATGTTATCCTCATCTATGTCGCTAAGCTGTTAAGTGAAAAACCACCGTGTTAGATGAGATGGTAATGGCTAGACGGAAGAATTGGAGTATATGTCATACACGGAAAATAAACAGGTACCTTTGGGCACTTGCTCTCTACAATAATGTCGTAGGTGATGGTGAAGCCACGCTTCCTGTCCTTCACCTTGACGATGTACTTGAGGCGGAGCTTGACGGAGTCGCTCGAGAAATTGTCCTCGGAGATGCGGAGGCTATCCCTTCTATCGTTGGAATACTCGTGCATCAGCTTCAAGCGGTGCTGCAGAGGCTGGATCCGCCTGACGAACTAGCACATGGCTAGGTCCAATCCGGTCAGACCCGTATCTGCGAACCACTCTATCCGCCTTATAGCGCGAGAAGCGTCGATGTCGAAGGGAAGGGAGGCCTGGGATATCCATGTCGGGGCTTCGGCGACGGCTCCATCGACAAAGTCCGGGTATGTTACTTCTCGGCCGGCTAGAGGGATATTTGGGCCGTAGAAGTACGTCCGCTGCCAGTTCTTGTAGGAATCGTGGCCGACGATGTCGGGAAAGCACCGGCCAGGCCGAATCTTAAAACTAATGGTGCCACAATTTCTGAGCTCGTCCTTGCTGGCTCCGGCTTCGCGCTTGACGGTGAAGAAATATATGAAGAGATCTAGCCTAGGCCTAATCCCTAAATAACACTCACAAAGCGCCGCGTAGTTGCTAAGCGCTAAGATGCTATTGGGAGAGAGGTTCTGAGGCTGTACTCGGTAATGGTTGAGGACAACAAGGAAAAAGTTGGAAATGGGCAGGGAGACGCCATGTACTAGTTGTGCTTTGAGGTACACTTTTTCTCTGGCTTGGGGATAAGGTGTGACCTTGCCGGCCGGCGCCGCCCGCCAGGCGAGCCCCTCTGTCGCGGGAAGGTAGCCCTCGTTGATCAGCTCTTTGATATCGCGTTCCGTAATATCCGAACCGCGTCAGTCGCCCTTGTGGGAGTCGTACTCCTCCTCCAGCAGCTCCAGCGCCGCTGGATTATGGTCGCCGCCGGTGTCTTCGACCACCGCGGACTTGGGGATAACCAGACCCTCTGGGGGCATGATGACGGAGCTCGCCGGCTTCGCCGCGGCTTCGCCTGACGCCGCCACGGAGGGAGAGGAGCTGCTACTGACCATTGGGTGTGTTCGGTGGTGACTGAGAGAGATTGGGGAGCTAGGGTTTTTTCGCAATGGTGCGCGGAGAGCTCGAGGAGGTGCTCGCTGGAGGAAGAAGACGATGCAGAGGAGAATGAGGTGAAAACTAAATTTTCCACCGTTGTTACTATTTATCATCTCCGGCATCAAGATTCGTGCAGCACGATCGAACGGTTGCCGCGTAGGCGACGTGTGCGGGGACGTGCGCGGAAATTTCGCCACGTTACCAACCGTCGCCGCCAACGGTTCGTATCTCTTGCACGGGAAAAACGGACATGATTGCGTTCTCTGTCGAGGATCCGCGACAGTCACACCAACCACATCCGCTCTTTGTCGAGGAGCCGATAACCCCCTTCTCGCCACCGGTCGAGCACAATGTGCTTGATGGAATGTATCAAAGGTATGAAATTTTTATTTTTTATTTTGACAACAATTCTGTGAGTTACAATTATTAGATTCATTGGTTGTAGATTGTTGATTGCAAATGCTGGTGTTTGTAGTGTGGACGATGGCACTTTTGCATAGTATGAATATTGTATCAGGCGAGTATAAAACGCCATCTCAAGAATATGAAACGCCATATGATGTGGAGGAGGATATTGGCATGGAAGATGGTGGGGTTTCTTGGATGACCGAAGACCAAGGGGATAACGACCATGTTAATTTTTCTACTTATATGTGTATTCGTTTTTTTCGAATGATGGAGGGGTCTAGAACAACCCCGGAGCTACCATTATATTCCAAGCGACGGGTACAAATAACAAGCAGGGCTTTTACAAAAAAAATGCAAAGAGAACCTATGAATAACCAAGAGGACCCTAAAAGATTTATAGAAAACGCAATCATGTCCTTTGACCTCTCCATCGCGACTGAGCCCAAGCCGTCGGCCACCTCCATCCCGCCGGGGACGAACCACTTGGCAGAGTAGAGATGCTGGATGCCGACGCCGCGCTCCACAGAGCCCTCCATCTTAGAGCTTGAAATCACGCCCTCCTAGCATGAAACTGGCCTTCCTTGGCCGAGGATGCCGATGGCAGTCATGGCCATCGAGCAAGGAGCTCTTCGATACAGCAGCGGATGGGATGCCGAGCACAACGATCTCGCACACCCCAAGCACCACCAGTCAACGACAACCACATCGCCCCTACCCTCTTCTCCCTCGCCACCATGTCTAGCCAAGAAGTAGGGCAGAAGAGAAACGGCGCCGTGACAGATAAGTCTCCCTTGACGAAGCCAGGCTCGCTCTAAAGCAGTAACGCTCCGCCTTGCCTCCATGGCTGGACAGGAGCTCCGCAACGACATTGCTGGCCGGCAGGCCTATCCCTCCCCCCTCGCTTCCATGGCCGGCTGGAAAGAGCACACACCTACCACCCTCGAGCAACCGCGGAGAGAACTCCGCCTCACTTTTATTCAAAGAAGCGTGAGGCCGTTCTCTCGCTTTTCCCTCTATCCATTGGAGAAGAAGAACAATGGATAGGAGCCCTACAGTGACAAAGATCCAGACGGTTGGATCCGACGCTCCGCTCCAACTACTAGGCAAAAGGCCCACTACCGGCATAACACTGCTACTACTAGCTACCCTATCTACTCCGGCACCTCCACTCCGCCCATCCCCGCCGGCGAGAAGGGCTTTGGTTCGGCCTGGTCTGCTCGAAGGAGTTCTAATGTAGAGATGAGAGAGAAGGAAGAACCCCGCCAGCTTACAAAATGGATTCTACAGTATCAGTTTATGTGTATCCGTTGAACTTTGCGAAGCAAACATCAAATCAGACAAATCTAGCTCCCCGAGTTAAACAAATCCGACCTGCCCGGGCTCGTGCTGGTTCTGTCGTCGTTGTCCTCTCGCCGCAGCGAGACGCCGCAATCCACTTGTCCCCATCTATATCCATCTCCACCTCTTTCCCTCCTCCTTCGCTCGTCGCCGCCCCCACTCCAAAACCCTAAACCCCACACCAATCCTCGCCGCCGCCGCCATGCAGTCCATGGCGCTCACCTCCCCCTCCCTCCCCGCCGCCGCCCCCACCCCCGCCGCCGGCCGCCGCCTCGCCACGCGCGTCCGCGCCGCCGCCGCCCCCGTCTCCGACGAGCCCAAGCTCAACAAGTACAGCGCGCGCATCACGGAGCCTAAGTCGCAGGGGGCGTCGCAGGCCGTGCTCTACGGCGTCGGCCTAACCGACGCCGACCTTCGCAAGCCGCAGGTCGGAGTCTCCTCCGTCTGGTACGAGGGGAACACCTGCAACATGCACCTGCTCCAGCTCGCCGAGGCCGTACGCGAAGGGGTCCGCGACGCAGGCATGGTCGCCTTCCGGTTCAACACCGTCGGGGTCAGCGACGCCATCTCCATGGGGACACGGGGCATGTGCTACAGTCTCCAGTCGCGTGACCTCATAGCAGACAGCATCGAAACCGTCATGGGTGCGCAGCACTACGACGCCAACATCTCTATCCCTGGATGCGACAAGAACGTGAGTGAGCCCATTGCTATCTTATTCTTACATCAAGTCAAGAGCAATTTGGGTGTTCCGAAAATCTGCAGTGTGTTGCTGTCTTACTGCTTGAACTACTTCTGACAGTAGAGAGTCAAACTGCAGTTCTCATATTACAAAGCTCAATTGTCCATAAACGTCATTGAGCTCTATATGCGTCCTATTGTTTTGGTTCCTAGATGTGATAACATCACAAGCCTTGCTGAAGAACATAGGTACAGTATCACCATTTTGCTCTGGAATGGGTGCATTACCCAGTACCCACCTCTCTTGAGAATGACTATCTGGTCTCTTGGTGGTTCAAAGAAGTTAGTAGTTCTATCTCGGCTTTTCTTTATGTTTCATCTTATCATGAACAAAAGCAGTGGTACAATGTGTAAGAATAAGAAAGCACTCATGTTCTGCACCTTTCCAGTACTTTAATTTTGCTGATGTCTTACCTCTTACACAAATAGGATAACGATGACATCTGGATGTTTGTTGCATCTGAATTGAGTGGCTCTTCGCTTTGCAGATGCCAGGTACAATAATGGCAATGGGGCGGCTTAATCGACCAAGTATCATGGTTTATGGTGGAACTATTAAGGTAATGTTGCCCCTGTTTTCTTGCTGTTAAATGTACTGACTGCTGCAGCAGTGTGCTTTGTTTCGATAATATGTCTGATTAGTTCGTAGACGTGACTCAGAGCTATGATGAAACTTAACTGTTTCTGGGACTTATAAATGGTTCTGTGCATAAATAACAATTAAGGATCTGTTTATGGAGGAAAACTAGGTTCAGTGTAGTTGACCATGTGTGCTGGCAGGCTTGTTAATTCTATTGTGGGTTTGGAATTTGGAGTTGCTAATCAGTTTCATAATCAGTTGAACATGTGTTGGTTCAGTGTCTTTTTTACGTTTTATTGATAATTTTCTGACTTTGAGATTTTGTTATAATGCAGCCTGGGCACTTTCAGGGAAATTCATATGACATAGTATCTGCTTTCCAGGTATGTGTATCACCTTTGAACCATTCGTCAACTCTTTTCCTTGTTTAGTTGTAGCTGTGTATGCACCGTTGTACCGCTTATGCTTACTTGATGGGTATGCAGAGCTATGGAGAATTTGTTAGTGGATCAATCAGCGACGAGGAAAGAAAGAATGTGCTCCGCAACTCATGCCCAGGGGCAGGTGCATGTGGTGGTATGTACACAGCAAACACAATGGCATCCGCTATTGAGACAATGGGCATGAGCCTTCCATACAGGTGCGAATAATATCTTGAAGCTTTCTTGTTACTCCTAGGCAAAACATTCTGTTCCTCTTAAGTCATTTCACTTTGGTTTGACTTTGTGGACTGACAAAAATTATTATCATTTCGCCTCTGTTTTATTTATCAAAGCTCTTCAACCCCTGCTGAAGATCCATTAAAGCTAGATGAATGTCGTCTTGCCGGAAAGTATCTCTTAGAATTGTTAAAGATGGATTTGAAGCCTAGAGACATTATAACTGAGAAGTCATTGCGGAATGCAATGGTTATTATCATGGCACTTGGTGGATCTACCAATGCTGTACTACATTTGATTGCTATTGCCCGGTGGGTTATCAACTTCTTATCCATTTTTAATTGCTTAGTTATACAAATGCTCATTGCCTCCTCCTTTCAGGTCTGTAGGTTTGCAATTAACTCTTGATGATTTCCAGAAGGTCAGCGATCAAGTTCCGTTCCTTGCAGACCTTAAGCCTAGCGGAAAGTATGTCATGGAGGATCTACATAAGGTACGCATTTAGTGCTATACCTGATTTCACTCCGTTCTGGTTTGACCACAAATGTGTCCAGTTTAATATGGAGGGACTTAAACAAACAAATTGAGGAAATCTAATGCTAGCGTTTATCACTAAAGTTCTGAAAATAGAACATTATTCCACATGTTTGTTATACACTCTTGTCGGAATCATGTTCATACATAACTATGCAAATAATTTATCTTTGTATTGACATTGTAGATTGGTGGAACACCTGCAGTAATTCATTATCTCTTGGAGCAAGGTCTTCTTGATGGGGATTGTTTGACTGGTGAGTACAGCCAATGATCATTCATCATGCAGTGTAGGAACTCCTTTTCATTGGATAATAACATTTTTTCTTCTTGCCCTTCAGTCACTGGGAAAACTCTAGCTGAAAATGCTAAAATATTCCCACCTTTATCGGAAGGACAGGTAAATCTCAATTATGAGTTCGTCAGCCACTCAGCCTTCTCCAACTCCTTGACTGCTAATGTTTCACATGTTACTTGACACAGCAAATAATACGACCACTTGACAATCCTATCAAATCAACTGGGCACATACAAATACTTTATGGCAATCTTGCCCCAGAAGGTTCTGTAGCAAAAATAACTGGCAAAGAGGGATTGTTTTTCTCAGGTGATTTTTGCTTCCTCCATTTCCAATCCTTGGAAGCCTTTATATTTTGTGCAGCTTTTAACTGTTATTTACCAAATTACAGGCCCTGCATTAGTTTTTGATGGTGAAGAATCGATGATTACAGCTATATCAGAAAACCCATCAGACTTTAAGGTAATGCGTGTGATTAACTTTCTAGGATCATAATCAGAAGATGTGATTTGGACACCATTTTGCAGTTGAGAATCCCAAGTACAAAATTTAATACTACCATTTGACTATTCAATATCTAATCCTGTGCTAAAAGTACATGCTATGGCACTGAACAAAAACAGAAAACTGTAAAGCAAGTGTTGGCGCATACACACATGAAGAATCTACTCCCTGCTCTTAAGAATGCAGTCATTAGTTTTTCCCTAGAGCACATAAGGCTTGCATATCTTCGTACGAAGAACGCTATGATGTCGCAATAAGTAGTGCTTACATTATTTGTAGCGACTATTATTTTCATATTTGTTAGTGCTGTTGGAGGTTTCATCTGTCAATTATGTAGCCTAGGTTTAGTGCATAATTTGTTTTTCCATTTCCATGGAATAGCTGTTTTTGTTTATCAATCCAGTTATGCCAGTAGCTCAGATTGCTATTTGTGCAGATGATACTTGAGTATGGTAGTTCACTAGGGCATGTCTTGTACATATTCTGATGAAGTAAACCATTTCTATGCTGGTTAAAACAGGGAAAGGTTGTGGTGATCCGAGGAGAAGGACCAAAAGGTGGGCCTGGGATGCCTGAAATGTTGACGCCAACAAGTGCAATAATGGGGGCTGGTCTTGGGAAGGTAATGCTTATCTCATGGCATGACATTGTCAGAATTGTAAATTTAGTTTTTTTATCTTTTAATAATTGCAATGACATAAAACACTGCTATTTTATTTCTCACCTAGTTAGTGACATACTTTATCCAGTAGGACAGTTCCTTATGTTCTTTCCAATATTCTTCTTCACAACTACGAAAATGTCGAAACGTCAAGGCAAACAAATCTTGAGCTTCCTTAAACGTATTACATACCATTTACCATTTTTTTTAACATCTTGACGTTGATTTGGTCTTTACATTTGGATGTGCTAGTGCTTCCTGTAACCTCTTTTTTTCCAATGCTGCACAGCACTTATGCCATGAAGTTAATTATGTTGCTATCTTCAGATAACCTGATAGTTCTTCGTGACAGTTGATCAATATTTAGATATTGCTCCATGTTGATTGCAGGAGTGTGCCCTGCTGACTGATGGTAGATTTTCTGGAGGATCACATGGATTTGTTGTGGGCCACATATGTCCTGAATCGCAGGTACTGTGTTGTACTTACTCCTGTCGGGCTACAAGATTAACCTATACCGTGTGTTTTTCACTTTTTCTCTCGTGGTTGGAGCAACTCAACTTTTATTAGTACAGTGCAAGCTAGGGGAATCGAGAAATACACGTCTCCTAATGCAATGAACATCCTAACTCTGCTGCTATTAAAAAAAGAAATAATCGCTGAAATATCTTTTTTGGTTTGTTGTTCTTCACAAAGTAACTGTTTTCAGGAAGGAGGCCCAATTGGTCTTGTTGAGAATGGTGATACAATCACGATCGATGTCAGCAAGAAAGTAATTGACGTGGACTTGACGGAAGACCAGCTTGAGGAAAGGCGAAGGAAATGGAGCCCACCGCCGCACAAGGTCACGGGCGGAGCACTTTGGAAGGTACCCTGAAGCGCAAGCATCAACACAATTCCTGATGGTGCAGTGTTGACTTTTTCTGAACATCTCTCATTTTATTTTCATTCTTTGCAGTACATAAAGCTGGTGTCTTCAGCCTCAAGCGGGTGTGTCACCGACGAGTAGGGTCCATCCTATGTTGTGCTAGGTTGAGCAAAGTTTGTGTCAGCTTTGGGGCGGAAGTGGATTGGCTGATGAGCATCTTTCATGTAAGAGTGTGTTTTTTGTAATGGTAGAGGCGGGACAAATAAGATGCCAGTTTCTAGTGGCTTAATGAAGCTATGCCAGAGGGAAGTGGTGAAGAAAAATAAATCTAGTGTTGTTGGTGTGGTGGAGAGTTAGACAGCTTAGAGTTTTCTCCTCTGTAATTTGTATTGGGACGCATCCAAATTTATGTGAAACTGTGAGCTGCTTTCTTTGTTTTGGTCCAATGGTTGAATGGAATCATATGGCTGGTGCTGAATTCATGTGTTCACGCAAAAATTACGCCTTCAAGGCAGCTTTCTTATGGCTGGCCGTCATGCAATGCATTTAGAGGCTTCAGCAAATGGACTTTTAAACCAATTTTGTCCGGAAAGGGCCGGACAGCAAATGCATTTTAATCTGCTCTAGAAACACACACAGTGAGCATCGTTTTCAAAACAGATGATTCCATGCAACACCGCAAAATTGTAAGAGCCACTCCAACAGCTTTACCTATACATGGGTAAGAGTGCTTTTATAGGTAAGATGACCAAAAAACTAGATCCAACCGCTTATCTATAAGTGGTCCTCCACCAATTTTTTTTGAACGATCACCCATTTTTTGACACCTCTTACCCATATATGGGTAGATGGACACAAATTTTGGATAAGAGGCAACTCTTACCCATATGTTGCCACGTTAGCGAAAACAAAGGTGGGAAGCTACCAACCGCTCACCCTTGACCCGCTCGACGATGACGTTGCTCGCCGCCATCCCTCCGACCACCAGCGACAGCCCCTCGCGCCGCCACTTTGTGACCCTCCACCTATGACCCACCCGCTGGCCTCCTCCGTCCCCATGCGCCCCTTCTACTGGATGGAATCAAGCCACAACGGCCGTCTCGGTGGCGCATCGCCGGCTATGATTCGTTGTCGGGGGGCCTTCTAGGCTCGCGCCCACCCATGCTGCCACCCCCACCTGCGAGCTCCGCCACCACCCCCACCCCGCGAGCTCCACCGACACCTCTACCCGCGAGCTCTGCCACCACACACACCCCGCCGACCGCCGGTGTCGATTCGGCCGAGCACGGGCTCCGCGCACCTCGCCGGCCGACCACACGCGCCATGCGCAGTAGGCCATGCGCGCTGCAAGAAGATGGGCCGGTGGAGCAGGGGCGCCTGGACGATGGGAACGGGTGTGCTAGGGAAAAAGATGAAGAAAAGGAAGAGAAAAAAGAAAAAAGAAAGAAAAAATTAGACTCACTAACAAGTGAGTCCCATGTGCAAACCACTTTTGGGTAACCATATTATAGGTAAGCTGAAAAAGTAGGGACTAACTTAGTTACCCAAACCTCCTCTCTTCTCTTACCCAAATATTTTTTGCTTACCCATATATGGGTAAGTGTTGGAGTTGCTCTAAATATCATGCAAGACTGCTAGCTAGCTACTCGTCGTGAGAGCCGTCGCTCAACAAGCAAACATCACGAACAAATCAAATCAACAATGTAGGTGCTCGCATGCATGCATGCATGCATGTCACAGCTGCACATGGTAATCAATCTACTCGTCGTGAGAGCCGTCGCTGTGCTGTGCTGACCGGAGTAGGAGCTCGATCGGGTCGTCCGACGACATGGTTGGATCGACAGAGGACGAGATGGTGGAGCCAGCAGTCGAGGGGTCGATGACGAAAGAGCTCTGGGTGGCGGAGGAGGAGGTCGAGTCAAGCCAATATAAAAAAAGCTCTGCTCTAGGTGGTGGAGAAGCTCAGCGGGCTGTAGGAGGCAAAGATGTCAACCAAGTCCAAGGGGCTCGATGGTGCGGACAACACTGGTTCAGGGATGAATGAGCTCTCGGTGGCAGAAGAGGGGATCGAGCTGAAATTGGAAAAGCTCTGCGTGGCGGAAGAGGAGGCCGAGCCGACATCGAAAATGCTCTGGGTGGCGGAGAAGCTCAGGGGGCTGCTGTAGGAGGTAGAGAAGTCGTCGAAGAATCTCTTGTAGGCAAAAGGGCTCATGGGTGGAATGGGAAAGAGGAGGTCGAGCCTGTTAGCTTTAATTTTGATTTAGTTATCTGCATAGTTAATTTTCTTTCTGCATTTAGTTAGCTGCATGCAGTGTAACTTGGTTCAGCTAGGTGTGCATGGTGAGATGCCGGAGATGGCCGTGTGATACTATCCGGGTCGTATGGTATCTAGTTGGATTCTAGGATAGGATAAAATCGATCTGATCCGAACAGTTAGTGCGTAGTTAGTGCGTGAGTGCATACATAGTTAGTTGAGTTAGTGGCCGGTGTGGGTCAGAGGGTGCGTGTGTATTTAAACAGATGTAGCCATGTTTGCTTTGTCAGAAGGAAATATACAGAGAAGAAAATCTCGTTGCTGTGTGAGGCAGTGCGAGGCCAAAATACTTGGTGTTTTTTGAGTACTTGTGAGAGCTACATGAAGTAGCAGAGAGGCAGAGAGAGAGAGAGCTGAGCGACTCAGCTCTGTCATTTGGTATGAGAGCCACCTCCGCTCTTGATTCCTGTTGTGATGGCGCATGCGGGAGACGACGCTGCCGGCAAGAAAGCCATGGCGGCGGAACGGGAGAAGAAGGCGGCAGAGGAGGAGCCGCTGACTCCACCAAAGGCGTAGCTGACCGCCGGCGACGGCAGCAGCAGCGGCGAACTTCACGTCGTCGAGTGTGTGGTTCGGCGGCTCCGTCGTGGCGGCGGCACCGCCTCTCATGCTGAGCCGCACGAACTACTCCGACGGGGCGCTCGTTATGCGAGTGCAGCTGCAAGGACAAGGCCGATGGGAGGTCGTCGAGCATGGCGTCGGCGACTACCAAGACGACCGTGAGGCTTTGGGCGCCATCCTCCGCGCTGTGCCGCCGGAGATGTACTGCACACTGGCGGTGAAGAGCACCGCAAAGGAGGCTTGGGACACCCTCAAAACTTTGAGGTTGGGCTCCGAGCGCGTCCGTGAGGCAAGGGCGCAAACTCGCCGCACCGAGTTCGAGAACATCCAGTTCAAGGACGGCGAGAAGGTGGAGCAGTTCGCCATGCGCCTCACCGGCATCATGCATGACCTCGAGGTCCTGGGAGATGGCGTCTCCGAGCACAAGGCCGTGTTGAAGTTCCTTCGGGTCGTGCCGAAGCGGTTCAAGCAGCTCGCGCACTCCATCACATAGCTGCTGGACCTCAAGAACATGACGGTGGAGGAGCTGACAGGTCGTTTCTTGGCTGTGGAGGAGGAACTCGACATGGAGGAAGAAGAGGGTCGGCAGCACGGTGGCACTCACCTGCTCCTCACCAAGCAGCAATGGCTGGAGCGCATGAAGAAGAAGAACTATGGCAGGGACAAGAAGAAGGTGCGTTGCTTCAATTGCCAGGGCACTTTGCATGGGAGTGTCCCGAGAAGAAGAAGAACGACAACAATGATGATGGAGAAGACAAGGCGCTGCTCGGTCGATGACGAGCCGGCTCTACTCTGAAACTCCACAAAGAATATGGAATCAAAATTAGGGGGGTGATTGTTAGCTTTAATCTTGATTTAGTTATCTGCATAGTTAATTTTCTTTCTGCATTTAGTTAGCTGCATGCAATGTAACTTGGTTCAGCTAGGTGCACATGGTGAGATGCCGGAGATGTCCGTGTGATACGGCGTGCACGGCGAGATGCCGATGGTGGCGAGAGGCTGCTCTACACGTCCTGATTTGTTAGCTGCATGTAGGCATGTGTGTCCGGGTCGTGTGGTATCTAGTTGAATTCTAGGATATGATAAAATCGATCTGATCCGAACAGTTAGTGCGTAGTTAGTGTGTGAGTGCATGCATAGTTAGTTGAGTTATTGGCCGGTGTGGGTCAGAGGGTGCGTGTGTATGCGTCTATTTAAACAAATGTAGCCATGTTTGCTTTGTCAGAAGAAAATATATAGAGAAGAAAATCTCGTTGCTGTGTGAGGCAATGCGAGGCCAAAATACTTGGTGTTTTTTGAGTAATTGTGAGAGCTACGTGAGAGAGAGAGAGCTGAGCGACTCAGCTCTGTCAGAGCCAACCTCAAAGAAGCTCTGTCGAGCCGATGTGCCCGGGGCTGAGGAAGATGTCGAGCCCACCTCAAAGAAACTCTGGCGGGCGAAGGAGCTTGGAGTGGTGGAGAAGGCCGAACCAAAGTGGAAGGATCTTGAGGAACTCGAAGCTATAGAGGTCGATCCAACTTGGAAGGAGCTCTGGGCAGAGGCAGAGGGTGAAAGGGGGTCAAAGTCAAGGCAACGACTGATCTTGAGGTTGGGCCTTGATCGGCGGCAGCAGCAGGAGGAGGAGTCAGCCTAAGCACGCATGTACAACCGATCATTGTAGACTGAGTCGGAAATAATACATCCTTCCGAAACCATCGTCGTGAAACCAATTTCATGGCTGTTGGCGATGATTGATGAGGTAACTTCTCCCCATCTGCATACCAAATCCGACGAAGCAGACTGCATGCATGGATAACCTATGGCCTTTCGACACCGGCCGATGCTGATATATCTACCCTCGTCCAAGTGCAAGAAACTCTTTGCAAATCCACATTATTCCGATCACTGGCCTCTATGCCATAATCAGAGGAGCTACTTGATGAAACTCCAAGTCTCGATGCACTCTGTATTTTAATAGTTGGAGGCGGGGTTCGTCAGGCCACGCACCAGACCTTGCAACAAACCTGTCACGCCTGAACATGTGCATCCCCAACGTCTCTTGGTGATATACATACAAGTTACTCTCATCCTCGCCCAGCTTCATCTCGATCTCTCTCTCGTAATATGCCGCAGAGGAATTGACGATGAAGGTGATGTCGGTCGTGGCTCTAGGAACCCTCCTCATGCCTGCCCTCCTGGTTTCCACCTCAGCCGGAAAACAAATGCCATGGAACGTCTCTTTGTGGTAGATAGGGGGCATGCAATCTTCAACTTCCTCTTCACCTAACCAGAACTTGAAATCATCATCATCCTCCCTTCTACTCCCTCTCCTTCGCTTCCTCCTCCTTCCTCCACCTCTTCGTCATGACCCCCCCTCCTCGTCTCTATCAGGGCCGGTCAAAACAAAAAATAGGCCCATGAAAAATAAAAGTAATATGTTTTATACTAAACTGTTATATTTATTCGAACTTATATTTCCTATACTAGCATTATTACAGTTTTATTTAGTTAGACGACACACATAAGAATATTTGTGAGTTAGTTATACTATTCTTTGTTATTTTGTTTGGTTGTTCTAAATTTAAATTGCATGCTATAATAAAATTTCTCATTTAATTAATTATCCATTATGGAATAAATTATACAGTAATGTATAAGCGTTGCCTGTGTATGTGTATCGATGTATATCTTTTAATATTATTAAGTGTCAAGATAGAGATCTTTAAAATATATGCTCGAAGAAATATCCTAACTAGGGATGGTTCTAGTGCATATGTTACAATTCTCTTACCAAAAGTTTAAACCATGTTTCAGTTTTTTATAAATTTTTGTAAAATTCTCACAAACCTAAATGTTCCAAAATTTTAGAAAATCTCAGGTATCGAGGAAAGAATTTAAAGATTACAACTCCATTATAGAATAAATTTTCAAACAAATAGAGAAACTTTCTAAAATTTGAACTTTCAAAAAATAAAATAAGAGAATAATAGCATATGGGTATATATGAAATGTACTTTTGAAAAATAAATAAAAAATCATGTGTCTAGATATTTGGTAGAAACACACTGCTACGAAATTCTCAAAATGAGTTTGCCATACAGACGGCTAAATAATTACTGGTTTTATTTAATTTTTAGATTTTTATACAAACATTCCTGCTAATTAGTTTGTTACTTGAAGCTTCTGATATTCACTTGGATAGTCAAAATTTCAATAAATACTTACAAGCCAAGAATAAATAAGAAATAGTGAACTCATTTCTTAGGCGACATTTGCATGTCTGTTATTTTAGTAGTATTAAGAACTAAAAACACAATTCGTGGCACCACAATGGAAGTCAAGGATAACTTATGTTAGACATATCTGACTTTTGGATTATTCTGTAAATTTTCCTGGGACCCATTTGTCAGCTCTCTCTCCTCTTATTTTTATTTATTTTTCTCAATTGTTTTTTCTTTCCTATTCCCCTCATAGACTGTATGGACTAAGTCAAAATTAGGACATGGCTACCGGGAGGAGGACGCCAGCGAGCAGGATTTGGGGAGGAGTGGGTGGCCCACCAGAAATTAGGAAAGGGGGAGCCTAGCTGCATCGCAGGTCACGCTAGCGATCATGATGAAGGGGAGGGGCGGGACGACACACCAACAAGCAGGTATAGGGGAGGCCCAACTCCGTCATAGGTCACGCCGACGAGCGGGATTTCATGGAGGGGCGGAGCAACCGCCCACGAGCAGGAACGAGGGAGGCATGCATGTCACACCGGCGAGAAGTGACGGGGGAGGCCCAGCCACACACGTGAGGGTAGGACACACCAACTCGTCAGGTTTGACGGGGGATGATGACCCACAAGTATAGGGGATCGCAACAGTCTTCGCGGGTAGTATTACCCAATTTATTGATTCTACACAAGGGGAGTCAAAGAATACTTGCAAGCCTTAACAACTGAGTTGTCAGTTCAGCCGCACCTGGAAATAGTTCTTGCACACATAAGTTTATCAGTAGCAACAGTTTGTAGTAGCAACAACAAAGCAACAACAACAGCAACAACAATAGTGAAACATAAGCAATAGTAACAGTAACGGTAACAGTAGGATTCGAGTGCGGTAGGCATAGGGATGGATGGACGGGCATTGCATGGACGAGTCTAAACATGTAACTTCAAGACCTATGGCATTGCAGATAAATAATAACAAGCATCCAAGTACTAAACAATCCTAGACATGTGATCCAAATGTAGTCATACATGCTCGTAATGAGAACTTGCACAACATATTCTGTCCAGCCAGCCCGTGGCAGCGGGGCCTCTAGGGAACTACTGGCAATTAAGGTGCAACTTTTAATAGAGAACCGGAGCAAAGCATTAACACTCCATGAACACATGTGATCCTCACACCACAGCCATCCCCTCCGGCTGTCCCAATTATTGTCACTTTGGGGCCTTTGGATCCGGACAATGATATGTGTACACAACTTGCAGATAAGATCACAAACAATACTATCATAATGATTCAATAATAAGTTCAGATCTGAGATCATGGCACTCGGGCCCTAGTGACAAGCATTAAGCACAACAAGTTACAACAAAGTCAAATAGCACTAATAGAGATACTAGGCACTATGCCCAAACAAATCTTATTGGTTTACATGATAGAACTCATCCAATCCCTACCATCCCCAAGCCTACAGCGGGGGATTACTCACTCATGGATGAGGGAAACATCGGTGGTTGATGGAGATGCATTGGTGATGACGATGGCGATGATCCTCTCCAAATTCCCCGTCCCGGCAGGGTGCCCGAACGGAGTTTCTGGATCCGAATCTTGGTTTCTGGTGGCGGCGGCGGAGCGGAACTCTTTCTGAAAAACTATCAAACCCCCCTGTTTTTAGGTCAGAAGGCAACTTATAGGCGCGAAGGGAGGCCGAGGAGCTGCCTGGGGTGGCCAGACCTCCCCCAGACCTCCTCTCTGTCTCCCCTTCTGGCTCCGTGGATCTTCTGGTGAGAAATAGTTTTTGGCATATTTTCCGGGATTTTTCCTGATAGTTCATTTTCTACAGAAAAACAAGACACCAAGGTAATTCTGTTGAAAACAACGTTAGTCCGTGTTAGTTGAATCCAAATCACACAAGTTTATAGAAGAAACAATAGCAAAGTGTTCGAGAAAGTAGATACGTTTGGACGTATCAACTCCCCCCAAGCTTAGCTTATTGCTTGTCCTCAAGCAATTCAGTTGAAAACCGAGTGCGATAAAAGAACTTTCATGAACACTTTGCTTCATATGATGTATATATTCTCGGCACAGGAGTAGATGATTAGACAATTCATAATAAAAGGTATGCAACTAAGTCTACTCAATAGTTATTGCAAGCTCTAACGAGAAACCAACTCAATAATAATAAGTAGCATGAAACATAAACATAAGCAACATTGCAATGCTCATAATAAGGTATGATAGAGTGGTATCTCGCTTGCCTTTGTTTGAAGAGCACAATATAAATGCCAAGGCACCTCTGAAGTTCACATGAAGACTAGAGATAAAGATATCAGAGATACAAGCATCAAAGTCATGACATAATTAACCAAGTTTTGGAACAAACACAAGAATGACAACTATGCTATCAAGAAAGTGCACATAAAATAAGTGGTGACTCAACAAAATTGTGAAAACGGTTTTGTGAAGGTTTGAAATGCTTCCCAATGCTGAAAGGAAGGTACTCATTAGCTTTGAGCTCTCATTGCCCCTATCATAGGAATCTTCATGTGGTTAAGGTGAAAGTGAGGTCCACTCTGAATTATATGCTTGACAGACCATAGACTGGAAATCCCAAGTCCCTTGAGTACGAGGGCCGCTCCGCATGCTACTCAAATTTGGTCACCTGAAAGTTCTTGCCATTGTAAATACATGCATATCATCGAGAACCGCCAATGGGGTACCCCTTGCATATGGTACAGGAGCTTTCCCATAACCAAAATGATAAGGCAAGCAGATAATGAGCATCTCAACAATCTTTTTATTTACCATATACATAGCTTTTTATTGAGGACGCTTCATAGATGCTCATTATAGTGTTGCTACAAGTTTCCACTATGATTAAGCATGGATTAGGCTAGCGGCCCAGGCGTTTCTCTAACACAATGTTAAACTCCATGAACTAACAAATTCCCCTTTTATTTCACATCGTCGACATCCGTAAACAAAAGAGCAAAGTATCAACTGGATAGAATATCCAAAAAGTGTTGAAAGCGTTCTCCATGACAACACTGTTCTGCTGACTCCCAATATATAATAAGCAAGCATATAAATTTTATGGACTAGTCACAATGGTTCAAGATTATTAAGCGCAAGGAATAAAGTGTGCCATCAAGTTCGTGAGAGATTTACTAACTAACTTTCTCAAAACAGACAACCATTTTATTTTGGAAGAAAACAAGGCATATGGAATATGCACTGAAATATCAAATGATGCTAATAGGTAGGTATGGTGGACACAGCTGGCAATATTGGTTTTGGGGAGTTGGAAGCACATGTAGAGAACATACTCAGTGCAAGTAAAGGCTAGCAATAGAGAGGGAGCGACAAACGAGAGAGCAATAACTGTCATAATCATGCTTGCAACAAAATAGGACTAACTATGGCATGAAAGTGATATAAGAACTCTGAGGCAAAATAAATCATCGAGGCTTACTGACTATTGATTAGTCATATGCATGCGTGAGCATGTGCCAAGTCGATTCACATGAACAGTCAGAGGAGGATACCACAATATCATACCAAATTATGAATAAAACAATGCAAGCAAACATTCATATGACATGCTACAAACTATTAGCAAGATGGAGCTAATCATAGACAAGCAAGAACTACTAAGCATCCATAATGACACACACTTTACACAAACAGGCTAAGCATGCTCACAATGATGAGTATATGTACAAAAAATGAAACAAATAGAGTTCGTTACCAGCCTCTTACCACACCTCGAGTTGTCTTAATCTTCATTATTGCCCTTCACTTGTGTGACTTGAATAATTAACATGAAACCAAAATCCACTAAGGATTGCTGAACCCTACAAAGAAGTCACAAAACCAAAGAAGAACAACACATATTTTTGGTGTTTTCGTTTTTTTAGAAGGCAAACAACGCAAAACCAAACGAAGCAAAAGAAAACCCGAAACAAAAACTAAGACGCTCCAAGAACAACACAACTGTGCATGAAACAATAAAAACAAAGTGTCTAGAAAGACCTGAGATTTTTATTGATGAAGAAGGAGATGCCTTGGGCACCCCCAAGCTTTGACGCTTGTACCTCTTAAATATTTCTTGAGGTGATACGGAGTGGCTCCCCCCAAGCTTGAGCTTTTGTCCAATCTTCATCTCATTATATCATTCTTTCCTTACACGTGAAAATTTTCCTTCATACAAAACTTCACACAATCTTCAATAGCAACATTAGTGTATTCAAAAGATAATAGACCTTTGGGTTTAGCTTTGGAACAACAAAACTTTCACTAAAAACACAAGCTACTGTAGCAACTCCTTCAAAAATCTCAATTTCCCAAAAGATAACTCAAAAAGGAATCAATAAGAAGCAAATGCAAATAATGGCAGAAATCTATCAAAACAGACCATCAGGTAGAAACTGATTTTTTCGAAAATCTTCTGTTGCTCAAATCAAAAGTGTTGAACTAACAAAAGTTAGCTAACATACTGGGGGATTTATTCGTAAATTTTCAGCTCAATCCGACTTACAGAGACTCCTCACGAATTTTTATGGTGGAGGACAGAAATCTGTTTCGGGACAGCAACTCCCCAAATCTTAATTCCCTCTCATTAGAGGTTATTCTTGGCACAAAAAGCAAAAAAAAAGGATAAGTAGAGGTCATTACTGAAGTAATAACTTCCAAGACTCAAGAAAACTCTTGGGTTATCTCCCAACAAGTACTTCTCTTTAACGCCTTTAAGTTAGGCACGACGAAGAGCAAAGATTGGAAAGGAGAAAAGAAAAAGAAAGCAAGTATAACCACAGTGGAAACATTATTTTGTTCATTAAAATCCTTTTGTTAACAAGGTTGATCAAGTCTTGTTACCAAAACAATCTTATATGAAGCAAAACTTTGCATTCCACTAGGTGATTATGTTACCTCATACTTGACAGCAATGGTCCCAATCATAATAGTTTCAATTTTTTTTTGTGGAATGGGACAATATATTTCTCCAACCTTGATGCTCTCAATATTTTCAATGGAATTCAGGCAATAGCTTCTAACAATCTTCTTCGGGAAATAAACAGTATGCTCTTTGTCATCAATATTGAATGTTACTTTTCCTTGATTACAATTGATGACACCACCCGCAGTATTAAGAAAAGGTCTCCCAAGAATAATAGACATATTATCATCTTCAGGCATTTCAAGCACAAAAAAATCAGTTAAGACCATGCAATTATGAGCAACTTGAACAGGAACATCCTCACATATACCAATAGGAATAGTAGTTGACTTATCAGCCATTTGCAAAGATATATCAGTTGGTATCAACTTTTCTAGCTAGAGTCTCTTATAGAGAGAAAAAGACATAACACTAACTCCAGCTCCCAAATCACATAATGCAGTTCTAACATACTTATTCTTAATGGAGCAAGGAATAGTTGGTATACCTGGATCACCAAGTTTCTTTGGAACCTTACCATTGAAGGAGTAATTAGCAAGCAAAGTAGAAATATCCTCATTAGGAATCTTCCTTTTATTAGAGACAATATCCTTCATATACTTTGAATAAGGAGGCAATTTAATAGCATCAGTCAAAGGAATTTGCAAAAATAAAGGTTTCATCCACTCACAAAACCTGTTGTAGTGTTCTTCCTCCTTTGACTTGTGTTTCTTACCTGGAAAAGGCATAGGTTTCTGCACCCAAGGTTCTCTCTCTTTACCATGTTTATTAGCAATAAAATCTTCCTTTGTGTACCTAGTGTTCTTAGTGTGCTTCTCAGGTTCTTCCCCACCTTCCTCCTTATCAGGAGACTCATCAATATTTCCACTCTCACTTTCAGCATCAGAGACAAGTATACTATTAGGATCTACAGCAGGTTCAAGTGGTTCCTCAACTTTCTTATGTTTCTTTTTCTTCCTCTTACGAGGACTACCACTATCCTCACCTTGTTGGGAATCATGCTCTATTCTTTTAGGGTGTCCTTCAGGATATAAAGGATCTTGAGTAGCTGCACTACTCCTAGTTCTAATTCCATAAGCATGTTTATTTCCTAAAGCATTAACAAGCATATCCTTTTGCACATTAGCAAGTTGATCAAGTTGGGTTTGAACCATTTGAAAGTTTTTACAAAACATTTTAATATCATTAGAAGTTCTTTCTACAATATCTTTCAACTCATGGATAGCTCTAGAGTTTTCCAATAAATGATTCTGAACAATTACCTTATTTAACAATATATGTGTCAAGTTCCTCTAAGAATTGATCAGGAGGCTTACCATAAGGAATATCAGCTTCATTAAATTGGAGAGAGTGTACCTCAATAGTAGATGAGTGGGGAATTGGCTTACATAATTCTTCTATAGGAGGTAGATTCTTCACATCTTCAGATCTAATACCTTTCTCCTTTAGACACTTTTTAGCTTCCTTCATCACTTCATCATTTAATGCAATAACTCCCCTCTTCTTTGTTGTTGGTGTTGGAACTGGTTCAGGAACAACTGGTTCATGAGTAATAGGCGTTGTTAATCATTTTCCTGTTAGAAATACTGAAGTTTGTACTGTTGATCCTATTTTTCCTGAACCTTATATTGAGAAAATCCCTTTCCCTACTAAGGCAAAGTGTAACATCCCAAAAATATTAAACTTGGATCATCAAACTCTAATCATCAAAATTAGGGTTAACAAAAACTTTTCAAATTAAAAATATGAAAGCATGCATATGTGTAAGCATTACAATTTGGATTCTTTTTGATTGCCATGCTTGTGTGTTTCTTTGCTTGTAAAATGATTCTTAGGTGAAATAAACAGCATCTAAACAATCCCCACACTTTTCCCAAAGACAAACAAATCAAAACAAACAAAATAAGTGAATGGTCACTTTGGCCAAATTAACTCCTATGCCTACTTTGGCTATCTCTAACTTTCAAAACTTAACAGAAACTTGTTTGGATCTTTGCACCCCTTGATAGTACTCATAACCAGGTATCAAGGCCCACTTTGTGATCATCCAAAATCATTCAAATGCATAGTTTAAATGACAGTTTAAAATTGAATCTATATCATATGGGAAGATCCCACTTTTTCAAAAACCACTCAAGCAAGCTCAACTTTCAAAACCCAAGCATCCACAGACTCACCAGCACATGCCTAGCACACCCACCAAAAATATTTTCAAAATTCAAAACTTGATTCATGCGGCCATTTCATCAAACACCTTGCATATGCAAATCAAACAAATCCTAAACACTATAGTGTGCAGTGATTCTGGCCTAACTTGTTCCCTCTCTGGACACCACTAGCCTTAGTAGATCATCTAACAACCCTAACTAATCACTAGCCCCACTGTAAGCTGGCCATTGTCATCAATGGTGAACAGGCCGAGAGCACCATTGTCACCCTAGAGTGGACATGAAGATAGGAGAAGAACTAGCCGTGCCAACCTTGTCTGGGAGCAATCTAGCACTCCACTGCCACTCCTTGTCCCAGCCGCGAGCAATGCCAGCCACTGGACCACACGCCCGAGCCATGCCAAGCCGCTCTGCGAGCATGCCGAGAGCGCGCCCTGTGCGCCACGCTCGACCAGCACCCACAGACCACGCGCCGCCCTCGCCACGTGCACGCGTGATCACCACTGTCCCAGCAACCCCGCAGACACGCCCGTTCGCCGCCGCGTGGACCATGCACGTTGTGCGCCATTAAAACTTCCGTCGGACCAGCGGAGAGCACCGCAGCGTTCCGACCAATCCGCACCGCCCCACGCCTTGCCACCACGCCGTTGAGCTTCGCCAGGGAGCACATCACCGCCCTACCTTCGCCCACGCTGATAGCCCTCTGTGCCGTCGACCACGACGAGCTCAGCTTGCGCCCGTCGGTCCCCTCTCGCCACTATAAATAGAGGCCTCCCCTGCTCGAATTCTTCACACCATTCTACTCCCCTCTCACCCAGAACCACCCCACCCCATTCCCGGAACAAGGTGAGCAGCGCATCGCCAGAATTTGGCCGGAGCTCGCCGCTGCTGGAGAAGAAGGAAGCCATCGATTGGAGCCGCCCCAGGAGAAGCTGCCGGTACTAGGAGGTTCGCCGTTGTCGACTTCGTCGTTCGCCCGCATCGCCGACCTTCGCCTGAGCCCTGGTGAGCCTCCCACGAGCCCCACCTACCGCGTTAGGGTTTTGTCTCGCCGGCGCTACTCGACGTGGACGATGAGCCGTAGCCGTTCGATTAGACTTAGATCGTGCGGCCGATATCGCCCCGTACCGCTTCGCGTTTAAAGAGCCACTGACTGGTGGAACCCCCCTGTCAGTTGCGTCCCGCGCCGCGGAGTGACACTGGGCCGGCCCATTTCCCCTTCCCGCGCAGCCCACTCGTTTGAATTTAGATTTTTCTATTTTCATTCAAACACAGTTCTGTACCTAGTTTCAAAAATCAACCCAGCTCGATTCATTGAACCAAATTGAATGAAACCAATTTTTTTAGAAAGGTCTTGAGATGCTTAATCCAAGCCCGATGGATTCAAATCATTTGGATCTGTAGATCACCCTTGGTAAAAATAACAAGGCAGAAGCTTTTCTGTATTCAAACATTTTTCAAATTTAAACCATAATAGCTTTTGAGTTGATTCCAACTCTCAAAAATCACATTTGACCATACCTTTCAGAATATATAAAAATATATGGGTTTACTTACATAAATAATGTCCAAGTAATAAAAGAATGCCACATAGGCATTTCTAGTCACTTTATTTATTTAAAATCAAAGGGTTAAACCTTATTAAATTGTGACACACTTTAAATCACATTCCCATGTACTGAAATATGTGGTGATGATATGTGTCAACATGATCCCATGTTTGGTTTGGAGAATATTAAATCTTAAGTAGTTTTTCAATGAGTAGAAATTACTTTTCTAAAAATAAAAGGAATTAAACCAAGCTTTAATCTTGTAATGTTAGTGATGATGCTAGATCATCTATAGGACCCTTTTTGTGTGATGATTGCAAGTAGTTAAGTATTGTTTGGTGATTGTGTACATCGTATTTATTTATAGACGCTAGTACCGACCAAGGATACGAGGAGGAAGGAGGATACTACGAAGAAGAAGCCGAGGAGAACTTGAACCACTACTCTGCACAAGGCAAGCCTAATAATACTAGTGGAATGTGCAAGCTAACACTTGCAATTATGAAAGTATACAACCTAAGCAATGCACTAAGCATGCTTGGTTGGACACATTTATTGATACCCAATCCTAGTTTTACTTGCAAGCTTCTACTTTATTTCTTTATCAAAGCTATTACTTAGAGTTTACTTAAGTAAATTGTAGATACTAGAAAGATAATTGAAGGTTGCATAAAGAGCATAAAATTTGGCCTAAGCTAGATAATCTTGATGTCATCCTAAGGCATTAGATTGAACTTAGTTAAAACTCCACTTGTTTACCACCCCTCATTAGTACTCACCCCACTTGTAGATGCTAGTGCTAAGCATAAAACTTGATCAACTTTAGATGGGAATACTTGGTGGAAAGTGGTTATGAAAACCTTAGAATAATGAGTCATTCTACTGAGAAGTTTTGACATGTGTTTCCGAACACCAGATGATTTTGGTGATGAAAATGTTGAGGCATGAGCCTTAGCCCTTTATAAAACTGATGGTTGTCTGGATGCGATACCATTCCAATTTTACCGTACAACCACAATACCCCAAGATTGGGTAGGGCTTGACTGGAAACTTATATACCTTAGTATTGGTTCCCTCATGGCCAAGGTCTGAGCTGAGGCTACCTTGTGAAGATTGTCCACCTATGCAGTACCCAAGATGACAGTTGGTCATGGTTGGGAGGCCAAACTCACAGGAGAGGTGCCTATACTAGGGCGTGTAATTGAAAGGTTAGGATTGATTATCCGCATACTGAGTATGGTGAATTCAGGATTTGTTCCTGACGGATGTATCGAATGTTGTGGTGAAAGTGTACAATCTCTGCAGAGTGTCAAACTATTCGAATAGCCGCGTCCGCAGTTATGGACAGTTGGAGTGGCCATACTGTTCCCCCGTCAGATGTTTTCAAAATGACTTGCGAAATGAATTGAGATTTTGACTTGACCACAACAAAGTTGTGAAATGAAATTCAAGTTCCCACTTAGGTGATATAAAATTTTCAACTAGCTTTCTTTGCTTCTGAACTTAGTAGAGGTAAATCTGGATTTTTGCAAAACAACCCTAGAGCTTAGTGTCCTATTACAAAACCCCCTTTCACTTATTAGTATTAGTTTGCGAGTACTTAAATAGTACTCATGGCTTTGTCCCTGGCTATTCCCGTGGCCAGACTATGAAGAGGAGTACCAGGATGATGGACCCCAAGAAGGTTACGACAACTAGGATCATCTCCCATCGTCAATCATTGCCTGTGACCCCGAAGATGGAGCTTCGCCTACGCTACCTTTATTATTACGTATTTCCGCTGCTTGAGTTGTATTAAGAACTGGATCATGAGATCCTTATTTGTGTAAGACCTTATGTATGGTTTGTAATGGATGATGTACTGTGGTATCCAAATCTGTTATGTCTCGCAAAAATGGTAATCCTGGGATTGCGATGTATGGCATAACAGGCATCTGGGATTAAAAATCCGGGTGTTGACACAAAGGAACATTCGAATATAGTTAGTGTACATGTTCTTTCTGTTATAATTGGTGATCATTGATATTATGGTTTATGTGACATTGGTGCTAGTTCTAGTGCTATTCCTTATGAGATTTATAGATAAATTATGCATGAAATTGGTCCTTGTGAACTTGAGGACATTGATGTGGTTATTCACCTTGCTAATTGATGGCGCCTGGAAGCGCTTCGTCGGGAAACCCCAAGATCAAGGTGTGATGCAACACAACAACAAGTCTTCCCTTAGTAAGAAACCGAGGTTATCGAACTAGTAGGAGGAATGAAACATATCAAAGGTGTTGCAAGCAACGTGGAAACCTGCACAACACAAACTCAAGACTTTGCCCCAACTAACAGTGAGGTTGTCAATCTCACCGGTTGCTGTAACAAAGGATTAACTGTATGGTGTGGAATATGATGATGGTTTGCAGCAAGTAAACAATAACATTGGAAGATGTATCAATGGTAAAGACTAGACCGGGGTCCATAGTTCACTAGAGGTGTTCTCCTTAGGTAAACAAACATGGCATGCTGGGTAAACAAATTACAGCAGGGCAATTGGCAGGACTGAGCAAGGCATAACAATGCAATACTAGACATAAATATCCTATGAGATTCGATTGGGAAATACAACAAGATACATAGACCGCCATCCAACTACATCTATGACTAGAAGTCCAGCTTTGGGTTATCATCCGAACCCCCTCCAGTATTAATTTGCAAGCAATAGACAACTGCTTTAAGCAAAGTGTTTAAGGTAAACAATCCACTTGTTCCATGAACAAGAGACCATTGTTTTCCCCCTAGTGGCAACAACACATCTACAACCTTAGATATTTCTGTCACTTCCCTTGATTAAATAGAGGCATGAACCCACTATCGAGCATAAATACCCCCTCTTGGAGTCACTAGCAACTACTTGGCCAATATAGCTACTAACATCGGAGAGCATGCAAGATCACAAACAACACAGACATGATAGAATCAATAAGACAAAACCATTAATCAATCTGACATAGTAATCTCAATATCCATCGGATCCCCGCAAACACAACATGCATGATTATAAATAGATGAGATCTTGATCATGAACGGAGCTCAAGATATAGACATAAAAGCACAAGGAGGAGATACAACCATCTAACTACTACATGGACCCATAGTCCAAGGTGGAACTACTCACGCTTCATATAGGATGCTTGCATGATGAAGAAGAAGGCCTCCAGGATGATCTCCCCTCTGGCAAGTGTAACATCCCAAAAATACTAAACTTGGATCATCAAACTCTAATCATCCAAAATTAGGGTTAACAAAAACTTTTCTAAATAAAATCATGGAAGCATGCATGTGAGTATGCATTTCATTTTGAATTCTTTTGAACCACCTTGTTTGTGTGTTCCATTGCTTGTAAATGGATGCTTAGGTGAAATAAACATCATCTAAACATTTCCCACACTTTTTCCAAAGACAAGTAAATCAAAACAAATAAAATAAGGGAATGGTCATTTTGACCAATTTAACTCCCATGCCTACTTTGGCTGTCTCAAACTTTCAGAACCTAACAGAAACTTTTCTGGATCTTTGCACCCCTTGATTGTACTCATAACAAAGTATCAAGCCCCACTTTGTGATCATCCAGAAACTTTCAAATGCATAGTTTAAATGACAATTCAAAATTTAATCTTTATCATATGGGAAGATCCCGCTTTTTCAAAAACAACTCAAACAAGCTCAACTTTCAAAACCCAAGCATCTGCAGACTCACGAGCACCAACCTAGCACACCCACCAAAAATCTTTTCAAAATTCAAAACTTGAGTTCTTGCGGCCATTTCATCAAACACTTTGCAAACACAAATCATCAAAATCTTAAACACTATTGTGAGCAGTGATTGAAGCCTAACTTGTTCCCTCTCTAGCTCACAACCATCTCAGTAGATCATCTAGCAAGTTAAACCAAGCACTAGACTCACTGTAAGCTGGGCAATGACATCCATGGTGAACAGCCGAAGCTCACCATGCCACCCTAGTGGAGACAGCAAGCTAGAAAGGAAACTAGCCGTGCCAACCTTGTCTGGGAGATCACCCATGCCTCACCGCCCCCTCTCGACCAGCTCTGCCTCGAAGACGTCGAACACAGCACCCAGGAACGCCGCGCCCGTGCCTCTGTCAACCATGCCGAGCATGCGCCAGAGCGCCACGCTCGACCGACGCCCACAGACCGCGCGCCACCCTCGCCGCGTGCATACGTGATCACCACCATCCCAGCAACCCCGCAGACACGCTCGTTCGCCGCCGCGCGGACCACGCGCGCTGTGCGCCATTAAATTCTCTGTCGGGCATGCGCAGAGCACCTTCGCGTTCTGACCAAGCCGCACCGCCCCACGTCTCGCCACCGTGTCGTTGAGAATCGCCAGGAAGCACCGCACCGCCCCCTACCGTCGCCCACGCCGATAGCCCTCTGTACCGTCGACCACGACGAGCTCACCGTGCGCCCCGTCGGTCCCCTCTCGCCACTATAAATAGAGGCCACCCCCAGCCGAATTGAGCACACCATCTCACTCCCCTCTCCTCACTGATCATTCCACCCCGTTCCCGGAGCAAGGCGAGCAGCGCAGCGCCGGAATTTCATCGGAGCCCGCCGCTGCTGGAGAAGAAGGGAGCCAACGATTGAAGCTGCCCCAGGAGAAGCTGCCGGTACGAGGAGGTTCGCCGTCATCGACTTCGTCGTTCGCCCGCCTCGCCGACCCTCGCCTGAACCCTGGTGAGCCCCCAATGACCCCCACTGGCCGCGCTAGGTTTCTGTCTCGCCGGCGTTTCCCAACGTCGACGATGACCCTCAGCCGTTGGATTAGAACCAGATCGAACGCACCACATCGCCCCATACCGCTTCGCACCCCCTGTCTCACTGACGCGTGGGGACAGCAACTTAAACAGCCCGCGGAAGCGCTGTCCTTAGCAGGCTAGCCCAGTATCGCTTCCCGCGCAACCCAGTTATTTGAATTAAATCTTTTCCATTTTATTTCAAACACACTTCTGCACCCAGTTTGAAAAATCAACCCAGGTCGATTCAGTGCACCAAATGGAATGAAACTAATTTTCTTAGAATGGTCTGAGAATGCTGAATCCAAGACCGTTGGATTCAAGTCATTTGGATATGTAGATCACTCTTGGTAAAGTTAACAAGGAAGAAGCTTTTCTGCATTTAAACATTTTTCAAATTAAAACCATAATAGCTTTTGAGTTGATTCCAACTCTCAAAAATCACATTTAACCATACCTTTCAGAATATATAAAAATATATAGGTTTACTTACAGAAATGACCAAGTAGTAAAAGAATGCCACATAGGCATTTCTAGACACATTATTTAATTAAAATAAAAGGGTAAAACCTTATTAAATTGTGACACCACTTTAAATCACATTCCCATGAACTAAAGCATGTGGTGATGACATGTGTCAACATGATCCCATGTTTGGTTTGGAGAATATTAAATCTTAAGTAGTTTTTCAATGAGTAGAAATTACTTTTCTAAAAATAAAAGGAATTAAACCAAGCTTTAATCTTGTAATGTTAGTGATGATGCTAGATCATCTATAGGACCCTTTTTGTGTGATGATTGCAAGTAGTTAAGTATTGTTTGGTGATTGTGTACATCGTATTTATTTATAGACGCTAGTACCGACCAAGGATACGAGGAAGAAGGAGGATAATACGAAGAAGAAGCCGAGGAGAACTTCAACCACTGCTCTGCACAAGGCAAGCCTTACTAATCAAGTTGACCTATGCAAGCTTATACTTGCAATTGTGCAAGCTAATACGTGCTTGTTACCATGCCAACTATATGCCTTAAGCATATGAGATCATACCCACTTGATACCCAATCCTAGTGTTAAGTGCAAGCTTTCTATTTTATTTCTCTATCAAAGATACTTCCTTAGAGAGTACTCAAGTGACTTGTAGATTCTAGAAAGATATATTTGAAGGTTGCATAAAGAGCATAAAATTTGGCCTAAGCTAGAAAATCTTGATGTCATCCTAAGGCATGAGATTGAACTTAGTTGAAACTCCACTAGTTTACCACCCCTCATTAGTACTTATCCCCACTTGTAGATGCTAGTGCTAAGCATAAAACTTGATCAACATTAGATGGGAATACTTGGTGAAAATGGTTATGAAAACCTTAGAATGATGGATCATTCTACTGAGATGTTTTGACATGTGTTTCCGAAACACCAGATGATTTTGGTGATGAAAATGTTGAGGCATGAGCCTTAGCCCTTTATAAAAACTGATGGTTGCATGAATGCGATACCATTCCAATTTTATCGTACAACCACAATACCTGAAGATTGGATAGGGCTTGACTGGAAACTTATATACCTTAGTATTAGCTCCCTCACGGCCTAGGTATGAGCTGAGGCTACCTTGTGAAGATTGTCCACCTGTGCAGTACCCAAGATGACAGTTGGTCATGGTTGGGAGGCCAAACTCACAGGAGAGGTGCTTATACTAGGGCGTGTAATTGAAAGGTTAGGATTGATTATCCGCATACTGAGTATGGTGAAGTCAGGATTTGTTCCTGACGGATGTATCGAATGTTGTGCTGAAAGTGTACAATCTCTGCAGAGTGTCAAACTATTCGAATAGCCGCGTCCGCGGTTATGGACAGTTGGAGTGGCCATACTGTTCCCCCGTCAGCTGTTTTCAAAATGACTTGTGAAATGAATTGAGACTTTGACTTGACCACAACAGGGTTGTGCTATAAAATACAAGTTCCCACTTAGGTGTTATAACTTCAACTAGCTCTCTTGCTTCTAAACTTAGTAGAGATAAATCTGGCCTTTGCAAAACAACCCTAGAGCCTAGTGTCCTATTATCCAAAAACCCTTTTACTTGTTAGTATTAGTTTGCGAGTACTTAAAGAGTACTCATGGCTTTGTTCCTGGCTATTCCCGTGGCCAGACTATGAATAGGAGTACCTAGAGGATGGACCCCAGGAAGGTTACCACAATTAGGATCATCTCCCATCGTCAGCATTGCCTGTGACCCCGAAGATGGAGCTTCGCCTACGCTACCGTTATTATTACGTATTCCGCTGCTTGAAGTTGTATTAAGAACTAGATCATGAGATCCTTATTTGTGTAAGACCTTATGCTGGTTTGTAATGGATGATGTACTGTGATATCCAATTCTGTTATGTCTCGCAAAAATGGTAATCCTGGGATTGCAATGTATGGCATAACATGCATCTAGGATTAAAAATACGGGTGTTGACAAGTTGGTATCAGAGCCATCCTGACCATAGGAGACCCTAGTTAGACTGGACGTTTGAAGCAAAAACTTAGTTTCAAAACCAAAGGAAGCAAATATTTACAAAAACTTATTCTCATTCTTATCCCTTTGATTCTTTCATGAAAATACATGTTCCTCAAAAAAATTCTTGCAAAATACATAAAATTTGACACCCTTGATCACTCTACTAACTTACTCATCCTATATTCTTATAGATGGACGTGAAGTACAACAAGTTTTATCAGTTGGGGAATGGAGGAGACCTTATCTTTGAGAGGGATTTGGACCAGCTTTCGGAAATTCTGGAGCATCCGCACCCCGAGTTCTTCGGAGCGCAGCTCAATGATCAAGGAGGAGGAGATCTGCAGTGGCTAATTGTTGCAAGTCTCCGAGGAAAGATTGAACCTCCCACTGCTGAGGGAATTCATTTTACCTTGAGAGAGGACAACTGGCTCGATGGACTTGCCAGGGCCATGCAGGAAGCTCTTTCACGTCTGTGTGGGCAGAGCATCAATCAGATCAAGGGAACTCGCTTTGAGTTTTGCCCGAGGCGTGATGCAAATGGACAACCACTGGAAGCACCATACCACCCCGAGCTGAAGACTCAATTGGAACACCTTAGCTTCATGATGTACGATCGTCATCAGGAGTTGGATAACTGCCGTGACTACTCCAACCACAAGTCTGCCATCATCAAGACGAAGGACCAAACCATCGCCATGCTAGCAAAGGATCATAAGTCTCGCCGCCGTCAGCTCGACAAGAAGGAGCGCATCATTGCCCGTCTTCGCCACCGCATCTCATCTTTGGAGGAGACCATCCACGAGAGAGACATGCAGTTGGAGGAAAGGGAGAATGCTAGAGAGGATCTTCGTGGACACCCGTACTCCTATCTCAGCGATGATGATGATTTTCTGGAGGATCAGGCTATGGATTTCTTCACCGATGAGGATGATTTCGCCTTCATCGATGATGATGAAGATGACGAAGCCACCGATTCCTAGGAGTAGTACCACTTGAGCACTAGCGTAGTGAGTAGTACTCGGTCCCACTGTATCGTAGTTTTCAGAATGGTTCTTAAAACCATCTGTTTTTCTTTGTTGTGGTCTGTGTTGTATCGTGTGAATGAATGAATGAAAAGCAAGTTGCTAGAAAAATCTGAGTCAAACTTTAAAAACTTTTCAAAATCCCCGAAACCTTAGAAATTTGCCTCTTTTCTCATGATCTATCTCAATCTTCAGATGCCACGCGGAGGAAGTGGTTCATCCCCGGACCCATTGTTGCAGATCCTGCAAATGTTGACCTCTGACCGTGAAGCTGAAAGAGCGGAACGTCAAGCCAACCTAGCCACCCTGCAACAGATAGCTCAGCTTGCCCACAACAACCAAGGCCACGGAAATCAGGACAACCATGGATCTAAGCTCAAGAATTTCCAGAATACCAACCCATCAGACCCCAAAGTATCGCCCCAACCCATCTCCAGGATTTGCCCCAAGAACAAACAGACCCCCGATGAACCGTCCGACCTATCCCAACCGTGGAACCCTAGACCCGGAGGAAATCACAACAACCCCAACAACTCTAGCAATTTCAACCGTGCCCCACCCAAGTTCAACAACAACAATGCTGCCACCAACACCAACACTGCCCCGAGGACTGGAAGCAATGCTGTGCCTGTCGCAGCAAAGGACAAGTCGCAAGTGACTTGTTATGACTGTGGAAATAAGGGTCACTACTCCAACGAGTGCCCCAACAAGAAGAATGCTGCAGCCCCCAATACCAATGCCCCAGCTCAGCAGCAGCGTCGTGTTCAGCCCGGAAGAAGATTTGCCCCAGGGAATTCACTCAACCGCAATGGCCGTCTTTTTCTCATGCATGCTGAAGAAGCTCAGGAAGCGCCAGACGTCGTGCTGGGTATGTTTTCTGTTAATTCAGTACTTGCAAGAGTGTTGTTTGATTTTGTTGCATCGCATTCATTTGTCACCGAAGAATTTGCATGCACTAGTAAAATTCAACCAACCAAATTGAAGCATGTGATGATTGTTCAAATTCCTGGATTAACCACCAAGGCTAGGCAAATTTGCAAAGCCGTCCCTATCCGAATCCATGGCATATATTTTTATGCTAATCTAATAGTACTCGGAACTAAAGGTTGGAAGTAGTACTAGGAATGGATTGGATGTCCAACATAAGGGATTGATTGACTGTGCCAAGAAAGCCATAACCATGACCAGTACAACCGGAATATCAGTCGAGCATATATTTGAAACCTTACCTCGTCAATTCAAATGCAACAAGAGTATAGCCCAACCTACCATTGACCAAGTCCGGATAGTCTGTGAATACCCCGATGTATTTCCAGATGTTTTGCCCGGTATGCCCCCAGATCGGGATATCGAGTTTATCATCGAACTAATCCCCGGAACTGGACCCATAGCCCAGAGACCCTATAGTATGAACCCGTCGGTGCTAGCAGAACTGAAGAAGCAACTGGATGCAATGCTGGAAATTGGATTGATTCAACCAAATGCGTCACCATGGAGATCACCTGTCTTGTTTGTGGACAAGAAGGATGGAGGTAACCGTTTGTGTATAGATTATCGGAAGTTGAATGATGTCACCATCAAGAACAAGTACCCCTTGCCCAAGATAGAAGATTTGTTTGATCAGTTGACCGGTGCCAAAGTGTTTTCTAAGATTGATCTTAGAACTGGTTATCATCAACTCAAGATTCGTGCAGAGGATATTCCAAAGACTGACTTTACCACCAGATATGGATTATACGAGTATACTGTCATGTCTTTTGGACTAACCAATGCCCCCGCTTATTTCTTGAATCTCATGAAGAAGATTTTTATGGACTTCCTGGATAAGTTTGTCGTTGTTTTCATCGATGACATTCTGATTTATTCCATATCAGAAGAAGAACATGAGCTATACCTAAGGACCATTCTTGGAACCCTTAGAGAGCATCAGTTGTATGCCAAGTTTAGAAAATGTGAAGTCTGGTTACAGGAGGTAGGATTCCTCGGTCACATTGTATCAGCCGGAGGAATTGCCGTTGACCCCTCAAAAGTGAAAGATGTAGAAGATTGACAAGCCCCAACCACTCAAACCCAAGTTCGCGCATTTCTCGGATTGGCGGGATACTACCGCAAGTTCGTAGAACGATTCTCGAGTATCGCCAGACCCATGACCCAATTGCTGAAGAAGGACAAGAAGTTTGAATGAACAGACAAATGTGAAGCGAGTTTTCAAGAACTCAAGAGGAGATTGATTTCAGCCCCAATCTTGATCATGCCGGATATCACGAAGCCCTTCGATGTGTATTGTGACGCATCCAAGATCGGTCTCGGATGTGTGCTAATGCAAGAAGGCAAAGTTATATCTTATCTATCTCGACAATTGAAGCAACATGAGCAAAATCACCCAACCCATGACCTCGAACTCGTAGCCGTAGTTCTAGCCCTGAAGACATGGAGGCATTACCTGATGGGAAATCGTTGTGAGATTTATTCAGATCACAAGAGTCTGAAGTATATATTCACTCAGAAGGAGCTGAATATGATACAGAGAAGATGGATTGAGCTAATCAAGGATTACGATCTGGACATTCACTATCACCCTGGTAAAGCCAATGTGGTAGCAGATTCCCTTAGCAGATTGCCGTGCCGCTTGAACTCCATGATCTTGAAGGAGCAACCAAGTTTGCACAAAGAGATGGAAGATTTTCAAATAGAATTAGTGAGTGAAGGATTTTTGGCTAGCATAGAGCTTCAGCCCACTTTGATCAGGCAGATCAAAGAGGCGCAGAAAGGAAATGCTAGTATCGACGGAATCAAGCGTCGTATCGGTACAGGCAAGGTACCCGGATTCACCAAAGACGAAGAAGGAGTTCTGTGGTACAAAGGACGCCTTTGTGTACCAGCAGATTCTGAGTTGAAAGAAGTTATTATGAAGGAGGCTCATGATACTCTTTATTCTATCCATCCCGGAGGAACTAAGATGTATCAAGATTTGAAGGAGCAATTTTGGTGGCATAAGATGAAGAGAGAAATCGGAAGCTATATCGCCAAGTGTGATATATGTCAGCGAGTCAAGGCAGGACATCAAAGACCCGCTGGATTGTTGCAACCCTTACAGATTTCGGAATGGAAATGGGATTCCGTTGGAATGGACTTTATCACTGGACTGCCTACTTCTAGTAGGGGAAATGACTCTATATGGGTCATAGTGGAAAGATTGTCCAAAGTCGCCCATTTCTTGCCCGTCAAGACCACATATCAGAGTTCGAAGCTAGCAGAGTTATACATCGCTAGAATAGTTAGTTTGCATGGAGTCCCCAAGAACATTGTATCGGATCGAGGAACTCAGTTTACCTCGAGATTCTGGAAGAAAGTCCAAGAAGGTTTAGGAACCCGCCTAGATTTTAGTACCGCGTATCACCCTCAGACCGATGGACAAACGGAGCGAGTAAATCAAATACTCGAAGATATGCTGAGAGCATGTGTGTTAGAATATGGATCCAAGTGGGAAGACTGTCTGCCGTTTGCAGAATTTTCATACAACAATAGTTACCAAGCCAGTTTGCAAATGGCCCCATTTGAATTCATGTACGAAAGAAAGTGTCGCACCCCTTTGAACTGGTCGGAAGTAGGAGAGAGTCAGATTTTCGGACCCGACATCCTACGAGAAGCAGAAGAGAAGGTTCACAAGATTCGTGAGCACCTCAAGACCGCCCAATCCAGACAGAAGAGTTACGCCGACAAGAGACGTCGATACCTCGCCTTCAACATAGGAGATTTTGTTTATCTGAAAGTGTCACCATCGAAGGGAAGGCAGTGTTTCCAACTCAAAGGAAAGTTAGCCCCCAGATATATCAGACCTTTCAAAATTTTGAACCGTCGAGGAGAAGTATCGTATCAATTGGAACTACCCGAAGAGATGTCCGCAGTGCACAATGTGTTCCATATCTCGTTACTTCGCAAGTGTCTCGAAGTTCCAGAGAAGACCGAAGTGTTCAAGAATATCGATCACCGGACCATAGAGATCAACGAGGACCTGACCTATCCCGAAGTACCCATCCGTATTTTGGAAGAAGCTTTCAGAACTACCCGAACCCAAAGCATCAAGTTTCTCAAGATTCAGTGGAGCAACCACACAGAAGAGGAAGCTACCTGGGAGCGCGAAGATCACATCAGGACGGAGTTTCCCGATCTCTTCAAATCCTAGGTAATATTTTTCGTCCTTTTTCAAATCTCGGGATGAGATTTTGTTTAAGGGGGGAAGGTTTGTAACATCCCAAAAATACTAAACTTGGATCATCAAACTCTAATCATCCAAAATTAGGGTTAACAAAAACTTTTATAAATAAAATCATGGAAGCATGCATGCGAGTATGCATTTCATTTTGAATTCTTTTGAACCACCTTGTTTGTGTGTTAAATTGCTTGTAAATGGATTCTTAGGTGAAATAAACATCATCTAAACATTTCCCACACTTTTCCCAAAGACAAGTAAATCAAAACAAATAAAATAAGGGAATGGTCATTTTGACCAATTTAACTCCCATGCCTACTTTGGCTGTCTCAAACTTTCAGAACCTAATAGAAACTTTTCTGGATCTTTGCACCCCTTGATTGTACTCATAACAAAGTATCAAGCCCCACTTTGTGATCATCCAGAAACTTTCAAATGCATAGTTTAAATGACAATTCAAAATTTAATCTTTATCATATGGGAAGATCCCACTTTTTCAAAAACCACTCAAACAAGATCAACTTTCAAAACCCAAGCATCTGCAGACTCACGAGCACCAACCTAGCACACCCACCAAAAATCTTTTCAAAATTCAAAACTTGAGTTCTTGCGGCCATTTCATCAAACACTTTGCAAACACAAATCATCAAAATCTTGAACACTATTGTGAGCAGTGATTGAAGCCTAACTTGTTCCCTCTCTAGCTCACAATCATCTCAGTAGATCATCTAGCAAGTTAAACCAAGCACTAGACTCACTGTAAGATGGGCAATGACATCAATGGTGAACAGCCGAAGCTCACCATGCCACCCTAGTGGAGACAACAAGCTAGGAAGGAAACTAGCCGTGCCAACCTTGTCTGGGAGATCACCCATGCCTCACCGCCCCCTCTCGACCAGCTCTGCCTCGAAGACGTCGAACACAGCACCCAGCAACGCCGCGCCCGTGCCTCTGTCAACCATGCCGAGCATGCGCCAGAGCGCCACGCTCGACCGACGCCCACAGACCGCGCGCCGCCCACGCCGCGTGCATACGTGATCACCACCGTCCTAGCAACCCCGCTATCAACACCCGGATTTTTCAATCCTAGATGCCTGTTATGCCATACATCGCAATCCCAGGATTACCATTTTAGTGAGACATAACATAATTGGATACCATAGTACATCATCCATTACAAACGATACATAAGTTCTTACACAAATAGGGATCTCACGATCCAGTTCTTAATACAACTTCAAGCAGCGGAATACGTAATAATAACGGTAGCGTAGGCGAAGCTCCATCTTCGGGGTCACAGGCAATCCTGACGATGGGAGATGATCCTAGTTGTCGTAACCTCCCTGGGGTCCATCCTCTAGGTACTCCTCTTCATAGTCTGGCCATGGGAATAGCCAGGGACAAAGCCATGACTACTCTTTAAGTACTCGCAAGCTAATACTAACAGGTAAAGGGGTTTTTGGATAATAGGACACTAGGCTCTAGGGTTGTTTTGCAAAAGCCAGATTTATCTCTACTAAGTTCCAAAGCTAGTCACAATTTTATAACTCCTAGGTGGGATCTTGTAACTCAGGTCACAACTCTGTTGTGGTCAAGTCAAAGTCTCAATTCATTTCACAAGTCATTTTGAAAAGTCTGACGGGGGAACAGTATGGCCACTCCAACTGTCCATAACCGCGGACGCGGCTATTCGAATAGTTTGACACTCTGTAGAGATTGTACACTTTCACCACAACATTCGATACATCCGTCAGGAACAAATCCTGAATTCACCATACTCAGTATGCGGATAATCAATCCTAACCTTTCAATTACACGCCCTAGTATAAGCACCTCTCCTGTGAGTTTGGCCTCCCAACCATGACCAACTGTCATCTTGGGTACTGCACAGGTGGAAAATCTTCACAAGGTAGCCTCAGCTCAGACCTTGGAGGGAACTAATACTAAGGTATATAAGTTTCTAGTCAAGCCCTACCCAATATTCGGGTATTGTGGTTGTACGATAAAATTGGAATGGTATCGCATCCAGACAACCATCAGTTTTATAAAGGGCTAAGGCTCATGCCTCAACGTTTTCATCACCAAAAATCATCGAGTGTTTGGAAATACATGTCCAAAACATTTCAATAGAATGATCCATCATTCCAAGGTTTTCATAACCATTTTTCCACCAAGTAAACCCATCTAAGGTTGATAAATTTTTATGCTTAGCACTACCATCTACAGGTGGGGGTAGTACTAATGAGGGGTGGTGAACTAGTGGAGTTTCAACTAAGTACAACCTTATATCTTAGGATGATATCAAGGTTTCTAACTTAGGCCAAATTTTATGCTCTTTATGCAACCTTCAGAATCTTTCTAGTATCTATAAGTCACTTAAGTCAACTCTAAGTTAAAGCTTTGATAAAGAAATAAAGTAAGAAGCTTGCAAATAAAATTAGGATTGGTTTATCAAGTGGGTATGATCACATATGCTTAAGGCATATAGTAGGCATAGTAACAAGCAAGTATTTTCTTGCACAAAATCAATATAAGCTTGCTAAATTGCAAGTGTTAGCTTGCATAGGTCAACTTGATTAGTAAGGCTTGCCTTGGGCAGAGCAGTGGTTGAAGTTCTCCTCGGCTTCTTCTTTGTAGTATCCTTCTTCCTCCTCGTATCCTTGGTCGGTACTAGCGTCTATGAATAAATACGAGGTACACAATCACCAAACAATACTTAACTACTTGCAATCATCATACACAAGGGTCCTATAGATGATCTAGCATCATCTCTAACATTACAAGGTTAAGGCTTGATTTAATTCCTTTTATTTTTAGAAAAGTAATTTCTACTCATTGAAAAACTACTTAAGATTTAATATTCTCCAAACCAAACATGGGATCATGTTGACACATGTCATCACCGCATATTGTAGTCCATGGGAATGTGATTTAAAGTGGTGTCACAATTTAATAAGGTTTTACCCTTTTATTCTAATTAATTAAAGTGGCTAGAAATGCCTATGTAGCATTCTTTTATTACTTGAACATTATTTCTGCAAGTAAACCTATATATTTTTATATATTCTGAAAGGTATGGTTAAATGTGATTTTTGAGAGTTGGAATCAACTCAAAATCTATTATGGTTTAAATTTGAAAAATGTTTGAATGCAGAAAAGCTTCTGCCTTATTATTTTTACCATGGTTGATCTATAGATCCAAATGACTTGAATCCAACGGGCTTGGATTCAGCATTCACATGCCTTTCCAACAAAATTGGTTTCATTCAAATTGGTGCACTGAATCGATCTGGGTTGATTTTTGAAGTTGGGTACAGAAGTGTGTTTGACTTAAAATAGAAAAGATTTAATTCAAAACACTGGGCTGCGCAGGAAAAGTTAACGGGCCGGCCTGCTAAGCGCGGTGCTCCCGCGGGCTGCTTAAGTGGGTGTCCCCACTCGTCAGTGACACGGGTCTGGGCGAAGCGGTATAGGGCAACGTGGGTCGTTCGATCTGATTCTAATCCAACGGCTGTGAGTCATCGTCGACGCGAGACAACGCCGACGAGAACGAAACCTAGCGCGGCCAGTGGGGGGTGCTGGGGGATCACCGGGGTACTGGCGAGGGTCGGCGAGGCGGGCGAACGACGAAGTCAACGACGGCGAACTCAGGGGTGGTCGCGGCAGCTCCTGGGGTGGACGAAATTGATGGCTCCCTTCTTCTCCAGAGGTGGCGGGCTCCGGTGAAATTCCGGCGGGGTGGTGCTCGCTATGCTTTGAGAACGGTGGGGCACGATCAGTGAGGAGAGGGGAGTGAGATGGTGTGAAGAAATCGAGCGGGGGTGGCCTCTATTTATAGTCGAGCGAGGGGACCGTCGGGGCGCACGGTGAGCTCGTCGGGGGCGATGTTACAGGCGGCTATTGGCATGGGCAAGGGTAGGCGACGGTGATAAAGTCCATTCCTACAGAATCCCATTTCCATTCCGGAATCTGCAATGGTTGCAACAATCCAGCAGGTCTTTGATGTCCTGCCTTGACTCGCTGACATATATCACACTTGGCGATATAGCTTCCGATTTCTCTCTTCATATTATGCCACCAAAATTGCTCTTTTAAATCTTGATACATCTTAGTTCCTACGGGATGGATAGAATAAAGAGTATCATGAGCCTCCTTCAAAATAACTTCTTTCAATTCAGAGTCTGCTGGTACACAAAGGCGTCCTTTGTACCACAACACTCCTTCTTCGTCCTCGGTGAATCCGGGTACTTTGCCTGTACCGATACGATGCTTGATTCCGTCAATACTGGCATTTCCCTTCTGTGCCTCTTTAATCTGACTGATCAAAGTGGGCTGGAGTTCTATGCTAGCCAAAAATCCTTCACTTACTAATTCCATTCGAAAATCTTCCATCTCTTTGTGCAAACTTGGTTGCTCCTTCAAAATCATGGAGTTCAAGCGGCACGGCAATCTGCTAAGGGCATCGGCTACCACGTTGGCTTTACTAGGGTGATAGTGAATGTCCAGGTCATAATCCTTGATTAGCTCAATCCATCTTCTCTGCCTCATATTCAGCTCCTTCTGAGTGAATATATACTTTAGGCTCTTGTGATCCGAATAAATCTCACAACGGTTTCCCATCAGGTAATGTCTCCATGTCTTCAGGGCTAGAACTACGGCTGCGAGTTCGAGGTCATGGGTTGGGTAGTTTTGCTCATGTTGCTTCAATTGTCGAGATAGATAAGATATAACTTTGCCTTCTTGCATTAGCACACATCCGAGACCAATCTTGGATGCGTCGCAATACACATCGAAGGGCTTCGTGATATCCGGCATGATTAAGATTGGGGCTGATATCAATCTCCTTTTGAGTTCTTGAAAACTCGCTTCACATTTGTCGGTCCATTCAAACTTCTTGTCCTTCTTCAGCAATTGGGTCATGGGTCTGGCGATACTAGAGAATCCTTCTACAAATTTGCGGTAATATCCCGCCAATCCGAGAAATGCACGAACTTGGGTTTGAGTGGTTGGGGCTTGCCAATCTTCTACATCTTTCACTTTGGCAGGGTCAACGGCAATTCCTCCGGCTGATACAATGGGACCGAGGAATCCTACTTCCTGTAACCAGAATTCACATTTGCTAAACTTTGCATACAGCTGATGCTCTCTAAGGGTTCCAAGAATGGTCCTTAGGTGTAGCTCATGTTCTTCTTCTGATTTGGAATAAATCAGAATGTCATCGATGAAAACAACGACAAACTTATCCAGGAAGTCCATAAAAATCTTATTCATGAGGTTCATGAAATAAGCGGGGGCATTGGTTAATCCGAAAGACATGACTGTATACTCATACAATCCATATCTGGTGGTAAAGGAAGTCTTTGGAATATCCTCTGCACGAATCTTGAGTTGATGATAGCCAGTTCTAAGATCAATCTTAGAAAACACCTTGGCACCGGTCAACTGATCAAACAAATATTCTATCTTGGGCAAGGGGTACTTGTTCTTGATGGTGACATCATTCAACTTCCGATAATCCGTACACAAATGGTTACCTCCATCCTTCTTGTCCACAAACAAGACAGGTGATCTCCATGGTGACGCACTTGGTTTAATCAATCCAATTTCTAGCATGGAATCAAGTTGCTTCTTCAGTTCTTCTAGTTCCGACGGGTTCATACTATAGGGTCTCTGGGCTATGGGTCCGGTTCCGGGGATTAGTTCAATGATAAACTCGATATCCCGATCTGGGGGCATACCGGGCAAAACATCTGGAAATACATCGGGGTATTCACAGACTATCCGGACTTGGTCAATGGTAGGTTGGGCTATACTCTTGTTGCATTTGAATTGGCGAGGTAAGGTTTCAGATATATGTTCGACTGATATTCCGACTGTACTGGTCATGGTGATGGCTTTCTTGGCACAGTCAATCAATCCTTTATGTTTGGACATCCAATCCATTCCTAGTACTATTTCCAAACCTTTAGTTCCGAGTACTATCAGATTAGCATAAAAATCTATGCCATGGATTCGGATAGGGACGGCTTTGCAAATTTGTCTAGCCTTGGTGGTTGATCCGGGAATTTGAAGAATCATAACATGCTTCAGTTTGGTTGGTTGAATTTTACTAGTGCATGCAAATTCTTCGGTGACAAATGAATGCGATGCACCAGAATCAAACAACACTCTTGCAAGTACCGAATTAACAGAAAACATACCCAGCACAACGTCTGGCGCTTCCTGAGCTTCTTCAGCATGCATGAGAAAAAGACGGCCATTGCGGTTGAGTGAATTCCCTGGGGCAAATCTTCTCCCTGGCTGAACACGACGCTGCTGCTGAGCTGGGACATTGGCATTGGGGGCTGTAGCATTCTTCTTGTTGGGGCACTCGTTGGAATAGTGGCCTTCATTTCCACAGTCATAACAAGTCACTTGCGACTTGTCCTTGGCTGCGACAGGCACAACATTGCTTCTAGTCCTAGGGGCTGTGTTGGTGTTGGCGGTAGCATTGTTGGTGTTGAACTTGGTTGGGGCACGGGTGAAATTTCTAGAGTTGCTGGGGTTGTTGTGATTTCCTCCGGGTCTAGGGTTTCCACGGTTGGGGTAGGTCGGACGGTTCATCGGGGGTCTGTTGGTTCTTGGGGAAAATCCTGGAGATGGGTTGGGGCGATACTTTGGGGTCTGATGGGTTCCTGGATGATGCATCATATGACGCTTGCGGTTCTCATTGGCTTGGTTGATCTTTCCTTCCATCTGGATGGCAGAGTCGACAAGGGCTTCAATATACGCAAAGGGAATATTGACTAACACCGTCTGCATCTCGTCATGCAGAACATTCAGGAACCTCTCCTTCTTCTTGGCTTCCGTGTCTATCTCGTCCGGGGCATACCTAGCTAAGGACAAAAATTTGTCACGGTATTCCACTACAGTCATCCTTCCTTGCTTCAGCTCTCTGAACTCGTCTCTCATTCTCTTGATCAAACCCGGTGGCACATGGGTTCTACTGAACTTGACCTTGAATTCCTCCCAGGTCATCATCTGGCCTCAGGTCATTGCGCGAACGCTGTTCCACCATGCCCTGGCATCTCTGTCTAGATAATGGGTGGCAAACAGAACTTTCTCGTTGGCTTCCACTCCGGCGACTTCTAGGTTATTTTCCAATGTTTGTAGCCAATCATCGACATCTAGGGGTTCTTCTGACTTAGTGAAAACATGTGGGTTGGTATTCTGGAAATTCTTGAGCTTAGATCCATGGTTGTCCTGATTTCCGTGGCCTTGGTTGTTGTGGGCTAGCTGGGCTATCTGTTGCAGAGTGGCTAGGTTGGCTTGACGTTCCGCTCTTTCAGCTTCGCGGTCAGAAGTCAACATTTGCAGGATCTGCAACATCGGGTCCGGGGCTGAACCACTTCCTCCACGTGGCATCTGAAGATTTAGATAGATCATGAGAAAAGAGGGAAATTTCTAAGGTTTAGGGGACTTTGAAAAGTTTTAAAGGTTTGACTCAAATTTTTCTAGCAACTTGATTTTTCATTCATTCATTCATAGCACACAGTACAACACACACCACAACAAAGAAAAACAGATGGTTTTAAGAACCATTCTGAGAACTACGATACGGTGGGACCGAATACTACTCACTACGCTAGTGCTCAAGTGCTACTACTCCTCGGAATCTGTGGCTTCATCATCTTCATCATCATAGATGAAGGCGAAATCATCCTCATCGGTGAAGAAGTCCATGGCCTGATCCTCCAGAAAATCATCGTCATCACTGAGATAGGAGTATGGGTCTCCACGAAGATCCTCTCCGGCATTCTCCCTTTCCTCCAACTGCATGTCTCTCTCGTGGATGGTCTCCTCCAAAGATGAGATGCGGTGGCGAAGACGGGAAATAATGCGCTCCTTCTTGTCGAGCTGACGGCGGCGAGACTTGCGATCCCTTTCTAGCATGGCGATGGTCTGATCCTTTGTCTTGATGATGGCAGACTTGTGGTTGCAGTAGTCACGGCAGTTGTCCAACTCCTGCTGACGATCGTACATCATGAAGCTAAGGTGGTCCAATTGAGTCTTCAGCTCGGGGTGGTATGGGGCTTCCAGTGGTTGTCCATTTGCATCACGCCTTGGGCAAAATTCAAAGCGAGTACCCTTGATCTGATTGATGCTCTGCCCACACAGACGGGAAAGAGATTCCTGCATTGCTCTGGCAAGTCCATCGAGCCAGTTGTTTTCCCTCAAGGTAAACTGAATTCCCTCCGCAGTGGGAGGTTCAATCTTTCCTCGGAGACTTGCAACAATTAGCCACTACAGATCTTCTCCTCCTTGATCATTGATCTGAGCTCCAAAGAACTCGGGGTGCGGACGCTCCAGAAGTTCCGAAAGCTGGTCCAAATCCCTCTCAAAGATAAGGTCTCCTCCATTCCCAAGTTGGTAAAACTTGCTGTACTTCACGTCCATCTATAAACATAGAGGATGAGTAGATTAGTAGGGTGATCAAGTGTGTCAAAATTTTATGTATTTTGCAAGAGTTTTTGAGGAACATGAATTTTTATGAAAGAATAAAAGGGATAAGAATTAGAATAAGTTTTTGTAAATATTTGTTTTCTTTGTTTTTGAAACTAAGTTTTTGGTTCAAACGTCCAGTCTAACTAGGGTCTCCTATGGTCAGGATGGCTCTGATACCAACTTGTCAACACCCGGATTTTTCAATCCTAGATGCCTGTTATGCCATACATCGCAATCCCAGGATTACCATTTTTGCAAGACATAACAGCATTGGATACCATAGTACATCATCCATTACAAACGATACATAAGTTCTTACACAAATAGGGATCTCACGATCCATTTCTTAATACAACTTCAAGCAGAGGAATACGTAATAATAACGGTAGCGTAGGCGAAGCTCCATCTTCGGGGTCACAGGCAATGCTGACGATGGGAGATGATCCTAGTTGTCATAACCTCCCTGGGGTCCATCCTCCAGGTACTCCTCTTCATAGTCTAGCCATGGGAATAGCCAGGGACAAAGCCATGACTACTCTTTAAGTACTCGCAAGCTAATACTAACAGGTAAAGGGGTTTTTGGATAATAGGACACTAGGCTCTAGGGTTGTTTTGCAAAAGCCAGATTTATCTCTACTAAGTTCCGAAGCTAGTCACAATTTTATAACTCCTAGGTGGGATCTTGTAACTCAGGTCACAACTCTGTTGTGGTCAAGTCAAAGTCTCAATTCATTTCACAAGTCATTTTGAAAAGTCTGATGGGGGAACAGTATGGCCACTCCAACTGTCCATAACTGTGGATGCGGCTATTCGAATAGTTTGACACTCTGCAGAGATTGTACACTTTCACCACAACATTCGATACATCCGTCAGGAACAAATCCTGAATTCAACATACTCGGTATGCGGATAATCAATCCATCAATCCTAACCTTTCAACTACATGCCCTAGTATAAGCACCTCTCCTGTGAGTTTGGCCTCCCAACCATGACCAACTGTCATCTTGGGTACTGCATAGGTGGACAATCGTCACAAGGTAGCCTCAGCTCAGACCTTGGCCGTGAGGGAACTAATACTAAGGTATATAAGTTTCCAATCAAGCCCTACCCAATATTCGGGTATTGTGGTTGTACGATAAAATTGAAATGGTATCGCATCCAGACAACCATCAGTTTTATAAAGGTCTAAGGCTCATGCCTCAACGTTTTCATCACCAAAAATCATCGAGTGTTTGGAAATACATGTCCAAAACATTTCAATAGAATGATCCATCATTCCAAGGTTTTCATAACCATTTTTCCACCAAGTAAACCCATCTAAAGTTGATCAAGTTTTATGCTTAGCACTAGCATCTACAGGTGGGGGTAGTACTAATGAGGGGTGGTGAACTAGTGGAGTTTCAACTAAGTACAACCTTATATCTTAGGATGATATCAAGGTTTCTAACTTAGGCCAAATTTTATGCTCTTTATGCAACCTTCAGAATCTTTATAGTATCTACAAGTCACTTAAGTCAACTCTAAGTTAAAGCTTTGATAAAGAAATAAAGTAAGAAGCTTGCAAATAAAACTAGGATTGGTTTATCAAGTGGGTATGATCACATATGCTTAAGGCATATAGTAGGCATAGTAACAAGCAAGTATTTGCTTGCACAAAATCAGTATAAGCTTGCTAAATTGCAAGTGTTAGCTTGCATATGTCAACTTTATTAGTAAGGCTTGCCTTGGGCAGAGCAGTGGTTGAAGTTCTCCTCGGCTTCTTCTTCATAGTATCCTTCTTCCTCCTCGTATCCTTGGTCGGTACTAGCGTCTATGAATAAATACGAGGTACACAATCACCAAACAATACTTAACTACTTGCAATCATCATACACAAGGGTCCTATAGATGATCTAGCATCATCTCTAACATTACAAGGTTAAGGCTTGATTTATTCCTTTTATTTTTAGAAAAGTAATTTCTACTCATTGAAAAACTACTTAAGATTTAATATTCTCCAAACCAAACATGGGATCATGTTGACACATGTCATCACCACATATTGTAGTCCATGGGAATGTGATTTAAAGTGGTGTCACAATTTAATAAGGTTTTACCCTTTTATTCTAATTAATTAAAGTGGCTAGAAATGCCTATGTAGCATTCTTTTATTACTTGAACATTATTTCTGCAAGTAAACCTATATATTTTTATATATTCTGAAAGGTATGGTTAAATGTGATTTTTGAGAGTTGGAATCAACTCAAAAGCTATTATGGTTTAAATTTAAAAAATGTTTGAATGCAGAAAAGCTTCTGCCTTGTTATTTTTACCATGGGTGATCTATAGATCCAAATGACTTGAATCCAATGGGCTTGGATTCAGCATTCACAGACCTTTCCAAAAAATTGGTTTCATTCAAATTGGTGCACTGAATCGATCTGGGTTGATTTTTGAAGTTGGGTACAGAAGTGTGTTTGACTTAAAATAGAAAAGATTTAATTCAAAACACTAGGCTGCACGGGAAAAGTTAACGGGCCGGCCTGCTAAGCGCGATGCTCCCGTGGGCTGCTTAAGTGGGTGTCCCCACTCGTTAGTGACACGGGGCTGGGCGAAGCGGTATGGGACAACATGGGTCGTTCGATCTGATTCTAATCCAATGGCTGGGAGTCATCGTCGACGCGAGACAACGCCGGCGAGAACGAAACCTAGCGCGGCCAGTGGGGGGTGCTGGGGGATCACCGGGGTACTGGCGAGGGTCGGCGAGGCGGGCGAACGACGAAGTCGACGACGGCGAACTCAGGGGTGGTCGCGGCAGCTCCTGGGGTGGACGAAATCGATGGCTCCCTTCTTCTCTAGAGGCGGCGGGCTCCTGTGAAATTCCGGCGGGGTGGTGCTCGCCTTGCTCTGAGAACGGTGTGGCACGATCAGTGAGGAGAGGGGAGTGAGATGGTGTGAAGAAATCAAGCGGGGGTGGCCTCTATTTATAGTCGAGCAAGGGGACCGTCGGGGCGCACGGTGAGCTCGTCGGGGGCGATGTTACAGGCGGCTATTGGCATGGGCAAGGGTTGGGGACGGTGTGGTGTCTCCTGGTGATGCTCAACGACATGGTTTTGAGGCATGGGGCGGTGCGGCTTGGTCTGGAACAGGCGATGCTCTGCGCGGCAGAGGCGGCGTCTTCGACGGCGAGTGGTGGCTATGCGTCACGGGGCGGCGAACGGGGATGTATTGCGGTCTCCTGGGTCGGTGGGGATTGTGTATGCACGCGGCGAGGGCGGCGCGCGGTCTGTGGGCTTCGGTCGAGAGTGGTGCTCTGGCGCACACTCGGCATGGTCTCTAGCGGTCTGGGCGCGGTTCGTGCGCGTGGTCCAGCGCTTGGCAAGGCTCGAGCAGTGGACAGGGAGTGGCGGTGGACGGTGGGCTGCCTCCCAGACATGCTGGCTAGGCTTGCTGCTGCTCCTAGCTTGCTGTCGACTATGGGGTGGCAAGGGTGTGCTCGGCTGTTCACCATTGATGGCAATGGCAAGCTCACAGTGGTGCTAGTGCTTGGTTAATCTTCCTAGATGATCTACTGAGCTGGTTGTGAGCTAACTAGGAACAAGTTAGGCAAGAATCACTGCTCACAATAGTGTTTGATGTTTGTTTGATTTGTGTCTGCAACCTGTTTGATGAAATGGCCGCATGAAATCAAGTTTTGAATTTTGAAAAGATTTTTGGTGGGTTTGCTAGATTGGTGCTGGTGAGTCTGCAGATGCTTGGGTTTTGAAAGTTGAGCTTGTTTGAGTGGTTTTTGAAAAAGTGGGATCTTCCCATATGATAAAGATTCAATTTTGAATTCTCATTTAAACTATGCATTTGAAAGTTTCTGGATGATCACAAAGTGGGCCTTGATACCTTGTTATGAGTACATTCAAGGGGTGCAAAGATCCAGCAAAGTTTCCATTAGGTTCTGAAAGTTTGAGACAGCCAAAGTAGGCATGAGAGTTAAATTGGTCAAAGTGACCATTCATTTAATATATGTGTTTTGATTTACTTTTCTTTAGGAAAAGTGTGGGAAATATTTTAGATGATGTTTATTTCACCTAAGAAACATTTTACAAGCAATGACACAATCAAACAAGGTGGTTTAAAAGAATTTCAAAATCAATGCATACACATATGCATGTGTAACATCCCAAAAAATCATAGTTTCAAAACTTATTCATATCATCTTTGCATCATTCATCCATTTAGGGTTTTCTTAAAAATCATTTAGAGACAGAAGTTGGAGCTATGATTTCATGTGGGCAATTTATCCCAAATGACCATCACCCTTGGAAATTTGAAAGTTTAAATACTTGTTTGCTTGCCTCCATTGATGGAAAGATTAGGTGAAACTTTTAAACCAAGATTCCAAATTTAAAAGTAGTTTCAAAATCCTTTCTTCAAATATTTGCAAACTAGAGCAAATCTCTGTTTATTTTGAAACCCAAGCTTGATCAAGTCTTGCTAGGTAACCACTTAGTTAAAATGACTGTTTTTGAATCCACAAAACCCTGCAAAAATTCCCAAAACAGTTTGGATTCAAAAGGATTTGAATTCATATCAAAAATCATTCCAGAAAATAGAAATAGAAAAAGAAAATACTTAAACAAAAGAAAAAGGCCGCACGGCCAGAATCTGGCCCAGCAACAAATCGAACCCAGCAAGCCCACCCGGGATCTTTTATTTCTCCTCTCACGCGCGAGCGCACGCGCTGAGCCGCTGACAAGCAGACCCCACCTGCACTCCGCGCACCTCGCTGACAAGCGGGCCATCTCCACGCCAGCATCGTCTCCACCCGCACGACCTGTTCGTCCCCAATCAACGCGGCCGTTTCCTGTGTGTTAATCGCGGCGTCAATTCGAATCAATGGCCGAGTGATTCTCGCGCTTGACCAGGCTATATAAACCCCCTCTGTCCCCTCTCTCTTCTCCCCCAAAACCCCGAACCCAGAGCGCCACCAGGCTGCGAGTATTACCCTCTGCAACCCCGCCATCTCCGGCGACTACTCCGGCAAATTACGGTGAGTTCTGCGCTTCCCTCTGCCTCTCGTTCTTGCAAACTAGATCAGTGAGCCTCTGCGCTTCTTTTGACACCTTTCGTTTACCCTCTCATGTACCATAGCTCCGGCAGCATCGTCAACTGGCCGCCACCGTCTCCAGTACGAACTCCGGCGAGCTCTAGTGGTAAGCCCCGACCGCCCCGTGACTTCTAGTTCAAACACACGACCCTGTCTTGACCCCGTGAATCTAACCGTGTCCTCGTCATGCCTTGGGGTGGTTCACAGCGACGTCCACGACGACCACCTGATGCACCGACGCCGTCCTACCACTCCGGCGAGCAATCGCAAGCGTGTCCGAGCGCCCCTCCGCAAGCCAGTACCACGACGAGCTTCAGCAGCCTCCGGCGAACCTGGTAATACTCCTCTCCCTCTCGCGGACGATGTAGAACGCCGGCGCCGCCGTAGTCAGACGCGCCGCCGCCAGTTAGCACCGCCAGCGCCGCCCGTTTCTGGCTTGAGGATATGGACCATTGGATCTGCATCGTAGGGTTAGGATAGAACATTAAACGAAAGGGTAAGCGCGCATCTGAGCCGCCAGATCCCACTTAGATCGTACGGTCCACGGAGCGCGATCCGCGCGAAGCGGTACGCACCGGTAAGGATGCGACGCGTGGCAAGGTTTAAACTAAAAACAGAATTTAAAACCTGATTTAGATTCAAACTTCAAATGCTTATAACTTTTGAATGCCACGTTAGATTTTTGCAAATTTTATACCGTTGGATTCAGTGAAACAAGGCCTTTCTGAATATCCAATTTATTTAGCATATAGTAACAGTTAAAATGATTTTATTTGTGGAACAAGTTTTAGGCTATTTTAGATATAGATTTAATTTGGTAAATTATAATGGGGCCAGATAAGTTTAGTTGGCAAACTTGTGACATGTTAAGTTTCTGTACTCATGAGCATACTTGGTATAATTTTCAAAAATCACCACCTAGTAGATTCTTGCATGCATGCATTCATATTATTTTTGGTTGTATATATTTGTGTGTAATTGTATGCTATTATTTCTTGTGTAGATTTTGCTAGTGATTGTGATTGTGAAGAGTGCTACTCTCCCCACTACCAAGGCAAGTGATATTTACATGAATAAATTTGTCCTATATTTTGAACTAGCATTAGATATTTTGTTATAGTGTTGCATGTTATTTTTGTCTAATGCAAAAGATGGGGAAATCCTATGTAGTCTAGTAGATTTGCTAAGGAATTATCCCTAAGATATGTTGCCATACTTTGCTTAGCCTAGCTTATAGCAAAACAAGGGTTGGTGAAAAACTACACTTACTATAAAGAAAATATTTCTAAGTCAAGAGACTTATACTTTTCTAATAAAACCACTAAGTCAAATGAACCTCCTGGGTGGAATGGAAAGTATGGGTTATGTTGAGTGGTTACACAAGGCCATGGACTTGGGTTGTGTATCTCACTTGTGGTATGCCACCCAGGCACAAAGGGATTTGGAGGCCAAGTGTTGAGAAAGCTTACAGTGCAACCACTTGGCAATATGGGCTCTGCCATGATCATATAGGTTGCTAGAACTTAGTCACTTGGACAGTTGGTGGTAGATGGGATGATAGGATGGAACGCGTCCATTTGACTAAGGAAAAGCTTCTGAAAGGTCCTGTCTTGGGAAACCAAGTCTGGTGGGGAAAGTGCACAACCTCTGCAGATGGAAAACCTAAGTACTTAGCCTTGTCCAAGGAAATGGACACTTTGAGCATCAAGACATGGAAGCTACAAGAATCTCATCACTCCAACTTCTAAATAAAAATTGATGGGTGAACAAGGGTGAAGGACCCCAATGTCTATTGGTGGTTCCTTGGGAATGTTTTTGACAAAGAAAAACTTAGTGATTTCAACTAATAGGAAAAACCTATTTTCAAGCAAAGCAAGCCAAGCTACACTTAGCCAAAATGCATATAGTAGTATAGTCCACCTAAAATATACTAAGGTATCACTTGCCAATACTATTCCAAAGTATTGACCCTCTGTGGCTGTAACTTGTGATGTTGCAGGTTACTCCGATGATGAATAGGAGTCATGAGTCTACACTCAACATGCTTGCCTGTGGCACATGAAGATGAAGACTTATGTTTATTTACTTATTCCTTAAACTCTTGTATTAGGCCTATGGCCCTGAGTTGTAAAAGACTATGTTTTGTCTCTGGAATGAATGTAATAAACGACCTTTGTATCTGTGTACTTCATCTTAAACTGTGGATGCTAGCATTGATCCAGGGACTAGCATTGCAATCACAGGGATCCTTTCCTTTATAAAGGATGGGTCTAACAGATGGTATCAGAGCACTGTGTTGCCTGTAGGATTATGACCCTAGGAATGGAAAACCACTAAGGAAAAAAAAATTTCAACTACTTCTACACTTGTCTATTCTTCTCGTAAAACTTTTCTAATCTCTTTCAACTTCCTTTGTAGATTAACTCCATCAACGAAGCCGTGAAGAAGGGACCACTCATGACCATGACCCTGGAGTGTGAAACTGAGTTTCCCAATGTTCTCAAGGATCTCATGGAGGCAATGGATGCACATGGTGAAGCCGTGTACAAGGGCTTTCCAGTGATGGATGAAGGAGTGGAATATTGGTGGGTGCAGCTTCACTTGTACAAAAACAAGGAAGACAACCACAAAGAAAGGGGATTCTGCATGTACACCAACACTACAATGCACACCACATTCTTTGAGTCAGCCAGGGATGCAGCTTGGAGGACTATCAAAGAATTAAGTGCTAGAGTCAAGTGCAGAATGCTCAACCTCCAAAAGGACTTAGAGAAAGAGAAGGATCTTACCCAAGAGTTGGAAGACACCAACCAAGAAATAAGGGGAGATGTTATAGACTTAGTGATAGAGTCAAGAGAGCAAGATTGGTGGATTGCCTCTAGGAACATTGTGTTTAATAATAGATCCCGTGAGATTGGATTGTAAGAACACTTCGTTAGTTGGACCACCACTTATCACCTTGTTTTCCAAAATGATACCTTAAATAAGTTGGACCTTGTTTGATGTAATGGATTGTGTATGCATGACATATGTGGTATTTGTGTTCCATGGTTATGTATGAGATGGTTGTTTTGTGTTCATTTTAAATAAGTGTTGTTCTAACTTTTCGATTTTATAAATAGATGCCTATTGCCGTCAGCACTGTTGAGGAGTTCCAGGTTACTCGTTTCGGACCCCGTATCGTTGAGCTTACCACTCTGCTTGATCTCCCTCTTCCCACCATCACGGTGTATCCACTCACCAAGTTCGAGAGGAAGGACCTCTGGGGCTTCAAGGTGAACCAGCCAGGACGCCAGACTGAGCCTACTACGGAGGCCATCGTCTTCAAGCTGATGCACGACGACAGGGAGAGAGGCATGGAGGTAGTCATGCAGGACCTGATAGGACGATTGTTAGGCCGTCACTCCCGACAGGTTAGGGGCACTCACTTCCACGCCTTCGGAAGGCGTGATGTCGATGGAGATTCCATCGACTTTGAGGACGACTCGAGGAGCACTGCAGAGCCGATACGTCTCTATCTTCAGGACTTAGAGACACTTCTCAGGCACGTGGACACGGATAGGACGAACGTCATGCTTGGCAATGACGAGCTTCAGGTGCAGCTACGCGAGAAGGACAAGCTTTTCGCATAGCAGGATGAGATGATCAAGGAAATGGAGACGAAGTTCGAGGCTCAGGATCGCAAGTTCAAGAGTCAGGAGAAACACGTCCAGGATAGGAACAAGAAAATCCGGGACATGACCGAGGAACTGAAGTCCAAGGACTTCGAGCTTGAGCAGCAGCAGATGGTTATTGAGAGGCTTCGCTCCCAGAAGAGGGCTCTCAAGGCCAAGGTCGATTCCTTGACCACTACGATTGAGGAGAACAAGACCGCGATGGAGAACGCAGGTCTTACTTCGTTGAGGAGGAGATTGACGCTGATGAGTAGGCTTGACTACTCGTTTACCTTTCATATTCATACTTGTTATTGTGAACTTATTATTGGACCATCTGACATGTGGATGGCTTGCCACTTGTGTGTTTTACTTCATGGGCTTATTATGTGGTTGTTGAACCTTTGTTTTTATATTGCTTGTTATGTGTTTGCTTATGTTGTATTGTGCATGAAACATCTATGGGTATCTCATTCTTATCTATTTGAACAAACCACAGATGCCTCCCCGTCGCGCGAACCCCAACCCCAACAACATCACCCCGGAAATGCAACAAATGATGAATGCGCAAACACAGCTTATGCAAATGATGACAACATTCATCCAAAACCAGAATAACAACAACAACAACAACAACAACAACAACGACCCCAACAACAACAACAACAACAACAACAACAACAACCCTCCGGGTTTTGACATGCTCACCAGATTTCTGCGTCTGAGGCCAGCAAAGTTTTCGGGAACAACTGATCCCATGATAGCCAATGACTGGCTACGTTCTATGAACAAAGACTTAGTGACCGTGGGCTGCACGGATGCTGAAAAAGTCAGATTCGCAGCACATCTGTTGGAAGGACCAGCCGCCACATGGTGGGACAACTTCCAAATCACCACTCCTATTGATGAGGTGACTTGGGCTATCTTTGAAGATGGTTTTCGCACGGCTCATATCTCATCAGGGATAATGAGTCTGAAAAAGAAAGAGTTTCACAACCTGAAACAGCGCCACCGCAGCGTGGCAGAATACATAGAAGAGTTCAACAATCTGGCGCGCTATGCACCGGATGAGGTTGATACAGATGCCAAGAGAAAAGAAAAGTTCTTGGAGGGTTTGAATGATGAGCTGAACCTATAGTTGTCTGTGGCATATGTTCCAACTTATCAGTCGTTGTGTGACAAGGCTGCTATTTTGGAAAGTAAAATGAAGCAAGTCGAGAGTAGAAAGAGGAAACACTCCGACAAGCACAGCTCGGGATCGTCTCACAAACGATCTCACTATGATGACAGTGGCAACTCAGGATCCCATAAACATGGGAAATTCAGCAAGCACAACCACAACCGTCATGACAACAAGCATCATCGCAGTCATGACAAGGACAAGTACAAGAACCACAAGGGTGGACATAAGAGCCACTATGGTGGAAATGGTAGTGGAAGTGGAGGCCAACCTCCTAAAAAGGACATCAGTCAGGTTGAATGCTTCAAATGCAAGAAGATGGGACACTATGCAAATGAGTGCCCCGAAAAGAAGGTGGAAGGACCTAACAAGCCGAATCCTTTCCAGAAAGGACAGGTTAACCACATCAATGTGGAGGAGGTCTATGAGGAGCCTGATGCCGTGGCTGGTAAGTTCAGACTCAATTCAATTTCAGCATTTGTACTCTTTGATACCGGTGCATCTCATTCATTCATATCAAAGGCATTTGTTGAAAGAAATGAACTGCCGGTAGAAACCATTGGGTGTCCTATAAGAGTAAGTTCTCCGGGGGGAGAAATGATAGTAAACTCAGGTTGTCATGACTTAGTCATAGAGTTTGGAAAATATAAGTTTCCAGTGAACCTAATAATTCTGGATTCCCAAGGACTGGATGTGATTTTGGGAATGGATTGGATGGCTAAGTATGAAGGAGTATTAGATTGTGCCAACCGTTCAGTTACCCTCACAACCCCCGAAGGTAAAAGAATAAAATTCAAGTCAAACTTTGAATCCAAAGGAAGTAAGTTAAATTCTCTTAAGGGGGTTAGCATGGACAGTGTACCAATAGTATGTGAGTATCCGGACGTGTTTCCGCAAGAGCTACCAGGAATGCCACCGGATAGAGATGTGGAGTTTCTGATAGATTTGGTGCCAGGATCAGGACCAATAGCCAAGAGACCGTACAAAATGTCTGTTGATGAATTGAAAGAGCTCAAGAAACAGCTAGGAGAACAGTTACAGAAAGGGTTTATTCAACCAAGTTCTTCATCTTGGGGAGCCCCGGTATTGTTCGTGGAGAAGAAGGATAGAACACAAAGATTATGTATTGACTATCGTTCTCTCAACGAGGTGACCATCAAGAATAAATATCCTTTGCCAAGAATCAACGACTTGTTTGATCAGTTAGAAGGAGCATGTGTATTCTCGAAGATTGATCTCTGGTCAGGTTATTTTCAGCTCAAAATAAGAGAACAAGATATACCAAAAACAGCATTCACCACAAGGTATGGATTGTATGAATACACTGTGATGCCTTTTGGTTTAACCAACGCTCCAGCATACTTCATGAATATGATGAACAAGGTGTTCATGGAATTTCTTGACAAGTTTGTTGTCATTTTCATCGATGACATCTTGGTCTACTCCAAAAGCAAGGAAGAGCATGAAAGACACTTACGCTTGATACTTGAGAAACTAAGGGAACATAAATTATATGCCAAATTCAGCAAGTGTGAGTTTTGGTTAGAGGAAGTTGGTTTTCTTGGTCATGTGATGACAAAAGATGGTGTGGCAGTTGATCCTGCTAAGGTTTCAGCTGTGACAGAATGGGAATCACCCAAGAATGTGAAAGAAGTTCGTAGTTTCCTCGGCTTAGCAGGTTACTACAGAAGGTTCATTGAAAATTTCTCGAAAGTTGCTAAGCCTATGACAGAATTGCTAAAGAAGGACAAGAAATTTGCTTGGTCTGAAGGTTGCGAAGTCAGTTTCCAAGAATTGAAGAAGAGACTTGTAACAGCACCAGTTCTATGTCTGCCAGATTTGGAAAAGGATTTCCAAGTGTATTGTGATGCTTCTCATCAAGGGTTGGGTGCCGTACTTATGCAAGATGGTAAAGTCGTAGCCTATGCTTCAAGACAACTCAAAACTCATGAAGTAAACTATCCTACTCATGATTTGGAGTTAACCTCTGTCGTCCATGCACTCAAAACATGGAGACATTACCTTTTGGGTAAGCGTTGTGAAGTGTTCACCGATCATAAAAGCTTGAAGTATATCTTCACCCAGAAGGAAATCAACATGAGACAAAGGAGATGGTTAGAACTTATCAAAGATTACGACTTAAGTTTGCAATACCACCCCGGTAAAGCGAACGTAGTAGCCGATGCTCTAAGTCGTAAGACGTTTGTAAATGGCCTTACCAAAGGGGAATTGCCAGATGACTTGTGTAAGCAATTCAAAGAACTCAGATTGGAGATTGTACCAGAAGGACATATCATGTCCTTAGATGTTCAACCCACTCTATTGGATAAGATCCGAGAAGTTCAGAAGACTGATGAGGAAATTGGAAAGATTAAAGAAAATATTAGTCTAGGGAAGGCTAAGAGTTTCCACGTTGACGAACAGGGTACTTTATGGCACGGGAAACGTATATGTTTTTCACAAGACCCAGAGTTACGGAAACTGATCTTACAGGAAGGTCACAACTCTCCGTATTCTATTCACCCGGGAAATACAAAGATGTACATGGACATGAAGGAAAGGTTTTGGTGGAACAATCTCAAAAGGGACATCGCCGAACATATTGCTTTGTGTGATGTGTGTAGCAGAGTCAAAGCGGAGCACCAGAAACCAGCGGGTTTGCTTCAACCACTACCTATTCCTGAATGGAAGTGGGAGAATATTGGTATGGATTTCATTACCGGATTACCAAGGACCAGATCAGGGTATGATTCCATATGGGTAGTAGTGGATCGCCTAACAAAAGTGGCTCATTTTATACCCGTGAAGACAACTTATACAAGTGCCAAGTTAGCAAAAATTTACATGAGCAGGATTGTATGCCTTCACGGTGTGCCAAAGAGTATTGTGTCAGATAGAGGAACCCAGTTCACATCTCACTTTTGGAGACAGCTTCATGAATCCTTAGGAACAAGATTGGAATTTAGCACTGCTTTTCATCCTCAAACGGATGGACAAACAGAAAGGACCAACCAAATTCTTGAGGACATGTTGAGAGCCTGTGCTTTAGATTATGGAGCAAGTTGGGATGAAAGTCTGCCTTACGCAGAGTTCTCTTACAATAATAGTCATCAATCTAGTATTGGAATGGCACCATTTGAGTTACTCTACGGAAGGAAATGTACCACCCCATTATTATGGAATGGTGTGGGAGAAAGAAGCTTATTTGGACCTGATCTTATCAAGGACGCCGAAGAGAAAGTCAAATTGGTTAAGGACAGATTAAAGATAGCACAGTCCCGACAGAAAAGCTACGCGGATTCTAAGCGTAGAGAAGTCACCTATGAAGTTGGGGATAGAGCTTATCTCAGGGTATCACCACTCCGTGGAGTAAAAAGATTTGGAGTCAAAGGAAAGTTGGCACCAAGATATGTTGGGCCATTCAAGATTCTAAGTCGCAAGGGAGAAGTTGCATATGAAGTTGAATTGCCAGAATCTCTATCAGCAGTCCATAACGTATTTCATGTGAGTCAGCTTAAGAAATGTCACCCAGAAATGGAAGAGTCTTCTTTGAAGGATACCATACCTTTGGAAGAAGTTCAACTAGAAAGTGATCTCACTTATGAGGAAAAGCCTGTCAAGATTCTAGAGAGCGCAGAAAGAGTTACCAGGACCAAGACTATCAAGTTTTGTAAAGTGCAATGGAACCATCACTCCGAAGAGGAAGCAACATGGGAAAGAGAGGAAGATCTTCGGAAAGACCACCCTCACCTATTTTGCTAGCCAACCCGAATCTCGAGGGCGAGATTCATCTTAAGGGGGTTAGATTTGTAACATCCCAAAAAATCATAGTTTCAAAACTTATTCATATCATCTTTGCATCATTCATCCATTTAGGGTTTTCTTAAAAATCATTTAGAGACAGAAGTTGGAGCTATGATTTCATGTGGGCAATTTATCCCAAATGACCATCACCCTTGGAAATTTGAAAGTTTAAATACTTGTTTGCTTGCCTCCATTGATGGAAAGATTAGGTGAAACTTTTAAACCAAGATTCCAAATTTAAAAGTAGTTTCAAAATCCTTTCTTCAAATATTTGCAAACTAGAGCAAATCTCTGTTTATTTTGAAACCCAAGCTTGATCAAGTCTTGCTAGGTAACCACTTAGTTAAAATGACTGTTTTTGAATCCACAAAACCCTGCAAAAATTCCCAAAACAGTTTGGATTCAAAAGGATTTGAATTCATATCAAAAATCATTCTAGAAAATAGAAATAGAAAAAGAAAAGACTTAAACAAAAGAAAAAGGCCGTGCGGCCAGAATCTAGCCCAGCAACAAATCGAACCCAACAAGCCCACCCGGGATCTTTTATTTCTCCTCTCACGCGCGAGCGCACGCGCTGAGCCGCTGACAAGCAGACCCCACCTGCACTCCGCGCACCTCGCTGACAAGCGGGCCATCTCCACGCCAGCATCGTCTCCACCCGCACGACCTGTTCGTCCCCAATCAACGCGGCCGTTTCCTGTGTGTTAATCGCGGCGTCAATTCGAATCAATGGCCGAGTGATTCTCGCGCTTGACCAGGCTATATAAACCCCCTCTGTCCCCTCTCTCTTCTCCCCCAAAACCCCGAACCCAGAGCGCCACCAGGCTGCGAGTATTACCCTCTGCAACCCCGCCGTCTCCGGCGACTACTCCGGCAAATTACGGTGAGTTCTGCGCTTCCCTCTGCCTCTCGTTCTTGCAAACTAGATCAGTGAGCCTCTGCGCTTCTTTTGACACCTTTCGTTTACCCTCGCATGTACCATAGCTCCGGCAGCATCGTCAACTGGCCGCCACCGTCTTCAGTACGAACTCCGGCGAGCTCTAGTGGTAAGCCCCGACCGCCCCGTGACTTCTAGTTCAAACACACGACCCTGCCTTGACCCCGTGAATCTAACCGTGTCCTCGTCATGCCTTGGGGTGGTTCACAGCGACGTCCACGACGACCACCTGACGCACCGACGCCGTCCTACCACTCCGGCGAGCAATCGCAAGCGTGTCCGAGCGCCCCTCCGCAAGCCAGTACCACGACGAGCTTCAGCAGCCTCCGGCGAACCTGGTAATACTCCTCTCCCTCTCGCGGACGATGTAGAACGCCGGCGCCGCCGTAGTCAGACGCGCCGCCGCCAGTTAGCACCGCCAGCGCCGCCCGTTTCTGGCTTGAGGATATGGACCATTGGATCTGCATCGTAGGGTTAGGATAGAACATTAAACGAAAGGGTAAGCGCGCATCTGAGCCACCAGATCCCACTTAGATCGTACGGTCCACGGAGCGCGATCCGCGCGAAGCGGTACGCACCAGTAAGGATGCGACGCGTGGCAATGTTTAAACTAAAAATAGAATTTAAAACCTGATTTAGATTCAAACTTCAAATGCTTATAACTTTTGAATGCCACGTTAGATTTTTGCAAATTTTATACCGTTGGATTCAGTGAAACAAGGCCTTTCTGAATATCCAATTTATTTAGCATATAGTTACAGTTAAAATGATTTTATTTGTGGAACAAGTTTTAGGCTATTTTAGATATAGATTTAATTTGGTAAATTATAATGGGGCCAAATAAGTTTAGTTGGCAAACTTGTGACATGTTAAGTTTCTGTACTCATGAGCATACTTGGTATAATTTTCAAAAATCACCACCTAGTAGATTCTTGCATGCATGCATTCATATTATTTTTGGTTGTATATATTTGTGTGTAATTGTATGCTATTATTTCTTGTGTAGATTTTGCTAGTGATTGTGATTGTGAAGAGTGCTACTCTCCCCACTACCAAGGCAAGTGATATTTACATGAATAAATTTGTCCTATATTTTGAACTAGCATTAGATATTTTGTTATAGTGTTGCATGTTATTTTTGTCTAATGCAAAAGATGGGGAAATCCTATGTAGTCTAGTAGATTTGCTAAGGAATTATCCCTAAGATATGTTGCCATACTTTGCTTAGCCTAGCTTATAGCAAAACAAGGGTTAGTGAAAAACTACACTTACTATAAAGAAAATATTTCTAAGTCAAGAGACTTATACTTTTCTAATAAAACCACTAAGTCAAATGAACCTCCTGGGTGGAATGGAAAGTATGGGTTATGTTGAGTGGTTACACAAGGCCATGGACTTGGGTTGTGTATCTCACTTGTGGTATGCCACCCAGGCACAAAGGGATTTGGAGGCCAAGTGTTGAGAAAGCTTACAGTGCAACCACTTGGCAATATGGGCTCTGCCATGATCATATAGGTTGCTAGAACTTAGTCACTTGGACAGTTGGTGGTAGATGGGATGATAGGATGGAACGCGTCCATTTGACTAAGGAAAAGCTTCTGAAAGGTCCTGTCTTGGGAAACCAAGTCTGGTGGGGAAAGTGCACAACCTCTGTAGATGGAAAACCTAAGTACTTAGCCTTGTCCAAGGAAATGGACACTTTGAGCATCAAGACATGGAAGCTACAAGAATCTCATCACTCCAACTTCTAAATAAAAATTGATGGGTGAACAAGGGTGAAGGACCCCAACGTCTATTGGTGGTTCCTTGGGAATGCTTTTGACAAAGAAAAACTTAGTGATTTCAACTAATAGGAAAAACCTATTTTCAAGCAAAGCAAGCCAAGCTACACTTAGCCAAAATGCATATAGTAGTATAGTCCACCTAAAATATACTAAGGTATCACTTGCCAATACTATTCCAAAGTATTGACCCTCTGTGGCTGTAACTTGTGATGTTGCAGGTTACTCCGATGATGAATAGGAGTCATGAGTCTACACTCAACATGCTTGCCTGTGGCACATGAAGATGAAGACTTATGTTTATTTACTTATTCCTTAAACTCTTGTATTAGGCCTATGGCCCTGAGTTGTAAAAGACTATGTTTTGTCTCTGGAATGAATGTAATAAACGACCTTTGTATCTGTGTACTTCATCTTAAACTGTGGATGCTAGCATTGATCCAGGGACTAGCATTGCAATCACAGGGATCCTTTCCTTTATAAAGGATGGGTCTAACAGCATGCATTCATAATTTTAATTGGAAAAGTTTTTGTTAACCCCAATATTGATGATTAGAGTTTGATGTTCCAAGTTTAGTATTTTTGGGATGTTACACCCGCACACACGCTCGTTGGCCGCCGCGCGGACCACGCGCGCTTTGCGCCATTAAATTCTCCGTCGGGCACGCGCAGAGCACCGTCGCGTTCCGACCAAGCCGCACCGCCCCACGTCTCGCCATCGTGTCGTTGAGCATCGCCAAGAAGCACCGCACCGCCCACTACCGTCTCCCACGCCGATAGCCCTCTGTACCGTCGACCACGACAAGCTCACCGTGCGCCCCGTCGGTCCCCGCTCGCCACTATAAATAGAGGCCACCCCCAGCCGAATTGAGCACACCATCTCACACCCCTCTCCTCATTGATCATTCCACCCCGTTCTCGGAGCAAGGCGATCAGCACAGCGCCGGAATTTCACCGGAGCCCGCCGCTGCTGGAGAAGATGGGAGCCAGCGATTGGAGCCGCCCTAGGAGAAGCTGCCGGTACCAGGAGGTTCGTCGTCGTCGACTTCGTCATTCGCCCGCCTCGCCGACCCTCGCCTAAACCCTGTTGAGCCCCCAACGACCCCCACTGGCCGCGCTAGGTTTCTGTCTCGCCGACGTTGCCCAACGTCGACGATGACCCTCAGCCGTTGGATTAGAACCAGATCGAACGCACCACATCGCCCCATACCGCTTCGCACCCCCTGTCTCACTGATGCGTGGGGACAACAACTTAAACAGCCCGTGGAAGCGCTGTGCTTAGCAGGCCGGCCCAGTATCGCTTCCCGCGCTGCCCACTTATTTGAATTAAACCTTTTCCATTTTATTTCAAACACACTTCTGCACCCAGTTTCAAAAATCAGCCCAGGTCGATTCAGTGCACCAAATGGAATGAAACTAATTTTGTTAGAAAGGTCTGAGAATGCTGAATCCAAGCCCGTTGGATTCAAGTCATTTGGATCTGTCGATCACCCTTGGTAAAAATAACAAGGCAGAAGCTTTTATGCATTCAAACATTTTTCAAATTAAAACCATAATAGCTTTTGAGTTGATTCCAACTCTCAAAAAATCACATTTAACCATACCTTTTAGAATATATAAAAATATATAGGTTTACTTACAGAAATAATGACCAAGTAATAAAAGAATGCCACATAGGCATTTCTAGACACATTATTTAATTAAAATAAAAGGGTAAAACCTTATTAAATTGTGACACCACTTTAAATCACATTCCCATGAACTAAAGCATGTGGTGATGACATGTTTCAACATGATCCCATGTTTGGTTTGGAGAATATTAAATCTTAAGTAGTTTTTCAATGAGTAGAAATTACTTTTCTAAAAATAAAAGGAATTAAACCAAGCTTTAATCTTGTAATGTTAGTGATGATGCTAGATCATCTATATGACCCTTTTTGTGTGATGATTGCAAGTAGTTAAGTATTGTTTGGTGATTGTGTACATCGTATTTATTTATAGACGCTAGTACCGACCAAGGATATGAGCAGGAAGGAGGATACTACGAAGAAGAAGCCGAGGAGAACTTCAACCACTGCTCTACACAAGGCAAGCCTTACTAATCAAGTTGACCTATGCAAGCTTATACTTGCAATTGTGCAAGCTAATACGCGCTTGTTACCATGCCAACTATATGCCTTAAGCATATGTGATCATACTCACTTGATACCCAATCCTAGTGTTAAGTGCAAGCTTTCTATTTTATTTCTTTATCAAAGCTACTTCCTTAGAGAGTACTCAAGTGACTTGTAGATTCTAGAAAGATATATTTGAAGGTTGCATAAAGAGCATAAAATTTGGCCTAAGCTAGAAAATCTTGATGTCATCCTAAGGCATGAGATTGAACTTAGTTGAAACTTCACTAGTTTACCACCCCTGATTAGTACTTATCCCCACTTGTAGATGCTAGTGCTAAGCATAAAACTTGATCAACTTTAGATGGGAATACTTGGTGAAAATGCTTATGAAAACCTTATAATGATGGATCATTCTACTGAGATGTTTTGACATGTGTTTCCGAAACACCAGATGATTTTGGTGATGAAAATGTTGAGGCATGAGCCTTAGCCCTTTATAAAAACTGATGGTTGTCTCGATGCGATACCATTCCAATTTTATCGTACAACCACAATACCCGAAGATTGGGTAGGGCTTGACTGGAAACTTATATACCTTAGTATTAGCTCCCTCACGGCCAAGGTATGAGCTGAGGCTACCTTGTGAAGATTGTCCACCTGTGCAGTACCCAAGATGACAGTTGGTCATGGTTGGGAGGCCAAACTCATAGGAGAGGTGCTTATACTAGGGCGTGTAATTGAAAGGTTAGGATTGATTATCCGCATACTGAGTATGGTGAATTCAGGATTTGTTCCTGACGGATGTATCGAATGTTGTGGTGAAAGTGTACAATCTCTACAGAGTGTCAAACTATTCGAATAGCCGCGTCCGCAGTTATGGACAGTTGGAGTGGCCATACTGTTCCCCCGTCAGCTGTTTTCAAAATGACTTGTGAAATGAATTGAGACTTTGACTTGACCACAACAGGGTTGTGCTATGAAATACAAGTTCCCACTTAGGTGTTATAAACTTCAACTAGCTCTCTTGCTTCTGAACTTAGTAGAGATAAATCTGGCCTTTGCAAAACAACCCTAGAGCCTAGTGTCCTATTATCCAAAAACCCTTTTACTTGTTAGTATTAGTTTGCGAGTACTTAAAGAGTACTCATGGCTTTGTCCCTGGCTATTCCCGTGGCCAGACTATGAAGAGGAGTACCTGGAGGATGGACCCCAGGAAGGTTACGACAACTAGGATCATCTCCCATCGTCAGCATTGCCTGTGACCCTGAAGATGGAGCTTCGCCTACGCTACCGTTATTATTACGTATTCCGCCGCTTGAAGTTGTATTAAGAACTGGATCATGAGATCCTTATTTGTGTAAGACCTTATGCTGGTTTGTAATGGATGATGTACTGCGGTATCCAATTCTGTTATTTCTCGCAAAAATGGTAATCCTAGGATTGCGATGTACGGCATAACAGGCATCTGGGATTAAAAATATGGGTGTTGACAGCAAGGTGCCGGGAAGAGCTTCAGATCCCCCCGATCTAGGGACGATGGTGGCGGTGGCTACAGACGGTTTTGTGGAATATTGATCGGGTGCTTAGGGTTTAGGCATCGGGGGCTTCTTATAGGAGAAGATGCGAGGCTGGGAGGCGGCCAGGGGTCCACACCCTGCCCAGGCCCAGCCCAAGGTGGGCCCACGCCTGGTGGGGGTGCAGCCACCCTGTGACCCCCTCCGTCTCTCCTCTGGACTCCGTGTTCTCCTCGATAAAATATTGACTTTGGATTTTGTCCCGTCCAATTTCGAGAATATTTCCTTACTAGCTTTTCTGGAACCAAAAACAACAGAAAATAGGCAACTGACACTGTGGCAACTTGTTAATAGGTTAGTACCAGAAAACATATGAAAAACACGTCAAAGTGTGGACAAAGAAAAGCAAAGTAGATACTAAACAAGCATGGACCATCAAAAATTATAGATATGTTTCTGATGTATCAAGCATCCCCAAGATTAACTCCTTCTCGTCCTCGAGTAGGTAAGTGATAAAAGAATAATTGAGGTGACATGCACCATCAAAACCAAGATCAAACCATTTTCAAGAGTTGAAAGTTGGGATCAAAGAACTCTAAACATGTGCATGAAAGATGGAGTTCTAACAATAAGACAAAGTAACTATGCATGCAACATGAAAGGCTACAAACAAAGATCATGAATAACATGCATTGAAAAACATGGCATAGTGGCATTCAGCTTGTCCCTCATGGAGTAGCACATAGATGGATATGACACCTTCAAAGTTCATAAGAGTGACTAGATACAAATAGCACACGAACAAGCAATATCAACAATATACATTAATCAATAAGTTTTGGGACACACTGTAAGATCCCTCCTTTGTAAAGGAAAGGATCCCTGTGATTGCAATGCAAGTCCCTGGATCAATGCTAGCATCCACAGTTTAAGATGAAGTACACAGAAACAAAGGTCATTATTACAAGTCATTCTAGAGACAAACATAGTCTTTTACAACTCCATGGCCACAGGCCTAGTACAAGAGTTTAAATATGTAATAAGATAAATAAGTCTTCATCTTCATGTGCCACAGGCAAGCATGTTGAGTGTAGACTCATAACCCTCTAATCACCATCAGAGTAACCTGCAACATCACAAGTTACAGCCACAGTGGGTCAATACATTGGAATAGTATTGGCAAGTGATACCTTAGTATAATATTGGTAGCTAGATACTATATGCATTTGGCTAAGTGTATCTTAGGCTTGCTTTGCTCAAAATAGGTTTTGCCTATTAGTTGAAAACACTAAGTTTTTCTTTGATAAAATCTTTCCCAAGGAACCACCAATAGACATTGGGGACCTTCACCCTTGTTCAACCACAAGTTTTTACTTAGAAATTGGGATGAGGAGATTCTTGATAGCTTCCATGTCTTGATGCTCAAGTTGTCCAATACCAGGGACATGGCTAAGTACTTAGATTCTTCCATCTGCAGAGGTTGTGCACTTTCCCCACAAGACTTGATTTTCACCAAGACAGGACCTTTCAGAAGCCTTCCCTTAGACCAAATGGACGCGCTCCAACCTATCATCCCACTACCACCAACTGTCCAAATGGCTAAGTTATTGCAACCTATATGATCCAGGCAGAGCCCATATTGCCAAGTGGCTGCACTAGAAGCTTCTTAACATATGGCATCTCAAATCCCTTTGTTCCTGGGTGGCTTTCCACAAGTGAGATACACAAGGTAAACCATGGAAATGGGCCTTGTGTAACCACTCAACATAACCCATTCTTTCCATTCCCCCAGGTGTTTCATTCACTTAGTTGTTTTATTAAGCAAAACATAGTCCAAAGACTTAGAAATATTTATTCATAGCATGAATATATAACCACCCTTGGTTGCTACTAGCTAGGCTAAGCATGGCATTGATAATACTTAGAAATATTTCTAGCAATTCTACAACTACTAGGATTTCCCAAGCATAGCATATAGATCAAAATAACCATGCAAGACTAGCAAAATATTTCTAATGCAAAGTTGAAAAACATAGGAATAAAATCATGAAGCAACACTTGCCTTGGTAGTTTGGAGAGTAGCTACAATCCTCACAATCACAATCACTATTTGCACCAAAATCTACACATAAAATAATAGTACCAAAATCACATACATAATAAATACAAGCAAAAATATATGGATGCATGCATAATGCCATGTGATGATTTTCTACACCAAACAAGACAAGTGCACAGTACTGAAACATAAACAAGACAAAAAATTGCCAAAATAACTTTATTTGAATACTAAAACATTTTCCAAAATATTTCTATACTCAAATTAAGCCTACAATGTTTCTGCAAAAACAACCATTTTCACAGAGGCAAAACATTAAATACGTTGCATATATGGAAAGGTTTTTCTCTCCTGATTCCATTGATATAAAATTTGTTAAATTTGGACGTGGGATTCAAAAGTTATGAATTAAACAAGTTTAAACATCTAATAGATCTAATTCAAACTTTTAAAACAAAAATCGTGCCACGCGGCAGCGTCTGGTTGGCTGGTACCGCTTCGCGCTGGATCGCGTTCGCGCACCGTCAGATCAACTTAAAATCTAACGGCTCAGTTCTAACCATACCCCTTCGCCTATCTTCTAATCTCGACCACTGGATCTAGATCCAGTGGATCTAAACGCTTTGACCAAAACCCGGCGGCGCAAATGGCCAGAATGGCAGCGACGGTTCTGCCGGCGATGGATCGTCGAATCTAGCGAGGGCTAGGGGCAGTGGTGATGCTTACCAGACTCGCACGTGCACGAGGAAGCACAACGTGGTCGTTGTGGAAACGGGGGCGTGTTGCTGTGGCCGTGGGAGCTCGTCGAAGTCGGGGCGGCGTCGGGCGTAGGTGGACAGCAACGTTGGCGACGTTCTGATCCGCCCTAACACAAACGAAAGGCATCTGCGCATGCGCATCGTTCAGGCGAATAAGATGGGGTCAAAGAAAAAGCACGGGGCGGTCGAACCTCACCGGAATTCCTTGTCGAAGTTGGAGATGATGTCGGGAAGTTGCGGTGCTTGATGGAGTCGATGCTCTGGTGCGAAATAAGGCAAACGGCAAACATAAGAATATGCACAAAGTGATAGCGGACAAGCTTGCATGAACCAGAGAGCGAGGCGCGCACGAGGCTTACCACAATCGGTCGCCGGAGTCTGTCGGTACCGCGGCGGTGTGAGGGAAAATTCTAGCAGCCTGGTGGCGCTTCTGGCTAGCTTTGTTGGGGGAAATAGCCGCGAGGGGGAGGGGTTTAAGTAGCCGGAGCTGGGCGTGGAGTTACTCGGCGAATCAACGGCATTTACTCACGCAATCAATGGCAGTGACGCAGGGAGGAAACGACGGAGGGCTCAGTCGTGGGTCCGGGGCGTCAGTGAGAGGGGTGTGTTCGCGCGGGTGAGAAACAGAGGAGAGGAGGGGAAATCCCGGGTGGGCTGGTTGTTGGGCTGGATCCAGTGTTGGGCCAGATTGGCGACGCTGGCCTTTTTCCTTTTCTTTACTCCTTTTCTATTTCTGTTTTAATTTTCTGGATCCATTTTCAAATAAATTCAAAGGCCATTTGAATTCAAATATTTTCTGGATTTTTGTAGAGTGTAGCACTCACATTTTTGGGCATGAGACCAAGTGGTCTCTCTGTACTAGCTTGGTCCCTTTGATTGAACAAAATAAATAGTGCTATAGCACTTGATTTGAATAAGTTTTGAAAATGGTTTTCAAATCATATTTGTTTTGTAATTTTTTTCTCCAAACTCCAACAATCAAACAAAGTAATAAGAGAGCAAGAAAGGCTTGGTTTAAAACAAATAATCTCTTCAATTGAGAGTGGCATTAGATTAATAATTGCTCACATAAAATAATGAGCATCAGATGCTCCTGTTTTGAAATGGTTTTGAAATGGAACCCTAAATGATCATGGATGCATGGATGATATGCATGAGTTTTGAAACTTGATTTTAGGTATGTTACAAATCTAACCCCCTTAAGGTAAATCTCGCCCTCGAGATTCGGGTTGGCTAGCAAATAGGTGAGGGTGGTCTTTCCGAAGGTCATCTTCTCTTTCCCATGTTGCTTCTTCTTCGGAATGATGGTTCCATTGAACTTTGCAGAATTTGATAGTCTTAGTCCGAGTAACTCTTTCTGCAATCTCAAGAATTTTGATAGGTTTCTCCTCATAAGTGAGGTCAGTCTCCAATTGAACCTCTTCCAAAGGTATAGTATCCTTCAAAGAAGTCTCTTCCATTTCTGGATGGCATTTCTTAAGCTGACTCACATGGAACACATTATGAACAGCTGACAAAGATTCTGGCAATTCAATCTCATAAGCTACTTCTCCTTTACGACTCAGAATCTTGAATGGTCCAACATATCTTGGGGCCAATTTACCTTTGACACCAAACCTCTTCACTCCACGAAGTGGTGACACTCTAAGATAAGCTCTATCACCCACTTCATAGGTGACTTCTCTACGCTTAGGATCTGCCTAGATCTTTTGTCGGGACTGTGCAATCTTCAACCTGTCCTTAACTAGCTTGACTTTCTCTTCAGCCTCTTTGATTAGTTCTGGCCCAAATAGACTTCTTTCTCCCACAACATTCCATAGCAATGGGGTGGTACACTTTCTCCCATAGAGAAACTCAAATGGTGCCATCTCAATACTGGCTTGATAGCTGTTATTGTAAGAGAATTCTGCGTAAGGAAGACTTTCATCCCAACTGGCTCCATAGTCTAGAGCACATGCCCTCAACATATCTTCAAGAATCTGATTGGTCCTTTCTGTCTGTCCATCATTCTGAGGATGAAAAGCAGTGCTGAATTCCAACCTCGTTCCCAATGACTCATGTAGTTGCCTCCAAAAATGAGAAGTGAATTGAGTTCCCCTATCACACACAATACTCTTGGGTACTCCATGTAGACATACAATTCTGCTCATATAGATCTTGGCTAACTTAGCACTTGTATAAGTTGTCTTCACGGGTATAAAATGAGCCACTTTAGTTAGGCGATCCACTACTACCCAAATGGAACCGTATCCTGACCTGGTCCTTGGCAATCCGGTGATGAAATCCATGCCAATCTCGTCCCACTTCCAATCAGGAATAGGTAGTGGTTGTAACAATCCTGCTGGTTTCTGATGTTCCGCTTTCACTCTACTACATACATCACACAGAGCAATATGTTTGGCGATGTCCTTCTTGAGATTATTCCACCAAAATCTTTCCTTCATATCCATGTACATTTTGGTGTTACCCGGATGGATAGAATATGGTGAGTTGTGGGCTTGTTATAAAATCAGTTTCTGAAGCTCCGGATCTTGTGGAACACAGATACGTTTCCCATACCATAAAGTACCCTGTTCATCTTCATGGAATCCTTTGGCTTTTCCCTTGCCAATCTTTTCCTTGATCTCTTCAATTTCCTTATCTGTCTTTTGGGCTTCTTTGATCTTGTACAACAAAGTGGGTTGAACATCCAAAGACATGAGATGTCCCTCAGGCACAATCTCCAATCTGAGATCTCTAAATTGGGCACACAGATCATCTGGCAATTCTCCCTTAGTAAGGCCATTTACAAAAACTTTACGGCTTAGAGCATCCGCTACAACATTTGCTTTACCAGGGTGGTATTGCAAACTCAAGTCATAGTCCTTGATGAGTTCTAGCCATCTTCTTTGTCTCATGTTAATTTCTTTCTGGGTGAAGATATACTTCAAACTCTTGTGATCTGTGAACACTTCACATCGTTTTCCCAAAAGATAATGTCTCCATGTTTTGAGTGCATGGACAACAGAGGCTAACTCTAAATCATGAGTAGGGTAGTTTACCTCATGAGTTTTGAGTTGTCTCGAGGCATAAGCCACAACTTTCCCTTCTTGCATAAGTACTGCACCTAATCCATGATGAGATGCATCACAATACACTTGGAAATCTTTCTCCAAATCTGGTAAACACAAGACTGGTGCTGTCACTAGTCTCTTCTTCAATTCTTGAAAGCTGAGTTCACAACCTTCAAACCAAGCAAATTTCTTGTCTTTCTTTAGCAATTCTATCATAGGCTTAGCTACCTTGGAGAAATTCTCAATGAACCTTTTGTAGTAACCTGCTAAGCCAAGGAAACTACGAACCTCTTTCACTGTCTTAGGAGATTCCCATTCAGTTACAGCTGAAACTTTAGCAGGATCAACTGCTACACCATCCCCTGACACAACGTGTCCAAGAAATCCAACTTCATTCAACGAAAATTCACACTTGCGGAATTTGGCATATAGTTTATGCTCTCTAAGCTTGTCAAGTATCTGACGCAAGTGTCCTTCATGCTCTTCTTTGCTCTTGGAATAGATCAAAATGTCATCAATGAAAACGACAACAAATTTGTCAAGGAATTCCATGAACACCTTGTTCATCATATTCATGAAATAGGCTGGTGCATTGGTCAAACCAAATGGCATCACGGTATACTCATACAATCCATACCTGGTGGTGAAAGCTGTCTTAGGTATGTCTTGTTCCCTTATCTTGAGCTGGAAATAACCCGATCGGAGATCAATCTTTGAGAACACACAAGCTCCTTCTAACTGATCAAACAAGTCATTGATTCTTGGCAAAGGGTATTTGTTCTGGATAGTCACCTCATTGAGTGAACGGTAATCTATGCATAACCTTTGACTTCTATCTTTCTTTTCTACAAACAAAACTGGTGCTCCCCAAGATGAAGAACTTGGTTGGATAAAACCTTTCTGCAACTGTTCTCCAAGCTGCTTCTTGAGTTCTTTCAACTCATCCACTGACATCTTGTATGGTCTCTTTGCTATTGGTCCCGATCCTGGTAGCAAATCAATAAGAAATTCCACATCTCTATCTGGTGGCATTCCTGGCAATTCTTCCGGAAACATATCCGAATATTCACTCACAATTGGCACACTATCTATGCTAACCCCCTTAAGAGAATTTAGCTTACTCCCTTTTGATTCAAAGTTAGACTTGAATCTAATACGTTTCTTTTCCGGGGTTGTGAGCGCAACAGTACGATTGGCACAATCTAGTACTTCATACTTGGTCATCCAATCCATTCCCAAAATTACATCCAGTCCTTGGGAATCTAGGATTATCAGACTCACTAGAAACTTATGTTTTCCAAACTCTATCTCTAGATCCCGGCATCCAAGACTTACTATCATATCTCCACCTGGAGAACTTAATTTTATTAGACACCCAATGTTTTCAGTTGGAAACCCATTTCTATCAACAAATGCTTTTGATATGAATGAATGTGATGCACCAATATCAAAAAGAACAAGTGCTGGAATAGAATTAAGTTTGAACTTACCAGCCACAGCATCTGATTCCTCATAGATCTCCTCCACATTAATGTGGTTCACTTGCCCCTTTTGAAAAGGGTTGGGCTTATTGGGTCCTTCAACTTTCTTTTCTGGGCATTTATTTGCATAATGCCCCATCTTCTTGCACTTGAAACATTCAACCTGACTAAGATCCTTCTTGACAGGCTGGCTTCTACTGCCACTTCCACTTCCATTGTGGTGGCTCTTATATCCACCCTTGTGATTCTTGTACTTATCGTTGTCATGACTACGGTGGTGCTTGTTGTCATGATAATGGTTGTGGTTGTGGTGCTTGTTGAACTTCCCGTGCTTGTGGGATCCAGAACTCCCACTGTCATCATAATGGGAACGCTTGTGAGACGATCCCGAGCTGTGCTTGTCAGAGTGCTTTCTCTTCCTGCTTTCAACTTGTTTCATCTTGCTCTCCAAAATAGCAGCCTTGTCACAAAGAGACTGATATGTGGGAACATAGGCCACAGCTAACTGCAGGTTCAATTCATCATTCAACCCTTCAAGGAACTTTTCCTTCCTCTTAGCATCAGTGTCAACTTCATCCGGTGCATATCGCGCCATATTGTTGAACTCCTCAATATATTCAGCCACGCTGCGGTGGCGCAGCTTCAAGTTATGGAACTCTTTCTTCTTAAAACTCATCACTCCGGATGAGATGTGAGCAGTACGGAAACCATCTTCAAAGATAGCCCATGTCACATCCGCAATGGGAGTGGTGATCTGGAAGTTATCCCACCAAGTGGCTGCTGGTCCTTCCAACAAGTGTGCTGCAAATCTGACCTTCTCTTCATTAGTACAACCGACAGTTACCAAGTCCTTGTTCACAGAGCGTAGCCAATCATTGGCCACCATAGGATCAGTAGTTCCTGAGAACTTTGCTGGCCTCAGTCTTAAGAACCTGGTAAGCATGTCAAAACCCGGTGGGTTGTTCTGATTGTTGTTGTTGTTATTATTATTATTATTATTATTATTGTTGTTGTTGTTGTTGTTGTTGTTGTTGTTGTTGTTGTTGTTGTTGTTGTTGTTGTTGTTGTTGTTGTTGTTGTTGTTGTTGTTGTTGCTGTTGTTGTTGCTGTTGTTGTTGCTGTTGTTGTTGCTGTTGTTGTTGCTGTTGTTGTTGTTGTTGTTGTTGTTGTTGTTGTTGTTGTTGTTGTTGTTGTTGTTGTTGTTCTTGTTGTTGTTGTTGTTGTTGTTGTTGTTGTTGTTGTTGTTGTTGTTCTGATTCTGGATAAACGTGGTCATCATTTGCATCAACTGAGTCTGAGCTGTCATCATATGCTGCATCTTAGGGTGATGTTGTTGTTGGGGTTGGGATTGGCACGTCGGGGAGGCATCTGTGGTTTTCAATAAGGATAAGAATGAGATACCCATAGATGCTAACATGCACAATACATCACATAACAAATCACAATCATGCATCATAGTAGTAAAGGTTCAACCACACAGACAACAAGTTTTTGGAAAAGTAAACACACCAATAGCAAGCCATCCACATGTTGGATGGTCATTGCGACTCAATAATCAAAGACATGATGAATAAAGGTAAATGGGTAGTCATCACTACTCCTTGCATCAACCTCCTCATCAACAAATGTAAGACCTGCATTCTCCATAGCGGTCTTGTATTCCTCGACATTGGTGGTCAAGGTCTCTACTTTGGCTTTGAGAGCCCTCTTCTGTGCACGAAGCCTCTCAATCACACCTTGCTGATGCTCGAGCTCGAAGTCCTTGGCCTCTAGTTCTGCAGTCATGTCTGGAATCCTCTTGTTCCTATCTTGGACTCGCTTCTCTTGACTCTTGAACTTTCTATCCTGACTCTCAAACTTGGCCTCCATCTCTTTGACTATCTCATCTTGCTCCGCGAAGAGCTTGTCCTTCTCACGAAGCTGCACCTGGAGTTCGTCATTGCTAAGCATGACGTTGGTCCTATCAGTGTCTATGTGCCTAAGAAGAACCTCTAAGTCCTGGAGGTATAGGCGAATCGGCTCTGCCGTCTCTCTCGAAGTATCCTCAAAGTCAATGGCCTCACCATCCTCATCACGTCTACCAAAGGTGTGGAAGTGAGTACCTCTAACCTCTCAAGAGTGTCTCCCTAGTAAATGTCCAAGCAAATCCTGCATGACTACCTCTAGGCCTCTCTCCTTGTCATCATGCATGAGCTTGAAGATGATTGCCTCCGTGGCTGGCTCAGTCTGGCGTCCTGGCTGATTAACCTTGAAGCCCCAAAGGTAATTCCTCTCAAACTTGGTGAGGGGAAGCATCATGATAGTAGGAAGAGGGAGATTGAGCAGACTAGTGAGCTCAATAATACGAGTGCCAAAACGAGTTCCCTTGAACTCTTCAGCCGTGCTGATAGTAACATTAGGCATCTATTTAATAAGATAGAAAAAGTTAGAATCAACACAATTTAAGACAATTCACAAGACAAGGCATCACATGCATAACTTTGGAAATCAAAACACACAAGTCATGGCATACATGGATTCATTACAAACAACCAAGGTTCAACTTATTTTAATCAACATTTGGGAAATAAAATGATGTGTGGTGGTCCAACTGACGAAGTACGTTTACAATCCCATCTCACTTGCCAAGTTGGCTAACAGGGCATACCTAGAGGTAATCTTTTTATCTAGATCACATGACTCCATTGCTAAGTCTATGATGTCCTTCCTTAAGCTTTGGTTGGTAGCCTCTAACTCTTGGGTATGCTTCTTTTCTTCCCTAAGGTCATTCTGGGTGTTAAGCATTCTGCACTTGATTCTATCACCAAGTTCTTTGATGGCCTTCCAAGCCGCATCCCTTGCTGAATCAAAGAATGTGGTGTGCATCACTGAGTTGGTGACCATGCAGAATCCTAAGTCCTTGTGGTTGTCTTCCTTGTTTTTATACAAGTGAAGTTGCACCCACCAGTACTCAACTCCTTCATCCATCACAGGAAAGCCTTTGTACACAGCTGCACCATGTATTCCCATGGCAACCATGAGGTCCTTGAGAGCCTTGGGGAATTCTGTCTCACATTCCAAAGTCATACTCATGAGTGGTCCCTTCTTCACGGCTTCGTTGATGGAGTTCATCTATAAATATAGATGAGAAAGAAGATTAGAAAAGTTTACGAGAAGAAAAGACACGTGTGGAACTTGTTGAATTTTTTTTCCTTAGTGGTTTCCAATCCTAGGGTCATATTCCTACAGGCAACACAGTGCTCTGATACCATCTGTAAGATCCCTCCTTTGTAAAGGAAAGGATCCCTGTGATTGCAATGCTAGTCCATGGATCAATGCTAGCATCCACCGTTTAAGATGAAGTACACAGAAACAAAGGTCATTATTACAAGTCATTCTAGAGACAAACATAGTCTTTTACAACTCCATGGCCACAGGCCTAGTACAAGAGTTTAAATATGTAATAAGATAAATAAGTCTTCATCTTCATGTGCCACAGGCAAGCATGTTGAGTGTAGACTCATAACCCTCTAATCACCATCAGAGTAACCTGCAACATCACAAGTTACAGCCACAGTGGGTCAATACATTGGAATAGTATTGGCAAGTGATACCTTAGTATAATATTGGTAGCTAGATACTATATGCATTTGGCTAAGTGTATCTTAGGCTTGCTTTGCTCAAAATAGGTTTTGCCTATTAGTTGAAAACACTAAGTTTTTCTTTGATAAAATCTTTCCCAAGGAACCACCAATAGACATTGGGGACCTTCACCCTTGTTCAACCACAAGTTTTTACTTAGAAATTGGGATGAGGAGATTCTTGATAGCTTCCATGTCTTGATGCTCAAGTTGTCCAATACCAGGGACATGGCTAAGTACTTAGATTCTTCCATCTGCAGAGGTTGTGCACTTTCCCCACAAGACTTGATTTTCACCAAGACAGGACCTTTCAGAAGCCTTCCCTTAGACCAAATGGACGCGCTCCAACCTATCATCCCACTACCACCAACTGTCCAAATGGCTAAGTTATTGCAACCTATATGATCCAGGCAGAGCCCATATTGCCAAGTGGCTGCACTAGAAGCTTCTTAACATATGGCATCTCAAATCCCTTTGTTCCTGGGTGGCTTTCCACAAGTGAGATACACAAGGTAAACCATGGAAATGGGCCTTGTGTAACCACTCAACATAACCCATTCTTTCCATTCCCCCAGGTGTTTCATTCACTTAGTTGTTTTATTAAGCAAAACATAGTCCAAAGACTTAGAAATATTTATTCATAGCATGAATATATAACCACCCTTGGTTGCTACTAGCTAGGCTAAGCATGGCATTGATAATACTTAGAAATATTTCTAGCAATTCTACAACTACTAGGATTTCCCAAGCATAGCATATAGATCAAAATAACCATGCAAGACTAGCAAAATATTTCTAATGCAAAGTTGAAAAACATAGGAATAAAATCATGAAGCAACACTTGCCTTGGTAGTTTGGAGAGTAGCTACAATCCTCACAATCACAATCACTATTTGCACCAAAATCTACACATAAAATAATAGTACCAAAATCACATACATAATAAATACAAGCAAAAATATATGGATGCATGCATAATGCCATGTGATGATTTTCTACACCAAACAAGACAAGTGCACAGTACTGAAACATAAACAAGACAAAAAATTGCCAAAATAACTTTATTAGAATACTAAAACATTTTCCAAAATATTTCTATACTCAAATTAAGCCTACAATGTTTCTGCAAAAACAACCATTTTCACAGAGGCAAAACATTAAACACGTTGCATATATGGAAAGGTTTTTCTCTCCTGATTCCATTGATATAAAATTTGTTAAATTTGGACGTGGGATTCAAAAGTTATGAATTAAACAAGTTTAAACATCTAATAGATCTAATTCAAACTTTTAAAACAAAAATCGTGCCACGCGGCAGCGTCTGGTTGGCTGGTACCGCTTCGCGCTGGATCGCGTTCGCGCACCGTCAGATCAACTTAAAATCTAACGGCTCAGTTCTAACCATACCCCTTCGCCTATCTTCTAATCTCGACCACTGGATCTAGATCCAGTGGATCTAAACGCTTTGACCAAAACCCGGTGGCGCAAATGGCCAGAAAGGCGGCGACGGTTCTGCCGGCGATGGATCGGCGAATCTAGCGAGGGCTAGGGGCAGTGGTGATGCTTACCAGACTCGCACGTGCACGAGGAAGCACAACGTGGTCGTTGTGGAAATGGGGGCATGTTGCTGTGGCCGTGGGAGCTCGTCGGAGTCGGGGCGGCGTCGGGCTTAGGTGGACGGCGACGTTGGCGACGTTCTGATCAGTGACGGTGACGCGGGGAGGAAACGGCGGAGGGCTCCGTCGTGGGCGGGGTTTGGGGACGACGCTGACGGGGCAAGTGGGTCCGGGGCATCAGTGAGAGGGGTGTGTTCGCGCGGGTGAGAAACAAAGGAGAGGAGGGGAAATCCCGGGTGGGCTGGTTGTTGGGCTGGATCCAGTGTTGGGCCAGATTGGCGACGTTGGCCTTTTTCCTTTTCTTTGCTCCTTTTCTATTTTTGTTTTAATTTTCTGGATCCATTTTCAAATAAATTCAAAGGCCATTTGAATTCAAATCTTTTCTGGATTTTTGTAGAGTGTAGCACTCATATTTTTGGGCATGAGACAGAGTGGTCTGTCTGTACTAGTGAAATGGATCGTATGGGCACCTAGAGGGGGTGAATAGGTGCTAACCAATTTTTAATACTTTTTCAATTTTAGGCTTGACACAAAGTAAATTCTCTAGATATGCAACTACGAGAATTTCCCTATATGTAACCCTAACTACTAAGCACGTAAAAGAGGAGCGAGGAAACCATAGTGGAGCACGCGGAGACACAGGGATTTTTTTTACCGCAGTTCCTTCCTTGTTAACGGAAGTACATCTGCGTTGGAGGGGTGGGCGGTTCTAAGACCACCACCCCATAATAGGCCTCACCCTATTCTCCGATGGATCTCGCCACGAGAGGCCTGATCCACCTTCTCCACTATTGGATCCCTTCGAGGCAGGAACCGGTGCCTTTTACAACACTATCGGGGCACACACCCACAACCGAATTGGGGGCTCCCGAGAAGACAACAAGCTGCCACAAGAACAAGGTTTATCAATATAAACACAAACGAGGATCTAGATATTTGCATGAAATACTAGATCGGAGGTTCTCCAAATGAATGGAGAGGAGATGAAGCGCTTGATTGCTGATGATGAAGATCGAGTTCTCCTCCTTCGATTCCCAAAGGGATGGGACCTTTGGGTGGATCTAGGTGGAGCACTCTTGGATGAAGCTTTCAGATCTGATCTGGTCTTTTTCGTGATGAATCAAGAGTTCTGGCAGGAGGGGGAAGGCTGGCTTAAATACCCCCTCCCCAGATCTGGCCGTTGCACAACTTTGGGGGCGGATTATCCGCCCCTGGGAAAACTCCACCCCAAGGGCGGATTCTCCGGGGGAAAGTCCGCCCCCTCTCTGGCGCTTGTGCTTGAGGAACTTAGTGGAAATCTTGGGGGGGGGGGGCGGATAATCCGCCCCCCTCCTGGGGCGGATTATCTGGCCACGCCGGAAAGTCCGGCAGAAACTCCGCCCCCTCTCTAGGGCTTGCGCCTTGGCGATGAGCAGGGGGCGGATTATCCGGCCCCCCGAGGGGATTATCCGGCGGGGCCGGAAAATCCGGCCAAAACTCCGCCCCCCTTCTGGGGCTTGCGCCTGTTTGGGCAAAGGGGGGCGGATTATCCGCCCCTGGTGGGGCCAGATTATCCGCCCCCAAAGGCAGAGTTCTTTTCCCTTTATTCTCAAATAGAGCTGCTACACTTCAACACACATTAAATGATCCTTGGTATTGTTATCTAACACACAAAACACTAGGGATTAAGAAATGTTCTTTCAATCTCCCCCTTTTTGGTGTTAGATGACAATACTAGGATTTGCAATGAAACCGGCTATCGCCACCTTAAGATGAAAGGCGCTCCCCCTAGATGTGTGCATATTTAAAATTTGCATTTGAATACAAATACACACACTAGAGAGAGCACAACTTCCATGGCAAAGATAATTGGAACAAAAGTGGATTGAGGGACAAGGTCATACCACCGGGATGAGAATAGCCAAACCATACATAGATAATCCCATGAATCCATATGCCATCAAATATGTTCCATAATTCCAGAATTCCATGGGGTCCATAATAGATAAATCCAGAATTCCATGAATACCCAACATAGTACCAAAAAAAGTGGAGTACGACAAAGTCTTACATAAACAAACACAAATAGCAAATGAGTTCATGCTAGAAAAGGCACAAGCAAGCAAATAAAAACGACTAAAATCGAAAAGCTTGTGCCCGACCCTTGCAAATCCACGAGCCCTAATAGAACTACTTCTCCCCCTTTGGCATCGAAACGCCAAAAAGAAAGAAGAGCGAAGCTAACGCCCCTTAAGATCACTCCTCCTCATCCTTGTCGTAGTCATCCCCGTCACCTTCCTCTTCATCATACTCATCATCATCGTCATCAGCTGGAGGAGTGGGTGCCCTCCATGGAGGAGGGAAGAGGCAACTCTCGAGCTCGCCATAGTTGATCCCTGAGGTGTTCCACTGAGCATACGGATCCGGAGCAGTGGGAGGAGGTGGATGGCCAGTGGAACCTGAGACATGGTGGAGAATAAGCTGCTGCGTGTGATCCCTCTCATGATCCCTGTGGTACGCATCATATTGGCCCTTGTGAATGTCAATGCCCATGCAAAGAATGTTCCGCTGGAACCAAGTAAGCTGCTTAACCTCGCGTGCCATTGGGGACACCGTGGAACGACGACCATCCATAGCAGTGGAAGGGTGATGAGTCTTCTGAGCCTTGTTGTAGATTTTCTTGGGCTTATGAACACCATCCATAGCAGTGCCAAACTCCTCATGGGGTAACATATGCTTGACAAGCATCATAATGAATGGAGCATAGGGAATAGAGAGCCTGTTGATCATAGCATCCGTCATCTCATGAAAAATATAGTCCATGACATCCAGTTTGTAACCTATGGCTGATCCAAGGTTGGTGGCACACTCGTGAGCAAACGCAAGGAGAGGAACAAGGTGGCCACAGATCTTGTCATTTTTGCCACCACTAGGAGCGATGCAGTCCCGAAACATGCCAACAAGGGAGGCATACAAGGGAGAGAGACCAGCGAAAGTACCAGCAATACCATCAGGAGAAAGGCAGGGAGCCAGCACAGTGTCCTTGGATGGCTTCAATGGAGAAATGATGCGGTGACCAGCGGGAGTGTCACGACCATGGAAAGCATACCCAAGAACCTGCCCAAAAGTGCGAAAGTCCGACTGAAGCATTGTAGTCCCGGTCATCCACTTCATAGTGCGGCGCTCATCACCGCAGATCACAAGTGTGGAGAAAAACTGGCGCACCACAGAAGAGTCATAGTTGCATTGAATGGTCATGAGGTGGTGAAGCCCCATCTTGTTGGTCACATCCAATGCCTAAAGGAGCCGAGCCTTGGATTGAGCCTCAGTCAAGTTGATGGGGTGCATAGGTCGAATCCTGAGAGTGGCATACACATCATCATGAATAGCGCGAAAATGGGCATTCCAAAACACAGTGTCCTCGGGTTGGCCATCACTGTCAGCTTCATCATAGTAATCTGTCTGGCGGATGGTGGCATACTGAATGCTGTCCATAGACTTGTAATTGGGCCGAGATAGTTTGCCCTTGCGAGAAGCGGTCCGCTTAGATTTCTTACTTGCCTCTGCGATCCTTGCAGCCTCTCTTGACGCCCTGCTGACCTCTGTTTCGTCAATAAACTTCCCTTCTGCAGTAGGCTTGAGATAACGGGCACGGGGACGACGGGCGAAGGTCTTGGTAGGCTTGGAACCAGCTGTGAATAGCATTTAGAGAGGTAGCATGGAGATGAGCATACACACAAGTCCAGGAGAAATAAAACACGGAGAAAGAGTAGAAATGCAACCCCATAACCAATGATGTGCATTAGCAGAAACAAAACCAAAACAGACCAGAATTTAACTCTCCAGGCCGGATTATCCAGCCCTGGCAGGGGCGGATAATCCGCCCCCCGCAAAAAATTTCTGGATTGGCTCAGATCTACCATGGCAAAACAGATCGGGTACTAGGGTTGCAAGTCTACTAATTCTAGCATGTAAGGAACAACACCAAGAACCTTCTACAACGAGATTTCCACCAAATAAAATACATCCCATACAAAAGGAGAGAGATGAGGGAGTTACCCTCACTCATTGGAGGAAAATCGCGGAGAAGAAGATACCCGGAGAAGAGGTGAAGAAGATCCGGGGAGAGCCCGGAGAATCCGGTGGTCGAATCGACTCCGGGAGAGGCGGATGCTATGGCGGCGGCTGGGGGCAGAGGTAGGGTTGGGGGAGGAATGGCTGCTCTGTTTGATCCTGCCCTCCCCAACTCAGCCTATATAGGGCCGATTTCGCCCGGGGCGGATAATCCGCCCCCCACTTAGGGCGGATAATCCGCCCCTCCTCCCCCCCCCAGAAATTCTGGAAAATGCAGAATCAGGCCAGAGCAACCTAGCAAACCTCTCGATGGTGTTTTAGAGGACTTGTGTGCAAGAATAGATGATTCAAGGGGGAAGATAAAGGCTTGGGTTGACAGCATCAAACTGAGATGGTACTACACACCCAAATTTGCAAAAATCAAATCAAACAAAAGCCAAATTTGAGTGTGTTTTCCATAAGAACATGAGATATGCAAGAAAATCCAACAAGACCCATGAAAAACCAACTCTTCTCAAGGAAGAGGGCGGTGCCGAAGCCACCATGTTGGAGCGCATGGCATGACACCGCGAAGATGTATCTTGAGTTCAAAACAAATGCTCATCGATGACCCACATATCACAAAATGATATTAAGGGAAATTATTTTACTTGCTTTCTGCATTATGGGGGGAGGGTTGGCCCAATCAATTAGGACCACACTCCCCCTATGTCTATGCCCGCATCTAAACCAAATACATGAATAAGAGCAAGTGAGTGTGCAAGGGTAGTCAAGCCAAGCTCCTTGAATCTATGATATTTAGCTCATTCCTCAAATAACAGAATCTTGCTTCATCAAGAGGCTTCGTGAAAATATCAGCAAGTTGGTTCTTCGTGCTTACAAAGGATAGAGCAATATCTCCACGAGCAACATGATCCCGAATAAAGTGGTTGCGAATCTCTATATGTTTTGTTCTTGTATGATGCACGGGATTGTACGCAATTTTGATAGCACTTTCATTATCGCATAATAGAGGCACTTTGTCACAATTGACACCATATTCCTTTAAAGTTTGCCTCATCCATAACAATTGTGTACAAGCACTTGCAGCAGCAACATATTCAGCTTCGGCGGTTGAGAGTGAAATACAATTCTGTTTCTTTGATGACCAACACACTAGAGACCTGCCCAAGAATTGACATGCACCAGAGGTTGATTTCCTATCATCTTTGTCACCAGCCCAATCTGAATCAGTGTAGCCACATAGAGAGAAACTTGAACCCTTGGGATACCATAACCCAAAATTTGGGGAATGAACCAAATATCGGAAGATTTGCTTGACCTACACTAAGTGGCTTTGTTTAGGAGCGGCTTGGTACCTTGCACACACTCCTACACTTAACACGATATCGGGCCTAGATGCGCAAAGGTAAAGGAGAGACCCGATCATGGATCGGTATACCTTTTGATCCACGTCTTTACCCTTGGGATTGAGCTCAAGATGACACTTGGTTTGCATTGGGGTAGCAACGCCATTGAGATTCGTCATCTTGAACCTTTTGAGCATGTCTTGGATGTACTTAGCTTGATTAATAAAGGTTCCCTCTCTAAGTTGTTTGATCTCAAATCCAAGAAAGAACCTGAGCTCACCCATCATGGACATGTCAAACCTGTCAGTCATAAGCTTCGAAAATTCATCGTTAAAAGCTTGGTTAGTAGAGCCAAAAATAATGTCATCTACATAAAGTTGGCATACAAAAAGCTCCCCATTAACCTTCTTAGTAAAAAGAGTGGGATCTATTTGCCCAACTTCGAATCCACGGTCTAGCAAAAGCTCTTTAAGGTGCTCATACCACGCACGTGGGGCTTGTTTAAGGCCATAGAGCGCCTTATCGAGTTTGTAGACATGGTTCGGAAATTTGGGGTCCTCAAACCCCGGGGGCTGCTTGACGTATACTAACTCATGTAGAGGACCATTAAGGAAAGCGCTCTTAACATCCATTTGTTGTAATTTAAAATTATGATGGGCTGCATATGCAAGAAGGATACGGATGGACTCAAGACGAGCCACAGGAGCGTAAGTCTCACCGAAATCAATTCCTTCCACTTGAGAGAATCCTTGATCCACGAGTCGTGCTTTATTCCTCACAACAATGCCATTTTCATCCTGTTTGTTCTTGAAGATCCACTTGGTGCCGATAACATTGCGGCAATCCTTTGGCTTTTCTACGAGCTTCCAAACTTTGTTGCGTTCGAAGTTATTTAATTCTTCATGCATTGCAACAACCCAATCGGGATCTTCAAGAGCATCAAAAACCTTCTTCGGTTCAACCATGGAAATGTGAGCTTGATGATCACAGAAGCTTGCAAGTTCTCTTCTAATGGATACCCTTCGCCGTAGATCACCAACAACCTTGTCAAGAGTGTGACCTCTTAGTTCAAGGTTCCGATCAGCACGAGCCTTGCGACGAGCCTCAATGTCCTTATTGTTTCTAGAAGGAGTTGATTCAATATTTGTATCCTTGTCTTGATTACTGCCTTGCCCTTGATCTGGGTCACCGTTACTGCCAAAAGGATTGTTGCTGAACATTTTCTTCAGGCCCGGATAATCCGCCCCTTGGAGGGGCCGGACTATCCGGCCTGGGAGGTGAAGAACCCGAGCCATCTTCCTAAGAATACCTGATGAGAGTTGGAGACCCAGGGCCGGATAATCCGCCCTCGGGGGCCGGAGAATCCGGCCTGGGAGCTTCAGAGTTGCTGACTTCTCCTTCGGATCCTCTGGAATGAGTTGGAGTGCCAGGGGCAGATTGTCCGCCCCTTGGAGGGGCGGATAGTCCGGCCTGGGACTACCAACTTGTCCAGGGGACACTTGATCTTCAGCAGATTGCGGTGTTGATGCAGGATTTTCTCCAACAGTAGGAGCTTGTTGATCTTGTGTAGATGAGGGCTCCACATGTGTGGATTATTGTCCTTCCCGATCCGCCACAAGGGGTTCCTCATTGGGGCGGAAAAATCCCACGCCCATTCTTCTTATGGCATCTTGGGGTATTTCAACATCTACATCACAAACATCAACTTGCCCTACAAAGGAGCCGTTATTTTCATCGAACTCCACACTACAAGATTCTACAACAATCCCAGTGAGCTTGTTGTATACTCTATAAGTGTGGGATTCGGCACCGTAACCAACAAATATACCTTCTAAAGCCTTGGACTCAAATTTTGACAAACGGACACCTTTAATAAGAAAGATACACTTACACCCGAATACCATGAAGTATGAGATGTTGGGCTTGTTACTGGTAAGTATTTCATATGGAGTCTTGTCCAAAATCTTCCGAAGGTAGAGCCGGTTTGATGAGTGACAAGCAGTGGATATGGCTTCAGCCCAAAAATTATAAGGAGACTTGAATTCAGCTAGCATAGATCTTGCCATATCCATCAAAGTCCGGTTCTTCCTCTCGGCTACACCATTTTGTTGAGGGCTGTACGCAGCGGAATATTGGTGTCTAATCCCCTCTTCGCTAAGAAACTCGTTTAAAGTGTAGTTCTTGAATTCTGAGCCGTTGTCACTTCTAATTGCCAAGATAGGAACATTGTGTTGACGTTGAACTTCATTGGCAAAGTCGATGACAGTTTGTTGAGTCTCACTTTTCAGCTTGAAGAAAAATACCCATGTATATCTTGAGTAGTCATCGACAATGACCAAGCAATATTTCTTCCCACCAAGACTTGCATGAGAAGGAGGACCAAATAAATCCACATGAAGTAATTCCAAGATCCTCTTTGATGACACAATAGTCTTCCTCTTGTGGGGAGAGTCATGCATTTTTCCTTCAACACAAGCCCTGCAAACACGATCTTTGGCAAAAGAGACATTGTCTTTTAGTCCAAGGATGTGGCCACCCTTCTAGAGACTTTGCAAAGTTCTCATGTTGACATGGGCTAAACGGCGATGCCATAGCCATCCCACGTCGGCCTTTCCGAACAAACACATCGGACCCGAAGTGGTTTTCCCCGAGAAGTCCACCACATACAGGTCATTTTCGACGTATCCAACGAAAGCGACCTTTAGACACTTTCTCCACAAGAGTACCACCAAATAATCATCGATAAAAACAGCAAAACCCATCTTGCCAAGGGCACGAACAGAAAGAAGGTTGTAACCAAGGGTCTCAACAAGCATGACGTCCACGAGAGAGATATCGTGGGCAACCACAACCTTGCCAAGACCCAATACCTGAGATTTAGACTTATCACCATAGGAGACTGTGATATTATCATGATTTGGACGCATCTCCGTGATGATCTCTTTGCTTCCGGTCATATGACTAGTGCAGCCACTATCCAGCACCCATTTTGACCCACCGGAAGCATAGCCCTGCAAGAGAATTACTTCTTGGTTTTAGGTACCCATTTTTCAATGGGTCCTTTCATGTTAGTAACAAGGGTCTTTGGGACCCAAATAGACCAAGCAATATATTCATCAAAAGGACCAACATAATAAGCATAAACATCGCCATAGTCATCACAGAAGAGTTCATAATTCGGATTGTGAGATCCTGCAAAACCAATATTATTAGTCTTGTCTTTTGTGACAATCTTCTCAGCAGTGCTTGTCTTTAATTGCACATTCTTGGTCTTGTTCTTCTTGGTTTTCTTCTTCTTGGACTTGGTGACATACCCAAGTCCCTCTTTACCATGATTTGACCTTTGCTTGCCAAGGACTTCATCAAGCACACCTTTGTCCTTTGTAGTGATGTCCTTGATCACTTCTTTTTCCACACTAGCATTTTTCTTGTTACTATATGTTGAGTTGGACGAGCTAGGAGTATCATATTTGGCCAATCGACTTTGAAGCTGATCATGTGAATCATTGAGAATAGAGAACTCGTTTTTCAACGCCTTGTGAGCATTGTCAAGTTTCTACAATTCCTCAGAGAGTCTATCATGAGCAGCCCCAAAGTCAATCCTTTCCTTCTTTAACTTCTTTGATTTGGTGACAGCATTGCCACGTTCCTTAACAAGTTTAGTCACAATTTCTTCATGTGACTCTTCCATAGAATCGAGCCTCTCTTCAAGAGAGACCCGAGCTTCTTCTTCTTCTTCTTCTTCTTCAAGAGCATTTTTTAGGGATGCAATTTCCATTGCATCCTCCCTTTCAATTCTGCCCTTTTCTTCGAGGAGTGCTTCGTTTTGGGCCAGTTGATCCATGAGAGCTTCAAAACGAACTTTGTGCTCACCTTGCAAGTTAGTGTAGAAATAATCCAAAGCAATAATCTCTTCTTTAACCTTAAGACTAGTAGGATCATCCATGTCTATCATAGTCTTGGGAAAAGAAGAGTTAGAAGAAGTTACCTCGGAGCTTCGTGCCATGAGGCAAGTAGCATTCTTGTTGATGATGTTTTCGTTCGGAGAGTCTAAAAGAGATGTTGATGTAGATGTGGTGGCTATAGCAGCCACCTCTTGAGATCTATCGTCCTCGTCCTCATCTTCACTCCCCGATGAATATTCTTGTTGAGCCACTAGAACAATCTTTGGTTGCTTCTTGAAAGGAGCATTCTTCTTTACAAACTGTTTCTTACGTGGAGCTTTTGATTTGTCCTTGAAAATGAGTCTTCCTCCATTATCATCTCTACTTTGATATGGACACTCAGCTACGAAGTGCAGCCGGTCACCACAATTAAAGCATGTTCTCAGCTTGGGACCATTTTCTTTTCTTCCATAGGCTCCACTCTTGCGATCTAGTTCAGCTTTAGCCTTGGCTGGATCTTTCCAAAAGTTTCTTGCATAAAGAGCCAAGTATTGTCCGTGGATCCTTTTTATATCCTCGGGATAGTCCAGACCTTCTACCGCATATTCATCATGATCAATCACACTAGTCTTCAAGGCCATGTTGACCCCCTTTTGCATCCCCATAGGTCGAGCACGAGCATCTTCGGCATTCTTGGAAGCCACTTTGAAAGCGTCCATTTCTTGCATTACCTCATTGGATGACATGAGGTGATAGTTATGCCTACCTTGGAGACTTTTCAAATCTGTGGGCTCAAATGGCATAAGAGCACTGACATACTTGCGCTTGATCCAAGCATCATCAACATGAGCTGCACCGTGGTTTCTGAAGGTTGTGGCTATTGCCTTGAGCCTCCTATACATGTCCTCGTGGTCTTCTCCATCTAGCATATAAAATCCTTCAGCTTCATTGCTCAAGGCATCATATCTATTCCTTCTCATACTTTCATTTCCGATGAAGAGATCGGTGAGGGCATCCCAAGCTTCTTTAGCTGTTCTAAGATGCTGAATGTGTGGCATATCTTTGTCACCCACACCAAGCTGTATCATGTGTAGAGCTGTAGTGTTGAGTTGGCTATCGACCACTTCTCTTCTTGTGAGATTGTTGGGGTTTCCAACATGAATACCATTTTCGATGATCTTCCACAACTCTATGGAGGAACTGCACACATGAGATTTCATCAAAAATTGCCATTGAGAGAAGGTAGATGCTGAAAGTTTGTGTGGATCACCCCTATTATGTATATGTGGGTGAGGGATAGGCGGATCAGGGGAATACACATGAGAAACCTCATTGTATCCATCCTTACCGCTATCCTTTTTCGAGGAGGATCTCTTGCTAGTATCATCACCAACCACTTCGTTATCTTTGGAAACAGTTTTACCCATTTCCTTGGATTGCGGAGTGGTATCCTTCGAGTTAGATGGAGGTGATGCTGCGGATGTGGAGAGACGCATTATCAATTGACGCATCTCTTACATCTTAGCCTCCATTGAACTCACCAAGGTTGTTTCCAACGTCTTGAGATCGTTCATGGTGACTATGTCACATCCCAAGATTTTCCAAATCTTGTAATGTGAAAACAAATGAATAAAATAAAACTTTGTTTGATTTTCAGAGCCAGAAGAAACTTTTTGAATTAAAATGGAACCTCAAACCCTTTTGAATTAAATAAAAATCCTAAAAAGATTTAAAAGGATAAACATTTCATAAAAGGAAACAATTGGAAATTATTTTAAAACAATCAAATGAAAAGATTTGTTTTCAAATGAAATAGAAGTTTATAAATAAAGATTTTGTTATAAAGCCAAATTAATCCTTGGCCAAGCTTTGAGAATTAAAAACATTTTATTTTAAATAAAGTAGCAAAGGTTATTTAAAAATAATAAAGATTTGCTTAAATAAAATAATAAGGAATTAATATCCAAACTCTTTTAAAATAAAAGGTTTCACCATTTTAATTAAAACATCAAAACTTATTTTTTTAAAATAGGTTTCCCAAGTAATTTATTTTCTCTAATAAAACCTACTAAAGTGTTTTGACTTTATTTTAGATTTCAAAAATAAATAACTCAATAAAACAAATTCTATTTTAATAAGAAGGTCTATTGTATTTATTTAATAATGGACTCCAAAATAAAATGATATTTTATTTTAAACAAGTTTCCAAGTATTCCTTATTTCCAAATAAAACCTACTGATTTGGTTTTGAAAATGTTTGGATTTAAAGATGGAGATTTTATTAAATAAACCAAACCCTAATTTTATTAATGAACCATGGTCCATTTTATTTTTGAATATAAATGGAACCTTTAACAAAATTGCTATTTATTTTAAAACAAGCTTTCTAAATATACCTTATTTCAAATACAACCCACTATTTTGGTTTTGGAAAATATATGGATTTAAATAGAGTTTGAAATAAATCAAATCTTAATTTGATTAATTAGCAATGGACAATTATTTAATTAATAATGGTCCTTATTATTTAAAAATTAAAAATTATGGAAATTAGATTTAGGTTCAGACTACTGAACAGAACCAAGTCAAACTTCCAAAGATTTGGTGTTGGTTTGAATTGAATTGAAACTTGTTTGTTTGTTTGAAATTCAAAACAGGAAAATAGAAATGGAAAAAGAGAAATAAATCATATAGAAAAAAAAATAGAACAAAACGAGCAGCCCAACCATCTGGCCCAGCTCCAGCCCATCTAGCCCATTTGCCCTCTCCCCGAACCGTTTTCCTCACCGCTGAAACAACCCGCAAAGTCCCTGACAAGTGGACCTCCCCTCGTTTCTTTTCCCCACTGATCAGAGGACCCCACACCACACCCCTTCTTCCCCACCCGCGAACCACGCCTCTTCCTCCTCTCTCCCGTTTCTGCCTGTGATTCCGCGGAGTAAATTCTCGTTAATGCTGTGATTAAACGCCCCTGCGATCAAGCCCATTTAAACGCCAGCGCCTTCTCCGTCTTTCCCCTCTGTCTCCTCCCCAAAGCTCGCCCCCAGGCCGCTCCATTTCTTCCCCGAACGTCCTCTGCTCCGACGAACTGTCGCAGCAATTCCGGTCTACTCCGACCACCCCTCTGCCTCTACTTCACGCGAGTGGACTCCTCTCGACCTCACGCATCTCCTAGTACTCCTGGTTCGCCCGCGGGTGCACCAGAACCCCGACTACGACAAACTCCCGACGCCGCCGCGTCTGCCTTCTTCTCTGACGAGCTCCATAGGTAGACTCCGGTCGCCCCTCTTCTTCTAGTTCTCGCACACGACTTTGTCTCGATCTTGCGCGTCTAACCACGTCTTCGCTTTGTCTTGGGGTGATCCATAGCGACGTCCACGACGACCACCTGACGCACCCGACGCCGTCCTTTACTCCGGCGAGAAATCGAGCCCGTCCCTGTGCGCCCCTTGCTTCCTCGAGAGTACCTTGGGCACCACCGCGTCCTCGCGAACACGGTAAGCACCCCCTCTGTCTTCCTCGCTTCCTAGAACCACCGCGAACATCTCGCCTGACCGTCGCCGCCGTCCGTCGCCACGCAGCGCCGCCAGCTTCTGGTCAAGCAAGCGAGAGCCGTTAGATCACCATCCTGCGGCGTAGACAGAATGATTTAAGTGAAACGGTATAGGAGCATCTGAGCCGCACGATTCACATTTGATCCAACGCGCCGCAGCATGCGATCCAGACGAATCGGTACCGGCCAATCACGGCTCGACGCGTGGCCTGTATTAGATCTAAAACCAGTTTTGAAAACAGAATAAATTGCAAACTTCAAACCCTTGTAATTTTCAAACCACACGTCCAAAAATTACAAATTTTATATCAATGAAATCAGGAGAACAAGCCCTAGCTAACCATGGCCTTAGTTTTGAAAATAGTATCTGTTAGCTTGATTGAATATGCAGAAACATTTGTGTACTTGTTTAGAGTATAAAAATTGTTTAAAATTGATTTAAGGATTAAATCTTTTGCAAAATGGATTTGTGTGACCTTACTGACCCTAGGAACCAACCCATAGTGTTAAAAATGATTTTGGTGAAATTTAAGTTGAATTATTTAACCTAGCCATTTTCTAGCCAAATAAACTCATTGATTTTATTATGGAAATTTTTTTGCAAGGAAAACTTTGGGAAAATGTTTTAGACCAAACTTACTGACCCAAAACACCAAGCCTTGCCAAGGGCAACTCACTTGGTGAAAAACCTAAAGTTATGCTTTGATAAGAATAATTTTCACCACATAAAATGATGAATGAATTTTAAAATGGTCTTAAGATAAAACCCAATTGCAAGTGACTTTGCCATTTTGGTAAATGACCAATTTGGACCCTACAAAGTTTATAAACCAAGTAGAAACCAACCTTGCAAAAGAACCTCCTTTGCATGACTTAGATTCCATTGCTATGTGTGTGTGAAATTGTTTGTTTAAACCTTGGTTTGGAATGCTAGTTGATTTTGTGTTTTACTTGATTGACTTATAGTGAACATAGCAAAGTGTGAGACTAGCAAGATCAAGGAGTAAACCATCATTTCCTTCCAAAAAAAAGGCAAGTTACACTATCATACAAAAGTCCTACTATTTTTATTATACTTAGTGGATTTTGAAAATATGCATGAAAAGATATTTCTGTACTTATGCTATGCTAAAATCCTAATAGGATTCCCTAAACTCTCCTTAGTGAAAATATTGAAGTTGTACATGCTTAGCCATGCTATATGCTATAATTTGAAAAAGAGATACATGTTGAGATTTTACAAAGGTTGAGAAAAGGACTTGTGTTTTACATAATAAAACAAGGACTCAATGAACCACCTGGGTGGAGGATACTTTAAGTTTTGGAGAAGGTGGCAACAAAAGGGAACCATGTATATGGCAATCACTTTGTGTTGTGCTCCAAAAGAAAACCACCTAGGAAACTTAGAGATCAAACATGCTTCTCCAATTGTGGCTTTCGTGTGCAACCACATGCTATTATGGCTCTGGCTTAGTCAATTACATTAGGAAGACCCATACATTGTCTTTAGTTACTGGACATGGGGATCTGGAATGCTTCATGGGGGCTGAAGACAAAGCTAGCAATGATGTATGGGAGGACCTTTTGGAAAGACTTCGTCACATTCTCAATCTGCCAGTACTCCATCTTGGTGAGCACTAATCCAGTAGGCCACTGGTGGCAACAAGATGGGATTGTGACATGTGGGTAAAGTGTACTCCTTCTGCAGAAGTAAATAAAATCTAAGTACTTAGCCGTGTCCCCGGTTATGGACAATACTGAGCAACTAAAGTTTGAACTATGGGAGATCTCGACATTCCAACTTCTAATATAAAAACTTGATGCACTTGGGGGTACCAAGGAATTCAAAGAGATTTTGCAAAGCTTGTTGCACTTGGGGTTACCAAGGTGCTCAAGAGCATGATGTACTTGGGGATACCAAGGAACTCATGAGTTTTGATAAAACTTGTTGCGCTTGGGGTTACCAAGGTGCTCAAGAGACTTTGACAAGGATTTGAACACTTGAGTTTCTACCAAGGAGTTCAAGGAACTTGGAAAAGAAATTTGACAAAAGACTTTAAAACCCTTTTGAAAAGATAGGATAAAATATTGCTTTATGCAAATAAGCCTTAAACTCTACATAGCCAAATATGCATATAATGATAGGATCCACTCATATTATACCTAGAAGTGAAGCTTGCCAATACAATTCAAAATGTATTGACCCTTGTGGCTGTAACTTGTAATGTTGCAGGTTGATTGTTTTTTTTAAATGAAGATTGTTTGATTGGCTAGGATTACAAAGTCTACAACCAACATCTGCCTGTGGCACTTTGAAGATGAAGGACCCATGCTTATAGTTATTCCGCTGCAATGTAATGTAATAGCCTAATGAGCTATGTTTGATGTAATAAAATTATATTATTCCTGGTTATAAAGTTATATTATGACCCTTGTTTCTTGATATTACATCTAAACTGTGGATGCTAGCTATTGATCCAGGGACTAGCATTGTAAAACACAGGAGGACTCTACCTTATTGGGTTGGGACCTCTACATATGGTATCAGAGCATTGTGTTGCCTGTAGGATTTGTAAACCTAGGATTGGACAAAAACCCTTAGGAAAATAGGAGTTGTCTTATTCCAAAACTTATTTACAAAATACTTGTAAACTCTTTCCTCAACCATTTTGGTTTAACTCTACATCTCTTCTATTTCAACTTGATGGAAAAACCTACCCCAAGACCAAAGACTTCATCATATGCAAAGGACTTCTTCAACATCTTCAACTCTAATGACTTCAACATCTTCAACTCTAATGACTTCAACATCTTCAGCATGTTCACCAAGGACTTCCAACTTGGAAACCACCAAAGACTACAAGTGAAACAGGAAATCTTTCTCAAGATTTAGAGACTGAGGGAATGCAAAATAAGAAGAAGCCATCAACATCATTGAAGTATTGTGACCAAGAGTTTTCTCAAGGAAACCAAGATCTCATACAAGAAGAATCATGAAGGAAGGAAGGATCACAAGTGAACCATGTAGATGGACCACCATTTATAGTTAAGTCAAACACACCAACTTATGTGGTGTAACAAAAATATTTTGTTGCCTAAAAATGTGCTTGAACTTTGTTGTTTGAGAGAAATGATTGTTTGTGATTGCATGCACATTGTTTGTTGTGATGTGTGTGATTAGAAATGATTCCTTAGAAATATCTTGCCTATTCTAAACTCCCTTCAAACCCAAACAGATGACTACTCCAAAGGACTCCAAGGTTGATGACACCAACACCAACCAAGCTGATAGCATGAAAGAGCTCATAGCAACACAACACCAGTTGAACCAACTAACAGCTCAGTTCCTAGTCAACAATAGTGATAAGGATCCAGCACTCCAAAGGTTTTTGGAAGAGCAGTCTCAACTGATGCTTAAGGTGACTAATCAAATGATTAGCATGGAAGAAAACTATCCAAAGAGAATGTATGATAACAAGGATGAAAAGAATATTGTTCTAGATGGAGCCCCAGCTTGCATTATTTGTGGAGACAAGGATCATACTTCCAAGGAGCATGAAGGACAATGCCCCAATTGTGAAGAAGATCATCCTGTTGGACAATGTCCTACCTCTCAAGCTACTTGCTACCTGTGTGAAGGAAGTGATCATACTCCAGGTATATGTCCCATCTATGCCATGGTGGAACAAAGGAAACAAGAAGGATCCAAGTCTACCAAAGGAAAAGGACCACTTCTACATCCAAACAAGACAACCCAATTCAAAGGATCAAGGAAAATCAAGAAGCCCAAGCAAGACATGAGCCTTGTGCAATGTCGTAAATGTAAAGAAATGGGACACTGCTCCAGTGGATGCCCAGAGAACAAGAAGAATAAAGAGATTGACCAAGTGTGGTGCAACAACTGCAAAGAACCAGGGCACTATGTAGCAACTTGCCCACAAGAGCAACGCAAAGAACTCAAGGACATTCATTGTTTCAACTGCTAGAATCCGGGACATTATGCAAGCAACTGTCCAGAAAGGATGAAAAACAAGTTGAACAAGCCTATGGAGAAACTCAACCTTGGCCCATGAATCAAGTGTAGAAATAAAACAAAAGTTTGCTTTGAGAAGTTTTCCAGGACCCAAGAAGGCCAATGTGTAATTCCTGTTTGAAAATTTTTAAGGGTGGTAGTGCCCTAGTTGTTTTGAACTTGCTTGTAACCCCAGCCTTCCCAAATCTCGGGACGAGAATTATTTTAAGGGTGGTAGCCTGTCACATCCCAAGATTTTCCAAATCTTGTAATGTGAAAACAAATGAATAAAATAAAACTTTGTTTGATTTTCAGAGCCAGAAGAAACTTTTTGAATTAAAATGGAACCTCAAACCCTTTTGAATTAAATAAAAATCCTAAAAAGATTTAAAAGGATAAACATTTCATAAAAGGAAACAATTGGAAATTATTTTAAAACAATCAAATGAAAAGATTTGTTTTCAAATGAAATAGAAGTTTATAAATAAAGATTTTGTTATAAAGCCAAATTAATCCTTGGCCAAGCTTTGAGAATTAAAAACATTTTATTTTAAATAAAGTAGCAAAGGTTATTTAAAAATAATAAAGATTTGCTTAAATAAAATAATAAGGAATTAATATCCAAACTCTTTTAAAATAAAAGGTTTCACCATTTTAATTAAAACATCAAAACTTATTTTTTTAAAATAGGTTTCCCAAGTAATTTATTTTCTCTAATAAAACCTACTAAAGTGTTTTGACTTTATTTTAGATTTCAAAAATAAATAACTCAATAAAACAAATTCTATTTTAATAAGAAGGTCTATTGTATTTATTTAATAATGGACTCCAAAATAAAATGATATTTTATTTTAAACAAGTTTCCAAGTATTCCTTATTTCCAAATAAAACCTACTGATTTGGTTTTGAAAATGTTTGGATTTAAAGATGGAGATTTTATTAAATAAACCAAACCCTAATTTTATTAATGAACCATGGTCCATTTTATTTTTGAATATAAATGGAACCTTTAACAAAATTGCTATTTATTTTAAAACAAGCTTTCTAAATATACCTTATTTCAAATACAACCCACTATTTTGGTTTTGGAAAATATATGGATTTAAATAGAGTTTGAAATAAATCAAATCTTAATTTGATTAATTAGCAATGGACAATTATTTAATTAATAATGGTCCTTATTATTTAAAAATTAAAAATTATGGAAATTAGATTTAGGTTCAGACTACTGAACAGAACCAAGTCAAACTTCCAAAGATTTGGTGTTGGTTTGAATTGAATTGAAACTTGTTTGTTTGTTTGAAATTCAAAACAGGAAAATAGAAATGGAAAAAGAGAAATAAATCATATAGAAAAAAAAATAGAACAAAACGAGCAGCCCAACCATCTGGCCCAGCTCCAGCCCATCTAGCCCATTTGCCCTCTCCCCGAACCGTTTTCCTCACCGCTGAAACAACCCGCAAAGTCCCTGACAAGTGGACCTCCCCTCGTTTCTTTTCCCCACTGATCAGAGGACCCCACACCACACCCCTTCTTCCCCACCCGCGAACCACGCCTCTTCCTCCTCTCTCCCGTTTCTGCCTGTGATTCCGCGGAGTAAATTCTCGTTAATGCTGTGATTAAACGCCCCTGCGATCAAGCCCATTTAAACGCCAGCGCCTTCTCCGTCTTTCCCCTCTGTCTCCTCCCCAAAGCTCGCCCCCAGGCCGCTCCATTTCCTCCCCGAACGTCCTCTGCTCCGACGAACTGTCGCAGCAATTCCGGCCAACTCCGACCACCCCTCTGCCTCTACTTCACGCGAGTGGACTCCTCTCGACCTCACGCATCTCCTAGTACTCCTGGTTCGCCCGCGGGTGCACCAGAACCCCGACTACGACAAACTCCCGCCGCCGCCGCGTCTGCCTTCTTCTCCGACGAGCTCCACAGGTAGACTCCGGTCGCCCCTCTTCTTCTAGTTCTCGCACACGACTTTGTCTCGATCTTGCGCGTCTAACCACGTCTTCGCTTTGTCTTGGGGTGATCCATAGCGACGTCCACGACGACCACCTGACGCACCCGACGCCGTCCTTTACTCCGGCGAGAAATCGAGCCCGTCCCTGTGCGCCCCTTGCTTCCTCGAGAGTACCTTGGGCACCACCGCGTCCTCGCGAACATGGTAAGCACCCCCTCTGTCTTCCTCACTTCCTAGAACCACCGCGAACATCTCGCCTGACCGTCGCCGCCGTCCGTCGCCACGCAGCGCCGCCAGCTTCTGGTCAAGCAAGCGAGAGCCGTTAGATCACCATCCTGCGGCGTAGACAGAACGATTTAAGTGAAACGGTATAGGAGCATCTGAGCCGCACGATTCACATTTGATCCAACGCGCCGCAGCACACGATCCAGACGAATCGGTACCGGCCAATCACGGCTCGACGCGTGGCCTGTATTAGATCTAAAACCAGTTTTGAAAACAGAATAAATTGCAAACTTCAAACCCTTGTAATTTTCAAACCACACGTCCAAAAATTACAAATTTTATATCAATAAAATCAGGAGAACAAGCCCTAGATAACCATGGCCTTAGTTTTGAAAATAGTATCTGTTAGCTTGATTGAATATGCAGAAACATTTGTGTACTTGTTTAGAGTATAAAAATTGTTTAAAATTGATTTAAGGATTAAATCTTTTGCAAAATGGATTTGTGTGACCTTACTGACCCTAGGAACCAACCCATAGTGTTAAAAATGATTTTGGTGAAATTTAAGTTGAATTATTTAACCTAGCCATTTTCTAGCCAAATAAACTTATTGATTTTATTATGGAAATGTTTTTGCAAGGAAAACTTTGGGAAAATGTTTTAGACCAAACTTACTGACCCAAAACACCAAGCCTTGCCAAGGGCAACTCACTTGGTGAAAAACCTAAAGTTATGCTTTGATAAGAATAATTTTCACCACATAAAATGATGAATGAATTTTAAAATGGTCTTAAGATAAAACCCAATTGCAAGTGACTTTGCCATTTTGGTAAATGACCAATTTGGACCCTACAAAGTTTATAAACCAAGTAGAAACCAACCTTGCAAAAGAACCTCCTTTGCATGACTTAGATTCCATTGCTATGTGTGTGTGAAATTGTTTGTTTAAACCTTGGTTTGGAATGCTAGTTGATTTTGTGTTTTACTTGATTGACTTATAGTGAACATAGCAAAGTGTGAGACTAGCAAGATCAAGGAGTAAACCATCATTTCCTTCCAAAAAAAAGGCAAGTTACACTATCATACAAAAGTCCTACTATTTTTATTATACTTAGTGGATTTTGAAAATATGCATGAAAAGATATTTCTGTACTTATGCTATGCTAAAATCCTAATAGGATTCCCTAAACTCACCTTAGTGAAAATATTGAAGTTGTACATGCTTAGCCATGCTATATGCTATAATTTGAAAAAGAGATACATGTTGAGATTTTACAAAGGTTGAGAAAAGGACTTGTGTTTTACATAATAAAACAAGGACTCAATGAACCACCTAGGTGGAGGATACTTTAAGTTTTGGAGAAGGTGGCAACAAAAGGGAACCATGTCTATGGCAATCACTTTGTGTTGTGCTCCAAAAGAAAACCACCTAGGAAACTTAGAGATCAAACATGCTTCTCCAATTGTGGCTTTCGTGTGCAACCACATGCTATTATGGCTCTGGCTTAGTCAATTACATTAGGAAGACCCATACATTGTCTTTAGTTACTGGACATGGGGATCTGGAATGCTTCATGGGGGCTGAAGACAAAGCTAGCAATGATGTATGGGAGGACCTTTTGGAAAGACTTCGTCACATTCTCAATCTGCCAGTACTCCATCTTGGTGAGCACTAATCCAGTAGGCCACTGGTGGCAACAAGATGGGATTGTGACATGTGGGTAAAGTGTACTCCTTCTGCAGAAGTAAATAAAATCTAAGTACTTAGCCGTGTCCCCGGTTATGGACAATACTGAGCAACTAAAGTTTGAACTATGGGAGATCTCGACATTCCAACTTCTAATATAAAAACTTGATGCACTTGGGGGTACCAAGGAATTCAAAGAGATTTTGCAAAGCTTGTTGCACTTGGGGTTACCAAGGTGCTCAAGAGCATGATGTACTTGGGGACACCAAGGAACTCATGAGTTTTGATAAAACTTTTTGCGCTTGGGGTTACCAAGGTGCTCAAGAGATTTTGACAAGGATTTGAACACTTGAGTTTCTACCAAGGAGTTCAAGGAACTTGGAAAAGAAATTTGACAAAAGACTTTAAAACCCTTTTGAAAAGATAGGATAAAATATTGCTTTATGCAAATAAGCCTTAAAATCTACATAGCCAAATATGCATATAATGATAGGATCCACTCATATTATACCTAGAAGTGAAGCTTGCCAATACAATTCAAAATGTATTGACCCTTGTGGCTGTAACTTGTAATGTTGCAGGTTGATTGTTTTTTTTAAATGAAGATTGTTTGATTGGCTAGGATTACAAAGTCTACAACCAACATCTGCCTGTGGCACTTTGAAGATGAAGGACCCATGCTTATAGTTATTCCGCTGCAATGTAATGTAATAGCCTAATGAGCTATGTTTGATGTAATAAAATTATATTATTCCTGGTTATAAAGTTATATTATGACCCTTGTTTCTTGATATTACATCTAAACTGTGGATGCTAGCTATTGATCCAGGGACTAGCATTGTAAAACACAGGAGGACTCTACCTTATTGGGTTGGGACCTCTACAGACTACCTCCGGAGCATCACTCCCATCTACCTTGGAACCCATACTTCTCTTAGGCGGTTAAGCCCGAAATAAGAGCCGAGGCTCTGATACCAATTGAAATGGATCGTATGGGCACCTAGAGGGGGGGTGAATAGGTGCTAACCAATTTTCAATACTTTTTCAATTTTAGGCTTGACACAAAGTAAATTCTCTAGATATGCAACTACAAGAATTTTCCCTATATGTAACCCTAACTACTAAGCACGTAAAAGAGGAGCGAGGAAATTGTAGTGGAGCACGCGGAGACACAGGGATTTGTTTTACCACAGTTCCTTCCTTGTTAAGGGAAGTACATCTGCGTTGGAGGGGTGGGCGGTTCTAAGACCACCACTCCACAATAGCCCTCACCCTATTATCCGATGGATCTCGCCACGAGAGGCCTGATCCACCTTCTCCACTATTGGATCCCTTCGAGGCGGGAACCGGTGCCTTTTACAACACTATCGGGGCACACACCCACAACCGAATTGGGGGCTCCCGAGAAGACAACAAGCTGCCACAAGAACAAGGTTTATCAATATAAACACAAACGAGGATCTAGATATTTGCAAGAAATACTAGATCAGAGGTTCTCCAAATGAATGGAGAGGAGATGAAGCGCTTGATTGCTGATGATGAAGATCGAGTTCTCCTCCTTCGACTCCCAAAGGGATGGGGCCTTTGGGTGGATCTAGGTGGAGCACTCTTGAATGAAGCTTTCAGATCTGATCTGGTCTTTTTCGTGATGAATCAAGAGTTCTGGCAGGAGGGGGAAGGCTGGCTTAAATACCCCCTCCCCAGATCTGGCCGTTGCACAACTTTGGGGGCGGATTATCCGCCCCCTGGGAAAACTCCGCCCCAAGGGCGGATTCTCCGGGGGAAAGTCCGCCCCCTCTCTGGCGCTTGCGCTTGAGGAACTTAGTGGAAATCTTGGGGGGGGGATAATCCGGCCCCCTCCTGGGGCAGATTATCCAGCCACGCCGGAAAGTCCGGCAGAAACTCTGCCCCCTCTCTGGGTCTTGTGCCTTGGCGATGAGCAGAGGGCGGATTATCCGGCCCCCTGAGGGGCGGATTATCCGGCCAAAACTCCGCCCCCCTTCTGGGGCTTGCGCCTGTTTGGGCAAAGGGAGGGGCGGATTATCCGCCCCAAAAGGCAGAGTTCTTTTCCATTTATTCTCAAATAGAGCTGCAACACTTCAACACACACAAAACACTAGGGATTAAGAAATGTTCTTTCAATCTCCCCCTTTTTGGTGTTAGATGACAATACTATGATTTTCAATGAAACCGGATATCGCCACCTTAAGATGAAAGGCGCTCCTCCTAGTTATTGTTCCACCTTGGACTATGGTTCCATGTAGTAGCTAGATGGTTGTATCTCCTCCTTTGTGCTTTCATGTATAGATCTTGTGAGCTCCGTTCATGATCAAGATCTAATCTATTTGTAATCATGCATGTTGTGTTTGAGGGGATCCGATGGATATTGAGATTATTATGTTGGTTCGATCAATGGTTTTGTCTTTATGATTCTATCATGTATGTGTTGTTTGTGATCTTGCATGCTCTCCGTTGTTAGTATCTATCTTGGCCAAGTAGTTACTAGTGACTCCAAGAGGGGTTATTTATGCTCGATAGTGGGTTCATGCCTCTAGTTTCCAAGGGAAGTGACAACAATCTCTTCGGTCGTAGATGTGCTGTTGCTACTAGGGAGAAAATAACGGTCTCTTGTTCATGGAACATGTGGAATGTTTACCTTACACAATTTGCTTAAAGAAGTTGTCTGTTGCTTGCAACTTAATACTGGAGGGGGTTCGGATGATAACCTGAAGGTGGAATTCTAGTCATAGATGCAGTTGGATGGCGGTCTATGTATCTCGTTGTATTTCCCAAACGAATCTCATAGGATCTTTCTGACTGGTAATTGCATTATTATGCCTTTCTCAAATCCTGTCAATTGCCCTGCTGTAATTTGTTTACCCTTCATGTCATGTTGTTTATCTAAGGAGAGCACCTCTAGTGAACTATGGACCCCGGTCCAGTCTTTACCATCAATACATCTACCACTGTTACTTGTTTACTTGTTGCAATCAATTACCTTCCACACCATACGTTTTAATCCTTTGTTACGGCAAACTGGTGAGCTTGAAAACCTCACTGATTCGTTGGGGCAAAGTCTTGAGTGTGTGTTGTGCAGGTCTCCACGTTGCTTGCAACACCTGTGTGACGTTTCCTTCCTCCTACTGGTTCGATAACCTCGGTTTCTTACTGAGGGAAAACTTGCTGCTGTGCTGCTTCACACCTTGCTCTTGGGGTTTCCAACGAAGTGCTCCACACCAGCACCATGGTCAAGTTCTCTGGCGCCATCAAGGATTCATCAACAAGTTTTCTGGCACCGTTGCCAGGGAGGCTAAGGACGTCTTCACTAGGGGAGTCCTTCACTTCCTTTCTCTTTACTTTGTTTTTAGTTTGCTTTGTTTCTTTTGCTTGGTTTTGTTTGCCTCTTTTCCAAAAAAACCCAAAAAAATTAGTCTAGTTTGGTTTGCTTGATTTATTCAAAAACACAAAAAAATTAGTTCTTGCTCTAGCTGCTACTGCTGTTTTTGGCTTGCCCACCTTTGCCAAAATGACCTGTTACAGGCAACACCCAGATTTTTGATCCCACATGCCTGTTATGCCATACATCACAATTGTAACATCCCAAAAATCATAATTTCAAAGTCTGCATATCATTCATGCATGCATATAGATTTGAGATCAAATTTCAAACTCATTTCAGAAAAACAGAAGCACTTGGTGCTATGATTTTATGTGAACAGATTTAAATCAAATTGGTATTCCCATTTGAAAGTTTGATTGTTTATAAAACCAAGTTGGTTGCCTTCTATGAAGATAAGTTTAGGTGTAAATTTTGAACCAAGTTTTCAAATTGGGAAATAGGTTCAAAAACCATTTTTCAAATTTTTTGCAAACCAAATACTAAGTCTCTGTTATTTTGATTCTCCAAGCTTGACCAAGCCCTTGCAAAGCAACCACATGTTTTAGTGCTTATATTTGAGACCACTGCTCACTGCAAAAATTCCAAGGAAATTTGAATTCAAATGGAACTTGAATTCATTTGAAAATCTATTTCAGAAAATCGAAATAGAAAAGAAAAAGAATTAAACAAAGGAAAAAGGCCGCGCGCCAGGTTTTAGGCCCAGCATCAAATCGAGCCTAACAAGCCCACCCGGGGGTTCCCTTTTCCTCTCGCACGCGCCAGCGCACCCAGACGGTCACTGACAATTGGACCCCACCCTCACTTCGCGCACATCGCTGACGAGCGGGCCCTGCCCACACTGTCCTCGTCTTCCCCAGACCACGCTCGCGACCACGTCGCAGCGGCAGTCATGGCCGGTAATGGCGCGGCGTAAATGGGCATTAATCCGCGAGCGTTTCCTGTCGCACCCGAGCCTATTTAACCCTCTCTGCCTCGCAAGCATTTTCCCCCAAACACCTCGCTCACTCCGCCACCAGGCTGCGCGCAATTGCATTCAAAGCTCCGCAGAACCGACGACTCCGGCGACCGATTCCGGTGAGCCTCGACCGCCCCCCTCTCTCGTTCAAACGAGGATGCTCAGCACGTTCTTACGCACCTGCTGACACATTTCTTTTGCCCGCTCGTGACCCAGGTCATCGTCTCCGTCCACGACCGAAACCATCTGCGCCGCCGCTTGACTCCGGCGACCAATTCAGGTAAAACCCGAGCGCCCCTTGCCCCCTCTTCCACGCGAGTTTGTTCGCCTGCGTTTTGCGCAACTCCTGATGCCTCTGGCTCGTGTTAGGGCGACGCCAAACCTCGGCAAGCACCACGTCTGCAAGCGACCGACGCCGCCCGTTACTCCGACAAGCTCCTGAAGTCGTGCCAGCGCGCCCCTTCGCAAACCAACACCACCTCGAGCTTCGGCACGCCACCGCGGTTCTGGTAAGCACCTTATTGTTTCCCCAGACGATCTAGAGCGCCGGCGCCACCGTAGTCAGACGCGCCACCGCCGGTCAACACCGCCAGCGCCGCCCGTTTCTGGTTGATAGATTGTAGCCGTCAGATCTGAATCCTACGTGTAGAAGCAGTTCACTTAACGAAGAGGTATGGACAGATCTGAGCCGCGCAACGTTAGTTAGATCCAACGGCTGCAGAGCTTGATCCGGTGCGAACCGGTACGCGCCAGTGACGCTGCGACACGTGGCTAGGGTTAATTCAAAAACAGAAATTTGAATCAGATTTAGATCCAAACTTTAAACCGCTATAACTTTTGAATGCCACGTTAGAATTTTACAAACTTTATACCGTTGGATTCAGTGAAACAAGACATTTCTGAATATCCAATTTGTTTAACAAATAGTAACAGTTAAAATGACTTTATTTGTAGAACATGTTTAGGGCTATTTTAAGTATAGATTTATTTTGGTAAATTGTATTGGTGCCAAATAAGTTTAGTTGGCAAACTTGTGACTTGTTAAGTTTCTGTAAACATGTGCATGCTTGGTAGTGTTTTCAAAAATCACCACTTAGTAAATTCTTGCATGCATGCATTCATATTATTTTTGATTGAATATAATTATGTGTAATTGTATGCTATAATTTTGTGTAGATTTTGCTAGTGATTGTGATTGTGAAGAGTGCTACTCTCCCCACTACCAAGGCAAGTGATATTTTCATGAATATTTATATCCTATGTTTTGTACTAGCATTAGATATTTTGCTAAGTTTTGCATGCTATTTTTGACTAATGCTAAGTTGGGAAATCCTAAGTAGTGTAGAATGGCAGAATTGCTAGGGAATTTTCCTAAGTTAAGTTACCTTACCATGCTTAGCCTAGCTATTTAGCAAACAAGGGTTGGTGAAAATCTATACATACTATGATGAAAATATTCTAAGTCATGAGACTTATGCTTTTCTAATAAAACAACTAAGTCAAATGAACCTCCTGGGTGGAATGGAAGGATTGGGTTATGTTGAGTGGTTACACAAGGCCATGGACTTGGGTTGTGTATCTCACTTGTGGTATGCCACCCAGGCACAAAGGGATTTGGAGGCCAAGTGTTGAGAAAGCTTACAGTGCAACCACTTGGCAATATGGCTCTGCCTTGATCATATAGGTTGCTAGAACTTAGTCATTTGGACAGTTGGTGGTAGTTGGGATGATAGGTTGGAACGCGTCCATTTGAATAAGGAAAGGCTTCTGAAAGGTCCTGTCTTGGGAAACCAAGTCTGGTGGGGAAAGTGCACAACCTCTGCAGATGGAAAAACCTAAGTACTTAGCCTAGTCCAAGGCAATGGACAACTTGAGCATCAAGACATGGAAGCTACAAGAATCTCATCACTCCAACTTCTAAGTAAAAATTGGTGGGTGAACCAGGGTGAAGGACCCCAATGTCTATTGGTGGTTTCTTGGGAATGTTTTGACAAAGAAAAACTTAGTGATTTCAACTAATAGGTAAAACTTATTTTCAAGCAAAGCAAGCCAAGCTACACTTAGCCAAAATGCATATAGTAATATAGTCCACTTAAAATATACTAAGGTATCACTTGCCAATACTATCCCAAAGTATTGACCCACTGTGGCTGTAACTTGTGATGTTGCAGGTTACTCCGATGATGAATAGGAGTCATGAGTCTACACTCAACATGCTTGCCTGTGGCACATGAAGATGAAGACTTATGTTTATTTACTTATTCCATAAACTCTTGTATTAGGCCTATGGCCTGAGTTGTAAAGACTATGTTTTATCTCTGGAATGAATGTAATAAACGACCTTTGTATCTGTGTACTTCATCTTAAACTGTGGATGCTAGCATTGATCCAGGGACTAGCATTGCAATCACAGGGATCTTTCCTTTATAAAGGAGGGGTCTAACAGATGGTATCAGAGCACTGTGTTGCCTGTAGGATTATGACCCTAGGATTGGAAAACCACTAAGGAAAAGTTTTCAACTACTTCTACACTTGTCTATTCTTCTCGTAAAACTTTTCTAATCTTTTCATTCTCAACTCCCTTTGTAGATGAACTCCATCAACGAAGCCGTGAAGAAAGGACCACTCATGACCATGACCTTGGAGTGTGAAACTGAGTTTCCCAATATTCTCAAGGACCTCATGGTGGCAATGGAAGCACATGGTGCAGCTGTGTACAAGGGCTTTCCAGTGATGGATGAAGGAGTGGAGTATTGGTGGGTGAAACTTCACTTGTACAAGAACAAGGAAGACAACCACAAAGAAAGGGGATTCTGCATGTACACCAACACTACAATGCACACCACATTCTTTGAGTCAGCCAGAGATGCAGCTTGGAGGACTATCAAAGAACTAAGTGCTAGATTCAAGTGCAGAATGATCAACCTCCAAAAAGACTTAGAAAAGGAGAAGGAACTTACCCAAGAGTTGGAAGCCACCAACCAAGAGTTAAGAGGAGATGTTATAGACTTAGTGATGGAATCAAGAGAACAAGATTGGTGGATTGCCTCTAGGAACATTGTGTTTGCTAATAGATCCAATGAGATAGGATTGTAAGGGCACTTCGTTAGTTGGACCACCACTTATCACCTTATTTTCCAAAAATGATACCTTAAATAAGTATGGACCTTGATTGATGTAATGGTTTCATGTATGCATGACTTGTGTGAATTGTGATTCCAAGGATGTGTATGTGATGTTGTCTTTATTTGTCTTAAATTGTGTTGTTCTAACTTTTTCATTTTTATAAATAGATGCCTATTGCCATCAGCACTGTTGAGGAGTTCCAGGTTACTCGTTTTGGTCCCCGTATCATTGAGCTTACCACTTTGCTCGATCTCCCTCTTCCCACCATCACGGTGTACCCACTCACCAAGTTCGAGAGGAAGGACCTCTGGGGCTTCAAGGTGAACCAGCCCGGACGCCAGACTGAGCCTACTACGGAGGCCATCGTCTTCAAGCTGATGCACGACGACAGGGAGAGAGGCATGGAGGTAGTCATGCAGGACCTGATAGGACGACTGTTAGGCCGTCACTCCCGACAGGTTAGGGGCACCCACTTTCACGTCTTCGGAAGACGTGATGTTAATGGAGAGTCCATCGACTTTGAGGACGACTCGAGGGACACGGCAGAGCCGATACGTCTCTACCTCCAGGACTTAGAGACTCTTCTCAGGCACGTAGACACGGACAGGACGAACATCATGCTCGGAAATGACGAGCTTCAGGTGCAGCTTCGCGAGAAGGACAAGCTTTTTGCGCAGCAGGATGAGATGATCAAGGAAATGGAGACAAAGTTCGAGGCCCAGGACCGTAAGTTCAAGAGTCAGGAGAAACACGTCCAGGATAGGAACAAGAAAATCCGGGACATGACCGAGGAACTGAAGTCCAAGGATTTCGAGCTAGAGCAGCAGCAGATGGTTATTGAGAGGCTTCGCTCCTAGAAGAGGGCTCTCAAGGCCAAGGTCGATTCCTTGACCACTACGATTGAGGAGAACAAGACCGCGATGGAGAACGCAGGTCTTACCTTCGTCGAGGAGGAGATTGATGCTGATGAGTAGACTTGACTACTCGTTTATCTTTTATATTCGTACTCGTTATTTGTGAACTCGTTATTGGACCATCCGACATGTGGATGGCTTGCCACTTGTGTGTTTTATTTCATGAACTTATCATCTGGTTGTTGAGTTTTTATTCTTATGTTGCATGTTATATGTTTGCTTGTGATGTAATGTGCATGATAACATCTATGGGTATCTCATTCTTATCTCTATTTGAACAAACCACAGATGCCTCCCCGTCGCGCAAACCCCAACCCCAACAACATCACCCCGGAAATGCAACAAATGATGAACGCGCAAACACAACTTATGCAAATGATGACGACATTCATTCAAAACCAGAATAACAACAACAACAACAACAACCCCAATAACAACAACAACAACAACAACAACAACAACAACCCACCAGGTTTTGATATGCTCACCAGATTTCTGCGATTGAGGCCAGCAAAGTTTTCGGGAACAACTGATCCCATGGTGGACAATGACTGGCTACGTTCCGTGAACAAGGACTTAGTGACCGTGGGCTGCACGGATGCTGAAAAAGTCAGGTTTGCAGCACATCTGTTGGAAGGACCAGCCGCCACATGGTTGGATAACTTCCAAATCACCACTCCTATTGATGAGGTGACTTGGGCTATCTTTGAAGATGGTTTCCGCACTGCTCATATCTCATCAGGAATGATGAGTCTGAAAAAGAAGGAGTTTCACAACCTAAAGTAGCGCCACCGCAGCGTGGTAGAATACATAGAAGAGTTCAACAATCTGGCGCGCTATGCACCGGATGAGGTTGACACGGATGCCAAAAGAAAGGAAAAGTTTCTGGAAGGCTTGAACGATGAGCTGAATCTGCAGCTGTCTGTGGCATATGTTCCAACTTACCAGTCTCTGTGTGACAAGGCTGCTATTTTGGAGAATAAAATGAAGCAAGTAAAGAGTAGGAAGAGGAAACACTCCGACAAGCACAGCTCTGGATCGTCCCACAAACGATCTCACTATGATGACAGTGGCAGCTCAGGATCCCATAAGCATGGGAAATTCAGCAAGCACCACAACCACAACCGTCATGACAACAAGCATCACCGCAGTCATGACAATGACAAGTACAAGAACCACAAGGGTGGACATAAGAGCCACTATAGTGGAAATGGTAGTGGAAGTGGAAGCCAGCCTCCTAAAAAGGACATCAGTCAGGTTGAGTGCTTCAAGTGCAAGAAGCTGGGACATTATGCTAATGAGTGCCCTGAGAAGAAAGTTGAAGGACCTAATAAGCCAAATCCTTTTCAGAAAGGACAGGTTAATCACATCAATGTGGAGGAGGTCTATGAGGAGCCTGATGCCGTTGCTGGTAAGTTCAGACTCAATTACATTTCAGCATTTGTACTCTTTGATACCGGTGCATCTCATTCATTCATATCAAAGGCATTTGTTGAAAGAAATGAACTACCGGTAGAAACCATTGGGTGTCCTATAAGAGTAAGTTCTCCGGGTGGAGAAATGATAGTAAACTCAGGATGTCATGACTTAGTCATAGAGTTTGGAAAACATAAGTTTCCGGTGAACCTAATAATTCTGAATTCCCAAGGATTAGATGTGATTTTGGGAATGGATTGGATGGCTAAGTATGAGGGAATATTAGATTGTGCCAATCGTACGGTTACACTCACAACCCCAGAAGGAAAAAGAATAAAATTCAAGTCAAACTTTGAATCCAAAGGAAGTAAGCTAAATTCTCTTAAGGGGGTTAGCATGGATAGTGTACCAATTGTATGTGAGTATCCGGATGTGTTTCCGGAAGAGTTGCCAGGAATGCCACCGGATAGAGATGTGGAGTTTTTGATAGATTTGGTACCAGGTTCTGGACCTATAGCAAAAAGACCGTACAAAATGTCAGTTGATGAACTGAAAGAGCTCAAGAAGCAACTAGGGGAACAGTTGCAGAAAGGGTTTATTCAACCAAGTTCTTCATCTTGGGGAGCCCCAGTATTGTTCGTGGAGAAGAAGGATAGAACACAAAGATTATGCATTGACTACCGTTCTCTCAACGAGGTGACCATCAAGAACAAATATCCTTTGCCAAGAATCAACGACTTGTTTGATCAGTTAGAAGGAGCATGTGTGTTCTCCAAGATTGACCTTCAGTCAGGCTACTTTCAACTCAAGATAAGAGAGCAAGACATACCTAAAACAGCATTCACCACAAGGTATGGATTGTATGAGTACACTGTGATGCCTTTCGGGTTAACCAACGCTCCAGCATACTTCATGAATATGATGAACAAAGTATTCATGGAATTTCTCGACAAGTTTGTTGTCGTTTTCATCGATGACATCTTGGTCTACTCCAAGAGCAAGGAACAACATGAAAGACACTTACGCTTGATACTTGAGAAACTGAGGGAACATAAACTTTATGCCAAATTCAGCAAGTGTGAGTTCTGGTTAAAGGAAGTTGGTTTTCTTGGTCATGTTATGACAAAGGATGGTGTGGCAGTTGATCCTGCTAAGGTTTCAGCTGTGACAGAATGGGAATCTCCCAAGAATGTGAAAGAAGTTCGTAGTTTCCTCGGCTTAGCAGGTTACTACAGAAGGTTCATTGAAAATTTCTCGAAGGTTGCTAAGCCAATGACAGAATTGTTAAAGAAGGACAAGAAATTTGCTTGGTCTGAAGGTTGCGAAGTCAGCTTCCAAGAGTTGAAGAAGAGACTTGTGACAGCACCAGTTCTATGTCTGCCAGATTTGGAAAAGGATTTCCAGGTATATTGTGATGCTTCTCATCAAGGTTTAGGTGCCGTACTTATGCAAGATGGTAAAGTCGTAGCCTATGCTTCGAGACAACTCAAAACTCATGAAGTAAACTATCCTACTCATGATTTGGAGTTGGCCTCTGTCGTCCATGCGCTCAAAACATGGAGACATTACCTTTTGGGAAAACGATGTGAAGTGTTCACTGATCATAAGAGTTTGAAGTATATCTTCACCCAGAAGGAAATCAACATGAGACAAAGAAGATGGCTAGAGCTTATCAAGGATTACGACTTAAGTTTGCAATACCACCCCGGTAAAGCGAATGTAGTAGCAGATGCTCTAAGTCGTAAGACGTTTGTAAATGGCCTTACCAAAGGAGAATTGCCAGATGACTTGTGTAAGCAATTCAAAGAACTCAGATTGGAGATTGTGCCTGAAGGACATCTCATGTCTTTGGATGTTCAACCCACTTTGTTGGACAAGATCCGAGAAGCTCAGAAGACTGATAAGGAAATCGAAAGGATTAAGGAAAATATTAGTCTAAGGAAAGCTAAGAGTTTCCATATAGACGAACAAGGAACTTTATGGCACGGGAAACGTATTTGTGTTCCACAAGACACGGAGTTGCGGAAACTGATCCTACAAGAAGCCCACAACTCTCCGTATTCTATTCACCCAGGAAACACCAAGATGTATGTGGATATGAAAGAAAGATTTTGGTGGAACAATCTAAAAAGGGACATCGCCGAGCATATTGCTTCGTGTGATGTGTGTAGCAGAGTAAAAGCGGAGCATCAGAAACCAGCGGGTTTGCTTCAACCACTGCCTATTCCTGAATGGAAGTGGGAAAATATTGGTATGGATTTCATTACCGGATTACCAAGGACAAGGTCAGGGTATGATTCCATATGGGTAGTAGTGGATCGCCTAACTAAAGTGGCTCATTTTATACCCGTGAAGACAACTTATACAAGTGCCAAGTTAGCAAAGATCTACATGAGCAGAATTATATGCCTTCACGGTGTGCCTAAGAGTATTGTGTCAGATAGAGGAACTCAGTTCACTTCTCACTTTTGGAGACAACTTCATGAATCCTTAGGAACGAGGTTGGAGTTCAGCACTGCTTTTCATCCTCAAACTGATGGACAAACGGAAAGGACTAATCAGATTCTTGAAGACATGTTGAGGACATGTGCCCTAGACTATGGAGCAAGTTGGGATGAAAGTTTGCCTTACGCAGAGTTCTCTTACAACAACAGTCATCAATCTAGTATTGGAATGGCACCATTTGAGTTACTCTACGGAAGGAAGTGTACCACCCCGTTGCTATGGAATGGTGTGGGAGAAAGAAGCTTATTTGGACCTGATCTTATCAAAGACGCCGAAGAGAAAGTCAAATTGGTTAAGGACAGATTGAAGGTAGCACAGTCCCGACAGAAAAGCTATGCGGATTCTAAGCGTAGAGAAGTCACCTACGAAGTTGGAGATAGAGCTTATCTTAGAGTATCACCACTTCGTGGAGTGAAAAGGTTTGGAGTCAAAGGAAAGTTGGCACCAAGATATGTTGGGCCATTCAAGATTCTAAGTCGCAAGGGAGAAGTTGCATATGAAGTTGAATTGCCAGAGTCTCTGTCAGCTGTCCATAATGTGTTTCATGTGAGTCAGCTTAAGAAATGTCACCCAGAAATGGAAGAATCTTCTCTGAAGGATACCATACCATTGGAAGAAGTTCAACTAGAAAGTGATCTTACCTATGAGGAAAAGCTTGTCAAGATTCTTTAGACCGCAGAAAGGGTCACAAGGACTAAGACTATCAAGTTTTGCAAGGTGCAATGGAATCATCATTCCGAAGAGGAAGCAACATGGGAGAGAGAAGATGATCTTCGGAAAGACCACCCTCACCTATTTGCTAGCCAATCCGAATCTCGAGGGCGAGATTCACCTTAAGGGGGTTAGATTTGTAACATCCCAAAAATCATAATTTCAAAGTCTGCATATCATTCATGCATGCATATAGATTTGAGATCAAATTTCAAACTCATTTCAGAAAAACAGAAGCACTTGGTGCTATGATTTTATGTGAACAGATTTAAATCAAATTGGTATTCCCATTTGAAAGTTTGATTGTTTATAAAACCAAGTTGGTTGCCTTCTATGAAGATAAGTTTAGGTGTAAATTTTGAACCAAGTTTTCAAATTGGGAAATAGGTTCAAAAACCAATTTTCAATTTTTTTGCAAACCAAATACTAAGTCTCTGTTATTTTGATTCTCCAAGCTTGACCAAGCCCTTGCAAAGCAACCACATGTTTTAGTGCTTATATTTGAGACCACTGCTCACTGCAAAAATTCCAAGGAAATTTGAATTCAAATGGAACTTGAATTCATTTGAAAATTTATTTCAGAAAATCGAAATAGAAAAGAAAAAGAATTAAACAAAGGAAAAAGGCCGCGCGCCAGGTTTTAGGCCCAGCATCAAATCGAGCCCAACAAGCCCACCCGGGGGTTCCCTTTTCCTCTCGCACGCGCCAGCGCACCCAGACGGTCACTGACAATTGGACCCCACCCTCACTTCGCGCACATCGCTGACGAGCGGGCCCTGCCCACACTGTCCTCGTCTTCCCCAGACCACGCTCGCGACCACGTCGCAGCGGCAGTCATGGCCGGTAATGGCGCGGCGTAAATGGGCATTAATCCGCGAGCGTTTCCTGTCGCACCCGAGCCTATTTAACCCTCTCTGCCTCGCAAGCATTTTCCCCCAAACACCTCGCTCACTCCGCCACCAGGCTGCGCGCAATTGCATTCGAAGCTCCGCAGAACCGACGACTCCGGCGACCGATTCCGGTGAGCCTCGACCGCCCCCCTCTCTCGTTCAAACGAGGATGCTCAGCACGTTCTTACGCACCTGCTGACACATTTCTTTTGCCCGCTCGTGACCCAGGTCATCGTCTCCGTCCACGACCGAAACCATCTGCGCCGCCGCTTGACTCCGGCGACCAATTCAGGTAAAACCCGAGCGCCCCTTGCCCCCTCTTCCACGCGAGTTTGTTCGCCTGCGTTTTGCGCAACTCCTGATGCCTCTGGCTCGTGTTAGGGCGACGCCAAACCTTGGCAAGCACCACGTCTGCAAGCGACCGACGCCGCCCGTTACTCCGACAAGCTCCTGAAGTCGTGCCAGCGCGCCCCTTCGCAAACCAACACCACCTCGAGCTTCGGCACGCCACCGCGGTTCTGGTAAGCACCTTCTTGTTTCCCCAGACGATCTAGAGCGCCGGCGCCACCGTAGTCAGACGCGCCACCGCCGGTCAACACCGCCAGCGCCGCCCGTTTCTGGTTGATAGATTGTAGCCGTCAGATCTGAATCCTACGTGTAGAAGCAGTTCACTTAACGAAGAGGTATGGACAGATCTGAGCCGCGCAACGTTAGTTAGATCCAACGGCTGCAGAGCTCAATCCGGTGCGAACAGGTACGCGCCAGTGACGCTGCGACACGTGGCTAGGGTTAATTCAAAAACAGAAATTTGAATCAGATTTAGATCCAAACTTTAAACCGCTATAACTTTTAAATGCCACGTTAGAATTTTACAAACTTTATACCGTTGGATTCAGTGAAACAAGACCTTTCTGAATATCCAATTTGTTTAACAAATAGTAACAGTTAAAATGACTTTATTTGTAGAACATGTTTAGGGCTATTTTAAGTATAGATTTATTTTGGTAAATTGTATTGGTGCCAAATAAGTTTAGTTGGCAAACTTGTGACTTGTTAAGTTTCTGTAAACATGTGCATGCTTGGTAGTGTTTTCAAAAATCACCACTTAGTAAATTCTTGCATGCATGCATTCATATTATTTTTGATTGAATATAATTATGTGTAATTGTATGCTATAATTTTGTGTAGATTTTGCTAGTGATTGTGATTGTGAAGAGTTCTACTCTCCCCACTACCAAGGCAAGTGATATTTTCATGAATATTTATATCCTATGTTTTGTACTAGCATTAGATATTTTGCTAAGTTTTGCATGCTATTTTTGACTAATGCTAAGTTGGGAAATCCTAAGTAGTGTAGAATGGCAGAATTGCTAGGGAATTTTCCTAAGTTAAGTTATCTTACCATGCTTAGCCTAGCTATTTAGCAAACAAGGGTTGGTGAAAATCTATACATACTATGATGAAAATATTCTAAGTCATGAGACTTATGCTTTTCTAATAAAACAACTAAGTCAAATGAACCTCCTGGGTGGAATGGAAGGATTGGGTTATGTTGAGTGGTTACACAAGGCCATGGACTTGGGTTGTGTATCTCACTTGTGGTATGCCACCCAGGCACAAAGGGATTTGGAGGCCAAGTGTTGAGAAAGCTTACAGTGCAACCACTTGGCAATATGGCCCTGCCTTGATCATATAGGTTGCTAGAACTTAGTCATTTGGACAGTTGGTGGTAGTTGGGATGATAGGTTGGAACGCGTCCATTTGAATAAGGAAAGGCTTCTGAAAGGTCCTGTCTTGGGAAACCAAGTCTGGTGGGGAAAGTGCACAACCTCTGCAGATGGAAAAACCTAAGTACTTAGCCTAGTCCAAGGCAATGGACAACTTGAGCATCAAGACATGGAAGCTACAAGAATCTCATCACTCCAACTTCTAAGTAAAAATTGGTGGGTGAACCAGGGTGAAGGACCCCAATGTCTATTGGTGGTTTCTTGGGAATGTTTTGACAAAGAAAAACTTAGTGATTTCAACTAATAGGTAAAACTTATTTTCAAGCAAAGCAAGCCAAGCTACACTTAGCCAAAATGCATATAGTAATATAGTCCACTTAAAATATACTAAGGTATCACTTGCCAATACTATCCCAAAGTATTGACCCACTGTGGTTGTAACTTGTGATGTTGCAGGTTACTCCGATGATGAATAGGAGTCATGAGTCTACACTCAACATGCTTGCCTGTGGCACATGAATATGAAGACTTATGTTTATTTACTTATTCCATAAACTCTTGTATTAGGCCTATGGCCTGAGTTGTAAAGACTATGTTTTATCTCTGGAATGAATGTAATAAACGACCTTTGTATCTGTGTACTTCATCTTAAACTGTGGATGCTAGCATTGATCCAGGGACTAGCATTGCAATCACAGGGATCTTTCCTTTATAAAGGAGGGGTCTAACAACAATCCCAGGATTACCATTTTTGCGAGACATAACAGATTTGGATATCACAGTACATCATCCATTACAAACCATACATAAGGTCTTACACAAATAAGGATCCCGTGATCCAGTTCTTAATACAACTCAAACAACGGAATAACGTAAAGATAACGATAGCGTAGGCGAAGCTCCATCTTCAGGGTCACAGGCAATGCTGACGATGGGAGATGATCCTAGTTGTTGTAACCTTCATGCGGTCCATCATACTGATACTCCTCTTCATAGTCTGGCCACGGGAATAGCCAGGGACAAAGCCATGAGTACTCTTTAAGTACTCGCAAAATAATACTAACAAGTTAAGGGGGGTTTTGTAGTAGGACACTAGGCTCTAAGGTTGTTTTGCAAAAAGCCAGATTTACCTCTACTCAGTTCAGAAGCAAAGAAAACTAGTTGAAAGTTTTATAACACCTAAGTGGGAATTTGAATTTCATATCACAACTCTGTTGTGGTCAAGTCAAAGTCATAATTCATTTCACAAGTCATTTTGAAAACATCTGACGGGGGAACAGTATGGCCACTCCAACTGTCCATAACCGCGGACGCGGCTATTCGAATAGTTTGACACTCTGCAGAGATTGTACACTTCCACCACAACATTCGATACATCCGTCAGGAACAATCCTGAATTCACCATACTCAGTATGCGTATAATCAATCCTAACCTTTCAATTAGACGCCCTAGTATAGGCACCTCTCCTGTGAGTTTGGCCTCCCAACCATGACCAACTGTCATCTTGGGTACTGCACAGGTGGACAATCTTCACAAGGTAGCCTAAGCTCAGACCTTGGCCACGAGGGAACCCATACTAAGGTATATAAATTTCCAGTCAAGCCCTACCCAATTTTCGGGTATTGTGGTTGTACGGAAAAATTGGAATGGTATCGCATCCAGACAACCATCAGTTTTATAAAGGGCTATGGCTCATGCCTCAACATTTTCATGATCAAAATCATCTGGTGTTCGGAAACACATGTCAAAACATTTTAGTAGAATGACTCATCATTCTTAGGTTTTCATAACCATTTTCACCAAGTATTCCCATCTAAGGTTGATCAAGTTTTATACTTAGCACTAGCATCTACAAGTGGTGGTAAATACTAATGAGGGGTGGTAAACAAGTGGGGATTTGCTAAGTTTAATCTCATGCCTTAGGATGACATCAAGATTATCTAACTTAGGCCAAATTTTATGCTCTTTATGCTACCTTTGGTTATCTTTCTAGAAACTACAAGTCACCATGTAAACTCTAAGAGAAATATTTAATAAAGAAAATAAAGTACTTGAGCTTGCAAGTAAAACTAGGATTGGGCATCATCAAATGTATCTAACCAAGCATGGTTAATGCAATGCATAGATTCTCTAACTTTCATAGTGGCAAGGGTTAGCTTGCAAGGTTTCAAGTATTGGCTTGCCTTGAGTAGAGCAGTGGTTGAAGTTCTCCTCGACTTCTTCCTCGTAGTATCCTCCTTCCTCCTCGTATCCTTGGTCGGTACTAGCGTCTATAAATAAATATGAGGTACACAATCACCAAACAATACTTAACTATTTCTAATCATCACCAAAAAATTCATATTAGATGATCTAGCATCATCACTATTATCACATGGATTAAAGCACTTGTCTTATTTCTTTTATTTGAGAAAAGTAATTTCTACTCATTGAAAAACTACTTAAGATTTAATATCCTCCAACTCAAACATGGGATCATGTTGACACATGTCATCACCACATATTTCAGTACATTAGAATGTGATTTAAAGTGGTGTCACAAGTTAATAAGGTTTAACCTTTTTATTTTAATTAACTAAAGTGATTAGAAATCCTAGGTGGCATTCTTTTATTACTTGAACATTATTTCTGTAAGTACACCTATATATTTTTATATATTCTGAAAGGTATGATCAAATATGATTTTTGAGAGTTGGAATCAACTCAAAAGCTCTTATGGTTGAATTTTGAAAAATGTTTGAATGCAGAAAAGCTTCTGCCTTGTTATTTTTACCATGGTTGATCTATAACTCCAAATGATTTTAATCCAACGGGCTTGGATTAAGAATTTCAGTACCTTTCTAACAAAATTGGTTTCATGCATTTTGGTTCAGTGAATCAAGCTGGGTTGATTTTTGAATATAGGTACAAAACTGTGTTTGAAATTAAATGAATAAAGCTTAATTTGAATTGTTGGGTCGCGCGGGATGTTTAACTGGGCCGGCCCACTATGCACAACGCGTACGCGGGATGGTTAAGTGGCTGTCCCCCCGCGATAGTGAGACGGGGAGGGGCGAAGCGGTATGGGGCAGTGTGAACTGCACGATCTAACTCTAATGGAACGACTACGGTTCATCATCCACGTCGGGCAGCGCCGGCGAGGCAGAACCCTAACGCGGCAGGTGGGGGTTGTGGGAGGCTCACCGGGGCTCAGGCGAGGGTCGGCGACAGGGGCGAATGACGAAGTCAATGATGACGGTTCTCCTGGTACCGGCAGCTCCTCCTGGGGCGGCTCCAATCGACGGCTCCCTTCTTCTCCAGCAACGGCGGTCTCCGGCCAAATTCTGGCGATGCGTTGCTCGCCTTGCTCCAGGAGTGAGGTAGGGTGCTTCTGGGTGAGAGGGGAGTGAACTAGTGTGGCAAATTCGTGCTGGGGAGGGCTCCTTTTATAGGCGAGCGAGAGGGGCAGCACGGCATGGGCTGAGGTCGTCGGAGGCAACGGTACAGGCAGCTACTAGCATGGGCGACGGTAGGGGGAGGTGCTGTGCTCCCTGGCGAAGCTAAACGGCGTGGTGGCGAGGCGTGGGGCGGTGCTGATCAGTCAGAACGTCGCGGTGCTCTGAGCGGGTCCGACGGCATTTTTAAGGTCGCACATCGTGCGTGGTCCGCGCGATGGTGAACGGGCACGTCTGTGGGGTTGCTGGGGTGCTGTTGATCATCCATGCAAGCGGCGAGGGCGACGCGCGGTCTGTGGGTGCTGGTCGAGCATGGCGCACTGGCGCGCTCTCGGCTTGCACGCAGAGAGGTTTGGCATGGGCGTGTCGTGTGGTCCAGGGGCTGGCATTGCTCGGGCCTGGGACAGAGAGTGGCGGTGGACGGTGGGGTGCTTGCTAGACATGCTGGCTAGTTGTAGCATCCCAGTTGTCTAACACCTGTAATGCTACTTGTTCTAGTAATAAAAAGGGCCACTTCCTACATATAATTGTTGCATCATCATCATATCATGCTCATGTCATCATGCCACCTTGCATTTGAGCATCATATAAAACCCCTTCTTGTTTGGTTCTTATCTCATGTGCATTATTAATTGTAGTTGCCTCTTGATATTGTATTTGGTTCTTGATAAATTGTTAAATGCCCAAGTTGATTTGGGGGCATATCTCTTAATAACTCCACCACCTTTCTTTCACCACCTTATAATTCCACCATCCAATTAATATGAGCTTGGCATTTTATTTGAGTTTACCTCTAGCTCATGTTGGTTGGTTGGATTCCACCCATAATCTTATGCTTGGCCTTTGCCCACCTTTTGGGAATGCAAGGAATAATGCCACATGATTTTGTGTTGTTTTCACAATATAGCTTCATGGCAATTATTGTTTGCATGGGCCATGCAAGTGCCACCTTTTTTCTTGACTTTGGAATGTTTTTGGCTTTGCTTGCATGGATCACCTCTCCTTTGCTTAGACTTGTTTTGCCTTGTAGAATCCTTCATCACACCATCTACCTCTCTCTCTCCCTCTCTCTCTCTTTGTCTTGTCTTGATTTTGTTTGAACTTGTCTAGAACATGCATGATCAAGTCAAGTACCATTCCATCTTATCCTTCTCTCTCTCTTATCATCTATCCTAGTCCTCTCTAACACCTACCCCATGCCCCATAACCATCCTAGCTAAAAACCCTAAACCACACCTATTCTAAACAAGACCCAAAGTGCCCCTCTTTCTCTCCTCTCTAGCCGAGCCAATCCTCTAAAACCTAGCCCTAGCATGGCCCACCTGTGCACCATGTCCCCTAGCTACCCCAACCCAAACAACCGAGGCCACCCTCCACACTAACCCTAGGCCGAGCCATGCCCCCTCTTTCTCCTACCCTAGCTCCAACCCTACCCTAGCCCGAGCCTCCTCTCTCTCTGCATGGTGTGCCCCACCCGAACCTGGCCTGCCCTGCCCCACCTGGAAGCCTCCCCTACCTGCCCCTGCCCTGCCTGGCCGAACCGAGCACGTGAGGAGGTGGAGAAAAGGTGGCCGAGGCCACCTTTATCCCCAGTTGCTCCCACACGGCAACCACGGCACCCCCTCCCCCTCTGGCCTTATCTACCCCCTCTCTCAACCTCCCCTGCACCCCAGATCCATCCCAGAGGCCTCGCCTCCCCTCTTCCCTCACCCTCGCCACCGTCTACCCCTGAGCGCCGGCCACCGTCGGTTTCCGTTTGTCGTCATCGATCCAGGAGGCGCAGGTGGGAGAGAGCGTGTCGGCGTGGTCGCGTAGGACCTCTGCGTCGCCCCCGTACCCAGCCGCGAGGAGGAGACGCCCCCAGGAGCCTGGACCCCGACGTGACCCGACGAACCCTAGCTGCTCAGTACTCCTGCCCCGTCGTCGATCGCCTGCGCCTCGAGCCAAACCACCGCCACCGACAGCCTCGCGGTGAGCCCCTCTTCCTCCCTGACACGGTCCGCCTCGCCGCGCCGCCCTAGATTCGCCGGACGTTTCGTCGTGCACCCTCTGTGCGCCGGCGTCGCGCTCGGTCCGCCTCGCTGTAGCGTCGCAGAAGCCCTAGCTAGGCCGCGCCCACCTCTCCGTCACCTAGCCCACGCCACCGCAGCGGTAGCCGTTACCGCGCGCGAGCCCCAGGTCGGGAGATCGATCCCCGCCCGCGCCGCGCCGCGCTGCGTCTGTCCGCGCGCGTGCAGAGAGAAGATCCACAGTGCGCGCCTGACGTTTTGCACAAACCCCCCCCCCCCAAACCTTTTTCTCAACCCGCGCTCCCTCTGTCCCCACCTGTCTGTGCCTCGAGCCGTTTTGCAAAAAGGATCCTCGCTTATTAAGTTTTCCACCCGCGGTCCCTCCTTCCCCGCCTGTCAGCCGCTGCCGTTGCCCCACTGGCACGTGGGCCCGCGAACCCCTGTCCCCACCTGGCAGCCTCAGTGGCTGGCAGCAGCCGCGGTGTCCACCAGTTCTCTGCGCGCGTGGGCCTGTGCCGGCTCTGGCCCACCTGTAAGCGTCTGTAGATAGATTAGACTGAGTATAAAAAGGTTTTCCTGGATCTGTTTAAATTCAAATCTTTTTCTAATTATTTAAAATTCAAATATAATTCTGTTTTAAATAACTTTTCGAATATTGATCCAAATAATACAAATGATATATGTTTTTGAATCAGAAAAATGTGAGGATTTCAAATATGCCATTCAAATTACCTTTTGCTTATTTAAAATTCCAAGTTGTTTAAATTACAACAAATGCCACTGGAACTTAAATAATTAATAACTTTTGATCTATAACTCCGAATTTAACAAATGATATGTCTAAAATGATCAGCTTGACGAGACCTTTCCGTTTATGCTATCTATGACTTCAATTGCAGCATGCATCATATAAATATAAAGTATGCAGCAACTATTAAGACAATAAAATGTGGCCAAACCTTAATAAAATGACTTGTTCTTGTGCTCTACACCTCACCCATGCCATGCTACTTTATTGCCATGCAACTTGTGCATCATTCATCATGGCATGATTGTTTGCTTGACGCATCTTATTCATATGCTTGTGCTCTATATTCATTTTGGCCTTGTTTGTTTGGTTTTTCTTGGATAGACTCTGAGCAGGGGCATTATCAAGAGAACCAGGAGCACTACCCAGATCCGTCTCTCGCTTCCACCGAGCTGCCAGGCAAGCACTACCACATGCTTGCATACATACAGTACCTATTGCCTCTATCTTATTCTTGCATCATTGAGTCACGATTGCATTAAACTGAATCCCAAGTATTGCATAGCCTTTACTTTTAAACCCCACCAAGCCTGTACCTCCATCCCATGAGCCATTACTACAGGAGTTGTTTGAGCCATGCGAGTCGTAGAACAGCATGTGTAGGGTTTGTGAGTGTCTGATGGATAACGAGGTACCTAAACAACTTAACCTGAGTAGTAATGGGACAACTAATGAAAGTGGCACCGGTGAGCAATATCTGCTATTTGGTTTTTCCTGCTCACTTGTGTCCCGTAAGACCCCGAGTACTTGATTCCTGTTCCAAGATTTATCGCGCTATCCACATCCGGGAGGTATATGGGACCCCCCTGAGCCAGAGCTTGATTCCGTCTTATTTCTTGGGGCCACAAACTAGTTTGAGGTTTTATTTACTATCCTGTACTTATGCCATGCTACTGTCTATTTACGATTGTGCGAGGAGCACCTGTACTGTTTAGGATTGGGACACGTTTTCGCGGTATCGACAAGCCCAGCCACACTTTCGGGTTCCCAGTCGCTTACAGCCGTCCACCCAAACCTTGAGTCCGTCTCGGAGCCGGCCGGCTTCGTTGCGGGTCTACTTTAAGGGGTGGCCCCCTGAAATATTTCTGAATCCTATGATTGCTTTGTCGTGAAAGCCTCGTTGGGTTTTGATTTGGTTTTTCCGAGGTTGATCGAGTGTGTGTTGCTATTGGTGCACCCCGGCCGGGTAAAACTTTCTGAAAGCCGTGTCCGCGGTTATGGACGACTTGGAGCACAGTTTCTCGACCATAGACAAGCAAAACTAAAGTACCGCTTTTAATTTGACTAAGTAATTGACTAGTAAATAGTGCAACACTCATGGAATGGTTAATAAAATTGCCAACGGATGGGGAGGTTGTTCGTCCGCTTCCTCGTCGATAAGCGAGGAGGAGGATGGATCTGGTGATATTACTGTTATAACTGTTGCCATTAATTCACGGACATCCGTCTATCACTGGTTAGGCGGATGGTTAGCGTTTATCTATAGAACTGCTAGGGTTTATCTTTTGCTGCAATTGCGTCACCCCAGGTTGTGTCCCCTTTAGAGGCATAAAGACTTGCTGAGTACCCTTAGGGTCTCACACGATAAATTATTGGTTCAGATGAACAGGTACCCTCGCAGGACGGATACTGGGTGGAAGAGGCTGATGATGTTGGCAACGATCGTTCGGTGTAGAGATTCCGGGAACGGGGATCCGTGAGATCCGTGGGCGGGATGTGCTTATTTCCATGGCATCTTATGCCGATTTGCTTCTTATCCGTACTCGGACTTGTTTTGCCGCTTCCGCTTGATACTCTGATGTGTGTTGTATGAGGAGTTATCCTAAACTATAGATTTATTCAGGATATTTGAATCTTGCCGTATGGCGTTGCTATATTTCCTTTCTTTTTAGATGGTATGGCTCTGATGTACTCTTGTATGGTGGCTTGCATACATACTCATTTGTGTATGTATTTGATCCCTTCGCCTGCCGATTACGCCGCCCGTACAGGTCCCGATGAATTGGAAGTGGTTGGGACGGCCGAAAGGTCTACCCGTGAGTGGCTTTTGGGGCCCCACCGTACTATTTCAACCACTACCGTTCATCCAGGCTTGTAGCTAGGAGCGTAATTCACCGAGGTAGTTACAATTGGTATCAGAGCCATCCCGACCTTCAGGGTCTCAGCCAAACGGTCGTTGTCAGTCTAGCAAATATTTTGGTAGTTATGTATACTAGGGAAAAACAAAACGCGAGAGTAGGACTGCTTCCATTTTTCTTCTTAACCACCCACCCACCCTATTCTGGTAAGGAAGTGCAACGTTTTCAATCCTCTTCTAAAAATTCAAACTAGGATTCACGTGTTCTGGGTTTCCGTAGTACCATAGGTTGTGTGTGTGTGTGTAATCCCTTGTCTATCTGTTGCATCCAAGTTGTTATCTAATCAGCCTTTGGTTATCAACTGTTGGTACATTCCATACCGACAGGCTTTTGCAAACCGACGCAATCTGTCTTACTCCTTGTATCCGACGCTATCTTGTTTGGGGTGTTCGTTTCCGTAGTTACCAATCTGTAGGTTCAACGTGATAAGAAGGGGTTAGGATATGTGTTCCACTTGTTCATGTGCGAGGTAATGATTTGAGTGCGGGATGGAGTCGCGACCATACCACTACTTTTATCATTCGCTTTTGTATATTGAATCGGTAGAGTCACTAATCTTAATTCGTTAAGTAATTTTGCGCATCTATTGGTATTTTAATGCCGAAATTTGTGGAAAAAATTTTCTTTGATATATTTGTGTACCACACTCCTTTTCAGTCGTGTGCGATATGCTTAATATCTTTTAGGTGCTTTGAAATTTGTTGATATTTTAATATCATCTTAGTAAATTGTATCCTTAATCTTGGTTAATTCCATCTTGGTACTATTTTGGATTATTATTATTCTCCATTATAGTACTGACTTGTGTTTTATATCAATCTCAGGATGGCTCCACCACGCCGTTCAGATGAGGACATACCACCAGAGCTTGGGGCCGCATTGTCAAACATAGCTAATGCCTTGGCAGCGATGCAGCAGAACCAGCAGCGCTTGGAAGAAAGCGTCAGAAGAAATGAGTTTGCTCCACTCCCTCCACCTCCCAAGCGAGGAGACATCAAGAGATTCCTGAAATTCAACCCTCGTCAGTTTGATGTTTCCGATCGGCCGCTGGATGCCGATGATTGGTTACGTGAGACGTCAAGGCTTCTTGAGACTGCTGATGTTCCTGAGCAGGAGTGGGTAAAGTGTGCTACTCACCTTCTAAAGGGAGATGCAGCTCTCTGGTGGGAAAATTACTTGAAGGCAAGCTGCACTGGTTTTCAGCCTACCTGGGGACAGTTCTCTGGAGCGTTCAAAGAGCAATTCCTGTCAGAGATTGTCATGGAAAGGATGAAGGAAGCTTTTCTCAACCTTAAGCAGGGAAATGATAATGTCAACACCTACATCAGGAACTTCATGAATCTATCTCGTTATGGTGGCGATGAGGTATCTGATGACAAGAAGAAGCAGAAGAGGTTCAGGCAAGGGCTCAATGCGTCGATCAAGTATGCAATTACACATGCAAGACCGGCATCTTTCCTGGAACTACAGCACACAGCTTTGCAAGAGGAGGCAAGTCGGCAAGTGTTCGAGGAGTCCAAGAAACACAGCAGGGATGCATCAAGCTCTTCGGTTATGGCAGCTCCTTCTAAGCGGTGTGTCTGGGTTCCTAACACCCCACCGTCGCTCCCGGCTTCACCAAGACCTGCAAGCTACGCGTCAAGGCCACCAAACTTCACCACTGCGGCTCCCAGGGGCTACAACAACAACTACCCGGGAGCGCCTGGCGGAGTCCCTGGCTACTCTGCTCCACGTCCACATGGTGCTTGTTTCACATGTGGAGATCATGGACATCCCAACTGGAACTGTCCGTTGAAGAACAAAGCTCTCCCTCCACCCCCGCCAAGATCTGCAGCAAGCTCTCCTTCGGTTCGTGCACCACCACCTCGGGCTCTCAACATCAACACCAAGCCCGGGTCTGCGGTTGTTCGTGCCAATTGTGTCAACGCCGCTCAAGCTGAGCATGCACCTGGAGTGGTGATGGGTACGCTATCCATTAACTCAGTCCCTGCACGAGTTTTGTTCGATTCTGGTGCATCGCATTCATTTGTTTCTCACAAGTTTGCAAATGAGAATGAGTTAGTTATGGTTCCTCTACTCAAGCGGTTGGTGGTACAATCTCCTGGTTCAAACATGAGGGCTGTTCATATCAGCCATGGCAATCAAATTGAGATTGGTGGCTCTTTGTTCTCGGCTTCCTTAATTGTTCTGGGCAATTCTGACATTGATGTCATCTTGGGCATGGATTGGTTGACGGCAAATGCAGTTGTGATTGATTGTGCTGAACGCTAAGTTTCTTTGAAGATTCCTGAAGGCCATATAGTCTTTTCTCCAAGTCTGACGCCTGCTGTCCAGCTTTTCTCTTTGGCGGCTCTGAATGATGATGCTATGGAAGCTATTCAGAGAGTCCCAGTGGTCTGTGAGTTTCCGAATGTTTTTCCTGAAGAGTTGCCGGGTATGCCTCCGGATCGTGAGGTTGAGTTCGTAATTGAGCTTGAACCTGGAACGGCTCCTATCTCCAAGCGGCCTTATAAAATGGGTCCTGCTGAGTTGGCTGAACTCAAACGACAGCTTGATGAACAAGAGAAGTTGGGTTTCATTCAACACAGTACTTCTTCTTGGGGTAGCCCAACAATCTTTGTGAAGAAGCGTGACAGAACTGATAGACTTTGTGTTGACTACCGGGCTCTCAATGCTAAAACCATCAAGAACAAATATCCCCTTCCGCGGATTAATGATCTTTTTGACCAGCTAGCTGGAGCTGTGGTATTCTCTAAGTTGGACTTGAGGAGTGGTTATCACCAAATCAAGATTCGCAAGGAAGATGTGCCTAAAACAGCTTTCACCACCCGCTATGGCCTGTATGAGTACACGGTGATGTCTTTCGGTCTCACCAACGCTCCTGCTACCTTCTCGAGGCTTATGAACTCGGTCTTCATGGAGTACCTGGATAAGTTCGTTGTGGTCTATATGGATGATATCCTAGTCTATTCCAAGTCTAAGGAAGAGCATGAAGAACACCTGCGGTGTGTCCTAAACAAGCTTCGCGAGAACCGCTTGTATGCAAAGTTCTCAAAGTGTGAGTTTTGGCTACCTGAAGTAACCTATCTTGGTCATGTTATCTCTGCCAAGGGCATTGCAGTCAACCCGGAAACCGTGAAGACAATTGTTGAATGGCTTCCTCCGGTAAATGTAAAAGAAGTGCGGAGTTTCCTCGGTTTGGCTAGTTATTGTCGTCGCTTTGTTCAGAACTTCTCAAAGATAGCGAAGCCTCTTACCGATCTCCTCAAGAAAGGCAAGAAATACCTATGGACTCCTGCGTGTCAAGCAAGTTTTGAGACACTCAAAGAGAAGCTCACTTCCACACCAGTCTTGGTTCCTCCGGATACATCTAAGCCTTTCCAGATATTCTGCGATGCCTCTTTGCAAGGATTGGGTGCGGTCCTTATGCAAGAGAAACAAGTGGTTGCTTATGCCTCTCGACAGTTGAAGACGCATGAGATCAACTATCCCACACATGACCTCGAGCTAGCAGCAGTTGTCTTTGCTTTGAAGCTATGGAGGCACTACTTGCTTGGTAACCGTTGTGAGATGTTTTCTGACCACAAAAGTTTGAAGTATATCTTCACTCAGCCTGATCTCAACCTTCGGCAGAGGAGATGGATTGAAGCAATCAATGACTTTGATTTGACCATCAACTACACACCGGGCAAAGCTAATGTCATGGCAGATGCTCTCAGCCGCAAAGCTTATGTCAATAACCTCATGATGGAAGAGCAGCAGCCCCTCTTGTGCGAGGAATTCCGCCAGCTCAACCTGGAAGTTGTGAAACAAGGGCATCTCCTGAACCTTCGGGCTACTCCTCTCTTGGAAGAAAAGATTCGCTCTCGTCAGCTGGGTGATCCGCACACCAGAAACATCATCGCTAAACTTGAGCTTCCGAAGTATGAGTCCTTCCACGTTGATGATCAAGGCACGCTTTTCTTCGACCACCGGATGTTTGTTCCAAACTACCCGGGTTTGAGAGAGCAAGTTCTCAAGGAGGCGCATGATTCTGTCCTCTCTATCCACCCTGGCAGCACAAAGATGTACATGGACTTGAAAACACAGTATTGGTGGCCTGGTTTGAAACGGTATTGTGCCAAGTATGTCTCGGAGTGTGATGTCTGCCGCAGAGTGAAAGCTGTCCATCAGAAACCTTTTGGTCTTCTACAGCCTTTGAAACCTCCGGAATGGAAATGGGAGAAAGTAGAGATGGACTTCATCACTGGCTTTCCAAGGTCGCAGAAGGGCAACAATGCAATCTTTGTTGTCATCGACAGGCTTTCTAAAGTGGCTCATTTCTTCCCCGTCAAGGAAACAATTTCTGGAATTCAGTTGGCTGAGCTCTATATCAACAGAATTGTCTCTCTGTATGGGGTTCCGCTTGAGATCAGTTCAGACCGTGGGAGCATCTTCACTTCAAAGTTCTGGGAAAGCTTTCAAAATGCTCTGGGAACAAAGTTGAACTTCAGCACTGCTTACCACCCTCAGTCGCAAGGACAAGTGGAAAGGATCAATCAGATTCTGGAGGATATGCTTCGGGCTTGCGTCATCTCTTTTGGCATGAAGTGGGAGGAATGCCTTCCTTATGCTGAATTCTCGTACAACAACAGCTTCCAGAAGAGTCTGAAGATGGCACCATTCGAGGCTCTCTATGGTCGCAAGTGCAGAACTCCGATTGGTTGGTCAGGTGCAGGAGAAAGAATCTGGTTTGGCCCTGATATCGTAACTCAAGCAGAGGAGAAGGTGCATATCATTCTTGAGAACCTAAAGATTGCTCAAAGTCGTCAGAAGAGCAACTATGACAGGAAGCACACGGACATGGTGTATGCCCCTGGTGATCTCGTGTACCTTCGTGTCACTCCCATGAAAGGCACACACCGTTTTGGCATCAAAGGAAAGCTGGCTCCTAGATACATCGGTCCTTTCAAGATTCGTGGTAGAAGAGGAGAAGTCGCTTATGCCCTCGAGCTCCCGGAAAAACTCAAAGTCCATGATGTTTTCCACATCTCTCAGCTCAAGAAGTGCTTCAAAGATCCCGGCAGGACCGTGGATCACGAGCTAATCGATCTCCAAGAAGACCTGTCTTATCAAGAACACCCCACCAAAATCCTTGAGACCGCAGAAAGAAGGACTCGCAACAAGTCCATCAAGTTCTGCAAGGTGCAGTGGTCACACCATTCTGTTGATGAAGCCACTTGGGAGCGTGAAGATGAACTCCGTGCCAACCATCCTTCTCTCTTTGTGTCTTCTTCTTCTTCCTAGAATCTCGGGGCGAGATTCCTGTTAGTGGGGGAGAGTTGTAGCATCCCAGTTGTCTAACACCTGTAATGCTACTTGTTCTAGTAATAAAAAGGGCCACTTCCTACATATAATTGTTGCATCATCATCATATCATGCTCATGTCATCATGCCACCTTGCATTTGAGCATCATATAAAACCCCTTCTTGTTTGGTTCTTATCTCATGTGCATTATTAATTGTAGTTGCCTCTTGATATTGTATTTGGTTCTTGATAAATTGTTAAATGCCCAAGTTGATTTGGGGGCATATCTCTTAATAACTCCACCACCTTTCTTTCACCACCTTATAATTCCACCATCCAATTAATATGAGCTTGGCATTTTATTTGAGTTTACCTCTAGCTCATGTTGGTTGGTTGGATTCCACCCATAATCTTATGCTTGGCCTTTGCCCACCTTTTGGGAATGCAAGGAATAATGCCACATGATTTTGTGTTGTTTTCACAATATAGCTTCATGGCAATTATTGTTTGCATGGGCCATGCAAGTGCCACCTTTTTTCTTGACTTTGGAATGTTTTTGGCTTTGCTTGCATGGATCACCTCTCCTTTGCTTAGACTTGTTTTGCCTTGTAGAATCCTTCATCACACCATCTACCTCTCTCTCTCCCTCTCTCTCTATTTGTCTTGTCTTGATTTTGTTTGAACTTGTCTAGAACATGCATGATCAAGTCAAGTACCATTCCATCTTATCCTTCTCTCTCTCTTATCATCTATCCTAGTCCTCTCTAACACCTACCCCATGCCCCATAACCATCCTAGCTAAAATCCCTAAACCACACCTATTCTAAACAAGACCCAAAGTGCCCCTCTTTCTCTCCTCTCTAGCCGAGCCAATCCTCTAAAACCTAGCCCTAGCATGGCCCACCTGTGCACCATGTCCCCTAGCTACCCCAACCCAAACAACCGAGGCCACCCTCCACACTAACCCTAGGCCGAGCCATGCCCCCTCTTTCTCCTACCCTAGCTCCAACCCTACCCTAGCCCGAGCCTCCTCTCTCTCTGCATGGTGTGCCCCACCCGAACCTGGCCTGCCCTGCCCCACCTGGAAGCCTCCCCTACCTGCCCCTGCCCTGCCTGGCCGAACCGAGCACGTGAGGAGGTGGAGAAAAGGTGGCCGAGGCCACCTTTATCCCCAGCTGCTCCCACACGGCAACCACGGCACCCCCTCCCCCTCTGGCCTTATCTACCCCCTCTCTCAACCTCCCCTGCACCCCAGATCCATCCTAGAGGCCTCGCCTCCCCTCTTCCCTCACCCTCGCCACCGTCTACCCCTGAGCGCCGGCCACCGTCGGTTTCCGTTCGTCGTCATCGATCCAGGAGGCGCAGGTGGGAGAGAGCGTGTCGGCGTGGTCGCGTAGGACCTCTGCGTCGCCCCCGTACCCAGCCGCGAGGAGGAGACGCCCCCAGGAGCCTGGACCCCGACGTGACCCGACGAACCCTAGCTGCTCAGTACTCCTGCCCCGTCGTCGATCGCCTGCGCCTCGAGCCAAACCACCGCCACCGACAGCCTCGCGGTGAGCCCCTCTTCCTCCCTGACACGGTCCGCCTCGCCGCGCCGCCCTAGATTCGCCGGACGTTTCGTCGTGCACCCTCTGTGCGCCGGCGTCGCGCTCGGTCCGCCTCGCTGTAGCGTCGCAGAAGCCCTAGCTAGGCCGCGCCCACCTCTCCGTCACCTAGCCCACGCCACCGCAGCGGTAGCCATTACCGCGCGCGAGCCCCAGGTCGGGAGATCGATCCCCGCCCGCGCCGCGCCGCGCTGCGTCTGTCCGCGCGCGTGCAGAGAGAAGATCCACAGTGCGCGCCTGACGTTTTGCACAACCCCCCCCCCCAAACCTTTTTCTCAACCCGCGCTCCCTCTGTCCCCACTTGTCTGTGCCTCGAGCCGTTTTGCAAAAAGGATCCTCGCTTATTAAGTTTTCCACCCGCGGTCCCTCCTTCCCCGCCTGTCAGCCGCTGCCGTTGCCCCACTGGCACGTGGGCCCGCGAACCCCTGTCCCCACCTGGCAGCCTCAGTGGCTGGCAGCAGCCGCGGTGTCCACCAGTTCTCTGCGCGCGTGGGCCTGTGCCGGCTCTGGCCCACCTGTAAGCGTCTGTAGATAGATTAGACTGAGTATAAAAAGGTTTTCCTGGATCTGTTTAAATTCAAATCTTTTTCTAATTATTTAAAATTCAAATATAATTCTGTTTTAAATAACTTTTCGAATATTGATCCAAATAATACAAATGATATATGTTTTTGAATCAGAAAAATGTGAGGATTTCAAATATGCCATTCAAATTACCTTTTGCTTATTTAAAATTCCAAGTTGTTTAAATTACAACAAATGCCACTGGAACTTAAATAATTAATAACTTTTGATCTATAACTCCGAATTTAACAAATGATATGTCTAAAATGATCAGCTCGACGAGACCTTTCCGTTTATGCTATCTATGACTTCAATTGCAGCATGCATCATATAAATATAAAGTATGCAGCAACTATTAAGACAATAAAATGTGGCCAAACCTTAATAAAATGACTTGTTCTTGTGCTCTACACCTCACCCATGCCATGCTACTTTATTGCCATGCAACTTGTGCATCATTCATCATGGCATGATTGTTTGCTTGACGCATCTTATTCATATGCTTGTGCTCTATATTCATGTTGGCCTTGTTTGTTTGGTTTTTCTCGGATAGACTCTGAGCAGGGGCATTATCAAGAGAACCAGGAGCACTACCCAGATCCGTCTCTCGCTTCCACCGAGCTGCCAGGCAAGCACTACCACATGCTTGCATACATACAGTACCTATTGCCTCTATCTTATTCTTGCATCATTGAGTCACGATTGCATTAAACTGAATCCCAAGTATTGCATAGCCTTTACTTTTAAACCCCACCAAGCCTGTACCTCCATCCCATGAGCCATTACTACAGGAGTTGTTTGAGCCATGCGAGTCGTAGAACAGCATGTGTAGGGTTTGTGAGTGTCTGATGGATAACGAGGTACCTAAACAACTTAACCTGAGTAGTAATGGGACAACTAATGAAAGTGGCACCGGTGAGCAATATCTGCTATTTGGTTTTTCCTGCTCACTTGTGTCCCGTAAGACCCCGAGTACTTGATTCCTGTTCCAAGATTTATCGCGCTATCCACATCCGGGAGGTATATGGGACCCCCCTGAGCCAGAGCTTGATTCCGTCTTATTTCTTGGGGCCACAAACTAGTTTGAGGTTTTATTTACTATCCTGTACTTATGCCATGCTACTGTCTATTTACGATTGTGCGAGGAGCACCTGTACTGTTTAGGATTGGGACACGTTTTCGCGGTATCGACAAGCCCAGCCACACTTTCGGGTTCCCAGTCGCTTACAGCCGTCCACCCAAACCTTGAGTCCGTCTCGGAGCCGGCCGGCTTCGTTGCGGGTCTACTTTAAGGGGTGGCCCCCTGAAATATTTCTGAATCCTGTGATTGCTTTGTCGTGAAAGCCTCGTTGGGTTTTGATTTGGTTTTTCCGAGGTTGATCGAGTGTGTGTTGCTATTGGTGCACCCCGGCCGGGTAAAACTTTCTGAAAGCCGTGTCCGCGGTTATGGACGACTTGGAGCACAGTTTCTCGACCATAGACAAGCAAAACTAAAGTACCGCTTTTAATTTGACTAAGTAATTGACTAGTAAATAGTGCAACACTCATGGAATGGTTAATAAAATTGCCAACGGATGGGGAGGTTGTTCGTCCGCTTCCTCGTCGGTAAGCGAGGAGGAGGATGGATCTGGTGATATTATTGTTATAACTGTTGCCATTAATTCACGGACATCCGTCTATCACTGGTTAGGCGGATGGTTAGCGTTTATCTATAGAACTGCTAGGGTTTATCTTTTGCTGCAATTGCGTCACCCCAGGTTGTGTCCCCTTTAGAGGCATAAAGACTTGCTGAGTACCCTTAGGGTCTCACACGATAAATTATTGGTTCAGATGAACAGGTACCCTCGCAGGACGGATACTAGGTGGAAGAGGCTGATGATGTTGGCAACGATCGTTCGGTGTAGAGATTCCGGGAACGGGGATCCGTGAGATCCGTGGGCGGGATGTGCTTATTTCCATGGCATCTTATGCCGATTTGCTTCTTATCCGTACTCGGACTTGTTTTGCCGCTTCCGCTTGATACTCTGATGTGTGTTGTATGAGGAGTTATCCTAAACTATAGATTTATTCAGGATATTTGAATCTTGCCGTATGGCGTTGCTATATTTCCTTTCTTTTTAGATGGTATGGCTCTGATGTACTCTTGTATGGTGGCTTGCATACATACTCATTTGTGTATGTATTTGATCCCTTCGCCTGCCGATTACGCCGCCCGTACAGGTCCCGATGAATTGGAAGTGGTTGGGACGGCCGAAAGGTCTACCCGTGAGTGGCTTTTGGGGCCCCACCGTCCTATTTCAACCACTACCGTTCATCCAGGCTTGTAGCTAGGAGCGTAATTCACCGAGGTAGTTACACTAGGCTTAGTGTTGCTCGTAGCTTGTTGTCGACAATGGGGTGGCATGGTGAGGCTCGGCCTGCTCACCATTGATGGCAATGGCAAGCTCATAGTGGTGCTAGTGGTTACTAACTAGGTTAGATGATCTAAATGTTTGTTGCAACCAGAGAGGGAACAAGTTAGGCCAATTTTACTGCTGCAAATAGTGTTAGATGTTTGTTTGATTTGTATCTGCAAGGTGTTTGATGAAATGGCCGCAAGAACTTTAAATTTAAATTTTGGATTCAAACTTGGTGGGTTTGCTAGACACATGCTAGGGCGTATCTGGTTGGTTGGATTAGTCAAGGGGCACTGGTTTGGTTGGGTTTTGAAATTGGGTGATCTTCACATATGAATAAGATTCAATTTTGATTTGTGATTTGAATGAGGTTGAAAAATGTTTCTGCAAGTTTGAAAGGTGGGCTTTGATTCACTTTTAATTGGTCTAGAAAGGGGTGAAAAGATTTGGAAAATTTTATGTTTGAAATCTTGAACTAGAAACACTCAAAGTGACCTAGTGAGCAAGATTGGCAAAAAAGACCATTTGCTTTATTTTCTTTGTTTTTGAATTTCTCTTGTTTTGTTTCTGCATGGAAATGTTTTATATGATGTTATTTTCATCTTTAAACCATTTCTTGCTATTTAGGTTAATCACACAAGTTCATTCATGCATTTATCAAATCATCTCATTCCCACATGCATTCATATGATTTTAATTTAATCAAAGTTTTTGTTAACCCTAATTTTAGTGATTATAGTTTGATGATCCTTGTGTTATATTTTTGGGATGTTACAAACACGAAGTTGTGTGACTTCACGAGCACCAACAACAATGATTTCCTAAGCACTCCTATTGCTCCACCTGCTCCTGATGCTACCTTTTATGAAATTAAGCCTGCTTTGTTGAATCTTGTGATGAGTTTTCTGGTGCTAGTTCTAATGATCCTGCTGCCCATATCAATAGCTTTGTTGAACTTTGTGAGATGCAAAAGTATAAGGATGTAGATGGAGATATTATTAAGATCAAGCTTTTTCCTTTCTCCTTGAGAGGAAAATCTAAAGGATGGTTGCTATCCTTGCCTATTGATTCTTGGACTAAGTGTAAAGATGCTTTTATTGGAAAGTAATATCCTCTTGCTAAGATTATATCTATGAGAAGTAACATTATGAAATTTAAACAACTTGATAGTGAAAATGTTGCTCCAGCTTGGGAAAGAATGAAATCTTTGGTTAAGAATTGCCCTACTCATGGACTCACTGCTTGGATGATTATCCAGACTTTTTATGCAGGTTTGAACTTCTCCTCAAGAAATCTGTTGGATTCAGCTGTTGGAGGTACTTTTATGGGCCTCACTTTGGGTTCTGCAACAAGGCTCCTTCATAATATGATGGTTAACTACTCTGAATGGCATGTTGAGAGTGCTCCACATGGTAAGAAGGTAAATTCTATTGAGGAAACTTCCTCTTTGAGTGAAAAGATTGATGTTATTATGTCTATGCTTGTTAATGGGAAAGCTCCTCTAGATCCTAATAGTGTTCCCTTAGCCTCTTTGGTTTCTCAAGAAGAGCAAGTTGATGTGAACTTCATTAGAAACAACAATTTCAACAACAATGCCTATAGGAATAATTTTGGTAGCAACAACAATTATTGGCCTTATCCTCCTATGGAATCTCTTACAATAATGCTAGAAGTGCCCCCTCTGAACTTGAAGTCATGCTCAAGGACTTTACTAGTAAAGAAACCACTTTCAATAAGACTATAGAGGAAAAGGTTTTAACTGTTGAGAAAAATATATCCTCTTTATCTGAAGCTCAAACTTCATTGGTTAATAAAATGGCTGCTAAACCTGAAACTATGGAAAACACCTTTCCTACTACTCATGCCATACAAGTTACTATTGATGAAAATGTTAGTCTATTAGCTCAACTTCATGCTAAGTGGGAAAGGGAAGCTGAAATTGATAGAAACAATAGCGTGTGCACCATCACCACTAAACCACAAGTAGCCCTATTCCTACTCCTACTATGCCTACTACTAGTGATGCTAAGTTTGATTTTGATGTTGATGGTTGCAATATTTCTGAAGTAATTATGTTCTTGCAAAATCTTGCTAAAAGTCCTGATGCTAGTGATATGCATATTGCTTTCACCAAACACATTACAGATGCTCTTGTCAAGATTAAGGAAGAGAAGCTAAAACACAAAGCTTCTATTCCTAGGAAAGTAGAAGATAGTTGGGAACCCATTATTAATATGCAAGTGAATGACTTTGATCTCAAAGCTTCATGTGATCTTGGTTCTAGTGTCTCTATTATGCCTAGGAAGATTTATGAAATGCTTGATTTGCCACCATTAGAAGATTGCTATTTAGATATCCCACTCAATGACAATGCTAAGAAGAAACTCATGGGGAGTATTAATGATGTTCTCATTATGGTTAACAATGCTTATGTCCCTGTGGATTTCTATGTTTTGGATGTTGAATACAATGCTTCTTGTCCTATTACTTTGGGAAGACCTTTTCTTAGAACAGTTGGTGATATCATTGATATGAAAGAAGGCACCATTAAATATCATTTTCCATTCAAGAAAGGTATTGAACACTTCCCTATGAGGAGAGAGAATTTGCTTTTTGCTCCTCCGCTGAAAGCAAGATTTGATGTTAATGCTTCTTCATTTGAAAATACTTGATTCTTCTTGCTTCTTGTGCCTAACTTAAAGGCGTTAAAGATAAGTACTTGTTGGGAGATAACCCAAGAGTTTCCTTGAATCTTGGAAGTTATTACTTCTGTAATGACCTCTCCTTATCCTTTTTATTTGCTTTTGGTGCCAAGAATGACCTCTAATGAGAGGGAAGTAAGATTTGGGGAGTTGCTGTCCCGAAACAGATTTCTGTCCTCCACCAAAAAAATTCGTGAGGAGTCTTTGTAACTCGGATTGAGCTTAAAATTTACGAATAAATCCTCCAGTATGTTATCTAACTTTAGTTAGTTTAACACTTTTTGATTTAAGCAACAAAAGATGTTAAAATCGGTTTCTACCTGCTGGTCTGTTTTGACAGATTTCTGCCATTATTTGCATTTGCTTCTTATTCATTCCTTTTTGAGTTCTCTTTAAATGAATTGAGCTTTTTGAAGGAGTTACTACAGTAGCTTGTGTTTTTAGTGAAAAGTCTTGCTGTTCCAAAGCTTTGCCAGAGGTCTAATATCTTTTGAATAAGCTAATGTTGCTAATGAAGATTGTGTGAAGTTTTGTATGAATAAAAAAAATTCATGTGTAGAGAGAGAATGATGCAATGAAATGAAGAATGGACAAAAGCTCAAGATTGGGGATGCCACCATGGTGTCACTCCAAGAAATATCCAAGAGGTACAAGCGTCAAAGATTGGGGATGCCCAAGGCATCCCCTTCTTCATCAATAAAAAGCTTAGGTCTGTCTAGACACTTCATTTTTATTGTTTCATGCACAGTTTTGTTGTTCTTGGAGCGTCTTAGTTTTCATTTGCTTCGCTTAGTTTGTTTAGTTTTCTTGAGTAGTTTGGACCCCCATTCTCGCTATGTTGTTTTGCAAATAAGTTGCTTGGTGTTGGAAAGGAGTAGTAAGTTCTTGCTCGTAAGTGCAAGAGGAGCTTGCATTGACTGTGACTTAGACTTTAGCATGACATGCTAGGTGTTGTTTTGACCTTATGCTTAGTGATTATTGTTATAGCATGTATTGTTCCAAACAATTGGGATTGCTTAGTGTGCCTTGAAGAAATTATGCGTTGTTTTAGCATGAAAAAGCATAGTATTGTGGTATTCTTCTTTGATGCTTTGCTTGGGTTGACTTGGCACATGCTCACACCATGTATGACTATGACAAGTCACCATTAGCCTCTATGATCATTTATTCCTTGACTTGTAGTACCACTCTTTGCTTTGATTAGTATGCTTTGTTGCACTGCATGATTATGGCCATTATGCGCTCTTATTTGGTTGCTCCTAGTCTTTTGCTAGCCTCCACTTGTATGAGTAAGCTCTACTCATGCTTCCCACTCCCAAGAAACCAAGTTTTTCCAAAGTGTCCACTATAAACTTGTATGCATGGTGTGTTACACCATTCCGAGTATATTCTTGTTTTCAACTATCTTCCAATTAAAAACTATTTTGTTATGTGAAAACTTAGTGATTAAATCCCTCACAAACTTGATGGCACACTTTATATTCTTTGCCCCTAATAAACTTGAACCATTGTGACAACTTTGTTGTATATGCTTGCACTCATAAGTTGGAATTAGCAGAATTGTGCTGTCACGTGGAACGTTTTCAACATTGTACTTGTACTTTGTACTCAGTTGATATCATGTTCTTTTGTCTATGGATGTCACCGATGTGAAATAAAGAGGGAACTTGTAAGTCCATGGAGTTTGTATCCTGTATTAGAGAAACGCCTGGGCCGCTAGCCTAAGCCATGCCTAATCATGGTGGAAACTTGCAGGATCACCATAATGAGCTATCTATGAAGCATCCTCAATAAAAATCTATGCATACGGTAAATAAAAAGATTGCTGAGATGCTCATTGTCTGCTTGCCTTGTCATTTTGGTTATAGGAAATATCCTCTACCATGTGCAAGGGGTACCCTGTTGGCAGTTCACAATGATATGCAAATACTTACAATGACAAGAACTTACCTGGACCCAAAGTTGAGTATGCATGAGGTGTCGCCCTCGTATTCAAGGGACTTGAGATTGCCAACTTATACTTCGTTAAGCATATACTCCATCTTTGCCACTTTAACCTTAACCACTTCAATATGCTTATGATAGGGGCAATGAGGGCTGAAAGCTAACAAGTACCATAATATTTGGAAGATCTTTTTGAAACTTGTAATCCCTGCTTCCTTTCCAAAAAGGCCTTTCTTTCACCAATATTAAGTCTCCACCTTCTACCTTTAGGCACCATTAAGAGAGCATAGTTGTCATTCCTGTTGCAGTGTTCCAAAGCTTATTAATTGATGCATATTGTGATATTACTTGTTCTTGTGTTATTTGTTTCTAGTCACCCTTGTGAACTTTGAAGGTGTCCTATGCATCTATATTGCTACTCTATGAGGGACAAGCTGATTACCACTATTCTATGTTTTCTGTATGTGAAACAAACAAACGTTTTTCAATGCATGTTATTCATGATATTTGTTTGTAGCTTGCCATGTTGCATGCATAGTTACTATGTCCTATTGTTAGAACTCCATCTTTCATGCACATGTTTAGAGTTCTTTGATCCCATCTTTCAATGCTTGCAAATGGTTGGAAATTTATTGTGAGGGTGCATGTCACCTAAAAAATTATTCTTTTATCACTTACCTACTCGAGGACGAGCAGGAGTTAAGATTGTGGATGTTGATACGTCGGAAACGTATCTATAATTTTTGATGCTCCATGCTTGTTTAGTAACTACTTTGCTTTACTTGTCTACACTTTGAGGTGCTTTTTACATGTTTTCTGGTACTAACCTATTAACAAGTTGCAACAGTGCCAGATGCCTGTTTTCTGCTGTTTTTGGTTTCAGAAAAGTTAGTAAAGAAATATTCACGGAATTGGACGGGACAAACGTCAAGGCAATTACTTTCCGTGGGGAACAAGAAGTCCAGAGGGGAGCCGGAGGGGCCGGCCAGGGCGGCCAGACCCACCCCATGGGTGGGCCCCACCCTGCGCCTGGCTAGGGTTTGGCCCCCTGGTCGCCTCCTCGGCCTCCCCCTTCGCCTATAAGAAGCCCTCGATGCAGAAACCCTAAGCACCCGATCAAATCTCCACGAAACCGTCTGTAGCCGCCACCACCATCGCCCCTAGATCGGGGGGATCCGAAGTTCTTCCCGGCACCCTGCCGGAGGGGAGATCATCTCGGATGCCTTCTCTCTGGTATGATGCGTGAGTAGTTCCACCTTGGACTACGGGTCCATGTAGTAGCTAGATGGTTGTATCTCCTCCTTTGTGCTTTCATGTATAGATCTTGTGAGCTCCGTTCATGATCAAGATCTAATCTATTTCTAATCATGCATGTTGTGTTTGCGAGGATCCGATGGATATTGAGATTATTATGTTGGTTTGATTAATGGTTTTGTCTTTATGATTCTATCATGTCCGTGTTGTTTGTGATCTTGCATGCTCTCCGTTGTTAGTAGCTATCTTTGCCAAGTAGTTGCTAGTGACTCCAAGAGGGGGTATTTATGCTCGATAGTGGGTTCATGCCTCTAGTTTCCAAGGGAAGTGACAATAATCTCTTCGGTTGTAGATGTGTTGTTGCTACTAGGGAGAAAACGACAGTCTCTTGTTCATGGAACATGTGGACTGTTTACCTTACACACTTTGCTTAAAGCAGTTGTCTGTTTCTTGCAACTTAATACTGGAGGGGGTTCAGATGATAACCTGAAGGTGGACTTCTAGTCATAGATGTAGTTGGATGGCGGTCTATGTATCTTGTTGTAGTGCCCAAACGAATCTCATAGGATCTTTCTGACCGGTAATTGCATTATTATGCCTTGCTCAGTTATTTTCAATTACCCTGCTGTAATTTGTTTACCCTTCATGCCATGTTGTTTATCTAAGGAGAGCACCTTTAGTGAACTATGGACCCCGGTCCAATCTTTACCATCAATACATCTTCCACTGTTACTTGTTTACTTGTTGCAAACCATTACCTCCGCAACATACGTTTAATCCTTTGTTACAGCAAATCGGTGAGCTTGACAACCTCACTGATTCATTGGGGGCAAAGTCTTGAGTTTGTGTTGTGCATGTCTCCGTGTTTCTTGCAACACCTGTGTGACATTTCCTTCCTCCTACTAGTTCGATAACCTCGGTTTCTTACTGAGGGAAAACTTGTTGCTGTGCTGCTTCACACCTTGCTCTTGGGGTTTCCAACAAAGTGCTCCACGTCAGCACCACCGTCAAGTTCTCTAGCGCCATCAAGGAGTCATCATTGCTATCCAGCCTTGCTAGCCAAAAACCTGTACTGGGAGAGAATACATCTCGTGCATCCAATCCTTTAAACTTAGACCTATTCCATTTGTGTCCACCATATCTACCTATTAGCATCATTGCTATTCCAAGTAAATTCTTGAGATTCATCTATCTTTCAAATTAAAAATTCTTTTGTTATCTAAAACCTAGTTAGTAAATCTCTCACGAACTTGATGGCACACCTTATTTTCTTGCCCTTAATAAATTTGAACAATTGTGTCATCTATGTTGTATATGCTTGCACCTATAAGTTGGGAATTAGCAGAACTGTGCTGTCTGATGGCGCTGCGTCAACGTGGGAGCGATTCGTCAGGAAACCCCAAGAGCAAGGTGTGATGCAGCACATCAGCAAGTATTCCCTCAGTAAGAAACCAAAGTTATCGAACTGGTAGGAGGAAGGAAACGCCTCAAAGGTGTTGCAAGCAAATTTGAAACCTGCACAACAAAAACTCAAGACTTTTCCCCAACGAACAGTGAGGTTCTCAATCTCACCGGTTGCTGTAACAAAGGATAAAATGTATGGTGTGGAAGGTGAAAGTGGTTTGCAGCAAGTAAACAGTAACAGTGGAAGATGTATTAATGGTAAATATTGGACCGGGGTCCATAGTTCACTAGAGGTGTTGTCCTTAGATAAACAAACATGGCATGCTGGGTAAACAAATTACAGCATGACAATTGACAGGACTGAGCAAGGCATAACAATGCAATACTAGACATAAAGATCCTATGAGATTCGATTGGGCAATACAACGAGATACATAGACCGCCATCCAACTGCATCTATGACTAGAAGTCCACCTTTGGGTTATCATATGAACCCCATCCAGTATTAAGTTGCAAGAAACATACAACTGCTTTAAGCAAAGTGTGTAAGGTAAACAATCCACTTGTTCCATGAATAAGAGACCGTTGTTTTCTCCCTAGTGGCAACAGCACATCTACAACTTAGAGATTTATGTCACCTCCCTTGATTAAATAGAGGCATGAACCCACTATCGAGCATAAATACCCCCTCTTGGAGTCACTAGCAACTACTTGGCCAAGATAGCTACTAACAACGGAGAGCCTGCAAGATCACAAACAACACAAACATGGTAGAATCAATAAGACAAAACTATTAATCAATCTGACATAGTAATCTCAATATCCATAGGATCCCCGCAAACACAACATGCATGATTACAAATAGATGAGATCTTGATCATAAATGGAGCTCACAAGATCCAGACATGAAAGCACAAAGGAGGAGATACAACCATCTAGCTACTACATGGACCCGTAGTCCAAGGTGGAAGTACTCACGCTTCATACCGGAGACTGGCATGATGAAGAAGAAGGCCTCCAGGATGATATCCCCTCCGGCAGGGTGCCGGGAAGAGATTCGTATCCCCCTAATCTATGGCGATGGTGGCGGCGGCTATAGACGGTTTCGTGGAATATTGATCGGGTGCTTAGGGTTTAGGCATCGGGGGCTTCTTATAGGCGAAGAGGCGAGGCTGGGAGACGTCCAAGGGACCCACACCATTCCCAGGCGCGACCTAGGGTGGCCCCGCGCGTGGGGGGTGCGGCCGCCCTGTGGCTCCCCTCCGTCTCTCCTATGGACTCCTTGTTCTCCTCGATAAAATATTGACTTTGGCTTTTGTCCCGTCCAATTCCGTGAATATTTCCTTAATAGCTTTTCTGGAACCAAAAACAGCAGAAAATAGGCAACTGGCACTGTGGCAACTTGTTAATAGGTTAGTACCAGAAAACATATAAAAAGCACCTCAAATTGTGGACAAAGCTAAGAAAAGTAGATACTAAACAAGCATGGAACATCAAAAATTATAGATACGTTTCCAACATATCAAGCATCCCCAAGCTTAACTCTTGCTCATCCTCGAGTAGGTAAGTGATAAAAGAATAATTTTTGAGGTGACATGCACCATCAAAACCAAGATCAAACCATTTGCAAGCATTGAAAGCTGGGATCAAAGAACTCTAAACATGAGCATGAAAGATGGAGTTCTAACAGTAAGACAAAGTAACTATGCATGCAACATGAAAGGCTACAAACAAAGATCATGAATAACATGCATTGAAAAACGTTTGTTTGTTTCACATACAAAAAACATAGCATAGTGGTGATCAGCTTGTCCCTCATAGAGTAGCAAATAGATGCATAGGACACCTTCAAAGTTCATAAGAGTGACTAGATACAAATAGCACAAGATCAAGTAATATCAACAATATGCATCAATCAATAGTTTTGGGACAATGCACATAGAACTAAGAATGGCAACTATGCTCTCTTAACTGGTGCCTAAAGGTAGAAGGTGGAGACTCAATATAATAGTGGAAGAAAGGCCCTTCATAAAGGGAAGCAGTGATTTCAAGTCTCAAAAAGAGCTTCCAAAAATTATGGTACTTGTTAGCTTTCAGCTCTCATTGCCCCTATCATAAGCATATTGAAGTGATTAAGGTTAAAGTGAATAAACTATGGAGTATATGCTTGAGAAAGTATAAGTTGGCAATCTCATGTCCCTTGAATATGAGGGCCGCACCACATGCTACTCAACTTTAGTCATCTGTAAGTTCTTGTCATAGTAAGTACATGTGTATCATAGAGAACCGCCAATGGGGTACCCCTTGCACATGGTACAAGAGCTATCCCATAACCAAAATGACAAGGCAAGAAGACAATGAGCATATTAGCGATCTTTTTATTTGCTATTTGCATAGGTTTTTATTGAGGATGCTTCACAGATTTCTCATTATGGTGATGCTGCAAGTTTCCACCATGATTAGGCATGGCTTAGGCTAGTGGCACAGGCATTTCTCTAACACAAAATACATAACTCCGTGGAATTACAAGCTCCCTTTTTATTTCACATCGGCGACATCCATAGACAAAAGAGCATGATATCAACTTTGTACAAAGTACAAGTGCAATGTTGAAAATGTTCCCCATGACAGCATGGTTCTGATAATTCCAACGTATAAGTGCAAGCATATACAAAAAAGATGACACAATGGTTCAATTTTATTAGTGGCAAGAAATATAAGGTGTGCCATCAAGTTCGTGAGAGCTTTAATCACTAAGTTTTCACATAACAAAATATTTTTTAATTGGAAGATAGATGAAAACAAGAATATACTTGGAATGGTGTAACACACCATGCATAGGAATTTATAGTGGACACTTTGGAATAACTTAGTTTCTTGGGAGTTGTAAGCATGAGTAGAGCTTACTCATACAAGTGGAGGGCTAGCAAAAGACTGAGAGCAACCAACTAAGAGAGCAATAATGGCCATAATCATGCAGAGCGACAAAACATTACTAATCAAAGCATAGAGTGGTACTACAAGTCAAGGACTAAATGATCATATAGGCTATGGTGACTTTTTCATAGTCATAACATGGTGTGAGCATGCGCCAAGTCAACCCAAACAAAGCATCAAAGGAGAATACCACAACACTATGCTTTTGTATGCTAAAACAACGCATGATTATTTCAGAGCACACTAAGCAATCCCAATTTTTTGGAACAAGTCATGCTATATCAATAATCACTAAGCATAAGGTCAAAACAACACCTAGCATGACATGCTAAAGTCTAAGTCACAGTCAAAGCAAGCTCCTCTTGCACTATTTTAAGCACGAACTTTCTACTCCTTTCCAACACCAATCAATTATTTGAAACAACATAGCGAGAACAGGGGTCCAAACTAATTTATTCAATAAAAATAAACAAACTAAGAAAAGCTAACAAAAACTAAGACGCTCCAAGAACAACACAACAGGGCATAAAACAATAAAAACGAAGTGTCTAGAAAGACCTGGGCTTTTTATTGATGAAGAAGAGGATGCCATGGGCATCCCCAAGATTTGAATCTTGTACCTCTTGGATATTTCTTGGGGTGACACCGGGGTGGCATCCCCAAGCTTGAGCTTTTGTCCATTCTTCATCTCATTACATCATTCTCTCTCTACACCTGAAATTTTTCCTTCATACAAAACTTCACACAATATTCATTAGCAACATTGGTGTATTCAAAAGATAATAGACCTTTGGGTTTAGCTTTAGAATAGAAAACTTTCACTAAAAACACAAGCTACTGTAGCAATTCCCTCAAAAATCTCAATTTCCCAAAAAGAACCCAAAACATACCAGCAGGTAGAAATCGATTTTTTAGAAGACCCTCTGTTGCTCAAATCAAAAAGTATTGAACTAACTAAAGTTAGCTAACATACTAGGGGATTTATTCGTAAATTTTCATCTCAATCCGACTTACATAGACTCCTCACAAAATTTTATGGTGGAGGACAGAAATCTGTTTCGGGTCAGCAACTCCCCAAATCTTACTTCCCTCTCATTAGAGGTCATTCTTGGCACAAAAAGCAAACAAAAAGGATAAGGAGAGGTCATTAATGAAGTAATAACTTCCAAGACTTAAGAAAACTCTTGGGTTATCTCCCAACAAGTACTTTTCTTTAAAGCCTTTAAGTTAGGCATAAGAAGTAAGAAATTAAGTATTTTCAAATGAAGAAGCATTAACATCAATACTTGCAAATTCTTCAAGTATGAAGGGTATCTCATCCAAATGAGTTTTGGAGGATCCCTTCTCATCTCTCTTTGGTTCACTACTATCATCAAAAGGATTTCCAGGAATAATCCAATCAAAATTCTTTTCAAAGGCTTCATGCATTCCAACAATCTTAAAGGGAATGGGTATCTTAATTTCCTCTCTAGGTTTGGTTTTATCTAAAGTACCCACACATCTACACATGAGCCTAGCATATTAAAATGCTCAAAGACTTTTTTGGCTTCCTTAGAAACTTCATGGAACTCTTTTAGTAAAGTTTTAAGGATAAATTCTCTCTTTCCAGAATTCTTTTCTTCTTTTAGTTTAAGGAACAAAATTTGCATCATGGGGTTAAGGCTAACAAACCTAGCCTCCAACATATGAACTAAAGAAACTGCAGCAATTTCATAATTAGGAGCAAGTTCTGCTTTAGATCTATTCTCAATAACCTCATTCTTGTTAACATGATTAAAGAATTCTTCAATGTTTTCTTTCCCAATTATAGAGCCACTACCTATCAAAAGGTACTTCAGGGTGAACTTGGGGAACAACATGGTGATCTAGAACAAGGTGGCAACTGGAGTGGGAACTAACTTTTTTGTGTGTTTTTGATAAGAGAAAGCAAACCAAACTAAACTATTTTTTTGGAGTTTATGATAAAAAGAGGCAAAGAAAACCAAGCAAAAGAAACTAAGCAAACTAAAAACAAAGTAAAGAGAAAGGTTGTGGAGGACTCCCCTTGTGAAGACGTCCTTAGCCTCCCCAGCAACAGCGCTATAAAATCTTGCTGGCACTGCGTCAACATGGGAGGGCTTCGTCGGGAAACCCCAAGAGCAAGGTGTGATGCAGCACAACAGCAAGTCTTCCCTCAGTAAGAAACCAAGGTTATCAAACCAGTAGGTGGAAGGAAACGTCTCAAAGGTGTTGCAAGCAACTTGGAAACCTTCACAAAACAAACTCAAGACTTTGCCCCAACGAACAATGAGGTTGTCAATCTTACCGGTTGCTATAACAAAGGATTAACTGTATGGTGTAGAAGGTGAAAGTGGTTTGCAGCAAGTAAACAGTAACAGTGGAATATGTATCAATGGTAAAGATTGGACCGGGGTCCATAGTTCACTAGAGGTGTTCTCCTTAGATAAACAAACATGGCATGCTGGGTAAACAAATTATAGCAGGGCAATTGACAGGACTGAGCAAGGCATAACAATGCAATACTAGACATAAAGATCCTATGAGATTCGATTGGGCAATACAACAAGATACATAGACCGCCATCCAACTACATCTATGACTAGAAGTCCACCTTTGGGTTATCATCTGAAACCCCTCCAGTATTAAGTTGCAAGAAACAGACAACTGCTTTAAGCAAAGTGTGTAAGGTAAACAATCCACTTGTTCCATGAACACGAGACCATTGTTTTCTCCCTAGTGGCAACATCACATCTACAACCTTAGAGATTTCTGTCACTTCCCTTGATTAAATAAAGGCATGAACCCACTATCGAGCATAAATACCCCTCTTGGAGTCACTAGCAACTACTTGGCCAAGATAGCTACTAACAAAGGAGAGCATGCAAGATCACAAACAACACATACATGGTAGAATCAATAAGACAAAACCATTAATCAATCTGACATAGTAATCTCAATATCCATCGAATCCCCGCAAACACAACATGCATGATTACAAATAGATGAGATCTTGATCATGAACGGAGCTCACAAGATCTAGACATGAAAGCACAAAGGAGGAGATACAACACTACATGGACCCGTAGTCCAAGGTGGAACTACTCACGCTTCATACTGGAAGCTGGAATGATGGAGAAGAAGGCCTCCGGGATGATCTCCCCTCCGGTAGGGTGCCGGGAAGAGCTTCAGATCCCCTCGATCTAGGGACGATGGTGGCGGAGGCTACAGACGGTTTTGTGGAATATTGATCGGGTGCTTAGGGTTTAGGCATTAGGGGATTCTTATAGGCGAAGAGGCAAGGCTGGGAAGAGGCCAGGGGGGCACACCCTTCCCAGGCGTGGCCTAGGGTGGGCCCGCACCCTGGGGGGTTTGGCCGCCGTGTGGCTCACCTCCGTCTCTCCTCTAGACTCCGTGTTCTCCTCGATAAAATATTGACTTTGGATTTTGTCCCGTCCAATTCCGAGAATATTTCCTTACTAGCTTTTCTGGAACCAAAAACAGCAGAAAACAGGCAACTGGCACTATGGCAACTTGTTAATAGGTTAGTACCAGAAAACATATAAAAAGCACCTCAAAGTGTCGAAAAAGAAAAGCAAGGTAGATACTAAACAAGCATGGAACATCAAAAATTATAGATACGTTTCCAACATATCACTGTCACGGTGAACACTTTCAACACCTATAAATATCTACCCCGTTGATATCATGATCTTTTGTTTGCGGATATCGGAGGTGTGAAATAAAAGGGGAGCTTGTAAGTCCATGGAGTTATGCATATGTGTTAGAAAAACGCCTGGGCCGTTAGCCTAAGCCATGCCTGATCATGGTGGAAACTTGCAGCATAACCATAGTGAGAAATCTGTGAAGCATCCTCAATAAAAACCTATGCAAATAGCAAATAAAAAGATTGCTGAGATGTCACTGTCTACTTGCCTTGTCATTTTGATATGGGATAGCTCCTGTGTCATGGGGAAAGGGTTACCCCGTTGGCGATTCTCTATGATACACATATACTTACAACGACAAGAACTTACCGGTAACTAAAGTTGAGTAGCATGAGGAATGGCCCTCGTACTCAAGGGGCATGAGATTGCCAACTTATATTTTGTCAAGCATATACTCCATCTTTGTTCACTTTCACCTTAATCACCTCAAGATGCTTATGATAGGGGCAATGAGATCTCAAAGCTAGTAAGTACCATAATCTTTTGAAAGCTCTTGATGAAACTTGAAATCCCTGCTTCCCTCTGCGAAGGTCCTTCTTTTACTTCTTAGTTGAGTCAGTAAAACCTATTCCTTTCTTCCTCCGGCAAGCATTTGAGTTGTTGTGTTTCAATTATTCATATGATGATTTATTCAATCATGTTTCTTATCCTCCTTGTTTGCACAAAACTCTTATCTGAATGAGTATTACTTTGAAAGCCATCATCGTGAAAGCCTTTTATGTTTGAGCAAAAAGGACTCCTGTTATAAACTTCTTTACAAAAGTTTTGCTTGAAAACTATGTGTGATTTATCAACTGTTCTCTGACCAAGAACAAAGTTTGCCATTACCAATTATGATTTATCTTTATGAATATTCCTTGTGACTCCCTTACTCGGTGCAAGTTAAGTTATATAATGGTGAGTTGCTTTCTATTATGAGTTGTGTATTGGTAAGTGTGATACTTCTTGTCTGAATTCTTTTTATCGACACTTCACTCCATAAACCTATGGGCATGTTTATTGAGCTCAGTTTTCGCTTGGGGAAAAGCGAGGTCTAAGCTTGGGGTAGTTGATACGTCCAATTTGCATCACTATTCTATATCATAATTTACTGCTATTCATTGATATATTTCATATTAAGAGGTGTTACTTATGTTGTTTCATCTATTTTTGCATGTTGGATGATTCTTGGAGGATGAACTGCCAGAGTCAGGATTCTGATGGAAAAAAGCGGTGTTTGGATGAAATTTTCACGAAGATCAGAAAATACCATAAAATACATGGAAAATCATATTTTTCCAGAAGACGAAGAATGCCAGAAGGGGAGGCTGAGATGGACCACAGGGGGCCCATACACCCCATGCACGGCCCACCCTGGGCCGCGCCACCAGGGGGTGTGGCCACCCTGGCCCACCTCCTACTCTGCCCTTTCGCCTATATCTTCTCCTCCAAACCCTAATACACGAGGGGCGACCACAGAAAGATTCCGCCGCCTCTACGGGGCGGAAACTACAGAGAGAGAGAAAGAGCTCTCCGGCAGTCAGATTTCTGCCAGGGAAATTCCTCCCGGAGAGGGAAGATCATCGATCAACACCGTCATCAAGCTAGACTTCATCGGGATCATCATCATCATCATCATTCTCACCATCATCTCCACAGCACCATCATCACCACTCGATCCCGCTGTAACAATTGTGTTGAATCTTGCATAGTTCTTAGGGGAAACTTTCCCGGTGTTAATTACTTTTGTAGTTGCTGCTTGTGAGTGGAACCATTGAATTATTTTTTATGTTCAAATTGTTATTCATCATTATATCATCTCTGATTTTGATCCATATGATGTCTCGTGAGTAGTTCATTTAGTTCTTGAGGACATGGGACAAGTCATCTTGTTAGTAGTGGAATTGTGTTGAGGTATTATTCAATGGTTTAATATTTAAGTTGTGGTTCTATTCTTCTAGTGGTGTCATGTGAACGTCGACTACATGATACTTCACCATTTATGGGCCTAGGGTAATGCATTGTGTATTTGGATACTAATTGTGGGGTTGCCAGAGTGACAGAAACCTGAACCCCCGTTAGGAAACCTTTGCACAAGGGAGTGTAGGATCTCAGAGTTTAAGGCTGTGGTTAGGTTTTTATCTTAGTTACTTTCTTGTAGTTGTGGATGCTTGCAAGGGGTATAATCACAAGTATGTATTAGTCCTATTAAGGTCGGTACATTAGCACAGGTTCACCCACACAACACTTATCCAACCAAAGAAGATTAATCAACTATATGAAACGAAAGCACTTGACAGTATTCCCATGTGTCCTCGAGAATGTTTGGTCCTCATAAGTATTACAACCCGACTTTTCTTTGCTAAGAAAGGATTGGGCCACTTGCTGCAATTATTTGTTGTATTTATTTACTTGCACTTTATTTCTTTGCTTTATCAAAAAACCCTAAAAATCAGTTTGCTAAGTATTTAGAGAGATTTCCTGCTCCAATCCACTAGTCAATACCTTTTGCTCCTCGTTTGGATCGACATTCCTATTTATCGAAAGTACTACGATACACCCCTATACTTGTGGCTCATCAATGATCATATCCATCTTTAAGCATGTGCCAACCCCCAACAACGGTGAAACATCGATGACGCAAAGCGACACCTGAGCAAGAAACTACGACTCGCAAGGCTGACTGACTACCAAACAACATGTAATCGGAGGTATCCAAGGCAATATAGAGGCTGCAGTAGATATAAGGTGGTACGGAACCTATAGCATCGCAATACAGGTAGCAATGGATCAATAGGAAGAAGTAAAGACTATAAATGTAAAATAGGTAGAAAGGGGGAGAATGATCACCTAAGAAACATTGCCGAAGATACATCCGAAGATCGGATCGACACTCGCATCAACTCATCAGCATAATTCATGAAGAAGCAAAGCACTAAAATAAACACCGGATTCACTATTTAATACTCCGGCAGAAGATCAGGCATGATGCATGTATGATGTATGACATGAAAAAAGTGCGATGCAATTAGGCAATATTAAGCGGAACTGGGTCCCGACAACTAATTAATAGGTTCATGTTGTTTATATACCCCATAATTTAAATATTGGCTTAACAAGGCAAAATATGTCATCGGTTCGCTACACAAATTTAAATGGAGCCAATATAAGACTAAAAAAGCCCGCATATGGTCTCCATATTCAACCCAAAATAGGTTTTCAATCCTGTCCTCCTCATCAAGTATAAATTTCTAGAAGAAATCTGGATCTTCAAACTTCATCTTTTCGAAGTATGTCAAGGTGTCTTGCATGTCATGGTGATTGTTTTCACTATGAAAAGAAGCCCTTAGGTTTGCCAAGTCCTTTTCTATGTATGGCACATCATTCAGATTGCCATAGAAACTTGCCACCAGCTGCATCTTCCGGCATGTTTTGATGTTGCATGCATGCAGCATCCGCAAGAACTCATTTTCTTCTACTGGTATGTTCCGGTGCGAATGCAAGAACCTTGCTAATGAAGGTTTTATTATTAGGGGGTGGTTATGATCATCCGAAGAATGTTCAACATACCACCAGGCATGCTTCCTATTGACATATAAGTGTGTTGTGCACCCAGTCCTTGGATGTGTATTTTTTCCTCTTCTTGACACATGATTTTGGATTCTTTATGTCTTCCTTTTATTTGTGAGGTTTATCAGCTTTTGTGCACACAAGATATGCCTAGTTTATCTCATTTCTTATGTCTTTTCTTGACTAATCTATCCTTATTCTGAACTCCTTCCTTTATGAATACGCCGTGTAGTGTTCCCGAGCTGATTCAAAACTGTCAAAGCGCATTCTAGCTGTTGGTGATTATGGTCTGGAGTGTAGTTTATCTCTGGCATCATTGGTAGCATTATTCTCCCCATCCTCATTTAAATCAGCTGTGTGTACTGTTGTTTCTTTGATTGTGCCACCCGTCGTTGTTTCTTGTGCATCTTGTTCAATTATAGTGTACATCAGTCATTGTCAGTATGTTCTTCAGTTTAGACACCATCTGTTATGCAAACAAACACAAGTTATTCTTTTTGTTTTTTTGCAGGAATGGATAACCATAATGAAAAAGCGTGGATAACAAAAGATACAATTGGTGGGTAACTTGTCCCTATCTAGCTGGTAACTTTTTAAGTTAGCAAGTATTAATTCATATATATATATATGTTGATTGTCTTTCCAATAGAGAGTGACACACAATACTTTCGTATAAAATGTAGTGCTGATATATGTGTTAAATCTTACATATAAGCATGGATAACTATAGTGCTAGCTATGTGTATAACTTGCATATATCTTCCTGGATAACTGCTGAATAAAATGGTTGATAACTTGTATACATATGGATGGATAACTACTGTATAAACTGATGGGTTAATTATTATATTTTTTTGTAGGAATGGGTAACTATAATGAAAATTCATGGATAACAGCAGTTACAATAGGTGGGTAACTTTGTCCCTACCTAGTGGTTAATTTTTTAAACTAGCAAGTATTCATAAACATGTTGATTGCCTTTCCAATGGTTAGTCACATACAACAGTTCTAGATAATTTATAGTATTGATATTTGTGTTAATGAGATCCTGCATATAAGCATGGATAACTATAGTGCTAGCTATGTGGATAACTTGCACCTATGTAACATCCCAGCATTAGAGCCTAGAAATAAGCTGAACCCAGATGTGTGGATTGCATTCATGCATAGAAAATCTGATAATTTTCGCGCTTTTGAACAAAACTTGTCAAAGTGATTGAAGATTCTCTTAACTTGATGGAACTGAAGTAGATTATCAAGTTGACTGCGATAAGTTCAATATGACCTTTGCTAAAACCTTATTTTGGGTAAGGGAGATCTGATCTAAGGGTAGATCAAACGTAATAAAAGTTAAACCCTAATACATTATGATTTATATTTGATCCTTAGGTGATCATATCATAGTATTCATTATAATCACTCATGAGTACCAAGTTAAGGATATAACCCAAATAATAATAATGTAACAACTATAGCTTAATATCATCTGCATATACCATGAGTATCATGGTAATACCTAACCCTACTTCTTAAGTAAGTTTGAGTAGGAAAGAAACTAAGTTTAGATCATTCACCATATATCTTTCTTTCCATATCAATCCTTATCATCTCTATTGAGTTATATTCCTTTATCTGTTGTTCATCAATGTTGAGAAATCAACTATTGATTCACCAACTCTTAATCTACCAACTCTTGACCAGAACATAGCTCACATTTAAGTGTCTATAAAGAAACAACTAAGAAGAGGTAAATAGTAATTCTAGTTTTAGACATCATCTATAGGATGGGAGTGATTAAAGAGAATCAAATCAATATGATAATGAAGGAGTTAAACTCACTCCTGGTTGGATAGAAGAGTTATTTGAAATGAGTTATAGGTGGTAGTAAAGAAGATTACTAGGATGAACCCTGAAGATATTTTATTGGACCAAGTGGGCATAGTCCATGAACAACAGTCTTAATCCAATTAAAGATACTAAGAATATAATTCCAATACAATTGTAAGGTTGTATTGCTAAAGCCTTGCTTACCCAACTACAAATCTAAGATATAAATGATTAAAGGATTAAAATGATCATACCTTGCTCACCAAGATTGAATACTTATAGCAAGTATAAGTAATATTGGTGGGTAGAACATGATTGAAACCCTAGTATAGGTAAATTATCCTAGAGTAGTTGTTATAGGTCACAATAATATAATGTGAGGTTGGAGTGTGAGTTATTAGAGTAAATGTAAGAAGGTATGATTCATTTAAAGCTAGTGTAGCATAGAGTTATGGAAGTAGTGTTATCCATCTTAAAGGATAGTAAGCTTTAAAGAAAGGTAGATGGATGATTAAGGAAGATTGTGAGTGGAGTTTGGAAGAACTACTTGTTGGATTAAAGATTATCAATAGTAGAGTAGTGGGTATACCTAAGCAAGGATATGAGAAAACTATGAAATGCTTTAGTATCAAACTCATTGGAATCATCCATGAGTTTAGAAGAATAATAGGTGAAGAAGAATATTGCTGTGAAGTAAAGCTCATCATGTTAATCATGATGATGGTTAGGAAGAAGTAGTATATCTAGGAAAGGAATTCCTTAATTAAAAGTCCAGGATTATGAATTATAGAAAATAGATATTATTGGTTAACACCCAACTCTAAATCTTAAACCAAATATAATATCCATTTCATGTTATTGATCCATCATATTATATCTATATCACTTCATAGGAATATATTCCTATAGCAAATCACATAAGCACATCTCTGTCAATTCCAACCATCATAATTATATGTGTTAAGAGTATCTTTATCAATTATTTTCTATAAAACATTCAATATATAACTTTCTATTTTAAAAGTTGATGTCATCAAATATCACAAACAGAAGACAATATGCTTAGTTATTAAATCAGTTCTCACATCAACAAAGAAATATAAGTAAATTAAGAACCCTAAACTTCTATGTTATCATAATAGAATATATATACATTGCCATTTTATAAGTTAATGGAAGTGGTAATAACCATATTAATTTCTTTTGTATTTCATGCATTAAATAATGATATAGGATCATTATACATATAAAAATTTCCATTCAAACTAAGAGTCAACTAGAGTTAAGTTTTATAAACACATAAGAAATATCATATAATAAAGCCATGGTTTAGTTTAGAAAGAAAACTAATAATAAAGGCTTCTACATAATATAAAAAGGGTTTTTGATAGAAAATAAATAAAGAAATAATATCACTATATAACAAACTCATAAAAGAACCTTAATATACTTTATTAGTGCTGCAATCACTCCACAAATCAATTCTATAAAGATAATTCAAATCAAATAAGTAAAATTCAAATCTAAAAGTAAAACAGAAAAAAGAAAAAAGAAAAAAAATAAAACAAACATTACCTGGCTGTGGCCCAACTCCTCGTTCCTTATCTGACTCCCATGTGTAGCCCACAAAAGCCCAACAGCCAACCCAGCTCATTCTCTTCAGTGACAGACAGGTGGGACCAAAGCAGGATCACGGGTTGAGCTTACGAAAGTGCTAGGGGGTTATCTGCAAAATCGACTTCGTCGTCTACCTCGCCTACTGGAAGCAGCTCGCTGGCCGGAGCTCCGCCGTTGATGGACCGCCGCGCTGTGATGCGTGATATCGCTCCTGGAGGGAAGGGATAAGAACACCAAGACGCCGCTTGCTCGTCCTCATCCCCATTTCCCCCTCTACAGCTATCTCTCTCTCAATTTCTTCCTCACCCGAAACCCTAGTTCGTCGGAGTTCATCGTTCCGGTCAAGTCCGACCACCCCTAGCCTCGTGGTAGCCATCGTTGGACGCACCGTCGTGGACTTACTCACCTAGGACCAAGCACGGAAGCCCGCACGCTGGGAATCATGTGAAATTGAGCATTCCTTTCATCGGCCGCCATGGCCATTATCGTCGATTCGCCGTCGTCACGTCTTCCCAAGTCTCCTCGACCTCTCTATCGTCACCAGGGTAAGCTTACGCATCTCTGGACCCTAATTTCGCTTGTTGATTCTCACCGTAGACCTTGTTTCGTTGAGCACCGCCATTGGCCGCCGTAGAAGCTCGTCGCCGATGCATTTCCGGTGACCACTAGGTAGCGGTGTTACCACCAATAGGTTCGCCTTGATCTCCTTTGTCCAACAGCATCAACCTTGTTCACCAGAGCACAGTGATTCGCCGCCGGCGACCATTCTCTGGTGGTGGAGGCAGAGCTGATGTCAGCATGACATCATGCTTGCGTGACTGTATGACATGGCCTTGGGCCCATATGTCATTGTCTGGGAGTAGAGATAGGGTCGCTAATAAACACATTTATTCATCTGAGCGCTGAGGTGGCCACTGGCCCACTGGTCAGTGACCAGGGCTAGGTGTCGATGCGGTGTAAAAAGTTATTCTCTGTTTAAGAAAGAATAATAGATATAAATCCAAATATACATATTCTAAAAATAAAATAAAATGATTAAATCGTGTTAAATCAATAACTTTTGTTTTATAATTCAGAAAATATGTATTATATATAAAAATTTTTAGAAAAATAAAATCTATAACATTAAACTATTATCAAACATTATTGTAATAGTTATCTAAATAATTTTTATTTAATGAGAATTTTATAAGTAATGAAACTTTGATAATTCATATTTTAATATTAGTAAATATTAAAAATATAAATAAAATACTAAAAACTTAGAAACATAAGAACTATAATTTAAAACTATAATCATGCATTAATATTTCACTTAATTAAATATTTATTATTTATTAAGTATTTATAAAGTAATAAATATTGTAAAAATCATATCTTATTATTTATAAACTACAAAAATAAATTTAGTATACCAAAATGATCACAAAAATAATATCTACTTGCTAAAAATATAATATTCCACTTTTAAAGTAAACAAAAAAATTAATACTTTAGTAATTTGAATTTAAACCTATTCCTTTAGTTTATAATTCATATAAGGGTAAATAAAAATTGCTAATATGTCTGAATTAACCAATTGAGTCTAATAAATAGTATTAGTCTTCAACATTAATAATATGAAATCCAAATAGTTTAACACATTTTAATTACAATTTTATTGAATTCTCCTCAACCATAGGTGTGTAATATTTTCTAAAGAGAATCCTTATCAAATATAAAATCATCAAGAATAATTTGTAGTAAAATAAAAAACTTATTTCCTTTACTTTAATCATAAGCTTATAAAAATACTAAAACACTATAGTGAACTCATAAGCAATTAAGTAACATTACTCCATGATTTACAAACTATAACCACTCATCCATAAAAGGGGTAAGTGATACTAATCCATTATAAAGTCTAAAAAACCACCACATCAAAGTAAAATATAACTATTCTTAAGTAACCTTAAGGCAACATTACCAAGTACACCAAATACAAATATCATAAGTATTACACTTCCAAACCATCCATAATTTTTAAAGTTAACTTTAGTCTCAAGGCTTATAAACATTATGTCTAATAAACTACATATGTTTTTATAGTTAACTTTGGTCTATTCAAATTAAGACATAAAGCATCTCAAGTCCAAACTATTCAAGTAAGCACAAACAACCTTGATCACATTGCCTAACCACAAAGGTTGTTTGGACCTTAGAAAAGAAATCTTTTCTTCAAATGTTATTCGTTTTGCCACATCAAACAAGAACTCTTATATAAGCAATCTTGAGTAGCATCTCACATTTGTGTGTATCCTATTGTTTTATGATATTGTAATTATATGATTGTTTCACACATACTCACAAGCCTTAATAAGAAGCACAAGTATGAAACTTATCTAAAAGGGACAACACATTCTAAAGTAACCATTTCCGGAATCCAAACCCTAGAACAACGTTATCTCGGGATTCGTGTTTATAAAGTGCATCACATTACTTATGCATAGAGCATATTACTTCTTTAAACATTAGTCCTTACCGGACCAATGATGATGATTTCAGATTTTGGATCTTATACGGACTCGAAGACCGTGAGTGCATAAACTTGCAATCACAAAAGGCAAGTTCACACTTGCTCATGTCCTTTGGTTATTTTCCGTAAAGTATTTTACACATCCAATGTGGACATCACCTGCATTTGAAAAAGGTCCAGAAACACTATTTTCATAATAATGTGATTATAGGTTATTACCATGAGGTAATAACTTACTATAAAAGTTCTGGTGGTAAAGGAACATAATATCTAGGACTTAATAACCAATGTCGCCAGTGATTCTTGCGCCATATATTACGCGTTAACCATGAGATTTGGAATGGGACGGAGAAGTCAGTTGTATCCTTTTCCTCTTGTATGGAGGCAAGACGACCTTAACGTGACGTTGTGATTCCTTGTGCGGATCCAACATATGGGTGGGCACCCTTACGCCCCACACTTTTGGTTTCTAGATTATCTATGGATGGTGTTTAGTGGATGGACCATTTAATATGGCACTTGCTGAAGGGTTTCGCGGCATAGTAAATCAAAATTTTCTACGGATGCGAACAGAGGGAAAGCCAAGATCTAATCTAGTAGATGCAAACAACGAGAGAGATTGGATTAGATCTTCATACCCTTGAAGATTCGCACAGCGGAACGTTTGTCGGAACGTGTGTGATGTAGTCGTACTCGCTTCTCCTCCTCGCGATCCGATCCGATCTAGCACCACAAGTGGCGGTGCCTCCGTGAGATGCACACGTGCAGCACCTCGACGTCTCCTCCTTCCTTGGTCCAGCAAGTATGGTGGAGAGATGGGTTGGATCTACAACGCGACGGCGCGGTGCAATTGGTGGAGAATTTCTGCAGCAGGGCTTCGCCTACAAGCAGTCGGGAGGGAGAGAGGAGGGCAGCAGGGCGGCTAGGGTTGGAGGGGAAGGTGTAGGGGGTTGGTGCGCCCCCACCCCTCTTTATATAGAGGGGGGTGCAGCCCTAGCCCCTCCCCCAAGCCCAAACCGGCGGCCCCAGAGGATAAGGAGTGGGGGGCAAGGAAACCCTCCCTTCTAGAAGGTCTATCTCGAGTTTAAACCTCTCTTGGCTAGCTGGGCCCTATGGGGCCTTGTGCCCCTGGCCCAATGCGGCCAGGGCACTCCCTCATAGGCCCATGCCCCCTCCCGGAAGGTGTGGCCACGTTGGTCCCCTTCCGAAAGGTTCTAGAAGCTTCCGGTACAATACCGATTAACCCGGAACAATTCCGAACTCCAAAAACTGCACTGCCTTATATGAATCTTATTCTCCGGACCACTCCGGAACCTCTCGTGATGTCCCGGATCCCATCCGAGACTCCGAACAAAAACTCATAAGCCAATTATCCAATCTATCCTAGCGTCGAGACACGTTAAGTGTGTGACCCTGCGGGTTCGAGAATATGCAGACATGATCTTCTATCAATAATCAACAGCGGGGTCTGGAAACCCATATTGACTCCCACACATTCATCGATGATCATATCGGATGAACCACGATGTCAGAATTCAATCAATCCCATATATATATTCCCTTTGTCTCGCGATATTTTACTTGCCCGAGATTTGATCGTCGGTACCGTCATACCTAGTTCAATCTCGTTCACAGCAAGTACTTTACTCGTTCCGTAATCCGATATCACTTTGTGATTAACTCCTTAACCACATGCTTGCAAGAGGTGTTGATATTGATTACCGAGTGGGCCCGAAGTATATCTCTCCGACTTGGGAGGGACAAATCCCATCTCGATACATACAACCCAACAGATACTTTCCGATCACCTGAGAGACACCTTTATGATCACCCTCTCATAGGATGACGTTTGATGACCTCAAAGCTTTCTTCCGATACCAGGGAATTGTATTATCTCATGGTCTAAGGAATACAATATTTGACATAAGAAAAGCTTCGCAAAGACGAACACGATGACACGATCTAATTGCTTCGCTTAGTTTGGGTCTGTCCATCATATCATTCTCCCAATGATATGATCTCATTATCAGTTGATAACTCATGTCTATGGTTAGGAAACCTTAACCATCATTGATCAATGAGCTAGTCCATAGAGGCGTACTAGAGACACGGTGTTGTTCACAAACCACACAAGTATTAAAGTTTCCGCTTAATACAATTCTAGCATGGAATATAAACATTATCATGAACAAGAATTATAATAATAACAGCTTTATTATTGACTCTAGGCCATAATTCCAACAGTCTCCCACTTGCACTAGAGTCAATAATCTAGTTTACATCTGGCAACAATCTCACACCCATGGCACTGAGGTGCTGATCATGTTTTACACGTGGAAGAGGTTTAGTCAATGGATCTGCGACATTCAGATTTGTATGTACTTTGCTAATCTTCAGATCTCCATCTGCTATATAATCTCGGATTATATGAAACTTGCGGTTGATATGCTTGGTCTTTGGATGATATCTTGGTTCTTTAGCGAGTGCTATGGCGCCAGTGTTGTCACACAATATCTCCAGTGGGTCCAATGCACTTGGAACCACGCCAAGCTCAGTGATGAAGTTTCTGATCCAAACTCCTTCACTTGACGCTTCTGCAGCAGCCATGTATTCCGCTTCTACTGTAGATCCCGCGATCACGCTTTGCTTGCAGCTTCTCCAGCTCACAGCTCCTCCATTCAAAATATACATGTATCCTGTCTGAGATTTAGAATCATCCTTGTCGGTGTCGAAACTAGCGTCGGCGTAACCTTTTACGACAAGCTGTTCATCACCCCCATAGACTAAGAACATTTCTTTAGTTCTATTTAGGTACTTTAGGATGTTCTTCATGGCTGTCCAGTGTTCCACTCCTGGATCACTTTGATATCTGCTCGTCAAACTAAGAGCATTGGACACATCCGGTCTAGTACATAGCATGGCATACATGATAGAACCTATGGCCGAGGCATAAGGCACTTTTCTCATAGCTTCCCAATCATTTACCGTAGCTGGACATTGAGCCTTGCTCAATATCTTACCTGACAACATAGGCACTGAACCTTTCTTTGCCTTATCCATTCTGAACCTTTTCATAAATTTGTCTAGGTATGTACTCTGGCTTAAAGCTATCAGGCGTCTTTGTCTATCTCTATAGATTTTGATGCCCAATATATAAGCAGCTTCACCTAGGTCTTTCATTGAAAAAACCTTGTTCAAATAACTCTTCACATCGTTAAGCATGTTGATGTCATTTCCAATAATCAATATGTCATCCACATATAGTACCAGAAACGTCACCGAGCTCCCACTCACTTTCTTGTAGATGCAAGCTTCGTAGCAATTTGGAACAAATCCAAAGCTCTTGATCACTTGATCAAAACGAAGGTTCCAACTCCGAGATGCTTGCTTCAGTCCATAAATTGAACGCTGAAGTTTGCATACTTTATCAGCATCCTTAGGATCGACAAAACCTTCGGGTTGCATCATATACAACTCTTCATCAATGTTGCCATTGAGGAACGCAGTCTTGACATCCATCTGCCATATTTCATAATCATGAAACGCAGCAATTGCTAATAAAATCCGAATGGACTTAAACATCGCTACGGGAGAGAAAGTCTCATCGTAGTCAACACCTTGAACTTGTCGAAAACCTTTCGCGACAAGCCGTGCTTTATAGACGGTAACATTACCATCCGCGTCCGTTTTCTTCTTGAAGATCCATTTGCACTCAACGGCCTTTCGGTCGCTAGGAGAGTCCACCAAAGTCCATACTTGGTTTTCGCTCATGGATCCCAATTCGGATTTCATGGCTTCTAGCCATTTCTCAGAGTCTGGGCTCATCATCGCTTCCTCATAGTTCGTAGGTTCACTATCTTCTACCAAAAATACAGTCAAGACAGGGTTGACGTACCACTCAGGAGGGGCACGCGACCTTGTCGACCTGCGACATTCAGTAGCAGCATCGTCTGAAGCTTCATGATCCTTGTCATTAGCTTCCTCTATTGTTGGTGCAGGCGGCACTGGAACAATTTCAGGTGCTGCGCTACTCTCCAATTCAAGAGAAGGTTCAATAACCTCGTCTAGCTCTACTTTCCTCCCACTCACTTCTTCCGAGAGAAACTCCTTCTCAAGAAAGGAACCGTTCTTCGCGACAAACACTTTGCCTTCGGTTCTGTGATAGAAGGTATACCCAATAGTTTCCTTAGGGTATCCTATGAAGACGCATTTCTCCGCTTTGGGTTCGAGCTTGTCCGGCATCAACTTCTTGACGTAAGCTTCGCATCCCCAAACTTTAAGAAACGACAACTTAGGTTTAGCACCAAACCATAGTTCATACGGTGTCGTCTCAACGGATTTAGATGGTGCCCTATTTAAAGTGAATGCAGCGGTTTCTAATGCATAACCCCAAAATGATAACGGCAAATCAGTAAGAGACATCATTGATCGGACCATATCTAATAAGGTTCGATTCCGGCGTTCAGACACACCATTGCGCTGTGGTTTTCCGGGTGACGTGAGTTGTGAAACGATTCCACTTGCTTTAAGATGCGTGAGAAAATCATAAATCAAATATTCACCTCCACGATCGGATCGTAGAAACTTAATCTTTCTGTTATGATGGTTCTCCACTTCATTCTGAAATTCTTTGAACTTTTCAAACGTTTCAGATTTATGTTTCATTAAATAGATATACCCATATCTACTTAAGTCATCTGTAAAAGTGAGAAAATAGCGATATCCACCGCGCGTCGAAACACTCATCGGTCCGCATACATCGGTATGTATGATTTCCAACAAGTCCGTTGCTCGCTCCATCATACCGGAGAACGGGGTTTTGATCATCTTGCCCATGAGGCATGGTTCGCATGTGTCAAATGATTCAAAATCAAGAGACTCCAAAAGTCCATCAGAATGGAGTTTCTTCATGCGCTTTACACCAATATGACCTAGACGACAGTGCCACAAATAAGTAGTATTATCACTATCTACTTTGCATCTCTTAGCCTCAATGTTATGGATGTGTGTTTCATCCCTTTCGAGATTTAGAAGAAATAAACCATTCACAAGAGGTGCATGACCATAAAAGATGTTACTCATATAAATAGAACAACCATTATTCTCCGATTTAAATGAATAACCGTCTTGCAATAAACACGATCCAGAAATAATGTTCATGCTCAACGCAGGCACATAATAACATTTATTAAGGTTTAAAACTAATCCCGAAGGTAAAACTAAGGAGAGCGTGCCGACGGCCATCACATCAACTCTTGATCCGTTGCCAACGCGCATCGTCACCTCATCCCTCGCAAGCCGCCGTCTATTCCGTAGCTCCTGTTTCGAGTTACAAATATTAGCAACTAAACCGGTATCAAATACCCAGGCACTACAACGAGGGCTAGTAAGGAAAACATCAATAACATGTATATCAAATATACCTTTGATGGCGCCAGCCTTCTTGTCCGCTAAGTACTTCGGACAGTTGCGCTTCCAGTGACCCTTGTCCTTGCAATAGAAGCACTCAGTGTCCGGCTTGGGACCAGACCTGAGCTTCTTCTCAGCAGGGGCATTGCGCTTGCCGCCGCACTTCTTTAAGGGCTTCTTTGCTCCCTTACCTTTCTTAAAGGTGGGCTTGTTGACCATCAACACATGATTATCCTTTTTGATGTCCACTTCCGTGGCCTTCAGCTTTGCGAAGAGCTCGGTGATCGTATCAGTGGAACCAATCTGATTGTGAGTCACTACAAAACTTTTGTAGCTGGGAGGGAGTGATTGCAGAACCCTGTCAATCTTGAGCTCCTCTGGAATCGTGCATTCCAGTTGCTCAAGGCGTTGAGTGTAGCCCGTCATCTTAATGGCGTGCTCACTAACGGAACTCCCTTCCTCCATCTTGCAGTTAAAGAACTTCTCAGAGATCTCATATCTCTCAGAACGGGCCTGAGTCTGAAACATGGTTTTCAGCTCTTCGAGAATCTCAAAGGGCCCGGGATAGTCTTCAAAACAATTTTGAAGTTCCGGTTCCATAGCAAACAACATGGTGCTCTTAATCACACCATAATCATCTTTACGCGACTGATAGACAGCTTTCTCATCAGCCGGCGCAGTTGCAGCAGGGGGGTCACCTAACGCTTTCCCAAGGACATAGTCCTTTTGACCGCCAGAGAGAATGATTCTTAGATTGTGGAACCAATTGGTGAAGTTAGACCCATTGTTTCTAAGCTTTTCCTTCTCAGCAAAAACGTTGAAGTTGAAGTTGGACTTGGCCATGTGATCTACAGTATTTGCAAGTACAACTTTAGACTATGTTCATGATAAATAGTTCAACTTAATCAAATTACTAGATGAACTCCCACTAAATTCAACATCCCTCAAGTTGTTTAGTGAACATGATCCAAATTCACCACACCTAATCCGATCATCACGAGAAGATATGTGGCTTCAATGGTGGACAACGAAGTGTCGATCATATCATTCATATGACTCATGCTTAACCTTTCGGTTCTTGTGTTCCGAGGCCATGTCTGTACATGCTAGGCTCGTCAAGTTAGACCCAAGTATTTCCGCGTGTGCAAAACTGGCTTGCACCCGTTGTATGTGAGCGTAGAGTCTATAGCACCCGATCATCACGTGATGCTTGGACACGATGAACATTCGCAACGGTGCATACTTGGGGAGAACACAGTTTTTATCTTGATCTTTAAGTGAGGAATCATCTTATAATGCTACCGTCGCGATCTAAGCATAATAAGATACATAAAAGGATAAACATCACATGCATATAACTTTATGTGACATGGTATAGCCAATCTTCACGCAATGATCTCCATCTTGTGCGTTCCGGCATGATCTCCATCACTCCACCATGATTGCCTCCACCACGAATAGCAACTACAACTATTGCTAACTACTTAGCGATAAAGTAAAGCTATTACATGGCGTATAAGAAGTTGACTCGCAGGTCATACACAATTATAAAGACAACCATATGGCTCCTGCCGGTTGTGTACTCATCGACATGCAAGTCGTGAAACATTACAAAACATGATCATCGCATACAATATACACATCACATCTTGGGCCATACCATATCACAGAAAAACACTCCCTGCAAAAACAAGTTAGACGCCTCTACTTTGTTGTTGCATGTTTTACGTGGCTTATGGGAGTAGATGCTAAGAACGATTCTTACCTACGGAAAGCCACAACGGTGATATTATGGTTGCCAAACTCCGGTGTTAATCCCATGACAACTATAGTGAGAGAAACTGACATCCACCAGCCGCATGTGTGGAACAAGCCACACGTCAAGTGCGGAGCCGGTCTCGCGAACGACGTCGCGTAAGGTTGGCCTGGACCGCTTCAATCTCACTATCCCGCGTCATAAGAAGAACACAAACAAGAGGCTTGCAACAGAAAACATCAACGCCCGCAACAACCATGTTGCGTTCTACTCGTGAAACACATCTACGCATAGATCTAGCTCTGATACCACTGAAGGTTTTCGCGGCATAGTAAATCAAAATTTTCTACGGATGCGAACAGAGGGAAAGCCAAGATCTAATCTAGGAGATGCAAACAACGAGAGAGATTGGATTAGATCTTCATACCCTTGAATATTCGCACAGCGGAACGTTCGTCGGAATGTGGGTGATGTGGTCATAGTCGCTTCTCCTCCTCGCGATCCGATCCGATCTAGCACCACAAGTGGCGGTGCCTCCGTGAGATGCACACGTGCAGCACCTCGACGTCTCCTCCTTCCTTGGTCCAGCAAGTATGGTGGAGAGATGGGTTGGATCTACAACGCGACGGCGCGGTGCAATTGGTGGAGAATTTCTGCAGCAGGGCTTCGCCTACAAGAAGTCGGGAGGGAGAGAGGAGGGCAGCAGGGCGGCTAGGGTTTGAGGGGAAGGTGTAGGGGGTTGGTGCGCCCCCACCCCTCTTTATATAGAGGGGGGGGCGCATCCCTATCCCCTCCCCCAAGCCCAAACCGGCGGCCCCAGAGGATAAGGAGTGGGGGCAAGGAAACCCCCCCTTCTAGAAGGTCTATCTCGAGTTTAAACCTCTCTTGGCCGGTTGGGCCCTATGGGGCCTTGTGCTCCTGGCCCAATGCGGCCAGGGCACTCCCTCATAGGCCCATGCCCCCTCCCGGAAGGTGTGGCCACGTTGGTCCCCTTTCGGAAGGTTCTAGAAGCTTCCGGTACAATACCGATTAACCCGGAACAATTCCGGACTCCAAAAACTGCACTGCCTTATATGAACCTTATTCTCCGGACCACTCCGGAACCTCTTGTGATGTCCCGGATCCCATCCAAGACTCCGAACAAAAACTCATAAACCAATTATCCAATCTATCCTAGCGTCGAGACACGTTAAGTGTGTGACCCTGCGCGGTTCGAGAATATGCAGACATGATCTTCTATCAATAATCAACAGCGGGGTCTGGAAACCCATATTGACTCCCACACATTCATCGATGATCATATCGGATGAACCACGATGTCAGGATTCAATCAATCCCATATATATATTCCCTTTGTCTCGCGATATTTTACTTGCCCGAGATTTGATCGTCGGTACCGTCATACCTAGTTCAATCTCGTTCACAGCAAGTACTTTACTCGTTCCGTAATCCGATATCACTTTGTGATTAACTCCTTAACCACATGCTTGCAAGCGGTGTTGATATTGATTACCGAGTGGGCCCGAAGTATATCTCTCCGACTTGGGAGGGACAAATCCCATCTCGATACATACAACCCAACAGATACTTTCTGATCACCTGAGAGACACCTTTATGATCACCCTCTCATAGGATGAGTTTGATGAACTCAAAGCTTTCTTCCGATACCAGGGAGTTGTATTATCTCATGGTCTAAGGAATACAATATTTGACATAAGAAAAGCTTCGCAAAGACGAACACGATGACACGATCTAATTGCTTCGCTTAGTTTGTGTAGAGGTTCCAATCTTTAATAAGATAGAGCCCCCTGTGTTTACAATGCTAGTCCCTGGATCAATAGCTAGCATCCACAGTTAAGATGTAATATCAAGAAACAAAGGTCATAACATAACTTTATAACCAGGAATAACAAAATTTTATTACATCATACATAGCTCATTTGGCTATTACATTACATTGCAGCGGAATAACTATAGTCATGGGGTCCTTCATCTTCAAAGTGCCACAGGCAGTATTGGTTGTAGACTTTGTAATCCTAATCAAACAATCTTCACTAAAAACAATCAAACCTGCAACATTACAAGTTACAGCCACAAGGGTCAATACATTTTGAATTGTATTGGCAAGTTTCACTATTAAGTATAATATGAGTGGATCCTATCATTACATGCAAATTTGGCTAAGTAGAGTTTTAGGCTCATTTGCTTTAAAGCAATATTTTATCCTATCTTTTCAAAATGGTTTTGGTCCTTTGTCAAATTTCTTTTCCAAGTTCCTTGAACCTCCTTGGTAGAAACTCAAATGTTCAAGTCCTTGTCAAAATTCCTTGAGCACCTTGGTAACCCCAAGTGCAACAAGTTTTATCAAAATCTCATGAGTTCCTTGGTAACCCCAAGTACATCAAGTGTTAAGCAAAATCTCTTGAGCACCTTGGTAACCCCAAGTGCATCAAGCTTAACAAAATCTCTTTGAATTCCTTGGTAGACACACAAGGGCATCAAGTTTTTATTTTAGAAGTTGGAATGTCGAGATCTCCCATAGTTCAAACTTTAGTTGCTCAGTATTGTCCATAACCGGGGACACGGCTAAGTACTTAGATTTTATTAACTTCTGCAGAAGGAGTACACTTTACCCACATGTCACAATCCCATCTTGTTGCCACCAGTGGCCTACTGGATTAGTGCTCACCAAGATGGAGTACCGGCAGACTGAGAGTGTGACGAAGTCTTTCCAAAAGGTCCTCCCATACATCATTGCTAGCTTGTCTTTAGCCCCCATGAAGCATTCCATATCCCCATGTCCGGTAACTAAAGACAATGTATGGGTCTTCCTAATGTAGTTGACTAAGCCAGAGCCATAATAGCATGTGGTTGCACACGAAAGCCACAATTGGAGAAGCATGTTCAATCTCTAAGTTTCCTAGCTGGGTTTTCTTTGGAGCACAACACAAAGTGTTTACCATAGACATGGCTACTTTTGTTGCCACCTTCTCCAAAACTTTAAGTATTCTCCACCTAGGTGGTTCATTGAGTCCTTGTTTTATTATATAAAACACCATTCCTTTTCTCAACTTTATAAAATCTCAACATGTATCTCTTTTCACAATAAAGCCTGGCTAAGCATGTACAACTACAAGATTTTATCTAAGGAATGTAAGGGCATCCTATTAGGATTTAGCATAGCATAAGTATAAATCATTTTCATGCATGTTTTTAAAATCCACTAAGTATAATGAAAATAGTAGGACTTTTGTATGATAGTGTAACTTGCCTTTTTGGTAGGGAATGGTGGTTCACTCCTTGATCTTGCTAGTCTCACACTTTGCTAAATTCACTACAAGTCAATCAAGCAAACACAAAATCAACTAACATTCCAAACCAAAGTCAAACAAACAATTTCACACTCACAAAGCAATGGAATCTAAGTCATGCATAAGTATGCAAAGGATGGTTCTATTGCAAGGTTGGTCTCCACTAGGTTTATAAACTTTGTAAGGTCCAAATTGGTCATTTACCAAAATGGCAAAGTCATTAGTTAGAGGGTTTTGCCCAAAAATTATTTTAAAATCCATTCAACATTTTATGTGGTGGAAAATGGTTTTATCAAATCAAAATCTTTAAGTTTCTCACCAAAAGTTTATAGCTCTCAAGACTTGGTGTTTTAGGTCAGTATCTTTGAATTATAATATTTTCCCAAAGTTTTTATTCCAAAATCCTTTTTCAAAATAAAACCATTATCTTTACTTAGCTAGAATTAGACTAATTCAATTAATCCGATCTAAATTTTTCCAATTTCATTTCCAAAACCATGGGTTGGTTCCTAGGGTCAGTATGGTCACTACAAACCATTTTGCAAAAGATTTAATCCTAAAATCAATTTTAAACAATTTTTCTACTCTAAACAAGCTCACAAAAGAATCTGCAAAATCAAGAAAGCTAACAGATACTATTTTCTAAACTAAGGCCATGGTTGGTTAGGTCTTGCTCTCCTGAATCCAACGACATAAAATTTGTAATTTTTGGACGTGTGGATCCAAAGATACAAGGGTTTGAAGTTTGCAAATAGTTCTGTTTTCAAATCTGTTTTTAAACAGAATAGGTGACACGCGGCGTGTTTTAACTGGACGGCACCGGTTCGGCCGGATCGGCGTTGCGGTGCGTTGGATCAAGTTAGATCGCATGGTCCCTATTGCGTACCTCTTCGCGACTAAGTGATTCTATCTCGCTCGCCCGATCTAGACCGAACGGCTCGCGCGAGTTTGACCAGAAGGGGGCGGCGCTGACGGTGGCTAGCGGCGGCGCACGGCCAGGAGGTGGCTCTGTGGTGGTTCTAGGAAGCGAGAGAGGAAGAGAGTAGGCTTACCGAGGTCGAGAGGTTGTGGTGAAGCTCGGCGTGTGGTCGACGGGGCAAGGGGCGCACGAGGTTTGCTGCAATTTCTCACCGGAGCTTGCAACGGCGTCTGGCGGCTCTAGTCGACGACGGGGAGACGCTGTGGTCCACGAGAAGATAAATGGAGGACTTGGTTAGCTGCGCAAGGCCAAAGCAAGGAGGTTTGCGTGATCGAGAAGACGCGGGGCGGTCAGTGCTTACCGGGGGAGGTCGTCGGAGAGGTTGCAGACGGCGGCGTCGTCAGAGCTTGTCAAAGACGACGCTCTGGGGCGCCCGCGGTCGAATGGGTGGTACGGGGAGATGTGTCTGGGAGTGGGGAAACTGCCAGCGTGCTCAGGGAGGCTCGGGGCGGTGTCGAGTCGCCGGAATCGGCACCGGACTTCGTCGGAACAGAGGGTGCTCGGGGAGGAAATTGGGGTGGTCTAAGGCGTGCCAGCGCGGGGTGTTAGAGGGGAAATATAGAGGAGGCATGGGCGTTTCAACCTGCGTGATCAAAGCTGGTAACGGTGGTCGAGTTAAAGCGAATTAAGGCCGCGAAATCATCGGCAGGAGCGATGTCGAGGGAGGGAGAAGGGGTCGAGCGGGTGAGGAGGAAGAACAGTGGAAAGAGGGCCTACCGGTCAGTGGGGAAGAAACGAGGGGAGGGTCCACTGGTCATACTCTGCGCGGGTTCGTATACTAGTGCGAAACGTTTTCTTTCGGGGTGAGGAGCTGGGCTGATTTGCTGGGCCTGTTTGGGCTGCTGGGTTGGGTTGTCCTTTTCTTTATTTTTTTCTGTTTCTGAATCTTTTCCCTTTTTCTAAATCTATTTCCTGTTTTGAATTTCCAAACAAACAAACATCAACCAAATCAAATCAAACAATCATCAAACTTTGCAGGTTGGAACTGGGTTCTGATTAGTAACTTAAACCTATTCCAGAAATAAATTAATATTTTAAATCTTTTTAGGTTCCATTTCTTAATAAAATGGTCCATGGTTTATTAATCAAATAGGGTTTGATTTTATTTATAAAATCTTTATTTAAATCCTAAATACTTTCAAACCAATTCAGTAGGTAATAATTGAAAGTAAAGAATACTTGGAAAGCTTGTTTGGAATAAATTAACATTTTTGTTTTAGGGTTCATAATTAAATAAAGTTGGTCCTTGGTTATTAAATCAAATAGGATTTGTTTTATTAAATCCTTATTTTGAAATCTAAAGTAAGTCGAAACACTCCAGTAAGTTTTATTTATAAAATATTTGGAAAATTTATTTAAAGTAATTAAATAAGTTTTAGTGTTTATTTAAAATGGGCAAAGCCTTTTAATAAAATTGGATATTAAATCCCTTATTAACTTATTTAAATAAACCTTTGTTATTTAAAACAAAATGTTTTAATTCTAAAGCTTGGCAAAGGTTTAAATTTGGCTTTATAAAATATTCTTTATTTATAAAAACTTCTATTTCTTTTGAAATCCAAATTTTCTTTTATTTTAAGGATCCAAGATAGTAATATCAAAATATTTTATTTTCCTTTATTAAATGCTTATCTTTTTAAATCCCTTTAGGATTTTTTATTTGATCAAAATTGGTTTGAAGTTCCAATTAAATTCAAAAAGTTTCTTCTGGCCCTGAAAATCAAACAAAGTTTTATTTTATTCATTTATTTTCATATTACAAGATTTGGAAAATCTTGGGATGTGACAGGCTACCACCCTTAAAATAAATCTCGTCCCGAGATTTGGGGAGGCTAGGGTTACAAGCAGGTTCAAAACAACTAGGGTACTACCACCCTTAAAAATTTTCAAACAGAAATTACACATTGTCCTTCTTGGGATCCTGGGAAAACTTTCTCTAAGCAAATAGTTGCGCTTATGTCCTTAGTTTCCATGCTTGACTCATGGACCAAGGTTGAGCTTCTCCATAGGCTTGTTTAACTTGTTCTTCATCTTCTCTGGACAATTGCTTGCATAGTGTCCTGGGTTCTTGCAATTGAAACAGTGGATACCTTGGAGTTCTTTGCGTTGTTCTTGTGGACAAGTTGCTACATAATGGCCTGGTTCTTTGCAGTTGTTGCATACCACTTGGTCAATTCCCTTATTTTTCTTGTTCTCTGGGCACTCACTGGAGTAGTGTCCCATTTCCTTACATTTACGGCATTGCACAAGGTGCATGTCTTGTCTTGGTTTCTTGGGTTTCTTTGATCCTTTGAAGTAGGTTGTCTTGTTTGGGGGTATAAGTGGTCCTTTTCCTTTGGTAGATTTGGATCCTTCTTGTTTCCTTTGTTCCACCATGGAGTAGATGGGGCATTGGATAGGGACATGGTCGTTTCCTTCACAAAGGTAACAAGTGGCTTGAGAGATGGGACATTGTCCAACAGGATGATTTTCTTCACAGTTAGGGCATTTTCCTTCATGCTCCTTGGAAGTATGATCCTTGTCTCCACAAATAATGCAAGCTGGTGCTCCATCTAGAATAACATTCTTGTCATCCTTGTTATCATACACTCTTTTGGGATAGTTTTCTTCCATGCTGATCATTTGATTAGTCACCTTAAGCATCAGTTGAGATTGTTCCTCCAAAAACTTTTGCAGCGCTGGATCTTTATCACTATTGCTGGTTATGAACTGAGCTGTCAGTTGGTTCAATTGATGTTGGGTTGCTATGAGCTCTTTCATGCTGTCAGCTTGGTTGGTGTTGGTGTCATCAACCTTGGAGTCTTCTGGAGTAGTCATCTGTTTGGGTTGAAAGGAAATTAGAATAGGCAAGATATTTCTAAGGAATCATTTCTAATCACACACATCACAATTCACACAAACAATGTGCATGCAATCACAAGTCAAACATTTCACTCAAACAAGGTTCAAGCACATACTTAGGTAACAAAGTATTTTTGTTACACTTCATAAGTTGGTGTGTTTGACTTAACTAAAATATGGTGGTCCATCTATATGGTTCACTTGTGATCTTTCCATCCTTCTTGGTTGCTTCTTCTTACTTGGGGTCATGGTTCCCTTGAGATAAACTCTTGGTCACAAAACTTCAAAGTTGTTGATGGCTCTTATTTTGCATTCCCTCAGTCTCTAATTCGTGAGTAAGATTTCCTTGTTTCACTTGTAGTCCTTAGTGGTATCCATGTTGGATGTCCTTGGGGAATATGATGAAGATGTTGAAGTCTTTAGAGTTGAAGAAGTTGAAGAAGTCCTTTGCACATGGTGTAGTCTTTGGCCATGGGTAGGTTTTTCCATCAAGTTGAAGTAGAGGAGAAGTAGAGTTAAAACCAAAATGGTTGAGGAAAGAGTTTACAAGTGTTTTTGTAAATAAGTTTTGGATCAAAATATAACTCCTATTTTTCTAAGGGTTTTTGTCCAATCCTAGGGTTTACAAATCCTACAGGCAACACAATGCTCTGATACCATCTGTAGAGGTTCCAATCTTTAATAAGATAGAGCCCCCTGTGTTTACAATGCTAGTCCCTGGATCAATAGCTAGCATCCACAGTTAAGATGTAATATCAAGAAACAAAGGTCATAACATAACTTTATAACCAGGAATAACAAAATTTTATTACATCATACATAGCTCATTTGGCTATTACATTACATTGCAGCGGAATAACTATAGTCATGGGGTCCTTCATCTTCAAAGTGCCACAGGCAGTGTTGGTTGTAGACTTTGTAATCCTAATCAAACAATCTTCACTAAAAACAATCAAACCTGCAACATTACAAGTTACAGCCACAAGGGTCAATACATTTTGAATTGTATTGGCAAGTTTCACTATTAAGTATAATATGAGTGGATCCTATCATTACATGCAAATTTGGCTAAGTAGAGTTTTAGGCTCATTTGCTTTAAAGCAATATTTTATCCTATCTTTTCAAAATGGTTTTGGTCCTTTGTCAAATTTCTTTTCCAAGTTCCTTGAACCTCCTTGGTAGAAACTCAAATGTTCAAGTCCTTGTCAAAATTCCTTGAGCACCTTGGTAACCCCAAGTGCAACAAGTTTTATCAAAATCTCATGAGTTCCTTGGTAACCCCAAGTACATCAAGTGTTAAGCAAAATCTCTTGAGCACCTTGGTAACCCCAAGTGCATCAAGCTTAACAAAATCTCTTTGAATTCCTTGGTAGACACACAAGGGCATCAAGTTTTTATTTTAGAAGTTGGAATGTCGAGATCTCCCATAGTTCAAACTTTAGTTGCTCAGTATTGTCCATAACCGGGGACACGGCTAAGTACTTAGATTTTATTAACTTCTGCAGAAGGAGTACACTTTACCCACATGTCACAATCCCATCTTGTTGCCACCAGTGGCCTACTGGATTAGTGCTCACCAAGATGGAGTACCGGCAGACTGAGAGTGTGACGAAGTCTTTCCAAAAGGTCCTCCCATACATCATTGCTAGCTTGTCTTTAGCCCCCATGAAGCATTCCAGATCCCCATGTCCGGTAACTAAAGACAATGTATGGGTCTTCCTAATGTAGTTGACTAAGCCAGAGCCATAATAGCATGTGGTTGCACACGAAAGCCACAATTGGAGAAGCATGTTCAATCTCTAAGTTTCCTAGCTGGGTTTTCTTTGGAGCACAACACAAAGTGTTTACCATAGACATGGCTACTTTTGTTGCCACCTTCTCCAAAACTTTAAGTATTCTCCACCTAGGTGGTTCATTGAGTCCTTGTTTTATTATATAAAACACCATTCCTTTTCTCAACTTTATAAAATCTCAACATGTATCTCTTTTCACAATAAAGCCTGGCTAAGCATGTACAACTACAAGATTTTATCTAAGGAATGTAAGGGCATCCTATTAGGATTTAGCATAGCATAAGTATAAATCATTTTCATGCATGTTTTTAAAATCCACTAAGTATAATGAAAATAGTAGGACTTTTGTATGATAGTGTAACTTGCCTTTTTGGTAGGGAATGGTGGTTCACTCCTTGATCTTGCTAGTCTCACACTTTGCTAAATTCACTACAAGTCAATCAAGCAAACACAAAATCAACTAACATTCCAAACCAAAGTCAAACAAACAATTTCACACTCACAAAGCAATGGAATCTAAGTCATGCATAAGTATGCAAAGGATGGTTCTATTGCAAGGTTGGTCTCCACTAGGTTTATAAACTTTGTAAGGTCCAAATTGGTCATTTACCAAAATGGCAAAGTCATTAGTTAGAGGGTTTTGCCCAAAAATTATTTTAAAATCCATTCAACATTTTATGTGGTGGAAAATGGTTTTATCAAATCAAAATCTTTAAGTTTCTCACCAAAAGTTTATAGCTCTCAAGACTTGGTGTTTTAGGTCAGTATCTTTGAATTATAATATTTTCCCAAAGTTTTTATTCCAAAATCCTTTTTCAAAATAAAACCATTATCTTTACTTAGCTAGAATTAGACTAATTCAATTAATCCATTCTAAATTTTTCCAATTTCATTTCCAAAACCATGGGTTGGTTCCTAGGGTCAGTATGGTCACTACAAACCATTTTGCAAAAGATTTAATCCTAAAATCAATTTTAAACAATTTTTCTACTCTAAACAAGCTCACAAAAGAATATGCAAAATCAAGAAAGCTAACAGATACTATTTTCTAAACTAAGTCCATGGTTGGTTAGGTCTTGCTCTCCTGAATCCAACGACATAAAATTTGTAATTTTTGGACGTGTGGATCCAAAGATATAAGGGTTTGAAGTTTGCAAATAGTTCTGTTTTCAAATCTGTTTTTAAACAGAATAGGTGACACGCGGCGTGTTTTAACTGGACGGCACCGGTTCGGCCGGATCGGCGTTGCGGTGCGTTGTATCAAGTTAGATCGCATGGTCCCTATTGCGTACCTCTTCGCGACTAAGTGATTCTATCTCGCTCGCCCGATCTAGACCGAACGGCTCGCACGGGTTTGACCAAAAGGGGGCGGCGCTGACGGTGGCTAGCGGCGGCGCACGGCCAGGAGGTGGCTCTGCGGTGGTTCTAGGAAGCGAGAGAGGAAGAGAGTAGGCTTACCGAGGTCGAGAGGTTGTGGTGAAGCTCGGCGTGTGGTCGACGGGGCAAGGGGCGCACGAGGTTTGCTGCAATTTCTCACCGGAGCTTGCAACGGCGTCTGGTGGCTCTAGTCGACGACGGGGAGACGCTGTGGTCCACGAGAAGATAAATGGAGGACTTGGTTAGCTGCGCAAGGCCAAAGCAAGGAGGTTTGCGTGATCGAGAAGACGCGGGACGGTCAGTGCTTACCGGGGGAGGTCGTCGGAGAGGTTGCAGACGGCGGCGTCGTCAGAGCTTGTCAAAGCCGACGCTCTGGGGCGCCCGCGGTCGGATGGGTGGTACGGGGAGATGTGTCTGGGAGTGGGGAAACTGCCAGCGTGCTCAGGGAGGCTCGGGGCGGTGTCGAGTCGCCGGAATCGGCACCGGACTTCGTCGGAACAGAGGATGCTCGGGGAGGAAATTGGGGTGGTCTAAGGCGTGCCAGCGCGGGGTGTCAGAGGGGAAATATAGAGGAGGCATGGGCGTTTCAACCTGCGTGATCAAAGTTGGTAACGGTGGTCGAGTTAAAGCGAATTAAGGCCGCGAAATCATCGGCAGGAGCGGTGTCGAGGGAGGGAGAAGGGGTCGAGCGGGTGAGGAGGAAGAACAGTGGAAAGAGGGCCTACCGGTCAGTGGGGAAGAAACGAGGGGAGGGTCCACTGGTCATACTCTGCGCGGGTTCATATACTAGTGCGAAACGTTTTCTTTCGGGGTGAGGAGCTGGGCTGATTTGCTGGGCCTGTTTGGGCTGCTGGGTTGGGTTGTCCTTTTCTTTATTTTTTTCTGTTTCTGAATCTTTTCCCTTTTTCTAAATCTATTTCCTGTTTTGAATTTCCAAACAAACAAACATCAACCAAATCAAATCAAACAATCATCAAACTTTGCAGGTTGGAACTGGGTTCTGATTAGTAACTTAAACCTATTCCAGAAATAAATTAATATTTTAAATCTTTTTAGGTTCCATTTCTTAATAAAATGGTCCATGGTTTATTAATCAAATAGGGTTTGATTTTATTTATAAAATCTTTATTTAAATCCTAAATACTTTCAAACCAATTCAGTAGGTAATAATTGAAAGTAAAGAATACTTGGAAAGCTTGTTTGGAATAAATTAACATTTTTGTTTTAGGGTTCATAATTAAATAAAGTTGGTCCTTGGTTATTAAATCAAATAGGATTTGTTTTATTAAATCCTTATTTTGAAATCTAAAGTAAGTCGAAACACTCCAGTAAGTTTTATTTATAAAATATTTGGAAAATTTATTTAAAGTAATTAAATAAGTTTTAGTGTTTATTTAAAATGGGCAAAGCCTTTTAATAAAATTGGATATTAAATCCCTTATTAACTTATTTAAATAAACCTTTGTTATTTAAAACAAAATGTTTTAATTCTAAAGCTTGGCAAAGGTTTAAATTTGGCTTTATAAAATATTCTTTATTTATAAAAACTTCTATTTCTTTTGAAATCCAAATTTTCTTTTATTTTAAGGATCCAAGATAGTAATATCAAAATATTTTATTTTCCTTTATTAAATGCTTATCTTTTTAAATCCCTTTAGGATTTTTTATTTGATCAAAATTGGTTTGAAGTTCCAATTAAATTCAAAAAGTTTCTTCTGGCCCTGAAAATCAAACAAAGTTTTATTTTATTCATTTATTTTCATATTACAAGATTTGGAAAATCTTGGGATGTGACAGTTTGGGTCTGTCCATCATATCATTCTCCCAATGATATGATCTCATTATCAGTTGACAACTCATGTCTATGGTTAGGAAACCTTAACCATCATTGATCAATGAGCTAGTCCATAGAGGCGTACTAGAGACACGGTGTTGTTCACAAACCACACAAGTATTAAAGTTTCCGCTTAATACAATTCTAGCATGGAATATAAACATTATCCTGAACAAGAATTATAATAATAACAGCTTTATTATTGCCTCTAGGGCATAATTCCAACACTTGCCAGGGCAACACCAGGTCATAGAGACTTCGGGAACTCATCAGGGTTTTAGCCTGCCCGAAGGGGGCTTAACGAAGGTGAGCTAGCCTGAAGGATCGTGCAGACATATGAGGTCGCGGAGAGGGTAGTGATTGGCTTGGACCAACTACTGGTCCCCACAACATGGAATTGTGGACGGGTAAGTTGCCCGGTTGTGCAACAAGGAGTTGATCTCTCATGGGAAAAGTAACACACCCCTGTAGAGTGTAAGAACTGTAACTTGTTACTCCCTGTTCTGGGAAGGAGCTGCGAACGCGGCGGGAAAGGAACTCCATGAAAGTTCTGGTAAACCCGTGAAGGCTGACGGACATAGTTTTTCAGAAATAAAGCAACCTTTGAAGAAATGTTTACGAAAACCTACATTGCCTACGACCTACGGTCTATGGCTGTAGATATAGTGCATCAAACACTCCTTTTCTAGTGAACTTGCTGAGTATGCTCGTACTCAACGTATCTTCTTAACCCTTGCTAGATTCCAAAGCCAGTACAGATAACATCAACATCAAGTGATGCTCCAGGAATCATCATCAAATGCTAAAGCTCTTCAATGAAGACAAGGAAGTCGAAATATACATCAACTCAAGTGAAGACAAAGTTACTGATTAGATAGGAGTATACTCTCTCTAACCAAAGAACCTAATTCTGTAGTGCGTTGCAATAGTAGCAATGCCAAACCTTAGTTAAAATACTAGACATAAAGTATAATAGTCGGTACATTATTTATCTTTAATTCTTATTTGTAAGAAGTTCTTTCTCTCTCTTTAACCTAGAGTGTTCTCTGGATCTTGTGTAAAGAGTGAGTTGTAACCTTTGGCCATGTATTGGACCCGTTGTGTTTCTGTTGTGCCATTCTGAGGGATGTAATACTAGTGAACGGAGTTTCATTGGTGTTATGTCAACGGCTATAGTATACTACATCATGCAGTGGTATGCTGGGTCACCGCAACCTATGTTCTGGATAACTGCTGAATAAAATGGTTGATAACTTGAATAATATCCCATGGATAACTATAGTGCTATCTATGTGGATAACTTGCACCTATGTGCCTGGATAACTGCTAATAAAATTGTTGATAGCTTGAGTAATATCCCATGGATAACTATAGTGCTAGCTATTTTTATAACTTGCACATATGTTCCTGGATAATCGCTGAATAAAATGGTTGATAAGTAGAGTAATACCCCATGGATAACTATAATGCTAGCTATGTGGATAAGTTACACCTATGTGTCTGGATAACTGCTAAATAAAATGGTTGATAACTTGAGTAATATCCCATGAATAACTATAGTGCTAGCTACGTGGATAACTTGCACCTATGTGCCTGGATAACTGCTGAATAAAATGGTGGATAACTTGTACTCGTATGCCTGGATAAGTGTTACATAAACTGGTTGATAACTTATACTCGTATGTCAAGTTTTTTTAGTGTAGTTGGTAAGGCACACTCAATACTGCTGGATATTTGTCTAGTGATGATTTGTGGGGTAACTTCTATATATAAGCATGGATAACTATAGTGTTAGCTGGTGGATAACATGTACTCATATGCATGGATAACTGTTGTGTTAGCTGGTGGATAACATGTATTCATATGCCTAGATAATTGATGTTTAAACTGGTGGATAAGTTGATTGTGTATAGTCATCATACCTTCATTCATAACTTGCACAATAGCATATGTGTGTGAAACATCAGCATGCTCCTCTTCTTCTATTTCTTGATCTGGTTCTACATTAAGGTCGGTATCCATTGTTTCCCCACTATTCAACCAAAATATTCAACATGTCCGGAATTTAGGATGTAGCAATAATATGATGTCATGTCTATTTAGTTGTTAGTTGTTTGTCATGAAGGGATCAATAGATACTGATACTGAAGCTTAGGAAGTTTGATTTCTTGTAGTTTGAACAAGATTAGACATATTCAGATGCAAAATTAAGGAGTAAAGTAGTTGTAGATGTCCAGTTTTCGTTTAGATTCATGGTGTCCAGCAGTATAATGTCATCTTCGAAACCATATAGTGTTTTTGCTATAAAAATCATGGTGAATTGAGGGTTTGATTAATAAGTGCCTGTTGTTTTTTCCTATGTGTCCTTTTTTTCACTTTTCAGGAGAAGGGGTGTTGGGCATCAAGCTGTTAAGGTGGAGCTCCAATGGCAATTTTGGCTAGAGGATGAAGGCGACATGGTCAGGTGCGGAATCAGGGGAGGGGGATAGTGCTAGATCTGGGGGATTTCGTTTTTAGGTTGGGGTCTTTTGCATGGAGAGGAAAATGGTCCCTCTTTTGGGGGTATAAGCCACATTTCCCCTTTTGGACCCGGTCACGCATCTGGGGCAGGAGGTTCCAGGACACGGCGACCCGGGATCCCTGTCGGAATACCCGCCATGATCGTCGTTTTACAGGGTGTTCGTCGGGTAGTCGCGTCCTAGAAAAAAGACACTGAAGTACTCTATGCCTGACTTTAACATCATTAAAGCCGCAAATGAGGAGTCACCGGAAACTACAAAATTTTTGGTGAAGACATCAACTAGAGTTCAGTATAGACCAAAGAAAGATATCCAACAAAGTTTCATAATAACAACATGGAAGAAGAGCGCAAAAAAACACAATACACAACCGCTAAGACAAAATATGTGTAGAAGATCAAGGAAAAACACAATACACAACCGCTAAGACAAAATATGTGTACAAGATCGGATTTGAAGCATTGTATAATCAAGGAAAAGCTTCCTAAATTTGTCCACGATCACCTCCAACACTTTCTTGTACTAGGTTTGATGATTGGCCTCCACCATTGAAGAAACACAATAGTTTTGAATGCATAGTTAGATCGGCGAGGGAAATTTTCTTTAATCATGAGTTTCTGTAACATCCCAAAAATATTAAACTTAGCTCATCAAACTCTAATCATCAAATTTAGGGTTAACAAAAACTTTTCCAAATTAAAAAACATGAAAGCATGCATATGTGTAAGCATTACAATTTGGATTCTTTTGAATTGCCATGCTTGTGTGTTTCTTTGCTTGTAAAAGGATTCTTAGGTGAAATAAACATCATCTAAACAATCCCCACACTTTTCCCAAAGACAAACAAATCAAAATAAACAAAATGAGTGAATGGTCACTTTGGCCAAATTAACTCCCATGCCTACTTTGGCTATCTCTAACTTTCAGAACTTAAGAGAAACTTGTTTGGATCTTTGCACCCCTTGATATTACTCATAACAAAGTACCAAGGCCCACTTTGTGATCATCAAAAAACATTTGAAGACATAGTTTAAATGACAGTTTAAATTGAATCTGTTTCATATGGGAAGATCCCACTTTTTCAAAAACCCTTCAAACAAGCTCAATTTTCAAAACCCAAGCATCCACAGACTCACCAGCACATGCCTAGCACACCAACCAAAAATATTTTCAAAATTCAAAACTTGGATTCATGCGGCCATTTCATCAAAAACTTGGCAGGCAAATTTAAACCAAATCAAACTTACTGTTTTTAATAGTGTTTTGGGCCTAACTTGTTCCCTCTCTAGATCACAGCATCCTTAGTAGATCATCTAGCAACCTTAACCAAGCCCTATCACCACTGTAAGCTGGCCAATGTCATCAATGGTGAACAGGCCGAGAGCACCATGTCACCCTAGTGTGGACAGCAAGCTAGGAGAAGAACTAGCCGTACCCACCTTGTCTGGGAGGTAGCCCATGCCTCACCGCCCCCTCTCAACCAGCCCTGCCTCGCAGACAGCAACCAAAACCACCAGGAACTCCGCGCCCGTGCGCTGTCAACCATGCCGAGCATGCGCCAGAGCACCGCACCCAGCACACGTGCACACGCCGACCCTCGACCGCAGCTCGTGCCCACCGCTTCGCCATGACCCAGGGAGCACGCCAGACATCCCCGTTCACCGCCCCATGCCTCACAGCCACCGCTCGCCGTCGAAGACGCCGCCTCTGCTGCGCAGAGCATCGCACGTTCCCGACCGTTTGCCACCGCCCCTACACACGCATTAAAACTCTAGAGCATCGCCAGGAGACCACTAATCGATCGCCACCCTCGGCCATGCCTCTAGCTGCCCGTAGCCGTGTCGCCACCGTCGCCTGCCCATCCCGTTCGGTCTCGCCGTCGGGCCTATAAAAGGAGGCCACCCCCAGCCGATTGAAGCACACCATTTCACTCCCCTCCCCTCACTGCTCGTTCCACCCCGTAGACAGAGCAAGGCGAGCAGCGCATCACCGGAATTGCGTCGGAGCAGGCCGCCTCTGGAGAAGAAGGGCGCCGTTGATTTCGTCCACCCCCGAAGCTGCCGCGACCACCCCTGAGTTTGCCGTCGTTGACTTCGTCGTTCGCCCGCACCGCCGACCTTCGCATGCGCCCCGGTGAGCCTCCCACGACCCCCACTGAGCCGCTAGGGTTCGAGCTCGCTGGTGACTAGTTCATCGTCGACGACGACCCTCAGCCGTCGATCTTCATTCTAATTCAACGCACCACATCGCCCCGTACCTCTTCGCATTTAATGAGTCGCTGACCAGTAGACCCGCCCTGTCAATTGCACCCCACGCCGCGGAGTGACACTGGGATGGCCCATTAACCCTTCACGCGCGACCCAGTCGTTTGAATTTAGATTTTTCTATTTAGATTCAAACTCAGTTTTGTACCTAGTTTCAAAAATCAACCTAGCTCGATTCAGTGAACCAAATTGAATGAAACCAATTTTTTTAGAAAGGTCATTAAATGCTTAATCCAAGCCCGTTGGATTCAAATCATTTGGATCTGTAGATCAACCTTGGTAAAAATAACAAAGCAGAAGCTTTTCTGCATTCAAACATTTTTCAAATTTAAACCATAATAGCTTTTGAGTTGTTTCCAACTCTCAAAAATCACATTTGATCATATCTTTCAGAATATATAAAAATATATGGGTTTACTTACAGAAATAATGTCCAAGTAATAAAAGAATGCCACATATGCATTTCTAGTCACTTTATTTAATTAAAATAAAAGGGTTAAACCTTATTAAATTGTGACACCACTTTAAATCACATTCCCATGTACTGAAATATGTGGTGATGACATGTGTCAATATGATCTCATGTTTGGTTTGGAGAATATTAAATCTTAAATAGTTTTTCAATGAGTAGAAATTACTTTTCTAAAAATAAAATCATTAAGACAAATGCTTTAGTCTTGTAATGTTAGTGATGATGCTAGATCATCTATAGAACCCCCTTGTGTGATGATTGAAAGTAGTTAAGTATTGTTTGGTGATTGTGTACCTCGTATTTATTTATAGACGCTAGTACCGACCAAGGATACCAGGAGGAAGGAGGATACTACGAAGAAGAAGCTGGGGAAAACTTCAACCACTACTCTGCACAAGGCAAGCTAACACTTGCAATTATGAAAGTTAGATGACCTATGCAATGCACTAAGCATGCTTGGTTAGACACATTTGATGATACCCAATCCTAGTCTTACTTGCAAGCTTTTTACTTTGTTTTTCTTTATCAAAGCTTACTTTTAGAGTTTACTTCAGTGATTTGTAGATACTAGAAAGATAACTGAAGGTTGCATAAAGAGCATAAAATTTTGCCTAAGCTAGATAATATTGATGTCATCCTAAGGCATGAGATTGAACTTAGTTCAAACTCCACTAGTTTATCACCCCTCATTAGTACTCACCCCCACTTGTAGATGCTAGTGCTAAGCATAAAACTTGATCAACTTTAGATGGGGATACTTGGTGGAAAATGGTTATGAAAACCTTAAAATGATGAGTCATTCTACTGAGATGTTTTGACATGTGTTTCCGAACACCAGATAATTTTGGTGATGAAAATGTTAAGGCATGAGCCTTACCCCTTTATAAAACTGATGGTTGTCTGGATGCGATACCATTCCAATTTTACTGGATAACCACAATACCCGAAAATTGGATAGGGCTTGACTAGAAACTTATATACCTTAGTATTGGTTCCCTCACGGCCAAGGTCTGAGCTGAGGCTACCTTGTGAAGATTGTCCACCTGTGCAGTACCCAAGATGACAGTTGGTCATGGTTGGGAGGCCAAACTCACAGGAGAGGTGCCTATACTAGGGCGTGTAATTGAAAGGTTAGGATTGATTATCCGCATACTGAGTATGGTGAATTCAGGATTTGTTCCTGACGGATGTATCGAATGTTGTGGTGAAAGTGTACAATCTCTGCAGAGTGTCAAACTATTCAAATAGCCGCGTCCGCGGTTATGGACAGTTGGAGTGGCCATACTGTTCCCCCGTCAGATGTTTTCAAAATGACTTGTGAACTGAATTGAGAACTTGACTTGACCACAACAGAGTTGTGATAAGATATACAAGTTCCCACTTAGGTGTTATAAAATTCAACTAGCTTTTCTTGCTTCTGAACTTAGTAGAGGTAAATCTGGCTTTTTGCAAAACAACCATAGAGCTTAGGGTCCTATTACAAAAACCCACTTCACTTGTTAGTATTAGTTTGCGAGTACTTAAATAGTACTCATGGCTTTGTCCCTGGCTATTCCCGTGACCAGACTATGAAGAGGAGTACCAGGATGATGGACCCCAAGAAGGTTACGAGAACTAGGATCATCTCCCATCGTCAGCATTGCCTGTGACCCCGAAGATGGAGCTTCGCCTACGCTACTGTTATTATTACGTATTTCCGCTTCTTGAGTTGTATTAAGAACTGGATCATGAGATCCTTATTTGTGTAAGACCTTATGTATGGTTTGTAATGAATGATGTACTGTGGTATCCAATTCTGTTATGTCTCACAAAAATGGTAATCCTGGGATTGCGATGTATGGCATAACAGGCATCTGGGATTAAAAATCCGGGTGTTGACAGTTTCTTTCCAACATTCCACAACGACAAACATAGATAAGTGAAATAAACCCAAAGAAAATTTCTATCTTTGCTAAAACCCCCTGAAGAATGGCAATGAACTCGGCAAATGACACATGGTTCACTAGCAACAAAACATCTCACGCAATGCACCCCACAACACCTAAATTGTGCAAGAGCACAAGATTAAAGGATGTGGCGAGCATCCCCTGGTTGACCACATAGGGCACACCGACTGTTGGATGATCGATGACGTTTCAAAACATGGTAATTAGAGGGCAGAGGGTTGCGGGGCAAGCTACCAAGTGAACATCTTGATCTTTAATGGTAGCAAACGTCTACCAAATGTCCTTAACACGCGTAGCCGAGATGGACGAAACCGAGATCAGGGACAATGGAGATCTCAAAAGTCACATGAAGTGGTTTTTAGAAGGGTACCTTTCCCTTGCCACAAATCTGAACAGAACAAATTATGACGCCTGTTTCTAAGGATTCATATTGCGCCCAACTTAAATAATGGTTAATACAATGAATACCGCACCAGATCTGGGATCCTCCTTCTTCAGTACATGATGCCTAGTGTACTCTTTGATGAAGTCCAACATCTTCCTTAGTGAATAGTCTCCAAATCCATTTGGCCATTAACGAAATATTCATAAGTTCGGAATAGGTGATGACCACACGCGTCTTTGCGGAGGTAGATGGAATACCAATTGACATGATGGTACTTTATGTTGTACTCATCACCCTCTCGAAAGAACCGAGAGCACAACATCAGCACACTCGGTGTGAACGTTGTAAGGCAAAAAATGGACACAATTTTCAGAATTAACTTTCCACCAAGGAGATTCTCTTGCCATGGTTCCACTCTTTGGCCCACCTTGAAGAATAGGCCCTCCCACTTACACAATACAAATCTTTGGGTCGCTAAAATGGGAAGCCTGAGTACAAGAATGGAATTTACCGATGCGACAATTAAGATAACTAGCCATGCAGCATTGCTCTTGAGTTATTGTGCCCATCATAATTGCCTCGGCTTTGTGCAAATTGTCTTCATGTCAAGCACCAATTAGAAGTAGAGGAGAAGGATTTTGATATTTGCAAGATCAACTCGTATCATTGTGTCATCTCCATACTGAATATGGTTAATTCACCTTGGAATCAGGTGTGGCATGAAGGCAATGATGTGGTAGGCCCTATTGGTTGAGCGCATCCACGACCAATTCAAACATGATCAGAGGGGTGAGCTTTTGGTCTGGGCCCTTTTTGTTTCAGAAGAAATGGCATACGTCCCGTTGACGTGGTCCATGATGTTTTTTTGCAGAATGCCATTTGGAGGGGTTTTGTTAGCTAAGAGTTTGGGGTGCAATAAAGTTTTGTTTTGCTTAGATAATCAGGACTTGGCGATGATCATGATTGAAGGCAGGATCTCAAGCCGAGTTGCGGCTGACATCATTGATGATTTCTATCATATGACTAAGGAGCTAGCTCAGATTAATTATGAGCATGTGCATAGGGAAACTAATTGGGTTGCTCATGAATCAACTCGTATGACAAAAATTTCTTGTTCGGGTTTTTGGATAGATAATCTACTCTTTGACATTTACCTCTTCTAGTCAATGATATAATTATTGGTAAAGAGGTACTTTGTGTTCAAAAAAGTTGTTTGGTTGCACCATAGGACATGATTCTCTATAGAGATTCGGTAGAAGTCAGTCTGTCATAGACACATTGATTTTTCTCCCAAGGGGCCACCTTTGCTAGAAATACTGTATGATTGTCATGTGGGAAAGCAACCCATAGTAATTTTTGGAGATTTGGACCAAATGGACTCTACAGAAAAAATCCTATGTCCTACAAAATTTCTTTGAACAAAGTTGGCCTTAGGTTGCATTAGATGATTCCCAATGGACTACATCTATTTTTTTGGATGTTTCCTGCATTCTTCGATTGCATGCTTAATCATAACAGCAGAGTCAGCAGAAGCAAGAACTATTCAGTGACCATACCTTTACAGTAACACTTCAAACTATGGTGTGTGTGCGTGACCAAGAACTATTCAGTGACATGCATATACAGTTGGATCTCTTCCATGCTTCTACATACTTGCTTACATGTGTTCTAACAGTGGCCCACTTCGTTCATAATTTCTGATAAATGGAATTTGGGAGATGACAACGCATAAGCTAGTTAAAACAACAGCTAGGACCAGAAAAGTAGCTCTTTATATTTGCCAACTCTGAACATTCCGATTTCCTACATGTGTAGTTTCATTGGGTGATTTCACTCAATGACCAAGTCCACAACTTGCAAAGATATGGTCAAACATATTCAGTCACAAGAAAGTGCAAGGTGTTGTGCCGTTGCACTCCGCCACCCTCCTTATTCTTCCACTTTGGGGCCCTTCCTACTCTTGCACCTTCGTCTCACCTCAGGAGGGAGCTTGCTGAGGAGTTTCTTCACAGAACCTGGTTTTTCAAGGCCCTAAAGAAGACAAACACACAAGCAAGGAATTGGAATCAATAAAGTAGCCAATATCATGTTACTACTAATGGTACTAACACCGTCGACGACATGCCATCAATTACCTTGTACAAACGTCTTATCCTACTCTCCTCAGCATGCTCCTGTAAAAGATGGGGAAACACATGTACAATTAACAGTGAGGCAACAGAAAATGTCAGCTGATTGAAAGGAAATAAATGCACATACATCTTCGTCGCTCAACTCCCTCTTACTACACGTCAATGGAATATGTACGTCCAAGTGACCACCTATGTATGCACTAGCTTTGTTTGGGTGCTTCATATCAACAATGCCATTATTTTTACGACCATAGCAGTGACCTTTATTAAGAGAAGGGAAATTGTCATTCAACTGCCATATAAGCATTCAGGCACACATAATAAATTTATAATCAAAGGTAAACAAAAAAAGGTGTGCAGTCGTATAGGTTGAAAATGTTAACTCAGCAATAGTGGTTGATTTAGGGGAAAATATCCCCCAATGAGCAAACAAACATGTCAATATGGTACTGTATTAAACATCATATACTAGAGTCCTACAGCTAGAAACACAATTCCGATTATATCTAACAGATAAGTTCAAGTTAGTGTGACCAAAATAAAGAGCATTCCATATAAAGAGTAATACCATACTTGATCTAAAATAAAGAGTAATACCAGTATCAGCAGGCTTAACCATGCAGAATAGCTGACCACTAATTCTTCATGTTCTCCTTGTCGCGAACTTTTGACTTCAGCAAAGAATAGATTGTCGATGCCAGAATCCAAATCATTAGCTCCTTTAGTCTTTGCAGTGAAATTGAAATGATAGTACCACTTTTGGTTCTCAAAAATTATTTGGTACTGCACAACATCTCTGAGTTCGTATGTGATATCCTATAATAATAAGCATGGGTTGGATCAGCAGTAGTTACACGAATAAGAAAATAAAACATAGCGTAACCCTGGTACTGGGAGAGGGAGGGAGGGAGGGCCCCACAAGATTATGATCTTTGTTATAATTGTCAATCAAAGCTTGAACAAATCAGTGCTTTTCATCACGAATCCTCTCAATTACATGCAATTTTGACTTCTTCCTTATGCCATCAGGCCAGTAAAGGCATGCTCGTATACCCATCTCCACTTGAGAAACCCCTGCTTGTTCCTTGCACCTAGTTTATATTAGAGCATTCCATATAAGTTGTATATTGGAGTTAACAAAAGAAAAAGAAGAATACCGAGTAATACTAGGGGTATAAGCCAGAGAAAGAATTTGTATGAACTAGCATGTGTGGAAGGTAACCGAATAAGGACTAAATAGCTGCCAAGTTACCTCTAACATAGTGTTATATGTTGATCCAAATTCTACAAAGTATAGGCCAACTTCTGACGAGTGGAGCGAGGCAATCTGTTTGGTTGAAAGGTTTGTTTGCTGAGCTTTGTGGAGATGATTCTTGCATTACTTTGTTTTGTGACAGTCAAAGTGCCATATACCTTACAAAAGATCAGATGTTCCATGAGAGAACTAAGCACATTGATGTCAAGTACCATTTTGTTAGAGACATTGTTGCTCAAGGTAAATTAAAGGTATGCAAGATCAGCACTCATGATAATCCTGCTGATATGATGACTAAACCTGTTCCTGTTGCTAAGTTTGAGCTTTGCTCGAACTTAGTTGGTTTAACTAATTAGCCCAAGTGGCTATTGGCGCCGAAAGTATTTGCTTTGTTTGTTCAGGGAGATGGTTGCTGTTGATGCTACAAGGAGGAATTTGTCTCAAGGTGGAGTTTGTTATATGTTGATCCAAATTCTACATAGTATAGGCCAACTTCTGACGAGTGGAGCGAGGCCCGTCGCCGGGAGGCTTGGGCCGAGTGTAACGAGTCTGAAGTTGGCCCACACCGTGCCCAACGGGGACGCCTGTGGGGGGTGCGGGGGGCGATAGCCCCCCGCGGTACGGTACGGATCGTCGAAGACCTAGGTTTCCACCGATATATAAACCCCTTGTAAGCCGCCGGTTGGAATAGTTGCATCTGTGAAATCCCCGGCGTTTGTAAACACTCCTCGATATAGTGAAGTTTCGCTGGCTGGCGCCCGTGGTTTTTTCCTCTCTTTGTTGGAGAGGTTTTTCCACGTTAAATCTGTGTCCCCCTTGCTGTGTTTTTGTTTTCGTTCTTCGTTATCTTCTTGTCGCAATTGTAACACATAGCTCAAGGTATTAATAAGACAATAACCAACAAACTGAACTACTTACATATCCTATAGCTTGTAAGGTCTCTATATTTAAACATATCCAGTGTTTCATTTTCAGATCCCCACCGCACTGTTTTGACCACTTCAGGGAACTTATTGTTCTAGCTATACCCACTGTGTGGGTATGCCTGACTAAAATCCTAAGCAAGATATAATTCAGATACAAATATACCTTCATATAAAGTGATTTCAAGCATCCATACGACTATATATACTAGGTTAGATACTTAGATTTTGGGTATGTTTGTGGTTTATGCTATAATTTCAGAAATTCTCTGACCAGTATGGTTACAAAAAATAACATATGTTCCAATAACTTAAATTGGCCCAGACCAGAAATTTTTCTCCCAAAAACTAAAATATATTCCAATACTTCATATAAAGTTGTTTGGTTGCACCATAGGACATGATTCTCTATAGAGATTCGGTAGAAGTCAGTCTGTCATAGACACATTGATTTTTCTCCCAAGGGGCCACCTTTGTAGAAATACTGTATGATTGTCATGTGGGAAAGCAACCCATAGTAATTTTTGGAGATTTGGACCAAATGAACTCTACAGAAAAAATCCTATGTCCTACAAAATTTCTTTGAACAAAGTTGGCCCTTAGGTTGCATTAGATGATTCCCAATGGACTATATCTATTTTTTTGGATGTTTCCTGCATTCTTCGATTGCATGCCTAATCATAACAGCAGAGTCAGCAGGAGCAAGAACTATTCAGTGACCATACATTTACAGTAACACTTCAAACTATGGTGTGTGTGCGTGACCAAGAACTATTCAGTGACATGCATATACAGTTGGATCTCTTCCATGCTTCTACATACTTGCTTACATGCGTTCTAACAGTGGCCCACTTCATTCATAATTTCTGATAAATGGAATTTGGGAGATGACAACGCATAAGCTAGTTAAAACAACAGCTAGGACCAGAAAGTAGCTCTTTATATTTGCCAACTCTGAACATTCCGATTTCCTACATGTGTAGTTTCATTGGGTGATTTCACTCAATGACCAAGTCCACAACTTGCAAAGAGATGGTCAAACATATTCAGTCACAAGAAAGTGCAAGGTGATGTGTCGTTGCACTCCGCAACCCTCCTTATTCTTCCACTTTGGGGCCCTTCCTACTCTTGCACCTTTGTCTCACCTCAGGAGGGAGCTTGCTGAGGAGTTTCTTCACAGAACCTGGTTTTTCAAGGCCCTAAAGAAGACAAACACACAAGCAAGGAATTGGAATCAATAAAGTAGCCAATATCATGTTACTACTAATGGTACTAACACCGCCGACGACATGCCATCAATTACCTTGTACAAACGTCTTATCCTAGTCTCCTCAGCATGCTCCTGTAAAAGATGGGGAAACACATGTACAATTAACAGTGAGGCAACAGAAAATGTCAGCTGATTGACAGGAAATAAATGCACATACATCTTCGTCGCTCAACTCCCTCTTACTACACGTCAATGGAATATGTACGTCCAAGTGACCACCTGTGTATGCACTAGCTTTGTTGGGGTGCTTCATATCAACAATGCCATTATTTTTACAACCATAGCAGTGACCTTTATTAAGAGAAGGGAAATTGTCATTCAACTGCCATATAAGCATTCAGGCACACATAATAAATTTATAATCAAAGGTAAACAAAAAAAGGTATGCAGTCGTATAGGTTGAAAATGTTAACTCAGCAATAGTGGTTGATATACGGGGAAAATATCCCCCAATGAGCAAACAAACATGTCAATATGGTACTGTATTAAACATCATATACTAGAGTCCTACAGCTAGAAACACAATTCCGATTATATCTAACAGATAAGTTCAAGTTAGTGTGACCAAAATAAAGAGCATTCCATATAAAGAGTAATACCATACTTGATCTAAAATAAAGAGTAATACCAGTATTAGCAGGCTTAACCATGCAGAAACAGCTGACCACTAATTCTTCATGTTCTCCTTGTCGTGAACTTTTGACTTCAGCAAAGAATAGATTGTCGATGCCAGAATCCAAATCATTAGCTCCTTTAGTCTTTGCAGTGAAATTGAAATGATAGTACCACTTTTGGTTCTCAAAAATTATTTGGTACTGCACAACATCTCTGAGTTCGTATGTGATATCCTATAATAATAAGCATGGGTTGGATCAGCAGTAGTTACACGAATAAGAAAATAAAACATAGCGTAACCCTGGTACTGGGAGAGGGAGGGAGGGAGGGCCCCACAATATTATGATCTTTGTTATAATTGTCAATCAAAGCTTGAACAAATCGGTGCTTTTCATCATGAATCCTCTCAATTACATGCAATTTTGACTTCTTCCTTATGCCATCAGGCCAGTAAAGGCATGCTCGTATACCCATCTCCACTTGAGAAACCCCTGCTTGTTCCTTGCACCTAGTTTATATTAGAGCATTCCATATAAGTTGTATATTGGAGTTAACAAAAGAAAAAGAAGAATACCGAGTAATACTAGGGTTATAAGCCAGAGAAAGAATTTGTATGAACTAGCATGCGTGGAAGGTAACCGAATAAGGACTAAATAGCTGCCAAGTTACCTCTAACATAGCTCAAGGTATCAATAAGACAATAACCAACAAAACTGAACTACTTACATATCCTATAGCTTGTAAGGTCTCTATATTTAAACATATCCAGTGTTTCATTTTCAGATCCCCACCGCACTGTTTTGACCACTTCTGGGAACTTATTGTTCTAGCTATACCCACTGTGTGGGTATGCCTGACTAAAATCCTACTGCAAGATATAATTCAGATACAAATATACCTTCATATAAAGTGATTTCAAGCATCCATACGACTATATATACTAGGTTAGATACTTAGATTTTGGGTATGTTTGTGGTTTATGCTATAATTTCAGAAATTCTCTGACCAGTATGGTTACAAAAAATAAAATATGTTCCAATAACTTAAATTGGCCCAGACCAGGAATTTCAAATTCAATTTATAAGACAACCTTTTTATCATCTTATCAGTTTTTCTATAAAATATGTTCCAATAACTTAAATTGGCCCAGACCAGGAATTTCAAATTCAATTTATAAGACAACCTTTTTATCATCTTATCAGTTTTTCTATATGCATACTGATGGTCGGTCATTATTTTCCTGATTCATGCTGTAAGAGCTATGATTATCTATCGTGGCCTGCATCACAGAAGCATGTGGCTACACGGCCTGGTTTGCAATTTCGTGTGTGCAAACGAATGAACCAGAGCGATTGAAATCTAAAAAGAAGGATTTCAATAAACTTTACATTTCAGGAACTCGGCGGCCATGAAGATGGCTGTCGATAGCATTCTCAGCTTCCTGCAAGCTCTGAAATGGCCCACCCACATCAGGGTATGTATGGAAAGATTCCTCATGATCAACCCTGATGTAAAATTTCAAGCCCCAATCACTTTTTAGCCAGGCCCAAAATGGTGACCCAGTAGAAGAGTGCCTTGATGTTGGTGAGGCCTCAGCAGTGTGAAGAGTAACTGCCTCTGCTTGCAGAGAGGACGAGGATCTGGCAGTGATGGCCAATCCCTGTTCTTCCAGCGGTTGAGCAGATGCAGGGTCATCGGTGCCTCCCATAGGCCGCTCCTCCTCACACCTGAAGTGGAATAAGATTGATGAGTGAACAAATTATTACAGCATCGTGGTATTGCAATTTGATTGAGCACCCACTGAATAAAAATCTTTTGTTTGCTCCCATATATACAGTAAAAAGAAGTGCCTACTGCGTAGAAGCCATAAATGATAAAAGGGTACTCACAATCTGCGGCCAGAGATCGGAGTGAAATACGCATCCATCCAGGGTACGCCCCGGCAGACCAAAATTCCTGAGGACAGCTAATCATCGTGGAGGACAAAATGTTCATACCTCGGTAACCGATGACCCAAACTGCGGATGGGGTTGAGACAGCAGGGTCGCGCTGAGGTTGTACCGGGAACGGCGACGGCTGCGGCGCACGGGTTGGAGTGAGGGAGGGGGAGGAGGCGCCGCGGAGGAGAGGTATGGCACGGCGGCAGCTCTAGAGCCGCGGAGGAGAGGAAAGGTAGGGCAGGGCGGCAGTGCCTGGATCGAGGACTCCGATTCGGGTCGGCCGAGAGAAAACGCTCAAATTTTGCCTCTGGACGCATAAAGCTTGCACCAGAGCGGACGCACTAAATTGTCTCGCGCTAAAAAGATTTTTGGTACAGGTATAACTGTTTTAGCGCGAGATAGACGGCAGCTATTCTAGGCTATAATTCCACGTGAGCGCTGTAAAATCCAGCGGGCGCGCCTGCCGTTTGACAAACATCAAACAAACTCGGTATCAAACAATCGATGAACAAACACATCTCAAATCAAGATCATCACTTGACAAGCATACTATAGTTCAAATCCATGGCATAGAAAGGATAATTTGACACAACCAAGTTTAACGCAGATAAAGTTCACATGGACACATCAATCAACATCTTTTACATTACCATCTCCATCTTGCTCTTCATCATCATTCGAAACTTGGACGGTGTTGGGGTAAACCGTGAAATCTCCGAAACCATCGTAGTAGGCATGGGAGCTACCATATGAATCCACCCAGAGGTGGTACGAAGCCACCTATTTCTCCATAGCCAACCGAAGGTGCTCCTGTGGCACCCATGCCTCCATGGCCATCCGGAGGTGTACGCATTCCACCCATGTCTCCATAGTTACTTGAAGTTTCTCCAATGCCTCCATAGCTACTTGGAGGTGCTCCTATGCCTCCATAGCCACCTGTAGGTGCTTTCATGCCTCCCATTCCTCATATTCAGCCATAGGTACATATCCTCCCATGGCACTCATGGCTCCGTGGCCACCCAGATGTGCACTCATTTCTCCCATGCCTCCCATACCTCCCGTGCTTCCCATTACTCTCTTCATGTAATTTTCCATCATTCTTTTCTGAGCCAGAACTTGATCACGACAAAGGTTTATGTATTTCGTTTGCCTTTCATCGAGATTAGACGTATCCATAAAGAGGAGATGTTTCTATTGCTCTATGATTCGGAGATTTTCTTCCATGGCCAACTTCTCCTACAAACCCACCTTCCTCTCCTTGACCACGACCATACTCTCCTCGGTCGCGATTCTCCTGTCATTGGTCGCCGATTCTTTGTCCGTAGACAACTTCCTCTCCTTGTTTGCTTTCTTTCTTGCTTTCACAATAGCCTCCATACAGCGGTCGGAGACTACTTCAGGTACGTTCGTGGGGAAGCTGCTACGGCGATGGGGGGCGAGCACTGTCAGCCACCAGGGACAAGCTCGGGTGGCGCGGTCGATCTGACGGTGATGTGCGGAGACGATGTGCGGTGGAATGGGAATAGTAGGCAACAAAGGCGGAGGAGAGAGGTGAGGAGGAAGAGGGACGATGGAGCAGAGGGGTCCGAGTCAAGCTCCAATGGCGGAATGGGTGGTAGACTAGGCCAGGAGCGAGGAACCCTAACACTCGCGCTCGTGTTTGTTCGTGTGGAGGAGAAAAGGATTTTTCCTTTATCAATTTGTTTTTCCTATCCTAAGCCAGCGTGGGAACAAATGGACAAGCGGGTTAGGCTCTTCAGTGGCAATTTCTAGTAAATACATGTAACGAAATAGGCAAAGGGCTACACCTCTTCATTTTGAGGAAAAAAACTCAGGAACCACCTCTCTAGCGTGCTTTTTCTCGCATGTGGGAGAAGCAGGTGTTTCGGCAAAAGCTTACCGCACAGTCGGCTTATAGAAGCCGGCTTCTACAGGTAGTGACATGGTTATACCCTACGGGTACACGACATTAGCATACCTGGTCCAGTCCAAGGAAGGCCCACGAGAATATACGCGGCCCATGGAGATTTTCGGGTGGCCCAAGCCCACGACGTCTTCGGATCCTTGGAGAGCAAGACTAGAACAGATAGAATATTCAAAAGGGGCAAACCCTAAACCTGTAACCGACTCGATCTATGCCCGGGACCTGCCTATCTCTATATAGAGGCTAGGAGGGCACGACGAGGAGGCTCTCTCTCACCTCACCGCATACACACCTCCACGCCAGATTGCATCTGCGCACCCCTGTAACTTTCGGTTCCGCAGTAATCAAGAGCAGACAAGCAGGAGTAGGGTTTTCCCTCCAGGGGCCTAAACCTGGGTAAATCTCGTGTCCCCTGGTTGCTTGTCTGTTAACCGTTCCACGATCTCCAGCACCCCCATCTTCTCCAAAACCCAAGCTCATAACAATGGGCATTGATGAGATTAAACCTCGTCAATTGGCGCCGTCTGTGGGAATCGGGGGCGCTGATTGTGCGATCGTGACGGTCCCGACCAAAGCGATCTATAACTCCTCAGCGATGGAGAGCCATCTCCTCTTCGGCGCTTTCGACTTCACCGCCCACTCGCCAGCCACCCTGAAGGACTTAGAGCCCGTAGGCGACGGGCTCGAGATCCTATTCGGAAGCTTCTGCTTCTAGGTGGGACAGACCGGCACTCTCCGCCTCCCAGAGCGGGTGCCTCTGCCATCTATCAGGCCCGCCTCATGGGCCCTGCATCCCAACATGCTACGCACGACAACATCGACAGATGAGTCATACGACAGTAGCAGCTGCAACTCAGATCTGTGCGATCCCCCATCGGATGAAGGGACCTAGGGTTCCGGATTCGAAAGTTGCGGCTGACGAGGTTTAATCTCGTCAATGCCCATTGTTATGGACTTGGGTTTTGGAGAAGATAGGGATGCTGGAGATCGTGGCACGGTTAACAGACAAGCAACCAGGGGACACGAGATTTACCCAGGTTCAGGCCCCCGGAGGGAAAACCCTACTCCTGCTTGTCTGCTCTTTGATTACGGCGGAACCGAAGATTACAGGGTGCGCAGATTCGATCTGGCGCGTATGCGTGTGCGAAAGTATGAGTCGAGGTTGGTTGAGTTGCCCTAGGACGTGCCCTCCTGGCCTTTATATAGACTTAGGCAGGTCTCGGGCATAGTCCTAGTCGGTTACAAGTTCTAGGGCGTTGCCCTTTTGAGTTTCCTATCTAAACTAGTCTTGTTCCCCAAGGATCCGAAGACGTCCTGGGCCTTGGTCACCCGAAAATCTTCATGGGCCAGCGTATGCCTGTAGTGGGCCTTCCTTGGGCTGGACTAGGTATGCTGAAGTTATGTACCCGTAGGGTATAACCATGTCAGTAGCCCCCGAGTGATCAGTCAAATCGTAGATTCGGTTGAGGACTCTTCAATCCTTCGGGTGCAACTCTGTCTTTCAAGAGAAAATGTGTAGGGATTGTTGATACGCGTGCCTGACTCACCTGACAGATCAGGGTCAGTTAACTGTCTTAGGACGAAACAACACGATCTTCTTCAGGTTCGGGTCCCTTAACCCGGGCCTGGAACATATGCTGGTGTAATTCAACTCAGGCCGCGGAGGACTTATAGGAGAGGAATTCCAGTGATTTTAATTGGTGTACCCAACGCGTTCGTCAGGATTTTTCATCGTACCTGTCGGTACGGATTCATACTAGCAGAGCGCAGTCAGGTGCGTTGCCAGGCCATCAGATGATATCTGTAGGTCTTATCTTTGCGTCGCAGACGCAGCATCCGAACATTTATCACCTCGGAGGTGTTTCGGGTGGCCAAGGAGATTGTCGCTCACTCAGCGTTTTGTTGGGGCAGAGTTGCCAAAAAGTTTTGCGTGCTGATCCGAAAGATCGTAGTCGAAGATTTCATAGGGTGCGCGACCAGCGCTCCCTATGGGAGTAGCCCCCAAGTGTCTGTTCGAGTCGTAGACTCGAACGGAGACTTTTAGTTTAAGTATTTTTTAAGTCTTTAGGTCCGCAAGACTCGAAAATTTTCGGATGCTTAAATCCATCCTCCCTATGGGAGTAGCCCCCGAGTCCTTAGTGGAGTCGTAGACTCGATGTAGGACTCAGAGAAGCAATTTTGCCCTCATTTGTCTGTCGGGTGTGCGGCCAGCGCTCCTGATAGGAGTAGCCCCCAAGTATTTAGTCGAATCATAGATTCGAGTGAGTACTTTTAGCTGTGGAGCCGAAGTGGTGCTAGTATAGCTTTAGATGACGTCAGTGCTTACGATTGATGACCTCAAGCGTCTGCTGCGCCAGAGATGACTTGACGGGACGAAGCGTGGGTCCCACTTGCTAACTTTGAATTGACCGGTCACGCGGGGCGTGGAGATGATTACGGCGCCTCCTCGATTTCCGCGCGTAGTGGACGGCGTGGTAACGACGGTTCGTTGTGGTGTTGACACGTGTACGGTCAGATCTACCGTTGGCGTTAGGTCTTCTTGATGGACGGCTGGCGTGCATCGTCTTCGTTGTTATAATCCTGGGTGAAATCGTGTTTTGTTTTTCACCGCACCAGTTCATCTGTTCGCTGCCCTCTTGTTCTTGAGCGATTCGTGCTGCGCGCTTAGCTTTTCTTCCACACTTCCTTTGTTCTTTGTCGTTGCCAACGCCACCACCGCTGCAGCGTCATGGGGAAGACAAAGAAATCCTCGTCCGCAGTTGGGACAGCGCCGCTGGAGGCAAGAAGGGCGCCGCCGCCGCTCGCGTCACTGATGGTGGCTGGCGGCGATCGGAGACGCGAGAAAGCGATCTCCGCAAGCTGCGCGAGCGGAGCCTGATCCCGCAAGATGCGACGGCCGTGCGTCTCCCTGGCAATGAGGTAATCCCCCGTCCCCCAGCTGGGTATCGGGTTATGTTTCTTGCCTTTGTCTTGCGTGGTTTCTCGTATCCAGTCCATGACTTCCTTCGTGGACTGCTCTTCTTCTATGGGGTTCAGTTGCATCATCTGTCTCCCAACTCCCTTCTCCACATTGCGTGTTTTATCACGCTTTGCGAGTGTTGGCTTGGCATTGAGCCGTACTTTGGCCTCTTCCGAAAGCTTTATTCCGTGAAGAGGCAATCTGGGTCGGATGGTGTGTATCCCATTGGGGGTTTCATCATCTCTCTCAGTCCCAATGTCCAATTCTTCTCCTTTTCCATGTCTGAATCTGTCCAGTACTGGCGGAGGAAATGGTTTTACATTCGTGACTCCGTACTTCCTGGGCAAGATTTTGGTCTCGTTCCTTTTGACCCCTCCCAGTTGATTGAGAAGAAGAGATCCTGGAAAAACCAGATCTTAGACGGTGAGGTGGCGGAGATAGAGGCCCTGTACCGTCGAGTGGAGGATCTCCAACTGATTCCTGACAAGGAGGTGAACGGTGTCGACGTCATCCGAACGTTTCTTGAGCGTCGGGTGCAGCCTCTCCAAGCGAGGGCGCATCCGATGTTTCTTTACTCTGGGCGCCGTGATCCGACGAGGGTTTCGAGTGAGAAAATCTCCGAGGCGGAACTTGACAAGACTCTTCGCGCGCTGTTGAAGTTCAAGGCAGACGAAGAAATTCCGGGGAAGTCGCAGACTCCTCCCTTTTCTTCGACGTTGGCCGTACCGAAGGTGTAGATTTGCGCGCGTAGTGCTCCCCTTTTTTTTGTCGGCTGTGTACTTTTTCCTTTGTTTGCTAACAAAGCTTCGTCTCTTTTTGTAGAGCTTCAAAGTTCCGGGCATGGCACCACCGTTGCCCGAAAGGTATCCGAATGCCCCGGATAATGAAGTGGTGGACTCCGTGTCCGAGCTGCCGTCAGCGCGATCTCCAGCGGAGGATGATGAGTCGAGTGAGGACCATTCGCGCAAGCGATCACGGAGCTCCAGCGAGTCTTCGAATGCCTCGACTCCTCCGACTCCCAGAAATCCGCTGGGCCTTGAGCATCATGATGATGTTCAGGGAGGCTCTTCCTCTCCCCTTCCTTCCATTCCTGTGCGGGCTGTTGCTACAGCCGCCAGCAAAGCGGAAGAAGGAAGAAAAGAAGGAGGAGAAGAAGGAAGAAAAGAAGGAAGAGAAGAGGGCCCGAAGGGCTTCTCCTATCTTCGACCTGAGCGCGTTGGGCTCGTAAGTTTTCTTCGTGCCATTGTTTTCCTTTCTTTCCTTGCGATTTTGGCACCTGTGTTGATTTATTCGTGTGCAGGCAATCTTCCGACGGCTCTAGTGATAGAGCGCACGAGATGATGGGGGAGTCAAACATTGCGTCGCCTCCTCCTCAGACGGTGGCGACTTCTGGTGACGCTGCGCCAGTTCCTCTTGTGCAGGAGAGGCTGGTGGTTGCGCCTCAGAATTTCGGAGGCGGGCCTGCGGGTTCGCCTTCGGAGCACGTAAGTTGTCCTTCTTGATGTTATGGGGGCAAGCCCCCGAGTGTCTTCGAGTGCTGATGTTTGTCTTTTCTTATAGCCTTTTGTCCAAGAGGCCAAGCGGCTGGTGGAGGAGCGCCTGACTTTGGAGGCGAAACTGCGGCAGCTGCAAGGTATTCGTCTGCCTTGTAGTATTTTTCTTGCGTATTCTGATCCTTTTCTTTGACACTTGCTTGTTGTAAATGTAGAGGAGCATAACGACTCTCTCCGCGAGGTTGATGCTCTGAAGAAGAGCCTTGGCCAAGCGGAGCAGAAGGCCGAAGCTGCTGCAGGTGCGTGAGAGCGTCTTGAGCTGGAGCTGACGAAGGCAGCCGAAGCAAAAGAGCTTCTGCAGCAGGAGGCCGCCGATCGTGAGGAGCAGCTGGCCACCGTTGCGGCTGCTCGTGAAAAAGGGGTGGCGGGGAAGCTCATAGCTGCTGCCAAGGCTATCTCGGGTGAGCTTTTAACTTTTGCTTCTTTTCCTTCGGATTTTCTTCTATGTTGCCTTTCTTCATGCTTTCTTCGTTTTGTCGCAGATGCCGCAGGCATTGAGTTTGACCGCGGTGCTCTGGAGCACGGGAGTGCTCTGGACGATGCCACTGTAGCGGTCGAAGACCGCTGCAGCACCGTCGTCAACTCCCTCGCCAAGGCGAAAGAAGTCCTTGGTCGCTTCTACCAGGAGCTCTTCCCAAAGGGTGCGTCTCTTGAAGATGTGGATGCCCTGGCGGAGGCTCTGTCGGGCGAAGCGCCTGCAGCGTATAAGCGCAAGCAGAAGGGCATCGGCGCGTCCGTTGGGCTAGCAATGGCCATGGCGGCTGGGGCGGAGCTGGACCTGCCCCAGATTACCTCTCGGATGCCGACGGCCGCGGATGGATCCGAGGTAGCCTTCGCCGCCTACTCTGCTCGCTGTCGACGATACGGGTCCAAGCTTATCGACTTGTTGTCTGAGTACGCACTGCGGCAGCAGGGCGAGGCTAAGGCTAGGCAGTCTGGATCTGAGGCGACTCAGTGCCCTGCACCTTAGTCATAGTAGGCGTAGAGTAGTTTGTAGTCTGCTTGTAAATATCTTTTGTAGTACCATCATTGTGCCACGTAGTGGCCTTTGTTTTAATGAACTCCTCCGTGTTGTGCTTTTATCCTTGGCTGAATGTCTGAGTACCTTTTTGCTGCTATAGGTTCCTTCGGGTGTTGACCCAGTTGACACTTCATCCGAAAGGCCCTTGCGAGCATCATTGGATGATTCCTCGCAGCTTGCTTTTCTTCGGGATCGCGTGCGTAGCTTGGAGAGGGATTTGCTTGGGTTACGCGGTCGTGCTGATGTTTGGAAATCCAAAGCAGACCGTGGTGCAGCCAGAGAGGAGTATTTGATGGCGGAGCTGGGTCGACTGTCCGAGCAGCTGCAATGTAAGTTGGTCCTTTTTTCGGACTGTAGCCCAGGTCTTCGGGTGAGCCTGCTGGCCTTACTCTTTGTTTTGTGCGTTTTTCGTAGGTGCCAATATTGCTCTGAGGGAAGAGAAGGAGCGTATTGCTGTTCGGGTCAATTGTTTGACTCGACAGGATATGGAGGCCGGCGGCTTCTTCTGGATGGACCGAGATCGCGCCATGGTTCTGGCAACGGTGCAGGATCGCGTCTACCAGGTTTCGCGGGTGCTCCGCCAGGTGCAGACATCATTGTCTTCGGTATTGCACGTCATGTTTCCGCTGGATGCCATGCCAACGACTCTTGCGGGTCTTCTGACGAAGTTTCGGAATGCCGAAAATGTCAAGGAGCTGGTGCGGCAGCAACTCGTCGCAGGGGTGAAGGCCGCCTTGTCTCTTGTGAGGGTGCACCGCCCTGACGTAGATTTGGCTGCTGTGGCGACCGGGCCACCTCCTCGACCAGATGGTGGCGAGTGGAACATGCGTCCGCATTACGCGGCTGTAAGGCAGTATGCCGAGCAAATTGTAGACTTGTTTGAGCAGCGTGCGCAGGTTATTCTTCAGAGTAGATAGGACCTGAAAATAAACAGATAGATGTAAAATTTGTATATTGCGGCTGGGCGTGTATGTGCCCTTTGTTGTAAAGGTTTGCATGTGTGTGAGCACGCAGTGCTTTGATTGAGTACGTGCCCTTTTCGTTTGCCTGACGTAGTCAGCTACTCAGGTGTACACGTTTGGTCCTCAGTCGATGAAATCGTGAGGTGGGGGGAGCCCCCGAGTGCGTTTGTAGCATGTAGTAAAGTTGCGGAAAAATAGTCAACCGAAGGTTGGGAGTGAGACACTTAGCTTTATTTATATCGTAATGGAGGAGGTACATGGTTCGGCTGAATAGCCTTGGCTGAAAGCCTTATTGAAAGTAAAAATAAGGGGTAGGTTGCTACGGGTAGAATCGTCGTAGGTGCGAGACGTTCCATGGGTTGGAGTATGCGACTCCAGACTCCACGTGCTTGAGGCGATAGGCGCCACCTGGGATGACCTCGGTGATGGCGTAGGGTCCTTCCCATGGTGAATCGAGTTTGTTCGGGCGCTTTTGCTTGAGTCGCAAGACGAGGTCTCCTTCGACGAAGGACCTTGGGCGCAGCCGACGGCTGTGGTAGTTGCGGAGACTTTGCTGGTACACCGCTGATCTAGCTGCTGCTATGTCCCGCGTTTCGTCGAGTGTGTCGACGGCATCTTCGAGCGCGGTCGTGGACTCGGCTTCGCTGTACGCTACGACTCGTGGAGCCTGATGGCGTACTTCGGCTGGTAGCACTGCCTCGGCTCCGTGAACCATGAAGAATGGTGTGTAACCGGTGGAGCTGTTTGGCGTAGTACGTAAGCTCCACAGGACAGACTGTAGCTCTTCCGTCTAGTTTCCAGCTCTGTGCTCGAGTGAGCTCATGAGGCGCTTCTTGATGCCAGCGCCGATTAGGCCGTTGGCTTTTTCCACCTGCCCATTTGTTTGCGGGTGTGCCACTGAGGCATACGTGATATTGATCCCGAGGCCTTCGCAGAAGTCCTGGAATTCTTCGGAGATGAAGTTCGATCCGTTGTCGGTGATGATGCTGTGCGATACGCCAAATCTGTAGACAATGGATTCGAAAAACTTGACGGCGGTTGTGCCCTTCTGGTTGGTGACTGGCATGGCTTCGATCCACTTGGTGAATTTGTCGACTGCTACCAGGAGGAAAACGTGTCCTCCCTTTGTGGATTTTGGCAGTTTGCCGATCATGTCGAGGCCCCATTGGGCAAAAGGTCAGGCTATGGGTATGGGTCGTAGTTCGGACCCAGGTGCGTGCGGTTTGTCGGCGAACCGCTGGCACCCGTTGCATCTTCGGACGATGTCCTTCGCATCGCTCATGGCCGTTGGCCAGTAGAATCCTGCTCGTAGAGCTTTGGCGACAAGGGAGCGGCTGCCTGCGTGGTGGCCGCATATGCCTTCATGTATATCTTGGAGTATGGCCTTGCCGTCGTCGATGGTGACGCACCGTTGTAGTACACCCGTAATGCTGCGTTTGTACAGCTCGCCGTCGATGGTGGTGAAGGCTTTGGACCGACGAGATATGCGCCGAGCATCAGTCGGGCTGTCAGGCAATTCTCCGTTTATCAGGAACTGGAGGTATGGACGTGTCCAAGTTTCTTTGACTTCCATGACCTGCATCAGGTTGACCATGGCAGCTTCGGTATCCAACTTTTCGGGTCCTTCCTGACCTTCGGGTAGCGTAGACCCCGAGTGTTCTGCTTCTTCGGGTGATCCTTTGGGGAATTTCCGCTTGATGGATGGCACACAGATCTGCTCGAGGAATACACCTGGTGGCACCTTTGCGCAAGTGGAGCCGATGTTGGTGAGTTTATCGGCCTCCTCGTTGCTCTCTCTTCCAACGTGCCGAAGTTCGCAGCCGTCGAATTCTCCTTCGAGTGCGTTGTATAGCGCCCGGTACGCGATCATGTTTTCGGCGTGTGCATCGCACTCATTCATCGTCTGCTGTACGACAAGGTTGGAGTCACCATAGATGACCAGGCGCGTTGCCCCGCATATTTTTGCCATCTTCATGCCATGAATCAGTGCTTCATATTCGGCCTCGTTGTTGGAGGCTCTGAATTTCATCCGAAGGACGTACTTCATCTTGTCACCTTGCGGGGAGGTCAGTATGACTCCTGCCCCTGCTCCGGCTTCGCGTTTGGAGCCGTCGAAATGCATTGTCCAGGACTGCAACATGTCTGGGGTGTCAGGCAGCTGCAGCTCCATCCAGTGCACCAGGAAGTCCGGAAGGACTTGGGATTTGATTGCGTGTCGCTTCTCGTAGACGATATCCAAGGGTGATAGTTCAATGCCCCACAGGGCCACGCGTCCTGTGGCCTCTGGGTTATTCAGGATGCTGTTTAGGGGCGCCTCGTTGACGACCATCACCTGATGTTCCTGGAAGTAGTGGCTCAGTCGTCGAGCCGTCATGAATACGCCATAGACTAGCTTCTGGTAGTGCGGGTACCGCTGTTTTGTTGGAGTGAGAACCTCGCTGAGGTAGTAAATTGGGCGTTGTACCCCGTGGGTCTTGCCTTCTTCGGGTCGTTCGACCACGAGTGCTGTGCTGACCACCTGGTGTGTGGCTGCTATGTACAGCAACAAGGGCTCGCGCTCTTTTGGCGTGACCAAAACAGGCGAGGTAGAGAGGAGCCGCTTGAGGCTTTCGAATGCGTCGTTTGCTTCTGGTGTCCACTCGAATTTGTCTGCCTTGCGTAGCAGCTGGTAGAATGGTAGGGCTTTCTCGCCCATGCGGCTGATGAACCTGCTTAGTGCCGCTACTCGCCCTGCGAGCTGCTGAACGCCCTTCAGGTTTTTTAGCTTCTCCATTGTCATGATAGCTTTGATTTTCTTCGGGTTCGCTTCAATCCCTCGTTGAGAGATGAAGTATCCGAGCAGCTGACCCGAGGGGACGCCGAGGGCGCATTTTTCTGGATTGAGTTTGATCCTGTAGCGATCAAGGTTGTCGAACGTCTCGCGGAGATCGTCGATAAGTGTTCTTGCCTCCTTGGTTTTTATGACTATGTCGTCGACATAGACTTGGACGTTGCGACCGATCTGGTCCTTGAGGCAGGCCTGCATGCATCGCTGGTACGTGGCACCTGCGTTCTTTAGCCCGAAAGGCATTGTGTTGTAGCAGTATACTCCGAACGGTGTGATGAACGCCGTTTTCTCTTGGTCTTCGACCTTGAGTCGAATCTGGTTATAGCCTGAGTAGGCGTCGAGGAAGGAGAGTTTCTCACAACCTGCAGTCGAATCGATGATCTGGTCGATCCGAGGAAGAGGGAAGTGGTCCTTAGGGCAATGTTTATTTAGTGACGTGAAGTCTACGCACATCCGCAGGATGTCCGTGTCCTTCTTCGGAACCATCACCGTATTTGCTAGCCACTCGCTTTCCTTGATTTCCCGGATGAAGTCTGCTGCGAGTAATCTATTGATCTCCTTGCCGATAGCTTCGGCTCGTGGCTCCGACAATCTTCGGATAGACTGCTTGACTGGCTTGGTGTCTGGGAAGACCTTGAGTGCGTGCTCGGCGAATTCCCTGGGAACTCCTGGCATGTCCGCAGGACACCAGGCGAATATTTCCCAGCGCTCACGGAGGAATTCGACGAGCGCGCCTTCCTATGCGGTGCTGAGGTCGTTGGCGATCAGCGCCGTCTTGGAGGCGTCTGTCGGATGGACCTTCACTTTCTTGGTGTTGACAGTGGAGTCGAAGGACATGTCGGGTGCGTTCTGCTTTGTGACTGGGGGTAGCCCATTGTCCGTCTCCTCGCGGAGCCTTACGAGCTCGTCTTGCATGTCGAAGGACTGGGACATTTTGTTGAAGTCTCTGTCGCATTGGTCCGATCGGGTGAAGCTCCCGTGGATTGTGATGACGCCCCTTGGTCCTGGCATCTTGAGTAGCAAGTATGCGTAGTGTGGGACGGCCAAGAACCGTGCGAATGCTACACGTCCCAGGATGGCGTGGTATTGCGATGGCCAGTCTACTACTTCAAATTCGAGGCGCTCCTGCCGAAAGTTGTCCGGCTTCCCGAAGATGACGTAGAGCCCTATTTTGCCCAGGGGAAGATGCCCTTCCCTGGGACAATGCCATGGAACGTTGTGTCTGATTGTTCCAGGCTGCATTGCGGGATCCGCATAGCTGCTAGAGTGCTTGCGAACATTAGGTTGATGCCGCTGCCGCCGTCCATGAAGAGGCGACTCATCTCGAAGCCTCCGATCTGCGCCTCCAGTACCAGGGCAGCATGACCTAGGCGAGGGATCTGGCAAGGGTGATCCGCGCGGGTGAATGTGATGCAGGACTCTGATCCGCTGAGGTACTCAGGGATTGCAGGCGGAGTTGCCACGGCCAAGTTGATTTGTCGGGTGATTTTCTTCTGCACCCTATTTGTGGGGCGTCCCTTCTGTATCATATTGAGTGCTCCTTTTGATGGGGGATATGGGCCCCCGGTGTTGTTTTGCGCTGGTGCGACTGGTTGGTTTTGGCCTCCAATAGGCGGCGGTGGAGGAGCTCTGCGTGCTATTTCACCTGGCGCAGGTGTGTTTCCAAACGCAGGGATTGGACCTTGTTGCCTCATCTGCATCATGCCTTCGCTGAGTTTTTGGAACTCGCGACAATCCTTGAGCATGTGGCTGGCCTTCTTTTTGCCATCCTGTTTGTCGATGTAGAAGTGGATGGTGCATGGACCCGAAAGTTTGTCGAATGCTGAGGGTCTGTTGTCGCGGTCGCGGCATTGCCACGACTGTGTTGATCGTCCGTTGTCGTGGAAGTTTCCGCTGTGATATCCTCCGTTGTTGTGGCTGTTTTCATTACGGCGGTCGGCGTAGCCGGCCGCGACCATGTCGGGTCCGTCGCGGTCCTCGTAGACGCGCGATCTCCTCTTGCTGCGGCGTTCGCGTCTTCGGTTGTAGTCGTCCTCTTCATCTGATTGCGGTCGCTGGATGCAATCTTCGCCGTCTGCCCAGCTGTTGGCTATTTCCATGAGGCGGTCAAGTGTCTTGGGCTTTACACGCCCAAGTTCCTCCTTGAAGTCTGGGCGCTTAACGCCGTCCCTGAAGGTGTCGATGGCCCTCTCTTCGGAGATGTGTGCTGCGGAGTTCTTGGTCGTAGACCAGCGTAGTATGTATGAGCGAATAGATTCACCCGTTCTTTGAGTGCAGGCTCGCAATTCTTCGATTGAGGCGGGCCTCTTGCTGGTGCCTTTGAAATTTCGGATGAAGCTGTAAGAAAGCTCCTCCCAGCTTCGGATGGATCCGGATGATAGGCTGCTGAGCCAGACCCGCGCCGCGCCTGTCAGCTGCAGCTGAAGGCATTGCATGGCGGTTTCTTTGTTGCCTCCGTGAAGCTTGGCGGATGACAGATGGTCACTGAGCCAGGACTTTGGATCTTGTGTGCCGTTGAACTTCGGAGTATCCGAAGTAAGCTTGAAGTTGCGTGGCATCTGCGTTCGCCGGACGGATCTGCTGAAGCATCGAGCCCCGCAGAGTTCTCCTTCGTCTTCGTCCATGTCAGATTCAGACGAGCATGCGCGTTTGGCGCGTGCTTTGTCAATCTTATGTTGTGTAAGCTTGTCTCTGGCGTCGTAGTCACGTTTGTGGCGGTTGGAGCTCTTCTTCCTTCGAGGAAGATCGTGCTCCTCTTCCTCTTCGGATGAGGGTGTGGGGCTCCGGTCACGTCTGGCCGGAGCTTTCTTCTTCGGCTCCGCAGGAGCATCTTCATGGAGCGCAGCTCCGATTAGTCCTAGTCTGGTGAGCGCGGACTTATGCATGGCCCTTTTCGGGTCTCCCTCCAGAGGTGGGTGAGCTGCGAGATACGCAGTGGCTGCCATGATCGCTGCTTGTGGCGTCTTCGGGGTGATGTTGCCGTCAGCGTCCATATCCATGAATGATGTGTGGAGAGTTCGGGTCACGTCACGCCACTCCTTGGGGTCCATGTTTTCCATCCGAGAACGGTGCTTGTTTCCTTGATTTCTGTTTGTACTAGATCCAGGTTCCATGGCGGAGAGCGCAGCTCGTCGCGCGCTGGACTCAGAGGCTGCCTGCTTGCGCTTGTCGAGCGTCTTCTGCATCTCGACTTGTTTCTTGTGCTCCTCGATGAGAAGGTAGTGGTATGCCCTTAGCAGATCACGTGGGGAGTCCAGAGGTAGGACTATTTCGCCTGCGACGGTGCAGCGTGCTTCGACCCATCCTTCTTTGCTAAGTTGGATGAGGTGGCCTCTGTTTTCCCTGTTTTCGCCGTTTCCGTCCTGCGGGTTGGGGTTGGGCGGCGGGTTAGGCGTTTCCTCGTCGGCCTGGATGACTGCGGCGCACAGATAGCGTCTGCAGATTGGTTGGCTGCTGCCGCAGCTTTCGGATCCGGAACCGTAGGTTCCTTCATCCGAGGGTGGACTGCACAGATCAGAGTTTAAGTTGCTGCTGCTGTGAAACTCATCTGTTGATGGCGACGTGCGTAGCACGGGGTGTGGAGCCCACGAAGCGGGCCTGATTGACGGCACGGGCACCCGCTCAGGGAGGCGGAGGGTACCAGTTTGTCCCACCTGGAAGCAGAAGCTCCCGAACAAAATCTCGAGTCCGTCGCCTACGGGCTCGAAATCCTTCATGGTGGCCGGAGAGTGGGCGGTGAAGTCGAAAGTGCCGAAGAGGAGGTGATTCTCCGTCGTTGCAGAGTTGTAGATCGATCGGGTCGGAACCGTCACGACCGCACAATCAGCAGCCCCAATTCCCACAGACGGCTCCAATTGACGAGGTTTAATCTCGTCAATGCCCATTGTTATGGACTTGGGTTTTGGAGAAGATAGGGATGCTGGAGATCGTGGCACGGTTAACAGACAAGCAACCAGGGGACACGAGATTTACCCAGGTTTAGGCCCCCGGAGGGAAAACCCTACTCCTGCTTGTCTGCTCTTTGATTACGGCGGAACCGAAGATTACAGGGTGCGCAGATTCGATCTGGCGCGTATGCGTGTGCGAAAGTATGAGTCGAGGTTGGTTGAGTTGCCCTAGGACGTGCCCTCCTGGCCTTTATATAGACTTAGGCAGGTCTCGGGCATAGTCCTAGTCGGTTACAAGTTCTAGGGCGTTGCCCTTTTGAGTTTCCTATCTAAACTAGTCTTGTTCCCCAAGGATCCGAAGACGTCCTGGGCCTTGGTCACCCGAAAATCTTCATGGGCCAGCGTATGCCTGCAGTGGGCCTTCCTTGGGCTGGACTAGGTATGCTGAAGTTATGTACCCGTAGGGTATAACCATGTCAGTGGCAGCAGTGATCCAGTCCGCAGACGCTACCAATACGCCGTGGTCATCGAAAGCGAAAACGAGCAACAACCACCAGGTTCGGGTGCTCACGTACCGCCACCCAACCCGCAGGGTAGAAATGGTGAAAACAGGAGGCAACCATCCCCCCCCCCCCGCCCAATGAGGACAACCCTGCTGCCAGTCGAGTAACCCACCTCAGCGAGGAAGGATGGAACCAAGCACGCGAAGCCGTGGCGGGCAACAAAATCCAGCCTGTGGGTGCCTCACGGGACCTACTGATGGCATACCACCTGCTCCTCATCGAAGAGCACAAAAAGCAGGTGAAGATGCAAGAGGTACTCGACAAACGCAAGCAAGCGGCCTTGGAGTCTAGCGCGCGGCGAGCTGCGCTCTCCGCCGTTGGCGGCTCCAGCTCGCACGGCAACAATGCCAACAAGCATCGCTCTCGCATAGAGAACATGGATCCCGCTGCACGTCGCGAGGTGACCCGAACCCTCAACACGTCCTTCATGGAGATGGACGCCAACGGCAACGTCATCCTGAAGACGCCACAAGATGCGATCATGGCAGCCACCACATATCTTGCGTCCCATCCACCTCCGGTGGGGGACCCGAAGAGGGCCATGCACAATACCGCACTAGCCGGACTCGGACTTGTTGGAGCTTCTCTCCACGAAGAAGCTCATGCGGAGCCGAAAAAGAAAGTTGCGGTCAGATTCAACCGCAATCCCACACCCTCATCCGACGAGGAGGAACACGATCTACCTCGACGACGCAAGATTCCACGACGTCGTAGCCGCGACTACGACGCTCGAAGCAACCTCGCTCAGCGCAAGATCGACAAGGCATGCGCCAAGCGCGTGTGCTCATCCGAATCCGAAGAGGATGATGATGAAGGATAACTCTATGGAGCTCGATGCTTCAGCAGATCTGTTCGGCGGACACGGATGCCGAGAAACTTCAAGCTTCCTTCGGACACTCCGAAGTTCGACGACACGCAAGACCCTAAGGCGTGGCTCAGCAACCACATGTCGTCCGTCAAGCTGCATGGCGGAAACAAAAACACCGCCCTACAATGCCTTCAGCTGCAGCTGACAGGCGCAGCCCGGATCTGGCTCAGCAGCTTATCCTCGGGATCCATCTAAAGCTGGGAGGAACTGGCGTATAGTTTCATCCGAAACTTCAAGGGTACCAGCAAGAGGCCAGCCTCGATCGAAGAGCTACGGGCCTGCACCCAATGAATGGGCGAATCCATTCGCTCGTACATACTACGCTGGTCCAACATCAAGAACTCCGCGACACACATCTCTGAGGAGAGAACAATCGATGCCTTCAAAGATGGCGTCAAACGCCAGGACTTCAAGGAAGAACTTGGGCGCGTCAAGCCCAAGACACTCTACCACCTCATGTACATCGCCAATAGGTGGGCAGATGGCGAGGACCCCGTCCACCGAGCACACTCGGATGAGGAGGACGACTATGGCCGCCGACGCGAGCGCCGTAGCAAACGAAGATCACGCGTCTACGACGATCGTGATGGACCCGACATGGTCGCGGCTGGCTACACCGACCTCCGCAACGAAAGCAACCGCAGCAGCAGCGGATACCATGGAAACAACTTCCGCGATGGAGGACGCCCAACGCAAACATGGCAACGCCGCGGCCACGACGACGAGCCCTTGGCATATGACAAATTGTCAGGCCCATGCACCATCCACTTCTACATCGACAAACAGGATGGCAAAAAGAAGGCCATCCATATGCTCAAGGACTGCCATGAGTTCCAGAAACTCAGCGAGAGCCTGTCCCAGATGAGACAGCAAGTCCCGAACAATGGGTTCGGACATGCGCCCGCACAAGGCGACATCGCCCACGGAGCTCCTCCGCCACCACCCGTGGGACATTCGAATCACCCGGTCGCACCCATACAGAACAACGGCGTAAACGGGTACCCCGCGCCGAAAGGGTCACTGATGATCCAAAAGGGGCGCCCAACAAACAGGGTGCAAAAGAAGATCACCCGCCAAGTCAGTTTGGCTGTGACCGCTCCACCCGCCATCCCTGAGTACCTCAGCGGTTCGGAGTCCTGCATCACATTCAGCCGTTCGGATCACCCCCGCCAGATCCCTCGCCCAGGTCATGTTGCCCTGGTGCTCGAGGCGCAGATCGAAGGATTCGAGATGAGCCGCGTCTTCATGGACGGTGGCAGCGGCATCAATCTGATGTTCGCTAGCACCTTAGCAGCAATGCGGATCCCGCTGTGCAGCCTGGAACAATCTGACACAACGTTCTACGGCATCGTCCCAGGGAAGGGCATATTTCCCTTGGGAAAGATATGGCTCGACGTCATCTTCGGCGAGCCCGACAACTTTTAGTGCGAGCGACTCGAGTTTGAAGTGGTGGATTGGCCATCACAATATCACGCCATCCTCGGGCGCGTGGCATTCTCAAGGTTCCTGGCAGTACCGCACTATGCGTACCTACTACTCAAGATGCCAGGACCTAGGGGCGTCATCACGGTCCACGGGAGCTTCACCCGGTCCGATCACTGCGACAAGGACTTCAATAGAATTTCTCAGTCATTTGGCATGCAGGAGGAGCTCACAAGGCTTCGAGAGGTGACAGACAATGGGGCACCCCCAGTCTCAAGGAAAAACGCACCCGACATGTCGTTCGACTCAACAGTCAACACGAAAAAGGTGCAGGTCCACCCGACGGATGCCTCCAAGACGACGCTGATCGCCAACGACCTCAGCCCCACATAGGAAAGCGCGCTCGTCAAATTCCTCCGTGAGCGCTGGGAAATCTTCGCCTGGTGTCCTGTGGACATGCCAGGAGTTCCAGGGAATTCGCCGAGCATGCACTCAATGTGTTCCCAGATGCCAAGCCCGTCAAACAGTCCATCCGACGATTGTTCGAGCCACGGTCCAAAGCCATCAGAGTCGAAGTCAACAGACTACTCGATGCTGATTTCATCAGGGAGATCAAGGAAAGCGAGTGGCTGGCCAACACCGTGATGGTCCCTAAAAAGGACACGGACATCCTGTGGATGTGCATGGACTTCACATCGCTGAACAAGCACTGCCCGAAGGATCACTTCCCTCTCCCTCAGATCGATCAGATCATCGATTCGACGGCACGATGCGAGAAACTCTCCTTCTTTGACGCCTACTCAGGCTACAATCAGATTCGACTAAAGGTCGAAGACCAGGAGAAAACAACGTTCATCATGCCATTCGGAGTGTTCTGCTACAACACAATGCCCTTCGGGCTGAAGAACGCAGGTGCCACGTACCAGCTGTGCATGCAGGCATGCCTGAAGAGCCAGATCAGCCGCAACATACAGGTCTATGCCGATGACATAGTAGTCAAAACAAGGGAGGCCAAGACACTGATCGACGATCTCCGCGAGACGTTTGACAACCTTGATAACTACAAGATCAAGCTGAACCCAGAAAATTGCGCCTTCGGCGTCCCATCTGGCCAACGGCTTGGCTACTTCATCTCCCAGCGAGGAATTGAGGCGAACCCGAAGAAAATCCAGGCCATAATGGCCATGGAAAAACCGAAGAACCTCAAAGGTGTCCAGCAGCTCACTGGACGCATAGCGGCACTAAGCATATTCATCAGCCGCATGGGTGAAAAGGCCCTGCCTTTCTATCAGTTGCTACGCAAAGCAGACAAATTCGAATGGACACCTGAAGCGGACAACGCATTCGAAGATCTGAAGCGGATGCTCTCCACCTTGCACGTCCTGGTCACACCAAAGGAGCGTGATCCTCTCCTGCTATACATAGCATCCACACATCAGGTGGTAAGAACTGTGCTCGTGGTTGAACGACCCGAAGATGGCAAGACCCACGGGGTCCAACACCCAATCTACTACCTCAGCGAGGTATTAACGCCAACAAAACATAGGTACCCTCACTACCAGAAAATCGCCTACGGCGTGTCCATGACGGATCGTCGGCTGAGCCACTACTTCCAGGAGTATCAGATGATGGTCGTTAACGAGGCACCTCTGAACAGCATCCTGAACAACCTGGAAGCTACAGGACGCGTGGCCTTGTGGGGCATCGAGCTGTCCCCTCTAGACATAGTCTATGAGAAGCGCCATGCGATCAAGTCTCAGGTATACCGGACTTCCTCATCCACTAGATGGAGCTACAGCTACCGGACACCCCGGATATGAAACAGTCATGGACGATGCACTTTGATGGCTCCAAGCGCGAGGCTGGAGCAGGAGCCGGGGTCATACTGACATCCCCGCAGGGCAACAAGATGAAGTGCGTCCTCCGGATGATATTTCAAGCTTCCAACAACGAAGCCCAATACGAGGCCCTCATCCACGGCATGAGGATGGCCAAGATCTGCGGCGCAACGCGCCTCGTCATCTACGGTTACTCGAACCTCGTCGTCCAGCAGACGATGAATGAGTGTGACGCACACGCCGCCAACATGATCGCGTATCGCGCGCTCTACAACTCACTCGAAGGAGACTTTGATGGCTGCGAGCTTCGGCATGTTGGTAGAGAAAGCAACGAAGAAGCTGATAGACTCGCTAATATCGGATCCACCTGTGCACGGGTGCCACCAGGTGTGTTCCTCGAACAAATCTGCGTGCCATCCATCAAAAGGAAATTCCCCAAGGGATCACCCGAAGAGGCAGAGCACTCGGGGGTTGCGCTCCCTGAAGGACAGGAAGGACCCGATAAGCTCGACACAGAGGTCGCAGTGGTCAACCTGATGCAAGTCATGGCAATCGAGGAAACATGGACGCAGCCGTACCTTCGGTACCTGATAAACAGGGAACTGCCTGATGACCCGACAGATGCCCGACGTGTATCCTGCCGGTCCAAGGCCTTCACCATCATCAATGGTGAGTTGTACAAGCGCATCATTTCGGATGTATTCCAAAGGTGCGTCACCATCGGTGACGGTAAAACCATCCTCCAAGACATCCATGAGGGCATCTGTGGCCATCACACGGGCAGCCGCACCCTCGTCGCCAAAGCTCTACGAGCTAGGTTCTACTGGCCAACGGCCATGAACGATGCCAAGGACATCGTCCGAAGGTGCAACGGGTGCCATAGGTTCGCAGACAAGCCGCACGCACCAGGATCGGAGCTCAGGCCCATACTCTTGGCTTGGCCCTTTGCCCAATGGGGCCTAGACATGATCGGCAAACTGCCCAAGTCCTCGAAAGGAGGCCATGTCTACCTCCTGGTAGCAGTCGACAAGTTCACCAAGTGGATCGAAGCCATGCCCGTTAACAACCAAAAAGGTAAAACGACCGTGAAGTTTTTCGAATCCATAGTCTACAGGTTCGGCGTGCCGCACAGCATCATCACAAACAACGGGTCGAACTTCATCTCCAAAGAATTCTAGGACTTTTGCAAAGGCCTCGGGATCAACATATCATATGCCTCCGTGGCACACCCACAAACCAACAGGCAGGTCAAAAAGGCCAACGGCCTCGTAGGCGGCGGCATCAAGAAGCGCCTACTGAGCCTACTCGAGCGGCTTGCGGGAGCATGGGAAGAAGAACTACCCTCCGTCCTCTGGAGCTTACGCACAACGCCAAACAGCTCAACTGGATACACGCCTTTCTTCATGGTGCACGGAGCCGAAGCTGTGTTGCCTGCGGAAGTACGCCATAAGGCCCCATGGGTCGTCGCCTACAGCGAAGCCAAATCGATGGCCGCACTCAAAGATGCTGTCGACACACTCGACGAGACACACGACATTGCCGCGGCTCGCTCGGCGGCCTACCGGCAGAGCCTCCGAAACTATCACAGCCTTCGGCTGCGCCCAAGATCCTTCGTCGAAGGAGACCTCGTCTTACGACTCAAGCAAGAGCGGCCGAAAAAGCTCGAGTCACCCTGGGAAGGACCATACGTTGTCACCGAAGTCATCCCAGGTGGCGCCTACCGCCTCAAGCACGTGGAGTCTGGAGTCGCATACTCCAACCCATGGAACGTCGCACAATTGCGACGCTTCTACCCCTAGCTATCCACCTTTACTTTCAATAAGGCTATTCAGCCGAACAATGTACCTCCTCATTACGATATGAATAAAGCTAAGTGTCTTGCACGAAAATTTATCTTTTCTCGCATTCCTTTATGCTACAACACACTTGGGGGCTCCCCCTCACCTCACGACCTCGTCGACTGAGGATAACGCATGTACACCTGAGTAGCTGATCACGTCAGGCTAACGAAAAGGGCATGCATACAACCAAGCACCACGTGCTAATACAATGAACCTTTACAACAAAGGGCACAACACGCCCAGTCGAAATACATACAAGTTTTACATCTATATTTTTTTACAAGAACTACCTATTCTGAAGGATCACCTGCGCACGATGCTCAAAGGGATCTACAACTTCTTTGGCATACTGCCTAACAGCCGCATAGTGCGGGCGCATGTCTCATAGGCCACCATCTGGTCGAGGGGGTGTCCTAGCCGCCACATCCTCAAGATTCACATCAGTGTGATGCAGCCGCACGAGGGAAAGGACGGCCTTCACTCCCACAACCAACTAGTGCCGCACCAACTCCTTGACGTGACACACATCTTGAAACTTCGCCAGCAAGCCCCAGAGAGTCGACGACGCTTCATCAAGGGGAAACATGATGTGCAGAATCGACGCCAGTGAAGTCTTCACCTGCCGCAGCACTCGCGATACCTGGTGAGCACAATCCTGCACAGTCGCAAGGTCTGTGGCACGGCCGCGATCCATCCAGAAAAAGCCACCTGCTTCCATATCTTGCTGGGTCAAGCAGTTGATCCGAACTGCAACACGCTCCTTCTCATCCCTTGGAACAAGGTTGGCACCTGCAGCAACCATAAAGTAAGATGACCCGCAAACCAAACGCATCCGAAAATGAGCAGCAGCTCGAAAAAACTTACACTGCAGCTGCTCGGACAACTGCCGTAGCTCCCCCATCAGATATTCCTCTCTGGCGGGACCTCGCTCCGCCTTCGACTTCCAAATGTCCGCATGGCCTCAGATGTAAAGTAACTCCTTCTCAAGACCATGGACACGGTCACGAAGAAAAACAAGCTGCGACGCATCATCCAAGGATGGTCGCGGCTGCGGAGCAGACGAAGTATCGAGAGGGTCCCCACCCGAAGGTCCCTAAAGGAAAACAGAAAGGATATAAACAACAAACGATTGGGCAACAACTCGAATGCTCATTATATACAACAAAAAGCCACTGCATGGCACATGAATTTGTTCATCAAGACATTACAGCAAAAGTAGAAGACAACTACCCTACAACTAGAACGACAAAGCCTAAGCAGCTGCATCCTGAGTGGCCCCGGAGCCAGAGTGCCTGCCCTTGACCTCCTCTTGCTGCTTCGCCGCATACTCCGCCAGAAGGTCAATAAGCTTCGGCCCATAACGCTTACAACGAGCAGCAAAGAGAGCAAAGACTACCTCGGAACCGTCAGGAGCCGTTGACATCTAGGAGGTGACCTGGTGAAGATCCAGCTCCGCCCCGGATGCCATGGCCATGGCCAGACCCATGGAAGCACCAATCCCCTTTTGCTTGCGCTTGTAGGCCACATGTGCATCCGCGGACAACGCATCCGCCAAGGAATCGACATCCTCAAGGGCAGCGCCCTTGGGAACGATCTCCTTGTAGAAGCGACCGAGGACCTCCTTGGCCTTGGCAAGGGAGCCAACCGCAGTACTACAGCGGTCTTCGACTGCCGTAGCAGCATCATCCAAAGCACTACCGTGCTCCAGGGCACTGCGATTGAACTCAATGCCTACGACATCTAGAGAAACAGAAAGGTATAGTAAGAATCAAATAAAGGCACAGGGACGCGGCAGCCGAAAAAACCAAAGAGAGGCAAAAATACTTACCAGAGACAGCCTTGGAAGAAAAAGCAGAGGATTAGTTAAGCATGTACCTTGAAGCTGTCGTAGGTTGGCCTCCAACGCCAGTTGTTGCTTCACCAGCAGGTTTGCACCTTGCACAAAGGGCTGGAAGAAGAAACAAATTATCAGGAAAAAGGCTTGGGGGCTGTGCCCAAGAAACGAGCAATACATCAAGCACATGAAAAACGCTCGGGGGCTCCCCCGAGACACGCAAAAAGAAAGCAAAGATCAGAAGATCATACGAAAATATGGCTCGGGGGCTCCCCCCACAGCAAGAGAGAAAACACTTACATGCTCAGACGGAGACTCCGAAGGTCCCGGTGCAGTCTTCTGGGAGACGATCACTCGAGCCTCCTGTGGAGAGGGGTTCGGAGCAGCGCCCCCAAAGGTGGCCACCGTCTGAGAGGGAGGAGGCGTCATCTTCGACTCCCCCACTGCCTCCTGAGTGGCGTCGCTAAAATATCCCTCAGAGGAGTGGCTGCAAAGGAAAACACCAGTCAAAAGGCAAGAAGACAAGAAAAGTAGCAAAAGGCATCTGAAAGCACTTACGAGTCCATGTCGCTCAAAGCAAAAACAGGCAGGGCCCTCTTGTCTTTCTTCTCTTCCTTCTTCCTCTTTGCTGGCGGCTGCGGCGCTACAGCCCGCACAGGAACGGCCAGAATGGGAGAGGAAGAAGCACCGTCACCTCCACTGTGGCGGACAAGGAACGACAGGTCCCTAGGCATTGGCGGAGTCGAGGCATCTGAAGATTCACTCGAGCTCCGTGCCCGCTTTCGGGTCTGCCACTCGCTTACCTCGGGCGCCTCCTCAGTAGGCGATTGCGCCGGCGGAAGCTCATACTCGGATTCCACGATTTCGTTGTCCGGCGCATCCGGTAACCGTTTGGGTAGCGGAGGCACCATGCCAGGTACCTTGAACTCCTGCACAATGAAGACAAATTTTTATAACATAAAATTAAAAGGAAACGCACTCAAAAAAAGCGCTACGCGCATGTCGCAGATCTACACCTGCGGAACTGGTCGAGAAGCACTGAATGGGGGAGGGGTCCGCGATTTCCCTGTAATGTCCTCGTCGGTCTTGAACTTAAGAAACGGCCGAAGAACTCTGTCGAGGTACCCCTTGGAGAGTTCCTCATCCGCAACTCTCATTGGGTCATGGCGGCCAGAATAAAGGAACATCGGATGTGCCCTAGCCTGAAGTGGCTGTACCCGATGTTTGAGGAAGGTGCGGATGATATCCACACCGTTCACCTCCTTCTCCGGAACCACCTAGAGGTCCTCCACCCAACGATAGAGATCCTCTATCTCCTCCACCTCGCCCTCCAGGATATGATTTTTTCCAGGATCTCTTCTTCAAGATCTCCTGGGTGGAGTCGAAAGGGGCAAGGCCGAAATTTTGCCCGTCCACTGTGGAGTCGCGGATATAAAACCACTTCCTCCGCCAGTATTGGACAGACTCAGACATAGAAAAATAAAAGAAAAGGAAAGTGGATCGAAGGGAAATGACGCAGCCGTCGATCGGATAAACTCCGTCGGAGCCGGACTGCCTCTTCACGGAATAGAGCTTGCGAAAGAGGCCAAAGTGCGGCTCGATATCGAGCCAGCACTCGCAAAAAGTGATGAAGCAGGCGATGTGGAGAAGAGAATTGGGAGAGAGATGGTGGTGTTGGATACCATAAAGAACAACAGTCCACGGAGAAAATTGTGGACTGGGAGCGAGATACCCCAAAGAACAAAGGCAACGAACATGACCCGAAACCCTGCGGGTGGACGGGGAATTACCTCGTCGCCAGGGATCTTGGCGGCCTCCTCGTCCTACGGGATTAAGCCCGCTTCACGAAGCTTGCTCAGGTCACCCTCACGCGTCTCCGTGCGCCTCCACCCACCATCGATGACGCGAGCGGCGGCGGTGCCTTTCTTGCCGCCGGCAGCAACACTGGTGCCCGCTACGGTGGAGGCCTTCTTCGATTTCCCCATTGCAGCGCGATGACGGCGGCGGTGCAAGCGCAGGAAAGAGGAAGGGAATGATCGGAGAACTTCCAGCGTGCTGCGAGAAAATCTCAAGAAAATGGAAGCAGTAGAAAGCAAGTGGCTACGGTGAAAACAAACCACAATTTTTCCCCACAGTTATAAGGACGAAGACGATGAACAGGGATAGTTCATCTGGAAGCCCTAGCGCAAGTATCAAAATCCAACCATCCATATGTCAGCATAGCAGCGAACCGTCGCTTGCACGCCTTCCACTACGCACGGAAACCGAGGAGACGCCGTAATTCTCGCCACGTCGCGCATGACCAGTCAACTCCAAGTTAGAAAGTGGGACCCTATTGGAATTATGCCCTAGAGGCAATAATAAAGATGTTATTATTATAATTCTTGTTCACGATAAAGTTTATATTCCATGCTAGAATTGTATTAAGCGGAAACTTTGATACTTGTGTGGTTTATGAACAACACCGTGTCCCTAGTAAGCCTCTATGGACTAGCTCATTGATTAATGATGGTTAAGGTTTCCTAACCATAGACATGAGTTGTCGATTAATAATGAGATCATATCATTAGGAGAATGATATGATGGACAAACCCAAATTAAGCAGAGCAATTAGATCGTGTCATCGTGTTCATCTTTGCGAAGCTTTTTCCTATGTAACGTATTGTATTCCTTAGACCATGAGATAATACATCTCCCTGGTATCGGAAGAAAGCTTTGAGGTCATCAAGCGTCATCCTATGTGAGGGTGATCATAAAGGTGTCCCTCAGGTGATCAGAAAGTACTTGTTGGGTTGTATGTATCGAGATGGAATTTGTCCCTCCCGAGTCGGAGAGATATACTTCGGGCCCACTCGGTAATCGATATCAACACCACTTGCAAGCACGTGGTTAAGGAGTTAATCACAAAGTGATATCGGATTACGGAACGAGTAAAGTACTTGCTGTGAACGAGATTGAACTAGGTATGCCGATACCAACGATCGAATCTCGGGCAAGTAAAATATCGCGTGACGAAGGGAATACATATATGGGATTAATTGAATCCTCGCATCGTGGTTCATCCAATATGATCATCGATGAATGTGTGGGAGTCAATATGGGTTTCCATATCCCGCTGTTGATTATTGATAGAAGATCATGTCTGCATATTCTCGAATCCGTAGGGTCACACACTTAACATGCATCGATGCTAGGATAGAATGGATAATTGGTTTATGAGTTTTTGTTCGGAGTCTCGGATGAGATCCAGATGTCACGAGAGGTTCCGAAATGGTCCGGAGAATAAGATTCATATAAAGGAAAGCAGTTTTTGGATTTCGAAATAGTTTCGGAGTTTATCGGTATTGTACCGGAAGGTTCTAGAAGCTTCCGGAGTGGGACCAACGTGGGCCCACTTGTCGGAGGCCTGCGTGGGACTAAGGGGGAGTGCCCTGGCCGCTTTGGGCCAGGGGCACAAGGCCCCATAGGCCCAGCCGGCCAGCCCTAGGGGAAACCCTAGGAGAGATCTTCTAGAAAGAGGGGCGAAACTTGCCCCCCACTCCACCCTTGGGGCCGCCGCCCTAGGGCTTGTAGGAGGGGCCAAAGGGGGCCGGCCAGCCCCCTATATAAGGAGGGAAGGGCGTAGTTTATCGGTATTGTACCGAAAGGTTCTAGAAGCTTTCGGAGTGGGACCAACGTGGGTCCACTTGTCAGAGGCCTGCGTGGGACTAAGGGGGAGTGCCCTGGCCGCTTTGGGCCAAGGGCACAGGGCCCCATAGGCCCAGCTGGCCAGCCCTAGGGGAAACCCTAGGGGAGATCTTCTAGAAGGAGGGGGAAACTTGCCCCCTACTCCACCCTTGGGGCCGCCACCCTAGGTCTTGGAGGAGGTTCCAAAGGGGGCCGGCCAGCCCCCTATATAAGGAGGGCAGGGCGCAGACTCCCCCCTTACACCTACTTAACCCTAGCCACCAACTTCTGCCCTCCTCCTCTCTCTCTCCCGACTGCGTGTAGGCGAAGCCCTGCTGCAGAAATTCTCCACCATAAGCACCACGCCGTCGTGATGCAGATCCAATCTATCTCTCCACCCCACTTGCTGGACCAAGGAAGGAGGAGACGTCGCAGCACCGTATGTGTGCATCTCTTGGAGGCGCCGCCACTTGCGGCGTAGGATCGGATCGGATCACGAGGAGGAGACGGGTAGTACGACTACATCAACCACATTCTGTTGAACGTTTCCGCTGTGCGATTTCTTCAGGGGTATGAATATCTCATCTATCTACCTCATTGATTGCATCTCCTAGATTAGATCTCTGCTTTATTGTTCACATCCGTAGAATTTTTTTGATTTACTATGTTGCGAAACCCTTGAGTGGTATCAGAGCTAGATCTATGCGTAGATGTGTTTCACGAGTAGCACGCAACATGCTTATTTCGGGCGTTGATGTTTTCTGTTGCAAGCTTCTTGTTGTGTATTTCTTATGGCGCGGCATAGTGAGATCGAAGCGGTCCAGGCCAACTTTACGCGACCTCGTTCGCGAGACCGGCTCCGCACTTGACGTGTGGCTTGTTCCACACATGCGGCTGGTGGATGCCAGTTTCTCTCACTATAGTAATCATGGCATTTACACCGGATGTTAGCAACCATAATATCACCGTTGTTGCTTTCCGTAGGTAAGAATCGTTCTTAGCTTGTTACTCCCATAAGCCACGTAAACATGCAACAACAAAGTAGAGACGTCTAACTTGTTTTTGCAGGGAGTGTTTTGTGATATGGTATGGCCCAAGACATGATGTGTATGTTGTATGCAATGATCATGTTTTGTAATATTTCACGACTTGCATGTCGATGAGTACACAACCGGCAGGAGCCATATGGTTGTCTTTATAATTGTGTATGACATGTGTGTCAACTTCTTATACGCCATGTAATAGCTTTACTTTATCGCTAAGTAGTTAGCAATAGTTGTAGTTGCTATTCGTGGTGGAGGCAATCTGTTGGAGATATGCCCTAGAGGCAATAATAAATATAGTTATTATTATATCTTTGTGTTTATGATGAATGTTTACATTCATGCTATAATAGTATTAACAAGGAAACATTAATACTTGTGTGATTTGTAAACTTAATTTGAAGTCCCTAGTAAAGCCTCTAATATAATACTAGCTTGTTGGTTAATAGATGATTGTGGTTTCCATATCATGAACATTGAGATGTTATTAACAACAAGATCATATCGTTAGGAGAATGATATGGTGGACATACTCCTATAGATAAGCGTAGCATAAAGATCAAGTCATTTTAATATTCAATTGCTATATGCTTTCTGATACATAGTAATCTAAATTCCTTCGACCATGAGATCATGCATATCACCTTTACCGGATGGATGCTTTGATGACATCAAACACCACACCGTAAATGGGTGGTTATAAAGGTGGCATTGAGTGTTCGGAAAGTACTGGTTGAAACACATGGATCAAGAGTGGGATTTGTCCATCCATATGACGGATAGATATACTCTGGGCCCTCTCGGTGAAATGTCATCCAATTAGCTTGCAAGCATGTGACTGGCTCACAAGGGATCACATATCACGGGAACGAGAAAAGAGTACTTATCGGTAACGAGGTTGAACTAGGTATGCAGAGATACCGACGATCATAACCTCGGATAAGTAAACTATCGTGTGACAAAGGGAAATTGATATCGTATGTAAGTGGTTCATTCGATCGCAAAGTAATCGTAGAAATATGTGGGAGCCATATGAATTTCCAGATTCCTCTATTGGTTATTGTTCGGAGAAGTGTCTCGATCATGTCCGCATAATTCACGAACCGTAGGGAGACACACTTAAGGATTCGACGTTGTTTGAGTAGTTATGGAATGATGAGAAAGAGACCGAATGTTGTTCGGAGTCTCGAATGGGATTCGAGATATCACGAGGAGATCCGGAGAATAAGATTCATATAAGGAAAGTCCTGTTTCGGAGTTGGGGAATGATTCCGGTGTTTTCATCGGGAATGTTCTAGAAGGTTCCGGAATGTCCGGTGCTCCGGGGGGGGGAAGGGTACATGAATGTGTTATATCAAGTTGGTATGATTGCATCATGTACTAAGTGTCTTCGCTGTCCAAAATAAAGGGTTTATTCAAATCCTAGTTTGAAAAGTCAAACGGCTAGTTTGAAAGTCAAACGGCAAGTTTTGGAAAGAGGAGGAGGAGTGGGAAACCGAGTTGGGGAGGGTTTCCCTCCTCCAACCGGCGGCGCACCACCCAAGCAGAGTTGGGGAGGGACTCCCCTCCCTCCCCTTGGCCGGCCGGCCCCTCCACCTATATAAGGAGGGGCAGGGCTCCCTCCTAGAGATACAAGATCCTCTCCTCTAAACCCTAGCCGCCGGCGCCACCACCTCCACCGCCGCCGCCGACCTAGGTCAAGCCGCCGCCGCCTAGCTATCCTAGCCGCCGGCCAAGCTTCCTCCTCGGCGTGTCTAAACCCTAGATCGTCGAGGGACTCTCTCATACTCCACCATACTCGCTCCGGCTTAAGGCGAAGCCCTACGAGATCTCCCCTCTACTTCCGATACCACGCCGTTGTGCTGCCGGAATCGCGAGGAGAGTGCTACAACCTTCGCTGCCTGCTAGAACAAGGGAGAGGAAGGTCTTCGTCGAGTACCGAATGTGTGACCGACTGCGGGAGCGCTGCCGGAACGCAGCGCCGGAAGGATCGTCTACGCGATCTTGAGATCGGGAAGAGTACGACTACATCACCCACGAGAATCCGCTCTCGTTAAACACTTTGGAATCTTCGAGGGTGAGTTATTCCATCGACTCGTTGCTACAATCTAGTAGATATATCTTGGCTTGTTTGTTTGTATGCGATAGAAATTTTTTGTTTTCCATGCTACGAAACCCTACAGTGGTATCAGAGCCGTGTCTACATTGTGGGCGTTGATGCTTTTATTGTCGATTTCTTCTTGTGTACTTTGCATCTTGCGGTATGTTGGGATGAAGCGGCCCGGGCTAACCTTACATGACATTGTTCATGAGACTTGCTCCACGCTTGACATGCAACTTGTATTGCATAAGTGGCTTTGCGGGTGCCTGTTTCTCCTAGCATAGTTAAGATCCAATTTACAACGGGTGATTAACAATACTAGTATCAATGTTGTGGTTCTTGTTCGTAAGTTAGAACGACACTTATTGAAAGCCCGAAACCACGTAAAAGATGCAAAGAAAGTAGAGGCGTCTAACTTTGTTTTGCAAGGGTGTGCTGTGATGTGATATGGCCATGATTGTGATTATATTTGATGTATGCAATGTTCCTTATTGTAAGTTGGCAACCGGCAGGAGCCATATGGTTGTCTTTAATTTATGTTAAGACCCGCGTGTCTATTCAAAGTAGTTGTAATAGTTGAAGCCGGTGGACGACAACCATGGAGAAGCGTCATTGACCTTGATGCAATGCCGGTGATGATGGAGATCATGTTCGTGCTAGAAGATGGAGATCGGAAGCACAAAGAAGAAAGGCCATATCATATCACATATTATGAATTGCATGTGATGTTAATCCTTTATGCATCTTGTATTGCTTAGTAGACGACGGTAGCATTATAAGATGATCCCTCATGCACATGAATTTCAAGTCATAAAGTGTTCACCCTTAGTTAGCACCGTTGCTAAAGCTTGTTGTTTCGAAGCACCACGTGATGATAGGGTGTGTTAGATTCCGCAAGTGTATACAACGTGAGCAAGCCAGATTTGCTCATGCAGAAACTAAGGTTTGATCTTGACGAGCCTAGCATGTACAGACATGGTCTCGGAACACGGATCACCGAAAGGTAAAGCATGAATCATATAGTAGATATGATGAACATGTCGATTGTTCGCCATTGAAACTATATCAACTCTCGTGATGATCGGTGTTGATGTGGTGGATTTGGTTCATGTGATCACTAAAACAATGTGAGGGATATTGTTTTGAGTGGGAGTTCACCTAGATTAATTTTATTATTAATTTGAACTCAATTTGTCATAAACTTAGTCTAAACTATTGCAAATATGTTGTAGATCAATGGCAGCCCCTACCATCAATTTTAATGCGTTCCTAGAGAAAGAAAAGTTGAAAAACAATGGAAGCAACTTCGCGGATTGGTTCCGCAATTTGAGGATTGTCCTCACAGCTGGTAATTTGACCTATGTGCTGGATGCACCGCTGGGTGACCCACCTGCAGCTGATGCTACCGATGAAGTAAAGAATGTTTACCTCGCTCGAAAGAATCAGTACTCCATAGTTCAGTGTGCTATCTTGTATGGTTTAGAATCGGAGCTTCAGAAAAGGTTTGAGAATTCAGACCCATATGATATTGTTGTAGGGTTTCGTAGCATGCTCACAATTCAGACCCATATGATATTGTTGTAGGGGTTCGTAGCATGGAAAACTAAAATTTTCTACCGCATACAAACAAACAAGCCAAGATCTATCTACTAGATTGTAGCAACGAGTCGATAGAGGAACTCACCCTCGAAGATTCCAAAGCGGTTAACGAGAGCAGATTCTCGTGGGTGATGTAGTCGTACACTTGCCGATCTCAAGATCGCGTAGACGATCCTTCCGGCGCTGCGTTCCGGCAGCGCTTCCGCAGTCGGTCACACGTTCGGTACTCAACGAAGACCTTCCTCTCCCTTGTTCCAGCAGGCAGCGGAGGTTGTAGCACTATCCTCGCGATTCCGGCAGCACAACGGCGTGGTACCGGAAGTAGAGGGGAGATCTCGCTGGGCTTCGCCTTAAGCCGGAGCGAGTATGGTGGACTATGAGAGAGCCTTGGTGATCTAGGGTTTAGACACACCAATTAGAAGGGGCTAAACCAGCGGCTAGGGTAATTAGAAGCTCTAACTCGGCGGCTTGGGAGAAATCCCTAGGTTGTGGCTAGGGTTTAGGTTTAGAGGGAGGCAACTTGTGTGTCGAGGGGAGCCCTGCCCCTCCTTATATAGGTGGAGGGAGGCACCGGCCAAGGGGAGGGAGTCCCTCCCCAACTCGGATCCCTAGTGGGCCGGCGGTGGAGGAGGAACTCCTCCCCAACTCGGTTTCCCACTTCTTCTCCACTTTCCAAAAATAGCCGTTTGACTTTTCAAGTTGGCGTTTGACTTTTCAAACTAGGATTTGATTAAACCCTTTATTTTGTACAGCGATGACACCTAGTACATGATGCAATCATTCCAACTTGCAATGACACATTCATGTACCCTTCCCCTCCGGAGTGCCGTACATTCCGGAACCTTCTAGAACATTCCCAATGAAAACACCGGAACCATTCTCCAACCCCAAAACAAGACTTTCCTTATATGAATCTTATTCTCCGGACCATTCCAGATCTCCTCGTGATATCCCATATCCCATCCGAGACTCCGAACAACATTCGGTCTCTTACTCATCATTCCATAACTACTCAACAACATCGAATCCTTAAGTGTGTCTCCCTACGGTTCGTGAATTATGCGGACATGATCGAGACACTTCTCCGATCAATAACCAATAGAGGAATCTGGAAATTCATATGGCTCCCACATATTTCTATGATTACTTTGCGATCGAATGAACCACTTACATACGATACCAATTTCCCTTTGTCTCATGATAGTTTACTTATCCGAGGTTATGATCGTCGGTATCTCTGCATACCTAGTTCAACCTCGTTACCGATAAGTACTCTTTTCTCGTTCCCGTGGTATGTGATCCCTTGTGAGCCAGTCACATGCTTGCAAGCTAATTGGATGACATTCCACCGAGAGGGCCCAGAGTATATCTATTCGTCATATGGATGGACAAATCCCACTCTTGATCCATGTGCCTCAACCCATACTTTCCAAACACTCAATGCCACCTTTATAGCCACCCAGTTACGGTGTGGTGTTTGATGTCATCAAAGCATCCTTCCGGTGATGGTGATTAACATGATCTCATGGTCGAAGGAATTAGGTTACTATGTATCAGAAAGCTTATAGCAAATGAACTATATTAAATGACTTGATCTTTATGCTACGCTTAACTATAGGAGTATGTCCATCACATCATTCTCCTAATGATATGACCCTGTTGTTAATAACATCTCTATGTTCATGATCAGGAAACCATGATCATATATTAACCAACAAGCTAGTTTAACAAGAGGCTTTACTAGGGACTCTTTTATGTTTACAAATCACACAAGTATTAATGTTTCCTGTTAATACAATTATAGCATGGTATGTAAACATTTATCATAAGTATGAAGATATGATAATAACCACTTTATTATTGCCTCTTGGGCATATCTCCAACAGTCTCCCACTTGCACTAGAGTCAATAATCTAGTTTCAAACCTTTGTGTATTCAACACCTATGGCTTTCTGGTGTTGTATGTACACTATTGCTAGTGGTCAACTGATCTCCGGATCTGACACTTCCAGGTCCGTATGTAATTGCATGTATTTGCGTCTCTATGCATCACTCATTCTCTAATGAGATGGCTTTGTATAATTTTGGTCCTTTGGTGAGACCTTTAGTTCTTTGGGGTTAAAACATGTTGATAATATTGTCGTACAATATATCTTCATAGTATTATCCCGCTGTGAACTACACCTAGTTTGATAACAAACTACTTGACACAAACGCCCTCTTTAGCTGCTATTATAGCAGTCATATACTTAGCCCTTTTGTTGTAGTATCTGTCACAATGTCTTAACTTTGGAACTCATCCAAATCCATTATGGAACTTACTTTCCATTATATTGTGCCACCCTTAGTTTAGATTGAGATAAACTTAGTTTGTACTTTGCGACAAAACTAGTATCAATGTAGTACTTTTACAATGAACTAACCATCTATTTGTCACTTCTACAAATAATATACTCTTAGTTCTTCCAAAAGATCATAAGAATATCCTTACTATTGTCCAATGATCAACTTATGAATCATTCTGGTATATGCTCATAACATTTAGAGTATAGGACATATCTGGATTTGTACATATCACAGTATGATTGATATAGATACTCTTTGTGATTTCATACATCAAGTATCGATCTATACTTGAATCTTTGTTTCACTTACCCAGTGTCAATACAGTTGAATATATCATCAATATTGAACTCATTCAATCCTTTTTTTCTGTGACAAGAACCTTTCTTGTAGTTTCTATATTGAACTCATTCAACACATCATCTATGTACTTTCGGCACAACCATATTAGCGTCTATTGATGCCAAATATTTGGGTTTTGCCTAAGTCTTTCATCGGGATGAAATTCTTAATATGTGTTAATAAAAGATACATCATTTCCAATCAACAATATGTCTTCCACATAATGTATTAGAAATATGTCTTAGCGCTCCCACTTAATTTCTTGCAAATGCAAGCATCTTCATCGTCTCTGATGAATTTAAACTCTTTTAACAATTTCATCATTGTGAAGATTCCAACTCCGCGATGCTCACTTCAACCATTGAAGTTTGTATATGCTTTCAGCATCCTTTGAATTAACAAAAACCCTATGGACCGTGTCATGCACACGTCCTAGGTAACAATTCTATTAGAAGAACTTGTTTTGTTTATTCAACTACCATATAACAAAATTATATGTAGTGGTTGCTACTTAAATCCGTCTAGACTAAATATCGCTATGAAAGATCAAATCTTGTCATATACAACCTTTGAACATTGTTGTGAACTCTTTCCCAACATGTCGACTATTTCATAGATGTGAAACATCCATGTCTATTTCTTTATAGATCCAAATACGACTGTAAGGTCTTGTACCTTTCCAGAGGGTCTTTCAAGTTCAAAGCTCGATCTCTCGTATATGGAACTATCACGGATTTTATGGCTTCAAGCCATTTGTCGGAGTCAGGGCCCATCATCGCTTCTTTGCATGTAGTCAGATCATTATTGTCAAATAATGATTTTAACTCTCAAATCTTGGTATTTGATTGTTTACCCGACCTACTTGTTTCAATAGGAACTTAGATCTTCGTGACCACAACCTTTGAGGCACGTGAGCCATGAGCATTATTGCTGCCTCCGGAACACTTTTCGGTGCTGCGCAACTCTGATCATATAGCTAAGGTTCTTTTAACCCTATCAAAGTTCTATTGTCCTCCCACTTAACTTTTCACGAAAAATTCCTTCTCAAAGAAACTTGACGTTCTAAGTGACAAACACTTTTGTCTCCGATGTTATGGAGGAACAGTTATTCGAAATAACATACAAAGACAGGTTCATCTGACTTTGGTTGCAAACATCTTTCTTATGCATAGCACACCAATGTTTTAAGAAAGGACAACTTGGGGTTAATCCCAAACCATAACTTTATATGGTGTCATCTCAACGGATTATGATGAAGCTCTTTTTAGTGGAAAAATGGTAGTCTCTAAAGCTTTTAAACTTTAAAATATAATGGCACTTTCTGAATTACACCTTCGATCTTACCATGTCAAACAAGGTTTAATTACATATCTCGAATGCTCCATACTCTTATGGTGTTTCGGGATATGCAAATCCACGGAACGATGCCTTGAATCTTAGGTATTATGCTAAACTTGTAACTCAAATATCTTCCTTTATGATCTTATCATAAACTATTTATATTCTTGTTACAATAATTTTGCACTTCATCTTGAAAGTCTTTGAACTTTTCAAATGTTTCATACTTCATCCTTATTAAGTAAATATTCATATATTCACTCAAATTTTCGGAGAAAGCACATGAAGTTGAAATCCATCGCTCTTGACTACACATGATGGCTTTGTACAACAATATGTACAATTTCCAATAAGCTAGTCATTCGTTCCCTTTTGGCCTATGAACGAAGTTTTAATTATCTCTAGGAAAGTTTCACAAGCGTCATTTGATCAAAATCAAATAGACTCCAAAATTCCATCCATATGGAGTTTCTTCATGTTTTCTTTCCAATATAATTTAAACGGAGATGTCACTTCCTAAGTGATCTTTCAATCAATTTGTCTTTCGACATTTTTTAGCACTAGTTTTATGGATGTGATTTCTCCAACGAGATTTGTGAATCATCCATCTTTTATAGATTACGGCAATTATTTGAACAACCCTTTTGTTCTCATAATACCTGATAAAACAAATCTTGAAGGCAAGCTTTGATGTTTAACGAGCAACACAATAACCCTTTATTTGTTCTCGATGAACATCATCACATATTCTTTTGCTAGTTACTTAGGCCATTGTAGTTCATGAATTGTGTTGTTTCGTATGACGATTCACACCAACAAATTCAGTATCAAATACTTAAGAACCACATTGTTTAATAAGCAAAGAATATAGCCATAACATGTATATCATCTATATACTTAAACTAAACAATTCTAGTCTTTTCTTTTCTGCCATATATTTATGAGATTCTCTTTCAGTATTTCCTTTTCTGTTTGAAAGAATCTATCAACATCAATAGTGGAGTCATACATATGACACATAGTCCAAAGCGTGTATAGTTAAATACCAATGTATTTGGACTTGCACTTTGAAGTAGATCACCATTATCAAATGTTTGGTGTTCTTTCAAATTCCTTTCTTTAGTAATCTCTTGGTGTAGTAAACATTTTACCTACATCAAATATTCACCCTCATCATGGAATTATTCATGATCAAGCTACTTTTAGCTTATAAAGATGAATCGCGAGTATAATGCTGCTCTCCAAAACCTTTTGGTGGTTCAGGACAACTAGTGTCTCCAACCTTTTGCAACTTCTCATCAAATATGAGAACATGTCTTTTGCCATATTATACTCTATCATGTTGCAACCAATACTTCGTTTCAGATATCACAATATCTTCCACATATCATGGTTTCTGAAACAACTCTTTCAGATCCTAGATAACCTTGATATTAAGACAATTCTTTGAATATCAAGAATCATGGAGATAAACATGATACTCATACACTAACTCTTGGAATTGTCACTCTTGATTTTAATACCAATTATTAAACTTCATGGAGTAACCGAAACTTACTGAAAGTTTGCAATAGGACTTTTAAACTTTAGATTAACACTTCAAAAACAATACGATACCAGTTCGTAAAGTAACTTACCAGAATTCTATAGTTCTATCATCTCAATTATAACTAAGCGCAAGGTGGTAAACGGATGCCAATGACTACAACAACTATGCAATTCACTTTGATTTAATTTATGATAAATAGTGTTCAACTTTTAATCATATTGTTGTTAAACTCCCACTCAAAACAATATCCCTCACATTGTTTTAGTGATCACACGAACCAAATCCACCACATCAAAACCGATCATCACGAGAGTTGATGCAGCTTCAATGGCGAACAATCAACATGTTCATCATATCTACTATATGACTCATGCTTTACCTTTCGGTGATCCGTGTTCCGAGACCATGTCTGTACATGCTAGGCTCGTCAAGATCAACCTTAGCTTCCGCATGAGCAAATCTGGCTTGCTCACGTTGTATACACTCGCAGAATCTAACACACCCGATCATCACGTGGTGCTTCGAAACAACGAGCTTTAGCAACGGTGCTTACTAAGGATGAACACTTTAATACTTGAAATTGTGTGCTTGAGGGATCATCTTATAATGCTACCGTCGTGAACTAAGCAATACAAGATGCATAAAAAGATTAACATCACATGCAATTCATAATATGTGATATGATATGGCCTTTCTTCTTGTGCTTCCGATCTCCATCTTCAAGCACGAACATGATCATCATCACCGGCATTGCATCAAGGTCAATGACGCTTCTTCATGGTTGTCGTCCACCGGCTTCAACTATTACAACTACTTTGAATAGACACACGGGTCTTAACATAAATTAAAGACAACCATATGGCTCCTGCCGGTTGCCAACTTACAATAAGGAACATTGCATACATCAAATATAATCACAATCATGGCCATATCACATCACAGCACACCCCTGCAAAACAAAGTTAGATGCCTCTAATTTTCTTTGCATATTTTACGTGGTTTGGGGCTTTCAATAAGTGTCGTTCTAACTTACGAACAAGAACCACAACATTGATACTAGTATTGTCAATCACCCGTTGTAAATTAAATCTTAACTATGTTGGGAGAAACAGGCACCCGCAAAGCCACTTATGCAATACAAGTTGCATGTCAAGCGTGGAGCAAGTCTCATGAACGATGTCATGTAAGGTTAGCCCGGGCCGCTTCATCCCACCATCCCGCAAGATGCAAAGTACACAAGAAGCAATCAACAACAAAAGCATCAACGCCCACAATGACCATTGTGTTCTACTCGTGCAACAGATCTACATATAGACACGGCTCTGATACCACTGTAGGGGTTCGTAGCATGGAAAACAAAAAAATTCTACCGCATACAAACAAACAAGCCAAGATCTATCTACTAGATTGTAGCAACGAGTCGATAGAGGAACTCACCCTCGAAGATTCCAAAGCGGTTAACGAGAGCAGATTCTCGTGGGTGATGTAGTCGTACACTTGCCGATCTCAAGATCGCGTAGACGATCCTTCCGGCGCTGCGTTCCGGCACCGCTTCCGCAGTCGGTCACACGTTCGGTACTCGATGAAGACCTTCCTCTCCCTTGTTCTAGCAGGCAGCGGAGGTTGTAGCACTCTCCTCGCGATTCCGGCAGCACGGCGGCGTGGTACCGGAAGTAGAGGGGAGATCTCGCAGGGCTTCGCCTTAAGCCGGAGCGAGTATGGTGGACTATGAGAGAGCCTTGGTGATCTAGGGTTTAGACACACCAATTAGAAGGGGCTAAACCAGTGGCTAGGGCAATTAGAAGCTCTAACTCGGCGGCTTGGGAGAAATCCCTAGGCTGTGGCTAGGGTTTAGGTTTAGAGGGAGGCAACTTGTGTGTCTAGGAGGGGAGCCCTGCCCCTCCTTATATAGGTGGAGGGAGGCGCCGGCCAAGGGGAGGGAGTCCCTCCCCAACTCGGATCCCTAGTGGGCCGGCGGTGGAGGAGGGACTCCTCCCCAACTCGGTTTCCCACTTCTTCTCCACTTTCCAAAAATAGCCGTTTGACTTTTCAAATTGGCGTTTGACTTTTCAAACTAGGATTTGATTAAACCCTTTATTTTGTACAGCGATGACACCTAGTACATGATGCAATCATTCCAACTTGCAATGACACATTCATGTACCCTTCCCCTCCGGAGTGCCGGACATTCCGGAACCTTCTAGAACATTCCCGATGAAAACACCGGAACCATTCTCCAACCCCGAAACAGGACTTTCCTTATATGAATCTTATTCTCCGGACCATTCCGGATCTCCTCATGATATCCCGGATCCAATCCGAGACTCCGAACAACATTCGGTCTCTTACTCATCATTCCATAACTACTCAACAACATCGAATCCTTAAGTGTGTCTCCCTACGGTTCGTGAATTATGCGGACATGATCGAGACACTTCTCCGATCAATAACCAATAGACGAATCTGGAAATTCATATGGCTCCCACATATTTCTACGATTACTTTGCGATCGAATGAACCACTTACATACGATACCAATTTCCCTTTGTATCACGATAGTTTACTTATCCGAGGTTATGATCGTCGGTATCTCTGCATACCTAGTTCAACCTCGTTACTGATAAGTACTCTTTTCTCGTTCCCGTGGTATGTGATCCCTTGTGAGCCAGTCACATGCTTGCAAGCTAATTGGATGACATTCCACCGAGAGGGCCCAGAGTATATCTATCCGTCATATGGATGGACAAATCCCACTCTTGATCCATGTGCCTCAACCCATACTTTCCAAACACTCAATGCCACCTTTATAGCCACCCCGTACGGTGTGGTGTTTGATGTCATCAAAGAATCCTTCCGGTGATGGTGATTAACATGATCTCATGGTCGAAGGAATTAGGTTACTATGTATCAGAAAGCTTATACCAAATGAACTATATTAAATGACTTGATCTTTATGCTACGCTTAACTATAGGAGTATGTCCATCACATCATTCTCCTAATGATATGACCCTGTTGTTAATAACATCTCTATGTTCATGAACATTGAGATGTTATTAACAACAAGATCATATCGTTAGGAGAATGATATGGTGGACATACTCCTATAGATAAGCGTAGCATAAAGATCAAGTCATTTTAATAGTTCAATTGCTATATGCTTTCTGATACATAGTAATCTAAATTCCTTCGACCATGAGATCATGCATATCACCTTTACCGGATGGATGCTTTGATGACATCAAACACCACACCATAACTGGGTGGTTATAAAGGTGGCATTGAGTGTTCGGAAAGTATTGGTTGAAACACATGGATCAAGAGTGGGATTTGTCCATCCATATGACGGATAGATATACTCTGGGCCCTCTCGGTGAAATGTTATCCAATTAGCTTGCAAGCATGTGACTGGCTCACAAGGGATCACATATCACGGGAACGAGAAAAGAGTACTTATCGGTAACGAGGTTGAACTAGGTATGCAGAGATACCGACGATCATCACCTCGGATAAGTAAACTATCGTGTGACAAAGGGAAATTGATATCGTATGTAAGTGGTTCATTCGATTGCAAAGTAATCATAGAAATATGTGGGAGCCATATGAATTTCTAGATTCCTCTATTGGTTATTGTTCGGAGAAGTGTCTCGATCATGTCCGCATAATTCACGAGCCGTAGGGAGACACACTTAAGGATTCGACGTTGTTTGAGTAGTTATGGAATGATGAGAAAGAGACTGAATGTTGTTCGGAGTCTCGAATGGGATTCGGGATATCACGAGGAGATCCGGAATGGTCCGGAGAATAAGATTCATATAAGGGAAGTCCCGTTTCGGAGTTGGGGAATGATTCCGGTGTTTTCATCGGGAATGTTCTAGAAGGTTTCGGAATGTCCGGTGCTCCGGGGGGGGGAAGGGTACATGAATGTGTTATATCAAGTTGGTATGATTGCATTATGTACTAAGTGTCTTCGCTGTCCAAAATAAAGGGTTTATTCAAATCCTAGTTTGAAAAGTCAAACGGCTAGTTTGAAAGTCAAACGGCAAGTTTTGGAAAGAGGAGGAGGAGTGGGAAACCGAGTTGGGGAGGGTTTCCCTCCTCCAACCGGCGGCGCACCACCCAAGCCGAGTTGGGGAGGGACTCCCCTCCCTCCCCTTGGTCGGCCGGCCCCTCCACCTATATAAGTAGGGGCAGGGCTCCCTCCTAGAGATACAAGATCCTCTCCTCTAAACCCTAGCCGCCGGCGCCGCCACCTCCACTGCCGCCACCGCCGACCTAGGTCAAGCCGTCGCCGCCTAGCTATCCTAGCCGCCGGCCAAGATTCCTCCTCGGCGTGTCTAAACCCTAGATCGTCGAGGGACTCTCTCATACTCCACCATACTCGCTCCGGCTTAAGGCGAAGCCCTGCGAGATCTCCCCTCTACTTCCGGTACCACGCCGTTGTGCTGCCGGAATCGCGAGGAGAGTGTTACAACCTCCGCTGCCTGCTGGAACAAGGGAGAGGAAGGTCTTCGTCGAGTACCGAACGTGTGACCGACTGCGGGAGCGCTGCCGGAACGCAGCGCCGGAAGGATCGTCTACGCGATCTTGAGATCGGGAAGAGTACGACTACATCACCCACGAGAATCCGCTCTCGTTAAACACTTTGGAATCTTTGAGGGTGAGTTATTCCATCGACTCGTTGCTATAATCTAGTAGATAGATCTTGGCTTGTTTGTTTGTATGCGATAGAAATTTTTTGTTTTCCATGCTACGAAACCCTACACAATCATGGTGGAGTGATGGAGATCATGCTGGCGCAACAAGATGGAGATCATTGCGCGGAGATTGGCTATACCATGTCACATAAAATTATATGCATGTGATGTTTATCCTTTTATGTATCTTATTATGCTTAGATCGTGATGATAGCATTATAAGATGATTCCTCACTTAAAGATCAAGATAAAATTGTGTTCTCCCCATGTATGCACCGTTGCGAAAGTTCGTCGTGTTCAAGCACCTCGTGATGATCGGGTGCTATAAACTCTACGTTCACATACAACGGGTGCAAGCCAGTTTTGCACACGCGGAAATACTTGGGTTTGACTTGACGAGCCTAGCATGTACAGACATGGCCTCGGAACACACGAACCGAAAGGTTAAGCATGAGTCATATGAATGATATGATCGACACTTTGTTGTCCACCATTTAAACCACATCTCTTCTCGTGAAGATCGGATTAGGTGTGGTGAATTTGGATCGTGTTCACTAAACAACTTGAGGGATGTTGAATTTAGTGGGAGTTCATCTAGTAATTTGATTAAGTTGAACTAGTTATCATGAACATAGTCTAAATTATATTTGCAAATTTTGTAGATCAAATGGCTAAGTCCAACTTTAACTTCAATGTTTTTGCTGAGAAAGAAAAGCTTAAGAACAATGGGTCTAACTTCACCAACTGGTTCCGCAATTTGAGAATCATTCTCGCTGGCGGACAAAAGGACTATGTACTAGAGAAAGCGCTAGGTGACGCCCCTGCTACTGATGCGCCGGCTAATGAAAAGGCCGTGTATCAGTCACGCAAAGATGATTATGGAGTAATTAAGAGTACCATGTTGTTTGCTATGGAACCGGACCTTCAAAATCGTTTTGAGGAGTTCGCCGGGCCCTTTGAGATACTAGAGGAACTGAAAACCATGTTTCAAACTCAGGCCCGTTCTGAGAGATATGAGATCTCTGAGAAGTTCTTTAGCTGCAAGATGGAGGAAGGGAGTTACGTTAGTGAGCACGCCATTAAGATGTCGGGCTACACTCAACGTCTTGAGCAACTGGACTGCAAGATTCCAGAAGAGCTCAAGATTGACAGAGTTCTGCAATCACTCCCTCCTAGCTACAAAGGTTTTGTAGTTACTCACAATCAGATTGGTTCCACTGATACGATCACTGAGCTCTTCGCTAAGCTGAAAGCTGCGGAGGTGGACATCAAGAAAGATAATCATGTGTTGATGGTCAACAAAACCCCTAGCTTTAAGAAAGTTAAGGGTGCAAAGAAATCCTTCAAGAAATGCAGCGGCAAGCGCGTTGCCCTGCTGAGAAGAAGCTCAAGTCTGGACCTAAGCCGGACACTAAGTGCTTCTATTGCAAGGACAAGGGTCACTGGAAGCGCAACTGTCCGAAGTACTTAGCGGACAAGAAGGCTGGCACCATTAAAGGTATATTTGATATACATGTTATTGATGTTTACCTTACTAGCGCTCGTTGTAGTGCCTGGGTATTTGATACTGGTTCAGTTGCTAATATTTGTAACTCGAAACAGGAGCTACGGAATAGAAGGCGGCTAGCAAGGGATAAGGTGACGATGCACGTTGGCAATGGATCAAAAGTTGATGTGATGGCCGTCGGCATGCTCTCCTTAGTTTTACCTTTGGGATTAGTTTTAAACCTTAATAAGTGTTATTATGCCTGCGTTGAGCATGAACATTATATCTGGATCGTGTTTATTGCAAGACGGTTATTCATTTAAATCGGAGAATAATGGTTGTTCTATTTACATAAATAACATATTTTATGGTCATGCACCTGTTGTGAATGGTTTATTTCTTCTGAATCTCGAAAGCAATGAAATGCACATCCATAACATTGAGGCTAAGAGATGCAAAGTAGATAGTGATAACCCAACTTATTTGTGGCACTGCCGTCTAGGTCATATTGGTGTGAAACGCATGAAGAAACTCCATTCTAATGGACTTTTGGAGTCTCTTGATTTTGAATCATTTGACACGTGCGAGCCGTGCCTCATGGGCAAGATGATCAAAACCCCGTTCTCCGGAATAATGGAGCGAGCAACAGACTTATTGGAAATCATACATACCGATGTATGCGGACCAATGAGTGTTTTGACGCGCGGTGGATATCGCTATTTTCTCACTTTTACTAGTGACTTGAGTAGATATGGGTATATCTATTTAATAAAACATAAATCTGAAACATTTGAAAAGTTTAAAGAATTTCAGAACGAAGTGGAAAACCATCGTAACAGGAAAATTAAATTTCTATGATACGATCGTGGAGGTGAATATTTGAGTTATGATTTTCTCACGCATCTTAAAGCAAGCGGAATCGTTTCGCAACTCACGCCACCCGGAACACCACAGCGCAATGGTGTGTTTGAATGCCGGAATCAAACTCTATTAGATATGGTGCGATCAATGATGTCTCTTACAGATTTGTTGTTATCATTTTGGGGTTATGCATTAGAAACAGCTGCATTCACTTTAAATAAGGCACCATCTAAATCCGTTGAGACGACACCGTATGAACTATGGTTTGGTGCTAAACCTAAGTTGTCGTTTCTTAAAGTTTGGGGATGCGAAGCTTACGTCAAGAAGTTGATGCCGGACAAGCTTGAACCCAAAGCGGAGAAATGCGTCTTCATAGGATACCCTAAGGAAACGATTGGGTATACCTTCTACCATAGATCCGAAGGCAAAGTGTTTGTTGCAAAGAACGGATCCTTTCTTGAGAAAGAGTTTCTCTCGAAAGAAGTGAGTGGGAGGAAGGTAGAGCTAGACGAGGTTATTGAACCTTCTCTCGAGTTGGAGAGTAGCACAGCACCTGAAATTGTTCTAGTGCCGTCTGCACCAACAAGAGAGGAAGCTAATGACGAGGATCATGAAACTTCGAACGATGCTACTACTGAACTTCGCAGGTCGACAAGGTCACGTGCCACTCCTGAATGGTACGGAAACCCTGTCTTAACCGTCTTGTTGGTAGACAATAGTGAACCTGCGAGCTATGAGGAAGCAATGATGAGCCTAGACTCTGAGAAATGGCTAGAGGCCATGAAATCCGAATTGGGATCCATGAGTGAAAACAAAGTATGGACTTTGGTGGACCCTCCTAGCGACCGTAAGGCCGTTGAGTGCAAATGGATTTTCAAGAAGAAAACGGACGCGGATGGTAATGTTACTGTCCATAAAGCACGACTTGTCGCAAAAGGGTTTCGGTAAGTTCAAGGTGTTGACTACGATGAGACTTTCTCTCCCATAGCGATGTTTAAGTCCATTCGGATTTTGTTAGCAATTGTTGAATTTCATGATTATGAAATATGGCAGATGGATGTCAAGACTGCGTTCCTCAATGGCAACATTGATGAAGAGTTGTATATGATGCAGCCCGAAGGTTTTGTCGATCCTAAGGATGCTAATAAGGTGTGCAAACTTTAGCGTTCCATTTATGGACTGAAGCAAGCATCTCGGAGTTGGAACCTTCGTTTTGATCAAGTGATCAAGAGTTTTGGATTTGTTCCAAATTGCTACGAAGCTTGTATCTACAAGAAAGTGAGTGGGAGCTCAGTGACATTTTTAGTACTATATATGGATGACATATTGATTATTGGAAATGACATTGGTATGCTTAACGATGTGAAGAGTTATTTGAACAAATGTTTTTCAATGAAAGACCTAGGAGAAGCTGCTTATATATTAGGCATCAAAATCTATAGAGATAGACAAAGACGCCTAATAGCTTTAAGCCAAAGTACATATCTAGACAAAGTTCTGAAAAGGTTCAGAATGGATAAAGCAAAGAAAGGTTCATTGCCCATGTTGTCAGGTAAGATATTGAGCAAGGCTCAGTGTCCAACTATGGTAAATGATAGAGACACTATGAGCAAAGTGCCATATGCCTCGGCCATAGGTTCTATCATGTATGCCATGCTATGTACTAGACCGGATGTGTCCAATGCTCTTAGTTTGACGAGCAGATACCAAAGTGATCCAGGAGTAAAGAACATCCTAAAGTATTTAAATAGGACTAAAGAAATGTTCTTGGTCTATGGAGGTGATGAGCAGCTCGTCGTAAAAGGTTACGTCAACGCTAGTTTCGACACCGACCCGGATGATTCTAAATCTCAGACAGGATATATTTATATTTTGAATGGAGGAGATGTGAGCTGGAGAAGCTGCAAGCAAAGAGTGATCGCAGGATCTACAACAGAAGCGGAATACATGGCTGCTTCAGAAGCGTCAAGTGAAGGAGTTTGGATCAGGAACTTCATCACTAAGCTTGGTGTGGTTCCAAGTGCCTTGGACCCACTGGAGATATTGTGCGACAACACTGGCGCCATAACACTAGCTAAGGAACCGAGATATCATCCAAAGACCAAGCACATCAACCGCCGTTTTCATATAATTCGAGATTATATAGCAGATGGAGATCTGAAGATTAGCAAAGTACATATGGATCTGAATGTCGCAGATCCGTTGACTAAACCTCTTCCACGAGCAAAACATGATCAACACCTTAATGCCATGGGTGTTAGATTGTTGCCAAATGTAAAATAGATTATTGACTCTAGTGCAAGTGGGAGACTATTGGAATTATGCCCTAGAGGCAATAATAAAGATGTTATTATTATAATTCTTGTTCATGATAAAGTTTATATTCCATGCTAGAATTGTATTAAGCGGAAACTTTGATACTTGTGTGGTTTATGAACAACACTGTGTCCCTAGTACGCCTCTATGGACTAGCTCATTGATTAATGATGGTTAAGGTTTCCTAACCATATACATGAGTTGTCGATTAATAATGAGATCATATCATTAGGAGAATGATATGATGGACAGACCCAAATTAAGCAGAGCAATTAGATCGTGTCATCGTGTTCATCTTTGCGAAGATTTTTCCTATGTCAAGTATTGTATTCCTTAGACCATGAGATAATACAACTCCCTGATATCGGAAGAAAGCTTTGAGGTCATCAAACATCATCCTATGTGAGGGTGATCATAAAGGTGTCTCTCAGGTGATCGGAAAGTACTTGTTGGGTTGTATGTATCGAGATGGAATTTGTCCCTCCTGATTCGGAGAGATATACTTCGGGCCCACTCGGTAATCGATATCAACACCGCTTGCAAGCACGTGGTTAAGGAGTTAATCACAAAGTGATATCGGATTATGGAACGAGTAAAGTACTTGCTGTGAACGAGATTGAACTAGGTATGCCGATACCAATGATCGAATCTCGGCCAAGTAAAATATCGCGTGACGAAGGGAATACATATATTGGATTAATTGAATCCTGGCATCGTGGTTCATCCGATATGATCATCGATGAATGTGTGGGAGTCAATATGGGTTTCCATATCCTGTTGTTGACTATTGATAGAAGATCATGTCTGCATATTCTCGAACTCGTAGGGTCACACACTTAACGTGCATCGATGCTAGGATAGAATGGATAATTGGTTTATGAGTTTTTGTTCGGAGTCTCGGATGAGATCCAGGACGGCATGAGAGGTTCCGGAATGGTCCGGAGAATAAGATTCATATAAAGGAAAGCAGTTTTTGGATTTCGGAATAGTTTCGGAGTTTATCGGTATTGTACCGGAAGGTTCTAGAAGCTTCCGGAGTGGGACCAACGTGGGCCCACTTGTCGGAGGCCTGCGTGGGACTAAGGGGGAGTGCCCTGGCCGCTTTGGGCTAGGGGCACAAGGCCCCATAGGCCCAGCCGGCCAGCCCTAGGGGAAACCCTAGGGGAGATCTTCTAGAAGGAGGGGGGAAACTTGCCCCCCACCCCACCCTTGGGGCTGCCGCCCTAGGTCTTGGAGGAGGGGCCAAAGGGGGCCGGCCAGCCCCCTATATAAGGAGGGCAGGGCGCAGCCTCCCCCGTTACACCTCCTCAACCCTAGCCGCCAACTGCTGCCCTCCTCCTCTCTCTCTCTCCCGACTGCGCGTAGGCGAAGCCCTGCTGCAGAAATCCTCCACCATAAGCACCACGCCGTCGTGATGCAGATCCAATCTATCGCTCCACCCCACTTGCTGGACCAAGGAAGGAGGAGACGTCGCGGCACCGTACGTGTGCATCTCTTGGAGGCGCCACCACTTGCGGCGTAGGATCGGATCGGATCGGATCGCGAGGAGGAGACGGCTAGTACGACTACATCAACCACGTTCTGTTGAACGTTTCCGCTGTGCGATTTCTTCAAGGGTATGAAGATCTCATCTTTCTCTCTTGTTGATTGCATCTCCTAGATTAGATCTTGGCTTTCTTGTTCGCATCCATAGAATTTTTTTGATTTACTATGCTGCGAAACCCTTTAGACCCATGTTCGTCCAGTCACGTCATCTCTGGGGCCGCAGACGATTGAGGTCACCGATCGTCAGCACTGACGTTATCAAAGCCACACTAGCAACAGTTACAAATTTTCGGCTAAACAGCTAAAGTACTCACTCGAATCTACGATTCGAGCAACTACTCGGGGCTACTCCTATCAGGAGCGCTGGTCGCGCACCCGAAGCATGAATAAGGTACTATGCCAATAATCTATTCTTCGAGTCCTACGTCAATTTTACGACTCCACTACGGACTCGGGGGTTACTCCCATAGGGAGTATTGATTCAAGCATCCGAAAAAATTATGTCCTATGGACCTGAAGCAAACAATGACTGAATTAAAAGTCTCTGCTCGAGTCTACGAATCGAACAGACACTCGGGGGCTACTCCCATAGGGAGCGCTGGTCGCGCATCCTATGAATTCAACTAACTACGATCCTTCGGATCATAATGCAATTTTTTTGGCAACTTTGCCCCAACCAATGCTAAGTGAGTAACATACTCCTTGGCCACCCGAAACACCTCCGCGGTGATAAAATTTCGGATGATGTGTGAAAGGATACGGATGTCGCCTAGAGGGGGGGTGAATAGGCTATTAAAACTTTTTCTAGAGTGGCTCAACAAAGGCGGAATAAAACTAGTGTTTACTTTGTTAAGCACAACCTAGAACAACTAAGGTTCACCTATGTGCACCAACAACTTATGCTAAGCAATACAAGCAACAAAGTGATAGCAAGATATATATTACTTCAAGCACGAAGGCTATCACAATGTAAAGTGCATAAGTAAAGAGCTCGGGTATAGAGATAACCGAGGCACGCGGGGACACCGATATTTTACCGAGTTCCTCCCAACATGGAGTACGTCTCGTTTGGAGAGGGGGTGGTATCAAACCACCAACGCCACAAAAGGCCTCCCTTATTCTCCGGTGAATCTCACCCCAATGGGATCGATCCAGGCTTCCACTATCGGTGCACTTGTCGGTGGCAACCGGAACCTCTCACAAGGTTGGGGCACTTCTCCACAACTTAATTGGAGGCTCCCAACAAACGCCACAAAACGCCACAATGCCACCAAGGCCACAATGCCACCAAGGCCACAAAACCGTCTAGGGTTCCAAGAACCCAAGAGGGACAAGCTCCAATGAGCAACTCAAACCAAATCCTCCGAGGAGAACTCAAACCGATGCAACAAATGCAAATGGCAAGAACACCACAAAGATGCTCAAATCCCTCACTCCCAAGTTCCAACAAAGCTACTAAAGCTATTGGGGGAACAAGAGAGGAGGAATTAAAGAGAGACACAAAATCCCCCAAAATCTAGATCCCCAAAGATACACTCACAAAGAGATGTTTTGGTTTGGTCAAAACGTAGATCTAGATCACCTCCAACAACCCCTCAAATATATGCAAGAATCAATAGAGGGGTGTGTAGAAATCAAGCTTAAAGAGTAAAGCAAATGGGGGCAAAGCTTGGACAAGAGAAGGAGGAAGAAGTAACCCTAAAAGACAAAGGGGCAAGGCTATTTAAAGGGCTAGGCAAAATATGGCCGTTGGAGCCTTAATGTAGCGGTAGTACCGGAAGTTCAAGCGGTACTACCGGAAGACTCCGGTACTACCGGACCAGGTACCGGACTTGGTACCGGAAGACCAATATTCAAACTTCTTAAGCCCTGGCCACAGCGGTAGTACCATTGATGCTACCGTAAAGCGGTAGTACCGCAAATGGCAACCGGTACTACCGGACGTGAAGTGGAATCAACAGTTTAGACGAAAAAAGTCTCTGCCACGCCAGGTAGAAGCTTTTTGCCAACGTTCAAAAGTCTCTGCCCTGTGCGGTACTAAAATGCGGTACTACCGCATTTTAGTACCGGAGCAGGCAGAAGCTTTTGATAAGTGGTCAAAAAGCTACTGTCGCGCTAGGTACTAAAATGCGGTACTACCGCTTTTTAGTACCTAGCCCGGCAGAGGCTTTTTGACAGTTAGTCAAAACCTTCTGTCGCATCCGGTAGCAAAAAGCGGTACTACCGCTTTTTGGTACCGCACTAGGCAAATATTCAAACGGCAATAACTTTTGACTGGAAGCTCCGATTGACCCGATTCCAATTGCGTTGGATAGAGGGCGACAAGGGCTTCCCAATTAAAAAGTGGAAATATTGATTATCACCAAGTGAGAAAGTATCAAGTAGAATAATGTGATATACCTCACTTGGTGAGAAACTGTAGCATCCCAATTGTCTAACAATTGTAATGCTACTTGGTCTAGTAATATAATGGCTACTTCCTAGACATAATTGTTGCATCATCATTATATCATGCTCATGTCATCATGCCACCTTGCATTTGAGCATCATATAAAACACCTTTTCATTGTTTCTTCTCTCATATGCATTTATATTGTATTACATGTATTTGCCTCTTGATATATTGTATTTTCCTCTTGGTATATTGCTTCATGCCCAAGTTGAGTTGGGGGCATATCTTTTCTTGACTCCACCACCTTTCTTTTCACCATCTTACAATTCCACCATCCACATTGCCACCCTCCTTTGTTTCCTTCCACCATCTCTTTGTGTTATCCATATTCCATCCAGGTTACTTTTGGATTTTCTTGTTTTGTTGTTCTTTTAATAGCTCAAATAATTATTCCATTTAAAAATCTATCAAACAAAAAGAAAACACTTTTGAAATAGAAAGATTAGAGAGAGAGCAGCAGCAGCAGTGCGGTACCCGGCGCTCCCTTTTTGGCCTGCTCCCAAATCCAGCCCACAAGCCCAACCACGCCCTACCAGCGCTCCTGTTCTTCTTCCCTGGCGGCTGACGCCGTTCCCCGGCTCTCTCTCTCTCTCGCGGCAGGAGACGGAAAGCAGCGCTGGATAGGTCTCCGTCCCTTTCCGTGAGCTGAGTCAGCGCGCATGCCTAGGCCGTCCCACCCTGCCTTATCTACCTAGCCGCCTCGCATCCCCAGAAAAACCTAGTCCTTCCCTCTCCCATCCTCGCGCCGCCATCCCCACCTCTCTGCAGCTAACGGGAGCTCACACGAAACCTGGCGCCGCCCCGTCGCCTTGGGCAACATCAGTTGCCGCTGAGCTGCAGGAGCGCTCCCCGTCCTCATCTTCGTCTCTAGGAACGCCAAGGGAGGAGCCAGACCTGCGGCAGCTACTCCCCGTAGGTCTTCAGCATGTCTCGCCCGGCGTCTCCGTCAACTTCATCTCGCCGCCGTCCCCGACACCTCCCCGGTGAGCTGCCGCCTCGCCCCTCCTCTCCCTGGCTCACGTCGTCGTCCCTGAAGTCGTAGCCGCGTCACACCACCGACTCTCGCCACTGCTCGCGCTCAGAACCGCACGCGCGCACCGTCAGTCTCGCGCACCCCTGTTCCCGGCGTTTTTCCCGGCGATCGAGCCCTCCTCCGGAGAAACCCCAAACACGAAAGTTGTAGCCCTATCATCCCTCTTCATCTTTCATTTTTGCATCATGGCGAATTTCGTAGTATATCGCTCGCCATATTCGTTGCAAAACCGAGGTCAGCTAGCTACTTTTCTCGGAACTGATTCAGATCATCAGAGAACCTCCCAAACAGTTTTGTAAAAAGGCCCCTCGCATTTTGTTCTTTCCAACTCGCAGCCCTAGCTTGCCACTTGTCAGCGCCCAATTGCCTCAAGCGCGTGTGGCCCTTTTGCCTAGTTGGCCCACCTGTCTGTGAGTATGGGTAAGAAAGGCCGAGTGACAAAGTTTCCATATCTTTTCTCAAACTAATAAATTTTCAGGAATGAAGATAATATAAATTTATTCATAACTTTCAAATGGTTTGGAATTTGAATTCAAACTCTTTATGAAATGTGTTTTGTTTTTGAATGTTAATTCAAATCTTCAGTCAAATATTTTCAGAACTAATTCAAACTAGTCAAACCTTTGACTTTGACCCCTTTTTAATAATTTTGACTTTAAAATAAATTTAAATTCATAATTCCAAATATTGCAAAAAATATATGTTTTCAAATCAGAAAAATGTGAGGAATTCAAATATGCTATCCAAAATATATTTTGAACACTTTAAATTTCAAGTTGAGTTAAATTACAACAAAATGCCCTTTTGCCTTAATTAATTAATAACTTTTGATTTATAACTCCAAATTTAACAAATGATATGTCTAAAATGACTAGCTCGGCGAGACCTTTCTGTTTATGCATTCCTTGATCTGTTTTGCAGCATTCATCATATAAATATAATGTAAACAGCAACTAATATGAGGATAAAATATGGCCAAAACTCAATAAAATGTTTATTTCTTGTATTCTACACCTCACCCATTCCATGCGACTTTATTGCCATGTAAATTGAGCATCATTCATCATGGCATGATTGGTTGTTTGTCGCATTTTATTCCTATGCTTGTGCACTTTATTTATGTTGGCCCTTGTTTGTTTGGTTCTTCTTCGAATAGACACTGAGCAGGGGATATATCAAGAGACCCAGGAGCACTACCCAGATCCTTCTCTCGCTTCAACTGAGCTGCCAGGCAAGCACTACCACATGCTTGCATACATATAGTACCTATTGCCTCTATCTTATTCTTGCATCATTGAGTCGCGATTGCATTAAACTGAATCCCAAGTACTGCATAGCCTTTACTTTTAAACCCCACTGAAGCTTGTTCCTCCATCCCATGAGCCATTACTATAGGAGTTGTTTGAGCCATGCGAGTCGTAGAACAGCATGTGTAGGGTATGTGAGTGTTTGATGGATAACGAGGTACCTAAACAACTTAACCTGAGTAGTATGGGATAACTAATGAAAGTGGCACCGATGAGCAATATCTGCTATTTGGTTTTTCATGCTCACTTGTGTCCCGTAGGACCCCGAGTACTTGATTCCTGTTCCTTGAATATTCGCGCTATCCACATCCGGGAGGCTTATGGGACCCCCCTGAGCCAGAGCTTGATTCATTCTTATTTCTTGGGGCCACAAACTAGTTTGAGGTTTTATTTACTATCATGTACTTATGCCATGCTTTACTGCTTTATTTAAATTGTGCGATGTACTGCACCTGTACTGTTTAGGATCGGGACACGATTTCGCGGTATCGACAAGCCCAGTCACACTTTCGGGTTCCCAGTCGTTTACAGCCGTCCACCCAAACCTTGAGTCCGTTTCGGAGTCAGCTAACTTCGTTGCGGGTAGCTTAATGGGGTGGCCCCCTGAAATATTTCTGAATCCTGTGATTGCTTTGTCGTGAACGCCTCGTTGGGTGTTGATTTGGTTTTTCCGAGGTTGATCGAGTGTGTGTTGCTATTTGTGCACCCCTACAGGGTAAAACTTTCTGAAAGCCGTGTCCGCGGTTATGGACGACTTGGAGCACAGTTTCTCGACCATAGACAAGCATAACTAAAGTACCGCTTTTAATTTGACTAAGTAACTGACTAGTAAATAGTGCAACACTCATGGAATGGATGATAAAACTGCTAACGGATGGGGGGTTGTTCGTCCGCTTCCTCGTTGGTAAGCGAGGAGGAGGATGGATCTGTTGATATTACTGTTATAACTGTTGTCATTAATTCATGGACATCCGTCTATCTTTGGTTAGGCGGATGTTTAGCGAGTATCTCTAGAATTGTTAGGGTTTATCTTTTGCTGCAATTGCGTCACCCCAGGTTGTGTCCCCTTTAGAGGCATAAAGACTTGCTGAGTACCCCTAGGGTCTCACACGATAAATTATTTGGTTCAGATGAACAGGTACACTCACGAGACGGATACTGGGTGGAGGAGACGGACGATGTGGACAACGATCATTCGGTGTAGAGATTCCGGGAACGGGGATCCGTGAGATCTGTGGGCGGGATGTGTTTATTTATGGGGCATCTTATGCCGATTTGCTTCTTATCCGTACTCGGATCTTGTTTGCCGCTTCCGCCTGATACTCTGATGTTTGATGTATGAGGAGATATCCTAAACTATTATATCTATCTAGGATATTTGGATCTTGCCGTATGGCGTTGCAATATTTCTATTTCTTTTAGATGGCATGGCTCTGATGTACTGTTGTATGGTGGCTTGCATACATACTCATTTGTGTATGTAGTTGATCCCTTCGCCTGCCGATTACGCCGCCCGTTCTTGTCCCGATGTTTGGAAATGGTTGGGACGGCCGAAAGGAATACCTGTGAGTGGCATTTGGGCCCCACCGTACTATTTCAACCATTTCCGCTCATCCAGGCTTGTAACTAGGAGCGTAATTCACCGAGGTAGTTACAATTGGTATCAGAGCCATCCCGACCTTCAGGGTCTCAGCCAAATGGTCGTTGTCAGTCTAGCAAATATTTTTGGTAGTTATGTATACTAGGGAAAAACAAAACGCGAGAGTAGGACTGCTTCCACTTTTCTTCTTACCCACCCACCCACCCTTTTCTGGTAAGGAAGTGTAACGTTTTCAATCCTCTTCTTAAAATTCAAACTAGGATTCACGTGTTCTGGGTTTCCGTAGTACCATAGGTTGTGTGTGTGTGTGTGGTGTAATTCCTTGTCTATCTGTTGCATCCAAGTTGTTATCTTTATAGGCCTTTTGGTTATCAACTGTTGGTACATTCCATACCGACAGGCTTTTGCAACCGGCGCGATCTATCTGACTCCTTGTTAACCGGTGCCATCTTCTTAAGGGTGTCCTTCCTTCTAGCAACTCCACATTCTATGAAATCATCAGTTGCTAATCTCCACCTGATAAGTGTTTTTGCGCATCTATTGGTATTTTAATGCCGAAAAATGCGGAAAAATTTTCTTTGATAAATCTGTGCTTTCACACTCCTTTTCAGTCGTGTGTGAAACGTTATCTATCTCCCTTTTATCAGCATGTCCATGCTAACTCATTCTTTTGTCACCGGCGCTTAATCCTAGAGTTTCATTTCACCGGCGCTTAAGTGTCATATAGATCTGAATGATGGAGTGGAATATGGAAAATGCAATCACCACTATCCTCCAAATGGTGACGGTTATCTCCTGTGATTTTGAGTACACCGCGATCATATCTATGCATATTCAAGCATCTTTGGCAATCCGGAGTTTCTCAAGGCACTACGGCGGTCTGTCATCTGTCCATCATGCTGCACATCCTTTTGAACCCCATATCTGCACAATTCTCCTGGATACCAGGGAATTGCATCTTTTCGTCTCCGATAGCTTTGCTTAAGGTATGAGCTATCATCGGTTCTTATCCAAGATCTCTTTATCTTTGTAACCGGTGATCCGATCGACAATGTGAACCAGGTGACATCTCTTTTTCTTCCGAAGGACCAGATAATCTATTCTTCCAGTGCATCTTCTTCAACATGAACCCGTGCTCGTAACGTTGATCTTTCAAAGAGCGTTGAGCTCAGAAAGTGTTTCGAGCATTTGTTCGTTCTCCCGCCTCTTGAACTTGGTATTCTGGGAATGTCTTGTTAATCCATGGTGGTATATGTTGATAATATGCTTGCCTATTCAATATCTATGGAAGGACATGGAAGATCATCTGTGTCTCTTTCTCTCGGGCTTCATGAGCACTGCCTGTGTGCAAAGTCTGAAAGTGAGAATTCTGGCTTCTTGAAGTCACCTATCTTGGCCACGTCCTTCTGCTAAATAGATCGCTTCAATTCTGGAATCAGCAAGTTCATTGTTAAGTCCATCCTCCATCTTCAACCAATCCGGAGTTGTTCCTTGTTGGCAAGTTATCATCGTCGTTCCGCTGAAGATTTCCTCAAGGCTGCTAAATCTCTCTCAATCATTTCAAGAAGAACATGGAGTTCTTTCACCTCAATCTCGTTAAGTAATCTTTTGAAACCCTCTCGCTCTATCGTCTATGCTCAATCCACCGGAGGCCATGAAGACCTTCCAGATCTTGTATTCCTTCTGTTCAAGTGGTGCTATCTTTTTCTATATCTGTGAAATTTTGCAGTTGTCTCCGTGATCTTCCTTGATATCTTTCCGGTGGCTTGGTACTTCCGACATGACGACAACACCATCATCTTCATCTATCTATGAATCCGGTGAATCGTTTGCATCAATCTTTGTTTTCTTACGGAGTTCCACGAGCTCTTCTTGTCAATACCTTTAGTCTGTTTCGGTAGTTGGATTGCATGATTTTCTTATTCATGTGCGGAGTAATGCTTTGAGTGCGGGATGGAGTAGCTACCATACCACTACTCTTATCATTCGCTCTTGTACATTGAATTGGTGAATTAATGTGATTTCACTCATTCCACGGAAGTTAGAAGTGGCCTTTATCCTTTGATACTTTTACTTCCGTCCTTGTTTTTCCGGAGTGCTCTTTCGAAGAAAGTAATCAATAATCTCTTTTTGGTGATCTCACCCTTTCTACACGGAGCAAAATCCTCAATTATCTGGTGGAAACAAACGCAAACCTTTTTCTATCCTCGTCTTTCTACCGATGCTCGGTATCCCCAAACAAGATGAAAGGAAACTACCTCTCTCTTTGTTTCATCAATTCTTTTTCTGTGGTAAAGCCAATTATGGTTGATGCCATCAGCCACAAATCTATTGCGTTAGCCTCAAGGCTAAAGAAAGCAATAAGTATCTCTACAATAAACTCCAGATCCTCCATATTCTTTGCTTCTCGGGATTCCACCATGATCTGGCTTCGCATCCATCTCTGGAAGTTATATCTGCGCACCTAAATTGCGTGATCCTTGGTTCTTATCGGTGCTACAAGAATCTAATCCGACGATGTCTAACTAAATCTTTCTGTTGTTATCAAGGGACTCTGTTGTTTGAAGGCAATATTGTTTCCGTACTTCTTTTCTCAAATCCGAGAGAAGATACGATGCTATTGTCATAGTGGTTCAAACCTCTCCAATCTAGCTCTTTTCTTCCGGCGAGACAAAGATTCATCCTCTCTCGTATTGGTAAATCTTTAATCTTAACGGTGTGTCTTTCTGTATCCATGATACATCATCTTCTCCTTTTCTTTCACAACTGGTTATATTCTTTTATCATGATTCTTGGGAAAACCGGAGCTATGCCCATCCTATCCTTCTTGTCTCCCGACAATCCTTCAACTCTTCTAACCGCTGTTTCTCAAGCAAAACGCAAGACTCGCAACAAGTCTAGCAAGTTTTGCAAGGTGTAGTGGTCGCACCATTCCGTTGTTCATCAACTTGGGAACGTGAGGGTCACCTTCGTTCGAACACCCGCCTCTCCTTGTGTTGTTTTCTTTTCCTAGGAATCTCGGGGCGAGATTCTTGTTTAGTGGGGGAGAGTTGTAGCATCCCAATTGTCTAACAATTGTAATGCTACTTGGTCTAGTAATATAATGGCTACTTCCTAGACATAATTGTTGCATCATCATTATATCATGCTCATGTCATCATGCCACCTTGCATTTGAGCATCATATAAAACCCCTTTTCATTGGTTCTTCTCTCATATGCATTTATATTGTATTACATGTATTTGCCTCTTGATATATTGTATTTTCCTCTTGGTATATTGCTTCATGCCCAAGTTGAGTTGGGGGCATATCTTTTCTTGACTCCACCACCTTTCTTTTCACCATCTTACAATTCCACCATCCACATTGCCACCCTCCTTTGTTTCCTTCCACCATCTCTTTGTGTTATCCATATTCCATCCAGGTTACTTTTGGATTTTCTTGTTTTGTTGTTCTTTTAATAGCTCAAATAATTATTCCATTTAAAAATCTATCAAACAAAAAGAAAACACTTTTGAAATATAAAGATTAGAGAGAGAGCAGCAGCAGCAGTGCGGTACCCGGCGCTCCCTTTTTGGCCTGTTCCCAAATCCAGCCCACAAGCCCAACCACGCCCTGCCAGCGCTCCTGTTCTTCTTCCCTGGCGGCTGACGCCGTTCCCCGGCTCTCTCTCTCTCGCGGCAGGAGACGGAAAGCAGCGCTGGATAGGTCGCCGTCCCTCTCCGTGAGCTGAGTCAGCGCGCATGCCTAGGCCGTCCCACCCTGCCTTATCTACCTAGCCGCCTCGCATCCCCAGCAAAACCTAGACCTTCCCTCTCCCATCCTCGCGCCGCCATCCCCACCTCTCTGCAGCTAACGGGAGCTCACACGAAACCCGGCGCCGCCCCGTCGCCTTGGGCAACATCAGTTGCCGCTGAGCTGCAGGAGCGCTCCCCGTCCTCATCTTCGTCTCTAGGAACGCCAAGGGAGGAGCCAGACCTGCGGCAGCTACTCCCCGTAGGTCTTCAGCATGTCTCGCCCGGCGTCTCCGTCAACTTCATCTCGCCGCCGTCCCCGACACCTCCCCGGTGAGCTGCCGCCTCGCCCCTCCTCTCCCTGGCTCACGTCGTCCTCCCTGAAGTCGTAGCCGCGTCACGCCACCGACTCTCGCCGCTGCTCGCGCTCAGAACCGCACGCGCGCACCGTCAGTCTCGCGCACCCCTGTTCCCGGCGTTTTTCCCGGCGATCGAGCCCTCCTCCGGAGAAACCCCAAACACGAAAGTTGTAGCCCTATCATCCCTCTTCATCTTTCATTTTTGCATCATGGCGAATTTCGTAGTATATCGCTTGCCATATTCGTTGCAAAACCGAGGTCAGCTAGCTACTTTTCTCGGAACTGATTCAGATCATCAGAGAACCTCCCAAACTGTTTTGTAAAAAGGCCCCTCGCATTTTGTTCTTTCCAACCCGCAGCCCTAGCTTGCCACTTGTCAGCGCCCAATTGCCTCAAGCGCGTGTGGCCCTTTTGCCTAGTTGGCCCACCTGTCTGTGAGTATGGGTAAGAAAGGCCGAGTGACAAAAGTTTCCATATCTTTTCTCAAACTAATAAATTTTCAGGAATGAAGATAATATAAATTTATTCATAACTTTCAAATGGTTTGGAATTTGAATTCAAACTCTTTATGAAATGTGTTTTGTTTTTGAATGTTAATTCAAATCTTTAGTCAAATATTTTCAGAACTAATTCAAACTAGTCAAACCTTTGACTTTGACCCCTTTTTAATAATTTTGACTTTAAAATAAATTTAAATTCATAATTCCAAATATTGCAAATAATATATGTTTTCAAATCAGAAAAATGTGAGGAATTCAAATATGCTATCCAAAATATATTTTGAACACTTTAAATTTCAAGTTGAGTTAAATTACAACAAAATGCCCTTTTGCCTTAATTAATTAATAACTTTTGATTTATAACTCCAAATTTAACAAATGATATGTCTAAAATGACTAGCTCGGCGAGACCTTTCTGTTTATTCATTCCTTGATCTGTTTTGCAGCATGCATCATATAAATATAATGTATACAGCAACTAATATGAGGATAAAATGTGGCCAAAACTCAATAAAATGTTTATTTCTTGTATTCTACACCTCACCCATTCCATGCGACTTTATTGCCATGTAAATTGAGCATCATTCATCATGGCATGATTGGTTGTTTGTCGCATTTTATTCCTATGCTTGTGCACTTTATTTATGTTGGCCCTTGTTTGTTTGGTTCTTCTTCGAATAGACACTGAGCAGGGGATATATCAAGAGACCCAGGAGCACTACCCAGATCCTTCTCTCGCTTCAACTGAGCTGCCAGGCAAGCACTACCACATGCTTGCATACATATAGTACCTATTGCCTCTATCTTATTCTTGCATCATTGAGTCGCGATTGCATTAAACTGAATCCCAAGTACTGCATAGCCTTTACTTTTAAACCCCACCGAAGCTTGTTCCTCCATCCCATGAGCCATTACTACAGGAGTTGTTTGAGCCATGCGAGTCATAGAACAGCATGTGTAGGGTATGTGAGTGTCTGATGGATAACGAGGTACCTAAACAACTTAACCTGAGTAGTATGGTATAACTAATGAAAGTGGCACCGATGAGCAATATCTGCTATTTGGTTTTTCATGCTCACTTGTGTCCCGTAGGACCCCGAGTACTTGATTCCTGTTCCTTGAATATTCGCGCTATCCACATCCGGGAGGCTTATGGGACCCCCCTGAGCCAGAGCTTGATTCATTCTTATTTCTTGGGGCCACAAACTAGTTTGAGGTTTTATTTACTATCATGTACTTATGCCATGCTTTACTGCTTTATTTAAATTGTGCGATGTACTGCACCTGTACTGTTTAGGATCGGGACACGATTTCGCGGTATCGACAAGCCCAGTCACACTTTCGGGTTCCCAGTCGTTTACAGCCGTCCACCCAAACCTTGAGTCCGTTTCGGAGTCAGCTAACTTCGTTGCGGGTAGCTTAATGGGGTGGCCCCCTGAAATATTTCTGAATCCTGTGATTGCTTTGTCGTGAACGCCTCGTTGGGTGTTGATTTGGTTTTTCCGAGGTTGATCGAGTGTGTGTTGCTATTTGTGCACCCCTGCAGGGTAAAACTTTCTGAAAGCCGTGTCCGCGGTTATGGACGACTTGGAGCACAGTTTCTCGACCATAGACAAGCATAACTAAAGTACCGCTTTTAATTTGACTAAGTAACTGACTAGTAAATAGTGCAACACTCATGGAATGGATGATAAAACTGCCAACGGATGGGGGGTTGTTCGTCCGCTTCCTCGTTGGTAAGCGAGGAGGAGGATGGATCTGTTGATATTACTGTTATAACTGTTGTCATTAATTCACGGACATCCATCTATCTTTGGTTAGGCGGATGGTTAGCGAGTATCTCTAGAATTGTTAGGGTTTATCTTTTGCTGCAATTGCGTCACCCCAGGTTGTGTCCCCTTTAGAGGCATAAAGACTTGCTAAGTACCACTAGGGTCTCACACGATAAATTATTTGGTTCAGATGAACAGGTACACTCACGAGACGGATACTGGGTGGAGGAGACGGACGATATGGACAACGATCATTCGGTGTAGAGATTCCGGGAACGGGGATCCGTGAGATCTGTGGGCGGGATGTGTTTATTTATGGGGCATCTTATGCCGATTTGCTTCTTATCCGTACTCGGATCTTGTTTGCCGCTTCCGCCTGATACTCTGATGTTTGATGTATGAGGAGATATCCTAAACTATTATATCTATCTAGGATATTTGGATCTTGCCGTATGGCGTTGCAATATTTCTATTTCTTTTAGATGGCATGGCTCTGATGTACTGTTGTATGGTGGCTTGCATACATACTCATTTGTGTATGTAGTTGATCCCTTCGCCTGCCGATTACGCCGCCCGTTCTTGTCCCGATGTTTGGAAATGGTTGGGACGGCCGAAAGGTCTACCTGTGAGTGGCATTTGGGCCCCACCGTACTATTTCAACCATTTCCGCTCATCCAGGCTTGTAACTAGGAGCGTAATTCACCGAGGTAGTTACAATTGGTATCAGAGCCATCCCGACCTTCAGGGTCTCAGCCAAATGGTCGTTGTCAGTCTAGCAAATATTTTTGGTAGTTATGTATACTAGGGAAAAACAAAACGCGAGAGTAGGACTGCTTCCACTTTTCTTCTTACCCACCCACCCACCCTTTTCTGGTAAGGAAGTGTAACGTTTTCAATCCTCTTCTTAAAATTCAAACTAGGATTCACGTGTTCTGGGTTTCCGTAGTACCATAGGTTGTGTGTGTGTGGTGTAATTCCTTGTCTATCTGTTGCATCCAAGTTGTTATCTTTATCGGCCTTTTGGTTATCAACTGTTGGTACATTCCATACCGACAGGCTTTTGCAACCGGCGCGATCTATCTGACTCCTTGTTAACCGGTGCCATCTTCTTAAGGGTGTCCTTCCTTCTAGCAACTCCACATTCTGTGAAATCATCAGTTGCTAATCTCCACCTGATAAGTGTTTTTGCGCATCTATTGGTATTTTAATGCCGAAAAATGCGGAAAAATTTTCTTTGATAAATCTGTGCTTTCACACTCCTTTTCAGTCGTGTGTGAAACGTTATCTATCTCCCTTTTATCAGCATGTCCATGCTAACTCATTCTTTTGTCACCGGCGCTTAATCCTAGAGTTTCATTTCACCGGCGCTTAAGTGTCATATAGATCTGAATGATGGAGTGGAATATGGAAAATGCAATCACCACTATCCTCCAAATGGTGACGGTTATCTCCTGTGATTTTGAGTACACCGCGATCATATCTATGCATATTCAAGCATCTTTGGCAATCCGGAGTTTCTCAAGGCACTATGGCGGTCTATCATCTGTCCATCATGCTGCACATCCTTTTGAACCCCATATCTGCACAATTCTCCTGGATACCAGGGAATTGCATCTTTTCGTCTCCGATAGCTTTGCTTAAGGTATGAGCTATCATCGGTTCTTATCCAAGATCTCTTTATCTTTGTAACCGGTGATCCAATCGACAATGTGAACCAGGTGACATCTCTTTTTCTTCCGAAGGACCAGATAATCTATTCTTCCAGTGCATCTTCTTCAACATGAACCCGTGCTCGTAACGTTGATCTTTCAAATAGCGTTGAGCTCAGAAAGTGTTTCGAGCATTTGTTCGTTCTCCCGCCTCTTGAACTTGGTATTCTAGGAATGTCTTGTTAATCCATGGTGGTATATGTTGATAATATGCTTGCCTATTCAATATCTACGGAAGGACATGGAAGATCATCTGTGTCTCTTTCTCTCGGGCTTCGTGAGCACTGCCTGTGTGCAAAGTCTCAAAGTGAGAATTCTGGCTTCTTGAAGTCACCTATCTCGGCCACGTCCTTCTGCTAAATAGATCGCTTCAATTCTGGAATCAGCAAGTTCATTGTTAAGTCCATCCTCCATCTTCAACCAATCCGGAGTTGTTCCTTGTTGGCAAGTTATCATCGTCGTTCCGCTGAAGATTTCCTCAAGGCTGCTAAATCTCTCTCAATCATTTCAAGAAGAACATGGAGTTCTTTCACCTCAATCTCGTTAAGTAATCTTTTGAAACCCTCTCGCTCTATCGTCTATGCTCAATCCACCGGAGGCCATGAAGACCTTCCAGATCTTGTATTCCTTCTGTTCAAGTGGTGCTATCATTTTCTATATCTGTGAATTTTTGCAGTTGTCTCCGTGATCTTCCTTGATATCTTTCCGGTGGCTTGGTACTTCCGACATGACGACAACACCATCATCTTCATCTATCTATGAATCCGGTGAATCGTTTGCATCAATCTTTGTTTTCTTACGGAGTTCCACGAGCTCTTCTTGTCAATACCTTCAGTCTGTTTCGGTAGTTGGATTGCATGATTTTCTTATTCATGTGCGGAGTAATGCTTTGAGTGCGGGATGGAGTAGCTACCATACCACTACTCTTATCATTCGCTCTTGTACATTGAATTGGTGATTAATGTGATTTCACTCATTCCACGGAAGTTAGAAGTGGCCTTTATCCTTTGATACTTTTACTTCCGTCCTTGTTTTTCCGGAGTGCTCTTTCGAAGAAAGTAATCAATAATCTCTTGTTGGTGATCTCACCCTTTCTACACGGAGCAAAATCCTCAATTATCTGGTGGAAACAAACGCAAACCTTTTTCTATCCTCGTCTTTCTACCGATGCTCGGTATCCCCAAACAAGATGAAAGGAAACTACCTCTCTCTTTGTTTCATCAATTCTTTTTCTGTGGTAAAGCCAATTATGGTTGATGCCATCAGCCGCAAATCTATTGCGTTAGCCTCAAGGCTAAAGAAAGCAATAAGTATCTCTACAATAAACTCCAGATCCTCCATATTCTTTGCTTCTCGGGATTCCACCATGATCTGGCTTCGCATCCATCTCTGGAAGTTATATCTGCGCACCTAAATTGCGTGATCCTTGGTTCTTATCGGTTCTACAAGAATCTAATCCGACGATGTCTAACTAAATCTTTCTGTTGTTATCAAGGGACTCTATTGTTTGAAGGCAATATTGTTTCCGTACTTCTTTTCTCAAATCCGAGAGAAGATACGATGCTATTGTCATAGTGGTTCAAACCTCTCCAATCTAGCTCTTTTCTTCCGGCGAGACAAAGATTCATCCTCTCTCGTATTGGTAAATCTTTAATCTTAACGGTGTGTCTTTCTGTATCCATGATACATCATCTTCTCCTTTTCTTTCACAAGTGGTTATATTCTTTTATCATGATTCTTGGGAAAACCGGAGCTATGCCCATCCTATCCTTCTTGTCTCCCGACAATCCTTCAACTCTTCTAACCGCTGTTTCTCAAGCAAAACGCAAGACTCGCAACAAGTCTAGCAAGTTTTGCAAGGTGTAGTGGTCGCACCATTCCGTTGTTCATCAACTTGGGAACGTGAGGGTCACCTTCGTTCGAACACCCGCCTCTCCTTGTGTTGTTTTCTTTTCCTAGGAATCTCGGGGCGAGATTCTTGTTTAGTGGGGGAGAGTTGTAGCATCCCAATTGTCTAACAATTGTAATGCTACTTGGTCTAGTAATATAATGGCTACTTCCTAGACATAATTGTTGCATCATCATTATATCATGCTCATGTCATCATGCCACCTTGCATTTGAGCATCATATAAAACCCCTTTTCATTGGTTCTTCTCTCATATGCATTTATATTGTATTACATGTATTTGCCTCTTGATATATTGTATTTTCCTCTTGGTATATTGCTTCATGCCCAAGTTGAGTTGGGGGCATATCTTTTCTTGACTCCACCACCTTTCTTTTCACCATCTTACAATTCCACCATCCACATTGCCACCCTCCTTTGTTTCCTTCCACCATCTCTTTGTGTTATCCATATTCCATCCAGGTTACTTTTGGATTTTCTTGTTTTGTTGTTCTTTTAATAGCTCAAATAATTATTCCATTTAAAAATCTATCAAACAAAAAGAAAACACTTTTGAAATATAAAGATTAGAGAGAGAGCAGCAGCAGCAGTGCGGTACCCGGCGCTCCCTTTTTGGCCTGTTCCCAAATCCAGCCCACAAGCCCAACCACGCCCTGCCAGCGCTCCTGTTCTTCTTCCCTGGCGGCTGACGCCGTTCCCCGGCTCTCTCTCTCTCGCGGCAGGAGACGGAAAGCAGCGCTGGATAGGTCGCCGTCCCTCTCCGTGAGCTGAGTCAGCGCGCATGCCTAGGCCGTCCCACCCTGCCTTATCTACCTAGCCGCCTCGCATCCCCAGCAAAACCTAGTCCTTCCCTCTCCCATCCTCGCGCCGCCATCCCCACCTCTCTGCAGCTAACGGGAGCTCACACGAAACCCGGCGCCGCCCCGTCGCCTTGGGCAACATCAGTTGCCGCTGAGCTGCAGGAGCGCTCCCCGTCCTCATCTTCGTCTCTAGGAACGCCAAGGGAGGAGCCAGACCTGCGGCAGCTACTCCCCGTAGGTCTTCAGCATGTCTCGCCCGGCGTCTCCGTCAACTTCATCTCGCCGCCGTCCCCGACACCTCCCCGGTGAGCTGCCGCCTCGCCCCTCCTCTCCCTGGCTCACGTCGTCCTCCCTGAAGTCGTAGCCGCGTCACGCCACCGACTCTCGCCGCTGCTCGCGCTCAGAACCGCACGCGTGCACCGTCAGTCTCGCGCACCCCTGTTCCCGGCGTTTTTCCCGGCGATCGAGCCCTCCTCCGGAGAAACCCCAAACACGAAAGTTGTAGCCCTATCATCCCTCTTCGTCTTTCATTTTTGCATCATGGCGAATTTCGTAGTATATCGCTCGCCATATTCGTTGCAAAACCGAGGTCAGCTAGCTACTTTTCTCGGAACTGATTCAGATCATCAGAGAACCTCCCAAACTGTTTTGTAAAAAGGCCCCTCGCATTTTGTTCTTTCCAACCCGCAGCCCTAGCTTGCCACTTGTCAGCGCCCAATTGCCTCAAGCGCGTGTGGCCCTTTTGCCTAGTTGGCCCACCTGTCTGTGAGTATGGGTAAGAAAGGCCGAGTGACAAAAGTTTCCATATCTTTTCTCAAACTAATAAATTTTTAGGAATGAAGATAATATAAATTTATTCATAACTTTCAAATGGTTTGGAATTTGAATTCAAACTCTTTATGAAATGTGTTTTGTTTTTAAATGTTAATTCAAATCTTTAGTCAAATATTTTCAGAACTAATTCAAACTAGTCAAACCTTTGACTTTGACCCCTTTTTAATAATTTTGACTTTAAAATAAATTTAAATTCATAATTCCAAATATTGCAAATAATATATGTTTTCAAATCAGAAAAATGTGAGGAATTCAAATATGCTATCCAAAATATATTTTGAACACTTTAAATTTCAAGTTGAGTTAAATTACAACAAAATGCCCTTTTGCCTTAATTAATTAATAACTTTTGATTTATAACTCCAAATTTAACAAATGATATGTCTAAAATGACTAGCTCGGCGAGACCTTTCTGTTTATGCATTCCTTGATCTGTTTTGCAGCATGCATCATATAAATATAATGTAAACAGCAACTAATATGAGGATAAAATGTGGCCAAAACTCAATAAAATGTTTATTTCTTGTATTCTACACCTCACCCATTCCATGCGACTTTATTGCCATGTAAATTGAGCATCATTCATCATGGCATGATTGGTTGTTTGTCGCATTTTATTCCTATGCTTGTGCACTTTATTTATGTTGGCCCTTGTTTGTTTGGTTCTTCTTCGAATAGACACTGAGCAGGGGATATATCAAGAGACCCAGGAGCACTACCCAGATCCTTCTCTCGCTTCAACTGAGCTGCCAGGCAAGCACTACCACATGCTTGCATACATATAGTACCTATTGCCTCTATCTTATTCTTTCATCATTGAGTCGCGATTGCATTAAACTGAATCCCAAGTACTGCATAGCCTTTACTTTTAAACCCCACCGAAGCTTGTTCCTCCATCCCATGAGCCATTACTACAGGAGTTGTTTGAGCCATGCGAGTCGTAGAACAGCATGTGTAGGGTATGTGAGTGTCTGATGGATAACGAGGTACCTAAACAACTTAACCTGAGTAGTATGGGATAACTAATGAAAGTGGCACCGATGAGCAATATCTGCTATTTGGTTTTTCATGCTCACTTGTGTCCCGTAGGACCCCGAGTACTTGATTCCTGTTCCTTGAATATTCGCGCTATCCACATCCGGGAGGCTTATGGGACCCCCCTGAGCCAGAGCTTGATTCATTCTTATTTCTTGGGGCCACAAACTAGTTTGAGGTTTTATTTACTATCCTGTACTTATGCCATGCTTTACTGCTTTATTTAAATTGTGCGATGTACTGCACCTGTACTGTTTAGGATCGGGACACGATTTCGCGGTATCGACAAGCCCAGTCACACTTTCGGGTTCCCAGTCGTTTACAGCCGTCCACCCAAACCTTGAGTCCGTTTCGGAGTCAGCTAACTTCGTTGCGGGTAGCTTAATGGGGTGGCCCCCTGAAATATTTCTGAATCCTGTGATTGCTTTGTCGTGAACGCCTCGTTGGGTTTTGATTTGATTTTTCCGAGGTTGATCGAGTGTGTGTTGCTATTTGTGCACCCCTGCAGGGTAAAACTTTCTGAAAGCCGTGTCCGCGGTTATGGACGACTTGGAGCACAGTTTCTCGACCATAGACAAGCATAACTAAAGTACCGCTTTTAATTTGACTAAGTAACTGACTAGTAAATAGTGCAACACTCATGGAATGGATGATAAAACTGCCAACGGATGGGGGTTGTTCGTCCGCTTCCTCGTTGGTAAGCGAGGAGGAGGATGGATCTGTTGATATTACTGTTATAACTGTTGTCATTAATTCACGGACATCCGTCTATCTTTGGTTAGGCGGATGGTTAGCGAGTATCTATAGAATTGTTAGGGTTTATCTTTTGCTGCAATTGCGTCACCCCAGGTTGTGTCCCCTTTAGAGGCATAAAGACTTGCTGAGTACCCCTAGGGTCTCACACGATAAATTATTTGGTTCAGATGAACAGGTACACTCACGAGACGGATACTGGGTGGAGGAGACGGATGATGTGGACAACGATCATTCGGTGTAGAGATTCCGGGAACGGGGATCCGTGAGATCTGTGGGCGGGATGTGTTTATTTATGGGGCATCTTATGCCGATTTGCTTCTTATCCGTACTCGGATCTTGTTTGCCGCTTCCGCCTGATACTCTGATGTTTGATGTATGAGGAGATATCCTAAACTATTATATCTATCTAGGATATTTGGATCTTGCCGTATGGCGTTGCAATATTTCTATTTCTTTTAGATGGCATGGCTCTGATGTACTGTTGTATGGTGGCTTGCATACATACTCATTTGTGTATGTAGTTGATCCCTTCGCCTGCCGATTACGCCGCCCGTTCTTGTCCCGATGTTTGGAAATGGTTGGGACGGCCGAAAGGTCTACCTGTGAGTGACATTTGGGCCTCACCGTACTATTTCAACCATTTCCGCTCATCCAGGCTTGTAACTAGGAGCGTAATTCACCGAGGTAGTTACAGAAACCGAATAGCCGCATAAATCAAAATCGCAACAAGATACAAATGGGAGATCCGATTTTGATGAACAAGAGCTTGTTATGGAGATTACCACAATCTCTATATCCTCACACGGATAAGACCAAATAACAACCAAATACGATGATGCAAGTATGCAAAGGTTTGAGCTCTCTCCAAACGATGTGACCGAATTACTCTTACGAGAGCCCCTCTTGATAGTACGGTTATCTATCCTAAACCCGGTCTCACACACACAACGTGAGACCGACAAAAGGGAAAACATATCAAGATTATACCTTTGCCTTGAGCATTCCACTTGAGCTCGATGTAGACGATCTTGCCCTTCTCAAGATGGAACGCCTTTCTTAATTCCTCATCATCGACCTCGCATATTGAGCTTGCCCAACATATCTTCTATGCATTTTATCGACCTTGAAGCCAACACATGCTCCAAGCGATGCCAATGGACAAATCCTACAAGTATAACTTAGTACACACATTAGTCCATAAAGATTGTCATTAATTACCAAAACCACACACGGGGGCCCAACATCTTCAGTGGCAAGCGAATCTACATAAATTGAAACAATCATGATAGATTGATTGTTTCAATGAGAAAATAATTAAGGGAGCAATTTGGTGGCTTGCAAATCATGATCAAGGCTATTTCGCTGTTTTGAGAATGGTTGTGTTGAGTAATCTCATTCCATGCTTGCACGAGAGAGACGAGCTGCCAATGGCAACGGACCTTTGCAAATAGTAGACAACAACCAAAACCTTCGTCTATCATGAGGCTATGGTGATTGAAAAAATATGTCAGATAGCAAGAGATTGCCCTGGCGAATTCGCCAAAACAAAGCTAGCTCTATGTAGTGCGTGATGACCCAGACTTTGAGATGCCACATGGTTCCACGAATGCAGCATATTAGAAACAACATCAGCAGTTATACACTATTATGAGATGACAAAGAGCCCAAGACAATAAGAAGCAACGGACACCTGCTTGAGGTCGGCGCCGAGAGAAAGGGGAGAGTGAGATGGGGATTCAGACGGATTGGACCCGTGTCCTCGAAGACGAACCACTGATGGTTTGATCTTCTGGGCTCGTTCGTACACATCGTAGTTCCCTCCGATCTCATGGCTCTTCGATACTCCCCGAGCACTCCGCTTTGCAAAAGGGGGATCGCCGAGTACGCTGATGATGCCTCATTTGCGTCTTCTCTTAAATCATCGAGACGCTTTGGCTCCTCCTCGTCGTCCTCCTCTTTCGTTTCTAATGCACCTATTCCACATTACTAGGAAATTAATGTGAGGGGGGGGGGGGGGGGTGCGCATCATATAATCAAGGGGATAAGGTGGGAAGGCATGAAACGATGGTCCACCAAAACCGGAAATAACGGGAGCGGAAGGCGGAGAACCAGTTCTACCATTAATCGCAAGAATAATACCGCTTGACGCCGCCATGGCCCATGGGGCTCTCTGTTCATCGGACTGGCGAAGGAAGAGAAAGCAGATAAAAAGGCAGATGCAGGACTCACGAACTGGGCCGTTCTGGCCCGATTAATAACAGTACATCTAGGTATGTTTCCGGAGTAGCAGCTCATTAATGGTCTCGGCTGGCCTATTCGACTTGATTTGACGATTGACGAACTAGAAGAGCTTGGTGACGATGCAGGAAAGCTGAGATGATCTCAAACGTTGGTGGAAAGAATCCGATGGTTCAGTAAGTTAAATCGCTGTAAACGGCCATAGATGGCCCAGTTATACTGTTTATTAATACAAACCGAGTCAATTAATTTGGCATGAAATGAAAGGCGCAAGAATAGTTCTATCACTCCAGAGATGCTTGTCTTCCCTTGGCCACACCACCTTGATCTCCTCCTACACCCTCCAAATCTCGCCCCTTTCCCCCACTCTCTCTAGGGTTTGAGTGTCTCCATAGAGTCACCGAGCCAAACCAAGGCCTCTCCTGCTGGTGATGTCACTCGGAGATGGTTGAGGGGAGGTTCTGTAGTTTGCGTAGTGTATAGTCGGTTTGTGTTGTGTGGTGTCCCCTAGTGGCATCTAGGAGTAGGGTACTGTGAGATCCTGACAGATGGCTTAATAGGATTGATAGGATATCCATACAATAATTTGCAACTTATTTTTCGGAAGCTTATATGAAAAAAACTCAGAGGTTAAGCGTTCTTGGCCTAATGCAATCATAGGATGGGTGACCAACCAGGAAGTTGTTCCCGGATGCGCACGAGTGAGGAAAAAGTGTGTAGAAAAGACTAGTGTTGGTCTATGAGACCACTCTAGAGATCCTAGTAAGCTGCCAGGGGTGACATTCGTCGGTTCGGAGAGACCAAGGCGGTACCGATGGCCGAATGTGTTACATCTTGCCGATGCTCTTCATTTTGCGTGGCTCCGATGGCAAGGGTAGATGCAAGCGGTGGAGCAGAAGGCAGTGATCTCTGCCAATAAGGATGCTTCTCTAGAGTTTGGGTAGCTGGCGCCTATGAGCGGAGCTAGGTGGCTCGTGGCGGCGGTGGTTATGCTCTCTATGCTCCTATGGGGGAGCCTCGTGTGAGCGAAGCTGCTGTCGTCCCGCCAGGTCAAATAAGCTCGTCTTGCAACCTCCAATTTTGGAGGTGAAAATCGCTCTATAGATGGTGGTGGGTTCGTCCTTCCCTCTCTACGTCAGCCACCATGGCGATGGAGGTGATGAGAGCTAGGATGACGCCTTGTTGCGTCTCAGGCGATAGGGATTGCAAGTTGCTCTATGTTTCGAAGTTCATTAGCGGAGGATGATGTGCGATAGCCGTGCCCGTCTTGCCTACGCTTCTTCAGGTCAAAATGCGACCCTCCTCGTCCACGTCTCGGTGGTCGCGCTTCCACCTGGCCTCAGGCCTATTGGGAGGATCTTCAGCTCCAACCAGGCACTCCACAGAGGTACTAGAATAAGTGGTTCATCCATGGCTCCGACGTCTCTAGCCTGGCAGCAGAACTTGCCAAGTTCTAGCGGTGGAGAAGGATTTCAAGGACCCGATTGCATTTTGCTTTTCTGTTCGAGCTCATTTTTGTAAAAGTAGAGGCTCTTATTGTAATTCCTGCTTTTTACTTGAGCCTGTTTGTAATATGTAATCCCATCAACGATGATTGGGTAGTTTTTGGGTCCATCTGGACTCATTTTGTTCTCCTCCTTCTTTTGAGGGAATATCACTTTACACCACATATTAGGGTTATCGTTGCACAAAACAACTTGAAGTTTTTTTTGCAAAGAAATCAGTTTTCGAGGTAATTGTTTGCACAGAACCAGCTTGCTTACGAGTGAAAATTTGGTGTACATAAGCATCAACGATCCTTTTCTTAGAAAAATAAAAAAAATCATATTTTTGAGTTTTAAAAAATTCTGAAAATAATTCGAGATATAGCCAGTGATGTATATTAAAAACGCTTAGAATATCATTTGGAAAAAATATGTGTTTTGAGCTACATAAAATGACCAAACTATAGATCTGAGTATAATTATTTCAAATCTCACATAAAAATCAAACTTTTTTTATTTTTATGTAGCCCAGAATATAAAACTTTTCGAATTAGGACTTTGCACGTCTGTGGGATACATCATTAAAGTACTTTTATAAAAAATATCCATAATTTTTTAAGCTCACGAGTCAAAAGGACTTTCGCTTGCTCTCCTCCTCCTTTTTTTCCGTTTCGCTTACGCAGTGGGCTGGTCAAGCCTCCCCTTCCTTCTGTACTACTCTGTCGGCCGGTACCTGGGAGTAGAGCTGGACTGGGTTGTCCACTGATGGGCCGTGCGGTCGGGTCCATCCGTCGGCGACTCGGGGCTATACATAGGCTGCGGTTAAGCTAAAAAAAAAAAACGGGTTTGCGGTTTTGTTGACCTTTGGAAGCAGTGCCTCTGCCTCCTTACCCTCGCCGGCTGGCCAGCGTCGTCGATCCCGCCGGCCACCGGCCACCGCATCACCCCTGTGCCTCTCCATGGCTACGGCGGCCGTTTCGCCTCCCACGGCGAAACCCGAGCCCTCAACTCCTAACGACCATCTCCCTAGGTCAGTTACGCGTCCCTCTCGCTCGCTCGGGCCGCTGCCCCCCGCCCCCCCCCCCCCCCCCCCCCCTCGGCCCCTCCCATCCTCTTTGCTTACTACTGTTTGCTTGTTGTTGTTTTTCCTTTCTGGATAGAATTCTGGTCGTTTTTTTGCTCCTTAGACTCAATTCTACTCAGACTCTGGGCGCGGTTTGGAGACACGGTGGTACTCGTGACTAAATTGTACCCAAACAGCCAGACCTTTTACTTGTTAGATAGACTAGATTCTACTCTGGTTTTGGTTGGAATTTCCGTACGCTGTGTTAGATGGAGAAAACGATGTATGCTAGTGCTTGAGGATTTGCTGCCGCGTGTTTCTGTATCATATCTGTACCAGTTAACTGGTGATGCAGAAATTTCATTTCTGTGATGTGTGACCCGAATTTCCTTCCTGCAGGCCCAGTGTGGTAATTTCATGGGATTCCGAAGGTAACAATCTCTCTTTGTGTCAGCTCTCCTAAGATTAGGAGACGAAATGTTCTATTCAATGTTCATCCCTCATGTTATGTTAATGGAGTAGACCATGGTGGAGAACAATGAGGCCATGTAATTCCTTGTGTCAAATTATTACATGGAGCTTTTCCTTTCTGAGATGCAATTTAAAACAAAAACACCTTAGAAAAATGGTCGGTCATTAACCCCAAATGACCCCAATTATATCCATTCTATGGGTTGTAAAGTAGAGGCAGACATATTGTGTATCCATTAAATTAAAAGGTGAATCCAATAGCATATACTGAAGCAGCTCGTTAAATCTCGTGGGAGACAACGGGTCACAGTAGGTTTGTTGTGTAGTTGTTTTGTTTCTCTATTTTTCCTTTGGCCAAGTTGTTCTGTACTAACTTGTTTTTGTCGGTTTTGTCGACTTCCCAAGTAACGTCTCACTTAGCATTAATTCCCATACAGTTGGGGTGATGTCTCTTACCACACTTGCCACCAGTGATTGGGCCTTCAGCTATTTCCATGGGCATTGAAGATGACACTTATTTCAATTTTGGATTACATGCAGCGTTATGCAAGCATGCAGAAACCTGCGAGTTGGAGTCGGAAGCCTTCTTGATTGATCCTGCTCTGCTTCCAACTCTAGAAGGTCTACTTCTCGAACTGTATGCAATGTTGCGCCCAAAGCCAGTTGACTATGAGCAACGACATACCATGATAGAAGTCTTCAACAAAATCACCAAAGATATTTTTGGTAAGAGATGTTTCTGTCTATTGAACTTGCTCTCGTTTTGAATTATACGCCCATGTAAAATTGTAGATAAACCAATTGAGATTATCACATTGATGCATGGTTGTTGAACACTTATGATCTTATAGATCGCATGTCACATGCACATGTGCAATTAGGTGAGCTCACAGGTAGTCAAACAACAGTGCACATTCCTAAGTAACAGTGTCTATTAATTTAGACACCTGCCAGTTAAGATGAACATGTGGCAGCTGAATAGTTTTCATCATTGGCGAAGCCAGCGGCGAGAACCTGTGGGGCCAGACTTCTTAGATACCAGGGATCAATACACAAGTATCTATAAATTGAAGGTGTTTTACGAAAAAGCTGTGCTTCAGCTGACCCCACAGCTTACGCGTAGCGCCGCCGCTGGATCTCACCATGTACTTCTTATGAATAGCGTATGCCTAAAGTGTCAAACTTCTTATGGATTAGCAGCGGTGGAGCCAGGATGATAACCCTGTGGGGTGAAAACCTTAATACTCAAAGATTTTACCTAATTTTTAGTTTTTTTCTATGAAAACACACACATATATATGAAGGTTTTCCTAAAAAGCTGTAGAGTCAGCTGACCCCACGGCCAAAAAATGGATCCGCCACTGTGGATTAGTTTATTCTAAAAGTGGAAATACCTAATTAACAGTGTCTATTCATCTTTGTGGTAGTTGGTTAGTGCATGTGTCCTCCAAAATCGAGATATCAATTTTACGGAGTTTTCGTCTCCGTCTGAATATTTGAAATTTCCGTCATGGTGTGACTATTTCTCGATTGATGCTCGTTTCAGGTGAAACAAATGGGTTTCCAGTTGTAGAAGCGTTTGGGTCATTCACGATGGACTTATTTACTGCTAAAAGTGACCTTGACCTCTCTGTCAACTTTAGCAATGATATGGATGGTCAATTTGCTCGCATGGAACAGATTTCTGTTATTAGGAAGCTAACAAAAGTTCTACGTAAGTATCAGAGTAAGTATTGTCTTAAGAAGATTTCTTCATATCTCTCCCAACATTTCTTTTCTGCGGATGCAGGTTTGTTGAAAACTTAGTCTTAAATTTTTATTCCGTTTTTCTTATAAAAATATGTACTGGAACCAAGGCTTGACTGGAACTTATAGATTTGAGGAAGCGATTAAACTGGACTGGCACATTAACTACAAAAATATTATGTATGGATCAATCTTGAAGTGGCCATAAAATTTAATAAAGTGCATAACTAAGTAGTTGTAAGAGAAACCGGTCATGCAATACACGGAAAGCAATCTTGTAGTTAGCTTGCACCGGCATATGCAGACAACAGTCACAATGCAACATTTACCGTAAGTACTGACACATAAACACTATTTTGTGCATATTAAAGTTGTTTTTAAGGGAAAGCTAAGAATACTAATATGTGGGATTAAAAACCTTGGTTTGATGTTTACCCGAGTTATAAATTTGGCCCTGCAACCGTTAAATCTGGATTATCCTCTACGAAAGCCAAAATGTTCTAAATGCCATACAAGGTGGTTATAACTTATAAGACTGCTATTGCGAGTAGGGAGCAGTGCTGACTTATTTGGGCACTTGTAGAAGTTGTTAGACGAGTAGATGGGGAAAGTGGGTATCTTGAAGCTAATTATGTATGTTATCAAGTGGTTTGTTGCATTCCGTTAGCTGAAGTGTATCTAATAAGGATCTAGGGGTGAGACTACAGTTTTTTTGATCGAGGTGGTTTTAAAATATTATTACTTCACGAAAAAGGGGAAACTCAGTTGGAAGTTCTTTCCAGTGGAAGTTGAGTTTAGAGCCCTTTTTTTGTTTCTGAAACGGTAAATTTGTGAGGAGATGGTTTTGGATGGTGTGTATGGAACTCTCCCAACGCGGGGTCATAGTTTCTAACGTCCAATTTAAGTTCAAATTTGTAATTTTGTATTCCCTGTGTTTTCTCTCTCTATAAACTGTAAGATAGGCCATGTACCAAAAATGTAAAATTGAAATAATTTAATTGGTTATCTTCCATGTTCCATTTGACGTGATGTTACATTGCATGTTAATTTAATAGGATCAGCACTGCTTTGTTTGATGTCAGCAAATTGTTCACGCTGAATACATATTTGGCATGTGATCAACTGCTTAGTAGAAGCCTTTTCTTGCTAATGTTAATGTGTTCCTTATTTCTTATCTTTATTTTTAATTTCAGGTAGTGGTCGTTGTTATGGGGTTTTACCTATTGTAACTGCTATAGTCCCTGTGTTGAAGGTTACTGACAAGGGAACTGGGGTTGAGTGTGATATTTCAGTTGAAAACAAAGATGGCATGTCACGATCAATGATATTTAAACTTGTTTCGTCGATTGATGAAAGATTTCAGATACTTTGTTTTCTGGTATTGCAATCCTGTCTTGATGTTCTTTTTTTTTGGGATATCTAAGTAGCATGAACTTACCCTTGAAGTTGTCTATCCAAAGATATGTCAATGATTTTTTGGTTTATTCTGCAGATGAAGTTCTGGGCTAAGACACATGATATCAACTGTCCCAAAGATCGAACAATGAGCTCGATGGCAATTATCTCCTTAGTTGCTTTCCATTTACAGGTAAAGTGGGGTTGTTACTTTGGTTTGATTTTCTCTCAAACTTCAAGGTCAGGTGTAGTTTGGATATTAGCTGTTATATTGTATCTCTGTTAAGAGGGGCTCTGGCTGAGACTCAATACTTAACTCTTTTCCTGTTTGAACAAAGAGAAATACATGCACTTATTCTTTGTAAATGTGAAGTGCAGACCCGGCATCCTCCAATATTGCCTGCATTTTCTGGCTTATTGAAAGGTACTCCCTCTATTGAAGTATTACATGTTATTCTTTTTTTCTCATTGCTACTATATTTTCTGGCATCATATTTCTATCATCTGATTTCTGGTTAAAGTATTAATTAAACAAACAGTAAGATAGTTTCTATCCTTTTGTAGATGGTGCAGACATTGCAAATATTCAGAAGAACGTTGTGCTATTCGAGGGGTTTGGGAGCAGTAATAAAGAATCTGTTGCTGAACTTTTTGTATCACTAATGAGTAAAGTGAGTTACTTTAGAGTTTGCTTTGAATTAATGATGGGATGATATCAAGTGCAAAAGCACAAATTGGTGCAGGCATCATTTTTTTACGATGCATATGCTTTGACGATGTTTTCTATGCAGTTCCACTAATGAGTAAAGTTAGCTATGCATGGTTTGACGATGCAGATGTTTTGAAAGTATTTCTTATATACTTCCAGTTCCGTGAAGCAAATTTCTTTTCAGTTAATCTTAACTCCAGCATGTGTCCATCTAAACTCAACCTGGCCTGCTGGAACGGATGACATTGTTCAGTTGAGCTATGACATTGTTATCTTTTGTCCCACGGAACATTTCCCCTAAATAATTTGGCTTTGAATAAAGTACTTTGTTTCCTCAGAGAACATGATTATATCACCTGACTCCATCATCTACTGTATAGCTAGTTTCACTCATAGCTGAGTTTTCAGTTTTTTCCTTCTTTTTTCTGGCAATGTGGCTGCATATGGGCTCACCCACGTCACATAGTTAGCATGTGCTAATTTCCTTGTGACCTCGTATCGCAATGGCCCACATGTTGCTCTTGATGCTCACATATACTTCTGGCTTATCTCATGCAGCTTGTAGCAGTAGAGGGTTTATGGGAAGAAGGGCTCTGCGCCAGTAATTTTGATGGATGCTGGATCTCGAAGACCTGGAAAAGAGGAATTGGTAACTTGAGTGTAAGTTTCCTATGAATTTGGGCTGACAAATTGTGCAGAGCATTGTTTATTAAATACAGTCATTTTTTGCAGGTTGAGGACTTCTTGGACCGGTCTCAGAATTTTGCCAGATCGGTGGGGAAGGTGGAGATGCAGACCATCTGTGAATTCCTAAGGGATACTGTTTCGAAATTGACTGATTTCTTTAAGGGTAACATTGATGCACCGACACTGAAGATCCTTATTTTTGGTGCGGTCAATGAGGATGTGCCAGCCAGGCAGCCCAGTCCGAAACATGGTAAGAGTAAGAGGAAGAGGGACTCGCGATATGAGAAGCAGCAAAAGAAAGGGAAGCATACCGCACAAGCTGGCCGTTCTGCTAATAGCACTGCTCCTATTCTACCAACTCCCACTGCGTTGATGCCTCCTATTTTGCGAACTCCCATGCCTCCTATTTTGCGAACTCCTCCTGTGCATCGAGTAGGTTCCACCCAACCAATATACCAGTTTGGGCCTCTACCTCAGCATCCGACGCCTCCTCCTGGGTTTGCTTACAGGCTGCCACAAGCGCATTTGCATCCAGCTCCTCATATGATGGGCCAACCACAAGGCAGTTTCATCCACCCGAATCCAGGTATTCAACTGCAGCAGCATGCCCAGCATATGTTTGCTTCTATGCTAGCCCACGAGCGGGCGATTAATGGGTCGTCTCACTCCTCGTATGGTTATGATGAGAATGGCAGGTTGTTACCTTACGGAATCAATCCGAATTACCGGAGAGTATGACAGGTGCAGCTTGGGGGGGTGTCCATGTCCATGTAGCTAGCTTATTGGTGGAAATCATGTTGTTGATTCTGTTGTAAAATGGAATGTGCATTGCCATTCTAGTAGCAGCTTTTTTTTTCCGGGGGGAGGGGTCTAAAGTAACACCAGAAAAGAAACAGAAAGCTTGTAAGGTTCATCTGTGGCGGGTCCGTGGATTGTAAGGTTATTCCAGACTCGGTTACTGCTCAATCTTGAAGAATTGTTGATTCGTAGCATGGATGAAGATTTGAGATGCCCAGGAATGCATGCAGCGACTCTAGTAGCTGCTCAGTCTTCAAAAAAATTGTTTTGTAGTTCAGCGCACTAGTAGCTGATGATTGTTTTGTAGTTCATGTCTTTGCGTTGGAGTGAATATGTGTACTTTGGAGAAACCTTGGTGCAGCGTGGGAATGTAACTGCGCCTGCTTGATACTGATAGATGTTGCAGTGTTGCTATATACTACTTCGTCATCACATTACTATAGCAATTAGCAGGCAATAGTATTGACTGCATCTCGAAGAAAAAAATGATATGCTGTGACGACATCAGCTGTTGGTCGATCAGGCATCTGAAAGTGACACGAGAATGGTCGCATCTGCGTGCAGATTATGCCTAGCTAGCTTCTTGTTTGTATCAGATGCGGGAACGCTAGCCTTCTAGCTAGGCTGTATATATGAAACAAGTAACCGGCTGCTCCAGACCATTAATTCCGCCCATTGTATGCTTGACCCGGCCGGGCGCCCACCGTAAATTGGTCGGCCGCGGGTGCGGGTGACGATGGCGGCGAGAAAACTTCAGTGAGAATACGAGAGATGGATTCAGTTCATCTCACGTAGCCAAGAACACGGTGCTTTCCGGCGAAAGGGATCGATGCCGATCCCCACTTGGCCGATGTGCCTCGTGGTATATGTTGCAAATGTTTCCCTGGACCAAGTACTATGCGCCTTGATTAACTGGTCTCGCTCCTGAGAACGATGTGAGCAAATGCATGTACGCACGCACCCGCAGCATGACCTAGCCACTTGCATGTAAGTAGGACAAAGCAGGAGACCGACAACAGGGATGATGCAGTGTAAGGCCTTCCACAATGTTGGTTTGTGGCTCCGATAGCCGGTGCTCATACACTGCCGGGCCGGTGCCTAAACATTTTTTTTTTTGGCATCGGAGCAAGTAGGAGCACCGATGTCCAACTCCTCCAGCTAAGCCTGTGCATAGCCGTTTTAACTGGTTTGGCCAGCTTGGGCTAGTTCAAATTTTTATACTAACTTTAAAGTTTAGAATTTATTTGTGAAGAAAAATAAATTGAGCTGAAATTGGCTGGTTTGGTTGGTTTAGCCGGTTCCAGTTTTCGCACAACCCAACCTCCAGCTAATAAAATATTGCTTACTCTCAACTTCTAAGAGCAAATGTCTTCTCTCTCCTTCCTCGTTGTTACACAGCAGCTCGCCGGGAATTTTTTTGTCCGTCGAAACTCTCTGATGTGTGATCGATGCCTAAAAAAAGTTCTGGGCACCGATGATGAGGTGGGTGTATTTTCATATATATTTTTTTTTAGAAAATGCAAAGGACCTTTGTGTTTTATTCATTGAAAAAATAAGAGTTGTTTTACATCCTCCTAGGAGGCAGAATAAAAGCTAACAAGCAAAAAATAAGTGAACATCCCATGTGGCTGGGAGCACCACTCGAAGGCCACGCGCTCCCGCGCGCGCCCATAACCGTGCCTGTTCTTTGATGGCCTCGATGAGTGATTTCGCTGATGGCTAGGCTCTGTCGAAGACACACACATTCCTATGTTTTCAGATCATCCATGGGATCAGGAGGGATGCAGAGGCAAGGCCCTTGCACATAGGCTTCAGGGTTTCGTTGTTGGCCTCCTGCCACCATGTCATGATCGAGGCTTCTTGATCCGGTGGTCTACTGTCATCCTAAGCCAAGAGAGGATCTCATGCCAGGCTTGGCGAGCAAGGGGACAGCCAAGAAAGAGATGTTGAATAATCTCAAGTTCATGATCACACAACGGGCATCTAGGGTGGTGTTGGAGCCCATGGAGCGCGAGGCGGTCTGATGTCCAGCACTTGTCCTGATCAGCAATCTAGTGAAAGAATTTCACCTTAAGAGGAGCCCCGGCTTCCCCAGATCCACTTCCAAAATAAACAAGCAGTTGATCCTTGTAAGGAGGCTTTGTAGCAAGATCTTGTTGTATAGACGCCATAATCAGTCCATCTCCATAGCAGATGATCTTGGGCGTCTGATAGATTGGTGCTCTGTATGATTCTCCATAGCTGTATGTATTGCCCAATATCCTATACTCCGATGATACCTTGTATATCTCTAGCCCAGCTGTTTTCATGCAGCCCTTGCGCCACAGTTCTGACCTGCATTTTCGCTTTGGTATGCACTCGTACAGGGCGGGGCGAGTTCTCTGACAGATTCTCCATTGATCCACTTATCCTCCCAGAATAGTGACTTCTGACCATTTCCAACGGTCATGGTGGTGGAAGCGTGGAACATCGCACATTCTTCTATAGAGAACTGCAAATCCAGCCCACTCCATGCTCTGTTTTCATCGGTACGGAGAGCCAAAGCCGACGATCTGGAGTGCCATACCTTGCCATTCTAGATCAGCGACACCTAGGCCTCCAAGGGTCGTGGGGCGGCTGACTCAACTCCAATTTACGTGGCAGTTTCCACCATTTGCTTCTTTGTGTCCATCCTAGAGGAAGCCTCGCTGAATCTTGGTCAGTTGTTTTAGGGTCCTCTTGGGTGGCGTGTAGGCGATCAGCTGGTGGACATGGATGGTGCATAAGACTGATTTGACGAGTGCCAATCAGCCGAACTTCTACATCAATCCTGCTTTCCAATAGGGAGACGACCTGCTGAGAGATCACAGATGCCGCCTAGAGGGGGGGGGGGGGGGGGGTGAATAGGCAGTTTAAAACTTTTATGAGATGATCTTAATAATAGCGCAATAAAACTATCATTTTCTTTTGTTAAGCACAAAGCCTATATATAGTAGGGTTCACCTATGTGCACCAACAATTTATGCTAAGCAAGTCAAGCAGAATTGTGATAGCAATAAAGAATATTTTAAGCACGAAGGCTATCAGAATGTAAATTGCATTAGTAAAAGGCTCGGGTAGAGAGATAACCGAGTCATGCGGGGACAATGATATTTTACCGAGTTCCTTCCACAATGGAAGTACGTCTCATTGGAGGGGTGGGCGGTACTAAGACCACCAACACCACAAAAGGCTTCACCCTATTCTCCCGAGCACCCGCCGCACGACAAACATCCGTTCCACTATGGGACACTTGAGGGTGGTCACCAAATCCGTACAAATATTGGGGCAATCTACACAACTTAATTGGAGGCTTCCAACAAACGCCACCAAGGCCACAAAACCTTCTAGGGTTCCAAGAACCCAAGAGGGACAAGCTTCAATGATTATCACGAACCAAATCCTCAGAGGAGAACTCAAACCGATGCACCGAATGCAAAAGGCAAGAACACCACAAAGATGCTCCAATCCCTCACTCTCAAGTTCCAATAAAGCTACTAAAGCTATTGGGGGAACAAGAGAGGAAGAATCAAAGAGGAACACAAAATCCTCCAAGATCTAGACCCCAAAGATACACTCAGGAAGAGATGATATGGCTTGGTCAATTTGTAGATCTAGATCTCCTCTATCTTCCCTTCAAATAAGAGCAAGAATCATTGGGGGAAAAGAGAGTAATCAAGCTTCAAGAATAAGAGCAAATGGGGGAAAAGCTTAGAAAAAAGAAGGAAGAAGAAGCACACAAAAAGAAAAAAAAGGGAAAGGCTATTTATAGAGGACCCAGAAAACTGCCCATTGGGGCGATTTTCCTGAACAGGCCGGTAGTACCGGAGAGCCCCGGTACTATCGCCCCTGTCAGCCCAACAGTGCACAAGCGAGGCGAGCGGCAGGTCAACACGGCGCGGCAGCGATCGAACTGGGTGCAGGGGATCGGGGCGACAGGCGGGGCTGCTAGCGATGCGCACAACGAGCGAGCGTCGGTGGGGCCCAACGCGCGGCAGCGAATCGAGTGGCGGGCGTGCGCAAGAGCGGGACTAGGCGGGCGACGCGTAGAGCGGGCAGCGCGGGAGCGGGACGAGGGCCATGCGGAGCAAGGCGACAGGGAGCTGGGCGCTGGGCAGGGACATGCCTACCTGGGCCGGCCGGTAGTACCGGCCCACCCGGGCGGTACTACCGGGCCAGGCTGGTAGCACCGGAATTAACTGCCGGTCGAGGCAGTAGGCAGCGCACGCGCACTGGGCCGGGCGGTACCGCGAGCGGTAGTACCGCCTGCCCACCAGAAACAGTTTTTTCTTTTTCTTTTTCAAATCAAAACGACAAATGTTCAAACGATGATAACTTTTGATTGGTAACTCTGATTGACCCGATTCCAATTGTGTTGAAAATATTGGTTATCTCCAAGTGAGGATGTTTTAGGAATTTTAAAGTGAGATACCTTCCTTGGAGAGAAACTGGAAAACCTCAAAGATCAAAATCGCATCAAGATATAAAAGGGAGATCCGATTTTGATGAACAAGAGATTGTTATGGATATTACCACAAGCTCTAAATCCTCACATGGATAAGACCAAATAACAACCAAATATGATGATGCAAGTATGCAAAGGTTTGAGCTCTCTCCGAACGATATGATCGAGTTACTCATTCGAGAGCCCCTCTTGATAGTACGACTATCTATCCTAAACCCGGTCTCCCACTAACAAATGAGACCGACAAAAGGGAAAACCTATCAAGATTATACTTTGCCTTGAGCATTCCACTTGAGAGCGATGTAGACGATCTTGACCTTCTCAATATGGAACATCTTTCTTGATTCCTCTTCATCGATCCATGACCACCGAGGATGGCAAGCACCAAACATGAGATCTTCTAGATATGGCGCATTTTGAGCTTGCACAACACATCTTCTTCTTCATGCTCCAAGCGATGCCAATGGAAAAAACCTACAAGTGCAACTTAATACACACATTATTCCATAAAGATTGTCATTAATTACCAAAACCACACATGGGGGTCCACATGCTCTTTCACCCGTGATCTTGTCCACAAGCGGTTGTAGCTGGGTAGCGGTGGGTCGAGGAGAGAGAGGGAGATATCAAGATACGTGAAGGGCATATCCACAATAGGGCCTAATGATCATGTTGTTTTCAAATCTACAAGCCTCGACTTGATGGGATAATAGATACACTCATGCAAATGTTTTGTCACCGGCTCACTTGCCTCTGGCTCCGGATAACAACAGAGCCTTATCATATGACGAACTAACTTGGTTTTGGTGGAATACCATGGTGTAGACTACCCTTGACGTACCGAAGAACCCGCTTGACCAAAATCAGGTGTTGATCGCGCAGTATCATGAATATGAACATAGATCTGTTGCACATCATATGCAATGTCTGGACGGGTGAAAGACAAGTACATAAGTGCACCAGCAAGACTTCGGTATACCGTAGGATTGGCCAATGGAGATCCGGTAGTGGCAGCGAGCTTCAGCGAGGTGTCCACGGGTGTCAAGGCAGGGTGACATGAACTCATGCCACCACGCTCGAGAATCTCGAGAGTTTAATGTGTCCGAGAGGAACATCACACATGAGTCATGGCGAACGACAATACTGAGGAAATGATGAAGCTCACCCATATTAGTCATAGCAAACTCGGCGATGATGGCAGTGATGACGTGCTTGAGAAAATACGTAGAAGAGGCCGTGAGGATGATGTAGTCGACTGATGGATGTGAAAATACCGCCATTTCTCTCGGTGTTTAAATCTCATACTTGTCAAATACTTGATGGAATATCTCTCTAGCATGCTACTAATGACTAATTATTGCATGATGTGCAAACCCTTTGCTTGATCTTTCTCCTTGCAGAAATATAAACTTTTATGGTGAAATCTGGAGCAGTTAAAGAAGAATTACGAGTTGCCAACAACCCAAAGTCAAAGAGGCCACATAGAGTCCACACATAAGGTTTAACGAGCTTCAGTACGGGTATGTCCTGCCCGTACCGTGTGCCCGTACATTGCATCGCCGCCTAGTTAACACATGCAAATTTCGTGGAGTCCCTATATCAGAAACGCAACAGAGCAGCCAGAAACCCTAACACGACTCTACAAAACACATCTAAAGCCATTTTGCATCTAGGAGAGGAGATCTCAGCTGCCATCACCATAGCCATCCCTCCTCTCCATATCCATTCCATAGCCATATCTTTCTACTTGTAATATTTATCTCATCATGATTGATGGCATTGTAAAACTATTTGGTATTTGTTTTAAGAATTTCTCTCCAATGTTTATGAGTGTTGATCTAATCATGTGTGAGTAGTCCTCATGGGCTGCGACATGAGGTATAATCTGTTGGAGATATGCCCTAGAGGCAATAATAAATATAGTTATTATTATATCTTTGTGTTTATGATAAATGTTTACATTGATGCTATAATAGTATTAACAAGGAAACATTAATACTTGTGTGATTTGTAAACTTAAATTGAAGTCCCTAGTAAAGCCTCTATATATTACTAGCTTGTTGGTTAATAAATGATTGTGGTTTCCCTATCATGAACATTGAGATGTTATTAACAACAAGATCATATCGTTAGGAGAATGATATGGTGGACATACTCCTATAGATAAGCGTAGCATAAAGATCAAGTCATTTTAATAGTTCAATTGCTATATGCTTTCTGATACATAGTAACCTAATTCCTTCGACCATGAGATCATGCATATCACCTTCACCGGAAGGATGCTTTGATGACATCAAACACCACACCATAACTAGGTGGCTATAAAGGTGGCATTGAGTGTTCAGAAAGTGTTGGTTGAGACACATGGATCAAGAGTGGGATTTGTCCATCCATATGACGGATAGATATACTCTGGGCCCTCTCGGTGGAATGTCATCCAATTAGCTTGCAAGCATGTGACTTGCTCACAAGGGATCACATATCACGGGAACGAGAAAAGAGTACTTATCAGTAACGAGGTTGAACTAGGTATGCAGAGATACCGATGATCATAACCTCGGATACGTAAACTATCGTGAGACAAAGGGAAATTGGTATCGTATGTAAGTGGTTCATTCGATGGCAAAGTAATCGTAGAAATATGTGGGAGCCATATGAATTTCCAGATTCCTCTATTGGTTATTGTTCGGAGAAGTGTCTCGATCATGTCCGCATAATTCACGAACCGTAGGGAGACACACTTAAGGATTCGACGTTGTTTGAGTAGTTATGGAATGATGAGTAAGAGACCAAATGTTGTTCGGAGTCTCGGATGGGATCCGGGATATCACGAGGAGATCCGGAATGGTTCGGAGAATAAGATTCATATAAGGAAAGTCCTGTTTCGGGTTTGGAGAATGGTTCCGGTGTTTTCATCGGGAATATTCTAGAAGGTTCCAGAATGTCCGGCACTCCGGAGGGGAAGGGTACATGAATGTGTCATACCAAGTTGGAATGATTGCATCATGTACTAGGTGTCATCGCTGAACAAAATAAAGGGTTTAATCAAATCCTAGTTTGAAAAGTCAAACGGCTATTTTGGGAAGTGGAGGGGAAGGTGGAAACCGAGTTGGGGAGGAGTTCCTCCCCTCCACCGCCGGCCCCCTTGGGAAACCGAGTTGGGGAGGGACTCCCCTCCCCTGGCGCGCCCCCTCCACCTATATAAGGAGGGGCAGGGATGCCCCTCCTAGCACCCAACACATCCACCCGCAAACCCTAGCCCTAAGCCGTCGGCCCTCCTGCAGCTGCCGCCGCCCTAGGGTAAGCCGCCACCGCCGCCTAGCTAACCCTAGCCACCGGCCAAGCCTCCTCCTCGGTGCGTCTAAACCCTAGATCGTCGGGGATCTCTCTCATAGTCCACCATACTCGCTCCGGCTTAAGGCGAAGCCCTGCGAGATCTCCCCTCTACTTCCGGTACCACGCCGTTGTGCTGCCGGGATCGCGAGGAGAGTGCTACAACCTCCGCTGCCTACTAGAACAAGGGAGAGGAAGGTCTTCGTCGAGTACCGAACGTGTGACCGACTGCGGGAGCGCTGCCGGAACGCAGCGTCGGAAGGATCGTCTACGCGATCTTGAGATCGAGAAGAGTACGACTACATCACCCACGAGAATCCGCTCTCGTTAAACACTTTGGAATCTTCGAGGGTGAGTTATTCCATCGACTCGTTGCTACAAAGATCTTGGCTTGTTCGTTTGTATGCGATAGAATTTTTTTGTTTTCCATGCTACGAAACCCTACAGTGGTATTAGAGCCGCGTCTATATGTAGATCTGTTGCACAAGTAGAACACAATGGTCATTGTGGGTGTTGATGCTTTTATTGTCGATTGCTTATTTTGTACTTTGCATCTTGAGGGATGTTGGGATGAAGCGACCCGGGCTAACCTTACATGACATCGTTCATGAGACTTGCTCCACGCTCGACATGCAACTTGTATTGCATAAGTGGCTTTGCGGGTGCCTGTTTCTCCCAGCATAGTTAAGATTCAATTTACAACGGGTGATTAACAATGCTAGTATCAATGTTGTGGTTCTTGTTCGTAAGTTAGAGCGACACTTATTGAAAGCCCCAAACCACGTAAAACATGCAAAGAAAGTAGATGCGTCTAACTTTGTTTTGCAGGGGTGTGTAGTGATGTGATATGGCCATGATTGTGATTATATTTGATGTATGCAATGTTCCTTATTGTAAGTTGGCAACCGGCAGGAGCCATATGGTTGACTTTAATTTATGTTAAGACCCGCGTGTCTATTCAAAGTAGTTGTAATAGTTGAAGCCGGTGGACGACAACCATGGGGAAGCGTCATTGACCTTGATGCAATGCCAGTGATGATGGAGATCATGTTCGTGCTTGAAGATGGAGATCGGAAGCACAAAGAAGAAAGGCCATATCATATCACATATTATGAATTGCATGTGATGTTAATCCTTTATGCATCTTGTATTGCTTAGTTAACAACGGTAGCATTATAAGATGATCCCTCATGCACATGAATTTCAAGTCATAAAGTGTTCACCCTTAGTTAGCACCGTTGCTAAAGCTTGTTGTTTCGAAGCACCACGTGATGATCGGGTGTGTTAGATTCCGCAAGTGTATACAACGTGAGCAAGCCAGATTTGCTCATGCGGAAGCTAAGGTTTGATCTTGACGAGCCTAGCATGTACAGACATGGTCTCGGAACACGGATCACCAAAAGGTAAAGCATGAATCATATAGTAGATTTGATGAACATGTCGATTGTTCGCCATTGAAACTATATCAACTCTCGTGATGATCGGTGTTGATGTGGTGGATTTGGTTCGTGTGGTCACTAAAACAATGTGAGGGATATTGTTTTGAGTGGGAGTTCACTTAGATTAATTTAACTATTAATTAGAACTCAATTTGTCATAAACTTAGTCTAAACTATTGCAAATATGTTGTAGATCAATGGTGGCCCCTACCATCAATTTTAATGCGTTCCTAGAGAAAGAAAAGTTAAAAAACAATGGACGCAACTTCGCGGATTGGTTCCGCAATTTGAGGATTGTCCTCACAGCTGGTAATTTGACCTATGTGCTGGATGCACCGCTGGGTGACCCACCTGCAGCTACTGCTACCGATGAAGTAAAGAATGTTTACCTCGCTCGGAAGACTCAGTACTCCACAGTTCAGTGTGCTATCTTGTATGGTTTAGAATCGGAGCTTCAGAAAAGGTTTGAGATTCAGACCCACATGATATTGTCCGTGATCTCAAATTGATCTTTGAGACTCACGCGGCAATTGAGAGCTATGAGGCTTCTGAAAAGTTCTTTAACTGCAAGATGGAAGAGGGCAGCTCTGTCAGTGAGCATGTGCTTAAGATGTCTGGGCACGCAAACAAAATTCAAAGCTTGGGTATAGTGATTCCTAATGCTTTGGGGATTTACCGTGTCCTCTAAACACTACCACCAAGTTACAAGAACTTTGTGATGAACTACAATATGCAAAACATGAACAAGCAGTTGCCAGAACTGTTTGCTATGTTAAAATCTGCAGAAGTGGAGATCAAGAAAGAGCACCAAGTGTTGATGGTCAATAAGACCACCAAATTCAAGAAAGGCAAGTCTAAGAAAAAGGGACACTTCAAGAAGGGTGGTAAGAAAGTTACCGCGCCGACGAAGAAGACCAAGGCTGGACCTAAACCTGATACAGAGTGCTTTTACTGCAAGGGAGAAGGTCACTGGAAGCGGAATTGCCCAAAGTACTTGGCGGATTTGAAGAACGACAACATCAAGAAGAAAGGTATATCCTATATACATGTTATTGATGTGTATCTCACTAGTACTCGTAGTAGTGCCTGGGTATTTGATACTGGTTTGGTTGCTCATATTTGTAACTCGAAACAGGTGCTGCAGAATAAACGGAAGCTAGCGAAGAACGAGGTGACGATGCGCGTGGGAAACGGATCAAAGGTTGATGTGATCGCGGTCGGCACGCTACCCCTTCATCTACCATCGGGATTAGTTTTATACTTAAATAATTGTTATTTGGTGCCTGCGTTAAGCATGAACATTATATCGGGATCTTGTTTATTGCGAGGGTTACTTGTTTAAGTCCGAGAATAATGGTTGTTTAATTTATATGAGTAATATGTTTTATGCACATGCACCTTTGATAGATGGTCTATTCTTGTTGAATCTCGATAGTGGAAATACACATATTAATAACATTGAGGCTAAACGTTTGAAATCGAGCGATAACTCGACCTATATGTGGCACTGTCGTCTTGGTCATATTGGAGTGAAGTGTATGAAGAAACTCCATTCCGATGGACTTCTTGAATCACTTGATTTCGAATCACTTGAAAGATGCGAAGCATGTCTGATGGGTAAAATGACTAAGACTCCATTTCTGGTATGATGGAGCGAGCTACGGACTTATTGGAAATCATACATACCGATGTGTGTGGTCCAATGAGTGTAGCATCGCGCAGTGGTTATCGTTATGTTCTTACCTCAACGGATGACTTGAGTAGATATGGGTATATCTATTTCATGAAACATAAGTCCGAAACTTTCGAGAAGTTTAAGGAATTTCAAAGTGAGGTTGAGAATCAATGTAACAAGAAGATTAAATTTCTACGTTCTGATCGTGGAGGTGAATATCTAAGTTACGAGTTTGGCGAGCATTTGAAGAAATGCGGAATACTTTCACAATTGACACCGCTAGGAACACCACAGCGTAATGGTGTGTCCGAACGTCGTAATCGAACTCTCTTAGATATGGTTCGTTCTATGATGTCACTTACAGATTTACCGCTATCATTTTGGGGTTATGCATTAGAAACAGCCGCATTCACTTTAAATAGGGCACCATCTAAATCCGTTGAAACGACACCGTATGAATTATGGTTTGGGAAGAAACCTAAATTGTCGTTCCTTCAAGTTTGGGGTTGCGAAGCCTATGTAAAGAAGTTACAGCCGGACAAGCTTGAACCCAAAGCGGAAAAATGCGTATTCATAGGATACCCGAAGGAAACTATTGGGTATACCTTCTATCATAGATCCGAAGGCAAAATCTTCGTTGCCAAGAATGGATCCTTTCTAGAGAAGGAATTTCTCTCGAAAGAAGTGACAGGAAGGAAAGTAGAACTCGACGAGGTTGTCGAACCTTCTCTCGAACTTGCGAGTAGCGCAACACCGGAAGAAGTTCCGGTGGTGCCTACACCAATAAGAGAGGAAGCTAATGATGATGATCATGAAACTTCGGTTGTAGTTGATACAGAGCCTCGCAGGTCAACGAGAACTCGTACCACTCCTGATTGGTATGATCCCGTTATGACTGTCATGTTGGTGGAAAACATCGATGACCCTGCGACATATGAGGAAGCGATGATGAGCCCAGATTCCAATAAATGGCAAGAAGCCATGAAATCCGAGATTGGATCCATGTACGAAAACCAAGTATGGACTTTGGTGGACTTACCGGATGGCCGGAAGGCTGTCGAGAACAAATGGATTTTCAAGAAGAAAACAGATGCTGATGGTAATGTTGCTGTCTATAAACCTCGACTTGTCGCAAAAGGGTTTCGACAAATTCAAGGAGTTGACTACGATGAGACTTTCTCACCTATAGCGTGTAGGGTTTCGTAGCATGGAAAACAAAAATTTTCTATCGCATACAAACAAACAAGCCAAGATCTATCTACTAGATTGTAGCAACGAGACGATGGAATAACTCACCCTCGAAGATTCCAAAGTGTTTAACGAGAGCGGATTCTCGTGGGTGATGTAGTCGTACTCTTCCCGATCTCAAGATCGCGTAGACGATCCTTCCGGCGCTGCGTTCCGGCAGCGCTACCGCAGTCGGTCACACGTTCGGTACTCGACAAAGACCTTACTCTCCCTTGTTCCAGCAGGCAGCGGAGGTTGTAGCACTCTCCTCGCAATTCCGGCAGAACAACGTCGTGGTACCAGAAGTAGAGGGGAGATCTCGCAGGGTTTCGCCTTAAGCCGGAGCGAGTATGGTGGACTATGAGAGAGCCCTCGATGATCTAGGGTTTAGACACGTCGAGGAGGAGGCTTGGCCAGCGGCTAGGGTTGCTAGGCGGCAGCGGCGGTTTGCCCTAGGGCGGCGGCGACAGCAGCAAGTGGCGGCGCCGGCGGCTAGGGTTTAGAGGTGGAGGTGTTAGGTGTCTAGGAGGGAGCCCTGCCCCTCCTTTTATAGGTGGAGGGGCCGGCCAAGGGGAGGGGAGTCCCTCCCCAACTCGGCTTCAAGGTGGGCCGGCGGTGGAGGGGAGGATTTCCTCCCCCACTCGGTTTCCACCTCCCTCTCCACTTCCCAAAAATAGCCGTTTGACTTTCAAATTGGCGTTTGACTTTTTCAAACTAGGATTTGATTAAACCCTTTATTTTGTTCAGCGATGACACCTAGTACATGATGCAATCATACCAACTTGATATAACACATTCATGTACCCTTCCCCTCCGGAGTGCCGGACATTCCGGAACCTTCTAGAACATTCCCGATGAAAACACCGGAACCATTCTCCAACTCCGAAATAGGACTTTCCTTATATGAATCTTATTCTCCGGACCATTCCGGATCTCCTCGTGATATCCCGGATCCCATCCGAGACTCCGAACAACATTCGGTCTCTTTCTCATCATTCCATAACTACTCAAACAACGTCGAATCCTTAAGTGTGTCTCCCTACGGTTCGTGAATTATGCGGACATGATCGAGACACTTCTCCAAACAATAACCAATAGAGGAATCTGGAAATTCATATGGCTCCCAAATATTTGTATGATTACTTTGCGATTGAATGAACCACTTACATATGATACCAATTTCCCTTTGTCTCACGATAGTTTACTTATCCGAGGTTATGATCGTCGGTATCTCTGCATACCTAGTTCAACCTCGTTACCGATAAGTACTCTTTTCTCGTTCCTGTGATATGTGATCCCTTGTGAGCAAGTCACATGCTTGCAAGCTAATTGGATGACATTTCACCGAGAGGGCCTAGAGTATATCTATCCGTCATATGGATGGACAAATCCCACTCTTGATCCATGTGTCTCAACCAATACTTTCCGAACACTCAATGCCACCTTTATAGCCACCCAGTTACGGTGTGGTGTTTGATGTCATCAAAGCATCCATCCGGTAAAGGTGATATGCATGATCTCATGGTCGAAGGAATTAGGTTACTATGTATCAGAAAGCATATAGCAATTGAACTATTAAAATGACTTGATCTTTATGCTACGCTTATCTATAGGAGTATGTCCACCATATCATTCTCCTAATGATATGATCTTGTTGTTAATAACATCTCAATGTTCATGATAGGGAAACCACAATCATTTATTAACCAACAAGCTAGTGATGTATAGAGGCTTTACTAGGAACTTCAATTTAAGTTTACAAATCACACAAGTATTAATGTTTCCTTGTTAATACTATTATAGCATGAATGTAAACATTTATCATAAACACAAAGATATAATAATAACTACATTTTATTATTGCCTCTAGGGCATATCTCCAACATAGCGAAGCTAAAGTCTGTGAGGATTATGTTAGCAATCGCTGCATATTATGATTATGAGATATGGCAGATGGATGTCAAAACAGCATTCCTCAATGGAGACATTGATGAAGAGTTGTATATGATGCAACCCAAAGGTTTTGTCGATCCTAAATATGCTAACAAGGTATGCAAACTTCAACGGTCCATCTATGGATTGAAGCAAGCATCCCGAAGTTGGAATCAACATTTTGATAAGGTGATCAAAAGTTTTGGTTTTATACAAACTTATGGAGAAGCTTGTATTTACAAGAAAGTGAGTGGGAGCTCTGTAGCATTCTTAATACTATATGTAGATGACATATTGTTGATTGGGAATGATGTAGACCTTCTTAATAGTGTCAAGGAATATTTGAATAATAGTTTTTCAATGAAGGATCTTGGCGAAGCAGCTTACATATTAGGCATAAAGATTTATAGAGATAGATCGAGACGCCTAATATCATTGTCACAAAGTACATATTTGGACAAAGTTCTAAAGAGGTTTGGAATGGAAGATAGCAAGAAAGGGTTCTTTCCCATGTTGCCCAATACGACCTTGAGTAAAACTCAAAGTCCGACAACGGCGGAAGATAGAGAAAGGATGAGTAAGACTCCCTATGCCTCAGCCATAGGATCTCTAATGTATGCCATGCTATGTACTAGACCCGACATTGCATATGCTGTTAGTTTAACAGCAGATATCAAAGTGATCCAGGAGTGGATCATTGGACAGCGGTCAAAAACATCCTTAAGTACTTGAGAAGTTTACTTTGAATGGTGCAGAAGTTAGCTAGAGGAGTGCAAAGCAAAGCATTGTGGCGAGATCTTCAACTGAATCGGAATACATGGCTGCTTCGGAGGCTTCACAAGAAGCGATATGGATGAAAGAGTTCATTACAGAGCTGGGTGTGGTTCCTAGTGCGCTGGACCCAATGTCTATCTACTGTGATAACATGGGCGCCATAGCCAATGCGCAAGAACCAAGGTCACACAAGAAGCTGAAGCACATCAAGCTACGTTTTCACGCTATTCGAGAACATGTCCAAGATGGGGACATAAAGATTTGCAAAGTACACACAGATCTGAATGTGGCGGATCCGTTGACTAAACCTCTCCCGAGGGCAAAACATGACGAGCACCAAACTGCCATGGGTGTTCGGTATATTACCTTGTAATCTAGATTAGATGACTCTAGTGCAAGTGGGAGACTATTGGAGATATGCCCTAGAGGCAATAATAAATATAGTTATTATTATATCTTTATGTTTATGATAAATGTTTACATTCATGCTATAATAGTATCAACAAGGAAACATTAATACTTGTGTGATTTGTAAACTTAAATTGAAGTCCCTAGTAAAGCTCTATATATTACTAGCTTGTTGGTTAATAAATGATTGTGGTTTCCCTATTATGAACATTGAGATGTTATTAACAACAAGATCATATCGTTAGGAGAATGATATGGTGGACATACTCCTATAGATAAGCGTAGCATAAAGATCAAGTCATTTTAATAGTTCAATTGCTATATGCTTTCTGATACATAGTAACCTAATTCCTTCGACCATGAGATCATGAATATTACCTTCACCGGAAGGATGCTTTGATGACATCAAACACCACACCGTAACTGGGTGGCTATAAAGGTGGCATTGAGTGTTCAGAAAGTGTTGGTTGAGACACATGGATCAAGAGTGGGATTTGTCCATCCATATGACGGATAGATATACTCTGGGCACTCTCGGTGGAATGTCATCCAATTAGCTTGCAAGCATGTGACTGGCTCACAAGGGATCACATATCACGGGAACGAGAAAAGAGTACTTATCAGTAACGAGGTTGAACTAGGTATGCAGAGGTACCGATGATCATAACCTCGGATAAGTAAACTATCGTGAGACAAAGGGAAATTGGTATTGTATGTAAGTGGTTCATTCGATCGCAAAGTAATCGTAGAAATATGTGGGAGCCATATGAATTTCTAGATTCCTCTATTGGTTATTGTTCGGAGAAGTGTCTCGATCATGTCCGCATAATTCACGAACTGTAGGGAAACACACTTAAGGATTCAACGTTGTTTGAGTAGTTATGGAATGATGAGTAAGAGACCGAATTTTGTTCGGAGTCTCGGATGGGATCCGGGATATCACGAGGAGATCCGGAATGGTCCGGATAATAAGATTCATATAAGGAAAGTCCTGTTTCGGGTTTGGAGAATGGTTCCGGTGTTTTCATCGAGAATATTCTAGAAGGTTCCGGAATGTCCGGCACTCCAGAGGGGAAGGGTACATGAATGTGTCATACCAAGTTGGAATGATTGCATCATGTACTAGGTGTCATCGCTGAACAAAATAAAGGGTTTAATCAAATCCTAGTTTGAAAAGTCAAACGCCAATTTGAAAAGTCAAACGGCTATTTTGGGAAGTGGAGGGGAAGGTGGAAACCGAGTTGGGGAGTAGTTCCTCCCCTCCACCGCCGGCCCCCTTGGGAAAACGAGTTGGGGAGAGACTCCCCTCCCCTGGCGCGCCCCCTCCACCTATATAAGGAGGGGCAGGGCTGCCCCTCCTAGCACCCAACACATCCACCCGCAAACCCTAGCCCTAAGCCGCCGGCCCTCCTGCAGTCGCCGCCGCCCTAGGGAAAGCCGCCGACGCCGCCTAGCTAACCCTAGCCGCCGGCCAAGCCTCCTCCTCGGTGCGTCTAAACCCTAGATCGCCGGGGATCTCTCCCATAGTCCACCATACTCGCTCCGGCTTAAGGCGAAGCCCTGCGAGATCTCCCCTCTACTTCTGGTACCACGCCGTTGTGCTACCGGAATCGCGAGGAGAGTGCTACAACCTCCGCTGCCTGCTGGAACAAGGGAGAGGAAGGTCTTCGTCGAGTACCGAACGTGTGACCAACTGCGGGAGCGCTGCTGGAACGCAACGCCGGAAGGATCGTCTACGTGATCTTGAGATCGGGAAGAGTACGACTACATCACCCACGAGAATCCGCTCTCGTTAAACACTTTGGAATCTTCGAGGGTGAGTTATTCCATCGACTCGTTGCTACAATCTAGTAGATAGATCTTGGCTTGTTTGTTTGTATGCGATAGAATTTTTTTGTTTTCCATGCTACGAAACCCTACATAATCCTTATAGCGATATGTGCATCTTCTAACTCTATGGTCTTTGTGTTGTGATTGAATGTTAGATTATCCTTTATGGTCTTGTCTATTGCCTCGATCTAAGGACTTGCCAGGTACCCAATACCCTGAGGATCAGCACTGGTAATTAGGTGATATGAGTGGTTATCAACTTCTACTTGTGAAATGCAGTGAAATAAAGGGGATCATGGTAGTTGTTTTAGAGATCCATTTGGGAGTAACGATAATGGCATTGACCATAAAAACTTTGGTCCGTTTTACTTAATAATCGTGTAACCCCGTGTGATGATGGTACAATAGTTGGAAAAAATATATAGTATATATGGTTGGCAAATACTATAGTAGTTACAGGTGTATCACCCTCATTCTATATCGATATAAATCACAAACCATGAATGAGATTATTAACATTATCTTTATCCCTAACATATGTGCACAACTGTAGGTGGATCCTAACCCTGGCCTATCTCCATCCATTGATTCAAACCACAAAGAGTAAACATGAAAGGTCTAGTAAACAAAGATACTATGAGTTTTCAAGTTCTTGTTTGACATAATATTACACCATAGTAGTTCTTCCCAAGGTTCAATAAACCTAGGTTTTATATGGAAAAAGCAACTATGCTGCATTCTTAATCTGTATCAAAGGTATCATCGATGTAGAGGAGTAGGTAAGCCATGCCGAGAGTACAATGGAGGATGAAGAGCGACGTGTCTGACTTGGAGAAGACAAATCCGAATGAGGTGATGAACATGGCGAATCGATGGTACTAGGATTGAGGCGCCTGCTTGAGCCCATAGAGCGCGTGCTTGAGGCGACACACATATCAGGCCTTATGGAGTCGAAGAAGCCAGTGGGTTTATGATAGAAGACAACCTTAAATAGCCGTCCATAGAGAAAGGCGTTCTTGACATCAAGTTGGCAAATCTTTGAATTGAGGGAGAGAATAACCTGAATCGTAGCTGGCTTGACAACCGGGGTAAATATCTCATCAAAATACATGCTATACCCCTGAGAAAAACCTCGGAGAATCCACCAATATTTCTAGCAGTCCAGAGTGCCATCGGGCTTGAACTTGTGGCGGAAAACCCATTTTATGGAGACAACTTTGGCATTGGAGGGAGGTCACACAAGTTCCCAGGTGTCGTTTGGTGAGGAGGGCACCGTACCCATCGGTCATGCTGACGAGCCAATTCGGGTCCTTGAGGGCACCCTAGACAAACTTGGGAATCAGCTGAGGAGAGGTTGCGGTGTCGATGTGTAGGTTGAGACGCTCCTAGGGGACGAACGTCTTCCTGACACGATGACGTGTCACCATCTGGTGAGCAGGAGCGAGCAGCAGAGGAGAGGCCACTAAACCTTCTCAGGCACTCAATGGGCCGCGTCATCGGATCTAGAGACCAGGATAGAGTCGGTGGGGCTAGACACGTCGTGGCCCGGCGTTTGAGGCCCAACTAAGACAACCAAGGCCTAGTTCGCCGTAGCCCAACATGCATGGGCGGGACGATGACCGAGGCATGCTCGTTGATTGGATCGACCTCCAGGGGCGATGGAGGGTTCTGCTGCAGGTTAGTAGAAAAATATGGTGAAAAAGGAAACTAAGTTTCGTCAAAGATCATTTTTTTTTGGAAATGGACGCTTTATTATTTTGTAGCATTACACCCGGCCTCTGTATAACAAGATGCACATAGCCGACTAATACGTCCAAAACATATCTAATTTCCTGAACACTTTTGTTATTGTTTCTCCTTTAAACTTGTGTGATTTGGATACAACTAACACGGACTGACGTTGTTTTCAGTAGAATTACCTTGGTGTCTAGTTTTTGTGCAGAAAATCAACTATCAGGAAAAATCCCGGAAAATATGCCAAAAATCCTATTTCACCAGAAGACTCATGGAGCCAGAATACGAGACAGAGAGGGCACTGGGGGCCCACACCCCCTGCCGCGCAGGCTAGGCCTAGCCATGCCTGGAGGGGGTGTGGCCGCATCAGGCACCCCCTCGGCCTCCCTCTTCGCCTATAAGTTGCCTTCTAACCTAAAAACTCAGGGGGGGGTCGACGTTTTTCTAGAAAGAGTTCCGTTGCGCCGCCACCACCAGAAACCACGATTCGGAACGAGAAACTCCGTTCTGGCACCCTGCCGGGACGGGGAATTTGGAGAGGATCATCGCCATCGTCATCAACAATGCCTCTCCATCAACCATCCATGTTTCCCTCATCCATGAGTGAATAATCCCCCGCTGTAGGCTATGAGGATGGTAGGGATTGGATGAGTTCTATCATGTAATCGGATAAGATTGTTAGGGCATGGTGCCTAGTATCTCTATTAGTGCTATTTGACTTTGTTGCAACTTGTTGTGCTTAATGCTTGTCACTAGGGCCCGAGTGCCATGATCTCAAATCTGAACTTATTATTGATTCATGATGATTGTATTGTTTGTGATCTTATCTGCAAGTTGTGTACACATATCATTGTCCGGATCCAAAGGCCCTAAAGTGATAGAAATTGGGACAGCCGGAGGGGATGGCTGTGATGTGAGGATCACATGTGTTCATGGAGTGTTAATGTTTTGCTCCGGTGCTCTATTAAAAGGAGTGCCTTAATTGCCAGTAGATTCCCTTGAGGCCCCACTGCAACGGGCTGGCAGGACAAAAGGTGTTGTGCAAGTTCTCATTGCGAGCACGTATGACTATATATGGACCACATGCCTATGATTGTTTAGTATTTGTATGCTTTATCTTATTTATCTGCAATTGCCCTAGATCTTGAAGTTACATGTTTAGACTTATTCATGCAACGCCCGTCCATCCATCCCTATGCATGTCGCACTCGTATCCTACTGTTTGTTACTACTGTTACTATTGCTCTTGTGTTACTGCTGCTGTTACTTTGCTATTGCTACTACAAAACGGTTGCTACTGATAAACTACTGTGAGAAAGACTATTTCCTGGTGCAGCTGAATTGACAACTCAGTTGTTAAGGCTTATAAGTATTCTTTGGCTCCCCTTGTGTCGAATCAATAAATTGGGTAATACTACCCTTGAAGACTGTTGCGATCCCCTATACTTGTGGGTCATCAAGACTATTTTCTAGCACCATTGCCGGGGAGCATAGATTTATTTGTAGGTTCACTTTTATCTATTACTGTTCACTGCTACTCCTTTCATCATGGGGAGTGATTGCATTAAATGATGAAGTGATGAAGGAAGCTAAGAAATGTCTTAAGGAGAAAGGTATTAGAGCTGAAGATGTGAAGAATCTACCTCCTATAGAAGAATTATGTAAGCCAATTCCCCACTCATCTATTATTAAGGTACACTCTCTCCAACACTTTGATGAAGGTGATATTCCCTATAGTAAACCTCCTGATCAATTCTTAGAGGAACTTGACATCTTTATTGTTAAACAAGGTAATTTTAATAAACAAGTTCAGAATCATTTATTGGAAAACTCTAGAGCTATTAATGAGTTGAAAGATATTGTGGAAAGAACTGCTAATGATGTTAAATGCTTTGTAAACACTTTCAAATGGTTCAAACTCAAATTGATCAACTTTCTAAGGTACAAAAGTATATGCTAGTTAATGCTTCAGGAGATAAACATGCTTATAGAATTAGAACTAGGAGTGGTGCAGCCACTCAAGATCCTTTATATCCTGAAGAACACTCTAAAATAATTGAGCAGGATTCTCAACAAGCTAAAAGTAGTGGTAGTACTCATAAGAGAAAGAAAAAGAAACACAAAATAGTTGAGGAACCACCTGAACCTGTTGTATACCCTAATAGTATATGTCTCTGATGCTGAAACTGAGAGTGGTAATGATAAAAATGATTCTCCTGATAAGGAGGAAGTTGAGGAAGAACCTGAGAAGCACACCAAGAACACTAGGTACATTAAGGAAGATTTTATAGCTAAAAAATGGTAGTGAAAGAGAACCTTGGGTGGAGAAACCTATGCCTTTTCCCAATAAGAAACACAAGTCAAAGGAAGAAGAACACTATAACAAGTTTTTTGAATGGATGAAACCTTTATTTTTTTGCAAATTCCTTTGACTGATGCTATTAAGTTGCCTCCTTATTCAAAGTATATGAAGCACATTGTCTCTAATAAAAGGAAGATTCCTAATGAGGAAATTTCTACTTTGCTTGCTAATTATTCCTTCAATGGTAAGGTTCCAAAGAAACTTGGTGATCCAGGTATTCCGACTATTCCTTGCTCTATTAAGAATAATTATGTTAGAACTGCTTTATGTGATTTGGGAGCTGGAGTTAGTGTTATGCCCTTTTCTCTCTACAAGATACTCCAGCTAGAAAAGTTGATACCAACTGATATATATTTGCAAATGGCTGATAAGTCAACTACTATTCCTGTTGGTATATGTGAGGATGTTTCTATTCAAGTGGCTCATAATTGCTTGGTTTTCACTGATTTGTTGTGCTTGAAATGCCTGAAGATGATAATATGTCTATTATTCCTGGGAGACCTTTTCTTAATACTGCAGGTGCTGTCATCAATTTGAACCAAGGAAAAGTATTTTTTAATATTAATGAAAAAGAGCATATTGTCTATTTCCCCAAGAAGATTGATAAGAGCTATTGCCTGAATTCCATTGAAAATATTGAGAGCATCAAAGTTGGAGAAATATATTGTCCCATTCCACCAGAAAGTTTTGAAACTATTATGATTGGGACTATTGCCATCAAGTTTGAGGTAACATAATCATTTAGTGGAATGCAAAGTTTTGTTTCATATAAGATTGTTTTGGTAACAAGACTTGATCAACCTTGTTAACAAAGGGATTTTAATGAACAAAACAGTGCTTTCACAATGGTTATACTTGCTCAGTTTTATTTTTCTCCTTCCTAGTCTTTACTTTTTCTCTTGTTAGCTTTAGTTTTGCTAGTTGTTTGCTTGTTAGAGTGTCTTAGAACTTCTGTGGTTTTAGTTTTTGTTTGCTTTTTTGCTTCTTCTAAAAAAACCTTTTTCTGCGAGAAAATCAATTTTCATAACCTGAAAATTGGCCAAAAATAAAGTTTTCCAAAAAATTCCAGAAAATTCGTATTAAAATTTTCCTCGAAAAAAGGGGCAGAGGGACACATGGAGTGGCCCAGGGGGACCCACCAGGCCAGCACACCCCCCGGTGGCACGGCCAGCCCCAGGTGGCGCCTGGCCTAGGTGTGGCCCTCCAAGATGCCTCCTTCTAGCCACTACTTTCTCTCTCCCGAAAAACACCGAAAAACTTTCTCAAGCTCGAGTTCCTATTGTTCTTGCTCCCGATTTTCGATCTCCTTTCTCAGCCCATCTTTGCTGCTGATTTTTGGAGGGATTGCTCCTTGGTATATGCCTCCTCCGCTTGTCCAATTAGATTTTTGATTGGTATATTGTATCTTGAGTATTTTGCTGCTATAGGTGTCAGGTTATGTGAGCTTGCATGCTTGTTCTATGCTTAGAGATTTCATTTTGATGCATGTTTATCCCTCTAGCAAGTTCCTATAGTAGTTCCTCATCATTTATCAACTTGGAAATTACTTGGTTTGATGCTTGTCTAAAAATTTCAGAAAAAAGGTCATGGACAACCACACCTTTGGAGAAGTATTTGAGAGTGATGTACCTAGGAGAACAAGGCCTTCAAGATCATCCTCCCGAGATAGGCCATCATACAATGAGGATCTCATTACACCGTGTTTTGGCGACGAGGGAGACGAGGGGGATGCGCACCCTTCTACCTTCCCATATTTTACCTTTTTGCAGGCTACAGGGATTCTCAATGATTTCCTAACCTTGGTTCGGAGGGTTGGTCTAACTATTTATATGTAGGATGAGAGTGATCAATACACTATGCTCACCAAAACTTTTGTGGAGAGTTTCTCTTTTACTAATAATCCTTTCAGGTCAGAGGTGTCGTTCAAAATCTATAACAGGCCCTTCACCATGACATTGAAGAAATTATGCGAAATTTTGGGTATTGGCATGGCTGGGACGTTGAATAAGGTTCCAGCACAACCTGTTGATTTGTTGGAGATCTACCGCAGGGTTACTAATGATGATGACCACAGAGCCCAGCGCGGAAAGATAAGAAATATTCAACTCCCAACTATCAGATATTTTGCTTATTATATTGCCACTAGTATTCTTGGTAGGGAGAACACTAGCAATATTTCCAACTATCACTTGGCCTTTCTATCTGCTGCACTCAACAATGAAACCAGGTATAATCTTGGTTCTCTCATTGCTCGTCGCTTAGCTGCTAGAGGACCCATTTATGGGGGTATTATTGTTGTGCGTGTAGTTGCTGCCTTATAAATTTCTATTGATCCAAATGATACAATTTTGGCTCCTTAGAGGCTTGAACTTGCTGCAATGAAAGCGCATCACTTTGTCACTGCTAGCTCTACCCTTGAGAGTTTGGTTTATAGGATGGTGTTTACTAACGGGGAAGAGAGAGAAATTATTTTGCCCCAAACCACTTTGTTCAGTATTTGTCAGGGACCTTGGTCACGCTCCAAGGAGGAGATGGACGAGCAGCTACACATTCGTGGTTTCCACGGACACTACCAGGGGGACGCGCCCTCTTATGGCCACTCTGTACACTACACAGGGGCGTCCTCGAGCTCGTACCAGGACAAAGGGGCCTCTTCGTCGTATTATGGAGGTGCACCTTCTTGGTCACCATGGGATTGAGCCCCACTTAGGCCAAAATCCTAAGCTTGGGGGGAGGTATACAGACATCACACTCATCTATATATCATGTTTCGTCAGTTCTTTGTATATCCATGTTTCTCTTTCTTTTTGGTTCTTGTTCCTGCTTTCCCAAAACACAAAAAGACCAAAAATATTTTCGTTGTTTCTATGCCTTTTTAGCTTTAGTTTGCCTTAAGAAAAAACCAAAAATATTTTGCTTTGTTTGCCTTTGCTTTGTGTGCTTGCTTTAAAAAAATCGAAAACACCAAAAATATTTGTTGTTCTTCTTTGGTTTTGTGAAGTTCATTGCAGGTCCAGCGGTCCTTAGTGGATTTTGGTTTCATGTTATTATTCAAGCCACACAAGTGAAGGGAAATAATGAAGGTTAATGGCAACTTGAGGTGTGGTAAGAGGCTGGTAATGAACTATATTTGTTTTAATTTTTGTACATATACTCATCATTGTGGACATGCTTAGTCTATTCATGTAAGGTGTATGTTATTTATGGATGCTTAGTAGTTCTTTCATTCTTATGATTATCTCCAGCTTGCTAATAGTTTGTAGCATGTCATATGAATGTTTGCTTGCATTGTTTTATTAATAACTTGGTATGACATTGTGGTATCCTCCTCTGAATGTTTCATTTGAATCGACTTGGCACATGCTCATGCATGCATATGACTGAACCAAAGTCAGTTAAGCCTCGATAATTTATTTTTCCTCAGAGTTGTTGTATCACTTTCATGCCATAATATAGTCATGTTTTGTTGCAAGCATGATTATGACAGTTACTGCTCTCTCATTTGTCGCTCCCTTTCTATTGCTAGCCTTCACTCGCACTAAGTATGAGCTCTACTTGTGCTTCCAACTCCCAAAACAAATATTGCCAAAAGTGTCCACCATACCTACCTACTAGCATCATTTGCTATTCAGTGCATATTCATTATGCCTTGTTTTCTTCCAAATAAAATGTTTGCTTGTTATGGGAAAACTAGTTAGTAAAGCTCTCACGAACTTGATGGCACACTTTATTTTCTTGCACTTAATAAACCTGAACCATTGTGACTGTCCATGAAAGTTATATGCTTGCAAATTATAGGCTGGGAGTTAGCAGAACCGTGCTGTCACGGGGAACGCTTTCAACACCTATAAATATACACCCAGTTGATATCATGCTCTTTTGTTTGCAGATTTCGTCGGTGTGAAATAAAAGGGGAGCTTGTAAGTCCATGTAGTTATGTATATGTGTTAGAGAAACGCTTGGGCCGCTAGCCTAGGCCATGCCTAATCATGGTGGAAACTTGCAGCATAACCATAGTGAGAAATCTATGAAGGATTCTTCTTATAAAAAAGAGAGATTGATATTGAAAAAAAGAAAAAAAAGGGACATTGAAAAGAGGAAAGAGAGAAAAAAGCGCCATTTTCCCATGGCAAATAAGAAGATTGCTGAGATGCTCATTGTCTGCTTGCCTTGTCATTTTGATTATGGGATAGCTCATGTATCATGTGCAAGGGGTACCCTGTTTGCGGTTCTCTATGATATGCATATATTTACTATGACAAGAACTTACCGGTAACTAAAGTTGAGTAGCATGAGGAGCGGCCCTCGTACTCAAGGGACATGCGATTTCCAATTTATGGTCTGTCAAGCATATAACTCATATTGGACCTCACTTTCACCTTAACCATTTAAATATGCCTATGATAGGGACAATGAGAGCTCAAAGCTATTGAGTACCATACTTTCAGCATTTGGAAGCCTTTCAAACTTTTCAAAACCTTTTCACTTCCTTGTTGAGTCACCACCTATTCTATGAGCACCTTCTTGAGAGCATAGTTGTCATTCTTAGTGTAATGTGCTTGTCTCAAAACTTGGTTAATGATGTCATGACTTTGATGCTTGTATCTTTGATATCTTTACTTCTAGTCTTCACTTGAACTTCAGAGGTGCCTTGGCATTTATGTTTTTCCCTACAAACAAAGGCAAGCGAGATACCACTCTTTCATACCTTTTTATGAGCATTGCAATGTTGCTTATGTTTATGTTTCATGCTAATTATTATTATTGAGTTGGAATCTCTTCATAGCTTGCAATGACTATTAAGTAGACTTAGTTGCATACTCTTTATTATGATATGTCTAAGTATCTACTCATGTGCTGAGAATATTTACATCATTTGAAGCAAATGTGTTCGTGAAAGTCTTTTGTCGCACTTAGTTTTCAACTAAATTGCTTGAGGACAAGCAATAAGCTAAGCTTGGGGGGAGTTGATACGTCCAAAACGTATCTACTTTCCCAAACACTTTTGCTATTTTTTCTCCTCTAAACTTATGTGATTTGGATACAACTAACACAGACTGACGCTGTTTTCAGCAGAATTGCCTTGGTGTCTGATACGTGCACCTAGTGTTGACGTGGGACACTTCGTTGGAACCCCAAGAGCAAGGTGTGATGAGCACAATAGCAAGTTTCACTTAGTGGAGACCGAGGTTATCGAACCTGGAGGAGGAAGGAAACGTCTCAAAGGTGTTGCAAGCAACGTGGAGACCTGCACAACACAAACTCAAAACTTTGTCCCAACGAATCAATGAGGTTGTCAAGCTCACCGGTTTGCTGTAACAAAGGATTAAACGTATGATGTGGAAGGTAATGGTTTGCATCAAGTAAACAAGTAACATTGGAAGGTGTATCAATGGTAAAGATTGGACCGGCGTCCATAGTTCACTAGAGGTGCTCTCCTTAGATAAACAACAGGCATGAAGGGTAAACAAATTACAGCATGACAATTGACAGGAACTGAGCAAGGCATAACAATGCAATTACTAGTAAGAAAGATCCTATGAGATTCGATTGGGCAATACAACAAGATACATAGACCGCCATCCAACTGCATCTATGACTAGAAGTCCACCTTCAGGTTATCATCCGAACCCCCTCCAGTATTAAGTTGCAAGCAACAGACAACTGCTTTAAGCAAAGTGTGTAAGGTAAAAAGTCCACATGTTCCATGAACAAGAGACCGTTGTTTTCTCCCTAGTAGCAACAACACATCTACAACCGAAGAGATTATTGTCACTTCCCTTGGAAACTAGAGGCATGAACCCACTATCGAGCATAAATACCCCCTCTTGGAGTCACTAGCAACTACTTGGCCAAGATAGCTACTAACAACGGAGAGCATGCAAGATCACAAAAAACACAGACATGATGGAATCATAAAGACAAAACCATTAATCAAACCAACATAATAATCTCAATATCCATCGGATCCCCGCAAACACAACATGCATGATTACAAATAGATTAGATCTTGATCATAAACGGAGCTCACAAGATCTATACATGAAAGAACAAAGGAGGAGATACAACCATCTAGCTACTACATGGACCCATAGTCCAAGGTGGAACTACTCACGCATCATACCGGAGAGAAGGCCTCCGGGATGATCTCCCCTCTAGCAGGGTGCCAGGAAGAACTTCAGACCCCCCCCAATCGAGGGACGATAGTGGCGGAGGCTACAGACGATTTCGTGGATATTTGATCGGGTGCTTAGGGTTTCTGCATCGGGGGCTTCTTATAGGCGAAGGGGGAGGCCGAGGCGTCGGCCAGAGGGGGCAAAACCTACCTAGGCGCGGGGTAGGGCCCACCCGTGCCTAGGGGAGGTTTAGCCGCCCTGGCACGCCTCCTCGTCTCCCCTATGGACTTCTTGTTCCCCACAAAAAGTAATTGACTTTGACGTTTGTCCCGTCCAATTCCAAGAATATTTCTTTACTAACTTTTCTGAAACCAAAAAACAGCAGAAAATAGGCATCTGGCACTGTTGCAACTTGTTAGTAGGTTAGTACCAGAAAACATGTAAAAAGCACCTCAAAGTGTAGACAAGTAAAACAAAGTAGATACTAAACAAGCATGGAGCATCAAAAATTATAGATACGCTTCCGACGTATCATGATCCCCAAGCTTAACTCCTGCTCGTCCTCGAGTAGGTAAGTGATAAAAGAATAAATTTTGAGGTGACATGCACCCTCACAATAAAGATCCAACCACTTGCAAACATTGAAAGATGGGATCAAAGAACTCTAAACATGTGCATGAAAGATGGAGTTCTAACAATAGGACATAGTAACTATGCATGCAACATGAAAGGCTACAAACAAAGATCATGAATAACATGCATTGAAAAACATTTTTTTGTTTCACATACAGAAAACATAGCATAGTGGCAATAAGATTGTCCCTCATAGAGTAGCAATATAGATGCATAAGACACCTACAAAGTTCACAAGGGTGACTAGAAACAAATAGCACAAGAACAAGTAATATCACAATATGCATCAATCAATAAGCTTTGGAACACTGCACACAGAATGACAACTATGCTCTCTTAATGGTGCCTAAAGGTAGAAGGTGTAGACTCAATAGTGGTGGAAGAAAGGCCTTTTTGTAAAGGAAGCAGGGATTACAAGTTTCAAAAAGAACTTCCAAAATTATGGTACTTGTTAGCTTTTAGCCCTCATTGCCCCTATCATAAGCATCTTGAAGTGGTTAAGGTTAAAGTGGCAAAGTTGGAGTATATGCTTGACGAAGTATAAGTTGGCAATCTCAAGTCCCTTGAATACGAGGGACACACCTCATGCATACTCAACTTTGGGTCCAGGTAAGTTCTTGTCATTGTAAGTATTTGCATATTATTGAGAACCGCCAACGGGGTACCCCTTGCACATGGTACAGGAGCTTTCCCATAACCAAAATCACAAGGCAAGCAGACAATGAGCATCTCAGCAATCTTTTTATTTACCATATGCATAGCTTTTTATTGAGGATGCTTCATAGATAGCTCATTATGGTGATGCTGCAAGTTTCCACCATAATTAGGCATGGCTTAGGCTAGCGGCCCAGGTGTTTCTCTAACACATAATACTTGCTCCATGGACTTACAAATTCCCTCTTTATTTCACACCGGTGACATCCATAGACAAAAGAGCATGATATCAACTGAGTAAAAAGTACAAGTGCAATGTTGAAAACGTTCCCTGTGACAGCACGGTTCTGCTAATTCCAACTTATAAGTGCAAGCATATACAACAAAGTTGTAACAATAGTTCAAGTTTATTAGGGGCAAATAATAAAGTGTGCCATCAAGTTCGTGAGGGCTTTAATCACTAAGTTTTCACATAACAAAATAGTTTTTAATTGGAAGATAGCTAAAAACAAGAATATACTTGGAATGGTGTAACATACCGTGCATAGGATTTTATAGTGGACACTTTGGAAAAACTTTGTTTCTTGGGAGTTGGAAGCATGAGTAGAACTTACTCATACAAGTGGAGGGTAGCAAAAGACTGGGAGCAACCAACTAAGAGAGCAATAATTGCCATAATCATGTAGTGCAACAAAGCAAACTAATCAAAGCAAAGATTGGTACTACAAGTCAAGGACTAAATGATCATAGAGGCTAATGGTGACTTGTCATAGTCATAACATGGTGTGAGAATGAGCCAAGTCAACCCAAGCAAAACATCAAAGGAGAATACCACAATACTATGCTTTTGCATGCTAAAACAACGCATAATTTCTTCAAGGCACACTAAGCAATCCCAATTGTTTGGAACAAGAAATGCTACAACAATAATCACTAAGCATAATGCTAAAACAACACCTAGCATGTCATGCTAAAGTCTAAGTCACAGTCAATGCAAGCTCCTCTTGCACTTCAAGCAAGAACTTACTACTCATTTCCAACACCAAGCAAACTATTTGCAAAACAACACAACGAGAACGGGGTCCAAACTACTTTATTCAAGCAAACTAAACAACATAAGCAAAGCTAACGAAAACTAAGGCGCTCCAAGAACAACACAACTATGCATGAAACAATAAAAATGAAGTGTCTAGACAGACCTGAGCTTTTTATTGATGAAGAAGGGGATGCCTTGGGCATCCCCAAGCTTTGACGCTTGTACCTCTTGGATATTTCTTGGGGTGACACCATGATGGCATCTCCAAGCTTGAGCTTTTGTCCATTCTTCATCTCATTGCATCGTTCTCTCTCTACACCAGAAAATTTCCTTCATAACAAAACTTCACACAATCTTCATTAGAAACATTAGTGTATTCAAAAGATATTAGACCCCTGACAAAGCTTTGGAACAGCAAGGCTTTTCACTAAAAACACAAGATACTGTAGTAACTCCTTCAAAAAGCTCAATTCACCTAAAGAGAACTCAAAAAGGAATCAATAAGAAGCAAATGTAAATAATGGCAGAAATCTGTCAAAACTGACCAGCAGGTAGAAACCGATTTTTTCGAACATCTTATGTTGATCAAATCAAAAAGTGTTGAACTAAAAAAAGTTAGATAACATACTGGGGGTTTTATTTGTAAATTTTGAACTCAATCCGAGTTACAGAGACTCCTCACGAATTTTTATGGTGGAGGACAGAAATCTGTTTCGGGACAGCAACTCCCCAAATCTTACTTCCCTCTCATTAGAGGTCATTCTTTGCACAAAAAGCAACAAAAAGGATAAGGAGAGGTCATTACTGAAGTAATAACTTCCAATACTCAAGGAAACTCTTGATTTATCTCCCAACAAGTACTTTTCTTTAACACCTTTAAGTTAGGCACAAGAAGCAAGAAGAATCAAGTATTTTCAAATGAAGAAGCATTAACATCCATACTTGCAAAGCCTTCCACTATGAAAGGTATCTCATCCAAATGGGTTTTGGAAGATCCCTTCTCATATCTCTTTGGTCTACTACTTTCATCAAAAAGATTTTCAGGAGCAATTCAATCAAAATTCTTTTCAAATGCTTCATGCATTCCAACAAGCTTAAAGGGGATGGGTATATTAAATTCTTCTCTAGGATTAGTTTTATCAGACATAACCACAACATCTACACTTGCGACTAGCATATTTAAACGCTCAAAGACCTTTTTGGCTTCCCTAGCAACATCATGAAATTCTTTTGATAAAGTTTCAAGGATGAATTCTCTCTTTTCAGCATTCTTTTCTTCTTTTAGTTTTAGGAACAAGAATTGTATGAAGGAGTTAAGGCTAAAAAACCTAACCCCCAAAATATGAACTAAAGAATCTGCAGCAATCTCATAATTAGGAGCAAGCTCTGCTATAGACTTATCCTCAATATCCTCATGCTTGCTAACATAATTAAAAATTCTTCAATATTATCTTTCCCAATTATGGAGCCACTACCTATTGCAAGATCTTTCAGGGCGAAATTGGGGAGCAACATGGTGAGCTAGAGCAAGGTGGCAACTAGAGCAGGAACTAATTTTTTGTGTTTTTAATAAAGAAAGCAAACCAAACTAGACTAATTTTTTTTGTTTTTTTTGGAAAGAGGCAAACAAAACCAAGCAAAAGAAACAAAGCAAACTAAAAACAAAGTAAAGAGAAAGGAAGGGAAGAACTCCCCTTGTGAAGACGTCCTTAGCCTCCCCGGCAACGGCGCCAGAAATCTTGATGCGTGCACCCAATGTTGACGTGGGACACTTCGTTGGAACCCCAAGAGCAAGGTGTGATGAGCACATCAACAAGTTTCCCTCAGTAGAGACTGAAGTTATCGAACCTGAAGGAGGAAGGAAACGTCTCAAAGGTGTTGCAAGAAACATGGAGACCTGCACAACACAAACTCAAGACTTTGTCCCAACGAATCAGTGAGGTTGTCAAGCTCACCGGTTTGCTGTAACAAATGATTAAACGTATGGTGTGGAAGGTAATGGTTTGTAGCAAGTAAACAAGTAACATTGGAAGGTGTATCAATGGTAAATATTGGACCGGGGTCCATAGTTCACTAGAGGTGCTCTCCTTAGATAAACAACATGGCATGAAGGGTTAACAAATTACAACAGGGCAATTGACAGGAACTGAGCAAGGCATAACAATGCAATTACTAGTCAGAAAGATCCTATGAGATTCGTTTGGGCAATACAACAAGATACATAGACCGCCATCCTACTGCATCTATGACTAGGAGTCCACCTTCAGGTTATCATCCGAACCCCCTCCAGTATTAAGTTGCAAGCAACAGACAACTGCTTTAAGCAACGTGTGTAAGGTAAACAGTCCACATGTTCCATGAACAAGAGACCGTTGTTTTCTCCCTAGTAGCAACATCACATCTACAACCGAAGAGATTATTGTCACTTCCCTTGGAAACTAGAGGCATGAACCCACTATCGAGCATAAATACCCCCACTTGGAGTCACTAGCAACTACTTGGCCAAGATAGCTACTAACAACGGAGAGCATGCAAGATCACAAAAAACACAGACATGATAGAATCATAAAGACAAAACCATTAATCAAACCAACATAATAATCTCAATATCCATCGGATCTCCGCAAACACAACATGCATGATTACAAATAGATTAGATCTTGATCATGAACGGAGCTCACAAGATCTATACATGAAAGCACAAAGGAGGAGATACAACCATCTAGCTACTACATGGACCCATAGTCCAAGGTGGAACTACTCACGCATCATACCGGAGAGAAGGCCGCCGGGATGATCTCCCCTCCGGTAGGGTGCCGGGAAGAACTTTAGATCCCCCCGATACAGGGACGATGGTGGTGGCGGCTGCAGACGGTTTCGTGGATATTTGATCGAGTGCTTAGGGTTTCTGCATCAGGGGCTTCTTATAGGCAAAGGGGGAGGCCGAGGTGGTGACCAGAGGGGGCAAACCCTACCCAGGCGTGGGGTAGGGCCCACTCGCGCCTAGGGGAGGTTTAGCCGCCTTGGCACGCCTCCTCGTCTCCCCTATGGACTTCTTGTTCCCCACGGAAATTAATTGACTTTGACGTTTGTCCCGTCCAATTCCGAAAATATTTCTTTATTAACTTTTCTAAAACCTAAAACAGCAGAAAACAGGCATCTGGCACTGTTGCAGCTTGTTAGTAGGTTAGTACCAGAAAACATGTAAAAAGCACGTTAAAGTGTAGACAAATAAAGCAAAGTAGATACTAAACAAGCGTGGAGCATCAAAAATTATAGATACGTTTCCGACGTATTAGTGTCTACTTTTTGTGCAGAAAATCAACTATCACGAAAATCCCGGAAAATATGCCAAAAATCCTATTTCACTAGAAGACTCACGGAGCCAGAATACGAGACAGAGAGGGGAACTGGGGGGGCCCGCACCCCCTGCCGTGCGGGCTAGGCCTGGTCGCGCCTAGAGGGGGTGTGGCCGCCTCAGGCACCTCCTCGGCCTCCCTCTTCGCCTATAAGTTTCCTTCTGACCTAAAAACTCAGGGGAAGGAGGGTCGACGTTTTTCCAGAAAGAGTTCCGCTGTGCCGCCACCACCAGAAACTGCGATTTGGAACCAGAAACTCCGTTCTGGCACCCTGCCGGGACGGGGTATTTGGAGAGGATCATCGCCATCGTCATCAACAACACCTCTCCATCAACCATCCATGTTTCCCTCATCCATGAGTGAGTAATCTCTCGCTGTAGGCTATGGGGTTGGTAGGGATTGTATGAGTTCTATCATGTAACCGAATAAGATTGTTAGGACATGGTGCCTAGTATCTCTATTAGTGCTATTTGACTTTGTTGCAACTTGTTATGCTTAATGCTTGTCACTAGGGCCTGAGTGCCATGAACTCAGATGTGAACTTATTATTGATTCATGATGATAGTATTGTTTGTGATCTTATCTGCAAGTTGTGTATATATATCATTGTCCGGATCCAAAGGCCCCGAAGTGACAGAAATTGGGATAGCCGGAGGGGATGGCTGTGACGTGAGGATCACATGTGTTCACAGAGTGTTAATGCTTTGCTCCAGTGCTCTATTAAAAGGAGTGCCTTAATTGACAGTAGATTCCCTTGAGGCCCCGTTGTAACGGGCTGGCAGGACAAAAGATGTTGTGCAAGTTCTCATTGCGAGCACGTGTTACTATATAGGGAGCACATGCCTATGATTGTTTAGTATTTGTATGCTTTATCTTATTTATCTGCAATTGCCCTAGATATTGAAGTTACATGTTTAGACTTGTCCATGCAACGCCCGTCCATCCATCCCTATGCCGACCGCACTCGTATCCTACTGTTTGTTACTATTGTTACTATTGCTCTTGTTTTACTGCTGCTGTTATTTTGCTATTTCTACTACAAAACTGTTGTTACTGATAAACTACCGTGAGCAAGACTATTTTGAGTTGCAGCTGAATTGACAACTCAGTTGTTAAGGCTTATACGTATTCTTTGGCTCCCCTTGTGTCGAATCAATAAATTAGATAATACTACCCTCGAAGACTGTTGCGATCCCTTATATTTGTGGGTCATCATCGACAACCATCCACTCTTACACAAAAATAAACCAACTAGGCGAGAAGTACACAATTGTCTGATTAAACAAAATGTTAGGAAGACGGAAGTTCAATCCTCAGATTACGCTGCCATCCATGACGGAAAAAATATTCCTTGCTGTATCCTCCAACCATATATAACCCTTTGTAAATAGACCTCGAAACTCTACACGTTGTAGAGAGGATCACAAACGGAGAGTAGCCGTGCTCCGTTAGATAACATGCAAATAAGAAGACATTTTATCGCTATTTTTTTTTCAAATAATACATTTTTTTAATCATTTCCAGAAATAATACACGAAATTGATCATTTTCAATTCTAGCGGCCGGTCTTTAATTCAAAAGACGACCGACACGCGTCTTTAATTGAAAAGACGATGGGCAGTAATCGTCTTCTGAAAAGACGACGACACGAATCGTTTTTTCAAAAGACGACTAGCCCATGGTCAACTATGCATGATCAATGCAACTTGTCTTTAATTCAAAAGGCTATCATGGGCTAGTCGTCTTTTGAAAAGACGATTCGTGCCGTCGTCTTTTCAAAAGATGATTACTGCCTGTCGTCTTTTGAATTAAAGATCGGCCGCTAGAATTGAAAATGATCAATTTCATGTATTATTTCTAGAAATGATTAAAAAATATATATTATTTTAAAAAAATTAGCCATTTTATAATGAAAAATCTCATCATTTCTATATAGCCATGGTAATTAAATAATGGCAAGCACTCCCATCCTAAACATAATTTTGTATTTATCAGCAATCTCATGTAACCAATTACTAAATACATTAGCAACCAAATGGGATGAGATAATCCATATGCTATTTGGATAATTGACCATATAGAACAAGCGAAATTACATTGAATGAATAAATGTTTAATTGTCTCATCTTGATGACAAAAGGCACATTGTTTACTTTCTTGCCAACTTCGTTTTACAAGATTGTCTTTTGTGAGATTAATTCCTTTGCATAAGTACCATACAAATACTTTCGTCTTTAAAAGAAATTTCATCGTCCAAATTTTCTTATTATCATCAGCTGGAATATTTGGTTAAATCAGCATCCTATACATGGAATCTATCGAGAATTTATCACTCTCTAGCAAATTTCATCTGAACAAATTAGATTATCATGGTTAATCTAAATAAAAGACCGTTCCATAATGCGAGTCTATGACCAATGATATCTCACTTGAACGTCACATCCAGAGGGTTCGATTCCATTACAGTGAAAATTGTATCTCCTTTGAGTCATATAATATTATATAGAGAAGGATATTATTTTCGGAGAGTAGCCTGGCCAAGCCATTTATCTCCAAAAAAACATATATGTGATCCGTCTTGATATTGAAGGTCTCAAGTTGGAATAAATGCTTTTTAGAAGCCACGACGCCAGCTCAAAAAAAATGCAAATCTCTAGGCTTTCATAGGAATTGAGATACAACTTTTGAGACGACATATTTCCTTCGAAGACTGGTTTGCCACACACCTTCATGTGAGAATAGCTTAAAATTCATTTACCCAGAGCGGTGTTCTTTACCTATAGGTCATGAATACCAAGACTACCTTGGTCTTTTGGACAACAAATCACACTTCATTTAGTCGATGGATATTTCTTTTTCTTACTATCTCCTTATAAAAAAAACTTGAACGAAAATACTCCAATCTTTTCAAGACTCCCTTGGTAATGGGAAAATAAGATTATATACAGTACTTTATAAATACAAGTCTTGCACTCAGAGATAGCAATTCATATGTCGTGAAATGATGTGGCGTGACTCAATATCTATACAACGGTATACGTGGTGGTTAGACATGTATCCTAGAAAAACGTAGGCAACAGAACTGTGCGCCAATTATGGGGCATTGTTGCGACGATGTTGGGATAGCACATGCAACCAAAGGTACCTAGATGAGAGTAAGAGGGTGGGGTGGAAAAAGAGCGAGGAATGGATATGGCGTCGAGAGAGTTTTGGTGAGTAACCGATTTAGGAGATATGTAGCAGCTAGCATGGAGTGATTCTACCCAAAATTTGAACGGCATACTAGCCTGAAATAACATAGTGCGAAATATGTCATTTACCGTATAAATAATGAGAATCCCATGTGCGATAGTAAGGTCCTAGAGAGCGCGATCATCAAACTCGTGACTGATGTCCATCTGAATGGGTTGTAGAGAGAGTGAGAATTGTGTAGCGACATAGTTGTGAAAGTTCATAAGTGAGAAAAGTTCCAGATTTACAGCGTAGAGAAAACATCCATAGGTAATGAGTAAAATCATCTAGTATGACAAGAAAATATTTATAACCAGAAGTGTACATGTGAAATCCAAATTATGCAATAATAAATTAACTCAAAATATAATCAGTTCTAGTTTATGTCATGTGTGTCAACTTGGTCAGGTATTTCTCCTATATAGTATACGAGATAACAAGAAGCCACCAAGTATGGTCAATCCAAACCATAATGATCTGTTTATACGAAAAGATACTACATGTGCTAGACTCGTAAGAAATACAACCGAATATTATACGCTGCCTAGCAGCTACTTACGTACTAATATTGGTGGCTTTTGGAAAAAGGAACGGATGACCGAGAGAAAACTGGTTAGTGGTACTCGTGCACCGGCTGCGCGGGACTCCCTGCATCATTCTTTAGTTATAATATCTCTGGTTGCATTTTACACGTTCCGTCAATCATTAATTAAGACCTAATTACTCTCTTTCACCACGGACGATCGAGTACTTCCGTTCCGAACATCCGCACCTACGGTCTCAAGAACGGAATGTATTTTTTTTCTTGAGGGGATGGAATGTATACTTGTATAGCATAAAATATAAAATGCATGGATGGATGTGATCGCTCAAACGGAAAGCATGATCTCTTTATTTCTTTTCCAGATGAAGAAAAGGTCACCGAAAGCAAGCATACATTAATGTCCGGTGACAAGCCTGCTAGCTAGCACGCACACAGAGGATCGAGTACGTACGTACGTGTAGGGCGCTGATGCGGCGCTGCAAAGGCGCTGCACGGCCACCACACAAGTTCGCCATGCACGCACGCACGCACGGGCCCACCCAATTATACGTGCCACACGTGTCGCGTCAGTCAACAGATCGTCTGCTGGATTGTTCCACTGTAGTACGTATATATGCTCCACCACAGAATAGCTGCGAATTGAAGCAAGCGAGCCAGCCACTGATCTGGCATGCATGCAGCCTCCTTTGGTTGGATATGTACTGGCTACGTACCCTCTTTTTAAAACAAGGGAATGGCCCCCAAGGGCCTGGTTGCATCACTAACGACGGCGGGGGTACAAAATACAGAGAACACCAACAAAGAAAGAAAATACAAAGCAGATCTCTAAACTTATATAGAAAAAATCCTAGAAAGATAAATGAAAATGCAATCATGTCCTTTCTCTCCAGCACCCGAAAATGGACTCCACCGCCGGCCACCCTCGCCACCACAGGTGATGAAACCAACTTGAGGCAGCGAATGGGTTGAACACCCGGCGAGGATCCATCGAAGGGCCTCCACGCAGGAGGCTGAACGAGCGCCCTCAATGACGCCTAGAGGGGGGCGCCTCATTGGCCAAAGGTCATGGTGGTGAGCCAAAGGCCACTGTGTGGAGCTCTCCAAGACATAGTCGAGATCTTTCCCGCGGCCAGCTAGATCCCAAGCAACAACGACACTCATCTCCCTGTCTACACTCCATCGACCAAGAGGAAGACGACCTCCATCGCCACTGGAACAGTCCCATCCGCCACCATGAACCCAAAGCCTTATTGATAACGGAGATGTGATGCATGCTCCACTGAAAGGAAAACAGAAAATCGTTTCCCCTCCTCCCACAAACGCTCATGCTCTCCTAACCCTGGCACCGCTAATCTGCCCCCTCTCCCTCCCCTTCCTACCGTCGTTGGGCGAAGCCAGTGCGGTGTCGACGACAGTGGCTCTACTTCTCCCCAGCGGTTGGGCGATAGGCGTAGAAAGTCGGCCTAGGTGTCGGCTCGGGAAAGGCAGTAATGAGGCATGCATGGTATCAGGAGTTGTTGTCAGCGTCCTGATACGAGGGGCAGGGGCTCTATGGCTGGCCAGGGCTCCATGGCCTTTGACAGGGGTACGCCCCCAGGCCTAGATCTGGGCCAATCAGGCCTGATTTGGATAGGCAGATGATGCATGTAAAATACAATAATGAGCCCTATAGTTTATTATCACATATTTTCGCATATTTGCATCATATACAATGTTATATCTATGTCTTACATTGATTTATGAAGATTTACAATGATTCCCTTTACTTGGTTTATAACTCTACATGACATGAAAATCATGCTCTGTAACTTTCAGAGACCTAAATAAAGTCAAACGAATCTGAGATTTTTCGAGGATAATTTTTTCAAGGAGAGAAACTTCTGGAGCACCGAACCTCACTAGCGGAGGCCGGAGGAAGGAAAGAGGCCCAGTGGCATGGCCCAGGGAGGGACCGCACCACATGTGCTCTTTCCCTCCTCAAGCGGCCGTAGTCGTCCGCTTTCAACCCTAACTCAACATCTGACCTAAAGTTCCTATAAAAGGTCCCTTAGACGTGATCTCAAGGAGGGGGCAGAGAAAAACATAGAAACATCGAAACAGAGTCAGAACCAATAAAGATTGGAGGGGAAAACACCGTTGGGGCCCCGGTTGGATCTCCACCTTCTCCAATATCATCAACACTATCTCCATGATGAGGAGGGAGTAGTCCACCTCTGGACTATGGGTCTGTGGCGGTAGCTTGATCTATCCCCCTGTCATGCTATCATTGCTTAGTAGTACCATATGAGCTGCCCAACATGATTATGATCCTCTATGTAATTTCTACGTGGTCGATCTTTGTTTTAGAAGATGATATTTGAGATTAGAATTCTACCATGTGTAAGATGTATTGATAGATGTATACTATGTACCCTATTCTTAAATACTTATTTTAATCATACCTGAATGCAAGAGAATGTGTGAGGAAACGTGTGTATTAGTTAAAGTAACAAGGTGGTGGTGATAGTGACAGAAAATTTGAGACGCGCTATGGTTTTTATCTTTCTTTTATTATCTCACTAGAGATAAAATGAATATATATGTGTTATAATCATATTGTCACAGCAAAGTTGATCTTATTTGCTTAAGATAGCACATAACACTAGGGGCAAGGGTGGACCCAAGAAGGCCTGAGTGGGGGCATAGTGCGGTGACCCAGCATACCACTGCATGATGTAGTATACTATAGTCGTTGACATAACACCAATGAAACATCGTTCACTAGTATTACATCCCTCAGAATGGCACAACAGAAACACAGCGGGTCCAATACATGGCTAAAGGTTATAATTCACTCTTTACATAAGATCCAGAGAACACTCTAGGTTAAAGAGAGAGAAATAACTTCTTACTGAGAAGAATCAAAGATAAACAACGCAAGAACTAGTATACTATTAAGTCTAGTATTCTGGCTAAGAGGTTGGCATTGCTGCTGTTGCAATGCACTACAGAAATAGGTGCTTTGACTAGAGATTATATTCCTAACTAATCAGTAAATTCGTATTCACTGGAGTTGAGTATATGTTGTCCTCCTTGTCTTCATTAAAAACCTTTGTTTTGGATGATTCCTGGAGCATAACTTGATGTAGACATCTTCTTAATGGCTTCAGAATCTAGCAAGGGTTAAGAAGATACTTTGAGTACGAGCGTACGCAGCAAGTTCACTAGAAAAGGAGTGTTTGATGCACTATAACTATAGCCACAGACCATAGGTCATAGACAATGCAAGTTTTCATAAACATTTCTTCAAAGGTTGCTTTTATCCTGAAAATCTATGTCCGTCAGCCTTCACGGATTTAGCAGAACTTTCATGGAGTTCCTTTCCTGCCGCGTTCGCAGCTCCTTCCCGGAACAGGGAGTAACAAGTTACAGTTTTTACACTCTGTAGAAGTGCGTTACTTTACGCATGAGAGATCAATTCATTGTTGCACAACCGGGCAGCTTATTCCCGTCCACAATTCCATGATGTGGGGCCCAGAAGATGATCCAAGCCAATCACTGACCCCTTCGCGACCTCGCATGCCTCCTTGGTGTACACCATGCCCACATAAAGAATTAAGGCAATGGTTTGTACAAACCGTTAAATGTCAGAACTATCGTGGGAAGTTGAGGGTTCCCACCCATATGCTGCATATCCTCTACGAATTACCAATTAATATGCATGCTACGAGGATAACAGCCACGACCTGCACATCCGGATTCATGCGAGAGGAAGAAGATATAGCTGACTTCTCCGTCCCATTTCAAATCTCATGGTCAACGCATAATATACGGCGCAAGAATCACTGGCGACATTGATTGTTAAGTCCTAGGTGATATAGTTCTGAACAGTGGTATCCCAACTGTCAGATTTAATAGATTAGCCGATCACCCTGGATTAGTAACCAATAGTTCACATTATTATCGAAAATAGTGTTTTTAGACCTTTTTCGAATGCAGCTGATAACAACACTGGCTTTGTAAAATACTTTACAGAAAATAAACAAAGGACATGAGCAAGTGTGAACTTGCCTTTTGTGATTGCAAGATTATGCACTCACGGTCTTCGAGTCAGTATAAGATCCAAAATATGAAATCAGTATCATTGGTCTGGTAAGGACTAATGTTTAAAGAAGCAATATGCTTTTATGCATAAGTAATGTGATACACGTTCTAAACGCAAATCTCGGGGATAACGTTGTCCTAGGATTTGGATTCCGGAAATGGTTACCTTGGGATGTGTGGTTCTTTTAGATAAGTTTCATATTTGTGCTTCTATTAGAGTTTATGAGTGGTTGTGAACAACACATATGTAGTACTAAAGTCTATATACATATGACATACTAGTTAAGATTTCTTATACAAGAGTTCTGGTTTGAAGTGGCAAAAAGAATAACCTTCGAAGAAAAGGTTTCTCTTTTAAGGTTTAAACAGACTTTGTGGTTAGTTAGTGGCGGTTGATATTATTTGTTTGCTTAAATGGTTTGGCTTGAGTTGCTTTATAGCTTAACTACTTCAGACCAAAGTTAACTATAAAACATATAATAATGCTTATAGTGTTATATGAAGATTCTATAGACTAAAGTTAACTTTAAAGTATAGATAGTTTTGAAAGTATCGTACTTATACATTGGTATCTTGTATATCTGAAATGTGTTCTTTAAGTTACTTAAGAATGTTTATTCTGTTACTTGAGTAATGGTTTCTTGATTTTATAATAGAGTAATATCCTTAATCTTTTATAAATAAGTAAGTATAGTTTATAAATCCAACATAATGTTACTTAACTACTTATGGATTTATATAGTGTTGTAGTATTTTTTGTAATTTGGTGATTAATAAGGTTTATAAAAGATTTGATTGTTTACAAGTTGTTCTTTAAGGATTTTATTATTAGTGGAATTCTTCTTAGAGATAATCTTCATTTAAGGTTGTAGATCCTTCTAAAATAAGAACATTTATAATGTTTTAAACCATTATGGAATTGGATTATTAATATTTAAGATTAATACTATTTATTAGACTTATTTGACTCATTTTAGGAATATTAATAAATTTTATTTATATTTATATGAATTATTAATGAAGTAAATAAGTTTAACTTTGAGTTATTAAAATATTTAATTTTTTTATTTACCTCAAAAGAAGATTATTAGATTTTTAACATGTAAATAATATTTTTGTGATCATTTTGGTATATCATATTTATTTTTGTGATTTATAAATAATAAGATATGATTTTTATAATTCTTATTACTTTATAATTACTTAATAAATAATAAATATTTAATTAAGTGAAATAATAATACATTATTATAGTTTTAAATTAGAATTCTTATTTTTCTAAGATTTTTGGTATTTTATTTATATTATTAATATTTATTATTATAAAAATATGAATTATCAAAGTTTTATTACTTATAAAACCTTTATTAAATGATATTTATTTAAATAATTATCACAATAATATTTGATAATAAGTTTAAGTGGTAGATTTTATTTTTCTACAAATTTTCATATATTATATATATTTCTGAATTTAAATCAAAAGTTATTAATTAAACAAGATTTAATCATTTATTATATTTCTGGAATATTATTAATTGAATTATAACATTGTATGTATTTATTTCTTAACAGAAAATACTTTTTGCACCACACCTAGAGCTAGCTCCAGTCACTGACTAGTGGGTCATTGTCCACCTCAGCACGCTGTGTAAAGAAAATCCTTTTATTACTGACCCTGCCTTCACCCCCAGTCAATGACATATGGGCCCAAGGCCATGTCATCAACTACGTGGGCAAAGACCGGTCAAATGAGCTGACGTCGCTCGATCATGAGGTAAGCATGACGCAATGATGGCGTCAGCACCACCACCGCCGTCGGTGAGTGGTCACCGGCGACGATCTACGGCGCCCTAGCAAGCGAGATAAGACTAGTTCGAACAAGCGCAACCTACTGAACCTAAGAGTGGCAGCGCCGCTCGGAAATAGTCATCGGAGCATCAGCTCTGACGGTAGTACAAGGTGAATCGGCGATTTACAACAAGATCCGGCGATTGAATGTTGCTGTAAGGTTCAGGAACTCACCCTGATGCTGATAGAGCGGTCGAGGAGGCTTGGGGAGGCGTGACGACGGTAATGGCCACGACGGCCGAGGAAGAGGATCGCTCGATTTCACATGATTCCTGGCGAGTGGGCCTCCGTGCTTGGTCCTAGATGGTTCAGTCCACGACGACGCGTCTAATGGTGGCTATTACGAGGCAAGGGGTGGTCGGAGTTGGCAGGAACGATGAACTCCGACGAGCTAGGTTTTTGGGTGCAGGAAGAAAGTGAGTCTAGGAAGCGAGATTGTGGATGAGGACGAGCAGGGTTGTCGCGGTGGCCTTCTTATCCTCTCTTGGCAGCGGCGGCGTTGATCTTGGCGCAACGATGAAGATGACGGCATCGGGCGGCGGCGAGCTCCGCCAGCGAGCTGTCTGTGTGCGTGACGATGACGACAGTGACTGTTTTGCGGATAACCCCCTGGCTATTCTTTTGGATCAACCCACGGTCCTCTCCTGACCCCACTTGTCAGTCACAGATGGAAAATAACTGGGCTGGTTACTGGGCTGTTGTGGGCTGCACAGGGCGTCAGATAGGTATAGTGGTATTGGTCCACGGCCAGGCTGTGTTTTTATTTGTTTTATCCTTTTTCTATTTTATGTTTTCTTATTCAGATTTGAATTTTTTTATATTTTGAACCTTTATTTGTATGATTTATTTGCTGGATATTTGCAACAATACTAAAATACATTTTGTATCATTTGTGAATTTTTATTATATCATCCTTTTGTATTTCTTTTGTTTACTCAATATGAACTCCTTTTTAATAGTTTGTAGAAACTTTTCTTATTATTTTTCTCTCCTATTTTAGTTAGGGATTTCTTGAATGATATTTTCTTATTTGTTTATAAACTTAACTCAAGTTGGCTCATAGTTTGAATACAAACTTTTATATGTATAATGATCCTATATCTTTATTTAATGCATGAAATATAAAAGACATTGATATAGTTATTACTACTCCCATTGATTTGGAAAATGTCAATGCATCTATTTTATTATGATAAATAAGGAGGTTTAGGATTTTAAATTATGATTACTACCCTTGGCTTTAGGGTTTTGTATAAGCTTAGATTCCTTTTAAGAGTCAAGATTTAATGACTAAGCATATTGCCTTATGTATATAGTATTTGATGAAATCTTCCTTTTTAATAGAAAGTTGTAATTAGAGTGTTTTATAGAAGTGAATTGATAAAAATATACTTAAGCACATATAGTTATGATGGTTGGAATTAACAGAGATGGCTTATGTGATTTGCTATAGGAAAATATTTCTATAAAGTGTTATAGACATCAAATGATGGATCAATAGTATGAGATGGATATTATGTTTGATTTGAGATTTAGATTTGATTGCTTACCAAGATTAAATAGGAAAATGATTTATAACATATAATTATATTTCACAATCTTGGATCTCTAATTAAGGAATTCCTTTCCTAGATATAACACTTCTTTCTATCCATCATCAGGGTTAGTATAATGAGCTTACTTATTAAAATATTCTTATTCATATATCGTTCTTCTAAACTCATGGATAAATCCAATGAGTTTGATACAAAGGCATTTTATAATTTGTTCATATCCTTGCTTGGTTGTATTTACTATTCTACTGTTGATAATCTTCCATCCAACCAGTAGTCCCTTCAAACTCTTCTTACAATCTTCCTTAATCCTCCATCACTAATCTTTCTATAAAGTTGACTATCCTTAAAGATGAACAACACCACTTTTCTGACTCTATGCTATACTAGCTTTAGTTGAATAACACCATCTTATATTTAAGTCTCATGACTTACACTTCAAACCCTGAATTATATTTATGTGGTTTGCAAAGACTACTCTAGGATCACTTATCTCTACTAAGGTTCCAATCATGTTCTACCCACCAGTATTACCTATACTAAATATAAGTATTCAATATTGGTGGTCAAAGCATTACCATTATAATACTTTAATCATTTATTACTGAAGTTCTTAGTTGGCTAAGCAGGGCTTTATCAATCCTACCTTTTATTGTCTGGAAATTATCTTCTTAGTATCTTATATTGGATTAAGGTTATTAATGGATTATGCCCTCATTAGAAGATTTAAGTAGATGTTCTAATAAGATCAAATAAGAGGTCAAAGACTAATAGTTAAAGAATTTGTGAATCAATGGGGAATTATCCAACATTGATGAACAACAGATATTGAATTAAGTTCCATAAAGATTCTATAGAAAGAAAGATATATATATATATATATAGTGGATGATCTTGACTTAATATCTTTCCAACTCCAACTAATCAAAGGAGTTTTTAAGGTTAGGTGTTACTATGATACTCAGGATGTATGCAGATGGAATTAAGATATAGTGGTTACATTCTTATTATTTGTTTTATATCCTTAACTTGGTACTTATGAGTGATTATAATGAATACTATAACATGATCACCTAATGATCAAATATAATTCACATTATATTAAGGTTTAACTTATAGTACATTTGATCTACCCTTAGATCAAATATATCTTACCCAAAATGGGATTTTAACAAAGGTCTTATTGAAACTTATCGCAGTCAACTTGATGATCTACTTCAATTCCATCAAGCTAAGAGAAGCTTCAATCACTTTGACAAGTTTTGTTTAAAAGCGCAAAAATTATTCGGATTTTCTATGCATGAATGCAATACACACATCTGGGTTCAACTTATTTCTAGGCTCTAATGCTGGGATGTTACACATAGGCCTCCACTCAAATTTCTGAATTGGTATAAAATCTTCGCAGAATTATAAAAAACTCTTAAATATTCAAATTTATTCGAAAGGTGCCTCGTCATATATTTGCCCCCACTGGTACTTTTATATAGATCCGCCCCTGGCTAAGAGCATCTCCACTCGTTGGGCGAACCGAGGCCAAAATCTGGACCAAACTTTGGCCGAACGAAACACGTTTTCGGCCTAGGAACGCCGAGTTTCCCACTCGTGTTCCCAGGCTGAGTTACCGGGACGCCCGTTTTTGCTCAAATTCGGCTCGAGTTCGTCCAGATTTCGGCATAGTTCGGCATACTATGAATACAGAACATTTTACGGCCATAGTTCAGCGAAATTTGAAACATAGTTCGGTCTGCAGTGAAAATACAACATATTTCAGCCAAGCTCGGCCAGTTCATGCTCGGCTTCTACGTGTTGCCCCTGCGTATCCATATCTGCTCAAAAAGATCATCCTGCAGCTGTTGATGCATCGCCAGATCTCGAATATCCTGACGCATGGCGATGAATGCAGCCCAGGTTGGAGGCACCTGATGATCAGGGTCAGCAAGAGGACCTTGTCTGTAGTATGGCTCGTTCTGCTCGAGCAAACTCACTGGATCCTTCCTCTCATCCTCAATGATCATGTTGTGCAAGACCATGCAACAGTTCATCACTTTCCATATTTAATCTTTTGACCAGGTCATAGCAGGGAACCGGACAACTGCAAACCTCTGCTGGAGCACACCAAATGCCCGCTCCACGTCCTTCCTGCAAGCTTCCTGTTCCTTGGCAAACTGAAAATGCTTGGGGAGCATTGGGTTTGAGATAGTCTTCACAAATGTTGGTCATCTTGGATAGATGCCATCTGCTAGGTAGCATCCCTTGTTGTAGTGGTGCCCGTTGATCTCAAATTTCATAGGGGGAGCATGACCCTTAACAAGCTTGGAAAAGACAGTTGAGGACGTTGATGACGTTGTTCGATCCTGCCATGCCAAAGAAGGAGTGCCAGATCCAAAGATCATGTGTAGTAACTGTCTCAAGTATCACATCGCAACCTCCTTTGTGGCCTTTGTATATTTCTTGCCATGCAAATGGACAGTTCTTCCACTATCAATGCATGCAATCTATGCTTCCAAGCATATCAGGAAATCCTCTACTTTCATTGGATGCAAGGATCCGAGCAGTTTCTTCAGCTGTGGGTGAACTCACGTACTGTTTTCCGAACACTACAATCACTGCCCTGCAGAACCTGTACAAGCAATCGATGGCGGTGGACTCGGCCATGCAGAGATAGTCATCGACATTGTCACCCGGCGCTCCATATGCAAGCAACCTCATTGCCACGGTGCACTTCTGCAGTGAGGAAAACCCAACCATGCCGGTGCAGTCCTTCTTGCAAACGAAATAGGGGTCGAACTTCCGGATGGCATGCACGATCTTGAGAAAGAGCTTTCGGCTTATCTTGAAACAACACCGAAACACGGCCTCTCCATGGAGCGGCTCGTCGGCGAAGTAGTCGGCGTACAACAAGCAGTAGCCCTCTATCCTTTCCCTCGCCTTGCACTTCCGGCAACCCGGCGCCGAACACCGCGCTTCGGCTTCGCCATCTGCAGGTACAACTGGGCGTGGGAGGCGAGGATCTCCATGTGCTCTGCATCTTCGGCGACCTCGGCGTTCTGCTCCTCCAGCAATACGGCGAGTATCTCCTCGTCGTCGGAGTCCATGGCCGAACCGACCAAATGCCGAACACTTGGCGGGCGTGGTGGTGGGAGCTCGCAGCGAAACCGAGCTACGTCGAAGTTCGGACGATGAAAGCGGCGGCGGAGTGGGCGGCGACTACATCGAGCATATCTAGAGGCGTGGGCATGTCTCGGCGTGGAGGAGCTCCGCCGACGAAGTCATGGCGACAGAGGCGCTGGGAGCTCTTCGCTGCAGTCTGGGCGAGTGGAGTGGGGAAGGGGAATGGGACTGTCTCGACGACAGAACTGGCCCACGCCCGTTTTCACTGCGTCCGGCGTTTTCAGGGCGTTCCCGGAACCTGAGAAGCCCGGACAAAAGTTCCCTCGAATCCGGACGAAAACAGGTTCCTGAAAACGCGTCTGGTTCGATTTTCGACGTCCGGATCGACGTCCTGGGTAACCGAGTGGAGATGCTCTAAGCGGGGGCGGGCGGGGAAGAGGCGAAAGCTAGCTTCTGTGACTGGTACGTACTCGTACAGTTCCGTTGTTTTTAACGGATTGAGCTTGCCATTGCCAATGCCACCGTGCGTCTGCTGCGTGCACGTGTTGTTCCGCCGAGGCAATGCAAAGCAGCAGCACTCACTCGCAGTAATGGGAGGAAAAAGCTCGCGTACGTACCAATGCCGATCACCATCCCCGTATCCTTTCCAGCCTGGCCATGCGTCTCATATCAACTCAGATCAGACGCCGCGCGCACATCGCTGGATCGCCACGTCATCATGCCCCCCTTTTTTCTTTCTCTTTTGGCGCCAAACGACACTTGTCGATCAGGGATCAGCGTACCACTGCACCGCAAGATCTTCCCCGACACAAAATCCCGGGGCGGAATATATTCAGGCCCAGCAGCCAGATCGATCGACCACCAAACGTAGTACGCGCGTACGAACGTCCTCTCCTCCTCTCGATTTGAAGTGTGTGCGTATATTGTCCTTGACTTGTCCAATTGTTGCATGCATGCATGCCCAGATGTTTGGGGATAATGTATACCACTTGCATTGCTTCTGCGTTATTCTAAGTACTAGGATCCTTCAAACAGTATGTTTTTGCCCACTGTGCGGAGGGCGGCACTATTATTTTTGTAATATTACCTTTTTCTTTGTTTCTGATTTATTATAGCTGCCTAAACTTTCTATAAATGTCAGTAGTAACATGAAGATATACTTTATTTATAGGGTGTGAAACTTCCCTGAAATGTCTGTGCGCACCTCTTATTTTTGGCAACATGTTTCACTAGTTTTCACGCCGGTTCACCGAAAAGTGAAACAAATTTGAAATATTCTGAAACCTAGAATGGAACATCCTCGGCGATGGACCACATGTTTCATTCTAACAAATAGTAAGCAGTGACGGAGCATGGCGAAAAAACAAGAGGTGGTAAATTTTGTTCTTCAATGAAGTGAAATTACCATAATTTCTCAATTCTTGATCAAAAAACAGATAATTGAAAATAATGCCTGAGAGCATCTCTAGCAGATCTTGGACGACCCAATACTGTAAAATGCGGATGGGGTAAGCTAGAAAACATTGTTGCGCTACCACGTGGGTCACCGTTTCCTCGTCTAGGCCCTGCCCTACGGTGCATCTCAGCCTCTGTCCCACGCACTACCCTGGATGTTTCTCTACTCGCCAATGGGATGCTCACGTGCCTCCTCCTCCCGCCTGTCTTTTTTCTCCCATGGTCGCCTTGCCTATGGTCTAGTCGTTGGAATTGGTCAGTATCAACCGTTTTGCGGGATCTATTCAGTGTATGGTTTTTAGACTAAAACTACAAAAAAGTCTAGTACACTTAGTATACACAGGTCATAAATGATGACAACCGGGCAGGGAATCGTGTTTTGATCGATTATTAGTGGTCAAATGGCAATTGGCTAAACATAATCAACGCTTATGGGCTAGAGCAGAGTTCTAGTATACATAGTAATTTGTTTTTGCGCATTTGAAAGGGGGGTTGTGGCCTAGTTTCATCTCCATGTAGCTTCACCAGTGATAGTAAGGATACTCAAAGAACTCAGAGTGAATTGAGTTTGGATGTTGTTTTAAAAGATTCGAAATGCGAATAGGAAACTTAGGCAACTTATGACTAGACAATTCCTAGGATTTGGATGCTAGAATGATATATACTCCCTCTGATCCAAACTAATTGACCCAACTTTATCTAGTGACAAAATTAAGTCAATTAATTTGGATCCGAAGGAGGAATAAAAATAGAGCAAATTGTACATGTGACTTGTACAATGGTTGCCCAATCGTTATTATTTGAACCGAAAGGTTTTGCCTCGATCATGAGAATTGCCAAGTTAATTGGAGAGTAACCTAACCAAAATCAAATTAGAGTAGTTCGTTATTTGACATGGCATGCTATGCACCATGGTCTTAGTGACCCCCACCGTGTAGCTGCTAACAAACTAATTACTCCTCTCTGTTTTACAATATAGACTTTTTTAGCAAGCAGAGCGGAGCAAGTAATTAATTAAGCGCTCCAAATACGAGCTCACGTTTGTTCACTTGAACGCATAAATTGCCACAGTTGTTAGGATTGTGGGTCCTATCAACTATGCCACATGACAGAGCAAAAGAATAAAGTTGCCAGCCACCGTAGGATGCAAATCCGTCGGTCTAGAATGTGTTTGCTTAATTAATAATAAGTACTAGGCTGTTTGGTTTTGTATTACTCAGTTGACCAGGAAATAAATATTTCCATGTCAGTCTAAAAGATGTTTCGACATTAAAAACACAAGTATAAAATACTGTCTTTCAAACACTCTTTTGTACTAATGTATATTTCTCTCTTTCCTACACTATTAACTGAGCATGCCTATGCTTATCAATTTGAATCTCTGCTATGTTATTTTTTTTTTAAAAAAAATCAACATATGCGATGAAACATTTGTAACACAGCTTCGTGGCACCTTCGTCATGTCACTCTGACGGGGTGCATCATTAATTTAGAAAACAGTGCTTCTGCTGCAGCAGATGATCGAGGTAACTAAACAAAACCTGGAGCGAGGTCAAGGTGCATGCACATCCACGTGCCAGCGCTGAATGGGTTCGTCTGACATGGCAACCCTTGATGCTCCATTACCACTGGTAAACTAATCAGAAGCTGGTCAACCGAATGCGACGCGCCCGCGCGCTTCAGCCGATGATGCTCTGCTTCCTTCATTCATCTCCTCTAAACTCTAGCTATAAATACACACGGCTCACCGTGCTCCACTCCACACCACACCACGCCATTGATGTTCATAGCTTGCTAATCGGACAAGCTATAGCTCGTAGTATTTGATTATTATATATCTAGACTAGAGGCGACGGCCATGGCGATCGTTGGCTTGGCAAAGAATGACGATCTTTCGCAGCAGCATGGCAAGAGCAGAGGCGCCCTCGTCGACGACGACGACGCCGCCGACTACTGCCTCAAAGGCGTCAGGCACCTCTCCGACGCCGGCATTACCCGGCTCCCCGGCAGGTACGTCCTGCCCGCCTCCGACCGCCCCGGCCGGAGCATCGGCGCCGCGGCCGGCGGCAGCCCCGCTAGGGTGAAGCTCCCCGTCGTGGACCTCGCGCGCCTCCGGGTGCCCACGGAGCGCGCCGCCGTGCTGTCGACGCTCTACACCGCGTGCCGCGACTACGGCTTCTTCCAGGTGGTGAACCACGGCGTGGACTCCGAGGCCATCGCCGGGATGCTGGACGTGGCTGCGCGCTTCTTCGAGCTCCCCTTCCCGGAACGCGCGCGGCACATGTCCCCGGACGTGCGCGCGCCGGTGCGGTACGGCACGAGCTTCAACCAGGCCAACGACGCCGTCCTCTGCTGGCGTGACTTCCTCAAGCTCTCCTGCGCGCCGACGCTGCGGGACGTCGTGCCGTCGTGGCCCGACTCGCCGGCCGACCTCAGGGAGGTGGCGGCCTCGTACGCGGAGGCGAACCGGAGGGTGTTCGTGGATGTCGTGGAGGCGGCTCTGGAGGCCTTGGGTATTGGAGATGGCGAGGACGGCGTGATGGAGGAGCTGGCCACGGCGGGGTCGCAGATGATGACGGTGAACTGCTACCCCGCGTGCCCGCAGCCGGAGCTCACGCTCGGGATGCCGCCGCACTCCGATTACGGGTTCCTCACGCTCGTGCTCCAGGACGACGTGGAGGGCCTCCAGGTCATGCACGGCGGCGAGTGGCTCACCGTCGACCCCGTCCCAGGTTCCTTCGTCGTCAACGTCGGCGACCACTTCGAGGTACTACTTCCACTTCGTACTCTGAGTATATCTGGCAGCACGGACGTCAAGCCGAATAGTAATTACTAGCTAACTAGTACAAACCCGTACACGTACGTACGTACCCCTATACATGGAATTGACCTAGCCAGGAAGTCAACTTATTTCAGCTAGTAGCCACCATTGGCATGTTTGAAAGGGCATGGATCCAGGTCACGATCTAGTAGTCTAACCAAAACAAAATGTAGTTGTACATACTGGCCCAACAATTAAGGGGGTCAATTTTCTCGAGAAAAATCAGATTAAAGTATGTGATCGGAAAGGCAGCGGTTATAGAATACAATTTGATAGTGATGCCAAATGCAGATGATTGATCATTTGGTTTTTATGCAAGTCAACCAAGTTGAGCCACCTAGGTCGCGGGATGCATCACCTGCAGTGTAGCCATATGGGTGTATGTATTGGTATACTTTAGCTTATCCTACCACTAGGTATTAATATTTTCTTAATTAATATCTCGAATATTCGAGTGTTAGCCAGCTGACACACCCACACGCGCATGTGCGTCCGCTTCAAATGCTAGTATACTAACGATTTTGCGGAGCCATGAAGAGGCATCATGCAGCGTTGTTGTTGATAACGAAATGAAATTAGATATAACAAAATTAAACACATCTCTTCACAAATTAATACCGCAACCAGATGTCTGATCTTAAGCATAGAGTACTACTCCTCTGCTGCCTCGGTTTTATAATGTAAGATGTTTTAGCTTATCGAAGATAGTGTATTTAGACGTCTCTTAGTGTGTAGCTTTAGAAAGGTCACCGAAAGACGTATAGATACAATACCTTTATATAAAACGATCTTATATTTTAAAACACAGCAAGTAGTATACAGATACGCACCCAACTGCAGTCCTTCGGATGTCATAACTCACTTACATCTGAAGATTTTGAAGTGATAGCTGACATATTTAATATCTTTTGGTGTGCAGATATACAGCAACGGTCGGTACAAGAGCGTCCTGCACCGTGTGCGCGTGAACTCGACGCGGCCGCGCATCTCGGTGGCGTCGTTCCACAGCGTCGGGGTGGAGAGGGTGGTCGGGCCGGCGGCGGAGCTCATCGGCGAGGAGCGCGGCGGCGAGCAGCGGCGGTACATGGACACCGACTTCGCCACCTTCCTCGCCTACCTCGCCTCGGCGGAGGGGAAGCACAAGAACTTCCTCCAGTCAAGAAGACTGGCCTGACGCCGACTTTTTGGTTCACTCGACCGCGAGCGATTGCTGATTGACTTTGCATGCGTGATGTATTGCCGTAGGAAATCAAGGGTAAAAGTCAACACCCGGCCAGCCGGCCCCTGCTACTAGTAGCTTGGCTAGCTTCACAGGTATTCTGCGTTTCCAGATACCTTGGTGTTGACTTGTACAGTTTTCCTGGTGTTTTTCTACGTAAAATGAATTATGTGGCATCGAAGATGTATGGATGCACGCAACATGCATTATTATCCACTTTATTTTTGGCACGAGTCATCTATATTTCGGCCACTTGACAGAATTCCGTTGTGCGAAAACCCGTTGCACCACTGTATCTCTAGTTCTTGGCTATTCCACAAGAAATAAAATGGAATATATACCGTCTAATAAATATCTAACCGATTCTCAATTCGCTATCCGTCCTATTTTATCCTTAAAAGGCAGCAACATAAAAATCATTGTGATACAGGTGAATTTGAATGATGCCGACTTGAAATCTGCTAGCTGCAAGTTAGCAAAGCTGAAAACTATCTTTTTTTTCGAACTGGGAAACACTGCCCGGCCTCTGCATCAATAGATGCACACAGTCCTTGTATTGCATTGTTCAAACGAGTTTAAAGTTTATAATCATGGATCAGAGTGGATTGAGACAAGTATCAACCATCGAAAAATAAATAGTACAACAAAACTATTCATTTTGCAATCTACTAGTATGCCGCCACCCAGTAGCCTAGAAATAGAAATCATAAGCAACCATAAGCAAGAGGTTGCAACCGGCATCCAACAAATAGCAGACAAGTTCATAGATAAAAGAACACTAGAACCAACAAATAGCAGACAAGTACAAGCTAGCCCACCTTAAGTGCAGAAAAGGTTGCCAATGGTGAAGAAACACCCGTACTTCATCTGTTTGCCAAAACATTTTATATTTAATAATGGAGGGAGTACATAAAAAAAAAATAATGCTACACTTAGCAGGCAAATTCTTATAGGATTTTGTTCTGGGCTGATGTGTTGATTACATCACTGCCGGGGTATTTCTTTTTGAAGAGGCGCATGAGTTTCTTCTAACGACTCAACCCATGATGCATCTGCAAGAAAATTCTGTAACAAACCGTCTGCAAGTGTAGCATTATTGTCAGTAAAATATGAATTATAAAAAATAATTGAATAAAAGGCTCTTAGCATAATCATGTGCTCACAGATAAAACAAAATAGAGAAGGTTCCTTCTAGTTCAACCATATTATGTCGTTTGTCTAAATTTCATGGTTGTGTAGACAAATCGATGCATGGAAATGGTCCGCCGAGGATGTTGCAGAGTCGGCACGAATTTACTTGTGATCTATATAGCTTCTTTAGGTAGGAAAGTAACATTGTTGCGTTAAATTGTTCATAACCTCAGATTTGGTCTGACCAAATGTTGATGATGTTTTCTGGTGTTTATATCTTGTAGGTACAAGCATGGAGCCACGGGCATGTTACTTGCATCGGGTTGAAAACCCTAGATTGCACCTTCACTATACGAATATGGTGACGATGATGCGATTCATCTCTCACATGGGTGGTTACTTTCACGATTGTGCCATCTTGCCTCTCTTGATAGTCGTATCTTTAGGGGTTGCACTGACAATCCCTAGGTAGAACATAATGTTTCCAACATTTTTTCTTTACATACCTTTTTTTATTTTTGTTTATTTTATCGAGTTTTCAGCCTTTTAACGTGTGTAATTTTGACGGTGTGCAACCATAGCTAGTGAAGAGGGACGGGGGCAATGAAAATTTTCTATTATTTAAGAAAAAATAGAATTTTGGAATATTAACCATACCAGCTCTTAACTGCACATAATCTAGAAGAGACACGAAAATATTTAACTTCACTAGAATCATAGATTTGCGAATCCGGCCCATAAACAATCGTTAATTTTCAATATAATGTCTCATGTATGGGTCCTAATGGTCATGAAGTTTGTCAATCTCCCTCTAGTTGTTTGAAGTTAAACTTTAATGTAAATTACATTATCTGGCAATCCATTGTTGGAAATGAGACCGAAATCTTCATATAAGCACTAACATATCTAAACATATGCATCCAAGCATGCACATCTAGTACATCTATAAATCTAGCAAGAACTAGTGCAAATAAAAAGAGGAATAACACATACGCATGTTGAGCGCGAAGGTCATCACCGCAGCAATACCATGGTCATTGTTGTTGTTGGGCAAAGTGTTGTCGAGGTCATCAGTTTCCAGATCGAGGAAGGAAAACTCAGACGGAGGCGAGCAGTCGCGCTGAGACACTCCCAAAAACTTTATCGCCCGCTGAGACAATCCCAAAAACTTTATCTCTCGTTCCCGGTGCAGGATCTCAACGGATGGGGCTTCGGAGGACTGCTCCACGACAACTCCTAGCACCGAAAGCATGGTGCCGCCAGAGGAAGTCGCACACGTACAATGCTTGACGACGACTCCCGCTTCTCTCCGATCCAGCCGAGATTGCGGAAGTAGATCTCCCGTCTCCAAATCCCGCAGCGCGACGGCGCTCCGCGATGAAGAACTCCTCGATCGCTCGCATAACCCTAACAAAGGGGCCATGGTCGCAAGAGAGAGAGATAAAGAGAGAGAAGAGATAGGTAACACATGCCTTTTTATTTATTTACAGGTGGAAATTGGTGTGTTTTAATCCTTATATGGAAACCTCTTTATATAGACGGAGGGAGGGAGTCCCTCCACCTTTAGATTCCCATGTGGGACTAATAAAACAAAAGAAAAAGGGGCAAACCAGCTGCCGGCCGGGTGGGCCACCTGCCCACCCGCGCTCGTCCTAGCTGGCCAAAGGCGACGGCAGGAGGAGGCCCCAGGTGGGCCTGCCAGGCGGCAGCCCGAGAGGCGGCGGCAGCCAGCGCCTGGCCTAGGTGGGTCGGCCTGGCGGCCCGCACGCGCGCAGCTCGCCCGCGCGACAGCCAGCCGTGGCGGTCCCAGGTTGGGCCGATCGGATGCGGCCCGCCAGCACCTGTAGCAGCAGCGCTGCGCGGCGTGCAATAATGGCTGTCCTCGTGCAGCGCGGACTATCCGCTGTCCACGTGGGCTGTTTTAAAAACATCTCCCTTTGCTTATTTTCTCTATGTTTTTTAGATAAAATCCCTATGGAATTTTGTCTAACTTTTAGGACATCTTTTAGAAATTTTTATTTAAATATTTCTTTTATAATATATTAGTTCATAATTAATATATAATAAATATATTTAAATTACCATTTATCTAAAAACCCTTTTTCGGTCTTTTTTTTTATTCTTTCTTCGAACACCTTCGGATGTCCCCAGAACTTTTCTGATATCTCTATTCTCACTTCTTTAGTGATTCAAACTAGCCATTAACGATCTCCAAGCTTCGTCAAGCCCTTAAGCTTGTTACCTAACAGTTCGAGAATACTACAGACATGGCCAAGACTCCTCTATGACCAATGATCAACAACGCGACCTGGATGCCTGATTACCCACAAGTATAGGGGGGGTGTATCGTAGTACTTTCTATAAATAGGAGTGTCGATCCCAACGAGGATCAGAAGGTGTTGACTATGGTATGGAGCAGGAAATCTCTATAAATACTTAGCAAACGGATTTTTAGGGGTTTTCTGATAAAGCAAAGAAATAAAGTGCAAGGAATAAAGACGACAAACAATTGCAGCAAGTGGCCCAATCCTTTCTTACCAAAAGACAAGCTGGTGGAAATACTAATGAGGACCAAACGTTCTCGAGGACATATGAGAATTCTGTCAAGTGCTTTCACTTCAAATAGCCGAGTAGTCTTCTTTGGTTTTGTAAGTGTTGTGTGGGTGAACCTGTGCTAATATACCGACCTTACTTGGACTAATACATACTTGTGATTAAACCCCTTGCAAGCATCCACAACTACAAGAAAGCAATTAACGTATAAACCTAACCACAGCCTTAAACTCTGAGACCCTACGCTCTTGTGCAATGGTTTCCTAACGGGGGTTTAGGTTTCTGTCACTCCAACAACCCCACAATTAGTAGCCAAATACACAATGCATTCCCCTAGGCCCATAGATGGTGAAGTATCATGTAGTCGAGTTGACATGACACCACTAGAAGAATAGCACCACAACTTAAATACTAAACCATTGAATAATATCTCAACACAAATCCACTACTAACAACATGACTTCTCCCATGTCCTCAAGAACTAAATGAACTACTCACAAGACATCATATGGATCAAGATCAAAGATGATATGGTGATGGATAACAATTTGAACATAAACAATAATCCAATGGTTCCACTCACAAGCATCAACTACAATAGTAATCAACATCGGGAAAGTTTCCCTTAAGATCTATGCAAGATTCAACACAATTGATACAGCGGGATGAAGTGGTGATGATGGTGCTGGTGGATATGATGGTGTGGATGATGATGATGATCCCGATGAAGTCTAGCTTGATGATGGTGTTGATGGCGATGATATCCCCTCTCTGGGAAGGAATTTCCCCGGCAGAAATCTGTCTGCCGGAGAGCTCTTTCTCTCTCGGTGTTTTCTGCCCCGCAGAGGCGACATAATCTTTATGTGGTCGCTCTCTCCTGTATTAGGGTTTTGAGGTGAAGATATAGGAGAGAGGGCGGAGCCAGAGGTGGGACAGGTGGGCCACACCCCCTATAGGCGCGTCTACCTAGGGGTGGCCCACGCCTAGGGGGGGGTGGCCCCCCTATGGCCCATCTCCGCCTCCCCTTCTGGCATTCTTCATCTTCTAGGAAAATAGGATTTTCCATATTTTTCTGCTATTTTTCTGATCTTCGCGAAATTGCATCAATACAACGCTTTTTTCCATCAGAATCCTGACTCCGGCAGTTCATCCTCCAAGAATCATCCAACATGCAAAAACAGATGAAAAGACATGAGTAACACCTCTTAATATGAAATATATCAATGAATAGAGGCAAATTATGATATAGAATGGTGATCAAATTGGACGTATCAACTTCCCCAAGCTTAGATCTTCGCTTGTCCCCAAGCGAAAACTGAGCTCAGTAAACATGTCCACATGTTTATGGAGTGAAGTGTCGATAAAAGAATACGAACAATAAGCATCACACTTACCATTACACAACTCATAGAAGAAAGCAACTCACCATTATATAACTTAGCTTGCAACAAGTACATGAGTCACAATAGAGATACATAAAGATAAATCATAATTGGAATTGGCAAACTTTGTTCTTGGTCAGAGAATAGCTGGCAAACAGTTTCACAAATAAAGCTTTTGTAGAAGTTTCACAACAAGAGTACTCTTTGCTCAAACAAAGGTTTTTCACAGTGAAGGCTTTCAAAGTAATACTCAATAGATAAGAGTCTTGTGCAAACAAGTAAGATAAAGAACAGGCTTGAATAAATCATCATATGAATGCTTGAAATACAACAACTCAAATGCTTGCCGGAGATAGAGAAGAAGTAGGTTTTCTGACTCAACTTAGAAGTATAAGAAAGGCCATTCATAGAGGGAAGCAGGGATTTCAAGTTCATAAAGAGCTTCCAAAATATTATGGTACTTACTAGCTTTGAGCTCTCATTGCCCCTATCATAAGAATCTTGAGGTGATTAAGGTTAAAGTGAACAAATATGGAGTATATGCTTGATGAAATATAAGTTGGCAATCTCATGTCCCTTGAGTACGAGGGCCGCTCCTCATGCTACTCAACTTTAGTTACCGGTAAGTTCTTGTCATTGTAAGTACATGTGTATCATAAAGAACCGCCAACGGGGTACCCCTTTCACATGATACAGGAGCTATCCCATAATCAAAATGACAAGGAAAGCAGACAGTGAGCATCTCAGCGTCTTTTTATTTGCTATTTGCATAGGTTTTTATTGAGGATGCTTCACATATTGCTCACTATGGTTATGTTGCAAGTTTCCACCATGATTAGGCATGGCTTAGGCTAGTGGCCCAGTCGTTTCTCTAACACACATACATAACTCCATGGAATTACAAGCTCCCCTTTTATTTCACACTAACGACATCCGCAAACAAAAGAGCATGATATCAACTAGATATGTATCCATAAGTCTTGAAAGCGTTCCCCGTGACAGGACGGTTCTGCTAATCCCAACGTATAGATGCAAGCATATACAACTTCGATGACTCAATGGTTCAAGTTTATTAGGGACAAGAAAATAAGGTGTGCTATCAAGTTCGTGAGAGATTTACTAACTAGTTTTCACATAACAAAACAATTTTTTTAATTCGAAAGATAGATGAAGCTTGAGAATTTGCTTGGAGTAGCAATAATGCTAATAGGTAGATATGGTGGACATAAATGGCACGGTTTTGGTTCAAAGGATTGGATGCATGAGAAGTATGCTCTCTCAAAACAGGTTTTTGGCTAGCAAGGCTGGGTAGCAAGCACAAGATTTGAAAGAAACAAGCAAACACACAAGTAATAAAGCCAAACATGCAATCTTCCTTGAAGACACAAAAGATCTTAAATAAATAATACGAAGCTTATGAGCCAATCAAGAAAGAAAATAAATGATACAAAATACGTGTAAGCTTTTTATCTTTTCCTTTGAAACCTCAAAAAGTGTTGCTACTGACCAGAGCTCGGTTTGCCAAAACCAATTTAGATCTACTTGATGCTCCCAAAGTGATGCCAATACTGATCAACAATATCAATCATATAATAGAGATTGAAAAATAAAATAAGAAGTGCAAAAAGTAAAAGATGAAGCTTCTCATTAATATTCTATAAAGGCACTCACACCAAGGGATACATAGATAACCAACTAAAGGAGAGATACTTACACAATGCAAACCAACCTATAAGACAACTTCTCTACCAAAGATATAGCTCTACTAAAAAGGTAAAAGATAAAAGATAATGATGTGATACCGCGGCACTCCCCCAAGATTGGAACAAGCCAAGGGGATGCCAAAGCTGATGACGAATTACTCCTTCGGTGGTGGTGGTGTTCTCTTGATAAGCTCTTCAATCAGTTCCCTCGAATCCTCAATCTCGATGGTCAGAGTACGAATCAACTCCGAATTATGCTCAATGCGGTTCATGATCATGTCAGACCGAGAATCCCAGTCCTTGTTATTCTTTCCCCACTCTTCCTTCTTAGAGTGTTCCTTCCATGCATGGTTAGAACGAGGCAGATCGCAAACAGAGGGCAAGTTCCCTTTGGACACCTATTGGTATTGTCGCTCAATTAAGAGAGTATGGAAAAGGTTCTTGGTGCATGAAGGAGGTGACCGTGGAGCAAGGACATGACGTGGGGTTTTCCCTCCTGTAGACATCCGTGCTGTCCTCCTAAGCTTGGTAGGGTTTGCCACCACTCCAATGCTTGCAAAGGTAGCGCGGGTGTCCGGATGCTCATCCTCCTCCATGTATTCTTCATCCTCCACCAAGACCTCCTCTTCCTTGGGGTTTTGAGGATCATCTTCCTCAGGCTTCTTGCCTTTGTCATTGACGGAGACCATGGTGCTCTAAACTCGAGAAGATTTCCTAACAGAAACAAATCAAAACGAAAACACGACAAGAACACGATATACAAACCTCGGGGGAACCAGGGGGTTATATATTACGAAGTTTCAATGCATAAGGAAGGTAATGTGCGAAAACGAGGCGGAGACGGAGTTCAGGGGGCTCACACCCCCTCCAGGCGCGACCAGCTGGGGGCCCGCGCCTAGGGTGGGTGTGGCCACCCTGGCCTCTGTTTTCTCCTCTATTTCGTCTCGTAACCTTCCGTATGTAATAAAAACATCAAAAATATAAAAAGATAGGGTTTTTATGAACCTTCAGTTTTCACCACTTTTACCTACTCAAAGACGAACTCTGCAAATTCCTTTTCTCCATCTCCTGAAAATTCCTTTCATACAAGGCCTTACACAAACCTCAATGGCAACATTAGTGTATGCAAAAACAATAAAACTTTAGGTTCAAACTTCAACTGAAATCCATCAAAACAAAAGCTACTGTAGAAACTCCTTTCCAAAAGCCCAAAATAATCTGAAAGGGAATCAATATAAGAAGCAAATGCAAATGATGGCAGAAATCTGTCAAGATAGACCAGCAGGTAAAGATGGATTTTTTTCGAAAAACTTATGTTGCTCAATCAAAAAGTGCAAAACTAATGAAAGTTGGATAACAACTTGAAGAACAAGACAAAAAAATACAGCTCCATCCATAGCACTGAGCTCCTTCATGAATTTTTACAATGCAGCACAAAAATATGTCCCACGACAGCCACTTTTCACAACTCCTCTACTTCTCAAAAGTAGTTGATCTTGACACAAAAACCAAAACAAAAAGGATAAGGAGCGGTCATTACTGAGGTAATAACTTTCAAGACTCAAAAAAACTATTGGGTTATCTCCCAATAAGTACTTTTATTTAATGCCTTTAAGTTAGGCTTGAAAATTTCAAAGATGCTCACATAGGAGATATATATATTTGAAGTGAAAGAGAGCATCAAGAAGCAAATATCCAACACATTTGAGTCTAACCCACTTCCTATGCAAGGGGGTCTCATGAGAAGACAAATTATTGGAACAAAAAGGCACTAGCATAGGAAGACAAAACAAATGCAACTTCAAAGCTTTCAACATAAAACGGGGAAACTTAATATTATTGAGATGCATAAAACCGTGTTTCCCTCTCTCATAATAACTTTCAGTAGCACTTTGAATAAAGTTGACAATATAACTATCACAGGAAACAACTTTATCATCAGAATGAGCATACTTACAATCATCAAAAAGAGGTCCAAGGTCATAAACTGGATCAATAGAAGCAAGTTGTTCCATCCTGAGATCTTCATTAGGCAAGCTATTTTCACAAGGAGCTTTAGCAAATTTGGAAAATTTAAACTCATAAGTATCTCCACCAAACTTAGTTAAAACTTTATCCTTCTTACAATCTATAATAGCTCCACAAGTGTTCAAGAAAGGTCTACCAAAAATGATAGGACAAGTTTTACTAGCTGCTGAATTAAGCACTAGAAAATCAGCAGGATACTTAATCTTAACGCAAAGGACTTCCACATCTCTTACAATACCAATAGGGCAAACTGTCTCTCTATTAGCAAGGTGAATAACCACATCAATATCCTCAAGCTCACAATGACCAATTTCATGCATAATTTCTCTGTAAAGCTCATAAGAAATAACACTAGAACTAGCACCAATATCACATAAACCATAATAGCAATGATCACCAATTCTAACAGAAAGCACAGGTGAAAGGGCATGTATGCCCCCATGTGTGGTTTTGGTAATTAATGACAATCTCTATGGACTAATGTGTAAATTGAGTTTCACTTGTAGGTTTGTCCATTGGCATCGCTTGGGCCATGTGTTGGTCTCAAGGTTGGGAGATGAAGAAATGTCCAAGGGCTTTGTGCCCATTGGAATCATGAAGAAAGAAGGAGCTTGAAGGTCGATCAAGGCATGTGCAAAGAGTTGCATCAAGATGGATCAACCTCAAGTAGGAATGAAGAAGGGCGAGCTCAAGATGCGCCATCTCTAGGAGATCTCATGCTTGAAGCTTGCCATCCTCGTGCTCATGGAATGATGAAGACAAGTTCAAAGAAGAGGTTTCCCCATGGAGTATGGGGGAGCAATTTGCAAGTCTTCATCTTCATCAAGCAAGATCATCCAAGAAAGGTGTTCCCACTATTGAAGAACAAGACGGTCTACATCAAGTTCAAGTGGGATGCTCAAGGCAAAGGTATGTTCTTGATAGGGATTTTATTTTGCCGGTCTCGTATTGTTAGTTGGGAGACCGGGTTTAAGATAGATAGCCGTACTATCAAGAGGGGCTATCAAGCGGGTGTCTCGTTTGCATCGTTCGGAGAGAGCTCAAACCTTTGCATTCATAGCCTCATCTTTCTTGGTTGTTATTTGGTTCTTGTCCATGAAAGGATCTAGAGCTTGTGGTCATCATCATAACAAGCTCTAGTTTATAATTTAAGGATTTCACTTGCATATATTATTGCGGTTTTTGATCTTGCGAGTTTTCCGGCTCCACACCTTGGGGGATACTTCACATATATATTCATGGTATCCCAAGGTGATACCCAATATTTTGGATGCAAAAGTTATTGCGTTTCTGGTTTTCTGGTTTCTGGAATTTCCCTGACCGGAAGTTCCGGCTTGCCATCGGAAGTTCCGCTAGGGCATTTTGCCGCCGAAAGTTCCGATGGAAGTTCTGGGTCTTCTTCCGCTCATGCTCAGTAACCTTCTGTTTTGGATGTGCTATTTGATGGAACTTCAGTCGGAATTTCCACCGGAAGTTCCGCTCCCACCGGAAGTTCCGGCCAGGGACCGGGAGTTCCGCTCAGGCCAAAAGTTCCGGTTGAATTTCTGGCTCTTGTTCCGCTCACGTTCAGTAACCTTCTGTTTTCGTTGCATCCATTTGACGGAACTTCTGTCGGAACTTCCACCGGAAGTTTCGCTCCCACCGGAAGTTCCGGTGAACCGGCGGAAGTTCCGACCAGGATTCGCTTTTTCAGTTTCTCGCTCCGTAGTTTTTGACCGTTGGCTGTGTGCCACTGGAACTTCCGGCCTCCCACTGGAAGTTCCGGCCAGGAGTCGCGAATGCCCATAACGGGCAGATCTGGGAGCCCTTTAAAAGGGGCTCCTCTTCCCCTTCGTGGGTTCAAGCTTTCCTTCTTGGTTCTTGGCTTTCTCTCTCTCCTCCATTCTTAACCTTGAAGAAGCTTTCCCTCTCCCTTTCCTTCCTATGATTCTTGCATCTTTTTGAGGGATTTGTGAGAGGAGATCTAGATCTACAATCCCCCCAAGCCAAATCCCTTCTTTGTGAAGGAATCATTGGGATCTAGATCTTGGAGAGTTTTGTATTCTCCTCTTGTGTTCTTCCTCTCTTATTCCCCCAATAGCTTTTGTAGATTTGTTGGAATTTGGGAGAGAAGGACTTGCCCTTGCATTTGGTGCATAGGTTTGAGTTCTCCCCGGAGATTCGGCGAGTTCAAGCTTGTGAGCTTGTTTCTATTGGGTTCCTTGGAACCCTAGATGGTTGTGTGGTTGGATTGTTGACCTTTTGTGGTCTTGATTAACCTTTTGTGGTCTTGTTGCCTTTTGTGGCGTTGTTGGCCCTTTGTGGCATTGTAGCCTGTTGTGGTTTTGTTGTTGGGACCCTCCAATTAAGTTGTGGAGTTAGCCCCAATCTTGTACGGGTTCGGTGACCGCCCTCAAGCATCCCATAGTGGAGAGAGTGCCCGCGTTTTGTGGTGCGCACTCGGGAGATTAGGGTGAGCCTTTTGTGGCGTCGGTGAGTTGCGTGCTTCCGCATCCGGGGTGAGGCCTTGTGTGGCGTTGGGTGAGCATCGAGCCACCACACCTCGAGGTGAGCCATTTGTGGAGTTCGGAGAGCATTGCACCATCGCACCTCTCCAACGTAGCTTCTTTGGAAGTGAACTTCGGGAAACAAATCTTCGTCTCCGTATCCATCGGTTATCTCTCAACCGAGCCCTTTACTTATGCACTTTACATTGTGATAGCCATCGTGCTTGAAGTATTTATGCCTTGCTATCACCTTGTTGCTTGTATTTCTTAGCATAGGTTGTTGGTGCACCTAGGTGAACTTAGTGGCTAGGTTTTGTGCTCAATAAATTAAACGTTAGTTTTATTCCGCAATTACTTGAGCCTTAGCTGTAATAATTTTAAAAGCCTATTCACCCCCCCTCTAGGCGACTTCCTTTGTACTTTCAATAGGGACACTAACTTTTGTAGCTTTCCTAGGATGAGAGATAATATTAGAAGCGTCTTAACAGAAGACAATGTGCTCATCCTCTATATTTCTAGTGATAAGATCTTTCACAATAGCTTCCACAGGTTCAATATTTATTTGCTCATCAGGTTCCATAGCTTCCTTTGTACCTTTGTTATCCGCACTAATTATCATAGAATACTCCTTTACCTTAGCTGGGAAAGGTGTTTTCTCAACTTAAGGTTCAGGCACAATATGATTAGTAGTACAAACTTCGGTATTTATAACTGGAACATTATTAATGACATCTTTATAAGGTGCATGGTACTTATTACACTTCTTTTTGGGAATTTCTATGTAAGAGGCAAAGGCCTTAAAAAATTGGCAATACTTTGAGAATCAAGACCATACTCAGTACTAATATCACGGAATTCATCAGTTCCCATAAAGGATTTAATGCATTCATAATCATAGTTTATACCTGACTTTCTTCCTTTGTCATTCTCCCATGCTTCAGTGTTCTCTTGAATACGGTCTAGGAGATCCCATTTAGCTTCCTCCTTCATACGTGTGAATGATCTAACACAAGAAGCATATAGTAAATCTTTATCATGAAGAGAAAGCCTAGCATAAAAGTTGTTGATAATAATATTGTTAGGGACTTCATGAATATGACATTTAAGCATTAGTAACTTCAGTCTCCCCCAAGATTGAGTTGTACTCTCTCCATCACGAGGCCAAAAGTTATATATCAGATTCCTATCCTTATGAATCTCACTGGGAGGATAGAATTTAGAATAAAAGAGAGGTACTATTTCCTCCCATCCCATGGATTGTCCATTCTTCAGTAGTTTATACCATTCTTTAGCTCTTCCTTTCAATGATATAGAGAGTAACGTCTTCTTCACCTGTTTCGTTGTGATACCTGCACACTTAAACAACCCGCATAATTCATGGATAAAAAGCAAATGATCACCAGGATGAATAGTTCCATCCCCTAAATAATAATTAACCATAACACGATCAATAATACTTGTAGGTATCTTAAAAGGATCTATCTCAACAGGTGGTGGTTCATCTACTACCCTAACAGTGGTATTAGTTTTCCCAAACAGAAAACCAAGTGGGTTATCCATATTGGAAACAAAGTAACAAATAGAAATAAAAAAATACTCATAGTAGAAGTTTCCTTTACCAGTTCCACTCTTCAATAGCGCTCCACTCCCCGGCAACGGCGCCAGAAAATAGTCTTGATGACCCACAAGTATAGGGGGTGTATCGTAGTACTTTTGATAAATAGGAGTTTCGATCCCAACAAGGAGCAGAAGGTGTTTACTAGTGGTATGGAGCAGGAAATCTCTGTAAATACTTAGCAAACGGATTTTTAGGGGTTTTCTGATAAAGCAAAGAAATAAAGTGCAAGTAATAAAGACAACAAACAATTGCAGCAAGTGGCCCAATCCTTTCTTAGCAAAGGACAAGCCGATGGAAATACTAATGAGGACCAAACGTTCTCGAGGACACATGGGAATTCTGTCAAGTGCTTTTGCTTCAAATAGCTAAGTAGTCTTCTTTGGTTTTGTAAGTGTTGTGAAAGCAATTAAGGTATAAACCTAACCACAACCTTAAACTCTGAGATTCTACGCTCCCTTGTGCAATGGTTTCCTTATGGGGGTTCAGGTTTCTGTCACTCGGCAACCACACAATTAGTAGCCAAATACACAATGAATTCCCCTAGGCCCATAGATGGTGAATTATCATGTAGTCGACATTCACATGACACCACACCACAACTTAAATACTAAACCATTGAATAATATCTGAACACAAATCCACTACTAACAACATGACTTCTCCCATGTCCTCAAGAACTAAACGAACTACTCACAAGACATCATATGAATCAAGATAAAAGATGATATGGTGATGGATAACAATCTGAACATAAATAATAATCCAATGGTTCCACCTCACAAGCATCAACTACAATAGTAATCAACACCGAGAAAGTTTCCCCTAAGAACTATGCAAGATTCAACACAATTGTTACAGCGGGATGAAGTGGTGATGATGGTGCTGGTGGAGATGATGGTGTGGATGATGATGATCCCGATGAAGTCTAGCTTGATGATGGTGTTGATGGCGACGATCTCCCCTCTCTGGGAAGGAATTTCCCCGGTAGAAATCTGTCTGCCGGAGAGCTCTTTCTCTCTCGATGTTTTCCGCCCTGTAGAGGCGGCGGAATCTTTCTGTGGTCGCTCTATCCTGTATTAGGGTTTCGAGGAGAAGATATAGGTGAGAGGGTGGAGCCAGAGGTGGGCCAGGTGGGCCACACCCCCTGTAGGCGCGGCCTAGGGGTGGCCCGTGCCTGGGTGTGTGTGTGCCCGCTATGGCCCATCTTCGCCCCCCCCTTCTGGCATTCTTCGTCTTATGGGAAAATAGGATTTTCCATAGTTTTTCTGGTATTTTTCTGATCTTCGCGAAATTGCATCAAAACACCGCTTTTTCCATCAGAATCCTGACTCCGGCAGTTCATCCTCCAAGAATCATCCAACATGCAAAAGATGAAAAGACATGAGTAACACCTCTTAATATGAAATATATCAATGAATAGAGGAAAATTATGATATAGAATGGTGATGCAAATTGGACGTATCAATGCCCATAATGACCACCTATGTACTCAATGATATTTGTCGTTGAACCCTAAACACCGTGTCTTATTCCTTTTGTCTCCGCGATACTGTATTAACCGAGGTTTTGATCAAGTGACATCCCCATGTCAGTGTTCAACCCTATTATCAATAATACCTTCTTTATTTGATCCAATAAGTGATATCCCCATGACCTAGTCGCACACTGTGCAACTTATGGGTATAACTTATCCATGTGGGCCCAGAATATCCTCCGTCATGCGGATCGACAAATCCTGCTCTTGACGCAGAATCCTCAACCTGTTTCCTCCGGATACCCAATGACACCTTTATGATCAGCATTTCATCGAGTGATGTTATGTGCCATGAAAGCAACCTCGGGAGAGAGTGATTTGATATGGTCTCACGGTCTAAGAAAAGAGTCACTATGTTTCCTAATTATCGTAACCTGAACTCTGTGACATGATCGTGATATGGTGCTATAGATAGGGTATGTTCATCATCTCATTCCCCAGTGAAATGACCTCATTGTCAATTAGGGGCCGAGGCACCATCATGATCAGGAAACCTTTGATCATCCGTTGACCAATAAACCAATGACTAGAGTTTCACTAGGAACTACTTTTTGTTTGTATATCACACGTGTATTGATGTTTCCCTATCAATATAGTTATAACATGATATAAAACTTAATCATAAAATTTATGAAATATGCCATCTAATATTTGACTCTAGGGCATATTCCCTTCAGTCTCCCACTTGCACTAGAGTACAAATAAACTAGCTGCATTCGTTATCCAATCATCAATACCATACTCCTTGGTGCTTCTGATTATGCTTGCTCATGGAAGAGTTCTAAGTCTAAGAAATGAACATTTTAGTCCTTGTGTATCCTTTGCAACTTATTAATATCATCCTACATGACACTAATACCTTTTATCATCTCCATGATAAATTCTTATGCATGTATAATGCTTTGGAAATACAATGGGGTTATTCAAGTTCCATGCTACATATTACAGGGCGGCCGTGGACCCTGAAAGTAGCACGTTGGCATCGGCGACGTTGAATGTTCTAGCAGGCCAGGGATTCTCCTGGTACAGTCTTCTTCTTCTTCTTCTTCTCTTTTTTCTTCTTCTTCTAGGATTGGGCCACTTGCTGCAGTGGCACAATCCTTATATTACTTGCACTAGTTTATCGTGTTGAATTGGGAAAAAGCCTATATTGCTCTGAAATTGGAATTAGGACTGTGTGATGACCCACAAGTATAGGGGGTGTATGGTAGTACTTTCGATAAATAGGAGTGTTGATCCCAACGAGGAGCAGAAGGTGTTGACTAGTGGTATGGAGCAGGAAATCTTTGTAAATACTTAGCAAACGAATTTTTAGGGGTTTTCTAATAAAGCAACAAAACAAATTGCAAGTAATAAAGACAACGAGCAACTACAGCAAGTGGCCCAATCCTTTCTTAGCAAAGGACAAGCCAGTGGAAATACTTATAAGGACCAAACGTTCTCGAGGACACACGGGAATTCTGTCAAGCGCTTTCGCTTCAAATAGCTGATTACCTTTCTTTGGTGTTGTAAGTGTTGTGTGGGTGAACCTGTGCTAATGTACCGACCTCACTTGGACTAATACATACTTGTGATTAACCCCCTGCAAGAATCCGCAACTACAGGGAAGCAATTAAGATATAAACCTAACCATAGCCTTAAACTCTGAGATCCTACGCTCCCTTGTGCAATGTTATCCTAATGGGGGTTCAGGTTTCTGTCACTCCAGCAACCTCATAATTAGTATCCAAATACACAATGCATTCCCCTAGGCCCATAAATGGTGAAGCATCATGTAGTCGACGTTCACATGACACCACTAGAAGAATAGCACCACAACTTAAATACTAAAGCATTGAATAATATCTCAACACAAATCAACTACTAACAACATGACTTCTCCCATGTCCTCAAGAACTAAATGAACTACTCACAAGAAATCATATGGATCAAGATCAAAGATGATATGGTGATGGATAACAATCTGAACATAAACAATAATCCAATGGTTCCACTCACAAGCATCAACCACAATAGTAATCAACAACGAGAAAGTTTCCCCTAAGAACTAATGCAAGATTGATGCAACGCTGAGTTGATGTAGGAGCGCTTCATTGGGAACCCCAAGAGCAAGGTGTGAAGCAGCACAACATCAAGTTTTCCCTCAGTAAGAAACCGAGGTTATCGAATCAGTAGGAGGAAGGAAACATCACACAGGTGTTGCAAGCAACGCGGAGACCTGCACAACACAAACTCAAGGCTTTGCCCCAACGAATCATTGAGGTTGTCAAGCTCACCGGTTTGCTGTAACAAAGGATTAAACGTATGGTGTGGAAGTTAATGGTGGTTTGCAACAAGTAGACAGTAACAGTGAAAGATGTATCAATGGTAAAGATTGGACTGGGGTCCATAGTTCACTAGAGGTGCTCTCCTTAGATAAACAACATGGCATGAAGGGTAAAAAATTACAGCGGAGCAATTGACAGGAACTGAGCAAGGCATAACAATGCAATTACTAGTTAGAAAGATCCTATGAGGTTGATTGGGCAATACAACAAGATACATAGACCGCCATCCAACTGCATCTATAACTAGAAGTCCACCTTCAGGTTATCATACGAACCTCCTCCAGTATTAAGTTGCAAGCAACAGACAACTGATTTAAGCAAAGTGTGTAAGGTAAATAGTCCACATGTTCCATGAACAAGAGACCGTTGTTTTCTCCCTAGTAGCAACAACACATCTACAACCTAAGAGATTTATGTCACTTCCCTTGGAAACTAGAGGCATGAACCCGTGCCTGGGGTGGGTCTAGCCCCCCTGGATCTCCTCCGGACTTCTTGTTCCCCACGGCAAGAAATTGAATTTGACGTCTGTCCCGTCCAATTCCGAGAATATTTATTTACTAACTTTTCTGAAACCAAAAACAACAGAAAACAGGCACCTGGCACTATTGCAACTTGTTAATAGGTTAGTACCAAAAAAATGTAAAAAGCACCTCAAAGTGTGGACAAGTAAAGCAAAGTAGATACTAAACAAGCATGGAGCATCAAAAATTATAGATACGTTTCCAACGTATCAACATCCCCAAGCTTAACTCCTGCTCGTCCTCGAGTAGGTAAGTGATAAACAGAATAATTTTTGAGGTGAAATGCACCCTCACAATAAAGATCCAACCATTTGCAAGCATTGAAAGCTGGGATCAAAGAACTCTAAACATGTACATGAAAGATGGAGTTCTAACAATAGGACATAGTAACTATGGATGCAACATGACAAGGTACAAACAAAGATCATGAATAACATGCATTAAAAAACATTTGTTTGTTTCACATACAGAAAACATAGCATAGTGGTAATCAGCTTGTCTCTCATAGAGTAGCAATATAATGCATATGACACCTTCAAAGTTCACAAGGGTGACTAGAAACAAATAATACAAGAACAAGTAATATCACAATATGCATCAATTAATAAGCTTTGGAACACTGCACACAGAATGACAACTATGCTCTCTTAATGGTGCCTAAAGGTAAAAGGTGGAGACTCAATAATGGTGGAAGAAAGGCCTTTTGTAAAGGAAGCAGGGATTACAAGTTTCAAAACGAGCTTCCAAAAATTATGGTACTTGTTAGCTTTCAGCCCTCATTGCCCCTATCATAAGCATCTTGAAGTGGTTAAAGTTAAAGTGGCAAAGCTGGAGTATATGCTTGACGAAGTATAAGTTGGAAATCTCATGCCCCTTGAATACTAGGGCCACACCTCATGCATACTCAACTTTGGGTCCAGGTAAGTTCTTGTCACTGTAAGTATTTGCATATCATTGAGAACCGCCAATGGGGTACCCCTTGCACATGGTACAGGAGCTTTCCCATAACCAAAATGACAAGGCAAGCAGACAATGAGCATCTCAGCAATCTTTTTATTTACCATATGCATAACTTTTTATTGAGGATGCTTCATAGATAGCTCATTATGGTGATGCTGCAAGTTTCCACCATGATTAGGCATGGCTTAGGCTAGCGGCCCAGGAGTTTCTCTAACCAGAATACAAACTCCATGGACTTACAAGTTCCCTCTTTATTTCACACCGGTGACATCCATAGACAAAAGAACATGATATCAACTTAGTACAAAGTACAAGTGAAATGTTGAAAACATTCCCCGTGATAGCACGGTTCTGCTAATTCCAACTTATAAGTGCAAGCATATACAACAAAGTTGTCACAATGGTTCAAGTTTATTAGGGACAAAGAATAAAAAGTGTTCCATCAAGTTCGTGAGGGCTTTAATCACCAAGTTTTCACATAACAAAAATAGTTTTTAATTGGAAGATAGTAGAAACCGGGAATATACTTGGAATGGTGTAACACATCATGCATAGGAGTTTATAGTGGACACTTTGGAATAGCTTGGTTTGTTGGGAGTTGGAAGCATGAATAGAACTTACTCATACAAGTGGAGGCTAGCAAAGGACTGGGAGCAACCAACTAAGAGAGCAATAATGGCCAAAATCATGCAGTGCAACAAAGCATACTAATCAAAGAAAAGAGTGGTACTACAAGTCAAGGACTAAATGATCATAGAGGCTAATGTTGACTCGTGAGAGTCATAACATGGTGTAAGCATGTGCCAAGTCAACCCAAGCAAAACATCAAAGGAGAATATCACAATACTATGCTTTTGCATGCTAAAACAATGCATAATTTCTTCAAGGCACACTAAGCAATCCCAATTGTTTGGAACAAGACATGCTACAGAAATAATCACTAAGCATAAAGTCAAAACAACACCTAGCATGTCATGCTAAAGTCTAAGTCACAGTCAATGCAAGCTCCTCTTGCACCTTAAGCAAGAACTTACTACTCCTTTCCAAACACCAAGCAACCTTATTTGCAAAACAACACAGCGAGAACGGGGGTCCAAACTACTTTATTTAAGCAAACTAAACAACCTAAGCAAAGCAAACGAAAACTAAGACGCTCCAAGAACAACACAACTCTGCATGAAACAATAAAAACAAAGTGTCTAGGCAGACCTGAGCTTTTTATTGATGAAGAAGGGGATGCCTTGGGCATCCCCAAGATTTTAATCTTGTACCTCTTGTATATTTCTTGGGGTGACACCATGGTGGCATTCCCAAGCTTGAGCTTTTGTCCATTCTTCATCTCATTACATCATTCTCTCTCTACAACTGAATTTTTTTCCTTCACACAAAACTTCACACAATCTTCCTTAGCAACATTAGCTTATTCAAAAGATATTAGACCACTGCCAAAGCTTTAGAACAGCAAGGCTTTGCACTAAAAATACAAGCTACTGTATTAACTCCTTCAAAAAGCTCAATTTACCTAAAGAGAACTCAAGAAGGAATCAATAAGGAGCAAATGCAAATAATGGCAGAAATCTGTCAAAACAGACCAGCAGGTAGAAACCGATTTTTTCGAACATCGTCTGTTGCTCAAATCAAAAAGTGTTGAACTAACGAAAGTTATCTAACATACTGGGGGATTTATTCGTAAATTGTGAGCTCAATCCAAGTTACAGAGCCTCCTCACGAATTTTGTTTGGTGGAGGACAGAAATCTGTTTCGGGACAGCAACTTCCCAAATCTTACTTCCCTCTTATTAGAGGTCATTCTTGGCACAAAAAGCAAACAAAAAGGATAAGTAGAGGTTATTACAGAAGTAATAAGTTCCAAGACTCAAGGAAACTCTTGGGTTATCTCCCAACAAGTACTTTTTTTAACGCCTTTAAGTTAGGCACAAGAAGCAAGAAGAATCAAGTATTTTCAAATGAAGAGGCATTAACATCAAATCTTGCTTTCAAAGGAGGAGCAAAAAGCAAATTCTCTTTCCTCATAGGGAAGTATTCAATACCTTTCTTTAATGGAAAATGATATTTAATGGTGCCTTCTTTCATATCAATGATGGCACCAACTGTTCTAAGAAAAGGTCTTCCCAAAGTAATAGGACAAGAAGCATTGTATTCAACATCCAAAACATAGAAATCCACAGGGACATAAGCATTGTTAACCATGATGAGAACATCATTAATACTCCCCATGAGTTTCTTCTTAGCATTAACATTGAGTGGGAGATCTAAATAACAATATTCCAAAGGTGGCAAATCAAGCATTTCATAAATCTTCCTAGGCATAATAGAGACACTAGAACCAATATCACATGAAGCTTTGAGATCAAAGTCATTCATTTGCATATTAATAATGGGTTCCCAACTATCTTCTACTTTCCTAGGAATAGAAGCTTTGTGTTTTAGCTTCTCTTCCTTAATCTTAACAAGAGCATCTGTAATGTGTTTGGTGAAAGCAACATGCATATCACTAGCATCAGGACTTCTAGCAAGCTTTTGCAAGAACATAATCACTTCAGAAATATTGCAACCATCAATATCAAAGTCAAACTTAGCATCACTAGTGGTAGGCATAGTAGGAGGAGGAATAGGGGCTACTTGTGGTTTAGTGGTGATAGTGCACACACTATTGTTTCTATCAATTTCTGCTGCCCTTTCCCACTTAGCATGAAGTTGAGCTAACAGCCTAACATTTTCATCAATAGTAACTTGTATGGCATGAGCAGTAGCAAAGGTGTTTTCCATAGTTTCAGGTTTATCATCCATTTTATTAACCAAGGAAGTTTGAGCTTCAGACAAAGAGGATATATTTTTCTCAATAGTTAAAAGCTTTTCCTCTATTGTCTTATTGAAAGTGGTTTGTTTACTAATAAAGTCCTTGAGCATGACTTCAAGTTCAGAGGGGGCACTTCTAGCATTATTGTAAGAGCTTCCATAGGAATTGCCATAATTAGGAGGATAAGACCTATAATTATTGTTGCTACAAAAATTATTCCTATAGGCATTGTTGTTGAAATTGTTGTTTCTAATGAAGTTCACATCAACTTGCTCTTCTTGAGCAACCACAAGAGGCTAAGGGAACACTATTAGGATCTGGAGGAGCTTTCCCATTAACAAGCATAGCCATAATAACATCAATATTTTCACTCAAAGAGGAAGTTTCCTCAACAGAATTTACCTTCTTACCATGTGGAGCTCTATCAACATGCCATTCAGAGTAGTTAACCATCATATTATCAAGGAGCCTTGTTGCAGCACCCAAAGTGAGGCCCATGAAGGTACCTCCAGCAGGAGAATCCAACAGGTTTCTTGAGGAGAAGTTCAAACCTGCATAAAAGTCTGGATAATCATCCAAGCAGTGAGTCCATGAGTAGGGCAATTTTTAACCAAATATTTCATTCTTTCCCAAGCTGGAGCAATATGTTCACTATCAAGTTGTTTAAATTTCATAATATCACTTCTCATAGATATAATCTTAGCAGGAGGATAATACTTTCCAATAAAAGCATCTTTGCACTTAGTCCAAGAATCAATACTATTTTTAGGCAAAGAAAGCAACCATTCTTTAGCTTTTCCCCTCAAGGAGAAAGGAAAAAGCTTGAGCTTAATAATATCTCCATCTACATCCTTATACTTTTGAATTTCACAAATTTCAACAAAGCTGTTAAGATGGGCAGCAGGATCAACAGAACTAGCACCAGAAAATTGCTCTCTCATCACAAGATTCAACAAAGCAGGCTTAATTTCATAAAATGTAGCATCAGGAGTAGGTGGAGCAATAGGAGTGCTTAGGAAATCATTGTTGTTGGTGCTAGTGAAATCACACAACCTGGTGTTCTCAGCGGAGTTCATTTTGGCAAAGGTGGGCAAGCCAAAAACAGCAGCAACAGCTAGAGCAAGAGCTATTTTTTTGTGTTTTTGAATAAGGCAAGCAAACCAAACTAGACTAATTTTTTTTTGGGGGTTTTTTAAAAGAGGTAAACAAAAACAAGCAAAAGAAAAAAAGCAAACTAAAAACAAAGTAAAGAGAAAGGAAGTGAAGGACTCCCCTAGTAAAGACGTCCTTAGCCTCCCCGGCAACGGCGCCAGAAAATCTTGATGCAATGCTGAGTTGATGTAGGAGCGCTTTGTTGGGAACCCCAAGAGAAAGGTGTGAAGCAGCACAGCAGCAAGTTTTCCCTCAGTAAGAAACCGAGGTTATCGAACCAGTAGGAGGAAGGAAACGTCACACAGGTGTTGCAAGCAACACGGATACCTGCACAACACAAACTCAAGACTTTGCCCCAGTGAATCAGTGAGGTTATCAAGCTCACCGGTTTGCTGTAAGAAAGGATTAAATGTATGGTGTGGAAGGTAATGGTGGTTTGCAGCAAGTAAACAGTAACAGTGGAAGATGTATCAGTGGTAAAGATTGGACCGGGGTCCATAGTTCACTAGAGGTGCTCTCCTTAGATAAACAACATGGCATGAAGGGTAAACAAATTACAACAGAGCAATTGACAGGAACTGAGCAAGGCATAACAATTGCAGTTATTAGTCAGAAATATCCTATGAGGTTGACTAGACAATACAACAACAACTGCATCTATGACTAGAACTCCACCTTCAGGTTATTATACGAACCCCTTCCAGTATTAAGTTGCAAGAAACAGACAACTGCTTTAAGAAAAGTGTGTAAGGTAAACAGTCCACATGTTCCATGGACAAGAGACCATTGTTTTCTCCCTATTAGCAACAACACATCTATAACCGAAGAGATTTCTGTCACTTCCCTTGGAAACTAGAGGCATGAACCCACTATCGAGCATAAATACCCCCTCTTGGAGTCACTCGCAACTACTTGGCCAAGATAGCTACTAACAACGGAGAGCATGCAAGATCACAAACAACACAGACATGATAGAATCATAAAGATAAAACCATTAACAAAACCAACATAATAATCTCAATATCCATCGGATCCCCGCAAACACAACATGCATGATTACAAATAGATTAGATCTTGATCATGAACGGAGCTCACAAGATCTATACATGAAAGCACAAAGGAGGAGATACAACCATCTAGCTACTACATGGACCCATATTCCAAGGTGGAACTACTCACGCATCATACCGGAGAGAAGGCCTCCGGGATGACCTCCCCTCCGGCAGGGGGCCGAGAAGAACTTCAGATCCCCTCGATCTAGGGACGATGGTGGCGGCGGATACAGACGGTTTCATGGAGATTTGATTGGGTCCCCAGGGTTTCTACATCGGGGGATTCTTATAGGCGAAGGGGGAGACCGAGGTGGACGCCAGGGCAGGCAAACCCTAGCTAGGTGCGAGCTAGGGCCTACCCGCGCCTAGGGTGGGTCTAGCCCCCCTGGCTGGCCTCCCGGGATCTCCTCTGGACTTCTTGTTCCCCACAGAAAGTAATTGACTTTGTCCTTTGTCCCGTCAAATTTCGAGAATATTTGTTTACTAACTTTTATGAAACCAAAAACAGCAGAAAACAGACATCTGGCTCTGTTGCAACTTGTTAATAGGTTAGTACCAGAAAACATGTAAAAAGCACCTCAAAGTGTGGACAAGTAAAGCAAAGTAGATACTAAACAAGCATGGAGCATCAAAAATTATAGATACGTTTCCAACGTATCACTTCACAGAAGACAATGTGCTCATCCTCTATATTTCTAGTGACAAGATCTTTCACAATAGCTACCACATGCTCAATATTTATTTGCTCATCGGGTTCCACAGTTTTCTTTGCACTTTTGCTAACCACATTAGCTACGATAGAATGTTCCTTTACCTTAGCAGGAAAAGGGATTTTCTCAACATAAGGTTCAGGCAAAATAGGATCAACAATACAAACTTCTATGCTAGCAGGAACATGGGTAACAATGTCTTTATAAGGAGCATGGTACTTGTCCCACTCTTTCTTGGAAATTCCAATGTAAGAGGCAAAGTCCTTAAAACACTTTGCAAGGACTTGAGAATCAAGACCAAACTCATTACTAATATCACGGAAGTCATCAGTTCCCATAAAAGATTTTATACATTCATAATCATAGTTTATACCTGACTTTCTTCCTTTGTCGTTCTCCCAAGCTTCAGTGTTCTCTTGAATACGGTCTAGGAGATCCCATTTAGCTTCTTCCTTCATATGTGTGAATGATCCAGCACAAGAAGCATCTAGTAAATCTTTATCATGAAGAGAAAGCCTTGCATAAAAGTTATTGATAATAATATTGTTAGGGAGTTCACGAATATGACATTTAAGCATTAGTAACTTCAATCTCCCCCAAGCTTGAGCTGTACTCTCTCCATCACGAGGCCAAAATTTATATATCAGATTCCTATCCTTATGAATCTCACTGGGAGGATAGAATTTAGAATAAAAGAGAGATGACATTTCCTCCCATTCCATGGATTGTCCATTCTTCAGCAGCTTATACCATTCTTTAGCTCTCCCTTTCAAGGATATAGAGAGTAACTTCTTCTTCACCTGTTCAGTTGTGATACCTGCACACTTAAACAACCCGCATAATTCATGGATAAAAAGCAAATGATCACCAGGATGGACAGTTCCATCCCCAAAATAATAATTATCCATAACACGATCAACAATACTTGTAGGTATCTCAAAAGGATCTATCTCCATAGGCGGTGGTTCATCTACTACCCTAACAGTGGTAGTAGTTTTCCCAAACAGAAAACCAAGTGGGTTATCCATATTGAACAAAATAACAAACAGAAATAAAAACAATACTCACAGTAGAAATTTGATTTACCAGTTCCACTCTTCAATAGCGCTTCACTCCCTGGCAATGGCGCCAGAAAATAGTCTTGATGACCCACAAGTATATGGGGTGTATCGTAGTACTTTCGATAAATAGGAGTGTCGATCCCAACGAGGAGCAGAAGGTGTTGACTAGTGGTATGGAGTAGGAAATCTTAGTAAATACTTATGTCAAGTGCTTTCGCTTCAAATAGTTGAGTACCTTTCTTTGGTGTTGTAAGTGTTGTGTGTGTGAATCTATGCTAATGTACCGACCTTACTTGGACTAACACATACTTGTGATTAAACCCCCTGCAAGCATCCGCAACTACAGGAAAGCAATTAAGATATAAACCTAACCACAGCCTTAAACTCTGAGATCCTACGCTCCCTTGTGCAATGGTGTCCTAATGGGGGTTCAGGTTTCTGTCACTCTGGCAACCCCACAATTAGTAGCCAAATACACAATGAATTCCCTAGGCCCATAAATGGTGAAGTATCATGTAGTCGACGTTCACATGACACCACTAGAAGAATAGCACCACAACTTAAATACTAAACCATTGAATAATATCTCAATACAAATCCACTACTAACAACATGACTTCTCCCATGTACTCAAGAACTAAACAAACTACTCACAAGACATCATATGGATCAAGATCAAAGATGATATGGTGATGGATAACAATCTGAACATAAACAATAATCCAATGGTTCCACTCACAAGCATCAACTACAATAGTAATCAACACCGGGAAAGTTTCCCCTAAGAACTAATGCAAGATACAATACAATTGTTACAGCGGGATGGAGTGGTGATGATGGTGCTGGTGGAGATGATGGTGTGGATGATGATGATGATCCCAATGAAGTCTAGCTTGACGGTGGTGTTGATGGTGTTGGGGATATGCTTTATGGGTATCCTCATAGCATGTCTCCTATCCGGATAACCCGGGTGGCCCACAGTTGGTAGCATGGCCCATGGCCTGCTGGACGGCCTAGTTAGATGGATCCAGAAGGGAGGCCCATGCCGGATAAAGGAAGGCTACGGAGGAGCCACCGACGTACCCAGAGCCTTGGAGCGCAAGACACGTTAGACTGATTGTATACTGTTTAGGACTCTGTAGCCTGTCCGGCTAGGACTTTCCCTGTAACCCTAGGACCCAACGACTATATAAGTCGGGCCTATGGGAGTCTTTAGGGCAACCAATTAACTCATACCTCGCACAGCGAACCGATCCCTGTAACTCGGCGTATTGCCATTATAGTGATTTATAGCAGGAGTAGGATTCCGCCACCGTTGTGGGATCTGAACCTCGGTAAGTTGTGTTACCTCATACCCGTCAACCGTCCGCCTTACCCCACGTCTCTAAACACGCACTGTGAGGACCCCTCCATGGCATACTCGTCGGCAATACCACGACAGTTGGCGCCCACCATGGGGCAAGTGGCACTTCAGGCTCTACAGCGGGCGAGGTCCAAGATATTCGCGGGAATCGGCAAAACCGTAGCCATCGGTCGCGTTCTCTTCTCCGACAATGTTCCGATCGTACCTCCCGACGAGTTCTGGATCCCAACGAAGACGAACCCTATGCGATGCTCGATCTTCCCTATCAGAGACATCCACCTCTTCATCGGCGAAACCGACTCGGGCACTAGTTCCCTGGGAGTCGGAGGAACGTCAAGACCTGCACGGACCGCCTACGGGTAGGATACGTTCGCGTAAGGATCAATGTCGGATCTCTCTTCAGAGTTTGCCGGCAAAGATCGGAAAAATTCAAGGCCCACCCAAACCGCCCCGGTGCAGGATATAATGGTGGATGATCGCAGCAAGTCCGCCGGCTTTGCTCATGTGTCTGGACAACAGAGATCCATGTTCGTCGGAGTGGTGACCATCTTTGATCTGGCACGTTGCATGTAGAGAGAGGGTGAAAACCCCCCGCGATTACCTAGCCAGGTGGCTCCGTATATGGGCCAATCTAGAGCATTACCCCAACGATGATTCCATGTATCACTTTGTGGAAGGACTGGACCAGGGTACGCTTCTCCGACATACGCTAAGGCGGCAGCAGGCTTCAGGATGCCTCACTTTATAAAGCATGGTGAACACCGTCAACAACTACGCGGAGGCTGAGGAGGCAGCTCAGACAACTCTTGTGCTCCTTGACTGAGCCCCTCCGTCTCAGCCACCGCCACCGCCACCTCCGGTCGTCGTCGCTGCAGCTGCACCACCACCACCAGTCATCATCGCTGTTGTTGCACCACCATCGCCCAATCATAGAGGAAGCCCTGGCACCCTCTGACTCCGTGCTTGATGCGCTCTATGCCGACATCAGCGCTGACTCAGAGGAGATAGATTTCAGCCCGGAGGAGCTAGACTCTGCCATGCAGGAGATGGAGGAGGATTACAAACGTGACGAGCAGGCCAACAACGCCGTCATGTCCAGAGAGGTGGTCGTCGCCATTGGGACGGCGATGGATGAAGATCAACCCGGACGAGCTCCGCCCACAGCTCTGGACAAGGGGAAGGAACCACCTGTTGCTGCCGACAATGATCGCGCAAAGGTCATGCCCCCTCAGGATAACCTAGTGCAGCAGCCGCAGGAACTCGTCACCGGTCCGAGTAACAACAACACCGCAAACCCGCCGCTTCCAGCATCTATGTTTGATGCTGCCCAAATCACTCCAGCTGATAGAGTGATGTACGACAACCTACTCGTCGAGCCCATGACCGTGGACCATATACGAAACATAGTCCAGCTTGATGAGAAGCACCAGCAGCTGCTGGAGGAAGCGCAGGCCATCACGGAGCAAGGCGCTAAGCTAGATCGAGATCTGGCCAATGCGCAGAAGTCAATAGAGAAAGCTAGATCCATGGAGGCCGAGTACAAGACTCTGCTCCAGCAGCAGAAGGCTAAGAAAGCTCTGGCTCGCGTCATCAACGATCCTGGTGTACGGCAAAACCTAGGATGGGCTCCCTCAAAGCTGGCACAAGCCAAATCATACATTCACAGTGAAGGCAGACAGGTGATGCCCACCCCTCTTCTCAACCTCGCCGTCGCGAAAACCCTTCTGGAGCAGGATAGATCACCCGCGGCCGTGGACCAGGTCTATGACCTTGTGGCCAAGGTGGTGAAACAGCAGGAAAAAGCCACCTCTCAGAGGCTTGAGTCTGACCCAGCGTTTTGCCAGTCTAGCCAGTCTAAGCCGCCAACGGACAGATCTCCTCATGATGTCGGGTCCCAGACGGGTTCGTTAGAATGAAGACAGAGGGATGCACGCAACAGGAAGGATGCTATACCCATATCCTCCGACCATGGAGGCAAGGCTCAACCTCTTCGCCCATCTCCACCACCCCGCTCTCCCCGACATCGCGAAGACCCCAAGGCTCACCGTCGTACGGATATGCCTCCGCCAAGGCAGAGCGGCATCGTCATCCATGACAACATGGAGCAGACCCGTTATGACGGAGAGCGCAACCAAGGACACAATAGCAGGTCGCGTCATGACCCTCCACGCCTGACAATCAACAGCGACAAGCGTGAGGCGTCGCAGGAGGGTAACAACAAGAAGGCTAACCCACCGCCACCTCCGCCTCCATCGCCCCCTAGCAACCACCATGGCGGAGGAGGCCCGCGTCGTTCACGCAGCCCATCCCCTGATGGAAAGAAGAAGAAAAGAAGCCTGGAGCCATACGACGCACGTTCACGGTTGGACAAGATTCACGAGGCCCGGGAAGGACAATACTTGGGACCATGTTGTTTCGGACATGTAATACGGACCGCAACTTACCCCAAGGGTTTCCAGATTGACAAGACCATCAAGCCCTATGACGGCACCGCCAAGCCAGCTACATGGTTGCAGGATTACGGCAACGCGGTGGAGATCGCCGGGGGTAACCCCAACATCGCCGTCAAGTACCTCTCATTGATGTTGGTGGACACGGCCCGACAATGGATTGATGACTTGCCGGAGAAATCCATCTGCAACTGGTTGGACATGCAAGAAGCATTCACCAAGAACTTCGAGGGTAAGTATAAGCGTCCCTGTACTGTTGGCGATCTACAGTGGTGCGTGCAGGAGAAAGACGAGTCATCTCGCGCCTACCTCTCTCACTGGTTGGATATGAAGAATTCCTACGCAGGAGTGCACACTCAGACCGCCATGGCCGCCTTCATCAATGGATTGGAGAAATGTACGTTGCTCCGACATAAGTTGAAGCATTTGCAGGACAATCACCGGCTAGATCTCAACCAGATGATCCAGCTGGATAGTGAGTTCCCAGCTGCCGACGACGATGCTCGCGGCTCCCTGCCGGCAACGGTCGTTCCAACTCAAGCTAGGAGGAACAACAGCACCAAACGGAAGAGCCCGCCAGAATAAAAGCAAACCTCCGACATGGTCACCATGACATTTGCAGGACGAGGTGATGGCAGACATAATGGCTGAGGACAGGGGGCTGGTCATGGGCAACAGCGAGGAAGTGAAACTACCTCGGCAGTTCTCCGCGTTCCCCAAACCTACAAGGAGTACCGCGATATGCCGTGCCTTGTACACCTCGACGCCAACAGCAAGTCCAGTCACACCAATCGCCATTGCAAGTTCGTTAACGATCTCAAGGAGGACCCGGAGTCCGGCTACAAACAAAGTCGGAAGAACAGACCATGAGGCAAGGGCAAGGGGAAGAAGAAGGAAGAGGATTCCAAGGATTCAAGTGACATGGATGAGGATGTTGACCCCAAGCACGCTGCCAAGAGCGATGGCAAGGGAACCCCTTCAAGAAGAAGGCGGTCGTTTTCCACACTTTCCTTGGCACCCCCACTATCCGACAATAGAAGACCTCTATGAGGATACTGATGGCCACTACCCCAGTTCCCCAGTACCTGCGCTGGTCAGAGATTCCAATCACTTGGGACAGGAAGGATCACCCAGACCTCATCCCTACGGAGAACCAGTACGCCATGGTCATCAACCCCCTGATTGGCGGCAATGAGTTCACCAAATGTATGGTGGATAGTGGAAGCAGCATCAACATGATGTACCTGGATACACTGCACAAGATGAACTTGACGGAGGCTAACCTAAAGCGGACCAGCACCATCTTCCACGACGTAGTTCCTGGTCATGAGGCTCGGTCCCTTGGGTGCATCACACTTCAGGTCGCTTTTGGCGATGTTAATAATTACTGCCAAAAACGCATGACCTTTGAGGTGGTCCCCTTCAAGAGCGTGTACCACGTCATATTCGGCCGTGACATCTTCCACGCCTTTATGGCCAAGCCATGCTTCATTTACAACAAGATCAAGATACCCGGACCAAACGGTGTCATCATCGTATCCGGAAGCTTTACCAAGGCAAGGGACTACGAGATTGGAGAAGCACCCTTTGCAGAAGTTGTCCTCTACAACGAAGAATTCAAGGAGATCCAGATACCTCGGAGATGCCGACGCCGAAGAAGCAGATTTCTGACTCCGCCCCAGCATTCAAGGCTGCCATCGAAACCAAGCTGGTGGAACTTATGGTAGGCGATGCCTCCAAGACCAGAGCCATTGGGACGAACCTGGATCCCAAATAGGAAAGCGCGCTCGTCGAGTTCCTCCGTGAGAATAGGGACATCTTTGCCTGGCAACCTGCCGACATGAAAGGTGTACCTACGGAACTTGCTGAAGCACAGCTTGAATATTGATCCAAAATGCAAACTAGTGAAACAAGCTCTATGACGCTTCAGAGACGAGAAGAGACGCGCTATAGGCAAGGAGATAACTAGGTTACTTAAGGCTAGTTTTATCTAAGAAGTCCTTCACACCCGATGGGTGGCCAATCCTGTACTTGTCCCCAAAAAGGGAACCAAAGAATTAAGAATGTGCGTTGATTACACTGGCTTGAACAAAGCGTGTCCCAAAGATCCGTTTGCTTTGCCTCGCATTGACCAAGTCATTGACTCGACGGCTGGCTCGGAGCTTTTGTGTTTTCTCGATGCATACTCAGGATACCACCAGATTAAGATGAGGAAGTCAGACCAATTGGACACTTCTTTTACCACACCTTACGACATGTTTTGCTACGTCACGATGCCCTTTGGGCTGAAAAACGCAGGTGCTACGTACCAACGGACAATACAACGTTGCCTACACGATCAAATTGGTCGAAACGTTCACGCCTATGTGGATGATATAGCGGTGATGTCTAAAAAGTCAAATGACTTAATATCCGACTTAAAAGAAACCTTTGATAATCTCCAGAAATACAACATGATGCTTAACCCTAAGAAGTGTGTCTTCAGGGTTCCAGCCGGCAAGTTGTTGGGCTTCATCGTTTCCCAGCGTGGAATCGAGGTGAACTCGAAGAAGATCAAGTCCATCCTAAACATAAATCGCCCAACATGCCTAAAGGACATACAATGACTGACAGGTTGCATTGCAGCAGTTAGTCGGTTCGTCAGCCGACTTGGAGAGAAGGCTCTGCCGCTATACAAGTTGCTAAAGAAGGCGGACATATTTACATGGATGGACGAAGCAGATGCAGCACTGAAGCAGCTTAAGGAGATACTATCCTCGGCGCCTATCCTTGCAGCACTCGAGCCTATGTTAATTTACATGGCGACCACCAACCGGGTAATCAACATCGTCGTCGTGGTAGATCGGAAAGAACCAGGGCATGAGTACGGAGTTCAACGACCAGTTTACTATGTACGCAAGGTCTTGACGGAGTCCAAGCAGCGTTACCCGCACTACCAGAAGATAGCTTATGGAGTGTTCCTTGCTTCTCGGAAGCTAAGACACTACTTCCAGGAGCACCCTATCACAGTTGTGAGCAAGGCTCCACTGTCCGACATCATCAACAACAACGACGCTATAGGAAGGGTCGTGTAGTGGGGCATTGAGCTTGCCGCCTTCGAGATCACCTACAAGAGATGCGACGCTATCAAGTCACAGACCTTGGCGGATTTCATTGCAGATTGGACGGAGATGCCAGATGCTACCCCTATGCCGGAGCCAGAGTACTGGGTGATGCATTTTGACGGATCAAAGCTACTCAATGGCTCGGGGGCTGGTGTACTGCTACAGTCACCAACTGGGGAGAAGCTACACTATGTTCTGCAAATCCACTTTAAGGCTACGAACAACATGTCGGAATATGAAGCACTCATTCACGGACTACGCGTAGCCAAGGATATTGGCATCAAGCGCATAGTTTGTTGTGGAGATTCCGACTTGGTTGCCCAGTAGGTGGCTGGCACTTGGAATGCACGGAACCCTATGATGGCAGCATATCGAGACGAAGTGGATGAGATAGCCAAGAGCTTCATGGGCTACGAAGTCAAGTATGTGCCTAGGGAGAAAAACGAGGCGATTGATCTACTGTCTAAGCTTGGATCAGGGCACAAACGAATTCCGCCTGGCGTTTTCTTGGAGCATCTATGAACACCATCCGTGAAGGGAGCGAACATCGACAACCTGGATAGAGTTGACTCTTTCGTTCACACAGTGACAAAGGTCCCTCCGGCTTGGACACAACCCTTCATGGAATATCTCATACACGGAACTTTGCCTGACGACAAAGTTGAAAGATGGAAAGTAGTACGTTGAGCAAAGGGCTATACCATAATCAATGGAAAACTCTACAAAAGAAGCACCACTGGTGTGTACCTTAAGTGTGTTTCCCAGCAAGAAGGTATTGAAATCCTACATGAGACCCATCTCGGAGATTGCGGGCATCACGCCGCTCCTCGATCATTGGTCTCCAAAGCCTTCCAGCAAGGATTCTACTGGCGGACTGCGAAGTTAGACGCCGACAATCTGGTTGAGACATGCATGGGATGCCTGTATTATGCCTGACAACCCCATGTTCCAGCTGAAGAATTGCGAACAATACCAATAACTTGGCCGTTTGCAGTCTGGGGGCTAGAAATGGTTGGTCCATTATAGACGGCACCATGTGGGTTTACACATCTGCTAGTAGCAGTTGATAAATTTACCAAATGGATAGAAGCTAAACCCACTAGAAAGCTTGATGGGGCAACCGCCCTTAGGTTTGTTCGGGATATAGTGGTGAGATTTGGCCTACCACATAGCATTATCACCGACAATGGCAGCAACTTGTCACTCAGATAAGTGGAAGCTTATTGTTGGGACAAGGGCATCTGACTTGACCTAGCGTCTATGGCACACCCACAGTCCAATGTCCAAGTTGAGTGAGCCAATGTATTAATTCTGTAGGGAATCAAGCCACGTCTTGAGGCACCGCTACATAGAGCAGTTGGAGCCTGGCCGGAGGAACTACCATCTGTGCTGTGGAGTTTACGAACTACACCCAACAGACCCACCGGTTACACCCCTTACTTCATGGTATATGGAGCAGAAGCCATCTTGCCTTCCGACATCCTTCACGATTCACCAAGAGTTGCCGCCTACGACGAATATGACGCTGAAGAATCCAGACGCCTATATGTGGACCTTCTCGAGGAAGAGCGCATATTAGCATGCCAAAGATCCGCCATCTACCAGCAGAAGCTATGCAGCTACCATAGTCGCCGCGTTCAGCATCGCTCGTTTAAAGAGGGGGATCTGGTGCTCCGACTTAAGCAGAAGAAGTCACACAAATTATCCTTGCCATGGGAAGGACCGTTCATCATAAGCAAGGCGCTGCTCAATGGGTCTTACTACCTCGTTGACAATCGTGAACTTGAGGATAGACCCAACGAAGATCATAAGCGTAAGCGACGTGACCTGGATGATGACTACCCGGAGCTTGATCGGACATGGAACATAGCACAGCTATGTCCTTTTTACACTTAGCATATTTTTTATCTACCGTGTACCTCTTATATGATCCATGAAATAAAGCTCTCTGGTTCACTCATATTTCTGAGTCTTTTACCTCCTTGTTCATTTTTGGATCGTATAAAACCTTTATGCGCAAGCTTTGCATTTGCACTTGTGAAAATTACACCTACGTGCGTTAGCTTAAGTTTTCTGCTCTACACGTTCTTTGTTGTTTTTATGTGGATTCTGGACTAGTGACTTTTGGCACTTGTTGTCGGTGATTTTGTGCTTAGTTTTTTATGGTGCCATTGGGCAGCATCACCTGAGCGCATGGTTCCTACTACGAGTCTTCCGACTCATTAAAGGTCAAGCATAAAAACCAGAGTAATGGATAAGTCAACACTTGCTTAAAAAATAATTACATGCTGGAACCAAGTACTTGAGTAGGAGGAAATTACAACTATTGTTTTTCCGCCTTAAGTTAACATAGTAGTTTTTCCGCATACACCAAACCAATGGAAACAAATATTACAAAGTGTTTTTTCATTCCTCTGGCGCAGGAGACTTTGATGCAACATCGTCGGCAGCAGGAGAGCCATCGTCTTCGAAGTCGGTGGTCTTGTGGGAATCGGAGGAGCTTTGCTGGTCGCCGTCAATGATCTCTAGAGGCACGAAGACGTTGTGATCAACCAAATCGGCAACCCTAGACTCAAAACCCGCGAGCGATGACCAGATAGCCTTGTGGTTAATCTTCTGGCCTTCATCATCTACGTCGGGGAGACCTGAGGTTACCGTGGAGATGTCGGTGTTCTCATAGTGAGCCTTGACCATTGCCAGCGCCATCCTTGCGCCAGCCTGGGTACATGATGCTTTCCATCTTACAATACCCTCGGGAGCTTGACACAAGATCTCTGATTACTTCATCACAGAATCCACCGCCTTGATATTAATATTGAGGGGCTTGGCGATCTCCTTGGACTGCTTGACGACGGTGCTGATGAAGTTGCTGGCGAGGACCATGCATTCCTTTGACGGAGGAGGTGACTTGGTTAAACCAATAGGAGTTGCAATTCCGACAAGGGAGCACATGAGTTCAATAACACAAAAGTTCAAAGCACTTGGCTTACAGAAGCACAAGACGGAGAATCACTTACCAAAGATGCTCGCCTCGGCTTGCTAGAGCGTCTCCGCTATAGAGTCCCATTCTTGTCAGAGGATCTTGTATGCTTCAAGATTGCACTGATTTTGCGCGTCGGCAGCTTTCTTCTGCTCTTTCAGCATTGCAATCTCCTCCTTCAAACGGTTGATCTCCGTGTTGGCAGACTCTTGCAGGGCCGCCATGGACTCCTCGTGCATCTTCAAGGTATCAGTCCACTCCTGCTTAAGGATCTTGTTTTCGCTATCCAGCAACTCAGTGTGCTTGGATTGCTCAACAATGTCCTTGGACTTGGCAATGGTTTCTGCAAGTCGGAGAAAGAACAGTACACAGTGAGTGGTCGGAGAGAGACGGCACAAGACCAAGTCGGAGTACGAAAATGAAAGGAAAAACAAACTCTTGCTCTTGGTGATTTGTTCCTTCAAGAAGGCAGTTTTACCCTTTTCGGCTTCCAGCTCTGCGTGCATCTTGTGGAACTTCTCGTTGGCGACGCCTCTCCAAGCATTCTCATTCTATGGAAAGAAGATCAAAACCACTTAGTCTACTTGGAGCATCTAGCTGGATAAATATCCACCTAGAGGCTTGGGGGCTACAGTGAGAAGTTTTAACTCGGAAGTTGCTTAGTGTCTTTTAAAGCATCTAGTCGGAACTAATTCAGTTTTCAACTAGAATCTTGGGGGCTATAGCAAGTATGCTTAGTCTTTCTTTAAGCATCTAGTCGGAACTAATTCATTTTCAATTAGAGGCTTGGGGGCTATAGTATTGAAGTTTACAAACACTGTGTATGCTACTCTGAAAGTATCTAGTCAGAATAATTCATTTAAACTACATACTTGGGGGCTATAGTGAGAAGTTTTCTAGCTTAGTCACTCTTAGAGCATTTAGATGCAAAGAACTATGGTTTTACATCTAAATCCTCGGGAGATACAATGGGATACTCATATGAAATGCAAAAGGCAAATAAAACTTACAAGTGCGATGATCTTGAGATTGGCGGCACTCTCGGCAAATATCTTTCTGAAGGAAAGGCTATTTCCTCGCAGGATATCAGCTTTCCTGAGGAGCTCCTCAATACCTCAAGTCGGAGAGGTTTGCGCTGAACCAGGAGCCAGAGTTGAGCTACTCGGTGTAACCGCCGGGTAGACTATCTTTGGAAGCTCTATGGTTGTCCTGGGTGCAGAAGCGCCGCCTTCGAGTGATATTCCGCCTACCACCATCGCCTTACTACTACCGATGGCATCCTTAGCCGGAACTTCAGCCATTTTGGAAGCAGTACTTTCTTATGGCGCCTGCTCGCCGGTAACGACGAACTCCTCGGAGGCATCTAGGTCCACTTCCATGGCGGAAGGGCCAGAGGCATCCTTAGCTAGAGAGCTTGTTGGAGCGGTGGCAAGCTGGACGCTAGGAGTGGTAGGGGCGATGGCGGGAGATGCTTGGTGCGACACATCCCAGTGCAACATATCTTTAATGTCTTTAGAAGCCCCCGATGTTTTGGAGGTCTTCTTCAAACTGATACTGGCCTTCTTCCTAAAACATGCAAATGTATAAGTACAAGAATAAGACGAGCAATGGACAATGTCGGAAGATGAGAGACTTACACAACAGTGGGTGCTTTGGTAAAAGGGATCCCGGTAATCTTTCCCTTCTCCGCCTCCAGGGCGATGGTAGTCTTCTTGGAGGCTCCACCCTCCGTCTTCTTCTTCTTGCCTCCGTCGGCAGCGTCAAAGGTGGAGCTCTTCTGCTTACGCACCAACGAAGCATCGTTGTCGGACACGACAGTGACTTCCTTCATCTTGGGGTCATAGATTTGGACAACCATGTCGTCCTCCTCTAGACTTTTAAGCTATCAAGAGAAATCCCCAAGTGTTAGATGAGATGATAATGGCTAGACGGAAGAACTGGAGTATATGTCAAACACGGGAAATGCATACCTCTGGGCACTTGCCGTATACAAACATATCATAGGTGATGGCGAAGCCACGCTTCATGTCCTTCACCTTGATGATGTCCTTAAGGCGGAGCTTGATGGAGTCACTCGAAAAGTTGTCCATGGAGATACAAAGACTATCCTTCCTATCCGTGGTATACTGATGCATCAACTTCTCGCGGTGCTGCAGAGGCTGGATCCGCCTGACGAACCAGCACATGGCTAGGTCCAACCCGGTCAGACCCGTCTCTAAGAACCATTCTATCCGCCTTATGGTGCGGGAAGCATCGTTGTCGGAGGGAAGGGTGTCCTGGGACCTCCATGTCGGGGCTTCGGCGGCGGCTCCATTGATGAAGTCCAGATACGTTTCTTCTCGGTCGGCCAGAGGGATATCTAGGCCGTAGAAGTACGTCTGTTGCCAATTATTTCAAGATTCATGGACGATGATGTCGGGGAACCGCCGGCCAGGCCAGATCTTAAAACTAATCGTTCCGCAGTTCCTGAGCTCGTCCTTGCTCGCTCCAACTTCCCTCTTTATGGTGAAGAAGTAGATGAACAAGTCTAACCTAGGCCTAATCCCTAGGTAACCCTCGCAAAGCGCCGTGTAGTTGCTAAGCGCAAGGATACTATTGGGGGAAAGGTTCTGAGGTTGAACCCAACAATGTTTGAGGACAGGTAGGAAGAAGTCGGAGATGGGCAGGGAAACACTGCGTACCAGTTGAGATTTGAGGTACACCTTCTCTCTGGCATGGGGAGAAGGGGTAACCTCGCCGACCGGCACCGCCCGCCAGACAAACCCTCCATCACAGGGAGGTAGCCTTCGACGACCATCTCCTTGATATCACTATTAGTGATGTCTGAGCCGCGCCAATCCCCCTTGTGGGAATCACCCTCTTCCTCCAGCATCTCCAGCACCACTGGGTTATGGTCGCCACCAGTGGACTCGACCACCGCGGACTTGGGTAGCAGCAGGCCCTCTAGGGGCACGTGGACGGCGCTCGTAGGCTTTGTCGCAGTGCCAGCCACTGCCGCCATGGATGGGTTAGAGCTGTTGCTCGCCATTGAGTTGGGAGAGGGGGTGACTGGGGAGATTGGGAGGCTAGGGTTTTTAGCGTACGCGTGGAGAGCTCGAGGAGACGCTCGCAGGAGGAATACGATGACGCAGGAAGAGAATGAGGTGAAAAGTAAAAATCCATCGCAATTTTAATTTATAACCCCTGGCGTCAAGATTCGTGCAAAGTGATCGAGTGGTCGGTGCGTGGACGACGTGTGCGGGCGCGTGCGTGGAAATTTTTCCACGTTCCCAACCGCCGCCGCCAACGGTTCGTATCCTTCGCACGATAAAAAAGTACATGATTGTGTTCTCTACATGTGTAAGTTACGAGGCACCACTTACCTACATCTATGTCGTTCTAGCTGACACGGGCAGATGAACCATCACATCGGAATATTCCAGCATGGACGGATCCAGTCCGGCTATGAGAAGAGTACAATGTAAGATTCAACATTCTCCGACTTACAAGTTGAATATGAAGAACATTGCAGGGTTCTCGGGAGGACTACAAGATATTGCTTGATGATTTGCCGACATCCATATAGACGGAGCATTCAACCTGAAGAGGCAAGACGGCGCAAGATCTTGGAGTTCTCCGGGGGATACTGTTGGGGATATGCTATATGGGTATCCTCATAGCATGTCTCATATCTGGATAATCCGGGTGGCCCACATTTGGTAGCATGGCCCATGGCCTGCTGGGCGGCCCAGTTAGATGGATCCAAAAGGGAGGCCCATGCCGGATAAATGAAGGCTACGGAGGAGTCACCGACGTACCCGGAGCCTTGGAGTGCAAGACACGTTAGACTGATTGTATACTATGTAGGACTCTATAACCTGTCCAGCTAGGAATTTCCCTGTAAACCTAGGACCTGGCGACTATATAAGTCGGGCCTATGGGAGCCTTTAGGGCAACCAATTAACTCATACCTCGCACAGCGAACCGATCCCTGTAACTCGGTGTATTGCCATTATAGTGATTTAGAGCAGGAGTAGGATTCCGCCACCGTTGTGGGATCTGAACCTGGGTAAGCTATGTTACCTCGTACCCGTCAACCGTCCGCCTTACCCCACGTCTCTAAACACGCACTGTGAGGACGCCTCCACGGTGTACTCATCGGCAGTACTACGACACATGGTGAGCTTCACCATAAACCAGCAGCCATATCAAATTTCGTTCCAACAATTTTGTGATGCTTTTGGATTCCCTTATGATAGGGAACCAACTGTTAAAAATTTATATGGCGACTCAAGCGGAGAAACTTGGGAGGTTATTTCTATTAATGGTGGCAAGGACTTATACCATAAGAAGATGTCTACCATTCAGAACCCGACAATCCGCTACTTCGCCTTGTTCCTCGCCAACACTCTGTTGGGAAGAGGAGATACTGGTTCCATGGCCCATGCAGATATGACCATGATCACCAAGGCACTCCTCCCCAATGCACCACAGAGTCCTAATCCTGCGGCTCTACTCCTCCAGCACCTCCGCCACCAGAGCAACAAAAGAAAAGGTGACATTCGCATTGGTGGATTGGTAACCCACCTTGTCCAAACCTGTGAAATTCCACTACCTGTTATGTAACCTGTTGATGGCTCCATACTTATGGACGTCAAATATATAACTACTTATGGCTTCCTCGGTATCTAGCGAGCTGACAAAAAGCTCCGAGCATAAAAATTTGGTTATCTTGATGCCTCATAGGATGAGAAGGTGTCTTTGCCTTGTCCACACGATTTCTCGATTATTGGGAAGGACAACTAGATCCTGACCCGAGACCAAGTGAGGGAGATCATGGCTGAGCTCCAGCCTAACTCCGAAGAGGATGAAGAAGGAGAGCAGTAGGGAGAGCAGGAGTAGCACAATCCTGCTTGGGAAGGACAACGAAAACAACAACAACAACAACAAGAAGAAGAAGAAGGACCCTGGGACCCTTGGCCCAATCAGTAGCAACAACAACAGGGGTTCAACAGCGTCCCCTATCAAGAATTTCTGCAGCTCAACCAGCATGTGGGGGAGATCGACCACACTCTTCAGGGAGTGGCTGAAGATGTTAGTTCACTCAGTAACACCTTCAACCACTTCATGACCAACTTGCCTAACTACTACCAGTAGTACCTGTACCAGCCGCTGAATGACGGCAACAACTAAGCCTGGCAATAGCCTAATCTTGGGGAGGTTTGAAAACCCGACATTCATATTTTTATTTCTTATTTTGATTTATTTTACTTCTTTAAAATCTGCATGTTTACTTTCAGTTTTGCATTCCTAAATGAAAAACACAAAAAAATTAGTTGTAACTTCTATTGCAAATTTGTTTCTCTGTCTCTCTCATAGATTGCTCAATTTCAAGTGACTTGGAAATAGGGAAATATAGTGGGGTTCAACTCAAATACAAGAATGAATCAAGTAAGAGGAGGTATCACATTCCTTTCATCACCTCTTATGCAATTTTAAATTGAACCTACAACTATTTTCTCACTTGCACTTGAGTCACTCCCCACTTAGCTTGTTACCTTATAAATTCTATTCCTTTGCTAGTGTCTCCGAAATAATGAGCAATGAACTTGGTTAAAATATTTCCAACATTTTTACAACAAGAAAAGGCATCCAAAAGATGACTTGAGTCCATATTTAGCCCACAGGATTTGATTTTAGAAACTAATCAACCCCATTGAGCTTAATGTAATAGACTTGATAACACTTTTGAATGAAATTGTTTGATAAAATTGACGCCTTGAAGTAGTAGGGATTATGTCACTGTTTTTCTAGTAATTAAAGTAAGATATTGCTTTACGCGTGTCATTACAACACCGTCGTGATCCATGAGGAACTACTAACTCCACTGGCCGACGAACGATCTAAACAGGGGAAACCACTTGATTTCGACTATTGAGTTATTTAAGCATATGTAGCTGCAATGCTATGACGAGTAAAAGTTTTAGTTTTCTCGTGGTCTCACGTTTCAAGTGAAGTTGTAGTACTCCTCTGGCCCATTATTGCTCAACAGTTATCTATTGGCATGGTCACGAGTATGCAACATAGTACCAATTAACATGTTAAAAACATTGGCATAATTTCTCTATGGAAGAGCTGAGATTTATGAAAATCAAGGAAAGGAAAAAGGTGCTTTGATAGTATTGAAATTTTGACATGGGAGTAGATGAGTTGTTCTTAAATTGAATGTTTTTGGTGCTAACTTGAGTACTCTTAATTGATCAAAGAAACAAGAGAGAAAAGTCTTTTACCTCTCAACAAAGAGAGAAACCAAAAGAATTTGTTTTGCTTTCCTAGATAAACTATTGACACTTGCTCGGGCATATAATTTATTTTATAGCAAGATATACATGGTTAGGAAGTGGACTCAGTGAAATCTTGTGAATACTTGTATGATCATGTTTAAGATTGCAGGAATTGTGAAGAAAGGAATTTGGTACCAATTCAAACTTGTAAGTCTCTTAATTTTAGTTTCGAATCTCCGCTATCTTTCTTTGTTGTCTTGTCACTCGAGGGCGAGAAACATCTAAGCTTTGGGGAGTTGATAGTTGTGAGATTCGATACATTTTTAATGGTTTTTCTTGATGATTTTTGAATTGATTTGATGGTTTTTTAGCTTTACCTAACGCCAATACTTCGGTAGTAAAGAAAAATTGGTTTTCAGTGTATGTTTCAGGTTCTGAACATCAACAGAAGGTTTCAACAGCAAAAATACAATATTCAAGAGAAAACAAGCAAGTCTATTTTTGGAAGCAATCGAGGATGAAAACCAGTAGGTTTAATCACCAACTATACGACGGGAATATTTTTCCGACCGTATAGTTGCCGCCGCCTTCGTCCTGTCAAAAGGAACAACTTGCGTGAAGGAGGCATACACGAAAACAGAACACATCAGCCTCCGTTCCATCCAGAAGGGATAAATAAGAGATCCGTAGAAGAAGGGGAAGGCGTTCTCCATCTCACTCCATGATCTTCAACCTCCTAACCACAACACCCCCATATCCATTACTTGTACTAGAGAGAGAGAGATCTTCACTTTGCAAGATTAGGGTTTGAGATTGTTTCTTCCTTATATTGAGTTGTGTTGGATTGATTTTCTATCCTTATTGTGGATCTCCACGGTAATATTGAGACGAACTCCTCTTATTTAATTATATTGATGATGCTTTCTTCTCTCATGTGTGAGCAAGTTCCCTTGGGCGTGGGATATGTAGGGGATTGGTGAGATGTGATGTGCCTATATATTTTCCATTAATTTGTGATTGATTTTAATTACTATATTGTGTGTGCTTGACTATCTATGGGATGCCTAATGCTTGTTGTCGAATTAAGGGCCCAGACAACATGATGCGTTGTTCTACATAGATAAGATTTTTTTCTAGTAGACCAGTGGCCCGCGAGTGACACATGGATATCAATGGAAAACTCGTTTAACTCGAGGAGCACGAGGAACCATTGTTCCTATTGCACTAGTCCGATCCAAGGAGCTTAATAGCTAAGCAACCTAAAGGATCTTAATTGCCTACTGACTAACCATGGTTTTGGTATCAGACTAGTAGGATTATTGAAGTTGGGATGAAATCTACCAAGAGGAGTTCTGGCTAATTATGGGTTGCTCGCCTACACACACACTTTATGGACCATTGGATGGATGATGCTTTTGCAAATGTTGGTAAGTTGTACGATCGCTACCCCTCAACTATCAGGAGTATGCCAAGGGGTGCATCAAGAGAGGTGAAGTGGAAACTTACGATTTCCACGACTTCATATCATGCTTGAGAAGTGTGAAGGTTGAACACATTGCTGGAGAAGTCATTGATAGCGAAGGTGTGTATAAGATACAAAAGTTTATAAATATTATAATCTTGCAAACACTTGTTGTAGCAACGAAGTATCTGATACTTATTCTGTTTTATGAAAACAGGTCCTTCTGCATAAAAGTTGATTACGAGAGAGGAGGTGATGTTGCATGTTGATGGCAAGCATGATGATGATGGCCAATGACACTCTCCCTCAAGATTTATCATATAGTTTACAGTTTTTGAATAATTATTGTAATCGGTGGAATATGAATCTTTTATAGTGTGTCTTACATTTTGTAAGACGGTTATTCATACAAGTTTGTAAAAAGTCAGTAGTTCTACTTTTATGAATGATTTCTATTATATTCACATGTTATTTTCGATTATGTTCGAATTATTTGAATTAAGAAACTAATTTATAATACATGAACATTTGTAAAGTGCCTAATCGGCATAATGTGGGAAAGACATCTGGCAATAAACCAAATAGTACTTAGTGGAGTTAGTAAAGACCATCGAATAAAAAGACAAACAGTCACCTAGAATATAGTAAGTCGTCTAGAATTCATGAAAGCTTTTGGGTTTATGTGATAAAACCAAAGTATTTACGAATGAGTCATTGTAAGACAAATTTTCATAATAAGAACCAAAGAAAGGGCAAAGTTAGTTGATAGCTCCCAATTTCATGACTTTTTCAATTGATTTTCCTCTTGTTTATTGCCGGATTTCACTGAAGCTTGCCTTTTCCACTAATGTTAATGTCGCAATTAGTGAATCCTTAGTTTCTTGTGATAGTTTTAATGTAATAAACATTTATGAAAGATCTAATGGCATTTATGAGCTAATGACACCAAAAGAAGCAAATCCCCAATTGGAACCTCTTTCATTGGAGGCGTGCAGTGCGCATAACGACTGGCGATACGGTTGGGGCGCGCCCGTACTGCCCGCCTGTACTACCTACCAGTGGGGCTTGTTACTTTGTGGCCTGAAAGTTCGCAGGCGAAGGCATCGCAGGGTCCGAGTTGCGTGTAATCACCGCGATTCTAAAATTTGGTGGGGTAATTACAGAGAGGGGCATTTCGAGTGAATGGTGGATAAACCAAATATTTTCAAATCTTAGTCGTTATGCCAGGATATTGTGTTACATTAGGTCCTGTCGTGTCCCTTATGTGCCCCCTCTAAGGCACCGTCCACGTGCCGCACGGGAAAATCCATTTCTGTACTTTCCTACCCCCCGACACTGAATCCGGTGGTGGTGGCGGCGGTCCTTTTTCTCCTCCTACACTGAATCTGGTTTGGCAGCGACAACGGTCATTTTTCTCCCCGCTGCCTCCCCCTCCCACACACACCCACCCCTCTCCACCCCCCACACACACTGAATCCGGCGACAACATGTAAAGCGAGGCCAAGGTGGTAGCTACGTCGGCGACTGATTCGGCTTCGTCGGAGCCAGCCTCTCGGGCACAGCGCTAGACAAGCGAAGCAGCAGCGGGGTCTGTAGCCCTGGTTAGAGAGGAGGTCTGCCAGAAGTCTTCTAACAGGGTACCTATGAGCAGCGGGTTGAAGAGAAAAGCTAGGCCGGCGGCGGAGTGTTCAGATGCATTGCGGGGTCATGCAACGATCTCGAAGAAAACCACCCAAGAGAAGAGCGAGAGGTGAATTTTATTTTCTGTGCCTTGTCTTGCAAGTATATTAGTTACTGCAAAGTAGTGTCAAATGAACTGAAAGGTCCCCTTTTTAATCAAATTAGGAACATCTTTGATGCAGCAGACCTATATGAGTTCACGGTTCATGTCCGCTAGTACACTGCAAAACTAGATTTTGGTTGCCAGAGGGTTGTGTTTGGGCAGGATGTGTGTCTGCTTGTCAACTACAAAGAGGTTGTGTCTGTTTCGCAGCTGATAGATATGCTTCATTCTAAAATTCCTTGGGATCCAGAAAGAGGGCAAAATTGGTGTGGAATAACATGAGTGATACCTATGTGCAAATTGAGAACTCCCATTAGCTTCAGATGCTTTGGGAGTGTTATGCAGCTGATTGTCACGTGAAAGTTGAAGCGATAATTGATGATATGTATGCAGATACTGGAGATCTTGCTTCTAGAGCTTATTTTGCTCGTGTTTATGGACCACCAGATGCCGATCAAGCTAAGCTCAATGTACACCCAGAGGTGGATTCATACACAAAAAAACTTGATGGCGGAGTTAATAAGCCAATTTCGTCATGTACTGTGGAGATAGCCATTGATTCCAAAAACATAACTCTTGTTGAACTAAGAGAGATGATTGGTAAGGAATTCATTACTTCCCTAAGCAGATGGCACCACTCCGATGGTGGCATCATAAGAAGCAGGAATTCATAGAGGTTTTGGATACCGATGATTTGATGCAGATTATGCGACGAAAGAAGCAAACCAGGAAGGTGTTCTTCCTGGCTGCCATTTCTGATGTTGTTGGACAAGTTGTAGTGGATGTATAGGCCCATGTTATGGCTGAATAGAACAAGGCGATAGACGTTGATCAGATCTGATGAGAGCTGCTACCCAAGGCTTGTCAGATAGACCACAGGGTTCCCTTGCCTATATTTGTAACAAAGATTGTTGTTTCTTTGAAACTGTGTTGATGTGGTCATGTTTGTTCAAAGATTGCAATCCGATGTTCTGTGAGTTGTTGAGAATTTTTGACACATCACTCGATGAAAGCATCATTGTTGTAATAAGACACAAGTACATTGTAGTTGACATGATTATGTTTGCTGAGATGATGTGATATATTTGTTTATGAGATTATGATTGTTGAGAGATTGTAATATAATGTGTTGTGAGTTGTTGGGATTTTGGGACATATCATTCATTGAAACCGTCACTGAACAAGGTGATATATAAGTACCTTGTAGTTGACATGATTATGATGTAATATAATGCTCTGTGAGATCAGTAATTTGACTAATCACTGGATAACTACCTGTTACTTAGAAGGAAGTACTATCATGGATGAATGAGCATAAGGTTTAGGAAAAATCTTACTAAGTAGGAGACAGTGATCTATTGGACGTACATGTCTAGGATTTAGGAATCAGGGTTAAGGGGTTAGTACAATAAATAGTTCATTAGACCCTAAACCACAAACCCTAATCCTATATTGTTCAGTACATAAGATTTTGTATGTTGCTATAAGTCAAACAAATTGGGAAGGAGGAAGTACATGATTAATATTACAAATTAAAATGAAGGAAGAGAAAAACTATTAGATATGATATATTAATCCAGCCAAGGGACATTGTATCAATTAAACCATTGTAGCATGCCAATTTAGTCAATGTTGCAATGTTGACGCACTTCACTTTTCCTGCTCCTTCTCTCTCCACTCACTACCCTCCTCTCTATCCTCACCGTCGCTGATGCATCGTCGCGGCCGCATTCGCAATGCCACCCTGGAACGACGAGGAAGACCAGTCGAGCAGCGATAGCGTTCTCTCCGACATCGAGTCTTCCCTCCTCGATGTGATTTCCTCTGTTTTCTCGACAATGGTTAGGCATTGGTAATTACCTCGACCCAAGACTTGAAATGTGCATGCAATAGTGTTTATTTCTAGCTTTTCATTCCCTTACAGGAACCACTCATGATCTATGACTCCGATTGGGAGGGCCTAGATCTCGATTGGGAAGTCCATGCGACCATGGGCTAAAACTGAGGAAATATGTTGCATTTGAAGGCAGTAACACTAGAAAAAGGTTTTTGGGCTGTACAAATCAGGTTTTATTTTGTTATGTACAATGGAGACATGAATAAAGTTGTGCGTTTTTATGTTGATAATTAGGCCCCGTGTTTTTTAGGTTGGCCCGGTGTATAAAGTAGTGGAGTGGGTGGATCTTGAGTGCCCAGATGCACTTAAGAAATATTTGGCCCGGATGTGGGATATGTATGAGCTCGAAAGGTCGAGGAGATTTACAGATGCCCGTGATGTAGCTGAAAAAAATTACAAGCTCTTGGTAGAAAATAAGGAGCTGGAATAGGAAATCAAGCATTTGCGGTCAGAACTAAATGACACAATCAATGTGATCTTGGTGGTGGGAGCTGCGCGGAAGATTCATAAGGTAGAAAAGGAGAGGGATCAGCTCATGGAAGAGAATAAGAAGCTAGAGTACTGCATTGCAGATCAAATTGAAGGATTCTAAGAAGGAGCGCGAGGTGAACAAGGACAAGCTATAGACGATCAAGGAAATTTTAGATGAATAATTTGTGCCGTGGCAATATCTGAAACTAGTTAACTGTAAGACTTGTGATTGGGATATCTTGACTAATCCAAACTCAATCCTTGAGCAAAATAACCTTTCTTAAGAAAGCATAGTTTGCATAGAGAGAGGTCCACGTTTACAAAATCTACTACATGGATAAAACATGATTTGGTCCGTCAGAACACATACTTTGCAAACTAATTTCAGAGGAACTTATAGTTTGCACTGAGCCTAGCACGGAGATGCTCGTTTTCCTTCCTGGGAAGCTCCAGTTAGAGGGTTCGTTCGATCATGTCTGCTTTGGTTTTCCCTTAGTACTTGGACGTGCGCCTCCTGCTAGTTCAAGCGCTCCGTCTGGGAAGCGACAAGCTTATCAGTAAGCTTAAGGTTTTCTACCATGAGATCCTTGATGATCTCCTCCTTCACACGCGCCGAGGAGATACCTTTCTCGTGAAGTTCCTTCCAGCCGGCGATGTCCATATTCAGATTGTGGCACTTGTCATAAAGGATCGTGACTTCTTCTCTCAGGCAGTCATGGGACACTTTCTAAAAGTTCTGCTTCTCCATTTGGATGGCCATCTTGTCCTTTAGCCAGGTCGGCAGTTCTGGATTGAGCTTTTGCCTCTTCTGCCACAACAAAAATATGTGGTTAGTTTCCATAATATAAACAATTAACTAGTGTCAAAGTCATAATTTGAAGGACAGAGCAATCAAGGATTCTTCTATATTTAACAGAATCAACTAGTGGCACAGTGATACGTCCAATTTGCATCACCATTCTATATCATAATTTGCCTCTATTCATTGATATGTGTCTTATTATGAGGTGTTATTTATGTCTTTTCCTCTGTTTTTGCATGTTGGATGATTCTTGGAGGATGGACTGCCGGAGTCAGGTTTCTGATGGAAAAAGAGGTGTTTTGATGCAATTTCGCGAAGATCAGAAAAATATTGGAAAATTGTATTTTCCCAAAAGACGAAGGAAGCCAGAAGGGGAGGCGTAGCTGGGCCACAGGGGGCCCATGCCCCTAGGCGTGGGCCCACCCTGGGCGGTGCCTAGGGCAGGTGTGGCCAACCTGGCCGGCCTCTGACTCCGCCCTCTCGCCTATATATTCCTCTCGGAACCCTAATACTAGGGGGGCGACCATAGAAAGATTTTTGCCGCCTCTGCGGGGCGGAAAACACCGAGAGAGAAAGAGCTCTCCGGCAGATAGATTTCTGCCGGGGAAATTCCTTCCGGAGAGGGGAGATCGTCGCCATCTGTCGTGGTATTGCCGACGAGTACTCCATGGAGGGGTCCTCACAGTGCGTGTTTAGATACGTGGGGTAAGGCGGACGGTTGACGGGTACGAGGTAACACAACTTACCCAGGTTTAGATCCCACAACGGTGGCGGAATCCTACTCCTGCTATAAATCACTATAATGGCAATACGCCAAGTTACAAGGATCGGTTCTCTGTGCAAGGTATGAGTTAATTGGTTGCCCTAAAGGCTCCCATAGGCCCGACTTATATGGTCGCCAGGTCCTAGGGTTACAGGGAAAGTCCTAGCCGGACAGGTTACAAAGTCCTACACAATATACAATCAGTCTAACGTGTCTTGCACTCCAAGGCTCCGGGTACGTCGGTGACTCCTCTATAGCCTTCCTTTATCTGGCATGGGCCTCCCTTCTAGATCCATCTAACTGGGCCGCCCAGTAGGCCATGAGCCATGCTACCAACTGTGGGCCACCCGGGTTATCCGGATAGGAGACATGCTATGAGGATACCCATATAGCATATCCCCAACACCATGCACACATTACCTTTCCCCCTGTGGTCATTGTAGAAGGAGGCGAGGAACTCAAAGGTGATTTTAGTGTAGGTGTAGTGGCTTGAGTAGGCGAGGAGCGGTAACCCAGCACTCGCACACATGTGGTTGACCTGCAGTGGTGAGAAATGCATCGTCGTCCCAACGTATGGACATCACCCACCTTGATGAAACCATGGCGTACTTGTTGTCGAGATCAGCCCGGAGTCCTGAGCCCTCACCACGTTGGCGCTTGTTCTTGCGGAAAAGGCTACCAAGCATGTTCATCTTGATGTACTGAAATATTTCAACATAAAACCTTAGGCATATAGTTTCTACATGATATACGAGCGATTCTACTTGGAAAAATTTAATCCTAATGTGAGAAATAAAAAACCTTGAGTTCATCCACTAGATCAATGTGATAGTTTCAACCATGGAATTCTAAAAATAAAGCATGGATAGGGAGAGAAACATACCGATCTGTTGATTCCCCAACTCAAACGAATGAAATCCACGAAGAATCGAGAATTCTAGGTTGGTTTTGAGGAGTTTGGAGAGAGAATATGAGAGAAAAAGTGAGGAGGAGGAAACCTAGCTCTGTCGGTGCGTTTAAGTGGTCGCATTAACTATATGGCAAGAACTATACGGGCGGGTTATGTAGTTCCCGATGTATAGTTGCGGCGGCAGCGATAACTAGGGTTTCTTTTCACCAGATCCGAACTGTACGGCCACAACTATACGGACGGGAAAAAATTTCTCGCCGTATAGTTGGTCGTTAAATGTTCTGTACTTCAATTTCGCTCCCATCGATAACTATACGGCCAATACTATACGGAGGGGGAACATCTCCCATCGTATAGTTGGTCATTAAATGTTCTGTACCGAGAGATACAATTCGCGAGAAGGGGTCGATAGCTATAGCACCAAAATACGGCCGGAAAAATATTCTCGCCGTATAGTTGGTCGTTAAACTCTCGACAACATGCTTTTCGCCCAAATTTTTTAGAGATACACTTTTTAATCTGAACAATATGTTTAGGCAAGTTTCTGCAGATAAAACTCAAACTTAATTTTTTACACTTAATATACGCTTATTCAATCGATAATTCTACTACTTTTTGACAGCTGCATCTTTACGGGCGTGCTTCCGCAAGGTTGTCTGTGAAAAAGTTGTAGGAAAACGATGAACATTTTATTCTTAACTATTTTATTAATGTGATGGGTTGACTCCTATCAAGCATTTTATTAAGAATGGTCAAATATTTCAACCATCTCTCATTCTCGAATTCTTACCTTGGGTTGTCCCTTATCAAGGGCACTTACCACTTGAACTCATTTTGCCGGTGGAATATACCTTTCTCCTGCTTCTAGCTTCTTTGGAAAATACCGGATGATTTCAGCATCATAAACATTGAAGATTATTTTTCTCTCGGCACAATAAACTGAAGCTCCCACAGTACTAAGAAAAGGTCTTTCAAGTATTATAGATAAATTTTCATCCTTTGGCATTTTAAGAATAATAAAATCAGTGGGAATAACATGCTCATCTATTCTAAGCAGAACATCCTCAATCATAACAATGGGTTATTTAGTGGATTTGTCAGCCATCTGTAAAGTGATAGAAGTAGGGGAATACTCCCCCAATCCTAACCTTTTGTAAAGGGAATATGACATTACACTACTCCTGCACCTAAATCACACAAGGCGTTGTGAATATCAGTTTTGCCAATTGAGCACGAAATAGTTGGTATTCCGGGATCTTCCGACATAGACAATAACATCCCATTAACATGATAACTAGTCACCATGGCAACGATTTTAGTTATTTCTTTCTTTCTATTACGAATATCATGGAGAAATTTAGTATAGGTAGGAAATTTTATTGCATTCGCAAATGGATTTTCTATACGGAGAACACCAAGTGCCTTTTTGAAATTCATAGGTTACCTGATCAGGTGCTTTCTTTTTGTGACCTGGATATGGAAGTTTTTGCTCACATTTCTTATTCTTGTCTTTTACCTTTTGTGGGGGATCAGGCTCTTTAGTTGTTTTCTTTTGTTGCTGCTTATCGCTTATCTTCTTTTCTATTGCAACAACTTCGTCTTCATTGCTTATCTCTTTTTATTATCTTGGATCAACAGTCTCTGCATCAGATTCATATCGGTCATCTCGTGCATCATTTTGCTCCTCCAAGGTTTGGTCTTGTGTTACTTGAGCAGTTTCATCTTGAGCATCCACCAGTGTGTCATCTTCTTGGCTTGCTTTGAGCAAGGCTTTTCCCTTCGATCTTTTTTATCTTCATACTCTGGTGGTCCTAACGGTCCTGTAACAACTGCACCTCCCCTTAGAACAACATTAGTAGAAACAGAAATATTTATACATCTTGAAGAAAAATTTGATAACCAGATTCTATTTGTTCACATTGGGTTTCAATCATACTAAGGTAATTATGAAATAATTTTATTTCTTGGCCAATATCATCATAAATTTCAGTGAGTTCTGTCAAAATCTTCTTATGTATTTGAAATTGCTTATGCAGGTTATTATGAGATTTGGCCTATCGGTGCTTTAATTCTTGAAAAGCTTTCCTAGTTTCATCTTCTTCAGTAAAAATCTATAACCGATCTACATTGTTTTCCTTAACAAGTTGAGAAGGTATACCCTTTTCTTTCATTGTTTTGCGTACTTCAGGCATAAGATCTGGGGTTATATGAAGTATTCCTTTTTCCAACTTAGTACCAAAATTAGGATTATAAAGAGAATCATTCTTAGCCCTAGTGTAGATCAATTCCAAACAAGCTTTAGCAGTTAAAGAATTTATCGATCCTCCTGCTGATAAATCAAGCAACTCTTTACATTGAGTATTAAGACCATGGTAAAATAAGTGGAAAACAGTTGATTCAGAATAGCCATGATTAGGACTACTATTGATCATTCCAAAAAATATATCCCACGCCTGTGGGTAGTTTTCTCCCATGTTCTGACTGAAGTTGCCTATATTCTTTCTAATTTCAGTTACCTTTTTAAAAGGATTAAATTTGTTTATGAATTTGACAATATAGTTTTCCCAGCAATTAATGTAATGACGAGGGAGAGAATATAACCAGTCTAGAGCCATGCCTTTTAGAGACTAACAGAATAATTTTATACGGGAGAAATCTCTAGGCAAACCTTTTGGTCCAATTGATGTTATCACATCATCGAACTCTCTAAGATGTCTTCCTGGGTCTTGATCTTCCCTTCTACAAAAAATTTTTCCTGCAAATTTTAATAATCTCACCATCAAATTGATATTATCTAACTCTAGGATTAGGAAATTCTATTGGTTGTTTATGATAAGCAGGATTTGGAGCACTATATTCTGTGAGAGTTTCCTCAGGTTTCTTGGCAGTTGTCCTGTGAATGGACATGATTTCCATAAAATCACTCAGGTTTTCAACTGCAATCTTATTTTATCTCAAAAGTTTTTCAATAATTTCTTCGCGCCTCTGAGCAGGCATGCGCTCAAAATAATTTGGTAGATAGGTCCTACCAGAGCGTGTATACACTTGGTCTTATTGGGATACCATTTGGTGGTAGTAACACCTAAAATGTCAAGAGACAAACATTTAGCGCTTAGCTCCCAGGCAACGGCACCAAAAAATAGCTTGATGTCTACAAGTGCAGGAATTGTTTGTAGCTAGTTTCAAAGTTAAGATATCGATCCCATAGGGAGCCCAAAGGAAAATGTTTATAAATGAAGTCTCTGTCACACTCAAAGTTGTCACAGGTCTTCGAGTGAATTGACTACAAGTGTTGAAATAAGAACAAAATTTGGATTAAACTAAATGTATTTAAATAAAACTAAAATGAAAACTTTAGTAATAAAAAGCATAAAAGTAAAGAATGATTTGATTGTTTGTTGTTTTCCACAGATGACAAAGCAGGCGCGGGGAGATACTGGTCATGGTGATAGTGATTGTGCCAAGTGGATGAGTGATAAGTGTAACAATTATAATCTTATAAGTGTGTGTGTAGGCGAGCAACCCATAATTAGCCGGAACTACTCTTGGTAGATTTCATCCTAACTTCAATAATCCTACCAGTCTATTACCAAAACCATGGCCAGTCACTAGGAAATTAAGATCCTTTAGGTTGCTTAGCAATTAAGCTCCTTGGATCAGACTAGTGCAATAGGCATAGTGGTTCCTCGTGCTCCTCGAGTTAAACTATTTTTTCATTGATATCCCTGTGTCACTCGGGGGTCGCCAGTCTGCTAGCATACAAGATCTTATCTATGTATAACAAAGTATCATGTTGTTTGGGACCTTAATTGGACAACAAGCATTAGGCATCCCACAGATAGTCAAGTACACACAATATAGTAATTAAAATCAACCACAAATTAATGGAAAATATATAGGCACATCACATCTCACCAATCCCCTACATATCCCACACCCAAGGGAACTTACTCGCACATGAGAGAAGAAAGCATCATCAATATAATTAAATAAGAGGAGTTTGTCACAATATTACCATGAAGATCCACAATAAGAATAGAAAATCAATCCAACACAACTCAAGATCAGGAAGAAACAATCTCAAACCCTAATCTTGCAAGGTGAAGATCTCTCTCTAGTACAAGTAATGTCTATGGGGGTGTTGTGGCTAGGAGGTTGAAGATCGTGGAGCGATATGGAGAACGTCTTCCCCTTCTTCTACAGATCTCTTCTTTCTCCCTTCTGGATGGAACGACGACTGCTATGTTTATGCCTCCTTCACGAAAGTTGTTCCTTTTGACAAGACAAAAACGGAGACAACTATATGGCCAAAAAAAATATTCCCGTCGTATAGTTGGTCGTTAAACCTACTGGTTGCCGTCCTTGACTGCTTCCAAAAAGAGACTTGCTTATTTTTGCTTGAATATTGTATGTTTGGTGTTGAAACCTTCTATTGATGTACAGAACCTGAAACATGCACTGAAAACCAAGTTTTCTTCGCTACCGAAGTATTAGCGTTAGGTAAAGCTAGAAAACCATCAAATCATGATGAAAACCATTAAGAAAAATCATTAAAATGTACCAAATCTCAGAGCTATCAGTGCCTCAGATCTGGTGCCAAGGGAACGACACCCCAGGGTTTGGTGCATGGGGCCGGCACCTCCGGGTCTTGTTCCATGGCCCTAGTTTCTCTGAACTCATAGTCCACCATCACGATGATGACCGTTACTACTACTCAGTAACAAAAAATAAACTACTTGACCTTGACTATAACCATATCACATCACAACGCCCCCTGCAAAATAAAGTTAGATGCCTCTACTTTATCTTTTACAAGTTTTACATGGTTGTATGGGATTTTGCATAAGAACCGTTTCTTACCTACAAACTTCAACCACAACGACAATTAAATGATTGTATCTACTAACCCCCTATCAGGGACCTCCTTTGTAAATGTTATATCAACTACTGAAAGAGAGACAGACACCCGCTAGCCACTTATATGGAACAAGCCATATGTTGAGCGTGGAACCAGTCTCGCATAAGAGTACGCGTGAGGTTGGTCTGGGCCGCTTCATCAATCAATACCACAATATAAACAAGTACACGTGGGAGGGTGACAACCATAAATTCGACGCCCACACGTCACAACTTGTGTGTTCTACCTGTACTAGCATTACTACACATTGATCGGCTTTGATACCATAGTTGGGGTTCGTTGTAGAAAATCAAAAAATTACTATGTGGAAAACCACGGAAGCCCAAGATTTATCTACTAGTAATATAGTAACGGGAGGGGATACCGTATTTGTACCTTTAAAGACCGAGCGCGGTTAACGTACCGCGAGGAACGTGAATGAAGAAGACGCCCCGATGCTGACCTCGAGGTCACTATGTACTTGCGGCTCCACGATAACTCCTAGCACCAAAAACACGGTGCCGCCAGAGGGAGTCACACACGTATGGTGCTTGACGACAACTCCTGCTTCTCTCCGATCCAGCCGAGATTGTAGAAATAGAACTCCCGGCTCCGAATCCCACAGCGTGACGGCGCTCCGTGGTGAAGAACTCCTCCCTCACACAACCCTGACAAGGGGGCCGTGGTCGAAAGACAGAGAGAGAGAGAGAGAGAGAGAGAGAGAGAGAGAGAGAGGCAACACATAACTTTTTATTTATTTTTAGGTGGAAATTGGTGTATTTTAATTCTCCTATGAGCACATCTTTATATAGGCGGAGGGAGGGGGTCCTTTCACTTTTAGGTTACCATGTGGGACTAATAAAACAAAAGAAAAAGGGGCAAACCAGCTGCCAGCCGGGTGGGCCACCTGCCCACCCGCGTCTGGCCCAGCTAGCCAAAGGCGGTGGAAGGAGGAGGCCCTAGGTGGGCCGGCCAGGTGGCAGCCCGCGGCGGCGGTGGCCAGCGCCTGACCCGGGTGGGACCGCCTGGCGTCACACGTGCGCGTGGCTCGTTTGCGCGGCAGCCAGCAGTAGCGGTCCCGGGTTGGGCCGGTCGGATGCAGCCCACTAGCAGCTGCAGTAGCAACGTTGTGCGGAGTGCAATACCGGCCACCCACACGCGGCACGGACTATCCGCTGCCCACGTGGGCTGTTTCAAAAATAACTCACTTTGCCTATTTTCTGTCTATTTCTTTTTAGGTAAAATACGTCCGGGATTTTGCCTAAATTTTAGGATGCCTTTTTGAATATCTATTTAAATATTTCTTTTATAATATATTAATTCGCATTAATATATAATAAACATGTTTAAATAACCAGTTATCCGAAAACCCTTTTCCGGTTCTTTTCCTTATTCTTTCTTCGAACAACTTCGGATCTCCCCAGAATTTTTCTGGTCTCTCTCTCCTCACTTCTTCAGTGATTCAAACTAGCCATTAATGATCTCCAAGCTTCTTCAAGGCCTTAAGCGTTCTACCTAACAATTCAAGAATACTACATACACGGCCAAGACTCCTATATGACCAATGATCAACAACGGGACCTGGATGCCCATAATGACCACATGTGTACTCAACAATATTTGTCGTTGAACCATAAACACTATGTCTTATTCCTTTTGTTTCTGCGATACTGTATTATCCGAGGTTTGATCAAGTGACATCCTCATGTCAGTGTTCAACCTCGTTACCGATAATACCTTCTTTACTTGATCCGATAAATGATATCCCCGTGACCTAGTCACACGCTGTGCAGCTTATGGATATAACTTATCCGAGTGGGCCTAGCCTAGAGTATCTTCCGTCATGCGGATGGACAAATCCCGCTCTTGGCGCAGTTTCCTCAACTTGTTTCCTCCGTATACCCAACGACACCTTTATGATCACCATTTCACCGAGTGACGTTATGTGCCATCAAAGCAATCTCGGAAGACGGTGATTTGATATGGTCTCACGGTCTAAGGAAAGAGTCACTATGTTTCCTAATCATCGTAAACTGAACTTGGTGACATGATCATGATACGATGCTATAGATAGGGTATGTTCATCATCTCATTTCCCAATGAAATGACCTCATTGTCAATTAGGTGCCAACATGATTAAGAAACCTTTGATCATCCGTTGACCAATGAACCAGTGACTAGAGTTTCACCAGGAACTACTTTTTTTGTATATCACACGTGTATTGATGTTTCCCTACCAATACAGTTATAGCATGATATAAAACTTAATCATAAACTTTATGAAATATTCCATCTAATATTTGACTCTAGGAAATATTCCCTTCATCCTTGACGTGGCAAAGTTCCTCCACGAAGGGGAACCTTAGTGACAATGCATCGTGTGACAAACTTATCCGGGAACAAATACTTGAGGAGATGAAGTTCCTTTTCCATGATCTATATCTCATGAGGTTGTTCTACTACAAATTGGTTTTCAACCATCTTGTAGTCATTGAACTGCTCCATACCATATATTTCACCATCGACATCAGCTGCACCGAACTTAGCATCCAGCGCATCTCACAGTTTCTTGGCATCAAGAATATGCATTTATGCATGAATCAACTTGTCTCCAAGCACATTGAGTACGGAGCCCACAAATTTGTACAATGGCCTCCTTGAATTCCATATCTTCCTCAAGAGTAAGGGGGCCTCTGGGAGTGCCAGCCGCAACTCTTTCTGTACCCATAGCAGTGAGCCGTAAGAGGGTTTTCGTTTGCCATCTCTTAAAATGAGCGCAACAACAAAGACATATGACGAAAGTTGCCTAAAGACATAAGGTTTTTGGATTGTTGGAATATTAAGAAATTTTCACATGATATTAATTATCGAAATAAACATCATGTAAGCACTAGCAGATCTAAACACATGCAGCTAAACATGCACATCTAGTAGATCTGTAAATCTAGCAAGAACTAGTGCAAACAAAGAGAGGAATAACACATACACGTTGGCTGGGAAGGTCATCACCACAACAACACCATGGTCATTGTTGTTGTCGATGATGGTGTTGTCAAGGTCATCGCTTTCCCGATCCATAGAGGAAAAAGAACACGAAAGAAGGCGAGCAGTAGAACCGAGATGCTCCGCAAAAACCTTATCACCCGTCTCCCGGTGTAGGATCTCAACGGATGGGATTTCAGAGGCCTGCTCTTTCCAACAACCATGCATGCAGTCATTGGGATCGTAAAGACTAGAGAACATCACAACAAAAGGAACAAGGGCGCAAGAGACAAACAAAGAACATGCAATGTCTAGATCTATTTTTTCTCTCTTGTCTAGCCTATGAGGTGAACCGGCCAAGCCATAAGCGGTGGAAGACGTGGACACGCTTTGAATATGCACACTCATGTTGACACATACCCAAACAGTTGATGTGTCATGCAAAAATTTAATGTTTCAAAAAATAAGTCGCTAACTCGATTGACAAAACAAGTTGCACATGAGAGCGAGACGGACAACAAAGGAGGATGAGTGTGCATGGACTCCTCTCTCTCACTCACTTAGTAGTAGTTGTTAGGAATAGACTAGTTGTATTCCTCTGGGGGCCAAAGGCCACGATATATAGTACAGGTACAGGGCAAATATGCAGGAAGCCCCCTAACATATGGGGGAAATACAAGATACAGATATATACATCTAACACCCCCCCCCCCCCTCAAACTCATGGTGGATCCACAACACTGAGTTTGGATAGTAAGAAATCATGCTGCGCTCTAGTCTGTGCCTTCGTGAAGAAGTCCGCCAACTGTAAATCTGAAGGCACATACTGAAGCGCAACAACCTGAGCCTGCACCTGAGCACGTGTATAGAAGGCATCAACACCAATATGCTTGGTAAGCTCATGCTTGACCGGATCACGTGCAACACTAATAGCACCTGTACTGTCGGACAAAACCAGACTGGGTGTGGTAAGCGAGACCCCAAAATCCGCAAGTAACCACCGTAACCAGGTCACCTCAGCAGTCAACAAGGTCATAGCACGCAACTCAGCCTCAACACTCGAACGGGAAACCGCTGTCTGTTTCTTCGTCTTCCAGGCAATGAGCGAACCACCAAGAAACACACAGTAAGCAGAAAGTGAACGACGATCCGAAGGATCACTCTCCCACGTAGCGTCCGAATAGCACTGGAGCTGGAGAGAGCTGGAACGAGGAAAGAAAAGGCGACGAGTGATCGTACCACGAAGATAACGAAGAACACGAAGAAGATGACTATAGTGAACAGTGGTAGGAGCAGAAACAAACCGACTCAGAATATGAACAGGATAAGAGATGTCAGGACGAGTGACAGCAAGATAAACAAGGCTCCCAACAAGATGACGATAACGTGTCGGATCAGAAAGAGGATCACCATCAGTAATTTGAAGCTTAACATTAAGCTCCATAGGGGTCTCAACAGTGCGCTCATCCCCAAGAGCAGCACGAGCAAGAAGATCCTGAATATACTTTTCCTGAGAGATGTAAAAGCCATCAGACGTGGAGGAAACCTCAATCCCAAGAAAGTATCGAAGAGGACCAAGATCAGTCATAAGAAACTGATCACGAAGACGAGCCTTAACAAAGGCTATATACTCAGGATCATCACCTGTAATGATCATATCATCAACATAGAGAAGAAGAAGAGTGCGTCCACGAGGAGAAGTGTGAACAAACAATGCTGGATCATGAGCACTAGGGGAGAAACCAGCAGCTGTCACGACAGAAGCAAAGCGCTCAAACCAGGCACGAGGGGCCTGTTTGAGGCCATAAAGAGAACGTCGAAGACGACAAACCATCCCCTCAGGAACAGAGTACCCAGGAGGAGGCTGCATATAAACCTCCTCACTCAACTCACCATTGAGAAAGGCATTCTGAACATCAAGCTGGGACACGGACCAGTGACGAACAGAAGCAACAGCAAGAAGAGTACGCACAGTGGTCATGTGAGCGACAGGAGCAAAGGTCTCATCATAGTCACGACCATGCTCCTGCTGAAAACCACGAGCCACAAGACGCGCTTTATAGCGCTCAAGAGATCCATCAGAGCGAGTCTTAATCTTATAGACCCACTTACACGTGATAGGACGAACACCGGGAGGGGGAGAAACAAGATCCCAGGTGCCAGTGCGCTCAAGCGCAGCAATCTCCTCAGCCATGGCCAGCTGCCATTCAGGATGATGCTCAGCATCCCGATAAGAGGTCGGCTCGGAGGCAACAGAAAGACCATACTGACTAGGAGAGTAACGGTTGGGAGCACGACGCTGACGAACAGGACGAGTAGAGGAAAGATCATCAGAGGAAGACGACGCAGGAGACGACAAGGAAGAAGAGGGAGTAGTAGAGGAAGACTCCGGAGAACGAGGAGAACTAGGAGAACTAGACGGGGAAGAAGAGGACGGTATCGAAGAAGAGACATCAGGGGGAGGAGGTCCTGAAGAGGACACAATAGGGGTAGAAGGAGGTGTGTCAGGAAGGAGAAGAAAAGAGATATCTTCCACCGGGTAAGTACCAGCGGTGGGACGCGGATAGAAAGGACGCGTCTCATCAAAAGTAACATCACGAGAGATACGCATCCGACGACCAACAGGGTCCCAACAGCGATAGCCCTTATGCTCATCACTGTATCCGAGGAAGACACACTCAACAGACTGAGCGGTCAGTTTGGTGCGTTCGCGAGGAGCAAGGAGAACATAGCAAACACAACCAAACAAGCGAAGCATGGAGTAATCTGGAGACTGTCCAGAGAGGCGCTCAAGAGGGATACCACCCTGCAAGGCAGCAGTAGGCTGAATATTGATGAGGTAAGCCGACGTAGCGACAGCCTCAGCCCAGAAATGCGGCGGGAGAGAAGAAGCAATCATCATAGCGCGAGTGGTCTCAAGAAGATGGCGATGCTTACGCTCAGCAACGCCATTCTGGGCATGGGCGCCAGGACAGGAGAACTGAGCAAGAGTGCCCTGGTCAGCAAGAACACCTCACAACATCTGGGAGATATACTCACCAGCAGAATCAGCACGAAACACACGGATGGGGGTAGAATATTGAGTACGAACCATGGCCGCAAAACGCTGGTATATGGAGAGCACCTCACTACGAGAGCGCATAAAATACAACCAAGTGTACCGAGAAAAATCATCGATGAATAAAATATAGTAGCGATGGCCCCCTTTCGAAGCGAAAGGAGCCGGACCCCAAACATCGGAATGAACTAAATCAAAAGGTCGCTGAGATACAGACGCGCTAGTAGGATAGGGAAGCTGAATCTGTTTACCCAACCTACAGCCCTGACAATGCAAAGACCCATCTCCTGAGACAGACCCCAGAAGACCACGATGAACTAATGACGACAGGCGAGAGTCACAGAGGTGACCAAGACGATGATGCCACTGCTGAAAAGAGCTGGTAGTAGAGGCGACAACCGGAGAAGAACTGGCAGATGAAGGGGCAGCGGAAGGAACGCGAAGCCAGTCTAACTCCCAAAGTCCTGAAGAATCACGGCTGCGAGGGCCAGCTCCAACCAGGGCCTGGGTGCGACGGTCCTGGACAACACAAGAATCAGCATCAAGAATGACGCGACAACCAGAGTCAGTAAGCTGGCTAGCAGAGAACAGATTCATCTTAAGAAGAGGGACATGAGAAATATCAGGAACAAAAAAAGAAGAAGTAGAAAGGGTGCCCCGACTAGAAACAGGGAGAGAGGTACCATCAGCCGTAAAAACACGGACAGGAGAAGGGAGAGAACGAAGGGCGGACAAAGAAGAAGACTCAAATGTCATATGAAAAGAAGCTCCAGAATCCAGATACCACGGAGACGTACCTGACTGCGTAGAAGGTGGTGGTCGCACAGTGCCTGAAGAGTCAGTCACAGAACCAGCAGTGCCCGTCGAGGAAGAGCCTGTAGCAGCAAGTAGACCGCGAAGACTCCGGATAATGTCCTGATCAGAGAGAGCAACTGCTGAAGATCCGGAGGGAGATGACTGCCCGCGAGCCTGGTGCTGCTGACGTAAACTGGGGTCCCGTGTATAACAGGTGGCCCAAGTGTGACCATCCCTGTTGCAGTAAGAGCAGTGACGAAGAGAACCACGGCGACCCTGACCACGAGCCTGCTGGTGCTGACTCGCACCCTGAGGCTGCTGGTGCTGAAGCTGACCCTGACCCTGACCTGGAGGAGTGGGTAGTATCGGCGGCGGCACAGGAGACCGCGGCTGAGTCGAGGGAGCAGACGGCAAAGGAGCACCACGAGTAGCAAGCGCAGAGGGAACCGCAAGAAGACCAGCACCACGGAGACGGGTCTCCTCAGCCCGAAGCTCAGACAACACCTCAGAGAGCGGAACACGACCACGAGCATTCAGCTGAGCACGCCGGGGCTCAAACTCCTGGCGAAGCCGAGACAGAAACTCATAGATGCGGTGAAACTCCAAGTCCGAGCGCACAATCTGGCAGCACGAGCAGGTGCCACAAACAGCAGTACGGAGAGAATCAAGCTGACGCCAGATAGCAGCACTCTGAGTAAAGAACTCATCAATAGTGGAATCACCTTGCTGAAGAGCATGCTCCTGGCGAACCACAGACAGGTAAAGAGCATCCCCAGACGGCTGATAGCGCTGACGAAGATGGGCCCACTGAGCAGCAACAGTAGGGAGACTCATGAACTCAGCAGCATACTGGGGCAGAACACTGGAGGTGAGAACAACAGCAGCACGAGCATCCTCATCGACCCACTGAGTGTAGGCAGTCAGAGTGTGGCGATAGGACTCGAGATCAGCAGAATATTGCTTGAACTTCAGGTCATAGGCAGCAACAGCAATATCATCAGCGCTCTGAGCAGCATCCTTGGCCTCCTGAGAAGCATCAGCAGCAAGCACAATCGGTGTCGGAGGCAGAGGAGCCACAAGAGCAGGGGGGCACGGCGGACAGGAGACCTCGCCGGAGAGCACACCCCAAAGACGAAGACCGCGCATGTGAACGCGCATAAAGGCAGCAAAATCAGGGTAATTCGCGCCATCAAATACCACCGGGCAGCGAGGAATCGCGACATAACCTGATGAAGAAGACATCTTTTAAATCAGATCTAGATCCGGATCGAATTGATCCGGACGAAACAGACGAAAATCAGTAGGCGGCAGGGCGTCAGGGAGCAACGCGCCAGGCAGGAACAGCCGGTCCCGAGGCAGGTGCAGGCGGGCGGGTCAGACTAGCCGCGCGAGCACAGTACCGCGCGTCAGGCGGGAGCAGCAGGAGGAGTACTGCGCCGCGCAAGCAGAAGGTCCCGCGGTGGAGTACTGCGAGGGAACCAGGGAGTACCGACACGTCCCGTGGGAGCCAGGGAGTACTGGGCGGCACGTCCCGTGGGAGCCAGGTAGTACTGCGCCTCCTGCGCGTGGGGGAGCCAGGGAGTACCGCGCGGCAGGGAACCAGTACCGACGTGGCAGAAGGAAGCCAGGGAGTACCACGCCTCGGCAGGGAACCAGGGAGTACCGCGCCGCGCGTCAGGCGCGTGGGCGTCAGAGGTCCCGCGGTCCCGTACGTGCGTGAACAAACAGGAGCAGATCCAATCGGAGAGCAGGACAATAATCTGATTCAGGACGAAGCGACGAAGCAGGATCGGTGGCGACAGCGGCCGGACGCGGCGGCGGAGAACCGGGGCGGGCGACGGCGACGCAACGAGAGGAGAGAACCCTAAGGCTCTGATACCATGTTAGGAATAGACTAGTTGTATTCCTCTGGGGGCCAAAGACCACGATATATAGTACAGGTACAGGGCAAATATGCAGGAAGCCCCCTAACATACGGAGGAAATACAAGATACAGATATATACATCTAACAATAGTGATATAACTCACCTTTAGAAGCTGCTCGAAAGCTATAGCAGTGTGGGAATAAACTTTGTCTCCCACACAATCATAGATGAGCCTTGGAATTTCATGATTCATTAGGCTACATGAACTGTACATATAAATCTAACATCCACCAATCCAACGTCTCGAGATCATATATATCTTTCACCAAGTTTAATCAAAAAAGAGACGTAGCTCTTAGTCGTTAATTTGTACTAATATATGTTGCGACATTTTTGTGGTGATGTTTAAAACACATTATAGCCATTAAAAAAAGGTTTCACTCGTTGAGCAGATGATCAAAACTTATTTACAGAGCTGGTGTTCTAGCACATATAATAAGCCGACCTATAGGACTTTTGTCCAAAAAAAGAGACGTGGTCAGCGAAATTCTTCAAAGTGGTATTGGCAATACAATGGGTAGCACAAATAAAATTATAAGCAAGCTCATGGTAGGCAAGTACGTACTACGTACGTAGCTATAGTAGCGCAGCTACACGCGACTTGTGCCACAAAACAAGATAAAACTATTTCGCATGAGTCAACACAGCCAAAGGAAAACGGACACGTACCTTTGGACAAAAAGGAAATTAAATAAGATGATTTGGACAGATTCAACTCCGGCCGTGACGACAGTGTTAGTCAAAAGGGTTTAAATTATCCGTTGACGTCAACATGATAATATGTAGAGGAATATCCTAGCGTTTGACGATAACATGTAGAGTCTGGGTTTTCCTTACCTAGTTTGTTTCGATCTGGCGAAGTTTTATATGTGTGACGACCCGAATCCATGGCGTTGACAAATGTACATGCATGCATGCCTACGTGTGTAGTATATCTCCGCATCGACCGCAGTGCCAGCTGTGTGGCGCCTAGCTAGCTGAGCTCAGTGGCCAATCAGCTCGATGACGTGAACGCATCTCGTTCAAATTTGCACGTACGTACAATGTATCGGCTTTTTTTTTTCCTTTCTAAGGAAATATGTCAACGATATCTTAGTTTAACGAGTCAACTGCGTAGGCATGTATCATGTCCAAGCTCTACCTTTTAATAGGCAATACTCTAAGGAGCGATACCCGAAGTTCCAGTTTGTTAGGCATGTCTGTGTGGAAAAAACAAAAGACAGTTCGTATTTTTTTTGGATAAACTTGATCTGATGTATGATTGGAAGGTAAAGTACGTATGCAAGCAAGATTTGGTCAAAAGGTTCACGCATCTACCGTGTTTTTATTTCTCGTGGACCTTTTCTAAGGGCTAACGTATGGCCAAGGAAAACGGTTATAATGAGTACATCTAGTAGGCTTATGACAGTTATCCTCACATTACGGAAAATACCGTCACAAACCACAAGCGAAACCTTGTAGAAGTGAACCTTCACCACCCGTTTGGCCACCGTCGTATCGCCAGCGAAGAAACGAAGGCTTGGAGAGCATTTTGTTTTTTAATCGTACGAGAGCATTAACTTAAGCGTCCAATATATACATGTGCAGCAAGAGAAAAACACTAATTTAGTCTATGAAGTTGTCACGGGTGTGTGATTTGGTCACAAACTTGTAAATCATAAATTTCGGATCATAAAGTTATCATGCGCGTGCATTTTTGTCAGACTGTGATGGTTCCGTCGAAACGGCCGTTAAGACAGCACATGTGAGACGTCTTTGACTGTAATGTTGTGGAAAACCTCTTGATTTTTTTGCCGCATGGTTAAATTCAGTCATGTAGTGGATATTTGGAGCAGGTTTAAATTCAATTATGTAATAGATATTTCTCACAAGTTTAAATTCGGTTATATTTCAGTGTTCAATGTGTATTTCAAGTATTTTAAATTCAATGATGTAGCATCAGGACATAGATAAATAGCAGGCATGACCATATAAAAGTTTGTATGATCTACCAATAGATAGCAGCCTGTACATAGATATTTCAAACATTTGATAAATTTGATATACAACTCATTCAAGAAATATATATAGTAGTGTGCAAAATTTGATAAATTCATATGCGATGTCATCCACAAGTCACGTCGTCAAGTTATGGCATGGTTTTGACAGCACGGTCACGGACTGACCAGAACGTACAGGCGAGGCGTGTCAATTTCATTATTCGGTGGCGTTTTTCTCAATGGAGGAATATTAGCCGTCGATACAACAGTCACTCGGCACGTATGACATGGGGACTAAGAGCATCCCACTCGCCTACTTAGGACGTCGATCCGGACGTCGAAATTCAGTCCGGACGCCGAAAATCGGCCCAGTCGCGTACCCAGGGACCTGTTTTCGTCCGGATTTCGGCGTGTTTTGGTCCGGCCTACCCAGGCCGAACCCAGGTTCCCGGGTACGCCCTAGGGTTGCCGGACGGCGCAAAAAAGGGCGTGGGCCAGCTCTGTCAGTCCCATTCCCACCCACTCCACTCGCCCAAACTGCCGCGAAGAGCTCCGTCGCCATGACTTCACCGGCGGAGCTCCCCCGCGCCGAGACATGCCCAGGCCTCTAGCTACGCTCGCCGTAGTTGCCGCCCACCTCCACGCCTTCTCCGCCACCGGTTTCGCCGACCTAGCCTCGCCGTAGCTCTGCTTCGCTCCGTGCTCCCACCACCACGCCCGCCAAGTGTTCGACATTTGGCCGGATTCGGCCATGGACTCCGACGGCGACGAGATACTATCCACTGACTATGACGAGGACGAGATACTCGCCATGGATTCTGATGACGAGGAGTTGCTCGCCGTACTCCTGGAGGAGGAGAGCGTCCAGGTCGCCGAAGGTGAAGAGCACTTGCAGATCCTCGCATCGCTCGCCCAGCTGTACATGCAGATGGCGAAGCCGCAGCGCGGTGGTTCGGCGCTAGGTCGCATGAAGTGCAAGGCGAGACAGAGGATAGAGGGCTATTGCATGTTGTACGCCGACTACTTCGCCGACCAGCCACTCCATGGAGAGGACGTGTTTCGCCGCCGTTTCAGGATGAGCCGGAAGCTCTTCCTCAAGATCGTGCATGCCATCCGGGAGTTCGACCCATATTTCCTTTGCAAGAAGGACTGCACCGGCTTGGTTGGGTTTTCCTCGCTTCAGAAGTGCACCGTGGCAATGAGGTTGCTTGCATATGGAGCGCCGGCTGATGCTGCCGATGACTATCTCCGCATCGCCGAGTCCACCGCCCTTGATTGCTTGTACAGGTTCTGCAGGGCAGTGATTGCAGTGTTCGGGAAAGAGTACTGGAGATCACCCACTGCTGAAGACACTGCTCGGATCCTCGCAGTCAATGAAAATAGAGGATTTCCTGATATGCTTGGAAGCATAGATTGCATGCATTGGGAGTGGAAGAACTATCTATTTGAATGGCAAGGAATGTACAAAGGCCACAAAGAAGGATGCATTGTGATACTTGAGGCAGTTGCTACACATGATCTTTGGATCTGGCACTCCTTCTTTGGCATGGCAGGATCGAACAACGAAATCAATGTCCTCAACTGTCTTTTCCAAGCTTGTTGAGGGTCATGCTCCCCCTATGGAATTTGAGATCAACGGGCATCACTACAACAAGGGATACTATCTAGTAGATGGCATCTATCCAAGATGCCCAATATTTGTGAAGACTATCTCAAGCCCAATGCTTCCCAAGCATTCTCACTTTGCCAAGGAACAGGAAGCTTGCAGGAAGGACGTGGAGCGGGCATTTGGTGTGCTCGAGCAGAGGTTTGCAGTTGTCCGGTTCCCTGCTATGACCTGGTCGAAAGATCAGATGTGGAAAGTGATAAACTGTTGTGTGACCTTGCACAACATGATCATTGATGATGAGAGGAAGGATCCAATGAGTTTGCTCGAGGAGGACGAGCCATACTACAGACAGGGTCCTCTTGCCGAGCCTGATCATCAGGTGCCTCCAACATGGGCTGCATTCATCGCAATGCGTCAGGAGATCCGAGATCTGGCGATGCATCAACAACTGCAGGATGATCTTGTCGAGCACCTATGGATACGCAGGGGCAACACGACGTAGATGCTGAGCATGAACTGACCGAACTTGGCTGAAATATGTTGTACTTTTATTGCAGGCCGAAATATGTTGTACTTTTATTGCAGGCCGAACTATGTTTACAATTACGCCAAACTCTGTTTAAAATTTCGCCGAACTTTGGTCTTAAAGTGTTCTGTATTCATCTATGACGAACTATGCCGAAATTTGGACGAACTTGAGCCGAATTTGAGCGGAAACGGGCGACCCGAAAACTCGGCCTGGTAGGCGAGTGGGAAACTGGACGTATCCAGGCCGAAAACTTGCGCCGTCCGGCTAAAATTTGGTCCGGATTTCGGCCTGAATTTAGCCAACGAGTGGAGATGCTCTAAACTGAATCGGCAGGGCACGTGCCCTGATCTGTGATTAGCGGTTGGGCTAGAATCGCTGGTGGGAGCCAACAGCTCAACGCACGGACACCAGCGATGGAAACAACCTGCACATGATGAAATCTCTGCCGGCAAGACCGACATGTCGGAGACCAAAACAGCACTAGCCAGACGACGATACAGAACAACTAGGGCCTCGTCGTCGATCACACCTTGATTGGACTGAAGCTAAGGCCATAACTCAACGCAACACCACCACGACACCAAACCCTAACTACACAATGAACGCTCAGAACCAAGGTTCATCCACCTCCAGCACTAGAGAAACAGATGGAGGGGAGGGGAACCACCGGACTCGCTGGCTTGAGGTCGATATCATCTAGTATTCGCTTGTCTAGTCAATCGCCCGAAGAGAGCAGAGAGTGGGGGTTGCGGCTATGTCCTTTTTGTTTAGCCTTAGGTGTTTGCACTTCAAAGTAGAAAGTCATGTCTTGTTTAAAAAAAAAAGACTGTTCAAGGAGAGGAAACATCAAACCCAGCCCAAAATGAATCTGAGTCGCAGACTCTGACACCAGATTCTGGAAGCCTGTGTTGAGCCCACCGACCAAGTTTTGTTGGCCCAACCACCTAATAGGAGATACACTAACATATTTTTAGGGCAGATACACAAACTTTCAAACCGAGAGCAAGCAAAACGATATCTACCTGCCATCCCTAAAAAAAGGACATCTACCTGCCATGCTGTAAAAAAAAGGATATCTGACTGCCATAACGTGCACCCCACAGTTCAAGGCGTCATCAATTCAGCACTACTATTATTGTCTAGCTTGGTACCGAACCAAACTACCAGTAGTTAGTAGAGGTATATACAATTTTAGTCCCACAACTTGTATCGTAGGAGCATTTTAGTCCCACATGTTGCAAAGTTAGCAAAATTAGTCCCACAACTTGCAACGCATGAGCATTTTAGTCCAATTTAACCAAATTTCTGTGATTTCAAACGAATTTGTGACATGCATACGGAACCTACCCGTCGGTTGTATAAATAAGAAAACAAAACGTGAAAACATTGACCGTGCAGCAAAGGGGCCTCGAACTCATGACCTTCACCATTTATAAGTAATGTAAACTTTGCCACTACAACACCAGACATATTGTGATAATTTTAAGAGCACATTATTATTATATATTACATTTAGCCTGATGCGTCTTAGCTTGCCTACACGTACACACAGGAGAAAGAGTTAGATATTAGTGAAGTGGGCAATTAAGTATACTAGCGTGCACATACACACGCAGTGAAGTGGAGCTTGATTAGTGTATACATCCAGACTATACGTAGCTTTTCTTTTGGATATTTAAAAATATGTGTTCTAAAGTTGTAAAAAATTCTTAGAAAATATGCAAAATTTCAATTTAAAATAATTTGTGCACGTGAGCGAGCATTTTTACGTCTATGTGTTGACAAAAAGATTATGCAAATTTTTAATCCGAAATAATTTTACGAAAAAAGATAAAAAATATTATAATGACAGTGAACGCTAGCATTTCTATTGTGCGTGTGTGTTTTTTTATTATATAAAGAATCTACGATCCCTTTTGAAGGAAACATCGTTCTTAGTGTAGTGGCTTGTGTTTGTATGTAGCTATACGGTGGTACTGAGTTCGAATCCAACTACTATCCAGGGTTTTGACTATTTTATTTGTCTGTGTACTGACAAGTGGGCCTGCATAAGGACACAAATGCCAAAGAAAAATATAGAGGGGTTATTTTGAAAAAAAACGTGATGATATAGGTGGACGAATTTAGTCAAATTTGCTAAAATTCAATCAAATTGGACTAAAATGTTCTTAGGATGCAAGTTGTGGGACTAGTGTTGTCTAGTTTGCAAGATGTGGGACTAAAATACTCCTACGATACAAGTTGTGGGACTAAAAGTATATATACCTCTAGTTAGTACTCCAGCTAAGAAATGGAAAAGTGAAGTGGAGCATTTCCAAGTCATTCCGATGCAAAAGAGAGCAACCAAGTGACCATACAAATCACTAATAATGATTTAACCATATCATAACAAGAGAATTACGAAGTTATGAATCAATGTAGTACTAGCTTTTCTTTGGGGTTGCGATGATGGGCTCCGAAACTTGCGGAGAGCCGGTGAAGCGACCCGGAGGGCGATTCTGGCTTTTCTCCTCGGAATCTGATGAAGATGAGCCCTCTTCACCGTCGCCAGTGGACTCCTCTCTGGATGCAACGCCAAGATCGTTGTCTTATCTATGTAGGACTCCGACCGTGGTCCCCTGCGATCTTAGTCAGGAGTCTACAGCGGCGTTGCGGAGAAAGGAAGAGAAAAGGAGAAGACAATGGCAAATGGCGGCTGATCTGATCGATGACCAACTCATCATTCAACCTAAGGTAATGGATCGTGTTCCTAATCTTGTGTATGTAGGGTCAAAAAATACTATCAAGTCTGTGGTTCTGCCTCCGTCGACGTTCCTTCTGGATTCCTTTGATGCTAGAGAGTGGACTTTGATCCAAAGAAGAAGAAGGGTATCAATGGCGATGCAACGCTGCTCTGGCCGCCGGCGTGGGGCGCAGTCACCGGCGTTTGACAAGGTAACTTTTTTGAATTCCAAACGGACAATGTGTTCGAATCCTCCCTCTCGATCTGCATTGATGGGCCGTGCAGGCTCACATGCAGTATCGATTTCGTCCACTCAGACCCATTGCGATGTGACGATGGGCCCGAGGATGGAAGCCCAGGTCCCGAAACCCTGAAGGCATACCGCAGGTGGCATGCGCCGCCTCCTTGGTTTCATCTGGCAAAAGAACTCCCGTTCGACGGCGATCGTGGTGCCTTGCGATCTAGCAAGCGCGATGACGAACCATGCCAGGGGCGGTGGTTCTGGTCGAGGGACCGGGCGTGGTGCCGGTGGTGGTCGTGGAAATGGCCGCTGGGACAACACCAACCGGAACTTTTATCAAGGTGGCCCGAGCGGCACCGCGGGTGATGAGGATGCTGGAGGTTTTAATGGAAACCATCAAGCCCACAATGGTGGCCAACAGGGTCTTGATGGTGGTCATGGAGGCTTCAGTGCTGGAGCTGGTTTCGATGGTGGACAGCGACATGTTAACAGTGGCGCTGCTTTTCAGTGAGGATATTCTAGGCGGATGAATGGAGGGGGAAGGAATCCTCACAGGTATGACAACAGAAATAATAATGGTAATTTTCTGCCCGGGTTTGGTGTAACACCCTCAGAATCGACCCTATGCAAGTTTTAGCGAAACACGCCAAACCCGCATAGAAACGATTCAAAGGTGCCCACCAGGCACTTTCGTGCGGGTGGAAAACGAAGTAATATCATTACACAACAGTCCTCGATGGGACCCACAGAACAGATATATATACAACAGCGACTCCATGAGTCAAGAATACAGATATAATATACAAAGATCCAAATCACCTTGAAAATGATAGAGCGTCCGACTACGGACAAGATGCAAATGGGGCTAAGAGCCCTGAAGAATAACCAATGGCGTCCATAACCCTGCCCAGGCCAAGCCGGAAGGGTAACCCTGCTAACGACGTCGATCTCAAAACCTGCTTAAACAAAAGGGGTGCCGACAAAGGGCAAAGGAAAAAGAGGAGCGTCAGTACTGAGACCAGTACACGACGAGACTAGAATTCGGCGGTCCTCGCCTACATAGGTATGGTGGACTGAGCGGCAGCGCCAGCATGCACTGAACAACCTATAGAGACTCGATACAACTAGCGGCAATCAGAGAGGGGTAAGAAAGACCTATTCGGATCCAACCTGATTCTAACATCAAACAAACCCATCCTGGTGTTTCCCCCTCGAGACCAAACGAGGAAGTCAACCGAGGAACTCACACAGTTGGCAGTTTTATTTATTCGGTTATCGTTGCGGCAATTACTAGTCGGGTATAGATAATCGTCCTGATAAATTAAACAGTGGGCAGTTTTATTTAACCATTCCGTTGTAGTTGCGACACTTACTAGTCCAATATACGATACCATGAGATATCCCAAAACCCAGCAGTTGTTGGTACTTTTATTTAGCCATTCCGTTATAGTGGAGCTGATTACTAGTCATATCAGATACAAGTCAATTATAACAGTAAACTTTAGTTATAGTTGTCTATGATCAAGCACTGTGCTCCAAGTCGTCCATAACCGCGGACACGGCTTCTCGAAAAGATTAAACCCTGCAGGGGTGCACCAAAGTATCCATACGCACTTCGACCCTTTTTGCCAGATCAGTTAACATACACCCATCGGTATGTCGGCGGGGCCTAAGTCATGACGTTTCCCAGACCCAAAGGAAGCACGGGGGCCACCCCACTAAGTACACCCGCAACGAAGTCGGCCGGTCTCCGAGACGGACTCAGGGTTTGCGACAGTGGCTGTAAACGACAGCAAATCCCCAAACGGGGACTGTCGATACCGCGAAAACACTCCGCTTCCAAAACAGTACAGTGTGCTCCTCACACAATCGTAAATAAAGCAGTAAAGCATGACATAAGTACAGGATAGTAATAAAGCCCCAAACTACTTGTGGCCCCCAGTACAATACTTTGAAATCAGGTACTAAATCGATGGGGGGCCCATATCTCCCCACATGTGGTTAGCGCGCTCGATCTCGGAACAGGTGTCAAGAACTCGGGGTCCTACGGGACACAAGTGGGCGGTCGGAAACCAAATATTATCTATCACCCACCGGTGCCTCTGCTTACCTACTTCAATTTTAGTTATTAAACAATAATTAAAGTGAACAATAAGTAAAACCCTGATCATCTACAACATCAACATGCAGCAATACACCAACAACTGTGGCACTTGACGACACGCAACAACACTTGAGCAAGCGACTACGACGCGCAAGTCCAACTATCTACCAAACAACAGGTAATAGGAGGTGTCCAAGGCAATATAAGGCTGCAAGGGATAACACAGGTACGAATCTAGAGCATCGCAAAACAGCTAGCAATAGATAAACAGGAGGGAATAAATACTATAAAAGTAAGATAGGTAGAAAGGGGAAGATGCTCGCCTGATAACATTGTCGAAGGTGCAACCGAAGATCGGGTCGGCACTCGCATCAACTCAACGGCCTTATCCGCGAAGAAGCAAAACACTAGAATAAACACCGGATGCAATATTTAATACTACGGCAAAAGATCAGGCATGATGCATGTATGATGTATGACATGACAAGGGTGCGATGCAATTAGGTCATATTAAGTGGAACCGGGGTCCCGACAATTAATTATATGGTTCAAGTTATTTATCTACCCCGCAAATTAAATGTTGCATTAGCAAGACAAAAGATGGCACCGGTTCGCTACACAAGTTTAAATGAGGCCAATATGAGACTAGAGTTGCCCGCATATGGGCCCCATATTTAATTATATGGTGAATCGGCATAAGGCCCCCAATCCACACAATATGCATGCGAGATGAATGATTAATATGCAACAGGTTTTATGTTTAGCATTTATAGAAATAGGGGTTCGGATAAGGGTCACACATTGAGGGGTCTCGACGGTCTTGGGGTTCCGGGGTTCGGGGTCGGTCTCAGGGTTCGACGGAAGCGGTCTCGGCAGGAACGTTCTCGAACAACTGGGCAGATCTTGTCGCATCCGGGTTCTCGGCGAGCTCGGCGTTCGGGAAGGAGAACTTGTCGTTCAGGGTCTCGATGCCCGGGGTGAAGTACTTTGCGCGCCAGGGTTCGGTCTTCGGACTCGGGGAGAGGAGCTCGGCGTCCTCGAGGGCGTACTTGACGTATCCGTGAAGGAGATCATGTCGGTCCACGGGGTTCGGTCTCCGGGGTTCGACGGGCGTCTTGGCGTCCCAGGGAGGCATCCTCGGTGCTCCGTGTCGAAGGCATCGGGGCCTCCGGGGTCTTCGAATCCGTGAAGTAGATCTTGTTGTTCAGTGTGAACCTTGTCGTCCAGGGTCTCGAATTCCGATTGAAGATCTAGGCGTTCTTCGGGTCCGGACTTCACCTCCGGAAACGGGTCCGCAGGTTCTCGACGAACTTGGTGTTCGGGCCTCTGAGTCGTGGTTCTTGGCGCGGCACCGGTCTTATGCTCGAGTAGAAGCACTTGTCGTCCTCGTGGCGATCTTAACATAAATCTGTCCATCTTGCTGTAGAACTTGATGGGCTGCGGCGCACTTCGCCCACTCTCTGTACGGAGGAAGATGGTGGCGCAGGGACATGAGGCGCGGGAGACCGAGGGGGCCCACACGCAGGAGGGACTCGGCGGCTTCCATGGCGAGGGCGGAGCGGGGCCGGCTGCTGCGGGGCGGAAGGACCACGGGGCGGGAGACGCCGACCCTGAAGACGGCCGAACGGAGGTGGGGATACTTGGTCGGCGAAGCCCGAGAGGCGCCGGGAGGCGGCAGGTCGCAGCTCGGCGAGGCGAGGCAGCCAAGGCGGCGAACGGCAGGAGCGGACGGCCGGAGAGGTTGGAGGCGGGGCCGTGCTCGCGCGGCCGGGGTTGGTTGAGGCCGGCGGCGGGCAGAGGACATGGTCGGCGGCGGCGCGGTGAGAGGAGGGGCTCGGTGGCGCGCCGGCGGCGGGCGAGCAGAGGCAGGCGGTGGCGGGGTGGGGCGGACCAGCGGGGGCGAGGCAGAGGGTGGCCGTGGCAGAGGGTGGCCGTGAGGGCCAGGGGCGGCACGTGCGGGCTCGCGCCCGGGGCGGCGGCGGACGCCTGGCTGCCGGAGAGGGAGCAGGGCGGGGCGAGCGGAGGGCGTGGCGGCGGGCGGCCGGGGAAAGCGGCCGGAGAGGCGGGCTCGGCGGAGGGTGGCTCGGGGGAGGAGGACGGGCGGCGGCGCCGGAGCGGAGGAGGAGGAGGAGGGCCGGGAGGCGCGGACTCCGGCCAGAGGGCGGCGGCGAGCTCGGAGGAGAGGGGGGTCGCGGTAGGAGGAGGTGTAGGGCCGCGCGAAGAGGGCGAGGGTCGAGGGCCGGGCCGGCGAGGTCGGGAAGGCCTTCAGGCGGGGCGGTGCTGACGGGAACGAGGGGAGGAGGGCGCGGGGTGGAAGACGGGAGGAGGAGCGGGGCTGGGGCCGCGCGGGTCGGTGGGTGGGGCCGAGCTGCAGGGATCGGGTGTGGGGCTTGTGTGTGTGCTGTGGTGTGCTGTGTGGGTTGAGGGGGTGGTGTGGGGTTGGCTGTGAGGGTGTGAGGGAGTGGGGTGGGCTGATGTGGCAGATGGGGATTGGGTGAGGGAGAGAGTTGGGATGAGGTGGCGAGCCGCGAGTGGCTGGGGTGAGGTGGAGGGGGTGTGGGTAGATTAGGTTGGGTAGACTAGGAATTTTGGGGTGGAACGATTTTATTTTTGGGGGTGGTCGTTCGGGTCGATTCGGCCCGTTCGACTGCCCCCGCAAAAAGAATTAAATGCTTTATTTATTTCAAACAAGCCTTTTGCAAACTGATAGCAGACAAAGTAAAAATAATCCGGAGACCCGGGTTTTGTTTTGAATTAAAGACGGGGCGTTTAGAAAACAAAACCAGGTTTTTCGCAAATAGTTTTATGCAAGCAAATGCAAGATAATGACGATGCTCAAATGCAATGTGGCATGATGACATGAGCATGTGGTCATGATGATGCAATGCACAAAAACAACGCGATTTTCTAGTAGTGGTTTTGCGGGATGCCACATTTGGAGGCCGTGGATCGGGAGGTAGGACTAATTTTAGTGCTCAAGGAAATGGTATATCGACCTTGCAAGATGAGTTTGTGAGGAATGCTGCGGCAGCTATTGCAAAACAATTTGCTGAACAGGTTGGAAGTTTGAGTACAAAAAACTTTGCTTAACCGGCTGCAGGAATTACTGAAACTCAGCTGCAGCCTTCTTCTCTGTCGGGACAGCCTGCTGTGGCTATGCGGCAGCCTACTTCTCTGCCACGGCAACCCGTCGTTGCTTTGCGGCAGCCTGCTGATCCGTTGCGGCAACCTGCTGGTGCACTTCGGCAGCCTGCTGGGGGTGTTTCTTCTGTTGTGGCACCGACTGAACTTGATGTGCCAAGGAACGCAACACAACCCCGTGTGCGAAATAATGACTTCAGAGAAGCAACCGATGATGCAGGTTCTGATGTTGGGCAGAATGCTAGAGCAAAGAAGCAAAAGGGACCAAAATGCTTTTGTTGTGATCAGCTGGGACACCATTTGAATGATTGTACAACTACACTTTGTGATGTTTGTCAATCTCCTCAACACTCTTCAAATGTTTGCCCTATTCTTTTGGCTCCAAAGCCTACGATGGTCATGTATGGGTATGCTTATGACCGACTGATGTTCTTTGAGGCTCCGGGGTCAGCGGCGGTTCGGCCTAGAGTTGATAACACACGTATGACAAGAGTGCTGTTAGTGGTGGTTCCATGACTATTCCTGAGATTATATCTCAGCTGAGGTGGGTTGTCCCTGATGATCAGTACCAATGGAGCGTCACACAAACAGATGAAAATGTTTATCAGGTTAATTTGCCTAGTAAGAAGGATTTGATTACAGCTCAACACTTCGGTTCTTTCAAAGTGCCAAATAGCTCATGCTCCTTGACTTTTGATTTCTGGAAATCAGCTGTGAAGCCAGCTTGGACAATTGAGAAGGTGTGGATAAGAATTCATGACTTACCATCTGAAGCTCTCGATGATTATTTGCTTCTATGGTTTATTGGCACTTTGCTTGGTAAAACGGTTGATATTGACATGACATATACTAGGAGGACGGATGTTTTGCGTATTTATGTGGCTTACCTTGATCCTACACTAGTTCCAGAGAGGATGGATATTCTTATCAAGGACAATTTTTATACTCTGAGGTTTCAAGTTGAAGGAAGTCCCCTGCCACCTCCCTTGGATGACATTGTGATGGATGACGTTCAGAGAGATGGAGATGATCATGGTAATGAGAACACCAACTTGGGAGGAGGAAACCTGAATAATGGGCATAATAAAGGGAAACTAGCCAATGAGGCTGTGGAGGACAGTAACTCGAAAATGGCGCATGATGGATCTATAAAAGGGAATCAAGCATCCTATAATATCTGTTTCGGTTCTTTTTCTACTCCCTACATTCGTCCTCCTGTTGAGGATGATCGGAGTGCTAAGTCTGCACATATACTACGTATGGTGGCTCGTATAGATGCTGACCCGTCTACTTCAGGTTTGGGTAACTTGAAATTATCTAAATCCTCTTTTCTTTCTTTTCTTACAGCTACTGATAGTAAACCTATATTGACAGATTCAACACTTTTAAATTGCCACAAGGAAGCTGATCTTCATGATTCATCAGCTAATTTGTTGGCATCTCCTAAGGTGTTGATGGGTAAAACGAGTGCCTCGCTCGGATCTGTAGGTACGACGCCGATTGTTTCTGCTGTACAGAAGCCCATGCTGCGAAGTGATGCTGCTGCCTGGATGCCGCCTGCACCTCCAGTCTCGCCTAAAACCCCAAGTGGGGGTGTCATGTTGGAGCTGTCGAGCATGGACAATATGGAGAGCCCATATGATGAAGCTAGGCGCAAGGAGACTGCTGAGCCAACTTTGGATGACATCATCCGCTTTGGTGGAGTGTAGCCACCAAATGAACTACGATCGAGCGGGCGTCTTCTGGCTCAGCCAAATATAAATGCCACACAAATGGAGAGAGCGATGCTGCTGGCTCAGCATCGAGACAATCTTTCTGGCCAAGGTATGAAGCTTGTAAACAATTTTGCTGTCTCTTCTTTTACCGAAGTAGAAGTGACTGATAGGACAAAATGTTTGGGGGTTTCGATGGGGCTTAATTCTTTGGAGAAGCATAAAGCAGCTAGGTTGATCCTGGATACTGATTTGAACCGAAATTTACCAATGCTTAAAAAATGTGACGATACAAATGATTGTGCGCAGAACCTTTTGGTCTCGCATGTATCTCATCTATGTGACGATTTCATGTCTGAGCATAGTCATGTGAGTGACAATCTTTCTGATTTTGATGTTCCATATACAAAGGTGGTGCGTCCAAGGCGACGTAAGTCTTATGATAAGACCAACGTGAGAAGAAGCACCCGGGTTAGGGTTAAAACCACTAGGTCTTTATGGAAGGCGTGAGAGGTATGACATGGAATAGCGAGGGTTTTAGGGACCCGGCAAAACATTTATTCGTCAACGAGGCGATTAGAGATTACCGGTTAGATTTTATTGCGTTGTTGGAAACGGGTAGATCTAATTTTACGGTACCTTTTTAAAAACATCTCGCGGCCGGTAGAGATTTCCTCTGGTTTTGTCTTCCTCCACATGGGAGGTCTGGTGGAATTCTGGTCGGTATTAATTCAGAAACACTTCAAGTTAAAAATGTGGAGACTGGGGATTTCTGCGTTAAATTGCATATGCGATCTAAACTTGACGGATTTGAGTGGATCCTTTTGCCGGTTTATGGTGCCGCACAGGACTCACAAAAGCATCTCTTCTTGTCCGAACTTGTACGGATGTGTGAGACAGTGTCACTACCTATGTTGTTAGGTGGCGATTTTAATATCTTACGCAATAGTAATGAGAAAAGTAATAACAACTATAATCCTCGATGGCCTTTTATGTTTAATGCTATCATTGAGAGTCTGGACCTGAGAGAGATTGCTCTCTCTAGTAGGCAGTTTACATGGGCTAATAGAAGGGACAATCCAACCTATGAAAAATTGGACCGTATCCTTGCTAGTGTTGAATGGGAACAAAAATTCCCTTTAGTTTCGGTACGAGCGTTAACACGTTCAGGTTCTGACCATACACCACTATTAATAGATTCTGTCCATTAAGCCCATCTTGGAAACAGGGCTAAATTCTCTTTCGAGCTATCCTGGTTGCGTCAAGATGGCTTCTTTGAGATGATAAAAAAAGAATGGGAATCTGTTCCGATAGGTATGACTCCTATCCAGCGATGGCAAAATAAAATTAGACACTTACGTCGTTTTTTGAGAGGATGGGTGAAGAACCTAAGTGGAAAATATAAAAAATAAAAAGAGCGCCTATTGTCCATTATTAATGACTTGGATATTAAAGCCGAAACTTGTCCTTTGTCTTTTTCAGAAAAGGAGAAACTTAAAAGTGCAAATGTGTGTGTTAATAAACTTAGACGTGATGAAGAGACCAAATGGGCTCAGCGGGCTAAAGTTAAGCATGTTCAACAAGGGGGAAACAATACTAAATATTTCCACTTAATTGCAAATGGAAAACACAGGAAAAAGAAAAAAATTCAGCTAGAACAAGATGAAGGAACCATTGTGGGAGAAGATAATCTAAAGGTCTTTATTACTGAATATTATAAAAATCTCTTTGGTGAACCTGAGCATAATAATTTTGGCCTTATGGAAGAAAGGGTCTATGACATCCCTCAACTTTCAGCCGAAGAAAATGCTATTTCTTACAGCTGTCTTTACTGAGAAAGAGGTCTTTGAAGCTATATCTCAGATGAAACATAATAAAGCTCCAAGGCTGGATGGGCTTCCTACTGAGTTTTACCAAACATTTTGGGATGTCATAAAGAATGATCTTATGGCTCTTTTTGATCAACTGAAAATAGGAGAATTGCCTCTGTTTAAATTGAACTTTGGGGTTATTACACTTTTACCAAAAAAAGAAAACGCCGTGCAAATACAACAATATAGACCTATTTGTTTACTAAATGTCAGTTTCAAAATCTTCACTAAGGTGGCTACTAATGGCATTACTGAATTGGCTCAAAAAGTGATTAGACCTACGCAGACCGCCTTTATGTCGGGACGACATATCCTTGAAGGAGTTGTCATTTTGCATGTGACTATCCATGAGTTGCATCGTAAAAAATTGGATGGTGTGCTTTTTAAAATTGACTTTGAAAAGGCATATGACAAGGTAAAGTGGCCTTTTTTGCAACAAGTACTACGCATGAAGAGGTTTGATCCATAATGGTGCGAGTGGATTAAGAAATTTGTTGAAGGCGGGAGCGTTGGAATAAGGGTAAATGATGATATTGGCCACTATTTTCAAACTAGAAAAGGTTTGCGACAAGGTGATCCTTTGTCTCCAATTCTGTTCAACATTGTTGCCGACATGCTCGCTATACTCATTTCTCGTGCAAAAGAGGAAGGCCAAGTTGGAAGTCTTATCCCACATTTGGTGGATAGTGGGGTTTCTATTCTTCAATATGCGGATGACACCATACTTTTTATGGAGAATGATTTGAAAAAGGCCGTTAATATGAAACTGATCCTATCGATTTTTGAACAATTGTCTGGTTTAAAAATAAACTTTCACAAGAGTGAATTTTTTTGTTTTGGTAAAGCTAAAGAGATGGAACTAGAGTATAAGCAAATATTTGGTTGTGAAACCGGTTCTCTCCCTTTTAGGTATCTTGGAGTACCAATCCACTATAGAAAACTAAAGAATTCTGAATGGAATCCTGTGGAAAGCCGTTTTTTTATCTAGGTTGGGTTGTTGGCAAGGGAAATTGCTATCCTATGGGGATCGTCTCGTCCTTATCAACTCGGTTTTGACTAGTTTACCTATGTTTATGCTTTCTTTCTTAGAAATTCCTAAGGGAGTAAGAAAAAGTTTGGACTTCTTTAGATCCATGTTTTTTTGGCAAAGCACGGATACTAAGAAGAAATATAGACTATCAAAGTGAAACGTTGTATGCCGCCCTAAAGATCAGGGGGGTTAGGCATTGAGGTACTTGAGATTAAGAACAAATGTTTAATTAGCAAATGGCTTTTTAAATTACTAACCGAGGAGGGTATGTGGCAACAACTCCTTCATAATAAGTACCTTAATGGTAAAACTTTGTCTCAAGTACAAGCGAAACCGACAGATTCCCCATTTTGGAAAGGCCTAATGCGAGTGAAAGAAATGTTTTTTACTCATGGTTTTTTAAAGATCGTCAATGGTGAAAATGTTCGCTTTTGGGAAGATGTTTGGTTAGGGGATACATCACTTGCGCAACAATATCCGTCCTTATACAACATTGTTCAACAAAAAAATGTTCTGGTGGCAAATGTACTTGCTCAAACACCTCTTAATATTGATTTTAGAAGGGGTTTGACTGGTGATAAATGGACACAATGGCTACACTTATGTCAGCGGCCAATGAGGGTTCAACTAACTAATATTCCTGACAAATTTGTGTGGAAGCTAACCACCACGGGTACTTTCTTTGTTAAGTCTTTGTATTTAGATCAGATGAATGGTCATACAAGATATTGGCATAAGTACCTGTGGAAATTAAAAATCCCCCTAAAAATTAAGATATTCATGTGGTTCCTTAAAAATAAAGTTATTCTGACTAAAGATAACTTGGCTAAGCGCAAATGGATGGGAAGTCAGAAATGTTGTTTTTGTAATTCTATGGAATCTATAGAACATTTGTTTCTTTCATGCCCTTTTGCAAGTATTATTTGGAAAATTATTTACTTCACTTATAATATACCTCCACCATCCAATATTACGAACATGTTTGGAAATTGGCTAAATGGGGTTGACAAAAAGAACAAAGCTAGACTGCGCATTGGAGTGTCTGCTTTATGTTGGTCCATATAGACGTCCAGAAATAACATTGTCTTTAATAAACAAACGGGTACTAATTTTTTGCAGGTTATTCGATTGACGGCGCATTGGATACAACTATAGTCTTACTTACTCCCGGCGAACCAGCGGGAGCCGATGGATTTTGGATGCAACCGGCTGCTAATGGTTGCACAGGACTTCTATTTCCTGGCCACTGGGTGGTGTCACACTGGTAGACTCCAAAATGGATAGTTAGATGGTTGATATATGTTTCAACCCTCTCTGAGCCTTATTTGTAATTTTTAAAAAAATTGTTCGGACCACTGCAATAAATATGGCTGTGCGCATCAATTGATGCAGAGGCCGGGTTTCACTCCCCATTTCGAAAAAAAATATGGATGAAAAGGGTTTTCTTTTTTTATTAATTTATTCCTTTCTTGTTTTATATTAGAGAGTGACCTACTTATAGAGAGAGAAAAATCAAAACCGACCAAACCGAATCCAGGCAAGTCTGTACATGTCCCATGTTGTGGCCTTGACATTTTGAGTCTACTCACTAGTAGAGAGATCGATCTTTAACTGCACCTTATTTAGGACATTGATGATTTGCCCTTAGTGACATTGCAATGGACCGTTTGCCATGTATTTCTTTGCACTTTGATATTTTGTCATTTTACGACATGGCCCACATCTAATGACCAAAAGCCAAGTAAATTATAAAAAACTACTACCACATTTGAGAACAAGTCCGTACCTATTTTGTTGTTTTTTTATAATTGTGCTGATGGCCCCTAGAGAGCATGTTGATAACAGTCATGACTAGTGGAGCCTATTTGAGAACAAGTCCGTACCTATTTGGCCCACATCTAAAATATCAAATAGGAGGCATGTAGTCACAAATTGTGCTGATGGCCCCTAGAGAGCATGTTGATAACAGTCATGACTAGTGGAGCCTATTTATCAGGGTAGAGTTGGCGGGGCATGTAGACACATCGGTGAGGTGGACAGATTAGTCAAAAAAGGCGAGGTGGACATGCGGCCCACCTATCATTCACTTCACTTCTTCATCTTGTTGGTCGTCTTCTTCTTCCTTGTCGAAGCAAGGAACGCATAGGAGGGGCACGGCTAGGATGATGCCGACGACGCCCAACCCGGCGGTGCCTGCTGTTGACCGCTGATTGCTTGTTGTGCCACACTGCGCTAAGTGCGAAGGGGCTTGAGATCAGGGATATCGCAGGTTGCGGTGCTCAAAGATGTTGGAATTTTGCCTAAAATAGTCTCGGCCCATTTATATAATGCCAAAATTTCTGAAATCCTTGAGACCTACTTGATCCACTCATGGAAGGCAAAAGGTGGGAAAAAAGTTTAGTCGCACATTGCTAGTTGAGTGGAAGTTGGACCATCTTATAAGATGGACTCTTCTACCACTTGTACGAGCTTGAGAAGAGAATACATATACACATGCACTCCCCCTCCTCCTCCTCGCTCGCCTTGTGGCGACGCGCGCGGGTTGTGGGAATCTCGCCGAGTCGACCTTTATTTTTTCACGCATGAATGAAAGATGAACAGTCCGCGCTAGTGGATTTTTAACACGAACTTAGTGGAGAATGAATGCAAGTAGGGTTTTAATAGGCTTCGGTCGATACTTGTTCGATTTATCTCCCGACTCCTCTTTTCCGCTCCAGGCGCAGCCCATTCGTCTCCCTTTTCCTGTACCTATAAAAGAGAGGTCGCTCCTCTCGGCAATATATCACAACATCATCTACCTCTAGTTCCAGAGCTTCTGAGAACCACCAAGTTCTCCCCATCCCTCCTTGCAGCGTGCACCGCGAGATACGACGGTAGGACTCTAAGACCCTTCCTGCTTCGTGTCCTATACGGGAGAAGGGCGATAAGTTTTTTGGGAAGCACTCACACGCGACTACTGTCTCCGTCAAGGACTCCTTCATGGATAGTGATGGCATCTTCATCACAGACGCTATCGTGGACTCTTTGACAAGTTCTTCCACAACATTACTTCTTTTCAGACATGGACAACCTCTTCCATGACATAGATGACAACTCCAACACCAACATCAATGGTTCCGCAGTACCTCATGCTACACAGTACGTCGATTATCTACTTCAGATCATACTTCAGATAATTGTTTTAGCAAATTGTTTAGACTTGTTGTCCACATACTGTTTGGTAAATTACCTGACTATTATAATTTCCTTTATATTAGTCATGTTTTATTCATTGTTTACTTGGATTAAATATTCTATTAAATTTCTTATATTTCCAACAATTCAAAAACTTCATTATAGGCATTTCAATGCAAGTGGCTTTGTTGCATATGTGAAGCCACCTACCTTTGGGGGTGTGCAGTACAAGAAATGGTTTGTGAGACAAGTCCAATAGTTCCAAAACATGGGATTCTATAACGCCATCCAACGCAAACCTAAGGGATAGCTTACGATTGTTCAAGAGGAATTTTATGAGAAATTGATACTATGTCCAAGGATTCTCTTTTGTCTGTTCTTGGGGAAACATTGTGAAACCCTATATGTCATTGACTAATGGCAAGGACACGCGAGCTACACTCAAGGACAAGTTTGGGGTCTCAGATGGTGATGGTGGCAGTGAATTGTATGTCATGAAAGAATTTTATGACTATAAGATAGTTAATGATCGCTCGTTGTTGAGCAGGCTCATGAGATACGGTCTCTTGCCAAGGAGATTGAGAACTTCAGTTTTGTGTTACCAAACAAGTTCGTTACCGGACGCATTATTTCCAAGCTTCCTCTTCATGGAGGAATTTTCTACTAATCTGAAACATAAAAATACAAGAGTTTTCCATTATGGATCTCATTGGGACTCTTGATGTGGTAGAGAAGGAGAGAGCAAAAGACAAACTTGCTCGAGGTTTCGAGGGATGTTCTAGTGCTAACTTGGTACTGAAAAAAATTCAGTCCCACAAGTTCAAGAACAACAAGGGAAAGTTTGATGCCAAAGGAAAATTTGATGGAAAAAAACAAAGCCTCACAATATACTAATTTCAAGAAGAATACTGATAAGAACAAAGGTGATTTTCATGTATGCGGTGATCCTGAACACTACGGTCCTAGTTGCCCTAACCGCTTTGGCAATCATCATCATGGAAAGAGTGACAAAACCTCTAATGTTGTCATGGGGGGAATTGAGATGAAGGATGCTAGGTATAGTATACTACCTACTATTCTCTTAGTATATCATTCTCTCGATTGGTGAATTGACACGCATAGAAATGTACATGTTTGTTTTGCTGTTTCCATGTTTTCTTCATATCAGGTCGCCGGAACTTCCTCCGTGCTGAAGGGGAATGTCTCACATGCTTATGTTCATGGTGTTTGTATAATCGATCTGAAGTTCACTTTGAGAAAGACCGTGCGGTTGAAGAACGTCCATCATGTTCCCCCTATATCTTGTTAGCGTATCTCTTTTGTGTCGTGATGGCTACAAGATTACTTTTGATTATAATACATTTGTATTTTTTAAGTTTGTAACTTTTATTGGTAAATGCTATGAGTGGGGAGGTTTGTTCCGCCGGTCATTGTCAGACATTTGTAACAAAGTTGTGAATCATGTTTGTCATATTAACTTTGGTTGCATGACGTGGCTAGCTAAAATGAATTTACTCCATAAATTCACTATTGTCGAGGAATCAAAGTGCCAAGCTTGTGTGCAAGCAAACAAAACCTCGCAAGTCACATACGACTACGGAGGTGAGAGGATTGGAACCATTAGAGCTCATACATTCAGATCTTTGTGAGATAATTGGTGTGTTGACCAGAGGAAATAAATATTTCATGACATTGGTCGATGATTTCACTAGATATTGATATGTGTATCTTCTGAAATCAAAAGATGAGGCTTTAAATTTCTTCAAAATCTATGAAGCTGAAGCAATTGAATGAAAGATCAAGAGGCTTAGGTATGTTCATGGTGGAGAGTATCCAACGAGTTTGATTCTTTTTGTGCGAAACATATTTTAATCCATGAGAGGACGCCTCCATACTCACCCCGGTCTAATAGGGTGGCCGAAAGAAAGAACCATACTCTAACACCATATGTTAGATACATCAGGTTTCTCTAAGGAATGGTGGGGGAGGAACGATTGACTGCGTGTCATGTCCTAAATAGAGTTCCCACAAGAATAACTCCATTTGAATAATGAGAGAGGAAACGGTTAAAACTTTTTTGCTTACAGACTTAGAGATGTATAACAAAGGTTCATGTGCCAATTCTGAAGAAGCGCAAGCTTGGACCCAAAATCGTTGATTGTGTTTTCTGGCTATGCTTTTCACAACATTGGTTATAGATTCTTGATAGTAAAATTTGGAGTACTGACATGTATGTTGGTACAACCATGGAGTCGAATGATGCGACTTTCTTTGAGGGTATCTTTCCTATGAAGGATATGCCCATGTCATTAAATGAGGAAATGCCTCGTTCATCTAGTCAGGAATTTGCTATAATTTTTAAACCTACCGTTCCAATAGAACACCTCGATAATCCTAAGGATAATTATAATGAAATTCCTAAAAGGAGCAAGAGATAGAGGACTGCAAAGTCTTTTGGTGATGATTTCATTGTGTACCTCGTGGATGATACTCCCACTTCTATTTCAGAATCCTATGGATCTCCTGGTGCTGACTACGAGAAGGAAGTCGTCCGTAGTGAGATGGATTTCATCTTAGATAATGGAACATGGGAGATCACTGATCGCCCTTATGGGTTCAAACCTGTAGGATGTAAGTGGGTGTTTAAGAAGAAACTTAGTCTTGATGGTACTATTGAAAAGTACAAGGTACAACTTGTGGCCAAGGGTTACACTCAAAATAAAGTGCATACTTCTTTGATACTTACTCACCTGTTGTCATCGGATTGTCGACAAGTACGCCATAGGGGGTCCTATTGGCGTTGGAAGGATGGGGTGTGAGACGTCGGATGTTCCAGGAGCGGTGAGCACAAGTCTACCCAGGTTCAGATCTGACTGCGTTGATCGGATCCTACTCCTGCTAGCAACCGAGTAATATATCGGCGTAAGGCGGATGTTACAGCGGATTACAAGAGAGGTTCGCCTGTGCGAGTTGGTTGTGGTGTTATGATTGATTGGTTGCCCTAAAGGCTCCCATAGGGCCGGTTTATATAGTCATCGGGGCCTAGGGTTACAGAAGAGACCTATCCGGCTACGTTACAGGGTCGGTAACTATGTACAGCTTGGACTACAAGTAATAATACAGGCCTACGTTGGTAACTCTTCTGGGCCTTGTCGTAGCCGGAACTAGCTCCTCCTCTTTCTCTGACTGGGCCGCCCATGAAGCAAATCTCTAACCCGTTGGTGGGCCACCCTGGTCAGCGAGTCCTGTGGGTATACCCGGAAAGTATATCCCCAACAGTAGCCCCCGGAAGTCTCCAAGATCCAAAGTCGGATAAATCGTCTAGCTGGATGGTTTCTTCGTCTTGAGAATCTTGAAGGGTTCTCGAAAAATTCATTCAGTAATGTAGGATTCCGAGTCAATCGAGTCAGATATATTTTGCTCTGACCTTAGTCTTTTCCCTGCTTGGTTTGAAACATAAGCCGGATTTTTCAGCGGCGTGCTGACTGACAACTTTTCAAACCAGGTCCTATCACTAATAGGATTTCCATCAGCACGACCGTTGGTGGGCCCGTTCTTTATGGAACAGAACACCGTTTCTATGCCTGCATGAAAATCTATGGACGGAAGAGTCGCGAGGAAGCTAACTCCCCCTCTCCTATACGCCTGGCGATAATCGCGCATGTCATCGCACGAATCTTGACGTAGAGACAAATAAAGAGGGGAGAAAACCCTTTCTCTCAGATTCACCTCTCCATCAATTCATTCATTTATTCCTCATACTCCTCGAGCACTCCGCACCAGTTACCATCTACGTACCGTGAGAAAAAATCTCTCCTTCCTCCACCAGTCCTTTTCCTCCAAGATCCATGGCTTCTACCTCGACCTCAGGAGCGGCGGCGGAGGGTTCGCCGGCGGCGGAAGAAAGGAAGATGCGGGGTCTTTGGATCCCCAGTGTCATGGACAACGCGGAACTCCAATTCATGGAGGACGAAGGATTCATTATCGCCGGTGCGTGGCGGAGTGCCTCGGGGCATGCTGATACCGCCCCACTCGACTGCGAAAGGGTGTTGTTCGACACTCGCGTTGACCGTGGCCTCAGCTTGACACCGTCGGACTTCCTCGTCGAGGTCCTCAACTACTATGGCGTGCAACTCCATAATCTTCCTCCCAACTACCTGCTTGAGCTTAGTACTCATCCGACTTTGTGCGAGGGGTTTCTTGGCATTAGGCCCAGTCTCACCCTTTTCTGGTACTACTATGGTACTCGAAAGAATTCCATCAGTGCCAGTGTGCCTTATGTCACCGACACTCTTAGCTTAGTCCTTAGGATAAACCGAGTCTATCCTAATATTAACGCTAGTGAGTCCGTCAAACGTTGGGCCGGAACTTTCTTCTATCACAAGGATATTCCGGCTTCTAGAAAGGCGGAAGGTCTTCCGGCGTTTGTCGACGGCGCCGCTCCCCACCAAAATTCATGGGACGCGGAGGCGCTAGAGCTGTCGGATATTTTGGTCCTTGCCAAGAGGTGGATCGAGTTTTTCATGAAGCATGAGGGTCTCCGTGGATCCGACGTGATCCACTACTGGCTGGAGCGCCGGATTCAGCCTCTCTAGCACCATGGAGATCGCCTCATGCACCAGATCACGAGCGACAAGAAGGACAAGATGCGGGTCAGTTCAAGCCGGCTTGCTGCGAAGGCCTACAAGACCCTCATGCAATATTTGATCAAGGAAAGAGTGGAACGAAAAGTTCCGGAAGTTTCCATGAAGATGTATACGACCAACCGTCCTTGGACTCCGGTAAATATTTCGACTCTACTTTCGCGTTTCATCGTTCTTTTCTGTTCTTTCTCCGACTCTATTTTTGTGGATGCTTTTCGACTTTGTCAGCTCAATAAACTCTCCGAGTCCGAGCTAGCTCCACTAGAGGGCTATGCTTCAAACGATCCGGAGGCGACAGAGGATGATGAGGTGCAAGAAGTTGCCGCCCCTGCCTCCAAGAAGCGTAAGGCGAAAGAAGTTGTTGTTGCTGCTGGTAGCCAAGTGCTGCCAATAATTAAAAAGTAAGCACCCTATCTTTTGTTTTCAGTACTTTTGTACCTTTACTTCTTTTTAGAGCACACCTGATATTTAGGATTTTCGTGTTCCAGAGCTAAATCAAGGTTGAAGAGTAAGATCAAGCCGGACAGCAAGCCGGGTAAGCAGATGCGACAGCAGAAGCTTGTTATCTCCCCAGCTGTACCACCATCGTCTCCATCTAGTACTCCATCAGCACAGGGAGCTTCTGCCTCCCCTGATGCTGGCAAAATCTCGAAAGCCCTGGTCACCGTTGATGACCAGGCAACTAACAAGGGTGAACCCATCAAGGGTAATGATACCATGGTAATATCCACAAGAACAATGGATAAGGTGGCCGGCTCTGCTGTCTCTGGCCTAAAGAGGAAAGAGAAGGAAGAGATCCTCAGACTGGCTCAATCCAGTCTTGAGAAGCAAATCTTGACTCCAGAGGCAGCGAGCCAAGAGGAGGAGGATGTCAAGCTGGTTAGCCTCTTGGACCAAATTTTGGTCCGGGACGCTAAAGTCGCATCTAGCGAACTTCCAGCGACAGATGTTCCTTCCCTCACCCTTATCGAGAAGGTGTTTCACAGCACCAAACTCGGATTTGAAAAGATGCACCTGGAACACATTGTAAGTTTCCGATGCTTATTTGCATTTATTATCATATGCTCTAGCCCCCAAGCATAAAGTCGGATAAACATTGTTGGATCCGAGTTGATGCTTTTAGGTTGCGAAAGAACGATGTAGTGTAGCCAACAAGGCTCATGCTGTGATTTTACTTAGTTAAACTTGCAGCTCGAGTCTTAGTAGCCGTCTAATAGTATTCTGTCTCTAAACTTATAGAAAATTGCATCTTCCAACCAGGAATTGCTCAAGAATATTAGCAATAAGCGCAAAGAAATCAAGGCTTTACGCTTTGAGAATTCAAAGTTGAAAGTTGAGAAAGATGAAGCAGAAGGTAATATTTTCCGACTTCTTCTTTGTCAATTATCTTTTTTATCATAGCCAAACTTTATTTTGTCCGACTGATATTGTGTCTTTGCAGAACTGTTGTGTCAGTCTAGCAAGATGGTGGAGCAAGCCGAAAACTTCAAGGTCTTGGAGATAGAGAATGCTGAACTCCGGGACAAGCTTGAGAAGCTAACTTTGGAATCGGATAAATCTATAGCTATAGTCCTGGAGTCAAGCAATCACGAGACCGTGAGGCTCGAGAAGCTCCTAGCCCTCAGAGACAAAGAACTAGCTGATCTCAAGAAGGACTTCGATATTCAGAGGGATCTTGCCCAGACCACAGCTAGTGAACTAAGCAGTCTTCGTAAGGAGCATGCTCAATGGAATCACTCTGTGCTAGGTAAGATTTCTGAATCTTTACTTTTGTTGTTGATTTTTCAACTTTCTTTTCAGCCGAATTTTGATTTTTTGGTTCTTTCCCAGCCCCCAAGAATCTTTCCGACTCTCCTACCTCCGAACCTCGCCTCGATCACATTAAGCTTGTCGGAGATGTCTTGTATGACTTCCGCCAAACTCTGCAAGAGTCTGGCGAAGCCGTCAAGCTTTCCGACTTGCACACAATGTCAGTGCACGAGGTGAGGTACAAGGTCAAGGAGATCCCAAAGCTTATCGAAGATTGGAAGATCTCCTACACTTGGACTGCTTCTCAGACAGCTCTGACCATGGTGATGAGCCACCACAGCGAGATGGAAATCTGGCACGTCACCAAGGGCATTGCCGAGGAGGACGATGAGGTTAACTCACAAGACATCAATGCCATTCAAGAGTCTTGTGCAGGTTATGCTTGTCGCGTGGCGGAGATGACCAACTACACGACGCCATTCTTTGAATTCGTCGTCGTGCCTCCCTCGCCCCAAGAGCCAGAATCCAACAATGCTTCCAAGTCTGAGACTGAGGGCGACCATGCTGTTGACTCTAATGCTCCACCTGCTTCATCACCACCGCCTGATTCTGCAGCATAGATAATATTTATGCATTATTCTGAACTTGTGGCAATGTAATGATGAAAACAATGTTTTATTTTGTGCCGGTCTTGTAAAAACTGATGCTTTTACTATCGTAGCACTTTTTCTTATATATTTTTTATGCATGTGCTTCGAAATTTTCTGAAGAACTTTGTATTTTTTTATTATGCCTATACTTGTTGTTTTATCTAGCTCTCTGCCTCTTCCCTTTCATGGGTTGGCCAACCTTTAGCTCGGAAACTTTGCCGAGCAATCGAGCGCAATTGCTAAACCAGTTTAAACTCGGAACAAAGACGTATTCCAGTACCAACAACTCATTACTCGGAAAATATCCGCGTCTAAGCAATCAGATAAAAAACAAAAGTACAGACAATAAATTAAACTTTATACCCTAAGGTAACATTTTTAGATGTTCAAAAATCTTAACCAGAATGAACATGAGCATAAAGTACTTTCAAGCATTCTGGGATTTTTGAAAAACAATTACATGCTCTTTTGGAAATAAGATGGCAAAAACTTCTCAAAGATAAAGTATGAGGAAACCAACACTTTATTTCACTCTAAACATGTACATATATGATTACAAGGAAATATAACTAATAATAGAAGGGACGTAGTTGTGCAATATTCCATGGACGGTCTATTTCATCCGGGTCTGTGTTGCCACCAGCTCTCTTTCGCTTCCGAGTATCTGGTCTTTCCTTGACTGGTCTCATATCGGTTAAATAATATGACCCATTATGCAGAACTCTGCTAACCATAAAATTTCCTTCCCAAATTGGGGAAAGTTTGTTCTTTCTCTTTTACATGAGTCGGAGAACCAAATCGCCTTTTCTGAAAGAACGGGTTTGCACTCTCTGACTATGATACTTGCGCAACTTCTGCTGATAGGCTATAGATCTCTGCTCAGCAATGAAACGTACTTCTTTGATTATATCGAGATCATCTTGTCGAGAAACTTCTGCATCTTCTTCGATATACACTTTTACTCGTGGAGCCTGATGAATCAGATCACTTGGAAGAACTGCTTCTTCACCATAGACCAAGAAGAAAGGAGTATAGCCGGTTGATCTGTTAGGAGTTGTTTGTAAGCTCCATATCACAGACGATAATTCTTCCGCCCAAGCCCCCGCAGCCCGACGAAGCGGTGCCTCGAGGCGAGGTCGGATTCCTTGTAAAATAAGGCCATTAGTTCTTTTGACTTGTCGATTAGCTTGTGGATGTGCGACTGATGCAATATCGAGTCAGATCCCTTGTTCCTCGCAGAATTCGGCAAGTTCACCCATGGAAAAGTTGCTCCCATTGTCAGTAATTATACTGTGCGGATATCCGAATCTGATGATTATGTCCGAGACGAACTTTTTGGTTGTGGCTCCATCGCAACTTGTTACGGGTTTAGCCTCAATCCACTTTGTAAATTTATCCACCATCACTACTAGGTCAGTAAATCCATATTTTGTCGTGCGAAACGGCCCTACCATATCAAGCCCCCAGACCACAAACGGCCATGTAATAGGGATTGTTCGCAGCTGTTCAGCCGGAAAATGTGCCTGATGAGCATACTTTTGGTAGCTTTTGCATGTTTTGACTAGTTTATCGGCATCTGCCTTAGCTGTAAGCAAAAAGAATCTATGTCAAAAAGCTTTTGCCACTAAGGATCTGGCTACAACGTGATGACCACACTCACCTTCGTGGATTTCTCTTAAGATTTCCAATCCTTATTCCGAAGAAATACATCTTTGAAACACGCTAGAAACACTCTGTTTATAGAGATCACCATTTATTATAGTGTAGGCTTTTGCTCGTCGGAAAATCTGTCGGCTCAAGACTTCGTCTTCAGGTAGTTTTCCGTCTATCAGGAAATCCAGATAGGGTTTTGTCCAGCTGGGAATTACAGCCAGAACTGCTATTAAAGATGAGTCGGATTTCGTCAGATAGTCCTCATTAACTCCAACTATGGAGGGGACCCTTAAATGCTCTAAAAAAGAGCCATCCGTTACTTTTTTCCGCGCAGAGCGTATTCTTGATAGAGCATCTGCTTCCTCATTTTCTGCTCGAGGGATGTGTTAAACCTCAAAACCCTCGAACGATTTAGATAGTTCATCCACAACAGCTTTGTATGCTGCCATGTGCTTGTTTGCGTTGCAGATATTGGATACTTGCTGAGCAACTAAATCCGAGTCTCCGTAACACATGAGTCTTGATATGCCAATATTTTTGTCCATGCGTATTCCATGCAGCAGTGCTTCATACTCGGCAATATTATTGGTTGCCGTGAAGTGTATTTGCAACACATATAACAACTTATCTCCTTGGGGTGATTTGAGAACCACGCCAGCCCCCGATCCTCCTCGTGCTTTTGATCCGTTGAAGTGAAGGGCCCAAAATTCCGAGTCTAGAGGTCCTGTGTTTTCTGCCGTTTCTGTCCAATCAATAACAAAGTCGGCAAGAATTTGGGACTTGATTGCTGTACACGGTTTGTACTCAATGTCGAAAGTTGCAAGCTCTATTCCCCACTTTGTGACATGTCATGTGGCATCGCGGTTATTAATTATATCTCGTAGGGGAGCAGTGCTCACCACTGTGATCTTGTGCTCTTGAAAATAGTGGCGTAGCTTTCTGGATGCAAAGAACACTCCATAGGCTAGCTTTTGGTAATGTGGATACTGTTGTTTTGATTTTGTCAGGGCCTCACTTAGATAATAAGTTGGCCATTGCACCTTATGCTCGTGGCCTTCTTCCTCACACTCAACTAATGTTACCACACTTATGACCTTATTGGTCGCCACAATGTAGAGTAACATAGGTTCCTGAGGTTCTGGCGCTACGAGAACTGGTGGATTTGAAAGTAGATCTTTCAAACTTTGCAGGGCAGTTTCGGCTTCCTGAGTCCAGACAAATTTGCCGGTTTTCTTCAAGAGTTTGTATAAAGGTGCAGCTCTTTCGCCGAGCCGGCTGACGAACCGACTCACCGCTGCAATGCAACCAGTGAGACGATGTACGTCCTTCAGGCGAGTCGGCCTAGTAATGTTTAAGATACCCTTGATTTTGTCTCGGTTCACCTCTATACCTCTCTCGGAGAAGACGAAACCTAAAAATTTTCCGGCTGGAATTCCAAAGAAACACTTCTTCGGATTTAGCATCATATTAAATTTTCGTAGACTAGCAAACATTTCATCCAAGTCAGAAATTAAAGTCTCCTTCTTTTTGGACATAACTGATATGTCGTCTACGTATACATGGACGTTGCGTCCGATTTGGTCATTGAGACAATGTTGCATAGTACGTTGATATGTTGTTCCTGCATTCTTTAAGCCAAAAGGCATAGTTTTGTAGCAGAAGGTTCCAAAAGGAGTGATGAAAGACGTCTTAATTTGATCCGACTTTTTCATCGGTATCTCGTGATATCTGATGACTCCTTGTGGCACCACAGAACTTGGTGCTTGATGTGGAGTCTTGTTGGGAACCCCAAGAGCAAGGTGTGAAGCAACACAGCAGCAAGTTTTCCCTTAGTAGAGACCGAGGTTATCGAACCAGAAGGAGGAAGGAAACATCACACAGGTGTTCCAAGCAACGCGGAGACCTGCACAACACAAACTCAAGACTTTTCCCCAACAAATCAGTGAGGTTGTCAAGCTCACCGGTTTGCTGTAACAAAGGATTAAACGTATGGTGTGGAAGGTAATGGTTTGCAGCAAGTAAACAAGTAACAGTGGAAGATGTATCAATGGTAAAGATTGGACCGGGGTCCATAGTTCACTAGAGGTTCTCTCCTTAGATAAACAACATGGCATGAAGGGTAAACAAATTACAACAGGGCAATTGACAGGAACTGAGCAAGGCATAACAATGCAATTACTAGTCAGAAAGATCCTATGAGGTTGATTGGGAAATACAAAAATATACATAGTGTAGGGGTTCGTAGCATGGAAAACAAAAAATTTCTACCGCATGCACACAAACAAGCCAAGATCTATCTACTAGATTTTAGCAACGAGTCGATAGAAGAACTCACCCTCGAAGATTCAAAAGCGGTTAACGAGAGCAGATTCTCGTGGGTGATGTAGTCATACACTTGCCGATCTCAAGATCGTGAAGACGATCCTTCCGGCGCTGCATTCCGGCAGCGCTTCCGTAGTCGGTCACACGTTCGGTACTCGATGAAGATCTTCCTCTCCCTTGTTCCAGCAAGCAGCGGAGGTTGTAGTTCTCCCCTCGCGATTCCGATAGCACGATGGTGAGGTGTCAGAAGTAGAGGGAAGATCCCGCAGGGCTTTGCCTAAGCCGGTGCGAGTTATGGTGGATCTAGGGTTTCCCGGCGATCTAGGGTTTAGAAGGCCGGGAGGAGGAGGAGGTGTCGGCAGCGACTTGGCGGCACGGGTGGAGGGCTGGCTCTTATGTGTTTGGGGCAGCCCTCCCCCTCTTGTTATGAGAGGGGGGGCAGCCTCGGGAGGGGTGGGTTTGAATCGAAACCCAAACCCAAGTTGGATGGAGAGAAGGACTCCTTCCTTCTTCCACTAGGAAACCATTGTTCGAGTTTGACTTTTCAAACTTTCCGTTTGACTTTCAATTTAGAGCTTTAATTCTCTCTTGCAAATGTCCACACCAATTGACCTAAGATATGATCCAATCATTCCACTTACCCATGACACATTCATGGACCATTCCCCTTCAGGACCGGTGAACCTTCTAGAACCTCTTCGATGAAAACATCGGAATCTTTCCTGAACTCCGGAATCGGACTTTCCTTATATGAATCTTATTCTCCGGACCATTCCGGATCTCCTGGTGATATCTCGGATCCCATCCAAGACTCCAAACAACATTTGGTCTCCCTACTAGCATTCCATATCTACTAAACAACATCGAATCCTTAAGTGTGTCTCCCTACGGTTCGTGAATTATGCGGACATGACCGAGACACTTCTCCGATCAATAACCAATAGAGGAATCTAGAAATTCATATGACTCCCACATATTTCTACGATTACTTTGCGATCGAATGAACCACTTACATACGATACCAATTTCCCTTTGTCTCACGATAGTTTACTTATCCGAGGTTTGATCGTCGGTATCTTTGCATACCTAGTTCAACCTCGTTACCGATAAGTACTCTTTTATCGTTCCCGTGATATGTGATCCCTTGTGAGCCAGTCACATGCTTGCAAGCTAATTGGATGACATTCCACCGAGAGGGCCCAGAGTATATCTATCCGTCATATGGATGGACAAATCCCACTCTTGATCCATGTGCCTCAACACATACTTTCCGAACACTCAATGCCACCTTTATAGCCACCCAGTTACGGTGTGGCGTTTGATATCATCAAAGTATCCTTCTGGTGATGGTGATTAGCATGATCTCATGGTTGAAGGAATTAGGTTACTATGTATCAGAAAGCTTATAGCAAATGAACTATTGAAATGACTTGATCTTTATGCTATGTTTATCTATAGGAGTATGTCCATCATACCATTCTCCTAATGATATGATCTCGTTGCTAACAACATCTCAATGTTCATGATCAGGAAACCATGATCATCTATTTACCAACAAGCTAGTATTACAAAGAGGCTTTACTAGGGACTCTAATTTTGTTTACAAATCACACAAGTATTAAAGTTTCTGGTTAATACTGTTATAGCATGAATGTAAACATTTATCATAAACACAAAGATATAATAATAACCACTTTTATTATTGCCTCTAGGGCATATCTCCAACAGTCTCCCACTTGAACTAGAGTCAACTAATCTAGATTACATGGTAATATACCGAACACCCATGGCAGTTTGGTGCTGGTCATGTTTTGCCCTCGGGAGAGGTTTAGTCAACGGATCCGCCACATTCAGATATGTGTTTACTTTGCAAACCTTTATGTCACCATCTTGGACATGCTCTCGAATAGTGTGGAAACGTAGCTTGATGTGCTTCAGCTTATTTTGTGACCTTGGTTCTTGCGCATTGGCTATGGCGCCCATGTTATCACAGTAGATAGACATTGGGTCCAACGCACTTGGAACCACACCAAGCTCTGTAATGAACTCCTTCATCCATATCGCCTCTTGCGAAGCCTCCAAAGCAGCTATGTATTCCGATTCAGTTGAAGATCTCGCCATAGCGCTTTGCTTTGCACTCCTCCAGCTAACTGTTGCACCATTCAAAGTAAATACGTATCCAGATTGAGATTTAGAATCATCCGGATCGGTGTTCCAACTAGCATCGGTGTAACCATTAATAACGAGCTGTTCATCACCTCCATAAGAAAGAACCATATCCTTAGTTCTTCTCAAGTACATCAGGATGTTTTTGACCGCTGTCCAATGATCCACTCCTGGATCACTTTGATATCTGCTAGTCAAACTAACAGCATATACAATGTCGGGTCTAGTACATAGCATGGCATACATAAGAGATCCTATGGCTGAGGCATAGGGAGTCTTACTCATCCTTTCTCTATCTTCTGCCGTTGCAGGACTTTGAGTTTTACTCAAGGTCGTATTGGGCAACATGGGCAAGAACCCTTTCTTGCTATCTTCCATTCCAAACCTGTTTAGAACTTTGTCTAAATATGTACTCTGTGACAATGATATTAGGCGTCTCGATCTATCTCTATAAATCTTTATGCCTAATATGTAAGCTGCTTCGCCAAGATCTTTCATTGAAAAACTATTATTCAAATAATCCTTGACACTATTAAGAAGGTCTACATCATTCCCAATCAACAATATGTCATCCACATATAGATTAAGAATGCTATAGAGCTTCCACTCACTTTCTTCTAAATACAATCTTCTCCATAAGTTTGTATAAATCCAAAGCTTTTGATTACCTTATCAAAACGTTGATTCCAACTTCGGGATGCTTGCTTCAATCCATAAATGGACCGTTGAAGTTTGCATACCTTGTTAGCATCTTTAGGATCGACAAAACCTTTGGGTTGCATCATATACAACTCTTCATCAATGTCTCCATTGAGGAACGCCGTTTTGACATCCATCTGCCATATCTCATAATCATAATATGCAACGATTGCTAACAAAATCCTCATAGACTTTAGCTTCGCTACCGGTGAGAAAGTCTCATCATAGTCAACTCCTTGAATTTGTCGAGACCCTTTTGCGACAAGTCGATCTTTATAGACAGTAACATTACCATCAGCATTTGTTTTCTTCTTGAAGATCCATTTGTTCTCGACAGCCTTCCAGCCATCCGGTAAGTCCACCAAAGTCCATACTTGGTTTTCGTACATGGATCCAATATCGAATTTCATGGCTTCTTTCCATTTATTGGAATCTGGTCTCATCATCGCTTCCTCATATGTCGCAGGGTCATTGGTGTTGTCCACCAACATGACACTCATAACGGGATCATACCAATCAGGAGTGGTACGAGTTCTCGTTGACCTGCGAGGTTCTGTAGTAACTTCAACCAAAGTTTCATGATCAACATCATTAGCTTCCTCTCTTATTGGTGTAGGCACCATAGGAACTACTTACGGTGCTGCGCTACTCGCAAGTTCGAGAGAAGGTTCAACAAGCTCGTCAAGTTATACTTTCCTTCCAGTCACTTCTTTCGAGAGAAACTCCTTCTCTAGAAAGGATCCATTCTTGGCAACAAAGATTTTGCCCTCAGATCTATGATAGAAGGTATACCCAATAGTTTCCTTCGGACATCCTATGAAGACGCATTTTTCCGCTTTGGGTTTTTCGGGCTGTAACTTCTTTACATAAGCTTCGCAACCCCAAACTTTAAGGAATGACAATTTAGGTTTCTTCCCAAACCACAATTCATACGGTGTCGTTTCAACGGAATTAGATGGTGCCCTATTTAAAGTGAATGTGGCTGTTTCTAATGCATAACCCCAAAACGATTGCGGTAAATATGTAAGTGACATCATAGAACAAACCATATCTAAGAGAGTTTGATTACGACGTTCGGACACACCATTACGTTGTGGTGTTCCCGGTGGTGTCAATTGTGAAAGTATTCCACATTTATTCAAATGCTCGCCAAACTCGTAACTTAGATATTCACCTCCATGATCAGATCGTAAAAATTTAATCTTGTTGTTACGTTGATTCTCTACCTCACTTTGAAATTCCTTAAACTTCTCGAAAGTTTCAGACTTATGTTTCATGAAATAGATATACCCATATCTACTCAAGTCATCCGTGAAGGTAAGAACATAGCGATAACCACTGCGCGATGCTACACTCATTGGACCACACACATCGGTATGTATGATTTCTAATAAGTCCGTAGCTCGCTCCATCATACCAGAAAATGGAGTCTCAATCATTTTACCCATCAGACATGCTTCGCATATTTCAAGTGATTCGAAATCAAGTGATCCAAGAAGTCCATCGGAATGGAGTTTCTTCATACGCTTCACTCCAATGTGACCAAGACGACAGTGCCACATAAGGTCGAGTTATCGTTCAATTTCAAACGTTTAGCTTCAATGTTATTAATATGTGTATTTCCACAATCGAGATTCAATAAGAATAGACCATCTAACAAAGGTGCATGTGCATAAAACATATTACTCATATAAATCTAACAACCATTATTCTCGGACTTAAATAAGTAACCGTTTCGCAATAAACATGATCCGGATATAATGTTCATGCTCAACGCAGGCACCAAATAACAATTATTTAAGTATAAAACTAATCCCGGTGGTAGATGAAGAGGTAGCATGCCGACCGCGATCACATCAACCTTTGATCCATTTCCAACGCGCATCGTCACCTCGTTATTCGCTAGTTTCTGTCTATTCTGCAGCACCTGATTCGAGTTACAAATATGAGCAACCGAACCAGTATCAAATACCTAGGCACTACTACGAGTACTAGTGAGATACACATCAATAACATGTATATCGGATATACCTTTCTTCTTGATGTTGATGTTCTTCAAATCCACCAAGTACTTAGGGCAATTCCGCTTACAGTGACCTTCTCCCTTGTAGTAAAAGCACTCAGTATCAAGTTTAGGCCCAGCCTTGGTCTTCTTTGCCGGCGTGGTAACTTTCTTACCGCCCTTCTTAAAGTGTCCCTTTTTCTTAGACTTGCCTTGCTTCTTGAATTAGGTGGTCTTATTGACCATCAACACTTGGTGCTCCTTTTTTGATCTCCACTTCCGCAGACTAAGAGTTCAGGCAACGACTTGTCCATGTTTTGCATATTGTAGTTCATCACAAAGTTCTTGTAACTTGGTGGTAGTGATTGGAGGACACGGTGAATCCCCAAAGCATTAGGAATCACTATACCCAAGCTTTCAAGCTTGCTTCCGTGCCTAGACATCTTAAGCATGTGCTCACTGACAGATCTGCCCTCTTCCATCTTGCAGTTAAAGAACTTTTCAGAAGCCTCATAACTCTCAAATGCCGCGTGAGCCTCAAATATCATTTTGAGTTCACAGACAATATCATGTGGGTCATGGTTCTCAAACCTTTTTTGAAGCTCCGGTCCCAAACCATACAAGATAGCACATTGAACTGTGGAGTACTTATTCTTCCGAGCGAGGAAAACATTCTTTATCTCATCGGTAGCATCAGCTGCAGGCGGGTCACCCAGCGGTGCATCCAGCACATAGGTCAAATTACCAGCATTGAGGATAATCCTCAAATTGCGGAACCAATCCACGAAGTTGCTTCCATTGTTTTTCAACTTTTCTTTCTCTAGGAACGCATTAAAATTGATGGTAGGGGCCGCCATTGATCTACAACATATTTGCAATAGTTTAGACTAAGTTTATGACAAATTGAGTTCTAATTAATAGTTAAATTAATCTAGGTGAACTCCCAATCAAAACAATATCCCTCACATTGTTTTAGTGATCACACGAACCAAATCCACCACATCAAAACCGATCATCACGAGAGTTGATGTAGCTTCAATGGCGAACAATCAACATGTTCATCATATCTGCTATATGACTCGTGCTTTACCTTTCGGTGATCCGTGTTCCGAGACCATGTTTGTACATGCTAGGCTCATCAAGATCAAACCTTAGCTTCCGCATGAGCAAATATGGCTTGCTCACGTTGTATACACTCGTAGAATCTAACACACCCGATCATCACGTGGTGCTTCGAAACAACGAGCTTTAGCAACGGTGCTTACTAAGGATGAACACTTTATTACTTGACATTTTGTGCTTGAGGGATCATCTTATAATGCTACCGTTGCGAACTAAGCAATATAAGATGCATAAAAGGATTGACATCACATGCAATTCATAATATGTGATATGATATGTCCTTTATTCTTGTGCTTCCGATCTCCATCTTCAAGCACGAACATGATCTCCATCATCACCGGTATGGCGTCAAGGTCAATGGAGCCGCTTCATGGTTGTCGTCCACCAGCATCAACTATTACAACTACTTTGAATAGAAACGCAGGTCTTAACGGAATTAAAAGACAACAATATGGCTCCTGCCGGTTGCCGACTTACAATAAGGAACATTGCATACATCATATATAATCACAATCATGGCCATATCACATATCAACACACCCCTCCAAAACAAAGTTAGACGCCTCTAATTTTCTTTGCATGTTTTATGTTGTTTGGGGCTTTCAATAAGTGTCGTTCTAACTTACGAACAAGAACATTGATGTTTGAACTATCAAGTGTCTGTTGTACATTGAATCTATACTATGATGGGAGAGACAAACACCCGCAAAGCCACTTATGCAATACAAGTTGCATGTTAAGCGTGGAGCAAGTATCATGAACGATGTCATGTAAGGTTAGCCCGGTCCGCTTCATCCCATCATACCGCAAGATGCAAAGTACACAAAAAGCAATTGATAATAAAAGCACCACCGCCCACAATGACCATTGTGTTCTACTCATGCAACAGATCTACATATAGACACGGCTCTGATACCACTTTAGGGGTTCGTAGCATGGAAAACAAAAAAATTCTACCGCATGCACACAAACAAGCCCAGATCTATCTACTAGATTGTAGCAACGAGTTGATAGAAGCACTCACCCTCGAAGATTCCAAAGCGGTTAACGAGAGCAGATTCTCGTGGATGATGTAGTCGTACACTTGCCGATCTCAAGATCGCGTAGACGATCCTTCTAGCGCTGCGTTCCGGCAGCGCTTCCGCAGTCGGTCACACGTTCGGTACTCGATGAAGACCTTCCTCTCCCTTGTTCCAGCAGGCAGCAGAGGTTGTAGTTCTCCCCTCGCGATTCCGGCAGCACTATGATGTGGTGTCAGAAGTAGAGGGAAGATCTCGCAGGGCTTCTCCTAAGCCGGTGCGAGTTATGGTGGATCTAGGGTTTCTCGGCAATCTAGGGTTTAGAAGGTCGGGAGTAGGAGGTGGTGTCAGCGGTGGCTAGGGCGACATCGACGAGGCGACGACGGCGCGAGGCGAAGGCGGCGCGGCGGCGTGGCACGAGTGGAGGGATGGCTCTTCTGTGTTTGGGGCTGCCCTCCCCCTCTATTTATGAGAGGGGGGCATCCTTGGGAGGGGTGGGTCTGAATCCAACAAACCCAAGTTGTATTGAGAGAAGGACTCCTTCCTTCTTCCACTAGGAAACCATTGTTCCAGTTTGACTTTTCAAACTTCCCGTTTGACTTTCAATTTAGAGCTTTAATTCTCTCTTGCAAATGTCCACACCAAGTGATCTAAGATATGATCCAATCATTCCACTTACCCATGACACATTCATGGACCATTCCCCTTCAGGACCGGTGAACCTTCTAGAACCTTCTAGAACCTCTCCGATGAAAACATCGAAATCTTTCCTGAACTCCGGAATTGGACTTTCCTTGTATGAATCTTATTCTCCGGACAATTCCGGATCTCCTCGTGATATCCCGGATCCCATCTGAGACTCAGAACAACATTCGGTCTCCCTACTAACATTCCATATCTACTAAACAACATTGAATCCTTAAGTGTGTCTCCCTACGGTTCATGAATTATGCGGACATGACCGAGACACTTCTCCGATCAATAACCAATAGAGGAATCTGGAAATTCATATGGCTCCCACATATTTCTACGATTACTTTGCGATCGAATGAACCACTTACATACGATACCAATTTCCCTTTGTCTCGCGATAGTTTACTTATCCGAGGTTTGATCGTCTGTATCTCTGCATACCTAGTTCAACCTCGTTACCGATAAGTACTCTTTTCTCGTTCCCGTGATATGTGATCCCTTGTGAGCCAGTCACATGCTTGCAAGCTAATTGGATGACATTCCACCGAGAGGGCCCATAGTATATCTATCCGTCATATGGATGGACAAATCCCACTCTTGATCCATGTGCCTCAACACATACTTTCCGAACACTGAATGCCACCTTTATAGCCACCCAGTTACGGTGTGGCGTTTGATGTCATCAAAGTATCCTTCTGGTGATGGTGATTAGCATGATCTCATGGTCGAAGGAATTAGGTTACTATGTATCATAAAGCTTATAGCAAATGAACTATTGAAATGACTTGATATTTATGCTACGCTTATCTATAGGAGTATGTCCATCATACCATTCTCCTAATGATATGATCTCGTTGCTAACAACATCTCAATGTTCATGATCGGGAAACCATGATCATCTATTAACCGACAAGCTAGTATTACAAAGAGGCTTTACTAGGGACTCTAATTTTGTTTACAAATCACACAAGTATTAAAGTTTCTAGTTAATACTGTTATAGCATGAATGTAAACATTTATCATAAACACAAAGATATAATAATAACCACTCTTATTATTGCCTCTAGGGCATATCTCCAACACATAGACCGCCATACAACTGCATCTATGACTAGAAGTCCACCTTCAGGTTATCATCCGACCCCCCTCTAGTATTAAGTTGCAAGCAACAGACAACTGTTTTAAGCAAAGTGTGTAAGGTAAACAGTCCACATGTTCCATGAACAAGAGACAGTTGTTTTCTCCCTACTAGCAACATCACATCTACAACCGAAGAGATTATTGTCACTTCCCTTGGAAACTAGAGGCATGAACCCACTATCGAGCATAAATACCCCCTCTTGGAGTCACTAGCAACTACTTGGCCAAGATAGCTACTAACAATGGAGAGCATGCAAGATCACAAACTACACAGACATGATAGAATCATAAATACAAAACCACTAATCAAACCAACATAATAATCTCAATATCCATCGGATCCCCGCAAACACAACATGCGCGATTACAAATAGATTAGATCTTGATCATGAACGGAGCTCACAAGATCTATACATGAAATCACAAAGGAGGAGATACAACCATCTAGCTACTACATGGACCCATAGTCCAAGGTGGAACTACTCACGCATCATACTGGAGAGAAGGCCTCCGGGATGATCTCCCCTCCAGCAGGGTGCCGGAAGAACTTCAGATCCCCCCGATCTAGGGATGATGGTGGCGACGGCTACAGACGGTTTCATTGATTTCTGATCGGATACTCAGGGTTTCTGCATCGGGGGCTTCTTATAGGTGAAGGGGGAGACCGAGGTGGCCGCCAGGGCGACCAAACCCTAGCCAGGCGCGGGGTGGGGCCCACCCGCCTCTGGGGTGGGTCTGACCCCTCTGGCCGGCCCCTCGGGCGCTCCTCTGGACTTCTTGTTCCCCACGGAAAGTAACTGAATTTGTCCTTTGTCCCGTCCAATTCCGAGAATATCTCTTTACTAATTTTTCTAAAACCAAAAACAGCAGAAAACAGGCATCTGGCACTGTTGCAACTTGTTAGTAGGTTAGTACCAGAAAACATGTAAAAAGCACCGCAAAGTGTGGACAAGTAAAGCAAAGTAGATACTAAACAAGCATGGAGCATGAAAAATTATAGATACGTTTCCGACGTATCAACATCCCCAAGCTTAACTCCTGATCGTCCTCGAGTAGGTAAGTGATAAAAAGAATAATTTTTGAGGTGACATGCACCCTCACAAAGATCCAACCATTTGCAAGCATTGAAAGCTGGGATCAAAGAACTCTAAACATGCGCTTGAAAGATGGAGTTCTAACAGTAGGACATAGTAACTATGCATGCACCATGGCAGGCTACAAACAAAGATCATGAATAACATGCATTGAAAAAACGTTTGTTTGTTTCACATGCAGAAAACATAGCATAGTGGCAATCAGCTTGTCCCTCATAGAGTAGCAATAAAATGCATAGAACACCTTCAAAGTTCACAAGGGTGACTAGAAACAAGTAGCACAAGAACAAGTAATAACACAATATGCATCAATTAATAAGCTTTGGAACACTGCACACAAAATGACAACTATGCTCTCTTAATGGTGCCTAAAGTTAGAAGGTGGAGACTCAATAATGGTGGAGGAAAGGCCTTTTTGTAAAGGAAGCAGGGATTACAAGTTTCAAAAAGAGCTTCCAAAAATTATGTTACTTGTTAGCTTTTAGCCCTCATTGCCCCTATCATAAACATCTTGAAGTGGTTAAGGTTAAAGTGCCAAAGCTGGAGTATATGCTTGACGAAGTATAAGTTGGCAATCTCATGCCCCTTGAATATGAGGGCCACACCTCATGCATACTAAACTTTTTGTCTAGGAAAGTTCTTGTCACTGTAAGTATTTGCATATCATTGAGAACCGCCAACGGGGTACCCCTTGCACATGGTATAGGAGCTTTCCCATAACCAAAATGACAAGGCAAGTAGACAATGAGCATCTCAACAATCTTTTTATTTACCATATGCATAGCTTTTTATTGAGGATGCTTCATAGATAGCTCACTATGGTGATCCTGCAAGTTTCCACCATGATTAGGCATGGCTTAGGCTAGCGGCTCAGGCATTTCTCTAACACAGGATACAAACTCCATGGACTTACAAGTTCCCTCTTTATTTCACATCGGTGACATCCATAGACAAAAGAACATGATATCAACTGAGTACAACAAGGTACAAGTGCAATGTTGAAAACGTTCCCCGTGACAGCACAGTTCTGCTAATTCCAACTTATAAGTGCAATCATATACAAAAAAGTTGTCAAAATGGTTCAAGTTTATTAGGGGCAAAGAATAAAGTGTGCCATCAAGTTCGTGAGGGCTTTAATCACTAAGTTTTCACATAACAAAATAGTTTTTAATTGGAAGATAGCTGAAAACAAGAATATACTTAGAATGGTGTAACAACCCATGCATAGGAGTTTATAGTTGACACTTTGGAATAACTTGGTTTCTTGGGAGTTGGAGGCATGAGTAGAACTTAATCATACAAGTGGAGGCTAGCAAAAGACTGGGAGCAACCAACTAAGAGAGAAATAATGGCCATAATCATGCAGTGCAACAAAGCATACTAATCAAAGCAAAGAGTGGTACTACAAGTCAAGGACTAAATGATCATAGAGGCTAATGGTGATTTGTCATAGTCATAACATGGTGTGAGCATGTGCCAAGTCAACCCAAGCAAAGTATCAAAGGAGAATACCACAATACTATGCTTTTGCATGCAAAAACAACGCATAATTTCTTCAAGGCACACTAAGCAATCCCAATTGTTTGGAACAAGACATGCTACAACAATAATCACTAAGCATAATTCTAAAACAACACCTAGCATGTCATGCTAAAGTCTAAGTCACAGTCAATGCAAGCTCCTCTTGCACTTCAAGCAAGAACTTACTACTCCTTTCCAATCACCAAGCAAACTTATTTGCAAAACAACACAACAAGAACGGGGGTCCAAAGTACTTTATTCAAGCAAACTAAACAACCTAAGCAAATCAAACGAAAACTAAGACGCTCCAAGAACAACACAACTGTGCATGAAAAAATGAAGTGTCTAGACAGACCTGAGCTTTTTATTGATGAAGAAGGGGATGCCTTGGGCATCCCCAAGCTTTGACGTGTACCTCTTGGATATTTCTTGAGATGACACCATGGTGGCATCCCCAAGCTTGAGCTTTTGTCCATTATTCATCTCATTGCATCATTCTTTCTTTACACCTAAAATGTTTCCTTCCTACAAAACTTCACACAATCTTCATTAGCAACATTAGCTTATTCAACAGATATTAGACCTCTGGCAAAGCTTTGGAACAGCAAGGCTTTTCACTAAAAACACAATCTACTATAGTAACTCCTTCAAAAAGCTCAATTCACCTAAACAGAACTCAAAAAGGAATCAATAAGAAGCAAATGCAAATAATGGCAGAAATCTGTCAAAACAGACCAGCAGGTATAAACCTATTTTTTAGAACATCTTTTGTTGCTCAAATCAAAAAGTGTTGAACTAAAGAAAGTTAGATAACATACTGGGGGATTTATTCGTAAATTGTGAGCTCAATCCTAGTTACAGAGACTCCTCACTAATTTTTTGGTGGAGGAAAGAAATCTGTTTCAGGACAGCAACTCCCCAAATCTTACTGCCCTCTCATTAGAGGTTATTCTTGGCACACAGAGCAAACAAAAAGGATAAGGAGAGGTCATTACTGAAGTAATAACTTCCAAGACTCAAGGAAACTCTTGGGTTATCTCCCAACAAGTACTTTTCTTTAACGCCTTTAAGTTAGGCATGATAACTTGAGAAGATGCTCACATAAGAAATATGAATTGAAGTCAAAGAGAGCATCAAGAAGCAAATTCAAAACACATTTAAGACTAACCCTCTTCCTATGCATCAAAATCTTGTACACAAATAAATTCACAAAGAACAAAGTGGCAATCATAGGAAGATAAAACAAGAGTAACTTCAAAACTTTCAGCAGAAAGAGAGGTGTTTCAGTACCATGAAAATTTCTACAACCATACTTTCCTCTCTCATAATAATTTTCAGTAGCATCATGAATAAACTCAGCAAAATAGCTATCACATAAAGCATGCTTTTCATGATCTACAAACACATAATTTCTATCAAGCTCAAAAATAGTGGGATTAAAACCTTCACAGGTTTTACCCAAAGTAGATATTTCAAAAGGATCCACGGGAACATAACATTCATCCTCCTTTGGTAGGCATGAGGGACAATCAAATAATATAAGGGATAAAGAGTTATTCTCATTGGAAGGTAGGCATGGGTAGATCCATTCTTCCTCCTTTTGTTCATCACTCTCTCCCCCTTTTTCATATAATGAGCTTCCAGTTTCAACAATTTCTTCTTCCATAGGCTCCTGCAAGGCATTAGTCTCTTCCATTTGTGGAAAACGCCTATTAAAATATTCAAGAATATAGCCATTTTCTTCCTTTTAATTATCAAAGAAAAATTGAAGTATCTCATAAACCTCACATTCATAAGGTGCATCATTAGTATTTTCAAGCAAACTAGCAAGTTCAAATGGACCCTTGAAGGCAATAAATTCTTCAATTTGTTCCACATCATAAAATTCATAATTTCCCTTAACATAAGAAGATATGGTAACATTATCATTATACTCACATTGAAAAGGCAGGTGTTTATACCTCCTACAGCAGCAAGACTTATCAAAGCAATAACTAACATTATAAGTAGAGAACACGTCTCTAGCAATAGTATTCAACTTATCAATTTGTTCCCATAAGTGTTTTCCTTTTTGTGACAAACGGTGTTCCTTATAATAATACTTTTGTTCTTCCGTGAACCCACCTTGCCAATAAGCACTAGTTTCAAAGAAACCATCCATTGATAGAAAGCATGACCAAGCAAGGCAATAACAGACCACCAACTAGAGTAGGAACTATTTTTTTTGTGTTTTTGAATAAGGCAAGTAAACCAAACTAGACTAATTGTATTTGGTTTTTTGGAAAGAGGCAAACAAAACCAAGCAAAAGAAACAAAGCAAACTAAAAGCAAAGTAAAGATAAAGGAAGTGAAGGACTCCCCTTGTGAAGACGTCCTTAGCCTCCCCAGCAACGGCGCCATAAAACTTGTTGATGACTCCTTGTGGTGCCAGAGAACTTGGTGCTTCTTGTGGAGTCTTGTTGGGAACCCCAAGAGAAAGGTGTGAAGCAGCACAACATCAAGTTTTCCCTCAGTAGAGACCGAGGTTATCGAACCAGAAGGAGGAAGGAAACGTCACACAGGTGTTGCAAGCAACACGGAGACCTGCACAACACAAACTCAAGACTTTGCCCCAACGAATCCGTGAGGTTGTCAAGCTCACCCGCTTGATGTAACAAAGGATTAAATGTATGGTGTGGAATGTAATGGTTTGCAACAAGTAAACAAGTAACAGTGGAATATGTATCAATGGTAAAGATTGGACCGGGGTGCATAGTTCACTAGAGGTGCTCTCCTTAGATAAACAACATGGCATGAAGGGTAAACAAATTACAGCAGGGCAATTGACAGGAACTGAGCAAGGCATAACAATGCAATTACTAGTCAGAAAGTTCCTATGAGGTTGATTGGGCAATACAACAATATACAAAGACCGCCATCCAACTGCATCTATGACTAGAAGTCCACCTTCAGGTTACCATCTGAACCCCCTCCAGTATTAAGTTGCAAGCAACAGACAACTGCTTTAAGCAAAGTGTGTAAGGTAAACAGTCCACATGTTCCATGGACAAGAGACCGTTGTTTTCTCCTTAGTATCAATAGCACATCTACAACCGAAGAGATTATTGTCACTTCCCTTGGAAACTAGAGGCATGAACCCACTATCGAGCATAAATACCCCCTCTTGGAGTCACTAGCAAGTACTTGGCCAAGATAGCTACTAACAACGGAGAGCATGCAAGATAACAAACAACACAGACATGATAGAATCATAAAGACAAAACCATTAATCAAACCAACATAATAATCTCAATATCCATCGGATCCCCGCAAACACAACATGCATGGTTACAAATAGATTAGATCTTGATCATGAACGGAGCTCACAAGATCTATACATGAAAGCACAAAGGAGGAGATACAACCATCTAGCTACTACATGGACCCATAGTCCAAGGTGGAACTACTCATGCATCATACCGGAGAGAAGGCCTCCGGGATGATCTCCCCTCCGGTAGGGTGCCAGGAAGAACTTCAGATCCCCCGATCTAGGGACGATGGTGGAAGTGGCTATAGACGGTTTTGTGGATTTCTGATCGGGTACTCGGGGTTTCTGCATCGGGGTCTTCTTATAGGCGAAGAGGGAGACCGAGGCGGCCACCAGGGCGACCAAACCCTAGCCAGGCGCGGGGTGGGGCCCACCTGCGCCTAGGGTGGGTCTGGCCCCTCTGGCTGTCCCCTCTTGCCGGCCCCTCGGGCTCTCCTCTGGACTTCTTGTTCCCCACGGAAAGTAATTGACTTTGTCCTTTGTCCCGTCTAATTCCGAGAATATTTCTTTACTAACTTTTCTGAAACCAAAAACAGCAAAAAACAGGCATCTGGCACTGTTGCAACTTGTTAGTAGGTTAGTACCAGAAAACAAGTAAAAAGCACCTCAAAGTGTGGACAAGTAAAGAAAAGTAGATACTAAACAAGCATGGAGCATAAAAAATTATAGATACGTTTCCGACGTATCAATATCCGGAATATGCGTCGAGAAAACATAGTAGTTCTGACCCTGCCATTGAGTCGATAACTTGATCAATTCTTGGTAAAGGGAACAAATCTTCTGGGCATGCCTTGTTCAAAGCGGTACACACATCCTGAAATCAATGGTGTCCTTTTTAGGGACGAGTATAGGATTTTCCACCCAATCTGTATGGATGACCTCTTTTATAAAATCCACTAATTCTAGGGGGGCTAATTCCTGGCTATTGCTTTGCGCTTTTCATCACCATACCTTAAGGATTGTTTGACAGGTTTAGCGTTAGGGTACACATTAAGAGAGTGCTCGGCAAGTTCCCTAGGTACTCGGGTCATGTGAGGGCTGCCATGCGATGATATCACTATTAGCTTTGAGGAACTCGACGAGCGCACTTTACTATGCATGGCCTAAACCTACCCATATGTTTGTCGTCTTGGAGTGATCGTCTTCATTTAGCAACATTTTATTCTCTCTTCCGACGCCTTGATATGCAAACTTGGCTTCAGCACCTCGTTCTTCATAGCGGGCATCTCGGACGGATTGATGGTCTTCTTGATCTCCTGATACTCCTGGGCGTGCAACATGGCTTCGGCGAAGGAAGCATATCCTTCGTCGCACTCTCGCACCTTCCTCGGATTTCCTCGTACGATGATTATGCCCTTTGGACCTGGAAGTTTGATCATGTTGTAGATGTAGCAGGGACGGTCCATGAACGCCTAGTAAGCCAGATGTCCGAAGATGGCGTGGTAAGCACTTTTGAATGGTACCACCTCAAAAGAGAGTGGCTCGGTCCAGTAATTGTCTCGGGTTCCGAATGTCACGTCCAGAGTAATCTCACCCAGAGAATCCACCTATCTCCCTGGTACAATGCCATGGAAAGTTAAACTGTTGTAACTCAACTGGCTCTCGTGTAGCTTCATGCGGTGGAGCGTCTCGATGTGGAGGATGTTGATGCTGCTTCCACCGTCCATGAGTGTTTTAGAGAATTCATTGCCATCAATAAGAGGATTGACGACCAGAGGGTACTTTCCCCAACAATGTGTTTTCATCGGGTGATCTGAACGATCAAAGGTCATGGTTACCACTGACCAGTCCAGGAACTATGGGACAGCCGGAACCGTGGCATTGAGCTCACGAAGAATCGCCTTTTTGTCTTTAGCAAGTTGGGATCCAAGGAAGCAGACGTATGCGTCTTTCTTAGTCGGAAAAGTTTTCTTTCCATCCAACTTGGGCTCTGCGGCAGCTTCTGCTTCTTCCATGTCAGAATCTTCCTTGGGTTCCTTTCCTTTATCGAAATTTTTCTTTCCTTTTCTTCGCTTGGCTCTGTAGCCAGTAGATTCGTCTTTCTTGATGTCGTCATTGAAACGACACTCGGCATTTGTGTGGGTAGATCCTTCGTTACTATCCAAGTGGTGGACATAGGGATTATATGCAATGTCAGCCCAGGTATAGGTTCTTCCGGGTTGCTGGTCTCCTCTGCCCTGGATTCGGGAAGTTCCATGACCTCTACCCCGGCCGCATTCGCGCCCTCCTCTTCCTCCGAATCCGAACGTTGTGTTGATAGTTGTGTTGTCCGCAGCCGGCTTTTCGTCCGAGGTGTTCTTGCGCTTCTGAGTTTGTTTTGGCTGTTTGGCCGCATTGGGATTGGCTAGAATATTTAGCAGCCCTTCTGAATCATCATCGACATCAGCATATTTGCTTGTCGTCTCTATCATTTCTCCCAAATCTGTGACGTGGTCATGCTTCAATCTGTGACGTAGAAGTCCGACTGGTAATCCTGCAATAAAAGCTTCTATCGCAGTTTGTTCGTTTACTCCTACGAAGGAGTTCTTCGTGTCTATCCAGCATCCGAGGTTTCTCTAGGTCTTTGTGTGCAACACTGCAAGTCACCGACTGTGCAGGGCCTCCTCTATGTTTCCTCGAAGTTTGAAAAGAACACGGTCGTGGTATTGCCGACGAGTACGCCATGGAGGGGTCCTCACAGTGTGTGTTTAGAGACGTGGGGTAAGGCGGACGGTTGACGGGTACGAGGTTACACAGCTTACCCAGGTACAGATCCCACAACGGTGGCAGAATCCTACTCCTGCTATAAATCACTATAAGGGCAATACGCCGAGTTACAGGGATTGGTTCGATGTGCGAGGTGACTAGAGAGTCTAAGTTATCGTTGCCCTAAAGGCTCCCATAGGCCCGACTTATATAGTCGTTGGGTCCTAGGGTTATAGGGAAAAGTCTTAGCCGGACAGGTTACAGAGTACTACACTACTTACATCTAGTCTAGCGTGTCTTGCACTCCAAGGCTTCGGGTACATCGGGACTCCTCCATAGCCTTCCTTTATCCGGCATGGGCCTCCCTTCTGGATCCATCTAACCGGGCCGCCTAGCAGGCCATGGGCCATGCTACCAACTGTGGTCCACCCGGGTTATCCGGATAAGAGACATGCTATGAGGATACCCATATAGCATATACCCAACAGTAGCCCCCAGAGAACTCCGAGATCTTGCGTCGTCTTGCCTCTTCAGGTTGAATGCTCCATCTCGATGGATGTCGGCAAATCGTCAAGCAATATCTTGTAGTCCTCCCAAGAACCCTGCAAGGTTTTCTCCGTCTTCAACTTGTAAGCCAGAGAATTGCTGAATCTTCTATCGTACTCTTCCTTAGCCAGACTGGATCCGTCCATGCCGGAATATTCTGATGTGATGATTCACCTGCTAGTGACATCTAGGGCGATGTAGACGTAGGTCAGCAACGCCTCGTAACTCACACATGCAGAGAACACAATCATGTCATTTTTTCCCGCGCGAGCGATACGAACCATTGGTGGTGATGGTTGGAAACGTGGCGAAATTTCAGCGCACGCGCCCGCACACGTCGTCCATGCGTCAGCCATTCGATCGTCTTGCACGAATCTTGACGCCAGGGGTTATAATCGTAACTGCGGTGGATTTTTACTTTCACCTAATTCTCCTCATGCGTCGTCTTCTTCCTCCAGCAAGCGCCTCCTCGAGCTCTCCACGCGTTTCGTGAAAAACCCTAGCCCTTCAATCCTTCCAATCACCATCTCCCCCCTTCCAATGGCAAGCAGCAGCTATGCTCCCTCCATGGCGGCGTCAGGCGATGATGCGGCGAAGCCGGCGAGCACCGTTCTCGTGCCTCTAGAGGGCCTGGTGATCCCCAAGTCCGTGGTAGTCGAATCCACCGGCGGCGACCACAATCCAGCGGCGCTGGAGCTCCTGGAAGAGGAAAGCGATTCCCACAAAGGGGACTAGCGCGGCTTGGACATCACATACCGCGATATCAAGGAGCTGCTCATTGAGGGCTACCTCCCTGCGGAAGAGGGGCTTGCTTGGCAGGCGGCGCCGGTCGGCGAGGTCATCCCTTATCCCCAAGTCGGAGAGAAGGTGTACCTCAAAGCCCAATTGGTACGCGGTGTTTCCTTGCCCATCTCCAATTTCTTCCTAGTCGTCCTTAGCCATTACCGAGTACAACCTCAAAACCTCTTCCCCAATAGCATCCTCGCGCTTAGCAACTACGCGGCGCTCTGTGAGGGTTACTTAGGGATTAGGCCTAGGCTAGATCTCTTTATTTACTTCTTCACCGTCAAGCGGGAAGCCGGGGTCGGCAAGGACGAGCTTAGGAACTACGGGACAATTAGCTTTAAGATCCGGCCTGGCCGGTGGTTCCCCGACATCATCGGCCATGAGTCCTGCAAGAACTGGCAACGGACGTACTTCTATGGCCCAGATATCCCTCTGGCTGGCCGAGAAGAAACATATCCGGACTTTGTCGACGGAGCCGCCGCTGAAGCCCCGACATGGAGGTCCCAATCCACCCTTCCCTCCGACAACGAAGCCTCCCGTGCCATAAGGCGTATAGAGTGGTTCGTAGACACTGGTTTGACCGGGCTGGACCTAGCCATGTGCTGGTTCATCAGACGGATCCAGCCTCTGCAGCACCGCTCGAAGCTGATGCATGAGTAACACCAAGGATAGGAAGGATAGCCTCCGCGTCTCCGATGACAATTTCTCGAGTGACTCTGTCAAGCTTCGACTCAAGGACATCGTCAAGGTGAAGGATAGGAAGCGAGGCTTCACCATCACCTATGACATGTTCGTTGATGGCACGTGCCCACATGTATGATATTTATTTTCCGTATACCACATATACTCCAGTTCTTCCGCCTAACCATTACCATCTTATCTAACACTTTTGGGATTTCACTTAACAGCTCATCAGTCTAGAGGAGGATAGCATGGTTGTCCAAATCTATGACCCAAAGATGAAGGAAGTCACCGTCGTGTCCGACGACGATGTCCCGTTGGCGCGAAAGAGGAAGAGATCCACCTCTGAAGCTGTCGATGGAGGCAAGAAGAAGAAGACGAAGAGTGGAGTCTCTAGGAAATCCACTGCCTCCCTTGAGGCGGAGAAAATAAAGGTTACCAGGATCCCCTTTGCCAAAAAAACCCCTATTGTGTAAGCCTCTTTCTCTCCGACATTTGTCCATTGCTCGTCTTCTTCCTGTACTTATACTATTTTGCACGTTTCAGGAAGAAGGCCACTACTAGTTTGAAGAAGACCTCCAAAACTTTGGGGGCTTCTAGAAATACTAAAGATATGTTGCATTGTGAAGTGTCTCCCCACGTATCCCCCGCCATCGCCCCTGTCACTCCCAGCGTCCAGCCTACACCTGCCCTGACAAGCTCACTGGCCAAAGATACATCTGGCCCTTCCGCTATGGAAGTGGACTCAGGTGCCTCCGCGGAACTTGTCGTTGCCGGCGAACAGGCGACGCAAGAAAGTACCGCTACCCAAATGGCTGAAGCTCCGGCTAAGGATGCCATCGGTAGCGGTAAGGCGGTGGTGGTGGGTGGAATGTCTGCCGAAGGCGGCGCCTCCGCACCCAGGACAACTGTAGAATTCCCGAAGATAGTCTACCCAGCACTTACGTCGAGTAGCTCCACTTTGGTTCCTGGTGCAGCTCCGACATCTCCAACTTGTGGTCTTGAGGAGCTTCTCCGACAAGCAGATATCTTGCGAGGAAACAGCCTTTCCTTCGGCAAGTGGCTTCCTGAGAGCGCTACCAACCTCAAGATCATTGCTCTTGTAAGTTTCATTTGCCTTTTGCATTTTATATGAGTATCCCACTATAGCCCCCGAGGATTTAGACGAAAAACCATAGGTCTTTGCATCTGAATGCTCTAAGAGTGACTAAGCTAGAAAATCTCTCACTGTATCCCCCAAGTATTTAGTTTGAATGAATTATTCCGACTAGATACTTTCAGAGTAGCATACACAGTGTTTGTAAATTTCAATACTGTAGCTCCCCAATTCTCTAGTTGTAACTAAATTAGTTCCGACTAGATACTTAAAGAAAGACTAAGCATATGACTGAGTTTAAAAACTTTATACTGTAGCCCCCAAGCTTCTAGTGGAAAACTGAATCAGTTCCGACTAGATGCTTAAAGAAGTACTAAGCATATTGCCAAGTTAAAAAACTCTCACTGTAGCCCCCAAGCCTCTAGGTACATAATGAGTAGACTAAACAGGTTTAATTTTCTTTTCACAGAATGAGAATGCTCGGAGAGGCGTGGCCAACGAGAAGTTCCAGAAGATGCGTGCGGACTTGGAAGCCGAAAAGGGTAAAACTGCCTTCTTGAAGGAACAAATCATCAAGAGCAAGAGTCTGTTTTTCCTTTCGTTTTTGCATTCTGGCTTGGTCTTGTGCCAACATTCTCCGAGTACTCATTATGTACTATTCTTTCTCTGACTTGAATAAGCCATTGACAAGGCAAAGGATATTGTGGAGCAATCCAAGCATATTTAGCAGCTGGATAGCAAAAACAAGATCCTTAAGCAGGAGAGGAAGGATATGCTGAAGATGCACGAGGACTCCATGAAAGTCTTGCAAGAGTCCGCCAACACGGAGATGAACCGCTTGAAGGAGGAGATCGCGATGCTGAAAGAGCAGAAGAAAGCTGCCTATGAGAAAAAATCAGCGCAATCTCGAAGCATACAAGATCCTCCGACAAGAACGGGACTCCATGGCGGAAACTCTCCAGCAGGCTGAGATTAGCATCTTCAGTAAGTGATTCTCCGCCTTGTACTTCTGTAAGCTAGATACTCTGAACTTTTTGTGTTATGGAACTCATGCGTTCCTTTGTCGGAATTTGTAGCTCCTATTGGGTTGACCCAGTCGCCTCCTCTGCCAAAAGAATGCATGGTCCTTACCGACAACTTTATCAACACCGCCATCAAGCAGACCAAGGAGATAGCCAAGCCCCTCCATATTAACATCAAAGCGGTGGATTCCGTGATGAAGTTCTTGGAGATCTTACCCCGCGCCCCCGAGCGTATTCTAAGATGGAAAGCTTCATGTACCCGGGCCGGCGCGAGGATGGCAATGTCAATGTTCAAGGCGCACTACGAGAACACCGACATCGACACGGTGACCTCCTGTATCCCCGACGTAGACGATGATGGCCAGAAAATAAATCACAAAGCTATCTTGGTGTCGCTCGCGGGTTTTGATACCAGATTCGCCGAGTTGGTCAACCCTAACGTCTTCGTGCCCATGGGTACTATTGACGACGACAACCAAAGTTCCTCCGGGCCCCTCAACACCGCTGACTTCAAGGAGGATGACTCTCCTGCTGCTGACGATGCCACATCCAAGTCGCCTGCGCCAGAGGAATGAAAAACAATATGTAATATTCGTTTCCTCTGGAATTTGTATGCGGAAAAAACCACTTGTTAACTTAAGGCAGAAAACAATGGTTGTTATTTCCTGCTACTCAAGAACTGGTTCCAGGATGTACATATTTTTTAAGCAAGTGTTGGCTTATCCGTTACTCTGGTTTTTATGCTTGACTCTTCGTGAGCCGGAAGACTCGTAGTTGGAACTATGCGCTCGGGCGATGATGCCCAATGGCACCGTCAATAACCTAAGCACAAAATCGCCGACAATAAGTGCCAAAAGTCACTACTCCAGAATCCACATAAAAACAACAAAGAATGTGTAGACCAGAAAACTTAAGCTAACGCCTATAGGCGGAATTTACACAAGTGCAACCGCAAAACTTGTGCATAAAGGTTTTATATGATCCAAAAATGAACACTAAAGGAGGTAAAATACTCAGAAATATGAGTGAACCAGAGAGATTTATTTCATTGATCATATAAGAGGTACACAATAGATAAAAAATGTTAAGTGTAGAAAGGACGTAGCTGTGCTATGTTCCATGGCCGATCAAGCTACAGGTAGTCATCATCCCGGTCACGTCGCTTACGCTTATGATCCTCGTTGGGTCTATCCTTCAGTTCACGATTGTCAACGAGGTAGTAAGACCCATTGAGTAGCGCCTTGCTTATGATGAACGATCCTTCCCATGGCGACGATAATTTGTGTGACTTATTCTGCTTAAGTCGGAGCACCAGGTCCCCCTCTTTAAAGGAGCAATGCTAAACGCGGCGACTATGGTAGCTGCATAGCTTCTGATGGTAGATGGCGGATCTTTGGCATGCCAATATGCGCTCTTCCTCAAGAATATCCACATCTAGGCGTCTGGATTCTTCAGCGTCATCTTCGTCGTAGGCGGCAACTCTTGATGAATCGTGAAGGATGTCGGAAGGAAGGATGGCTTCTGCTCCATATACCATGAAGTAAGGGGTGTAGCCGGTGGATATTTTGGGTGTAGTTCGTAAACTCCGCAACACAGATGGTAATTCCTCCGCCTAGGCTCCAACTGCTCTATGCAACGGTGCTTCTAGACGTGGCTTGATTCCCTGCAGAATTAATCCATTGGATCGCTCAACCTGACCATTGGACTATGGATGTGCCACAGATGCAAGGTCAAGTCGGATGCCCTTCTCCCAACAATAAGTTTCCACTTCTCCAAGTGACAAGTTATTGTCGTTGTCGGTGATAATGCTATGTGGGAGACCAAATCTCACCACTACATCCCGGACAAACCTAAGGGTAGTTGCCCCATCGAGCTTTCTAATGGGTTTAACTTTTATCCATTTGGTGAATTTATCAACTGCTACTAGCAGATGCGTAAACCCACATGGTTCTGTCTACAACGGACCAACCATGTCCAACCCCCATACTACAAACGACCAAGTTATTGGTATTGTTCGCAATTCTTCAGTAGGAACATGTGGTTGTTGGGCATAATACTGGCATCCCATGCATGTCTCAACTAGCTTGTCGGTGTCCGCCTTCGCGGTCAGCCAGTAGAATCCTTGCTGGCAGGCTTTAGCTACCAACGATCGAGGAGCAGCGTGATGCCCGCAATCTCCGAGATGGATTTCGCTGAGGATTTCAATACCTTCTTGCTAGAAACACACTTAAGGTATACACCAGTGGTGCTTCTTTTGTAGAGCTATCCATTGATTATGGTATAGACCTCTGCTCAACGTACTATTTGTCGTCTTTCGACTTTGTCGTCGGGCAAAGTTCCGTGTACGATATATTCCATGAACGGTTTTTTCCAAGCCGGAGGGACCTTTGTCACCATGTGAACAAAAGAGTCAACTCTGTCCGGGTTGTCCACATCAGCCCCCTTCACGAATGGTGTTCGTAGATGTTCCAAGAAAACGCCAGGCGGAATTCATTTGCGCCCTGGTCCAAGCTTAGACAGCAGATCAGCCGCCTTGTTTTGCTCCCTAGGTACATACTTGACCTCGTAGCCCAAGAATCTCTTGGCTATCTCGTCCAGTTCGTCTCGATACGCCGCCATCATAGGGTTCCACGCGTTCCAGGTGCCAGCCACCTGCTGGGCAACCAAGTCGGAATCTCCACAGCAAACTATGCGCTTGATGCCAATATTCTTGGCTACGCGTAGTCCGTGAATGAGTGCTTCACACTCCGCCATGTTGTTCGTAGACTCAAAGTGGATCTGCAGAACATAGTGTAGCTTGTCCCCAGTTGGTGACTGTAGCAGTACACCAGCCCCCAATCCGTTGAGTATCTTTGATCCTTCAAAGTGCATCACCCAATATTTTGGCTCCGACATTGGGGTAGAATCTGGAATCTCCGTCCAGTCTGCGATAAAATCCGCCAAGGCTTGTGACTTAATAGCGTCGCGTCTCTGGTAGTTGATCTCGAAGGTGGCAAGTTCGATTCCCCACTTCGCGACCCTACCTGTAGCGTCGATGTTGTTGATAATGTCGGGCAGTGGAGTCTTGCCCACCACTGTGATAGGGTGCTCCTGGAAGTAGTGCCTCAGCTTCCGAGAAGCGAGGAACACTCCATAAGCTATATTTTGGTAGTGTGGGTAACGCTGCTTAGACTCCGTCAAGACATCGCTTACATAATAAACTGGTCGTTGAACTCCATACTCATCGCTTGGTTCCTTCCTCTCTACCACGACGACGATGCTGATTACCCGGTTGGTAGCCGCCATGTAGATTAACATGGGCTCTCCAGGCTCGGGTGCTGCAAGGGTAGGCGCTGAGGAAAGTATCTCCTTGAGCTGCTTCAATGTTGCATCTGCCTCGTCCATCCACGTGAATTTGTCCGCCTTCTTCAGCAACTTGTACAGTGGCAGAGCCTTCTCTCCAAGTCGGCTGACAAACCGACTAACTGCTGCAACGCAACCTGTTATCTGTTGTATGTATTTTAGACATGTCCGACAATTTATGTTTAAGATGGCCTTGATTTTCTCCGGGTTGACCTTGATCCCACGCTGGGAAACGATAAAGCCCAACAATTTGCCGGCTGGAACCCCGAAGACGCACTTCTTAGGGTTAAGCATCATGTTGTATTTCCAGAGATTGTCGAAGGTTTCTTTTAAGTCGGAGATTAAGTCGTTTTACTTTTTAGACATCGCCGCTATATCGTCCACATAGGCGTGAACGTTCCGACCAATTTGATCGTGAAGGCAACGCTGCATTTTCTGCTGGTACGTAGCACCTGCGTTTTTTATCCCAAAGGGCATATTGACATAGCAGTACGTGTCGTAGGGTGTAGTGAACTAAGTGGCCAATTGGTCCGACTTCCTCATCTTGATCTGGTGGTATCCTGAGTATGCATCGAGAAAACACAAAATCTCTGAGCTAGCCGTCGAGTCAATGACTTGGTCAATGTGAGGCAAAGCAAACGGATCTTTGGTACATGCTTTGCTCAAGCCGGTGTAATCAACGCACATTCTTAATTCTTTGGTTCCCTTTTTGGGGACAAGTACAGGATTGGCCACCCATCGGGTTGAAGGACTTCTCGGATAAAACTAGCCTTAAGTAACCTAGCTATCTCTTTGCTTATGGTGCGTATCTTCTCGTTTTCGAAGCGTCGTAGAGGTTGTTTCACTGGTTTACATTTTGGATCAATATTCAAGCTATGCTCGGCAAGTTCCATAGGTACACCATTCATGTCGGCAGGTTTCCAGGCAAAGGTGTCCCTATTCTCATGGAGGAACTCGACGAGCGCACTTTCCTATTTAGGGTCCAGGTTCGTCCCAATGGCGGTGGTCTTGGAGGCATCGCCTACCACAAGTTCCACCGGCTTGGTCTCGATGGCGACCTTGAATGCTGGGACAGAGTCAGAAATCTGTTTCTTTGACACGGGCATCTCCGAGGCATCGACCTTGCTCTGGATATCCTTGAATTCTTCGATGTAGAGGACAGCTTCCGCAAAGGCTGCTTCTCCAATCTTGCAGTCCCTTGCCTTGGTAAAGCTTTCGGATACGGTGATGACACCGTTTGGTCCGGGTATCTTGAGCTTGTTGTAGACGAAGCATGGCTTGGCCATGAAGGTGTGGAAGATGTCGCGACCGAATATGACGTGGTACACACTCTTGAAGGGGACCACCTCAAAGGTCATGCGCTCTTGGCGGTAATTATTGACATCGCCAAAAGCGACCTGAAGTGTGATGCACCCAAGGGACCGAGCCTCCCGACCAGGAACTACACCATGGAAGATGGTGCTGGTCCGCCTTAGGTTTGCCTCCGTCAAGTTCATCTTGTGAAGTGTATCCAGGTACATGATGTTGATGTTGCTTCCACTATCCACCATACATTTGGTGAACTCGTTGCCGTCAATCAGGGGGTTGATGATCATGGTGTATTGGTTCTCCATAGGGATGAGGTTTGGGTGATCCTTCCATTGGGGAACTGGGGGTAGAGTGGCCATCAGTATCCTCATGGAGGTCTTCTGTTGTCGGATGGTGGGGGTGCCAAGGAAAGTGTGGAAAACTGCCGCCTTCTTCTCGAAGGGTTTTTTGCCCTTGCCGTCGCTCTTAGAGGCATGCTTGGGGTCAACGTCCTCATCCATGTCACTTGAATCCTTGGACTCCTCCTCCTTCTATTTCCCCTTGCCCTTGCCTCGCGGTCTGTTCTTACGACTTTGCTTGTAGCCAGACTCCGGGTCCTCCTTAAGGTCGTTGACGAACTTGCAGTGGTGATTGGTGTGGGTGGCTTTGCCGTTGGCATCGAGGTTTACAAGGCACGACATATCGCGGTACTCCTTGTAGGTTTGGGGAAAGCGGAGCGCTACCGAGGTAGTTTCACTACCTCGCTGCTGCCCACGACTAGCTCCCCGTCCTCGGCCACGTTGTCCGCCATCACCTCGTCCTGCAAAGGTCATAGAGACCATGTCGGAGGTTTGCTTTTCTTCTGGCGGGTTCTTCCGCTTGGTGTTGTTGTTCCTCCGAGCGTGAGTTGGAACGGCTATTGCCGGCAGGGAGCCGCGAGCATCGTCATCGACAGCCGCAAACTCATTGGCCAACTGAATCATCTGGTTCAGATCTAGCTGGTGATTGTCCTGCAGGTGCTTCAGCTTATGTCGGAGCAACATGCCCCTTTCCAACCCATCGATGAAGGTGGCCATGGCAGTCTGAGTGTGCACTCCTGCGCTGGAATTCTTCATATCCAGCCAGCGAGAGAGGTAGGCGTGAGATGTCTCTTCTTTATCTTGCACGCACCGCTGTAGATGGCCAACAGTGCAGGGACGTTTGTACGTACCCTCGAAGTTCTTGGTGAATGCTTCTTGCATGTCCAACCAATTGCAGATGGATCTTTCCAGCAAGTCATCAATCCATTGGCGGGCCGTTCCTGCCAACATCAATGGGAGGTACTTGACGGTGACGTTGGGGTTACCCCCAGCGATTTCAACCGTGTTGCCGTAGTCCTGCAACCAAGTGGTTGGCTTGGCGGTGTTGTCATAGGGCTTGATGGTCTTGTCAATCCGGAAACCTTTGGGGTAAGTTGCGGACCATATCACAGGTCCAAAGCAACATGGTCCCAGGTATGGTCCTTCCCAGGCTTCGTGGATCTTGTCCAGATGTGAACGTGCATCGTATGGCTCCGGGCTTCTTTTCTTCTTCTTGCCATCAGGGGATGGGCTGCGTGAACGACGCGGGCCTCCTCCGCCATGGTGGCTGCTAGGTGGCGACGGAGGTGGAGGTGGCGGTGGGTTAGCCTTCTTGTTGTTACCTTCCTGCGACACCTCGCGCTTGTCGCGGTTGCTTGTCGGATGCGGAGGATCATGGCGCGACCTGCTCTTGTGTCCTTGGTTGCACTCTCCATCATGACGGGCCTGCTCCGCGTTGTCGCGGATGATGATGCCGCTCTGCCTTGGCAGAGGCATATCCGTACGACGGTCAGCCTTGGTATCTTCGCGATGTCGGGGGGAGCAGGACGGTGGAGATGGGCGACGAGGTTGGGCCTTGCCTCCATGGTCGGAGGATATGGGGATAGCATCCTTCCTGTTGCGCGCATCCCTCCGTCTTCGTTTTGACGAACCCGTCTGGGACCCGACTGTTGGAGATATGCCCTAGAGGCAATAATAAATGTAGTTATTATTATATCTTTGTGTTTATGATAAATGTTTACATTCATGCTATAATAGTATTAACAAGGAAACATTAATACTCATGTGATTTGTAAACTTAAATTGAAGTCCCTAGTAAAGCCTCTATACATCACTAGCTTGTTGGTTAATGAATGATTGTGGTTTCCCTGTCATGAACATTGAGATGTTATTAACAACAAGATCATATCGTTAGGAGAATGATATGATGGACATACTCCTATAGATAAGCGTAGCATAAAGATCAAGTCATTTTAATAGTTCAATTGCTATATGCTTTCTGATACATAGTAACCTAATTCCTTCGACCATGAGACCATGCATATCACCTTTACCGGATGGATGCTTTGATGACATCAAACACCACACCGTAACTGGGTGGCTATAAAGGTGTCATTGAGTGTTCGGAAACTATTGGTTGAGACACATGGATCAAGAGTGGGATTTGTCCATCCATATGACGGATAGATATACTTTGGGCCCTCTCGGTGGAATGTCATCCAATTAGCTTGCAAGCATGACTGGCTCACAAGGGATCACATATCACGGGAACGAGAAAAGAGTACTTATCGGTAACGAGGTTGAACTAGGTATGCAGAGATACCGACGATCATAACCTCGGATAAGTAAACTATCATGAGACAAAGGGAAATTGGTATCGTATGTAAGTGGTTCATTCGATCGCAAAGTAATCGTAGAAATATGTGGGAGCCCTATGAATTTCCAGATTCCTCTATTGGTTACTGTTCGGAGAAGTGTCTCGATCATGTCCGCATAATTCACGAACCGTAGGGAGACACACTTAAGGATTCGACGTTGTTTAAGTAGTTATGGAATGATGAGAAAGAGACCGAATGTTGTTCGGAGTCTCGAATGTGATTTGGGATATCACGAGGAGATCCGGAATGGTCCGGAGAATGAGATTCATATAAGGAAAGTCTTGTTTCGGAGTTGGAGAATGGTTCCGGTGTTTTCATCGGGAATGTTCTAGAAGGTTCCGGAATGTCCGGCACTCCGGAGGGGAAGGGTACATGAATGTGTTATATCAAGTTGGTATGATTGCATTATGTACTTGGTGTCATCGCTGAACAAAATAGAGGGTTTATTCAAATCCTAGTTTGAAAAGTCAAACAGCTATTTTTGGGAAGTGGAGAGGGAGGTGGAAACCGAGTTGGGGAGGAGTTCCTCCCCTCCACCGCCGGCCCACCTCCAAGCCGAGTTGGGGAGGGACTCCCCTCCCCTTGGCCGGCCCCTCCACCTATAAAAGGAGGGGCAGGGCTCCCCTCCTAGACACCCAACACCTCCACCTCTAAACCCTAGCCGCCGGCGCCGCCACCTCCATTGCCGCCGCCGCCCTAGGGCAAACCGCCGCCGCCTAGCTAACCCTAGCCGCCGGCTTGCCCCCTCCTCGGCGTGTATAAACTCTAGATCGTCGAGGGACTCTCTCATACTCCACCATACTCGCTCCGGATTAAGGCAAAGCCCTGCGAGATCTCCCCTCTACTTCCGGTACCACGCCGTTTTGCTGCCGGAATCGCGAGGAGAGTGCTACAACCTCCGCTGCCTGCTGGAACAAGGGAGAGGAAGGTCTTCGTCGAGTACCGAACGTGTGACCGACTGCGGGAGCGCTGCCGGAACGCAGCGCCGGAAGGATCGTCTACGCGGTCTTGAGATCGGGAAGTGTACGACTACATCACCCACGAGAATCCACTCTCGTTAAACACTTTGGAATCTTCGAGGGTGAGTTATTCCATCGACTTGTTGCTACAATCTAGTAGATAGATATTGGCTTGTTTGTTTGTATGCGGTAGAAATTTTTTGTTTTCCATGCTACGAAACCCTACACCGACATCAAGAGGAGATTTGTCCCTTGGCAGCTTATGCTGGCTAGACTGGCATAACGCTGGGTCAGACTCAAGCCTTTTCCTACTGTTTCACCGCCTTGGCCACTAGGTCATAGACCTGGTTCACCGCTTCGGGTGATCTATCCTGCTCCAGAAGGGTCTTGGCGATGGCGAGGTTGAGGAGAGGAGTGGGCATCATCTGCCTGCCTTCACTGTCAATGTATGGCTTGGCCTGTGCCAGCTTCGAGGGAGCCCATCCTAGGTTTTTCCATACACCAGGATCATTGATGACGCGAGCCGGAGCTTTCTTAGCCTTCTGCTGCTGCAACAGAGTCTTGTAGTCACCCTCCATTGCTCTAGCTTTCTCTATTGATTTCTGCATGTTGGCCATATCTCGATCTAGCTTTACACCTTTCTCCGCGATGGCCTGCGCTTCCTCCAACAGCTGTTGGCGCTTCTCGTCAAGCTGGACGACATTGCGAATATGAGCCACGATCATAGGCTCAACGAGGAGATTGCCGCACATCAATCTATCAGCTGGAGTGACTTGGGAGGCAGTAGACGTAGATGCCGGAGGCGGCGGCTTTGTGGTGTTGTTGTTGCTCGGACCGGTGCCGAGTTCATGCGGCTGCTGCACTGGGTTAGGCGGAGGGGCATGACCTTTGCATGATCATTGTCGACAGCGACAGGTGGTCCCTTCCCTTTGTCCAGCGATGTAGGCATTGCTCGTCCGGGCTGATGTTCATCCATCACCGTCCCAATGGTGACGAACACCTCTCGGGACGTGACGACATTGTTGGCCTGCTCGTCGCGTTTGTAATCCTCCTCCATCTCTTGCATGGTGGAGTCTAGCTCCTCTGGACTGGAGTCTATCTCCTCAGAATATGCGCATGTCGGTGTAGAGCGCATCAAGCATGGAGTCGGAGGGTGTCGTGGCTTCCTCGAGGACGGGAGGTGGAGGTGCAACAACAGCGACGATGACTGGAGGTGGTGGCACAACTGCGGCAATGACGACCGGAGGCGGTGGCAGTGGTGGCTGAGGCGGAGGGGCTCCGTCAAGGAGCATGAGGGCTGTCTAAGCTGCCTCCTCAGCCTCCACGTAGTTGTTGACAGTGTTCACCATGCTTTTGAAGGTGAGGCGTCCTGAAGCCTGCTGCCGCCTTAGCATATGCCGGAGAAGCGTACCTTGGTCCATTCGTTGCACAAAGTGATACATAGCATCATCATTGGGGTAATGTGCCAGATCGTCCCGTATACGGAGCCACTTGGCAAGGTAATTGCGGGGGTTTTCGCCTTCTCTCTAAACGCAACGCGCCAGATCGAAGATGGTCACCACTCCGACGAACTTGGATCTCTGTTGTCCAGACGCACGGGCAAAGACGGCGGACTTGTAGTGATCTTCCACCGTTATATCCTGCATAGGGGAGGTTTGGGTGGGCCTTGAATTTTTTCGATCGTTGCCGGCAAACTCCAAGGAGAGATCCGACGTTGATCCTTCCGCGAACGTATCCTGCCCGTAGGCGGTCTGTGCGGGTCTTGATGCTCCTCTAACTCCCGGGAACTAGTGCCCGAGTCGGTTTCGCCGATGAAGAGGTGGATATCTCTGATGGGGACGATCGAGAATCACGTAGGGTTCGTCTTCGCCGGGATCCAGAACTCGTCGGGAGGGACGATCAGAATGTTGCCGGAGAAGAGAACGCGAAGATCTTGGTCCTCGCCCGTTGAAGAGCCTGAAGCGCCTCTTGCCCCATGGTGGGCGCCAACTGTCGTGGTATTGTCGAAGAGTACACCATGGAGGGGTCCTCATAGTGCGTGTTTAGAGACGTGGGGTAAGGCAGACAGTTGACGGGTACGAGGTTACACAGCTTACCCAGGTTCATATCCCACAACGGTGGCAGAATCCCACTCCTGTTATAAATCACTATAAGGGCAATACGCCGAGTTACAGGGATTGGTTCGCTGTGCGAGGTGACTAGAGAGTCTAAGTTATCGTTGCCCTAAAGGCTCCCATAGGCCCAACTTATATAGTCGCCAGGTCCTAACGTTACAGGGAAAAGTCCTAGCCGGATAGGTTACAGAGTTCTACACTACTTACATCTAGTCTAGCGTGTCTTGCACTCCAAGGCTCCAGGTACATCGGTGACTCCTCTGTAGCCTTCCTTTATCCGGCATGGGTCTCCCTTCTGGATCCATCTAACTGGGCCGCCCAGCAGGCCATGGGCCATGCCACCAACTGTGGGCCACCCGGGTTATCCGGATAAGAGACATGCTATGAGGATACCCATATAGCATATCCCCAACAAACGCACTTTGCATATTATACCAGTTGTGAATTGAATTTTCTGGCAGTTCATTGAGCCATGATCGAGCTGTCTTCCTCAACATGAGTGGGAGATATCGGACTACAACCAGGTTGTTTCCTCCTTTGGCGATGCAGCAGGCCTGGAAGAAATCCTGGAGCCAGGTATCTGGCCGAGCCATGCCGTCGTAAGGCTGAATATGTTTGGCAATACCAAAGTCAACCAGAAATTTGGTCTGACGTATGCGCGGTCCAAAGCACTTCGGTCCCACGTATACGTCCTCTTCCTCATACCGCTGCACTTCTATGTTTGATTCAATGCGATGGCGAGCATCGTTTGGCGAGAGAGATCTGCGCCTTGGAGGCTCGTGGCTTCTGCGCGGTGGAGTCGGATTTCTGCTTCTCCTCTCACCATTGCTGCCTCCGCCCGTGCGGCTTCCATGGCTATGACGTGATCCTTCATGGTCACTGCTGGGGGCGATGGTGGCCCTGGTGGATTATTTCTAGCTGGGTTAAGTGGTGCTGGCGGTGGAGCCTCATTATGCTGAGTCCGATGCCTGTTTTTTCGGGCATCGTCCCTACTTCATTCAGGACGATCCGGATCGTCTCTTCGTCCGGCATTGCCAGCCGGATGGCTTGGTGGTGGCATCCTTAGCCGATCTTGCTCCTCTCGTTGGCGGCGTGTTTCCGGCTCTTCTCTATAGCGGTTGTTTTGCCGACGATGATCCTGATGAGGGACCATTGCCCTGATGGCGTCTTCAGACACAGCCGGAATAACTTTTGCCTAGACACGTGCCGGCCTATGAGAGTGGCTATTTGAGCTGGTTATTCAATTCTCTTCTTCTCCACGGGACGGTAGCGTTGAGTCATATCCCTGCGAAGCCTTACGTCAGCGCTTTGGTCAGCGCCAGTGTGGCAAAACTCGGACTTTGAGGCCAGTTTTCCACTAAATGACGCGGTCGTTTTCTACTGCTTTAATCCTTTGTCCAGCAACACGACGCACTGTTGGACCTGCTATGGAGACAAATTATTGGCGAGGATGGCTCGAGCTGCAGCAGCATTTTCCAACGGCATGTTGTAGACTCGGATCTTTTCTCCATCTTTTCCGTCGAATAGATCTTTGTGGATATCCGGATTCTTGTTTGGATGTCGCTTGAAATCTGACTGATATTTGGCAGGATCGCTGTCTAACAGCTGTCTTATCTCGACGAGGCGCGCGGCCACTTCAAGTAGAAACAAGCAGTGCTTTTCCAGGTCCATGGCCCTTTTCTCCAGTGCTTCCGGTGTAAGATCTGAAGCCATTGGGATTGGAATCATGAGAGCATCTCCGTAAATTTCACGTGCACCCTTGGTGACAACGTGTCCATCCACTAGAGGTTCGATCGGGGTGGTATTAAACGGATCTCCGTCCTGATTCTCCATCTCGATCTCTTCATCAACTTTTTCTTCGTTGGTTTCCTCGACGTCTGGCTCTGCTGGTGTCGGATTCTTGTTCTTGTTCTTCTTCTTCTTTGACCTCCCAGTAGCCTTAACGTGCGTACCAGTGGCAAAGACGGCTTTCGGTACGATACTGGGGGATAAACTTCTGTCGGTACTTTCCATCATGGTTGGCTTGTGGACCTCGGAGGAATAACCGGTGTCCATATCATCCTGCGAGGTGTAGCTTTCATCCATGCTACCATATGGACTAGGAGGATTTTCCGGCTCACCTTGCGTTTGCTTGGAGACGTGCTCTTGTTCATACTCCTCGATCTCTTTGTCGAAGTCTCGAAGTTCCTGCGACGTGATTGACTCCTGAGGGGAGCCAGGTGAGTCGGTGTTTTCTTCGATTGCGTCTAGAACCGAATCGCTACCAGCTCCAGCATCGACATAGTCAGATCCAGTGCTTATGTGGTACACGAAACAGTGCTTCTTCTTGTTCATGTTCTTGAGGTATTTGTATAACTTGGTTTCCGCTTCAATGTCAGCATAGCTGTATCCGTAGCGGATAGGGATGTCACCCGCCGGGTTCGGGTCAGGGTCAAGGCTCCCATACCCGCACCCGCCCCATTTTACCCGCCCCGCCATCGGGTCTGGAAATCCACCAGACCCGCGACCCGACCAGGTATGGGGACCCGATGGGTACCCGCAAAATCACAGGCGATGGTTCGATCTAGACGACGATGGTGGTCATTGGAGCTCCCTTGCGCGTGTTGGATATGGGGCTTTGCCGCTTCAGTGTGTCCTCTCTAGGCAGCGGTGTCGGTGAGGGCTCAGACGAGCTCCCCCCGTTGAGCTCGAGCGGCCCAGCCTCCAAGGAGAAGGTGTTTTGGCAGCGGGCACCGCAGGTGGTGGCGCTGGAATTGAGCCGCGGTGGTAGCACAGGAAGGTGCGGCGGCGCGGCAAGAGAAGGTGCGGGCGAGCGATGGCGGCGTAAGAGAAGGTGCCGGCGTGCGGCAGCGGTGCAGCGACCTTGCGCGGAAGGAGATGAACGGGGGTAGGTAGGGAATAAGATGGGTGGGTTAGATGCGTGTGGAACCTTGCTGGTGGCCGGTGGCGCTGCGATGGAGGGCGCCAGATGTAGGAGGGGGACCACGATACGGGAGCGGGACTGCGGGATGGCAGTGGCGGCGTGTGATCGTGGCCTTTCGGGGGTAGGGGTATCAGCAGGAACGGGAGGAGTGGCTGAGCGGAGAGTTTAGGGTTTCCTCTCTGCACACTTACATGTGGGGTCCCCATGTCATGGAGGGTATGCGGGTATACGGGTCTGGGTCTGGCACCTCCATACCCGCCTCCGCCAGACCCGATGCGTATGAGATTTTACCAATAATTAGACCCGTGGGTATTATTTTTTACCAGACCCTCCCCATTTATAGCGGGGCCCCATCGGGTTAGCGGGTATGGGGTACCCATTGCCATCCCTAGTAGCGGATGTACTCCTCGTCTATGTATCTGATCTCGCTAGAGAGATCATATCTAGATTCTTTTTCCACCTCTTCTTCCACTACAGGAGTGGGTTGGGTGGGTTTTATTTTCTTTGGGACCCTAAACTCTTCCGCCTCTACGGAAAAAGTAGATCCGGATTTTTCATCCGCCATGGTCATCACCTTAAGGGTGGGTTGGGCGGGTTCAGCAAAATCGAGATAAATATTGATCTCGCCGATTGACACGATCGTGTAGGTTGTCATGGGTTTCGAAGCCGGAATCCAAGTATCATCGAGGAGGACGAGAGGGTCATCACTGGCGTAGACCATGCGACCCATGGCGATTGTTTTGCCGATTCCTGCACGCGCAGATTCCGCCTGGAACGATGCTCCAAAGGTCACCAGCCCCACGGTGGGCACCAACTATCGTCGCATTGTCGATAATTATGCCATAGGGGGTCCTAGTGCCGTTGTAAGGATGGGGTGTGAAACGTCGGATGTTCCAGGAGCGGTGAGCACAAGTTTACCCAGGTTCAGATCCGACTGCGTTGATCGGATCCTACTCCTTCTAGCAACCTAGTAATATATCAGTGTAAGCCGGATTTAACAGCGGATTACAAGAGAGGTTCGCCTGTGTGAGTTGGTTGTGGTGTTAAGATTGATTGGTTGCCCTAATTGCTCCCATAAGGCTGGTTTATATAGTCACAGGGGCCTAGGGTTACAGGAGAGACCTATCCGGCTATGTTACAGAGTCGGTAACTATGTATAGCTTGGACTATAAGTAATACTACAGGCCTAAGTCGGTAACTCTTCTGGGCCTTGTCGTAGCCGAAACTGGCTCCTCCTCTTTCTCTAACTAGGCCACCCATGAAGCAAAGATCTAACCCGTTGGTGGGCCACCCTGGTCAGCGAGTCCTGTGGGTATACCCGGAAAGTATATCCCCAACACATGTTGCCAGATTGACCACCATTTGAGTACTACTTTCATTGGTTACCTCACATAGTCTTCTTGTTTATCAAATGGATGTTAAGACAACTTTAATAAATGGAGAGTTAGATGAGGAAATTTACATGGATCAACTAGATGATTTTGTAGTAAGTGGTCAAGAAGGAATGGTGAACAAATTGTTGGACTCTTTATATGGCCTTACACAAACCCCTAAGAAGTGGCATGACAAGTTTGAATGAACATTAACTGATGCAGGATTTGTTGTGAATGAAGATGACATGTCTGTACTATCGCCATGGTGGAGGTAAGGGACTCATCCTTTGTTTGTATGTCAATGGCATACTGATTTTCGGAACCAACCTTAATGATATTAAGGAGCTTAAGGACATCTTATCTCGGGTCTATGAGTAGCTGATGTTATCCTGAACATCAAGTTGTTGAAAGATGATGATGGTGGGATTATAGTGCTTCAATCTCACTATGTGGAAAAGGTCTTGAGTTGTTTCGGGTATAGCGATTGCATGTCTTGTGCAACACTGGATGTTGCTTCCAAAGAATCGAGGGACTGCAATAAATCAACTAAGATACTTTTAAATTATTGGTTCACTTATGTATTTAGCTAGCGCTACAAGGCCTAACATCGATTTTGTTGTAAGCAAAATCAGTCGATTTGTTTCAAATCTGGGAGATGATCATTAGCATACCATTGATAGAGTTATGCACTATCTAAAAGGCACTGCGAGCTATGGCATTCACTATACTGGGTATCCGATGGTACTAGAAGGTTATAGTGATTCAAATTGGAAATCTAATGCTGATAAGATAAATGCCACAAGTGGATATGTATTTACAACTGGTGGTTGCGCTATTTCTTGGAAGTCTTGCAAAAATACCATCTTAACAAGGTTAACTATGAAAGCAGAACTCACCACATTAGACGCAGCCGCTGTTGAGGAATAGTAGCTTTGTGAACTATTGATGGACTTACCTATGGCTGAAAAAACTAACACCAGTAATCCTAATGAACTATGATAATCAAAATGTAATAATTAAAGTGAACGGTTCTAAGGATAATATGAAGTCATCAAGACATTTGAAGAGGAGACTGAAATCTATCATAAAAAAGAGAAACTACGAAGTTATTGCGTTAGATTATATCCAAACATCTAAAAACCTAGCACATTCACAAAGGGACTATCACGTAATGTGATAGATAACGTGTCGAGGGAGATGGGTATGTGATCCACTATTTAAGCTGCCCACAATGGTAACCCAATCTATGTAATCAGAGTTCCATAAAGTAGAATTAAGAGACAAGTTGTTGGTCAATTAAGAGGAGAGTATCCTTAATTTTGTATAATACCACTTCATAAAGATGCAATACTCTTATGTTATGCATGGCATGATGATTTTATCTAAATGAGTAGTGATTGTCTTATTTCTTAAGAAGAGATGTCGTCCTGTAGAAAATCTTTTAAAGAAAACACCTATATGAATTTGACTATTAAACATCATAGTTAATGAGAGTCGGTGTAGCACCCCGGGAAAACCCTAAATATAATGATGCTTGTTGTTTTATTTATATGCATCATCATGACATCATCACGCATGTTTTTTTCTATAAAATTATTTTAATAAAACCTTATTTTATGTTTGCTAAATATATTTCTTCTTCCTTTAAAATCTGCAACTTATTTTATTATTTTATTTTATCTGCTCAAACTATTTAAGAAAAAGGCTTTGTACAAATAAATAAAGTTTTACTTATTTAGGGGGTGGCAGCCAAACTGGGCCAATCATCCAGGCCCAGCCGGCCACCACAACCCCACCTAACTAACCAAACCCTCTCACCCCAAGCACTAACCCTAGACTACACCCCAACCTGCCAAACCATCCCAACACAATGCGTGTAGCAGACCCACCCCGCCGCAGCAACCCACGCTCGCACGTGAAGCCCGGGCACGCCTCCCGCACGCACGCTACGTGCACAACAATTGAACCACTCGCACGCGAGCTGAGCGCCCTAATCACCCCGCGTACATGGCCTCCACCTACCCCTGACCCTACCCCATTGCGTGCACCCCTCCCCCCTCCGCTCCCAGTGTCCGCTTCCTCTCTACCTACCGCTACTCGACACCCCTCCCTCGTCTCTCCCACCAAATCCACCGTCGCCATGGGATCCCCTCCAGGTGTCCTCGCTTGTCGTTGCGTGGCACCCGCTTCACCGGACCCCTCCTCGCCTCCTCACCATCGTGAGCAAGCTCGGGCCATCTCGTCGCCCTTGCGCCTCTGTCATCTACCTCTGGAGGAACCGCCCGCCTCCGCTGTCTCGAACCCCCACGGTGCCTCGTCTCCATCGTTGCTCTCTCCTCCCTACGCCGGTCGGTTGTGCCGCCTATCCGTCACCACCCTATCGCTGGACCCCGTGATGCGACTTATATCATTGTAGAGCTTCGTTGGGAAACCCCAAGAGGAAGGTATGATGAGCACAGCAGTAAGTCTTCCCTCAGTATGAAACCAAGGTTATCGAGCCAGTAGGAGGAACGAAACGACCCCAAGGTGTTGCTAACAACTTGGATCCTCCACAACACAAACTCAAGACTTTTCCCCAACGAACAGTGAGGTTGTCAATCTCACCGTTTGCTGAAAACAAAGGATTAAACGTATGGTGTGGAAGGTAATGATTGCTTGCAGAAAGTAAACAATAACAGTGGATGATGTATCAATGGTAAATATTGGACCGGGGTCCATAGTTCACTAGAGGTGTTCTTCTTAATATAAATAACATAACATGCTGGGTAAAAAAATTATAGCGGGGCAATTGACAGGACGGAGCAAGGCATAATAATGCAATACGAGACATTCATGATCCTATGAGATTTGATTGGGCATTACAACAATATACATATATCGCCATCCAACTACATTTATGACTAGTAATCCACCTTCAGGTTATCATCCGAACGCCCTCCAATATTAAGTTGCAAGCAACGGATAACTTCTTTAATCAAAGTGTATAAAGTAAACAATACAGTTGTTCCATGAACAAAAGATTGTTGTTTTCTCCCTAGTAGCAACAACACGTCTACAACCTTAGAGATTTCTCTCACTTCCCCAGATTCAATAGAGGCATGAACCCACTATCGAGCATAAATACCCCCTCTTGGAGTCACTAGCATCTACTTGGCCAAGATAGCTATTAGAAATGGAGAGCATGCAAGATCTCAAACAACACAGACATGATAGAACCAATAAGATAGAATCATTAATCAATATGACATAGTAATCTCAATATCCATTGGATCCCCGCAAACACAACATGCATGATTACAAATAGATGATATTGATCATGAACGGAGCTCATAAGATCTAGACATGATAGCACAAAGGAGTATAACGAACCATCTAGCTACTGTATGGACTCGTAGTCCAAAGTGGAACTACTCATGCATCATATCGGAGGATGGCATGGTGATGAAGGAGGGCTCCGGGATGATCTTTCCCCTCCGGTAGGGTGCCGGGAAGAGCTTAAGATCCCCCCGATCTAGGGACGATAGTGGCGGCGGCTACGGACTGTTTCGTGGAGATCTGATCGGATACTTAGGGTTTTGTCATCGGGGCTTTATATAGGCGAAGAGGCGAGGAAGGAGGGCGGCTAGGGGGGTCACACCCTGCCTAGGCGCGGCCCAGGGTGGGCCCACGCATGGTGGGTGTGTGGACACCCTGTGGCTCCCCTCCGGTTGCCCTTTGGTCTCTGTGTTCTCCTCAGTGAAATATTGACTTTGGCTTTTGTCCCATCCAATTCCAAGACTATTTCCTTACTAGCTTTTCTGAAACCAAAAACAGCAGAAAACAGGCAACTAGCACCATGGAATCTTGTTAGTAGGTTAGTCCCGGAAAATGTATGAAAATACCTCAAAGTGTAGACAAAGCATAGCAAAGTGGATACTAAACAGGCATGGAACATCAAAAATTATAGATACGTTTACGACGTATCAAGCATCCCCAGGCATTTCTCTAACACATATACATAACTCCATGGACTTACAAGCTCCCCTTTTATTTCACACCGCAGACATCCATAAACAAAAGAGCATGATATCAACTGGGTAGATATTTACTGGTGTTGAAAGCATTCCCCATGACAGCACGGTTCTGCTAATTCCCAACTTATAAGTGCAAGCATATACAACATACATGACACAATGGTTCAAGTTTATTAGGGGCAAGAAAAATAAAGTGTGCCATAAAGTTTGTGAGAGCTTTAATCACTAATTTTCTCATAACAAGTTTAATTTGGAAGATAGATAAAACAAGAATATACTTGGATTGGTGTAACACACCATGCATAAGAATTTATAGTGGACACTTTGGAATAACTTGGTTTATTGGGAGTTGGATGCATGAGTAGAGCTTACTCAATACAAGTGAAGGCTAGCAAAATACAGGGAGGGACCAACTAAGAGAGCAATAATAGCTATAATCATGTAGAGCGACAAAACATTATCAATCAAAGCATAAAGTGGTACCACAAGTCAAAAAATAAATGATCATATAGGTGAACAAGTCATAATACGGTGTGAGCATGTGCTAAGTTAACCCAAAAAAAGCATCAAAGGAGAATACTACAATATTATGCTTTTGTATGCTAAAACAATGCATGATTCTTGCAAGGCACATTAAGCAATCTCAATTGTTTGGAACAAGTCATGCTACAGCAATAATCACTAAGCATAAGGTCAAAACAACATCTAGCATGACATGCTAAAGTCTAGGCCATAGTCAAAACAAGCTCCCTCTTGTACCACTATAAGCACGAAACTTTCTACTCCTTTCCAACACCAATCAACTTATTTGAAACAACACAACAAAAGCGGGGGTCAAACTACTTTATTCAAGCAAAATAGGCAAATGAAAACCAAAAACTAAAACTAAGACGCTCCACAACAGTGCATGAAACAATAAAAACGAAGTGTCTAGAAAGACCTGAGATTTTTATTAATGAAGAAGGGGATGCCTTGGGCATCCCCAAGCTTTGACGCTTGTACCTCTTGAATATTTATTGGGGTGACATGGGGTGGCATCCCCAAGCTTGATATTTTGTTCATTCTTCATCTCATTACATCATTCTTTCCTTACGCCTGAATTTTTTTCCTTCATATAAAACTTCACATAATCTTCATTAGCAACATTAGTGCATTCAAAAGATAATAAACCTTTGGGGTTTAGTTTTAAAATATAAAAACTTTCATTAAAAACACAAGCTACTATATAAATTCCTTCAAAAAGCTCAATTTACCAAAGAGAACCAAAAATAAATCGATAAAGAGGCAAATGCAAATAATGGCAGAAATCTGTCAAAACAGACCAGCAGGTGAAAACCTATTTTTTCGAAGACCTTCTGTTGCTCAAATAAAAAAGTGTTGAACTAAATAAAGTTATCTAACAACATGTGGGATTTATTCAGAAAATTATAGCTCAATCCGACTTACAGAGATGTTTCACGATTTTTTAGAGTGGAGCACAAAAATCTGTTTCGGGACAGCACTTCCCCAAATCTTACTTCCCTCTCATTAGAGGTTATTCTTGGCCCAAAAATCAAACAAAAAGCATATGAAGAGGTTATTACAGAAGTAATAACTTCCAAGACTCAAGAAAACTATTGGGTTATCTCCCAAGAAGTACTTTCTTTAACGCCTTTAACTTAGGCACAAGAAGCAAGAATCAAGTATTTTCAAATGAAGAAGAATTAAGATCAATACTTGAAATTTCTTCAACTAGGAAAGGTATCTCATCCAAATGATTTGTAGAGGATCATCTCTCAGTACTCTTGAGTTCACTACTTTCATCAAACAGGTTTTTAGGAACAGTCCAATCAAAATTCTTTTCTAGGGCTTCATGCATTCCTACAGGTTTAAAAGGTATGGGTATTTTAATTTTCTCTCCATTGGGTTTGGTTTTATCCAAATTTTCTAATGTACCCATAACATCTACACATGATCCTAGCATATTAAAATGATCAAAGACCTTTTTGGCTTCTTTAGCAACATCATTGAACTCCTTTAGCAAGGTTTCTAGAATAAAATCTCTCTTTCAGTATCCTCCACTTATTTTAGTTTAAGAAACATTATTTGCATCATGGGGTTAAGGTTAACAAACCTAGACTCCAACATGTGAACTAAATAAGCTACAGCAATTTCATAATTAGGAGCAAGTTCTGCTAAGGATCTATCCTCGATATTCTCATGTTTGCTAATATGATTAAAGAATTCTTCAATATTTTCTTTCCCAATTATAGAGCCACTACCTATTGAAAGGTATTTTAGGGTGAACTTAGGTATCAACATGGTGAGCTAGAACAAGGCGACAACTATATGAAGAACTGATTTTTTGTGTTTTTGATAAGAAAAAGCAAACAAAACCAAACTAATTTTTTGGAATTTTTGATAAAAAGAAGCAAGCAAAACAAAGAAAAAGAAACTAAGCAAAACAAAAAAAAGTAAAGAGAAATATTGTGAAGGACTCCCCTTGTGAAGCCGTCCTTAACTCCCTGGCAACGGCGCTAGAAAAACGTCTGATGCGGCTCAGATCACTGTAGAGCTTCGTTGGGAATCCCCAAGAGGAAGGTATGATGAGCGAAGCAGTAAGTCTTCCCTCAGTATGAAACTAAGGTTATCGAACCAGTAGGAGGAAGGAAATGACCCCAAGGTGTTGCTAACAACTTGGAACCTGCACAACACAAACTCAAGACTTTGCCCCAACAAACAGTGAGGTTGTCAATCTCACTAGTTTGCTGAAAACAAAGGATTAAACGTATGGTGTGGAAGGTAATGATTGCTTGCAGAAAGTAAACAGTAACAATGGATGATGTATCAATGGTAAAGATTGGACCGGGGTCCACAGTTCACTAGAGGTGTTCTCCATAAGATAAATAACACAACATGCTGGGTAAAAAAATTACAGCAGGGCAATTGACAGGACTGAGCAAGGCATAATAATGCAATACTAGACATTCATGATCCTATGAGATTTTATTGGGCATTACAACAATATACATAGACCACCATCCAACTGCATCTATGACTAGTAATCCACCTTTAGGTTATCATCCGAACCCCCTCGAGTATTAAGTTGCAAACAACGGATAACTGTTTTAAGCAAAGTGTGTAAAGTAAACAATACAATTGTTCTATGAACAAAAGATTGTTGTTTTCTCCCTAGTAGCAATATCACATCTACAACCTTAGAGATTTCTATCACTTCCCCAGATTCAATAGAGGCATGAACCCAGTATCAAGCATAAATACTCCCTCTTGGAGTCACTAGCATCTACTTGGCCAATATAGCTACTAGAAACAGAGAGCATGCAAGATCTCAAACAACACAGACATGATAGAATCAATAAGATAGAATCATTAATCAATCTGACATAGTAATCTCAATATCCATCGGATCCCCGCAAACACAACATGCATGATTACAAATAGATGATCTTGATCATGAACGGAGCACACAAGATCTATACATGATAGCACAAAGGAGGAGCAACAACCTTCTAGCTACTGTATGGACCCGTAGTCCAAGGTGGAACTACTCACGCATCATACCGGAGGCTAGCATGGTGATGAAGGAGGCCTCCGGGATGATCTCTCCCCTCCGGCGGGGTGCCGGGAAGAGCTTTAGATCCCCCCGATCTAGGGACAATGGTGGCGGCGGCTACGGACTGTTTCATGGAGATCTGATCGGGTACTTGGGGTTTTGGCATTAGGGGATTTATATAGGCAAAGAGGCGAGGCAGGAGGGCAGCCAGGGGGCCCACACCCTGCCTAGGCGCGGCCCAGGGTGGGCCCACGCGTGGGGGGGTGTGGCCACCCTGTGGCTCCCCTCCGGTCGCCCTTTGGTCTTTGTGTTCTCCTCGGTGAAATATTGACTTTGGCTTTTGTCCCTTCCAATTCCAAGAATATTTCCTTACTAGCTTTTATAAAACCAAAAACAGCAGAAAACAGGCAATTGGCACTGTGGCATCTTGTTAATAGGTTAGTCCCAGAAAATGTATAAAAATACCTCAAAGTGTAGACAAAGCATAGAAAAGTGGATACTAAACAAGCATGGAACATCAAAAATTATAGATACGTTTACGATGTATCACCTCGTAGCACCGCGCCTACCCACGTGTCCCCGACCAAGCCTCGCGCTCTCGCTGCGTCCTCGTCCCTCACCTCTGTGTGCCCCACCACTGCACCACCTCGTGACCTCCTTCCGGCCTTGCCCACGCCAAGTCCCCGTCATCGGCCCGCTCACGCCCCCTCCCTCCTCCTGCAAGCTCGACATCACGCCATGGAGTCGACCTGTACTCCGTGCTTCTGTGACCATCCTCTACTGCGGCCATGAGTGCGAGCCACTGCTCCTCTCTTCCGGTCGTTCTGCACTTCCTGGTGTAGCGGTACTGTGTTATGGTAATAGTTGGCATTGAGGTGATGGTTTGGTGAAAGCAAAGTGGTGATGTTGTTAGTTGCATGCCGGTACCTATATGGTGTCTATGCTAGAGCCATGTTCCATGCAAGGCTAAGTCCAGTACAACAAGATCTTCCCGTTGACAAGGCCACCGGTGCCGAGAAAAGTTCACCTTCAACAATCGAAGACGGAGACCCCAAGTTCTCTGTCATGGATCCCAGAGACCAAACCTGGAGGCACCCGAAGGACCACAGACGAGAACCGCCCCATGGACAAGATCTACCACACAGATTCCAAAGACCGATCCCGTCAAACCCCGAGACCCCCGGTTTCGAACACCATGTGTGACCCCTTTTTTGGAGACCCCTTTTTATAATATATGACATATACTTGTTGCATGTCCATCGTTCATGATTACATACATACTTTGTTCGTGACCCACCTAATAATTAAATATGGAGGCTATATGGGGGATATTCTAGTCTTATATTGGCTCCATTGAAATTTGTGTAGCAAACCGATGACATGTTTTTCCTTATTAATACAACGTATAAATTGCATGGTACCAAAATAACATGAACCTTATAATTAATTGTCGGGATCCCGATTTCATTTAATATTGCCTAATTGCATCACACCTTTGCCATGTCATGCATCATACAGCATCATGTCCAATATTCTGCCATAGTATTAAATAGTGCATCCAATGTTTCTTCTAGTGTTTTGCTTCTTCACGGTTTAGGCCGATGAGTTGATGCAATTGTTGACCCAAACTTCGGATAAACCTTTGGCAGTGTTTTCCAGGCGAGCAATCTCCCCCTTTCTACCTATTTTACATTTATAGTCTTTACTTCCTCCCGTTGATATGTTGCTATTTGTGTCGCGATGCTTTACTTTTTGTACCTATTATATTCCTTGCAGCCTATATTGCCTTGGACACCTCCTATTACCTTTTGTTTGATAGACAGTTGGACTTGCGAGTAGTAGTTGCTTGCTCAAGTGTTGCTTCGCGTCGTGGATGTTTCATCATTGTTGGGTGGTTGGCACATGCTTAATATTGGAGATAATCATGGATCTACTTATAGCTTTTTAAATTAAATTTTGGTGGTAGATATAACTAATGTAGAGGCACTGGTGGATAATAGTTTAATATTTGGTTTTTAACTGCCCCTTGTGTCCACCTAGGACCCGAGTTCTTAACACCGATTTCGAGATCGAGCGTGCTAACCACATGTGGGGTGTATGGGAATCCCCATGGGCTTATTACCTAGTTTTAAAGTGAACTAGAGGCCACAAACTAGTTTGGGCGTTATTACTATTTTGCACTTATGCCATGCTTTACTGCTTTATTTACTATTGTTGTTTGCGAGAGCGTTTACTTACTGTATTGTTTATAAACCAATGCGGAATGTTTTCGTAGTATCGATAAGCCCAGTCACACTTTCGGGTTCTTAGTCGTTTACAACGATTGACGCAAACCCTGGGTCCGTCTCGGAACCGGCCAACTTTGTTGTGGGTAGTTTAGTGGGTGTCCCCCATGTACTTACTTTGGGTCTGGGAAACATCGTGTCCGAAACCCCACCAACATACTATTGGATGTATGTTTCATGATCTTGCACCTACCTGATCTGGCAACAAGGATGTATGTGCGTGTGGAAACTTTGGTGCACCCCTACAGGGTTAAATCTTTTCGAAAATCCGTGTCTGCGGTTATGGACGACTTGGAGCACAGTTTCTCGATCATAGACAATTTACACTAAAGAGTTACTGTTATAAATTGACTTGTACGAGATATGACTAGTAATTTGGATAACCATCTTGGAATGAATGAAAAAAACTGCTAATTGTGTGAGTTTACTCGGGATGACTTTCTTGTTTGGTCTCGAGAGGAAAATACCAGGATGGCTATGTTTGGTGATACTATCAGGCTGGTTCTGAACAGGTCTTCCTTATCCCTCTCCGATAGCCGATAGTTGTAACGAGTCTCTATGGGTTGTTTAGTGCATGTTTCGCTGCCGCTTTAGTCCACCATAACTATGTAGGCGAGAGCCGCCGAATTCTAAGACTCGTCGTGTATTTTCCTCAGTACTGACCGTGCCCTTTTTTCTTTGCCCTTTGTCGGCACCCCTTTTATTTTGAAAGGTTTAAGTTTGACGACGTTAGCAAGGTTACCTTTCTGACTTGGCCCGATCAGGGTTATGGATGCCATTGGTTATTCTTCAGGGCTCTTAGCCCCATTTACATCTTATCTGTACTCAGATGTTGTATCATTTCAAGGTGATTTGGATCGTTGTACTGTATATATGTATTCTTAACTCATTGAGTCGTTGTTGTAAATATATATTTATGTGGGTTCCATCATGGACTATTCTGTAATGGTATTACTTCATTTTCCACCCGTACGCAAGTGTATGGTGGGCATCTTTGAATTGTTTCTATGTGATTTTGGCGGGAAACGCTAAAACTTGCATAGGCCGATTAGAGGGTGTTACAGTCGGGTTCGCTCTAGTAAAATCATGAAGGGCCACGGAGTATGACACATAAACTCCGCCTGAGGAGAGGTTCTTCGTTGCCTAATATCAGTCAAGGCTTTATGTGAAACTAGATTCATAGCAAACTTGCAGTTCAAGACATAGTCGACTATACAAGTTGCAATCTAGTATAGCATAAAGTCCAGGTGGAAGTTCAACTTAACAGACTCCACTATAGTGCCGGTATAAAACAATGCGTTGAAACCATAGTCAAAAAAATTGTGCCTCTGGATCTGGTAGGAAATTGTTGGAATTTTTCCTAAAATAGGCCTAGCCCATTTATATTGCTGAAATCCTAAAGGCCCACTAGGCCATTCATGTAAGGCAAGAGGTGGGCTAAAAGTTTAGTCCCCCATATTACTAGTTGAGTGCAAGTTCGACCAACTTATAAGATAAGCTATTCGACCACTTGTACGAGCTTGAGAATAGAAGACATATACACACACGCTCCTCCTTGCTCGTCTTTCCATGCCACGCCTCGCAGGAATCTCGTCGAGCCGAGCTTTATTTTACCACGCATGAATGGAAGATGAATAGTCTGCCTAGCAGATTTTTAACACGAACTTAGTGGAGAATGAATTCGAGTGGGGTTCATCCCCTGAATCCTCTTTTTGTCTCCTGGCGCAGCCCGTTCGTCTCCCTCTCTTGTGCCTATAAAAGACAGGTCGCTTCTCTCGGCAATATAACACAACATCAACTGCATGCAGTTTTAGAGCTTCTAAGCAACCACCAAGTTCTTCCCATCCCGCCTTGTGGCGTGCACCGGGAGCCATGACACTAGGCCTCTAAGACCCCACTTCTTTGAGTACTGTATGGGAGAAGGACGATAATTTTCTTTTGAGAGAAGTGTTGGGCCATGTAGAGATAAAACAAAACGTTTTCCCACTAACGTGGTGATCCCAAGATCTAGCTGAGGTAGAAGACCACGAGGTTTACCACTAGACGCGCAGTTGCGGATTACTGATGAAGCGCGTCAGTTGATGCAGTGCAGTCCTTTACGATCCGATCGTCCTGGTGCTGATCGTACATCACCTCTGCTGGTATCCACACGCACAAGGAGGAGCACCAGCGGCGAACTGCTAGGTTCATTGAGACGGAAGGACTGCTGTGGAGCTAGGGTTTCCAGCACATGGAATGACCTAACCGATCAACGATTAACCCTTCTGGGTTACTGTGCTCCACTATATATAGGGAGTGAACATGGGCTCCTCATGTGGCCCATTCACTAAAGCCCATATAACACTAGTCACCGTGAGTCCGACTCACTGACTCAGTCCTAATCCGGCTTGGCTCCAACCCAACCAGATTTTCGGTTCAGATCCAATCCGAACTTGCTCCCACTCTTAAATATGTGACGTCGCAGGCTCATGGATACTTGGACACGATTGGAGTCCGACTCTCAATCGATCAGTCAGCAGCGGCTCCTAGCAGAACATGCCGACTCCCAAGTACCAAAGAGTCATGACGACTTTCCTTTCCAATGCGACTTACGTCCGAGTCCCTTTTGCCTCACGATATACCTTGTCAGACTATAGGCGAATATTTTGCATCCCTTAAATAGTACGACTCTCTTCTCGATTCGAGGTAAGTGATTCACCCGACTAACTCTTAGTCGATCGCCTCGGTTAACACTTAACCGAGTCGTGCATGGCCATACTTTCTGAATAATATCATCCGAGAGGGCCCAGAGAATATGTCTCCAAGTGGAGGGGCAAAATCCCATCTTGGTTATTCACATCACGCAGCTTGATTCTCAGTCGACCCGAACTCTGCCTTTATAACTGCCCAATTACGAATCAGCATTTGACAGAACCTAAGTCGGTGATCCTCAACTCAGACTATGCAACAATCTCAGGTCTAAGGATTACATTGATTGAGATATACAAATGACAACTTGTTCGTTGTACCTCAATATGGGTCAATCCGACTCGCTAAACTCTTTAATCGAATCTGTGTAAGTCGGAATAGCATCACCATGCCCATGACAAGTGGAACCGAGTCATCAAGCCGACTTTCACATTGGTCTAAGTTGTGTGCCCAGCACAACCTCAATGACCAAGGACATTTAGTACAAACAACATGAATGTATAGTTCCACAATCGAATCACATATTCAATGATATACATCAAATGCTCATACAAGGATAGCTTAATAACTTTTTTAATACAATGGGAAATATCATCATACATGATTGCCTCTAGGGCATATTCCGAACAAGAAGACATCTTCATCACGGACATTGCCACAGACTCTGATGACTTCTTCCCCAATGACGACTTATTTCCGGATATCGACAACCTCTTCCACGATATGGGTGACAACTCCAACGCCAACAACAATGATTTTGTAGCACCTCCTGTTGCACAGTAGGTTAATTATCTACTTCGGATTATACTTGAGATAATTGTTTTAGCAAACTTTTTAGACTTGTTGTCCACATATTGTTTGGTAAATTTCCTAACTAGTTTAATTTCCTTTATTTTATTCATGTTTTATTCACTATTTACTTGGATTAAATCTTCTGTTAAATTGCTTATATTTTCAACAATAGACCTCCAAGGTCCATCCATGGTTGTACTCTTGGGATCAGCCACTACAAGATATTCAAGCTCAAATAGAATGTCGGTGTCGGCTTATTAGGTGGTTGTGATGCTCCTGGTGCAATGAATCTTTTTTTCGAAATGGAGGGTGCGACACCCGGCCTCTGCATCACAAAGATGCATACGGCCTTTATTGTTTTTTATTGAACGATAAACAAAGAAACAACAAAGAACATACATCACCAAACCCGAAGCCACCATACAACACCTACAAACTCGACAATGGAGAAAATTCGTGTCAACGGGGGCCGCTTTGTGCCTGGAAAGACTACGAAGACACTCCACCAGCTAGGAACTAGGAACAATTGCATACCCCGAAGCGCCCTCTAGGCAATACAAGAGCGTACATCCGTATTAGCTGACTCTTAGCGAGCACCTTGTGTGCATGCCACAGAAGCCGTCACCGCCATCGAACCTCTGAGCAGTCTTCACAGTTAAGATCCGCATTAACTTTGCCGGTCCTGACGCCGACGCCACCACAACGCCAAAATGCACCTCCACCCTGCGCGAGGACATTAGTATGCCTGCCACCGAGACCCCGTCGCACCACGCAACCGAGACTCACCGCACCATGAAAAGACCTCCTCTAGGCATCTCGAGCTCCAAAACAATGCCCTCAAGAGGGTGAATGACACCGAAGTGCCGTCATCGACCGATCCGGGACATCTCAGATCTAAGGTTTCCCCGAAGCCTTAGGCATGAGGCGAAATTCGTAGCAACAATGCCCTCATCAAGGTAAATGACGTCCGAGAACACTGCCATCGTCGGCTCCAAACCGGAGCCTGGATTTCACCGGCCAACCGCCTCGCCTCCAACCCGCCCGCCGCAGCCAAGGGCCAAGCCACAGGAGAGGAAGGCCGACACCGCCATCCGCCTTCGATCTGCCGGAGAAGAGGCCGCCATCCACCGCACCATGAGGCCCGGCAGCGCCACGTCCTTGGCCTTTAGCCGGCCGGCTTCGACAGAGAGAGGCAAGGAGGCGAGGGAGTCCCTGCCGCCACTGGTGCCGGCTAGGCTTTGCCCAGCTGCACCCTCTGGCGGCGGCGGGAATGGAGGAGGGGAGATAGGCGGTGATGATAGGGTTTCCCCTCGGTAGCCAGGCAGGGGCGACGCGAGGGGGTTTCCGTTCCGTGAGGCGTGATACTATAACCCGGGCCTCCAAAATCCAAATTTTCAAGAGGGAGGATTTCACTTTCCATGCCTCTGCATCAACTAGGGATGTACACAACCATTAAATATGAGTACCAGGACTTCTAAACTTGGTTAAACATCAAACCTAATTCTCAAGATAAATTGCACGAGTATCAGGATAGTCCGGTCCTTAAATATAAATAGGAACCTAAATTAGCATCTGCGAGGATTTGAATCCAGATGTTAGATTAGTGCACGAGGTCGGCCTGGTTAGCTCGCCACAGCCATGAGCTTGCCAATGCCGATTTAGACCGAGACTATAGAAGGAGGCCTCCATGGATAAATTGCTAGGCAGGGATGGTAAAAGATAGCAAAGTATGATCTTAGCACGGTTAGAGAGGCTCGAGGTGATAGCTGGTGCGGTGGGCGCGAGGAGGATCGAGCCATCGACTGATATGCCCGGGGATGCACGAGGGAGGTGAAGGATAAGCCAGGGTCATGGCGTGTGGGGGCTCGTGAGAGAAAATGAGAAAGAAGTAGAAAATGGATAGGTGCCATATGCTCCCACATCCACCTTAGCTCCATGTCCACATGCCAAAACTGACATCAATACTTTCAAACGTCTATGAGAACAATCTGTTACCTGTGCCTTAAACTTTAGTAGCTTGACTTTTTCTTAAAAAAAGCCTTAAGCTCTCTGAAGAAGGAAGTACTCCCTCCGTGTTAAAATATAAGATGTTTTAGATTTGTGAATAGAATTTTTTAGTATTTAGATTTATTCTAAACCTGAGTGAACCTAGATAAGAAAAAGTCTAGATACATTTATCTTATAAAGCTAAAACGTCTTATATTTTAAAATGGAGGGAGTATTTTCTTTGGGGTCGTACATATGTCCTACTATAAAAAAGGCACTTGTATAGTACGAAGAAATGTTTTGCCACAAAATTTCTCAAAGAACACCACATAAATTTCTCACTTCTTCACAAACATTTTGCCGATTGCTACACCCCTCTTTGTCTCTAGGTGGCTCTAAACTTACATGTCTATAACTTGGTTTTCTAGGAAATCTATATACCGGGAGATCCTGAATTTGAGACTTTCTACACCAATTTTTTTCTTTTAAACAAGGGTATTCATGCTTAGATGGCAATTCAGAATCAGCCTCACAGAAATCTTAAATTCCATAAGAGGCACACATTAATTATATATGATGATTCTAAATAAATAGACAGTCGTAATAAATTGGCTGTCTGCATCAGTTGATGCAGAGGCTGGAGCAGAGCTCTCTATTTAAAAAAAAGTAAACAGGCAGTGACTTATCAACAAAAGTCATTATTGTTACGCCAACCGCTATAACTTGAGGATTTTTCGAGGGATGTTTTCTATGTACATTCATGTCTCTCACACTCATGTTCACTGGATCACGGTAGGGCTCTTTTGACTTTTTTCGCCAAAGTCTCGCATTCCCAATGACCAGCCAACATACACATATGATTTACCCACAAAGGGTGTCCCTAGAAGCTGGTCCGCGTGCAGGGAGGACAACTCAGAAAGAGCCACGGCGAGATGACGCCTCTCCTCTCGTCACCGTTGGACGTCTGGAAAAGGAACGCCCGACCGTTAGGGGTATGTATGCTATGTGATCGGGCACATCATCGGACTGCCACAACTCGCCCATGCGAATTGCGCCGCGTGTCACGCAACTCTTGTATCAACTGATCCACTTTTTCCCTCACCAGCCGGATACCGCGCCGTCCTGTCTAGTCATCCGCTCCGCCTCCCTTTCCGTCCCCTCAGCTTCCCTTCTACTTGGCCTGGTGGCCACCACACTGTCGTCTATGTGGCTGCTCCTCCTAATGGGGAACTTCTTGCTCCTCCTCTTGGTCCTCATCCTCCTCCGGAATATCCTCCTAGGGTTGGTGTTTCTCAACCTGCAAGTCATAAAGCACACGTCCTTCCTTGATAGAGAAAAGACCATTAGGCAAAGGAGCGGGGTACAGACGCCCAGCTCCAGCAATATGCAGATAATAAACACCAGCTCTCCTAGTGAGCATTCCACAAGCCCTCAAGGTAGAGAAACCAACACGTCTCTCACCTAGCACCATATGTAACTCACCTAGGTCGATGCCCAATGCATTGGCAAGCACGGTGATGACGCCTCCACAAGTGATAAGTCCTTGGCTTTGGTGGAATTGGTACTCCAAGTAGCTCACAAGAATTGCGTCCAAGTGAAGTGACAAGTTGTCATAGTTGAAAGCAGCTTTTCTAAGGACTAAGATGTCCTCCTCATTGAGTCTTGTAAACTCATTACACGCCTGCAAGGTGTTAGCAATAACATAGAACAGCAAATAGCAGGATGTTGAATATTCTTCCCTTTGCTGAGTCTAGAAGTAAAGCTCATTCTATTATAACAGAGTTCAGGGGAAGGTTCCATGTCGGTAAAAGCTGCACGCAGAGCATTAGGATCATTGTTGGGTAAACCAAAACAATTGCACCATTCATCAAGTGATAAAGAGTAATTATTGTTCATGAGTCGGAAAAATTCTATCCTCCCCATGCCATGTCTTAACGATGCTTTTCAAAGAGCTAAGAAATTCAATGGTTAACCGGCGATAGGTTGGTGCATCCCGAAATACAAAGTTTTGCAAGCCAACCCTATTGCAAAGTAAATTAAAGTCATTAGAAATACTAAGTTGGTTCAATATGATGGGCAAGCCCACTTGGTTGCCTTGACTTCTCGATTTTTGATCATGTCGAAACAATCACGGTCGAACTCGTCCTGAATCGAATCCCCATGCGTTCCTGAGCTGCAGCCCGAGAAGAACTAGCGGCGACAAGAGCACGTGTCTGGCTCCTCGTGTTCATCTTTTTTATTTCACATGGGTTGCCTCCCATGCAACACTATTTTATGGTCAATATCTTGACCTTGATATTTCTCACTTAGGCCATATGAGTGGAACAACCACTCCAAAGTAATTGGCCTTCAAAGTGATGGTCTCCTTATCATCTTGCTTGACTTTCTTTTTCCTAGGGAAATGAATAATAAAAGGATCCCGCTAAGGCAACTGGATCTTCACGTTCCCTTCATGCAAATTGATTAAAGCCTTAATAGTTTTTCAGAAAGAACGACCTAATATGATAGGAGCAGTAGCATCTTAAAGCATGTCAACAATAACAAAATCAATAAGAGCAGGACATCCTTTAATGTATACTAAGGTATTTTCTTTAATGCCTACTGCTTGTTTGTAAGTAGAATATGCTAGATATAATTTTAGTTTAGTGATTCCAAAAGAGCCCAGATTTAACTTGTCAAAAAGACTCTTTGAAATTGTTGAAACACTTGCACCTAGATCACACATTGCAGCTATTTCATCAGTCCCAGTTTCAATCTTAATATTAGGCTCAAATATATCATCTAGCTTAATAGACAATTTTTCAGCAATTTTCTTATATTCTTCTTCAAGATCACGTACCTTTATTGATACCTAATTAAAGAAGTGTTGACACATGGCTTCCTCATTTCCTTCACTTATCGGAATCTTGACATTGATCCTTTTTACAAGATCTTCAACTGTGTAGTTCGATGAAGGAGCATTACTATAATCAAGTTCTTCGGGCTCCTCCCTATGGATTCTTATCATCTTGAGGTCTTCTACTGGATTGGACTCAGCTTTACCTGCAAATTTAGCTAGAATGAGAGTTTGACTCTCGGTTATCTTACCTAGTTGTGCCTCAACAATCTGTGGTCTTTCTTGTAGGGCCTATAAATCATTCCTCAAACTAACAGCTTGGTTAGATAATTTACCAAGCATAGCATCATGGTTCTCCATAATTTTAACTAGAATATTGTTTTGCTCATTTTGTGAGTCCATAAAAGATTTAAGAGTTTCTTGGAGACTACTATTACTTGATGCAATATTATTATTAGAGTTACCTGCTATACTAGAATAATGTTTCTAGAAATTTGGATTATAATTTTATTCCAAGCAGGGTTATAATCACTACGAGCTATGAAGTCTATTTCTTCAATAGTTGGTTCAGGAGTAGCTCTTACCTGGGTTTCCTTACCTTTAACGGCTAATATGAGCTCATCCAACTTAGCATTGAGTTCTTCATTTTATTGAGGTGTAACGGAGTTCACCTTCTTCGTGTTTGATCTTTCCACATGCCATTGGGCATGGTTGTCTTGCATATTGTCTAGCTGTTGTTTTGCTTTGGTAATTTGCTTACCCATAAATGTTCCTCCAGTGGCAGTATCTAGCATAGACTTAGACACAGGGTTAAGAGCATTATAAAATAAATGGAGAATTAACCAATCTTCCATCCCATGGCTAGGACAGATTCTCATGCATTCTTTCATTCTCTCCCATGCAAGCGCTAGTGGCTCACGCTCTTGAAACGTTGGAAACGTATCTATAATTTTTTATGCTCCATGCTTGTTTATTATCTACTTTGCTTTACTTGTCCACACTTTGAGGTGCTTTTTACATGTTTTCTAGTACTAACCTACTAACAAGTTGCAAAAGTGTCAGATGCTTGTTTCCTGCTGTTTTTTATTTTAGAAAAGTTAGTAAAGAAATATTCTCGGAATTGGACGGGACAAACGTCAAAGTCAATTACTTTCCGTGGGGAACAAGAAGTCTAGAGGAGAGCCAGAGGGGCCAGACCCACCCCAGGCGCGGGTGGGCCCAGCCCCGCGCCTGGCTAGGGTTTGCCTGCCCTGGCGGCCGCCTCGGTCTCCCCCTTCGCCTATAAGAAGGCCCCGATGCAGAAACCCTGAGCACCCGATCAAATCTCCACGAAACCGTATGTAGCCGCCGCCACCATCGTCCCTAGATCGGGGGATCTGAAGTTCTTCCCAGCACCCTACCGGAGGGGAGATCATCCTGGAGGCCTTCTCTCCGGTATGATGCGTGAGTAGTTCCACCTTGGACTATGGGTCCATGTAGTAGCTAGATGGTTGTATCTCCTCCTTTGTGCTTTCATGTATAGATCTTGTGAGCTCCGTTCATGATCAAGATCTAATCTATTTGTAATCATGCATGTTGTGTTTGCGGGGATCTGATGGATACTGAGATTATTATGTTGGTTTGATTAATGTTTTTGTCTTTATGATTCTATCATGTTTGTGTTGTTTGTGATCTTGCATTCTCTCCGTTTTTAGTAGCTATATTGGCCATGTAGTTTCTAGTGACTCCAAGAGGGGGTATTTATGCTCGATAGTGGGTTCATGCCTCTAGTTTCCAAGGGAAGTGACAATAATCTCTTCGGTTGTAGATGTGATGTTGCTACTAGGGACAAAACAACGGTCTCTTGTTCATGGAACATGTGGACTGTTTACCTTACACACTTTGCTTAAAGTAGTTGTCTGTTGCTTGCAACTTAATACTGGAGGGGGTTCGGATGATAACCTGAAGGTGGACTTCTAGTCATAGATGCAGTTGGATGGCGGTCTATGTATATTATTGTTACAACAAACCGGTGAGCTTGACAACCTCACTGTTCATTGGGGCAAAGTCTTGAGTTTGTGTTGTGCAGGTCTCCACGTTGTTTGCAACACATGTGTGACGTTTCCTTCCTCCTTCTGGTTTGATAACCTCGGTCTCAACTGAGGGAAAACTTGATGCTTGCTCTTCACATCCTGCGCTTGGGGTTACCAACAAAGTGCCACGTCGAGCACCATCATCTCTTCCGTTCTAAAACTAGTAATATTAGATCTGAGTTGCATAGTCTTTGCAGATGGAAAGAATTTAATCATAAATAAAGAAGTACATTCCACCCATGATGCAATATTATTTTTAGGCAAAGATAGCAACCATTCTTTTGCTCTTCCTCTAAGAGAGAAAGGAAATAAGCGCAATTTAACCGCATCGGGGTTAACATTTTTAATGCCCATCATATCACATATTTTAGTGAAAGTATTTAAATGCATACCTGCATCTTCAACAACAGAGCCTCCAAATTGATTATGTTGAACCAAACTTAAATAGTGGGGCTTAATTTCATAGTCTTCAGTAGCAATTGCTGGATGAGTAATAGGAGTACGCAAATAATCATTGTTGGAAGTTGCAAACTCCCCTAGTTTCTTTTTAGACATACTTCCTATGTTTTGGGATTTTCTTAAACAAGTACTAATGATAAAAACAAGAATTAAAAGGCTAACTACTTTTTTTGGTTTTTCAAATAAAGACTGAAAACAAAGTAAAAATTAAAAACGAGAATTGAAACTAGCAAGGTTCCTACTAACCTCACCAGGGTAGCTATTGCTTCCCCGACAACAGCGCTAGAAAAAGGGTTCATACCTTCGATCCGGATTATGGATGTAGTATAGCTTTTTTTCCCTTGTAGACCTAGGTTTATCGAATCCTCGGGAAGCAGGAAGCAAAGTGAGATTACTTAAATGGACCTTCGAGAGTTTTAGAATTCCTATTGCGTTTTCACTGGACCAAGAGTTTGCGATCTTTTTGTTGTTGTTGATGATGGAGAGAGAGAGGGCCTAGGGTCTTCGGTTTTCACTAGTAGCTATGCAAAACATCTGATGGGAATAATAGATAATAATAAAGTATGCATGTAACCGTTAGAGCCAGATAATTATATGTGGGCAGTGCATCCATAAATGTTATCGCCTTCGCAACCGCTTATAGCAATAACCTACTAGTCTCATCCATAGAAGAAAGAGAACTAATGATATGCATCATGATGTCACCATTAATCCCAAATAAATTCCTCACATACAGTCGTACTACCCCTTCTGTCACTAGGGTTCCCATCCTACAGATCAGTCATTACTCATACTCCCTTTACCTGGATCAATCCTCGGGGTCTTGGGTACCTGACAAGTCCTTGGACTAAGGCAAGAGAGGGTACTACAATCATCATGTCATATAGACTAATACATGATCCCATCTATGATAAATAACATGCACAAAAGCTACATGGCTAGGCCGAAGCCCTTAGCCCAAGGAGAATTATTCACACATAGAGATGAAATTGACAATAATAAACATTGTAATAGAGATCATAAGGTTGATAGCAAATAGTCTTACAATGTCGCCAATTGAAGAAGAGATCTACTATTACAAGTGGTGGAAGATGGCTATGGTGGTGGAGAAGGGTTTAGAGGTTTAGATCTAGATCTATTCCGCTGGCGTGGCGGCTTCTGGTGGCGGGAAGAGTTGAGGTCGAAAAGAAGCGCTTGTTTCCCGTCACCTGAAGCCTCTTTATATAGGGGACTCTTCACGATAGTTGTTCTGTTTGACCTAATAAAGTCGGTGCAAACTATACGGCCGGAACTATATGGCCAGAATTTTATTCCCGCCGTATAGTTGGTCGTTAAAGCTTCTGTGTCCACTTCACGGTTCCTGGTTTCTTTGACGTGTTGGAAATCTTGTATATTTGGCATTTATATAGTGATTCCCATCATCATACGTTATTATCTGCGCAGGAAAAAATAGAAAGAAAGGATTGCATACCCCTTTGATCATTAGGTATTAGTGGCAGGTTTTAGAGAGATATTTTATCAAATATATGAATAATATCTAGTTTAAATGTGGACGTGGATGGCTATATTTCATAGCCATCAACCAACGATGAACAGTAAAAGATGCTCGCAAGTTGTGTATCTTTTGTAATATCGGAATGGACTCTAGAAATGCTGAAATTGTAGCGGGCCGACCCACATGCGAGTGTAGTAACAGTAACAAGCCATAACAGTGATAGGCCAAAACAGTATCAGGCCAAAACAGTAATAGCCCAAAAGCAGTAACACACTAGAACAGTAAAAGGGCCAGAAACTTAAAAGATCAAACATTAACAGGATAGAACAGTAGCAGGTTAGAATAGTAACAGGCCAAATTTGCACCAGACTAGAACAATAACAAGCCAAATTTTCACCATACCAGAATAGTAACATGCTGAGAAACCTACCAGGACAGAATAGTAATAGGCTAGAATATATGTAGGCCGTTTGTGAGCCTGAACAGTAACGGGCGCAAAAGTTTATGCACCACAACGGGTTACATAATCGGGCTCATTTTAAAAATTGCATGAATGTATAGTAACGGGCCTAGAAATTTACGGGCCAAAGTGGGCTGGCCAAATGGGGCCGTTTCAAACAGTGGAGGACTATACAGTAACGGGCCAAAGAGGGTTGGTCGAATGGGCCCGTTTCAGACAAAACATGACAAAATAGTAACAGACCCGATAGTTTACGAGCCGAACAAATGGGTCCGTCTCAAACAAGCGAGCAACACAAGTGGGCCCAATTCAAACAGTGCAGAAAGAAACAGTAACGAGTTATAATACTATTGAGCTCTCTTAATGGGTCGGCATACTTAGTAATTATTAGGTCTTGGTTGGGTCTGGCTTCTACCATGATTTCATTAACAATTAATGTGCTAACTGGCCGTTAACGGTGTTTTCCATGTGGCGGTTTGCATGATGTCGGCAGTCAACGCGCCTGGTAAACATATCTACAACAGAACAACTTTTTGTGGCTGAAGGGTGCGATCCGCCATGGTCAAAAAACCGTGGTAGATTAATTTGTGACAGGGATTTTACCACGAAAGGTATTCGTCGTAGAAGGCTTTTCAACCATGAAAAACGGACCTTCAACCACGAAAACCGTCTGTTATAAAAGGACATTTTTCTTGTAGTGACTGTTTCATGTAGGGTGACCACCCCATCTAGGATGTTTCAAACTTTCATGAAAACCGTCCGAGATGGAAGAATCACATGATCATCTACAAAGTTAAGTCTGATTGTTGCAACTTTAGTGAAAATCTTAAAAACTAACATTAAGAAGTCATATCAGCGTATATTGCTCAATTCGTCCACCTTAGGTAATAAAATTATTTCACCAAAATTCAGACGAAACAATTCTAGTTGTCTAGTATGAAGAGCACTGAACAGTTCTAGATATGTCTTGATATTTGATTATATCCCAAAAATTTTGGTAGAATTCAGCCAGAAAACCATCAGGGCTAGGAGCTTTGTTGTGTTCTATTTGGAAAACAACCTTCTTCACGTCCTCCTCGGTATGGAGCTATGAGTAGGTTGTTTTCCAAATCAGAAACTTGGGGTATGTAATCTATTCGGGATTCATCCAATCAGAAGATACCTTATTTCGAGGCGGCGAATAGGTTTTTCTAGTAATTTGTAATGTATGACTTAAGTTGTTCATATGTCTTTATTAGCCCTTCATCTTGAATAAGATTCCGAATATGTTTCTTCCCGTGTCTACTATTAGCGACACTGGAAATATCTTGTATTCGCATCTCCTTTCAAAATAAATTAGGCTTTGGACCGTTGATACCATTTGAGCTCTTCCTCACGCAAAAGTTTCGCTAGTTGTTCATTGTATTGGCTTTTAAACTCAATTTCATTTACAGTCAGCGAATGAACTTCTGTGATTGCCTCAAGGCCATCAATAATGGACGAAAGCAGTTGCTTCTCATTCTTAAGAATACTTGTAATATGGTGTGTCCATCCAACTAGGTGTTTGCGTATTGCACGTATTTCGTTATTCCACCTCTCGATGAGACTACAACCAAGAACAGGTCTTTCCCAAACTGGTTTCACCATATGCACTTGATCTTCCAAAATTAGCGTTCTTCTTGGCAACTTTTTGGATGCATGGAGTTTTCTTTCATAAAACTTGATTTTCCTTAAGTTCATATATCATATAACCAAAGGTCAGTTCTATATTTAGCTTTTTGACGCCCCCTCCATTCCGCCATTTTAATAATTTGTTTACAAGCCTCATTTCAGATCACTCATGTCAAGATTTGTTCTTGTAGTATGATATATATAGGATGCATGATCTAAGGGAGAGTTGAGCCTTATACTCCGTTGAACAGAAATGTAGTTCTAAAACTACGATCTTTACAACAAAAAAAGGTTAACAGAGTTAGTTGTGATAGGAGTAGTAGTACGATCAAAAACTGTCTAGCTAACTGACTAGGCGCCTACCATCGATCCGTCCCTCGACCTCCCGTGAATTCCCTCCCTTTGTCGCCGCTGGCAATGTCACCGGGCAAAGTCCCTGCGGCACGGCGGCGACAGACCTCCTTGGTCATCATTGGTTCTAAGGCGGGGGTGGTATAGATCTTGGTACTCTGGTGGTGGTGGAGGGCAATGGCAGCCGGGGCATGTCGGTGGGTGGCACTGGTAGGCGAGATCGAACTGGGCCCTTTTGGTCCAGGTGTGATGTGTCCATCCTTCTCATAAACCTGCTGCCTCTCATTGACTTTGGTGGAATATCACAAAGGTACTCCGGCTTTTCCACGCATCATGAGCATTATGGAGGTGGCGATATCCTCCTCCGTTGGAGGTGGTCGGACAGTTTGAGGCTAGTTTGGCACATCCCGAGATCCGTCATCTAGTCCCAACTACGAGTTGGGGAGGCATAATCGCCGGTGAAAACCGAGCTATGACTTTGGTCATGGTAGGGGATGGTTGTGTTTATGCATCGTTACCTTCACTATTAGGAAACCAGCTATAGATAGACAAATCTTCTGTGGCGTATGTGTGTGACCATGCGTCACAGATAAACTCCAGTGGCGCATTTCAGGCAATGCGCCACAGAAATCTTCACTCTTCTTTGGTGCATATAGAAAAATAATATGCCACAGAAGTTTGGTGGACCCGCCACCGGGGTTGGGCTCCCTCACTTCTATGGCGCATATGCGCCACAGAAGTTTCGCATACGACCATATGCGCCACAGAAAGTGAGGGTACGCTCCACCACAGAATTTAGTTGACCAAAGTTCTATGGCGCATACCTATATGCGCCACAGAAGTTACACCCCCCCCCCCCCCCCGCCGTGGATCGCCTTTCAACTTTTGTAAAAAAAATGAAAATGGTAAAAAATTCCAAAAAAAATAATTCCTTTGAGATGTAGTTATATTTTGGGGTATAGTTGGAGGGAAAATTGAAAAACATGAATTTCGATGTATTTTGCAAAAAAGGTCATGGGACAGCAAAATAGTCATAACTTTTGCATACGATGTCTGACAAAAAAATTTAATATACCAAAATGATCGTCTCAAAATTTCCTACTCGATTTCAACCGCCAAAGGCTGTTGAAGTTTTACAGCTTCCCCAAATTCAAAAATAAGAAAAAATTATGGCAAAAGAAGATTTTTTCCTTAAAAAATAAAAAGGGGGAGAAACTTCTGTGGCACATTTCTCCCATATGCGCCACAGAAGTCCGCCGCCCCTTCTCCTTCTCTTATCCTCTTCCACTCCTCCACCCTTCTCCTCATCCACCATTTTCCTCCTCCACCATTCTCCTCCTCCACTTCTCTCCTTCTCCTCCCCTTCTTCCTCACCTTCTCCTCCCCTTCTTCCTCACCTTCTCCTCCTCTTCTCTCATCCTCCACCCCGGTGAGCTCCTCCTCCTCCCTCTTCCATCCCGGTGAGCTCCTCCTCCCTCCTTCCTCCTCCACCTCGGTGAGCTCCTCCTCCTCCCACCTCCCTCCTCTTCCACCCCGGTGAGCTCCTCCTCGGCAAACTCCTCCTCCTCCGGCGGCCTCCTCCTCTCCTCCTCCTCTCCTCCACCAGCGACCTCCACCTCCTCCTTCGGAGAGCCCCTCCTCCACCGGCGGCCTCCTCCTCTCCTCTACTGACGACCTCCTACTACTACTACTACTGCGGCCACCATCGGCCACCTTTTCCTCCTCCGGTGACCCCCAGATCTGGCCAGGTTTTGTTTTTGAATTTTGAAAAAAAAATCAGTGGCGCATATTGGCAATATTGTAGGGTTTCGTAGCATGGAAAACAAAAAATTTCTACCGCATACAAACAAACAAGCCAAGATCTATCTACTAGATTGTAGCAACGAGTCGATGAAATAACTTACCCTCGAAGATTCCAAAGTGTTTAACGAGAGCGGATTCTCGTGGGTGATGTAGTCGTACTCTTTCCGATCTCAAGATCGCGTAGACGATCCTTCCGGCGCTGCGTTCCGGCAGCGCTCCCGCAGTCGGTCACACGTTCGGTACTCGACGAAGACCTTCCTCTCCCTTGTTCCAGCAGGCAGCGGAGATTGTAGCACTCTCCTCGCGATTCCGGCAGCACAACGGCGTGGTACCGGAAGTAGAGGGGAGATCTCGCAGGGCTTCGCCTTAAGCTGGAGCGAGTATGGTGGAGTATGAGAGATCTCCTCGGCGATCTAGGGTTTAGACACACCAAGGAGGAGAGGCTAGAGCCGGTGGCTAGGGTTTGGGGCACCCCAAGTCGGCGGCTAGGGCAAAAACCCTAGGGGGCGGCGGCTATGGTGGGCAGCAGCTGCTAGGGTTTGAGGAGAGGTACTTGTGTGTTCTAGGAGGGAGCCCTGCCCCTCCTTATATAGGTGGAGGGGCCGGCGGCCAAGGGGAGGGAGTGGAGTCCCTCCCCAACTCGGCTTGGGTGGTGCGCCGGCTTGGGGAGGAGGGACTCCCTCCCCAACTCGGTTTCACCTTCCTCCTCTTTTCCTCTTTCCAAATTTAGCCGTTTGACTTTTCAATTTAGCTATTTGACTTTTCAAACTAGGATTTGAATTAATCCTTTATTTGGAACAGCGATGACACTTAGTACATGATGCAATCATACCAACTTGATATGACACATTCATGTACCCCTTCCCCTCCGGAGTGCCGGACATTCCGGAACCTTCTAGAACATTCCCGATGAAAACACCGGAAACATTCCACAACTCCGAAACGGGACTTTCCTTATATGAATCTTATTCTCCGGATCATTCCGGATCTCCTCGTGATATCCCGGATCCCATCCGAGACTCCAAACAACATTTGGTCTCTTTCTCATCATACCATAACTACTCAAACAACGTCGAATCCTTAAGTGTGTCTCCCTACGGTTCGTGAATTATGCGGACATGATCGAGACACTTCTCCGAACAATAACCAATAGAGGAATCTGGAAATTCATATGGCTCCCACATATTTCTACGATTACTTTGCGATCGAATGAACCACTTACATACGATACCAATTTCCCTTTGTCTCACGATAGTTTACTTATCCGAGGTTATGATCGTCGGTATCTCTGCATACCTAGTTCAACCTCGTTACCGATAAGTACTCTTTTCTCATTCCCGTGATATGTGATCCCTTGTGAGCCAGTCACATGCTTGCAAGCTAATTGGATGACATTCCACCGAGAGGGCCCAGAGTATATCTATCCGTCATATGGATGGACAAATCCCACTTCTTGATCCATGTGTTTCAACCAATACTTTCTGAACACTCAATGCCACCTTTATAGCCACCCAGTTACGGTGTGGTGTTTGATGTCATCAAAGCATCCATCCGGTAAAGGTGATATGCATGATCTCATGGTCGAAGGAATTAGGTTACTATGTATCAGAAAGCATATAGCAATTGAACTATTGAAATGACTTGATCTTTATGCTACTCTTATCTATAGGACTATGTCCACCATATCATTCTCCTAATGATATGCTCTTGTTGTTGATAACATCTCAATGTTCATGATAGGGAAACCACAATCATTTATCAACCAACAAGCTAGTGATGTATAGAGGCTTTACTAGGGACTTCAAATTGAGTTTACAAATCACACAAGTATTAATGTTTCCTTGTTAATACTATTATAGCATGAATGTAAACATTTATCATAAACACAAAGATATAATAATAACTACATTTATTATTGCCTCTAGGGCATATCTCCAACAGTCTCCCACTAGCACTAGAGTCATCTAATCTAGATTACATGGTAATATACCGAACACCCATGGCAGTTTGGTGTTGGTCATGTTTTGCCCTCGGGAGAGGTTTAGTCAACGGATCCGCCACATTCAGATCTGTGTGTACTTTGCAAATCTTTATATCCCCATCTTGGATATGTTCTCGAATAGCGTGAAAACGTAGCTTGATGTGCTTCTGCTTCTTGTGTGACCTTGGTTCTTGCGCATTGGCTATGGCGCCCATGTTATCACAGTAGATAGACATTGGGTCCAGCGCACTAGGAACCACACTCAGCTCTGCAATGAACTCTTTCATCCATATCGCTTCTTGTGAAGCCTCCGAAGCAGCCATGTATTCCGATTCAGTTGAAGATCTCGCCACAACGCTTTGCTTTGCACTCCTCCAGCTAACTGCTGCACCATTCAAAATAAATATGTATCCAGATTGTGATTTAGAATCATCCGGATCGGTGTTCCAACTAGCATCGGTGTAACCATTAACAACGAGCTGTTCATCACCTCCATAAGAAAGAACCATATCCTTAGTTCTTCTCAAGTACTTAAGGATGTTTTTGACCGCTGTCCAATGATCCACTCCTGGATCACTTTGATATCTGCTAGTTAAACTAACAGCATATGCAATGTCGGGTCTAGTACATAGCATGGCATACATTAGAGATCCTATGGCTGAGGCATAGGGAGTCTTACTCATCCTTTCTCTATCTTCTGCCGATGTCGGACTTTGAGTTTTACTCAAGGTCGTATTGGGCAACATGGGCAAGAACCCTTTCTTGCTTTCTTCCATTCCAAATCTCTTTAGAACTTTGTCCAAATATGTACTCTGTGACAATGATATTTGGCGTTTCGATCTATCTCTATAAATCTGTATGCCTAATATGTAAGCTGCTTCGCCTAGATCCTTCATTGAAAAACTATTATTCAAATATTCCTTGACACTATTAAGAAGGTCTACATCATTCCCAATCAACAATATGTCATCTACATATAGTATTAAGAATGCTACAGAGCTCCCACTCACATTCTTGTATATACAAGCTTCTCCATAAGTTTGTATAAAACCAAAACTTTTGATCACCTTATCAAAACGTTGATTCCAACTTCGGGATGCTTGCTTCAATCCATAGATGGACCGTTGAAGTTTGCATACCTTGTTAGCATCTTTAGGATCGACAAAACCTTTGGGTTGCATCGTATACAACTCTTCATCAATGTCTCCATTGAGGAATGCTGTTTTGACATCCATCTGCCATATCTCATAATCGTAATATGCAGCGATTGCTAACATAATCCTCACAGAGTTTAGCTTCGCTACCGGTGAGAAAGTCTCATCGTAGTCAACTCCTTGAATTTGTCGAAACCCTTTTGTGACAAGTCGAGCTTTATAGACAGTAACATTACCATCAGCATCTGTTTTCTTCTTGAAGATCCATTTGTTCTCGACAGCCTTTCGGCCATCCGGTAACTCCACCAAAGTCCATACTTGGTTTTCGTACATGGATCCAATCTCGGATTTCATGGCTTCTTGCCATTTATTGGAATCTGGGCTCATCATCGCTTCCTCATATGTCTCAGGGTCATCGGCGTTGTCCACCAACATGACACTCATAACGGGATCATACCAATCTGGAGTGGTACGAGTTCTCGTTGACCTGCGAGGCTCTGTAGCAACTTCAACCGAAGTTTCATGATCATCATCATTAGCTTCCTCTCTTATTGGTGCAGGCACCACAGGAACTTCTTCCGGTGCTGCGCTACTCGCAATTTCGAGAGAAGGTTCGACAACCTCGTCGAGTTCTACTTTCCTTCCAGTCACTTCTTTCGAGAGAAATTCCTTCTCTAGAAAGGATCCATTCTTAGCAACGAAGATTTTGCCTTCGGATTTGTGATAGAAGGTATACCCAATAGTTTCCTTCGGGTATCCTATGAAGACGCATTTTTCCGCTTTGGGTTCAAGCTTGTCCGGCTGTAACTTCTTTGCATAGGCTTCGCAACCCCAAACTTTAAGGAACGACAATTTAGGTTTCTTCCCAAACCATAATTCATACGGTATTGTTTCAACGGATTTAGACGGTGCCCTATTTAAAGTGAATGCGGCTGTTTCTAATGCATAACCCCAAAATGATAGCGGTAAATCTGTAAGTGACATCATAGAACGAACCATATCTAAGAGAGTTCAATTACAACGTTCGGACACACCATTACGCTGTGGTGTTCCCGGCGGTGTCAATTGTGAAAGTATTCCGCATTTCTTCAAATGCTCGCCAAACTCGTAACTTAGATATTCACCTCCACGATCAGAACATAGAAATTTAATCTTCTTGTTACGTTGATTCTCTACCTCACTTTGAAACTCCTTAAACTTCTCGAAAGTTTCGGACTTATGTTTCATGAAATAGATATACCCATATCTACTCAAGTCATCCGTGAAGGTAAGAACATAACGATAACCACCGCGCGACGCTACACTCATTGGACCACACACATCGGTATGTATGATTTCCAATAAGTCCGTAGCTCGCTCCATCATACTAGAAAATGGAGTCTTAGTCATTTTTCCCATCAGACATGCTTCGCATCTTTCAAGTGATTCGAAATCAAGTGATTCAAGAAGTCCATCGGAATGGAGTTTCTTCATACGCTTCACTCCAATGTGACCAAGACGACAGTGCCACATATAGGTCGAGTTATCGCTCGATTTCAAACGTTTAGCCTCAATGTTGTTGATATGTGTATTTCCACTATCGAGATTCAATAAGAATAGACCATCTATCAAAGGTGCATGTGCATAAAACATATTACTCATATAAATCGAACAACCATTATTCTCGGACTTAAACAAGTAACCGTCTCGCAATAAACAAGATCCCGATATAATGTTCATGCTCAACGCAGGCACCAAATAACAATTATTTAAGTATAAAAATAATCCCGATGGTAGATGAAGGGGTAGCGTGCCGACCGCGATCACATCAACCTTTGATCCGTTTCCCACGCGCATCGTCACCTCGTTCTTCGCTAGCTTACGTTTATTCTGCAGCACCTGTTTCGAGTTACAAATGTGAGCAACCGAACCAGTATCAAATACCCAGGCACTACTACGAGTACTAGTGAGATACACATCAATAATATGTATATCAGATATACCTTTCTTCTTGATGTTGCCGTTCTTCAAATCCGCCAAGTACTTTGGGCAATTCCGCTTCCAGTGACCTTCTCCCTTGCAGTAAAAGCACTCAGTATCAGGCTTAGGTCCAGCCTTGGTCTTCTTCGTCGGTGCGGTAACTTTCTTACCACCCTTCTTGAAGTGTCCCTTCTGCTTAGACTTGCCTTTCATGAATTTGGTGGTCTTATTGACCAACAACACTTGGTGCTCTTTCTTGATCTCCACTTCTGCAGACTTTAACATAGCAAACAGTTCTGGCAACTGCTTGTTCATGTTCTGCATGTTGTATTTCATCACAAAGTTCTTGTAACTTGGTGGTAGTGATTGGAGGACACGGTAAATCCCCAAAGCATTAGGAATCACTATACGCAAGCTTTGAAGTTTGTTTGCGTGCCCAGACATCTTAAGCACATGCTCACTGACGGAGCTGCCCTCTTCCATCTTGCAGTTAAAGAACTTTTTAGAAGCCTCATAACTTTAAATTGCCGCATGAGGCTCAAAAATCAATTTGAGATCCTCGACAATATCATATGGGTCTGAATTCTCAAACCTTTTCTGAAGCTCCGATTCCAAACCATACAAGATAGCACACTGAACTATGGAGTACTGATTCTTCCGAGCGAGGTAAACATTCTTTACTTCATCGGAAGCATCAGCTGCAGGTGGGTCACCCAGCGGTGCATCCAGCACATAGGTCAAATTGCCAGCTGTGAGGACAATCCTCAAATTGCGGAACCAATCCGCGAAGTTGCTTCCATTGTTTTTCAACTTTTCTTTCTCTAGGAACGCATTAAAATTGATGGTAGGGGCTGCCATTGATCTACAACATATTTGCAATAGTTCAGACTAAGTTTATGACAAATTGAGTTCAAATTAATAATAAAATTAATCTAGGTGAACTCCCATTCAAAAACAATATCCCTCACATTGTCTTAGTGATCACACGAACCAAATCCACCACATCAACACCGATCATCATGAGAGTTGATATAGTTTCAATGGCGAACAATCGACATGTTCATCATATCTACTATATGATTCATGCTTTACCTTTCGGTGATCCGTGTTCCGAGACCATGTCTGTACATGCTAGGCTCGTCAAGATCAAACCTTAGTTTCCGCATGAGCAAATCTGGCTTGCTCATGTTGTATACACTTGCAGAATCTAACACATCCGATCATCACGTGGTGCTTCAAAACAACAAGCTTTAGCAACGGTGCTAACTAAGGGTGAACACTTTATGACTTGAAATTCATGTGCATGAGGGATCATCTTATAATGCTACCGTCGTCTACTAAGCAATACAAGATGCATAAAGGATTAACATCACATGCAATTCATAATATGTGATATGATATGGCCTTTCTTCTTTGTGCTTCCGATCTCCATCTTCTAGCACGAACATGATCTCCATCATCACCGGCATTGCATCAAGGTCAATGACGCTTCTCCATGGTTGTCGTCCACCGGCTTCAACTATTACAACTACTTTGAATAGACACGCGGGTCTTAACATAAATTAAAGACAACCATATGGCTCCTGCCGGTTGCCAACTTACAATAAGGAACATTGCATACATCAAATATAATCACAATCATGGCCATATCACATCACTGCACACCCCTGCAAAACAAAGTTAGACTCCTCTACTTTCTTTGCATGTTTTACGTGGTTTGGGGCTTTCAATAAGTGTCGTTCTAACTTACGAACATGAACCACAACATTGATACTAGTATTGTTAATCACACGTTGTAAATTGGATCTTAACTATGCTAGGAGAAACAGGCACCCGCAAAGCCACTTATGCAATACAAGTTGCATGTCAAGCGTGGAGCAAGTCTCATGAACGATGTCATGTAAGGTTAGCCCGGGCCGCTTCATCCCAACATACCGCAAGATGCAAAGTACACAAGAAGCAATCGACAATAAAAGCATCAACGCCCACAATGACCATTGTGTTCTACTCGTGCAACAGATCTACATATAGACACGGCTCTGATACCACTGTAGGGTTTCGTAGCATGGAAAACAAAAAATTTCTACCGCATACAAACAAACAAGACAAGATCTATCTACTAGATTGTAGCAACGAGTCGATGAAATAACTTACCCTCGAAGATTCCAAAGTGTTTAACGAGAGCGGATTCTCGTGGGTGATGTAGTCGTACTCTTTCCGATCTCAAGATCGTGTAGACGATCCTTCCGGCGCTGCGTTCCGGCAGCGCTCCCGCAGTCGGTCACACGTTCGGTACTCGACGAAGACCTTCCTCTCCCTTGTTCCAGCAGGCAGCGGAGGTTGTAGAACTCTCCTCGCGATTCCGGCAGCACAACGGCGTGGTACCGGAAGTAGAGGGGAGATCTCGCAGGGCTTCGCCTTAAGCCGGAGCGAGTATGGTGGAGTATGAGAGAGCTCCTCGGAGATCTAGGGTTTAGACACACCAAGGAGGAGAGGCTAGAGCCAGCGGCTAGGGTTTGGGGCACCCCAAGTCGGCAGCTAGGGCAAAAACCCTAGGGGGCGGCGGCGGCTATGGTGGGCAGCAGCTGCTAGGGTTTGAGGAGAGGTACTTGTGTGTTCTAGGAGGGAGCCCTGCCCCTCCTTATATAGGTGGAGGGGCCGGCGGCCAAGGGGAGGGAGTGGAGTCCCTCCCCAACTTGGCTTGGGTGGTGCGCCGGCTTGGGGAGGAGGGACTCCCTCCCCAACTCGGTTTCACCTTCCTCCTCTTTTCCTCTTTCCAAATTTAGCCGTTTGAATTTTCAATTTAGCTATTTGACTTTTCAAACTAGGATTTGAATTAATCCTTTATTTGGAACAGCGATGACACTTAGTACATGATGCAATCATACCAACTTGATATGACACATTCATGTACCCCTTCCCCTCCGGAGTGCCGGACATTCCGGAACCTTCTAGAACATTCCCGATGAAAACACCGGAAACATTCCACAACTCCGAAACGGGACTTTCCTTATATGAATCTTATTCTCCGGACCATTCCGGATCTCCTCGTGATATCCCGGATCCCATCCGAGACTCCGAACAACATTCGGTCTCTTTCTCATCATACCATAACTACTCAAACAACGTCGAATCCTTAAGTGTGTCTCCCTACGGTTCGTGAATTATGCGGACATGATCGAGACACTTCTCCGGACAATAACCAATAGAGGAATCTGGAAATTCATATGGCTCCCACATATTTCTACGATTACTTTGCGATCGAATGAACCACTTACATACGATACCAATTTCCCTTTGTCTCACGATAGTTTACTTATCCTAGGTTATGATCGTCGGTATCTCTGCATACCTAGTTCAACCTCGTTACCGATAAGTACTCTTTTCTCGTTCCCGTGATATGTGATCCCTTTTGAGCCAGTCACATGCTTGCAAGCTAATTGGATGACATTCCACCGAGAGGGCCCAGAGTATATCTATCTGTCATATGGATGGACAAATCCCACTTCTTGATCCATGTGTTTCAACCAATACTTTCCGAACACTCAATGCCACCTTTATAGCCACCCAGTTACGGTGTGGTGTTTGATGTCATCAAAGCATCCATCCGGTAAAGGTGATATGCATGATCTCATGGTCGAAGGAATTAGGTTACTATGTATCAGAAAGCATATAGCAATTGAACTATTGAAATGACTTGATCTTTATGCTACGCTTATCTATAGGACTATGTCCACCATATCATTCTCCTAATGATATGCTCTTGTTGTTGATAACATCTCAATGTTCATGATAGGGAAACCACAATCATTTATCAACCAACAAGCTAGTGATGTATATAGGCTTTACTAGGGACTTCAAATTGAGTTTACAAATCACACAAGTATTAATGTTTCCTTGTTAATACTATTATAGCATGAATGTAAACATTTATCATAAACACAAAGATATAATAATAACTACATTTATTATTGCCTCTAGGGCATATCTCCAACAGTCTCCCACTTGCACTAGAGTCATCTAATCTAGATTACATAGTAATATACCGAACACCCATGGCAGTTTGGTGTTGGTCATGTTTTGCCCTCGGGAGAGGTTTAGTCAACGGATCCGCCACATTCAGATCTGTGTGTACTTTGCAAATCTTTATATCCCCATCTTTGATATGTTCTCGAATAGCGTGAAAACGTAGCTTGATGTGCTTCTGCTTCTTGTGTGACCTTGGTTCTTGCGCATTGGCTATGGCGCCCATGTTATCACAGTAGATAGACATTGGGTCCAGCGCACTAGGAACCATACCCAGCTCTGCAATGAACTCTTTCATCCATATCGCTTCTTGTGAAGCCTCCGAAGCAGCCATGTATTCCGATTCAGTTGAAGATCTCGCCACAACGCTTTGCTTTGCACTCCTCCAGCTAACTGCTGCACCATTCAAAATAAATATGTATCCAGATTGTGATTTAGAATCATCCGGATCGGTGTTCCAACTAGCATCGGTGTAACCATTAACAACGAGTTGTTCATCACCTCCATAAGAAAGAACCATATCCTTAGTTCTTCTCAAGTACTTAAGGATGTTTTTGACCGCTGTCCAATGATCCACTCCTGGATCACTTTGATATCTGCTAGTTAAACTAACAGCATATGCAATGTCGGGTCTAGTACATAGCATGGCATACATTAGAGATCCTATGGCTGAGGCATAGGGAGTCTTACTCATCCTTTCTCTATCTTCTGCCGATGTCGGACTTTGAGTTTTACTCAAGGTCGTATTGGGCAACATGGGCAAGAACCCTTTCTTGCTTTCTTCCATTCCAAATCTCTTTAGAACTTTGTCCAAATATGTACTCTGTGACAATGATATTTGGCGTTTCGATCTATCTCTATAAATCTTTATGCCTAATATGTAAGCTGCTTCGCCAAGATCCTTCATTGAAAAACTATTATTCAAATATTCCTTGACACTATTAAGAAGGTCTACATCATTCCCAATCAACAATATGTCATCTACATATAGTATTAAGAATGCTACAGAGCTCCCACTCACTTTCTTGTAAATACAAGCTTCTCCATAAGTTTGTATAAAACCAAAACTTTTGATCACCTTATCAAAACGTTGATTCCAACTTCGGGATGCTTGCTTCAATCCATAGATGGACCGTTGAAGTTTGCATACCTTGTTAGCATCTTTAGGATCGACAAAACCTTTCGGTTGCATCATATACAACTCTTCATCAATGTCTCCATTGAGGAATGCTGTTTTGACATCCATCTGCCATATCTCATAATCGTAATATGCAGCGATTGCTAACATAATCCTCACAGACTTTAGCTTCTCTACCGGTGAGAAAGTCTCATCGTAGTCAACTCCTTGAATTTGTCGAAACCCTTTTGCGACAAGTCGAGCTTTATAGACAGTAACATTACCATCAGCATTTGTTTTCTTCTTGAAGATCCATTTGTTCTCGACAGCCTTCCGGCCATCCGGTAAGTCCACCAAAGTCCATACTTGGTTTTCGTACATGGATCCAATCTCGGATTTCATGGCTTCTTGCCATTTATTGGAATCTAGGCTCATCATCGCTTCCTCATATTTCTCAGGGTCATCGGTGTTGTCCACCAACATGACACTCATAACGGGATCATACCAATCTGGAGTGGTACGAGTTCTTGTTGACCTGCGAGGCTCTGTAGCAACTTCAACCGAAGTTTCATGATCATCATCATTAGCTTCCTCTCTTATTGGTGCAGGCACCACAGGAACTTCTTCCGGTGCTGCGCTACTCGCAATTTCGAGAGAAGGTTCGACAACCTCGTCGAGTTCTACTTTCCTTCCGGTCACTTCTTTCGAGAGAAATTCCTTCTCTAGAAAGGATCCATTCTTAGCAACGAAGATTTTGCCTTCGGATCTGTGATAGAAGGTATACCCAATAGTTTCCTTCGGGTATCCTATGAAGACGCATTTTTCCGCTTTGGGTTCAAGCTTGTCCGGCTGTAACTTCTTTACATAGGCTTCGCAACCCCAAACTTTAAGGAACGACAATTTAGGTTTCTTCCCAAACCATAATTCATACGGTGTCGTTTCAACGGATTTAGACGGTGCCCTATTTAAAGTGAATGCGGCTGTTTCTAATGCATAACCCCAAAATGATAGCGGTAAATCTGTAAGTGACATCATAGAACGAACCATATCTAAGAGAGTTCGATTACAACGTTCGAACACACCATTACGCTGTGGTGTTCCCGGCGGTGTCAATTGTGAAAGTATTCCGCATTTCTTCAAATGCTCGCCAAACTCGTAACTTAGATATTCACCTCCACGATCAGAACGTAGAAATTTAATCTTCTTGTTACGTTGATTCTCTACCTCACTTTGAAACTCCTTAAACTTCTCGAAAGTTTCGGACTTATGTTTCATGAAATAGATATACCCATATCTACTCAAGTCATCCGTGAAGGTAAGAACATAACGATAACCACCGTGCGACGCTACACTCATTGGACCACACAATCGGTATGTATGATTTCCAATAAGTCCGTAGCTCGCTCCATCATACCAGAAAATGGAGTCTTAGTCATTTTTCCCATCAGACATGCTTCGCATCTTTCAAGTGATTCGAAATCAAGTGATTCAAGAAGTCCATCGGAATGGAGTTTCTTGATACGCTTCACTCCAATGTGACCAAGACGACAGTGCCACATATAGGTCGAGTTATCGCTCGATTTCAAACGTTTAGCCTCAATGTTGTTGATATGTGTATTTCCACTATCGAGATTCAATAAGAATAGACCATCTATCAAAGGTGCATGTGCATAAAACATATTACTCATATAAATCGAACAACCATTATTCTCGGACTTAAACAAGTAACCGTCTCGCAATAAACAAGATCCTGATATAATGTTCATGCTCAACGCAGGCACCAAATAACAATTATTTAAGTATAAAACTAATCCCGATGGTAGATGAAGGGGTAGCGTGCCGACCGCGATCACATCAACCTTTGATCCGTTTCCCACGCGCATCGTCACCTCGTTCTTCGCTAGCTTCCGTTTATTCTGCAGCACCTGTTTCGAGTTACAAATGTGAGCAACCGAACCAGTATCAAATACCCAGGCACTACTACGAGTACTAGTGAGATACACATCAATAATATGTATATCAGATATACCTTTCTTCTTGATGTTGCCGTTCTTCAAATCCGCCAAGTACTTTGGGCAATTCCGCTTCCAATGACCTTCTCCCTTGCAGTAAAAGCACTCAGTATCAGGCTTAGGTCCAGCCTTGGTCTTCTTCGTCGGTGCGGTAACTTTCTTACCACCCTTCTTGAAGTGTCCCTTCTGCTTAGACTTGCCTTTCATGAATTTGGTGGTCTTATTGACCAACAACACTTGGTGCTCTTTCTTGATCTCCACTTCTGCAGACTTTAACATAGCAAACAGTTCTGGCAACTGCTTGTTCATGTTCTGCATGTTGTATTTCATCACAAAGTTCTTGTAACTTGGTGGTAGTGATTGGAGGACACGGTAAATCCCCAAAGCATTAGGAATCACTATACCCAAGCTTTGAAGTTTGTTTGCGTGCCCAGACATCTTAAGCACATGCTCACTAACGGAGCTGCCCTCTTCCATCTTGCAGTTAAAGAACTTTTTAGAAGCCTCATAACTTTCAATTGCCGCATGAGGCTCAAAAATCAATTTGAGATCCTCGACAATATCATATGGGTCTGAATTCTCAAACCTTTTCTGAAGCTCCGATTCCAAACCATACAAGATAGCACACTGAACTATGGAGTACTGATTCTTCCGAGCGAGGTAAACATTCTTTACTTCATCGGAAGCATCAGCTGCAGGTGGGTCACCCAGCGGTGCATCCAGCACATAGGTCAAATTGCCAGCTGTGAGGACAATCCTCAAATTGCGGAACCAATCCGTGAAGTTGCTTCCATTGTTTTTCAACTTTTCTTTCTCTAGGAACGCATTAAAATTGATGGTAGGGGCTGCCATTGATCTACAACATATTTGCAATAGTTTAGACTAAGTTTATGACAAATTGAGTTCAAACTAATAATAAAATTAATCTAGGTGAAATCCCATTCAAAAACAATATCCCTCACATTGTCTTAGTGATCACACGAACCAAATCCACCACATCAACACCGATCATCACGAGAGTTGATATAGTTTCAATGGCGAACAATCGACATGTTCATCATATCTACTATATGATTCATGCTTTACCTTTCGGTGATCCGTGTTCCGAGACCATGTCTGTACATGCTAGGCTCGTCAAGATCAAACCTTAGTTTCCGTATGAGCAAATCTGGCTTGCTCACGTTGTATACACTTGCAGAATCTAACACACCCGATCATCACGTGGTGCTTCGAAACAACAAGCTTTAGCAACGGTGCTAACTAAGGGTGAACACTTTATGACTTGAAATTCATGTGCATGAGGGATCATCTTATAATGCTATCGTAGTCTACTAAGCAATACAAGATGCATAAAGGATTAACATCACATGCAATTCATAATATGTGATATGATATGGCCTTTCTTCTTTGTGCTTCCGATCTCCATCTTCTAGCACGAACATGATCTCCATCATCACCGGCATTGCATCAAGGTCAATGACGCTTCTCCATGGTTGTCGTCCACCGGCTTCAACTATTACAACTACTTTGAATAGACAGGCGGGTCTTAACATAAATTAAAGACAACCATATGGCTCCTGCCGGTTGCCAACTTACAATAAGGAACATTGCATACATCAAATATAATCACAATCATGGCCATATCACATCACTGCACACCCCTGCAAAACAAAGTTAGACGCCTCTACTTTCTTTGCATGTTTTACGTGGTTTGGGGCTTTCAATAAGTGTCGTTCTAACTTACGAACATGAACCACAACATTGATACTAGTATTGTTAATCACCCGTTGTAAATTGGATCTTAACTATGCTAGGAGAAATAGGCACCCGCAAAGCCACTTATGCAATACAAGTTGCATGTCAAGCGTGGAGCAAGTCTCGTGAACGATGTCATGTAAGGTTAGCCCGGGCCGCTTCATCCCAACATACCGCAAGATGCAAAGTACACAAGAAGCAATCGACAATAAAAGCATCAACGCCCACAATGACCATTGTGTTCTACTCGTGCAACAGATCTACATATAGACACGGCTCTGATACCACTGTAGGGTTTCGTAGCATGGAAAACAAAAAATTTCTACCGCATACAAACAAACAAGCCAAGATCTATCTACTAGATTGTAGCAACGAGTCGATGAAATAACTTACCCTCGAAGATTCCAAAGTGTTTAACGAGAGCGGATTCTCGTGGGTGATGTAGTCGTACTCTTTCCGATCTCAAGATCGCGTAGACGATCCTTCCGGCGCTGCGTTCCGGCAGCGCTCCCGCAGTCGGTCACACGTTCGGTACTCGACGAAGACCTTCCTCTCCCTTGTTCCAGCAGGCAGCGGAGGTTTTAGCACTCTCCTCGTGATTCCGGCAGCACAACGGCGTGGTACCGGAAGTAGAGGGGAGATCTCGCAGGGCTTCGCCTTAAGCCGGAGCGAGTATGGTGGAGTATGAGAGAGCTCCTCGGCGATCTAGGGTTTAGACACACCAAGGAGGAGAGGCTAGAGACGGCGGCTAGGGTTTGGGGCACCCCAAGTCGGCAGCTAGGGCAAAAACCCTAGGGGACGGCGGCGGCTATGGTGGGCAGCAGCTGCTAGGGTTTGAGGAGAGGTACTTGTGTGTTCTAGGAGGGAGCCCTGCCCCTCCTTATATAGGTGGAGGGGCCGGCGGCCAAGGGGAGGGAGTGGAGTCCCTCCCCAACTCGGCTTGGGTGGTGCGCCGGCTTGGGGAGGAGGGACTCCCTCTTCAACTCGGTTTCACCTTCCTCCTCTTTTCCTCTTTCCAAATTTAGTCGTTTGACTTTTCAATTTAGCTATTTGACTTTTCAAACTAGGATTTGAATTAATCCTTTATTTGGAACAGCGATGACACTTAGTACATGATGCAATCATACCAACTTGATATGACACATTCATGTACCCCTTCCCCTCCGGAGTGTCGGACATTCCGGAACCTTCTAGAACATTCCCGATGAAAACACCGGAAACATTCCACAACTCCGAAACGGGACTTTCCTTATATGAATCTTATTCTCCGGACCATTCCGGATCTCCTCGTGATATCCCGGATCCCATCCGAGACTCCGAACAACATTCGGTCTCTTTCTCATCATACCATAACTACTCAAACAACGTCGAATCCTTAAGTGTGTCTCCCTACGGTTCGTGAATTATGCGGACATGATCGAGACACTTCTCCGAACAATAACCAATAGAGGAATCTGGAAATTCATATGGCTCCCACATATTTCTACGATTACTTTGCGATCGAATGAACCACTTACATATGATACCAATTTCCCTTTGTCTCACGATAGTTTACTTATCCGAGGTTATGATCGTCGGTATCTCTGCATACCTAGTTCATCCGCGTTACCGATAAGTACTCTTTTCTCGTTCCCGTGATATGTGATCCCTTGTGAGCCAGTCACATGCTTGCAAGCTAATTGGATGACATTCCACCGAGAGGGCCCAGAGTATATCTATCCGTCATATGGATGGACAAATCCCACTTCTTGATCCATGTGTTTCAACCAATACTTTCCGAACACTCAATGCCACCTTTATAGCCACCCAGTTACGGTGTGGTGTTTGATGTCATCAAAGCATCCATCCGGTAAAGGTGATATGCATGATCTCATGGTCGAAGGAATTAGGTTACTATGTATCAGAAAGCATATAGCAATTGAACTATTGAAATGACTTGATCTTTATGCTACGCTTATCTATAGGAGTATGTCCACCATATCATTCTCCTAATGATATGCTCTTGTTGTTGATAACATCTCAATGTTCATGATAGGGAAACCACAATCATTTATCAACCAACAAGCTAATGATGTATAGAGACTTTACTAGGGACTTCAAATTGAGTTTACAAATCACACAAGTATTAATGGTTCCTTGTTAATACTATTATAGCATGAATGTAAACATTTATCATAAACACAAAGATATAATAATAACTACATTTATGATTGCCTCTAGGGCATATCTCCAACAAATATGCGCCACAGAAGTTAGAGATCTGGTTGGGGACTTCTGTGGCTCATATTGGCAATATGCGCCACAGAAGTTTTTGAGACTTCCATGGCGCATTTCAATATGCGCCACAAAACTTCACTTTAGTGGTGTGATAACAGTGGCGCATCCCATATGCGCCACAGAAGTTGAAAAATGGTGCGCCACTGATGAGCTTTTTCCTAGTAGTGTTTGGTGAAGGCATCACTGTGCAGCTATTGTCAAGCCACTCGTCCTACTCTAGGCGAAATACTAGGATCTGCTCTTTCGGGTCACATGATGGCAGCAATGTGGTGTCACTTTCTCTCTTGAGGGCATCGTTCGTGGAGTAGTGCTTGTTGGAAGAGGCAAGCACTGGAACAGTGTCGCACCTACTGCATTGACCACGATAGGAACCCGTTTCGTGGCTCAATAGGGACTTGGTGACGAACGTGTCTCGATGGATTCACGCAGGGCGGGGGCGCTATATGTCACCGTGACAGCAGGCCTGGCAAGGTCAATGCCTAGATCCCTATCTCGAATATGGGTAGTCATAAGATTGCGACAACGACTTCTAGAGCATGTGCGAGATAGTGCACCTTGAGGTTCTTCCCAACTGGTTTGTGCCCCTACCTGGCTGTTGGGCGGTCGGGTGAGGCATCCGATTTTGTGAGATGTGTGTAGGTGTGAGGTCAGGCCGCCAGGGTGCTCTCTCCGACACGGCCGCCCCCTCCTTGATCTATGTATTCTCTTTTTAAGGCTTTGTTTAATAATAAGGGTCTATCTAGGAGAGCTCTACTCCACTCCACTCCACTCCCCCCTCAACTCCACTCCACTAACAGGCTCCAGAGCGGGGGAAATGCGTTTGGATCATGTGGTAGCTCCAAATTCTGATTAGCGAGGGGGCTATTGGAAATTACTATGGTGTCCTCTTATTTTCTTCCTTTTCCCAAACGATATGTGCTGCATGATCGTGAGTTGTATCGGTGGGTGTGAAGGGATTGCATGTGTGATCGCGCGTGTCAAGTAACTCGTTTAGTTTTTATTTCTTTTTTGTTTCAGTGTTCTTGTGGGTGAAGGGTGCCAACACGGCGCATTTACATGTGTTTCAATCATGTGGTTCTACCAGGTGTGCATGTGTTTTTATCTGAGTTTGTAGGAGTACTGGTTGGGTTCCCTACATGTTCTTGGTTCACAATATATAGATAGATATTAGCGCTTAGTTGCACCTGGAATTTTCGGGATGATCTATTAGTTACAACTTCTAACCTGGAATGTATTTATAGCATGCTGGCTAGTTTAATACATTGGGCAGGCCACGGATAGCGGGGTTTCTAGTACCTTGATCTGATGTAAGAAAAGAACTTTCATGGAAAAATATGCCCAAGCATATTTAAAAAGTTGAAAGCCAGCATTGCTAGAACATAGTTCATGGAAGTCATGTGGAATGGGAAAGACGGCTTTGCAATGAAGCTACTAATAGGAAGAAAAAGGCAATACACTGGCAGTCTTGAGAAGATAACCTGCTCTTGTGGATATTTCTAGCTTTCAAGTCTGTCTTGTTCTCATGCAATCACAACAATCTACAAGAGTAAGCAGAAAGTGCAAGATTTTATTGATCATGTTACTCAGTTGAAGTGTTCAGTAGAATCTATGACCACTGTATACAACTAGTGGAAGGTGAAGAAATATGGTCAATTTTTGTAAACCCAAGGCCACAAGCTCCATGATATGTCAAGATGCCAGGTAGTCCTAAAAATGGTAGGAAGAGGGAAGTCCACAAGCTACATGATATGTCACTTGGAGGCTTATCCTATTGAGCGAAGAATCCTAAAAGAGGAGCGTTTGCAAGAGGTCAACATGAGGAGTTTCAATGGTTTCAACAATGGGATTATGTTTCTTTAGGTCTTTTAAAATAACTAGCATTTCTTTGAATTTGGTTATCATGGATGGTTCCAATTGCGTGAGATCGACATGGTGGCCAAATCCTTCGGGACAGTTTCACCATCACCAACCTTTTGATCAACCATATTATCTTAGAAGGTTAAGCCCGAAATAAGAGCTGAGGCTCTGATACGAATTAAAATGGCCAAATAGGTTGACTAGAGGGGGTGAATAGGTGACTACCAATTTTTTATTTTATTTTCAATTAATGCTTGACAAGAAAGTAGATTGCCTAGATATGCAACTAGGTGATAATCCTATATGATATCAACAAAAAATCAAATAGAAACAAGGTAACAGAAAGTAGTAAAGAAGAGAAAACGAGGTAACCGGCGAGTAGACATGGAGATGTAATTCTCATAGTTCCTTCCTTTTGAGAGGGAAGTATGTCTACCTTAGAGAGTTGTTGGTGCCACACAAGGTCTCCCAAGCGCCACGAAGTCCTCACATTATACTACCATGATCTCACCACAAAGGTCTACTCACAATCCACTAACCAGTGGCCTTAAAGATGGTGACCGAAACCTTTACAACATGGTTGAGGGATATCTCCACAACTCAATTGGAGGACCCCCCCCCCCTCAACAACTCCATGAAGCTTTAAAAAAATGCCACGAGCTCCGACGAAGTCCTACACTGTCTAGGGTTCCAAGAATCAAAGAGTAACAAGATCCACAATGGATGGGTGGGGAAATCAAATTTGCTTTGTTAGAAATGTAGATCTAGGTCAACTCTCCCAATCTTCAAAAGATCAAAAATTTGGGTGGCTAGGGAGAGAGATCTTGGGAGTTTGAGGTCTTGTATTAATGGAGGAGAGAGTGTGCAAGAGGTACTTCCACCATCCAAAAATATAATATGTTTTAGCTTTTTATGAAATGCGTGTATCTAGACGTCTTTTAGTGTATAGATTCAAAGAAAAATGAGTGAATATACAAACTAAAAGGCCTGTAGATGCATGAGTTTTATAAAAGGATAAATAACCTGATATTTTAAAACAGAGGGAGTAGGTAGGAAGGAAGAAGAAGGCCTCGTTTTAAAGGGGCTCCAAAATCTAGCCGTTTGATACTTGTCTCCGCAGACCCGATAGTACAGCAGATCGGCGGTACTACCGCCAGTCACCCACCAATAGCTCAAACTAGGTGGAGTGAGGGAGTTGTACCGCGCCAGTACTATCGCCTCATTATCTCCCTACTTCCAGTAAGAGAACCGGCCAAATGGGGGCAATACTATAGGTTGCCATAAAGTTCACTGAGCCACTGGCTTGCTTTAAGTGGATTAAAGGGGGAAGTGAGAGGCTAGTATCTCACGATACTAACACTCGGGGTGGGGCAAAACCACAAAATGGTACTACCGCCTCACTTCCGGTTACTTCCGGTGAGAGACGAAAGCCAAACATAGGCATACTGTAAGTTGGCACATCCGCAATGGTACTGACCTAGAACTTGACCCGGTAGTACCGGTACCAAACCAACCGTTGGCGGTACTACCTTAACACTGAGGTACTACCGCTAGGTTGCTGGTAACATGGAAAACAACTTATTATCACAGGCCCCATGAGAGGTGGCGGAACTACTGGTTGTTTTCCGTTACTACCGACAAGTGCAAACAAATCTCAAACATCTCAAATTCCTAGAGAAGAACAAAAGTTGAGATAGCTCTAGTGGTGCAAGAAGGTTAGTGCAAGTGTCCCCGATTCCCCCAAAACTTCCAAGGTGGATCCCCTCTTGATAGTATGGGTTCCCTAACACATGCAAAACAAAAATAGAAGCACCGAGAACTCCATATTCAAAAATTCAAGAGAGGAATCCTTCTTCCCATAAATGTTTGAAGGCAAACTTACACACTTCATGCACACAATCAGTCCACACATGGAGTTGTCATCTACATCAAAAAACATAGAGAGATTCGTGCCCTTTCACCTGGGTCTGGAGTTTCCCCCCGTAGTAGCGCGAGTAAGTAGACGATAGCTGCATTGGTGATGTCTTCAACAAGATAACGACGTGAAGACGTCGCCATCACCTTCCATGACCGAAGTCAAAGCATGGTTTTCACTGGCAGTCGTGCCTCCTCACTCGCCTCTAGGACTAGATGTGGGATCAAGGCCACCATAACCAGCCGTCCAACCACCTTCGATGAAAGAGGAGGCCACCACCACCATGCACGACGCCGAAGACCTGACTTCCTCGTGTTGCAGGGCTAGCCCACAAGCCACGTGCCCGTCGACACGGTCGACGATATGCAATAGGGCAGAAGCATGTCGTGGCCCCTTTTAGCCCATCTAGGCCCAGATCGGGCCCAGTCCACCGCCGCCGCCTCTGGACATCGTTTCATTCTGCACGGCGGTGGGAGGATTGAGCCTATGGAAGAGGTCTGGAGGCGACCGATGGGGGAGCCCCGGTGCGGTGCCGCTGCACGAAGGTCAGGGAGAGGTTAGGGGAGGGTCACAGGTACATTTTTAGATGTGGTGATGTCCATCTTGTAAAGAGAAAATTGGGATTTTGGGTATTGGAGAATTCATGTTGTTAGGGCATATCTAACCGATCCCCTAAACTTTAGAGGAGTAAACGGATGAGTAAAACTATACTCCTCTAAAGGTAGGTGGTTCCTAACTGAAACCCTATATTTATAGGAGTAAATTTTTTTGTCCCATTTCTTTCTAGCACTTCACATATGCATTCATACATCTCAAATAGAGTTCATACAAGCAATTCAAACATATGGACAATTTGAAATAAAACATGCATAGAGTTCATCCAAAAGTAGACTCCATCACCACATCGATCAATGTCACCCAAAAAATAAGCATATTGACCTTTTTAATCCAAAAAACCACCAAAATATCACCTCATATGTTTTGGACCATCTCCGAAGATCTCAAAGACCTCTCCAAAAAAACTCATCTCCACCTCTGAAGAGCTCAAAGACCATCTCCAAAGACCATATGTTGTGTTTCCTCCACCTCTTGTTGCCCGGAGACCTCGACCTCAACCTCTTCCTCCTCCATCTCTTGTTGCTCGGTGGCGTCAACCTCTTCATCGTTGAAGTGGAGGTCGTCGATCCTGGCGGCGTGGCTACCTTCCAATTGTATCATGAAGTCAGCCACCTCCTTATCCACACTAAGAATCATCACTACAAAATCACTGTGTGTCTACAACCATCACCGAATCCACCTTCGAGGAGAAAACAAAAATCATACCTTGTCAGTGTTCCATTGAACACCTTGTGGTCATCAACGTTGACGATGGTCAGACATGCAGTTCGGCCTCGAGGAGGGTTCGCTATTGAGGCCTTGCGAGACGGAGGGGTCGGTGTAGCCTTCGAAAGCTCCACCTCCTCCTTCCTCTTCTTGTTGGCCACCGCCTCAGCGAGAGCCACTTTTGACGGAGTTGGCTTGCTCTGTTGCCGGTCGGCCACCAGATCTAGCGGAGGACGAGGCACCGCCTTCGGATCCTCCACGCGCTTGCCTCATGCCTTGCCAGAGGGCTTCACGGCTGGACGGACCACGTTGTTGGCCCCAACCTCTTCCTCCTTGCGGTCGTGGCAGATATGTTCGATTGCGGCAGCGCCGGGGCGTCGGAGACGCCGGGGATGGCCGTCGAAGGTGCGACCGAGAATTGTGTGTCGATTTCGGGTGGTGGCGGCGACATCAGTGCTGGCAGGGAGGTGGGCGGGCAAGAACGGCGGAGGATGGGAACCGACGAAGGGGAGACGAGATTTTTTCTCTAAAGTGGCATCCGACTCCTAAATTTACTCCTTCACGGCCAAGTTTACTCCTCCGACTCCTAAATATTTACTCCTCTAATCGTTTTGTGAATCGGTTAGGTGCGTCTCTTACCGATTTTTACTCCTCTAACTGTTTTTAGGAAATCAGTTAGAGATGCCGTTACCCTGGTTTTAGCTGCCAAAATTCCAACAAAATCATGCTCCTTGATGATTTTTCTTTTGACACGTCGAATGCAGTTTGCAGTTCCTGATTTGATTTTGGTGCTGAACATCCTTTCCCTTCTGCCACTGCACTGCAACAGTGATGGACACCATGAAGAAGGGTTGGACTTATGCTGTTATGCAGCCAAAGCGTGCCCCATCTCCTGTTTTGTGTCCCCTCCTCTATTGGCAGGAATCCATTTGAAAAACAATTGTGTGCAATTCGCATACACCTCAGCGTGCTATATGCTATGTACATCATGTTTGGATGGTTGAAATGTGTGACTGTGTCTACTTACTTCTCCGCTAAAAACCGAGATAACTTTAAAACTGGTGCCTACTGCTAGCTATTTCCTCCGTTCTATAATATAAGATATTTTACATTTGTAAAACTAGCACATTAAAAAATATCTAGATATACTCCTTTTATAAAACTAAAATATTTTATATTATAAAACAGAGGGAGTAGTATGGGATTTCGTTGGTTCGTATCCAAGACCAAGAGAACCTGATCTTGCAAATATCTTAATTGCGCAGGAAATGAAGGGACGTCTTTCTGTTGCTACCTGTCACATCCACATCGACGCAAACAAAAGAAGACTACAGTCAAAAGCTGGAAGGAATCGCCCGAAGTAGCCGACTCGGCCTTGCAAGCATAAGCGCTTTGTTTTGATGATGTTCCATCGATTAAGGAAAGCCCAGCCGCCCAGCTAGGTGCTTGAGGCAGAAGGGGCCCATCAAGTCGTACGCTCTGGGCCGTCTGCCTGCTCAAGGTGCATTAGCCGAGAAGGTGCTTGCTGCTAGCCTGCGCCCTCCTCTAAAGTTTCGAATGCCATTTTGAGCGGTAAAGAGTGTCGGATTTTTAATCCCTTGGTGAAAATTAAAAACTCATACTGTTTTCATTTAGTGTATTTGGAACTTGAAAGTGTTCCTAGGTAGTAACTACTTTGGTTCAAAACAAAATTTTGCACATAAAATAATAAGTGCTTTTGTTCACATGTACACACGGTGACATGCATGCAGCATGCAGCCACACGCGGATAGAACAAGTAATCTTCCATCTTTTTGAATTAACACATGTGTATCTGCAGGTAAGCGGTAACAAGCGATTGACGTAAGAAAAGTTACGTGGTTGCCAAAAGAACGAAGTAATTCTGTATGAGCTTCGGAACAAACAAAGTAGAAAAAAAGGGAAAGCAGCATGCATGTATTATTCGAGGTAGTTTTACCTATATATACACCGACTGTTCTTTTGGCATTGCCGGTGCTGAAAGTGAGGTGCCATTTCCCGAACTGGCCGGTGAATTGCTTGTTGCGAGCTGCGCCAGTCATACCACAGCTTCTTCCTCCCCAATATCAGAACTGCGGTGAGCTCTGCAACCCTGCGCCGCTCTTTGAGTGTTTTTGACTCGCTTCGTTCTGCAGCCCTGATCTAGCTGGTAAAAAGCTCATCGGTTGGGGTCGCCGGGAGGTGGCTCCGCCCGTCCCCTCTTCTCTTCCGTCCCATATCATCACTGCGGTGAGCTCTGCAACCCCATCTTATTCTGTCCAGCGAGACCCTGAATTCGATCGGACGATTTGCGGAACACTGACTTCCGATCGCCCTGCTTCCACAGGTCTTGCGGGTACCTCTTTGAGTGTTTTTGACTCTGCTTCTGCAGCCCTGATCTAGGTAACAAGCTCATCGGTTGGGGTCGCCGGGAGGTGGCTCCGCCTTCCTTCCCATATCAGCAGTTCAGCACTGCGGTGAGCTCTGCAACCCCGGCCCGCGCCTTCTTATGTCCAGCGATATATAGGAATAGCACTTTGGCAGCTGCATTTTTTATCATTTTGTATCTGGTAGCCTCTTATACATAGCACATAGCCGCGATATATAGGAATAGCACTTTGGTGGCTGCATTTTTCTGACCGGTAAGTATTCCTTGTTGTACATCACATAATAAATATACTGTGTGCATCTAACAAAAATATAGACTAAATTTATAGCTTGCTACAAGTCATATGGATGGAAGGTTTGGCACCGTGGAATAAAGAGGCATGTGGTAGAACATCTGACATTCATCCCTAAAAAAAAAGAACATTTGACATTCAACATGTAAAACATGTATATCTACATCCAGAATCTCACTTGGAGGGGAAAGAGTAACAAATCTGACTATGGGTTGGTGGTGTACTTCATCGCCATTATCTAAACAATTGATGCATTGCCAGATTTACCCAACAAATTACAACACAGCCTATAATGCATATAGAAGATAATCTGAGTTCACGAAAGGGGGAAATCTGTTGGATGTTCGTTACCTTGTCTATTGGAATTTTGGACAGTACAAAACTTCATAAAAATCTATTTCAGATCTGCTTTAGGAAACCTGATGCCATCTTGTACCAGTGGACCTGAAACAGAGACAAGTTTCATCTTTGTAAATTTGTCAAACACGTACCTGTATGTATATTGGATGGAATGAAACAGTGATCAAGCCTATAGATGTCGCCATGTGTGAACCATACGTGAAGTGGGTTCTTGACGAAGGAGAGGCAGAGTTCGACGGTCACAGCCGCTGGAGCGTCGTGATGAGAGAGAGAGAGAGAGAGAGAGAGAGAGAGAGAGAGAGAGAGAGAGAGAGAGAGAGAGAGAGAGAGAGAGAGAGAGAGAGAGAGAGAGAGAGAGAGAGAGAGCAACGAGGTTGTTGGTAATATGCTATATGGGTATCCTCATAGCATGTCACTTATCCGGATAATCCGGATGACCCATAGTCGGTAGCATGGCCTATGGCCTGTTGGGCAGTCCAGTTAGATGGATCCAGAAGGGAGGCCCATGCCGGATAAAGGAAGGCTACGGTGGAGTCACCAACGTACCCGGAGCTTGGAGTGCAAGATACACAAGACTAGTAATAGACGGTGTAGGACTCTATAACCTGTCCGGCTAGGACTTTTCCCTGTAACCCTAGGACCTGGCGACTATATAAGTCGGGTCTATGGGAGCCTTTAGAGCACGATCATACACAATCTCAGACAACCTCGCACAGCGAATCTATCTCTGTAACTCGGCGTATTGCCCTTATAGTGATTTATAGCAGGAGTAGGATTCCGCCACCGTTGTGGGATCTGAACCTGGGTAAGCTGTGTTACCTCGTATCCGTCAACCGTCCGCCTTACCCCATGTCTCTAAACACGCACTGTGAGGACCCCTCCATGGCGTACTCGTCGGTAATACCAGGACAGTTGGCGCCCACCATGGGGCAAGAGGCGCTTCAGGATCTTCAGCGGGCGAGGACCAAGATCTTCGCGGGAATCGGCGAAACCATAGCCATCGGTCGTGTTCTCTTCTCCGGCAACGTTCCGATCGTCCCCCCTGACGAATTCTGGATCCCGGCGAAGACGAACCCTACGCGATGTTCTGTCGTTCCTATCGGAGACATCCACCTCTTCATCGGCGAAACCGACTCGGGCACTAGTTCCCTGGGAGTCGGAAGAGCATCAAGGCCCGCACGGACCGCCTACGGGCAGGATACGTTAGCGGAAGGATCGATGTCGGATCTCTCTTCGGAGTTTGCCGGCAAAGATCGGAAAGCATTAAGGCCCGCACGGACCGCCTACGGGCAGGATACGTTCGCGGAAGGATTGATGTCGGATCTCTCCTCGGAGTTTGCCGGCAAAGATCGGAAAAATTCAAGGCCCACCCAAACCGCCCCTGTGCAGGATATAAAGGTGGAAGATCACTGCATGTCCGCCGGCTTCGCCCGTGCGTTTGGACAGTAGAGATCCAAGTTCGTCGGCGTGGTTACCATCTTCGATCTGGCGCAATGCATTCAGAGAGAAGGCGAAAACCCCCGCGATTACCTGTCCAGATGGCTCCGCATACGAGCCGATATGGCCCATTACCCCGATGACAACGCTTTGTATCACTTCGTGGAAGGACTGGACCGCGGCACGGTTCTCCGACATTCTTTAAGACGGCAGCAGGCAACAGGACGTCTTACCCTCGAAGAGATGGTGAGCATCGTCAACAACTACGTGGAAGCTAATGCAGCAGCCCAGATGGAGCTTGCGCTCAGAGATGGAGAACCTCTGATTCAGCAACCGCCGCCACCGCCTCCTGCCGCCATCGTCGCAGCAGTACCACCACCCCCAGTCATCGTCGAGGCCGTTGCACCTCCACCGCCCATCATCGCGGAAGTCCTGGCACCCTCTGACTCTGTCATTGACGCGCTTTATGTTGATTTCAGTGCAGATTCAGAGGAGATAGATTTCAGTCCAGAAGAGCTAGACTCCGCTATGCAGGAGATGGAGGAGGAGTACTCGCGCGATGAGCAAGCAAACAATGCCGTCACGTCTCGAGGGGTGTTCGTCACCATTGGGACGGCGATGGATGAAGATCAACCCGGACACGCTCCGCCTACAGCGTTGGAAAAGGGGAAGGGGCCACTTATTGCTGCTGACGATGATCGCGCAAAACTCATGCCTCCTCCGCCTAACCCAGTGCAGCAGCCACAGGAACTCGGCACCGGCCCGAGCAACAACAACACCGCAAACTTGCCGCCTCCAGCATCTACGTCTGCAGCAGCCCAACTTACTCCAGCTGATAGAGTGATGTACGGCAATATCCTCGTCGAGCCACTGACTGTTGCCCATATCTGGAACGTGACCCAGCTTGACGAGAAGCGCCAGCAGCTGCTGGAGGAAGCGCAGGCCATCGCGGAGCAAGGCGCTAAGCTAGATTGAGATCTGGTCAACGCGCAGAAGTCCATAGAGAAAGCTAGAGCAATGGAGGACGAGTACAAGAATTTACTGCAGCAGCAGAAGGCTAAGAAAGCTCCGGCTCGCGTCATCAACGATCCTGGTGTGCGGCGTAACTTAGGATGGGCTCCCTCGAAGCCGGCACAAGCCAAGCCTTACATTGACAGTGAAGGCAAGCAGGTGATGCCCACCCCACTCCTTAACCTCATCGTCGCCAAGACCCTTCTGGAGCAGGACAGATCGCCTGAGGCAGTGGAACAGGTCTACGACCTAGTGGCCAAGGCGGTAAAGCAGCAAGAAAAGGCCACCTCTCAGAGGCTTGAGTCTGACCCAGCGCTCTGCCAATCTAGCCAGTACAAGCCGCCAAGGGACAGATCTCCTCTTGATGTCGGGTCCCAGACAGGTTCATCAGAGCGAAGACGGAGGGATGCGCGCAACAGGAAGGATGCTATCCCCATATCCTCCGACCACGGAGAAAAGGCCCGACCTCGTCTCCCATCGCCACCGCCCTGGTCCCCCCGACATCGCGAAGATTACAAGACTCACCATCGTACAGATATGCCCCCACCAAAGTAGTGCGGCATCGTCATCCGCGATAACGCGGAGCAGACCCGTCATGGCGGAGAATGCAACCAAGGACACACGAGCAGGTCAGGCTATGACCCTCCGCGTCCGACAAGAAACCGTGACAGGCGTGAGGCGTCGCAGGAGGGTAACAGCAAGAAGGCTAACCCACCGCCACCTCCGCCTCCGTCACCACCAAGCAGTCACCATGGCGGAGAAGGCTCGCGTCATTCACGCAGCCCATCCCTTGACAATAAGAATAACCCGGAGCCGTACGATGCACGTTCGAGGATCGATAAGATCCACGAAGCCCGGGAAGAACCATACCTGGGACCACGTTGCTTTGGACCTGCAATACGGCCCGCAACTTACCCCAAAGGTTTCCGGATTGACAAGACCATCAAGCCCTATGACGGCACCGCCAAGCCAGCCACATGGTTGCAGGACTACGGCAACGCGGTGGAGATTGCCGGAGGCAACCCCAACATCGCCGTCAAGTACCTCCCATTAATGTTGGCGGGCACGGCCCATCAATGGATCGACTACTTGCCGGAGAAATCCATCTACAACTGGGGTCAACGTGTTCGTCCATATCACTTGAATCCTTGGACTACCACACCTTCCTTGGCACCCCCACCGCCCAAGAAGAACCCCTTCGCAAAGAAGGCTCCAGTCTACCACACCTTCCTTGGCACCCCCACCGTCCGACAACAGAAGACCTCTCTGAGGATCCTGATAGCCACTCTCCCCCTAGTTCCCCAGTACCTGCGCTGGTCGGAGGTTCCAATAACTTGGGATAGGACGGACCTCCCAGACCTCGTACCTACGGAGAACCAGTACGCCATGGTCATCAACCCCTTGATTGACGGCGTGGAGTTCACCAAGTGCATGGTGGATAGTGGAAGCAGCATCAACATCATGTACCTGGATACACTACAGAAGATGAACTTGACGGAGGCAAACCTAAGGCGGACCAACACCATCTTCCATGGCGTAGTTCCTGGTCGGGAGGCTCGGTCCCTTGGGTGCATTACACTTCAGGTTGCCTTTGGCGACGTTAACAACTACCGCTAAGAGCGCATGACCTTCGAGGTGGTCCCCTTCAAGAGCGTGTACCACGTCATATTCGGCCGCGACATATTACACACGTTCATGGCCAAGCCATGCTTCATCTACAACAAACTCAAGATACCCGAACCAAACGGTGTCATCACCGTATCCGGAAGCTTTACCAAGGCAAGGGACTGCGAGATCAATGAAGCAGCCGTTGCAGAAGCTGTCCTCTACAGCGAAGAATTCAAAGAGATCTAGAGAAAGGTCAATGACTCAGAGATGCCCGCGTCGAAGAAGCAGATCTCCGACTCCGCTCCTGTGTTCAAGGCCGCCATCGAGACCAAGCCGGTGGAACTTGTGGTAGGCGATGCCTCCAAGGTCACCGCCATTGGGACGAACCTGGATCCCAAATAGGAAAGCGCGCTCGTCGAGTTCCTCCGTGAGAATAGGGACATCTTTGCCTGGAAACCTGCCGACATGAAAGGTGTACCTAGGGAACTTTCCGAGCACAACTTAAACATTGACCCAAAATGTAAACCAGTGAAACAACCTCTACGACGCTTTGGAGATGAGAATAGACGCGCCATTGGCAAAGAGATAGCTAGGTTACTTAAGGCTAGATTTATCCAAGAAGTCCTTCACACCCAATGGGTGGCCAATCCTGTACTTGTCCCCAAAAAGGGAACCAATGAATTAAGAATGTGTGTTGATTACACCGGCTTGAACAAAGCATGTCCCAAATATCCGTTTGCTTTGCCTCGCATCGACCAAGTCATTGACTCGACGGCTGGCTCAGAGCTTTTGTGTTTTCTTGATGCATACTCAGGATACCACCAGATCAAGATGAGGAAGTCGGACCAATTGGCCACTTCATTCACTACCCCATACGGCACGTTTTTCTATGTCACGATGCCCTTTGGGCTGAAAAACGCAGGTGCTACGTACCAGCGGACAATGCAACGTTGCCTCCACGACCAAATTAGTCGGAACGTTCACGCCTATGTGGACGATATTGCGGTGATGTCTAAAAAGTCAAGTGACTTAATCTCCGACTTAAAACAAACCTTTGATAATCTCCGGAAATACAACATGATGCTTAACCCTAAGAAGTGTGTCTTCGGGGTTCTAGCCGGCAAATTGTTGGGTTTGATCGTTTCCCAATGTGGAATCGAGGTCAACCTGGAGAAAATCAAGGCCATCTTAAACATAAACCGTCCGACATGCCTAAAGGACATTCAACGACTAACAAGTTGTGTTGCAGCAGTTAGTCGGTTCGTCAGCCGACTTGGAGAGAAGGCTCTGCCGCTGTACAAGTTGCTGATGAAGGCGGACAAATTCACGTGGGCGGACGAAGCAGATGCAACATTGAAGCAGCTCAAGGAGATTCTTTCCTCAACGCCCATCCTTGCAGCACCCGAACCTGGAGAGCCCCTGTTAATCTACATGGCGGCAACCAACCGGGTAATCAGCATCGTCGTCGTGGTAGAGCGGAAGGAGCCAGGCTATGAGCACGGAGTTCAATGACCAGTTTACTATGTAAGCGAGATCTTGACGGAGTCCAAGCAGCGTTATCCGCACTACCAGAAGATATCTTATGGAGTATTCCTTGCTTCTCTAAAGCTGAGGCATTACTTTCAGGAGCACCCAATCACAGTGGTGAGCAAGACTCCACTGTCCGACATTATCAATAACAGCGACGCTATAGGAAGGGTCGCGAAGTGGGGCATTTGTGGCGCCCCGCAAAAACCACTACTAGAAAATCGCGTTGTTTTTGTGCATTGCATCATCAAGACCGCATGCTCATGTCATCATGCCACATTGCATTTGAGCATCGTCATCATCATGCATTTGTTTGCATAAAACTAATTTCGCAAAGCCTGTTTTGTTTTCTAAACGCCCCGTCGTGATTTTAAATTAAACCCCGGGTCTCCGGATATTTTAATTTGTCTACAACATAGTCGCAACTGTTTTAATTTGAACAAAAAAAATAAATATATTATAATATAAAACCCTATTTTATAAACCCCGGAGGAGACCGCCGCCCGCCAGGCCCAACGGCCCAGCTAGCAGCAGTCTACAACTCCGATAGGCCCAAAATCCAAACCCTTTTCCTACCTAGCTCCATCCTACCCACCCTGCCTCCACCTCACCCCGGCCAATCGCAAACTGCCACCTCATCCCCTCCACTTCACCTGCACCAACCACAGCGTGCCACCTCGCCGTTTTCCCCAACTCCACCCACTCCCAGCCTGCCACATCACCCCACCCCGCCGCCTACTCCCTCCCTCAAACCGCCTCCACCCTCTCTCCAAACCACCCTCCCTGTACACACACTCACCCGACCCCCACTCATCTCTCTCCTGCCTCAGCCCCACTCCCTCCGGCCCCACCACCTGCCCCTGTCCCGCTCGGCCCCACCACCTGCCCTCGCCCCGCTCCTCCTGGAGCCCACCCCGCACGCGCCTTCCTCGCGGACCAGAGACGCCGCCGCCCATGCGTTTCCACCTACCATCCCGAGCGCCTCCCTGCTTCGATCCATGGCAGTGCTGCCGCCGCCCTCGCTCCCTCCCGCGGTCGCACACCTCTCCACCCCAGCTGTCGTCCAGGCCGCTCTCCACGCCCCGAGCTCCCCATCCCGCGTCTGCCGCCGCCTCCCTCAAGCTCCGGCGCCCCCAGGCCCCACCGCCCCGGCGGCTCTCCTCCGCCACCCACCTCACGGCCTCGCCGCAGCCGCTCCTCTCTCTTCCTCCCGCTCGGCCGCGTCCTCCCCCGACCTCCACCTCCGCTCGCCATCGTGGAGCCACGAGCTTCTCTGCCTCGTCTGCTCCACTCCTTCCTCCCGGAGCCGCCACCGCCGCCCCGAGTGCACCCACCTCTCGTCTCCCTGGCGCCTCCCTCCTCCTGGCCCAGCGCCGCCGCCAGCGGGCCTCCTCCCAGGTCGCCGCCTCCCCGTCCCCGAGCTCCTCCGCCTGGCCTGCTCCGCCTCGCCGTCGACCTTGGCCTTGCCCGCGCCGTTCTGGGGCGGCGGCCCGTCGGCCTCGTCCCCGCAGGTCCCCTCCAGCGCTGCTCTCATCTCCCAGCGCACCGCCGGTCGGGCACCTCTGCTCGGCAGTGACGCGTGCCCTCCCCGAGCTCCTCCTCGCCGCCTCTGTGGTGCCGCCTGGCCGGGCCGCGGCCGCGTTCGCCTCATCTGCCCGTGCTACTGTAACGGGGGCCGCACGTCTTCTGCGTGTTTTGCTGCTGCTGAACGCTCGCAAGGTGTTCGGGACAATGCTCGGATGAGACACGGCCTTCTCGCTTTGTTCCACCCATTTGGTGAATGTCTGCTATAGTGTGTACCCAATAAAAGATTACTGCAAGCCCCTGAAGCCGACAAGTTCATCACCAAGTTCTCCTACACGGAAACCCCGATGCCAAGTTCGGCTAACGACAAGACCGACACGAGTCGAGACCCGGAAGCTATGCAAGACCACGGCACCGGACCCGAAAACCCAACCTCGACACGCCAAGTTCGCCGAGACCCCCGTACCCGAAGACCCCAGATGCGACAAGTACTTCTTCCCGGATCTGATGCCCGAGAACCCGGACGCCCAGGTCGTCGACACGGATACGCCAAGCACTTCCTCGAGAACGCCAAGTTCTTCATCCCGGACGCCAAGACCGACCTGATACGCGGGCCCGACAAGTTCGACACCAACCAGGGCGAGTCCAATGCGCCCCGACGCCACACCAAGTCCTTCTTCCTGGAACGCCAAGCTCTTCATCTTGTATCCGACCTTCGAAGACGATCCCGTCGAACCCTGAACCCTGAGACCGAATCCCAAACCACATCGAACCCCAAGATCGCCGAACCCTAATGTGTGACCCTTATCCGAGAACCCTATTTTATAATTGTCAACTATATAAATTGTTGCATATTAAATTGTCATACTCGCATGCAGATTTTCATGTGGTTTGTGGGCCTCATGCCGATTCACCTAAATTAAATATGGGGCCATATGCGGGCAAATCCAGTCTTATATTGGTCCCATTAAATTTGTGCATCGAACCGGTGATATATTTTGCCATGCTAAGACAACATTTAAATTGTGGGGTATCTAAACAACATGAACCACCTAAATATTTGTCGGGACCCCGGTTCCGCTTAATATGATCTAATTGCATTGCACCTTTGCCATGCCATACATCATACATGCATCATGCCCGATCTTTTGCCGTAGTATTAAATAGTGCATCCGGTGTTTTTTCTAGTGTTTTGCTTCTTCGCGGATAAGGCCGTTGAGTCGATGTGAGCTTCGACCCGATTTTTGGATGAACCTTCGATAATGTTTTCAGGCGAGCATCTCCCCCTTTCTACCTATCTTACTTTTATAGTATTTATTCCCTCCTGTTGATCTATTGCTATCTGTGTTGCGATGCTCTAGTTTTCGTACCCGTAGTATCCCTTGCAGCCTTATATTGCCTTGGACACCTCCTATTACCTGTTGTTTGGTAGATAGTTGGACCTGCGCGTCGTAGTCGCTTGCTCAAGTGCTGTTGCGTGTCGTCAAGTACCGCAGTTGTTGGAGTATTGCCGTGTGTTTATTGTTGGAGATGATCAAGACTTTAATTACTGTTTAACAACTAAAATTGCAGTAGGTAAATGCAGAGGCACAGGTGGGCAATAGATGTTATTTGGTTTTTAACCGTCCACTTGTGTCCCGTAGGACCCCGAGTACTTGATACCTGTTCCTTGAATATTCGCGCTATCCACATCCGGGAGGATTATGGGACCCCCCTGAGCCAGAGCTTGATTCATTCTTATTTCTTGGGGCCACAAACTAGTTTGAGGTTTTATTTACTATCCTGTACTTATGCCATGCTTTACTGCTTTATTTACGATTGTGCGAGGAGCACCTGTACTGTTTAGGTAAGCGGAGTGTTTTCGCGGTATCGACAAGCCCAGTCACATTTTCGGGTTCCCAGTCGTTTACAGCCACTGACGCAAACCTTGAGTCCGTCTCGGAGTCAGCTAACTTCGTTGCGGGTAGCTTAATGGGGTGGCCCCCTGAAATATTTCTGAATCTTGTGATTGCTTTGTCGTGAAAGCCTCGTTGGGTTTTGATTTGGTTTTTCCGAGGTTGATCGAGTGTGTGTTGCTATTTGTGCACCCCTGCAGGGTAAAACTTTCTAAAAGCCGTGTCCGCGGTTATGGACGACTTGGAGCACAGTATCTCGATCATAGACAACTATAACTAAAGTAGTGCTATAAATTTGACTTTATAATGACTAGTAATCAGCTTCACTATAATGGAATGGCTAAATAAAACTGCCAACAATTGCTTGTTTGGGTTGTCGCTTGCGACCATTGTATCTGACTAGTAAGTATTGCAACTACAATGGAATGGCTAAATAAAAGTACCAACAACTGCTGGGTTTTGGGATATCTCATGCTAATTGTATTTGACTAGTAAGTGTTGCAACTATAACGGACTGGTTAACTAAAACTGCCCACTGCTTATCTTATCAGGATGACTAGCTATACCTGACTAGTAATTGCTGCAACGATAACTGAGTAAATAAAACTGCCAACTGTGTGCGTCCCTCAGTTGACTTTCTCGGTTGGTATCGAGGGGGAACACCAGGATGGGTTTGTTTGGTGTTAGAATCAGGTTGGTTCCGAATAGGTCTTTCTTGCCCCTCTCTGATAGCCGCCAGTTGTATCGAGTCTCTATAGGTTGTTTAGTGCATGCTGCCGCTGCCGCTTCAGCCCACCATACCTATGTAGGCGAGGACCGCCGAATTCTAGTCTCGCCGTGTACTGGCCTCAGTACTGACCGCTCTCTCGTTTTCCTTTGCCCTTTGTCGGCACCCCTTTTGTTTAAGCAGGTTTTGAGGTCGGCGTCGTTAGCAGGGTTACCCTTCCGGCTTGGCCTGGGCAGGGTTATGGACGCCATTGGTTATTCTTCAGGGCTCTTAGCCCCATTTGCATCTTGTTCGTAGTCGGACGCTCTATCGTTTTCAAGGTCATTTGGATCTTTGTATAATATATCTGTATTCTTGACTCATTGAGTCGCTGTTGTATATATATATATCTGTTCTGTGGGTCCCATCGAGGACTGTTGTGTAATGTTATTACTTCGTTTTCCACCCGCACGCAAGTGCCTGGTGGGCACCTTTGAATCGTTTCTATGCGGGTTTGGCGGGAAGCGCTGAAACTTGCATAGGGCCGATTCTGAGGGTGTTACAGAGTGGTATCAGAGCTCAGCAGTTGCGATACCCCACAAGTCCAGCCTGTAGGATAACCTAGCTAACGGCCGAAGTAGAGTGTCAAAACTATTTTTGCAAAATCGGTTGGATAGTTCTGATTAGGTCTGATTTTACTCCTTACCCCTCTGCTGCTCTCCTCTCAGCTCTACGTGTTTTGAATCCGCTCTCTTCTCTCTCTTCGAGTCCAGGATTTCTCGTGGTTGCGTTCCGTCGTACCTTCAGGGTTTCGCTTCCTCCTCTGATAACGGTGTTCTACCATCCGGTGTTCATGCTGTCTGAGGAATCCGTCTACTGTGGTACCATTCTTTGTTCCTTGTTTGAGTCTTCCGGTGTTTTCCGACGCGACGACATCATCTACGCCAGATCCGATGTAGAGTCTGCATCACTCCTTTGTTTCTGAACCTCGTTTGTCGAGATCTACAATCTGAATTCTGAGAGTTGGTTGCATAATTTCCTATTCATGTGCAGGGTAATGCTTTGGGTGCGCGATGGACTGATCACCATCCGACTACTCTTATCATTCGCTTTTGCACCTTGAATGGTGAATCATTGCAGCTATACTCCTTCCGTGGAAGTTAGAGGTGGCCTTATCTTTTGATACCTCTACCTTCGTCCTTTGTTTCTCCGGAGTGTTCTCTTGACGAACGTGAGCACTGACCTTTGTTGGTGGTGTCGCCGATTTCAAGATGGAGAAGGAATCATTGTTAGTGGTGTCGCGATGATCTACCCGAAGCGAGAAGACGCAGATCGCCGACCTTCCTTCCGGTACCATGAGGCGGATCTCGAGGGCGAGATCCATTGTTAGTGGTGTCGAATTGTGGCGCCCCGCAAAAACCACTACTAGAAAATCGCGTTGTTTTTGTGCATTGCATCATCAAGACCGCATGCTCATGTCATCGTGCCACATTGCATTTGAGCATCGTCATCATCATGCATTTGTTTGCATAAAACTAATTTCGAAAAGCCTGTTTTGTTTTCTAAACGCCCCGTCGTGATTTTAAATTAAACCCCGGGTCTCCGGAAATTTTAATTTGTCTACAACATAGCCGCAACTGTTTTAATTTGAACAAAACAAAATAAATATATTATAATATAAAACCCTATTTTATAAACCCCTGAGGAGACCGCCGCCCGCCAGGCCCAACGGCCCAGCTAGCAGCAGTCTACAACTCCGATAGGCCCAAAATCCAAACCCTTTTCCTACCTAGCTCCATCCTACCCACCCTGCCTCCACCTCACCCCGGCCAATCGCAAACTGCCACCTCATCCCCTCCACTTCACCTGCACCAACCACAGCGTGCCACCTCGCCGTTTTCCCCAACTCCACCCACTCCCAGCCTGCCACATCACCCCACCCCGCCGCCTACTCCCTCCCTCAAACCGCCTCCACCCTCTCTCCAAACCACCCTCCCTGTACACACACTCACCCGATCCCCACTCATCTCTCTCCTGCCTCAGCCCCACTCCCTCCGGCCCCACCACCTGCCCCTGTCCCGCTCGGCCCCACCACCTGCCCTCGCCCCGCTCCTCCTGGAGCCCACCCCGCACGCGCCTTCCTCGCGGACCAGAGACGCCGCCGCCCACGCGTTTCCACCTACCATCCCGAGCGCCTCCCTGCTTCGATCCATGGCAGTGCTGCCGCCGCCCTCGCTCCCTCCTGCGGCCGCACACCTCTCCACCCCGGCTGCCGTCCAGGCCGCTCTCCACGCCCCGAGCTCCCCATCCCGCGTCTGCCGCCGCCTCCCTCAAGCTCCGGCGCCCCCAGGCCCCACCGCCCCGGCGGCTCTCCTCCGCCACCCACCTCACGGCCTCGCCGTGGCCGCTCCTCCCTCTTCCTCCCGCTCGGCCGCGTCCTCCCCCGACCTCCACCTCCGCTCGCCATCGTGGAGCCACGAGCTTCTCTGCCTCGTCTGCTCCACTCCTTCCTCCCGGAGCCGCCACCGCCGCCCCGAGTGCACCCACCTCTCGTCTCCCTGGCGCCTCCCTCCTCCTGGCCCAGTGCCGCCGCCAGCGGGCCTCCTCCCAGGTCGCCGCCTCCCCGTCCCCGAGCTCCTCCGCCTGGCTTGCTCCGCCTCGCCGTCGACCTTGGCCTTGCCCGCGCCGTTCTGGGTCGGCGGCCCGTCGGCCTCGTCCCCGCAGGTCCCCTCCAGCGCTGCTCTCATCTCCCAGCGCACCGCCGGCCGGGCACCTCTGCTCGGCAGTGACGCGTGCCCTCCCCGAGCTCCTCCTCGCCACCTCTGTGGTGCCGCCTAGCCGGGCCGCGGCCGCGTTCGCCTCATCTGCCCGTGCTACTGTACCGGGGGCCGCACGTCTTCTGCGTGTTTTGCTGCTGCTGAACGCTCGCAAGGTGTTCGGGACAATGCTCGGACGAGACACGGCCTTCTCGCTTTGTTCCACCCATTTGGTGAATGTCTGCTATAGTGTGTACCCAATAAAAGATTACTGCAAGCCCCTGAAGCCGACAAGTTCATCACCAAGTTCTCCTACACGGAAACCCCGATACCAAGTTCGGCTAACGACAAGACCGACACGAGTCGAGACCCGGAAGCTATGCAAGACCACGGCACCGGACCCAAAAACCCAACCTCGACACGCCAAGTTCGCCGAGACCCCCGTACCCGAAGACCCCAGATGCGACAAGTACTTCTTCCCGGATCTGATGCCCGAGAACCCGGACGCCCAGGTCGTCGACACGGATACGCCAAGCACTTCCTCGAGAACGCCAAGTTCTTCATCCCGGACGCCAAGACCGACCTGATACGCGGGCCCGACAAGTTCGACACCAACCAGGGCGAGTCCGATGCGCCCCGACGCCACACCAAGTCCTTCTTCCCGGAACGCCAAGCTCTTCATCTTGTATCCGACCTTCGAAGACGATCCCGTCGAACCCTGAACCCTGAGACCGAACCCCAAACCACATCGAACCCCAAGATCGCCGAACCCTAATGTGTGACCCTTATCCGAGAACCCTATTTTATAATTGTCAACTATATAAATTGTTGCATATTAAATTGTCATACTCGCATGCAGATTGTCATGTGGTTTGGGGGCCTCATGCCGATTCACCTAAATTAAATATGGGGCCATATGCGGGCAAATCTAGTCTTATATTGGTCCCATTTAAATTTGTGCATCGAACCGGTGATATATTTTGCCATGCTAAGACAACATTTAAATTGTGGGGTATCTAAACAACATGAACCACCTAAATATTTGTCGGGACCCCGGTTCCGCTTAATATGATCTAATTGCATTGCACCTTTGCCATGCCATACATCATACATGCATCATGCCCGATCTTTTGCCGTAGTATTAAATAGTGCATCCGGTGTTTTTTCTAGTGTTTTGCTTCTTCGCGGATAAGGCCGTTGAGTCGATGTGAGCTTCGACCCGATTTTCGGATGAACCTTCGACAATGTTTTCAGGCGAGCATCTCCCCCTTTCTACCTATCTTACTTTTATAGTATTTATTCCCTCCTGTTGATCTATTGCTATCTGTGTTGCGATGCTCTAGTTTTCGTACCCGTGGTATCCCTTGCAGCCTTATATTGCCTTGGACACCTCCTATTACCTGTTGTTTGGTAGATAGTTGGACCTGCGCGTCGTAGTCGCTTGCTCAAGTGCTGTTGCGTGTCGTCAAGTACCGCAGTTGTTGGAGTATTGCCGTGTGTTTATTGTTGGAGATGATCAAGACTTTAATTACTGTTTAACAACTAAAATTGAAGTAGGTAAATGCAGAGGCACAGGTGGGCAATAGATGTTATTTGGTTTTTAATCGTCCACTTGTGTCCCGTAGGACCCCGAGTACTTGATACCTATTCCTTGAATATTCGCGCTATCCACATTCGGGAGGATTATGGGACCCCCCTGAGCCAGAGCTTGATTCATTCTTATTTCTTGGGGCCACAAACTAGTTTGAGGTTTTATTTACTATCCTGTACTTATGCCATGCTTTACTGCTTTATTTACGATTGTGCGAGGAGCACCTGTACTGTTTAGGTAAGCGGAGTGTTTTCGCGGTATCGACAAGCCCAGTCACATTTTCGGGTTCCCAGTCGTTTACAGCCACTGACGCAAACCTTGAGTCCGTCTCGGAGTCAGCTAACTTCGTTGCGGGTAGCTTAATGGGGTGGCCCCCTGAAATATTTCTGAATCTTGTGATTGCTTTGTCGTGAAAGCCTCGTTGGGTTTTGATTTGGTTTTTCCGAGGTTGATCGAGTGTGTGTTGCTATTTGTGGACCCCTGCAGGGTAAAACTTTCTGAAAGCCGTGTCCGCGGTTATGGACGACTTGGAGCACAGTATCTCGATCATAGACAACTATAACTAAAGGAGTGCTATAAATTTGACTTTATAATGACTAGTAATCAGCTTCACTATAATGGAATGGCTAAATAAAACTGCCAACAATTGCTTGTTTGGGTTCTCGCTTGTGACCATTGTATCTGACTAGTAAGTATTGCAACTACAATGGAATGGCTAAATAAAAGTACCAACAACTGCTGGGTTTTGGGATATCTCATGCTAATTGTATTTGACTAGTAAGTGTTGCAACTACAACGGACTGGTTAACTAAAACTGCCCACTGCTTATCTTATCAGGATGACTAGCTATACCTGACTAGTAATTGCTGCAACGATAACTGAGTAAATAAAACTGCCAACTGTGTGCGTCCCTCGGTTGACTTTCTCGGTTGGTATCGAGGGGGAACACCAGGATGGGTTTGTTTGGTGTTAGAATCAGGTTGGTTCCGAATAGGTCTTTCTTGCCCCTCTCTGATAGCCGCCAGTTGTATCGAGTCTCTATAGGTTGTTTAGTGCATGCTGCCGCTGCCGCTTCAGCCCACCATACCTATGTAGGCGAGGACCGCCGAATTCTAGTCTCGCCGTGTACTGGCCTCAGTACTGACCGCTCTCTCGTTTTCCTTTGCCCTTTGTCGGCACCCCTTTTGTTTAAGCAGGTTTTGAGGTCGACATCGTTAGCAGGGTTACCCTTCTGGCTTGGCCTGGGCAGGGTTATGGACGCCATTGGTTATTCTTCAGGGCTCTTAGCCCCATTTGCATCTTGTCCGTAGTCGGACGCTCTATCGTTTTCAAGGTGATTTGGATCTTTCTATATTATATCTGTATTCTTGACTCATTGAGTCGTTGTTGTATATATATCTGTTCTGTGGGTCCCATCGAGGACTGTTGTGTAATGTTATTACTTCGTTTTCCACCCGCACGCAAGTGCCTGGTGGGCACCTTTGAATCGTTTCTATGCGGGTTTGGCGGGAAGCGCTGAAACTTGCATAGGGCCGATTCTGAGGGTGTTATAGCATTAAACTCGCCGCCTGAGAGATCACCTACAAGAGACGCGACGCTATCAAGTCACAAGCCTTGGCGGATTTTGTTGCAGATTGGACGGAGATGCCAGATGCTACTCCGTTGCCGGAGCCAGAGTACTGGGTGATGCACTTTGACGGATCAAAGATGCTCAAGGGCTCGGGGGCTAGTGTATTGCTACAGTCACCAACAGGAGACAAGCTACACTACATTCTGCAGATCCACTTCGAGGCTACAAACAACATGCCGGAGTATGAAGCACTCATTCACGGATTGCGGGTAGCCAAGGATATTGGCATCAAGCGCATAGTTTGCTGTGGAGATTCCGACTTGGTTGCCCAGCAGGTGGCTGGCACCTGGAATGCGTGGAACCCTATGATGGAGGCATATCGAGACGAAGTGGACGAGATAGCCAAGAGCTTCTTGGGCTACGAAGTCAAGTATGTACCTAGGGAACAAAACGAGGCGGCTGATCTACTGTCTAAGCTTGGATCAGGGCGCAAGCAAATTCCGCCAGGATTTTTCCTAGAGCACCTGCGCACACCATATGTGAAGGGAGCCGACATCGACAACCCGGATAGAGCTAACTCTTTCGTCCACATGGTGACTAAGGTCCCTCCGGCTTGGACAAAACCGTTCATGGAATATCTCGAACACGGAACTTTGCGCGACGACAAAGTCGAAAGACGGCAATAGTATGGCGAGCAAAGGGTTATACCATAATCAATGGGCAACTCTACAAAAGGAGCACTAATGGTGTATACCTAAAGTGTGTTTCCCAGCTAGAAGGTATGGAAATCCTATGCGAAATCCATCTCGGAGATTGCGGGCATCACGCCGCTCCTCGATCGTTGGTCGTGAAATCCTTCCGGCAAGGATTCTACTGGCTGACCGCGAAGGCGGACACCGACAAGCTGGTTGAGACATGCATGGGATGCCAGTATTATGCTCAACAACCACATGTTCTTGCTGAAGAACTGCAAACAATACCAATAACTTGGCCGTTTGCAGTCTAGGGGCTAGACATGGTGGGACCATTACAAACGGCACCCTGTGGGTTTACGCATCTGCTTGTAGCAGTTGATAAATTCACTAAATGGATAGAAGCTAAACCCATTAGAAAGCTTGATGGGGCAACTGCCCTCAGGTTTGTCCGGGATCTAGTGGTGAGATTTGGTCTCCCACATAGCATTATCACCGACAACGGCAGCAACTTGTCACTCGGAGAAGTGGAGGCTTATTGCTGGGAGAAAGGCATCCAACTTGACCTTGCATCTGTGGCACACCCACAATCCAATGGTCAGGTTGAGCGAGCCAATGGATTAATTCTGCAGGGAATCAAGCCACGTCTTGAGGCACCGCTACATAGAGCAGCTAGAGCCTGGGCGGAAGAATTGACATCTGTGATGTGGAGTTTACGAACTACACCCAACAGATCCACCGGCTACACCCCTTACTTCATGGTATATGGAGCAGAAGCCATCCTGCCTTCCGACATACTTCACGATGCACCAAGAGTTGCTGCTTATGACGAAGATGACGTTGAAGAATCCAGACGCCTAGATGTGGACCTTCTCGAGGAGGAGCGTGTTTTGGCATGCCAAAGATCCGCCATCTACCAGCAGAAGCTACGCAGCTACCATAGTCGCCGCGTCTGGTATCGCTCGTTTAAAGAGGGGGATTTGGTGCTCCGACTTAAGCAGAAGAAGTCACACAAATTATCCCCGCCATGGGAAGGAGCATTCATCATAAGCAAGGCGCTACTCAATGGGTCTTACTACCTCGTTGACAATCGTGAATTGAAGGATAGACCCAACGAGGATCATAAGCGTAAGCGACGTGACCCGGATGATGACTACCCGGAGCTTGATCGGCCATGGAACATAGCACAACTATGTCCTTTCTACACTTAGCATTTTTTATCTAATTGTGTACCTATTATATGATCAATGAAATAAAGCTCTCTGGTTCACTCATATTTCTGAGTCTTTTACCTCCTTTAGTGTTCATTTTTGGATCATGTAAAACCTTTATGCACAAGCTTTGCATTTGCTCTTGTGAAAATTCTGCCTACGGGCGTTAACTTAAGTTTTCTGGTCTACACGTTCTTTGTTGTTTTTATGTGGATTCTGGAGTAGTGACTTTCGACACTTATTGTCGGCGATTTTTTGCTCAGGTTATTGACGGTGCCATTGGGCATCATCACCTAAGCACATGGTTCTGACAATGAGTCTTCCGACTCACGAAAAGTCAAGCATAAGAACCAAAGTAATGGATAAGCCAGCACTTGCTTAAAAAATATATACATGCTGGAAACTAGTTCTTAAGCAGCAGGAAATAACAACCATTGTTTTCCGCCTTAAGTTACATCAACAAGTTTTTTCCGCATATACACCAAAGGTGAAACAAATATTACAAAGTTGTTTTTCACTCCTTTGGTGCAGGTGACTTGGAGGCAGCATCGTCACCAGCCGGAGAATCACCCTCGAAGTTGGCACTATGGTGGGACTCGGAGGAATATTGGTTGCCGCTGTCAATGACGTTCATGGGCACGAAGACATCGATGTTGATTTTATTATGCGCATCATCTTGGCATCATCATGCATATCTTGCCTGAAAATATTTTCACAAAAACCATATTTTGTTTTCTATATTATATCTTCTCTTTTATTCAAGTGATACTTCTTGATATTTTAATCGTAAGAATCTATTTACAAAATGTTTTCTAGATATATATATAAAAGGAAAACAAATACTAATTTAAATAAATAATAATGATAAAAACTAAAACCTAAACCGGCCAGGCCCAAAGGCCCAGCCGGCTGGACACAACCCAGACAAAACCCTAGTACTACCCTACCTAATCCCTCCTCTAGTCCCAGCCGCCGCCACCCCCGGTTCAATTCATCTCGTCGCCACACCCGCACCCTTCCCATGCTGTACACGCACACAGTTCTCGGCACGCCTGCAATCAGGCCCCACCACACCCCGGCCTCCCTGATCCTGAACACCACCCCGAACCCACCTTCCCCACCCCGTACGCGATCTCCTCCCGCCGTCCTTCTCGCGTCTACCACCGCCAGCGAGCCCCATGGCCGCTCCCTCCTCCTCGAGCCGTTCTCCTCCCCGCCAAGCTCGCCACCTTGGTCACCCGTCTGCGCCGTTCCCCCTAGAACTCCACCGCCGTGCGTGGCCACTCCCCTCCTTGGTGGCAGACGCTTCCCCTGCCGTCGTCGTGCCTCCTCCTCACCGGGGAGCTTCTCCGGCCACCGTCCGCGTCCGCCCCTGCCTCTGCAAGCACTCGGCCGCCACCTCCCCTTGCCCCAGAGCCGAGCGCCTCCTCGGCAGCAAGCCCCGCGACCCTGGCTGCCGCCTCCCCCTTCCGGCACCCTCTGCAGCATCACCCATGCGTGTCGGCCACCACCGCCCCGAGTCCTCTGCCCCAGCGCGTTCGCTGGCCCGGCCTCCTCCCGGTGCTCTCCTCCGGCCCTCGACCAGACCATGCAGCCTCGTCCCCTGCCTCGCGCCTCATTTCCGTGCGTCGACCGAGCGTCGTGTCGCCACCATCGGTCCTTCCAGTAGCACGGGCTGCTGCTCTTTGCCCATGGTGCAGGACCAAGCCTCCACCGTGGTTTGAGCCATTTCAGGTTGCCGCCGTGTTCATTTTTTTTACCTTGTGGCCTTCTGTCTTGCTTGCTGTATGTGCGCTTGCGTGAGGCTATGAGGATGATGTGCCAATGTGAAGTTTTTTTTACGCGGTGAAGATGATGCAGAATTGGCACCACATATATGAACCCGTTTGATGCCAATTGTCGTGTGCGTCGCTGGCAGCGAACCCTAAGATCACCGTCATGGAATCCAAGGGCCTCTTCACGGAACGCCAAGATCGCCCACACGGAGACCGATCCATCAGAACTCCAAGTGCTCCTCCCTAGAGTCCGAAGTTCCGAAGGCCGATCTCGTCGACCCCCGAAGACCGATCCCGGCGTCCGAGACCCCGAGGCCAAACCCTCCAACCCCAAAATCACCGAGTTCCTCAAGTGTGACCCCTTTTCGTGACCCTTATATTTTTATAATATATAAATATACTTGTTGCATATCAATTGTCATGTTTGCATACATAATTTTGGTTGTTTGGGGGCCTTATGCCGATTCACCTCATAATTAAATATGGAGCCTATATACGGGCGAATCTAGTCTAATATTGGCCCCATTTAAATTTGTGTAGCGAACCAAGTGCTATATTTTGCCTTGTTAATACAACATTTAAAATGCGGGGTATCTAAACAACATGAACCATCTAAATAAATATCGGGACCCTGGTTTCATTTAATATTGCCTAATCGCATCGCATCTTTGCCATGTCATACATCATATATGCATCATGCCTGATCTTCTGTCGTAGTATTAAATAGTGCATCTGTTGTTTCTTCTAGTGTTTTGCTTCTTCATGAATTAGGCCGATGAGTTGATGCGAGTGTCGACCCGATCTTCGGATGAACCTTCGGCAATGTTTTCCAGGCGAGCATTCTCCCCCTTACTACCTATTTTACTTTATAGTCTTTATTTCCTCCTGTTGATCTATTGCTATCTGTGTTGCGATGCTCTAGTTTTCGTACCTGTGATATCCCTTGCAGCCTTATATTTCCTTGGACACATCCTATTACCTATTGTTTGGTAGACAGTTGGACTTGCGTGTCGTAGTCGCTTGCTCAAGTGCGGTTGCGTGTCGTCAAGTACCACAGTTGTTGGAGTAATGCCACATGTTTAATGTTGGAGATGATCATGGCTTTAATTATCGTTTAATAACTAAAATTGAAAGTAGGTAAATAATGCAGAGGCACAGGTGGGCAATAGATGTTATTTGGTTTTTAACCGTCCACTTGTGTCCCGTAGACCCCGAGTACTTGATACCTGTTCTTTGAATATTCGCACTATCCGCATGTGGGACCATGAATCCCCCTAGCCAGAGCTTGAGTCATATCTTATTTCTTGGGGCCACAAGTAGTTTGGGGCTTTATTACTATCCTGTACTTATGCCATGCTTTACTGCTTTATTATGATTGCGCGTGGAGTGCATGTACTGTTTTGGAACCCCGTGCCATATTTTCGCGGTATCGACAAGCCCAGTCACATTTTTGGGTTCCCAGTCGTTTACAACCGTTGTCACAAATCTCTGGGTCCGTCTCGGAGCCGGGTAGCTTGGTGGGGTGGCCCCTTGAAATTTATATGAATCTTGCAATTGCTCTGTCGTGATGCCTCGTTGGGTTTCATTTGGTTTTTCTCGAGGTTGATCGTGCGTGTGTTGCTATTTGTGCCCCCCTGCAGGGTAAAACTTTCTGAAAGCCGTGTCCGCGGTTATGGACGACTTGGAGCACAGTATCTCGATCATAGACAACTATAACTAAAGGAGTGCTATAAATTTGACTTTATGATGACTAGTAATCAGCTTCACTATAATGGAATGGCTAAATAAAAGTGCCAACTATTGCTGGTTTGGGTTGTCACCTGTTACCATTGTATCTGACTAGTAAGTATTGCAACTACAATGGAATGGCTAAATAAAAGTACCAACAACTGCTGGGTTTTGGGATGCCTCATGCTATATGTATCTGACTAGTAAGTACTACAACTACAACGGAATGGTTAACTAAAACTGCCCACTGCTTATTATATCAGGATGACTCATGCTATCTATATCTGACTAGTAATTGCCGCAACTATAACGGAATGAATAAAACGGCCAACCTTGTGAGTTCCTCGGTTGACTTCCTCGTTTGGTCTCGAGGGGGAAATACCAGGATGGGTATGCTTGGTGATAGTTTTAGGTTGGATCCGAATAGGTATTTCTTATCCCTATCTGATAGCCGCCAGTTGTATTGAGTCTCTATAGGTTGTTTAGTGCATGCTACGCTGCCGCTTCAGTCCACCATACCTATGTAGGCGAGGACCGCCGAATTCTAGTCTCGCCATGTAATGGCCTCAGTACTGACCGCTCTCTTTTTCCTTTGCCCTTTGTCGGCACCCCTTTTGTTTAAGCAGGTTTTGAGATCGACGTCGTTAGCAGGGTTACCCTTCCGGCTTGGCCTGGGTAGGGTTATGGACACCATTGGTTATTCTTCAAGGCTCTTAGCCCAATTTGCATCTTGTCTGTACTCGGACGCTGTATCATTTCCAAGATGATTTGGATCTTTGTATTGTATATCTGTATTCTTGACTCTTTGAGTCATTGTTGTATATATCTGTTCTATGGTTCCATCGTGGACTATTGTGTAATGATATTACTTCGTTTTCCACCCGCACGCAAGTGCCTGGTGGTCACCTCTGAATCGTTTCTATGCAGGTTTGGTGAGAGACGCTAAAACTTGCATCGGACCGATTCTGATGGTGTTACAATTTTGCTCATCGGCAGCTCGCTTCTGATCTTTTAAGATCGCGATCTCCTCTTTCAAGCGGTTGATTTCCTCGGTGGCGGAGTCCTGCGGGGCCTTCATCGATTCCTCATGCATTTTCAGCATGTCTTTCCTCTCCTGCTTAAGAATCTTGTTTTTGCTATCCAGCTCTTGAATGTGCTTGGATTGCTCGACAATATTCTTGGCCTTGGCGATGGTTTCTGCAAGTCGGAGAAAGTAAAGTACACAGTGAGTACTCGGAGAATATGGGCACAAAACCAAGTCGGAATGCGCATTAGAAAACAGACGCTTGCTCTTGGTGATCTGTTCCTTCAAGAAGGCAGTTTTACCCTTTTCAGCTTCTAGATCTGCACACATCTTCTGGTACTTGTCATTGGCCATACCCCTGCGAGCATTCTCGTTCTGTGGAAAAAAGAACAAAGTTAAAACATTGTTTAGTCTGCTTGGAGCATCTAGTCGAAAGTTTTCCATCTAGACGCTCGGGGACTACAGCGAGAGTTTTTGACTTAACAATATGCTTAGCTTTCTTTAAGCTTCTAGTCAGAACTAATTCAGTTACAACTAGAAGCTTGGGGATACAATATAAAGTTTTTAACTCGGACATATGCTTAGCTTTCTTTAAGCATCTAGTCGGAACTAATTCAGTTGTAACTATAAGCTTGGGGGCTACCGTATTAAAATTTATAAACACTACATATGCTACTCTTAAAGCATCTAGTCGGAATAATTCATTCCATCTAAATGTTTGGGGGCTACAGTGAGAGTTTTTTCTAACTTAGTCACTCTTAGAGCATATAGATGCAAAAACCTATCGTTTTCCGTCTACATCCTCGGGGGCTACAGTGGGATACTCATATGAAAAGAAAAAGGAAAAAATAAAACTTACAAGTGCAATGATCTAGAGGTTTGTAGCACTCTCGGCCAGTAGCTTGCCAAAGGATTCGCTGTTTCCTTGCAAGATTTCTGCTTGACGGAGAAGCTCCTCTAGACCGCATGTCGAAGAGGTCGGCGCCGCACCAGGGACCAAGGCAGTGCTACCCGGTGTAAGTACCGGATAAACTATCTTCGGATAGACTATGGTTTTTTGGGGTGCGGGGGCGCCGCCAACGGCAGAAGTACCAGCTTCCACCACCGCCTTGCCGCCACTGATGGCATCCTTAGCCGGAGCTTCAGCCATTTGTTGGGCGGTACTTTCCTGCGTCGCCTGCTCGCCGACGACTGCAACCTCGGTAGAAGCACCTGAGTCCACTTACATGATGGAAGGGCCAGATGCCTCCTTAGCTTGTGAGCTCGTCGGGGCAGACGAGGGCTTGACGGCAGGAGTAGTAGGGGCGATGGCGGGGAAGGCGTCGCGATGCAGCATGTCCTTGATATTTCGAGAAGCCCCTGATGTTTTGGAGGTATTCTTGAGGCTGGTCGTGGCTTTCTTCCTGAAACGTGCAAAACGCATAAGTACAGGAGCAATACAGATAAATAGACGAATGTCGGAAAATGAGAAGCTTACACAATTGGGGGTGCTTTGGCAAAGGGGATCCCAGTCATTCTTCTCTTTTCCGCCTCCAAGACGACGGTAGTCTTTTTGAAGGCTCCACCCTCCGTCTTCTTCTTCTTGCCTCCGTCGGCAGCGTCAGAGGTGGAGCTCTTCCGCTTTCGCGCCAACGGAACCTCGTCGTCGGACACGACCGTGACTTCCTTCATCTTTGGATCATAGATTTGAGGAGCCATGCTCATCTCATCTATGTCGCTAAGCTGTTAAGTAAGAAATCACCGTGTTAGATAAGATGATATTTGCAAGACGGAAGAACTGGAGTATATGTCGAACACGGAAAATAAATACTTACCTTTGGGCACTTGCCATCTACGAACATGTCGTAGGTGATGGTGAAGCCACACTTCTTATCCTTCACCTTGACGATGTCCTTAAGGCGGAGCTTGACGGAGTCGCTCGAGAAGTTGTCCACGGAGATGCGGAGACTATCCCTTCTGTCGCTGGTATACTCGTGCAAGAGCTTCGCGCGGTGCTGCAGAGGTTGGATTCGCCTGATGAACCAACACATGGCTAGGTCCAAGCCGGTCAAACCCATCTCTACAAACCATTCGATCCTCCTTATCGCGCGAGAAGCGTCGAGGTCGGAGGGAAGGGAGGCCTGGGATCTCCATGACGAGGCTTTAGCGGCGGCTCCGTCCACGAAGTCCGGGTACGTAACTTGTCGGCCAGCCAGCGGGATGTCTGGGTCGTAAAAGTACGTCCATTGCCAATTCTTGCAGGACTCGTGGCCGACGATATCGGGGAACCGCCGGCCAGGTCGAATCTTGAAGCTTATGGTGCCACAGTTCCTAAGCTCTTCCTTGCTATGTCCGGCTTCACGTTTGACGGTGAAGAAGTACACAAAAAGGTCTAACCTAGGCCGTATCCCTAAGTATCCCTCGCAAAGTGCCGCGTAGTTGCTAAGCGCTAAGATACTATTGGGGGAAAGGTTCTGGGGCTGGACTCTAAAATGGTTCAAGACGGAGAGGAAGAAGTTGGAGATGGGCAGGGAGACGCCGCGTACCAGTTGAGCTTTGAGGTACACCTTTTCTCCGGCTTGGGGAGAAGGTGTCACCTCGCCGGCCGGCGCCGTCCGCCAGGCAAGTCCCTCCGTCGCGGGGTGGTAGCCTTCAGCGACCATCTCTTGGATATCATGGTCTGTGATATCCGAGCCGCGCCAGTCGCCCTTATGCGAGTCTGGTTCTTCCTCCAGTGGCTCTAGCGTCGCCAAATTTAGGTCGCCGCCGGTGGACTCGATCACCGCCGACGCAGGGATGACCAAACCTTCTGGGGGCACGACGACGAAGCTCGCCGGCTTCACCGCGGCTTCGCTCGACGCCGCCATTGATGGAGAAGTGCTGCTGCTAGCCATGGAGTGAAGATTGGGTGCGACTGGTGCAGATTGGAGCTAGGGTTTTTTCGAGAGTTCTCGCGGAGAGCTCGAGGAGGCACGCGACTGGAGGAAGAAGATGATGCGAGGAGAATGAGGTAAAAAGTGGAAATTTCCCCACGGTTACTATTTATCATCCTCGGCGTCAAGATTCGTGTAGCTTGATCGGATGGTTGCCGCGTAGACGACGTGTTCGCGAACGTGCGCGGAAATTTCGCCACGTCTCCAACCGTCGCCGCCATCGTATCGCTCGCGCGGGAAAATTGGACATGACTGCGTTCTCTACATGTGTGAGTTACGAGGCGTCGCTGACCTAAGCCTACGTCGTCCTAGCTGGCATGGGTAGATGAGCCGTCACATCGAAGATTCCGACATAGACGGATCTAATCTGACTATGGAAGAGTACGATGGAAGATTCAACTTTCTCCGACTTACAAGTTGAAGACGAAGAAAACTTTGCAGGGTTCTTTGGAGGACTACAAGATATTGCTTGACGATTTGCTGACATCCTACTAGACGGAGCATTCATTTGAAGAGGCAAGACGGCGCAAGATCTCGGAGTTCTCCAGGGGCTACTGTTGGGGATATGCTATATGGGTATCCTCATAGCATGTCACTTATCCGGATAACCCGGGTGGCCCATAGTCGGTAGCATGGCCTATGGCCTGCTGGGCGGCCTAGTTAGATGGATCCAGAAGGGAGGCCCATGCCGGATAAAGAAAGGCTACGGTGAAGTCACAAACGTACCCGGAGCCTTAGAGTGCAAGATACACAAGACTAGTAATAGACGGTGTAGAACTCTGTAACCTGTCCGGCTAGGACTTTTCCCTGTAACCCTAGGACCCGGCGACTATATAAGTCGGGCCCATGGGAGCCTTTAGGGCACGATCATAGACAATCTCAGACAACCTCGCACAGCGAACCTATCTCTGTAACTCGGCGTATTGCCCTTATAGTGATTTATAGCAGGAGTAGGATTCCGCCATCGTTGTGGGATCTGAACCTGGGTAAGCTGTGTTGCCTTGTACCCGTCAACCATCCGCCTTACCCCACGTCTCTAAACACGCACTGTGAGGACCCCCTCCATGGCGTACTCGTCGGCAATACCACGACAGAGGTTGTGGCAAGAACACTGCTGGTGTAAACTGGCGATGTCGGGAGAGATGACGGCGGCAAGAGGAAGAGCATAGGAAGAGGGGCTTCGGGGAAAGTCTCTACAGATCAGCGGCGTAAAGAGATCGCCAAGCGCGGGGGGATAGGAACCGGCGGCGGCAGTATGTTTGCCCGTCTCATATCTCATCGGGTGAGAGGAGGCATCAGTTTTTTCTCTAACTAGTGGACGGGCCGCAGTCAATATTGATGGGCTTCTAAACGTGGGAAGTGAAAACATGCGACGGTCTACACGTCGTCTCATAGGACGTCTCTAGGTGCTATTTGGTTTCGAATTTTCTAGACGAGTATGAAAGTGTCTTAGGTAGAACGTCTCTACGTTCTTGTAGTGGATCCAAATTAATGTTTTTAGATTTTTTTAGATGATTTGGATCGGAGAGGAAGTAGCATATTTTTTATAATATTATAGCAAAAATATAGAACAGTTGTAGAAAAAAATATATGTAGCAAATCCCTTTGGCCGCAGCAAAATCCCCAAATGCAACCCTCTCGCCGTCGGTAGCGTTGTTGGGCATCGTCAATAGCAACTTTGTTCACCATCAATAGCTATGTCCTCCGTCTTTGTAGAAATACTGGCACCCGTCGGCAGCAAAAAAAATTGCGTTACTATAGCACGACAATGTCACAATTGTAGCAAAAAATAAATACCATTTTAGCATTGTTACGGTAACTTTTTCCATGGTAGCATCCCATCGCCGTCCATGACTAGCACCTCAGAAAAAAAAAAGAGAGGGGAGTAGAGGAAGCTCACCCAGGTAGTTGACACAGGGGAGCCGGGACCAGCCAGAACTACCACCGCATCAATTGCAAGAGGCCATGACTAGTCCACGGTGGAGATCGTTGCTAGCAGAAGGAAGCACATGCTCCTCGGGAGAAAGGACTTGGGAGGAAGAAGGACAGGGGAGCTCCTCAGGGAGAGAGGTTCTCCGGGCGATGGGGCGGCGAGGCAAGAGAGTACTGGGGGCGACGGGACGGTGAGGCAGGCGAGCTGCGGGCGGCAGGGAAAGCTTTGGGGATTCGTTGGGACAAGGGAAAGATCAGAGGATAGGGATAGACTGTGACGTGGGAGGGCACCCACGTTCACGCGTCCCACGAGTGCGACCCGGACGATGGGCAACACGTGATCCCCCCCGGGTGGTGTGTGTGTGGGGGGGGGGGGCCGATATCATTTTCCTTTTCCAAATCACACTGGAACCACTGCTATCGCGCTCAGGTCCTTGACCCAGTCAAACCTAGTCAACTCTCAGTCAAATCTGATTTTAAATTCAAATTCAAACTATATTGGCTCATATCTTTCAAAATAATTTGAATTTGACAAAAAATTCAAAACTAAAAGTGTTTGAAATAATTCATAGATATAAAATTTATTTTTAATAATGATTATTCTAAGTAGTCAAACTATTAAACATTTCCCCTTTTCTATTTAAATTGCATTAAATCATATATTTTAAATTGTAATTTAAAATGAAACAAATGATATGTCTAAATTGATCGAAAAAATGAGGCAAATCCAAATCTGACATACATATATTCTTTTGCAGCATGCATCATTCCTTTTTAAATGTTATGCAAGCAAAACCCTAAGTAAATGTGGCCATTTAATTTTATATTGCCATGTTTTTGTTTGTTGGTCACTTAAAGTTGATACACTAATCATCGTGCACCATGATAGTATGCCATTGATCACTCTTGATTGCATTGCACTTTGACATGTGTTGATTGTGTTCTTCTCTTGCTATATGTGTGTTTGATTCTTCTCGATAGAGGACGAGTCTAAGCTTTTGCCGATGGAGATCCTCTTTGATTCTCCGGACTTTACGATTCTACCTCGCTTCGTTTGAGTGTCCAGGTGAGAATTTATCCCTGCTATCTATTTTGTATTTATTGTTTTCTCATGTCTATCTATTTTTATCCTTATGTCGATGCTTTAATTATGTAGCATTGTTGTTTCTTGTAGTTTATATTGCCTTGGTTATCCCGTTGTCTTGTTTAAGTAGATATGTTGAACTTACGAGTTGTAGCACATGCTTAGCCTCTCTCATATAGGTGAACCTCCGTAGTTGTTTTCTATTTACTACTAGGTTAACTAAATTTGATGAGTAAACTACTAAATTGATAAGGCACGTGTGGGGCTCCATGCTTTGCATTGGTTTTGCGTTCTGCTCACTTGTGTTGCGCAGAACCCGTGGTTCTAATCATCTGTTCTAAGAATATCACGCTAACCGCACGGTAGGACCATAGGGAATTCCCTTGAGTACTACCAGAGTTATTCGTATATCCAGATGCCACAACTTAGTCAAACGAGCATATGCATGATGATATAATTGTGACAGATGATGAGATGTGATGTGATATGATATGATATTTTAGTGGACAACGTCCGCGTGCATACATACATAAACGTGGTAGTTTTGCTAAGGGGTCGTCTCCCTATGTGGATCCCCGATCCTCTTTGGTCGTAGGCGTAGACGCTTGTGACTTCCTGGATATTCGGCTAGACTCCTTGTTGGATAAAACCGAAGTAGGTGGCTACCTAGATATTTTTCTATCTTTGGGACAATTTTATTGTTAGAATATCTAGAAGGCATGTAATATCTCGGACTATTTGTGCCTGGACTGTCACTCCTGGGAGCTTACTAAGATCTCTAGACTAGCCTCACGGATTAACAATAGTCTTTTCTCGCACTTTGTTCTTACTCGTACGTATTCAAGATCCACTTCCCGGTCGTCCATCCATCTTCAAATTGCTCTAGGCCAAGCATGCTTAACCTTAGAGTTCTTGTTTGATGAGCTTCCGAAAAATAAGTTGTAACTTGTTGATATGGGTATCCTATCAGTCTTATTAAGCCATGTGTTAGGATCTCGCATACACCCACCCTTACAAGATCGATGCCCTCGTCGATCAACCTCAAGAAAAGAATGTCCCCTCTTGGCACAAGTCTGTGCGTCTAGTGCCGACACATGTGTCATGTCGTGTCCACTCTGGGCCACACGCGTTATGCTCCACATGTCCGCCATTGACCCGCATACGCCTGTGTAATCACAATGATCGGCTCTCATACCACTTGTAACACCCCGGACTCTTCGTGCCCGGGCTGTCACTCCTGGTGAAGGAATACGGGTAGGATACACTAGCGCAAATCAAAATGTTCTACCGCATAAACCAGGAATACTTTTGTCATAGATCACGGGATTACCACTAGACGCGCAGTTGCGGAATTGATGAAGCGCGTCGAGGCAGTGCAGATGTTCCACGTCTCCTCCTTGTTCTCGTCCCACGAGGAAGTCCCCTTGCGCGGCTTGTCCAAGTGCCACAGATGCAACACCTCCGAGGTATCCACACGTGCGGGGTGGAAGCGTCAGACGCCGGACTGCTAGGTCCGCGCGTGCGACACATGCGTGGGGAGTGGAGGCTGGGTGGAATGGTCTAAGGTCTAATCTTGGTCATCTCGCCCCACCCTCTCTTATATAGGCGTCCCTAGTGGGCTTCTACATTAGCAGCCCATTAGTAGCCTAAGCCTGGTCTAATTCGGATCTAATCCTTATTAGGCTTCCAGCCCCTTAAGTATGTGACCCTATAGGTTCATATACGTGTAGACATGACACGAATATACTTATTCTGTCAATAGTTGGTAGCGGCCTCTAGCAAGACGTGCCAACTCCTAAACGCATACAAAGATCATATCGGACGAACCATCACAAGGTTTAGTACATGTCTTTCCCTTTGCCTCACGATATTTGGTCTAGCTCCAAGCTGACCTCTCTTTCTCGATACCGTAACTCGGAATCCCTTTACTAGGTTAACTCTTAACCTTATGTAGCATGGCCATGCATTTCTGGATCCGATCACTCGAGGGGCTCAGAGATATCTCTCTCAAATAGAGAGGGGCAAATCCCATCTTGATTGACCATGCCTTGCAGCATGCTTCAGGACAAACCCGAAAGCTACCTTTATAACTACCTAGTTACGGTGCAATGTTTGATGGCCCCAAAGTAGGTCGATCCACATCTCAAGTACATGCGACAATCTCAGGTCTAAGGACAAAACGTACACGATGTGTAGAGAGAGAGCTGCAACTAATTGCCAGTCTCAAGTTGGGTCAGTCCAACCCCATGTTCATAACATGTGTCCACATCATTGGTTTGACATCTCCATGTCTATGACTTGCGAAACAGAGTCATCAACCAATCGGTGTGCTAGTCTAATATTCACGTGTGTCCTCACATGAACTCCGAGTAGGGACAACTATTAAATAACCATACAAGTAAAGAGTTTCACAAACAATTCACATAATTGCCAATCAATACAAGTTGCCTGATATGGATATTCAAGGAGCATTACAATAACTCATGAATACATATGAAATATAATCATCTCTATGATTGCCTCTAGGGCATATTTCCTTCAGTCTTCCACTTGCACTAGAGTCAATCTAAAATGTATCTAATACCAATTTCTCTTGTGTGCGTTTCATGTGCGGGCTGCGGGAGAGGCTTAGTCAATGGATCAGCAACATTTGAGTCCGTATGTGTTTTGCATATCATGACACTACCATCCTCAACAAACTCACGAATCTGATGGTAACGCATACGAATATGTTTGTTCTTCTGGTGTTGTCTAGGTTCCTTGGCTTGTGCAATAGCACCATTGTTGTCACAATAAACGTACAAGGGATTGGACGCGCCCTGAACCACACCGAGAGCGATCAGGAAATTCCTAATCCAAACAGCTACCTTTACGGCCTCCGAGGCAGCAATATATTCATCCTCTGTTAAAGAGGAGGTCACCGTATCTTGCTTGGAACTTTTCCAGCTCACAACACCACCATTCAAGACAAACACATAACCTGATTGCGATTTCGAATCATCTGAGTCGTTAAGGTAACTCGTGTAGGGGTTCGTAGCATGGAAAACAAAAAATTTCTACCGCATGCACACAAACAAGCCAAGATCTATCTACTAGATTGTAGCAACGAGTTGATAGAGGAACTCACCCTCGAAGGTTCCAAAGCGGTTAACGAGAGCAGATTCTCGTGGGTGATGTAGTCCTACACTTGCCGATCTCAAGATTGCGTAGACGATCCTTCCGGCGCTGCGTTCTGGCAGCGCTTCCGCAGTCGGTCACACGTTCGGTACTCGATGAAGACCTTCCTCTCCCTTGTTCCAGCAGGCAGCGGAGGTTGTAACACTCTCCTCGCGATTCCGGCAGCACAACGGCGTGGTACCGGAAGTAGAGGGGAGATCTCGCAGGGCTTCGCCTTAAGCCGGAGCGAGTATGGTGGACTATGAGAGAGGCCTTGGCGATCTAGGGTTTAGAGGCACCAAGGGATTTAGAGCAACCAGCAGCTAGGGATTAGCTAGACGGCGGTTTAGAGGAGCTCTAGGGCAGCCGCATCTAGAGGGGGGGCGGCGGCTGGCCTAGGGTTTAGAGGGGCGCCGGCTAAGGGACAAGGTGTAGGGAGAGGGGGCGCCCCCTCCCTTTCTTGTATAGGTGGGAGGGGCAGCTAGGACTAGCCGAGTCCTCCCCCAACTCCCTTGCTGGCCGGCGGTTTGGAGGAGAGAAGGGAAACCTTCTCTTCCCAGGTTTCCTTCTCTCCCTCCACTTCACAAAATAGCCGTTTGACTTTTCAAATTGGCGTTTGACTTTTCAAACTAGGGTTTGAATAAACCCTTTATTTTGTTCAGTGATGACACCTAGTACATGATGCAATCATTCCAACTTGTTATGACACATTCATGTACCCTTCCCCTCCGGAGTGCCGGACATTTCGGAACCTTCTAGAACATTCCCGATGAAAACACCGGAACCATTCCCGAACTCCGAAACAGGACTTTCCTTATATGAATCTTATTCTCCGGACCATTCCGGATCTCCTCGTGATATCCCGGATCCCATCCGAGACTCCGAACAACATTCGGTCTCTTACTCATCATTCCATAACTACTCAACAACATCGAATCCTTAAGTGTGTCTCCCTACGGTTCGTGAATTATGCGGACATGACCGAGACACTTCTCCGATCAATAACCAATAGAGGAATCTGGAAATTCATATGTCTCCCACATATTTCAACGATTACTTTGCGATCGAATGAACCACTTACATACGATACCAATTTCCCTTTGTCTCACGATAGTTTACTTATCCGAGGTTTTGATCGTCGGTATCTCTGCATACCTAGTTCAACCTCGTTACCGATAAGTACTCTTTTCTCGTTCCCGTGGTATGTGATCCCTTGTGAGCCAGTCACATGCTTGCAAGCTAATTGGATGACATTCCACCGAGAGGGCCCAGAGTATATCTATCTGTCATATGGATGGACAAATCCCACTCTTGATCCATGTGTCTCAACCCATACTTTCCGAACACTCAATGCCACCTTTATAGCCACCCAGTTACGGTGTGGTGTTTGATGTCATCAAAGCGTCCTTCCGGTGATGGTGATAAGCATGATCTCATGGTCGAAGGAATTAGGTTACTATGTATGAGAAAGCTTATAGCAAATGAACTATATTAAATGACTTGATCTTTATGCTACGCTTATCTATAGGAGTATGTCCATCACATCATTCTCCTAATGATATGACCCTGTTGTTAATAACATCTCTATGTTCATGATCAGGAAACCATGATCATATATTAACCAACAAGCTAGTTTAACAAGAGGCTTTACTAGGGACTCTTTTATGTTTACAAATCACACAAGTATTAATGTTTCCGGTTAATACAATTATAGCATGGTATGTAAACATTTATCATAAGTATGAAGATATGATAATAACCACTTTATTATTGCCTCTTGGGCATATCTCCAACAACTCGCATCTGTGTAACCCTTTACACTGAGTTCATCCTCACCTCCATAAACTCGGAACACATCCTTAGTCCTTTTCAAGTATTTAAGGATGTTCTTTACCGTTGTCCAGTGACCTTCACCTGGATCAGCCTGGTATCTGCTCGTAACACTTAGAGCACAGGAAACATCTGGGCGAGTACATATCATTGCATACATGATGGATCCAATAGCCGAAGCATATGGAACCCTGCTCATGCGCTCACGCTCATCAGTAGTCGAAGGACACTGAGTCTTGTTGAGTTTTATGCCGTGAGACATGGGCAAGAACCCTTTCTTAGCCTCTTCCATGCTGAACCGTTTCAACACTTTGTCAATGTATGTACTCTGGCTTAATCCAATTAGCCTTCTTGATCTATCTCTATAGATCTTGATGCCCAGAATATACGTCGCTTCTCCTAAGTCCTTCATCGAAAAACTATTTTTCAATGAGGTCTTAACAGACTCGAGCATAGGAATGTCATTTCCAATCAGCCATATGTCATCTACATATAAGATTAGAAATACCAGCGCTCTCCCACTTTACTTCTTGTAAACACAAGGTTCTTGTTTGTTTTTGATGAAGCCAAACTCCTTTACAACTTCATCAAATCGAATGTTCCAACTCCGAGATGCTTTCTTCAGCCCATAAATGGACTTCAGAAGTTTGCATACCTTTCCAGCATTGTTTGGATCGACAAAACCTTCGGGCTGCATCATATACACGTCCTCAGTTAGGATTCCATTTAGCAAAGCCGTCTTGACATCCATCTGCCATATTTCATAGTCGAAATGTGCAGCAATGGCTAGAATTATCCGTAAAGATTTAAGCATCGCTACGGGCGAGAAAGTCTCGTCGTAGTCAACTCCTTGAACTTGTCGAAAACCTTTTGCAACAATTCGAGCTTTATGGATGTGAACATTTCCATCCATATCAATCTTCTTCTTATAGATCCATTTGCACTTGATGGCTTTAAAACCATCATGCAGGTCAACCAAGTTCCAAACTTGATTGTCTCCCATGGACTCTATCTCGGATCTCATGGCGATCAGCCATTTCTCAGAGTCTAGGTCCACCATCGCTTCTGCATAGGTCGCAGGATCATCATTGTCTAACAATAATAATTCTCGCGCTTCGCGGAGCCTCGCTGACCTTCGTGGTTGTGGTGCTTCTGTTGCCACGGGTTCCTCAACTTGTTCTTCTACAATAGCATCACTCATAGAAGCATCCCCAACTGGCTCATCTTGAACTTCTTCAAGTCGCACCGACCTTCCACTTGTTCCCTTTGTGAGAAACTCTTTCTCTAGGAAAACACCGCTACGAGCGACAAACACTTTGCGCTCCTCTCGGTTGTAGAATTAATACCCTAAGGTTTCCCTCGGATATCCCACAAAAATGCACTTATCCGATTTGGGTGTTAGCTTGTCCGACTGAAGCCGCTTGACAAATGCATCACAACCCCAAATCTTTAGAAAAGACAAACTGGGATTCTTTCCAGTCCACATCTCATATGGTGTCTTAACTACGGATTTAGATGGTACCCTATTAAGTGTGAAAGCTGCCGTTTCTAGAGCGTAACCCCAAAATGACAATGGCAAATCCGACTGGCTCATCATTGATCGAACCATGTCCAAAAAAGTTCGATTACGACGTTCTGAGACCCCATTTCTTTGAGGCATTCCGGGCGGCGTAAGTTGTGGAACAATTCCTCAACTCTTAAGATGATCGCTAAATTCATGACTCAAATATTCACCTCCACGATCAGATCGCAAGGCCTTAATTTCTTGCCACGTTGATTCTCTACCTCATTCTGAAACTCCTTGAACTTTTCAAAAGTTTCATACTTATGCCTCATCAAGTAGACATAACCATATCTACTGAAATCATCAGTGAAAGTAATGAAGTAGTGATATCCTCCTCTGGCTGTCGTGCTCATTGGTCCACATACATCAGTATGTATGAGTTCCAACAAGTCCGTCGCTCTCTCAGGTAAACCCAAAAAAGGCGACTTGGTCATCTTTCCAAGTAAACAAGCCTGACATGTCTCGTATGATTCAAAATCAAACGAAGTTAGAAGACCATCACCATGGAGCTTCTTCATGCGCTTTTCACTTATATGCCTCAAACAACAATGCCATAAATAGGTAGGACTCAAATCATTAGGCCGAAGCCTTTTAGCACTAACATTGTAAACATATGCATCATCAAGATTTAAAATAAATAACCCATTCACAATGGGAGCATTAGCCATAAACATATCATTCTTAGAGATTACACAACCATTGTTTGCACTCGCGAATGAATAACCATCCCTCATCAAACATGAAGGTGATAAAATGTTTCGACCCATACTAGGAATGTAATAACAATTATTCAACTCTATAATAAATCCTGACGGAAGGTGAAGTTGCATGAGGCCGACGAACAATGCAGCAACCCTTGCTTTATTTCCGACGCGAAAATCCACTTCGCCTTTCTGCACTTCTCTAGTCCTTATTAGCCCCTGCATCGAATTGCAAATATGAGCAACCGATCCGGAATCAAATACCCAAGAGTTAACATAGGAATCAACGAGAAGAATGTCCACAACATTTACAACAAGCGTACCTGAGTGGGAAGTACTCTTACTTCCACTCTTCTTCAAAGAAGCCTGGTACTTGCTGCAGTTTCTCTTCCAGTGGCCATGTTCATGACAAAATAAGCACTCAGTGTCTTCTACAGGTCCAGCCTTTTGCTTGGGTGCATGCTTAGGGATCGTATCCTTAGCCTTGCCCTTCTTCTTCCAAGAAGTACCCTTTTTCTTGAAGCTAGGCTTGTTCTGCACAGCCATCACATAGCTATGCCCTACACACTTCTTCATGTCACTTTCTGCTGTTTTTAGCACCCTGCATAACTCATTAAGGCCCTTCTCCACCCCATGCATATGGTAGTTCGAAATGAACTGCCCATAGCTGGATGGAAGAGACGCCAAAATGAAGTCAGTGGCCAACTCTTGGCCTAGTGGAAAACCAAGCTTTTCCAAATTCTGAATGTAACCAACCATTTGATCACATGGGGGCCTACAGCTGCTCCCTCTGCTAGCTTGCATTCGACAAAGGACTTGGCAACATTGTACCTCTCAGTCCTTGCCTGATCTTGGAACATGTCCTTAAGCGCAACGATCATATCGTACGCATCCTGATCCTCAAACTTCTTTTGGAGTTCCGGTTCCATGCATGCAAGCATAAGGCAGCTAACCTCAAGAGAATCATCACATGCTCTCTTGTAGGCATTCTTTAGGGTAGCAGATGCATTATCAGCAGGTTCTTCGGGGATTGGGGTATCCAGAACCGTTTCCTTTTTATCAGACCTGAGAACAATTCTCAGGTTACGGACCCAGTCCGTATAGATTGTTCCATTTAGTTTATCTTTGTCAAGAATCGAACGCAAAGAGAAAGGTGATTGAGTGTTCGGTGCCATTGATCTATAACAGAAAACATGCAAAATACTAAGCCATGTAACCATGAAAGAGTAAAACATATTAAACAATTTAATAGCATATACTCCCACTTAAATCAATATCCCTACATTGATACTAAGTGATTCAAGATCCACAATTAACAAGTCGACTAGTGAGCTTTAACATCACTGCTAGAAGACAAGGTAAATCGGTAAGCAACACTTGATAATCATATCACATATGACTCTTGTTGTTGGGTGACATCTCTATGTCAAAACCAGGCGCCCAACCTTTATGCCCCAAGGTCCTTAACTGTTAAGATGACCTTGTCAAGATCACCAACCCTTATGCGTGTAGGTATCCGATACAAACCCATCCAGCCAAGGAAAACCGCGGCACCCTAATTTCATAGGCCCACCAACGATTGTACAGGGCATAGGATGGTGCAAGGTTTGGTTGGGAGGGCATGGTTTAACTTAAACTTTGTGAGGGATCGTTCTACTTCTATCATCTAAGCATGCATAGTAGTAAAACACATAAGAATAGCATTCACATAGATGTGACACAGTATGGCCCATTTTCTCATGGTGATCTCCATCGCCATAGAACCTGTCCACCATGATGATCTCCATCTTCATGTTCCATGTGAGCCATCTTCCAAGTGATGAGTCCTCCATGAACTAATACAAGTTATTACTCCTAACAGCTAGTAATCAAAATTACACAGTATTGGGATCATCACAAGTTGGCACGCAGGGCATTACAATAAATGACAACACATATGGCTCCAACCGTGTTGCCCTACTCACAACATGCAGGTCATACAAAATTTCATACATGCATCACATACATATATGGGCCATACTGATCAAATACATCCTGCAAAAACAAGTTATGCATAGAATCGCATTCTACCGGATCATGTGACATCGCATGTAACACCCTCAGAATCGGACCTATGCAAGTTTGAGCAAAATTCGCCAAACCCGCATAGAAACGATTCAAAGGTGCCCACCAGGCACTTTCGTGCGGGTGGAAAACGAAGTAATAACATTACACAACAGTCCTCGATGGGACCCACAGAACAGATATATATATAACAGCGACTCAAGAGTCAAGAATGCAGATATAATATACAAAGATCCAAATCACCTTAAAAACGATAGAGCGTCCAGCTACGGACAAGATGCAAATGGGGCTAAGAGCCCTGAAGAATAACCAATGGCGTCCATAACCCTGCCCAGGCCAAGCCGGAAGGGTAACCCTGCTAACGGCGTCGATCTCAAAACCTGCTTAAACAAAAGGGGTGCCGACGAAGGGCAAAGGAAAAAGAGGAGCGTCAGTACTGAGGCCAGTACACGGCGAGGCTAGAATTCGGCGGTCCTCGCCTACATAGGTATGGTGGACTGAGCGGCAGCGGCAGCATGCACTAAACAACCTATAGAGACTCGATCCAACTGGCGGTTATCAGATAGGGATAAGAAGGACCTACTCGGAACCAAGCTGATACTACCACCAATCAAACCCATCCTGGCGTTTCCCCCTCGAGACCAAACGAGGAAGTCAACCGAGGAACTCACACAGTTGGCAATTTTATTTATTTCAGTTATAGTTGCGGCACTTTACTAGTCAGGTTTAGATAATCGTCCTGATAAAGTAAGCAGTGGGCACTTTTAGTTAACCATTCCGTTATAGTTACCATACTTACTAATCAGATACAGATGTCATGAGATAACCCAAAAACCCAGCAGTTGTTGGTACTTTTATTTAGCCATTCCGTGATAGTTGTCATACTTACTAGTCAGGTACAATGGTCGCAAGCGACACTCCAAGCAAGCAATTGTTGGCAGTTTTATTTAGTCATTCCATTATATTGAAGCTGATTACTAGTCATTATAAAGTCAAATTTATAGCAATAAACTTTAGTTATGCTTGTCTGTGGTCGAGATACTGTGCTCCAAGTCGTCCATAACCGCGGACACGGCTTTCAGAAAGTTTTACCCGGCCGGGGTGCACCAATAGCAACACACACTAGATCAACCTCGGAAAAACCAAATCAAAACCCAACGAGGCTTTCACTACAAAGCAATCACAGGATTCAGAAATATTTCAGGGGGCCACCCCTTAAAGTAGACCCACAACGAAGTAAGCTAGCTCCGAGACGGCCTCAAGGTTTGGGTGGACGGCTGTGAGCGACTGGGAACCCCAAACGGGGCTTGTCGACACCGTGAAAACGTGTCCCGATCCTAAACAGTACAGTGTGCTATCTGTCGCACAATCGTAAATAAAGCAGTAAAGCATGGCATAAGTACAGGATCGTAAATAAAACCTCAAACTAGTTTGTGGCCCCAAGAAATAAGACTGAATCAAGCTCTGGCTAAGGGGGGTCCCATATACCTCCCGGATGTGGATAGCGCGATAAATCAAGGAACAGGTATCAAGTACTCGGGGTCCTACGGGACACAAGTGGGCGTTCGGAAACCAAATATTTTCTATCACCCACCGATGCCTCTGCTTACTTCAATTTTAGTTGTTAAACAGGAATTAAAGTGAACGATAAGTAAAACTAGAATCATCTCCAACGTCAACATGCGGCAATACATCAACAACTGTGGCACCGGTCGACACGCAACAGCACTTGAGCAAGCGTCTGCGACGCGCAAGTCCAACTATCTACCAAACAACAGGTAATAGGATGTGTCCAAGGCAATATAGGGCTGCACAGGATATCACGGGTACGGAACTAGAGCATCGCAACACAGATAGCAATAGATCAACAGGAGGGAAATAAATACTATAAAGTAAGATAGGTAGAAAGGGGGAGATGCTCGCCTGAAAACATTGTCGAAGGTTCAACCGAAGATCGGGGCGAAGCTCACATCAACTCAACGGCCTTATCCGCGAAGAAGCAAAACACTAGAAGAAACACCGGGTGCAATATTCAAGATTACGGCAAAAGATCGGCATGATGCATGCATGATGAATGACATGGCAAAGGTGCGATGCAATTAGGTCATATTAAGCGGAACCGGGGTCCCGACAATTAGTTAGGTGGTTCAAGTTATTAACCTACCCCGCAATTTAGATGTTGTTTAACAAGGCAGAAGATAGCACCGGTTCGCTACACAAGTTTAAATGAGGCCAATATGAGACTAGATTTGCCCGCATATGGGCCCCATATTTAATTATTAGGTGAATCGGCATAAGGCCCCCAAACCACAGATATGCATGCGAGATGACAATTAAATATGCAACAAGTTGTTATGTTATTATAAAATAGGGTTCTCGGATAAGAGGTTCACACTTTAGGGGTCTCGACGATCTTGAGGTTCTGGGGGTTCGGGGTCGGTCTTAGGGTCCGGGGTTCGACGGATTCGGTCTTGACGGAAGCGTTCTCGGTTAACGGGGTGGATCTCAGATAGCGAAGTAGATCTCGGCGCATCCGTGGTCTTCGGGTCATGTCGACGGTCGTGGCGTCCGGGATGAAGTACTCGCTGCATCGGGTTCTCGGTGTCCGGGATGAAATACTCGGCGTCCTCGAGGGAGCACTTGTCGTATCCGTGTAGGCGACCTTGGCGTTCAGGGGGAAGTTCTCGGTGTCCGTGAGGTAGACCTTGGCGTTCCGAGGGTTCGGTGACGGAGATCCTGACGGTTCCGGGGGAAGAACTTGACGTTATACGGGTTCGCTGACGACGGTTTTAGGCGTCCGAGAGGTGGATCTTGTGGGTTCAATTTGAAGTCCTTGGGGTGATCCTCGTACCACTTATGGCGTTGGTCGATCTTGGCGAAAGTTGCATCGCGAACTTCGGAACGGCCACGAGTACACGACACCCGCAAAAACTCGCAGACATACAGATTACCAACATGCACTCTCGGTACGGCGCGGGCTTGAAGCCGTTCTAGCCGACACGTGCAGCAAGGACGGCCGGAAGACGCGGGCTCTGCTCGGGGACGACGACCACGGCGGCTTGGCGAGGGCGCTGGGGAGGGCCGTGGCGGCGGTTGGAGAGGACCGGGGCGGGGCGACGCGGGTCCGGACGACGGCGGCGCGCGGGCCCGCATGGAGGGGCGCCACGATGGCCGGAGGGAGCGGCGGCGGGGCCCTGCTGGTGCGGTGGCGCGGTCGCAGAGGCGCGGCTCCGGCGAGCCTATGGAGGCGACGGGACGCGGGCCGGCTCGGGGAAGGGCGGTGCTTGAGGTGGCCGGCGGCGCGGCTGGCGGAGCGGACGCGTCTGCCGGCGGGGGCGGGGAGGACGGCCAGGTGTAGGGGGGGGGGGGGGGTCGACGACGATGGGGTCCTGCTGGAGGCGGTCGAGGCGGGGTGAAGGCAGAGCGGGCTCGAGGGAGAAGCGGGGACGGGTCGCTGTGGCGGGGCGGAGGCGGTGGTGGGTGAAGGGTGGCGAGGGCGGCGGAGGCGGTGGTGGGTGAAGGGTGGCGAGGGCGGCGGAGGCGGTGGTGGGAGAGGGAGGACAGCGAGGTGGGGAAAGGAGAGGAGAAGGGGGAGCACGCCGGCGGCGGGGAAGGAGCCGACGGCGGCGGAGGGGAGAAGGAGGCTGGGGAGAACCAGGGAAGCGGGGGGAAGAGGAGCCTGGCACGGGGTGGGGAAGATGAGAGGAAGAAGAGGAACAGGGAAGAGGTGCTGGGGGCGGGGCCAGGACGTGGGGCCCGCGGGTGGCCCGCGTGGCAGAGGGAGTGGGGTGAGCTGCGGCTGCTGTGTGCGGGGGGGATGGGTGTGGTGTGGTCAGGGTGGTTGGGGTGAGAGGAGAGAGAGGGGGGGGGGGGGTGGAGGTGGCAACACCTGGTTGGTTAGGGGAAGGGGAGAGGGCGAGGTGGCACAGGGTGATTGGCCAGGGTGAGGTGGAGGCTGGTGGGTAGCTAAGGACAGAGTAAGAAAATGATTTTCAGGTTGGACCGTTTAATTTTCTGGGGTGGTCGTTCGGGTCATTCGGCCCGTTCGACTGCCCACTAAAATAAATAAATATTTTATTTGTTTAAAACACGGCTTCTGCAAACTGATAGCAGCAAAACAAAAATAATCCGGAGGCCCGGGGTTTGAATTAGAAAACAGAACGGGGCGTTTTAGAAAACAAAACAGGCTTTGCGAAAATAGTTTTAGACAAACAACACATGATGATGACGATGCAATGCACAAATTCAACGCGATTTTCTAGTAGTGGTTTTGCGGGATGCCACATCGCAGCACCTAGTTACCTTAACGAGATACAAAAGGGGCTATGATTAAGGGGGTCTAGGGGGTCTCCCCCTGCGGGGTTCGAAGGGGTAGCGACAAATCAAATTTTCTTTAAGGATTTTGATCGGCAAATCAAATTTACCATAAACCGACTCCTGTCCCGATTCAATCAAACTCCTTTGATCACGGTACATCGATTTTAGATCTAGGTTCCGATTCGATCAATCATATTGATCTTCGCGTGATTCAACATGATTTATGTGTCACTGTCTACCCCGATGGTGGAAACCGACTGGTAGGGGTAAGTCGTTCGACAACCTTAGAATCACGATCACGGAAAGCAAGATCATAGATCAATCCTGAACCACCGCCATATAAACGATCACATCATTCATATCAATCTGCATATCACCATATGCAAACATCCCGAACCTATAACTGAACAACATCGACTCTGATACCACTGAAGGGATACGGGTAGGCTACACTAGCGCAAATCAAAATTTTCTACCGCGTAAACCAGGAATACTACTGTCATAGATCACGGGATTACCACTAGACGCACAGTTGCGGAATTGATGAAGCGCGTCGAGGCAATGCAGACGTTCCACGTCTCCTCCTTGTTCTCGTCCCACGAGCAAGTCCCCTTGCGCGGCTTGTCCAAGTGCCACAGATGCAGCACCTCCGAGGTATCCACACGTACGGGGTGGAAGCGTCAGACGCCGGACTGCTAGGTCCGCGCGTGCGACACAGGTGTGAGGAGTGGCGGCTGGGTGGAATGCTCTAAGGTCTAACCTTGGTCATCTCGCCCCACCCTCTCTTATATAGGCGTCCCTAGTGGGCTTCTACATTAGCATCCCATTAGTAGCCTAAGCCTGGTCTAATTCTGATCTAATCCTCATTAGGCTTCTAGCCCCTTAAGTGTGTGACCCTATAGGTTCATATACGTGTAGACATGAAACGAATACACTTATTCTGTCAATAGTTGGTAGCGGCCTCTAGCAAGACGTGCCAACTCCTAAACGCATATAAAGATCATATCGGACGAACCATCACAAGGTTTAGTACATGTCTTTCCCTTTGCCTCATGATATTTGGTCTAGCTCCAAGCTGACCTCTCTTTCTCGATACCGTAACTCGGAATCCCTTTACTAGGTTAACTCTTAACCTTATGTAGCATGGCCATGCATTTCTGGATCCGATCACTCTAGGGGCCCAGAGATATCTCTCTCAAATAGAGAGGGGCAAATCCCATCTTGATTGACCATGCCTTGCAGCATGCTTCAGGACAAACCCGAAAGCTACCTTTATAACTACCCAGTTACGGTGCAGCGTTTGATGGCCCCAAAGTAGGTCGATCCACATCTCAAGTACATGCGACAATCTCAGGTCTAAGGACAAAACATACACGATGTGTAGAGAGAGAGCTGCAACTAATTGCCAGTCTCAAGTTGGATCAGTCCAACCCCATGTTCATAACATGTGTCCACATCATTGGTTTGACATCTCCATGTTTATGACTTGCGAAACAGAGTCATCAACCAATTAGTGTGCTAGTCTAATATTCACGTGTGTCCTCACATGAACTCCGACTAGGGACAACTATTAAATAACCATACAAGTAAAGAGTTTCACAAACAATTCACATAATTGCCAATCAATACAAGTTGTCTGATATGGATATTCAAGGAACATTACAATAACTCATGGATACAAATGAAATATAATCATCTCTATGATTGCCTCTAGGGCATATTTCCTTCACCTGACAGCTTACTAGGATCTCTAGACTGCCCCCACAGACCAATACTAGTCTTTTCTGTGCACTTTGTCCTCACTCGTGCGCACCCGGGACCCACTTCCTGACCGGTCACTCATTCTCAAATTGCTCTAAGCCAAACACGCTAACCTCAGAGTTATTTTTGGATGAGATTTCAGAAAATAAGTTACAACTTATTGATATAGGTATTCTATTAATCCTATTAAGCCATGTTCTAGGATCTTACAAGGCACGTGTATAATGTTGTCGAAAGAGTTGAACATGCGTGTACGGGTACAGTAGTGCACCCCTGCAGAGTAAATATTTTCAAAAAACCGTCTCCACGGTTATGGGTTACTCAAGAGAACCATGTCATGATCATAGACAAATTACACTAAATATTTGCTATTTGTAACTTGACTACTAATTAGCCTTACAAACTAAACAAACAAATAATAAGAAAACTGTCAAAGTGTGAGTTTTTTGGATGATCTCATCGTCTATGGATTTCGAGGGGAAACTCACTGGATGGATTATGTTTAGTGTTAGTCATATCTTGTTCTTGGATAGATCTCTCTTATCCCTATCTAATAGTCGCAATTGTAGTGTGTCTCTATAAGTTAAATAGTGCAAGCTTTGTTGTCGCTTAACCTCCATGATACCTTAAGCGAGCATAGCCGAATTCTAGTTCTCGCCAGTATATGTCTTTGGTACTGACGCTCTTTATTTTATTCTTTCCGTTTGTGTTTATTCCCATTGTAGAAGTACATGTTCCTACAAGGACGTGTAGGTTCGTTCCGCTGAGTTGTTTGCGATCACTAGATAGGTGCTCCTACCAAAATTCCTGAGCCCTGTGGATGTGGTGTTCACTTATTTATATTCTTGGCATCTTATGTTTATTTGTATTTTGATCCATACTCGGATCCTATATTCGCTTCTGCTTGTTGAATGTTGTAATGTTGGGACACATGTCCTCTAAGTGCTCTATCTATATAATTTGGATATTGACTATTGACTTTGCAATATATTTCCGTGTGCTTCTATATGGACGTGTTTTGATATACTCTTGTACGGTCACCCATGTGCACGCTCACATGTGTACGGGTTGTGTGTGCATACTCGACGGGTCGTGTTCTCATACTAAAAGCTATAACTATGTTGTGGAGTTATAGCAGCTAGTGGCTAAAAACTTGATGGCTAGGTTATATTTTAACGAAACTTGATACAACTTAAACGTTAGTGTACTATATTTCTCTCGATTTTCTTCTATACTCTCCCCGTTTGCTAATATAAAATATTTAAGCTTTTCTCTAACACGTATGTATATGGACATGTTTTAGTGCATAGATTCACTTATTTTAGAATAAATCTAATATACTTTAAAATAACTAAAATGTTTTATATTAATGAACAGAGAGAGTACATGTATTGGATGACTTTTTTCCTAATTAGTCCGTGAAGGAGCGGATTGACAATAGAGGGGACTGTCATGGCATTAACTGCTGCTGCACCACTTATCCTCCAGCTCAGCCTGCTGCTACTGCACTTCTCCTTGCCGTCTACAGCTCAGCCAGGTATACAAATACTTTCTTTTCTTCCTTTTTATACCGCAGTTTTTTTTTTCGCGGGGGGCTTTTTATACCGCAGCTTACAGTTACGGTTTCATATGGCAACTTGGCACGTTGCAAGAAAAACAAGGAAATGATCGCAAAAAAAAAAAAACAAGGAAATGAGAGCTTTGGTTTTGGGGCTTGAGCCACCTTATTTTTGAGAGCTTGGCAAAAAATACTCGATTTTACTTCCTCGATTTTTGAGAGTTTTAGTTTTAATTTTAATTTTTAACAGAGCCCCAAGGAGCCTACTTGGGCCATTTCCTTCTTGCACCCTTCAGTTCTGTTAACAACTGTGTCACTGTGCCATGGTACTGGCTTCCACCCGTGCCCCTCATAAAAAAAATTCCAACATTCCAAATTTGTAAAAAATATGAAATTAACATACTTATACACAGTTTTAGGGGGGGGAGGGGGGTGCCAGTGCCCCCCCCCACCCCAATAAAAAATTCAGACATTCCAAATCTGTAAAAAAATACAAATTTAAAGGTGATTCCATAGATAGTTCAAACATGTTTATACAATACGGGTGCATCCCGTGGGCAAATTTACATAAAAACGGCAAGAACTAAAACTAAGGCCCCCAACCGCGGGAGGCGCTGCTCTCGCCAGTGGGTGTGGTGTCGGCGGCCCTCTATCGACACCCCATAGGTCAAACAACGAGTTGTACCTGCCAACAGTGTGTCTTCCTCCTCCTTAGCTCGGTCTCAGCGGGCATGCAAGTTCGTGTTGCCGGGGTATCTGAGCGACGCAAGGACGAGACACGTGGGGACATCGTCGAGATGTTGCAGAGGTGCTCCGACAGGAAAACATGGTTTCTCCGGCTCCTCAAAATTGGCGTCAGAGTTGCCCTTGCCCAACTCCTCAGAGTTGGCCGCGTCAGAGTCGTCAGAGGGATCTCTTTCTTAGAGTTGGTGTGGTTGGGGCCATGGAGAGGCGCCTCCGGCTCTCCTGCGGGTGGTGCGCGGGGTGGAGGAAGACGACGACCAGGCATGGTTGTGCGCCGCTCCTACTGGCGAAAGCAGCACCTCCGGCTGCCTCCCTAGATATAGCGGGAGAGAGTGTGAGGTGTGGGCATGGTGTGATAGTGTAAATCTGCAATGGTGATGGCCGCCGCATCTACATATAGCGAGAAAAGGAAGAAAGGGCATGGCGGGAGAACTTGGTGGCAAGCAATTTCGTCACAGAAGCGACCGCAGGACAACCTTTCATTTCAACACTAGAAGTCCGGATGCTCAGTGGTTCGATATATTCCACTCCATATGAGACTCAGTTCTTCCTCAGTCTATGTGCAAGAATCAACTTCGGGGCAGAAACCAATGAATCAGTCAGGTAAAATTCATGTCCATTTGAATTAGTAGTGGTGTTTTTTAATACTATACTGTAGTTTTTTTTCACATAAACCAGTGGTTTTTATTAACTTACTGATACAGCAAAATCGCTGGCCAGGGTAGATCTTACAATGTACATCAGTCCCAATACATAGTGCCACCTGGGGCCAAACATGCTCCATGGGCTCCTAGACCACGAGCGACGGAGTTACACGCACTATCACATGACACAATCCTAAACTCGATGAAATTAGTGAGTAAAAGGAACTTGGCCTCCTGAAAGAGGACACCATGGCGAGGAAGATCAAGTTCTCGAGTTGTGAGAGCATTCTTTAGATCATATACATCAGTTTCAATGATAATTCGCTCCATCCCCTCACCGGCCGCAAATTGAATTGCCTTCATGCATGCGATAGTTTCATCATGGAGAGCACCAACGAGGCCATGCTTCTGGCCCAGCCCATGCCAGCCCCTTGAACTGAACCATCACAGTCATGTATGCAAAAGTCCCATCCACCTGATTCAGTTGATGCCCTGAAAGCCCCATTGGCATTAATCTTCAGAACATTTGGCAGTGAAGGGGACTATGTTTCAGTGGAAGTGATACGGGCTCGTGGCTTAATTTACGAGGTAGAGAAATCTGTGAGTTGGCGAACCCAGTTTGAGATGACCGCTTCAGGTTCGGTTCTTTACATGCCGGCAATGACTGTTCCTGGAGCTCCAGATGTTCCATAGAGGAGTAACAACAGAAAGGCACACTTCTGTAGGCACATTGTAGATCAAAAGGTTACCTTCATAGCGTTTGTATAGCCTGAAAGCTGAATCCTAGTATCCTCCATGTTAGCCTGATGCCAGCACGCCCGGGCGAATTTGCGCTGCAGGAAGGCATGATCACTGTCTTCATCAAGGCAGTTGCAGAGGGGACAAATCTATCGATATCTAATTGCTGGCGTCTGAGATTCATGCGGAGAGGTGAGATATTATGTGCAAAACGCCGAAAGAACACGCATATCTTCCGTGGCAGACTTAGCTGCCAAATTTTGCTCCATGGTGCTGAAATTCAGGTTGTTGGAATTGTTACAGTGGTGGAGCTAGGCTGACCAGCAGAAATAGTCAACAGATTAAGCCACAGTTTGTAAGCAGATTTCACTAAGAAGACACCTCCTTGATCTAGATGCTAGGCAGTGTGATATTCAAAGCCTTCCATATGGGATTGCTAAGGATGTGTGCAACATCATCAGCATGAAAGCATTGTTTGACTATCTCTGAGTCCAAAGTTCCTGTGACAGGGTTAATGAGATCCCTCACCCGACAAATCGGTTATTCTCTTTAATGAGTACATGGTCGTCTCGAGACACCGGGAGACGGCGGTATCCATGGTTCTTGCCAAACTCGTATGTTGTTTCCATCTCCGACGAGCCAAATTATACCATCTTTAAGCAGCTCAATGCCTTTTAGATGACTTCGCCAAGTATAGAAAATAGCACTTGACAGAGTTGCAGACAAGGCGTCATCATCAGGGAAATACCATGCTTTTAGTAATCTAGCGCAAAGGGACTCTGGATTCTGAAAGGATTCTCCAGCCATGCCGTGCTAACATGGCAACATTAATACTGTATAAATTTCAGAAACCGAGTACCCCCTCTTTTTTTTGGTTGCGCCAATTTGCTCCACAATAACCAAAGAATCTTAGTATCTTGAATTCTTGATCCATGTGACTCCACCAGAACCTGTAGATCATTACCATCAGCTCATCACATAGACCCTTTGGACATTGCATATGTGGGTATAGGCTGGTGGTGATCTCAGGCAATTGATCTCCAATCGATACATGGAGTACCTCAGATCATCTGACTTTGTAACCCACAATCCCCCAGGATTTCTTATAAAATATTGCCAGGCATACCATCTGGGCCTGGAGCCTTTAGATCACCTATGCCATTAAGTGCTTCCCGTTCTTCATTCTCAGTGAAGACCGAGGACAACGATTCACCCATATGAGGTGTCACCCGAGGCTGGACATGCTCAAGAAGTTGCTCCAAATCTGTTGTGGCACGAGAGGTAAACAACTCCCTGTACTGATCAGAGATGTACTCTTTGAGAGTTGTCTGCTCCTCAATCCAACAACCATGAACTCCTTTCAGTCTCACAATCTTGTACCTACGCTTTCTTTCAGAGCAGCAAGTGTAGCAGAACAGCAGAAGTTGGGTATCCCGATCACCGTTCTTTAACCAATCGACATGGGCACGTTGCCTGTCTTTCTGTTCTTCAAATCTCTCGAGCACACTTAACACAAATCGATTCTTACTTGCAAACACCAAACCGAAGATCAAACCGAAAGAGGAGCGAATCGAGCATGACCTTTTCTGGGATTTTGAGGCGCACCTGCGACACCGAACACCTCGACCCTCTGGCATGGCCTGGTGCCTGTCAACTGCAGCCAGCTGCTGCTCGCCAAACCGCATCCATCTGCTTCTATTCGGCATTTTGTGCCTCCTCCCTTTGGACAGAGTATGGCGGCAGCAGCAGCAGCAGCTGTTGTGTGTCCCTAATCCCTATGCGGTGGCGCCCCAGCGACGGGACGACAGAGCGTCGGAGCCGTACACGATTGCTGGAGGCCTAAGGCGAACGAGGTCTCGAGGGAGAGGGCGTGGATCCGAGTCGGGATTGCCCGACGTCGAAGGGAGAGGAGGGGGTTCGCAGCTAGGATCGGGGGACGCGGCGGCTCCGTGAATCCGAGCACTGATGGTGAGTTTAGTGGGCTATGCGGGCATCGCGGGCCTGCCCACAAAATTGGAACAGTTGCGCATCGTGCGTGCACGTACGAGTGGGAGGCGGCCCGTATAGGCCCAGTTTGAGATCTTTTCGAACCCGCAAGAGAAAGTCATTTGAGCCCACAATGGGGCGGTTTGGTCGCACGGGGCGAAGAGCGGATCTTTTTTTTTTTTGACAAACATGTGGATTGGGGGTTGCAGAGTCTGCCGCCTTGTCCTGCCCATCTCCTCCGCATCTCCAATTCCATGGGCACCTCCTGCGGCACCTTCAGCTGCCGCAGCGCTGTAACATGGTTGCTACCGGACGTGGCGAGCACGGAAAAGAGAAGCAGCGGCTGGCTTCCCTCTTGCCCCGACGCCGGGGGCGCGTAGATTTACCAATTAACAGAGTCCGCTCTCCCCATTCCTAATTTCCCCGCCAATTGACGGCCACCGCGCGCGAGCAGCTAAGCTAATAGGTTACGGTACACACATGATCTGCTCCCTACAGGTTTCCCCTGGTCACCACAGGTGTGGAAGGCATTTTTTTTTTGATCTACAATTCTACATGGCCAGGTTTTGATCTACATGGACAGTTAGTTCTAGCTTTCTGTGTGGCAATGGGGATACCTAGATGCAAATTATGAAACGAGTGATTAGTTTCTCTAAGCAAACTATGCTTCCGTATTCGATAAGTTCACAGGTGCAGTTCTACAATTTGGGTAGAAATAATTTATATTCATCAATTGATTCATCTAGAGCGAAATATAGTTTGATTTATTCTGATGATACTACATTGGTGCTTGGGGGTTGGTTTTCTAACCATTCCGGGTCCCAGGTGATCACTAATATAATTTTCTCATTTGGATGTGCTTTGTTGCCGTAATATAGCTGCTATCTCTCCTTTTTTATTAAATGATTGAAGTGTCATCAAATTATCTATTGTTGGCTGAATTGTGTTCTCTTATTTTATTTTCAGGTACCCCGATGACCCACTTGACAGAATATGGGAATCTGATCTAGTGAGGACGGACCCTTATATTGCTCTAGGTACCAAACGGATTTCAACCGCAAAACCTGTTTTTGTCGGTATTCAGGAAGAGCCACCTTCAAAGGTTATGCAAACCGCGGTGGTTGGCGAAAATGGGTATTTAAACTACCGGATCAATTTGAAGGACTCCATTCAAAATGCATGGGTATTTGCATATTTTGCGGAAATTGAAGATTTGGCTCCTAATGACAATAGGACATTTCGGTGGGAGATTCTAGGCTGGCCAGTGTACAGTGGCGCACTTATTAATCCAACAGAGGATGCTCGAGGGAAGTACTGGCTGTATGAGCTAGGATTGAAGAGTTTGTCCTTTCCTCGCCCTCTTTGGGTGTGTTTGTTAGCTCGCTCCAACCCAGAAAATCTCACCTCATCCCAATTTTAGATGTTTGTTAGCCCGGTTTTACTTCCTCGGCACTGCCCACTTCGCACGAAAACGCCTCCTCAGCCCTGCCCGGTTGTGAAGCTGAAAACGAGCTTCGCATGTGGGCAGGGCTGAGCTCGCCCGGAAAATCCATCCCGCGCCCCGCACATCGACCGAAATCCAACAGGGGTCAGTTCGCCCCACCCCCATTCCCTTCCCCAACCCGCTCTATCGAACGGACCTGACCCTGCGCCTCCCCGGTTCCTCCACGGGGAAACCTCCAGCCCTGCGCCTCCTCGATGAGGACCGCCGCCGCCTCCTCGACGAGGACCGCCGCCGCCGCCTCCTCGACGAGAACCGCCGCCGCCGCCTGGCCCCCACGGCCAGCCCCGCGTCCTGCCAGGACAGTCCCGTCCAACCAGGGCCATGGCCAGCAGCCTCCTCGACGAGCGCCGCCAGGCCCGCCTCCCCCCAGGCCTGCCATGACCAGCCGCGTCCTCTCCCATCCTCTTCACGCCGCATCCACTGCGTTGCACTGCGCCCAGCAACCTCCCGTCGCCTCCCTGTGCTCGTCTCATCGGCACCGAGCAAGCTCGTCTCACCGGCGGCCATCAACCTCGCGCCTCCCGCCACGTCCAGCCCCGCGTCTCCGCCGGAGCTCCCTGGCCGGAGCTCGCCGGCATAGGGACCCGATTGCTTTTTAGTTATGTATAAAAGGACCCGATTGCTTTTTATTTGTATGTGCAGGGACCTGGTTGTTTTTATTTGTGTATATAAAGACCCGATTTCATTTCATTTTTGTATTCAGGGGCTTTTGTGTATATTTTAGATCTTCTCATTATATCTCAACACATACAACCCACCAAACAACAAATGAATTCAGAATTTCTCAACAAACACATCCTACCAAACATATGCCAAAATCTCAACTCAAACATGTTGAAGTCAGCTTGGCTCAATAGAGATATTGATTCTGAGGTGGCCCAGGCTACCAAACACACCCTTTATCTTGGGTCACGGAAGGCCAATGATTCGTCAAAGGGACCTATGATGAATGCATTGGAGATCTACAACTACATGCATATTGCTACATGATCTCAGGATGGTAAACAATTATCTCTTATGTCTTCGTTGTAGAATAACTAATAGTTAAGATAATCAATTACATTCAAGTTGTACCGTTGTGTGTACAGATCACAAGAAGGGACACAGACATGCAATTATTATTGCTACATCTACTGCATCTGGAGCAATACTGCTATTTGTTATTGCTATTGGATGCTGCTACTTCTTTGCACGGAAGAAAAACCCTTCAACTGGTGCGTGTCCTTTAACATTTCTTTTAGAAAATAGGCATTTAGGTCAAACTTAATCGAAGTTAAGTCCTGACATTTACTTAACCAGAGCTAGGCTTGAGCAACGCTGCTACAACCAGATTTAAATTGTCAGATATTGAAGCTGCTACCAACAGATTTGAGCGAACAGTAGGGTCCGGAGGGACTGCCACAGTATACCACGGAAGGCTGGCAAATGGGAGAGAAATCGCAGCCAAATTTCTAAAAAGCAACTCCAGTCGGGATAGCAATGATTTTTTGAAGGAGGTAAGCTTCGTGTATATGGTTTCTTTCGAGTTCTTCAGAGAGCATGATATGATTATCATGATCAGTTAATTAATTAACTGTTTGTATTTCTAGATAGCTTTAATTTCCAGGATACACCATCGACACTTGGTGACTTTCCTTGGTTATTGTCAGCAAGATAGAAAGGACATACTCATATATGAGTTCATGCAAAACGGCACATTAGAACAGCATATTCGTGGTAAGTTCCCTCGTAAATAATGTAACATCTAGTTTATATAATTTACAACAGAATACGTAGCTAATGATAATTATAAGCAACGCGGAAGGGAGAGGGTTGTGTGGACGACGCAATATGATATCTCACATTGGGAGCCAACTTCAAACTAGGGCTGGAGGGGAGTGATGCTTGTACCGGGACTTGATGGTTTTTTTAAGACCTTCGTGAAGTAGTGGCTTTATTATATTGAGACGGCAGCAGTGCCTTTTTTATGAAGGTCGCTTTCATTATATTGAATATAAGAATAAAGTCTTAATAAATTAAAATACACTGAAAGGAAAATAAGGGGACACCAAAACATTTCTCCACAGTCTTCACCAAACAAAAATGACAATGCAGAACCATTTCTTAGGCTGTTCGTCATTCATTCCGTGAACACTATCAACCCCCCGGACATCTGTAACAGTACCAGAGGTACCAAGTCTTGCCTGTGGTTCAGCATGTGCAGAGTTGTGGACCAGATTTGTGTTGCATGTGGCCACTAGATGAGTAGTAGTCTCAAGATGGATATGCCGTAGAGAGAAAACACGGCCCACCACTCTTGGCAAGGATCTGCAGTAAGGCATTTGTTTCGGATGGCAAGCCATGCATAAAACTGGAATTTCGGTGTAATCTTGATCTCCCAATTGAGCTACTTGAAGTTAGTTCGAATCTGTCCTTGAAATAGGATCTGACAAACAGATCAAGCTCAATAAACTCAGTTGCTTGTCAGGGGATTGCATCGGGCAGGGATGGTGGAGGTCAAAGTTCTGTAACTACTGATATAGTTCAATATATTCCTGTAGAAACACCTCCGTTTTCTACTTTTATTTTCCATGTTTCCTCTGCTCCTTCTCTCCTCCCAAATGTAAAAAAGCACGGCAAATAGAATATAGCATTCTCATTTTCTAGTCCTCCACAGTCAGCAGACACAAGGAAAAACAGTTCAAGTATTACATATTTCTGTATTGCTTTTCACCTCCCACCTAAACAACGTATAACTCCAGGCTTCGATAGCACCACTGCACTATTGCTTTATTTGACATGGCCACAACCTATCATTAGTTGCCCCCCTTATACTTTTTTGCAGGAACAAGAGAACTTTATTGATTACTCATGATCAGAGTTACAATCACGAGCAACCAATTGCTCTAAACAAGTAGGGGATGCAAAGTGCCATACTGTACTATGCATCCTTCGTTTAGTAACTTTGCGAGTTCATGTGCCACCATATTTTGTTCTCTCCTTGCATGCTGAAAATCCAACTCGGATAGGATCATAGAACCTCTTGGAAGTGCCATTATTCCCAAAGAATAAAAGCATCTTTAGAGAAGGGTACCTGAGAGCTTTTGAGGCAATTCACAGTTGACAGAAGACAATCCGGTTCCATGGCTATTTGAGTCCACTCGGCCACGAGGCAAAGACCCTCTCCGCAGGTTAGCGCCTCGACCTGCTCAGGATGAGTAGCTGGTCTGATCCGAGACCATGTACTTAGCACTACTGCACCCTGATGATCCCTGATCACAACTTCTACACCACCGGCCACCCGTTCCGCTATCTCTGTCAACACACTGTTCATGTTAATTTTAAGCCAACCCACTTGAGGTCGAGACCATAGTTGCCTTGGCTTTGGTTCAGAACCCACTCTTCAGTGATCTTCTTCCAGGGTTTTCACTCACCTGCAGGGTCTCAAGAGCTCGCCAACCCGACCCCCTTTGAATTGACCGCATATGTGTTGCAAGGTCATGGGCACTCCACCCTGAAAATACTCTAGATCTCTCCCAGTGCCACACGATGAAATCTGCATCTCCAACAGCTGAAGGCCGTATACCCAAGACAATGTCAGCTTCATATGAATGAAAAATTCGTCTTACCAGCTGATCATTCCATGTCTGGGAATCTGGATGGAATAGCTACGCATGCTTGGCCGTCCCAGCCACCCACACTGGCTGGCTGACCGGGAGTCTTCAGGTTGCTCCTTCTGGAGTAAGCTTCTTCACCACATCCATGAACCTACCCGCTGACCGCGCATAGCATGTGCTCCTGAATGTGTACGGAACGCAGCCATAAGCCACCAAACAACTCCATTAGTGCTTCACAAGTTTCTCTACTACAACAGCTGGGTCATTCATTGGGCACAACAAGGCGTTGTCATGAAGACCGCCACCCCGCGTTGTACATCCAGCCTCCCACTGACGCCATCCTGATAATCAGAGCTGGAACCTGGAAGGAGTGCTTCTCACGACTACATCTGCCCAAACTGACAGCCACACTATGTCCTCCTCAGCAGAGGGTCCAGATGCGGGCAAACTCCTTTGTCAGGAGAACACCTGAGCCTCCGGACAGGGGCGTCCTGCTGCTTCAGCCTTACCCTCTGCCTCCGCCTATTCTCCTCGCCGTGCTCCTCCTCAATCAGTGCCAGTGGTTGGAGCGGCACCAAGTTGCAAGAGAGACCAAATCTCCCAATGGTGAGAGAGCGCCGACCGCCGAGAAGTAGGCGAGCTGGGGCCGGCGAGCAGCGGCTAGTGTGGCTGAGTAGAGGGCTTGGCCTTGGGGCTCTTTTTATGCTCAGCCATGGCGACTGATGAGTACACAGGCTTTTAAGTTTTAACACACTGTCAGGCCGTTTCAAATCAATCGTTCAAGCCCACACCAACCAAGAAGGGCTAAACCACTGCCAGGCTGCTCTTAACCCATGACCTCGGGCCGTTCCAAATTAGAGTGTTTAAGCCCACACCAACCAATCAAGCCTACACATGGGCTTCTAATCAACTCTAATGATAGCATGATACTCTCATCTGACGCATTAGCCTAATCTAAAAAAAAGAACTGAAACATTAGTCTTCCCTCAAAATAGAAACTGACACATTGGCCCTGCTAAAAGAGTAAATGAGTTCTGACATTTTTAACTTACACTTTAGTCATTTTATTTGTGCAGTTGTGTTTTACAATATTTGGAAATGCAAAGAACTAGAGCATCCTTAGTAGGTTGAGGTCAAACTTGTGCTCTTGTGGGATTTTTAAAGGATATATCAGCTTTTGTTCTATGCTTAATTACAGTTGTACCATTAGATCAAAACTTGATGTGCTCCATTAAGAAATCTCAGTATACACAAATGAAGGTCTAGCTGTTCTTTTGTTAATTATTATCTCTAGATTGATATTTATTTTGAATATTAAACCTTATGATCAACATGAGCTATTAAATGAAGGTACTCCTTAGAGCTATATATAACACCGTAGTCCATTTTTCACAGGAGGACCTGATGATATGAAAATAACTAGCTGGGGGCAGCGTCTCCAGATAGCAGAAGATGCTGCAAAAGGTCTCTCTTTTTTTTCGTCCATTTTTCTACTAGAATGTAGTTGAAAGATTATTAATTCGTACTTAATTTCAGGTATAGAGTATCTCCATACAGGATGTACGCCAACAATCATTCATAGAGATATCAAGACTAGCAACATCCTTCTCGACAACAATATGAGAGCAAGGGTTGCAGATTTCGGCCTCTTAAAGCCTATAGTTGATGGAGCTCAAGGGTTGCCGAGTGGAGCCTGTGGGACGTTTCCGTATATTGATCCAGAGTAAGTCCTTTCTCTCTATCTCCTGGGGTTCATACATTCTGCTTTGTTTTGTTTAGGAAATTGAATGGCTGAAGTGTCTCGTATCTTTATAGAATCTGATGTACATTGTTTTTTGTTCTTTTTATGAATAGGTACCGGCAGTTTGGGCAGCTAAGTGAGAAGAGTGATGTCTACAGTTTTGGTGTCGTTCTGCTTGAGCTCGTCTCTGGTGAACCCCCAATGCCCGCTGACAACTCTAGGCTCACCGGCCATCTTAACATAGTCACATGGGTCAGTCTTGGAGATGCATTTCTTGATTAGTTGGATATTACTAGGCCTCAACATTTGCCATTGACTAATAAACTTGAATGGAACAGGCTAGATCACATTTGCAGAGCATCCAGGGCGGGAATGTCAACCCAATTGTGGATGGATCATTGGATGTGGGGTACAACCCAGGGTCAGCGCAAAAGATTGCTGAGGTGGCTATCAGGAGTGTGGGGGCACAGGCCGCGCAGAGGCCATCCATCTCAGAGGTACTTAGAGAGATCCAGGACGCGATTCGGATGGAGGTGCAGTTGGAGGCGCCCAACAATCAGCAACCACCAGCTGCCGATGATGAAATTTTTGAGGAGGATCAGTTTGATGTGAACCAAGAATTCAGCGAGACGCTCCACCAGGCGAATCAGGCAGCGAGACTGATCAACCAGGCGAATTAGATAGGTACGAATGCCAAAAATCTTTGTTTATTGCACTTCACATATAATTCGTATCAATTTTGACATAAAAAATCTGTGACATCTGTACGATGAAGTCCAAAATGGCAGGCATCCTCACGATGGGGGCATGGTGGATTATATTCAAAGGAATCCTCATGGGGCATGGTGGAAATAGTTCTTGTTCTTAGTGTGTGGTCAGAGTTTCCATTGGTGACCCTTATGTCTAGGTTGCAATTGTTTCTGTCGTTGTCTTCTGTAAATGAGTGAAGTCAGTTAGTATGAGAATCCATTAGCAATTTACCAACTCGGCAATTGAATCAAAGAAGTAATAAGACTATATCATTCAATTCCATACTCATTGGGAGGTTAGAACCATGTTGTATGGCCTCATCTTTCTCGGCCTTGAGAAAGTGGATGGTATCGGTACCAGTATCAAATCTACTTTCAACTGCATATCCTTTTAGAACTTGTGTAACTTACGGCTACCCTAACCCAACGAGTGCTATAGATCCCACATGCCGAATGATGAGCCAAAGCTCCTGGTTTAGATAAACCATTGATTCACCATAATAAGAATCATTGATTCTCATTGCTCTCAAGAAAAGAAATAAAGATCAACAATCTATCGTGTGCCAAGAAATACAAACAAGAGACAACTACCTAGTGTATAATTCTGGCAACCCTGAAGAACTGCGGCACAAAATGTACAGCAAGTTGTTGATGACAGCAACATTAATTTGGGGCAGAGAGAAGGCACCCCAGAATTATACACATAGCGCTGAAGTGCAAACAGCAACGTAGGCTAAGTACTGGAGGACCTCTTGTAACTTGCTGACAGCACTGGTCTGATAGGATTTGAGATGGAGCTTTCTCTTGTACCGACTGATATGGTACATCAACCTGCTTGTCTGCAAGAGCCTTTTGTATCGCCGTTGCATAAGCTTCAGCAACACCCGAGATTCCTAAAATAGAACGAGAGCTCGTTTGGCACCATACATTATACTGTATTTCATTTAGTAGACTGAAAATCATGTTTGCGGGGGCGGGGGCGCGGGGGGGGGGGGGGGGGGGGGTGAATAGGCGACTACCATTTTTAATTTGTTACTCAATTTTAGGCTTGGCAAGAAGATAAGTTCTCTAGATATGCAACTAGGTAAACAACCTACATGCTATATAGAGTGGCTCCAGGACCTCAGGAGCAGAAGCCTGGGCATCATGAACACGCCAACCATTTGCACCCTTTCCAGGCAAGATGGGATAGCCAAGGAGCGCCCCAAACTCAGACCATGTGGCGGATAACTGCAGATCCTTAGTCATCCACTTCAAGGTGCCATCGATAGGATTCATCTTCATATGAAGAGTGGGGTAGAACTGAGCAATAGCGGGCACATAAAAGTTCTCACGGTGCTCCGTGATAGGAATCAGCCCAAACTTCCTACATATCTCAAGAGCTTCGCCAAAGTACTCAAACTTGCTTTCCATATGAGCCACATTGATGTATTTCTGAGCAGCTACAACGAACTTGGTCCTGGTGGCATAGATCTCAGCAACAATCTGCTCTTGGCGACAATTGTGGAATAGAGGATCCAAGCAAAGACGGTCACGCGAGACAAGATAGGGATCCACATGGCGAAACGCTGAATAGGCCTTCTGAGGCCACTTGGAGATCTTGAGCTTGGAGGAATCAGGCCCAACAACAGTGGCCTTTTGAGAAGCAAGAGCAGGCCGCTTCCCTTTAGCAGCAGCAACACATGAGCAGCAGCAGCGGACTTCTGACGGGCAGTCTGAGTAGAAGGTCGTACAACCTCAAGATCTTCTTCATCAATCTCGGGAGGAGGACCGGTAGGAATACGGGTGCGCTTGCATCTACGGGAACCACCTTTCCCTGAGAAGAAAGCAAAGAATAGGGAGGGATGGTGGGGTAAGTGCACAAGTTCGAAAGAAGATACAAAGATAGATTGAAAAAATACAAGCAGTGAATCAAATATAGTGCACTGGAACTTTCGCTGAACCATCGGAACTTTCGGTGAAAAAGTCACCACTGGAAGTTCCGGTCATGACTCACCGGAAGTTACGGTGAGGCCACGAACAGAATGATTCAACAGGAAAATCGCATGGATCCAAGATCTAGAGTGCACACGTACGGATTCACACAAATGTATTGGTTCAATCTACCCTAGCAAGGTTTCCTAGGCCTACCAAGACCTCCCAACAAGTTCTAGCCAAAGAACTAGCCTAGACATGGTGAGCCCTAACTCAAGCAATGGAGTGAGCAAGATCTCCATTAATGGAGGGAGTTGAGGGCAAATACCGGATTCCATGGAAGGAGATCGAGGTGGTGAAGGTTCCCATAGAGCAGATCTGAGAATGGTTGGCCAGCGACGGAGGGGCCGGAGCACCTCCGTGGAGAAGATGTCGCTGGCGGCTGCTCCAAATAAAAGGTGGGTCTTGGGGAAAACTGGGAGAAGATCCCGTTTTTTTCCAGGGCCCACTTTATATAGGACAAAGAGCCTCACCGGAAGTTCCGGTGAACCATCGGAAGTTCCGGTGAACAGGCAGAAGTAGCCAGGTCAGCTAGAAGTTCCGAAGAACTACGCACTGACCGGTACTTCCGGCAGCTGGCCGGAAGTTCCGGTGATGCCAGAAACACTTCCCAGGATAGGAAGAAACCAAGAGAGAACTTGTGCATGGAATAGAAGGGGCTTGAGGAAAGTAAAGGCTTGGGATAGAGAGCTCAAACTATGAAGAACCAAAACAACAAAAGACACCAAGAAAACACAAGAACAACCAAGCACAAAAACCCAAGGAAAACCAAATAAGAAGCACAAAAGGGTCGGTGTCTGAGGCCACCTTATATACGAGTAAATGGCTTGACACTGTGAAGATATATCTTGGGTTCATTACCAACACTCATCATAAATCTCAAATGGTCTCCTTAAGAGACTATAGAGTATGAAAACTTTAACGTGCACATAATAGGGATAGTGTTCGTTCATAAGAGGAACTACACTCCCCTAAATCCATGCCTACATCCAAACAAAGATACACATTGAGACATGGGTAGGTGTGCAAGGTACTCAAGCCACATTGCTCGAATCTATGATATTTAGCTCATGACTTAACTCTCGGAACCTTGCTTCATCTAGAGGCTTCGTGAAAAGATCCGCAAGATTTTCCTTGGTGGGAACATACTCCAAAGAAATGTCTCCTCTTGCAACATGGTCCCGAATGAAATGATGACGAATCTCAATGTGCTTAGTCCGGTTGTGTTGCACAGGGTTGTGAGCAATGGCAATGAAACTCTCATTGTCACAAAGAAGAGGCACCTTGTCAAAAGAAAGTCCAAGATCCTTCAAGGTTTGCTTCATCCATAGCAATTGAGCACAACAACTTGCGGCGGAGATGTACTCAGCTTCGGCAGTGGACATAGACACACAGTTTTGCTTCTTCGAGGACCAAGATACCAAGGATATTCCAAGAAATTGACAAGCTCCGGAGGTTGACTTCCTTCCCACTTTGTCTCCATCCCAATCTGAGTCCGTGTATCCAATAAGGTCAAAGCTGGCTCCCTTGGGGTACCACAGCCAAAAGTTTGGGGTATGAGCCAAATATCGAAAGATTCTCTTGACCACCACCATGTGACTTTCTTTTGGTGTGGCTTGGAATCTTGCACACATACCCACACTCAACATAATATCCGGTCGGGATGCACAAAGATAGAGAAAAGAACCAATCATAGAGAGATAAAGTTTTTGATCCACATCCTTACCCTTAGCATCGAGATCAAGATTAAACTTAGTTGGCATGGGAGTCTTGGCACCTTTGACTTGATCAAATTTGAACTTCTTGAGCATGTCTTGAATGTATTTGGCTTGGTTGATGAAAGTACCCTTCCTCAATTGCTTGAATTCAAATCCAAGGAAGAACTCCAACTCTCCCATCATGGACATCTCGAAGCGATCAGTCATGAGCTTGGCAAAATCCTCATTGAAAACTTTGTTAATAGACCCAAAGATAATGTCATCAACATAGATTTGGCAAATGAACAAGTGGCCTCCGACTTTCTTAGTAAAAAGAGTGGGATCAATGAGGCCCACTTCGAAACCACGGTCTAACAAGAGCTCTCTAAGGCAATCATACCACACACGTGGGGATTGTTTGAGACCATAGAGTGCCTTATTGAGCTTGTAGACATAGTTCAGGAAAAGTGGATCCTCAAAGCCCGGAGGTTGCTTGACGTATACCAACTCTTTCAAAGGACCATTAAGGAATGCACTTTTAACATCCATTTGATGCAACTTGAAGTTATGATGAGTAGCAAAAGAAAGAAGCATACAAATGGATTCAAGGCGAGCAACGGTGGCATAAGTCTCATCGTAGTCGATGCCCTCAACTTGTGAGTATCCTTGGGCAACTAACCTTGCCTTATTGCGCACGACTATCCCATTTGCATCACACTTATTCTTGAAGACCCACTTGGTTCTGATGAGTTTTTGACAATCTTTAGGCCGCTCAACCAAAGTCCATACTTTGTTCCTCTTGAAGTTATGAAGTTCTTCATTCATAGTGTTGAGCCTATCATCATCTTCAAGAGCCTCGAAGATTTTCTATGGTTCCACATGAGAGATAAAAGCATGGTGAGAGCTAAAAGAGGCTAATTGCCTCCTAGTAGTGGAACCTCTATTGAAATCTCCATAAACATTATCAAGGATATGGCCATCTCGGACGAGCTTGGCGAGACGATAGGCTCGACGACGGGCTTGAGCTTCAATACGAGATTCTTGAGCAACCACTTGGTCATTTCCACCATTTGAGTCCCCACCTTGACTATAAGCACGAACACAAGGATCATCTTCATCAATTTCCACCTCGGGAGAGTCATCATTTGGAGTAGAGCCTTGATCAACATTAGCTTTCCCTTGTTCTTGACGAGCTTGACCTTGTTCATGACTATCTTGACCTTGGGAGATGTCTTGAGAAGGAGCCCCATCTTGGGGAGGTAGATGTTGTTGATAAAGAGCTTGAGTACCGGGGATAGAAGAGTCATGAGCATGAGGAGGTTAGGAAGAGCTTGATGGAGCTTGTGCCAATATAGTGGGTCCGTGAGGGGAAAGATGATCTTGAGAAATTGAGGGCTCCACTTGAGTAGAGCTTGGTCCTTATCCTTAGGCCACAAGGGGATCCTCAATGGGGAGGTGGAAACCCACACCCATTCTTCTTATGGCCTTAGGGGGAATTTCATCACTTGGATCACGAACACCGTATTGCCTAAGAAGGGACTCATGGTCTTCATCAAACTTCACATTGCTCGTCTCTTCAACTCTTCCATTGGCTTTGTTGTAGACTCTATAAGCATGGGACTGATTTGAGTATCCAACAAAAATTCCTTCCTGTGCCTTGGATTCAAACTTGGACAAACGAACTCCTTTCTTGAGAATATATCACTTGCAACCAAACACTCGAAAGTATCTAACATTGGGATTTTTCCCGGTGAGCAGATCATAAGGGGTCTTGTTCTTTTTCTTGCGAAGGTAGAGCCGGTTGTTGCATGACAAGCGATGGAGATGGCCTCGGCCCAAAATTTGTATGGAGACTTGAATTCAGCTAGCATAGACCGAGCCGCATCCATCAAAGTGCGATTCTTCCTTTCGGCAACACCATTTTGTTGAGGGGTATAAGGAGTGGAGTATTGATGCTTGATGCCTTCATCATTAAGGAACTCATCCAAGGTGTAGTTCTTAAACTCGGTGCCATTTTCACTTCGGATGGAGATAATGGTTGCATTGTGTTTCCGTTGAACTTCATTTGCAAAGTCGATGACGGTTTGTTGAGTCTCACTCTTGTACTTGAAGAAGAACACCCAAGTGTATCTTGAGAAATCATCCACAATGACCAAACAATACTTATTGCCTCTAAGACTATCATGATAAGGAGGGCCAAAGAGATCCATGTGCAAGAGCTCCAAGCATCTTTCCGTGGTGATTTGATTGATAACTTTGTGAGGAGTTTCATGCATCTTTACTTCAATACAAGCCCTACAAACACGATCTTTGGCAAAAGAAACATCGTTAAGACCAAGGATGTGGCCCTCGGAGTGAAGTCTTTGCAACGTTCTCATGTTAACATGGGCTAGGCGGCGATGCCACAACCAACCCTTGTCGCCTTTAGCATAGAGACATAGAGCATGAGGAGTGGTGGTACCCGAAAAGTCCACCACATACAAGTCATGCTCTATATATCCTACAAAAGCCACATTGAGAGACCTGCTCCACATGAGGACCACAGAATGCTCATTGAAGAAAGAAAAGAGACCCATAATGGCAAGAGCCCGAACTTAAAGTAAATTGTAACCAAGGGTTTTGACAAGCATGACGTCAACCAAGGATACATCCGGGGTTACCACCACTTTGCCAAAACCCAATACCTGAGAACTTGTTTTATCACCGTAGGATACCATAGTGTTGGCAATATTTGGCCTTATCTCCATCATGATAGACTTGCTTCCGGTCATATGACTTGTGGCGCCGCTATCAAGCACCCATTTTTCTCCACCGAAAGCATAGTCCTACAAGAAAATCAACCTTTGGTTTTAGGTAACCATTTTGCAATGGGTCCTCTTTTGTTAGTAACAAGAGTCTTTGGCACCCAAATGGCCCAATGATAATCATGCGTGTAAGAAGTTCCAACATATTTAGCATATACATGACCATCATAGGACTTGCAAAGAATATAAGAGGGATTGTTCTTTCTGGCAATGTTGTCACTTTGCAAGATGGTTGGACCATTAGAAGGTCCTTGAGCCATGCCCTTGCTCTTTCTCTTCTTCTTGTTCTTCTTCTTAGCCTTGGCAAGTTGATCCTTCAACACCTTGTTCTCCTCAATGAGATTCTCATGCTTGCAACAAGGGTTAGAAGGACTAGACAAGTATATAATTTGCACAGCGGAAGACTTAGCAAGTTCACAAGTTAGTTGAGTTTGAATTTGTTCATGTGCTTCAAAAAGACTTGAGAATTTTCTCTCCAAGGCTTTGTGTTCCTCTTTGAGTTTCTCAAGGTCTTCTCGAGTCCTATCATGACCAACACCAAACTCAACTTTCTCTTTCGTAAGCACCTTCACCAAACCTAGAGCATGATCACGTTCTTTAGTGAGAGAGCACATGGTGTTGTTATGGTCACTCTACAATCTTAGACACATTTTCTTCAAGATTAATTCTCATATTTTGTTCATCCTCAATATTTTGAGTGAGAGAAGCAATTTCATTGGCGGCATCCCTTTCATTTCTACTTAGCAAGTCAATAAGTTCTTCCTTTTCATCTAAAGCATCCCTAGCATTGTCAAGTTGTGCAAGCAAGGAATCAAAGCAAGTTTTATTTTCTTCATCCAAGGTAGTAATAAACTCACACATGTCTATCATCTCTTTCTTTATCTCTAGACCTTCAAGATCAAGAGAAGAAGGATCACTAGAGATGGGTTGAGGAGTGGGTTTAGATGTTACCTCGGTGGCCTTGGCCATGAGACACTTTTGGTTGGAGGAGATTACATTCTCATTTGGTGAGTCGAAGAGGGACAATCATGGAGTAGAGGTAGTGGCAATAGCAGCAACTCCCACAATCTCTCCGCCTTGGACTTCATCATCATCATCATCATCTTCATCCGTGCCCGAAAGGTATTCTTCATGGACCACAATAGCCCTTTCCTTGTTGGCGACATTCTTGATGGCGTAGTTCTTGTTCAAAGAATGAGGAGGCCTTGACTTGATCTTGCGAATGAGACGACCACCATTGTCTTCACGGTTCTCAAAGGGATACTTGGCCACAAAGTGACTCTTGTCATTGCAATTGTAGCATGATCTCCCCTTGGGAGACTTGTTGGATGAGTTGAATCTTGGGTTGTCCCTTGACCTTGACTTGATGCCGGGCTTGTTCCAAAAGGCTCTTGAAGCAAGAGAAAGATGTTCGTTGAAGGAACACTTGAGGTCCTCTTGAAACCACTCACTTGATGTATCATCATCATCAACTTCAATAGCCTTGGACTTCAATGCAAGATTCACTTTTGTTGATCCAATCGCCCTAGCACAAGCAGACTCCGCATTCTTCTTGGCAATGGTCATGGCAATCACTTCACTCAAGACTTCTTGGGATGTCATCAAGTGAAAGTTGGTTCTTCCCTTAATGGAGTTGAGCTTTTGTTCTTCAAATGGAAGGAGAGCTTTAATGAACTTCCTCTTCATGAACTTGTCATCAGCATAGGTGGCACCAAGATCCCTCATAGTGCAACAAAGGGCCTTGAGCCGCCTATACATGTCTCGGGAGTCTCATCATCTTGCATAGCAAAACCATCGCAGTCATTGTTGACTTCATCAAACTTAGAGCTTTGAATGCTTGCATTCCCAACAAATAGCTTGGTGAGCTGATCCCATGCTTCCTTGGCGGTGTTGAATTAGCGAATGTGAGCAAAGTCCTTGGGAGTTAAAGCCTTTTGAATTATGCCCAAAGCCGTGGCATTGAGTTTCTTATCCACCACTTCACCTCGGGTCAACTTCTTTGGGTCATATGGAGAGAACCCATCCTCCACAATCCTCATTAACTCAATAGAAGAGCTGGAAATATGTGAGCGCATTAGATATTGCCAATTGGCAAAATTTGAAGTATCTAACATAGGTGGTGCTCCTTGAGGAATGATGTGTGGCATGGGAATGGGTGGATCCAGAGTATACTTCGGCGATGGGGGCACCGCCGAGTAGTCCTTTCCTCCACTTTCCTCTTTGGAAGTTGAGTCTTCGAGCCCCTCGGTGTTCTCACTTGGAACCTTGGTAGATGTTTGAGCAACAAAACCAAGTCCCATGTGAGTGGTGACGGCCGCGGGATTCACCCCGGGGGCGGTCACAGGAACGGTGGGAGGAAGCTTAGTGGTTTGGGGTGTGGCAAGTGGAACCATGGGGTTTGGCTTGAGAGACTGCAAAATAGTCATCATTTACCTCAAACTTAGACATCATGGATGACTACAATAGCTTGAGGTCATCCATGGTGGCCAAGTTCTTGGAGTTGTCATTTTCACTACCCCCTTTGTCGGCCATCATCTCTTAGGAGGTAAATCCCGAAATAAGATCCTTGGCTCTGATACCAATTGAAAGTACCGACTTTGAATCGACTAGAGGGGAGGGGGGGGGGGTGAATAGGCGACTACCAATTTTTAATTTGTTACTCAATTATAGGCTTGGAAAGAAGATAAGTTCTCCCGATATGCAACTAGGTGAACAACCTATATGCTAGAGGAGAACTAACAACAAGCACAAGAACGGTAAAGAGCAAGTAGTAAAGGTAAGGAATGAGATAACTGGAGCGGGGACACGGAGATGTAATTCCCGTAGTTCACTTCCAAGGAAGCTACGTCTATGTTGGAGAGGTGTCGGGGCCACACAAGGTCACATGAGCGCCACAAAGGCCTCACCTTATTCTCCGGTGAGCTCCCCCACAAAGGAGGCCTCACAATCTACTAACCGGTGACCTTGAAGGCGCCAACCGAAACCTTTACAACAAGGTTGATGGGGAATCTCCACAACTCAATTGGAGGCCCTCAACAACACCACGGAGATTTACAACACATGCCCTTATCTTCGAGGATGCCCTACACCGTCTAGGGTTCCAAGAAACCCAAGAGTAACAAGATCCACAAAGGATAGGTGGGGGGAATCAAATATTCTTTGGTGGAAGTGTAGATCTAGGTCGTAATCCTTGATGAGTTCTAGCCACCTTCTTTGCCTCATGTTGAGTTCCTTCTAGGTGAATATATATTTCAAACTTTTGTGATCTGTGAACACTTCACAACGCTTTCCCAAAAGATAGTGTCTCCATGTTTTGAGTGCATGGACAACAGAGGCCAACTCTAAGTCATGTGTAGGGTAATTTACTTCATAAGTCTTGAGTTGTCTCGAAGCATAAGCCACAACTTTTCCTTCTTGCATCAATACTCCACCCAATCCTTGGTGAGATGCATCACAGTAGACTTGGAAGTCTTTCACTAGATCTGGCAGACATAAAACTGGTGCTGACACTAGTCTTTTCTTCAACTCTTGAAAACTGGTTTCACATCCTTCAATCCAATCAAACTTCTTCTCTTTCTTTAGTAGTTCTGTCATTGGCTTAGATACTTTCGAGAAATTCTTGATGAACCTTCTATAGCACCCGACCAAGCCTAGGAAAGTAGGAACTTCTTTAACTGACTTGGGAGATTCCCACTCAGTCACAGCTGACACCTTTGCGGGATCGACAACTATACCATTCCCAGACACAACATGTCCAAGAAAACCAAATTCATTCAGCCAAAACTCACATTTGCTGAATTTGGCATACAACCTGTGCTCTCTGAGTCTCTCAAGAATCAAACACAAATGTTCTTCATGTTCTTTGTCGCTCTTGGAATAAATCAATATGTCAACAAACTTGTCAAGAAACTCCAAGAACACCTTGTTCATCATGTTCATGAAATAAGCTGGTGCATTTGTTAGCCCAAATGGCATCACAGTATACTCATACAAACCATACCTAGTGGTAAAAGCAGTCTTTGGTATATCTTGTTCTCTAATCTTTAGCTGAAAGTAGCCTGATCGAAGATCAATTTTTGAGAACACACGAGCTCCTTCTAGCTAATCAAAGAGATCATTGATTCTAGGTAAGGGATATTTATTCTTTATGGTCACTTTGTTGAGTGAACGATAATCTATGCATAGCCTCTGACTTCTGCCTTTCTTCTCAACAAACAACACTGGTGCACCCCATGACGAAGAACTTGGTTGGATAAATCCTTTCTTCAACTGTTCACCAAGCTATTTATTGAGTTCCTTTAACTCATCCACTAACATCTTGTAAGGTCTCTTTGCTATGGGTCCAGATCCGGGCAGTAAGTCAATCAGAAACTCTACATCCCTATCTGGTGGCATTCCCGGTAATTCCTCCGGAAACACATGAGGATACTCCTTCACTAATGGTACATTGTCTAGGCTAACCCCCTTAAGATAATTTAGCTTACTCCCTTTTGGTTCAAAGTTAGACTTGAACCTAATCCTTTTCTTATCCGGAGTTGTGAGTGTAACAGTACGATTGGCACAATCTATTACTCCCTCATATCTAGTCATCCAATCCATGCCCAATATTACATCCAATCCTTGGGATTCTAGGATTATTAGACTAACTGGAAACTTGTTCTTTCCAAATTCTAAGACTAGATCATGGCATCCAAAATTTACTATCATCTCTCCACCTGGGGAGCTTACTTTAATAGGACATCCAATAGTTTCAGTTGGAAGTCCATTTTGGTCTACAAATGCTCTTGAAATGAATGAATGTGATGCGCCGGTATAAAAAAGGATAAGTGCTGGAAAGGAATTAATCTTGAACTTACCAATCACAGCATCAGCCTCATCATGTATTTCCTCCACATTGATGTGGTTCACATGGCCCTTCTGAAAAGGGTTTGGCTTGTTGGCTCCATCAGTCTTCTTTTCTGGGCATTCATTTGCATAGTGCCCAGTTTTCTTGCACTTGAAGCATTCAACCTGACTGATGTCCCTTTTTGCTGGCTGACTTCCATTGCCATTTCCACCATGGTGACTCTTGTACCCACTCTTGTTGTTTCGGTGATCCCCATTATTGTGCCCATGATGTTTATTGTATCGTGGTGACAGTTACTATTGTGGTGGTTGTTATGATTCCCGTGTTTGTGGGATCCAGAACCTCCACTTCCTTCACCAAAAGAACGCTTGTGAGATGATCCAGATCCATGCTTATCAAAATGATGCTTCCTCTTCCTATTCTCCACTTGCTTCATCTTGCTTTCCAAGATGGTAGCTTTATCACATAGAGATTGATAGGTTGGAACATATGCAACGGATAGTTGCATGCACATCTCATCATTCAGTCCTTCAAGGAACTTCTCCTTCCTTTTTGCATCAGTGTCAACATCATCCGGTGCATAGCGTGCCAGATTGTTGAACTCTTCAATATATTCTGCAACACTGAGGTGGCGTTGTTTGAGGTTGTTAAATTCCTTATTCTTCAACCCCATCACTCCTGAAGAGATATGAGTAGTGCGAAATCCATCCTCAAATATTGCCCAAGTCACTTCTTCAATATGAGTAGTGATTTGGAAGTTCTCCCGCCAAGTAGCGGCTGGTCCTTCTAGCAGGTGTGCTACAAATATGACTTTCTCCTCATCAGTGCAACCAACTGTGACCAAGTACTTGTTCACAGAACGTAGCCAATCATTTGCTACCATAGGATCAGTGGTTCCTGAAAACTTTGCAGGCCTCAATCTTAGAAACCTTGTGAGCATATCAAAAGCTGGTGGGTTGTTTTGGTTGTTGTTGTTATTATTATTATTATTATTATTGTTGTTGTTGTTGTTGTTGTTGTTGTTGTTGTTGTTTTGATTTTGATTATGATTCTGATTGGCCATAAACTGAGTCATCATCTGCATCAACTAAGTCTTTGCAATCATCAGCTGCTGCATCTCATTGCCATTGTTGTTATTGTTGGGATTGGCACGGCGGGGAGGCATCTGTAGTTTCAATAAGGATAAGTAATGAGATATAACTCAGAGATTCTAACATGCACAATACAATATATAACAATAATCACAACCAGACAAGCACATGATAAACTTTAGGATTTAAAACGAACAACATTTTTGTGTGAAGTAAACACACTAGCATAGTCATCCACATGTTGGACGATCAATGTGACTCGATAAAAAATGACGATAGATGGATAGATAGCCAAGTAGTCGACACTACTCCTCCATATCGACTTCCTCCTCCACTAGAGCAAGTCCTGCTGCGTTGAAACCTGCCTTGTACTCCTCCACGCTGGTGGTCAAAGCATTGACCTTCGCCTGAAGCTCTCTCTTCTGTGAACGCAGCCTCTCTATCACCTCCTGTTGTGTCTCTAGCTCAAGATCCTTGAGCTCCATCTCAGCCTTCATCTCATTGATCTTCTTGTTCCTATCCTGGACTCTCTTCTCTTAGTTCTTGAACCTCTTGTCTTGCTTCTCGAACCTAGTCTCCATCTCCTTGATGCTCTCCTCCTGCTCCTCGAAGGCCCTATCCTTCTCCCTCAACTGGACACATATCTCGTCATTGCTAAGCATGACGTTGGTCCTATCAGTATCGAGGTGCCTTAGGAGGCTCTCTAGGTCCTGGAGATAGTGGCTTACAGGCTCAATGGTCTCCCTAATGGCCTCATCCAACACTATAGCCTCTCCCTCCTCTTCGCGTCTCCCAAAGGGATGGAAGTAGAGGCCCTTGAGCTCGGCGGAGTGACGTCCACATAGGCGTCCAATCAGCTCCTGCATGGCGACATCGAGGCCCTTATCCTTGTCATCATGGAGTATCTTGAAGGTAATGTCCTCGGTGGGAGGCTCTGACTGGCGTCCTGGCTGAGAGACTCTAAATCCCCACAAGTCCTTCCTCTCAAACTTCCTGAGCCGAAGTCCCTTAATGTTAGGGATGGGAAGATTGAGCACACTGACGATCTCCATGATACATGATCCAAAACGAGTTCCCTTGAACTCCTCAGTGGTGCTGAAAACAAAGCTATGCATCTATTGCATAGGATAGAGAAAATTAAAAACAACACAATTAAAGAGAAGAACACAAAGTAGTAAGACAAAAGCCAATAACAAACATTCAAATCATTAAATCACACAAGTCATGGTATACAATATTCAAACACAACTTAGACTCATATTTGCCATACCACATAGGTTGGTATGATCAAAATTATTAACACGAGAAAACGACAAGTGTGGTGGTCCAACTATTGGAATACGTCACAACTCTCACTCACTAGTCAAGGTAGCTATCTGAGCATCCTTGGTTGCAATCTGCTTGTCTTGATCACAAGACTCACATGCCAAGTCTATAATATCTTCCCTTAGACGTTTTATGGTAGTCTCTAAGTCTTGGGGTATGCTTCCTCTCCTCTCTAAGATCATTCTGAGTGTTGAGAATTCTACACTTGAGTCTTTCTCCAAGTTCTTCTATGGCATTCCAAGCTGCATTCCTTGCAGAGTCAAAGAATGACATATGCATTTCAGAGTTGGTGACCATGTAGAATCCTGACTCATTGTGGTTATCCTCCTCATTTTTATACAAGTGGAGTTGTACCCACCAATATTCTTCTCCTTCATCCATCACTGGAAATCCCTTGTACGCGGCTTCAACATTTATCCCCAAGATAATCATGAGGTTCTTGAGTGCCTTGGGAAACTCCGTCTCACATTCTAAGGTCATGGTCATCAGTGGTCCCTTCCTGGTGGCTTCGTTGATGGCAGCCATCTCCAAATAGAGATGAGAAAGAAGATTAGGAGAGGTTTTAAGTGTGGAAATTTACAAAGGTGTTTGCATTTTTCCTAGTGGTTTCCTTAGTCTAATCCATCTTAGGGTCACAAACCTACAGGCAACACAGTGCTCTGTACCATCTATAAGATCTCACCAAATAGGGTAGAGATCCCTGTGATTGCAGTGCTAGTCCCTGGATCAAAATGCTAGCACCCACAGTTTAAGATGAAGTACACATATACAAAGGTCATTATTACATCGTAATTCCAGGAATACAATAGTTCTTACAACTCATTAGCCCAAGGCTAACACATGTTCTCAACACATATCAAATAAATAAATCCTTCATCTTCATGTGCCACATGCAAACATGTTGAGTGTAGACTCGTAACCCTAGTCACCATCAGAGTAACCTGCAACATAATAAGTTACAGCCACAGAGGGTCAATACATTTGGAATTTCATTGGCAACTGATATCATAGTTATATAGTAGAGACTATCAACTACATGAATTTGGCTAAGTGTAGTTTAGGCTGGCTTTGCTCAAAATAAGATTTATCCTACTATTTTGATAATACTAAGTTTTTGTTCGACAAAAACACCAAGGTACCATCAATAGACATTGGTAAACCTATATCCTTGTTCAACCACAAGTTTTAACTTAGAGAAATTGGGATGAGGAGATTCTTTACCATTTCAATGTCTTTGATGCTCAAAATGTCCGTAACCGGGGACACGGCTAAGTACTTAGGTTTTACCCTCTCGAGAGTTGGTGCACTTTCCCCACAAGACTCGACATGCATCGAGACGAGACTTTTCATAAGCATTCTCTCAGACCACCATGGATGCATTCCATCCTACCAACTCTACCACCATCTGTCCATCTAGCTGAGTTCTTGAAACCTAGTTGGTCAAGGCAGAGCCCATATGCCATGTGGTTGCACTAGAAGCTTCTCAACACTAAACATCTCAAATCTTTTTGATCCTGGGTGGCCATCCACAAGTGTGATACACAGGGTAAACCATAGATATGGGCCATGCTTAACCACTCAACACAAACCATACAAGTCCCATTCCACCCAGGTGATTCATTAACAAGTTGTTTTATTAATCAAAAACATAGACATAGTCTCTCCATAATATCATAACATGAACATTCCACCCTTGAATTCTAATAGCTAGGCTAAGCATACTAGCATATCATGTCTCCTAACATAGGGAAAATTCTACCAAGATATCATCTATAGGATCTACCATAGCATAGGATATACTTTGAAAATTTACCATGCAAATCCTACTCAAAATATACTAATGCAAATATAAAAAATAGTAGGACATAATATGAATATCACTTGACTTGGTAGCTAGGCGAATAGGTGCAATCCTCACAATCACACTCTCCACAATCTACAAAATCTACACACAAATTAATACAACAAATATTCACAAATCAATATACACACAAAAATAATTATGAATGCATGCAAAATGCAATGAGATGTTTTACCACACTTTTTAAATCAAACTCTATAGTACTAAAGACAAAGCATACATTCTAAAGTCTAAATAAAACAAAACCACTTTAAAATAACATTCTAAATAATTTTTATAGTCAAAATAATACTACAAATACTTCTGCATAAAATCCTACTTTTTTAGAATCAAATGGCCAAATAAAGGCCATATATGAAAATATCTCCTTTTTCTGAATCCATAGACACCTAATTTGTAATTTTTGGATTTATAGAACAAAAGTTATGAATTTTACAAGTTTATACATCTAATAGATAAAAATCTGGATTTTAAATGAAAACTACAGACACACGGCGTGTTCTGATTAGACGATACCGGTTTGTGCGGATCACGCACGCGAGCCAATAGATCTAAGTGGCAACATGCAGTCCAGATATGAGCATACCGCTTCGCTACTCGATCTAATCTAGGCCACTGGATCTAGATCCAATGGATCACACCTACTCGACCAAAAGCTAGCGGCGCTCACGGATACTGCGGCAGCGACGTTCCGGCGAGGCCAGACGGAAAGGGAGGGAGTGCTGGGGCTTACCAAGGTCGCGACGTCAAGGTGAAGCTCAACATGGTCACGGACGGGGCTGGGGCGCACGAACACAGATGGAATCGCTCGTCGGAGTTCGGCTCATCGTCGGGTGCTCGCAGTTGAAGACGAAGGCGACGACCTAGGGCACAAGGGAACAAGCGGCATGCATCAGAAGGTGCGCAAGGATATGGCAAGCAAAACCATTTGAATTAGAGGCCGAGGGGCGCACGGGGCTCACCGCAATGTGTCGCCGGAGCTCGTCGGGGCAGCGGCGGTGCAACACAAAATTTGGGGAGCCTGGTGGCGCTCAAAGCTTGGGGTGTGGGGGGAAATGGAGCGGAGGGGGAGGGTGTTAAGTAGCCAGAGCGGGGGATGAAATCACGCGGCAAATCAATGGCAATTAAGCACGAATTCATCGGGTTTGAATGAGGGAAACGGCAGCGGCGAGGTGGTCGTCGGGCGCTGATTGAGGACGAAGGGATGAGGTGGCAGCGGGATCCACATGTCAGTGAGTGGGTGCACGCGCGGGGTGAGAAACATAGGGGAGAAGGGAGAATCCTGGGTGGGCTAGGTGGGTTGCGGTTGGGCTTGGGCCAGATTGGCTGGTTGGGTTCTATTTTTTTCTCCTTTGCCCTTTTCTTTTTCTGATTTGAATAAGCAAGGTAAACACGCCATGATGATATGAATGCAATAAGATGGTTTTGAATTTGATGAAATTTGGGATGTTACATTATGACTATGAACCAGTCACCTTAGCCTCTATGATCATTTAGTTTTTGACTTGTGATACCACTTTAGGCTTTAATTGATAATGTTTTGTCGCTTTGCATGATTATGGCCATTATTGCTCTCTTAGTTGGTCGCTCCTAGTCTTTTGCTAGCCTCCACTTGTACTGAGTAAGCTCTACTCGTGCATCCAACTCCCAAGAAACCAAGTTATTCCAAAGAGTCCACTATAAATTCCTATGCATGGTGTGTTACACCATTCCAAATATATTCATGTTTTTATCTATCTTCCAAATTAAACTTGTTATGTGAAAATTAGTGATTAAATCTCTCACAAACTTGATGGCACACTTTATTTTTTGCACTTAATAAACTTGAACCATTGTGCCCATCTATGTTGCCTATATGCTTGCAAATTATAAGTTGTGAATTAGCATGACCATGTTTTCATGGGGAACGCTTTCTATATTGCACTTGTTCTATATAATTGATATCATGTTCTTTTGTTTATGGATCTCGGCAGTGTGAAATAAAAGGAGAGATTGTAAACTCATGGAGTTTGTATATCTGTTAGATAAATGCCTAGGCGGCTAGCTAAGCCATGCCTAATCATGGTGGAAACTTATAGCGTAACCATAATGAGCATTCTGTGAAGCATCCTCAATAAAAACCTATGCAAATAGCAAATAAAAAGATCACTGAGATTCTCATTGTCTTTTGCCTTGTCATTTTGATATGGGACAACTCCTGTGTCATGGGGAAAGGGGTACCCCGTTGGCGGTTCTCTATGATACACATATACTTACAATGACAAGAACTTACTTGTGACCAAAGTTGAGTAGCAGGAGGTTCGGTACACGTAAGCAAGGGGCATGAGATTTTCAACTTATAGCTTGTCAAGCATATACTCATATTTGTGTCACTTTAACCTTAATCACTTCAAGATGCCAATGATAGGGGCAATGAGAGCTAAAAGCTAATAAGTACCATAATTTTTGGAAGCTCGTTATGAAACTTGAAATCCCTGCTTCCCTCTGCGAAGGCCTTTCTTTTTACTTTTTTGTTGAGTCTCCATCTTCTATCTTTATGCACCAATTAAGAGAGCATAGTTTTCATTCTTAGTTTAATGTGCATTGTCCCAAAACTTATTGATTCATTCATAATGTTGGTATTGCATGTTCTTAAATTATTTGTATCTAGTCACCCTTATAAACTTTTAAGGTGTCCTATGCAATTATGTTTTGCTACTCCATGAGGGACAAGCTGAATACCACTCTTGCTATGTTTTCTGTATGTGAAACAAACAAACGTCTTTCAATGCTTTATTGTTCATGATCTTTTGTTTGTAACTTTTCATGTTGCAACTTAGTTGATATGTCTTGTCGTTAGAACTACATCTTTCATGCTCATGTTTAGAATACTTTGATCTCAGCTATCAATGCTTTGCAATAGCTTGATCAATTGTGATAGCATGTCACCTCAAAAATTATTCTTTTTATCACTTACCTACTCAAGGACGAGCAGGAGTTAAGCTTGGGGAAGCTTGATACGTCGTAAACGTATCTATAATTTTTGATGCTCCATGCTTGTTTTATATCAACTTTCTTATGTTTTGTCTACACTTTGAGGTATTTTCATACATTTTCTGGAACTAACCTATTGACAAAATGCCGCAGTGCAGTTGCCTGTTTTCTGCTATTTTTGGTTTCTGAAAAGCTAGTAAAGAAATATTCTTGGAATTGGACGGGACAAAAGCCAAATTCAATATTTTACCAGAAGGAGCATGGAGTCCGGAGGGGAGACGAAGTGGGGCCACGAGGCGGCCACACCATGTGGTCGCGCGGCCAGGGGTGGCGCCACCAGGTGGTGTGGGCCCCTCGGGCGCCCACCGACCTTGCCCTTCCACCTATATAAAGCCCTCAACGCAGAAACCCTAGATCATACAGCCTCCTTCCATGAGAAGTTCCGTAGCGCCGCCGCCACCAAAGAGGAGATCCAGGGGACAGAAGTCTCTGTTCCGGCACCTTGATGGGACGGGGAATTGCCCCCGAAGCCATCTCCATCGACTCCACCACCATCTCCATCGCCGTTGCTAACTCCATGATGAGGAGGGAGTAGTTATCCCTCGAGGCTAAGGGATCTACTGGTAGCTATGTGTTCATCTATCTCTCTATGCATGACCTTATTGTGATCATGAGCTTTGTAATCTAGTTGAATAAGTATATCTACTCTGCTACTCAAGTGCTTTAATTATTGTAATCTCCGGTTATCCCCACGTGTGTGAAGTTGACAGTGTGCACACCGTGTGGCACTTAGGCTAAAGATTACATAAATACTTATCATGAGTATAATTTGAGTTGGATGTCTCTATGAAATTGTGGTGTTTGTTGGAACCATCTAGCGCTCAAAGTGACAAGGTTGGGGTTACCTAGATGGGGAATGCAAACTTTAAGGAGAGCTTTTGTAGCCCTACCGTGGATTGGAGTTATCCAACCAGAGATTAGTTCAGAGTAGCATTATGAGGAGAAGATATTTATATGAGAGTGTCCACTAGTGAAAGTATGATCCCTAGGCCTTTGTTCTAAGCATTGAAACACCATTTACAATCCGTCCTGCTACATGTTTGCTTGCTTCCACTTTTATTTCAGATTGCAATTACCACTTATAATCATCCATATTACTTATATTTCACTATCTCTTCGCCGAACTAGTGCACCTATACACCTGGCAAGTGTATTGGGTGTCTTGGGGATACAAGAGACTTATTGTATCTTGATTGTAGGGTTGCTTGAGAGGGATACCTTTGACCACTTCCTCCCTAAGTTTGATAAACCTTGGGTAATCCACTTAAGGCAAACTTGCTGCTGTTCTACAAACCTCTGCACTTGGAGGCCGAACAATTGTCTACAAGAATAGAAGCGTGTGTAGACATCACTCGCCGTTCATCTACAATCACCACCTCCGCCGCTCGCTGTACCTGCTACTCCGACTACCCAATCAGGGTGGCTCCGCCAGGGTTAGGTCTGTCTCAGTGAGCTCGTTCTAGCGCGCTAGGTCTCGCAGCCCCGCACGTGCTCCTTCGCCACCCCCGTGCATCACCTGGGAGGTGGCTGTTGGAATTATGCCCTAGAGGCAATAATAAAGATGTTATTATTATAATTCTTGTTCATGATAAAGTTTATATTCCATGCTAGAATTGTATTAAGCAGAAACTTTAATACTTGTGTGGTTTGTGAACAACACCGTGTCCCTAGTATGCCTCTATGGACTAGCTCATTGATTAATGATGGTTAAGGTTTCCTAACCATAGACATGAGTTGTCGATTAATAATGAGATCATATCATTGGGAGAATGATATGATGGACAGACCCAAACTAAGCGGAGCAATTAGATCGTGTCATCGTATTCATCTTTGCGAAGCTTTTCTTATGTCAAATATTGTATTCCTTAGACCATGAGATAATACAACTCCCTGGTATCGGAAGAAAGCTTTGAGGTCATCAAACGTCATCCTATGAGAGGGTGATCATAAAGGTGTCTCTCAGGTGATCGGAAAGTACCTGTTGGGTTGTATGTATCGAGATGGGATTTGTCCCTCCCAAGTCGGAGAGATATACTTCGGTCCCACTCGGTAATCGATATCAACACCACTTGCAAGCATGTGGTTAAGGAGTTAATCACAAAGTGATATCGGATTACGGAACGAGTAAAGTACTTGCTGTGAACGAGATTGAACTAGGTATGACAGTACCGACTATCAAATCTCGGGCAAGTAAAATATCGCGAGACGAAGGGAATATATATATGGGATTGATTGAATCCTGGCATCGTGGTTCATCCGATATGATCATCGATGAATGTGTGGGAGTCAATATGGGTTTCCAGACCCTGCTGTTGGTTATTGATATAAGATCATGTCTGCATATTCTCGAACCCGAAGGGTCACACACTTAACGTGTCTCGACGCTAGGATAGATTGGATAATTGGTTTATGAGTTTTTGTTCGGAGTCTCGGATGGGATCCGGGACATCACGAGAGGTTCCGGAATGGTCTGGAGAATAAGATTCATATAAGGCAATGCGGTTTTTGGAGTTCGGAATTGTTTCGGGTTAATCGGTATTGTACCGGAAGCTTCTAGAACCTTCCGGAGGGGGACCAACGTGGCCCCACCTGCCGGGAGGGGGAATGGGCCTATGAGGGAGTGCCCTGGCCGCATTGGGCCAGGGGCACAAGGACCCATAGGGCCCAGCCGGCCAACCAAGGCCAAAACCCTAGGGGAGCTTCTAGAAGGGAGGGGGGAAACTTGCCCTCCACTCCTCCCTCCTTGGCCGCCGGCTTAGGGATTGGGGGAGGGGCTAGGGCTGGCGCCCACCCCTCTATTTATAGAGGGCTGGGGCGCACCTGCCCCCACACCTCCTCCACAACCCTAGCCGCCCTGCTTCCCTCCTCTCTCTCTTCCTCCCGACTACACGTAGGCGAAGCCCTGCTGCAGAAACTCTCCATCACTTGCACCGCGCCGTCGCGTTGTAGATCCAATCCGTCTCTCCACCATACTTGCTGGACCGAGGAAGGAGGAGACGTCGAGGTGCCGCACGTGTGCATCTCTCGGAGGCATCGCCACTTGCGGTGTTAGATCGGATCGGATCGCGAGGAGGAGAAGCGAGTACGACTACATCACCCACGTTCCGTCGAACGTTCCGATGTGCGAATCTTCAAGGGTATGAAGATCTCGTCTAACCCCCTTGTTGTTTGCATCTTCTAGATTATATCTTGGCTTTCCTGTTCGCATCCGTAGAATTTTTTTGATTTACTATGCTGCGAAACCCATCAGTGGTATCAGAGCTAGATCTATGCGTAGATGTGTTTCACGAGTAGAACGCAACATGGTTGTTGCGGGCGTTGATGTTTTCTGTTGCAAGCCTCTTGTTTGTGTTCTTCTTATGACGCGGGATAGTGAGATTGAAGCGGTCTAGGCCAACCTTACGTGACGTCGTTCACGAGACCGGCTCCACACTTGACGTGTGGCTTATTCCACACATGCGGCTGGTGGATGCCAGTTTCTCTCACTATAGTTGTCATGGGATTTACACCGGAGTTTGGCAACCATAATATCACCGTTGTGGCTTTCCGTAGGTAAGAATATTTCTTAGCTTGCTACTCCCATAAGCCACGTAAAACATGCAACAACAAAGTAGAGGCGTCTAACTTGTTTTTGCAGGGAGTGTTTTCTGTGATATGGTATGGCCCAAGATGTGATGTGTATATTGTATGCGATGATCATGTTTTGTAATGTTTCACGACTTGCATGTCGATGAGTACACAACCGGCAGGAGCCATATGGTTGTCTTTATAATTGTGTATGACCTGTGTGTCAACTTCTTATACGCCATGTAATAGTTTCACTTTATCGCTAAGTAGTTAGCAATAGTTGTAGTTGCTATTCGTGGTGGAGGCAATCATGGTGGAGTGATGGAGATCATGCCGGCACGCACAAGATGTAGATCATTGCGCGAAGATTGGCTATACCATGTCACATAAAGTTATATGCATGTGATATTTATCCTTTTATGTATCTTATTATGCTTAGATCGCGACGATAGCATTATAAGATGATTCTTCACTTAAAGATCAAGATAAAACTGTGTTCTCCCCATGTATGCACCGTTGCGAAAGTTCGTCGTGTCCAAGCATCACGTGATGATCGGGTGCTATAGACTCTATGTTCGCATACAACGGGTGCAAGCCAGTTTTTCACACGCGGAAATACTTGGGTTTGACTTGACGAGCCTAGCATGTACAGACATGGCCTCGAAACACAAGAACCGAAAGGTTAAGCATGAGTCATATGAATGATATGATCGACACTTCGTTGTCCACCATTGAAACCACATCTCTTCTCGTGAAGATCGGGTTAGGTGTGGTGAATTTGGATTGTGTTCACTAAACAACTTGAGGGATGTTGAATTTAGTGGGAGTTCATCTAGTAATTTGATTAAGTTGAACTAGTTATCATGAACATAGTCTAATTTGTACTTGCAAACATTGTAGATCAAATGGCTAAGTCCAACTTCAACTTCAACGTTTTTGCTGAGAAGGAAAAGTTAGAAACAATGGGTCTAACTTCACCAATTGGTTCCGCAATCTGAGAATCATTATCTCTGGCGGACAAAAGGACTATGTCCTTGAAAATGCGCTAGGTGACGCCCCTGCTGTAGATGCACCGGCTGATGAGAAAGCTGTCTATCAGTCGCGCAAAGATGATTATGGTGTGATTAAGAGCACCATGTTGTGTGCTATGGAATCGGACCTTCAAAATCGTTTTGAAGACTATCCCGGGCCCTTTGAGATTCTTGAGGAGCTGAAAACCATGTTTCAGACTCAGGCCCTTTCTGAGAGATATGAGATCTCTGAGAAATTCTTTAACTGCAAGATGGAGGAAGGGAGTTCCGTTAGTGAGCACGCCATAAAGATGTCGGGCTACACTCAACGCCTTGAGCAACTGGACTGCAAGATTCTAGAGGAGCTCAAGATTGACAGGGTTCTGCAATCACTCCCTCCCAGCTACAAAAGTTTTGTAGTGACTCATAATCAGATTGGTTCCACTGATACGATCACCGAGCTCTTCGCAAAGCTGAAGGCTGCGGAGGTGGACATCAAAAAGGATAATCATGTGTTGATGGTCAACAAGCCCCCCACCTTCAAGAAAGGTGTCACATCCCAAGATTTTCCAAATCTTGTTATGTGAAAAATAAATGAATAAAATAAAACTTTGTTGATTTTCTGGGTGAGAAGAAACTTTTTGATCCCAATTGGAAACCTTCAAACCTTTTTGATCAAACAAATCCTAAAGGTATTTGAAAAGAGAAACATTTAATAAAGAAAATTTTAAATAAGTAGAATTACTACTTTTGGATTCTTTTAGTGAAAAGATTTAGTTTTCAAATGAAAAGGGAGAAATATAAATAAGGATTATTTTATAAGACAAATTAAAACTTGGCCAAGCCTTTGAAATAAAATATTTCTATTTGATAAAAATAGTAAAAGGTTTAGTAAAGACTTTTCCATTTTAATAAAACACTAAAACTTATTAATTTATTTTAAATAAGTTTTCCAAGTATTTTATATTCTCAAATAAAACTTACTGAAGTGTTTTTGGTTTTATTTAGATTTCAAATGGAGATTTTGAATAAATCAAAACCCATTTGATTTAATAACTAAGGACTATTTTATTTAATTAATAAATGGATCCTAAAAAAAGAATAAAAAATATTATTTTGTTTTGGACTTTGGTTTGTGTGGTGAAACAGAACTAAATTCAATGCAAAGTTTGGCAAAGATTTGAAATCATTTGAGTGTTTGATTTGTTGTTTGAAATTCAAAACAGAAAATCAATTAGAAAAAGAAAAAGGTTACTGAATAAAAAAAACAATGAATGAAACCTGATCCAACCCAGCAGGCCCAGCAGCCCAGTTTCAGCCCAGCTATTTTCCCACGCGCGAAACGTTTTCACCCAAACACGCACCCGCGCAGTCACAGACGGGTGGCCCCTCTCCCTATCTCTCTCCCTCGCTGACAGCAAGGCCCTACCCCTCCTGTTCATCGTCTTCCCCCTGACCATGTCGCCCTGCCGTTGCAGCCAGTAACGTCGGCGATCAATTCGCGTTAACAGCGGACATAACTCCCCCTGCGACCACGCATGCATAAACGCCTCCCTCCCCTCTCTCATTTCCCCCAGACAGCTCCCCCTCTCTACCTCTAGGCTGCCCCAATTCGAGCCCGCACCCCCACTGCTCCGACGAGGTTTTTCCATCGATTCCGGCCACACCTCGCCGCCCCTCTCCTTTCTCTGCACGCGAGCTTGCTTCCCACCTCCTGGCGCATCTCCCCGTGCCACTCATTCGCTCGCGGGCGCCCCAGAACGTCGACTTTGTCTTCATCTGAGCGCCGCCGCACCTGCCATTTCCTCTGGCGGGACTTCCTGGTAAGCTCGGACCGCCCCGAAGCCATTCATTGATGCTCACATGTTCCCTGGTACCGTGCGCATCTAACGCACCCCTTATTTTGATTTGGCACACCTTGTAGCCCCGCCCCCATCGACGACCGTACGAACCCGAGGCGCAGCTCCACTCCGGCGAGCGATTCCGATCACCTCCGTGCGCCCCTTCGCCAGCCAGTACCACCTCGAGCTTCAGCAAGTCTCTGCGAGTCTGGTAAGCCTCGCCAACCTCTTCCTCGCTTCCTCTAGCACCAGCTCCGCCGTAGCCAGACACGCCGCCGCCACCAGCCGCCGTCAGCACCGCTCGAGTTTGGTCAAACCATTTTACCCCGTTAGATCCCCATCTGGCGGCTTAGAAAGAATCATTAAACGAAGAGGTACGGGCTAATCTGAACCGCACCGTCTCACTTAGATCCAACGGCTGTAGTTGCGCAATCCACGCGAACCGGTATCAACGAACCAGAAACAGACGCGTGGCACCAGATGATTTAAAACAGATTTTAGAATCTGATTTAGATGCAAATTTGTAAACCTTATAACTTTTGATCCACACGTCCAAAATTTGCAAATTTTATATCAATGGAATCATCAATACAAGACCTAGCCAACCATGCAATTTGTTTAGTAAAAAGCTTCTGGTAAAATGTTTGGTTTTGCAGAAACATTTGTATGCTTGTTTAGGTTATAAAATTTATTTCAAAATGATTTTAGGGTTGAAATCTTTGCAAATTGGTTTGTTGTGAACCTACTGACCCTAGGAACCAACTCATGGATTTAAAAATGTATTTTGTGAAGATTAGGATTGAATAATTGAATTAGCCCATTTCTAGTCAAATAAAAATGTTGATTTTGATATGGAAATGATTTTTGAGTAAAACCTTTTGGAAAATGATTTGATTCAAACCTACTGACCCTAAACACAAGGTTTGGTGAATTAACAACTTGTTTGGTGAACAATATAAATTGTTGCCATACTAAAAGCATTTTTCCACCACATGAAATAATGATTTGATTTAAAAATGATCTATAGATAAAACCCTTTTGCAAATGGTTTTGCCATTTTAGAAAATGACCACTTTGAGCCTTGCAATGTTTAGAGCCTAGAAGAAACCATCTTTGCAAATAAAACTATCTTTTTCATGCTTGCATGCATGACTTAGTTTCTATTATTTTTATGTGTGATGAATTTGATTGAATATTGTTTTGGAATGCTAGTTGAATTTGTGTTTGCTTGATTGACTTGTAGTGAGATTAGAAGAGTGTGATATTAGCAAGATCAAGAAGTGAACCAACATACCCTACCAAAAAGGCAAGTTACACTGTCATCCAAAGTCCTACTATTTTTCATTTCACTTAGTGGATTTTGAAACATGCATGAGAAGGACTACTATATTTTGCTATGCTAAATCCTAATAGGATACCCTTATATATTCCTTAGTGAAAACAATGTAGTTGTAAAATGCTTAGCCATGCTATATATATTTTGAGATGAGATACATGTTGAGATTTATAAAGTTGGGAAAAGACTTATGTTTTATATAATAAAACAAGTACTCAATGAACTACCTGGGTGGACAAAGATACTCAAGTTTTGGAAAAGGTGGCAACAAAAGGAACCATGTTTATATGGCAATCTCTTTTTGGTTGTGCACTAAAAGAAAACCACCCAGGGACTTAGAGATTGAACATGTTTCTCGTACAGTGGCTTCCGTGTACAGCCACATGCTAAATGGGCACTGGCTTAGTCAACTACATTGGGAAGACCCATGCATTGGCCTCTTCAGGTTAACTGGAAATGAGGGAACTAGGAACCCTACATTGGTGCCTGAAGACAAGCTAGCATTGTGTATTGGGAGGACCCTATGGAAAGACTTCGTCACATTCTCAATCTGCCAGTACTCCATCTTGATGAGTACTTATCCAGCGGCCACTGGTGGCAACAAGATGAGATTGTGTCATGTGGGTAAAGTGTACAACTTCTGCAGAAGATAAAAATCTAAGTACTTAGCCGTGTCCCCGGTTATGGACAATACTGAGCAACTAAGGCCTGAAGCTATGGGAAATCTCGACATTCCAATTTCTAAAAGCAATACTTAAAGTGACAACAAAAGACTTGAAGCACTTGGGGTGTACCAAGGAGCTCAAGAGATTTTGACAAAGACTTGAAGCACTTGGTGTGTACCAAGGAGCTCAAGAGATTTTGACAAAGACTTGAAGCACTTGGGGTGTACCAAGGAACTCAGAAAGATTTTGGCAAAAGATCAAAACTGTTTTGAAAAGATAGGATAAATTATTGCTTTCTGCAAATGAGCCTAAAACCCTACTTAGTCAAATATGCATGTAATGGTAGGATCCACTTATTTCTACATAGTAGTGAAACTTGCCAATACAATTCAAATGTATTGACCCTTGTGGCTGTAACTTGTAATGTTGCAGGTTTGTTTGATATTAGTGAAGTTGATTGATTAGGATTACAAAGTCTACAACCAACATGTTTGCCTGTGGCACTTTGAAGATGAAGGACCCCATGCTTATAGATATTCTGCTGCAATGTAATGTAATAGCCAAATGAGCTATGTATGATGTAATAAAATTATGTTATTCCTGATTATAAAATTGTATTATGACCTTTGCTTCTTGATATTACATCTTAACTGTGGATGCTAGCTATTGATCTAGGGACTAGCATTGTAAACACAGAGATCTCTACCTTATTAAAGGTTGGGACCTCCTACAGATGGTATCAGAGCATTGTGTTGCCTGTAGGATTTGTAAACCTAGGATTGGACAAAACCCCTTAGAAAAAATAGGAGTTGTATTTGTTCAAAAACTTATTTACAAACAATCTTGTAATACTCTTTCCTCAACCATTTTGGTTTTGACTCTACATCTCTTCTATTTCAACTTGATGGAAAAACCTACCCCATGGCAAAAGACTTCATCATGTGCAAAGGACTTCTTCAACTCTAATGACTTCAACATCTTCAACTCTAATGACTTCAACATCTTCAACTCTAATGACTTCAACATCTTCAGCATTTTCACCAAGGACTTCAACCTTGGATGTCACTAAGGATAAGTGAGACAGGAAATCTTGCTCAAAGATTTGGAAACTAAGGAAACACAACTTAGAAGGAGCCATCATCACCTTTGAAGTTTTTGAGGCCAAAAGTTTTCCCAAAGAAACCATAATCTCATGTAAAAAGAATCAACCAAGAAGGATGGAAAGATCACAAGTGAACCATATAGATGGACTACCATATTTAGTTTAAGCCAAACCCACCAACTTATGTGGTGTAACAAAATATTTTTGGTTGCCTAAAAATATGTTTGAAACTTGTTGTTTGAGTGGAATGTTTGTTGTGATTGCCTGAACATTTCTTGTGTGAATTGTGATGTGTGTGATTAGAATTATTTCCTTAGAAAATATTTTGCCTATTCTAATCTCAATTCAACCCAAACAGATGACTACTCCAAGAGACTCCAACATCAAGGTTGATGACAACAACAACACCCAAGAGGACAACATGAGAGAACTTATAGCAACCCAAAACCAGTTGAACCAAGTGATAGCTCAATTCATAGACAACACCAGTGGGGAAGATCCAACCCTGCAATTTTTTTTGGAAAACCAAGCCCAAATGTTGCATAAGGTGACAGATCAAATGCTCAACATGGAAAGGAACTTTTCCAAAGGAGTTTGTGACAACAAAGATGACAAAGATGTTATTCTAGAAGGAACCAAAGCTTGCAATATTTGTGGAGACACGGATCACACTTCCAAGGAACATGGAGATCAATGCCCCAACTGTGAAGAGAAACATCCAGCTGGTCAATGTCCCACCTCTCAAGCTACTTGTTACTTATGTGAAGGAAATAACCATGTCCCTATCCAATGCCCCATCTATTCCATAGTTGAACAAAGGAAACAAGGTGGAGTGCAACAAATGATTGCAAACTATCAAGAGGGATCCAAATCTACCAAGAAGAATGAGGACAAAGGAAAATCTCCACTTATACCTCCATGCAATACAACCCAATTTAAAGGACCAAAGAAGAGGCATATGAATTATCCAAGGAGCAATAGAAGGTCCAAGAAACAAGTAGACATTCCTACTTATAAGATAACATATGAAGAACATGAACTAGAGGCACTCCTAGCTTTGGAGAAACCCAAGAAAAAGAAGGACAAAAGCCATGTGCAATGTCATCATTGTAAAGAAATGGGACACTATTCCAGTGAATGTCCAGAGAAACAGAAATATAAAGAGATTGGCCAAGTATGGTGCAACAACTGCAAAGAGCTAGGCCATTATGCAGCAACCTGTCCACAAGAGATACGTGAAGAACTCAAACTTATCACATGTTTCAATTGTGGTAACCAAGGACATTATGCAAGCAACTGTCCAGAAAAGATGAAGCACAAGATAAACAAGCCTATGAAGGATCTCAGCCTTGTCACATGTTTCAAGTGTGGAAACAAAGGACACTACGCAGATGTTTGCCCAGAGAAGTTTCCCCAAGATCCCAAGAAGGCCAATATGTAATCTAGTTTGGAAATTTTTAAGGGTGGTAGTACCCTAGATGCTTTGAACCTACTTGTAACCCTAGCCTTCCCAAATCTCGGGACGAGATTTATTTTAAGGGTGGTAGCCTGTCACATCCCAAGATTTTCCAAATCTTGTTATGTGAAAAATAAATGAATAAAATAAAACTTTGTTGATTTTCTAGGTGTGAAGAAACTTTTTGATCCCAATTGGAAACCTTCAAACCTTTTTGATCAAACAAATCCTAAAGGGATTTGAAAAGATAAACATTTAATAAAGAAAATTTTAAATAAGTAGAATTACTACTTTTGGATTCTTTTAGTGAAAAGATTTAGTTTTCAAATGAAAAGGGAGAAATATAAATAAGGATTATTTTATAAGCCAAATTAAAACTTGGCCAAGCCTTTGAAATAAAATATTTCTATTTGATAAAAATAGTAAAAGGTTTATTAAAGAAAATAATGGGGATTTATTAATACCCAATTTTGTTAAAGTAAAGACTTTTCCATTTTAATAAAACACTAAAACTTATTAATTTATTTTAAATAAGTTTTCCAAGTATTTTATATTCTCAAATAAAACTTACTAAAGTGTTTTTGGTTTTATTTAGATTTCAAATGGAGATTTTGAATAAATCAAAACCCATTTGATTTAATAACTAAGGACTATTTTATTTAATTAATAAATGGATCCTAAAAAAAAGAATAAAAAATATTATTCTGTTTTGGACTTTGGTTTGTGTTGTGAAACAGAACTAAATTCAATGCAAAGTTTGGCAAAGATCTGAAATCATTTGAGTGTTTGATTTGTTGTTTGAAATTCAAAACAGAAAATCAATTAGAAAAAGAAAAAGGTTACTGAATAAAAAAAACAATGAATGAAACCTGATCCAACCCAGCAGGCCCAGCAGCCCAGTTTCAGCCCAGCTATTTTCCCACGCGCGAAACGTTTTCACCCAAACACGCACCCGTGCAGTCACAGACGGGTGGCCCCTCTCCCTATCTCTCTCCCTCGCTGACAGCAAGGCCCCACCCCTCCTGTTCATCGTCTTCCCCCTGACCATGTCGCCCTGCCGTTGCAGCCAGTAACGCCGGCGATCAATTCGCGTTAACAGCAGACATAACTCCCCCTGCGACCACGCATGCATAAACGCCTCCCTCCCCTCTCTCATTTCCCCCAGACAGCTCCCCTTCTCTGCCTCTAGGCTGCCCCAATTCGAGCCCGCACCCCCACTGCTCCGACGAGGTTTTTCCACCGATTCCGGCCACACCTCGCCGCCCCTCTCCTTTCTCTGCACGCGAGCTTGCTTCCCACCTCCTGGCGCATCTCCCCGTGCCACTCATTCGCTCGCGGGCGCCCCAGAACGTCGACTTTGTCTTCATCTGAGCGCCGCCGCACCTGCCATTTCCTCCGGCGAGACTTCCTGGTAAGCTCGGACCGCCCCGAAGCCATTCATTGATGCTCACATGTTCCCTGGTACCGTGCGCATCTAACGCACCCCTTATTTTGATTTGGCACGCCTTGTAGCCCCGCCCCCGTCGACGACCGTACGAACCCGAGGCGCAGCTCCACTCCGGCGAGCGATTCCGATCACCTCCGTGCGCCCCTTCGCCAGCCAGTACCACCTCGAGCTTCAGCAAGTCTCTGCGAGTCTGGTAAGCCTCGCCAACCTCTTCCTCGCTTCCTCTAGCACCAGCTCCGCCGTAGCCAGACACGCCGCCGCCACCAGCCGCCGTCAGCACCGCTCGAGTTTGGTCAAACCATTTTACACCATTAGATCCCCATCTGGCGGCTTAGAAAGAATCATTAAACGAAGAGGTACGGGCTAATCTGAACCGCACCGTCTCACTTAGATCCAACGGCTGTAGTTGCGCAATCCACGCGAACCGGTATCAACGAACCAGAAACAGACGCGTGGCACCAGATGATTTAAAACAGATTTTAGAATCTGATTTAGATGCAAATTTGTAAACCTTATAACTTTTGATCCACACGTCCAAAATTTGCAAATTTTATATCAATGGAATCAGCAAGACAAGACCTAGCCAACCATGCAATTTGTTTAGTAAAAAGCTTCTGGTAAAATGTTTGTTTTTGCAGAAACATTTGTATGCTTGTTTAGGTTATAAAATTTATTTCAAAATGATTTTAGGGTTGAAATATTTGCAAATTGGTTTGTTGTGAACCTACTGACCCTAGGAACCAACTCATGGATTTAAAAATGTATTTTGTGAAGATTAGGATTGAATAATTGAATTAGCCCATTTCTAGTCAAATAAAAATGTTGATTTTGATATGGAAATGATTTTTTAGTAAAACCTTTTGGAAAATGATTTGATTCAAACCTACTGACCCTAAACACCAAGTTTGGTGAATTAACAACTTGTTTGGTGAACAATATAAATTGTTGCCATACTAAAAGCATTTTTCCACCACATGAAATAATGATTTGATTTAAAAATGATCTATAGATAAAACCCTTTTGCAAATGGTTTTGCCATTTTAGAAAATGACCACTTTGAGCCTTGCAATGTTTAGAGCCTAGAAGAAACCATCTTTGCAAATAAAACTATCTTTTGCATGCTTGCATGCATGACTTAGTTTCTATTATTTTTATGTGGGATGAATTTAATTAAATATTGTTTTGGAATGCTAGTTGAATTTGTGTTTGCTTGATTGACTTGTAGTGAGATTAGAAGAGTGTGATATTAGCAAGATCAAGAAGTGAACCAACATTCCCTACCAAAAAGGCAAGTTACACTATCATCCAAAGTCCTACTATTTTTCATTTCACTTAGTGGATTTTGAAACATGCATGAGAAGGACTACTATATTTTGCTATGCTAAATCCTAATAGGATACCCTTATATATTCCTTAGTGAAAACAATGTAGTTGTAAAATGCTTATCCATGCTATATATATTTTGAGATGAGATACATGTTGAGATTTATAAAGTTGGGAAAAGACTTATGTTTTATATAATAAAACAAGTACTCAATGAACTACCTGGGTGGACAAAGATACTCAAGTTTTGGAAAAGGTGGCAACAAAAGGAACCATGTTTATATGGCAATCTCTTTTTGGTTGTGCACTAAAAGAAAACCACCCAGGGACTTAGAGATTGAACATGTTTCTCGTACAGTGGCTTCCGTGTACAGCCACATGCTAAATGGGCACTGGCTTAGTCAACTACATTGGGAAGACCCATGCATTGGCCTCTTCAGGTTAACTGGAAATGAGGGAACTAAGAACCCTACATTGGTGCCTGAAGACAAGCTAGCATTGTGTATTGGGAGGACCCTATGGAAAGACTTCGTCACATTCTCAATCTGCCAGTACTCCATCTTGGTGAGTACTTATCCAGCGGCCACTGGTGGCAACAAGATGAGATTGTGTCATGTGGGTAAAGTGTACAACTTCTGTAGAAGATAAAAATCTAAGTACTTAGCCGTGTCCCCGGTTATGGACAATACTGAGCAACTAAGGCCTGAAGCTATGGGAAATCTCGACATTCCAATTTCTAAAAGCAATACTTTAAAGTGACAACAAAAGACTTGAAGCACTTGGGGTGTACCAAGGAGCTCAAGAGATTTTGACAAAGACTTGAAGCACTTGGGGTGTACCAAGGAGCTCAAGAGATTTTGACAAAGACTTGAAGCACTTGGGGTGTACCAAGGAGCTCAGAAAGATTTTGGCAAAAGATCAAAACTGTTTTGAAAAGATAGGATAAATTATTGCTTTCTGCAAATGAGCCTAAACCCTACTTAGCCAAATATGCATGTAATGGTAGGATCCACTTATTTCTACATAGTAGTGAAACTTGCCAATACAATTCAAATGTATTGACCCTTGTGGTTGTAACTTGTAATGTTGTTGGTTTGTTTGATATTAGTGAAGTTGATTGATTAGGATTACAAAGTCTATAACCAACATGTTTTCCTGTGGCACTTTGAAGATGAAGGACCCCATGCTTATAGATATTCTGCTGCAATGTAATGTAATAGCCAAATGAGCTATGTATGATGTAATAAAATTATGTTATTCCTGGTTATAAAATTGTATTACGACCTTTGTTTCTTGATATTACATCTTAAATGTGGATGCTAGCTATTGATCCAGGGACTAGCATTGTAAACACAAAGATCTCTACCTTATTAAAGGTTGGGACCTCCTACAAAAGGTAAGGGTGCAAAGAAGCACTTCAAGAAAGGCGGCGGCAAGCGCGTTGCCCCTGCTGAGAAGAAGCTCAAGTCTGGACCCAAGCCGGACACTTAGTGCTTCTATTGCAAGGACAAGGGTCACTGGAAGCGCAACTGTCCGAAGTACTTAGCGGACAAGAAGGCTGGCACCATCAAAGGTATATTTGATATACATGTTATTGATGTTTTCCTTACTAGCCCTCGTTGTAGTGCCTGGGTATTTGATACTGGTTCAGTTGCTAATATTTGTAACTCGAAACAGGAGCTGCAGAATAGACGACGGCTTGCGAGGGATGAGGTGACGATGCGCGTTGGCAACGGATCAAGAGTTGATGTGAAGGCCGTCGGCACGCTCTCCTTAGTTTTACCTTCGGGATTAGTTTTAAACCTTAATAAGTGTTATTATGTGCCTGCGTTGAGCATGAACATTATTTATGGATCGTGTTTATTACAAGACGGATATTCATTTAAATCGGAGAATAATGGTTGTTCTATTTATATGAGTAACATCTTTTATGGTCATGCACCTGCTGTGAATGGTTTATTTCTTCTGAATCTTAAAAGGGATGAAATACACATCCATAACATTGAAGCTAAGAGATGCAAAGTAGATAGTGATAATACTACTTATTTGTGGCACTGTCGTCTAGGTCATATTGGTGTAAAGCGCATGAAGAAACTCCATTCTGATGGACTTTTGGAGTCTCTTGATTTTGAATCATTTGACACATGCGAACCATGCCTCATGGGCAAGATGATCAAAACCCCGTTCTCCGGTATGATGGAGCGATCAACGGACTTGTTGGAAATCATACATACCGATGTATGCGGACCGATGAGTATTTCGACGCGCGGTGGATATCGCTATTTTCTCACTTTTACCGACGACTTAAGTAGATATGGGTATATCTATTTAATGAAACATAAATCCGAAACAATTGAAAAGTTCAAAGAATTTCAGAATGAAGTGGAGAACCATCGTAACAGAAAGATTAAGTTTCTACGATCCGATCGTGGAGGTGAATATTTGAGTTATGATTTTCTCACGCATCTTAAAGCAAGCGGAATCGTTTCGCAACTCACGCCACCCGGAACACCACATCGCAATGGTGTGTCTGAACGCCGGAATCGAAACCTATTAGATATGGTCCGATTGATGATGTCTCTTACTGATTTGCCGTTATCATTTTGTTGTTATGCATTAGAAACCACTGCATTCACTTTAAATAGGGCACCATCTTAATCCGTTGAGATGACACCGTATGAACTGTGGTTGGTGCTAAACCTAAGTTGTCGTTTCTTAAAGTTTGGGGATGCAAAGCTTACGTCAAGAAGTTGATGCCGGACAAGCTCGAACCCAAAGCGGAGAAATGTGTCTTCATAGGATACCCTAAGGAAACTATTGGGTATACCTTCTATCACAGAACCGAAGGCAAAGTGTTTGTCGCAAAGAACGGTTCCTTTCTTGAAAAGGATTTTCTCTCAAAAGAAGTGAGTGGGAGGAAAGTAGAGCTAGACGAGGTTGTTGAACCTTATCTTGAATTGGAAAGTAGCGCAGCACCTGAAATTGTTCCAGTGCCGCCTGCACCAACAATAGAGGAAGCTAATGACAAGGATCATGAATCTTCGGACGATGCTGCTGCTGAACGTCTCAGGTCGACAAGGTCGCGTGCCCCTCCCGAGTGGTACGACAACCCTGTCTTGTTGGTAGAAGACAATGAACCTACGAACTATGAGGAAGCGATGATGAGCCCAGACTCTGAGGAATGGCTAGAGGCCATGAAATCCGAATTGGGATCCATGAGCGAAAACTAAGTATGGACTTTGGTGGAACCTCCTAGCGACCGAAAGGCCGTTGAGTGCAAATGGATCTTCAAGAAGAAAACGGACGCGGATGGTAATGTTACCGTCTATAAAGCACGGCTTGTCGCGAAAGGTTTTCGACAAGTTCAAGGTGTTGACTACGATGAGACTTTCTCTCCCATAGCGATGTTTAAGTCCATTCGGATTTTATTAGCAATTGCTGCGTTTCATGATTATGAAATATGGCAGATGGATGTCAAGACCGCGTTCCTCAATGGCAACATTGATGAAGAGTTGTATATGATGCAACCCAAAGTTTTTGTCAATCCTAAGGATGCTAATAAAGTGTGCAAACTTCAGCCTTCCATTTATGGACTGAAGCAAGCATCTCGGAGTTGGAACCTTCGTTTTGATCAAGTGATCAAGAGCTTTGGATTTGTTCCAAATTGCTACGGAGCTTGTATCTACAAGAAAGTGAGTGGGAGCTCAGTGACATTTCTGGTACTATATGTGGATGACATATTGATTATTGGAAATGACATTAACATGCTTAACGATGTGAAGAGTTATTTGAACAAATGTTTTTCAATGAAAGACCTAGGTGAAGCTGCTTATATATTGGGCATCAAAATCTATAGAGATAGACAAAGACGCCTGATAGCTTTAAGCCAGAGTACATATCTAGACAAAGTTCTGAAAAGGTTCATAATGGATAAGGCAAAGAAAGGTTCAGTGCCTATGTTGTCAGGTAAGATATTGAGCAAGGCTCAGTGTCCAGCTACGGTAAATGATAGAGAAGCTATGAGCAAAGTGCCTTATGCCTCGGCCATAGGTTCTATCATGTATGACATGTTGTGTACTAGACCGGATGTGTCCAATGCTCTTAGTTTGACGAGCAGATACCAGAGTGATCCAGGAGTGGAACACTGGAAAGCCGTGAAGAACATCCTAAAGTACCTAAATAGGACTAAAGAAATGTTCTTGGTCTATGGAGGTGATGAACAGCTCGTCGTAAAAGGTTACGTCGACGCTAGTTTCTACACCGACAAGGATGATTCTAAATCTCAGACATGATACGTTTATATTTTGAATGGAGGAGCTGTGAGCTGGAGAAGCTGCAAGCAAAGCGTGATCGCGGGATCTACAGTAGAAGCGGAATACATGGCTGCTGCAGAAGCGTCAAGTGAAGGAGTTTGGATCAGGAACTTCATCACTGAGCTTGGCGTGGTTCCAAGTGCATTGGACCCACTGGAGATATTGTGTGACAACACTGGCGCCATAGCACTCGCTAAGGAACCAAGATATCATCCAAAGACCAAGCATATCAACCGCGAGTTTCATATAATCCGAGATTATATAGCAGATGGAGATCTGAAGATTAGCAAAGTACATACAGATCTGAATGTCGCAGATCCATTGACTAAACCTCTTCCACGTGCAAAACATGATCAGCACCTTAGTGCCATGGGTGTGAGATTGTTGCCAAATGTAAACTAGATTATTGACTCTAGTGCAAGTGGGAGACTGTTGGAATTATGCCCTAGAGGCAATAATAAAGATGTTATTATTATAATTCTTGTTCATGATAAAGTTTATATTCCATGCAGAATTGTATTAAGCGGAAACTTTAATACTTGTGTGGTTTGTGAACAACACCGTGTCCCTAGTATGCCTACATGGACTAGCTCATTGATTAATGATGGTTAAGGTTTCCTAACCATAGACATGAGTTGTCGATTAATAATGAGATCATATCATTGGGAGAATGATATGATGGACAGACCCAAACTAAGCGGAGAAATTAGATCATGTCATCGTATTCATCTTTGCGAAGCTTTTCTTATGTCAAATATTGTATTCCTTAGACCATGAGATAATACAACTCCCTGGTATCGGAAGAAAGCTTTGAGGTCATCAAACGTCATCCTATGAGAGGGTGATCATAAAGGTGTCTCTCAGGTGATCGGAAAGTACCTGTTGGGTTGTATGTATCGAGATGGGATTTGTCCCTCCCAAGTCGGAGAGATATACTTCAGGCCCACTCGGTAACCGATATCAACACCGCTTGCAAGCATGTGGTTAAGGAGTTAATCACAAAGTGATATCGGATTACGGAACGAGTAAAGTACTTGCTGTGAACGAGATTGAACTAGGTATGACGGTACCGACGATCAAATCTCGGGCAAGTAAAATATCACGAGACGAAGGGAATATATATGGGATTGATTGAATCCTGGCATCGTGGTTCATTCGATATGATCATCGATGAATGTGTGGGAATCAATATGGGTTTCCAGACCCTGCTGTTGGTTATTGATATAAGATCATGTCTGCATATTCTCGAACCCGAAGGGTCACACACTTAACGTGTCTCGACGCTAGGATAGATTGGATAATTGGTTTATGAGTTTTTGTTCGGAGTCTCGGATGGGACCCGGGACATCACGAGAGGTTCCGGAATGGTCCGGAGAATAAGATTCATATAAGGCAATGCAGTTTTTGGAGTTTGGAATTGTTTCGGGTTAATCGGTATTGTACCGGAAGCTTCTAGAACCTTCCGGAGGGGGACCAACGTGGCCCCACCTGCCGTGAGGGGGCATGTGCCTATGAGGGAGTGCCCTGGCCGCATTGGGCCAGGGGCACAAGGACCCATAGGGCCCAGCCGGCCAACCAAGGGCAAAACCCTAGGGGAGCTTCTAGGGGAGCCGACATCCGTAGATTTTTTTTGATTTACTATGCTGCGAAACCCATCAGTGGCCGGCGACGTGACATCACGCCTGCGTCATGCTGACGTTGGGGCGTGGGTCCGTCTACCCTCTTTGACCGCTGACTGCCACGGTAGCAACCGACGTGGCCTCGGCCCCACCGGCCAGTCACTGTGGCTAGGTAGAGCCCCTGTGAAAATAACCCCCACCCCTATGCTGACGTCATAATGACACAATAAATCAATTTAATATGGTTTAATAATTCCAGAAATTGGTTTAATCTTATAAAATCAATAACTTTTATTCCGTAACTCAGAAAAATACAAATAATATATCAAAATGTTCAGAAAAATGAGATCTATCTATCTAAGCTATAATCATGCATTGTTCAACAACTTTCATGACAAGTTTAAATAGAAGAATATAGTAGCCCTCATAGGTCATTTCGGAGTTTTCCCGAGTTAGGGTTTATAGCCCTCGGAACCCCGATTAAATTGTCGAGCATGCCTTAGGGTTACATTCTGATACAATTTAACTTGTCATATCATCATCATTGCTTGAGAATTGCATGAATGCCATGTGTTGATTGTTTTCCCTTTCTTTCCGGTGTTTGGTTCTTCTTCGGTTGAATATGATATCGAGATCGAAGACTGAGGTCAACACCGTCGAAGATCAAAGAACAATACTTGACCAACTATAATCAAGTCAATCCAAAGGCATACGAAGATTTGCTTATTGGTTATTAACAGGCAAAGGCAAGCATAGCCCCACCATGATGGTAATCCTATGATTTCGAAAGCATTTCAATTCTTGCCATGATGCATACGATTCTACTGTGGTCTTTTAGCAATGGATAGAGTATCCTATCTATTGCATTACTCCCTTTGAGCTTATATTACCCGATCCACTGCTCCTAGCATAACTAGGCTTGGCTTGTGTGCACTACTAAAGCTTATATATGTGTCCTGCTTAGCCGTGCATAGCTGTCTGTGCTGGTTCATCCAGATGATGTATCAGTTTTAGAGAATCTAGTATGACAGGAGAACATGATGATATGAGATCAGTGGTAAAGGTTAAACATGCTAAGTCTTGTATGGGAGGCCACGGTAGGATGTGGTTTTTCTAGTCCCATGATCGCCACCACTAGGAACTGAGTTCTTGCCTTTGGAACCGGGACGAGCGTACAAACACACGTGGTTTGGGAACCCCTCGATTGACTAACTTGCCCAGTAGATTCCATGGGTCACATAGTTCGGGCGTTCCATTCGACATGCATTCTGGATCTTCTCAAAGGTGGTGAAGGAGGTGCATTCATAACAGGTAGGGAAGCATGGACCGAGTTCTTGGGGTGGATGGAGCCCCTGGTAAACCAACCTTGCCTCACATCTCTAGGGACCGACTTCGGAACTTGACCCGTTACAACAGAACAATCCTTAGGGAATGACTCATGGTCTCGGTGAAAGCAAGGTAAAGGTCGTGTCTAACCACCCTCTACCTGCCTTCCAAGGAAGAGGGCTTATCTAGTGGCATTAAGATAAGGTTAGTACGTGTGGGTAAAGTTGTACACCCCTGTAGGGTTAAATCTTTTTGAAAATCCGTGTTCACGGTTATGAACGCTTGGTGACCAAATTATAAGATCATAGAGAACTATAACCTAATCATAAAACTTGGCAGATCAACATGTGCTTAAGGATGCTTCCTCGTGGGTACAAGAGGGTGATCCAAGTATGTAGAGGTTCAATGATGATAACTTGGTGGATATTAAAGAGATGATGATCAATACTTTGGAGATGTCGCTCTCTTATCCCCTTTTAAAATATTCTGATTAGATGAGATTCTTCCCCCTCTTGTTTTACAAACAAAGATGGATTTATGCAAAACAACTCCACCGGCCATAAGTCTTGCGGAGTACACCATGTACTCACCCTTGCTTTGTTGATACTTTTGGCAGAGTAAGTGTTTGCCTGAAGATGAGTTCTGTATGACATCGACACTGACGAGTAGCTTAGGGTTCCCGGCCGACAGCCTGGATTCTATGGGCTAGGACGCCATCGTTATGCACTAGTCCTCTTAGTCCATTTGTTAAGTTTGCTTTACTTAATAGCATAACTTGCCTTCCGTTGTTTGATGTTTGTGGTTAGTGACCTCTGCTTGTAATAATTTGGTTCTCTGCTTAGTTATGGTCTTGCTGTAATAATTTTGTGTCATAGGGTCACTGCCATGTTACCGATTCTTCACTGGATATCCTCGAGCTCAAGGTTAATATTATGTCAGACGGAGGCCTGGGATTTGTTTCGCCCTGATCCCGGGGGTGTCACAGATATCTTGATTATATTTTCTTTTTGCTCAAGTACTTGGGCTCATGAAATTAAAATTTTGCACACCAAAGCAACACTACAAATGTCTAGCCAACTCGTAGCCAAAAATCTAAGAGAAACTCAAGATTGTTCGTAGGCCATAAGAGTTGTTAGTTCCATGAAGTTATGGTACTCTTATAAATCTTTTCAAATAAATTATCTCTTTTCAACTAAGCAAGGAAAGTTTGGCATCTCCCTCAACCATCACAAAATATCTGTTCCTTTAAACAATACTTTTAAAAAGGTGTTATCAAGTCAAACCATTAAGATTCGGGGTTGAGTGATACTAAGATTAAGCCCTTAGGAAAAAACATGGCACCAAAGTTGTCAAGAAGACACTTTATATTGTTCTAAAAATATTGGAATTTAATCCAATGTTGTTGTTTTCTAACTGAGAATAATTGTCATAAGTAGAAGACAAAGTAGTGACATTAGCCTTGAGATTAAGTCTTAAAAGATAACGAGCTAAGCGTGGATTAGAACTTAAGTACAACCGAACAAACATAGTATGTTCATGAATAAACTTATAGGAGGGAAAATAGGAATGTGGTACCTCCTCTTGCTTTCTCATTGCTCACTTGGGTCAACTCCTCGCGTTCCTCTCCATAGCTAAGTCACTTGAAGTGAATAATCCAACACATCCTCTCCATAGCTAAGTCACTTGAAGTGAATAACCCTGCAAGAAATCGAAAAAGAGAGTCGAGAGAAATTCACACAAAACAAGATAAAATCTAATCTAGTTTTTTTGTGTTCTATTTTTATCAATGCAAACTGAAGGTAAACATGCAACTAGAATAAAAACAAATAAATCAAAAGAATAAGAAAATATTAATGCAAAATGTGGGGAGGAGTTAAACCTCCCCAAGCTTAGGCTCTTGACCTATCTTGGATCAATTATCACCACCATCGTTGGGTGGCGGCTACTGGTATGGATAGTACGGGTAGTAGTTCGAGAACCCGATCATGAAGGTGGTGAACTCCTGGGTGAGAGTGATGCTATTGGCGTTCACATCAGGCAATGTGTTTTCCACGTTGTTAATGCATGGACCACCTGGTCAAAGTCATTTCTTAGGAGATAGTTGTATCCCAGCTGAGGTGGAGGCATGTTCAACTGCTGATGGTACTAGGGAAAAGGTTATTGATGATGATGTTGCTGACCGTAGTCATCCCAGCCCTTGGTGTTCCATCCTTTCTCATCCTCCTCATGATGATGTTGGCTGCCTCCCACATTCTCCTAGTTGGGGTTCCCTCCCGGGGGTGTCATCCTCCCCGAGGAAATTATTGTTTGCTGGAACTCCTCCTCACTTAGGACCCAACTCTATTTTCTTGGCAAACCAAAAGAGTGGAAAAATGGAAGAAAACCTTGGTGGACATCATCGTTAGGCTCAAAATAAAATTGATAACCGCAAAGGGAGCATTGGAGATTATATACTCCCATGAATTTGGTGCTCTCCATATGAGCATCATCCAAAAGCTTTCTGCCAGCCACGGCTCTCTAATGGGGCATGCCAAACCCACTTGTGTAGGCGATCTAAGTGATCAAGCCACCACAAAATATGTCAACTGAGTGAGCCTACCTTTGGCGGTGGAAGTGTGGATGAGCGAAGCACCCAAGTTTTCCTTATGCTCCATCTCAGGATGGAGATCCATATAGATTACACTTATATCGGGGCCTTCCATTGACCCAATATCTCCCTTTACGGAGAAAGAATTCTCCAAGAAGGTGGCGAAGTAGCGAATAGTGGGATTCTGGATGGTGGCGCCCTTCTTCCACCAATAATCAGTTTTCATGTAAACAGAAATATTCTCACATGCATACATTGCCTCTAGGAGGACTTCTTCAGTGGTATCGAGCTCTCCCTCATGGGAGAACCCGAAGCAATTGCAAAACTGATAGAAAGAGAGGCTGTGAGGTTGCCCATTGAGGATGAAACTTACAGTGCAATTGCACTCTTGGGCCTCAAGGTCATCGTGGAAGGATGACAGGAATTCATGCGTGGCTTGCTCGAAGGTCTCTGTGGAAAGAAGGGCAAAGGGAACCATGCCAGAATTCTCGATCATCGTCTCTAACTCCTCCCCCAGACTCTGCTAGGAGACGAAATCATGGACACCCACTTGGTGGGCAACACCTTTCTTTCACTGACCCTCCAATAGTCCTTGTCAGGGTTGCCTTCGAGGAATACCCCTCTGAACGTCTCTTCTTCGCTCCCGGCGCCTTGGCGGTGCTCGAGGTCCCTGATGTTCCCGAGCCCTTGTAGTTGCGAAAAATCTTCCCAATATTCATTCTACTGAAAATTTCAAAGGAAAACTATGGGCATCAGTTTTATATCATACAAACAAATGATTATAAGTAGAAATTACAAATCCTAACATGAGGAATCAAAAATAATCTCGGAATATGATGAACTCATCTAGATAGCCAATGTGAGGAATTCAACCATGGATTTCAGAAAATAAAGCATGGATCGAGTGAGAAACTTACCGATGTGAAGATTCCCCCACTCAAACAAAACAAAATGGTGAAGAATCAAGGATTCTAGGGGATTAGGGTTTGAGTTTGAGAGAGAAAGAGAGATAAAATGAGAGGAAGAAGATGGCTAGCTGGGTTGGTAGCCAGCCGCCATCGCTCTTACGGGGCGACTAATACTTGCATTTTGCATCATCATTTTTAGGACCTTTATGCACTGTTTAGAAACATATTTACCTTGATTCATCATTATTTATGCATATTTAGATGATTTAGGGGACTTTCCTACAAAGTCCCTTTCATTGGTATTTAATTTCTGGGAGGTAGAAACCTCCTTTTTCTTGTTTTTGTTGTTTCATGACCTTCTAGACGTCAATAAATCAAAGGAAAAATACCTGATAAGTTTTTCACCATAAGGACCAACTTGGGCCAAATAATGAAGCGAGGAGATCCACGAGGCCCGAAAGAGGCCAGGTGGCGTGCCCACCCCTAGGTGCGCCATGCAGGCTCTTTCAGCCCTCGTGCGTCATCTCGGCTCCTCTTTTTACAGACACCTCCGTATCGCTAGAAAACCTATGCCATATTTTTCCTACGATTTACATAGGTGGAGGCAGAGGCGAAAGTCCTCTCCTACTCTGGGAGGGGGCAGATCCTGCCGCACCGGAGCCTCCGATGAGGGGGAAATCGGCGCCATCGTCATCACCACTCATCCTAGGCATATGGGGAGGCCTCTCCATCAACATATCCACCAACACCATCACTATCACCAAGATCCATCTCGTTCCCCTCATAGTTTGTGATTGATTGAACCCCGGATATTGTTTTAATGGCTATTTACATATTTGTGATTCGCATCTTATCTTTATTTGGTGGAGAGATTATATTTTCAGATTGTGTTGTATCCCATATTCTACTGATCCATATCATCTTTGGCACTTGTGAGTAGACCCCCATGTTCCCGAGGGCATAGGATGAATTGGCTATGATTTCCATATAATATGCAATGAGTATGTGGTCCATTTTTTATCTTTTATATTGTTCTATGATGGTTTTATGTGAACGTCGACTGCATATTACTTCACCTATATGGGTTCATAGAAGAATACTTTTATCCAATGATAGGGGTTGGAAGGGACGGAATTGACAGAAACCGTTTTCCAATACTTTGAGTTGCATTGGAGGGTTTATATGTCGGGGACAATGAACTTATCCCTATGGTGGGATATTTATGTCTTAATGATTCCTAGATGTTCATGTGAATGGCTTTAGGACCCATCATAAGTGGTGTATTTAGTACATACTTATGGCTGCACCTAATTAGGCTCCGCCCTAAGGGAATGAAACTTGACAACATATTCACCATATTGTGTAGAAATCTTTATGATAAGTGAATCCATGCCATCCTCGGGAATGCTTGTCACATATAGTTCACACACACTTGAGAACATTTACTATAGAGGATTGGGCTTTCTCTCATTGAGAACATTTACTTATTGCTATTTACTTTCATCATTTTATATTCTTGCAAACTACAAACCAAAAAAACAAATGTACTGCATTTACTATTATTTTCTTTCTCAAATTTGCTAACCAATACCCTCATATCCTTGTGGGTTCGACAAACTTTCTTTACTAAAAAGTACTACAATTTATCTCCTACACTTGGGATCCATCAAGACACTTTTCTGGCGCCGTTGCCGGGGAGCGTTATGATATTGGTAAGTTGTTTGGTAAGGAAACTTGAAATCTGATTTATCCTTTTACTGCTGTTTTATCATAGCTTTATGAAACAATAAAGAATTCCAACTCACCTTATTTGAGTTCATTCATGACAAAAATAAATAGAAAGTTGGGAAGCCTACGGAACCTGAAGTTGAATATGAAATTCCTATTGGCATTGTTGACAGAGCGAGGGAGGCAACTTTTGCTGGTGATGGAAGCCAAACTGCTATGGGGCATTTATATGGAATTGAAGAACTATGTTCCCTATTTAGACTTGCAGGTATTCATGAGAATGAAGTAAGAAGGAATCTATTATTTTTATCTTTATCTGGTAAATCTCGCGAATGATATAGATCTCTGGATGATACATATCGTCTTGATTGGGATAATCTGAGAAAGGATTTCTATCTTAAATATTATACTCCTAAAGAATCTAACGATGATCGTGTTGGAGATATGCCCTAGAGGCAATAATAAATATAGTTATTATTATATCTTTGTGTTTATGATAAATGTTTGCATTCATGCTATAATAGTATTAACAAGGAAACATTAATACTTGTGTGAATTGTAAACTTAAATTGAAGTCCCTAGTATAGCCTCTATACTTCACTAGCTTGTTGGTTAATAGATGATTGTGGTTTCCCTATCATGAACATTGAGATGTTATTAACAACAAGATCATATCGTTAGGAGAATGATATGGTGGACATACTCCTATAGATAAGCGTAGCATAAAGATCAAGTCATTTCAATAGTTCAATTGCTATATGCTTTCTGATACATAGTAACCTAATTCCTTCGACCATGAGATCATGCATATCACCTTTACTGGATGGATGCTTTGATGTCATCAAACACCACACCGTAACAGGGTGGCTATAAAGGTGGTATTGAGTGTTCGGAAAGTATTGGTTGAAACACATGGATCAAGAGTGGGATTTGTCCATCCACATGACGGATAGATATTCTCTGGGCCCTCTCGGTGAAATGTCATCCAATTAGCTTGCAAGCATGTGACTGGGTCACAAGGGATCACATATCACGGGAACGAGAAAAGAGTACTTATCAGTAACGAGGTTGAACTAGGTATGCAGAGATACCGACGATCATAACCTCGGATAAGTAACATATCGTGAGACAAAGGGAAATTGGTATCGTATGTAAGTGGTTCATTCGATCGCAAAGTAATCGTAGAAATATGTGGGAGCCATATGAATTTCCAGATTCCTCTATTGGTTATTGTTCGGAGAAGTGTCTCGATCATGTCTGCATAATTCACGAACCGTAGGGAGACACACTTAAGGATTCGACGTTGTTTGAGTAGTTATGGTATTATGAGAAAGAGACCGAATGTTGTTCGGAGTCTCGGATGGGATCCGGGATATCACGAGGTGATCCGGAATGGTCCGGAGAATAAGATTCATATAAGGAAAGTCCCGTTTCGGAGTTCGGGAATGATTCCGGTGTTTTCATCGGGAACATTCTAGAAGGTCCCGGAATGTCCGGCACTCCGGGGGGGAAGGGGTACATGAATGTGTCATTGCATGTTGGAATGATTGCATCATGTACTAAGTGTTCTCGCTGTCCGAAATAAAGGGTTAATTCAAATCCTAATTGAAAAAGTCAAACTGCCAGTTTTCGGTCAAACTGCCAGTTTTCGGAAAGAGGAGAAAGAGGAGGAGGTTGAAACCGACTTGGGGGAGGAGTCCCTCCTCTCCAAGCCGGCGCCCCACCAAGGCCGAGTTGGGGAGGGACTCCACTCCCTCCCCTTGGCCGCCGGCCCTCCCACCTATAAAGGGAGGGGCAGGGCTCCCCTCTCTACACAACACTACTTCCTATCCTCTAGACCTAAACCCTAGATCTAAACCCCGGTTTAGAGCTATTTTGGTTTAGAGCCTTCTAATTGGTTTAGAGCCCTCTAATTGGTGTGTCTAATTACTAGACCACTAATAGCCTCTCTCATAAGCTCCACCATACTCGCACCGGCTTAAGGCGAAGCCCTGCGGGATCTCCCCTCTACTTCCGGTACCACGCCGTTGTGCTGTCGGAATCGCGAGGAGAGTGCTACAACCTCCGCTGCCTGCTGGAACAAGGGAGAGGAAGGTCTTCGTCGAGTACCGAACGTGTGACCGACTGCGGGGGCGCTGCTGGAACGTGGCGCCGGAAGGATCGTCTACACGATCTTGAGATCGGAAAGAGTACGACTACATCACCCACGAGAATCTGCTCTCGTTAAACACTTTGGAATCTTCGAGGGTGAGTTATTCCATCGACTCGTTGCTACAATCTAGTAGATAGATCTTGGCTTGTTTGTTTGTATGCGATAGAAAATTTTTGTTTTCCATGCTACGAACCCCTACAGTGGTATCAGAGCCGTGTCTATATGTAGATCTGTTGCACGAGTAGAACACAATGGTCATTGTGGGCGTTGATGCTTTTATTGTAGATTGCTTTTTGTGTACTTTGCATCTTGCGGTATGTTGGGATGAAGCGGCCCGGGCTAACCTTACATGACATCGTTCATGAGACTTGCTCCACGCTTAACATGCAACTTGTATTGCATAAGTGGCTTTGCGGGTGCCTGTTTCTCCTAGCATAGTAAAGATCCAATTTACAACGGGTAATCAACAATGCTAGTATCAATGTTGTGGTTCTTGTTCGTAGGTTAGAACGACACTTATGGAAAGCCCCAAACCACGTAAAATATGCAAAGAAAGTAGAAGCGTCTAACTTTGTTTTGCAGGGGTGTGCAGTGATGTGATATGGCCATGATTGTGATTATATTTGATGTATGCAATGTTCCTTATTGTAAGTTGGCAACCGGCAGGAGCCATATGGTTGTCTTTAATTTCTGTTAAGACCTGCGTGTCTATTCAAAATAGTTGTAATAGTTGAAGCTGGTGGACGACAACCATGAAGAAGCGTCATTGACCTTGATGCTATGCCGGTGATGATGGAGATCATATTCGTGCTTGAAGATGGAGATCGGAAGCACAAAGAAGAAAGGCCATATCATATCACATATTATGAATTGCATGTGATGTTAATCCTTTATGCATCTTGTATTGCTTAGTAGACGACGGTAGCATTATAAGATGATCCCTCATGCACATAAATTTCAAGTTCTGAAGTGTTCACCCTTAGTATGCACCGTTGCCAAAGCTTGTTGCTTCGAAGCACCACGTGATGATCGGGTGTCTTTGATTCCGCGGGTGAATACAACGTAAGCAAGCCAGATTTGCTTATGCGGTAACTAAGGTTTGATCTTGACGAGCCTAGCATGTACAGACATGGCCTCAGGAACACGGATCGCCGAAAGGCAAAGCATGAATCATATAGTAGATATGATGAACATGATGATTGTTCGCCATTAAAACTATATCGGCTCTCGTGATGATCGGTGTTGATATAGTAGTTTTGGTTCGTGTGATCACTAAAACAATGTGAGGGATGTTGTTTTGAGTGGGAGTTCACCTAGTTTAATTTCATTAATTAATTTGAACTCAATTTGTCATAAACTTAGTCTAAACTATTGCAAATATGTTGTAGATCAATGGCAGCCCCTACCATCAATTTTAATGCGTTCCTAGAGAAAGAAAAGTTGAAAAACAATGGAAGCAACTTCGCGGATTGGTTCCGCAATTTGAGGATTGTCCTCACAGCTGGTAATTTGACCTATGTGCTGGATGCACCGCTAGGTGACCCACCTGCAGCTGATGCTACCGATGAAGTAAAGAATGTTTACCTCGCTCGGAAGAATCAGTACTCCATAGTTCAGTGTGCTATCTTGTATGGTTTAGAATCGGAGCTTCAGAAAAGGTTTGAAGAGTCAGATCCATATGATATTGTCGAGGATCTCAAATTAATTTTTGAGACTCATGCGGCAATTGAAAGTTATGAAGCTTCTGAAAAGTTCTTTAACTGCAAGATGGAAGAGGGTAGCTCCGTCAGTGAGCATGTGCTTAAGATGTCTGGGCACGCAAATAAACTTCAAAGTTTGGGTATAGTGATTCCTAATACTTTGGGAGTTTACCGCATCCTCCAATCACTACCACCAAGTTACAAGAACTTTGTGATGAACTACAACATGCAGAACATGAACAAAGAGTTGCCAGAACTATTTGCTATGTTAAAATCTGCAGAAGTGGAGATCAAGAAAGAGCACCAAGTGTTGATGGTCAATAAGACCACCAAATTCAAGAAAGGCAAGTCTAAGCAAAAGGGACACTTCAAGAAGGGTGGTAAGAAAGTTACCATGCCAACGAAGAAGACCAAGGCTGGACCTAAGCCTGAAACTGAGTGCTTTTACTGCAAGGGAGAAGGTCACTGGAAGCGGAATTGCCCAAAGTACTTGGCGGATTTGAAGAACGGCAACATCAAGAAGAAAGGTATATTTGATATACATGTTATTGATGTGTATCTCACTAGTATTCGTAGTAGTGCCTGGGTATTTGATACTGGTTCGGTTGCTCATATTTGTAACTCGAAACAGGAGCTGCAGAATAAACGGAAGCTAGCGAAGAACGAGGTGTCGATGCGTGTGGGAAACGGATCAAAGGTTGATGTGATCGCGGTCGGCACGCTACCTCTTCATCTACCATCGGGATTAGTTTTATACTTAAATAATTGTTATTTGGTGCCTGCGTTGAGCATGAACATTATATCGGGATCTTGTTTATTGCGAGACGGTTACTTGTTTAAATCAGAGAATAATGGTTGTTCGATTTATATGAGTAATATGTTTTACGCACATGCACCTTTGATAGATGGTCTATTCTTATTGAATCTCGATAGTAGAAATACACATCTTAATAACATTGAAGCTAAACGTTTGAAATCAAGCGATAATTCGACCTATATGTGGCACTGTCGTCTTGGTCACATTGGAGTGAAACGTATGAAGAAACTCCATTCCGATGGACTTCTTGAATCACTTGATTTTGAATCACTTGAAAGATGCGAAGCATGTCTGATGGGTAAAATGACTAAGACTCCATTTTCTGGTATAATGGAGCGAGCTACGGACTTATTGGAAATCATACATACCGATGTGTGTGGTCCAATGAGTGTAGCATCGCGCGGTGGTTATCGTTAAGTTCTTACCTTCACGGATGATTTGAGTAGATATGGGTATATCTATTTCATGAAACATAAGTCCGAAACTTTCGAGAAGTTTAAGGAGTTTCAAAGTGAGGTAGAGAATCAACGTAACAAGAAGATTAAATTTCTACGTTCTGATCGTGGAGGTGAATATCTAAGTTACGAGTTTGGCGAGCATTTAAAGAAGTGCGGAATACTTTCACAATTGACACCGCCGGGAACACCACAGCGTAATGGTGTGTCCGAACGTCGTAATCGAACTCTCTTAGATATGGTTCGTTCTATGATGTCACTTACAGATTTACCGCTATCATTTTGGGGTTATGCATTAGAAACAGCCGCATTCACTTTAAATAGGGCACCATCTAAATCCGTTGAAACGACACCGTATGAATTATGGTTTGGGAAGAAACCTAAATTGTCGTTCCTTAAAGTTTGGGGATGCGAAGCCTATGTAAAGAAGTTACAGCCGGACAAGCTTGAACCCAAAGCGGAAAAATGCGTCTTCATAGGATACCCAAAGGAAACTATTGGGTATACCTTCTATCATAGATCCGAAGGCAAAATCTTCGTTGCCAAGAATGGATCCTTTCTAGAGAAGGAATTTCTCTCGAAAGAAGTGACTGGAAGGAAAGTAGAACTCGACGAGGTTGTCGAACCTTCTCTCGAAATTGTGAGTAGCGCAGCACCGGAAGAAGTTCCTGTGGTGCCTGCACCAATAAGAGAGGAAGCTAATGATGATGATCATGAAACTTCGGTTGAAGTTGCTACAGAGCCTCGGAGGTCAACGAGAACTCGTACCACTCCAGATTGGTATGATTCTGTTATGAATGTCATGTTGGTGGACAACACCGATGACCCCGAGACATATGAGGAAGCGATGATGAGCCCAGATTCCAATAAATGGCAAGAAGCCATGAAATCCGAGATTGGATCCATGTACGAAAACCAAGTATGGACTTTGGTGGACTTACCGGATGGCCGGAAGGCTGTCGAGAACAAATGGATTTTCAAGAAGAAAACAGATGCTGATGGTAATGTTACTGTCTATAAAGCTCGACTTGTCGCAAAAGGGTTTCGACAAATTCAAGGAGTTGACTACGATGAGACTTTCTCACCAGTAGCGAAGCTAAAGTCTGTGAGGATTATGTTAGCAATCGCTGCATATTATGATTATGAGATATGGCAGATGGATGTCAAAACAGCATTCCTCAATGGAGACATTGATGAAGAGTTGTATATGATGCAACCCAAAGGTTTTGTCGATCCTAAAGATGCTAACAAGGTATGCAAGCTTCAACGGTCCATCTATGGATTGAAGCAAGCATCCCGAAGTTGGAATCAACGTTTTGATAAGGTAATCAAAAGTTTTGGTTTTATACAAACTTATGGAGAAGCTTGTATTTACAAGAAAGTGAGTGGGAGCTCTGTAGCATTCTTAATACTGTATGTGGATGACATATTGTTGATTGGGAATGATGTAGACCTTCTTAATAGTGTCAAAGAATATTTGAATAATAGTTTTTCAATGAAGGATCTTGGCGAAGCAGCTTACATATTAGGCATAAAGATTTATAGAGATAGATCGAAACGCCAAATATCATTGTCACAAAGTACATATTTGGACAAAGTTCTAAAGAGGTTTGGAATGGAAGATAGCAAGAAAGGGTTCTTGCCCATGTTGCCCAATACGACCTTGAGTAAAACTCAAAGTCCGACATCGGCAGAAGATAGAGAAAGGATGAGTAAGACTCCCTATGCCTCAGCCATAGGATCTCTAATGTATGCCATGCTATGTACTAGACCCGACATTGCATATGCTGTTAGTTTAACTAGCAGATATCAAAGTGATCCAGGAGTGGATCATTGGACAGCGGTCAAAAACATCCTTAAGTACTTGAGAAGAACTAAGGATATGGTTCTTTCTTATGGAGGTGATGAACAGCTCGTTGTTAATGGTTACACCGATGCTAGTTGGAACACCGATCCGGATGATTCTAAATCACAATCTGGATACGTATTTATTTTGAATGGTGCAGCAGTTAGCTGGAGGAGTGCAAAGCAAAGCGTTGTGGCGAGATCTTCAACTGAATCGGAATACATGGCTGCTTCGGAGGCTTCACAAGAAGCAATATGGATGAAAGAGTTCATTACAGAGCTGGGTGTGGTTCCTAGTGCGCTGGACCCAATGTCTATCTACTGTGATAACATGGGCGCCATAGCCAATGCGCAAGAACCAAGGTCACACAAGAAGCTGAAGCATATCAAGCTACGTTTTCACGCTATTCGAGAACATATCCAGGATGGGGATATAAAGATTTGCAAAGTACACACAGATCTGAATGTGGCGGATCCGTTGACTAAACCTCTCCCGAGGGCAAAACATGACCAACACCAAACTGCCATGGGTGTTCGGTATATTACCATGTGATCTAGATTAGATGACTCTAGTGCAAGTGGGAGACTGTTGGAGATATGCCCTAGAGGCAATAATAAATATAGTTATTATTATATCTTTGTGTTTATGATAAATGTTTGCATTCATGCTATAATAGTATTAACAAGGAAACATTAATACTTGTGTGAATTGTAAACTTAAATTGAAGTCCCTAGTATAGCCTCTATACTTCACTAGCTTGTTGGTTAATAGATGATTGTGGTTTCCCTATCATGAACATTGAGATGTTATTAACAACAAGATCATATCGTTAGGAGAATGATATGGTGGACATACTCCTATAGATAAGCGTAGCATAAAGATCAAGTCATTTCAATAGTTCAATTGCTATATGCTTTCTGATACATAGTAACCTAATTCCTTCGACCATGAGATCATGCATATCACCTTTACTGGATGGATGCTTTGATGTCATCAAACACCACACCGTAACAGGGTGGCTATAAAGGTGGTATTGAGTGTTCGGAAAGTATTGGTTGAAACACATGGATCAAGAGTGGGATTTGTCCATCCACATGACGGATAGATATTCTCTGGGCCCTCTCGGTGAAATGTCATCCAATTAGCTTGCAAGCATGTGACTGGGTCACAAGGGATCACATATCACGGGAACGAGAAAAGAGTACTTATCAGTAACGAGGTTGAACTAGGTATGCAGAGATACCGACGATCATAACCTCGGATAAGTAACATATCGTGAGACAAAGGGAAATTGGTATCGTATGTAAGTGGTTCATTCGATCGCAAAGTAATCGTAGAAATATGTGGGAGCCATATGAATTTCCAGATTCCTCTATTGGTTATTGTTCGGAGAAGTGTCTCGATCATGTCTGCATAATTCACGAACCGTAGGGAGACACACTTAAGGATTCGACGTTGTTTGAGTAGTTATGGTATTATGAGAAAGAGACCGAATGTTGTTCGGAGTCTCGGATGGGATCCGGGATATCACGAGGTGATCCGGAATGGTCCGGAGAATAAGATTCATATAAGGAAAGTCCCGTTTCGGAGTTCGGGAATGATTCCGGTGTTTTCATCGGGAACATTCTAGAAGGTCCCGGAATGTCCGGCACTCCGGGGGGGAAGGGGTACATGAATGTGTCATTGCATGTTGGAATGATTGCATCATGTACTAAGTGTTCTCGCTGTCCGAAATAAAGGGTTAATTCAAATCCTAATTGAAAAAGTCAAACTGCCAGTTTTCGGTCAAACTGCCAGTTTTCGGAAAGAGGAGAAAGAGGAGGAGGTTGAAACCGACTTGGGGGAGGAGTCCCTCCTCTCCAAGCCGGCGCCCCACCAAGGCCGAGTTGGGGAGGGACTCCACTCCCTCCCCTTGGCCGCCGGCCCTCCCACCTATAAAGGGAGGGGCAGGGCTCCCCTCTCTACACAACACTACTTCCTATCCTCTAGACCTAAACCCTAGATCTAAACCCCGGTTTAGAGCTATTTTGGTTTAGAGCCTTCTAATTGGTTTAGAGCCCTCTAATTGGTGTGTCTAATTACTAGACCACTAATAGCCTCTCTCATAAGCTCCACCATACTCGCACCGGCTTAAGGCGAAGCCCTGCGGGATCTCCCCTCTACTTCCGGTACCACGCCGTTGTGCTGTCGGAATCGCGAGGAGAGTGCTACAACCTCCGCTGCCTGCTGGAACAAGGGAGAGGAAGGTCTTCGTCGAGTACCGAACGTGTGACCGACTGCGGGGGCGCTGCTGGAACGTGGCGCCGGAAGGATCGTCTACACGATCTTGAGATCGGAAAGAGTACGACTACATCACCCACGAGAATCTGCTCTCGTTAAACACTTTGGAATCTTCGAGGGTGAGTTATTCCATCGACTCGTTGCTACAATCTAGTAGATAGATCTTGGCTTGTTTGTTTGTATGCGATAGAAAATTTTTGTTTTCCATGCTACGAACCCCTACAGATCGATGCCATATTTATAACTTTTGGCCTCATAATGGAGAAAGTATTGGTCAAGCTTGGGAGAGATTAAAGGGTCTTATTCATAAAAATCCTCGTCATGGTATTCCTGAAAGCATTATCTTAATCAACTTTTATGTGAGATTGCCTCAGCATCATAGGGATTTCCTGGATAATTCTTCTGGAGGAAGTTTCACTAATAAAACTCAAAAGGAGGCAGCGGATTTATTAGAAACTATTTCTCAAAATACTGAAGCTTGGTATCTTGACAAAGATAATAAACCAGTTTTGGAATATGAATATTCATGTGTAGAGAATTTCTCTACTTCTATATTATATGAGGAACTCAAGAACAGGTTTGGTGTTGATCCTCATGTTTTATTATAAATTGCTAATTATTTTACTAACCATCTTAATGTTCCAAAGAAAGGATTTAATGTATTTTTTGAACCTCTTAAAAATTCTGCATATGTTTCTAAAGTTGTAAAACAGGTTCATCAAGTCTCATCTCCTAAGATAGAAGAAATATTTGAAGCTCCTCCTTATCCTTGAAAAGTGAAGGAAAATTTACTCACTACTATTATTAATAAGAGTGCTAGAAGATTTCATGAATCATATGAAAAAATTCAAGTTCAACATCAAATTTCGGCCATTAAAGAATTGAATGAACAAACACCTTGTGATGTTTATTTATGTGAAGATTCTATCAAGGTAATAAAAGGTAACACCACTAGAGTTGGGAAACCTATCATATCATGTACTATTTGGACTTCATATTATCATGGACATTGTGATATTGGAGCAAGTATAAGTGTGATTCCATATTCTCTATATCTTGAAATCAAGCCTGATATTGATCCCATCCACATGGAAGAGATAGGTATAACTATCCAACTTGGTAATAAAGAGTATATTTGTCCTCTTGGTATTGTTATAGATGTTGAATTATTAATTGGAAATATTAAGTATCTTGCTGACTTTATTATGCTTGGTTTCTCCCAAGATGCATTTTGTCCTGTCATATTTGGTAGACCTTTCTTACATACTGTTGGTGCTGAAATTAATTTGCTAAAATAGAAAGTATTCATTAAATGTGCTGGTGAAATACTTGAGTTTAATTGTTCAAAGTTTACTAATAAAAATTTAGAAAAGGAAAAACTTTCTAAACACATAGTGGTAGTCTCTTCATCCGACGCGATGGAACGATATGTGCTAAATCAAGAGGAGCTATTTGATGATGAAGAGAAACAATCTCTAGAACAAATACTATATCAGCAACCACAACAACTGCAATTACATATTCTACTTGGTAATTTAGGATAACTACCACCACCTAAAGGAGATCCTAGTTTTAAACTTAAACCATTGTCCGAAGATATGAAATATGCATTCCTTGATGATAAGAAAATATATCATGTTATTATTAGTGCTAACCATTCAGATGAAGAAGAATCACAATTACTTGAAGTATTGAGATCTCATAGGCCAGCCATTAGCTATTCACTTGATGATTTTAGAGGTATAAGACTCGCTTTATGCATGCATAAGATAACTTGGAAGAAGATGCAAAGCCTGTTGTTGATTATCAATGCTGTCTTAATCCAATAATGAAAGAAGTGGTAAGAAAATAGGTAATCAAACTCCATGAGGTAGGTATTATCTATCCCATAGCTGATAGTAAATGGGCAAGTCCTGTCCACTGTGTGCCTAAAAAGGGTGGAATCACCGTGGTTCCAAATGATGAAAATGAACTTCTTGCTCAACGTACCATTACTGGTTATAGAATGTGCGTTGATGATAGGAAACTTAATAAGGCAACTCGTAAAGATCACTATCCTTTACCATTCATTGATCAAATGCTTGAAAGATTATCCAAACACTCTCACTTTTGTTATATAGATGGTTATTCAGGTTTTTCACAGATTCTGGTGCGCAAGGATGATCAAGAGAAGACTACTTTCACGTGTCCCTTTGGCACTTATGCTTATAGAAGAATGCCATTCGGTTCAGAGATGCATGAATGCTATATTTGCTGATTATATCGAGAAAATTATGGAAGTATTCATGGATGAAATTTCTATGTATGGTACCTCTTTTGAAAAGTGCTTGTTCAATCTTAACAAAGTTTTGCAGTGCTGTGAGGACCAACACTTAGTCTTAAATTGGGAGAAGTGCCATTTCATGGTGACAGAAGGTGTTGTTCATGGTGACAGAAGGAGTTTTGGGAAGAGGCATTGAAGTGGACCGCGACAAGATAGAAGCAATAGATAAGATACCATATCCTAGGGATATAAGAGGTATAAGAAGCTTTCTTGGTCATGTTGGTTTCTATAGAAGGTTTTTCAAATACTTTTCTAAACTATCTGATCCTCTAACAAATCTTTTGCAAAACTATGTTGCATTTTCTTTTAATGACTATTGTGTAGAGACTTTTGATGTTTTAAAGAATGCTTTGATTAGTTCTCCTATAATTCAACCTCCTAATTGGAATTTGCCTTTGAAATCATGTGTGATGCTAGTGACTATGTTGTAGGAGCAGTTTTAGGCCAAAGATTTGATAAGAAACTTAATGTGATATATTATGCTAGTAAAACTCTTGATGGCGCTCAAAGAAATTATGCTACAACTGAAAAAGAATTCTTGGATGTACTTTTTGCATTTGACAAGTTTAGACCTTACATTGTACTCCCTCTGTTTCAAAATATAAGATGTTTTGGATTTGTGAAGAAAATGTATCTAGACATATTTTAGTGTATAGATTCACTCTAAACATGATTGAACCTACATACTAAAAACAGTCTAGATACATTTGCTTCAAATAGCTAAAACATCTTATATTTTGAAACAGAGGTAGTAGAATCTAAGGTAATAGTACACACTGATCATTCTGCTATTAAATACCTTATGAAAAAAAAAGATGCTAAGCCTAGACTCATAAGATGGGTTCTTTTACTACAAGAATTTGACCTACATATTGTAGATAGGGAAGGTGAGGAAAATCCGGTGGCTGATCATTTATCTAGAATGGAAAACATTCCGGTAGATCCTATTCCTATTAAGGATAGCTTTGCAAATGTAAAATTAGCAAACATTAATGTATCTGCTGCTAGAGTGGCTTCACCAGGGTTTGCTAATTATGCTAATTTTATTGTTGGAAAAGTTATTCCACCACATTTCACACACCAACAAAGAAATAAATTCATTTATGATCTTAGACATTATTTTTGGGATGACCTATTTCTTTATATGAAAAGTGTAGATGGTGTTATTAGACATTGTGTCCTTGAGTTTGAGCAGTAGGCTATCATAAGAGACTGCCATGATAGTCCTTATGGAGGACATCATGCAGGAGACTGCAACGCTGCAAAGGTATTACAATCTGGTTTTTATTGGCCTAGTTTATTTAAGAATTGTGCTAATTATGTTAAAGCTTGTGACAAATGCCAACGTGTTGGAAATATTGGTAAGATAAATGAAATGCCTATGAATTGCCTCTTGAACTATTTGATGTATGGGGATTTGACTTTATGGGACCATTCCCCCCATAAAAAACAAAGCACACTCATATTTTGGTTGTAGTGCATTATGTTACAAAATGGTTTAAGCTATTCCAAAAAAGTGAAGATCATGCCACAACAATGAAGATGCTTAAGGACATCATCTTTCCCAAGTTTGGAGTACCTAGTTTTTTAATTACTGATGGTGGTTCACATTTTATTTATGGAGTATTTAGAAAAACTCTAGCTAAATATGATGTTAATCATAGAATTGCATCTCCATATCATCCTCAAACTAGTGGGCAAGTTGAACTAAGCAATAGGAAAATTAAACTCATATTGGAGAAGACAGTTAATACAGCTAGATCTGATTGGCCAACTAAAATTAATGATGCTTTATGGGCTTATAGAACTGCTTCTAAAAATCCTATGGGTATATCTCCTTATAAAATGGTTTATGGAAAACCATGTCATCTTCCAGTGTAATTAGAACATAAAGCTAGATGGGTTGTTAAACAACTCAACTTTGATTTTAAAACTGTCGGAGAGAAAGGAATTCTTGATTTAAGCTTATTAGATGAATGGAGGAATGAAGCATATGAAAGTGCTAGACTATTTAAAGAAAAGGTAATTTTTTTGGCATGATAAGAAAATAAAAAGAAAGGAATTCAAAGTTGGAAATCAAGTATTGTTGTTCAACTCTCGTTTCAAGTTTCTGCAGGAAAGTTAGCCTTAATATGGCAGGGTCTATTAGTTGTGCAGGAGGTGTACTGCTCTAGAGCCATTCATCTTCATGGAGACTTCAACGGTAAACCTCATGTCATTAATGGAAAGCGTCTTTAACATTATATTGCAGGACAAACATTTGCCAGAAGGATTAAAGTAATTAATCTCCAAAGTCCGGAGGCCATAATTGCACAAATTTATCCCCTACCAGATACCAAAAATTATCAAAAGTTAAAAAAGGTGCGTAACAATCTCGGAATATCTTCATATTTTAGGGAAGTTATTATTTTGGAAAATTAATGCGTGTCATGAAAGAATTTGACAAAACAGATTCCCGAGGAGGGAAAGAGACCAGGTGGCGCGCCACCCAGGGTCTTTCCCTCTTCCTAAGTCCGTTTTGCCTCTCTTTCTTCCTCAATGCTTTGTCTTACCCTAAAAACCATCTATATATACTCCTCTCTGACGATCTAATCTCGCATCGAGTCTTTTTGAGTGAAACTTGTTTTCCCATCCTATTTCTTCATCTTTTAGCCATGGAAAGCTCCGGATCCAATCTTGGAGGAGATGACTCTGAGAAGAAGGGCGCGGTGAATCATTACCTCATATCTGTGGTCCCATGAAGACCTTGACCTTCAAGGAAGGGGTGCTACTCATGGAGGAGGTGAATGCACCTAAGACCGAAGGCACCATGGAGGAGAGGCTGCAATTCTTGGAGGACACCGTCTTCAGGTATGGTACGGTGGTTGAGCGCAGCCTTGATGCTCATCACCTCATTAATCTAGAGATGGAGAAGAAGGTTGAAGTTTATGAAGCAAGGATCAAATATCTGGAGGATACGTATGTGCATACCCTCACGCAGCTGGATAGGTTCCAAGCTCTCATGTGGGATGTGGAAAACCAGAACTATGAGTATGAGGATCGCTTCAAGAAGATCGCCGAGGCTGCCTCCACCAAGTTCAACGATCCTCCACTGTCCTTCTATAATGGGAGGCCCTATCCTTGGAAGATCAAGGAGTGGGACTGTAACATCCCAGGATTTTAGAATTTTGGATTTCAAAAAAAAATACATTTCATTCATCATTGCATCTCATGAAAAATCTTGAATCAAAACCTTGTGTCAAGACCCTATTTTTGTCTTTTCAATTTTTCCATATGAAGCATTATATGCAATCAGCTTGTTTGATATTTTTTTCATTAGTAAAAATTGTTATATATAAAGTTTACTATGTCTATTTTGAATTTACAAAAAATTAGAAATTGGAATCACTCCATTCGAAGCTATAAATCAAAATCTATAAAAAAATAGAAAACAAAAAAAGAACAAAAACTACCCGTCCCAGCCCGCGGTAGCCCAGCCCACTTACTCCTCTCCTCTCTCGACCGCGTGCCCCCGCCCACAGTGTGCAGCGCAGAAGTAGCTTGCGGCCCAGAATCGGCCCACCCTGGAACTAATGACCAGCCGCACACCTTCTTTTTCCCTCCCCGTTTATGTTTGTTTTTTTCTCCCTGGCCGATGGGACTCACCCAGTCGTCTTCTCCCCGGCGATAGAGTTCGAGCCGAACACACCGTCCCGCTCCCAATCGACCCACACGCAAATCTCGGTTGATTTTGTTCGGTTTTTCGCCCCCCACTACTATAAATTCCCCCGCACCGCACAACCCTATTTTTTTGGGCTTCTGCAACCCTAACGCTACCCCGAGACTCCCAGATCTCGCTGCCATTGCCACCGCCTCACTGAGCTCGAATTCGAGGTTTTGGTGCACCTCTGAGTTCCCTAACCCCTCTATCTGAACCCACCTCTCTGTATCGCCTCTCCCCGACTTGTTCCCTCGCTGCAGGACCACCGGAGGGTCTCCAATTGTTTGCCGGAGTTCACCACCGTCGTTGCCACTCCAGTCGCTCGCTGCCGACGCGAGAGGAAGCGAGGATCAACCCCAGGACCACCAGGAAGCTCATCGCACACATGCGCAGCTCGTAGACCACTCCAGAACGCCGGAGGACCACCGAAACCGTCGCCATCATCGCCGTCTAAGCCGCCGCCGCCCAACCAACCCTTGCCGGTGAGCCTCGCCATGGTTGACCTCGACCATTGTATCCCCTTACATCCAACGGCCAGGTTCTAATCAACGCCGAAGGGGTACCAACGAATCACAACACGCCATGTCGTGTGGCATATTCCGAGAATATTCCCCTCATATTTCAGAAAATAGAAAATAGGCAGAAATAGTGTTAAATTTGTATAATCCATAGTAAAATATATACATGTTCAAAAATTACAAATTGTATATCGTTAGATTCAGAAAAGTGTCAAAAACATTAATATGATATTAGATCTGATTTGTACGATATAAATTAACTGTAATAATTTAAATAGTTTAATGGACAATTTAGACTAAATAAATCGTAGTAAATTATATGTATCATGGAAAAATACAAATAAAGTGTCTATGGATTCCTAATTTTATATACAACATTAATATGCTTTTGGATCCAACTTTTATGGTGTATAATTTCTGTAGTAATTTAATTAGTTTTAATAGACTTTTAGAGTATTAAATCTATAGTAAATTATTTGTAGGTGATAAAAATATGAATAATATATCAAATTGAAGCTATTTTAATGTGGGTTATTAATATATTATTGGATCTAATTTTAGCAGTATAGTTAACTGGTAATAATTTAATTAGTATTCACTAGTCATCAGCCCGTGCCTCTGCACGGGTGAGAATGCTCTATATCTTTACCATTTTTTCAGTACAAATTCTCTATGAATATCAATCATTGAAATTCTTCTAGAACACACAATTCTATATTCAGAAGGGAGGGTAGTTTACATTTTAAAAGGCCATTGTGTGAGTCGCAACAAATATATTTTTTCCTAATTAAATCAAATCATAGTTTGTGTCAGAGTAACAAAATATGGAAGTTAATAAGAAAAATAACCTGCTCATGTAGTAAACTGGCAGGCCAGAGGAATCTGCGAAGTACTTACATGTAGGCACGAAAACATTTTTCATGATCAAGCTTGAGCAATCACTCTGATCTATTAGCATCTCTAGATTGAATTTAACAGATAGTTGAATAGGGTGAAGGGATTTGATCCAATATGTTATAACTTGCGTGTGTTGTTAGCCAAGGAGTGAAGGGCGACCAATATTGGGGAGTTAAACCGTGGTGCCATCACTATGTCATACTTTCTCCACACTGCAGCTCAGCCAACAATGTCGGCAGCGCGATTTGATTCAAATTGCTAGTGATTCACATCCTCCTCCGTTGCATCATGGACTGCGGTGTGGCCTGGACTTGGAAGAGCAGAATGTGAAGACACATTTAGCCAAGAATGTTTGGACCATTTTCAATATACACAACTCAGTGCAAAAAATATAAAATCACAAAATGGGCCTTCTAATACCATAATTGAAATAACTATGATATTTTCTAATGTGTAATATATTAAATATACACATAGGAACTGCAGAGAAAATATCATAAATAATATTAAAAACGAACCAAGGAAACATGAATACAATTTTAGGAATTTTTGTAAATGTTTTATATTAAAAGAATCACCGACCTAGATCTGTTTAAATACAACAAATAACTATTTAGAAAAAACCTTTATAACTTAAGTACGCCATCTATAGCATGGTTTTTGTATGGGTTAAACTGTTAAAATCTTATCATGAATCAATCAAGAAAAAATTACACACTCTGTTAGAATTGATTTTATGAAATTCAAGAACTTGGTAAATTTTAATGTAGATATATAGGAGAACATATGATGTTCGGGCATAATACCTTCTTCTTAATCCTGAACAACAGATTTATGAATCTATACTTGGAAAAATCCGACATACAACATCCCTATCCTCTTCATAGTTGAAATATCCATAAACTCCCCTATAAACATCCAAGTGAACTACTTGTACATGGTCGTTGGTTGACTTGTAAATGCAGACAATAACTTTCCTCAAAGTGCCACTGAATGTGTTGCTGAATACTCCACCGTGTTCTGCAAAATGCTCCTTAGTACGGATAATTTAGTCAATCAGAGTGCTCATGTACAAAACCAATATTCCTTTGCGAAACCTATGGATCAAGCGGATTTGTTGTTCTGAGATGAACTCAAATCTTATAAAGTTAGTTTCATTCTTGGAGCAACTTCTTTGGAAATCAAGGAACACTTTACTTCGGAGTATTCCTACAGTAAACTAAAAGGTACTGAAAAATAAAAATAGAGCAGGTATGTTGTTACCAAAAAGGCCGCTCCGGGTGATAGCTCTCCTGCTTCTCTTGAATTGCTATCGTTTCCATCTGACATGACTTTACTGAATAATTGAACACGATTTTGTGAGATCTGGCGAGGTTAGACAAACTGCAAGTGTTGTGATATTAGGCCAGCTGAGGTTTTGTGGTTTATAAAATAACTTATTAAATTGGTTTGCACAGCCAAGCTGCCATTATTCTAGGAGGTATTTCAGGTTGTCTGACAACAAATAACTCAATGCATTCATGCATCCAGATGGATGCTCTGTTATCTGCCTATTATCAACATCGAATGTAAGATAAGATGGAAAATAATCTATTCATATGGTTAACTGGCAGGCTGGAGCTTACTACTTGATACATCTGAGAGGATGGAACTTACTCAGTCTTGCCGCCGGACGGCCGGAGGCGATGGAGTCCACCCAATCTGGCGCTTCTATGCGTTCCACAGACACAATCGAGTAAACAGATAAGGAAAAAGATTGAACGGAGAAGGTATTCCTAATGACATGGCTTTACTTGCCTGCGGCCGCGGAGCAGGGACGGGAGATTGACGGGACACGTGAGACTCCATGCTGCAGTCCATTAGTTCCTCCACTCGGCAACCTTAATGAAGATGTTTCTTCCGCTGGATCCGTGCCGCGAGACGACGTTGAGAGGGTACATAGGGAGGCGAGGTCGGGGAGGATGAGATCTTTTAGGGCTGCGAGTTGTTTTTTCGGCGGCGGCGGTTGAAAAGCTTGGTAAAAGGGAGTTCACGTGGGATACTTTATTAGGACTCTGCCATTTCTTATCCGACGGTGGTAGATGCCTATCCAACAGATGGGAGGGATATAATTAGCTAAGTTTTCTAGGATTAACGTGGTGTGGTGCCTTTAATTAGTAGATACTAGCAAAATGCCCGCGCGTTGCGGCGGAAGAAGTTAGGTGGATATTTGAGAAATTTAGAGTACCGTGAGATCTTCTGCGGGTTCTAAAAAAAAAAAACTTTACTTACTTATAATAGTTTCTATCTAACTATACCACTCACTCATTGTCAGATTGAGGTATGGTACCTGGCGTCCAATAAGAATGTGAACCGCTGAGGTCTTGTTCGTGGTTACCTTGACTTATTTTCAGTAAATGGTGGCAAATTGTGCATAACCATTGACAAAAAGATGGTACATGGTTAAAAATTGCATACCCGAGAACAATATTCAGAATCCAAGCAAATTGCTATCGGGCACTTATCGAAGCAAAAGGCCTGACTGGAATTTTCACGGTGTACGACTATGGCTCTATAAATCATCCACAATGAACATGTAGATCCCGATGTTCCTGAACCTCTTTTTTAAATCCCCAAAACACCTTGTCCACAAATTTCTTTTACAAACTTCAGAGATCTAATGGAAGTAGTCAGTCCTGGCTGGCTCCCTCACCACGTTGGTCATGTCTCTGGATATGTTTCTCCAACCAATTAAAAAAAATATATGCATTGAACTTAACGGGTGGAACTTAATGGGTGGAGTTGTGTGTAAAGTTTTTTCAGGGCTTGGAGACCACAGTGACTACCGCACGTCCGGCCTTGGAGCTGTGGAGGCGACTCCTCTGGCTGGGAAATCCGCGGATCATGCCAACGACATACGTGATCCCAAACACAGCCACTTGCGTCCTCTAATTCCTCTTGCGTTTTCTTAATTTTTCTCCTTCCTTTCATTCGAGAATGCAACAGCCCACTTTTTCTTTCATTCATGAATGCGTCTATCATCAGCATATGGTGAATTTTATCCCACTTGATCATTTGGTTTCATATGAATCATTCTTATTGCCGCTTGCTGATACTACGAAAGAATTTTTAACATATATAAACTGGTAATACTCGTTGTAAAGCAGCAAGGTGGGACTATTTTTGAACCCAAAAATCGATACGTCTTAAGTTTGTACTTCTAAGTGCAATTGACCCTGGACTCAGCAGCCCATGCCATGACTCCCGAACAAGCCCAGCTAGACCAGCCCAAAAAATTCATCAGGAGCGATCGCTCTCTGGTGCACACGCTGCTACGGAAGGCCACATCTAGAAAAATACTAATCGTTTTTTTCCTTGCTTGTGCGAACGTTGCGGAAGTCCACAGCTAAGGAGATACAAATCGTTTTTTAAATCGTTTTTCTAAAACAGTGGCATTGGTGATATTACATATTTTGGTGGAAGGGCAAAACGGTCTAAAAAAGTGTTGGACCGGAAGAAACACTTCGTGCTTTATTATTAGGTATAGATATAGACTAGGAAGATGCCCGCGCGTTGCGGCGGAAGAAAACAGAGTCTTAGCTTTTATTTCCATTGCGACGCAGAGTTTTGTGCTAGTCGGTCAAAACAAACGAACTATGTGAGTTCTAAAAATAATTCATCCTCGAAACAAGCTTTACCCCCACTATAATAATAAAGCAACCACCGATACAACGTTTCGAACAATGCTAAGGCAAAACAACACAATCCCATCCCAAACGTAAAAAACACATGGACCGCCGCTTCCCCACTCACCACCTACCTCCGGATCGATCCCACACGAGCGCTTCCTCCGCATCTTCATTGTAGGTCATTGCCACAGAGAAGTCTATCCTACCTATCAAAATATAGACATAGGCATAACGTGAGGGACTTGATTGGACTGCACAAGTCCAGGTTGCTGCCGTGCCATCGGCCAGGCCCTGTCCGCCGCCCAGCCAGGCACTGGGTTTGTGTTGTGCCCTGTTCCCGTTGCCCAGGTCTGGTTCGTCGCTGTGTGAGGCTCTTGATCTCGCCGCGTTGCGCTCGCGCATCCTTCCTCGATCCCCTCCTCTGCTCTGCAGCGACGCGCAGATCATATGCATGGAAAGTGTTGGTTCTCTTTGCCGGTGCTGTCTCTATGTTAAGTCCTAAATCTACAGAAAAACTGGTCGCAAAAACTTACGTACATAACATATGGAAACTCGCATTGAAAATCGCTGGATTGATTGACGTCACGCCTCGTCTCTTGTCATATTTGTTTATTTTGTAGCTTGACATGAGTGCATACACACGTATAGCAGCTAAGCATAAGAGCACATGTCCAAGTAGCATTAGGACTCCCTAATCTAATTATACACACGTATAGCAGCTAAGCCTAGGAGCACATATGTCTAAGTAGTATTAGGACTCCCTAATCTAATCTCGCCGCGTTGCGCTCGCGCATCCTTCCTCGATCCCCTCCTCTGCTCTGCAGCGACGCGCAGATCATATGCATGGAAAGTGTTGGTTCTCTTTGCCGGTGCTGTCTCTATAATCTACAGAAAAACTGGTAGCAAAAACTTACGTACATAGCATATGGAAACTCGCATTGAAAATCGCTGGATTGCTTGACGTCACGCCTCGTCTCTTGTCATATTTGTTTATTTTGTAGCTTGACATGAGTGCATACACACGTATAGCAGCTAAGCATAAGAGCACATGTCCAAATAGCATTAGGACTCCCTAATCTAATTATACACACGTATAGCAGCTAAGCCTAGGAGCACATATGTCTAAGTAGTATTAGGACTCCCTAATCTAATTCTACTCGACATGAGTTCATGATGCTTAGCTCTAACCATCACGGTTTCTAGTTGGTGCGGCACGCTCTGCAACTCCTCCGGCACGATTTTCTTTTTTAAAAAAAATGTCTTTTGACTCATTGGTGGTATTAGTAGTAATAATAGGTTTAGTGGCAGGGTAAAGCCGTCCAAAAAAGTGTAGGTACTACAAGAAACGCTCCTTCCTTTATTATTAGTATATATATATATATATATAATATATATATATATATTATAAGATGAAATTGTAGAGTATAAAATTTATAGTAAATAATTTATAAATCTGAAAAATATAAATAATATGTCCCTAGAATCACAATCTCGTATAGATTACAGATATTGTTTTAGTTTTAATTTTAGACAACGTAAACTATTTTAAAGATTAATTAAATTATAAGAAAAGATCTGCAAGTCTGATTAGGGTGAATCCAATTCCTGCTGGTTCATATTATTGTCCTCTATCTATTACACCCTAGGCCCTAATTTAATTCGACATTTAGGACAAGTTGCAAAAGAACTATTAAAACCCCTATATTGGCAATAAAGATTTAATAATAAATACCCTATTGCATTAAATGATCTCTTGCATGCATCATGTCTTCTACTCCCTCCATACCGGATTGTTGGGCTAAATTAGCAAAATGCTAGAACCAAGGTGGTTTCTCATTGGCTAGAAAAATGGAAAGAGAAGCAATAAGTACATGCATGAGAACTAATTGGAGCGCATGCAGTGGTTTAGAACGTTTTTTACAAGGAAATAAGATATGCATGGGAGTTAATTGGAGCAGTTAATACACAATTTAGCCTAGTAATTAGGTATATCTCCAAAACTAGTACTAGCCCAATAATCCGGTATGGAGGGAGTAATACTGTTTAGAGAACTAAATACAACCATTGTGACATGCTAAATCATCATGCATGCATTTATTTATCATTGTTTTATTGTATTGTGCGTCATTGCGTTGTTTGAATGGTGTGTTCGTTGTGCACTTGTTTTAATCGATAGATTACGAAGAATGCAACGTTTGTGGTTGTGGCGAGTGCAACCTTCTCTATTGTGAGGATTATCTAACACACTACGTCTACACCAAACGCAAGTAGAGCTATCATAAATGTCTAGGGGTGTAAACGGATCGGATCGGATTTTGCTCTTACGATATTCTTGTCCATATTTTTTTGCCGGATTCGGATCGGAGCGGATATTGATCGGTTGCGGATTCGAATGCGGATGCATTGGACCACGGATTAGGATCACAAACGGGGCGGACTCGGACCGGAAATAAAATATATAGGCGAATAAATACGCGCCTAGGTAGATCAACAATTCGTCAATCTGCCTAGCAAAAAATATTTCTTAACACATGTTCGCACATGCATATACTTCTCTAATATTGTAATACACTTAATTGCAAAATGGTAGTCCATAAATAAATTATATAAAAACAATAAAGGAAAAAAATACTTCATAACACCTATTTCAGGCTGCCAACATCTGAGATACGTAAAATTCAGTTGATAAAATAGCAACAGAATATTTTGCACTTGCACACACCGACATACATATAATATTCAGCTTGGCAAAATAACGGCAGTATACTTGCACTTGTACACACAGACACACCTAATATTCAGTATGGTAAAATAGCAGCAACATACTTGCAGTTGCACACACCGACACATGGACACTGGACACCCATAAAATTCTGTTTGATAACACCCCATCAGCCATGAGTTTGGCAACATCACAAAAGAAATACAACTAAATTTAGCTGACTGCCAACTATGCATATGACATTGCTGCATCATATGAGGCATCTTCTTCTCCATCTTTATGAGATCCATGAGCTGGACTCACTCCATCATCATCAGATTCAGAAGCACCAACGGTCATTTGTTTTGCCTACAATTTATGGTAAAAAGCATCAAATATACAACAATATTCATAATAGAGCAAGACATGTTTGAATACGATAGGATTACCTTGTCCTCAAGCAGATTCTCAAGATTCATATTAGCAACAAGCGTTTACACAACATCTAGATCTTTCAGAATAGAGCCAGGCTTCTTATTACCTAAAATTCATAAAAATAGGTACATAAATACATAATACATTAGAGTTCCTTATACAATTACAAAATACAAATTAGAATAACAATAACCTTTTCTAGCAGAAACCCAATCTTTGGTGCAAATCAATGCTTCCACAATCTCAGGGTCAAGACGACTACGATATGGATCAATAACACGACCGCCCGCACTGAAAGCAAATTCCGAAGCAACCGTGGAAACTTGAATGGCCAACACATCACGAGCAAGCTTACATAGTGTAGGGTACACTTCTTGATTTGTTTTCCACCATGACAAGACATCAGATTTATTAAAAGCAGTTCTAGTAGGAAGAACTGTTGGTGGTTCAGACATGTATTTATCCAAGTCAGATGCAATGGTGCCATCTTCATCAAACATATTGCCTTGCAAACTCTCGTAGTATTCGTCTTTCTCCTCATCATCCAACAATTCAGTTGCTTCAACATTATTACTAGAACTAGAAGTATGATGAGAAGCACTAGGTGATGGTTCATATGATGCATACATCTTCTTGACAGCAATCATGAGCTCCTCCACTTTAGCGGGATACAAAAGTTCACCATACACATTTTTCATGTAATATTCTATTCCATTTTTCTTGTATCTAGGGTCAAGAAAAAATGCCACAGCGAGAGCAATATTTGACTTATCCCAATATTTATTAAACTTAGTCTTCATTGAGCATGCCATCTTTTTAATGATCTCATTTCTACTAGTAGACCACTCGGTAATTAAGACTTTAACCTCACAGAACCCTTCATAGAACAAATTTGCTGTAGGGTATGAATTACCTGAGAAGAGAACAGTAAGATCATCAAACTTCTTCAAGCATCTGCAAAGTTGTAAGGCATTTTCCCAATCAGCTGCTGATGGAACAAACTTCTCAAACTTTTTCTTGTCAAGCTCATAAAGCCTCTGAAAAGCCTTTCTATAGATCAAAGTTTCCCTTAACATTTTGTAAGTTGAATTCCACCTGGTTTGAACATCCAATGGCAGACTAGCGCTTTTATCCAAACCACATTCAACTGCACATTTATTGAAGTCCTCAAACAGCGGAGGAGAGGACTTCACTGTCAACACAAATGTTCTAATATTGGAAACCCCACCTTCGATTTGGTGCAGACCATCTCTAGCAACCAGATTTAATATGTGATTTACACATCTCACATGAAAGAAAGAGCTATCACATACTAAGGGGCCATGATTTTTCAGTTGTGTGATAACAGAATTGACACACACTTCATTTGCCGCTGCATTGTCCAAAGAGAGAGAAAGCATCTTCTTCTCAATAAACCATCTAATTAAGGAACTGACCAACTCATCATCCATGTTACTACCAGTGTGGCGCCCTTCTAGATGCATGAATCTGATTATCCTTTTCTGGATAGACCAAGTATCATCAATCCAATGGATAGTCACACACATATACCCTTTGTTCTGGTTAGATGTCCACATATCCATTGTAGCGCTAAAGCGACACTTAACGGTTTTAAAGTATTCATATAATGTCTTACACTCTTCATCAAATATATCCTTTATTGCATCCCTAGCAGTCTTGCGGCATCTTAATGGAAAGCTAGGCCCCAAAGAAATGATGAATTCTCTAAGGTAATAGTGTTGGACTATACTAAATGGATATTCATGAATGATGATAGACATATAGAATTTCCTCAATGACACAGCCTAATCATACCTAAAAGTTATCCACGGTTGCAGCATCTTCGCCATTCTTCTCAACCTTCAGCAGCTGTTGGCCTGACTTCACAGAATGCATCTTAATATGGCTCAAAAATACTGATGTTCCATTCTTGCTATTGCGTATAGACTCATAGCTGTAGTAGTTGCATTTAGCCCATTCTTCTTTCACTTCCTTGCCATTTACCATTTCTTTCTTCTCATATCTTGTGAAATGATCCCAACATTCTGATGTTGTCTTCTTTTGCCTCTTCGCCGCAGGTCGATCTTTCAGTGCATCAACATCTATAATATCAGCAGCGGTACTTCCCTCAGTTGGTGCGCTTGGTGGTGCCATAGGACTTGTGGCTGCAGATGATGAAGCCACACTAGCACTACCACTTGATGGCCTTTTCCCACATACCATTTTCTGAAAATAAGATAGATTTTAGATGCCATCATCAATTTTATTCATCATGTAATACACTAAGGCCCTGTTTGGATACAAGATTTTGATAGAACAAGTTTTACGTGGACTAAAATAACCGCCTAACAAACTAAAATCCTGTTTGGATGCATGAACAAAAACATGAACAGATAAAACTAGATCTCCACAAAACAAGAATTGTTAGCATACACGTTTCTAACGGAATTGTTTTGAGCATACACGTTTCTAGATAAATATTGTTTTGAGCATACATGTTTCTAACGGAATTGTTAGCAAAACTCGTTTTCTATTGCTTCTCGGCTAAAACCTGTTTTGTTAAAACTTAGTGCTAATCCTCTACATACATACAACCACTAAGACAGTAAGAACAGTCAGAAAAGGGGCAGGGGCGTCAACCTCACCTTGCGATCTGCTCGCTGGGGAGTGGGGACAGCAAGCTCCGTTCGGCCCCGGGAGGAGAGGATCTGCAGAGTTGAGAGGGAGGACCGGAGGAGAGGATCGTGGCGGCTGGCGGCCGGTGTCGATAGGGAAGGGGGAAAGGGGCCGGCCGGCGTCGACATGGAAGGGAGGAGGGGCAGCGGGCGGCAGTAGGCCAGCGGCCGGCGTCTATAGGAAAGGGAGGAGGGGCAGCGTGCAGCAGGAGGCCGGCGGCCGGCATCGATAGGGAAGGGAGGAGGGGCAGCGGGAGGCAGTAGGCCAGCGGCCGGCGTCTACAGGAAATGGAGGAGGGGCAGCGTGCAGCAGGAGGCCGGCGGCCGGCGTCGACAGGGAAGGGAGGAGGGGCAACGGGCGGCAGGAGGCCGGCGGTGTTGCACGCAGGGAGGAGAGGCGTGCCACGTGTGGCTGCCGCTCTGTTTCTCGGGGAGTATTACTGTATTAGGTTTAGTTTAGACATTTAGGTTTAGGCCAGCCGCTGGGCCTATAGCCTCCTTTGGTAGTTGGGCTGGGCCGCTCGATGATGAAAGTTGTTGAAATTCGGATGAAATCCGATTGTAATTCATCGGATACTCCATTTTCTTATGCGGATACTCCGAATCCGATTCAATTTTTAGCACCAGATCCTACTCCGAATCCATGGTCCGAAATCTGAATCGAATCCGAATCCGTCGGATATTAAAAAATCGGATGCGGATGCTGTCAAAACGGATTCGGCGACGAGTTCGGTGCGGAAATTATCCTATCCGTTTACATCCCTATAAATGTCCTACTATTTTTCCTATGAATGTAGCATGATTTTTAGTAGTGATGCATATGTAGGTGTTTTACAACTATGTTATGCTATGACACCCATGCATGATTGTCATATTTCCATGAGCCATCGTACTTAGCTATGCTTATTAGATACGTAAAGAGAATTCATGATTGCTTATGTTATGGAAAGTTATGTTTGCTATAATGAAAACAACTAGAATTTAATGAATCTTTGGTGTGATGGATTGATGTTTTGGATGGTTTATTTTGAAAATCACACCTAGGCTTCAGAGATTGGATAGGTTTCTTGTGTAGTAGCTTCCAGTACAGCCGCATGTCATTATTTATCTTGAGTAAGTAGGTTGTGGGAACTTGACCCAATGTGACTAGCAGATGTAGATGATGTAGGTTGGTATGGGTCCGTCCTGAGGGCTCAGGGTTCTACTTTCGAAAGGTTTTATCTTGGTTTTCTCCCTACCATAGAACAAAATGAGTGTAATGGTAAGAGCGGGTTGACTGGGTCATGCGGGTAAAGTGTATATCCCCTGCAGGGTGTCTAAACTAAGTACTTAGCCGCGTCCCCGATTATAGACAACTATGAGCAACTGGACCTGAAACTGTATGGAAGATCTCACTCATCCAAATTTCTTAATTATTAAAACTTGATGGGTGAACATGGGTTTAGGAGCATACGAAGCTGAAATATCTTGTTTCTACATGGGTTTATGTTGTTATATCCTTAGAAGATTATTTTAAAGAAATAAAAGTATTTTTGAAAGTAGGAAAAAGTTATATTGCTTTTATGCAATTGAGCCTGAACTCCACCTAGCCAAATATGCATGTAGTTGCTAGTTCCTTTATACTCATTAGTTCTACTTGCCAATACATTCCAAGTATTGATAATCATGGCTACAACGTTTCATGTTGCAGGTTATTACATTTCTGAGCGATCGTTTATGGGTCGCAAAACTCCACTCAACAATTGTTCGCCTGTGGAAGATTTCAAGAATGGGATCTAGCTTGTATATGTTTTTCTGTGTACTTGTGTAAATATGTAAATTCTGTATCATAATTGTTATATTTATGATGCGCGGTTATATTTGGTATTATTTTGTATTGTGTGATAGTGAACAAATCCATGGATTAGCACTATACATAGAAACTCAGCCTTATCAGGCGAGGATGTTATAAGATGATATCAGAGCCATGTGTTGACCATAGGATCGTGACCTAGGTTTGGAATAGAAAAGCCATATGAAATTATAAAACCTATTTGATTCTATCTATTCTCTTCTTATATTTCTTTCTAGTATCTTCTTATCATTTCAATTCTCATACTCTTCTCCTTTAAAACATAGAAGGAAGGCTCTATCTATCAATGAACTCATAATTTTGTACTTATTAGATTCTTGTAGTCCTTTATTTATCTTTTCTAGTCTCATCTTGTTCAAAACTTGTAGATGAACACTCGTGCGAGAAAGTGTGAGATTAAAGAATAGTTAGATGATGACCACCATGTAGTTTTGATATGATTTCGTTTAGATATAGCAATCAATCCTTGCAAGAACTTGTGCGATAGTTGTTTTATTATGCTCTGGTTGTGATATTTGATACCTTAAAGTTTCATAATATTTTTGAGAGAATTCATAATAAGTTAATGAAGGTTTTGATTAAAATTCATGATATTACTGCTGTAGTTTTCTGCTGTATCTACTGTACTGCATGATTTTGATATTTTACTGGTAAATCAGAAAAATATGAAAAATTAGGATCTGGAGCGTAATTACCTGTAATATATGCACACAAATTGGCTAAAATTCCTGAAGAGTTTAAGGTGCCCAGAAAAATTCATGAACACTGCAGTAGTTTCAGGACAGATTCTATCCATTGCTATGAAGATTGTAGGTTCACCCCCAAATGAATATTAGTCAAAGGAAAACTATTTTGTGAATGGTATGCCACTAAAACAAAACTTCTAGAGCATAAATAAAACTATTTTGGTTTGAGTGTTGTTTGTAATGATTGTTTGCTTGTGTGTCAATTGCTTGTTTCATATAGTTATGGGTAGTATTACTTCTCTTAGTCATATTCTATCTATACTCATCTATGCTATCCCAAAAAGATGCCGCCTCGTCTTGAACCCACTGAGATGGAGCAGATGATAGCAGCATATTCACAACTAGCGCAAGTGGTGGCTCAGTTTATAGCAAACAACAACAATGGGAACAACGACAATGGCAACAACAACAACAACCCACCTCAAGTGGATGCTCTCACTAGGTTCCTGAAACTGAGACCTGCAAAATTCTCAAGCGCACCTGAGCCTATGATAGCACTTGATTGGCTACGCTCAGTGAATAAGGACTTAGTAATAGTTGGATGCACTGATGAAGAGAAAGTGAGATTTGCTTCTCACTTACTTGAAGGACAAGCAACTACATGATGGGATACTTTCTAGATTACCCACCCTATTGATACTATCACCTAGGAGATGTTTAAGGAAGGATTCAAGACAAACCATGTCTCATCTGGAGTTATGAGCCTGAAGAGAAAGGAATTTCGTGACATGCGCCAGTATAGTCGCAGGGTGTCGGAGTACATAGAAGAATTCACCAATTTTTCTCGCTATGCCCCAGAAGATGTTGACACTGATGATAAAAGGATAGAGAAATTCCTAGATGGCCTAAGGGATGAGCTTTCAGTTCAAATGTCCATAGTTCACTGCCCTACTTTCCAGGATCTTATGGACAAAGCAAGAATTCTTGAAGAAAACCAGAGTCAAGTTGAGAAGCGCAAGAGAAAGCACAAGAACAACAAGGACAACTCAATACCGCATCGGAAATTTTGTACTCTCCATGATGGTAATGGAAGTTTTGAACATCACATGCCTAAAGGCAATGGATACAACAACCATGATGGTAATGGACATCAACACCGCGAAGGAAATGGACTCCACCATAATGTCCACATGAGTCACAAGCACAATTCTGAAGGAGGGAATGATCACAACCATGAAGACAACAATGGTGTGGCACACAACACTAATATCTTTAGGAAGGACATAAGCAAGGTTCGATTTTTCAAATGCAAGCATAAGGGACACTATTCACGACACTGCCTTGAGAAGAAGAAGAACAATATTGATGGATACAAACCAAACCCATTTTAGAAGGGACATATTAATCATATTTGTGTGGAGGAGGTTCAAGGAGACCCTGATGCCATGATTGGTACGTTCTGGCTCAATACCTTTCCAGCACGTGTTCTATTTGATGATAGAGCATCACATTCGTTCATATCAAGGTAATTTGCGGATATAAACAGAATTCCAACTGAAACCATTAACAAGCCCATCAAAATAAGTGGAGAAGTGGTAGCAGCTTTTGGATGTCATCAACTGAACCTAAGGATTGAGGTACAAAAATTTCCCACAAGCTTGAATGTGTTGGAATCACAAGGCTTGGACGTCACCCTAGGAAAGGATTGGATGTCTAAGTATGAAGGCCACATAGATCATGCACGACGAGCAATTTCACTCACAACCCTAGAGGGAAGAAGAATCAGATATAGCACAATAACTGAAATTGGAGAGGCCAACTTGATTTTTTATTCAGGGGGTTAGCTCGGAAGTTTACCCATGGTGAAGAAGAGTTGCACCGGACAATAGGATATCCTACGCCTATTTGCTAGCCATTTCGAATCTCGAGGACGAGATTCATCTTAAGGGGGTTACTCTGTAACATCCCAGGATTTTAGAATTTTTTATTTTAAAAAAATTGCATTTCATTCATCATTGCATCTCATGAAAAATCTTGGATAAAAACCTTGTGTCAAGACCCTATTTTTTCCTTTTAAATTTTTCCATATGAAGCATTATATGCAATCGCCTTGTTTGATATTTTGTCATTAGTCAAAATTGTTATATATAAAGTTTACTATGTCTGTTTTTAATTTACCAAAATTTAGAAACTGGAATCACTCCATTGGAGCTATAAATCAAAATCTATAAAATAAATAGAAAACAGAAAAGAATAAAAGAAATGGAAAACAAAACAAGAACTAAAACTACCCGTCCCAGCCCGCAGCAGCCCAACCCACTTACCCCTCTCGTCTCTCTACCGAGCGCCCCCGCCCGCAGTGTGCAGCGCGACAACAGCAGCTTGCGGCCCAGAATTGGCCCACCCTGGAACAGCGACCAGCCGCACACCCTCTTGACCTCTCTGTTTCTGTTTGTTTTTTCTCCTTGACCAGTGGGACCCACCTAGTTGTCTTCTCCCCAGCGACAGAGTCCGAGCCGAACGCACCATCCCGCCCCAATGGACCCCCACGCAAATCTCTATCGATTTTTTTCGGTTTTCACCCCCCACTCCTATAAATTCCTCCGCACCACACGACCCTATTTTTTCGGGCTTTTGCAACCCTAACGCTACCCAGAGACTCCCAGAACTCGCTGCCATTGCCGCTGCCTCACTGAGGTCGAATTCGAGGTTTCGGTGCACCCCCGAGTTCCCTAAACCCTCATCCAAACCCACCTCTTTGTATCGAATCTCCCTGATTTTTTCCCTCACCGCAGGACCACCGGAGGGTCTCCAATTGTTCGTTAGAGCTCACCGCCGTCGTTGCCACTCCAGCCGCTCATTGCTGACGCGAGAGGAAGAGAGGATCAACCCCAGGACCACAAGGAATCTCATCACACACATGCGCATCTCGTAGACCACTCCAGAACGCCGGAGGACCACCAGAACTGCCACCATCATCGCCGTCTGAAGCCGCCGCTGCTGCCCAACCGACCCCTGCCGGTAAGCCTTGCCACGGACGACCTCGACAGTTGGATCCCCTTACATCCAACGGCCAGGTTCTAATCAACGCCGAAAGGGTACCAATGAATCACAACACGCCACTGATGGCTATGAAATACCACCTCTTTTAGCCATATAAAATGTGCCATTTATCTCTCATAGCATGTTTCTTCCAGCTATAGCTATGCCTTATATGCATGACTTCTAGTTCTTATTTACTTTCAAAATAGCTTTGCACATTTAGTAGTTTAGGTACAATTTTATCACTTTCCTTGTCTATGACATGTGTGTAGGTGTTGGTGAAGATTATGGATAAAAAGGAACAAAGAGAGCATAGTATGGAGGAGCTGCGGGGACCAGACTTAGCCATTTGAGAGGATGGAAAAGTGATTTTTTATAACTTATCAAAATAAATATCCAATACCATGGGGTTGTGTCACTCGACTAGACTAATCCAATGAGCCCAAGAACACCAAAAACAGAGTTCGTATGAAGAAATGGCGGCCAAAATACCTTGGAACCTGAAGGTTCAACGACCAACTATACATCCGGAACTAAAAATTCCCGCCGTATAGTTTGGCCGTATAGTTGGTAAAAAGGTCACAAACGGTGGAACTTCGCCCCATAGAAGCTCCAGAACCTTCCCTAAGTCATATGACGGTATTGGGGGGTACCCTAGAGCATTCCCAAGTCCTATATAAAGAGGGGAGGAGCCAAGAGAGAGCCACGAAGCCATATCCTCCACCACAGCGGAGCCCTGCCACTGTTCCACCGCCATAGCCTCCTCCAATCAGATCTACACTATCACCATCACACAATAGGAGAAGGGACTAGGATCTTGAAGACCTCCACATCAATCTACATCGTCATCTTCATCAACAACGTCTCCATCACCGATCCCCTTTGGTTACTTGTTGTAATTCTATATTGAATCTTGGATTTTCACTTGTCTTCAATTGTATCATCATACTTCATCCATATTCTATCCATGATGTTGATTGCCTTCATGTGTGAGTAGTTTCATTTGTTCTTGGGGAGATGGAGAAACCCTAGCATGTGATTGAACTGAGATAAATATTATTATGTGATATTGTTCATTATGTGTATGTGTTAGATTTCCTTCATCTTGATGTTGGGTGAAGTGCGCCAATCAATATTTTCCTCACCGAGGACTAGATGGAGGGAAATACTTGTTGGTAGACGAAGGAGTGATAGCACTTATAGTGACTATAAAGCTGTTAACACTCCCTTACAATCAACTTGGGAACCGAGCAAAACTAATTAAACATTGTCCATGCCATGGGAGAAATCCCTTAATAGCGCAGTAGCACGATGGTTGTCGGTTACTGTCTCTAATGGTTATGAGGATGATGTATGAAGTGGTTGTTGCCTATTCGTCCATATATGGATCTCCTCCCACGCATATCATAAATGGTCTTATTCATTATAATAATTTTGATCACTCTTTCTAATTACTAGCGGTGTATCCACTACTCCCTGAGAACTTTTCCATCATCTGCAGACTTTCATAATGATACTCGCATGCTCTTGTTTACTTACAACTTTAGTTTACTTATTGTTCTCTTATTTGAAAACCCAAAAATAACTTTTACACAAAACTGGCATTTTATATTGTTACTTAGAACGTTATTTAGCATTACTATTTCAGAATTTAGTTTCAGAGTTATTTAGACTTCAGACTCCTGCTCCCTGTGGGATCAATATTTTTATTTCGAAACTAGCTGCAAACGATCTGTGCACTTGCAGTCATCAAGCTATTTTCTAGCGCCGTTGCCGGGGATCTAAGCATTGTAGGTCTTTTATATTTTGTTTATTTATTTTAGTTTTGCTAGATTTTGTTTTAAGCTTTCTTTATTTGCCACATTTGTCTTTTTTGCTTTTGTTTACAAACCAAAAACCCATAAAAATATTTGTTACTGATCATGTCATCCGATATGACTACTTTGAACAGGAAAATCTCGCAACGGAGGAGGAGTATCTATTAAAGAAGCGAGAAATACTAAATCAATGGATGATGGGGGTGAATGATTTTTTTCCATACTATGTGCCTCATACAAGTTTGTCTATATATTCAACGGATCCAAAGATCATATCGCTTACTAATGTAAGTATAAAATTGATCCCGCATTAGAATCATATAATAGTGACGAGTTTAAAAGCTTAGTTGATATGAATGTTCTAGAATTTGCAGTTTTTACTAGTTGTTTAGAGTTGCTTTCTTCTATGAAAAATATTCGAGAAATATGTCAGGAGCTTGATGACATCTATGAAGACGTTCATATCATGTGTTCATTTTGCTGTGAGAACTTTATGGATAATGATTTAATGATCACTGTTCATGAGCGGATTGCAGCCCGCATGGAAAAGCCTAGCCTTTTGCAGGATCAAAAAGCTAAAGAGAAGGTAACATCATATGAAGAACCTCCACCGAAACCGCCTGAACATATTGCTAATGAAGAGGTGAAGCTTGACGTTTCACCCTCTCAACTAGTGGAAGGTAAACCCGAAGGTTTATCTTAGTAATAATGAAGAGGAGCAACTTGATCAAACAATTGAATCAGCTACTTCTGAAAATAAAATTCCACATAAAAATAGTATTCTTGTTAATGATATCTCATTTTCTAGTAATGATTTCTATAAGTCCCAAACTTATGATGATTGTTTTGAGGAGGGTTTGTGCCTAGACAGTGATTTTGGGGAATTTTGTGAGGAACTATAAAATGAATCTTTCTATGAATATTGTGAGGCTATTAACATGGTCCAAGAAATCCCATTGGATAAGGATGAAGTTCCTTTCCAAGAAGAGGATGAACACGAAGAAGAACTGCTAATCCTTTAGGATATGCAACTATTGGACATGTGGGAGCAGGTGGATTACTGTTCTAGTAATTTGTTAAGTTTATTCGAAGGGATGAGGCAATATAATGGTAAGCCTAACAAGATTTATGATTATGAATGCATTACTCTCTTTAAAGAATTTTTATCAACCAATACTCACATAAACAGTAATAATGTAAAACTCTTGGAATACATAGTTTATGAAGGGTCTCATGAGATGCTTAGAAAAAATGGTATTATTATGAAAAGTAGCGATAATGAGGATTTAGCAAGGTATCATAATATTATAGATTATATTGTCAATTATTGTCAAGAACATTTTAGTGGGAATGCACTTGTGATAACAAGGAAGAAGCTATGTAAAATAATAGTTCCCAAAACTAACATTTTGTAGGAACCACTCGATAACGAGGAGGAATACCAAAAAAGGTGAGGTTGAAGACAAACATCATTCTACTAATAATAAGTTTGTTTATGATGCCTCAGTATCTAGTAATGATTCTTATTGTGTTGAAACTGAAGATAATTTATCTACGGAGGCTTTATGCCTAGATACTCATTTGGAGATCACTAATAATTATGAACTGGAGATAAATCCTTGTAGTATTAATGAGCAGGTTTTGGGAGAGCACATCTTTGATGAAATATTTGTTGATGATGCTTCTTTTTGTGAGTGGATTGATAACTCTAGAACTGATGAACTTGATAGCAAGGGTGATGAACTAGAGAATAGAGACACTTTTAAAATTTTCCCTACTGCTAAAGATGAGTATTATGAAGTGTTCCCTCGTGATAGTGTATCCTAAGAAGAGTACTATGAATTGTATCTCGATGATGCTATTAAAGGTAAAAGGTTTGAATTTATATGTAAATATCTAATCCTTTTGTTGAAACTATCTAGGGAGGTATGCTCACCACACATGGCGCATCAATCATCATTTGTGAGCAATAACACATTTATCTACATGACCCCGATGCACCGCAAGTGGGTGAGACTTCGACCAGGCTATAATAGTAAGTGCTCCAACCTCTTTTGGAGGTAAGAATAAATATTTCTCTGTCTCCTATCTATTGAAATAATAATGGAGAAAAGCCTGGCTACTTGGTTATAAGAAAGCGCTTCCCGAGAGGCAACCCGGAAGTCATTAGGTGTCTTCCTTAGTTTTGTGTCTTGAGTCTTGATGCATTCATGTTGCATTGGTATTTTGATTCTTTGCATGATTTTCTATTAGAGTTATCTTGTTTTAGTTTTCAAAAGGTAGAATTTATTGTTACTAAATCCCTTTTTATACATGTTGTTGTTGGTCAAAAATTAAAGTTGTTATTTTACTATCAAAACATGGTGTTTCGCTAAGTTTCAGGTTAAGAAAGAATTTTCGAAGAAATAGGTAAATTTTGGCAACTCCAGAAGGTTTAACGACCAACTATATGGCGGGAATAAAAATTCCGGCCGTATAGTTCCGGCTGTATAGATATCGATGCCTTTGTAAAAATTCTTCCAAAGTATACAGAAGGTATAACAACCAACTATACGGCAAGAATAAAAATTCCGGCCATATAGTTCTGGCCTTATAGATATCGATGCCTTCGTTTAATTTATTTTCCAAGGTATAGTAAGTTTAACGACCAACTATACAACGAGTCCTTTTTGGTCTGGCTGTATAGTTGCGCCCGTATAGTTGGGAAAACCCCTCAAACGCCAACTGAAAGGTAACCATTACTCAAAATTTTATTCATTCTTCTTCTTTCTTCTTCTAAAAACCTGGAAACACCACCTAGGAGCTTCTCCCATGATATAGAGAAGCCAAGCATATGTAAGCAATAAAATTCTACCTCAGAAACCTCCTAGACTGTAATTCTCTATAGAAGTTCATGTTTTCTTTTTTACTTTATTTTTGTCGGTTGGGTGAACGAACTTTGTTCGTACACCAAACGATGTATTTTATTTTTGTGTGTTATTTTTGCAGGGACTTGAACCTTGTGTGACGACGTACACGGTAGTGCCAACCATGCAAACACTCACATGAGCCACTTGGTTGCTTCAATTCAACATTCCTACCTATTAATGTCTGTTTCCAAGTAGGTTCTCAACGAAGGCAGCCACCAGGCTATATCAAGAAATATACTTTAAATCAAAGGTTCTTTTTCCATCAAAAGAGAGGTTACTTGTACCTCAACGGTAAAGTGTGTCACCCTTGTTTTCAACTAAGCTTGGGGAGGTAACCACTTATCACACTCTCTTTTGGAAACTATATTTTCTATTTTCTTTTGGTGATATACTGAAGTTTGGTTCTTGCAAACTTCTAAGATTGGGGAGGTTACTTTTGCATGTGTAGAGTCTTGTGCAATGTTCATATTCGATGAAGGTTTAATACAATAATGTATCCCGCTGTTTTTGAATGCTTGCTTAAGAGAGTCTAGTTTTGTATTTATATGGGGATACACTTTCTCATGATAGGCACCATATGAGTTGACTTAGAGCTTGTATGCATCTTGCCAAATTGTTTATCAAGCTTCTGACAATATTTGTGATCCTCTAGAAAACATTGCCACAATCTCTACACTTGGAAAGAATGAATACTTGATCAAGATCTTTTGAAATTTGTTGGTTGTTGGTGTGGCTCGGTGACTGTAGAGCCTCGTTGGAAGACCCCAAGAGCAAGGTGTGATGAGCACAACAGCAAGTCTTCCCTCAGTTATGAAACCAAGGTTATCGAACCAGTAGGAGCAACGAAACAACTCCAAGGTGTTGCTAACAACTTGGGATCCTGCACAACACAAACTCAAGACTTTGCCCCAACTTATAGCGTGGTTGTCAATCTCATTGGTTTGCTGAAAACAAAGGATTAAACGTATAGTGTGGAAGATAGTAGTTGCCTGTAGAAAGTAAACAATAACAGTAAATGATGTATCAATCGTAAAGATTGGACCAGGGTCCACAGTTCCCTAGAGGTGTTCTCCTTAAGATAGATAACATGCTGGGTCAACAAATTACAGTGGGGCAATTGATAGATTGAGGAAGCATAACAATGCATATACTAGACATCAAGATTCCTATGAGATTTGATTGGGAATTACAACAATATACATAGACCATAGTCCAACTACATCTATGACTAATAATCCGCCTTCAGGTTATCATCCAAACCCCCTCCAGTATTAAGTTGCAAGCAACATATTATTGCATTAAGTAATGTGTGTAAAGTAAACAATACAATTGTTCCATGAACAAAAGATTGTTGTTTTCTCCCTAGTAGAAAAAGCACATCTACAACCTTAAAGATTTCTGTCACTTCCCCAGATTACTAGAGGCATGAACCCACTATCGAGCATAAATACTCCCTCTTGGAGTCACAAGCATCTACTTGGCCAAGATAGCTACTAGCAACGGAGAGCATGCAAGATCACAAATAACACAGACATGATAGAATCAACAATCAATCTGACATAGTATCTCAATATCCATCGGATCCCTACAAACACAACATGTATGATTACAAATAGATGATCTTGATCTTGAACGGAGCTCACAAGATCTAAACATGATAACACAAAGGAGGAGAAACAACCATCTAGCTACTCTATGTACCCATATTCCAAGGGTGAACTACTCACACATCATACCGGAGGCTGGCATGGTGATGAAGAAGGCCTCTGGGATGATCTCTCCCCTCCTGCAGGGTGCCGGGAAGAGCTTCAGACCCCCTCGATCTAGGGACGATGGTGGCGGCGGATATAGACTGTTTTCATGGAGATTTGATCGGGTGTTTAGGGTTTCTGCTTCGGGGTGACTTTATAGGCGAAGCGGAGAGGCAGGAGGGAGCCCGAGGGGGACACACCTAGGGAAGGCGCGCGCCCCCTGTCTGCGCCGCCACCAGGCGTGGTCGCCTCGTGGCCCCACTTTGTTTGCCCTCCGGACTCCGTGTTCCTTCTGGTAAAATATTGACTTTGGCTTTTGTCCCGTCCAATTCCAAGAATGTTTCCTTACTAGCTTTTCTGAAACCAAGAACAGAAGAAAACATGCAACTGGCACTATGACATCTTGTTAATAGGTTAGTCCCATAAAATGTATAAAAATACCTCAAAGTGGAGACAAAACATAGCAAAGTTGATACTAAACAAGCATGGAGCATAAAAAATTATAGATATGTTTACGACGTATCAAGCATCCCGAATCTTAACTCCTGCTCGTCCTCGAGTAGGTAAGTGATAAAAAGAATAATTTTTGAGGTGACATGCACCATCAAAATCTTGATCAAACCATTTGTAAAGCATTGAAAGCTGGGATCAAAGTACTCTAAACATGAGCATGAAAGATGTAGTTCTAACAATAGGACATAGCAACTACTCCCTCCATTTCAAATATAAGATGTTTAGGTTTGTGAAGAAAATGAATCTAGACTTCTTTTAGTGTGTAGATTCATCCTAAAATTGAATGAATCTACATACTAAAACAAGTCTAGATACATTTGCTTCATAAAGCTAAAACATCTTATATTTTGAAATGGAGGGAGTATGTTGCAACATGAAAAGGTACAAACAAAAGTTCATGAATAACAATGCATTGAAAGACATTTGTTTGTTTCACATATAGAAAGCATAACATATTGGTATTTAGCTTGTCCCTCATGGAGTAGCAAAACATAAATTTATAGGACACCTTCAAAGTTCATAAGGGTGATAAGATACAAATAGTTCAAGGACAAGCAATATCAACATTATGAATCAATCAATAAGTTTTGGGACAATGCACATAGAACTAAGAATGACAACTATGCTCTTTTAACTGGTGCATAAATATAGAAGGTGGAGACTCAATGTAAAAGTGGGAAGAAAGGCCCTTCACAGAGGGAAGCAGGGATTTCAAGTTTCATAAAGAGCTTACAAAAATTATGGTACTTGTTAGCTTTCAGCTCTCATTGCCCCTATCATAAGCATCTTGAAGTGATTAAGCTTAAAGTGAAACAAATATGGAGTATATGCTTGACAAATCATAAGTTGGCAATCTCATGTACCTTAAGTACGAGTGCCGTTCCACATGCTACTCAACTTTAGTCACCGGTAAGTTCTTGTCATAGTAAGTATATGTGTATCATAGAGAACCGCCAACAGGGTACCCCTTGCCCCATGACACATGAGCTATCCCATATCAAAATGACAAGGCAACAGACAATGAGCATCTCAGCAATCTTCTTATTTACCATGGGTATGGTGCTATATTTGTTTTCTCTCTGTTTTTTTCTATTTTTTCTAAAGATGCTTCATGGATTGCTCACTATGGTGATGCTGCAAGTTTTTCCACCATGATTAGGCATGGCTTAGGCTAGCAACCCAGGCGTTTCTCTAACACATATACATAACTCCATGGACTTACAAGCTCCCCTTTTATTTCACACCGTCGACATTCGTAAACAAAAGATCATGATATCAACTGGGTAAATATGTATAGGTGTTGAAAGCGTTCCCCATGACAACATGGTTTTGCTAATTCCCAACTTATAAGTGCAAGCATATACAACATAGATGACACAATGGTTCAAGCTTATTAGGTGCAAAAAGTAAAGTGTGCCATGAAGTTTGTTAGAGCTTTAATCACTAATTTTTCTCATAACAAGTTTAATTTGGAAGATAGATAAAAACATGAATATACTTGGAATGGTGTAACACACCATGCATAGGAATTTATAGTGGACTCTTTGAAATAATACGGTTTCTTGGGAGTTGGATGCATGAGTAGAGCTTACTCAATACAAGTTGAGGCTAGCAAAAGACTGGGATCGACCAACTAAGAAAGCAATAATGGCCATAATCATGCAGAGCGACAAAACATTATCAATAAAAGCATAAAGTGGTACCACAAGGCAAAACTAAATGATCATAAAGGCTAAGGTGACTGGTTCATAGTCATAACATGGTGTGAGCATGTGCCAAGTCAACCCAAATAAAGCATCAAAGGATAATACCACAATATTATGCTTTTGTATGCTAAAACAACGCATGATTCTTTCAAGGCACATTAAGCAATCTCAATTGTTTGGAACAAGTCATGCTACAGCAATAATCACTAAGCATAAGGTCAAAGAAAAATCTAGCATGACATGATAAAGTCTAAGTCACAGTTAAAACAATCTCCCTTTTGTATCACTAAAAGCATGAAACTTTCTACTCTTTTCCAACACCAATCAACTTATTTGAAACAACATACGTGAAAGCGGGGGTCCGACTACTTTATTCAAGAAAACTAAACAAATGAAAACCAAAAACTAAAACTAAGACACTCCAAGAACAACACAATAGTGCATGAAACAATAAAAACAAAGTGTCTAGAAAGAGACTTGAGATTTTTATTGATGAAGAAGGGGATGCCTTGGGCATCCCCAAGCTTTAACGCTTGTACCTCTTGAATATTTCTTGGGGTGACACGGGGTGGCATCCCCAAGCTTGAGCCTTTGTCCATTCTTCATCTCATCACATCGTTCTTCCCCTACACTTGAAAATTTCCTTCATACAAAACTTCGTACAAAACTTCACACAATCTTCATTAGCAACATTAGTGTATTCAAGATAATAGGCCCTTGGGTTTTGTATAAAAAAAAACTTCCATTAGAACACAAGCTACTATAGAAATTCCTTTTAAAATCTCAAGTGATCAAGGAGAACTCAAAAATAAACCGAACAAGAGGAAAATGCAAATAATGGCAGAAATCTGTCAAAACAGACCAGCAGGTAAAAACCAATTTTTTAGAAGACATTCTGTTGCTGAAATCAAAAAGTGCTGAACTAAATAAAGTTAGATAACAATCTAGGGCATTTACTCAAAAAATTACAGCTCAATCAGACATATAGAGATTTTTCACGAATGTTTACGGTGAAGCACCACAATCTATTTTGGGACAGCAACTTCCCCAAATCTTACTTCTCTCTCATTAGAGGTTATTCTTGGCACAAAAACCACAAAAAAGGAATAAGGAGAGGTTATTACAGAAGTAATAACTTCCAATACTCAACAAAAGAAAAACCTAATGAAATTTGGGTTATCTCCCAATTAGTACTTTTCTTTAGCGCCTTTAAGTTAGGCTTGATAATTTGAGAAGATGCTCACATAAGAAATATGAATTGAAGTAAAAGAGAGAATCAAGAAGAAAATTCAAAACACATTTAAGTCTAACCCGCTTCCTATACATAGGAATCTTGTACACAAATAAATTCACAAAGAACAAAGTGACAGGCATATGAAGATAAAATAAGAGTAACTTCAAAACTTTCAGCACATAGAGAGGTGTTTCAGTACCATGAAAACTTCTACAACCATATTTTCCTATCTCATAATAATTTTCAGTAGCCTCATGAATAAACTCAAGAATATAATTATCACATAAAGCATGCTTTTCATGATCTACAAACACATAATTTCTATCAAGCTCAAAAATAGTGGGATTAAAACCTTCAAACCCACTTTTAACAATTTTATAACAAGGTGACTGATCATTCAATATAGGACTATCATCTAGAGCTTTATCATAAACATTTTCTAAGAAAAACTCTTCAGTACCATGCATTTCGAAGTTAGGCACAAATATAGGATTATCATAGATAACATGAGCATAATTATTATCACAAATTTTACCCATAGTAGATATTTCAAAAGAATCCACAAGAACATAACATTCATCCTCCTTTGGTAAGCATGGGGGACAATCAAATAATGTAAGAGGTAAAGAGTTAGTCTCATTAGAAGGTAGGAATGGGTAGCTAATCCATTCTTCCTCCCTTTATTCATCACTCTCCTCCTCTTTTTCATCTAATGAGCTTCTAGTTTTAGCAATTTCTTCTTTCATAGGCTCCTGCAAGGCATTAGTCTCTTCCATTGATGGAAAGCATCTATTAAAATATTCAACAATATAGCCATTTTCCTTGTAATTATCAAAGAAAATTTTAAGTATATCATAAACCTCATATTTATAAGGTGCATCATCAGTATTTTCAAGAAAATAAGAAAGTTCGAATGCACCCTTTCAAGCAATAAATTCTTAAATTTGTTCCACATCATAAAAGTCATAATTTCCCTTAACATAGATATGGTAACATTATCATTATACTCACTTTGAAAAGGTAGGTGTTTATACCTCCTACATCAACAAGATTTATCAAAGAAGTAAGTAACATTATAAGTAGAGCACACGTTTCTAGCAATGGTATGCAATTTATCAATTTGTTCCCTTAAGTGTTTCCCTTTTTGTGACAGGCGGTGTTTCTCATAATAATATTTTTGTTCTTTCGTGAATCCACCTTGCCAATATGATCTAGTTTCAAAGAAACCAACCATTGATAGAAAGCATGACAAAGCAAGGCAATAACATACCAACAACTATAGTAGGAACTATTTTTTTGTGTGTTTTTGATAAAAAGAAGCAATCAAAACAAAACTAATTTTTTTTGTATTTTTGATAGAAAGAAACAAACAAAACTAAGCAAAAGAAACTAAGCAAAACAAAAACAAAGTAAAGAGATTGGTTATGAGAGACTCCCCTTGCAAGAATCTTCTTTCTTCCTGAAAGGTGACTGTAACATCCCAAAAATATTAAACTTAAATCATGAAACTCTAATCATCAAAATTAGGGTTAACAAAAACTTTTCTAATTAAAATTATGAAGGCATGCATATGTGTATGCATTTAATTTGAAATTCTTTTGAACCACCTTGTTTGTATGTTTCCTTGCTTGTAAAATGTTTCTTAGGTGAAATAAACATCATCTAAACATTTCCCAAACTTTTCCTAAAGACAAATAAATTAAAACCAATAAAATAAAGGAATGGTCATTTTGACCAATTTAACTCCCATGCCTACTTTGGCTGTCTCAAACTTTTAGAACCTAATGGAAACTTTTCTGGATCTTTGCACCCCTTGAATGTACTCATAACAAGGTGTCAAGGCCCCACTTTGTGATCGTCCAGAAACTTTCAAATGCATAGTTTAAATGACAATTCAAAATTGAATCTTTATCATATGGGAAGATCCCACTTTTTCAAAAACCACTCAAACAAGCTCAACTTTCAAAAACCAAGCATCTGCAGACTCACTAGCACCAATCTAGCAAACCCACCAAAAATCTTTTCAAAGTTCAAAACTTGATTTCATGCGGCCATTTCATCAAACAGGTTGCAGACACAAATCATACAAAATCTAAACACTATTTGGAGCAGTGATTTGAGCCGAACTTGTCCCCTCTTTGGCTCACAACCATCTCAGTATATCATCTAGCTAACTAAACCAAGCACTAGCACCACTGTGAGCTTGCCATTGTCATCAATGGTGAACAACCGAGCACACCCTTGCCACCCCATAGTCGACAGCAAGCTAGGAGTAGCACCAAGCCTAGCCAGCATGTCTGGGAAGCAGCCCACCGTCCACCGCCACTCACTATCCCAGCCGCGAGCGTTGCCAAGCCCTGGACCACACGCACGAACCATGCCAACCTCGCCAGCAACCATGCCGAGCGTGCGCCAGAGCGCCACCCTCGACCAGCACCCACAGACCGCGCGCCGCCCTCACCACGTGCATACACAATCCCCACCGACCCAGGAGACCGCAAGACATCCTCGTTCGCCGCCCCGTGACGCACAGCCACCGCTCGCCGTCGAAGACGCCGCCTCTGCCGCGCAGAGCGTCGCATGTTCCAGACCAAGCCGCACCGCCCCACGCCTCTAAACCATGTCGTTGAGCATCGCCAGGAGACACCGCACCGCCCCTACCTTCGCCCATGCCAATAGCCGCCTGTAACATCGCCCCCGACGAGCTCACCGTGCGCCCCGTCGGTCCCCTCGCTCGACTATAAATAGAGGCCACCCCCAGTCGATTTCTTCACACCATATCACTCCCCTCTCCATACTGATCGTGCCACACCGTTCCCAGAGCAAGGCGAGCACCACCTCGCCGGCATTTCACCGGAGCCCGTCGCCTCTGGAGAAGAAGGGCGCCATCGATTTCGTCCACCCCAGGAGCTGCCGCAACCACCCCCGAGTTCGCCGTCGTCGACTTCGTCGTTCGCTCGCCTCGCCGACCCTCGCCTGCACCCCGGTGAGCCCCCAGCACCCCTCACTGGCCGCGCTAGGTTTCTTTCTCGCCGGCGTTTCTCAACGTCGACGATGACTCTCAACCGTTGGATTAGAACTAGATCGAACGATCCACATCGCCCCGTACCGCTTCGCCCCTCCCTGTCTCACTGACGAGTGGGGACACCCACTTAAGCAGCCCGCGGGAGCACTGTGCTTAGCAGGCCGGCCCGTTAACTTTTCCCGCGCAGCCCAGTTATTTGAATTAAACCTTTTTCATTTTGTTTCAAACTCACTTCTGTACCCAACTTCAAAAATCCACCCAGATCGATTCAGTGCACCAAATTGAATGAAACCAATTTTGTTAGAAAGATCTGAGAATGCTGAATCCAAGCCCGTTGGATTCAAGTCATTTGGATCTATAGATCACCCATGGTAAAAATAACAAGGCAGAAGCTTTTCTGCATTCAAACATTTTTCAAATTTAAATCATAATAGCTTTTGAGTTGATTCCAACTCTCAAAAATCACATTTAACCATACCTTTCAGAATATATAAAAATATATAGGTTTACTTGCAGAAATAATGTTCAAGCAATAAAAGAATGCCACATAGGCATTTCTAGTCACTTTATTTAATTAAAATAAAAGGGTAAAACCTCATTAAATCGTGACACCACTTTAAATCATATTCCCATGGACTAAAATATGTGGTGATGACATGTGTCAACATGATCCCATGTTTGGTTTGGAGAATATTAAATCTTAAGTAGTTTTTCAATGAGTAGAAATTACTTTTCTAAAAATAAAAAGAATTAAACCAAGCTTTAATCTTGTAATGTTAGTGATGATTTTAGATCATCTATAGGACCCTTGTGTGTGATGATTGCAAGTAGTTAAGTATTGTTTGGTGATTGTGTACCTCGTATTTATTTATAGACGCTAGTACCGACCAAGGATACGAGGAGGAATGAGGATACCACGAAGAAGAAGCCGAGGAGAACTTCAACCACTTCTCTGCACAAGGCAAGCCTAATACTACTAGTGAATGTGCAAGATAACACTTGCAAGATACCCTACTGATGCGACAAACCACTACTTGTTACTCTACCCACTATATGCCTTAAGCATATATGATCCAACCCACTTGACCAACCAATCCTAGTTTTTACTTACAAGCTTTATACTTTATTTCGTTATCAAAGTTATTACTTAGAGTTTACTTAAGTGAATTATAGATACTAGAAAGATATCTGAAGGTTGCATAAAGAGCATAAAATTTGGCCTAAGCTAGATAATCTTGATGTCATCTTAAGGCATGAGATTGAACTTAGTTAGAACTCCACTACTTTACCACCCCTCATTATTGCTTACCCCCACCTGTAGATGCTAGTGCTAAGCATAAAACTTGATCAACTTTATATGGGAATACTTGGTGGAAAAATGGTTATGAAAACCTTGGAATGATGGATCATTCTATTGAAATGTTTTGGACATGTGTTTCCAAACACCTGATGATTTTGGTGATGAAAACGATGAGGCATGAGCCTTAGCCCTTTATAAAACTGATGGTTGTCTGGATGCGATACCATTCCAATTTTATCGTACAACCACAATACTCGAAGATTGGGTAGGGCTTGACTGGAAACTTATATACCTTAGTATTAGTTCCCTCACGGCCAAGGTCTGAGCTGAGGCTACCTTGTGAAGATTGTCCACCTGTGCAGTACCCAAGATGACAGTTGGTCATGGTTGGGAGGCCAAACTCACAGGAGAGGTGCTTATACTAGTGCGTGTAATCGAAAGGTTAGGATTGATTATCCGCATACTGAGTATGGTGAATTCAGGATTTGTTCCTGACGGATGTATCGAATGTTGTGGTGAAAGTGTACAATCTCTGCAGAGTGTCAAACTATTGGAATAGCCGCGTCCGCGGTTATGGACAGTTGGAGTGGCCATACTGTTCCCCCGTCAGACTTTTCAAAATGACTTGTGAAATGATTTGAAACTTTGATTTGACCACAACAGAGTTGTGATATGAAATACAACTTCCCACTTAGGAGTTATAAAATTGTGACGAGCATTCGTTGCTTCTAAACTTAGTAGAGATAAATCTGGCTTTTGCAAAACAACCCTAAAGCCTAGTGTCCTATTATCCAAAAACCCCTTTACCTGTTAGTATTAGTTTGCGAGTACTTAAAGAGTACTCATGGATTTGTCCCTGGCTATTCCCATGGCCAGACTATGAAGAGGAGTACCTGGAGGATGGACCCCAGGAAGGTTACGACAACTAGGATTATCTCCCATCGTCAGCATTGCCTGTGACCCCGAAGATGGAGCTTCGCCTATGCTACCGTTATTATTACGTATTCCGCTGCTTGATGTTGTATTAAGAACTGGATCATGAGATCCCTATTTGTGTAAGAACTTATGTATCGTTTGTAATGGATGATGTACTATGGTATCCAATTCTGTTATGTCTCGCAAAAATGGTAATCCTGGGATTGCGATGTATGGCATAACAGGCATCTGGGATTAAAAATCCGGGTGTTGACAAGTTTGTATCAGAGCCATCCTGACCATAGGATACCCTAGTTAGTTTCAAAAACTTAGTTTCAAAACCAAAGGAAGCAAATATTTACAAAAACTTATTCTTATTCTTACCTCTTGAACTCTTTCATAAAAATTCACGCTAGCAAATGTTTACAAAAACTATTCTCATTCTTACCTCTTGGACTCTTTCATAAAAATTCACGCTACTCCAAAATTATTTCAAAGTTTACATCAAATTTTGCACCCTAGATCACTTTTAGTAAAACTCACAACTACGCTAGTGCACAAATGTAGTGAATAGTATTCGGTCCCACTGTATCGTAGTTCTCAGAATGGTTCTTAAAACCATCTGTTTTTCTTTGTTGTGGTGTGTGTTGTATTGGGTGCTATGAATGAATGAATGAATGAAAAAGCAAGTTGCTAGAAAATCTGAGTCAAACTTTAATTTTTTTTTAAAAGACCCAAAACTTTAGAAATTTCCCTCTTTTCTCATGATCTATCCAAATCTTTAGATGCCACGTGGAGGAAGTGGTTCAAACCCGGACCCGATGTTGCAGAGACTGCAAATGTTGACTTCTGACCGTGAAGCTGAAAGAGCGGAACGTCAAGCCAACCTAGCCACCCTTTAGCAGATAGCCCAACTAGCCCACAACAACCAAGGCCACGGAAATCAGGACAACCACGGATCTAAGCTCAAGAACTTCCAGAATTCCAACCCACCTATTTCACTAAGTCCGAAGATCCCCTAGACGCCGATGATTGGCTGCAAACCATGGAAATTAACTTAGAAGTAGCCGGAGTGGAAGCCAACGAGAAAGTCCTGTTCGCCACCCACTATCTAGCCGGAGATGCTAGAGCATGGTGGAACAGTGTTCGCGCAATGACCGGAGGCCAGATGATGACCTAGGAGGAATTCAAGGTCAAGTTTAGCAGAACCCATGTGCCACCGGGTTTGATCAAGAGAATGAGAGACGAGTTCAGAGAGCTGAAGCAAGGAAGGATGACTGTAGTGGAATACCGTGACAATTTTTTTTCATTAGCTGGGTATGCCCCGGATGAAATAGACACTGAAGCCAAGAAGAAAGAAAGATTCCTGAATGGTCTGCATGATGAGATGCAGACGGTGTTAGTCAATATCCCCTTTGCGGATATTAAAACCCTTGTCGACTCTGCTATCCAGATGGAAGGAAAGATCAACCAAGCCAATGAGAACCGCAAGCGTCGTATGATGCATCAGCCAGGAACCCATCAGACCCCAAAGTATCGCCCTAACCCATCTCCAGGATTTGCCCCAAGGACCAACAGACCCCCGATGAACCGTCCGACCAATCCCAACCGTGGAAACCCTAGACCCGGAGGAAATCACAACAACCCCGGAAACTCTAGCAATTTCAATCGTGCCCCACCCAAGTTCAACAACAATAATGTTACCGCCAACACCAACACTGCCCCGAGGACTGGAAGCAATGCTGTGCCTGTAGCAGCCAAGGACAAGCGCAAGTGACCTGTTATGACTGTGGAAATAAAGGCCACTATTCCAACGAGTGCCCCAACAAGAAGAATGCTACAGCCCCCAATACCAATGTCCTAGCTCAGCAGCAGCGTCGTGTTCAGCCAGCAAGAAGATTTGCCCCAGGGAATTCGCTCAACCGCAACGGCCGTCTTTTTCTCATGCATGCTGAAGAAGCTTAGGAAGCGCCAGCCGTCGTGCTGGGTATGTTTTCTGTTAATTCAGTACTTGCACGAGTGTTGTTTGATTCTGGTGCATCGCACTCATTTGTCACCGAAGAATTTTCCTGCACTAGTAAAATTCAACCAACCAAACTGAAGCATGTTATGATTGTTCAAATTCCCGGATCAACCACCAAGGCTAGGCAAATTTGCAAAGCCATCCCTATCCGAATCCATGGCATAGATTTTTATGCAAATCTGATAGTACTTGGAACTAAAGGTTTGGAAGTAGTACTAGGAATGGATTGGATGTCCAAACATAAAGGATTAATTGACTGTGCCAAGAAGCCATAACCATGACCAGTACCGCCGGAATATCAGTCGAGCATATATCTGAAACCTTACCTCGCCAATTCAAATGCAACAAGAGTATAGCCCAACCTACCATTGACCAAGTCCGTATAGTCTGTGAATACCCCGATGTATTTCCAGATGTTTTGCCCGGTATGCCCCTAGATCGGGATATCGAGTTTATCATTGAACTAATTCCTGGAACCGGACCCATAGCCCAGAGACCATATAGTATGAACCCGTCAGAGCTCGCAGAACTGAAGAAGCAACTGGATTCCATGCTGGAAATTGGATTGATTCAACCAAGTGCGTCACCTTGGAGATCACCTGTCTTGTTTGTGGACAAGAAGGATGGAGGTAACCATTTGTGTACGGATTATCGGAAATTGAATGATGTCACCATCAAGAACAAGTACCCCTTGCCCAAGACAGACGATTTGTTTGATCATTTGACCGGTGCCAAAGTGTTTTCTAAGATTGATCTTAGGACTGGCTATCATCAACTCAAAATTCGTGCAGAGGATATTCCAAAGACTGCCTTTACCACCAGATATGGATTGTATGAGTATACGGTCATGTCTTTCGGATTAACCAATGCCCCCGCTTATTTCATGAATCTCATGAATAAGATTTTTATGGACTTCCTGGATAAGTTTGTCATTGTTTTCATCGATGACATTCTGATTTATTCCAAATCAGAAGAAGAACATGAGCTACACCTAAGGACCATTCTTGGAACCCTTAGAGAGCATCAGCTGTATGCAAAGTTTAGCAAATGTGAATTCTGGTTACAGGAGGTAGGATTCCTCGGTCACATTGTATCAGCCGGAGGAATTGCCGTTGACCCTGCCAAAGTGAAAGACGTAGAAGATTGGCAAGCCCCAACCACTCAAACCCAAGTTCGTGCATTTCTCGGATTGGCGGGATATTACCGCAAATTCGTAGAAGGATTCTCGAGTATCGCTAGACCCATGACCCAATTACTGAAGAAGGACAAGAAGTTTGAATGGACCGACAAGTGTGAAGCGAGTTTTCAAGAACTCAAGAGGAGATTGATTTCAGCCCCAATCTTGATCATGCCGGATATCACGAAGCCCTTCGATGTGTATTGTGATGCATCCAAGATTGGTCTCGGATGTGTGCTAATGCAAGAAGGCAAAGTTATATCTTATCTCTCTCGACAATTGAAGCAACATGAGCAAAACTACCCAACCCATGACATCAAACTCGCAGCCGTAGTTCTAGCCCTGAAGACATGGAGACACTACCTGATGGGAAACCGTTGTGAGATTTATTCGGATCACAAGAGCCTAAAGTATATATTCACTCAGAAGGAGCTGAATATGAGGCAGAGAAGATGGATAGAGCTAATCAAGGATTACGATCTGGACATTCACTATCACCCTAGTAAAGCCAACGTAGTAGCCGATGCCCTTAGCAGATTGCCGTGCCGCTTGAACTCCATGATTATGAAGGAGCAACCAAGTCTGCATAAAGAGATGGAAGATTTTCGGATGGAATTAGTAAGTGAAGGATTTCTGGCTAGCATAGAACTCTAGCCCACTTTGATCAGTCAGATTAAAGAGGCGCAGAAGGGAAATGCCAGTATTGACAGAATCAAGCGTCGTATCGGTACAGGCAAAGTACCCGGATTCACCGAGGACGAAGAAGGAGTTTTGTGGTACAAAGGACGCATTTGTGTACCAGCAGATTCCGAGTTGAAAGGAGTTATTTTGAAGGAGGCTCATGATACTCTTTATTCTATCCATCCCGGAGGAACTAAGATGTATCAAGATTTAAAAGAGCAATTTTGGTGGCATAAGATGAAGAGAGAAATCGGAAGCTATATCGCCAAGTGTGATATATGTCAGCGAGTCAAGGCAGGACATCAAAGACCCGCTGGATTGTTGCAACCCTTGCAGATTCCGGAATGGAAATGGGATTCTGTAGGAATGGACTTTATCACTGGACTACCTACTTCTAGTAGGGGAAATGACTCTATCTGGGTCATAGTGGACAGATTGTCCAAAGTCGCCCATTTCTTGCCCGTTAAGACCACATATCAGAGTTCTAAACTAGCGGAGTTATACATCGCTAGAATCGTCAGTTTGCACGGAGTCCCCAAGAACATAGTATCGGATCGAGGAGCTCAGTGTACCTCGAGATTCTGGAAGAAAGTCCAAGAAGGTTTAGGAACCCGTCTAGATTTCAGCACCGCGTATCACCCTCAGACCGATGGACAAACAGAGCAAGTAAACCAAATACTCAAAGATATGCTGAGAGCATGCATGTTAGAATATAGATCCAAGTGGGAAGACTGTCTGCTGTTTGCAGAATTTTCATACAACAACAGTTATCAAGCCAGTTTGCAAATGGCCCCAGAATTCATGTACGAAAGGAAGTGTCGCACCCCTTTGAACTGGTCGGAAGTAGGAGAGAGTCAGATCTTTGGACCCGACATCCTACGAGAAGCAGAAGAGAAGGTTCACAAGATTCGTGAGCACCTCAAGACCGCCCAATCCCGACAGAAGAGTTACGCCGACAAGAGACGTTGAGACCTCGCCTTCAACATAGGAGATTTTGTTTATCTGAAAGTGTCGCCATTGAAGGGAATGCAGCGTTTCCAACTCAAAGGAAAGTTAGCCCCCAGATATATCGGACCTTTCAAAATTCTGAACCATCGAGGAGAAGTGTCGTATCAATTGGAACTACCCGAAGAGATGTCAGCCGTGCACAATGTGTTCCATATCTCGTTACTTCGCAAGTGTCTCGAAGTCCCCGAGAAGACCGAAGTGTTCAAGAATATCGATCATCAGACCATAGAGATCAACGATGAACTGACCTATCCCGAAGTACTCATCCGTATTTTGGAAGAAGCTTTTCGAACTACCCGAACCCGAAGCATCAAGTTTCTCAAGATTCAGTGGAGCAACCACACAGAAGAGGAAGCTACCTGGGAACGCGAAGATCACATCAGGACGGAGTTTCCCGATCTCTTCAAATCCTAGGTAATCTTTTCGTCCTTTTTCAAATCTTGGGACGCGATTTTGTTTAAGGGGGGAAGGTTTGTAACATCCCAAAAATATTAAACTTAAATCATCAAACTCTAATCATCAAAATTAGGGTTAACAAAAACTTTTCTAATTAAAATTATGAAGGCATGCATATGTGTATGCATTTAATTTGAAATTCTTTTGAACCACCTTGTTTGTATGTTTACTTTCTTGTAAAATGTTTCTTAGGTGAAATAAACATCATCTAAACATTTCCCAAACTTTTCCTAAAGACAAATAAATCAAAACCAATAAAATAAAGGAATGGTCATTTTGACCAATTTAACTCCCATGCCTACTTTGGCTGTCTCAAACTTTCAGAACCTAATGGAAACTTTTCTGGATCTTTGCACCCCTTGAATGTACTCATAACAAGGTATCAAGGCCCACTTTGTGATCATGCAGAAACTTTCAAATGCATAGTTTCAATGACAATTCAAAATTTAATCTTTATCATATGGGAAGATCCCACTTTTTCAAAAACCACTCAAACAAGCTCAACTTTCAAAACCCAAGCATCTGCAGACTCACTAGCACCAATCTAGCAAACCCACCAAAAATCTTTTCAAAATTCAAAACCCCCAGCACCTCTCACTGGCCGCGCTAGGTTTCTTTCTCGCCGGCGTTGCTCAACGTCGACGATGACTCTCAGCCATTGGATTAGAATTAGATCGAACGATCCACATCGCCCCGTACTGCTTCGCCCCTCCCTATCCCACTGACGAGTGGGGACACCCACTTAAGCAGCCCACGGGAGCACTGCGCTTATCAGGCCGGCCCATTAAGTTTTCCCGCGTAGCCCAGTTATTTGAATTAAACCTTTTTCATTTTGTTTCAAACTCACTTCTGTACCCAACTTCAAAAATCAACCAAGATCGATTCAGTGCACCAAATTGAATGAAACCAATTTTTTTTAGAAAGGTCTGAGAATGCTGAATCCAAGCCCGTTGGATTCAAGTCATTTGGATCTATAGATCACCCATGGTAAAAATAACAAGGCAAAAGCTTTTCTGCATTCAAACATTTTTCAAATTTAAACCATAATAGCTTTTGAGTTGATTCCAACTCTCAAAATCACATTTAATCATATCTTTCAGAATATATAAAAATATATAGGTTTACTTGCAGAAATCATGTTCAAGCAATAAAAGAATGCCACATAGGCATTTCTAGTCACTTTATTTAATTAAAATAAAAGGGTAAAACCTTATTAAATTGTGACACCACTTCAAATCATATTCCCATGGACTAAAATATGTGGTGGTGACATGTGTCAACATGATCCCATGTTTGGTTTGGAGAATATTAAATCTTAAGTAGTTTTTCAATGAGTAGAAATTACTTTTCTAAAAATAAAAAGAATTAAACCAAGCTTTAATCTTGTAATGTTAATGATGATTTTAGATCATCTATAGGACCCTTGTGTGTGATGATTGCAAGTAGTTAAGTATTGTTTGGTGATTGTGTACCTCATATTTATTTATAGACGCTAGTACCGACCAAGGATACGAGGAGGAAGGAAGATACTACGAAGAAGAAGCCGAGGAGAACTTCAACCACTGCTCTGCACAAGGAAAGCCTAATACTACTAGTGAATGTGCAAGCTAACACTTGCAAGATACCCTACTGATGCGACAAACTACTACTTGTTACTCTGCCCACTATATGCCTTAAGCATATATGATCCAACCCACTTGACCAACCAATCCTAGTTTTTACTTACAAGATTTATACTTTATTTCGTTATCAAAGTTATTACTTAGAGTTTACTTAAGTGAATTATAGATACTAGAAAGATATCTGAAGGTTGCATAAAGAGCATAAAATTTGGCCTAAGCTAGATAATCTTGATGTCATCTTAAGGCATGAGATTGAACTTAGTTAGAACTCCACTACTTTACCACCCCTCATTATTGCTTACCCCCACCTGTAGATGCTAGTGCTAAGCATAAAACTTGATCAACTTTATATGGGAATACTTGGTGGAAAAATGGTTATGAAAACCTTGGAATGATGGATCATTCTATTGAAATGTTTTGGACATGTGTTTCCAAACACCTGATGATTTTGGTGATGAAAACGATGAGGCATGAGCCTTAGCCCTTTATAAAACTGATGGTTGTCTGGATGCGATACCATTCCAATTTTATCGTACAACCACAATACCCGAAGATTGGGTAGGGCTTGACTGGAAACTTACATACCTTAGTATTAGTTCCCTCACGGCCAAGGTCTGAGCTGAGGCTACCTTGTGAAGATTGTCCACCTGTGCAGTACCCAAGATGACAGTTGGTCATGGTTGGGAGGCCAAACTCACAGGAGAGGTGCTTATACTAGGGCGTGTAATCGAAAGGTTAGGATTTATTATCCGCATACTAAGTATGGTGAATTCAGGATTTGTTCCTGACGGATGTATCGAATGTTGTGGTGAAAGTGTACAATCTCTGTAGAGTGTCAAACTATTGGAATAGCCGCGTCCGCGGTTATGGACAGTTGGAGTGGCCATACTGTTCCCCCGTCAGACTTTTCAAAATGACTTGTGAAATGATTTGAAACTTTGACTTGACCACAACAGAGTTGTGATATGAAATACAACTTCCCACTTAGGAGTTATAAAATTGTGACGAGCATTCGTTGCTTCTAAACTTAGTAGAGATAAATCTGGCTTTTGCAAAACAACCCTAGAGCCTAGTGTCCTATTATCCAAAAACCCCTTTACCTGTTAGTATTAGTTTGCGAGTACTTAAAGAGTACTCATGGATTTGTCCCTGGCTATTCCCATGGCTAGACTATGAAGAGGAGTACCTGGAGGATGGACCCCAGGAAGGTTACGACAACTAGGATCATCTCCCATCGTCGGCATTGCCTGTGACCCCGAAGATGGAGCTTCGCCTACGCTACCGTTATTATTACGTATTCCGCTGCTTGATGTTGTATTAAGAACTGGATCATGAGATCCCTATTTGTGTAAGAAATTATGTATCGTTTGTAATGGATGATGTACTATGGTATCCAATTCTGTTATGTCTCGCAAAAATGGTAATCCTGGGATTGCGATGTATGGCATAACAGGCATCTGGGATTAAAAATCCGGGTGTTGACAGTGACTGACGAGGAGGAAGAGATTGAAGTTGTCCTTAACTCCCCAGCAACGACGCCAGAAAATATTGGTGTGGCTCAGTGACTGTAGAGCCTCGTTGCGATACCCCAAGAGCAAGGTGTGATGAGCACAGCAACAAGTTTTTCCTTAGTTATGAAAACAAGGTTATTGAACCAGTAGGAGCAAGGAAACAACTCCAAGGTGTTTCTAACAACTTGGGATCCTACACAACACAAACTCAAGACTTTTCCCCAACTTATAGTGAGGTTGTCAATCTCATTGGTTTGCTGAAACCAAAGGATTAAACGTATAGTGTGGAAGATAGTACTTGCTTGTAGAAAGTAAATAGTAACAGTAAATGATGTATCAATGGTAAAGATTGGACCAGGGTCCAAAGTTCCCTAGAGGTGTTCTCCTTAAGATAGATAACATGCTGGGTGAACAAATTACATCGGGGCAATTGACAGATTGAGGAAGCATAACAATGCATATACTAGACATCAAGACTCCTATGAGATTTGATTGGGCATTACAACAATATACATAGTCTGTAATCCAACTGCATCTATGACTAATAATCCACCTTCAGGTTATCATTCAAACCCCCTCTAGTATTAAGTTGCAAGCAAGAGATTATTGCATTAAGCAATGTGTGTAAAGTAAACAATACAATTGTTCCATGAACAAAATATTGTTGTTTTATACCTAGTAGCAACAGCACATCTACAACCTTAGAGATTTTTTTCACTTCCCCAGATTACCAGAGGCATGAACCCACTATCGAGCATAAATACTCCCACTTGGAGTCACAAGCATCTACTTGGCCAAGATAGCTATTAGCAACGGAGAGCATGCAAGATCACAAATAACAGAGACATGATAGATTCAATAATCAATCTCACATGATAGAATCAATAATCAATCTAACATAGTATCTCAATATCCATCGGATCCCCGCAAACACAATATGTATGATTACAAATAGATGATCTTGATCTTGAACGGAGCTCACAAGATCTAAACATGATAGCACGAAGGAGGAGAAACAACCATCTAGCTACTGTATGGACCCATATTCCAAGGGTGAACTACTCACACATCATACTGGAGGCTGGCATGGTGATGAAGAAGGCCTCCGGGATGATCTCTCCCCTCCAGCAGGGTGCCGGGAAGAGTTTCAGACCCCCGATTTAGGGATGATGGTGGCGGCAGATACAGACTGTTTCGTGGAGATTTGATCGGGTGTTTAGGGTTTCTGCATCGGGGTGACTTTATAGGCGAAGAGGAGAGGCAGGAGGGCGCCCGAGGGGGCCACACCTAGGGCAGGCACGCGCCCCCTGGCCGTGCCGCCACCAGGTGTGGTCGCCTCGTGGCCTCACTTTGTTTGCCCTCCGCACTCCGTGTTCCTTCTGGTAAAATATTGACTTTGGCTTGTCCTGTCCAATTCTGAGAATATTTCCTTACTAGCTTTTCTGAAACCAAAAACAACAAAAAACAGGAAACTGGCACTACGGCATCTTATTAATAGGTTAGTCTCAGAAAATGTATAAAAATACCTCAAAGTGTAGACAAAACATAGCAAAGTTGATACTAAACAAGCATGGAGCATCAAAAATTATAGATACGTTTACGACGTATCAGTTGTCACCAGATAGCTTTGTCTTAAATGAATAGGTTATGCTCGACCCCATAATGTCAAAACAATAGACTTGATAGTTTGCTTACAGAAGGAGTTTTCAATTGGAAATGATATTTCAAACTTTTTAGTTCTATGCTAAATAAGGTGTTGTTTAATTGTCTTAAGAGTTTAGCCTTAAAGATACTCAACACCATAGATGTGATGATCGACTTGATAGTACTCTTTGAAAGGATTTGTTTGAAGAAACTAATATTTAGCGGTAATTGAGATGCATGCCAATCTTGACATGTTGATTAAAGTATGATATTGCTTTATGCGTCTATGCACCACTGTCGCACAACATGGGATGTTAACAACTCCGCTAGCCTTTGAACAGTCCAAAAAGAGGAAAATCTTGGAGTTCGGCTATGAGTTACCCAACATATATTAAAGAAATGCTATATTTGGGTATGCATTGGTATTCTCATGGGCATGCGTTCAAAGAAAAAGAGGGAATACTCCTTTGACCATTATGAGAAATCATTATACCAAAAAGGGAAACCTTGGTAATGGTCATGAGTATCCATTCTTAGCCTGCACAGTCTGATTAAACACACCAAGTTTTGGCATGATCTCATTACTGATGAACTGAAGTTTTAGAAAGACAAAGAATAGAAAAATGAGTGTTCGATAGCCATGATTCATTGATGTGGATAACCAAATGAGACACTCTAATGATATGCTTCTTTTAACATGTTCTCACATTTACTTTTGGCATAAATCTCGTTACTAAGAGATAAACTTTCTGAAACTCAATAACTGATGTTTGCACTTGAGAGCCTTAACTAGATGACATGATTAGTAAAATCGATAAACTTTATTCCTATTTATGCTTGACATCTGTTTGTGACTAAGTTTTGCCTCATAATAAATAATGATATGAAAAGTTATACAAAAGGTGCAATAAGAGGATCACAAGTTTGTTTGCAAGTTAGATTCACTGTTGACATGGAGCATATAATTTTTGATGAATCTTTAGTGGTCTTTATAACTGAGTTTGTGTTGCCTTGTATGAATACATGTTTTCTCTCTTCGAGCTTGTAGAAGAAATAAGGATGCAAGGCATTGATTTCCAGTGATAAGCTATTTCACAACCATTAATTTATTATTGACCCTTCCTGCTCGAGGACGAGCAAGGTCTAGCTTGGGGAAGTTGATGGCTGTGAAATATCACCTCTTTTAGACATATAAAATGTGCAATTTATCTCTTATATCATATTTCTTCCAGCTATAGATATGCCTTATATGCATGACTTCTAGTTCTCATTTACTTTCAAATGAGCTTTGCACATTTAGTAGTTTAGGTAGAATTTTATCACTTTCCTTGTCTATTACATGTGTGTAGGTGTTGGTGAAGATTATAGATAAAAAGGAACAAAGAGAGCATAGTATGGAGGAGCTGCAGGGACCAGCCTTAGCCATTTGAGAGGTTGGGAAAGTGAAATTTTCTAACTTCTCAAAATAAATATTCATGACCATGGGTTGTAGCCCTCGACTAGACGAATCCAACGAGCCTAAGAACACCGAAAACGGAGTTCATATGAAGAAATGGCAGCCAAAACACTTTGGAACCTGAAGGTTCAATGACAACTATACGGCCTGAACTAAAAATTCCCGCCGTATAGTTTGGCCGTATAGTTGGTAAAAAGGTTGAAAACTATGGGATTTTGCCCTAGAGAAGCTCCAGAATCTTATATAAGTCATATGAAGGTATTAGGGGTACCCTAGGGCACCCCCAAGGCCTATATAAAGAGGGGAGGAGCCAAGAGAGATCCACAAAGCCATATCCTCCACCACGGCGGAGCCCTACCGCCGTGCCACCACCATAGCCTCCTCCAATCAGATATAGAACATCACCATCACACAAGATGAGAAGGGACTAGGATCTTGAAGGCCTCCACATCAATCTACATCGTCATCTTCATCAACAACGTCTCCATCACCGATCCTCTTTGGTTACTTGTTGTAATTCTATATTAAATCTTGGCACTTGTCTTCAATTGTATTATCATACTTCAACCATATTCTATCCATGATGTTGATTGCCTTCATGTATGAGTAGTTTACTTTGTTCTTGGGGAGATGGAGAAACCCTAGTATGTGATTGAACTGAGATAAATATTATTATGTGATATTGTTCATTATGTGTATGTGTTAGATTTCCTTCATCTCGATGTTGGGTGAAGCACGCCACTCAATATTTGCCCCACTAAGGACTAGATGGAGGGAACTACTTTTTGTAGACGGAGGAGTGATAGCACTTACAGTGACTATAAATCTGTTAACACTCCCTTACGTATCAACTTGAGAACCGAGGAGAACCCACTAAACATTGTCCATGCCATGGGAGAAATCCCTTAATAGCGCAGTAACACGATGGTTGTCGGTTATTATGTGCTGTAGTTATGAGGATGATGTGTGCAGTGGTTGTTGCCTATTCGTGCATATATGGAGTTCCTCCCACACATATCATAAATGGTCTTATTTATTATAATAATTTTGATTACTCTTTCTAATTACTAGCGGTGGATCCACTACTCCCTAAGAACTTTTTTTCATCATCTTGCAGACTTTCGTAATCATACTCGCATGCTCTTGTTTACTTACAGCTTTAGTTTACTTATTGTTCTCTTATTTGAAAACCCAAAAATAACTTTTACACAAAGCTCGCATTTTATCTTGTTACTTAGAACGTTATTTAGCATTACTATTTCAGTATTTAGTTCAAGAGTTATTTATACTTCAGACTCCTGCTCCTTGTGGGATCGATATATTTATTTAGAAACTAGCTATAAACGATCTGTGCACTTGCAGTCATCAGTCACGTCGTGTGGCATATCCGAGAATATTCCCCTCGGATTTCAGAAAATAGAAAATAGGAAGAAATAGTGTTAAATTTGTATAATCCATAGTAAAATGTATACAGGTTCAAAAATTAAAAATTGTATATTGTTATATTCAGAAAAGTTTCAAGAACATTAATATGATATTAGATCTGACTTGTACGGTATAAATTTACTGTAATAATTTAAATAGTTTAATGGAAAATTTAGACTAAATAAATCGTAGTAAATTATTTGTAGGAAAAATACAAATAAAGTGTCTATGGATTCCTAATTTCATATACGACATTAATATGCTATAGAATTACTGTAGTAATTTAATTAGTTTTAATAGCCTTTTAGAGTATAAAATCTATAATAAATTATTTTTAGGTGATAAAAATATGAATAATATATCAAATTGGAGCTAATTTAATGTGGGTTATTAATATATGATTGGATCTAACATTCGTGGTATATTTAACTGTTAATAATTTAATTAGTATTAATGGAATTTTAGAGTATAAAATTCATAGTAAATAATTTATAAAACTGAAAATTATAAAAAATATGTCCCTGGAATCACAATCTCGTATAGATTACAGATATTGTTTTAGTTTTCATTTTAGACAACATAAACTATTTAAGTGATTTAAACTCTATGAAATAGTAATTAAATCATAAGAAAATATCTACAAGTCCGATTAGGGTGAATCTAATTCATACTGGTTCATATTAATGTCCTCTATCCAGTACACCCAGGCCCTAATTTAATTCGACAGTTAGGACAGAAGTTGCAAAAAAACTATTAAAACCTCTATTTTGGAAATAAAGATTTAATAATAAATACCATATTGCATTAAATGATCTCTTGCATGTATCATGTCTTCTAATACTGTTTAGAGAACTAATATCGTTATGCATGCATTTGTTCATCATTGTTTTATTGTATTGTGCATCATTGCATTGTTTGAATGGTGTGTTTGTTGTGCACTTCTTTTAATCGATAGACTGTGAGAAGTGCAACGTTTGTGATTGTGACGAGTGCAACCTTCTCTATTGTGAGGATTATCTGAAACACTACGTCTACAACAAAGGCATATAGAGCTATCATAAATATCCTACTATTTTTCCTATGCATGTAGTATGTTTCAGTAGCGATGCATGTGTGGGTGTTTTACTACTATGTTATGCTATGACACCCAGGCATGATGGCCATATTTCCATGACTTGATTCCTTTGAGACATCGTATTGTAATTACTTATCTATGCTTACTAGATATGAAAGGTAATTCATGATTTCTTATGTTATGGAAAGTTATGTTTTGCTATAATGAAAACTATTGGAACTTAACGAATCTTCTAGGTGTGATGGATTGATGTTTTTGGATGGTTTATTGAGGAAAGCACAGCTAGGCTTCAAAGATTGGACATGTTTCTTGTGTAGTAGCTTCCAGTACAGCCGCATGTCATTATTTGTCTTGATTAATTAGGTTGTGGGAACTTGACCCGACGTGACTAGCAGATGTAGGGGATGTAGGTTAGTATAGGTCCGTTCTGAGGGCTAAGGGTTCTACTTCTAAAAGGTTTCGTCTTGGTTTTCTCCCTACCATGACACAAAATGAGTGTAATGGTAAGAGCGGGTTGACTAGGTCGTGTGGGTAAAGTGTATAGTCCCTGCAGGGTGTCTAAACTAAGTACTTAGCCAGGTCCCCGGTTGTGGACAACTATGAGAAACTGGACCTGGAACTATTTAGAAGATCTCACTCATCCCAATTTCTTAATTATTAAATCTTGATGGGTGAACATGGGTTTAGGAGCATACGAAGTTGAACTGTCTTGTTTTTACATGCGTTTATGTTGTTATGTCCTTAGAAGATTGTTTTTGAAGAAAGAAAAGTATTTTTGAAAGTAGGAAGAAATTTTTATTGATTTTATGCAAATGAGCCTGAACTCCACCTAGCCAAATATGCATGTAGTTGCTAGATCATTCGTACTGATTAGTTATACTTTCCAATACATTCAAAGTATTAACCATTCGTGGCTACAACATTTCATGTTGCGGGTTGTTATATTTCGGAGTGATCATTCATAGGTCACGAGACTCCACTCAACAATTGTTCGCCTGTGGCACATTTAAAGAATGAGATCTACCTTGTATATGTTTTTTGCTCTGTACTTGAGTAAATAATATAAATTCTGGATCATATTCGTTATATTTATGATGCACGATTATATTTGGTATCATTTTGTACTTGTGTGCTAGTGAACAAATCCAGGGATTAGCACTATACATAGGAACTCAGCCTTATCAGGCGAGGGTGTTATAGGGACCCCTACTATGAGGAGAACGACACCAAGGAAGAAGAACCAACGACAAGCATCTAAGATTGGGGGAGTTCCACCATACTTTATGCTTTTTAGTTATCTTATTTGCATCTAGTTCCTAATCATTAGGAGGTTTTTCTTGCATCCATTAGATATCGATTTTTCCTAAAGTTTTAAGTTCTCTTAGAGAATTATCATGTATCCTTGGTTGAGTGGTTTTGAATAAAATATAAAGTATGGTGTCATCTGTGATTCTCTTATCTGGAGATTTATGGGTAACACTCATGCAGATGTGCGCACCATATGTAGGAATTTCTCTTGCATATTGCCTTGAACTGAATTAACTTGAGCATGTTGGACAAGCATAAAATTACTCAACAAGCTAAACTTTCAAATAAGGAAAGATCCATGCAAGGGAAGCAACACTTATTAAAAAAGGATTGTGGTGAGATAGGGATTATTATAAAATAAATATTGGAAAGAGTAGGATGACAAGGGACATGAGGTGCTCTTGTTCTACTTAGTAATCAACGAGTAAACTAATAGTTGTCATGGGTATTTTAATACATATGCTCTATGGGAAAGTGTTTGAAAGGTAGGCACCCGAGAATTCGGCTAGCCGTGGAAAGTGAATGGCAAAGGTTGTTTAGAGCATATGACATGATTGAAATACCCATGAATAAGGTTTATACTGGTTACTAAGAGGGAAAGTCCGTTAACTGATGCCATGCAAAAGTGGTGAAAGTTCTTGAAAAAAGTGAAAATGGTCATGTCTATCGTGTTGTTTAAATAATTCTCTTTTCCACTATTTTATTGATGAGAAACTTATCTTTATTGCAAAGGCATATCCAAAGGTTAAATTAAAAGCTAGTAAAAATCCATGCAAAGCTATTGAAAATAGCAAAGTGTATGATAAATTTGAGACTTGTTCAATTGTCTAACATGTAATGGTTAGTTTTTGTTCAAAAGTAAGGGTAAGTGATAATGTATATCTATGTAGCCCATATTTGCATGGTAGTTAGTTCATATTTATTTCGGACAAGTGAATATGCATAAGTTGATGATGCCATGCTCGTATTTTCTTGTCAACCATAAGCTCATTGATGCACGATCATGATCTATTCGCTTATTTGCTCGAGGACGAGCAAAGGTTTAAGCTTGGGGGAGTTGATACTTGCATTTTGGAAGGTCAAGGAGTGGGGCGCCTACTATGAGGAGAACGACGCCAAGGAAGAAGAACCGACTGCAAACCTCTAAGCTTGGGCGAGTTCCACCATACTTTATGCTTTTTAGTTATCGTATTTGCATCTAGTTCATAACATTAGGAAGTTTTGCTTGCATCCATTAGATATCGATTTTTCCTAAAGTTTGAAGAGCTCTTAGATCATTATCATGTATCCTTGGTTGAGAGGTTTTGAATAAAATATAAAGTATGGTGTCATCCATGATTCTCTTGTCTGGAGATTTATGGGTAACACTCATGCAGATGTGTGCACCATATGGAGGAATTTCACTTACATCTTGCCTTCAACTGAATTAACTTGAGCATGTTGGACAAGCATAGAATTACTCAACAAGCTAAACTTGCAAATAAGGAAAGATCCATGCAAGGGAAGGAACACTTATTAAAAAAGGATTATGGTGAGATAGGGATTCTTATAAAATAAATAGTTGGAAAGTGGAGGATGACAAGGGGACATGAGATACTCTTGTTCTACTTAGTAATCAACAAGTAAACTGAATAGTTGTCATGGGTATTTCAATACATATGCTCTATGGGAAATTGTTTAAAAGGTAGTCACCCTAGAATTTGGCTAGCCATGGAAAGTGAATGAAAAAGGTTGTTTAGAGCATATGACATGATTGAAAGACCCATGAATAAGGTTTATACTGGTTAGTAAGAGGGTAAGACCGTTAACTGATGCCATGCAAAAGTGGTGAAAGTTCTTGACAAAAGTCAAAATAGTCATGTCTATCTTGTTGTTTAAATAATTCTCTTTTCCACTATTTTCTTTATAATAAACTTATCTTTATTGCGAAGTCCTATCCAAATGTTAAATTAAAAGCTGGTAAAAAGCCATGCAAAGCTATTGAAAATAGCAAAGTGTATGATAAATTTGAGACTTGTTCAATTGTCCAACATGTAATGGTTAGTTTTTGTTCAAAAGTATGGGGTAAGTGATAATGTCTCTCTATGTAGCCCATATGAGGAGGGTAGTTAGTTCATATTTATTTTGGACCAGTGAATATGCATAAGTTGATGATGCCATGCTCGTATTTTCTTGTCAACCATTATCTCATTGATGCATGATCGGGATCTATTCACTTATTTTCTCGAGGATGGGCAAAGGTTTAAGATTGGGGGAGTTGATACTTGCATTTTGCATCATTATTTTTAGGACCTTTATGCACTGTTTACAAACATATTTACCTTGATCTATCATTATTAATGCATATTTAGAGGATTTATGGGACTTTCCTACAAAGTCCCTTTCATTGGTATTTAATTTCTAGGAGGCAGAAAACCTCCCTTTTCATGTTTTTGTTGTTTTAGGACCTTCTGGACGTCAATAAATCGAAGGAAAAAATACCTGATAGTTTTTCACCAGAAGAACCAACTTGGGCCAAAGAATGAAGCGAGGGGATCCACGAGGCCCGAAAGATGCCAGGTGGCGTGCCCACCCCTAGGTGCGCCACATAGGCTCTCTCAGCCCTCGAGCATCGTCTCGGCTCCTCCTTTTTATAGACACCTCCGTATTTCTAGAAAACCTACGCCATATTTTTCCCACGATTTACAGAGGTAGCGGCAGAGGTGAAAGTCCTCTCCTACTCCAGGAGGGGGCAGATCCTACCGCATCGGAGCCTCCGGTGATGGGGAAATCGACGCCATCATCATCACCACTCCTCCTAGGCGTAGGTTGAGGTCTCTCCACCAACACCATCATCATCACCATCACCAAGATCCGTCTTGTTCCCCTCATAGTTTGTGATTTATTGAACTCGGGATATTGTTTTAAGGGCTAGTTACATGTTTGTGATTGGAATCTTGTCTTTATTTGGTGGAGAGATTATATTTTCAGATTGTGTTGTATCACATATTCTACTGATCCATATCATGTTTGGAACTTGTGAGTAAACCCCATGTTCCTGAGGGCATATGATGAATTGGCTATGATTTCCATATAATATGCAATGAGTATGTGGTCCAATTTTTATCTTTTATATTGTTCTATGATGGTTTTATGCGAATGTCGACTTAATATTACTTCACATATATGGGCTCATAGGAGAATACTTTGATGTAATGATAGGGGTTTGAAGGGACGGAATTGATAGAAATTGTTTTCCAATACTTTGAGTTGCATTATATTGGAGGGATTATATGTCGAGGACCAATGAACTTATTGCTATGGTGGGATATTTATGTCTTAATGATTCCTAGATGTTCATGTGAATGGCTTTGGGACCCATCATAAGTGGTGTATTTAATCCATACTTATGGCTGCACCTAATTAGGCTCCTCCCTAAGGGAATGAAACTTGACAACATATTTACCATACTGTGCAGAAATCTTTATGCTAAGTAAATCCATGCCGCCCTCGAGTACGATTGTCACATATAAGTTCACACACACTTGATATTTTCCTCTTGCTGCATAGAGGATTAAGCTTTCTCTCATTGAGAACATTTACTTATTGCTATTTACTTTTGGCATTTTATATTCTTGCAAACTACAAACCAAAAACACCAAATCTACTACATTTACTATTATTTTCTTTGTCAAATTTTCTAAACAATACCATCATCTCCTTGTGGGTTCGACAACCTTTTTTTATTGAAAAGTACTACAATTGATCTCCTTCACTTGGGATCCATCAGCGACGCAGTTGGTACGGACGTGCGGTACGAGCGCGTCCTTCCCATACTGACAGTCATCACTGTTGGATCGAAAGCTAGGATTTTCAGATCAAACCCAGTGGTTTCGTACGAGGGCTCCGACCATACCAGTGGTTGTTAACTCGTCAGTACCTTTGGAGCAAACTTGTTCATTTTCTTTGATGTTCGGTACGGGCGGACATTACAGGTGCTTTGATCATATCAGTGATCGTTATGAGCACTTCCTCGAAGAGAAATTTGCTGGTTTCTTTGATCCATCAGTACAGGCGGATGGTATGGGAACCTCCCGTTGTACCTTTGCTCGTTAATGTCCTTGTGCCCTTTTTCTTCTTTAATTTTCAAAGCTTTCTTCCTAACTCAACCTTTGGCTTAACAATAGCTTATTTCCTCTGCATTTTTATGACTACAAGAAATTTATTAGAACAACCAAGAAAATTATTAAACTATATTATTAAAAATGGGTTGAATCCCATTAAGCATTTTATTAAGGAGGGTTAGTCTTAGCTTACCAGCCTCCGAGTTTTTAGCACATACCTCAGGCTGCCCTTCATCGAGGATCGAGGGTACTTACCACTTGAACACGCTTAGGAGATGGTATATATTTCCCACATTGCTCTTGTTTCTTAGGGAAATAACAAACAATCTAATCATCATATATATTGAAAAAAAACGCTAGAGCAATCCACATTAGCTCCTGAAGTGATAAGAAAAGGTCTTCCAAGGATGATTGAAAGTTTGTCGTCTTAAGGAACATCAAGTATACAAAAATCAGTGGGTATAACATGTTGATCCATTCTAAGTAAAACATCTTCAATCAACCGACATGTTGTTTAGTGGTCTTATCAACCATTTGCAAGGTAATTGGAGTAGGAGAATAATCTCCAACATCTAATTTCTTAAATAGGGAATTAGGCATGACACTAACACCTGCACCTAAATCACAAAGAGTATTAAGGATGTTATTTTTTCCAAATGCGCAAGAGATAGTAGGTATACCTGGCTCCACAAGCTTAGCATGCAGCTTGTCACCAAAGCTTGTCATTACTGCTACAGTCTTAGTTACCTTTTTCTTTCTATTAAGAATATCTTGTACGAATTTTATAAGTAGGAACATGAATTGCATCGGCCAAAGGAAGTTCTAAACGAAGATTGCCTAGAGCTTCGGCAAACGAGTCATAAATGGTCTTTTCCAGTTCATACTAACACAGTTAGGATAAGGAACTTTCTCCCTTGTTGGTGTTACCTTTTCTTTTACCTTAAGTGCTGGTTCATGATACGTCAGAAACGTACCTATAATTTTTGATGTTCCATGCTTGTTAGTATCTTCTTTGATTTGCTTTGTCTACACTTTGAGGTGCTTTTTACATGTTTTCTGGTACTAACCTATTAACAAGTTGCCACAGTGCCAATTGCCTGTTTTCTGTTGTTTTTGGTTTCAGAAAAGCTAGTAAAGAAATATTCTCGGAATTGGACGGGACAAAAGCCAAAGTCAATAACTTTCCGTGGGGAACAAGAAGTCCAGAGGGGAGACGAAGAAGCGTGCCAGGGCGGCCAAACCCCCCTAGGCGTGGCCAGGGGTGGGACCGCGCCTGGGTAGGGTTTGACCCCTTGGTCGCCTCCTCGGCCTCCCCCTTCGCCTATAAGAAGCCCCCGATGCAGAAACCCTAAGCACCCAATCAAATCTCCACGAAACCGTCTGTAGCCTCCGCCACCATCATCCCTAGATCGGGGGGGGGGGGATCTGAAGTTCTTCCCGGCACCCTGCCGGAGGGGAGATCATCCCGGAGGCCTTCTCTCCGGTATGATGCGTGAGTAGTTCCACCTTGGACTATGGGTCCATGTAGTAGCTAGATGGTTGTATCTCCTCCTTTGTGCTTTCATGTATAGATCTTGTGATCTCCATTCATGATCAAGATCTAATCTATTTGTAATCATGCATGTTGTGTTTGCGGGGATCCGATGAATATTGAGATTATTATGTTGGTTTGATTAATGGTTTTCTCTTTATGATTATATCATGTCTGTGTTTTTTGTGATCTTGCATGCTCTCCGTTGTTAGTAGCTATCTTGGCCAAGTAGTTGCTAGTGACTCCAAGAGGGGGTATTTATGCTCGATAGTGGGTTCATGCCTCTAGTTTCCAAGGTAAGTGACAATAATCTCTTCGGTTGTAGAATGTGTTGTTGCCACTAGGGATAAAATAACGGTCTCTTGTTGATGGAACATGTGGACTGTTTACCTTACACACTTTGCTTAAAGCAGTTGTCTGTTGCTTACAACTTAATACTGGAGGGGGTTCAGATGATAACCTGAAGGTGGATTTCTAGTCATAGATGTAGTTGGATGGCGGTCTATGTATCTTGTTGTATTGCCCAATCGAATCCCATAGGATCTTTCTAACTAGTAATTGCATTGTTATGCCTTGCTCAGTTCCTGTCAATTGCCCTGCTGTAATTTCTTTACCCTTCATGCCATGTTGTTTATCTAAGGAGAGCACCTCTAGTGAACTATGGACCCCGGTCCAATCTTTACCATTGATACATCTTCCACAATTACTTGTTTATTTGCTGCAAACCATTACCTTACACACCATACATTTAATCCTTTGTTACAGCAAACCAGTGAGCTTGACAACCTCACTGATTTGTTGGGGAAAAGTCTTGAGTTTGTGTTGTGCAGGTCTCCGCGTTGCTTGCAACACCTGTGTGATGTTTCCTTCCTCCTTATGGTTCGATAACCTTGGTCTCTACTGAGGGAAGACTTGCTGCTGTGCTCATCACACCTTCCTCTTGGGGTTTCCAACGAAGTGCTCCACGTCAAGCACCATGAACAAGTTTTCTGGCGCTGTTGCCGGGAAGGCTAAGGACGTATTCACAAGGGGAGTCCTCCACTTCCTTTCTCTTTACTTTGTTTTTAGTTTGCTTTGTTTCTTTTGCTTGGTTTTGTTTGCCTCTTTTAAAAAAAACCAAAATATTAGTCTAGTTTGGTTTACTTTCTTTATTCAGAAACACAAAAAAATTAGTTCCTGCTCTAGTTGTTGCTGCTGCTGTTGGCTTGCCCACCTATGCCAAAATGAACTCTGCTGAGAACACCAAGTTGTGTGACTTCACTAGCACCAAAAACAATGATTTTCTAAGCACTCCTATTGCTCCACCTTCTCCTGATGCTACCTTTTATGAAATTAAGCCTTCTTTGTTGAATCTTGTGATGAGAGAGCAATTTTCCGGTGCTAGTTTTGATGATCCTGCTGCCCATCTTAATAGCTTTGTTGAACTTTGTGAAATGCAAAAGTATAAGGATGTAGATGGAGATATTATTAAGCTCAAGCTTTTTCCTTTCTCCTTGAGAGGAAAAGCTAAAGAATGGTTGCTTTCTTTGCCTAAAAATAGTATTGATTCTTGGACTAAGTGCAAAGATGCTTTTATTGGAAAGTACTATCCTCCTGCTAAGATTATAGCTATGAGAAGTGACATTATGAAATTTAAACAACTTGATAATGAATATGTTGCTCAAGCTTGGGAAAGAATGAAAACTTTGGTTAAGAATTGTCCCACTCATCGACTCACTGCTTGGATGATTATCTAGACTTTTTATGCAGGTTTGAACTACTCTTCAAGGAACCTGCTGGATTCAGCTGCTGGAGGTACCTTCATGGGCCTCACCTTGGGTGTTGCAACAAGGCTCCTTGATAGTATGATGGTTAACTACTCTGAATGGCATGTTGAGAGAGATCCACATGGTAAGAAGGTAAATTCTGTTGAGGAAACTTCCACTTTGAGTGACAAGATTGATGTTATTATGGCTATGCTTGTTAATGGGAAGGCTCCCCTAGATCCTAATAGTGGTCCCTTAGCCTCTTTGGTTGCTCAAGAAGAGCAAGTTGATGTGAACTTCATTAGAAACAACAATTTCAACAACAATGCCTATAGGAATAATTTTGGTAGCAACAACAATTATAGGCCTTATCCTCCTAATAATGGCAATTCCTATGGAAGATCTTACAATAATGCTAAAAGTGCCCCCTCTGAACTTGAAGTCATGCTCAAGGACTTTATTAGTAAAAAAACCACTTTCAACAAGACTATAGAGGAAAATCTTTTAACTGTTGAGAAAAATATATCCTCTTTGTCTGAAGCTCAGTCCTCCTTGATTAATAAAATGGCTGCTAAACCTGAAACTACGGAAAACACCTTTGCTACTGCTCATGCCATAGAAGTTACTATTGATGAAAATGTTAGGTTGTTAGCTCAACTTCATGCTAAGTGGGAAAGGGAAGCTGAAATTGATAGAAACAATAGTGTGTGCACTATCATCACGAAACCACAAGTAGTCCCTATTCCTCCTCCTACTATGCCTAAACCTATTGAGCCTACTATTAGTGATGCTAAGTTTGAATTTGATATTGATGGTTCCAATATTTCTGAAGTGATTATGTTCCTACAAAAGCTTGCTAGAAGTCCTGATGCTAGTGATATGCATGTTGCCTTTACCAAACACATTACATATGCTCTTGTTAAGATTAAGGAAGAGAAGCTAAAACACAAAGATTCTATTCCTAGGAAAGTAGAGGATAGTTGGGAACCCATTATTAATATGCAAGTGAATGACTTTGATCTCAAAGCTTCATGTGATCTTGGTTCTAGTGTTTCTATTATGCCTAGGAAGATTTATGAAATGCTTGATTTGCCACCACTGGAAGATTGTTATTTGGATGTCCCACTCAATGGGGAGTATTAATGATGTTCTCATTATAGTTAACAATGCTTATGTCCCTGTTGATTTCTATGATTTGGATGCTGAATACAATGCTTCTTATCCTATTACTTTGGGAAGACCTTTTCTTAGAACAGTTGGTGCCATCATTGATATGAAAGAAGGAACCATTAAATATCATTTTACATTCAAGAAAGGTATTGAACACTTCCCTATGAGAAGAGAGAAGTTGCTTTTTGCTCCTCCTTTGAAAGCAAGGTTTGATGTTAATGCTTCTTCATTTGAAAATACTTGATTCTTCTCGCTTCTTGTGCCTAACTTAAATGCGTTAACGAAAAGTACTTGTTGGGAGATAACCCAAGAGTTTCCTTGAGTCTTGGAAGTTATTACTTCATTAATGAACTCTCCTTATCCTTTTTGTTCGCCTTTTTGTGCCAAGAATGACCTCTAATGAGAGGGAAGTAAGATTTGGGGAGTTGCTGTCCCGAAACAGATTTCTGTCCTCCACCATAAAAATTCGCGAGGAGTCTCTGTAACTCGGATTGAGCTCAAAATTTATGAATAAATCCCCCAGTATGTTAGATAAATTTAGTTAGTTCAACACTTTTTGATTTGAGCAATATAAGATGTTCCAAAAAAATCGGTTTCTGCCTGCTGGTCTATTTTGACAGATTTTTGCCATTATTTGAATTTTCTTCTTATTGATTCCTTTTTGGGGAATTGAGATTTTTGAAGGAGTTACTACAGTAGCTTGTGTTTTTAGTGAAAATCCTTGCTGTTCCAAAGCTTTTCCAGGGGTCTAATATCTTTTGAATAAACTAATGTTGCTAATGAAGATTGTGTGAAGGAAAAATTTCAGGTGTAGAGAGAGAATGATGCAATGAGATGAAGAATGGACAAAAGCTCAAGCTTTGGGATGCCACCATGGTGTCACCCCAATAAATATCCAAGCGTCAAAGCTTGGGGATGCCCAATGCATCCCCTTCTTCATCAATAAATGGCCCGGGTCTGTCTAGACACTTCACTTTTATTGTTTCATGCATAGTTGTATTGTTCTTGGAGCGACTTAGTTTTCATTTGCTTTGCTTAGTTGTTTAGTTTGCTTAAGTAGGTTGGACCCCCCATTCTCGCTGTGTTTTGTGCAAATAAGTTGCTTGGTGTTGGAAAGGAGTAGTAAGTTCTTGCTTGAAGCGCAAGAGGAGCTTGAATTGACTGTGACTTAGACTTTAGCATGACATGCTATGTGTTGTTTTGACTTTATGCTTAGTGATTATTGCTTTAGCATGGCTTTCTCCAAGTCATTGGAATTGCTTAGTGTGCCTTGAAGAAATTATGCATTGTTTTAGCATGCAAAAGCATAGTATTGTGGTATTCTCCTTTAATGCTTTGTTTGGGTTGACTTGGCACATGCTTACACCATGTTATGACTCTCACAAGTCACCATACCCTCTATGATCATTTAGTCCTTGACTTGTAGTACCAATCTATGCTTTGATTAGTAATGCTTTGTTGCTCTGCATGATTATGGCCACTATTGCTCTCTTAGTTGGTTGCTCCCAGTCTTTTGCTAGCATCCACTTGTATGAGTAAGCTCTACTCATGCTTCTAACCTCCAAGAAACCAAGTTATTCCAAAGTGTCCACTATAAACTCCTATACATGGTGTGTTACCCCATTCCAAGTATATTCTTGTTTTCAGCTATCTTTCAATTAAAAACTATTTTGTTATGTGAAAACTTAGTGATTAAAGCACTCACAAACTTGATGGGACACTTTATATTCTTTGCCCATAATAAACTTGAACCATTGTGGCGCTATGTTGTATATGCTTGCACTTATACGTTGGAATTAGCAGAACCATGCTGTCATGGGGAGCATTTTCAACATTGCACTTGTACTTTGTACTCAGTTGATATCATGCTATTTTGTCTGTGGATGTCACCGGTGTGAAATAAAGAGGGAACTTGTAAGTCCATGGAGTTTATATTCAGTGTTAGAGAAACGCCTGGGCCGCTAGCCTAAGCCATGCCTAATCATGGTGGAAACTTGCAGCATCACCATAGTGAGCTATCTATGAAGCATCCTCAATAAAAAACTATGCATGTAGTAAATAAAAAGATCGCTGAGATGATCATTGTCTGCTTGCCTTGTCATTTTGGTTATGGGAAAGCTCATGTACCATGTGCAAGGGGTACCCCGTTGGCGGTTCTCAATGATATGCAAATACTTACAATGACAAGAACTTGCCTAGGCCTGCAGTTGAGTAGCATGAGGTATGGCCCTCGTATTCAAGGGGCATGAGATTGCCAACTTATACTTCGTCAAGCATATACTCCCTAGTTTGTTCACTTTAACCTTAACCATTTAAAGATGCTTATGATAGGGGCAATGAGGGATGAAAGCTAACAAGTAACATAATCTTTGGAAGCTCTTTTTGAAACTTGTAATCCCTGCTTCCTTTACAAAAAGGCCTATCTTCCACCACTATTGAGTCTCCACCTTCTACCTTTAGGCACCATTAAGAGAGCATAGTTTTCATCCTGTGTGCAGTGTTCCAAAGCTTATTGATTGATGCATATTGTGATATTACTTGTTCTTGTGCTATCTGTTTCTAGTCACCCTTGTGAACTTTGAAGGTGTCCTATGCATCTATATTTATACTCTATGAGGGACAAGCTGATTGCCACTATGCTATGTTTTCTGTATGTGAAACAAACAAACGTTTTTCAATGCATGTTATTCATGATATTTGTTTGTAGCCTTTCATGTTGCATGCATAGTTACTATGTCCTATTGTTATAACTCCATTCTTTCATGCACATGTTTAGAGTTCTTTGATCCCAGCTCTCAATGCTTGCAAATGCATGGTTGGATCTTTATTGTGAGGGTGCATGTCACCTCAAAAATTATTCTTTTTATCACTTACCTACTCGAGGACGAGCAGGAGTAAAGCTTGGTGATGCTTGATACGTCGGAAACATATCTATTTTTGATGTTCCATGCTTGTTAGTATCTACTTTGCTTTGCTTTGTCTACACTTTGAGGTGCTTTTTACATGTTTTCTGGTACTAACCTATTAACAAGTTGCCACAGTGCCAGTTGCCTATTTTCTACTGTTTTTGGTTTCAGAAAATCTAATAAAGAAATATTCTCGGAATTGGACGGGACAAAAGCCAAAGTCAATAACTTTCTGTGGGGAACAAGAAGTCCAGAGGGGAGACGAAGAAGCGTGCCAGGGCGGCTAAACCCCCCTAGGCGCGACCAGGGGTGGGCCCATGCCTGGGTAGGGTTTGAACCCTCTGGTCGCCTCCTTGGCCTCCCCCTTCGCCTATAAGAAGCCCCCGATGAAGAAACCCTAAGCACCCGATCAAATCTCCACGAAACCGTCTGTATCCGCTGCCACCATCGTCCCTAGATCGGGGGGATCTGAAGTTCTTCCCGGCACCCTGCCGGAGGGAGATCATCCTGGAGGCCTTCTCTCCGGTATGATGCGTGAGTACTTCCACCTTGGACTATGGGTCCTGTAGTACCTAGATGGTTGTATATCCTCCTTTGTGCTTTCATGTATAGATCTTTTGAGCTCCATTCATGATCAAGATCTAATCTATTTGTAATCATGCATATTGTGTTTGCGGGGATCCGATGGATATTCAGATTATTATGTTGGTTTTATTAATGGTTTTGTCTTTATGATTCTATCATGTCTATGTTGTTTGTGATCTTGCATGCTCTCCGTTGTTAGTAGCTATCTTGGCCAAGTAGTTGCTAGTGACTCCAAGAGGGGGTATTTATGCTCGATAGTGGGTTCATGCCTCTAGTTTCCAAGGGAAGTGACAATAATATCTTCGGTTGTAGAATGTTCTACTGCCACTAGGGAGAAAACAACGGTCTCTTGTTCATGGAACATGTGGACTGTTTACCTTACACACTTTTCTTAAAGTAGTTGTCTGTTGCTTGCAACTTAATACTGGAGGGGATTCAGATGATAACCTGAAGGTAGACTTCTAGTCATAGATGCAGTTGGATGGCGGTCTATGTATCTTGTTGTATTGCCCAATTGAATCTCATAGGATCTTTCTGACTAGTAATTGCATTGTTATGCCTTGCTCAGTTCCTGTCAATTGCCCTGCTGTAATTTGTTTACCCTTCATGCCATGCTGTTTATCTAAGGAGAGCACCTCTAGTGAACTATGGACCCCAGTCCAATCTTACCATTGATACATCTTCCACTGTTTCACTTGCTGCAAACCATTACCTTCCACACCATATGTTTAATCCGTTGTTACAGCAAACCGGTGAGCTTAACAACCTCACTGATTTGTTGGGTCAAAGTCTTGAGTTTGTGTTGTGCAGGTCTCCGCGTTCTTGCAACACCTGTGTGATGTTTCCTTCCTCCTTCTGGTTAGATAACCTCGGTCTCTACTGAGGGAAGACTTGCTGCTGTGCTCATCACACCTTGCTCTTGGGGTTTCCAACGAAGTGCTCCACGTCAAGCACCATCAGTTCACCATGTTTTTTAGTCTTCTTCTTTGTTGTAGGATTTTGCTTGTCAGCTTGTTTATGACTTGGGGTGATAACTTGCTCTTCTTGGTCCCTTCTAAGCTCAGTTTCTTCTCTTAGATCAATAGTTTTAGCATCTAAATCATATTCTTTATCTTTATCTCCCGCCTCTTCCTCTTATTTATCTTTATTAAAAGCTTCCCGTTCTTTCCTTTGAGCTTTATAATCAATATCATCTGTTGGATCGATAAGGTCAACTTCTTCTTGACTCATTTTTAGAGTCTTTCTTGCTTTCCGGGCCTGTTCTTCTTGATACCAAGGTATCCCTTGAGGTTCCTGTGTCTCTGTACCATGTATAATTACAATGTTAGTAGACACTTTATTATGGTTATAATTATTTTGACTCAAAACCAAAGTTGTAGTTTCAGCTATCTGATCGCATTGGGTTTTAACCATACTTAAAATTTATCCAGGTGCATAGTGGCATGTCCTAGATCGTCAGAAATTTCATTTAATTCTTTTATATTTTTATCTTTGAATCATTAAACATTTATAATATTTCTCATGGAACAAGATCTGTTGGTGTCTAAAGTTTTGCATTACAAGATTCATTTCATCTTCAACAACAAAAGTTTGGAGAACATCCACTTTATTTTCTTTAACAAGCTTCGTTGCCATTCATTTTTCCTCCATGGACTTTATAACTTTAGGCATAAGTTCTTCAGGTATATGAAATATACCTTTTCTTGGTCTAGGATCCTCAATAGGATTGTATTGTTCATCGATGAAGGATCTTACCTCGAAAAGATTTATGCACTCAGGCAGCATCAGGCTAGTAATAGCTCCTCCTATAGTTAATTCAATCATATGTCTCGAATCACCATTAAGTACATTGTAAAAGTATTGAATAATTAAATGATCCTTAAAGCCATGATTTGGTACTTTCATTAGAATCCCATAAAATCTATTCCATGCTTGATACAAGTTTTCTTCAAATCTTAGAAAGAAATTTGTAATATCGCGTTTGATTTGTATGATTTTACTAAAAGAGCAATATATATGCATAAACTCTCAGATGCAATCTTCCCATCTTTTATAGTGTGATTTGGCAAGGATTGTAACCAAGTAAAAGCTTTACCTTTTAAAGACCAACGAAAAAGTTTAAGGAGTACAATCTCCTTTGGTAGCCCAGCTGGTTTAAGAGTAGCGCAATGGTCATGAATCTTCGTCAGATGATCACTTGGACCTTCATCTTGTCTTCCTACAAAAGCGAATGCTTTCATCATATAGATTATCTCAGGATATATTTCAATTTCCAAGCTTTCAAGATCAGGATAGAGAATATGAATTTTTCTCAGGTGCCTAGATGTATTCCCACATTATCCCAATGGTTGATCTGGCTCTTCGGCCCGTTGGGTGATTGTCAAATCTGCCATCATAGGAATCAAACTGTTCACGTCAACAGTACGTGAGTTAGAAAATCTTTTAATAAATTCCAGGCGTCTTTCAGTTAGCATACTGTCAATATATGGAGGTAAATAAGTTTTTCCTGAACGCATAGTACCTCTATCTTCAACAGAGATCATGGATGTTGTCAACACTTACGAATGTCAAGAAACAAACACATACCACTTAGCTCCCCGACAACAGTGCCATAAAATAGCTTGATAGCTTGCAAGAGCACAGATTCGTCAGAGCATGTTTTCATGGAAGCATTAATTCTAGTTTTTATATCGATCCCAATAAGGAGCTTAGGAAAGTGTCTCTCTAAGGCGTTTCTTTTGCACCAAAGGTGTCAAGTTGTCTTGGGTGAATTGACTACAAGTGTTGAGAGTGAACGTGGATGAGTGAATAATGTAGAAAACTTAAGTAAATATAGAAGCTAGAAGTAAATAACATAAAGTAAAAAAGAAAGAAAGGTGTTCGAGATTCCTACAGATGAGAAGTTAGGCGCGGAGAGAAACAGTTCATGGTAATAGTCAATGTGCTAGGTGGATGAAATGGGATAAGTTATTGTGATACTTCTTATTCATACGTGAGTAGGCAAGCAACCCATATACTGACTAGGAGTCCTCTTGGTATATTTGTCCCAATCTCAATGATCCATCCGTCTGTTACCACAGTAATGGTTAACACATTAATTAATGTCTTTCGACAAGATCAAGGATTTAGGCTTGGTGATTCCTTGTTATCCTCGAGTAATACTAGCTCCTATTTGATATCGGCTTTGTCACTTGGTGGTCGCCGATTTGCTAGTAAACAAGTTCATACCTATGAGATGTCGGGATCATGTTATCTAGGCCATTAAATTGGACAACAAGCATTAGGCAAACATAGATAGCCGTTCTCACGACAACAATTACAAATGGATGAAATCAAAGGAGGCACAACACATCTTACCAATCCCCTACATCTCCTACACCTATGGGGATTTACTCAGACATGATAGAAATACAGACCTAAGGCATAATAATATAGCAAATGGAAATCATGTCAACTTTATGGTAGAAAGCCATAATATTGTTTGAAGATCAAATCAAATACAAACCAAGGTAGATCAAAGGTTCAAACCCTAATCTTACAAGCGTGAACCTCTCTCTCTCTCATAGTACAAGTGGGGATGATGGTGGAGTAGATGGTTGAGAGGTTAGGGATCGTCGAAGGATGAGATGGAGTTCTTCTCCTTCTTTAGATCTGATCTACTCTCTTCTTGGACCGTTTGTGGTGGGTGTGTTCGTATTTTTGTCTCACCTCCTTCACGAAAGTTGCTTGTATTGATTTAACAAAGGCAAAAGGAAGGTGGTACGGGCGGGCCATACGGGCGGCATCCGACCGTACCGGTGATTGTTATGGTCCCTGGACACCTCTAATTAGAGGGGCTTCAATTGGGGATTTTTTCAATTAGGTGAATTAGCCCATAAATTCTCTCAGATCTTCCAAAAGTTTTCAATACCTGAAAACCAACACAAGAAAAAAAGGTTTCGCTAATTTTCGATGTTAACATTAGTTGAAATATCAAAACCAACAAAACCCGGTGAAAAACAATGGAAAATAATCGATAAAAATGTAAATATTTGGAGCTATCAGGAAGCCTTGCCCCTTTGTTGTTCCTCTTGGCCGGCCTTGGCTACGATGGAGAGGAGGGCGGCGATGCTATGGCTGGTGGTCATTGGGGGAGCCGGTGGTGGTCGTCAGATGCTACGACCTTGGTAGTGGAATCCAAGCGGAGCTCTCTAGAAACCGCTATCTCCAGCCGCAAGGGCGGTCACGCTACGCTTGATTCCTATTCGAGATTCTTCTACCTCCTTTCCTAGAGGTTTTTCTCCGATCTCGACGCAGAAGCAACCTGAGCATTTTCTCCAACTGGATTCGTCCTTGATAGAGGCTGTGACGCATGTTTCTAGAGGTCAACCGGTGGTGGGGAGGTTAGAGGAATTGATCTCTTTTCCTATCCTAGGGTGTTTTTTATAAATTTAAGGGCCTTATCCACAATTTCTAGGTTTTCAGGGCAATAGAAGTTAAGGGCCTCCTTGTAATCAGCTTCATGGCCCTTTCGGTCCTTGCCATTCAAAAAAAGGAAATATAAGGATAAGCACTGCATGGATGGGTTGCTCGTGCGGCTGCGCTATGATTTCACAGTGCTAGGCATCCTCCAGGGGATAATTTTCCCCAATCCCTAGGGTCCCCAGGCCGCAACATGTCCCCAAAATAGTATTCAATCCAGATTTTGCCAGAAAAAAGCCTCGATTTTGCTACAAAATGTTCCGCTTTTGCTACATGTAGCAAAAAATGGTTTGTCCATGTAACAAAAATTAAAAAGACAGATTTCACCGGAGACCTCGTCAGAGACCTCGGCGGAGACTTCGCCAGAATTTCATTGGAGACTATCTAGCAAAAAATTGTTCTAGTGCAGCAAAACTGACCTCGCTAGAGACTTTTGACGGGAGACATCGCTAAAGACCTTGTAGAAAAACTTTGCATTACTGTAGCAAAAACACAAAACATGTGTAGGAAAAAATAGCAGATGTAGCAAAAATCCACTTCGCCGGAGACATCGCCAGGGCTTTGTAAAAAAAAATTTGCTACCATAGCAAAACCTACTTCGCTGGACATCTTGTAGAAATTTTTTAACACACAGAACCGTAGTAGAAAATCCCCACCATAGAAAAAATTCCGTAGAATGCAATCCGCGCTGTTAGTAGAACCTTTGATCATCGTCGGTAGCAAGTCCGGCCGCCTTAAGTAGAATTTCTACCAGTCTTCTGTAGTGCCGTCGGTGACTAGTCATCCTCAATGACACCTACGACACATACCGCGGTAGAGGCCTCATCATCCTCGACGGTGGACTGTAGCATGCAAGGGGGGCGAGCCCGTCGTCCCCGACTTGCAACACGTATGGCGGGAGAGGCCCGGTCGTCCTCGACGGGGGCCTGCAGCAAGCAAGGGGACGAGTCCCTCGTCGTCCCCGACTTGCATCACGTATGGTGAGAGAGGCCTCATCCTCGACGGTGGCCTGTAGTATGCATGGCGACGAGACCCATGGGAGAGCTGACAGTGGTGGAGGTCGATGGGACCGGTGGCAACACATTCGGGGGACGGCAAGAACGGAGGTGGCATGTGTCGCGACTACAGGAACAGTGGCGTCGTGTCGGTGACTGAGAGGATTCGACGCGTCGGCGACTATGGGGCGCGGGGTGCTACAGGGCATAGCGACGCGAGTTTGGCGGCGGCGTGTCGGCGACTGCCTGGTGCAGGGCGATCGGTGCTGCTGGGCGCAGCGGTACACACGAGCTGCTCAAAGGCGGAGCGCTAGGCTGCATTCGTGTTCAGGGAGAGAAGGGGATGGGAGACGAAGCGATGATAAGCAGCCCCAGCCACGACGCATGCGCCCTGGGAGATGAAATCACAGGATACCCGGGGGAGCAGTATCATTTTCCTTTGTGAAATCCCATCGACCTCGGTAAAAACTCCCATCGGCCATGGTCTGCGTCGTGTCCATCTTATCCCATCACGAGTCACTACCAACCATATAATTTCCTCCTCTCCTTTCTCTTACAAATGACCACATGAGGAGTAGTGCCATGCCGCGCCAGAGAAGCAAGCGAGGAAGAGCCCGCCACCTAGCCAGCGAGCGCGAGGAAGAGCCCGCCGCCTAGCCAACGAGTGCGAGGAGGAGGATTCTGACGCCACCACTAACGACGAGAACGTGTCGATAGAGGCTGCGCCGGCTATGCATGCATTGGGGGATCCCATGTGTCTCTGAGCATGCTTCAGAAGAGGCTACAGCCGACAAGCTACAACTGATGTGCAAGGAGGATGATGTGCATGTGTCGGGGAAGGGAGAGCAGTGCGGGAGGCTATCGTCGTGCGAGCACGCATAATAAGGGAGGTGGTGAGGATGGAGCGGGGAGGATCCCTGAAGCAAAAGTTTCATCTAGGAGAAGAGTTATAGACCTTGCAATGGATTTGGTGGGGCGACAAAGAAGGTTCCAATGACAGGGAGTGATGTAGTGGGGCTCGGTGTTGAGGAGATTGGCTGGATGATGGAGGAGGAGAATTAGCTCGGTAGGGACGTTACCTGCAGCTTCCTCCTACCATGCCTCTCATTGCTGAGGAAAACGACAAGGCCTTGTTTACTTGTCTCGTATTCTCTAGTGTATTCGCAGGGATCAGATGGGATTATTTTAATTCCTGCAAAATCCCTGTAGTCTGTTTACTATGACGGGTTTGGCCGAGAGAATCTAAGTATTTCCCGACAAATCCTATTGTTTTTGTTTAGATTAAAAACTCTCCTCCATGGTAGAGTATTTTTGAGAAGAGTATTTGGGGGGATTGGAGATATTGGGTGAACACCAATTCCCTGCCCATTCCCAAACCTTTAGAAGATAATAATACGAGAGAAGTAAACAAAGCCTAAAGGAAAAGAGAGGAGACACTAATAGAAAAGAGGCCTTCGGTTTGGTGCCAAACACGGTACTAGTCCTGGTTCGTACCATCTCTAACGGCTATGAGCCCAGGGAAGCACCAGTCCAGGGCCGTTCCGGACCTCTAGTCCTGGTCCGTAATATGGTCCGGGACAAGAAACCTCGCACCAGCCAGCTGCACTTTGCGGGAACAATTAGTCCTGGTTTGTATCACCGACCGGTACTAGTTGTAATTTCTAGTCCCGATTCATATCACGGACCGGGACTGTTGGTTTCCCTATATAATTCGACTTCGTCCATGCCCGAGCCATGGCCATTTTTCCTCCAAAGCAAGCCGAGTTCATGCCCTTTTTCCTAAGATTGTCAAGATTTGGTCGCAACCCCTAAATCCAAGGTTTTAAAATGTTAGGAACTTCATCCTTTCATATATCATTATTAGTTTAGCTCAATGCGATAGAAGTAGCTAGAGATGGATTTGCATGTTCTAGAAGTAGAGAGATTTTTAGATATGTAATTTTAGGCAAATTTTGATTAGGAAAAAAGTTACTGAAAATTGAAATGTGTAATTTTATAATTTCAGAGCTCAGAATTGAATAAGGTTTTCACTACAAGAAAAATATTTAAAAACTCCACATTTTTCATGTTAATTGTTCCTCCAATTCAAAAATTGGTAAATGTAAATTTTTCAAAATTGAAGTTTAATGCTCTAGAAGCTCACATTATAACTTGTATTAAATTGGTCACTGATCACTATTCATGATGTTGTGTAATGGTTTTTGATATACTTTTACAATAATGCAAATGGTCCGGGAATGGATGTATGGTAGTGACCGACGCTCTAGCGAGTTCATTAATGGCATGCATGAATTCATCTGTGTGGCTTATGCGAACAAGAGAAATGGTTTTGTATTTTGTCCATGTAGTGGTTGTAGGAATCAGAAGGATTACTATGACTCAAAAACCCTTCACAGCCACCTGTTGAAGTCCGGTTTAATGCTCAGTTATAATTGTTGGACCATGCATGGAGAGAGAGGGGTTATAATGGAAGAAAGTAAAGAATAGGAGGAAGATGAAAACTATCATGGGTTCCCTAAATACGATGATACTTCCATGGGGGAAGCTAAAGAAGATGCACATGATGAGCATGCTGATGATCTTGGTCGGACCATTGCTGATGCGCAGAGAGACTGCGAAAATTAAAAGGAGAGGGAGAAGTTCAATCACATGTTAGAGGATCACAAAAATTTATTGTACCAAAAATGGTCTGAAAAAGCTGGGTAGCACACTATAATTGCTGCGATGGAAGGCAAAGTATGGTCTAGCTGACTCCGCGTTTGAAAAGTTTTTGAAAATGATGAAGAATATGCTTCCAAAGGGTAACGTATTGCCTGCCAGTACGTATGAAGCAAAGAAGGTTGTCTTCCCTCTAGGTTTAGAGGTTCAAAAGACACATGCATGCCCTAATGACTGCATCCTATACCGCGATGAGGAGTACGAGAATTTGGATACATGCCCGGTATGCACTGCATTGCGGTATAAGATCAGGAGAGATGACCCTGGTGATGTTGAGGGCGAGCCCCCCCCCCCCAAAAAAAAGAGGGTTTCTACCAAGGTGATGTGGTATGCTCCTATATACCACGGTTGAAACGTTTGTTTAGAAACAAAGAGTATGCCAAGTTGTTGTGATGACACAAAGAGGAATATAAGTCATTGGATGTTGAGACACCCTGATGATGGGTCGTGGTGGAGAACAAGGAGTTTAATGTTTGTTCTAAGTACATATGACATGAATACTTTTGGGGAGCAGAGCTCTAGCCACAGCACCTGGCCCGTGACTCTATGTATCTATAACCTTCATCCTTGGTTGTGCATGAAGCGGAAGTTCATTATGATGCCAGTGCTAATCCAAGGCCCGAAGCAACCCGGAAACGAAAATTTTGGCATGAACCCGGCGTACGTGTGTGGGATGAGCACAAGCAGGAGGAATTTGACCTCAGAGCGTTGCTTTTCGTAACAATCAATGATTGTCCTGCTCTTAGTAACCTTTCAGGACAGACAAACAAGGGATACAATGCATGCACACACTATTTAGATGAGACTGGAAGTATATATTTGGAACGTTGTAATAAGAATGTGTACACGAGACATCGTAGATTTCTTTTGGCCAATCATTCATTAAGAAAGAAAGGCAATCATTTGAATTATAGGCATGTCACCAGACGAGGCCTAAGGAACGTACTGGTGCCGATGTATTTGATATGGTTAAAGATTTGGATATAATAATAACCTTTGGAAAGGGTCCTGGTGGAAAATCTGTTCCGAAAGACGCTGACGGACACGCACCCATGTGTAAGAAGAAATTTATATTTTAGGAGCTACCCTATTGGAAATTATTAGAGGTCCGCTCTGCAATCAACATGATGCATGTGACGAAGAATCTTTGCGTGAACCTGCTAGGCTTCTTAGGCGTGTATGGGAAGACAAAAGATACACCGAAAGCACGGAAGGAACAGCAACGTATGAAAGACCCAGAAGGCCTGCATCTAGAATGCTTTCAAGATCATGGCACCTACGCTCTTACCAAACAAGAGAAGGAAATCATTTTTGAATGCATGAGCAGTATCAAGGTCCCGTTTGGATTCTCGTCGAATATAAAGAGAATAATATATATGGCAGAGAAAATGTTCCAAAACCTAAAGTCTCATGACTGCCACGTGACTATGACGAAAATTCTTCCGATTTCATTGAGGGGGCTTCTACCGGATTATGTTTGAGTACCCATTGTCAATCCATGTGCATTCCTTAATGAAATCTCTCAAAAGATAATCAATCCTGAAGATCTACCATGGTTGCAGAATGATGTGGTCCAATGTGTTGTCAGTTTCGAGTTGGTGTTCCCACCATCCTTCTTCAATATTATGACGCACCTCCTGGTTCACCTAGTCAAAGAGATTTCCATTCTCGGTCCAGTATTTCTACACAATGTGTTCCCCTTTGAGAGGTTCATGGCAGTCTTAAAGAAATATTTTCATAACCATGCTAGGCCAGAAGGAATCATCTCCAAGGGCTATGGAACAGAGGAGGTCATTGAGTTTTGCGTTGACTTTGTTCTTGACCTTAAAGAGATTGGTCTTCCTCAATAGCTGCATGAGGGGAGACCGAGTGGAAAATTCACTCTAGGAAGGAAATCAATAATATGTAGGGACGAACATTCTTACACTAAGGCACATTATATAGTTCTACAGAATTCCACCTTAGCGGCTCCGTATATCAAGGAACATAAGAAAATTTTATGCTCCAACAACCCTGGGAAGCATGACTCCTGGATTAGAGATGAACACATGAAGACTTTCGACGATTGGTTACAACATATCATAAAAACAACACTCTTGGAGATCAGCTATACTTGTTTTCCAGGTCACCATAGTCGACTATATGGACTTTCCAAGGGTACAAGATAAATGGGTATACATTTTACATGATCTCCCAACATAAAAAGAGCACCAACCAAAACAGTGGTGTCCACTTTGATGCATCAAACAACAATGGGTCAAAGACCACATATTATGGTTACATAGAGGAGATATGGTTACTTGACTGTGGACCTACTTTTAAGGTCCCCTTGTTTCGGTGCAAATGGGTCAAGCTGATAGGAGGAGGGGTTGAGGTAGACAAGAAGTACAGAATGACAACAGTGGATCTCAACAATCTAGGGTACCTAGATGAACCATTCGTCCTAGCCAATTATGTGTTTCAGGTTTGTTTTCTACGTGAAGGAAATGTCTACCCAAACTGATAAAAAGAAAAAATAAGCAAAAGAATACATCAGATGATGAGCCAAAGCGCCACATAGTTCTTTCAGGGAAAAGAAACATCGTCGGAGTGGAGGACAAGACAGACATGTCAGAAGATTGTGATAAGTTTCATGAAATTCCGCCCTTCATGGTGAACACTGATCCAACAACCATGTTAATTAATGAAGATGCTCCATGGTTATGGTGCAATCAGCAAGGGACACACACGAAGAAATGATGTGTAATAATGTATTAAACATTTTATGTAACTATGTTTTGAAAACTTAGAAGAAAACATTTATGTAATGTATTGTTCTCGAGCATTCTGAATAGTTCCCAAGACAATGTTTCATTTAACTGAACTGCTAATCTAGATATGATAACTAATACATCTTGCTCAAGTAGGCGGGATGGGCATCCTAAAGTAGGCGGCAGGGAATGTGTGGATGTGTGGGTGGCCATATTTAGTCCCAGATCGATGGTGTCTCCAACCGGGACTAAAGATGAACCTTTTAGTCCCAGATGGTGTCTCCAACCAGGACTAAAGATGAACGTTTAGTCCCGGTTGGAGAAACCATCCGGGACTAAACATGAGTGGAGACACTATGCCAGTGAGTGGTGACACTATTTTGGTGGGTGGCGCCACTATGACAGTGGTGAGTGTTGACATTATGTCGTGAGTGTCGACACTATGCCAGTGAGTGGCGACACTATTTCGGTGAGCGGCGACACTATGCTAGTGAGTGGAGACACTATTTCGGTAGGTGGCGGCACTATGACAGGGGTGAGTGTTGACATTATGTCGTGAGTGTCGACACTATGCCAGTGAGTGGCGACACTATGCCAGTGAGTGGCGACACTATTTCGGTGGGTGGAAGCACTATGACAAGGGTGAGTGTCGACATTATGTCGTGAGTGTAGACACTATATTATGTTGCTTAATCTATAAATAGGCATCCTTGTGAAGTTATCAACTACAAACAAGATATGGTGTGCGAGAGCAGGGACAACACTACGGCAAGGTCTGTGGAGATGTCTAAGGATCTAGTCCTCAGGCATATCCACATTGCTGATCATAGAGGAACTCCCTAATATGTGAAATTAGTTAGCTCCTCGGCACAAGAATAGAAAAACATCTTCATAGTTCAGGAAAGTCATAATAGGAAATGGTCCATTAGTCCTGGTTTCCTAACTGGGACTACGGAATCGGGACTAAATGCCCCTCTTTAGTCCCAGTCCAGCCACAAACTGGGACTAACACTCAAGAAATTTATTAATATTAAAAAACCGGGACTGCGGAATCGGAACTAAAGGCCCCCCTTTAGTCATGCTCATATCTAGCCCTATAGTACATAGCTTCAGGGTCGTCTTCTTCTTTGTCTTCGTCTTTGTCATCGTCGTCGTTGCTAGGCGCACGCGGCTGGATCCCCAGCCCATCCATAGCATTATTTCGGGGCACCTGTCACTCTGGCTTCAGAGTCACGACGTGTGGGGGAGGGGGCTCCTGGATGATGACACTGCTATGCCTGCGTCCTTCACCACCGCCACCCTTCTTATGGCTCTGCGGCGGCTACGGGCATCACATGCGAGGATGATCTCCTTGCACGATGTAGCAGATCACGCTGACGATAGTACAATTCGCCCACCACAGGCGGTGGCCAGCTTCGTTTTGGTTCAGCAAGGGACGGCCGTGATGGCTGCCTAGCGTGCGGAACCTTGAGGCACAAGAGGGACAGGAACCCCTCCAGCACTCAGCATCTAGTCGGCGGGCAGCCAGTAGCCCGGCGGGCATGGTTAGCTAGAGGCACATAGCGCTTAGGTCTCCTCGAGGGTCAGAATTTCCCAGTATGTGGTGTCCATTTTTGTGAGAGGGGAAGATGTGTATGTGTGTGGATGGCCATGGAGGTTGACCGAGATATAGAGGGAAAGGGCGGGAAAGCATGGTGGGAGGGGGAGAGAAATGGCGAGAAATCATGGTGCATGGCTGATGGCTCTGAGAATGCCAGGAAATATCTTTAGTCCCAGTTACACTACTGGGAAAATGGTTGTTTGTGGCACACCTGAAAAGCCCATCCGTGGCGCACTAGGAATCCTTGCGCTACGGCTAAAACATAGCCATAGCGCACTGCCTAGTGCACTACAGTTAGCTAGAAACTTCTGTGGCGCACTTGCCAGTGCGCCATGGCTAGGAACGATAGTGCGCTACGGTTATGTTGCCTGTGGCGCACATGGCAGTGCACCACTGATTGCTGGCATGTGCGCTTTAGTTGTAGTGCGCCACTAACGCCATGCCACGTGCGCCACGGACATATTTTTGTTTTTTTTTAATTTCTAAGTCAGCTGATATACAATACAGATTATATACACTATTACAGGCAAATATACACACACAGATATAAGGTATACAGTTATATAGATGACTACACAATTTGCAAAAGAAGATTGAAACAAATACATATAGATAAGTCCCATACATGAATACATAGTATAAGTTACATTGTTTGGATCAAGTTACAAAGTAGTTGGTGACATGCGAATACATGTGTCTCGAACAAGTTAGAGCTCGGAAGCTCGCCTAGACATCTAAACTAGCTAAAAACAAACGCGAGATAAACAACCAAAGACGATAAGCATCACCGCGACGAAGGTGTAGGTCTTCATCCGGTTCCTCGTCCTAACTCCCGCTAGATAGCGCGTGTATCTAGCTTCCGCCTCGGCCATAGTGTTGTACCCTTTGTAGCTATTGCCGCTGAAATGGTGCACCTGTCTTCGGCAGTCTTCTCCAATCATCATAAACTCCGGGAACTCGTCCCTTGTACACGACGTACCACGTCATCTACAAATTGGCAATAATAATTAACCGGTGATTGAAAAAACATGTATAATTAAAGTTGCATATGAAGATACACTTATAGAAAGTACTCCCAACTCAAAAAGACCAAAGTAACTCAAAAAGGATGCCTCATATATAACTAGGTTGTTGGACATAGGAATATGCTACGATGGAACTGTACGCCAAGTAGGATGCACAACACCTGGACTTGTGCATAGCACAAGGCGTACAATCCCGTCACAGCACATTCACATATATAATGTGCCACGACATTTCAATCATCGGCATTCTCGAAAAAGACCAAAGTAACTCAAAAATAATGCCTCATATATAACTAGGTCGTTGGACACAGGAATATGCTATGATGGAACTATAAGCCAAGTAGGATGCACAACATCTGGACTTGTGCATAGCACAAGGCTTACAATCCCGTCATAGCACATTCACATATATAGTGTGCCATGACATTTCAGTCATAGGTATTATTCTCGAAAAAGACCAAAGTAACTCAAAAAGAATGCCTCATATATATATACATAGGTCGTTGGACACAGGAATATGCTACGACGGAATAGTAAGCCAAGTAGGATGCACAACACCTAGATTTGTGCATATCACAAGGCTCACTATCCCGTTGTACCACATTCACATATATATAGTGTGCCACAACATTTCAATCATCGGCATTCTCGAAAAAAACCAAAGTAAGCAAAGGACCAAAGAGTAAGCCAAAAAACCAAGCATTGATTCATATATAATAATAATAAGCAAAAGAAGTAAGCGATGATTCATAAACCTAATAAGATAAGTAGTAGCATGTACACTTGTCCACACACACAAAGGTCATCTATAGTTTGGAACTACAACTAGGCCAACATCAAGCCTTCTGGCTTGGCTCAGGGAACGGAGGACGCCTTGTCTCGTCATGAACTTCCTATAGTCACCCTGTATCTCTAGGCGATCTTCTATGTCACGGTTATTCGGGAGATTTCCTCCGTAGAAGATCCCCCCCCTAAAGTCATGACATCATGAAAGATGATTGCCCCAAACTGCTGCTGTATGCGATACATCTCTTGTCTAATATCTGAATCAGTGATCTTGGCCTTGGCTTAGGCCCACTATTTGAGATGATCTAGCAGCGTAGAATTCTGCTGGTCTAGTAGGAACGCCCTCATGTGATGGAGTGCATAGTAGGCTTCCTTCTTACTGCCTTCCGGCTACTTCATGCAGGGGAACTCCGTTACGTGGTTGAATACGTGCCTACCGAACTTGACCTTCTTACGCACGAAGGTGGTGCCCTCCATCGAGGCATAGCTAGTGAGAGCATCATCCTAAACTTCCTTGATCTTGTCATAGTTTTTCTTCTTTTCTAGACTCCCCGACTCGAAATATGTGGCGTGCGAATGCTTCAGCGATAATGACATGAGTGTGCAGTGTTCATCTCTGTGCAAAAAAATTCAAATGGAATGTGTTGGAAAAATAATGATGATAATCTAATAAAGCCAATCGATGGTGGCGAGTGAATAATGACTTACTCGGGAAAGTAAGTCAGGAGAATGTATTCCTTTGTCTTGTTCGCCACGAAGATTCTTTTTAGGTACGAGGCCATGAAACATCGTTCAACGGCGCTTCCAAGCAACCGTCACGCATGTAGTAGGGGTCTACTATAGCGATGCCCGGTGTGTTCTCTCTAAGGATTTGCATGGCCAGGCTGAGAGAAAACAGGCAGACCATGGTATAGTGCAGCGGGTACAGGTGGAACATATTGAAGATGTCATCAAACCGTAGGAAGAACAGATCCGCGGGGGCATTGTCGATGAAGCCGAAGCCTGGTGGCACCTTAACCACGAATACCGAGTGCGAGGGATCTTTCTCCGCCAGAAGGCGTATCTCTACCGTCAGCACACCATCATGCACACTCTTCAGTTCCAAACTGGCGAGCCTCCTCAAATTCTGAGGTAGCATGGGCTCATCTGCCACATGAATCCTCCACATAATACCCTCGGGTCTTGGTGGCCCATCCCGAAACCTGATCGGATTCGCAATTGATGCCACCGGCTGGCTCGGGCTGCTAGATTTTATTTTCATGGCCTTTTTTCCTTTTGGAGAGCGGGAAGGCATCGCAATATGAGCACCGGCCACCCTATGTAGTGTGTCAGGGCTTATAATAAAGGGCCTATTGGTTGTATCAGCTAGCTCGGTGAAGGCGCAAGCTGGAATCGTCTCCTGAGAACCAAACAGACGCTTGGTGATAGTGGGTTTCTCTGTGGGGCCACCAGCTGGGTCTTCATTGCTAAACTGAGTGTTGAAGAACTGATCATCGAAGTCTTCATCGTCCTCGGCCGGATCCTGCGTGATGTGCATATCATCAACATGATCATCCGACCCACCGCGTGGAGGTGACGACAAGGGCGGTAAGGGGGCCTTGCCACCGCTTGTCGCTGGCACGATAGGAGGTGCTGTTGTTTGTGGCGTGATGGCCCCTGTCGTCCCCAAACTAATCATGCTCTTTGGCCATTGCAAGAATAAGCCGAAGCAACTTCTGAGGACAGCCGGCTCTTCTTCATCCGCTCCTGGGGGTTGAATGGGAGGTTCCAGGTCGTTGCAGCCCCTTAGCACCCGACAAATTTTAACCCCGTGCACGCTATCTGGCATCGTCCTTGAGTGGAACATGCACTGTAAGGGTTGAACGATGGTACCCTTGGCAACATCCCTTAGCTTGTTGTTCACTTATCATAAGAGAGTGCAAGGAACATCCGTCTGCAGATAACATGTACGACGTCAGAGAGATGCCATAAGAGTAATAGATGGCGTGAAAGGCGGTAAAAAATTTGTTTACCATGATGGCGTCGAGATCGGCTAATGTCGAGGCACCGCATACAACGATGGGCATGCAAGATACGGAGGGGCTGCTTGATGGCACGGTGCCGGCCGCCGGTGTATTCTCCCTACCGGGTGCTTGGAGCTCCGGTGCCGCCGTGACGATGGAAGGGGAGTCACCAACATGTCCGGCGCCGTGGTGATGGCAGGGGAAGTCACCAACACTTCCGGCACCGCGGTGCTAGCAGGCGGAGTCACAAACACATAATTCGCCTGATTCGTCGGCGCCGCATTGTTCGAGTGGCTGCTGAGCATGCTTGGAATCAGGCATGGCCCTTGTCGACCACCCGCACTCCAGTTCGCTATTGACTCCACCAAGGTAGGCAGAATGAACGTGAGGGTGATTACCAGGTTTTCTTGGACGATCTCGGGATCCGCACCACTTGTTCCTTAAGTTCTTGAACCTCGCGGTTTTCCTCCTCGCTCCTTCCCGACGGCGCCACACACGTCCTCGGCGGTGGACCAAAATGATCCACCCAATTCTTACCCCCAAGGCCGGCCAAACGGCCAGCCGACGATGGCTTCTTTGTAATCGGCGTGATTTTCTTGGCCCAATTCATCACCCTGTTAAAAGGGTTATCCCACCGGGTGGCCGCCGTTGACCCCTAGGATGAGGAACCCTAGGATCCATGACTAGCAATTTCCTCCTCCTACAGAAGAAGTAACAGTGAACCATTTAGAAACTCGACTTCATCGATTACAATGCAATTGAGTTGATCCGTGGTAATTAAATTACTTACCACAATTTCCTCGAATTTCTTCATCGCAGGATCCGCAGTGAGTTGTTTGGTTTTTGGGTCCACATGGTAACGTGCCCTGATGAAGTTTCGAAGCTGTCCCTTTTCGAATTTCACAAAGGTGTTAGCTATCCCCTTAGCTCTATACTCGTCGTCCTCCTTATCCCATTTAGCCTCCGCGGTTCTATATCCACCAGATCCGAGATGGTAGTGACCTATATTCATCGCCTGCAGCACCTTTCCCTAATTACTCGAGGCTAGGGCTCTTTCCGATTCACACCTCTCCTTGAACTCCCGGTACTGATCTTCGGTGATTTGCGGGTCAATCTTCTAGATCTCCTCGAGAATTTTGCCTTCTTTATAGATCTTCTTTATCCGGGTTCTCCAGCTGGCCAGGGCGGTGCTCATCTTTGTGAGGGTGGATTTGTTTAGTTCATTCTCATGATAATTTGTGTTCCGATACTCAGTGGGGAACTTGTATATTGCGTGCAGCTTCTCGAAGAGGAGTGTGCGCAAGTGGCCATTATCTTTATGCCAGAGATTCTCGGTGTTGATCGAGATGGTGGTCCGGGTGATCGCCACCACTTTCCTACCGTACCCTCTGACGACAAGGTCGGGCGCCAAAGGAACCCCTGTTGGGCTCACTTTGGTAATTTCCTCTCTGACGGTGTCGACCGTGCTCGGGCGCCATTCCTTCGGCGTCTTCTACTTAGGAGGATTGCTACCACTCCATGTGCCCTCGCTGCCATCAATGGTTTCATCATCCGCCGTTCCTTTGGCTTATTCCTCCGTGTCTTCCATCTCATCGTCCTCGCTCTCCTAAGGATGGTATTCTTCATCGTCTCCTAGCCGCTAGGCCGCATCCCAGAATGTCAATTGTTTATTCGGAGGTCTGACTTCTCCTTCAGCGCTGATGCCCTTAGAACAGCCAGCCTTGTCGTTGTCACACATGTTTGCGCTAATAAAAAGAAAATAATTGGTTAGGAATAAAATGCATGGAAAAATCTGGCATGACCTTTGCTAATTTTTTTTTAAACTAGGAGTGCCCAATTTCTGCCGAAACGGAAGTTAATCAACATTCTGGGAAAAATCAGGACTCATTTCATACAAGAACCTGCATACAGATCATACACCTCCATCATGGCCTTGCGATTTCAAAACTGATATACACAGCTTCACATCAGTAAAAAAAGCAATGTATCATAGGAGATTCACAACAGTAAAAAAGCAATGTATCATAGGAGATCATACACCTCCATCATGGACTCCATCATAGGAGATTCAAAGCAGTAAAAAAGCAATGTATACACAACTTTGCACATGAGATTCACAACAGCTTTACACAACAGTATATACATCAATGTCCTAGAGCTACAACAATAACAGAAACACCACTAATATGTCCTAGAACAGAATATGTATGTATATTGAGCTTAGATTCCTCTATCCAAGCTACAATGCAAACTTGTTTTAATTTTGATGCAAGAAGTTACTGGACTTGATAAGATATGTAATTAACATATCTGAGCCACTACAGATACAAGCAGTTACTAGACTTATCCTAGAATAGAAATTACTAGCATGCAGATGCAGGTAGCACTGCCACTGCCACCCCAATCAGGGTAATTAGGGAACTCAAACTCTGAGTAGGTCATCCACCCCAGATCTAGGATGGATGCATGGCCGATGAGGTGACGCTCGTTTGGATCAGAATTACCATCCCAACAAAATCATCAATGCCCAAATGCACATTACTAGTACCATGTTTCATTGCAAAGAACTACAGATAGGTCATTGTGAAAAAAGAATAGCGTAAAGGGGCACTGCATATTGGCAACGGCTGACGGGAAAATAATCGATGCACTTTTCATTTTGACCAAAGTACAAAACTTATAAAAAGGGAAGAGAATTAGCTACTCCATCAAACTAAATCGTCAATGTTCCATAAATACTGTTGGAAAGTCTGTAATGAAAGAAAAAAACAATTCAACACTTACACAGTCCGTAGGTTTTTCCTAATGATCAACCAATGGCTCAGGGTCTCTGTATATTATTATTGGACTTGATAAACGGAAGAGGCTCAACCTGAACATTGTAACAAAGCATCTATGCATGATTGTAACCAACAGAGCCTCAACCTGAACATTGTCATGTTTTCCTCTAGAGAGACATTAATAGATCAAGAAACTTTACTGCTCTGCATCTGATCAGTTTGATGCCCGAGTGATGTTTTCTTTCTTGCTTGGGTTAAAGAATATATGACCATCTACTGCTATATTCATCTACTGCACATATCTTTGTTCTATTACTGCATATTCATCTACTGAGTGACATATCTTTGTTCTACTACTGCATATTCATCTATTGAGTTTGATGCCTGAGTGACATATCTTTGTTCTACTACTGCATATTCATCTACTGCACATATGACCATCTATTGAAAAGCATATTCATGTACTGCATCAACTGCACATATCTTTGTTCAGTGTTCTAACCCTAGCTTCTTGTGGCCTGTAGAGTGAGGGGAGAGAGGGAGAGAGGGGAGGGGCGACACTAGCTAACCTCTGAGACGAGGATGATGATGGCGGGCGGACGATGACGAGTGAACGACGTCGGGCAGACGACGGCGGCCTCCTCCTCCTCCTCGGACACGTGCGGCCTCCTCCTCCTCCTCGAACATGCGCGGAGGCCTCCTCCTCCTCGGACACGGGCGGGCCTCCTCCTCCACGGCCTCCTCCTCGAGCGGTGGCTCCTGGCGGGGCTGGCGAGGCGGCGGATCGAGCACGGCGGCAGTGGGGGGGATCGGGCTTGGGCTGTGAGATGGGGATGAGATGGGTAAGAGAGCGACGTGCCCGCGCACACATGTGGATAAAGCCTAGATAGGCGTAGCGCACTCTAGCATAGTGCGCTACGGATATCTGTAGCGCACTTCGGGCTAGTGTGCTACGCCTATCGGCTTCTAACGACTCTATAAGATTACTGCAGCACTACTTCTAATAGCTACACTAGCCTATCCCACTGGTTCTGCCCACTGCTCTATTCTGAACCTATGAGCACCTAGGTTTGAATCCTGGTGCCCACCTTTTTTATTTTGATTTTAAAAATACTTCTAAATGTTCCACAAAATGCCCAAAAGTGGTGATATATGCCATAAAAGTTTTGTTTCGTTTTTAAAATACTTTTAAATATTCAAAAAATGCCCAAAAGTGATAATATATATCATAAAAGTGGTACAAATATGATTCAAAGTATAACTAAATTAAATAATAATTTGTCCATGAATATTACAATATTTTTTTACCACGCATTTTATATTATTTTTTGAGCTAGCGTTTTACAATATTTGTTCCCTTCTTTGTTGCGGTTGAATAATTTAGCCCCGACACTTTAATGTTTCTTCTTTCGAACGGGCTACCTTTTTGGGTAGGGTTGTCCTTTTTATCCTTGTGATGTATGTTGCTGCATCATAGTCATCGTCATCTTCAATCTTTGGATCGCCGTACTGGTCGAAGTCTTGCTCGTTCGCGACTCCATCCATTCTGATGATGTTTCTTTTTCCTCTCCTCACGACAACACGACTAGGCTTTGTCGGGTCGGTAATAAAAAACATTGGTCCACTTTGCTAGCCAGTACCCATGGTTCATTTTTCGCGGCCACGTTCGCACTGGCGGCCTAGGATTTGGCTGCTTTGGGTATAACCATGGTCGTGAAATACCGGTCTTCTCTTTCGACTCTCTTTGCCCATCTAACACGAAACATCGGCACCTTTTATCCATAGTAGTCAAGCTCCCAGATCTCCTCGATCCTTCCGTAGAATCTTTCCTTCACATTGTCATCGGTGTAGAATTCTGACATTACGCCTTTTTGATAATCACACTTGTTGTCCTTTTCCTCCATGTAGAATGTGTAGCCGTTGATATCATACGCCTGATAGGTCACCAGGTTTTGCAAGGGTCCCTACAACAAGGTGAATATGATCTTTTCCGTGTCAGAAGAATGCGATCACGGGGATTATCAAGGAGCATCTGCCTAAACCAATGCGTGAAATCTGAGTTATGCTCTTTGATTATTTTTTCCTGCGTCCTTTCTATGCCCCGGTCACTGTAATTCTTCTCGATTAACCTTTTGTGCTTATATACCCAAGGATCGACCAGTTCTAAATGCTGTAGCGCGATGAGGTTTGCTCGATCAAAGTCTGTGCGTCGACCCTCTCGGTGACTAGATCCGTCGAGCTTGCCAAGGTGCCTGTTGACGGGAAGACCGACAGGGTTCTCGATGTCTAGATAATTCATGCAGAAAGAGATGCACTCTTTGGCCAGAAAGCCCTTGGCTATGCTTCCATCTGGACGGGACCTGTTGCGAACGTATCCTTTGATATGTCCGTTTATCCTTTCGAACGCCATCATGCTACGGAGGAACATCGACCCGAGTTGGACGATGTCCTCCACGGCATGGACCAGCAGATGCACCATAATGTCAAAGAATGCGAGCGGGAAGTAGACCTCAAGCTCGCATAGTATCACCACGATCTCCTCCTGTAGCCTCCCGAGCTGATTCACGCCAATCGACTTTCTGAAGATGACGTCGAAAAACTTGCAGAGGCCAAACAACATTTCACGGACGTGCTCGTCCATTATCCCTCTTAGTGCAACCAGAAGTACCTGCGTCATTAGCACGACATAGTCGTGAGACTTCATGCCATTGTACCTCTGCTTCGCCCGTCTAGGTATCTGCTTATCTTGCCCGTGTAGCCGTAAGGAAATTTGACTCCTAGAAGGCACTTGAAAAAACTGTTTGATCTGATCCTGGCTTAGAGTGAAGCAAGAAGGAGGGCAGTAATATTCGTTCTTGTTGAACGTTTTACCCTTCCGACGATGTTGTGTCGCCTCCGACTTATGATCATCGTCATCTTCATGATCATCAGGAGTAGTGCGTCCTCCGTGAAGCTCCTTCTGGATGCCCATGAATATCAGGTCGTGCCTTGCTTTCGGAGCATCTTTCGTCCTATCTGGCATGTTGATTATGCTGGCGACCAGACTCTCGCACATGTTTTTCGTGATATGCATGATGTCAAGGCTATGAGGCGTGTGGAGAAACTTCCAGTATGGCAACTCCTAGAAAACAAACCTTGTTTTCCATACCTTCAGCAGTGGCTTGTCTTTCAACAGTCCGAGATACAGATTGATTTCAGTACTAGGTTGTTTCGGCCCTTGAATTAGCATATGCATTTGTATGTACTTATTCTTCATGCACAACCATAGAGGGAGGTTGTACATCCATACAAACACGGGCCAAGTGCTATGCGTGCTGCTCTGGCTACCGAACGGATTGAGTCCATCGGTGCTTGCACCAATCCTAATGTTCCTCGAATCTCCACCGAATTCTGGGAATTCGAGGTCCAATGCTTTCCACTGGCTAGCATCTGAAGGGTGCGTCAGCAGATCGTCCTTTTCGGGTTCATCGTCATCCTGGCTTCTTCCTTTCCGCATGCCATCGCATGAGCTTCGCTTTCTTAGGGTCCATGAAATAGCGCTGCAGACGAGGAGTGATAGGAAATTACCATACCACTTTTCAAGGTGCTTTCTTCCCTTTCTTGTATCGACTCACGCCGAACACCGGACATGTGGTTTCCTCCATGTCCACGCTCCGATAAATGATGCAATTGTTGATGCATACGTGGTATCTAACATGCGGTAGATTGATAGGACAGACGATTTTCTTAGCGTCCTCGATACTAGTTGGACATGTGTTCCCCTTCGGGAGACGATCGTGCCAGAATGCCATCATATTGTCGAAGCTTGTGTCACTCAATTTGTTTTTTTGCCTTTATCTCCATAGCCTTGAGCATTACAGTCAACCGTGTATCATCGGGCCTGCATCCTTCATACAATGGAGTAACCGCGCCTTTCTCAAGTTGCGCAAGCTTGGCTTTCTCTCTAGCGGCAGCCCTGGTGTTACTCGTCTGCTTGAGAAACAGCTTTTACACATAAGGGTCCTGCACCCAGCCTGACGTTGTTCCATCGTGGTCTGCTCCTCTGGCATCTAGATCATCATCATCCCGGTCGTCTTCCGCACCTTCACCATCTCCAAGAGACTCTTCATCATCTCGCTCGCCCTCGCCGTGATGATCATTGTCATGTTTCCCACCTTCACCGTCTCCATCGTATTTGTCATTGCTTATCCAATGAGTGTATCCATCCATGAAACCATGGCGGAGCAGGTGCGTCTGCATATGCCCGGAATCTAGGTCGATCAACCAGTTGAGTTTGCATCTTCTGCATGGATATCTTATCTCCGTCTTGTTATTTCGGATCATGTCGGCCGTCGCGCATTTCAAAAATCTAGTCACAATGCCTTCTCTCATTATGCGGACCATTTTGCCTACGCGGTGTACACGGTACAACCAGAAGTTTATTAGAACCAGATAATCAATGCATGCATGCAATGGTCGATATAAAATTTCGGCATGACCTATCCAAAAATTTGGACCTTTGCAAATGCCAAAGTCTTGCCAAAATGGAAATGAATCAACATTTTGGCAAAACAAATGGCAACTCATTCACACACAAACACAAGAGAGAAACCGATCCATACACATGATATATCATCCTCTCCATACACACATGCGTGAGCATCGATCCTCTCCATATACACACACATGAGCATCGATCCTCTCCATACACACATGAGCATCGATCCTCTACATACATATGAGCATATCATCCATATACACATGGACACATCCTTACATGGACAACTTACCAAGATAAGAGACCGATTGAGAAGATGGAAAGGAGAGGTGCGCGCGAGATCGACCGAGAGGATGGCGTGTCCGGAAGGAGAGCTTCCTATATTTTGTATGTAGCATCCAAGGTAAGTTCTACATGCTAAAAATTGTGAATGAGTGGAGAAATTGAGGTGGGAAGGAGGAGGATCCCGACTATATCTAAGGAGGAAGAAGGAGGGGAAAGTGAAGTGTGGGTGTGGTAGTGGATAGTCACATGTGCAAAGTGCAGCTGCCAAAAAATGGTCGACACATTTGTGGCGCACATGGCCCTAGTGCGCCACAGGAACTAATCACAACCGTGGCGCACATGCCAGGAGTGCGCCATGGATGTGTCTACCCATTTACAGAGTAGAGGGGCCTTCTCTTAGGCGTAGCGCATGCCCATAATGTGCGCCACGGCTAACCCTAACAACTGTAGCGCACATACCCCATGTGCGCTACGGGTATGTGGCATGCGGCCAGCAGGCCCCTAGCCCACACATATCTGTGGAGCACTATCACCATGTGTGCCACGATTGTTCAATAGTAGGGCACTGCCCACAGGTGAGCCACGCCTGTCTTACCCGTGGGGCACTTCAACCACGTGAGCCACGAATGTTTGGATTACCTATAGCCCTTTTCCTAGTAGTGTTATTGCCTCCAACCGGGACTAAAGCCCCTGAAATAGTTATTTTCAAATAGAAAATATGGATACATGATGCAAACATATGTATGGATGATATATTCAGATTACTTATATTTTTCTGATAATAATAAACATGTTATTTGTATTATTTGGATTTATATAATAGGAGCTATGAATTTCCAAAGTTTTATAATTGATTTGAGTTATATAAACTAAAAAAATAAGTAAATTACAAAAAAACCTCTATTTTAGAAAAAATAAAATATTTTTGGATTAGTTATTCAAATTCAAACACTTTTCATGTTGAATGTTTTGTCAAATTCAAAAATATGAAAAAATAGTGAATGCATTTTGATTTGAAAATGGCACAATTCATACATAATGCAAACAGATGTATGGATGACATACTCAGATTCCTTATATTGTTCTGATAATAATAGACATATTATTTGTATTATTTGGATTTATACAATAGGAGATATGAATTTCCAAAGTTTTCTAATTGATTTGAATTATAAAACTATAAAATAATAAAATTACAAAACCCCTCTATTTTAGAAAACATAAAATATTTTTAGATTAGTTATTCAAATTCAAACACTTTTCATGTTGAAAGTTTTGTCAAATTCAAAAATATGAAAAAAAAGTGAATGCATTTTGATTTGAAAATGGCACAATTGATACATGATGCAACAAATGTATGGATGATATATTAAGATTCCTTATATTTTTCTAATAGTAATAAACATATTATTTGTATTATTTGGATTTATACAATAGGAGATATGAATTTCCAAAGTTTTATAATTTATTTGAATTATAAAAAAATTAAGGAAATTTTAAAAAAACCTCTAGTCCCGGGTTGTGGCTGCACCTGGGACTAGAGGGTGGCTCGCGCATGAAATCTGAAGCGGCTAAAAAACCCTCTAGTCCCCGGTCGGGTCTACACCCGGGACTAGAGGGGAGGCTTTAGTCCCGGGTCTTTTCACCGCCCGGGAATAGATGCGCTCTAGTCCGGGGTCATGGCTTAACCTGGGACTAGAGGGGGGCTATGTATACATGCATGCCCACCCCGCCTCGCACTTAGCAAAGACGAAGACGACGGAGGCAGACGAACCGACCGCGCGCAGGGGAGGTGCTGCCCAAATTTTCCGGCGCCGCTCTATCGACCTTGCCGCCGCCCTCGTCGCTGGCCCCGCCTCCCCCACCTCTCTGCGCCACCACGCGCCACACATCGCACGCCCCGACCTTGCCGCGCGCACTCGCCGCCGACCTCGCCTCCTCCAACCGACCGATCGTAGATATTTAGTTGATTTTCCTAGTATTAATATTTCTTTAGTATTAATATTTTGTAGTAATGCTTTGTATTAATATTTGTTTTGTATTAATATTTGTTTAGTATTAATATTTTGTAGTAATGTTTTGTATTAATATTTTGTAGTAATGTTTTGTATTAATATTTGTTTAGTATTAATATTTTGTAGTAATGTTTGTTTAATATTAATATTTGTTTAGTATTAATATTTTGTAGTAATGTTTGTTTACTATTAATATTTGTTTAGTATTAAAATATGTTTAGTAATATTTAGTAAATAGATTGATCCAAAATGCTAATATAGGTTTATAGTAATGTTTTGTATTAATATTTTGTAGTAATATTTTATATTAATATTTGTTTAGTAATATTTTGTAGTAATATTTTGTTTAATAATATATATTTTATAACTATTTTGTATTAATATCATTTCCTACTATTTTTTGAACTTGGTGTACCTTTCTTTCTGGAATAGTTAAGTGATGGATGATCACACCGGTGAAGATTTTCTTTAGGGCATGATAAGAGGTGAATTTCCTATTATTACTAGATGTGAAGATATAGAGCTCGAGGAAGAGATATCCTCATATCTGAATCCATCCGCTGATGGACTAGAGTAATACATGATGGACGAAGGACAATACCATATGGACGAAGGGCAAACAAACAACAATGATGGCCCTCGGCAACATCCGGTGAGGTATATATATTTAGCCTCATGTGACCTCTATACATTAATTGATCTGGATATATATATTTTAATCACTCTCTCTTCTTCTTTTTGCCCACTGTATAGAAGCAATCGATAGCTAGAACGGAACGAGGCCCGAACAAAAAGTTGGATGGTAATAAAAGGTTCACCATCGATGAAATATATGATAATGGAGAACCATTTGCTTCAGAAAAGCACCAAAGGATGTTTATAAATCAACACGGGGTGATTGTTAGCGACAACCTCCCGATCACCATTCAAGAATGTATTAAGTCAAAAAAAAGCAGGTGAAGAATCCACTAGTTATGTCATCGATGATGCCAAAGATGACCTTTGGCAGAAGCTCATAGCATATTTTCATACTACCTCTAGAGTATGAATAATTCGAGGCAGATGGTACTACCCCAAGGCTGGGTGGGCTTGAAATAAGAGCAAAAGTCAAGGAGTGGGCTCTAATGAAGATGGGCGAACTGTTCCGAAACCACAAGAAAGGTTTATACATGAATTATGTAGCGAAAAAGAAAACTCCAGACTTCAAAAGAGCATACGATAAGTTGAGAGAACAGTGGCCCGGTTTTGTAAAGTACAAGGAATCTTCTGTAGCCAAGGCAAAGTCAGAAAAGAATGCGGTAAATGCTGCCAAACAGAAATACCACCATAAAATGGGGACAAGTAGATACAAGAGTGTCGTGCCTAAGTGGGAAACTATGGAGGCCAACATGAGGACTAGAGGGATCACTCCAGGTACAGATGGATGGACGAGAGGTCAAAGCACTAGTGTTACGGGCACGTGGGATTGTTGGATCTAGAAACATGGGTGACAATTTATCAAGAAAAAATTCTAACACCCTCCAATGCACTTGTTAAAGCAATTGACGATGCTCAATTGGGATTGTTCAGGCCCGAGAGAGAGAACGACGAGCTGACACGCGCCCTCAGGAATCTTGAAAAAAGTGGACGAAATCAAGGCAAAGGCGCCGGTGTTATGTGAAAGAAAGGGTTTCCCGAGTATGATGATAGTTACAAAAGCCGTAAGAGAAAGAAGGACCAGGAGGAAGACTGGATCGGGAAGATAGAAGTGGACCTAGCTGGGATGAAGAAGCTGATGGAAGCACTTAGCCAAAGGTCGTCCTCTCAGTCGCATGCTGATGATCCTGCATTGGATCTTAGCTAGCGGAGAAGCAGTGTGGCTTCCACAGAGGTCCGGGCTGATGATCAAGCACTGCTGAATGATGCACAGGCTCCTCGCTACCCCGTGTATGATGTTAGAGAGATGACATAATGTGAGCTACATCAGCCAATGGACAACTTGTCCTTCAAGGTGGCGATCGACACTGCTTTACCTTGTCTACCTGGAGCACTCCACCATTCACTTCCGATTCCACCAGGCTATGCTCGTGTCATGGTGGATGATCTAGTGGAGGATTTTTTGGTCCTAGAGATTGACATCACTACACCTGAAGGCCTTAGGAAACTAGGAGATGTCAAGCGCAACATCATTCTATGGAAGAAGTACATCAATTTTCCAGGCTCGGAGCCAATGCCACCGACTCCGAGGAATCCAAGTCCACCCACCCCGATGACCGTAAACCTCCAACTCCACCCCACCCCGATGACCGTCAACCTCCAAGTCCTTCCTACACCGATGTCGATCGCCGCAACGCGAGTACATCAACTCGATCTCTGCCTCCGTGCAGTACTCGATCTCCTCCTCCGCCTTCGTTCAAAACTCGATCTCCGCCTCCGCCTCCGCCTCCGTGCAATACTACCTTGTTGAAAAATGGAAGGTCACCGCTTCCCTATGCCCCACTCATAATAAAGGTAAAATGCCAAAGATAATCGACATCCCGATAGCTCTTCCCAAGAGAACTTTTGACAAGAATGATGAGGAAACCACCGAGGAGGTGGCTACCTACACTCAGTCTTTTTTTGCACCCAAAAAGCCCGAGCCAAAGCCGGTATTTTATTAAAAAACCAAAAAGTGGGCTAAGTCCTTTCTTGAGCAACCATCCCAAATATAGATGAATCTGGAATCAGACTATGACCGCGAAATTATTAAGCATGCAAAGCAAAAAATATAACAAGTGCAAAAAGAGGGAAACAAATTTCCCAACTAGGACAACAGAAGATTCAATCGCCCCCCTGCTCATAGTGATTTCAGATACCGACAAGGCCTTCAGAGCCGATATGGATAAGGACATACAAATAATGGACCCAGAGCCAAGGCTGATGCTTGACTAATTGATATCACTATAGCCAGGGCCAAAGAACTTGCTACCTATGCAGATATGTCTCATGGTCAATATTTGGGCTATGAAGATCTGCCAATGGGTGAGGTAGCACGGAGTTATGTCAAAGGGGAGCCTCTAGACAGTCATGAGGAGCTCGCGCGTCTATCAACACATATGCGAAATTTTAGTTATACTCGATATAGATTCAAATGACCAAACTGTTTCAGAAAGAATGGTTTCCGGTAGACGTTAAAAAGGAGCATCATTTCAAAGAATACTCGATACAGATTCAAATGACCAAACAATTTCAGTTATATAATCAGTGCGTCCTCGACAAATCTATCCTCGATTGCAATTATCTATAAGTGATTTATTTATATAATTAAGTCTATATCGCAGCTCGTTCGTTGCATGTAAATATTATCTTTACTATATATACTTTTGTACGCTATTATATTCTGCAGAATGAAGATGCTTGAATGTAAAAGAGATAGAAGATATGATGTTAGGTTCATTGTCCCATATATCGTTAATGAATATACGTTACACAATCACACCAAGAACGTAGAGGAAGACATGTTTTTAATCGAGCATCATTATGTTAAGAAAATATTATTTTCTTACAATTTCAAGTGAGTGTTTCTGCCTCGTACACATTCCTTTTTTGCTTACTCGATGTTAAATGTAATTGATGAGTTATATATGTCTGTTTATGTAAACATCTGTAGATTCTATTAGATCCTGCTAAACATTCAAGTTAACAAGTCCTTAGTTGAAGACCACGACTCATTAAGTTGGGACTAAGAGAAGTGGAACGACATGAAAGCAATGCTCCAGAAGTAATTTCAATCATTATCGCATTATATCAGTCTCTTTTGTTTATTTCCTGATATCTAGTAACTAATAACTCCTTTATTCATTTTCTTTGCCGAGTAGGTGTTGGACACGGTTCAAACAGAAAATGGCAGGTCCATTCAAATATGAGCTAACGTATAAAATGGTGAAAGTTTTGCAGCAGTCACCGGGGACTCATTTATGTGGATTCTATATTTGCGAGTATATTCGTGAGTTGACTAGTGAGTGGAGAGTTGATTCACAGTTTGCGGAAGAATCTCGAGCCAGAACAACGCATACGAGAAATTCAAGAAGAATTGGCAGAATTTTTGATAAAGGAGGTCCTTGATATAAAGGGAGAACATTATGTGGAGGACCCGAAACTCGATATGCTTTAGTGATCTCCATGTAATTGATATAATATATCATGAATAACCATGTAATTTCAAACATTTTCTTTCTTTTGATATGATCGAATATTATATATGTATGCTTGAAATAGATCGAATATGCATCAACGTGTATTGTGTAGTTAGTAGTGTAGAATAAGTGTACGGAAACATGTTTAAAATTATAATGAAACACAAATTAAAAAATAAACGAAATAGAAAAATAAAATGAAAATAAAAACACAAAATCATACCGCAGTAGAGAAACACACGAATCCATGTCGCGGTAGGAGAACGTCTAGTTCCGGGTGGTTTTATGGTCCGAGACTAGAGATCCTCCTTCCCCCTGCTTCGGACGGATGCCACATGATGGCCTCTAGTTCTGGGTCGTAATAAATCAGGACTAGAGATAGGGGCATTTAGTCTCGATTTCACAGACCCGAGTGCGAAACCAGGATTAGTGGTCCTTACGACCCCAAGACTATAGGCCCTTTTCCACCAGTGAGACGTGGTAAGATCCTCGATTTTGGCAATTAAGACATCTATTAGACGTACTTAATTTGGCAATTAAGGGTACTTAATATGGTAATTAGTACTCTAGATACTCCCTCCGTCCCGGTTTAAAGGACACAATTTGTAAATCATGCAATCCCAAAATAGTTAGACACAAAAGCATTTAATGTCTGAATAAAATACTTGCATGCACATGTGTGAACAAATGTGAACGCTTTCCTAACTCTTTCTCTCCTCATGCATGTTTTACTTCTTACTATTAAATGGACCAATTAGATGATACCTAGGGCCCAGAGAATTGCAAATTGTGTCTTTTAAACCGGGACGGAGGGAATACTACGACATGGCTATTTTTCGACCAAAAAACCTGGTTACTACTCCCTCCGTTTCAATTTACAAGTCATACGCGTATATCTAGATTATTAATTTGATCTATATAACTTGAATTATATAATACAAAAATTATATTATTGTAAAATATAAAGTCTAAAGTTGTTGGTGATATATATACCTAATAATGTACTAAGTTGCTCAATTCTCTAAAGTTTTTGATGATATATTTTTATAATATATATCTTATACTAAATTGCTTAATTTCCATTTCCAAAAAAATGTTAATTTAGCGATATAGAAGTATACGCGCCGGACTTGTAAACCAAAACGAAGAAAATAGTTAATTTAACAGCAGTACATTAATTATAAGGACAATTGTCCATAATTAATGGGGCAATTAGCAATCGAGTGAATCTGTTGGACACGACAGCATTGTACATTTGCCACATCTAGCTAGCCTTTCGTGGCTTAGATTCACTCGTCATGTCCTCCTCAAGAAAAGCTCTAGCCGCCGCCCTCGCCGGCGATCAACGGGTTCAAAAAGAAAAGTCTTTTGTGGTTTTTCTAGTCCGCGAGTTGCTTTTGGTGCGCATGCTGAATCCACTTTTTTGCAGTTCGTGGTAACCACAGATTTAATTAGGAGGTGCTACATTTTTTTTTGAGAAATATTAGAAGGCGCTTCATGAGCACGACGAATATGCGGTGTCGGGATATAACATAGTCTTTGAATAAAAACCGTGTGCAGACACATAGCACACGGCAATTGTAACACATGGCTTTGGTATTTTGATCGTCTACAATCTCTCGACAATTCGCATACATTTTATTTCGATACAAATAAAGCTGACCACACCAGGAGCACAAATCTTACAACGGTGTCCATTATATGTTATGTGTCGATGTTTTTCCCACGCAGTTGTAGCAGAAACAGACTTTAGTAAGTTGAGGACCATCAAAACCACACGACCCATTTTGGTACTTCTGTTGTATGCACAGATTCATACAATCTACCTGTCCTCCCGTGTCAGTACAGGGATTGGGGTTGACTTGGTAATACTTGCACTTGGGCAAGTCGGCTTCAGTACCTATATTACAAAAAGATCCATTAGGTGAAAGAAAATTTCTTATAACTCTCCAGTGCTATCTTGTGTACTCACCATGCCAGAAGAGAACAGCTAACATGACCATACATGCAATGACTATTCGCATCTTCAATGCCATGGCGAATACTTGGATTGAATCCTTGAGGTGTAGAAGGCGAGAGTTATTTCTCTTTTGCTCGCAAGAGTTGGATTGGTAGCGTGAGAAGACGAAGGCAATATTTAGTAGGCGTGTCTATTTATAATGTTATTAGACAACATATGCCGTGGACAAGAAGTTGATAAGTGTATATCCTTATGTTGGAAACATTAAATGATAATTGATAATAATTTATGTCGATAATTAATTCGTTTATTCTGTTTGCTGCTAAGAATAGACAATCAATTGGTGGGTATGGTTGATGATTATTCTGTTTAATTAGCATTTATGATGTTCATATTGTAAGCACAAAAGGATAAGTGTATGGCTATAATAACATCCAAAAAATCTGTTTGGTGCCAGCAGCCCGGCAATCGGTTTCCAACGGAAACGAGATGCTAACAGATTTTATTTTCTCTCCAACTACTCCCTCATGTTTTCTGCAATTCGTTTCAATTTGAACAACGTAACCGCACCATGTATGGCTATGAAGCGAGCGAAAAGCCTGGTGGGAGTCGATTGGCGCATGGCGGGAGGGAATTAGGGCACCGAGTCAATCTAATCCGTCCGCAGGAATGTGCAGAACGTGCGTGGCGTCTTGGCGGCAAGACTCATCCGGACAGACGCGTCGTGCTGATCTATTTATACATCAAATTTGAACAACGGTTGCGTCTGATCGGACACGGGTGAACCAAGGGCGTATCCTGTCCGCGCATGCCAATGACCCATCCGTCAGCCACCGCTTAGTTCAGTAGTGATTTAGACGTGCGTAGTGGCACCGATTCAAACGTAACCGCGGCAGCGATTCAAATGCGCGGGCGAAAGGCTGACCGGAGGCAGCCTACACCATCAATGATGATGGGACGGCACACTGACTGATGGGACGTCGCCTGCGTTCCTGTGCCGTATTGATGGCGAAGGAGCGGGAACCTACGCGCGTTCGTGGGCAAATGAGCTATTTAACCCTGCACCCGTCGGTGCCGCATTCCCCACCTCTCACCATCGCAACCCTAGCAGCTGCCGCCGCCAATGATGAAGATGCCGGGATGGTTCAAAAAGTGCAAGAGCGACCACGAGGCTAGTGGCTCCGGCTCTAGCAGCCAGTGTTCCTGTCTACTGGCCTTCCTCCGCGGCGCATCCTTGCCGCCTCTGCTATAGCCAGAGGACTACGCCCACTGCCCCTTGGGGGACTATCCGCCACCGCAGGGCCGCCAACCCCGCTACTTCCGCATGGCGAAGTGCGAGCGCCGATGGAGGGAACGCGTGAGCATCAACCACCACGATGTCTCCCTCCCCACCGGCTGGCACCTCAACCGGGACCGGGTCCCCGTGCCGCCCGTACCCAAGAAGGGCAAAGGCTAGAGGAGGAGATCCGCCACTGCATCACCAATCTCCCACAGGTAAAGTGTTGAGAGAAGGGGTACCAAAGCGAGGAATTTTGGAAAAAAATCCTCGATTGGAGAACACGGTGTTGAAAATATAAGCAAATATCCATATGATTTAATCCAAATAAATATGTGAGAAAGCATGATCATACAAATATCAATTGAATAGATAACGCTAAATAACATAGTAGATGAACATATTACATCTAAACAGGCTAAACTGATCACATCTACTCCATAAGCTAGAACAACGAACTCAAGCAAAATATGAAATAAATATTGAGGATTATGTATGGTGCAGTGGCGGCAGCAGTAGTCGGAGAGGTAGCGTCACCCGTGTTGAGGTTGCCGAAGAGGTCGCTGATGTCCGGAAAGAATTCGTCATTCGGGAACTCGTCGCAAGGCACAACATCTGGACTTGTGCATATCACAAGGCTCACTATCCCGTCGTAGAACATTCACATATATATAGTGTGCCACTACATTTTAATCCTCGGCATTCTCGAAAAAAGGCCAAAGTAAGCAAAGGACCAAAGAATAAGCAAAAAAACCAAGCATTGATTCATATATAATAATAATAAGCAAAAGAAGTAAGCGATGATTCATAAACCTAATAAGATAAGTAGTAGCATGTACACTTGTCCACACACACACACAAAGGTAATCTATAGTTTGGAACTACAACTAGGACAACATCAAGCCTTCTGGCTCGGCTCAGGGAACGGGAGGACGCCTTATCTCATCATGAACTTCCTATAGTCACCTTGTATCTCTAAGAGATCTTCTATGTCACGGTTATTCGAAATATTTCCTCCATAGAAGATCCCCCCCTGAAGTCATGACATCATGAAAGATGATTGCCTCAAACTGCTGCAGGATGCGATACATCTCTTGTCTAATATCTGAATCAGTGATATTGGCCTTGGCTTCGGCCCACTGTTTGAGATGATCTGGCAGTGTAGAATTCTGCTGGTCTAGTAGGAACCCCCTCATGTTATGGAGTGTGTAGTAGGCTTCCTTCTTACTGCCTTCCGGCTGCTTCACGCAGGCGAACTCCGTTACGTGGTTAAAGATGTGCCTGCCGAACCTGAGCTTCTTACGCATGAAGGTGGTGCCTTCCATCGAGGCATAGCCAGTGAGAGCATCATCCAGAACTTCCTTGATCTTGTCATAGTTTTTTTTCTTTTCTAGACTCCCCGAGTCGAAATACGTGGGGTGCGAATGCTTCGGCGATAAGAAGATGAGTGTGCAATGTTTATCTCTGTGCAAAAATTCAAATGGAATGTGTTGGAAAATGAATGATGATAATCTAATAAAGTCAATCGATGGTGGCGAGTGAATAATGACTTACTCGGGAAAGTAAGGCACGAGAATGTATTCCTTTGTCTTGTTCGCCATGAATATTCTTTTTAGGTACGAGGCCACGAAACATTGTTCAATGGCGCTTCCCAAGCAACCGTCACACATGTAGTAGGGGTCCACTATAGCGATGCCCGGTGTGTTCTCTCTAATGATCTGCATGGCCAGGCTGAGAGAAAACAGGCGGACCATGGTATAGTGCAGCGGGTACAGGTGGAACATATTGAAGATTTCGTGAAACCGCAGGAAGAACAGATCCGCGGGGGCATTGTCGACAAAGCCCAAGCCTGGTGGCACCTTAACCACGAATACCGGGTGCGAGGGATCTTTCTCCGCCAGAAGGCGTCTCTCTACCGTCAACACACCGTCATGCACACTCTTCAGTTCCAAACTGGCGAGCCTCCGCAAATTATTAGATAGCATGGGCTCACCCGCCACATGAATCCTCCACATAATACCCTCAGGTCTTGGTGGCCCGTCCGAAACGTAATCGGATTCGCAGTTGACGCCACCGGCTGGCTCGAGCTGCTAGATTTTCTTTTCCTCGCCTTTTTTCCTTTTGGAGAGCAGGAAGGCACCGCAATCTGAGTACTGGCCGCCCTATGTAGTGTGTCAGGGCTTAGAATAAAGGGTCGGTTGGTTGTATCAGCTGGCTCGGTGAAGGCGCAAGCTGGAGGCGTCTCCTGAGAACCAAACAGACGCTTGGTGATAGTGGGTTTCTCTATGGGGCCACCAGGTGGATCTTCGTTGCAAAACTGAGTGTTGAAGAACTGATCATCGAAGTCTTTGTCGTCCTCGGCCGGATCCTGCGCCATGTACATATCATTAACATGATCATCCGACCCACCGTGGAGGTGACGGTGAGGGCGGTAAGGGGGCCTTGCCACCGCTTATAGATGGCACGACAGGTGGTGCTGTTGTCTATGGCGTGATGGCCCCCGCCGTCCCCAAACGAATCATTCTCTTTGGCCATTGCAATAATAAGCCGAAGAAACTTCTGAGGACAGCCGGCTCTTCTTCATCCGCTCCTGGGGGTTGAATGGAAGGTTCTAGGTCGTCGCAGCCCTTAGCACCCGACTAATTTTAACCCTGTGCACGCTATCTGACATCGGCCTTGAGTGGAACATGCGCTGCAAGGGTTGAACGATGGTACCCTTGGCAACATCCCTCAGCTCATTGTTCATGTAGCATAAGAGAGTGCAAGGAACATCCGTCTTCAGAAAACATGTACGACGTCACAGAGATGCCATAAGATTAATAGATGGCGCGAAAGGCGGTAAAGCAATTTGTTTACCGTGATGGCGTCGAGATCGGCTAATGTCGAGGCACCGCATATGACGACAGGCGTGCAAGAGACGGAGGGGCTGCTTGATGGCGCGGTACTGATCGCCGGTGTATTCTCCCTATCGGGTGAGCTCCGGTGCCGCCGCGACAATGGCAAGGGGAATCACCAACATGTCCGGCGCCATGGTGATGGCAGGGGGAGTCACCAACACTTCCAGCGCCGTGGTGCTAGCGGGTAGAGTCACGAACACATAATTTGACTGATTCGTCAGTGCCGCGTTGTTCGAGTGGCTGCTGACCATGCTTGGAATCGGGCACGGCCCTTGTCGACCACCCGCACTCTAGTTCGCTATTGACTCCACCAAGGTAGATAGGATGGACGTGAGGGTGATTGCCAGGTTGTCTTGGACGATCTGCTGGATCCGCGCCACTTCTTCCTTAAGTTCTTGAACCTCGCGGTTTTCCTCCTCGCTCCTTCCTGACGGTGCCACGCGCTTCCTCGGCGGTGGACCAAAATGATCCACCCAATTCTTACCCCCGAGGCTGGCCAGACGGCCAGCCGATGATGCCTTCTTCATAACCGGTGTGGTTTTCTTGGCCCGGTCCATCGCCCTGTTAAAAGGGTTATCCCATCGGGTGGCCACCGTCAACCCTTGGGATGAGGAACCCTAGAATCCATAACTAGCAATTTCCTCCCCCTGCAGAAGAAGTAATAGTGAACCGTTTAGAAACTCGACTTCATCGATTAGAATGCAATCAAGTTGATCCGCGGTAATTAAATTACTTACCACAATTTCCTCGAATTCCTTCACCGCATGATCCGCGGTGAGTTGTTTGGTTTTTTGGTCCACATGGTAACGGGTCCTGATAAAGTTTCGAAGCTGCCCCTTTTCGAATTTCGCAAAGGGGTTAGCTATCCCCTTATCTCTATACTCGTCGTCCTCATTATCCCATTTGGCCTCCGCGGTTCTGTATCCACCAGATCCGAGATGGTGGTGACCTATATTCATCGCCTGCAGCACCTTTCCCTGATTACTCGAGGCCAAGGCTCTTTCTGATTCGCACCTCTCCTTGAACTCCCGGTACTGATCTTCGGTGATCTGCGGATCAATCTTCTAGATCTCCTCGAAACTTTTGCCTTTTTTATAGATATTCTTCTTTATCCGGGTTCTCCAGCTGGCCAGGGTGGTGCTCATCTTTGTGAGGGCAGATTTGTTTACTTCATTCCCATGATAATTTGTGTTCCAATACTCAGTGGGAACTTGTATCTTGCGTGCAGCTTCTTGAAGCGGAATGTGCGCAAGTGGCCATTATCTTTATCCCGGAGATTCTCGGTATTGATCGAGATGGTGGTCTAGGTGATAGCCACCACTTTCCCACCGTACCCTCTGACGACAAGGTCGGGCGCCAAAGGAACCCCTGTTGGGCTCACTTCGGTAACTTCCTCTCTGACGGTGCGAACCGTGTTCGGGCGTCGTTCCTTCAGCTTCTTCTTCTTCTTAAGAGCATTGCTACCACTCCCTGTTCCCTCGCCGCCATCATTGGTTTCATCATCAGCTGTTCCTTCGGCTTCTTCCTCCGTGTCTTCCATCTCATCGTCCTCGCTCTCCGAAGGATGGTATTCTTCATCATCTTCTATCCACTGGGCCGCCTCGTAGAATGTCAATTGTATATTCGGAGGTTTGACTTCTCCTTCAGCGCTGATGCGCTTAGAACAGCTAGCCTTGTTGTTGTCACACATGTTTGCACTAATAAAAATAAAATAATTGATTAGTAATAAAGTGCACGAAAAAATCCGGCATGACCTTTGCTAATTTTCTTAAAATAGGAGTGCCCTATTTCTGCCGAAACGGAAGTTAATCAACATTCCGGCAAAAATTAGGACTCATTTCATACAAGAACCTGCATACACGACATAAGAAAGTGCTTCATACAAGCACAAGCAGAATTTCAAGTGCTTCAGCAATAACAAAAATGAGAATACACCATAACCAAGTGCTTCTGATCATAACCAAGTGCTTGATGATATCAAATGACAGCATGCAAATGATGACAACAAGCAAATACAACATGACATCTTAGAACTTAGCAAATGACAGCATGCAAATGATGACAGCAAGCAAACCACAGATCTTGTTGTCTTATAAATGATAACAACAAGCAAACCAAAGATCAGTGTTACACTATAGGTTGTTATTTGGATAATAGAACTAAATACAACATTATTATAAGCTGATAACATAACAAAAATGTACAAACTTTCATGCTAAAACTCTAAACCTCATGCATATTTGCAAGGATGTGAGGGAGCAAAACTGAACCATTTACCTACTCTAAACAAGACTACTACTCTGAACCTGTCATTTACCTGCTCTAATTTAGCTGAAATGAATTTATACTTGATTGCTTCTTGGATCAAAATATATCACCTATACATGAGATGATGCAGAACAGATTCATTGGATATACTATACTTGACAGCAAACAGATGATACTCCTATGCATGCAGATTATTACTGTTTTTATAATGTTTCTATAATAGAGATTATTACTGTTTTTATACTTGATAGCAAACAGATGATGCAGAATAGAGACCGCATGGAGTAGCTAACTACCTTGGATATACTATATGATACTCCTATGCATGCCAAGAGATGATGCAGAACAGATTCATTGGATGAAGGAAGCTTCACTTTCTGGAATGTTTTATTCAGGGATCCTGGAGATGATGCATGAAGAGGAAGAGGCGAGACTGGCACTATTGTTTGGGTAGCTCCTCGTTGTACACTCTCTCCCTTTATTAACTGGACCATTGAGATAGTGGAGTGGACCCTGAACACTGACAGTCGGGCATATATGGATCCAGCAGCTACCAGACACCTAACTAACAAACACATGTTCCCAACTTAATTGAGTATCTGTTTTCACAACTCATAAATTGTGAATTTGTGTTACGCTTCATAAAGTAGGATCATCATATACCCATTCCTACATACTAGTAGGTTGGGGCAATTAGGCACATTAAGTGTTGGATTAGCTTAATTAATGGGTCATTTGATGGAACTCTCAAGCATGTTTTTTGGTTGCAATGATCTTGGCATGATTGAGTTGTCATTGTTGGGTGGTAGCAACAGGTTGTGGTAGGGGGGAAGATGGAACTGTCCTAATCTAATCTAATCTATCTACAGAGAGAAAAGGACCACAGAGGAGCTATCTAATCTATCTACGTAACACCATATTTATGCATAATCCGTCCCCTAGCTAGGATTTGAAACTCCTAAGCGTGATGTATACAGATAACTCGATGGATATATGGGACCAGCACATGCCGTAATCTAAACCTAGCCCTAATATGAACTCGATGGATATATGACCCAGCCCTAATATGCAGAGAGCTTCCACTAATCTGAACCCTAACCATGGCCTACAGAGAGAGGGAGAGAGGAAAGGGGCGACGATCACCTCAGAGATGAGGACGACGATGGCGGGTGGGCGGATGAGGTCTCCTCCACAGACTCCTCCTCCTCGGACGCGCACGGGCCTACTCCTCCTCCTCGGATCGAGCTGCGTGCGCGGGCCTCCACGGCCTCCTCCTCGAGCAGCGGTGGCTGGCAGGGCTGGCGAGGCGGCAGATCGAGAGCACGGTGGCGCGGGGCTCGGGCTTGATTGAGATGTGGTGTCTGATATGGGGATGAGAGGCGGCTTCTAACGACTCTATAAGATGACTGCAACCCCACTCTCTAACAACTACACTAGCTTATCCCACTGGTTCGGCCCTTAGCTCTATGCCGAATCTATGAGCACCTAGGTTTGAATCCTGGTGCCCACCTTTTTTGTTTTTATTTCAGAAATACTTTTAAATGTTCCAAAAATGCCCAAAAGTGGTGATATATGCCATAGATGTTCTGTTTTGTTTTTAAAATACTTTTAAATATTCCAAAAATGCCCAAAAGTGATAATATATGTCATAAAAGTGGTACAAATATGATTCAAAGTATAACTAAATTAAATAATAATTTGTCCTTTTTCTTCTTGTGATGTATGTTGTTGCATCGTAGTCATCGTCATCTTCAATCTTTAGATCGCTGTACTGGTCGAAGTCTTGCTCGTTGGCGACTCCATCCATTCTGATGATGTTTCTTTTTCCTCTCCTCACGACAACATGGCTAGGCTTTGTCGGGTCGGTAATAAAAAAACATTGGTCCACTTTGCTAGCCAGTACCCACGGTTCATTTTTTGCGTCCATGTTCGCACCGGCGGCCTTAGATTTGGCTGCTTGGGTATAACCATGGTTGTGAAATACCGGTCTTCTCTTTCGACGCTCTTTGCCCATCTGACACGAAACATCGGCACCTTTTCTCCACAGAAGTCGAGCTCCCAGATCTCCTCGATCCTTCCGTAGAATCTTTCCTTCACGTTGTCATCGATGTAGAATTCTGATGTTACGCCTGAGTTCTGATAATCACACTTGTTGTCCTTTTTCTCCGTGTAGAATGTGTAGCCGTTGATATCATACGCCTGATAGGTCACCAGGTTTTGCATGGGTCCCTAGGACAAGGTGAATATGATCTTTTCCGTGTTAGAAGAATGCGATCGCGGGGGATTATCATAGAGCGTCTGCCTAAACCAATGCGTGAAATCTGAGTTGTACTCTTTGATTATTTCTCCATGTGTCCTCTGTATGCCCCGTACACTGTACTTCTTCCCGATTAACCTTTTGTGCTTCTGTACCCAAGGATCAACCAGTTCTAAATGTTGTAGCGTGACGAGGTTTGCTCGATCAAAGTCAGCGCGTCGACAATCGAAGTCTGCATGCAGTACGCGACGACCCTCTCGGTGACCTAATCCGTCAAGCTTGCCAAGGTGCCTATTGACGGGAAGACCGACAGGGTTCTCGATGTATAGATAATTCATGCAGAAATAGATGCACTCTTCGGCCAGAAAGCCCTTGGCTATGCTTCCATCTGGATGGGACCTGTTGTGAACGTATCCTTTGATGTGTACGTTCATCCTTTCGAACGTCATCATGCCAGGGAGGAGCATCGACCCGAGTTGGACGATGTCCTCCACGACATGGACCAGCAGATGCACCATAATGTCGAAGAATGCAGGTGGGAATTAGACCTCAAGGTCGCATACTATCACCACGATATCCTCATGTAGCCTCCCGAGCTGATTCACGCCAATCGACTTTCTAGAGATGATGTTGAAAAACTTGCAGAGGCCAAACAACGTTTAACGAATGTGCTCGTCCATTATCCCTCTTAGTGCAACCGGAAGTACCTGCATCATTAGCACGGCACAGTCGTGAGACTTCATGCCACTGAACCTCTGCTTCACCTCGTCTAGGTATCTGCTTATCTTGCCCGCGTAGTCGTAAGGAAATTTGACTCCTAGAAGGCACTTGAAAAACTGTTTGATCTCATCCTGTCATAGAAGGAGGGCAGCTAGAAAGAAGGAGGGCAGTAATATTCATTCTTCTTGACCTTTTTACCCTTCCGACGACCTTGTGTCACCTCCGACTCATGATCATCGTCATCTTCCCGATCATCAGAAGTAGTGTGTCCTCTGTGAAGCTCCTTCCGGATGCCCATGAATACCAGGGCGTGCCTTGCTTTCGGACCATCTTTCGTCCTATCTGGCATGTTGATTATGGTGGCGACCAGACTCTCACACACGTTTTTCGTGATATGCATGATGTCAAGGCTATGAGGCATGCGGAGAAACTTCCAGTATGATAACTCCCAGAAAACAGACCTTGTTTTCCATACCTTCAGAAACGGCTTGTCTTGTTGCCTCTTTCGCTTCTTTGCAGGCTTAGGACAATATTTCCAGTTTTTCAGCAATTCTTCCACTTCTTCGCTACTCCTCCACTCTGTCGGGTCTCGGATTTTCCATCAAACAGATCTCCATGTTTTCTCCATGGATCATTCTTCCCGAGCCACCTCTGGTGCGCCGTGAACACGGTTTTCGAAGACCCTGGATCTTTCTCTAGTTGGAGATAGCTTGTGTTATCCATGCACCTAACGCATGTGGAGAATCCTTGGCTAACCTGCCCCGAGATATACCCGCAACCTAAATAGTCTTGCACCGTAGTGACCAACGCGGCTCTCATAGTGAAATAATCTTGTGCGACGGTGTCGTAAGTATTGGCTCCAGATTCCCATAGCAGCCCGAGATACATATTGATTTTGGTACCAGGTTGTTTCGGCCCTTGAGTTAGAATACTCATTTGTATGTACTCCTTCATGCACAACCATAGAGGGAGGTTGTACATCCATACAAACACGGGCCAAATGTTGTGCGTGATGCTCTGGCTACCGAACGGATTGAGTCCATCGGTGCTCGCACCAAGCCTGATGTTCCTCGAATCTCCACCGAATTCTAGGAATTCGAGGTCCAATGCTTTCCACTCGCTAGCATCTGAAGGGTGCATCATCAGCTCGTCCTTTTTGGGGTCATCGTCATCTCCTGGATTCTTCCTTTCCACATGCCATCGCATGAGCTTCGCTTCCTTAGGGTGCGCGAAATAGCGCTACATATGAGGAGTGATAGGAAATTACCATACCACTTTTCGAGGCGCTTTATTCCCTTTCTTGTATCGACCCACGCCGCACACCGGACATGTGGTTTTCTCCACGTCCTCGCCCCGATAAATGATGCAATCATTGATTCATACGTGGTATCTAATGTGCGGTAGATCGAGAGGACAAATGATTTTCTTGGCGTCCTCGATACTAGTTGGACACGTGTTCCCCTCCGGGAGACGATCATGCTAGAATGCCATCATATCATTGAAGCTTGCGTCGCTCAATTTGTGTTTTGCCTTCATCTCCATAGCCTTGAGCATTTCATTCAACCGGGTATCATCGAGCCTGCATCCTTCATACAATGGAATAACCACGTCTTTCTCAAGTTGTGCAAGCTTGGATTTCTATCTAGCGGCAGCCCTGGCGTTACTCGTCTGCTTGAGAAGCATCTCTTGCACATAAGGGTCCTGCACCCAGCCTGACATTGTTCCATCATCGTCTGCTCCTCCAGCATCTAGATCATCATCATCTTGGTCTGCTTCCACACCTTCACCATCTCCAGGAGACTCTTCATCATCTCACCCGTCCTCGTCGTGATGATCATCGTCATGTTTCCCACCTTCACCGTCTCCATCGTCTTCCTCATCGCTTATCCAACGAGTGTATCCATCCATGAAACCATGGCGGAGCAGGTGCGCCTGCAGATGCCTGGAATCTGGGTCGATCAACCAGTTGAGTTTGCATCTTTTGCACAGACATCTTATCTCCGTCTCGTTATTTCGTATCATGTCGGCCGTCGTGCATTTCAAAAATCTAGCCACAATGCCTTCGCTCATTATGCGGACCATGGTTGCCTGCGCGGTGTACATGGTACAATTAGAAGTTTATTAGAACCACATAATCAATGCATGCATGCAATGGTCGATAGAAAATTTCGGCATGACCTATCCTAAAGTAAGGACCTTTGCGAAATGCCAAAGTCTTGCCAAAATGGAAATGAATCAACATTTTGGCAAAACAAATGGCAACTCATTCACACACAAACACAAGAGAGAGACCGATCCATACACATGAACACATCATCCTCTCCATACACACATGCATGAGCATCAATTCTCTCCATATACACACACATGAGCATCGATCCTCTCCATACACACATGAGCATTGATCATCTACATACATATGAGCATATTATCCATATACACATGAACACATCCTTACATGGAAAACTTACCGAGATGAGAGACCGATCAAGAAGATGGAAAGGAGAGGTGCGTGCAAGATCGACCGAGAGGATGGCGTGTCTGGAAGGAGAGCTTCCTCTATTATGTATGTAGCATCCAAGGTAAGTTCCACATGCTAAAAATGGTGAATGGGTGGAGAAATTGAGGTGGGAAGGAGGAGGATCCCGACTAGATCTAAGGAGGAAGAAGGAGGGTGTGGGTGTGGTATTGGATAGTCACATGTGCAAAGTGGAGCTGCCAAAAAATGGTCGACACATCTGTGGCGCACATGGCCCTAGTGCGCCACAGGAAATAATCACAACCGTGGCGCACATGCCAGGAGTGAGCCACAAATGTGTTTTCCCATTTACAGAGCAGAGGGGCCTTATCTTAGGCATAGCGCACGGGCCTCACGTGCACCACGTATAACCCTAACAACCATAGCGCACATACCCCATGTGTGCTACGGGTATGTGGCATGCGACTAGCAGGCCCCTGGCCCACACATATCTGTGGCGCACTATCATCACATGCGCCACGGTTGTTCTAGTTACTAGTAGGGCACTGCCCATAGGTGAGCCACGCCTGTTTTACCCGTGGGGTACTTCAACCACGTGAGCCACGGATGTTTGTATTACCTATAGACCTTTTCCTAGTAGTGTTGCATGTCATATATTATCCTGACTATATATCTATTTGTTCGCTATTATATTCTACGGAATGAAGATGCTTGAATGCAAAAGAGGTAGAAGATATGATGTTGGATTCATTGACCCATATATCATTAATGAATATACGTTACACAATCACCCCAAGAACATGGAGGAAGACCTGTTCAGGTGTTTAATTGAGCATAATTACGTTAAGGAAATACTATTTCCTTACAACAACTTTAAGTGAGTGTTTCTGTCTTGTACACATTCTTTTTTTTGCTTACTCGATGTTAAGTATAATTGATGAGTTATGCATGTCTGCTTATTTAAACGTCCGCAGGTTCTACTGGATCCTGCCACTAGTGGAAAACAGCGCATCAATCGCGGTTCAAGAGGGCCATTAGTCCCGGTTTTTGAATCAGGACTACGGTTTCGGGACTAAAGGTCCCCCCTCTAGTCCCGGTCCAGCCACGAACTGGGACAAACGTCACTCCACATGGCTGCGGTGTAGAGCGGGTGGTGGAGGACAATTAGTCCCGGTTCGTAATACGAACCGGGACAATTTGAGCTCTGCCGAGGCAGCGTTTTGCGTGTTTTGGCTGCAACGGCAGCAGGTTCTATCGCAGCAGAGTTTTGGGGCGTATTTCTGCCACGGTAGAGGAGGGATAGCGCGCGAGGTTTGGTGTTTGTGATGTGCAATGAAGGAACCATTACAGAACATAGTCGTGAATATAGAGATCGAAGAGTGACATCTTTCTTCGTGCTTTGGTCGAACATATTACATACAATAAACGTTCATGCATATATACAATATAATTTTTCTTACAATATACCTATTGTAAAAATACATATTATTGATGGCATTCTCCGGTTGGATCTATGACCTCCTTAACTAAGAATCCCACCAATTCCTCTTGAATAGCTCGTATGTAATCCTGCTCTAGGAGACCGTCCCGAATCCGTTCGATCTAATTTAAAGAAGGGGATCAATATATATGAATGAAACTCAACACAATTGATGGTAATAAAATAAGATTGTGAACATTGTTGACGTACTTCAAGTTGTTGCCTGATACCTTTGATCCGGATTACGGATGTAGTATAGCTCTTTTTCCCTAGTAGACCTAGGTTTATCGAATCCTCGGGAAGCAGAGAGAGTTTTAGAATTCCTATTGCGTTTTCACCGGACCAAGAGTTTTTGATCTTGTTGTTGTTGTCGAAGGAGAGAGAGGGCCTAGGGTCTTCGGTTTTCACTAGTAGGTGTGCAACACATCTGATGGGAATAATAGATAATAATAAAGTACTCATGTAGTTGTTAGAGTAAGATAATTATATGTGGGCACTGCATCCATAAATCTTATCGCCTCCGCAACTGCTTATGGCAATAACCCACTAGTCTCATCCATAGAAGAAATATAACTAATCATATGCATAGTGATGTCACCGTTAATTCCAAGTAAGTTCCTCACATACAGCCGTACTTCCCTTTCTGTCACTGGGGTTCCTATCCTGCAGATCAGTCGTTACTCACACTCCCTTTACCTAGAACAATCCTTGAGGTCTTGGGTACCTAACAAGTCCTTAGATTGAGAAAAGAGAGGGTACTACAATCATCATGTCATACAAACTAATACATGATCCCATATATGATAAATAACATGCACAAAAGCTACATGGCTAGGCGGAAGCCCTTATCCCAAGGAGAATTACTCACACATAGCGATGAAATCGACAATCATAAACATTGTAATATAGATCATAGAGTTGATAGCAAATAGTCTTACAATTTCACCAATTGGAATTTAGATCTACTATTACAAGTGGTGGAAGATGGCTATGGTGGTGGAGAAGGGTTTAGAGGTTTAGATCTAGATCTATTCCTCCGGCGTGGCGGTAGGGAGAGTTTAGGGGTGAAAGAAGCATGATTGTGGAGTCGGGGGTGCTTGTTTCTCGTTGCCTGAAGCCTCTTTATATAGGGGTCCCTTCACGAAAGTTGTTCTGTTTCACCTAATGAGGTCGGTGCAAACTATGCAGTGGCAACTATACGGCGGCATGCCGTATAGTTGGTCGTTAAGCTTGCAGTGATCTCTTCACCTCTCCTGGTTTCTTTGGCGTGATGGAAATCTCATATCTTTGACATTTATGTAGTGATTCCCATCATCATACATCATTATCTGTGCAGGCAAAATAGCAAGAAAGGATTGCATACCCCTTTGATCATTAGGCATTAGTGGCAGGTTTTAGAGAAATATTTCATCAAATATATGAATAATATCTAGTTTAAATGTGAACTTGGATGGCTATATTTCACAGCCATCAATCTCCCAAAGTTTAAACATGATCGTCCTAGAGCAAGAAAACCAAAATCAAAAGGTAATTCGGCATTTAAACTGAAATAACGAGATGATGATCTTACTCATGATTGATAGTCTCATGTTTCCTCCACTTTATTAAGATGAAAAACTTCAACATAGATTGAGTAATGGCAAGCATATCATACGAGTTTCATGAATCCTTATTACGCAGCAAAGTTATTGTATGCATGGATAATTCAAAAGAGTAAACTTATTCCATGTCATGTAATTAACTCATAGGCTTGCCTTTGAACAATAAAATGTAATCATGTAAAATTAAGAGTGTGAAAGTTTGTCACGAAAAGCATATATACTAAAGTATCTCAATTCTCCCACATCAATAAATCAAGACTTTTCAAGAACTACTTTTCTATTCATTGTCCTTCAAGAATTCCAGTTCTTAAGTAATTGAGAGCATGCCAAAAAAATTCATTAATTTATCGGACTATGATGGACACTCATGGCATCAAGAAGGTTTTTGTTCCTTTTGCATAATGATTACTCATATCAGCCAGAGGAGTGATTCCATCTTGTTACAGCTACCTGGGAGTGCCAAGAATCTTACCCATTATAGCATTGCTGCTACATATTTTTACTCAACTCATAGCCAAAATCTAGGAGTTTCCTCCATGAAGATCGTTCGTTGGCTAGCGGAGTTGTTGGCATCCTATGAAGTTTGACACACATAAAGCTATATCATTCTCATGATTTACAAGTCAAACTTTGGCATGCTCACAAAATCCACTAAACATTAATTCAATTGAACAAATCTTTTCAAAGAGAGCTATCAAGTCAATCATTATTTTATGTGGTGTTGAGTGTCTCTAGGAATAAGATTTCAAGACTAAACGCTACAACACCCAAGTCTTCAATTGTAATACTTTTTCTTGTTTCAATTGTTTAGAAAATTTTTAGGCAAGACTAGTTAACTACAAGAGCTGGAACAAAACATACCCAATTAAATACCCATGCAAACAAAATTTTACTACAATGTAGAGACTCACTCTACCGATATAAGATCTCAACATTACTACTAACTAGCATGGGTTTCTCACACTTCAAAAGTGGGAAGTCATAAGGCATACCTCTCATGTTTGGTTCCACTTCTCTCTTGCCTTCTTATTTGTTTCTTGGAAACTCAAAATCAATCACTCTCCTGCAAATCAATGAGAACTTCGAGGCGAAAATAAAAAGAGAGAGGGAAAATAAAGATAAATGGAGAAATCTTTTGTGGTTTTTTGAGAAGGGGGATTAAAGAATAGAAAATTGGCGGCAAAGCTCGGCTTGAAAATCTCAAACAAAATAAAATAACTAAGATAAAGTGTTGGGGAAACCAACACGAGTGCTTATAAACTAAAATAAAATCATAACCTCGAAAATAAGATAAAGCGAATGAAAACCAAAATATAAAATAGATAGAAAACCTCCCCAAGCTTAGGCTTTTGCAAGCCCTTCAAATCACTATGGCGGGGGGAAAGAGTTGTAACTCCATTCCGAAAATTGAGTTGAGAGGTTACTTGTTGTTTCTCGGAGGTTCAGGGTGAGATTATGCATTCCCTCCACAGTTTCTCCAAGTTCTTGGAAATCTTGATATGTAGCAAACCGGTTTGGTGGCTGCTCCTTCCGATGGTGGAATTCTTGATCCTCCTCTTGGTCCTCATCCTCATCCGGAATCTCCTCCTCGGGTTGGTGTTGCTCAAACTGCAAGTCATAAAGCGCATGTCCTTCCTCGATAGAGAAAAGACCATTAGGCAAAGTTAGCGGGGTAGATACGCCCAACTCCAGCAATATGCAGATAATAAACACCACCTCTCCTAGTGAGCATTCCACAAGCCGTCAAAGTAGAGAAACCAACAGTCGCCTAGGTCAATGCCCAATGCATTGGCAAGTACGGTGAGGACGCCTCCACAAGTGATTAGTCCTTGGATTTTTTGGGATTGGTACTCCAAGTAGCACACAAGAATTGCACCCAAGTGAAGTGATAAGTTGTCATAGTTGAAAGAAGATTTTGTGAGGACTAAGTGTCCTCCTCATTGAGTCTTATAAACTCATTGCGTGCCTGCAAGGTGTTAGCAATAACATAGAGCAAATAGCGAATAACAGGATGTTGAATGTTCTTATCTGTGCTGACTCTAGAAGTAAAACTCATTCTATTATAACAGCTTTCGGGGGAAGGTTCCATGTTGGTAAAAGCTGCGCGCAGAGAATTAGGATCATTGTTGGGTAAACCAAAATAATTGCACCATTCATCAAGTGATAGAGAATAATTATTGTTCATGAGTCGGAAAGAAATTCTATCTTCCCCATGCCATGTCTTAATGGTGCCAATCAAAGAGCTAAGAAATTCAATGGTTAACCGGCCATAGGTTGGTGCATCATGGAATACAAAGGTTTGTAGGCCAACTCTATTGCAAAGTAAATTAAAGTTATCAAAAATACCGAGTTGGTTCAAAGTGACGGGGCAAGCCCACTTGGTTGCCTTGACTTCTCGGTTTTTTATCATGTTGAAAATATCACGCTGGGCTTCGTTCTTGAATTGAATCCCCATGTGTTCTTGAGCTGCAGCCTGAGAAGAACTAGCGGTGGCAAGAGCACGTGTATGGCTCCCCGTGTTCATCTTCTAAAAAAACAAATAAGAGAGACAAATATAAAACCTTTTGATCCAATAGTAACAGTCATAGCATAATACTCATCATAGCACACTAAAGAATCTCCTCAACATATTAATCTACGCAAGATAATCATGGCAAATAATTCAAAACAAGTCTCACCCTAGATTGATAATGACAATAGATCAGAGATGAATTTGCAAAAAGTAATTGGAGGGTTGGAGGAGAAACATACCGTAGATCACTTGTGTGCGAGGAAATAGAACAAAATTGAGTAGGGTGCAGATCCCTTTAGGTTTTTAGAGAGTTTGGAGGTAGAAGAGAGAAAAGGGATTTAGTTTTTGATGTTTTGGGTACCTGCCCGAGCGTTTAAGTGGTTGGACACAATTATTCGGTGGCAACTATACGGTGGGAACAAAGTGTTCCGGACGTATACTTGATTTGACGGCAAAATTTTAGGGTTTCTAGGGTTTCTTCCTAGCGGCTATAACTATACAGCGACAACTATACGGCTAGAACTTTTGTTCCGGTCATATAGTTGGTCGTCAAACCTTCTGTATCCTGGGATAAATTTTTTTCGATGGGCAACATAACTATACGGCTACATCTATACGACGGGAATTTTTATTCCCGCCTTATAGTTGTTAACCTTTATGTACGCATCAAAAAATTTCTATTTCTTCGAGGATTACTTTTTAGACTGAAACTTAGCGAAACACCTTGTTTTGACAGAAAAAAGCAGACTAAAATTTCGACCAACTATGGCATATATAAAACAGGAATTTTTAGTACCGCTGAATCTCTTCCTCTCACTGGAGTTTTCTAGCACTCTTTATTCTTTATAAAAATTAAATGAAAACTTAAAAACTTAATGAAAACCTTTATTTCACATGGGTTGCCTCCCATGCAGCGCTCTTTTATGGTCAATATCTTGACCTTGATATTGCTCACTTAGGACATATGAGTGGAACACCCACTCCAAAGTAATTGGCCTTTAAAGTGATGGCCTCCTTATCATCTTGCTTGACTTTCTTTTTCTTGGGGACATGAATAACAAAAGGATCCCGTGAAGGCAATTCAAGCTTCATGATCCCTTCATGCAAATTGATTAAAGCCTTAATAGTTCTTAAGAAAGGACGACCTGATATAATAGGGGCAGTAGCATCTTCAGGCATGTCAACGATAACAAAATCAATAAGTGCAGGACAACCTTTAATGTATACTAAAGTATTTTCCTTAATATCTACTGCTTGTTTATAGGTATAATCTGCTAGATGTAATTTTAGTTCGGTAATTTCAAAAGAGCCAAGATTTAACTTGTTAAAAATATCTATAAAATTGTTGAAAAACTTGCACCTAGATCACAGAGTGCAGCTATTTCATTAGTCCCAATTTTAATCTTCATGGTAGGCTCAAATATATCATCTAGCTTAACAGGCAATTTTTCAGCAATTTTTTTATATTCTTCTTCAAGCTCGTGTACCTTTATTGCTACCTGATTAACGAACTGTTGATAGATGGATTCCTCATTTCTTTCACTTACCGGAATCTTGACATTGATCCTTTTTACAAGATCTTCAACTGTGTAGTTTGGTGAAGGGGCATTGCTATAGTCAAGTTCTTCGGGCTCCTCCCTTTGGATTCTTATCATCTTGAGGTCTTCCACCGGATTGGGCTCACCTTTACTTGCAAATTTAGTTAGAATGAGAGTTTGGCTCTCAGTTATCTTACATAGCTGTGCCTCAACGATCATTGTTCTTTCTTGGAGGGCCTGCAAATCATTTCTCAAACTAACAGCTTGGTTAGATAATTTACCAAGCATAGCGTCATCATTCTCCATAATTTTGACTAGAATATTGTTTTGGTCATTTTGTGAGTCCATAAAAGCTTTAAGAGTTTCTTGCAGACTAGTATTACTTGATGCCATATTGTTATTAGATCTACCTGCAGGACTAGAATAATGCTTCTGGAAATTAGGATTATAATTCTTCTTCCAAGTAGGGTTATAATCATTACGAGCTATGAAGTCTACTTCTTCAATAGTTGGTTCGGGAGTAGCTCTTATCGGGGTTTCCTTACCTTTAACGGCTAATATAAGCATATCCAACTTAGCATTGAGTTCTTCATTCTCTTAAGGTGTGACAGAGTTCACCTTCTTTGTATTTGATCTTTCCACATGCCATTGGGCATGGTTGTCTTGCATGTTGTCTAGCAGCTGCTTTGCTTCGGTAATTTGTTTACCCATAAATGTTCCTCTAGCTGCAGTATATAGCATAGACTTAGAAACAGGGTTAAGAGCATTATAAAATAAATGGAGAAGTAACCAATCTTACATCCCATGGCCGTGACTGTTTCTCATGCATTATTTCATTCTCTCCCATGCAAGCGCTAGTGGCTTACTCTCTTCCTGTCTAAAACCAGTAATATTAGTTACATAGTCTTTGCGGGTGGAAAGAATTTAGTCATAAATAAAGAAGTACATTCCACCCATGATGCAATAGTATTTCTAGGCAAAGATAGCACCATTCTTTTGCTCTTCCTCTAAGAGAGAAAGGAAATAAGCACAACTTGACCGCATCGGGGTCAACATCTTTAATGTGCATCATATCACATATTTCAGTGAAAGTATTTAAGTGCATACATGCATCTTCTATAGCAGAGCCTCCAAAATGATTATGTTGAACCAAACTTAAATAGTGGGGTTTAATTTCATAATCTTTAGCAGCAATTGCTGGCTGAGTAATATGAGTACGTAAATAATCATTCTTAGGAGTTGCAAACTCCCCAAGTTTCTTTTCAGCCATACTTCCTATGTTTTTAGATTTTCTTAAACAAGTACTAATGATGATAAAGCAAGAATTAAAAAGACTAACTAATTTTTTGGTTTTTCAAATAAAAATTGAAAGCAAACTAAAAAAATTAAAAACAAGAACTAAAACTAGCAAAGTTCCTACTAACCTCACCAGGGTAGCTATTGCTTCCCCGGCAACGGCGCCAGAAAAAGGGTTGATACCTTTGATCCGGATTACAGATGTATTATAGCTCCTTTTCCCTAGTAGACCTAGGTTTATCGAATCCTCGGGAAGCAGAAAGAAAAACAATATTACTTAAATGGACCTTCGAGAGTTTTAGAATTCCTATTGTGTTTTCATTGGACCAAGAGTTTGCGATCTTGTTATTGTTGTTGTTGTTGACGATGGAGAGAGAGAGGGCCTAGTGTCTTCGGTTTTCACCAGTAGCTGTGCAAAACATCAGATGGGAATAATAGATAATAATAAAGTACTCATGCAGTTTTTATAGCAAGATAATTATATGTGGGTAGTGCATCCATAAATGTTATCGCCTCCGCAACCGTTTATGGCAATAAACTACTAGTCTCATCCATAGGAAAGATAACTAATGATATGCATAGTGATGTCACCGTTAATCCCAAGTAAGTTCCTCACACCGTACTACCCTTTCTGTCACTGGGGTTCCTATCCTGCAGAATAGTCGTTACTCACACTCCCTTTACCTGGATCAATTCTCGGGATCTTGGGTACCTAACAAGTCCTTAGATTGAGGCAAGAGAGGGTACTACAATCATCATGTCATACAAAGTAATACATGATACCATCTATGATAAATAACATGCACAAAAGCTACATGGCTAGGCCGAAGCCCTTATCCCAAGGAGAATTACTCACACATAGCGATGAATGCGACAATCATAAACATTGTAATATAGATCATAGAGTTGATAGCAAATAGTCTTACAATGTCGCCAATTGGAGATGAGATCTACTATTATAAGTGGTGGAAGATGGCTAAGGTGGTGGAGAAGGGTTTAGAGGTTTAGATCTAGATCTATTCCTCCAGTGTGGCGGCAGGGAGAGTTTTGGGTGAAAGAAGCAAGATTGTGGAGTCGGGGACGCTTGTTTCTCGTTGCGTGAAGAATCTTTATATAGGGGTCCATTCACGAAAGTTGTTATGTTTGACCTAATGAGGTTAGTGCAAACTATACGGCGGCAACTATACGGCGATGGGACGTATAGTTGGTCGTTAAGATTGCAGTGATCTCTTCACGGCTCCTGGTTTCTTTGGCGTGTTGGAAATCTCATATCTTTTGCATTTATGTAGTGATTCCCATCATCATATGTCATTATCTGCGCAGGAAGAAATAGCAAGAAAGGATTGCATACCCCTTTGATCATTAGGCATTAGTGGCAGGTTTTAGAGAGATATTTCATCAAATATATTAATAATATCTAGTTTAAATGCGGACGCGGATGACTATATTTCATAGCCATCATTGCCTATCTCTGTTCTTCTCAAAGGTCGTCTGGCGAATGAACTCGCAAACATAGTATCCACATAAATTATTCTGGTCTAGCTGCCTCAAACACTTCACGAGAATAGAGTTCAATCAAAATAATAAAGCATGGTAATGGTATTAAAAAAATCAAAGAGATGTGCGAACATTCAGTCAATAGTAGTACTTACAGGGATTTGTAAAAATGTCAGCTCCTCTTTCCATTCACCCCTAGAAGCCTTGATGAACCATTTTCAAACCCTGCCCGACAAAGAAAATGAGTAAACGAGTTGTTAAGTACTTGATAATAGGAAATGAACGAAAGATGATGATATTGTGCGATAATGATTGAAATTACCTCTGGAGCATATAAATCAGGTCCGACCATCTCTCAGGCTCTTTACATTTCGAGTCCATGACAAGTACTTTTCCGTTGTCAACTTGAATGGTTAGAAGCAGATAGTGGAAGCTACGCATGCATAACTCATAAATTACACTTAATCTCAAGTAAACAAAATCGAATGTGTAGAAGATAGTAACACCCACTTAAAGTTGTAAGGAAATAGTATTTCCGTTTTGGTTTGTTGTTTCAGTAAAAACATTAGCAAATAATCCTCTATTTCCTGGGGCTTATCTTTTACCGTATATTCATTAATGTTATTTGGATCAATGAAACCAAGGTCATATATTTGTCCTCTTTTGAATTCGAGAATCTTTAGTCTACATAATAGCGTACAAAAGAATATAGTGAGGATAATTATACATATAATGAACAAGCTGAGCTAGAGACTTAATCATAGTGGGATATAAATCACTTATAGACAATATCAACTGACGATAGATTTGTCGAGGGCGTCTTGATTAAATAACTGAAATAATTCTTCGAAGGCAATGTGTATATCCGTGTCGCCACGGAAGTAATGCTCATCTCTAATTCCCACTGTGATCATGATCTGCCCTTCCTTACAAGCGTCGAGATACCACTTATGCAATTTTCACATTTGTGTTTGTAGACGCGGGACCTCCTGAGGTCTGATGACAGGCTCCCCATACTGGTATCTGTATGCTAATTCAGCTGTGGCAAAATAATGATCACCTCTAGCCATTAGTGCACATAGTCGTGCAACCTCTGGATCATAATCATCAGAAAACACTTTGAGTAGGGGCACGGTTGATTTTTCTGTTCTTCGAGATGGGGAATTGTTTTCCCGCTTGTACTACTACTTCTCGACCGCTGCAGATTCACTTTATGTGACTTCATAATAGAGCGGTCATAGTCTGATGGCAGATTATCTAGCCTTTAACTTTCAAGCATTTCCGCAAAGTGTTTCACCATTTTTGGTGCTATAAACTGCTTTGGCTTGGGCCATTTCAGTGCAAGCTATTGTTTCACATATTCATCCACGACCTCGTTGTTTTACTCATCATTCATATCATAAGGTAATTTGATAGGAGCCACCTTGGGTTTCTTACCTGCTGAGGGTTTTTTGTGGCTGTAGTACTAGCCGTCAGAGCGGCGGTGCTCTTCCACTTTTGCAACTGGGGTGCCGGAGACTGCTGACGTGGCGGAGGTGGGGGAGTCCGCTGACATGGCAGAGACTGCTGATGTGGCAGAGGCGGGGGAGTATGCTAATGTGGTGGAGGCTGCTAACGCGACGAAGGCGGGGGAGTCTGATAACGCGGTGGAGCCTTTATACGCGCCGGAGATTGAGATGGATTGCTACTGGGAGAAGTCTGTGGCCTTGGCTTACAATTTGGAAGCACGATGTGTTCCTTTCGCCATGCAGGGAAGCACAATGTTATTCCTGGCTTCTCCCGGTTCATTCAGATCCCCTTCACATGCAGGGAAGTCAAGCTTCAGCCCGTGAAATCCGATCATAACTTCGTATACTCCGACAACAACATAGACATCTGGAGATGGAGAGCAATGGTAAGTTGGTCCAGGTCCAGAAATAGGTAAGGAAAATCCGAACGCCACCTTCATGGATATGTTCACAACTTTCGCATGTAGCTCACATTTTGACTATGTGATATCTTCCATGGGGTAGCGACGAGCCATTGTCAGATCATCAATCGGGTGCTCTGTGGAAACCATCGTCAGATTATCAGACGAATGCTCCGTGGAAACCATGCTGCTTTTTCGCCGAGATGGTGAGCCGGTAGCATCTTCGTCCTGCCGCTGAGATGGGCCAGTAGCTTGCTGGCTAAGTGCGTTTATTTGCTCCTGCTGCCTTCTTAGTGTTTCTTCTATCTGATGCATCTGGTCTGCTTCCCTGTCCTTTCTTCTCTTATGGCTTCTATCGAGATATTTCTTCCTTTCGGCGGGAAACCCGATTTCCCACGGAAGGGGGCCTTCGGTGCCTCTTGTTCGCCATTTGTGTTCTTTATTCCCAAGGGCGCGTTTCAGCTCGTCGTCCTCTCTATCAAAATGGCACTTCCCCTCCTGCACGTCCTGCATTGCAGTTTTAAGGGCTTCATAATGTTCTACCACTATGTCATATTATGTGACATAGTTTCTAGGAAAAATACCAAACTTGGCATATTGATTATGTATCAAAAAACCTTCACAAAATGACCTAGCATGTTCGAGGTTTCATAGCTTTCGATCCAAATGACCAATGTTATGGCTAGAATCGCAGCATAGTTGGTGATACAGTGCCCATATTGTGCATGCATGTGCATCATGGGATGGCGAACAATGTTGCAGGAGGAAGTTTTTCTTTTTGTCGCATGGAAAAGCCATTTTCCATTTTCCGAGCGTAGAAAACAGGGGGTTTTGTGAAGCAACCACCAAAATTCTAATTCAAAATCCTACCACCCTATTTTTCAAAAATACTAGACCACCTTAAATAAACTATGTCCCAACCGTGAGATCTCAAACCTTTCCGTCCACTCCGGGTGAAAAAGACAAATGTCTGCCGAATCGGTAGGAAGTGGGTCCGGTTTGAACTACGGGTACAAGATCTAATGCCCATGATTTTAAAAAAAAATCATATTTAGACTCACAATATCATGTTTCTTCACAGATCCAATGAAATTTTCAATGAGGCTCATCCCCTATCTTCATGACCGAAGTTTTTACCATAGTTTGAAACGGGAAAATTTTGAAACGTGCATAAGAAATTAAAAAACGGTCTGAACAATGTAAATCATTTGCATGGTGTCATATTATGTGACATAGTTGCTAGGAAAAATACCAAACTTTATATATTGATTATGTCTCAAAAAACTTTCACAAAATGACCTATCATGTTCGAGGTTTCCTGGTTTTCAGTCCAAATGACCAATGTTATGTCTAGAATCGCACAACGTTTTTGATATTGTGCCCATATTGTGCACGCATGTGCATCATTGGATGTCGAACAATGTTGTAGGAAGAAGTTTTCCTTTTCTTCGCACGGAAAAGCCATTTTCCATTTTTCGAGTGCAAAAATGGGGGGGGGGTTTGTGAAGCAACCACCAAAATTCTAATTCAAAATGCTACCACCCCATTTTTCAAAAATACTAGACCACCTTAAATGAACTATGTCCCAACCGGGAGATCTCAAACCTTTCCGTCCACCCCGGGCGAGAAAGACAAATGTGTGCCGAATCGGTAGGAAGTGGGTCCGGTTTGAACTAGGGTAAAAGATCTAATGCTCATCATTTTAAAAACAATTTTAGACTCACAATATCATGTTTCTTCACAGATCCAATCAAATTTTCAATGAGGCTCATCCCCAATCTTCATGCCCGAAGTTTTTACCATAGTTTGAAACGGGCATAAGAAATTCAAAAATGGTCCGAACAATGTAAATCCTTCACGTTGTGTCATATTATGTGACATAGTTGCTAGGAAAAATACCAAACTTGGTATATTGATTATGTCTCAAAAAACCTTCACAAAATGACCTATCATGTTTGAGGTTTCATGGCTTTCAGTCCAAATGACCAATGTTATGGCTAGAATCGCGGCATAGTTTTTGATACTGTGCCCATATTTTGCATGCATGTGCATCATGGAATGGCGAAAAATGTTGCAGGAAGAAGTTTTCCTTTTCTTTGCACGGAAAAGCCATTTTCCATTTTTCGAGCGCAAAAACAGGGGGTTTTGTGAAGCAACCACCAAAATTCTAATTCAAAATGCTACCACCCCATTTTTCAAAAATACTAGACCACCTTAAATGAACTATGTCCTAACCGGAAGATCTCAAACCTTTTCGTCCACCCCGGGTGAGAAAGACAAATGTCTGCTGAATCGGTAGGAAGTGGGTCCGGTTTGAACTACGGGTAAAAGATCTAATGCTCATGATTTTTTGAAAAAAAAACATTTTTAGACTCACAATATCATATTTCTTCACGGATCCAATGAAATTTGAAATGAGGCTCATCCCCGATCTTCATGCCCGAAGTTTTTACCATAGTTTGAAACGGGCATAAGAAATTCAAAAATGGTCCTGTCGTGGGAATGACCACAGCAGACGCTGCAATCGGCAGCGAGTAGTAGAACGAAGGGCAAGGGCGGCCAGCCATCTGTGGTGCAAGATGAGGGCGGAGACACAGGGTTTTACCCAGGTTCGGCCCCCCGGAGGGTAAAGACCTACTCCTGCTATATTGTATTATGATGGAGGTACAATGGGGCGAGCTCGACGGCTAGGCGGCGAGTCGCTTGGGTGGATGATGGAACGTATCCTCTACACGCCCTGTGGGGAGGTTTATATAGACTCACCCCCCAAGGGTTTACATATCTCAACCGAATCAGTTAAGGTTTCGGTACTCATTTAACCTAATCCGACTGGCCCTATATACTCTCCTGGGCCTTCAGCTTCCAGTCGCTTGGATCCACGCCAGGTCTTGATCCAGTCGTCGTCCTGTAGGCCCACTCGCCAGTTCCTGGGCCAGTCGGAAACGTCCTGCTGGATATACCCTGGTAGGCATATCCCCATCAGTAGTCCCCGTGGCCATCGTCGATTGGGCGCAAGTGGTTGCTGGCAGTCGGAGCATACGGGTCCAGTGCAGACACCCAATCGAATCGGTGGCGGGCTCCTGAATAAAGGAAAAAACTAGTCATTCTGGTCGCAGCTCGGCGAACGGGTCGGCGAAATATTTAGTCACTGTTGTGGTAATAAGGTCGGCGAGTCAAGTGGATGAAGTTGGACCGTCAGACGCAGTCAAAACTAGCCGTTGGAGTAATCCAACGGTAACTTCTGGCGTAATCACCGCGTGGTAACGGCTCCCTGATTTGGCGGGCAACAACTGCTATATAAAGGAAATGGCAGGCGATCGGAGAACCACCCTCTCATCATTTCCTTCGATTTTGTGCATCTCCGTTTTCCTCCGCATCGCGATCCAACCGATACCAAATCCTCCGTGCTCCACGATCCTTTCCGCCAATGTCCCCCTCCGCCGAACCATGGGGCAGATCCAAATGCACGAGAGCGCTACTGGCGTCCTTTGAGGAAGCCGGGATCCTGCGCGCCGGCAGGTGGCGCATCCCCACGGCCGGAGAGGTGACTCCGGACCCGCGCGAGGGAGAATTCGTCTGCTTGACCAGCCACCTGGAGCGGGGGCTGGGGTTTCCCACATCTCTCTTCTTCCGGCGCTTCTGCGCCTTCTACGGGATTCAGCCATCGAACCTGGGCCTGCACAGCATCGAGCAGCCCGCCATATTCATGGCGTTCTACGAGTGCTACCTGGGCTGCAGGCCCTACTTTCCCCTGTGCAAGATCTATTCCACGGGAGGATTAGTCGTGAAGAATCAGGCAGCCCAATGTTGGCGGCGGGTGTCCTGATGTTCCAGCTCAAGTCAAAAGCCTCCTTCCTCGACCTGATGCTTCTTGCCAAGGCGGCAAGCGAGTGGAAGAAGTCCTGGTTTTACGTCACCGAGGCGACTCCAGACAGCGAGGTGGCGATCCCAAGGTACTCCGCCGACCGACCCGAGCCAGGCCGACTCCAAGTCGGCAAGCTCCCAACAGACCAGCGGATGGTCGTGGATGAGATGCTTCAAACCATCCGCGGCCTGAAGAAGAAGGGTCTTCAGACCATAAATTTGTACAACTGTTGGCTTGGGCGGCGACTCGTAATCCTGGCCCGCCGTGACCATTACATGTACGAGTACACGGGCCGGGAAGACTCGACGAAATCCTGCCTCGCCGAGTGGACACTCGAGGACTATATCCCGGCGTTGAAGAAGATCACCCAGGCGGTGAACCTGGACGCGAAGGCTGGGGTCGCCCCCTACGCCGCAAAGCATCCAGCTCCGACGGTAAGTCACTTTCTACCATTCGCAGTCGCAGTTGATGTTGTCGCGGTTATATTGATATTACTTCATGCTTGCTGCAGTTATTTCAAGTGGTGGAAGGGTGGATTCCGCCCGCGGACGACGAGAACTCGAGCTCATCCGTCCAGGACGGGGGCGATTCGCCTCCCACCAAGGGCGGCGCTGAGAGCGACAGGAGCAACGACGACGACGAGTCTGAGGAAGAGGCCACCCCACTGGTTCGCAAAACTCGCAGGCAGCGTCAGCGCGAACTCGAGGCGAGTAGAAGTCTTGAACGTCATGAATATGACGACGACGAGCTTCCCGAGCTCATCTCGCGTCGCGAGGCCACTCCGTCGAAAAAGAAGAAGAAGAAGGAAGTGAAGGCCCATCCGAAGAGGAAGACGAAGCCAACGAGACATGCATCTCCGCCTCGTTCGGTGAGTAGTTCCGATGCCACCAGCCTGGCCAGGGAGGAAGCGCCACAGACGACGGCAGCAGCGGGTGCCACCGCCGTCCTGAGTGAGGTACCTCTGGCCTCGATTCCTCCGCCATTCGCCCCAGTCTCTGGATCGGGGGCTGCTCCAGCCTCGGCGGCTTCGCCTCCCAGGAGAGCTCCTACCGAAATCGTTTCGGAGGCTCCTATCGCGGCTTCGTCAACGAAGAGGCCGTCCGGGTCTTGGGCGCATGACGTTCTAGAGATGGGCCTCAGTCGGAAACTGGGCACCGAACTGGAGAAACCGGCTAGCATCCGCACGGGGCTGCGGTTCATACCAGTCGCCAAGTGAGTTTTATTCTCCTGCCTTACTTTTCATTGTATATGGACCACTTTGCTCATGTAACCAATTTGCAGGACTGGAGTTAAAAAGATAGGCCACCCGTCCGTGGCCAAAGTGCCGCCAGTCGTCGCCGAGGAGGATCCCTCTCGGAAGAGGAAAGCTGATGAGGTCGCTGCCCCCACAGACAGTGCCAAGAAGGCCAAGGGCGACGATGTCGTCATGGTGTCTGATGACACAACGATTGCTCCAAGTGATCCTGCGGCGAAGTCGGCCTTGACGATCAAGGAGGGTGATTTCTCGCCTGGGATGGCCGAGCCGACCTCTTTTGGTGCTGGCGCGTCCATCGCGACCTTTCCCCGCTTCATGGCTAGAGCGGCTACGACGAGTGGTACCACGCCGTCGAGCCGCGTACCTGGGGTCGCCGAAACGGAGGTCGAGCAGCGTCGCGGGCATATTCCGGCTCTTCTCGCATCCGTGGACGCGCTACAGCTTCATGGCATGCTTGGCGCAGCCATCCAGGTATGTCCAGTCCCCGAGGATCGGGCCACTGAATTGCAGTGGTCAGATTCTTCTGGTGTTTTGTTTTTATTTCTCGCGCCTAGTCCCCGAGTGCGCAGTCGCTGAATTTCAGCGGGTTGGCGCTTAGTATTTTTGATCTCCAGTCCCCGAGTGTCCAGTCGCTGAATTTCAGCGGGTGGGCACGTAGGATTTCGTTTTTGTTAACAATTTGACTTTTGCACAGGGTTTGCAGCATGAATCAGCCGACCGGCTTGCTGCGAAGTGTCGCACGGAGAAGGAACTTGTCGCCGTCCAAGAGGCGAACAAGGGACTCCAGGCGATTGTTGCGAAGGCAGAGGAGGTCCGCCAGGGCCTTGTCCCGGCGAGTGAATTGACGGCGGCTCAATCTGCATTGAGCTCGGCTGAGAAGCGCATCGTCGAGCTTGAGCGCGAGCTTAAGGAAGCAAAGGAGGAGGCGAGTTCAGCGGATGGGCGGGCCAAGGCTGATGTTACGGCCGCCGCTGAGGAACGTAAAGTCTCTGACGCCCTTGTTGCTGGGCTACAAGACGACTACTCCTCTCTTCAAAGCTTCATCACGGATCTCTCTCGTCCTTTGATTGGTAAGTGTGCCTGCCTCTGCCTGTAATATTTGCATTGTGTGATTTTTGATGTACTCAATGCTTCCCTCTGTCCGCAGGTCGGATCATTGACAGCGCGGAGGAGGCGCAGTCGTATGACGCGCGGCAGTGTGTTGCCACTCTGGTCGACTCGGCTACTTTGTCCGCGGCTTGCATTCGGGCGTACCTTCAGGAGATGTCGCCCACGGAAGTGATTCCCAGCGACCTCGTCGAAGTGTGGCGGTACTTGGAGAAGGCACCGTCGGTCGTCGAGTTCATGACGCGGTCGTCGTTCCGGCGCGGGGCGGCGACGGCGCTCAGTCTTGGGCTCGCCCACTTCCCGGAGGATTTCGATCTGGACGACGTGATGAGTGGCTACCCATCGTCGACGAGCTCGGTGGAGATTGCCAAGGTGCTGAAGCTGACGGACCGAGCCGCGGTATACTCTGATCGTGTCTGGTCGATGGGCGATCTCCTTCCTTATCAGGAGACAATCGTCGCGCCCAACGACCCCGAGCTGCCGCACCGGGACTTCAAGATCGAGCAGCCCTTCCGTGCGGCGATGGCAGGTGAGCTGACAACGTACCCGTCGAACCCGTACACTCCCTTTATTCGCAACCGCAAGGGTGGCGGCGAGTCGAAGTCGAAGCCTGCGGAATAAAACGTTGTGCCCTGGGGCGTTAGTAGCAGTTCGGCCATTAGGCGCAACTTGTATTGTGTAACAACTTTAATCTGCTACAATGGGATATCGTGTTATTTTGTGGATTGTCTTGTGTTTGAGATTGAGGGTTGAACGAGTCCCCGAGCGCGTCCGACCTTTTATGGGGTTTACCTCGTTTGTTTATGTGTTTGTGGTTTTGAGCGTTTTGTTACTAAGGTCGACTCGCCCGAGCTTGAAAAGCCAGTCGCGGGGCGACGCCCATGAGTGCTCTTTACTTCACCGCTTTCCTTGCGTGAACAAGGTCGGGTAGCCGAGTCCCCGAGCGTGGTACTTGGTGGTTCTAGTCGCGGCTCTAGGGTGGGTGAGGACTGGGCGCGTCAGAGTGAGCGCATCACTCCTGCCTGGCCCGTTGGGTCAGTCGCATGGCGAGTCCTGGGCACGCTCTCATACTTGGCGTTTTTCCCTAGTCGCTCGTGCTGAACTGGTCTCCAGTCCCCGAGCGTGGTACTTGGCCGTTCGAGTCGCTGTGTCGAGGACGCGGAGGATCATGGTCGCTGTGAGGAGCGAAGGCAGTTGTCTTGGCTCGTTAAGCCAGTCGAGCTAGGCGACTCCAATGGGGCTCCGGGTAGGCGTTTTTCGTGGACGCTACGAGTCCTGGGGTAACCCAGTGCCCTTGTAGCGCACTACTTGGCCGTGCCGATCGCTGTACCAGAGGTTGACTCCTGCAGTTAGCTTGGTGTTGTTACTACGAGTGCGAGTGGCACAAGACACGGAGAGTAGACACAATTTGCGGTAACGGATATGTTTTATTTCATAGCGACTGGAGGATACATATGTGGAGTTCTAGGAGTAGAACTTCCGTAGGAGGTTTACATTCCATGGTCGCTTGACGTCGAGTTTTCCGTCTCCGCGGACGTCGGTGAGGTAGTAGGCGTCGTTGCCGAGTACTCGCCCGATGGCGAATGGTCCCTCCCATGGGGGGGAGAGCTTGTGCATGCCCTTCTTGTCCTGGATGAGGCGCAGCACCAAGTCTCCTTCCTGGAAGGTGCGAGTTTTCACCCGCCGGCTGTAGTAGCGGCGGAGTCCTTGCTGGTAGATGGCAGCGCGTGAGTGATCTAGGTCGCGTGCCTCGTCGAGTTGATCGACTCCATCCTGATGTGCGAGTTCGTTCGCAGCCTCCGTGTAGTGAACGACCCTTGGCGAGTCGTGCTCGATGTCGGTGGGCATGACTGCCTCGGCGCCATACACCATGAAGAAGGGGGTGAACCCTGTCGACCTATTGACCGAGGTGCGGATACCCCAGATGACGGAGGGTAGCTCCTCGACCCAGCACCCGGTGGTGCGCTCGAGTGGTACTTGGAGCCGTGGCTTCATGCCGTTGAGGATGCTCTGGTTGGCCCGTTCCGCCTGGCCGTTGGACTCCGGGTGGGCGACTGATGCGAGGTAGAGTCGGATGTGATGTTCCTCGCAGAACTCGGCCATGGCTCCTTTGGCGAAGTTGGTGCTGTTGTCCGTGATGATGTTGTTTGGGAACCCGTAGAGATATATGAGCTCGCGTAGGAATTTGGTGGCGGTCTTCCCGTCGCATTTCCGGACTGGCTTGGCCTCCACCCACTTTGTGAATTTGTCGACCGCGACCAGGAGGTGGGTGAAGCCGGAGGGGGCCTTTTTGAAAGGGCCTACCATGTCCGTGCCCCACATGGCGAATGGCCAGGTGATGGGGATTGTCTTGAGCGCTGAGCTCGGCACGTGTGTCTGGTTGGCGTACTTTTGGCACCCGGCGCACCGCTAGACAATGTCGACGGCGTCGGCGTGTGCAGTGGGCCAGTAGAAGCCGTGTCGCATAGCCTTTGCGACCAGAGAGCGGGCTCCGGCGTGGTGGCCGCAGTCGCCGGAGTGGATGTCGTGGAGGATCTTTCGTCCTTCGGCGGGTTGGGCGCAGCGTTGGAACACGCCGGTCACGCTGCGCTTGTGGAGCTCGCCGTCGATGAGGACGAAGGATTTGCAGCGTTGCGTTATCATCCGGACGTCTATTTCGTCTGCCGGCAAGGTGCCTCCCTCCAGGTAGGCGACGTACGGCCTAGTCCAGTCTTCTGGCTCGGCGATGAGTGCAACCAGGGCAGCCTCTGGTTGCAGCAGGACTCCGATGTCGATCTCCCTTGGGGGAGAGACGGATGGCTTGGTGATCGTGTCGAGGAAGACGCCGGCGGGTGGTGCGAGTCGAGCCGACCCGATGTGAGAGAGTGCGTCGGCCTCCTCGTTCTTCCGCCTATCGATCCATTCGACGGAGTAGCCTGCGAAGTGTCCGCCCAGCTTGTCCACTGCTTGGCGGTACGCCGCCATGGTGGGAGAGACGGCGTCGCAGGTGCCAGCGACTTGCCCAGCGACGAGGTCGGAGTCTCCGTAGCAGCGTAGGCGGTTGACATTCATCTCCTTGGCAGCTCGCATGCCGTGGAGTAGTGCCTCGTACTCGGCCATGTTGTTGGTGCAGGGGGTGAAGTCGAGGCAGAGGACGTAGCAGAGCTTGTCTCCCTTCGGGGAAGTCAACACGATCCCTGCTCCTGCGCCGTCTGCGTTCTTGGAGCCGTCGAAGTGCAGGCTCCAGTAGTGGAGGTACGGCAGCTTTTCCGGCTGCTGGGCCTCTTCCCAGTCGGCGATGAAGTCCGCGAGAGCCTGCGACTTGATCGCTTTTCGTGGATCATACTTGATGTTGTGGACGCCTATTTCGACGGCCCACTTGGCGACTCGCCTGGTCGCCTCACGATTGCGGATGATGTCCTGCAACGGTGCTGAGGAGACGACCGTGATCGGGTGCTCATGGAAGTAGTGCGACAGTCGCCGTTGTGCTCTGAAAACTGCGTACACCAGTTTCTGGTATTGCGGGTACCGCTGGCGCGACTCGGTGAGTACCTCACCGATATAGTACACCGGTCATTGTACCGGGCGCTCCTTTCCTTCCTCTGGCCGCTCGACGACCATGACGGCGCTGACGACGCGCTCGGAAGCCGCGACGTAGACCATCATGTGTTCTTTGTCGACGGGGGCGGCGAGTAGCGGTGCTGCGAGTAGCACCTTCTTGAGGTCGCGGAGTGCGTCGTCCGCTTCCTTGTCCCACTGGAAGGTGGGGTTCTTCCGCATCAGGCGGTATAGGGGCATCGCCTTTTTGCCCAATCGGGGGATGAAGCGGCTGAGAGCCGCGACTCGCCAGGCCAGCTTCTAGACGTCGCGCAGGCACTCGGGTTTGCCGAGTCGAGCGATCGTGTCGATCTTGGTGGGGTTCGCCTCGATCCCGCGTTTGGAGACGACGTACCCTAGTAGTTGCCCTGCTGGTACACCGAAGGTGCATTTGCCGGGGTTTAGCTTTATCTTGTATTTCCGCAGGTTGGCGAATGTTTCCGCCAGGTCAGCGAGTAGATTGCCCTGGCGAGCGGACTTCACTAACACGTCGTCGATGTAGACGTGGATATTGCGGCCAATTTGGCTCGCAAGGCACTCATGCATTCACCGCTGGTAGGTCGCCCCGGCGTTCTTGAGGCCAAAGGTCATGGCGGTGTAGCAGAAGGCTCCGAATGGCGTGATGAACGCCGTCTTTTCCTCGTCCTCGAAAGCCATTTTGATATGGTTGTACCCAGAGTAGACGTCGAGGAAACACAGCGACTCCGAGCCCGCGGTGGAGTCGATTATTTGGTTGATCCGCGGGAGGACGAATTGCTCCTTCGGGCAGGCGCTGTTTAAGTTTGTGTAGTCGATACACATCCTCCAGGTCCCATTTTTCTTCTCGACCAGGACTGGGTTTGCCAGCCACTTGGAGTATTTGATTGGCCGGATGAAGCCTGCAGCAAGTAGATGCTGCACCTCCTCGGCGATGGCTCGGCGACGCTCTTCATTGAAGGGCCGCAGCGACTGCTTGACAGGTCGCACTTTGGGGTCGGTGTTGAGTTTGTGCTCAGCGAGTTCCCTAGGGACACCAGGCATGTCAGAGGGCTTCCATGCGAAGATGTCCCTGTTCTCATGGAGGAACTCGATGAGCGCACCTTCCTATGGTGGGCTCATGCCCGTCCCGATCGTCACCGTCTGGCTGGAGTCGCCTGGGACCAGCTCGACGGTGCGGGTGTGCGTCGTTGCCTCGAAGGCTGAGGTGTTGGCGCCCTCCGAATTGGGCTTCTTGAGTATGGTGGGGTCGTCGTTGTTGACCCCGCTCGCGTACTTGGTGAGCTCGTCGGCATGGTTGGCCTCTGCCGCGATAACGGCGTCGGTGAGTTCGGCTCCTTTGGCCTCGCACTCGGCGGCCATGTCGGGGTCGCCGTTGATGGTGATGACGCCGCGCGGCCCGGGGAGCTTCATCGCGTTGTACGCGTAGTGGGGCACTGCCATGAACTTGGCGAACGCCTGGCGCCCCAGGACGCAGTGGTAGGGGCTGTCGAAGGGTACCAGCTCGAAGACGATCCGCTCGATGCGGAATTTTGCTGGTGTGCCGAAGGTGACTGGCAGCGTGAACTTGCCGATCGGGTACGCCTTCCGACCGGGGACGATGCCGTGGAACGTGGTGTAGGTCGTCTCGACCATTGACTGCGGGAGCCGCAGTCGCCTGAAGGTGTCTAGGTACAGGATGTTGATGGAGCTGCCGCCGTCCATCAATGTCTTGGGGAGCCAGTAATCTCCCACCTTGGGCTTGACCACCAGGGCGACTCGGCCTGGGTACTCGATGCGTGGCGAGTGGTCCTGGCGGCTCCAGGTGATGGGCTGCTCCGACCAGTTGAGGAACTGGGGAACGTCCACCTGGGCCACCGCGTTGACGGCGACGGCGCGGGCGATGACCTTCTTCTCGCGCTTCGTGTTGAAGCCTGTGAAGGTGTGGAGCGAGCCGGCCACACTGCCGAATTTTCCGCCGTTTGGCGGGTTGTTGTCGGGGTCCTCCCGTGCTCGCCGTGCCTTCTCGATCTCCTTGAGAGAGTGGCAGTCGGCGGTCGTGTGCGTGGCGGGCTTCCCTTCCCTGTTGTGAAACGCACAAGGATGGTTAAGGAGGGCCGCAGGGTCGAACCTTGGTTTCGCCTTGTAGTTGCCGCCGTCGCGGCGTTGTCCTCCGTCACGGCGGAAGCTCTTGGGCTCGCGCTGCGCGTGCCCAGCGTTGGCGACGAAGTCGACTCGCCGTCACTGCGGCGCTTTCCGGTGAGGCGAGTGTTGCTATAGCGTAGGTCGGACCGTCGTCCGTTGTCGTTGCCATTCGTGCGGCGTTGACCTCCCGACTCATCGTCGGTTTCCTGGTTGGGGTCTTCCTCCGCGTATCTTTTGGCGATCTCGAGGAGGTCCGATATGTTGTCGAGTGTGCGATATGCTCGTTTGAGCTTGGCGACCAAGGGCTCGTAGCGGCACGAGGTCTTGAAGCAGTGGATCGTGGTGTCCGGGTGGATGCCGGCCGTGTTGTACCATAGCTCTTGCCACCGTTGGACCCAGCTTCAGGTCGACTCGCGGGGTCCCTGGACGCATCGCTCCAGGTCCTTGATGGTGGTGGCGCGGGTGTAGGAACCCTCGAAGTGCCTCACAAAGGCATCGCGCATCTCTTCCCAAGAGTCGATGCTATCCGGGGGGAGAGTGTTGATCCACTGCCTACACGCTCCCTCCATCATCAGGGGGAGGTAGCGGGCGGCTAGCAGGTCGGTGTGGCCTGCGATCCCCATCGCCATGAGGTAGGTATCCAGCCACACGGAGGGGTCGTACGAAGGGTCATACTTTTCTATTTCCTTCGGCGCTTTGAAGTTCGCCGGGTATTTTTTGCCTCGGATCATCGTCCGAAGCACCGGGGCCCGAGTCGGCTTAGCGACCCCATCGGCTCGCCGTCGCGGCGATTGGTTAGGGTGTGTCGCAGGTCGTCGGGTTGGCGTGCGCGCCAGCTCTGGATGTTGATGATGTGGGTGCGGGCTTCGACGAGCTGACCATTGGCGGCGACAAAGTTGGTCGCTGGCCTGGGGTCGTTGGTGGAGAGTGCCGCGTTCGCGGGTCGGTGTTGGAGCTGCAGTGGTTCAGGTGGCGGGCAGTTGAGGGTGTTTGCCGCCAATGGACGGCCGCTTGAGGCCGCTCTCTGGCCCGATGAACGCGAGTACATCCGCCCCTGTGAGTCGACGCCTGCATTTTGTTGCTCGACCGCCTTTGCGAGCAGGGCCTTGACGTACTGGATCTGTAGGGCGCCATCGCCGGTGGCCGTGATGTTGTCGGCCGCTGCTCGGCCTGCCACGAGGTTGTCCATCGGGGTGGAGAACAGTGGTAGGACGTTCGAGTCTCACTCCCGTGAGGAGACTACTATCCGTGGCTGGTCCCTGGGGGGTGCGCGGTTGGGTGGAGGTGGGGCGCCCATCGCCGTCGACCCTGGTGGGGGCCGGGCGCTTCCTCCTGGTGGCGCGTTCTCGCAGATCGCGCGCTCGGCCACGCGGGCCGGGTTGTTCTCGTCATCGAAGTTCAGGGCGCGCCCCTGGATGGTGGGGTTCAAGCGCGACCTGATTCGCTGCTGGTGGTAATGTGACAGCTCCTACGCCGTCACCTGCTCGAGGCGAAATTTTTCGCGCTCGGCTTGCTCCTTGCGGACTACCTCCGCCAGCTTCAGGCGGAGTTCCTCGACCTCCGTTGCCGTGGCGTTAGGAGGGATCGGGGTGGAGAAGGGATCCTCCGGCGGATCGGTGCCAGTCGCCATGTAGGTCGCGGCGTGGCGACCGGTCCCGTCGCGGAGATCGGCGGAGTTTTCCGACCCGGAGTCGAAGTCGAAGATCCCGAGGATGGAGGGATCCTCGAAGTCTCCCATGTTGGAGACCTGGGTGATGGAGCCCGCGGGCGAAGCCGCGGTGATGGATCCGGCGAGTGAAGCCGGAGTCGCCGAGTCGGCGTCGTCGTTGAGGGCCGCGTCTTCCGCGGCCGCGGTGTTTTCGGCCACGTCGTTGTGGGCCGAGTTGTACTCGGAGGCGAGGCGATGGATCGTGCGGACCTGGCTCTCGGAGAGCCGGTCGCGTGGTGGCGACTCGCGGATGCGAGCCGAGTCCTCAGAGACGATGACGTCGGTGAGGCCGACGAAGAGGCTGATCGTGCCGACTGACAATATCATGCTGTGTGTGACGGGTCGTGCCGCCGGGACGTAGCTGCTCGGCAAGATCTGGAGCATCTCGCCGATCGCTATCATGCGGCCGATGGCGACTGACTCGTTGATGGGCAGATTGGATCTCGCCGCAGAACACCGGCCAGACCCCACGGTGGGCTCCACTGTCGTGGGAATGACCACGACAGACGCTGCAATCGGCAGCGAGTAGTAGAACGAAGGGCAAGGGCGGCCAGCCATCTGCGGTGCGAGATGAGGGCGGAGACACAGGGTTTTACCCAGGTTCGCCCCCCCGGAGGGTAAATACCTACTCTTGCTAGATTGTATTATGATGGAGGTACAATGGGGCGAGCTCGACGGCTAGGCGGCGAGTCGCTTGGGTGGATGATGGAACGTATCCTCTACACGCCCTCTAGGGAGGTTTATATAGACTCACCCCCCCAGGGTTTACATATCTCAACCGAATCAGTTAAGGTTTCGGTACTCGTTTAACCTAATCCGACTGGGCCTATCTACTCTCCTGGGCCTTCAGCTTCCAGTCGCTTGGATCCACGCCAGGTCTTGATCCAGTCGCCGTCCTGCAGGCCCACTCGCCAGTTCCTGGGCCAGTCAGAAACGTCCTGCTGGGTATACCCCGGTAGGCATATCCCCATCAGGTCCGAACAATGTATGGTGTCATATTATGTGACATAGTTTCTAGGAAAAATACCAAACTTGGTATATTGATTATGTCTCCTTCACAAAATGACCTATCATGTTCGAGGTTTCATGGCTTTCGGAGAGTTTTTCCAGAGATCCAATGAAAGTTTTAGCATACATATTGATTACATCTCAAAAACCACCAAAAGAAAAATTCGGAATAAATATAGCCACTAGTTTCCCTAAAATGCCTTGATTATGATTGCGTCGGCCGTAACCATGGAGTATCTTCATCATTTAACACGATCCTTGGGTCAGTGTTCACTGTGAAGGCGGAATTTTATCAAACTTATTATAATCTTCCGACATATCTGTTTTGTCCTCCACTCCCACGATGTTTCTTTTCCCTGAAAGAACTATGTGGCGCTTTGCCTCATCGTATGATGTATTCATATAGCACCCCGGGTAAATTCACTACTAGAAAATCGCGTGTTATTTTTATCCATGCATCATCGTGACATCATCATGCATATCTTGCCCTGAAAATATTTTCACGAAAACAATATTTTGTCTTCTACATTATATCTCCTCTTTTATTCAAATTATACTTCTTGATATTTTAATCGTGAGAAGCTATTTACAAAATTATTTCTAAATATAAGAAAAGAAAATAAACACTATTCTAAATAAATAAATAATAATAATAATAAAACCTAAAACCTAAACCAGCCAGGCCCAAAAGGCCTAGCCTAGCCAGTGTCTCTCTCTCTTATGTCCCTGTTTGTTTTCTTAAGAGAGAGAGGAGAGCACAAGCTCCGTGCGCTCCCTTCCCTGATGTCATCTTCCCCTCCACCTCATGTCCACACCCTCACCTGCCCTCCTTATTATCCCCATCGGAATCCCTTCAAAACTCTAGCCTCAATCCTCCCAGTTCCGTCGCCATATGCCTTCCTTCCCCCTCCAATTCCTTACCTGCAGTAGTACTAAACCAAAGCTACTGGAGCTCTGTGCCCACGTGATCCCCGCCGCCGTCGTTGTCCATCTCGCGCCAGTAGCTTCACCACACTCGCCGCCACCATCTTCTATAGGGAGCAGGGAGGAGGAGACCTGAACACTTCGCCTCCGGCGACGCCGTCCCTGCGCCCACCGTGACCAACGTCGGCATCCACTTCTTCTCGCCGACTCGTTCGACCGTACCTGAACCACACCTTCCGCTTCCAGGCCCTAGGTGAGCTCAATCTCCACTCATGTGTCTCCTTACCAGCTACATGCCCTTTGAAACGCACTACCGCTTCAATCCGGGTGAGCATGTCGCCATGGCAGAGAGCACAAGCTCGGGCCCGTTCTTTGTTTTATGTGTTCCCTCTTACCCTCTAAACCCAGAGCCTGTAATCTGAAAATTAGAGACGATGACAAGAGTATTTGTGCTGTGTTCAACTCCCTACAGCTTTTCGGGGTCTTCTCCTTTTATTGATGAAAGACTCGATCGTGCTATCCTACACGATGCCCACAACAGAACGCGCCATCCCACGTCCTGGGCTATCGGGAGTACATGCCGAGATTGGGTCAAACTTAAAACAGAATCCTAACAAACTGACTCTAACTCTGAACTTATTGACACTGCTACCTGACAGATAGACACTAACTTACAAGGAACACACTAGATTATCTAACAAACTCCTCCTAATCTAGTTGTCCTTCACCTTGATGATGCCAATGCAGTGGCGCAGCTCCTGAAACTGCACCCGGCCGAGTGCCTTCATCATGATGTCGGAGAGTTGATCCTCCATGCGTACAAACTGGACAAGAATGTTGCCCTGGTCGACGCACTGGCGGATGTAGTGGTAGCGAATATCGATGTGCTTTCTCCGGTCGTGGAAGACCAGGTTCTTCATCAGTGCAATCGCCGAACTATTGTCGACGCGGAGCTCTGCTGCTCCTTTGTCACAGCCGAGCAGTTCGCCATGGAGACACCTCAGCCAGACGCCCTGGCATGCCGCGACCATTGCAGCAACGTACTCTGCCTCGCATGAGGAGAGAACGATAATCTTCTGCTTGGTCGACTGCCAGGAGACAGGGCACTGTCCTAGCAGAAACAACAATCCACTTGTGCTCTTGCGGTCGTCGGCGTCTCTGCCCATGTTAGCATCGTTGTACCCAATGAGCTTGCCCTTGGAGCCATCCTTGGTGTAGCAGCAGCCTTGGTCTCGAGTGCCAGCGACGTACCTTAGTAGATGTTTGACCGCGCTCCAGTGCTCACTCGTTGGTCCCTCCATGAAGCGGCTGAGGTACCCAACAGCGAAGCAGATGTCTGGGCGCGTGTGGACGAGGTAGCGGAGAGCTCCGACGACGCTGCGGTACAGTGAGGCATCCACTGCAGCTCCGCTTCCCTTCTTGCTGAGCTTCAGGCGGGGCTCCATCGGCATGGATGCGGCATTGCACGAGCTCATGCCCATCCTGTCAAACAGCTTGTCTGCATATGCTGCCTGCCATAGCAGGATTCGCCCCTTCTCCTGCTTAACCTCGATGCCGAGGTAATAGGACAGCAATCCAAGATCGCTCATCCTGAAACATGCCGTCATCTCGTCTTGAACTCACCGATGGCTGCAGAGGATGTGCCGGTGATGATCATGTCATCGACGTAGATGCCGAGAAGGAGGCGAGCTCCATCCTTGCAGCGTGTGTACATCGCATGCTCAGATGGACACTTGACGAAGTCGAGGTCGACGAGGTTGCTGTCGAGCTTCTCGTTCCATGCCCGAGGAGCCTGCCGGAGCCCGTACAGTGCTTTGCGGAGATGCAGCACCTTCCCACCGGATCCAGGCTTCTCGAACCCAGGAGGTTGGGCCACATACTGTAGGGGTTCGTAGCATGGAAAACAAAAAATTCTACCGCATGAACACACAATCAAGATCTAATCTATGATCAAACCAAGATCTATCTACTAGATTGTAGAAACGAGTCGATAGAATACTAACCCTCGAAGATCCAAAGCGGTTAACGAGAGCCGATTCTCGTGGGTGATGTAGTCGTACACTTGCCGATCTCAAGATCGCGTAGACGATCCTTCCGGCGCTGCGTTCCGGCAGCGCTCCCGCAGTCGGTCACACGTTCGGTACTCAATGAAGACCTTCCTCTCCCTTGTTCCAGTAGGCAGCGGAGGTTGTAGCACTCTCCTCGTGATTCCGGCAGCACGACGGCGTGGTACCGGAAGTAGAGGGGAGATCTCGCAGGGCTTCGCCTTAAGCCGGAGCGAGTATGGTGGAGTATGAGAGAGGCCTTGGCGATCTACGGTTTAGAGGGCACCAAGGGGAGGGCTTGGCTGGCGGCTAGGGTTTGGGGAAAACCCTAACTCGCCAAGTTAGAGGAGGCCCTAGGTGGCGGCGGCTTGGAGGTGGCCGGCGACTTAGAGGCTAGGGTTTGGGTGTAGGGAGAAGGGGGCGCCCTACCCCTCCTTATATAGGAGGGGAGAGGCGGTTTGGGGAGGAGGGAGTCCTCCTCCAACCCCTCTTCATGGCCGGCGGGTGGGAGGGAGTGGGACTTCCTCCCCAAGTAGGTTTCCTACTCTCCCTCCACCAAGCAAACTTGACATTTGACTTTTTCAAATTGGCGTTTGACTTTCAAACTTCGATTTGATTTCTTCTCTTTATTTTTCCCAACCAAGTGACCTAGTACATGATGCAACCATTCCACATTGTCATAACACATCCATGTACCCTTCCCCTCCTGAGTGCCGGACCTTCCAGACCCTTCTAGAACATTCCTGGTGAAAACACCGGAATCATTCCCGAACTCCGAAACATGACTTTCCTTATATGAATCTCATTCTCCGGACCATTCCGGATCTCCTCGTGATATCCCGGATCCCATCCGAGACTCCGAACAACATTTGGTCTCTTACTCATCATTCCATAACTACTCAACAACATCGAATCCTTAAGTGTGTCTCCCTACGGTTCGTGATTTATGCGGACATGATCGAGACACTTCTCCGATCAATAACCAATAGAGGAATCTGGAAATTCATATGGCTCCCACATATTTCTACGATTACTTTGCGATCGAATGAACCACTTACATACGATACCAATTTCCCTTTGTCTCATGATAGTTTACTTATCCGAGGTTTTGATCGTCGGTATCTCTGCATACCTAGTTCAACCTCGTTACCGATAAGTACTCTTTTCTCGTTCCCGTGATATGTGATCCCTTGCGAGACAGTCACATGCTTGCAAGCTAATTGGATGACATTCCACCGAGAGGGCCCAGAGTATATCTAACCATCATATGGATGGACAAATCCCACTCTTGATCCATGTGCCTCAACCCATACTTTCTAAACACTCAATGCCACCTTTATAGCCACCCAGTTATGGTGTGGTGTTTGATGTCATCAAAGCATCCTTCCGGTGATGGTGATTAACATGATCTCATGGTCGAAGGAACTAGGTTACTATGTATCAGAAAGCTTATAGCAAATGAACTATATTAAATGACTTGATCTTTATGCTACGCTTAACTATAGGAGTATGTCCATCACATCATTCTCCTAATGATATGACCCTGTTGTTAATAACATCTCTATGTTCATGATCAGGAAACCATGATCATATATTAACCAACAAGCTAGTTTAACAAGAGGCTTTACTAGGGACTCTTTTATGTTTACAAATCACACAAGTATTAATGTTTCCTGTTAATACAATTATAGCATGGTATGTAAACATTTATCATAAGTATGAAGATATGATAATAACCAGTTTATTATTGCCTGTTGGGCATATATCCAACACATACACCTCCTCCTTGAGTTCGCCGTTGAGGAAGGCGGATTTGACGTCGAGGTGGTGCACCTCCCACTCCTCCTGCGCAACAACGGCGAGGAGCAATATCACTGAATCCAGGCGTGCGACGGGGGCGAATACTTCTTCATAGTCAACGCCCTCCCTCTGGATGTAGCCCTTGGCGACGAGGCAGGCTTTATACTTAGTGACGATGCCCTTCTCATCACGCTTCACCTTATACACCCATTTCAGTCCAATGGGCTTGTGGCCTGGTGGGAGATCGACGAGGGCCCAGGTCTCGTTATGTTCGATTGAGCCCAGTTCCTCCTCCATCGCCTTACTCCACCGTTCATCCCCTTTCGCCTCTTCCACACTCTCCGGCTCCTCAGCTAAGGTGAGGAATAGCCGCTCTGCGAGGCCCGGTCGTGAGGAATCACTCCCAGAATGTCCAAGACGCGGCGGTACCTGTGGGGTTCTCCCTCGTCATCGTCGGTGTCGAGCAGCTCGCGCTGGACGTCGGTGGGAGGCGTGGCGAAGTCCACATGCGGCCCTCCCAGGACAGTGGCAGATGGTGAGGGTGGGGAGGCCGCTTGTGGTGAATCTGGCACTGCAGGGGTGGCAGGGCCGTTGCCCTCACCATCTGCCGCCGTTGAAGCAGGTGTGGGCGCTGAGGTCGTGCGAGGGGTAGCTTGCGGTGCCGATGTCACCGCATACTCCACCAAAAAGTCCTCCAGGTCCTTGCCGCCGTTCTCAGCGTCCTCCTCCCACTTCCATCTTGCCGCCTCATCGAAGACGGCGTCATGAGTCACATGGACACGGCGGGTCGCAGGGTTATACACCCTGTAGGCCTTGGAGCCCGGCTCATAGCCAATGAACACCATTGGTGTGCTCCGATCCTCGAGCTTGCTGAGGAGGGGCCGCGCACTCTTCACATGGACTACGCACCCAAAGGCGCGCAGATGATCCACGCTCGGCTTCTTCCCGCACCAAGCCTCATACGGGGTCTTGCCGTCCACACTGCTAGTGTAGGAGCAGTTCAGGATGTACACCGCCGTCGTCACCGCTTCACCCCAGAAGTAGCTCAGCATGTTCTTGTCCTTGAGCATGCTCCTAGCCATCCCAACCACTGTCTGGTTATGACGTTCTACGACGCCGTTTTATTGAGGTGAGTACGGTGCCGTCAGGTGCCTCTTGACCCTGGTGTCGGCGAAGTGCGCCGCAAGCTCGCTGGAGGTAAATTCTCCTCCTATGTCCGTGCACAGAGTGCACAGTTTGCGCCTTGCCTCACTCTGCACTTCTACTTGAAATCTTTTCAGGGCCGTGGCAGCGTCGCTCTTGGCAAAGAGGAGGACGATCCACATGAAGCGGTTGTGGTCATCCACTAGCAAGAGGAAGTAGCGACGCCCTCCTGGCGTTGCCGGCGTGATTGCGCCGCAAAGGTCGGCGTGGACCAGTTCCAGTGGCTCCTCCGCCCTGAACTTCGCCTGCTGCAGGAACGACGCCCGCCTCTGCTTGCCCGCAAGACAGGCCACGCAAATCTCTCCGGGTGGCTCGATGCCCGGCATACCTCGCACCAGCCCACCGCGCACCATCTTTTGCAGTGCGTCAAAGTGGAGGTGTCCGAAGCAAGCGTGCCAGCGCCAGGTGTCGGTGTCGAGGCGCATGGAAAGGCACGCTAGCTGCGATGCTGGCAGCACAAGTCTGTACAGGCGGTTTGCTGCGCGCTTCACCTTGAGCAGCAGCTGATGTCACACCCGTGCTCGTCGAGCTGGCCCAGGCTCACCATGCTGCTTTTGAGCCTGGGGATGTAGTATACATCTGTGAGCGCTCGAGGTGGGACATCGTTGATGCAGAATGCGATGTCGCCGCGCCCCTTAATCTGCACAACCGATCCGTCGCCGAAGTGCACGTTCTCGGTGATAGACTCGTCCAGCCTGACGAATGTCGAGAGGTCGCCGGTCATGTGGTTGGACGCACCCGTGTCCAAGTACCAGGTGCGGTCCTTGGGCTCGTCGTCATGGCCTGGCACCACCTTGGCCTTTGTCTTGTTGAGGAACACGACTGCATGCTCCGGCGCGCTTGGTGGTGAGGATGGCGTGGCCGTGACAGGTGTGGCGTGAGAGACCATCGACGGCGCGTAGAGCGGCACGTTGAGTGGTGCGTCGAGCACCACCTCCACCAGCAGCATCGAAGGATCTGCGTCATCATCCTGTTGGACAAGGTGAGCCTAGGCCTCCACATCTCTTTTCTTCTTGCGGCATTCCTGAGCATAATGGCCCTTCTTGCTGCAGTAACCACAGGTGTCGTCCTTCTTGTTGACGGTGGAGTTGTCGCCGGCAGGGCACCTGTCATCGCGCCCTTTCCCTCCTCCTTTTCCTTGACGGCTTTTGCCACCTGAGCTGCTGCCGCTGCCATCGCGTGCGGTTTGCTTCTGCTGCGCACGCCACTCCTCCTCAGTGAGGAGCAGATGGCCAGGGGAATCCTCGTCATCGATGGCCTCGTTTTTATCAACGACGAGCAGTCGCCTGCTGAGTTCTTCAATTGACATGGTATTGAGGTCAAGTAAGGATTCAATCGACGATGCCATCTGACGATACTTACACGGGAGGACACAGAGGAATTTCTTGACGTCTTTGCGCTCGTCCTCTGGATCGCCCAGGAGCTCCAGATCGCTTAGGATGGTGGAGAGGCGCAAGGCGAAGTCCTCCACCTTCTCCCCGTCCTTGAACACGAGATGATCATAGTCTCGCCAGCGCGTCTGCGCCTTCGCCTCGCGCATGCTTTCTGCCCTGACGCGCAGCATCCTGAGCGTGTCCCACACTGCCTTGGCATTGTCCTTGGTGGTGAGGGTGCGCACCAGCTCCGGTGGCACCGCCTGAAGCAGGGCCGCCAGCTCCGCGCGGTCGTTGTGCTCGTCGACATCCTCCTCGGTCACCGCCTCCCAGAGTCCATGGACCTAGAGCTGAACACGCATGATGACTGACCAGTCTGCGTAGTTTGTACGCGCCAGGACTGGCCACTTGGAGCTGTCGCCCCCATCCCTCACCACCCTCTCGCTCAACACCAGCTCACTCCCATGGGCTCTGTCAGGAGAGCGCCCATGGAGAGACGGTGATCGTGAGGTCTGGCGGCGAGGCGGTACGGAGCGCGGCTTGGATGGAGAATGCGTCAGCGGTTTCGATGCGCCTGACGCTGCCTTCCCCGCATCCTTCATGGCATCCATCGATCCGGCCATTGATCAGATCGTGGTCGGGCTCTGATACCACTTGTTCCCTCTTACCCTCTAAACCCAGAGCCTGTAATCTGAAATTTAGAGACGATGACAAGAGGATTTGTGCTGTGTTCAACTGCCTACAGCTTTTCGGGGTCTTCTCCTTTTATTGATCAAAGACTCGATCATGCTATCCTACACGATGCCCACAATAGAACGCTCCATCCCACGTCCCAGGCTATCGGGAGTACATGCCCAGATCGGGTCAAACTTAAAACAGAATCCTAACAAACTGAATCTAACTCTGAACTTATTGACACTGCTACCTGATAGACAGACACTAACTGACAGGGAACACACTAGATTATCTAACATTCTGTGTATGTTTCCTAGCACTCCCATGTCCGGCCTTGTCCGCAGTTACCTGAAGAAAACGGAGACTGCATTGCTATCACCAGTCTAGTAGATGATCCCTCGATCTAACTGATTCCGACATGACCCCCAACTTGATCCCCCTCTAGTATCTAAAAGTCTGAAACTCTTTAGAAGTCTGACACTTCCTTTAGTTTTTAGGGAAACCAAATCCTGGTCTTGATCTGTTTAAAAGGATCCAAACCTAACAGGTACAGGATCATCGTTCCAACAGCCCAATGGATTGCGCTCTGGTGTTACAACCTTTAGCTCCGTTTTCAATTTGTCTCTGTTGCAAAATCACACCCTTCTTATCCATGTCATGCTCTATTTTATTTGTTGGGTAAAAGCCAGATTGTGGCCACCTCCTATTAATCTGATGCGTTTTCAAAGGGTTCAGGTCGCCAGGTTTGGACCTTTACGTCTACGATGTTGTCAGCGCACTAGTAGAAAACAAGCTATCCGTTCACAGCCCCCAACAGCATTAGTCCCGGTTGCGCCACGAAACAGGACTAATGCTGGCATGCGTCCCGATTCGAGTGGGCACGGGGGCCGAAGGCATGCATCCCGGTTGGTAGGGGTGCATGCGTCCCGGTTTGTAACACAAACTGAGACTAAAGTGTGGGCGCCAGACACGTGGCCTCCCACACACTTTTAGTCCCGGTTTGTGTTACAAATCAGGACGTATGAGCCAGCCCTCTATATATACGACGCCCCAGCCCTCTGCCTCCCCTCAGTTTTTTCTTGGTGGAATGTGTGAGAGGTGTGCTAGTTTATTTTTTTTCCTATGCATGCATGCGAGGTGTTTGATGAAATGTTTGAGTGAATGATCTCGTTCAATTTCTCACGGAACAAAAATATAGGAGGTGCCCGAGACGCACTTGAGCTTTCTCCTCTTTATTTCCCTCGATCGAGAGGTTAGCAATCTTATCTTTTCTCTGTCATTGATACAATGCATGTGTCGATGTGAATTGGTCATTTCACTATTTATGATGTTCTTTTTTTGATAAACTTAATTATATGATGGAGATGAACGGTCGGGAATGGATGTACGGTGACCGGCGTGAACCCGGGTACATTAAAGGCGTGGATAAATTTATCGATGTGGCTATGACAAACAAAGAGAATGGTTTTATCTGTTGTCCATGTGTTCAATGTTGGAACAACAAGGAGTACTCTTCCTCGAAAATCATTCGCGGCCACCTGGTTACGAAAGGTTTCATGCCCAACTATAATTGCTGGACCAAAAACGAGGAAAGAGGGCTTATGATGGAAGACAATGAAGAAAAAGATGATGATAACAACTATCATCATATGTTTCCTGAATACAGTGATACTGCAATGGAAGACAATGAAGAGGAAGGAGGTGAAGAACGGGCATCAGATGAGCCTGCTGATGAACTTGGTAGGGTCATTTCTGATGCAAAGCGAGACTGTGAAACAGAAAAGGAGAAGTTGAAGTTGGAGGGCATGTTAGAAGATCACAAGAAATTGTTGTACCCAAATTGCAAAGATGGCAGCACAAAGCTCGGTACCACACTGGAATTGCTGCAATGGAAGACAGAGTATGGTCTAACTGACTCCTCATTTGAGAAGATGCTGAAAATAATGAAGCCAAAGTTTCCAAAGCATAACGAACTTCCCGAGAGTACGTATGAAGCAAAGAAGACTCTCTTCCCTCTAGGATTAGATGTGCAGAAGATACATGCATGCATTAATGACTGCATCCTCTACCGCGGTAAGGACAGTGAGAATTTCGATAAATGCTCGATATGCAATGCATTGCGGTATAAGATTAGACGAGATGACCCTGGTGATGTTGAGGGAGAGCCCCTCCGGAAGAGGGTTCCTGCTAAGGTTATGTTGTATGCTCCTATAATACCAAGGTTGAAACACATGTTCAGAAATAAAGAGCATGCCAGGTTGTTGCGATGGCACAAAGAAGACCGTAAGAAAGACGGGAAGTTGAGACACCCTGCTGATGGGTCGCAGTGGAGAAAAATCGAGAGAGACTTCCTGGACTTTGCAGGTGACGCAAGGAACTTATGGTTTGGTCTAAGTATGGATGGCATGAATCCTTTTGACGAGCAGAGCTGCAGCCACAACACCTGGCCTGTGACTCTATGTATCTACAACCTTCCTCCTTGGTTGTGCATGAAGCGTAAGTTCATTATGATGTCAGTGCTCATCCAAGGCCCGAAGCAACCGGGCAACGACATTGATGTGTACCTAAGGCCATTAGTTGAAGAACTCTTACAACTGTGGGGCAAACCAGGTGTACATGCGTGGGATGCGAACAAACAGGAGCCATTTGACCTATGAGGGTTGCTTTTCATAACCATCAATGATTGGCCTGCTCTTAGTAACCTTTCAGGACAGACAAACAAGGGATATAAGGCATGCACACACTGTTTAGATAAGACTGAAGGTACATATTTGCATAAATGCAAGAAGGTTGTGTACCTGGAGAATCGACGATTTCTTCCGACCAATCATCCTGTAAGAAAGAAAGGCAACATTTAAAAGGTGAGGCAGATCACCGGAAGAAGCCTAAACTCCCTGCTGGTGATGATGTATTTGTTATGGTCAAGGACATAGAAGTAATATTTGGAAAGGGTCCCTGCGGTCAATCAGTTCCGAACGACGTCGCTACCAGACACGCACCCATGTGGAAGAAGAAATCTATATTTTGGGAGCTGCCATATTGGAAAGTCCTATGTGTCCACTCTTCAATTGATGTGATGCACGTGACGAAGAATCTTTGCGTGAACCTGCTAGGATTCCTAGGCGTGTATGGGAAGACAAAAGATACACCAGAAGCACAGGAGGACCAGCAAATTATGAAAGACCCAAAGAACATGCATACACAGAACAAGACGGATAAAGGGTGTCACTTCAGTCGTGCCAGCTATGCTCTTACCAAAGCAGAGAAGGAAATCTTTTTTGAAGTCCTTTATAGTATCAAGGTGCCGTCTGGCTTCTCATCTAATATAAAGGGGATAATAAATATGGCAGAGAAAAAGTTCCAAAACCTGAAGTCTCATGACTGTCACGTGATTATGACGTAGTTGCTTCCGATTGCATTGAGGGGGCTTCTACCGAAAAAAAAATTGAGTACCCATTGTGAAGCTGTGTGCATTCCTCAATGCAATATCTCAGAAGGTAATCAATCTAGATATTCTGCCAAGGTTACAGAAGGATGTGGTACAATGTCTTGTTAGTTTTGAGTTGGTGTTCCCACCATCCTTCTTCAATATTATGACGCATCTCCTGGTTCACCTAGTGGAAGAGATTGCCATTCTCGGTCCTGTATTTCTGCACAATATGTTCCCCTTTCAGAGGTTCATGGGAGTCTTAAAGAAATATTTTCATAACCGTGCTAGACCAGAAGGCAGCATCTCCAAGGGATATGGAACAGAGGAGGTCATTGAGTTTTGTGTTGACTTTATTCCTGATCTTAAGTCGATTGGTGTTCCTGACTCGTGTCATGAGGGAAGACTAAGTGGAAAAGGCACGCTCGGAAAGAAAGCAATGATATGTAGGGACGGGGATTCTTTCACTAAAGCACACTACACAGTTCTACATAATTCCACCTTGGCAGCTCTGTATATCGAGGAACACAAGAATATTGTATGCTCTAAAAACCTGGGGAAGCCTGACTCATGGATTACAGATGAACACATGAAGTCTTTCGGCGGTTGGATGCGGACACATCTCTTCAATGACACCACTATTGGAGATCAGCTATACTTGTTGGCCACGTCACCATCTTCTATTATATTGAAATTCCAAGCGTACGAAATAAATGGGAATACATTCTACACGATTGCCCAAGATAAAAAGAGCACCAACCAAACAGTGGTGTCCGCTTTGATGCAACGGACGAGAATGGGGAAAAGGACACATACTATGGTTACATAGAGGAGATATGGGAACTTGACTATGGAGTCTCTTTTAAGGTCCCTTTGTTTCGCTACAAATGGGTCAACCTGAATGGGGAAGGGGTACAGATAGACCAGTTGTACGGAATGACAACAGTGGATCTCAACAATCTTGGTTATAGAGATGAACTATTCGTCCTAGCCAATGATGTGTCTCAGGTTTTCTATGTGAAGTACATGTCCTCTAGACCAAAAAAAAGAAAAAAAAAATAAGCAAACAAATACATCATATGATGAGACAAAGTGTCACATAGTTCTTTCAGGGAAAAGAAACATTGTGGGAATCGAGGACAAGACAGACATGTCAGAAGATTAATAAGTTTGATGAAATTCCGCCCTTCACAGTGAAAACTGACCCAAGCATTCGTTAATAAAGAAGATGCTCCATGGTTACGTCTGAAGCGATCATAAGGAAGGACATACGCCAAGAAGTTCATGCTCATAGTGTACCTCTAGTTCATGTCTGGCCGGTCGGCTGCATATTGTGAACCTAAATGCCATGAGACATGATAGCTCATTTTGTGAAGGATATTTTATGATGTTTGCAATTTTCCAAGTTTAATAAATGTATTGAGTGTTAGTCCCGGTTTGTGTCTTGACCGGGACTATATATAGGGGGGCCTTTAGTCCCGATTTTGTAGTCTCAGTTTTTAATATTAATAAATGTCTTGAGTGTTAGTCCTGTTTTCTGCCTGGACTGGGACTAAAGGGAGCCTTTAGTCCCGATTCGTAGAACGACTTTCCCAAACTATGAAGAAGTTGTCCCGATTAGTACTTACCATTAAGATCTGATCTCCAAACGCATGTGGTCACATATTAGGGAGTGCCTCTATGACCAGTTTCTTGGAGATGCCGAAGGACTGGGCTCCGGTGGCATCTCCCTGAAACTGGCCGTAGTGGTGTCCCTGCTCTCGCACACCATCTTGCAGCTTGTAACTTCTCTAACTAGATCAATACGCCTGGGATCTAACTAGCTAGTTTCACATATTAGGGAGTGCCTCTATGGCCAGCTTGTTGGAGATGCCGGAAGACTGGGCTCCGGCGGCATCTCCCTCAAGCTGGCCATAGTGGTGTCCCTGCTCTCGAAAACCATCTTGGAGATGCCTCAATCTGGCTGGAGGACTAGACTCACAAGGATGCCTATTTATAGTACAAGTAGCTCGGCATAGTGTCGACACTCACGACATAATGTCGACACTCACCCATATTATTAGTGCTGACTCAAATTTTGTCCCGGTTGGTGTCTCCAACCGGTACTAAAGGTTCATCTTTAGTCCCGGTTGGTGACACCATCCGGGACAAGGTACAAGCCGCACGACATAATGTCAACACTCACCCCTATCATTAGTGCTGCCTGGCCCAGTCTGCCGAAATCCCTCCAACCGGGACTAAAGATGAACCCGTTCCTTCTATTTATAGGTCTTTTGTTGGAGATATGCCCTAGAGGCAATAATAAAAGTAGTTATTATTATATCTATTTGTTTATGATAAATGTTTACATTCATGCTATAATAGTATTAACCATAAACATAATACTTGTGTGATTTGTAAACTAAATAAGAGTCCCTGGTAAAGCCTCTTTATAATACTAGCTTGTTGATTAATAGATGATCGTGGTTTCTCGATCATGAACATTGAGATGTTGTTAATAACAAGATCATATCATTAGGAGAATGGTATGATGGACATACTCCTATAGATAAGCGTAGCATAAAGATCAAGTCATTTTAATAGTTCGTTTGCTATAAGCTTTGTGATACATAGTAACCTAATTCCTTCGACCATGAGATCATGCTAATCACCATCACCGGAAGGATGCTTTGATGACATCAAACACCACACCGTAACTGGGTGGCTATAAAGGTGGCATTGAGTGTTCGGAAAGTATGGATTGAGGCACATGGATCAAGAGTGAGATTTGTCCATCCATATGACGGATAGATATACTCTGGGCCCTCTCGGTGTAATGTCATCCAATTAGCTTGCAAGCATGTGACTGGCTCACAAGGGATCACATATCACGGGAACGAGAAAAGAGTACTTATCGGTAACGAGGTTGAACTAGGTATGCAGAGATACCGACGATCAAAACCTCAGATAAGTAAACTATCATGAGACAAAGGGAAATTGGTATCGTATGTAAGTGGTTCATTCGATCGCAAAGTAATCGTAGAAATATGTGGGAGCCATATGAATTTCCAGATTCCTCTATTGGTTATTGATCGGAGAAGTGTCTCGGTAATGTCCGCATAATTCACGAACCGCAGGGAGACACACTTAAGGATTCGATGTTGTTTAGTAGATATGGAATGTTAGTAGGGATACCGAATGTTGTTCCGAGTCTCGGATGGGATCCAAGATATCACGAGGAGATCCGGAATGGTCCGGAGAATAATATTCATATAAGGAAAGTCCTATTTCGGAGTTCAGGAAAGTTTCCGATGATTTCATCGAAGAGGTTCTAGAAGGGTCTAGAAGGTTCACCGGTCCGAAAGGAGAATGGTCCATGAATGTGTCATGGGTATGTGGAATGATTGGATCATGTCCAAGGTCACTTGGTGTTGGCATATGCGAGAGAGAAATAAAGCTCTAAATTGAAAGTCAAACGGAAGTTTGAAAAGTCAAACTGGAACAATGGTTTCCTAGTGGGAGAAGAAACAAGTCCTTCTCTCAATCCAACTTGGGCTTGGGTTTGGATTCAAACCCACCCCTCCCAAGGCTGCCCCCCTCTCATAAATAGAGGGGCACACTACTAGGAAAACAGCTATAGGTAATTAGCACATCCGTGGCTCACATGGTTGAAGTGCCCCACGGCTAAAACAGGCGTGGCTCACCTGTGGGCAGTGCCCTACTAGTAACTAGAACAACCGTGGCGCACATGACTATAGTGCGCCACAGATGTGTGTGGGCCAGGGCCCTGTTGGCCGCACACCAAACATCTGTAGCGCACTATAGTCATGTGCGCCACGGTTGTTAGTGTCATCTGTGGCGCACATGGGGGGTGCGCTACGCCTAAGCGCACGCCCCTCTCTGATGTGAACCATTCGCAAGCATCTGTGGCGCACATGGCATAGTGCGCCACAGAAGTTTGTACTCTCTGTGGCGCACTATGGCATGTGCGCCACAGATGTAGTGGCATGCACCAACTCCACCCCCCCTCCCACCCCCCGTGGATCGCCTTTTTAGGGTTTGCAAAAAATAAAAGAAAATGATAAACACTTCAAAAAATTAAATCCTTTCATATTTAGGTAGGTAATGTGGTATAGCTTCTAGTAAAATTAACAAAAATGAGTTTCTACTTTATTTGCAAAAAAAAGTTATGCCACGGTAAAAAGGCCGTAACTTTTGCATACGATATCGAAAAAAATTGTATAATATACCAAAATGACGAGAACGAGATTTACATTAATTATTTTTAAAAACAAAAAATGTTTTGAATTTGTTATTCAAATCCAAACACTTTTTATGTTTAAAGTTTTTCTAAATACCAAATTAATATATAAAAAATACAATTTAATTCATTTTTAATTTTAAATGGTTCATAGTTTAAATGGTTACATTAATTATTTTTAAAAACAAAAAATGGTTTTGAATTAGTTATTCAAATCCAAACACTTTTTATGTTTAAATTTTTTCTAAATTCCAAATTAATATATAAAAAATATAAGTTAATTCATTTTTAATTTTAAATGGTTCATAGTTTAAAATGTTACATTAATTATTTTTAAAAACAGAAAATGGTTTTGAATTAGTTATTCAAATTCAAACACTTTTTGTTTAAAGTTTTTCTAAATTCCAAATTAATTATCATTTAAAAAACATTACAAATTTAAACCCCAAAATAAAAAATAAGGCGGGAACAGAGAGATAATTTGTAAAAAATTGAAAACAAGACATTTAGTCCTAGTTGCTAGATCCAACCGGGACTAAAGGCCCCCTGTGCGCGCCGCTTGGGCTCAGCCCAAAATATGAAAAAAAAGTGGAGCATACGTCCCGGTTGGTGGCTCCAACCGGGACGTATAGTCCCGGCTGGAGCCACCAACCGGGACGTATGCTCCCTCCCCTTTATACACTACGCGCCTGTTCCTCTTCTTCCCTTCTCCAATCTCTGCAACTCCGACCCTCTTTCTCCCCCTCGCATGTGTTCTCACCCTCTCTAGCCAAACCCTAGCCCCAGTAGCCGGCCGTCGCTGCCGTTTCCGGCCTTCCCTCGAGCTCCGCCTCGGTCCCATGTTTCGTCCCACTTAAGGAATCAAGCCTCGACGCTCGGAATCGTCGCCAACCTCGCCGTCTTCCCCGACCCCGACAAAGCTCACCGCCGTCGATTATCTCGCCTATGGCCTCGCCTGGATTCCACGACCCCACATCGAGCACCGTGGTGAGCTTCTACTGCTCAGGGCACCCTCCGTTTGCCTCCTAGATCTTTGTATCCGCCGCGCGCCGTTCGTCTGTGAGCTCCGTCGCCGCTGCTCGTCGCATGCCTCGCTCCGGTGACCCTAAAGGGGCGGCTCTGCCACTATGTGGTTCCCCTTGTCACGCTCTTTCCAGCGCACCCATCCGCGCGTGTTGGGGTGGCCCAGATCATCGCCGGGGACCACCTCCTGACGCCTCCCACCACTGCGTCTGATGTGGCGCCTGTGTGGCCACGGGGTGGACCCAACTCGGCCTGGGGCGCCCTAGTCAGTGGTTGTGGGTAGGAGCAGCCCCGGTGTACAAATTTAGGGATAGGTTTGATGACGTCAGGGAGATGCAGTAATGGCTTAATCCTTTTCAGAAATGTTTAAAAATAGCAGAAATTAATATAATTTTGTAAAATCAATAACTAATTCATATTTAATCAGAAAAATATGTGTAATATATCAAAATGTTCAGAAAATTGAGATATATGTGTCTAAGCAATCATAATACTTTCTCAAGGAACTTTTGTAACACCCTCAGAATCGACCCTATGCAAGTTTCAGCGCTTCCCGCCAAAACCCGCATAGAAACGATTCAAAGGTGCCCACCAGGCACTTTCGTGCGGGTGGAAAACGAAGTAATAACATTACACAACAGTCCTCGATGGGACCCACAAAACAGATATATATATAACAGCGACTCAATGAGTCAAGAATACAGATATAATATACAAAGATCCAAATCACCTTGAAAATGGTAGGGCGTCCGACTACGGACAAGATGCAAATGGGGCTAAGAGCCCTGAAGAATAACCAATGGCGTCCATAACCCTGCCCAGGCCAAGCCAGAAGGGTAACCCTGCTAACGACGTCGATCTCAAAACCTGCTTAAACAAAAGGGGTGCCGACAAAGGGCAAAGGAAAAAGAGGAGCGTCAGTACTGAGGCCAGTACACGGCGAGGCTAGAATTCGGCGGTCCTCGCCTACATAGGTATGGTGGACTGAAGCGGCAGCGGCAGCAAGCACTAAACAACCTATAGAGACTCGATACAACTGGCGGCTATCGGAGAGGGGTAATATAGAGCTATTCGGATCCAACCTGATTCTTACACCAAACAATCCCATCCTGGTATTTCCCCCTCGAGACCAAGCGAGGAAGTCAACCGAGGAACTCACACCGTTGGCAGTTTTATTTATTCAGTTATCGTTGCAGCAATTACTAGTCAGGTATAGATAATCATCCTGATAAAATAAGCAGTGGGCCATTTTAGTTAACCATTCCGTTGTATTAGCGACACTTACTAGTCAGATACAATTAGCATGAGATAACCCAAAACCCAGCAGTTGTTGGTACTTTTATTTAGCCATTCCGTTATAATTGCAATATTTACTAGTCAGATACAATGGTCGCAAGCGACAACCCAAACAAGCAATTGTTGGCAGTTTTATTTAGCCATTCCATTATAGTGAAGCTGCTTACTAGTCATTATAAAGTCAAATTTATAGTACTACTTTAGTTATAGTTGTCTATGATCGAGATACTATGCTCCAAGTCATCCATAACCGCGAACACGGCTTTCAGAAAGTTTTACCCTGCAGGGGTGCACAAATAGCAACACACACTCGATCAACCTCGGAAAAACCAAATCAAAACCCAACGAGGCTTTCACGACAAAGCAATCACAGGATTCAGAAATATTTCAGGGGGCCACCCCATTGAGTACACCCTCAACGAAGCTAGCTGACTCCGAGACGGACTCAAGGTTTGCGTCAATGGCTGTAAACGACTGGGAACCCAAAACTGGGCTTGTCGATATCGCGAAAACACTCCGCTTTCCTAAACAGTACAGTGTGCTATCCATCGCACAATCGTAATAAAGCAGTAAAGCATGGCATAAGTACAGGATAGTAAATAAAACCTCAAACTAGTTTGTGGCCCCAAGAAATAAGAATGAATCAAGCTCTGGCTCAGGGGGGTCCCATAATTCCCCGTATGTGGATAGAGCGAATATTCAAGGAACAGGTATCAAGTACTCGGGGTCCTACGGGACACAAGTGGACGGTTAACAACCAAATAACATCTATTGCCCACCTGTGCCTCTGCTTACTTACTTCAATTTTAGTTGTTAAACAGTAATTAAAGTTATGATCATCTCCAACAATAGACATGCGGCAATACTCCAACAACTGTGGTACTTGGCGACACGCAACAGCACTTGAGCAAGCGACTACGACGCGCAAGTCCAACTATCTACCAAACAACAGGTAATAGGATGTGTCCAAGGCAATATAAGGCTGCAAGGGATATCACGGGTACGAAAGCTAGAGCAACGCAACACAGATAGCAATAGATCAACAGTAGGGAATAAATACTATAAAAGTAAGATAGGTAGAAAGGGGGAGATGCTCGCCTGAAAAACATTGTCGAAGGTTCAACCGAAGATCGGGTCGACACTCGCATCAACTCAACGGCCTTATCCGCGAAGATCCAAAACACTAGAATAAACACCGGATGCAATATTTAATACTACGGCAAAAGATCGGCATGATGCATGCATGATGTGTGACATGGCAAGGGTGCAATGCAATTAGGCAATATTACGTGGAACCGGGGTCCCGACAATTAATTAAATGGTTCAAGTTGTTTAACTACCCCGCAATTTAAATGTTGTAATAACAAGGCAAGATAAGTTACCGGTTCGCTACACAGATTTAAATGAGGCCAATATAAGACTAGATTTTCCCGCATATGGGCCCCATATTTAATTATATGGTGTATCGGCATAAGGCCCCCAAACCACACAAATATGCATGCATGATCAATTTAATATGCGACAAGAATGAGTTGATATGCAACAAGTTTTATATCAGGCATTTATAAAATAGGGGCTCGGGAAAAAGTTTCACACATTAGGGTTCGGCGATCTTGGGGTTCCGGGGTTCGGGGTTCGGTCTCAGGGTTCAGGGTTCGACGGGCTCGGTCTCGGATAACGGAGGTAGGTCTTGTCGCATCCGGGAGCAGGACTTGGTTCGGCGTCAGGGGCGCATCGGACCCGCTCTGGTAGGAGTCGATCTTGTCACATCCGTGGTCTTCGGGGCCGCGTAGACGGTCATGGCGTTCAAGGTGGAGAACTTGGCGTATTCGCGTCGACGATCTTGGCGTTCGGGTTCTCGACGTCGCCTCCGGGAAGAAGGTCTTGTTGCATCCGGGGTCGTCGGGTCATGTCGTCGGTTTGTCGTCTCACGCGGAGATCTTGGCGTCCGGGTCACGGCGTCTTCGGGTCCGTGTAGACGGTCATGGCGTCCCGAGGAGAAGATCTCGTCGCTCCAGGAGAAGATCTTGGGGTTCCGCGTCGACGGCCTTCGGGTACGGGGGTCTCGGCGGTGTTCAGGTTCGGATCCGGGTCTTGATGTCCATGTAGAAGTACTTGGTGCTACGTGACAGAGTTCTCGGAGTACGACCATCGGATTTCGAGTGGGAGAACTCGGAGTGTCACGACGAAGATCTTGTCCTTGTCCAGGAGGAACTAGGGACATAGCTCTTAGTCTCGGTCTTAACAGAGGCAACACCACCGAATCACTATACCCATCTGAAGATCATGGCCAACATCAAGACACAAGACCATCAAAGGGACACCTGCACATTACACACGAGGACAGCCACGACAGGGCAGCACTGCGCGGCAGGGGGGTGGAGTCAACCCTGGTGGGCGTCGGGGAGGCCGCGGGTCGCGCAGATCGAGGAGGGGCCCGTGGTCGCTGGCGAGGAGCTTGCAGGCGGCGGCGCGTGCTCGCTGGGGAGGCGTGGCCACTGCCCGGCAGGAGGGAGGTGCGGAGGCCGGCGAGGAGAGGGCGGGGGGCGGACGTGGAGGGGCGACGGCGACGCGGGACTTGACGGGATGCGGAGGGGACGCGGCGGCGGTCGAGCTCGGCTCGAGAGGAACGGCGGCGGGGTCGGACGCAGGCGGCGGATGACAGGGTCGGCGGCCCCGGAGAGGAGGCGGGCGCCGGCGGGGAGAGAACGCTGAGGAAGGGAACGGAGGAGGCCGGGCGGCTTCCAGCGAGGAGAGGAGGGCAGTCCGGTGGAGCGGCGGCCAGAGCGAGGGCGGTGTGGAGGGCGAGCAGGGCGGCGCCGCTCGGGGAAAAGGGAGGCAAGGCTTGCGGTGGCGGCGGAAGGCCGGGCTGAGCGGGGCGAGCGAGGCCGGCGGCGCGGCCGGAGGTGCGACGGAGGAGGGAGGCAGCGGGCGTGCCGGCGTCGGGGAGGAAGAAAGGGGGCGGGGCGGTGGAGGAGAGGAAGGAGAGAGAGGAGCGGGGGGAGCTGCGGGGCGGGAGGAAGGAGACAGGCGGGGTCGGGGTGGGCCAGGGGTGAACAGGGGGTGGGGCCAGGGAGAGGGGAAGTGGGGCTGGCTCGGTGGGTGGAGGGAGTGAGCTGTGGGGTGGGACCGGTGTGGGGTCCAGGCGGGTGTGTGGGAGTAGGTGGGCCTGAGAGGGTGGGTCCAGGCTGTAAGGGAGAGGGGATAGGTGGGGCTGTGGATTGATGAGGTGGCGGTGGGTGTGATGAGGTGGAGGGAAGGTGAGGTGGAGGGAGGGGATTGGTGGGTAGACTAGGATTGGGTGAGTTTAGGACTAGAAATTTTAGACTAGGGTTTCTTTTATTTTAACAATAGATTTTGTAATTGGTTTTAGATAAATGAAAGATCCGGCTGGACCGACGATTTGGATTTGAAAAAAGAGGAGGGCTAGTTTAGAAAATAACATAGTCTTTCGCAAACAGTTTTTAGGCAAAATAATATGCATGGTGATGACGATGCTCAAATGCAATGTGGCATGATGACATGAGCATGCGGTCATGATGATGCAATGCACAAATACAACGCGTTTTTCTAGTAGTGGTTTTGCGGGATGCCACAATTCGACACCACTAACAATGGATCTCGCCCTCGAGATCCGCCTCATGGTACCGGAAAGAAGGTCGGCGATCTGCGTCTTCTCGCTTCGTGTAGATCCTCGCGACACCACTAACAAGAGGTCGTTGTCCGTGATCGTCGAGGGAACACTCCGGGAACAAAAGGTCGAAGGTAGGGGTATCAACAAATAAAGCCACCTCTAGCTTCGATGGAAAGAGGGAACCGATGCATTCGCATCCACTTCAATGTACACAAGCGAATAGAGTGAGTAGTCGGCATGGGGGCCAATCCATCACGCACCCACACTATTACTCCGCACAAGCAGTGTAAAAGCGTGCAACCATTCTCGGAATCAGACTGAAGATCTCGACAATCGAGGTTCAGAAACAAAGGAGTGATGCAGACCCTGCATCGGATCTGGCGTAGATGATGTCGTCGCGTCGGAAGACACCGGAAGGCACGAGAAGGAACAAAGAGAAGTCCACCAGACGAAGGATTCCTCGGATAGCATGAAGACCAGATGTAGCAACACTGTTACCAAAGGAGGAAGCGAAACCCTGAAGGTACGACGGAACCCAACCACGAGAAATCCTGGACTCAGAGAGGGAGAAGAGAGCGGATTCAAAACACGCAGAGGTAAGAGGAGAATAGCAGAGGGGTAAGGAGTAAAATCAGACCTAATCAGAACTATCCAACCGATTTTGCAAAAATAGTTTTGACACTCTACTTCGGCCGTTAGCTAGGTTATCCTACAGGCTGGACTTGTGGGGTATCGCAACTGCTGAGCTCTGATACCACTCTGTAACACCCTCAGAATCGACCCTATGCAAGTTTCAGCGCTTCCCGCCAAAACCCGCATAGAAACGATTCAAAGGTGCCCACCAGGCACTTTCATGCGGGTGGAAAACGAAGTAATAACATTACACAACAGTCCTCGATGGGACCCACAGAACAGATATATATATAACAGCGACTCAATGAGTCAAGAATACAGATATAATATACAAAGATCCAAATCACCTTGAAAATGGTAGGGCGTCCGACTACGGACAAGATGCAAATGGGGCTAAGAGCCCTGAAGAATAACCAATTGCGTCCATAACCCTGCCCAGGCCAAGCCGGAAGGGTAACCCTGCTAACGACGTCGATCTCAAAACTTGCTTAAACAAAAGGGGTGCCGACAAAGGGCAAAGGAAAAAGAGGAGCGTCAGTACTGAGGCCAGTACACGGCGAGGCTAGAATTCGGCGGTCCTCGCCTACATAGGTATGATGGACTGAAGCGGCAGCGGCGGCAAGCACTAAACAACCTACAGAGACTCGATACAACTGGCGGCTATCGGAGAGGGGTAAGATAGAGCTATTCGGATCCAACCTGATTCTTACACCAAACAATCCCATCCTGGTATTTCCCCCTCGAGACCAAGCGAGGAAGTCAACCGAGGAACTCACACCGTTGGCAGTTTTATTTATTCAGTTATCGTTGCAGCAATTACTAGTCAGGTATAGATAATCATCCTGATAAAATAAGCAGTGGGCCATTTTAGTTAACCATTCCGTTGTAGTAGCGACACTTACTAGTCAGATACAATTAGCATGAGATAACCCAAAACCCAGCAGTTGTTGGTACTTTTATTTAGCCATTCCGTTATAGTTGCAATATTTACTATTCAGATACAATGGTCGCAAGCGACAACCCAAACAAGCAATTGTTGGCAGTTTTATTTAGCCATTCCATTATAGTGAAGCTGCTTACTAGTCATTATAAAGTCAAATTTATAGTACTACTTTAGTTATAGTTGTCTATGATCGAGATACTGTGCTCCAAGTCGTCCATAACCGCGGACACGGCTTTCAGAAAGTTTTACCCTGCAGGGGTGCACAAATAGCAACAAACACTCGATCAACCTCGGAAAAACCAAATCAAAACCCAACGAGGCTTTCACGACAAAGCAATCACAGGATTCAGAAATATTTCAGGGGGCCACCCCATTGAGTACACCCGCAACGAAGCTAGCTAACTCCGAGACGGACTCAAGGTTTGCGTCAATGCCTGTAAACGACTGGGAACCCAAAACTGGGCTTGTCGATACCGCGAAAACACTCCGCTTTCCTAAACAGTACAGTGTGTTATCCATCGCACAATCGTAATAAAGCAGTAAAGCATGGCATAAGTACAGGATAGTAAATAAAACCTCAAACTAGTTTGTGGCCCCAAGAAATAAGAATGAATCAAGCTCTGGCTCAGGGGGGTCCCATAATTCCCCGTATGTGGATAGCGCGAATATTCAAGGAACAGGTATCAAGTACTCGGGGTCCTACGGGACACAAGTGGACGGTTAACAACCAAATAACATCTATTGCCCACCTGTGCCTCTGCTTACTTACTTCAATTTTAGTTGTTAAACAGTAATTAAAGTTATGATCATCTCCAACAATAGACATGCGGCAATACTCCAACAACTGTGGTACTTGGCGACACGCAACAGCACTTGAGCAAGCGACTACGACGCGCAAGTCCAACTATCTACCAAACAACAGGTAATAGGATGTGTCCAAGGCAATATAAGGCTGCAAGGGATATCACGGGTACGAAAGCTAGAGCAACGCAACACAGATAGCAATAGATCAACAGTAGGGAATAAATACTATAAAAGTAAGATAGGTAGAAAGGGGGGAGATGCTCGCCTGAAAAACATTGTCGAAGGTTCAACCGAAGATCGGGTCGACACTCGCATCAACTCAACGGCCTTATCCGCGAAGATCCAAAACACTAGAATAAACACCGGATGCAATATTTAATACTACGGCAAAAGATCGGGATGATGCATGCATGATGTGTGACATGGCAAGGGTGCAATGCAATTAGGCAATATTACGTGGAACCGGGGTCCCGACAATTAATTAAATGGTTCAAGTTGTTTAACTACCCCGCAATTTAAATGTTGTAATAACAAGGCAAGATAAGTTACCGGTTCACTACACAGATTTAAATGAGGCCAATATAAGACTAGATTTGCCCGCATATGGGCCCCATATTTAATTATATGGTGAATCGGCATAAGGCCCCCAAACCAACAAATATGCATGCATGATCAATTTAATATGCAACAAGAATGAGTTGATATGCAACAAGTTTTATATAAGGCATTTATAAAATAGGGGCTCGGGAAAAAGGTTCACACATTAGGGTTCGGCGATCTTGGGGTTCCGGGGTTCAGGGTTCGGTCTCAGGGTTCAGGGTTCGACAGGCTCGGTCTCGGATAACGGAGGTAGGTCTTGTCGCATCCGGGAGCAGGACTTGGTTCGGCGTCAGGGGCGCATCGGACCCGCTCTGGTCGGAGTCGATCTTGTCGCATCCGTGGTCTTCGGGTCCGCGTAGACGGTCATGGCGTTCAAGGTGGAGAACTTGGTGTATTCGCGTCGGCGATCTTGGCGTTCGGGTTCTCGACGTCGCCTCCGGGAAGAAGGTCTTGTTGCATCCGGGGTCGTCGGGTCATGTCATCGGTTTGTCGTCTCATGCGGAGATCTTGGCGTCCGGGTCACGGCGTCTTCGGGTCCGTGTAGATGGTCATGGCATCCCGAGGAGAAGATCTCGTCGCTCCAGGAGAAGATCTTGGGGTTCCGCGTCGACGGCCTTCGGGTACGGGGGTCTCGGCGGTGGTCAGGTTCGGATCCGGGTCTTGATGTCCATGTAGAAGTACTTGGTGCTACGTGACGGAGTTCTCGGAGTACGAGCATCGGATTTCGGGTGGGAGAACTCGGGGTGTCGCGACGAAGATCTTGTCCTTGTCCAGTAGGAACTAGGGACACAGCTCTTAGTCTCGGTCTTAACAGAGGCAACACCACCGAATCACTATACCCATCTGAAGATCATGGCCAACATCAAGACACAAGACCATCAAAGGGACACCTGCACATTACACACGAGGACAGCCACGACAGGGCAGCACTAGCGTGGCAGGGGGGGTGGAGTCAACCCTGGTGGGCGTCGGGGAGGCCGCGGGTCGCGCAGATCGAGGAGGAGGGGCCCGTGGTCGCTGGCGAGGAGCTTGCAGGCGGCGGCGCGTGCTCGCTGGGGAGGCGTGGCCGCTGCCGGGCCGGGGAGAGGAGCTCCGGCAGGAGGGAGGCGCGGAGGCCGGCGAGGAGAGGGCGGGGGGCGGACGTGGAGGGGCGACGGCGATGCGGGACTCGACGGGATGCAGAGGGGACGTGGCAGCGGTCGAGCTCGGCTCGAGAGGAACGGCGGCGGGGTCGGACGCAGGCGGCGGATGACGGGGTCGGCGGCCCCGGAGAGGAGGCGGGCGCCGGCGGGGAGAACACGCTGAGGAAGGGAACGGAGGAGGCCGGGCGGCTTCCGGCGAGGAGAGGAGGGCAGTCCGGTGGAGCGGCGGCCAGAGCGAGGGCGGTGTGGAGGGCGAGCAGGGCGGCGCCGCTCGGGGAAAAGGGAGGCGGGGCTTGCAGTGGCGGCGGAAGGCCGGGCCGAGCGGGGCGAGCGAGGCCGGCGGCGCGGCCGAAGGTGCAATGGAGGAGGGAGGCAGCGGGCGTGCCGGCGTCGGGGAGGAAGAAAGGGGGCGGGGCGGTGGAGGAGAGGAAGGAGAAAGAGGAGCGGGGGGAGCTGCGGGGCGGGAGGAAGGAGACAGGCGGGGTCGGGGTGGGCCAGGGGTGAACAGGGGGTGGGGCCAGGGAGAGGGGAAGTGGGGCTGGATCGGTGGGTGGAGGGAGTGAGCTGTGGGGTGGGACCGGTGTGGGGTCCAGGCGGGGGTGAGGGAGTAGGTGGGCCTGAGAGGGTGGGTCCAGGCTGTAAGGGAGAGGGGATAGGTGGGGCTGTGGATTGATGAGGTGGCGGTGGGTGTGATGAGGTGGAGGGAAGGTGAGGTGGAGGGAGGGGATTGGTGGGTAGACTAGGATTGGGTGAGTTTAGGACTAGAAATTTTAGACTAGGGTTTCTTTTATTTTAACAATAGATTTTGTAATTGGTTTTAGATAAATGAAAGATCCGGCTGGACCGACGATTTGGATTTGAAAAAAGAGGAGGGCTAGTTTAGAAAATAACATAGTCTTTCGCAAACAGTTTTTAGGCAAAATAATATGCATGATGATGACGATGCTCAAATGCAATGTGGCATGATGACATGAGCATGCGGTCATGATGATGCAATGCACAAAAACAACGCGATTTTCTAGTAGTGGTTTTGCGGGATGCCACAACTTTAAACCCTAGTTTAGTTGGAAGAACATCGATACCCCTCATATACATGTGAGTTTGATGATGCACCTTTGCCAGGGCATTCTGAACCCTCTTAAATCGACATGCATTATGGTTACTGCGTAGTCTCTAATCTAACGTGCCATACATATTGTTTGCGTATTGCATTATGTCATGTCTTGAATTGTCGCCTTTCTTTTTGGTATTGGTTCTTCGTGATAGGATCCGAGCCCGAGGGCAAGCGTAGCCTCTCATTTTGAACCTATTACAAAGTATCTACTTTCTCGCTATGATGCATATGGTTCCAATGTGGTCTTTTGTCAGTAGCTAGAGTTACCTATCTACTACATAGTTTCCTTTTTTGTAGCTAGGTTTAGGGTTTAGGGTTTCTCTTCATTTTTATTATTGTGTCTGTATTATTAGTGTTTCTCTGAATTAGGGTTTATATCTCTCAACACCCTAAATAACATTCTCCCTTAGCCGCTTTGACTTATTCGCTTTTCCACCTATGCAGAAAATATGGAACCACACGACAGAGACGAAGAAAAGGAAGAGTTGATCCAAGGTGTGATCCACGGGGAAGAAAATTTAGATGTATCGATGTTTCTGAACAACTCAGGTGAGGGTGATCCTCTTTTTGCCAGAAGAGACGACTTCTTTGAGGTTGAAGGTGATGCCTTCCGTGAGGGAGAAGGTGATGCCTTATGTGATCGAGAAGACGACCGCTCCGGCGAGGTGCATGTAATATAATTAATTCATTAATTAATCATCTGCTATCTATATAGAAATATTAACGACGATCTTTCTTCTTTTAGCCCTCCGGATCAAACAAATCTACTGAAAAGAGCAGATGAGGCCCAACCAAAAAGTTGGAAGACCATGAGAGGTTCATGATCAAAGAAATTGGTGACGACAGCAAACCGACGGCTCCCGTTGTTGTCGCAAACAAATTTGTGGCACAATGCGGAGTAATCGTTAGGGACTTCGTCCCGATCACCATGCGAAACTGGAATAGGCCTATTAATGTGAAAGAAGAGGGAACATGTTTATATGTCCCTAACATGGCCAAAGATTTATTGTGGAAGAGGCTAATTCTTAATTTCACCCTACTGAAGGTAGAGCTGGATCCAAATGCGGAGGATCTAGTTGAGGACGCCAAGCAACATGCCAAAGCCATGCAGATGAAGGTCAGGGAGTGGGCTTTGAAGAACATGGCCCAGTGTTTCACCAACTGGAAGAAAATATTGCACCTTGACTATGTCATGAAAGAGAAGACTCCGGATTTTGAGAAGATTCAGTATCAGAGTTAAAACCATTCTGGGCTGAGTTTGTGAATTATAAGAAATCATAAAAAGCTAAGAAAATGTCTGCAATGAATAAGCTGAATGCTGCTAACAAGAAGTATCACCATACTACGGGCCAAGGTGGCTACAGGGCTGGCATTCCTAAGTGGAAGAAACTTGAGGATGAACTACGTGCTAAAAAGATCATCCCATAGACAGACAATTGGATCGAACGTGCAAAGAATTGGTTTTATGGGCATGGGGGCATGTTGGACTCGGAAGGGAAGTGTATATATAACATAAGACATAAAGAAGACCCCTTTCCAATCGAGAAGATGAGAAACACAGTAAAGGCTGTTATAGATGGGGACTTCATTCCCGATAGAGAGAATGATGAGCTCACACTCGCCCTTGGGAATAAGGAACATGATGGACGAACACGAGGCACAATAGGCTCCCAACCATGGAGCACTAGGTTTCCCGAAGAGGGGAAGAAATATCCTGATAGAAGCCTCAAGAGGAGAAAGGACAAGGCAGAAGTTGAAGCAAATATTCAGGCAGAGCGAATGCGTATAATTGAAGAACGAATAAAGCAACAACAAGATCAAATTAACGCACTTAGCCAGCAAGGTACTACTGGACCATCTCAGCGGCACATGGTGGTAGAACCTGCATTCGATGCTACCGGCCTATCGAATAATCGAAAAAGCAGTGTGGCTTCCACCGAGGTCCCGGGTGATGACAATGACGATGATGATGGTGCACCGATGATGGCTCGTGTTGGCTACCCATTGGATGATATCACACAGATGACACACTGCGAGCTACATGTCAAAGTTGTGAACATACCAATGAAGGTGGCGGTCGGCTATGCCTTACCAATTGGACCTGCACCAACTTACCATTGTCGTCCAGTTCCACAGGGCTACGCTGTTGTCGGGTTGGATGAAATCATGCCCACCTTTCAAGGTTTGAAGCTTGACTACCCTGCAGGTGAAGGGGATGTGACTGAGCTAGGAGAAGCAACAAACGTCACCATTCTATGGCCAAAGGAATCTATCGTGCTTCCAAATCACACGCCAAGGCCATCTTCGCTGCCGCCTCACCCGTCTCTAGCGTGGTGGTCGCTGTCGCGGCAGCTGTCTTCATCGCCTCACCCATCTCTGTCGCCTCACCCGACCCCGTTGCCTCACCCGTCTCCGTTGCCTCACCAGTCTCCGGCGCATACATCGCCGCCACGGCAGCCATCGCCGACGCCTCAGGAAAAAAAAGCGTAAGCATACCACCGCTACTCTACGGAGTAGTAAGCGATCGCCGACACGTAAACAGGAGCCTCTTCCAAAAGTACGAAAGGTTCCTCCCAAGAGAGCTTATGACTATACTAAAGAGGAGACTACGGCGATTGTTGAGGCGGAAATGACAGCGTTTTTCGCTAAGCTGAGGCGGCCGAAAGAGCCAGAGTTCCCCAGCACCAAAGAAAATAAAGCCCGAGTGTTCAAAATGCTAAAGGGTCTTCACCAACCCGAGCCAAAGCTGTTATCAGACTATGAGCGTTTTATTCTCAAGTCACATGCGGCACAACAACTGTCGAAGAGCAGTACTGGTGCAAGCGGGAAATCTGTTGCCCAGCTCGGAGAACAAACAAAACAATCTTGCGCCCCTCTCAAGGTGATTTCCCATACCAATGTAGGGTCGAACAAATATGCGGCCGAAGAGCAGTATGATCCAGAGGTAGTTGCATTATACGGAGAAGCGGCCTCTACTCAAGGTATGAGTATTGCCCACTACTTATCTCAGTTACAGTACTTCCCTGTGGGTGAAGTAGCATACAAATACTAGTACTACAAACCTCTCGTCAAACCTGAGGAGGTAAAGAATCTTCCAACAAAAATGCGAAGATTACATAACTGGTACATGCATGCCACAATGGCCGGGGCTAACTAGATAATTTTGAGGGTTACAAAAAAGCATTATGGAAAAGAAGTAGATGACATGATAGCCATTGAATTTATTGAACTATTTCAATTATTCAATCAAGATGCCTTGGACAAATCGATCATCAGTGCCTATTGTCTGTAAGTACTAATTCTGTAATTAATTTAGTCTCTAGATAAATCACCTCGTTTATTGCATGTATATAATCATATATAATATGCAGAATGAAGATTCTCGAATGCAGTAGAGGACAAATCTATGACATTGGATTCGTTGATCCCTACTGGGTTCATCAAGCTAATCTTAAAACAAATCCCTCAAATACGGAGGATAATATTGTACACGCGTTAAGGTTTCAAGAAACCAGAAGGAAAATACTATTTCCTTACAACTTCGAGTGGGTGTTATTGTCTTGTATACACTTTATATTTCGCTTACTCGATATTAAGTGTATAATTGATGAGTTATGCATGCGTAGCTTTCACTATATTCTGTTAATCATTCAACCTGACAAAGGGCGGGTACTAGTCATGGACTCAAAACATAAACCCCTTGAGACGTGGAAGGACATGCAGATAATTCTCCAGCGGTAATTCTAATCATTACGACAATATATCAGCAACGTTCGTGAATTTTATGATATCAAGTAATTAATAACTTATTTTATTCGTTTTCTTCGTCAGACAGCGCTTGGAAATGGTTCACCAAGAAGGCTAGGGGTGTTTGGAAAAAGGAGCTTACATTTAAACCACTAGATGTAAGCACCACTAGCTATATCCGTGCATCTCTTTAATTCTAGTTTTGATACCGTTATTATCATGCTTGATTATTATTTTGATTAAAACTCTATTCTCGTAAAGTGCCTGACGCAGGGACCAGGGAACAATTTATGTGGATACTATATTTGCGAGTTCATCCGTCAGATGTGCTGTGAGAAGGGCAAAAATTTAGAGCAACTTAACGTACGTATTTCTATATTTTTTTTATTACCATCAAATTGTATTTAGTTTCATTCATATAGGTTGACTCCTTTTTTAAATCAGCTCGAACGTCTACGGGACGGTCTTCTGCCAAAGGATCGCTAACGAGCAATTCAGGAGTAATTGGCGGAATTTTTGGATGCAGAAGTCCTAAACCCAAAAGGAAAATACTACGCGGGTATATAGGCAATAGGGATTGTACAAGGAGATTATTTTGTATGTACATATATGTTCGAAACCCGTGTATCGAATGTAATACGTTCGACACTTTGATCTCTTTTGTCATGATGATGTTGTGTAATATAATGTTTCCTTCAGTGATGAGTAAAAACACAAAATAAAAAAAAACAATATCAATAAATTCTCTGCCGCGGCACAAAAAGTGGATCTGTTTCTACTAGTGGCGTCTTAAATCTCTACAACACTATTTATCTTTCCGTTTTATCTCTGCAAGTTCAGTTGTGTGTGTTCAAAATCAACCACGCTTCCTTCTGTTAAATATACGTAAGCACCACCGGAGTGGCCAGCTCCTTTCTCCTCAACTATCACTAGTGGAAACGAGGTCTTTTGTTGATCCCGAAAAGGGGCTTTAACACCGGTTCTTCTACGAACCAGTGTTAAAGGGGGGGCGTACCAGCGTGGCCCCTGCGGCATTAAAGGAGCCCCCTTTAACACCGGTTCGTGCCACGAACCGGTGTTAAAGGTCCCTGCACCAGTGGCCCGCGCACCCCCCCTTTAACACCGGTTCGTGGCATGAACCGGTGTTAAAGGGGGGGGGCTATATAAGACACCACCCCAGCCCACACACACCCCACTCTTCCATTCTTTCACATTTTGGAGCCTAGCAAGAGGGTGTGAAGAGTGCTAGTTTGTGTTTTTTTCATATGCACTAGAGGTGTTCGGTGAAATGCCCGAGAGCTCAAAATAAGCTTTCTTGTTGCTCTTTCCGTCTCGGTCGAGGTCGGCAACTATAGTTTCATATGTCATTGATGTACTATATATATAAATGGTCATCTCCCTATTATTTTTTGATATATACTACATATTAATGCAGATGAATCGGCAATGGATGTACGGTGACCGCCGCACTTCCGAGTACATTATGGGCCTCCAAAATTTCATCGTTGTGGCTAATGCAAACCGTGGTCACAATGGTTTTATGTGCTGTCCGTGTGTTCACTATCAGAACAAGAAAGACTACTCAAATACCAGAACCATTCACGCCCACCTGCTTCGATCCGGTTTCATGCCCAGCTATAATTGTTGGACCAAGCACGGAGAAAAAGGGGTTGTGATGGAAGACAACGAAGAAGAAGAGGATGATGAAAACTATCATAATATGTATCCTGAATATGATGATAATGCAACGGAGGTAGATAATGAAGATCAAGAGGGAGCAGATGGGCCCGCTGATGACGATCTTGGTCGGGCCATTACTGATGCAAAGGAATAATGTGAAACTGAAAAGGAGAAGGAGAAGCTGGAGCAGATGTTAAAGGATCACAAAACATTGTTGTATCCAACTTGCGAAGATGGCCACAAAAAGCTAGGTGCCACACTGGATTTGCTGCAATGGAAGGCAGAGAATGGTGTGACTGACAGCGCATTTTCAAAGTTGTTGGTAAAAATGAAGAATCTTCTTCCAAGAAATAATGAGTTGCCTGACAGTACATACCAAGCAAAGAAGGTTGTCTGCCCTCTAGGATTAGACGTGCAGAAGATACATGCCTGCATTAATGACTGCATCCTCTACCGCGGTGAGCAGAGCTGCAGTCACAGCACCTGGCCTGTGACCCTATGTATCTATAACCTTCCTCCTTGGTTGTGTATGAAGAGGAAGTTCATTATGATGCCAGTGCTCATTCAAGGCCCGAGGCAACCCGGCAACGACATTGATGTGTACCTAAGGCCATTAGTTGAAGAACTTTTACAGCTGTGGGCCAAACCAGGTGTACGTATGTGGGATGAGCACAAAGGGGAGCCATTTGACCTACGAGCATTGCTTTTCGTAACCATCAATGATTGGCCTGCTCTTAGTAACATTTCAGGGCAGACAAACAAGGGATACAATGCATGCACACACTGTTTAGATGATACTGAAAGTGTATATTTGGATAAATGTAAGAAGGTTGTGTACCTAGGGTATCGCCGATTTCTTCCGAACCTGCATCCTGTAAGAAAGAAAGGCAAGCATTTCAAACGTCTGGCAGAACCTCGGAGGAAGCCTGTCCTCCGTACCGGTGAGGAGGTATTTGGTATGGTCAAGGACCTAGAAGTAATCTTTGGAAAAGGTCCTGGCAGTCTATCTGTTCCGAATGACGATGCCGGACACGCGCCCATGTGGAAGAAGCAATCTATATTTTGGGACCTACCCTATTGGAAAGTCTTAGAGGTCCGCTCTTCAATCGACGTGATGCACGTGACGAAGAATGTTTGCGTGAACCTGCTAGGCTTTCTAGGAGTGTATGGGAAGACAAAAGATACACCGGAAGCACGACAGGACCAGCAATGTCTGAAGGCCCCTGAAGAGCCTATGCATCCTGAGAACGAGAAGGGTAAACGATGCCACTTAACTCCTGCCAGCTACGCTCTTACCAAAGCAGAGAAGGAAATCTTTTTTGAATGTCTGAGCAGTATCAAGGTCCCGTCTGGCTTCTCGTCGAATATAAAGGGAATAATAAATATGGCAGAGAAAAAATTCCAAAACCTGAAGTCTCATGACTGCCACGTGATTATGACACAATTTCTTCCGATTGCATTGAGGGGGCTTCTACCTGAAAATGTTCGAGTACCCATTGTGAAGCTATGTGCATTCCTCAATGCAATATCTCAGAAGGTAATCGATCCAGAAAGCCTACTAGGGTTACAAATAGATGTGGCCCAATGTCTTGTCAGCTTTGAGTTGGTGTTCCCACCATCCTTCTTCAATATTATGACGCATCTCCTGGTTCACCTAGTAGAAGAGATTGCCATTCTCGGTCCTGTATTTCTACACAATATGTTCCCCTTTGAGAGGTACATGGGAGTCTTAAAGAAATATGTTCATAAACGTTCTAGGCCAGAAGGAAGCATCTCCAAGGGCTATGTAACAGAGGAGGTCATTGAGTTCTGTGTTGATTTTATTCCTGACCTTAAGGCGATTGGTGTTCCAGAATCACGACATGAGGGGAGACTGCATGGAAAAGGCACCCTAGGATGTAAAGCAATGATATGTAGGGACGGGCATTCTCTCAATCAAGCACACTACACGGTTTTACAAAGATCTATCTTGGTTGCCCCGTATATCAATGAACACAAGATTTTAATATGCCTCAAACACCCGGGGCAGTCTGATGAATGGATTATAAGTGAACACATGGCGAGTTTTGGCGGCTGGCTGCAAAGACTTCTCACGAATAACACCACTGTTGGGGATCAGCTGTACTTGTTGGCCAGGACACCGTCTTCGACTGTATGTACTTTCCAAGCGTACGAGATAAATGGGAATACATTTTACACGATAGGCCAAGATAAAAAGAGCACCAACCAAAACAGTGGTGTCCGCTTCGATGCAGCAGAAGACAATGGGCAAAAGACCACGTATTATGGGTTCATAGAGGAGATATGGGAACTTGACTATGGACCTAATTTTAAGGTCCCCTTGTTTCGATGCAAATGGGTCAAGCTAACAGGAGGAGGGGTTGAGGTAGACAAGAAGTACGGAATGACAACGGTGGATCTCAACAATCTTATGAAGAACTTAGACGAACCATTCGTCCTAGCCAATGATGTGGCTCAGATTTTCTATGTGAAGGACATGTCCTCCAGACCAAAAAAAGAAAAAATATGCAAACGAATACATCATATGATGATCCAAAGCGTCACATAGTTCTTTCAGGGAAAAGAAACATCGTGGGAATCGAGGACAAGACAGACATGTCAGAAGATTATAACAAGTTTGATGAAATTCCGCCCTTCACAGTGAAAACTGACCCAAGCATTCCGTTAAGTAAAGAAGATGCTCCATGGTTACGTCTGAAGTGATCATAAGGAAGGGCATATGCCAAGAAGTTCGTGCTCATATTATGTAACTCTAGTTCAAGTTTTTAATATTAATACATGTCTTGAGTGTTAGTCATGTTTTGTGGATGGACCGGGACTATGAGAAGAAGTTGTCCCGATTCGTACTTACCATTAAGATCTGATCTCCAAACGTGCGCGGTCACATATTAGGGAGTGCCTCTATGACCAGTTTCTTGGAGATGCCGGAGGACTAGGCTCCGTCGGCATCTCCCTGAAACTGGCCGTAGTGGTGTCCCTGCTCTCGAAAACCATCTTGTAGCTTTGTAACTTCTCTAACTAGATCAATACACCAGGGAGCTAACTAATTTCACATATTAGGGAGTGCCTCTATGACCAGTTTCTCGGAGATGCCGGAGGACTGGGCTCCGTCGGCATCTCCCTGAAACTGGCCGTAGTGGTGTCCCTGCCTCAAACTGGCTGGAGGACTGGACTCACAAGGATGCCTATTTATAGTACAAGCAGCTCGACATAGTGTTGACACTTACAAAATAATGTCGACACTCACCCCTATTATTAGTGCTGACTCGTGTTTTGTGCCGGATGGTGTCTACAACCGGGACTAAAGGTTCATCTTTAGTCCCGGTTGGTGTCTCCAACCGGGACTAAAGGTTCATCTTTAGTCCCGGTTGGTGACACCATCCGGGACAAGGTACACGCCGCACGACATAATGTCGACATGCACTCACCCCTATTATTAGTGCTGACTCGTGTTTTGTCCCGGTTGGTGTCTCCAACCGGGACTAAAGGTTCATCTTTAGTCCCGGTTGGTGTCTCCAACCGGGACTAAAGGTTCATCCCGCCATTTTTTCCCGCCATTTTTCTTCCCGCCATTTTTCTTCCCGCCAGTTCTTCCCTCCAGTTCTTCCCGCTAGTTCACTATATATATATGTAGGGGGTTGGCCTCCATTGTCATTGCACATCTCTAGACTCATATCTGCAACCTCATCACTCTTTCCCATGGCTTCCACCGTAGCACTAACCCCCAGGGAGGCGGAGGCGCTTTGCGCCTCGAACTACCCCTGCCCGCCGGGCTACTGTGTCCCCGTCGGCTGGATGCTGAGCGTCGGAGGCGTGCCGTTTCCTCCTGTCCCTCTAGGTGTGGCGCGCCGGATGGCCATCACGAACCACTACTACTTCGAGCTCACGCCGGAGCAGCGGAGGAATCCCAGATGGCATCCCGACTATTTCCCTACTTGGGAAGCCTTCTTCGTGGATCGGCATGAGAGGGCGCTCGCCAGGCACGAGGAGGACGGCCCACCTCCTCCTAACTTCAACGAGGCCGGCCGTCGGCTATTGTGGCGCGGTCGGACTCTCCAGAGCGTCATGGCCTATGACACTGCCGCCGACTCTAACCCCCGTCTGCGCTACCCTCAAGTCCAGCCTACGCGCTACCCTCAAGTCCAGCCCACGCGTACTCTCCAGAGGTTCAATTACGGCGACCCCGACGACGACAGCGATGACGGCGGCGGCGAGTACGACGACTACAGTGGCGAGTATTACAGGTGTAGGCAGGAGCATGACTGAATCACTCCAACATTCCGAAACAAGTTCGGCCGATTTTTACTTAATCTGGCCATGTATCTTAATTTTCAGTTCTTTTATGTATCTTAATTTTCAGTTCCAGTTCGGCCGATTGTTACTTAATCTGGCCATGTATCTTAATTTTCAGTTCTTTTATGTATCTTAATTTTCAGTTCCAGTTCGGCTTTATGTAACTGTCTCAAAATGACCTATCTCATTCGAGGTTTCTTGGCTTTCGGGTCAAATGACCAATGTTATGGCTAGAATCAAGGCATAGTTTGCAAGAGGAGTTTTCCTTTTTATCGCACCAAAAAGGCATTTTCCATTTTCTGAGCATAAAAATCGGACGGTTTTGTGAAGCAACCACCAAATGGCTAATTCAAAAAACCACCAACACATTTTTAGGTTCACAATATGCTATTTTATCAAAAACAATGCAAGTTGAGCGAGGCTTGGTGAGATTCAAGTGTATACAAAAGATGCGACATTTAAATATCCAATCAATTCAAAAATGTTAATACAAAAGATGCGGCATTAAAATATGATTTGATCTAATAAAAATCATTTTTTAGATGCTTAATATTTCTTATGTTCAAAGTTTTAGGATTTAACAATTTATTTTTGTTTGAATTGAATAATCAAAATTTATATGTAAGTGTTTTAGTTATTTTAAAAAATTTCATGTAAAGTAAATATAAAATGATTTACATGAATGGATAGATATTATTTTTCTGAAAATTATGATATATTATTCATATTTTTCTGAGTTGAAATGAAAAAGATATGAATTTTCTAAATTCATATCATATTTTTTGAATTAAAAAAGCCCCTTTAATGCATGAAATAAATGCACCCCCTTTAACACCGGTTCCTGGGGGGGCATTTATTTCGTTTCCCGCGCGCACCCCCCCTTTAACACCGGTTCGTGGCTGGAACCGGTGTTAAAGGGGGGGGTAATAAATACGCGTGCAAACGAATTCCCCCCCCTTTAACACCGGTTCCAGCCACGAACCGGTTGTTGAAGGGGGGGTATTAAATGCGCCCCTTCGCTCCTTTCTTCCCCCCAGAGCCAGATCGCGCCACTGCCGCCAGAGCCCCGAACCCCTCGCCGTCGTCCTCGCCACCGAAGCCCTCCAGCCCTCGCCGTCGCCGCCCTCGCCACCGCGTGCGCGCCACCGCCACCGCGCGCGCGCCACCGAAGCCGACGACCGCCACCGCCACCGCGCGCGCGCCACCGAAGCCGACGACCGCCACCGCCACCGTGCGTGCGCCACAGCCGACGACGACGCCGGCGCCTACAAGAACCCCGACGTCGTGGTGAGCTAGCGGACCGCGCCTGGTCGTCCCCTCTGTTTCGTGGCTGGCGCCCCCCTTTGCAGGCTGCGCTCTGCCACGTCGCTGGCCGCCTCTGTCCGCCGTTGCAGCTGCCCGTTGTCGCCGTGCTCGCCCGTTGCCTCCCCGTGCTCGCCCCCGTGCTCGCTCGTGCCTCCCCGTGCTCGCCCCCGAGCAGTTCCTCGCCGGAGCCGGCCTCCCCACGCGAGCTCTCTCGCGAGCGCGTCCACGGATTGGGGCCCTCCGAACAGATGTACCAAGATGAAATCGAACCCCTCCGAACAGATGTACCAAGATGAAATCGAACCCCTCCATTGTACTTATTAGTAGTAGCTAGGATCAAATCGGACACGAGGACAGCTTTGACGTGGTAGCTCGCGTCATCGGGTGTGGCGGGCAGGAGCGGCTACGCGAGCGCGTCCACGGATTGGGGCCAATGACAGGGAAGTGGAGGGGATGGGTCAGGGAGGCGGATTCGTCGGGGAGGCCCAGGGCCCAGGCGCGGTACGGGGACGGCCTCCCCTCTCGGCTGCGGGGGCGGCCTAGGTGGGGTGCAAGCTCCGGTGGTGGCCATGGGGTGCGAGCTCGCGATGCAGCCTAGGTGGGGTGCGAGCTCCGATGTGGCATCCCCCCTCGGTCTGGGGCCTATCTTGGGGACATCCCCTCCACATTGTATCTGTTCTGCCAAGTTGTTTTCCGTCGCTATAATGTTTGCCTCGGCCTCCTCTTTCGAACAACGCCCGTTTTAGGTAGGCCGCATCACGCTACCTCGCGCTCCCTAGGTCGCTCTCCAACGCCGCCAGCCTCCGGTCAGCCACTGTAGCTAGCCCCTCTCATATGCATCCGGGATTTCTCCGAATTAGGGTTTGGACCCCTCGGAACTCGTTTAAAATGATCAAGCATCCTTAGGGTTTTAATTTCATTTGTGTATTTTTGTATGAATAATATGTATATTTGTCTATGAATCCAAGTCCACTTGAATGTTTACACTCTTACTCTAGATAATATTATTGTTTTAGAAACTATGGATCCACTTAGTAGAAACCTTGAAGAAGAAGAAATAATGGAGAACATTATTGATGAGGACACCTCACAATATCTGAACTTGGAGGGACATGATGACGACAGCTCAAGTACTAGTCATGGAGAAGATGAAGACTCCGGTGAACGCAATTTAATGGTTACAAAGTCCGGCGAGGTATATGCATTGATTAAGCCTCTGCTGACTTCCACAAACAATCTTCTTCTACATGTATTAATTAACGCTTCTTTCTTCTTTTAGCCCTCTGGATCGACCAACCAGCAACCATCTTCTTCTACGAAAAAGAGCAAGCGAGGCGCGAGCCAGCGGTTGAAAGATCGTGCAAAGTTCATGATCGAAGCAGTCCGTGTTGATGGCAGGCCGATGGAGCCCAAGAAGGCCGCAGACAAATTTGTACGTCAGGCTGGAGTTCTTGTTAGGGACCAAATCCCAATCACAATTGAAAATTGGAATAAGCCAAAGAAGGGCGACGGTACCTTTGTCGATGACAGATCCAAAGAAATGCTTTGGAATTCGTTGTTGGTAAATTTCACCCTTCCGCCAGAGGAGGATGAAAACAACCCGGTTATAAAGGAAAAGGTCAAAGAGTGGACTCTAAAGAAGATGGCTGACGCTTTCCACAACTGGAAGACAAAATTGAACAAATTAAATCTGGCGAGACTCCAAATTTCGAAGACGCATATTATGCGAAGATAAGACCTCACTGGCCCGAATTTGAGACAAATAAAAAAAGTGCTATAGCTAAAAAGAGGTCAGAAACCAATACGCTTAATGCCCTGAAGAAGGAATATCACCAGAGGACGGGGTCAGGTGGCTACATATCTCAGAGGCCTAAGTGGGAGGAAGCTGAGAAGGCCCTGCGCGAGAGAGGGATCACACCCCAGACAGATGGGTGGGACCTACGTGCAAAGACTTGGTTCTACGGAATCGGGGCAAGGTTGGACCCAGAAACAGGATTGTGTATCTTCCCAACCATCCTTGCCAAACCCGTCACTGAACTCATCACGGCATACGAGGAAACATCCGCCAGGACCTTCCATCCCGACAGAGAGAATGACCAGCTCACACGCGCCATCGGTAAAAAAGAACACCCTGGACATGCACGAGGCACAGGGGGTATGACATGGAAGGATGGGTTTGCCGACTGGAGCGACTCTTACAGATGGCGCGGCAAAAAAGAAAAAGAGCGTGCAGAGCGGATGACACAGATAGAACATGCACTTGCGGCGCTGCAGGCGCAAGTGAATGCACAACAGAGCCATCAAGCTACCGGCCCATCTCAGCGGCACGAAGAGCCTGCATTGGAAGCTGCCCGCGGCCCAGACTCTGCGCGGTAAAGCGGTGTGGCTTCCACGGAGAACATGCAGCCCATGCTTGAAATGACGGGTCCTCGATACCCCGTGGATGAGATCACGGAGAGCGAACACGCTGAGCTGCATGTGAGATTAATGGGCTTATCCATTAAGGTGGCTGTCGGCTATGCCTTACCTCCTGTAGCTGGTGGAACTTACCACTGCCGACCGATTCCAGATGGCTATGCTATTGTCGGGGTCGATGAGGTTGTGAAGGAATATGAGGAAGCACAGCTTGACCATGCTACAGGTGAAGGGGAAACTCAACTCAAATTTGCAGTGAAAAAAACCATTCTTTGGAAGAAGGAACACATTGTGCTTCCAAATTGGAGGTCACTGGCACCCCCGCCGTCTCCGCAGCGTCAGCAGTCTGAGCCGCTTCAGCTATCTCCTGTGCGGCATCCATCTCCGGCGCGGCAGCCATCTCTGGCCCGTCAGCCATCTCCTGCGCGGCAGCCATCTCCGGCCCGTCAGCCATCTCCTGCGCGGCAGCCATCTCCGGCCCGTCAGCCATCTCCGGTGCTTCAGCCATCTCCTCAGCGTAAGTGGAAGAGCACTGCCACGAGGAGCATCAGTAGCACTGCCACAAAGAAATCCGCAGGAAACCGTACGCCAAAGAGTTCAAAAAACTACGTCCCGCAGCCTTCCGCCAAGCCATTGCTGGTTTTACCGTGGAATCGCATCGACGCGGAGACCAATAGGATCTCGGAAGAACAGGTTAAGAAATTCTTTGCACCTAGACGGGCCGAGCCAAAGGAGAAAATAGATCCGGCGGTGGTGGAGAAGTTTTACAATAATCTTTTGAAACCTGAAACCCCACTTGTGCCGGACTACGAGCGCCAGATTTTGAAGGCGGATGCAAGGCGCCGTAGGGAGACTGAAAGTAGCAGTCGTGAGGCACCCCAGAAAACAGTTCCCATGCTCGGAGAGTAGGAAAACCAATCATGTGCCCCGCTCCAAATGTTCGACACACGAGACGCTCCTCCCGTAAATGATTACGAGGCAGAGCTACAAAGAAAGGCCAATGAGATGGGGATGACTTACATTGCATACTTGAACGTCATGGGAGACAACTTGCCCAAATGCGATGCCAACCCCATACAGCCATGGAAGTATGGGAAGAATCTCGTCAAGAAAGAGGAGCTCAAGACTCTACCAACAAAGATGCGAAAATTGCACAAGTGGTACCTTCATTTCTGCAAGACGAGAAAGGTAGAATGGATCACGACGCATATAAGAGATGATATTTTCTTCTGCGGAGATGACGCGATTGACTTCAACATTCAAGACTTGCATTTTCTATTCAATCAGAAGGAACTCGACAAAGCTGCCATCAGCCTTTATTGTGTGTAAGTACTATTTCTATAATTTATATCTCATCTCATTCACTTTATTAATTGCATGTATATATATATGCTCACCATATATGTATATACTATTATGCAGGAAAAAGGTTATGGAATGCAGGAAAGGAGGCCCTTTTGACATTGGGTTCGTTGACCCAAATAGAGTTCATGAAGAAGTGGTAGAAACCAAACCCGGGCAAACAGAAGATTACTTGCTAACGTCTTTACTGAGACAACAAACCAAAAGGGAAATACTATTGCCTTACAACTTCTCGTGAGTACTGTTACCCTCTCTCTTGTACACATTCTATTTCAGCTTACTCGATGTTAAGTGTAACTGATGATGAGTTATGCGTGCGTAGGTTCCACTTTATTCTGCTAGTCATTCAACCCGACTCAGGTAAAGTCCTTGTCATGGACTCGTTACGAAAAGAAAAAGAGATATGGGCAAACTTTAGAGAGATGCTCCAGAGGTAATTTCAATCATATTATCGCACTAGATCGGCAACTTTCGTGACAATAAGTAATTAATTACTCCTTTATCCATTTTCTTTGTCGGACAGGGTTTGGAAAAGGTTCACGGGCAGGGCCGTGGGTGAATGGTCAGAAGAACTAAAATTTGTAGACCAAAATGTAAGTAATACTAGCTAGCTTCCAATTCCATTATATCATGCTTTATTGATTATTATTTTGATTGAACTCTCTATTCTCGTAAAGTGCGCGCATCAGGGACACGGCAATAACTTATGTGGGTACTATGTTTGCGAATTCATTCGCAACACGATATGTGCGACGGGCCAAGCCGCACTAGAACAACTTAGAGTAAGTAAACAAAGTCCACAACATTATTTTATTACCATCAATTGTGTTGAGTTTTATTCTTATATATATATATATATATTGACGGCCCATTCTTCATATATATTCAGATCGAATGGATGCGGGACCAACTCCTACCATTTGAACGCATACGAGCCATTCAAGAGGAATTGGCGGGGTTCATACTTGATGAGGTCGTCACGCCTGGCGGAGAACTCTTTAGATATCCACCAAAATGAACGATGACGATGTATGTGCCGATGACGATGTTTGTGTATAATAATAGTTGCTTAATTATTCATGTACTCGTATGTACCAATGACGATTTATGTGTATACCGCTCCCGATCGATTCCCCCTCGCTCCCCCCCCTCCCGCAGAAATAGGCCCAGAACGGGGCAGAGGCAGAAGTCTGCCGCGGCAGAGATTTAGGCCGTTTTCCTGCCGCGGCAGGAAAATGGCCTAAATCTCTGCCGCGGCAGAAGAACCTTTAACACCGGTTGCAGATACGAACCGGTGTTAAAGGGGGGGCCTGAGGCCTGCGGCAGCCCCACGTGCGCCACCCTTTAACACCGGTTCGTATAAGAACCGGTGTTAAAGGCCCCCCTCTAACACCGAACCCTCAACAGCGGTTGGGGAACCGCTGTTAGAGGGCCCTCCCAACCGGAGTTAAAGGGGGCGCTCTGCACTAGTGTATCCTAAGATCAATTCCCCACATCTTCCCAAATAATACGTCCCCTTCTTTATCCTAAGATCAATTCCTCACATCTTCCCAAATAATGCGTCCCCTTCTTTTTGTTTTGTTCTCTGAATAACATTCAGACTTCACACCAGATGGATCCTAACGTAGCCCGTCCTTCCCTTTCTTTTATTACTTATTACTATGCCAATCTATATGAATTCATATATTATGATATATAGCTCCTATTGCAAAGTATAATATACAAAAGTTTCTAAGAAAAGTGCACTAAATATTAATATGTCTTTCTCGTTACTGTTTGCATCATACAATATACTTATTGCATATTAATTGAACATGTTTGCACACATATTGTGGGTGTTTGGGGCTATTTTGATGACTCACCTAATAATTAAATATGGAGACTATATTCGGGCTCTTCCAGTCTTATATTAGATTTATTTAAATTTGTGTAGAGAATCGATTACATAATTTTGCTTGTTAAGATAACATTTAAATTGCGGGGTATCTAAATAACTTGAACCACTTAAATATTTGTCGGGACCTCGGTTCCGCTAATATCGCCAGATTGCATCGCATCTTTGCCATGTCATACATCATACATGCATCATGCCCGATCTTCTGCCGTAGTATTAAATAGTGCATTCGGTGTTTCTTCTAGTGCTTTGCTTCTCCACGGATTAGGCTGATGAGTGGATGCGAGTGTCGACCCGATCTTCGGATGAACCTTTAGCAATGTTTTCCAGGCAAGCATTCTCCCTCTTTCTACCTATTTTACATTTCTAGTATTTATTTCCTCCTGTTGATCTATTGGTATCTGTGTTGCGATGCTATAGATTTCGTACTCCTTTATACTTCCCTGCATCTACTATAGATTATGTAAGCCAATTCCCCACTCATCTACTATTGAGGTACACTCTCTCCAGCACTTTGATGAAGGTGATATTCCTTATGGTAAGCCTCCTGATCAATGTTTAGAGAAACTTGACACATTTATTGTTAAGCAATGGTATTATAATAAACAAGTTCAGAATCATTTATTGGAAAACTCTAGAGCTATCCATGAGTTGAAAGATATTGTGGAAAGAACTTCTAATGATATTAAAATGCTTTGTAAACACTTTCAAATGGTTCAAACTCAACTTGATCAACTTGCTAAGGTGCAAAAGGATATGCTAGTTAATGCTTCAGGAGATAAACATGCTTATGGAATTAGAACTAGGAGTGGTATAGCTACTCAAGATCCTTTATATCCTGAAGGACACCCTAAAAGAATAGAGCAGGATTCTCAACAAGGTGAAGATAGTGGTAGTCCTCGTAAGAGAAAGAAAAAGAAACATAAGAGAGTTGAGGAACCACTTGAACCTGCTGTAGATCCTAATAGTATATCTGTCTCTGATGCTGAAACTGAGAGTGGTAATGATAAAAATGAGTCTCCTGATAAGGAAGAAGGTGAGGAAGAACCTGAGAAGCACACTAAGAACACTAGGTACATAAAGGAAGATTTTATTGCTAATAAACATGGTAAAGAGAGAAAACCTTGGGTGAAGAAACCTATGCCTTTTCTAGGTAAGAACACTACAACAAGTCTTGTGAGTGGATGAAGCCTTTATTCTTGCAAATTCCTTTGACTGATGCTATTAAGTTGCCTCCTTATTCAAAGTATATGAAAGATATTGTCTCTAATAAAAGGAAGATTCCTAATGAGGAGATTTTTACTCTACTTGCTAATTATTCCTGCAATGGTAAGGTTCCAAAGAAACTTGGTGATCTAGGTATACCAACTATTCCTTACTCCATTAAGAATAATTATGTTAGAACTGCTTTATGTGATTTTGGAGCTGGAGTTAGTGTTATGTCTTTTTCTCTCTATAAGAGACTCCAGCTAGAAAAGTTGATACCAACTCCTATTTGTTTGCAAATGGCTGATAAGTCAACTACTATTCTTGTTGGTATATGTGAGGATGTTCCTGTTCAAGTTGCTCAAAATTGCATGGTCTTAACTGATTTTGTTGTGCTTGAAATGCCTGAAGATGATAATATGTCTATTATTCTTGGGAGACCTTTTCTTAATACTGCAGGTGCTGTCATCAATTGCAATCAAGGAAAAGTAACATTCAATATTAATGACAAAGAGCACACTGTCTATTTCCCCAAGAAGGTTGTTAAGAGCTATTGCCTGAATTCCATTGAAAATATTGAGAGCATCAAGGTTGGAGAAATATATTGTCCCATTCCACAAGAAAATTTTGAAACTATTATGATTAGGACAATTGCTATGAAGTATGAGGTAACATAATCACCTTGTGGAATGCAAAGTTTTCCTTCATTTAAGATTGTTTTGGTAACAAGACTTGATCAACCTTGTTAACAAAAGGATTTTAATGAAAAAAATAATGTTTCCACTATGGTTATACTTGCTTTCTTTTTCCTTTGTCCTTCCTAGTCTTTGCTTTAGCTTTAGTTTTCTAGTTGTTTGCTTGTTTGAGTTTCTTAGAGCTCCTGTAGTTTGGCTTTTGGTTTGCTTTTGCTTCTTCTGAAAAACTATTTCTACGAGAAAATCAATTTACATACCCTGAAAATTGGCCAAAAATAAAGTTTCCCAAAAAATCCCAGAAAATTCAAAAAAAATTCGTAGAAAAAAGGGGCAGAGTGGCACCTGAGGTGACCCAGAGGGCCACCCCAGGCCACCAGACCCCTGGTAGGCGCGGCCTACCAGGTGGCGGTGCTTGGGGGTGGTCTAGCCCACCTGGGCCCCTCCAGGCTGCCTCCTCAAAGCCACCTTCTTTCTCTCTCCCGAAAAACACCGAAAAACTTGCTCAAGCTCGTGTTGTTGTTGTTCTTGCTCGCGATTTTCGATCTCCTTGTTCATCCCATCTCAAGTGCTGATTTTTGGAGGGATTGCTCCTTGGTATGTGTCTCCTCCACTTATCCAATTAGATTTGTGATTGGTTGATTGTATCTTGAGTATTTTTCTGCTATAGGTGACAGGTTGTTTGAGCTTGCATGCTTGTTATATGCTTAGAAACTTTGTTTTGATGCATGTGTAGTCCTCTAGCAAGTTCCTATAGTAGTTGCTCATCATTTATCAACTTAGAAATCACTTGGTTTGATGGTTGTTTAAAATTTCAGAATAGGGAAGTCATGGACCACCACACTTTTGGTGACATATTTGAGAGTGATGCACCTAGAAGGGCAAGGCTTCCAAGGTCATCTACCAGTACTAGACCCTCATACAATGAGGATCTCATCACTCCGCGATTTGGTGACGAGGGAGACGAAGGGGATGCGCACCCCTTCGCCTTTCCTTGTCAAACCTTCTTGCAAGATGCTGGGATTCTTAATAATTTTATGACTTTGGTGCAGAGGGCTGGACTAACAAGTTACATGCAGGATGAGAGTGCACAATATGCTTTGCTTACTAAAACATTTGTGGAGAGTTTCTCCTTTACTAATAGTATATTTACGCCTTTTGTGTCCTTCAAGATTTATGGCAGGGCTCATTCTATGACATTGAAGAAATTTTACAAGGCCCTGTGACTTGGTACAACTAGGTCATCAAAGAAGATTACAGCTCTGCCTGCTGATATGTTAGAGCTTTACCGAGGAATAACCAATGATGATGACCGTAGAGCTCAGCGAGGGAAGATAAAGAACATCCAACATCCAGCCATCTGGTATTTTGCCTACTATCTAGCCACCAGTGTTCTTGGTAGGGAGAACACTAGTAATATCTCCAACTATCATCTGGCCTTCTTAGCTACTGCGTTGAACAATGAGGACAAGTATAATCTTGGTTCTCTCATTGCTCGTCGTCTAGATGCTAAGGGACCCATTTATGGGGGAATTATTGCTACTCGTGTTGTTGCTGCCTTGGACATTGTTGTTGATCCACATGATACAGTTTTGGCTTCTTAGAGGCTTGATCTTGCTGCCATGGAGGCACACCACTTTGTCACCACTAGCTCTACTCTTGAGAACTTGGTTTATAGAATGTTGTTTACTGACGGGGAAGAGAGAGAGATCCCTCTACCCCAAACCACTTTGTTCAGTATTTCTCAGGGACCTTGGTCACGCTCGAAGGCGGAAATGGACGACAACCTGCATTCTCTTAACTTCCATGGGCACTATTAGGAGGAAGCACCATCATACGACCCCCCTGCGTATTACATAGGGGAGGCCTCGAGCTCGTACCAGGGCGAGGGAGATTCCTCGACATACTACGGAGGTGCATCTACTTGGGCACCATGGGATTGAGCTCCACTTAGGCCAAAATCCTAAGCTTGGGGGGAGGTATACTGACATCACACTCATATATATATCATGTTCGGTCGGTTCTTTGTATATCCATTATTTCGCTTTCTTTTTGGTTTTTGTTGCTTCTTTCTAAAAACCCAAAAACACCAAAAATATTTTCATTCTTTCTCTTGGTTTGTTTCTTTGTTTTGGTTTTCCTTAAAAGAAAAATCCAAAAATATTTTGCTTTGTTTGGTTTTCTTTGTTTTTGTTTGGTTTGTCTTTGTTTGCTTGTTTCTAAAAAATCGAAAACACCAAAAATATTTTTTGTTCTTCTTTGGTTTTGTGAGTTCTTTGCAGGATTCACCCGTCCTCAGTGGTTTGTGGTTTCATTATAATTATTTAAGTCACACAAGTGAAGGGCAATAATGAAGATTAAGACAACTCGAGGTGTGGTAAGAGGCTATAACGAACTCTATTTGTTTCATTTTTCTACATATACTCATCATTGTGAGCATGCTTAGCCTGTTTGTGCAAGGTGTATGTCATTATGGATGCTTAGTAGTTATTGCTTGTCTATGATTAGCTCTAGCTTGCTAATAGTTTGTAGCATGTCATAGGAATGTTTGCTTGCATTGTTTTATTCATACTTTGGTATGATATTGTGGTATCCTCCTCTGATTGTTCATGTGAATTGACTTGGCACATGCTCAATCATGCATATGACTAATCAATAGTCAGTAAGCCTTGATGATTTATGTTGCGTTAGAGTTCTTGTATCACTTTCATGCCATAGTTAGTCTTGTTTTGTTGCAAGCATGATTATGACAGCTATTGATCTCTCGTTTGTCGCTCCCTCTCTATTGCTAGCCTTCACTTGCATAGAGTACGTGCTGTACATGTGCTTCCAACTCCCCAAAACCAATATTGCCAGATGTGTCCACCATACCTACCTATTAGCATCATTTGCTATTTCAGTGCATATTCTATATGCCGTGTTTTCTTCCAAAATAAAATGTTTGTCTATTTTGAGAAAGTTAGTTAGTAAAGCTCTCATGAACTTGATGGCACACTTTATTCCTTGCGCTTAATAATCCTGAACCATTGTGACTAGTCCATGAAAGTCATATGCTTTCTAATTATATACTGGGAGTCAGCAGAACCGCGCTGTCACGGGGAACACTTTCAACACTTTTTGGATATCTCATCCAATTGTTTCCTTGCCCTTTTTTACGGATGTCGACGATGTGAAATAAAAGGGGAAGTTGTTAGTTCATGGAGTTTATACATTGTGATAGAGAAACGCCTAGGCCGCTAGCCTAAGGCATGCTTAATCATGGTGGAAACTTGCAGCATCACTATAATGAGCATCTATGAAGCTTCCTCAATAAAAAGCTATGCATATGGTAAATAAAAAGATTGTTGAGATGCTCATTGTTGAGATGGGAAAGCTCATGTACCATGTGCAAGGGGTACCCCGTTGGCGGTTCTCGATGATATGCATGTATTTACAATGACAAGAACTTTCAGGTGACCAAAGTTGAGTAGCATGTGGAGCGACCCTCGTACTCAAGTGTAGCACCCCGGGTAAAACCACTACTAGAAACCGATTGATTGTTTACTACTTTGTGCATTATCCGGCATCATGCATCTGTTAAACTAAAAACTATTTCTCTAAAAGCCTCTCTTTGTTTTCTAAAATACCCCATCTCTTTATTCAAATCAAAATCTGGCCTATCCGGATATTTTATTTTGTCTACAACGTAGTTGCAACTGTTTTAATTTAAACAAAACAAAATAAATATATTATAATATAAAAACCCTATTTTATAAATCCCGGAGGAGACTGCCGCCTGCCTGGCCCAACGGCCCAGCTAGCAGCAGTCTACAACCCCGATAGGCCCAAAATCCAAACCCTAGACCAATCTCCCCCCCCCCCCGCCAAACCCTAATCCTCAGATCCCACCCAAACCTCCCAGCCGCCACCCACCTACCTACCACCAACCCGGTCAACCGCCCTACCCCACTAGCGCCCCACTCCCTCGCTCCCGACCCCACCTGGCGTCTCACGATCCCCCACCCCGTCTCGCGATCCCCACCTGTCGCCCCGCTCCTCTCACCCTCCTGCTCGCTCGCCTCTCTCCCCTGGCGCCACCCCTGCCTCCCTCCTCTGCAACCACCCCGCGCCACTGCCGCCTGCAAGCTAACCGCCGCCAAGGCCCCTCCTCGCCGCTCCCGTGTGAGCTCGACGACACGTCAGCCTCACCCCCCCCCCCCACAGCGCCCCCGTCTGTGATCCCTCCTCGGCCGACCTCGCCCGCTGTCTGCACGATGCCCCGCCTCCGCCCCTGCAGCATCGCGAGCCGCACCCCTCTTCCCCGGCTATGGAGCACCTGCCGCCGAGCCTCCCCTATGCGCCTGCCGCCGGCTCGCCGGAGAGCTCGACCCGGTCATGCGGCTCCGCCCCTGGCCGCCCTACATCATGCTCCTCCGGCCGCGACCCCGCCCGACCGCCTCTGCGACCTCCTCTGACCCCACGGACTTCCTCCTCCTCGCCGCGGCAGGCCCAGTCCCCGAGCCGCCGGTGTCCCCCTCGCCTCTCTGCGCCTCCCCGCGGCCGCCCGCGTGAGTCCCTCGATGCCGGCCTCCTCGCCTCCTGCGCAGAGCCCGTCGCCGGCTTCCCCGACCTGAGCACTTCGCCGTCCCTCCTTCCTCGCCAGCGGCACTGCACGTCTGCAACGCTGCTCGCGCGAACCCTCCTCGTCTGCCCTGCTCCTCCCCGGTGCCTGGGTCTCGTCTGCCACCCCGTGCTGCACCCTTCTATCCTGGCCACGGTGACCCGACGCTTAACTGCGACCTACCGGCGGCCTGCCCTTGTTCTCCTATCGAGTTGGAGCGGGCACTTTGGCTAGTCGTACATCACGCCGGTTCCAGCATCTCTGCGTACATATCCCTTGTTGCGTTTTGCCGATGTGCTGCTACCCAATATCGAGGCCAAAGAGATGTGGTGTTGCCTCTGTATATTTTGCGTTAAGGGGCTTCCCAAGAACTGTCTGATGGTGGAACGATGTGGTGGTGGCACGACGGTTGCGCAACGCACACCAAGAAATCCAGAACATATCGATGACAAGATCGACCCTGACGGACGAAGTTTGACAGCGACAAAAGGCAGAGCGACAAGTACCCCCTCATGGATTCGATGTCTCCGAACCCTAGGCACGCCAAGATCTCCTTCTCGGACCCGAAGGCCTCGACGCCCCGATTCAAAGCCCGAACCTTTCTAGCCCCAAGACCTTCGCACCTTCGCCCCGATGTGTGATCCCTTTCCTGATATCAACATATTTTACAATATCTAATATATATTTGTTGCACATTAAATTGTACATGCTTGCATACATATTTTGTGGGTTCGGGTTGTATAGTCGATTCACCTCATAATTAAATATGGAGGTCATATGCGCGCTTTTCTAGACTTATATTGGCCCCATTTAAATTTGTGTAGTGAACCGAGGATATAATTTTGCATTGTTAAGACAACATTTAAAATGCGGGTATCTAAACAACTTGAACCTATTAAATAATTGTCGGGATCCCGGTTCCGCTTAATATGGCCTAATTGCATCGCACCTTTGACATGTCATACATCATACATGCATCATGCCCGATCTTCTGCCATAGTATTAAGTATTGCATCTGGTGTTTCTGCTAGTGCTTTGCTTCTTCACGGATTAAACCGATGAGTTGATGTGAGTGTCGACCCGATCTTCGGATGAAACTTCGGCAATGTTTTTCAGGCGAGCATTCTCCCCTTTCTACCTATTTTACCTTCCTAGTCTTTATTTCCTCCTGTTGATCTATTGCTATCTGTGTTGCGATGCTCTAGTTTTCGTACCCGTGATATCTCTTGCAGCCTTATATTGCCTTGGACACATCCTATTACCTGTTGTTTGGTAGATAGTCGGCCTTGCGGGTCGTAGTTTCTTGCTCAAGTGCTGTTGCGTGTAGTGAAGTACCATAGTTGTTGGAAGACTGCCATATGGTTTATGTTGGAGTTGATCATGACTTTAATTACCGTTTAATAACTAAAATTGAAGTAAGTAAATAATGCAGAGGCACAGGTGGGCAATAGATGTTATTTGGTTTTTAACCGTCCACTTGTGTCCCGTAGGAGCCCGGGTACTTGATACATGTTCTTTGAACATTCGCACTATCCGCATGTGGGACCATGAATTCCCCTAGCCAGAGCTTGAGTCATATTTATTTCTTGGGGCCACAAAGTAGTTTGGGGTTTTATTACTATCATGTACTTATGCCATGCTTTACTGCTTTATTTACGATTGCGCGTGGAGCGCCTGTACTGTTTAGGAACAAATGTGGAATGTTTTCGCGGTATCGACAAGCCCAGTCACACTTTCGGGTTCCCAGTCGTTTACAGCCATTGGCACAAACCTCTGGGTCCGTCTCGGAGCCGGCCAACTTCGTCGCGGGTAGCTTGGTGGGGTGGCCCCCTGAAATTTATATGAATCTTGCAATTGCTCTGTCGTGATGCCTCTTTGGGTTTTTATTTTGTTTTTCCCGAGGTTGATCGTGCGTGTGTTGCTATTTGTGCCCCCCTGCAGGGTAAAATTTTCTGAAAGCCGTGTCCACGGTTATGGACGACTTGGAGCACAGTATCTCGATCATAGACAACTATAACTAAAGTAGTGCTATAAATTTGACTTTATCATGACTAGTAATCAGCTTCACTATAATGGAATGGCTAAATAAAAGTGCCAACAATTGCTGGTTTGGATTGTCACCTGTTACCATTGTATCTTACTAGTAAGTATTGCAACTACAACGGAATGGCTAAATAAAAGTACCAACAACTGCTGGGTTTTGGGATGCCTCATGCTATATGTATCTGACTAGTAAGTACTACAACTACAATGGAATGGTTAACTAAAACTGCCCACTGCTTATTATATCAGGATGACTCATGCTATCTATATCTAACTAGTAATTGCCGCAACTATAACGAAATGAATAAAACTGCCAACTGTGTGAGTTCCTCGGTTGACTTCCTCGTTTGGACTCGAGTGGGAAATACCAGGATGGGTATGCTTGATGATAGTTTTAGGTTGGATCCGAATAGGTCTTTCTTATCCCTATCTGATAGCCGCCAGTTATATTGAGTCTCTATAGGTTGTTTAGTGCATGCTGCGCTGCCGCCTCAGTCCACCATACCTATGTAGGCGAGGACCGCCGAATTCTGGCCTCAGTACTGACCTCTCTCCTTTTTCCTTTGCCCCTTGTCGGCACCCCTTTTGTTTAAGCAGGTTTTGAGATCGACGTCGTTAGCAGGGTTACCCTTCCGGCTTGGCCTGGGCAGGGTTATGGACGCCATTGGTTATTCTTCAGGGCTCTTAGCCCAATTTGCATCTTGTTCGTACTTGGACGCTGTATCGTTTTAAAGGTGATTTGGATCTTTGTATTGTATATCCGTATTCTTGACTCTTTGAGTCATTGTTATATATATATATCTGTTTTGTGGGTTCCATCGTGGACTATTGTGTAATGGCATTACTTCGTTTTCCACCCGCACGAAAGTGCCTGGTGGGCACCTTTGAATCGTTTCTATGCGGGTTTGGCGGGAATCGCCGAAACATGCATAGGGTCGATTCTGAGGGTGTTACATCAAGGGACTTGAGATTTCTAGTCTATGGTCTGTCAAGCATATGATTCAGAGTGGACCTCACTTTTACCTTAACCACATGAAGATGACTATGATAGGGGCAATGAGAGCTCAAAGCTAATGAGTACCTTCCTTTCAGCATTGGGAAGCCTTTCAAACCTTCACAAAACCGTTTTCACAACCTTGTTGAGTCACCACTTATTCCATGAGAACCTTCTTGAGAGCATAGTTGTCATTCTTGTGTTTGTTCTAAAACTTGGTTAATTATGTCATGACTTTGATGCTTGTATCTCTGATATCTTTACTTCTAGTCTTCATGTGAACTTCAGAGGTGCCTTGACATTTATATTGTGCTCTTCAAACAAAGGCAAGCGAGATACCACTTTATCATACCTTATTATGAGCATTGCAATGTCGCTTATGTTTATGTTTTATGCTACTTATTATTATTGAGTTGGTTTTCTCTTCATAGCTTGCAATGACTATTGAGTAGACTTAGTTGCATACTCTTTATTATGAATTGTCTAAGCATCTACTCCTGTGCTGAGAATATTTACATCATATGAAGCAAAGTGTTCGTGAAAGTTCTTTTATCGCACTCAGTTTTTAACTGAATTGCTTGAGGACAAGCAATAAGCTAAGCTTGGGGGGGAGTTGATACGTCCAAAACGTATCTACTTTCTTGAACACTTTGCTATTGTTTCTTCTCTAAACTTGTGTGATTTGGATACAACTAACATGGACTGACGCTGTTTCAGCAGAATTACCTTGGTGTCTTGTTTTTGTGCAGAAAATGAACTATCAGGAAAAATCCCGAAAAATATGCCAAAAATTATATTTCACCAGAAGATCCACGAAGCCAGAATAAGAGACAGAGGGGAGGCCTGGGGGGCCCAGACCCACCCCAGGCGCAGGCCCACCTGACCCCGCGCCTGGTGGGGGTTTGGCCACCCCAGGCAGCTCCTCAGCCTCCCTTTGCACCTATAAGTTGTCTTTCGACCTAAAAACGGAGGGGGTTTGATAGTTTTCCAGAAAGAGTTCCGCTCTGCCGCCACCACCAGAAACCAAGATTCGTATCCAGAAACTCCGTTCTGGCACCTTGCCGGGACGGGGAATTTGGAGAGGATCATCGCCATCGTCATCACCAACGCATCTCCATCAACCACCGATGTTTCCCTCCTCCATGAGTGAGTAATCCCCGCTGTAGTCTTGGGGATGGTAGGGATTGGATGAGTTCTATCATGTAATCAAATAAGATTGTTAGGGCATATTGCCTAGTATCTCTTGTGATATTTGACTTTGTTGTAACTTGTTGTGCTTAATGCTTGTCACTAGGGCCCGAGTGTCATGTTCTCAGATCTGAACTTATTATTGAATAATTATGATAGTATTGTTTGTGATCTTATCTGCAATTTGTGTACACATATCGTTGTCTGGATCCAAAGGCCCCAAAGTAACAATAATTGGGACAATCGGAGGGGATGGCTGTGGTGTGAGGATCACATGTGTTTATGGAGTGTTAATGCTTTGCTTTGGTGCTCTATTAAAAGGAACACCTTAATTTCCAGTAGTTACCTAGAGGCCCCGCTGCCACGGGCTGGCTGGATAGAAGATGTTGTGCAAGTTCTCATTGCGAGCACGTATGACTATATTTAGAGCACATGCCTAGGATTTTTTAGTACTTGGATGCTTGTTATTATTTATCTACAATGTCCTAGATCTTGAAGTTACATGTTTAGACTCGTCCATGCAACGCCCGTCCATCCATCCCTATGCCTACCCACTCGAATCCCACTATTACCGTTACTGTTACTGTTGCTCTTGTTTCACTGTTGTTGTTGTTGTTGCCGCTGCTTTGCTTTTTCTACTACAAACTGTTGCTACTGATAAACTTCTATGAGCAAGAACTATTTCCATGTGCAGCTGAACTGACAACTTAGTTGTTAAGGCTTGCAAGTATTCTTTGGCTCCCCTTGTGTCGAATCAATAAATTGGGTAATACTACCCGCGAAGACTGTTGCGATCCTCTATACTTGTGGGTCATCAGCCGCTACCAACTATTGATAGAATAAGTGTGTTCGTGCCATGTCTATACGTATATAAACCTATAGGGTCACATACTTAAGGGGCTAGAAGCCTAATAAGGATTAGATCCGAATTAGACCAGGCTTAGGCTACTAATGGGCTGCTAATGCAGAAGCCCACGAGGGACGCCTATATAAGAGAGGGTTGAGCGAGCTGACCAAGGTTAGACCATTTCACCCAGCCGCCACTCCTCACGCCTGTGTTGCATGCACGGACCTAGCAGTCCGACGTATGACGCTTCCAACCTGTACGTGTGGATACCTCGGAGGTGCTGCATCTGTAGCATTTGGAAGAGCCGCGCAAAGGGGAGCTGCTCGTGGAACGAGGATGAGGAGGAGACGTAGAAAATCTACACTGCCTCGATGCGCTTCATCAAGTTCCGCAACTGCGCGTCTAGTGGTAATCCCATGATCTATGACAACCGTAATCCTGGTTTACGCGGTAGAAAATTTTGTTTTGCGCTAGTGTAGCCTACCCGTATCCCTTCAGACTCACCTAATAATTAAATATGGAGACTATATTCGGGCTTTTCTAGTCTTATATTAGCTTTATTTAAATTTGTGTAGCGAACCGATTACATAATTTTGCCTTGTTAAGACAATATTTAAATTGCGGGGTATCTAAATAACTTGAACCACTTAAATATTTGTCGGGACCCCGGTTCCGCTAATATCGCCTGATTGCATCACATCTTTGCCATGTCATACATCATACCTGCATCATGCCCGATCTTCTGCCGTAGTATTAAATAGTGAATCCGGTGTTTCTTCTAGTGCTTTGCTTCTTCACGGATTAGGCCGATGAGTGGATACGAGTGCCGACCCGATCTTCGGATGAACCTTTGATAATGTTTTCCAGGCGAGCATTATCCCTCTTTCTACCTATTTTACATTTCTAGTCTTTATTTCCTCCTATTGATCTATTGCTATCTGTGTTGCGATGCTATAGATTTTGTACTCATTTATACTTCCATTCCGTTGTAGTTGTAGTCCTTTATATTGCCATGGACACCTCCTATTACCTGTTGTTTGGTAGATAGTCGGCCTTGCAAGTCGTAGTCGCTTGCTCAGGTGCTGCTTCATGTTGTCGATGTTCCATCGTTGTTGGGTGGTTGGCACATGCTTAATGGTGAAGATGATCATGGATTTAATTACCGTTTAATAACTAAACTTGAAAGTAGGTAAATAATGCAGAGGCACCAGTAGGTAATAGACAATATTTGGTTTTTAACCGTTCACTGGTGTCCCGTAGAACCTTGAGTTCTTGACACCTGTTCCGAGATCGAGCGCGCTAACCATAGGTGGGGTGTGTGGGCACCCCCATCGATTTAGTACCTGAGCTCAAAGTACTGTACCGGGAGCCGCAAACTAGTTTGCAGCATTATTAATATACTGTACTTATGACATGCTTTACTGCTTTATTTACTATTACGCATGGAGTGCCTGTACTGTTTAGGAACAAATGTGGAATGTTTTCACGGTATCAACAATACTAGTCACACTTTCGGGTTCCCAGTCGCTTACAGCCATTGGCACAAACCTCTGGGTCCATTCCGGAGTCGGCCGACTTTGTTGCGGGTAGCTTAGTGGGGTGGCCCCCATGTTCTTGCTTTGGGTCTGGGAAACATCGTGTATGAAGACCTGTCGACATACCATTGGGTGTATGTTTTGTGATCTTGTACCTACCTGATATGACAAAAAGGGTGTAGGTGCGTGTGGAAACTTTGGTGCGCCCCTGCAGGGTTAAACCTTTTCAAAAATCCGTGTTCGCGGTTATGGACGACTTGGAGCACAGTTCTCGATCATAGACAATTATAACTAAAGTTTACTATTATAATATGACTTGTATCTGATATGACTAGTAAGTTGGATAACCACCATAGAAAGAATGAATAAAACTGCCAATTGTGTGCGTTCCTCGGTTTGACTTCCTCGTTTGGTCTCGAGGGGTTAAATACCAGAATGGGTATGTTTGGTGTTAGTATCAGGTTGGACCCGATTAGGTATGTCTTATCTCTCTCTGATAGCCGCCAGTTGTATCGAGTCGTTCTAGGTTGTTTAGTGCATGCTGCGCTGCTGCTTCAGTCCACCATACCTATGTAGGCGAGGACCGCCAAATTCTAAGACTTGTCGTGTACTGGCCTCACTACTGACCGCTCTCTTTTTCCTTTGCCCTTTGTCGGCGTCCCTTTTGTTTAGCAGGGTTACCCTTTCGGCTTGGCCTGGGCCAGGGTTATGGACGCCATTGGTTATTCTACAGGGCTCTTAGCCCAATTTGCATCTTGTCCATACTCGGACGTTGTATCATTTTCAAAGGTGATTTGGATATTTGTATTGTATATATGTATTCTTAAATCATGGAGCGTTGTTTTATATATCTATTATGTGGGTTCCATTGTGAACTATTGTGTAATGATATTACTTTGTTTTCCACCCGCACGAAAGTGCCTGGTGGGCACCTTTGAATCGTTTCTATGCGGGTTTGGTGGGAATCGCTAAAACTTGCATAGGGCCGATCCGAGGGTGTTACAATTCATTTGATTATTTTTCCTTTTTTTGGTTTGGTAGACATGTCCTTCACATAGAAAACCAGCGCCACCTCATTGGCTAGGATGAATGGTTTGTCCGTGTATCCAAGATTGTTGAGATTCACTGCTGTCATTCCGTATTTCGTGTCTACCTCAACCCCTCCTCCTATTAGCTTGACCCATTTGCACCGAAACAAAGGGACCTTAAAAGAAGGTCCGTAGTCAAGTTCTCATATCTCCTCTATGTAACCATAATATGTGTCCTTTTCCCATTGTTGTTTGTTGCATCAATACAGACACCACTGTTTTAGCTGATGCTCTTTTTATCTTGGGTGATTGTGTAAAATGTATTCCCATTTATCGCATATCCTTGGAAAGTCAATACAATGGAAGATGCTGTCCTGGCCAACAAGTACAGTTGATCTCCAATAGTGGAGATATTCATGAGATGTGTTTGCAACCAAGTGGCGAATGTCATCATGTGTGCACGTGTAATCGAGTCGTCAGACTGCCCCGGGTGTTTGGAGCATAAAATATTATTGTGTTCATTGATATAAAGAGCCACCAAGGTGGAACATTGTAGAGCTGTATAGTGTACTTGCGTGAAAGAATGTCCGTCTCTACATATTATTGCTTTCTTTCCTAGCATGACTTTTCCACTAAATCTCCCCTCGTGTCGCGATTGAGGAACACCAATCGTCTTAAGGTCAGGAATAAAGTAAACAAAGAACTCAATGACCTCCTCTGTTCCATAGCCCTTGGAGATGTTTTCTTCTGGCCTAGAACGGTTATGGACATATTTCTTTAAGACTCCCATAAACCTCTCAAAGGGGAACATATTTTGTAGAAATACAGGACCAAGAATGACAATCTCTTCGACTAGGTGAACCAGGAGATGCGTCATAATATTGAAGAAGGATGGTGGGAACACTAACTCAAAACTAACAAGAAATTGGATCACATCATTCTGTTACCTTGGTAGAATTTATGGATCGATTACCTTCTAAGAAATTGCATTGAGGAATGCACAAAGCTTCACAATGGGTAGTCGAACATTTTCTGGTAGAAGCCCCCTCAATGCAATTGGAAGTAATTGCATCATAATCATGTGGTAGTCATGAGACTTCAGATTCTGGAATTTTTTCTCTCCCATATTTATTATTCTCTTTATATTCGATGAGAAGCTAGACGGGACCTTGATACTGCTCAGGCATTCATAAAAGATTTCCTTATCTTCTTTGGTAAGAGTGTAGCTGGCAGGATGACGTCCTTTATCCATCTCATTCTCTTGATGCATGTTGTGTGGATCTTTCATAGTATGTTGGTCCTGTCGTGCTTCCGGTGTATATTTTGTCTTCCCATACACTCCTAGGAAGCCCAGAAGGTTCACAAAAACATTCTTCGTCATGTTCATCACATCGATTAAAGAGCGGGCATCTAGAACTTCCCAATAGGGTATCTCCCAAAATATAGATTTCTTCTTCCGCATGGGCGTGTGTCCGACAGCGTCATTCGGAACAGATTGACCGCTAGGACCCTTTCCATATATTACTTCTAGATCCTTAACCATACCTAATATATCATCACCAATACGGTGGATAGGCTTATTTCGGCGATCTGCCTCGCCTTTGAAATGCTTGCCTTTCTTTCTTATGGGATGATTGGTCGTAAGAAATCGATGATACCCCAAGTATATAACCTTCTTACATTTATCCAAATAACACTATCAGTCTCATCTAAACAGCTCCTGCATGCATTGTATTCCTTGTTTTTCTGTCCTAATAGGTTACTAAGAGCAGGCCAATCATTGATTGTTACGAAAAGAAATGCTCGTAGGTCAAATTTCTCCTGCTTGTGCTCATTCCATGCACGTACGCCAAGGTCATGCCACAACTATAAAAGTTATTCAACTAATGGACTTAGGTACACATCAATATCGTTGTCGGGTTGCTTCGGGCCTTGGATGAGCACTGACATCATAATGAACTTACGCTTCATGTACAACCAAGGAAGAAGGTTATCGATACATAGAGTTATAGGACACGTGCTATGACTGCAGCTCTTCTCCTCAAAAGGATTCATGCCATCTGTACTTATACCAAACCTTAAGTTCCTTGGATCACTACAAAGCCCGGGTACTCTCTCTCAATTTTTCTCCACTGCGACCCATCAGCGGGGTGTCTCAACATCGAGTCTTTCTTGCGGTCTTCTTTGTGCCATTGCAACAACTTGGCATGCTCCTTGTTTCTAAAAAATTGTTTCAACCGTAGTATTATAGGAGCAAACCACATAACCTTGGCAGGAACCTTCTTCCTAGGTCACTCGCCCTCAAAATCACTAGGGTCATATCGTCTGCTCTTATACCGCAGTGCGGTATATACTGGGCATTTATCTAAATTCTCATACTCCTCACTGTGGTAGAGGATGTAGTCATTAATGCATGCATGTATCTTCTGTACCTATATTCCTAGAGGGCAGACAACCTTCTTTGCTTCGTACGTACAGACATGCAATTCATTATTCTTTGGAAGCTTCCTCTTTATTATTTTTAGTATCTTCTCAAACACCTTGTCAGATAAATCATTATCTGCCTTCCATTGCAGCAATTTCAGTGTGGTACCGAGCTTTGTGTTGTCATCTTCGCAAATTGGGTGCAATTTTTTTTGTGATCCTCTAACATGCTCTTCAACTTCAACTTCTCAGTTTCACTTTCGCATTCTATTTGTGCATCAACAATGGCCCGGTGAAGATAATCAATGAGCTCATCATCGGGCGCCTCTTCATCTTTAGCTTCACCAATTGTATCACCGTATTCTCTCTATGTATAACCGTATTCAGGAAACATATGATGATATTTGTCAACATCTTCTTCTTCTTCTTCATTGTCTTCCATCATAATCCCTCTTTCTCCGTGCTTGGTCCAACAATTGTAGCTGGGCATGAAACCGTGATAAAGCAGGTGGGTGTGAAGGGTTCTCGAGGAAGAGTAATCCCTCTAATTCCGACATTTAACACATGGACAACACATAAAACCATTACTTCGGTTTGCCTTAGCCACAACGATAAAATTATGAAGGTTCGCAGTGAACTCTCCAGTGCGTCGGTCACCGTACATCCATTGTCGGCTTATCTGCATTATATAATTAAGTTAATGAAAAACAATTACAGAACATCTAGAGAAATGACCATTGTAGATCAACACATGCATTGTATCAATGATAGATAAAAGGATTAAGGGCATGTTTGGTTGGTCTTAAATCTAGCTTTTGGAGTTTGGCTTATAAGCCATAAAAGCATCGAAATAAGTGCTTTTGGCTTTTAACTGAACATAGTAGTATGACGGTATAAGCCAAAAGACAACATAAAAAGCACCTATTTGGGTGCTTTTGTGACTTATAAGACAAAATAAAAAGCTATAAATAAGCATAACCAAACAGCCCCTAAGTTGCATGCTAACCTCGATCGAGGAGGAAAGAAAGAGGAGAAAGCTTAAGTGTGGCTCAAGCACTTGTGCATTTTATCGGGCACCTCTTATGCATAGACGGAAAAAACTAAGAAACATACACCACTTGTGATGAGAGGGGAAAAACAAACCATCTCACACAAGCATGTGGAGCTGAGTGCTATATATACAGCATGGATCATTAGTCCCGATTCCTACCAAAAACTGGGACTAAATATATGCGCCAGCGACCACGTGTGGCCAAACAATTTTAGTATCGGTTCCTGCCACGAACCGGGACTAAAGGTCCATCATGAACCGGGATAGATCGTCGCCCTGCCCCGTGCATTGTCCTGGCCTTACGAACCGGGACTAATGTGAGCCCTAGTCCCGGTTCGTGAAAGAACCGGGACTGATCGCTCGAGGTGGAATCGACAGAAGGCCTTTTTTATACTAGTGTGCTAAACATTCAAGTTGACAAGTCCCTAGCTGAAGTCCACGACTCATTAAGTTGGGACCAAGAGAAGTGAAGCGACTTGAAAGCAATGCTCCAGAAGTAATTTCAATCATTATCGCATTATATTAGCCTCTTTTGTTCATTTCCTGATATCAAGTAACTAATAACTCCTTTGTTATTTTTCTTTGCCGATCAGGTATTGGACACGGTTCAAATAGAAAATAGTAGGTCCATTCAAAGATGAGATAACTTATAAAATGGTGAAAGGTTTGCAACAGCCACTGAGGACTCATTTATGTGGATTCTACGTTTGTGAGTATATTCGCAAGTTGACCCGTGAGCGGGGAGTTGATTCATATTATATTCATAGTTTGCGGGAGAATCTCGAGCTAGAACAGCGTATACGAGCAATTCAAGAGGAATTGGCGGGATTTCTGAAAAATGAGGTCCTTGATGTAAAGGGAGAACATTATGTGGATGACGCGGAACTCAATATGCTTTAGTGATATCCATGTAATTCATATAATATATCATCAATGACCATGTAATTTCAAACATTTCCTTCCTTTTGACATGATCGAATATTGTATATGTATGCTCGCAATAGATCGAATATGCATCAACGTGTATTGTGTATGTAATAGCGTAGAATAAGTGTATGAAAACATGTTTAAAATTATAATTAAACAAAAATTTAAAAAGAAACAAAATGAAAAGGAAAACACAAAATCATGCCGCGGTAGAGGAACACACGAATCTCTACTGAGGCAGGAGAACGCCTAGTCCTAGGTGGTGTTATGGCCCGGGACTAGAGGTCCTCCTTTCCCCCGCTCCGGGTGGCTTCCACGTGATGACCTCTAGTCCCAGGTCGTAATAAATCGGGACTAGAAATAGGGGTCTTTAGTCCTGATTTTACAATCCCGGATGCGACCGGGACTAATGGACCTTACGACCTAGGACTATAGAACCTTTTTACACCAGTGAGATGTGGTAAGATCCTTGATCTGGCAATTGGGACAACTATTGGACGTACTTAATTTGGCAACTAAGCATACTTAATCTGGTAATTAGTACTCTGGCTACTACGACCTAGCTATTTTTTTGACAAAAAAGCCTAGTTAGGCTGGTCATAGTGCTAAATAACTTACTAGTAATATACACATGTTACTAGTTCATTTTACTACCTTTATAGTGGATAGTAACATGTGTGGTGTCATAAAAGTACTAATTAATTATGTTGTAGACTCCTATGGTCTTGATATGTGTGATGTTATGGTAACTAGCTAAGTTACTACAATTCTCTCTTTCTTTATTAATTATTATGACATGTCACTAATTTGCTTACTTGGCATTGCATGTATATGCATGTTACTAGCTAAGTTACTCCCACTATGACTAGTCTTACTAGGAGTACTTCCTCCGTTTTAATTTACAAGTCATGTCGCATATATCTAGATTATTAATTTTACCTATATAATTTGAATTATATAATACAAGAATTATATTTTTGAAAAATACAAATTCTAAAGTTTTGGGTGATATATTTTTTGTAATATATACTTCATACTGTACTAAGTTGCTCAATTCTCTAAAGTTTCCGATGATATATTTTCTATAATATATATCTCATACTAAATTGCTTAATTCCCATTTCCAATTTTTTTGCTTAATTTACCGATATAGAAGTACACGCTTAGGACTTGTAAACCAAAACGAAGGAAGTAGTTAATTAGACACCTAGACACTAATTATATGGACAAGTGTCCCTAATTAATTTTTTTGCGGGGGAATTATCCCTAATTAATGGGGCAATTAGCAACGAGCGAATCTATGTGAGATCTTTACTTCGGCACGGCTGCATTGTACTTCGGCCACATATAGCTAGCCTTTCGTGGCTTAGATTCACTCGTCCTGTCCTTATGTTGGCAAACATTAAATGATAATTGATAATAATTTATGTCTATAACTAATTCATGTATTCTGTTTGCTGCTAAGAATAGACAATCAATTGGTGGGTATGGTTGATGATTATTCTGTTTTAATTAGCTTTTATGATTTTTCTATTGTAAGCACAAACGCATAAGTGTATGGCTATAGTAATATCCAAAAAACCTGTTTGGTGCCAGCAGCCCGGCGATCAGTTTCCTACGGAAACGAGATGCTACCAAATTTTATTTTCTCTCCAAGTACTCCCTCGTGTTTTCTGCAATTCGTTTCAATTTGAACAATGTAACCGCACCATGTATGGCTATGGAGTCGATTGGCGCATGGCGGGAGTCGATTGGCGCATGGCAGGAGGGAATTAGGGCACCGAGTCGATATAACCACGGATGCGTCGGACGTGCGTGACGTTTCAGCGGCAAGACTCATCCGGAACGACATGTGTGGCTGATCCATCCATGCACCAAATTTGGATAACGGTTGTGTCTGCCGAACGTGGACGGACTAAGCGCGTATTCTGTCTGCGCATGCCACTAACCCATCCCTCAGCCACCGCTTAGTGCGGTAGTGATTCAGACATGCATAGTGGCACCGATTCAGACGCAACCGCAGCAGCGACTCAGATACGCGGGCGGAAGGCTGACCGAAGGCAGCCTATGCCATCAATGGTGATGGGACGACACCTTGACTGACGGGAAGTCGCCTGCGTTCCTATGCCGGTATTGATGGCGAAGGAGCGGAAACATGTGCGCGTTCGTGGGCGAATGGGCTATTTAACCGTGAACCCGTCAATGCCGCACTCCCCCACCTCTCGCCATAGCAACCCTAGCAGCTGCCGCCGCCAACGATGAAGACGCCCGATGGTTCAAAAAGAGCAAGAGCGACCACGAGGCGACCGACTCCAGCTCTAGCAGCCATCGTTCCCACCTGCCGGCCTTTCTCCGCGGCGCATCCTTGCCGCCTCTGCCGCAGCCAGAGGACTACGACCACTGCCCCGTGGGGGACTATCCGCCACCGCGGGACCGCCGCCGCTACTTCCGCGTGGCGAAGTGCGAGCACCGATGGAGGGAGCGCGTGCGCATCAACCACCACGATGTCTCCCTCCCCACCGGCTGGCACCTCAACTGGGACCAGGTCCCCATGCTGCCCGTGCCCCAAAAGGGAAAAGGGTTAGAGGAGGAGAGCCGCCGCTGTACCACCAACCTCCCGCTGACAAAGTGTTGAGAGAGGGGCTACCATAGCGAGGACTTTTAGAAAAAGTTCCTCGATTGGGAGCGCACGGTGTTGAAAATATAAGCAAATATCCATATGATTTAATCCAAATAAATATGTTATAAAGCATGATCATACAAATAACAATTAAACAGATCACACTAAATAACATAGTAGATGAACAGATTACATATAAACAGAATAAACTGATCACGTCTACTCCATAAGCTAGAACAACGAAATCTAGAAAAATATGAAATAAACAGTTGAGGATTACATACGGTGTAGTGGCGACAGTAGTAGCCGAATCGGTAGCGTCACCCATGTTGAGGTTGCCGAAGAGGTCGCTGATGTCCGGAAAGAGGTCGTCATTCGGGAACTCGTCACCGGTCGACGTCGTGGTTGCCAGTAGTCGTGCTTGAGCGCTCCCGAAAACCTGATCGCCCATTACCTGTACATGTTCACGAGAGGCAGGATTCTAGAGGCCTATTGTCCCGATCTGCGGTACATGCCGCAAGCCGGGATGGGAAGACGAAGGTGGCATCGCAACATTCTGGAAGTAGGCACGTGGGAGAATTACCGATTAGGTTTAGCGTAGACGCTTATATAGTGTAGGTCAGGGAGATCGTGGGGCATAACCTATGTCTGAGTCAATAATATCCCACAATCCAGAAAATATGGAAACGACTCACTAACTAACGCATTCATTAATGACTTGTAATTAATCCATGATTAATTTTCCTAAATAGTAAAATAAAGCTCGTCTGGGCAAGATTTCCGCAACCCGCGGCACGCGCACGTCGTGACGAGGCAAGGCGGGAAGAATCAGTGGAGGAGTGCACGAGAGCTGCTCTTCTTCATACCCCTTAGTGAGTGGAAGAACAACATAATATATAAGAAGGTGTAACTCTCACTCAACTACTAAACTTTAGCACCACTAGTACAGCCATATGCACCTTATTTAGTCCCATATTTCTAGTGGGACAAAATTCTCTTTGCCTTTTATGAGTTTATTAGAGAACACCCAACTCCCATGGACTATGACGTTCGTCAGTCAGACTCATATAGGTGTGTTCCTCAAGAGATGTTCTACAGGACAACATCTCTGCTCATAAACGTCACTTGGAACACATTAAGATAAATATCAACCTAGCATGCAGATTAAGAGAGTATTGCATATTTATGGAGATGTAAATATAATATGGAGATACTCTCCTCTCATATGACCAACAGTTTGTCTCCCAACTCTAATTCACAAGATCTCTGATCACATAGAGTGGGTTACCACTGCGATCAACTTATAGTGTGGGTCTCAAACCCATCTCCCTCGATGCATTATCTATCACATTACATTATAAACCCTTTGTGAAAGTATCTTTCAGGTTCTTAGATGTTTGGATATAATCCAAAGCAATAACTCTGGAGTTTCTCGATTTCCTAACATATTTCAATCTCCTCTTCACATGCCTTGATGACTTCATATTATCCTTAGAATTATTTACTTTGGCGATCATAGTTTGATTATAACAGTTCATCGGGATGGCGGGTATTGGGTTTTCAACCACAGGTAAGTCCATCAGGAGCTCACGAAGCCACTCTGCTTTAACAGTGGTTGTGTCTAATGCTATGAGTTATGCTTCCATTGTTGACCTCATTAAGATGGTCTGCTTGCAAGACTTGTAGGAAACAGTGCCACCACCAAGTGTAAACAAATTACCACTTGTGTCCTTGAACTTATTAGCATAATATATCCAATTTGAACCACTATAGCCCTCAAGTATCTGTTGATAACTAGTATAGTGAATACCATAACTCGCAGTGCCTTTCAAATAGCGCAAAACTCTCTCAAGAGCAAGCCAATGATCATCTCCAGGATTTGACACAAATCGACTCAGTTTTCTTACAACAAAGGAGATGTCAGGTCTAGAAGCACTAGCTATATACATGAGCGAGCCAATGATTTGAGAATATCTCAACTGATCTTTAGCAATCCTTTGATTCTTTCGAAGTACGTAGCACGCTCGGATTATAATGCGTTGGAGAATACTTGCACTCACTATACCCGAATCGACTCAATATCTTTTCCACATAGTGGGACTGAAGTAGTGTAATCCCACCATTATTGTCCTTTAGTAGCTTGATGTTTACGATTACATCATCCACTCCCAAGTCCTTCATCTCAAAGCAGCGAGATAGGAACTCTTTGACCTCCTTGATAACAATGAGGTTGGTCCCGAATATCAATATGTCATTGACATAGAGACACATAATAACTCCCTCACCCCACCATGGCAATAGTACACACACTTATTAGCTTCATTTACAACAAAGCCTTCAGCTATTAAAGTTCTTTCAAAATTCTCGTGTCACTGCTTAGGAGCTTTCTTAAAACCATACAAAGACTTCACTAACTTACACACCTTTCCTTCTTGACCATCTAATACAAATTCGTCAGGCTGTTCCAAAATAAATTTCAACATCTATCTCTCCATTTAGAAAAGTTGTCTTAACGTCCATTTGATGAACGAAAAGACCGTGTGAGGCAACCAAGGATAGTAGTACTCGAATAGTGGTTAATCTCGGTACATGTGAGTATATATCGAAGAAGTCTTCACCTTCTTTATGGGTATAACTGTCGGGGTAATGAGATCGGGGGACCCTCATATTGCGCCTTGGTGCGTGGGCCAGGACCTACTGGTCAGCAACTCAGTGCTTTCAAGGCTAAGTCGACGGGAGCATCGCAAAGAAGAGAGTACCATGTGATCCAAGCATGTATGGATTTGGTATGATGAACCTATGGATACTAAGCATCGGCTATGATGTGGGTGCCTACGAGATGAGACGAACACTACGAGACAATCCACGACCAGACAACCAGGCTTGGACAAGGAGAACAAGACAAGGACGCTCGCGAGGCAGTCCAAATCCTCCTTCCGGGGGATTCCCCAGAAGAAGGGTAATGGCGCGAATGGTGGAAGCGAAGCCGAGAAGCGGCCTCGACTGTACCCCGAAAGGACCAGAAGATCGCCCCTCCTCGGCCAGGCGCGACCCAGCATAAGAAGTCACCCGATCCTGAAAAAACACGTCAGGACCAGCCTTGGCAATAGGAAACGCGCATGTGCCGCTGAACACCATCATGACCATGTGATCCGCTGCAGCGCACCACAGATAGGCGTGACCGGTCAAAGCCTAAGATGTCACGTGGCCATCAAGTGCGCTTGCACACCGCCCGTGGCCATCCATTGGCCACAGACACCACCCATCTGCCTAAAGACCATGTGACACACCGCGATTGATCCCAAGAACGCCCTTGAGCGATGATCCATGTCGGCCCTTGTAGTGACCCAATGAGGTATAAAAGGGGGCACTCAGCCTTTGAGAACGGGGGGAAGGAGGAGATAGTTTGGATATAGTTTGGAGATATTGGGACATACCGTGAGTAGATGTAAGGGAGAGGAGGGAGAGAGCTGAGATCCACCTCCACGCCGGAGAGTATGGAGAGAGGAAAAAGTAAGAGAAGTGAGGAAGAGGAAGTCCGGGAAGTGTAGAAGCTAGAGAGAAAGCGGCTCTCGGCACCACTAATATCATCATCTTGTACATCTATCAACCCCAGATAATCCACCAAATAGGACGTAGGGTTGTTAGCCAGAGGGCGGCCCAAACCTGGGTAAAAAATGATCGTGTGTGCTTTGTGCCCGTATCAGCAGGTTCCTACGACGACGGGTTCCTACGACGACGTTGAGGCTAGAATACCTTCATGCCCACTACGGAACAAAAAGGGGGTGTCCAACATCCCCGATGTCCGCGTTAGTGAGACACGACATCTGGCACTCCAGGTAGGGGGTGGTCATGTTTTCGGCTTTGACAATAGGTTTTAGCATCAACGACTTCGGGAGCTTCGGCATTGTCATCAACATTCACCTCATCATTGTCATCGTCATCGACGTCCATTTCGTCTTCAACACCTACACCGACCGCGTCATCGCGATCCATGGCACCCAGGAGAGCTTCTGACACCGGGACCAGCCCTACCACGGTGGACACGCCCGTTGCATGAACTCGCTCCTATGGCCCTTGCATGACTAGGGGCTTGGAGGTCGAGCCTCGTGCATGGCGCGCGGACACCACCGCAGACGCCGACCTGCGTCCAGGACCGAGCACAGCTGTGCCACCGCAACCCCAACCGCATCCCGTAGTTGAGGAATGCGAGCATGCCAGCAAAGGCGTTACTTCGCAAGAAGTACCACCTCCAAGCGATGCAGGGGCGTCACACGCGAAGACCCGTTCACCGACAATGCAGGAGGCGCCTCTGGTGGGGCTGCTCTCCCCGGTGGCGTAGGAGATGCTGTCGATGGGGGCCATTTGCCAGAAAGGGATGCAACGGATGGGGTTGTCGGAGTTCTGGTGCAGAAAACATAAAATTTCCTGCATCGAATCGCCCTAATGCCCAAGATCTATCTATTAGTAATGCAGTAACGGCTGAGAGGTTTCGAATACATACCTTGTAGTCTGAAAGTAGTTAATGTTCTGAGGGGAACATGGTTGAAGTAGTCGTGCTCATAGCCAACCTCAAGGTCGCGAAGATCCTCGCAGATCACCCCTTGCTCCATCACGTGCAACAGTCCAGCTCACGTCATCCAAAGTGCCTCAAGTGTTGCACCTCGTGGCTTCGTACACATACGGTGTACAACGACGACCTCTGTCTCCCATGATCCCTGCTCGGAGTTCGTAAGTAGATCTCCGGATCTTGGAATCCCTGTAGCGCAACGACATGCTGCAGGTGTGTCGTCTCTTGCTCGAATAGCCCTAGGCCATGCCAACGCGTGGAGACAACTAGAGAGAGAGAGATTGGAGAGGAGGAGAGTTCTCAACTCATGGGATATGTTGTTTGATGTGTATCTCCAAGGAGGAGAGCGGGCCTCTTTATATAGGGGAGGAGGGGGCAGGCTTGCCCCTCCCCCAAGCCAACCAGGCGGCAGCCAAGGGGGGAGAGGCAGCGGCCTAGGCTGGGAGGCAGCCCTAGGGTGCCCCCAAACCCTAACCCTATCCACCGGCCAAGGGAGGGGCAGCCCTAGGTGCCCACCAAAACCTAGGCACATGGGCTTGGTCCATCTCTCTTGGTTTTTCCCTCATGGGCCCTTTTCCCTAGGAAACTTGGCCCATCGGTGGAATAACCTTTGAAATTAGATTTTAATATTATATTTAATATTAGTTACATTAATTAATATGTAAATATGTATTACCAAATTCGATTTGACCTGAAACACCTTTTGGTTCCCCTTCTATATCCTCTGAACAGCTTTAAAAACTTCCCGGAACGATTCCGGTCCTCTCACCGGAACTTTTCTGGTTTCCCTTCTTTCTCCAAACAACTTCGGATCTCTCTCCACGGAACAATTCTGGCTTTCTCTTTCTATTATATGATTCCAACTTATGGATAATCTCCAGCTCATCGTCCCCTTAAGTGGATCCCCTCACGGCTCAGCAATGGCACAAACATGATCTCTATCAATGATCAACAGCTGGACCGGGATGCCCATGATAACCCCTGTACATTCCAGATGTTGATGTCATTTGAACTGTAAATGTCGAGTACAATTCCCTTTGTTTATCCGATACTACTTTATTATATCCGATCATTTGATATCTTCATACCTTGTTCAATCTCGTTACCGACAAGTACAGTTTGTAGGGGTTCGTAGCATGGAAAACAAAAAAATTCTACCGCATACAAACAAACAAGCCAAAATCTATGTACTAGATTGTAGCAACAAGTCGATGGAATAACTCACCCTCGAAGATTCCAAAGTGTTTAACGAGAGCGGATTCTCGTGGGTGATGTAGTCGTACTCTTGCCGATCTCAAGATTGCGTAGACGATCCTTCCGGCGCTGCGTTCCGGCAGCGCTCCCGCAGTCGGTCACACGTTCGGTACTCGACGAAGAACTTCCTATCCCTTGTTCCAGCAGGCAGCGGAGGTTGTAGCACTCTCCTCGCGATCCCGGCAGCACGACGGCGTGGTACCGGAAGTAGAGGGGAGATCTCGCAGGGCTTCGCCTTAAGCCGGAGCGAGTATGGTGGACTATGAGAGAGCCCTCGGTGATCTAAGGTTTAGACGCACCAAGTAGAGGGAGCTAGGCTGGCGGCTAGGGCAAGGGGATTGCCCCAAGTCGGCGGCTTGGCCAAGCCCTAGGGCGGCGGCTGCTATGGTGGCCGGCGGCGGCTAGGGTTAGGGTTTAGAGGGGTGTGGTGTTGTGTCTAGGAGGGGCAGCCCTGCCCCTCCTTATATAGATGGAGGGGGCGCGCCAAGGGGAGGGGAGTCCCTCCCCAACTCGGTCTCCAAGGGCCGGCGGTGGAGGGAGAGGAACTCCTCCCCAAGTAGGTTTCCTACTCTCCCTCCACCAAACAAAATAGCCGTTTGACTTTTCAAATTGGCGTTTGACTTTTCAAACTAGGATTTGATTTAACCCTTTATTTTGTTCAGCGATGTCACCTAGTACATGATGCAACCATTCCAACTTGTTATGACACATTCATGTACCCTTCCTCTCCGGAGTGCCGGACATTCCGGAACCTTCTAGAACATTCCCGATGAAAACACCAGAACCATTCTCCAACCCCGAAACAGGACTTTCCTTATATGAATCTTATTCTCCGGACCATTCCGGATCTCCTCGTGATATCCTGGATCCCATCCGAGACTCCGAACAACATTCGGTCTCTTACTCATCATTCCGTAACTACTCAACAACGTCGAATCCTTAAGTGTGTCTCCCTACGGTTCGTGAATTATGCGGACATGATCGAGACACTTCTCCGAACAATAACCAATAGAGGAATCTGGAAATTCATATGGCTCCCACATATTTCTACGATTACTTTGCGATCGAATGAACCACTTACATACGATACCAATTTCCCTTTGTCTCACGATAGTTTACTTATCCGACGTTTTGATCGTCGGTATCTCTGCATACCTAGTTCAACCTCGTTACTGATAAGTACTCTTTTCTCGTTCCTGTGATATGTGATCCCTTGTGAGCCAGTCACATGCTTGCAAGCTAACTGTATGACATTCCACCGAGAGGGCCCAGAGTATATCTATCCGTCATATGGATGGACAAATCCCACTCTTGATCCATGTGTCTCAACCAATACTTTCCAAACACTCAATGCCACCTTTATAGCCACCCAGTTACAGTGTGGTGTTTGATGTCATCAAAGCATCCTTCCGGTGATGGTGATAAGCATGATCTCATGGTCGAAGGAATTAGGTTACTATGTATCAGAAAGCATATAGCAATTGAACTATTAAAATTACTTGATCTTTATGCTACGCTTATCTATAGGAGTATGTCCATCATTTCATTCTCCTAACAATATGATCTTGTTGTTAATAACATCTCAATGTTCATGATAGGGAAACCACAATCATTTATTAACCAACAAGCTAGTATTATGAAGAGGCTTTACTAGGGACTTCAATTTAAGTTTACAAATCACACAAGTATTAATGTTTCCTTGTTAATACTATTATAGCATGAATGTAAACATTTATCATAAACACAAAGATATAATAATAAATATATTTATTATTGCCTCTAGGGCATATCTCCAACACAGTTCACTTGTTACCGCGATATTACATCCCCATGACCTAGTCACATGTTGCAATAGTATGGATGTAATTTCACCAAGTCGGCCTAACTGTATCTTACCCGTCACTAGGTGAACAAATCCCAGTCTTGATTCATAGGCTTTAACTTGTACCTCTGGAATACCCAACATACACCTTTATAACCACCATTTTACTGAGTGACATTTGATGTAGTTAAAGCAGACTCGAGAGAGAATGATTAATATGATCTCACGGTCTAAGGAGAAGGAGACTTTGTTTCTGACAATTGCAGCAATGAACTTCGTGACTTGATCATGTCGCAATCTTTTAGGAATTTCCATCGTATCATTCACCAATGATATGATCTCGTTGTCAACTAGCTCAATCACTCATGATCAGGAAACCTTGATCATCCGTTGCCCAATGAACTAGTATCAATATAGGATACTAGGGACTTATGTTTCATATCACACCTGTATCAATGTAACACCCTCGCCTGATAAGGCTGAGTTCATGTGTATAGTGCCAATCCCTGGATCGGTTCACTGGCACACACAGTACAGATGAATACCAAACAGTGCATCATAAATAACGAATTGATCTAGAATTTGCAATTATTACAATAATGCTTAGCTCGCAGGCTACCTCAAATAGTTCAATAGCAAACGGAAGCTTAAATATATAGTAGACTCCATCTTCAATTGCCCACAAGCGAACAAATATTGAGTGGAGTATCGCAACCTAGTCGATCACTCAGAATCAGAATAACAACCTGCAACATAAAACGTAGCAGCCTCGAAGGGTCAATACTTGGAATGTATGGAAAGTAGAGCTATTAAAGGAGATAATAGAACTAACACCTACATGCATATTTGGCAAGTGGGGATGTGGCTAGCTCGCATTTGCAAACACCTTTATCCTACTTTCTTAAACAGTTTTTGATTTTCTTTGAAAAGATCCCAATTAAGTTAACCCAACAACATGAAAGAAATTATGAAATTAGAATGAGCGAGAAACATGTCATGAAATCAATATCAATCAACTCAGATGTCCATAACTGGGGACACGGCTAATCGATTAGTTTATACACCCTGCAGGGGTTAGTACACTTTACCCATGTGACTTGGCCAGCCCAGCTCATACCACCACTCTCATATTGGGTGATGATAGGGAGAAGTCCAAGAAGGGACCATTCGGGAAGTAGCTCCCCAAACCCGACACGTACTGGTCCAACCTACCAAAATTCCACATCTCTGGATACGTGGGTTCGAGTTACCACAACCTACTGAGTCCAACCAACCACCCATTTCATTATTGGCACATGGTTGTACACGTAAGATACAAAATAAAGAAGCCAATCATTTTCTCTTGATACCTGGGTGCCTTTCCGCAATGATACCACCAAAATTTTCAATCCCATCACACCCAAGAGATTCATTGATTAAGTTGTTTTTAGTTTTCGCAAATCAACACATTTAGAAACAACTTTCAGCGATGTAACCCAGCCCTCGTTCATCATAGCATGGCTAAGCACATCTACCAACGATGGCTCATCTACAGGAAATCCCTACCACATAATAGGACATAGCATAGCGATAGTACTTTCCTACACATGCATCTACAAAATACACGACAATGCATTGAAAATAGTTGGACAACGACATGAACAAAGTAGCATCTACTTGCCTTGATAGTTGGTGAAGTCATTCAAGCACTCGTTGCAACCACACACGTTGCACTCCTCGCAATCTATCGATCAAACAATTGCATACAACATAAACAATAGCACAAAGAGATCAAACGAATGCAACAAATTCTTGCATGACAATTTAATAAGCCACAATGGTTGTTACTTTAGTTCTCTAAACAATACTGAAGTTTATGATGCATGCAAGAGGCCAATTAATGCAATGGAGTACTTGTTATTAATAATTACTTGCCAATATAGGTTTTTTAATAGTTCTGTTGTAACCCTTGTTCTAACTGTCAAATTAAATTTGTATTTGAAGTGTACTGGATATAGGACGTTAATACGAACCAGTAGGCGTTGGATTCACTGTAATCGGAGTTATAAATCTTTTTATATGATTTAAATAGTTTTTAATGGGTTTTAAATGATTCATATAGTTTTTGTTGCCTGGAAATCAAACTAAAATTATATCTGAAATCTCCAAGGAATTGTGATTCTAGGGACATATTATTTGTAATTTTCTGAGCAGTATTCGAATTACTATGATTTGAATACACTAAATAAGCTATTAACCTATTTATTTAATTGCTGCAAAACCTTACAGTATTTGCCTGAACCATTTGCATATTGATGATCTACATGGAACCAGCTTTCCATCGGTATATCATTTATATTTTTGTGACATGCAAATAGTTTACTATGAATTTAATTATTTATAAAGCCATTAAAACTAATTAAATCACTACGGGGTAAATAATCCGCAAAGGCTGGATCCAACCAGATATTATTAATCTACATTATAGTAGCTTCAATTTGATATCTTGTTCATATTTTTCGGAGTTACAGATAATTTCCTATAAATTTATTAACCTAAAAGACCATTAAAACTAATTAAGTTACTGCAGTAAATGCATACTGTAAAGGTTGAATCTAATGCCATATTAATATTCTAAATGTTTTTCTGAATCCATTGATATGTTATTTTCTATTTTTGGATCTACGAATCTTTTTATATGATTTTTGCAAGTTTACACAATTTTCTGCAAATTAAATTTAATTTCAAATCTAAAGGGAATACCCCCTGGGAATACTCTATATTGACTGGGACACGGGGCTGACCTGGCATTGACACGTGGCAAGATCCGGTTGACTCGTACCCACGGAATCGATCTAATCCTGATCGTTGGATGAGATCCAGTGGTTAGGAGAGGAGATTGACCCAATTTTGGCTCAGAATAGACAAGAAATAGATCTATCTTAGAGAGACAAATCCATAGGTCAATTGAAAAACTTACAACATGGAAGTTGTGAGGAATCATTAGTCCTACCTTCTCACCAAAGGAATTTGGATTTGAAGAAACGAGCACGAGTACATCTTGGATTTACACCGTCATATCTGAAATATTGCGGTGCGAAATTCTCCGGCTGTGGTGGATGAAAAGAGGTGAGGTTTGTCGGGATCGAAAGATTTCGACGAGATCTACAACTTTCGTTTTTTGGCCGAAGGCAAACGACGAAGTCTAGATGGGTGAATAAACGAAATAAGTTTCGGGCATGTGTAGATTCGGGATTTAGAGAAGGGAAACTCGTACAGCTGTGGCTCTACGAGTTTATATGAAGATTTAGGATGGTGTAGAGATAGGTCTTGGAGTAGGGAACAAGTAGAAACAAATGGAAGTCGATTCGGAGTTGTAGATAAAAAGATATAAGTGTTTGAATAGAGATAGGTTTAGAAAACGTGATTTTGCACAATTTTTAAAGCAACTGGGACAACGATCAGTGCGCGTGCTGGCTGCTCCCGCGGTCTGCTAGCTGGGCCGCCGGCTGGTTGTCCGGCCCAGTTAGTTTTTTTCTTCTTTTTTCTTTTTCTTTTATTTATTTATTTGTTTCCCTCATATCTTTTGCATACGAACTTCAAATGACATGATTCTTGTTTTTAAAATTTTCTAAAATCGAATAGATCATTATAGGATCAAATTTGTAATCTTTTTACTAGTTTGGAAGTAGCGGATTTATAAATCCTTGTATATTTTATTTTATTTATATCTTTATGTGTTTGTATTTATTCCATAACTTTTTCATAATAGCTCCAAATGAGCTCAATTTTGTTTCTAAATTTTTTTAATATTCATTGGATCTTTTTAGGCTATAATTTAGCAATAATCGCTTCCTTAGCAATAGTGGGTTTTTTGAAAGCCAATTTAATTCCCTTTAGGAACAAAGTGGCACATACTATTTAGGATTTTAGTCCTTTATTTTGATTTAGAAATTTTTATTGATGCAAATATGCAATGCAATGCTCATGAATGTCATGCAAATGCACATTTTTTTCTAGTCCAAATTTCCAAAATCTTTGGATGTGACAGACTAACCCCCTTAAGATGAATCTCGTCCCGAGATTCGGAATGGATAGCAAGGTTTGGGTGTTGCTATTGAGGCTAACCCCCTTAAGAAAATTAAACTTGGCATCTCTAAGGCTAGTTGATAAACTATATCTTGTTCTTCCTCCCTCTCGAATTGTGAGTGTAGTATCAAGTTGTGCACCAGCAATTCGAGCTTCTTATTTAACCATCCAGTCTATGTCTACTATTACTACTATGTCATGTGAATCTAATATAATCTAGCTAGTGGGAAATTTTTATGTGCTCCAATCTCTAAGGTTTAAGCTCAACGCCGGCTCTTTGCTATGGTTGAAAGGCACTCGAGATTCGCAAAGCCAATAGTACAAGAGTAGTAGGAATGGTGATCAATCCATCCTGCACCCAAATCATTACCCTGTATGAGGATAGGTGAATCACGTTTTTCTATCACTCGGGCATCCTCACTTGCCTTGAAGAATGTTTCCATGGGCACAAACTAATGCTCCATGTAGACTCCCATGTATTCAATCAACAAAGCTACTACTAAAACTAAACTATTGATACTTCAACTTTCAGGTTGCGTAATCTACTACATAACATCATTTCAACACTTCATACTTCCACATCTCTTTTTTCCATTAGATAAAGAATTCTCCTTCCTAAATGCATTGTGTTGTCAAAACTTCCACTTAACACATCATTATATCTCCAAGGGTTCAAGATAGGGAAGAATAGATTCTGTAGGAAAGAAACGACTAAGAAAATAATCCTACCATAACTATATGAAGCAATTAATGTCACAAATAAGGAAACAATCATAGGCGATCAACACACAATCAAACACTTGTATAATAACATTACAGGGGTCTAAATATAGCAGTATATAACCACAAAATATTTTGAAAGCATTGGGAACAATAATAGAGTAAAACATAGCAACATATAAGCAATAAATAAAATCTGTCAGAACGGTACAGCAGAATTCACGATTTTTTCTGACTGACTTAAACTCGTCAGGAGTTTTATCCAATTTTTGTGCATATACTACAGGTAATTACGCTCCAGATCCTATTTTTTAGATTTGTCTGAGTTACCAATAAAATATGAAAAATCACGCGGTACAACAAGTCAGGCAGAAAACTGCAGCAGTAATTCCACGAATTTCAATCAATTCACACCATTAAAATAATTTTAAAACCACACGAAAACTCCAGCAACTTTAGAGTTTCAAAACAACAGATCCTAAATAAGGCATCACACGATATGGTTCAGTACAAACAATCAAGCAACCTATATTGTCATACCACATAAGTTGGTAAGAACAATATGCTAACACGATAGCGATGATCTCCTAAAGAGTTAGAACATGGTGGTCTAGACCTAACCAAACTTGTTGATATGTTTATTTATGTAATACTATTTGTTCTTTTACTTAGCTAACTCTCATATAGGTATCATAAGAATGGACAACTATAAATGTTTGAATAGAAAGAGGTTCTAGAAAAGATAGATAAGGAATATAAGAACCCTAATAAGTAAAAAATATGATTGTTCTCCTAATAGAGGTCTTCTATTACTAATCCATTTCTAAGGTCAATATCCTATAGTCAACACACTGCTCTGATACCATCCTGTAACACCCTCGCCTGATAAGTCTGAGTTCATGTGTATAGTGCCAATCCCTGGATCGGTTCACTGGCACACACCGCACAGATGAATACCAAAGAATTTAACAGTGCATCATAAATAACGAATTGATCCAGAATTTGCAATTATTACAATAATGCTTAGCTCGCAGGCTACCTCAAATAGTTCAATAGCAAACGGAAGATTAAATATATAGTAGACTCCATCTTCAATTGCCCACAAGCGAACAAATGTTGAGTGGAGTATCGCAACCTAGTCGATCACTCAGAATCAGAATAACAACCTGCAACATAAAACGTAGCAGCCCCGAAGGGTCAATACTTGGAATGTATGGAAAGTAGAGCTATTAAAGGAGACAATAGAACTAACACCTACATGCATATTTGGCAAGTGGGGCTGTGGCTAGCTCGCATTTGCAAACACCTTTATCCTACTTTCTTAAACAGTTTTTGATTTTCTTTGAAAAGATCCCAATTAAGTTAACCCAACAACATGAAAGCAACTATGAAATTAGAATGAGCAAGAAACATGTCATGAAATCAATATCAAGCAACTCAGATGTCCATAACCGGGGACACGGCTAATTGACTAGTTTATATACCCTGCAGGGGTTAGTACACTTTACCCATGTGACTTGGCCAGCCCAGCTCGTACCACCACTCTCATATTGGGTGATGATAGGGAGAAGTCCAAGAAGGGACCGTTCAGGAAGTAGCTCCCCAAACCCGACACGCACCGGTCCAACCTACCAAAATTCTACATCTCTGGATACGTGGGTTCGAGTTACCACAACCTACTGAGTCCAACCAACCGCCCATTTCATTATTGGCACATGGTTGTACGTAAGCTACAAAATAAAGAAGCCAATCATTTTCTCTTGATACCTGGGTGCCTTTTCGCAATGATACCACCAAAATTTTCAATCTCATCACACCCAGGAGATTCATTGATTAAGTTGTTTTTAGTTTTCGCAAACCAACACATTTAGAAACAACTTTCAGTGATGTAACCCAGCCCTCGTTCATCATAGCATGGCTAAGCACATCTACCAACGGTGGCTCATCTACAGGAAATCCCTACCACATAATAGGACATATCATAGCGATAGTACTTTCCTACATATGCATCTACAAAATACACGACAATGCATTGAAAATAGTAGGACAACGACATGAACAAAGTAGCATCTACTTGCCTTGATAGTTGGTGAAGTCGTTCAAGCACTCGTTGCAACCACACACGTTGCACTCCTCGCAATCTATCGATCAAACAATTGCATACAACATAAACAATATCACATAGAGATCAAACGAATGCAACAAATGCTTGCATGACAATTTAATAAGCCACAATAGTTGTTACTTTAGTTCTCTAAACAATACTGAAGTATATGATGCATGCAAGAGGCCAATTAATGCAATGGAGTACTTGTTATTAATAATTACTTGCCAATATAGGTTTTTTAATAGTTCTATTGTAAAGCTTGTTCTAACTGTCAAATTAAATTTGTATTTGAAGTGTACTAGATAGAGGACGTTAATACGAACCATTAGGCGTTGGATTCACCCTAATTGGAGTTATAAATCTTTTTATATGATTTAAATAGTGTTTAATGGGTTTTAAATGATTCATATAGTTTCTGTTTCCTAAAAATCAAACTAAAATTATATCTGAAATCTCCACGGAATTGTGATTCCAGGGACATATTATTTGTAATTTTCTGAGCAGTATTCGAATTACTATGATTTTAATACTCTAAATAAGATATTAATCTATTTATTTAATTGCTGCGAAACCTTACAGTATTTGCCTGAACCATTTGCATATTGATGATCTACATGGAACCAGCTTTCCATCGGTATATCATTTATATTTTTGGATATGCAAATAATTTATTATGAATTCAATGATTTGTAAAGCCATTAAAACTAATTAAATCACTACGGGGTAAATAATCCGTAAAGGCTGGATCCAACCAGATATTATTAATCTACATTATAGTAGCTTCAATTTTATATATTGTTCATATTTTTCGGAGTTACAGATAATTTCCTATGAATTTATTAACCTAAAAGACCATTAAAACTAATTAAGTTACTGCAGTAAATGCATATTGTAAAGGTTGAATATAATGCCATATTAATATTCTACATGTTTTTCTGAATCCATTGATATATTATTTGCTATTTTTGGATCAACGAATCTTTTTATATGATTTTTGCAAGTTTACACAATTTTCTGCAAATTAAATTTAATTTCAAATCTAAAGGGAATACCCCCTGAGAATATTCTATGTTGACTGGGACACGGGGCTGACCTGGCGTTGACATGTGGTGAGATCCGGTTGGCTCGTACCCCTTCACGGAATCGATCTAATCCTGATCGTTGGGATGAGATCAAGTGGTTAGGAGAGGAGATTGACCCGATTTTAGCTCAGAATAGACAAGAAATAGATCTGTCTTAGAGAGACAAATCCATAGGTCAAATTGAAAAACTTACAACATGGAAGTTGTGAGGAATCATTAGTCCTACCTTCTCACCAAAGGAATTTGGATTTGAAGAAACGAGCGTGAGTACATCTTGGATTTACACCGTCATATCTGAAATATTGCGGTGCAAAATTCTCCGACTGTGGTGGATGAAAAGAGGTGAGGTTTATCAGGATTGAAAGATTTCGACGAGATCTACAACTTTCGTTTTTTGGCTGAAGGCAAACAACGAAGTTTAGATGGGTGAATAAACAAAATAAGATTCGGGCATGTGTAGATTCGGGATTTCGAGAAGGGAAACTCGTACAGTTGTGGCTCCACGAGTTTATATGGAGATTTAGGATGGTGTAGAGATAGGTCTTGGAGTAGGGAACAAGTAGAAATAAACGGAAGTCGATTCGGAGTTGTATGATAAAAAGATATAAGAGTTTGAATAGACATAGGTTTAGAAAACGTGATTTTGCACAATTTTTAAAGCAACTAGGACAACGATCAGTGCGCGTGCTGGCTGCTCCCGCGGTCTGCTAGCTGGGCCGCCGGCTGGTTGGCCGGCCCAGTTAGTTTTTTTTCCTTTTTTTCTTTATTTATTTATTTATTTTTTTCCCTCATATCTTTTGTATACGAACTCCAAATGACATGATTCTTGTTTCTAAAATTTTCTAAAATCGAATAGATCATTATAGGATCAAATATGTAATATTTTTACTAGTTTGGAAGTAGTGGATTTATAAATACTTGTATATTTCATTTTATTTATATCTTTATGTGTTTGTATTTATTCCATAACTTTTTCATAATAGCTCCAAATGAGCTCAATTTTGTTTGTAAAATTTTGTAATATTCATTAGATATTTTTATGCTATAATTTAGCAATAATCACTGCCTTAGCAATAGTGGGTTTTTATAAAGCCAATTTAATTCCCTTTAGGAACAAAGTGGCACATACTATTTAGGATTTTAGTCCTTTATTTCGATTTAGAAATTTTTATTGATGCAAAATGCAATGCTCATGAATGTCATGCAAATGCACATTTTTTTCTAGTCCCAATTTCCAAAATCTTGGGATGTGACAATCAATGTTTCCACTTGATACAATTATAGCACAACATGAAACTATTATGAACTTATTGAGATATGACAATAATAAACCTTTTATTATTTTCCTCTAGGCATATTCCCTCCAGTCTCCCACTTGCACTAGAATATAAGTAATCTATCTTGCATTTACTAATCATAAACCATATCTCATATGCGTTTACTGATCATACACGCTCTTCGGAAATGTCTTGCCCCTGTTATATTTTACCAGATTAGTATGTCTTCTGCAAATCATTAATGTCTTCCTAATTTTGGCATTCCCTCCATTATATCATAATGGGTCAAATTATTCGTTTTGGCGACTGAGACTTTGTTTCTATTGTTTACAATGACGGTCGTTGAGTCCATTTAACTTTCACTATTGTCATGCAAACTCTCGAAACACACTTTTCAGAAGTCGAACTTCTTTTAGCCAAAATATACTTTTCTCTTTATGTAGATCCTAGTGCATAATATGCAACTATGTGCCTAACTTCTCTTCTTGCCATTTAAGAACAAACTAAACTCTTGTTAAGTGATTAACTCAGGAATCACCTCAAGACATGTTCTTCCAACCAGATCCTGTAGGTCATATTACGTCGAGTATACAATATGGTTATTTGGAAGAACCTATGAATGAGGCATCGGATATGCAACGCATCTCTTTGTTTCTTTTTACCATAGTTGTAATACTGAGTCTAAGTCAATGCTTCATACAAGTAAGAACCACTTTCTTATCTTGTTCCATTCTGAACTCCTTCAGAATCTTACCTAGGACACTCTGAACATCTTCAGAATCAAGTCCAGGAAGCATTCAACAATAATGTTTTATTAAACTTCCTAATATATATCGATAGATTCCATTGTTTAATAACTTCTTCAACTTCATCCATATTTACTAGATTAAATATTATTAATACCAATAACATCATTCATATATGTCATCCACATATTTCAGAATGATGACACGCTCCCACTCAAATATGGCATCCATATATGAGATCTAGGGATTTCAATTAGCTCCCACTCAAAATATGTCTCCTACATATTGAGTCTTATCCAAGCCATTAATCTCCCACTCAAATGCAAGTCCTCTCAATAATCTTGGGCATTCCAAAATTATTTGATCATCATCAAATTGATAATTCTAGTTGCGAGTTCCCAATATCCATATATTGCTGGTTTAAATCAATAGACTCAATCATCTCTAGATTTGTAGTTAACTCCTTGAATTTGTCCAAACATCCTTTGTGACAAATCGAGCTTTAGATCAAGTAACATATTACTTTTCAATCTCAAAGGTAACTTAATATGGGATTTTATGACTCCTAGTCATTTCTCGCATTTAGGTCCATCATGCTTCTTTGTATTTCGTAGGTATGTCTTGTTCAAAACATGACAAGTGAATCAATAATATAATCCTCATAACTTGCAGATATATTCTTGAATCCTACTTTCTTTTGTAAAAGTATTCGCTGAAACTTTATGATCATTATCATTAGCTTCTCCTCTATTTACAGAATTCGTTTTCACGAAACAAATTTCGCTGCGCCACTCAACAATCTGGAGGAAAGGTCAAACACCTTATTTTGATCTTTTACTTTGTTCCACCTGTATCTTCATCAAGACACATGAACTTAGTACAACAGCAGGTTTTCCCTTTGTGGAACATGTATTCATAGTTTCCTAAGAATATACTACAAATACTTGTTTATTCGCCATGATTTTGAATCACAGAAACCTCTAGAAAATCGAACATGACATAAATCTTATGGTGTTCTTTCCACAAATCTTTAGATGTTCCTTTGTGTTTCAAACGAGTGTTTTCTTATGTCGATCTCTAACTCTAAACGATAACTATGACCCTAATAAGAGATAATATTAGAACATATGTATCTAATACAAAATGATTATGATATCTAGACATATCAACGCCTTGAATTTGTCCAATTATCATAACTTGTGAAACATCTTTCACAAGTCCTTTTATGCCAAAACTAAACTTAAATACTTTAGTCATATCAATCAAATCGAAAATACTTTGTATTCCTATTAATTTCATATCCCACTTTGATTTGAACTTGTTTGAACAATTCAAATCATTCCAAAACTTTTCTTCCATTAAGTAAATACACTTATTTACTTAAGTACACAATGAAATAATGATTTCCACTATTTATTGAAAATGTGATACATTACAATGTATAAAGTTTAGCATTCCTTCACATATTGCCGTTTTACCAGAATGCGAAGTTTTAGCCTTTTGCTAAACTAGGCATGATTTTGCAAAGTGACTAGATCAAATATCTAAGACCCCGATTTTCATCTAAGTGAAAAACATGCAATAACCATCATGACTTAAACAATAGTGTCATTTCATTATTAATCTTAGGATATCTTTTAGCATTCTAATCCTTTATAAATGCTTAAACTATTATCATTAATATAGTGATGAGAATAACTAATTTATAATCGTAACATGACCATAAAGGTATTATTCATAAGAAGAGAACAACTGGCTTATAACTTATTCATATGAATAATCGTCTCACCAAAATCAGACACACAAATAAGGATTCTAAAATTATATTCAAGTCCCCTAATCCAAATGACAATCTTTGAAGGAAGGAGTGATGTCGTCCATCAATTAGTTTGTTTGCCGTCATCAAGCCAATTGACTCAATTTTGAGAAATTCTCAAGCAGACCATCCTGTTTTTCACAATACGGGACAAGTATCCAATACTTAATAAATTGCAATGAGTTCTGCAAGAATTACATTTATAACTTTGTATATCTGATATATACCCCTTTCTTCCATGAACTCCACTACAATCAAGCCCTTTCGAGAGTTCTCAAGTCTAATGCAATATTGCTAAGCGATTCTCCAAATATTCTATTTTCATCCACCACAGAAGAAAATTCATCTAACTGATCATACATTATGTGCCTAATTTTGCAGAATACAAAATTGTAGTCCAACTCTCCATCGAATGGATAATGGACCCTTTTGGATGATTTATGGAGAAAACACAATCTATGTGGAGTCATCTCCTAATGGTTATTGTATCAAGAAGAGAAGATCATCTTATTGCAAGGATACCCCTCGGGCGTGGGTATTAATCTATGAAGTTGGACCCTTTTGCTAAGTTCTATTTCTAGCAAGAAATTTCTCATGGTCGTAAAGGACCTCAATGGGATAGGCCATAATCTACTAAGATATTTGCAAACAGACATCTAGACTTAGTTGATAATATGAGTTCAATTCATAATTGAGCTCCCACTGAAATCATCATCCCCTAGACAATTTTAGCGATCACACGATCCCAATTCACTATGCAACCCCCGATCGTCACGGCCTGTAACATATCTTCAAAGGTAGACATTATCCAATGCTAATCACATCATCAATGTGACTCATGCTCGATCTTTCGATCTCTTGTGTTCCGAGGCCATGTTTGTACATGCTAGGCTCTCCAACTCAAAGTTGTGTGTATTGTAGTGTAACCTTTCTTACACCCACTATATGTGAACGTAGGTATGTCTGACACCCGATCGTCACGACCAAAGAACTTTCTTGGTGGTGCACACACACGGGGAACACTATCATTGGAATTAATTTTGGGATCATCTTATCTATGCTACCGTTGAGTATTTTAATACAAGCACACAATAAGATGCAAAACATGTATCAACATCACATGTATATTTTGATATGATATGGTCCTTCTTGCACCTTGATCTCCGTCGAGTGCTCCAGCATGATCTCCATCGTGCCACTGGCATGATTTCCATCGTGCCACCGGTTTTGACGCCAAGTCCACAGCACCACTAGTAGGTTGTCCATCGGAACAATGACTATTACTACACAACTTAGTAACATAAAAGTAAACTACTTTTACCTTCGTAATGACCATGACCATATCAAATCACATGCCCCTCCTACAAAATAAAGTTAGACGCCTCTACTTTATCTATTGCAAGTTTTACGTGGTTGTTACAGCTTTCGCAATAGAACCATTTCTAATCTATGTAATTTCCAACCACAACATGGATCCATACAGTTGAATCTACTAGACCCCTTCTAGGGCCCTCCAATGTAAATGTTGTATCAACTATTGTAAGAAAGATAGACACCCGCTAGCCACTTATACGGAACAAGCCATATGCCGAGCATTGTTGGGGAGGTGACCCCGGATAGGGTAAAGACAGGGAAAGACGAAAGGATGTTCCCCGTCTAGTTTCCGAGTTATAGTTTGAGTCGGCCGAATCCTGTAGAGGTCGGCCGAGATAGGAAAGGGCAGGACCCTTATAGTAATGGCAAGGCATTACCCGGCCGAGATACTGCGTGAGTCGGCCGGGTTGGCCCGAATAATCTTGATGCAGGTGAAGGACAAGCCGAGTTACGCGAGGCAGGGCCGAATGGTACGAAGCTTGTAGGAGAAGGAGAAGCCTAAAGTCAAACTCTAGCCGCAGGCTAGGGAGAATCAGAGCGGAGCCAAGCACTAGGGACAAAGGCGCAGAGCGACAGAGAGGCAGAAGGAGATCACGGACGCGACAGTCCTGAAGCCCGAGGCGCGCAGGAGGGGCCCTCTGGAACCTTGCCGTCATTAGGGGAGCGACAGGTAAAGGGGGGCGCCGAACTACTATATTGGGACAAGCATATTCCTCGAATATGCTTGCCACATCAGCCCTAAAGGAACCCAAGGCTCTCCTTTATAAGGGGAGGCTTGGACCCTGAGGAGGGCATCGGCTCATCTAGTACCGTTAGGCTGGTAAAGTTCTTCTTTCCTCCTTGAACACAGCTCAAGGAGCACTTTTAGCCCGAGGAAGGAGAAATAAATATCTTTGCCTTTGCCTTCTATGTGTAGAATCAACTGCATCTTCCCTCCCCAGATCCCTCTAGCATCCATTGGCCCCATACTTTAGCCTACCCATAGCATCTGCCGTGCCACCACCACTACAGTTGGCGCCCACCGTAGGGCCAGCAGCGGTGCTAGCTGGAGTCATGATCCGGACGGGAAACTTCATCAGCACTGGCGAGCGCGTTGTTTCTGGCCTGGTCCGAAGATTTGATCTCTGTGACTACGTCAGCAACAATCCGGGCAGCTTCAGGGGAAAAACGCCCCTGTGGAACGGTGTCTTCATCAGTTTGGGCGAGCACAAGGTCTACGTCGGCGTCGACATCTACGGCATTTATCCTTACCAAGTTGTTATTGCAGGAGAGCCACCCCTTAGCGCTGCGAGCCGTCCGTGCGGAGCGCATCCGGTGAGCAGCGTCGAGGTGATGGTCGCAGCCGGAGTGCAGGCGGGAGTAGCGGGTGCCGGATCAACCAGAGACCCCGCCGCAGGCATGCAGAACACGCCCAGGCAGACGGCACCACCCACCGAGGTAATCCCTCCAGTGACCAACCAGGCCGAAGTACAGGACACCACCCCAAAAGCACCAAGAGTAAGAGGGCCACCTCTGGAAAGACCAGAAAACATTCTTCAGGCAACCATAGAAAACTTGACTACACCTGTAGCGCCGATACTTGATCCGGCTAATGCTCAGGCAGAGTTAGAAGAAACTAGGCAAAAGGTGCTGGTAGAGGCAAAAAAGGTGTCGGCCCTGCGGGAGTCTCTAAACAGGACCCTGCGAGAATATGCCAAAGCTAATAAGCTTGACGTCGCTCCCGAACGGGTCGACGAGTTAAGATTGAGAGGGAAAAACCTCATAGATGATATCAACAAGGAGCATGATGCTCATAAGGCAGAATCAGTTGATCTGGGCTTGCCGAGGTACAGTACCCCGGCAAAGAACCTGAGAGCGGCAAATGCTGCAGCATTAGAGTTAGAGGGGTTGACCGGCGAAGCCCGGCAGAAACAGCAAGAAAGAGTGAATGAGCTGGTGCGCATCGCGAACCAGCAAAACGAAGAAATGCTCAGGGCAGACCCGGTGAGGCCGGGGGCCTCGCGAATGGTTCACTCGGTTGGAGCAGCACCTGCCTTGTCCGTGGCAGCAACGTCTTCACCCGGAAATAATGCACGAAAGGACAAAGCAGTAACTTCAGGAAAGAGAAACAAGCAAATCGTTCCGTATGATCCGGCGATAGCCGGGAAAGCAAACGAGAACAGAGGCAATGGAAGCCGAGGTAACAGTGGTGAGAGGAATCCCGGCTATATTGAGAAAGACGGCGGAAGCCGAGGCAATGGAGACCTCGGCAGAAGAGAACTCGGAAGAGGCAATCACGAGAACAATACCCCGGTTGAAGTAAGGAGAGAACCGCTGCTCAACCCGCAGCCAAGGCATGAACCTCGGCAGGAAAGAGAAGCAAGACCAGCTCGCCACAATCAAGTGAATGAAAGGTACAATGATGGTTATTCCGAGATGGAATATGCAATCCATGGTGGAAATAACCACTATGGAATGCAAGACAGAGTTCTGTAAAGAGATTTGCCATCAAATGATGCCAGAGTAAAGCTAGACCGGCTATACCGGTTCGAGTTGCTGGAAGAACAGGGTCCACCAGGTCCGACATGCTTTGGACCACGGATCATGGGCGAACCACCTGTGCCGAACTTTCAGCTAGCAAGAGGCACGAAAACATATAATGGGAGCACCAAACCACAAGACTGGTTGATTGATTATGCCACTGCTGTAAAAATAGCGGGTGGGAACTTACGATGGGCAGTACGGTATGTCCCACAAATGTTGGAAGGACCAGCTAGGGTATGGCTGAATAATCTACCAGCAGGCAGTATCAACTGTTGGTTGGACTTTGAAGAAATGTTCGTTAGCAACTTTACCAGCACATACAAGAGGCCAAACAGGCCACAACAGTTAGCCATGTGCAAGCAGAGGCCGAATGAAACAGATAGAGAGTTTTTAACTCGATGGTGTAACCTGAGAAACTCATGTGAAGGAGTTATAGAGTTGCAAGCAATAGCTTGGTTCGCTCAAGGATGCCATTATGCCAGTGTATTATGGCAACGACTGCAAAGAGATATGCCAACCACATTGGCAGAAACCATCAGAATAGCGAACTCCTATGCATTGGGATATCCAACGCAACCAGAATTAATGTCGGCAGATCATCGGGAGCAACAAGACCAGTATGTAAGAGATTTGGCCGGGTCATCCAGGCGCAATGACTTTAGAGGAAGAAGAAGAGAAGAAAGGCCGGATTATAGATATAATTCGGCCCAAGTGGCAGCGGTAGCGTAGGATCAGCCGAGTCACGGAAAGACTCAACGGCAAAAGAATGGTCCTCAGCAGTGGACACCAAGGAATGAAGGAAAAAGACAGTGGACCCCAGAACAAAAGAAGCAATGGCAGGAGAGGCCGAAGTACATGTTCGAATCTATGTTAGATCAGCCGTGTAAATTTCACACGTCAAACCCAGCCAGGCCAGCCAACCATACGACCCGCCAATGTGCATGGATGAAAAATGCAATGGGAAACCCCGCAGGGATTCAGGCAGCGCCCCTTCAAGTACATCAGCAGCATCAGCCACAGTTGACTGGAGCAAATGCACAGCAACTGATGTTACCGCCTCCTCCCCAGAGATACGATAACTCGGACCGGAGAGACGCGGTACATCAAGTGATGAACCAAGGCCAGGATGGAAGGACAAATCTAGGAAATACTGGACCCAATGATTACAGAGAACATCATCAGTCCTATTGCGTGTTCACGACGGAACAGCAAGACAAGCAGAGTGTGCAGCGCCGGCATATGGAAGTAAATGAAATTATGCCGGCAGTGCCAAGATATATGCCTTGGTCAGATCAAGAAGTAACTTGGAGCATAAAGGATCACCCCAAGATAATGCCGAGTCCGGGGTCGTATGCACTCGTGTTGGATCCAACATTTGTTGGACCAAGCATTAATCTGAAATTTTCAACGGTTCTCATTGACAATGGGAGCAGTATCAACATCATGTACAAAGATACCATGCATAAACTCAGAATATCGCAGAACATGCTGCAATCCACGAGGACCACTTTCCATGGGATAGTACCAGGGCTTTCATGCGAACCCATTGGTAAGGTCCGAGTGGATGTGTTATTCGGCACAAGAGATAACTGCAGAGCAGAAAACTTAGAGTTTGAAGTGGTGGATCTAGAGAGTTGTTATCATGCTTTACTCGGACGGACCGCATTGGCCAAATTCATGGGCAGCTGTCATGTAAGTTATCTGAAAATGAAGCTACCCGGACCACAAGGAGTGATAACAGTAGCAGGGGATTACAAGAAGTCAATGGAATGTGCTTCAGCTGGATCAAATTTGGCCGAATCATTGGTTATAGCAAGAGAAAAAAGAAGGATTCAGGAGGTAGCAGCCCTCGCTCAGTCAGCACAGCTGAATATGCCGGCACTAGCCAATCCACATGGAAGTGTCTCCTTTCAGCCGACTAAAGAAATGAAGAAGTTTCAGATAGATGAGCAATTCCCAGAGCGTACTGTTACTATTGGTGGAGGCCTAGATGCTAAATAGGAAAGCGAGCTCACCAACTTCCTCCATGAGAATCGGGACATCTTTGCATGGTCAACTCAGGATCTGCAAGGTGTTCCGAGGGAGTTGGATGAGCACTCTCTGAATGTAAGGCCAGGAGCTAGGCCGGTGAAGCAACCTCTCTGCCGCTTCGCCGAAGACAGGAGAAAAATAATAGGGGATGAAATAGCTCGGCTCCTTGCGGCCGGGTTCATCATGGAGGTGCTGTATCCGGATTGGCTGTCAAATCCGGTGCTAGTAGAAAAGAAGAAAGATGATCCGAATGTAGCCATTGTTTGGCGAATGTGTATCGACTACACGAACCTGAACAAGGCATGCCCAAAAGATCCTTTTCCCTTACCTAGAATAGACAAAGTCATTGATTCGACCGCTGGTTGTGAGTTATTGTCATTTGTAGACGCGTATTCTGGCTTTCACCAGATACCGTTAAATCCGGCCGATCAAATAAAGACTGTGTTTATTACCCCGTACGGGGCTTATTGCTATCGCACAATGCCATTCGGCCTGCGCAACGTAGGAGCAACGTATCAGAGATGCATGCAAAAATGTCTACACGACCAGATAGGAAAAAATGTACAAGTATATGTGGATGACGTGGTCATCAAAACCAAGGAAAGAAAAACTCTACTGGATGATATACGGCAGACTTTCGCGAACCTGAGAAGGTTCTGAATGAAGCTTAACCCGGAAAAATGCACATTTGGCGTGCCAGTAGGAAAATTACTCGGTTTTCTTGTATCTAGCCGAGGTATAGAGGCCAACCCAACCAAGATAAAGGCAGTAGAAAGAATGGAGTTGCCAAGGTGTCTAAATGACGTACAAAAGTTCACGGGATGTTTAGCCTCGCTCAGCCGGTTTGTACGTCGGCTGGGAGAGAAGGCGCTACCACTCTATCAACTGATGAAGAAATCAGATAACAAGCAGACAGTGCATTTCATGAGTTGAAAAGGATGTTGGTCACAGCACCCATTTTGGCTTCTCCATTATCAAAAGAGCCTATGTTACTCTATACAGCGGCTACCAACAGAGCAGTGAGTGATGTAGTCGTCGTAGAACGACTCGAAAATGATAAGTCGGCTACCAACAGAGCAGAGGCCGGTGTATTATTTGAGCGAGGTGTTATCCGCTTCAAAGCAAAATTACCCACATTATCAGAAGATGGCTTATGGAGTGTACATGTCGGCAAAGAAACTTAAACATTACTTCGAAGAGCACCCCATCAAAGTGATTTGTGAAGCACCCATAGCCGACATATTGAGCAACAAAGATGCAAGTGGCCGAATAGCAAAATGGGCAATTGAGTTGTCACCGTATGCTCCTCAATTCGATAGGAGAGATGCAATCAAATCTCAGGCGGTCGCCGACTTCTTCGTAGGTTGGGCCGAGGTGCAGTATGAGCCACCATTACTAGACCCGAATTATTGGACGATGCACTTCGACGGTTCCAAACTAAGAAATGGTTTGGGGGCAGGAATAGTGTTAACCTCGCCCAAAAGAGATCAAATGAAATATGTGCTGCAAATACATTTTGCCGTGTCAAACAACGTAGCCGAATATGAAGCACTGGTCCATGGATTGAAGGTAGCAAAAGAGATTGGCATACGCCGAATCTTATGCTATGGGGACTCAGATCTAGTAGTACAGCAAGTCTCAGGCAATTGGGACGCATTGGATGATAATATGGCTTTATATAGATTTCATGTGCAAAAGATCAGTGGATACTTTGAAGGGTGTGAATTTCACCACATACCTCGGGCAGAAAATGATGCCGCAGACACGTTGTCAAAGCTAGGATCAACCAGGCAGTCAATTCCCCCAGGTATCGCCCTAGAGCACCTCAGGAAACCATCGATAACTCCATCACCAGAGTCCGAATCCATCTTTATTCTGACAAATTCAGCAGAAGATAATGTGCCGATGGAAATTGACCAGCAGTATAACCCGGAATTTCCCAAGAGGAAGACAGCAGAGGTAAGCATAACTATGGAGAAAGTCGAGGTAGTTATGTCGGCAGAAAATATGGACATAGACAGTGAGACCACACCAGAGAAAATCACGCCGGTATGGGCGCAACCCATATTCTCTTTCCTTAAAGATGCGATTTTGCCGAATAATGAAGTGTTAGCAAGACAGATAGCAAGGAGAGCTAAAGCTTATACAATCATAAATAATGATCTGTATAAAAGAAGCGTCACAAGTGTATTGCAAAGGTGTGTGAGTTCGGCAGAAGGTCAGGAGATCCTCCTAGATATACATTAAGGAGAATGTGGACATCATGCCTCATCTCGTGCCTTAGTGGCCAAAGCATTCAGGAATGGGTTTTATTGGCCAATGGCGTTGAAAGAAGCCAAAGAGCTGGTTGAAAAATGCAATGGTTGTCAGATATATGCAACCAAGATACACATGCCGTCGTCCGAGTTAAAAACGATACCCATTACTTGGCCGTTTTCTGTGTGGTGCTTAGATATGGTGGGACCATTTAAGCCGGCCCGAGGGGGGATGACCCACATATTGGTTATGGTGGACAAGTTCACAAAATGGATTGAAGTGAAACCAATAAAAAAATGTGATGGTCCCACAGCAGTGAAATTCCTCAAAGATATTATCTTAAGATATGGGTACCCGCACAGCGTTATTACAGACAACGGCACAAACTTTGCAGAAGGAGCTTTCGCTAGATTTTGCCAGGAGAAACACATAAGATTAGATGTTGCCTCTATGGCTCACCCAGCATCTAATGGGCAAGTGGAAAGGTCTAATGGACTAGTATTGTCCGGAATAAAACCACGACTCGTCGAACCGTTGCAAAGGTCGGCAAGATGTTGGATTGAGGAATTACCAGCAGTATTATGGAGCCTCAGGACTACCCCAAACAGATCAACAGGTTATACACCATTCTTTCTGGTATACGGGGCAGAAGCCGTGCTTCCAGCCGACATAATAAATGACTCGCCAAGAGTTACTCAATATACAACTTCAGAAGTAAATGAAGTAGCTCGGCAAGATACTGTTGATCTGCTAGAAGAAGCCAGAGAGCTGGCGCTATCAAGATCAGCTATTTATCAGCAGAACTTGCGACGATATCACAGCAAGAAGGTGAATCCAAGAGTGTTCAAAGAAGGGGATTTAGTTCTCCGACTGGTGCAACGCACGGCCGGCATGCACAAGCTATCACCTCCATGGGAAGGACCATTCGTCGTGAGCAAAGCATTGCACAATGATGCCTATTACTTAATCGATGCTCAACCCCCTGGAAAGAACAGGGCAGACAAAGCCGGCGAAGAAACGAAAAGGCCATGGAACGTAGCTTTACTTCGTCCATTTTACTCGTAGCAGTCATCAGTGACACGTTGTAAAGTAGTATCTCAAGATAAAGCACCAATTATGTATTAAACCTCGGCATCCAGAGCAGTGACTCGGGGACAGCCATGTGTTATTTCAATTTTAGGTTATGTATTAAACCTCGACATCCAGAGCAGTGACTCGGGGACTGCCATGTGTTATTTCAATTTTAGGTTATGTATTAAACCTCGGCATCCAGAGCAGTGACTCGGGGACTGCCATGTGTTATTTCAATTTTAGGTTATGTATTAAACCTCGGCACCCAGAGCAGTGACTCGGGGACTGCCATATGTTATTTCAATTTTATGTTGTGTTGAACCTCGGCATCCAGAGCAGTGACTCGGGGACTGGCGTATGTTATATCAATTTTATGTTATGTACTAAACCTCGACACCTTGAGCAGCGACTCGGCAACCGTCTTATACTATTTCTGAAATTTGGTTTACACACTAGACTTCGGCGCTATAGGCAGTAACTCGGGGACTGCCATATATTGCTCCGAAGTAGTGGTTAGCTTTTGATACAAGGAAGATATCAAACTTCGACACTCAAAGTAAGAACAGCTCAATCTCGTATGATATTCGAAGTCCACGCCTAGATCAATGGGCTAAACCACGAGAATACAAAGGCAAATATATATCCCAAAATCAAGAAATTGCAGGCAGTCGAAGCAAAGATTCGGACAAACAAGACCACTTAACCAAAGTGATAACAATTACAAACAAATATGTCTCAGCAGCACACGGCAAAAGAAATTCATACAGAAGACGAACAAATATTCCACGAACATCATACGCCCGGCATACCAGGGATAAGAAATAACTTAGAGGTTTTTAGTTGGAGAGGCAATAACTTGGTCAGGGGCTGGGCACTCCGAGGTAGGTGGAGCTTCGGCCGAGGTTGCCTCGCCCTCCACAGACCCAGGTGCGACTTCGGCGGAAGCCCGAGGCTGCTGAGGAGCGTCAGTTTGTGCAGTAGAATGCCCAGTACCTTTGGAGGAGGATTGCGCGTCGCCGCTGCCATCCGAGCTCGAACTGGAATCACCAGAAGTAGTCGAGTCACCATCATCTTCCCCTTGTTCAGCTGAATTGTTATCCGATGCATCCTCGACTACGACCTCTTCGTCCGGGTTAGAAAGGAAACTCGGACCCTCATTCCAGGTATGCACGTCGGCATACTCAACGAGCTGGAAGGCGCGAGCTTGCCGAAGAGCGACGAACGTGGGGTCCTCAACCCAACGAGACCGAGTGCGCAAATTTCTCAAGATATCAAGAGAAATATCTTCATACCATGACATGATAACAGTGAGAGCCATATCAGCGCCAGCTCGTCCGGCTGATTCCTTCCAAAGACTTAGTTGCCTCTCGGACGCCATTAATCTTTTCACCAGCAATTGGACCTCATTGATATCGGGAGTACCAGAAGTATTCGGCTAGAGAACATGGTAGGCTCGGATAGCTGCCTGCACCAAATCCCTGCCCATAATCTTCATCGGACCAACTGCAGCGCCGACAGCAACCAGGAAATCTTCCATCGAGTACTCCGAGTCCGCGTCAACAGGGACACCTCGGCGCACACGAGCATTAAGAACCGCTTTAGAGCTCACGGGCTTAGCTTCTGGAAAATGATCTGCGCAAAACACGATTGCGTCAGGGGGCAGTAGGAAAAAAGAAAAGGATAATCCGGCCGTGCTAAGAAGCTTACGATGAATATAACTCATCATTATCTGAAGGTCTTTAGCCCAGTCAATCTTGCTCTTCTCAAAGCGAGCGATCTCCTCGCTCATTCCCCGAGTTTTCAGTTCGGCAGCCTCGAGGAGCTCTTTATTTTTCTGCAGTTGCAGAGCTAGCCGATTTTTCTCCTTGGAGAACTCCTGGTCGAACTTTTCTAATTCGGACTTCTGAGAGAGCGTAAGGGCTTCCACCTCGGCGCGCAGGCGAGCTATTTCATCGTCCTTTTCTTTTAGCTGCGCCGAATGAGTAGCGCTTTGTTCTAAAAAAATGCAGCATCACATCAGGCATGGGCGTGCAATCTTGGTGAGATGCTGCGAAGGTTTGTAACTCGGCTTTACCAAGGCCAAACGAGATAAAGGAAACTTAAGCGCACATTTTAAAGAGAAAGTATAAAGTAAAAGGGAAACTAACCTTCTAGGTTCTTGACTTTCTTCTCGAGACGGATATTAAGATTATTGATGTTACCTGTTTACCAACAAAGTGAGCCGACATCTCGCATATAAAACAGTAAGAGTGTCGAAGATCACGAAAAGAATTGTCGACTTACCAGACTTTTTCACCACAGGAATGACTTTCTCATATTTTTCTTCCAATTTTCTATGCGAAAAAAGCAATCTTTGAAATTCGGCAGTCCGCCGGTCATGTGCAACCTGAGCAATGGAGCAAACGATGAATGGATGTTCGAAGTTAAAACAGATCCGAGTCAAGCAAGACTTAACCCGGATCTAGGTGGCTGGATATTTGAAGCTAAAACATATCTGAGTGAAGCAAAACTTAACTCAAATCTAGGTGGCTGGATATTCAAAGCCAAAACAGATCCGAGTCAAGCAAGACTTAACCCGGATCTAGGTGGCTGAATATTCGAAGCTAAAACAGATTCGAGTCAAGCGAAACTTAACCCAGATCTAGGTGGCTGGATATTCAAAGCCAAAACAGATCCGAGTCAAGCGAAACTTAACCCAGATCTAGGTGGCTGGATATTCAAAGCCAAAACAGATCCGAGTCAAGCAAAACTTAACCCGGATCTAGGTGGCTGGATAATCAAAGATCAGCTAAACAAAAATCAAGCAAAGTTTAAGGCATATCCAGTCGAATGGAGGTTCAAACCCTAAGGTCAAATCGAATTAAGTAGAGCATCATAGTTATTCGCTTGCAAGCTTCGGGGACTAGAGTATATATAATAGCATCTGGAGAATTAATCAAAACTCCGTAAAATAGCAATTACCTCATTCATCTTGTTACTATCAAGGACGATCTTGGCGGCTTGATGCAAGCGGCTGCTAATGTCGGAAAGCTGAAACGGCTGACTGCTTGGGTTACCCTCAAACTGATCGGCATCATTCCAGTTATTGGCATATTCCACCAGCGAGCCGAGGTTGTTCCCACTCGCCGTGCGAGTTCGGACTTTACCTCGGACGTGTTGTGTAACCACCGCTGCCGCAGGGCTTTTATGAAGAGCAAGCTGGGTACCGGCGGCCGGAGTAACAGAGGCTTTGGTGGAGGCAGTTCCTTTGCGTAGCACATCGGCGATACTCGGCTGAGAAGAGCCGGCAAGACCTTTCTGGGAGGTGGAAGCCTTAGTGGCGACAGCTTTTCTTGCTTTAGAAGAGGCATCAGTAGGAACTGATACCTCGGCAATGGGAACGGCGTCTTTAGGAGCCGAAGGGGTCACGGTCGCAGAGGGCGCCGAGATATTGACATCCTCGGCCGGGGCTGGAGTTACTATAGAAACCGCGGGGGTAGAGACACTCGGGTTCACAGAGGAGGCAACTGGTTCGGTAGAAATCTCTATGGGCCGAGTGGAATCAATGTCAACAAGAGGAGTCTCAGGCACATCGTGGCGAGGTGGCGTCCGATTCGGAGCTGGAGGAGATGCAGCGCGAATAGGACTGGGAATCCTGGTATCTTCAGTAGGCGGAGGAGACGGCTGCCGAGTCACACGACTAGTCATGCTAGGACCGCCGGGCTTAACAGAAAGTGGAGCACTGCGGAAATAAGAAAAAAGGGTGTCAGGTTAAAAAGCAGAAAGAGAGAAACAAGAAACACGAGCAAAAGGAGCTTACCCTGCGACCCCGGCCATGGTCTTGCGCTTGGAAGGATTCGGAGCGGATTTCTTCATTCGTTTCTTGGGGGCCGCCTCTGAGGCACCAGCAGGAGCCCCATGTTTCCCCGAGGTAACAGGGGGCCGGGAAGCAATAGGCTCGGCGTTGTGAACCTGACCGGCCGGATTAGCTGGGAAAGTAGAAGCCGGAAATGCATAAGAAATGGGCATTGCGGCAACTACCTCTAGAACTTGGACCTCGTCCGAATCACCTTCCTCCTCGAGGGCCGAGGTCTTGCCACGAGCACGAGCCGGAGCAAGATCCGACTTGGGGACGAACTCTTCTGAGTCCGGCTCCCCAATGTCCGGGGTATTCCGGTCCGCAGGCCACGGGAGCGACAAAACTTCGGCGTCCTCGTCCTTCTGCTCTGCAAACCTCTGAAAGACAAGGAAGAGGAAAATTAGCGAAAACAGTTACAAAAATAATTGAAAAACAAAGCATTAGTGATTAAGCTTACTTCGGGAGGGGGACGCTCGTGGGTGAACGGCTTCAGTCCCCAAGCCCAGTCCTCAGGCATCTCCGTCTTGAAGATAGCTCGGACACGCTTAAAGATGAGATAGTTGTCCAGCTCCATGGTCGAGACTCGGTTGAGGTCAAGAGGCTCGCTCATGTAGCAGAGTTTGTGCGTCCGTTTCTGGAATGGGCAGATTCGGCTACTGATAAAGGTAGCCATCAGATCCTCGCCACGTAACCCGGCGCGGATCAGCTCCTTAAGCCGAATCTCGAAAGCCTCGGCCAAGGCATGACTTTTCCTCGGATTATAAGTCCAGTTCACCTTTGAGGGCGTACCAATGGAGAAGGCAGGGAGCCGAATCTTGTCCTCCGTTCCCGTGTTCTTGACATAGAAGAAGGACTTGTGCCACTTCTTGCACGACTCTAGCCCAGTAACACGAGGAAATACGGATTTCCTCCGAGGTGTAATGGACGCTGCTCCACATTGAGTAAGCAGCTTCTCGGAAGGGTGCAGAGACTTGTCAGGGACAACGTTAGAATGAATCTGGAAGAACTTCGACCAGACATGCACGGAGGGCCATAGGCCGAAGTATCCATCCGAGGCAGAGATAAAAGCAGAGAGAGAGGCAATGGCATTTGCAGGAAGGTGATGCGGCTGAAGGCCGAAGTAGTCAAGAAATTCCCTAGCAAAGTCGCTAAGAGGGAGACCAAAGCCGCGCGAGAAATGTGACATGAAAACTACATACTCGCCCTCCCTAAGGTCGGGAGAGGACTCGCTGCCGGGTAGGCGACAAGCTACCTCGGCGGGAATCCTCCAAGTCCGAATAAGCCACTCGATCTCGCGGCGAGTAACGGAGGAGCCCTGCCACGAACCTCGCTCGGGCCCAGAGCCAGCATCATCATCCTCTACCAGGGCCCCGTTGAAGGAGCTAGACATTGGCTCGCCGGAGAAATCCGCGGAGGAAGAACTAGAAGCGGAGGAAAGTTTGGAACTACAGGGCCCCGTCGTGATTCTACGAGGAAACGGCGGCGGAGCAGCAAAGGAACTGCCGTGCGGAAACGAAAGGGAAACAGAGGAATCTAGAGGAGAGCCTAGGAGATGAGACCAGAAAGAACTCACCGGCGACGCCGGAGCAAGCGAACAAGGACGAGGCAGACGGAGCAACACGGCGGGGTCCTCGCCGTCGGAGATTCAGATGAACGCACGGCGGCGGAGCCGCGAACGGGCGCAGAAGCGAGAGGAAGAAGAAGGGCGCAGGTAAGCGGAGGGGGGAAAGTGAATCTCCCAACCCCGCGCCCCTCTTTATAACCGAGCCGCCCGCAAGGTAGTGGGATCGTGGGTGTGGCGGTTGACCGTGTAGATCGTGTGCACCGCATAACCGCATGCCGTTGAGTGGAACCACACCGAGGACCACACGGTGGAAAAGAAGGTCACGATCCCCAATGGAAACGGCACACGAGGCTCCGCAGCACCGGCGCGACAGGCGCAGTAGTAACTGTAGCCTGTCAGTAAAAACTGTAGAGGAACAAAAAACTAGAGAAACAATGATGGGTATGACACGTAGGACGAGGCGTACACGAGAAGATACGATGATACGTCGAACGAGAAAAAGATGACTCGGAAAGAATGTAGAACGAGTGTCGTGAAACTGATACGGCCCGGCCGAGGTTGTCGGCGGGGCCATACCAGCTTCGGGGACTAATGTTGGGGAGGTGACCCCGGATAGGGTAAAGACGGGGAAAGATGAAAGGATGTTCCCTGTCTAGTTTCCGAGTTACAGTTTGAGTCGGCCGAATCCTGTAGAGGTCGGCCGAGATAGGAAAGGGCAGGACCCTTATAGTAATGGCAAGGCATTACCCGGCCGAGATACTGCGTGAGTCGGCCGGGTTGGCCTGAATAATCTTGATGCAGGTGAAGGACAAGCCGAGTTACGCGAGGCAGGGCCGAATGGTACGAAGCTTGCAGGAGAAGGAGAAGCCTAAAGTCAAACTCTAGCCGCAGGCTAGGGAGAATCAGAGCGGAGCCAAGCACTAGGGACAAAGGCGCAGAGCGACAGAGAGGCAGAAGGAGGTCACGGACGCGACAGTCCTGAAGCCCGAGGCGCGCAGGAGGGGCCCTCTGGAACCTTGCCTTCATTAGGGGAGCGACAGGTAAAGGGGGGTGCCGAACTACTATATTGGGACAAGCATATTCGAATATGCTTGCCACATCAACCCTAAAGGAACCCAAGGCTCTCCTTTATAAGGGGAGGCTTGGACCCTGAGGAGGGCATCGGCTCATCTAGTACCATTAGGCTGGTAAATTTCTTATTTCCTCCTTGAACACAGCTCAAGGAGCACTTGTAGCCCGAGGAAGGAGAAATAAAGATATTTGCCTTTGCCTTCTGTGTGTAGAATCAACTGCATCTTCCCTCCCCAGATCCCTCTAGCATCCATTGGCCCCATACTTTAGCCTACCCATGGCATCTGCCGTGCCACCACCACGACAAGCATGGAACTAGTATTGCGTAAGAGTACGTGTAAGGTCGATCCGGGATGCTTCGTCAAACAATACCGCAATATAAACAAGTACACATGGGAGGGTAACAAATATAGAATCAATGCCCGCACAACACATGTGCGTACTGGCTGTACAACACTACTACGCATAGATCGTCTCTGATACCACTATCGAGGTTCTGGTGCAAAAACAAAAACATTTCCTACGTCAGATTGCCCTAATTCCCAAGATCTATCTATTAGTAATGCAGTAACAGTCGAGAGGTTTTGGATACATACCCTTGTAGTCTGAAAGCGGTTAACATTCCGACGGTAACGTGGCTAAAGTAGTCGTCCTAGTAGCCTACCTCAAGGTCGCGAAGCTCCTCGCATGTCACCCCTTGCTCCATCACCTCGCAGCAGTCCGGTTCACAACATCCAAAGTGCCTCAAGGGTTACACCTTGTTTCTTCATACACATACGATGTACGACGAGAACCTCCATCTCCCTTGATCCCTGCTGGGAGTGCGGAAGTACATCTCCGGCTCTTGGAATCCTTGTAGCACAATGGCGTGCTGCAGGTGCGTTGTCTCTTGCACGAACAACCCCGGGTCATGCCAACACATGGAGACAACTATAGAGAGATATTGGAGAGGAGGAGAGTTCCCAACTCATGGGATTTGTTGTTTGATGTGTAACTCCAAGGGGGCAGCCAAGGGAGGAGAGGCGGCGGTAAAGGGTGGGAGGCAGCCCTAGGGCGCCCCCAAACCCTAACCCTAGCCGCCAGCGAAGGGAGGGGCATCCCTAGGTGCCCACCAAAGCCTAGGCGCATGGTGTTGGTCCCTATCTCTTGCTTTTTCCCTCATGGGCCCTTTTCCCTAGGAAACTTGGCCCATTAGTGGAATAACCTTTCAAATTAGATTGAATATTATATTTAATATTAATTACATTAATTAATATGTAAATACATATTACCAAATCTAATTTGACCCGAAACACCTTTCTATTCCCCTACTATATCCTCCGAACAGCTTCGGAACTTCCCAGAACGATTCCGGTCCTCTCACCAGAACTTCTCTGATTTCCCTTCTTTCTCCGAAGAACTTCAGATCTCTCTCCGTGGAACAATTCCAGCTTTCTCTTTCTCTTCTATGATTTCAACTTACGGATAATCTCTAGCTCATCATACCCTTAAGTGGATCCCCTCATGGCTCGGGAATGGCACATACATGATCTCTATCAATGTTCAACAACGGGACCAGGATGCCCATGATGACACATGTACATTCTAGATGACGATGTCGTTTGAACCGTAAAAGTCTAGTCCAATTCCCTTTGTTTTTTGATACTTCTTGTCCGAGATCCGATCGTTAGGTATCTCCATACCTTGTTCAATCTTGTTACCGACAAGTACTGTTCACTTGTTACAACGATATTACTTCCCCGTGACTTGGTCACATGTTGCAACATTATGGATGTAATCTCACCAAGTCGGCCTAAATTTATCTTACCCGTCACTTGGTGAACAAATCCCGGTCTTTTTTCATAGGCCTCAACATGTACCTCTGGAATACCCAACATACACATTTATAACCACCATTTTACTGAGGGACATTTGATGTAGTTAAAGCAGCCTCGTGAGACAATGATTAATATGATCTCACGGTCTGAGGAGAAGGAGACTTTGTTTCTGACTATTGCGACGATTAAGTTCCTGACTTGATCCATTGAGGAGTGTCCATCATATCATTCACCAATGATATGATCTCGTTGTCAACTAGCTCTATCACTCATGATCAGGAAATCTTGATCATGTGTTGCCCAACGAACTAGTATCAATAGAGCTTACTAGGGACTTATGTTTCATATCACACCTGTATGAAAGTGTCCACTTGATACAGTTATAGCACAACATGAAACTATTATGAAATTATTGGGATATGGCAATAATAAACCTTTTATTATTTTTCTCTAGGGCATATTCCCTTCAGGGGCTGGAGGAGCCGGCCCCGCGCTAGAGAGTCGAGCGTCAACCCAGCATATGATGAGCCTGGCTTGCGCCGAGGCTCACCGCATTGCGCCAAGTAGTAGCCGCCAACCCCAGTCCCACCACTCTAGGAACCGAACCTTGGGGGAAGCAATCGATGTTGCCTGTGCAATGGATCGGCACCCACCGGATCCTAGGACAGAAAAGTACACGGCATGGAGGGATGACCTCGAGTCGCGGCTAGAGTTCATCGAGCTACACCAGGAGTCTGCCCGCACATGTTCCTAGTCCATCCTAGGGACAAGGAGTGGGGCGGAGCACGCTCCCACCAACACCGCTGTAGGGCCCGTGCAAAATCCTGCCCCGAGGCCGTGTTCCCGGAATGCTGCCCCTGGGCCGGGGGCTGCTAGACCCCACGATGGTGGAAGGAGAACCGACGACCATGCCGCGGGACACTTGGGGGATGGAGAACCGAGACCTGTGGAGAAATATCATGTTTCTGTAGGTTCATCTTCCGACCCCGCGCACAGGCGCGCTGAAGGACGTTGAGGCAATTCTGCCATGAAAAATGAGGCGCTTGTTCGAGATTACCTGTTGCAGCTGCACTAGCAAGCTGTGGGCGTAGCCGTCCCTAACCCACAGGGCGCAACTGAGGCAGGAGGTGTCACGTCTTGCTAATGCGGACATCAGGGATGTTGGTCACCCCCTATTTGTTTGGTAGTGGGCATGAAGGCATTTCGTCCTCAACTTCATCGTAGAAACCCGCTGATACAGGCACAAAGCACACACGATCGCTTTTTATGCAGGTTCGGGCCGCCCTTTGGCTAACAACCCTACATCCTACTTTGGTGGATTATTTGGGGTGGATAGATGTACAAGATGATGATCTCGGTGGTACCGGGGAGCTGCTTTCTCTCTAGCTTCTACACTTCCTGGGCTTCCTCTTCCTCACTTCTCTCACTTTTCCCTCTCTCCTTACCCTCCGGTGTGGAGGTGGAACTTAGATCTCTCACTTACAGCTAGTCTATGTGTATGAGTTTCTCCAGCTATCTGGTCGGCCAAACTCACTCTCAATGGCTAAGTGCCTCCTTTTATACCTGAAGGGGTCACTACAATGGTCGGCATGGAGCACCGCCCAATGGTGTTCCTAGGCTCAAACGCGGTTTGCCACGCGGTCTTCAGGCAGATGGGTGGTGCCTGCAGCCAATGAATGGCCATGGGCGGTGTGCAGACGCACTTGATGGCCACGTGACAGCTCATGCCTTGACCTGTCACGCCTGTCTGTGGTACGCTGCAGCGGACTGCAGCGTTATGATGGTGTCCAACGGCACAGGCACGTCATATGTTCCCAAAGCTGGGCCTGACACGCCTCGTCGGGCTCGGTTGACTTCCGCTCTCGGGCCGCGCCTGGCCTAGGAGGGGCGATCAGTCAAGGCCGCTCATCGGCTCCACTGTCCCCCACTCATGCCCTAACCCTCCTTCTGGGGCAGCCCCTAGAAGGAGGGTCCAGATGCCTCACACGTGTCCTTGTCCTTTTCTCCTTGTCCATGCCCAGCTAGCGGGTCGTGGCTCATCTCGTGGTGTTCGTCCCGTCTTGTAGGCACCTACATCATAGTCGATACTTAGTATCTGTAGGGTCATCATATCAGATCCATACCTGCTTGGAGCACATAGGGCTTGCATCCTTGCGACATTCCCATCGACTTAGCCTTGTATGCGCCGAATTGCTGACCGGTGGGTCCTGTACCACCCGCCAATGTGCCATGTGAGGAACCCCAATCCCATTACGCTGACAAAATTCCCCTGGCGAAGGCTAGGAACTTGCTGATGGTGCCTCTGAGTGAAGCTTGTCATGGCTCGATGAAGAGGTTGTTGCTGGGCTTCACCCTTAAACTGCACGTGGGCCCAAGGAGACACACAGCGCAAGAAGTGACATCACAAGCTGGGCCGGCATGCGGGTGCATGTAATCATGCCTCCATGAATCCATGGTGCCGAGGTCTGACCTTAGCAGTCCCGCACACTGATGCCGATGGCCTCGATTCCTGCAAAAACTAATAACAAGCGTGCAACCTCCCTAGGCCGCTCTGCCAAGTGGAGTTCTCTATAGTTAAAGGGGGAGTGCACCCCCTCCTTTCCACTACATGTGATTCCTCACACGGCAGAGGATGAAGTTACCAACACCTCTCCTCATTCCTTCGTCCACATTCTCCCTCACCTTCAGATCCATGACGCCCAGGAAGAAGATCCTCGCTCCCATGCCAGCAGGCAAAAAGAGTTCCGCCACCCCAACCCGTGGGAAGGGCAATCCGACCCATCTCAAAAAGCGTGAGCAGTAGGAGGCCGATTGGCGGTCGTTGTTTCCCTTATTTCCAGAGGGTCTAAGTGAGGAGGGCGTCGCCAAGTTAGCCGGTGTTGCCGCCTCGTCCTAGAACAAGCATAGGGGAACCCTTCTCCTTCATGCCGGATCTCCCAGTGGAAGTTGCCTCCCTTGTGATGTGAAGGTACTCTCCTATTCATAGATGCGGGCGTTAACCCTCCGCTCTCTCCTTTGTTGAGGGTGATTCTCATCTCCTACTGCCTACATCTTTCTCAACTCCACCCCAACACCGTCATGGCATTGGCCATCTTCCAAATCCTTTGCGAGGACTTTGTGGGCGTGATGCCCTCTGTCCCTCTGTTTCATCATTATTACGTCCCTCGCATTGAGCTGGGGGCGCCATCTCAGGGGGGAGGGGGATAGGCTTACCGAATCCTACATCCGAGTGGAGAATAAAAAGTGGGACGAGTGGCGCGCCTCATGGTGCTTCGTTCGCTTCCCCATTTAGGATGATGTCCTTGCTAATACCTCGACCACCCCTCCCGTCGCCCGGGGTGGGGTGACCATGAGGAGGATGACGAGGACCTCGAGCCTATTTACGCGCGGATCTCTAACCTGCGCAGCGCGGCCTCTCCGGCAGTCATGTTGTTCAGGAATATGTCTCCCGACTGATTTCTCTCCTTCAGGTGCGCTCTCATCCTTCCTAGGAGTACAACGGTCCCTTAGATCGCACTCATATTTTCTTTGGTCCCTCTTTTGAGACCTAAGCTCAGATGCTGAAGTTGACGGTGAACTGGATGCTTGGGGACAAGGTGGACCCAATGCCTCTTCCCTATTTTGTTGTTCCCCTCTATCTCGACAAGGAGAACATCGACTCCATTTTGTAGTCATTGCCTCAATGCAACGATCTTGGGGCCCAACATGTGTGGCGTTCCTTGTCGGAGTTTGTTACACACAAGGTGTGTCGGCAGGAGGTCACCCATGCCTCATCCAATCTTTCGTCTCTGTTTCCCCTGGGTACCGAAGATGGCTTCCCGGATCGTCGGCGCCTGATTCCATCGACGGCCAGCGACCACCTACTGGGACCGTCTTCCCATGGTGCCGCCTCTTCATCTAGCGCTGAGGACAATATATCCATCGTGGGCGCAGTGGCACACCGTTCTGCTAAACACCTGGACCAGGTCCCGCCCGGCAAGGGGCACGTCCCCCTCCCGAAGGAGATTTTCTGTGCCACACGCCGGTTCACGGAGATTCAGCATTGTCGCCCCCTTCAGGCCCCACATCAGGGTCTGCTGGGATCATACTCCTCAGCCGCTGCTGGAGCTTCCGCCACAATCGGGACGGGTAAGACACTTACTTCTGCGACCTCCTTGCTGAGGTGATCCTCTTTTTGTCACTTTGTCTCAATCATCTTCTCGGCATGTTTTCCAGGGCGCCAGGGAAGGCGGCCGTAGGAAAAAAAAGAGATGATGACACGCCAGCATGTCCCCTACCTTCTGCCAAGAGAAAGCGAGCCCTCCTTGCCGAGGTTTTAGACGAGGCACCCACTCTTCCAGAGGGGATGCCCGAGGATAAGGTCTCAATTCTTTAGCCCCCGGCCTCCTCACCAGATGCGGCCATGCACACTTCTCTCTAAGTCGAATCCACCACAATGGCGGACCTCCCGAGTATCCGTAAGCCCTTATCGCCCCCCGCAACTTGGGTATGCTTGCAGTTCCAGGTGGCTGTTGCCTTACATCTGACATTGTTCCTCAGAACCAAGCACTCCGCCAAGTCTGCCCCGACGGAGGACCTAGTGATGGAGCATTCTGACTTGGAAGCCAGTGATGTTGGAGCCATGCGGGCCCTGACTGCCCCTCGTCGGCAGGGACGGGTGCCCACGTAATCCTCTCTCCCGACCATTGGCCGAGTTGGTCTTAGGTGGCGCGTCAAGCCTGCAACGATTTCCCATAGGTGTCTGTCACGGACAGGATGGCTACTCCATGTCTGGAAATTGTTTCTCGTTGGTACACCCACACCCGAGCTGGGTTGTCCCTTGACCCATCGGTCTTTCAAGAGGCACGCCATGCTCTTGCCAGGCTAGAATCCCAGCAACGTCAGTTCGTGCTCCATGCACTTCACATGGAGGAAAGGCAGAAAAGAACTGAGGAGGCCCAGGCCCGATAGCATCGCGAGCTAGATGCACTGCGTTAGTACATCACCCGCGAGCGAGCTTGTCTTCGGGTAGAGGAAGGCTCGGCCTCCGTGGCAAAGGGTAAGCTTGCACGCGTCCTTATCAAGGTGTTGAAGGGCAGGAGAGACCTCCAAGTGGGCGCCACTGCTTCCGTTTTGGCGTTGTAGGGGCGCATGTAGGAGCAAAAGCGCTTTTACGAGCGCGAGATGATGTGCACCATGGAAGATAGGAACTCCCACGAAATGGAGAACTTGTCCATCGTGTGGGCCCTCTAGAGCCAGATTCATGATTGCGAAGAAGCCTTGTGATCCTCAGAAGAATTGTCCTCGTCTTAACTTCAAGAGATAAGGCGCCGCAAGACCAGCGCAGCCATTAGTGTGGCAGAGCAGAAGGAGAGCCAGTAGTTCCTGGTCGTCCAACATCAAGCTTCCGATCGAGAGGCGGTTCTTTACAAGCGTCTTGAAGAGGCGCTTGAGTCCTCCTGGCAATCCAACAAATGCATTGTGCAGCAGGACAGCCAGATTGAGCACCTCTACAAGGCGTGAGATGATGCCGAGGCGACGCTCATCGACTGTGCCAATGGGCTGGATCAGATCTCGGTGCTATGATGCACCGAGACCAACGCACTGGCTGGGATTGCGCGTGTCGCCCTGATTCCAATGCACATGTTGGACATGCAGCCAGCGGTCATCGACGGGATGGATGTCTAGACCATCATTTTGTTCTTCGACCGCTTGGTGATGGAGCTCCGGGCCTTGCACCCGAGGATGGATCAGGTGCTGCGGGCGAACGGCGGACACGTTGCAGCAGCCACCGCCAAGCTCATCCTTCCTCGCATGTACGCTTTGGCACCTGACTTCCCCTTCTGAGAGCTGCTAGAGCCCTTTGACAATGGGATGGCACAACTGGGTGCAGAGAAAGTTGTTGCCCTGTATGTTGCTGCCATGGTGACCAGGATGAAGCATGACGCATGATGTTTGCCACACGCTTCCCCCTTTGTCATTCTCCTTAGTTTCCCTAAAACAGATACTCTGGTCATGCCATTAATCTATAATAATGAACTTCCTTACCTTTTTACCTCATATCACGCCAAGCATGTTTCCTTTCTGTCTATCTCTTCTTGTCTATTTTCTTAAAAAAGAGCTCATCACGCGGTATCCATATGCACCTTGATTCTGCACAAAATAATTCCATCACCGTTCATAGGGAGGTCAGAGTTGAGTGGGGCACAACAAGCGGGGTTTATCGAGGCATCCCTCGCACCCAGCCCCCTTCCCACACTCAACTTCAATCGCTCTCTACCCCGTTGCGAGGTTGTGACTGACAAGGTTCTCAGATCTTTTGACTCTGTGAGGTTCTGATTGCGGAATCTTGTCATTTATAAGGGGCGAGGCATTGCCTCTGGGTTACATCGGTTTACACTAGGCTGTCCAGAACCTGTAACGATGTACTATCACATTTCCCGAGAAACTTGAACCCTGTTCCCGGGATTTCTACGGTGGCATATATGACCACCAGGGACCCTTCTATGGGCTAGACTATCATGCGCATGTAATTCACCGATTTTTGCTGAGAAAACTCCTGTTCCTGGGCTTTTGAAAGGTCGTGAACATAGTTTTGCTTCATCTGGTTGGGTGTTTCAGGGGTAGTATTTACGGAGGTGGTACTTATGCATGTGCTCGATATTCCAAGAATTCGGCATGGGCTAGATATCCATGGATTCTAGTCAGACTGCGCCGGGTCTGGTTATGTGTGCTACCCGAAAAGGTCCCTCCCACTTAGGTGACAATTGTTCATTCCCTTGGTGTATAACCTTCGCCTGAGGACTAGGTCCCCAGGTTCCAGTTGACGAGAGCGAACCCACTGGCTGTGATACCGGTGCAAGCTTTGATGATAGCGGGCTTGTCGCACCGCTGCTCGACAATGCACCTCTTCCAAAAAGTTGATGTCGTCGATCCTTTCCGCACGCTAGATGGTGTCATCATAGGCGTGGACCCGTTGGGACCCATATCTAAGCTCTGTTGGCAGGACGGCCTCCGCCCCGTAAACAAGGGAGAAAGGCGTCTTGCTGGTTGCTCGGTTGGGCGTCGTTTGCAGGGCCCATAAGACCGTCGGGAGTTCCTTGATCCAGTTCCATCCGCTTGACTTAAAGCGCTCGAAAGTTCTGGTTCGAAACCCATGAAGAACCTCCGCATTTGCACGCTCCACCTGCCTGTTGCCCTTTGGATGGGCGACAGATGCGTAGCAAATTTTGGTGCCTATCTCCTTGCAGTACTCCTTGAAAGACTTGATCGCGAACTGTGTGCCATTGTCGATAATGATGCTATGGGGCACCTCAAAAGGGCAAACAATTCCTCGGATGAATTTTATGGCTGCCAACGCGGTTATTGCCTGCAGTGGTTCCACTCTTCCACCCACTTGGTGAACTTGTCGACGGCCACCATCTGGAGATTTTTCACTTGCAGCCCGAAAGTTGAAGCGCCAAGGCAACGCGGGGTCCGACTTCGTCGGTATTGGATCGCGATACCCCTAGTTGGAGTGCCAAATGCTCAGAGGGTATTTTCAGCATGAATTCAATAAACCATTTGAACACGGGAAAACTCGCTAACGCCCATCAAAATGGGCCCTACCTGTCACTTTTGATCTCTAAGTCGCTGCCATCCTGGGTGCCATGTAGACTTGCAGCGCTGGCACCCTCGTGTTCAAACGGTCTTTTTGACCCGGCCTTCTTCTTCCCCAAAGGGGCGAGCTGTGGTCACCGCCATGGCACGGAGCTAGGAGGGAATTCCTTCAGCGGCGAGATCTAGCACCCGGATGGACCTGATCGGTGTCGCCCTCCTCCTCCCAAACTGGAGATCGACCCATGTCATTTGAAATTAGTAGCTCCATGATGAAGAAAAATAGAGAACCTAAATGGCATAACAATGAAGACTATAGTCTGTACTTTGCATTGCATCAACAAGGGCTCGTTGGCGAAGCATGTTACCAAGAGAGTGGAGTTCATCAGCCATTGCCAAAAAATATGGGTACAAATCCATGAGAGATTGAATGCAAATACGCGAAGAGAATCTAGATCCATGTCATCAATCATCAATAGGTGGCACATTATAGTGATGTGTTCAAATATGTACACATTCATAACAATAACTTATGGCGGCAGTGTTGCTAGCGCTTTGTATGAGCTATTAATTTTATATGATCGTGGCACCTTACTTTCCTGGATACTAGTAAACTTGAAACTGCAACCCCCCACATTAACTTTCCCGTGTAGCAACCCCTCGCATTTACTTGACAGGAGCCGAACCAACGAGAGAGAATGCATGCGGAATCGTTGGCGGTTGGGCTTGTGGTTGGTGTGTGCATGCGGTCGTCTCGTTTCCACACGGTTCCCTTTGCATTCCCAGGCCTTCTTTAATAAATCTCTGTCTCTGGAACCGCTTCCTCTGCCATACGACAGGACTGATACCACACGAACACCATCATCCATGGCAGGCAACAAGCAGCAGGATTCGCCATGGGCTGATCTCCCTGAGGGAGTTGTGCAGAAGATAGGTGACATCTTCCTATCGACGGACGACTTCGACTACTATGCCGCCTTCCGGGCAGTCTATAGCGCCTGGCGCGGCTTCACGGAGGAGCGCTTTGTACCAGCCAACTGGATTGTTCTAAAGCACCCATTGTCGCCGGAGTATGATGTAGACGATGCCGCCATCATGTTGTTGAACGTGAGAACCGGCCGCTACCTTGAGAAGAAGATTAGTCGGGTTATTCGCAAGTGCTTTCTTGATATTCATCTGTATACGGGCGATCCTTTTTTTGCATTCACCTCATATACGATATGTTTTTCAAGTTTTCTTTCTCCATCTACTTGTTTTACCTTGATTGAATCTCTGTCGGTTTACCTTGACTGAATCTCTGCTTCTCATCTCTCTCTCTCTCTCTCTCTCTCTCTCTCTCTCTCTCCCTCTCTATGTCTCTGGAAGGTACTTTTACGTCGGTAGCACAACCGGCGGCCTCCTTGTTCTTGGATAGTGTGTGCACCCGTACAAAACATGGTTGTACAACTCCTTCTCGGACGCTATCAAGCGCCTGAGGGTGGAGATACCGATCGAGCAGGTGGCTTCTGTCGTTGTGACGATGTTCCCATCGTTGATGGTGTTTACATCAAATCTTCAGAACACCATCATTCAGTGGGAGGATGAGGGCATGGAGGAAGGCAGTCGCCCGGTCTTTGGTGAAGGGCGTTACACGCCGAATGACTTCGCGGAACTCCGGAGCATGACTTCTTACGTCGGTGATCTTTTCGTCGCAGACAGATACGGGTATGTCCTCTCGACTATGCCTGGTGCTGCTCATGGAGATGTCTAGATGTAGCGCTTCGCACGGACCCTGAAGATGCAAGCCACCGTCGAAGGCCCTGTTCCGGGCTGCCGGTACCCGGAGAATTTTTTTACCTCGTCGAGTCCGACGGGGAGTTATTGTTCATTGTGAGTGGACCGGTCTACTGCGACAGGCTCGTTGTTTACCGGGTTGATACACAAAACCATGTCCTTTCTGCCGGTCAGAGGCATCGGCAGCCGTGCTCTCTTTGTTGCTGACAATCGGTGCATCTGCGTCGACAGCGCCAAGGTACCCAGGGTGCAGGCCGGCAGCATCTACTATCCGGACCTATACCAGATTAGATCTTACAACTTTGAGGCTCTTTCATGGGAAGAGGAGCCAAGGGTTGTCCATGGGTATGGAGCAGCACGATTATGGCACAATGACCGTCCTTTCAAACTCGATCGATTGCTGGCGGTGTATTGCAGTCGCGTCGAGATTTCTGAGCTGTAGATGGTGCCGCCTTATGGCAAATATGGCACCACCCACTACGTTTACTATGACGACTACCCGTCAGATTAGATTGGTGGATCATGTTGGTCTGGTCCTGTTGTATTATTTGTCTATGAATTATATGCAACTACAAGTTGTATGTTGTGCCTGTAATACAATGGATGCTCTATGTTTCAAAAAGATCATGTGTTGTACCTCTTTCAATTTCGCTGTTTTTCTATGTACATGTAGTAATTCTGATACATGAGCAATTGAATGCTACACTCGAGGGTATAACTGAGCATAACTAACTGGACAAGGTTAGACACGAGGGGGAAAACGTGACGCGCAATATGCGTGTCGTGGTGCACGGGGCGGTAGCGGACGCGTGTGGCCGTGCACAGTGCAGTAGCGCACGCGGTTATGCGGTGCACGGTGGTGAAACGAAACATCTCCTCCCTTCACCTTTATAGAGGCCTCCTCACTCTCACTCATCACTCACTCTCTCACTCACACACGCAACCATCTCCACTGTCCCATCACCTTCTACAAACCCCCAAGAAAACCCCAACCATGCCGGTGATGGGAGCCTCCTCGTCGGCCGACATCGTCGCCTCCAAGGCGGCCCCCGTCCCCGTACAGGCCCTCGTCGAGGCACTGAAGGAAGCCACCATCCCCGTCCACACCCCATCCCTACTTCCACCATAGTCTCCGGCGGGGAGGCCCCCATCCCCGTACAGGACCCCACCGTTCTCCAGCAGATTCCGCACGGCTGACCCCCACACCAGCTTAGCCGACCCTTGGTCGGAGGTACTAGCACTGATCTGTAGTTGGGATCAGTACTAGCACTGATCTATAGTTGGGATCAATACTAGCACCGATCTGTATTTGGGATCAGTATTCGATTTGGTTTGAGATTTGGGGCTTGGGGAACAATCAGGGGATCTCAATCGGTTAATTTATTCAAGTAACCAATCCCGATAATCACTGTATCTCAATCATGTCCTTATTGCACGCTACTGTTTTTTGTAATAGGTCGATAGCAGCGATGTCTGTAGCGACAACGAGTCCATGGACACCAAGACTCGTCAGGTGATGAGGAAGCTGAAGTCTGGCCAGTTCAACGGCTTCTTTGTCGGCGACGTCTATAGGTGCCCCTTCTGCACCAGGAGCCTCGCCACCGAATTCAACTCCCTCGTGATGCATGACGAGGACGTGAAGACCTATGACCCATCAAAGAACGTCAACGCCTTCAGAGCCCAGCACAAGGCGCTCGGTTTTCACCTCCACAACCTCCAGAACGTGGCCATCGAGGAGGGTCGCATGCCCCCGATCAAACCCAAGGCGCCCAAGGTCAAGGGACTGGGCAGCAGGAAGCGGAGTAAGCGCTAGAGGGAGGAGGCGGAGGCCCTCCTAGCGGAGGCCAGGAGGGGCCACGATCTTGTGCTGATGTAAAGCAACTTCTTTTGTTTTGTTGTCTGTGTTGAACTTGTATAAGCTGCTGCTGCTGAGCAGTGTAGTTGTCGAATCTGGTTTAAGTATTGTACTATATAATCCTTTATTAGCTGTTTTATCTACATTTTCTCTGTTTATCTACATATTTAATGTGCTGGTTAGATTTGCTGCCAGATTGAGAAAATATGAGGGCCAAAAGGAACCATGAATGAAGAGAGAAGCTGCTCTAGATTCGCTGCCTTTTTGGGGAAAAATAACAACTGTTAGCGACATAAAAGGGAAAAGGCGCTCTTAAAAAGGCCAATCATAAAAATAACAAAAAAGAAATCTTCCAATTTAGGCGACAGGGCGCACGTAACTACCATACGCGCCCCACATGGTCCCATACCACATCCTCCAAAACGCGTTCCCAACAAGCCGGCCCCACAACATGGGGGTCCTACTACGGGACCCGACTGAACATGGCCCCACCTATCATCACGTAACGGGCGTGGGTCCTACTTCTCAACACGTAACGGCGAGGGTTCACTATGGGACCCACCTGAATGCGGCCCCACTTGTCAGCATGTAACGGCGAGGGTCCACTAACGGGACCCGGCCGAGAGCGAGTTTCAGACCGATGTGAGAGTTCCATAATAGGAGTTGGACAAAAGTGAGGAAAAACTAAGCGGCTTGAGAAAAGTGAGTACAACTAACAAACCAAGGGCACGAAAATAGAAATCCCATAAATTATATGCAAGTGCAAGTTGTATGGTGTGCCTGTAATACAATGGATGATCTATGTTTCAAAAAGATCATGTGTTGTACCTCTTTCAATTTCGTTGTTTGTCTATGTACATGTAGTAATTCTGATACATGATCAATTGAATGCAAATACGCGAAGAGAAGCTAGATCCATGTCATCAATCATCAATAGGTGGCACATTCTAGTGATGCGTTCAAATACATACACATTCATAACAATAACACTGTCGGCAGTATTGCCAACTTGAAACTGCAATTAACTTGAAGTGGTTGTTATCCCGAGCAAAATGTCTAGTATACACATGACCCTTGTATGTTCTATGCTGCAATTATGCTTTTGTGGGCAGGGAAAGAAAAGCTAGGCTTAAATGAATATTACGCAGTTAGGCATAACTTAGTCTTACACACATAGTATGAACTTGTTCTTACACGAATAAGCAAAGTAGTCTTACACCGTCAGAACTTCCATCGAGCCAACCGGCGAACCGGCCTCTAGAGCTGGTGGCATCATCGGAGCGAACCACAGTGCTGCATTTGGCCATCTCTCATTCTCTATCAACTTTCATGACCCCACTGATGAGCCAATGGCAGGCCCCCTACCCCCGACATGGATTCGGCTCCAGGTCGGATCTAGAGTGTCAACATAGTAAACGCATGAGTGTGCAGCAAACACACAGTCTACTATCAACACTGGAAGTCCTGGCACCTCAGCAACAACATCACCATGTTCTCCCTGGACTCCAGTAGCATCCTCAGCCGGTATCTCGTTAGCTTCACCAATAGCAGCATCAACAAGTATTTCGTCAGCTTCACCAGCAGTAGCATTAGCCAGTATTTCGTCAGCTTCACTAGACGAAGAAGCAGCTAGTTCTTCGTCAGCTCCACCACCAGCAGTAGCATCATCGGGAGTTGGGGCTACCTGAGAAATTACAGGTTCAACAGCTTCAGGGGCTCCGAGGAAGAAAGGGTGGTTGATCCCAAGAAATAGAGATTGTTCATTCAGATTGTCGACTCTGCTCCAGACCTGGTCTACTGGTTCTTTTGATGGACACGTTGACCTCGAGAAAACATGACACCACAGCGATGGGTATGAAGAAAGTTGTGTCCCCATATGTTCTATTGTATCACCAACGATGTTTAGTGCTCCCCTGATATGAATCCACATGAGTTCAGCACCCTGGTTGACATCGCCTCAGAGAGGTGCAAGGAACCAGCGCCGTGATACAAGATCAACATCTACCACTGCATCTTCAATCACCGGAGCTGGAATGACGCGTGGGGCTGCGTGTGTACCTGCATGTTACCTTCAGTCAGTAAGCAGAATTTTGAATGGGAATTTACATGCTACATGACACCATGACTCACCCCATGTGAATGGCTCCCAAACACGCACATCGCCGCTAGGTTCAGTGACTACGTAAATGTGTTGCGGTGTGTCGGCATACACGTTGGAGGTGAAGACGGTGTCGACGTACTTCTCTGGCCGTAGATGGTCGTCGCGCAAGACTGCTCATTCATTGTCATCTGGGCATCTAATGAATGTGATTGCCTTGTCGAACACCGCTAAGAGGTTGTAGTGCCAAGTCTTCCACACCAGGAGAGACTTCTGTGGGAGTTGTACCTTCAGGAGCTCAAGTTCTGCCATGTTGAACCTGTAAGCAAATTCAGATTTTGGCGACAGCCACCCATTATTGAATGTAGTAATTCCGACACCCACTCCAGATGGCGGTGTAAGTCTCAATGATCTGTAGACATTTTTTAGAGTCCAAGTACTCCGGTCCTAGGATAAAAGGACTAGCCACTCGCCATTGCCACCCACCCAGTTCTGCTCATCATCCAGTTCCGCCTCCTTTGTCTCCTTGATATTCACCACTACTGATTGCGACCACTTATCCAGCAACATCAGTTTTGCATGAACATTCTGCAAAAGTTTGTTGTCAGTTGGTGGAATCACCTAGCATGGATTCCATTGCAAATACAATTTGACACCACTATGCACAAATTAAAGTATTATATATGACTGTCTCCTCAGCTCTCGCCGAAATTGTGCATGTGTCACTACGAAAATACCCAATATATCAAGTAGGAGCAGAGCTTCCCCCGAACAAACTCCTAACGTGATCATAAACAACAAGGGACATGAAAGTCTTAAATCGTCTAGTTTGTTTATTTTTTAGAAAACAGAATATCACCTAGCAGGCATTCCATTGCAAATCCAAATTGACACCTCAGCTATCACCTAAATTAAGACTGTATCACTACGAAAATACCAGAATATCAAGTGCAAGAAGAGCTTCCTCTGTACATAATAGTCTTAAATGGTTCAATTTGTTCAAACTGCGCGTGCACACAACACGTTCGACGGAAGGAACATAGGATTTCGATGAAAGTTCAGCACATATGAATCAACGGTATGACTGAGTCAACAAGCAAGATACCGGAACTTACGTGGCCGTCGCGGTCGTTTGGCCATATACTGGTATCAGGGTAAAGAAGGTCCGGCGTGCCGAACAGTTGTTCTTCCATTTCCCGGATCGGAGGGCGGAAACCAGGGATGCAATGAACGAGGGGACCCGCGGTGACGATGTCCAACTCCTTGGTGACCCTGTACACTTTCGCAGGGCTAAGGTTCGGCCATACCCAATTCTTATGGTGACGGTCGCTATGGACATCCGCGTCACCGTCGTCGTTTGCCTTACGCTTCAGCCTGCCGCGGTGCCATCCCCACGGTTTACCCATGGTGGCAAATGGAGGCTGGAATCAGGCAGATTAATGGATGTGGTGTGATCCAGAGGCAGATGGATTCATGAGGGGATGGAATCAGGGAGGGAAGCAGTTGTTCGAGTAGGGAGTGAGGAACCGCCGCCGCCGGTCTCGTCCGCATGGAATACAAGGAGGGGGGTGTGGTGGGTGTAATTAGTGAGGGTGGGCACGGGGACCGTCTAAAGGGGGTGCAAAAATAAATTGTGAGGGGAAATGTATGGTCCCACCTGTCGGTGAGGGATGGTCGGCACGCGCAAACGTGAGTACGCTTTGACTTGGATCGTGCATGGCGGACCTCGATTCCACTGCATGCAAGTGGCGCAGAACCAATTTCATCCAGCACTTGGGTCACCATGTAAAGAGCATCACTAGCAATGCACCTACCATATGGAAATATGGAATGATGCACCAGTGTGATAGAAGTTGCATCACCACATCCACTTGAGTGTGTGTTGTCATGGGGATCATTGTAGTTTGGTAAATGAATCTATGGAGTCCATGTGTCAAACCATGGTCATAAATCCCTAGAAGTTGCATCACCACATCCATTGTAGTGTGTGTGGTCGTGTGGATCATTATGGTTTCAAAAGAACATATGCAAATGACTCTGTGGATTCCATGTGTCAAACCATGGTCATAAATCGCTAGAAAGCCACTGTGATGCAGCTGCTACATATGGAATGATGCACTAGTGGGACATAAGATGCATCACAACATCCACTTGAGTGTGTGTGGTCATGTGGATCATTGTGGTATGGTAAAAGCATCTGAAAATTACATTTGATCTTCTATGATCCCAATGTGATGTAAAACCACACAAGCATGCAACTAGAAGGTTTCAAATTGTAGTTTTGGTACTTGCTTCACAAATGAAAGCCCTTTTTGAGTTTGAGGGTGAAATTTTCAAACCAAAATGGCTATATACAATGCTACCATCATTAAGAATGTGGATACCCCATTGTTCCAAATTTGAGTCCATTTGAAGAACGGTAGATGAAAACATGGTACACAAGTTTCTCTTTCGAGTAGTCGGACATGATCGTTGACCTAACTACCCCCACATTACAGAGTGGACTGCCAGGGGGACATTTTTTCAAAAGTTTGTCATTTTTATTCAATGTATTTGCCACACAAATGAACAAATTTGAAGGTTTCCAGGAGAATTTCTCAATTTAATATGAAATTTACAAGGCTTGGTCAACCCAGGGTTGACTAGAGTCCTTCGAGAGATTGTGAAAGCATCTGAAAAGTACAAGTGGTGTTATGTGGTCCCAATGTGATGTACAACCACACAAGCATCTGAAGGTTACAAATTTTAGTTTTGGTACTTGCTTGACAAATAAAACCATGTTTATGAGTTTGAGGGTGATTTTTTAAAATTTTGAAACCATAATGGCTAGATAGAATGCTAGCATCATTAGGGACATGGTGATACACCCTTGTGCCAAATTTGGGTCCATTTGAAGAAATGTAGATGAAAAAATGGTACACAAGTGGTTGTATCGAGTAGTCGGACATGCTCGTTGAGCTAACTAGCCCACAGTTGATAGTGGGCCGCAAGGGGAATTTTTCATATTTGACATTTTTCTTGCAAAGTATTTGCCACACAATGACCAAATTTCAAGGTTTCACAAGAATGTGAGAATTTCTAATTTTATTATGAAATTTACAAGGTTTGGTCAAAACAGGGTCCAAATATGATGTACGACCACACAAGCATGCATCTAGAAGGATTATAACTATAGTGTCTCTACTTTCTTCACAAATTAAATCATGTTTTTGAGTTTGAGGGTGAAATTTTTAAAATTTTCAAAACAACATGGCAAGATAGAATGCATGAAATCATCATTACGTACCATGGCGCAAACACAGGTATATAATTACACAATAAGTCCCGATGATTCCCATACTACATGACCAACAGAAGTCCGTACACTAATAATTACACATGACCAGCAGAAGTTCTTGACAAGCTACCAGACATATATAGAAACATAACTAAAAGTAGTAAAATTTAATGCACTCCTCATGAGACCACATTATGCGCTTGCCATCTTTCCTGGAGACCAACGGCCATCATTCCATCTCTTGCTTGTGATATTGGCCTCCCACCACTGACGAGATAAAAGTTCATCCCACCTGGAAGGGGCCTTGCTTCCCTATCTTCAGCTGCAGCCTCTTTGTTTGCGACTTCATCTGCAGCCTCTCTCTTTGCAGTTTCAGCCTCACGCTCAGCTATTCTGCATTTCCGACAGAGTTGTAACACCCCAATTTTACCTAATTGTTAATTAGGGTTTGATTGTGTATCATGAGCATCATCTAAAAAATGCATGCAAGAAAGAAATAGAATAAAACCCTAAACCCTAGTTTTCTCCCCTCTCTTTGATACAATTCAAATGGTTTTGAATATTTTGGAAAACTACCAAAATAATGGAGCCCAAATGGTCTACAAGGGCCCCTGATTATTTTATATATTTTAAAAAACTCTGGTAATTTTGAATGGTTCAAAACAGATTTGAAAATGAAATTTACAAAAGAGAAACATATTTTAGAAAAGGAAAAAGAGTTCTGCTAAAAAAACTAAATCCAGACGCCTCAGGCCGAGCAGCCCAGCAGCCTCCCTCTCCTCTTCCCCTTTACCATGGACCACCTCAGCCCAATCCAGCCCGCAAGCGGCCTTGTACCAGTTCGGCCCTTCTATCATCGTCTTCCTCCTCGTCGGTCGATCCCGGAAGCAGCTTGCTGGCATTGCAGTGACCGTCGCCGTGCGCTGTGATGCGTGCCTCCGCCGTGATACTCGCCACTGTAGTTCGTCATCTATAAGTATTCCCTCGCTGCCGGACGAACCCTATCCTCTTCTTTCCCCCCAAATTTCCCCTCTAGCCAAACACTAGCCTGATGGTCACCGCCGAGCCTCGCCGTCCCTGACCTCGCCGTGCCTCGCCGTGAATCCCTAGAGAACCGCCATGCTGGACTACGTCTCCACGCCAGAGGAATCGGCTGCGTGTCCTCGGAATCGAGGCACCCAAGCTCGACTTCACTGTTGGTCTCTGTCGATGTCGATGTCGATTCACCGTCGTCCAAGATCCTCCGGCCTCCCCGACCTCTCTAACCGCATCGTGGTGAGCCCCTCAGCACCCTAGTGCCCTCCAATCCCTCGCTCTTCCTCTCTGTTGCCTCCGCCACAAGCACCGTTCGCCGCCACCGCAGAAGCTCGTCGCTGGCTGCCCTCCGGTGACCAAAACAGAGCGGCGCTTGCACTAGCGAGTTCCTCATCTTCTGCTTGTTCGAGCAAGCCCAACCCCGCTTCCTCTCGCGCACCCAATCATCCAATCCCGTGTTGACTGTGAGCATCTCCATTGCTGATGTCATCCCGACATCAGCATGACGCAATATTCCTTTTATTTTGTTTTATTTAAATTGTTTTCTAGAAAATAAATAACCTCTGTGGGCCCAGGTTGTCAGGGTTTTAATAATTTCGATAATTATTTTCTAAAAAGAATAAAAATATGACAGGTGGGACCAAGTGAATAAATATTTAATATAATCTAAAAATGTTTTATAATTTCCTAAAATGATTTAAAATGGATTTAATTTGAGAAAAATCATAACCAATTCATTTTAAGTCAGAAAAATACAAATAATATATCAAAATGTTCAGAAAAATGAGAACTATCTATCTAAGTTATAATCATGCATTTTTAATCAACTTTCATGACAAGTATAATTAGAAGAACATAGTAACCCCTCACAGGTGATCCTGGAGTTTCCCCGAGTTAGGGTTTGTACCCCTCGGAACCCCGATTAAATTGTCGAGCATGTTTTAGGGTTTAAATTCAATGCAATTCAACTTGCCATATCATTATACTTGCTTGAGCATTGTATCGATGCCATGTGTTGATTGTTTCCCCTTTTATTTTTGGTTTTTGGTTCTTCCCGGTAGAATACGAGATCGAGATCGAGATCGAAGCCAGAGATCAACACCGTCGAAGCTTGAAGATCGACGAACAATACTTGACCAACTGTAACCAAGTCTAGTACCAGATGTTTGAAGCTCTTCTTTCTGGTTATCAATAGGCAAAGGCAAGCATAGCCCCACCATCCTATGATTTTGAAAGCATTTCAATTCCTGCCATGATGCATACGATTCTACTGTGGTCTTTTATCGATCGATAGAGTAACCTATCTATTGCATTACTCCCATTGAGCTTATATTACCTGATCCACTTCTCCTAGCATAACTAGGTCTGGCTTGTGTGCACTGCTAGACCTTATATTCGTGTCTCGCTTAGCCATGTTTAGCTATTAAGTCTGGTTTATCCAGATGATGTATCAGATGCAGAGAATCTAGTATGATAGGAGAACATGATGAGATAATTTTAGAGGTGATATGAGATTAAATATGCTAAGGCTTGTATGGGAGGCCACGGTGGGATGTGGTTTTTCAAGTCGCATGCTCGCCACAACTAGGACCCGAGTTCTTGCCTCTTGAACCAAGACGAGCGTATAACCACACGGGGTTTATGGGGACCCCCTGATTGACTAACTTGCCTAGTAGATTCCATGAGTCACATAGTTCGGGCATTCCATTCGACATATGCATAGAAAATGTTTTGAAAGATTTGGCGGGTGAAGGTGCATCATAACAGGTAGGTAAGCGTGGCCGGGGTAGCTTGGGGTCGATGGAGCCCCTGGTGAACCAACCTCACCTCACATCTCTAAGTACCGACTTTGGGATTTGACCCTTTATGGCGGAACCATACTTATTGCGTGACTCATGGTCTCGGCGACCATCTCTAAGGTAAAGGTCGTGTCTAACCACCCTCTGTCGGCCTTCCAAGGAAGAGGGCTACTCTTAAGTGGCATTAAGAGAAGGTTAGTACGTGTGGGTAAATTTGTACACCCCTGCAGGGTAATAATGTTTTGGAAATCCGTGTCCACGGTTATGGATGACTTGGGAACGGATGTGATGAACATAGAGAACATGAACCTAATCATAAAACTTGGCAGATCAATGTGTGATTAAGGATGCTTCCTCATGGGTACGAGGGGGTGATCCTAGTTCAAGAGATGATGATTATTTGGTGGATATCAAAAGATGACGATCAATACTTTGGAGATGTCGCTCTCTTATCCCCCTTTTAAAATACTCTGTTTAGACGAGCTTCTTCTCTCTCTTGTTTTATAAACAAAGATGGCTTTATGCAAAAAAACTCCACCAGCCATAAGTCTTGCGGAGTACACCCTGTACTCACCCTTGCTTTGTTGATACTTTTGTAGCAGAGTAAGAGTTCCCTGAAGATCAGTTTTGTACTACATCAACATTGATGAGTAGCTTGGGGTTCCCGGCCGGCAGCCTGGAATCTATGGGCTAGGACGTCATCATTATGCTTCAGGCCTATTAGGCCATTTGTTAAGTTTGCTATACTTAATAGCATAATTTGCCTTCCGTTGTTTGATGTTTGTGGTCAGTGACCTCTGCTTGTAATAATTTGGTTCTTCGCTCAGTTATGAGCTTGCTGTAATAAATTTTGTGTCGTAGGGTCACTGCCGTGTTACCGATTCTTCACTGGATATTCTCGAGCTCAAGGTTAAGCTTATGTCAGATGGAGGTCTGGTATTTGTTTAGCCCTGATCCCGGGGGTGTCACAGGTTTTGTTATCAGAGCAGTACCGACCGTAGGAAAACCTTGCTATTGGTCTATGTTGAGTCTAGTGCTTGATAAAACTATTTTAAAGATGAAAAGTATTTGCGAAAACTCTAGTATGCTTATTTTTCTCCTTATCCAGTTTCACTCTAACTCTGGGTTATCTTATCTTGTGTTGACTTTGAAAAGTTTTGATATCTCTTCTAGTCTTTCGTAGCTTAGGTGCCTTCTTGGCATGTCATTTCTAAGCCAGTTGACCTAGTGTTGAGTTCTCTAGAGTTGTGTGTGTTGAGAATTCCTTATTCCCCTTTGATCTGCTTCATCTGAGAGATTCCTTTCCATCATGATCTCTCTATCTTGTGGGCTGACAATTTTACATTGTTGATCCATAGTGTTCTGTTCTAGGCTTCGAGATTTCCTTTCGCCTCGTATGCCTCCTTTTTGTTTGTTGGGTACTTCAGAAGTCATTTCTTCTCTTGGAAGCTACCTCGTAGTTACTAACTTGCAGTGTACACTACTTCACTCAAGCAGTAGCTATTCCTTTCTTTGGGTTTTAACCCTTGGACTTGAACCGAGGATCCGCAATTGTGCTGGATTCTGGTGTTGTGAATCTTGTACATGACGCTGATCTTTAAACCGAAGATCCATTCCTTTGACCCCTGTTGCTAATGTTCACACATTACCTCGGGATGGTTGGTAATACAAATTCTAGCCTTCAAGCTTGTGGTCTTTGTCACGATTAAATTGTGACAACCAAGGACTTCCCCTACCACATGCTATGGCAGATGTTCTTTAATGGAAACAAATAGATCACGACAAGAGTACTCCTTGGGAGTATCGTATTTATTCTTGTGACTCTGCCTCATGTTACCTATTCCATGCATTGGTTTTCAGAAGATTGTTAAACTATGCATTCACATCTCGGGATTCTACCCTGAGCATGTTCCTTTTTCCTTGTTGTTTTTTGACCTTTGTTTACCAGTTGGTAGCCAAGTAGTAAATGTGCATTGGTGTCTTCCGATGCAAGAAACTCTTGTGGTCCGTCAAGACAAACCATTTCTGGATGTCTAGGAGAAACAAACTCCAGTACCTCGTCATATCTCGAACCAGGTCAAAGTGTTGTAAACCTGCAGATCAAGAGGCATTGATAGCTTCTATCTGTTCCACCTTAAAGTGTCACACTCTTTTATACTAAGAGGTTGTGCTGAGTTCCGTCACCCCTTAATGAAGTGATACTCTTACACATATTACCCACCCTTCCTCGAGCCTTTGCGCTCGTGAGTGATGTGTTTGCGTAATAATGTGGCTATCTGAGATTCCTAGCAATTTTTATTGCTTAGAACTCAAAAGGACATTTGAGTCATTCTTAGCATGATTGGTTAATCCTATCACTAAGCGAAGTTTGATTGTTCTACCAAGTCCGTTATTCTGGTGAATTCTCCATAGTCAAAGAGTTAGGATTGTGTCGAAACTCTGAGACTATGTCTTCTTGCCTTATAAAGCAAGTTTCCTCTCGAACTAAGTGACATATCGGTGGTTCGTGATATTCTAGATGTCTACTAGAAGTATCGCCATGTTACCACATGACCGTGTTGTCAAGTTCTTGAGCAAGCAAGTTCTCTAAACTGCTCCCTTCTCCAAGGATCCGTAGTGGATACCCCCGAACTAGTTAGTTGAGCTTCAAACAACAACTTGGAGAGTTGTAAGACAAAAGTTCTATCTGAACCAGTTCCTCCAAAAAGGGATGTCTAGTTTTGTTCGTGTTGAAGAAAGATAATATCTCCTTTGTGGATATTTTATCGTCCCCACCTTTGATTTGATTTGGGTTATCGTCAAATCAAACTCAATTCCAAGGACTATCTTGGTGTTTCTACTTGTGATGTTTCACTTGAGTACATCTCCATGTTCTTTGTCCTGACCAGTATTCTTGCTTTGTTCATGCCACATATGAGTTCATCCTTTTGGAGTGTCTTGGTAAATTTGTTGTTGAGCCCATCAATGACATTCTTATTTTATCCATGTTGGATTGTATTCATATGGAAGAATTGGCATTAATGTTGGAAAATTTCGAGAACCGTCTTCGGGTCATTTCGAAGTATGAGCTCTGGATGTTAGAAGTAACCTTCTCTGGTTCACGTGCAGTTGTTGAAAGATGTCGTCGTGAATTCGAGAAGAGTTATCTCTTTCCTTAAGGACATATGTGTGTCTTATTGTTAGTACTTTATATGTGTGCGGTTGTCTTTCGACAAGTTGCTAAATACATGGGTCTAGCAATCAAGCTCATCTTTTGGAGCTTTACACTAAAGTCCATATCTTGAGAATCTAGTAACTTTATCTTTGTGGTAAATGTTACAAACTTTCTATTCGGACATGATGAGACTGAAGTATCACCCCACCTAACCAAAGTTGAATCTCAAGCAGCAATGATGGTTGGTGTTCTTCAAGGTTTTGGTATAGGTTTCTTTGAAATTCTGGAAAGGTTGATGTAATGGTTGACACACTTAGCCGGAAAGACCCTCTGTAATATTCTCTTGATTCAGTAGTAACAACCACTCTTCATGAGGCTTACTCTATAATTTGATTATAGGAGTTGTGCTCATGGTTTCCTTTGTCTACGAAGTCCGACCTTTACTTGATGATTGATTTCTCGAACATCAAGGAGAACATTTGAAGTAGTTTCGCTAAATGTTTCTCGGTTGATCCTCCAGACCCTTTATGTTGGCAAGCGTCTTGTTGTGCCAAATAATTGAAGTCTGAGAATGAAGTTTCTTTCTTCTCGTGTCATCAGGAATCTTCTTAACTATTCATCTTAGTGGTGTAAATTGATATCATGATCTTTGGCAAAGATTTTGATAGTACTGGATGAATAAAGAGTTTCCTTCATTCTCTCAACCATGTTTTAAGAGTGACTATGGATTTTGTAATCAGTAGTTTCTCTTGATACATGTTTCTTGTGACTCTTATGAGTCCTCTCCACAAAACACATTTCTTTATTGGCCTCTGTTGAATGAAAGAGTGACCCTTCTGTGTCAAAAGTAGTTCAACAACTTGGTTTTGTTGATCCATATCTCTGCAACCTGAAATCTCTACTTAAGCCGTTTAGTAAAGGTTCCCTATCGAAGTCTGTGATCATGTTCTTTCTGTTGGAAGCTTTCTTCTTTAGAAGCTTCAAAACCTCCTTTAAGTTCCATGGTTTCAATCCTTATGAAGACCATCTATCTAACAATTTGAAACTTTCTCCTCTTGTTTCCTCTGTTACCTTGATGTGTTTCATGTTGTCATCTCAGAGGTGTTTCTAAACACTCCATCCATGAGTTGACCATGAAATAATCGGTGTGTTGTTTAGTGTGTTTCCCTCTTATCCTTAGTGTGACCATGTTTCTTTCTCTCTCTGTCTCTCTTCCTACCGTTGGAATCTCGGGTCGAGATTCTTGTAAGGGGGATAGAGCTGTAACACCCCAGTTTTACCTAATTGTTAATTAGGGTTTTATTGTGCATCATGAGCATCATCTAAAAAATGCATGCAACAAAGAAATAGAATAAAACCCTAAACCCTAGTTTTCTCCCCTCTCTTCAAAACAATTCAAATGGTTTTGAATATTTTGGAAAACTACCAAAATAATGGAGCCCAAATAGTCTACAAGGACCCCTGATTATTTTATATATTTTAGAAAAACTCTGGTAATTATGAATGGTTCAAAATAGTTTTGAAAATGAAATTTACAAAAGAGAAACAGATTTTAGAAAAGGAAAAAGAGTTCTGCTAAAAAAACTGGAGCCAGACGCCTCAGGCCAAGCAACCTAGCAGCCTCCCTCTCCTCTGCCCCTTTACCACGGCCCACCTCGGCCCAATCCAGCCCGCAAGCGGCCTTGTACCGGTTCGGCCCTTCTATCATCGTCTTCCTCCACGCCGGTCGATCCCGAAAGTAGTTCGTTGGCATTGCAGCGATCGTCGCCGTGCGCTGATATGCGTGCCTCCGCTGTGATACTCGCCACCGATGTTCGTCGGCTATAAGTATGCCCTCGCCGCCGGACGAACCCTATTCTCTTCTTTCTCCCCCAAATTTCCCCTGCTCGTCGTCGGCTGCCCTTCGGTGACCAAAACAGAGCGACGCTAGCACTATCGAGTTCTGCATTCTCTGCTTGTTCGAGCAAGCCCAACCCCGCTTCCTCTCGCGCGCCCAATCGTCCAATCCTGCATTGATTGTGAGCATCTCCATTGATGTCATCCTGACATCAGCATGATGCAATATTCCTTTTATTTTGTTTTATTGAAATTGTTTTCTGGAAAATAAATAACCTCTGTGGGCCCAGGTTGTCAGGGTTTTAATAATTTCGATAATTATTTCTAAAAAGAATAAAAATTTGATAGGTGGGACCAAGTGAATAAATATTTAATATAATCCAAAAATGTTTTATAATTTCCTAAAATGGTTTAAAATGGATTTAAATTGACAAAAATCATAACTAATTCATTTTAAGTTAGAAAAATACAAATAATACATCAAAATGTTCAGACAAATGAGAATTATCTATCTAAGCTATAATCATGCATTGTTAATCAACTTTCATGACAAGTATAATTATAAGAACATAGTAAACCCTCATAGGTGATCCCGGAGTTTCCCCGAGTTAGGATTTGTATCCCTCGGAACCCCGATTAAATTGTCGAGCATGTTTTAGGGTTTAAATTCAATACAATTCAACTTGCCATATCATCATACTTGCTTGAGCATTGCATCGATGCCATGTGTTGATTGTTTACCCTTTTATTTCTGATGTTTGGTTCTTCCCGATAGAATATGAGATCGAGATCCAGATCGAAGCCAGAGATCAACACCGTCGAAGCTCAAAGATCGACGAACAATACTTGACCAACTGTAACCAAGTCAAGTACCAGATGTTCGAAGCTCTTCTTTCTGGTTATCAACAGGCAAAGGCAAGCATAGCCCCACCATGATATCATCCTATGATTTCGAAAGCATTTCTATTCCTGCCATGATGCATACGATTCTACTCTGGTCTTTTATCGATAGATAGTGTAACCTATGTATTGCATTACTCCCTTTAAGCTTATATTACCTGTCCACTGCTCCTAGCATAACTAGGTCTGGCTTGTGTGCACTGCTAGAGCTTATATTCGTGTCTCGCTTAGCCATGCTTAGCTGTTGAGTCTGGTTCATCTAGATGATGTATCAGATGCAGAGAATCTAGTATGACAGGATAACATGATGAGATAATTTCAGAGGTGATATGAGATTAAATATGTTAAGGCTTGTATGGGAGGCCACGGTGGGATGTGGTTTTTCTAGTCCCATGCGCGCCACCACTAGGACCCGAGTTCTTGCCTCTTGAACCAAGACGAGCGTACAACCACACGGGGTTTATGGGGACCCCCTGATTGACTAACTTGCCTAGTAAATTCCATGAGTCACATAGTTCGGGGGTTCCATTCGACATATGCATAGAAAACGTTTTGAAAGATTTGGCGGGTGAAGGTGCATCATAACAGGTAGGTAAGCATGGTCGGTGTTGCTTGGGGTCGATGGAGCCCCTGGTGAACCAACCTCGCCTCACATCTTTAAGTACTAGCTTCGGGATTTGACCTGTTACGGCGGAACCATACTTATTGCGTGACTCATGGTCTCGGCGAAAGCAAGGTAAAGGTTATGTCTAACCACCCTCTGCCGGCCTTCCAAGGAAGAGGGCTAATCTTAAGTGGAATTAAGAGAAGGTTAGTACGTGTGGGTAAAGTTGTACACCCCTACAGGGTAATAATCTTTTGGAAAGCCGTGTCCACAGTTATGAACGACATGGGAACGGATGTGATGATCATAGAGAACATGAACCTAATCGTAAAACTTGGCAGATCAACGTGTGATTAAGGATGCTTCCTCATGGGTACGAGGGGGTGATCCTAGTTCAGGAGATGATGATGATTTGGTGGATATCAAAAGATGATGATCAATACTTTGGAGATGTCATCCCCCTTTTAAAATACTCTATTTAGACGAGCTTATTCTCTCTCTTATTTTAAAAACAAAGATGGATATATGCAAAACAACTCCACCAGCCATAAGTCTTGCGGAGTACACCCTATACTCACCCTTGCTTTGTTGATACTTTTGTAGAAGAGTAAGATTTCCCTGAAGAACAGTTTTGTACTACATCAACATCGACCAGTATCTTGGGGTTCCCGGCCGGCAGCCTGGAATCTATGGGCTGGGACGTCATCGTTATGCTTCAGGCCCGTTAGGTCATTTGTTAAGTTTGCTATACTTAATAGCATAATTTTCCTTCCATTGTTTGATGTTTGTGGTCAGTGACCTCTGCTTGTAATAATTTGGTTCTTTGCTCAGTTAAGAGCTTGCTGTAATAAATTTTGTGTCGTAGGGTCACTGGCGTGTTACCGATTCTTCACTAGATATTCTCGAGCTCAAGGTTAAGCTTATGTCAGACGAAGGTCTGGGATTTGTTTAGCCCTGGTCCCGGGGGTGTCACAAGAGTCCTCTCCTTTTCTTGTCTTCCCTCTTGCAACTAGGGCAAAACACGAGGAAAGTTTCAAAGAAATGGATCTGAGCATATAGCCGGTAGGTCACGTAAGCATCTATGGCTACATACTTCAGGTTTATATCAGACAACGGCATCTCCTCCCAAAAATCGTGCATATCTTCAGGGAAAACTTCCTTCATTTTGGTGTACGACGGATCAATGATTCTAGCCGTGATACTAGCCATTCCATCCCTCTTGCAGCCCCCTGATCTTGACAAGATCTTGAATATTAATCCACTTTTGCTCAGGAATTATGATTCCCGCATGATAAAACTTGAAAAAATCAGATCTTTTGTCGACAGTGTAGAAAACAATTCCTTTATGCACAAGGAATTGGCGCAGCGCCGGACACTTCTTGTCAGTCCTGGAAGTATGTAGTTTGTCATCATAAAATGCATGGCCAAAACAATGACAAAATGAGTAACTACAAATGCTGTCCATGGAAGATCATCATCTCTGAATATATTTTAAAGGTACAAAAGTTTAGTAAATGCAAAATCAATACTCTCAAGTATGGCTTGTCATAATTGTTTTTGGTCCTAATAAAATTCAGTCGTTGCAACATGACCAAGTGGATAGATTCCATACGCAATAAAATTCACTAGTTGCAAACATGCAGTACTTGCAAGATCCCCACTATAATAAAATTTAGGACTGCGACTATTTAGACAATCCAATACCACATCCTGAATAAAAATTGAAACTACAAAAATTTAGTAAATCCAAGGTGAACACTCTGAAAGTCATATAGTCATAATTCATTTGGTACTAACAGAATTTAGTAAATGCAATATGAGCATTTGGAAAGATTGTAGTGTTTGCGAGAACAACATTTGAGAAAATTTAGGACTACAACCGTTTAGTAAAGGCAAGATCAACTTATTAAAATCATACAAATGACCATTAAAGTAAGAAAACCCTGAAAGTGGTAAACTAAAGATATCAGATCTATAAACCAGGAGTAGTGGTAGACGAGGACGTGTTGCCTCATTGCCTGTTGAACGACGGCGACCTGTTTTTGTCGTATTCCTCCTCCTTGGTGTACTCGAGTTCCAATCCGACAAACTTGTCCTCGTCCTTCTCAAGCCATTCCTCGTACATTCCCAGGACTCACACAACTATATCCTCCTCGTTGGTGTAGACGACATGTATCTCTATATTTCCATGGGCAGTGAAGTTTGTCTTTCGAGTGTAACCTTCCATGGCGACAAGGAGTAGACAGAAAGAACAACAGATGGGATGCAGAAGATAGAGGACAAGAGTAAGAAGAAGGTTTTCAGCAAAACAAAGGGAAGGCTGGAACCGTCGCTGCGATTTAGACGTCCTTGTGGAGAAGTGTGGCGGCGGCAAAGAGAAGACAGAAAGAACAACAGATGGGAAGGAGAAGACAGAGGACATGAGGAAGACGAAGAGGGCTTTCTTCAAAACAGGGGATATGCTGGAACCGTCACTGTGATTCAGATGAACTTGTGGAGACGCGTGGCGGCGTCTGTTCCATCTTCTGAGTAAACAAATATTTAAAAGGAGCCCTCATTAAAAAGAATAATATCGAGGATATATGCGTCTTGTGCTGTCACGTCAATTCAAGCTATCGGTCGTTTAGTCATGTCCATTGCGTCACCTATAACTCATGTGCTCTGCATCACTAATTATCATGTGTCAAATCCTAGCATGCAATTTAATTATGCATACACAGGTCTCTTCCGTGTGGAAGGCAAGGAAGGGGGCCGTAATTAGTGAGGGTGGGCACGGGGACCGTCTAACGTGAGTACATTAGACTGCATGCAAGTGGTGCAGAACAAATTTCATAGAAGGAAGTGAAAAATTAATCTGGAGGGGAACGCGGGGACCCACCTATTAGCGAGTGAATGCACACGCAAATGTGAGTACATTTGACTTGGATCGTGCACGGCGGACCTCGATTCCACTGCATGCACCGGTTCACTGACTGGTCGCCTCACCGGTTCACTGACTGACTGGTCCGGTTTTGAAAACTATATATGCTCTATGCGACTGCCAAATGTAGGGTCCCACATGTCAGAGAGTGAAGGTCGGAACGCGACTAAGTTTGACTTAGATCGTGCATGGCAGACCTTGATTCCACTGCATGCTAGTGGCGCGGAACCAATTTCAGGCAGCGCTAGCGTCGCCTCGTAGAACCGTCGTTTTCCTCCACTTCCACCCCACTGTGAATGGTCCTGCACCATTCCACATACTAGGAAGGGCGGTTGAAATCTTGCAATAGGTAGTTTCGCTCTTCTCCGTCTCCTTTCCTCCTCCACGGCCTCATCGTCTTCCTCTTCCCGGCCCCATCCATTTCCACCGCCACGGCATCAGCCTCTTCCTCCATGTCCTTTCCCTCTTGCCTATAGTCATGGACCCGTGGTATGTCGGAAACGACGACCTGATAGGGACCGTGAACTTTGACATAGAAGTCCACGGCGGGAAGAAGCTCAGTGTCGTCTACACCACCGACCCTAAGACGGTGAACTAAACTATTGCCCAGTACAAGAATTGGCTGTCGTCGGAAGAAAGCGGGTTCAGGTTCGTGGGTCTCGACCTCGAGTACAGCCGAGATCGCCGCAGGATCGCCGTGCTGCAACTCTCCATGAAGGAGCACGTCCTTGTTTACCAGCCTTTTTGCAAGAAGGGGTGGTGATGGGAACACATACATGTTGCTGTCATTTTGTTCCTGAGCCGTTTGTTTGCAAAATTTCTCGCTACATTATTTGTCTGAATCCATTTTCATGCAGGTGGGGCGAAAGAATTAGGTCACTATTTGGTAACTTTCTCGTGAACCACTGGATAACATTTACTAGTGTTGACACCATGCAACATCCCAGTTTTAGATAGTCATTATTTAGGGTTGATTGTTGATTGCATGAGCATCATAACTTTGCATTAAAGAAGAATAAAAAAACCCTAAAACCCTATGTTTCCCTTCCTCTTTGAAACTTGTTCAATTGTTTTGAATTTTGAAAACTACCAAAACATTGGAGCCCAAATGGACTAAAAGGGCCCCTGCAGTAATTTTATATATTTCATAAAATCTCTGGTAATTTCAAACTACTCAAAACAGTATTTGAATTCAAAATACAAAAGAGAAATGCAAAACAGAAAATGGAAAAGATTCTGATAAAAAACAGCAGCAGCCAGCCAGGCCGGCCCAGCTGCCTCTCTCTCTTCTCCCTGCCGCAGTCCAGCCCACCGTCGGCCCGTCTGCAGCCCAACCGCGGCCCCGTACCGTTTCGGCCCCCAACCTCATCGTCGTCTTTGCAGGCGACGCGAAGCAGCTGCCTATCGCTGCCGCGACCGCCCGATGCTGCCCGCCGCCGATGCTCGCGAGGATAAGAACGAGCTTCGCACGCCTCTCTCCCTCACCCCTGGCCTTATCCTATCCTACGCCCTCTCTCTCTCTCTCGCTCTTAGTGACGAACCTGAACCCTAGCTCGCCGGACCTCGCCGTCCCACGTCGTTCCCGGCCTCCTCTGTTCCATCTGAGGCCACCGCCGTGACCGCCACCGTCGACTTGGTCATCTGCCCTAGGCGCACAAGCCGACGCTTCTCCAGTCGCTCCAATCGACCGTCCGTCCCCGACGAGCTCCGCCACCGTCGTCTTCAATCGCCATCGTTCAGGAGCTCCTCCGGCCTCGACAGCGCCACCAACGCCTTCAGGGTGAGCATGCGGTGCTCCAGCACCACTTCGCGTTCTCCCTCTCCCTCTAGATCGCTCTGCCGCCGAGCACCTACAAGCTCCGTCGTCGCTGCCGCTCGCCGCTACGTCTCTGGCGACCTCCCTCTAGCGGCGCCGCCAATTTATTGCTCCTCGTGTCGCTCCGCTTCGAGCTGTAGCAACCGCGCATCCCCACTCGCCCTCTGTCATCGTCCCGCGCCGCCATCTGGCCGTTCTCCGGCGAGGCCCGCGTGGCGCCTGCGTGGGTTGCCAACGTGGCCTCGGCCCCACCCGTCAGTGGCAGTGGGTAGCCCCTGCCTCGGTGAGAATCACACCGACCGCCCCCATGTCTCACTTTGCCTGCATGGAGGCTGAGGTGGCCAGAGGCCCACCTATCTGTGTCTATGGCTAACCCAGCTTGGGTGTAAAAAGGATTTCCAGATTTATTTAATTTAAGAAAAAGTTTAAGAATTTCAGAAATTGTTTGAATATTGTAAATTCAATATCTTTTTAATTATAAGTCAAAAAATACAAATAATATATCAAAATGTTCAGAAAAATGAAACCTAGATATCTAAGCTATAATCATGCATTGTTCAGCAACTTAAATGACAAGTTTAATTAGAGAACAAAATCAACCCCTCTTATATGTTCTGGAGTTTTCCTGAATCAGGGTTTATACCCTCGGAACCCTGATTAAATTCTCGAGCATGCTTTAGGGTTAATTTTCAATACAATTCAATTGTCATATCATCATACTTGCTTGAGCATTGCATCGATGCCATGTGTTGATTGTTTCCCTCTCTTTCCGGTGTTTGGTTCTTCCCGGTAGAATACAAGATCGAGATCAAGATCGAAGCCAAAGATCAACACCGTTAAAGATCGAAGATCGACGAACAATACTTGACCAACTATAACCAAGTCAAGTTAAAGGCTCCCGAAGATCTGCTTATCTATCATCAACTGGCAAAGGCAAGCATAGTCCCACCATGATATAATCCTATGATTTCGAAAGCATTTCAATTCTGCCATGATGCATACGATTCTACTGTGGTCTTTTATCGATAGATAGAATATCCTATCTGTTGCATTATTCCCTTTGAGCTTATATTACCTGATCCACTGCTCCTAGCATAACTAGGTTTGGCTTGTGTGCACTGCTAGAGCTTATATATGTGTATGCTTAGCCAAGCATAGCTGTCAGTTCTGGTCCATCCAGATGATGCATTAGATGCAGAGAATCTAGTATGATTGTAACATCATGAGATGATATCAGAGGTGATATGAGTTAAACATGCTAAGGCTTGTATGGGAGGCCACGGTGGGATGTGGTTTTTCTAGTCCCATGCTCGCCACCACTAGGACCTGAGTTCTTGCCTTTGGAACCAAGACGAGCGTGCAACCACACGGGGGTTGGACAACCTCATGACTAACTAACTTGCCTAGTAGATTCCATGAGTCACATAGTTCAGGCGTTCCATTCGACATATGCATAGAAAATCTTTTGAAAGATATGCCGGGTGAAGTTGGTTCATTCATAACAGGTAGGTAACCGTGGACCGGGTTGCTTGGGGTAGATGGCGCCCCTGTTAACCAACCTCGCCTCACATCTTTAAGTACCGGCTTCGGGACTTGACCCGTTACGACGAAACCATACTTATTGCGTGACTCATGGTCTCGGCGAAAGCAAGGTAAAGGTCGTGTCTAACCACCCTATGTCGTCCTTCCAAGGAAGAGGGATATTACTAGTGGCATTAAGAGAAGGTTAGTACGTGTGGGTAACGTTGTACACCCCTGCAGGGTAATAATATTTTCGAAAAGTCGTGTTCACGGTTATGAACGAATTGGTGACCGGACTCAAGATCATAGAGAACTATAACCTAATCGTAAAACTTGGCTGATCCACGTGTGCTTAAGGATGCTTCCTCATGGGTACGAGGGGGTGATCCTAGTTGGTAAATGATGATTATTTGGTGGATATTAAAAGATGATAATCAATATTTCGGAGACGTCGCTCTCTTATCCCCTTTTAAAATACTCTAATTAGACGAGATTCTTCTCCCTCTCTTGTTTTATAAAGAAAGATGGCTTTTCGCAAAACAAATCCACTAGCCAGAAGTCTTGCGGAGTACACCCTGTACTCACCCTTGCTTTGTTGATACTTTTGGCAGAGTAAGTGTTCACCTGAAGATGAGTTCCTTACTACATCGACATCGACGAGTAGCTTGGGGTTCCCGGCCGGCAGCCTGGAATCTATGGGCTGGGACGTCATCGTTATGCTTCAGGCCTCTTAGGACATTTGTTAAGTTTGCTATACTTAATAGCATAATTTGTCTTCCGTTGTTTGATGATTGTGGTCAGTGACCTCTGCTTATAATATTTGATTCTCTGCCCAGTTATGAGCTTGCTGTAATAAATTTTGTGTCATAGGGTCACTGCTGTGTTATCGATTCTTCACTGGATATCCTCGAGCTCAAGGTTAAGCTTATGTCAGACGGAGGTCTGGGATTTGTTTAGCCCTGATCCCGGGGGTGTCACACACCAGGTCTGACAATGGCCTGATTAAGAGCCCGACTGTCGGAATTTTCATCCCATAGGAGTACAGAGTGGACATCCAGGATATTTACTGGATCCAAGGGACGAGAGGCAGCAGGACTGGGATGGCCGCTCTTTCCGCTAATCTCACGGACCCGTGGTATGCTGACATGAAGGACAAACTCCCGATATTTTGGTGGAGGCGTTTAGGGCACGATTACTGGGAGGATAAGCCGTTTTCTGAACCTAACCTGAAGTACGCTGCTATGGACGGGTATGTCAGCCATGAGCTGTACCGATAGATCAAAGTGTTTCATTCTATGAAACCCACCCTTCAAGCACCACCAAGGCAAGTGTTTTACCACAGATACCTTGATGGAAAGGAATCTAGCAGCCGGGGCAAGCGCCTGAAGACATCCTGGGATCGGTCGCCTTCTCCGCCAATCATTCCAACATGCTAGGATGTCCAGTTTCAATGCATGATTGTTGTGTTTGTATGGGGCTTGTTATGTTTACAAAAACATGTTCTTTCACAAGTACAATGTGTGATAGTTATGTGTGAGCACTTCTGAACTATTGTGTATTACCTTTTCGAACTATAATATGGACGTGTTTATGACTATAACCTTCGTTATAACAATAATTATGTCTGTCCACTACTGCCAAGCACGATGTGCCGAGTTTTCTAGCATCTTATATTATGAATGTGTCCTTAGATTGTGCCCGTTCATGGACAGCGGCATCGGATCTTGTGGATCTCGCCACAATCTAAGGTAGCTATATTCAGTAATACTCCCTCTCTCCCAATTAAGGATGCGTATAGTTTTTGACACGCATACCAATAGACTGCATGCAAGGTCATGGAAAATCCTAGACTGAATTAACCCTTTCCAGATTTACTGATTACTACTCATGCATGCCACTGTGCAGATCCTCCCCATTAAAACTTGTGCAAGCATTGGTTAGTCATCGTTGTGGGAAGGGAAACGTATAATAAGTTAATTGCATGCAGTATTTAATCAGGGGCAAAAGAGTCAGGTTAGCTCTAGGCTTCCATGCATAATACGCATCCTAATTTGAGAAATCTTGAAAACAAATTATGCGCATCCTAAACTGGGAGGGAGGGAGTACTCCCTCCATCCCAAGGCTTAAGGCCTATATATATATATCTTTTGAATGGTCAAGCCAAGATAGTTTGGCCGAATTTTTAGAAAAGTCAAGCCACAGAAAGTAAACCAAGGCACTGCATGGCAGTTCTAGATGCTGCCGCATGCAAATGGCACCGACAGAATCTGAACAACGCAGGAGATATACCCAAGAGGCAATAATAAAGTGGTTATTATCATATCTTCATACTTATGATAAATGTTTACATACCATGCTATAATTGTATTAACAGGAAACATTAATACTTGTGTGATTTGTAAACATAAAGGAGTCCCTAGTAAAGCCTCTTGTTAAACTAGCTTGTTGGTTAATATATGATCATAGTTTCCTGATCATGAACATAGAGATGTTATTAACAACAGGGTCATATCATTAGGAGAATGATGTGATGGACATACTCCTATAGTTAAGCGTAGCATAAGGATCAAGTCATTTAATATAGTTCATTTGCTATAAGCTTTCTAATACATAGTAACCTAATTCCTTCGACCATGAGATCATGTTAATCACCATCACCGGAAGGATGCTTTGATGACATCAAACACCACACCGTAACTGGGTGGCTATAAAGGTGGCATTGAGTGTTTAGAAAGTATGGGTTGAGGCACATGGATCAAGAGTGGGATTTGTCCATCCATATGAAGGATAGATATACTCTGGGCCCTCTCGGTGGAATGCCATACAATTAGCTTGCAAGCATGTGACTGGCTCACAAGGGATCACATATCACGGGAACGAGAAAAGAGTACTTATCGGTAACGAGGTTGAACTAGGTATGCAGAGATACCGACGATCATAACCTCGGATAAGTAAACTATTGTGAGACAAAAGGGAAATTGGTATCATATGTAAGTGGTTTATTCGATCGCAAAGTAATCGTAGAAATATGTGGGAGCCATATGAATTTCCAGATTCCTCTATTGGTTATTTATCGGAGAAGTGTCTCGATCATGTCCGCATAAATCACGAACCATAGGGAGACACACTTAAGGATTCGATGTTGTTGAGTAGTTATGGAACGATGAGTAAGAGACCGAATGTTGTTCGGAGTCTCGGATAGGATCCAGGATATCACGAAGAGATCCGGAATGGTCCGGAGAATAAGATTCATCTAAGGAAAGTCATGTTTCGGAGTTTGGGAATGATTCCGGTGTTTTCACCAGGAATGTTCTAGAAGGGTCTGGAAGGTTCGGCACTCCGGAGGGGAAGGGTACATGGATGTGTCATGACAATGTGGAATGGTTGCATCATGTACTAGGTCACTTGGCTGGGCAAAATAAAGAGAAGAAATCAAATCGAAGTTTGAAAGTCAAACACCAATTTGAAAAAGTCAAATCTCAAGTTTGCTTGGTGGAGGGAGAGTAGGAAACCTACTTGGGGAGGAAGTACCACTCCCTCCCACCCGCCGGCCATGAGGAGGAGTTGGAGGAGGACTCCCTCCTCCACAAACCGCCTCTCCCCTCCTATATAAGGAGGGGTAGGGCGCCCCCCTCTCCCTACACCCAAACCCTAGCCTCTAAGTCGCCTGCCACCTCCAAGCCGCCGCCTAGGGCCTCCTCTAACTCGGCGAGTTAGGGTTTTCCCCAAAACCTAGCCGCCGGCCAAGCCCTCCCCTTGGTGCCCTCTAAACCGTAGATCGCCAAGGCCTCTCTCATACTCCACCATACTCCCTCCGGCTTAAGGCGAAGCCCTGCGAGATCTCCCCTCTACTTCCGGTACCACGCCGTCGTGCTGTCGGAATCACGAGGAGAGTGCTACAACCTCCGCTGCCTGCTGGAACAAGGGATAGGAAGGTCTTCATCGAGTACCGAACGTGTGACCGACTGCGGGAGCGCTGCCGGAACGCAGCGCCGGAAGGATCGTCTACGCGATCTTGAGATCGGCAAGTGTACGACTACATCACCCACGAGAATCTGCTCTCGTTAACCGCTTTGGATCTTCGAGGGTTAGTATTCTATCAACTCTTTGCTACAATCTAGTAGATAGATCTTGGTTTGATCATAGATTAGATCTTGATTGTGTGTTTATGCGGTAGAAATTTTTTTTTCTATGCTACGAACCCCTACAGTGGTATCAGAGTCGTGTCTATATGTAGATATGTTGCACGAGTAGAACACAATGGTCATTGTGGGCGTTGATGCTTGTTGTTGTCGATTGCTTCTTGTGTACTTTGCATCTTCCGGGATGGTGGGATGAAGCGGCCCGGGCTAACCTTACATGACATCGTTCATGAGACTTGCTCCAGGCTTGACATGCAACTTGTATTGCATAAGTGGCTTTGCGGGTGCCTGTTTCTCCCAACATAGTTAAGCTTCAATTTACAACGGGTGATTGACAATACTAGTATCAATGTTGTGGATCTTGTTCGTAAGTTAGAACGACACTTACTGAAAGCCCCAAACCACGTAAAACATGCAAAGAAAAATAGAGGCGTCTAACTTTGTTTTGCAGGGGTGTGCTGTGATGTGATATGGCCATGATTGTGATTATATATGATGTATGCAATGTCCCTTATTGTAAGTTGGCAACCGGCAGGAGCCATATGGTTGTCTTTTAAATTCCGTTAAGACATGCATGTCTATTCAAAGAAGTTGTAATAGTTGATGCTAGTGGACGACAACCATGAAGCGGCGCCATTGACCATGACACCACACCGGTGATGATGGAGATCATGTTTGTGCTTGAAGATGGAGATCGGAAGCACAAGAAGAAAGGCCATATCATATCACATATTATGAATTGCATGTGATGTTAATCCTTTTATGCATCTTGTATTGCTTAGTTCACACCGGTAGCATTATAAGATGATCCCTCAAGCACACAATTTCAAGTTTTAAAGTGTTCATCCTTAGTAAGCACCGTTGCTAAAGCTCGTTGTTTCGAAGCATCACGTGATGATCGGGTGTGTTAGATTCTGCGAGTGTATACAACGTGAGCAAGCCAGATTTGCTCATGCGGAAGCTAAGGTTTTCTCTTGATGAGCCTAGCATGTACAGACATGGTCTCGGAACACGGATCACTGAAAGGTAAAGCATGAGTCATATAGTAGATATGATGAACATGTTGATTGTTCGCCATTAAAGCTACATCAACTCTCGTGATGATCGGTTTTGATGTGGTGGATTTGGTTCGTGTGATCACTAAAACAATGTGAGGGATATTGTTTTGAGTGGGAGTTCAACAGCAATATGATTAAAAGTTGAACACTATTTATCATAAATTAAATCAAAGTGAATTTGCATAGTTGTTGTAGTCATTGGCATCCGTTTACCACCTTGCGCTTAGTTTTAATTGAGATGATAGAACTATAGAATTATGGTTAGTTACTTTACGAACTGGTATCGTATTGTTTTGAAGTGTTAATCTAAAGTTTAAAAGTCCCATTGCAAACTTTCAGTAAGTTTCGACTACTCCATGAATTTTAATAGTTGGTATTAAATCAAGAGTAACAATTCTAGTGTTAGTATATAAGTATCATGTTTATCTCCATGATTCTTGATATTCGAAAGATAGTTTCAATATCAAGGTAATCTAGGAGTTGAAAGAGTTGTTTCAGAAACCATCATGTATGGAAGATATTGCGATATCTGAAATGATGTTTTGGTTACAACATGCTAAAGTATAATATGACAAAGTTAAAGTTCTCATATTTGATGAGAATTTACAAAAGGTTTGAGACACTAGTTGTCCTAATCCTCCAAAAGGTTTTGGAGAGAAACATTATACTCGCGATTCACCGTTATAAGCTAAAAGTAGCTTGATCATGGATAAATCCATGATAAGGGTGAATATCTGATGTAGGTAAAATGTTTACTACACCAAGAGATTACTAAAAAAGGAATTTGAAAGAACACCAAACATTTGATGATGGTGATCTACTTCAAACTGCAAGTCCAAAGACATTGGTATTTTACTATACATGTTTTGTACTATGTGTCATGTATATGGATCCACTGTTGATATTGATAGTTTCAAACAGAGAAGAAATACTAAAAGAGAATCTCATAAATATATGGCAGAAAAGAAAAGACTAGAATTGTTCAGTTTAGGTATATAAAGGATATACATGTTATGGTTGTATTCTTTGCTTGTTAAATAATGTGGTTCTTAAGTATTGGATACTGAATTTGTTGGTATGAATTGTCATACGAAACAACAAAATTCATGAACTACAATGGCCTAAGTAACTAGCAAAAGAATATGTGATGATGTTCATCGAGAACAAATAAAGGGTTATTGTGTTGCTCGTTAAACATCAAAGCTTGCCTTCAAGATTTGTTTTGTCAAGTATTACGAGAACAAAATGGTTGTTCAAATAATTGCCGTAATCCATAAAAGATGGATGATTTACAAATCTCGTTGGAGAAATCACATCCATAAAACTAGTGCTAAAAATGTCGAAAGACAAAATGATTGGAAGATCACTTAGGAAGTGACATCGCCGTTTAAATTATATTGGAAAGAAAACATGAAGGAACTCCATGTGGATGGAATTTTGGAGTCTTTTGATTTTGATCAAATGACGCTTGTGAAACTTTCCTAGAGATAATTAAAACTTCGTTCATAGGCCAAAAGGGAACGAATGACTAGCTTATTGGAACTTGTACATATTGTTGTATGAAGTCCATTATGTGTAGTCAAGAGCGATGGATTTCAACTTCATATACTTTCTCCGAAAATTTGAGTGAATATATGAATATTTACTTAATAAGGATGAAGTATGAAACATTTGAAAAGTTCAAAGATTTTCAAGATGAAGTGAAAAATCATTGTAACAAGAATATAAATAGTTTATGATAAGATCAAAAAGGAAGATATTTGAGTTACAAGTTTAGCATAATACCTAAGATTTAAGGAATCGTTCCATGGATTTGCATTTCCCGAAACACCATAAGAGTATGGAGCGTTCGAGATATGTAATTAAACCTTGTTTGACATGGTAAGAACAAAGGTGTAATTCATAACACTGCCATTATATTTTAAAGATTGAAAGCTTGAGAGACTACCGTTTTTCCACTAAAAAGAGCTTCATCATAATCCGTTGAAATGACACCATATGAAGTTATGGTTTAGGATAAAACCCAAGTTGTCCTTTCTTAAACATTGGTATGCTATGCATAATAAAGCTGTTTGCAACCAAAGTCGGATGAACCTGTCTTTGTATGTTATTTTGAATAACTATTCCTCCATAACATCAGAGACAAAAGTGTTTGTCTCTTAGAACGTCAAATTTCTTTTAGAAGGAATTTTCGTGAAAAGATAAGTGGGAAGACAATAGAACTTTGATAAGGTTAAAAGAACCTTAGCTATATGTGCAAAGTTGCGCAGCGCCGAAAAGTGTTCTGGAAGCTGCAACAATGCTCATGGCTCACGTGCCTCAAAGGTTGCGGTCATAGAGATCTAAGTTCCTATTGAAACAAGTAGATCGGGTAAACAATCAAATACCAAGATTTGAGAGTTAAATCATTATTGGACAATAATGATCCGACTACATGCAAAGAAGCGATGATGGGCCCTGACTCCGTCAAATGGCTTGAAGCCATAAAATCTGTGATATTTCCATATGCGAGAGATCAAGCTTTGAACTTGAAAGACCCTCTGGAAAGGTACAAGACCTTACAGTCGTATTTGGATCTATAAAGAAATAGACATGGATGTTTCACATCTATAAAATAGTCGACATGTTGGGAAAGAGTTCACAACAATGTTCAAAGGTTGTATATGACAAGATTTGATCTTTCATAGCGATATTTAGTCTAGATTGATTAATGTAGCAACCACTACATATAATTTTGTTATGTGGTAGTTGAATAAACAAAACAAGTTCTTCTAATAGAATTGTTACCTAGGACGTGTGCATAACACGGTCCAAAGGGTTTTGTTAATTCAATGGATTCTTAAAAAAACATATGCAAACTTCAATGGTTGAAGTGAGCATCACGGAGTTGGAATCTTCACCATGATGAAATTGTTAAAAGAGTTTAAATTCATCAGAGATGATAAATATGCTTGTATTTGCAAGAAATTAAGTGGGAGCGCTAAGACATATTTCTAATACATTATGTGTAAGACATATTGTTGATTGGAAATGATGTATCTTTTATTAACACATATTAAGAATTTCATCCCGATGAAAGACTTAGGCAAAACCCAAATATTTGGCATCAATAGACGCTAATATGGTTGTGCCGAAAGTACATAGATGATATATTGAATGAGTTCAATATAGAAACTACAAGAAAGGTTCTTGTCGCACAGAAAGGATTGAATGAGTTCAATATTGATGATATATTCAAGTGTATTGACACTTGGTAAGTGAAACAAAGATTCAAGTATAGATTGATACTTGATGTATGAAATCACAAAAAGTATTTATATCAATCATACTGTGATATGTACAAATCCAGATATGTCCTATGCTCTAAATGTTATGAGCATATACCAGAATGATTCATAAGATGATCATTGGACGATAGTAAGGATATTCTTATGATCTTTTGGAAGAACTAAGAGTATATTATTTTTTAGAAGTGACAAATAGATGGTTAGTTCATTGTAAATGAATTACATTGATACTAGTTTTGTCATGAAGTACAAATTAAGTTTATCTCAATCTAAACTAAGGATGGCACAATATGATGGAATGTGAGTTCCATAATGAATTTGGATGAGTTCCAAAGTTAAGACATTGTGACAGATACTACAACAAAAGGCTAAGTATATAACTGCTATTATAGCAGCAAAAGAGGGCATTTTTGTCAAGTAGTTTGTTATCAAACTAGGTGTAGTTCACAGCAGGGATAATACTATGAAGATATATTGTACGACAATATTATAAACATGTTTTAACCCCAAAGAACTAAAGGTCACACCAAATGACCAAATTTGTACAAAGCCATCTCATTAGAGAATGAGTGATGCGTAGAGACGCAAAGACATGCAATTACAGACGGACCTGGAAGTGTCAGATCCGGAGATCAGTTGACCACTAGCAATCGTGTACATACGACACCAAAAAGCCATAGGTGTTGAATACACAAAGGTTTGAAACTAGATTATTGACTCTAGTGCAAGTGGGAGACTGTTGGAGATATACCCAAGAGGCAATAATAAAGTGGTTATTATCATATCTTCATACTTATGATAAATGTTTACATACCATGCTATAATTGTATTAACAGGAAACATTAATACTTGTGTGATTTGTAAACATAAAAGAGTCCCTAGTAAATCCTCTTGTTAAACTAGCTTGTTGGTTAATATATGATCATGGTTTCCTGATCATGAACATAGAGATTTTATTAACAACTGGGTCATATCATTAGGAGAATGATGTGATGGACATACTCCTATAGTTAAGCGTAGCATAAAGATCAAGTCATTTAATATAGTTCATTTGCTATAAGCTTTCTGATACATAGTAACCTAATTCCTTCGACCATGAGATCATGTTAATCACCATCACCAGAAGTATGCTTTGATGATATCAAACACCACACCGTAACTGGGTGGCTATAAAGGTGGCATTGAGTGTTTAGAAAGTATGGGTTGAGGCACATGGATCAAGAGTGGGATTTGTCCATCCATATGACGGATAGATATACTCTGGGCCCTCTCGGTGGAATGTCATCCAATTAGCTTGCAAGCATGTGACTAGCTCACAAGGGATCACATATCACGGGAACGAGAAACGAGTACTTATCGGTAACAAGGTTGAACTAGGTATGTAGAGATACCGACGATCAAAACCTCGGATAAGTAAACTATCATGAGACAAAGGGAAATTGGTATCGTATGTAAGTGGTTCATTCGATCGCAAAGTAATCGTAGAAATATGTGGGAGCCATATGAATTTCCAGATTCCTCTATTGGTTATTGATCGGAGAAGTGTCTCGATCATGTCCGCATAAATCACGAACCGTAGGGAGACACACTTAAAGATTCGATGTTGTTGAGTAGTTATGGAATGATGAGTAAGAGACCGAATGTTGTTAGGAGTCTCGGATGGGATCCGGGATATCACGAGGAGATCCGGAATGGTCCGGAGAATAAGTTCATATAAGGAAAGTCTTGTTTCGGAGTTCAGGAATGATTCTGATGTTTTCACCAGGAATGTTCTAGAAGGGTCTGGAAGGTCCGGCACTCTGGAGGGGAAGGGTACATGGATGTGTCATGACAATGTTGAATGGTTGCATCATGTACTAGGTCACTTGGCTGGGCAAAATATAGAGAAGAAATCAAATCGAATTCTAAGTTGAAAAAGTCAAATCTCAAGTTTGCTTGGTGGAGGGAGAGTAGGAAACCTACTTGGAGAGGAAGTCCCACTCCCTCCCACCCGCCGGCCATGAGGAGGAGTTGGAGGAGGACTCCCTCCTCCCCAAACCGCCTCTCCCCTCCTATATAAGGAGGGGTAGGGTGCCCCCTCTCCCTACACCCAAACCCTAGCCTCTAAGTCGCCTGCCACCTCCAAGCCGCCGCCGCCTAGGGCCTCCTCTAACTCGGCGAGTTAGGGTTTTCCCCAAACCCTAGCCTCCGGCCAAGCCCTCCCCTTGGTGCCCACTAAACCGTAGATCGCCAAGGCCTCTCTCATACTCCACCATACTCGCTCCGGCTTAAGGCGAAGCCGTGCGAGATCTCCCCTCTACTTCCGGTACCACGCCGTCGTGCTGCCGGAATCACGAGGAGAGTGCTACAACCTCCGCTGCCTGCTGGAACAAGGGATAGGAAGGTCTTCATCGAGTACCGAACGTGTGACCGACTGCGGGAGCGCTGTCGGAACGCAGCGCCAGAAGGATCGTCTACGCGATCTTGAGATCGGCAAGTGTACGACTACATCACCCACGAGAATCTGCTCTCGTTAACCGCTTTGGATCTTCGAGGGTTAGTATTCTATCGACTCGTTGCTACAATCTAGTAGATGGATCTTGGTTTGATAATAGATTAGATCTTGATTGTGTGTTCATGCGGTAGAAACTTTTTGTTTTCCATGCTAAGAACCCCTACAAAATGGCACCGACAGAATCTGAACAACGCAGGGTTGCAGGGCCAGGAGGCCCTTCGTTAAAAGTAGAGGGGGAGCAGGGCCAGGAAGATTGCATTTACCATGACTACGGTCTTTACCTACCGCGCTGCAAGTTTGACCGGTCGAGCACCATCGGTTTCGACATTGCAGGGCTACGATTGTGTGGTCGTGCCGGGCAGGAAGGGTGTTCATGCGACTTGGCGATGGCGTGGGGATCGAGAGGGCGACACACACACACACACACACACGCACGTGTGCGAAGGCATTGTGTCCGGTCCAACACAATGTCTTGGAGCGTCTTGGAGCGGCGGATCCTGAAGGATGGGGATACACGGACAGTCCTGACGTACTCGCTCAGGAATTTGCCATACGCAACATGCTTAGCCTTGGTCGCTGGCTTGAGTAAAGCATTGGTGCTTTTACCGATGCCAACCCCATGCTGAATCATGCTGTCCATCCTCAGGTTGACTCTTTTGTTACAGAAGGGGCAACTGAGCTCCCCACTTAGAGTGCGGAAACGGACATTCCCGCTCTTGGTACTCTTCAAGACGTGGCGGCTCTTGTCGTCCTTGTACTCCATGTCAGAGCCCACTTCACTTGAATTATCCTGTAATGTGTAAAAAATGCAAAAGAAATGAGAAAAATAAATTTACTTACTGGTCATGCATAGATATTCGAACAACCATTTCAAGTTACTTTGAAAACCACAGCAAAATTTTACAGGTTTATTACGGCTGTCTCCAGAGCTCGCTCCTAAATGTAGAACGTGGAGTAATTTAGAACATACTAAATCTCTGCATGCAGCGGGTTGTATGGTGCATATGATCATGATCGGTAGAATATGGATCACTTGAACAGATTTGGTACTAGTACATCTATAGCCCGACCAGAAAATATGAACAGTAAACTAGAAGGATGGAGAAATAAAAGTACCTCCAGGTACACGAGCGGAACGTGCTCGTCGAACTCCTTGCCCTCATTGGGGGCTCCGAAGTCTTCTGCACCCGCAAGCACATAGTCCTCATAAGGGTCGAACTGGACGTCATCCTCACACTGGGATGCATGCATCTCCTCCAGATCTGCGGCGAGAGGTGCCGCATCGTCCATGGCAGGCATAGGCAGCCTGGCGGCAACACCCGAAGACTCACCTACAAGCACTCGCTTCATGGCGTCGGTAGGGAGAAGGTTGTTCGGCCTCGAGCGGTACGGTAAGGTTTGTGGGTTTTGCTAGATCGGGGAGAATTGGTTAATGCGTGGGAGGGAGATGATGTAGAGGAGTAGGCTTTAAAGACGGGGCATTGTAAAGTCTCCTCCTGGGGCCCTTCGCCTCGAGGCTCATCAGTTGGGTGCCCCGGTAGGGCTTCTGGCTGACGCGTGGACGGTTCGTGCCATGGGCCCCAGCTAGAAGTGAGATTGCAGGCACGGTACTGTGAGGCCCGTTCCCATTTGCAGCTAGAGAAGTAGTAGGCTTTTCATAGGCGTGACATGACCACTCGACGAATTATTTAATCTACGCCTCTATCGATTTCTTCTCATAGAAAGGTTGAAAGGATGGATGCCTAAAAACACAACGGTTAAAGCATGGCTAGCCCCACCCCGTGCGTTGTCACGCTCTAATATGAACACGTACACGACATTTCAGTGCACCGTACTTGTGCCATGGTGGACGCGTTGCAACCGGTTAGACGAGCGTGCCGCCACTTTTCCCCCTCGATGCACTAGAAAATACAAATATTTTTTATATTTTTATATACCCTCGTGTATATAAATTCAAATAGTTTATAATTTTCAAAAAATAAAAGGAAATGCATAGACACGCATATAGTAAAATTATACGCCTTTGTACACTTTCCTTCTAGATTATGGAAGTAAAGTATTGGTGGCAAACTCGTTATTTCGCATGGATAGAGAGAGCCAGAGACAGAGGCTATCTTTCCCGTTAGATCACAGAGGATCAACGTTGGGTGGGCACGATCCGCATGACAACCGTCTCGACCAATCAGGGCATACCAACCAAAGTGAGGACGAGTTATCATGAGAGGGGGAAAACTGAGTACAACCATTTTCATATCAACCTTAGACATAACACAAACACACAATGGGAAATTCATCAAAAATCAAGAAAAATACGAAACCAGCTCGAGTAGCCCCTACGAGTCACCCACTACCAACAAAAAATCAGAAGCAGGACAAACCGGGACTTTTGGCACACGGCGCACCCCCCGGATGGCTATAGAGTAGGAGTTAACATGGCTTTCAACCCTAGACCTCCCCCTCACTGCCCATAACATGGATCCACTGCGCAGATTGAGCCCAAACCCGGCACCTAGCTCCCTCTCGGTATTCTAAGCAACTTCTCCATCTAGATATTCCAGGGTTCCATGCAGAAATCCAGAGTTTCCCGTATCCGACTCCACAAAACCGGCGATTCTGCAAAGGAGGTGCGAGAATTGAGCGTTCCCTAGGGCCCGAGGCAATTTACATGCATGCTACGTCATGGCGGACCGCCATCCCGGGAGGTTGGTGCTCATCTCGTGGTGCAAGCATATACCGTATTTTTTCACGAGTCACGCCCCGGCAATTGCGGTTTCTAACTATAGGTACCCTAAAAATTGCCATGTATTTTATGGAAAAAATGTTTTGGGGTGCCTCGTGGGGTACCCAGGCTGGGCAAGTGCCTAGGTTCAAGGTTTCAATGGACCTCGCGTGCCTGCGCGCGTCAGTGGGTTTTCCGATTTTGCCCACCCCCGAACCCCGGCAATGGGAAATTCATCAAAAATAAATAAAAATACGAAACCATCTCGATTAGCCCCTCCGAGTCACACACTACCAACTTAAAATCAGAAGCAGGACAAACCGGGACTTTTGGCACACGGCGCACCCCCCCCAGATGGCTATCGAGTAGGAGTTAACATGGCTTTCAACCCTAGACCTCCCCATCACTGACCAGAACGTGGATCCACTGGGCGGTTTGAGCCCAAAACAAGCACCAAGCTCCCTCTCGGCATTCTAAGAAACTTCTCCATCTAGAGATTCTAGGGTTCCATGGAGAAATCCAGAGTTTCCCGTATCCGCCTCCGGAAAACCGGCGGTTCTGCAAAGGAGGTGTGAGAATTGAGAGTGCCCTAGGGCCCGAGGAAATTTACACGCATGCTATGTCGTGGAGGCCGCCACCCTGGGAGGTTGGTGCCCATCTCTTGGTGCAAGCATATACCGTATTTTTCCCCGAGTCGCGCCCCGACAATTGCGGTTTCTAACTGTAGGTACCCTAGAAATTACCATCTATTTTCTGGAAAAAAATGTTTTTGGGGGGCCCCGTGGGTTACCTAGGCTGGGCAAGTACCTAGGTTCAAGGTTGCAATCGACCTCGCGTGCCTGCGCGCGCCGGCAGGTTATTCCGAATTTTCCCACCCCCTGAACCCCGGCAATGGGAAATTCATTAAAAATAAAGAAAAATTTGAAACCAGCTCGAGTAGCCCCTGCGAGTCACCGAATACCAATATAAAGTTAGAAGCAGGACAAACCGGGACTTTTGGCACACAATGCACTCCCGGATGGCTATCGAGTAGGAGTTAACATGGCTTTCAACCATAGACCTCCCCCTCATTTCCCAGAACGTGGATCCACGGTGCAGATTTAGCTCAAACCCGACACCTATCTCCCTCTCGGCATTCTAAGCAACTTGTCCATCTAGAGATTCCAGGGTTCCATGGAGAAATCCAGAGTTTCCCGTATCAGACTCTGAAAAACCGGCGATTCTGCAAAAGAGGTGCGAGAATTAAGCGCGCCCTAGGGCCCGAGGCAATTTAAACGCATGCTACGTCGTGGCGGACCGCCATCCCCGGGAGGTTGGTGCTCATCTCGTTGTGCAAGCATATACCGTATTTTTTCCCGAGTCACGCCCCTGCAATTGCGGTTCCTAACTGTAGGTACCCTAAAAAATTGCCCTGTATTTTCCAGAAAAATGTTTTGGGGTGCCCCGAGGGGTACCTAGGCTGGGCAAGTGCCTAGGTTCAAGGTTGCAAAGGACCTCGAGTGCCTGCGCGCGCCAGCGGGTTTGCCGATTTGGCCCACCCCCGAACCCCGACAATGGGAAATTCATCAAAAATCAAGAAAAATACGAAACCAGCTCGAGTAGCCCATGTGTGTCACCCACTACCAATATAAAATCATAAGCAGGACAAATCGGGACTTTTGGCACACGGCGCACCCCTCAGATGGCTATCGAGTAGGAGTTAACATGGCTTTTAACCCTAGACCTCCCCCTCACTTCCCAGAACATGGATCCACTGTGCGGATTGAGACCAAACCCGGTACCTAGCTCCCTATCGGCATTCAAAGCAACTTCTCCAGCTATAGATTCTAGGGTTCCATGGAGAAATCCAAAGTTTCCTTTTACCGACTCCAGAAAACCAGTGATTCTGCAAAGGAGGTGCGAGAATTGAGCGCGCCCTAGGGTCCGAGGCAATTTACATGCATGCTACATCATGGCGGACCGCCATCCCCGGGAGGTTGGTGCTCATCTCGTGGTGCAAGCATATACCGTATTTTTCCTCGAGTCATGCACCGGCAATTGCGGTTTCTATCTATAGGTACCCTAGAAATTGCCCTGTATTTTCCGGGAAAAATGTTTTGGGGTGCCCCATGGGGTACCTAGGCTAGGCAAGTGCCTAGGTTCAAGGTTGCAGTGGACCTCGCGTGCCTGCACGCGCCAGCGGGTTTGCTGATTTTTCCCACCCCCCGAACCCCGGCAATGGTAAATTCATCAAAAATCAAGAAAAATATGAAAATAGCTCAAGTAGCCCTGCGTGTGATGGCGCCCAACACTTGTCGTGGGACGCTTCGTTGGAAACCCCAAGAGCAAGGTATGAACCAGCACATCAGCAAGTTTCCCTCAGTAAGAAACCGAGGTTATCGAACCAGTAGGAGGAAGGAAACGTCACACAGGTGTTGCAAGCAACGCGGAGAACTGCAGAACACAAAATCAAGGCTTTGCCCCAACGAATCATGAGGTTGTCAAGCTCACCGGTTTGCTGTAACAAAGGAGTAAGCGTATGGTGTGGAAGGTAATGGTGGTTTGCAGCAAGTAAACAGTAATAGTGGAAGATGTATCAATGGTAAAGATTGGACCGGGGTCCATAGTTCACTAGAGGTTCTCTCCTTAGATAAACAACATGGCATGAAGGGTAAACAAATTACAGCGGGGAAATTGACAGGAACTGAGCAAGGCATAATAATGCAATTACTAGTCAGAAAGATCCTATGAGGTTGATTGGGCAATACAATAAGATACATATACCACCATCCAACTGCATCTATGACTAGAAGTCCACCTTCAGGTTATCATCTAAACCCCCTCCAGTATTAAGTTGCAAGCAACAGACAACTGCTTTAAGCAAAGTGTGTAAGGTAAACAGTCCACATGTTCCATGAACAAGAGACCGTTGTTTTCTCCCTAGTAGAAACAGCACATCTACAACTGAAGAGATTATTGTCACTTCCCTTGGAAACTAGAGGCATGAACCCACTATCGAGCATAAATACCCCCTCTTGGAGTCACTAGCAACTACTTGGCCAAGATAACCACTAGCAACGGAGAGCATGGAAGATCACAAACAACACAGACATGATAGAATCATAAAGACAAAACCATTAATCAAACCAACATAATAATCTCAATATCCATCGGATCCCCGCAAACGCAACATGCATGATTACAAATAGATTAGATCTTGATCATGAACGGAGCTCACAAGATCTATACATGAAAGCACAAAGGAGGAGATACAACCATCTAGATACTACATGGACCCATAGTCCAAGGTGGAACTACTCACGCATCATACCGGAGAAAAGGCCTCCGGGATGATCTCCCCTCCGGCAGGGTGCCGGGAAGAACTTCTGATCCCCCCAATCTAGGGATGATGGTGGCGGTGGCTACAGATGGTTTCGTGGATTTCTGATCGGGTACTCAGGGTTTCTGCATTGGGGGATTCTTATAGGCGAAGGGGAGACTGAGGCGGCCGCCAGGGTGACCAAACCCTAGCCAGGCACGAGGTGGGGCCCAACCACGCCTGGGGTGGGTCTGGCCCCTCTGGACGGCCTCTCGGGCTATCCTCTAGACTTCTTGTTCCCCACGGAAAGTAATTGACTTTGTCCTTCGTCCCGTCCAATTCCGAGAATATTTCTTTACTAACTTTTCTGAAACCAAAAACAGCAGAAAACAGGCATCTGGCACTATTGCAACTTGTTAATAGGTTAGTACCAGAAAACATGTAAAAAGCACCTCAAAGTGTGGAATAATTTTTGAGGTGACATGCACCCTCACAATAAAGATCCAACCATTTGCAAGCATAGAAAGCTAGGATCAAAGAACTCTAAACATGTGCATGAAAGATGGAGTTCTAACAATAGGACATAGTAACTGTGCATGCAACATGACAAGATACAAACAAAGATCATGAATAACATGCATTGAAAAACGTTTGTTTGTTTCACATGCAGAAAACATAGCATAGTGGCAATCAGCTTGTCCCTCAAAAGAGTAGCAAATAGATGCATAGGACATCTGCAAAGTTCACAAGGGTGACTAGAAACAAATAGCACAAGAACAAGTAATATCACAATATGCATCAATTAATAAGCTTTGGAACACTGCACAGAGAATGACAAATATGCTCTCTTAATGGTGCCTAAAGGTAGAAGGTGGAGACTCAATAATGGTGGAAGAAAAGCCTTTTTGTAAAGGAAGAAGGGATTACAAGTTTCGAAAAGAGCTTCTAAAAAATATGGTACTTGTTAGCTTTCATCCCTCATTGCCCCTATCATAAGCACTTGAAGTGGTTAAGGTTAAAGTAGCAAAGCTGGAGTATATGCTTGACAAAGTATAAGTTGGAAATCTCATGCCCCTTGAATACAAGGGCCACACCTCATGCATACTCAACTTTGGGTCCAGGTAAGTTCTTGTCACTGTAAGTATTTGCATATCATTGAGAACCGCCAACGGGGTACCCCTTGCACATGGTACAGGAGCTTTCCCATAACCAAAATGATAAGGCAAGCAGACAATGAGCATCTCAGCAATTCTTCTTATGTACCATGGGAATATGGTGCTTTTTTATCTCTTTCCTCTTTTCTCAATGTGTCGCTTTTTTTATAAGAAGAATGCTTCATAGATGTCACTATGGTGATGCTACAAGTTTCCACCATAATTAGGCATGGCTTAGGCTAGCGGCCCAGGCATTTCTCTAACACAGGATACAGACTCCATGGACTTACAAGCCCCTCTTTATTTTACACCGGTGACATCCATAGACAAAAGAACATGATATGAACTGAGTACAACAAGGTACAAGTGCAATGTTGAAAACGTTCCCCGTGACAGCACGGTTCTACTACTTCCAACTTGTAAGTGCAAGCATATACAAAAAAGTTTTCACAATGGTTCAAGTTTATTAGGGGCAAAGAATAAAATGTGCCATCAAGTTCGTGAGGGCTTTAATCACTAAGTTTTCACATAACAAAATAGTTTTTAATTGGAAGATAGCTGAAAACAAGAATATACTTGGAATGGTGTAACACACCATGCATAGGAGTTTATAGTGGACACTTTGGAATAACTTGGTTTCTTGGGAGTTGGAGGCATGAGTAGAACTTACTCATACAAGTGGAGGCTAGCAAAGGACTAGGAGCAACCAACTAAGAGAGCAATAATGGCCATAATCATGTAGTGCAACAAAGCATACTAATCAAAGCAAAGTGTGGTACTACAAGTCAAGGACTAAATGATCATAGAGGCTAATGGTGACTTGTCATAGTCATAACATGGTGTAAGCATGTGCCAAGTCAACCCAAGCAAAGCATCAAAGGAGAATACCACAATACTATGCTTTTGCATGCTAAAACAACGCATAATTTCTTCAAGGCACACTAAGCAATCCCAACTGTTTGGAATAAGACATGCTACAGCAATAATTACTAAGCATAATGCAAAAAACAACACCTAGCATGTCATGTTAAAGTCTAAGTCACAGTCAATGCAAGCTCCTCTTGCACTTCAAGCAAGAACTTACTACTCCTTTCCAAACACCAAGCAAACTTATTTGAAAAACAACACAACGAGAATGGGGGTACAAACTACTAAAGCAAACTAAACAAACTAAGACAAGCAAACGAAAACTAAGACGCTCCAAGAACAACACAACTGTGCATGAAACAATAAAAATGAAGTGTCTAGACAGACCAGAGCTTTTTATTGATGAAGAAGGGGATGCATTGGGCATCCACAAGCTTTGACGCTTGTACCTCTTGGATGTTTATTGGGGTGACACCATGGTGGCATCCCCAAGCTTGATCTTTTTTCCATTCTTCATCTCATTGCATCATTCTCTCTCTACACCTAAATTTTTTCCTTCACACAAAACTTCACACAATCTTCATTAGCAACATTAGTTTATCAAAAGATATTAGACCACTGGCAAAGATTTGGAACAACAAGGCTTTCACTAAAAACACAATCTACTGTAGTAACTCCATCAAAAAACTCAATTTACCTGAAGAGAGCTCAAAAAGGAATCAATAACAAGCAAATGCAAATAATGGCAGAAATCTGTCAAAACAGACCAGCAGGTAGAAACCGATTTTTTCGAGCATCTTCTGTTGCTCAAATCAAAAAGTGTTGAACTAACGAAAGTTAGCTAACATACTGGGGGATTTATTCGTAAGCTCAATATGAGTTGCATAACCTCCTCATGAAACTTTTTGGTGGAGGGAATAAATCTGTTTCGGGACAGCAACTCCCCAAATCTTACTTCCCTGTCATTAGAGGTCATTCTTGGCACAAAAATCAAACAAAAAGGATAAGGAGAGGTCATTACAGTAGTAATAACTTCCAAGATTCAAGGAAACTCTTGGGTTATCTCCCAACAAGTACTTTTCTTTAACGCCTTTAAGTTAGGCACAAGAAGCAAGAAGAATCAAGTATTTTCAAATGAATAAGCATTAACATCAAATCTTTCTTTCAAAGGAGGAGCAAAAAGAAACTTACCTCTCCTCATAGGGAAGTGTTCAATACCTTTCTTGAATGGAAAATGATATTTGATGGTGCCTTCTTTCATGTCAATGATGGCACCAACTGTTCTAATAAAAGGTCTTCCCAAAGTAATAGGACAAGAAGCATTGTATTCAACATCCAAAACATAGAAATCCACAGGGACATAAGCATTATTAACCATAATAAGTACATCATTAGCACTTCCCATGAGTTTATTCTTAGCATTATCATTGAGTGGGACATCCAAATAACAATCTTCTAATGGTGGCAAATCAAGCATTTCATAAATCTTCCTAGGCATAATAGAGACACTAGAACCAAGATCACATGAAGCTTTGAGATCAAAGTCATTCACTTGCATATTAATAATGGGTTCCCAACTATCTTGTACTTTCCTAGGAATAGAAGCTTTGTGTTTTAGCTTCTCTTCCTTAATCTTAACAAGAGCATATGTAATATGTTTAGTGAAAGCAACATGCATATCACTAGCATCAGGACTTCTAGCAAGCTTTTGCAAGAACATAATCACTTCAGAAATATTGCAACCATCAATATCAAAGTCAAACTTAGCATCACTAGTAGTAGGCTCACTAGGCTTAGGTATAGTAGGAGGAATAGGGGCTACTTGTGGTTTAGTGGTGATAGTGCACACACTGTTATTTCTATAAATTTCAGCTTCCCTTACCCACCTAGCATGAAGTTGAGCTAACAGCCTAACATTTTCATCAATAGTAACTTGTATGGCATGAGCAGTAGAAAAGGTGTTTTCCATAGCTTCAGGTTTAGCAGCCATTTTATTAACCAAGGAAGTTTGAGCTTCAGACAAAGAGGATATATTTTTCTCAACAGTTAAAAGCTTTTCCTCTATAGTCTTATTCAAAGTGGTTTGTTTACTAATAAAGTCCTTGAGCATGACTTCAAGTTCAGAGGGGCCACTTCTAGCATTATTGTAAGAGCTTCCATAGGAATTTCCATTATTAGGAGGATAAGGCCTATAATTATTGTTGCTACCAAAACTGTTCCTATAGGCATTGTTGTTGAAATTGTTGTTTCTAATGAAGTTCACATCAACATGTTCTTCTTGAGCAACCAAAGAGGCTAAGGGAACACTATTAGGATCGAGAGGAGCTTTCCCATTAACAAGCATAGCCATAATAACATCAATCTTTTCACTCAAAGAGGAAGTTTCCTCAAAAGAATTTACCTTCTTACCATGTGGATCTCTCTCAACATGCCATTCAGAGTAGTTAACCATCATATTATTAAGGAGCCTTGTTGCAGCACCCAAAGTGAGTCCCATAAAGGTACCTCCAGCAGCAGAATCCAATAGGTTTCTTGAGGAGAAGTTCAAACATGCATAAAAAGTCTGGATAATCATCCAAGCAGTGAGTCCATGAGTAGGGCAATTTTTAACCAAAGATTTCATTGTTTCCCAAGATGGAGCAACATGTTCACTATCAAGTTGTTTAAATTTCATAATGTCACTTCTCATTGATATAATCTTAGCAGGAGGATCGTATTTTCCAATAAAAGCAACTTTGCACTTAGTCCAAGAATCAATACTATTTTTAGGCAAAGAAAGTAACCATTCTTTAGCTTTTCCCCTCAAGGAGAAAGGAAAAGGCTTGAGCTTAATAATATCTCCATCTACATCCTTATACTTTTGCATCTCACAAAGTTCAACAAAGCTATTAAGATGGGCAGCAGGATCATCAGAACTAGCACCAGAAAATTTCTCTCTCATCACAAGATTCAACAAAGCAGGCTTAATTTCATAAAATCTAGCATCAGGAGCAGGTGGAGCAATAGGAGTGCTAAGGAAATCATTGTTGTTGGTACTAGTGAAGTCACACACCTTGGTGTTCTCAGCGGAATTCATTTTGGCAAAGGTGGGCAAGCCAAAAACAGCAGCAGCAGCTAGAGCAGGAACTAATTTTTTGTGTTTTTGAATAAAGCAAGCAAACAAAACTTTACTAATTTTTTTGGGTTTTTTGGAAAGAGGCAAACAAAACCAAACAAAAGAAACAAAGCAAACTAAAAACAAAGTAATGAGAAAGGAAGTGAAGGACTCCCCTAGTGAAGACGTCCTAAGCCTCCCCGGCAACGGCGTCAGAAAAAGCTTGATGGCGCCCAGCACTTGTCGTGGGACGCTCGTTAGAAACCCCAAGAGCAAGGTATGAAGCAGCACAGCAGCAAGTTTCCCTCAGAAAGAAACCGAGGTTATCAAACCAGTAGGAGGAAGGAAACGTCACACAGGTGTTGCAAGCAATGCGGAGACCTACACAACACAAACTCAAGACTTTGCCCCAACGAATCAGTGAGGTTGTTAAGCTCACCGGTTTGCTGTAACAAAGGATTAAACGTATGGTGTGGAAGGTAATGGTGGTTTGCAGCAAGTAAACAGTAATAGTGGAAGATGTATCAATGGTAAAGATTGGACCGGGGTCCATAGTTCACTAGAGGTGCTCTCCTTAGATAAACAACATGGCATGAAGGGTAAACAAATTACAGCGGGGCAATTGACAGGAACTGAGCAAGGCATAACAATGCAATTACTGACAGGAACTGGGCAATACAACAAGATACATTGACCACCATCCAGCTGCATCTATGACTAGAAGTCCACCTTCAGGTTATCATCTGAACCCCCTCCAATATAAAGTTGTAAGCAACAGACAACTGCTTTAAGCAAAGTGTGTAAGGTAAACAGTCCACATGTTCCATGAACAAGAGACCGTTGTTTTCTCCCTAGTAGCAACAGCACATCTACAACCAAAGAGATTTTTGTCACTTCCCTTGGAAACTAGAGGCATGAACCCACTATCGAGCATAAATACCCCCTCTTGGAGTCACTAGCAACTACTTGGCCAAGATAGCTACTAACAATGGAGAGCATGCAAGATCACAAACAACACAGACATGATAGAATCATAAAGACAAAACCATTAATCAAACCAACATAATAATCTCAATATCCATCGGATCCCCGCAAACACAATCATGCATGATTACAAATAGATTAGATTTTGATCATGAACGGAGCTCACAAGATCTATACATGAAAGCACAAAGGAGGAGATACAACCATCTAGCAACTACATGGACCCATAGTCCAAGGTGGAAGTACTCACGCATCATACCGGAGAGAAGGCCTCTGGGATGATCTCCCTCCGGCAGGGTGCCGGGAAGAACTTCATATCCCCCCCCCCCGATCTAGGGACGATGGTGGTCGCGACTATAGATGGTTTCGTAGATTTCTGACCGAGTACTCAGGGTTTCTGCATCGGGGGCTTCTTATAGGTGAAGGGCGAGGCCGAGGAGGCGGCCAGGGGCGCCAAACCCTAGCCAGGCGCGGGGCCACCTGTGGTCGCGCATGGGGTGGGTCTGCCGCCCTGTCCAGCCCCTCCGGCCCCCCTCTGGACTTCTTTTTCCCCACAAAAAGTAATGGACTTTGTTCTTCATCCCGTCCAATTCCGAGAATATTTCTTTACTAACTTTTCTGAAACCAAAAACAGCAGAAAATAGCCATCTGGCACTATTGCAACTTGTTAATAGGTTAGTACCAGAAAACATGTAAAAAGCACCTCAAAGCGTGTACAAGTAAAGCAAAGTAGATACAAAACAAGCATGGAGCATCAAAAATTATATATACGTTTCCGACGTATCACGTGTCACCCACTACCAACATAAAATCATAAGCAGGACAAACCAGGACTTTTGGCACACGGCGCACCCCAGATGCCTATCGAGTAGGAGTTAATGTGGCTTTCAACCCTAGACCTCCCCCTCACTGCCCAGAACATGGATCCACTGCACGGATTGAGCCCAAATCCGGCACCTAGCTCCCTCTCAACATTCTAAGAAACTTCTCCATCTAGAGATTCCAGGGTTCCATGGAAAAATCAAGAGTTTCCTTTTACCGACTCCAGAAAACCGGTGATGCTGCAAAGGAGGTGCGAGAATTGAGCGCGCCCTAGGGTCCGAGGCAATTTACACACATGCTACATTGTGGCGGACCACCATCCCCGGGAGGTTGGTGCTCATCTCGTGGTGCAAGCATATACCGTATTTTTCCCTGAGTCATGCCCCGGCAATTGCGGTTTCTATCTATAGGTACCCTAGAAATTGCCCTCTATTTTTTGGGGAAAATGTTTTGGGGTGCCCCGTGGGGTACCTAAGCTGGGCAAGTGCCTAGGTTCAAGGTTTCAGTGGACCTCGCGCGCATGCGTGCGCCGGTGGGTTTGCCGATTTTGCCCACCCCCCCCCCCCCCCCCCCCGAACCCCAGCAATGGGAAATTCATCAAATATCAAGAAAAATATGAAACCAGCTTGAGTAGCCCCTACGAGTCATACACTACCAACATAAAATCAGAAGCAGACAAACCGGGACTTTTGGCACACGACGCACCCACCGGATGGCTATCGAGTAGGAGTTAACATGGCTTTCAACCCTAGACCTCCCCTCACTTCCCATAACATGGATCCACTGTGCGGATTGAGCCCAAACCCGGCACCTATCTCCCTCTTAGCATTATAAGCAACTTCTCCATCTAGAGATTCCAGGTTCCATGGAGAAATCCAGAGTTTCCTTTTACCGACTCCGGAAAACCGGCGATTCTGCAAAGGAGGTGCGAGAATTGAGCATGCCCTAGGGCCCGAGGAAATTTACACACATGCTACGTCGTGGCGGACCGCCATCCCCGGGAGGTTAGTGCTCATCTCGTGGTGCAAGCATAAACGGTATTTTTTCCCGAGTCACGCCCCGGCAATTGCGGTTTCTAACTATAGGTACCCTAGAAATTGCCCTGAATTTTCCGGGAAAAATGTTTTGGGGTGTCCCATGGGGTACCTAGGCTGGGAAAGTGCCTAGGTTCAAGGTTGCAATGGACCGCGCGTGCCTGCGCGCGCCGACGGGTTTGCCCATTTTGCCCACCCCCCCCAAACCCCGGCAATGGGAAATTCATCAAAAATCAAGAAAAATACGAAACCATCTCGAGTAGCCCTGTGAGTCACCCACTACCAACATAAAATCAGAAGCAGGACAAACCGGGACATTTGGCACACGACGCACCCCCCGGATGGCTATCGAGTAGGAGTTAACATGGCTTTCAACCCTAGAACTCCCCCTCACTTCCCAGGACGTGGATCCACTGCCCGGATTGAGCCCAAACCCGGCACCTAGCTCCCTCTCGGCATTCTAAGCAACTTCTCCATCTAGAGATTCTAGGGTTCCATGGAGAAATCCAGAGTTTCCCGAATCCGACTCCGGAAAACCGGCGATTCTGCAAAGGAGGTGCGAGAATTGAGCGTGCCCTAGGGGCCGAGGCAATTTACACGCATGCTTCATCGTGGAGGACTGCCATCCTCGGGAGGTTGGTGCTCATCTCGTGGTGCAAGCATATACCGTATTTTTCCCCGAGTCATGCCTCGGCAATTGCGGTTTCTATCTATAGGTACCCTAGAAATTGCCCTGTATTTTCCAGGAAAAATGTTTTGGGGTGCCCCGTGGGGTACCTAGGCTAGGCAAGTGCCTAGGTTCAAGGTTGCAATGGACCTCGCATGCCTACGTGCGCCGGTGGGTTCGCCGATTTTGCCCACAACCGAACTCCGGCAATGGGAAATTCATCAAAAATCAAGAAAAATACGAAACCAACTCAAGTAGCCCCTACGAGTCACACACTACCAACATAAAATCAGAAGGAGGACAAACCGGGACTTTTGGCACACGAGGCACCCCCTGGATGGCTATCGAGCAGGAGTTAACATGGCTTTCAACCCTAGACCTCCCCTCACTACCCAAAACATGGATCCACTATGTGGATTGAGCCCAAACCCAGCACCTAGCTCCCTATTGGCATTCTAAGCAACTTCTCCATCTAGAGATTCCAAGTTCCATGGAGAAATCTAGAGTTTCCTTTTACCGACTCCGGAAAACCGGCGATTCTGCAAAGGAGGTGCGAGAATTGAGCGCGCCCTAGGGCCCGAGGCAATTTACACGCATGCTACATCGTGGCGGACCGCCATCCCCGGGAGGTTGGTGCTCATCTCGTGGTGTAAGCATATACCATTTTTTTTCCCGAGTCACGCCCCGGCAATTGCGGTTTCTATCTATAGGTACCCTTGAAATTGCCCTGAATTTTCCGGGAAAAATGTTTTGGGGTGCCCCGTGGGGTACCTAGGCTAGGCAAGTGCCTAGGTTCAAGGTTGCAATGGACCATGCGTGCCTGCGCTCGCTGGTGGGTTTGCTGATTTTGCCCACCCCCCGAACCCCGGCAATGGGGAATTCATCAAAAATCAAGAAAAATACGAAACCATATCAAGTAGCCCCTGCGAGTCACCCACTACCAACATAAAATCAGAAGCAGGACAAACTGGGACTTTTGGCACACGGCGCACCCCTCGGATGGCTATCGAGTAGGAGTTAACATGGCTTTCAACCCTAGACCTCTCCCTCACTGCCCAGAACATGGATCCACTGCGTGGATTGCGCCCAAACCCGACACCTATCTCCCTCTTGGCATTCTAAGCAACTTTTCCATCTAGAGATTCCAGGTTTCCATGGAGAAATACAGAGTTTCCCGTATCCAACTCCGGAAAACCGGCGATTCTGCAAAGGAGGTGCAAGAATTGAGCGTGTCCTAGGGCCCGAGGCAATTTACACGCATGCTACATCGTGGAGGACCGCCATCGCCGGGAGGTTGGTGCTCATCTCGTGGTGCAAGCATATACCGTATTTTCCCCGAGTCACACCCCGGCAATTGCGGTTTCTATCTATAGGTACCCTAGAAATTGCCCTCTATTTTTTGGGAAAAATGTTTTGGGGTGTCCCATGGGGTACCTAGGCTGGGCAAGTGCCTAGGTTCAAGGTTGCAATGGACCAAGCATGCCTGCGCGCGCCGACGGGTTTTCCGATTTTGCCCACCCCCTTGCGGTTTCTATCTATAGGTACCCTAGAAATTGCCCTCTATTTTTTGGGAAAAATGTTTTGGGGTGTCCCATGGGGTACCTAGGCTGGGCAAGTGCCTAGGTTCAAGGTTGCAATGGACCAAGCATGCCTGCGCGCGCCGACGGGTTTTCCGATTTTGCCCACCCCCCCTGAACCCTGGCAATGGGAAATTCATCAAAAATCAAGAAAAATACGAAACCAGCTCGAGTAGCCCCTGCGTGTCATCCACAACCAACATAAAATCATAAGAAGGACAAACTAGCACTTTTGGCACACGGCGCACCCCCCGGATGGCTATCGAGTAGGAGTTAACATGGCTTTCAACCCTAGACCTCCCCTCACTACCTAGAACATGGATCCACTACATGGATTGAGCCCAAACCTGGGACCTAGATCCCTCTCGGCATTCTAAGCAAATTCTCCATCTCGAGATTCCAGGGTTGCATGGAGAAATCTAGAGTTTCATTTTACCGACTCCGGAAAACTGGTGATTCTGCAAAGGAGGTGCAAGAATTGAGCGCACCCTAGGGCCTGAGGCAATTTACACGCATGCTACACCATGGCGGAACACCATCCCCGGGAGGTTGGTGCTCATCTCGTGGTGCAAGCATATACCGTATTTTTTCCCGAGTCACGCCTCGGCAATTGCGGTTTCTATATGTTGGTACCCTAGAAATTGCCCTGTATTTTCCGGGGAAAATGTTTTGGGGTGCCCCGTGGGGTACCTAGGCTGGGCACGTGCCTAGGTTCAAGGTTGCAATGTACCTCGCATGCCTGCTCGCGTTGGCGGGTTTGCCGATTTTGCCAACCCCCCGAACCCCAGCAATGGGAAATTTATAAAAAATCAAGAAAAATACGAAACCAGCTCGAGTAGCCCCTGCGAGTCACCCACTACCAACATAAAATCATAAGCAGGACAAACCGGGACTTTTGTCACACGGCGCACCCCTCGAATATCTATCGAGTAGGAGTTAACATGGGTTTCAACCCTAGACCTCCCCCTCACTGCGCAGAACGTGGATCCATTGCACGGATTGATCCCAAACCCGACACCTAGCTCCCTCTCGGTATTCTAAGCAACTTCTCCATCTATATATTCCAGGGTTCCATGGAGAAATCTAGAGTTTACTTTTACTGACTCTAGAAAACCGGCGATTCTGCAAAGGACGTGCGAGAATTGAGTACGCCCTAGGGCCCGAGGCAATTTACACGTAGGCCATTTTTGCATCCAATGCATCCCAATTTCCTGATACTTGCTGGACTACAAGGTCCGAATCCTCGAAGCATAGAATACGATGTATGCCAATTTCATTCGTCAATTTTAGGCCATGGACAAGCGCCTCATATTCGACTATATTGTTTGATGCCGCAAAGTGTATTTGTAATACATACTTTAGTTGATCTTTCTTTGGAGAGGTTAATAATATTCCTGCTCCCAACCCATTTCTTAGTTTGGATCCATCAAAATGCATCGTCCAATAGTTCGGACAGGCAGCGGGGGTTCATACTGTATCTCGGCCCAATCGACAAAAAAGTCAGCCACTACTTGAGATTTGATTGCATCCCGCCTATCAAATTGTGGAGCATAAGGGGATAACTCAATTGCCCATTTTGCTATTTGGGCGCTTGCATCTTTGTTGCTCATTATCTCGGCTATTGGTGCCTCGCAAATTACTTTTATGGGGTGTTCCTCAAAATAATGTTTGAGCTTTTTTGCCGACATATACACTCCATAAGCCACTTTCTGGTAATGTGGATAATTTTTCTTCGATGCGGATAGTACCTCGCTTAGGTAATAAACTGGCCTTTGTACCAACTTACCTTCCTCATCGTGCTCGACAACTATCATAGCTCTCACAACTCGGTTTGTTGCTGCTACATGGAGCAACATAGGCTCCATTGATAGTGGCGAGGCTAAAATTAGCGTTGTGGCCATCATCTTTTTTAACTCATGAAAAGTGTTATCATCCTGAGGTGTCCAAGTAAATTTATCGGATTTTTTCACCAACTGATACAAAGGAAATACTTATTCACCTAGCCGACTCATAAACCGACTTAAAGATGCGAGGCATCTAGTAAATTTTTGCACATCATTGAGGCACTTCGGCAGTTCCATCCTTTCAATTGCCCGAATTTTAGTCGGATTTGCCTCTATGCCTCGGCTAGACACAAGGAAATCGAGTAACTTTCTGGCTGGTACACCAAAGGTACATTTTTCCGGATTAAGCTTCATTCGGAATCTTCTTAGATTCGCGAACGTCTGCTGGATATCTTCCAGGAGCGTATGGCTCTCTTTGGTTTTTATCACCAAAGCATACACTTGAATATTTTTTCCAATATGATCATGCAAATATTTTTGCATACACCTTTGGTACGTGGCTCCTGCATTGCGCAGGCCGAATGGCATGGTACGGTAGCAATAAGTCCCATACATGGTGATAAATGCAGTTTTTATTTGATCAGTCGGGTTTAACGGTATCTGGTAGAAGCTAGAATACGCGTCTACAAATGATAACAATTCACAACCTGAGGTTGAATCAATAACTTGGTCTATCCTAGGAAAAGGGAAAGGATCCTTGGGACACACCTTGTTAAGGTTCGTGTAATCGATGCACATACACCAAACGACAGCTATGTTTGGATCATCCTTCTTCTTCTCAACCAACACCGGATTAGACAGCCAATGCAGATGAAGTACTTCCATAATAAACACGGTTGCAAGGAGCCGAGCTATTTCATCCCCTATAATTTTTCTCCTGTCTTCGACGAAGCGGCGGAGAGGTTGCTTCAACGGACTTGCTCCTGGCCTTATGCAAAGAGTGCTCAGCCAACTCCCTCAGTACTCCTTGCAGGTCTTGCGTAGACCATGCAAAGATATCCCGATTCTCACGGAGAAAGTTGGTGAGCTCACTTTCCTATTTATCATTCAGGCCGGCACCAATGGTAATGGTGCACTCTAGGAATTGGTCATCAATCTGGATTTTCTTTGTTTCCTTTGTCGACTGGAAGGACACACTTCCATGTGGGTTAGCAAGTGTCGGCATATTAAGCTGTGCCGACTGGGCCAAAGCAGCAACATCCTGAATTCTCTTTTTCTCCCTTGCGATCACCAATGACTCGGCCAAATTTGATCCGGCTGAGGCACACTCCATCGATCTCCTGTAATCTTCGGCTACTGTGATTATTCCTTGTGGTCCTGGAATTTTCATCTTCAAGTAACCAATGTGACAGCTCGCCATGAATTTAGACAATGTCGGTCGTCCGAGTAATGCATGGTAAAAACTCTCTAAATCCACCACCTCAAACTCCAAATTCTCTGCTCTGCAATTTTCCCTTGTGCCGAATAAGACATCTACTCGGACTTTTCCAATGGGCTCGGAGGACAGTCTTGGGACTATCCCATGAAAACTTATATTGGTCGATTGCAGCATGTTCAGAGAGATGCCGAGTTTGTGCATCGTATCCTTGTACATAACGTTGATGTTGTTGCCGTTATCTATCAGCACCTTTGAAAATTTCATATTGATACTGGGTCCGACAAACGTCGGGTCCAGCACCAAAGCATATGACCCAGGGTTTGGCATGATCTTGGGATGATCTCTAATGCTCCAATTTATCTCTTGATCCGACCAGGGCATATATCTCAGAATTGATGGCATGACTGTGTTTAATTCCATATGCCGGGGATGTACACTCTGCTTGTCTTGCTGTTCCGTGGTGAATACACAGTATGACTGATGGTGCTCTCTATACTCATTGCGTCCATTATTACCGGGGTTACCTCTGCCATCTTGTCCTTGATTCGCCACATGGTGAACTTCATCCCTCCGGTCATGATACTCATACCTCGGAGGTGGTGGGGGTAACATCAATTGTTGTGTGTTTCCTCCTATAAGCTGTGGTTGCTGTGAATGGTGTGGTTGCTACTGTGGCGCCTGCACCGTTGTCGGATTTCCCATTGCATTCTTCATCCAGGCACACTGACGAGTTGTGTGGTTGGCTGGTTTTGCCGGGTTGGGCGTGTGGAACTTACACGATTGATCCAGCATTGACTCAAACGTGTACTTCGGCCTCTCCTGCCATTGCTTCTTCTGTTCGGGATTCCATTGCTTCTTCCCATCATTCCTCGGTGTCCATTATTGAGGACCATTTTTCTGGCGTTGATTGCTTCCCGCACCGGACTAGTCCTGAGTCACAACTGCGACCTGATTCGAACTGTACCTGTAATCCGGCTTGTCATCTGTTCTTCTACCTCGGAATTCATTCCGCATGGATGATCCTACGCCATCACGAGTGCAATGGTCATGTTGCTCATGATGTTCTGCCGACATAAGCTCAAGCTAGGTCGGATCATCCAGTGCATATGAGTCGGCTATTCTGATTGTCTCGGCCAACGTAGTCGGCATATCTCTTTGTAGCCTTTTCCATAATACACTTACATATCTGCACCCTTGTGCAAACCAAGCAATCGCTTGTGATTCAATCACTCCTTCACGGGAGTTTTTGAGGTTACACCATCATGTCAGGAATTCTCTGTCAGTCTCATTCGGTATCTGCTTGCACATTGTCAGTTGTTGGGGGCCTATTTGGCCTCTTGTATGTACTGGTGAAGTTACTGACAAACATCTCCTAGAAGTCTAACTAGCAATTGATACTGCCTGCTGGTAAGTTATTCAGCCACACCCTGGCTGGTCCCTACAACATCTGAGGTACATGTCTCACGGCCCATCTCAAATTTCCCCCGGAAATTTTCACTATTGTGGCATAGTCAATCAACCAGTCTTGTGGCTTGGTACTTCCGTTATATGTCTTTGTGCCTCTTCCAGCTGGAAGTTTGGTACAGGTGGCTCGCTCATAATCCGGGGCCCAAAACACGCTGGACCGGGAGGACCCTGTTCTTTTAATAATTCGGACTGGTACAACCTATCAAGCTTTAATATTGCGTCACTCGATGGGAAATTTCTGTATGCAATCCTTTCTTCCACCGCATGGTGGTTTTTCCCAGCAAATCCGGCATTCTCCATTTCCAAATAACCATCATTGTATATGTTCTGTACCAGGTTATGTGGAACATGTCCTACATCCCTTCCTTGCCAGGGTTCATGCCTCGGCTGATGATCTTGTGGGTGATAATGTCTCCCTTCAGCCAGGTTATTATTCTCGGGATTTCCTCTTCCGATATTTCCATGCTCTCTATTGCCATGGCCAAGGTTTCTATCACCACCGTTACCTTGGCTTCCATTGCCTCTATTTTCATTTGCTTTTCCGGGCATTGCCGGATCATATGGAACAATCTGTTTGTTCCTTTTTCCCGAGGTCACTGCCTTATATTTTCGCAACCCATTTCCGGGTGAAGATGCCGCGGCAGCTGATAATGCCAGGGCAGCTCTAGCCGAATGAACCAAACGTGAACCTCCCGGCTTCACCGGGTTATCTCTGAGTATCTCCTCATTCTGCTGGTTCGCGATGCGTACCAGCTCATTCACTCTTTCTTGTTTCTTTTGCTGGGCTTCCCCGGTCAATCCCTCCAACTCTAAGGTTGCGGCATTTGCCGCCCTGAGGTTCTTTGCCGGGGTACTATATCTCGGCAGCCCCGGGTCAGCTGAATCACCATGTTGAGACTCATTCTCTTTGTTAATATCACTAAGGAGGTTCTTTCCCTTCATTCTCAGATCATCTATCCGAGTAGGCGCGGTGTCCAGACTATTTGCCCTAGCATATTCTCGCAAGGTCCTATTAAAGGACTCCTGCAGCGCAGATACTTTCTTAGCCTCTTATAACATTCTCAGCCTAGTCTCTTCTAACTCGGCCTATGCATTTGTCGGGTTTACAATAGGTGCTACAGGTGTGGTTAGGTTATCTATTGTTGCTTGCAAGATATTCTCTGGCGTTTACAGAGGTGGCCACCTTACCCTAGGTGCCTTGGGGGTTACCTCGTGCACCTCGGGTGCATTTGTCGCTGACGGGTCTGCAGCTGTTTGCTTTGCTGCTGTCGGCTTGGCCGTTGCTGGATCTGCCGTCGCCGTGTTCTTGCTTGGCTCGGCTCCTGCTCCTGCCGCTGGCGCTGGTGTTTTCATCATCACCTCGATGCTGCCTGCGGGGCGAGCATTACGCGAGCCACCTACAGCGCTGAGGGGAGGTTCTCCCACGAGGACGACTCGGCTTGGGTAGACACGGGATGTGTCGACGCCGACGTAGACCTTGTGGGTGCCTAGGTTGATGAAGACGCCATTGCACGAGGGTGGCCTTGCTCCAAAGTTGCCAGCGTTGTTGCTGACGTAGTCCTAGATATCGAATCTTTGGACTAAGCCGGAGACGATGCGCTCGCCGGTGTCGATGAAGTTTCCCGTCCGGATCTTGAATCCAGCTAACACCGCTGCTGGCCCCACGGTGGGTGCCAACTGTCGTGGTGGTGGCACAGCAGATGCCATGGGTAGGCTTAAGTTGGGGCCAATGGTTGCTAGTGCGATCCAGCGAGGGAAGGTGTAGTGATTTCTACACTCAGAACTCTAGAACTCAATCTTTATTCAACACCAATGGAGCTACACTTGCTCCTCGAGCTATTTGAGAGAGAGGAAGAAGAAGCTACTTCTAGTGCTAAGTAAAAAATGAATCGATCCCATCCTTAGGACGCCCAGCCCCTTCTTATAAAGGAGTGGCCTAGTTCCCTCTAGGGCTGATGTGGACAAGCATATTCGTGGAATATGCTTGTCCCAAAATAGTAACTCGGCGGGCTTCTTTTCGTGTCCCCCTTCTATCGATGGCAAAGACATAGAGTCCACCACATGTGATCCTCGGGCCTAAGGATTGTCACTTCCATGACCTTCTTCTGCTCCTCTACCGCTCAGCCTCTTGTCTGTAGCGCTTGGCACTGTGCAGATTCTTGAGGAGAGACAATGACCAGTGTTGACTTCGGGGTTCGCCTTCTCCTTCTTGAGCAAGCTTCCCATGACTCGACCTTGCCTCACATGACTCGGCTTGACCTTAACCTGCACTTAAGATGCGTAATAGCAGTAGGATGACATAATTCGTATGTCGGCCGAGTCAGGTTTTAGCTACCTGACTCGGAATACGTCGGACCTCATTCGGCCGACTCCTGCATGATTTGGCCGGATCATACCTTGACCCGGCCCTGGCCATGAAGGCTCCTTTCTCTTCTTACTTATCTTGACCCTACCTGGGGTTATCCCCCCAACAATTAGAGATCCTACCAACTAATTTTCTATTGTAGCCGTCAATATTAATACATTCCATATATACATGAAAGTTAACTTCTTCCATATAGTCGAACTGAACAATAATATCTCAGCAGGCTCGTACATCCCATCTAAGAGTTGAAACTGAGAGAGAGATTCCATTTCTAAGTGATCATGCATTCTTGGCATGATTTGACTAAAAAAGCTGTTCTATTTTTTTACATGATGGGCATCTTCCCATCAACCTAATAAGATCTAAAAGATCATTACAATCGCCACTCCTCACTATTCAGTGACCTAAACTTTGATGAATCATGAACATGTCATGTAATCATTCTAAGCATTGCCTTGGATAGTGACTATAGGCTGGTGAGAGACATGTTGCGTGAAGTATGTGATAATAAAGGCAGATAATATACCTGTTCAAGTAAACATCTGCGGTATATCCAAATCAGTATACAAATATGATAAATTATTCGTGAATCATCACACATATGGGGGAAATTTCTTCTTGCCCACAAAGCATACAAATGACAACACCATCAAGCATTCTAAAACTTCTTACGATCGTGGTATGAAAATACATGTAGTATTAGAACACAAAGAGAGGAAATATCCTCTGAGTTAAGAAACTCAAAATGCAGCTTTCTTCGTAAAACTTTTTTGCTTAACCTACCAATTCATAACCGATGGTGGATTCCCCAATATGAGTGAAGGCATCATCAAAATGTATCAGAAGTGGAAGAAATACAAACAGTGCCGACAAAATAATTATGTCCTACAGGAAGTGTCTTGAGCATAATTTTATACCGTTCCATGATGGCTGCCTCAATCTTTCTCGTGTCAACACTATCAAGTACAGAAGACACATTGAACAAAGTCCTATTATTGCTAGCCTGGAAGAAGAAAAGAAAACACAATATTCAATTCTATGGTTCTAGTAATTGGTCATAAGAAGAGAACATGATATTCAGAGGCTAATTTGTACCCATGCGTTTATTTTATTCTGAATCCTATCAGCACCCACACAAACCCAAAGGATGATACACGAAAGGTTCATAATCGTGTAGAGCAAAGACACCTTTGTGAACCTGAAGTGTAATAAAGAATAGCAACTTATATCATTGTTTTTCTCTAGAAAGCTTTTTAATCTGCAGCTAAGACATACGCTTCAAATAAAATTATGTATGAAAATTGATCTTATGCATCTACATGTGCTACATTTTCTACAGATTTTGGTGAAATCATGAAGTATATGCATTGTGTAAGTTCTAGGTTACGCCATATACGATGAAATGGTAGAAACATACCTTCAATAAAACAAAACGCTAGGAGATCAACGGTCGTGGTCGGTCCTATGGCCAGCCTGATCGTGGTCAGTCGATGATAGTATTTACAGAGATTAAATGAGCACCGAATTAGAGGTCTCTCAGTCAGTGCTTACCTAGCTCATAGAAGAGCTCGCTGACGTTCTGCGTCGTCTTGGCCGACGTCTCCATAAAGAAGAGGCCGTCTCGTTCCATGTACTCCCTCTGTTTGGGATTATAGGTCCTACGCGCATACCTAGGTTGTTAATTTGATCAATAAAATATAACTTATATATAATAAAAGTTATATCATTAGAAAATATAATCTGTAAAGTTTCTAATGGTATTATTTTTATGCTATATTATTTATATTTTATTGTTTAAATTGGCAACCTAGTTATCCGCGCGGGACTTATAATCCCAAACGGAGGGAGTACTCCAACGCTTCCTGCTGTCAGAAAAAACAGAGGGATGACGGGTTTGACTGATAGATACATCAGATAGGCTCTAATTTTTTTTACTGTAGAAATGTTGGGAATTCATGCGTGCACCTGTGTCCTGACCTTTCTCTTCTCCTCTAAATCGACCTTGTTGCCCACTAACGCCATCACCAAATATGGGTTCCCTGTTTGGACATACACAAGATCTAAGCACTAGAATCGAGTTCGGTTACGGGAGGCGACCGAAAGCTTCAGAGACAGGAAGCAGAGCGTGTTCTTGGAACCAAAATGAAGCAGAGTGTACAAAAATGTAACACGCTCTTAGCTTATGTATCTTATGTACCTTGTCTCCGAAGCTTGTCTACCCACTTCTTTGCTTGGATGTACAAATCCTGAGACTCACGCAGAAAAATCGAACAAATTAATGATCGAACACAAAGCATAGGTTTGTTTCATAGCATATTCAGGTGTGTCTTTGCATATTCAGAGGAGATCGCTAACTGAAGAGAAGACGAGGACTCACCCGCCGTGCTTGAGATGTCATAGACAATGACGGCGGCCGCAGCGCCATGGTAGTACACGGGGGAGAGGCTGTGGTACCGCTCCTGGTCGGCGGTGTCCCAGATGTCGAACCTCACGGTGGCGTCCCCCTCGTCGCAGCGGATGCTCACCGGCAGCGCCTGTGAGAAGAAGGCCGCCCCGATGGTTGACTCCTGCCACTCGTAGTAGAGCCCCTTGGCGAAGCGTAAGACGATGCTGGTCTTCCCGGCGCCCAGTTCTCCCACAAGCACCTGCACGCGTAAGGGGAAGGGGGCAGGCTCTCACAGGGAGGCGACCGCAATCGAGGAGGGCTCGCATGGCGGGCAGGCTCTCGTGCAGCGACGGCTGCAGCAGATGCGGGTTCGCGTGGCGGTGGCCATAACGGAAGCCGGCTTGCATGGCCACGACAGGCAGGCTTAGGTAGTGGCAGCGGGCAGGGCACCGCGGTGGGCTGCCCAGGCAACGGTGGGCTGGGCAGTACAGCAGGAGTGTAGCGTGGCGGCGATGTGCCAAGGAATCGACGTGCAGTGCGTGATGCACGGGTCAAAAAGAAGGGCGGCGGATTTAGCGCCGGTGCAGGTGAAGGACTATGTGCGGGTCATAGGAAGGAAGTAGGACGAAGGATGCGACGTGCGTAATACCCGTGCGTTGCTACGGGTTAATAAATAATAAATAGTTCTTATATTTTTATAAATGATGTTAATCAGATTTTTTTCGATCTTGAGAGGCACCTCAATCCAAAATTATATTATTGTCCAAAATCCAGCAGAGCTGATGGAGAATAACACATGCCTCCTCTTAACAAACGAACTGCCAAGGAAAAATAATTTTCAAATAGGATAAATGGTTGCATAAGCATAGGTTCAAAAATCAAACGCTTCACATGATCTGATGCTTCTCAGTCTCTGATATTCAGGTGTGGAAACAGATAGCGCCGTAGCCTTACTGCGAGTAAGCGGAGTTCATATCTGAAATTTAGAAATAACAATCAAAGTACAATCATAAAAATTGCACATACAAATACAAGAAATATAAAAGTTATGAAATGTTAACGCCACCTTTTACATGATCTGAATTGAACAAACAAGTGAAACCTGTTCTGTTGTTTCTACCAGTCATGGGTACAATAGTTTGATTCCGTGCAATGACCTTTTTTGTAAATGACAGCAATATAATATTTGAATACGTAGACATCTACAAGAGAAGCTAATCTTAAGATGCCATGAAGGAAATAACCCATAAGCATTAGTTTAGAAATTGATTTGCATTTCTTACTGCACTGAGAGAGAGACTACCGGGTGTCTTGCTTAGCTGACTAATCAATTTAGAAAGTTGAAATTGATTAAATATTAGCATTATTTTACTTTTTCAGATGCAGAGTTTAAAACTCACCATTTCAGGACATTGACATCTCGAGAGGCTAAAGTTCCAAAGATTGCAGATTTTACTTTTTCAGATGGAGAGTTTAAAACTCACAATTTTAGGACATTGACATATCGAGAGGCTAAAGTTCCAATGATTCTAGTTGGGACTATCATCTTACTCATGCTTTACATTATTTTTTTTCCTTTCGCTCGCCTCTTCAACGAAGCCTTGGGGATATTTTTACAATATCTCACATCCAAAGGAACCACACTCGACTCTATCTTCAACTTCAAATCGTACCATCTGACGGTTCCCCGAATCCCCAAGAATGTTTCTAAGACCTATATTAAGATTTGTGTGTATCTATTTCTCACAAGCATCACGATCATACAAACTGCTTCCAGGAGAATAACTCTTTGAACTTATGTGTATCCCTGGCTGGGCTCTTTATCAGCCCAGCTACTATAGGGTCGGTAGAATAGTTCTCTTTAAGTGATACTGTAATAAAGTGGTCCTTAGAAATCAAAGCCGTAAAGTTTCTAATTTTTTTAGCATTCCCAGTTTCCATGTTGTGGGACATGCGATCAACAGTACGATTGCAAATTAAACCAGCACTGTCAGGACAGCTAACAGACCTGTGTTCTACCGCATCTGTGTGGATAGTCTCATTTGGTTTCCCTTGGCCTTCGTTAGCCTCGTTCACCATCTCCTTGCATGAGCCATAGGCAAAGTGAATCATCCCGATCTAGATGAGTAGAATGTAGTCAATATCATCGTCTCATTATCCATCTCCTTGCAAACAGACTTGCGCCCATTAACACGAGTATTTATAGCAGAAACATGTTTTCTTGGCACTGAACTTCCTTTATCACAAGTACATTTGTCTAATCTCCGTGTACCATTTGACAAGAAAGAATACCTCCGGAAGGGAACAACTTCAGCATTATTGCGCAGGAACCTCCTAACAGTGTTAACAATATTTTCTATGAGAGAAGATCCAAGCAGATTGAAAATTTTGCTTGCAGGAGCTTCTCCAAGGACACTTGCATTGATTCCGGTGACAGAGGATAGAATTCAAGATTCTATCTACTACTTTGTTTTTTCATGATACAAACAAGTGCTATTACTCCAGGTCCAGATTACAATCACTCAAGATGGTTATAAACCTGCAGGCATGGTATGCGGCAAACAAGAGTCATTCACAATCCGTAAGAGTGGCAGTAGAGTAAATGCATGTATAAAAACTTTTTCAAACCTGAATTAGCACAATGATCCCACCTTCGGTTTCAAGGGTAGAAAAATAGCACCTTCAGTTTCATAGATCCTGATCAAACATTCAGAGCAATCCCTTCTCTCCCCATCCACCTACAGAAAAAAGAAGAGAAAGGCTCGGTTCCCGTCCTCGTCGCCGGGCTCGTATGCGAGCAGCGCTTGCTCTCTCCTTCACTTCTCTCGCTCCCATCCCGGTCTTGCTCTTGCAGAGCGATGCTGTCGCGACCCGGTCTTGGAGCCCGGCGACGATCCGGAGCTCGTTCTCGGCATCGAGGATGGGTTTAGTTCACGCCGGCGCGAGGTGTGCGGTGGAGACGGCGAAAAACAGATGTCGACGTGCAGAACCTGGTTGAGGAAAAGAGGCGGCGGAGGACGGCATCCATGGCGGCAGGGAAGGGAGCTCCGGTGCGTGCCGGAGCATGCGCATGCGGATACCACAGGGGGCGACGCATGCGGATGCGACAGGGAGGAGCGCCACGCAGGGGAAGATGGGCGGCAGCGGTGCAGGACTTGGGGAGGCGCCAGCCGGACGGAGGCATGGGGGGGAGGGGGAGGGATGCGGTGGCTGGCCAGATGGGCTTATAGCTCCCATGCGACGTCTTTACGTGGAATTGAAAGGAAAGCGACATCGTTGAAAAGAATATCTCGCATGCGACGGTTGTGAGGCAGCTAATATCCCAGGACCACACGGGCCATAAAATGGTCGTAAGGACACATTTAACTTTGTTCCAAGATTAGGGTTAAGCCAAACCGGTTGGTTGGGACAGCCAGTCAAGCCAGTCAAACCAATCGCTTCCGACCGAGAGCGCGCGTCACACTGACTGTAGCTTCCCCGACGGCGGCGGCGGACCTCACCCATCGTTCTCGGCGCCGCCGCCGGCGGCACGGCAATTAATTTAGGCGGCGGCGCTTTCGTTCGACAGCGAAGGTGGTGAGTGCCATTTGAAAGCTAATTCCTCTCCCATTCTTCTCAATTCGAGATCTGAGCGTGCCCATTGATGCTAGATTATGGAGGCGAGGGTGTGCTGAACGGGGCGAGGGGGAACGATATGGAGCATCAAGAAGGGACTTCTAATCGGTATATATTGTATCTCTGCACTTAATTTCTCTAAAGTTGAGCTCTTTGTTCGCTTCCGCTAGCTCACAGTGCCCGCCAAAAACAGGGGAGACGATGTTGTTGGAATTATGCCCTAGAGGCAATAATAAAGATGTTATTATTATAATTCTTGTTCATGATAAAGTTTATATTCCATGCTAGAATTGTATTAAGCGGAAACTTTAATACTTGTGTGGTTTGTGAACAACACCGTGTCCCTAGTATGCCTCTATGGACTAGTTCATTAATTAATGATGGTTAAGGTTTCCTAACCATAGACATGAGTTGTCGATTAATAATGAGATCATATCATTGGGAGAATGATATGATGGAAGACCCAAACTAAGCGGAGCAATTAGATCGTGTCATCGTGTTCATCTTTGCGAAGCTTTTCTTATATCAAATATTGTATTCCTTAGACCATGAGATAATACAACTCCCTGGTATCGGAAGAAAGCTTTGAGGTCATCAAACGTCATCCTATGAGAGGGTGATCATACAGGTGTCTCTCAGGTGATCGGAAAGTACCTGTTGAGTTGTATGTATCGAGATGGGATTTGTCCCTCCCAAGTAGGAGATATATACTTCGGGCCCACTCGATAATCGATATCAGCACCACTTGCAAGCATGTGGTTAAGGAGTTAATCACAAAGTGATATAGGATTACTGAACGAGTAAAGTACTTGCTGTGAACGGGATTGAACTAGGTATGACGGTCCGACGATCAAATCTCGGGCAAGTAAAATATCGCGAGACGAAGGGAATATATATGGGATTGATTTAATCCTGGCATCGTGGTTCATCCGATATGATCATCGATGAATGTGTGGGAGTCAATATGGGTTTCCAGACCGCTGTTGATTATTGATAGAAGATCATGTCTGCATATTCTCGAACCCGAAGGGTCACACACTTAACGTGTCTCGACGCTAGGATAGATTGGATAATTGGTTTATGAGTTTTTGTTCGGAGTCTCGGATGGGATCCGGGACATCACGAGAGGTTCCAGAATGGTCCGGAGAATAAGATTCATATAAGGCAATGCAGTTTTTGGAGTTCAGAATTGTTTCGGGTTAATCGGTATTGTAGCGGAAGCTTCTAGAACCTTCCGGAGGGGGACCAATGTGGCCCCACCTACCGGGAGGGGGCATGGGCCTATGAGGGAGTGCCCTGGCCGCATTGGGCCAGTGGCACAAGGCCCCATAGGGCCTAGCCGGCCAAACCTAGGGGAAACCCTAGGGGAGCTTCTAGAAGGGAGGGGGAACTTGCCCCCCACTCCTTCCTCCTTGGCTGCCGGCCCTAGGGCTTGGGGGAGGGGCTAGGGCTGGCGCCCACCCCTCTATATAAAGAGGGCTGGGGCGCACCCTCCCCCCACACATCCTCCACAACCCTAGCCGCCCTGCTGCCCTCCTCTCTCTCTCCCTCCCGACTGGACGTAGGCGAAGCCCTGCTGCAGAAACTCTCCACCACTTGCACCGCGCCGTCGCGTTGTAGATCCAATCCGTCTCTCCACCATACTTGCTGGACCGAGGAAGGAGGAGACTTCGAGGTGCCGCACGTGTGCATCTCTCGGAGGCATCGCCACTTGTGGTGTTAGATCGGATCGGATCGGATCGCGAGGAGGAGAAGCGAGTACGACTACATCACCCACGTTCCGACGAACGTTCCGCTGTGCGAATCTTCAAGGGTATGAAGATCTCATCTAATCCCCCTAGTTGTTTGCATCTCCTAGATTAGATCTTGGCTTTCCCGTTCGCATCCGTAGAAATTTTTTGATTTACTATGCTGCGAAACCCATCAGTGGTATCAGAGCTAGATCTATGCGTAGATGTGTTTCACGAGTAGAACGCAACATGGTTGTTGCGGGCGTTGATGTTTTCTGTTGCAAGCCTCTTGTTTGTGTTCTTCATATGACGCGGGATAGTGAGATTGAAGCGGTCCAGGCCAACCTTACGCGACGTCGTTCGCGAGACCGGCTGCGCACTTGACGTGTGGCTTGTTCCACACATGCGGCTAGTGGATGCCAGTTTCTCTCACTATAGTTGTCATGGGATTTACACCGGAGTTTGGCAACCATAATATCACCGTTGTGGCTTTCCGTAGATAAGAATCGTTCTTAGATTGCTACTCCCATAAGCCACGTAAAACATGCAACAACAAAGTAGAGGCATCTAACTTGTTTTTGCAGGGAGTGTTTTCTGTGATATGGTATGGCCCAAGATGTGATGTGTATGTTGTATGCAATGATCATGTTTTGTAATGTTTCACGACTTGCATGTCGATGAGTACACAACCGGCAGGAGCCATATGGTTGTCTTTATAATTGTGTATGACCTGTGTGTCAACTTCTTATACGCCATGTAATAGTTTCACTTTATCGCTAAGTAGTTAGCAATAGTTGTAGTTGCTATTCGTGGTGGAGGCAATCATGGTGGAGTGATGGAGATCATGCCGGCACGCACAAGATGGAGATCATTGCGCGAAGATTGCTATACCATGTCACATAAAGTTATATGCATGTGATGTTTATCCTTTTATGTATCTTATTATGCTTAGATCGCGACGGTAACATTATAAGATGATTCCTCACTTAAAGATCAAGATAAAACTATGTTCTCCCCATGTATGCACCGTTGCGAAAGTTCGTCGTGTCCAAGCATCACGTGATGATCGGGTGCTATAGACTCTACGTTCACATACAACGGGTGCAAGCCAGTTTTTGCACACGCGGAAATACTTGGGTTTGACTTGACGAGCCTAGCATGTACAGACATGGCCTCGGAACACAAGAACCGAAAGGTTAAGCATGAGTCATATGAATGATATGATCGACACTTCGTTGTCCACCATTGAAACCACATCTCTTCTCGTGAAGATCGGATTAGGTGTGGTGAATTTGGATCATGTTCACTAAACAACTTGAGGGATGTTGAATTTAGTGGGAGTTCATCTAGTAATTTGATTAAGTTGAACTAGTTATCATGAACATAGTCTAATTTGTACTTGCAAACATTGTAGATCAAATTGTTAAGTCCAACTTCAACTTCAACGTTTTTGCTGAGAAGGAAAAGCTTAAAAACAATGGGTCTAACTTCACCAACTGGTTCCGCAATCTGAGAATCATTCTCTCTAGCGGTCAAAAGGACTATGTCCTTGAGAATGCGCTAGGTGATGCCCCTGCTTTAGATGCGCCGGCTAATGAGAAAGCTGTCTATCAGTCGCGCAAAGATGATTATGGTGTGATTAAGAGCACCATGTTGTTTGCTATGGAATCGGACCTTCAAAATCGTTTTGAAGACTATCCCGGGCCCTTTGAGATTCTTGAGGAGCTGAAAACCATGTTTCAGACTCAGGCCCGTTCTGAGAGATATGAGATCTCTGAGAAATTCTTTAACTGCAAGATGGAGGAAGGGAGTTCCGTTAGTGAGCACGCCATAAAGATGTCGGGCTACACTCAACGCCTTGAGCAACTGGACTGCAAGATTCCAGAGGAGCTCAAGATTGACAGGGTTCTGCAATCACTCCCTCCCAGCTACAAAAGTTTTGTAGTGACTCATAATCAGATTGGTTCCACTGATACGATCATCGAGCTCTTCGCAAAGCTCAAGCCTGCGGAGGTGGACATCAAAAAGGATAATCATGTGTTGATGGTCAACAAGCCCCCCACCTTCAAGAAAGGTAAGGGTGCAAAGAAGCCCTTCAAGAAAGGCGGCGGCAAGCGCGTTGCCCCTGCTGAGAAGAAGCTCAAGTCTGGACCCAAGCCGGACACTGAGTGCTTCTATTGCAAGGACAAGGGTCACTGGAAGCGCAACTGTCCGAAGTACTTAGCGGACAAGAAGGCTGGCACCATCAAAGGTATATTTGATATACATGTTATTGATGTTTTCCTTACTAGCCCTCATTGTAGTGCCTGGGTATTTGATACTGGTTCAGTTGCTAATATTTGTAACTCGAAACAGGAGCTACAGAATAGACGGCGGCTTGCGAGGGATGAGGTGACGATGCGCGTTGGCAACGGATCAAGAGTTGATGTGATGGCCGTCGGCACGCTCTCCTTAGTTTTACCTTCGGGATTAGTTTTAAACCTTAATAAGTGTTATTATGTTCCTGCGTTGAGCATGAACATTATTTCTGGATCGTGTTTATTGCAAGACGGTTATTATTTAAATCGGAGAATAATGGTTGTTCTATTTGTATGAGTAACATCTTTTATGGTCATGCACCTGTTGTGAATGGTTTATTTCTTCTGAATCTCGAAAGGGATGAAACACACATCCATAACATTGAGGCTAAGAGATGCAAAGTAGATAATGATAATACTACTTATTTGTGGCACTGTCGTCTAGGTCATATTGGTGTAAAGCGCATGAAGAAACTCCATTCTGATGGAATTTTGGAGTCTCTTGATTTTGAATCATTTGACACATGCGAACCATGCCTCATGGGCAAGATGATCAAAACCTCGTTCTCCGGAATGATGGAGCGAGCAACGGACTTGTTGGAAATCATACATACCGATGTATGCGGACCGATGAGTGTTTCGACGCGCGGTGGATATCGCTATTTTCTCACTTTTACCGATGACTTAAGTAGATATGGGTATATCTATTTAATGAAACATAAATCTGAAACATTTGAAAAGTTCAAAGAATTTCAGAATGAAGTGGAGAACCATCGTAACAGAAAGATTAAGTTTCTACGATCCGATCGTGGAGGTGAATATTTGAGTTATGATTTTCTCACGCATCTTAAAGCAAGCGGAATCGTTTCGCAACTCACGCCACCCGGAACACCACAACGCAATGGTGTGTCTGAACGCCGGAATCGAACCCTATTATATATGGTCCGATCGATGATGTCTCTTACTGATTTGACGTTATCATTTTGGGGTTATGTATTAGAAACCGCTGCATTCACTTTAAATAGGGCACCATCTAAATCCGTCGAGACGACACCGTATGAACTGTGGTTTGGTGCTAAACCTAAGTTGTCATTTCTTAAAGTTTGGGGATGCGAAGCTTACGTCAAAAAGTTGATGCCGGACAAGCTCGAACCCAAAGCAGAGAAATGCGTCTTCATAGGATACCCTAAGGAAACTATTGGGTATACCTTCTATCACAGAACCGAAGGCAAAGTGTTTGTCGCAAAGAACGGTTCCTTTCTTGAGAAGGAGTTTCTCTCGAAAGAAGTGAGTGGGAGGAAGGTATAGCTAGACGAGGTTGTTGAACCTTCTCTTGAGTTGGATAGTAGCGCAGCACCTGAAATTGTTCCAGTGCCGCCTGCACCAACAATAGAGGAAGCTAATGACAAGGATCATGAAGCTTCGGACGATGCTGCTACTGAACGTCGCAGGTCGACAAGGTCGCGTGCCCCTCCTGAGTGGTACGGCAACCTTGTCTTGACTGTCTTGTTGGTAGAAGACAGTGAACCTACGAACTATGAGGAAGCGATGATGAGCCCAGACTCGGAGAAATGGCTAGAATCCATGAAATCCGAATTGGGATCCATGAGCGAAAACCAAGTATGGACTTTGGTGGACCCTCCTAGCGACCAAAAGTCCGTTGAGTGCAAATGGATCTTCAAGAAGAAAACGGACGCGGATGGTAATGTTACCGTCTATAAAGCACGGCTTGTCGCGAAAGGTTTTCGACAAGTTCAAAGTGTTGACTACGATGAGACTTTCTCTCCCATAGCGATGTTTAAGTCCATTCGGATTTTATTATCAATTGCTGCGTTTCATGATTATGAAATATGGCAGATGGATGTCAAGACTGCATTCCTCAATGGCAACATTGATGAAGAGTTGTATATGATGCAACCCGAAGGTTTTGTCGATCCTAAGGATGCTGATAAAGTATGCAAACTTCAGCGTTCCATTTATGGACTGAAGCAAGCATCTCGGAGTTGGAACCTTCGTTTTGATCAAGTGATCAAGAGCTTTGGATTTGTTCCAAATTGCTACGAAGCTTGTATCTACAAGAAAGTGAGTGGGAGCTCGGTGACATTCCTGGTACTATATGTGGATGACATATTGATTATTGGAAATGACATTAACATGCTTAACGATGTGAAGAGTTATTTGAACAAGTGTTTTTCAATGAAAGACCTAGGTGAAGCTGCTTATATATTGGGCATCAAAATCTATAGAGATAGACAAAGACGCCTGATAGCTTTAAGCCAGAGTACATACCTAGACAAAGTTCTGAAAAGGTTCAGAATGGATAAGGCAAAGAAAGGTTCAGTGCCTATGTTGTCAGGTAAGATATTGAGCAAGGCTCAGTGTCCGGCTACGGTAAATGATAGAGAAGCTATGAGCAAAGTGCCTTATGCCTCGGCCATAGGTTCTATCATGTATGCCATGCTGTGTACTAGACCGGATGTGTCCAATGCTCTTAGTTTGACGAGCAGATATCAAAGTGATCCAGGAGTGGAACACTGGACAGCCGTGAAGAACATCCTAAAGTACCTGAATAGGACTAAAGAAATGTTCTTAGTCTATGGAGGTGATGAACAGCTCGTCGTAAAAGGTTACGTCGACGCTAGTTTCGACACCGACAAGGATGATTCTAAATCTCAGACAGGATACGTTTATATTTTGAATGGAGGAGCTGTGAGCTGGAGAAGCTTCAAGCAAAGCGTGATCGCGGGATCTACAGTAGAAGCGGAATACATGGCTGCTGCAGAAGCGTCAGGTGAAGGAGTTTGGATCAGGAACTTCATCACTGAGCTTGGCGTGGTTCCAAGTGCATTGGACCCACTGGAGATATTGTGTGACAACACTGGCGCCATAGCACTCGCTAAGGAACCAAGATATCATCCAAAGACCAAGCATATCAACCGCAATTTTCATATAATCCGAGATTATATAGCAGATGGAGATCTGAAGATCAGCAAAGTACATACAGATCTGAATGTCGCAGATCCATTGACTAAACCTCTTCCACGTGTAAAACATGATCAGCACCTTAGTGCCATGGGTGTGAGATTGTTGCCAAATGTAAACTAGCTTATTGACTCTAGTGCAAGTGGGAGACTGTTGGAATTATGCCCTAGAGGCAATAATAAAGATGTTATTATTATAATTCTTGTTCATGATAAAGTTTATATTCCATGCTAGAATTGTATTAAGCGGAAACTTTAATACTTGTGTGGTTTGTGAACAACACCGTGTCCCTAGTATGCCTCTATGGACTAGTTCATTGATTAATGATGGTTAAGGTTTCCTAACCATAGACATGAGTTGTCGATTAATAATGAGATCATATCATTGGGAGAATGATATGATGGACAGACCCAAACTAAGCGGAGCAATTAGATCGTGTCATCGTGTTCATCTTTGCGAAGCTTTTCTTATGTCAAATATTGTATTCCTTAGACCATGAGATAATACAACTCCCTGGTATCGAAAGAAAGCTTTGAGGTCATCAAACGTCATCCTATGAGAGGGTGATCATAAAGGTGTCTCTCAGGTGATCGGAAAGTACCTGTTGGGTTGTATGTATCGAGATGGGATTTGTCCCTCCCAAGTCGGAGAGATATACTTCGGGCCCACTCGGTAATCGATATCAGCACCTCTTGCAAGCATGTGGTTAAGGAGTTAATCACAAAGTGATATCGGATTACGGAACGAGTAAAGTACTTGCTGTGAACAGGATTGAACTAGGTATGACGGTACCGACGATCAAATCTCGGGCAAGTAAAATATCGCGAGACGAAGGGAATATATATATGGGATTGATCGAATCCTGGCATCGTGGTTCATCCGGTATGATCATCGAAGAATGTGTGGGAGTCAATATGGGTTTCCAGACCCCGCTGTTGATTATTGATAGAAGATCATGTCTGCATATTCTCGAACCCGAAGGGTCACACACTTAACGTGTCTCGACGCTAGGATAGATTGGATAATTGGTTTATGAGTTTTGTTCGGAGTCTCGGATGGGATCCGGGACATCACGAGAGGTTCCGGAATGGTCCGGAGAATAAGATTCATATAAGGCAATGCAGTTTTTGGAGTTCGGAATTGTTTCGGGTTAATCGGTATTATACTGGAAGCTTCTAGAACCTTCCGGAGGGGGACCAACGTGGCCCCACCTGCCGGGAGGGGGCATGGGCCTATGAGGGAGTGCCCTGGCCGCATTGGGCCAGGGTCACAAGGCCCCATAGGGCCCAGCCGGCCAAACCTAGGGGAAACCCTAGGGGAGCTTCTAGAAGGGGGGGGAAACTTGCCCCCCACTCCTCCCTCCTTGGCCGCCGGCCCTAGGGCTTGGGGGAGGGGCTAGGTCTGACGCCCACCCCTCTATATATAGAGGGCTGGAGCACACCCTCCCCCCACACCTCCTCCACAACCCTAGCCGCCCTGCTGCCCTCCTCTCTCTCTCCCTCCCGACTGCACGTAGGCGAAGCCCTGCTGCAGAAACTCTCCAACACTTGCACCGCGCCGTCACATTGTAGATCCAATCCGTCTCTCCACCATACTTGCTGGACCGAGGAAGGAGGAGACGTAGAGGTGCCGCACGTGTGCATCTCTCGGAGGCATCGCCACTTGCGGTGTTAGATCGGATCGAATCACGATGAGGAGAAGCGAGTACGACTACATCACCCACGTTCCGACGAACGTTCCGCTGTGCGAATCTTCAAGGGTATGAAGATCTCATCTAACCCCCCTCGTTGTTTGCATCTCCTAGATTAGATCTTGGCTTTCCCGTTCGCATCCGTAGAAATTTTTTGATTTACTATGCTGCGAAACCCATCAGATGTTGCGTGCCAAACCTTCGAATTTCGCATCAATTTCTTTCCCTCTAGGGTTGTTTTAGTTGATGGCAGCACGCAGATCATTGAGAGATACACGGGAGATCCCCAAGAGCTAATAAACATGGGAGAGGAGGCGGTGAGGAAAATGGTGGAAAAAATTGGGGATAGTGTGGTTTGGGGGCCAGAGCAAGAAGTTTCTTTGTTACGATTTGATGATTACAAATGCGACTATGTTAGGGTTGAGACAGGTGAACATATAGTTGATGAAATCAATGAGCGAAACGGTTGGACAAGCAAAATTGTTCTGTTTTTAGCACAACTCATTGATCTGGAACCTGATTCGAGGGTTGGATATGTGGCCTCGAAGCTGGCTGCTCAGATGGTCGAGGATGATTGGGCTGCACAAAGGCAAGTAATTCCTATACTTACTGAGTTGGAAGTGTTAACAGTGGAGGATGATAATGCTAATGCACAAGGGGAGGCTGTAGATGGTAATGCACAAAGGATTGTAACTGTTGATTGGAATTCAGTTGAGATACATGACCGGACTGATTTGGTCATTGCACCAATAGATCACATTGAAATGGCGAAGCTTTTTGGCATTCCTATAGATGACAGAGACAAGGAGAAGAAGAGGGATGAAGCTGTAAATGATGGTGACAACCATTTAAGAGATGAAGAGGCAGATATAGATCTAGAGTTGTTGGAAAATGCTGCAGTTCATGTAGATGATGCACATGATGATGAGCTAGTAACAGTTTATGACAAAGAGGACCCAGTTATTGAAGTTGGGAGATTGTTTCCAATCATGGATGAATTCAGGATGTGTTTCAGGACATATGCAGTCAAACATGAGTTTGCTACCAAGACTATGTGGACTGATAAAAAGAAGTTCTATGCAAAATGCATAGGTTATGATGGTGGTGCCAAGCCTTGCAAGTGGTATATATCTGCTTGACGCCAACCTGATGGAAGGACAATAAGAGTGAATCAAATTCCAAAACCTCATACTTGCATTACAAGTTCTCAAACAGTTACAAAGATGACATCACAATTATGGGTTGCGGAAAAGATCAAGCCCATTTTAGCCACAACACCAAACAACACTGCAAAGAGGCTGAAAATAGACTTGGAAAACCAGTACACCATTAAGCTGAATTATACTACAGTGTGGAAGGCAAAGCAAAGGGCAATGAAAGAGCTATATGGTGATTGAGCAAATACCTTTCGAATGCTTTATAACTTCAAAGAAGAAGTAGAGAACAGGTCACCTGGCAGTGTTGTTGAGATAGATACTGAGGTAACAGCTGATGGGAAAGTCTTCTTCTCTAAATTCTTCATGGCTTTAAAGCCTTGCATCGATGGCTTCAAAGCAGGGTGCCGTCCATATTTGAGTATAGACTCATCTTTCTTGACTGGAAAGTGGAATGGTCAACTAGCAGCATGCAATGCTTTAGATGGACACAATTGGATGTTCCCTGTAGCTATTGGCATGTTTCAGTCTGAGATAGAGGCATCATGGACATGGTTCATGATGCAGTTGAAAAGATGCATAGGCTTGACAGGAAAGTGGAATGGTCAACTAGCTGGCTCTACCAAGTGTAGATACACTGCTGAAAAGCCAAAGTATGTTCATCCAAAATCTATCCCATTTCTTGTTGATGATTTTTCTCCCCCAGCTAACTTGCTTGTTTTCAGGAGGAAGCGTGGAGAAAAAGGCCCACCTCTTGTTGTTGACGAATGCTGGCCAGTGAAAAGGGCAAGAATCAATGGCCAAAGAAAGAAGAGAACTAACCAGATCATGTTTGGTGCTGCTGAGGTGCAATCTGAACTTGTTTTGGAGGATGATGTGCAAACTGTTGAGGCTTTAGGGAACACCGTTTCTGATTTGGACGCTCTGGTGCAAAATGAGGGGCAAAATGAGCCTGTTGTTGAGGCTCTAGTGCAAAATGATCCTGTTGTTGAGGCTCTGGTGAAAAATGAGCCTGTTGTTGAGGCTCTGGTGCAAACTAACCATGTTGTTGAGGCTCTGGTGCAAAGTGACCATGTTGATGAGGCTCTGGATCATGAGGTTGTTGAGGAGGTGAAGGAGGTGAAGGAGACTCTTGGACATGCCGTGGGGAGGTCAGATGGTAATGGTAAGAAAAAGAAGAGCATAAACCTGTTGTGTGGTGTGAAACTTGTGAAGGAGAAGAAAACGAGGGGTAAGAAGAGCCAAAAGAAATAGACTTTGAATTTGGCACTTGTTATTGTAAACATTTGTTATTGTAATAATTTGGCAGTTGTTGATGTTGTAAACATTAGTTATTATAATAATTTGTCACTTGTTGATAATTTGGACAAAATTCAAATATGATGGTAAATTTGAATTTCAACAAATGTAGGTATGTCACTTTTCTATGTTTGTATGATCTTCCAACGTTTTTCTCATATGTACAATACAACTCATCCTCACCCTGATCCCTTTTGTGAAGTACAACTCACCCTCACCCAAAATGTGGTAGAAATGTGCTCCAAAGCTAGGGTAAACCACCCCATTTCTAAGCAAGTTTTTTTTTGACCATTTCTAAAACCAAGTTTGATATTTTTCCTCAGAACTATGTCACATAACATGACACCATGCGAAGGTTTTGTATTTTTTTTTTATTTTTTTGAATTAGTTATGCACATTTGAATGTCTGGTCAAACTTGAAGGGTTTTCATAAATATTCTTAGGGGGCTGAGGCTCACAAAACTAGCATTGGATCTCTGATGAAATAGCATATTGTGAACCTAAAAATGATTTTTACAAAAAATCATCAGCATGAAATCATGTACCTGTAGTTCATATCTTACCCACTTCCAGCCGATTCGGCAGGATTTGTCTTTTTCACCAGGGATGGAATAAAAGGTTTGAGATACTCAAGTTGGGAAATTGTACATGCTAGGTGGTCTAGTATTTTTAAAAAATAGGATGTTACCATTTTGAAACTTCAAATTGGTGGTTGCTTCACAAATCCCCCCTCTTTCGGCACTCAGAAAATAGAAAATGGATTTTCTGTGCGTCGAAAAGGAAAACTTTGTGCTACAACATTGTTAGTCATCCCATTATAGACATGCATGCCCAATATGGGCATATTATCACAAACTATGCCTTGAATCTAGCCATATCATTAGTCATTTGACCCGAAAGCCAGAAAACCTCGGAGGAGATAGGTCATTTTATGAAGGGTTTTTTGAAATATGATCAATAGACCAAGTTTGATATTTTTCCTAACAACTATGTCACATAACATGACACCATGCGAAGGTTTTGTATTTTTTTATTTTTTTTGAATTAGTTATGCACATTTGAATGTCTGGTCAAACTTGTGAAACTCCGTTGACTATATCCTAAATCCAGCTAACCCTAAGGCCGAATGAGGAACGTAGATCTAACCCTAGCGCGATACTGTGGCCGTCCGATCGCGTCTTCTAGAAGGATTCCGCGGGTGGCTCTGGGCGATCCGTGGAAGGGCTTGTTCTGCAACCTGATTGGTTGGCGTCTATTAGAAGAATTTTGGGGCTAGCTCTTGGCGATCCGTGGGATGGATGATTCTGGAATCTGATTGGCTTCATCGTTTTTCCATGAACAGATAAGGTACAACGTGGCACACTCCATTGACCGTTGGACCGAGCGTGGCATGCGAGCGCGCTGGGCGGGGCGGGCTGCACCATGCATGCAGCTGCCCCTAGCGTCGCAGTCTAGCTATTTTGCGTGCAACAGCGCTGCAGCGTATTTACTCTCTCTGTCGCATTAAATAAATGTACATCTAACAATTTTCTTCAGTCAAACTTACTCCCCTCAGGTTCATTGTAATAAATGAGACTTTGCATGATACCACATCTATGTTATTTTGCACTATGGAGTAGTAACTTAGACTATTAACATATGCATGATACTACATCTAAGTTACTCCCACATACTCCCTCCGTCCGCAAATAAATTTAAGAGACTATTTGCTAAATGTTATTGGACTTTATTTCCATGAAGCAATTTTTTCTACTTTAAAGTGCATTGGAAAGGTAGAAGAACATTTTTTGTGAACAAATTTTTAAGACAAACGTATACTTATTTGTGGACAGAGGGAGTATGCATGTCACTATGACCAGCCTAAGAAAAAATGGACCGTTGGACCGAGCGTGGCATGCGAGGGCGCTGGGCGGGGCGGGCTGCACCATCCATGCATGCTATGCAGCTGCCTCTCGCGTCGCAGTCTAGCTATTTTGCGTGTAACAGCGCTGCAGCGTATTTACTCCCTCCGTCGCATTATATAAGTGTACGTCGAACAACTTTCTTCAGTCAAACTTACTTCCATCTGGTTCATGCGCCATATAAAATTTCAATATTTATAAATCTAAAATATCAACTTTGACTACGTATATAAGAAAAAAATCAAAATCTAAAATATTATAAACTTAGTTTCATACTTCCTCTATTCCCTTCAATTGACATCCCTCTGATTACTCTCACCGATTTTTCTTGCGTGTGTAAAAACGAACGAGTTTGTTGCATGAGGTATGCTAAAACGAACGAGTACTTTGGTACTAGATTCCTGCATTTATTACCGAGTAAATCAAGGCCAAATTCTATTTTCTCTTTTATTTTTCACTACCAATGAACAACTACGTTAGACGTTTTTTTTCTCTCTTTCGCATTAATGCATGCATGCATGCAGGGGCGGGGGCGACGGTACAGGGGTCACGTCGCATCCTAGCAATTTTTTCTCTCTTTCGCATTGATCACGCACGCGGCTACGCCCGCTGCCCACGCGCAACGCAGCGCACGCGGCTGCGCCAACGCTGGATTCCCACGCCGCCCTTCACGCCCCGCCCTCAATAAATAGGCAAAACGTCTTTGCCTCCTCATCTCATCTTGCCCCTCTCATCTTCAACCTCTCGAGCCTGTCCCTTTGCCTCCTCCTAGCCCCCAAAACACTCGACCATGGCGACCTCCCCCCTCCGCTTCCCTTCCAACACCGAAGTGAGCGATGAGGACAACCACCCGGACCATAAGCAGGTCTAGGAGCAGGAGGCGCCCACGCGCCCCAAGCGTGGCAAAAAGGGACGCAAAGCCCCGCCCTGCCCCTGGGCGGAGGGCCCTATCGTCCACAACCCCGTCCCCGACGACGGCAACCTCCGCGACGACGGCCCCTCCGAAGCGTACTGGGCTGTGGCGGAGAAGGAGGAGGAGGCGGAGCTGGCTGCTTACGCCAAGTGGGAGGAGAAGCGGGCCAAGCGCGCCTTGAATAAAAGGCGCAGAAGGGAGGAGGAGGAACGACGGGAGGCCAATCGCTGGGCCTTCTAGGAGGAGCAGCGGCTGTGGGAGCAGCGGGAGAGGCTGGCGGACTAGAATGCCACGGCGGCTCGGAGGGCGGCGGCACCGGCACTGCCTCCACTGCCGATGGAGTAGGGTAGCTAGGGTTAGGGTTTAGGGGCTATCCCAGGGTTTAGGCCCCTATATTATTGTACCCTTTTAATTTTATTGTAATGTTATCCCAATGTTATTGATCGGGCTATCTAATATAAAGAATGTTATCCCAATATTATCTATCCTCTTGTTTTATTGTAATCTGTGTTTTATTGTATTGTCATTTGTCAAAACACCCAAAACAAAAAGTGTATAAAACAAAAGACACAAAAACAAGTTCTCATATAATACTCGTGCAATATTTATAAAATGAGTGAAATTAGAAAAGCTCAAAAGGAAGAATAAGTTAACGTAATGATGGTTGATTATTTTCAAACAACACATGGTTCATTTTCAAACAAGACATTTGCATCTTTACATAAGTTAAAGGAGCGCTCAAGTTATGTTAGTTAAATGGATGCCCTTGGACTTCATTTATATATTTACTTTCGCAACAAAAAAAATTGCGACCCGAGCACGAGTATCTGCAGATCCACACGTCCCTATTTAGATTATAAAGTGAGTACCATTTTTTGCCCAATCAACATATAGTTACTATTGGGCCTGGATACGACCATTTTGGCCTGGCCTTTTTCAATCCTCGGCAATTGTTTTTTTTACTTTTCAACCCCTCCCCTGCACACGGGCGCCCCCTGCACACTGATAAAAGGAACACTGACGAAACTGAAGGAACACTGATTTCAAAAATAGAGCAGCTCAAAATTAGTCCGAATTTGTGTTGCATTTTATTCAAGCCAAAGACATAGACCATTACATCCATTACAAAGCATCACTCGAACACTGACTGCGCTGTCTAATGACTAACAATCAGGAGATAAACTAATCTAAGAGAAATTACACAAAAATAAAAAAAACCAGCCATCAGATTGTCCTGCTTCTTTAATTCGATGATTTGCCTTAGCTACTTATTCATCTTCTTCAGCTCGGCCTTCACTTTCGCATCCACCGTAGTACCAGCGGAAATGGGGTTACCATATCCCAATTGCTCCACCACAGACGGGTTTTCGAGCTCCCGGGATGCTGCCTCCACCCCAATTCGCTCGATGTACTCATCAAGCCACTCAAAATGCCCACATTTTGGTAGTTCCTGAAATCGCAAAGATGAACCCTAAATTCCAAATTCGATGAAATGCATGAAATTTCGAAAGAAAAGCGAGAAATTGGCGCTCGAAACACTCAGATCTCACATTTCCCGGCTCGGGCTTGCTCTCACACTTCACAAATTCCCGGCCAATGTTGTCGTACTGCTTCAGGGGCGCGGTACGGGGGCAATCGGGGCACCTCCTCATCGGCACCGCACCATACCGAGGCCATGAGTGGTGGGAGGAAGCAGAGCTCGACATCCCTCGCCGGTGTTGCCGCACTTGCTTGCCGAAGAAGAAAACGGAAGGGGATGAGATGCTGGAACGATGGCGGGAGTGCTCGGGTGCGGGGACGGATCGGGGCCAACGGCTCTCTTCAACCACAGGGTGGGTCCCACGATATGAGGTGGACATCACGTGAGTTCCGCCGTGACGTGGAGAGGCTGTGAGTCCTACTGTGCTCAGCTAATTCGAATTCGTTGACGGTCTCGTGGGGTTAAGTAGAAGTGTCGCACGGGAGCTATTTGCCGCTTCAGAAGTATCGCATGCGAGATATTTCTTTGCAACGATGTCGCTTTCCTTCCAATTCCACGTAAAGACGTCGCATAGGAGCTATAAGCCCCTGGCCAGATAGAGGCGGGGCTCTCGAGATGGGACTCGGATGGGAGTGCTTGAACCACGGGTTTGACGAGGAGCAGAGTCCAGGAGGCGCGGCTGTTGTGACCAGCGGTGAGTGGCGAGGTGGAACCGCGGCCGACAAGAGAGGGGATGGTCGCCGAGCGCGCTTCTTCTCCAGCAGGCTCAACATGGCCGGCCACGACGAGGGGACGGAGGAGAGACGCGCACAGTTCGGAGATGAGGGGAGGGGAGGGCGTGGTCGTCCGTGGAGGAGGCGGGGGAGTCCGTTGGCAGGAGAGGGGATGGAGGAGCTCCAGCAGGATCGACATGGCTGGCCGCGGCGAGGGGACGGAGGAGAGACACGCAGCGGGTGAGTTGACTATCGGGAGGAGGAGTTTTGATCTTTCTTTTTTCTACGAAAAGGTAACTTACATTGTCATGGCAGTAATTCAACTAAATAGTTAGGGGCAAAATCAGAAAAAAAATCGGATGGAAAATTCTAAGACGAACCTACCGGTGAAGAAATTAGTAGATAGATAGATAGATAGATAGGATGTACGTCTATCCTCCTACGAGGAAGCATCTATCACTATACACGCGCTTTGCGATGCGTATCCAATTTCTATCCTTTTTATTTTCCAATTTACACCACCTATTTATGAAACTATTTTCTCTCACCTAGCACATCACAAGATACAAGCAAATGTGAAAACTTGTCATAGGTTGTCAGATCTATTTTGGTAATGTTCACAACTTTTATTTGAATGTCGGTTTGAAAAACTATCAAAAAAGGTTATAGACAGTAGCTGGGCGCAGCGAGCTGACATCCTGTCAGACAGCCCACAAAAATGTCAGCCCGTGCAGTCTAAAGTGCAGGTCTGGTTTGAAATTCAAACAACCGGTACCCGAGTATGGGCTGACATACTCCCCGATACTTAACATGGGCCATAAACCGCTTGTGCGGATGGCACCGATGGCCATGGCCATGCCAGCGATGGTACAGACAGGGTCCCGACGGCAACATTTTTTCCGTTCTCGTCAAACAGGTACCTCTATTATCTTCTAGTTCGATAGAATTAAGTGGTGCTAGATCCTTCTCCAGGATTATCCTGTTGCGTTTTGCAGGCCAACACATCTGCCATAATCAGGTTACCGAGCTAGACCATAATCGTTGAGTACCAAGTTCGCCTTGATTCGGAACCTCTAAATTCCGTATTGGATCGAGATATGCCTGCTGTTAGAGTCATTCTAATAGTTTTATATTGTAATCCAATTCTATCTCTAGTAGTCTTCTTGTCTTCCAAGTCTTCTAGTACTATATAAACAACCTAAGGGTTCATGTTGTAATCACCTCTTGCAATATCAATACAATCTATACTTCCGCAATCTATCATGGTATTGGAGCGGTTCGCTCCGCCTAGGGTTTAGCCACCTCTTCCGCCGCGCTGCCCCGGGGAGATCGTTCTCCGTCGGGGGCCGCGCAATAGTAGATTAGATCTTACTTCACCAAAATTTTCTCGTCGGCCGCTTGCTGGCGTTTCTTCTTCTTTCGCCGATCATAGATCGGATTGCGTCGTCCACAGCCGCATGTCGTTATCACGCGCCTCTATTTCAACCTCGGCGTCGACTCATGTCCGGCAAATCATCGCCAACGATCATGCCAAAGAGGCTCCGCGTGGCGCCCCAAGAGACGCCTTCACGCGCTGCGTCGGCTTCTTTGTCCTCGCGTCGTCACCACGCCGGCCCGCCTTCGCCAACATCCACCGGGACGCATGTCCCGAGTACGCGCCTCGCCGTCAAATATAAGGATGCACCTTCATCAACCGTGGTCATCATCGTCGACAACCATCTACACCAACAACATCGCCACATCATCGCCGCCACCACCGATCATGGTCATCGTCAACGCCAACAAGTTCTTCTTCTCCACGAGCGACGCCGCGCTCATACGAGCGAAAAATACGGGTCTACTTCCTGAAATTGACTACCGCAACAACTCAATCGTCATTGACATCTACCACCATCGTCTTCGTCCACCACGACCTTGCCGCCAGAGTCGCAGTCTAATTTTTATTTGCACAAGTTTATGCTCAATTTTCTTCTTGCAGCCACTTCGTCTATTTCGACACGGCGGACAACTTCTACACCGACCGTTTACGGAAATTTTCTTTGCTCCTCAATCCGACTCTGGCACGCATGGCTCATGATGGTCCCTGTCTTCGCACGCCTGGTATCGGCAACACCGACGCGTACCTTTGTCCCCGACAAGCTCCCGAGTCTGGCAAGCTCGGCATTGTGGGTCGAGCTACTTCTCAAACTACGTCTACCTCAACCACTACGGCGAATTCTCTAGGCTCAACGACGACATCGACCACAACACAACAACAACATCAACTTCATCGACTTCATCAATGGCGACAACTTCACCAATGGCACCATCGACCACGACTTCAACGCCTCACTCCCGGCTACATCGACATTGGCAACAAGGGCTACCACCTCACCTCCGGCGGCTTATGCTCCAGTCAGACCGTCCGCGTCACTACCGATCCGATTGCGGGGGTATTAGAGTATATGTCGGTTAGGCATATTAGGTAGTTTCATATTGTAATCCAATTCTATCTCTAGTAGTCTTCTTCCCTCCCAAGTCTTCTAGTACTATATAAACAACCTAAGGATTCACGTTGTAATCACCTCTTGCAATATCAATACAATCTATACTTCCGCAATCTATCAGTTCACAATTCCTGCCTCAACGAAGAAACAAGACAGAAGCTTTCCTCACCTGCCGCGCCACCGTTTCCGGTGAAGATGGCGGAGCCCCGCATCGGAGTGTATCCCATCCCATCAGAAGGAGCTACGAAGATCCGTTCCCTCGGTGAGTACTACTGTCAACCACCACTATCCACCAGCACCACCACCGCGCCCACCCGCCGCATCCCATGGCGCCGACGTTCACGAAACTTACTTGTGGAGCTTAGTGCAATCAAAACCGGGCAATGGCCCGCCCAGCCCAGGAGAGAATCTAGCCAATTCCACATGAGAGGCAAGTCGAATGATCCCGATTTAGTCTGATTCCTTGTTTCTGCTCGTCATCTCCGCATCCATGGTGCTAGCTGGACGAATTTGGATCAGAATGGAAAGTTTGATTTATTTGTGGGCTCCTAACTGATTGAAATTTCATGATATCACTGCGTGAAAATTTGGTTTCTGTTGTGTTTGATCTTACAAATCTCAGGAAGGTATTGATTTGCACTAGCTTGAAGTTTTATCAAAATTGTCCAACTGAAACAGTGCGAACAATTCAATTGAATTTAGACATCCAGTTGAAAGCTGGGGATTTAACAGAAGCAGTCTGAAGGTGGTCTGCAGTTAGCTGACATATGCCACATAAACTCCTTGCATTTGTTAAAGAGTTGAATTCTTCCATCTTTGCCACATCTAGGATCAACTGTTGCATCCATATCGCTAGTTTAGGGGATCTGCCGAGTGCTGCCCCGCCATAAGCCGGTGACTGAGCGGCAGAGGTAGCAGCTGGACTGCCGGCGAGAATGGATCCGGTGAGCGGCGAGCGTCCGGCAGCGAATAGCGACGACGACATGACTAGCAATGCCTAGGGCGAGTCGACGACCCAGTCCACTAGCTCCCCTCAGTTAAGAGCGTGTGCAGCATTGTGAAAATCCTGAGTCTAAGGACTCTTAGACATAGGTCTAAACAGTGGGAAGGGCGGTACTAAGAAAAAGATTCTTCAAGCTGAGTCTAGTGCTAGACACACCTCCAAGCTGAGTCTAGCTGATTAAAATATCTTTTCAATCTATCATTTGGCTGGCAATTCATGGCAGGAGAGAAGGAATTAGGTGGGAAAAAGCTGATAGTTTTTCAGTTTCGTGGGCCCTACTAGGTGAGTCTAAACGCTGCAGCAATTTCCTTCTATTAGACACGACTTAGCTTTTCTCCTTAGACATAGCCATACTCCTCTGTTTTCTCTGATTCTCCTGCTGCAACAGTGCAACCTGCAAGTACAAGGCCGCAGCTATCCAATTCTGGATTCACCCCAATGCCTAGTGCACGGCAGAAGTGAATGATAATTCACTTCCCCAATTTTCTTCATAGCAGCATCATCGTATTTTATTTCTCTGTAAGTACCAATTTCAATGTGTCAGAGATTCGTATATGTATACACCGGTCATATACTGCCTATGGTATCTATCATTGACTAATGCATAGTTGCCTACTAAGTATATGGTTTACAAATTACAATGCAATTTCTTTGTGCTATCCTTTTACTTTGGCTCGTCCATGATTTTGTTTGGAGCTCCGCCACTACGCGACACTGACCAGCACGTCATGTATGTCCTGTAGATGACGGTGGAAGAGGAGTATGCTCGGCCGCCGGCGCGGCAATCTCGACGACCAGTACTGCAACTCTACCATATTGACGTCTACGGGTCAATTACGGTCTATTTCATTTATATTATACACGCAGTTTTCTCATATCCTAAAATATGTTCGCGCTGACAGTAAAACCGGAAACAGCCGATCCCAGGGCGTTCATCGACACACCTATGACTGATATGTCTTCAGGCTCCCATCCATCCAATAGATACTCGGATATCGCCTGTGAGGCATGTTAACCTTCTTGCAAGTTTGGATAGGCAAGCGAATCAGCCTGACGACAGCGTCACTGCTGTAGTTGAAGAAGACGCTGCAAATGAAATCAAGAACAGCCGTAACAGGTAGACGTTGACACCTAAGACAATCACATCTTCAGTGCATTTTCTGCTTCCGTATTCTTGATAAATCACAGAACACATCTTGTCCCATTTCAGAAGCAAGCCAGTATCGTCTACCCATGTTGGTTCAGAAGAAACAAAGAATGTGTATGAAAAATCTTTTATAATGACATCACAGCGTGAGGGCGGCCATATATTTGAGCCAATAGTGGGAACAATTTTTGATTATAAGTTTGAAGCCATACAGTACTACAACACTTACTCATGGAAAGTTGGTTTTGACATAAGGAAAGGCAAAAAGTACGTCAATGGCACAAAGTACAAAACCATGCAAACGTAATTCCTTAAGGCATCAGATTCGGTATTAACAAAGATGGTTCGGTGCCTCGGTCCCAAACGGTCGGTATCAGGAGGGTCGTCTTGGTTTTAGGGTTAGCCGTTTGGTGACCCCGCCCATCGCTTCTCGAGGACGTTAGCTATGCGACCACCGATTCCCTTAAAACGCTGGTTCGGTACTAGCATGATTCGGCGCCTCGCCTCCTCTATGCTCGGTACCCAAGATGGAAGGTACCCTTGGTCGTCGTTCTATTGGGGATTGTCAAGTGGCTCTAACACTACCATTTTGGCGCCATGCGTATGTCCCCCCATTGATCAAATATTCGTTACGCACCAAACCTCTGTCAAAATGGTACCACCTATGCTTGCTTCCACCGCAAATCCTTAAGGAAACCGATTCGGTACTAGCAAAGATGGTTCAGTGCCTCGGTAACAAACGCTCGGTAACAGGAGGGTCGTCTTGGTATTAGGGTTAGCCGTTTGGTGACCCCGCCCATCACTTCTTGGGGCCGTTAGCTACGTGAAACGGTACGCCTGATCGTCGTTGTATTAGGCATTATCGCGTCGCTCCGGTCCCTACCGTTTTGACGCCATGCGTATGTCCCCCCATTGTTCCGATATTTTTTATGCACTGAACCTCTATTGAAACGGTACCACCAATGTTTGCTTCCCACCGTGATTCCTTAAGGAAACAGATTTGGTAGTAACAAAGGTGGTTTGGTGCCTCGTTCCCAAACGCTCGGTACCAGGAAGGTTGTCTTGGTATTAGGGTTAGCCGTTTGGCGACCCCGTCCATCGCTTCTCAGGGCCGTTGGCTATGCGACCTCCGATTCCCCTAAAATGCGGGTTCGGTACTAGCGTGGTTATTTGGCGTCTTGCGTCCTCCGTGCTCGGAACCCGAGACGGAAGGTACGCTTGGTCGTCGTTCTATTGGGGATTGTCACGTGGATCTGATCCCTACCGTTTTGGCTCCATGCGTACGCCCCCCATTGTTCCGATACTTGTTACGCACCGAACCTCTATCGAAATGTCACCACCCATGTTTGCTTCCCACTGTAATTCCTTAAGGCAACAAATTCGGTACTAACAAAGATGGTTCAGTTCCTCGTTCCCAAACGCTCGGTACCAGGAGGGTCATCTTGGTAGTAGGGTTAGACATTTGGCTACCCCGCCCATCGCTTCTCGAGGCCATTAGCTATGCAACCGCCGATTCCCCTAAAACGTTGGTTTGGTACTAGCATGGTTATTAGCCGCCTTGCGTCCTTCGTGCTCGATACCTGAGATGGAAGGTACGCTTGGTCGTCGTTCTATTGGGGATTGTCACGTGGCTCTAATCCCTACCGTTTCGGTGCCATGTGTACGTACCCCATCATTCTGATACTTGTTACGCATCGAACCTCAATCAAAACGGTACCACCCATGTATGCTTCCCACTGTAATTCTTTAAGGGAATAGATTTAGTACTAACAAAGATGGTTCAGTGCCTCGGTCCCAAACGCTCGGTACTAGGAGGGTCGTCTTGGTATTATGGTTAGCCACTTGGCGACCCCGCCCATCGCTTCTCGGGGCCGTTAGCTATGCAATCGTCAATTCCCCTACAACGCCGGTTTGGTACTAGTGTGGTTATTCGGCGGCTCGCCTCCTCCATGATCAGTACCCGTGATGGAAGGTACACTTGGCCGTCGCCCGTTTTGGCGCCATGCGTATGTCACCTATTGATCTGATATTCGTTATGCACCGAACCTCTGTTGAAACGGTACCACCCATGTTTTCTTCCCACAGTAATTCCTTAAGGCAACAGATTTGGTACTAACAAAGCTGGTTCGGTCCCTCGGTCCCAAATGCTCGGTACTAGGAGGGTCGTCTTGGTATTAGGGTTAGCCATTTGGCGACCCCGCCGGTCGCTTCTCGGGGTCGTTAGTTGTGCGACCGCCGATTTCTCTTAAAATGCTGGTTCGGTACTAGCGTGATTATTCGGTGCCTCGACTACTCCGTGCTCAGGACGGAAGGTATGATTTGTCGTCATTCTATTGGGGATTGTCACGTGGCTCCGACACTACCATTTCGGCGCCATGCGTACGTCCCCCCATTGATTCGATATTCGTTATGCACCAAATGTCTGTCAAAACGATACCACCTATGTTTGCTTCCACCTCAATTCCTTAAGGCAACCGATTTGGTACTAGCAAACATGGTTCGGTGCCTCGGTCCCAAATGCTTGGTACCATAAGGGTCGTCTTGGTATTAGGGTTAGCCGTTGGGTGACCCTGCCCATCGCTTCTCGGGACCGTTAGCTATGCGACCGCCGATTCCCCTAAAATGGTGGTTCGGTACTAGCGTGGTTATTTGGCGCCTCGCGTCCTCCGTGCTCGGTACCCGAGATGGAAGGTACGCTTGGTCATCGTTTTATTGGGGATTGTCAGTGGCTCCGACACTACCGTTTTGGTGCAATGCATACGTCCCCCCATTGATTTGATCTTTGTTACGCGACGAACCTCTATCGAGATGGTACCACCCATGTTTGCTTCCCACTGTAATTCCTTCAGGCAATAGATTTGATACACGCAAGATGGTTTGGTGCCTTGGTCCCAAATGCTCGGTACCAGGAGGGTCATCTTGGTATTAGAGTTATCAATTTGACGACCCCGCCCATATCTTCTCGGGGCCGTTAGTTATGCGATCGTCGATTCCCTAAAATGCTGGATTAGTACTATCATGGTTATTCGGCGCCTCGTGTCCTCCTTTGTTGGTACCCTGAGACGAAAGGTATGCTTGGTATTCGTTCTATTGGGATTTTAAAGGATTGTATGTGCACCTAGAGGAGGGGTGAATAGGTGCTACTTCAAATTTTACTCTTTTCCAAATTAGGGTTTGACACAAAAGGTAAATTATCTAGATCATGTAACTATGGTGAATTTACCTATATTTCAAGCTATCACAACACTAAGCAAGAACTATATAATTAAAGTGCGGTAAAGGATAGAAGTAACCAAAGTGGAACACGCAGAGACACAAGGGTTTGTTTCCCGTAGTTCCTTCCTTTTGAAGGGAAGTACATCTGTGTTTGGAGAGAGGGTAGTTTCAAACCACCAACGCCACGAGAGTGTTGGAGATATTCCCAAGAGGCAATAATAAAGAGGTTATTATCGTATCTTCATGTTTATGATAAATGTTTACATACCATGCTATAATTGTGTTAATCGGAAACATTAATACTTGTGTGATTTGTAAACATAAAAAAGTCCCTAGTAAAGCCTCTTGTTAAACTAGCTTGTTGGTTAATATATGATCATGGTTTCCTGATCATGAACATTGAGATGTTATTAACAACAAGATCATATCATTAGGAGAATGGTGTGATGGACATACTCCTATAGATAAGCGTAGCATGAAGATCAAGTCATTTCAATAGTTCGTTTGCTATAAGCTTTCTGATACATAGTAACCTAATTCCTTCAACCATGAGATCGTGCTAATCACCATCACCGGATGGATGCTTTGATGACATCTAACACCACACCGTAACTGGGTGGCTATAAAGGTGGCATTGAGTGTTCGGAAAGTATGTGTTGAGGCACATGGATCAAGAGTGGGATTTGTCCATCCATATGACAGATAGATATACTCTGGGCCCTCTCGGTGGAATGTCATCCAGTTAGCTTGCAAGCATGTGACTGGCTCACAAGGGATCACATATCACGGGAACAAGAAAAGAGTACTTATCGGTAACGAGGTTGAACTAGGTATGCAGAGATACCGACGATCAGACCTCGGATAAGTAAACTATCGCGAGACAAAGGGAAGTTGGTATCGTATGTAAGTGGTTCATTCGATCGTAAAGTAATCGTAGAAATATGTGGGAGCCATATGAATTTCCAGATTCCTCTATTGGTTATTGATCGGACAAATGTCTCTGTCATGTCCGCGTAATTCACGAACCGTAGGGAGACAGACTTAAGGATTCAATGTTGTTTAGTAGATATGGAATGTAAGTACGGAGACCGAATGTTGTTCAGAGTCTCGGATGGGATCCGGGATATCACGAGGAGATCCGGAATGGTCCAGAGAATAAGATTCATATAAGGAAAGTCCAATTCCGGAGTTCGGGAATGATTTCGATGTTTTCATTGGAGAGGTTCTAGAAGGGTCTAGAAGGTTCACCGGACCGGAAGGGGAATGGTACATGAATGTGTCATGGATAAGTGGAATGATTGGATCATGTCCTAGGTCACTTGGTTGGGCATTTGCAAGAGAGAAATAAAGCTCCAAATTGAAAGTCAAAAGGCAGGTTTGAAAAGTCAAACTGGGACAATGTTTCCTAGTGGAGGAAGGAAAGAATCCTTCTTTCCCTCCACCACAAGCCAACTAGGAGAGGGAGTTGGGGAAGGATTCAAACTCCCCTCTCCCAATCTGCCATCCCTCTCATAAATAGAGGGGAGGGGCTACCCCAAGACCATGAAACACCAGCCCCTCCCACACCACCGCTTCCGCGCCACCGCCGCCTCGCGCCGCCGGATCGTCGCCGCTGCCCTAGCCGCCACCGACTCCACCTCCTCCTCTTCGGCCCTCTAAACCCTAGATCGTCGGAAACCCTATATCCACCATAACCTGCTCTGGCTTATGCGAAGCCCTGCAGGATTTTCCCTCTACTTCCGACACCACGCCGTCGTGCTGCCGGAATTGCGAGTTGAGAACTACAACCTCCGTTGCCTGCTGGAACAAAGGATAGGTAGGTCTTCATCGAGTACCGAACGTGTGACCGACTGCAGAAGCGCTGTCGGAACGCAGCGCCGGAAGGATCTTCTACGCGATCTTGAGATCAGCAAGTGTACGACTACATCACCCACGAGAATCTGCTCTTGTTAACCGCTTTGGAATCTTCGAGGGTGAGTACTCTAATCGACTCGTTGCTACAATCTAGTAGCTAGATCTTGTATTTTTTGTGTGCATGCGGTAGATTTTTTTTGTTTTCCATGCTACGAACCCCTACAGTGATATCAGATCCATGTCTATATGTAGATCTGTTGCATGAGTAGAACACAATGGTCATTGTGGGCGTTGATGTTTTTGTTGTCGATTTCTTCTTGTGTACTTTGCATCTTGTGGGATGATGGTATGAAGCGGCCCGGTCTAACCTTACATGACATCGTTCATGAGACTTGCTCCACGCTTGACATGCAACTTGTATTGCATAAGTGGCTTTGAGGGTTCCTGTTTCTCCCAACATAGTGAAGATTCAATTTACAACGGGTAATTGACAATACTAGTATCAATGTTGTGGTTCTTGTTCGTAAGTTAGAATGACACTTATTGACAGCCCCAAACCACGTAAAACATGCAAAGACAATTAGAGGCGTCTAACTTTTTTTTGCAGGGGTGTGCTGTGATGTGATATGGCCATGATTGTGATTATATATGATGTATGCAATGTTCCTTATTGTAAGTCGGCAACCGGCAGGAGCCATATGGTTGTCTTTTAATTTCGTCTAGACCTGCTTGTCTATTATTCAAAGTAGTTGTAATAGTTGATGCTGGTGGACGACAACCATGGAGCGGCGACATTGACCTTGACGCCACGCCGGTGATGATGGATATCATGTTCGTGCTTGAATATGGAGATCGAAGGCACAAGAAGAAAGGCCATATCATATCACATATTTTTGAATTGCATGTGATGTTAATCCTTTTTATGCATCTTGTATTGCTTAGATCACGACGGTAGCATTATAAGATGATCCCTCTCACAAAATATCAAGTAATAAAGTGTTCATCCTTAATAGGCACTGTCGCCAAAGCTCGTTGTTTCGAAGCACCACGTGATGATCGGGTGTGTTAGATTCTGCGAGTGTATACAATGGGAGCAAGCCAGATTTGATCATGCGGAAGCTAAGGTTTGATCTTGACGATCCTAGCATGTCCAGACATGGTCTCGGAACACGGAATACCGAAAGGTAAAGCATGAGTCATATAGATGATATGATGAACATGATGATTGTTCGCCTTTGAAACTACATCATGTCACGTGATGATCGGACTTGGTGTAGTAGATTTGTTTCATGTAATCACTAAAACAATGTGAGGGATATTGTTTTGAGTGGGAGTTCAACAACAATATGATTAAAAGTTGAACACTGTTTATCATAAATTAAATCAAAGTGAATTTGCATAGTTGTTGTAGTAATTGGCATCCGTTTACCATATTGCGCTTAGTTATAGTTGAGATAATAGAACTATAGAATTATAGATAATTACTTTACGAACTGGTATCGTATTGTTTTGAAGTGTTGATCTAAAGTTTAAAGGTACTATTGCAAACTTTCAGTAAGTTCCGGTCACTCCGTGAAGTTTAATAATTGGTATTAAATCAAGAGTAACAATTCCAGTGTTAGTATATAAGTATCATGTTTATCTCCATGATTCTTGATATTCAAAAGATTGTTTTAATATCAAGGTTATCTAGGAGCTGAAAGAATTGTTTCAGAAACCATCATATGTGGAAGATATTGCGATATCTGAAACAATGTTTTGTTTACAACATGATAGAGTATAATATGGCAAAGTTTATGTTCTCATATTTGATGAGAATTTGAAAAAGGTTGGAGACGCTGGTCGTCCTAATCCTCCAAAAGGTTTTGGAGAGCAACATTATACTCGCAATTCACCGTTATAAGCTAAAGTATCTTGATCATGAATAGTTCCATGATAAGGATGAATATTTTATGTAGGTAAAATGTTTACTACACTAAAATATTACTAAAGAATGGAATTTGAGAGAACACCAAATATTTGATGATGGTGATTTACTTCAAAGTGCAAGTCCAAAGACAATGGTTTTTAACTATACATGCTTTGGACTATGTGTCATGTGTATGGCTCCACTATTGATGTTGATAGATTCTTTCAAACACAAAAGGAAATAATGAAAGAGAATCTCATAAATATATGGCAGAAAATAAAAGACTAGAATTGTTCAGCTTAGGTATATAGAGGATATACATGTTATGGCTATATTCTTTTCTTGTTAAACAATGTAGTTCTTGGGTATTGGATACTGAATTTGTTGGTGTGAATCGTCATACGAAACAACACAATTCATGAATTACAATGGCCTAAGCAACTAGCAAAAGAATATGTGATAATGTTCATCGAGAACAAATAAAGGGTTGTTGTGTTTCTCGTTGAAATCAAAACTTACCTTCAAGATTTGTTTCAATAATTGTTATTTTGATCAGGTATTATGAGAATAAAAGGGTTGTTCAAATAATTACCATAATCCATAAAAGATGGATGATTTACAAATATCGTTGGAGAAATCACATCCATAAAACTAGTGCTGAAAATGTCGAAAGACAAATTGATTGAAAGATCACTTAGGAAGTGACATCGTCGTTTAAATTATATTGGAAAGAAAACATGAAGAAACTCCATGTGGATGGAATTTTGGAGTCTTTTGATTTTTGATCAAATGATGCTTGTGAAACTTTCCTAGAGATAATGAAAACTCCGTTCATAGGCCAAAAGGGAACGAATGACTAGATTATTGGAATTTATACATATATGATGTATGAAGTCCATTACATGTAGTCAAGAGCGATGGATTTCAACTTCATATGCTTTCTCCAAAAATTTGAGTGAATATATGAATATTTTACTTAATAAGGATGAAGTGTGAAACATTTGAAAAGTTCAAAGACTTTCAAGATGAAGTGCAAAATCAATGTAACAAGAAAATAAAGAATTTATGATAGGATCCTAAAGGAAGATATTTGAGTTACAAATTTAGCATAACACCTAAAGATTTGAGGAATCGTTCCATAGATTTGCGTTTCGCGAAACACCATATGAGTATGGAATAATCGAGATATGCAATGAAACCTTGTTTGACATGGTAAGATCAAAGATGTAATTCATAAAACCGCCATTATATTTTAAAGATTAAAAGCTTTAGAGACTATCGCTTTTTCACTGAAAAGAGCTCCATCATGATCCGTTGAAATGACACCATATAAAGTTATGGTTTGGGATAAAACCCAAGTTGTCATTTCTTAAACATTGGTAAGCTATGCATACGTAATATGTTTACTACCAAAGTCGGATGAACATGTCTTTGTTTATTATTTCGAATAACCTTTGAGTATTCTTCCATAACACCGAAGACAAAAATGTTTGTCGCTTAGAACGTCAAGTTTCTTTGAGAAGAAATTTTCCGTGAAAAGTTAAGTGGAAGGAAAATAGAACTTTGATAAGGTTAAACGAACCTTAGCTATATGTGCAAAGTTGTGCAGCGCTGAAAAGTCTTCCGGAGGCAGCAACAATGCTCATGGCTCACGTGCCTCAAAGGTTGTGATCACGGAGGTCTAAGTTCCTATTGAACCAAATAGGTCGGGTAAACAATCAAATGCTAGGATTTGAAAGTAGATCATTGTTGTTTGAAAATGATGAACCGAGTGTATGCAAAGAAGCGATGATGGGCCCTGAGTCCATCAGATGGCTTTAAGCCTGATACATTGGAAACATATCTATAATTTTTGATGATCCATGCTTGTTTAGTATCTACTTTGCTTTACTTGTCCACACTTTGAGGTGCTTTTTACATGTTTTCTGGTACTAACCTATTAACAAGTTGCAACAGTGCCAGATGCCTATTTTCTGCTGTTTTTGGTTTCAGAAAATTTAGTAAAGAAATATTCTCGGAATTGGACGGGACAAACGTCAAAGTCAATTACTTTCCGTGGGGAACAACAAGTCTAGAGGAGAGCCGGAGGGGCCGGTCAGAGGGGCCAGACCCACCTCAGGCGCAGTGGGCCACATCCCGCGCCTGGCTAGGGTTTGCTTGCCCTGGCCGCTGCCTCGGCCTCCCCCTTCGCCTATAAGAATCCCCCGATGAAGAAACCCTGAGTACCCGATCAAATATCCACAAAACCGTCTGTAGCCGCCGCCACCATCGTCCCTAGATCGGGGGGGATCTGAAGTTCTTCCCGACACCCTGACAGAGGGGAGATCATCCTGGAGGCCTTCTCTCCGGTATGATGCGTGAGTCGTTCCACCTTGGACTATCGGTCCATGTAGTAGCTAGATGTTTGTATCTCCTCCTTTGTGCTTTCATGTATAGATCTTGTGAGCTCCGTCCATGATCAAGATCTAATCTATTTGTAATCATGCATTTTGTGTTTGAGGGGATCCGATGGATATTGAGATTATTATGTTGGTTTGATTAATGGTTTTGTCTTTATGATTCTATCATGTCTGTGTTGTTTGTGATCTTGCATGCTCTCCGTTGTTAGTAGCTATCTTGGCCAAGTAGTTGCTAGTGACTCCAAGAGGGGGTATTTATGCTCGATAGTGTGTTCATGCCTCTAGTTTCCAAGGGAAGTGACAGAAATCTCTTCGGCTGTAGATGTGTTGTTTCCACTAGGGAGAAAACACCGGTCTCTTGTTCATGGAACATGTGGACTGTTTACCTTACACACTTTGCTTAAAGCAGTTGTCTGTTGCTTGCAACTTAATACTGGAGGGGGTTCGGATGATAACCTGAAGGTGGACTTCTAGTCATAGATGCAGTTGGATGACGGTCTATGTATCTTGTTGTATTGCCCAATCAACCTCATAGGATCTTTCTGACTAGTAATTGCATTGTTATGCCTTGCTCAGTTCCTGTCAATTGCCATGTTGTAATTTGTTTACCCTTCATGCCATGTTGTTTATCTAAGGAGAGCACCTCTAGTGAACTATGGACCCCGATCCAATATTTACCATTGATACATCTTCCACTATTACTTGTTTACTTGCTGCAAACCATTACCTTCCACACATTACGTTTAATCCTTTGTTACAGCAAACCGGTGAGCTTGACAACCTCACTATTCGTTGGGGCAAAGTCTTGAGTTTGTGTTGTGCAGGTCTCCACGTTGTTTGCAACACCTATGTGACGTTTCCTTCCTCCTTCTGGTTCGATAACCTCGGTCTCAACTGAGGGAAAACTTGCTGCTTGCTCCTCACACCCTACGCTTGGGGTTACCAACAAAGTGACATGTCGAGCACCATCAAGTCTTTCTGGTGCTGTTGCCGGGGAGGCTAAGGGCGTCTTCACATGGGGAGTCCTTCACTTCCTTTCTCTTTACTTTGTTTTTAGTTTGCTTGGTTTTGTTTGCCTCTTTTAAAAAAAAACCAAAAAAATTTAGTCTAGTTTGGTTTGCTTGCTTTATTCAAAAAACACAAAAAAATTATTTCATGCTCTAGCTCACCATGTTGCTCCCCAAGTTCGCCCTGAAAGATCTTGCAATAGGTAGTGGCTCCATAATTGGGAAAGATAATATTGAAGAATTCTTTAATTATGTTAGCAAGCATGAGGATTTTGAGGATAAATCTATAGAAGAACTTGCTCCTAGTTATGAGATTGTTGCAGCTTCTTTAGTTCATATGTTGAAGTCTAGGTTTTTTAGCCTTAACCCCTTCATACAATTCTTGTTCCTAAAACTAAAAGAATAAAAGAATGCTGAAAAGAGAGAATTCATCCTTGAAACTTTATCAAAAGAATTTCATGATGTTACTAGAGAAGCCAAAAAAGGTCTTTGAGCATTTCAATATGCTAGGCTCAAGTGTAGATGTTGTGGGTATTTCTGATAAAACTAAGTCTAGAGAAGAATTTAAGATACCCATACCCTTCAAGCTTGTTGGAATGCATGAAGCCTTTGAAAAGAACTTTGATTGGATTGCTCCTGAAAATATTTTTGATGAAAGTAGTAGACCAAAGAAAGATGAAGGGATCCTCCAAAACCCATTTGGATGAGATACCTTTCATAGTTGAAGAATTTTTAAGTATGAATGTTAATGCTTCCTCATTTGAAAATACTTGATTCTTCTTGCTTCTTGTGCCTAACTTAAAGGCGTTAAAGAAAAGTACTTGTTGGGAGATAACCCAAGAGTTTTCTTGAGTCTTGTAAGTTATTACTTCTGTAATGACCTCTCCTTATCCTTTTTGTTTGCTTTTTGTGCCAAGAATGACCTCTAATGAGAGGGAAGTAAGATTTGGGGAGTTGCTGTCCCGAAACAGATTTCTGTCCTCCAGAAAAAAATTCGTGAGGAGGCTCTGTAACTCGGATTGAGCTCAAAATTTACTAATAAATCCCCCAGTATGTTAGCTAACTTTCTTTAGTTCAACAATTTTTGAGTTGAGCAACAGAAGATGTTCGAATAAATCGGTTTCTACCTGCTGGTCTGTTTTGACAGATTTCTGCCATTATTTGCATTTGCTTCTTATTGATTCCTTTTTGAGTTCTCTTTATGTGAATTGAGATTTTTGAAGGAGTTACTACAGTAGATTGTGTTTATAGTGAAAAGCCTTTCTATTTCAAAGCTTTGCTAGAGGTCTAATATCTTTTGAATAAGCTAATGTTGCTAATGAAGATTGTGTGAAGAAAAAAAATTCAGGTGTAAAGAGAGAATGATGCAATGAGATTAAGAATGGACAAAAGCTCAAGATTGGGGATACCACCATGGTGTCACCCCAATAAATATCCAAGAGGTATAAGAGTCAAAGCTTGGGGATGCCCAAGGCATCCCCTTCTTTATCAATAAAAAGCTCAGATCTGTCTAGACACTTTGTTTTTATTGTTTCATGCATAGTTGTGTTGTTCTTGGAGCGTCTTAGTTTTCGTTTGCTTTGCTTAGTTTTTAGTTTTCTTGAGTAGTTTGGACCCCCGTTCTCGCTGTGTTGTTTGCAAATAAGTTTGCTTGGTGTTGGAAAGGAGTAGTAAGTTCTTGCTTGAAGTGCAAAAGGAGCTTGCATTAACTGTGACTTAGACTTTAGCATGACATGCTAGGTGTTGTTTGACTTTATGCTTAGTAATTATTGCCGTAGCATGTCTCGTTCCAAACAATTGGGATTGCTTAGTGTGCCTTGAAGAAATTATGCGTTGTTTTAGCATGCAAAAGCATAGTATTGTGGTATTCTCCTTTGATGTTTTGCTTGGGTTGACTTGGCACATTTTCACACCATGTTATGACTATGACAAGTCACCATTAGCCTCTATGATCATTTAGTCCTTGACTTGTAGTACCACTCTTTGCTTTGATTAGTTTGCTTTGTTGCATTGCATGATTATGGCCATTATTTCTCTTTTAGTTGGTTGCTCCCAGTCTTTTGCTAGCCTCCACTTGTATGAGTAAGTTCTACTCATGCTTCCAACTCCCAAGAAACTAAGTTATTACAAAGTGTCCACTATAAACTCCTATGCATGGTGTGTTACACCATTCCAAGTATATTCTTGTTTACATCTATCTTCTAATTAAAAACTATTTTGTTATGTGAAAACTTAGTGATTAAATCCCTCACGAACTTCATGGCACACTTTATTCTTTGCCCCTAATAAACTTGAAACATTGTGACAACTTTGTTGTATATGCTTGCACTTATTAGTTGGAATTATCAGAACCGTGCTGTCATGGGGAACGTTTTCAACATTGCACCTGGACCTTGTTGTACGGAGTTAATATCATGTTCTTTTGTCTATGCATGTCACCGGTGTGAAATAAAGAGGGAACTTGTAAGTCCATGGAGTTTGTATCTTGTGTTAGAGAAATGCCTGGGCCGCTAGCCTAAGCCATGCCTAATCATGTGGAAACTTGTAGCATCACCATAGTGAGCTATCTATGAAGCATCCTCAATAAAAATCTATGCATATGGTAAATAAAAAGATTGATAAGATGCTCATTGTCTGCTTGCCTTGTCATTTTGGTTATGGGAAAGCTCCTGTACCATGTGCAAGGGGTACCCCATTGGCGGTTCTCAATGATATGCAAATACTTTCAGTGACAAGAACTTACCTGGACCCAAAGTTGAGTATGCATGAGGTGTGGCCCTCGTATTCAAGGGGCACGAGATTGCCAACTTATACTTTGTCAAGCATATACTCCAGATTTGCCACTTTAACCTTAACCACTTCAAGATGCTTATGATAGGGGCAATGAGGGCTGAAAGCTAACAAGTACCATAATTTTTGGAAGCTCTTTTTGAAACTTGTAATCCCTGCTTCCTTTACAAAAAGGCCTTTCTTCCACCATTATTGAGTCTCCACCTTCTACCTTTAGGCACCATTAAGAGAGCATAGTTGTCATTCTGTGTGCAGTGTTCCAAAGCTTATTAATTGATGCATATTGTGTTATTACTTGCTCTTGTGCTACTTGTTTCTAGTTACCCTTGTGAACTTTGCAGGTGTCCTATGCATTTTATTGCTACTCTATGAGGGACAAGCTGAATTCCATTATGCTATGTTTTCTGCATGTGAAACAAACAAATGTTTTTCAATGCATGTTATTCATGATCTTGTTTGTAGCCTTTCATCTTGCATGCATAGTTACTATGTCCTATTATTAGAACTCCATCTTTCATGCACATGTTTAGAGTTCTTTGATCCCAGCTTTCAATGTTTGCAAATGGTTGGATCTTTATTGTGAGGGTGCATGTCACCTAAAAAATTATTCTTTTTATCACTTACCTACTCGAGGACGAGCAGGAGTTAAGCTTGGGGATGTTGATACGTTGGAAATGTATCTATAATTTTTGATGCTCCATGCTTGTTTAGTATCTACTTTGCTTTACTTGTCCACACTTTGAGGTGCTTTTTACATGTTTTCTAGTACTAACCTATTAACAAGTTGCAACAATGCCATATCCCTGTTTTCTGCTGTTTTTGGTTTCAGAAAAGTTAGTAAAGAAATATTCTCGGAATTGGACGGGACAAAGGACAAAGTCAATTACTTTCCGTGGGGAACAAGATGTCCAGAGGAGAGCCCGAGGGGCCGGCCAGAGGGGCCAGACCCACCCCAGGCACCGATGGGGCCCACCCCGCGCCTGGCTAGGGTTTGGTCGCCTTGGCCGCCGCCTCGGCCTCCCCCTTCACCTATAAGAAGCCCCTGATGCATAAACCCTGAGTACTCGATCAAATCTCCATGAAACCGTCTATAGCCGCCGCCAGCATTGTCCCTAGATCGGGGGATCTGAAGTTCTTCCCGGCACCCTGCTGGAGGGGAGATCATCCCGGAGGCCTTCTCTCCGGTATGATGCATGAGTAGTTCCACCTTGGACTATGGGTCCATGTAGTAGCTAGATGGTTGTATCTCCTCCTTTGTGCTTTCATGTATAGATCTTGTGAGCTCCGTTCATGATCAAGATCCAATCTATTTGTAATCATGCATGTTGTGTTTGCGGGGATCCGATGGATATTGTGATTATTATGTTGGTTTGATTAATGGTTTTGTCTTTATGATTCTATCATGTCTGTGTTGTTTGTGATCTTGCATGCGCTCCGTTGTTAGTAGCTATCTTGGCCAAGTAGTTGCTAGTGACTCCAAGAGGGGGTATTTATGCTCGATAGTGGGTTCATGCCTCTAGTTTCCAAGGGAAGTGACAATAATCTCTTCGGTTGTAGATGTGATGTTGCTACTAGGGAGAAAAAAATGGTCTCTTGTTCATGGAACATGTGGACTGTTTACCTTACACACTTTGCTTAAAGCGGTTGTCTGTTGCTTGCAACTTAATACTGGAGGGGGTTCGGATGATAACCTGAAGGTGGACTTCTAGTCATAGATGCATTTGGATGTCGGTCTATGTATATTGTTGTATTGCCCAATCAGCCTCATAGGATCTTTCTGACTAGTAATTGCTATGCCTTGCTCAGTTCCTGTCAATTGCCCCGCTGTAATTTGTTTACCCTTCATGCCATGTTGTTTATCTAAGGAGAGCACCTCTAGTGAACTATGGACCCCGGCCCAATCTTTACCATTGATACATCTTCCACTGTTACTGTTTACTTGCTGCAAACCACCATTACCTTCCACACCATATGTTTAATCCTTTGTTACAGCAAACCGGTGAGATTGACAACCTCACTGATTTGTTGGGGCAAAGTGTTGAGTTTGTGTTGTGCAGGTCTCCGCGTTGCTTGCAACACCTGTGTGATGTTTCCTTCCTCCTACTGGTTCGATAACCTCGGTTTCTTACTAAGGGAAAACTTGCTGCTGTGCTACTTCACACCTTGCTCTTGGGGTTCCCAACGAAGCGCTCCTACATCAACCTAGCGCAGCTAACACCCGCCCACAACTCTTGTGCTGCCATACAAAGGTGCAAGCTTGTTCTTGTTTTCTCCAAGTGCTGCAGACTGCATACGGTGCCCAATGTGAGTGGACATACCCTGAAAAGTCTCGTGGATAGCATCATCAAAGTCATAGAAGGTCGCAGTGTAGTGGTGATCTCATGTCATCCAAGTCATTGTCCTTGCTTGGTCAGACCCAAACACCACTCTGGCATAGAACTGCTGCACAAGAGGGATGTTGTAATCCTGGCGGAGCTCCATGAGATCATGCGGCCCTAGATTCTCATAAATCCATAGTGCATCGGTGAAGTACGTGTTGTCACGCATCTGCTCAATACTCATGTACTTCTGGGGACACACGGGTGACTTGGTGAGCTTGCTGTAAATGTCTTTCATGAATACTACTTGCTCCTTCCTCCAATAACTTGGGTCCTCGCTGGTCCGTGGCAAGTCATAGAACTATGTCTTGCGCAGCTCACGGTACTCCTTCTTCGACATGCGGGCCAAAGATTGTAGATTGTCATACTTTTCCCTCTTGGCACAAGTATCTTCCTCAATACGGTCATGCTCCCTCCTCATGTATGCTGCATCACGGGCCTGCTGCCTCCGGTTGGACGGAGGCACAACAAATTGACCCTCTGTCTCATCATATTGCGGATCTGCCCTCCTTGACTTGCCCTTGGTGCGAGGGGGACGACGAGAACCAAAGCCACCTGTGAAAATAAATGAGGGATATAGCATGGAGGTAAGCATATATGTTCCGGAAATGCAAAACAAGACCCTCGAGTCTTTGCTGGATGTGCCAGAGTCACTCCACACCGGAGTCTCCGCAGTGCACACCGGAGTCTCTGGCATGGACCAGAGTCTCCGGCCCGGAGGTCCGGAGTCTCCAGTCGAGAGTGTTGGGCATGCACAAGGAGGCTTCGGGAGGCAGTGAATCTAACAGATCGGGCAAGGAAACGAGGATAATGTGATAGTGTGCACGCGAATAAGTGATTCTAGTGGGCAAAATCAGTATAGATCATCAAAACATATTGAGGGATGAACCCTAAGTGCAAAAAGAGGAGGAGAGGTACCAGATCTGTCCATTGGATCGATTCCACCAGTGGTAAGGGCCCAAAGGTGGAGGGGAAGAAGTTGGCCGGTGGCAAGGCGGATCCCAGGGGCTTTGTGACCTCCGGGGAGGTGATTTAGAAGGGGAGGCGACGGGTGTGAGAGGATAGGTCGGGGTGGAAGAATGAAACTGTTTGTTTCAGTTCACCCCGGCCTCCCTTAAGTGAAGCCCGAAAAACCTTCTGGACCGAAGACTCCGGTCTACACCGGAGACTCCGATGTAAGCACACCCGAGACTCCGGTCCTCCTCAACCAAAAACACTAGGTTTGATTGTTTGGGAACATATATGAGAGATAGAGGGTTTATGAAAAGGGATAGGCTTGGGTTAAGATGTCAAACTGTGAAGAATCAAGAAAAACCATAGAAATCCACTAAAATGTTCAATAGAGCTCCAAATAAGCATGAACCAAGAACCAATTCTTCAATAAGAAGAGGGCGGTGGCCGAGACAACCATGTAAGAGTTTGTGGCATGACACCACGAAGAATTATCCTTGGATTTATAGCCACTACTCATCAATGAAGCTCACATATCACAAAATGATATTAAGAGAATTGAATTTCTTAATGTTGGCATCATGGGGGGAGGGATAGTCCAATGTATTAGGACCGTACTCCCCCTATCTCCATGCCTGCACCTAAACGAAATAAGAGTCAAGACATAAGTGAGTATGCAAGGTGATCAAGTCAAGCTCCTTGAATCTATGATATTTAGTTCATTCCTCAAATAGCAAAATCTTGCTTCATCAAGTGGCTTCATGAAAATGTCGGCAAGTTGGTCTTTGGTTGATACATAAGAAGCTCAATATCACCTCGAGCAACATGGTATCTAATGAAGTGATGACGAATCTCAGTATGCTTTGTCCTTGTGTGATCCACCGGGTTGTAGGCAATCTTGATAGCACTTTCATTGTCACATAGAAGAGGCACTTTGTCACAATGGACACCGTATTCCTTTAAATTTTGCCTCATCCATAGCAATTGAGTACAAGAACTAGCCGCTGCCACATACTCGGATTCGGCGGTGGAGAGAGATATACAATTTTACTTCTTAGAAGACCAACACACCAAGGACCTACCAAGGAATTAGCAAGCCCCGGAGGTTGATTTTCTATCATCCTTATCACCAGCCCAATCTGAGTCCGTGTATCCACAAAGAGAGAATGTTGAGCCCCGAGGATACCAAATACCATAGTTTGGGGTATGAACCAAATATCGAAAGATTCTCTTAACCACCATCAAATGGATTTCTTTAGGAGCCGCTTGATATATTGCACACACCCCTACACTCAACACAATATCGGGTCTAGATGCACAAAGGTAAAGCAAATAACCAATCATAAACCGGTATACCTTTTGATCTACATCTTTACCATTTGGGTTTAGTTCAAGATGAGCCTTTGTTAACATGGGAGTAGGAGCTCCATTTAAATCTTTCATGTTGAATCTCTTGAGCATATCTTGAGTATACTTGGCTTGGTTGAAGGAAGTTCCTCCTCTGAAGGGAATATGCCCTGAGAGGCAATAATTAAGTGTTTATTATGTGTATTCCAAGTATATGATAGATGTTTATTTTGCATGCTATAATTGTATTAATATGGAAACATTAATACATGTGTGTTTAATAAACAAACAGAAAGTTCCTAGTTATGCCTCTCTCATAAACTAGCTCGTTGATTAACAAGATGATGAATGTTTCCTGATCATGGACATTGGATGTTGTTAATAACGGGATCACAACATTAGTGTAATGGTGTGATGATTATTCATCCGAAGTATAGCATTACGATCAAATTCATTGAGTTTATATTGCTATAATAACTTACGAAGTGATCCTAATCCTTAGACCATGAGATCATGTCAATCACTAACACCGGAAGAGTTTCTTGATAACATCAAATGTCACACCGTAACAGGGTGATTATAAAGATGGGTTCAGAACTAATAAACTGTTATGTTGAGGCCCATGGATCGAGAGTGGAATTTATTCATCCCGATGACGGATAGATATACTCTGGGCCCTCTCGGTGATATCACATTGGTTAGCTTGCAAGCAAGTGATTTGATCACTAGAATGTTATATCATGGGAATGAGAAAAGAGTGCATGTCAGTAACGAGATCAAACTAGGTATGGATATACCGATGATCGAATCTCGGACATATAATATATTGCAAAACAAAGGATTAAGATACTAGCGTAAAAGGTTTCGACGATCATAAGAAAGTCATCGTTGAATGTGTGGGAGTCAGTATGGGTCTCCAGATCCCGCTTTTGATTATTGATCCGAGAGGGGTCTCGATCATGTCCACATTATTCACGAACCATAGGGTGACACACTTAAGAGACACCAACATCCAATTGGAGCAAAAGTTTCATGCCGGAAAGAATAACAAGCGCAGGAATTTATTTCACTAGATATCGAAACAGGTTTTCGGGTGAAATTGCATAAAGTGGTTATGCATGTGAAATAGAATTCTAACAAGGGGTTATATGTGAATGTTTTTCATTAAAGTAATTGACAAAATTCTGAATAAATAAAAGAGTTTTATTTAATGAGAGTTTGCGATAAATTTGGTGGAAATTTAATTGCAAGTTTGAGTGGAATTTTGAGTGGAGGGAAATGAAGAGGTTTTTGTGAGTGGAGTGTCCACCCACATGAATGAAGGAGGGGAATGGCAGCCCCCATGGCCGGTGGCCACCCCCTTGGGTGCCCCCTCCTCCTATAAAAGGCACCCCTCTCCCTCTCTCTCACTCACACCTCCTCGTGAAGGATCTCTCTCCCCCTCTAGAATTTATCCCCCATGGTCTCGGACTAGCGAGATACATGTTCCCGGTGGCTATTCGGCAAGAAAGAGTTGTGCTTCCGCTGCATTGCTGGAGCGAGGAGGCGGAGGTTGCTCGGTGCCTCGGATGTGTGTGCGAGCACGGATGCGCTGCTGATTTGCGGCGCTAGGACTTCCTCTCGATCTTGAGATCGACAAGAGATCATCTATATCAACCATGAGTTTAACTCGTTAAGCATTGTCGGTCTTCAAGGGTATGTTCTATACGGATATACATCCGCCTGTTGTTTGTATCTAGTAGATAGATCTTGGTACATAGTTGTTCCCATCGTAGGAAATTTTTTGTTTTCTATGCTGCGAACCCTACAGTGGTATCAGAGCCGGATCTATGCGTAGATGGTTTACACGGGTAGTACACATATGAGTATGTGGGCGATGATGATCACGTTGTTTCTCCTTAGTTGTAATTTTGGATATTGGTGGCATAGTGGGATGAAGCGGCCCGGACAAACTTTACATGTCCTCGCATATGAGACCTGTTCCACGCTTGACATGCAACTAGTTTGCATAAGTGGCTAGCAGGTGTCTGTCTCTCCTACTATAGTCAATATCTATTTTGCAACGAGTTGTCAACAATTTGGTTATCCTCGTTGTGGTTCATGTTCGTAGGTATGAACGGTTCTATCTTCGAAAGCCCTAAGCCACGTAAAATTTGCAATGGATAAATTAGAGGCGTCTAGTTTAGATTGTTGTTGGGCTAGTGTTATGATATGGTGATGTTGTAAGTAGAAGTATGAGATGATACTCTTACAACACACATAACGTGTAAGTTCCATAGACCTTGGCCTTACACATATAGGTATGATAGTGATCATACCACGGTGCACACGATAGAGATCATATGCGGGAACCATATCATTCCACTAATAAACATATGATGTTTGATAGCATCTTATATTGCTTGTTTGGCATTTTATTAGCATAATAAGATGATCCCTCATTTAAATATCAAGATAAGAATGTGTTCTTCCTTTAGTATGCACCGATTATGTTTTTGTCGCTCCAAGACATCACGTGATGATCGGGTGTTCTTGGATCCACGACCATATTTCGGGTGTAAGACAGTTACACACACGAATACTAAGGTTCTTACTTGGCGAGCCAAGCATGTACAGACATGGCCTCGGAACATGGACCGAAAGGTTAAGCATGAGTCATATAGTAGATATGATGCCCATTTAATGCTCTCCTTTGAAGCTACACCGACTCACGTGATGATCGGACTTGGTGTAGTGGATTTGGTTCATGTAATCACCAAAAGGACACGAGGGATGTCGTTTTTGAGTGGGAGTTCATTCGTAATGTGGATTAGTTGAACTCAATCTATCATAAACTTAGTCTAAACTTTACAAATTTTGTTGTAGATGGCACCACCTGCTTTTAATTTCAATGTGTTCATGGAGAAAGAGAAACTTGCAACGAACGGTAGCAACTTTACCGAATGGGCCATGAATTTGAGGATTCTCCTCTCTGCTGCACAAAAGCAATATGTGCTAGAAGCGCCGCTAGGCCCCCCCACTTTTGAGGATGCCCCTGACAAGGAGAAGAATGTCTATCAGACTCGTTAGGAGGACCACAACTTAGTTCATTGTGGCATATTGTATGGGCTAGAGCCGGAACTTTGAAAGCATTTCGAAAATGGCAATGCATTTGATACAATGGGTGAGTTGAAAATGATTTTCGACACACATGGTGCTGTAGAGAGCTACAATGCTTCCGAAAAGTTCTTTAGCTGCATGATGGAAGAGCACAACTCCGTTAGTGAGCATGTACTCAAGGTGTCGGGTTATGCCGATAAGCTTGTGTCCTTGGGAATATCGATTCCCATTGACTTAGGCATCCATCATGTTCTGTAGTCTCTGCCACCTAACTATAAGAGCTATGTGATGAACTATAATATGCAAGGCATGAAGAAGTCTCTCCTGAGCTTCTGTCAATGCTTAAAACTGTAGAAGTGGAGATCAAAAAGGAACATCAAGTGTTGATGATCAATAGGAACACTGGTTTCAAGAAAGACAAGAAGGAAAAACGGAAGGGAAGTAAGGGCGGCAAGCCGGTTGCCGTGCCTGAAAATAAACCCCGAGTTGGACCTAAGTCTGATACCGAGTGCTACTATTGTAAGGGGACTGGCCACTGGAAGCGCAACTGCCCCAAGTATTTGGCAGACAAGAAGGCCGGCAAGGAAAACAAAGGTATATATGATATACATGTTATTGATGTGTACTTGACTAGTGCTCGCAGTAGCACCTAGGTATTTGATATCGGTTTAGTTGCTAATATTTGTAACTCGAATCAGGGGTTGCGGAACAAGCGACCGCTAGCAAGGGGTGAGGTCAAGATGCGTGTCGGCAATGGATCAAGCGTTGATGTGATCGCCGTCAGAACGCTACCTCTCCATTTGCCATCGGGATTAGTTTTAAACTTGAATAATTGTTATCTGGTGCCTGCATTGAGCATGAACATTGTATCTGGATCGTGTTTAATGCGAAGTGGTTATTCATTTAAATCCGATAACAATGGTTGTTCTATTTATATGAATTAAATCTTTTATGGTCATGCACCAATGATGAATAGTTTATTTCTATTAGATCTCGATAATAATGTTACACATATTCATAATGTTGATGCTAAAAGGATTAAACTTAATGATGATATATCCACATATATGTGGCACTGCCGTCTAGGTCATATTGGCGTTAAATGCATGAAGAAGCTCCATTTGGATGGACTTTTGGAATCACTTGATTTTGAATCATTTGATACATGTGAGCCATGCCTTATGGGCAAGATGACTAGAACGCCGTTTTCTGGTTCAATGGAACGGGCGACAGATTTATTGGAAATCATACATTCTGATGTATGTGGTCCAATGAGTGTGTCGGCGCGAGGTGGATATCGTTATTTTGTTACTTTCACGGATGATTTAAGTAGATACGGTTATATCTACTTGATAAAACACAAGTCTGAAACCTTTGAAAAGTTCAAGGAATTTTAGATGAAGTGGAAAATCATCGTAATAGAAAGATCAAATTTCTACGGTCCGACCGTGGAGGTGAGTATCTAAGTTACGAGTTTAGCACTCACATGAAAGAGTGTGGAATTGTTTCACAACTCACACCTGCCGGAACACCACAGCAAAATGGTGTGTCGGAACGTCGTAATCGTACTTTATTGGATATGGTTTAATCTATGATGTCTCTGACGGACTTGCCGTTGTCATTTTGGGGTTATGCACTAGAAACTGTTGCATTCACTTTAAATCGGGCACCATCTAAATCCGTTGAAAAGGCACCGTATAAATTTTGGTTTGGAAACAAACCTAAGCTGTCATTTCTTAAAGTTTGGGATGCGATGTTTATGTGAAGAAACTTCAACCGGATAAACTCGAACCCAAAGCGAAAAAATGCGTCTTCATAGGATACCCTAAGGAAACTATTGGGTATTCCTTCTATCACAGATCCGAGGGCAAGGTTTTTGTTGCCAAGAATGGATCCTTTCTAGAGAAAGAGTTTCTCGCAAAAGGTGTGAGTAGTCGGAAGGTAGAACTTGAAGAGGTTATTGAACCTTCTCTTCAAAGTATGGCGAGTAGCGCAGCGCCGGAAGTTGTTCCGGAGTTGGCTTCACCTGTTGAAGAGGGAACTAATGATAATGATCATGAAACTCCAAAAGAGAGTACTACCGAACCTCGCAGGTCTAGCAGGGCGCGTGCAGCTCCCAAGCTATACGGAAACCCTGTTATGAATTTCATGGTTGATGAAATTGATGACCCTGCGACGTATGAAGAAGCGATAATGAGCCCGTATCCCAACAAATGGTTAGAACACATGAAATCCGAGATGGAATCCATGTATGAAAATCAAGTTTGGAACTTGGTGGAATTACCTCACGACCGAAAGGCCGTGGAGAACAAATGGATTTTCAAAAAGAAAACTGACGCTGATGGTAATGTGACCGTCTATAAAGCTCTACTTGTCGCAAAGGGGTTTCGACAAATTCAAGGAGTTCACTACAATGAGACATTCTCTCCCATAGCGATGCTAAAGTCAGTTAGGATTATGTTAGCAATTGTTGCATATTTCGATTATGAGATATGGCAGATGGATGTCAAAACCGCATTTCTCAATGGTAATATTGAAGAAGAGTTGTATATGATACAACCAAAGGGTTTTGTCGATCCTAAGGATGCTAACAAGGTGTGCAAGCTTCAGCGATCCATCTATGGATTAAAGCAAGCATCACGAAGTTGGAATCTCCGCTTTGATGAGGTGATCAAAGAGTTTGGATTTGTCCAAACTTATGGAGAAGCTTGTATTTACAAGAAAGTGAGTGGGAGCAATGTGGAATTTCTGATACTATATGTGGATGACATATTATTGATCGGAAATGATATAGATCTTTTAAACAGTGTTAAAAGTTATCTAAACAACAAATTTTCAATGAAGGACCTAGGTGAAGCGTCATACATATTAGGCATAAAGATCTATAGAGATAGATCTAGGCGCCTAATAGGGCTATCGCAAAGTACATACCTTGATAAGATTTTAAATAAGTTTAAAATGGATGGAAGTAAGAAGGGGTTCTTACCTATATTGCAAGGTAAGACATTGAGTAAGACTCAAAGTTCGGCTACGGCGGAAGAAAGAGAGATAATGGACAAAGTCCCCTATGCTTCAGCCATAGGCTCTATAATGTACGCCATGCTATGTATAAGACCGGATGTGGCACATGCTATTAGTTTGACTAGTAGGTACCAATAGGATCCAGGTTCGGAACACTGGATAGAGGTCAGGAATATCCTTAAGTACTTACGAAGAACTAAGGATATGTTTCTTGTATACAGAGGTGAAGAAGAGCTCGTCGCTAAGTGTTATGTCGACGCAAGCTTTGACACCGATCCGGATGACTCTAAGTCTCAATCCGGATACGTATTTCTCATGAATGGCGGAGAGGTTAGTTGGAGGAGTTCCAAACAACCTGTGGTGGCGGGATAAACAACGGAGGCCGAATATGTTGCTGCTTCGGAAGCGGCCCAGGAAGCGGTTTGGATGAAGGAGTTCATATCCGAACTAGGTGTGGTTGCAAGCGTGTTGGACCAAATGGTGATCTATTGTGACAACAATGGTGCCATTGCTAATGCCAAATAACCAAGGTATCACAAGAATTCCAAGCATATTAAGCGCCGGTTTCACTCCATCCGCGAGCATGTCAAGGATGGAGATATAAAGATTTGTAAAATACACACGGATCTCAATGTAGCAGATCCGTTGACTAAAACTCTCCCTAGAGCAAAACATGATCAACACCAGAACTCCATGGGTGTTAGATTCATCACTATGTAACTAGATTATTGTCTCTAGTGCAAGTGGGAGACTAAAGGGAATATGCCCGGAGAGGCAATAATAAAGTGTTTATTATGTGTATTCCAAGTATATGATAGATGTTTATTTTGCATGCTATAATTGTATGAATACGGAAACATTAATACATGTGTGTTTAATAAACAAACAGAAAGTTCCTAGTTATGCCTCTCTCATAAACTAGCTTGTTGATTAACAAGATGATCAAGGTTTCCTGATCATGGACATTGGATGTTGTTAATAACGGGATCACAACATTAGTGTAATGGTGTGATGAACATTCATCCGAAGTATAGCATTACGATCAAAGTCATTGAGTTTATATTGCTATAACAACTTACGAAGTGATCCTAATCCTTAGACCACGAGATCATGTCAATCACTAACACCGGAAGAGTTTCTTGATGACATCAAACGTCACACCGTAACAGGGTGATTATAAAGATGGGTTCAGAACTAATAAAGTGTTATGTTGAGGCCCATGGATCGAGAGTGGAATTTGTTCATCCCGATGACGGATAGATATACTATGGGCCCTCTCGGTGATATCACATTGGTTAGCTTGCAAGCAAGTGATTTGATCACTAGAATGTTATATCACGGGAACGAGAAAAGAGTGCATGTCAATAACGAGATAAAACTAGGTATGGAGATACCGATGATCGAATCTCGGACATGTAATATATCACGAAACAAAGGGATTAAGATAGTAGCATAAAAGGTTCTGACGATCACAAGAAAGTCATCGTTGAATGTGTGGGAGTCAGTATGGGTCTCCAGATCCTGCTTCTGATTATTGATCCGAGAGGTGTCTCGATCATGTCCGCATTATTCACGAACCGTAGGGTGACACACTTAAGAGACACCGACATCCAATTGGAGCAAAAGTTTCATGCCGGAAAGAATAACAAGCACAGGAATTTATTTCACTAGATACCGAAATAGGTTTTCGGGTGAAATTGCATAAAGTGGTTATGCATGTGAAATAGAATTCTAGCAAGGGGTTATATGTGAATGTTTGTTATTAAAGTAATTGACAAAATTCTGAATAAATAAAAGAGTTTTATTTAATGAGAGTTTGCATTAAATTTGGTGGAAATTTAATTGCAAGTTTGAGTGGGATTTTGAGTGGAGGGAAATGAAGAGGTTTTTGTGAGTGGAGTGTCCACCCACATGAATGAAGGAGGGGAGGGGGAAGCCCCCATGGCCGGTGGCCACCCCCTTGGGTGCCCCCTCCTCCTATAAAAGGCACCCCTCTCCCTCTCTCTCACTCACACCTCCTCGTGAAGGATCTCTCTCCCCCTCTAGAATTTATCCCCCATGGTCTCGGACTAGCGAGATACATGTTCTCGGTGGCTATTCGGCAAGAAAGAGTTGTTCTTCCGCTACAACGTTGGAGCGAGGAGGCGGAGGTTGCTCGGTCCCTCGAACGTGTGTGCGAGCACGGATGCACTGCTGATTTGTGGCGCTAGGACTTCCTCTCGATCTTGAGATTGGCAAGAGATCGTCTACATCAACCACGAGTTTAACTCGTTAAGCTTTGTCAGTCTTCAAGGGTATGTTCTCTATGGATATACATCCGCCCGTTGTTTGTATCTAGTAGATAGATCTTGGTACATAGTTGTTCCCATCGTAGGAAAAGTTTTGTTTTCTATGATGCGAACTGTACATCCTCTTACTTGCTTGATCTCAAAACCAAGAAATACTCTCAATTCCCCCACCATAGACATCCGGAACCTATTAGTCATAAGCTTTGAGAATTTATCATTAAAAGCTTTGTTAGATGAGTGATATGTCCAAAACGTATCTACTTTCCCGAACACTTTTGCTATTGTTTCTCCTCTAAACTTGTGTGATTTGGATACAACTAACACGGATTGACGCTTCTTTCAGCATAATTACCTTGGTGTCTAGTTTTTGTGCTAAAAATCAACTATCAGGAAAAATCCCGGAAAATATGCCAAAAATCATATTTCACCAGAAGATCCATGGAGCCAGAGTACGAGACGGAGTGGAGGCCTGGGGGTCCCACACCCCTGCCAGGCGTGGGCCAGGCCTGGCCGCTCCTAGGGGGTGCAGCCACCCTAGGCACCCCCTCGGCTTCCCTCTACGCCTATAAGTTGCCTCTTGACCTAAAAACCGAGGGGGGTTTGACGTTTTTCCAGAAAGAGTTCCGCTGCGCCGCCACCACCAGAGACCAAGATTCGGAACCAGAAACTCCGTTCTGGCACCCTGCCGGGACGGGGAATTTGGAGAGGATCATCACCAACGCCTCTCCATCAACCATCGATGTTTCCCTCATCCATGAGTGAGTAATCCCCCGCTGTAGGCTTGGGGATGGTAGGGATTAGATGAGTTCTATCATGTAATCGAATAAGATTGTTAGGGCATAGTGCTTAGTATCTCTATTAGTGCTATTTGACTTTGTTGCAACTTGTTGTGCTTAATGCTTGTCACTAGGGCCCGAGTTCCATGATCTCAGATCTGAACTTATTATTGAATCATTATGATAGTATTGTTTGTGATCTTATCTACAAGTTGTGTACACATATCACTGTCCAGATCCAAAGGCCCCGAAGTGACAATAATTGGGACAACCGGAGGGGATGGCTGTGGTGTGAGGATCACATGTGTTCATGGAGTGTTAATGCTTTGCTCTGGTGCTCTATTAAAAGGAGAACCTTAATTTCCAGTAGTTCCCTGGAGGCCCCGCTGCCACGGGCTGGCTGGACAGAAGATGTTGTGCAAGTTCTCATTGCGAGCACGTATGACTATATATGGAGCACATGCCTAGGATTGTTTAGTACTTGGATGCTTGTTATTATTTATCTGCAATGTCCTAGATCTTGAAGTTACATGTTTAGACTTGTCCATGCAACGCCCGTCCATCCATCTCAATGCCTACCACACTCGAATCCCACTGTTACCGTTACTGTTACTATTGCTCTTGTTTCTCTGCTGCTGTTGCTTTGCTGTTGCTACTACCAAACTGTTGCTACTGATAAACTTCTGTGAACAAGAACTATTTCCAGGTGTAGCTGAATTGTCAACTCAGTTGTTAAGGCTTGCAAGTATTCTTTGGCTCCCCTTGTGTCGAATCAATAAATTGGGTAATACTACCCACGAAGACTGTTGATCCCCTATACTTGTGGGTCATCAAGACTATTTTCTGGCGCAGTTGCCGGGGAGCCTAGCTTTATTTGTAAGTTCACTTGGATCTATTATTGTTCACTGCTACTCCTTTCATCATGGGGAAGTCTCGTGATGGAAAGTTTCCTATTTTACCATCTACTACAAGAAGAGGTACAATCCTAAACACCTCTGCTGCTCTTGATTCACCGTCTATTATAAGTAAGCTTGTTACACCACCACCACACACTCATGCTACACACACTGCTACTACTGATGAGTCTGAAACTACTTTTGATACTCATGATGTTACTTCTACTGTGCTTGATGCGAGTGGTTCATTAGGTCCTTTCCTAGATGCTACTATGGCTAGTCTAGGAAATACTGAAATTCCTAGTGAAGACACTGTTACACCTGTTAGCTCACCTGAGTCTAGAGAGAGTTATGATATTAATGATGGCTACATTGAGTTCACTGATGAATTTGTTGAAGAGTGCAGAAACACACATGGTACTAGTGCTATTAAGAGTCTCCTTTCTAGAAGCACCATTATTCCTAAGCTGTCCTCTGATCCTTAGTTTGCCACTTCTCCCATATATATTAAAGATAAAGATTATGATTTATCTCTTGATTTATCCTACTTAGACATTGTTGAGAAAGAACCATTTTGTGGGACTGAAAATGAGAGTGTTGTGGCTCATATGAATGAGCTTTCCACTATGAGTGCTTTATTCTCTGATGATTTTAAGATGCGCAAGTACTTTGTTACTAAGATCTTCCCTTTTTCACTAAAAGGAGAAGCTAGGGCTTGGTTTAATAGATTACCTCCTTGTTCCATTGATAGCCCTGATTATTTGATTGCTTCTTTCTTCTAGAAATATTTTCCTCCCAATGCTAGACATGCTGCTTTGCAGAGACTTTTTTATTTTAAACAGGGAGAAGAAGAGAAATTGCTGTAGCATCCCAATTGTCTAACAATTGCAATGCTACTAGCCTAGTCTATATAAATGCTACTTCATATATATAATTGTTGCATCATAATTATATCATGCTCATGTCATCATGCCACCTTGCATTTGAGCATCATATAAAACCCTCTTTCTTTGGTTCTTCTCTCATATGCATTGTAAATTGTATTTGCCTCTTGATATTGTATTTGGTTATTGATATATTGTTTAATGCCCAAGTTGAGTTGGGGGCATATCTTTTATTCCACTCCACCACCTTTCTTGTCACCACCCCATAATTCCACCACCCTACTACATGTGAGCTTTGCAATTCATTTTGTTTTCATCTCTAGCTCATATGGGTTGGGATGGATCTACTTCTAACTCCACCTGCTCTCATATATACACCATATTTTTTCCACATTATTGGTTTATGAGAGCCACATGGCCACCTTTGCATGCCTTGTGAGTGGAACCCTTTTCTAGCTTCCATATGGGTTGTTTTGGGGTTATTATCATGTTGGGATATTTTTGGGCTTACTAAATACCTAGTGGCACATACACACTAGCAAGTCCCATTTTTATTCAAATATGGTCATCTCCATCTACTCCACATGGGGCATCCTTTCACTTCTTTTAGCTTGGCTTATTCCCTATTTTTGGAATGCATATGTATAAATGCTATGGATATTTATTTTGTTTTCACAAGATGAAACCTAGCATTAATATTTTGCATGGGCCATGCAACCATCTCCAACTTTGTCCTCCTTTGCTTTATTTGGATTTTTGGGGTGAACCATCTCATCTCTCACCTCTCTCTCCCTCCTTTTGGCTTGGTCTTAGTTAATCTTGCTTAAACCCCATCACCACCTTTTATCTCTTCCTCTCTTTGGTCTAGCTCTTGTTTGATCTTGTTTTGTTCTTGCTTGAGCTTGCCAAAAAGAAAACACATCACCCAATCCTCTATCACCACCCTACCTCATCTCTCTCTCATCTCACCCTCTCTCTTTATCCTCTCTCTCTCTATCTCTCTCTCCCTGCCTCAGCAGCCCCACCCCGAGCTCCCCTCAACCGCCTGGCCCACCTGCAGTCACTCCCCCATGCCTACCTGCCCCTGCCCTGCCGAGCCAGCTAGCGCACGTGAAGGAGGAGGGAAAAGGTGGACGAAGCCACCTCTATCCCTAACCACTCCCCCACGGCACCCCCTCTCCTCTCCCGTCCCTATCTACTCCCTCTCTCTCGCCTGCTGCCTCCCCCAGATCTACCCCAGGGCGCCTGCCGCTCCTCCCCTCCCTCTCCACCGACGCCCAACCTCTCTCGCCGGCCACAGCCAGCACCACGTCGCTCCGTCGCTCCAGCCGGTGGACACTTCGTGGGGGCGATCGAGGAGCCCGTGGAGCATCCATTGCATCACCCTGTACGCGCCGTCGTAGAGGAGAAGCACCAGAGCCGAAGAACACCGCCGCCACCGACGCCAAACCCTAGAGCTCCGTCCGTCTGCATCGTCGCCGATCCCCTGCGTCCCAGGCCGTTCCGCCACCATCAACACACTCTCGGTGAGCACCCGACCTTCCCAGACACCTCCGCTAGCCTATCTGTTGCTTGCTCGCGTTGTGCGTTTCGTCGAACGCTCTCGGCGCGGCGAGCTCCCGTCGTCAAGGACCGTCCCTGCGTCCCCTCACACCTTATCTAGCCCGCGCCCTCCTCCCCTTCAGCTCCCCTAGCCCTACCGCATCGGCTCGCACCCCCAGCACGCACCCGCACATCCCCGGATCGGATCCCCACCCCGCGCGGTCGATCACCGACCTGTCCGCGCGTTTGCAGAGAAGATCTACAGGGCCGTTGCCACTTTACAGTTAGCCCCCCTTTTTACCTCCCGCTCAACCCGCGCTCCTCGAGACCCCACCTGTCCGTGCCTGTGGCGTTTTTGCAAAAACGTACTCGCAGTTTCGAACCCTTAACCCGCGCTCCAGCAGGCTACCCACCTGTCAGCCTCGGCCGGTTCACCCACTGGCACCTGGGCCCTAGCCAGCTGGCCCCACTTGTCATTCGCAGAGGCTAGGAAGCCCCGCGGTGAGAAAAGCTTTTCTGCGCGCTGCGTCGTCCAGTCAGCAGATGGCCCACCTGTCATTGTCTGTGGCTAGGATTGCCTGAGTGTAAAACGTTTTCCGGTTTTCTGTTTTAATTTAAACTTTTCAAAATGTTTTAAATTCAAATTTAAATCTGTTTTCAAATATCTTTTGAAATATAACTCCAAATTAAACATGTAATATATGTTTTGAAATCAGAAAAATGTGAAGATTTCAAATATGGCCTTCAAAATATATTTTGAACACTTTAAATTTCAAGTTGATTAAAATTACAATAAAATACCCTTTTGCCTTAATTAATTAATAACTTTTGATTTATAACTCCAAATTTAACAAATAATATGTCTAAAATGATTAGCTCGACGAGACCTTTCTGTTTATGCATTCCATGTTCTGAATTGCAGCATGCATCATATAAATATAAAGTATACAGCAACTTATTCGAGAATAAAATGTGACCAAAACTCAATAAAATGTTTATTTCTTGTATTCTACACCTCACCCATGCCATGCTACTTTATTGCCATGCAAATTGTGCATCATTCATCATGGCATGGTTGTTTGCTTGTCGCATTTTATTCTTATGATTGTGCACTTTATTTATGTTGGCCCTTGTTTGTTTGGTTCTTCTTCGAATAGACGCTGAGTAGGGGATATATCAAGAAACCCAGGAGCACTACCCAGATCCTTCTCTCGCTTCAACTGAGCTGCCAGGCAAGCACTACCACATGCTTGCATACATATAGTACCTATTGCCTCTATCTTATTCTTGCATCATTGAGTCACGATCGCATTAAACTGAATCCCAAGTACTGCATAGCCTTTACTTTTAAACCCCACCGAAGCTTGTTCCTCCATCCCATGAGCCATTACTACAGGAGTTGTTTGAGCCATGCGGGTCGTAGAACAGCATGTGTAGGGTATGTGAGTGTCTGATGGATAACGAGGTACCTATACAACTTAACCTGAGTTAGTAATGGGATAACTAATGAAAGTGGCACCGGTGAGCAATATCTGCTATTTGGTTTTTCATGCTCACTTGTGTCACGTAGGACCCCGAGTACTTGATTCCTGTTCCTTGAATATTTGTGCTATCCACATCCGGGAGGCTTATGGGACCCCCCTGAGCCAGATCTTGATTCATTCTTATTTCTTGGGGCCACAAAGTAGTTTGGGGCTTTATTACTATTCTGTACTTATGCCATGCTTTACTGCTTTATTTAAGTTTGTGCGAGGAGCACCTGTACTGTTTTGGAAGCGGAGTGTTTTCGCGGTATCGACAAGCCTTGTCACATTTTCGGGTTCCCAGTCGTTTACAGCCACTGACGCAAACCATGAGTCCGTCTCGGAGTCGGCTAACTTCGTTGCGGGTAGCTTAATGGGGTGGCCCCCTGAAATATTTCTGAATCCTGTGATCGCTTTGTCGTGAATGCCTCGTTGGGTTTTGATTTGGTTTTTCCGAGGTTGATCGAGTGTGTGTTGCTATTTGTGCACCCCTGCAGGGTAAAACTTTCTGAAAGCCGTGTCCGCGGTTATGGACGACTTGGAGCACAATTTCTCGATCATAGACAAGTATAACTAAAGTACCGCTTTTAATTTGACTAATTACCTGACTAGTAAATAGTGCAACACTCATGGAATGGATAATAAAACTGCCAACGGATGGGGGTGTTCGTCCGCTTCCTCGTTGGTAAGCGAGGAGGAGGATGGATCTGTTAATATTACTGTTATAACTGTTGTTATTAATTCACGGACATCCGTCTATCTTTGGTTAGGCGGATGGTTAACGAGTATCTATAGAATTGTTAGGTATTATCTTTTGCTGCAATTGCGTCACCCAGGTTGTGTCCCCTTTAGAGGCATAAAGACTTGCTGAGTACCCCTAGGGTCTCACACGATAAATTATTTGATTCAGATGAACAGGTAAACTCGCAAGATGGATACTGGGTGGAGGAGGCGGACGATGTGGGCAACGATCATTCGGTGTAGAGATTCCGGGAACGGGGATCCGTGAGATCTGTGGGCGGGATGTGTTTATTTATGGGGCATCTTATGCCGATTTGCTTCTTATCCGTACTCGGATCTTGTTTTCCGCTTCCGCCTGATACTCTGATGTTTGATGTATGAGGAGATATCCTAAACTATATATCTATCTAGGATATTTGGATCTTGCCGTATGGCGTTGCAATATTTCTATTTATTTTAGATGGAATGGCTCAGAGGACTGTTGTATGGTGGCTTGCATACATACTCATTTGTGTATGTAGTTGATCCCTTCGCCTGCCGATTACGCCGCACGTTCTTGTCCCGATGTTTGGAAATGGTTAGGACGGCCGAAAGGTCTACCTGTGAGTGGCATTTGGGCCCCACCGTACTATTTTAACCATTTCCGCTCGTCCAGGCTTGTAACTAGGAGCGTAATTCACCGAGGTAGTTACAATTGGTATCAGAGCCATCCCGCCCTTCAGGGTCTCAGCCAAATGGTCGTTGTCAGTCTAGCAAATATTTTTGGTAGCTATGTATACTAGGGAAAAACAAAACGCGAGAGTAGGATTGCTTCCACTTTTCTTCTTAACCACCCACCCACCCTTTTCTGGTAAGGAAGTGTAACGTTTTCTATCCTCTTCTTAAATTCAAACTAGGATTCACGTGTTCTGGGTTTCCGTAGTACCATAGGTTGAGTGTGTGTGTGTGGGTGTAATTCCTTGTCTATCTGTTGCATCCAACATGTTATCTTTATCTGCCTTTGGTTATCAACTGTTGGTACATTCCATACTGACAGGCTTTTGAATACCGGCGCGATCTATCTGACTCCTTGTTAACCGGTGCCATCTTCTTAAGGGTGTCCTTCCTTCTAGCAACTCCACATTCTGTGAGACCATCAGTTGCTAATCTCTACCTGATAAGTGATTTTGCGCATCTATTGGTATTTTAATGCCGAAAATGCGGAATTTTTTTTCTTTGATACATCTGTGCTTCCACACTCCTTTTCAGTCGTGTGTGAAACATTATCTATCTCCCTTTTATCAGCATGTCCATGCTAACTCATTCTTTTTTCATCGGCGCTTAATCCTAGAGTTTCATTTCATCTCCAATTCTCTTGGGCTAATTACATAACATGTGTCGATCCGATGCTGGTGATTGTAATTTGGTTCTCGGCATAGCTATATGACACTTATCTTGAGTGGAATATGGAAAATGCAATCACCACTATCCTCCAAATGGTGACGGTTATCTCCTGTGATTTTGAGTACACCGCGATCATATCTATGCATATTCAAGCATCTTTGGCAATCCAGAGTTTCTCCAAGCACTACGGCGGTCTATCATCTGGCCATCATGCTGCACATCCATTTGAACCCCATATCTGCACAATTCTCCTGGATACGAGGGAATTGCATCTTTTCGTCTCTGATAGCTTTGCTTAAGGTATGAGCTATCATCGGTTCTTATCCAAGATCTCTTTATCTTTGTAACCGGTGCTCCGATCGACAATGTGAACCAGGTGACATCTCTTTTTCTTCCGAAGGACCAGATAATCTATTCTTCCAGTGCATCTTCTTCAACATGAACCCGTGCTCTTAATATTGATCTTTCAAAGAGCGTTGAGCTCAGAAAGTGTTTCGAGCATTTGTTCGTTCTCCCGCCTCTTGAACTTGGTATTCTGGGAATATCTTGTTAATCCATGGTGGTATATGTTGATAATATGCTTGCCTATTCGATATCTATGGAAGGACATGGGAGATCATCTGTGTCTCTTTCTCTCGAGCTTCGTGAGCACTGCCTGTGCGCAAAGTCTCAAAGTGAGAATTCTGACTTTTTGAAGTCACATATCTCGACCACGTCCTTCTGCTAAATACATTACTTCAACTCTGGAATCAGCAAGTCCATTGTTAATTCCATCCTCCATCTTCACCCAATCCGGAGTTGTTCCTTGTTGGCAAGTTATCATCGTCGTTCCGCTGAAGATTTCCTCAAGGCTGCTAAATCTCTCTCAATCATTTCAAGAAGAACATGGAGTTCTTTCACCTCAATCTCGTTAAGTAATCTCTTGAAACCCTCTCGCTCTATCGTCTATGCTCAATCCACCGGAGGCCATGAAGACCTTCCAGATCTTGTATTCCTTCTGTTCAAGTGGTGCTATCTTTTTCTATATCTGTGAAATTTTGCAGTTGTCTCCGTGATCTTCCTTTATATCTTTCCGGTGGCTTGGTACTTCCGACATGACGACAACATCATCATCTTTATCTATCTATGAATCCGGCGAATCGTTTGCATCTATCCATGTTTTCTAACGGAGTTCTATGAGTTTTTGCCAACACCTTCAGTCTGTTTCGGTAGTTGGGTTGCATGATTTTCTTATTCATGTGCGGAGTAATGCTTTGAGTGCGGGATGGAGTAGCTACCATACCACTACTCTTATCATTCGCTCTTGTACATTGAATTGGTGAATTAATGTGATTTCACTCATTCCACGGAAGTTAGAAGTGGCCTTTATCCCTTGATACTTTTACTTCCGTCCTTGTTTTTCCGGAGTGCTCTTTCGAAGAAAGTAATCAATAATCTCTTGTTGGTGATCTCACCCTTTCTACATGGAGCAAAATCCTCAATTATCTGGTGGAAACAAACGCAAACTCCTTTTCTGTCCTCATCATTCTACCGATGCTCGACATCCCCAAACAAGATTAAAGGAAACTATCTCTCTCTTTGTTTCATCAATTATTTTTCTGTGGTAAAGCCAATTATGGTTGATGCCATCAGCCGCAAATCTATTGCGTTAGCCTCAAGGCTAAAGAAAGCAATAAGTATCTCTACAATAAACTCCAGATCCTCCATATTCTTTGCTTCTCGGGATTCCACCATGATCGGGATTCACATCCGTCTCTGGAAGTTATATCCGCGCACCTCAATTGCGTGATCCTTTGGTTCTTACCGGCGCAAGAAGAATCTAATCCGACGATGTCTAACTAAATCTTTCTGTTGATATCAAGGGACTCTATTGTTTGAAGGCAATATTGTTTCCGAACTTCATTTCTCAAATCCGAGAGAAGATACGATGCTATTGTAATAGTGGTTCAAAACCTCTCCAATCTAGCTCCTTTCTTCCGGCGAGACAAAGATTCATCCTCTCTCGTATCGGTAAATCTTTAATCTTAACGGTGTGTCTTTGTTTGTTCATGAGACATCATCTTGTCTTTTTCTTTCACAAGTGGTTATATTCTTTTATTTTGTTTCTTGAGAAAACCGGAGCTATGTCCATCCTATCCTTCTTGTCTCACGACAATCCCTCAGCTCTTCTAACCGTTGTTTCTCAAGCAAAACGCAGGACTCGCAACAAGTCTAGCAAGTTTGCAAGGTGTAGTGGTCGCACCATTCCGTTTTTCATCAACTTGGGAACGTGAGTGACACCTTCGTTCGGACACCCACCTCTCCTTGTGTTGTTTTCTTTTTCCTAGGAATCTCGGGGCGAGATTCTTGTTTAGTGGGGGAGAGTTGTAGCATCCCAATTGTCTAACAATTGCAATGCTACTAGCCTAGTCTATATAAATGCTACTTCATATATATAATTGTTGCATCATAATTATATCATGCTCATGTCATCATGCCACCTTGCATTTGAGCATCATATAAAACCCTCTTTCTTTGGTTCTTCTCTCATATGCATTGTAAATTGTATTTGCCTCTTGATATTGTATTTGGTTATTGATATATTGTTTAATGCCCAAGTTGAGTTGGGGGCATATCTTTTATTCCACTCCACCACCTTTCTTGTCACCACCCCATAATTCCACCACCCTACTACATGTGAGCTTTGCAATTCATTTTGTTTTCATCTCTAGCTCATATGGGTTGGGATGGATCTACTTCTAACTCCACCTGCTCTCATATATACACCATATTGTTTCCACATTATTGGTTTATGAGAGCCACATGGCCACCTTTGCATGCCTTGTGAGTGGAACCCTTTTCTAGCTTCCATATGGGTTGTTTTGGGGTTATTATCATGTTGGGATATTTTTGGGCTTACTAAATACCTAGTGGCACATACACACTAGCAAGTCCCATTTTTATTCAAATATGGTCATCTCCATCTACTCCACATGGGGCATCCTTTCACTTCTTTTAGCTTGGCTTATTCCCTATTTTTGGAATGCATATGTATAAATGCTATGGATATTTATTTTGTTTTCACAAGATGAAACCTAGCATTAATATTTTGCATGGGCCATGCAACCATCTCCAACTTTGTCCTCCTTTGCTTTATTTGGATTTTTGGGGTGAACCATCTCATCTCTCACCTCTCTCTCCCTCCTTTTGGCTTGGTCTTAGTTAATCTTGCTTAAACCCCATCACCACCTTTTATCTCTTCCTCTCTTTGGTCTAGCTCTTGTTTGATCTTGTTTTGTTCTTGCTTGAGCTTGCCAAAAAGAAAACACATCACCCAATCCTCTATCACCACCCTACCTCATCTCTCTCTCTCATCTCACCCTCTCTCTTTATCCTCTCTCTCTCTAGCTCTCTCTCCCTGCCTCAGCAGCCCCACCCCGAGCTCCCCTCAACCGCCTGGCCCACCTGCAATCACTCCCCCATGCCTACCTGCCCCTGCCCTGCCGAGCCAGCTAGCGCACGTGAAGGAGGAGGGAAAAGGTGGCCGAAGCCACCTCTATCCCTAACCACTCCCCACGGCACCCCCTCTCCTCTCCCGTCCCTATCTACTCCCTCTCTCTCGCCTGCTGCCTCCCCCAGATCTACCCCAGGGCGCCTGCCGCTCCTCCCCTCCCTCTCCACCGACGCCCAACCTCTCTCGCCGGCCACCGCCAGCACCACGTTGCTCCGTCGCTCCAGCCGGTGGACACTTCGTGGGGGCGATCGAGGAGCCCGTGGAGCATCCACTGCATCACCCTGTACGCGCCGTCGCAGAGGAGAAGCACCGGAGCCGAAGAACACCGCCGCCACCGACGCCAAACCCTAGAGCTCCGTCCGTCTGCATCGTCGCCGATCCCCTGCGTCCCAGGCCGTTCCGCCACCACCGACACACTCTCGGTGAGCACCCGACCTTCCCAGACACCTCCGCTAGCCTATCTGTTGCTTGCTCGCGTTGTGCGTTTCGTCGAACGCTCTCGGCGCGGCGAGCTCCCGTCGTCAAGGACCGTCCCTGCGTCCCCTCACACCTTATCTAGCCCGCGCCCTCCTCCCCTTCAGCTCCCCTAGCCCTACCGCATCGGCTCGCACCCCCAGCACGCACCCGCACGTCCCCGGATCGAATCCCCACCCCGTGCGGTCGATCATCGACCTGTCCGCGCGTTTGCAGAGAAGATCTACAGGGCCGTTGCCACTTTACAGTTAGCCTCCCTTTTTACCTCCCGCTCAACCCGCGCTCCTCGAGACCCCACCTGTCCGTGCCTGTGGCGTTTTTGCAAAAACGTACTCGCAGTTTCGAACCCTTAACCCGCGCTCCAGCAGGCTACCCACGTGTCAGCCTCGGCCGGTTCACGCACTGGCACCTGGGCCCTAGCCAGCTGGCCCCACTTGTCATTCGCAGAGGCTAGGAAGCCCCGCGGTGAGAAAAGCTTTTCTGCGCGCTGCGTCATCCAGTCAGCAGATGGCCCACCTGTCATTGCCTGTGGCTAGGATTGCCTGAGTGTAAAACGTTTTCCGGTTTTCTGTTTTAATTTAAACTTTTCAAAATGTTTTAAATTCAAATTTAAATCTGTTTTCAAATATCTTTTGAAATATAACTCCAAATTAAACATGTAATATATGTTTTGAAATCAGAAAAATGTGAAGATTTCAAATATGGCCTTCAAAATATATTTTGAACACTTTAAATTTCAAGTTGATTAAAATTACAATAAAATACCCTTTTGCCTTAATTAATTAATAACTTTTGATTTATAACTCCAAATTTAACAAATAATATGTCTAAAATGATTAGCTCGACGAGACCTTTCTGTTTATGCATTCCATGTTCTGAATTGCAGCATGCATCATATAAATATAAAGTATACAGCAACTTATTCGAGAATAAAATGTGACCAAAACTCAATAAAATGTTTATTTCTTGTATTCTACACCTCACCCATGCCATGCTACTTTATTGCCATGCAAATTGTGCATCATTCATCATGGCATGATTGTTTGCTTGTCGCATTTTATTCTTATGATTGTGCACTTTATTTATGTTGGCCCTTGTTTGTTTGGTTCTTCTTCGAATAGACACTGAGCAGGGGATATATCAATAAACCCAGGAGCACTACCCAGATCCTTCTCTCGCTTCAACTGAGCTGCCAGGCAAGCACTACCACATGCTTGCATACATATAGTACCTATTGCCTCTATCTTATTCTTGCATCATTGAGTCGCGATCGCATTAAACTGAATCCCAAGTACTGCATAGCCTTTACTTTTAAACCCCACCGAAGCTTGTTCCTCCATCCCATGAGCCATTACTACAGGAGTTGTTTGAGCCATGCGGGTCGTAGAACAGCATGTGTAGGATATGTGAGTGTCTGATGGATAACGAGGTACCTATACAACTTAACCTGAGTAGTAATGGGATAACTAATGAAAGTGGCACCGGTGAGCAATATCTGCTATTTGGTTTTTCATGCTCACTTGTGTGCCGTAGGACCCCGAGTACTTGATTCCTGTTCCTTGAATATTCGCGCTATCCACATCCGGGAAGCTTATGGGACCCCCCTGAGCCAGATCTTGATTCATTCTTATTTCTTGGGGCCACAAAGTAGTTTGGGGCTTTATTACTATTCTGTACTTATGTCATGCTTTACTGCTTTATTTAAGTTTGTGCGAGGAGCACCTGTACTGTTTTGGAAGCGGAGTGTTTTCGCGGTATCGACAAGCCTTGTCACATTTTCGGGTTCCCAGTCGTTTACAGCCACTGACGCAAACCTTGAGTCCGTCTCGGAGTCGGCTAACTTCGTTGCGGGTAGCTTAATGGGGTGGCCCCCTGAAATATTTCTGAATCCTGTGATCGCTTTGTCGTGAATGCCTCGTTGGGTTTTGATTTGGTTTTTCCGAGGTCGATCGAGTGTGTGTTGCTATTTGTGCACCCCTGCAGGGTAAAACTTTCTGAAAGCCGTGTCCGCGGTTATGGACGACTTGGAGCACAGTTTCTCGATCATAGACAAGTATAACTAAAGTACCGCTTTTAATTTGACTAAGTACCTGACTAGTAAATAGTGCAACACTCATGGAATGGATAATAAAACTGCCAACGGATGGGGGTGTTCGTCCGCTTCCTCGTTGGTAAGCGAGGAGGAGGATGGATCTGTTAATATTACTGTTATAACTGTTGTTATTAATTCACGGACATCCGTCTATCTTTGGTTAGGCGGATGGTTAACGAGTATCTATAGAATTGTTAGGTATTATCTTTTGCTGCAATTGCGTCACCCAGGTTGTGTCCCCTTTAGAGGCATAAAGACTTGCTGAGTACCCCTAGGGTCTCACACGATAAATTATTTGATTCAGATGAACAGGTAAACTCGCAAGATGGATACTGGGTGGAGGAGGCGGACGATGTGGGCAACGATCATTCGGTGTAGAGATTCCGGAAACGGGGATCCGTGAGATCTGTGGGCGGGATGTGTTTATTTATGGGGCATCTTATGCCGATTTGCTTCTTATCCATACTCGGATCTTGTTTTCCGCTTCCGCCTGATACTCTGATGTTTGATGTATGAGGAGATATCCTAAACTATATATTTATCTAGGATATTTGGATCTTGTCGTATGGCGTTGCAATATTTCTATTTCTTTTAGATGGAATGGCTCTGAGGACTGTTGTATGGTGGCTTGCATACATACTCATTTGTGTATGTAGTTGATCCCTTCGCCTGCCGATTACGCCGCCCGTTCTTGTCCCGATGTTTGGAAATGGTTAGGACGGCCGAAAGGTCTACCTGTGAGTGGCATTTGGGCCCCACCGTACTATTTTAACCATTTCCGCTCGTCCAGGCTTGTAACTAGGAGCGTAATTCACCGAGGTAGTTACAATTGCCTAATTCATGGACAAGGTTCTGTGCCTTGATTCATGCACATCCTGGATGTCCATTACCTAAGAATGATCTTCTTGATATTTATTATAATGGACTAACTGATCATTCTAGGACATACCTAGATAGCTTTGCTGATTGTATTTTCAGGAAAAGAACTCCTATAGATGTTGAAGAATTAATGGCTAAAATAAGCGAGAATTATGATGATTGGACTTCAACTGAGCTAAATACACATGAGCCTATTACTCCTGAACCAGTTGTGCCTGAACCAGTTCCAATTCCAACACCAAAGAAGAGGGGAGTTATTGCATTAAATGATGAAGTGATGAAGGAAGCTAAGAAGTGTCTAAAGGAGAAAGTTATTAGAGCTGAAGATGTGAAGAATCTACCTCCTATAGAAGAATTATGTAAGCCAATTCCCCACTCATCTACTATTGAGGTACACTCTCTCCAACATTTTGATGAAGGTGATATTCCTTATGGCAAGCCTCCTGATCAATGTTTAGAGGAACTTGACATATTTATTGTTAAACAAGGTAATTTTAATAAACAAGTTCAGAATCATTTATTGAAAAACTCTAGAGCTAGTAAAGAGTTGAAAGATATTGTGGAAAGAACTTCTAATGATATTAAAATGCTTTGTAAACACTTTCAAATGGTTCAAACTCAACTTGATCAACTTGCTAAGGTACAAAAGGATATGCTAGTTAATGCCTCAGGAGATAAACATGCTTATGGAATTAGAACTAGGAGTGGTATGGCTACTCAAGATCCTTTATATCATGAAGGACACCCTAAAAGAATTGATTAGGATTCTCAACAAGGTGAAAGTAGTGGTAGCCCTCGTAAGAGAAAGAAAAAGAAACATAAGATAGTTGAGGAACCACTTGAACCTACTGTAGATCCTAATAGTATAGCTGTCTCTGATGCTGAAACTGAGAGTGGTATTGATAAAAATGACGCTCCTGATAAGAAGGAAGTTGAGGAAGAACCTGAGAAGCACACTAAGAACACTAGGTACACTAAGGAAGATTTTATTGCTAATAAACATGGTAAATAGAGAGAATCTTGGGTGTAGAAACCTATGCCTTTTCTAGGTAAGAAACACAAGTCAAAGGAGAAAGAACACTACAACAAGTTCTGTGAGTGGATGAAGCCTTTATTTTTGCAAATTACTTTGACTGATGCTATTAAATAGCCTCCTTATCCAAAGTATATGAAGGATATTGTCTATAATAAAAGGAAGATTCCTAATGAGGAGATTTATACTTTTCTTGCGAATTATTCCTTCAATAGTAAGGTTCCAAAGAAACTTGGTGATCCAGGTATACCAACTATTCCTTTCTCTATTAAGAATAACTAGTACAGTGGCCCGCGCATTCGCGCGGACATCATTTTTTATATTATTTAGAATATCTTACATTGTATAATATTCTTAAGCGGCATACAAAAGATGGATGGTATTATCCATTATTTTTACATAATATGTTCTCCTTATTTCATATGTATAGAACACATATTAGTAAACAATATGCTAAGTAAGTGGAATACAAAAGTATGTATCATTCAAAATTAAGGTTATTTCAAATATTGTATGCATTGAGCAACTTGCCCTTTTCATTTTCTCACATAATGAATTGTTTAACCCCTATGGTTTATCAAACCACAAATATTAATGGTATCTTAGAAAGATCAACCCCTATAATATGCATGGAGTGGAGGGGGAAACCCATAGAACTCATCTTATATGCAATGTAAATGAATATTAATACAAACCAGGAAAAATAATACTCCCTCCGTCCAAGAATAGATGTCTTAGGTTTTTAAAATTTTGGATGAATCTATATACTAAATAGTGTCTAGATTCATCCAAATTTTGACAAATTTGAGACATCTATTTTGGGACAGAGGGAGTACTATTATTACTCTCATTATTACAGCTTTCTATACTGGAACTTTCCCTAACTAAGCCCTTGCCACCGTAATCACCATCAAGCTAGACCAAGACAACTACCTCCTATGGAGGGCCCAAGCCGATCCCGGCCTTCTCAGCCATGATTTGTATGGCTTTCTGGACGAAACCAAGGTGATCCCGCTGAAGAAGATCCCCACTATTGAGGGAAGCTCCACAATGATGGACAACCCCGAGTATGTAGTCTGGTTTTGTCAAGGTCAGTAGGTCCTCAGCGGCCTGCTCTCCTGTTTGAGCCCACTGGTTAGGAGCTACATTAAGATATATTCTTTCGGAATGTTGGACTGTAACAAAATAAATAGTGATCTAGTTAAGGACGGATTCAAATACAAATGTATTTAAATCTAAATGTAGAAGCCATACTTGAGTGTCCATACAGTATAGTAGTTATTACCAAAAATAAAGTCCACTTGACCGATGTATTTGATTGGTATATCCACACCTGTAAAAATTATCTTGTAGAAAAAATAAGTTATCATATAAATTGATCTGAATATATTTGAAAATCTAACCACCATGACTCACTATAGAAACACAGATTAAAAGAAATGTTAGCATTGACATTAGATGATGAAGAAAATTCTTACATAAAAAATCAAGGTTCATATATACTCTGGTTCGTATTTAGTGAAAATCAACTTGGCATAATATATATAGACAGTAGTGAAAATACTTTATAATTTACCTCAAGTTGACTCTTATAGAGAAATGGTAATACGTAATATTTTATGCATGAGCAGAAAAGAAGAGCACACTCAACCTAGGTACTAAGCATATATGTGTTTTCCAAGTCACCATAGCTCTAGCCACTGCAAATAGAGGACAATTGTCACCATTCAAGAGAACGACACCTAAACTTGTAAGTATTAAATTTGGATTGCTAAATAGAGATAAAATTCATAAGAAATGCTAAAACGGTGATACATGAGATGTTCTTAGCTCCAGCTCACTATGTGTTAGCATCACACCTTATGAAATTGTAATTGTAATGAACTATCGGTGGCATGTGTCTAGGTTATCCACGTGATATAAATATACAACATTTGTATTATACGGCAGTAAAAACTGACAGAACATAGCGGAATAGTTTTGATCCAAAATCAGAGTATTGCGGCACCTTCTTGAAGATAGTAACATATAGATCACCGAAAGAATACCAAGCACAACTTAAAATGAAATATTAAAGAGAACTCAATGAAATGGACAGAAAATAATGATTAATGTCTAGGGCAATTTGAGCGATTAGGACAAATCTTACAGAATATCACTAAATAATAAGATGTATATATAGACAACACGCACTGCAGATGGAATGCTAATAAAAAAAGGTTCATGCATGGCAGAACACAAATATCAGTAGAACCATGAAAGCACACCTTCGGAAGAAAATTCAGATTCATGTACTACTATACCTTGTTTGAAATGTACCTCATTTATCCAGAGTTAGCATCACGATTAAATAACATAGATAAATTTATCCAGTAGTAGGAAGAAGACCATATCATTCCGCCTTGTAGGTACCAAGCGTTTATAAGGCCTTGTGTCACCTTTTCCCCACTTCTCTAGGCTATATGCTCTTTCTAGACCAAGCTTTAGACAATGCAAATAAAAGAGCACAATCACGCTGCAAGAGAAAGAAAACCTGATCTTCGAAGTGCTAAATTTAAAAATCAAATGGATGATTCATGGATGTTAGATAAGCTAAATATGTCACCATTTTGTTGTATGACCGCATGTCACTCTAGCTGATGGACATCCCTAGAGTTAAATACAATGTTGTAGCTGCAATAAATACAAAAAAAGAACAAATTAACTACCTTGTCTATAATATACATCTATGTATAGCAGTGAACTCTTGTAGATCTTCACCTGATACATCGTCAAAAGGAAACAAATCTCAACTGACAACAAAATTAGAGACCTTATAATAAAGCATAGAAAGAACAACTGTTAATATCATCTATGATTAGCATGATTAGGACAAATGCAGAATATATTTGGCCGAACGATTAAGATATGTATAGATATAGCACAACTGATGGTGAATGCTATCATACAAGCGCCATTGCAAAACATCTTGAGTTCAGACAGTGAGTGTAAAATTAAAATGCAGCACTGTGTTTTTGTAAGCTTTGGCAAGTAAACAACTCATGAATACCTGAGAGCTTTTCCCAATGCCAAGAAATAATGAGAATGCAGAGGAAGAAAGAAGGAATGGAACTGTGAAGATAATATTATGTTGTTTGATCACTCATTATGCTCTCAATCTTTTCCTTGTCTAAGTTCTCAAGGCAAGGCCTAGGTCTGGTAGATTCCAGTCCATGTGGTTCATACTTTCTCTCCAATCATTGATTACGCTTCAAGAAGAATTCGGCAGAACAGCAGGAGCACTGAAAGTACTATAATCATGAGAAAATACTGATTAAGCACATGTTGACAGGGCTATGAACAATGATTATAAGTAGGCAAGCTAGACGTTTTCAAGCACCAAAACTTAATATGCTCTATATCAGCATTTGGCAGAACTTGCAATGAGGCGTAGGCATATAATTGTCAAAATCAAACCCTCTAGAACCTAGAGTGCAAATAACAAATCAAATGAAGCTGAATTTTTAGCAGTAGTGCACTTCTCACAGGCAATAAGATGATCCGACATCTAGTATTTGCACAAAGTTCGGAAAGAGAAATAATAAAAAGAGCATGTATTTGTATTTAATCTTAACATACTGCAAACACATGTGTAATACTTTGTCTGTTCGGCATTGTAGGCTAATATGAGACTAACACCTGCCATGTAACAATATCAAATATGTGATTCCGAGGTCTGCATGCAATGGAGGCCACAAAATATATATAAGCTTCCGATTACAAAATTAAAACTCAAAACAGAGCAGTTTGCACCATTAATATCTTTTCCCGATACGGGTGCTCGGAGTATGTTGCCAAGTAAATAAATAGATTGATCAGTAAAGAAATTAGTGTCAGGGCATCATTACCTGCTCTAGGATGTCCGTTTGTTTACATGAGGCAAATGCTCCATCTATATATAGCACTCCTTTGCACATATAGAAGGCGCGTGTATGAGGCAAGCTAGCACTTGATCGATACATCCATCTTTTGCATGGCAACATGGCTCTTACTTGAGGCGAGGAACCGGCAACACTTTGTGGGCATGCATGTTGCACGTCAAGAAGATTGGGTCGGCAGCTGGGCTGTACGTAGGCAAATAATACGGCGGTGGCAACATAGATCAGAATTTGGCCATGGCGGCAGTGGAGATGAGGACATGCTCGGAGATCGGAATACAGCGGTGGTGCCGGCCGCCTGCGTCAGGGCTCTATTTTGCATCCATACAAAGCGCAAGCATGATGTGATCTAGCTCTTGATCCATCGATTGCATGCCAACATGGCTCATCGTGAGGCAAGGAACCTCAAGTCCGGTGTGCATGCATACCTGCACACGAAGGGAAACGTACGGCGGCGGCGCAGCATATACGTGAGCTGAGAGATCGAATTATTGCGGCGGCCATAGATACCTAGGCGTCTTAAGGATTGGGGAACGGGCATTGCAATTTCACGTGCGGCCAATGCAATGCGGATAGTAACATCCTTAAGGAGATCATACGGTTGTGTTTTGTTAATAATAAGTGGGTCCACTAATTTAACGGTCAGATGTTTCTGTTTTTTTGGGATTTTTTAGCCTATTTAGCTTTTGTTTTGCTAGTTGCTTGCTTGTTAGAGTGTCTTAGAACTTCTGTAGTTTGGTTTTTGTTTGCTTTTGCTTATTCTAAAAAAGTGTATTTCTGCGAGAAAATTAATTTTCATACCCTGAAAATTGGCCAAAAATAAAGTTTTCCAGAAAATTCCAGAATATTCAAAATAATTTTTCCTCGAAAAAAGGGGCAGAGGGACACCTAGAATGACCCAGGGGGCCACACCAGGCACCCACACCCCTGGTAGGCGCGGCCTCCCTACAGGTGGCGCCTGGATGGGGTGTGGCCCACCTGGGCCCCTCCAAGGTGCCTCCTCCTAGCCATCTTCTTTCTCTTTCTCGAAAAACACCGGAAAACTTTCTCAAGCCCGAGTTCTTGCTGTTCTTGCTCGCGATTTTCGATCTCCTTGCTCAGCACTGTTGGAATTATGCCCTAGAGGCAATAATAAAGATGTTATTATTATAATTCTTGTTCATGATAAAGTTTATATTCTATGCTAGAATTGTATTAAGCGGAAACTTTAATACTTGTGTGGTTTGTGAACAACACCGTGTCCCTGGTACGCCTCTAAGGACTAGCTCATTGATCAATGATGGTTAAGGTTTCCTAACCATAGACATGAGTTGTCAATTGATAATAAGATCATATCATTGGGAGAATGATATGATGGACAGACCCAAACTAAGCGAAGCAATTAGATCGTATCATCGTGTTCATCTTTGCGAAGCTTTTCCTATGTCAAATATTGTATTCCTTAGACCATGAGATAATACAACTCCCTGGTATCAGAAGAAAGCTTTGAGGTCATCAAACGTCATCCTATGAGAGGGTGATTATAAAGGTGTCTCTCAGGTGATCGGAAAGTATCTGTTGGGTTGTATGTATCGAGATGGAATTTGTCCCTCCCAAGTCGGAGAGATATACTTCGGGCCCACTCGGTAATCGATATCAACACCGCTTGCAAGCATGTGGTTAAGGAGTTAATCACAAAGTGATATCGGATTACGGAACGAGTAAAGTACTTGCTGTGAACGAGATTGAACTAGGTATGACGGTACCGACGATCGAATCTCGGGCAAGTAAAATATCGCGAGACGAAGGGAATATATATATGGGATTGATTGAATCCTGGCATCGTGGTTCATCCGATATGATCATCGATGAATGTGTGGGAGTCAATATGGGTGCCCAGACCCCGCTGTTGATTATTGATAGAAGATCATGTCTGCATATTCTCGAACCCGCAGGGTCACACACTTAACGTATCTCGACGCTAGGATAGAATGGATAATTGGTTTATGAATTTTTGTTCGGAGTCTCGGATGGGATCCGGGATATCACGAGAGGTTCCGGAATGGTCCGGAGAATAAGATTCATATAAGGCAATGCAGTTTTTGGAGTTCGGAATTGTTCCGGGTTAATCGGTATTGTACCGGAAGCTTCTAGAACCTTCCGGAAGGGGACCAACGTGGCCCCACCTTCCGGGAGGGGGCATGGGCCTATGAGGGAGTGTCCTGGCCGCATTGGGCCAGGGGCACAAGGCCCCATAGGGCCCAGCCGATCCTAGAGAGTTTAAATCGTTTAAACTAGAGATAGGGTTTCTAGAAGAGGGGAGAGTCCATGCCCCCCACTCCTTATCCTTTGGGCTTGGGGGAGGGGCTAGGGCTGTGCCCCCCCTCTATATAAAGAGGGGTGGGGGCGCACCAACCCCCCACACCTCTCCTCCAAACCCTAGCCGCCTTGCTAGCTTTCCTCTCTCCCTCCCGACTGTTTGTAGGCGAAGCCCTGCAGCAGAAATTCTCCACCATATACACCACGCCGTCGTGTTGTAGATCCAATCTATCTCTCCACCATACTTGCTGGTTCGAGGAAGGAGGAGACGTCGAGGTGCTGCACGTGTGCATCTCATGGAGGCACCGCCACTTGTGGTGCTAGATCGGATCGGATCGCGAGGAGGAGAAGCGAGTACGACTACATCACCCACGTTCCGACGAACGTTCCGATGTGCGAATCTTCAAGGGTATGAAGATCTAATCCAATCTCTCTCGTTGATTGCATCTCCTAGATTAGATCTTGGCTTTCCCTCTGTTCGCATCCGTAGAAAATTTTGATTTACTATGCCGCGAAACCCTTCAGTGGTATCAGAGCTAGATCTATGCGTAGATGTGTTTCACGAGTAGAACGCAACATGGTTGTTGCGGGCGTTGATGTTTTCTGTTGCAAGCCTCTTGTTTGTGTTCTTCTTATGACGCGGGATAGTGAGATTGAAGCGGTCCAGGCCAACCTTACGCGACGTCGTTCGCGAGACCGGCTCCGCACTTGACGTGTGGCTTGTTCCACACATGCGGCTGGTGGATGTCAGTTTCTCTCACTATAGTTGTCATGGGATTAACACCGGAGTTTGGCAACCATAATATCACCGTTGTGGCTTTCCGTAGGTAAGAATCGTTCTTAGCATCTACTCCCATAAGCCACGTAAAAACATGCAACAACAAAGTAGAGGCGTCTAACTTGTTTTTGCAGGGAGTGTTTTTCTGTGATATGGTATGGCCCAAGATGTGATGTGTATATTGTATGCGATGATCATGTTTTGTAATGTTTCACGACTTGCATGTCGATGAGTACACAACCGGCAGGAGCCATATGGTTGTCTTTATAATTGTGTATGACCTGCGAGTCAACTTCTTATACGCCATGTAATAGCTTTACTTTATCGCTAAGTAGTTAGCAATAGTTGTAGTTGCTATTCGTGGTGGAGGCAATCATGGTGGAGTGATGGAGATCATGACGGAACGCACAAGATGGAGATCATTGCGCGAGGATTGGCTATACCATGTCACATAAAGTTATATGCATGTGATGTTTATCCCTTTATGTATCTTATTATGCTTAGATCGCGACGGTAGCATTATAAGATGATTCCTCACTTAAAGATCAAGATAAAAACTGTGTTCTCCCCAAGTATGCACCGTTGCGAAAGTTCGTCGTGTCCAAGCATCACGTGATGATCGGGTGCTATAGACTCTACGCTCACATACAACGGGTGCCAGCCAGTTTTGCACACGCGGAAATACTTGGGTCTAACTTGACGAGCCTAGCATGTACAGACATGGCCTCGGAACACAAGAACCGAAAGGTTAAGCATGAGTCATATGAATGATATGATCGACACTTTTTTGTCCACCATTGAAACCACATCTCTTCTCGTGATGATCGGATCAGGTGTGGTGAATTTGGATCGTGTTCACTAAACAACTTGAGGGATGTTGAATTTAGTGGGAGTTCATCTAGTAATTTGATTAAGTTGAACTATTTATCATGAACATAGTCTAAATTGTACTTGCCAATACTGTAGATCACATGGCCAAGTCCAACTTCAACTTCAACATTTTTGCTGAGAAGGAAAAGCTTAGAAACAATGGGTCTAACTTCACCAATTGGTTCCGCAATCTAAGAATCATTCTATCTGGCGGACAAAAGGACTATGTACTTGGTAAAGCGTTAGGTGACCCCCCTGCTGCAACTGCGCCGGCTGATGAGAAAGCTGTCTATCAGTCGCGCAAAGATGATTATGGTGTGATTAAGAGCACCATGTTGTTTGCTATGGAACCGGAGCTTCAAAATCGTTTTGAAGAGTATCCCGGGCCCTTCGAGATTCTCGAAGAGTTGAAAACCATGTTTCAGACTCAGGCCCGTTCTGAGAGATATGAGATCTCCGAGAAGTTCTTTAACTGCAAGATGGAGGAAGGGAGTTCCGTTAGTGAGCACGCCATAAAGATGACGGGCTACACTCAACGCCTTGAGCAACTGGAATGCACGATTCCAGAGGAGCTCAAGATTGACAGGGTTCTGCAATCACTCCCTCCCAGCTACAAAAGTTTTGTAGTGACTCATAATCAGATTGGTTCCACTGATACGATCACCGAGTTCTTCGCAAAGCTGAAGGCTGCGGAAGTGGACATCAAGAAGGATAATCATGTGTTGATGGTCAACAAGCCCTCCTTTAAGAAAGGTAAGGGAGCAAAGAAGCCCTTCAAGAAGGGCGGCGGCAAGCGCAATGCCCTTGCTGAGAAGAAGCTCAGGTCTGGTCCCAAGCCGGACACTGAGTGCTTCTATTGCAAGGACAAGGGTCACTGGAAGCGCAACTGTCCGAAGTACTTAGCGGACAAGAAGGCTGGCACCATCAAAGGTATATTTGATATACATGTTATTGATGTTTTCCTTACTAGCCCTCGTTGTAGTGCCTGGGTATTTGATACCGGTTCAGTTGCTAATATTTGTAACTCGAAACAGGAGCTACGGAATAGACGGCGGCTTGCGAGGGATGAGGTGACGATGCGCGTTGGCAACGGATCAAGAGTTGATGTGATGGCCGTCGGCACGCTCTCCTTAGTTTTACCTTCGGGATTAATTTCAAACCTTAATAAGTGTTATTATGTGCCTGCGTTGAGCATGAACATTATTTCTGGATCGTGTTTATTGCAAGACGGTTATTCATTTAAATCGGAGAACAATGGTTGTTCTATTTATATGAGTAACATCTTTTATGGTCATGCACCTCTTGTGAATGGTTTATTTCTTCTAAATCTCGAAAGGGATGAAACACACATCCATAACATTGAGGCTAAGAGATGCAAAGTAGATAGTGATAATACTACTTATTTGTGGCACTGTCGTCTAGGTCATATTGGTGTAAAGCGCATGAAGAAACTCCATTCTGATGGACTTTTGGAGTCTCTTGATTTTGAATCATTTGACACATGCGAACCATGCCTCATGGGCAAGATGATCAAAACCCCGTTCTCCGGTATGATGGAGCGAGCAACGGACTTGTTGGAAATCATACATACCGATGTATGCGGACCGATGAGTGTTTCGACGCGCGGTGGATATCGCTATTTCCTCACTTTTACCGATGACTTAAGTAGATATGGGTATATCTATTTAATGAAACATAAATCTGAAACATTTGAAAAGTTCAAGGAATTTTTAGAATGAAGTGGAGAACCATCGTAACAGAAAGATTAAGTTTCTACGATCCGATCGTGGAGGTGAATATTTGAGTTATGATTTTCTCACGCATCTTAAAGCAAGTGGAATCGTTTCACAACTCACGCCACCCGGAACACCACAGCGCAATGGTGTGTCTGAACGCCGGAATCGAACCCTATTAGATATGGTCCGATCAATGATGTCTCTTACTGATTTGCCGTTATCATTTTGGGGTTATGCATTAGAAACCGCTGCATTCACTTTAAATAGGGCTCCATCTAAATCCGTTGAGACGACACCGTATGAACTGTGGTTTGGTGCTAAACCTAAGTTGTCGTTTCTTAAAGTTTGGGGATGCGAAGCTTACGTCAAGAAGTTGATGCCGGACAAGCTCGAACCCAAAGCGGAGAAATGCGTCTTCATAGGATACCCTAAGGAAACTATTGGGTATACCTTCTATCACAGAACCGAAGGCAAAGTGTTTGTCGCAAAGAACGGTTCCTTTCTTGAGAAGGAGTTTCTCTCGAAAGAAGTGAGTGGGAGGAAAGTAGAGCTAGACGAGGTTATTGAACCTTCTCTTGAATTGGAGAGTGGCGCAGCACCTGAAATTGTTCCAGTGCCGCCTGCACCAACAATAGAGGAAGCTAATGACAAGGATCATGAAGCTTCGGACGATGCTGCTACTGAACATCGCAGGTCGACAAGGTCGCGTGCCCCTCCTGAGTGGTACGGCAACCCTGTCTTGACTGTCTTGTTAGTAGAAGACAGTGAACCTACGAACTATGAGGAAGCGATGATGAGCCCAGACTCTGAGAAATGGCTTGAAGCCATGAAATCCGAATTGGGATCCATGAGCGAAAACCAAGTATGGACTTTGGTGGACCCTCCTAGCGACCGAAAGGCCGTTGAGTGCAAATGGATCTTCAAGAAGAAAACGGACGCGGATGGTAATGTTACTGTCTATAAAGCACGGCTTGTCGCAAAAGGTTTTCGACAAGTTCAAGGTGTTGACTACGATGAGACTTTTTCTCCCGTAGCGATGTTTAAGTCCATTCGGATTTTATTAGCAATTGCTGCGTTTCATGATTATGAAATATGGCAGATGGATGTCAAGACTGCGTTCCTCAATGGCAACATTGATGAAGAGTTGTATATGATGCAACCCGAAGGTTTTGTCGATCCTAAGGATGCTAGTAAAGTATGCAAACTTCAGCGTTCCATTTATGGACTGAAGCAAGCATCTCGGAGTTGGAACCTTCGTTTTGATCAAGTGATCAAGAGTTTTGGATTTGTTCCAAATTGCTATGAAGCTTGTATCTACAAGAAAGTGAGTGGGAGCTCGGTGACGTTTCTGGTACTGTATTTGGATGACATATTGATTATCGGAAATGACATCAACATGCTTAACGATGTGAAGAGTTATTTGAACAAGTGTTTTTCAATGAAAGACCTAGGTGAAGCTGCTTATATATTGGGCATCAAAATCTATAGAGATAGACAAAGACGCCTGATAGCTTTAAGCCAGAGTACATACCTAGACAAAGTTCTGAAAAGGTTCAGAATGGATAAGGCAAAGAAAGGTCCAGTGCCTATGTTGTCAGGTAAGATGTTGAGCAAGGCTCAGTGTCCAGCTACGGTAAAATATAGGGAAGCTATGAGCAAAGTGCCTTATGCCTCGGCCATAGGTTCCATCATGTATGCCATGTTGTGTACTAGACCGGATGTGTCCAATGCTCTTAGTTTGATGAGCAGATATCAAAGTGATCCAGGAGTGGAACACTGGACAGCCGTGAAGAACATCCTAAAGTACCTAAATAGAACTAAAGAAATGTTCTTAGTCTATGGGGGTGATGAACAGCTTGTCGTAAAAGGTTACGTCGATGCTAGTTTCGACACCGACAAGGATGATTCCAAATCTCAGACAGGATACGTTTATATTTTGAATGGAGGAGCTGTGAGCTGGAGAAGCTGCAAGCAAAGCGTGATCGCGGGATCTACAGTGGAAGCGGAATACATGGCTGCTGCAGAAGCGTCAAGTGAAGGAGTTTGGATCAGAAACTTCATCACTGAGCTTGGCGTGGTTCCAAGTGCATTGGACCCACTGGAGATATTGTGTGACAACACTGGCGCCATAGCACTTGCTAAGGAACCAAGATATCATCCAAAGACCAAGCATATCAACCGCAAGTTTCATATAATCCGAGATTATATAGCAGATGGAGATCTGAAGATTAGCAAAGTACATACAGATCTGAATGTCGCAGATCCATTGACTAAACCTCTTCCACGTGTAAAACATGATCAACACCTCAGTGCCATGGGTGTGAGATTGTTGCCAGATGTAAACTAGATTATTGACTCTAGTGCAAGTGGGAGACTGTTGGAATTATGCCCTAGAGGCAATAATAAAGATGTTATTATTATAATTCTTGTTCATGATAAAGTTTATATTCCATGCTAGAATTGTATTAAGCGGAAACTTTAATACTTGTGTGGTTTGTGAACAACACCGTGTCCCTGGTACGCCTCTAAGGACTAGCTCATTGATCAATGATGGTTAAGGTTTCCTAACCATAGACATGAGTTATCAATTGATAATGAGATCATATCATTGGGATAATGATATGATGGACAGACCCAAACTAAGCGAAGCAATTAGATCGTATCATCGTGTTCATCTTTGCGAAGCTTTTCCTATGTCAAATATTGTATTCCTTAGACCATGAGATAATACAACTCCCTGGTATCAGAAGAAAGCTTTGATGTCATCAAACATCATCCTATGAGAGGGTGATTATAAAGGTGTCTCTCAGGTGATCGGAAAGTATCTGTTGGGTTGTATGTATCGAGATGGAATTTGTCCCTCCCAAGTCGGAGAGATATACTTCGGGCCCACTCGGTAATCGATATCAACACCGCTTGCAAGCATGTGGTTAAGGAGTTAATCACAAAGTGATATCGGATTACGGAACGAGTAAAGTACTTGCTGTGAACGAGATTGAACTAGGTATGACGGTACCGACAACCGAATCTCGGGCAAGTAAAATATCGCGAGACGAAGGGAATATATATATATGGGATTGATTGAATCCTGGCATTGTGGTTCATCCAATATGATCATCGATGAATGTGTGGGAGTCAATATGGGTGCCCAGACCCCGCTGTTGATTATTGATAGAAGATCATGCCTGCATATTCTCGAACCCGCAGGGTCACACACTTAACGTATCTCGACGCTAGGATAGAATGGATAATTGGTTTATGAATTTTTGTTCGGAGTCTCAGATGGGATCCGGGATATCACGAGAGGTTCCGGAATGGTCCGGATAATAAGATTCATATAAGGCAATGCAGTTTTTGGAGTTCGGAATTGTTCCGGGTTAATCGGTATTGTACCGGAAGCTTCTAGAACCTTCCGGAAGGGGACCAACGTGGCCCCACCTTCCGGGAGGGGGCATGGGCCTATGAGGGAGTGTCCTGGCCGCATTGGGCCAGGGGCACAAGGCCCCATAGGGCCCAGCCGATCCTAGAGAGTTTAAATCGTTTAAACTAGAGATAGGGTTTCTAGAAGAGGGGAGAGTCCATGCCCCCCACTCCTTATCCTTTGGGCTTGGGGGAGGGGCTAGGGCTGTGCCCCCCCCTCTATATAAAGAGGGGTGGGGGCGCACCAACCCCCCACACCTCTCCTCCAAACCCTAGCCGCCTTGCTAGCTTTCCTCTCTCCCTCCTGACTGTTTGTAGGCGAAGCCCTGCAGCAGAAATTCTCCACCATATACACCACGCCGTCGTGTTGTAGATCCAATCTATCTCTCCACCATACTTGCTGGTCCGAGGAAGGAGGAGACGTCGAGGTGCTGCACGTGTGCATCTCACGGAGGCACCGCCACTTGTGGTGCTAGATCGGATCGGATCGCGAGGAGGAGAAGCGAGTACGACTACATCACCCACGTTCCGACGAACATTCCGCTGTGCGAATCTTCAAGGGTATGAAGATCTAATCCAATCTCTCTCGTTGATTGCATCTCCTAGATTAGATCTTGGCTTTCCCTCTGTTCGCATCCGTAGAAAATTTTGATTTACTATGCCGCGAAACCCTTCAAGCACATCTTTGCTGCTGATTTTTGGAGGGTTTGCTCCTTGGTATGTGCCTGCTCCACTTGTCCAATTAGATTTGTGATTGGTAGATTGTATCTTGAGTATTTTGCTGCTATATGTATCAGGTTGTGTGAGCTTGCATGCTTGTTCTATGCTTAGAAATTTCATTTTGATGCATGTGTAGCCCTCTAGCAAGTTTCTATAGTAGTTTCTCATCATTTATCAACTTGGAAATCACTTGGTTTGATTTTTGTCTAAAGTTTTCAGAAAGGAAGATGAGTGTATACCCACTGAATCAATATGATTTGATAGTACTTGAGCCAATGAAAGTTCATCGTGAGGAAGGAGTCTTACCTTCCATATATCCATGCCATGAATTTATGAGAGACGCGGGAATCCTCTAAGATTTCCAAACTATGATTACCAATGCAGGGTTGGAACACTTTGTTGAAGGTGAACCTTTTCAATATGTTAAGATAACCTTGGCTGTGGTGAAGGACTTTCGGTTTACTTGGTCTTCGTCTAATCCCATGGTCCATTATAAAATATATAATATAGCTGTCGACTTGCCTTTTGCTGATTTCTGTGCAGCTATTAGAGTACCCTATTGGGGATCTTGTGAGAAGATCAAGGAGATGCCTAAGTCACTTATGGATTTATATGCTGAAATTTGCCAAGGTTTCGACTTCTCGAAGGAAATAGGTAAAATTCGGAACATTCAGTTCCCATCTATTATATATTTTGCCTATTTCATTACCAAGTGTGTTCTTGCTAGAAATATTGCTAGAAAGTTGTCTTCTTTTGATCTAGCTTTTATTGCAGCTACTTTGAATACGGATAGATCTTATAACCTGGGTGCCTTGATAGCTTACCGTCTTACTACCAACCGCGAGAAGGGTGGAATTTGTGGATGTCTCATTGCCTCTAGGTTGCTAGCTTTCCATGGTTTAGAGCCTCACCATTCAGATTATCAGTTCCACATTGAGAGACTTGATCTTGATTCCATGGTTCAGCATAATTTTGTTTCTTTGGGGGCTACTGTGAGAAGTTTACCGTATGAATTATCTTTTGCCAAGTGTGGTTGGAGAGGGGGTAGGACTGAGAAAGTATTTTATTTTCCTGCACCTACTTTGTTTAATTTTGATAACAGGCAAGGATGGTCGCTCACGGGGGAGGAGTTTGACACATATGTGGCGGAGGTCTCCCAACAAGAGGAGAATGTTGGGGAGGATGCCGAAGATGATTCGGTTCAGCCCTCCAACTTGGGAGAGTCTCCGTACCAGCAACCTTCTTATTATTGGGACGCGTCTTCTTCTTCATCGCAAGCGCCTGACTACGATCATTCCTATGATGATCCACCAGCTTGGGGTTACTACCCGCGCTATTGAGCCCCACTTAGGCCAAAAGCCTAAGCTTGGGGGAGGTATACTGACTCCACACTCATCTATATATCATGTTTCGTCGGTTCTTTGTATATCCATTGTTTCGCTTTCTTTTTGGTTTTTGTTGCTGCTTTCTCAAAAACACAAAAATACCAAAAAATATTTTTGTTGTTTCTCTTGGTTTGTTTCTTTGCTTTTTGGTTTAGGTTTGCCTTAAAAGAAAAATCCAAAAATATTTTGCTTTGTTTGCTTTTGTTTGGTTTGTTCTTGTTTTGTTTGCTTGTTTAAAAAAATCGAAAACACCAAAAATATTTGTTGTTCTTATTTGGTTTTGTGAGTTCTTTGCAGGGTTCAGATGTCTTCAGTGGAATTTGGTTTCATGTTATTATTCAAGTCACACAAGTGAAGAGCAATAATGAAGATTAAGACAACCGGAGGAGTGGTAAGAGGCTGGTAATGAACTCTATTTGTTTTCATTTTTGTACATATACTCATCATTGTGAGCATGCTTAGTTTGTTCATGTAAGGTGTATGTTACTATGGATGCTTAGTAGTTCTTGATTGCTTGTGATTAGCTCCAGCTTGCTAATAGTTTGTAGCATGTCATATGAATGTTTGCTTGCATTGTTTGATTCATACTTTGGTATGATATTGTGGTATCCTCCTCTGAATGTTTCATTTGAATCGACTTGGCACATGCTCACGCATGCATATGACTAAACAATAGTCAGTAAGCCTCGATGATTTATTTTGCCTTAGAGTTCTTGTATCACTTTCATGCCATAATTATTCCTGTTTTGTTACAAGCATGATTATGACAGTTATTGCTCTCTCGTTTATCGCTCCATCTCTATTGCTAGCCTTCACTTGCACTGAGTATGAGCTCTACCTGTACTTCCAACTCCCCAACACCAATATTGCCAACTGTGTCCACCATACCTACCTATTAGCATCATTTGCTATTTCAGTGCATATTCATTATGCCTTGTTTTATTCCAAATAAAATGTTTGTCTGTTTTGAGAAAGTTAGTTAGTAAAGCTCTCACAAAATTGATGGCACACTTTATTCCTTGCACTTAATAATCCTGAACCATTATGACCTGTCCATAAAAGTTATATGCTTGCAAATTATATGCTGGGAGTCAGCAGAACCGTGCTGTCATGGGGAACGCTTTCAACACTTTATGGATACATATCCAGTTGATACCTTGCTCTTTTATTTGCGGATGTCGTCGAAATGAAATAATTGGAGCTTGTGAGTTCATGGAGTATATACATTGTGTTAGAGAAACGCCTGGGCCGCTAGCTTAATCCATGCCTAATCATGGTGGAAACTTGCAGCATCACCATAATGAGCATTCTGTGAAGCATACTCAATAAAAATCTATGTACATAGTAAATAAAAAGATCGCTGAGATGCTCATTGTCTGCTTGCCTTGGCATTTTGATCACGGGATAGCTCTTGTATCATGTGCAAGGGGTACCCCGTTGGCGGTTCTCTATGATATGCATGTATTTACAATAACAAGAACTTATAGGTAACCAAAGTTGAGTAGCACGCGGAGCGGCCCTCGTACTCAAGGGACATGTGATTTCCAGTTTATGGTCTGTCAAGCATATAACTCAGATTGGACCTCACTTTCACCTTAACCACATAAAGATGCCTATGATAGGGGCAATGAGAGCTCAAAGCTAACGAGTACCTTACTTTTAGCATTTGGAAGCCTTTCAAACTTTTTAAAACCTTTTCACTCCCTTGTTGAGTCACCACTTATTCTATGAGCACCTTCTTGAGAGCATAGTTGTCATTCTTGTGTTTGTCTCAAAACTTGGTTAATTATGTCATGACTTTGATGCTTGTATATCTGATATATTTATCTCTAGTCTTCACTTGAACTTTAGAGGTGCCTTTGCATTTATATTGTGCTCTACAAACAAAGGCAAGCGAGATACCACTCTATCATACCTTATTATGAGCATTGCAATGTTGCTTATGTTTATGTTTCATGCTGATTATTATTATTGAGTTGGTTTCTCTTCATAGCTTGCAATGAATATTGAGTAGACTTAGTTGCATACTTATTATCATGAATGGTTTAAGCATCTACTCCTGTGAAAGTTCTTTTATCGCACTCAGTTTTCGACTGAATTGCTTGAGGACAATCAATAAGCTAAGCTTGGGGGGAGTTGATCCGTCCAAAACGTATCTACTTTCCCGAACACTTTTGCTATTGTTTCTCCTCTAAACTTGTGTGATTTGGATACAACTAACACGGACTGACGCTGTTTTTCGCAGAATTACCTTGGTGTCTAGTTTTTGTGCAGAAAATCAACTATCAAGAAAAATCCCGGAAAATATGCCAAAAATCCTATTTCACCAGAAGATCCATGGAGCCAAAGTACGAGACGGAGTGGAGGCCTAGGGGCCAACACCCCTGCCAGGCGCGGGCCAGGCTTGGCCGCGCCTAGGGGGTGCATCCACCCTAGGCACCCCCTTGTCCTCCCTATACGCCTATAAGTTACCTCTTGACCTAAAAACCGAGGGGGGTCGATGTTTTTCTAGAAAGAGTTCCGCTGCGCCGCCACCACCAGAGACCAAGATTTAGAACCAGAAACTCCGTTCTGGCACCCTGCCGGGACGGGGAATTTGGGGAGGATCATCCCATCGTCATCACCAACGCCTCTCCATCGACCATCAATGTCTCCCTCATCCATGAGTGAGTAATCCCCTGCTGTAGGCTATGGGAATGGTAGGGATTGGATGAGTTCTATCATGTAATCGGATAAGATTGTTAGGGCATAATGCCTAGTATCTCTTTTAGTGCTATTTGACTTTGTTGCAACTTGTTGTGCTTAATGCTTGTCACTAGGGCCTAAGTGTCATGATCTCAGATCTGAACTTATTATTGAATCATTATGATAGTATTGTTTGTGATCTTATCTACAAGTTGTGTACACATATCACTGTCCAGATCCAAAGGCCCCGAAGTGACAATAATTGGGACAACCGGAGGGGATGGCTGTGGTGTGAGGATCACATGTGTTCATGGAGTGTTAATGCTTTGCTCTGGTGCTCTATTAAAAGGAGAACCTTAATTTCCAGTAGTTCCCTGGAGGCCCCGCTGCCACGGGCTGGCTGGACAGAAGATGTTATGCAAGTTCTCATTGCGAGCACGTATGACTATATATGGAGCACATGCCTAGGATTGTTTAGTACTTGGATGCTTGTTATTATTTATCTACAATGTCCTAGATCTTGAAGTTACATGTTTAGACTCGTCCATGCAACGCCCGTCCATCCATCCCTCTGCCTAACGCACTCGAATCCCACTGTTTACTGTTACTGTTACTATTGCTCTTGTTCTACTGCCGTTGTTGCTTTGTTGTTGCTACTACCAAACTATTGCTACTAATAAACTTCTGTGAGCAAGAACTATTTCCAGGTGCAGCTGAATAGACAACTCAGTTGTTAAGGCTTGCAAGTATTCTTTCGCTCCCCTTGTGTCGAATCAATAAATTGGGTAATACTACCCGTGAAGACTGTTGCGATCCCCTATACTTGTGGGTCATAAATGAGCCAAAGATAATATCATCAACATATATTTGGCATACAAAAAGCTCCCCATTGACCTTCTTAATAAAAAGAGCGTGATCGATTTTCCAACCTCAAACCCATGGTCTAACAACAACTCTCTAAGGTGCTAATACCACATGCATGGGGCTTGTTTTAGCCCATAGAGTGCCTTATCAATTTTGTAGACATGGTTTGGGAAGTTGGGATCCTCGAACCTCGGGGGTTGCTTTACATATATCAACTCATGCAATGGAACATTAAGAAATGCACTTTATACATCCATTTTTTGTAATTTAAAGTTATTATGTGCCGCATAAGCAAGAAGGATACAAATGGACTCAAGGCGAGCCACGGGTGCATATGTCTCTCCATAATCAATGCCTTCAATTTGAGAGAACTCTTGTGCAACCAATCTTGCCTTGTTCCTTACAATGATTCCATGCTCATCTTGCTTGTTCTTGAATATCCACTTGGTGCCTATAACATTGCAGCAATCTTTAGGCTTTTCAACTAACTTCCATACTTTGTTTCTCTCAAAGTTGTTGATCTCTTTGTGCATTTCTTCCAACCAATCCAAATCTTCAAGAGCTTCCCATAATTTCTTTGGTTCCACCATGGAAGTGTGTGCTTGGTGTTCACCAAAACTCTTCAATTGAGGTCTAATGGACATTCCTCTTCTTAGATCCCCAACCACATTCTCTAGAGTGTGGTCTCGTAATTCCAACATTCTATCCAATCTAGCTTGGCGACGAGTTTCGATCTCCTTGTTGTTTCTTGTGGGGATCTCTTCATCATTTTGGTCCTAGTCTTGACCATTAACTTGACCTTGATCATCATCGGAATCATTCTCTTCATCAAGAGGCAAAGATTGACCTTGGTCTTGATCAGGCACACTTCTAGACATGCGTTGAGTTGATCTTATGGAAGATTGTACAGATCTTCCTTGTGTAATGGACTGAGCAGCGCTGGACATTCTGGAAAATGGAGACTCAAGCTCCTCCTGGCTAGAGGTTTCTCCCTGATCAACTTGTTGAGGGTCCACAGCTTGTCTTTGGCTTGGGTCATTGTCCTCCTCGACAATAGGAGCCTGTTGATGTTGTGAAGATAAGGGCTCCACTTGAGTAGAGCATAGTTCTTCTCGATCCACCATAAGGGGTTCCTCAACGGGGCGGATGAATCCCGTACCCATTCTTCCTATAGCATCCTGAGGAATTTCATCATTTACATCACAAACATCAACACTCCCCCCTTGGGGACCATCATATTCTTCGAAAACCACACTACAAGATTCTATGATAGTTCCGGAGAGCTTATCATAGATTCTATAAGCATGGGATTCGAGACCATAGCCAACAAAAATACCCTCTAATGCTTTGGAATCAAATTTGGACAAACGAACACCCTTTATGCGATAGAAACACTTACAACCGAACACCTGTAAGTATGAAATGTTGGGCTTGTTACCGGTAAGAATTTCATATGGAGTCTTGATCAATTCTTTGTGGAGGTAGAGCCGGTTTTATGCATGGCATGCCGTGGAGATTGCTTCGGCCCAAGAATTGTATCGAGATTTAAACTCCGCCAACATGGTCCTAGCCATATCAATAAGAGTCCGGTTCTTCCTCTTGGATACACCATTTAGTTGAGGGGTATATGTAGCAGAATATTGGTGTTTTATCCCCTCATCACTAAGAAATCCATTCAAGGTGTAGTTCTTGAACTCGGTGCCATTGTCACTCCTTATTATCAACACAGGGACACTGTGTTGATGTTGAGCCATGTTGATAAAGGTGATAGTCATGGCGGGGTCTGGTGTTGCACATGAGCAAAAAATGGCCCGGTACGAGGAGCGGTTGTGGCCGGAGGATCGGCCTGGTATGGGGAGCGGTGGTTGCCTGAAGATTGGCTTGGTACGGGGAGCGGTGGTGGTCGGAGGCGTTGAGGGCGATGCCGAATCCTGGAGGTTGTGGGATGGGAAGGGATCGACAGAAGTGGGATCTGGGGCGGTGGTGTGCAACAGGAGGTGTTTGCCGGAGTTGGGATGTGGGGCGCTAAGAGGTATGCTATATAATGGATTTGCCAATGGCTCCCTGCTCCGGCAACGGCTCCCTGTGGCGAGTGGCTTCATGTGACCTCTGTGACCACGGCAGAGGGGCAGAGCAGACTGTGAGGTGGCAGCTATGAGTCAGTGTAGAGGAACAGTTGTAAGATGGAAACGAAGAAGGGAAAATACCTCTTTAGGATGTGGTTGATAAAACACAAATTGGGGAATGTTATCTCGGGTCGCACAGACCTCCAAACAACCAACAGACTGAGATGCTTCCTCTAGTGAGGATGGACATACAGTATGTTTTCTCTCTCTCTCTCCCTCCCCCTCTCTCTCTCTCTCTCTATATATATATATATATATATATATATATATATATATATATATATATATGTGTGTGTGTGTGTGTGTGTGCGTGTATGTGTGTGAAGAGGAGTGACTTACACGCGCGCTCCTCCTTCTCTGCCGCTTGCTAAGGCATGTTGCGGGGATCGACGCACAACCAATCTCATTATCGACAAACTTCCGCCAATTCAACCTTCTAAGGTATGATCTGTTACCATAAAAATTTATTTTGTGTAGCGTGTTGACTCTAAGGTGAAGAAATGTCTTGCTAATGCCGCCGCATGAACGGCCTTTTTTCTTGATAATTCGAGCTCTAACTCGGTGTTTCAATGGAGTACCGGGGGTGGGGTTTTATAACTGCTCGGGCTCGCACTCACGATGCCACGGCTGCGCCCACGACCGCACTGATGCGCTTAACACTCCTACATCGCCATGATCCGCATGCTCCGGCTCACGCCCATGTCACGCCCTTGACGCGATCAACACGGCCAGCTTGTCATGCCTGGACCTGGTCTGCTCCCTGCTCACCCATCGCACACACACACATGCACGCACACACGCGCGCGCACACACACACACACACACACACACACACACACACACACACACACACACACACACCCCTACACGCCCTGCCCGCCATGGACCTGGTCTATAGACACCGGTCACCACCATGGCGCGCATGGCTTATTGCTAACACGATGAAGTGTTCTAATTTCAGTATTTCGTTATTTCTTAAGAACAAAGCTAAAAGGTAACCACTGACTTGACATGCAATGCGGGAAAGCAGTGACTTAATATATTTCAAATGCTTTGATCCCTTGAGCTCAAATAATAACATTTTCACTACAATCATTCTAATGATGACAATGGAAATTGCAGCGTTGTGTATCTTTCTTGAAATCAAAAAGTTACATCCTTCTATTTATCCTTCTGAACAATACACCAGAAGGATGAGAAACACAGCTGGAGTACTGGCTTAGAATTTAGTAGGCGCATCAGATCAAACCTACTCTTAATTTAAAAGAATCACAGCATGTGCATGCTAATCTTATCAGAATCTAGACATATTCATTAACAATCTAGATACTAATGCTACTTCTCACATCACAAAAAGGGGAAAATATCGATGGATCGATACTATACCTGAGCAGTAAAAATGAAGAACAGAACATCTGCTGTAGTATGTTACTTCTTGCAATTAGCACTTGTTGCAATTGTGTGAGACTTCACAAGAATAGGGGATTGATTTGCCAACTCTAACATCCACTACTAATATCAACCGAATGACAAATCATTGATAATGAAAGGGAAACCAGCACTCTACTGTTTGCTCAGGATCGTACCAAGGATTCTACCTTTCTTCTGAATTTTTCTTGGCCAAATTTAGTTGGAACAGTGAACCATGCACTTTCTAAAAAACGGTAGCATTAGCGACTCTTGGCAACATAGCTCTAGCAATAATAACATAACTTTGGTTAGTTCTAAAATCTAACAAGGGATTAGCACAAAACAAGAGAAAACCTGAGTAAAAATTATAACATATAGCCATAGTAAATTCTTCTCTGGCCAACATTTTTGATGGATCACCTGTCATCTTGTAGTTTCTGCAATGGTGATGTTTTCAGAGGAGTAAATATCAAAGACAAAAAGGAAGGCAAGATTTTTCGAAGCTCAATAGCATGAGCATCCTAGCGGCTGGAAGGTTTTCCTCATGAACATGCACAACCTCTGCCGAGTTGCTCGACTGTTTGTTGCCGCCATCCATTGCCCTCCACGCTAATGTCGTTGAAGGGGCAGTCACATCGAACATCTCGCATGTGCGATTTTACAACACCCTCATGTTTGTGTTGCCACCGTCTCCTCTCAAACCAATCCACTACATAACTAAATAACCAAAACACTACCGAACTGAGTAAACCCACATTTCGCAACAATTATTAGAGTTTTCCTCCTAAACATGCACAACCTCTGTCGAGTTTGCTCGACTGTTTGTTGTCGCCATCCACTGCCCTCCATGCAAACCAACCCACTACATAACTAAATAACCAAAACACTACCGAACTGAGTAAACCCACAATTCGCAACAATTATTAGAGTTTGAGATCGGTGGTTTACCTTCATCCGGGCCAGGTGCGCGGATTGGATTTGGTGCTTCGTCTGCACCAAATTTCCATGGAGGCATGGAGCGCCATCTAACCGGAGGTATCTACGCCCCGCCCCCTCATCCTGCATCTACATCCAGGAGAAACCAAAACAGGAACGATGTAAGACTAGGCTCTGGAGATAGATTAGATGTGGGAAATGGTAGAAGGGGGATCGAGATGCCGCATAACCTTGGAGGCCTCACGCCAAATAAAGTACCACCACCGCAAAATTAACCCTAGGCAAAATCCATGGATTCTGAATAGATGGAGCACCACACCATATAAAGAGGAATCTAATGCGATGCGGCGCCAGCGTAGGAGTACTGACTGCGCAGCCATTGATCGAGAGGAACAGTGTCTGCTCGTGTTTTTATTTTCTCTTGAACAATTGGAAGCCCATAAGTCATACGACCCGACAAACCTGGGGAGGCCCGACTCGTTTCATGGAGCAGCAACCCAGCAACAAAATTGGACTCTCCAAGCGATATCGAAGCAAACAAGGGGGGCTACGCGTCCCCCGAGGGATCAAATCCCCCGATCCCCCGGGTCCATAGCCGTCTGATGCGGCCACCATCAATGGTCCAGGTTCTTTCCTCGCGTCGTTCCCCAGCCTCTCTCTTCGCACATACAGAAACAATACGGAGAGAACCCAGGTGCATCCCAATCTGCACAAGAACACCCGGTGGACCGGCGGAGCTCTACCATGAGCCGAAGCTCATAGCACCCATGCCCCTTGCAACAACGGCGGCGGCGCCGCTTACCAAACTGCTGCAACCATGATGACTTGAAGCAAAGTCGGCGATGACTCGTAGCAGCGAGCGACAGTGGTGACGGCTTGCAGTAGCACCGAAGGCCATTGTAGCAGCACTCACGAATATTTGTAGAAGGCTCGACAACCACTCATAGCAGCGCCGACGGCCATCGCGGAGGCCGTCTGTAGCAGTACCGGCGTCCATGTGTAGCAGCCACGGCGGGCGGCCGTATGTAGCAGGGTCAGCGAGCACGTGTAGCAGGGCCAGTGGACGTGTGTAGCAGTGCCGGCGAGCACTTGAAGCTGGGGTGGCGGCCGCGTGTAGCAAGGCCGGCGGCCGTTTGTAGCAGGGTCGGTGACCACTTGTAGCTATGGCTGCGCGCCGTATATGTATCAGACCCTTTGGTCGTCGATTGCAAATTTGTCACAGCAGGTTGTAGCAGAGCCGCGTAGTGAGGAGTCTATAGTATATCCAGTTTGTAAGAGTTTATAACGAAATATAAGTATGACACTATCTATGTTTTTATTGGTTGGGTTATTCCAGGATAGCCACCATACAATTTATCACTCCATATCTAGAGGTATCAAACACATCTTATTTGTGATCATTTAACTTAAGCATATTGTACAATAATAAAATAGTAAATTCCAAATTTTACCCCAAGTTTGACATTTTTGACACTAATTACCCCATTTAGAGAGTTTTAATCCTAATTACCCCATTTAGCAAAATTTGTGCCAATCTTTACCCCTTCTAAATTTTTGTGGCATTTTGATCGGTGAGTCCCGGGGCTAGGTACACGTGACATGCCGAATTTTTTAATTATGCAATTATTAAACAAAAAAAATCAAGCAATTAACCACACTAGTGTACCATGTTCAAATGCTTAAAGATAATTTATCACAATAAACTGCTCTTCCTTCGAGTCTAGTAGTACTGACCCCATGAACTCGGAATGTTCTCTCTCATCTATCTATCTATTATATACTAAAAGCAATATAAGAGTGTTTTTCGAGGCACCAGGTTAATCCACATAGGCCTAAAAAATATATTACGTTAATTTATATTTTAATCGTTAAGACTAAAACATAAAAAGTGTTATGTAAAACATTGAACGTGTACACGTGACACGTCAATTGAAAAGGAAACTAGAAACTACCGAAGGGTTACCGTATGTGGAGGTTCCGGCCGGCCGACCTTTTTTTCGACAATCAATACCACGTATATTCATAGAAACAAATATTACATGATAGAGATACATAAACTGACTCCAACGATTACAAAATAAACTCTAAAAGAAATAAGCAAATCTTCGAGGTCTTCAAAACTCTTCCTCTTCCATGACACAATCTTGTAGTCTTCCGAAGTCAGCCGAATAAAACCAAACCATAGACCTGAAAATACCAACGAAGTTTCTCCCATAATTTTAATTTTAGCCGAAATGCCAAGGCTACGTGCACGCGCGTAGCCATTGAAGTAGTCAATCACCATCGGCAAGAGTACCAACACCAGTATGCCAGGAAAAAGTAATCAAACAGCCTGGTCAACATCGCTGGAGAGTCGAGGTTACGAATCACCATTGTCGAGGACATAGCAGCCGGGACAAATATTGCAAGGACAAACCTCCTCGCGGCAACCATGAGAAAAGATCCAAAATCGATCTGGCGAAGCAAGATCTGAAGGCCCATACCTAAAAACTTGTAATCTTCCAGCACCACCATTGACGCCGGGAAGAAAAACTCATCGTCGAACGAAGGACAGTAGATCACTTATTGTAGACAATGTTATCTCCATTGAGGCAGATGCCAAAAAGAAGACGGCGACCAACGTCCTAACCTAATATACTGAAAGCACTACTTTTATTAAAAACTCCACGCATAGATCGGGTTCTCCACTCCTCCCGACACTGGCGAGGCCGTCCGGAGGAGGGCGAACCGATCTATGGAGGAGGCAGAGGTGGAGGCGGCGCTGCTAGGGTTTCTCACGTACGGGAGAAAGAGAAGACCGGTCATGCTAGCATTCCGGGCCGACCTTAGTTAAATACCGATTAGAGCTCTAAAAGGAAAAAATTCACGAGAAAGTGAATGGCTTAGGACTCTTTTTTTGACTAAAACTGTGGGGAAGACCCCCACAGCGTCATTTTCATTATATAATCAGAGGGTTAATAGTATTACAATGGACGTAAGAGGTCAGAAGTAAGTAAAAAAAATAAACAGATTACAATATGTCAAGCCAATTCTGCAGTCCCTCTTTTAGGCTGGGCTTAACCCTATGCCTAATGTCCTCAATGGTAGATCTAAATATGCAGAGGCATTGATTGACATGGTTATATCCCACGGGTACATGATCTCAGCATACCTGGTCCAGCCCAAGGGAGACTCACGACAACTATACGCCGGCCCATGAAGATTTTCGGGTGGCCAAGGCCCATGACGCTTTCGGATCCTTGGAGAGCAAGACTAGAGTAGATAGGAAATTCAAAGGGGTAAAACCCTAGAACCTGTAACCGACTAGGTCTATGCCCGGGACCTGCCTAAGTCTATATAAAGGCTAGGAGGGCACGACCTAGATCTCTCTCTCTCTCTCATACTTTCGCATACACACCTCCACGCCAGATTGCATCTGCGCACCCCTGTAACCTTCGGTTCCACCATAATCAGAGCAGACAAGCAGGAGTAGGATTTTCCCTCCGGGGGCCTGAACCTGGGTAAACCTTGTGTCCCCGTATTGCTTGTTTGCTAACCGTTCCACGATCTCCAGCATCCCCATCTTCTCCAAAACCCAAGTCCATAACAATGGGCATTGATGAGATCAAACCTCATCAATTGGCGCCGTCTGTGGGAATCGGGGACGCTGATTGTGCGATCGTGACGGTTCCAACCCGATCGATCTACAACTCTGCGGCGACGGAGAGTCACCTCCTCTTCGGCGCTTTTGACTTCACCGCCCACTCACCGGCCACCATGAAGGACTTCGACCCCATAGGCGACGGACTCGAAATCCTGTTCGGGAGCTTCTGCTTCCAGGTGGGGCAAACTGGCACCCTCCGCCTCCCTGAGCGGGTGCCCCTACCATCAATCAGGCCCGCTTCATGGACCCCACACCCCGTGCTACGCACAACATCATCAGCAGATGATTCCTACGACAGCAGCAGCTGCAACTCCGATCTGTGCGATCCGCCGTCAGATGAAGGGACCTACGGTTCCGGATCTGAAAGCTGCGGTAGCAGCGGACCAACCTACGAGCGCTACCAATGCGCCGTAGTCATACAGGTTGACGGGGATCAGCAAACACCCAACCCGCCGCCCAACCCACCACCTAACCCGCCAGATCAAAACGGCGGGAATAGAAGAAGCCAGTCTCCCCCACCCGAAGGGGAAAACAACGGCCATGTCATCCGCCTTAGCAAAGAAGGATGGGCCCAGGCACGCAACATCGTGGCAGGCAACATAGTCCTGCCTGCAGACTCCTCCCGGGATCTGCTGATGGCCTACCATCTTCTCCTGATTGAGGAGCACAAGAAGCAGGTCAAGATGCAGGAGGTGCTTGACAAATGCAAGCAAGCAGCCTCAGAGTCCAGCGCGCGACGAGCCACGCTCTCCGTCATGGGCATCGGCTCCAGCTCAAACGGAAACCAAGGCAACAAGCACCGCTCTCGGATGGAGAACATGGATCCCCAGGAGTGTCGTGAGGTGACCCGAACCCTCCACACATCCTTCATGGAGATGGACGCCGACGGGTACGTCATCCCGAAAAAGCCACAGGCTGCGATCATGGCAGCCACTGCGTACCTCGCGGCCCACCCACCTCCGGAAGGGGACCCGAAAAGAGCTATGCACAATTCCGCACTTACCGGACTCGGACTCGTCGGAGCCGCGCTCCACCAGGAAGCTCCAACGGAGCCAAAGAAGAAAGCTCCGGTCAGGTTCGACCGCAGCCCCACCCCTTCATCCGAAGAAGAGGAACATGACCTTCCTCGAAGGAAGAAGAGCTCGCGCCATCACCGCGACTACGACACCAGAGACGCGCTCACACAGCGAAAAATCGACAAAGCGCGAGCTAAGCGCGCATGCTCGTCTGAATCTGAGATGGACAAAGACGAAGGAGAACTCTGCGGAGCCCGGTGCTTCAGCAGACCCGTCCGGCGGACACGGATGCCACGAAATTTCAAGCTTCCTTCGGATACTCCGAAGTTCGACGGCACTCAAGACCCAAAGGCTTGGCTCAGCGACCACTTATCATCCGTCAAACTGCACGGTGGAAACAAAGAGACTGACATGCAATGCCTTCAGCTGCAGCTGACAGGCGCAGCCCGGATCTGGCTCAGCAGCCTATCTTCAGGGTCCATCCGAAGCTGGGATGAGCTAGCTTGCAACTTCATCCGAAACTTCAAGGGCACCAGCAAGAGGCATGCCTCAATCGAAGAGTTGCGAGCCTGCACTCAACGAACGGGCGAATCCATTCGCTCATACATACTACGCTGGTCCAACACCAAGAACTCCGCAGCGCACATCTCCGAAGAGAGGGCCATCGACGCCTTCAGGGACGGCGTCAAGCGCCAAGACTTCAAGGAGGAACTCGGGCACGTCAAGCCCAAGACACTCGACCACCTCATGGACATTGCCAACAGGTGGGCTGACGGCGAAGATTCCATCCACCGAGCACAATCGGAGGAAGAGGATGACTACGGCCGACGACGAGAGCGTCGTAGCAAGAGAAGATTGCGCGTCTACGACGATCGCGACGGACCCAACATGGTCGCGGCCGGCTACGCCGATCGCCACAATGACACCAACCGCAACCGCGGAGGAAACTTCCGCGATGGAGGACGCCCAGCACAGTCGTGGCAGCGCCGCGACCGCGATAACGGACCCTCAGCATACGAAAAACTTTCGGGTCCTTGCACCATCCACTTCTACATCGATAAGTAGGATGGCAAGAAGAAGGCAAGCCACATGCTCAAGGACTGCCGCGAGTTCCAGAAACTCAGCGAAAGCATGGTCCAGATGAGGCAGCAGGCCCCACTTCCTGGATTCAGAAACGCACCCGTGCCAGGTGAGATAGCGCATGGAGCTCCTCCACCGCCACCCGTAGGAGGCCCGAACCAACCAGTCGCACCAGCACAGAACAACGCTGGTAACGGTTATCCCCAGCCGAAAGGAGCACTGATGATCCAGAAGGGACGCCCCACGAATAGGGTGCAGAAGAAAATCACCCGACAGATCAACTTGGCCGTGGCAACTCCACCCGCCATCCCTGAGTACCTCAGCGGATCAGAGTTCTGCATCACGTTCAGTCGTTTGGATCACCCTTGCTAGATCCCTCGCCCAGGTCATGCTGCCCTAGTGCTGGAGGCGCAGATCGGAGGTTTCGAGATGAGCCGCGTCTTCATGGACGGCGGCAGCGGCATCAACCTGATGTTCGCAAGTACTCTAGCAGCAATGCGGATCCCGCAGTGCAGCCTAGAACAGTCAGACACAACGTTTCACGGCATCGTTCCAGGAAAGGGCATATTCCCCCTGGGCAAAATATGGCTCGACGTCATCTTGGGTAAACCAGACAACTTCCGACTCGAGCGACTCGAGTTCGAAGTGGTGGACTGGCCATCACAATACCACGCCATCCTCGGGCGTGTAGCATTCGCAAGGTTCTTGGCTGTCCCACATTACGCGTACCTGTTACTCAAGATGCCAGGACCAAAAGGCATCATCACAATCCACGGGAGCTTCACCCAATCGGACCAATGCGACAGGGATTTCAACAGAATCTCCCAATCATTCGGCATGCAGGAGGAGCTCGTAAGACTCCGCAAGGTGACGGACAATAGGGCACCCCCAGTCGCACAACAAAACGCACCTGACATGTCCTTAGACTCCACCGTCAACACAAAGAAGGTGCAGGTCCATCCGACAGATGCCTCCAAGACGGCGCTGATCGCCAACGACCTCAGCCCCGCATAGGAAAGCGCGCTCGTCGAATTCCTCCGTGAGCGCTGGGAAATCTTCGCCTGGTGTCCTGCGGACATGCCAGGAGTTCCCAGGGAATTCGCTGAGCACGCACTCAACGTCTTTCCAGACACCAAGACTGTCAAGCAGTCCATCCGGAGGCTGTCCGAGCCACGGGCCGAAGCCATCGGGAAAGAAATAAACAGGCTACTCACCGCAGACTTCATCAGGGAGATCAAAGAAAGCGAGTGGCTCGCAAATACAGTGATGGTTCCCAAGAAGGACACGGATATCCTGCGGATGTGCGTGGACTTCACGTAGCTGAACAAGCACTGTCCAAAGGACCACTTCCCTCTTCCTCGGATCGACCAGATCATCGATTCGACCGCAGGATGTGCGAAACTCTCCTTCCTCGACGCCTACTCAGGCTACAACCAGATTCGACTCAAGGTCGAAGATCAAGAGAAAACAGTATTTATTACACCGTTCGGAGTATTCTGCTACAACACAATGCCCTTCGGGCTAAAGAACGCAGGTGCCACATACCAGTGATGCATGCAGGCATGCCTCAAGAACCAGATCGGTCGCAACGTCCAAGTCTATGTCGACGACATAGTCGTCAAAACCAGAGAGGCAAGAATGCTCATCGACGATCTCCGCGAGACGTTCGACAACCTCGATCGCTACAGGATCAAGCTCAACCCTGAAAAGTGCGCCTTCGGCGTCCCATCGGGCCAGCTACTTGGGTACTTCATCTCTCAGCGAGGGATCGAGGCGAACCCGAAGAAAATCAGGGCCATCATGGCAATGGAGAAGCCAAAAAACCTCAAGGGTGTCCAGCAGCTCGCAGGACGAATAGCGGCGCTGAGCAGATTCATCAGCCGCATGGGTGAGAAGGCCCTGCCATTCTACCAGCTGCTACACAAGGCAGATAAATTCGAGTGGATGCCCGAAGCCGACGATGCGTTCGAAAGCCTCAAACGGCTACCCTCCACCTCGCCCGTCTTGGTCATGCCAAAGGAGCGCGAGCCTCTGCTGCTATACATAGCATCCACACACCAGGTGGTCAGCACCGTGCTAGTGGTCGAACGACCCGAAGAAGGCAAGACCCATGGGGTCCAACGACCAATCTACTACCTCAGCGAGGTACTGACGCCAACAAAACAGAGGTACCCTCACTACCAGAAACTCGCCTACGGCGTGTTCATGACGGCTCGACGGCTGAGCCATTACTTCCAGGAGCACCAGGTGATGGTCGTCAACGAAGCACCCCTGAACAGCATCCTGAATAACCCAGAAGCCACAGGACGTGTGGCCCTGTGGGGCATCGAGCTTTCACCACTAGACATCGTCTACGAGAAGCGACTCGCAATCAAGTCTCAAGTCCTCCCGGACTTCCTGGTACATTGGATGGAGCTGCAGCTGCCAGACACCCCATACATGTCGCAGTCATGGACGATGCACTTCGACGGCTCCAAGCGTGAAGCTGGAGCAGGAGCCGGGGTCATACTGACCTCCCCGCAGGGCGACCAGATGAAGTACGTCCTTCGGATGAAATTCCGAGCTTCCAACAACGAGGCCGAATACGAAGCCCTCATCCACGACATGAGGATGGCAAAGATCTACGGCGCCACGCGCCTGGTCATCTACGGTGACTCCAACCTCGTCGTCCAGCAGACGATGAACGAGTGTGACGCACACGCTGAAAACATGATCGCGTACCGAGCACTCTACAACGCACTCGAAGGAGAATTCGGCGGCTGCGAGCTCCGGCACGTTGGAACAGAGAGCAACGAGGAAGCCGACAGACTCGCCAACATCGGCTGCACATGCGCAAAGGTGCCACCGGGTGTGTTCCTCGAACAGATCTGCGTGCCATCCATCAAGCAGAAATTCCCCAAGGGATCACCCGAAGAAGCAGAACACTCGGGGGCTACGCTGCCCGAAGGACACGAAGGACCCGAGAAACTGGACACAGAGGTCGCTATGGTCAACCTGATGCAGGTCATGGCAGTCGAAGAAACCTGGACACGACCGTACCTCCAGTTCTTGATAAATGGAGAACTTCCTGACAGCCCGACGGATGCCCGGCACATATCTCGTCGGTCAAAAGCTTTCACTATCATCAATGGCGAGCTGTACAAGCGCAGTATTACGGGTGTACTAAAAAGGTGCGTCACCATCGGTGACGGTAAAGCCATCCTCCAGGACATCCACGAGGGCATCTGCGGCCATCACGCAGGCAGCCGCTCCCTTGTTTCCAAAGCTCTACGAGCTGGATTCTACTGGCCAACGGCCATGAGTGACGCAAAAGACATCTTCCGAAGATGCAACGGGTGCCAAAGGTTCGCCGACAAACCGCACGCACCCGGGTCAGAGCTCAGACCCATACCTATAGCCTGGCCCTTTGCTCAATGGGGCCTCGACATGATCGGCAAACTGCCAAAGTCTTCGAAAGGGGGGCACGTTTACCTCCTGGTCGCCGTCGATAAATTCACCAAGTGGGTCGAAGCCATGCCGGTTACCAACCAAAAGGGCAAGACCGCCGTCAAATTCTTCGAATCCATTGTCTACAGGTTCGGCGTACCGCACAGCATCATTACCGACAATGGGTCGAACTTCATCTCCAAAGAATTCCAAGACTTCTGCGAAGGCTGATGGGGATATGCCTACCGGGGTATACCCAGCAGGACGTTTCCGACTGGCCCAGGAACTGGCAAGTGGGCCTGCAAGACGGCGACTGGATCAAGGCCCGGTGTGGATCCAAGCGACTGGAAGCTGAAGGCCCAGGCGAGTAGATTGGCCCACCCAGGTTAGGTTAAACGATTACCGAAGCCTTAACTGATTCTGTTGAGATATGTAAACCCTAGGGGAGGTAATTCTATATAAACCTCCCTACAGGGCGTGTAGAAAGACGTTCCATCATACACCCAAGCGACTCGCTGCCTAGCCGCCGAGCTCGCCCTTTGTACCACCATCATAATACAATCTAGAAGGAGTAGGTCTTTACCCTCCGGGGGGCGCACCTGGGTAAAACCATGTGTCTCCGCCCTCATCTCGCACCGCAGATGGCTGGCCGCCCTTGCCCCTCGTTCTACTACTCGCTGCCGATTGCAGCATCTGCCGTGACCATTCCCACGATAGTGGCGCCCACCGTGGGGCCTGGCCGGTCCGGCCGGTGTTCTGCGGCGAGATCCAATCTGCCCATCAACGAGACGGTCGCCACCGGCCGCATGATAGCGATCGGCGAGATGCTCTAGATCTTGTCGAGCAGCTACGTCCCGGCGGCGCGGCCGTCACGCACAGCATGATCCTGCCGGTCGGCACGATCAGCCTCTTCGTCGGCCTCACCGACGTCATCATCTCGGAGGATTCGGCTCGCATCCGCAAGTCACCACCACGTGATCGGCTCTCCGAGAGCCAGGTCCGCACGATCCATCGCCTCGCCTCCGAGTACAACTCGGCTCACAGCAACGTGGCCGAAAACTCCACAGTCGCGGAAGACGCGGCCCTCAACGATGACGCCGACTCGGCGACCCCGGCGTCACTCGCCGGATCCATCACCGCGGCTTCACCCGCGGGCTCCATCACCCAGGTCTCCAACGTGGGAGACTTCGAGGATCCCTCCATCCTTGGGATCTTCGACTTCGACTCTGGGTCGGAAAATTCCGCCGACCTCCGCGATGGGACCGGTCGCCACGCCGCGACCTACATGGCGACCGGCACCGATCCGCCGGAGGACCCCTTCTCCACCCCGATCCCTCCTAACGCCACGGCAATGGAGGTCGAGGAACTCCGCCTGAAGCTGGCGGAGGCAGTCCGCAAGGAATAAGCCGAGCGCAAAAAATTTTGCCTCGACCAGGTGACGGCGCAGGAGCTATCACGCTACCACCAGCAGCGAATCAGGTCGCGCCTGAACCCCACCGTTCAGGGGCGCGCCCTGAACATCGACGACGAAAACGATCCTGCCCGCGCGGCCGAGCGCGCCCTGAAGGAAGCGCCCGGCTCCCGCCAGGGTCGACGGCGATGGGCGTCCCACCTCCACCCAACCGCACACCCCCCAGGGATCAGCCGCGGATAGTAGTCTCCTCACGGGAGCGAGATGCGAACGGCCTCCCACTGTTCTCCACCCCGATGGACAACCTCGTGGCGGGCCGAGCAGCAGCCGACAACATAACGGCCACCGGCGACGGCGCCCTACAGATCCAGTATGTCAGGGCCTTGCTCGCAAAGGCCGTCGAGCAGCAAAATGCAGGCGCCGACTCGTAGGGTCGAGTGTACTCGCGTTCTTCGGGAAGCAGAGCGGCCTCAAGTGGCCGCCCAATGGCGGCAAACACCCTCAACTGCCCGCCACCATAGCCATTGCAGCTCCAACATTGACCCGCGAACGCGGCACTCTCCACCAACGACCCCAGGCCAGCGACCAACTTCGTCGCCGCCAACGGTCAACCCATCGACGCCCGCACCCACATCATCAACAACCAAAGCTGGCGCGCACGCCAGCCCGACGACCTGCGACACACCCTAACCAATCGCCGCGACGGCGAGCCGATGGGGTCGCTAAGTCGACTCGGTCCCAGGTGCTTCGGACCGATGATCCGACGCGAGAAGTACCCGGCGAACTTCAAAGCGCCGAAGGAGATAGAAAAGTACGACCCTTCATAAGACCCCTCCGTGTGGCTCGATACGTACCTCATGGCGATGGGGATCGCGGGCCACACCGACCTGCTAGCCGCCCTCTACCTCCCCTTGATGATGGAGGGGACGTGCAGGCAGTGGATCAACACCCTCCCCCAGGATGGCATCGACTCCTGGGAGGAGATGCGCGACGCCTTCGTCAGGCACTTCGAGGGTTCCTACACCTGCGCCACCACCATCGAGGACCTGGAGCGATGCGTCTAGGGACCCCGCGAGTCGACCCGCAACTGGGTCCAGCGATGGCAAGAACTCTGGTACAATGCGGTCGGCATCCACCCGGACACCGCGATCCATTGCTTCAAGACCTCGTGCCACTACGATCCCTTGGTCGCCAAGATCAAGCGACATTCTCACACACTCGACAACATACCGGACCTCCTCGAGATCGCCAAATGCTACGCGGAGGAAGATCCAAACCAGGAAACCGACGACGAGTCGGGAGGCCAACGCTGCACGAGCGGCAACGACAACAGACGACGGTCCGACCTACGCTACAGCAACACTCGCCTCACTGGCAAACGCCGCAGTGACGGGCGAGTCGACTTCGTCGCCAACGCCGGGCACGCGCAACGCGAGCCCAAGAGCTTTCGCCGCGACGGAGGACAGCGCTGCGACGGCGGCAACTACAAGTCCAAGCCAAGGTTCGACCCCGCGGCCCTCCTTAACCAACCTTGTGCGTTTCATAGCAGGGAAGGCAAACCTGCAACGCACACGACCGCCGACTGCCACACCCTCAGGGAGATCAAGAAGGCACGGCGAGCACGGGAGGACCCTGACAACAACCCGCCAAACAGCGGCAAATTCGGCAACATGGCCGGCTCGCTCCATACCTTCACAGGCTTCAACACGAAGTGCGAGAAGAAGGTCATCACCCGTGCCGTCGCCGTCAACACGATGGCTCAGGTGGACGTTCCCCAGTTCCTCAACTGTTCGGAGCAGCCCATCACCTGGAGCCGCCAGGACCACTCGCCGCGCATCGAGTACCCAGGCCGAGTCGCCCTGGTGGTCAAGCCAAAGGTGGGCGACTACTGGCTCCCCAAGACATTGATGGACGGCGGCAGCTCCATCAACATCCTGTACCTGGACAACTTCAGGCGGCTGCGGCTCCCGCAGTCGATGATCGAGACAACCCACACCACGTTCCACGGCATCGTCCCCGGTCGGAAGGCGTACCCGATCGGCAAGGTCACGCTGCCAGTCACCTTCGGCACACCAGCAAACTTCCGCACCGAGCGGATCGTCTTCGAGCTGGTACCCTTCGACAGCCCCTACCACTGCGTCCTGGGACGCCAGGCGTTCGCCAAGTTCATGGCAGCGCCACACTACGCGTACAACGCGATGAAGCTCCCCGGGCCGTGCGGCGTCATCACCATCAACGGCGACCCCGACATGGCCGCCGAGTGCGAGGCCAAAGGAGCCGAACTCGCCGATGCCGTCATCGCGGCAGAGGCCAACCACGCTGACGAGCTCGCCAAGTACGCGAGCGGGGTGAACAATGACGACCCCACCATACTCAAGAAGCCCAATTCGGAGGGCGCAAACACCTCAGCCTTCGAGGCAACGACGCACACCCGCACCGTCGAGCTGGTCCCAGGCGACTCCAGCCAGACGGTGACGATCGGAACAGGGATGAGCCCAGCGTAGGAAGGCACGCTCATCGAGTTCCTCCGTGAGAACAGGGACATCTTCGCATGGAAGCCCTCCGACATGCCTGGTGTCCCTAGGGAGCTCGCTGAGCACAAACTAAACGCCGACCCCAAAGTGCGACCCGTCAAACAGTCGCTGCGGCCCTTCAATGAAGAGCGCCGCCGAGCCATCGCCGAGGAGGTGCAGCGTCTACTCGCTGCAGGCTTCATCCGGCCAATCAAGTATTCCAAGTGGTTGGCAAACCCAATCCTGGTCGAGAAGAAGAACGGGACCTAGAGGATGTGTATCGACTACACAAACTTGAACAGCGCCTGCCCGAAGGAGCAGTTCGTCCTCCCGCGGATCGACCAAATAATCAACTCCACTGCGGGCTCGGAGTCGCTGTGTTTCCTCGACGCCTACTCTGGGTACAACCAGATCAAAATGGCCGTCGAGGACGAGGAGAAGACGGCGTTCATCACGCCATTCGGAGCCTTCTGCTACACCGCCATGACCTTCGGCCTCAAGAACGCAGGGGCGACCTACCAACGGTGCATGCAGGAGTGCCTCGCGAGCCAAATTGGCCGCAACATCCACGTCTACATTGACGACGTGGTCGTGAAATCCGCTGGCCAGGGCGATCTACTCGCCGACCTAGCGGAAACATTCTCCAACCTGCGGAAGTACAAGATAAAACTCAACCCAAGCAAGTGCACCTTCGGTGTACCAACAGGGCAACTACTAGGGTACGTCGTCTCCAAGCGCGGGATCGAGGCGAACCCCACGAAGATCGACACGATCGCTCGACTCGGAAAACCCGAGTGTCTGTGCGATGTCCAGAAGCTTGCAGGGCGAGTAGCGGCTCTCAGTCGCTTCATCCCCCGCCTGGGCGAAAAGGCAATGCCTCTATACCGCTTGATGCGCAAGAACCCTACTTTCCAGTGGGACAAGGAGGCGGACGACGCACTCCGCGACCTCAAGAAGGTGCTACTCGCAGCACCATTACTCGCCGCCCCCGTCGACAAAGAACCCATGCTGGTCTACGTCGCGGCTTCCGAGCGCGTCGTCAGCGCCGTCATGGTCGTCGAGCGACCAGAGGAAGGAAAGGAACGCCCGGTACAGCGACCGGTGTACTACATCAGCGAAGTCCTCACCGAATCGCGCCAACGATACCCGCAGTACCAGAAACTGGTATACGCGGTCTTCAGAGCACAGCGGCGCCTGCCGCACTACTTCCAGGAGCACCCGATCACGGTCGTCTCCTCAGCACCGTTGCAGGACATCATCCGCAACCGTGAGGCGACTGGGCGAGTCGCCAAGTGGGCCGTCGAAATCGGCGTCCATAATATCAAGTACGAGCCACGAAAAGCGATCAAGTCGCAGGCTCTAGCGGACTTCATCGCCGACTGGGAAGAAGCCCAGCAGCCAGAAAAGCTGCCATACCTCCATTACTGGAGCCTGCACTTCGACGGCTCCAAGAACGCGGACAGCGCAGGAGCAGGGATCGTGCTGACTTCACCGAAGGGCGACAAGCTCCGCTACATCCTCTGCCTCGACTTCACCCCCTGCACCAACAACATGGCCGAGTACGAGGCACTACTCCACGGCATGCGAGCTGCCAAGGAGATGAACGTCAACCGACTATGCTGCTACGGAGACTCCGACCTCGTCGCTGGGCAAGTCGCTGGCACCTGCGACGCCGTCTCCCCCACCATGGCGGCATACCGCCAAGCAGTGGACAAGCTGGGCGGACACTTCGTAGGCTACTCCGTCGAGTGGATTGACAGGCGGAAGAACGAGGAGGCCGACGCACTCTCTCGCAGCGTCTCTCGCATTGGGTCGGCTTGACTCGTACCACCCGCCGGCATCTTCCTCGACACGATCACCAAGCCATCAGCCTCTCCCCCAAGGGAGATCGACATCGGAGTCCCGCTGCAGCCATAGGCAGCCCTGGTCGCACTCGTCACCGAGCCAGATGATTGGACCAAGCCCTACATCGCCTACCTGGAGGTCGGCACCTTGCCGGCAGACGAGACGGACGCCCGGATGATCGCACGCTGATGCAAATCCTTCACCATCATCGACGGCGAGCTCCACAAGCGCAGCGTCACCGGCGTGTTCCAACGATGCGTCCAACCCGCCGAAGGACGCAAGATCCTACACGACATCCACTCCGGCGACTGCGGCCACCACGCCGGCGCCCGCTCTCTAGTCGCCAAGGCCATGTGGCATGGCTTCTACTGGCCCACCGCACACGCCGACGCCGTCGACATTGTCCAGTGGTGCGCCGGCTGCCAGAAGTACGCCAACCAGACGCATGTGCCGAGCTCCGCGCTCAAGACAATCCCCATCACCTGGCCATTCGCCGTGTGGGGTATGGACATGGTAGGCCCCTTCAAAAAGGCTCCCTCTGGCTACACCCACCTCCTGGTCGCGGTCGACAAATTCACAAAGTGGGTGGAGGCCAAACCAGTCCGGAAATGCGACGGGAAGACCGCCACTAAATTCCTACGCGAGCTCATATATCGCTACGGGTTCTCGAACAGCATCATCACGGACAACGGCACCAATTTCGCCAAAGGAGCCATGGCCGAGTTCTGCGAGGAACACCACATCCGACTCGACCTCACGTTAGTCGCCCACCCGGAATCCAACAGCCAGGCGGAACGGGCCAACCAGAGCATCCTCCACGGCCTGAAGCCGCGGCTCCAAGTACCATTCGAGCGCACCGCCGGGTGCTGGGTTGAGGAGCTACCCTCTGTCATCTTGGGAATCCGCACCTCGGTCAACAGGTCAACAGGGTTCACCCCCTTCTTCATGGTGTACGGCGCCGAGGCGGTCATGCCCAACGACCTCGAGCACGACTCGCCACGGGTCGTCCACTACACGGAGGCTGCGAACGAACTCGCCCGCTAGGATGGAGTCGATCAACTTGACGAGGCACGCGACCTCGCTCGATCACGCAACGCCATCTACCAACAAGGACTCCGCCGCTATCACAGCCGGCGGGTGAAAACTCGCACCTTCTAAGAAGGCGACCTGGTGCTGCGCCTCATCCAGGACAAGAAGGGCATGCACAAGCTTTCCCCTCCGTGGGAGGGACCATTCGCCATCGGGCGCGTACTCGGCAACGATGCCTACTACCTCATCGATGTCCGCGGGGACGGCAAACTCGACGTCAAGCGACCGTGGAATGTAAACCTCCTACGGAAGTTCTATTCCTAGAACCCCTCATATGTACCCCCAGTCGCTATGAAATAAAAAAAGAATTGGTTACCGCAAATTGCGCCTCCTCTCCGTGTCTTGTGCCACTAGCACTCGTAATAACAGCGTCAAGCTAACCGCAGAAGTCAACCTTTGGTACAGCGATCGGCACGGCCAAGTAGTGCGCTGCAAGAGCACTGGGTCACCTCAGGTCTTGCAACGTCCACGAAAAACGCCTACCCGGAGCCCCATTGGAGTCGCCTTGCCCGACTGGCTCTACGAGCCAAGACAACTGCCTTCGCTTCTCACAGCGACCATGATCCTCCGCATCCTCAACATAGCGACTCGAAACGGCCAAGTACCACGCTCGGGGACTGACGACCAGTTCAGCGCGAACGGCTAGGGAAAACGCCAAGTATGAGAGCATGTCCAGGACTCGCCATGCGACTGACCCAACGGGCCAGGCAGGAGAGATGCGCTCAAACTAACGCGCCAAGTCCTCACCCACCCTCGAGTCGCGCCTAGAACAACCAAGTACCACGCTCGGGGACTCAGCCACCCGACCTCGTTCGCGCAGGGGAAAACGGTGAAGTATAGAGCGCTCAAGGGAGTCGCCTTGCGATTGGCTCTCCAAGTCCGGGCGAGTCGACCACAATAACAAAACATTTAAAAAACCGCAAAAACATAACAAACGAGGTAAACCCCATAAAAAGGGCGGATGCGCTCGGGGACTCGTTCAACCCTCAATCGAAAAACACACGACAAATCACAAAACAAAATGATATCTCATTAATATCATGTTACAATCGTCACAAATTACAAAATATCCCTAATGGGAGAACTGCTACTAACGCCCCAGGGAAAACTATTCTACTCCGCAGGCTTCGAAGACGACTCGCCAGCACCCTTGCGACTGCGAATGAAGCGCGTGTACGGGTTTGACGGGTACGTCGTCAGCTCACCCGCCATCGCCGCACGGAAGGGTTGCTCGACCTTGAAGTCCCGGTGCTGCGGCTCGGGGTCGTTAGGTGCGACGACCGTATCCTGGTAAGGAAGGATATCGCCCATCGCCCATACGCGCTCGGAGTACACCACGGCACGATCCGTCAACTTGAGCACCTCAGAGATCTCCACCGAGCCAGTTGACGACAGGTAGCCACTCGTCACGTCGTCCAGGTCGAAGTCCTCCGGGAAGTGGGCGAGCCCAAGGCTAAGCGCCGTCGCTGCTCCACGTCGGAATGCCGATCGCATCATAAACTCGACGACCGACGGCGCCTTCTCCAAGTACCGCCACACCTCGACGAGGTCGCTGGGAATTACTTCCGTGGGCGACATCTCCTGGAGGTAGGCCCGGATGCACGTCGCCGACAACGTCGCCTAATCGACGAGCGTGGCCACACATTGCCGCGCGTCAAATGAGCTCGCCTCTTCCGCGCTATCAAGGATGCGACCTACGGATAGAAGATAACAGTGAGTACATCGAGTATTACAAAAAGGCACACGCAACAAGCAGGGGCAGACACACTCACCAATCAAGGGACGGGAGAGATCCGTGATGAAGCTCTGAAGAGAAGTGTAATCATCCTGAAGCCCAGCAACAAGGGCGTCAGAAACTTTACGTTCTTCCGCGGAGGCCGTAACGGCGGCTTTGGCTCGACCATCCGCCGAACTCGCTTCCTCTTTCGCCTCCTTCAGCTCGCGCTCGAGGTCGGCGATCCGCTTCTCAGCAGAGCTCAACGCCGATTGAGCCGCCGCCAACTCACTCGCTAGGACAAGTCCCTGGCGGGCCTCCTCTGCCTTCGCGGCAATTGCCTGAAGCCCCTTATTCGCCTCTTGGACGGTGGCCAGTTCCTTCTCCGCGCGGCGTGTCGCAGCAAGCCGGTCAGCTGACTCACGTTGCAGACCCTGTACACAATTCAAACAGTTAACCAAAGCGGAATCCTAAGTGCCCACCCGCTGAAATTCAGCGAGTGCGCACTCGGGGACTGGCAATCAAAAATCCTAAGCGCCCACCTGCTGAAATTCAGCTAGTGCGCACTCTGGGACTGGCAATCAAAAATCCTAAGCGCCCACCCGCTGAAATTCAGCAAGTGCGCACTCGGGGACTGGACGCGAAAAATAACAACACGACACTAAAAGGATCCGACCGCTGCAACACACAGGCCTAATCCTCGGGGACTGGACATACCTGGATGGCTGCGCCAAGCATTCCATGAAGTTGTATCGCATCCACGGACGCGAGGAGAGCTGGCGTGTGCCCGCGATGCTGCTCGACCTCCGTATCGGCGACCCCAGCTGCATGGCTCGAGGGCGAGGTACCACTCGCTGTAGCCGCTTTGGCCATGAAGCGCGGGAACATTGCGATGGAGGCACCGGCACCAAAGGAGGCCGGCTCGGCTGCCCCAGGCGAGGGAGCACCCTCCTTGGCGGGTAAGGCCGCCTCCGCTACGGGTTCGCTCGGCGCGATCGCCGTGTCGTCGGATACTGTGACGACTTCGTCGCCCTTGGCCTTCTTGGCGCTATCCGCGGGGACGACGACCTCGTCCGCATTCCTCTTCCGGGAGGGATCCTCCTCGCTGACGACGGGTGGCACCTTAGCCACGGACAGATGGCCTATCTTCTTCGCTCCAGTCCTACAAATCGATCGCGTGAGCAAGATAATCCAAGTACAATAAAAGACAAAAGTAGGTGAGCAAACTCACTTGGCGACTGGAATGAAGCGTAGCCCCGTGCGGATGCTGGCCGGCTTCTCCAGCTCGGGGCCCAGTCGGCGATTGAGGCCCATCTCCAGGACATCGCGTGCCCAAGACACAGACGGTTTCTTCGTTGTCAAGGCTGCAGCTGGAGCCTCCGAAACATCTTCGGCGGGAGCACCCTTGGACGGCGAAGCTACCGCGACTGGAGCGGTCCTCGACCCAGAGATTGGGGCAAACGGCGGAGGCATTGAGGCCAGAGGCACCTCGTTCAGGACGGTTGTGGTATCCGGTGCCGTCGCCACCTGTGGGGCTTCGCCCCCGGCCAGGCTGGTGGTGTCAGAGCTGCTTGGCGAGTGAGGCGGAGACGCCTGTTTCGCTGGCTTCGTCTTCTTCTTTGGAGGGGCCTTAACCTCCTTCTCCTTCTTCTTCTTCTTCTTCTTCGATGGAGTAGCCTCGCGACGCGAGGTGTGCTCGGGAAGCTCGTCGTCATCATCGTCATGACGCTCGAGGCTTCTGCTCGCCTCAAGCTCACGTTGCTGCTGCCCGCGCGTTTTCCGGACTAGCGGGGCGACCTCTTCTTCGGATTCGTCGTCGTCGCCACTCCCGTTGCTCTCGATGCCTCCCCTCGTTGGAGGCGATTCGTCTACCTCCCAGACGGACGAACTCGAATTCTCGTCGTCCGCGGGCGGGAGCCACCCTTCAACTACTTGAAATAGCTGCAATAGGCATAAACAACATCAGTATGACCGCGACTGCATTTAACTGCGACTGCGAAGGATGAAAGGATGACTTACCGTTGGGGCGGGATGCTTCGCGGTGTAGGGGGCGACCCCGGCCTTCGCATCGAGGTACGTCGCCTGGGTGATCTTCTTCAACGCCAGGAGGTACTCCTCGAGCTGCCACTCGTCGAGGCAGGACTTCGTCGAGTCCTCCCGGCCCGCGTACTCGTACATATAGTGGTCGCGGCGGGCCAGGGGGACGAGCCGCCGCCCGAGCCAACAGTTGTACAGGTTGATGGGCAGGAGACTCCGCTTCTTCAGACCGCGAATGGTCTGAAGCATTTCGTCCACGACCATTCGCTGGTCTATTGGAAGTTTGCCGACTTGAAGTCGGCGTGGTTCGGGCCGGTCGGCGGAGTATCTTGGGATCGCCACCTCGCCGTCTGGAGTCGCCTCAGTGACGTAGAACCAAGAGTTCTTCCATTGTCTTGCCGCCTTGGCGGGTAGCATCAGATCGAAGAAAGAATCCTTCGATTTCAGCTGGAACGTCAGGCCACTCGCGGCGAGCATTGGGCCACCCGCTTCCTCGCGACTGATCCGCCCGTGGAATAGATCTTGCCACAGGGGGAAGTAGGGCCTGCAGCCCAAATAGCACTCGCAGAACGCCACGAAAATGGCGAGCTGCTCGATGCTGTGCGGGCCCAGGTCCGACGGTTGGATCCCGTAGAAGGCGCAGAAGCGCCGGAAGAAGAGAGATGTTGGGAATCCCATCCCCCGCTCTAGGTGGCTGGTGAAGTAGATGAACTCTCCCTCGCGCGGGTTCAGGGTCACCTCTCCGGCCGCGGGGATGCGCCACCTGCCGGCGCGCAGGATCCCGGCCTCCTCGAAGGACGTCAGTTGCGCCCTCGTACACTTAGATCTACCCCAAGGCTCGGTGGAGGGGGCCATTGGCGGAAGGATTCGTGGGGGGTCGGGAGATTTCGGGTCGGCTGGATCGCGATGCGGAGGAAGGTGAAAGTGCACGCAATCGGAGGAAATGACGAGGAGGTGGTTCTACGATCGCCTGCCATTCCCCTTATATAGCGGTTGTTACCCGCCAAATCAGGGAGCCGTTACTACGCGGTGATTACGCTAAAAGTTACCGTTGGATTACCCCAACGGCTAGTTTGACCACGTTTAATGGTCCAACTTCAGCCACTCGGCTCGCCGACCCGATCACTACGACAGTGACTGAGTGTTTCGCCGACTCGACTCGCCAAAGCTGCGATCAGAATAACTGGTTTCCTCCTTTATTCAGGAGCCCGTCGATGATTCGACTGGATGTCTGCTTTAAAGCCGTATACTCCGACTGCCAACAACCACCTGCGCCCAATCGACGACGGCCTCGGGGACTACTGATGGGGATATGCCTACCGGGGTATACCCAGCAGGACGTTTCCGACTGGCCCAGGAACTGGCGAGTGGGCCTGCAAGACGGCGACTGGATCAAGGCCCGGTGTGGATCCAAGCGACTGGAAGCTGAAGGCCCAGGCGAGTAGATAGGCCCAGTCGGGTTAGGTTAAACGATTACCGAAGCCTTAACTGATTTGGTTGAGATATGTAAACCCTAGGGGAGGTAAGTCTATATAAACCTCCCTATAGGGCGTGTAGAAAGACGTTCCATCGTACACCCAAGCGACTCGCCGCCTAGCCGCCGAGCTCGCCCTTTGTACCACCATCATAATACAATCTAGCAGGAGTAGGTCTTTACCCTCCGGGGGTCCGAACCTGGGTAAAACCCTGTGTCTCCGCCCTCATCTCGCACCGTAGATGGCTGGCCGCCCTTGCCCCTCGTTCTACTACTCGCTGCCGATTGCAGCATCTGCCGTGACCATTCCCACGGCAAAGGCCTCGGGATCAACATCACATACGCCTCAGTGGCTCACCCGCAAACGAATGGGCAGGTAGAAAAGGCCAACGGCCTCATCGGCGCTGGCATCAAGAAGCGCCTCATGAGCCCACTCGAACGAAAGGCCGGAGCCTGGACGAAAGAGCTGCCATCCGTCCTATGGAGTTTCGTACCACGCCAAACAGCTCCACCGGCTACACACCGTTCTTCATGGTGCATGGAGCCGAAGCCGTACTACCAGCCGAAGTACGCCACCAGCCCCCCCCCCCCCGGGCGGTCGTCGTTTACAGCGAAGCCGAATCCACGGCTGCACTCAACGACGCCGTCGACACACTCGACGAGGCAAGAGACGTAGCAGCAGCTCGATCAACGGTGTACCAGCGGAGTCTCCGCAACTACCACAGCTGCCGGCTGCGCCCAAGGTCCTTCGTCGAAGGAGACCTCGTCTTACGACTCAAGCAAGAGCGACCGAAGAAATTTGAGTCACCATGGGAAGGGCCCTACATCATCATCGAAGTCATCCCAGGTGGCGCCTATCGCCTCAAGCACGTGGAGTCTGGAGTCGCATACTCCAACCCATGGAACATCGCACACTTGCGATGATTCTACCCCTAGCTACCTACCCCTTTACTTTCAACAAGGCTTTTCAGCCAAGGCTACTCAGCCGAACAATGTACTTCCCCCATTACGATATAAATAAAGCTAAGTGTCTCGCCCCAAAATTTCATTCGCTATTTGCAACTTTACTTTATGCTACAAACGCACTCGGGGTCTCCCCCATCCTCACGATTTCATCGACCGAGGATCACACGTGTACACCTGAGTAGCTGACAACGTCAGGCAAACGAAAAGGACACGTACACAAACAAAGCACTGCGTGCTCAAACAACACACAAACCTTTATAACAAAGGGCACAACATGCCCAGTCGAAATATACAAAATTTACATCTATCTCTTTTATAGGTACTACCTATTCTGAAGAATAACTTGAGCACGCTGCTCAAACAAATCTACGACCTGTTCGGCATACTGCCTTACAGCCGCATAATGCGGACGCATATCCCACTTGCCACCGTCCGGCCGAAGAGGTGGCCCAGTCGCTACAGCAGACAGGTCTACATCAGGACGATGTAGCCTAACAAGGGATAGCGCAGCCTTCACCCCTGCGACGAGATGCTGCCTCACCAATTCTTGGACACGAGTCACGCTCCGAAATCTAGACAAAAGACCGGACAGGGTTGTTGGCACAGCATCCAGAGGAAACATCACATACAGAACCGATGAGAGCGAAGTCTGCACTTGACGAAGCACCCGCGATACTTGGTGAACGCAATCCTGCACCGTTGCCAGAGCCATGGCACGGTCGCGATCCATCCAGAAGAACCCGCCAGCTTCCATGTCCTGTTGAGTCAAACAATTGACCTGAACAGCAACACACTCTTTCTCCTCCCTCAGAGCAAGGTTAGCACCTGCGATACTCGCACAAAAGTAAGAAGCACGCCAAGCATACGCATCCGAAGAACCAAGTTGCAGCTCGAAATAAAGAACAACTTACATTGCAGCTGCTCAGACAGTCGAAGCAGTTCCGCCATCAAATACCACCCCCTGGCTGCACCGCGATCTGCCTTGGACTTCCAAACATCGGCGTGACCACGCACCCCAAGCAACTCCTTCTCAAGACTACGAACACGGTCTCGAAGAAAAGCAAGTTGTGATGAATCATCCAAAGATGGTCGCAGCCGCGCTGCAGGCGAGGTGTCAATGGGATCAACACCCGAAGGAACCTAGAGCAGCGGGAAAGAAAAGGACATAAACACTCAGGAAGCGAAGAACACAACTCAGCAAAATTCATCAGGACGATAAACGCCACTACGTGGCACAGGGATTTTGTTTCCTCGACATAATTACAGCAAAAGAAAATTACAAACTATCCTACAGCTACAGCGCCTAAGACGCGGCGCCCTAAGTCGCCTCGGAGCCGGATTGCCTCGCTTTGGCTTCCCCTGCTGCCGTAGCGCGTACTAGGCCAGCAGATCAATCAACTTGGGCCCATATCGCTTGCAGCGCGTAGAATAGGTAGCGAAGGCTACCTCGGATCCATCCGCGGTCATCGGCATCCGGGAGGTGATCTGGGGAAGGTCCAGCTCCGCTCCAGCCGCCAAGGCCATCGCTAGCCCGACGGACGGACCGATGCCCTTCTGTTTGCGCTTGTACGCCACAGGCGCTTCGGCTGACAATGCCTCCGCCAAGGCGTCAACATCATCAAGAGCCGCGCCCTTGGGGACAAGCTCCTTGTAGAAGCGGCCAAGGACCTCCTTGGCCTTGGCAAGTGAGCTGACGACGGTGCTGCAGCGATCTTCGACCGCTGCAGTAGCATCATCTAGAGCACTCCCGTGCTCCAGAGCGCTACGGTCAAACTCGATGCCTGCGGCATCTGAGACAATAAAGAAAAGGAATGAAGAAAGCACCAAGAAGAAAGACAAGAAAAGGAATAGGGGCAAAAGAAGATACTCACCCGAAACAGCCTTGGCAGCAGCCATGAGCTTGCCAGCCACTTCTCTTTCACGCGCAGCCGCAGCAGTGGCAAGCTGCTCCTCGCAGTCCGTGGCCTCCTGCTGTAGGCGCTCCTTAGCCTCGGGCGCAGTAGCCAGCTCCAACTCAAGGCGCTCCTTCGCACCAACGGCGACCTCGGCCTTCTTCTCCGCTTGACCAAGGCTCTTTTTGAGAGCATCGATCTCACGAAGGGAGGTGTTATGCTCCTCTGCATCCAAAAAGTACAGGTGTCAGATAACAAGACAAGAGTACACAAAGAAGCAAACATCAAAGGCAGAATGATACCTTGAAGCTGTTTGAGGCTGGCCTCCAGCACCAGGTGCTCCTGCACCAGTCGCTTGGCATCCTGCACAAAAGGCTGCAGGAAGAAGACCTACCAGTTAGAAAAAGGACTCGGGGGCTACGCCCAACAGAGAAGAATAGCAGCAAAACACACACACGAAAACGCTCGGGGGCTCCCCCTGAGACTCGTAGAACAAAACAAGAAAACTCTTGTACAGATGCTCGGGGGCTCCCCCCGTGGCAGGAGACAGAAATACTTACATGATCCGATGGCGACGTCGAAGGTCCGCCAGCAAAATTCTGAGGCACAACCACCTGAATCTCCTGCGGAGGAGGGTTTGGAGCAGCGCCCTCAGAAGTTGCCACCGTCTGAGGAGGAGGAGACGCGACTTTCGACTCCCCCATCATCTTCCGAGCACCGTCGCTAGAGGAGTCATTGGAAGAGTGCCTGCACACGAACAAATTAGTACAAGAACAAAGGAAAAAGAAACGAAAACGCAGTGCAGAGGAAACTTACGAGTCGAGTTCGCTCAGGTTGAAGACAGGAGGGGTCCTCCGGACCCTCTTCTCCTCTTTCTTCTCTTCCTTTTTCTCTTCCTTCTTTTCTTCCTTCTTCCGCTTCGCTGGCGGGTGCGGCGCTACAGCCCGCACGGGAAGAGCAGGAATAGGGGAGGAAGAGCCTCCGAGCCCATCACTATGGCGCTCAAGACACAGAGGATTCCTAGGAGTCAGAGGAGTCGAAGCATCCGAAGACTCGCTGGAGCTCCGCGATCGTTTGCGAGTGTGGTCCTCGCTCGACTCATTGGCCTCTTCAGCCGGAGATCGTGCCGACGGCAGCTCAGACATGGAATCCACCACATCATTATCCGGAGCATCCGGAAAGATTTCAGGCAATGGTGGCACCATGCCCGGCACCTTGAAGCTCTGCATAAAAGAAGAGACGTTGTTAGCAACAAGAGAAAATAAACATGCAGCCAACAAAAGCGCTACGCGCACGAATCTACACCTGTGGAACAGGAAGCGAAGAAGAAAACGGAGGATTCAGCGACTTCCCCGGGATATCCTCTCCAGCCTTGAACTTCAACAGCGTGCGAAGGGCCCTGTCGAGATCTCCCTGGGAGAGCTTCTTGGCCGAAACTCGCGTTGGATCACGGCGCCCAGCATAAAGAAACACCAGGTGCGCCCTAGCCTGGAGGGGCTGCACCCGATGCTCGAGAAACGTGCGGATGATATCCACACCGTTCACTTCTTTCTCCGGAATCAACTGGAGATCCTCCACCCGACGGTAGAGGGCCTCTATCTCCGCTACCTCGCCGTCCAAGATCTGGTTTTTCCAGGACCTCTTCGGCTCGATTATTTGGGAGGGGTCGAAAGGAGCAAGACCAAAATCTGCCCAGCCACTGTGGAATCGCGAATGTAAAACCATCGCCTCCGCCAATACTGGACAGATTCGGACATGGAAAAAGAAAAGAAAAGAATATTGGCCTTGAGGGAGATGATGCAACCCCCAATGGGATACACACCATCCGAATCAGACTGCCTCTTCACGGAATAGAGTTTCCGGAAGAGGCCAAAGTGAGGCTCAATGCCGAGCCAGCACTCGCAGAGGGTGATAAAACAAGCAATGTGAAGAAGAGAATTGGGGGAAAGATGATGCAGTTGGATGTCATAGACAAAGAGCAGCCCACGAAGGAATTCATGGACTGGGAAGGAAAACCTGCGAATAACGAAGGCAAGGAACATAACTCGATACCCAGCGGGGGGACGGGGGATTACCTCGTTGCCTGGGAGTTTGACGACCTCCCTATCCTGCGGGATCAAGCCCCGCTCGTGAAGCCTGCGGAGGTCACTCTCCCGTGTCTCTGATCGCCGCCAACCACCGTCGGTGACACGGGTAGCGGTGGCTCCTTTTTCCCCCCGGCGACGCTGGTACCAGCCGCAGATGATGACTTCTTCGTTTTCCCCATCGCGGTGCGGCGGCGCCGGCGGTGAGAGCGCAGAAGGGAAGAAGGAAATGTGCAAGGATATTCCAGCGTGCAGCAAGAACTCTTAGAGCACAAGGAGGCAGTGAAAACAAGAATAGATGCGGTGAAAACAAACTGCAGCTTTCCCCAACGATTTTAACAACGAAGACGACGAATGACAACCGTCCATCGAGAAGACCTAACGCCAACGGCAGATCTGGCCATACACGTGTCAGCATCACAACGAACCGTCGTTAACACGCCTTCCACTATGCACGAAAATCGAGGCGACGCCGTAATTATCTCCACGCCGCGCGTGACCGGTCAATTCAAGGTCAGTCAGTGGGACCTACGTTCGTCCAGTCAAGTCATCTCTGGCGCAGCAGACGCTTGAGGTCATCGATCGTCAGCACTGAAGTCATCAAAAGCTACACTAGCAACAGCTACAATTTTTTCGGTTTCAAAGCTAAGAGTACTCACTCGAATCTACGATTCGACCAATTACTCGGGGGCTACTCCTATCAGGAGCACTGGCCGCGCACCCGAAAGATGCATAGAAGCAAACTGTTACTTCGAGTCCTTCGTCGAGTCTACGACTCCACTATGGACTCGGGGGCTACTCCCATAGGGAGGACGGATTTAATCATCCGAAAATTTTTGTGTCCTACAGACTTACAACTAAACAACGTGTGAATTAAAGTCTCCGCTCGAGTCTACGACTCGAACAGACACTCGGGGGCTACTCCCATAGGGAGCGCTGGTCGCGTACCCTATGAATTTTTCGACTGTGATCCTTCGGATCAGCATGCAAAAACTTTTCGGCAACTCTGCCCCAACTAAACGTTAAGTGAGCAAAGTCCTCCTTGACCACCCGAAAACACCTCCGCGGTGATAAAAATTCGGATGCTGTGTCTACGACACAAAGATAAGACCTACAGATATCATCTGATGGCCTAGCAACGCACACGACTGCGCTCTGCTAGTAAAAACCCGTGCTAACAGGTGCGATGAAAAATCCCGACGGACGCGTTGGGTACATCAATTAAAATTCACTGGAATTCCACTCCTGTAAGTCCTCCGCGGCCTGAATCGAATTACGCCAACATATGTTCCGGGTTCAAGTTGAGGGACTCTAACCTGAAGAAGATCGTGTTGTTTCGTCCTAAGAAAGTTAACTGACCCTGATCCGTCGGGTGAGTCAGGCACACGCATCAACAATCCCTACACACGAACTATTGAAATACATAGTTGCACCTGAAAGATTGCAGAGTTATTAGCTGAATCTACGATTCGACTGAACACTCGGGGGCTACTGACATGGTTATACCCCACGGGTACATAATCTCAGCATACCTGGTCCAGCCCAAGGGATGCCCACGGCAACTATACGCCGGCCCATGAAGATTTTCGGGTGGCCAAGGCCCATGACGCTTTCGGATCCTTGGAGAGCAAGACTAGAGTAGATAGGAAATTCAAAGGGGTAAAACCCTAGAACCTGTAACCGACTAGGTCTATGCCCAGGACCTGCCTAAGTCTATATAAAGGCTAGGAGGGCATGACCTAGATCTCTCTCTCTCATACTTTCGCATACACACCTCCTTGCCAGATTGCATCTGCGCACCCCTGTAACCTTCGGTTCCACCATAATCAGAGCAGACAAGCAGGAGTAGGGTTTTCCCTTCAGGGACCTGAACCTGGGTAAACCTTGTGTCCCCATGTTGCTTGTTTGCTAACCGTTCCACGATCTCCAGCATCCCCATCTTCTCCAAAACCCAAGTCCATAACAATGGGCATTGATGAGATCAAACCTCGTCATTGATCAAGACTAATTTTCTCATTGTCAAAGATAATGTTGTTCCTGTGGATCCAAATGCTCCAGCATGCACTGATCATAGTGATAATGAAGTAAGGATTGGTGGATCTGTCTTTGGCGTCAAGCATCATCTCAATCACTTCCATGTCAGTGTTCCATTCCTGGCCAATTTTCCACCAAATATTCTGGCTGAAATCACATGAGAAGAATAAGTGTTGTAGTGTTTCAGTAGTATACTCATCACACAGTACACATGCATTAGATTCGACATGGAAGTTTTTCCTTTTCATTAAATCCCTGATATTGAGCATGTCCTAAATCAGTAACCAGAAGAAGAACTTATGTTTGGAAAGACATAGAGATTTCCATGTCCATTTAAAAGGATCAGGGGCATCAGGCATCTTGTTGAGGGTAGTGTATAATTTCTTGGTTGAGTACTTCTCATTCCCCCAAGGGAATTTCCATTGATCAGGGAGATTGTTATCAACCATGTTGTCCAATATCCTCTGTAGTTCTTCTAATTGGTTGTTGGCAATGTTAGACAGGGGGAGATTAAAAAGGTTATATAGCTGATCATTACTGGAATCCTTAGCTTTGTATAGTGTGATCATCTTGTTCTTAGCAAAGGAGTATAGCTCAGGATATATGTCTGCCAGTGTGTTGTTGTGCCACTTATCCTTCCACAATATCATAGTATTTCCCTTACCAGCAGATACAGTAGTTAATTTATTGAAATCTTCCTAGTATTTTAGACAACTTTTCCACCAGAAGGAGCCTCTTTTATTTTAATTGCATGGAGCTGAACCATTCTGATAATATGCCTTCCATAACAAATTTACCCAGGGGATGTCATGGCAATTATAGAATTTAAATATGTTCTTGATAAGTAATGCCTTGTTTTGCTCTCTGAGATTTAATATTCCAAGCCCACATGCATCCTTGGTTTGACAGCATTTCTCCCACTGTACTAGAAATTTACCATGCTTATCAATATCCTTACCATGCCATAGGAAGGTTCTTGTGGATTTTTCTATATGGTCAATATGAGTGAAATGCATTCTGATGGCACACATAATAAAATTAGGCATAGCATCAATAACTGATTTTATCACAACTAGTCTGGAGCAGTGTGACATTAGATTAGATAATCCAGCCAGCCTTCTATCAATTTTGCTAACCATTGGGGTGAGGTCCTCCACTTTGGGCCTAGTAGTCCCCATTGGTAATCCCAGATAAGTGAATGGCATAGATTCAGTCTTGCATCCAAATAGATCAGCTAATTCTTGGCATCTGCTCTGGGTGATATTGATGGGTACCATGGATGACTTGTGGAAGTTCACTTTTAATCCAGTGGATTTGGTGAAATTGTGTAGAATTTATTTTAGAGAATTTAGCTGAGTAGAGCTAGCAGGCATGATAAGCAAAGTGTCATCTGCATATTGGAACATAGGGTAGATTTGACCATGAGATTCATTAATGGGCAGGGATATGATATCATTTTGCCATGCATAATTAATGATAATCTGCAAAAGTTCAGCAGTGGCCACAAATAATAGGGGGATAATGGGTCACCCTGTCTAACACTCCTTTTGCAGATAATCTTTTTCCCTGGAACACCATTCAGGATGATGGAAGTAGATGCACTTGTAAGGATCTTCAGGATCCATGATCTGAATTTTTCACCAAATCCAAGGTGTTTTAGCATGGTCATGATAGCCTTGTACTCCACCATGTCAAAAGCCTTTTCAAAGTCAAGTTTTAGTATAACAATCTCTTTTTTGGATTTATGGCAGATGTGAAGATACTCAAATGCCCATGCAAGGCAGTCTTGGATTGTCCTTGACTTGATAACTCCATATTGATTTTGATGAATTATTGGGATAATTTCCTTCTGTACTCTGTTTGCAATTAATTTGGTAAGTATTTTTAGTGCCATACTTACCAGAGATATAGGCCTAAAATCAGCTGGCTTTTCTAGATTAGCAACTTTTGGGATGAGTGTAATATATGCAGTGTTGATGCTCTGAATATCTAGGTTTCCAGCATAAAAGTTATGAAAGAAATTATAGAATTGATGCTTCATGATATTCCAGTGTTTCTTCATGAATAATCCATTAAATCCATCTGGTCCTGGAGATTTGTCATTGGGCATATGTTTGATGACTTCATCAGTTTCCTCATTGGTGAATGGCACTTCAATCATGCTTAGATCATTAGGAGTCATTATTTGGTGCAGGTCAAACACCATTTCAGTTTCTTCTGATTTTCCCAACCTATTTCTGAATGATGTCCATAATAAGGCAACTTTTTCTTCATGGCCAAAGAATTCAACACCTTGTTCACATTTCAGTGACTTGATATAGTTATGTCTGTAATTTCTAGTAGCAACAGCATGAAAGAATTTTGTGTTCTCATTCCCCAACTTTGCCCATCTAATATTGGCTCTCTTCCTCCAATATATTCTTTTGGCTTCAAGCATTTTTCCTGAGATTAACTTTGAGAATTTTTCTGAAGTTCTTTTCAGTATTAGACAGTGGTCTCTGTTCCTCCAGTCCATCCATCATAGCTAGAACATAATTGTTGTTGTCAATAATGATAGATAGCTTGGACAGATTTTTGCTCCATGTTTTTATAGAGTGTCTCATTGTTTTGAACCTAGTAGCAATATCCTGTGCATCATTCTTATAGACAGATCGATTAATCCATGATTGTTCCACAATTTCATTGAATCCTATTATTAATCAACTACGAGAGGGAGCATGCTATTGATTGAAGCCTTCTGGTCATGAGAGGGAGACAAAATTCATTGGACATGACATATGGTTTTCCGGAACCAACACAACTCACGTCGTGTAACATTCAGGTTTAATCTTCTTCATAGTTGATTAATAATTAGGTTATTACTATCTATTTTTTATTCTGCACTATAATTTAAGATGCATGTGGATGGAATTTCTATCTATCAACACAAAAACAATCAAAAAGATGGGGACAAGCGACACACAATAGAAGGATAAAATGAAATAAATATGTCTAGAAGTGATGACGCATGTCGTCTCTCAAAGCCGTAATGGTCTATTTCATTCGTATCAGGATTCATCTGAGCAGACACAAGTCTAATAGGATACAACTATCATCCAAAGAAAAAAGGAATGTCCAAACCATGGATAATCCGTTGATGCACCAGCGGTTCGACAAAAACGTTCGACGGCGCGACATCACGGTACGATGTTGGTGTCTTGGTGAAGCCCGTCCAAGAACCAGAAGAACAAGGTTGGATAATCCTACTAATTAGTTTGCCTCAACTATCTATTTCTAAGAAACAATTGTTGTTCTGTGCGACCGATGGCCACGCTCAAAGTATCACATGAATTCTTCGGCTCATCGACTTTCTATTGAACTCATTCATGGGTAGTTGTTTAAGCATGAAAACATTGACGTCGTTAGCCGCGGTGCCATGTATCAAATTCTGCTCGATGTTAGAAGTTGGAGCAGAAGCTAGCCAATGACCATCGTACACTTTGTTTATTAACACCAGTTATCTTGTGCACAAATGTAGTATGATTACTGTTTGTTTTAAAAGAAGGTATGTCACATACATGTATTGACCTTATTGCAATTTAAGACGTGAACCTACCGCGGAAACAGATGCGAGGAAGACTCAACCTGTGCAAGATAATCCAAATAATTATTACCATTATTGACAAAAGCTTTGTATATAATTATAGAAATGAAATAGTATTGTTTGTCACAATATATATGCTTGGGAAAACATGCGGTGCATGATTCTTTTGTGCCAGTAATACTTTTAAACTACGGGTAACTTTATAGTCCAACTAAACTAGAATGTATATTTCTGATATATGTAATTAACAAGATTTTAATAATTCTTCAATATATAATTTTTATTTGTGAAACATGTATGTCCAAAAGATTACCTACTAACAGTTTAGAAAGAATAATATTTATTAGAAAACAATTTAATTTGGTGAATATAAGGACCATTTTGGATCCTATTTTACTAATTAATATGTTCCAAATTAATTGACTCAACGTAGTCTAGATAGGATGTGTTTTGGTATCTAGATACATGTGTATCAAAGTTGAATCAATTAATATGGATAGGAGTGTAAATTATATCATAAATAATCTTATAATTTTATAGAAACTTGGTCAATCTTATTTCACCAATAAACCCACTTTGATATTTTTTTTCAAAATATAGGTTTCACGTATAATGTGACTATACCATGAAAAATCAATTCTCATTCACTTTCACTAAATTTTAAAAAAAATGAACGTGCATTTGCGAGGAACTAAGTCGGATACAGAAGAGAATATGTTAGTGTACCTTTCTTTTTTGTGCAAACAAGGGTAGATTGTATGTTATTGCTTCAGTGTATACAATGGTAGTTAGTGATAGTATACATACATTTATATATGTAATCATGCATAAAAAATCATCTGTTAAATTTTAAACTTATAATTCCTTTATTATGATGGAAACAAATTAAGGAAATTATTTTTGAACAAGGGTGCAATTACCTCTTGCACGGGGTAGAGATGATAAACATCAACGGACATTTTATTTGTTGAAGGAATGTAAGTGCTCATTGTTATGACCATGGGGATCTATCAAGGGGAAATAGAGAAAGAACACTAATAAATAAATAAATAAGTTGTCGAACTATGAATTACTTCTTCATATCCTAGAAAAGGGATGAACAATTAAAGATGTTTCCTCCACATTTTTTTAGAAAATAGGTTGCTCATAAAAAATAGTATTATTACATTTCTTCTAAAAAGTTTCATTGCTTTCTATTATTTCTTACCACTGTATGTATATCTATGTTTCAAATGCCCTATATTCTTCAATGAAAAAGGTAATTGGGAGGAAGCAAATAGATATATAAGATTGAGAATAAATATTTATTGTTTTTTATGTACAAAAGTTGATGCCCTCGCATTTGCGAGGGCCACCATGCTAGTTTATTCTAATTCTGACATGAAGGACAGACCGTGTCTTCCCTTAAAAAATAACAAATGGTGTCTTGCTTAAACCAACCAAACCCTAAGCTATGTCTAACTGAATGCAAGTCCTGATCAGTTGATCTGTTAAGCAAAAGCCGATAACTCATTTCTTATTCAAACCGCAACAAGCAAACCCAAACGCAGAGTTGCTTAAACACCATAGTAGATTTATGTGCGCCGGTTCGAACGACTGTACCACGCACGGTAGCATCTTGGTCAACAAGGCCAGCATTGTCGTCGTCGCGTGAAGCATGGCCAGCCAAGCAGGTTATCATCGTTCACTGCATGCATCCTGTTGGTAGTATATAGCAGCGGAAGCTCTTTGCAATCAGTGATTCGACGGGCATGGGGTAAAAAATTTAGAAGGGGTAAAGATTATCAAAACTATTACTAAATGAGGTAATTAGGATGAAAACTTGCTAAACTGGGTAATTAGCATCAAAAATGTCAAACTAGAGGATAAAAACTGGAATTTACTCATAATAAAACCTATCAAATTTAAGCATGTTGGACGCCCAACGAGTGGAGGTGCTCTTACTAGTGACGGGACTATAGCCTTTCACAATGAGGTGTCTTTTAGCTTGTTATCCTAGATAGTGGTGTATCTTAAAAAACAATTGAGACAATGAATCGTATCTTAAGAGTTGTATCTATATTTAATAATTTTGAATACATGCATACATGTGATTGGGCCAACCATGTATTTTGCCTATTATACCATACAAAGGTTGTATCTAAACTAAGATACAACCGCACATTCTCTCTTTATTAAGTATGGTGCCACATAAACAATTTGGCTATGATATCATGCTAAGAAACGTCCATTAGAAAAAACTAAAAAATCTAATGACCGTTAGCGACGATGGAGGGCCCCATCACCGATATCTTGTCACAGGAAACCCGTTACTATTGACGTGCACAAATGTGTCACACGTAGTATGCAATACTGACAACGCAATCGATTATCGCCCGTCGACGGTAGTTGCCCCAGCTGGCAACCGCGGCTCAACATCAACATTCTAGGGGCACGCAAATAATGCTTACATAACCGAATACACACCGAATTTTATTCATATTTTCTGAAATTTACAAATACTATCTAAGATTCTTTTAAAAGCCAAAGTGAGTTTTCGCTAAATTTCAATAATCTGACGATTTTTTGTCAAAGCATGCCAATGTGTGAATAGTTTTGAAGATCTTCTCACCACTAAGGCAACCCTAAAAATGCGTCAACCAGGTTTATCGTTCGAGAGATACATTTTTTGAATTTCAAGAATTGAGAAAATCGATGATGATATCATTATTTGCAAGTATAAGAGAGATGGATGGGATGGTAGGACTACTATGCTGCTTAGTCCGGTCCTTTGAAAAAAAAGAAGGGTGATAAGAGGAGATAAAATATCAATTACTCCCTCCATTTTAAAATATAAGATATTTTAGATTTATAAAGCAAATGTATCTAGACTACTTGTAGTATATAGGTTCACTAAGGTTTGGAATAAATCTAGACACTAAAACAAGTCTAGATACATTTTCTTTATAAACCTAAAACATCTTATATTTTGAAAACAGAGTGAGTACATGTCCACCCAAAAATGAATCGAGTCATGGCACCGACACATCCATATATATATCGAGCCCAGCCCACGGGCTGGCTTTTGTTAGCCCACCGACCAAAGAGGAGATACACAAACTTTCGAACTGAAAGCAAGCGAAGTGTGCATTCCTAACTACTACTACCATAATGTGCATCCGCTCAAAAAAAAAAGTGCATGGCAGTTCAAGTGGGGATGATCATGCATGGTCATCATCATCAATTCATCACTACTATTATTGTCTAGCTTGGGACCAAACGAAACCACCAGTAGTTAGCAGCTAAGAAATGACAAAAGTGTAGTGGAGTATTTCCAAGCCATTCCAACACCAAGAGAAAGAGAGTGACCAACTGACCACACGAGTCACCAATCATGATCTACGCAGATTAATCAGCATACAGAAAGAATCACAAAGTTATGAAAAGAAGTACTCCCTCCCTTTAAAAATATAAGATGTTTTAGGTTTGTGAAGGAGATGTATCTAGACATGTTTTAGTGTATATAGGTTCAAATGAATCTACACACTAAAAGGTGTCTAGATACATCTCATTCACAAACCTAAAACATCTTATATTTCCAAACGGAGGGAGTACATGCATACTCCAGTGTCTTGGACGAAACATATTTATTTCTCTCATTTAAATTATGTTTTTTTTCCTTGTCTGATAGAGAGTGACCTAATTAAAAAAGAATCAAACTGGACCCAACCCAACCCATGCAAGTCGTCCATGTCCCATGTGGTGGGTTTTGCCTTTGGGCCTACTCATTATTCGCTTTCGCTTCCTGCTAGTACCTCATTACAATTCACATCAACATCATCCCCCAACAACAGAAAAACAATATTTTCTCAAAAGAAATTAACACTAAATATATCGGTAATTAACACATGATTTTGTACTTTATGATCTGCATTATGAGCCCTTATTTAGGATAGCATATAGCACAATCCAGCCTAATTAATCTGGTCGATCACACCATCAGAGAAGTGACGAGAAAGAAACAAGTGTAGGGTAGCAGGCACAATGTAGCGCTGGATGTCCCAACAACGATATCATCCAAGAAAGCACATTATATTCGCTCCAAGATGAGCTAGCTAGCAAGCGCATTATGTACACAAAAGGCCAGGCCAGCAACGACAGCATCGGACCGCATATAACAAATATATATAAATATATATATAACGAAATGAATCAGCAGCAGCAGCAACATTGCATTGGCTAGGTCAAACCAGCAGACAAGCATAAAGACAATCATCTTCCTTTCTTTCATTCCTCCTAGGCCTGCATTGTGTGTATGCGTAGATTCTTTTCTCCCACACCACGGAGTCAAGTACAGATGGAGCTAGCGGTGACAATGTGCTAATTAATCAACATTGTTTGGTCTCATCAAAAGGAAAAAAAGAAGAGTGCTAATGTTGGAACAATGAACAATGTAGTATGTAATTTAGCAATCGACCGATCGCGGATGAAGAGATTGCTGTTAATTAAGCAGTAAAAATAAAAAAGAATATAATCCATTCACCCCAAAAAATGCATCTAGCTAGGACTAGCTGCTAGAAGTCATGTACCAAATGCTGGTATGGCCTATTGTATGGAAGTATGGTGTGTGTGTGTGAGAGAGAGAGGGGGGGAGGTGAGGGGGGAGAGGTTGAGACTGACATGTCGCTTACTCCTTCCATCCATTCCATTCCATGGTGGTTGGCTTTTCTTTCTAGTTGGGCTGGGCGGTGGCGGTGCTAGTATCTTCTTCTTTTTTTTTTGTTTCTTTTCTTGGTACTGTGAGGAGTAGAAGCGGCGAAGGAGCTCTCCCTTTTCGCGTGCTCTTCCTTCCCATCCCTGGCATTGCCCTTTCTTGGTTTGATCTTGGAAGAATGGTATCTGTCAGGAACCGAAGGGCGCCCGGTGAGGTGTCCCTTTCCGCCGCCGGCCCTGAGGCCTTGCACCGTGCTTATTGCTCCCGCCGGCCTCCGCCTCACTGTCGCCGCCGACAGCATCGTCGGCATTGGCGGTGGGCGCCGCCTCGTGGCCATGCCTCTTGGTGTCCACCAACTGCATGCGTGGCGCGGAGGCGAAACGGATTAAACGTGAGCGAACAGAACGAACGGCATTGCCGGTCCGGCATTGGCATTGTTGTGCCGAAAAGAATGAATGAATATATATATGAGTAAAAGAAAGGAAGAGATTACGCAATTCAAGGCGCAATCTTTCGCAGAAAAGAAAAAAAAAAGTTGGGAGGTTAGGTGTACCTTGCATCCGAGGGAGCAGAAGCGGAACGGGTCGAGCAGCGCGCGGCCGCAGATCTCGCAGTTGTATGGCGAGGCGGCCGCCTTCCCCGCCGCGGCGCCGGCCCCGCGCGGCTGCGGGCGCTCGTTGAGGAAGAGGACCCTGGCGCTGTTGATGACGTAGGTCTGGACGCCAGCGGTGTCTAGGACGTCGTCCACCTCCGTGACGCGCACCACGTCGTGGTAGGACGAGCGCCGTATCTGCGCCCAATGCCGGCCAAGAAACAGGGGAAGGAACCATCAAAACGCGACCTTTTGAATCGAGGATAGCAGAGACGAGGAGAGGAAAAAGAAAGAAATGATTGCAGGGCATGGCAGGGGCAGGGCATTGTGACCTGGATGACCCTGTGTGCCGCGTGGCGGTGTGAGCGGCAGTAGTAGCAGAATGCGGCGGGCGTTGCGCGGCAGTCGATGCAGAACATGTTGCACTCGTTGCGCGGGGAGCCCGGATGCGCGGCGCAGGCGAGGAAGAAGCGGGTTCCCAGGAGCGCCTCCAGCCAGCCGGGCACGCCGCCCGTCGTCGACCCCGACCCCGCCGCGGCCGCCGCGGCCTCCTCCTGGGAGGACGCCGACGGCGCCACCCGCCGCATCATCATGCTCGCCGCCGATCCGGCGCCGGGGAAATGCCGCAATGCCGCGCTTCTCTTTCCTTCTCGGGAGAATGGGAAGGGGGGCGGCGGAAAGGCGGAGAGGGGGAGAAGAAGGAGAAGAAGTAGCGGCGTTTGGTGTTTGGTTTGGTGGCTTCTCTCTGTCCCCGTCTCCCTTGGGTGGAGTTGGGTTTCTCTCTTCCGTTCCTTGGGCGGCGTGTTAATTGTTGCGCGTTGCCTTCTCCGCTTGATGGTCACGTGCGGCGCGGCCGCTTGATTGCTCCCCCTCCCCTCCTCCTGCGCTGCGCGGCTGTGCCGGCGAGACGCTCAAAGTAACTGAAGCCAACCGTCCGTCCGTCCGTCGAGAAAGAAAGAAAGAAAAAGGCAGAAAAAAAAGGCAGAAATTTCTCCACGGAGATCACACTCACCGATGTGGATTCTTCTTCTGAGTCCAGTACTACTAGTAGGGTAGTAGGAGTAGGAAGGAGTACACGCACGCGTGTCCATGATTGAGGAGGGCCGTCTGATCATGACTGGGCAGCGAAGATCCCGATGCATGTTCGACCGATGGTCACACGCACTGCCACCTTTTTGCAGCACCTGAATTTCCATCCCTTCCGGTGGCAGCATTGCAGCGACAGACAGACGGGGGAATTGCAGTCGGTGTTGGCCTGCTTTGCTGTTGCTGGCCAGGTGTACAAAGCTGCTTTGATCTTGCCGTAAAGCTACCTAGCTAGCGGTTTCGTCCATATATTCAGCTTAAGGAAAGTGGCTCGCATTCAGGGACGATTTATTGGGTTTCTTTCTAAGAACATCTCCACTCGAGACCGATCCCAAGGCGAATTTTAGGCTTAGACAACGAAAATTGGTCCAGTCATGTTCCTAGGACCCCGGTTTCATTCGGATTCGGGCCAACTATGGTCCGGAGTTTTCAGGCCATTCGCAGCATCCCGGGAATGCCTTGAAAACGTCGGACAAAGCGAGGGCGTGGGCAGCTCTGTCGGCGACTGAAGGCCGAACTCCCGCCCTTTTTTTCTTCCCCTCCCACCTTTCTTCCCCATTCTCCCCGACTCTACGGCGAGGCCGACACGCACAACCTGTTCGGCGCAATATCGGCCGAGTCGTACATGCATGACATCATGGCCCAAGGCTCCGCGTCCGCCGGCAACCCCTCCTTCTTCACTCAAGAACCGTCCTAGGCCGATACCGAACACGGCATCGAGTCTCAGGATTTCGCCGAAGGACAGGCCGAGCAAACGCAGACCAAACTGACGCAGGCCAAGGACGCCAAGGTGGATGCCGGAGTTCCGGCGGAAAGCAAGGCGAAGAGGTGCAAGAGTAAGCCGGGCACATCGGCGCCGAAGCCACGGATCAAGTGGACGGTGTCTGAAGACCTTTGCCTTGCCGACGCCTAGAAATCGGTAAGTATGGATCCCATCACCGGTGCCAACCAGAACTCCAAAAACTACTGAAAGCGCGTGAAGCTAGCGTTCGACGAGCGTAGCCTTTGTGTCCCGAAATATAACAAAATTCATATGGATCGAGGGGAGAAGGCAATGACCAACCATTGGGAGCTCATCTAGCAGGCGTGTAGCAAGTGGCACAGCTGTATGGAGAAGGTCGAATGCACACATGTCGGCGATGAAAACATGGACAACAAGGTACTTCGTGAACACTAGCCGAAGGTATGACAAGCTCAAGCATATACTGACACATTTTGTGTTGCATTTGCAGCTCCTTCGTGCACTCGGTTTGTACCGGGACGACATGAAGTCGGAGTTTAAGTTTCACCATGTGTTCACCGAGATCGAGCACTGCGAGAAATGGGCGGACACGCGCGACCCTCGCCAAGACCAAGGAAGCTTGAAATTGCGTGGCATATCTTTGTTCGCCGAACAGATCTGCTGAAGCATCGAGCTCCACAGAGTTCTCCTTCATCTTCATCCATCTCGGACTCGGACGAGCATGCGCGTTTGGCTCGCGCTTTGTCGATTTTGCGCTGTGTAAGCGCGTCTCTGGCGTCGTAGTCGCGTTTATGGCGATGCGAGCTCTTCTTCCTTCGAGGAAGGTCGTGCTCCTCTTCCTCTTCGGATGAAGGGGTGGGGCTACGGTCGCGCCTGACCGGAGCTTTCTTCTTCGGCTCCGCAGGAGCGTCTTCATGGAGCGCAGCTCCGACGAGTCCGAGTCCGGTGAGTGCGGACTTATGCATGGCTCTTTTCGGGTCCCCCTCCGGAGGTTGGTGGGCCGCGAGATACGCGATGGCTGCCAGGATCGTAGCTTGTGCTGTCTTTGGGATGATGTTGCCGTCGGCATCCATATCCATGAACGACGTGTGGAGAGTTCGGGTCACATCACGACGTTCCTTGGGATCCATGTTCTCCACCCGCGAGCGATGCTTGTTTCCCTGGTTTCCATTCGTGCTAGAGCCGGGTGCCATGGCGGAGAGCGCAGCTCGTCGCGCGCTGGACTCGGAGGCTGCTTGCTTGCGTTTATCAAGCGTCTCCTGCATCTTGACTTGCTTCTTGTGCTCCTCGATGAGGAGGTAGTGGTACGCCATCAGTAGGTCACGTGGTGCATCCATAGGCAGGACTATGTCGCCCGCGACGGCACGGCGTGCCTGGACCCATCCTTCTTTTCTAAGTTGGATGACGTGGCCATTGTTTTCCCCTTCGGGTGGGGGGGACTGGCTTCTTCTGTTCCCGCCGTTTCCGCCGTTTTCGTCCTGCGGGTTGGGGTTCGTGTTGGGCGGCGGGTTAGGCGTTTGTTGATCCTGGATGACCGCGGCGCATAGGTAGCGCTCGTAGATCGGTTCACTGCTGCCGCAGCTTTCAGATCCGGAACCGTAGGTCCCTTCATCCGAAGGTAGATCGCACAGATCGGAGTTGCAGCCGCTGCTGCTGTAGAACTCATCTGTCGATGGTGACGTGCGTAGCACAGGGTGTGGAGCCCACGAGGCGGGCCTGATTGATGGCACGGGCACCCGCTCAGGAAGGCGGAGGGTGCCAATTTGTCCCACCTAGAAGCAGAAGCTTCCGAACAAAATCTCGAGTCCGTCGCCTACGGGTTCGAAATCTTTCATGGTGGCCGGCGAGTGGGCGGTGAAGTCGAAGGTCCCGAAGAGGAGGTGATTCTCCGTCGCCGCGGAGTTGTAGATCGATCGGGTTGGGACCGTCACGATCGCACAATCAGCAGCCCTGATTCCCACAGACGGCGCCAATTGACGAGGTTTAATCTCATCAATGCCCATTGTTATGGACTTGGGTTTTGGAGAAGATGGGGATGCTGGAGATCGTGGCACGGTTAACAGACAAGCAACCAGGGGACACGAGATTTACCCAGGTTCAGGCCCCTGGAGGGAAAACCCTACTCATGCTTGTCTGCTCTTGATTACGGCGGAACCGAAGGTTACAGGGTGCGCAGATTCGATCTGGCGTGGAGGTGCGTGCGAAAGTATGAGTCGAGAGATCTAGGACGTGCCCTCCTGGCCTTTATATAGACTTAGGCAGGTCCCGGGCATAGTCCTAGTCGGTTACAGGTTCTAGGGTTTTACCCCTTTGAATTTCCTATCTATGCTAGTCTTGCCCTCCAAGGATCCGAAGGCGTCATGGGCCTTGGCCACCCGAAAATCTTCATGGGCCAGCGTATATCCGCTGTGGGCCCTCCTTGGGCTGGACCAGGTATGCCGAAGTCACGTACCCGTAGGGTATAACCATGTCACCTGCTGCCGGCGAAGGAAGGCCGGAGATGGGCCAGAAGAAGACGAAGATGCTCAAAGCCGCATGACCTCCCGCCGAGCGCCTCTAGGAATCCATCGAGAAGTGCATCGCCGACACGAAGGCACATGCCGAGAAAAGGGCGGAGAAGACCGACGAGAGGTGGGCGCAGCTGCTCCAGAACCAAGGCCAAAAGATCGACCTCCTCAAGGCCAACTACGCCGCCAAGAAGAGGAACACCGATCTCTAGTTCCTCATGGGTGGCGAGGACATGTCGGCGATGAGTTCGCCGGTCAAGACCTGGTACATGGCGCTCCGCAATGCCATCCTCCAGGAGGACAACGCCGAGATCATGCCAGCTCCTGCGCCGAACGCCACTGCTACGCTGAGCTCTGCTTCCACCTCCTTCAACCAGTCGGCGTCCGCCGGCGAGACACCCAACTCCGCCGCATCGTCCATGCCAGAGGAGCCCATCCGTGTCGACGACTGATCGCCGAGCTTTTTATCTTGTTCTGTAATAATTTGTCACCGAACTTGTTAGGCATACTTCTGTCGAACACGTTTGGCCGAGTTTTCGCCGGCGGGAACGATAAAATTCAAATATTTCGCAATTTTTGCTTCGCCCGGTAACACGGTCTAGAAACGTGAATGAAGAACTTGACGTTTCCAAGACAAAAATTTGTTTCATCCGGCCATAGTTAGGTCCGGATTTCGGCCTGAAAACGTCCAAGGAGTGAGGATGCTTTAAGAAAATCACATTCCACATGCAGGGCTAGGATGACTTTCCGCTTTCTTCTCCGTGCAATGTTCAGCAAGCATTGCCGCATTGCCCCTACTCGACGCATATGTCCGTCCGGCCCGATGAGACGGAAGAAGCCTATTGCTTCCAAGCAAGCGGAACCCAGCTTGCCGAATTTGCTCATCCCTCACGCCCCTGCCTGCCTAGCTAGCTTCTAGCCAGCCAGCCAGCTCGTTTGCTTCGCCTAGCTAGCTAGCTCCCTTTCGCGCTGGCTCCACGGCAAGTTGCGCGCGGCCGGCAAGAATTTCTTTAATTTATTTTTTCCCCTTTTCTTCTCTTCCGGTACACGGCCGGATCGGTGTAAGTACGTTTCTGATCCGGGGCGACATTAAATCGCAAAAGTTAATCGACGACGCGAGGCGAGGCGTGTGCGTAAAATAGAATTGGGTAATCATGACCGTAAGATCCTCCGAGGGTCCGAGAATGAAGGCCGGCGGTAATGACAACCGTCCGATCGAATTAACGCCATTTCTGGCCGCTGCGCCGGTCGTCATGATGACCCGTACTCGTGTATGCATTGCTGACTGTACGTGTACGCTTGTAGTATATGTGCACAGCGCAGCGCACAACGCACAAGCAGGGAAGCAAAAAAGGACCACATCGCATCTGTATGTGACTGGCCGGCTGCTAGACACCAAGGGAAGCCCCATCCATCCACCACATCTTCTCTTTAATTATCCACCAAAAGGGACCGAGGAAGCTTCACTGCACTTGAGCAGACTTTTGATCCATGCACACATGACGAACAAGGTAGGTGTCACTATACTACTAAAAAGACAAAAAAAAAAGGTAAAGGTTTTATTATAACTTCTTTTGTGAAGGCTAGAAGCCATACGATTAACCGAGTATGAGCCTTACAGGAATAGCTCACAACAAGGCCCAAGAGGAATTCATGCCGCCTACACAAGCCATGGACCCGCCTGAATCTATTGGTTGGAAAATTATGCAACAATGTCACGATTTATTCCAGAATATTAAACACCAACTGCTAACATGTGAAACTCAAACATACTAAATGTATAAATCAACATGAAGAGTAACATTGCAAACTCTATAACAGCCATAGTAAGCAATATATAGGAATACGGCGCACGAACTAATCCTTTGTAGATGGAGTGGCTGTTGATGCAGAGATTGCGAATACCAGACAGTGTTGAAGATGAAGAACAAAAGGTCCCACAGAATGCATAGGAAAAATCCTAGATGACGAACTTGAGCAGCCACGCGGAGCATTTCTCAAAAACCTTATTCATTCTCTCCCTTGTAGGATCACAAAGACGGTGCATGTCGACGCTTGGGTTGGCATCGACTACGATGGTTGTGCAAGCAGAGAGAGAGATGACAAAACCCTAGATTAGTTTTGGTGTGTGTGTGTGTGTGTGTGTGTGTGTGTGTGGTGGAAGCCCTTCGATCCTTTATATAGAGCAGCTCGGGAAAAGAAAGTACAACGTGGGCCAAGTCCATGTCACCACGCTCGGATTGGTTAAAGATATCCCACGAGGACGTGGGGTCTCCACGTAATGTCCATGATTTATGGACTTGGGTTTTCGGGAAGGAGGTGTGCGTTGGAGACTTCGTCGACAAATAGACAAACAATGGGGATGCGAGTTTACCCACGTTCAGGCTCCCAGAGGGAAAACCCTACTCTGTCTTGTCTGTTCTTGATTCAATAGATGAAGGTTACAAGTCGCTGAGATGGTTGTGTTTTACACAGATTAGATCTGGCGTGTTAACGATGAGAGTTTTGGTGCCCTCCTCGGCGGCCCCTCCTAGCCCTTATATGGGGAGGCTAGGTATCGGGTACAGTCTCAGTCTTTTACAAATTGGAGTCTATCTCTAAGCTTTCCTAGTTTAGAAGCTTCTTCTTGCTTGTCACGCCAGGAGCCGATGTCACTATGGGCTTCGTGTCACCCGAATCTTCATGGGCTTCAGGGATCTTAGCAGATCATCATGTGGGCCTCTAGCTAGGCCCAACCAGATAGCCCAAGGGTGAGTGCCCATTGGGATTACCCATATCGGTAGCCTCGGACGGTCCAACCAAATTGTTGATTTGGATGGAGACTTAGAATTTATGAGTCTTGCATTGTGCAGTCTTAGTCGATAGTTATATAAGGTGCGTGCACTGACCCGAAAGTTTATCAGGCTAGCAAGAGATGCTTATTTTGTAATATTGCTTATTTTGTAATGATTCATAGGGATGCTGGTTAACATGTCTGGTGCTCTTGACGGATCGGGACCAATTAATTTCTCGACAGAAAAAATAACGCCACATATTCATATTTAAGTCCTCATACTCGAATCCGGTATAAACTGGTGTAATTTGTCTTATGCCCCAGAGGCCTTACTGAGCTGAATTCCAATTGGTAATTATGCACCCAACGCGTCCGTCGAGATTTTCTTCATGTCGTAGACATGGTATTTAACTGATAGAGCGCAGCAGATGCGGTTGCCAGGCCAGTAGATTAGATCTATAGGTCTAATCTTTACGACGCATTTTCATCATCCAGACATGTTCTCGCAGCGGATGCGATCTGGGCAGCCGAGGAGATGCTATATTTTGTCTCGGTGTAGGTATAAGGTGCCTAATGGGCGGAGTCACCGGATGTTCAGTTGCTGCATGCACGGAGTCGACATTATGGACATAGTCAACACAATGGACAAGGCTATACCTTTTGTTTTTTATAGGGTGCTCGACCAACGCTCCTATGGGAGTATCCCCAATCGTTTGGTGATGTAGCATACAGTCGAAGTCAATAAATTTTCCCTAATATTAAGACTGACCTAGAAGTACATCAGGTTAGTGTCTCCTTGTAGTTTTGGATGACCATCATGTTGGAGATATGCCCTAGTGGCAATAATAAAAGTAGTTATTATTATATATTTGTGTTTATGATAAATGTTTACATTCATGCTATAATAGTATTAACTGGAAACATTAATACTTATGTGATTTGTAAACTAATTAAAGTCCCTAGTAAAACCTCTTTATAATACTAGCTTGTTGGTTAATAGATGATCACGGTTTCTGGATCATGAACATTGAGATGTTATTAACAATAAGATCATACCATTAGGAGAATGGTGTGATGGACTTACTCCTATAGATGAGCGTAGCATAAAGATCAAGTCATTTCAGTAGTTCGTTTGCTATAAGCTTTCTGATACATAGTAACCTAATTCCTTTGACCATGAGATCATGCTAATCACCATCATAGGAAGGATGCTTTGATGACAAAACACCACACCGTAACTGGGTGGTTATAAAGGTGGCATTGAGTATTCAGAAAGTATGTGTTGATGCACATGGATCAAGAATGAGATTTGTCCATCGATATGACAGATAGATATATTCTGGGCCCTCTTGGTGGAATGTCATCCAATTAGCTTGCAAGCATGTGACTAGCTTACAAGGGATCACATATCATGGGAACGAGAAAAGAATACTTATCGGTAACGAGGTTGAACTAGGTATGTAGAGATACCGACGATCAGACCTCGGATAAGTAAAATATCGCGAGACAAAGGGAAATTGGTATCGTATGTAAATGGTTCATTCGATCACGAAGTAATCGTAGAAATATGTGGGAGCCATATGAATTTCTAGATTCATCTATTGGTTATTGATCAGAGAAGTGTCTCGGTCTTGTCCGCATAATTCACGAACCGTAGGGAGACACACTTAAGGATTCGATGTTGTTTAGTATATATGGAATGTAAGTAGGGAGAACGAATGTTGTTCGGAGTCTCGGATGGGATCCGGGATATCACGAGGAGATCTAGAATGGTCCGGAGAATAAGATTCATATAAGGAAAGTCCAATTCCGGAGTTCGGGAATGATTCCGGTGTTTTCACCGGAATGATCTAGAAGGGTCTAGAAGGTTCGCCGGACCGAAAGGGTAAGGGTGCATGAATGTGTCATTACTAAGTGGAATGGTTGCATCATGTCCTAGGTCAAAGGGCTATGCAAATAAAGAGTAAAATCAAACTGCGAAATTGAAAGTCAAAAGGAAAGTTTGAAAAGTCAAACTGGGACAATGTTTCCTAGTGGAGGAAGAAGAGAATCTTTCTCTCCCTTCACCACAAGCCTAGTAAGAGAGGGAGTTGGGGAAGGATTCAAACTCCCCTCTCCCAAGCTGCCCCTCCCTCTCATAAATAGAGGGGCGAGGGCTGCCTCCACACAACACCACCACCACCCAAGCACTACTAGGAAACTAGCTATAGATAGACAGACCTTCTATGGCGCATGGTTCTCACCATGCGCCACAAAAGATGTCCAGTGACGCATCTCTCCTGTGGCGCATGGAAATTGGCAATGCGTCACAAAGTGAGGTGGGACGCATACCAGGCCTTGGTCTATGAAACATATGTGGCGCATATAACCAGATGCACCACAGAATCATCAGGTAGGACCCACAGCAGGCAGGCTTTGACCATGCTCTGACCAACCATCTGTGGCGCATATGGTTATATGCGCCACATAAGTTTATATCTTCTGTGGCGTATATTACCATATGCGCCACAGAAAAAGGATGTGGGCCCCACAGTCTGGCCACCTATGACCAAGCTTATGTGGCGCATATGTAGATATGCGCCATAGAAGATCAACTTCTGTGGCGCATATCTACAATATGCACCACAGAATGGTGCGTGCTACTCAGAATATGTTGAGAATTTCTAGTACATTTTCCTCTTGCTTTTCCCAACTAAACAAGGACCCGTGGCATAAGTAGAATACTAGACAATCTACTAGATAGACGGTGGCATACATTATTGCAAATGCACATGCTAAGCATATCCCTTGAACAACAAAACAACAATGGCATACATCATTGCAAATGCACAAACTACAAAAAACATTGCAAATTCCTACACAGAGCTGGGGGCGATGGCGGTGGAAGATGCCAGACCTCCTTGTTCACGCGCGCCTGCAGCCTGCGGACGTGCTCCTCCATGGACATGTTGGTGTCGAGCACCAGCCTCCATCCGATTGGTTCCGCCATGCACGCCCTCTCCTCCGGGGACGCGAGCACGGTGTACAACCTCATGGCCTTGTTGTAGAGGGCCTCGTGCCGTAGCCTGGCCTCCTCCTCGATTAGGTTGACCTCCGAACCCCGCGGCGGCTGAATCCGAGCAATGCCCCTCAACCTCGCCCCTCCACTGCGAGTAGGCTGCAGGGAACGCGAGCGGGTTGTACTCTCTAGCGAGTCTTCTGACGAGTTGTGGGAAGAAGACATCAGGGGAAGGGACGATGCTTTTGATAGGGAGTGTGGTATATATATAGGGGTGTCATTAAAGCAGCTAGCTGCCACCTTTAATTTTGTGCAGATCTGGACGCAGAGTTCTGTGACGCATATGGCCTATATGCGCCATAGAAGTTCTATCTTCTGTGGCGCATATCACCCATATGCGCCACAGAACCCTGAGTCTAGATCTGCTTTTGACCGGGCTCTGACCGACCATATGTGGGCCCACAGTCTAGCCACCTATGGCCAAGGTTCTGTGGCGCATATGGGCGATATGCGCCACCGAAGATTGAACTTCTGTGGCGCATATCATCCATATGCGCCATATGGGCGATATGCTCCACAGAAGATTGAACTTCTGTGGCGCATATCATCCATATGTGCCACAGAACCTTGCGTCCAGATACAAAAAGGTGGCAGCTTTGCACCCCTCTATCTATCACCATCCATTTCACACCCTTCTTCCCCCTCCTCCCAGCTCGTCTTCCTCCTCTCTCCCACCCCATTGTGCCCATAATTTTCTACATTTTGTTGTATTTAAACCTACTATAGTTGGTAGATTGGTTAGGGAAAGCCTTTCTCCAACTAGTAGATCTAAAACCAACTTACTTTTCTCCTCCACGTCTTTATTTGTGTACCATTATCTATCCATAGATCTATTGGACCACACTTGAAAGGATACAGATGTCGCCTAGAGGGGAGTGAATAGGCAATTAAAACTTTTCCGAGAGTGGCTCGACAAAGGCGGAATTAAACTAGCGTTTACTTTGTCAAGCACAACCTAGAACAACTAGGGTTCACCTATGTGCACCTACAACTTATGCTAAGCAAGACAAACAACTATGTGATAGCAAGATATATACTTCAAGCACGAAGGCTATCACTAAGTAGAGTGCATAAGTAAGAGCTCGGGTATAGAGATAACCGAGGCACGCGAGGACGACGATATTTTACCGAGTTCCTCCCAACATGGAGTAAGTCTCGTTTGGAGATGGGGTGGTATCTAACCACCTACGCCACAAAAGGCCTCCCTTATTCTTCGGTGAATCTCACCCCAACGGGATCGATCCACACTTCCACTATCGGTGCACTTGTCGGTGGCAAACCGGAACCTCTCACAAGGTTGGGACACTTCTCCACAACTTAATTGGAGGCTCCCAACAAACGCCACCAAGGCCACAACCTGCAACACCAACAAACCATCTAGGGTTCCAAGAACCCAAGAGTAAAAAGCTTCTCAACTTTCACTCACCAAATCCTCTAAGGAGAACTCAAACCAATGCACCAAATGAAAGAGGCAAGAACACCACAAAGATGCTCCAATCCCTCACTCTCAAGTTCCAACAAAGCTACTAAATATATTGGTGGAACAAGAGAGGAAGAACACAAAGAGGGACAACAAATCCCCCAAAATCTAGATCCCAAAGATACACTCACAAAGAGATGTTTTGGTTTGGTCAAAATGTGGATTTAGATCTCCTCTCTCTTCCACTCAAATATGGGCAAGAGTCATTGGAGGGGAAGAGATTAATCAAGCTAGAGAGAATAAGAACAATGGGCAAAGCTTGGGAAAAATAGAGGAAGAAGAAGCAGTCAAAACGCTAAAAGGGGAAGGCTATTTAAAGGATAGGGCAAATTCTGCCCGTTGGGGCGTTTTCCAGAACGGACCGGTAGTACCGGATTGGACCGGTACTACCGGACCCGATCAGCAACATCACAACAGCACATGCGAGCAAGGGCATGGCGGCAGCATGGGCCAGAGCAGATTGAGCGGGGCCAGCAGGCGTTGCACGCGCAAGCAGGCCGCCGTAGTAGCAGGCGCGCGCTTGCGTGAGGCCCAGCAGCAAGCGAGCAAAGCAGCAGCCAGTCAACACAGGCGTAGGCACCACGGGAAAAACTGCGTGCGCGTGCGAGCGAGTGGGGACAGGCGGGCGGGCGCGGAAGGCGAAGTGAGCGAGCGCGCGCGGGGTCAACGCAGACGGCTGCGCGCGAGCGTGCGCGTGATGAGCTGGTGCAGCGGCGGCAGCGGAGTGGACATATGGGCTGGCGTGGCACAGTGGCCTGGAGCTGGGCCGGTACTACCGGCCCATCCGAGCGGTAGTACCGGGCTGAACCGGTAGCATCGGAAGGCCCAACCGGGCAGGGCAGAAGATAGAGGGAGGCGCTCAGGGGTGGACGGTAGTACCGGCCCGCCTGGGCGGTACAACCGCTCGGCCCTGAGAGCAGATACCTTTTCATTTTCTTTTTCAAATTAAATACGCAGATATTCAAACAACTATAACTTTTAATTGGTAACTCCGATCGACCCGATTCCAGTTGCGTTGAAAATATTGGTTATCACAAAGTGAGAATGTATCAAGTATAATAATGTGAGATACTTCACTTGGTGAAAACTGGAAAACCGCATAGATCAAAATCGCAACAAGATATAAAATAGTGATCTGATTTTGATGAACAAGAGCTTGTTATGGAGATTACCACAAGATCTATATCCTCACATGGATAAGACCAAACAACAACCAAATACGATGATGAAAGTATGCAAAGGTTTGAGCTCTCTCCGAACAATGTGACCGAGTTACTCATTCGAGAGCCCCTCTTGATAGTACGGTTATCTATCCTAAACCCGGTCTCCTACTAACAATATGAGGCCGGCAAAAGGGAAAACCTATCAAGATTATACCTTTGCCTTGAGCATTCCACTTGAGCTCGATGTAGACGAACTTGACCTTCTCAAGATGGAACGCCTTTCTTGATTCCTCATCATCGATCCATGATCACAAAGGATGGCAAGCATCAAACATGAGATCTTCTATAGATGGCACATTTTGAGCTTGCATAACATATCTTCTTTGCATTTCATCGACCTTGAAGTCAACACATGCTCCAAGCGATTGCAACGGACAATTCCTATGAGTATAACTTAATACACACATTAGTCCATAAAGATTGTCATTAATTACCAAAACCACACATGGGGGCCCACATGTTCTTTCAACACTCTCTCACATCGCGCTCTCAACTCAGTATTCAATCTACCCAGTGAGTTATTGTCCATGAATATGCATGTTTTGTAGGTGTAAAGCTTGTCGTGCGGGCTGTGTGTACATGCGATGCATGGCGCCAGGATGATGTTTGTGCATGAAGCTTGTGTGGTGCATGAATGTTTGCATGGGAAGAAGTTTCTTGCTGTTGCTTGACTGCCCCGGTGTGGTGGATGGATGTTTGCCGAAATGTTGATTCATTTCCATTTCAGCAAATTTTTGCACCACCCATATGTCCTAATTTTAGGAAAGGTCATGTCGAATTTTTCCGGCGACCATGCATGTGTGTTTGTGTGTGTGCATACGGTCTGGTTTCTAATTAACCTACTCTGTCTTTTGCTCTATGCATGCATACCATGCAGGCAACCATGGTCGTTAGGATGAGCGAAGGTCGAGTTACTAGGTATAAGAAAGATGTGAAGGCGGACATGATTCAGAACAACAAGACCCAGATAAGATGTCCATGTCAAACATGCAAACTCCAGCGCTGGATCGACCCAGATTCTAGACAATTGGAGGATCACCTGCTCAGGCGCAGTTTCATGCGTGATGACTTCGATGAGGAGCCAACAGTAAATGACGGTGGTCATCATGAAGACGTGGGCGGGTGAGAAGACGAAGAGTCTCCCGGCGAGCATGGGCATGATGACAAAGAATATACCGGCGGGCATGATCATCATGACGAAGAAGGAGATATCGACGGGCATGACCATCATGAATAAGGAGAAGAAGAGAACACCTAGACGCTTCTAACATCGGTGTTAAGGGACCCTCATGTTCAGGAACTACTTCTCAAGGATACGAGCAACGCCAAAGCTGCAGCTAGAGAGAAAGCCAAGCTGGCACAAATGGAGATAGATGGGATGACTCCATTGTATCCTGGGTGTCGGCCCGAGGATACACGCCTAAGTGTAACGCTTCAGGCTCTAGAGATGAAGGCAGAACACAAATGGACCGACATGAGCTTCAATGCTAACATGGAATTCTGGCATGATCTTCTTCCTAACGGAACACATTGCCAACAAGTATAGAGGAGGCCAAGAAAATCGTGTGTCCTCTCGACCTACCGCATGTTAAATACCACGCATGCATCAATGATTGCGCACTTTATCATAACGAGTACGCGGAGAGAACCACATGTACGGTGTGCAGCCATGGACGGTACAAGAGAGGGAACAAGAAAGTTCCTCCAAAAGTGGTATGGTACTTTCCTATCACTCCCCGTCTACAGAGATATTTCTTAGATCCTAAGGAATCAAAGCTAATGCAATGGCACGCGGAAAGGGAGAAACCCGAAGATGATCCAGAGAAGGGAAAGATCCTAACACACCCTTCATACGCTATCTAGTGGAATGCATTGGACATCGAGTTCAAAGAGTTCGGGGGCAATGCAAGGAACGCTAGGCTGGGTATGAGCACCGATGGACTCAATCCTTTTGGCAACTAGAGTAGAACACATAGCACCTGGCCCGTGTTTGTATGTCCGTACAACATCCCCTCGTGGCTCTGCACAAAGCAAAGGTACTTGCACATGAGAATTCTTATTCAGGGGCCAAAACAACAAGGTATCGATAGGCATCTTTATCTCGGGCTGTTGAAAGAGGAGTTAGCCATGTTGTGGGAGACGCCAGCCCATACGTGGGACGCCTACACTAAAGAATATTTCCCTCTGAGAGCCGCGTTGCTCACGACGGCGCAGGACTATCCTGGTTACGCATATGTATCGGCCCAGGTGAACCACGGACGCAATGCATGTGTCAAGTGCATGGATAAGACCCCGCATCTCCAGCTACCCAAGGATCTCGGGTCTTGGAAAATCCTGTTCCAAGGGACTCGAAAGTGGCTTCACATGGATCACCCGTGGAGAAAACACGGTGACCTGTTCAATGGTAAATACTAGCTCGAAAGAGCCCCGTGTACGAGGAGCGGTGAACAAATCGAGGAGCTTCTAAATAATTGGGAAGAGTGCCCTACGCCAGGAAAGAAGCGACCAAGGACAAAGCCACTTATGGGTGTATGGAAAGCGAGGTATGTTTTCTGGGACCTGCCGTACTGGAAGGTCCTCCACATGCCCCATAGCCTCGATGTAATTCACATCACGAAGAACGTTACCGAGAGTCTGCTTGGCACTTTGCTCAACATGCCGGAGAGGACCAAGGATGGGCCGAAAGCAAGAAACTACCTCAAATTGCTTGGCATCAAGAAGGAGCTTCAATACCCTGATAGTGATGATGATGATCAGACGGAAGGGACTCAGGGTCGCCACAAAAGGGTTAAGAAGAATGAGGTGGTTGTGCTTCGCGCTGCCTGCTTCACTCTGTGTCAGGAGGAGATCGAGCAGTTTTTCAGGTGCCTCCGAGGAGTCAAAGTTCCTCACGGTTACTCGAGAAAGATAAGCAGATATCTCGACGTAGCGAAGAAGAGGTTCAGCGGTATGAAGTCCCACGACTGTCATGTGATGATGACACAGATACTTCCAATTGCCATACATGGGATAATGGACGAGCACGTCCGTGAGACGTTGTTTGGCTTGTGCAACTTTTTCGACGTCATCTCTAGGAAGTCAATCGGCATGAAGCAGCTCGACAGGCTACATGAAGAGATCATGGTGATACTATGCGAGCTCGAGATTTACTTCCCGCCCGCATTCTTCGACATCATGTTGCATCTGATTGTCCATGTTGTGGATGACATCATCCAGCTCGGGCCAACATTCCTGCACAAAATGATGCCGTTTGAAAGGCTGAACAGTGTCATCAAAGGGTTCGTTCGCAACCGGTCCTGTCTAGATGGAAGCATAGCCAAGGGCTTTCTGATCTACGAGTGCATCTCTTTCTGCCAGAACTATCTAACCACCAATAACGAGGATGTTGGAATACCCACCAAGAAGCACCTCGGCAGGCTCGCTGGGTATGGTCACCGCGAGGGCCACCACTCAGTGCATGTTGGCATTGCTAATCGACGCGCCGACTTTGGCAGGGCACACCGAGTCGCGCTACAACACATTGAATTGGTCATCCCTTGGGTGGAAGAGCACAAAATCTTGATCGAGCAGGAGTACGTGGACCGGGACCGCCCGAGGAAGAAAGGAGACGAAACAAGAGAGCACAACTCCAGCTTCACGGGTTGGTTCAAGAAAAGGCTGATGGATAATCCCCCACAAACGCCTTCTACGGAAGATCAACAACTCATATTCTCCTTGTCACAGGGCCCAGCGCATAACGTAAAGACCTATCAGTCGTACGGCATCAACGGTTATAGATTCTACACCGAGGAAAAGGACATGAAAAGCAAATATCAAAACTCAGGAGTAACTATGATGTCCTTCGCCGATGACGAGACTACTGTCATGGAAAGATTCTATGGAAGGATCGAGGAGATATGGGGGCTCGACTACTGTGGAGAGACGACACTGATGTTCCATGTTAGATGGGCCAAGAACGTCGAAAAAGAAGGCCAGTATTTCACCACCCGCGTTATACCCGATGCCAAGTCGACAAAGAAGACCTCCGTGTAAAATGAGCCGTGGATACTAGCTAGACAAGTTGATCAATGTTTCTTTATTACCAATCCATCAAAGCCCAGTCGTGTTGTAGTGAGGAGGGGAAAGAGAAGCATCATCGGAATGGAAGGATCCGCCAACGAGCAAGACTTCGACAAGAATGGCGATCCGAAGATCGAAGAGGAATTCGACAAGTACTTCAACATGACTACTACTACTACTACTACTACTACTACTACTACTACTACTACAGTAAGAATAAAGACCACACTACCTACTAAAGGTTGTCTGTTCACGAGAATAAATCTCATAGTGCCCGGGCTAAAGTGTTCAAACGTGAAGAAAAAGGGCAAGAAGATTGTGAAGAGAAGCTCGAAACATCACATGGCGACGTGTGACCTTTTTTGTGTATTAGTTAGAGACTAAACATATATCGTGTTATTCGTGTGGGTATATAAATTCAGATGTGTTTGTGACAAGAACAATATATACAATAATTTGGGGAGTTTTTTTAATAAATATACATGTGTATGTGCTTGGTTTTAAATATATTTGTAACATATAATTTTGAAACAAAGATTTTTTTTTGACCCAGCCTGGATTCGAACCTGGATGGCACAGGTTTGTCTATGCATCATAACCACTAGGCTAGTCTATGTTTGATGTCCAACTACGCCTCACGGCGGTTTTGACTAAGTGCCAAGGTTTTGTGGCGCATATCATCGGAATGGAAGTTTCAACTTCTGTGGCGCATTCCAACGATATGCGCCACAAAACCTTGGCACTTAGCGAAATAACCGTTCGCCCCTTCCCCTTTTCATTCCCCAACCTACTCTCGCCCCCGACGAACCATAATTACCTCTTGCGTGCCCCTGACAAACCTGTCGCCGTCTGCCGCTGCCGGATCCCGTGGAGGAGGAGCCACCTGCCACTGCCGGAGCCATGGAGGAGGAGCCACCTGCCCCCGTCGGAGCCCGTGGAGGAGCCACCTGCTGCCGCGCAACCTAGATAGGAGGATTCTATCTACCGCCGAGGAGGAAGAAGGACAGCACACACCAGCCGAGGAGGAGAAGGTCAGCGCACACCAGCGCCCGTCGAAGACCACCTCCCCATCCCGTGCCACCTCGCCGTCCACGCCAGGTGAGCATCTTAGGGTTTCTTATTAGGGTTTCTTGAGGGTAATTGTATTAGTGTTCTGATTAGGGTCGATTAGGGTTCTGATTAGGGTTTTAGTTATATACTCGAGCGTGTGAAGAACATTGTCAACCGCGCCATCTTCCTCAGTGGCAACTGTAAGTGCATATTAGTTAAGCTTGGTAAGTTCCCATCCATTGAGGCCAACTGCATCTATTACATTAAAAGCCTAGACTATTCTGGTGATTATATCTGTAAGTATAACCTGAGGTCCCGGAGAGGAAAAAAAATCTCTAGAGACATGGGTCGTGGTTCTCGTCCTTACACAATCATTCATCACATGTCCATCTATGACCTCCAGTAGCTTACAGGGGTGTAGGCTTCCGTTGCTGATAATGGCTGTGTTTTCTTAGTTCTATGTTACTCTTTGTAATGACACTGTAATGGTCTCTGGATATTTATGCTGAAGTTGTCCACCCTTGCTCTGTTAATCTGTGTTATTTCATGCACAAGTATGATTGAGTATGTTTTCTCAAAAAAGTATGATTGAGTATAGTGGGCATTTCTGTGATCTTAATTCTTAAGTTAGTGTTTGGTGAGGTACTGAGAAGGTGGTGCCTTTAGTCTATATCTGAAGTGAAGGATAAGATTGGATACTCTCAGGTCTAGGACTGTGTTAATAAAGGTCCAGGATACATATGTTTTCGTCGTGTTGTGAAACTTATGCATAATGTATTCAAATCTGTTACTAGTAAAGATACTTGGTTAGGAATGCACCTTTCTGTGAACAATTTCCTGAGCTGTATAACATAACATTGTAAAAAATAAATTCTGCTGTTGCAGATATTTATGATGTCAGTTCCACAAATCTGCTTGACGACCATGCTGCCGCTGGATTCATATCTTACTAAGATGCGCTAATGCGATATATATGATATGATATATATGACCTATTTATTTATATGATATGAACTGGTTGCAGATGGTGCTTCTTTTTATATTTATTCACCTATTTATTTATATGATATGATATGCTGTTGTTTATTTATATGAAATGGTGTTATCTGTGGTGCTGCTGTTTATGTATGAATGATAGGGCTGTTGTTATATGTATGGATTGATGATGGATGATGGGGCTGCTATTTATGTATATGATTGATGATGGATGGGGTCAATGGAGTTGTCAATGGGGCTATGGGGTTATTTTTTCTTGTAGGGATTTCAATTGAGTTGCCTGTTTCTCCCGAAGTGTTGATTCACTTCCGTTTCGGTTGGGAAATGGGCACTCGTAGGTCCAAAAATTAGCAAATGTCATGCCGAATTTTTTGGTCGATATTTGTGCTAACATTTTGCCTCTTTTTTTAATAATAAAGCGCAAACATGTCGACTAACGACGAGGCCGGTCCTTCTAATCACATGAGTGTATAGGATCTAGCCCGAGAGGCCAACAAGTCGTGGGGAGGCATTCCAAGAGCATGAGGAGGCAGAGGATATGAGAATGACACCACCACCAGCGACCGTCGTCGGAGGTGCTGGGGGCAACAAGGGAAATCCAGATTACGAGGGGGACGACGACTACGACATAACTAGTGAAGGCGGGGAGGAGGGTGACACCACCACCGATGGCGGCGAGTGCACGGATGGCGGTAGCGGCAACCCGGCCGCTATACAGAAGAAGAAGGAGATTAAGGATCGGAAGCCGCAAGTGCTCGCCAACATCTGTGATGAGTTCACCGAGGTCATAGAAAGTGGCCAACCCATTGCGCCTGCGTCGATTGCCTATGGGTACGACATGCAAGTCGGGTGCATCGTCCGGGAAAGCATGTCGATCAACACGAAGTACATCTGAAGAGCTCCTAATCGGGCTTTGATCGAGAACCTCCTTAAGAAGATTCACAAGCGATACACATTCCTAGAGCAGTCCAGAAACCTCGAGAGAAAGAACCCGGTGAACAAACTAGCACTGACAAAGATGAGCAACGCCTTGACCAGTTGGAAAACCCGGGTAAAGAACAACATTGACAAAGGTGAAAGCTGGGAGATTATAAGTAGGAAAAATCCGATGCTTGATGGAGAAGAGTTCAAGATATTCAAGGCGGACTTAGCTACCGCTGACTCTAAAGCATGGACTGCGTGGGAAAAGAGTATGTGAGAGAAGAACATAGGTAACCACCAGCTTGGAAGCGGAGGATACAGAGGGAAACAACCCATTTGGGACAAGGAGGACACCGAGCTTGAACGCCTGGGTAAAGAGAACCCATGGCATAAAATCACAGACCTACAACTCCGAAACTTTGTCCAGGCCCGCTACTACCTGGACCCGATTACAGGGGAGTTCTGTAGGGTTCGCAGCATAGAAAACAAAAAAATTCCTACGATGGGAACAACTATGTACCAAGATCTATCTACTAGATACAAGCAACAGGCAGATGTACATCCGTAGAGAACATACCCTTGAAGACCGACAAAGCTTAACGAGGTTGAACTCGTGGTTGATGTAGACGATCTCTTGCTGATCTCAAGATCGAGAGGAAGTCCTAGCGCCGCAAATGAGTGGCGCATCCGTGCTCGCACACACGTCCGAGGCACCGAGCAACCTCCGCCTCATCGCTCCAGCGATGCAGCGGAAGCAGAACTCTTTATTGCCGAAAAGCCACCGGGAACATGTATCTTACTAGTCCGAGACCATGGGGGATAAATATGTCACATCCCAAATTTAACAAAACCCTTTGTACCGTGTCTTGTACATGTCCTAGGTAACCATTCTATTAGAAGAATTTTGTTTTGTTTATTCATCTACCATATACCAAATTATTTGTAGTGGTTGCTACTTTAATCCGTCCAGACTAAATATCACTATGAAGGATCAAATCTTGTCACATTCAACTCCTTGAACATTGTTGTAAAATACTTTATGACATGTCGACTATTTCATAGATGTGAAACATCCATGTCTGTTTCCTTATAGATCCAAATACGACCGATAGGTTTTTACACCTTTTCGGAGGGTCTTCCAAGTTCAAAACTTGATTTCTCGTGGATGGAATTATCATGGATTTTATGGCTTCGAGCCATTTGACGGAGTTAGGGCCCATCATCGCTTCTTTGCGTGTAGTCGGTTCATCATTGTCAAAGAATAATGATTTACTCTCAAATCTCAGCATTTGATTGTTTATCCGACCTACTTGGTTTAATAGGAACTTATATCTTCGTGACCACAACCTTTGAGGCACGTGAGCCATGAGCTTTTTGGCTGCCTCCAGGACATTTTCCGGCACTCGCAACTTAGCACATATAGCTAAGGTTCGTTAACCTTATCAAAGATCTATTGTCCTCCCACTTAACTTTTAAGAAAAAAAAATCCCTTTTCAAGAAACTTCACGTTTCAAGCGATAAACCCTTTTGTCATCGGTGTTATGGAGGAATAACCAATTGTTATTCGAAATAACCTACAAAGACATGCTCATCCGACTTTGGTTGTAAACATCTTACTTATTCTTAGCATACCAAAATTTAAGAAAGGACAATTTGGGTTTTACCCCAAACTATAACTCATATGGTGTCATTTCAACAGATCAAGATGGAGCTCTTTTCAGTGTAAAAGCGGTAGTCTCTAAAGCTTTAATCTTTTAAAACATAATGTCAGTTTTATAAATAACACCTTTGATCCAACCATGTCACACAAGGTTTCATTACAAATCTCAAACACTCCATATTCCTATGGTGTTTCAGGAGATGCAAATCTAGGTGTTTTTGCTAAACTTGCAACTCAAATAAATCCCTTTATGATAAAATCATAAATCATTTATTTTCTTGTTACACTTGCAACTTAATTAAATCCCTTTATGATAAAATCTTAAATTATTTATTTTCTTGTTACAATGATTTTCCACTTCATCTTGAAAGTCTTTGAACGTTTTCAAATATTTCATACTTCTTTCTCATTAAGTGAATATTCACTCAAATTTCCGGAGAAAGCATATGAAGTTGAAATCCACCGCTTACGACTATACATAATGGACTACATACATCGATATGTATAAATTCCAATATTTTAGTCGTTCATTCTTCTTTGGCCTTTGAATGAAGTTTTAATTATCCCGAGGAAAGTCTCACAAGTGTCATTTGATCAAATCAAAGACTCCAAAAATCCATGAAAATGGAGTTTCTTCATGTTTTATTTCCAATATAATTTAAACGGCGATGTCACTTCGTAAGTGATCTTTCAATCATTTGTCTTGCGACATTTTAGCATTAGGTTTTATAGATGTGATTTCTCCAACTAGATTTGTAAATCATCCATCTTATATGGAATACAGTAATTATTTGAGCAATCTTTGTTCTCATAATACCTGATTTAAATAACAATTATTAAAACAAATCTTGAAGGCAAGCTTTGATGTCAACGAGAAATACAAACAACGGTTTGTTTGTTTTCGATGAACATCATCACATATTCTCTTGCTAGTTACTTAGGGCATTGTGGTTCATGAATTGCGTCATCCTGTATGAAATTTCATACCAACCAATTCGGTATCCAATACCGAAGAACCACATTGTTTAACAAGCAAAGAATACAACCATAACATGTATATCATCCATATACCTAAATTGGATATTTTAAATCATTTCTTTTCTACCAAATATATTTTATTGATTCTCTTTCAGCATTTCCTTTTCCTTTTAAAAGAATCTATCAACATCAATAGTGGCGCCATATACATGACACATAGTCCAAAGCGTGTATATTCAAATAATAATACCTTTGGACTCGCACTTTAAAGTAGATCACCATCATCAAATGATCGGCGTTCTTTAAAAATCCATTCTTTAGTAATCTTTAAGTGTAGTAAACACTTTACATACATCTTCTATTCATACTTATCATGACGACTTTCATGATCAAGCTAATGTAGCTTATAAGGGTGAATCGTGAGTATAACGTTACTTTCCAAAACCCTTTTGGATGATTAGGATGTCTAGCATCTCCAATCTTTGCAAATTCTCATCCAATATGAGAACATATATTATACTCTATCATATTGCAACCAAAACATTGTTTCAGATATCGTTATATCTGCCACACATCATGGTTTCTGAAACAATTCTTTCAGCTCCTAGATAATCTCGATATTTAAATCAAGAATCATGGAGGCAAACATGATACTTAAGATACTAACATTGGAATTGTTACTCTCGATTTAATACTAATTATCAAATTTCACGGAGTAAACAGACTTTGCTAAAAGTTTGCAATAGGACTTTAAAGTTTAGATTGACACTCAATACAATACGATACCAGTTCGTAAAGTAAATATCCAAAATTATATAGTTCTATTATCTCAATTACAACTAAGCATAAGGTGGTGAATGAATTCCAATGACTACAACAAATTATGAAAATTCACTTTTATTTAATTTATGATAAAATGAGTTCTACTAATCCAAATTAGAAATGAACTCCCACTCAAAAACGACATCCCTCGTGTCTTTTTGGTGATTACATGAACCAAATCCACTACACCAAGTCCGATCATCACGTGAGTTGGTGTAGCTTCAAAGGCGAGCATCAAATGGGCATCATATCTTCCATATGACTCATGCTTAACCTTTCGGTCCGTGTTCCGAGGCCATGTCTGTACATGCTAGGCTCTCCAAGTAAGAACCTTAGTATTCGTGTGTGTAACTGTCTTACACCCGAAATATGATCATGGATCCAAGAACACCCGATCATCACGTGATGTCTTGGAGCGACGAAACATAATCGATGCATACTTAAGGGAGAACATATTTTTATCTTGATATCCAAATGAGGGATCATCTTATTATGCTAATAAAATGCCAAACAAGCAATATAAGATGCAACAAACGTCACATGTTAATAAGTGAAATGATATGGTTCTTGCACTTGATCTCCATCATGTTATGATCGACATCATACCTCTATGTGTAAGGCCAAGGTCTATGGAACTTACACTTTATGCGTTTTGTAAGAGTATAAACTTATACTTGTACTTACAACATCACCATATCATGACACTACCCCAGCAACAATCTAAACTAGACGCCTCTAATTTATCCATTGCAAGTTTTACATGGTTTAGGGCTTTCGAAGATAGAACCGTTCTTACCTACGAACATGAACCACAACGAGGATAACCAAATTGTTGACGACTCGTTGCAATTTAGATATTGACTATAGTAGGAGAGACAGACACCCGCTAGCCACTTATCCAAAACTAGTTGCATGTCAAGCGTGGAACAGGTCTCATGTGCGAGGACATGTAAAGTTTGTCCGGGACGCTTCATTCCACTATGCCACCAATATCCAAAGTACAACTAAGAAGCAATAAAATGATCATCATCGCCCACAGACTCATATGTGTACTACCCGTGCAAAGCATCTACGCATAGATTTGGCTCTGATACCACTGTGGGGTTCGTAGCATAGAAAACAAAAAATTCCTACGATGGGAACAACTATGTACCAAGATCTATCTACTAGATACAAACAACTGGCGGATGTACATCCGTAGAGAACATACCCTTGAAGACCGACAAAGCTTAATGAGGTTAAAGTCGTGGTTGATGTAGACAATCTCTTGCTGATCTCAAGATCGAGAGGAAGTCCTAGTGCCACAAATCAGCAGTGCATCCGTGCTCGCACACACGTCCGAGGCACCGAGCAACCTCCGCCTCCTCGCTCTAGTGATGCAGCAGAAGCACAACTCTTTCTTGCCAAAAAGCCACCGGGAACATGTATCTTTCTAGACCGAGACCATGGGGGATAAATATGTCACATCCCAAATTTTTCTAAATTTTGAAATATGAAAAATGAATAAACAAAATAATTAATTGTTGAAATTTAGGGTGAAAAGAAACTTTTTGTTTCAAAATGGAAACATCAAAACCCTTCTTGAATAAAATTTGAATGAATAGGGAATCAAACAAAATTTCAAGTAAGTGAAATGCATTCATCAATGAATGTATCTGGAAATTTAAACACTTGGAAAAGTTAAATCAAAATCCCAAATCTTGATGAAAGAAATCATTTACAAGATCCCTCTAGGACTATAGATATGTTCCATATAAAAAAATTTCAACAAACATTTATAAATGATAAAAAATGATAAACAAAAATATTATAAAACCATAGAAATTGGTTTCATTCAATTTGGAGCCATGGATAAAAACTTATGAATTTAATAAGATAAAAGGAATTAATTTCCAAAGCTAATAAAGCTCCTAACTAAAATCCATACCAAATCTTGAGCAAAATAATCCTAAAAGTATTTAAAATGATAAACAAATATTTAGTAAAATCATACAAATTGGAATCACCAATTTTGGATCTATAAATAAAAAGATATGAATTTTATAAGATAAAGAAAGAAAGAAATGAATAAGGAATATTTAAAAGCCAAAGTAAATCTTGGCCAAATCCATAAACAAATGGAAGATATTGAATAATAAAAAGGAGTAAAAGATTATTTAAATAAAATTATATGAATTGAACCAAATTCAATTTTATTTAAATAAAGAAAAATTTACTACACTAAATAATGAATCCCAAGGAAATTATTTAGAACACACATTAAACCTTGAAATAAATCCATAAGAAAATGGAATAAAGATAATCCAAATAAAATAAAGGTATAAAGAATAATCAAATAAAATTATATGGACTTGAACCAAATTCAATTCTATTTGAATGAAGACAAAATTTCTATTATAAATGATTAATCAAATCATGAGAAAATAATAATTGAAATTGCCCAATTTAAATGATTAATAAATCATATTAAAATATTTTAAATAATTCAAAGTGGATTATTTAACACACTATTGAACAAATAAAACCTACTGAAAAAGGTTTGATAAAACATTTGAATTTAAAAAAGAAATTTAAATCATTTGAATAAAATAATATGGATTGGAACCATATTTAAAATCCTATTTAATAAAGACAAAATGTCTATTTAAAATAAATAATAAACCCTAAGGAAATATAAGAAAATATTATAAAATGGACTTTAAAATACATTAATAAACAGTATTAAAATATACTGAAAGTTGGGAAAACTTTGAATTTAAATAAGGGTTTGAAATCATTTGAATAAAACCAAAACAGAAATCAGAATAGAAAAAGAAAAGGAAAACAGAGGAAAAAAATGGAAAAGGGTCCAACCCACTAACCCCAGCCAAGCAGGCCCAGCGAAGGCCATCTCCCTCTCCCACGCGAAACGTTTTCTCACCAGAACCCGCACCCGCTCAACCATTGTCAACACCCGGATTTTTAATTCCAGATGTCTGTTATGCCATACATCGCAATTCCAGGATTACCATTTTTGCGAGACATAACAAATTTGGATACCACAGTACATCATCCAGTACAAACCATACATAAGGTCTTACACAAATAAGGATCTCATGATCTAGTTCTTAATACAACTCAAGCAGCGGAATAACGTAATAATAACGGTAACATAGGCGAAGCTCCATCTTCGGAGTCACATGCAATGCTGACGATGGGAGATGATCCTAGTTGTCGTAACCTTCCTGGGGTCCCTCCTCCAAGTACTCTTCTTCATAGTCTGGCCATGGGAATAGCCAGGGACAAAGCCATGTGTACTCTTTAAGTACTCGCAAACTAATACTAACAAGTGAAGGGGGTTTTTGTAGTAGGACAGTAAGCTCTAGGGTTGTTTTGCAAAAAATCCAGATTTACCTCTACTAACTTCAGAAGTAAGAAAAGCTAGTTGAAATTTTATAACACCTACGTGGGAACTTGTATTTCATATCACAACTCTGTTGTGGTCAAGTCAAATTCTCAATCCATTTCACAAGTCATTTTGAAAACATCTGACGGGGGAACAGTATGGCCACTCCAACCGTCCATAACCGTGGACACGGCTATTCGAAAAGTTTGACACTCTACAGAGATTGTACACTTTCACCACAACATTCGATACATCCGTCAGGAACAAATCCAGAATTCACCATACTCAGTATGTGGATAATCAATCCTAACCTTTCAATTACACGCCCTAGTATAAGCACCTCTACTGTGAGTTTGGCCTCGCAAACATGACCAACTGTCATCTTGGGTACTGCACATGTGGACAATCTTCACAAGGTAGCCTCAGCTCAAACCTTGGCCATGAGGGAACCAATACTAAGGTATATAAGTTTCCAGTCAAGCCCTACCCAATCTTCGGGTATTGTGGTTGTACGGTAAAATTGGAATGGTATCGCATCCAGACAACCATCAGTTTTATAAAGGGCTAAGGCTCATGCCTTAACATTTTCATCATCCAAATCATCTGGTGTTCGGAAACACATGTCAAAACATTTCAGTAGAATGATCCATCATTCCAAGGTTTTCATAACAATTTTCCACCAAGTATTCCCATCTAAAGTTGATCAAGTTTTAAGCTTAGCACTAGCATCTACAAGTGGTGGTAAGTACTAATGAGGGGTGGTACACTAGTGGAGTTTAGCTAAGTTCAATCTCATGCCTTAGGATGACATCAAGATTATCTAGCTTAGGCCAAATTTAATGCTCTTTATGCAACCTTCAATTATCTTTCTAGTATCTACAATTTACTCAAGTAAACTCCAAGTAAGAGCTTTGATAAAGAAATAAAGTAGAAAGCTTGCAAGTAAAACTAGGATTGGGTTATCAAGTGAGTATGATCACATATGCTTAAGGCATATGGTTGGCATGATAACAAGCAAGTAGTAGCTTGCATAAGTAGGGTATCTTGCAAGTGTTAGCTTGCACATTCAACTAGTAGTATTAGGCTTGCATTAGTATCAGTATAATCTTGCCTTGTGCAGAGCAGTGGTTGAAGTTCTCCTCGGCCTCTTGTTCATAGTATCCTCCTTCCTCCTCGTATCCTTGGTTGGTACTAGCGTCTATGAATAAATACGAGGTACACAATCACTAAACAATACTTAACTACTTTCAATCATCACACACAATGGTTCTATAGATGATATAGCATCATCACTAATATTACAAGATTAAAGCATTTGTCTTATTTATTTTAGTTTTAGAAAAGTAATTTCTACTCATTGAAAAACTACTTAAGATTTAATATTCTCCATCTCAAACATGGGATCATGTTGACACATGTCATCACCACACATTTCAGTACATGGGAATGTGATTTAAAGTGGTGTCACAATTTAATAAGATTTAACCTTTTATTTCAAATAAAAATAAATGACTAGAAATGCCTATGTGGCATTCTTTTATTACTTGAACATTATTTATGTAAGTAAACCCATATATTTTTATATATTCTGAAAGGTATGATCAAATGTGATTTTTGAGAGTGGGAATCAACTCAAAAGCTATTAAAGTTTAAATTTGAAAAATGTTTGAATGTAGAAAAGCTTCTGCCTTGTTATTTTTACCAAGGTTGATCTATAGGTCCAAATGATTTGAATCCAACAGGCTTGGATTAAGCATTTCAATACCTTTCTAACAAAATTGGTTTCATTAAATTGGGTTCACTGAATCAAGCTGGGTTGATTTTTGAAACTAGGTACAGAACTATGTTTGAACTTAAAAAGAAAAAGCTAAATTCAAACGAGTGGGCTGCGCGGGAAGGGTTAATGGGCTGGCCCAGTATCACTCCGCAGCGCGGGGCGTAACTGACAGGGGGGTCTACTGGTCAGTGACTATTTAAACGCGAAGCGGTACGGGGTGATGTGGTGCGTTGGATTAGAATGAAGATCGACGGCTGAGGGTCGTCGTCGACGATGAACAAGTCACCGACGAGCTTGAACCCTAGCGGCTCAGTGGGGGTCGTGGGAGGCTCACCGGGGCTCAGGCGAGGGTCGGCGATGCGGGCGAACGAAGAAGTCGACGACGGCGATCCTCCTAGTACCGGCAGCTCCTCCTAGGGCGGCTCCAATCGATGGCTTCCTTCTTCTCCAGCAGCGGCGGACTCCGGTGAAATTCCGGTGATGCGTTGCTCGCCTTGCTCCGGGAATGAGGTGGGGTGGTTCTGGGTGAGAGGGGAGTAGAATTGTGTGAAGAATTCGAGCGGGGGATGCCTCTATTTATAGTGGTGAGAGGGGACCGACGGGTGCAAGCTGAGCTCGTCGTGGTCGACGGTACAGAGGGCTATCAGCGTGGGCGACAGTAGGGGGCGGTGTTGTGCTCCCTGGCGAATCTCAACGGCATGGTGGCGAGGCGTGGGGCGGTGCTGATCGGTCGGAATGCTACGGTGCTCTGCGCTGGTCCGAGGGAAGATTTTATGGCGCACAACGCGCGTGGTCCACGCGGTGGCGAATGGGCGTGTCTGGGGGTTGCTGGGGTGTTGGTGATCACGCGTGCACGCGGCGAGGGTGGCGCGCGGTCTGTGGGCGTGTGTCGAGGGTGACGCTCTGGCGCGCTCTCGGCATGGTCGCAGAGAAGGTTGGCCTGGCCTGGGCGTGTGGTCCAGTGGCTGGCATTTCTTGCGGCTGGGACCGGGAGTGGCGGTGGGGTGCTAGCTTGCTCCCAGACAAGGTTGGCGAGGCTAGTGTTGCTCGTAGCTTGCTGTCGACCATGGGGTGGCAATGGTGCTCTCGGCCTGCTCACCATTGATGACAATGTCCAGCTTATAGTGGTGCTAGTGATTAGTTAAGGTTGTTAGATGATCTACTAAGGCTAGTGTAACTAGAGAGGGAACAAGTTAGGCCCAAAACACTGCTCAACGTAGTGTTTTGATTTTGTTTGATTTGCATCTGCAACCTGTTTGGTGAAATGGCCACATGAACTTAAGTTTTGAATTTTGAAAAGATTTTTGGTGGGTGTGCTAGGCATGTACTGGTGATACTGTGGATGCTTGGGTTTTGAAAATTGAGTTGGTTTGAGTGGTTTTTGAAATAGTGGGATCTTCCCATATGAAATAGATTCAATTTTAAACTGTGATTTAAACTAAGCATTTGAATGTTTCTGGATGATCACGAAGTGGGCCTTGGTACCTTATTATGAGTACTATCAAGGGGTGCAAAGATCCATACATGTTTCTGTTAAGTTCTGAAAGTTAGAGATAGCCAAAGTAGGCATGGGAGTTAAATTGGCCAAAGTGACCATTCACTTAATTTGTTTTTTTTGATTTGTTTATCTTTGGGAAAAGTTTGGGGATTGTTTAGATGAGGTTTATTTCACCTAAGAATCATTTTACAAGCAAATAAACACATAATAATGGAAATTCAAAAGAATCCAAATTTTAATGCACACACATATGAATGCTTTCATATTTTAATTGGAAAAGTTTTCGTTAACCCTAATTTTGATGATTAGAGTTTGATGATTCTAATTTAATATTTTTGGGATGTTACACCCACTGACCACCTGACCCCACGCGCACCCCCTTACCTCGATGATGCCCAGGCCCCACTGCCACGCAGGCATCATCCTCACCCGCCCGCTGACCACGCCCCCTCCCCAGCCGTTTCCTGCCGTTGATTGCCGATGTAAATTCGCAGTAACGCCGCCAGTAATCAGCCCCGCGACTGAGCCCTATTAAGCTCACACATTCCCCCGCTCTTTCCCCTCACTCGCTGCTCCCTCTCTGCCCCCAGGATGCTCCAATTCATCCTCACACCGCACTGCCTCCGATGACACTCCGGCGATGATTCCGGCCATCCCTCACCTCCCGTTGCTCACTGGCACCTACTAGCTTTCTCCCCATCGCCAGGCATACCTACCAGTAGCTCTAGCTTGCTCGCGCGCGCCCTAAAACATCGTCTTAGTCAACGCCAATTCACCACCGTCCTCGGCTTTGACTCCGGCGACCTTTCCCCGGTAATTCTGATCGCGCTTTGTCCTCTCTTTGATGCTCACACCTTTGCCTCTTTCTTGCGCGTCTAACACCACCTTTATTTGGCTTTTCCTTGCCGTGTAGCCTCAGCCCCGTCGACAACAGGAGGCACCTGAAACCGTCGCTAGCTCCGGCGAGCAATTGTCGACAACACAGTACGCCCCTTGGGCTCCTACGACCACATCGAGAATCAGCGCAACCCTGCGAACCCGATGAGACTTTCCTCTCTCTTTCTCGCTTCCTAGTTCGCCGGCAACATCGCTGACAGAGCGCGCCGCTGCTCGCCTTTGCCCCAGCGCCGCCAGTACAAGGTCATAGCGCTCTGAGCCGTTAGATTTTGATCTAGTGGTCATGACAGAATCTTAAACCGAAGAGGTATGCATCGATCTATGCCGCACGATTTACTTTAGATCCAACGATCCACATCGCTTGATCCACGCGAACTGGTACCAGCGAATAAAAATAATTCATGTGGCCCTGCCTGCTGTTTTAAACAGAAAATAGATCTATTAGATGTTTAAATTTGTAAAAATCATAACTTTTAATCTACACGTCAAAATTTTGCAAATTTTATATCAATGGAATCAGAAAAATGTGAACTGTGCAACCATGCCCTTAGTTTAGCATTTTTCCTCTAGAAAATATGGTGTTTTTGCAGAAACACTTCTAGGATTATTTTGTGTATAAAATTGAATCTAAAAATGGATTTTAGGGTAAAATCTTTTGCAAATGGTTTGTTTTGAACCTACTGACAATAAAAACCAACTTTTGGATTTAAAAGTATATTTTGTGACACTAAGGAATTATTCCTTGAATAAAAGCATTTCTAGTAAAACAAAAATTATTGATTATGTTTTAAAAATAATTTTAGAGTAAAACCTTTTGCAAATGGTTTGATTTAAACTCTCTAACCCTAAACACTAAGTTTTGGATTCAAAAATGTATTTGATTAACCATAGAATTTTTTCCTTTGAATAAAGCCATTTCTAGTAAAATAAGATGTTGCTTGATTTAAAAATGGGTTTTGGATGAAACCTTTTGTAAATTGATTTGCTTTAAACACTTTGATCCTAAAACATTAACATTGTGTTTTAAAAACATATTTGGCTAACTCTACAAAATATTACTTTGATTTAAATCATTTCTAAAAAAACAAAAATGATTTAAATGGCCTATTTTCACTAACTTGTCTTTAAATGGTTTTGCCACTTTTATAAATGACCAATAGGTGTTTTAAAATGTTTATAACTTGTTAGAAACCACTTTTCCAATAAAACAATCTTTTGCATGCTTGCATGCATTGTTTTGTTTTCCTTATTCTATGTGATGAATTGCTTGAATGCTAGATTGAATTTGTGCCTTGATTGAATTGTAGTGAACTTTGAAGAGTGTGAAAATTGCAAGATCAAGGAGTGAATCTATATTCTCTACTAAAAAGGCAAGTGGTGCTTCATACATTTTGTCCTATTATTTTCACTATGCATTAGTGATATTTTGAGTAGGACTTGCATGGAAATTTTCTAAGTATAAGCTATGCCATGGGAAATCCTATATGATGTCTTAGTAGAATTATCCTAAGTTAGGAAACTTGCCATGTTATCATGCTTAGATTAGCTAATAGAAAACAAGGGTGGATTGTATTCATGCTATGAAATATTTCTAAGTTAATGACTTGTGTTTTAATTAATAAAACAACTATGTGAATGAATCACCTGGGTGGAATGGTGTGAAAGGTTTATGTTGAGTGGTTACACAGGGCCCCATATTCATGGCCTAACCTAGTGTATCTCACTTTTGGAAAGCCACCCAGGAACAAAGAGATTTGAGATGTCAAATGTTGAGAAGTTTCAAGTGCAGCCAGATGGCATTATGGGCTCTATCTGGATCATATAGGTTGCAATAACTTAGCCTGATGGACATTTGGTGGTAGGGGGTGATAGGTTCGGAGCGCGTCCATTTTGGTCTAAGGGAAGGCTTCTGAAAGATCTTGTCTCGATGCATGTCGAGTCTTGTGGGGAAAGTGCACCACCTCTCGAGAGAGTAAAATCTAAGTACTTAGCCGTGTCCCTGACAATGGACAATTTGAGCATCAAGACATGGAAGCTATCAAGGATTTCCTCATCCCAATTTTTAAGTTAAAATATTGTGGTTGAACAAGGGTTAAAGGATCACCAATTTTTATTGGTAGATGCCTTGGGTGATTTTGACCAACAAAAACTTAGTGTTTTCAACTTATAAGGAAAACCTTATTTTGAGCAAAGCAAGCCTAAGCTCCACTTAGCCAAATGCATATAGATGATAGATACCACTACTCTACCATAGTATCACTTGCCAATACAATTCAAATATATTGACCCTTGTGGCTGTAACTTATTATGTTGAAGGTTTGTTTGATGTTAGTGAAGTGCGATGATTAGGATTGCAAGTCTACAACCAACATGATTGCCTGTGGCACATTGAAGACGAAGGGATCCATGCTATATAGTTATTTCTGCTTCGTTGTAATGAGATAGCCAAATGAGCTATGTAAGATGTAATGAATTATTTTATTCCTGGTTATAAAGTTGTACTATGACCTTTGTTTCTTGATATTACATCTTAAACTGTGGATGCTAGCTATTGATCCAGGGACTAGCATTATAAACACTGGGATCTCTACCTTATCAGGTTGGGACCTCTACAGATGGTATCAGAGCACTGTGTTGCCTATAGGATTGTAACCCTAGGATTGGACAAAACCCCTTAGAAAAATAGGAGTTTTATTTGTTCAAAATTATTTACAAACAATCTAGTAAACTCTTTCCTCAACCTTTTTGGTTTTGATTCTACATCTCCCCTCTTTTCAACTTGATGGACAAAGCCTCCACCATGAGCAAAGACTTCAACATCACCAATGACTTCAACTTTAGTTTCACCAAGGACTTCAACTTGGACATCACTAAGGACTACAAGGGAGACAAGAAATATTACTCAAGACTTGGAGACTAAGGAAACACAACCTAGAAGGAACCATCATCACCTTTGAAGCTTTGTGACCAAGATGCAAGAGTTTTTCCAAGCAAACCATGAACTCATTCATGAAGAAACAACTAAGAAGAATGGAATGATCTCAAGAAAATCCCATAGTTGGACCACCATACTAGTAATTAGTTTGATCCCACCAACTTATGTGGTGTAACATAAATATTTTGTTGCCTAAAATTGTGCTTGAACCTTGTTGTTTGAGTGGAATGATTGTTTGTAATTGCTTGGACATTGCTTGTGTGAATTGTTGTGTGTGGTTAGACTTCTTCCCTAGAAATATTTTGCCTAAGGTAATCCCAATCCAACCCAAACAGATGACTTCTCCAAGAAACCACAACTCCATAATCAAGGATGGTGACAACAAAAACCAAGAGATGCACATGAGAGAACAACTTCTAGCAACCCAAGCCCAGTTGAATCAAGTGAGAACTCAGGTTTTAGCCAATAACAATGAGTTAGACCCAACCATGCAATTTTTTTTTGGAAATCCAATCTCAATTGTTGCAAAGCATGCCCAATCAAATGATCAACATGAGACACAACCTTTTCCAAGGAGATTGTGACAACAATGATGTCAAGGATGATATTATGGAAGGAACTCAAGCTTGCAATATTTGTTGAGACATGGAACACACTTACAAAGAGCATGTGGATCAATGCCCTAATTGTGAAGAGGAACATCCAACAAAAGATCTAGTGAAATAAATTCCCGCGCTTGTTATTCTTTCCGGCATGAAAATTTTGCCCCAAATGGATGTCGGTGTCTCTTAAGTGTGTCACCCTATGGTTCACGAATAATGCGGACATGATCGAGACTCCTCTCTGATCAATAATCAGAAGTGGGACCTGGAGATCCGTAATGACTCCCACACATTCAACGATGACTTTCTTGTGATCATCAGAACCTTTTACGCTAGTATCTCAATCCCTTTGTTTCGCGATATATTACATGTCCGAGATTCGATCATCGGTATCTCCATACCTAGTTTGATCTTGTTACTGACATGTACTCTTTTCTTGTTCCCGTGATATAACATTCTAGTGATCAAATCACTTGCTTGCAAGCTAATCAATGTGATATCACCAAGAGGGCCCAGAGCATATCTATCCATCATCGGGATGAACAAATTCCACTCTCGATCCATGGGCCTCAACATAACACTTTAGTAGTACTAAACCCATCTTTATAATCACCCTGTTAAGGTGTGACGTTTGATGTTATCAAGATACTCTTCCAGTGTTAGTGATTGACATGATCTCATGGTCTAAGGATTAGGATCACTTTGTATGATGTTATAGCAATATAAACTCAATGAATTTGATCGTAATGCTATACTTCGGATGAATGTTCATCACATCATTACACTAATGTTGTGACCTCGTTATTAACAACATCCAATGTCTATGATCAGGAAACCTTTGATCATCTTGTTAATCAACGAGCTAGTTTATAAGAGAGGCATAACTAGGAACTTCCTTTTTTTTATTAAACACACATGTATTAACGTTTCCGTATTAATACAATTATAGCATGTAGAATAAACATTTATCATAAACAAGGAATATGATAATAACCACTTTATTATTGCCTCTCGGGCATATTCCCTTCAAGTTCACCACCGACGACCCGGAGGTGAAGGCCTTTGAGGCCGAGCTGGTAAGGAATTTATCGCAGATCTCTCAAGAGTTTATAATTAAAATAATTAAGCCAAGAATCTAAATGCATGGGTTCACCTCTCCTTGTCTCTCTGAAGGAGAAGGAATTGAACGCTACTGGTGACTTGTCGTCCCAGGATTCGACGGTGAAGCCGTGGGACACTGTTTTCAACAGAGCGACAAACGCTTACAAGAAGAGGGACAAGAATTTGCAGCCAAAATTAGCTGGCCGTGTGTCTGGCTTTGGTATGAGCATGAAGTTTGCCGAGTACTACAAATAGGACGCAAAGAAGATGAGGGAGAGGAAGAACCAGTCGGCGGCTCAAGATAAAGCCGAGGTTGAAGAGCTAAAGTTGAATGTGAAGACATTAGAGGAAAAAGTGGACGAGAAAACAGTTGACAAGTTAGTGGAAGAGAAGCTCCGCGCGTTAATCCCCCCTGGGTTGTTCGAGGGGCTGGCTGCTTGGAATGCGGAAGGTCGACAGGGGCCGATACATGTGCCCAGCTTTAGCGGCAGCAACTCGAGCATCAACGTTAATGCGTTGCCAGACTTGGTGACCCCGCCACCACCATCGCCGCGGCGCAGCCGCAAGAGCTGGCCGTCGCACAGCTTCGCCATGCAGCTCCCGCCAAAAATACCAAGCCGGCGGCGACACCACCATGGGAGAATGCTGATGATAGGCCTGCCACCGGGACCGACCGTGTGTCGACATTAGCTGAGCTAACGCCCTCACCAAGGTAACTAATTAGTTACTCCGCTTCATCTTCTTTATGCGCCTTTGGTGACTACCACCTCGATCATGATGCCCAACATATGTGTTTTGATTTAGGATGCTGGTTGCGTACTACTCCACAAAGGTGCCAGCGGCGAGTTGACGGATGTTGCCAAGGGCAATATCATACAACCGGCGAACCGCACGATGCACAACAATTCAATGGACGATGCCGTGATGAGGGTCTGGATTGCTCGGGTGTTGCCAGGGTGCAATGACATCGACCCCCTTTCAACCTCAGGGAGCCGACGAACACAAGACCCTTGCAGAATGCCACGACTAGCCCTTGACATGGCCGAAGACTCAGATTCGTCTTATGGGGCACACCGACGCCACCTCGATTGTCCGGCCACCACCTCGGAAGCCAGCTGTCACCAGCGCCACCTCGATCATCCGTCCACCACCTTGGAAGCCAGTTGCGGTCGTCACCACCACCAGTTGCCACCAACAACTGTTGGGAGCGTGTGGTCCGCCCCAAGGCAAAGCCGTCGCACCGCAACCGCCATCGCCCCCCACCACCATCCACCACATGGTGGCAACAAGGAAGATAATGAAGAATTTGTGAACATCGATGACTTCATCAACACCGGCACCGACAAAAGATTGTACATGCCTGGTATGGATGAAGAACCCTTCGTCGCTCGCGACAGTCAAGGTGGGCATCCCACTCATGCACAAAACGCCTGGTCTTCCGTGGTTTATCTCAAGAGATGCCTCCGGCCGCCGATCAACAGGAGAAACTCGTTGGATTCGTCTTTAGCCCTCGCACACTCCAAAAGGCGCCCGTTGAGCACTTAACATCCCCAGTGGAGGAGCCAGCTCAGAAGACAAAGAAGCACAGGAGGAGAGGTAAGAAATACGAGAGACAACCTCCTCCGAAGAGGATCCGGGCTAAGGATGATGTCGTACCAGCCCACGAGGATGGCTTGCCCAGGATTCATATAGCCGGTGAAGCAATACTGACTCCAGAGCTGCTTCGCCTTGCTCGTGGACATATGCTCGCTTTGAGTGATAGTATCAAGGCACTAGAGGGCATACTTCTTAAAGACAAAGATCCAAATTACCCGGTTTTCACTGTGAAGGTGCCATCAGAAGTGGACTTCGTCCATGAAGCCCTCGCGGACTTGTTCTTCATAGCGTACGAGGACATCTTCAAGCTGTTATCCCGAAATGGCTGGACTATAACATGGTCCACCTATTCGCGCTCAATATGGCGATGAAGACCAAGAGAGAGCAAACCCCCTACATCACGATAGTGGATCCTACTACATGCGTGATAGCCAGCTGAGAGAAGGATCAGAGACGCGTGCCAAGGCAACGGCGTACCTCGAGAAATTCATGGTGGATCACAAGAGGTCAAACTCGCTTCTTTTGCCTTTCTTTCCCAAGTAACTACACACACCTGCTAGCATTGGTAACTTAGGCTTTCTTATATATTTATTCCTTTGCCCTTTTCCAACATCCCATTTCAATCGTGTTGTGCAGAGACAAATACTGCACACTCATCGTCATTTCCACAAAGTACTCGCTAGCAAAGTATTTCGAATCAACGAGTAAGAAGAAGAAGAAGAAAGACTACACCAGAATAAGGGGTGTTCTGAATGAGGCTCTCGAGGGCTACACTAGAAAGGGACGCACCTTCGTCAACAAGGGGGAATTTATCAACAATGGCAAACACGTGTTCAATCATGTGTGCTTGATTTCCCCTGCGTCAAGGAGCCGACTACTAGTGGCAGCGCCAAGGAGGCCTTCTACGTCATGCATCACCTTAAAGGATTTGTCCGGGATTGCCAGAACCTAACTCTGCCAGCTAGTATCCGAGCATGGGCCGAAAATTTGGCGCAAAACGGCGATGATGATCTTAGAGAAGACTTCCATCGCAACCAGGTTAAGTTGTCGGAAATCATCTTGGAAGATTTCAACACAAGGGGAGGGGTCCTAATACACAACAGAGGGTTGACTAAGAGGAAGATTGAAGGTATTCTTTGTAAGCAGGGTGACAATAGGACGTGGATGACGAAGGATGTCTATCTACCGTTCCCGAAGCCGAGCGTTAGTAGTTCTCAGCATTGATCGATGTGTGCACCTAGAATTATCATAGATGTCTGTGTGTAGTGTTGTGTCACAAACTATACTACTGTGATCGTATGTTGTAAACTTCACTATTGTGGTTGTTATCATCGATGTGCTATCTTTTATGTTTACTGATCTTTTGCTTTAGTTTATGTGAACATATATGCATGTGAACCAATTTAGTTATTTCTGTTGCATGATTTACTAATATGCCTTATCTATAGAGATGATGAAGTTGTACATGGTGTACAAGGGTTGGGTTCCAGGAGTCTAGGATGAGTGGGAGGACTGTCAGAAATAGGTGAACAAGTTCAGCGGCAACAGCTACATACGAGACTCGAGAGGAGGCGGTAGCCAAGTGGAGGAATCACCTATGGAAGGAGAACCAGATGAAGATATTTCTAGTTCTCTTGTTCTTTCTCACCGTCATCATAACTGTATTCTGTTTGATTCTAGTGTAGGCGGTGACCACTTCATTTGTAATGTGAGATGGTGAACTTTGTACCAAACACTTGTATAAATATTCGCCACTTGTCACTTGTGTTGTAATATGATGACCACTTGTATACCTCGATCAGGCTCTAAGTAGTGTGATGGCACTATATTCGTGTTTGTATTACGTTTGTTTTCATATACTAAGTGAAATATACTGTTTCTATTTCTATGTGTATAATACCTGTATAATACGGGTATAATACCTATACAACACCTGATTATGGACCAGTACAGTTTTTTTAAACCTGAAATACACACCGGTGGTGCATCTCTATTAACCTTCGGTGGCGCATACAACTTCAGTGGCATATTTGCCGTAATGAACCACTGAACATCGTCCTGTGGCGCATCGGGTAGAATGCACCACAGAAGTATCATGACTTTGGTGGCGCATTTCGAAATGCGCCATAGAAGTTATCATTAGTGGCGAGGTAACAGTGGCGCATCCGATATGCGCCACAGAAGGCCAAAAAGGATGCGCCACTGATTAAGGTTTTCCTAGTAGTGAAGCCGTCGCTGCCGCCTGCTGCCACCGTCGGCTCGCCGTCGCCTCCCTAGCCTCCGCCGGCCACACCTCCTCCTCTCCGGCCTCTAAACCCTAGATCACCGAGGAAACCCTAATTCTCCACCATAACCCGTTCCGGCTTAGGCGAAGCCCTGCGGGATCTTCCCTCTACTTCCGACACCACGCCGTCGTGCTGCCGGAATCGCGAGGAGAGAACTACAACGTCCGCTCCCTGATGGAACAAGGGAGAGGAAGTTCTTCATATAGTAACGAACATGTAACCGACCGCGGAAGCGCTGCCGGAACGCAGCACCGGAAGGATCGTCTACGCGATCTTGAGATCGGCAAGTGAACGACTACATCATCCATGAGAATATGCTCTCGTTAACCGCTTTGGAATCTTCGAGGGTGAGTACTCTATCGACTTGTTGCTACAATCTAGTAGATAGATCTTGGCTTGTGTGTGTTCATGCGGTAGAATTTTTTTGTTTTCCATGCTACGAACCCCAACAGTGGTATCAGAGCCGTGTCTATATGTAGATCTGTTGCACGAGTAGAACACAATGGTCATTGTGGGCGTTGATGCTTTTGTTGTTGATTTATTCTTGTGTACTTTGCATCTTGCGGGGTGGTGGGTAGAAGCGGCCCGTCCTAACCTTACATGACATCGTTCATGAGACTTGCTCCACGCTTGACATGCAACTTGTATTGCATAAGTGGATTTGCGGGTGCCTGTTTCTCCCAACATAGTTAATATTCAATTTACAACGGGCAAATGAAAATACTAGTATCAACATTGTGGTTCTTGTTCGTAAGTTAGAATGACACTTATTGAAAGCCCCAAACCACGTAAAACATGCAAAGAAAATTAGAGGCATCTAACTTTGTTTTGTAGGGGTGTGCTATGATGTGATATGGCCATGATTGTGATTATATGTGATGTATGCAATGTTCCTTATTGTATGTCGGCAACTGGCAGGAGCCTTATGGTTTCTTTTAATTTAGTTCAGACATGCGTGTCTATTATTCAAAGTAGTTGTAATAGCTGATGCTGGTGGACGACAACCATGGAGCGACGCCATTGACCTTGACGCCACGCCGGTGATGATGGAGATCATGTTCGTGCTTGAAGATGGAGATCGGAAGCACAAGAAGAAAGGCCATATCATATCACATATTATGAATTGCATGTGATGTTAATCCTTTTATGCATCTTGTATTGCTTAGATTGCAACTGTAGCATTATAAGATGATCCCTCTCACAAAATTATCAAGTGGAACGTACCTTATCCTCTCGCTCGACCCCCTTCCTTCTGCCCCCATTGAGAGTCCCCCGTCGCGGGCCGGGCCGATCCGCCGCCCTCCCCGCTGGAGTAGCCGGCTGGGGTAGGGTCTGGAGAGGCGCCGGAGGTAGTCTTAGGTTTCTTAGGCTTAGGATTTGGCGGATTTCCGTCCTGTTTTGGCGTTATGCCGTGTGGAGGTGTGGTCTGGATCTCGGGGCCGAGGTCCGCCCATGGCTGGTGGCCCTGGCCTCCCTGGTGCTGCTCCGGTGGCCGGAGTTGCAGGTGGAGGTTGGAGCTGGCGTCTCCCTGAATAATCGGCCCGAGGATCCCCTTCTCCCGATGAGGGCGGCGATGGCTGCCATGTCTCGCCCGGCTGGCCGTGGTGGCAGGGGGTGAGCTGTGGGGGCTTGAGGAGGCGGTCTACTCATCTTCTCCCGGCTGGCCGTGGTGGCGGGGGGGGGGGGGGGGGGAAGGAGATGACGATGGTTGTTTCTTCTTTGCTTTCCTCCAGGTGGCACTTGCGCTGGAGACTTCGGAAGGAGAGTAGCGCCGTTTCGCAGCTATACCTGGCCGGCCATGGTGGCGAGGAGGAAGGCTGCGATGCTGCTTCACTTTCCTTCAGTCTCTGGTGTTTTTTGCCCAAGATGGAGTGGATCCTTTGCAGCTACCCCAACGGTAATTCAGGCTTGCCGCTAGAGTGGTCGTTCGTGCTGAATTTTGAGGCTCCGTGGGGGAGCTCCTATTTGGCGTTCTTTTGCCGTTGCTTGTCTAATAAGCCTGTCCCCTAGGTTCGTCGCGGCGGTATCTTCTACGGCTTCTTCAACTCATCTCGGGCAGGAGCTCTAAGGAGAGAGCTCGGTTTCTTCGCGTCGCGTCGATAGAAGGGTCTGTGGATTCCGCTCCAAGCTGATCTTCTTCGCCGTCCGTCTCCCACCCGTGGCAGGAGTGATGAATCGGTCGGCCGGATTTCTCCGTTGGGCTTGGTAAGGATCCCTCTGTTGCTGGCATTTTCTGCAAGTTCCTGTGCCATGCAACAATGGAGTTGGAAGGCTATCTTCTTGAGAATCACCTCGACGGCGGGTTATGGCCGCCCGACATCCAAGGTCAGCACATGGCCTATCAAAAAGCCGGTAAAGGGTTCCGGCATTTTTACTACCTCCTTCGTGAGGCCCTTGAAGTCAGCCGCTGCATTGTTCGTCGACTCAGGAGCAAGTGGCTTTGTCCCCGTTCCTGTGCTTGATGGTAGCGTGCCTGTCTTCCTGCTCGGTGGTGGAGAAGAGGAAGGACCAGTTTGGTTTGTGTTTTTTATCTATGAGGTCTTTTCTACTTATATCAGGGACCTATGTGAGTATTTTAATCTTATGGGGTCCTTTGTAATCTTTGTAACTTCCATCACTTGAATTATATGTGAAGCCTCCAGCCCCTTTGAGGGCACTCCTTGTTCAAAAAAAAAACAAAATTATAAAGTAAAGTGTTCACCCTTAGTTTGCACCGTTACCACGACTCGTCGTTTCGAAGCACCACGTGATGATCGGGTATGATAGAATCAACGTGTGCATATAACGGGAGCAATCCAGATTTGCTCATGCCAAAACTATGGTTAACCTCGACGAGCCTAGCATGTACAGACATGGTCTTGGAACACGGATCACCAAAAATGTAAAGCATGAGTCATATAGTAGATATGATGAACATGTTGATTGTTCACCATTGAAGCTACATCATATCTCGTGATGATCAGATTTGATGTAGTGGATTTGGTTCATGTGATCGCTAAAACAATGTGAGGGATATTGTTTTGAGTGGGAGTTCACCTAGATTAATTTAAATATTAATTATAACTCAATTTGTCATAAACTTAGTCTAAACTATTGCAAATAAATTGTAGATCAATGGCGGCCCCTACCATCAATTTTCATGCATTCCTAGAGAAAGAAAAGTTGAAAAACAATGGAAGAAACTTCACGGATTGGTTCCGCTACTTGAGGATTATCCTCAATGCTGGTAATTTACCTATGTGTTGGATGCACCACTGGGTGACCCGCATGCAGCTGACGCTACCGATGAGGTGAAGAATGTTTTCCTCACTCGGAAGAATCAGTACTCCATAGTTTAGTGTGCTATCTTGTATGGTTTGGAATCGGAGCTTCAGAAAAGGTTTGAGAACTTTGACCCACATGATATTGTCCGTGAACTCAAAATGATATTTGAGGCTCATGCGGCAGTTGAGAGTTATGAAACTTCTGAAAAGTTCTTTAACTACAAGATGGAAGAGGGCAGCTCCATTAGTGAGCATGTGCTTAAGATGTCTGGGCATGCTAGTAAGCTCCAAAGCTTGGGTATAGTAATTCCTAATGCTTTGGGGATTCACCGCGTCCTCCAAACACTACCACCAAGTTAAAAGAACTATGTGATGAACTACAATATGCAAAACATGGACAAGTCGTTTCTTGAACTCTTCTCCATGTTGAAATCTACAGAAGTGGAGATCAAGAAAGAGCACCAAGTGTTGATGGTCAATAAGACCACCAAATGCAAAGTCAAGGCAAGTCCAAGAAAAAGGGAAACTTCAAGAAGGGCGGTAAGAACGTTACCGCACCGACGAAGAAAACCAAGGCTGGTCCTAAGCCTGATACTGAGTGCTTTTACTGCAAGGGAGAAGGTCATTGGAAGCGGAATTGCCCCAAGTACTTCGCAGATCTGCAGAATTTCAACATCAAGAAGAAAGGTATATTCGATATACATGTTATTGATGTGTATCTTTCTAGTAATCGTAGTAGTGCCTGGGTATTTGATACTGGTTCAGTTGCTCGCATTTGTAACTCGAATCAGGTGCTTCAGAATAAACGAAGACTAGCGAAAGACGAGGTGACGATGCGGGTTGGAAATGGATCAAATGTTGATGTGATCGCGGTCGGCACGCTCCCTCTTCATCTACCATCGGGATTAGTTTTATACTTAAATAATTGTTATTTGGTGCCTACGTTGAGCATGAACATTATATACCGATCATGTTTATTGCAAGATGGTTACTTGTTTAAGTCCGAGAATAATGGTTGTTTGATTTATATGAGTAATATGTTTTATGCACATGCACCTTTGATAGATGGTCTATTCTTGTTGAATCTCGATTGTATTAATACACATATTAAAAACATTAAAGCTAAACGTTTGAAATTAAACGATAACTCAACCTATATGTGGCACTGTCATCTTGGTCAAATTGGAGTGAAGCGTATGAAGAAACTCCATTCTGATGGACTTCTTGAATCACTTGATTTCGAATCACTTGAAAGATGCGAAGCATGTTTGATGGGTAAAATGACTAAGACTCCATTTTCTGGTATAATGGACCGAGCTACAGACTTATTGGAAATCATACATACCAATGTGTGTGGCCCGATGAGTGTAGCATCGCGTGGTGGTTATCGTTATGTTCTTACTTTCACGAACGACTTGAGTAGATATGGGTAAATCTATTTCATGAAACATAAATCCGAAACTTCCGAGAAGTTTAAGGAATTTCAAAGTGAAGTGGAGAATCAACGTAACAAGAAGATTAAGTTTCTACGATCTGATCATGGAGGTGAACATTTAAGTTACGAGTTTGGCGAGCATTTGAAGAAATGCGGAATACTTTCACAATTGACACCGCCGGGAACACCACAACGTAATGGTGTGTCCGAACGTCATACTCGAACTCTCTTAGATATGGTTCGATCTATGATGACACTTATAGATTTACCGCTATCGTTTTGGGGTTATGTGTAACACTACGGTTCTGAAAAGACCGTAGCTTCTATGTGACATGCCAATCCCTGGATCGGTTCATTGGCCCACAATAGAATAAGATGAATAACATAGCAAAATATCCGTGTATCATAAATAACGAAGATCCAGAGTACCATTATTACAATAAAAGCTTAGCTCAAGGCTAGCTCAAATTATTCAGGTAGAAACATAAATAAAGCAAATCCTCCAATCTTCAAATTGCCCACAAGTGAACAAGTGCCGAGTGGAGTACCGTGGCCTAAATCGATTACTCAGAATCAGAATATCCTGCAACATGAAACGTAGCAGCCCCGAAGGGTCAATACATGGAATGTATGGCAAGTAGAGCTATTAAAGGAGACAATAGTGCTAACATCTACATGCATATCTGGCAAGTGGAGCTGTGGCTAGCTTGCATTTGCAAATACCTTTGTCCTACTTTCATAAATAGTTTTGATTTTCTTTGAAAAGATCCCAATTAAGTTAACCCAACAACATTAAAGCAATTATGAAATTAGAATGAGCGAGAAACATGTCATGGAATCAATATCAAGCAACTCAGATGTCCATAACCGGGGACACGGCTAATCGATTAGATTATACACCCTGCAGGGGTTAGTACACTTTACCCATGTGACTTGGCCAGCCCAGCTCGTACCATCACTCTCATTTTGGGTGATGATAGGGAGAAGTCCAAGAAGAGGCCGTTCGGGAAGTAGCTCCCCAATCCCGACGCGCACCGGTCCAACCTACCAAAATTCTACATCTCTGGATACGCGGGTTCGAGTTACCACAACCTACTAAGTCCAACAACCGCCCATTTCATTATTGGCACATGGTTGTACACGTAAGCTACAAAGTAAAGAATCCAATCATTTTCTCTTGATACCTGGGTGCCTTTCTGCAATGATACCACCAAAAATTATTAATCCCATCACACCCAGGAGATTTATTGATTAAGTTGTTTTAGTTTTCACAAACCAACACATTTAGAAACAACTTTCAGTGATGTAACCCAACCCTCGTTCATCATAGCATGGCTTAGCACATCTACCAACGGTGGTTCATCTACAAGGTGAGCCCTACCACATAATAGGACATAGCATAGCGATAGTATTATCCTACACATGCGTCTACAAAATACACGACAATGCATTGAAAATAGTAGGATAACATCATGAACAAGGTAGCATCTACTTGCCTTGGTTGTAGCGGTCGAAAGAACAAGCCACACACGAGCAAGCGTTTTACTCGTCACAATCTACACGATACAATTGCAATCATAAACAAACCATCCACAATCATATGCAAACAAAGATGATGCAAGATGCATGCATGACAAGTGAATTGATGCTACAGCAGCATCACATAATCTTATTCAGTAAAGCTACTGTATGCATGCATGGAAATTATTTTTAGCGCAAGGAAAACAAGTATGCAATTTATAATGCTCAATAATAGAGCTAGAAACCAAATAATTCACCACTGCTGACATACTGTTTGTAAAATCTTGGGAAAATTCTACTATGTAGGCAACTCTAAATAGGAACAGTACCAATTGGAATTTCTCAAAAAGGAGTCATATAACTCCCTGAGTAATTAAAATACTGCAGTAAGCCATTAAATAGATTCTACAAAAATTATTACTGTAAGCCTAACTTTTTAATTCACTTTGAGATTCCCTTGTTCTAATGATTCCAGGGACATATTATTTGCAATTTTTGGAGTTACAGAACTTATTCTACGAATTAATTACCCTAAAAAGGCCATTAACTCATTTAATTATTCTGGACAAAATCTTGCTGTAAAAGTGTAAAATAATGGTACATCAAGATTCTACACGAGTTACTGAATCTACACATATTTTATTTGTAATTTTTGTCCTAGTAGATCTATAGATATGAATTTTACAAGTTTATACAATTTTCTGCCAATTAAATCAATTTAGAAAATACGCAGTCAGACTTTGACTGTTGACCGGCCCACGTGGCGGCTGACTTGGCGCTGACTGGCAGTTGACCAGTCAGCTGCCCGCGTTGAATGTTCAATGGTCCGATCTGGACCGTTCGATCGTGATTAAACGGCCGGGGAGAGGTGGCGGCGAGAGCTCACCGGAGGGCGGCGGCGGCGGGCTCGAGGCGGCGGCGCTGGCGGTCTCCGGTGGCGGTGAGGGCGGAACAGCGTCGGGGTCCTCGGGGTAGGGTCGTCGGCGCGGGAGCGGCCTCGGGCGAGCACGGGAGCGTCGGCGGAGGGCGGCCGAAGCGGAGGCGGCGGGGTCGGTCGCGGCGGCGGCGTCGGGCGGTCCCTGCGGGGAGAGAAGAGGAGAGGGAAGGGGTCAGTGGCGGCGGGGCGGGCTCGCGGTGTCGCGGGAGAGAGAGAGAGAGAGAGAGGCGGCGGCGCATGCACTTACCGCGAGCGGCGGCGGTTGTCAACTCCGGCGAGAAATCGCCGGATACTGAGGGCGTGAGAGGAGGCGTGGGTTTAGGGGGAAAGTGGCGGCGGGGTGAGATTAAGAGGGGCCCGAAGATTGGGGAGGGGGCGAGGTAGTTAGAGGCCGAATCGGCCGAGAAACGTGGCGGCGGGCGGAGTCCCGGTCGGGCACGGTGGCGGGGATGACAGGCGGGCCCCGCCTGTCAGCGGCTGCGGCGCGCGCGGCTAGCTGGGCCGGCCCAGCTGCTATGCGTTGCGCGGCGGGGGGGGTGCGGTGAGCGGCGGTTAGCCGGGGTTTAGGTGGGCCGGGCCGGGTGGCTCGGCCGGTGGGGGATAGGTTAGTTTTTTTTGTTCTGTTTTTTTTTCTGTTTTAGAAATTGTAATACAACTTTTCCATATGAACTCGAAATTAGGTGATTCTTGTCTCTAAATTTTTGTAAAAACCAGAGGATCAACATAGGATCATTTTGTATCAAAACCACTAGTTTCCAGAAGGTGGAAAATACAAAACCTAGTAAGATCCCTTGTAGGAGCATCTCGGTGATTCCAAATAGGGTTTCAAAATAGTGTTTTGTAATTCAAATAATTTCATGAATGCGGGATGTCAATGCAAGTGAATGATGATCATGATGCAGTGCAGTACCAAATCTAGCATTTGGGAATGTTGGGATGTGACAAGACTAACCCCCTTAAGATGAATCTCGTCCCCGAGATTCGGCGCGGCTAGCAAATAGGTGCGGGTGGTCCTCTCGGATGTCATCCTCACGCTCCCAAGTGGCTTCGTCTTCGGTGTGGTGGCTCCATTGCACCTTGCAAAACCTGATCGTCTTGGTGCGGGTAATCCTCTCCACTGTTTCCAGTATCCTGACCGGCTTCTCCTCATAGGTCAAGTCGTTCTCAAGCTGAACCTACTCTAGTGGCACGGTGTCTCTCAACGATGTATCCACCATCTCCGGATGGCACTTCTTCAGTTGGGACACGTGGAACACATTGTGGACAGCGGACAGAGCCTCTGGCAACTCCAACTGATAAGCAACTTCTCCTTTGCGTGCTAAGACCCGATATGGCCTAATAAACCGAGGTGACAGCTTACCTTTGATTCCAAATCTCTTAATTCCACGAAGTGGCGACACTCTGAGGTATGCTCTATCACCTATCTCATACACCACTTCCTTGCGCTTGGCGTCAGCGTAGCTCTTCTGCCGTGATTGTGCTATCTTCATCCTGTCCCTAATCATGGCGACCTTCTCCTCAGCGTCCTTGATCAAATCAGGTCCAAACAGCTGACGTTCTCCTACTCCATCCCATAGCAATGGTGTTCGGCATCGCTTCCCGTATAGCACATCGAACGGTGACGTCTTGATGCTGGTTTGATAGCTGTTGTTGTAGGAAAACTCAGCATACGGCAAATTCTCATCCCAACTAGAACCATGAGCCAAAGCGCAAGCTCTCAGCATATCTTCCAAAATATGATTCACCCTCTCGGTCTGTCCATCAGTCTGTGGGTGGAAGGCTGTGCTAAACTCCAATCTAGTCCCCAATGACTCGTGCAGCTGGCGCCAAAAGTGTGAGGTAAATTGTGTGCCTCTGTCAGATACAATACTCTTAGGAACTCCATGTTGGCACACAATCCTGTCCATATAAATCTTGGCCAGATTTGCACTCGTATAGGTCGTCTTCACTGGTATAAAGTGGGCTACCTTGGTCAAATGGTCGACCACTACCCAAATAGAGTCATATCCTGACCTGGTCCTGGGCAATCCCGTGATAAAATCCATTCCCACTCTATCCCACTTCCAATCCGGCACAGGCAATGGCTGCAGTAGTCCTGCTGGCTTCTGGTTTTCCGCCTTCACTCGGCTACATACATCACATAAGGCAATATTCTCCGCGATGTCTCCCTTCATGTTATTCCACCAAAATCTGTCCTTTAGGTCCATATACATCTTCGTATTGCCCGGATGTATGGAATACGGCGAGTCATGAGCTTCCTGCAGAATCAACTTCCTTATCTCCGGATCGTTGGGAACGCACAAACGATCTCCATACCACAAGGTTCCTTGCTCATCCTCGCGGAATTCTTTTGCTCGATCCTCCTTCATCTTTTCCTTTACTTCATCTATCTCCTTGTCTCCTACTTGAGCCTTCCTGATCCTATCCTGTAGCGTTGGTTGGACTTCCATTGTTGCCAAATATCCTTCAGACACTACCTCTAGTCTAAGGTCCTTGAATTGCTTGCACAAATCCTCGGGCAATTCCCCAATAGTCAATCCATTGGCATAGACCTTCCGGCTCAGAGCATCTGCCACTACATTGTCCTTTCCTGGGTGGTATTGTAGATTCATATCATAATCCTTGATAAGTTCCAACCATCTCCTTTGCCTCATGTTCAGTTCCTTCTGTGTAAATATGTACTTCAAGCTCTTGTGGTCGATGTACACATCACAGTGTTTTCCCATTAGGTAGTGCCTCCATACTTTGAGCGCATGAACCACTGATGCTAATTCCAAGTCATGCGTGGGATAATTCCTCTCATGGTGTTTAAGTTGCCGCGAGGCATATGACACCACTCTCCCATCTTGCATCAGTACACTCCCAAGTCCCTGTCGAGAAGCATCACAGTACACTTGGAAATCCTTCTGAAGATCTGGTAAACACAGAACATGCGCAGTCACTAGTCGACGCTTCAGTTCCTGAAAGCTGGCTTCACACGCATCCGTCCATTCAAACTTCCTCTCCTTCTTCAGAAGTTCTATCATTGGCTTAGCAATCTTGGAGAAGTTTTCAATGAACCTCCTGTAATATCCAGCAAGTCCCAAAAAGCTACGAATATCTCCCACATTCTTGGGCGCTTCCCACTCAATCACTGCAGTCACTTTGCTTGGATCAACAACGACTCCTTCTCCTGACACCACGTGTCCAAGAAATCCAATAGTGTTAAGCCAGAATTCACACTTGCTGAATTTGGCATACAACTTGTGTTCCCTTAGCTTCTCCATAATCAGTCGCAGATGTTTCTCGTGCTCAGCATCATCCTTGGAATATATCAGTATGTCATCAATGAACCCAACCACGAACTTGTCCAAGTACTCCATGAATACCTTGTTCATCATGGTCATGAAATATGCCGGGGCATTCGTTAGTCCAAAAGACATAACCGTATACTCATATAAACCATACCTAGTAGTGAAAGCGGTTTTTGGTATGTCCTCCTCCCGGATCTTCAATTGGAAATAACCCGATCGCAGATCAATTTTGCTAAACACCTTTGCTCCTTCCAGTTGATCAAACAAATCATTTATGTTCGGCAGGGGGTATTTGTTCTTGATGGTCACTTCATTCAGCGAGCGATAGTCCACCACTAATCTCTTGCTGCTGTCTTTCTTCTCCACAAATAGAATAGGTGCACCCCATGACGATGAACTAGGCTGAATGAACCCCTTGTCCAACTGCTCCTTTTAGTTGTTTCTTCAATTCCTTCAGCTCATCCACATCCATATTGTATGGTCTCTTGGCTATTGGTCCTGTTCCCGGCATCAGATCAATGAGAAACTCCACTTCCCTGTCAGGTGGCATCCCTGGCAGCTCTTCCGGAAACACATCGGGGTAATCCTTAATCATAGGCATAGTATCCATGCTAACCCCCTTAAGAGAATTCAGCTTACACCTTCCCGGTCGCACAGCCGACTTGAACCTAATTCTCTTACCATCCGGGGTTTTGAGTGAAACAGCTCGCTGTGCACAATCTATGTGTCCCCCATGCATAGACATCCAATCCATACCCAGAATTACATCTAACCCTTGTGATTCCAATACTACCAGATGTGCAATAAAATCGTGTGCTCCAATCCTCACAGTTAAGTCGCGGCATCCCGCGCTAGCTATCATATCCCCTCCAGGTGAGCTTACTCTAATAGACTCTTTCATAGACTCCGTAGGTAACTTATACTTATCCACAAATGCCCTTGATATGAATGAATGCGATGCACCAGTATCGAAAAGTATAAGTGCAGGGTGAGTGTTGATTGGAAACTTACGAATCACAAGATCAGGTTCATCCGGGATCTCCTCCACATTCATGTGGTTCACTGTGGCCTTCTGGTTGTTGGTTGGCTTCAGCACCTTCTTCTCCGGACAGTTGTCCACATAATGTCCCTTCTGACCACACTTGAAGCATGTCACCTCACTCAGATCCTTCTTCACAAAGCTGTGATCACGGTTGCGGTCATGTCCACTGTGTCCTCCAGAGTGGTGAGTGTGTCCTCCCTTGTGGTTGTGGTGGTTGCTCTTGTGGCTATCATGGCGATGTCCATCGCCTCCATGGTTGTGGCGGTCACGGCTTCCATGGTGCCCATGGTCACTCCCTCCATGCTTGGAGTATCCATCATAAGAAGTGCGAGACTTGTGGTGTGAACCAGAGTGGTGATTGCTGCTCTTTCTCTTGCGGTTTTCCACCTGCTTGTGCTTCCCTTCCAAGATCCTGGCCTTGTCCATAAGCTCCTGGAAAGTGGGACAATAAACCACCAGCAGCTGCACTGAAAGCTCATCACTGAGGCCATCCAGGAACCTCTCCCTCCTTTTGGCATCAGTGTCAACATCCTCAGGTGCATAACGAGACAGGTTGTTGAACTCAATATACTCAGCCATAGTGCGGTTGGTTTGGCGCAAGTTGCGAAACTCCTTCCTCTTCAGGCTCAGAACTCCTGAAGACACGTGGTTGGTCCTGAAACCTTCCTCAAACATTGCCCAAGTCACAGTGTCCAGCGGGTGGGTGATCTGAAAAGTGTCCCACCAAGAAGCGGCTGGTCCCTCCAGTAGGTGAGCGGCAAACCTCACCTTCTCAGCATCAGTGCACCCAACAGTTACCAGATCCTTGTTGACTGAACGCAACCAGTCGAGAGCAACCATCGGATCCGTTGAAGTAGAGAACTTAGCTGGCCTTAGCCTCAGAAACCTAGTGAGAGCATCTCCCTGAGGCTGGTTGTTCCCGTTGTTGTTGTTGTTGTTGTTGTTGTTGTTGTTGTTGTTGTTGTTGTTGTTGTTGTTGTTGTTGTTGTTGTTGTTGTTGTTGTTGTTGTTGTTGTTGTTGTTGTTGTTGTTGTTGTTGTTGTTGTTGTTGTTGTTGTTGTTGTTGTTGTTGTTCTGAGCTTCCATGAACTGGGTCATAACTTGGGTCAGCTGTGCCTGAGCTGCCATGAGCTGCTCCAACTCAGTGGGTTGACGACGGGGAGGCATCTGCGGTTCAGCACAGGTAAGTTTAGAAGGAAACGATAACGAAACAGGATTCTACCCATGCATTATGACCATACAACAATAAGACAATCACAAGCAAGCAACACATCAGCAAACAAATGATCCAGCAACATCCCAGGGGTTATCCTAGCAGTATATATCTACTGAAATAGTTTTTAGAAGAGTTGGCAATGGTTATCTACACAAGAGATCAATAAGGCATTAAAAATAGCAATCTGCCAGAACAGTCCAGCAGTGTTCACGAATTTTTCTACCTGACTTAAACTCGTCAGGATTTTTGTGCATACAGTACAAAGAGTTTCGAACCATCCCTATTTTTTCAGATTTTTCCCAGATACCAGTAAAATATGAAAAATCGTACAGTACTGCTGTGTCAGCAGAAAACTGCAACATGAATAACTCAGATATTAACCAAACTTGCCATAACTCTTCCATAAAATTCGCACAAATAATCCTGGGATATTGGAGTACACAAATAAGCAACTAAACACTCTTAAACTAACAATAATTAAGTTTTACATCGATCGAGACTAAACCTAACGATATTTACCTAACGAAGACTAATTGGTGGACTTCTATCTACTTCTTGAAGAGGTTGCGGTAGGTCCTTGCACTCATGCGTTGGGGTTTCTGTCCACAATCCAACCATGGCGGCGGAGTGTACACCTCTCCTGAGTCATCACTTGAAATCTCAAACTCCACCTCTTCTGGATCCTCCTCTTCTTCTTCATTCTCTGCTGCAACTGCAACAGCTTCATCTCCTCCACCATCATCGTCTCCACCATCATCATCCTCGTCCTCATCATCGTCATCGTTCCCACTATCATCATCATCATCATTGTTGCCATCATCTCCATTGTCATCATCAGAGGGTGGATTCAGCTATGCTTGGAGAGCGGCAATCTGGGCTGCCATATCTTCAATAGTTTTATCCCTTTCCTGGACGGTCCCTTGCAACTGTTGTATGGTCTGGGTGTTATCCTGCACAGTCCCATTAAGCTGAGCTATGGTTGCATCCCTGCCTATCAGGGCATTTTCCAGAACTCCCACAGCTTCATGCAAGGTCTCTATCTCCAGTCCTTGGACCACCATACCATTGCTGGCAAAATCTGCTATCTCTTTTACCATCATCACCTTCTCAGCCAGAGCTCCATTCTCCCTTTCCATGTCCTCTATGTGCCTCCGACGAGGCGGCATGTTGTTCCTGTCGCCCGGGGTAACCACAATGTTCCCATCTTCATCACACCTCCCATAGTCACGGTAGGGTGAGTCTGCTGGCAGTAGGTGTCGGACAAGATGGCACTGGCGAGACAGGGCTTCATGCAGGGCCAAGTTTATTCCAAGTCCCCAGTTGCAGTATGTCTTGGTGTAGATCAGATGCACAGAGTTTGGGAAGGTGGCATCCCTGAAGATGAAAGTGGTGATCTCCCATGCATCCTCGCCATATCCATAGGTGTACAACCTTCTTCCCTTGAACATGGGCAGTGGCAATCCCAATGACTACGAGAGCTGTGCTAACTGTCTTGCAAAGGGACTTGGTGACTCCATGGTTGCATACTCAGTCCTGACTTCTCCCATCTATCAATTAAAAGGGGAAAGTGTGAGAATAGCATATGGTAAGAATTTACGAGAGTGAAAGGCATAAGATGAAAGACAGAGTTAATATAGGCTTTAATAAATCTATGGCTTCCTAATCCAAACCTAGGTCACGATCCTACAGTCGACACATGGGCTCTGATACCATCTTGTAACACTACGGTTCTGAAAAGATCGTAGCTTCTATGTGACATGCCAATCCCTCGATCGGTTCATTGGCCCACAATAGAATAAGATGAATAACATAGCAAAATATCTGTGTATCATAAATAACGAAGATCCAGAGTACCATTATTACAATAAAATCTTAGCTCAAGGCTAGCTCAAATTATTCAGGTAGCAACATAAATAAAGCAAATCCTCCATTCTTCAATTTGCCCACAAGTGAACAAGTGCCGAGTGGAGTACCGTGGCCTAAATCGATTACTCAGAATCGGAATATCCTGCAACATGAAACGCAGCAGCCCCGAAGGGTCAATACATGGAATGTATGGCAAGTAGAGCTATTAAAGGAGACAATAGTGCTAACATCTACATGCATATCTGGCAAGTGGAGCTGTGGCTAGCTTGCATTTGCAAATACCTTTGTCCTACTTTCATAAACAGTTTTGATTTTCTTTGAAAAGATCCCAATTAATTGAACCCAACAACATTAAAGCAATTATGAAAATAGAATGAGCGAGAAACATGTCATGGAATCAATATCAAGCAACTCAGACGTCCATAACCGGGAACACGACTAATCGATTAGATTATACACCCTGCAGGGGTTAGTACACTTTACCCATGTGACTTGGCCAGCCCAGCTCGTACCATCACTCTCATTTTGGGTGATGATAGGGAGAAGTCCAAGAAGCGAGACCGTTCGGGAAGTAGCTCCCCAATCCCGACGCGCACCGGTCCAACCTACCAAAATTCTACATCTCTGGATACGCGGGTTCGAGTTACCACAACCTACTAAGTCCAACCAACCGCCCATTTCATTATTGGCACATGGTTGTACACGTAACCTACAAAGTAAAGAAGCCAATCATTTTCTCTTGATACCTGGGTGCCTTTCCGCAATGATACCACCAAAAATTATCAATCACATCACACCCAGGAGATTCATTGATTAAGTTGTTTTAGTTTTCACAAACCAACACATTTAGAAACAACTTTCAGTGATGTAACCCAGCCCTCGTTCATCATAGCATGGCTAAGCACATCTACCAATGGCGGTTCATCTACAAGGTGAGCCCTACCACATAATAGGGCATAGCATAGCGATAGTATTATCCTACACATGCGTCTACAAAATACATGACAATGCATTGAAAATAGTAGGACAACATCATGAACAAGGTAGCATCTACTTGCCTTGGTTGTAGCGGTCGGAAGAACAATCCACACACGAGCAAGCGTTGCACTCGTCACAATCTACACGATACAATTGCAATCATAAACAAACCATCCACAATCATATGCAAACAAAGATGATGCAAGATGCATGCATGAAAAGTGAATTGATGCTACAACAGCATCACATAATCTTATTCATTAAAGCTACTGTATGCATGCATGGAAATTATTTTTAGCGCAAGGAAAACAAGTATGCAATTTATAATGCTCAATAATAGAGCTAGAAACCAAATAATTCACCACTGCTGACATACTGTTTGTAAAATCTTAGGAAAATTCTACTGTGTAGGCAACTCTAAATAGGAACAGTACCAATTGGAATTTCTCAAAAAGGAGTCATATAACTCCCTGAGTAATTAAAATACTGCAGTAAGCCATTAAATAGATTCTGCAAAAATTATTACTATAAGCCTAACCTTTTAATTCACTTTGAGATTCCCCTTGTTCTACTGATTCCAGGGACATATTATTTGCAATTTTTTGAGTTACAGAACTTATTATACGAATTAATTACCCTAAAAAGGCCATTAAATCATTTAATTATTCTGGACAAAATCTTGCTGTAAAAGTGTAAAACAATGGTACAGCAAGATTCTACACGAGTTACTGAATCTACACATATTTTATTTGTAATTTTTGGCCTAGTAGATCTATAGATATGAATTTTACAAGTTTATACAATTTTCTGCCAATTAAATCAATTTAGAAAATACCCAGTCAGACTTTGACTGTTGACCGGCCCACGTGGCGGCTGACTGGCTGTTGACCAGTCAGCTTCCCGCGTTGACTGTTCAACGGTCCGATCTGGACCGTCCGATCGTGATCAAACGGCCGAGGAGAGGTGGCGGCGAGAGCTCACCGGAGGGCGGCGGCCGCGGGCTCGAGGCGGCGGCGCTGGCGGTCTCCGGCGGCGACGAGGGCGGAACGGCGTCGGGGTCCTCGAGGTGGGGTCGTCGGCGCGGGAGCGGCCTCGGGCGAGCACGGGAGCGTCGGCGGCGGGCGGCCGAAGCGGAGGCGGCGGGGTCGGTCGCGACGGCGGCGTCGGGCGGTCCCTGCGGGGAGAGAAGAGGAGAGGGAAGGGGTCAGTAGCGGCAGGGCAGGCTCGCGGGGTCGCAGGAGAGAGAGAGAGGCAGCGGCACGTGCACTTACCGCGAGCGGCGGAGGCGGCGGTTGTCAACTCCGGCGAGAAATCGCCGGAGATTGAGGGCGTGAGAGGAGGCGTGGGTTTAGGGGGAAAGTGGCGGCGGGGTGAGGATTAAGAGGGGCCCGAAGATTAGGGAGGGGGCGAGGTAGTTAGAGGACGAATCGGCCGAGAAACGCGGAAGCGGGCGGAGTCCCGGTCGGGCACGGTGGCGGGGATGACAGGCGGGCCCCGCCTGTCAGCGGCTGCGGCGCGCGCGGCTAGCTAGGCCGGCCCAGCTGCTATGCGCTGCGCGGGGGGGTGCGGTGAGCGGCGGCTAGCCGGGGTTTAGGTGGGCCGGGCCGGGGTGGCTCGGTCGGTGGGGGGTAGGTTAGTTTTTTTGTTCTGTTTTTTTATTTTTTTCTGTTTTAGAAATTCTAATACAACTTTTTCATATGAACTCCAAATTGGGTGATTCTTGTCTCTAAATTTTTGTAAAAACCATAGGATCAACATAGGATCATTTTGTATCAAAACCACTAGTTTCCAGAAGGTGGAAAATACAAAACCTAGTAATATCCCTTGTAGGAGCATCTCGGTGATTCCAAATAGGGTTTCAAAATAGTGTTCTGTAATTCAAATAATTTCATGAATGCGGGATGTCAATGCAAGTGAATGATGATCATGATGCAGTGTAGTACCAAATCTAGCATTTGGGAATGTTGGGATGTGACATTATGCATTAGAAACAGCCGCATTCACTTGAAATAGGGCACCATCTAAATCCATTGAAATGAAACTGTATGAATTATGGTTTGGGATGCAACCTAAATTGTCGTTCCTTAAAGTTTGGGGTTGTGAAGTTTATGTAAAGAAGTTACAGCCCGACAAGCTTGAACCCAAAGCGGAAAAATGCGTCTTCATAGGATATCCAAAGGAAACTATTGGGTATACCTTCTATCATAGATCCGAAGGTAAAATCTTCGTTGCTAATAATGGATCCTTTCTAGAGAAGGAGTTTCTCTCGAAAGAAGTGACTAGAAGGAAAGTAGAACTCGACGAGGTTGTCGAACCTTCTCTCGGATTTGAGAGTAGCGCAACACCAGAATAAGTTCCCGTGGCGCCTACACAAATAAGACAGGAAGCTAATGATGTTGATCATGAAACTTCGGTTGAAGTTACTACGAAACCTTGCAGGTCAACGAGAACTCAGACCACTCCCGATTGGTATGATCCTGTTATGAGTGTCATGTTGGTGGACAACACCGATGACCCCGCGACATATGAGGAAGCAATGATGAGCCCAGATTCCAATAAATGGCAAGAAGCCATGAAATCTGAGATTGGATCCATGTACGAAAACCAAGTGTGGACTTTGGTGGACTTACCGGATGGCCGGAAGGCTGTCGAGAACAAATGGATTTTCAAGAAGAAAATAGATGCTGATGGTAATGTTACTGTCTATAAAGCTCGACTTGTCACAAAAGGGTTTTGACAAATTCAAGGTGTTGACTATGATGAGACTTTCTCACCGGTAGCGAAGCTAAAGTCTGTGAGGATGTTGTTAGCAATCGCTGCATATTTTGATTATGAGATATGGCAGATGGATTTCAAAACAACGTTGCTCAATGGAGACATTGATGAAGAGTTATATATGGTACAACCCAAAGGTTTTGTCGATCCTAAATATGCTAACAAGGTATGCAAACCTCAACAGTTCATTTATCGATTGAAGCAAGCATCCCAGAGTTGGAATCAATGTTTTGATAAGGTAATCAAAAGTTTTGGTTTTATACAAACTTATGGAGAAGCTTGTATTTACAAGAAAGTGAGTGGGAGCTCTATAGCATTCCTAGTACTATATGTGACGACATATTGTTGATTGGGAATGATGTAGACCTTCTTAATAGTGTCAAGGATTATTTGAATAATAGTTTTTTAATGAAAGATCTTGGCGAAGCTGCTTACATATTAGGCATAAAGATTTATAAAGATAGATCGAGACGCCTAATATCGCTATCACAGAGTACATATTTGGACAAAGTTCTAAAGAGGTTTGGAATGGAAGATAACAAGAAAGGGTTCTTTCCCATGTTGCCCAATACGACCTTGAGTAAAACTCAAAGTCCTGCTATGGCAAAATATAGAGAAAGGATGAGTAGGACTCCCTATGCCTCATCCATAGGATCTATCATTGATGCCATGCGATGTACTAGACCCGACATTGCATATGCTGTTAGTTTAACTAGCAAATATCAAAGTGGTCCAGGGGTGGATCATTAGACAACGGTGAAAAACATCCTTAAGTACTTGAGAAGAACTAAGGATATGGTTCTTTCTTATGGAGGTGATGAACAGCTCATTGTTAATGGTTACACCGATGCTACCGACCCGGATGATTCTAAATCTCAATCTGGATACGTATTTACTTTGAATGGTGCAACAGTAAGCTGGAGGAGTGCAAAGCAAAGCGTTGTGGCGAGATATTCAACTAGATCAGAATACATATCTGCTTCAGAGGCTTCACAAGAGGCGATATGGATGAAGGTGTTCATTACAGAGCTTGGTGTGGTTCCCAGTGCGCTGGACCCAATTTCTATCTACTTTGATAACATGGGCGCCATAGCCAATGCGCAAGAACAAAGGTCACACAAGAAGCTGAAGCATATCAAGCTGCGATTTCACACTATTCGAGAGCATGTCAAAGATGGTGACATAAAGATTTGCGAGTACACACAGATCTGAATGTGGCGGATCCATTGACTAAACCTCACCCGAGGGTAAAACATGACCAGCACCAAACCGCCATGGGTGTTCGGTATATTACAATGTAATCTAGATTAGTTGACTCTAGTGCAAGTAGGAGACAGTTGGAGAAATGCCCTAGAGGCAATAATAAAAGTAGTTATTATTTTATCTTTGTGTTTATGATAAATGTTTACATTCATGCTATAATAGTATTAACTGGAAACATTAATACTTGTGTGATTTGTAAACTAATTAGAGTCCCTAGTAAAACCTCTTTATAATACTAGCTTGTAGGTTAATAGATGATCACGATTTCTGGATCATGAACATTGAGATGTTGTTAACAACAAGATCATATCATTAGGAGAATGGTGTGATGGACATACTCCTATAGATAAGTGTAGCATAAAGATTAAGTCATTTCAATAGTTCGTTTGCTATAAGCTTTCTGATACATAGTAACTGGGTGGTTATAAATGTGGCATTGAGTGTTCAGAAAGTATGTGTTGAGGCACATGGATCAAGAGTGGGACTTGTCCATCCATATGACAGATAGATATATTCTGGCCGTCTCGGTGGAATGTCATGCAATTAGCTTGCAAGCATGTGACTGGCTCACAAGGGATCACATATCACGGGAACGCGGTAACGAGGTTGAACTATGTATGCAGAGATACCGATGATCAGACCTCGGATAAGTAAAATATCGCGAGACAAAAGGAAATTGGTATCGTATGTAAATGGTTCATTCGATCACGAAGTAATCGTAGAAATATGTGGGAGCCATATGAATTTCCAGATTCCTCTATTGGTTATTGATCGGAGAAGTGTCTCGGTCATGTCCGCATAATTCACGAACCGTAGGGAGACACACTTAATGATTCAATGTTGTTTAGTAGATATGGAATGTAAGTACAGAGATCGAATGTTGTTCGAGTCTCGGATGGGATCCGGGATATCAAGAGGATAGTCGGAATGGTCCGGAGAATAAGATTCATATAAGGGAAGTCTAATTCTGGAGTTCGGGGATGATTCCGGTGTTTTCACCGGAATGATCTAGAAGGGTCTAGAAGGTTCGCCAAAATGGAAGGGTAAGGGTGCATGAATGTGTCATGACTACGTGGAATGGTTGCATCATGTCCTAGGTCAAAGGGCTGTGCAAATAAAGAGTAAAATCAAACTCATAAATTGAAAGTCAAAAGGCAAGTTTGAAAAGTCAAACTAGGACAATGTTTCCTAGTGGAGGAAGAAGAGAATCCTCCTCTCCCTCCGCCACAAGCCTAGTAAGAGAGGGAGTTGGGGAAGGATTCAAACTCCCCTCTCGCAAGCATGCCCCTCCGTCTCATAAATAGAGGGGAGGGGGCTGCCCCTCCATACAACGCCACCACCACCCAAGCCACCGCCGCCAGCCGCGCAGCCGCCTCGCATCATCGTCGGCTCGCCGCCGCCAGCCATGCCTCCTCCTCTCCGGCCTCTAAACCCTAGATCGCCGGGGAAACCCTAATTATCCACCATAACCCGCTCCGGCTTAGGCGAAGCCCTGCAGGATCTTCCCTCTACTTCCGACACCACGCTGTCGTGCTGCCAGAATCACGAGGAGAGAACTACAACCTCCGCTACCTAATGGAACAAGGGAGAGGAAGGTCTTCATCGAGTACCGAACGTGTGACCGACTGCAGAGGCATTGCCGGAACATAGCACCGGAAGGATCGTCTATGCGACCTTGAGATCGGCAAGTGAACGACTACATCACCCACGAGAATCTGCTCTCGTTAACCGCTTTGGAATCTTTGAGGGTGAGTACTCTATCGAATGGTTGCTACAATCTAGTAGATAGATCTTGGTTTGTGTGTGTTCATGCGGTAGATTTTTTATTTTTGCATGCTACGAACCCCAACACATCAGTCGACGCCATGGATGCAATCAATGTAGGTGTTTCTTTCTTCTTCATGTCCTTTTGATGAATAAGTTGACCATAGGAGGCAGCCAAGGAAAGTAGTACTCGAACGCTGGTTAGTCTAGAGACTTGTGTAAATAGGTGTCAAAGTAATCTATGCCTTATTTTTGGGTGTATCATTTTGTACAAGTCGTGCTTGTACTTCTCAATGGTACCATTAGGCCTTAGATTCTTTTGAACACCCACTTATAGCCCACAAGTTTACAACCACATGGTCATTCTGATAATTCCCAAATTCCATTAGAAAGAATCGGGTCCATATTATTTTGGAAAGCTTATTTCTAATCATCTGCATCAGGATATGCATATGTCACGGTGATAGATCGAGGAGTATCATCCACAAGGTGCATAATGAAATCATTACCAAAGGATTTGCAATCCTATGTTTCGTACTCCTCGTGGGAGGTTCATTGTCATCCTTCCTCATATGGTTGTTCAAAATTGTTCAGAGGATACACTAGATTCAACAAATATCTTAGAAGTTCTAGCAGTGCTACATATATATTTCATATGAAACATATTCTCAAAAAATTGCATCACGAGATACCATTATAGTATCAACATGCATATCAGGTATCTCAGATTCAACTACTAAAACATATAGTGAACTCTCCGCTGAGCATTTCCAAGAAAGATACAATTCATTGTCTTTGGTCCCATCTTGCATTTCTTGGGAATTGGTATACTTCCCTTAGCCAAACACCCCCAAGTGGGCAAGTAAGAAAGTGATGGTTTTCTCCCAACCCAAACATCATAAAGGTTTTATCTTTATTCTTGTTAGGAACTTTATTCAAAAAATGACATATAGTCAATAAAGCCTCCCCAACCATGTCTTATATAAAACATCAGTGGCTAACATGAAATTCAGTATGTCAGTCAACGTGCGGTCTATCCTTTTGACAATCCCGTTTGATTATGGCGAGTATAAAGGAGTCCTCTCATGAATAATACCTTGTTCCTCACGAAATTTGGCGTTTGTTTGGGGAAAGTACTAACTGTTTGTGCGGATTTTAACGATGATTTGGTTACACTGAACTATTGCACTTAGAACCTTTGGCAATAGCGAAATTCAAAATTAAACTCGGAGTGGATAGAAGAGACATTAAACTAAAATTAATGTGGCATAAAAGAGAGTTCCAAACACTGGTATCATCATTAACACCACCACAAATATGGTTCACGGTTTTATTACAAAACTCGAAAACGAAAAAATCAGAACAAGCCTCCGAACTCATAGTTTTACCAAAACATTGTCCATGCTTGTAAACGACTACTTTATTAGACTCTAAAACAACTTTAAATCCACCTCTGCATAGAAGGGGGCCACTAATGAGATTCTTATTCACAGTGGGGACATGATGCTCATTCCTTTGCTACACGATCTTTCCCAAAATGAACTTCAAGAATAGAAGCATGTGACACATTCCCTATTAGGACAGAGGAATCCCGTGCGACCTGATAACAAGTGAACATAGATATGTCAGCACACACATGAACACTAGCGCCCGTATCAATCCACTTACACGGAGAATGAAATATCGAAAGAATAGTAAATAAATTACCATACCCATCGGTGTTGCCAGCGGTCACAATGTTGAAAGCATTGCACTTTTCCTATTGGGATTTCTATTTTAGTGCCCCTGGTTCGTTAGTTGTACTCACTTTCCCCAGTCGCTTAACATTTCCTCACTTTTTCCCAGCTGCTTATCCAAAACTCACACACGATCTAAAACTTATTGTCCGTCAGCCTTGCTGTTACATACTGACAAGTGGGGTTGCGTTTAGTCGGGTCCCGTAGTGGACACCTCTATCCACGTATCCAAATCAGCATGGGACCCACAGCTTATCCATGTGAGCGCTAGACCCACAACTTACCTAGGTTGGCATTGCAAGATGGGACCCCGAGCCAGCCCCGCACCCGTCCCCGTGTTGTTGCCTCTCCTTTCTTCTTCTTCTTCTTCTTCTTCTTCTTCTTCTTCTTCTTCTTCTTCTTCTTCTTCTTCTTCTTCTTCTTCTTCTTCTTCTTCTTCTTCTTCTTCTTCTTCTTCTCCGGAGACGGTGACCCTTCTCCAGCCGGCGAGTTACGTCTAGCTTCACTTCGGCCTCTTGTTCGTCCTGGCCATAGTATGGTGCCGTCCCATTGACCTATATGAAGGATGACAATGGCAACCATGCAGAGGGAAGGTTAGATATCGCACCAAATTGTTCCGATTAGAGGAGGCACTTGCTGTGGATAATCAATTGGCGCAACTTGGGAGCTCAATTGGACGCGTGCTTGCTGTGGGGAATGCGGCCAACAGAGGAGTTGTTCTGATAATTTAATTTGTTTATCGAGTTAGTGTCTCGGTTGCAATCAAGTGAATCTATGAGGTGAAAGAAAAACTTTAATATTAGGGAGATGGAAGTATAAGAAATAATAAAATAACACAACTCTTGAACACTTCCAAATTAAAAAAGATTGTACAATTATTAATGTAAAAAAGAATTCATAATTGACCCAACTCTTGAATACTTTCAAATTACAATTTGGACATGATAATGTAGTCCTAAGAAAATCTCGAGAGTTTACCATTTTTAGAGCATGAAAAGTAATGCATAAACTAAAGGGGTACCTAAACTAAAATCTTTATGCGTCGTGCATATACAAAAATTATACACCTTTGAACACTGTGAAATTGCACTTAGGAGATGATAATGATGTGATAAGAAAATCTTGAGAGATTATCATTTTCGTAGAGTGGAATGTAATGCATAAACTTGCATATACAAAAATTATACACCTTTGAACACTATGAAATCACACTTAGGACATGATAATGATGTGCTAAGAAAATCTTGAGAGATTATCATTTTCATAGAGTGAAATGTAATGCATAAACTTGTGATACCTATGAGATTCGATACATTTTTAATGCTTTTGATGGTTTTCTAGATTTACCTAACGCTGATACTTCGGTAGCAGAGAAAACTTGGTTTTCAGTATATGTTTCAGGTTCTGAACATCAATAGAAGGTTTCAACAACAAAAATACAATACTCAGGAAAAAACAAGCAAGTCTCTTTTTGGAAGCAAACAAGGATAACAACCAGAAGGTTTAACGACCAACTATACAAAGGGAAGAATTTTTCCGGGCATATAGTTGTCGCCGCCTTCGTCCTGCCAAAAGGAACAACTTTCGTGAAGAAGGCATACGTGAAAATAGAACACAACAGCCATTGTTCCATCCAGAAGGGAGAAAAAAGAGATCGAGAGAACAAGGGGAAGACGTTCTTCATCTCGTTCCACAATCTTCAACCTCCTAGCCACCACACCCCCATAGCCATTACTTGTACCTGAGAGAGAGAGATCTTCACCTTGCAATATTAGGGTTTGAGATTGTTTCTTCCTATCTTGAATTGTGTTGGGTTGATTTTCTATTCTTATTGTAGATCTGCATGGTAATATTGAGATGAATTACTTTTATTTAATTATATCGATGATGCTTTCTTCTCCCATGTGTGAGTAAGTTCCTTTGGGCATGGGAGATGTAACGGATTGGTGAGATGTGATGTGCCTATAAATTTTCAACTAATTTGTGATTGATTTTAATTACTATATTATGTGTGCTTGACTATCTATGGGATGCCTAATGCTTGTTGTCCAATTAAGGTCCTAAACAACATGATGCTTTGTTCTACACAGATAAGATCTTGTTTGCTAGCAGACCGGCGACCCCCGAGTGACACGGGGATATCAATGGAAAAATAGTTGAACTCGAGGATCATGAGGAACCACTGTGCTTGCATTATTACGATCCAAGGAGCTTAATTGCTAAGCAACCTGAAGGATCTTAATTGCCTAGTGACTGACCATGGTTTTGGTAACAGACTAGTAGGATTATTGAAGTTGGGATGAAATCTACCAAGAGAAGTTCCGATTAATTATGGGTTGCTCGCCTACATACATACTTATAAGATTATAATTGTTACAATTATCACTCATCCACTTGGCACAATCAGTATCACCATGAACTGTATCTCCCCGCGCCTGCTATGCCATCTGCAGAAAATAACAAACAATCGAATCGGTCTTTACTTTTATGCTTTTTATTTCTGATGCTTACATTTTAGTTTTATTTAAATACATTTAGTTTAATCCAAATTTGTTCTTATTTCAACACTTGCAGTCAATTCACTCGAAGACCTGTGACAACTTTGAGTGTGACAGAGACTTCATTCATAAACACTTTCCTTTGGGCTCCCTATGGGATCGATATCTTAACTTCAAAACTAGTTACAACCGATCTGTGCACTTGCATACATCAAGATATTTTCTAGCGTTGTTGCCGAGGAGCTAAGCGCTAAGTGTTTTTCTCTTGACACTTCAGGTGTTACTACTACCAAATGGTTTCCCTAGAAGACAAAGGATCTACACGCTCTGCTAGGACCTATCTACCAAATTATCTAGAGTGCGTGCATGTTCAAAGGCGCGATGAAATTATTGAAAAACTTTTGAGATCAAAGAAGGTTTAAGTTGAAAACCTGAGTAATTTTAGGGAAATCATGTCCATTCACAGGACAACTGCCAAGAAACCTGAGAAAACTCTCAGAGAATACAGTGCTCCAAGTCCTGCTTATATTAAACAACCAATAGAATTTCTTAATCCTAGAGTTAGAGACTATCAATTTGATGGTGAGATTATTAAAATTTTGCAGGAAAAAATTTTCAACGGAAGGGAAGATGAAGACCTAGGAAGACATCTTAGAGAATTCGATGATGTGATAACATCAATTGTAGCAAACGGTTTGGCTAGAGATTTCTCCCTTCTAAAATTATTCCGTTGGTATCTAAAATACAAGGATCTAAACTTGTTATATTCTCCCCTCATCATTACACTAATTGTTGGGAAAATTGTATTGTCAAATTCATAAACAGATTTAATCCTTTTAAAAAGGTAACTGAAATTAGAAAGAATATATCCAACTTCAGTCAGAACATGGGAGAAAACTACCCACAGGCTTGGGATAGATTTTTTTGGAATGATTAATATTATTCCTAATCATGGATATTCCGAATCAACTGTTTTCCACTTATTTTACCATGGTCTTAATACTCAATGCAGAGAGTTACTTGATTTATCAGCAGGAGGATCGATAAATACTTTAACTGCTAAAGCCTATTTGGAATCGATGTCCATTAGGTCTAAAAATGATTCTCTTTATAATCCTGATTTTGGTACTAAGTTGGGAAAAGGAATACTTTGTATAACCCCATATATTATGCCTGAAGTACACAAAACAATGAAAGAAACGGTATACCTTATGAACTTGTTAAGGAAAACAATGTAGATATGTTACAAATTTTTACTAAATAAAATGAAACTAGGGAAGCTTTTCAAGGATTAAAACATCGACAAGCCAAATCTCATAATAATCTGCATAAGAAATTTCAAAGACATAAGAAGATTTTGGCAAAACTCACGAAAAGTTATGATGAAATTAGCCAAGAAGCAAAATTATTTAACAAATACCTTAGTTTGATTGAAACCCAATGTGAACAAATAGCATCTGGTTATCAAATTTTTCTTCAAGATGACATAAATATTCCTGTTTCTACTAATGTTGTTACAGGACCATTAGGACCACCAGAATATGAAGCTGAAAAAGATTGAAGGGAAAAAGCCTTGCTCAAATAAAACCAAGAAGATGACACACTGGTGGATTGATGGGGCTCACGGTGTTGACGTGGGCGCTTCATTGGAAGACCCCAAGAGCAAGGTATGATGAGCACAGCAGCAAGTTTCCCTCAGTAAGAAACCGAGGTTATCGAACCATTAGGAGGAAGGAAACGAATCAAAGGTGTTGCTAACAACGTGGAGACCTACACAACACAAACTCAAGACTTTGCCCCAACGAACAGTGAGGTTGTCAATATCACCGGTTTGCTATAACAAAGGATTAACTGTATGGTGTGGAAGGAAATAGTAGCTTGGCAGAAAGTAAACATCAACAATGGAAGATGTATCAATGTTAAAGATTGGAGTGGGGTCCATAGTTCACTAGATTTGTTCTCCTTATATAAACAAACATAGCATGCAGGGTAAACAAATTACAGCAGGGCAATTGACAGGACTGACCAAGGCATAACAATGCAATACTAGACAGAAAGATCCTATGAGATTCGATTGGGCAATATAACAAGATACATAGACTGTCATCCAACTGCATCTATGACTAGAAGTCCACCTTCAGGTTATCATACGACCCCCCTACGGTATTAAGTTGCAAGCAACAGACAACTGTTTTAAGCAAAGTGTGTAAGGTAAACAATCCACTTGTTCCATGAACAAGAGACCGTTGTTTTCTCCATACTGGCAGTAGCACATCTACAACCTTAGAGATTTCTGTCACTTCCCTTAGATTAAATAGAGGAATGCACCCACTATCGAGCATAAATACCCCCTCTTGGAGTCACTAGCAACTACTTGGCCAAGATAGCTACTAACAACAGAGAGCATGCAAGATCACAAACAACACAAACATGATAGAATCAATAAGACAAAACCATTAATCAATCTGACATAGTAATCTCAATATCCATCGAATCCCCACAAACACAACATGCATGATTACAGGTAGATGAGATCTTGATCATGAACGGAGCTCACAAGATCTAGACATGAAAGCACAAAGGAGTAGATACAACCATCTAGCTACTACATGGACCTGTAGTCCAAGGTGGAACTACTCACGCTTCATACCGGAGAAGAAGGCCTCCAGGATGATCTCCCCTCCGGCAGGGTGCTAGAAGAACTTCAGATCCCCCCGATCTAGGGACGATGGTGGCGACGGCTACATACAGTTTCATGGAATATTGATCGGGTACTTAGGGTTTAGGCATCGGGGGCTTCTTATAGGCGAAGAGGGAGGCTGAGGGGGTGCCCGAGGCGGCTGCACCCCCCAGGCGCGGGCTAGGACTGGCCGCGCGGCTAGGGGTGCGTACCCCTCGAGGCCCTCCTCCGTCTCGTCTTCTGGCTCCGTGTTCCCCATAGTAAAATATTGACTTTGGCTTTTGTCCCGTCCAATTCCGAGAATATTGATTTTCTGCCTTTCTGCAACCAAAAACAGAAGAAAACAGGCAACTGGCACTGTGGCATCTTGTTAATAGGTAAGTACCAGAAAACATATAAAAACACCTCAAAGTAAAGACAAAGCAAAGCAAAGTAGATACTAGACAAGCATGGAACATAAAAAAATATAGGTACATTTCCGACGTATCAAGCATCCCCAAGCTTAACTCCTGCTCGTCCTCAAGTAGGTAAGTGATAAAAAAGAATAATTTTTCTGGTGACATGCACCATCAAAATCAAGATCAAACCATTTGCAAGCATTTAAAGCTGGGATCAAAGAACTCTAAACATGAGCATGAAAGATGGAGTTCTAACAGTAAGACAAAGTAACTATGCATGCAACATGAAAGACTACAAACAAAGATCATTAATAGCATGCATTGAAAAACGTTTATTTGTTTCAAATACAGAAAACATGGCATAGTGGCATTCAGCTTGTCCCTCATGGAGTAGCAAAACATAAATGCACAGGACACCTTCAAAGTTCATAAGAGTGACTAGATACAAAGAGCACAAGAACAAATAATATCAACAATATGAATCAATCAGTAAGTCTTGGGACAATGCACATAGAACTAAGAATGACAACTATGCTCTTATAACTGGTGCCTATGGATAGAACGTGGAGACTCAATATAAAATAGTGGAAGAAAGGCCCTTCATAAAAGGGAAGAAGGGATTTCAAGTTTCAAAAAGAGCTTCCAAAAATTATGGTACTTGTTAGCTTTCAACCCTCATTGCCCCTATCATAATAATATTGAAGTGATTAAGGTTAAAGTGAAAAAACTATGGAGTATATGCTTGACAAAGTATAAGTTGGAAATCTCATGTCCCTTGAGTACGAGGGCCGCTCCTCATGCTACTCAACTTTAGTTACTTGCAAGTTCTTGTCATAGTAAGTATATGCGTATCATAGAGAACCGCCAACGGGGTACCCCTTGCACATGCTACAAGAGCTTTCCCATAGCAAAATAATAAGGCAAGCAGACAATAAGCATCTCAGCAATCTTCTTATTTACCATGGGAATATGGTGTTTTTTCTCTCTTTCCTCTCTTTCTGAATCTCATATCTTTTTTATTAGAAGAATGCTTCATAGATGTCATTATGGGGATGCTGTAAGTTTCCACCATGATTAGGCATGGCTTAGGCTAGCGGCCCAGGCATTTTACATAACTCCATGGACTTACAGCTCCCCTTTTATTTCACACTGACGACATCTGCAAACAAAAGAGCATGATATCAACTGGATATAGATCCATAAGTGTTGAAAGTGTTCCCCATGACAACATGGTTCTACTAATCCCAACGTATAAGTGCAAGCATATACAACTTAGATGACACAATGTTTCAAGTTTATTAGGGGTAAGGAAAATAAAGTGTGCCATCAAGTTTGTGAGAGCTTTAATCACTAAGTTTTCACATAACAAAATACTTTTTAATTGGAAGATAGATGAAAACAAGAATATACTTGGAATGGTGTAACACACCATGCATAGGAATTTATAGTGGACACTTTGTAATAACTTGGTTTCTTGGGAGTTGGAATCATGACTAGAGCTTACTCATCAAAAGTGAAGGCTAGCAAAAGACTGGGAGCGATCAACTAAGAGAGCAATAATGGCCATAATCATGCAGAGCGACAAAACATTACTAATCAAATCATAGAGTGGTATTACAATTCAAGGACTAAATGATCATAGAGGATAATGGTGACTTGTTAGAGTCATAACATGGTGTAATCATGTGCCAAGTCAACCCAAACAAAGCATCAAAGGATAATACCACAATACTATGCTTTTGTATGCTAAAACAACGCATGATTCCTTCAAGGCACACTAAACACTCTCAATGACTTGGAGCAAGTCATGCTACAACAATAATCACTAAGCATAAGGTCAAAACAAATTCTAGCATGACAAGATAAAGTCTAAGCCACAGTCAAAGCAAGCTCACTTTTGTACCACTATAAGCAAAAACTTTCTACTCCTTTCCAACACCAATCAACTTATTTAAAACAACACAGCGAGAACGGGGGTCCAAACTACTTTATTCAACCAAACTAAACAAACTAAGCAAACCAAAAAAAACTAAGACGCTCCAAGAACAACACAACAGTGCATGAAACAATAAAAACGAAGTGCCTAGAAAGACCTGAGCTTTTTATTGATGAAGAAGGGGATGCCTTGGGCATCCCCAAGCTTTGACGCTTGTACCTCTTGAATATTTTTGGGGGTGACACGGGTTGGCATCCCCAAGCTTGAGATTTTGTCCATTCTTCATCTCATTACATCTTTCTCTCTCTACACCTGAAATTTTCCTTAGTACAAAACTTCACACAATCTTCATTAGCAACATTAATGTATTCAAAAGATTATAGACCTTTGGGTTTAGATTTGGAACAGCAAAACTTTCACTAAAAACACAATATACTATAGAAACTTCCTTTAAAAATCTCAATTCCCCAAAAGAGAACTTAAAAAGAAATCAATAAGAAGCAAATGCAAATAATGGTAGAAATCTGTCAAAACAGACCAGCAGGTAGAAACCAATTTTTTCGAAGGCCTTCTGTTGCTCAAATCAAAAAGTGTTGACCTAACGAAAGTTAGCTAACATGATTGGGGATTTATTCGTAAAATATCAGATCAATCCGACTTACGCAGATTTTACACGAAGTTCTACGGTGGAGCACAAAAATCTGTTTCAGGACAGCAACTCCCCAAATCTTACTCCCTTCTCATTAGAGGTCATTCTTGGCACAAAAAGCAAATAAAAAGGATAAAGAGAGGTCATTACTGAAGTAATAACTTCCAAGACTCAAGAAAACTCTTGGGTTATCTCCCAACAAGTACTTTTATTTAACGCCTTTAAGTTAGGCACAAGAAGGAAGAATCAAGTATTTTCAAATGAAGAAGCATTAACATCAAACCTTGATTTCAAAGGAGGAGCAAAAATAAAATTCTCTCTCCTCATAGGGAAGTGTTCAATACCTTTATTGAATGGAAATTGATATTTAATGGTGCCTTCTTTCATATCATTGATGGCACCAACAGTTCTAAGAAAAGGTCTTCCAAAGTAATAGGACAAGAAGCATTGTATTCAACATCCAAAACATAGAAATCAACAGGGACATAAGCAATGTTAACCATAATGAGAACATCATTAACACTCCCCATGAGTTTATTTTTAGCATTATCATTAAGTGGGACATCCAAATAACAATCTTCCTAAGGTGGCAAATCAAGCATTTCATAAATCTTTCTAGACAAAATAGAGACACTAGAACCAAGGTCACATGAAGCTTGGAGATCAAAGTCATTCACTTGCATATTAATGATGGGTTCCCAACTATCTTATACCTTCCTAGGAATAGAGGCTTTGTGTTTCATCTTTTCTTCCTTATTTTTAAAAAGAGCACCAGTAATGTGTTTGGTGAAAGCTACATGCATATCACTAGCATCAGGACTTCTAGCAAGCTTTTGTAGGAACATAATCACTTCAGAAATATTGCAACCATCAAGATCAAAGTCAAACTTAGCATCACAGGTAGTCGGCTTAGGAGTAGTGGTAGGAGGAATAGGGACTTCTTGTGGTTTAGTGACATCCATATTGGTGGTGGTAATTGTGCACACACTAGTGTTTCTAGCAGTTTCAGCTTCTCTTTCCCACTTAGCATTTAGTTGGGCTAACAATCTAACATTTTCATCAATAGTAACTTGTATGACATGAGTAGCAAAGAGGACTGCGCTTCAGACAAAGAGGAAATATTTTTCTCAGCACTCAAAATTTTGGAGTGTAAACTAGGTATTTCCCTATTCAAATTCTCAAGTTGATGACTAATATTTTTCAAAATAGCAGATTGTTCTTCCATAGTTTTAGTGAATATTTTGTTCTGCTCATATTGCATTTGCATAAAGATTTTGGTGGATCTTTCAATCTCTAGAATCCTATCTTCACAAGGCATTCCAGATCTACCATGATAAGTATTATAATTAGGAGGATAAGGCCTATAGTTATTACCATAGGTGTTGTTGCCAAATTTATTATTCCTAATTAAGTTCACATCGACTTACTCTTCTTGAGCAACCAAAGATGCTAAGGGAACATTATTTGGATCTAAAGGAGCTTTCCCATTAACCAGCATAGCCATTATGTCATCAATCTTATCACTCAAAGAGGAGGTTTCTTCAGTAGAATTTACCTTCTTACCATGTGGAGCTCTCTCAGTGTGCCATTCAGAGTAATTAACCATCATATTATCAAGGAGTTTTGTTACAACACCCAAGGTAATGGTCATAAAGGTACCTCCAGCAGCTGAATCCAACATGTTTCTTGAACAGAAGTTCAAACCTGCATAAAAAGTATGGATAATCATCCAAGCAGTAAGTCCATGAGTGGGACAATTCTTAATCAAAGATTTCATTCTTTCCCAAGCTTGAGCAACATGTTCATTATCAAGTTGTTTAAATTTCATAATATCACTTCTCATAGATATAATCTTAGCAGGAGGGTAGTACTTTCCAATAAAAGCATCCTTACACTTAATCCAAGAATTAATACTATTTTTAGGCAAGGATAGCAACCATTCTTTAGCTTTTCCTCTCAAAGAGAAAGGAAACAACTTAAGCTTAACAATATTTCCATCTATATCCTTATACTTTTTCATCTCACAAATTTCTACCAAGCTATTAAGGTGGCCAGCAGCATCATCAGAACTAACACCAGAAAATTGCTCTCTCATCACAAGATTCAATAAAGCAGGTTTAATTTCATAAAAGGTAGCATCTGGCACATGTGGAGCAATAGGTGTACTCAAGAAATCATTGTTGTTGGTGCTAGTGAAGTCACACAACTTGGTGTTCTGAGAAGAGTTCATTTTGGAAAAAGTGGAGCAAGCCAACAGCAGCAGCAACTAGAGCAGGAACCCATTTTTTTTTGTGTTTTTTATAAGAGAAAGCAAACCAAACTAAACTATTTTTTTTTAGTTTTTCATAAAAAGAGGCAAACAAAACCAAGCAAAAGAAGCTAAGCAAAACAAAAACAAAGTAAATAGAAAGGTTGAGAAGGACTCCCCTTGTGAAGACGTCCTTATCCTCCCCAGCAACGATGCCAGAAAAAGCTTGATGACGCTCACGGTGTTGACGTGGGCGCTTTGTTGGAAGACCCCAAGAGCAAGGTATGATGAGCACAGCATCAAGTTTCCCTCAGTAAGAAACCGAGGTTATCGAACCGGTAGGAGGAAGGAAACGACTCAAAGGTGTTGCTAGCAACGTGGAGACCTGCATAACACAAACTCAAAACTTTGCGCCACCAAATAGTGAGGTTGTCAATCTCACCCGTTTGCTGTAACAAAGGATTAACTGTATGGTGTGGAAGGAAATAGTAGCTTGGCAGAAAGTAAATAGTAACAATGGAAGATGTATCAATGGTAAAGATTGGACCGGGGTCCATAGTTCACTAGAGGTGTTCTCCTTAGATAAAAAACATGGCATGCAGGGTAAACAAATTACAGCAGGGCAATTGACAGGACTGACCAAGACATAACAATGCAATACTAGACAGAAAGATCCTATGAGATTCGATTGGGCAATATAACAAGTACATAGACCGTCATCCAACTGCATCTAGTACTATAAGTCCAGCTTCAGGTTATCATCTGAGCCCCCTACGGTATTAAGTTGCAAGCAACAGACAACTACTTTAAGCAAAGTGTGGAAGGGAAACAATCCACTTGTTCCATGAACAAGATACTATTGTTTTCTCCCTAGTGGCAACAACACATCTATAACCTTAGAGATTTTGGTCACTTCCCTTAGATTAAATAGAGGCATGCACCCACTATCGAGCATAAATACCCCCTCTTGGAGTCACTAGCAACTACTTGGCCAAGATAGCTACTAACAACAGAGAGCATGCAAGATCACAAACAACACATACATGATAGAATCAATAAGACAAAACCATTAATCAATCTGACATAGTAAATCTCAATATCTATAACATCCCAAATTTCATCAAATACAAAAGCATGTTATTTCATCCATAGCGTCATGGCATTTTGACCTTGCACAAAAAAATTCAAAGGTAAACCCTAAGTAAAACCATATTTAAACCCTCTTTTTATTTTATATAAGAGGCATGGTTTTATTTTTAATTTAAAAAGACAAAAGTGTTTTCGAGTGACTAGTGGTGTTTGACACCCTTTTAAACACTAGGTTCACCTCAAGAAAATTTGGTGAAAGTTTGAAAAGATTTGGAGTTCATTTGGTGATTCAAATCACAATTGAAAAATCAAAACAGAAAAAGAAAAGGAGAAAAGGGAAAAAATAACAGCAGCAACCTATCTAGCCCAACCCAACCCGCGGCCCAACTAGTAGCCCACCTAGCCCACCCGGGAAACCCCCTCTCCCCCTCTGTTTCTCACCCCGCCCGTGCACACCCCCCTCGCTGACAAACATGGCCCGCTGCCACCTCAGCTCATCGTCCCCGCGTGACCCCCTCCCCTCTTCCTCGTTGCCGTTTCCTGCAATGAAATCGCGGCGTCAATTCGTGTTGATTGCGCCAGTGATTCGCCCCACGACCTCGCCCTACTTAAGCGCCCTTTCCCCCTCTCCATTTCCCCTCAAACCCCAAGCCCTGAGCGCCACCAGGCTGCAAGAATTTCTCGCCCAAACCCTCTCTGCTCCGACGAGCTGCAGCGCCGATTCCGGCCAACTCCGGCCACCCCTCTGCTCTTGGTTCCCACGAGCACACTCCACATCTCCTCGCGCATCTCCCAGTAATATTCTCTAGCCCGCGCGCGTTTCAGAATGTCGACAAGGACAATGCCAGCACGCCAGCGTCCTCTGCTGCAACTTCGGCGAACTTTTCCGGTAAACCCTGACCGCCCTTTCCTCTCTGGATGATACGCGTACACTCTCCATGTTCGTGCGCATCTAACGCCACATCTGGCTCGTATTTACATGCCTTGTAGCGTCGTCAACAACCACACCCGAGCGAGCCCGACGCCGACGCCAACTCCGACGAGCAATCGACGCCGTGCCCGTACGCCCCCGCTCCGTCCACGACCACATCGAGCATCACCACGTCTCTGTGATCCTTGTAAGCACTCGCACTACCCCCGTACCCTCTGGCGTCGCCGGAGTGCCGTCGCCAGACGCGCCGCCGCCGCGCTCGCCATTTGCGTCGCCCATCTATGGCCAGTGTGTTCAGATCCGTTAGATTCAGATCTAGTGGCTAGGATTAGATGCTTAAGTGAAAGCGTATGGGCAGATCTGGACCGTTAGATCTCACTTAAATCTAGCGGCTCGCGAGCGTGATCCGTATGAAGCGGTACGGGCCAATCAGATGGCGCCGCGTGTCAGGATATTTCTTTTAAAATCCAGATTTGATTTAATTAGATGAATTAACTTGTAAAATTCATAACTTTTGTTCTGTTTATCCAAAAAATGCAAATAATATATCAATGGATTCACAAAATTAAATACTACACATATATGGGATTAGTTTTGTACTTTTATTCTGTAAAAAGGGAATTTTGTGCAGAGACATTTGTAAGCTTATTTTGAGTATAAAAATTATTTAGAAAATGTTTTAAAGACTAATTTGAGTCTATTTAGTCTATAAAAGTTTAGTTTTGTGTTTAGTACTGTTTACTTGTCTTGTTTGGTTTAAGAAAAATCATCGCATGGCATTTGCATGCATTCATATATTTTTTTCTTGAATAAGCATGGGCTTATAGTCTTGTTTGTTACTAGCTAGACTAAGCATGGCAATATAACAAGTATCTTAACTTAGAGCAAATTCTACCAAGACTAAAACTACTAGGATTTCCCATTGCGTAGCATATAGATACTTAGCAAAATCTCATGCAAGCCCTATACAAAATATCACTAGTGCATAATAAAATAATGGGACAAATACATGAAGCACCACTTGCCTTGGTAGTTGGGGGAGTAGCAACAATCCTCACAATCACAATCACCACTAGCACCAAAATTTACACATAAAATGATAGCACCAAATTTACATTCAAATTATTCAAGCAAAAATATATGAATGCATGCAAATGCCATGTGATGATTTTTGTTAAACCAAACAAGACAAGTAAACAGTACTAAAATATTAAATTTGTCTTTTGTCCCGTCCAATTCCGAGAATATTGATTTTCTGCCTTTCTGGAACCAAAAACAGAAGAAAACAGGCAACTGGCACTGTGGATTCTTGTTAATAGGTTAATACCAAAAAACATATAAAAACACCTCAAAGTAAAGACAAAGCAAAACAAAGTAGATACTAAACAAGCATGGAACATAAAAAATTATAGATATGTTTCCGACGTATCAGGGATCCACAAGATGGAACTTCTCAAGAAACACAAGACCAAACCTTGGAGGAGCAAAATGATGCACAGGATGACCGTTATTACTCTGATGCAGAGACTGTTGAGCCAAGAGAAGAAAAGAGATAAGCAATGAAGATGAAGTTTCTGCAGTAGAAAACAAGAAAAGCAATAAGCAGCAACAAAACAAAAAAATAAAGAGCCTGATCCCCCACAAAAGGTAAAAGACAAGGATAATAAAGGTGAGCAAAAACTTCCCTATCCAGGTCACAAAAAGAAAGCACCTGATCAGGTAATATATGACTCTTTCAAAAAGGCACTTGGTGAACTTCGTCTAGAAATGCCATTTTTGGATGCAATAAAAGTTCCTACCTATACTAAATTTCTCCGTGATATTCTTAATAGAAAGAAAGAAATAACTGAAACGGTTGCCATGGTGACTAGCTATCCCGCTAATGGGAAGTTATTGTCTAAATCAGGAGATCCTGGAATACCAACTATTTCATGCCCAATTGGCAAAACTAATATTCACAATGCAGTGTGTGATTTAGGTGCAAGAGTTAGTGTAATGCCATATTACCTCTATAAAAGGTTAGGATTGGGGGAGTATTCCCCCACTTCTATCACTTTACAGATGGCTGACAAATCCACTAAACAATCCATTGGTATGATTGAGGATGTTCTACTTAGAGTAGATGAGCATGTTATTCCCACTGATTTTATTATTCTTGAAATGCTAGAGGATGAAAAATTATTTATAATACTTGGAATACCTTTTATTAGTACTGTAGGATCATCAGTTGATTGTGCTGAGCAAAAAATAATCTTCAATGTTTATGATGCTGAAATCATCCGGTATTTTCCAAAGAAGCTAGAAGGAGGATAAAGGTATATTCCACTGGAAAAACGAGTTCAGTTGGTAAGTGCCCTTGATAAGGGCAACCCAAGGTAAGAATTCGAAAACATAGAGATGGTTTAAATAGTCGACCATTCTTAATAAAATGCTTGATGGGATTCAACCCATCACATTAATAAAATAGTTAAGAATAAAATGTTCATCGTGTTCCTACAACTTTTTCACAGACATCCTTGCAGAAGCGCGCACGTGAAAGATGCAACTGTCAAAATGTAGTAAAAATATCGACCGAATAAACGTAGATTAAGTGTAAAAAATAAGTTTGAGTTTTATCTGTAAAAACTGGCCTAAACATATTGTTCCGATTAAGAAGTGTATCTCTGATAAATTTGGGCAAAAAAACATGTTTCCGAAGGTTTAACAACCAAATATACGCTGGGAAGAATTTTTCCGGTCGTATAGTTGCAGCCGTATAGATATCGACCCATTCTCACGAGTTGTATCTTGGTGTACATAAGGTTTAATGACCAACTATACGGCAGGAACTTTTTGTTCCATCTGTATAGTTGCGGCCATATAGATATCGACCCCTTCTCACAAATTGTATCTCAGGGTACAAAAGGTTTAACGACCAACTGTCCGGCTAGAACTTTTTGTTCCGCCTGTATAGTTTGGCCGTATAGTTTGGATCTGGCGAAAAGAAACCCTAATTTCTGTCGCCGCCACAATTATACAGTGGAAACTTCATAACCCGCCCGTATAGTTCTCGCCATATAGTTCGTGTGACCTCTTAAGCACACTGACAGAGTTAGGGTTCCTCCTCCTCCTCCTCCTCCTCACTTTTTCTCTCATCCTCTCTCTCCAAACTCCTCAAAATCCACCTAGAATTCTCGATTCTTTGTGGATTTCATTCTTTTGAGTTGGGGAATCAATAGATCGGTATGTTTCTCTCCTATCCATGCTTTATTTTTAGAATTCCATGGTTGAAACTCTCATATTGATCTAGTGGATGAACTCAAGCTTTTTGATTTTTACCTTTTGATTTCTCATGTTAGGATTAAATTTTTCCACGTAGAATCGTTCGTATATCATGTAGAAACTATATGCCTAAGGTTTTATGTTGAATTTTTTTAGTGCATCATGATTGTAACATCCCAGGATTAGCACCTCGAAATAGACAGGACACATGTTTGTGCATTGCATTCATGCATAAGAAAATCCGGGGAATTTTCGCGCAAAACTAAAGAAGCTGTAGAGGGATCGAGATCTCTCTTGTTCTGATGGAAACACCAGGACAGGTGCGATGGATTTCGACATGACCTCTATTGTAATTTTGTGTTTAAAGGGGAGGAAATTCAAATTTGAATATTCAATTGGTGAATTTGAATTCTAAAAGAATTTGAAATGGAATAACAATTGGAAACTAAATTGTAATAGAAAATAAGAGGTGAATTCTTATTTATAAACAAGGTATAATATTTTATTCAAATAGAAAAGATAGTGGAAATTAAATAAAATGAAGTGAGTAAATGAGTAATGTAATATGATATTACAATAATGACATAATAAACAAGAATTGATAAAGAATAATCTTATTTACATTACACATTATTATATTATCTTTACAATTATGAACCAAAGGGATAGTAAGATAATGAAATAGAGAGGAATCATTTTATTACAATAATACAAACATTTCACTATTTTTATTAATTTCCAAACAAATGAAAAATTACAATAATGAATAAAAGAATAAAAGTGCACTATTATAAAACAAATAAATATAAAAAATAAATACATAAATAAAGAACTAAAAAGATTCTTATTACAAGCAGATATAAATATTACATTGTCTTTGCAAATGTATTATATAAAAAAAGAAAACTAGTATACTTTATTGAATAAAATAAACAATACAATATTCTTTACAAAAGAAGAATGAATAAATAAAAATAATTCCTTTATTACAATGCTTTACATTTCACAAAAGAAAAAGTAGATTACAAAAGAATAAAGAAAAATTTACAACTAAAGTCATCTTCATTTTCTTCATCTTCTAAATCCACTTTTTATATTCCTGATTCTTGATCCCTACAAAACAACAAAAAAGGTAACAAAGAAAACAATAAAGAATAAAAGAAAGGTTAGTATATGATTTTTACTCTCAGACTTAGCATACTAATGATATGCTTAAGCTCATCATCGAGTGTTTCGAAATGGAACAAGTGTAGAATCTGTTCTTATCATAAAAATAAGAATGGGCCTTAGAGCACCATCATAGGCCTTATTGGGGCAAGTTTCACCAAGCTGCGTAGAGTGAAAGAGTGAAAACCCAGAAATTTACTTGATCTCATCCATAGTCAGGACTCGAGCTAGCAAGTAGCTTACAAGCAGCTTAGTCACTACATGTCCAAGACTGTTGTTAACACCGGATCATCACCCAGGGAAGTTAAAGTGGGAACTAGCCCAGCTGCTAGTGACCACCACCCACAAGTACAGCTACACCCACACGACCACAACCATTCCCTTATCAGTTCATCACAAGTTCACCACACACACACAAGCCATGGTTACTTGAAGGAGTCCAGGAGCAGATCAAGGCCAAGCCAACAGCTAGGAGGAACAGGACAACACCATAAATAGGAGGAGCGGGCCAGGTGCTTACAAGAGCAACTAGAATTAGAGGAGCAAGCAAGTTCAGCCACAAGATCAACCACAAACCTACATCACCACACATGCATACTTGTCTACTCTGCAAATAGGTAGACATCAGATCCGCATCATACCTGTTTTAGGTAGTAGATGGGCTTGCACAATAGTTTGGTGGAAGAGAAAACCCCCAGAACTGTATACAAATGGTATACAAGTTACATCCTAGGGTTATGCACATGTCAGCATAATATCCATTCTTATTCTAGAAATTGGCCTAAGCCTTTGCATCATTGGCAAGAGGGGTCTTGGCATCATATTTTTTTATATTGTAAATAATCCAGATAGAGGAATATCACTAGAAAAAAATGAGAGAACTACACAGCCAGACATAAAGTGATAATTCACTATTGTGCACACTCTTGTGAGGCACCACAGCAACAAATTACCCATTAGAGGCTATATAGCTAATCAAGTTGTCCAAATCATTTTCCACAAGAAATCAAAGCATCCCTAGCTGAATTCATCACAAAACAGTCCCATCTCATGCTAAACAATTCATCCAAGCACCAACAAAAGCTTGCATATGTAAATAACATCATTTGATTACCAGAATTATCAATTTTCTTCAAATCATCTTCATAGTCAAGAAACTAGGAAATTATTTCATCCTTAGAAATCATGTAAAGGTCCACCACAAGATCATTACTGTTATTGTCCTGCAATACATGAAGCACATACATAAGCTAACATGTGTTCACAACCTCAATATTTACATCACTGGCCAGGGACAGATTTAGCCATCAGTAACACCCATAGTAGCAGATCATGCAAGCAAGATCTACCACTATGCACACTCCAACATGGAGGCACCATAGTGGCAGTCTCAGTCACAGAAACTACTAAGGGAAGTTGTCACATCAACTAACAATCTAGTTGTTTAGCCAGAGTAGATCTATCATTTTCGTAGTAGGATCTCTAGGAATCAAAGTTGTACATTTTTACACTGTCAGATTTGACATAGAACAAGTCATTTTCCTAGGAAATATTTCTAGGAATCATTCTAGTATAATTTCCATGTTCACATAAGAGCAAAGTTTGGCTGGGGTACAATACCAATTCAGCTAGTCCAAAGATTCTAGAATTGCCATATAACAGTATTTGTGAACATCTCTTAGCCAACCCTCTAGGAGTCCTTTATAATTCAATTGTCATAACATCAGTAGATAGGACAAGAAATTCATGATATATATCCCCATGCTAACAGATGAACCACAATAGCACATGAACAATATATTATCACACATCACTGTCAGCACCAAATCATGATTGGTATACATCAAATCACGCAAGGATCCCATTAAGTTGCATTCAAACATATGTTTGAAACCAAACATTTTTAATATAACCAATTATTATTGGACTAATCTTAGTAAGCTTTGATAGAACAACAGAGGATAGAAACCCAATGAGAGTTTGTCAAAGTAGCAGTAAGGAATCGAAGGGGAGACAGAGAACCAGGGGAAGGAAAAAATCAGACTTACCCATCGTCCTCACTTAGAGATTGGAGAGGAAGCAGACCGGCGGTGAAGATTGGCAGGGCGGCACGAGGAGCACCGGTGGCGCTCAAGTCGCGCCAAGCCTTACCATTCGCACCCAAGGGAAATCGACGGCAATCAACGAACACCAGCACCACACCAACCACCCAACAAGCAAACAGTAAGGTCACTGGAGCATGGCGAAGACACGGCGTCCGAAACCCTAGGCACAAAAGAGGATTCGACGTGGCTAGAAGAGGGCCCGAGGATCGAATCGAGCTGGGCTATTCGATGCAGCATCGTCAACTACCTCAACGTGCAACATGGCGGCGGCCTGGGGGTCTAGAGATGGTCAGAATCGAGCAGCGACGGCGAGGAACTTCCAGTTGCCAGAGAGGGGAATGAGTGGGTGAGGATGAACAAGATCGAGAGAGAGAAGGGGGTACTGGGCCGATGGGTCGGTCTAGTGGCAACTGGATGGGGTTTGACCCCAAGACCAGTTGGGCCAAGTTGGGTCCAGATGGGCCCGTTGGTGAGCCTGGCCCAATTCCAAAGGAAAAATAAGAAAATAAGATATTTATCAAATCACTAAATGACCAAACTACCCCTAACATAATTTATACCCTAGAAAAATATAGAAAAATCCCAAAAATACATATGATATGTCAAAATGACCACAAGAATAATATATACATAAAAAAATTATAATCTTACTTGTTAATTTTAAAAAATGTAGATAAATATTAACACCATTACATCTTAAGAGAAATTTCATAAAATAAGGAAAAATCCTAAAAATAAATAAAAATCATTTTTATATATAAAAATAAATCCACTATTTTATAAAAATAATAACTTATCTTTTTATAAATAAATTTTAAAGTAATATTCAAAGACAATTGATCCTTTATGGAATTTTATAAATATAAAAATAATACTTAAAAATAAAATAAAAATCATTTTCAAAGTCTTGAATAAATATATTACACTAGAAAAATACAAAATATATTAGTAGAAAAGTTTTTAATATTTTAAAATAATAAATCCTTATCCATTATATTTTTTTGAAAAATCTTTAAGAACATTTCTTAAGTAAGAAATAATTATATTTCTTCAGAAATATTAATATTCATAAAATCAAATTACTAAAGTTCTAAACCAAAACTAAGGTTTATAATAAAACTTAAGTGTAAATTATTAACTCTATAATATATTTTGAAACCTTAAATAAAGATTTAGAACCACAACCTTCAAAATAACTTTATAAGCATTCACTAAAATATAAAGTGAATAATTCCACACCTTAGTTATACCTATCATAAATCTAAAACTTGGGAATAATTAAAACATATTACATCTTAAGTTTACTTACCCTTTTAAAGTTAACTTTAGTCTCAAAGCTTATAAACAACAGGTCTAATACACCACTTATGTCTTTATAGTTAACTTTAGTCTATTTCAATTAAGACATAAAGCATCTCAAGTTCAGACTATTCAAGCAAGCATAAACAACATCAATCACATTCTATAAATCATATTCTAAAAGCTATCAGGGTTGTTTAAACCTTAGGAAGGAAATCTTTTCTTCAAATGTTATTCTTTTTGCCACGTCAAAGAATAATCTCATAATAAATTCTTCAACTCTTAACAACTAAAACCAAGGACTCTTATCTTAGTCACCAAATGACAATTAAACATAATCACATTACTTTATACTTTACCTGTATAGTTAGAATTATTATCACTTAAGTTCCTTATAAATGTCATTACTTATAAAGTAAAATTTGAAGATAAACTAACTCTTAAAAGAATCACCTAAATTCACTTCACTCAAAGCATTGGGGATTCACTTTGGGAGTTTTACAAAATCCACATCATTACTTATGTATAACAGCATCTTGCTTCTTTAAACATTAGTACTTACCGGACCAATGATGCTGATTTCAGATATTGGATCTTATATTGTCTTGAAGACCGTGAGTGCATAATCTTGCAATCAAAAAAGGCAAGTTCGCACTTGCTCATGTCCTTTGATTATTTTCCATAAAGTATTTTACAAATCCAGTGTTGTCATCACCTGCATTTGAAAAGGGTCCGAAAACACTTTTTTCATAATAATGTGATTATAGGTTATATACCATCAGGTAATAACCTACTGTGAAAGTTCCGGTGGTAAAGCAACATATTATCTAGGACTTAACAACCAATGTCGCCAGTGATTCTTGCGCCGTATATCACGCGTTAACCATGAGATTTGGAATGGGACAGACAAGTTAGCTGTATCTTCTTCCTCTCGCTTGTAGCCGGATGTGCATGTCATGGCTGTTATCATAGCGTGCATATTAATTGGTAATTCGTAGAGGATATGCAGCATATGTGGGTGGGAACCCTCAACGTCCCACGATAGTTCTGGCATCTAACAATCTGTACAAACCATTGCCGTAATTCAATGTGTGGGCGTGGTGTACACCAAGGAGGCATGCGGGGCCGCGAAGGGGGCAGTGATTGGCTTGGATCTTAGACTGGGCCCCATACCAAGGTGTAGGGTTTTGAACATATAAAACAAAAAAATTCCTACGATGGGAACATCTAAGTACCAAGATCTATCTACTAGATACAAGCAACGGGTGGATATACATCCATAGAATACATACCCTCGAAGAACGTATAACGCTAACGAGGTTGTACTCGTGGATGATGTAGTCGAACGCTTGCCGATCTCAAGATCGTGATGAACTCCATCTGGTCCAGCCGGTCCAGCACCATCTCGTCCAGCACTGCAAAGCAGTGGTGCATCCGTGATCGCACACACGTCCGGGGTACCCCGACAACCTCCGCGCCCTCGCTCCCGCGAAGCAGCAGAAGCAACAAATCCTTCTAGAAAAAGCCACCAGGAATTTGTATCTCGCTGATCCGAGACCATCGGGAAATTCTAAAGGGGGGAGAGAGATCCTTCGCGAGGAGGTGTGAGTGACAAGTGAGAGGAGGGGGTCCTTTTATAGGGGAGGGGGGCAGCCCAAGGGGGCATGGCCGCCGGCCATGGAAGGTGCCCCCACCTCTCCCTCATTCATGTGGTGGATGCTCCACTCACATAAAAAAACCTCCACTCACAATTCCACTCACATGCATTAATTTTCCACCAAAATTAATGCTATCTTTCATTTAAAAAAACTCTTTTATTTATTTTATTCAGAATTTTGTTAATTACTTTAATTAAGAAACATTCACATAAAACCCCTTGCTAGTATTCAATTTCCCAAGCAGAACCAGTTTCAGCAATTTCAACCGAAACAATTCTGGTGTCTAGTGAAATAAATTTCTGCGCTTTCTTTTCTTTCTCTGGCATATCATTTGCTACGAATGGTGTCGGTATCCCTTAAGTGTGTCACCCTACGGTTCGGGAATAATGTAGACATGATAGAGACCCCTCTCCGATCAATAATCAGCAGCGGGACCTGGAGATCCGTACTGACTCCCACATATTCAACAATGACTTATGTGATCGTGTGAACCTTATATGCATGTAACTCAATCCCTTTGTCTCGCGATATATTACATTTCCGAGATTCGATCATCGGTATCTCCATACCTAGTTTGATCTCGTTGCTGATATGTACTATTTTCTCGTTCCCAGGATATAACATTCTAGTGATCAAATCACATGCTTGCAAGCTAACTAATGTGATATCACCGAGAGGGCCCAGAGTATATCTATCCGTCATCGGGATGGAAAAATTCCACTCTTGATCCATGAGCCTCAACAAAACACCTTCATAGCAATGAACCCATCTTTATAGTCTCCCTGTTACGGTGTGAAGTTTGATGTTATCAAGATACTCTTTCGGTGTTAGTGATTGACATGATCTCATGGTCTAAGGACTAAGATTACTTTGTATGATGGTATAGCAATATAAACACAATGAAGTTGATCGTAATGCTATACTTAGGATGAATGTTCATCACACCATTACCCTAATGTTGTGACCTCGTTATTAACAACATCCAATGTCCATGATCAGGAAACCTTTGATCATCTTGTTAATCAACGAGCTAGTTTATAAGAGAGGCATAACTAGGAACTTCCTTTTTGTTTATTAAAAACACATGTATTAACATTTCCGTATTAATACAATTATAGCATGCAAAATAAACATTTATCATAAATAAGGAATACGATAATAACCACTTTATTATTGCCTCTCGGGCATAGTCCTTTCAGTCTCCCACTTGCACTAGAGACAATGATCTAGTTTGAAAACTTTGCGTATTGAACACCTATGGCTTTCTGGTGTTCCATATATGCAATTGTAAGTGGTTAACATAGTCTATGGATCTGACGCTTTCAGGTCCGTGTGTATTTGCATGTCTTTGCGTCTCCACGCATCACTCATTCTACAATGAGATGGCATTGTATAAATTTGATCTTTTGGTGATACCTTTAGTTCCTTGGGTTTAAAACATGTCGATACTATTGTGGTACAATATATCTTTAGTGTTAGCCCATTGCAAACCACACCTTAGTTTGATAACAAACTACTTGACACAAATTCCCTCCTTTGCTGCTACTATAGCAGTCATATACTTAGCCTTTTGTTGTAGTATTCATCACAATGTCTTAACTTGGATTTCATCCAAATCCATCATGGAATCTCATTTCCATTACATTGTGCCACCCATAGTTTAAATTGAGATAAACTTAATTTGTATGTTGTGAAAAACTAGTATCAATGTAATGCTCTACAATGAACTATTTGTAATTGTTTGTCACCTCTACAAAAATATATTCTTAGTTCTTCCAAAAGATCATAAGAATATCCTCACTATCGTCCAATGATCATTTTATGATTCATTCTGGTAGATGCTCATAACACTTAGAGCATAAGATATATCTGAATGTGTACATATCATGGTATGATTGATCAAAACATCCTTGTGATTTCACTCATCAAGTGTCAAAGCACTTGAATATTGTTTCACTTATCAAGTGTCGATACACTTGAATCTTGATTCAATTCCTTTCCATGCAACAAGAACCGTTTCTTGTTGTTTATATATTGAACTCCTTCAATATCTCATATATGTACGTTTGGCACAACCATATTAGCGTCATGGTCTATCCACTATAGACATTCATGCTAAATATTCGGGTTTTGCCTAAGTCTTTCATCGACGTGAAATTCTTAACCTTTGTCAATAAAAGATACTCCCTCCGATCCTAAATAAGTGTCACGGTTTTGAACTAACTCTAGTTCAAAATGGCGACACTTATTTAGGATCGGAGGTAGTACATCATTTCCAATCGACAAGATGTCCTCCACATAATGTATTAGAAATATGTCTTAGCGCTCCCACTTAATTTCTTGCAAATGCAAGCATCTTCATCGTCTCCTGATGAAAACTCCTTTTTCATCATGGTGAAGATTCCAACTCCGCGATGCTTACTTCAACCATTGAAGTTTGCATGCCCTTTTTAGCATCCTTTGAATTAACAAAACCCTTTGGACCGTGTCATGTACACGTCCTAGGTAACCATTCTATTAGAAGACCTTTGTTTTGTTTATTCATCTACCATATACCAAATTATATGTAGTGGTTGCTACTTTAATCCGTCCAGACTAAATATCGCTATGAAAGATAAAATCTTGTCATAGTCAACTCCTTGAACATTGTCATAAAATACTTTACGACATGCTGACTATTTCATAGATGTGAAACATCCATGTCTGTTTCTTTATAGATCCAAATACGACTGATAGGTTTTTACACCTTTTCGGAGGGTCTTCCAAGTTCAAAACTTGATTTCTCGTGTATGGAACTATCACGGATTTTATGGTTTCAAGCCATTTGACGGAGTCAGGTCCCATCATCGCTTCTTTGCATGTAGTCGGTTCATCATTGTCAAACAATAATGATTTACTCTCAAATATCAGTATTTGATTGTTTATCCGACTGACTTGGTTCAATAAGAACTTAGATCTCCGTGACCACAACCTTTGAGGCACATAATCTATGAGCATTATGGCAGCCTCCGGAACGATTTCCGGTGATGCGCATCTCAGCACATATAGCTTGATGCAGCCCAATACATGGCATTCACCATTGGTCCACATCATGCTTCATCAACCGTGCCCACAAAGGTGAATTCATTCCATATCTCACCCTCTTTTGGTTATGACGAGAATGGGATCCTACTTGAGACCAGTGCCAATGCTATGACCAGGCCCATGACCATGACACCAATGGAAGATGACAAGAAGACCCCAGGAACCAAGACCCCCAAGCAAGAGGCATGGAAGAGAAGGAGGAAAAGGACTCCCGGCGCCAGGCCCGGTGCCGCCGGAATCCACGCCGGAATTCCCGGCAACCAGCCCGGCGAACCGGAACCTCCGCCAGAATTTCTGGCGCACCGACCGGCGAACCGGCCCTCCCGCCGAAACCACTCTCTGTGGACCCTTCCGGCAAACGCCCGAGAAAACCGGTCGGCGCCGGAAATGTCGGCGCCGGACTTATCGCCGGAAATGCCAGCTTGTGTGCTGTGAAGGGTTTGATGCCCAGAATATTCCCTCCCACCTACCCCTTCGCCCCTAGTACTATAAATAGCCCTCTTGTGGCTCAGATCTAGTTGGAGTTGATGATGAATGAAGGCTTGTGCCTAACCCTAGATGGGAACCCCTCTCTATAGTTAATCTATGAGTTGTACAAGGCCTTGGAGTTCGGTGTTCTTCTCCAAGTCGTCAAGACCCTCCTCAAGTGTTTGGTCTCTCCTCATCAAGGATTCTAGTAGTGCTAGGTCTCTCACCTTTGGGATTCTACTTGGTTGCTACTCTCTCCTTTGATTCGGATTCTATCATCCTCTTGCCGATCTCTCCTTTGGTGATTCTACCTAACGGTCTCTCGCCGAGGATTCTATTGGATTGGTTGTTCAAACCAACGGGAGCAAATCGAATCGGGTTGTGTTTGCGTGTGTTTGTATCTTTACCTTGTGTTTGTGTTGCGTTCATCGTGTTCATCGGGTATCCCCTCACTCCCCACCTCAAATCCGTGAAGATCGGGCCACCCTAGGGTCAATCCCACAAGGGATCCCATATCAACTGGTATCAGCAGCTTTTGGTTGCCACGGATTTGACTTTGTTTACCCATATCCACCATAAATTCGAAAATACCAAAAAAATATTGCCCAATTTGCTTTTGGATCGATCTCTCGATTTGGTGAGTTTTTCGTGGTTTTGGTCCACAGATATGTTGCTTTGGGTGTCGATCTACCTTCCTTGCCCTATCCCCCATCCCAAATTCCACTAATTTTTAACAAATTCCTCAATTTGACTTTTGGAAGTTCGCCACAAACCAATTTCGGCGAGCACCTCGGCGAACCGGTCCTGTCACCGAAATTTCCGGCGACGCCGAAGCCCGACCAGAATTTCTGGCGACAGCACCGGTCCGCCGGCCATTTCGCCGAAAAACTATCTGGCCCAATTTTTTACCATTTTCCTTTTGTGTTTTGTTCGTGTTTCCCGTGCGTGTCACAACTAACTTCAAGCTTCCACAACATCTGTACATACGCACTCTTCGACACCGCGACACCCGAACACCTTCCCCAACACCAGTCGCAAGTCATCAACAATACCAAAGGTATAACTTGCACCACCCTTGTATAGCCTTTCTTCCTTTGTGTGATACCTAACCTATCGAGAGTAGCTCATTTTGTGTTTGCCGAAGCATTGTGCGCTTGCTCTTGCGAAGTGATAGTGCATAGGCAATAGCAAAAAGGTGGCTCCATAGCATAGAAAGAAAAGAGATATAAAAAAAGCAAAAGAAAAATAAAGATACCAATACAAAAGAGAGTCCAAAGCTTCTAAGCAAGAGTGCGAGTTAGAGCAAGGCAAGCGTGCAAATCCGTTGCTTCTCAACCTTGTTGCATACGAGCTACGGTCTCTCCTTGTGTTGGCACGACACCGAGCTTAGTCGTCGTTAGGACATTTTGTGATCATTTTGATAGTCGTGCTAACCCCATTTTTCTCCACGCGTGTGTTTTCTCCGTGTTTGTGTAGATCGTATCCTTTTTGCTTTTGATCTTTGGTCCATTACCACTTTTGACAATAACCCTTTCGTTTGGTTTTTCCATTTGCTATCCACCTTTCTAACCTACCACCATAGGCCTTTGTGTGTGTGTCTTGTGTACCCGTTATTCGCTTTGCTCTCGGCAACAACAATCTTTCCAATCTTTGACTCTGGTGAGACAAGGTAGCAATTACCATTCCACCAATCTCACTGTATCTATCAAGTGTGTTTGTGCATCATGTCTAGGGCAAGTGGAGCTAGTGGAGATAGCAATTTCAACAACCAAGATGGCTTTGCCACGCGCCACAACTTATGGGCGCAACGCCAAGAATTCAACAATCAATTTGAGCGACTTGAGCACCGTCTTGATGATACTTTTCGAGAATTTGAGTACCGTGAGAGGCAACGTCAAGAGGAGCACCATGCTCAATTCCAAGCTCTTCACCAAGCTATTGCCAACCTTGGCAAACGACACGGTCATCGCTCAAGCTCGTTAAGTCCCTCCCGCACGCACTCCTCAAGTCGACATGGCGAGTCTTCAAGGTCACACTCCCGTCGTGGAGAACCCCACCACCATAATGGGGACCAATGAGCTCGTCATCGTCGCCCTCAAGCGGTGGACCCAAATGCTCCTCAACCTCAACAACAACGACAAGAGCATGATCCACCACCACAACAAGCAATCATCGACGTGCACCAACCTTGAGAACGCCATGATGAAGCGAACCACAATGATAGGCGTCGTCATCCTCCTCATAACCACCACGAGCAACGTCAACAAAATCAAGAACCAGTATGGGATACAAGTGATGATGATGAGGATGCACGCCAAGCTCGACGCAATAACCGGCATGCACAACACCACCACCGACACCGTCAAGCTATGAATGTCAATGATGTCGACCAACGGCAAAGAAGAGACTTCGAGCATCATCAAGCTCATCCACCACAACAACCTCAAGGCAATCAAGAGCCTCCTCCTCCGCCTCCACACCCGCCAAGTGACGCAAGTATGCACCAAGAACGTCGCAACAACCACCATGAGCGTGATGATGGCAAGTTTGGGAAGCTCAAATTCGTTATTCCCAAGTTCAAAGGAGAAGAAAATGCCGATGTATATCTTGAATGGGAGCTCAAAGTTGACAAGATCTTTTGAGTCCACAACTTTTCCGAAGAGAAGAAAGTGGCAATGGCATCTCTTGAGTTTGAGGATTACGCCAATGTTTGGTGGGAAGACTACCAAAGCAATCGTGAGAAACAAGAAGAACCACCGGTCACCACTTGGACCGAGATGAATAATGTGATGTATGCAAGATTTGTCCCCGAGCACTATCGCCAAGACCTCTTCGACAAGCTACAAAACTTGAAGAAAGGCACAAAGACAATTGAAGAGTTCTATAAGGAGATGGAGATGACTATGATGAGAGCCGATGTGAAGGAGCTCTAAGAGCAAACAATAGCACGGTTCCTCAATGGTTTGAGCCGCCCAATACGCAAGATAGTCGATTTCCAACCTTACACGACTCTCGTGAACCTTCTTCACCAAGCAACCAAGGCCGAGCGCCACTTGCAAAAGGAACATGCTTATGAGAAGCAAAGGGCGTACTTCGCTTCAATCAACTCGAGTAGCCTGTCCAAGCCAACAAACCAAGCAACAAGCTCCTCCAAGCAATCCAAGACACCCATGGCATCCTCCTCCAACACAACAACGGAAAGTCAAGTAGTTTTCTACAAGTGTGGAGGAAAGGGCCACAAGTCCTATGAGTGCATCAACACAAGAGTCATGCTAACAGATGAGAACGGCGCAACATACTCCCTGAGCGAAGATGAATTTGAAGCTATGACTCAAGCCGCTATCACAAAGGATGCCGCAATGCAAGATGAGGACACACTTCTATGTGAACATGATCCAAGCCCCTCACTTGTCATTTCCCAAGTCTTGACGACCAACTCCATCCCTAGAGAGGACCAACGCCTAAACATCTTGCAAACCCGAGCCGGAATTGATGGCAAGTCTATAAAAGTTATCATTGATGGAGGAAGTTGTCACAACCTTGCGAGCATCGATCTTTGTGAGAAACTCAAGTTATCATACATGGAGCATCCTCGTCCCTATCATGTCAAGTAGCTTGATGACAATGGTACCATTCAAATCAAACACAAGGTCAACGTCTCCTTCAAGATTGGTCCATACCAAGACACCGTCGAGTGTGATGTCGTGCCTATGACCGTGTGTCACATGCTCCTTGGAAGACCATGGCAATACGACAAGGGCGCACTACATGATGGTACCTCCAACCAATACTCCTTTAAGTGGAATGACAAGACATTGGTGATACAACCTATGACGCCAAGCCAAATTATCACATCCAACATGACGTCGTTGCCCAAGATAAAACTAGCTAAGGACCCTTGTGAGATGAGTGGTGAGAGAGTGATCCACCAACACGAGAGTGAGTGCTACAAGCCTCAAATGAGTGGAAAAATCATGAGTGCCACGTCGCATGCCACCACACGTGAGAAGAGTGACTTGAGTGTGACCAATACTAACAATCCATCATACAACTCTTTCTCCTTGTTGTCAGTTTTGTAGGATACACAACCTCACCCACCACCTACAAGGAACACGCTACAAGATCTCTAACCACATCTTGATGACAAGCTCAACTTCAAGATATTCAACCAATTTGAACAAGGCTACGACACCGGAGATCCAACAACTTACAAGATCAAGACCATGGGCACACCTCTCTCCCTATATGGTGATGGAACTTCGTCGAGGACGACTCGTTTTGAAGCGGGGGGAGATGATGCAGCCAAATACATGGCATTCACCATTGGTCCACATCATGCTTCATCAACCGTGCCCACAAAGGTGAATTCATTCCATATCTCACCCTCTTTTGGTTATGACGAGAATGGGATCCTACTTGAGACCAGTGCCAATGCTATGACCAGGCCCATGACCATGACACCAACGGAAGACGACAAGAAGACCCCAGGAACCAAGACCCCCAAGCAAGAGGCATGTAAGAGAAGGAGGAAAAGGACTCCCGGTGCCAGGCCCGGCGCCGCCGGTATCCACACCGGAATTCCCGGCAACCAGCCTGGCGAACCGGAGCCTCCGCCAGAATTTTCGGCGCACCGACCGGCGAACCGGCCCTCCCGCCGAAACCACTCTCTGTGGGGCCTTCCGGCAAACAACCGAGAAAACCGTTCGCCGCCAGAAATGTCAGCGCCAACTCCGGCGGCGCCGGACTTATCGCCGGAAATGCCAGCATGTGTGCTGTGAAGGGTTTGATGCCCAGAATATTCCCTCCCACCTACCCCTTCGCCCCTAGTATTATAAATAGCCCTCTTGTGGTTCAGATCTAGTTGGAGTTGATGATGAATGAAGGCTTGTGCCTAACCCTAGATGGGAACCCCTCTCTATAGTTAATCTATGAGTTGTACAAGGCCTTGGAGTTCGCTGTTCGTCTCCAAGTCGTCAAGACCCTCCTCAAGTGTTTGGTCTCTCCTCATCAAGGATTCTAGTAGTGATAGGTCTCTCCCCTTCGGGATTCTACTTGGTTGCTACTCTCTCCTTTGATTTGGATTCTATCATCCGCTTGCCGATCTCTCCTTTGGTGATTCTACCTAACGGTCTCTCGCTGAGGATTCTATTGGATTGGTTGTTCAAACCAACGGGAGAAAATCAAATCGGGTCGTGTTTGCGTGTGTTTGTATCTTTACCTTGCGTTTGTGTTATGTTCATCGTGTTCATCGGGTATCCCCTCACTCCCCACCTCAAATCCGTGAAGATCAGGCCACCCTAGGGTCAATCCCACAAGGGATCCCATATCATAGCTAAGGTTCGTTAACCTTATCAAAGTTCTATTGTCCTCCCACTTAACTTTTATGAAAAATTCCTTCTTCAAGAAACTTCACGTTTCAAGCGACAAACCCTTTTTGTGCTTGGTGTTATGGAGGAATAACCAATTGTTATTCGAAATAACCTATAAAGACATGCTCATCCGTCTTCGGTTGTAAACATCTTACTGATGTTTAGCATACCAAAATTTAAGAAATGATAACTTGGGTTTTACCCAAAACCATAACTCATATGGTGTCATTTCAATGGATCAAGATGGATCTCTTTTCAGTGTAAAAGCGGTAGTCTCTAAAGCTTTAATATTTTTAAAACATAATGGCAGTTTTATAAATAACACCTTTGATCAAACCATGTCACACAAGGTTTCATTACAAATCTCAAACACTCCATACTCCTATGGTGTTTCGGGAGATATAAATCTAGGTGTTTTGCTAAACTTGTAACTCAAATAAATCCCTTTATGATGAATCATAATTCATTTATTTTTCTTGTTACACTTGTAACTCAAATAAATCCCTTTATGATAAAATCATAAATCATTTATTTTCTTGTTACAATGATTTTCCACTTCATCTTGAATGCCTTTGAACGTTTTCAAATATTTCATACTTCTTTCTCATTAAGTGAACATTCACTCAAATTTCCGGAGAAAGCATATGAAGTTGAAGTCCATCGCTTACGACTACACATAATGGACTGCATATATCGATATGTATAAATTCCAATAATTTAGTCGATCGTTCTTCTTTGGCCTTTGAACGAAGTTTTAATTATCCCAAGGAAAGTCTCACAAGCGTCATTTGATCAAATCAAAGACTTCAAAAATCCATGAAAATGGAGTTTCTTCATGTTTTCTTTCCAATATAATTTAAACGGCGATGTCACTTTGTAAGTGATCTTCCAATCATTTGTCTTGCGACATTTTAGCTTTAGTTTTTATGGATGTGATTTCTCCAACTAGATTTGTAAATCATCCATCTTATATGGAATATGGTAATTATTTGAACAACCTTTGTTATCATAATACCTAATTTAAATAACTATTATTAAAACAAATCTTGAAGGCAAGCTTCGATGTTAACGAGAAATACAAACAACGGTTTGTTTGTTTTCGATCAACATCATCACATATTATCTTGGTAGTTACTTAGGCCATTGTAGTTCATGAATTGCGTTGTTCTCTATGAAATTTCATACCAACCAATTCGGTATCCAATACCCAAGAACCACATTGTTTAACAAGCAAAGAATACAACCATAACATGTATATCATCTATATACCTAAATTGGATATTTCCAATCTTATCTTTTCTGCCAAATATATTTTATAGATTCTCTTTCAGCATTTCCTCTTTCTTTTTAAAAGAATCTATCAACATCAACAGTGGCGCCATATACATGACACATAGTCCAAAGCGTGTATATTCAAATAAGAATACCTTTGGACTTGCACTTTGAAGTAGATCACCATCATCAAATGATCGGTATTCTTTGAAAATCCATTCTTTAGTAATCTTTTTAGTGTAGTAAACACTTTACATACATCTTTTATTCACCCTTATCATGACAACTTTCATGATCAAGCTAATGTAGCTTATAAAGGAGAATCATGCGTATAACGTTACTTTCCAAAACCCTTTTGGACGATTAGGATGTCTAGCATCTCCAACCTTTGCAAGTTCTCATCCAATATGAGAACATATATTATACTCTATCATATTGCAACCAAAAACATTGTTTCAGATATCATTATATGTGCCACACATGATGGTTTCTGAAACAATTCTTTCAGCTCCTAGATAATCTCGATATTTAAATCAAGAATCATGGAGGCAAACATGATACTTAAGATACAAACATTGGAATTGTTACTCTCGATTTAATACTAATTATTAAATTTCACGGAGTAAATAGAGTTTGTTGAAAGTTTGCAATAGGACTTTAAACTTTAGATTGACACTCAACACAATACGATACCAGTTTGTAAAGTAAATATCCAGAATTCTATAGTTCTATTATCTCAATTACGACTATGCATAAGGTGGTGAACAAATGCCAATGACTACAGCAAATTCACTTTGATTTAATTTATGATAAATTGAGTTTTTCTAATCCAAATTAGAAATGAAATCCCACTCAAAAATGATATCCCTCATGTCTTTTTGGTGATTACATGAACCAAATCCACTGCACCAAGTCCGATCATCACGTGAGTCGGTGTAGGTTCAAAGGCGAGCATCCATATGGTCATCATATCAAAACATATGACTCATGCTTAACCTTTCAGTCCGTGTTCCGAGGCCATGTTTGTACATGCTAGGCTCGCCAAGTAAGAACCTTAGTATTCGCGTGTGTAACTGTCTTACACTTGAGATATGCTCATGGATTCAAGTAGACCCGATCATCACGTGATGACTTGAAGCGACGAAACATTGTCGGTGCATACTTAAGGAAGAACACATTTTTATCTTGATATATAAATGAGGGGTCATCTTATTATGCTAATAAAACGCCAAACAAGCAATATAATATGCAACAAACATCTCATGTTAATAAGTGAAATGATATTGTTCTTGCACTTGATCTCCATCATGTGCATCATGGTATGATCGCCATCATACCTCTACGTGTAAGGCCAAGGTATATGAAACTTACACGTTATGTGTGTTGTAAGAGTATCAACTTATACTTCTACTTACAACATCACCATATCATGACACTAGCCCAGCAACAATCTAAACTAGACGCCTCTAATTTATCCATTGCAAGTTTTACGTGGCTTAGGGATTTCGAAGATAGAACCGTTCTTACCTACGAACATGAACCACAACGAGGATAATCAAATTTTTGATAACTCGTTGCAAATTAGACATTGACTATAGTAGGAGAGACAGACACCCGCTAGCCACTTATGCAAAACTAGTTACATGTCAAGCGTGGAACAGGTCTCATGTGCGAGGACATGTAAAGTTTGTCCGGGCCGCTTCATCCCACTATGCCACCAATATCCAAAGTACAACTAAGAAGCAATAAAATGATCATCATCGCCCACATACTCATATGTGTACTACCCGTGCAAAGCATCTACGCATAGATCCGGCTCTGATACCACTGTAGGGTTCGCAACATAGAAAACAAAAAAATTCCTACGATGGCAACATCTAAGTACCAAGATCTATCTACTAGATACAAGCAATGGGTGAATATACATCCATAGAATACATACCCTCAAAGACCGTATAGCGTTAACGAGGTTGTACTCGTGGATGATGTAGTCGAACGCTTGCCGATCTCAAGATCGTGATGAAGTCCATCTGGTCCAGCCGGTCCAGCACCATCACATCCAGCACCGCAAAGCAGTGGTGCATCCGTGATTGCACACACGTCCGGGTACCCCGACAACCTCCGCGTCCTCGCTCCAGCGAAGCAGTGGAAGCAACAAATCCTTCTAGAAAAATCCACCGGGAACATGTATCTCGATGATCCGAGACCATGGGGAAATTCTAAAGGGGGAGAGAGATCCTTCGCGAGGAGGTGTGAGTGACAAGTGAGAGGAGGGGGTCCTTTTATAAGGGAGGGGGCAGCCCAAGGGGGCATGGCCGCCGGCCATGGAAGGTGCCCCCACCTCTCCCTCATTCATGTGGTGGATGCTCCACTCACATAAAAACACCTCCACTCACAATTCCACTCACATGCATTAATTTTCCACCAAAATTAATGCAAGCTCTCATTTAATAAAACTCTTTTATTTATTTTATTCAGAATTTTTTTAATTACTTTAATTAACAAACATTCACATAAAACCCCTTGCTAGTATTCAATTTCACATGCAGAACATGTTTTAGCAATTTCAACCGAAACAATTCCGGTGTCTAGTGAAATAAATTCCTGCGCTTTCTTTTCTTTCTCTGGCATATCGTTTGCTCCGAATGGTGTCGGTATCCCTTAAGTGTCACACCCTACGGTTCGCGAATAATGTAGACATGATAGAGACCCCTCTCTGATCAATAATCAGCAGCGGGACCTGGAGATCCGTACTGACTCCCACATATTCAACGATGACTTATGTGATCGTGTGAACCTTATACGCATGTAACTCAATCCCTTTGTCTCGCGATATATTACATTTCCGAGATTCGATCATCGGTATCTCCATACCTAGTTTGATCTCGTTGCCGACATGTACTCTTTTCTCGTTCCCATGATATAACATTCTAGTGATCAAATCACTTGCTTGCAAGCTAACTAATGTGATATCACCGAGAGGGCCCAGAGTATATCTATCCGTCATCGGGATGGACAAATTCCACTCTTGATCCATGAGCCTCAACATAACACCTTCGTAGCACTAAACCCATCTTTATAGTCACCCTGTTATGGTGTGACGTTTGATGTTATCAAGATACTCTTCCGGTGTTAGTGATTGACATGATCTCATGGTCTAAGGACTAAGATTACTTTGTATGATGTTATAGCAATATAAACACAATGACGTTGATCGTAATGCTATACTTCGGATGAATGTTCATCACACCATTACCCTAATGTTGTGACCTCGTTATTAACAACATCCAATGTCCATGATCAGGAAACCTTTGATCATCTTGTTAATCAACGAGCTAGTTTATAAGAGAGGCATAACTAGGAACTTCCTTTTTTGTTTATTAAACACACATGTATTAAGATTTCCGTATTAATACAATTATAGCATGCAAAATAAACATTTATCATAAATAAGGAATACGATAATAACCATTTTATTATTGCCTCTCGGGCATATTCCCTTCACAAGGAAGTATGGACAAGGTCATGACTTGGTTGTGCAACAAGGCTAAGGTCTCTCATGGGTAAAGTAACGCACCTCTACATAGTGTAAGAACTGTAACTTGTTACTCCCTCTTCCGGGAAGGAGCTGTGAATGCGGCAGCAAAGGAACTTCATGAAAGTTCTGGTAAACCCGTGAAGGCTAACGGACATAGATTTTCAGAATAAAAGCAACCTTTGAAGAAATGTTTACAAAAACTTGCATTGCCTACGACCTATGGTCTGTGGCTGTAGATATAGTGCATCAAACACTCCTTTTCTAGACTCGTACTCAAAGTATCTTCTTAACCCTTGCTAGGTTCTAAAGCCAGTACAGATGATGTCTACATCAAGTTATGCTCCAGTAATCATCATCAAAAGCTCGGTCTCTTCAATAAAGCCAAGGAAGTCAACATATACATCAACTCAAGTGAAAACGAAGTTACGGATTAGATAGGAATATAATCTCTAGCCATAGAACCTATTTCTGTAGTGTATTGCAATAGCAGCAATGCCAGACCATTAGTTAAAATACTAGTCTTAATAATACGATAGTTTTTGAGTTGTTTATTTCCGATTCTTCTTTGTAAGAAGTTTCTTTCTCTCTCTTTAACCTAGAGTGTTCTCTGGATCTCGTGTAAAGAGTTGAGTTGTAACCTATAGTCATGTATTGGAACTAATGTGTTTCTGTTGTACCACTCTGAGGGATGTAATACTAGTGAACGGTGTTTCATTGGTGTTATGTCAACAACTATAGTGTACTACATCATGCAGTGGTATGCTGGGTCACCGCAACGATGAAAAAGCTTGGTGGCCTTTTCCATAAGAGCAAGCGCTAACATGGTGAGGGCTCGGGACTCTAGACTGAGCTCGACAACAAGTATGCCATGGTTTCATCAAGGAGGGTGATGCCCACATGTTGGGACGATGATGCATTCCTCGTCGTAGCGGGGTTGAGGTTGGATTTGGACCACTTGTGTGCGAGTGCAGGGTAATCGCTCCTCGCATATGCAAGCCACTACACCTATGCTGAGATGACCTGGGAGTTCCTAGCCTCCTTCTATGATGACTACAGGGAGAAAGGTAATGCATGAACAGTGAGCTTCACCATAAACTAGAAGCCATATCAAATTTCTTTCCAAGAATTTTGTGATGCTTTTGGGTTCCCTCATGATGGGGAACCAACTAATACAAATTTGTATGGCATCTCAAGCGACAAAACTTGGGAGGTTATTTCTGTTAACGGTGGCAGGGACTTCTATCAGAAGAAGATGTCCACCATCCAGAACCCGACAATCCGCTACTTCGCCTTATTCCTCGCCAACACTCTGTTGGGAAGAGGTGATTACGGTTCCATGGCCAATGCAAACATGGCCATGATCACCAAGGCACTCTTCCCCGATGCCCTGGAGATTCCCAATCCTGCTACTCTACTCATCTAGCACCTCCGCCATCAGAGCAACAAAACAAGAGGTGACATTCACATTGGTGGATTGGTAACCCACCTTGTTCTAGGCCGTGAAATTCCACTACCTGATATGCAACCTGTTGAAGGCTCCATACTTATGGACATCAAATATATAACTGCGTGTGACTTCCTCGGTGTCTATCGATCTAACAAAATGCTCTGAGCATATAATTTTGGTTTTCCTGATGCCTCATAGGATGAGCAAGTGTCGTTGTCTTGTCCACAAGCTTTGTCAATTATTGGGAAGGACAACTGGATCCTCACCAGAGACCAAGTGATGGGTATCATGGCCAAGCTCCATCCTGACTCCGAAGAAGAGGAAGAAGGAGAAGGAGAGCAGCAAGAAGGCAGGTGCATCACAATCCTGCTTGGGAAGGACATCAGTAGCAACATGAAGGACCATGGGACCCATGGCCCAATCAGCAGCAACAACAACAGGGGTTCAATGGCGTCCCCTATGAAGAATTTATCCAGCTCAACCATCACGTTGGGGAGATCTACCACACTCTTCAGGAAGTGAGTGAGGATGTTAGTTCCCTCACTAACAGCTTCAGCCACTTCATGACCAACTTCCCCAACTACTACCAGTAGTACCCGTACCAGTCGTCGAATGATGGCAACAACTAAGCCTAGCAACAGCCTAAGCTTGGGGGAGGTTTGAAAACCTACAAACTATGCATTCATATTTTTATTTCTTCTTTAGATTTATTTTACTTCTTTAAAAATTGCATGTTTACTTTCAGTTTTGCACTCCTAAATCAAAAACACAAAAAAATAGTTGTAACTTCTATTGCAAATTTGTTTCTTTGTCTCTCGCGTAGATTGCTTAATTTCAGGTGACTTGGCAATAGGGAAGTACAACGGGGTTCAACTCAAATACAAGAATGAAGCAAGTAATAGGAGGTATCACATTCCTTTCATCACCTCTTCTGCAATTTTAAATTGACCATACAACTATTTTCTCGCTTGCACTTGAGTCACTCCCTACTTAACTTGTTATCTTACAAATTCGATTCCTTTGCTAGTGTCTCCTTTTTAGCTTTGAAATAATGAGCAATGAACTTGGTTAAAATATTTCCAACATTTTTACAACAAGAAAAAGCATCCAAAAGATGACTTGAGTCCATGTTTAGCCCAAAGTATTTGATTTTAGAAGCTACTTAACCCCATTGAGATTAATGTAATAGACTTGATAGCACTTTTGAATGGAAGTGTTTGATAAAATTGACGCTTTGAAGTAGTTGAGATTATGCTACTGTTTTTCTAGTCATTAAAGTAAGATATTGCTTTACGTGTGTCATTACGACACTGTCGTGCTCCATGGGGAACTACTAACTCCGCTGGCCAACAAACGATCTAAACGTGGGAAACCACTTGATTTCGGCTATTGAGTTATTTAAGCGTCTGTACTCCTCTGGCCCATTATTGCTCAACAGTTATCTATTGGCATGGTCACGAGTAAGCAAGACGGTCCTAGTTAACATGTTAAAAACATTGGCATAATCCCTCTATGGAAGAGCTGAGATTTTTGCAAAGCAAGGAAAGGAAAAAGGTGCTTTCTTGAGAGTAGATGAGTTGTTCTTAAATTGAATATTTTTGGTGCTAACTTGAGTACTCTTAATTGATTAAAGAAACAAGATAAAAAGTCTTTCACCTCTCAACAAATAGAGAAACCAAAAGAATTTGTTTCACTTTCCTAGCTAAACTACTGACAGTTGCTCGGGCATATAATTTATTTGCTAGCAAGATATACGTGGTTAGGAAGTGGACTCAGTACAATCTTGTGAATACTTGTATAGAACTAATCAAGGTTGTTTCCAATGTCTTGAGATCGTTCATGGTGACTATTTCCGCAGCATCACTCCCGTCTCCCTTGGTACCCATACTTCTGTTAGGCGGTTAAGCCCGAATAAAGAGCCGGGTCTCTGATACCAATCGAAACGGATCGTATGGGAACCTAGAGGAGCTGAATAGGTGCTACTCAATTTTTAGTTCTTTTTCAATTTTAGGCTTGACACAAAGTAAATTCTCTAGATATGTAACCACGAGAATTTCCCTATATGCAAACCTATCTACTAAACACGTAAAGAGAGGAGCGGGGAAACCGTAGTGGAGAACGTGGAGACACAGGGATTTGTTTTACCGCAGTTCCTTCCTTGTTAAAGTAAGTATGTCTGCATTGGAAGGGTGGGAGGTTCTAAGACCACCATGCCACAATAGGCCTTACCCTAGTCTTTGATGGATCTCGCCACCAAAGGCCTGATTCAACTCTTCACTATTGGTACCCTTCGAGGTGGGAACCGGTGCCTTTACAACTCTAGAAGGGCACACATCCACAACTAAATTGGAGGCTCCCGTGATGACAACAAGCTGCCATAAGAACAAGGATTATCAAATAATCAAAACAAGGATCTAGATATTCACAAGAAATACTAGATCGAGAATCCTCCAAGTGAATGGAGGAGAAGTAAAGCGCTTGATTGATATTGATGGAAATCGAGCCCTCCTCCATCGATTCCCCAAAGATCGAGGTCTTTGGGTGAGTGAAGGTGGAAATCTCTTTGTTGGAACTTGAATAACATGTCTTGTGTTTTTCGAATGAATCAAGAGTTATGGAGGGAGGGAGAGATGGGTTTAAATACCCCCTGCCCAAAACTGGCCATTGGAGAAGTTTGGGGGCAGATTAACCGCCCCCCGCTAGTGGCCGACAATCCACCCTAGGGGAAACCTGACCTAGAGTAGGAAAGTCTAGGGGAAAATCCGCCCCCACACAGTACGTCGTTCCGTGTTTGTCTTGATGAATTTCCTCGAGGGGGCGGATTATCCGCCCCCAAGGGGCGGATTGTCCGCCCTGCGAAAAAGTCACCCCCAGGGCCAGAAAATCCGGGGGATTATCCGTGCCCATGCAGTGCACCGTGTCGTGGCACCCTTTTCACAACTCACGGGGGACGGATTATCCGCCCCCCTTGAGGGGCAGATTATCCGGCCTGGGTAAAAACTTCGGCCCTGGCTGGACAATCCGAAAGATATTCTGCCCCCATACTGCATGACGCGCCCTGACATCCTTTGTTGATCAGGGTGGGGCGGATTATCCGGCCCCTGGCAGGGAAGGATTATCCGCCCCCCAAAACACACTCTGGGCATCTTTTGAATTTGCTAAGACCTGCAGCACTTCAACACACATTAAATAATCCTTGATATTGTTATCCAACACACAAAGCGCTAGAGATCATGAAATGTTCTTTCAGCTGGGGAGGGACACGGATTATCCCCCACCAGTACCCCCATGCACTTGAGCCTCGACGTTGGCAAAATCGTGACGAGGATGTCCATTTGCAACAAGTGTGGAATCGATTCCCGGTGGGACAGCGCCACTCGCTGTTACCAAACAGGGATTGGTGGCCATTTTGGAGCTAGGAGCGATGGTGCCGGGGGAAGATGCACTGGAGGGAGCAGCGCAGGAGCCGGCGGGAGCGGCGCCAGAGGTGGTTCTACTCCTGTCGTTCCTGCAGCCCCCTGACGGCACTTTCGACAGCAAACATCCTTGGAGATGGACCCAAAAGGCAAAGGGACCTAGGAACCTGAGTTCCCGTTGATATACCTGGATGACGAGGATGAGGAGGACACCATCCCCCTGGCCGCTCGCCGCCAGCGAGTAGTAACACCTCCCCGAACGGCGATGCCTATGTGTAGGATGCATGGGCCCTTCCTACCTTTCCCGGGGAAAACGCGTCCCTCCCCCGGCAAGCGGGCATGCTCCGGGGGCTTATCCCCCGGCAAGATCTCCTCCCTTCCCACCCCGCAATGACCCTCCATGGGGCGATGCGTCCGGCGTGGCGGGAACGAGAACACCTCCATTCCTTCGTCCAGCGAACTTCAGAGTCCCCATCGTCTCCTCTAGGTATGTTAACTGTTGACCTCGCATCCTGTATAAATTATTTGTTAACCCATCAGTTATCTTACCCGCATGCCTTTGTAGTTCTAGCGGTAAAGAGGAGCAGATGCGTCCTCTAGAGGTCTGCTCTGACTCTCCCCTAAGAAGGCAGGTTAGCGCCACTCCTGCTCCTGGCACGACGAGACCTAGAGGGGCATCAGGACTTCTTCTCCGCTGCACGTCCTGACTCATCGTGGTGAGATTTCGGGCCTTTCTCTCTTCTGTATCGTTCAACTTCTTATGCCAACTCATTAATCCTCCATTCATTTCATGCGATTACAGAAGACAGGGTGATCGTGGAACCGGGTTCGGACTCCGATGGGGAGTCCGACCCGCCACTGATATTTTGGGGTATTGAGATAATAATAATTATATTGATTGAGGCCTCGAAGGGCTATTTATTTAGATTACAAGACTTGGCTTCCAAGGACTAATAGAGATATATTACAACTCAAAGAGGGAGGGAGGCCGAACCGGCCATGCCTAACCCTAACCAATCTATACTCTAATATCCCCCGTAGTCTCAATGTCAGGAGTAACGATGTTGAGACTGGAGCGTATGTCGGTGAACGATGCAGTGGAGCCCTTTGGTAAAAATATCAGCAAATTGAGCACTTGTCGGAACATGAAGAACACGAACTTAGCCAAGAGACACCTTCTCACGATCGAAGTGTATCTCAATCTCAATATGCTTTGTGCGACGATGCTGAACTGGATTGGAGGCCATGTAGACTACAAAAATATTACCACAATAAATAATTGTAGCATGCTCAAGCGATCGATGAAGATCAACGAGAAGCTAATGCGGCCACACTGCCTCGACCACGACATGAGCAACCAACTTATACTCAGCCTCAGCAGAAGACCAGGAAACTATTACTTGCCTTTTAGAACACCAAGAAACAAGATTATTGTCGTGGTGGTGTCACGGCAGATGCCATGGGTAGGCTTAAGTTGGGGGCCGAATGGGAGCTTGTGGTCACCGGGGAGGGAGTGCACGGTCTAGCCGCGCACAAAGAACAAGATGAACTCTCCACACTTAGGGTTTTTTATTGATCCTAGAAGTTTACAAGTGCTCCTTGAGATGTTTGAGCATAGCCACAGGGCACTAGTTTCCTACTTGGTCCAACCCCCTCAAACCGTAGCTATGCCCCTCCTTATATAGGCATTGGCCAGATAGGTTACACCCCTTTGGGTTCTATGGTTACTGTTTGGATCTTGGTCCTCACTGTACGGGCCGGGTCATGGGCTAGCCCTGAGCCCCTTGACCCAGTCCACAAATCTTGACAGCTAACGGTCTTCTCGTACGTAGCCTCTAGTTCTTTTGGCGTCATGCAGTGACCTTGTATGTCAGCCCTCGCTTTAGGCGTCACCCGGCGTCGCCCTCTCTTTTGACCGTGCTTTACCATGGTCCCTCCTGAACCTCACTCGAAAATCTGCCACGCATCCTTTCTGACTCGGCCTTCCCTCCTGAGACTCGGTTCGTTGCTTCCTGCAAGGTAAACAAACTTGTCTTAAACAGGCCGACATAGTTCTTATGTCGGCCGTACATGATCTTCTTACTCGGCCATTGTATCCCGACTAGAGTTATCCTTTACTCGGCACAAGCCAGGCTGGGCAATGTTTTACCGTTTATGACCCTACCAGAGGTTATTCCCCCGACAATTATCACCCAAATAAACACAAAATCCGGATGTGGATCTTCGAGTATATGGAAAACCTGGCCAGTATGCATCAGAATAAACTATCAAGCTTGTTGGAGATGAAGAATTAAGAAGAAGACCATGATCAAGAGTTCCTTTTAAATAGCGAAGAATGTGTTTGACGTGAGCAAGATGAGGAGCACGAGGATCATGCATGAAAAGACAAGCTTGCAGAACTGAGTAAGAGATGTCAGGGCGAGTAAGGTTGGCATATTGGAGAGCACCAGTGATGCTGCTATAAAAAGTGGGGTCAGAAACAGGATCACCATCAGCCCACAATTTAGCACCAATGTCGGCCGGAGTATGAGAGGGTTGACAATCAGACATTCCAGAACGAGAAAGCAAATCTAAAGATATTGAAATTGAGAAAGAAAAATTGTAGACTTGGTACGAGAAACATTAATTCCAAGAAAATGATGAAGAGGACTAAGACCAGTCATGGAAAATTCACGATTAAGAGAAGAAATTATATGGTGAAGAAAAGAATCAGAACTACCAGTAAGAATTATATCATCAACATAAAGCAAAATATAGGCAGTGTGTTCAGAAGATCAAAAAATAAAGAGAGAGGAATCACATTTAGAGGAAGTGAAACCAATGGTTTGAATGTAGGTGGAAAAACGTTGAAACCAGGCACGAGGAGCCAGTTTGAGACCATAAAGAGATTTTTTGAGTAAATAAACAAGATTATAAGAAGAGGGATGCTCAAAGCCAGAGGTTTGCTGATAATAAACTATTTCATTAAGGGTGCCATGAATAAAAGTATTTTTAACATCAAGTTGATGAACAGGCCAAGAGGAGGAGACAGCAAGACTAAGAACAACATGAATAGTGCTTGGCTTGACAATGGGAGAGAAAGTGTCATCAAAATCAATGGCATGTTGCTGTGAAAACCACGACAAACCCAGCGAGCTTTGTAATGAGAAAGAGTACCGCCAGCGTGAAATTTATGTCAAAAAACCCATTTGCCTGAAACAACATTAACACTAGATGGTTTTGGAACAAGAGTCCATGTATTATTTTGCTGAAGAGCATCAAATTCATCACGCATAGCTGAAAGCCAAAGAGGATCAAGAAGAGCGCATTTGTAGGATGTGGGTATAGGAGAGGGGTGTCTATGAGATTTAGGTGTTTAGTAGGGAGAAGAAACCCTCATTGCCACAGGTGCACATGACATGATCATTTGTAGGTGGTTGGATATGTACAGCAATAGGTGGTAGAGGTGGTGTGAGTGTAGGTGTATCGGTGGTTGACACGGAGGAGGAAAGAGTAGGGTGCTCGGGGTATGCCGCGGCAGCGAGGTGGTGCTAAATTCTATCGCGGCAGGGGTGTGGGTTGCAGCAGGCTGCCGCAGCAACGAATCGGCAAAAAAGTCTGCCGCGGAGGGACACTGGGGTGCGGCGGAGGGCTGCCGTGACAGATAAACGGGGGAAAATTCTACCATGACAGTGAAACATGGAAAAATTATGCCGCGGCAGAGATGATGGCAGGATGAACTAAGGGAGTGCTTGTGTTGGTGGGGTTGGTTGGGTTTGTTGTGTGGTTTTGGTGGCAGTGTAAGGAAAAGTATTTTCATCGAATGTAACATGGCAAGACACAAGAACAAGGCTAGAAGATGGATCAAAACAACGATATCCTTTGTGATCATCAGCAAAAGACCAATGTGAATGCAAGGAAGTGAGTGTGGTTCTAGTTTGTTGGAGGCGCTGGAAGCAGTGTTGGGAAAGCATAGTCAACCAATACCACGCAAAAAAGAGTAGTTAGGGTGAGGGAGAAAAAGAGATTGAAAAGGCGAGTAAAGAGGGCAGGTTTTGGTTGGTCGAATGTTTATAAGTAGCGTGGCGATGCGAAGAGCTTCAGCCCAAAAATAAGGATGAAGAGAAGCTTGTAAAAGCAATGTGCGAAGAATGTCGTTAATGGAACATAGAGAACGTTCAGCTTTATCGTTTTGAGAAGAAGTATAAGGACATGAAAAACGAAGAAGAATGACTTGACAGAGAAAGAAGTTACGGTTTTGAGTGTTATCAAATTCACGACCATTATCACATTGAGTAAATCGAATTGTCAAGACAAAGTGGGTAAGAACATACTGCCAAAAATTGGTAAAAATTGCATGCACATCAGATTTTGCACGAATAGGAAAAGTCCAAATATAATGAGAATAATCATCGATGATCACAAGATAATATTTATAACCAGAAACATTAGGGACTAGAAAGGTCCATAAATCGCAATGAAGTAGCTCAAACGAAAAAGTGCTAATGGTTGTAGAGGTCCGAAAGGGTAATCTAACATGTTTGCCGCATTGATAGGCATTTCAGAGAGAGGGATTATGAGGATCATTAGAACTAGGGATACAAAATTCTTGAAGCAAAGATGATAGAGTGGGTTTATTGGGGTGGCCTAGACGACGATGCCACAAATCTACTGATGCAAGCATGGCGCGTGGGGTGGATGTAGGCACACCATGAAGCAGATAAAGATTGCATGTGTTATTGTACCGAGCGAGAACCTCCCCCATTTTCAGATCCTTCACAGACAAACCAAAATGGTCAAAGGCCATAATAACTTTATTGTCAAGGCAAAATTGTTGAACAGAAATCAGATTTTTGATTAAGGAAGGGAGAACAAGAATATTGCGTAGAAGAAAATTGGCAGAAGAGGAGGGTATGTAAGAATTTATGGTGCAAGAAACAAGAATTGTGGAGCCGTCGGCAATAGTGATTGTAGATAAAGTAGAGGGAAGAAAATCTAACAACAAATTCATATTTGAAGACATATGCAAGAATGCACCAGAATCGAAAATCCAATCCGTACCTTCGTTATTTAGGGTAAAGTTGTTTATGGCGTTGATGAAGTCAGGTTGGTCCCAGGCCGGCTGCTATGGAGGAGCAGAGGGGCCAGGAGCTTGGATGTTGATGTAGGGGAGAGGTGGTAGCTGGTTGTACGCGTACGGGGCTGCAAGTTGCCGTAGGAGGCCAGCATGTTGTAGTAGTTTGTCAGAAGTCCTGGAGTGTCAGGAGGTGGTGTAGGGATGATGGTGTAGACGTGCGCCGACGGCCGGGGTCCGAGGAGATCGGTGGAGCTAGTGGTTGGATGGAGACCGGGGCTCCACGAGCCCGTGTATGCAGGAGGGGTGAAGTACAACGAAGGGGCCGACTGTTGGCAATATGCCCTAGAGGCAATCATGTACGATGATATTTCCCATTGTATTCATAAAGTTATTAAGTTGTCCTTGCATGAACATATGATGTATATCATTGAATATGTGATTCGATTATGGAACTATAAATTCTTGTTGTTCATACTAAACATCCTTGTTCATTGAGGTTGTGCTAGACACACAACTTAGACCAATGTGAAAGTCGGTTGGATGACTCGGTTCCACTTGTCATGGGCATGGTGATGCCATTCTGACTTACACAGATTCGGCTAAAGAGTTTATGTAAGACCCCACCTTTATAAAGGTAAAGGTCCCTGTGATTGCAATGCTAGTCCTTGGATCAATTTCTAGCATCTACAGTTTAAGATGAAGTACACAGAAACATAGGTCATTATTACATCGCCATTCCAGAGATAACATAATCTTTTACAACTCCATAGCCATAGGCTAGTACAAGAGTTTAACTTAACAATATAAATAAAGTCTTCATTTTCATGTGCCACAGGCAAGCATGTTGAGTGTAGACTCATAACCCTAATCCTCATCAGAGTAACCTGCAACATCACAAGTTACAGCCATAGTGGGTCAATACATTGGAATAGTATTGGCAAGTGATACCTTAGTAGAATAATAGTATCTAGCTTTTACATGAATTTGGCTAAGTGTAGTTTAGGCTTGCTTTGCTCAAAATAGGTTTTACATATCAGTTGAAAACACTAAGTTTTTGTTTGGCAAAACCTTCCAAGGAACCACCAATAGACATTGGTGAACCTTTACCCTTGTTCAACCACAAGTTTTTAACTTAGAAATTGGGATGAGGAGATTCTTGATAGTTTCCATGTCTTGATGCTCAATTTGTCCATTTCCAGGGACACGGCTAAGTACTTAGATTCTTCCTTCTACAGAGGTGGTGCACTTTCCCCACAAGACTTGACTTTCATCAAGACGAGACCTTTTAGAAGCCTTCCCTTAGACCAAATGGACGCGTTCCAACCTATCACCCTACCACCAACTGTCCAAATGGCTAACTTATTGCATCCTATATGATCAAGGCAGAGCCCATAATGCCATGTGGCTGCACTAGAAGCTTCTTAACATATGACATCTAAAATCCCTTTGTTCCTGGGTGGCTTTCCACAAGTGTGCACTACAAGAAATGTGGCAAACTATGACCTTCTGATAGTGACCGTGAATAAAATCGTCATAGATCTATGACGATTTTGCACTAGATAGTCATAAGCCGTTCGAAGGGGTCAAAACCTTGAAAAATTAAGACGTTTTGACTCTAAAACGTCATATTTGCCCTAGCTAAAATCGTCATAATATGGCGGATGTAGCCTACGACATTTATTGTAGCTGATTACAACAATTTAAATTGGTCATAACGTCTAAAATAGAATCAAGTTGAAATGAGTAAGCATTTGCCCCACCATTTCCATCTATGTGGCATGTCTATGTATCAGTTTTTGCATATGTGGCATACCTATGTGTCAATATTTGGTTCCAGGACACCCAACAAATTAAACTCATGCGTGTGGGAATAATAAGCAAAAAAGGGCAGCGAGGGGACTCAAACCAGAGACCTCACCGCAGATGGAAGGCACCTAACCACCATACCAACTCAACTTAGCTATCTCATACACGCGCTCATCCCTTTTGACTATCACCCTCGATCGCTTGCACGAGAATAATAAGCAAAAAAGGGCTGTAGGGGGGCTCGAACCAGAGACCTCCCCAACAGATGGAAGGAACCTAACCAACAGACCAACTCAACTTTGTTGTCCAATTGACGCGCTCAACCATTTTGACTATTACTCTCGATCGCAACTGGGCCTGGCGGCCAGGTTCCCCCTAATGGGCCTTGCTGGAAACGTGTATTTTGGGCGGGCTTTGACCTTGGGCGTAGTAGATTAGGTCCGGTTATGTTTTTTTTCGTTTTTCTTTTTGTGTTTCCATAATTCTTGGTATCTTTCTCATAAAAACTCCAAAATAATTGGTTTTTGTCTCTAAATTTTTATAAATTTCATTAGATCATACTAGGATGTTAATTATGAATAGTATGATTACTTGAAATTGTGGATCTACTAATACCATGTTAGTCCATAGTAGGGATAATATCATAATTCAAAATACTATGATTTTGAAACTAGGGTTTTGAAGGTTCTTAGCTCGGGGCTGAGCCTCACTAAAATTGCATTGGATCTCTAAACAAATAGCATATTGCGAGTCTAAAAATGATATTTTTCAAAAAATCATGGGCATCAGATAATGTACCTTTAGTTCAAATCGGACCCACTTCCTGCCGATTCGGCATGAATTTGTGTTTTTCGCCAGGGGTGGACGGAAAGGTTTGATATACCCAGGTTGGGACATTTGTCCATGTAAGGTGGTCTACTATTTTTGAAAAATGTGTTTGTAGCATTATAAAACTGTCATTTGGTGGTTGCTTCACAAAACGCCCCATTTTTTGCACTCGGATACATATGGGTGCACAATATGGGCTCATTATCACAAACTATATCGCGATTCGGGCCATAACATTGGTCGTTTGGCCCGAAAGCCATGAAACCTCGAACATGATAGGTCATTTCTGAGAAGGTTTTTTTGAGACACTTGCAATATACCAAGGTTGGTATTTTTCCTTGCAACTATGTCACATAATAAGACACCACGCGCAGGATTTGCATTGATCGGACCGTTTTTGAATATTTTATGCCCGTTTCAAACTATGGTCAAAACGGCGGGCATGAAGTTTCTTATCTCGGGGCTGAGCCTCGCTAAAATTGCATTGGATCTCTAAAGAAATAGCATATTGCGAGTCTAAAAATGATTTTTTCAAAAAATCATGGGCATCAGATAATGTACCTGTAGTTCAAATCGGACCCACTTCCTACCGATTCGGCAGGAATTTGTCTTTTTTGTCAGGGGTGGACGGAAAGGTTTGAGATACCCAGGTTGGGACATTTGTCCATGTAAGGTGGTCTACTATTTTTGAAAAATGTGTTTGCAGCATCATAAAACTGTCATTTGGTGGTTGCTTCACAAAACACCCCGTTTTTTGCGCTCGGAAAATGGAAAATGGATTTTCCGTGCGACAAAAAGAAAAAATTCCTCCTGCAGCATTGTTCGCCATCCCACGATACATATGGGTGCACAATATGTCACATAATAAGACTCCACGCGAAGGATTTGCATTGATCGGACCGTTTTTGAATTTTGTATGCCCGTTTCGAACTATGGTCAAACGGCGGGCATACATATTCTTAGCTCGGGGCTAAGCCTCACTAAACTTGCATTGGATCTCTGAGAAACATATTGTGAGTCTAACACCTAGTCGCTCACCCTAAGATTAATATAATCGGAGGATTCATTTTTGTTGCACAAAAAATCACTTTCTATTTTCCGAGTGCAAAACATGAGGTGTTTTGTGAAGCAACCAATTAAAACATAGGAAACTGCCTCCCACAGATCGCTCTGGTCGACGTGATCTGAATCGTTCATTGCCGATCCAACGTCTGATCTCTCATTCAAAGAAGCACAACATACTTCCCCACCGCGCCCGCGGTCTCATGAACCCTAACCTCACCAACACCCCTCGCGCCGCCCCTTCCTTCCCCTGTCTATACGCCGCCAATCAACCATCTCCCTCCTAAGCCTAGATCTGCCAAGCACGCCATCGCCGTCGCAGCCAAGCGCAAGCGCATCGCGCTCAGCAAGCTCCCCACGATCCCCAATAACGCCGACGGGTCCCAGGCGCTCTTCAAGAAGCCCAAGAAGTCGTCCTCGTCGTCGTCCCAGGTCTCCAAGCCCAAGAGGACGGTGTGCCTCCTGCACGCGCCCAAGCCGGCGCCTAATGCGGCCGATGAGACCGAGGACCCGCAGCTCTGCGCCCCCTACGCCTCCGATATTTACTCCTACCTCCGAACCATGGAGGTACGCGCCCTTCTCCTTCTCCCACATCGGTTTCATCGCTCCGCTGCATTATCCTAACGAGCCCTGTATGACTGACTATAGGTCCAGGCGAAGCAGCGGCCGGCGGCGGACTACATCGAGAGGGTGCAGGTGGACATCACGCCCAACATGCGCGGTATCCTCGTCGACTGACTCGTCGAGGTCGCCGAGGAGTACAAGATCGTCTCCGACACCCTCTACCTCACTGTCTCGTACATCAACCACTTCCTCTCCATCAACTCACTCAACCGTCAGAAGCTACAGCTCCTCTGCGTCTCCGCCATGCTCATTGCCTCGTAAGCACCCGTGCTATCCCCATTTCAGACTTCATAGAGTTCGAGAATTGGGTCTGATTTTGGATCCGTTTCTGTGGATCCAGGAAGTATGAGGAGATCAGCCCCCCAAACGTGGAGGACTTCTGCTACATCACCGACAACACATACATGAAGCAGGAGGTGCGTGTCATCTTCTCTTTCCTGCTTATTAGTTCCATCTCTATCAGATCTTGCAACTCTTTTGAACTGGGATGCTGATCTGTCTTCTTCTTGGCTATTATGTGTAGCTTGTTAAGATGGAGAGCGATATACTAAACATTCTCAAGTTTGAGATGGGCAATCCCACCGCCAAGACCTTCCTAAGGTTGTTCGTCAGATCTAGCCAAGAAGACAAGAAGGTAATAATAATAATCCACAACTCTTGCATGCTAAATTTTAGTTCCGCTGATGCAGAGTTGTTTGATGCTCATGTACATTGTTGTCTCATCTAAAGTATTTTCATGCTTAGTTACCCATTTGATTGTTTAACTAGAAAGGTGAGCATTATGCAATACATGGACTACATATTTCAAGCCAAGTCATGTATCTAGTTGTTTGGAAGATTGCCTTGCTATTTTCCTTATGTTGATTTCATGTGTACACATCATGTACCTTCAGATACAATTTCAAAGAAACTTGAGCTAACTCAATGTTGTTCTTGCAGGAAAGCTCATGAATGAAGTAGTCACACTATTGAAATGAAAATGGCTAGACCTGATGTTCCTCTTGTATCTGTATTATTAATTTTGTTATGATGTTATTCACTGGAAATGATAATCTGGTATATATGCCATTTTGTAATTTGTCAGGGATTTTATAATTTGATGATTGTGCTATAATAATGCATCAATTTGAGATAGAAATTAGTTGATACAACCATGTTTTCTCTATTTATATGTAGTCCTCATCAGATGGCTAATTTAGTTTGTGATTATGATTGTATCTCAAGCACTATACTTTTCTATTTCTTTTTGTGAACAACTACTGGTGCATTATGCAAACAATAATAGAGCTAGAGATCATATGGTCTAATAATGAATGAATACTTCGTTGTCAATTCTTGCTTATTTTGGTGTCTTGCAGTACTATTTTCAGTAGTTCTTATTATGGACCATCTATACAGCAGCACTTCCTCCAGTAGCAGTAGCAGTAGTAGTAGACTACCATTCTTATGTGTGCACATGATTCTCATGCGGATGATTTGGCTAGATCCACACTAGTCACTCTGCATATACCCTTCAGTTCTGTAGCCCTTACCTACAGTCGCTCGCCAGGGCTCTATCTCACCACTACAAGGCCTGGCTGTTGCTCCTCGACGTCACCGATTTCTCGCTCTAGGTCTGCTGCAAACCTTCAGTGTCTATGTACCACTGAATTTTCTGTTTGTGTTTGTTGTGCTGTGGTTCTGAACTTTTTTTGTTGCTGAATGATGCTTGTAGATTTAGAGAAAATATGGGAGCTCTAGCAAAGCTTTGGTGAGTTAACACCCCCGTTGCATGCTTTATGTGATTCTTCAGATAGTCTTGTGATTGTAAGAGAGAATCTAGACATTTTAGCCTCTCTGATGTTTTGTTGATTGGGGCATCTCGAGATTTTTTATTTATTTGGGAAACTAGCAAACTAGGTTCCTGATTGGTCTCAGCTGTAGCTTGTCCACAGTGACTGATACTAATAGAATAACAGATCACCATCATGAAGTGAAAGGATAGATCCGCCCAATGTCTTGTTCGTAATTTGCGCTTCTCCTGCCCATCGTGGTATGTGCTATGTTTGGTGTGAGGTCAAGGATGGGTGTATCGTGGGATGGATTGGTAGTCGTAGAGATGACTTGTTGGAAACTACAATTGGTTGGTTACTATTGTTGGATGGATTAGTAGTTTGTTATGAAAGAACTGTTTTCGGAAGAGTCTAATTGTGGTGTACATTCTCTCGAATGACTTTGAAAACTAAAACCTGTATCTTGTGTCTCTTAAATTTACTGTTGTACACATTTGCTTACATGGACTGCTTGTTTGTAATGCACATCTACTGTGTGTGATTGACCATGTCTTGTTAGATTAAATTAAGTGAAATGCAAAGTTTCCTGGTGTCTGTATTGTAATGTTTAAAACTACCTTATTGTAGAATTTATCAACAAATCTCATGATGTGTTGTTTCTAAACTATTGTTGCCTATTTTATGATTCTACTGTTTCGTAATAGTAGCGAATTATTTGCTATATCCTGACTCTAAAAACTTGTCTTTCCTCTCTTTTCCAGGAGTTCTAGCCAAAAAATTCAAGAAAATCTTGAAGACCCTATATTTTAGAGCTACTTGTATTCTAATAGTCAAAATATCTGGCTATTTGGAATGAACCATGTAATGATTGTAATAGACTAATAGACTATTCTTGGATGTTATTCAAAATTTGTAACGATTGTAATATCTGGCTATTTTTTATGTTTCAGTTACACAAATGTTATGTAATGATGAATAGAAATTTGATGAGGGGAATCATCTTATAAAATTATTGACTATGATTTTTGGGATAGAAGAAATATGGAAAAACGGCTGAAAATTGTATTGGACCAAGTATTAATTGTTGGGCTCTAAATAGGCCGTGGCCCAAATAAATCCATAAATGTTTCAAAAAAATAGAAAAAGCTAAGAACTAATTGGACAGTGAAAAGGCCAAGGCCCAAAAGTGAAATGCGAAACACAATGGACAAAGCCCATAAGAGTAACGAATCATCGTATTAGGCCAAGTTAAAGGCCAGAATTATTGGGCTCAGCCCAAGTAAGCAACTGAAATGGAATGGGCTGATTTTGATTTAAGACAATTTAATTTCGTCACAATTTTTCCACGTAGGATCAGCCACGTAGGATATGACTTGGCTAGGCTAGATGGCCCATGACGATATTGGATCGTCATAGACGTTATGACGATCCAATATCGTCATAGACGGTTATGATGATTTTAACAAAAACGTCGTTATAGTTCATTTTCGACGCCTAGCTTTCGACGATCTCAAAATCGTCATAAACGGACTACTATGAGGATTTTGTGACAAAAATGGAGGGTCATATATAGCCAGATTCCTTGTAGTGGTGATACACAAGGTAGACCATAGATTCAACATAACCCAAACAACCATTCCACCCAGGTGTTTCATTCACTTAGTTGTTTTATTAAGCAAAAACACAAGTCAAAGACTTAGCAATATTTTCCATATCATATATATAATCCACCCTTGGTTGCTACTACCTAGGCTAAGCATGGCAACACCAAGTATCTTAACTTAGAGAAAAATCTAACAATTCTACACCTACTAGGATTTCCCAAGCATAGCATATAGATACTTAGCAAAAATTATCTTGCAAGCCCTATACAAAATATTTTTAATGCATAGTCAAAATATTGGGACAAAAATATGAAGCACCACTTTCCTTGGTAGTTGGGGGAGTAACAACAATCCTCACAGTCACAATCACCACTAGCACCAAAATCTACACATAAAATGATAGCACCAAATTCATATTTCAAATAATCAAACAAAAATATATGAATGCATGCAAATGCCATGTGATGATTTTTCTAAACCAACCAAGCCAAGTAAAACAGTACTGATCAATAAACTAAACATTTATACATCAAATAAACTTTATTTGGCCTTTAAAACATTTTCCAATTAATTTTTATACACAAAATAGGCCTACAAATGTCTCTGCATAAAATTATATTTTAACATAAACAAAATACAAAACTAAGCCCATAGATGTGTAGGATTTATTTTTGATTCCAATGGTATATTATTTGTATTTTTTGGATAAACAGAACAAAAGTTATTGAATTTACAAGTTTGAATCAAAAACAGATTTAAATCAAAATCCCAGACACGTGGGCGTGTCTGATTGGCCCGTACCAGTTCGGCCGGATCAATCAACGAGATCTGCACGATCTAAATGAAATCGCATGGGCCAGATCTACTCGTACCCCTTTGATAAGTGAACTAATCCTACGCGCTAGATCTAGATCCAACGGCTGCTGAGCATGCGACCATGGATGGGCGGCGCAAATGGGCACTGGCGGCGGCGCTACTGAAGGTGTTGGTACAACGATTCTAGCGAGGGCTGGGGGTTGTGATGTTGCTTACCAGACTCGCACGTGCACGAGGACACTCAACATGGTCACGGTTGGGACGGGGGCGTGCTGTAGCGGTGGCTAGGGGTCGTCGGAGTTGCGGGCGGCGTCGGGTTCGTGTGGACGGAGACGTTGCCGAAGTTCTGGATCACCCTAGCACAAACCAGGAGTATCATTAGCTGCACAAGGACATGGCGAACCTAGTCATATGCAAGAGGGGTTAAGGGGCGCTCAATAATTACCGTGATTGCTCGACGGAGTTGAGCGGCGCCTCTGTCGCTTGCGGAGGTAGTTAGGGACGGCGACCTGGGTCACGTTAAGGCAAACCAAAGGCGTCAGAGGATGCACAAGGACACGAGGAACTCGCTCGTTTGAACTAGAAGGAAATGGGCGGTCGGAGCTCACCGTAATCGCTTGCCGGAGTTCGTCGGGCGGCGGCGATATGGTGCGAAATACTGGCAGCCTGGTGGCGAAGCGAGTGAGCTGAGTGAGGGGAAATGACCGTGGGGTGCAGGGGTTTAAGTAGGCGAAAGCGCGACAGGAAACACCTGTGGATTCAAGGCCAATTACACCACGCCATTAAAGGCAGCAACGGCAGCGGCGACGCGGTCTGCGGGCGAGATTTGGGGAAGAAGGCTGAGGTGGCAGTGGGGTCGCGCTGTCAGCGAGTATGGGTAGAGCTGCGCGCGTGGGAGAGAGAGCAGAGGAAAAATGCCCCGGGTGGGCTTAGTGGGCTGGATCCAGTGCTGGGCCAGATTGGCAACGCTGGCCTTTTCTGTTTTCTTTTCTCCTTTTCTATTTCTATTTTGATTTTCAGAAATCATTTTCAATGTTATTCAAATGAGTTTGAATTCAAACTTTTCTGGATTTTTTGTAAAGTGAACCATGCACATATTTGAGTATAAAACATTGTTGTTCACTCAAAAATACATTGGCCCATTGAAATTAAAATAAAACCATGCCTTAATTATTTATTTATCTTAGGCATTGAAATTGGTTTTAATTTAGAATCTTGTCTTGAAAATTTGAGCAAGCTTTGAATTCAACATTCAAACCTACATTCAAACCTTTCTAGTGAAAACAAACTATTCTCATAATTTGAGAGTGAAAAAATAAAGCCACTGCCTTTCCTACATAAAATAATAGGCAACAAATTGCTTCTATTTTGAAATCTTATTTGAAAATGATCCAAATGCTTATGAATGCATGAATGATATGCAAACTTTATAACTCATGATTTTTGGGATGTTACAAATCTAACCCCCTTAAGGTGAATCCCGCCCTCGAGATTCGGATTGGCTAGCAAATAGGTGAGGGTGGTCTTTCCGAAGATCATCTTCTCTTTCCCATGTTGCCTCTTCTTCGGAATGATGGTTCCACTAAACTTTGTAGAATTTGATAGTCTTTGTCCGAGTAACTCTTTCCGCAGTCTCAAGGATCTTGATGGGTTTCTCCTCAGAAGTGAGATCACTTTCCAATTGGACCTCTTCCAAAGGTATAGTATCCTTCAAAGAAGTCTCTTCCATCTCCGGATGGCATTTCTTTAGCTGGCTTACGTGAAATACATTGTGAATGGCAGACAATGATTCAGGAAATTCAATCTCATATGCTACTTCTCCTTTATGGCTCAGAATCTTGAATGGTCCAACATATCTTGGTGCCAATTTTCCTTTGACTCCAAACCTCTTCACTCCACGAAGTGGTGATACTCTAAGATAAGCTCTATCACCCACCTCATAGGTGACTTCTCTATGCTTTGGATCTGCGTAGCTCTTTTGTTGGGACTTTGCTATCTTCAATCTGTCCTTTACCAACTTGACTTTCTCTTCAGCTTCCTTGATTAGTTCTAGCCCGAACAAGTTTCTTTCTCCAATGCCATTCCATAGCAATGGTGTAGTACACTTTCTCCCATAGAGAAACTCAAACGGTGCCATCTCAATACTAGCTTGATAGCTGTTGTTGTAAGAGAATTCTGCGTAAGGCAGACTTTCATCCCAACTAGCTCCATAATCTAGGGCACATGCCCTCAACATATCCTCTAAAATCTGGTTGGTCCTTTTCGTCTGTCCATCAGTCTGGGGATGAAAAGCAATGCTGAATTCCAATCTCGTTCCCAATGACTCATGCAGTTGCCTCCAAAAATGGGAAGTGAATTGAGTCCCCCTATCAGACACAATACTCTTGGGTACTCCATGCAGACATACAATCCTATTCATATAAATCTTGGCTAACTTAGCACTTGTATAGGTTGTCTTCACGGGTATGAAATGAGCCACTTTAGTTAGGCGATCTACTACGACCCAAATAGAATCATATCCTGATCTAGTCCTTGGAAGTCCAGTGATGAAATCCATCCCAATCTTGTCCCACTTCCAATCAGGAATAGGTAGTGGTTGTAACAATCCTGCTGGTTTCTGATGTTCTACTTTCACTCTACTACATACATCACACAAAGTAATATGTTCGGCGATGTCCTTCTTGAGATTATTCCACCAAAATATGTCCTTCACATCCATGTACATTTTGGTGTTACTCGGATGAATGGAATATGGTGAGTTGTGTGCTTCTTGTAAAATCAGTTTCCGAAGCTCCGGATCTTGCGGAATATAGATACGTTTTCCATACCATAAAGTACCATGTTCGTCTTCATGGAATCCTTTGGATTTCCCTTTTCTAATTCTTTCCTTAATCTCTTCAATTTCCTTGTCTATCTTTTGGGCTTCCTTAATTTTGTCCAACAAGGTGGGTTGAACGTCTAATGACATGAGATGTCCCTCAGGCACTATTTGCAATCTGAGATCTTTGAATTGGGCACACAAATCATCCGGCAATTCTCCCTTAGTAAGGCCATTCACATAAACCTTACGACTTAATGCATCAGCTACAATATTTGCTTTACCGGGGTGGTATTGCAAACTCAAGTCATAGTCCTTGATGAGTTCTAACCATATTCTTTGCCTCATGTTGATTTCTTTAAGAGTGAAGATATACTTCAAACTTTTGTGATCTGTGAACACTTCACATCGTTTTCCCAAAAGATAATGTCTCCATGTTTTGAGTGCATGGACAACAGAGGCTAACTCTAAATCATGAGTAGGATAATTCACTTCATGAGTTTTGAGTTGTCTCGAGACGCCCTAACTTTCCCTTCTTGCATCAAAACTGCACCTAAACCTTGGTGAGATGCATCACAATACACTTGAAAATCTTTCTCCAAGTCTGGCAGACATAAGACTGGTGCTGTCACTAGTCTCTTCTTCAACTCTTGGAAACTGAGTTCACATCCTTCAGTCCAATCAAATTTCTTGTCTTTCTTAAGTAACTCCATCATTGGCTTAGCTACCTTTGAGAAATTCTCAATGAATCTTCTATAGTATCCTGCCAAGCAAAGAAAACTACGAACTTCTTTCACTGACTTAGGAGATTCCCACTCAGTTACAGCTGACACTTTTGCGGGATCAACTGCTACACCATCTCCTGACACAATATGTCCAAGAAATACAACTTCATTCAACCAGAATTCACACTTGCTGAATTGGCATACATCTTATGCTCTCTAAGCTTCTCAAGTATCAATCGCAAGTGTCCTTCATGCTCTTCACTGCTCTTGGAATATATCAAAATGTCATTGATGAAAATGAAAACAAATTTGTCAAGAAATTCCATGAACACCTTGTTCATCATATTCATGAAGTAAGCTGGTGCATTTGTCAAACCAAATGGCATCACAGTGTACTCATATAATCCATACCTAGTAGTGAAAGCAGTCTTAGGTATGTCTTGTTCCCTTATGTTTAGCTGAAAATAGCCTGATCGAAGATCAATCTTTGAGAACACACGGGATCCTTCTAACTGATCAAACAAGTCATTGATTCAGGGCAAAGGATACTTGTTCTTGATAGTCACCTCATTGAGTGAACGATAATCTATGCATAACCTTTGACTTCTATCTTTCTTTTCAACAAACAAAACTGGTGCACCCCAAGATGAAGAACTTGGTTGAATAAATCCTTTCTGTAACTGTTACCCAAGTTGTTTCTTGAGTTCTTTCAACTCATCAACTGACATCTTGTAAGGTCTCTTTGCTATTGGTCCAGATCCTGGCAACAAGTCAATCAGAAACTACACATCTCTATCTGGTGGCATTCCCGTTAATTCCTCCAGAAACACATCCGGATATTCTCTCACAATTAGAACACTTTCTATGCTAACCCCCTTAAGGAGAATTTAGCTTACTCCCTTTTGATTCAAAGTTAGACTTGAATCTAATCCTTTTATTATCCGGGGTTGTGAGTGTAACGGTATGATTGGCACAATCTATTACTCCCTTGTACTTAGTCATCCAATCCATTCCCAAAATGACATCTGATCCTTGGGAATCTAGGATTATTAAATTGACGGGAAACTTATACCTCCCAAATTCTATCACTAGATCGTGACATCCCGAGTTCACTATCATTTCTCCACCAGGAGAACTTACTTTTATAGGACACCCAATAGTTTCAACTGGAAGTCCATTTCTATCAACAAATTCTCTTGATATTAATGAATGCGATGCGCTAGTATCAAAAAGAACAAGTGCTGGAACAGAATTGAGTTTGAACTTACCAGCCATAGCATCAGATTCTTCATAGATTTCTTCCACATTGATGTGGTTCACTTGTCCCTTTTGGAAGGGATTGGGCTTGTTGGCGCCATCAACTTTCTTTTCAGGGCACTCATTAGCATAGTGCCCCATCTTCTTACACTTGAAGCATTCAACCTGACTGAGATCTTTCTTGACAGGCTGACTTCCACTACCACTTTCACCTCCACTTTGGTGGCTCTTGTGTCCACTCTTGTGGTTCTTATACTTGTCATTATCATGACTGCGGTGATGCTTGTTGTCATGATGACGGTTGTGGCTGTGGTGGTTGTTGTACTTCCATGTTTGTGGGATCCTGTACTCCCACTATCATCATGATGGGAATGCTTGTGAGACGATCCCGAGCCGTGTTTATCAAAACTGTGCTTCCTTTTCCTGCTCTCAACCTGTTTCATCTTGTTTTCCAAGATGATAGCCTTGTCACAAAGTGATTGGTAGGTTGGAACATAGGCAACAGACAGCTGCAGATTCAACTCATCATTCAGTCCTTCAAGGAATTTCTCCTTCCTCTTGGCATCTGTATCAACTTCATCTGGTGCATAACGTGCCAGATTATTGAATTCCTCAATGTACTCAGCCACACTGCGGTGACGCTGCTTCAGATTGTGAAACTCCTTTTTCTTCAAATTCATCACTCCGGATGAGATGTGAGCTGTACGGAATCCATCCTCAAAGATAGCCCAAGTCACATCCTCAATGGGAGTGGTGATCTGAAAGTTGTCCCACCAGGTTGTTGCTGGTCCTTCAAGCAGATGTGCTGCGAACCTGACTTTTTCTTCGTCGGTGTAGCTGACAGTCACTAAGTCCTTGTTCACTGAACGTAACCAGTCAGTGGCTACCATTGGATCAGTGGTTCCCTAGAAATTTGCAGGCCTCAGTCTTAGAAATCTGGTGAGCATGTCAAATCCTGGCGGATTATTATGGTTGTTGTTGTTGTTGTTGTTGTTGTTATTGTTGTTGTTATTCTGGTTCTGGTTCTGCATGAACGTTGTTGTCATCTGCATCATTTGATCTTGTGCTGTCATCAACTGTTGCATCTTGGGAGTGACATTGTTGTTGTTGTTTTGGTTGGGGTTGGCACGTCGAGGAGGCATCTATGGTTTTAATAAGGATAAGAATGAGATACCCATAGATGCTTCGCATGCACAATACATCACATAGAACAATCACAATAACCAAGCATCAAAATAACATAGAGTTTGAACGACATAAACAACAAGTTTTGGAAAATGCAAACACACATTAGCAAGCCATCCACATGTTGGATGGTCATTGCGACTCAATAATCAAAGTACGGTAGATGAAAGATAATCGAGTAGTCTACACTACTCCTCCGCATCAATCTCCACATCAACGAGGGCAAGATCTGCATTCTCCATGGCAGTCTTGTACTCCTCAACACTAGTAGTCAAGGCCTCAATCTTGGCCCTAAGAGCCCTCTTCTATGAGCGAAGCCTCTCGATCACTCCCTGCTGGTGCTCAAGCTCGAAGTCCTTGGCCTCTAGCTCTTCCTTCATCTCCCAGATCTTCTTGTTCCTGTCTTGGACTCTTTTCTCTTGGCTCTTGAAATTCTTGTCCTGGCTTTCAAATTTGGCCTCCATTTCCTTGACAATCTCGTCTTGCTCCGCGAAGAGCTTGTCCTTCTCTCGTAGCTGAACCTGGAGCTTGTCATTGCTAAGCATGACGTTGGTCCTATCAGTATCAAGGTGTCTAATAAGACCCTCTAGGTCCTGAAGGTATAGACGAATCGGCTCCATCGTCTCTCTAGTAGCATCCTCGTACTCTATAGCCTCACCCTCCTCGTTGCGTCTCCCGAAGGGGTGAAAATAAAGACCTCTAAGCTCGGTGGAGTGCCTCCCTACCAGGCGCCCAAGTAACTCCTGCATGACTACATCTAAGCCTTTCTCCTTGTCGTCATGCATCATCTTGAAAGTGATGGCCTCCATGGGTGGCTCTGTCTGGCGTCCCGGCTGTGTGACTCTGAAGCCCCATAGGTCCTTCCTCTCAAACTTGGTGAGCTGAAGTGTCATGATGCTAGGAAGTGGAAGGTTGATCACACTAGTGAGCTCAATGATACGAGTACCAAAACGAGTTCCCTTGAACTCCTCGGTCGTGTTGATAACAACATTAGGCATCTATTTTTTATAAGATAGAGAGAAGTTAGAATCAACACAAATAGAGAAAATTCACAAGACAAAATATCATAAGCACATCTTTTAGCACAAACACACAAGTCATGGCATACTCAAATCCATTACAACATCAAAGGTTCAACATAACTTAGACAAATTTTTGGAAGTAAAACGATAGGTGTGGTGGTCCAACTAACGAAGTACGTTACAACTCTCACTCACTAGACAGAATAGCTATCAGGGCATCCTTAGTAGCCATATGTCTATCTTGTTCACAAGACTCCCATATTAAGTCTATGATGTCTCCCCTTAGTTGTTGGTTGGTAGTCTCTAATTATTGGGTATGCTTATTTTCTTCTCTAAGGTAATTTTGGGAGTTGAGCATTCTGTACTTGAGTCTATCACCAAGCTCCTTGATGGCATTCCAAGCTGCATTTCTTGCAGAGTCAAAGAATGTTGTGTGCATTTTGGAGTTGGTGACCATGCAAAATCCTGACTCCTTGTGGTTGTCTTCCTTGTTTTTGTACAAGTGAAGTTGCACCCACCAATACTCTTCTCCTTCATCCATCACAGGGAATCCCTTGTACACAGCTGCACCATGTATCCCCATGGTAACCATAAGGTTCTTGAGTGCCTTGGGAAATTCAGTCTCACACTCCAAAGTCATGGTCATGAGTGGTCCCATCCTCACGGCTTTGTTGATGGAGTTCATCTAAACATAGAGATGATAAATAAGATTAGAAAAGTTTACGAGAAGAAAAAGACAAGTGTGAAATTTTTTCAAAGCGTTGAAATTTTCCTTAGTGGTTTCTTAGTCTAATCCAATCCTAGGGTCATAATCCTACAGGCAACACAGTGCTCTGATACCATCTATAAGACCCCATCTTTATAAAGGTAAAGGTCCCTGTGATTGCAATGCTAGTCCCTGGATCAATTGCTAGCATCCACAGTTTAAGATGAAGTACACAGAAACAAAGGTCATTATTACATCGTCATTCCAGAGATAACATAGTCTTTTACAACTCCATAGCCATAGGCTAGTACAAGAGTTTAAATTAACAATATAAATAAAAGTCTTCATCTTCATGTGCCACAGGCAAGCATGTTGAGTGTAGACTCGTAACCCTAATCCTCATCAGAGTAACCTGCAACATCACAAGTTACAACCACAGTGGGTCAATACATTGGAATAGTATTGGCAAGTGATACCTTAGTAGAATAATAGTATCTAGCTTCTACATGAATTTGGCTAAGTGTAGCTTAGGATTGCTTTGCTCAAAATAGGTTATACCTATCAGTTGAAAACACTAAGTTTTTGTTTGGCAAAAACTCCCAAGGAACCACCAATAGACATTGGTGAACCTTTACCCTTGTTCAACCACAAGTTTTTAACTTAGAAATTGGGATGAGGAGATTCTTGATAGCTTCCATGTCTTGATGCTCAATCTGTCCATTTCCGGGGGCACGGCTAAGTAATTAGATTCTTCCTTCTGCAGAGGTGGTGCACTTTCCCCACAAGACTTGACTTTCATCAAGAAGAGACCTTTCAGAAGCCTTCCCTTAGACCAAATGGACACGTTCCAACCTATCACCCTACCACCAACTTTCCAAATGGCTAAGTTATTGCATCCTATATGATAAATGAAGAGCCCATAATGCCATGTGGCTGCACTAGAAACTTCTTAACATATGGCATCTCAAATCCATTTGTTCCTAGGTGGCTTTCCACAAGTGTGATACACAAGGTAGACCATAGATATGGGCCTTGTGTAACCACTCAACATAACCCAAACAACCATTCCACCGAGGTGTTTCATTCACTTAGTTGTTTTATTAAGAAAAAACACAAGTCAAAGACTTAGCAATATTTTCCATAGCATATATATAATCCACCCTTGGTTGCTACTAGCTAGGCTAAGCATGGCAATAGCAAGTATCTTAACTTAGAGAAAATTCTAACAATTTTACAACTACTAGGATTTCCCAAGCATAGCATATAGATACTTAGCAAAAATTATCATGCAAGCCCTATACAAAATATTTCTAATGCATAGTCAAAATATTGGGACAAAAATATGAAACACCACTTGCCTTGGTAGTTGGGGGAGTAACAACAATCCTCACAGTCACAATCACCACTGGCACCAAAATCTACACATAAAATGATAGCACCAAATTCATATTTCAAATAATCAAACAAAACTATATGAATGCATGCAATGCCTTGTGATGATTTTTCTAAACCAACCAAGACAAGTAAAACAATATTGATCAATAAACTAAACATTTATACATCAAATAAACTTTATTTGGCCTTTAAAACATTTTCCAATTAATTTTTATACACAAAATAGGCCTACAAATGTCTCTGCATAAAATTCTATTTTAACAGAAACAAAATACAAAACTAAGCCCACAGATGTGTAGGATTTAATTTTGTGATTCCAATGGTATATTATTTGTAGTTTTTGGATAAACAGAACAAAAGTTATTGAATTTACAAGTTTGAATATCTAATAGATTCAAAAACAGATTTAAATCAAAATCCCAGACACGTGGGCGTGTCTGATTGGCCCGTACCGGTTCGGCCGGAACGATCAACGAGAGCCGCATGATCTAAATGAAATTGCACGGGCCAGATCTACTCGTACCCCTTCGATAAGTGAACTAATCCTACGCTCTAGATCTAGATCCAACGGCTGCTGAGCACGCGACCATGGATGGGCGGCGCAAATGGGCACTGGCGGCGGCGGCGCTACTGACGGTGATGATCCGGTGATTCTATCGAGGGCTGGGGGTGGTGATGATGCTTACCAGACTCGCACGTGCAAGAGGACGCTTAACATGGTCGCGGTTGGGACGGCGGCGTGCTGTAGCGGTGGCAAGGGGTCGTCGGAGTTGCGGGCGGCGTCGGGTTCGTGTGGACGGAGATGTTGCCAATGTTCTGGATCACCCTAGCACAAACCAGGAGCATCAATAGCTGCACAAGGACATGGTGAACCTAGTCGTATGCAAGAGGGGTCAAGGGGCGCTCGATAATTACCGTGATTGCTCGACGGAGTTGAGCGGCGGCTCTGTCGCTTGCGGAGGTAGACGGGGACGGTGACCTGGGTCACGTTAAGGCAAACCAAAGGCGGCAGAGGATGCACAGGGAAACGAGGAACATGCTCGTTTGAATCAGAAGGAAAGGGGCGGTTGGAGCTCACCGTAATCGCTTGCGGGGTTCGTCGGGCAGCGGCGGTGTGGTGCGAAATACTGGCAGCCTAGTGGTGGAGCGAGTGAGCTGAGTGAGGGGAAATGACCGTGGGGTGCAGGGGTTTAAGTAGGCGTCAGCGCGACAGGAAACGCCTGCGGATTCAAGGCCAATTACACCGCGCCATTAACGGCAGCAGCGACGCGGTCTGCGGGCGAGATTTGGGGAAGAAGGCTGAGGTGGCAGTGGGGTCGCGCTGTCAGCGAGTGTGGGTAGAGCTGCGCGTGTGAGAGAGAGAGAGCAGAGGAAAAATGCCCCGGGTGGGCTTAGTGGGCTGGATCCAGTGCTGGGCCAGATTGGCAACGCTGGCCTTTTCTGTTTTCTTTTCTCCTTTTCTATTTCTATTTTGATTTTCAAAAATCATTTTCAAATGTTATTCAAATGAGTTTGAATTCAAACTTTCTCTAGATTTTTGTAAAGTGAACCATGCACATATTTGAGTATAAAACATTGTTGTTCACTCAAAAATACATTGGCCCATTGAAATTAAAATAAAACCATGCCTTAATTATTTATTTATCTTAGGCATTGAAATTGGTTTTAATTTAGAATCTTGTCTTGAAAATTTGAGCAAGCTTTGAATTCAACATTCAAACCTACATTCAAACCTTTCTAGTTAAAACAAAGTATTCTCATAATTTGAGAGTGAAAAATAAAGCCATTGCCTTTCCTACATAAAATAATAGGCAACAAATTGCTTCTGTTTTGAAATCTTATTTGAAAATGATCCAAATTCTTATGAATGCATGAATGATATGCAAACTTTATAACTCGTGATTTTTGGGGTGTTACAAATCTAACCCCCTTAAGGTGAATCTCGCCCTCGAGATTCGGATTGGCTAGCAAATATGTGAGGGTGGTCTTTCCGAAGATCATCTTCTCTTTCCCATGTTGCCTCTTCTTCGGAATGATGGTTCCACTGAACTTTGCAGAATTTGATAGTCTTTGTCCGAGCAACTCTTTCCGCAGTCTCAAGGATCTTGATGGGTTTCTCCTCATAAGTGAGATCACTTTCCAATTGGACCTCTTCCAAAGGTATAGTATCCTTCAAAGAAGTCTCTTCCATCTTCGGATGGAATTTCTTTAGCTGGCTTATGTGAAATACATTATGAACGGCAGACAATGATTCAGGCAATTCAATCTCATATGCTACTTCTCCTTTACGGCTCAGAATCTTGAATGGTCCAACATATCTTGGTGCCAATTTTCCTTTGACTCCAAACCTCTTCACTCCACGAAGTGGTGATACTCTAAGATAAGCTCTATCACCCACCTCATAGGTGACTTCTCTATGCTTTGGATCTGCGTAGCTCTTTTGTCGGGACTATGCTATCTTCAATCTCCTTTACCAACTTGACTTTCTCTTTAGCTTCCTTGATTAGTTCTGGCCCAAACAAGTTTCTTTCTCCAATGCCATTCCATAGAAATGGTGTAGTACACTTTCTCCCATAGAGAAACTCAAACGGTGCCATCTCAATACTGGCTTGATAGCTGTTGTTGTAAGAGAATTCTGCGTAAGGCAGACTTTCATCCCAACTAGCTCCATAGTCTAGGGCACATGCCCTCAACATATCCTCTAAAATCTGGTTGGTCCTTTTTGTCTGTCCATCAGTCTGGGGATGAAAAGCAGGCTGAATTCCAATCTCGTTCCCAATGACTCATGTAGTTTCCTCCAAAAATGGGAAGTGAATTGAGTTCCCCTATCAGACACAATACTCTTGGGTACTCCATGCAGACATACAATCCTATTCATATAAATCTTGGCTAACTTAGCACTTGTATAGCAGTCCTACCTCTTTAATGCGTTGGAAACCCTAGCTCCAGCGCAGTCCTACCTTCCTAATGAACCTAGCAGTTCACTGTCGGCGCTCCTCCTTATACTTGTGGATACCAGAAGCGGTGATGTAAGATCAGCACCAGGACGATCGGATCGGATCGTGAGGACTGCAATGCATTCAACATACGTGCTTCATCAATTCCGCAAATGCGCGTCTAGTGGTAATCCTTGTGGCCTTCTAGCTCAGCTAGATCTTGGGATCACCACATTAGAGAAAAAAGTTTTGTTTTATTTCCTCATGGCCCAACAGTGGTATCAGAGCGATAGCTTCTGGTTTTAGGCTTGAAGTCTCGCATATGTGATATTTAAGGGAATATGCCCGAGAGGCAATAATAAAGTGGTTATTATCGTATTCCTTATTTATGATAAATGTTTATTTTGCATGCTATAATTGTATTAATACGGAAACGTTAATACATGTGTGTTTAATAAACAAAAAGGAAGTTCCTAGTTATGCCTCTCTTATAAACTAGATCATTGATTAACAAGATGATCAAAGGTTTCCTGATCATGGACATTGGATGTTGTTAATAACGAGGTCACAACATTATTGGAATGGTGTGATGAACAATCATCCTAAGTATAGCATTACGATCAAAGTCATTGAGTTTATATTGCTATAACAACTTATGAAGTGATCCTAATCCTTATACCATGAGATCATGTCAATAACTAACACCGGAAGAGTTTATTGAAAACATCAAACGTCACACCGTAACTGGGTGATTATAAAGATGGGTTCAGAACTACTAAAGTGTTATGTTGAGGCCCATGGATCGAGAGTGGAATTTGTTCATCCCAATGATGAATAGATATGCTCTAGGCCCTCCCCGTGATATCACATTGGTTAGCTTGCAAGCAAGTCATTTGATCACTAGAATGTTATATCAAGGGAACGAGAAAAGAGTGCATGTCAGTAACAAGATCAAACTAGGTATGGAGATACCGATGATCGAATCTCGAACATGTAATATATCGTGAAACAAAAGGATTAAGATACTAGCATAAAAGGTTCCGACGATCACAAGAAAGTCATCGTTGAATGTGTGGGAGTCAGTATGGGTCTCCAGATCCCGCTTCTAATTATTGATCGGAGAAGGGTCTAGATCATGTCCGCATTATTCGCGAACCGTAGGGTGGCACACTTAAGAGACACCGACATCGAAATGGAGCAAAAGTTTCTTGCCGGAAAGAATAACAAGCGCATGAATTTATTTCACTAGATACCGAAAGAGTTTTTCGGGTGAAATTGCAGAAAGTGTTTTTGCATGTGAAATGAAATACTAGCAAGGGATTATATGGGAATGTTTGTCATTAAAGTAATTGACAAAATTCTGAATAAATAAGAGAAGTTTTATTGAATGAGAGTTTGCATTAAATTTGGTGGAAATTTAATGGGAATTTGAGTGGGTTTTTGAGTGGAGGAAATTGAAAGGCTTTTGTGTGAGTGGTTTGTCCACCCACATGAATGAAAGGAGGGGAGGGGCAGCCCCATGGCTGGGCGCATGGCCCCTTGGGTTCCCCCCTCTCCCTATAAAAGGAGCCCTCCTCCCTTTCTCTCACACACACCTCCTCGTGAAGAATCTCTCTCCCCCTCTAGTATTTATCCCCCATGGTATCGGACTAGCGAGATACATGTTCCCGGTAGCTTTTCGGCAAGAAAGAGTTGTGCTTCCGCTGCATCACTTGAGCGAGGAGGCGGAGGTTGTTTGGTGCCTCGTACGTGTGTGCGAGCACGGATGCGCTGCTATTTTGCGGCGCTAGGACTTCCTATCGATCTTGAGATCGGCAAGAGATCGTCTACATCAACCACGAGTTTGACTCGTTAATCTTTGTCGGTCTTCAAGGGTATGTTCTCTACGAATATACATCTGCCCATTGTTTGTACCTAGTAGATAGATCTTGGTACATAGTTGTTCCCATCGTAGGAAAAAAATTGTTTTCAATGCTGCGAACCCTACAGTGGTATCAGAGCCGGATCTATGCGTAGATGCTTTGCATGGGTAGTACACATATGAGTATGTGGGCGATGATGATCATTTTATTGCTTCTTAGTTGTACTTTGGATATTGGTGTCATAGTGGGATGAAGCGGCCCGGACAAACTTTACATGTCCTCGCACATGAGACCTTTTCCACGCTTGACATGCAACTAGTTTTGCATAAGTGTCTAGCGGGTGTATGTCTGTCCTACTATAGTCAATATCTAATTTGCAACGAGTTGTCAACAATTTGGTTATCCTTGTTGTGGTTCATGTTTGTAGGTAAGAACGGTTCTTTCTTTGAAAGCCCTAAGCCACGTAAAACTTGCAATGGAAAAACTAGAGGAGTCTAGTTTAGATTGTTGCTGGGCTAGTGTCATGATATGGTGATGTTGTTAGTAGAAGTATAAGTCGATACTCTTACAACACACATAACATGTAAGTTCCATAGACCTTGGCCCTACACATAAAGGAATAATAAGGATCATACCACGAAGCACATGATGGAGATCAAGTGCAAGAACCATATCATTTCACTTACAAACATGTGATGTTTGATTGCATATTATATTGCTTGTTTGGCGTTTTATTAGCATAATAAGATGATCCCTCATTTAAAAATCAAGATAAGAATGTGTTCTTCCTTAAGTATGCATCGATTATGTTTCGTCGCTCCAAGACATCACGTAATGATCGGGTGTTCTTGGATCCACGACCATATTACGGGTGTAAGACAGTTACACACGCGAATACTAAGGTTCTTGCTTGGCGAGCCTAGCATGTACAGACATTGCCTCGTAACACGGACCGAAAGGTTAAGAATGAGTCTTATGGTAGATATGATGCCCGTTTGATGCTCGCCTTTGAAGCTACACCGACTCACGTGATGATCGGACTTGGTGTAGTGGATTTGGTTCATGTAATCACCAAAAATACACGAGGGATGTCTTTTTGAGTGGGAGTTCATTTCTAATTTGGATTAGTAGAACTCAATTTATCATAAATTAAATCAAAGTGAATTTTCATAATTTGTTGTAGTCATGGCATTCGTTCACCACCTTATGCTTAGTTGTAATTGAGATAATCGAACTATAGAATTCTGGATATTTACTTTACGAACTGGTATCATATTGTGTTGAGTGTCAATCTAAAGTTTAAAGTCCTATTGCAAACTTTCAGAAAACTCTGTTTACTCCGTGAAATTTAATAATTGGTATTAAATCGAGAATAACAATTATAGTGTTAGTATCTTAAGTATCATGTTTTGCCTCCATGATTCTTGATTGTTTTAATATCAAGTTTATCTAGGAGCTGAAAGAATTGTTTCAGAAACCATCATGTGTGGCAGATATAACGATATCTGAAACAATGTTTTGGTTGCAATATGATAGAGTATAATATATGTTCTCATATTGGATGAGAATTTGCAAAGGTTGGAGATCCTAGACATCCTAATCATCCAAAAGGATTTTGGAAAGTAATGTTATACTCACGATTCACCTTTATAAGCTACATTAGCTTGATCATGAAAGTCGTCATGATAAGGTTGAATAGAAGATGTATGTAAAGTGTTTACTATACTAAAAGATTACTGAAGAATTGATTTTGAAAGAATAACGATCATTTGATGATGGTGATCTACTTCAAAGTGCAAGTCCAAAGGTATTATTATTTGAATATACACGCTTTGGACTGTGTATCATATATATGGCGCCACTATTGATGTTGATACATTATTTTAAAAAAGGAAAAGGAAATGCTGAAAGAGAATCTATAAAATATACTTGGTAGAAAAGAAAAGATTGGAAATATCCAATTTAGGTATATAGACGATATACATGTTATGGTTGTATTATTTGCTTGTTAAACAATGTGGTTCTTGGGTATGGGATACCGAATTGGTTGGTATGAAATTTCATACAGAACGACGCAATTCATGAACCACAATGGCCTAAGTAACTAGCAAGAGAATATGTGATGATGTTCATCGAAAACAAACAAACCGTTGTTTGTATTTCTCACTGACATCAAAGCTTGCATTCAAGATTTGTTTTAATAATAGTTATTTAAATCAGGTATTATGAGGACAAAGATTGTTCAAATAATTACCGTATTCCATATAAGATGGATGATTTAAAAATCTAGATGGAGAAATCACATCCATAAAAACTAATGCTAAAATTTCACAAGATAAATGATTGGAAGATCACTTACGAAGTGACATTGCCGTTTAAATTATATTGGAAAGAAAACATAAAGAAACTCCATTTTCATGGATTTTTGGAGTCTTTGATTTGATCAAATGACGCTTGTGAGACTTTCCTCGGGATAATTGAAACTTCGTTCAAAGTCCAAAGAAGAACGAACAACTAAAATATTGGAATTTATACATATCGATGTATGTAGTCTATTATGTATAGTCGTAAGCGATGGATTTCAACTTCATATGCTTTCTCCGGAAATTTGAGTGAATGTTCAATTAATGAGAAAGAAGTGTGAAATATTTGAAAACGTTCAGAGACTTTCAAGATGAAGTGGAAAATCATTGTAACAAGAAAGTAAATGATTTATGATTTTATCATAAAGGGATTTATTTGAGTTGCAAGTGTAACAAGAAAATAAATGATTTATGATTTTATCATAAAGGGATTTGTTTGAGTTACAAGTTTAGCAAAAACACCTAGATTTACATCTCCTGAAACACCATAAGAATATGGAGTGTTTTGAGATTTGTAAGGAAACCTTGTGTGACATGGTTGGATCAAAGGTGTTATTTACAAAACTGCCATTATGTTTTAAAAAGATTAAAGCTTTATAGACTACGGCTTTTACACTGAAAAGCGCTCCATCTTGATCCGTTGAAATTACACCATGGAAGTTGGTTTGGGGTAAAACCCAAGTTGTCATTTCTTAAATTTTGGTATGCTAAGCATAAGTAAGATGTTTACAACCAAAGTCGGATGAGCATGACTTTGTAGGTTATTCCGAATAACAATTGGTTATTCCTCCATAACAGTGAGGACAAAAGGGTTTGTCGCTTGAAACGTGAAGTTTCTTGAAAAAGGAATTTTTCATAAAAGTTAAGTGGGAGGACAATAAAACTTTGATAAGGTTAACGAACCTTAGCTGAATGTGCTAAGTTGCGTGGCTCCAGAAATCGTTCCGGAGGCAGCCATAATGCTCATAGCTTATGTGCCTCAAAGGTTGCGGTCATGGAGATCTAAGTTCCTATTGAACCAAGTAGGTCGGATAAACAATCAAATGTTGAGATTTGAGAGTAAATCATTATTGTTTGACAATGATGAACCGACTACATGCAAACAAGCGATGATGGGCCCTGACTTTGTCAAATGGCTTGAAGCCATAAAATCCGTGATAGTTCCATACACGAGAAATCAAGTTTTGAACTTGGAAGACCCTTCGGGAAGGTGTAAAAACCTATCAGCCGTATTTGGATCTATAAAGAAACAGACATAGATGTTTCACATCTATGAAATAGTCGACATGTCATAAAGTATTTTATGACAATGTTCAAGGAGTTGACTATGACAAGATTGGATCTTTCATAGCGATATTTAGTCTGGGCGGATTAATGTATCAACCACTACATATAATTTGGTATATGGTAGAAGAATAAACAAAACAAAGTTCTTCTAATAGAATGGTTACCTAGGACGTGTGCATGAAACGGTACAAAGGGTTTTGTTAATTCAAAGGATGCTAAAAAGGCATGCAAACTTCAATGGTTGAAGTAAGCATCGCGGAGTTGGAATCTTCACCGTGATGAAACTGTTAAAGAAGTTCAATTTCATCAGGAGACGATGAAGATGCTTGCATTTGCAAGGAATTAAGTGGGAGCGCTGAGACATATTTCTAATACATTATGTGGAGGACATCTTGTTGATTAGAAATGATGTATCTTTTATTGACAAAGGTTAAGAATTTCATTTTGATGGAAGACTTAGGCAAAACCCGAATATTTAGCATGAATGTCTATAGTGGATAGACTGTGACGCTAATAGGGTTGTGCCAAACGTACATATATGAGATATTGAAGGAGTTCAATATAGAAAAGACAAGAAACGGTTCTTGTCGCATGGAAAGGAATTGAATCAAGATTCAAGTGTATCGATACTTGATAAGTGAAACAAGATTCAAGTGCTTTGACACTTGATGAGTGAAATCACGAGAATGTTTTAATCAATCATACCATGATATGTACACATCCAGATATGTCCTATGCTCTAAGTGTTATGAGCATATATCAGAATGAATCATAAAATGATCATTGGATGATAGTAAGGATATTCTTATGATCTTTTGGAAGAACAAAGAATATATTTGTTTAGAGGTGACAAACAATTACAAATAGTTCATTGTAAAGCGTTACATTGATACTAGTTTTGTCACAAGATACAAAATTAAGTTTATCTCAATTTAAACTATGAGTGGCACAATGAAATGGAAAGGAGTTTCCATGATGGATTTGGATGTATTCCAAATTTAAAACATTGTGATGAATACTACAACAATAAGGCTAAGTATATGACTGCTATAGTAGCAGCAAAGGAGGGCATTTGTATCAAGTAGTTTGTTATCAAACTAAGGTGTGGTTCGCAACGGGCTAACACTAAAGATATATTGTACGACAATAGTATCGACATGATTTAACCCCAGGAACTAAAGGTCTCACCAAAAGACCAAATTTCTACAATGCCATCTCATTAGAGAATGAGTGATGCATGAAGACGCAAAGACATGCAAATACACACTGACCTAAAAGCGTCAGATCCGTAGATTATGTTAACCACTTACAATTGCGTATATGGAACACCAGAAAGCCATATGTGTTCAATACGCAAAGTTTCTAAACTAGATTATTGTATCTAGTGCAAGTGGGAGACTGAAGGGAATATGCCCGAGAGGCAATAATAAAGTGGTTATTATCGTATTCCTTATTTATGATAAATGTTTATTTTGCATGCTATAATTGTACTAATACGGAAACGTTAATACATGTGTTTTTAATAAACAAAAAGGAAGTTCCTAGTTATGCCTCTCTTATAAACTAGCTCGTTGATTAACAAGATGATCAAAGGTTTCCTGATCATGGACATTGGATGTTGTTAATAACGAGGTCACAACATTATTGGAATGGTATGATGAACATTCATCCAAAGTATAGCATTACGATCAAAGTCATTGATTTTATATTGCTATAACAACTTACGAAGTGATCCTAATCCTTAGACCATGAGATCATGTCAATCACTAACACCGGAAGAGTTTCTTGATAACATCAAACGTCACACCGTAACTGGGTGATTATAAAGATGGGTTCAGAACTACTAAAGTGTTATGTTGAGGCCCATGGACCGAGAGTGGAATTTGTTCATCCCAATGACAGATATATATGCTTTGGGCCCTCTCGGTGATATCACATTGGTTAGCTTGCAAGCAAGTGATTTGATCACTAGAATGTTATATCACGGGAACAAGAAAAGAGTGCATGTCAGTAACGAGATCAAACTAGGTATGGAGATACCGATGATCGAATCTCGGACATGTAATATATCGTGAAACAAAAGGATTAAGATACTAGCTTAAAAAGGTTCCGACGATCACAAGAAAGTCATCGTTGAATGTGTGGGAGTCAGTATGGGTCTCCAGATCCCTCTTCTGATTATTGATCGAAGAAGGGTCTCGATCATGTCCGCATTATTCGCGAACCGTAGGGTGGCACATTTAAGAGACACCGACGTCCAATTGGAGCAAAATTTTCATGCCGAAAAGAATAACAAGCGCAGGAATTTATTTCACTAGATACCGAAACAGGTTTTCGGGTGAAATTGCAGAAAGTGTTTTTGCATGTGAAATGAAATACTAGCAAGGGGTTATATGAGAATGTTTTTCATTAAAGTAATTGACAAAATTCTGAATAAATAAAAGGAGTTTTATTTAATGAGAGTTTGCATTAAATTTGGTGGAAATTTAATGGGAATTTGAGTGGGTTTTTGAGTGGGGGAAATTGAAAGGCTCTTGTGTGAGTGGAGTGTCCACCCACATGAATGAAAGGAGGGGAGGGGGAAGCCCCATGGCTGGGCGCATGGCCCCTTGGGTGCCCCCCTCTCCCTATAAAATGAGCCCTCCTCCCTCTCTCTCACTCACACCTCCTCGTGAAGGATCTCTCTCCCCCTCTAGTATTTATCCCCCATGGTCTCGGACTAGCGAGATACATGTTCCCGGTGGCTTTTCGGCAAGAAAGAGTTGTGCTTCCGCTGCATCGCTGGAAAGAGGAGGCGGAGGTTGTTCGGTGCCTTGTACGTGTGTGCGAGCACGGATGCGCTGCTGTTTTGCGGCCCTAGGACTTCCTCTCGATCTTGAGATCGTCTACATCAACCACGAGTTTGACTCGTTAAGCTTTGTCAGTCTTCAAGGGTATGTTCTCTTCGGATATACACCCTCCCGTTGTTTGTATCTAGTAGATAGATCTTGGTACATAGTTGTTCCCATCGTAGGAAATTTTTTGTTTTCTATGCTGCGAACCCCACAAATATGTGATTGGCTATAGATTGAATCCATTTGATGTTTTGGTGGTCGATCTATGAGATAGATCAGTTTTGTAAGAGGTTGATTGGATAAACTATACTCCGGGAATGGAAGATCTGATTTCCGTGATCATATTGTCGAGGTGATGAAACGACATACCCCTACCGGTATGTTTCTGCCATCGGGGTAGATTGTGATAGATAAATCCAGAAGCGGTGATCGAAGATCAAAAGAGTTTGATCGAATCGGAAGAATGGTCAGAAGCCATGTCCGGATTGTAGATGAGATCTATGTTTTCGGAAAAATCATCAGGCCTTAGATGTTGTTGCGAGGTTCACAACACCGATAGATAGCATATCTATGCATAACTTGTTTTTGCAGGAAGTTGTGAATGGTATGGTTCATGTGCATGTGATGTAAGTGTGTAATCCATACGTGATCTGTGAATCACGGTTTTGTCAACCGGCCGGAGCCTAGGTTTTGTCATTTTATTGTATAATGACTTGCATGTCGGATTCTCTATATAATTTACTTTACTAAGCTAGTGTATCTATTTGGAGAATCCGGATGGAATGCAAGTCGATGTACAAGTCAGCAACATGGAGTAAGACGACAAGTGACAAGAGTTGGCATGAGTCAGATTACAGGCTTTGTGGAGATGGAGATCGCCATGAAGATAGCCATACCATTTCACATTATAATTACTTCATTATGTGTTACTATAATGTCTCTGTTTCCCGCCAGTGTTTTCACCATCACAAGTCGAACATTTTTGATAGTGCGCTCATAAAATTGAGGTGCTGCCAATTCTTTCCTACTAGGTGGGTTCAAGTCGGACTCTTACAGCAGAAACACTCGGTAAGCTAGATGGGTCTATCACAATGGTTGTGGGACTCGGGGAAAAGTCGGATGGGATCCGGGGCATGTGATGCCACCCGACCAACACTAGTCGTATGAGATGCGATTGATAAGGAGTTGTCTACCTAGATCACTTGGCGGCTAGCGGTGATGCTAAATCTCACTTCCCGACTTGCTTATCTAGATCCTAAATCACTAAGTAACCATTAGAGGGGTGTTGGTTCTAGTGGGAGCATAAAATATTAAAGTGTTTAATATGCTTTCTCTTTATGAACACATGTCTTAAGTGTTTTGCATATTTTATGTTGTAGATCATGGCACCTAGTAGCAGTACCTCTCAGATATCCAGTTTTGCATTGAGAACCATTCTTGATAAAAATAAACTGAATGACACTAATTTTACCAACTAGTATCAAAATCTAAGAATTGTTCTCAAACAAGAAAAGAAGGACCATGTCCTAGAAAACCCATTCCAGATGAGCCCGATGAGAATGTGACTATCTCTGCCACCATTGCCTACCATCGGACTAAGGATGAGTCCACGGATATGAGCTGTCTTATGCTTGCTCACATGGAAACGGACTTGCAGCAGCAGTTCGAGAATGTTGAGGCCTATGATATGATCGAAAGCCTCAAAAGTATGTTCCATGTTCAGGCGAAGACTGAGAGATATCAAGTATCTTAGGATATGCTGAGTTGCAAGCTTAAAGGTTGGGATCCACTGAGTCCGCATGTGACCAAGATGGTTGGTTACGTGCAGTCCCTAGAAAGGCTTGGCTACCCCATTAGCGAAGAGTTTGCTACGGATATAATTCTGAACTCTCTTCCTAGTGCATATGGGCAGTTCATTTTGAACTACCACATGCATGGCATGGATAATAAGCTCACTAAATTGTATGGGATGCTCAAGAAGGTAGAGGCGGATCTCAAGAAGGGCACGAGACAAGTGTTGATGATGCATGATAAGGCTAAGTTCAAGAAAAGTTCTTGGAGTAAGAAGAAGGATAAGTCGGGAGGAAAACGGGATCAGGACCCGGCCCCAAGCGCTTCCTTAGGGACTAAGGCATCTGACGAGGGTCTCATCAATGGCCATTGTTATGGACTTGGGTTTTGGAGAATATGGGGATGCTGGAGATCGCGAGACGGTTAACATACACGCAGAAAGGGGACACGAGGTTTACCCAGGTTCAGGATCCCAGAGGGAAAATCCTACTCATGCTTGTCTGTTCTTATTTACAGGGGGTGCACAGATGCAATCTGGCGTGACGTGTGTGTATGAGTTAGGAGAGAGATCTAGATCTGTAGATCTATTATGGAGGTGGAGATCGTAGATCTGTCTATTGGGGGGGTTTATGGCGTAGCGTGCTTCGTGCCCTCCATGTTGGACCCTCCTAGCCTTTATATATGGGGAGGCTAGGTCTCGGGTGCCAATACGAATAGGTTACAATTTGTATTCAAACTCTAGTCTTGAGATTTCCTTGTCTTGTTCGCTTGGGAGTCCATGTCCATATGGGCTTCATAGCAGCCAAAACGTCATAGGCATCATGGACCCTAGCAGGTCGTCGAGTGGGCCTTCCGTCGGGATAGACCAGGTAGGCTAACATCGGGTACATGTAGGGCATATCCATGTCAGTAGCACCCAAGTGTCCATCCGAAACATAGGTTTGGGTGGAGACTTAGTTGTCTTGAACCTTCCATTTGGATGTCGGAGTCAAAAATTGTGTCAAGTGCGAAGCACATCACCCAAAATTTTATTGGGTAAGCGGAATTTGTTCGGGTGTTGTAAAGGAGTAAGCATTATGGACATAGTCAACACAATGGACTATAGGGTGCGCGACCAGCGCTCCCTACGGGAGTAGCCCCTGAGTGTTTGTTCGAGTCGTAGACTCGAGCAGAAACTTATAGTCGTCGGTTGCACGTTACGGCGATCTAGAAGTTCTTCGGATGACCTTGCAGATGCCATCAACGTTGACACTTTTTAGAATGCGCGACCAGTGCTCCCTATGGGAGTAGCCCCCGAGTCCTTATTTGAATCGTTAATTCGAGTGAGGAATCGAAGCATGCCATTCAAATATCTCGTATGTGCGTGACCAGCGCTCCAGTTTTGAGTAGCCCCTAAGGGTCTGGCGGAGTCGTAGACTCGAGTGGAGACTCATGTGAGGATAAACCACTGAGCTAGAAGTGCATCAAGTCAGTGTCTCATGCATAAAGAGCCAAGAATCGATGATGCAATCAGAGTTGACATAGCAGAGTCATGCAGTGTCTTAGTTGGGTGAGTCGACGATGCTGATGGAGTCCACGTCGTTGCCTCTGTCGGGTGCGCGGCTAGCGTTGAATTGTGTAGCACCAAATGATGCAACCATCCAAGGAGGGATTCGACTCAGGTCTTGAGATTATGGCGTAGCCAGTTGTTTCATCGACTCCTGTTGGAGGACCCAATAGAATAGCTCAGCGCAGTCGACGTCCTTGTAAGCTGCAGAAAACATGAAGAATTGTGAAGTACTTGTATCCTGTAAATAATAGTTGTCCATTGGCTTGTAAAGTAAAATTCCGGTGCCAATTGAGTCGACACTTTTGCGCTGTTTGCTAGGCCTTCTCGTTAGCCTGATTACCCATAGTCTTAGTACCTTGCCGAGACACTCGGAGTTCAAGGATTCGAGGATCTAGCAGAATCAGCTAGTCGGGCTATCGGGTTCGAGGTGCTCGAGTGCGTGGAGCTGATGGCACATTAGGTTACTCGAAGAGGGTGCAGACCCCAAGTGTATCGAGTGCAGTTAAAGTAAGAAATAAATCAACTCTAAGTAGATAACTTAGCTTTGTTTGTTGTCATGGCGAAGTTGATGTGGTAGCGGGTCACGCGGCGGACCATAGTCATAGCAGCAACGGGTTCCTAGGGTCGATGGCAGCAGCGAGTTCTGCATCCGAAGATTGTCGCAATCGAAGACCACACTGGGTCGTCTCATCCGAACAATGCAGCAGGTCACCACATTGAAAGAATACATCGGTTCATCGCAACTGAAGGGTTCGTTGGAGCCGAAGACCGCAGCGGGTTGCTAGAGCCAAAGGCCGCGGTTGGTCACGCCGCGGAGGGAGACCCCGAGCCCCCGACTCGTTGGAGCCTAAGATCGTAGAGGATCGCCGGAGTTGAAAACTCCAGCAGGTCGCAAGATCGATGCCAGACGAGTAGTTAACGTGGTGGTCGAGGGTTGTGCATCGGACATGTAGTTGATGTGGCAACGGATCACGCGGCAGACGTAGTTGACTCGGCGGACCGAAGTCGCATGGTGATGAAGAGTTGCCGCATCCAGAGACCATAACGGGCCACAGCAGTCGAAGACCGCATCGGTTTGTCGCATCCGAAGATTCAGCGGATCACCGGAGCCGATGACGGCCCTTGAGTCACCGAGGCCGAAGACCGCAGAGGTTCACATGGCGGATTCGGCACAGCTCGATAATTGGTTCATGCCTCTATTTAGTCTGGGGAAGTGACAGAAATCTCTAAGGTTGTAGATGTGCTATTGCTTCTAGGGAGAAAATAACGATCTCTTGTTCATGGAACAAGTGGATTTTTTACCTTACACACTTTGCTTAAAGCGGTTATTCGTTGCTTGCAACTTAATACTGGAGGGGGTTCGGATGATAACCTGAAGGTGGATTACTAGTCATAGATGCAGTTGGATGGTGGTCTATGTATATTGGTGTATTGCTCAATCGAATCTCATAGGATCATGAATGTCTAGTATTTCATTGTTATGCCTTGATCTATCCTGTCAATTGCCCTGCTGTAATTTGCTTACCTAGCATGTTATGTTGTTTATCTTAAGAACACCTCTAGTGAACTATGGACCCCGGTCCAATATTTACCATTGATACATCTTCCACTGTTACTGTTTACTTTCTGCAAACCACCATTACCTTCCACACCATAGATTTAATCCTTCGTTTTCAGCAAACCGGTGATATTGACAACCTCACTGTTCGTTGGGGAAAAGTCTTCAGTTTGTGTTGTGTAGGTGTCCAAGTTGCTAGCAACACCTTTGAGTCATTTCCTTCCTCCTACTGGTTTGATAACCTTGGTTTCTTTCTGAGGGAAGACTTGCTGATGTGATCATCATACCTTCCTCTTGGGGTCTCCCAACGAAGTTCTACAGTGATCTGAGCGCATCAAGCTATTTTCTGGCACCGTTGCTGGGGAGGATAAGGATGGCTTCACAAGGGAGTCCTTCACAACCTTTCTCTTTACTTTTTTTTGTTTTACTTAGTTTCTTTTGCCTTGTTTTGTTTGCCTTTTTTTATCAAAAACTAAAAAAAATTAGTTTCGTTTGGTTTTCTTTCTCCTATCAAAAACACACAAAAATTAGTTCCTACACTAGTTGTCACCTTGCTCTAGCTCACCATGTTGATCCCCCAAGTTCACCCTGAAATACCTTTCAATAGGTAGTGGCTCCATAATTGGGACAGAAAATATTTAAGAATTCTTTAATCATGTTAGCAAACATGCGGATATTGAGGATAGATCCTTAGCAGAACTTGCTCCTAATTATGAAATTGCTGCAGCTTCTTTAGTTCACATGTTGGAGGCTAGGTTTGTTAACCTTAACCCATGATGCAAATTTTGTTTCTTAAACTAAAAGAAGAAGAGGATGCTGAAAAGAGAGATTTTATCCTAGAAACTTTGTTAAAAGAGTTCAATGATATTGCTAAGGAAGCAAAAAAGGTCTTTGAATGTTTTAATATGCTAGGCTCATGTGTAGATGTTATGGGTACTTTTGAAAAGTCATATAAAACCAAACCCAATGGAGAGGAAATTAAGATACCCATACCTTTTAAACTTGTAGGAATGCATGAAGCCTTAGAAAAGAATTTTGACTGGATTGTTCCAGAAAACCCATTTGATGAAAGTAGTGAACCTAAGAGAGACGAGAAAGAATCCTCTAAAAATCATTTGGATGAGATACCTTTCCTAGTTGAAGAGATTTCGAGTATTGATCTTAATGCTTCTTCATTTGAAAATACTTGATTCTTGCTACTTATGCCTAACTTAAAGGCGTTAAAGAAAAGTACTTCTTAGGAGATAATCCAATAGTTTTATTGAGTCTTGGAAGTTATTACTTCTGTAATAACCTCTCCTTATCCTTTTTATTTGATTTTTTTTGCCAAGAATAACCTCTGATGAGAGGGAAGTAAGATTTGGGGAGTTGCTGTCTCGAAACAGATTTATGTGCTTCACTGTAAAAATTCGTGTAAAATCTCTGTAAGTCCGATTGAGCTGTAATTTTCTGAATACATCCCCCTTTTGTTATCTAACTTTCTTAGTTCAACACTTTTTTATTTGAGCAACATAAGGTCTTGTAAAAAATCGGTTTTCACCTGCTGGTCTGTTTTGACAGATTTCTGCCTTTATTTGCATTTGCTTCTTATTGATTCCTTTTTGGGTTCTTTTTGGGAAATTGAGATTTTTGAGGGAATTGCTACAGTAGCTTGTGTCTTTAGTGAAAGTTTTGTTGTTCTGAAACTAAAACCCCAAGGTCTATTATCTTTTGAATACACTAATGTTGCTAATGAAGATTGTTTGAAGTTTTGTATGAAGGAAAATTTTCATGTGTAGAGAAAGAATGATGTAATGAGATGAATAATGGACAAAAGCTCAAGCTTGAGGATTCCACCCCGTGTCACCCCAAGAAATATTCAAGAGGTACAAGCGTCAAAGCTTGGGGATGCCCAAGGCATCCCCTTCTTCATCAATAGAAAGCTCAGGTCTCTTTCTAGACACTTCGTTTTTATTTGTTTCATGTACAGTTGTGTTGTTCTTGGAGTGTCTTAGTTTTCATTTTTGGTTTTTGTTTGCTTAGTTTGATTGAATAAAGTAGTTAGACCCCCTCTTTCGCTGTGTTGTTTCAAATAAGTTGATGGGTGTTAGAAAGGAGTAGGAAGTTCTTGTTTAGTAGTACAAAGAGGAGCTTGCTTTGACTGTGACTTAGACTTTATCATGTCATGCTAGATGTTATTTTGACCTTATGCTTAGTGATTATTGCTTTAGCATGACTTGTTCCAAACAATTAGGATTGCTTAATGTGCCTTGAAAGAATCATGCGTTGTTTTAGCATACAAAAGCATAATATTGTGGTATTCTCCTTTGATGCTTTGTTTGGGTTGACTTGGCACATGCTCACACCATGTTATGACTATGAACAAGTCATCATAGCCTCTATGATCATTTAGTCCTTGACTTGTGGTACCACTTTATGCTTTGATTGATAATGTTTTGTCGCTCTGCATGATTATGGCCATTATTGCTCTCTTAGTTGGTCGCTCCCAGTCTTTTGCTAGCCTCCACTTGTATGAGTAAGCTCTACTCATGCATCCAACTCCCGAGGAACCAAGTTATTCCAAAGTTTCCACTATAAATGCCTATGCATGGTGTGTTACATCATTCCAAGTATATTCTTGTTTACATCTACCTTCCAATTAAACACTTTGTTATGTGCAAAATTTGTGATTAAAGCTCTCACAAACTTGATGGCAGACTTTATTTTTCTTGCCCTTAATAAACTTGAACCATTGTGTCATATATGTTGTATATGCTTGAACTTATATGTTGGAATTAGTAGAACCGTGCTGTCACGGGGAACGCTTTCAACACTTTTGGATATTTATCTAGTTGATATCACGCACTTTTGTTTATGGATGTCGTTGGTGTGAAATAAAAGGGGATCTTGTAAGTCCATGGAGTTATGTATGTGTGTTATAGAAACGCCTAGGACGCTAGCCTAAGCCATGCCTAATCATGGTAGAAACTTGCAGCATCACCATAGTGAGCAATCTATGAAGCATTCTTCTTATAAAAAAGAGACACATTGAAAAGAGGAAAAGGAGAAAAAAGCACCATTTTCCCATGGTAAATAAGAAGATTGCGGAGATGCTCATTGTCTGCTTGCCTTGTCATTTTGTTATGGGATAGCTCCTGTAGCATGTGCAAGGGGTACCCCGTTGGCGGTTCTCTATGATACACATGTACTTACTATGACAAGAACTTGCAAGTAACTAAAGTTGAGTAGAATGAGGAGCGGCCCTCGTACTCAAGGGACATGAGATTGCCAACTTATACTTTGTCAAGCATATACTCCATAGTTTTTTCACTTCAACCTTAATCACTTCAAGATGCTTATGATAGGGGAAAGGAGAGCTTAAATCTAACAAGTAACATAATTTTTGGAAGCTCTTTATGAGACTTGAAATCCCTGCTTCCATTTTATGAAGGGCCTTTCTTACACTATTATATTGAGTCTTCACCTTCTATCCTTAGGCACCAATTAAGATAGCATAGTTGCCATTCTTAGTTCTATGTGCGTTGTCCCAAAACTTATTGATTGATGCATATCGTTGATATTGCTTGCTCATCAACTATTTGTATCTAGTCACTCTTATGAACTTTGAAGGTGTCCTATGCATTTATTTGCTACTCCATGAGGGACAAGCTGAATGCCACTATGCTATGTTTTCTATATGTGAAAGAAACAAACGTTTTTCAATGCATTGTTATTCATGATCTTTGTTTGTAACCTTTCATGTTGCATGCATAGTTACTATGTCTTATTGTTAGAACTTCTTCTTTCATGCTCATGTTTAGAGTATTTTGATCCCAGCTTTCAATGCTTGCAAATGGTTTGATCTTGATTTTGATGGTGCATGTCACCTCAAAAATTATTCTTTTTATCACTTACCTACTCAAGGACGAGCAGGAGTTAAGCTTGGGGATGCTTGATACATCATAAACGTATCTATAATTTTTTATGTTCCATGCTTGTTTAGTATCTACTTAGCTTTTCTTAGTCTACACTTTGAGGTATTTTTATATGTTTTCTGGGACTAACCTATTAACAATATGCCACAGTGTCAGTTGCTTGTTTCTTCTGTTTTTGGTTCCAGAAAATCAATATTCTCGGAATTGGACAAGGCAAAAGCCAAATTCAATATTTTACTGTGGGGAACACGGAGCCAGAAGACGAGACGGAGAGGAGCCACTAGGGGGTCACACCCCTGGCCGCGCGGCCAGGCCTGGCCCGCGCCTAGGGGGTGCGGCCACCCCGGGTGCCCCCTGCCTTGCCTCTTCGCCTATAAGAAGCCCTCGGTACCTAAACCCTAAGTACCCAATCAATCTTCCATGAAACAACCCGTAGCCGCCGCCACCATCGTCCCTAGATCCTAGGAGATCTGAAGCTCTTCCCGACACCCTACCGGAGGGTAGATCATCGAGGAAGCCTTCTTCATCACCATGCTAGCCTCCGGTATGATGCATGAGTAGTTCCACCTTGGACTACGGGTCCATGTAGTAGCTAGATGGTTATTTCTCCTCCTTTGTGCTACCATGTTTAGATCTTGTGAGCTCCATTCATGATCAAGATCATCTAATTGTAATCATGCTTGTTGTGTTTGCGAGGATCCGATGGATATTGATATTACTATGTTAGATTGGTTAATGATTCTATCTTATTGATTCTATCATGTCTGTGTTGTTTGTGATCTTGCATGCTCTCCGTTCTAGTAGCTATCTTGGCCAAGTAGATGCTAGTGACTCCAGGAGGGAGTATTTATGCTCGATAGTGGGTTCATACCTCAGTTTAATCTAGGGAAGTGACAGAAATCTCTAAGGCTGTAGACGTGTTGTTGCTGCTAGGGATAAAACAATGATCTCTTGTTCATGGAGCAAGTGGATTGTTTACTTTACACACTTTTCTTAAAACAGTTATCCGTTGTTTACAACTTAATACTAGAGGGGGTTCAGATGATAACCTGAAGGTGGATTACTAGTCATAGATGCAGTTGAATGGCGGTCTATGTATCTTGTTGTATTGTGTCACATCCCAAAATTCTCCAAATTTTGAAATGTGAAAAATAAATAAACAAAAGAATTAATTGTTGAAATTTAGGGTGAAAAGAAACTTTTTTCCTCTAAATGGAAACATAAAAACCCTTCTTGAACAAATTTGAATGGAAGGGGCTTCCAACAAAATTTCAATCAAGTGAAATGCATTCATCAAAGAATGTATCTTGAAATTTAAACACTTCGAAGAGTTAAACCAAAACCCTAAATCTTAATGAAAGAAATCATTTCCAAGATCTCTCTAAGACTATGGATTTGTTACTTATGAAAATTCAGCAACAAACATTTATAAATGATCAAAAATGATAAAACAATATTATAAAACCATATAAGTTGGTTTCACTCAATTTGGAGCCATGGATAAAAACTTATGAATTTAATAAAATAAAAGGAATTAATTTCCAAAGCTAATAAAGCTCCTAGCTAATATAAATACCAAATTGTGAGCAAAGTAATCCTAAAAGGATTTAAAAATATAAATAAATATTAAATAAAATGATACAAATTAGAATCACCAATTTTGGATCTATAAATAAAAAGGTATGGATTTTATAAGACAAAGAAGGAATTAAATAAAAAAAAAATTTAAAGACAAATTAAATGTTGGCCAAATCCATAAGCAAATGGAATTAAGATAATCCAAATAAAAATAAAGGAATAAAGATTATTTAAATAGAATTATATGGGCCTTTAACCATATTCAATTTGAATGAAGACAAAATTCCTAATATAAATGATTAATCAAATCATGAGAAAATAAATAAATGAAATTGCCAAAATGGATTAAAAGTTATCTAATTAACTTAAAAACAATAAAAGAATTATTTGAATAAAATTTATATGGGTTTAAACCATATTTGATTTTATTTAAATAAAAGACAAAAACCTCATTTAAATGAATTATTAAGCCATAAGAAAATATTTGTAATATTCTAAAATGGACTTTTAAACACATTAATAAACAATATAAAAACCTACTAAAAGTTTGGAAAAGGTTTGATAAAGAAATCTAAATTCAAATGAGTGTTTGAATTTAAAACATAAATTAGAAAAGGAAAAAGAAAACAGAAGAAAAAATGAAAACAAATAGCCCAGCTAACCTACCCCAGCCCTAGCCCAACAGCAGGCCCAGCAGTAGCCCACCCGGCTCCTCTCTCTCTCCCTGGCCGTTCCTTTTCTCACGCGTGAACCATCCCCTCTAACAAAGTGGACCTGCGCCACGCTGGCATCATCTTCCTCACCCGCGCGCTGACCACGTCGTTCCCCTCTGCCATTTTCTGCCGATGAATGCCGCGTGTAAATTCACGTTATTGCTGGGTTAGTCCCTCCCCGTGACCTTGCCCTCATAACCGCCTTGCTCCCTTCTCTATTTCCCCTCAACCCCCACGCCACCGGAGCCACCAGGCTGCGCAAATTACTCGCTCAAACCTCACTGCTCTAACGACCCTCCAGCGCCAATTCCGACCAACTCCGGCCACCTCCTTTCCCCTGGTTTCCACGAGCACACTCCCTATCGTCTCGCGCATCTTCCAGCACCTTCCGCTTGCCCGCGCGCGCCCCAGAATGTTGCCTCCGACGATGCCTGCTCACCACCGTCCTCTGCTGCAACTCCGACGAGCTTTCCCCGGTAATACCTGACCTCCCCTTCCCCTCTCATTGATGCTCACGTACTCGTATTCATCTTGCGCGTCTACACACCTTTTGCATTGCCTTAGCGTGGTCCGTAGCCTCGCCAACATCAACGACCGTGCGTGCCTGACCCAGCAGGAACTCTGGTGAGCAATTGACAGCAACCCCGTGCGCCCCTTCATCGATGACGACCACCTCAAGAATCCCCATGCCACGGCGAACCTGGTGAGCCACTCCTCTTCCTTCCTTGCTTCCTGGTTGCGCCGGAATGCCACTGTCTGAGCGCCACCACCACTCACCGTCGAGCCAGCGCCATCAGTTAATGGCTAGTAGATGTGAGCCGTTAGATGCAGATCCAAAGAATGTGATAGATTCATTTAGCAAAGCATTAAGATTCGAAATGTGCCATGAGAGTCACTTTTAATCCTGCGGTCCATGTAGCGCGATCCTCACGAAATGGTATGGGCCAATAAGAAACTGACGCGTGTCTATACTTTTGTTTTAAAAAATAGAAATAGATCTATTAGTTGTTTGAATTTGTAAAATCCATAACTTTTGTTCTGCTTGGGAAATTTTTTATATCAATGGATTCAGAAAAATGTGAACTTTGCAACAGTGGCCTTAGTTTAGTATTTTGCTTAAGAAAAATTAGGTGTTTTTGCAGAAACATTTCTAGGACTATTTTGTGTATAAAAAAATGATTTTTGAGTAAAATCTTTTGCAAATGGTTTGTTTTGAATTCTCTAACTCTAAACACTAACATTTGGATTTAAAAATAAATTTAACTAACACAAGGAATTATTCCTTTAAATAAAAGCATTTCTAGTTAAGCAAAAATGTTGCTATGATTTAAAAATGATTTTTGAGTGAAACCTTTTTTAAATGGATTAGTTTTAAACACTTTGACCATAAACACTAACATTTGTGTTTAAAAACATATTTGGCTAACACTAGAAATTATTCCTTTGAATAAAAGCATTTCTAGCAAAACAAAAATGATTTAAAATGGCCATTTTCACTAACTTGTTTTTAAATGGTTTTTCCACTTTTATAAATGACCATGAGGTGTTTTGAAATGTCAAACCTTGTTAGAAAACACTTTTTCAAATAAAACAACCTTTTGCATGCTTGCATGCATTGCCTTGTTTTTATTATTTTATGTGGTGAATTGTTTGAATGCTAGTTTGAATGTGTGCCTTGCTTGATTGATTTGTAGTGAACTTTGAAGAGTGTGACATTTGCAAGATCAAGGAGTGAACCTATTTTCTCTACTAAAAAGGCAAGTGGTGCTTCATACACTTTGTCCTATTATTTTGACTATGCATTAGTGATATTTTGAGTAGGACTTGCATGGAATTTTTTCTAAGTATAAGCTATGCCTTGGGAAATCCTAGTAGATGATACCTTAGTAGAATTTTCCCTAAGTTAATATTCTTGCTACTATCATGCTTAGCCTAGCTAGTAGAAAACAAGGGTGGATTATTCATGCTATGAAATATTTCTAAGTCTATGACTTGTGTTTATGCTTAATAAAACTACTAAGTGAATGAATCACCTGGATGGAATGGTATGAATGGGTTATGTTGAGTGGTTACACAATGCCCAGTGACTGGAAACCTTGTGTATCACACTTGTGGAAAGCCACCCAGGAACAAAGAGATTTGAGATGTCAAGTGTTGAGAAGCTTCTAGTGGAGCCACATGGCATTATGGGCTCTGCCTGGATCATATAGGTTGCAATAACTTAGCCAGATGGACAGAAGGTGGTAGGGGTGATAGGTTGGAACGCGTCCATTTGGTCTAAGGGAAGGCTTTTGAAAGATCTTGTCTCGATGCATGTCGAGTCTTGTGGGGAAAGTGCACCACCTCTCGAGAGGTAAAATCTAAGTACTTAGCCGTGTCCCCGGCAATGGACAATTTGAGCATCAAGACATTGAAGCTGTCAAGGATCTCCTCGTCCCAATTTCTAAGTTAAAAAAACTGGTTGAAAAAGGGTTAAAGGTTAATCAATATCAATTGGTTGTTCCTTGGGTGATTTTTATAAACAAAACTTAGTGTTTTCAACTAATAATGAAAACCTTATTTTGAGTAAAGCAAGCCTAAGCTACACTTAGCCAAATGCATATAGATATTAGATACCACTATTCTACCATAGTATCACTTGCCAATACAATTCAAATGTATTGACCCTTGTGGCTATAACTTATTATGTTTCGGTTTTGTTTGATGTTAGTGAAGTGTGTTGAATAGGATTACAAGTCTACAACCAACATGATTGCCTGTGGCATATGAAGATGAAGGACTCCATGCTATATAGTTATTTCTGCTGCATTCTAATGAGATAGCCAAATGAGGTATGTAAGATGCAATGTATTATTTTATTCCTGGTTATAAGTTGTAATATGACCTTTGTTCCTTGATATTACATCTTAAAGTGTGGATGCTAGCTATTGATCCAGGGACTAGCATCGTAAACACATGGATCTCTACCTTATCAGGTTGGGACCTCTACAAATGTTATCAGAGCACTTTGTTGCCTGTAGGATTGTAACCCTAGGATTGGACAAAACCCGTTAGAAAAATAGGAGTTGTATTTGTTCAAAACTTATTTACAAATAATCTTGTAAACTCTTTCCTCAACCTTTTTGTTTTGATTCTACATCTCCCCTCTTTTCAACTTGACGGACAAAACTTCAACATGAGCAAAGACTTCACCATCACCAATGACTTCAACTTCAGATTTTCACCAAGGACTTTAACTTGGACATCACTAAGGACTACAAGTGAGACAAGAATATTACTCAAGACTTGGAGACTAAGGAAACACAACTTAGAAGGAACCATCATCACTTTGAAGCTTAGTGAATCAAGATGCAAGAACTTATTCCAATGATACCATGATCTAGTTCAAGAAGAAACAACTAAGTAGAATAGGGTTCACATGAGATCACACCATAGTTGGACCACCATACTAGTGTTTAGTTCAAGTCGACTTGCTGATCATATATTGATCACACCAACTTATGTTGTGTAGAAAAAATATTTTGGTTGCCTAAAATATGCTTGAACCTTGTTGTTTGAGTGGATTGCATGATTGTGATTACTTGTGTGAATTGTTGTGTGTGAGTAGACTTCATCTCTAGAAATCTTTGCCTAATATAATCCCAATCCAACCCAAACAGATGACTTCTCCAAGAGACTCCAACATCAAGGATGGTGACAACAACAACAACAACCAAGAGACGCACATGAGAGAACAACTACTAGCAACTAAAGCTAAGTTGAATCAAGTGACAACTCAATTTTTAGCCAACAACATTGAGTTAGACCTAGCCATGCAAAAATTCTTGGAAACCCAATCTCAATTGTTGCAAAGGATGACCAATCAGATGATCAACATGAGAAGCAACCTTTCCCAAGTAGATTGTGACAACAAGGATATCAAGGATGATATTATAGAAGGAACTCAAGCTTGAAAATCTATGTAGACATAGGACACACTTACAAAGAGCATAAGGACCAATGCCCTAATTGTGAAGAGAAACATCCAATTAAACAATGCCCCACATCTCAAGTTTCTTGTTTCCTATGTGAAGGAAATGATCATGTCCCTATCCAATGCCCCATATATCCTATAGTTCAACATATGAAACACCATGGAATGCATCAAATGTTTGGAAACCTCCATAAAGGAACAACTTCTACCAAGAAGGATGAAGACAAATTCAAGTCTCAGTTTGCACCTCCATACATTGTAACTCACCATGGTGGACAAAATAGGAAATATGGACGTTATCCTAGGAATCGTTCTAAGAACCGAGGAAGTTTTCCCACCTTTGTGGTGAAGTATGAAGAACATGAACTAAGAGCCCTCCTAGCTTTGGAGAGACCCAATAATAAGAAGGATATTATCCAAGTGATGTGCCACAAATGCAAAGAGCTAGGCCATTACGCATCACATTGTCCAGAGAAGATACATCAGGATCTCAGCCTTGTCACATGTTTCAAATGTGGAAACAAAGGACACTATGCAAACAACTGTCCAGAGAAGACACATGAAGATCTAAAACTTGTCACATGTTTCAAGTGTGGTAACAAATGACACTATGCAAACAACTGTCCAGAGAAGTTACATCAAGATCTCAAGTAAGCCAAGATGTAATCTAGTTAAAAATCTTTTAAGGGTGGTAGTACCCTAGATGTCTTGAAGCCAACTTGTAACCTCTAGCCTTCCCGAATCTCGGGACGAGATTCCTTTTAAGGGTGGTAGTCTATCACCTCCCAAAATTCTCCAAATTTTGAAATGTGAAAAATAAATAAACAAAAGAATTAATTGTTGAAATTTAGGGTGAAAATAAACTTTTTGCTTCTAAATGGAAACATCAAAACCCTTCTTGAACAAATTTGAATGGAAAGGGCATCCAACAAATTTTCAATCAAGTGAAATGCATTCATCAAAGAATGTATCTTGAAATTTAAACACTTCGAAGAGTTAAACCAAAACCCTAAATCTTAATGAAAGAAATCATTTCCAAGATCTCTCTAAGACTATGGATTTGTTCCATATAAAAATTCAGCAACAAACATTTATAAATGATCAAAAATGATAAACAAAAATATTATAAAACCATAGAAATTGGTTTCACTCAATTTGGAACCATGGATAAAAACTTATGAATTTAATAAAATAAAAGGAATTAATTTCCAAAGCTAATAAAGCTCCTAGCTAAAATAAATACCAAATTGTGAGCAAAGTAATCCTAAAAGGATTTAAAAATATAAATAAATATTAAATAAAATGATACAAATTAGAATCACCAATTTTGGATCTATAAATAAAAAGATATGGATTTTATAAGACAAAGAAGGAATTAAATAAATAAGAAATTATTTAAAGACAAATTAAATCTTGCCAAATCCATAAGCAAATAGAATAAAGATAATCCAAATAAAAGTAAAGGAATAAAGATTATTTAACTAGAATTATATGGGCCATTAACCATATTCAATATGAATGAAGACAAAATTCCTAATATAAATGATTAATCAAATCATGAGAAAATAAATAAATGAAATTGCCAAAATGGATTAAAATTTATCTAATTAACTTAAAAAGAATAAAAGAATTATTTGAATAAAATTTATATGGGTTTAAACCATATTTGATTTTATTTAAATAAAAGACAAAAGCCTCATTTAAATGAATTATTAAACCATAAGAGAATATTTGTAATATTCTAAAATGGACTTTTAAACACATTAATAAACAGTATAAAAACCTACCGAAAGTTGGAAAAGATTTGATAAAGAAATCTGAATTCAAATGAGTGTTTAAATTTAAAACAGAAATTAAAAAAGGAAAAAGAAAAAGGAAACCGAAGAAAAAAATGAAAACAAATAGCCCAGCTAACCTACCCCAGCCCCAGCCCAACAGCAGGCCCAGCAGCAGCCCACCCGACTCCCCTCTCTCTCCCTGGTCGTTCCTTTTCTCACGCGCGAACCAACCCCTCACCTCGCTGACGAAGTGGACCTGCACCACGTTGGCATCATCTTCGTCACCCGCGCGTTGACCACGCCGTTCCCCTCTGCCATTTTCTGTCGATGAATGCCGCGCGTAAATTCGCGTTATTGCTGCGTTAATCCCTCCACGTGACCTTTCCCTCATAACCGCCTCGCTCCCTTCTCTCTTTCCCCTCAAGCCCCACGCCACCGGAGCCACCAGGCTGCGCAAATTACTCGCACAAACCTCACTGCTCCGACGACCCTCCGGCGCCAATTCTGACCAACTACGGCCACCTCCTTGCCCCTGGTTTCCATGAGCAAACTCCTCATCGCCTCGCGCATCTGCTAGCACCTTTCCCTTTCCCGCGCGCGCCACAGAACGTCGCCTCCGACGATGCCTACTCACCACCATCCTCTACTGCAACTCCGACGAGCTTTCCCCGGTAATCCCTGACCTCCCCTTCCCCTCTCATTGACGCTCGCGTACTCGTATTCGTCTTGTGCGTCTAACGCACCTTTTTCCTTGCCTTAGCGTAGTCCGTAGCCTCTCCAACGTCGACGACTGTGCGTTCCCGAGCCAGCAGGAACTCCGGCGAGCAATTGACAGCAACCCTGTGCGCCCCTTCGTCGATGACGACCACCTCGAGCATCCCCACGCCACGGCGAACTTGGTGAGCCACTCCTCTTCCTCCCTTGCTTCCTGGTTACGCTGGAAAGCCACTGTCTTAGCGCCACCTCCGCTCACCGTTGAGCCAGCGCCGCCAGTTAGTGGCCAATAGATGTGAGCCGTTAGATGCAGATCCAGAGGATGCGATAGATTCATTTAGCAAACCGGTAAGATTCGATATGTTCCATGCGATTCACTTTTAATCCGGCGGTCCATGTAGCGTGATCCTCACGAAACAGTATGGGCCAATAAGAAACTGATGCGTGTCTAGACTTTTGTTTAAAAAAACAGAAATAGATGTATTAGTTTTTTGAATTTGTGAAATCCATAACTTTTGTTCTGCTTGGCCAAAATTTTCAAATTTTATATCAATGGGTTCAGAAAAATGTGAAATTTGCAACAGTGGCCTTAGTTTAATATTTTTCTTTTGAAAGCTTAGGTGTTTTTGCAGAAACATTTCTAGGACTATTTTGTGTATAAAAATTTATTCTAAAAATGATTTTTGAGTAAACTCTTTTGCAAATGGTTTTTTTTTAACACTATGACCCTAAAAACTAACATTTGGATTTAAAAATAAATTTAACTAACACAAGGAATTATTCCTTTGAATAAAAGAATTTCTAGTAAAACACAAATTTTGCTATGATTTAAAAATGATTTTTGAGTGAAACCTTTTGCAAATGGATTAGTTTTAAACACTTTGACCATAAACACTAAAATTTGTGTTTAAAAACATATTTGGCTAACACTAGAAATTATTCCTTTGAATAAAAGCAATTCTAGCAAAAAAATGATTTAAAATGGACATTTTCACTAACTTGTTTTTAATGGTTTTGCCACTTTTATAAATTACCATTAGGTGTTTTAAAATGTTAAACCTTGTTAGAATACACTTTTTCAAATAAAACAACCTTTTGCATGCTTGCATGCATTGCCTTGTTTTTATTATTTTATGTGGTGAATTGTTGGAATGCTAGTTTGAATTTGTGCCTTGCTTGATTGATTTGTAGTGAACTTTGAAGAGTGTGACATTTGCAAGATCAAGGAGTGAACCTAGTTTCTCTACTAAAAAGGCAACTGGTGCTTCATACATTTTGTCCTAATTATTTTTACTATGCATAGTGATATTTTGAGTAGGACTTGCATGGAATTTTTTCTAAGTATAAGCTATGCCTTGGGAAATCCTAGTAGATGATACCTTAGTAGAATTTTCCCTAAGTTAAGATTCTTGCTACTATCATCCTTAGCCTAGCTAGTAGAAAACAAGGGTGGATTATTCATGTTATGAAATATTTCTAAGTCTATGACTTGTGTTTTTCCTTAATAAAACCACTAAGTGAATGAATCACCTGGGTGGAATGGTATGAATGGGTTATGTTGAGTGGTTACACAAGGCCCAGTGACTGTCAACCTTGTGTATCACACTTGTGGAAAGCCACCAAGGAACAAAGAGATTTGAGATGTCAAGTGTTGAGAAGCTTCTAGTGCAGCCACATGGCATTATGGGCTCTGCCTGGATCATAAAGGTTGAAATAACTTAGCCAGATGGACAGAAGGTGGTAGGGGTGATAGGTTGGAACGCGTCCATTTGGTCTAAGGGAAGGCTTCTGAAAGATCTTGTCTCGATGCATGTCGAGTCTTGTGGGGAAAGTGCACCACCTCTCGAGAGAGTAAAATCTAAGTACTTAGCCGTGTCCCCGGCAATGGACAATTTGAGCATCAAGACATTGAAGCTATCAAGGATCTCCTCATCCCAATTTCTAAGTTAAAAAAAACTGGTTGAAAATGGGTTAAAGGTTAACCAATATCAATTGGTTGTTCCTTGGGTGATTTTTATAAACAAAACTTAGTGTTTTCAACTAATAAGGAAAATCTTATTTTGAGTAAAGCAAGCCTAAGCTATACTTAGCCAAATGCATATAGATATTAGATACCACTATTCTACCATAGTATCACTTGCCAATACAATTCAAATGTATTGACCCTTGTGGCTATAACTTATTATGTTTCGGTTTTGTTTGATGTTAGTGAAGTGTGTTGAATAGGATTACAAGTCTACAACCAACATGATTGCCTGTGGCATATGAAGATGAAGGACTCCATGATATATAGTTATTTCTGCTGCATTCTAATGAGATAGCCAAATGAGGTATGTAAGATGTTATGTATTATTTTATTCCTGGTTATAAGTTGTAATATGACCTTTGTTCCTTGATATTACATCTTAAACTGTGGATTCTATCTATTGATCCAGGGACTAGCATTGTAAATACAGGGATCTCTACCTTATCAGGTTGGGACCTCTACAATTGCCCAATCGAATCTCATAGGATCATGAATGTCTAGTATTGCATTGTCATGCCTTGATCTGTCCTGTCAATTGCCCTGCTATAATTTGTTTACCTATCATGTTATGTTGTTTATATTAAGAGGAACACCTCTATTGAAGTATGGACCCTGGTCCAATCTTTACCATTGATACATCTTCCATTGTTACTATTTAATTTCTGCAAACCACCATTACCTTCCTCGCCATAGAGTTAATCCTTTACTTTCAGCAAAACGGTGAGATTGACAACCTCACTGTTCGTTGGGGCAAAGTCTTGAGTTTGTGTTGTGCAGGTTTCCAAGTTGCTAGCAACACCTTTGAGTCATTTCCTTCCTCCTACTGGTTCAATAACCTTGGATTCTTTTTGAGGGAAGACGTGATGCTGTGCTCATCATACCTTCTTCTTGGGGTCTCCCAACGAAGCTCTACAGTGATCTGAGCGCATCAGAGGTGAGGCCAAAATAATAATAATATCAGCATCAAACTTTGCCACAGAGCCGCATAGAGGGTCGGCGAATCCAGCATTTTTTCAGAATCATTACATGCATGGCTTGCTGCAATTTTCAATTGATCGAAACAGGCATTGTCCCTTGTCCTGAGTGGACCCTTGATTATTCTTCATGCTCTTCAACGAACTTGATTGAACGTTGAGATACCCGGAGGCTGGCGAGTTGCACATCACCGAATCATAGATTGCTGATGATGGAGTCGTCACGATCGCACAATCATCACCCCCAGTTCCCATAGACGGTGCCAATTGACGAGGGTTCGACTCGTCTATGCCCATTGTTATGGACATGGGTTTTGGAGAAGATGAGGATGTTGGAGATCGCGAGACAGTTAAGAGACACGCAACAAGGGTACACGAGGTTTACCCAGGTTTAGGCCCACAGAGGGAAAACCCTACTCATGCTTGTATGTTCTTGATTACGGCGGAACCGAAAGATATAGGGGTTGCGCAGATGCAATCTAGCATGAGGTGTGTGTATGAGTTGGGAGAGATATCTAGATCTGTAGATCTATTGTGGAGGTGGAGATCGTAGATCTGTCTATTGGGGGGTTTATGGTGTAGCATGCGTCGTGCCCTCCTCGTTGGACCCTCCTAGCCTTTATATATTGGGAGGCTAGGTCATGGGTGCCAGTACGAGTAGGTTACAATTTGTATTCAAACTCTAGTCTTGAGCTTTCCTTGTCTTGTGCGCTTGGGATTCCATGTCCATATGGGCTTCATAGCAGCCAAAACATCATAGGAGTCATGGACCCTAGCAGGTCGTCGAGTGGGCCTTCAGTCGGGCTGGAACAGGTAGGCTAACATCGGGTACCCGTAGGGCATATCCATGTCACCATCTCCTTCAGTAGGATCCACTTGCTTCTACTGCAAGGCGGATGGCCACTAGAAGAGGAATTGCAGCAAGTATTTGGCCGACAAAGCCAAGAGTGGAGGTATGACTTCTGACTCAGGTACACTTGTTTACAATGTTATAGACACCTATCTTGCTGATGCACCTAATAGTTCTTGGGTATATGATACCGGATCAGTTATTCACATCTGCAACTCATTGCAGGAACTGGTAAGAACTAGGAGCGTAGCAAGAGGCGAGGTTGATATCCGAGTCGGCAACAAAGCAAGAGTCATTGCACTGGAAGTCGGCACGATGCAACTTCATTTACCTTTTGGATTCATTATGGAACTGAATAATTGTTATTATGTTCCAGTTCTTAGTTGAAACATTATTTCTGCTTCATTTTTGACAGGGCAAGGCTATGAGTCGAATATTAAGAATAATAGTTGTTCTTTATATTTGAATGATATGTTTCATAGCTTTCCACCCGTCTAGGACGGGTTATTTATTTTGGATCTGGATGGTGGGTCGATTTATAACATAAATGTTAAAAGGTTAAAACCAAATGATCTGAATATGACTTACTTTTGGCACTGTCGGCTTGGTCATATAAGTTGGAAACGCATGAAGAAGCTCTATGATGATGGACTCCTAACTTCTTTCGACTTGGAGTCGTTCGAGACATGTGAATCTTGCCTACTCGGCAAAGTACCAAGACACCTTTTGCAAAGAGTTGCGAGAGGGCATCCAACTTGTTGGGACTTGTACATAGTGATGTATGTGGACCAATGAGAACGACAGCCAGGGGTGGTTATGAGTATGTCATTACCTTCACTGATTATTTGAGTTGGTATGGATATATCTACTTGATGAAACATAAGTCAGAAGCCTTTGAAAAGTTCAAAAAATTCCAGAATGAAGTACAGAATCAACTCGAAAAGAAAATAAAGTTTCTTCAGTCGGACCAAGGAGGCGAGTACATGAGCCATGAGTTTGATGACCATCTCAAAGGTTGCAGAATAGTTCCACAACTTACTCCGCTGGGAACGCCGCAGAGGAACGGTGTGTCGGAAAGGCAGAATCGAACCTTGTTGGACATGGTACGATCAATGATGAGTTGGATAGATCTGCCTTTATCATTTTGGGATTATTTTCTAGAAACAGCAGCGTTCACACTAAACAGAGTACCATCAAAGTCAGTAGAGAATACACAACATGAGATGTGGCAAAAATCCAAGTTTGTCTTTTCTTAAGATTTGGGGTTGACAAGCATTTTTCAAGTGTATTTTCATGGGGTATCTGAGGGAAACCCTGGGTTACTACTTCTACAACCGAGAAGAGGGCAAAGTGTTTGTATCTCAGAACAGTGTCTTCCTTGAGAAAGAGTTTCTCGGTCGGGGAGTTAGTGGGAGCACGGTGCAGCTCGAAGAAATTCGAGAGAAACCAGCTAGTAGCGAGTCGGCAAAAACCTTGGAGGTTGAGCCGGTTGTGGTAGCTAAGCCGACATAAGCACCTGTACTACGAAGATCGGAAAGATTACGAAGTATTCGTGATGTGTTGTTTTTAGATAGTGATGAGACGGAAAAAAATTCAAAAGCGATGGTGGGATCTGATCCTGAGTCATGGATTGGAGCCATGAGATCTGATTTAAAGTCCATGGATGAAAATCAAGTTTGGAACTTGGTTAATCTGCCAGACGGTGCAAGACCCGTCGAGTGCAAATGAGTATTTAAGAAGAAAACTAATATGGATGGAAATGTTTCCGTCTAAAAAGCACGGCTTGTCACGAAGGGGTTTCGATAGGTTCAAGGAGTTGACTACAACGAGACTTTCTCGCCCGTAGTGATGCTTAAATCATTCTAGATCATGTTAGCTATAGCAGCCTATTTTGACTATGAGATATGGAAGATGGATTTCAAAACGGCTTTCCTTAACGGAAATTTAACGAGGACATGTATATGATACAACCCGAGGGTTTTGTCGATTCGGCTAACGCTGACAAAGTGTGAAAACTCCAGAAATCCATTTATGGGTTGAAGCAAGCATCTCGGAGTTGGAACATTCGCTTTGATGAGGTAGTCAAATCATTTGGCTTCATCAAGATTGATCATGATTCTTGTTTATATAAGAAGTTTAGTGGAAGCAAAGTAAACTTTTTGATCTTATATGTGGATGACATATTACTGATTGGAAATGATGTCCAGATGTTGCAAGAAACCAAGGAATCATTAGAAAGGAGTTTCTCAATGAAAGACTTGGGTGAGGCAACATATATTCTCGGAATCCGGATCTATAGAGGTAGATCAAGAAGGCTCATTGGATTTAGTCAGAGTACATATTTTGACAAAGTGTTGAATAAGTTCAACATGGAATCATCTAAGAAGGGGTTCTGGCTGATGTCCCGTGGTGTAAAACTTAGAAAGACTCAGTGTCCTTCGACAACTGATGAGCAAAGTCAGATGAGTGTGATGTTGTATGCTTCTACAGTCAGATCCATCATATATTCCATGATTTGTACTAGGTCAGATGTTTCCTATGCTCTAAGTGTTATGAGCAGATGCCAGGCTGATCCTGGAGAAATCCACTAGACAGCGACTAAAAATATCCTAAAGTACTTGAGAAGGACTAAGGATATGCTTTTGGTTTATGGAGGTGAAGATGAACTCAATGTAAAGGGATACATGAATGCGAGTTATCTTACCGACTCTGATGATTCTCGTTTGCAATCCAGATACATGTTTGTAATAAACGAAGGGGCTATGAGCTGGAAGAGTTCCAAGCAAGTGACTCTATCAGCATCTACGATAGAGGCTGAGTATATTGCCACCTCGGAGGTAGCAAAGGAAGTTGTTTGGATGAGGAATTTCCTCATGGATCTTGGTGTGGTTCAGGGCTCGTTAATCCCTTAGACATGTATTGTGACAACAATGGTGCTATTGCACAAGCCAAGGAACCTAGACAACACCAGAAGAACAAGCACATACTCATGCGGTATCACCTGATTCACCAGTTCGTCGATCAGGGTGATATCAAGTTATGCAAGGTAGTTGCAAATATTGCGGATCCGTTGACAAATCCATTACCACATCGAAAGCATGAGGTGAACCTGAGAGCTATGGGCATTAGATGCCTAGACATGTGATGTCGGAAGATTGACTCTAGTGCAAGTGGGAGACTGTTGGGAATATTCCCTAGAGGAAATCATGTATGATGATATTTCCCATTGTATTCATAAAGTTATTAAGTTGTCCTTGCATGACATTTGATGTATATCATTGAATATGTGATTCGGTTGTGGAACTATACATTCATGTTGTTTATATTATACTAAACATCCTTGGTCATTGAGGTTCTGCTGGACACATAACTTATACCAATGTGAAAGTCGGCTGGATGACTCGGTTCCACTTGTCATGGGCATGGTGATGCCATTCCGACTAACATAGATTCGGCTAAATAGTTTAGCGAGTCGGATTGACCCATATTGAGATACAACGAACAAGTTGTCATTTCTATATCTAAATCAATGTAATCCTTAGACCTAAGGTTATTGCACAGTCCGAGTTAAGGATCACCGACTTAGGTTCTCTCAAACACTGATCCGTAACTAGGCAGTTATAAAGGCAGAGTTCGGGTCTACTGAGAATCAAGCTGCGTGATGTGAATAACCAAGATGGTCTTTTGCCCCTCCACTTGGAGAGATATTCTCAGGGCCCTCTCGGATGATATGAATCGGATAGCATGGCCATGCACGACTTGATTAAGTGTTAACCGAGGCGATCGACTAAGAGTTAGTCAGATGAATCACTTATCTAGGATCGAGAAGAGAGTTAGACTATTTAAGGGGTGACAATTATTCGCATATAGTCTGACAAGGTATATCGTGAGGCAAAAGGGACTCAGACGCAAGTCACATTGGAAGGCATGTCGTCATGACTCTTTGGTACTTGGGAGTCGGCATGTTCTACTAGGAGCCGCTACTGACTGATCGATTGAGAGTCGAATTCCAATCGTGTCCAAGTTGCCATGAGCATGCGGGGTCACACACTTAAGAGAGGGAGCAAGATTCTGATTAGATCTGAATCGGAAATATGGTTGGGTTGGACCTGAACCGGATTTGGACTGAGTTAGTGAGTCCGATTCATAGTGACCAATATTATATGGGATTTAGTGAATGGTCCACAAGTGAGTGGAGCCCACTTTCACTCCCAATATATACTGGGGCGCAGAAACCCAGGAGGGTTAATGGTTAGGTCATTCCATGTGTTGGAAACCCTAGCTCCACAGTAGTCCTACCGCCGTAATGAACCTAGTAGTTCACCATCAGCGCTCCTCCTTGTACCTGTCGATACCAGCAACGATGTTGTACAATCAGCACCAGGACGATCGGATCGGATCGTGATGACTGCACTGCATTCAACAGACGTGCTTCATCAATTCCGCAATTGCGCTTCTAGTGGTAATCCTTGTGACCTTCTACCTTTGCTAGATCTTGGGATCACCGCGTTAGAGAGAAAAGTTTTGCTCTATCTCCTCGTGGGCGAACACCGACCAGGGAATCGATCAAGCCTGCACAAGTCCAGTCCAGGGGTCATGCTGAGGAGGCCATGACGCTGGAGCTAGGGTGAGGGAGCGGTCGATGATGAAGCAGGTGCAGAGCTGGCAGGGCGAGGATGAGGAGGCTGGTAGATCTGGTTCTTTCCCCTATAGTTGGGGCTCGGGCGCCAGCCTGGGGGCGATTAGGGAGCCGCAGCTGCCACGTCGGGAGGTGGAGGCGCGACAGGCTGCCGCGGTAGCCCAGGGGCAGGAATCGCTACCGCGGCAGAGGGAGCGGCAGCATGAAACACCTGGAGAACCCGTTGTTCCTTGCGAGCCTGGTTCCTCTTCTTGCTGGAGGAGGGAGCAGACCTCCTTGAAGGTGGGGTAGGGTGATACGTCATAAATGTATCTATAATTTTTGATGTTCCATGCTTGTTTAGTATCAACTTTGCTTTGCTTTTCCTACATTTTGAGGTATTTTTATACGTTTTTCGGAACTAACCTATTAACAAGATGCCACAGTGTCAGTTGCATGTTTTCTGCTGTTTTTGGTTCCAGAAAAGCCAGAAAATAAATATTCTCGGAATTGTACGGGACGAAAGCCAAAGTCAATATTTCAACGAGGATAACACGGAGCCAAAAGACGAGACAGAGGAGGGCCATGAAGGGCCCACACCCCTTGGCCGCATGGGCTAGGCCTGGCCACTGCTAGGGGGGTGTGGCTGCCTAGAGCACCCCCTCGGTCTCCCGCTTCACCGATAAGAAGCCCCTGATACCTAAACCCTAAGTACCCGATCACATCTCCACGAAATAGTCCGTAGCCACCGCCACCTTCGTCCCTAGATCAGGGGGATCTGAAGCTCTTCCCAGCACCCAGCCGGAGGGGAGAGATCATCCCAGATGGTTGTTTCTCCTCCTTTGTGCTATCATGTTTAGATCTTGTGAGCTCCGTTCATGATCAAGATCATCTATTTGTAATCATACATGTTGTGTTTATGGGGATCCGATGGATATTGATATTACTATTGTCAGATTGATTATTGATTCTATCATGTCTTACTGATTATTGATTCTATCATGTCTGTGCTGTTTGAGATCTTGCATGCTCTCTGTTTCTAGTAGCTATCTTGGCCAAGTACATGCTAGTGACTCCAAGAGGGAGTATTTATGCTCGATAGTGGGCTCATGCCTCTATAGAATCTGGGGAAGTGACAGAAATCTCTAAGGTTGTAGATGTGATGTTTCTACTAGGGAGAAAACAACGATCTTTTGTTCATGGAACAATTGTATTGTTTACTTTACACACATTTCTTAAAGCAGTTATCTGTTGCTTGCAACTTAATACTAGAGGGGGTTCGGATGATAACCTGAAGGTGGATTACTAGTTATAGATGCAGTTGGATGGCGGTCTATGTATATTGTTGTAATGCCCAATCAAATCTCATAGGATCATGAATGTCTAATATTGCATTATTATGCCTTGCTCTGTCCTATCAATTGCCCCCAGAGAAAAACGCGTTATGTTATCTTTCTTAAGGAGAACACCTCTAGTGAACTGTGGACCCCGGCCCAACCTTTACCATTGATACATCTTCTACTGTTACTATTTACTTTCTGCAGGCCACCATTACTTTTCACACCATATGTTTAATCCTTTGTTTTCAGCAAACCTGTGAGGATGACAACCTCACTATAAGTTGGGGCAAAGTCTTGAGTTTGTGTTGTGTAGGTTTCCAAGTTGCTAGCAACACCTTTGAAGTGGTTTCCTTCCTCCTACTGGTTCGATAACCTTGGTTTCATCACTGAGGGAAAACTTATTGTTCTGCTCATCATACCTTCCTCTTGGAGTTTCCCAACGAAGCTCTACAGTGATCTGAGCTCATCATAGGGCTTGAGCATGAGGATGAAGGAATTCTGCTTCTCGAACTGATCATTGAGGCTGACGAGGAGGGCGTTGATGAGGGTCTGATCCTCGACGTGATCACCGAGTTCACGGAGTTTGTCTTTGATGGCCTTGATCTGCTGGCAGAAGACAGGGGACGGGGCATATCATTCGGTGGTGGTGCGTATCTCGGTGTTGAGCGCGTTGATGCATGCGTCGAAGTTGTCCTGGAATAGCTATTGAAGGGAGGCCTAGAGCTCGGTGGCGGTAGCGTCATTGGAGGAGACCAGATTGAAGAGATCCGTAGAGATTTGTGTGTAAATCCACTGGATGATGGCGAGATCATCTTTCACCCAGCGAGGATCAGCGGGCTACGGAGGATAGGATGGATCTATGTAGTGGCGGAGGCCGTAGTGGCCGAGGTGGATGGTGAAGAGGTGGCGCCAATGGTAGTAATTGTAACAACTCTAGTTTTGTTAAATGCTAACTAGGATTTGTTTGTGCATTCATGAGCATCATCGTTTAAAATGCATGAAATAAAAAGGCTCTCAAAATCCCTAAACCCTAATATCTTCCTTTCTTTAACAAAAACCTTCAAATGGTTTGCAAATTTTGAAACTACAAAAATTTATGGAACCAAAATGGTTATAAAGGGTCCCTGCAATATTTCAAAATGTTTATAAAAGTTTTTGTATTTGAAAATGTTCAAAACAGTTTTGAATTTGAAAATACAAACAGAAAAAGAGAAAAGAAAAACAATTTAAGAAAGAAAAATCCCCTAACCTATGTGGGCCGTAGCCCATCTCCTTCCCTTCCCTCCCGCATTTCTCTGCCGCTCACGCGCGCCCCACAGAGCCCTACCTTGGCCCATCTGCAGCCCAAGCAGCCCGCGTACCCATTCGTCGTTTTGTCCGTCGCCTTCCTCGCTGACGAATCGAGCAAGCAGCTCCCTGGTTGCGCCCTCGCCGTTGGCGTGCACCAAGATTAGTGCCGCCGCCCGTCGTCGCCTATAAGGACCCCGCCTCGCCCCCTGGAGAACCCTAGCACGCAACTCTCTCCCTCCACCTTATCCTTTTCTCTCCATGGCTGAAACCCTAGCTCCGTCCACCGTTTTGCCTCGCCATCCCAGGTCACCCCACGTCATGTTGAGGCCACCGTTGGAAGCGTCGTGTCTTCCTCGCCCTCCCTGTTGAAGCATGCAAGCAGGGGAGCTTCCCTCTCGCCGGAATCGAGCTCGACCCACCATCGGTCGCCGATGTTGTCGCCATCGATTCTTAGTCGTCTGACCTCGCCTTGCCTCCCCGACCCTCTCGTCGTGTTCGTGGTGAGCTCTTGCACCTCCCAGTGCGTCCCAATATCTCCCTTGCTCGCTGGTTCATCATCCCCGACGACCACCCGCCACCGCCGCCGTAGTTCATCGTCATTGTCGTTGCTCCGGTGACCTCCCACTAGCGGTGCCGCCACTTTATGGTAGCCCGCGACGCCCTCTTTCCAACGCGCCCATCCGCTCTTCTAGGCGAGCTTGGGATCAACGAATCCGTGCATCACCTGGAAGCATCTCCATTGATGACATCAGCATGATGTCATGCTATTGTCATATCTATTTTTATTTATTCTTTTATCTATTTATGTAATCATTTCTTTAAATAAGAAATCCCTGACATGTGGGGCCCCTTTGTAATTCAATTAAACATTTTCATAAATTTTTATGATTTATAAAATTGTTACAACAATTCCAAAATGTAAAGTATATTATAATATTCCAAAAATGATATAAAATGAATAAAAAATGGAGAAATTCATAACTAATTCATTTTAAATCATAAAAATACAAATAATATATCAAAATGTTCAGAAAAATAAGATCTAAACACTAGCATCAAAATCATGCATTGTTAAGCAACTTTCATGGAAAGTATAATTAGAAGAAAAAATGAACCCCATAGGTGATTCCGAAGTTCCGCCTGAATTAGACTTTGCACCCCTTGGACCTTGTTTAAATTGACCAAACATGTTTTAGGGTACATTTCAGCACCCTTTAACTTGTCATATGATCATCATTTCTTGAGCATTGCATTGATGCCATGTGTTAATTATTGTATTCTTTTTCTGGTGTTTCTGCTTCTTCTCGGTAGTACTCGTAGTTGAATGTGAGTAGAGATTCGAGATCGAAGACCGAGGTAAACACCATCGAAGGTCGAGATCAACACCATCAAAGGTTATCGACAAACAAGTCCAGATGATGTACTTGAATATCTATAGCTTGGTATCAACTAGCAAAGGCAAGCAAAGCCCCACACATGATATAATCCTATGTTTTCAGGCATTTCAATTCTTGCCATGTGCATGCGATTCTAAAGTCTTTTATCGATAGATAGAGTAATCCTATCTTATGCATGTTACCTCTGAAGACTATAATCCCTGATCCACTGCTCCTAGCATAACTAGGGTTTGCCTTATGAAGAGTTGCTAGAATTGTTACATATGTTATGCTTAGCCATGCTTAGTGATACATCGTAAATGTTTCTATAATTTTTTATGCTCCATGTTTGTTTTATATATGCTTTGTCTACACTTTGTGGTATTTTTATACACTTTCTGGAACTAACCTATTGACAAGATGCCGTAGTGCCAGTTCCTATTTTCTACTGTTTTTGGTTCCAAAAAAGCTAAAAAAATGAATATTCTCAGAATTGGACGGGACAAAAGCCAAAGTTACTATTTTTCTCGGAGCAATACGGAAACTCGAAGCAGAGACAGAGGAGGGCACTAGGATGGCCACACCCTGTGGTGGCGCGGGCCCACCCTGGGCGCACCACCAGGGGGTGTGGGCCTCCACCGGCTTGCCCCTTCGCCTATAAGAAGCCCCCGAGGAGAAACCCTAGATCATCCAGCAAAAATCCATGAAAAGTTTCGTAGCGCTGCCGCCATCAAAAAGTATATTCGGGGACAGAAAGACTCTGTTCCGGCACCCTACCGGGACGGGGAGGTGCCCCCGGAGCCATCTCCATCGATCTCCGCCACCATATCCATCGATGTTGCTGATTCCCATGATGAGGAGGGAGTAGTTCTTCCTCAAGGCTAAGGGATCTACCGGTAGATATGCGTTCATCTATCTCTCCATGCATGATGTTTATGAGATCATGAGCTTTGTAATCAAGTAGATCTACTCTGCTACTCAAGTGATTTAATAGATCTCTGGCTCTCCCCACGTGTGTGAAAGTGACAACATGCATATCGTGGTGGCACTTAGGCTAGAGGTTACATAAATACTCAAGTGCTTCAATAGATCTCTGCTCTCCCCACGTGTGTGAAAGTGACAGTGTGCACGCCGTGGTGGCACTTAGGCTAGAGTTCATTCATATTTATCATGATTTATATTTGGAGTTGGATGTCTCTATGAAATTGTGGTCTTTGTTGGAACCATCTAGCGCTCAAGGTGACAGTGTGGGGTTATCTAGATGGGGAAGGCGAACTTTGAGGTGTGCTGTTATAGCCCTACCATGGATTAGAGTGTCCAACTGGAGAGTAGTTCAGGGTAGTATCATGAAGAGAATATATTCATTAAGAGTGTTCACTAGTGAAAGTATGATCCCCTAGGCCTTGTTTCTAAACATTGAAACACCATTTGGATCTAGATCTGTTACATGTTTGCTTGCTTCCATCTTTTTGCCTTTAGTCTTTTCCTCCCCGTCAGAAGCTCTTTTCTGGCACCATTACCACTTATAATCATACATATCACTTGTATTTCACTATCTCTTCGCCGAACTAGTGCACTTATACACCTGACAAGTGTATTGGTGTAAGGTTCCCAACCTTTAATAAGGTAGAGATCCCTGTGTTTACAATGCTAGTCCCTGGATCAATAGCTAGCATCCACGGTTAAGATGTAATATCAAGAAACAAAGGTCATAATACAACTTTATAACCAGGAATAAAATAATTCAATACATCTTACATAGCTCATTTGGCTTATCACATTACAATGCAGCAGAATATCTATATAGCATGGAGTCCTTCATCTTCAAAGTGCCACAGGCAATCATGTTGGTTGTAGACTTGTAATCCTATTCAACACACTTCACTAACATCAAACAAACCTGCAACATAATAAGTTGCAGCCACAAGGGTCAATACATTTGAATTGTATTGGCAAGTTTCACTACTATGTAGAAATAAGTGGATCCTATCATTTACATGCATATTTGGCTAAGTAGGGTTTAGGCTCTTTTGCAGAAAGCAATATAGTTTTATCCTATCTTTTCAAAATAGTTTTTGATCTTTTTTCAAATCTTTCTGAACTTCTTGGAAAACTCCAAGTGCTTCAAAATCCCTTGTTGTCACCATCAAGTTTTACTTTTAGAAATTGGAATGTCGAGATCTTCCATAGCTTCAGGCCTTAGTTGCTCAGTAGTTGTCCATAACCGGGGACACGGCTAAGTACTTAGAATTTGATCTTCTTCAGAAGTTGTACACTTTACCCACATGTCACAATCTCGTCTTGATACCACCAGTGGCCGCTGGATAAGTACTCACCAAAATGGAGTACTAGCAGATCGAGAATGTGACAAAGTCTTTCCATAGAAGTCCTCCCAATACACAATGCTAGCTTGTCAACCAGGCACCAATGTAGGGATAAATTTCCCTTACACAATTCTAGTTAACATGAAGATGTCAATGCATGGGTCTTCCACTATGTAGTTGACTAAGCCAGAGCCCATTTAGCATGTGGCTGTACACGGAAGCCACTGTACGAGAAACATGTTCAATCTCTAAGTCCCTGGGTGGTTTTCTTCTAGTGCACATCCAAAAAGATAGCCATATAAACATGGTTCCCTTTGTTGCCACCTTGTCCAAAACTTGAGTATCCTTGTCCACCCAGGTGGTTCATTGAGTACTTGTTTTATTATATAAAACATATATCTTTTCAATACTTCATATAATCATAACATGTATCCCATCCCAAATATATAGCAGGGATAAGCATACTACAACTACAATGTTTTCACTAAGGATGATATAAGGGTATCCTATTAGGATTCAGCATAGCATAAAATATAGTAGTCTTTTCCATGCATGTTACAAAAATCCACTAAGTGTAATGAAAATAGTAGGACATGGATGATAGTGTCACTTGCCTTTTTAGTAGAGAATGTAGGTTCACTTCTTGATCTTGCAAATATCACACTCTTCTAACTTCACTACAATTCAATCAAGCAAACACAAATTCAACTAGCATTCCAACCATTTAACACACATAAAATAATGGAAACAAGGCAATGCATGCAAGCATGCAAAAGATAGTTTTATTTAGAAAGTGGTTTCTACTAGGCTCTAAACATTATAAAGTTCAAAGTGGTCATTTACTAAAGTGGTAAAACCATTTGCAAAAGATTTTTCATATAAACTATTTTTAAATCAAATCTATATTTTATGTGGTTGAAAATGCTTTTAGCAAAGCAATAATCTTTAATGGGTTCACCAAATATGTTTTAATTCTCAAAACTTGGTGTTTAGAGTCAGAAAGTTTAATTAAAATCATTTCCCAAAGGTTTTACTCAAAAATCATTTCTAAACCAAATTCAATATTTTTATTTGACTAGAAAATGAGCTAATTCAATTATTTATTCCTTAACTTCACAAAATACATTTTTAAATCCATAAGTTGGTTCCTATGGTCAGTAGGTTCACAACAAACCAATTTGCAAAGATTTCATATTAAAAATATATCTAGAACAATTTTTGTATTCAAATTATGCCTACACATGTTTCTGCAATTTCAACCAATTTTACAGAAGAAAAACATTAAACAAAGTGCATGGTTGCAAATTACTTTCTCTGCTGAATCCATTGATATAAAATTTGCAAAATTTGGATGTGTAGAACTAAAGTTACGAATTTTACAAGTTTGCATAACCAATAGGTTCAAATTTCTGTTTTAAATCAGTCTCTGGACACGTGGCTTGATTCTATTGGACGATACCGCTTCATGCGGATCAGCCTCTCTGGACCGCAGGATTTCACTTAAATCGCACAGCGCAGATCCAACATACCCTTTCGATTAAATGCATCTATCCTAGCCATCGGATTGAGATCCAACGGATCACAGCAGCCAGACCATTTCCGGGCGGCGCTAGCGGCGACTGGCGGCGGCGCACGCTCTGGCGGTGGTGGAGCCAGCGATACAGGACTCAAGGGGGGTAACGAAGGTGCTCACCGTGCTCGCAGAGGTGTGGCAAAGCTCAAGGAGAGGTCTGCTTGACGAGGGGCGCTCAGGAACGGAGGGGATTGCTCGCCGGAGTGTGCAGCGGCGTCGGGTGTCTCTGGAGGTCGTCGGGGCGAGGCTTGAGAGCGAGCTAAGAAGAACGGGGCATGCAGTTAGATGCGAGCGAGTGCGTAGATGATACGAGCATCAAAGGAAAGGCTCGGGGCGGTCTTCTCTTACCAGGGGAGTTCACCGGAGCAATGGCAGACGGCGATGGCGAGTGGCGTTGAGGTTGCCGACGTTGTGGAGCGGGCACGACCAAGCAGCTCGCACTGGAAGATGCGCTAGGCGATGGGGAACAGGCTCGCGTGCAGTGGGAGGCGAGGGGTGGCTGGTCGGCGTCGGAATTGCTCGGAGAGCTCGTCGGAAGCTGCGGCGGTGCAAACGAAAATGACGACGGCCTGGGGGCGCTCTTGCAGTGGTCTCTGAGAGGAAAGGGGGGAAAGGGAGGTGTTTATGGGTGCATGGTTGCTGGAGGATTTAAGCCTGTCATCAACGCGAATTTACTCGAATTCATTCGCGGCAGAGCGACGTTGAGAAAGGGGGAAACGGCCGGCGCGGTGGAGACGATGATGACGGGGGCAGTGGGGTCCAACGATCAGCGAGAGAGGGAGTGGGGAGATGGGGCCACTTGTCTGCGACTCAGCGGGTGCGTTACTCAGTGAAAAACGGTTCACTGCTGGGTGAGTTAGTTGGGCTGGACTGGGCTTAGTTGGGCCAGATGGGTTGGGTCTGTTTTGTTTCATTTTTTATACTGAAGCTTTTTCTTTTTCTATTTGGAATTTCTGTTTTGATTTTCAAACAAATAATTCAAACTCCAAATCAATTCTAACCACAACCAAACTTTGTGTTGATTTTAATCTTCTATATCTAAATAGGAGTCCCCCACTACCTTATTTCTCTCAACATGCAAGACATCCACATCATCAGGTGGGCCTGAATGCATGTCACCATTTGGTCCATTTTTCTCATGATAACTCAGGCTAAGCTGAATACTACCATTCGCTTCAAATCCTACGCATCCCTACTCCTCTCTTCATTTCGCTACACTAAATTTTTCATTCAAAGCTACACCGAAACCTATCCCCTTTGTATCCAATGTTTTGGAACACTTTACTTATGAGAGTCCCCTCCTCTTCATCCCCCAATTTCCATGCCTCAATATCCGTCCACCATGTCCATCTCCGTAACTTTGATTCATGGAAATCTCTTCATTTCTCTATTAATTACTCATTCATTTGTTTGGAATTAACCCAAAATTAAACAACTACGTTTGGCGTTTGGTCTTATGTTCGACTGGCCAGTTCCTCATACCATTACAGTGGTCCTATAAATTCCCCTCATAGCGCAGCATATACACATCCAAGAAACGTCTCATATGCTAGAGAATAGATATAAACAAGTGGCCTGAAAGATCAAGCATCTAAAGGAAATTTGCCTCTATGAACCATGATGTCCCTCAGGCCCGTGGCATGGATGTTGTCTTCCGGATATTTCACAGGGCTATCTCTGTTGTATGGTCTTTATCTTGCCCAGAAAACTTTCGCGGTTTGTCACCGGACAGGCATTGCTCGACTTGCTGAGTTATAGTCCAAGAACGGGAAAATGATATTCCTTTTGGAGCACCCCCTGTTCTACTTCATAAGTCCTGGCCGGTCACAAATTCAACGACTTGGTGCTTCATGTTTTCTCCCTTCCGTTTTAGGGTTCTACGTGATATTTTGTTTCCCAGCTCCAAATGGAAGTAAGTACCGAGTACTATCATTGTGTTCCTAGAACTATATACTTGGATTGTCAATTCCAGCCAAGGATGAAATACAAGTGTGACAAGAATACTTTGGTCCTTTCTCAGCTTTCTTCCAAATACAAGTGTGACAAGAACACGCGTCCCATGCTGGTGGCAGTTCCATGCCATATTGAACAGGAGAATACCATTGATTTCTCTCAAAAAAAAGAATACCGCCGATTAATAAGAATGGCTAAAATAACTCTGTTTTAGCATCTATTAAGCCAATTATATATCCCTGGTAACAGCAGATAGTGTTATTTTTCTTTGACGTAGTTAAGCCTCATTGTTCTAAAAAAGTACTTTCAGGACGTGCATCTTTGCTACTTTATATTGTAGCATATTTCTTATGATATTTTTTTATAGAGCATTACATCACATTTAGACTATGAAAATAAATTTTATTCACCATTGACATCCGTTAGTGCGTATATATGCATGATTATAGTTACCACTAAGGATTTCTGCAGCAACGCGCAGGGAAACCTTCTAGTACTGTTTAACAACAGAACCCAAAGTCCAAAATAAAATAAATTTTTATTCTTTTAGGATCTATTAATAATTAACTAAATAGACCTTAGTCTTTAATTCAAAAAGGATTTAATTTATTTAAAAAAAAACTCTATTTGAAATCTAAATAATACCAAAAGCTTTTTAGTAGGTTTTACTTGAAAAACAAAACACTTGGAAATCTTATTTAAAATACCTTAACAAGTTTCAATGTTTATTTAAAAAGGAAAAAGCCTTTACTTTAATAAAATTGGATATTAATAAATCCTCATTATTTTATTTAAATAAACCTTTACTCTTTTATCAAATAGAAATATTTTATTTCAAAAGTTTGGTCAAGATTAATTTGGCTCTTTAAAAATAGTCCTTATTTATAATTCTACCTTTTCTTATAAAAACCATATCTTTTTATTTAAAGATCCAAAAATAGTGATTCCAACTATTATAACTTTATTTATTATTTGTTTACCTTTTTAAATCCTTTTAGGATTTTATTTGATCAAAATAGGTTTGGATGTTTCCAATTGGAATCAAAAGTTTCTTCTCACCCTAAATTTCAACAATTGTTTAATTTGGTTATTTATTTTTCACATTTCAAAATTTGGAAAATTTTGGGATGTGACAATTGGGTGTGTTGGGACACAAGAGACTTCTTGTATCTTGATTGCAGGGTTGCTTGAGAGGGATACCTTAGACCACTTCCTCCCTGAGTTCGATAAACCTTGGGTAATCCACTTAAGGGAAACTTGCTATTGTTCTACAAACCTCTGCACTTGGAGGCCCAACAACTGTCTACAAGAATAGAAGTGCGTAGACATCACTTAGCTGTTACCGCTGGTCCATCCGGTTGATGAATCAGAGCTATGAATGAACCTAGTTTGACAGGATGACATGGTATGATCAGAGATGGGAGTTAAACATGCTAAGGATTGTATGGGAGGCCATGGTGGGTTGTGGTTTTTGCAGTCCCATACTTGCCACCAGTAGGACCTGAGTTCTTGCCTCTTGAACCAAGACGAGCATACAGCCACATGGTGGCCTGGAAACCCCCTGGACCAACTAACTTTACTAGTAGATTCCATGAGTCATATAGTTCGGGCGTTCCATTCGACATATGCATTTCGATTCTTCTAGAAGGAGGTGAAGGAGGTGCATTCATACAGGTAGGTAAGTGTGGCTTGAATGGGAGAGGCCCAGCCTCTGTAATCTCAAACCCTGTTCACATCTCTAGGGACCGGCTTTGGGACTTGACCCGTTATGGCGGCATCTCCTTAGTGCGTGACTCATGGTCTCGGCGAAAGCAAGGTAAAGTTCGTGGTCAACCACTCTTTGTCGGCCTTCCAAGGAAAAGGGCTAATAATATTTGGCATTAAGAATCGGTTGGTACGTGTGGGTAAAGTTGTACACCCCTGCAGGATATTATTATTTTGGAAAATTCGTGTCCGCGGTTATGGACGACTTGGGAACGGATGTGATGATCATAAGAACTTGAACCTAATCGTAAAACTTGGCAAGTAAAGTAATGTGTGCGTAAGGATGCTTCCTCATGGGTATGAGGGGGTGATCCTAGTTGGTAGGTTCGGCTGATAAAGATTCGGTGGATAACAAAAGATTATCAAAGCTAGAGATACTGCTCCCTTATCCTCTTTTAAAGTATTCTGATTAGTCGAGCTTCTTCTCCTACCTCTTTTACAAAGAAAGATGGCTTTATGCAAAATAACTCCACCAGCCATAAGTCTTGCGGAGTACACCCTGTACTCACCCTTGCTCCGTTGATACTTTTGTAGCAGAGTAAGTGTTACCATAGAAGATGAGTTATTTATGGCATGACATTGACGAGTAGCTTGGGGTTCCCGGTCGGCAGCCTGGAATCTATGGATTGGGACGTCATTGTTATGCCTCAGGCCTCTTCGGCCATTTGTTAAGTTTGCTATACTTAATAGCATAACTTTCCTTCCGTTGTTTGATGTTTGTGGTCAATGACATCTGCTTGTAATATTTGGTTCTTTGCTTAGTTATGAGCTTGTAATAATTTTGTGTCATAGGGTCATTGCTGTGTTACCTATTCTCTCTCTGTACGCCTTCAAGATTAGGTTAACCTTATGTTTAGACGAAGGTCTGGGATTTGTCTAGCCTTAATCCCGGGGGTGTCACGGGTTTTGGTATCAGAGAAGTACTAACTGTAGGAAACCCTTTTTATTGGTCGATGTTGAGTCTAGTGCTTGTGAAAATTATTTGAAAGATGAAAATTATTTGCGAAAACTCTTGTGTGCTTGTTTTTATCCTTATCCAGTTTTGCTCTAATTCTAGGTCACCTTATCTTCTGTTGATTTGGAAAAGTTTCGTTATCTCATCTCTTCTTTCAAAACTTAGGTGCCTTTTGGGGCATCTCGTTTCTCAACCAGCTGACCTAGTGTTAAGTTCTCTAGAGTTGTGTGTAGTGTGTTTCTTGTTCCCTTCTTCCATTTCACTCGAGAGATTTCTTTCCATCACGATCTCTTTGTTTTATGGGTCCACAACATCATGTTCATGGTCCCATACTGTTATTCTCTAGGTCTTGAGGTTTCTTATCTCCTCGTGAGCCTCCTTTTTACTTTTTTCGGGTACTTCAGAAGTTGTTTCTTCTATTGGAAGCTATCTTGTGGTACCCTCTGTGCTACTAAGATAGTAGTTACTCCTTTATCTGGGTATTAATCTTTTTCGAAAATCCAATTCTGCGATTATGGACGACTGGGGAACGGACATGATGATCATAGAGAACTTGAACCTAATCGTAAAACTTGTCAAGTAAAGTAATGTGTGCGTAAGGATGCTTCCTCATGGGTACGAGAGGGTGATCCTAGTTGGTAGGTTCAGCTGATAAAGATTGGGTGGATAACAAAATATGATCAAAGCTTTATGAAAAATAACTCCACCAGCCATAAGTCTTGCGGAGTACACCCTGTACTCACCTACCTCTTTTACAAACAAAGATGGCTGTATGAAAAATAACTCCACTAGCCATAAGTCTTGCGGAGTACACCCTGTACTCACCCTTGCTTCGTTGATACTTTTGTAGCATAGTAAGTGCTACCATAGAAGACGAGTTCTTTACGGCATCGACATCGAAGAGTAGCTTGGGGTTCTCGGTCGGCATCCTGGAATCTATGGATTGGGACGTCATCGTTATGCTTCAGGCCTCTTAGGTCATTTGTTAAGATTGCTATACTTAATAGCATAATTTGCCTTCCGTTGTTTGATGTTTGTGGTCAATGACCTCTGCTTGTAATATTTGGCTCTTTGCTCAGTTATGATCTTGTGGTAATAATTTTGTTTCATACGGTCACTATTGTGTTACCGATTCTCTCTCTGTATGCCTTCGAGATTAGGTTATGCTTATGTTCAGATAAATTTCTGGGATTCATCTATCCTTAATCCTAGGGGTGACACAGTAGTTGTGGGCACCGATATCTAACGAGATCGGGATGAAGGGGGAGACGTTAGCAATGGTGTCGGATAGGGAGATCATTGGGATTTGGGGAGGGATTGTTTGGGTTTTGTAGAGAAAGAGGAAGAAGGAGGGGCACCGTCGGCGCTGAAATCGACCATGGAGAAGAGGGGCCGAGTCGTAAGGGGCGGTGGCGCTAGCGACGGTGCCATGCCAGGTGCAAAAAACCTAGGTGTCTGATACCATGATATTTTGGGATATTGAGATAATAATAATTGTATTGATTAAGGCCTCGAAGGGCTGTTTATATAGATTACAAGACTTGGCCTCCAAGGACTAATAGAGATAGATTACAAATCAAAGAGGGGAGGCCGAACCGGCCAGGCCTAACCCTAACCGACCTATACTATAATATCCACGAGCTCCAAGGGGTGGCGACGGGGCCGCCCCAGAATTGCAGCTGTGTTTTCTAGGGCGTCTCGCTCCACTCCTCCTGGCATTAGGATCGTGGGCAAAGAGGAGCCCGCGGCACCTCATTCGATATGACCTTACACTAGAAGATGTGCTACCCTGAAGGGATACTCGTGGACCCCAACGTGTACAATGAGGGTCGCAAGGTCCTTAGTCGTGTAGAGAGGCAGCAGCTCTCCTATGCTAAGGCGGCCCGCTGGACCGCGGAACATCTTCAGCGCCAAGAGGAATTTATCGCCTTGCAAAGGCAGGAGCTCGACGAGGTGCGTCGTGATCTTTCCCTTGCCCATGGGCAAGGGCGTGGTGCCTTCTCTGGGGAAGGTCGTGCACTGGCAGTTGAGGAGTGCCTGCAATGCCTGCTCGACGAGGAGCGCGCCTCACACTAGAGGGAACTGGCCCATCTGGAGGAGGAGTGCGCAGCTCGTGACAATAATTTCAATGAGAGGCTTGGTATCTCAGAGGAACGCGTCCGTGATTAAGAGTACGCGATCCACGAGTACCTGTCCACTATCCAAGATCTCCGAGTGGATGCCAGTCGACACGCTGCAGAGGCTGAGGCTACCTCTCAGGCGGCCACTCAGCGTGAGCAGGATATCCAAGGGCAACTCCGTGGTACCCGCCCGGAACTTGTTGATGCCAAGAATGCTTATTCCGACATCGACTTGAGTGTGTTCAAGGGTGCGGTGAGGACCAAGCGTCTAGAGAAGGAGCTCGCCAACACCAGGGTCACTGCCATGCGAGTCTCATAGTAGTACATCGCCGAACGTCGCGTCAACATCTCCGGTCTTCGCAACATGGCCTCCAAGGTGGAGGTTCTCATGCCCTCCTTGGGCATCGGGGCTGCCTCCATCAACTATGCCAGTGTCGCCCGCCTTATACACTTCCCTGTTGATCTGGTGGGGAAATTGGAGCAGCTCTAGCTGGTGGTCGAGCAAGCGGTGAAGAATGCGGGGATGGTTGCGGCTGCCACAACAGCGAGTACATTTCTCCCATGAATTCATCACCTTGCGCCCAGTTTCCCCTTTGACTATCTCTTCGATGAATACAAGGATGACGACGACCGTGAAGCCGTTGTGGCCTTCGCCGCCCCATATGTCGAGGACCTTCTTCAAATGCTTAGGCTTGACTGAAGCTGATGCCCCTTTTGTATTTAGCTTTCCTGCATATTAAACTCGTATTGTAATATCTTGTTTCCTGCAAAGTACTTAATTTGTTTGAGCTGTGTCAGCAGAGAAGGTATTGGATAGCATTTTTTGTACATATCTAGTTGCCTTTTGGAACTTAAGTGAGTTGCTTGGGTTCATGTGACATAGTGGCTTTGTGTCTCCAGGGTGCGCCTTTTGAGCACATGCATACCAGTTCGCTCAGTGCCGGTACGGATCCTGCCACGCTCTGTCACGGGGTACCATGCCATGCATATGCCACTTCACCCTCAGGGTAGGCTGGTTAAATGCACGATGCCTTAGTCCTATCCCAAGTGCTCAATCATGAGAACCACACCGCCCATCAGTGTCCTTTTGACACTCCAGCCATCACATTTTTCCACACAACCCCTTGAGCCCAAACACATTTTAGTTTTAAGGAAAGAATTTTAAGTCATAAATTTAGCGTTTTCCGCTGCCGTAGGGTATCTTTCCTTAACTCCCGTCAGCGCCGCCAAGGCGTTCCCGAGACGCCATTTGCTTTGCCCTAACTCTGGCCAACACACGTCAGTTACTTGTTAATCAAATAGAGAAAAATGAGCAACTAAAGTGTAACCCAGCTGGGTCACCCCTCTGGCCCTTTTCCTCCCTAGCATGGAGGTGTCCCTTCCCCTGTGTGCAGGAATTCATGCCTCTGTATTTCCCCATGCCTGGAGCAAATCCAGCATATCATGTTTATTCTCCCAGAGCGGATCTTAGGCTCTTTCACTTTTGATAACTCAATCGACAGTTTTGCTTTGCACACAGGAGTAGTAGGGACGGATCCATGCCTTCGCCAGGCTTCGGGTCAGAAGGCTTCTCCGGCCTTTTAGCCAAAGTCGTTTTATCCTTCAAGCGGGGCTTGTCGGCCCCTTTAATATTGTTTAGCGGTTTACATCCGGGACTGGCCCAGAGACACTTCCATGTTCATTCCTCAGAGGACGCCTGGCCCTCCCCACACAAGCGACGAGCCCATCGGCATGTGAAAAAGAGTGCAAGTTGATCATCATACCAGCGATTTCCTTACTTACTCTTCCCTGATAGTTCCAGGGTTCCCGTGCTGTTCCCGAGGATAGTCGGTCAGCGGCTGGAGGCAGGTAGTTGTTGGCCCCCAAAGGGTGAAGGTCGTGCCTATAGCTTGCTGACGCAGCTGCAACAGGTAACCTCGAACGAGCACCTCGTTCGCCGCGGCGGAATCGCCCTAGCGCCCTTCAGCGCATATGTGCGCAGGGTTAGCAGATGATCACACAAAAATGTGGTCTTGCTCCGCAGGCCTCGGGGCTCCGGCCTCCAAGTGCCTTGTGGTGTGGTTGTCGGTTCTTCCACCATCGCGGGGTCCAACAGCCCCCGTCCGAGGGGCAGGGTTTTGCATGGGCCATGCGGTGGTGGTGGGAGTGCTCTTCGCCCCATGTCTCGGCCCCAGGTTGGACTGGGAACAAGCACAGGAAGACTCCTGATGTATCCTGACGAACTCTAGCTGCGCGTCGAGGTTGTCCCTCCACGCGGCGTAGTCTATTGTCCCAGGAACCGGTGGGTGCCGATCTGTTGCGCGGGCAGCAACGATTTCTTCCCCCCAAGGTTTGATTCTGAGAGTGCAAGCTAGGGTGCGGTTAGTCCTAGTGCAAGATGGGGTCGCCGTGCGCTGGGATGACACTCGATGCTCCAGTGCAGGGTCGGCTCCTCCGGCCCGGTCGGTGCGGCCCCTTCTGGCAAATGCCCCCCACCAGCGGTGTCTCCTACGCCATCGGGGAGAGCAACTCCACCGGTGGTGCCTCCTGCATCGTTGTGGAACATGTCATCGGGTGTGACGCCTCCTATGTTGCCTGCCAGGGGTACTTCTTGGGCAACTACGCCTCCGCTAGCATGCTTGCCTTGTTCAGCCGCGGGATGCAGTTGAGGTTGCGGTGGCGCAATCGTGCTTGGTCCTGAACACAGGTCAGCGTTTGTGGTAGTGTTCACGCGCCGTGCATGAGGCTCGGCTCCCAAGCCCCCAGTCGTGGGAGGGACGTGTGAGAGAATCTGTCCAGCGGGTGTGTCCATCGTGGCAGGGCCAGTCCGGGTGCCAGGAGCTCTCCTTGGCGCCATGGATGGCGATGGCGCAGTTGATGTTGAAGACAAAGATTAAACGGACGTCGATGACGATGATGAAGCTCATGAAGCTGTTGACGCTGAGGCTGATTGTCAAAGCCGAAAACGCAAGTGCCCCCCTTCCTGGCATGCCAGATGTCACGTCTCGCCAACGCGGACATCAGGTATGTCGGACACCCCCTATTTGTTTGGTAGTGGGCACGAAGGCGTTCCGGCCTCAACTTCGTCGTAGAAACCTGCCGATACGGGCACAAAGCATACACACATCACACACGGTCATTTTTTACCTAGGTTCGGGCTGCCCTTTGGCTAAAAACCCTATGTCCTGCTTTGATGGATTATCTGGAGTGGATATATGTACAAGATGATGATCTCGGTGGTGCTAGGGAGCAGCTTTCTCTCTAGGTTCTACACTTCCCGGGCTTCATCTTCCTTACTCCCCTCACTTTTCCCTCTCTCCTTCCTCTCCGGCGTGGAGGTGGATCTCATCTCTCTCCCTTACAACAACTCTTGGTGTGTACTGATACGTCGTAAACGTATATATAATTTTTGATGTTACATGATTGTTTAGTATCAACTTTGCTTTACTTTGTCTACAGTTTGAGGTATTTTTAGACGTTTTTCGGAACTAACCTATTAACAAGATGTCACAGTGCCAGTTGCTTGTTTTCTGCTGTTTTTGGTTTCAGAAAAGCTAGTAAATAAATATTCACGGAATTGGATGGGACAAACACCAAAGACAATATTTCACCGAGGAGAACACGGAATCCAGAGGAGAGATGGAGGGGCGACCCAGGGTGGCCACACACCCCAGGCGTGAGCCCACCCTAGGTCGCACCTGGACAGGGTGTGGGCCCCCTGGCCGCCCTCCTGCCTTGCCTCTTCGCCTATAAGAACCCCTCGATACCAAAACCCTAAGTACCCGATCACTCTCCACGAAACAGTCCGTAGCCACCTGTAGGGTTCGCAGCATAGAAAACAAAAAATTTCCTACGATGTGAACTATGTACCAAGATCTATCTATTAGATACAAACAATGGGCGGATGTATATCCGTAGAGAACATACCCTTGAAGACCGACAAAGCTTAACGAGTTCAACTCGTGGTTGATGTAGACGATCTCTTGCCGATCTCAAGATCGAGAGGAAGTCCTAGCGCCACAAATCAGCAGCGCATCCGTGCTCGCACACACGTTCGGGGCACCGAGCAACCTCCGCCTCCTCGCTCCAGCGATGCAGCGGAAGCACAACTCTTTCTTGCCGAATAGCCACCGGGAACATGTATCTCGCTAGTCTGAGACCATGGGGGATAAATTCTAGAGGGGGGAGAGATCCTTCACGAGGAGGTGTGAGAGACAAGTGAGAGGAGGGGCTCCTTTTATAGGAGGAGGGGGGACCCCAAGGGGGTGGCCGGCGCATGGGGGCTGCCCCTTGCCCTCCCCTCTTCATGTGGGTGGACACTCCACTCACAAAAGTCCTTTAAATTCCCTCCACTCAAAATTCCACTCAAATTCCCATTAAATTTCCACCAAATTTAATGCAAACTCTCATTAAATAAAACTCTTTTATTTTTATTCAGAATTTTGTCAATTACTTTAATGACAAACATTCACAAATAACCCCTTGCTAGAATTTCCATTTCACATGCATAACCACTTTATGCAATTTCACCCGAAAACCTGTTTCGGTATCTAGTGAAATAAATTCCTGCGCTTGTTCATTCTTTCGGCATGAAACTTTTGCTCCAATTGGATGTCGGTGTCTCTTAAGTGTGTCACCCTACGGTTCATGAATAATGCGGACATGATCGAGACCCCTCTCGGATCAATAATCAGAAGCGGGATCTGGAGACCCATACTGACTCCCACACATTCAACGATGACTTTCTTGTGATCGTCGGAACCTTTTACGCTAGTATATTAATCCCTTTGTTTCACGATATATTACATGTCCGATATTCGATCATCGGTATCTCCATACCTAGTTTTATCTCGTTACCGACATGCACTCTTTTCTCGTTCCCGTGATATAACATTCTAGTGATCAAATCACTTGCTTGCAAGCTAATCAATGTGATATCACCGAGAGGGCCCAGAGTATATCTATCTGTCATCGGGATGAACAAATTCCACTCTCGATCCATGAGCCTCAACATAACACTTTATTAGTTCTGAATCCATATTTATAATCACCCTGTTACGGTGTGACGTTTGATGTTATCAAGAAACTCTTCCGGTGTTAGTGATTGACATGATCTGATGGTCTAAGGATTAGGATCACTTCGTAAGTTGTTATAGCAATATAAACTCAATGACTTTGATCGTAATGCTATACTTCGGATGAATGTTCATCACACCATTACACTAATGTTGTGATCCCGTTATTAACAACATCCAATGTCCATGATCAGGAAACCTTGATCATCTTGTTAATCAACGAGCTAGTTTATGAGAGAGGCATAACTAGGAACTTTCTGTTTGTTTATTAAACAGACATGTATTAATGTTTCCGTATTAATACAATTATAGCATGCAAAATAAACATCTATCATATACTTGGAATACACATAATAAACACTTTATTATTGCCTCTCAGGGCATATTCCCTTCAGTCTCCCACTTGCACTAGAGACAATAATCTAGTTACATAGTGATAAATCTAACACCCATTGAGTTCTGGTATTGATCATGTTTTGCTCTAGGGAGAGTTTTAGTCAACGGATCTGCTACATTGAGATCCGTATTTACTTTACAAATCTTTATATCTCCATCCTTGACATGCTCGTGGATGGAGTGAAACCGGCGCTTAATATGCTTGGAATGCTTGTGAGACCTTGGCTCTTTGGCATTGTCAATGGCACCATTGTTGTCACAATAGATCACCATTGGGTCCAACGTGTTTGCAACCACTCCTAGTTCGGATATGAACTCCTTCATCCAAACTGCTTCCTGAGCCGCTTCTGAAGCAGCAACATATTCGGCCTCCGTTGTTGATCCCGCTACCACAGGTTGTTTGGAGCTCCTCCAACTAACCGCTCCGCCATTCATGAAAAATACGTATCCGGATTGAGACTTATAGTCATCCGGATCAGTGTCAAAGCTAGCATCAACATAACACTTAGCGACGAGCTCTTCTTCACCTCCGTATACAAGAAACATATCCTTAGTTCTTCGTAAGTACTTAAGGATATTCTTGACCGCTATCCAGTGTTCCGAACCTGGATCTGATTGGTACCTACTAGTCAAACTAATAGCATGTGCCACATCTGGTCTTGTACATAGCATGGCGTACATTATAGAGCCTATGGCTGGATCATAGGGGACTTTGTCCATTATCTCTCTTTCTTCCGCCGAAGCCGGACTTTGAGTCTTACTCAATGTCTTGCCTTGCAACATAGGTAAGAACCCCTTCTTACTTCCGTCCATTTTAAACTTCTTTAAAATCTTATCAAGGTATGTACTTTGCGATAGCCCTATTAGGCGCCTAGATCTATCTCTATAGATCTTTATGCCTAATATGTATGACGCTTCACCTAGGTCCTTCATTGAAAATTTGTTGTTTAGATAACTTTTAACACTGTTTAAAAGATCTATATCATTTCCGATCAATAATATGTCATCCACATATAATATCAGTAATGCCACATTGCTCCCACTCACTTTCTTGTAAATACAAGCTTCTCCATAAGTTTGGACAAATCCAAACTCTTTGATCACCTCATCAAAGCGGAGATTCCAACTTCATGATGCTTGCTTCAATCCATAGATGGATCGCTGAAGCTTGCACACCTTGTTAGCATCCTTAGGATTGACAAAACCCTTTGGTTGTATCATATACAACTCTTCTTCAATATTACCATTGCGAAACGCGGTTTTGACATCCATCTGCCATATCTCATAATCGAAATATGCAGCAATTGCTAACATAATCCTAACTGACTTTAGCATCGCTACGGGAGAGAATGTCTCATCGTAGTCAACTCCTTGAATTTGTCGAAACCCCTTTGCGACAAGTCGAGCTTTATAGACGGTCACATTACCATCAGCATCAGTTTTCCTTTTGAAAATTCATTTGTTCTCCACGACCTTTCGGTCATGAGGTAATTCCACCAAGTTCCAAACTTGATTTTCATACATGGATTCCATCTCGGATTTCATGGATTCTAACCATTTGTTGGAATCCGGGCTCATCATCGCTTCTTCATACGTCGCAGGGTCATCATTTTCATCAACCATGAAATTCATGACAGGATTTCCGTACAGCTCGGGAGCTGCACGCGTCCTGCTTGACATGCGAGGTTCGGTAGTACTCTCTTTCGGAGTTTCATGATCATTATCATTAGTTCCCTCTTCAACAGGTGGAGCCAACTCCGGAACAACTTCCGGCGCTGCGCTACTTGCCATACTTTGAAGAGAAGGTTCAATAACCTCTTCGAGTTCTACCTTCCGACTACTCACACCTTTCGCGAGAAACTCTTTCTCTAGAAAGGATCCATTCTTGGCAAAAAACCTTGCCCTCGGATCTGTGATAGAAGGAATACCCAATAGTTTCCTTAGGGTATCCTATGAAGACGCATTTTTCCGCTTTGGGTTCGAGTTTATCCGGTTGAAGTTTATTCACATAAACATCGCATCCCCAAACTTTAAGAAAAGACAGCTTAGGTTTGTTCCCAAACCACAATTCATACGGTGTCTTTTCAACGGATTTAGATGGTGCCCGATTTAAAGTGAATGCGGCAGTTTCTAGTGCATAACCCCAAAATGACAACGGCAAGTCCGTCAGAGACATCATAGATCGAACCATATCTAATAAAGTACGATTACGACGTTCCGACACACCATTTCGCTGTGGTGTTCCGGCAGGCGTGAGTTGTGAAACAATTCCACACTCTTTCATGTGAGTGCTAAACTCGTAACTTAGATACTCACCTTCACAGTCGGACCGTAGAAATTTGATCTTTCTATTATGATGATTTTCCACTTCATTCTGAAATTCCTTGAACTTTTCAAAGGTTTCAGATTTGTGTTTCATCAAGTAGATATAACCGTATCTACCCAAATCATCCGTGAAAGTAACAAAATAACGATATCCGCCTCGCGCCGACACACTCATTGGACCACATACATCAGAATGTATGATTTCCAATAAATCTGTCGCCCGTTCCATTGAACCGGAAAACGGCGTTCTAGTCATCTTGCCCATAAGGCATGGCTCACATGTATCAAATGATTCAAAATCAAGTGATTCCAAAAGTCCATCCGAATGGAGCTTCTTTATGCGTTTAACGCCAATATGACCTAGACGGCAGTGCCACATATATGCGGATATATCATCATTAAGTTTAATCCTTTTAGCATCAACATTATGAATATGTGTAACATTATCATCGAGATCTAATAGAAATAAACCATTCATCATTGGTGCATGACCATAAAAGATTTCATTCATATAAATGGAACAACCATTGTTCTCGGATTTAAATGAATAACCACTTCGCATCAAACACGATCCAGATACAATGTTCATGCTCAGTGCAGGCACCAGATAACAATTATTCAAGTTTATAACTAATCCCGGCGGCAAGTGGAGAGGCATCGTTCCGACAGCGATAACATCAACGCTTTATCCATTGCCGACACACATCTTGACCTCACCCCTTGCTAGCGGTCGCTTGTTCCGCAGCCCCTGATTCGAGTTACAAATATTAGCAACTGAACCGGTATCAAATACCCAGGTGCTACTGCGAGCACTAGTCAAGTACACATCAATAACATGTATATCATATATACCTTTGTTTGACTTGCCGGCCTTCTTGTCTGCCAGATACTTGGGGCAGTTGCGCTTCCAGTGGCCAGTCCCCTTACAATAGTAGCACCCGGCATCAGACTTAGGTCCAACTCGGGGTTTCTTATCAGGCACGGCAACAGGCTTGCCGCCCTTACTACCCTTCCGTTTTCCCTTCTTGTCTTTCTTGAAACTAGTGTTCCTATTGATCATCAACACTTGATGTTCCTTTTTGATCTCCACTTCTGCAGTTTTAAGCATTTACAGAAGCTCGAGGAGAGACTTCTTCATGCCTTGCATATTATAGTTCATCACAAAGCTCTTATAGCTAGGTGGCAGAGACTGCAGAACATGATGGATGCCTAAGTCAATGGGAATCGTTATTCCCAAGGACACAAGCTTATCGGCGTAACCCGACATCTTGAGTACATGCTCACTAACGGAGTTGTGCTCTTCCATCATGCAGCTAAAGAACTTTTCTGAAGTGTTGTAGCTCTCTACAGCAGCATGTGTGTCGAAAATCATTTTCAACTCACCCATTGTATCAAATGCATTGCCGTTTTCGAAACGCTTTCGAAGTTCCGGCTCTAGCCCATACAATATGCCGCAATGAACTAAGTTGTGGTCCCACTAACGAGTCCGATAGACATTCTTCTCCTCGTCAGGGGCATCCTCTAAAGGTGGGGGGCCTAACGGCGCTTCTAGCACGTATTGCTTTTGTGCAGCAGAGAGGAGAATCCTCAAATTCATGGCCCATTAAGTAAAGTTGCTACCGTTCGTTGCTAGTTTCTCTTTCTCCATGAACACATTGAAATTAAAAGCAGGTGGTGCCATCTACAACAGAATTTGTAAAGTTTAGACTAAGTGTATGATAGATTGAGTTCAACTAATCCATATTACGAATGAACTCCCACTCAAAAACGACATCCCTCGTGCCTTTTTGGTGATTACATGAACCAAATCCACTATACCAAGTCCGGTCATCACGTGAGTCGGTATAGCTTCAAAGGCGAGCATCAAATGGGAATCATATCAACTATATGACTCATGCTTAACCTTTCGGTCCGTGTTCCGAGGCCATGTCTGTACATGCTAGGCTCGCCAAGTTAGAACCTTAGTATTCGCGTGTGTAACTGTTTTACACCCGAAATATGGTCGTGGATCCAAGAACACCCGATCATCACGTGTTGTCTTGGAGCGACGAAACATAATCGGTGCATACTAAAGGAAGAACACATTCTTATCTTGATATTTAAATGAGGTATCATCTTATTATGCTAACAAAGCGCTAAACAAGCAATATAAGATGCTATCAAACATCACATGTTTATTAGTGAAATGATATGGTTCCCGCATATGATCTCTATCATGTGCACCGTGGTATGATCACTATCATACCTATATGTGTAAATCCATGGTCTATGGAGTTTACACGCTATGTGTGTTGTAAGAGTATCATCTCATACTTCTACTTACAACACTACCATATCATAACACTAGCCCAGCAACAATCTAAACTAGACGCCTCTAATTTATCCATTGCAAGTTTTACGTGGCTTAGGGCTTTCGAGATAGAACCGTTCTTACCTACGAACATGAACCACAACGAGGATAACCAAATTGTTGACAACTCGTTTGCAAAATAGATATTGACTATAGTAGGAGAGACAGACACCCGCTAGCCACTTATGCAAACTAGTTGCATTTCAAGTGTGGAACAGGTCTCATGTGCAAGGACATGTAAAGTTTGTCCGGGCCGCTTCATCCCACTATGCCACCAATATCCAAAATTACAACAAAGGAGCAACAACATGATCATCATCGCCCACATACTCATATGTGTACTACCCGTGTAAAGCATATACGCATAGATCCGGCTCTGATACCACTGTAGGGTTCGCAGCATAGAAAACAAAAAAATTCCTACGATGTGAACTATGTACCAAGATCTATCTATTAGATACAAACAACGGGCGGATGTATATCCGTAGAGAACATACCCTTGAAGACCGACAAAGCTTAACGAGTTCAACTCGTGGTTGATGTAGACGATCTCTTGCCGATCTCAAGATCGAGAGGAAGTCCTAGCGCCACAAATCAGCAGCGCATCCGTGCTCGCACACACGTTCGAGGCACCGAGCAACCTCCGCCTCCTCGCTCTAGCGATGCAGCGGAAGCACAACTCTTTCTTGCCAAATAGCCACCGGGAACATGTATCTCGCTAGTCCGAGACCATGGGGGATAAATTCTAGAGGGGGAGAGAGATCCTTCACGAGGAGGTGTGAGAGACAAGTGAGAGGAGGGGCTCCTTTTATAGGAGGAGGGGGAACCCCAAGGGGGTGGCCGGCGCATGGGGGCTGCCCCCTTGCCCTCCCCTCTTCATGTGGGTGGACACTCCACTCACAAAAGTCCTTTAAATTCAATCCACTCAAAAGTCCACTCAAATTCCCATTAAATTTCCACCAAATTTAATGCAAACTCTCATTAAATAAAACTCTTTTATTTTTATTCAGAATTTTGTCAATTACTTTAATGACAAACATTTACAAATAACCCCTTGCTAGAATTTCCATTTCACATGCATAACCACTTTATGCAATTTCACCCGAAAACCTGTTTCGGTATCTAGTGAAATAAATTTCTGCGCTTGTTCATTCTTTCGGCATGAAACTTTTGCTCCAATTGGATGTCGGTGTCTCTTAAGTGTGTCACCCTACGGTTCGTGAATAATGCGGACATGATCGAGACCCCTCTCAGATCAATAATCAGAAGCGGGATCTGGAGACCCATACTGACTCCCACACATTCAACGATGACTTTCTTGTGATCGTCGGAACCTTTTACGCTAGTATCTTAATCCCTTTGTTTCACGATATATTACATGTCCGAGATTCGATCATCGGTATCTCCATACCTAGTTTGATCTCGTTACCGACATGCACTCTTTTCTCGTTCCCGTGATATAACATTCTAGTGATCAAATCACTTGCTTGCAAGCTAATCAATGTGATATCACCGAGAGGGCCCAGACTATATCTATCTGTCATCGGGATGAACAAATTCCACTCTCGATCCATGAGCCTCAACATAACACCTTATTAGTTCTGAATCCATCTTTATAATCACCCTGTTATGGTGTGACGTTTGATGTTATCAAGAAACTCTTCTGGTGTTAGTGATTGACATGATCTCATGGTCTAAGGATTAGGATCACTTCGTAAGTTGTTATAGCAATATAAACTCAATGACTTTGATCGTAATGCTATACTTCGGATGAATGTTCATCACACCATTACACTAATGTTGTGATCCCGTTATTAACAACATCCAATGTCCATGATCAGGAAACCTTGATCATCTTGTTAATCAACGAGCTAGTTTATGAGAGAGGCATAACTAGGAACTTTCTGTTTGTTTATTAAACAGACATGTATTAATGTTTGCGTATTAATACAATTATAGCATGCAAAATAAACATCTATCATATACTTGGAATACACATAATAAACACTTTATTATTGCCTCTCAGGGCATATTCCCTTCACCACCGCCACCATCGTCCCAAGATCGGGGGATCTAAAGCTCTTCCCAGCACCCTGCCGGAGGGGAGAGATCATCCTGGAGGCCTTCTTCATCACCATGCCAACCTCCGGTATGATGCGTGAGTAGTTCCATCTTGTACTATGGGTCCATACAGTAGCTAGATCGTTGTTTCTCTTCCTTTGTGCTATCATGTTTAGATCTTGTGAGCTCTGTTCATGATCAAGATCATCTATTTGTAATCATACATGTTGTGTTTGAGAGGATCCGATGGATACTGAGATTACTATTGTCAGATTGATTATTGATTTTATCATGTCTTATTGATTATTGATTCTATCATGTCTGTGTTGTTTGAGATCTTGCATGCTCTCCGTTTCTAGTAGCTATATTGGCCAAGTAGATGCTAGTGACTCCAAGAGGGAGTATTTGCTCGATAGTGGGTTCATGCCTCTATTGAATCTGGGGAAGTGACAGAAATCTCTAAGGTTATAGATGTGCTGTTGCCAGTAGGGAGAAAACAACGATCATTTGTTCATGGAACAATTGTATTGTTTACTTTTCACTCATTGTTTAAAGCAGGTATCCGTTGCTTGCAACTTAATACTGGAGGGGGTTCGAATGATAACCTTAAGGTGGATTACTAGGCATAGATGCAGTTGGATGGCGGTCTATGTATATTGTTGTAATGCCCAATCAAATCTCATAAGATCATGAATGACTACTATTGCATTGTTATGCCTTGCTATGTCCTGCCAATTGCCCCACTGTAATTTTTTTACCCAGCATGGTATGTTATCTATCTTAAGGAGAACACCTCTAGTGAACTGTGGACCCCGGTCCAATCTTTACCATTCATACATCATTTACTGTTACTGTTTACTTTCTGCAAGCAACCATTACTTTCCACACCATATGTTTAATCTTTTGTTTTCAGCAAACCAGTGAGATTGACAACCTCACTGTAAGTTGGGGCAAAGTCTTGAGTTTGTGTTGTGCAGGATTCCAAGTTGCTATCAACACCTTTGAGTTGTTTCCTTCCTCCTACTGGTTTGATAACCTTGGTTTCATAACTGATGAAAAACTTATTTTTGTGCTCATCATACCTTACTCTTGGGGTTTCCCAACGAAGCTCTATAGTGATCTGAGCTCATCGAGACATTTTTTGGCGCCGTTGCCCGGGAGTAAGGGCAGCTTCACAAGGGGAGTCTTTCACAACCAATATATTTAGTTTGTTTTTGTTTTTCTTTGTTTTTCTTGCTTCCTTTTATCAAAAATTACAAAAAAATAGTTTCCTTTGTTTTCCTTTCTCTTATCAAAAACACAAAAAAATTAGTTCCTACTCTAGTTGTTGTTGCTGTTGGCTTGCTCCACTTTTGAAAAAATGAATTCTGCTGAGAACACCAAGTTGTGTGACTTCACTAGCACCAACAACAATGATTTCCTGAGTACACCTATTGCTCCACCTGCTCCTGATGCTACCTTTTATGAAATTAAACCTGCTTTGTTGAATCTTGTTATGAAAGAGCAATTTGCTGGTGTTAGTTCTGATGATGCTACTGCCCACCTTAATAACTTTCCCTTCTCCTTCAGAGGAAAAGCTAAGGAATGGTCTATCTTTGACTAGAAATAGTATTGATTCTTGGAGTAAATGCAAAGATGCTTTTATTGGAAAATTATATCCTCCTGCTAAGATTATATCTATGAGAAGTGAAATAATGAAATTTAAACAACTTGATAATGAACATGTTGCTCAAGCTTGGGAAAGAATGAAATATTTGGTAAAGAATTGTCCCACTCATGGACTAACTGCTTGGATGATTATCCAAAAAAAATATGCAGGGTTAAACTTCTCTTCAAGAAATCTGTTGGATTATGCTTCTGGAGGTACCTTTATGATCATTACTTTGGGTGTTGCAACAAAGATCCTTGATAATATGATGGTTAATTATTCTGAATGGCACACTGAGAGAGCTCCACATGGTAAGAAGGTAAATTCTGTTGAAGAAACCTCCTCCTTGAGTGACAAGATTGATGTTATTATGGCTATGCTTCTTAATGGAAAAACTCATATTGATCCAAATAATGTTCCTTTAGCTTCTTTGGTTGCTCAAGAAGAGCAAGTTGATGTGAACTTCATTAGAAACAAAAATTTCAACAACAATGCCTATAGAAATTATTTTGGTAATAATAATTATAGGCCATATCCTCCTAATGGTAATACTTATGGAAATTCCTACAACAACAACAACAACAACAATAGAAGTGCTCCCTCTGAACTTTAAGTCATGCTTAAAGACTTTATTAGTAAACAAACCACTTTCAACAAGATTGTTGAAGAAAAGCTTTTGAATGTTGAGAAAAAAAATTCATCTTTGTCTGAAGCACAATCCTCTTTGATAAATAAGATGGCTGCTAAACCTGAAACCTTGGAAAGTACCTTTGCTGCTACTCATGCCATACAAGTAACTATTGATGAAAATGTTAGACTGTTAGCTAAATTGCATGCTAAGTGGGAAAGAGAAGAATAAATTGCTAGAAACAATAGTATTTTTACTATTACTACCACCAATGTTGATGCTACCAAACCACAAGAAGTCCCCATTCCTCCTACAACAATGCCTAAGTCTACTACTTGTGATTCTAAGTTTGATTTTGATCTAGATGGTTGCAATATTTCTGAAGTGATTATGTTCCTACAAAAGCTTGCTAGAAGTCCTAATGCTAGTGCTATGAATATGGCTTTCACCAAACACATTACAGATGCTCTCATTAAAATTAAGGAAGAAAAATTGAAACACAAAGCTAATATTCCTAGGAAAGTAGAAGATAGTTGGGAACCTATAATTAATATGCAAGTGAATGACTTTGATCTCAAAGCTTCATGCGACCTTGGTTCTAGTGTCTCTATTATTCCTAGAAAGATTTATGAAATGCTTGATTTGACACCTTTGGAAGATTGCTATTTAGATGTCCCACTTAATGATAATGTGATGACCCACAAGTATAGGGGATCGTAACAGTCTTCGAGGGTAGTATTACCCAATTTATTGATTTGACACAAGGGGAGCCAAAGAATACTTATAAGCCTTAACAACTGAGTTGTCAATTCAGCTGCACCTGGAAATAGTCTTCCTCACAGTAGTTTATCAGTAGCAATAGTTTTGTAGTAGCAATAGCAAAGTAACAGTAGCAGTAAAACAAAGGCATTAGTAACAATAGTAGAAAACAGTAGGTATGAGTGCGGTAGTCATAGGGATGGATGGACGGGCATTGCATGGACAAGACTATTCATATAACTTCAAGATCTAGGGCATTTGCAAATAAATAAGATAAAGCATCCAAGTACTAAACAATCATAGGCATGTGTTCCATATATAGTCATATGTGCTCGCAATGAGAACTTGCACATCTTTTGTCCTGCCAGCTCGTTGCAGCGGGGCCTCAAGGGAATCTACTGGCAATTAAGGTACTCCTTTTAATAGAGAATCGGAGCAAAGCATTAACACTCCATGAACACATGTGATCCTCATATCATAGCCATCCCCTCCGGTTATCCCAATTTCTGTCACTTCGGGGCCTTTGGATCCGGACAATGATATGTGTACACAACTTGTAGATAAGATCACAAACAATACTATCATCATGAATAAATAATAAGTTCAGATCTAAGATCATGGCATTCAGGTCCTAGGGACAAGCATTAAGCATAACAAGTTGCAACAAAGTCAAATAGCACTAATAGAGATACTAGGCACCATGCCCTAACAATCTTATTCGATTACATGATAGAACTCATTCAGTCCCTACCATCCTCATAGCCTACAGCGGGGGATTACTCACTCATGGATGGGGGAAACATGGATGGTTGATGGAGACGCATCGGTGATGATGATGGCGATGATCCCCTACAAATTCCCCGTCCTGGCAGGGTGCCGGAACGGATTTCCTGGTTCTGAATCACGGTTTCTGGTGGTGGTGGCGCAGCGGAACACTTTCTAGAAAAACATCGAACCCCCCGGAGTTTTTAGGTTAGGAGGCTTCTTATAGGCGAAGAGGAAGGCCGAGGGGGTGCCCGAGGCGGCCACACGCCCCTAGGCGCAGCCAGGGGGTGTGGGCCCCTCGGAGCCCCACTCTGGCTCGTCTTCTGGCTCCGTGAGTCTTCTGGTGAAATAGGATTTTTGGCATGTTTTCCGGGATTTTTCTTGATAGTTGATTTTCTGCACAAAGACTAGACACCAAAGCAATTCTGCTGAAAACAGCATCAGTCTGTGTTAGTTGTATCCAAATCACACAAGTTTAGAGGAGAAACAATAGCAAAAGTGTTCGGGAAAGTAGATAAGTTTTGGACGTATCAACTCCCCCAAGCTTAGCTTATTGCTTGTCCTTAAGCAATTCAGTTGAAAACTGGGTGCGATAAAAGAACTTTCACGAACTCATTTGCTTCATATGATGTAACTATTCTCAGCACATGAGTAGATACTTAGACAATTCATAATAAGGAGTATGCAACTAAGTCTACTTAATAGTCATTGCAAGCTATGAAGAGATTCCAACTCAAAAATAATAAGTAGCATGAAACATAAACATAAGCAACATTGCAATGCTCATAAAAGGTATGATAGAGCGGTATCTCGCTTGCCTTTGATGGTGGAGCAAACATAAATGCCAAGGCACGTCTGAAGTTCAAGTGAAGACTAGAAGTAAAGATATCAAATATACAAGCATCAAAGTCATGACATAATTAACCAAGATTTGAGACAAGCACATTACACTAAGAATGATAACTATGCTCTCAAGAAAGTGCTCATAGAATAAGTGGTGACTCAACAAGGACGTGAAAAGGTTTTTAAAAGTTTGAAAGGCTTCCAAATGTTCAAAGTATGGTACCCCTTGCACATGATACAGGAGCTATCCCATATCAAAATGACAAGGCAAGCAAACAATAAGCATCTCAGCAATCTCTTATTTACCATGGGAAAATGGTGCTTTTCTCTCTCTTTCCTCTTTTTCTATGTCTCTTATATATATAAGAAGAAAGCTTCATAGATTGCTCACTATGGTGATGCTGCAAGTTTCCACCATGATTAGGCATGGCTTAGGCTAGCGGCCCAGGTGTTTATCTAACACACATACATAACTCCATTGACTTACAAGCTCCCCTTTTCACACCGACGACATCCATAAACAAAAGAGCATGATATCAACTGGGTAGATATTTACAGGTGTTGAAAGCGTTCCTCGTGACAGCACGGTTCTGCTAACTCCCAGCCTATAATTTTCAAGCATATAACTTTCAAGGACAGTCACAATGGTTCAGGTTTATTAAGTGCAAGAAATAAAGTGTGCCATCAAGTTCGTGAGAGCTTTACCAACTAACTTTCTCATAACAAGCAAACATTTTATTTGGAAGAAAACAAGGCATAATGAATATGCACAAAATAGCAAATGATGCTAGTAGGTAGGTATGGTGGACACTTTTGACAATATTGGTTTTGGGGAGTTGGAAACATGAGTAGAGCCCATACTCAGTGCAAGTGAAGGCTAGCAATAGAAAGGGAGCGACCAACGAGAGAGCAATAACTGTCATAATCATGCTTGCAACAAAACATGACTAATTATGGCATAAAAGTGATACAAGAACTCTGAGGCAAAATAAATCATCGAGGCTTAACTGACTTTGGTTCAGTCATATGCATGCGTGAGCATGTGCCAAGTCGATTCAAATAAAACATTCAGAGGAGGATACCACAATGTCATACCTAGATATGAATAAAACAATGCAAGAAAACATTCATATGACATTCTACAAACTATTAGCAAGCTGGAGCTAATCACAAGAGAGCAAGAACTACTAAGCATCCATAAATAACCTACACCTTACATGAACAGACTAAGCATGCCTACAATGATGAGTATATGTACAAAAATGAAAACAAATAGAGTTCATTACCAGCCTCTTACCACACCTCGAGTTGTCATAAATCTTCATTATTGCTCTTCACTTGTCTGGCTTGAATAATAACATGAAACCAAACTCCACTGAGGACCGCTGAACCGTGCAAATAAATTCACAAAACCAAAGAAGAACTGCAAATATTTTTAGTGTTTTCGATTTTTAAAGCAAGCACACAAAGCAAAAACAAACAAAGCAAAATCTTTTTGGATTTTTCTTAAGGCAAACCAAAGCTAAAAGGCAAAGAAACAAACCAAGAGAAACAACGAAAATATTTTTGGTCTTTTTGTGTTTTGGAAATAAGAAACAAAAACCAAAAAGAAAGCGAAACATGGATATACAAAGAACCGACGAAACATGATATATAGATGAGTGTGATATCGGTATACCCCGCCCCCCAAGCTTAGGATTTTGGCCTATGTGGGGCTCAATCCCATCTTTACCAAGAAGGTGCGCCTCATACTGGTATGTGCTTGAGGACGCCCCTATGTAGTGCACAGAGTGGTCGTAAGAGGGCTCGTCCCCTGGTAGTGTCCGTGGAAGCCAAGAATGTGTAGCTGATCATCCATCTCCCCCTTGGAACGTGACCAAGGTCCGCTACAAATATTGAACAAAGTGGTTTGTGGCAATGGAATTTCCCTCTCTTCCCCGTCAGTAAACATCATCCTGTAAACCAAACTCTCAAGGGTAGATCTAGTAGTAACAAAGTGATGCGCTTTCATGGCAGCAAGATCAAGCCTCTAAGGAACCAAAATTGTATCATTTGGATCAATATAAAGTTCTAAGGCAGCAACTACACGTGCAACAATAATACCCCCATAAATGGGTCCTCTAGCAGCTAGGCGATGAGCAATGAGAGAACCAAGATTATACCTGGTTTCATTGTTGAGTGCAGAAGCTAGAAAGGCCAAATGATAGTTGGAAATATTGCTAGTGTTCTCCCTACCAAGAATACTAGTGGCAAGATAATAAGCAAAATATCTGATAGCTAGGAGTTGAATATTTCTTATCTTCCCGCACTGGGCTATGCGGTCATCATCATTAGTTATCCCGCGGTAGATCTCCAACGGTTCGGGCTTGAATCTTCTTCACCATCCCAGCCATGCCAATCCCCAAAATGTCGCAAAAATTCTTCAATGTCATGGTGATATGCCTATCATATATTTTGAATGGCACATCTGTCCTGAAAGGGTTGTTAGTGAAAGAGAAATCTCGACAAAAGTTTTGGTGAGCATAGCATATTGCTCACTCTCGTCCTCCATATAATCAGTTAGACCAACCCTCCTAACAAGAGTTAGGAAATCATTGAGAATCCTTGCAGCTTGCAAAAAGGTAAAACAAGGGAAGGTAGAAGGGTGCGCATCTCCCTTGTTGCCAAAGCGTGGCGTAATAAGATCTTCATTGTATGATGGCCTAGCTCGAGCGAATGATCTCTAAGTCCTTGTCCTCCTAGGTGCATCACTCTCAAACACTTCTCCAAAGGTGTGGTTGTCCATGACCCTTTTTCTGAAATTTTTATACAAACATCAAACCAAGTTATTTCCAAGTTGATAAATGATGAGGAACTACTATAGGAACTTGCTAGAGGGCTAAACATGCATCAAAATGAAATCTCTAAGCATATAATAAGCATGCAAGATCACACAACCTGTCACCTACAGTAGCAAAATACTCAAGATACAATCTACCAATCAAAAATCTAATTGGACAAGCAGAGGAGGCACATACTAGAGAGCAATCCCTCCAAAAATCAGCAGCAAAGATGGGTTGAGCAAGGAGATCAAAAATCAGGAGCAAGAACAACAGGAACTCGAGCTTGAGAAAGTTTTCTGATGTTTTTCGGGAGAGAGAAAGAGGTGGCTCGAAGGAGGCATCTTGGAGGGCCACATGTGGGTCCCACCCAGGCCAGGCGCGCCCTGGGGCTGGCCACGCCACCAGGGGGTGTGCTGGCCTGGTGGGTCCCCTGGGCCAATCAAGGTGCCCCTCTGCCCCTTTTTCGAGGAAAAAATTAATATGAATTTTCTGGAATTTTTCGGGAAACTTTATTTTTGGCCAATTTTCAGGTTATGAAAATTGATTTTCTCGCATAAAAAGATTTTTGAAAAGAAGCAAAAGCAAACCAAAACCAAAACTACAGAAGTTCTAAGACACTCTAACAGGCAAGCAACTAGCAAAACTAAAACTAAAAAGACAGAAGGAAAGGAGAAAAATAAAAGTGAGCAAGTATGATCATGGTGAAAGCATTGTATTTTGTCCACTAAAATCATTTTTTAACAGGGGTTAATCAAGTCTTGTTACCAAAACAATATTATATGAAACAAAACTTTGCATTTCACAAAATGATTATGTTACCTCAAACTTGATAGCAATAGTCTCAATCATAATAGTTTTAGAATTTTCTTGTGGAATGGGACAATATATTTCTCCAACTTTAATGCTCTCAATATTTTCAATTGAATTCAGGCCATGTCTCTTATCAATCTTATTTGGGAAATAGACAGTGTGCTCTTTGTCATTAATATTAAAAGTTACTTTTCCTTGATTACAATTGATGACAGCACCTACATTAGTAACAGAAGGTCTCCCAAGAATAATAGACATATTATCATCTTCAGGCATCTCAAGCATAACAAAATCAGTTAAAACCAAACAATTATGAGCCACTTGAATAGGAACATCCTCACATATACCAACAGGAATAGTAGTTAACTTATCGGCCATTTGCAAAGATATATCAGTTGATATCAACTTTTCTAGCTGGAGTCTCTTGTAGAGGGAAAAAGGCATAACACTAACTCCAGCTCCCAAATCACACAAAGCAGTTCTAACATAATTATTTTTAATAGAGCAGGGAATAGTTGGAATACCTGGATTACCAAGTTTCTTTGGAACCTTACCATTGAAGAATAATTAGCAAGCAAAGTAGAAATTTCCTCATTAGGAATCTTCCTTTTATTAGAGATAATATCCTTCATATACTTTGAATAAGCAGGCAACTTAATAGCATCAGTCAAAGGAATTTGCAAAAATAAAGGTTTCATCCACTCACAAAACTTTTTATAGTGTTCTTCCACCTTTGACTTGTGTTTCTTATTAGGAAAAGGCATAGGTTTCTGCACCCAAGGTTCTCTTTCTATACCATGTTTATTAGCAATAAAATCTTCCTTAGTGTACCTAGTGTTCTTAGTATGCTTCTCAGGTTCTTCCTCAATTTCTTCTTTATCAGGAGCATCATTTTTATCACCACTTTCAGTTTCAGCATCAGAGACAGATATACTATTAGCATCTATAGCAGGTTCAGGAGGTTCCTCAACTGTTTTATGTTTCTTTTTCTTTCTCTTATGAAGACTACCACTATTTTCAGCTTGTTGAGAATCCTGCTCAATTATTTTAGGATGTCCTTCAAGATATAAAGGATCTTGAGTGGTAGTACCACTCCTAGTTCTAATTTCATAAGCATGTTTACCTCCTGAAGAATAAACTAGCATATCTTTTTGTACCTTAGCAAGTTGATCAATTTGGGTTTGAACCATTTAGAAGTGTTTAACAAGCATTTTAACATCATTAGCAGTTCTTTCCACAATATCTTTCGACTCATTAATAGCTCTACAGTTTTCCAATACATGATTCTGAACTTGTTTATTAAAATTACCTTGTTTAACAATAAAAATGTCAAGTTCCTCTAAGCATTAATCATGAGGTTTACCATACGGAATATCACATTCATCAAAGTGTTGGATAGAGTGTACCCCAATAGTGGATGAGTGGGGAATTGGCTTACATAATTCTTCTATAGGAGGTAGATTCTCCACATCTTCAGATCTAATACCTTTATCCTTAAGACATTTCTTGGCCTGTTTCATCACTTCATTATTTAATTCAATCATTCCCCTCTTATTTGGTGTTGGTGTTGGAGTTGGTTTAGGCATAATTGGTGCAGGAGTAGTAGGCTCAGTTGTAATTGGCTCAGTTGAAGTCCAACCATCATAATTCTTGCTTACTTTAGCCATTAATTCTTCAGCTTCTGCAGGATTTCTTTTCCTGAAAATATAATGAGAAAAACTATCTAGGTATGTCCTAGAATCATCAGTTAGTCCATTATAATAAATATAAAGAAGCTCATTTTTAGGTAATGGACATCCAAGATGTGCATGAATCAAGGCACAAAACCTTGTCCATGACTCGGGCAATTTCTCTTCTTCTCCCTGCTTAAAATAAAAAAAGTTTCTGCAAAGAAGCATGTCTAGCACTAGTAGGAAAATATTTCTGAAAGAAAGTAGCAATCAAGCAATCAGGGCTATCAATGGATCTAGGAGATAATCTATTAAACCAAGCTTTAGCTTCTCCTTTGAGTGAAAAAGGGAAGATATTAGTAACAAAGTACTTGCGCATCTTAACATCATCAGATAATAAGGCACTCATAGTGGAAAGCTCATTCATATGAGCTACAACACTTTCATTTTCAGTCCCACAAAAAGGTTCTTTCTCAACAATGTGTATATAGGATAAATCAAGAGAGAAATCATAATATTTATCTTTAATGTCTATGGGAAAAGTAGCAAACTTAGCATCAGGAGACAGTTTAGGTATAATAGTGCGTCTCTCAAGGAGACTCCTGATAGCACTAGCACTGTGTGTGTTACGACATTCTTCAATAAATTCATCAGTCATTTCAATATAACCATCATTAATATGATAACTCTCTCTAGACTCAGGTGAGCTAACAGGTGTAATAGTGTCTTCACTAGGAGTTTTAGTATTTCCTAGCCTAGCAATAGTAGCATCTAGGAAAGGACCTAATGAACCACTTGCATCAAGCACAGTAGAAGTAACATCATGAGTATCAGAAGCAATTTCAGATTCAACAGTAGTAGCAGTGTGTGTAGCATGTGTATGTGGTGGTGGTGTAACAAGCTTACTTATAACAGATGGTGAATCAAGAGTAGAAGAGGTGTTTAGAATTGTACCTCTTCTTGTAGTGGATGGTAAAATAGGAAACTTTCAATCACGAGACTTACCCATGATGGATGAATAGCAGTGAACAGTAATAGATCCAAGTGAACTTACAAATAAAGCTATGCTCCCCGACAACGGCGCTAGAAAATAGTCTTGATGACCCACAAGTATAGGGGATCGCAACAGTCTTCGAGGGTAGTATTACCCAATTTATTGATTCGACACAAGGGGAGCCAAATAATACGTATAAGCCTTAACAACTGAGTTGTCAATTAAGATGCACCTGAAAATAGTCTTGCTCACAATAGTTTACCAGGAGCAACAGTTTTGTAGTAGCAATAGCAAAGTAAAAGTATAAATAGAACAAAAGCAATAGTAACAATAGTAGCAAACAGTAGGATATGAGTGCGGTAGGCATAGGGATGGATAGACGGGCATTGCATGGACAAGACTATTAATATAACTTCAAGATCTAGGGCATTTGCAAATAAATAAGATAAATCATCCAAGTACTAAACAATCATAGGCATGTGCTCCATATATAGTCATACGTGCTCGCAATGAGAACTTGCACAACATCTTTTGTCATGCCAGCCCATTGCAGCGGGGCCTCAAGGGAATCTACTGGCAATTGAGGTACTCCTTTTAATAGATAACCGGAGCAAAGCATTAACACTCCATGAACACATGTGATCCTCATATCACAGTCATCCCCTCCGGTTATCCCAATTTATGTCACTTCGGGGCCTTTGGATCCAGACAATGATATATGTACACAACCTGCAGATAATATCACAAACAATACTATCATCATGAATCAATAATAAGTTCAGATCTGAGATCATGGAACTTGGTCCCTAGTGACAAGCATTAAGCACAACAAGTTGCAACAAAGTCAAATAGCACTAATAGAGATACTAGGCACCATGCCCTAACAATCTTATTCGATTACATGATAGAACTCATCCAATCCCTACCATCCCCATAGCCTACAGCGGGGGATTACTCACTCATGGATGGTTGATGGAGAGGCGTCGGTGATGATGATGGCGATGATCCTCTCCAAATTCCCCGTCCTGGCAGGGTGCCAGAATGGAGTTTCTGGTTCCGAATCGCGGTTTCTGGTGGTGGTGGCGCAGCGGAACTCTTTCTGGAAAAACATCGACCCCCGGAGTTTTTAGGTAAGGAGGCTTCTTATAGGCGAAGAGGGAGGCCGAGGGGTGCCCGAGGCGGCCACACCCCCCCCCCCCCCCAGGCACGGCCAGGCCTGGCCCGCATGGCCAGGGGTGTGGACCCCTCAAAGCCCCACTCTGTCTCGTCTTCTGGCTCCTTGAGTCTTATGGTGAAATAGTATTTTTGGCATATTTTCTGGGGATTTTTCCAGATAGTTGATTTTCTGCAAAAAAAAAAAAACTAGACACCAAAGCAATTCTGCTGAAAACAGCGTCAGTCCGTGTTAGTTGTATCCAACTCACATAAGTTTAGAGGAGAAACAGTAGCAAAAGTGTTCGGGAAAGTAGATACGTTTTGGACATATCATAATGCTAAGAAGAAACTTATGGGGTGTGTTAATGATGTTATTATTATGGTTAACAATTCCTATGTCCCTGTTTATTTCTGTGTTTTGGATGTTGAATGCAATGCTTCTTGTCCTATTACTTTGGGAAGACCTTATCTTAGATCTGTTGATGCCATTATTGATATGAAAGAAGGCGCCATTATATATTAATTTCCATTCAAGAAAGGTATTGAACACTTCCCTATGAGGAAATTGAAGTTACCTTTTGCTCCTCCTTTGAAAGCAAAGTTTTATGTTAATGCTTCTTCATTTGAAAATATTTGATTCTTCCTTCTTGTGCCTAACTTAAAGGTGTTAAAGAAAAGTACTTCTTGGGAGATAACTCAATAGTTTTCTTGAGTCTTCGAAGTTATTACTTCTTTAATAACCTTTCCTTATCATTTTTATTTGATTTTTGTACCAAGAATAACCTCTAATGAGAGTGAAATAAGATCTGGGGAAGTTGCTGTCCCGAAATAGATTTTTGTGCTTCACTGTAAAAATTCGTTAAAAATCTCTGTATGTCGGATTGAGCTGTAATTTTCTGTGCTTATGCCCCAGGTTGTTATCTAACTTTCGTTAGTTCAACACTTTTTGATTTGAGCAACAGAAGGTTTTCGAAAAAATCGGTTTTTCACCTGCTGGTCTATTTTGAAAGATTTCTGCCATTATTTGCATTTGCCTCTTATTGATTTCTTTTTTAGTTATTTTTGGTGAATTGAGATTTTTGATGGAATTGCTACATTAGCATGTTTTTAATGGAAGTTTTGTTGTGTTGAACAAAACCCAAAGGTTTATTACTTTTGAATGCACTAATGTTCCTAGTGAAGATTGTGTGAAGTTTTGTATGAAAGAAATTTCCAAGTGTAGGGGAAGAATGATGTAATGAGATGAAGAATAGAAAAAAGATCAAGCTTGGGGATGACACTCGGTGTGTCACCCTAAGAAATATTCAAGAGGTACAAGCGTCAAAGCTTGGGGATGCCCAAGGCATCCCCTTCTTCATCAATAAAAATCTCAGGTCTCTTTCTAGACACTTCATTTTTATTGTTTCATGCACAGTTGTTTTGTTCTTGGAGCGTCTTAGTTTTCATTTTTGGTTTTAGTTTGTTTAGTTTTCTTGAATAAAGTAGTTGGACCCCTGTTTTTGCTGTGATGTTTCAAATAAGTTGATTGGTGTTGGAAAAGAGTAGAAATTTTCATGCTTATAGTGGTATAAAAGTGAGCTTGCTTTGACTGTGGCTTAGACTTTATCATGTCATGCTAGATATTGTTTTGACCTTATGCTTAGTGATTATTGTTGTATCATGACTTATTCCAAACAATTGAGATTGCTTAGTGTGCCTTGAAATAATCATGCGTTGTTTTAACATACAAAAGCATAGTATTGTGGTATTCTCCTTTAATGGTTTGTTTGGGTTGACTTGGACATGATCACACCATGTTATGACTATGAACCAGTCATCTTAGCCTCTATGAGCATTTAGTTTTTGCCTTGTGATACCACTTTATGCTTTAGTTGATAATGTTTTGTCGCTTTGCATGATTATGGCCATTATTGCTCTCTTAGTTGGTCGCTCCCAGTCTTTTGCTAGCTTTCACTTGTATTGAGTAAGCTCTATTCATGCAACCAACTCCCAAGAAACCAAGTTATTGCAAAGTGTCCACTATAAATTCCTATGGATGGTGTGTTACACCATTTCAAGTAAATTCTTGTTTTATCTACCTTCCAATTAAAAAGTCACTTTGTTATGTGAAAAATTAATGATTAAAGCTTTCACAAACTTTATGGCACACTTTATTTTTCTCGCCCATAATAAACTTGAACCATTGTGTCATCGATGTTGTATATTCTTGCACTTATAGGTTGGTAATTAGCAGAACCATGTTGTCATGGGGAACGCTTTCAACACCTGTAAATATCTACCCAGTTGATATCATGCTCTTTTGTTTATGGATGTCGGCGGTGTCAAATAAAAGGGGAGCTTGTAAATCCATCGAGTTATGTATATGTGTTAGAGAAATGCCTAGGCCGCTAGCCTAAGCCATGCCTAATCATGGTGGAAACTTGCAGCATAACCATAGTGGGCAATCTATGAAGCATTCTTCTTATAAAAAAAGAGAGAGACAGAAAAAGAGGAAAGAAGAGAAAAAATCACAATTTTCCCATGGTAAATAAGAAGATTGCTGAGATGCTCATTGGCTGTTTCCTTGTCATTTTGATATGGGATAGCTCCTGTATCATGGGGCAAGGGGTACCCCGTTGGCGGTTCTCTATGATACACATAGACTTACTATGACAAGAACTTACCGGTAACTAAAGTTGAGTAGCATGAGGAACGGCCCTCGTACTCAAGGTACATGAGATTGCCAACTTATACTTTGTCAAGCATATACTCCATACTTTGTTCACTTTAACCTTAATCACTTCAAGATGCTTATGATAGGGGCAATGAGAGCTTAAAGCTAACAAGTACCATAATTTTTGGAAGCTCTTTATGAAACTTAAAATCCCTGCTTCCCTTTGAAGGGCCTTTCTTCCACCTTTATATTGAGTCTCCACCTTATACCTTAGGCACCAATTAAGAGAGCATAGTTGTCATTCTTAGTTCTATGTGCATTGTCCCAAAACTTATTGACTGATTCATATTGTTGATATTGCTTGTTCTTGAACTATTTGTATCTAGTCACCCTTATGAACTTTGAAGGTGTCCTATGCATTTATGTTTTGCTACTCCATGAGGGACAAGCTGAATGCCACTATGCTATGTTTTCTATATGTGAAACAAACAAACATATTTCAATGCATTATTATTCATAATCTTTGTTTGTATCCTTTCATGAATACTTTCTATGTCTTATTGTTAGAACTTCATCTTTCATGCTCATGATTAGAGTACTTTGATCCTAGCTTTCAATGCTTGCAAATAGTTTGATCATGATTGTGATGGTGCATGTCACCTAAAATAGTTTTTTTATCACTTACCTACTCGAGGACAAGAAGGAGTTAAGCTTGGCGATGCTTGATACGTCGTAAACGTATCTATAATTTGTTATGTTCCATGCTTGTTTAGTATCAACTTTGCTTTGCTTTGTATACACTTTGAGGTATTTTTATACGTTTTCCGGAACTAAGCTATTAACAAGATGCCACAGTGCCAGTTGCCTGTTATCTGTTGTTTTGGTTTTAGAAAATCTAGTAAAGAAATTCTCGGAATTGGACGGGAAAAAATCCAAAGTCAATATTTCACTAAGGAGAACACGGAGTCCGAAGGAGAGACGGAGGGGCGACCCAGGGTGTCCACACACCCCAGGCGCGGGCCCACCCTAGGTCGCGCCTGGGCAGGGTGTGGGCACCCTGGTCGCCCTCATGCCTCGCCTCTTCTCCTATAAGGACCCCCCGATACCAAAACCCTAAGTACCCGATCACATCTCCACGAAACAGTCCGTAGTCGCCGCCACCATCGTCCCTAGATCGTGGGGATCTGAAGCTCTTCCCGGCACCCTGCCGGAGGGGAGAGATCATCCTGGAGGCCTTCTTCATCACCATGCCAGCCTCTGGTATGATGCGTGAGTAGTTCCATCTTGGACTATGGGTCCATACAGTAGCTAGATGGTTGTTTCTCCTCCTTTGTGCTATCATGTTTAGATCTTGTGAGCTCCGTTCATGATCAAGATCATCTATTTGTAATCATACATGTTGTGTTTGTGGGGATCCGATGGATATTAAGATTACTATTTTCATATTGATTATTGATTCTATCATGTCTTATTGATTATTGATTCTATCATGTCTGTGTTGTTTGAAATCTTGCATGCTCTCCGTTTCTAGTAGCTATCTTGGCCAAGTAGATGCTAGTGACTCCAAGAGGGAGTATTTATGCTCGATAGTGGGTTCTATTGAATATGGGGAAGTGACAAAAATCTCTAAGGTTGTAGATGTGTTGTTGCCACTAGGGAGAAAACAACAATCTTTTGTTCATGGAACAATCGTATTGTTTACTTTACACACATTTCTTAAAGCAGTTATCCGTTGCTTGTAACTTAATACTGGAGGGGGTTCGGATGATAACCTGAAGGTGGACTACTAGTCATAGATGCAGGTGGATGGCGGTCTATGTATATTGTTGTAATGCCCAATCAAATATCATAGGATCATGAATGACTAGTATTGCATTGTTATGCCTTGCTCTGTCCTGTTAATTGCCCCGCTGTAATTTGTTTACCCAACATGCTATGTTATCTATCTTAAGGAGAACACCTCTAGTAAACTATGGACCCTGGTCCAATGTTTACCACTGATACATCATCTACTGTTACTGTTTACTTTCTGCAAGCAAGCATTACTTTCCACACCATACATTTAATCTTTTGTTTTCAGCAAACCAGTGAGATTGATAACCTCACTGTAAGTTGGGGCAAATTCTTGAGTTTGTGTTGTGTAGGATTCCAAGTTGCTATCAACACATTTGAGTTGTTTCCTTCCTCCTACTGGTTCGATAACCTTGGTTTCAAACTGAGGGAAAAGTTATTGCCGTGCTCATCATACCTTCCTCTTGGGGTTTCTCAACGAAACTCTACAGTGATTTGAGCTCATCATGTACTAGACTCTCCAACTATCTGGCTGTTCTCAAAACCATTCTCCGACTATCGAGCCATCCCAAAGGCTTCCTCTTCTCTACCTAGCAGTCCAAAAAAACCTCCTCCTCACAACAGGCTAAGTGCCTCCTTTTATATCACAAGAGCTCACTACAAGAGCTGGCGTAGAGCACCACCCAAGGGCGTTCCCGGGCTCACTCGCGGTGCGCCACACGGTCTTCAGGCATATGGGAGGTGCATGTGGCCCATGGATGGCCACAGGCGGTACACAGACGCACTTGATGGCCGCGATAGCTCAGGCCCTGGTTTGTCACGCCTTTCTGCGGTGCGGCAGTGTCATGATGGTGTCCAACGACACAGGCGCATCGCCTGTTCCCAAATATAGGCCTGACACGCCCCGTCTGGCTCGGTTGACTTCTGCTCCCGGGCCCTGCCTGGCCCAGGAGAGGCGATCTTCTGGTGACATGGATATGCCCTATGGGTACCCGATGTTCACATACCTGGTCCAGCCCGACGGAAGGCCCACTCAACGACCTGCCAGGGTGCATGACGCCTATGACATTTCGGCTACTATGAAGCCCATACGGACACGGACTCCCAAGCGCACAAGACAAGGAAAGCTCAAGACTAGAGTTTGAATATAACTTGTAACCTACTCGTACTGGCACCCGAGACCTAGCATCCCCATATATAAAGGCTAGGAGGGTCCAACGAGGAGGATAGATTACGATACAATAGACGCCACAATAGATATACAGATCTAGATCTCTCAACTCACCTCATACGCACCTCATGCCAGATTGCATCTGTGCACCCGTGTAACCTTCGGTTTCGCCGTAATCAAGAGCAGATAAGCAATATTAGGGTTTTCCTTCCGGGGGCTTGAACCTGGGTAAACCTCGTGTTCCGCATTGCTTGTCTGTTAACCGTTCCGTGATCTCTAGCATCCTCATCTTCTCCAAAACCCAAGTCCATAACAATGGGCATCGATGAGATTGAACATCGTCAATTGGCATCGTCTGTGGGAACTAGGGACGTTGATTCGTGCGGTCGCGACGGTCCCATCATCAACAATCTGCGATTCAACAGTCTATTATTCGTTGACTTCCGGCAAGAAGATTCACGGCCGGCCACATCGCATCTGGTTGCTAATTTGTGCGGCAGCGAGCAGCTTCATCTTCACCAAACGTGGACTCATGAAGTCACGTATCGAGCAAGAACTGTTGTCTTCTGAATCATGGTTATGAGCCGATTGATTCTGATCCGGCTGGCACCAAACGTAGCGAACACGCGTGCACATGTTGACTCAAAAAATCTACTGCATGTAAGTATACAAGATCGATAGATAAGTTTCCTATGCAATCTCGTCTCTCTCTTAATTAATTAATGTACTAATTGATTATTTTGTTAGAGCCTAATCATGCATGCATACTGCTTGTATGCATCGCTTGGAGAACAATACATGGATGCAGGAGCAGTCGTCCTGCCGGCCGATAATTGCGATGGAGCCATAGAATCTTGTCGTCGCAGACTGATTTTTCTCAGCCACTCTATCTTCATCGACACGCAACTCTGTTCGCCATAAAACTCCGGTCATCCTCTACGATCTTCGGCTCCAATGACTCGGGGGATCCCTCCGCTTCGGCGACCAGCCGCGGCCTTCGGCTCCAGCAACCCTCTATGGTCTTCGGCTCCGGCAAACTGTGTGGCCTTCAGCTGCAGTGACCCACTGCATTCTTCGAATGCGGTGACCCGCTGCATTGTTCGGATGTGACAACCTAGTGTGGTATTTGGTTGCGACAATCTTCAAGTGCGGAACTCGCCATCAACCCCAGGAACCTGTCGCTGCTATGACTGTGGTCCGCCGTGTGACCCGCTACCGCGTCATCTTCTCCACGACAACCAACAAACCTAAGTTTCACTCTACATAGAATTCATTCTTCTTTAACTCACACTCGAAACACTTGGGGGTTGCGCCCTCTTCGAGTAACCTAATGTGCCATCGGCTCCACGCACTCGAGCACCTCGAACGCGACAGCCAGAGTAGCTGATTCTGCCTGATCGTCGAATCCTTAAACTCTGAGTGCCTCGGCAAGGTACTGAGACTAAGGGTAATCGGGCTAACAAAAAGGCCTAGCATACAATGCAAAGGTGTCAACTCGATCGGCACCAGAATCTTACTATACAAGCCGAAAGGCAAATATTTCTTACAAGATACAAGTATTTCACAATTATTCATGTTTTCTACAGCTTACAAAAACGTCGACTGCGCCGAGCTATTCTATCGAGTCCTACAACAGGAGTCGACTAAATAACTGGCTACGCCATGAAATCAAAACCCGAGTCGAGTCCCTCCTCGGATGGTTGCATCGCTTGATGCTACGAAGACACGACGCTGGCCATGTACCCGGCAAACGCGACACTTGTTGCACACCCGACAAAAGCAACAACGTCGACTTCATCCGAAATGTCGAGTCCTTTCGGCTAAACGCCGTGCGACTCCGCTACGTAGACTCCTGGATCCTTATGCGTGAGACGCTGACTCGATGCACTTTCGGGTCAGTGGTTTCTCCTCGCATGAGTCTCCGCTCGAGTCTACGACTCGACTAGACACTCGGGGGGCTACTCCTATCAGGAGCGTTGGTCGCGCACCCGATATACTTCTGGGTCAGTTGTACGCCCACGAGATTGCCGACTACAACTGCATGATACAAGACTCGAGTCTCTGCCCGAGTCTACAACTCCGCCAGACACTCGGGGGGCTACTCCAAACTGGAGCGTTGATTGCGCACACAGAAGATATTCGAGTGGCACGCTTCGATTCCTCACTCGAATCAACGATTCGACTGAGCACTAGGGGGCTGCTCCCATAAGGAGCGCTGGTCGCGCATTCGAAAAACTGAAGGCATTCAGGGCATCTGTAAGGTCATTCGAAGAACTTCCGGATCACCATATCACGCAACCGACGATTATAAGTTTCTGCTCGAGTCTACGACTCGAACAGACACTAGGGGGCTATCCCATAGGGAGCGTTGGTCGCGCACCCTATATTCCATTGTGTTGACTACGTCCATGATGTTGACTCCTTTATAACAGCCGAACAAATTCAGATGACCAGATGAACTTTTGGGTGAAGTGTTTCACACTCGACGCAACTTTTGACTCCGACATCCAAATGCAAGGTTCAAGACAACTAAGTCTCCACCCGAATCTACGTTTCGAATGGACACTCGTGGGCTACTGACATGGATATTCCCTACGGGTACCCGATGTTAGCATACCTGGTCCATCCCGACGGAAGGCCCACTCAATGACCTGCCAGGGTGCATGGCGCCTATGACGTTTCGGCTGCTATGAAGCCCATATGGACACGGACTCCCAAGCGCGCAAGACAAGGAAATCTCAAGACTAGAGTTTGAATACAACTTGTAACCTACTCGTATTGGCACCCGAGATCTAGTCTCCCCATATATAAAGGCTAGGAGGGTCCAACGAGGAGGACAGATTATGATATAATAGACGCCACAATAGATCTACAGATCTAGATCTCTCAACTCACCTCATACGCACCTCACGCCATATTGCATCTGCGCATCCCTGTAACCTTCGGTTTTGCTGTAATCAAGAGCAGACAAGCAGGCGTAGGGTTTTCCCTCCGGGGCCTAACCTGGGTAAACCTCGTGTCCCGTGTTGCTTGTCTGTTAATCGTTCTGCGATCTCCAGCATCCCCATTTTCTCCAAAACCCAAGTCCATAACAATGGGCATTGACAAGATCGAACCTGGTCATCTGGTCCTTCTAGGGTACAGTCGAGGTTGCTCCTTGGCTCCACTGTCCCCCATCGTGCCTTTATCCCCCGGAAGGAGGGCTCGGGCTGCCTCGCGCATGTCCTTGTTCTTTTCTCCTCGTCCAAGCCTGGCCGATGAGTCGTGACTCGTCTCGTAGTGTCCGTCTGGTCCCGTAGGCACCTACATCATAGCCGACACTTAGTATCCATAGGGTCATCATATCAGATCCATACCTTTGTGGAGTACACGGTGCTCGTGCCCTTGCGACATTCCCGTCGACTTAGCCTTGCGAGTGCTAAGCCCTTGACTGGTGGGTCTTGGCCCACGCGCTAAGGCGCAATGTGAGGGACCCCCGATCCTATTATGTCGACACCGCGGCGCGACGTAGGAATGGCCGCCTTGCCCATGCTCGTGACACATGGGAACCGCCACCTCGCCCCTAGGCCACAACGCCACGCAGGGACCGCCGCCGCACTTCCAAGCCGCAACGCCGCTCAAGAACGGATGTCTCGCCCCCAGGCCATAGCACTGTAGGGGAACCGCCGCCTTGACCCATGCCCTAGCGCTACCCAGGAACAGCCGCCTCGCCTGGCGCCAGTGCTTATCCGGGAAGAAGATGGATTCTGGATAAGGGGCATTTTTGGAAAATCAACCACCTGAAGTCATCCGTGCCTTATTCTCCGAGGAAAAGCCAAAAAAAAATTATGCGCACTAAGGACCGAGACTAAGGGAGTACTAATTTGCATTCTTGAACGTCGTGTAGGAAATTAAGAATGCATGGAGTTACTCTCTCCGTCCGCAAATAAGTGTACAACTAAGAAACAAAATTAGTTCTCTCTCTTCTTTTACGAGGCTTTATTAATTAATAAGGAAAGAGAAGAATGATGATTGGTGGATGATATTGAGGAAAAGAATAGAGATTGGAGGAGGAGATGGGGGAGTGATTAGGAGGAGCTAATTGCATTTATTTAGTGTCTTCGTATTATAGATATACACTCTTTTTAGGATAAATTTTGAGTGCTAGATGTATAATTATTTATGGACGGAGGGAGTAGTTGTATAGCTGGCCAGCCTTGATTGATCAACAGGCTAATTTTGCAACTGCACTGCACGAGGCAGGCACGTAACTGATCAAGCCCAGTTTAACAGAACAACTAGGTTAATCGAATAGGCTGATTCCACCGGTACTGCACGTGCGGAACAGATTGCGGCAGAGTACTTGAATGGAGAACAAAAACAAGGCAACACTTTTCAGAGATGCTATGCTAGGTGTCTCGTCACAGACAAAACAAGCAGTAAAATCCGGCCACCGGAATCTCTCTCTCTGGATTTTAGTGCTGCCCTCGGAATCTCTCTGAATGACTGAATCTAGTAGCAGCAGTACGATGTAGTCATATAGTGTAGGGGACGAGGCAAAGTTAGGACATCTCCAACGGGGGAGACGTAAATAGACGATTCAAACCGGTCCAACTCTGTCCGTTGTAGTCGAGTCACCGGCGTATTTGGGTCGTGGTCCGGTCTGTCCGGCCAGCGACGCACAACAGTGATCAAACGGACGAAAAAAGATAGGCCAGCCTAAGAGAAGGACCATGTACATATACATCTGGACTAGCCTATTCCGTATCTGATCTGGGTCATAGATGGATCGGTCCGAAGTGCGTCAGTCCGGATGGATGGTATCGCTGGGGCGTCGCGTACGTCCCATACATCCATGGACAAGTTGGAACCTTCAGACAGTTTGGGTAGTCCCGATGAAGATGCCCTTAACACCGATCGAGCCTCGGTACGCCACCTCATATGCATAATTTCAAAGGAACAATTATGAACACATTCCAGAACACATGTCTGGATGGCAGCAGTCAGGATGCCACTGGACACGGACGTCCGCGGATCCGTTTGTCCATGTCCGTGTAAATTGCCTAAACGGAGTCGCGGACGGGCCGCATAACCCAAGCGGACTGACGGACACTGATTGTTTAGTTCGCTACGTCCGTCTATCCTGCTACGAACAGAGTAGGATAGGGCAAACTCGTCATCCCGTTCGCCGCCCCTGGGCCGGCGCCCCGGTCGTCTCCGAAGCAGCCCATCGCCCCGCTCATCGCGTCCAGCGCCTTCCCCTCTACGCCTGCGCCAGCCAGGGCCCAAGCTCCCTTGTCGTCGCCGCCGCGTAGAAAGATGGGTGAGGCGGTAGAGGAGAAGAGTCCGATAGAGGAGGGGAGAATCTGTCGGGGGAGGTGGAGAAGGATCCGACAGAGGAGGAGGACAAGAATCCATCGGGATAGGTCTGGCTTTCCTTGATCCTTCTCCTGCCCCCACCGTCGATTCAATTCTTTCTTTCTTTTTTGCTTCAAAGGGAAGTGCTAATGGCGAACTTCAATTCTTTCTTGCATTCTGCTCTGGTATCCATAGGAAAAATGCAAGTTTGGTTGAGCGATACATGTCAATAGGAAAAATAATCTGAAAGATTTAGATCCTACAAAATGTGGCATCCCGCAAAACCACTACTAGAAAATCGCGTTGTTTTTGTGCATTGCATCATCATGATCGCATGCTCATGTCATCATGCCGCATTGCATTTGAGCATCGTCATCATCTTGCATTGGCTTGTGTAAAACTATTTCGGAAAAACCCAGTTTTGTTTTCTAAACGCCTCGCCTTTGTTCAACACGCAAAACCGGATCGCCGGAATATTTTCGTTTGTCTGCTATCGGTTTGCAGAGGCTTGGTTTTAATCAAATAAAATTTTAAATTATTTTAGTGGGGACAGTCGAACGGGCCGATTCGACCCGAACGACCACCCCCAGGAATTTAAATCGGTCCCCCTCTAAATCCTATTCCTACCCATCCTAATTCTACCCACCCCCAGCCACATCACTCCCTCCAATAGTCTCTCGCCACCTCACCCTCTCCCTCCCCTCTACCCAATCCTAAGCCGCCACCTCAGTCTACCCCACTCCCCACTTCCCAGCACACACACACAAGCCCACACCCCACACCGGTCCACACGCCCACGCCAGCCCCCGCGTGGCCCCCACCCCGCAGCCCCTCTCTCTATGCCCCGGGTCCCACCCCAACTTCCCCAGACCGAGCCACCCCCGGGCTCGCACCCTGCCCCACCTCCTCGATCCCCACGTCACGCCCCGCTCCCTCTTCCTTCTCCCTCCTCTCCCCGCGCGCACAGCAGCCTCCTCCCACCTCTCTGCTCACCCCGGCGCCCGCTCACGCCTCCTCCCTATCTCCCTCCGCGTTTGCCGCGTCGGCCGCGCCCCGCCCCCCTCAAGCTTCTCCGCCACCAGGTCGCCGGCCCGCCTCCGCTTCCCCGAGCTCCGCCCGCGCCACCGCCCTAGCACGCGCCGCCTGCCAACCTCCGCTCCGTCCTCTGCGCGGCACCCCGCCGCCTCTCCGCCCAGGCCTCCTCCTCCAGGCGCCGCCGTTCCGGGCGCGAGCCGCACGCGCTCCTCCGCCTTCCCCCGCTAGCCCGCGCCGGCCCGGCGCTCCGGCCGCTCCTCCGCTTCGCAAGCTCGCCGCGCCGCCAGGTCCCGTCTCGCCGGCGTCCCTTTCCGCCCGCCGCCAGGGGCCCCGGCCTCGCGTCCTCTCCCTCCACCCCGACGCGCTGCTGCCACGCCACCGCTCCGCCGCCCTTCTCCGTCCCGATCCCGCGGCCGCCGTGCGCCGGCGAGCCCGTCCCCGCCGCTCCGGCCACCGCGAGCTCGTCCCTCCCCGCAAGCCCGCGCCCCCTCGCCTGCCGTCCCGTCGCCCCGTCGACCGCCTCCTCGCAGGCCTGCCCCCTGCCCGGTGGCCAGGTGACGCACGATGGCGTCTGCGCGTGTAACTGTCGGTGTCGGTGTGTTGTTGTCATGAAGCAGTACCAAGAGCTACGCCCACATTCCAGGACCTCGGGCTAGATCCCTTCGACGTCATCAAATCCCCGTACCCCGAAGGTGCCCGAAGAATCACGGACAAGAACTTCCTCTCGGACCATCAAGCACTCCTACACGGACATGAGAACCGATCTTCGAATCTAAAGGCGCCGAGTGTTCCGGCATGTACCCGTCAAGATCTCCGTCACCAAACCCTCGCGGCCTCCCACACGGAACACCGAGAACGCCCCCTGAACACCCAGGTCGACGACACGGATACGACATGAACTTCCCCCCGGACGCCAAGCTCCCTTCACGGATTTCGAGACCCCGACATCGAAACGACAAGGTCCTCGCAACGACAAGAACGACACCGACCGGAAGAACCCGATGCGCCCCGACATCGAACCAAGTACTTCATCCCGCACGCCTGGACCGTCGACATGGCCCGACCACCGCGAATGCGCCAAGCTCTACCCCGTTGTCCGAGAACGATCCCGGAGTCCGAGAACGCTTCCGTCGAACCCCGAACCCTGAGACCGACCCCGAACCCCGGAACCCCAAGTTTGTCGAGCCCCCTAATGTGTGACTCCTTTTCCGAGCCCTATTTTATAAATGCTAAACATAAAACCTGTTGCATATTAAATTGTCATACTCTCATGCATATTTGTGTGGTTTGGGGGCCTTATGTCGATTCACCTCTAATTAAATATGGGGCCCATATGCGGGCAAATCTAGTCTCATATTGGCCTCATTTAAACTTGTGTAGCGAACCAATGCCACCTTTTGTCTTGCCAATGCAACATTTAAATTGCGGGGTAGCTAAACAACATGAACCACCTAATTAAGTGTCGGGGCCCCCGGTTCCGCTTAATATGACCTAATTGCATCGCACCTTTGCCATGTCATCCATCATACATGCATCATGCCGATCTTCTGCCGTTGTATTAAATATTGCATCCGGTGTTTCTTCTAGTGTTTTGGTTCTTCGCGGATAAGGCCGTTGAGTTGATGTGAGCTTCGCCCCGATCTTCGGTTGAACCCTTCGACAATGTTTTCAGGCGAGCATCTCCCCCTTTCTACCTATCTTACTTTATAGTATTTATTTCCTCCTGTTGATCTATTGCTATCTGTGTTGCGATGCTTTAGTTTCCGTACCTGGATATACCGTGCAGCCCTATATTGCCTTGGACACATCCTATTACCTGTTGTTTGGTAGATAGTTGGACTTGCGCGTCGTAGTCGCTTGCTCAAGTGCTGTTGCGTGTCGTCAAGTGCCACAGTTGTTGAGGTATTGCCGCATGTTGATGTTGGATATGATCATAGTTTTACTTATCGTTCACTTTAATTCCTGTTTAACAACTAAAATTGAAGTAAGCAGAGGCATCGGTGGGTGATAGAGAATATTTGGTTTCCGAACGCCCACTTGTGTCCCGTAGGACCCCGAGTACTTGATACCTGTTCCTTGATTTATCGCGCTATCCACATCCGGGAGGTATATGGGACCCCCCTGAGCCAGAGCTTGATTCAGTCTTATTTCTTGGGGCCACAAACTAGTTTGAGGTTTTATTTACGATCCTGTACTTATGCCATGCTACTGCTTTATTTACGATTGTGCGAGGAGCACACTGTACTGTTTAGGTAAGCGGAATGTTTTCGCGGTATCGACAAGCCCAGCCACACTTTCGGGTTCCTAGTCGTTTACAGCCTTTGTCGCAAACCTTGAGTCCGTCTCGGAGTCAGCTGGCTTCGTTGCGGTTCTACTCAATGGGGTGGCCCACTGAAATATTTCTGAATCCTGTGATTGCTTTGTCGTGAAAGCCTCGTTGGGTTTTGATTTGGTTTTTCCGAGGTTGATCGAGTGTGTGTTGCTATTGGTGCACCCCGGCCGGGTAAAACTTTCTGAAAGCCGTGTCCGCGGTTATGGACGACTTGGAGCACAGTATCTCGACCATAGACAAGCATAACTAAAGTTTATCGCTATAAATTTGACTTTATAATGACTAGTAATCAGCTTCACTATAATGGAATGGCTAATTAATACTGCCCACAATTGCTTGTTTGGAGTGTCGCTTGCGACCATTGTACCTGACTAGTAAATATTACAACTACAACGGAATGGCTGAATAAAAGTACCAACAACTGTTGGGTTTTTGGTTATCTCATGCTAATTGTATCTGACTAGTAAGTGTTGCAACTATCACGGAATGGTTAACTAAAAGTGCCCACTGCTTACTTTATCAGGATGATTATCTATACTTGACTAGTAATTGCTGCAACGATAACTGAATAACTAAAACTGCCAACGGTGTGAGTTCCTCGGTTGACTTCCTCGTTTGGTCTCGAGGGGGAAACGCCAGGATGGGTTTGTTTGATGGTAGCATCAGGTTGGTTCCGACTAGTACTTTCTTACCCCTCTCTAATAGCCGTCAGTTGTATCGAGTCTCTATAGGTTGTTTAGCGCATGCTGCATGCTGTCGCTTCAGTCCACTATACCTATGTAGGCGAGGACTGCCGAATTCTAGTCTCGCCGTGTACTGGCCTCAGTATTGACGCTCCTCTTTTTCCTTTGCCCTTTGTCGGCACCCCGTTTGTTTAAGCAGGTTCTGAGATCGACGCCGTTAGCAGGGTTACCCTTCCGGCTTGGCCTGGGCAGGGTTATGGACGCCATTGGTTATTCTTCAGGGCTCTTAGCCCCATTTGCATCTTGTCCGTAGTCGGACGCTCTACCATTTTCAAGGTGATTTGGATCTTTGTATATTATATCTGTATTCTTGACTCTTTGAGTCGCTGTTATATATATCTGTTCTGTGGGTCCCATCGAGGACTGTTGTGTAATGTTATTACTTCGTTTTCCACCCGCACGAAAGTGCCTGGTGGGCACCTTTGAATCGTTTCTATGCGGGTTTGGCGGGAATCGCTGAAACTTGCATAGGTCCGATTCTGAGGGTGTTACACAAAATTTCAACTAGATTTCTTTGAATCAGAGACATCTGGAACAGATGAAGGTGAATTCAGTAACCATGCTTTGTAGCGTTGAGTGCAACATTTCTGAAACTACAGTACTAGTACTACATAGTGCATATTTTGTCAGTGCCGCGGCATTTTAACTTGAATTCTTGATTAGTCTGTAGCTGAAATGAAACTAAGTGAGAGACCATACACAACAGTGAGAGACCAAGTGAAGTTGTTCGTCTTGTCTGTGATCATCTTGAGGGCCATACACTGTCAGGACATATACCAGCTTGATATTTAAAGCTTCTTCAAAGAAGCCATACCCATCCAAAAAAAAAACAAGCGCCCTCAGTTAAACAAAGTTTGGGCACACTGATGTTGTGATGCACATGAAGGAGGACATCATGATATGCTATGAAGAACCTTCATTCGTTGCAACATTGACATTTGTTGTCAAAATCTTTGATTGATAGCGAAAGTTATCAGCCTGGATAAGCAAAGCTAACCAAATTCATGACTTATCATTAAAACAAACAAGATGCTGAAGATGTGCAATCCACAAATAGTCTTAATTAGTATTATTTTTTCCATGTCACTATCTCTACTACTATTAAACAGTTAAACAATATCTTTCTTACATACATCCCGCTTATCTACACAGACCAATCAGAACCATACGATAAGGCCCATAATCTCAATCTAACTGTCACCGTTAATTTAATTGGGGCCGGTGTACACTTAGCAATTTCTATGGACTGACCATATTTCACCGGCAGAGGAAATATCCCAGACCCGCGTCCGCACACCCTAAAATCACGCAAGACAAGGAGGTGAAACCGCCCACTAACCCTCCTTTGCTAGCTCGAGTTGCGTTTCTAAGGTCAACTACCGATTCCTCATGGTTCTTCTCCATCCATCACTGCTGCATCCCCATCAGGTCCCTCCTCAATGGAGCTTCGCCGCATTCCCAGCGCGCAGCCGGCAGCGTCCCCGACACCGCCACGCCATGAGCGCCCTCGGTCGCCCACTCCTGCAATGTCACCTCCCTGCACCCTAACGCCGGCGTCCCCCTACGCGCAGCGGCACGGCCGGCCCTCCATGTGGAATCTCGGAAAGTTCCAGATCTCGACCTGCCGGTAATCTTAATAGAAAGTTGTAATGCCATCAAATCTTTAGATTGAATCATGTTTCTGAGCGCCCTTCTCTGAATTTCCTGTTGAAATCTGCTATGATACGATTCTTGTTAAGTTTTCTTTGCGTTGACAAATCTGGATAATAATTTAGTATTTCTCAATGCAAGTCGGAGCATATATCCTACATCATTGATGTCACAGTTTTTAAAAACATAGATCGCACATGGGATACACTAACAGATTGAATTCTAGCATTTGCCGGTAATCTCATCCAGGTCCAAAATAAAAATTACAGGGATCTCAACCTTCGTTCATATTTACAGAACCAAATATCAGCTTCCATTTTTTAGTTGTATGCTAAAAAGGTTAAATGCGTATTAGGCTTGGTAGTCTTAGATCCAACCTTCCAAAAATATGGCAGTCCTACTCTTTTCGGCTTATACACCTCCACTCCCATGTATGCTTATATTTAGTTGAAATATTATTGTAATCCATTCCAAAGGTACTAAGTGAACTCAAAAGCAGCATGAAGAAGAAAATGAGAAGAGTAGCAATTAGTCCTGACAAAGGTTGTTTTTTCTGTATTTGTACTTTTAACAAAAGGTCATGTACATAGAAAACACAAATGTGTGCAACCAATGACCAGTTCATGTACCTATTATTTGATTTCCAGAAAAACAGTGTGCAAATTGGTACAGATCAGAAATATAATTCAAGATGTGTCCTTCAGATATTTTTTTTATTTGTCAGGTTTATTCTTCTCTGAGTAAAAGCTGAATACTTCAGTTAATGTTTCACCAATTCATACTTGCAGTTTACAATTCCGCTTTTTTTTGTTATATGTCTGATTTCACAAAGCAACATGTATCAATCTTGAATGCAGACTAGCAGTAATTCAGTTTTCATTTTGGCCGATATACATATGTGGCATTCAATGGCATTGTCTCTCTTCTCAGTCAAACAAACATGGATGATTGAGACACACCAGACATTGTTGGGCTTTAAAACACAATAGTGATAATTCTTATTTTAAATTTATTTTTTTACAAGTTCTTCATGCAATATTGTTTGAATCATAATCAGGAGAAAGACAATGTGGTGTTGCTGCTGTAGGAGTTAGGAGAAACCTTAGCATCGGGGTTACACATTTCATAAGAATTATGGATAATTTTAATAATGGAGAACAAGACATGGAATTTTATTTTGTCTTGTCTAAGATTACTCATGTATCAATTTTGTTGCTCACATTTCAGATTTAAATATTTCAATAACTGCTCATATCTATTTGCACCGATATGGATGTGTACTTTAAATGAAAATCTATGGTGATTTTAGCTTGTTAAATGAGATATTGTGGGAGTTCTATTGCACGGAAAGAGAAAGACAAAGGTTTTGGGAAAGGCGACTAGGAATTTGCCCAGGTTAGTGGAGGTATATATGGTAGTATTCATTCTGTTGTTAATGACGATGAGCTTCAGGTTCTTGTGTTTGCTTCGTTCTAAAGCCTATGATTTTGACCTTTGATAGCTACCCTATACCAGTATGTCATGATCTTTGTTCTTACACTGCTACAGGTACTTTTTTTATCTCTCGGTTCTTGTGAAGATTTAAATATTAATTGGTTCATATATTTATATGCTTTTGAGTACGTTTTTAGGACAATCTGCTATGCTTTGATCGAAGACAATGTATACTCCTATTCCATGCGAAATCATATGGCTAACTAGATTGTGTGCTTCAAAATTTGAACCTCTATGCCTAACAGACGTATACAAAATATCGAGGTTGCACTGAGTGGAGGAGAAGGGTATGATCTTGGCGTGCAAGGGAGTGGGCGGCGGCGGAGATCCTGCGGCTTCGCGGAGGAGATTGCCGGCGGCGGAGATCCGGCGGCTTCGCGGAGGAGATTGGCGGCAGCGGAGATCCGGCGGTGCCTCGGAGGAGCTTGCTGGTGGCAGAGATCCGACGGCGCCGTGGAGGAGCTTGCCGCCGGCGGTGGCTCAGTCTGGTAGGAGGCACCATGTCTGGCAGCATGTGGCTGGAGCAGTGGCACGAGGCCATCGAGGAGCAGCGACGGGAAGTTGGGGATGACCCATCGGTTGTTGGGCAATTTTTCTTACGACGCGTGCGTGACTGCGGGGGCACAATTGAAAGAGCGAGCGACCCGGGGCCGGATGATACCTATCATTTCCCTTATGTTAACCATGTTCCTGTTAAAAACCCATGAGTTTTGCTAACAATTTTTTATACTATTGATGCCCATAGGAAGTATACTAATTAAATATTATTGCGTGCAATATATGCACAGAAATTGTTTAGGATTACAGACGTGCGTGCACGTGCAATATTACTAGTGTTACAGACAGGTAAAGGAGCAAAATAAACATGGTGCTATTAACATGATTCAGAATAATAAATACTAATTTGAGTTATTACCTTTGTTATTCATTGCAGCACATCACTACATCTATAATACATTTATCATATCAAAACATCCTTTGAGACAATATTTTTAGTACTTCTCCCAAGTGGGTCGATATCTCTGTTTGTCTTGACAAGTATTCTTCTAGTTTGCCTCGATGTCCCTCTAGACAAAGCAACATATAGTTGCCATGAGAGAATACGGGCTCATAATCTCTAACATGAGTTGTCTATTATCTAAGTTAAGTTTTGTTTTAGGTTAAGAAAAGCTAAAGACCAATATTTTTTCTTCCTAGTATGGAAAGTAGATTGTAGAGGATGTTTCTGTTTGCAATTGTTAGGAAGTAAACCGAGAGATAAATTGCCTCTTGCAACATATTTTTTTCCAAAATTATCGGCACCGTCTTGTGTAATTGTGTTGTCTACTGATCTGAATTATAAGTTCTCGTCTGCCCTTACAACTTCTCAGCTTGTCTACTTATTTGTGTTGTCTACTCATCATTCATTTTTAAGCTGAGGTTAGCCACATTATATTTTGTAGCTTGATCAAAGAATTTGGTGATCAAAGAAGAAGAACATGATGATGAAGATTAACGATTGATCAAAAAAGTTGGTGATTAGAGAAGCTGATGGCTAGTGTAAGTTGTATTTAGGCCGATACGGTACTACTGTGAGTTATGTATCTGAAGTTCAGATTCCGAACAACTATACCAACTAATAATACAGCTACTTCCTATTGGATTGTACTCCGTATTTGATGAGTGTGCAACAAAACGAAGATATTTGGAAGAGATTTTTTTTATATAGTCTGTGCGAGAGCATGTACACTGTAATATAAATTATGTAGATCCCGTTTTGTGTATATAAGATAATACTATATGTACTGCAAACTGTTGATCAAACTAGCTAGTTGACATAGCAGTGCTAAGCTAGCTTGTGTGTATGAGTTGTGCGTATACGAACTATCTAGTGCGCATAGGCAGTTAGGCACGCCCGTATTGTCCAGCGGAAGCCGTGGCCAGCTGAACGTAGTTATACGGACTCTGCGGACAAGTAAATTAGATTAAACGGCCCAGCCGGCAGATGCGATGGACACGGCGGACACGTCCGTCTACATCCTGAGGCAGCAGTATAGTAGCTAGCCAGCAGCCGCTAGGTTGGGTACTACTACTAGTGTACTTGATTTTGCTGTTGGTTAGATGTATTGCCTTTTATCAGTAGGAAGCACATACCTAATGGCGAGGGTGCCAGCTAGCTAGCTGGTCACATGCACACATAGTAGTACTTAACTTAAGCACATTTTCATTTATGTGAAGCTGCGATTAGATAGGCTTGGTTGATGTGGACTGGCACTGGCAGGTACATGCATGTAGTATGTATGTGGGAACCTAGCCATCGATCGATCTTGCTTAACCACCCTGCGCGTAGATTAGTCTCCGGCCGGCCGGTTTAGACATGCAGCAAGTCCCTTCCTGCTTAGAGCATCTTCACTCGTTGGCCGAACTCAGGCCGAAATCTGGACCAAACTTTGGCTGGACGGCGTAAGTTTTCGGCCTGGGTACGGCCAGTTTCCCACTCGCGTACCCAGACCGAGTTTCCGGGTCGCCCGTTTCCGCTCAAATCCGGCTCAAATTCGGCTCAAGTTCGTCCAAATTTCGGCATAGTTCGTCATATGATGAATACAGACCAAAGTTCGGCGAAATTTTAAACAGAGTTCGGCGTAAATGTAAACATAGTTCGGCCTGCAATAAAAGTACAACATATTTTGGCAAGTTTCGGTCAGTTAATGCTCAGCATCTACATCGTGTTGCCCCTGCGTATCCATAGGTGCTCGACAAGATCATCCTGCAGCTGTTGATGCATCGCCAGATCTCGAATCTCCTGACGCATTGTGATGAATGCAACCCATGTTGGAGGCACCTGATGATCAGGCTTGGCAAGAGGACTCTGTCTGTAGTATGGCTCATCTTCCTCGAGCAAACTCATTGGATCCTTCCTTTCATCCTTAATGATCATGTTGTGCAAGGTCACACAACAGTTCATCACTTCCCACATCTGATCTTTCGACCAGGTCATAGCAGGGAACCGGACAACTGCAAACCTCTGCTGAAGCACACCAAATGCCCGCTCCACGTCCTTCCTGCAAGCTTCCTGTTCCTTGGCAAAGTGAGAATGCTTGGGAGCATTGGGTTTGAGATAGTCTTCACAAATGTTGGCCATCTTGGATAGATGTCATCTGCTAGATAGTATCCCTTGTTGTAGTGGTGCACAGATCTCAAATTCCACAGGGGGGCATGACCCTCAACAAGCTTGGAAAAGACAGTTGAGGAGTTGAGGACGTTGATGTCGTTGTTCGATCCTGCCATGCCAAAGAAGGAGTGCCATATCCAAAGATCATGTGTAGCAACTGTCTCAAGTATCACGGTGCATCCTCCTTTGTGGCCTTTGTGCATTCCTTGCCATTCAAATGGACAGTTCTTACACTCCCAATGCATGCAATATATGCTTCCAAGCATACCAGGAAATCCTCTACTTTCATTGACTGCGAGGATCTGAGCAGTGTCTTTAGCAGTGGGTGATCTCAAGTACTCTTCCCCGAACATTGCAATCACTGCTCTGCAGAACCTGTAAAAGCAATCAAGGAAGGTGGACTCGGCTATGCGGAGATAGTCATCGGCACTGTCAGCCGGCGCTCCATATGCAAGCAACCTCATTGCCACGGTGCACTTCTGAAGCGAGGAAAACCCAACCAAGCCGATGCAGTCCTTCTTGCAAAGGAAATATGGGTCGAACTCCCGGATGGCATGCACGATCTTGAGGAAGAGCTTCCGGCTCATCCTGAAACGGCGGCGAAACACGTCCTCTCCATGGAGTGGTCGGTCGGCGAAGTAGTCGGCGTACAACATGCAATAGCCCTCTATCCTCGGTCTCGCCTTGCACTTCATGCGACCTGGCGCCGAACCACCGCGCTTCGGCTTCGCCATCTGCATGTACAGCTGGGCGAGCGATGCGAGGATCTGCAAGTGATCTTCACTTTTGGCGACCTCGGCGCTCTCCTCCTGCGGGAGTACGGCGAGCAACTCCTCGTCGTCGGAATCCATGGCGAGTATCTCGCCCTCGTCAAAGTCAATGGACAGTACCTCGTCGCCATCGGAGTCCATGGCCGAATCCGGCCAAATGTCGAACACCTGGCGGGCGTGGTGGTGGGCGCACGGAGCGAAGCAGAGCTACGGCGAGACTAGATCGGCGAAAGCGGCAGCGTAAAAGGCGTGGAGGTGGGCGGCAATAACGGCGAGCGTAGCTAGAGGCGTGGACATGTCTCGGCGCGGGGGAGCTCCGCCGGCGAAGTCATGGCGACAGAGCTCTTCGCGGCAGTCTGGCCTAGTGAAGTGGGTGAGAATGGGACTGTCTCACCGACAGAGCTGGCCCACGCCCTTTTTTGCGGCGTCCGGCGTCCCCAGGGCGTGCCCGGGAACCTGAATTCGGCCTGGGTAGGCCGAACCAAAACACGCCGAAATCCGGACAAAAACAGGTGCCTAGGTACGCGACTGGGCCGATTTTCGGCGTTCAGACTGAATTTCGGCGTCCAGATCGGCGTCCTAGATAGACGAGTGGAGATGCTCTTACACCACGGGCATTTGTACCGAATAGTACCACTTTATATCTGTAGGACAAAAGACCTTGATTGATTGTTTGTAAAAACGCTAATTGTAGTTGCGGATTGACAATGTTTCCGACAGTAAGACACCCTAATGGATTACGTGGAATTCCACAGCATTGGAATTTAGTTCAGCGCTAGAAAGCCATGTTTGTGTCCAATAATTTACCTTTTTATTAATAGTGCAAAATCTCTTTTTATTTAAACATTTTGATATATTTCGTAATCGATCATATTCTAAGAAAAATCTTTCTCAATAGGTACTAAATTTTTTGATGCGGCATACCCTTTGCTAAAAACCTAAGTCCGCCACTGCTAGCTATTGCACCAACGAGGACACACGTGACCTCCGGCAACCTCGCCTACCTGTAGAAGGAGAATGCAATGGTTAACCAGAGTGGCAGAGTGTGCCGCCGACGGCATCAATGTCCCACTGCGCCGTCAAGTGGTTCCCGGGCGTGGCCTCGTCCACCTCATGCTGCTCCCGAAGTGAAGGTTTCAGATGGAGCCATGCCGAGACGGCCGCCTCGGGGAGCTTCGACCGGATATATTCCGCCGGCGAGTTGAGAGGGCCGCAAAGTTGTGGAGCCGAGGCCGAGGCGAGCGCTCCACTCAGGCTCACGCTGGTCGGCCTTCTCGGGAGCGTTGGAGCTGGGCCACGGTGCCCGTTTGCCTACTTGGGCGCCGGTGTTCCTATCCTCTCGTCCTCTTGCGAGAAAGGGGTGCAGGTGGCACAGGAGCGGCTTCCGTGGGCATGGGAGAGGACGGAGAGAGGGGCAGGTGAAAGTTCAGAAGAGAGAGGGGAGGGGAGAGAGGCGGCCGACATGGCTCGCCAGAGTATGGCGGCGGTGGGGGATGGGGTCACCGAAGGCGGTGGTGGTGCCGCAGGGAAGAACATGTCTCATTTACTAATTTTGTTTTCCTTATTTGAGATTCATTTTTTTCATTAGTCTGGCAAGTCAGACCTAGTCCATCTCAGCAAATTTATATTGATAGGTGGGTCCCACTGGTCAAAAAACGTGTTAGTTCATGTTCAGTTTGTGTTTAGCATTTTTTTACAAAATGGACCAGAGTGCGGTGGTTTTTGTCAAGCGAATCTAAAGTGGTATAAATTTAAACCGTAAAATGGTTGTTTTATGATATATATATTCTTTCGGTATATATAGTCGTGGTGACCGTTGGACATACGATGCCGGAAGATCGATCCATGCTCGATCGATGGGCACATGAGGACAAACTATGCAAGAGGCAACTTGTATTCTATTAGGGCATCTTTACTGGGCCGATTATCCGGTCCGAGCGTATCCGAACTTGTCCATGCAGAGGCGCAGGACGTACGGGACGCCCCAACAGGGCGACCTATCCGGAGAAATGCGTCCGGCTCGATCCATCCATGCATCTAATCTGGGGCTCGGTTGCGTTGGCCCGGACGCGCATGGACAGCGCGGGTGTCCTGCCCGCGCGTGTCACGGCCCACCCGTCAGCCACCATGGCGGTGATTCAGACGCGCGCAGCGACACCGATTCAGACGCAACTGCGGCAGTGATTCAGAGGCGCTGCGTGAAAGGCTGACCGGCGGCAGCCTGTGCCATCAATGGCAACGAGACGGCACACTGAATGGTTGGATAATTCAATGCCGTCTTTTCAGCCTCCGAGCAGGCATCCGATGTCGGCCCTTTTTAACAGGCCGTCCGCGGCCATCTTCTTCCCACAGAACACCATCCTCTCTTCCTTCTCCTTTTCCTTCTCCACTACCTATAGCTAGCCATGGCCGGCGGCGCTGGATCGAGGGGAGGGCGTGGCGGCCGTGGACATCGAGGGAGGCGTGGAGGACGCGGCCAAATCACCACGGCGCCATGCTCTCCCTCACCGTCGTCGTCGCCGGAAGATTTTGATCCAGGCACCCAGTTCGCCGTGTCCATCCACCTTGGCACACCCCGTGACAGGCTGCTCCTCCCCCACAGGTTCGTGATGCTGATCGGCGACGAGCCGCCGCCGCTTGTCATGTTATGGGCGAATGGCTTTAGGACCACCAGCTACCCGGTTGATCTACAGTCCGACCACCTCGGCCAGATGTACCTTGGCAACAGCTGGGAGTGCTTCGCCCGCTCGCACCAGATCGAGGCGGGCAACATCCTCGTCTTCAAGTATGACGGTGAAGGGAAATTTGGCGTCAGCGTCTTCGACTATACCATGTGCCACCGCTGCTACCACTCCGACTCCTCCTCCAACTCCGACAAGTACGATAGGCTGTGTGTGCGCTGTGGATGATGTATGAATGTAGGCATTGGCCATTTGTAATGAAAATCTTTATTCGGCCGTCACATATATTTACAAAACAAGAGTACAACGGTAGCCTATGGATCGTCCGACATTGGCCATTCTAGCTAGGCGCCGCCTACGGTTCGGCAACGCCCCATTTTACGTTGAGAGACAGGCACGCATGTACGCGTCGTCAGGACTGGCCCGCAATGCTTCGCGGAGGTCGTCACGCACTACCCTGAGCGCTAGGCGCCGGCGGTGCTCTGGCAGAAAGATGTGGTTCATCACCTTGAACGAGAAACACCCGCCGATGGTCCTGTTTGTAGTTCTGGTGAGAGCGCCATGGCAACGGCGGGTTCGGCAAGCACCACGGCCGCTCGGGCCCCATCTTCTCTGTTGGTGTTGGGGTTGCCACGGAGCTCGTCAGGTCGACGCCGGCGGCCAGGCATGGTGGTTTTTTGTGCTGCCGGTGGTGCGGGTCTGGTCGCAGATAGCTCGGCGGCCTCCCCTATTTATGGTTGCGCTGGACGCGGCGGGAAACGCCTAGAACTCGCGGGAAGGGGCGGGAAAGAAAGGCGGGAGATGGCGTGGCGGCGGGAAGCCACTGGAAATACACCGGCGTTGGTGATGACCAGACGCGAACAAATGGGTCGCACAGCTGGGCACGATCGGCCGAACAGGTCGGACCACGGCCCAAATCAACCGTGACCCGACCTAAACAGACAGTAACGGATCGTTTGGGCGACCGGATGAGTCGGCCCGGCGGAGATGCCCTTAGTATGTTGCTAGCCGCCCTTGCATAGTTTGGGTCCTTCAAAACATGGTGAATTTGAAAGCCTTGGACGAAGAGCATGCATATGTAACGTTTTCATGGGTGGGGGTCCATGTGAACCTTTCCTTCAATTCCTCTTACCGTGTCAATGATTGGGCAACAAATACAGCCACTTCAAAGTGGTAGTAGTACTCCATAGACATGCATATGCATGGTCACGGGTCACTGTCGTCGTTGTAAGGTGCATGCCTGCCCAAAATAGTCCCGTTAATTTATTCATTGGCCGTCTAATTAACAAAATCAAACAAGCAGCGCGTTAAGTAATTCTAGCTAGTACACACTTCATTACGGGGGCCATTGCATTGTTACGCATTTAGCGCGAGAGGGTGCAGCGAGGGAGAAGTCGATCTCATCTTGAAAACTACTACTCCAGCAGGTGCAGGGAAACACAACTCAGCGATCAAGGCCGGATTGGGTCATTTGATTGAGATAGATATATATAGCAGCTCGCTAGCTATAGGTGTCGGTGATGATCGTCGGCGGACAATTATGCGAGAGCTAGAGAGAGTGAGTCTTTTCATTCCGTGAGTTTGTTGGCTGCACAAGAATAGTCATGCAAAAGATTCTGCCCCTACTACCACAATAATAATTAAGTGGTTTATTTATAGTCAACTAAACATACCAGAACCTAGTGTATCAGGTAGCACCTTAAAAGGTAGGGTGTCAATCTGCTGCTTCATGGATGTACTGTTGGAAAAAAAGCATAAGAGGACACAAAAGCTCAAAAAATGAGAGAACCACTTATCAAACATACTTGTCACAACCATCATCACCGTGACCACCAAATCAGACTGAATCATCACACTATATAGAAAAAATAGGAGAAGTCGCTCTGCGATGCCAATGTTGTGGGTTCGGTCCACGACCTAACCTCTACTCTGACACAATTTTCATATATGGCATGTTACATCACTCTCTTAAGACTCAAATGTAAACCTTTGACGATTCTTTGATTAGAGGAACAAACATGAGGAATAATGCAACATCGTCGGTTAGACCTTACAAACCATAAAAGGCACTAGTTCTAGGACTCGGGACCGAAGATCAGTTTAGGATGCTCGTCGCGAAGAGCAACTAAACATGACCACAAGAACTAATGATACTCAAATCCAAGCCCGAGATGGCCTCGCAAAACCATCCAAACCACATGAGCCCCAAACTAGAATTAGGCCCACCACATGGACGTGAAGCACTCGTCGTGCTCACTATATAGGTAATGGCTGAATCGAGAAATGAATATCATAAGTGCTCCAAATCCCTAGAACACCCCTCAAAAAGAGGAGAGCGAGAAGGGGGCTGAAAGGGAATATCTATAATAAAAATAGCACTCATCATTTCCAAATGTTTAGAGGTGCAAAAGTAAATGGTCATTAGGGACAAGAACATAGACAAAATATATTCCATATGCTACAAGAATATACCTTACCTAGATTACCTCCCCTTTAGATATAGGTTTGGTCCCGATCTTTAAGATTCGACCACAAACCTATGGGAGGGGACACATAACAAGAGAGACTCAAAATAATGCAAAGTAATTGGCATAAATAGCAAATAGGGGTGAATATAATCACCCAATTACAAGTGCCAAATGCCCAAATGTTTGGATTGTTTTACTGATCAGACGACCCACTCTAATTGTACTCAACTTCTCAAACCGGGCTGGTCCTCGAACCAATAGAACCCAAGGGAAAGATTGGCTAGATGAAAGCAAGCCGAGGCACGCGGATAAGAGTAGAAAGAACATTATTAGCATAAAAGAAACTTAAACTACACTCCGGCGCTAATATGGCATTGAAAACCCTGAAACAAATAGAGATAACAAGGGTCAGTGATAAACATGCATGAGTCGCTTATATTACCGGGACGAATAGAGATAAACAAAGTCTTTTTAAGATCCACAATAGTCGCTTATATCACCGAGACATGCATGCTAAAATGTAGGTGTCAAACTGCTCCTTCATCACAATATTGTTAGAAAATAAGCAATGAGAATAGAAAAGAATGAAAATGAGAGAAACTTTGATTCCATTATCGACACAACCATCGGATGAGACCAAAGTGCCAAAGTGAATCTACTAAATTAGGAGATTTCGATCCACCGACAGTGTGTCTATCTTCAAACATCCTTGATCTAGAGCACATAAGCCTCAAGCTATGCTCTAACATTAACTCTCACCTATATTTTAGTTGTTTCTTTTTAAAGGGGCGCACCAAGGAAAATATTAACCCGATGTCATTATATATTGTGCCGTCATACACTAAAAAAAATATATCATATAAGATATACTACCTCCATCCCAAGGCTTAAGGCTTTTTTTTAAAGTCAAACTACCTAAAGTTTAACCAAATTTTTAGAATTTGTTTTTAATATTTATAATACATAATTCTACTTTTTCATACATTATGAAACATATTTTTACATAATATCTATATAATATAATATAATAGTTTTTTTAAATTTAATCAAACTGTTAAATATAAGCCTTAAAGCTTGGGACGAGGCGTATACCCGTGGGCCCTGATGTTGTTTAGTGGAATCGCAAATTGTCGTTTCAACCAAGCCATTCCTTCCATTTTTTTTGTTTGAGAAACCAGCCATTCCTTCCATGTATATGGGCCAACTAATCAACAGAGTAACTGGGCCTTAAACCCCATATAGCCAATTTGGAAGGTACTCCCACCCCTTCCTGCTCTCAGGCCAACCAAAGACAGCCCATTTCCGGCTACTGCAACCTCCTCCCGGCTCTCGCTCGCTGCGCACCATCATCCCGACAGCTCAGCTCTCTCCTTCCTCCGTTCCCCTCAACGAAAAAGAAAAAAAAAGGTTACCCCCTTCCAGCCCCGCCGTCCGCCGAGATGCGCCGCCTTCCAGCTGCTCCTCCCCGCCCAGTCCTCCACCCGCACATGTCCCCCGCGCCTTCCTCCCTCGGAATCCTTCGACACCATGATCGAGTGGCGATGTCGAGGACCACCCCCGTGGTATGCTGCTCCTGCTTCCTACCAAATCGGAAGCCCAATCAGGGGACCGAACCCGAACCACTCCGATCTAGGTCGACCGATCGGAGCCGTATTTCTACAATGGCCAGGGCGAATCCGGTAGCCGCGAGCGGCGGCGGCGAGTCGTCGCCGTCGCCGGATGGCGGCAGGAACCCGTTGACCCCGCTCGCCGAGCTGTGGCGCCGGACGGTGCAGCCGCTGGGGGACTACGGATTCGGCAAGCGCAGCGTGTGGGAGGGCGGCGTGGGGCTCTTCATGGTCTCCGGGGCGGCCCTGCTGGCGCTCGCGCTCGCCTGGCTCCGGGGGTTCCAGCTGCGGTCGCGGTTCCGCAAGTACAGCGCCGTGTTCGAGTTCAGCCAGGCGTGCGGCATCTGCGTTGGCACGCCCGTCAGGATACGTGGGGTCACCGTGGGGAGCGTCGTCCGCGTCGACTCTTCGCTCAGGAGTATTGACGCATATGTCGAGGTGCGTTTCAACTCTTCTCGCTCTCCCTTATTTCAGTCAAGAATTATTCATATCAAATTATTTCTTCTTGGCATTCTTTGATTTGAGTTGTATGTAGAATGTGAATACTGAATACCAAATGGAGTCTAATAGAATATGCTATGAAATTTCCCACATTACCTTTTCCTGAATGTTTATAATTCATAGAACAACCTCTTGAAACTGAACCATACTTTAGTTTCCACAAGCTTTTCAGCTCCCTTAGGCGTAATTTTTCATATGACCAATTTCCGGCTGGATAATTAGGTTGAGTGTAGTTTTCAATCATCACACCGTTTCAACTATTCCCTCCGATACATAATACTTGCCGTGATTTTAGTTTAGGCTGGACGATTTGAACTAAACCACGACAAGTAATGTGGATCGGAGGGGGTATTAGTTAACAACTCAATATCACTATGCTCATTTATGTGTATCAGCAGCCCATCTCTATATTAAGATCTCGTTCTTGTAAGTTGTAACTGTGCAAAGGTATTTGGGTGATGCTATTTCTTTTTTTTCTTGAGAGGAAGTAAATAGTGGCATGCTACTAATATTTTTTATTATCCATAGTTCCCTCCCCCCTCCCCCCCCCTGTTGTTTCCGATGCATACATTTCTTTGGTGTATACGATATAGACTACTCTTTTCTTGTAAATGTAGTATTGTTTTGGGCTAAATCTCTAATGACTAAATTCTTCCTTATGTCAGGTTGAAGATGATAAAATTATTGTGCCCCGTAATTCATCGGTTGAGGTGAATCAGTCTGGTCTACTAATGGAGACAATGATTGACATTACACCAAAAGATCCACTCCCTACACCTTCAGTTGGTCCACTTGACACAGACTGTTCTAAAGAAGGCTTAATTCTCTGTGACAAAGAGAGAATGAAAGGACAACAAGGAGTAAGCTTAGATGCGCTTGTCGGAATATTTACACGTCTAGGAAGAGACATGGAGGAAATTGGTGTTCATAAAAGCTTTAAGTTGGCGGAGAAGGTTGCATCCATAATGGAAGAAGCACAACCTCTTCTCTCACGGGTACATTCTTCTGTCAATTTCTTGTGTAACAGTTTGCAACCTTTGATATGTTTGCCACATTCATCTTATAAAATCTCTGTGAAACCAATGCATTTTACTCAATAGGATTTAATGGTTCGAAGTTCAAATGACATGAAGTTCTGCGATGGAGGTCTGCAGTCTTGCAATAGTTTTTTCCTAAACCTCAGTACCTTTTGTATTTGGGAAGAAAGACTTGTTTGCCAGATGCATATGACTATTATAGGGCCTAATTCTGCATAACCTGATAAATTTTCCTAATATTTATATCATGTCCTAATTTTATAACTATTGCTACTCATCTCTAAGCATCAGCATGGTTTTTGTATATGTCTGGCATATGATGGGCATTGCATCTGTTTGTGGCATCGCTAAAAAGAACTCAGTCATTCTTTACTACTACCTCCGATCCAAAATAAGTGTAACTAATTTAGTACAACTTTATACTAAATCAGCGACACTTATTATGGATCAGAGGGAGTATTAAATTTGAGTTGGTGAAGTGGTAGGTCACCGCTCAACACTCAACATCCATCATTGGACGCATCTAGGCCGTCCGATCTGCGTCCGGTGTCACATAGCTTCCACCCACCAAAAAAGGTAAATCTGAAAAATCACCGCACAAACGCAAAAATCTGGGATTTGCTATGCAATTAGTAGACAAATTAATTATAGTCTCCTAACTAATCCCAGCCTATGCAACCAAAAAATTCAATTAGAGAAGTTAATACATATTAGCAAAAAATACATATCAGCTATGTTCGTATGCAAAAATCTGGCCATTTAATTATCCTTCTCTAGATAAGCAGCCTCATGCAAAAAATACATATCAGCTATGTTCGTATAGAAAATTAATTCATTTAATATAGGAAGGGGCTGGATACTTTCCTTAGAATTGACAAGAAGTCGCCGCATGAACTCATGCATGGTCAAAATATATTTACATTTACATATTTCTATAGTATGGATAGTTCGACCCTTAATTCTCTTCTCTAAGTAGTATTATATGCAGACACACATCATCAATTTATCTTATCCTCTATCCTAGCACGTACAACATGTTCTTCTCACCTTGCAAACAAAATGTTCTTCTCACCATTGCTAAATAAGAATCTTGCAACTACTGCTAAATAAGAATCTTGCAACCACTGCTATCTTTTTTTAAGGAAAGTTCTCTGTCCTGTTTTCTGCTACTGTTCTATGTACCTATGTACCATAAGATTGATTTTATAGGTATTGTTTGCCCATAGTGGAGTATAATTTCTCTTGGTCATAGTTCGCACACCAATCATCACATAAGGTATACCGTACAAGTCGGCAACCTACATGGAGAAAGAAATTCAAGCCAGTAAACGATTGGGTATCAGGCAAGACGGGCCTAGACACGATCTTTCGAATAACTCACCAAAACAGAGAAATTTCTACAATCATGGCAAACATGCCTACGATGCTATTTTTAGGACACACTTCTGCAACAAATCATCCGATACAAGGAGTAGCATCACCGACAAGCCTAGGTGGCCGCCTTGGTTGGAGGGATAGTGGATCCCATGCTGAGCCACGAGTCGCCTTTAGATATGAAGGAAGGAACAAGCTTCCTAAACAGACAAAGCTAGGAACATGCTTCCTGACCGGACGTGTGCCACCGCCACTAGGGTTCGCGCGGGGCCGCATCCTTCCTCGCTGCCCCGAGATCCATGCCACCGGCCGCATCTACTTCGCCTGACCTGCTCCGGTGTCTGCCTGATCCGCTCCACCTCCGGTCTGGGACAAGATCTCCCGGCAGGTCTGCCCTTAGCTATCCAGTGTGCTCGCCCGTGTGTTCCTGCTTCGACTCTACCAGACAAGACCTGAACTGACTCGTACGTGATGTCTGAATATTTGGTGGTCAATTTTGGTGTTGCTTCAATGTAAGCAGCGAGAATAGAGGAGACGCACAATCTGGGAAGGGAGGATGGGAAGAGGGTGATGAAACCTCTTCTTAATTGCACATTCACAAAATAATACTCTTGTAGCAACGCACGGGTATTTAGCTAGTATTTAAAATTCTAGAGTTCACAAGTAACTCTGGTAAAACTGATCCAAGCCGTGCATTCTTCTCTGGCTAGGGTTGAAAGCTGAAAAATTTAGGATTGGGTCCATCATATCGCTATTGCGTACCTACCCTGTCTCTGGCCAGCATGCTTGGTTAGCACTATTTCAGGACCATGTTGAAGATGAAGGGACCTCCACTCAGTTGGAATGGGGTGTTTGGTTTTGATTCTCTATTTGCAAAAGCGGGATGGACGATGTTTCCTACACATATGCAGTTTTCTTGATCTTAGCTTTGTGCAAAATAGTGAATTTGGTGGTCACCACTTGTGCTGCCAAATGTCATGCGTCAAATTAAACGTTAGTGCTGGAACAGATTGAAGCCTTAGCTGAAGAAGTTCAACCTTTGCTGTCGGAGGTTCGTGATAGTGATCTGGTGAAGGATGTGGAGATTATAGCTAAAGGTCTGGCTGATGCATCTGGTGATTTAAGGTACTGCTTAACAGCATTACTTGTAATAAAATATTCCTTCATATAAATTATCTTTGCATTCTGAAGAGGTGAAACTGGACCCCATATTTTGTTGGAAAGTGCAGATGTTATGGTAGAACCTTGACTCTTTATTTATTTAACTTTTCTGTATGCTGTCCTGCAGGAGGTTGAAGTCTTCCATGCTTACCCCTGAGAACAGTGATCTAATCAAGCAGTCTATCTTCACCCTTATCTTTACTCTGAAGAACATCGAGGTCTGTATTCCTATATCTATGTTTACAGTCATTCTTATAAACTGAAGATAATGCAAACATGCTTTTAACCCGTGCCTTTGCTTATTACTTCCAGAGTATCAGCTCGGACATCTCTGGTTTCACCGGTGACGAGGCGACGCGGCGGAACATCAAGCTGCTGATCAAGTCCCTAAGCAGACTATTGTGACCCCTGAGCTGAACCAAAACGGAGTTAGGTGCGGACATAAGAACCGAAATGGAATATTATGGTGCAAGTAGGCCGTCCACAGATGGAGGTTGAAGCATCTTTATTAAGAGAAGCTAATATTATTGTTTTCCCGATTTTTTTTTGGTTTTTGCATTCTTGACATGCGAAGAAGCATCGTTTATTGTCGTTGTCGAGTCATCATGTAGCTAGGCCCATTTTTGTTTTGTTTTGTGCAGTACGGTTGCGCTCGAGCAAAGTGTAAACAAGGAATACACTGCTATTGTTTTTTTTTCTTTTTTGCTGGCATCTTCTTCTGTTAATTGGTGGCCGCGTCTTGGCCTAGCTGTGTCTGTGTGGATGGTGATCGCCGATCAGGAAGCTGTCAGTCGTCGTCGCGGGCGGTTCTACCGGGGCCGTCGACGTCGTCGGCACAGTTCAACCCAGCTTGTACTACGAGTACCTTAGTTTGTAGCGCATTTCAGCATCGGTCGTCTCAATCTTGTGGACTTGTGCTCTCCACTTTGTGTGGAACGGAATCAAACGCGACGGCGATAGAAAGTAGGCTGACAACGAGATATACGTCGGCTTCAGTTTCGGGAGTTTTGGACCCGGCGGCTCCAGTTTCGTGTGGTGCTCCGTTCCGTGTGAGCAGGCCTCGTTCTGTTATTTTTTCCCAGTTGAAGTGCGTGCAAGCTAGAGCAAAGCTGCAGGTACGGATGACCGTAGGTAGACACGTACTACTACTAGTTGAAAGGCTGTACGTTACGTATAAAAGCCAGCGCCGTTCCGTCCATTCCGGCTTATGTCTTGTCCATATTTGATAGGAAAACGCTCCGTTTCCGTCGGAGGTTGCGTCGCACGCGTCCTCCGGATCGTGGGACGTTGGTTCCTTGCAGATCGGACGGTTCTCGGTTTGCCACGTAGACGCAGGAGTTGGGCAGCATCTTCTCTCTCTCTCTCGCAGCATCGCTCCCCCGCAGACTCACATACTCACAGACTCGCAGACGGAGGCGACCGCAGGGGCGAAGCCGGTGCCCTCGCCGGTGACTGCTAGACCTGCGAACGGCGGCGCCGCCGCCCTCCGATTGTCTCCGTAAGTTCCTCCCCGCCGATTGGCTCCATCTGATTTTGCTTGCACCTGATTCTCCCCGCCGATTCTCTGCGCCATAGAAACCCTAACTACCCATCTCGCGCTTCCTGAGCAGGGGAAAGAGAAGAAATCCACGGTGGGGGGATCATTTTGGCGATGGGGAAGCAAGTTCCTCGGGTCAGCGGCATGGGTGTAAGCGTTTTCTCTCCTTCCAAGCCCTACTCAGCCGGATTGGTTGATGCTTTCCCCAATTTTTTTGTAGCAAGTTAGTGTGCAGAAATTTTCATGCTATGTAGGTTGATGTTTTTTGATGCTAGGTATGTATATAAAACTAGGTGTGCAGAAATTTTCATGCTAGGTATGTTCTTACTGTGTTGTGCTTCTAATTTTGTAGCAATTCAGTGTACAGATGAGTTCATGTTCTTATTGTTGTTGTTCTTACTGTGTGGTGCTTCCAATTTTGCTTCATTTCATTTTGATTTTGTTTTATATACATACCTAGTTTTTGTTAGTTTGCAGCATAAATTCATTTTGTTTTACTTTGTAGATTTGCTTCCTATGTTAGTGTTTTTTGCTTTTAGCATACCTAGTTTTACTCTTTTGATATTAATTGCTTAGGCAGTGCATATTTTCTGTTAGGTTGTAGCAGTTTTTGGTTTGTTAGTTGTGCATATTTGGTCCTTATGTATGTTTGCTTTAGCAGGAGCCACCTATGTGGATGTCAAAGGACCGTTTTGCTGCGAAGCGGCTCCGTACTCTTGCTGATAAACTTGTCGCTGACAAGAGAAGTATAATTGAAAATAAGAGCGCGTTTGGAGCGTTGCTTAATGTATCCCCTTTCATTATTCCAAACAATCTCATTGATTTCATTGCTACTAACACAACCCCTGCGCTGCGTGAGTTCAAGTTCAACAACAACAAGATTGTTTTCAGCAAGGACATGGTGAGGAAAGTTTATGGCATCCGCTGCGGCAACAGGCCAGTTTTACGGTTGAAGAAGAGTGAGCAGCACGAGCTTAGAGAGGTGTACAAGAATGGTAATCCCAAGCAGAGGCCTGATATTCAAAATGTTGTCGACTTGCTGCTGAAGTGTCCTGTGACAGATGAAGCAACAATTCTTAGATCATGGGATCTTATTTGCTTGGCAACTGTGGTCGATCCTAGCAGTGGTAATATGCTGACATTGGATTATCTAGCCAGCATGGAGGATCCTACAAGGACAGCTGAATTTGCATGGGATGAACACTTGCTGCAGCTTGCTATGGATTTGGTGCAAAATATTCAGAATCACAAAGCCATGCCTCTGAAACTACCGGAGGAGAAAGAACCAAAGAAAGGTGCAAAGCAGTGTGTTCAGAAAAATGCAAAAAAAGGAGCAAAGCATGCTGCGGTGGAGGGTGACGAGGAGGGTGATGAGAAAGGTGCCAAGGCTCCTAAATTTGAGTTCTGGATCACCGGGCCTTATTCAATGCTTGGTGTAAGTTGTCTTCTGCCTGATCATTTTTCTTTTTTGCTTTGTTTGTGTTTCACATGTTGCATTTATTCAATTTTGACATTGTTGATTAACTAGTTTATTTTTTCTGCTTATTGTTTTCAACAGATTGTATACATGGACCACCTTCAGTTTCCATCTAACTCTCATGTCTTTGACTACTCGCTACCTAGAGTGTGTCATGTGACTAGTTCTGACTTCAAGTTTGTAGTGAAGACAGATATTGAAAGGAAGATTCTGAACAATACAACTGTTTTTGGAAGGCGTCTGGTAAGTTGACCAACATCTTTTGTACTTCTATTGATGTTTATCTTTTCTTTTTCCTCTTTTGTCAAAATTATTCTCCTCATTCTTTTACTTTTCTCTTTTTTCTATATTTGTTTGTAGTTTCTTCAAATATCAGCAACTCCATATGAAGTTGAACCACCTATCATTGAGGTTGTGGGAGCAGCAGAAGGCAACTTGTCCGCCTCTCTAAACGAATGGCTAGTGTTCCCTAGTAGTCAGGAATTAGAGGTACATTACATGCTTCCTTATGATCTTTTTTTAGCATTAATTGCATAAATTTAATGCTTCATAAGGTACTTTTCTAGTTGCTTCATCATAACAAATTCTGAGCACATGTAATTGATATTTTTGTTGCATTTTTCTTGTATTTTTGCTTTATTATGTTCTACCAGTTGCTACATATGTTATATATTTTTGCATACATATTTTTAAAGTGTTCTGCTTCTTTTCAGTTATACTGCTGCATTAATGTTATATTCTTGTTACATTAATTTATATTTTTTGCTACTTACAGTTTTCACCACTTTTGTGTTATTTCATAAACTAAAGTTTTATGCTTCATTCATATGTCTAGTTTGCTACTTCAACCATATGATTTTGCTACATTCACTATCATTTTCTGTATTGTTGATGCGTCTTTTTGTTTTAAAACAGTGCTCCATTGTTACATTATTTTACACTTCTTTTACAGGTTCCAGCTCGCTTCAAGCACTTGTATGACAAGCACAAGGCCATCTACGGTGCTGATATTGACATGGCTGTGAAGAATTTTGTTGTTGGGTTAAAACAAATGAATGCACACCGGATGGCTTCTTTGCTTCTTGATGTTGATGCTGCGCAGAATTCACAAGACGATCCAAGCGTCATGTTTCCAACAGAAGCTGCACCTGAGAAAGAGCCAAATGGTAATGCTGAAATGCGATCCGAATTTGATATGGGATCTGAAGAGAAGGGCATAGAGAAAGAGGGAGGAGTCCTTGAGGCTGAAGCAAAGGGGGATATGGAACATGTGGATTATCGAAGCACCGATGAGGAAACTGATGATGATGATGAAGTCAACCTTGCAACAAAATTTAGGGTGCTCAAGCGTGCACGAACCACCACACAAGATGTTCCACAGCCCGCAATAATTGTGGATTTGTTGACCCCTGAAGGTGTTGTTGGCGGCCTTCCTGATGTTAACAACCCAGTTAGTTCACCTTACCGGTCCAGCCCACCTCATGGTATATCAATCGAAGCATGGCATCCCCTGATGCTCCATCGTTTGAACTTTTCTCTCAAGAGGATAATATCATGGAAAAACCAGCTGAAGCAGGTATTTTTGGATGGATGTCTTTTTTATGTTTTTTCAAGAGATGCATATATTCCATTTCTATATTCTTGCTGCATAAATGGGTATTTCAATCATCACTGCTGCATAAGTTGCTATATTCTTGCTACATAAATGATATATTCTTGCTACATTAGGATATAAGCACTGCTGCATATTATATGGTTCATTTTTAGATTTCATGCTTACCATTTTCATTTTCATGCTTCATTCATCTATTAATTTTGCTTCATTCATCTATTAATTTTGCTTCATAGGCTAATGGGATTCTAACTTTTACAAACTTGTCGTGTTTTTGCTTGTTTTGATTTCTGTAGGCCTTACAGAGCAGGCTAAAGAAATGGATGATGCAAATGTTGCACCAGTGTCACCTAAAGCCTTCAAGGACGCTCAATCAAAGTCACCTAATTCTTACGAAGAACCGACCAATATAGCTTTGTCACCGAAAGCTTCTGAAGACAAGACCAATGTAGCGTTGTCACGGAAAGCTTCCGAGGAAGCTAAATCAGTAGAAGTTTTGAACAAGCCTGCAACCCCAACCAACCGCATGAGCATAGGTTAGAAGTTATATTCTTTGGTTTTGCACATGCTGCATAGAATGCTGAATTAAGTTTTGGCTATTTACTTGCATATGCTTCTTAACTTCCTTGGTGACAATTGTTTCTCAGATGATGTAACAGAAGATGATAGTATTGGTGCTGGAACACTTGAGAAGAAGAATAGGTTCAAAAGGGCAGCCAAAGAAGTTCTTTCACCTCCCAAGATGAAAAAGATTAAGGTCTCTCAAGATATGATCCACACATATGACAAATTTGTCATGAATGGTCGCAGATTCAAGAGGGCTAAGAAACATGCACCGTGAGTTACCCCTACCAATTTTATATGCTACATTAATCCCCAACATTAGCTTCATTTGTACAATCTGGTTGCCCCCAAATTATAATGTTGTTTTGTTTTTATTTCCAGCAAATGTTTTGTGAAGTATGGTAGGTTCTATACTTCCTACAGAGGTTTCCAAGAGTCTCTCCGCCCCCGCCAATATCTGAGCAGCGAGGTGATGAATGTGTTTCTTGAGAAATTCAACAATGTAGCAAAAGCATATGCTGTCAAGAACACTCGCGCAAAGAAGAAGTACTCTTTTTCAACATATGACACGGTAAGCCTGTGTTGGTCTTTCTAAACCAACAATGTTCTTGCTAAACCATCAATATTGCGTGTTGCTCATCCATCAAAAATAATGACAGGACAAGCTTGTTGCTGAGCCATCAATATTCAACCCCAATGGTTTCATGAAAGATTTTAAGGAAGCTTGTAGCAAGTTCAAAATCCTAAAGGATGACCTTGTGAGTGAAATGGATTTAATCTTTTTTGCTTTTTATGAACATACTTATTGCTACATTTTTGTACATAAGCAGCCTGCACCACTCTATTATATGATATATTATAGTGCTACAACAATGTTGTGAACAATGTTTTTTTTGCTATATATGATATATTATAGTGCTACATATTCATAAAATAGTTGTTTCATTATGAACATCTAGATGTTTAATCTGTTTTCCTTTCTTTTTTCTTTACTTTGTGTATGTAGCTTTATTTTCCCATTGTAGCACAACAACACTGGATTGTTTGCTGTGCCAACTTGCTCCACAAACAATTTCACACGTTAGACTCCATGACACCGGCCAATGGTGTCAGCAAGCTTCAGAAACTCGCAGACAATCTGGTTAGTTTGTTAAGCATTGCAACTTTGGCACTTTTTTTAAGACTGTTTGTTTATATATGCATCATTCTCCTGTAGTTCACCAACTTTGTGAGGACTGCAACTGAATCAGAGATTTGCAACGTTGACTTTGCTAGTTTCAAGCATATCAATCCCAGCCATTCACAGCAAGAAACACTGTAATTTTCTTCATACCTTACTACTTTTTATTCTGTTTTATTTGCTGCATGTGTTGGTTTCATGTGTATTTTGTGATGCTAAGAGTTTAAATTTTTGTTTGTAGATATGATTGCGGGTTCTACAGCATTCTATACATGGAGCACTACAACGCCAAGATAATGCCGGAGATTGACAGCGATTCAGTCTTGGACTTCCGCAAGTTCTTGGCATCAATTCTTATTGATGGTAGAGAGAACCACAATGATGATGTCGAGAAGATAATGGCCGAGGAGTTGATTGGAAACTAGTCATGTTTGTTTTTGTCTTTGTCAAACCTGTAATGTTTGGATCATGTTAGATGGATGCTTTTGAAACATGTTTGTAAGATGAATGGTCGTCGAACAAAACTGATGGATGAAGAAAGAAATCTGGGAACTTGTGTATGCACAAAACTTTGTTATTCAGAGTTATGTTATCCAAAACTGGGCTGCTTTTTTTGCTGTATATTCATGTAAAAATTGCTAGTTATGTTATTCAGAATTGCTATTGTATCTGGGAAGCATTAAGTTGTCGAACACAAGCAGATTTTTTTGTTGTATATCCATATAAAAAGTGCTATATATGTTATCCAGAATTGCTCTGTTACCTGGGAAAATCGTTTTCCCATTTATGCAGCAGTGATTATTGAATAACATAGCTGCTGCAATTTTTTTTGTTGTATATCCATATAAAAAGTGCTATATATGTTATCCAGAATTGCTCTGTTACCTGGGAATGCGAGAAAATGTCACACTCAAATGGATTTACAGGTTTTGCCAACTGAGTAACAGGTGCTGCATACAAATGCAGTGTATGATGGTTAACCGGACTAAAAACTATTCAGGTTTTTCATAAAACATATTATGTTGTTGTAAACACATAATACAATTGCTATATTAGACAAATTAAATTTCTATGTTGGTGTCTCATAATTGCTACATAAATTTTGTCACATCAGTTGCTCCATACACAGCATTTGCTCTTTTCCCCACAAATAACAGCAAGATAATGTGACAGGTAGTGATACAAAAGAGGTAGAATAAAGCAATTAACTATATGAACTAAGTATGCAAAATTTTGCATTTGTATATGTATCAAACAGTTTTTGCTCCTATGTATCAAACATGTGTTCCAATCATCTATAAAATGCAATCATCTACAAATGCAAGTCCACTCCTGCTTCTTTCTCGGCATCTTTTGCCAATGCAACCTTCATATACTTGCAATCTTGCACCGTGTGGCCTTCCTCGTTGCAGTATGGACACTTCTTTTTTCTATACTTCCTAGGTTGTTTTGGTTCTTTTTGCTTCTTTGGCTCACTTGCCTTCTTCCTCCTTTTCTTGTTTGCTTCTTCTCGGAGCTCAATAAGCGGCTTCCTTCTCTTTTCACTCTATTTTGGACGGCCTTTTGGCTTTGTCCGGTGAGGATTTTGCAACATGCTAGTTGTAGGAGCATCTTGTGGTGCAGGTTGTTGTTGATTTTGGTAATGCATTTGAGGTTGCTGCGTAGATGTAGCATTTTCTTCTTCTTGCTGTTGCGCAACGTGTTGTGCTCTTCTCATTGTTGCAATGACTTTGGTCGCTTCATCTACCATGCTAGACACCACTGCATATGCATCCTCATTGAAACAGGCATCAGAGGCTAAATTATTCATCTTCATACACAACGAGTTGTACCTCAGTGTATTTGTCGTTGGTACTCCAAACCTGATTGTATTAGTGCCCGGGTTAGGAGCAGGTGTTGTTGCTGCTGCAGACCACCGCTCAAGCATGTATCTCGCAGGGATTTCCTGAACATTTAACTGGACCATCACCCTGATTATATGTGGGCAGAGTAACCCACACATCTCAAATTCGTTGCAACCACACGAATAGAGCCCCTCTGCAGCAGCAACCAGAACCCGATATGTTTTCACATCGAGACCTTCATTCGGAACAAGATCGAAACACAACCCTTCTCCCTCGACTTGTTGTGGATAAAACAATGTTGATGCCTGTATGATCATCTGGAACCTTTCAAATATCTCCCTAGTGTAAAATATCAAACCCTGCCTTTCTATCATGTACCTGCAACAGTTTTCGGTGAAAATAGCATCAGAATTTGCTAAAACAGGTAAAACAGAATGCTACAAAACATTTTATGCTTCATTTTCAGAAACTATTATGATGTGGTCTCACCTTCCCCAAAGTGGTGCAGTAGTCGTCTCCATTGTGAATCCTGCATTATCTTTCCTATCAAGCATTAGATTCTGGCATAACTCGTACTGCTGCACAAAATTGTACGCCGAGTCGCTTGGTTGAACCAATGATTTGAAGTAGGCATTCAGTCCTTCTGATCTCCCCGTTGTGCTTGTGAATGGAAAGAAATTGCGCCGAAAATACACCGGGACCCATTTCCTTCTGCTTTTCCACATGTTATCTAGGTGGGTGTTATCAGTCATTTCAAACCTTTGCAGCATATTCTGCCAGCATATCTCAAACTCCGCAACAGTGTCCGTGCCATAAATGCATGAGTAAAACGCATCTGCAAACGGATTTCCATCTACCAAAAGTGGACCAAGTTTTTTTCTTGCAACTGCAAGCACATGATAGATGCAGCACCTGTGGATTGTAGCAGGGAAAATATTTGAAAGTACCAACAACTGCTGGGTTTTGGGTTATCTCATGCTAATTGTATCTGACTAGTAAGTGTCGCAACTACAACGGAATGGTTAACTAAAACGGCCCACTGCTTATTTTATCAGGATGATTATCTATAATTGACTAGTAATTGCTGCAACGAGAACTGAATAAATAAAATTGCCAACTGTGTGAGTTCCTCGGTTGACTTCCTCGTTTGGTCTCGAGGGGGAAACACCAGGATGGGTTTGTTTGGTGTTAGCTTCAGGTTGTATCCGGATAGGACTTTCTTACCCCTCTCTGATAGCCGTCAGTTGTATCGAGTCTCTATAGGTTGTTTAGTGCATGCTGCCGCTGCCGCTCAGTCCACCATACCTATGTAGGTGAGGACCGCCGAATTCTAGTCTCGCCGTGTACTGGCCTCAGTACTGACGCTCCTTCTTTTTCCTTTGCCCTTTGTCGGCACCCCTTTTGTTTAAGCAGGTTTTGAGATCGACGTCGTTAGCAGGGTTACCCTTCCGGCTTGGCCTGGGCAGGGTTATGGACGCCATTGGTTATTCTTCAGGGCTCTTACCCCCATTTGCATCTTGTCCGTAGTCGGACGCCCTATCGTTTTCAAGGTGATTTGGATCTTTGTTCTGTATATCTGTATTCTTGACTCCTGGAGTCGTGTTGTATATATATCTGTTCTGTGGGTCCCATCGAGGACTGTTGTGTAATGTTATTACTTCGTTTTCCACCCGCACGAAAGTGCCTGGTGGGCACCTTTGAATCGTTTCTATGCGGGTTTGGCGGGTTTCGCTAAAACTTGCATAGGGCCGATTCTGAGGGTGTTACAAACACTCCCCAAGCATCCCATGATTTTAGCAGTGCTAATGTTTTGTTGATGCAAAGTTTGGATGAATTGGAAATTCTCTTCCGGGACCTTCCTGTGAGAGCGATAGTACCTCCGACGACCTATTTGCGTCACCATTGGATGGATGTGTTCTGCTTTGAATACAGTCACCACCCAAACCCCATCTCGCTTCCCAACATGCATGTGTGCTTTACAGTCATGACGCAAAATTCTGTTCCGCTGCCTCGTGTCCTTCACATCCATATGCAATCCTGCCTGTTTGCTACGTGACTTTTGTCCACTAAAGTTGCTCAAGTCTATCAAAGCTTCTTTACCTTTTGCACCAACACCTGTCGTGCTGCGCTCAATTTTTGCTTCATGAGCATTTGGTTTACCGGTATGCACACACTCAAACACCCTATTAAGAATGGTAGATTTTGGTGCTCCTTTTGCTGTGTTGTACTTTGTGTTTCCAATCCGTGTGCCAAATCCAAGTTTCCAAGCATAATTGTTGTACACTTTTCTGGCCTCTTCAAGATCATCAAATACCATACCGACATATGGCACCACAGGCTGTGAACTAATTTCTTCTCCATCTTCAACAGCAACATGTACTTCACTTGCACTTGCTGCACTCTGAGGGCCTGGAACAAATTGTGGCACATCACCATTGTGGTTCAAGTTTGAAGCAAATCCTTCTGGCTGTGGAGGATCATTGTTCAGGTCAAAACCAGCATGTATGCTGTCAGCCACAAAACCCTGACATTGGAAAATAAATATTCTTGTTACATTACTAGCAAATTATATTTCAATGATGCATATCTAATCAAACCACATATGCCAATGATGCATATCTAATAAAAAACCAGCACATTACCAGCGCATTGCAGCATGTAAGCAGCAAAATTTAATTGCTGCCAAACATGTTTCTTATTGCAGCATGTAAGCAGCAAAATTTAATTGCTTTGTATGTTAGTTGTGCATATTTTTGCTGTGCATCAACATTGTTTTATCCACAACAAGTTGATCATACAGCAACTTTACCAGATGACTAACATACAGAGCATATTACCAGAGTTCAAAATTTATAACCTAGCAGCAAATCGGGAAGGGATGGAGCATACCGATGGAGCAGGGTCATCAGCTTCTTGGTCTTGGTCGAAATACGTTGGAGGATTGTTCAGCCCGCCCTGATTTTGAACTCTGTTGTCGCCGTTCGCCGAATCGAGTTCACAACACCGCCGTGGAGCAGGGTTTGAACTAGAGCTAGAAGCAACAATTGGTGGAGGAATAAGATGGTTAGGATGACCAGCAGGAGGGTATAGGACGGATCTTAGGAGATGCGCCATGAACGGATCCAGCCGCTGCGGCCCCGTTCCGGCCGTCGTCGCGAGATCGCGAGAGCTCCGCCGCGGCCCCCGTTCTAGGTTTTTTTTGCTGCGTACCTCCGAATATTTGCTGCGTAGCGCAAAAGCGGGAGGAGGATACTAGTAGTTGTATCGGACGGTCCAGGTTTGCTCAATCTAACGGCGTACGAGTCGGAGGTTGCGTCGCGCGCGTCCTCCGGAGGACGCTCAGCGCTGTCCTATTTGATATTCCCTCGCACAATAATACATACCCGCTGGGGCTGGATGGGTCGAACGATCATTGGTGATTCCTTCTTCTCGCGTGATGCTCGCCGCACAAACGGAGCTTAATTGCTGGAACGGTTCTCTATCGCTCAAGCAAAGACAGAAAACCGTCCGTCGGTGCATTATCGGCCGTTTACATGAAGCGAAAGTGTTTGATTAACACTGTTGTATGGGATTATCGTGATGATGGTGGTGCTCAAGTAACTTCCCCAGGAACACAGCATGCATGATGTCTTGGTGATGTTGTGACTCTTCTGCTGGAGTGTTGTACTAGGAGTATGGTGTTGGAAGAGGTGAGTTTGTTCGTGTGGTTGTGTGCTTCCATGTTTTGGGACTTGTCTCAAGGGTTGTGGCTTGGTTGCCTTCCTTGGCCAGCTTGTATTGATTTTTGCTCGGTTTTACAGAAGTTAGCCGGGCAACTCTCTACTTTTTAATTAATGGACGAAGCAAATATTTTAGTGAAAATTGGTGTGATTGAGCAGCAGTACATCCCATGAATTATGTCTTGTTTATTTCTTTTTCATATATGATCCTATTATCTTCTCATATCATGTACTCCCTCGTCCGAAAATAAATGACATAGGTTTGTCGAGATTCACATGTATCTAGACCCGTCTTAGTTTATGATACATGTCAATCTAGACATACGTGAGTCACTTATTTCCCGATAGAGGAAGTACTATTAATGATAAAAGAATGAATCCAAGATCTTGCATGTCTTCTTTGTACATGCCCCCCCTTGAACTATATCTTCTCTATTTCTTTGTTCAGTACATCATCCTATAATCTCCTCGTATCATGAACTACTGATAAAAAAGAATGTGTCCAAGATCTTGCATGTCCTCTTTGTAAATAAAAAAGGTCTTTCATGGCAATGCATGTACTTGCAACCCTTCACGTGTCAGGTCAGGTGTACTGCTCTATAAGCAGTGCAGCCTTATTGGTAAAGTACTACTCTACCAAGTACTCCTACTTTCCTATCCTACAGTAAATGCATGAATAGGGAGGAGTACTCTGTGAGAGAATGCCTTTTTTTAGACAATGAGAGAGAATGGCTTGCGCAGGGACTTGGGAAAGGCATGCGTTGACCGAGCCTTTCTTTCTTGTGTCAGCAATGGTGGTGTGGTCGACTCGATTCGATTCCGCCGATGCGGATGGCGATCGTGACGGACTGACGCTGACGGTGATGTGATCCTTCACGAGACGAGAAGGGCCGCGCAAGCGTGCGTGCGTCGACTCCATGCCGCGATGATGATTCTCTGAAACTGATGATGATTTGATGAGATGAGATGAGATGAGATGATGCTAGCCCATACCAGCCTTTGTAAATTCCACCTCACTCACTGCCATGCCAGGAGAGGGCATCCCCGATATAGGTTCACTCGCTGGAAATTTAACGTCTTATATTTATGAACAAAAGGAATCCGGTACAGTAGATACATTCGTTTCACAAGCTAAAACGTATTAAATTTCTGAACGGATGGAGTAAGTAAGTAAATATATTTCCTTTATTATACTACTACAGCCAGCGCAGCACGGGCGCGCAGTCAATACTAGAATCCATTTACTGTCCTTCCAAGATTTCGGCAGTTAATGGGTGCCGTTGAAATCTGCGGGCAAAACTTTATCTCTATATCTTCAGCATATATCTGCACGCAAGGTTTAACCGATTCAGAGAAGAAGATCATAAAGAGAGGCAGTTCCGATTGCGTGTAGGCAAAGGCCCTGCGTACGTCCTCCGCCCGCCCTGGATTCTTCTTCTTGTAACGCGCGGAGTTTCCCGGGATCTTTCTTTATTCCAATCCAGATCGACTCGACTCGCCTCGCCGTGTTTGTTACGTGCTAGTTTACCCGTCGTCGTCGTCGTCGTCGTCATCGCCACGGGATACAAGTAATACTTCCCACCATATATATCCACGGGTTCCCACACGGCCGCGCGCGTGCGTCGTGTCGACGACACAAGTCCCTGTCACAGTTAGCACGGGCCACGGCCGGCGGGCGACGACAGGCACGCGCAACCACAATGGCGGCGGCGAAGTTGCTCATGCTGTCCTCTCTGGCGGTGCTCCTCCTCCTCTTCGTTAACCTCCTGCCCTCGGCTGCCGCCGCCGGCACCGCCGACGGGTCGGAGGAGTGGGGCTACGTCGAAGTCCGCCCGAGTAAGCAAATTGATATAGCTAGCACCACCTGGATTATTATTCTTGTATGCATCTTCTTGGTCGCGCGCTCGCTCGCCCATGGACTGATATCGATCATGGTGGATTGGCTTGCAGAGGCGCACATGTTCTGGTGGCTGTACCGGAGCCCTCACCGCGTGGACAACGGCACCGCGCCGTGGCCCACCGTGCTCTGGCTGCAGGGCGGACCGGTGAGTAGCTAGCAGGCAACCTTTTTCCATGGATGATGAATATGTACTTACTGATCTGTTCGATCGTCCATGGTTGTGCGTGGTGGTGGTGGTGGTGGTGATGATTATCCAATCCAATCCGATGCAAATTCCATTGCAGGGCGCGTCGGGCGCCGGGTATGGCAACTTCATGGAGATCGGGCCGCTGGACACGGACCTCAAGCCCCGCTCCACCACCTGGCTCAACAAGGCCGACCTCCTCTTCGTCGTAAGTAATCTAGCTTTCTTCCTCGCGCGCGTAGCCATGGCATGCACGCATTGCAGCTCCATGAATTTTGAGATTATAATGTGGCGGTGGTGCGCACACGCAGGACAACCCCGTGGGCACCGGGTTCAGCTTCGTGGAGGGCGGCGACACGAGCCTGCTGGCGCGCACGGACGCCAAGGCGGCCAGCGACCTCACGGCGCTGCTCGTCACGCTCTACCGCGACAACAAGCGCCTGCAGGGGAGCCCGCTGTACATCGTCGCCGAGTCCTACGGCGGCAAGTTCGCCGTCACCACCGCCCTCGCCGCGCTCCAGGCCATCGCCAACGGACAACTCAAGGCCAAGCTCGGAGGTACGGTACCACCCCACGCTACCCTGTAGCTTGCTGCTCCATTAATGAGTCCTTTGATTTTGATGTATCGGTGGGTGGCGCGTGCAGGTGTGGCTCTCGGGGATAGCTGGATTTCGCCGGAGGACTCCGTGGTAACTAAAGTCAACATCTTTTTTTTGTTAGCTACTGTAATAAAACTGAAACTAAAGCTAGCTTCTGTACTACCAACGACGAATGTATATGTGCAGTTGTCGTGGGGGCCGTTGCTGTACGAGATGTCCCGGGTCGACGAGAGCGGCCTGCAGCAATGCAACAGGTCTGGCAAAGACAACCATTGTACGCCGATCGCGTCAATGTGATCGCCGCAAATTCCCCAACTACTAATAATAACCACTACGAAATTCTCCAACTGACGAGGACAAAACATCATTGCAGCATCGCCCAGAAGATCAAGGCGCAGCTGAAGGCGAACAAGTACGCCGACGCCGAGAAGTCATGGGAGGACCTGGAGACGGCCGTGCTCGAGCAGAGCAACTTCGTCGTACGTCTACCTAGCTCCTGCACCTGTTGTTGCTGCTGCTGCTGCTTGACCTGTAATAATTCGATCATGGTGGCAGAACTTCTACAACCTGCTCAAGGACGAGTCGTCCGACGACACGGCGGCGCTGACGCTGGCGGGTGGTGGCAACAAGCGGTGGGTGCGGAAGGAAGGGTACACGAGCTACCTGGGGTCCAAGGCGACCAGGGAAGGCGGCCTGGACGGGCTCATGGACACCGTCGTCAAGGCCAAGCTCGGCATCGTGCCCAAGAACTTCACCTGGGGACAGCAGTCGGGCGACGTCTTCGAAGCCCTCGAGGGGGACTTCATGAAGCCAAGGATCCACGAGGTAATTTCTTTCTTGCCAATGCAGCTAGTAATTTTAAAATAGGTGACAAAATAAAGAGGCTTAATTAATCTCTTGGTGTGACAATGGACACAGGTTGACCAGCTGCTGAAGCTTGGTGTGGATGTCACCATCTACAGCGGACAGGTACGGAAGAAAATCCATATGATCGCTGTTCTGTATGAATACTCGATCCGTCTGCATTTTTCTTGAAATGATAAATGGATGGATAAAACTACTACAGTACTATAGTCTATAGTATAGCAGCCTGTGATCGATCGCTTGCAGACAAAGACCCACGCTTAATTGCACGCATTTGCACGTCAGTTTCTTGTCCGGCCTAGCGTCTTACACGCGCGCGCTTCCAAATCAAGCCCAGACTCCATCGATCAACCAGCGGGTGGGAATATTGCGTCGCACCTCACCTGTGATTGCCCAGCTTGTCTTAACCGCTGTTGTCAAGTGTGGATGACAATCATTGAACGATGCAAATGCATCAAAGAATCTTCTGCACATAACCAGTTTTTTTTTGGAAAGAGATGCTCATAATCAGTTAAACATGACAAATTGCGTATTTCAATGTGATTCTAATAATCAGCCCTGGTTCTTGTCTTGCAGCTCGATCTCATCTGCGCAACCAAGGGGACATTGGACTGGGTTCAGAAGCTCAAGTAAGTGCTCCAACTGCAAAACTCAACTGGATTCTGTTATCACTGTGTCTGTACTGTAATTTGCAAAGGCAGATGAGTGATAGCATGTATGTATGTTGTGTTTCGTGTCAGGTGGGACGGCCTGAAGAAGTTCAACGACTCGCCCAGAAAGCCGGTCTACTGCAAGGGGGGCGAGGACGGCACCCAAGGCTTCGTCAGGTCCTACAAGAACCTCAAGTTCTACTGGATACTGGGAGCTGGACACATGGTAATCCATCACAAACTTCCATTAATTATTATGCAACCTTATTATGCTTATTGTTAGTACAAGTGCAAATTGTGTCGACTGTGATGCATCATCCCACCCTGTGATTTGCATTGCAGTTTAACGCAATAATTCTGTCCATCCCTAGTTATTATCATGATTTGGACAAGCTTAGTTATGCTTACTACTATGTGTGAGCTGGGACTGGAAGAGTGTTGTTGTCTATGTGCATTCATGTAGTGGTTGGTGAGATGCTAGTTTTTTCAAGGATCAATTCGAACACCAGATGCACAAGGAATGCACTGCCTGTGAAAGAGACAAGGCAAGAGGCAGCAAGCAGGCAGGCACACATGCAAGTATAGATGTACTCTAGTCTGTAGGGAGAGTCTGGCAGGTGTACTGCCCTGTAGTGCCTTGTTTAGTGTCTATGGTATTTGGTGGCTAAAATCTAATGCTCAACTTTTTTTTTTCCTCTGACAGATACCCATAGACAACCCTTGCCCTGCGCTCAAGATGCTGGGTGACATTACACAATCTCCTGCTCAGTAGAAAGGAGAAGAAGATAGGCACACCATACAGGCTGCTGACACCAACCGAAGAAAAGGATTCTTTTTCTTTGCACATTGTTTTTTTATACCCTCCTTCCAGTTTTTTTTTTTTTTTTTTACTTTTCGCAGTAAAAAAATGTTGGTGAATGATAGCATTTATGAGATAAGAAAGATCACAAGAGTAAGATACTCCTATATATGAATAGAGGGAGACAACTGTTTGACTTTATATTATAGCACTGGTGCAGCTGTATTTTCGGTGACAGGGTACAATCAAAAAGCAAAATTTATTGCAAGCAGGCCTGACCTGACCTACTGCTACAGACTCACGACCTGACCTGACCTACTGCAGCATAATGCTACTACTATCTTCTCTGTTTGTAGTAGTACATATTTACCCGTGCGTGCCTCGTTGATCTTTCTCGAAAATGGCAATGGCAGAAGCCCATATCCTATAACTGGAATGAAAACAAACTAAATCTAAGTTGATACCACCACACACTATCATATTTGCCAGTATTAACCTCTACTGCAGAAAACAAGCTTTCATTCAGCATGTTATTTTATGAGCTAAAGACACCCTAACACCTGGGAAACTATATCAAAAGAACATACTACTGGATTAAAATCCAAGGGTTGGCTATACTATCTTGACCTAAGGTACAACAACATATTCCAAATTCAATTTCTGCTGCAGTAGGCAGCAAAGTGCACTTTTCTTACTTCAAGTTCAGTTTGCCCAACTCCCTGTCCCAGTTAAGACCTGACATTTGGCGGCCAAAGGGTACAATCAGATTATACCTGAAAACCTGCAATTTTTCCAGCATGAAACCCTAGATTAGTTAGCTAACTTTTGCGCATTCACCATACACGGGGGAACAGGACGGAGTAGCACCTTGTCATTTATTTGGCGAATTCGCTCCTGGAGGACCCGACTATCATCATACCAGGCAGAACCATCGTCTTCAGAGCGGTTTTCACAGGCCTTCCTCAGAGCAGACCTCCAATTTGCAATCATTCCACGGATTTCCTTGTTCAGCTCAACCCATTCGGGTGCACAACCGTTCTGCGAAAGTATCCTATAAAGGGTGTCTTCTGCAGGATCTGCGTGAGGGTTCGTACTGAGGTTCAGGGGTTTGCCCTTCCCAGGGAGGTTTTCGAAATGCCCTTCCTCCATCGAATGCCATATTCTTTGTTCCACAACATTCACTATGTCAGTCTCAGATCTGCAAAATGACAAGGGAGCGAGTGCAAATTAGGAAAACTGAGAGCCTTTGCCACAACCACAAATGCACCGGTGTCAAAATTATCGGGAAAGACAAACCTCACCATCAGTCCAGTATTAAAATTGGCAAAATAGTAATAGCAGACACTCATAGAAGCCAAGATATAGAGTGTAGAACTCCGATTCATTATTGGTTACGGTGATAGCTTTGTACAAGGTATAAATTAGCTAAGAGAAGTTTGCCGGGTGCACACGTCTCTAGCTAAGATAAGCTTTTACAAATAAAACTGTATACATCAACGAGATGAACGCCAAAAGGGGGGTTGACCAATCAGACCATGCTAACCAGTAATGCCAAAAAAAAAGAGGCTCGTTTGTGCCACTAGTACGAACCCTGCTGTCAAATTTGTCATTAATTTGGTTGACATAACTGAAGAGTGGCAAAAATGGGAGGTTGCAAGAAGTAATGGCAACCTCCATTCTACAAACGATTGTATGTGTGGGCTTCAGCAAGAGAAGAAGCGCTCTAGAATCCGATCATAATACATCTAATTTTCTGGCTGAAAGCACCGGTAGTTCGACACAGCTGTAACGGTAAGACCATTACCATTGGCTAAAGATTTAGATGTCTGCTTAATGCAGCCCAACATCTGAAAGATCGATAACTTTTGAGCAGTAAACAGAACACTGATCAGCCATTTTGACCAATATCGTCAAGACCCAAGAGGTAATTTTAACTTTGAGCTATGTCACTACTAAAGCTGTGGAGTGCCACACTTTCTTAGCAGTCTTCGCACTTGTCATAGACTCATATATTTGTGAAATGTTGCCACAATTGTGGCGAATAATTTCTTCGTCACACTTTTTGTGGCTTGCCACTACTTATTAGGAGAAGTGTGAAAAAATCTGCCTACACCAAACATCTCAACATTGTACAGGGCGGCAAACATGCAGATGCATATCATTACAATCATACGCGGCTATAACAAGGGGCTTCCTCCCCAAGTAAACCACAAGTTTAGATGGTTGCTGAATTATTCTACACCGAAGTTTGGCATGCTGAATTTACAATTGCATATATACGCTGAAGATGTCAGAGCTAGTGGTACTTTTCGTTGTGAATCCAACCAAAAAACCGTTAGCATCGCACTGCAACCCAGATAAGGTAACTGGCACCAACAATGTTTTACATGTTTGGCATCGTAGTTCTATCAGTAAGTTCCTCAATCCTTGATTTTACGAATCCGATAGGATTGGCAGAAGGTGTGCGACTTTGTAAATGTCTAAAGAGCCCGGGGAGAGAATGCAATTTTATAGCATAACAGAAATGATGCGGTAACCAAAAAAAAACTTAGGATCCCGAATTCTTGCAATACGTGGGTCAGTTTCGGCCAAGATTGCAGAGTTACTTATACAACCAACAACAACACGGGTATGATTTTTGCTCCCGAGTAATTACAAGGAGGCTCTTACGGGTAGGAGAGATCAGGAATATACCTGACTGCGTTAGGTCTGCCACGGAGCTCGGGAGGGAGCTTCCGCTCGTTGACGGCGTCCTTCACGTCGCTGAGGCGGTCCTGGGACGACGGCAGCGGCTTCTTCTTCTTGTCCGGAGACGTCGAAGGGGACGGTTGGGCGGAGGCCTCCGGGTCGGCGCTCCACGAGGCCGACCACAGAGCCCGTCGCCGGGTGGACGCGCGGAGGCAGCGTACCGCGGCGGCGATCGCCACCGCCATCGGAGAGGAAAAGAGAGAAAGCCTGTTTCGAGACAGAGAGGAAAAGAAAGAGAGAATGGAGAAGTAGCCTAGGCTGGAAGGATGGGCTCATCGTGGGCCTAACTACCGCCACCGCCCCGGCCTGAGGCTGTGAAGTTTACACGACAAGGCGGTTCGAATAATGGGCCATCGTTTAATTGGGCTTTCAATTTAACGGCAATTCATGGGCCTCACAGGTATATGGGCCTTGAGAAGTTCGAATGGAAATCTCTGGTTGAAGCGAGCGGTTCCATCGGTGGCGCGAAAAGAACGGCGTCTTCACGGGGAGACGGGCGGTTGGCATCGTCGCATGCGAACCATGGCCTCCACAAACTCAGCTACAGCAATGGCGCCCTGCCCGTCCTCGAATTTTATATATAGCTTCGAACACGAAGAGGCGGAGCTAACTGATCAAGACACGCTGCCATTGCCATCGACCGATCGAAGAGGCAGAAGCAGAGCTAGAAAGAGGGACCGATCCATAATGGCGGACGACATGGAGAGGATCTTCAAGAGGTTCGACACGAACGGCGACGGGAAGATCTCTCTGTCGGAGCTGACGGACGCGCTCCGGACCCTGGGATCAACGTCGGCCGACGAGGTGCAGCGCATGATGGCCGAGATCGACACCGATGGCGACGGCTTCATCGACTTCAGCGAGTTCATCTCCTTCTGCAACGCCAACCCGGGCCTGATGAAGGACGTCGCCAAGGTCTTCTGAAATTGAATCTCCGTCCGTACGTTTCAACTCGGCCGTCCGATCCAGCGTCCATCCATCTACGTACGGCTCTGGATTTTTGATCTATTGATTGATTTCATGCAACTACGCACTACCGGTCAAGAGCCTCCTCTTCAGTTGAGGCCGGCCCTAAATTTTGATCATTGCTTTTCCTACTAGTAACTGTTGTTCATCATTGTATCATTTCCTCTATTTGGTTTTTCCTGTATTTCTCTTTATCTTTTAAATTATATATACACACTTTTTCAATCTTTGCCTTCAGCTCGAACGATATGTCTTGCGAATTGTTTGCGTGTGGATGATTATGTGACTTGTGCTTGTGATTAACGATTGGAGCATTGCATGGATATACTATTTAAATTGTGCCACTCTTTCATTTAGAAGAGTGAATTCCACTTTTTTACGTACTCTCCCTACCCGTTACATTTGTGACACACATTGTTGCATTTAGTGAAAATTCACAACTTAGTTGTATCCCATTTAGCATTTCAACCGTACTGTTAGATATGACCAGCACGTTAGGTCGATGTGGCATGGTAACAATGCGCAAAGCTCAGAGGGCCGGCATCGTCGACAGTCAAGTCAAGCCTTCTCTTCTCCATCGGTTCCATTCCATGTTGTCCTCCTGATATTCTCAAACCCCGATCGTCGCCTCATACTTTGTCCAACAAACACATATCAGAGGAAGTGGGTTCCTAGTTTTTAAACGGGGTAATCCTGACGAATGTAATTTGTGTCACAAATACATAACTACGGAGTAGGAGGCAAAATATGCAATTCTCTCTTCATTTATTTTACAAGATTTTCGAAATTAAGTTGCATGACATTTCATAATCAATTTGAATCCATCTGTAACATACATGCATGCTGTCGGCATGAGGTGTACGAGTTGATGTCTCCCTGGATTAACCATCATGCTTTCTCAATGGACATAATCGGGTCAGGTGATTAGATGGTGAGATGAGATCGATGTGTGGTTGGGTTGAATTATGATCACATCAGGTTGGCCGGTGGAAAATCGATCCCAGATACTCCAGCGCGTGCTGTGCGTTCCTCCAGTGCATGCCGATGCCTCCCGCACGGGAGTCTGAATCATTACCCCCTTTGAAACTCAGTGGTAAGATTCATTCAACTCTTTCCTCAGATCCGCTAGCTGCCCTGCAAAGGTGACCAAAAGCAGAGCAAAGCGTGAATTGGTTTTCCTTGGAGCGATCTATCTTTTCAAAAGGACGGATCGACTGATCAATCGACGAGGAATATTCTTGAGCTGTCTTCCTCGTTGATATCCAAGGACATGAAGATTTTAATAAATATACTATACTTAATTTTTAAAAAGATTTTATTTAGTAAAAACTATTTAGTTAGAGTCATAAAATCTATTTAAAATACCAAAAATAAGAAAGATTGCAACCTACCAATTTTTTTTGAATATTAAAATGAAAGTCCCAAAATAATAATAAAATAAATATTTAGAAATATTTCTGATTTTCATGGATGTTCCTAGCTTAATTTAAAATATATTATTTAGTTACAACTATTCAAGGCCACCGCCGGTAAACCCGCCAAGTTTCATCCGTTGGGGGAGAGTGGAGGCAGGTGATGACGTAGTTGGCCGCGTTGGTGACGAGGACTAGAGTGAGCCAGAGGCTAGCAATAAACTTAGGGAGGGGTGGTGTGCCCGTGTCGGAGAAGATAAATAGCCTCTTTCCTGACTTAGAGAGAAGGGCGGTGGCGCCGAACGGTCGGAGAACGAGTTCGGGGCAGGGGGAGGGGTGGCGTGGTATGTGTCAGCGCACCAACATCAGGTGGATGGACGACGGTCAGGCCGGATGTGGTTGCAGAGGCTCAGCGGAGGAGAAGGCGGCGAGGGAGATAAGGTCGACCGAGTGCTAGGTTAGTTTACGCTGAACCGAGCCCTAGGCGGGTCCTTAAAGATACTTTTCAACCCTTAGGAGACCATGCTTACAGAAGTGGGAAATGGCAAACATGAGTTGATGATTAAGTTTACCTAATTTATAGGACCAGTATGTGGTTGTTGAACTATGCAATTTAAAATAATATATATTTGTTGACAAAAATATATATATTGTAAGTTGAAAAACGGTGGTCATGGCAACAACAAAATAGAAAGAAGTTGCTGAAAAATCTGCATTTTCAGAATTCACTAAAAAACTAAACATTGCTACCTTGTTTAGGACCCAAGCAAGATCTGGTCACCGTTCCAAAAGTAAAAAAATTATAAACATTAGCACCAGCTGAAGACGCGTCGTCGTCCTGTCGCTCTATCTGGAGCCGAGAAAAATTTATCGTAGTAGAGGTTGTTATAGTAGCATACCGAGTAGTTCATTTCAATCACTGACGCACGGTATATATAGTGGTGCAGGCTACGGTGTCGCGTTGATTTTCCATCATCATGTCTTCGATTTATAGCGTTATTACCAGTATATGCACAACGAACATTGCAAAAAAAAATAAAAATAGAGAGCTACCTGGTGATGATGGCGCAGGGATCCTCGATTCATGGGACGTAGGGTACGACGGCGAGTTGCATGTCGCGATGATGCTGCCGCAGCTAGGAGAGACCGGCGGGCCGGCCGGCCTAAACAGCAGTGGGGAATGCCACCATGATTATAAAGCAGCTAATATATGTATCAAGTTGACCGACACACAGTGGCTGTAGCTCGCAGTCGCAGTAGCAGTAGCAGGTGCGTGCTTTAGTTTGGCGCCATGGATGCGTGCGCCCAAGCAGCTAGCTGCGGACATGTCGTCGTCGCACGTACGCGCGCTCGCGAGAGTGCTCAATCGATCGATGCTATGCTGCTGCCGCCGTATACACTACTCGAGTGACTTGCTCTTCCTTTCCTGCTAAGCTTGCTTTCGGTCACGTCCGCTTTCCCTTTTCGTTTTGCTACCCGACCCAGCTTTGAGTTCCCTTGAGTAAATCGATGAACGCCCCTGGGTCACTCATGGTTGCTTCTTGCCTTATTGTATCCCACCCCACCTGCACGCCGATCGCGCGCGGACGTACGGGATGTACGCGGCCTCTAAAACGGCACAACATATCTGGACCGACGCTTCGGCTTGACCCATCAGTCCATCAAATTTGTGATGCCGATGTGTCGGGCGTGTATGCAGACGCCGGACGGACCGATGACATGTCCTCCTGTGCATGTCATTGACCTACCCATCAGCTATCGCTCGATAAAGATGCACAACAGCAACGACTCAGAGACGGGGGGCGGCAGTCTTCGCCATCAATACCGGCACTGACTGGCATGACCTCGTATGAGTTCCCTCACCGGTATTGATGGTGAAGGCCTGTGCGCGTTCGCACGAGCATGGGCTACTTAAGCCGGCCCCTGCGCCCGTCGGTGCCGCACTTTCTACCTTTCGCCATATACCCCTCCCATCGCCACTGCAGTCGTCACCGCCAGTGATGAAGACGCCGGGATGAAGAAAGCCAAGAATAACCACGTGGCGAGCGGATGCGGCTCGAGCCGCCGACGCAGGCAGGGGGCTCCTGCCCCTGCTGGCCTGCCGGCCTTCCTCCGCTGCATCGTACCGCGCCGCCGCGACCCCAGTACTTCGCCCACTGGCCCGCCTTGCGCCGGGTAGAGGAGCCCCGCCACGAAGGAGGAGGACGATGTCGCAGCCGCCCGTCGTGCACTTGCACCTGGAGTACCAGGGGCTCCTGGCACGGAGCTACGATAAGGACACCTTCACCGAGCATGCCATTGCGGCCAGCGTGCAGGACGAGGACGCCTTGTGGGATGGCTTCCAAGAGGCTGTACAGCTCACACGCCTGGTGGTGCAGGCAAACGCGGAGCTGCCTTCAGCACCGCTGCTGCCAGGGTGGGCGCCACCGATCGCGCCGAAGGAGGGGATAGAGCCGGTGCACCTCCACCTCCAAATAGCGCCGCCAGTAGCGTGGCCTGGACAGGTGATCGACCCATCCGCGCCCACGCCTACTCCAGCCCTGCCACCGGCCAAGCTCTGGACGTCGCCGGAGTATATCGAACTCGACCCCTAGATGGACGCGACGACGCTGGCGGCGAAGATCAGTAGCTAATGCTAGTTTAAATTTCGTCTTTTATATTTTAAATGTAAATTACATATGAATATATATATATATATATATGAACTTTGCGAGTTTTAGCGTGTTATTATCTCTGTTTAAATTTTAAAAAAATCATCATCATCCTGTTGGCCAACCGTGGACAGCTGGGTCACGCCGTTTGACCAGTCAGCCAGAACACGACCCAAATTGCCCGCTGTTCGATCTAAATAGACAGAAACGAACATTTTAAATCGCTCTGTTTAGAATCGAGCTGATGGAGATGTCCTTAATTTTACTGAGCCTGCCTGTCCGGACCGTACGACGTGGTGCTCTTGTTGAGGACGCAGCTAAGCTAGCTTCATCTTTCTCGGTCGGCTGCATGCATGCTTGCTCTGGATTATTCCCTCCTTCTCTCCTTGCTTGCTTGGTCTACCAAATCTCCTACAACTCGCTGTTGTTGTCGCTGTTAATTTTGTGGCCAAGCATATGGATCCAACATCCAACAAGTTTCTAGGTGCTTTTCTCGTTCTTTCTTCCTTGGACTCTGCTTCACGATGTGATATGTCCCTCCCTAGATCCTCTCTCGACGCTGCATGCCTGCCTCTCCAACAATGGGTACATCCATCCGCATCCTTTGCTCAGATCAAAGTTGTCCACGGTTAGAAAATTCAACAATCATGATTGGCACTTTCATGTAACCTATGTACTTCCCTTTTCAAAGTTGTTAGAAAATTCTTCCACCTCCAAAGCATACAACTAATGCAACAAAGGATTTTCAGAACTCATATTTCTTTAATTTTTTCATATCCAACAACCATGTAGTGTATTAGGTGCCATCAAGTATTGATCCCCAAAAACCTCAACCACAACCCTAACAAATGCCTTGAAAGATTTTGTATAATGATGTTTTTTCCTATCTTGGCAAATTCATCAACACTATCAGCTGGAACACTCTATGCAAGCTTGCGAAAAGAGACAACCACCATTTACAGTACAATGGCACCAATAACACATTGCATTTAACCTCTATTTGAAGTAATCGTCATGAGTCTCCACCGCTTACAATATTCCCCAAAATAGACTCCTATGGCAATTTCACTAATCCACAATGCTTCTTCTTGCTCTATTGATGTCCTCAAGTGTGTACGATGTGATGCATTAGTCATCATCATGACACTTATCTTGCTCGTCCCACCATTTTTCATGGAGGGCATCATCTTTTGCATGGACATCATTACAATTCATTACCGTAACAAAAATTTACAACAAAATCATAAAATGTTCAGAGTTCAAGCAAAAAAATATATTAGATATTTGGACAAGCCAACACTAGAGCATAACATAGAGGTTGGCTATTCTAGGGAAGTAAGGGACGATCAAGTGGGATACGACCTAGGGAGGTTAGCCCCTAGGGACCATGCTCTCCCTTGTCGTAGGTGCAGAGATGTTGGGGGTAGTAATTTCCTCACAACTAATACTTACCAGATAGGGGTTGGAGGAGATCCCTTGTAGTAGGGTTCCGAGCCAAAATTTGGATGCCCCCCTATTTTGAAGGCCCGTGCAGGGATCTAACTTTTTTAGCCTTCCTTGCAGTTGTGTTTAGGGGGTCTTATAGAGATGCTCTTAGATATCTAGACTTTTGTTTTCTTGTTGCTATTGTTTGACACTCTATTTATCATTTAATTTTCCATTTGAAAGTTATTCTCTTTGTTTTAAAATATAAGATATTTTAGACTTTTTTCTGAAACAGATATATCTGGACTTCTCTTAGTGTGTAGCTCCACTCATTTTACTTTGAACCTGAACAATACATCGCGTCTAGATACACGTGTTACATAAAAAAGCTAAAATATCTTGCAATTTAAAACAGAGGGAATAATATTTTGTTGGATTTTAACACTGTTCAAGTTTGCGTAGATAGATTGATGTGGAAGCCGTGAAAAAAAAAATCCTCTCCCCACTTTATTAAAAAGTTAGAAAACCTATTTTTGGTGGTGCTCCTCAAGAACCTAACCATGATTTTTAGGGTAAAAACCTAAGATTTGACCTTCTTTGGTTGTACCTGGCCTTGCTGAGGGTATTGCTTTAAAAACTTGGTATTTCTCCGGAATAAAAACCCGATCAGGCAACGATAACACTTGTGTGTTGTTTTATTCTTGAATGCATTGCTTTTAGAGAATCTACTTTGTAGTACATGTGTTATATTCGGTGGTGGTTAGAGTGCTTCTGTTGAGAGTGATTGTACACCGTGATGAGGTCTTTGTTTTTTTGTTTTTGGCTGCGTGCAAGTCTAATGTATTTAAATGTCTTATTGATATAGAGGATGTGTGTAATTGGTATCTTCACGATATTAATATATTTGTTTTGTTAAAAAAATTAAAAATAAAAATAAAAAACTACTTTTTTTTGCGAATCAAAAAAACTACCAATTTGATGGCAGAGGCAATGGGCCCGGTGAGTGATGGTTTAACAAGACCAAAAGAAACGGCAGGTACGTGTATATAAAGCTGCGACGAGTGATATAATGGCAGACACCATGTATCTTTACATCATTGCATGTGCAAAACTTAAACGCAATCGAGGAGCAGCAGCAAAGTTGTTTTGAAAAAGGAAAAAAAAAGCAAAGTGTATGCTTATCTTATCTTAGAAAAAAAATAAAAAAGAACTCACCAAAGTGGCTACGATTGAAGTGTATTTACGCTCGGCTCTAATTAGCCAAGGTTCAGCTTATATGCCCGGCACTATAGGAGAAGTCGGATACACCGACGGCCGGGTACGTATAGCCCCAAAATCCCGTCGGTATAGGCTGCGCCGATGGCTGCCATCGGTGTACAAGTCCGTAGACGTAGCCCCTCTATCTGTCGGAAAAACTGTCGGTGTGTATATCTATTACCGTCGGCGCAGACCGTATGATCCCACCCTGATGACTAACGGCCGTTTGGCTATGCCGACGGTAGGCCTAGATTTTTCCATTTTTTTAATTCTTTTAACATTTTTGAATTGTTTAACTCATTAATCTCACATGAATATTTTTTATTCTGAGTACACTTAATCTCAAGTCAAATTGCACTAGCAGTCAAACTTCCCGATCGGTCACCCATTCTAACACTAGTCCAGTGCCAGCACGCTTAACTTCTCCATTCCTTCCACATGAGCTCCCGACAAAGAAATTAGAACTTATTGTAAATATTACCATATCAATCATATTAACCATTGACTATAATGTTAGACATCTTTATTTTTCTACATTCCATACAATTATTTAAGTAAATAAGAATGAATAAGTAATAATAATCTTGAATTCAAATAAAAATAATTTTATTTATTTTGCCTTTTACCATTTAAAATTGAATAATTCATATATATAAATCCGTAAATCGTAATTCGACAGATAATATATCAAATCGATCAGAAAAATAAGAGGAATCCAAATATAACATCCCGATCATCTATTTAATTATATATTGTAACTTTTTAAAAAATAGACCAACCAAAACTATGTTAGGATTCATGAAACCCCTTGTTTTTGGCACTCGGAAAATAAAAAATGGCTTTTTGGTGTGACGAAAAGGAAACCTTGCATTGGATCTCTGATAAAATAGCATATTGTGAACCTAAAAATGATTTTGCAAAAAATCATGAGCATCGGATTATTTACCTATAGTTTAAATCTGACTCACTTCCTACCGATTCGGCAGGAATTTGTCTTTTTATGAGGGGTGCATAGAAAGGTTTGAGATATCCCAGTTAGAAAATTGTCCATTCAAAGTGGTCTAATATTTTAGAAAATGGGATAGTATCATTTTGAAACTTTCATTTGGTGGTTGCTTCACAAAACACCTCGTTTTTTGCACTCGGAAAATGAAAAATGGCTTTTTGGTACGACGAAAAGGAAAACTTCTCCTACAATATTGTTCGCCATCCCATGATACACATGCATACATAATACAGGCACATTATCGTAAACTATGCCGCGGTTCTAGCAATAACATAGATCATTTGACCTAAAAGTTAGAAAACCTCGATTGAGATAGGTCATTTTGTGAAAGTTATTTTGAGACACAATCAATATACCAAGTTTGGTATTTTTTCTTGCAACTATATCACATAATATGACACCACGCGAAGGTATTGCACTTTTTCGATCATTTTTGAAGTTTTTATGCCTGTTTCAAACTAATGTCAAACTTTCTAAATTGGTGGGTATGAAGATTCTTAGCTCGCTAGATAAACTTGCATTGGATCTCTGATGAAATAGCATATTGTGAACCTAAAACTGATTTTTGAAACAAAATCATGAGCATCATATCATGTCATATCATGCACATGTAGTTCAAATCTGACTCACTTCCTACCGATTCGGCAGGAATTTGTCTTTTTCACGAGGGGTGAATAGAAAGGTTTGAGATACCCCGATTGAGAAATTTTCCATTCAAGATGGTCTAGTATTTTTGAAAAATAGGGTTTGTATCATTTTGAAACTTTCATTGGATGGTTGCTTCACAAAACATCCCGTTTTTTGCACTCGGAAAATGAAAAATGGCTTTTTGGTGCGGCAAAAGGAAAACTTCCTTCTGCAACATTGTTCGCTATACCATGATACACATGCATGCATAATATGGACATATTATCAAAAACTATGCCATGATTCTAGCCATAACATTGGTCATTTGACCTGAAAGCCAGAAAACCTCGATTGAGATAGGTCATTTTGTAAAGTTTTTTTGAGATACAATCAATATACCAAGTTTGGTATTTTTCCTTGCAACTTTGTCACATAATATGACACCACACGAAGGTATTGCACTATTTTGATCATTTTTGAATTTTTTATGCTTGTTTCAAACTATCGTCAAACTTTCTAAATTAGCAGACATGAAGATTCTTAGCTCGGGGATGATCCTAGATAAACTTGCAATGGATCTCTAATGAAATAGCATATTATACTGATATGTCGGAAACGTATCTATAATTTTTGATGCTACATGCTTGTTTTGTATCTACTTTGCTTTGCTTTGTCTACACTTTGAGGTGTTTCTATATCTTTTCTGGAACTAACCTATTAACAAGATGCCATAGTGCCAGTTGCCTGTTTTCTTCTGTTTTTGGTTCCAGAAAGGCAGAAAATCAATATTCTCGAAATTGGACGAGACAAAAGCCGAAGTTATTATTTTTCCAGAGCAACACGGAACCACGAAGCAGAGCCAGAGGGGGGCCATAGGGTGGACAAACCCCCCTAGGCGCGGGCAAGCCCTGGAGGCTCCTGGAGGGGGTGTGGGGGCCCCCTGGACCTCACCGACCTTGATTCTTGCGCCGATAAGAAGCCTCCGACCCAAAAACCCTAGGGAATCCAGAAGAAATCCATGAAAACCTCCGTAGCGCCACCGCCACCGAAAGGGAAATTCGGGGGACAGGAAGTCTCTGTTTCGGCACCCTGCCGGGACGAAGAAGTGCCCCCGAAGCCATCTCCATCGATCTCCACCACCATCTCCATCACCGTTGCTGATTCCCATGATGAGGAGGGAGTAGTTCTTCCTCGAGGCTAAGGGCTCTACCGGTAGCTATGTTTGTTGGAGATATGCCCAAGAGGCAATAATAAAGTGGTTATTATCATATCTTCATACTTATGATAAATGTTTACATACCATGCTATAATTGTATTAACAGGAAACATTAATACTTGTGTGATTTGTAAACATAAAAGAGTCCCTAGTAAAGCCTCTTGTTAAACTAGCTTGTTGGTTAATATATGATCATGGTTTCCTGATCATGAACATAGAGATGTTATTGACAACAGGGTCATATCATTAGGAGAATGATGTGATGGACATACTCCTATAGTTAAGCGTAGCATAAAGATCAAGTCATTTTATATAGTTCATTTGCTATAAGCTTTCTGATACATAGTAACCTAATTCCTTCGACCATGAGATCATGTTAATCACCATCACCGGAAGGATGCTTTGATGACATCAAACACCACACCGTAACTAGGTGGCTATAAAGGTGGCATTGAGTGTTCGGAAAGTATGGGTTGAGGCACATGGATCAAGAGTGGGATTTGTCCATCCATATGACAGATAGATATACTCTGGGCCCTCTCGGTGGAATGTCATACAATTAGCTTGCAAGCATGTGACTGGCTCACAAGGGATCACATATCACGTGAACAAGAAAAGAGTACTTATCGTTAACGAGGTTGAACTAGGTATGCAGAGATACCGACGATCAAAACCTCGGATAAATAAACTATCGTGAGACAAAGGGAAATTGGTATCATATGTAAGTGGTTCATTAGATCGCAAAGTAATCGTAGAAATATGTGGGAGCCATATGAATTTCCAGATTCCTCTATTGGTTATTGATCGGAGCAGTGTCTCGATCATGTTCGCATAATTCACGAACCGTAGGGAGACACACTTAAGGATTCGATGTTGTTGTGTAGTTATGGAATGATGAGTAAGAGACCGAAGGTTGTTCGGAGTCTCGGATGGGATCCGGGATATCACGAGGAGATCCGGAATGGTCCGGAGAATAAGATTCATATAAGGAAAGTCCTGTTTCGGAGTTGGGGAATGATTCCGGTGTTTTCATCAGGAATGTTCTAGAAGGTTCCGGAAGGTCCGGCACTCCGGAGGGGAAGGGTACATGAATGTGTCATGACAATGTGGAATGGTTGCATCATGTACTAGGTATCATGGCTGGGCAAAATAAAGGGAGAAATCAAATCTTAGTTTGAAAAGTCAAACGCCAATTTGAAAAGTCAAACGACAAGTTTGCTTGGTGGAGGGAGAGTAGGAAACCTACTTGGGGAGGAAGTCCTCCTCCCTCCACCCGCCGTCCAAGGAGTCCGAGTTGGGGGAGGACTCCCTCCTCCCAACCGGCGCCCTCCCACCTATAAAATAAGGGGCAGGGGTGCCCCTCTAGCCTACACCTCTCACACACCTAAACCCTAGCCTCTAAGTTGCCGGCCACCTCCAAGCCGCCGCCTAGGGCCTCCTCTAAACTCGGCGAGTTAGGGTTTCCCCAAAACCTAGCCGCCGACCAAGCCCTCCCCTTGGTGCCATCTAAACTGTAGATCGCCAAGGCCTCTCTCATACTCCACCATACTCGCTCCGGCTTTAGGCGAAGTCCTGCGAGATCTCCCCTCTACTTCCGACACCACGCCGTCATGCTGCCGGAATCATGAGGAGAGTGCTACAACCTCCGCTGCCTGCTGGAACAAGGGAGAGGAAGGTCTTCATCGAGTACCGAATGTGTGACCGACTGTGGAAGCACTGCCGGAACGCAGCGCCGGAAGGATCGTCTACGCGATCTTGAGATCGGAAGTGTACGACTACATCATCCACGAGAATATGCTCTCGTTAACCGCTTTGGATCTTCGAGGGTTAGTACTCTATCGACTCGTTGCTTCAATCTAGTAGATAGATCTTGGCTTGTGTGTGTTCATGCGATAGAAATTTTTTGTTTTCCATGCTACGAACCCTACAGTGGTATCAGAGCCGTGTCTATATGTAGATCATTGCACGAGTAGAACACAATGGTCATTGTGGGCGTTGATGCTTTTGTTGTCGATTGCTTCTTGTGTACTTTGCATCTTGCGGATGGTGGGATGAAGCGGCCCGGGCTAACCTTACATGACATCGTTCATGAGACTTGATCTACGCTTGACATGCAACTTGTATTGCATAAGTGGCTTTGCGGGTGCCTGTTTCTCCCAACATAGTTAAGATTCAATTTACAACGGGTGATTGATAATACTAGTATCAATGTTGTGGTTCTTGTTCATAAGTTAGAACGACACTTATTGAAAGACCCAAACCACGTAAAACATGCAAAGAAAATTAGAGGCGTCTAACTTTGTTTTGCAGGGGTGTGCTGTGATGTGATATGGCCATGATTGTGATTATATATGATGTATGCAATGTTCCTTATTGTAAGTTGGCAACCGGCAGGAGCCATATGGTTGTCTTTTAAATTCCGTTAAGACCCGCGTGTCTATTATTCAAAGTAGTTGTAATAGTTGATGCTGGTGGATGACAACCATGAAGCGGCGCCATTGACCTTGACGCCATACTGGTGATGATGGAGATCATGTTCGTGCTTGAAGATGGAGATCGGAAGCACAAGAAGAAAGGCCATATCATGTCACATATTATGAATTGCATGTGATGTTAATCCTTTTATGCATCTTGTATTGCTTAGTTCACGACGGTAGCATTATAAGATGATCCCTCAAGCACACAATTTCAAGTTTTAAAGTGTTCATACTTAGTAAGCACCGTTGCTAAAGCTCGTTGTTTTGAAGCACCACGTGATGATCGGGTGTGTTAGATTCTGCGAGTGTATACAACGTGAGCAAGCCAGATTTGCTCATGCAGAAGCTAAGGTTTGATCTTGACGAGCCTAGCATGTACAGACATGGTCTCGGAACACGGATCACCGAAAGGTAAAGCATGAGTCATATAGTAGATATGATGAACATGTTGATTGTTCGCCATTGAAGCTACATCAACTCTCGTGATGATCGGTTTTGATGTGGTGGATTTGGTTCGTGTGATCACTAAAACAATGTGAGGGATATTGTTTTGAGTGGGAGTTCAACAGCAATATGATTAAAAGTTGAACACTATTTATCATAAATTAAATCAAAGTGAATTTGCATAATTGTTGTAGTCATTGGCATCCGTTTACCACCTTGCGCTTAGTTATAATTTAGATGATAGAACTATAGAATTCTGGTTAGTTACTTTACGATCTGGTATCGTATTGTTTTGAAGTGTTAATCTAAAGTTTAAAAGTCCTATTGCAAACTTTCAGTAAGTTTCGGTTACTCCATAAAGTTTAATAATTGGTATTAAATCAAGAGTGACAATTCCAAGTGTTAGTGTATGAGTATCATGTTTGTCTCCATGATTCTTGATATTCAAAGGATTGTCTTAATATCAAGGTTATCTAGGATCTGAAAGAGTTGTTTCAGAAACCATGATGTGTGGAAGATATTGTGATATCTGAAACAAAGTTTTGGTTGCAACATGATAGAGTATAATATGGCAAAAGTCATGTTTTCATATTTGATGAGAATTTGCAAAAGGTTGGAGACACTAGTTGTCCTAATCCTCCAAAAGGTTTTGGAAAGCAACATTATACTCGCGATTCATCGTTATAAGCTAAAAGTAGCTTGATCATGGATAATTCCATGATAAGGGTGAATATTTGATGTAGGTAAAATGTTTACTACACCAAGAGATTACTAAAGAAATGAATTTGAAAGAACACCAAACATTTGATGATGGTGATCTACTTCAAAGTACAAGTCCAAAGACATTGGTATTTAACTATACACGCTTTGGACTATGTGTCATATGTATGGCTCCACTATTGATGTTGATAGATTCTTTCAAACAGAAAAATAAATACTAAAATAGAATCTCATAAATATATGGCAGAAAAGAAAAGACTAGAATTTTTCAGCTTAGGTATATAGAGGATATACGTGTTATGGTTGTATTCTTTGCTTGTTAATTAATGTGGTTCTTAAGTATTGGATACTGAATTTGTTGGTATGAATCGTCATACAAAACAACAGAATTCATGAACTACAATGGCCTAAGTAACTAGCAAAAGAATATGTGATGATGTTCATCGAGAACAAATAAAGGGTTATTGTGCAACTCGTTAAACATCAAAGCTTGCCTTCAAGATTTGTTTTTATCAGGTGTTATGAGAACAAAAGGGTTGTTCAAATAATTGCCGTAATCCATATAATATGGATGATTTACAAATCTCGTTGGAGAAATCACATCCATAAAACTAGTGCTAAAAATGTCGAAAGACAAATTGATTGAAAGATCACTTAGAAAGTGACATCGCCGTTTAAATTATATTGGAAAGAAAACATGAAGAAACTCCATGTGGATGGAATTTTGGAGTCTTTTGATTTTGATCAAATGACGCTTGTGAAACTTTCCCAGAGATAATTAAAACTTCGTTCATAGGCCAAAAGGGAACAAATGACTAGCTTATTGGAACTTGTACATATTGTTGTATGAAGTCCATTATATGTAGTCAAGAGCGATGGATTTCAACTTCATATGCTTTCTCCGAAAATTTGAGTGAATATATGAATATTTGCTTAATAAGGATGAAGTATGAAACATTTGAAAATTTCAAAGACTTCCAAGACGAAGTGCAAAATCATTGTAACAATAATATAAATAGTTTATGATGAGATTATAAAGGAAGAAATTTGAGTTACAAGTTTAGCATAAAACACCCAAGATTTAAGGAATCGTTCCGTGGATTTGCATTTCTCGAAACACCATAAGAGTATGGAGCGTTCGAGATATGTAATTAAACCTTGTTTGACATGGTAAGATCAAAGGTGTGATTCATAAAACTGCCATTATGTTTTAAAGATTAAAAGCTTTAGAGACTACCGTTTTCTACTGAAAAGAGCTCCATCATAATCCGTTGAAATGACACCATATAAAGTTATGGTTTGGGATAAAACCCAAGTTGTCCTTTCTTAAACATTGGTATGCTATGCATGAGAAAGATGTTTGCAACCAAAGTCGGATAAACCTGTCTTTGTATGTTATTTCGAATAACTGTTAAGTATTCCTCCATAACATCGGAGACAAAAGTGTTTGTCGCTTAGAACGTCAAGTTTCTTTGAGAAGGAATTTTTCGTAAAAAGATAAGTGGGAGGACAATAGAACTTTGATAAGGTTAAAAGAACCTTAGCTATATGTGCAAAGTTGCGCAGCGCCGAAAAGTGTTCCAGAGGCAGCAACAATGCTCATGGCTCATGTGACTCAAAGGTTGTGGTTACAGAGGTCAAAGTTTCTATTGAACCAAGTAGGTCGGGTAAATAATCAAATACCAAGATTTGAGAGTTAAATAATTATTTGACAGTAATGATCCGACTACATGCAAAGAAGCGATGATGGGCCATGACTCCGTCAAATGGCTTGAAGCCATAAAATCCGTGATAGTTCCATATACGAGAGATCAAGCTTTGAACTTGAAAGACCCTCTGGAAAGGTACAAGACCTTACAGTCATATTTAGATCTATAAAGAAATAGACATGGATGTTTCACATCTATGAAATTATCGACATGTCGGGAAAGAGTTCACGACAATGTTCAAAGAGTTGACTATGGCAAGATCTGATCTTTCATTAAGCGATATTTAGTCTAGACGGATTAATGTAGCAACCACGACATATAATTTTGTTATGTGTTGAATAAACAAAACAAGTTCTTCTAATAGAATGGTTACCTAGGATGTGTGCATGACACGGTCCAAAGGGTTTTGTTAATTCAAAGGATGCTAAAAGCATATGCAAACTTCAATGGTTGAAGTAAGCATCGCGGAGTTGGAATCTTCACTATGATGAAACTGTTAAAATAGTTTAATTTTATTGGAGACGATGAAGATGCTTGCAGTTGCAAGAAATTAAGTGGGAGCGCTAAGACATGTTTATAATACATTATGTGGAAGACATATTGTTGATTGAAAATGATGTATCTTTTTATTAACACAGTATAAGAATTTCATCTCGATGAAAGGCTTAGGCAGAATCCGAATATTCGGCATCAATGTCTATATGGATAAATTGTGACGCAAATATGGTTGTGCCAGAAGTACATAGATGAGATATTGAATGAGTTCAATATAGAAACTACAAGAGAGGTTCTTGTTGCACAGGAAGGATTGAATAAAGATTTAAGTATTTTTTATACTTGATAGATACAATCACAAAGAGTATTTTATCAATCATGCTGTGATGTGTACAAATCTAGATATGTCCTATGCTCTAAATGTTATGAGCGTATACCAGAATAATTCATAAGATGATTATTGGATGATAGTAAATATATTCTTATAATCTTTTACAAGAACTAAGAATATATTATTTTGTAGAAGTGACAAATAGATGGTTAGCTCATTGTAAAAGTATTACATTGATACTAGTTTTGTCACAAAGTACAAATTAAGTTTATCTCAATCTAAACTAACGGTGGCACAATATGATGGAAAGTAAGTTCCATAATGAATTTGGATGAATTCCAAAGTTAAGACATTGTGACAGATACTACAACAAAAGGCTAAGTATATGACTGCTATTATAGTAGCAAAAGAGGGCATTTGTGTCAAGTATTTTGTTATCAAACTAGGTGTAGTTCACAGTGGGATAGTACTATGAAGATATATTGTATGACAATATTATCAACATGTTTTAAACCCCAAAGAACTAAAGGTCTCACCAAAGGACCAAATTTATACAAAGCCATCTCATTAGAGAATGAGTGATGCGTAGAGATGCAAAGACATGCAATTACACACGGACCTGGAAGTGTCAGATCCAGAGATCAGCTGACCACTAGCAATCGTGTATATACAACACCGGAAAGCCATAGGTGTTGAATACACAAAGGTTTGAAACTAGATTATTGACTCTAGTGCAAGTGGGAGACTGTTGGAGATATGCCCAAGAGGCAATAATAAAGTGGTTATTATCATATCTTCATAATTATGATAAATGTTTACATACCATGCTATAATTGTATTAACAGGAAACATTAATACTTGTGTGATTTGTAAACATAAAAGAGTCCCTAGTAAAGCCTCTTGTTAAACTAGCTTGTTGGTTAATATATGATCATGGTTTCCTGATCATGAACATAGAGATGTTATTGACAACAGGGTCATATCATTAGGAGAATGATGTGATGGACATACTCCTATAGTTAAGTGTAGCATAAAGATCAAGTCATTTTATATAGTTCATTTGCTATAAGCTTTCTGATACATAGTAACCTAATTCCTTCGACCATGAGATCATGTTAATCACCATCACCGGAAGGATGCTTTGATGACATCAAACACCACACCGTAACTGGGTGGCTATAAAGGTGGCATTGAGTGTTCGGAAAGTATGGGTTGAGGCACATGGATCAAGAGTGGGATTTGTCCATCCATATGACAGATAGATATACTCTGGTCCCTCTCGGTGGAATGTCATCCAATTAGCTTGCAAGCATGTGACTGGCTCACAAGGTATCACATATCATGGGAACGAGAAAAGAGTACTTATCGGTAACGAGGTTGAACTAGGTATGCAGAGATACCGACGATCAAAACCTCGGATAAGTAAACTATCGTGAGACAAAGGGAAATTGGTATCGTATGTAAGTGGTTCATTCGATCGCAAAGTAATCGTAGAAATATGTGGGAGCCATATGAATTTCCAGATTCCTCTATTGGTTATTTATCGGAGAAGTGTCTCGATCATGTCCGCATAATTCACGAACCGTAGGGAGACACACTTAAGGATTCGATGTTGTTGTGTAGTTATGGAATGATGAGTAAGAGACCGAATGTTGTTCGGAGTCTCGGATGGGATCCGGGATATCACGAGGAGATCCGGAATGGTCCGGAGAATCAGATTCATATAAGGAAAGTCCTGTTTTGGAGTTGGGGAATGATTCCGGTGTTTTCATCGGGAATGTTCTAGAAGGTTCCGGAAGGTCCGACACTCCGGAGGGGAAGGGTACATGAATGTGTCATGACAATGTGGAATGGTTGCATCACGTACTAGGTATCATGGCTGGGCAAAATAAAGGGAGAAATCAAATCTTAGTTTGAAAAGTCAAACGCCAATTTGAAAAGTCAAACGACAAGTTTGCTTGGTGGAGGGAGAGTAGGAAACGTACTTGGGGAGGAAGTCCTCCTCCCTCCACCCGCCGGCCAAGGAGGCCGAGTTGGGGGCGGACTCCCTCCTCCCAACTGGCGCCCTCCCACCTATAAAAGAAGGGGCAGGGGTGCCCCTCTAGCCTACACCTCTCACACACCTAAACCCTAGCCTCTAAGTCGCCGGCCACCTCCAAGCCGCCGCCTAGGGCCTCCTCTAAACTCGGCGAGTTAGGGTTTCCCCAAACCCTAGCCGCCGACCAATCCCTCCCCTTGGTGCCATCTAAACCGTAGATCGCCAAGGCCTCTCTCATACTCCACCATACTCGCTCCGACTTAAGGCGAAGCCCTGCGAGATCTCCCCTCTACTTCCGACACCACGCCGTCGTGCTGCCGGAATCACGAGGAGAGTGCTACAACCTTCGCTGCCTGCTGGAACAAGGGAGAGGAAGGTCTTCATCGAGTACCGAATGTGTGACTGACTGCGGAAGCGCTGCCGGAACGCAGCGCCGGAAGGATCGTCTACACGATCTTGAGATCGGAAGTGTACGACTACATCATCCACGAGAATCTGCTCTCGTTAACCGCTTTGGATCTTCGAGTGTTAGTACTCTATCGACTCGTTGCTGCAATCTAGTAGATAGATCTTGGCTTGTGTGTGTTCATGCGATAGAAAATTTTTGTTTTCCATGCTACGAAGCCCTACAATGTGTTCATCTCTCTATCTCTATGCATGATCTTGTTGTGGTCATGAGCTTTGTAATCAAGTAGATCTACCTTGCTACTCAAGTGCTTCATTAGATCTCTGCTCTCCCCATGTGTGTGAAAGTGACAGCGTGCATGCCATGGTGGCACTTAGGCTTGAGTCTACATAAATACTCTTTGTGCTTTAATAGATCTATTCTTTTCCCCACGTGTGTGAAAGTGACAGCGTGCATACCGTGTGTGGCACTTTGGCCAGATTGAATATTTGTTATGAGTTATATTTGGAGTTGGATGTCTCTATGAAATTGTGGTGTTTGTTGGAACCATCTAGCGCTCAAGATGAAAGTGTGGGGTTATCTAGGTTGGTGAAGGCGGACTTTGAGGAGTGTTGTTATAGCCCTACCGATGATTAGAGTGTTCAACCGGAGAGTAGTTAAGAGTAGTATCATGAAGAGAGGATATTTATATGAGAGAGTGTTCACTAGTGAAAGTATGATCCCTAGGCCTTGTTTCTAAGCATTGAAACACCGTTTGCTACTAGATTTGTTGCATGTTTGCTTGCTTCCTTCAGTTTGCCGTTAGTCTGTTCCTCCACGCCATAAGCTCTTTTCTGGCACCGTTACCCCAAGTCAACAAGAAGTCAGAAGCTATTTTCTGGCATTGTTACCACTTGTATTTCACTATCTCTTCGTCGAACTAGTGCACCTATACACCTGACAAGTGTATTGGGTGTGTTGGGGGCACAAGAGACTTCTTGTATCTTGATTGCAGGGTTGCTTGAGAGGGAATACCTTTGACCACTTTCTCCCTGAGTTCGATAAACCTTGGGTGATCCACTTAAGGGAAACTTGCTCCTGTTCTACAAACCTCTGCACTTGGAGGCCCAACAATTTTCTACAAGAATAGAAGTGCGTAGACATCAAGATCTTTTCTGGCGCCGTTGCCAGGAAGGTAAGGTAAAATGTACTCACATCCTTCGGTGTGAGTGCTCGAAGTTATTTCCTTTAGATTCTGCTGTCTTTTTGTTTCTTGTTTTCACTAGTTAAGCTTAATGGAAAACAACAAAAAAATTAGAGAGCTTTATAGCATTTATCTTGAGTTAGGACATGAAGTGTTTGAAGAGAAAATTAAAAAACCTATGGAACTTTATTTGCATGCTAATAGCAATGTTATTAGTATGAACTCTTTGGACACCATTATTGCTAATGCTATGGAAAAGTCTAAGCTTGGGGAAGCTAGTTTTGATGAAAATGATCTTTTTAGTCCCTCGGCTTTGGAAGATAGCTATTCTATTGCTTATGATGATACCGAACCTCCAATATATGATGATTACAACAATGAATATGATAGTTTCAGTCCACCTACTATTGAGGAGGAAATTAATTGTTATTACAATATGCCTCCTTTATTTTATGACTTTGGTGATGAGAATAGTAATGATAGCTATTTTGTTGAATTTGCTCCCACTACAAAGAATGACAATGCTTATGTGGAAAGTAATAATTATTTTATGCATGTGGCTCATGATAAGAATGTTTTATGTGATAGTTATATTGTTAATTTTATTCATGATGCTACTGAAAGTTATTGTGAGAGAGAGAAACATGGTCTTATGTATCTCAACAATATTAAGTTTCCCCTCTTTATGTTGAAAGTCTTGAAGCTGCACTTGTTTTGCTTTCCTATGCTTGGTGCTTTGTGCTTTAATGACTTGTTTCTTTATAAGATTCCTATGCATAGGAAGTGTGTTAGACTTAAATGTGTTTTGAATTTGCTTCTTGATGCTCTCTTTGACTTCAATTCATAATTCTTATGTGACCATCTTCTCAAGCTATCAAGCCTAACTTAAAGGCGTTAAAGAAAAGTACTTGTTTGGAGATAACTCAAGAGTTTTCTTGAGTCTTGAAAGTTATTACTTCTGTAATGACCTATACTTATCCTTTTTGTTTGCTTTTTGTGCCAAGAATGACCTCTAATGAGAGGGAAGTAAGATTTGGGGAGTTGCTGTCCCGAAACAGATTTCTGTCCTCCACCATAAAAAATCGTGAGGAGTCTCTGTAACTCGGATTAAGCTCAAAATTTACAAATAAATCCCCCAGTATGTTAGATAACTTCCGTTAGTTCAACACTTGTTGATTTGAGCAACAGAAGATGTTCGAAAAATCGGTTTCTACCTGCTGGTCTGTTTTGACAGATTTCTGCCATTAATTGTATTTGCTTCTTATTGATTCCTTTTTTAGTTCTTTTTAGGTGAATTGAGATTTTTGAAGGAGTTACTACAGTAGCTTGTGTTTTTAGTGAAAAGCCTTTCTGTTACAAAGCTTTTCTAGAGGTCTAATATCTTTTGAATAAGCTAATGTTGCTAATGAAGATTGTGTGAAGTTTTGTATGAAGGAAAAATTTCAGGTGTAGAGAGAATAATGCAATGAGATTAAGAATGGACAAAATCTCAAGCTTGGGGATTCCACAACGGTTTCACTCCAAGATATATCCAAGAGGTACAAGCGTCAAAGCTTGGGGATGCCCAAGGCATCCCCTTCTTTATCAATAAAAATCTCACGTCTTTCGAGACACTTCGTTTTTATTGTTTCATGCATTGTTGTGTTGTTCTTGGAGCGTCTTAGTTTTCGTTTTTGGTTTTAGTTTGCTTAGTTTGCTTGAGTAATTTGGTTGGTTACACCACACTTCTTTTGGAGAGAGACACACTCTGTTTCCATTGCCTAGAACACTCTAGTTTTCACTCTTATTGTTTTGTGAGTGTTCACTTTTGCTAGCACTGTGTTCAGCTTTAGTTTTCTTGTGCTTTCAGTTTAGAAATTTTTAGTTTTTCTATGTAGATTTTTGAGACAAGCTCACTGATCTTTATTGATTATTATCTTTGTGAGTTGTTTCAAATAGGTTGATTGGTGTTGGAAAGGAGTAGAAAGTTCTTGCTTGTAAGTGCAAGATGAGCTTACATTGGCTGTGACTTAGACTTTAGCATGACATGCTAATTGTTGTTTTGACCTTATGCTTAGTGATTATTGATGTAGCATGTCTTGTTCCAAACAATTGGGATTTCTTAGTGTGCCTTGAAGAAATCATGCGTTGTTTTAGCATACAAAAGCATAGTATTGTGGTATTCTCCTTTGATGCTTTGTTTGGGTTGACTTGGCACATGCTCACACCATGTTATGACTATGAACAAGTCACCATAGCCTCTATAATCATTTAGTCCTTGACTTATAGTACCACTCTATGCTTTGATTAGTAATGCTTTGTTGCACTGCGTGATTATGGCCATTATTGCTCTCTTAGTTGGTTGCTCTCAGTCTTTTGCTAGCCTCCACTTGTATGAGTAAGTTCTACTCATGCCTCCAACTCCCAAAAAACCAAGTTATTCCAAAGTGTCCACTATAAACTCCTATGCATGGTGTGTTACACCATTCCAAGTATATTCTTGTTTTCAACTATCTTCCAATTAAAAACTATTTTGTTCTATGAAAACTTAGTGATTAAAGCCATGACACATTTTATATTCTTTGCCCCTAATAAACTTGAACCATCGTGACAACTTTGTTATATATGCTTGCACTTATAAGTTGGAATTAGCAGAACCGTGCTATCACGGGGAACGCTTTCAACATTGCACTTGTACTTTGTACTCAGTTGATATCATGTTCTTTTGTCTATGGATGTCACCAGTGTGAAATAAAGAGGGAACTTGTAAGTCCATGGAATTTATATCATGTGTTAGAGAAACGCCTGGGCCGCTAGCCTAAGCCATGCCTAATCATGGTGGAAACTTGCAGCATCACCATAGTGAGCTATCTATGAAGCATCCTCAATAAAAAGCTATGCATATGGTAAATAAGAAGATTGCTGAGATGCTCATTGTCTGCTTGCCTTGTCATTTTGGTTATGGGATAACTCATGTACCATGTGTAAGGAGTACCCCGTTGGTGGTTCTCAATGATATGCAAATACTTATAGTGACAAGAACTTACCTGGACCCAAAGTTGAGTATGCATGAGGTGTGGCCCTCGTATTCAAGGGCCTTGAGATTGCCAGCTTATACTTCGTCAAGCATATACTCCAGCTTTGCCACTTTACCCTTAACCACTTCAAGATGCTTATGATAGGGGCAATGAGGGATGAAAGCTAACAAGTATCATAATTTTTGGAAGCTCTTTTTGAAACTTGTAATCCCTGCTCCTTTTACAAAAAGGCCTTTCTTCCACCACTATTGAGTCTCCACCTTCTACCTTTAGGCACCATTAAGAGAGCATAGTTGTCATTCTATGTGCAGTGTTCCAAAGCTTATTAATTGATGCATATTGTGATATTACTTGTTCTTGTGCTACTTGTTTCTAGTCACCCTTGTGAACTTTGAAGGTGTCCTATGCATCTATTTTCTATTCTATGAGGGACAAGCTGATTGGCACTATGCTACGTTTTCTGCATGTGAAACAAACAAACGTTTTTCAATGCATGTTATTCATGATCTTTGTTTGTATCTTGCCATGTTGCATGCATAGTTACTTTGTCCTATTGTTAGAACTCCATCTTTCATGCACATGTTTAGAGTTCTTTGATCCCAGCTTTCAATGCTTGCAAATGGTTGGATCTTTATTGTGAGGGTGCATGTCACCTCAAAAATTATTCTTTTTATCACTTACCTACTCAAGGACGAGCATGAGTTAAGCTTGGGGATTCTTGATACGTCGGAAACGTATCTATAATTTTTGATGCTCCATGCTTGTTTTGTATCTAGTTTGCTTTGTTTTATCTACACTTTGAGGTGTTTTTATATCTTTTCTGAAACTAACCTATTAACAAGATGACACAATGACAGTTGCTTGTTTTCTTCTATTTTTGGTTTCAGAAAGGCAAAAAATCAATATTATCGGAATTGGACGGGACAAAAGCCAAAGTTATTATTTTTCCCATAGCAACACGGAACCACGAAGCAGAGCCGGAGGGGGGCCACAGGGTGGCCAAACCCCCCTAGGCGTGGGCAAGCCCTGGAGGCGCCTGGAGGGGGTGTGGGCCCCCTGGACCCCCACCGACCTTGATTCCTGCGCCTATAAGAAGCCTCCGACCCAAAAACCCTAGGGAATCTATAAGAAATCCACGAAAACCTCTGTAGCGCCGCCGCCACCAAAAGGGAGATTCCGGGGACAGAAAGTCTCTGTTCCGGCACCCTGCCGGGACGGAGAAGTGCCCCCGGAGCCATCTCCATCGATATCCACCACCATCTCCATCACCATTGCTGATTCCCATTATGAGGAGGGAGTAGTTCTTCCTCGAGGCTAAGGTCTCTATTGGTAGCTATGTGTTCATCTCTCTCTCTCTCTCTCTATATATATATATATATATATATATATATATATATATATGCATGATCTTGCTGTGGTCATGAGCTTTGTAATCAAGTAGATCTACCTTGCTACTCAAGTGCTTCATTAGATCTCTGCTCTCCCCATGTGTGTGAAAGTGACAGCGTGCATGCCATGGTGGCACTTAGGCTTGAGTCTACATAAATACTCTTTGTGCTTTAATAGATCTATGCTTTTCCCCATGTGTGTGAAAGTGACAACGTGCATACCGTGTGTGGCACTTTGGCTAGATTAAATATTTGTTATGATTTATATTTGGAGTTGGATATCTCTATGAAATTGTGGTGTTTGTTGGAACCATCTAGCGCTCAAGGTGACAATATGGGGTTATCTAGATTGGGGAAGGCGGACTTTGAGGAGTAATGTTATAGCCCTACCGATGATTAGAGTGTTCAACCGGAGAGTAGTTAAGAGTAGTATCATGAAGAGAGGATATTTATATGAGAGAGTGTTCACTAGTGAAAGTATGATCCCTAGGCCTTGTTTCTAAGCATTGAAACACCGTTTTCTACTAGATCTGTTGCATGTTTGCTTGCTTCCTTCAGTTTGCCTTTAGTCTATTCCTTCACGCCATAAGCTCTTTTCTGGCACTGTTATCCCACGTCAACAACAAGTCAGAAGCTATTTTCTGGCATCGTTACCACTTGTATTTCACTATCTCTTCGCCGAACTAGTGCACCTATACACCTGACAAGTGTATTGGGTGTGTTGGGGTCATAAGAGACTTCTTGTATCTTGATTGCAGGGTTGCTTGAGAGGGAATACCTTTGACCACTTCCTCCCGAGTTCAATAAACCTTGGGTGATCCACTTAAGGGAAACTTGCTGCTGTTCTACAAACCTCTGTACTTGGAGGCCCAACAACTGTCTAAAAAAGAAGTGTGTAGACATCATATACCTAAAAATTATTTTTGCAAAAAATCATGAGCATCATATCATGTACCTGTAGTTCAAATCTGACTCACTTCTTACCGATTTGGTAGGAATTTGTCTTTTTCACGAGGGGCGGATAGAAAGGTTTGAGATACCTCGATTGGGAAATTGTCTATTCAAGATGGTCTAGTATTTTTCAAAAATGGGGTTGTACCATTTTAAAACTTTCATTTGGTGGTTATTTCACAAAATACCCCGTTTTTTGCGCTCAAAAAATAGAAAATGGCTTTTTGGTGCGACGAAAAGGAAAAGTTCCTCCTGCAACATTGTTCGTCATCCCATGATACGCATGCGTGTACAATATGTGCACATTATCGCAAACTATAGCGCGATTCTAGCAATAACATTGTCATTTGATCTAAAAGCCAGAAAACCTCGATTGAGATAGATCATTTTGTGAAGGTTTTTTGAGACACAATCAATATACCAAGTTTGGTATTTTTTCTTGCAACTATGTCACATAATATGACACCACGTGAAGGTTTTGCACTGTTTCGCTCCTTTTTGAATTTTTTATGCCTGTTTCAAACTATCGTCAAACTTTCTAAATCGGCGGGCATTGAGATTCTTAGCTCGGGGCTGAGCCTCACTAAACTTGCATTAGATATCTGATGAAATAGCATATTGTGAACCTAAAAATGATTTTTGCAAAAAATCATGAGAATCAGATCATTTACCTATAGTTCAAATCCGACTCACTTTTTACCGATTTGATAGGAATTTGTCTTTTTCACGAGGGGTGAACGGAAAGGTTTGAGATACCTCGGTAGGGACATTGTCTATTCAAGACGATCTACTATTTTTGAAAAATGGGATAGTATCATTTTGAAACTTTCATTTGGTGGTTGCTTCACAAAACACCCTGTTTTTTGCACTCGGAAAATGAAAAATGTGTTATACAAAAGTTTTTGTAATTTTTTTTTTGAACAAATATATGTAATATTTGATTTTATATAAAGAGATCTTATTTTGTTGCAACTTTTGATATATTATATGTATTTTTCTAAATTTAAATAATTTAGTTATGATTTTTCTAAGATTAATGTGGCAAAAAGGAAAAATAGCTAGCCGTCGGCGTAGACTTCACACCGTCGCTGTGCCATTAGCCTAATCGCCTATGTTGGTGGTCCTGTTTACGCCGACGGTTGCCGTCGGCCTATTAAACTTACGCCGACGGTAAAACTGGGCCAACGGCCGCATAGCCCGGCTGATGAGTCCGTCAAGCTGCGCCAACAACACTGACATTTTTCCGTTGGCGTACGAACGGCCATCGGCGTAGAATGTTATTCCCGTAGTGGTGTAAATCAGGTCGATCAGAATCAGATGATGTACACAGTGATTCGAACATGAAAGAGTAGACCATGTGGGTTCACGCGCGCACCTCCGGCCAGAGAGACCCAGCCAGCGTACGCGAATACCGGCCGGCCGTGAAAAAAGACGGCACAAAATTAAAGCGACTATCGAGACGATGTGACGCAACCGGTGGGAGAGCGGCATCCATCGATGGCGCTCCGATCTCCGGTGCGTGCGTGTGTGTAGTGCTGTACGTATGGTTCGCGGCAAGGCAGTAGGGTGTGGTTTGCTAGTGCTGGCACATCCGCCATCCCCTTTGTCGGCCTCTCGCCCAGCTCGGCGCTCAAGATGAGATTTTGCTGCCTAGAAATCCCCTGGATCGATCGCCTTCTGGTTCTGGCGTTCCATCATACGTATTTGGACCATCCGGAAGAGAGAGTATTCTGATTTCACCCGAAAGCATGGACATCACAGCAGAGCCAGGCAGGCTCAACCGCTAGCTGCTGCGTGTTTGATATGAGTATTTGGACCATCTCATCAGAAAGAGTATTCAGATCAATTCTACTCTTGGTTAGTTACTTATAAGAAGTTCTCACATGCATGGATGCACGCGTGCATGTGGGGGTCGACTTAAGTAAACACCGACATCTGGGGGACCATATTCAGGTCACAGCGCGCGAGCGAGCTGAGACATCTAGCGAGCGAGTGCGTCGCATGCTAGCTCCAAATAACAGCTAGCTGATCACAAAACATTCCAGCAAATCTAGCGACTGAACACGGACAGTATAGGTGAGACATTGTTGTCGAAAGCTGGCGGGTTAGCTAGCTGCGGGACATGGTATTTAAGATACATATGTTCTTTGTAGTAAGCAGGAGTAAGTGGAATCGTTTTGGGAGCCAATGATGATGGTGTGTGTCGCTGCAGAGCCGAGCAGCGTGTCCCTGGAAAGCTGGGAGGGAACTAAAGGGCGCTCGCGCATACCGATCGATGATCCCAGGAGGAACCGATCGAATATACTGAAGTGTCCCCTCCTCCTTCCTCTATGTATGAATCTTGCACAGTGTTGCACTATACCGGCCTAGCTGGTATACGTATGTGCGGGCGTGGGATCGACATATAGAAAGAACTGAACGACATGTATGATTCGATCGGGGATGCTCTCTCTGAAAAGGGCTCCCATCAGGTTCAAGCATGCATTTCTCCGGCCTCCTCTTTTTTCAGCCTTTTACCTTTACCTTTTGGCATTCTTAATTACTTTTCACCTGCTTTGCTGCAACCGGTCGTCTTAGGTAGTAATGGAGGGGTCCAGCACATGCGTGACTGAATTGTTCGAGCATTATTCTTCTGCTGCCAATAAATATAGTGCATTATGTCGAAAGATTCAGTTTCAGCATTTCAGATATCTCTCTTAGCTAGTGTAGTAGTACAAGCATAAACATTCCTAGGACCTACCACTACCAGTAGTCCAGTATGGCAGTATTGGTGAGTGTATGCCCCGAGAGGAAGACATGCAACAGACACACGCACAGAAAACATACTACGGTACTACTAGCTTTAATCCGTCTAATCTAATCACTTCGCATTACAAATAATTTTCTAGTCTTGCTCTCATTTCGATCCATCCATCGCTAGGAGGAGTACTTTCCTCCTCCGCTTTGTGTCACTCCATCTGCAGTTAGTGGAGTGGCGCCAAACCAGATGCCATCGAGCAAGCCAGTCCACTGCTGTCTCTTCACCTGCTCGATCTTGCTAAAGCGACGCTACTGACTACCGATCGATCGATCGAGAGCTAGCAGCAAGCATGCAGTGGCTAGCTAGTACCAAGCGTGACAGATGACACACACAAACATATCACTTCACGCAGATTAAACACTAGCAAGTGTCACCTTGCATGCGTCGTATTAACCTCGCCAATTATTAACTATAGCTTGAACGTGTGATTTTTTTTTTGTTAGCACGAGGCCTACCCCTCCCTTGTCTCCCCATCCATTTTAAGTAAGTGAAAGCATGCATGCGGTGCATGCCGACTTTAGATATTTCAAATTTGTCATCGCGTCGTCTAGCGTAACAACTAGTGAATAATCATTAGTCGTAATTTGGAGTTGTTAGCATGCGTAGAATATCTCATGTTCATAATTGTTTTGATGGAAATTTATACTCCATCGTTCCTACCAAGCATGTACTACTTCCATGATTTTTCCTTTTTTTTCTTGAAACTTGTAAGTGTCTCGATCTGTATGAGAGGCGGATACATGTGTGTGTTGTGTTCTATATGCACTTTTGTTTCCAATAACATGCAGTTTGTTAGTGCACAAAAGTGATAAAAGAATACGCCCAGACGCTCTGCAAAAACAAGATCTCAATAGTCTACTGAGACAAGCAATTCTCAATGTAGCGAATATTTGCAAGCAACATAAAACTTCAACATCATAGTTCTACAAAGTAAACTCCAAGAAGGAACCGTCGCATATACAACGTTGTAGTCAGATCCATCCACTAGAGGCCATATCAAGGAATTTTACACTAGAGAACCCTCTAAATAAACTCCGAACAATGTCTTCAACAAGGAGGGGTGCGCATAAACGATATTATGAAGCCTATCAAATTAAGGTAAAACCTAGGGTTTTCACCCTGGACCTCGAAACTTGGTACTCGAAAAGCACCACTTAATTTAAAGTACCCTGACGTCGCCCTCATTTTCTATGTCGGCACTACTATACCTCATGTCCTTAGTGAGAGGACCAAGATATCGTAGATGGGTGAACATGTGTTTTCAAATAACTACAGATTTGGCTTAACCTAGACTCCTAGTGCGGAATTAAGCTAGTGCATTTTTGCAAGAACAAATCCTAGATATTAATCGCTAAGTGCACTAAAAACCTATAACTAAACAGGATCTATAGTTAAACAAAAACTTAGAAAGCAATTCAAAATCTATACTGTACAAGATATACCAATAGTAGCAAGTTTGAACCGCAGAACAAAAAGGGCGCAAGATATAATCGATGTTTTTGAAGAATTCAAATATCCACTAATACTCTAGTCTCCGTTAGAGTGGTTGTGATAAACAATCCCCACTGGTCACCATGACCTAGCCTTCTTCTCCGACAAACCCACACAAAAAATACAAGCTCTTTCACTATGGATATATTATTCAGCTCTAACATGGAGATGGCAAGATATGCAACTACTTCACAAATTAATTCAAGCCTCTTCACAACCTTCATGAAGAGATCACTAAGCTAACAACAAACAAATTGTTTAGAAGGTATTAGCCTCCAAGAATGACAAGCTCATATACTCGCACTTGAAACATTCGACACGGGGAGCTCAAATCATAGCATCATATGCAAAAACAAGTATATCTAATATCTCTTTGTCAAATCTCACAAGATGCAACTCATATAAATGAGAGATTGCAGTTGAGAACAATGAGGGGGGCAACAAATGACTCCTACAACCACTTGGCTTGTTTTTCCTCCATGTATGGAAGATTGGAGCTTCAGGGGTAGCACAGAGGTCCAACAAATAGGAAGTGAGACTACCTTACTTGGTTAGGGAGTGGATGTACAAACACAAAACATGAGTTAAAATCTTGACAAATGTGAATTTAGGTTCCTATTTATTATTAAGGACAACACTTGGTGTGGAATCAAGATTAAAATCTAGGTACATATGCTTAAAAGGTTGTGTGCATCGCTAGTTGGTGTTTTTTTTCTTGTTGCTCCCCAATGGCACAATGATTGCACAATGAGGACACATGGTTGTTGACAGGTCGTGTGCGGACGACATGAGCACATGGTTGTCGACAGGCCATGTGCGGACGACATGAGCGGAGGAGTATCTGATGTAGGACTCCTCTGTGCCCAGCATTTTTATAGGGTTTCAGATTCGGTAAAACCAGGGTATGCCTTACCCACCGACCGCGGCCCCATGTGCCATGTATCTCTAATAGAGGCAAAGAAAAGCGGTACATATATGGCCATGGAGTCCATCCCACGGACTAGTATGGGCTCAGCCGCGGGATCCGTCTCGTGGCCCATGGTCACCGAGAAGGAAATGTCATCGATGACATCACCCCAAGCCCTAGGATGGCATCCGTTAGCCACGTGTTGGGATCATGCACCAAAGGTAGAGAAGGCACCTATGGTGACTCTTCTGCACTCGTTACGTGTATTGAATCAATTTGTATCTTGCTTACATATGGTACTCATCATAATTTTAAGTTGCAACAAATAGATGTTACAAGTGCATTTCTTAATGGTCCTTCAAAAAAGTTGGTGAATTTCAAGGAATCTCCTAGTTTTGAGCATACCAAATTCCTGAACCGTGTCTACAAACTCGATAAGTTCTCTATGGCCTTAAACAATCCCCTGGTGTATGGTATGAGCACCTTAGAGAGTTGTTGGTGGACCATTGATTCTAAGTTGGACTAATCATCCTCACTATTTTTACTAAGAGAGTTGTAGGAAATTTGTTTAGATGTCAACTCTATGTTGATGAAATTATATTTGGGTCTATTAACAAAGCTTTCAATGTTGAGTTTGCAAAGCATATGACCAATAACTTTGAGATGTCTGTGATGGGTGATATGGAGTACTTCCTTGGATTTGAAGTCAAATAATTGAAGGAAGGGACACTCATCAATGAAGTTAAATGTACCCAAGATATGCTCAAGAGGTTCAATATGGATCAATTCAAGCGAGTCAAGACACCCATGCCCAAAAAGGTTTATCTTAATCTCGATCCCCATGGTAAATAAGTGAATCAAAAACTATATCATTCCATGATGGTTCTTTGCTTTACTTTGTGAACATAAACCAAATATTATGTTTAAATGTGAGTATGTGTGCAAGATTTCAAGAAGCAAAAAAAGAAAGACACATGGTGGCACTCAAAAGAATCTTTTGATATTTGGTTCATACCCCAAACATCAGGTTGTGGTACCCCAAGGGGCAAGTTTTGATATTATTGGGTACTTAAGACACGGATTGAGTGAGAGACAGGGTTGGAAGGAAGTCACCTTTCGGGGCTTGCCAATTCCTTGGCTAGTCTTTTGTTTGTTGGTCTTCCAAGAAGAAAAATTGTGTGTCTATGTGATGAGGGTTCGACTCGTCAATGCCCATTATTATGGGCTTGGGTTTTGGAGGAGGGGACGCTAGAGATTGATACGTCCAATTTGCATCACCATTCTATATCATAATTTGCCTCTATTCATTGATATATTTCATATTAAGAGGTGTTACTTATGTCTTTTCATCTGTTTTTGCATGTTGGATGATTCTTGGAGGATGAACTGCCGAAGTCAAGATTCTGATAGAAAAGGCGATGTTTTGATGCAATTTCGCGAAGATCAGAAAAATACCAGAAAAACTACGGAAAATCCTATTTTCCCAGAAGACGAAGGAAGCTAGAAGGGGAGGCGGAGTTGGGCCACAGGGGGCCCACACCCCCCAAGGCGCGAGCCACCCTAGGCCGCGCCTACAAGGTGTATGGCCCACCTCTGGCTCCTCCCTCTCGCCTATATCTTCTCCTCGGAACCCTAATACACGGGGGGCAACCACAGAAAGATTCCGCTGCCTCTACGGGGCGGAAAACACCGAGAGAGAAAGAGCTCTCCGGCAGACAGATTTCTGCCGGGAAAATTCCTTCCCGAAGAGGGGAGATCGTCGTCATCAACACCATCATCAAGCTAGACTTCATCGGGATCATCATCATCATCCACACCATCATCTCCACCAGCACCATCATCACCACTCCATCCCACTGTAACAATTGTGTTGAATACTTGCATAGTTCTTTGGGGGAACTTTCCCGGTGTTGATTACTATTGTAGTTGATGCTTGTGAGTGGAACCATTGGATTATTGTTTATGTTCATATTGTTATCCATCACCATATCATCTATGATCTTGATCCATATGATGTCTCATGAGTAGTTCGTTTAGTTCTTGGACATGGGAGAAGTCACGTTGTTAGTAGTGGATTTGTGTTGAGATATTATTCAATGGTTTAGTATTTAAGTTGTGGTGCTTTTCTTCTAGTGGTGTCATGTGAACATCGACTACATGATACTTCACCATTTATGGGCCTAGGGTAATGCATTGTGTATTTGGCTACTAATTGTGGGGTTGCCGGAGTGACAGAAACCTGAACCCCCGTTAGGAAACCTTTGCACAAGGGAGTGTAGGATCTTAGAGTTTAAGGCTATGGTTAGGTTTATATCTTAATTTATTTCTTGTAGTTGCAGATGCTTGCAAGGGGTTTAATCATAAGTATGTATTAGTCCAAGTAAGGTCGGTACATAACACAGGTTCACCCACACGACACTTATGAAACCAGAGAAGACTACTCAGTTATATGAAGCGAAAGCACTTGACAGTATTCCCATGTGTCCTCGAGAACGTTTGTTCCTCATTATTATTTCCACCGGCTTGTACTTTGCTAAGAAAGGATTGGGCCACTTGCTGCAATTGTTCATTGTATTTATTACTTGCACTTTATTTCCTTGCTTTATTAGAAAACCCCTAAAAATCTGTTTGCTAAGTATTTACAGAGATTTCCTGCTCCATACCACTAGTCAACACCTTCTTCTCCTCCTTGGGATCGACACTCCTATTTATCAAAAGTACTATGATACGCCCCCTATACTTGTGGGTCATCAGAGATCACGGAATGGCTAACAGACAAACAACACAGGACACGATGTTTACCCAGGTTCAGCCCCCAGAGGGAAAACCCTACTCCTGCTTGTCTTCTCTTGATTAATGACAAAGCCGAAGGTTACAAGGGGGTGTGCAGATGAGATCTGGTGGTGTGTGTGCTAGGGTTTTGATGTGTCCTCCTTGTCGTGCCCTCCTGGCCTTTATATAGATAGGCCAGGTCTCGAGGATAGGCCAAGTCGGTTACAAGTTTAGGGTTTTTCCCTTTTGAATTTATATCTAAAGAATACTTGTCCTCCAAGGAGTCCCCCATGGGCTTGGGCCACCTGAATTCCTCATGGGCTTCGTCACTAGGGGTGCATCGCTACGTGGGATTCTACTGGGCCAGACCGGATAGGCCAATATTAGGCACCCGTGGGGCATTCATGTGTCAGTATCCCCTGAGTGTTTAGTCGAATTGTAGATTTGACTGGAGACTCTTAAGTCTTCGAGCTCATTCATCTGAATATGTTTTGGGTCAGGATATTGGTTCATAGGGATAGTTGATACACGTGCCTGACTCTCCCAACAGATCAGGGCCAGTTAACTGTCTTTGGGCAAAATATCACTATCTACTCAGATTCGAGTCCCTAGACTCGAATCTAGAAAATTGCTGGGGTAATTTGACTCAGGCCGCGGAGGTCTTACAGGAATCGAATTCCAGTATTTTAAATTATGTACCCAACGCGTCCGTCAGGATTTTTCATCATGCCTACTGACATGGAATATTACTGGCAGAGCGCAGTCGGGTGCGTTGCTAGGCCATCAGATATCATCTAGGTCTTATCTTTGCACCATAGACGCAGCATCCGAAAGTTTACCGCCGCGGAGGTGTTTCGTGTGACTAAGGAGACATTGTATCTCTTAGCACTATTTTGGGTGGAGTCACCAGTTTTTTAGAAGGTTATTTTTCTGTAGATGTAAAGGATCCGAAGGATCGCGGTCAATTGAATCATAGGGTGCGTGACCAACGCTCTCTATGGGAGTAGCCCCTGAGTGTCTGTTCGTGTCGCAGACTCGAGCGAAGACTTTAACCTTGTGAATGCCTTTAATGAACTGATGTAACATATGCTCCCTATGAGAGTAGCCCCCGATTCCGTGGTCGAGTCATGGACTTGAAGAAGGACTCAAAGCATAAAAAATGATGCTGGAAAAGTTTTTTCAAGTTTCTTCGAGTGCCTCGAGGACTTGACCAATTCTTCAGGTGCACGACCAGCACTCCTGATAGGATTAGCCCCTGAGTATTTGGTCGAGTTGCAAACTAGAGTAAGTACTTTGCCTTGAGTCAAAAATTTGGAGTCATTGCAAACCTTTGTTTTTGCGATTGTTGACGTTATTGCTGACACGTGATGAGCTCAACCGTCTATGGCGGCGAAGTTGATGAGACGATACGGTCATGGGTCCCACATTCTGACTGGGATTTGACCAGTCACGCGTAGTTTACGCAAAAATTCACTGCGTGAGCTCGATTTTCGCGCGTAGTGGAGGGCATGCCCACGACGGTTCGGGCGACAGGCTCCACGTGTGCAGCGGGATACGTGAAACGTGTTAGGTTTAGTAGATCAACGGATGTGTGTAATTTTCTTCCTCCTTTTATACTGCTAAGGGCCCTTGTAAAATTTTCCCCTTCGTCGCTTACTGTTTTCACCTTCGTGTATCTCTCTTTGCCTCTATCATTTCCTTGCTTCTTCTTGTGCTGGACATCCTCCGTGTATTCCCTTCTTCTTTCCTACATGCACATCGCACAGTGCACCGCACCTATAATATGGGCAAACCGAAGAAGGTTGCGGGAGCTAGAACAAGCGCCACCAGTGCCTCCAAGAAGACCGCCACGGGTCGCATCATCAATGGCAGTTGGCGGGGATCGATGATCAGGGTTGCGTCGCCTGTGTGAATCCCATCTGATCTCCCTAGAGAAGGAAGATGCTAGGATACCCAGTGAGGGGTAACTCCTGACCCAACCAAAGGTTTTCAAGTGATGTTCTATGCCTTTGTCCTTCGGTGACTTTCTCTTCATGCCCACAATTTTCTTCCTGGGCTTCCTTTTCTCTATGGGCTTCAACTGCACCAGTTGACGCCCAATTCCCTTCTGCACATTGCATGGTTCATCACCATGTGCGAGTGTTGGCTCGGAATCGAGGGTTCGACTCGTCAATGCCCATTGTTATGGGCTTGGATTTTGGAGAAGGAGGGGATGCTGGAGATCGCGGAACGGCTAACAGACAAACAACACAGGGCACAATGTTTACCTAGGTTTAGGCCCCCAGAGGGAAAACCCTACTCCTGTTTGTCTGCTCTTGATTAATGACGAAGCCGAAGGTTACAAGGGGGTGTACAGATGAGATCTGGTGGTGTGTGTGCTAGGGTTATGATGTGTCCTCCTCGTCGTGCCATCCTAGACTTTATATAGATAGTCCAAGTCTCGGGGATAGGTCGAGTCGGTTACAAGTTTAGGATTTTTCCCTTTTGAATTTCTATCTAAAGAAAACTTGTCCTCCAAGGAGTCGAATCCCCCTGGGCTTGGGCCACCCGAATTCCTCCTGGGTTTCGTCATTAGGGGTGCATCACTACATGGGCTTCTGCTAGGCCAGACAAGATAGGCCAATATTAGGCACCCGTAGGGCATACCCATGTCACTATGTCAATTGCTAAATATGAGTGTGTCCACGCCACACGTTTTTGTGCATAATTTCTATGAATGAGGCAAAGTTTCAAGGATTATGGTGTCATTTTTGACATAGTGACTCTTCTATATGAAAATGGATGTACAATCAAGATGGCCTACAACCCGGTGCAACATAACAATAGGAATCATATATTTAGATTGGCCATCATTTCATCCAGGATCATGTGGCTCGCAAAGATATTAACTTGTCTTATGTAGGTATCAAGGACCAACTTGCCGATGTATTAATGAGGCCACTTTATGAATCAAGGTTTCGTGCAATAAGGCACGAGCTAAATATCATAGATTCGATCAATGTGGCTTGAACATCTTGCATACCTATGTGTTTCTCAATGTGTACCTTTCTTTGCATGTAGGCATGGACAGAGGGGATGTAGTTCAATTATGGACGAACACTTTTCTTATTATGGGCAAAAATATAACAAATCATTCACTATGGTTACTTTGTGAAAATGTGCTTCAATGGTGAGTTTTGATAATGGAGCCAAGATATATCTTCACGATTCTAAGCCAAATACACTCACACACAGTGGCCTCGTCCACTGACCTCCTCATGTGAGGAGTTGGTTCTTTTTGGTTTACATTTTGGTTCTTTTTGAATATCTAGACTCTGTTCATTATATGCTATCTATGAAAAAACCTTCAAGATTGGCATTTATTTGTTGTATCTTGCAATATTGTAGGAATATTCCAAGCTAGTTACCTTGCTCTTAATTCAAGACAAACACTCTTTCTTGAAACATTTGTCTCGTTCATTGCAAAATCGTTTGTTCCTCTCAATGGCAAGTGTTGATCACATGTGGCAGTACTACCAAGGTACCCAGCGGTATTATCGCTCCTGCAAGTGCTTGGTTGCACTATTTGGAGGAGTCATACAGTCATTCCTACTACCGATGCGCTGTCAGTGAGTGGCGGTATTATCAGGGTGGTAGATGTAGGGTTAAGTGGACCGCCTAGTGGGTATTTCACTATTTTTTAGTTCCCCACATGCGTGTACATCTCCCTTTCTTTCCAACCGCCACCGCCCATGACATCACCACCGGCGAATATTACTTCCCCACCTAGATCCGGCCCTCTTCGGTCACTAGGAAGCCCGAGAATCGTCCTCCCCATCTTATCCTCACCATGAGCACTAGTAAGACTCCCAATTCCCTCTATCAAGCTAGTTGATAGATTGAGAATAAATTAGTGGAGATTTGTTGTTTTCTTGCTATTAGGACTTATCTTGGAGTGCTATGTGTCGATCGAGATTAGTCCTTACATGACTTTGTGATGATTTTTGCCCACGGGACTTGATACCATCCCCTAGGCCCCACAGTTCTGCCTGAAGTGGTACTACTGCTCTGGCATGAGCGGTACTACCGTGCCTAAGGTGATACTACCGCCCTAAGCAGTTTCTTCATAGATTTTGCAGGCATTGCTCTTTCTTCGATAGAACTTGTACATGTGCATGTATCTTTATCCTACTATTCATCCATTGCTAATTCACAGGTGCGGGTGGGTCTCTAGGGGGTCATAAGGCTCATCTCAAGAATCCATCAGTGGGTGAGATTGAGGAACAACTCAATGATCTCGGTGGTGAGGAAGTGGTCAAGACAAGGAAAACCACATCCCGGTCAAGTTCTCAACCTAAGTCCAAGCAAGCAACTAACAAGCCTCACTCTATCGCCAAGATGCCAAAAAAATATGTTTGTTGTATAAGAAATGCTCGCCCCTACTTGGTTCATCTTGAAGAGAAACGTCCATCCGTTCAGGGAAACAATCCCTACTTCCCAAACAAGATCCATGAGCATATTTATCGAGACGTTCTCATGAGGAAGCTGGAGGAAAATCATGTCGAGCAACATACAAATACTTTGGTGAAGCTCTTGATATATTGAAGAGTTTTGTTTGCTCCCTATTGTGGAGTTCAACTATGCCCCCCCAGATTTATTCTCCGAGGATCCATGTTATGCATCTTACCACGATCCCATGATCAGTTTGTAATGGCACGTATCCGACAAGTATCAAAGTAAACATCCATTACTTAAGAGAGTACAAGTCATACCTTAATGCCATCAAAGCTACATCGATCATCATCAGTGAAACTTTAGTACAACGTCAAGCCCGAGCCATGCCTTAACCTACAGGCTACTGACTGGGAGAATGACCTAGCTCGCATAGTCATCAATGTCACCTTCTTCTTCACTTTACTTCTTGAATCTGATCAAGTTAATAGCTAGGGACAATGCCAGTGAGTACTTTGAATGTACTTGCAAACCACCTTAAGAGAGATAACGAGAGGATATGCAATATGGATATGGTAGTAGGAGGGCTCCATGAAAAGTTCTTTTCTAAAATAGTTTCTCTTGTAGATATAGCATCTCTATATCTTTGTTGAAAACTTTTGTAAAACCTTTAGAACTCATTTGAAAAGTTTTTGAAAACACTAGGATTAGGTCACCCTAATTCATCTCATAGGTCGTCACTCAACCGGGATTTCAATCTTCTGTGATCTTCGAGATCACCTCACTTCTTCTGTGATCTTTGAGGCCACCTTGTTTCTAAAACTATTTCTTTCTCAAAATCTTTTTTAGAAATCAAAATCAACACCACTCTATAGTAGTTTATCCAACCGTCCATGATCACGGACACCGCTACTCAAATAGATTTACACTCTGCAGAGGTTGTACACTTTACCCACACCATCCCGGTACCCTACCCTGATCACATACAGATCCTGGGTAGAATAACTAATCAAGACTCTCTAGTTGCCACTCTAGCATAGGCCATACCCTATGAGTTGTTCCTCTCAACACCAAGACGTCGGGTACCGACAGACCAACCTGAGCGCCCCACTACTTCTGGAGAGTGCACTTTCAATGAGAGGCTCATAGTATCATCCGGCCGCCTACAAGGATGGTTCGCATCTCCTCTAGGTGTCTGTCCAACAAATGATCCTTTCTTTAAAGGAGACCTAGAATTCGAGAGATGTGATCCCTTATAAGTAGTTGCGAGGAATCCCATACTAGAGTAGACAAACTTCAAGTCAAGCCCTGTCCCATTTCATGGTAGTGTGGTTGCACGGCTTAGTTGTTATAGCTAAAGCTGCAAAGAAATAAGTGCGTTTTCATAAACATTTTTCTCCTTGTCCACTTCACCATCATTTGTTCAAAACCTTTTTATTTATCAAAATTCTCTTGGTAGGTCAAATCTCACCAAGGTTTTAGCATAAAACATTTTGTAAACTTTTCCGGGGTCTTCCCATCCTAAAGTCTTTCTTTGGCTAAAACGGGGTCTCCAAGGGGTAAGGTCAGGGCAGGTAGATATCATCAAGGGGTTTTACCTATTGGTACTAATGGGTAATGACTTGGAGGACCAAATCCTTCACCACATATAAATCATCATATAGTAAAACAATGCAGTTTGCATAAACAAATAGATAAAACATGCATAAGTAAAATAGTAGGACAAGTCTTATGAGAAAGTAGGTGGCTTGCCTGCGACCAGCAATATGGCAATATGTCTCTGGGTTTCTTCTTATAAATCCATAATAACCAACATCTCCTTTGTCTTGGCTTCTATATAATCACATCTATCGTCGTCATCGATCACATGCGAACAAACAAGGCCACAATCAACACAAGGCAAACAAACACCAATACAATACAGCAAACAAACATACAATGTATCACTCACTTCAATAGGTTTTGATAAATTGGATACATAGAAATTGGAATTACTTTAATTGCATTTATTGAATTTATTTTATGAATTAAAGGCCAAAAATACTCAAATAATGGTTTTCCAACCAAGGCTTGGTTCTGTATGATATCAATGTACAAAAAGGATATCATTAGATAGGTATTTAATTAGCAAAGTCACCAAAAGTGGTTTCACTACTTTATAAATTTTCTTTGTTTAGATAAGAATTTTCTAGTGGAAATAACTCTAGTTTAGGTGAATAAATCACCAGAAAAGATATGCAGGTCAATTAAAATTTTCCTCATAGGTTTTTGGTGGATATTTGATTTTATGATTTCTGAGAGTTGGATTCACTTTAAAATAATTACCAGAATGCCCTTGGGAAAATCCCAAAGTCAATTCTAAACAAAATTTCTCTTTTTTAGTAGATTAATTCTATACAATATATTGATGTGAAATGAAGGAAATATGTAGGTATTTCAAATAACTTTCTGTAGAAATTGGATTCACCAAATTTAGAGTTGTAGATCTATAGATGTGATTATTTAGTGAAACAACCCTAAACAGAAGAGTTTAAATTACTATAAATTCTTTATGGCTCAATAAATCTGGATCTCCTGGGGTTTGGTATTGCTTGTAGTACCAAACCACTAAGATTTGAAAACAAGTCAAGAAAGGTTATAGTTTGGCCTAAAGAATTTCTATAAGGCATTTGTGGACTAATTTTGTTGTTTCTATTCCTTCAGCTCCATAGATCCACTTGGATTGAGTCAAAGGTGACATGTTAGGCAACTAGAATACCTACCCAAGGAAAGTAGGTTTACTCCATTTGGTTATGCACAACTACCTAAGGAAATTATTTACTTAATTTGACACTATGTGGTAGATATAAATCCAAAAATAATAAGAATTTATTTTTTGGCAAGGGGATTGATCTACATGTTAGATAAAACACTATATGACATACCAAAAATAGATCTGGGAAATATCAGTAATTTTCCATTTTATTTTATATTTAAAGCAACAAGCATTTATATAGATCTGGCAAAACAGAAAAGGATTGTTGAAGAAAAACACGAGGTGGGCCAGATCTGTTCCGTAGTGGGCCGAAGGAGGGAATTCAGCCCACCAGGAATGTGGTGTGCACCGGAGTAGTGGGTTTCAAACCCCGGAGTGGGGCCCTCTTGCCATAGAGAGAAAGGGCGTGAAGGGGTACCGACCACCCTAGGCCAGAGGATTAGAAGAGGATCAACGGTCGTCGACCGTTGTCCTCCTCCTAACAAGCTTGGTGGGTCGAAACGCTAGGCGGAGATAAGGAGGGCGCGGTCATGTCACCTGAGGGCTGGGAGGTGACAAGGGGCAGCGTAGGTGGCATGGTGCACACTAGCGACCATGGAGAGGGGTGGAAGAGCGGGGTTTGATGCCGGGGGGCTTGCTCCCGCAAAGATGACTGTGGAAGGCCCTCGGGAGCTCGCCGGAGTTAGCCTCTAGGGCTGCTATAGTGAAGAGGAAGGACGGGGTTAGCTAGAGGATAACGAGGAGGTCCCAGCATGATGACATGCAGATGGAGAGGAGTAGAGGACAAAGAACATGGGCCAAATCTTGACTAAGGCCGAGAATGGAGTTTTCTTCTTCCCTTGGGTAGCAGAGAGGGAGAGAGTGTTGGGGCTCTTGAGGGGTGAGGGAGGAGAGGTAGGTGAGTGGGAAATGAGCCATAGAGAAAGGATTTCCTGGCCTCTGGCCTATTTAAAGAGGAGGAGAAGGTCTATGGTGGACCAAGATTACCCATGGCTAGAGTTTGGTCTAGGGGCTTCCCATTGGTTGCTAGGGGCAGTGGAGTGGGTGAGGTGACTTCTGGGTCGAGCAATGAGGCAGATAGGGAAGGGAGAGCTGCTGCAAGAAAATTAAATGGCAAGATTTGACATATACCTTCTCTCCTTGATACGCCCAATTTGCATCACCTTTCTATATCGTAATCTACCTCTATTCATTGATATTTGTCTTATTATGAGGTATTACTTATGTCTTTTCCACTGTTTTTGCATGTTGGATGATTCTTGGAGGATGGACTGCCTGAGTCTAGATTCTGATGGAAAAGAAGGCATTTTGATGCAATTTCGCAAAGATCAGAAAAATACCAGAAAAATATGGGAAAATATTATTTTTCCAGAAGATTGAGGAAGCCAGAAGGAGGAGCGAAGAAGGGCCACAGGAGGCCCACACCCCCTAGGCAAGGGCCCACCCTGGGCCACGCCTAGGGCAGGTGTGGCCCACCTACCCGGCTCCTGACTCCGTTCCTTCGCCTATATCTTCCCTACGGAACCCTAAGTCTAGGGGAGCGACCACAGATAGATTTCCGCCACCTTTGCGGGGCGGAAAACACCGAGAGAGAAAGATCTCTCTGGCAGGCAGATTTCTTCCTGGGGAATTCCTTCCCGGAGAGGGGAGATCGCCCCATAAACACCGTCATCAAGCTAGGCTTCATCGGGATCATCATCATCTTCCACACCATCATCTCCACCAGCACCATCATCACCACTCCGTCCCGCTATAACAATTGTGTTGGCTATTGGTTTAGTTCTTAGGGGAAACTTTCCCGGTGTTGATTACTATTGTAGTTGATGCTTGTGAGTGGAACCATTGGATTATTGTTTATGTTCGGATTGTTATCCCTTATCATATCATCTTTGATCTTGATCCATATGATGTCTTTTGAGTAGTTCGTCTAGTTCTTGAGGACATGGGAGAAGTCATGTTGTTATTAGTGGATCTGTGTTGAGTTATTATTCAATGGTTAGTATTTAAGTTGTGGTGCTATTCTTCTAGTGGTGTCATATGAACGTCGACTACATGATACTTCACCATTTATGGGCCTAGGGGAATGCATTGTGTATTTGGCTACTAATTGTGGGGTTGCCGGAGTGATAGAAACCTGAACCCCCGTTAGGACACCTTTGCATAAGGGAGCGTAGGATCTCAGAGTTTAAGGCTGTGGTTATATTTATATCTTAATTACTTTCCTGTAGCTACGGATGTTTGCAGGGGGTTTAATCATAGGTATGTATTAGTCTAAGTAAGGTCGGTACATTAGCACAGGTTCACCCACACAACACTTACAACACCAAAGAAGAGTACTCAGCTATTTGAAGCGAAAGCACTTGACAGAATTCCCATGTGTCCTCAAGAACGTTTGGTCTTTATAAGTATTTCCACCTGCTTGTCCTTTGCTAAGAAAGGATTGGGCCACTTGCTGCGTTTGTTCTTTGTTACTTGCACTTTCTTTTGTTGCTTTATCAGAAAACCACTAAAAATCCGTTTGCTAAGTATTTGTAGAGAGTTCCTGCTCCATACCACTGTTCAACACCTTCTTCTCCTCGTTGGGATCGACACTCCTATTTACCGAAAGTACTACGATACACCCCCTATACTTGTGGGTTATCAAGACTATTTTCTGGCGCCGTTGCCGGGGAGTGAAGCGCTATTGAAGAGTGGAACTGGTAAAGGAAACTTCTACTGTGAGTATTTCTTTTGTTACTGCTTGTTACTTTGTTTCCAATATGGATAACTGTTGGAGATATGCCCTAGAGGCAATAATAAAAGTGGTTATGATTATATCTTTGTATTTATGATAAATGTTTACATTCATGCTATAATAGTATTAACCCGAAACATTAATACTTGTGTGATTTGTAAACTAAATTAGAGTCCCTGGTAAAGCCTCTTTATAATACTAGCTTGTTGGTTAATAGATGATCGTGGTTTCTTGATCATGAACATTGAGATGTCATTAACAACAAGTTCATATCATTAGGAGAATGGTATGATGGACATACTCCTATAGATAAGCGTAGCATAAAGATCAAGTCATTTCAATAGTTCGTTCGCTATAAGCTTTCTGATACATAGTAACCTAATTCCTTCGACCATGAGATCTTGCAAATCACCATCACCGTAAGGATGCTTTGATGACATCAAACACCACACCGTAACTGGGTGGCTATAAAGGTGGCATTGAGTGTTCGGAAAGTATGTGTTGAGGCACATGGATCAAGAGTGGGATTTGTCCATCCATATGACGGATAGATATACTCTGGGCCCTCTCGGTGGAATGTCATCCAATTATCTTGCAAGCATGTGACTGGCTCACAAGGGATCACATATCACGGGAACGAGAAAAGAGTACTTATCGGTAATGAGGTTGAACTAGGTATGCAGAGATACCGACGATCAAACCTCGGATAAGAAAACTATCGCGAGACAAAGGGAAATTGGTATCGTATGTAAGTGGTTCATTTGATCGCAAAGTAATCGTAGAAATATGTGGGAGCCATATGAATTTCCAAATTCCTCTATTGGTTATTGATCGGAGAAGTGTCTCGGTCATGTCCGCATAATTCACGAACCGTAGGGAGACACACTTAAGGATTCGATGTTGTTTAGTAGATATGGAATGTAAGTAGGGAAACCGAATGTTGTTCAGAGTCTCGGATGGGATCCGGGATATCACGAGGAGATCCGAAATGGTCCGGAGAATAAGATCCATATAAGGAAAGTCCGATTCCGGAGTTCGGGAATGATTCTGATGTTTTCATCGAAGAGGTTCTAGAAGGTTCACCGGACCGGAAGGGGAATGGTCCATGAACGTGTCATGGGTAAGTGGAATGATTGGATCATGTCCTAGGTCACTTGGTTGGGCATTTGTGAGAGAGAAATAAAGCTCTAAATTGAAAGTCAAAAGGGAGGTTTGAAAAGTCAAACTGGAACAATAGTTTCCTAGTGGAAGAAGGAAAGAGTCCTTCCTTCTATCCAACTTGGGTTTGGGTATGGATTTAAACTCCCCTCTCCCAAGCCTTCCCCCTCTCATAAATAGAGGGGAGGGCTGCCCCAAAGAGCACACAACCTAGCCCTCCCCACCCCGTGCGCTGCCGCAGCCTAGCTGCCGCCGGCCTGTCGCCGTCGCCCTAGCCGCCGCCGACACCTCCTCCTCCTCTCCGGCCTTCTAAACCTATATCGCCGGAAACCCTAGATCCACCATAACTCGCACCGGCTTAGGCGAAGCCCTGCGGGATCTTCCCTCTACTTTCGACACCACGCTGTCGTGCTTCCGGAATCACGAGGGGAGAACTACAAACTCCGCTGCCTGCTGGAACAAGGGAGAGGAAGGTCTTCATCGTGTACCGAACGTGTGAACGACTGCGGAAGCGCTGCCGAAACACAGTGCCGGAAGGATCGTCTACGCAATCTTGAGATCGGCAAGTGTACGACTACATCACCCACGAGAATCTGCTCTCGTTAACCCCCTTTGGAATCTTCAAGGGTGAGTACTCTAATCAACTCGTTGCTTTAATCTAGTAGATAGATCTTGGCTTGTTTGTATGCATGCGGTAGAATTTTTTTTCCATGTTACGAACCCCTACAGTGGTATCAGAGCCGTGTCTATATGTAGATTTGTTGCACGAGTAGAACACAATGGTCATTGTGGGCGTTGATGCTTTTTGTTGTCGATTGCTTCTTGTGTACTTTGCATCTTGCGGGATGGTGGGATGAAGCTGCCCGGGCTAACCTTACATGACATCGTTCATGAGACTTGCTCCACGCTTGACATGCAACTTGTATTGCATAAGTGGCTTTGCGGGTGCCTGTTTCTCCCAACATAGTGAAGATTCAATTTACAACGGTTAATTGACAATACTAGTATCAACGTTATGGTTCTTGTTCGTAAGTTAGAACGACACTTATTGAAAGCCCCAAACCACGTAAAACATGCAAAGAAAATTAGAGGCGTCTAACTTTGTTTTGCAGGGGTGTGCTGTGATGAGATATGGTCGTGATTGCGATTATATATGATGTATGCAATGTTCCTTATTGTAAGTTGGCAACCGGCAGGAGCCATATGGTTGTCTTTTAAATTCCGTTAAGACCTGCGTGTCTATTATTCAAAGTAGTTATAATAGTTGATGCTGGTGGACGAAAACCATGAAGCGGCGCCATTGACCTTCAATCCATGCCGGTGATGATGGAGATCATGTTCGTGCTTGAAGATGGAAGCACAAGAAGAAAGGCCATATCATATCACATATTTTGAATTTCATGTGATGTTAATCCTTTTATGCATCTTGTATTGCTTAGTTCGCAATGGTAGAATTATAAGATGATCCCTCTAGCACAAAATTTCAAGTTATAAAGTGTTCATCCTTAGTAAGCACCGTTGCTAAATCTCATTGTTTCGAAGCACCACGTGATGATCGGGTGTGTTAGATTCTGTGAGTGTATACAACGGGAGCAAGCGAGATTTTCTCATGTGGAAGCTAAGGTTTGATCTTGACGAGCCTAGCATGTACAGACATGGTCTCGGAACACGGATCACCAAAAGTTAAAGCATGAGTCATATAGTAGATATGATGAACATGTTGATTGTTCGCCATTGAAGCTACATCAACTCTCGTGATGATCGGTTTTGATGTGGTGGATTTGGTTCGTGTGATCACTAAAACAATGTGAGGGATATTGTTTTGAGTGGAAGTTCACCTAGATTAATTTAACCATTAATTAGAACTCAATTTGTCATAAACTTAGTCTAAACTATTGCAAATATGTTGTAGATCAATGGCGGCCCCTACCATCAATTTTAATGCGTTCCTAGCGAAAGAAAAGTTGAAAAACAATGGAAGCAACTTCGCGGATTGGTTCCACAACTTGAGGATTGTCCTCAATGCTGGTAATTTGACCTATGTGTTGGATGCACCGCTGGGTGAACCACCTGCAGCTGATGCTACTGATGAGGTAAAGAATGTTTTCCTCGCTCGGAATAATCAGTACTCCACAATTCAGTGTGCTATCTTGTATGGTTTGGAATCGGAGCTTTAGAAAAGGTTTGAGAACCATGACCCACATGATATCGTTCGTGAACTCAAAATGATATTTGAAGCTCACGCGGCAGTTGAGAGTTATGAGGCTTCTGAAAAGTTCTTTAACTACAAGATGGAAGAGGGCAGCTCCGTCAGTGAGCACGTGCTTAATATGTCTGGGCACGCAAGCAAGCTTCAAAGCTTGGGTATAGTGATTCCTAATGCTTTGGGGATTCACCGTGTCCTCCAATCACTACCACCAAGTTACAAGAACTTTGTGATGAACTACAATATGCAAAACATGGACAAGTCGTTGCCCGAACTCTTCTCCATGTTAAAATCTGCGAAAGTGGAGATCAAGAAAGAGCACCAAGTGTTGATGGTCAATAAGACCACCAAATTCAAGAAGCAAGGCAAGTCTAAGAAAAAGGGAAACTTCAAGAAGGGCGGTAAGAAAGTTACCACGCCGGCGAAGAAGACCAAGGATGGGCCTAAGCCTGATTCTGAGTGCTTTTACTACAAGGGAGAGGGTCACTGGAAGCGGAATTTCCCTAAGTACTTGGCAGATTTGAAGAACGGCAACATCAAGAAGAAAGGTATATCCGATATACATGTTATTGATGTGTATCTCACTAGTACTCATAGTAGTGCCTGGGTATTTGATACTGGTTCGGTTGCTCATATTTGTAACTCGAAACAGGTGCTGCAGAATAGACGGAAACTAGCAAAGAACAAGGTGACGATGCGCGTTGGAAATGGATCAAAGGTTGATGTGATCGCGGTCGGCATGCTACCTCTTCATCTACCATCGGGATTAGTTTTATACTTAAATAATTGTTATTGGTGCCTACGTTGAGCATGAACATTATATCCGGATCATGTTTATTGCGAGATGGTTACTAGTTTAAATCCGAGAATAATGGTTGTTCGATTTATATGAGTAATATGTTTTATGCACATGCACCTTTGATAGATGGACTATTCTTATTGAATCTCGATTGTAGAAATACACACATTAATAACATTAAATCTAAATGTTTGAAATTGAGCGATAACTCGACCTATATATGGCACTGTCATCTTGGTCATATTGGAGTGAAGCATATGAAGAAACTCCATTTCGATGGACTTCTTGAATCACATGATTTTGAATCACTTGAAAGATGTGAAGCATGTCTGATGGGTAAAATGACTAAGACTCCATTTTCTGGTATGATGGAGCGAGCTACGGACTTATTGGAAATCATACATACCGATGTGTGTGGCCCAATGAGTGTAGCATCGCGCGGTGGTTATCGTTATGTTCTTACCTTCATGGATGACTTGAGTAGATATGGGTATATCTATTTCATGAAACATAAGTCCGAAACTTTCGAGAAGTTTAAGGAATTTCAAAGTAAAGTGGAGAATCAACGTAACAAGAAGATTAAATTTCTATGATCTGATCGTGGAGGTGAATATATAAGTTACAAGTTTGGCGAGCATTTGAAGAAATGTGGAATACTTTCACAATTGACACCGCCGGGAACACCACAACGTAATGGTGTGTCTGAACGTCGTAATCGAACTCTTTTAGATATGGTTCGTTCTATGATGTCACTTACAGATTTACCGCTATCGTTTTGGGGTTATGCATTAGAAACAGCCGCATTCACTTTAAATAGGGCACCATCTAAATCCGTTGAAACTACACCGTATGAATTATGGTTTGGGAAGAAACCTAAATTGTCGTTCCTTAAAGTTTGGGGTTGTGAAGCTTATGTAAAGAAGTTACAGCCCGACAAGCTTGAACCCAAAGCAGAAAAATGCGTCTTCATAGGATACCTGAAGGAAACTATTGGGTATACCTTCTATCATAGATCCGAGGGCAAAATCTTCGTTGCCAAGAATGGATTCTTTCTAGAGAAGGAGTTTCTCTTGAAAGAAGTGACTAGAAGGAAAGTAGAACTCGACGAGGTTGTTGAACCTTCTCTCGAACTTGAGAGTAGCGCATCACCGGAAGTAGTTTCTATGGCACCTACACCAATAAGAGAGGAAGCTAATGATGTTGATCATGAAACTTCGGTTGAAGTAACTACGGAACCTTGCAGGTCAACGAGAACTCATACCACTCCTGATTGGTTTTTTCCCGTTATGAGTGTCATGTTGGTGGACAACACCGATGACCCTGCGACATATGAGGAAGCGATGATGAGCCCAAATTCCAATAAATGGCAAGAATCCATGAAATCCGAGATTGGATCCATGTACGAAAACCAAGTATGGACTTTCGTGGACTTACCGGATGGCCGAAAGGCTGTCGAGAACAAATGGATTTTCAAGAAGAAAACAGATGCTGATGGTAATGTTACTGTCTATAAAGCTCGACTTGTCGCAAAAGGGTTTCGACAAATTCAAGGAGTTGACTACGATGAGACTTTCTCACTGGTAGAGAAGCTAAAGTCTGTGAGTATTTTATTAGCAATCATTGCATATTATGATTATGAGATATGGCAGATGGATGTGAATACGGCGTTCCTCAATGGAGACACTGATGAAGAGTTGTATATGGTACAACCCAAGGTTTTGTCGATCCTAAAGATGAAAACAAGGTATGCAAACTTCAACAGTCCATTTATGGATTGAAGCAAGCATCCCGGAGTTGGAATCAACGTTTTGATAAGGTAATCAAAAGTTTTGGTTTTATACAAACTTATGGAGAAGCTTGTATTTACAAGAAAGTGAGTGGGAGCTCTGTAGCATTCTTAATACTATATGTAGATGACATATTGTTGATTGGGAATGATGTAGACCTTCTTAATAGTGTCAAGGATTATTTGAATAATAGTTTTTCAATGAAAGATCTTGCCGAAGCAGCTTACATATTAGGCATAAAGATTTATAGAGATAGATCGAGACGCCTAATATCATTGTCACAAATTACATATTTGGACAAAGTTCTAAAGAGGTTTGGAATGGAAGATAGCAAGAAAGGTTCTTTCCCATGTTTCCCAATACGACCTTGAGTAAAACTCAAAGTCCTGCAACGACATAAGATAGAGAAAGGATGAGTAAAACTCCCTATGCCTCAGCCATAGGATCTCTTATGTATGCCATTCTATGTACTAGACCCAACATTGCATATGCTTTTAGTTTGACTATCATATATCAAAGTGATCCAGGAGTAGATCATTGGATAGCGGTCAAAAACATCCTTAAGTACTTGAGAAGAACTAAGGATATTGTTATTTCTTATGGAGGTGATGAACAACTCACTGTTAATGGTTACACCGATGCTAGTTGGAACACCGATCCGGATGATTCTAAATCTCAATATGGATACGTATTTACTTTGAATGGTGCATCAGTTAGCTGGAGGAGTGCAAAACAAAGCATTGTAGCGAGATCTTCAACTAAATCGGAATACATAGCTGCTTCAGAGGCTTCAAAAGAGGCGATATGGATGAAGGAGTTCATTACAGAGCTCGGTGTGGTTCCAAGTGCGCTGGACCCAATGTCTATCTATTGTGATAACATGGGTGCCATAGCCAATGCGCAAGAACCAATTTCACACAAAAAGTTGAAGCACATCAAGCTACGTTTTCATGCTATTCGAGAGCATGTCCAAGATGGTAACATAAAGATTTGCAAAGTACACACAAATCTGAATGTGGCGGATCCGTTGACTAAACCTCTCTCGAGGGCAAAACATGACCAGCACCAAACCGCCATGGGTGTTCGGTATATTACCATGTAATCTAGGTTAGTTGACTCTAGTGCAAGTGGGAGACTGTTGAAGATATGCCCTAGAGGCAATAATAAAAGTGGTTATTATTATATCTTTGTGTTTATGATAAATGTTTACATTCATGCTATAATAGTATTAACTGGAAACATTAATACTTGTGTGATTTGTAAACTAAATTAGAGTCCCTGGTAAAGCCTCTTTATAATACTAGCTTGTTGGTTAATAGATGATCGTGGTTTCTCGATCATGAAAATTGAGATGTTATTAACAACAAGATCGTATCATTAGGAGAATGGTATGATGGACATACTCCTATAGATAAGCGTAGCATAAAGATCAAGTCATTTCAATAGTTCGTTTGCTATAAGCTTTCTGATACATAGTAAACTAATTCCTTCGACCATGAGATAATGCTAATCACCATCACCTGAAGGATGCTTTGATGACATCAAACACCACACCGTAACTGGGTGGCTATAAAGGTGGCATTGAGTGTTCGGAAAGTATGTGTTGAGGCACATGGATCAAGAGTGGGATTTGTCCATCCATATGAGAGATAGATATACTCTGGGCCCTCTCGGTGGAATGTCATCCAATTAGCTTGCAAGCATGTGACTAGCTCACAAGGGATCACACATCACGGGAGCGAGAAAAGAGTACTTATCGGTAACGAGGTTGAACTAGGTATGCAGAGATACCGATGATCAAACCTCGGATAAGTTAACTATCGCGAGACAAAGGGAAATTGGTATCGTATGTAAGTGGTTCATTCGATCGCAAAGTAATCGTAGAAATATGTGGGATCCATATGAATTTCCAGATTCCTTTATTGGTTATTAATCGGAGAAGTGTCTCGGTCATGTCCGCATAATTCACACACCGTAGGGAGACACACTTAAGGATTCAATGTTTTTTAGTAGATAAGGAATGTAAGTAGGGAAACTGAATGTTGTTCAGAGTCTCGTATGGGATCCAGGATATCACGAGGAGATCTGGAATGGTCCGGAGAATAAGATTCATATAAGGAAAGTCCGATTCAGGAGTTCGGGAATGATTTCGATGTTTTCACTGACACCTCCTCCTCTCCGTCCTTCTAAACCTAGATCGTCGGAAACCCTAGATCCACCATAACTCGCACCGGTTTAGGTGAAGCCCTGCGGAATATTCCCTCTACTTCCGACACCACGCCGTCGTGCTGCCTGAATCACGAGGGGAGAACTACAAGCTCTGCTGCCTGCTGGAACAAGGGATAGGAAGGTATTCATCGGGTACCGAACGTGTGACCGACTGCGGAAGCGCTGCCGGAACGCAGCGTCGGAAGGATTGTCTACGCTATATTGAGATTGGCAAGTGTATGACTACATCACCCACGAGAATATGCTCTCGTTAACCGCTTTGGAATCTTCGAGGGTGAGTATTCTAATCAACTCGTTGCTTCAATCTAGTAGATAAATCTTGGCTTGTTTGTATGCATGCGGTAGAATTTTTTTGTTTTCCATGCTACGAACCCCTACAATAACCCACTTGGTTTTCTGTTTGCGAAAACTACTACCACTGCTAGGGTAGTAGATGAACCACCACCTGTTGAGATAGATCATTTTAAGATGCCTAAAAGTATTGTTGATCATGTTATGGACAATTATTATTTTGGGGATGGAACTATCCATCCTGGTGATCACTTGATTTTTATCCATTAATTATGCGGGTTGTTTAAGTGTGTAGGTATCACAACTGAACAGGTGAAGAAGAAGTTACTCTCCATATCCTTAAAAGGGAGAGCTGAAGAATGGTATAAGCTGCTAAAGAATGGGTAATCCATGGAATGGGAGGAAATGGCATCTCTCTTTTATTCTAAATTCTATCCTCCTAGTGAGATTCATAAGGATAGAAATCTGATATATAACTTTTGGCCTCGTGATGGAGAGAGTACAGCTCAAGCTTGGGGGAGATTGAAGTTACTAATGCTTAAATGTCCTATCCATGAACTCCCTAACAATATTATTATCAATAACTTTTATGCTAGGCTTTCTCTTCATGATAAAGATCTACTAGATGCTTCTTGTGTTGGATCATTCACACATATGAAGGAAGAATCTAAATGGGATCTCTTAGACCGTATTCAAGAAAACACTGAAGCTTGGGAGAATGACAAAGGAAGAAAGTCAGGTATAAACTATGATTATGAATGCATTATATCTTTTATGGGAACTGATGACTTCCGTGATATTATCAATGAGTTTGGCCTTGATCCTCAAGTCCTTGCAAAATGTTTTAATGCACTTGCCTCTTATATTGAAATTCCTAAGAAAGAGTGGGACAAGTACCATGCTCCTTATAAAGACATTGTCACCCATGTTCCTGCTAGCATAGAGGTTTGTACTATTGATCCTATTTTGCTTGAGCCTTATGTGGAGAAAATCACTTTTCCTGCTAAGTTAAGGGAACATTCCATTATAGCTAATGTAGTTAGCAAAAGTGCAAAGAAAACTGTGGAGCCTGATGAGCTCATTGATATTGAGCCTGTGGTAGCTATTGTGAAAGATCTTGTCACTATAAATATAGAAGATGAGCATATTGTCTTTTGTGAAGGCGCTACTAATATTGTTTCTCATCCTAAAAAGGCTAGAAAAGCTAGAGTCCCTGTGTTTTCTATTAAAATTGGTGATCATTGCTACTATGGTTTATGTGATATTGGTGCTAGTTCTGGTGCTATTCCTTATGAGCTTTACATGGAAATTATGCATGAGATTGGTCCTTGTGAGCTTAAGGACATTGATGTGATTATTCACCTTGCAAATAAGGAAACCATTTGCCCTATTGGTATTGTAAGAGATGTGGAGGTTCTCTGTGGTAAGATTAAGTATCCTGCTGATTTTCTAGTGCTTAATTCTGCAGCTAGCAAAACTTGTCCTATCATTTTTGGTAGACCTTTCTTGAACACTTGTGGAGCTATTATAGATTGTAAAAAGGAGAAAGTTTTAAATAAGTTTGATGGAGATTCTTATGAGTTTAACTTTTCCAAATTTTCTAAAGCTCCTTGTGAAAATAGCTTGCCCAATAAAGATTTCAGGATGGAACAACTTGCTTCTATTGATCCGGTTTATGACCTTGGACCTCTTTTTGGTGACTGTAAGTATGCTCATTCTGATGATAGAGTTGTTTCCTGTGACAGTTATATCATCAACTTTATTCAAAGTGCTACTGAAAGTTATTTTGAAAGAGGGAAACATGGTTTTATGCATCTCAATAATGTTAAGTTTCCCTGTTTTATGTTGAAACCTTTGAAGTTACATTTGTTGTGTCTTCCTATGCTAGTGGATTTTTGTTTCAACAATTCATTTTCTCATGCTACTCCCGTGCATAGGAAGTGGGTTAGACTCAAATGTGTTGGTTATTTGCTTCTTGATGCTCTTTTTCACTCCAGATATATATCTCCTATGTGAGCATCTTTGAAAGTTTCAAGCCTAACTTAAAGGCATAAAAGAAAAGTACTTGTTGGGAGATAACCCAAGAGTTTGGTTGAGTCTTGGAAATTATTACCTCTGTAATATCCGCTCCTTATCCTTTTTGTTTTGGTTTTTGTGTCAAGTTCAACTACTTTTGTGAAGTAGAGGAATTGTAAAAAGTGGCTGTCCTGGGTCAGATTTTTGTGTTGCATTGTAAAAATTCGTGAGGGAGCTCAGTACGTTGGATGGAGATGTATTTTTCTGATCTTGTTCTCCAAGTTGTTACCCAACTTTCATTAGTTCTGAACTTTTTTATTTGAGCAACAGAAGGTTTTCGAAAAAATCAATCTTTACCTGCTGGTCTGTTTTGACAGATTTCAGTTATCATTTGCATTTTCCTCTTATAGAAGCCTTTGCTTTGATGGATTTCAGTTGAAGTGTGAACCTGAAGGTTTGTTGTTTTGCTTACACTAATTTTGCCATTGAAGTTTGTGTATTTCCTTGTGAGGAAAGAAAAATTCCAGGAGAAGGAGAAAAGGAGTCTGCAGAGTTCGTCTTTGACTAGGTAAAAGTGGTGAAAATAGAAGGTTCGTGAAACCCCAATATTTTTATATTTTGATGTTTTTAATACATAAGGGAAGTTACAAGACAGAACAAAATAGGAAACAGGGTCCGGGGTGGACAAACCCACCCCAGGCGTGGGCCCCTGCCTGGCCGTGCCTGGAGGGGGTGTGCCACCCCCGAACTCCCTCTCTGCCTCGTTTCTGTGTCAGAACCTTCCTTATGCACCGAAACTTCGTAATATATAACCCCCGGATCCCCCGAGGTTCTTGCATCGTGTTCTCGTCGTGTTTTCGTTTCAATCTGTTTCTGTCAGGAAATCTTCTCAAGTTTAGAGCACCATGGTCTTCGCCAATGACAAAGGCAAGAAGCCCGTGGAGGAGATAAAGTTGGAAGAACAAACCTCCGCAGGGGCAAGGTCAAGGAAACCTACTTTGGTAGGAGAAATTAACACTAGGGATGCTTTTTCTCATAACATGCAGGGAATCATAGCCTTTGGTCCAGACTTCAGATACTGCCCTGAGGCAGCAGAAGCCCTTCGTACCACTAACGAGTTTTGTGATAAGTACCGTGATTTGAAGATGAAGGTGGATATACTTCAAGAAGAGAATGACAGGCTTCGTAAGATGCTTAAGGACCTCCTTAACCTAGACAACAGAACACCACCACCACCGAAGAAGTAATTCGTCATCAGGTTTGGCATCCCCTTGGCTTGTTCCAAGCTTGGGGGGTGCCGTGGTATCACAATCATTATCTTTTATCTTTTAACTTTTTAGTGGATTCATATCTTTGGTAAAGGAGTTATCTTATAGTTTTGTTGCATGTGGAAGTATCTCTCCTATTTGTTGATTATCTATGTATCCCTTGGTGTGAGTGCCTTTATTGGAATAGTAATAAGAAGTTTCATCTTTTACTTTTTGCACTTCTTATTTTAGTTTGCAATCTCTATTATATGATGGATCTTGTTGATCAGTATTGGCATCACTTTGGGATCATCAAGTTGATCTAAATTGGTTTTGGCAAACCGAGTTCTGGTCAGTAGCAATACTTTTTGAAGTTTGAAAGAAAAAGAGAAAGAGAAAAAAGGCTTACAGGTATTTTGTATCATTTGTTTTCTTTCTTGTTGGCTCATAAGCTTGGTATTCTTTATTTAAGATCTTTTGTGTCTTCAAGGAAGATTGCATGTTTGGCTTTATTACTTGTATGTTTGCTTGTTTCTTTCAACTCTCTTGCTTGCTACCCAACCTTGCTAGGCAAAAACCTGTTTTGAGAAGGTACACTTCTCATGTTTCCAAACCCTTTGAACCAAAACCTTTGCCATTTGTGTCCACCATATCTACTGCGGTGACCCAGCATACCACTGCATGATGTAGTACACTATAGTCGTTGACATAACACCAATGAAACACCGTTCACTAGTATTACATCCCTTAGAGTAGTACAACAGGAACACAGCAGGTCCAAGACACTACTATAGGTTACAACTCAACTCTTTACACAAGATCCAGAAAACACTCTAGGTTAAAGAAAAAAAACTTCTTACACAGAAGAATCAGAAATAAACAACTCCAAAATTATAATACTATTAAGACTAATATATTAACTAATGTTCTGGCATTGCTGCTATTGCAATACACTACATAAATAGGTTCTATGGCTAGAGATTCTATTCTTATCTAATCAACAACTTCGTCTTCACTTGACTTGATGTATATGTTGACTTTCTTGACTTCATTGAAGATATTTAGCTTTTGATGATGATTCCTGGAGCATGGCTTGATGTAGTCATCGTCTGTACTGGCTTTAGAACCTAGCAAGGGTTAAGAATATACTTTGAGTACGAGCGTACTCAGCAAGTCCACTAGAAAAGGAGTGTTTGATGCACTATATCTACATCCACAGACCATAGGTCGTAGGCAATGCAGGTTTTCGTAAACATTTCTTCAAAGGTTGCTTTTATTCTGAAAATCTATGTCCATCAGCCTTCACGGGTTTACCAAAACTTTCATGGAGTTCCTTTCCCGCCGTGTTCGCAGCTCCTTCCCGGAACAGGGAGTAACAAGTTATAGTTCTTACACTCTACAGAGGTGCGTTACTTTACCCATGAGAGACCTTAGCCTTGTTGCACAACCAAGTCATGACCTTGTCCATACTTCCTTGGTATGGGGCCCAGTCTAAGATCCAAGCCAATCACTGCCCCCTTCGCGACCCCACATGCCTCCTTGGTGTACACCATGCCCACATATTGAATTACGACAATGGTTTTGTCACATCCCAAGATTTTCCAAATCTTGTAATGTGAAAATAAATGAATAAATAAAACTTTGTTGATTTTCAGGTCCAGAAGAAACTTTTTGAATTTAAATGGAACCTCAAACCCATTTGAATTAAATAAAATCCTAAAGGAAGTTAATGAGTTAAACATTTAATTAAAGGAAATTAAAAATGTTTTGGAATTACTATTTTGGAATCTTTTAATAAAAGATTTTGTTTTCAAACGAAAAGGTGGATTTATAAATAAAGATTATTTTATAAAACCAAACTAAAACCTTGGCCAAGCTTTGGAAATTAAAACATTTATTTTAAATAAAAACAGCAAAGGTTTATTTAAATAAAATAATAAGGAATTAATATCCAAACTTTATTTAAATAAAAGGTTTTACCAATTTAATTGAAACATCAAAACTTATTAAAATTATTTAAAATAAGTTTTCCAAATATTTTATATTCTCAGACAAAACCTACTAAAATGTTTTGGCTTTATTTTAGATTTCAAAATAAATATCTCAATAAAACAAATCCTATTGGATTTAATAATGAAAGTCTATTATATTAATTAATAATGGACACTAAAATAAAAGGTCATTTTGTTTTAAAACAAATTTCCAAATATTATATATTTCCCAAATTAAACCTACTAATTTGATTTTGTAAGCATTTGGGTTTCAAATAAAGATTTTATTAATAAAATCAAACCCTATTTGATTTAATAACTAAGTTCCATTTTATTTAATTATTAATGGACCCTAAAGTAAAAGGATTATTTTATTTTAAACAAGTTTTCCAAATATGCTTTATTTCCAAATAAAACCTACTGTTTGAGTTTTGAAAACATTTTGGATTTTAAATGAAGATTATATTAATTAAAACAAACTCTATATTATTAAATAACTAAAATATCCATTTTATTTAAATTAAAGAATGGATCTTAAAAAGAATAAAATTATTTTTATTTTGAAGTGTTGGATTATGTTGATGAACAGAACCAAAAATCCATTACAATGGTTTGAATGGTTTGAATGTTTGAAATGTTGATTAAAAATCAAAACAGCAAATAGAAAAAGAAAAGGAAAATGTTTCTGTACAAAAAAAAAACAACATCAGCCCAACTACCCCGGCCCAAAACAGCCCACCTAGCCCAACCCCCACCCCACCGCAGCGAAGCGTTTTCCACCGCAGAAAGAACCTGCTGAGCAGATGACAGGTGGACCCTCCCTCTCCCTCCTTTTCCCACTGACGATGGACCCCGCTCCACTGTTTATCCTCCTCACCCGCGCGACCAATTCTTCCACTCACTCCGGCCGTTTCCAGCGACGATTGCTCGTGTTCAATTCACCTAAATGACGCACTAACTCCGCCCAGTGATGATGCTCGTAAACTCGCCTCCCTCCCCTCTCCCTCTCCTTCCAGTCATCACACCACCAGAGCCCCAGGGTGTCCACAATTTTGCTCGAAGCCTCACTGCCACCGACGAGTTCCCTGTCAAATTCCGGCGAGCCCCGACCCTCTCCTACCTCCTAGCTCACACCAGCTTGATCCCCATCATCTCACGCACCTGCCCATGGCCTCCATTCGCCCACGCATGCCCCACAGCCTCGCCTTCGTCTTCGTCTGAGCGCCACCGACGACTAGGTCAACTCCGACGAGCTCCTCTGGTAATCCCTGACCGCCCCCTCCTCTCTAGTTGACACTATCGTACTCCCCTTCCTCGTACGTGTCTAACGCTCCCTCTGTTATGCACCGGCGTGCCTTGTAGCCTCGTTCCCGACAACAACCGAGCGTGCCTGACGGAAGCAGGAACTCCGGCGAGCGATTAGTACCGCCCCAGTGCGCCCCTCGCCTCCTCGAAACCACGTCGAGCTTCCCCACGACCTTGCGATCACTGTGAGCCACTCCTCCCTCTCTCTCGCTTCCTGTGTTAGCCAGAACTCCACCGCCAGAGCCCGCGCCGCCGTCTGTCGCCGCTAGCGCCGCCCTCCTCTGGTCCGTCGCACCGTAGCCGTTCGATTTAAATCCAACGAATGCAATAGATTCATTTAACTGAAAGGGTACGCTAGCTCTGAACCGTGCGATATGACTTAGATCTAACGGCCTGCAGTGCGCGATCCGTGCGAACCGTTTTCGGCCAATTAAAACATGACGCGTGGCCAGCTCTAGTTTAAAACAGATTTTTGAATCAGAATTATTTGCAAACTTCAAACCCTTATAACTTTTGAACCACACGTCCAAATTTGGCAAATTTTATATCAATGGATTCAGGAGAATAAACCCTAGCAAACTGTGGAATTAGTTTAGCAAATAGTATCTGTTTGTTTGCTCATTTTTGCAGAAACTTTTGTGAGCTTGTTTAGAGTATAAAAATTGTTTAAAAATGATTTTTGGATTAAAACCTTTGCAAAATGGTGGGTTGTGACCTTACTGACCCTAGGAACCAACCCTTGGTATTAAAAATGATTTTTGTAAGATTGAGGTTGGATTACTTGACTTAGTCATTTTCTAGCCAAATAAAAAGGAATGGTTTTTGTTATAAAAATGTTTATGGAAAGAAAGCTTTAAGGAAATGTTTTGGACCAAACCTACTGACCTAAAAACACCAAGTTTTGCAAAAGCAACTCATTTGGTGAACAACTTAAGAGTTTTGCCTTAATAAAAACATTTTTCACCACATGAAATGATGAATGGATTTAAAAATAGTTTTTGTACAAAACCCTCTTGCTAATGACTTTGCCAGTTTGTTAAATACAAAATTGGATCTTAAAAAGTTTAGAAACCCCATAGAGACCCCTTTGCAAAATAAAATTATCTTGTACATGCTCCCATGCATGAATTGGTTTCCATTGTTTTGTGTGTGTGAATTTGTTTGAGTGATTATTGGTTTGGAAAGTAAATTGAATTAGTGTTTGCTTGATTGACTTGTAGTGAAGTGTGAGACTAACAAGATCAAGGAGTGAACCACCATTCCCTACCAAAAAGGCAAGTGATGCTTCATACTTTCTATCCTATTACTTTCACTATGCATTAGTGATTTTACTAAGTAAAACTTGCATGGATTTTGCTAAGTATAGATATTGCTATAATAAAACCTAGTAGATGAATCCTTAGTAGGATTTTCCTAAGTTAAGATTCCTAGTACTATCAAGCTTAGCCTAGCTAATAGAAAACATGGGTGGAATATATATTCACACTATGGAAAAATATTCTAAGTCTGAGGACTTAAGTTTTGTTTAATAAAACAAATAAGTTAATGAATCACCTGGGTGGAATGGGCTTGCTTGGTGGAGAATGGTTGAGTGGTTCACAATGCCATAGGCTTGGATTGTGTATCTCACTTGTGGAATGCCACCCAGGAAACAAAGAGATTTGAGATGTCAAATGTTGAGAAGCTTCAAGTGCAACCACTTGGCAATATGGGCTCTGCCATGATCATATAGGTTGCAAGAACTTAGCCATATGGACAGTGGGTGGTAGTGTTTGATAGGTTGGAGCGCGTCCATTTTGGTCTAAGGGAAAGCTTCTGAAAGATCTTGTCTTGGGAAACCAAGTCTTGTGGGGAAAGTGCACCACCTCTGCAGAGTGTAAAACCTAAGTACTTAGCCATGTCCCTGGTAAAGGACAATTTGAGCATCAAGACATGGAAGCAATCAAGAATATCATCATTCAAATTTCTAAATTAAAATCTTGTGGTTTGAACAAGGGGTTGTTTGAATTCTTCAATCATTGATGGAGAGATGGCTTGGTACAAGGATCTTGAAATCTTTGATTGAGGAAAATGATTTTGTCAAGCAAAAACTTAGTATTCTCAAAAGTTAAGGAAAAATCTATTTTGAGCAATGCAAGCCTCAAATCCACTTAGCCAAATGCATATAGATGATAGACTCCACTATACAAATATAGTATCACTTGCCAATACAATTCAAATGTATTGACCCTTTGTGGCTGTAACTTGTATGTTGCAGGTTTGATTGATTTTAGTGAAGATTGATTGTTTAGGATTACAAAGTCTACAACCAACATCTGCCTGTGGCACTTTGAAGATGAAGGACCCATGACTATATTTATTCCGCTGCAATGTAATGTAATAGCCATATGAGCTATGTGTGATGTAATAAAATTATGTTATTTCTGGTTATAAAGTTATATTATGACCTTTGTTTCTTGATATTACATCTTAACTGTGGATGCTAGCTATTGATCCAGGGACTAGCATTGTAAACACAGGAGGGATCAATCTTATTAAAGGTTGGGACCCCTACAGGTTTGTACAGACCGTTAGATGCCAGAACTATCGTGGGACGTTGAGGGTTCCCACCCATATGCTGCATATCCTCTATGAATTACCAATTACTATGCACGCTACGAGTGATAACAGCCACGACATGCACATCCGGCTTCATGCGAGAGGAAGAAGATACAGCTGACTTCTCTGTCCCATTCCAAATCTCATGGTTAACGCGTGATATACGGCGCAAGAATCACTGGCGACATTGGTTGTTAGGTCCTAGATAATATGTTCCTTTACCACCGGAACTTTTATATTAGGTTATTACCTCATGGTAAATAACCTATAATGGCATTATTATGAAAATAGGTTTTCGGATCTTTTTCAAATGCAGGTGATGACAACACTGGATTTGCAAAATACTTTACAGAAAATAATCAAAGGACATGAGCAAGTGTGAATTTGCCTTTTGTGATTGCAAGACTATGCACTCACAGTCTTCGAGACGACATAAGATCCAATATTTGAAATCTGCATCGTTGGTCTGGTAAGGACTAATGTTTAAAGAAGCAATATGCTGTTGTGCATAAGTAATGCTATGCATTTTGTAAAACCCCCAAAGTGAAACCCCAATAGTGTAAGTGAAGTGAACTTAGGTGATTCTTTTAACAATTGGTTTATCTTCAAGTTTTTACTTCACATGAAGTGCATCTATAGGGATTTTAAGTTTTGATATACAAGATATAAAAGTAGAGTGCAATAGTAATTTAAGATTTAGATTAGTTGCTATTTGGTGATTAGGATGGAAGTCTATGTATTGGATTATTAAGGTTTGAAAGAACTATCCTAGAGTTGTTGCTTGAAGTGGCAAAAAGAATAACATTTGAAGAAAAGATTTCCTTTCTAAGGTTTAAACAACCATTATTGTTAATAGAACATGATCAATGTCTTTTGGTGTTTGATGTACTAGTTTGGACTTGAGATGCTTTATGTCTTAAGTTTAAATAGACCAAAGTTAACTATAAAAACATAAGGGATTTATTAGACATGATGTTTATAAGCTTTGAGACTGAAGTTAATTTTAAAAGGTTAAGTAAACTTAAGATGTAATATATTTTAATTATTCCCAAGTTTTAGATTTATGATAGGTATAACTAAGGTGTGGAATTATTCACTTTATATTTAAGTGAATGATTGGATTAAATTTGTTTTGCTTATTAAAAAAATAATATGTATTTATTTAATGGAAGCATAATTAGATGGTCTTAGTAATTTGTTAAAATTTGAAGTTATGTTAATAATGGTGAAGATATAATGGTTATTCACCATATTGTATAAATGGGTGATACCCAATGTTTATTTAAAAGAATCCTTAATAAGATTTTTAAAAGAATATTTTAAAGTTAAAATTTATACTTAAATTTGATTATGAATTTAAGTTGTGGTTTGGAATTTGATATAAAGACACTAATTGCTCAAGGTTTTATAAGAATGGTGATTATTTCTTACTTAATAATTATTTTTAAAGAATTCGCAAAATAGGTATTAGGTAAGGATTTATTATTTAAAATATTAGAGACTTTTCTAATAATATATTTAATATTTTTTTAGTGTAATATATTTATTCAAGACCTTAAAAATGAATTTTATTTATTTATAAGTATTATCTTTATTTTTATAAACTTCATCAAAGAATTAAGTGTCTTTAAATATTTGCTTTATGTTTTATTTGTAAAACTCTAAATTAGTATTTTTATGGAATAGTAAAGTTATTTTGATACACAAAAATGATTTTTATTTATTTTTAGAGTTTTTGTTTTATTTTATAACATTTCATTTAAGATTTAATGGTGTTAATAATTATTTTACTTTATATTTATTTAAAAAAATTAAAATTATATTTTTATTAGGTAAATCTTATTTTCGTGATGATTTAAATATATTATATACATTGTTAGGATTTTGGTATAATTTTCTAGAGCTAAAATATTTATAGGATTCATTTAGTAATTTCCTTATTTTTTATTAAATTTAGGGTCGGTTGGAATTGGGCCGGTCCGGCCCAGTCCGATCTGGCTCAAAGCAATTCCACCTTGGCCCCATCTCTCCCCGCACGCGTCAACCACATTCATTCTCCACCCCCGCACGCATCGCCCCTCCAGGTCGCTGGCGATGCCGCTGCCGCCGCTAGCGCCGCCGCCTGCGTCTCTGACCATCACCGGCGTCCCCGGTGATGTCATGCCTCTCTATCTCTCCTCCCTCGATTCTCCTCTGCTGTGGTGTTGCTCTGCTTCACCGCCCGTGCCCCCTGCGAAACCCTAGCCGTGGGGTTCGGCTAGGTCGCCGGCTCGATTGCGCTGGCCCTCGATGCCCCTGGCTGCTACTCGAGGAAGACCAGGACTTCCACTTCCTCGACCCCGACACCGGCGGGAAGGTGCGCATGCACAACCCTGGTGTTCCCCTTCTCCTGATGCCTGTGGAAGAGCGCTGTCAGCGTAACCCCGACACCTAGTTCCCTTCCTAGTTTATCTATGATGCCCCTGATGCATCGACCACGCCTCTGGTTCAGGTAACTTCCTCTATGACCGGCCTTCGAGCTGATGCATCCGCAGGTTTAGGTTATGGAGATCTTGGAATTTATCTATGGTACTGATTTTATTTGGGTCTAGAAACATATCTACTAGTTCTAGGAGTTATTTGTGGTCAGATAGTGCTCTTGGACAAGTGCTACTCCTGATTGAGTTAATTACTCTGTCCCCAATAGTCAGATTCCTAAAGTCTAAACCATTGTTGTGGCAATTCCTGATTAACAATTGTTTCTACTTAATTAGTTTTCTATTAGTCAGGTTTAAAGACATGTTATTAGGTGTCATTCGATAAACACGAACTGATGGTAGACTTTTGGGAAACCTAGACTCTGCTGTTTTTTTATTCTCTCATGTTCATTCTAACATGACATGCAAACAGAGTGCATTTGACAAGCTTTTAGTTGATGAATTTTGGTGAATTGCTAGTGTTTGGTTCCCTGATGATCTACTAATATATGATGTGATATGCTTTTAATAAGAACAGATACATCATACTTGGTCTTGCTGTTTTGGGATGCTTCTTTATCTCCTGACTGCTGCTAATGAAATAATTACTAGCTCTATACTGTCAACTAAGACAGTACCAAGATGTAGTGTTCTGGTTACTGATTATGCTCAGATTGATCTTAGTTTCCATTGCATTTGTGAGAAAATGATCTCATCGACTAGTATTGTGTATCAGGAGTAGTTAGATGTTGTTCATACAATGGATATGGTAGTGGAATTTATTGGTTGTTGTTGCAATCATTAACTTAAGATCCTTGATATTATTCTAAATTAAATAGTCTTCTTGTAGGAATCTTTCCTGAAGCTAAGTGGCTTGCTCCCAACTATCTGTTATACTCTTATGTTTGTGGATTCTGGGATGGTGTGGTTTTAGCAAGTGGCTTTCTTTGTGTTGTTTAAATATTGTGTACTGTCCGTTGTGACAGTGAGTTTGGATTCCAAATCCTAGTTACTTTATCTGGGCTTGTGTTTCCTCTACAAACAAGCTTCGCAATGATCTGTTTCTATACAGAGAGCTTGTACTCAATAAATACTGAATCTGTTAGGTACAGAGGTGCTACCCCCAGGGGATGTGCCCTGTAACCTAGCATATTTGGTTTATGTTTGGCTAATAATAGCTAATTACTAGGCTAATGATGCTAGTCTGAAGCTAAACAACTCAGGGATGATATTTATTAAACCTAGTTTGAATGTTCTTTTGGTTTGGTCAACCCTGTGGTTGTTGCCAGTGCATCTACCACTGTGATGCCTCCCTTTGGAGTGTACACAGGGGTAACTCTCATTAGGTAGTTGACTGTTGGGATGAGTTATCCAGAAGATTTCAATTGGGTTGCCAATGATGCTAAGGCTGGGGATTTAATTTGGAAATAAGATAGACAGATACTTATGAGGCCTAGAAGTTCTATGATGAGACAAGCATAGCATCTCTATGCCTATCTGAGAACAATCTCAACACTCCCAAAATCTTTTTTAATGGAATTGGTAAGAACAGATATTATTGATGGTATGGGTGGTTAACCTGATGCTTGTCCTTCATGGTCATATGTTTCTAAATCTTGATCTACTTCTTCCACTTGATACTTGTGTAGGATCAGCTAGTCCTTGCCATTGCTGGTCTGGCCTTCCTTTCCTGGGGCTCCTGCCTGACCTTTACCTTCCCATTGTTCTAGCTCTTGGATGGCTCCAGGGAGCAACCAGAGATTGATTAGGTGGTGGATTTGGTGGGATGATCCAAGTATTATTGGATTGATGATAAGATGATGAGATGGGGAATGTGCTCTAAAGTGTGGAGGTGAAATGGTAGCTTGTTGCTATGGCTGGTTAACCCCTTTGTGTACATAATTAGGCTTTCTTGTCTCCTTGCTGGGCTGCTGCTGTGTTGACAGCACACCCATATGCATGGTTGTGTGAGCAGCTTGCTTGCTTGCTGTGACTCATGGATCAGATCAAGTGAAGATAGATCTTTTTGTTGGTATTACTGTTTTGACTATTATCCTTTTACTAATTTGGTGAAACTTGCCCCTGCCTATGATGCATAAGCTTGTTTGATATCTGAGAGCAATTTATTATACTAACCCCTCATTTATAGCATGTTTTGTTGATCTTTTATTTTGCAGGAAATAAAATAAAGAAGAAAGAAGATACTAGATTTAGTTTAGGTTTTCTTTTTCATCTTATTGTAATTTCTTTTCTGTTTGAATAATGCAAAGACATTGTATTATTGTATTACCTTCAATAAAGTTTACTTGTTTTATTTTTCTTATTCCATTCATTTGTAAAGACAATGTAATATATATTTCTTCTTGTAATTAAAATTATCTGAGTTACTCCATTTATGTAATAAAGATTATATTTATTTATACCATTTTGTATTATGATTATGAAATATTCTATAATACTTTAAGATTTAAATTTAAATTAAAGTTATATTTTAATTGTATGATCTCATATTTGAAGTCTTGAATGCAAATTGTTTTCCCCAAAATTATAAATTCAACAAAGGTCATGTCCAAATTCCTAACCCCCATCTAAGATGAACTAAACCCCATTTCTCCAATGGCAAGAGAAACACTTATCTCTTTGTGTTTTTAAATTTCAATTCGAATAATTTTGAATATTGAATCTTATTCATAAATAAGAATTCACCTCTTATCTTTTATTATAATTTAATTTCCAATTCTAATTCTATTTCAAATTATTTTAATATTGAAATCCATCAAGTAAATATTCAGATTTGAATTGTCTTCCCCTAAAATACAAAAGTACAATAGAGGTCATGTCGAATTCCATCACACCTGTCCTGGTGTTTCCATCAGAACAAGGGAGACCTCGATCCCTCTATAGCCTCTTGTAGTTTTGCGCGAAAATTCCCCGGATTTTATTATGCATGAATGCAATGCATAACTCTGTGTCCTCTTTATTTCTAGGTGCTAATCCTGGGATGTTACATATACCTAGTAGCTTTTGCTATTCCAAGAAAATTCTCAAGCTTCATCTACCTTTCAAATTAAAAAGTATTTTGTTATGTGAAAACTAGTTAGTAAAGCTCTCACGAACTTGATGCCACACCTTATTTTATTGCCCCTAATAGACTTGAACCATTGTGCCATCGAAGTTGTATATGCTTTCATCTATACGTTGGAATTAGCGGAACCGTGCTGTCACGGGGAACATTTTCAACATTGCACCTGTACTTTGTACTCAGTTGATATCGTGCTCTTTTGTCTATGGATGTCAACGGTGTGAAATAAAGAGGGAACTTGTAAGTCCATGGAGTCTATATTTTGTGTTAGAGAAACGCCTAGGACGCTAGCCTAAGCCATGCCTAATCATGGTGGAAACTTGCATCATCACCATAGTGAGCTATCTATGAAGCATCCTCAATAAAAAGCTATGCATATAGTAAATAAAAAGATCGCTGAGATGCTCATTGTCTGCTTGCCTTGTCATTTTGGTTATGGGATAGCTCATGTACCATGTGCAAGGGATACCCCGTTGGCTGTTCTCTATGTACTTATAATGACAAGAACTTACCGGTGACCAAAGTTGAGTAGCATGAGGAGTGGCCCTCATATTCAAGGGACATGAGATTGCCAGCTTATATTTCGTCAAGCATATACTCCATCTTTGTGCACTTTAACCTTAATCATCTCAAGATGCCTATGATAGGGCAATGAGGGCTCAAAGCTAGTAAATACCATATGACACATTGGAAACATATCTATAATTTTTGATGCTCCATGCTTGTTTAGTATCTACTTTGCTTTACTTGTCTACACTTTGAGGTGCTTTTTACATGTTTTCTGGTACTAACCTATTAACAAGTTGCAACAATGTCAGATGCCTATTTTCTGCTGTTTTTGGTTTCAGAAAAGTTAGTAAAGAAATATTCTCGAAATTGGATGGGACAAACGTCAAAGTCAATTACTTTCCGTGGGGAACAAGAAGTCCAGAGGAGAGCCGGAGGGGCTAGCCAGGGGGGCCAGACCCATCCCAGGCACGGGTGGGCCCAGTCCCACGCCTGGCTAGGGTTTGCCACCCCTGGCCGCCGCCTCAGCCTCCCCCTTCGCCTATAAGAAGCCCCCGATGCAGAAACCCTAGGAACCCGATCAAATATCCACAAAACCGTTTGTAGCCGCCGCCACCATCGTCCCTAGATCGGGGGGATCTGAAGTTCTTCCCGGCACCCTGCCGGAGGGCAGGTCATCCCGGAGGCCTTCTCTCTGGTATGATGCGTGATTAGTTCCACCTTGGACTATGGGTCCATGTAGTAGCTAGATGTTTGTATCTCCTCATTTGGGCTTTCATGTATAGATCTTGTGAGCTCCGTTCATGATCAAGATCTAATCTATTTGTAATCATGCATGTTGTGTTTGCGGGGATCCGATGGATATTGAGATTATTATGTTGGTTTGATTAATGGTTTTCTCTTTATGATTCTATCATCTCTGTGTTTTTTGTGATCTTGCATGCTCTCCGTTGTTAGTAGCTATCTTGGCCAAGTAGTTGCTAGTGACTCCAAGAGGGGGTATTTATGCTTGATAGTGGGTTCACGCCTCTAGTTTCCAAGGGAAGTGACAGAAATCTCTTCGGTTGTAGATGTGTTGTTGCTAATAGGGAGAAAACAACGGTCTCTTGTTCATGGAACATGTGGACTATTTACCTTACACACTTTTCTTAAAGCAGTTGTCTGTTGCTTGCAACTTAATACTGGAGGGGGTTCGGATGATAACCTGAAGGTGGACTTCTAGTCATAGATGCAGTTGGATGGCGGTCTATGTATATTGTTGTATTTCCCAATCGAATCTCATAGGATCTTTCTGACTAGTAATTGCATTGTTATGCCTTGCTCAGTTCCTGTCAATTGCCCTACTGTAATTTGTTTACCCTTCATGCCATGTTGTTTATCTAAGGAGAGCACCTCTAGTGAACTATGGACCCCATTCCAATCTTTACCATTGATACATCTTCCACTTTACTAGTTTACTTGCTGCAAACCATTACCTTCCACACCATACGTTTAATCCTTTGTTATAGAAAACTGGTGAGCTTGACAACCTCACTGATTCGTTGGGCAAAGTCTTGTGTTGTGCAGGTATCCGCGTTGCTTGCAACACCTGTGTGACATTTCCTTCCTCCTTCTAGTTCAATAACCTCGGTCTCAACTGAGGGAAAACTTGCTGCTTGCTGTTTCATACCTTTCTCTTGGGGTTCCCAACAGGCTATGCGTAGACAGCCGTCAAGCTTTTCTGGCGTTGTTGCTGGGGAGGCTAAGGACGTCTTCACTAGGGGAGTCCTTCACTTCCTTTCTCTTTACTTTGTTTTTAGTTTGCTTTGTTTCTTTTGCTTGGTTTTGTTTGCCTCTCTTCAAAAAACCCAAAAAAATTAGTCTAGTTTGGTTTGCTTTCTTTATTCAAAAACACAAAAAAATTAGTTCTTACTCTAGTTGGTGGTCTGTCATTGCCTTGCTTGGTCATGCTTTCCATCAATGGATGGATTCTTTGAAACTAGTGCTTATTGGCAAGGTGGGTTCACGGAAGAACAAAAGTATTATTATAAGGAACACCATTTGTCACAAAAAGGGAAGCACTTATGGGAACAAATTGATAAGTTGAATACTATTGCTAGAGACTTGTGCTCTACTTATAATGTTACTTATTGCTTTGATAAATCTTGTTGTCATAGGAGGTATAAACATCTTCCTTTTCAATTTGAGTATAATGATAATGTAACCATATCTTCTTATGTTAAAGGAAATTATGACTTTTATGACGTGGAACAAATTGAAGAATTTATTGCTTTCAAGGGTGCATTTGAACTTGATAGTTTGATTGAAAATACTGATGATGCACCTTATGAATGTGAGGTTTATGAGATACTTAAATTTTTCTTTGATAATTACAAGGAAGACAATGGCTATATTCTTGAATATTTTAATAAGTGTTTTCCACAAATGTAAGAGAATAATGCCTTGCAGGAGCCTATGGAAGAAGAAATTGTTGAAACTGGAAGCTCATTAGAGGAAAAAGAGGAGGAGAGTGATGAACAAAAGGAGGAAGAATGGATCTTCCCATGCCTACCTTCTAATGAGAGTAACTCTTTACCTCTTATATTATTTGATTGTCCCCCATGCTTACCAAAGGAGGATGAATGTTATGTTCCTGTGGATCCTTTTGAAATATCTACTTTGGGTAAAACCTGTGAAGGTTTTAATCCCACTATTTTTGAGCTTGATAGAAATTATATGTTTGTAGATCATGAAAAGCATGATTTTTGTGATAGCTATATTATTGAGTTTATTCATGATGCGACTGAAAATTATTATGAGAGAGGAAAGTATGGTTGTAGAAATTTTCATGGTACCGAAACACCTCTCTTTGTGCTGAAAGTTTTAAAGTTACTCTTGTTTTATCTTCCTATGCTTGCAACTTTGTTCTTTGTGAATTTATTGGTGTACAAGATTCTGATGCATAGGAAGAGGGTTAGGCTTAAATGTGTTTTGAATTTGCTCCTTGATGCTCTCTTTTACTTCAATTCATATTTCTTATGTCAGCATCTTCTCAAACTTTCTATGCCTAACTTAAAGGCATTAAAGAAAAGTACTTGTTCGGAGATAACCCAAGAGTTTCCTTGAGTCTTGGAAGTTATTAGTTCTATAATTACCTCTCCTTATCCTTTTTGTTTGCTTTTTGTGCCAAGAATGACCTCTAATGAGAGGGGAGTAAGATTTGGGGAGTTGCTGTTCGTGAGGAGTCTCTGTAACTCGGAGTGAGCTGACAATTTATGAATAAATCCCCCAGTATGTTAGCTAACTTTCGTTAGTTAAACACTTTTTGATTTGATAGATTTCTGTCATTATTTGCATTTGCTTCTTATTGATCCTTTTTGAGTTCTCTTTAGGTGAATTGAGATTTTTGAAGGATTTACTACAGTAGCTTGTGTTTTTTAGTGAAAAGCCTTGTTGTTCCAAAGCTTTGCCAGATGTCTAATATCTTTTGAATAAGCTACTGTTGCTAATGAAGATTGTGTGAAGTTTTGTATGAAGGAAAAAATTTAGGTGTAGAGAGAGAATGATGTAATGAGATGAAGAATGGCAAAAGCTCAAGCTTGGGGATGCCACCCCGGTGTCGCCCCAAGAAATATACAAGAGGTACAAGCGTCAAAGCTTGGGGATGCCCAAGGCATCCCCTTCTTCATCAATAAAAATCTCAGGTCTGTCTAGAAACTTCATTTTATTGTTTCATGCACAGTTGTGTTGTTCTTGGAGCGTCTTAGTTTTCGTTTGGTTTGCTTAGTTTGCTTGAATAAAGTAGTTTGGACCCCCGTTCTCGCTGTGTTATTTACAATTAAGTTGCTTGGTGTTGGAAAGGAGTAGTAAGTTCTTGCTTGTAAGTGCAAGAGGAGCTTGCATTGACTATGACTTAGACTTTAGCATGACATGCTAGGTGTTGTTTTAACCTTATGCTTAGTGATTATTGCTGTAGCATGTCTTCTTCCAAACAATTGTGATTTCTTAGTGTGCCTTGAAGAAATTATGCGTTGTTTTAGCATGCAAAAGCATAGTATTGTGGTATTCTCCTTTGATGTTTTGCTTGGGTTGACTTGGCACATGCTCACACCATTTTATGACTATGAAAAAGTCACCGTAGCCTCTATGATCATTTAGTCCTTGACTTGTAGTACCACTCTTTGCTTTGATTAGTAATGCTTTGTTGCACTGCATGATTATGGCCATTATTGCTCTCTTAGTTGGTTGCTCCCAGTCTTTTGCTAGCCTCCACTTGTATGAGTAAGTTCTACTCATGCTTCCAACTCCCAAGAAACCAAGTTTTTCCAAAGTGTCCACTACAAACTCCTATGCATGGTGTGTTATACCATTCCAAAGTATATTCTTGTTTTCAGCTATCTTCCAATTAAAAACTAATTTTTTATGTGAAAACTTAGTGATTAAAGCCCTCACGATCTTGATGGCACACTTTATATTCTTTGCCTCTAATAAACTTGAACCATTGTGTCTTCTATGTTGTATATGCTTGCACTTATATGTTAGAATTAGCAGAACCGTGCTGTCACGGGGAACGTTTTCAACATTGCACTTGTACTTTGTACTCAGTTGATATCATGCTCTTTTGTCTATAGATGTCACCGGTGTGAAATAAAAAAGGAACTTGCAAGTCCATGGAGTTTGTATTTTGTGTTAGAGAAACGCCTGGGCCGCTAGCCTAAGCCATTCCTAATCATGGTGGAAACTTGCAACATCACCATAGTGAGCTATCTATGAAGCTTTGACTTTAATTCAAGCTTATGTGAGCATCTTCTCAAGCTTCTTGTGCTTAACTTAAAGGCGTTAAAGAAAAGTACTTGTTGGGAGATAACCCAAGAGTTTCCTTGAGTCTTGGAAGTTATTACTTCAGTAATGACCTCTCCTTATCCTTTTTGTTTGATTTTTGTGCCAAGAATGACCTCTAATTAGAGGGAAATAAGATTTGGGGAGTTGTTGTCCCGAAACAGATTTCTGTCCTCCACCAAAAAAATTCGTGAGGAGGTTCTGTAACTCGGATTGAGTTCACAATTTATGAATAAACCCCCCAGTATGTTAGCTAACTTTCTTTAGTTCAACACTTTTTGATTTGATAAACAGAAGATGTTCGAAAAAATCGGTTTCTACCGGCTTGTCTGTTTTGGTAGATTTCTGCCATTATTTGCATTTGCTTCTCATTGATTCCTTTTTGAGTTCTCTTTAGGTGAATTGAGCTTTTTGAAGGAATTACTACACTAGCTTGTGTTTTTAGTGAAAAGCCTTGCTGTTCCAAAGCTTTGCCAGGGGTCTAATATCTTTTGAATACACTAATGTTGCCAATGAAGATTGTGTGAAGTTTTGTATGAAGGAAAAGTTTCAGGTGTAGAGAGAGAATGATGCAATGAGATGAAGAATGGACAAAATCTCAAGCTTGGGGATGCCACCATGGTGTCACCCCAATAAATATCCAAGAGGTGCAAGCATCAAAGCTTGGGGATGCCCAAGGCATCGCCTTCTTCATCAATAAAAAGCTCAGGTCTGTCTAGACACTTCGTTTTTATTGTTTCATACACAGTTGTGTTGTTCTTGGAGCGTCTTAGTTTTCGTTTTCTTTGCTTAGGTTGTTTAGTTTGCTTGAATAAAGTAGTTTGGACACCCGTTCTCGCTGTGTTGTTTTGCAAATAAGTTTTCTTGGTGTTGGAAAGGAGTAGTAAGTTCTTGCTTGAAGTGCAAGAGGAGCTTGCATTGACTGTGACTTAGACTTTAGTATGACATTCTAGGTGTTCTTTTGACATTATGCTTAGTGATTATTGCCGTAGCATGTCTTGTTCCAAACAATTGGGATTGCTTAGTGTGCCTTGAAGAAGTTATGCGTTGTTTTAGCATGCAAAAGCATAGTATTGTGGTATTCTCCTTTGATGTTTTGCTTGGGTTGACTTGGCACATGCTCACACCATGTTATGACTATGACAAGTCACCATTAGCCTCTATGATCATTTAGTCCTTGACTTATACTACCACTCTTTGCTTTGATTAGTATGCTTTGTTGCACTGCATGATTATGGACATTATTGCTCTCTTAGTTGGTTGCTCCCAGTCTTTTTCTAGCCTTCACTTGTATGAGTAAGTTATACTCATGCCTCCAACTCCCAAGAAAACAAGTTTTTCCAAAGTGTCCACTATAAACTCCTATGCGTGGTGTGTTACACCATTCCAAGTATATTCTTGTTTTCAGCTATCTTCCAATTAAAAACTATTTTGTTATGTGAAAACTTAGTGATTAAAGCCCTCACGAACTTGATGGCACACTTTATTCTTTGTCCCTAATAAACTTGAACCATTGTGACAACTTTGTTATATATGCTTGCACTTATAAGTTGGAATTAGCAGAACTGTGCTGTCACAGGGAACGTTTTCAACATTGCACTTGTACTTTGTACTCAGTTGATATCATGTTCTTTTGTCTATGGATGTCACCGGTGTGAAATAAAGAGGGAACTTGTAAGTCCATGGAGTTTGTATCCTGTGTTAGAGAAATGCCTGGGCTGCTAGCCTAAGCCATGCCTAATCATGGTGGAAACTTGCAGCATCACCATAGTGACATCTATGAAGCATTCTTCTTATAAAAAAAGAGACACACTGAGAAAAGAGGAAAGAGAGAAAAACACCATATTCCCATGGTAAATAAGAAGATTGCTAAGATGCTCATTTTCTGCCTGCCTTGTCATTTTGGTTATGGGAAAGCTCCTGTACCGTGTGCAAGGGGTACCTCGTTGGTGGTTCTCAATGATATGCAAATACTTATAGTGACAAGAACTTACCTGGACCCAAAGTTGAGTATGCATGAGGTGTGGCCCTCGTATTCAAGGGACATGAGATTACCAACTTATAATTCGTCAAGCATATACTCCAGCTTTGCCACTTTAACCTTAACCACTTCAAGATGCTTATGATAGGGGTAATGAGTGCTAAAAGCTAATAAGTACCATAATTTTTGGAAGCACTTTTTGAAACTTGTAATCCCTACTTCCTTTACAAAAAAGGCCTTTCTTACACCATTATTGAGTCTCCACCTTCTACCTTCAGGCACCATTAAGAGAGCATAGTTGTCATTTTGTGTGTAGTGTTCCAAAGCTTATTAATTGATGCATATTGTGATATTACTTGTTCTTGTGCTATTTTTTTCTAGTCACCCTTGTGAACTTTGCAGGTGTCATATGCATCTATATTGCTACTCTATGAGGGACAAGCTGATTACCACTATGCTATGTTTTCTGCATGTGAAACAAACAAACGTTTTTCAATGCATGTTATTCATGATCTTTGTTTGTATCTTGCCATGTTGCATGCATAGTTACTTTGTCCTATTGTTATAACTCCATATTTCATGCACATGTTTAGAGTTCTTTGATCCCAACTTTCAATGCTTGTAAATGGTTGGATCTTTATTGTGAGGGTGCATGTCACCTCAAAAATTATTCTGTTTATCACTTACCTACTCGAGGACGAGCAGGAGTTAAGCTTGGGGATGTTGATACGTTGGAAATGTATCTATAATTTTTGATGCTCCATGCTTGTTTAGTATATACTTTGCTTTACTTGTCTACACTTTGAGGTGCTTTTTACATGTTTTCTGGTACTAACCTATTAACAAGTTGCAACAGTGTCAAATGCCTGTTTTCTGCTGTTTTTGGTTTCAGAAAAGTTAGTAAAGAAATATTCTCGGAATTGGATGGGACAAACATCAAAGTCAATTACATTCCGTGGGGGAACAAGAAGTCCAGAGGAAAGCCGGAGGGGCCAGCCAGGGGGGCAGACCCACCCCAGGCGCGGGTGGGACCAGCCCCGCGCCTGGCTAGGGTTTGCCACCCCTAGCTGCCGCCTCGGCCTCCCCCTTCGCCTATAAGAAGCCTCCGATGCACAAACCCTAGGCACCGATCAAATATCCACGAAACCGTCTGTAGCCGCCGCCACCATCGTCCCTAGATCGAGGGGATCTGAAGTTCTTCTCGGCACCCTGCCGGAGGGGAGATCATCTCGGAGGCCTTCTCTCCAGTATGATGCGTGAGTAGTTCCACCTTGGACTATGGGTCCATGTAGTAGCTAGATGGTTGTATCTCCTCCTTTGTGCTTTCATGTATATATCTTGTGATCTCCGTTCATGATCAAGATCTAATCTATTTATAATCGTGCATGTTGTGTTTGCGGGGATCCGATGGATATTGAATTATTTTGTTGGTTTGATTAATGGTTTTGTCTTTATGATTCTATCATGTCTGTGTTGTTTGTGATCTTGCATGCTATGCTCTCCGTTGTTAGTAGCTATCTTGGCCAAGTAGTTGCTAGTGACTCCAAGAAGGGGTATTTATACTTGATACTGGGTTCATGCCTCTAGTTTCCAAGGGAAGTGATAGAAATCTCTTCGGTTGTAGATGTGTTGTTGCTACTAGGGAAAAAACGGTCTCTTGTTCCTGGAACATGTGGACTGTTTACCTTACACACTTTGCTTAAAGCAGTTGTCAGTTGCTTGCAACTTAATAATGGAGGGGGTTCGGATGATAACCTGAAGGTGGACTTCTAGTCATAGATGCAGTTGGATGGCGGTATATGTATATTGTTGTATTGCCCAATCGAATCTCATAGGATCTTTCTGACTAGTAATTGCATTGTTATGCCTTGATCAGTTCCTGTCAGTTGCCCTGCTGTAATTTGCTTACCCTTCATGTCATGTTGTTTATCTAAGGACAGCACCTCTAGTGAACTATGGACCCCGGTCCAATCTTTACCATTGATACATCTTCCACTGTTACTAGTTTACTTGCTGCAAACCATTATCTTCCACACCATATGTTTAATCCTTTGTTATAGCAAACCGGTGAGCTTGACAACCTCACTGATTCGTTGGGGCAAAGTCTTGAGTTTGTGTTGTGAAGGTCTCGGCGTTGCTTGCAACACATGTGTGATGTTTCCTTCCTCCTTTTGGTTCGATAACCTCGGTCTCAACTAAGGGAAAACTTGCTGCTTTCTGTTTCATACCTTGCTCTTAGCGTTCCCAACAGGCTGTGCGTAGACAGCCATCACCATAATCTTTTGGAAGCTCTTTATGACTTGAAATCCCTGCTACCCTCTATGACGGGACCTTTATCCTATTTCCAAGTTGAGTCAGTAAACCTACTTCCTCTCTATCTCCAGCAAGCATTTGAGTTGTTGTGTTGCAAGCATTCATATGGTGATTTAATCAATCATGTTCTCTATCTTCCTTGTTTGCACAAACTCTTATCTATTGAGTATTACTTTGAAAGCCTTCACTTGTGAAAAACCTTTTTGAGCAAAGAGTGCTCTTGTTGTGAAAACTTCTACAAAAAAAATGTGAAACTGTTTGCCAGGTGTTCTCTGACCAAGAACAAGTTTGCCAATTCTAATAATGATTTATCTTTTTGTATCTCTATTGTAACTGTTGTACTTGGTTACAATATAAGTTATATAATGGTGAGTTGCTTTCTTCTATGAGTTGTGTAATGGTAAGTGTGATGCCTCTTGTTTGTATTCTTTTATCGACACTTCACTCCATAAACCTGTGGACATGTTTAATGAGCTCAGTTTTTGCTTGGGGGAGTTGATATGCCCAATTTGCATCACCTTTCTATATCGTAATCTACCTCTATTCATTGATATTTGTCTTATTATGAGGTATTACTTATGTATTTTCCACTGTTTTTGCATGTTGGATGATTCTTGGAGGATGGACTGCCGGAGTCTGGATTCTGATGGAAAAGAAGGCGTTTTGATAAAATTTCGCAAAGATCAGAAATTACAGAAAAATATGGGAAAATATTATTTTTCCAGAAGACTGAGGAAGCCAGAAGGAGGAGCGAAGAAGGGCCATAGGGGGCCCACAACCCCCCCCAGGCGCGGGCCCACCCTGGGTCGTGCCTAGGGCAGGTGTGGCCCACCTGCCCGGCTCCAGACTCTGCCCCTTCGCCTATATATTCCCTACGGAACCCTAAGGCTATGGGAGCGACCACCGATAGATTTCCGCCGCCTCTGCGGGGAGGAAAACACCGAGAGAGAAAGATCTCTCTGGCAGACAGATTTCTGCCGAGGGAATTCCTTCCCGGAGAGGGGATATCATCGCCATCAACACCGTCATCAAGCTAGGCTTCATCAGGATCATCATCATCCACACCATCATCTCCACCAGCACCATCATCACCACTCCGGCCTGCTATAAGAATTTTGTTGGATATTGCTTTAGTTCTTAGGGGAAACTTTCCTGGTTTGATTACTATTGTAGTTGATGCTTGTGAGTGGAGCCATTGGATTATTGTTTATGTTCAGATTGTTATCCATTATCATATCATCTTTGATCTTGATCCATATGATGTCTTGTGAGTAGTGAGGGGTTTCGCAGCATAGTAAATCAAAATTTTCTACGGATGCGAACGGGGAAAGCCAAGATCTAATCTAGGAGATGCAAACAACAAGGGGGAATAGATGAGATCTTCATACCCTTGAAGATTCGCACAGCGGAACGTTCGACGAAACATGGGTGATGTAGTCGTACTCGCTTCTCCTCCTCGCGATCCAATCTGATCTAACACCGCAAGTGGCGATGCCTCCAAGAGATGCACACGTGCGGCACCTCGACGTCTCCTCCTTCCTCGGTCCAGCAAGTATGGTGGAGAGACGGATTGGATCTACAACGCGACGGCGCGGTGCAAGTGGTGGAGAGTTTCTGCAGCAGGGCTTCGCCTACACGCAGTCAGGAGGGAGAGAGAGGAGGGCAGCAGGGAAGCTAGGGCTTGAGGAGGAGGTGTGGGAGGGGGTGCGCCCCCAGCCCTCTTTATATAGAGGGGTGGGCGACCAGCCCTTTACCCTCCCCCAAACCCTAGGGCCGGCGGCCAAGGAGGGAGGAGTGGGGGGCAAGTTCCCCCCCCCCTTCTAGAAGCTCTCCTAGGGTTTTGCCCTAGGTTGGCCGGCTGGGCCCTATGGGGCCTTGTGCCCCTGGCCCAATGCGGCCAGGGCACTCCCTCATAGGCCCATGCCCCCTCCCGGCAGGTGGGGCCACGTTGGTCCCCCTCCGGAAGGTTCTAGAAGCTTCTGGTACAATACTGATTAACCCGAAACAATTCCGAACTCCAAAAACTACATTGCCTTATATGAATCTTATTCTCTGGACCATTCTGGAACCTCTCGTGATGTCCCGGATCCCATCCGAGACTCCGAACAAAAACTCATAAACCAATTATCCAATCTATCCTAGCGTCGAGACACGTTAAGTGTGTGACCCTTCGGGTTCGAGAACATACAGACATGATCTTCTATCAATAATCAACAGCGGGGTCTGGAAACCCATATTGACTCCCACACATTCATCGATGATCATATCGGATGAACCACGGTTCTAGGATTCAATCAATCCCATATTTATATTCCCTTCGTCTCGCGATATTTTACTTGCCCGAGATTTGATCGTCGGTTCCGTCATACCTAGTTCAATCTCGTTCACAGCAAGTACTTTACTCGTTCCGTAATCTGATATCACTTTGTGAGTAACTCCTTAATCACATGCTTGCAAGCGGTGTTGATATCGATTACCGAGTGGGCCCGAAGTATATCTCTCCGACTTGGGAGGGACAAATCCCATCTCGATACATACAACCCAACAGGTACTTTCCGATCACCTGAGAGACACCTTTATGATCACCCTCTCATAGGATGACGTTTGATGACCTCAAAGCTTTCTTCCGATACCAGGGAGTTGTATTATCTCATGGTCTAAGGAATACAATATTTGACATAAGAAAAGCTTCGCAAAGATGAACACGATGACATGATATAATTGCTTTGCTTAGTTTGGGTATGTCCATCATATAATTCTCCCAATGATATGATCTCATTATTAATCGACAACTCATGACTATGGTTAGGAAACCTTAACCATCATTCATCAATGAGCTAGTCCATAGAGGCATACTAGGGACACGGTGTTGTTCACAAATCACACAAGTATTAAAGTTTCCGCTTAATACAATTCTAGCATGGAATATAAACTTTATCATGAACAAGAATTATAATAATAACATCTTTCTTATTGCCTCTAGGGCATAATTCCAACAAGTAGTTCGTCTAGTTCTTGAGGACATGGGAGAAGTCATGTTGTTATTAGTGGATCTGTGTTGAATTATTATTCAATGGTTAGTATTTAAGTTGTGGCGCTATTCTTCTAGTGGTGTCATGTGAACGTCGACTACATGATACTTCACAATTTATGGGCCTAGGGGAATGCATTGTGTATTTGTCTACTAATTGTGGGGTTGCCGGAGTGACAGAAACCTGAACCCCCGTTAGGACACCTTTGCATAAGGGAGCGTAGGATCTCAGAGTTTAAGGTTGTGGTTAGATTTATATCTTAATTACTTTCCTGTAGTTACGGATGTTTGTAGGGGGTTTAATCACAAGTATGTATTAGTCAAAGTAAGGTCGGTACATTAGCACAGGTTCACCCACACAACACTTACAACACTAAAGAAGAGTACTCAGCTATTTGAAGAGAAAGCACTTGACAAAATTCCCATGTGTCCTCGAGAACGTTTGGTATTTATAAATATTTCCACCGGCTTGTCCTTTGCTAAGAAAGGATTGGGCCACTTGCTGTGTTTGTTCTTTGTTACTTGCACTTTGTTTTGTTGCTTTATCAGAAAACCACTAAAAATCCGTTTGCTAAGTATTTGCAGAGAGTTCCTACTCCATACCACTGTTCAGCACATTCTGCTCCTCGTTGGGATCGACACTCCTATTTATCGAAAGTACTACGATACACCCCCTTATACTTGTGGGTTATCACTCCTCCCCATCCAAACACAAGAGACAAAGGATAGGGTTAGCTACAGTGTATGGCTACAATGTAGCTCGACCAGAGGGGATGATGGAGTGTGATACGTGGGAAACGTATCTATAATTTTTGATATTACATGCTTGTTTAGTATCTACTTTGATTTGCTTTGTCTACACTTTTAGGTGTTTTTATATGATTTCTGGTACTAACCTATTAACAAGATGGCACAGTGCTAGTTGCTTGTTTTCTTCTGTTTTTGGTTCCAGAAAATCTAGTAAGGAAATATTCTCGAAATTGGACGGGACAAAAGCCAAAGTCAATATTTTACCGAGGAGAACACGGAGTCCAGAGGAGAGATGGAGGGGAGCCACAGGGCGGCCGCACCCCCCAGGCGTGGGCCCACCCTATGCCGCACCTGGGTAGGGTGTGGGCCCCCTGGCCGCCCTCCTGCCTCGCCTCTTCTCCTATAAGAAGCCCCTGATGCCAAATCATTAAGTACCCGATCAGATCTCCACGAAACAGTCCGTAGCCGCTGCCACCATCGTCCCTAGATCAGGGGGGATCTGAAGCTCTTCCCGGCACCCTGCCAGAGGGGAGATCATCCCGGAGGCCTTCTTCTTCATCATGCCAGCCTCCGGTATGAAGCGTGAGCTGTTCCACCTAGGACTACGGGTCCATGTAGTAGCTAGATGGTTGTATCTCCTCCTTTGTGCTTTCATGTCTAGATCTTGTGAGCTCCGTTCATGATCAAGATCTCATCTATTTGTAATCATGCATGTTGTGTTTGGGGGGATCGGATGGATATTGAGATTACTATGTCAGATTGATTAATGGTTTTGTCTTATTGATTCTATCATGTCTGTGTTGTTTGTGATCTTGCATGCTCTCCATTGTTAGTGGATATCTTGGCCAAGTAGTTGCTAGTGACTCCGAGAGGGGGTATTTATGCTCAATAGTGGGTTCATGCCTCTATTTAATCTAAGGGAAGTGATAGAAATCTCTAAGGTTGTAGATGTGTTGTTATCACTAGGGAGAAAACAACGGTCTCTTGTTCATGGAACAAGTGGATTGTTTACCTTACATGCTTTGCTTAAAGCAGTTGTCTATTGCTTGCAACTTAATACTGGAGGGGGTTCGGATGATAACCAAAAGGTGGACTTCTAGTCATAGATGCAGTTGGATGGCGGTCTATTTATCTTGTTGTATTGCCCAATTGAATCTCATAGGATCATGATGTCTAGTATTGCATTGTTTTGCCTTGCTCAGTCCTGTCAACTGCCCTGCTATAATTTGTTTACCCAGCATGCAATGTTTGTTTATCAAAGGAGAACACCTCTAGTGAACTATGGACCCCGGTCCAATCTTTACCATTGATACATCTTCCACTGTTATTGTTTACTTGCTGCAAACCACTATTACCTTCCACACCACACAGTTAATCCTTTGTTACAACAACCGGTGAGATTGGCAACCTCACTGTTCGTTTGGGCAAAGTCTTGAGTTTGTGTTGTGTAGGTTTCCAAGTTGCTTGCAACACCTTTGAGACATTTCCTTCCTCCTACTGGTTCGATAACCTCGGTTTCTTACCGAGGGAAGACTTGTTGTTGTGCTCTTCGCACCTTGCTCTTGGGGTTTCCCGATTAAGCGCTCCCAAGTTGACAGAGCGCCATCAGAGTGCTATGGTGGATAGTTGTGGAGTTTGATGAATGTTGAATGGGTTTAGGTCATGGTTTAGAAGAGTTTCAACTCTTGCCAAATTGATGATCATTAAAGGAAGTTTCAATTCTTGAGCTTGGCAATATGAGGTAATGATGTTGGTAGATGGGTAAGGTTAAGATACACCCTAGGGAATTGTTTTAGATTTTTCAGAGGATTTTTAGTCCACTTTATATCAATTATTTAAATAGTTCTGAAGCTATTTTATTAAATTTGTTTGAAAATTTTGAATTGGACAATATGAATTTTTGGTGTGGGATGCTCCCAAATATGGGTTCATACTTTGGAGAATTTTCCCAAGATTTATTGATGAAGGAAGGTATCTAAAATAAATTATTTCTCATTTTTGACATTTAAGAAAAAGGGAAAAAAAGAAATAATAAAACTCTTCAAGAATATTTATTTTTGAATTAAGGAGATAGGTTATAATATATATGCCTCAATTGTACCTTAAGTTGTCCAAGTGTTTTGGAAAGAAACAAACGTTCCTTTATAAAGGGAATTTTGAAATTTTTGTAAAAGAAAAGAATTAAATAGTTTTAGGGACAAAATAATTATGGAAAGCTTTTGATAAATTTTTATATCCAAGGTATATTATGTACACATAGTGTATCCATCATTTTTAACCTTGGATTTTGAAAATCAAACTTGATTTTGGAAGAAAACGGGATATAGAGGATCTTGGGCACTAATATTTTTATACCACTAGAACCTTGTTGGATTAATGAGTTCAGAGCTCCCCTGGGGTCAAAGGCTAGATGGATATATAGATCAAGTTGGTTATATGAGCATGTTACAAACATTTGTGCTTGATCATATTTGAGGGCTTCTAGGATTGATGCCAAACTTTGTTGAAAATAAGGATGTCATAGTAGCGTATTATATAGCCTCCAAAACCATGATGGTTTAAGAAGCCCAAGGCTCCATTTGAAACAAGGGAAGTGTGGGTTGATAGACCATGTTTATTATATCACAATCATGCAAATAGTTGTCCAAAATAAGATAACATTGAGATGTGAGATTCTACCCAAGTTGGGATGATGATAGGATTTGCAGAAAAGATTATTTTCTTGCCTGCAAAACCATCAAGAACAAGTGGGTTAAATGATGATTTAGTCAAGTCCAAGAGTGGTGTTTGGAATTATTATGATATTTTACAAGATGGTTTGAGTACATTTCCAAAAATGCACAAGGGTTGGGAAGGGGAGGGACTCAAAGATGTGATGTTGTGTAAGGGTCCCAACCTTTAAATAAGGTAGAGTCCCCTGTGTTTACAATGCTAGTCCCTGGATCAATAGCTAGCATCCACAGTTAAGATGTAATATCAAGAAACAAAGGTCATAATACAACTTTATAACCAGGAATAACATAATTTTATTACATCTTACATAGCTTATTTGGCTATTAATTACATTGCAGCGGAATAACTATAAGCATGGGGTCCTTCATCTTCAAAGTGCCACAGGCAGACATGTTGGTTGTAGACTTTGTAATCCTAATCAATCAATCTTCACTAAAATCAATCAAACCTGCAACATTACAAGTTACAGCCACAAGGATCAATACATTTGAATTGTATTGGCAAGTTTCACTACTATGTAGAATATAAGTGGATCCTATCATTACATGCATATTTGGCTAAGAAGGGTTTTAGGCTCATTTGCAGAAAGCAATAATTTTTCCTATCTTTTCAAATGGTTTTGTTTCCTTTGTCAAATCTTTCTGAACTCCTTGGTAAATCCCCAAGTGTCTTTGTCAAAATCTCTTGAGTTCCTTGGTACCCCCAAGTACTTCAAGTTTTTAATCAAAATCTCTTGAGCTCCTTGGTAACCCCAAGTACTTCAAGTTTTCATCAAATCTCTTGAGCTCCTTGGTACCCCCAAGTGCATCAAGTATTTTGTTGTCACTTAAAAGTTTTTCTTTTTAGAAATTGGAATGTCGAGATTTCCCATAGCTTCAAGCTTTAGTTGCTCAGTATTGTCCATAACCGGGGACACGACTAAGTACTTAGATTTTTATTTTCTTCTGCAGAAGTTGTACACTTTACCCACATATCACACTCTCATCTTGTTGCCACCAGTGGCCGCTGGATTGGTACTCACCAAGATGGAGTACTGGCAGATTGAGAATGTGACAAAGTCTTTCCAGAGGGTCCTCCCATACACCATTGCTAGCTTGTCTTCAGTACCCATGTAGGATTCCAGGTCCCTCATTTTCAGTAACCTGAAGACAATGCATGGTTCTTCCCAATGTAGTTGACTAAGCCAGAGCCATAAGTAGCATGTGGTTGTACACGAAAGCCACAATTGGAGAAACATGTTCAATCTCTAAGTTTCCTGGGTGGTTTTCTTTTGGAGCACAACACAAAGAGATTGCCATAGACATGGTTCCTTTTGTTGCCACCTTCTCCAAAAACTTAAGTATCCTTGTCCACCCAGGTGGTTCATTGAGTCCTTGTTATATTATATAAAAACACAAGCCCTTTTCTCAACTTCATAAATCTCAACATGTATCTCTTTTCAAAATATAGCATGGCTAAGCATGTAACAACTACATTGTTTTCACTAAGGAATGTATAGGGTATCCTATTAGGATTTAGCATAGCATAAGTATAGAAATTCTTTTCATGCATGTTTCAAAATCCACTAAGTATAATGAAAGTAGTAGGATTTTTAGATGATAGTGTCACTTGCCTTTTTGGTAGGGAATGATGGTTCACTTCTTGATCTTGCTAGTTTCACACTTTTCTAACTTCACTACAAATCAATCAAGCAAACACAATATCAACTAGCATTCCAACCAATAATCAATCAATCAATCAAATCATCACACACAAAATAATAGAAAATAAGTCATGCATGCAAGCATGCAAAAGATAGTTTTATTTTGCAAAGGTGGTTTCTACTAGGCTCTAAACTTTGTAAGGTTCTAAGTGGTCATTTTCTAAGTGGCAAGTCATTTGCAAAAGGGTTTTGTCTATAAACCATTTTTTTAAATCCATTCATCATTTTATGTGGTGGAAAATGCTTTTATCAAACCAAAAACTTTATGTCTTTCACCAAATAAGTTGCTAATTCACAAACTTGGTGTTTTGGGTCAGTAGGTTTGATCTAAATCATTTTGCCAAGGTTTTTAGTCCAAAACAATTTTCATAACAAAATCAATATTTTTATTTGACTAGAAATGGACTAATTCAAGTTTTCATTCCTAATCTTCACAAATTCCATTTTTAAATCCATGGGTTGGTTCCTAGGGTCAGTAAGTTCACCACAAACCAATTTGCAAAGATTTCATCCTTGAAAACATTTTGGAATAATTTTTCTAATCTAAACAAGCATACAAATGTTTCTACAAAAATAAACATTTTAACAGAGGATTTTTACTAAACAAATTGCATGGTTGGCTAGGGCTTGTTCCACTGATTCCATTGATATAAAGTTTGTAATTTTTGGACGTGTGGATCAAAAGTTACAAGGGTTTCAAATCTGCAAACAATTCTGTTTTCAAATCTGTTTTTAAATCGAAGACTGGCCACGCGTCATGTTCCTATTGGGTGGTACCGCTTCGTGCGGATTAGCCTCTGCAGTTCGTTGGATCTAAGCAGATCGCACGGCTTAGAATGACTCATACCCTTTCGCTCAGTTCTAATCTCAGCCACGCGATATTGATCTAACGGCTACTATCTAATTGCCACTAACTGGCGGCGTTGCGCGGCGGCAGACGGCGGCGACGGTCAGGCGGTGGGCTAGAGGCGGTTCTAGGAAGCAAGGAGGGAAGGGGAGGTGCTCACCGGGTTCAGGAGGTCATGGTGAAGCTCGAGGCGGTGTTGGTCTAGCGAGGGGCGCTCTGGTTCTAGCAGGATTGCTCGCCGGAGTGGGGAACGGCGTCGGGCAGTTCTGGTCCTGGTCGGAGGCGATGCTGTGGTTCACCCCGAAGCAAAAAGAGGAAATGGTTAGATGTGCCGGATCAAGGCGAAGCTGTGAGCGTGAAGAATAGGGTGCGGGGTGGTCAGTTCTTACCAGGGAACTTCGCCGGAGAGAGGCAGACGCGGCGGCGCTCGGAAGTTGTCGAAGCCGACGCTCTGGGGCGCCCGCGGTTGAACGGAGGGCACAGACAGGTGCGCCTGGGAGTGGGGATCTCGACGGTGTGCTCAGGAAGGTAGGGGATGACGGGGTTCGGCCGGGATTGGCTGGGAACGGTGGTCGGAGCAGTGGGAGTGCGAGCTCGATTCAGGGCAGCCTGGTGGCGTTCAGGGCGTGGAGTCTGAGGGGAAAGAAAGAGGAGGGCGAGGCGTTTAAGGGAGCGTGGTCGCCGGGGGAGTAATGGTTGTTAATCACGCGAATTGATCGTCGGCGTAAAGAGCAGGAAACGGCAGGGCGTCGTCTGCGCGAGGAAGAAGGAGTGAGCTGGCTGCGTGGGGTCTGGGTGTCAGCGAGGGAGAGAGACAGGGAGAAAGGGCCACCAGTCAGTGTCTGCGCGGGTTCAAAAATGAGTGTGAATCGTTTTCTTTCGGGAGAGAGGGAGTGGGCTGGTTGTTGGGCTTATTGGGCTGGCCGGCTGGGCTGTGTCCAGATTCTATTTTTTTCTTCCTGATTGTTTTATCTTTTTCCAAAACTATTTTCTGTTTTGAATTTCAAACAACAATTCAAGCATCCAAATTAATTCAAAACATTCATCACACTTTGCAATTGAATTTGGTTCTGTTTAACAACATAAACCAAAGTCCAAAGATCAAAATAATATTTTTATTTTAGGGTCTATTATTAATTAAATAAATAGACTTTGTTTATTAATCAAATAGATTTTGTTTTATTTAAAATCTCCATTTGAAATCTAAATATTTTCAAAACCAAATCAGTAGGTTTTATTTGAGCATGTAAAACATTTGGAAAACTTATTTAAAAATAAATAAATAAGTTTTGATGTTTAATTAAAATAGTAAAAACCTTTATTTTTAACAAACTTGGATATTAAATCCTTATTAATTTATTTTAAATAAACCTTTACTAATCTTTATCAAATAGAAATATTTTATTTCAAAGGCTTGGCCAAGTTTTAATTTGTCTAGATAAAATAATCCTTATTTAACTTCTTCCTTCTCATTTGAAAACCATATATTTTTTATTAAAAGTTTCAAAATAGTAATTCCAAATATTTTTATTTTCCTTTATTAAATGTTTATCTTTGTAAGTCCCCTTAGGATTTATTTGATCCAAATAGGTTTTGAAAGTTTCCAATTGGAATCAAAAAGTTTCTTCTCACCCTGAAAATCAACAAAGTTTTATTTTATTCATTTATTTTTCACATTACAAGATTTGGAAAATCTTGGGATGTGACAGGCTACCACCCTTAAAATAAATCTCGTCCCGAGATTTGGGAAGGCTAGGGTTACAAGTAGGCTCAAAACATCTAGGGTACTACCACCCTTAAAAATTTCCAAACTAAATTACTTGTTGGCTTGCTTGGGATCTTGGGGAAACTTCTCTAGGCAAACATCTGCATTGTGTCCTTTGTTTCCACACTTGACTCATGGGCCAAGGTTGAGATCCTTCATAGGCTTGTTTAACTTGTTCTTCATCTTTTCTGGACAATTGCTTGCATAATGTCCTGGGTTTTTGCAATTGAAACAGTTGATATCTTTGAGTTCTTTTCGTGTCTCTTGTGGACAAGTTGCTGCATAATCGCCTAGCTCTTTGCAGTTGTTGCACCATACTTGGCCAATCTCCTTATACTTCCGGTTTTCTAGGCATTCACTGGAATAGTGTCCCATTTACTTACAATTATGACATTGCACATGGCTTTTATCCTTCTTTTGCTTTTTGGGTTTCTCCAAAGCTAGGAGTGCATCCAATTCATGTTGTTCATATGTTATCTGGTAGGTAGGAATGTCTACATGTTTCTTGGACCTTCTATTGCTCTTTGGATAGTTCATATGCCCTTTCTTTGGTCCTTTGAATTGGGTTGTTTTGCTTGGAGGTATAAGTGGGCCTTTTCCTTTGTCATCAACCTTCTTGGTAGACTTGGATACTTCTTGATTGTTTGCAATCATTTGTTGCACTCCACCTTGTTTCCTTTGTTCCACAATGGAATAGATGGGGCATTGGATAGGGACATGATTGTTTCCTTCACACAAATAACAAGTGGCTTGAGAGGTGGGACATTGGCCTACTGGGTGTTTCTCTTCACAGTTGGGGCATTGATCTCCATGCTCCTTGGAGGTATGATCCTTGTCTCCACAAATAATGCAAGCTGGGACTCCATCTAGAATAACATTTCTGTCATCCTTGTTGTCACAAACTCTTTTGGAATAGTTGTCTTCCATGTTGATCATTTGATCAGTCACCTTAAGCATCAATTGGGCTTGAGTTTCCAAAAATCCTTGCAGTGTTGGATCTTCCCCACTGGTGTTGGCTATGAATTGAGCTGTCATTTGGTTCAACTGGTGTTGGGTTGCTATGAGCTCTTTCATGCTGTCCTCTTGGTTGGTGTTGGTGTTATCAACCTTGATGTTGGAGTCTCTTGGAGTAGTCATCTGTTTGGGATTAAATGGAGATTAGAATAGGCAAGATATTTCTAAGGAAATATTTCTAATCACACACATCACAATTCATACAAGCAATGTGCATGCAATCACAAGCCAAACATTTCACTCAAACAACAAAGTTCAAGCACATCTTTAGGCAACAAATTATTTTGTTACACCACATAAGTTGGTGTGTTTGACTTAACTAAATTTGGTGGTCCATCTATATGGTTCACTTGTGATCTTTCCATCCTTCCTGGTTGATTCTTCTTGCATGAATTCATGGCTTCCTTAGGAAAAATTCCTGGTTACAATTCTTCAAGTGAAGTGAACTCCTTCTAATTTTTGCATTTCCCTAGTCTCCAAATCTTGAGCAAGATTTCCTTGTCTCACTTGTAGTCCTTAGTGGTATCCAAGTTGGAAGTCCTTGGTGAATATGCTGAAGATGTTGAAGTCATTAGAGTTGAAGAAGTTGAAGTCATTAGAGTTGAAGATGTTGAAGTCATTAGAGTCTAGAGTTGATGAAGTCTTTTACACATGGTGAAGTCTTTGGCCATGGGGTAGGTTTGTCCATCAAGTTTGAAATAGAAGAGATGTAGAATCAAAACCAAAATGGTTGAGGAAAGAGTTTACAAGATTGTTTGTAAATAAGTTTTGGAACAAATAAACTCCTATTCTTCTAAGGGTTTTGTCCAATCCTAGGTTTACAATCCTACAGGCAACACAATGCTCTGATACCATCTGTAAGGGTCCCAACCTTTAAATAAGGTAGAGTCCCCTGTGTTTACAATGCTAGTCCCTGGATCAATAGCTAGCATCCACAGTTAAGATGTAATATCAAGAAACAAAGGTCATAATACAACTTTATAACCAGGAATAACATAATTTTATTACATCTTACATAGCTCATTTGGCTATTACATTACATTGCAGTGGAATAACTATAAGCATGGGGTCCTTCATCTTCAAAGTGCCATAGGCAGACATGTTGGCTGTAGACTTTGTAATCCTAATCAATCAATCTTCACTAAAATCAATCAAACCTGCAACATTACAAGTTACAGCCACAAGGGTCAATACATTTGAATTGTATTGGCAAGTTTCACTACTATGTAGAATATAAGTGGATCCTATCATTACATGCATATTTGGCTAAGAAGGGTTTTAGGCTCATTTGCAGAAAGCAATAATTTGTCCTATCTTTTCAAATGGTTTTGTTTCCTTTGTCAAATCTTTCTGAACTCCTTGGTAAATCCCCAAGTGTCTTTGTCAAAATCTCTTGAGTTCCTTGGTACCCCCAAGTACTTCAAGTTTTTAATCAAAATCTCTTGAGCTCCTTGGTAACCCCAAGTACTTCAAGTTTTCATCAAATCTCTTGAGCTCCTTGGTACCCCCAAGTGCATCAAGTCTTTTGTTGTCACTTAAAAGTTTTTCTTTTTAGAAATTGGAATGTCGAGATTTCCCATAGCTTCAAGCTTTAGTTGCTCAGTATTGTCCATAACCGGGGACATGGCTAAGTACTTAGATTTTTATTTTCTTCTGCAGAAGTTGTACACTTTACCCACATATCACACTCTCATCTTGTTTCCACCAGTGGCCGCTGGATTGGTACTCACCAAGATGGAGTACTTGCAGATTGAGAATGTGACGAAGTCTTTCTAGAGGGTCCTCCCATACATCATTGCTAGCTTGTCTTCAGTACCCATGTAGGATTCCAGGTCCCTCATTTTCAGTAACCTGAAGACAATGCATGGGTCTTCCCAATGTAGTTGACTAAGCCAGAGCCATAAGTAGCATGTGGTTGTACACGAAAGCCACAATTGGAGAAACATGTTCAATCTCTAAGTTTCCTGGGTGGTTTTCTTTTGGAGCACAACACAAAGAGATTGCCATAGACATGGTTACTTTTGTTGCCACCTTCTCCAAAAACTTAAAGTATCCTTGTCCACCCAGGTGGTTCATTGAGTCCTTGTTTTATTATATAAAAACACAAGCCCTTTTCTCAACTTCATAAATCTCAACATGTATCTCTTTTCAAAATATAGCATGGCTAAGCATGTAACAACTACATTGTTTTCACTAAGGAATGTATAGGGTATCCTATTAGGATTTAGCATAGCATAAGTATAGAAATTCTTTTCATGCATGTTTCAAAATCCACTAAGTATAATGAAAGTAGTAGGACTTTTAGATGATAGTGTCACTTGCCTTTTTGGTAGGGAATGATGGTTCACTTCTTGATCTTGCTAGTTTCACACTTTTCTAACTTCACTACAAATCAATCAAGCAAACACAATATCAACTAGCATTCCAACCAATAATCAATCAATCAATCAAATCATCACACACAAAATAATAGAAAATAAGTCATGCATGCAAGCATGCAAAAGATAGTTTTATTTTGCAAAGGTGGTTTCTACTAGGCTCTAAACTTTGTAAGGTTCTAAGTGGTCATTTTCTAAGTGGCAAGTCATTTGCAAAAGGGTTTTGTCTATAAACCATTTTTTAAATCCATTCATCATTTTATGTGGTGGAAAATGCTTTTATCAAACCAAAAACTTTATGTCTTTCACCAAATAAGTTGCTAATTCACAAACTTGGTGTTTTGGGTCAGTAGGTTTGATCTAAATCATTTTGCCAAGGTTTTTAGTCCAAAACAATTTTCATAACAAAATCAATATTTTTATTTGACTAGAAATGGACTAATTCAAGTTTTCATTCCTAATCTTCACAAATTCCATTTTTAAATCCATGGGTTGGTTCCTAGGGTCAGTAAGTTCACCACAAACCAATTTGCGAAGATTTCATCCTTGAAAACATTTTGGAATAATTTTTCTAATCTAAACAAGCATACAAATGTTTCTGCAAAAATAAACATTTTAACAGAGGCTTTTTACTAAACAAATTGCATGGTTGGCTAGGGCTTGTTCCACTGATTCCATTGATATAAAGTTTGTAATTTTTGGACGTGTGGATCAAAAGTTACAATGGTTTCAAATCTGCAAACAATTCTGTTTTCAAATCTGTTTTTAAATCGAAGACTGGCCACGCGTCATGTTCCTATTGGGCGGTACCGCTTCGTGCGGATTAGCCTCTGCGGTTCGTTGGATCTAAGCAGATCGCACGGCTCAGAACGACTCATACCCTTTCGCTCAGTTCTAATCTCAGCCACGCGATATTGATCTAACGGCTACTATCTAATTGCCACTAACTGGCGGCGCTGCGCGGCGGCAGACGGCGGCGACGGTCAGGCGATGGGCTAGCGGCGGTTCTAGGAAGCAGGGAGGGAAGGGGAGGTGCTCACCGGGTTCAGGAGGTCATGGTGAAGCTCGAGGCGGTGTTGGTCTGGCGAGGGGCGCTCTGGTTCTAGCAGGATTGCTCGCCGGAGTGGGGAACGGCGTCGGGCAGCTCTGGTCCTGGTCGGAGGCGACGCTGTGGTTCACCCCGAAGCAAAAAGGGGACATGGTTAGATGTGCCGGATCAAGGCGAAGCTGTGAGCGTGAAGAAGAGGGTGCGGAGAGGCAGACGCGGCGGCGCTCGGAAGTTGTCGAAGCCGACGCTCTGGGGCGTCCGCGGTTGAACGGAGGGCACAGACAGGTGCGCCTGGGAGTGGGGATCTCGACGGTGTGCTCAGGAAGGTAGGAGATGACGGGGTTCAGCCGGAATTGGCTGGGAACGGTGGTCGGAGCAGTGGGAGTGCGAGCTCGATTCAGGGCAGCCTGGTGGCGTTCAGGGCGTGCAGTCTGAGGGGAAAGAAAGAGGAGGGCGAGGCATTTAAGGGAGCGTGGTCTCCGGGGGAGTAATGGCTGTTAATCACGCGAATTGATCGCCGGCGTAAAGAGCAGGAAACGGCAGGGCGTCGTCTGCGCGAGGAAGAAGGAGTGAGCTGGCTGCGTGGGGTCTGGGTGTCAGCGAGGGAGAGAGACAGGGAGAAAGGGCCACCAGTCAGTGTCTGCGCGGGTTCAAAAATGAGTGTGAATCGTTTTCTTTCGGGAGAGAGGGAGTGGGCTGGTTGTTGGGCTTATTGGGCTGGCTGGCTGGGCTGTGTCTAGATTCTATTTTTTTCTTCCTGATTGTTTTATCTTTTTCCAAAACTATTTTCTGTTTTGAATTTCAAACAACAATTCAAGCATCCAAATTAATTCAAAACATTCACCACACTTTGCAATTGAATTTGGTTCTGTTTAACAACATAAACCAAAGTCCAAAGATCAAAATAATATTTTTATTTTAGGGTCTATTATTAATTAAATAAATAGACTTTGTTTATTAATCAAATAGATTTTGTTTTATTTAAAATCTCCATTTGAAATCTAAATATTTTCAAAACCAAATCAGTAGGTTTTATTTGAGCATGTAAAACATTTGGAAAACTTATTTAAAAATTAATTAATAAGTTTTGATGTTTAATTAAAATAGTAAAAACCTTTATTTTTAACAAACTTGGATATTAAATCCTTATTAATTTATTTTAAATAAACCTTTACTAATATTTATCAAATAGAAATATTTTATTTCAAAGGCTTGGCCAAGTTTTAATTTGGCTAGATAAAATAATCCTTATTTAACTTCTTCCTTCTCATTTGAAAACCATTTTTTTATTAAAAGTTTCAAAATAGTAATTCCAAATATTTTTATTTTCCTTTATTAAATGTTTATCTTTGTAAGTCCCCTTAGGATTTATTTGATCCAAATAGGTTTTGAAAGTTTCCAATTGGAATCAAAAAGTTTCTTCTCACCCTGAAAATCAACAAAGTTTTATTTTATTCATTTATTTTTCACATTACAAGATTTGGAAAATCTTGGGATGTGACATGTTGATAACAATTCCAGACTAGTCATTTTTGGCAGATTTGGAGTTTTTGACTAGGACTCAAGAGGGAATGATGTTGAGAGGGTGCAAGGTTCCAAACTCGCCCTAAAGGGGATGATGTTGGATATTAGATTGAGTAGAAGGTATCCATGCTTGCAGCTGGTCTTCATTGCCTTGGATGCTAATAGAAAATATTAGCTCTAAATTGATCTGGTTAAGGGGATTAGAGGGTCACCTTAGTGACTAAAGATAGATCAAGCTTAGTAAACTTGGTTAAGATTTGTGTTCCTTAATGTAGTTGGTTCCTAGAGGATGATCTCCTAGAGTATCTCATTCTAGTTCCTAAGCAAACAAGTCATTAACACACAACAAATTAAAGCAACAAATCTTAGCAAGAAGATCAAGGCAACTCATCTTACCAACATCTTAAATCTACTACCAAGGGTACCATCAAGATTATCTTGAGGTAGGTATGGCTATTTTTAAAAAATTGTTTTGAAGTAATATAAGAGTTTCTTGGTTCTCCTACCAAGAGTAGAATTCAAAAGGTTTTATGAAAGATTTTGGAAAACCTAGAGGTAAGAGTAGTTGCCCCCCCTCCCAGCACTAGGGTCATGGCTGGTCTACTTCCTAAGGGGGACAACATGCGCAGGAGGGGCAGAGTCGCTCGGGACGTACTGGTGCCCGTAGGGACCCTCCCTAGAGGGCCGGCGCACGGAGCAGAGGCTTAGGGACGAGCTGATGCAGGGTGCTGGGCCCCATGACACTGTGGGCACAACCGCGACGGACTAGTCTCGGGATAGGGAGTTCCCACGTCCGTGCCCTCCTCACCACGACAAGGCTCCGGAGCCTGACGAGCCAGCAAAGAACAAAAATAAGAAGAACAAGAATAAGAAGAAGAAGAAGAAGAAGAAGAAGAAGAAGAAGAAGAAAGCATCCTTAGCCCTAGTAACCAGCACCTCGCACTTCGGAGTCCCCCTCCTGCGGCGAGCCACTCAGCAGCTGGAGTACCTCGCTCACTCCATTGTAGGGGAATTCTACTACATAGATATTGGAGGGGTGGAAATGATGGTGCCCAAGAACCTAGCGTTCGTCACCGTTGTATCGGGATAGGAGCTCCCAGACTCGGTGGTGATCTCCGTGGAGCTCATCCAGGAGGAAATGCGGCAGATGATGCCGGGCCATACCTAGAGCACTCGAGCGATCTCTCCATCCCAGTTAGCGGTGACATTCCCGTTGGCCGAGATTCTCTCCCTCAGTGCCTGTAGTACCACGCTCACCCTCCCAATCAACAAGGTACAGATTTCCATCGAGCCTTCGTTTGCCCACCCTGCGACGACCTCGACTCTCACTTCAGTGTGGATTCAGATCCTCGGCTTCCCTAAGGAGGCGAGGGTGCAGACTCTACCCATCATTGAGCTTGCTTCTCAGGCGGTGGGAAAGTTGGTGATGGTGGACGAGTCTTCTCGCATACGGTACGGCCCGATCCGCATGCAGGTGCTCTGCCCGGACCCGGCTCTGCTACCAGGGCCCCTCCCGCCTTTCTACTTTGATACGGAGGGGAGGATCCTGACGGTCGAGCTGGATGAGGACCAGGACAGAGGCGGACTGCCTCGCCCTCCCATGGACCCTCCTTCCAGCGGCCACTGCGAAGGGGAGGGGAGCTCGTCAGGCGAGGATTCCGACGACGACGAGCTGGGCAAGGAGTCCCGGACCCCGGTGTCCTCTCCAGCGGTGCCCCCGCCTGCGGGCATGACCTCAGATGCACCATCTGTGTCCCACCAGTTGTCCTTGGTGCCAGCCTCTCAGGGCCTCCTCGACATCCATATCGTGTAGTACGACTCCAACTTCATGCAGACTGAGGGGTTCACTGGGCACATGGCCATGGACCCTCCAGCTGTGGAGGCCCTCGAGGAGGTCTCAGAGGCTTCTCAGGGGGAGACTGATAGAGACTCTAGGAGTGTGGGTATGGTGGTCACGGAACCTTTGTCGCCACGTTCTCCAGGAGTGCTCTGCTACTCTCTGTCCCCGGTGTGGTGACCCAGCATACCACTGCATGATGTAGTACACTATAGTCATAGACATAACACCAATGAAACACCATTCACTAGTATTACATCCCTCAGAGTGGTACAACAGAAACACAGCAGGTCCAAGACATGACTATAGGTTACAACTCAACTCTTTACACAAGATCCAGAGAACACTCTAGGTTAAAGAGAGAGAAAGAAACTTCTTACAAAGAAGAATCAGAAATTAACAACTCCAAAACTATAATACTATTAAGATTAATATCTCAACTAATGGTCTGGTATTGCTGCTATTGCAATACACTACCGAAATGGGTTCTAGGGCTAGAGATTCATTCTTATCTAATCAGTGACTTCGTCTTCACTTGAGTTGTTGTATATGTTGACTTTCTTGACTTCATTGAAGAACTTTAGCTTTTGATGATGATTCCTAGAGCATGAATTGATGTAGTCATCGTCTGTACTGACTTTAGAACCAAGCAAGGGTTAAGAAGATACTTTGAGTACGAGCGTACTCAGCAAGTCCACTAGAAAAGGTGTGTTTGATGCACTATAACTACAACCACATACCATAGGTCGTAGGCAATGCAAGTTTTCATAAACATTTCTTCAAAGGTTGATTTTATTCTGAAAAGCTATGTACGTCAGCCTTCACGGGTTTACCAAAACCTTCATGGGGTTCCTTTCCCGCCGCGTTCGCAGCTCCTTCCCGGAACAGGGAGTAACAAGTTACAATTCTTACACTCTTCAGAGGTGCGTTACTTTACCCATGAGAGATCAAATCCTTGTTGCACAACCAGACGATCTTTCCCATCCACACTTCCTATGGTGTGGGGCCCAGTAGATGATCCAAGCCAATCACTGCCCCCTTCGCGACCTCGCATGCCTCCTTGGTGTACACCATGCCCACATATTGAATTACGGCAATGGTTTGTACAGACCGTTAGATGCCAGAACTATCGTGGGACGTTGAGGGTTCCCACCCATATGCTGCATATCCTCTACGAATTACCAATTAATATGCACGCTACGAGCGATAACAGCCACGACCTGCACATCCGACTACATGCGGGAGGAAGAAGATACAGCTGACTTCTCCTTCCCATTCCAAATCTCATGGTTAACGCATGATATACGGCGCAAGAATCACTGGCGACATTGGTCGTTAAGTCCTAGATAAAATGTTCCTTTACCACTAGAACTTTCATAGTAGGTTATTACCTCATGGTAATAAACCTATAATTATATTATTATGAAAATAGTGTTTTCAGACCTTTTTCAAATGCAGGTGATGACAACACTGGATTTGTAAAATACTTTACAGAAAATAAACAAAGGACATGAGCAAGTGTGAACTTGCCTTTTGTGATTGCAAGATTATGCACTCACGGTCTTCGAGACGACATAAGATCCAATATCTGAAATCTGCATCATTGGTCCGGTAAGGACTAATGTTTAAAGAAGCAATATGCAGTTATGCATAAGTAATGCTATGCATTTTTGTAAAACTCCCATATTGAATCCCCAATACTTTGAGTGGAGTGAATTTAAATGATTCTTTTCAGAGTTGGTTTATCTTCAAATTTTACTTTACAAGTAATGACCTTTATAAGGAACCTAGGTGTTAACAATCCAAAATATGTAAGTAAAGTATAAGATTATGTGATTATGGTGAATTGTCATGTGGTGACTATGATAAAAGTCCTTGGAATTGAGTTGTTAAGAGTTGAAGAACTTATTATAAGATTGTTATTTGAAGTGGCAAAGAGAATAACATTTGAAGAAAAGATTTACTTTATAATGTTTAAGCAATATTCATTGTTAATAAAATGTGATCAATGCCTTCTAGTATTTGATTGATTAGTTTGGACTTGATATGTATTATGTCTTAATTGAAATAGACCAAAGTTAGCTATAAAAACATAAGTAGTGTATTAGACCTGATGTTTATAAGCTTTGAGACTAAAATTAACTTTAAAAGGGTAGGTAATCTTAAGATGTAATATGTTTTAATTATTCCTAAGTTTTAGATTTAGGATAGGTATAACTAACGTGTGGAATTATTCACTTTTTATTTAAGTGAATGATTAGATTAAATTTGTTTTGCTATTATGAAAGGAATATGTATTTATTTAATGGAATCATAATTAGATGGTCTTAGTAATTTGTTAGAATTTAAAGTTATGTTAATAGTGGTTAAGATATAATGATTATTCACCATATTATATAAATGAGTGATACCCAATGTTTATTTAAAAGGATTATTAATAAGATTTTTAAAAGAATATTTTAAAGTTAAAAGTTATACTTAAGTTTAATTATGAATTCGAGTGATGGTTTTGGAATTAGTACTAAGACACTATGTGCTCAGGGTTTTATAAGAATTGTGTTTATTTTATTTATTTTTACTTAAGAATTGTTTTTTAAAGAATTCACAAAATAGGTATTAGGTAAGGATTTACTCCCTCCGTTTAGAAATATAAGATGTTTTAGGTTTGTGAAAGAGATGTATCTAGACACATTTTAGTGTATAGGTTCAAATGAATCTAGATAGTAAAAGATGTCTAGATACATCTCCTTCACAAACCTAAAACATCTTATATTTCCAAACGGAGGGAGTATTATTTAAAATATTAAAGACTTTCCTAATAATATATTTAATATTTTTCTAGTGTAATATATTTATTCAAGATCTTAAAAATGAATTTTATTTATTTTTACCTATTATCTTTATTTTTATAAAATTCATAAAAGAATTAAGTGTCTTTAAATATTTGTTTTATGTTTCATTTGTAAAACTCTAAGTTAGTATTTTTATAAAATAGTAGAGTTGTTTTGATACACAAAAATGATTTTTTATTTATTTTTAGGGTTTTTGTTTTATTTATAAATTTTCATTTAAAATTTAATGGTGTTAATAATTCTTTTACTTTATTTTTATTTTAAACAAATAAAGTTATATTTTTATTAGGTAGATATTATTTTTGTGAACATTTTGATATACTATATGTATTTTTAGGATTTTTATTTATTTTTCTACAACTAATATTATATTGAGGCTATCTTGGTAGTTATTATCTCCTTTTATTTTTATTAATTTTCTTGATATCATTTTACCTTGGTCCCACCAGTCAGTCTGGCCCATGGTTGGGCTAGACCAACCTGATCGATGGACCAAGCCGATCAAACCGACCCACTCGGTCTTGTGCGTCCTCCTCCTCGCTCGAATCCCTCTCTCTCTAGGCGACCCCCTGGTGCCGCCGTCGCCGTTCCTTCATCCTGGCCGGCTCCGGCCACCACGGCCGCCATCGTGGTGTAAGATGACGTTGTGGATGACGCTGCCTCAATGGCCCCAGCTCAATTTGATGCTCGAGCTCCCTCCTAGCCGCGCTTCTCTCTCTGCTGGCTAGGGTTTGCGCTGTGGCCGAGGATGTGGTGCTCCGACGCTCCTCTGGAGTTACCCTGGTGCCTTGGTGAGGAGATGGTGCCGTCTTCCTCACTATGATCTCTATGAACGCGGCTTGGTGCGGGTTGCAGCGTCCTCTGGGTGCTCCCCATGCCGCCCTGTTCATCCTCGACGCCGGCCACGGCTTCCTCTTCACACTCTAGCGAGGACCACAGGTAAGTGGGGGTTCTTTCCCCCCTTTCCTTTTTCCACTAGAATCCTCTCCAAATTCCTCTCTGTGATGATAGAATTATTCTAAGTAGCACGAATGCGCTGTCCTAGTGTTTGTATGTTGAGGATCTGATTCCCTTTTGAATTGCTAAGTGGAGGAAATTGGGTTGATGAAATATATTGGATAGCTTGTCAAATTTATTGTTAGAAAAGAGGTTTATGATTACTGTTATTCTCAGGTCAAAAAGTGTAACATAGGTATCTTATTTCACACTACCAGTACTTGGGTATTTGTCACTTGTACAGGTATCTTTGGTTGTTAGTTTGATCAGAGAACAAGTGGTTAAATTGGTAGCTGGTTAAAATGATAACATACTAGGCTTTGAGTTATTGAACCTTTGGTTCAATGATGATATGGAATATGTATTAGCTATCCATGTTGACAGCTAGTGTTAAAAATGATTTCGGAAGTAAATATTTAGGGAAATGATATAAATAAACTTCCTAGATTTATTACAGAACTATGTGATGCTCTTGGGGTTGATTTAAAATATGTGTAAGTAAGCTTTGGCACTGCCAAATCTAATCTTGTGGTGGTACTCATATAAATTTTTATAAGTTATGGATTCATAATGTTCAACTAAATTCTATGCCTGTCAATATGACAGAGTTGTTACACCCAAATGATTCCTAGCCATATAGCTAGGAAAATGATCTAAAACTTTAATGTTGGTTGACTAGGGAAATGATAAGAAATCTTTGGTGATTATCTGCAAGAGAAATTGATTGCTTAATCTATACTGTCTATATGAGAAAGTATATTGGGAATGATTCCTAGCAATTTAAGCTAGGAAAATGATTTGTAAACTTGTATATGTTTCCTTGTCACTTACTATCCATCAAGCAGTCCTATTTATGATCAGTGGCCCTTAGAATAGTGGCTTCTGCTAACTGAAATTAACTACTGTGGTGCCTCATTCAAGAGTGTGCACAGTAGTGAATCTTAATTAGCATAAACTGCTGTTGGAAAATACTACTATGATGTAACCTGAGTGGTATAGTATGGAGATAGGCATATAGCTAGTGATGCAAAAGTCTGAAGATTTCTTTTTAATAAGAACAGATTTGATACTTGATGTTTAGAGTTAAATAGTTTAGTGGCTTCTACTGTTATTGAATCTGATGCTGTGGTGCCTCCCATGTGGAGTGTGCACAATAGTAGATTCAGACAGTTCGATTTGCTGCTATTTGTCCCTGCCAAGGATGCAAAGGCTGAGGCAAATTAATTGATTTAGAAGAACAGATTTTTATGGTTGCCTTATTTTTGGACTCAGTGATGATCTAGACATGCCACTTGCATGCTGGTCTGAGAGAATCTTGCCCTCTAATCCTCCTAGATGAGAATCTAATTGAAGGGTAGATGGAGCTGATAGATATATATTGTTTCCCTTGTGTTCCCAGATATGTGTACAAGATATATGAACAGATGCTGCATGATCTAGTGGTTTCTTCTGGTAATTCTTACCTGCTGTTGGTGAGTAGACAGATAAGCTTGCAATGGGCTGCTGATGATCTTGTGGGAGTTTTGGTGTTGCTTCAGATCACCTGTTGTAACTTGTTCTTGTAACCTTCATCTCCTAGCTCCCTTTTGGCTGCTTGCTTGATCTACTCCTCCTTGTCCTGACTATTGGATGGCTCCAGGGAGCAACCAGAGCTAAGGATGAGATGAAATCTGGCTAGTGGTGTGGTTGGTTTTTTTAGCTGAGATCCAAAGCTAGAGTTATATGTGATGTGGTCTTGTGTTTTGAGTTGATTTAGCTTGTGTTGTCCTAGGAGAGAATGAATGTGTGAGTAGCACCTCTCCCAGTAGTGGCTGCAGTTGCTGTTTCTATATTGGTCACTTCCCTTGCTTAATCGACAACACATCACATGCAGCTGTGTGTGTAAGATGCCTGCATGTTCCAGGGGTTTTGTCCCATTGCCAGATATTTCCTAGCCTGGAAGCTGATCCTTTGTTGATGTGCTCGGCTGGTTTGAATATCCTCTCATTGCCACTTACCTGTCCTTGGTGAAACTTGCCCCTGTACCAGCCTATGATGCACTAGTCTGAGGCAATATTCCAGAATAAGAACATATATTCTTTTGGTGAAACTTGCCCCTATTTAAATATGCTCAATGATGTGAATAGCAATGCATTTCATTGCCATACTGAGAGCCAAATTACTAACATTAACCCCTCTCTTTGTTTTTATCTTTTATTTATTTGTTTTGCAGGTACAAAAGAAGATGAGCAGATACCAAAGTTTAGTTTAGGAAATATAGTTTAGAACTCTCCCTTTCATTATTTTTGTAATTTTCTCTTTCCTTTGTGAAATATAAAATGTTGTAATATTGACTAATGATATTTTTGTATTAAGGTATTCTTTTTGTTAAAGTAAAGTTTTATTCTTCACTCATGTTAATATTCAATAAATATTGTAGAATATTCTTATGGTAATATATAAATAGTATTTGTTTCTTATTCTTGTAAGATTATGTGTATGATAATAATAAAGTAAATGTCTTATTTCTTAATGTAACTTAGAACTTGTAAATATTTATATCCTATTTATAAATAAGAATTCAATTATTTTTGTATTATTGTAATTCATTTATTTTTCCTTCTACCTATTCTTTTATAATTCAAATATATCTTTTGAGTATTCAAATTGAATTACTTTCCCCTTAAACACAGAAGTACGGTAGAGGTCATGTCGAAATCCATCGCACTTGCTCTGATGTTTCTATCGGAACAAGAGAGATATCGATCCCTCTATAGCTTCTTTAGTTTTGCGCGAAAATTCTCCGGATTTTCTTATGCATGAATGCAATGCACAAACATGTGTCCTCTATAATTCTAGGTGCTAATCCTGGGATGTTACACCCGGGCTCCACGCCATCCTCTCCCAGGGGATCTCCAGCGACTCCAGCACTCCGCACAGACGAGCCAGTGATGGTCTTCCCCATTACTCCCGCTGCTAGCCCCAAGGCACATCAGCCCCGACACCCCCGCTAGTGCCACCACCGTCACGCCACGATGCGCGACTGGCACGTGTCAGGCCGGAGAGCTTGGGGGTGGAGCCCACGGTGTCCCAGCTGGCGTTCTAAAGGACTGCATCCCACAACCTTGATACAGGTACACCCCAGAAAACCCCATCCTCATGCCCTCCTTCCTCCCATTCCCCTCCCTCTGGTTCCAGGTTCTCGGTCCTAGATGATTCCCCGCTTGAAAACCTCACACAAGTGGCAACTGATAGTGGTGTGGTATTCCGCGGGGATCAAGGCCCGAGACTCGAGCAGATTGAGGCGATTAGGGCTAAGGAGATTTACGAGGGGTCCCTCGCCGCTACTCGTGCACGTGCTGCACAGGATCAGGGAGAAACCTCGACACCTCCAGGAACTAGGACATCTGATCCCGGATCCAGGATGGATGGTTCTTCACAGCAGCGCCTCCTGTCCACTTCCCAGGAGACCCTCATAGATGGGGGGTCGCTAGGGAAGCCGCCAAGACCGAGCTCCAGGCCTCCAACAGTCAGAAAGACATGCTCCGTCCCCCGTAAGGGGACCAAACCCAAGAATGTTATCCAATGAATTGGCCAGCAATCAAATCGTTCATTTGGAATATTAGGGGGTTTGGTAATGATGGTCGTAAACGCCAAATAAAGGAATACATGCGATAGGAATATGTTGACATTGTGGGCTTCCAAGAGACAATCAAGCAAGACTTCCAGATCTTGGAACTCCAGGGCTTGTCGCGTCACAAGTTTGCTTGGACCTGGCTCCCGGTGTCGGGACACTCTGGGGGTATCCTCCTCGAAGCCAAGGAGGATACCTTCGAGGTGGAGGATATGGATCGCGGGGAATTCTTTGTGAGTATGACCCTCACCCATAGACGGTCTAACCTCCGGTGGGAGGTTATCATTGTCTATGGCCTCATGGACCATAGCCGGTCCCAATCGTTCCTGGAGGAGCTGAAGGATAAGGTGATGTGTTGCACTCTCCGGGTGGTAGTGGCGGGCGACTTCAACCTGATTCGAGCCCCAGAGGATAAGATCTCCCAAAACATGGGCATCCCCCGTATGCGTATGTTCAACGATTGTATCGCGGATCTCTCCCTTAGAGAGATCACGCGTTTGGGAGCTTGATTCACCTGGACAAAAAACCGAGCTAACCCAGTCAGGAGTGTCCTAGACCGCGTCTTCGTCTCAGTGGAGTGGGAGGTCGCCTTCCCCCTATGCTCGCTTCGCTCCATCACCAGGGTAGGCTCGGATCACGTCCCGCTGCTCCTATCTACAGGGGGAGCTCGCCATCGCGTTAGAACGTCTTCCACTTTGAAAACTTATAGCTTCAACAACCTGGTTTCATAGAAGTGGTTCAAACCAAGTGGACAACAATAGCTAGGTCACCCCCGAGGAGGTTTAATGCAGTGGATGTGTGGCATCACTGCGCCAAGATGGCCCGCCAGTTCATGAGAGGCTGGGGAGCCAATCTAGGTTCAGCGACTAGGCTCCGGAAAGGAGCCTTGCTAGAGGAAATCCAGGCCTTAGACCTGGCTATAGACTCGATGGGACTATCCGTGGAGGATTGTTCCCATTGTTATGCATTAGAGACCTCACTAGTGGAGATATACAAAGTCGAGGAACTATTTTGGCGCCAAAGAAGTCACCAAACTCCTCCAGGAGGACATGAACACTGCCTACTTCCACGCGGTGGCCAACGGGCGCTGTAGAAAGTGATCTATTCCCTTCCTGTGGGATGGTGAGCACCTTATAGAGGAGGCAGAGGATCTATCCTCCCATATTTACTCATTCTATAAGGATCTTTTCACGGCAGGACCCTACACTGAGGTCACATTAGCAGAGGACTTCTGGCCAGCAGAGGCTAGAGACACAGCTAATGAGAATGCGGAGCTTACCCTCCCATTTCTGCCAGAGGAGATAGAGCGGGCGGTGAAAAGCATGAGGCCTAACTCTGCACCAGGCCTCGATGGCCTCTCGGAAGCCTTCTTCCAAACCTCTAGAAAGATCTTCAGGAAGTCATATTGCCGATGTTCCAGGAGTATTACAAGGGGACATTGGTGATGGGACGCCTGAATTTGGTGTAATCACCCTGATTCCTAAAGTAGTAGGAGCTTCGGACATACGCCAATTTCGGCCCATCAGGTCATTAACGTTGTCTAACGAATCTTTGCGAAAGTCTGCGCGTCCCGCCTGGCTCCTGTAATGGAATGACTCATGCATCAGTATCAATTCTCCTTCCTCAAAGTCCAATTAATACATGATGGATTCCTTGCACTACATGAGATTATCCATGAGGTCAAGTCCAGAAGGTTGAAAGGCGTATTTCTGAAACAAGATTTTTAGAAGGCCTACGACCTCCTGGACTGGAGGTTTCTTCGTCAGGTCCTCCCATGCAGAGGATTTGACGAACGTCTGATTTCCTAGATAATGCAGTTCGTCATGACGGGAAGCAACACGGTCAACATCAACGGGGAAATTGGCCCCTATTTTCGTCCATCCTGCGGGGTTGGACGAGGGGATCCCATATCCCCCTTATTATTCAACGTGGTTGTGGATGCCCTCGCGGAGATGCTGGAAAAGGCTAAAGCAGCCGGCCACATCACTAGAGTGGTAGGACACCTGATCCCTGGCGGAGGGGTTACTCACCTCCAATATGCGGATGACACAATGATAATGATTGAAGGGTCCACGGGGGATATTGCAAACCTCAAGTTCCTACTTCTATGTTTCCAGGAGATGTCGGGCCTTAGGATCAACTTCGACAAGAGCGAGATCATTGCTCTCGGATACTCGCCTGAGGATCAGCAAAGGATAGCCGACAACTTCAATTGTCGTCTAGCCTCCTTCCCTAGTAGGATTCTTATTGTGTTTGTGACTCTCTATAACTCGCTGTGGATGGTTGATTTATTTATAAAGCGGGGCGAAAACCTATTTCGAGGATATCCATAGTTTTGTTAAATAGAAGCTAAGAAATAATTGTTGTTGCAAGGGCATCTTCGCTCAGGTTTTGGAATGCTAGAACACTTGAGAATATGTAATACAATCCAAGACTTCTCTTTTGTTAAATAGATTTGGTCAATTGAGGATGAGGTAAGGAGTATATCATCTAGTACATAATAAGATGCTTAAGCACAAATTAAAAAACAAACAAACAAGCAAACATTGCACCACTTAACAAGAAAAAGTTTTTGTTCGCCCTGATTTTTGCATTCTGAACAACTAATTAGGGTTGCTAAAATTGGGATGTTACATCGACAATCCTTTGACGTGGAGTTGGTGGGACAATTTCTTGCCATAGTTTTATTCCATGATGGCGATACTGGTGATGTCACTTGGATGAGAAAGAACAAGGTTCTCACATGTACTTGATCATAGTTTGGGACTGTTCTTGGAACCCAGATTTTAGGCAGCTTCTTCCTGAAGATCTGATGGGTTCTTGGTTTCGAGTGCATCTCTCCAACAAGCCCAAGGCCAAGGATGTGCTTGCTGGTTGAAGGGCTCAGAGCACTGTAGAGCTTCGTTGGGAGACCCAAAGAGGAAGGTGTGATAAGCACAGCAGCAAGTTTTCCCTCGGTTATGAAACCAAGGTTATCGAACCAGTAGGAGCAAGGAAACAACTCTAAGGTGTTGCTAACAACTTGGAATCCTGCACAACACAAACTCAAGACTTTGCCCCAACTTACAGTGAGGTTGTCAATCTCACTGGTTTGCTGAAAACAAAGGATTAAATGTATAGTGTGGAAGGTATTGGTTGCTTGCAGAAAGTAAACAGTAACAGTAGATGATGTAACAATGGTAAAGATTGGACCAGGGTCCACAATTCACTAGAGGTGTTCTCCTTAAGATAAATGACATAACATGTTGGGTAAACAAATTATAGCAGGGCAGTTTACAGGAACTGAGCAAGGCATAACAATGAAAATACTAGACATTCATGATTCCCATGAGATTAGATTCGGCATTACAACAATATACATAGAGAGCCATCCAACTGCATCTATAAGTAATAATCCACCTTCAGGTTATCATCCGAACCCACTCTAGTATTAAGTTGCAAGCAACGGATAATTGCATTAAGAAATGTGTGTAAAGTAAACAATAAAATTGTTCCATGAACAAAAGATTGTTGTTTTCTCCCTAGTAGCAATAGCACATCTATAACCTTAGAGATTCTTGTCACTTCTCCAGATTTAATAGAGGCATGAACTCACTATCGAGCATAAATACTCCCTCTTGGAGTCACTAGCATCTACTTGGCCAATATAGCTACTAGAAATGGAGAGCATGCAAGATCACAAACAACACAGACATGATAGAATCAATAATCAATAAGACATTATATAATCAATAATCAATCTGACATAGTATCTCAATATCCATCGGATCCCCGCAAACACAACATGTATGATTACAAATAGATGATCTTGATCATGAACGAAGCTCACAAGATCTAAACATGATAGCACAAAGGAGGAGAAACAACCACCTAGCTACTGTATGGACCCATAGTCCAAGGGTGAACTACTCACGCATCATACCAGAGGCTGGCATGGTGATGAAGAAGGCCTCCGAGATGATCTCTCCCCTCTAGTAGGGTGCCAGGAAGAGCTTCGTATCCCCCCGATCTAGGGACGATGGTGGCAGCGGCTACAGACTGTTTTGTGGAGATCTGATCGAGTACTTAGGGTTTTGGCATCGTGGGGCTTTTATAGGCGAGGAGGCAAGGCATGAGAGCGGCCAGGGCGCCCACACCATAGGGCGGCGCGCCCTAGGGTGAACCCGCATGGCCCTAGGGTGTGGCAGCCCTGTGGAGCCCCTCCGTCTACCCTCCGGACTCCGTGTTCTCCTCAGTGAAATATTGACTTTTGCTTTTGTCCCGTCTAATTCCAAGAATATTTCCTTACTAGATTTTCTGAAACCAAAAACAGCAGAAAACAGGCAACTGGCACTGCGGCATCTTGTTAATAGGTTAGTCCCAGAAAATGTATAAAAATACCTCAAAGTGTAGACAAAGCATAGCAAAGTTGATACTAAACAAGCATGGAACATAAAAAATTATAGATACGTTTATGACGTATCAAGCATCCCCAAGCTTAACTCCTGCTTGTCCTCGAGTAGGTAAGTGATAAAAAGAATAATTTTTGAGATGACATGAACCATCACAATCTTGATCAAACCATTTGTAAGCATTGAAAGCTGGGATCAAAGTACTCTAAACATGAGCATGAAAGATGAAGTTCTAACAATAAGACATAGCAACTATGTTGCAACATGAAAGGATACAAACAAAGAATCATGAATAACAATGCATTGAAAGACGTTTGTTTGTTTCACATATAGAAAACATAGCATAGTGGCATTTAGCTTTTCCCTCATGGAGTAGCAAAACATAAATGCATAGGACACCTTCAAAGTTCATAAGGGTGACTAGATACAAATAGTTCAAGAACAAGCAATATCAACATTATGAATCAATCAATAAGTTTTGGGACAATGCATATAGAACTAAAAATGATAACTATGCTCTCTTAATTGGTGCATAAAGAAAGAAGGTGGAAACTCAATATAAAAGTAGGCAGAAATGCCCTTCACAGCGAAGCATGGATTTCAAGTTTAATAAAGAGCTTCCAAAAATTATGGTACTTGTTAGCTTTCAGCTCTCATTGCCCCTATCATAAGCATCTTGAAGTGATTAAGGTTAAAGTGAACAAATTATGGAGTATATGCTTGACAAATCATAAGTTGGCAATCTCATGTCCCTTGTGTACGAGGGTCGTTCCTCATGCTACTCAACTTTAGTTACCGATAAGTTCTTGTCATTGTAAGTATATGTGTATCATAGAGAACCGCCAACGGGATACCCCTTGCCCCATGACACAGGAGCTATCCCATATCAAAATGACAAGGCAACAAACAGTGAGCATATCAGCAATCCTTTTATTTACCATGAGAATGGTGCATAAAATTTCTCTCTCTCTCCCTTTTTCTATATTTTTTCTGAGGATGCTTCATGGATTGCTCACTATGGTTATGCTACAAGTTTCCACCATTATTAGGCATTGCTTATGCTACCGGCCCAGGCATTTCTCTAACACACATACATAACTCCATGAACTTACAAGCTCCCCTTTTATTTCACACCGCCGACATCCATAAACAAAAGAGCATGATATTAACTGGGTAGATATTTACAGGTGTTGAAAGCGTTCCACATGATAGCACAGTTATGCTAATTCCCAACTTATAAGTGCAAGCATATACAACATAGATGACACAATGGTTCAAGTTTATTAGGGGCAAGAAAAATAAAGTGTGCCATCAAGTTTGTGAGAGCTTTAATCACAAATTTTCACATAACAAGTTTAATTTGGAAGATAGATAAAACAAGAATATACTTGGAACGGTGTAACACACCATGCATAGGAGTTTATAGTGGAATCTTTGGAATAACTTGGTTTCTTGGGAGTTGGATGCATGAGTAGAGCTTACTCAATACAAATGGAGGCCAGCAAAAGACTGGAAGCGACCAACTAAGAGAGGAATAATGGCCATAATCATGCAGAGCGACAAAACATTATTAATCGAAGCATAAAGTGGTACCAAAAGTCTAAAACTAAATGATCATAGAGGCTAAGGTGACTGGTTCATAGTCATAACATGGTGTGAGCATGTGCCAAGTCAACCCAAAGAAAGCATCAAAGGAGAATACCACAATATTATGCTTTTCTATGCTAAAACAACGCAAGATTCTTGCAAGGCACATTAAGCAATCTAAATTGTTTGGAACAAGTCATGCTACATCAATAATCACTAAGCATAAGGTCAAAACAACATCTAGCATGACATGATAAAGTCTAAGTCACACAAAACAAGCTCCCTTTGTACCACTTAAGCATGAAACTTCTACTATTTTCCAACACCAATCAACTTATTTGAAACAACACAGCGAATGCGGGGGTCCAACTAGTTTATTCAATCAAACTAAACAAACGAAAACCAAAAACAAAAACTAAGACGCTCCTAGAATAACACAACAGTGCATGAAACAATAAAAACGGAGTGTCTAGAAAGAGACCTGAGATTTTTATTGATGAAGAAGGGGATACCTTGGGCATCCCCAAGCTTTGACGCTTGTACCTCTTGAATATTTTTGGGGTGACACGGGGTGGCATCCCCAAGCTTGAGCTTTTTTTCATTCTTCATATCATTACATCATTCTTCCCCTACACTTGAAAATTTCCTTCATACAAAACTTCCCACAATCTTCATTAGCAACATTAGTGCATTCAAGATAATAAACCTTTGGGTTTTAGTTTCAACATAGAAAAACTTGCATTAAAAACACAAGCTACTATAGCAATTACTTTAAAAGGCTCAATTTACCAAAGAGAACTCAAAAAGAAATCGATAAAGAGGCAAATGCAAATAATGGCAGAAATCTATCAAAACAGACCAGCGGGTAAAAACCGATTTTTTTTAAGACCTTCTGTTGCTCAAATCGAAAAGTGTTGAACTAATGAAAGTTAGATAATAACATGGGGAATTTACTCAGGAAATTAAAGCTCAATCTGACATACAGAGATTTTCACAAATTTTTACAGTGAAGCACAAAAATCTGTTTTAGGACAGCAACTTCCACAAATCTTACTTCTCTCTCATTAGAGGTTATTCTTGGCACAAAAATCAAATAAAAAGTATAAGGAGAGGTTATTACAGAAGCAATAACTTCCAAGACTCAAGAAAACTATTGGGTTATCTCCCAAGACGTACTTTTCTTTAACGCATTTAAGTTAGGCATGATAGTTTGAGAAGATGCTCACATAAGAACTATGAGTTGAAGTAAAAGAGAGCATCGAGAAGAAAATTCAAAACACATTTGAGTCTAACCCACTTCCTATGCATAAGAATCTTGTACGCAAATAAATGCACAAAGAACAAAGTGATGGGCATATGAGGATAAAACAAGAGTAACTTTAAAACTTTCAGCACATAGAGAGGTGTTTCAGTACCATGAAAACTTCTACAACCATATTTTCCTCTCTCATAATAATTTTCAGTAGGCTCATGAATAAACTCCACAATATAGCTATCACATAAAGTATGATTTTTATGATCTACAAACACATAATTTTTATCAAGCTCAAAAATAGTGGGATTAAAACCTTCAAACCAACTTTTAACAATTTTATAACAAGATGACTGATCACTCTCAAGAGGTAAGGGGTTCCAAGATAAAGTCAAAACCCCTCCAATCTCACTTTTAATAATTGTAGAATTACTATTATCAACCACTATACGACCATCATCTAGAGCTTTATCATAAACATTTTCTAAGCAAAACTCTTTATTACCATGCATTTTGAAGTTAGGCATAAATAAAGTATTATCATAGATAACAGGAGCATGATTATTATCACAAGTTTTACCCATAGTAGATATTTCAAAAGACTCCATAGGAACATAACATTCATCCTCCTTTGATAAGCATGGGGGACAATCAAATAATGTAAGGGATAAAGAGTTACTCTCATTAGAAGGTAGGCATGGGTAGATCCATTCTTCCTCCTGTTGTTCATCACTCTCCTCCTCTTTTTCATCTAATGAGCTTCCTGTTTCAGCAATTTCTTCTTCCATAAGCTCCTGCAAGGCATTAGTCTCTTCCGTTTGTGGAAAGCATCTATTAATATATTAAAGAATATAGCCATTTTTTCCTTGTAATTATCAAAGCAAAATTTAAGTATATCATAACCCTTATTTTCATAAGGTGAATCATCAGTATTTTCAAGCAAACTAGAAAGTTCAAATGCACCCTTCCAAGCAATAAATTCTTTAATTTGTTCCACATCATAAAATTCATAATTTCCTTTAACATAAGAACATATGGTAACATTATCACATTGAAAAGGGAGGTGTTAATACCTCCTACAACAAAAAGATTTATCAAAGCAATAAGTAAAAATATAAGTAGAGCACACGTTTCTAGCAATGATATTCAATTTATCAATTTGTTCCCATAAGTTTTTCCCCTTTTGTGACAAACGGTGTTCCTCATAATAATATTCTTCTTCTTCCGTGAACCCACCTTGCCAATAAGATCTAGTTTCAAAGAAACCAACCATTCATAGAAAGCATGACAAAGCAAGGCAATAACATACCAACAACTATAGTAGGAACTAATTTTTGTGTGTTTTTGATAAGAAAGAGCAAGCCAAACAAAACTAAATTTTTTGTATTTTTTTGAAAGAAAGAAACAAGCAAAACAAAGCAAAAGAAACTAAGCAAAACAAAAAGAAAGTAAAGAGAGTGGTTGTGAAAGACTCCCCTTGTAAAGCTGTCCTTAACTCTCCGGCAACGGCGCCAGAAAAATCTTTGATGGGCTCAGATCACTGTAGAGCTTTGGTGGGAGACCCCAAGAGGAAGGTGTGATGAGCACAGCAGCGAGTTTTCCCTCAGTTATGAAACCAAGGTTATCGAACCAGTAGGAGCAAGGAAACAACTCCAAGGTGTTGCTAACAACTTGGAATCCTGCACAACACAAACTCAAGACTTTGCCCCAACTTACAGTGAGGTTGTCAATCTCACTGGTTTGCTGAAAACAAAGGATTAAACGTATAGTGTGGAAGGTATTGGTTGCTTGCAGAAAGTAAACAGTAACAGTAGATGATGTAACAATGGTAAAGATTGCACCAGGGTCCACGGTTCACTAGAGGTGTTCTCCTTAAGATAAATGACATAACATGTTGGGTAAACAAATTATAGCAGGGCAGTTGACAGGAACTGAGCAAGGCATAACAATGAAAATACTAGACATTCATGATTCCCATGAGATTAGATTCGGCATTACAACAATATACATAGAGACCCATCCAACTGCATCTATAACTAATAATCCACCTTCAGGTTATCATCTGAACCCCCTCCAGTATTAAGTTGCAAGCAACGGATAATTGCATTAAGCAATGTGTGTAAATTAAACAATACAATTGTTCCATGAACAAAAGATTGTTGTTTTCTCCCTAATAGCAACAGCACATCTATAACCTTAGAGATTCGTGTCACTTCCCCAGATTTAATAGAGGCATGAACCCACTATCGAGCATAAATACTCCCTCTTGGAGTCACTAGAATCTACTTGGCCGATATAGCTACTAGAAACGGAGAGCATGCAAGATCACAAACAACACATACATGATAGAATCAATAATCAATAATACATGATATAATCAATAATCAATCTGACATAGTATCTCAATATCCATCGGATCCCCGCAAACACAACATGTATGATTACAAATAGATGATCTTGATCATGAACGGAGCTCGCAAGATCTAAACATGATAGCACAAAGGAGGAAAAACAACCATCTAGCTACTGTATGGACCCATAGTCCAAGGATAAACTACTCACGCATCATACCGGAGGCTGGTATGGTGATGAAGAAGGCCTTCGGGATGATCTGTCCCCTCCGACAGGGTGTCGGGAAGAGCTTCGGATCCCCCTCGATCTAGGGACGATGGTGGCGGCTACGGACTGTTTTGTGGAGATATGATCGGGTACTTCGGGTTTTGGCATCAGGGGCTTTTATAGGCGAAGAGGCGAGGGAGGAGAGCGGCCAGGACGCCCATACCATAGGGCGGCGTGCCCTAGGATGGGCCAGCGCGGACCTAGGGTGTGGCGGCCCTGTGGCGGCCCTCTGTCTCCCCTCTAGACTCCGTGTTCTCCTCGATGAATTATTGACTTTGGCTTTTGTCCTGTCCAATTCCGAGAATATTTCCTTACTAGCTTTTCTGAAACCAAAAACAGCAGAAAACATGAAACTGACACTACGGCATCTTGTTAATAGGTTTGTCCCAGAAAAAATATAAAAATACCTCAAAGTGTAGACAAAGCATAGCAAAGTTAATACTAAACAAGCCTGGAACATAAAAAATTATAGATACGTTTATGACGTATCACTGGTGTCTACCAAAAGGACTATGCCTTTTTACAACTTATCTAAAGGCCTCCAGCCAACTTATGATATTATTCACCACATCTATCGTGAGACCATCAACCCTAAGGTTGGTAACTTTGGCGAGGTACGTAGATTTCTTACAGATTTGATTCTTCTCACCCGATGTGTGAAGGGCTTAAGAAAAAGTATTGATGTCATGGATTTCCTTTGGCATGAGAGGTGGAATGTCGTGGTTAACAAGAAGAACTTTTGTTTTGCTCCATCCTTCATGAATCTTGTTATCACCAAATATAATGAAAATTTTCCCAATGAGAACCTCGATGACTATGTTGATCGCCTTGAACACCAAGCCAAGTGTCTCCCTATTAACCCCACAATTATGGAAGAAGAAGCTTGCAAAGTAAAAGTAAGAGCTAATATTAGAGAAATTCTCTGCTTGTTGAGGAAGATACTTCCATTTTTTAGACAAAGGGATATAGTGGTTGGAAGAAATGGATATCTAATTTCATGAAGATATTTTGCCTCCACAAATCCAATGAGAAGCTCCAATCACTAGTATAGAGAGAAACTAAGGATACCCCCCAATAGCAACGAAACGACGACAACCCACGGTTGAAATAATTTACACGTTTCCATAGGGGACTTGCAGGACTGGGTCGACAACAATGGCAATTGTGATATATAGAACTCGTTTCTAGTATACTTGGTAATGGTTATTTTGCATTGTCCACTGCTGATGAGATCTCATCAGAAACGGTTCATAAATCCAAATTCCTTGCCATTGTGGGCATCCTAGAGAGGCCTAAGAGCTAGCACATATGTTCTCTAAGCACTCCAATCAGTCTCATTCCCAATTCCCATCCCTACCTGTAGATCTCACTCTCACTCTATCCTTGATTTGTTCGCGTGATGGACTCCCCGGCTGAATCTTCTAGAAGCAGCACTCACGAGTACATGGAGCATCAGTGGCAGCAGGTCCTGTGGGACCAGAACCGGAAAGATCTCTGGGCCGACAGGGTCCGCGAAAGGCCCGTCGCATATGGCAGCGCACCATGTGTGGCACACGTGGCCGATCCACCGTATCCTCGTCCTTCTCCTCCTCGTCCTCCTCCTTTCCTCCTTGTTTGCCTCCTCGGAGGAGGAAGATGAAGAACATGATCTAGAGGTTGCATATGGGCTCTCTCTCTCTGAGAAGGAGCGTGTCAATGCACGGTATAATCCGGCTCAAATGAAGCTGGATGCGGCCCTCCACGTATCCACCGTGGAGCACCAGATCGCAAAAGTCGAGGATGTCCTCTTCCAGGCCAACCTCCAGGCTACCCTTGTCCTCTCTATGCTTGTCGGCGAGGTACCCGGAGAGGGCCAGGGTACAGAGGCGGCGACATCGATGGAGAAGGCCAGTAGTTGCATTGTCGGTCCATCGGCGACTCCATCATTGCCAAAGCGATCCCACCTCGACTAACATAAAAACCTTAGCTTAATTTTATATGTACATGATTGAATTATAGCTTAATTTGCTATGTACATGATTGAACTAGCTTAATTTGCTATGCACATGATTGAATAGTACCTTATTTACAAGTATTTTGCTAGTTCTAAATATGGCTTAACTAGATATGGTCTAGTTATATATAGAGTTAATTAGCTATGCTCGAGTTGTAAATTTAGCTTAATTATCACTATTAAAGTTTAAGATCTATGTATTGTAATTTTTTATGTTCATGATTGAACTTTAGCTAAATTATAACTATTTTAGTAAATTTTGTGGAGTAATTAGCTGTAATTTTCTATGTACATAATTGAATTGTAATTTCTTTATTTGGAGTAATTTGTTATGTTACAATCCTAAATGTACCTTAACTAGACCTATTCTAGTTATACAAAGAGTTAATTAGACATAATCATGTTATGAATTCAGCTTAACTATCACTATTAAAGTTTTAGATCTATTTACTGTAATTTGATAGAGATTTCTATTTTTGTGCCCTTGGTTCGTTAGTTATACTCATTTTTCCGCAGCCGCTTAACTTTTCCTCACTTTTGACCTTATCCTTCTCCGAAACATTCACACGGTCTAAAACTCGTTGTCCATCAGCCTTGCCGTTGTCTGCTGATAAGTGGGGCCGCATTTAGTCGGGTCTCGTAGTGGGCCCTTGCCGTTATGTGCTGACAAGTGGGGCCACGTTATGTCGGGTCCCGTAGTGGATCCTTGCCATTACGTGCTGACAAGGGGCCGCATTCAGTCGGGTCCCATAGTGTATACCTCTCCACTTATCCAGATCATCATGGGACCATAACTTATCCACGTGGGTACCGGACCCACAGCTTACCTAGGTTGGCGTTACAACATGGGACCCCAAGCCAGCCCCACGCCTATGTCGTTTCCTCCCCTTTCTTCTTCTTCTCCGGTGATGGCGGCCCTTTTTCTAGCTTCACTTCGGCCTCCCGTTCGTCCTTGCCACAGTATGGTGTCGTCCCGTTGACTTGTATGAAGGATGAAAATGGCAAGTGCAAGAAAGGTTAGGTCTCGCACCAAATTATTCCAATTAGATGGGGGCGCTTGTTGTGGACAATCAATTGGTGCAACTCGGGAGCTCAATTAGGCGCGCACTTGCTGTGGAGAATGTGGCCGACATAGGAGCCATTCCGATGGTTTAATTTGTTTATCGAGTTAATTTCTCAGTTGAAATCAAGTGAATCTATGAGGTAAAAGTCAAACTTTGAGATTTAGGGAGATAGAAGTATAAGAAATAAGAAAATGACACAACTCTTGAACACTTTCAAATTAAAAAAATATACAACTCTTAATGTAAAAGAGTGTTTATAATTGACACAACTCTTGAACACTTTCAAATTACAATTTGGACATCATAATGTTGTCCTAAGAAAATCTTAAGAGTTTACCATTTTTAGAGCGTGAAATGTGATCCGTAAACTAAAATCTTTATGCCTCGTGCATATATGAAAATTATACACCTTTGAACACTGTGAAATCGAACTTAGGACATGATAATGTTGTGCTAAGAAAATCTTGAGAGTCATTTTTATAGAGTGAAATATTACGCACAAACTTGGATATAGAAAATTATACACCTTTGAATATTGTGAAATCACACTTAATACGTGATAATGATGTTCTACCAAAATCTTGAGAGATTATCAATTTCATAGAGTGAAATGTAATGTATAAATTTGCATATACGAAAAATATACACATTTGAACTCTTTAAAATTACACTTAGTTCATGATAATGTTGTGCTAAGAAAATCTTGATCATTTCTCATTTTCATAGAGAGGAATATAATGCATAAACTTGCGTATATCAAAATTATACATCTTTGAACACTGTGAAATCACACTTCATACGTGATAATGATGTGCTAACAAAATCTTGAGAGATTATCATTTTCATAGAGTGATATGTAATGCATAAACTTGCATATACGAAAATTATACACCTTTGAACTCTTTAAAATCGCACTTAATATGTTATAATGTTGTGCTAACAAAATTTTGAGAGATTATTTTAGGGGTTCGTAGCATGGAAAACAAAAAATTTCTACCACATGCAAACAAACAAGCCAAGATCTATCTACTAGATTGTAGCAACGAGTCGATAGAGGAACTCACCCTCGAAGATTCCAAAGCGGTTAACGAGAGCGGATTCTCGTGGGTGATGTAGTCGTACTCTTGCCGATCTCAAGATCATGTAGACGATCCTTCCGGCGCTGCGTTCCGGCAGCGCTTCCGCAATCGGTCACACGTTCGGTACTCGATGAAGACCTTCCTCTCCCTTGTTCCAGCAGGCAGCTGAGGTTGTAGCACTCTCCTCGCGATTCCGGCAGCACGACGGCGTGGTACAGGAAGTAGAGGGAAGATCTCGCAGGGCTTCTCCTTAAGCCGGAGCGAGTATGGTGGACTATGAGAGAGGCCTTGGCGATCTAGGGTTTAGAGGCACCAAGGAGAGAGGGCTAGGCCGGCGGCTAGGGCTTGGGGAGAGCCCCAAGTCGGCGGCTAGGGCAAACCCTAGGGCGGCGGCGGCTGCAGGAGGCCGGCGGCTAGGGTTAGGGTTTTGGTGGAGAGAGGTGTAGGCTAGAGGGGGCACCCCTGCCCCTTCTTTTATAGGTGGGAGGGCGCCGGCCAGGGGGAGGGAGTCCTCCCCCAAGTCGGCCTCCTTGCCCGGCGGGTGGAGGGAGAGGAACTCCTCCCCAAGTAGGTTTCCTACTCTCCCTCCACCAAGCAAAACTGCCATTTCACTTTTCAAATTGGCGTTTGACTTTTCAAACTAGGATTTGATTTATCCCTTTATTTTGCTCAGCCATGATACCTAGTACATGATGCAACCATTCCACATTGTTATGACACATTCATGTACCCTTCCCCTCCGGAGTGTTGGACCTTCCGGACCCTTCTAGAACATTCCTGGTGAAAACACCGGAATCATTCCCCAACTCCGAAACAGGACTTTCCTTATATGAATCTTATTATCCGAACCATTCCCCATCTCCTCGTGATATCCCGGATCCCATCCGAGACTCCGAACAACATTCGGTCTCTTACTCATCATTCCATAACTACTCAACAACATCGAATCCTTAAGTGTGTCTCCCTACGGTTCGTGAATTGTGCGAACATGATCGAGACACTTCTCCGAACAAAAACCAATAGAGGAATCTGGAAATTCATATGGCTCCCACATATTTCTACGATTACTTTGCGATCGAATGAACCACTTACATACACTACCAATTTCCCTTTGTCTCCCGATAGTTTACTTATCCGAGATTTTGATCATCGATATCTCGGCATACCTAGTTCAACCTCGTTACCGATAAGTACTCTTTTCTCGTTCCCGTGGTATGTGATCCAGTCACATGCTTGCAAGCTAATTGGATGACATTCCATCGAGAGAGCCCAGAGTATATCTATCCGTCATATGGATGGACAAATCCCACTCTTGATTCATGTGTCTCAACCCATACTTTCTGAACACTCAATGCCACCTTTATAGCCACCCAGTTACGGTGTGGTGTTTGATGTCATCAAAGCATCCTTCCGGTGATGGTGATAAGCATTATCTCATGGTCGAAGGAATTAGGTTACTATGTATTAGAAAGCATATAGCAATTGAACTATTAAAATGACTTGATCTTTATGCTACGCTTATCTATAGGAGTATGTACATCATACCATTCTCCTAATGATATGATCTTGTTGTTAATAACATCTCAATGTTCATGATAGGGAAACCACAATCATCTATTAACTAACAAGCTAATATTATGAAGAGGCTTTACTAGGAACTCTAATTTAGTTTACAAATCACACAAGTATTAATGTTTCCTGGTTAATACTGTTATAGCATGAATGTAAACATTTATCATAAACACAAAGATATAATAATAACTACATTTATTATTGCCTCTAGGGCATATCTCCAACAGTCTCCCACTTGCACTAGATTCAACTAATCTAGATTACATGGTAATATACCGAACACCCATGGCAGTTTGGTGTTGGTCATGTTTTGCCCTCGGGAGAGGTTTAGTCAACGGATCCACCACATTCAGATATGTGTGTACTTTGCAAATCTTTATGTCACCATCTTGGACATGTTCTCGAATAGCGTAAAAAACGTAGCTTGATGCGCTTCATCTTCATGTGTGACCTTGGTTCTTGCGCATTGGCTATGGCGCCCATGTTATCGCAGTAGATAGACATTGGGTCCAGCGCACTTGGAACCACACTGAGCTCTGTAATGAACTCCTTCATCCATATCGCTTCTTGTGAAGCCTCCGAAGCAGCTATGTATTCTGATTCAGTTGAAGATCTCGCCACAACGCTTTGCTTTGCACTCCTCCAGCTAACTGCTGCACCATTCAAAATAAATACGTATCCAGATTGAGATTTAGAATCGTCTGGATCGGTGTTCCAACTAGCATTGGTGTAACCATTAACAACGAGTTGTTCATCACCTCCATAATAAAGAACCATATCCTTAGTTCTTCTCAAGTACTTAAGGATGTTTTTGACCGCTGTCCAATGATCCACTCCTGGATCACTTTGATATCTGCTAGTCAATCTAACAGCATATGCAATGTCGGGTCTAGTACATAGCAAGGCATACATTAGAGATCCTATGACTAAGGCATAGGGAGTCTTACTCATCCTTTCTCTATCTTCTGCCGTTGCTGGACTTTTAGTTTTACTCAAGGTCGTATTGGGAAACATGGCCAAGAACCCTTTCTTGCTATCTTCCTTTCCAAACCTCTTTAGAACTTTGTCCAAATATGTACTTTGTGACAATGATATTAGGCATCTTGATCTATCTCTATAAATCTTTATGCCTAATATGTAAGCTGCTTCGCCAAGATCTTTCATTGAAAAACTATTATTCAAATATTCCTTGACACTATTAAGAAGGTCTACATCATTCCCAATCAACAATATGTCATCTACATATAGTATTAAGAATGCTACAGAGCTCCCCACTCACTTTCTTGTAAATACAAGCTTCTCCATAAGTTTGTATAAAACCAAAACTTTTGATAACTTTATCAAAACGTTGATTCCAACTTCGGGATGCTTGATTCAATCCATATATGGACCTTTGAAGTTTGCATACCTTGTTAGCATCTTTAGGATCGACAAAACCTTTGGGTTGCATCATATACAACTCTTCATCAATGTCTCCATTGAGGAACGCTGTTTTGACATCCATCTGCCATATTTCATAATCGTAATATGCAGCGATTGCTAACATAATCCTCACAGACTTTAGCTTTTATACTGGTGAGAAAGTCTCATCGTAGTCAACTCCTTGAATTTGTCGAAACCCTTTTGCGACAAGTCGAGCTTTATAGACAGTAACATTACCATCAGCATCTGTTTTCTTCTTGAAAATCCATTTGTTCTCGACAGCCTTTCGGCCATCCGGTAAGTCCACCAAAGTCCATACTTGGTTTTCGTACATGGATCCAATCTCGGATTTCATGGCTTCTTGCCATTTATTGGAATCTGGGCTCATCATTGCTTCCTCATATGTCTCAGGGTCATCGGTGTTGTTGTAGAGGTTCCAATCTTTAATAAGATAGAGCCCCCTGTGTTTACAATGCTAGTCCCTGGATCAATAGCTAGCATCCACAGTTAAGATGTAATATCAAGAAACAGAGGTCATAATATAACTTTATAACCAGGAATAACATAAGTTTATTACATCTTACATAGCTCATTTGGATATTACAATACATTGCAGCGGAATAACTATAAGCATGGGTCCTTCATCTTCAAAGTGCCACAGGCAGATGTTGGTTGTAGACTTTGTAATCCTAATCAATCAATCTTCACTAAAATCAATCAAACCTGCAACATTACAAGTTACAGCCACAAGGGTCAATACATTTGAATTGTATTGGCAAGTGATACTATGGTAGTATAGTGGAGTCTATCATCTATATGCATTTGGCTAAGTGGAGTTGAGGCTTGAATTGCTCAAAATAGATTTTTCCTTAACATTTGAAAACACCAAGTTTTTAACTTGACAAAATCATTTTTCTCACTCAAAGATTGAAGATCCTTTAACAAGGCATCTCTCAATCAAGGATTGAAGATTTCAAACAAACCTTGTTCAAACCACAAGTTTTAACTTAGAAATTTGAATGATGAGATTCTTGATTGCTTCCATGTCTTGATGCTCAAATTGTCCTTTACCAGGGACATGGCTAAGTACTTAGGTTTTACACTCTGCAGAGGTGGTGCACTTTCCCCACAAGACTTGGTTTCCCAAGACAAGATCTTTCAGAAGCCTTCCCTTAGACCAAAATGGACGCGTTCCAACCTATCAAACACTACCACCCTCTGTCCATATGGCTAAGTTCTTGCAACCTATATGATCATGGCAGATCCCATATTGCCAAGTGGTTGCACTTGAAGCTTCTCAACATTTGACATCTCAAATCTCTTTGTTCCTGGGTGGCCATCCACAAGTGAGATACACAAGGTAAACCACAAACATGGGCCTTGTGAACCACTCAACCAAAAACCACCAAGCAATTACCATTCCACCCAGGTGATTCATTGACTTAGTTGTTTTATTAAACAAAACATAAGTCTTCAGACTTAGAATATTTTTCCATAGTATGAATATATATATTCCACCCATGTTTTCTATTAGCTAGGCTAAGCTTGGTAGTAATAGGAATCTTAACTTAGGAAAATCCTACTAAGGATTCATCTACTAGGTTTTCCTATAGCAAGGTTTATACTTAGCAAAATCCATGCAAGTTTTACTTAGAGAAAAATCACTAATGCATAGAGAAAGTAATGGGATAGAAAGTATGAAGCATCACTTGCCTTTTTGGTAGAGTATGGGTTCACTCCTTGTCCTTGCAACAATCACACTCTTCAAGTCACTACAAATCAACCAAGCAAGGCACATACTCAATCTACCAATCAAGCAAAACAACACACATAAAATAACAAAGTCAAAGTAATGCATGCAAGCATGCCAAGCTTTGTTTTGTTTGAAAAGTGGTTCCTAATGGGTCATAAACATTTGAAAGCACCTAATGGTCATTTTGTAAAGTGGCAAAGTCATTTGCAAAAGGTTTCATTTTATAAACCATTTTCAAAAAAAAGTGTCATTTTATGTGGTGTAGAAATATTTCTACTAAGGCATTAATCCATAGGGTTCACCAAATATGTTTTCAAACCATAAAACTTGGTATTTGGGGCCAGAGAGTTTAAAACAAAACATTTCTCAAAAGTTTTCCTTCAAAACCATTTTTAATAAATGAACCACATTTCTATTTGACTAGAAATGGTTTTAAATCAAAGAATCATTATTTTATTTCACCAAATACATTTTTGAGTCTACAAAGTGTTTCCTAGGGTCAGTAGGTTTGGTCCAAAACATTTTCCCAAAGTTTTCTTTATAAAAGTATTTTCATAACCAAAATCTTTATTTCCATTTGGCTAGAAATGGGCTAAATCAATTAACTTATCCTAAATTTTACCAAATTCATTTTTAATTCCATGGGTTGGTTCCTAGGGTCAGTAAGTTCACCAGAAACCATTTTGCCAAGGTTTCAAACTCAAAAACATTTTTGAATTATTTTTCTAGTCTTAACAAGAATTCAAAAGTTTTTGCAAAAACCAACAAGTTAACAGATACTATTTACTAAACTAAGGGCATGGTTGGCTAGGGTTTGTTCTCCTGAATCCAACGACATAAAATTTGTAATTTTTGGACGTGTGGATCAAAAGTTACAGAGGTTTGAAAATTGCATATCAATCTGATTTCAAATTCTGTTTTAAAACAAATCCACAGACACGTGTCCTATCCCTATTCGCTGATACCGCTTCGGTTGGATCAAGCACCGAGAGGCGTTGGATCAAGCTGGATCATGTGGCGTAGGTAGCGTACCTCTTCGGCGTTAAGTGAAACTATCGTATCCGTCAGATCGTCATCTAACGGCCATCGTCACCCTGACCAAGTTCTGGCGGCGCTCGACGGCTGCGCGCGGCGGCGGCGCTCTGGAGGCGAGGTTGCCGGCGATACAGGAAGCTAGGGAAGGTAGGGAGATGCTCACAGTGATCGCCGTGGAATGCTGGTGCTCAACGTGGTCGTGATAGTCCAAGGGGCGCACGGTGTTGTCAGGGATTGCTCGCCGGAGTTGTTGCGAACGGCGGGTGCCTCTGGAGGTTGTCGTGGACAGAGTTGCAGGTCGCGCCGAGACAAATGGAAGGTAGCATTAGGTGCGTATGAGCATGGGGAGTAAGGGAGTGTCAATGAGAGGGTTTGGGGCGGTTTGGTTTACCAGGGAGGTTTCGCCGGAGTAGACGCGCCGTCGGTGGTGCTCAATCGGGCTTGTTGTCGGCGTTCTAGAGCATGCGCGGATGAGTGGTTGGTGCTGGGAGATGCGTAGGGAGATGGGGATCACGCTCGGGTGGTCGAGGGGCAGTGGGGCGATTCATGCTCGCCGGAATCGGTCGAGAACCTCGTCGGAGACGGCGGCAGTGCAGAAGGAATTTGCGACAGCCTGGTGGCTCTCGAGGCGTGGTGTTTGGGGGGAATGGAAGAGAAGGAAGAGGGGATTTATCACGCGTGATCACTGCGAGGTTTAATCGCGGCGTTAAGGTGAATTGACGACGCGAAATTACTGCCAGAAACGGGGAAGAACGGGTCGCAGCGGTGGAGACGATGAACATGAGAGGGTGGGGTCCGCTTGGCAGTGAAAGAAAGGGAGTGGAGGTGGGGGCCAGAGTTCAGTGACTGTGCGGGTGTGCATTTTGGGTAGGAAACGCTTCGCGCGTGGGGGGAGAGGTGGGCTGGGTTGGGCTGAGTTGGGCCATTTTGTTGGGTTGGGTCTGTTTTCATATTTTTTTCTTCCTGTTGGCTTTTTCTTTTTCCAAATCAAATTCTATTTTGAAAATCAAAAAAACATTCATACATTCAAACAATTCAAACATTCAACATTCTTTGCACTTGAATTTGGTTCTGTTTAACAACATAAACCAGATCCCAAAATAAAATAATATTTTTATTTTTAGAGTCCATTTATAATTAAATAAAATGGACACTAGTTAATTGTGGAGCCCTGCAAAAACCACTACTAGAAAATCGCGTTGTTTTTGTGCATTGCATCATCATGACTGCATGCTCATGTCATCATGCCACCTTGCATTTGAGCATCGTCATCATCATGCATGGTTTTGTCTAAAACTATTTCGAAAAGTCTTTTATTGTTTTCTAAATACCCCGTCTTTATTTCAAATTAAAACCCCGGTCTTTTTTAGATCTCTAGTTTGTCTAAAAACTATTTGCAAATATCTTTTAAAATAAAATTTAAATAAAAATGTTTTGTCCAGGGAGGCAGTCCAGCCGGTCAGACCAGAGGCCCAACTGGCCAAACCGCCTACCACCCGGCCCAAAGAAACCCTAGCTAAACCTGCCTAAAAACCCTAACCTGACCTACACCTAGTCCCATCCCTGCCGCTTCCACACCCCACCAGCACCCACCGCCGCCACCCTGGCACCCCTCCACCTCACTCCATCCTCTCCCATCACGCCACCTCACCAACCCACACCCCTAACCCTATCACCACATGCCACACACGCACCCACCCATGCCTCCACCCCATTACCTCCCGTCTGGCACCACACCCACACGACCCAGACCGAGTCCACCCTCCCGTTGCTTCCAACCCTCGCTCACCCTATGGCCCACCCCGCGGACCCACTCCCTCTCTCTCCCTCGTGAACCACCTCACCCGCTCGCCTCACCCCGCCGCCTCCCTCTGCTAGCGAGCGCCTTCCCCTCCCTGTCGCACCACCGCCCTCCCCCTGTGTCACCGGCCCTCCCCCGCCTCTCCAAGCTGCATCGTGCGCCGCCCGGGGCCCCTCTCCTCTTCCCCACGCGAGCTGCCTCTCCCTGGTCGCCCTGGCCGCCGCTCGAGCCGGCCGCCGTTCGACCTCCTCCGGCCGCCCCGCCTCAGCTCACCGGAGGCCGCCTCCACCGTCGCTGCTGGCCGACCCCGCCGCAGTTCCTCTCGATCCGAGCTCCGGCTGCCGTCCGGGTTCCCCTCCATGCCCCTGCGACCCCCGACCTCCCCGGCCCTGAGCCGCGTCACCGCCGGTCGCGCTCGCCGCCCAGGGCTGCACGACCGCCTCCACCTTCCAGAGCATGGCCGACATCCCCCATCTCCCGCGTCGCCTTGCCACCAGCGAGCCCGCGAGCCACCTCCCCGAGTCTGTCCTGCGCACGCGCAAGCACTGCTGCCGTCACCGCCAGGTCCCGCGCGAGCGCAGCTGCACCCTGGCTCCGCCCCTGCGCCTCCCTATCGGAGCTCGCCCAACCATGTTCCTCTCCAGGCACCGTCGGCCCTGCGCGTCCTTGCAGACGCCTGCCGCTTGCTCGAGTCTGGCCACCGCTGTCCGCGCGCGAAAGTGCTCAACTGTTTCTGTTTCTGGTGTTTTCCATTTACGCATGATGCTCACCACATGTTTGATGGAAATCCCGCAAGATCTCGGGTAGATACACGCTAAGATGTTGACAAGATCGTCCGGAGACCCAAGTACCAGGAAAACCGATGTCGACGACGTCGCACGCCAAGTTCTTCTTCCCGAACGCCAAGACCGACCTGATACGACGACCCGACAAGACCTTCGTGACGACAAGATCGGCACCGACCAGGGCAAATCCAATGCGCCCCGACGCCAAGCCAAGTCCTTCTTCCCGGATGCGACAAGATCTACTTCCGTTATCCGAGACCGATCCTGTCGAGCCGTTTTCGCCCCTGTCGAACCCCTCAGAGCCCAAGTTCGCCGAACCCTAATGTGTGAACCTTTCCCGAGCCCCTATTTTATAAATGCTAGATATAAAACTGTCGCATATTAATTTGTTCATGCATGCATACTTGTCTGTGGTTTGGGGGCATTACGCCGATTCATCTCATAATTAAATATGGAGTCCATCTGCGGGATATCGTTGTCTAATTCTGGACTCCATTTAAATTGGTGTAGCGAACCGATGCCATGTTTCGCCCTGTTAATCCAACACTTAATTTGCGGGGTAGATAAATAACTCGAACCTAATAATTAATTGTCGGGACCTCGATTCCGCTTAATATTGCCTAATTGCACCGCATCTGCATCATACCATAATCATGCCGGATCTTTTGCCATAGTATTAATTATTGCATCCGGTGTTTCTTCTAGTGCTTTGCTTCTTCGCGGATTAGGCCGTTGAGTTGATGCGAGTGTCGACCCGATCTTCGGATGAATCTTCGGCAGTGTTTCCCAGGCGAGCATCTCCCCCTTTCTACCTATCTTACTTTTATAGTATTTATTCCCTCCTGTTGATCTATTGCTATCTGTGTTGCGATGCTCTAGTTTTCGGGCCCGTGATATCCCTTGCAGCCTTATATTGCCTTGGACACATCCTATTACCTGTTGTTTGGTAGATAGTTGGACTTGCGTGTCGTAGTCGCTTGCTCAAGTGTTGTTGCGTGTCGTCAAGTACCACAGTTGTTGGAGTATTGCCGCATGTTTAACGTTGGAGATGATCATGGCTTTAATTATTGTTTAATAACTAAAATTGAAAGTAGGTAAATGCAGAGGCACAGGTGGGAAATAGATGTTATTTGGTTGTTAACCGTCCACTTGTGTCCCGTAGGACCCCGAGTTCTTGACACCTGTTCCGAGATCGAGCGCGCTAACCACAGGTGGGGTGTATGGGCACCCCCATCGATTAGTACCTGATTTCAAAGTATTGTACCGGGGGCCACAAGTAGTTTGGGGCTTTATTACTATCCTGTACTTATGCCATGCTTTACTTCTTAATTTAAAATTGTGCGAAGTACTGCACCTGTACTGTTTTGGAAGCGGAGTGTTTTCGCGGTATCGACAAGCCCAGTCACATTTTCGGGTTCCCAGTCGTTTACAGCCACTGACGCAAACCCTGAGTCCGTCTCGGAGACCGGCCAACTTCGTTGCGGGTATCTTAGTGGGGTGGCCCCCATGTACTTGCTTTGGGTCTGGGAAACGTCATGACTTAGGCCCCGTCGACATACCGATGGGTGTATGTTAACTGATCTGGCAAAAAGGGTCGAAGTGCGTGTGGATACTTTGGTGCACCCCTGCAGGGTTAAATCTTTTCGAAAAGCCGTGTCCGCGGTTATGGACGACTTGGAGCACAGTTCTCGATCATAGACAACAATAACTAAAGTTTACTGTTATAATTTGACTTGTATCCGATATGACTAGTAATCAGCTCCACTACAACGGAATGGCTAAATAAAAGTGCCAACAACTGCTAGGTTTGGGGATATCTCATGCTAATTGTATCTGACTAGTAAGTGTTGCAACTACAACGGAATGGTTAACTAAAACTGCCCACTGCTTATTATATCAAGATAACTATCTATACCTGACTAGTAATTGCTGCAACGATAACTGAATAAATAAAACTGCCAACTGTGTGAGTTCCTCAGTTGACTTCCTCGTTTGGTCTCGAGGGGGAAATACCAGGATGGGTATGTTTGGTGGTAGCATCAGGTTGGTTCCTAATAGGTCTTTCTTACCCCTCTCTGATAGCCGCTAGATGTACCGAGTCTCTATAGGTTGTTTAGTGCATGCTGCGCTGCCGCTCAGTCCACCATACCTATGTAGGCGAGGACCGCCGAATTCTAGCCTCGCCGTGTACTGGCCTCAGTACTGACCGCTCCTCTTTTTCCTTTGCCCTTTGTCGGCACCCCTTTTGTTTAAGCTGGTTTTGAGATCGACGTCGTTAGCAGGGTTACCCTTCCGGCTTGGCCTGGGCAGGGTTATGGACGCCATTGGTTATTCTTCAGGGCTCTTAGCTCAATTTGCATCTTGTCCGTACTCGGACGCTGTATTGTTTTCGAGTTGATCTGGATCTTTGTATTGTATATCTGTATTCTTGACTCATTGAGTCGCCGTTGTATATATCTGTTCTGTGGGTTCCATCGTGGACTATTGTGTAATGATATTACTTCGTTTTCCACCCGCACGAAAGTGCCTGGTGGGCACCTTTGAATCGTTTCTATGCGGGTTTGGCGGGTTTCGCTAAAACTTGCATAGGGCCGATTCTGAGGGTGTTACATTAATAAATTAAATGGGTTTTAATTTATTAAAAAACTCCATTTGAAATCCAAATATTTTCAAAACCAAATCAGTAGGTTTTATTTGAAAATAAAGGATATTTGGAAAACTTGTTTAAAACAAAATAACCATCTTTATTTTAGGATCCATTTAATAATTAAATAAAATGGACCTTAGTTATTAAATCAAATAGGATTTGTTTTATTAAAATATTTATTTTGAAATCTAAAATAAAACCAAAACACTTCAGTAGATTTTAATTAAGAAAATAAAATACTTTAGAAAACTTACTTAAAATAAATAAATAAGTTTTAGTGTTTTATTTAAAATGGGTAAAGCCTTTACTTTCATAAAATTTGGATATTAAATCCTTATTATTTTATTTAAATAAACCTTTACTATTTTTATCAAAACAAAACATTTTATTTCAAAACATTGGCCAAGGTTTAATTTGGCTTTTCAAAATAATCTTTATTTATAAAACCACCTTCTCTTTTGAAAACCAAATCCTTTTATTTAAAAGATCCAAATAGTAATTCCAAAATATTTTAATTTCCTTTAATAAATGTTTATCTTTATGAATCCCTTTTGGATTTATTTGATTCCAATTGGTTTGAAGTTCCAATTAAATTCAAAAAGTTTCTTCTGGTCCTGAAAATCAAACAAAGTTTTATTTTATTAATTTATTTTCACATTACAAGATTTGGAAAATCTTGGGATGTGACAGGCTACCACCCTTAAAATAAATCACGTCCCGAGATTTGGGGAGGCTAGGGGTTACAAGTAGGCTCAAGGCATCTAGGGTACTACCACCCTTAAAAATTTTTAAACAAAAATTACATCTTGTCCTTCTTGGGATCCTGGGAAAACTTCTCTAAGCAAACTTTTGCATTGTGCCCTTGGTTTCCATACTTGACTCATGGGCCAAGGTTGAGATCCTTCATAGACTTGTTTAACTTGTTCTTCATCTTTTCTGGACAATTGCTTGCATAGTGGCCTAGTTCCTTGCATTTGAAACACATCACTTGGATGATATCTTTCTTTTCCTTTGGTATCATTGCCTCTTGTTTGTTTCTTTGGTTCTTCTTCTTCTCTGGGCATTCATTGGCATTGTGTCCCATGTCTTTACATTTATGACATTGCACATGGCTTTTGTCCTTCTTTTGCTTCTTGGGTTTCTCCAAAGCTAGGAGTTCTTCTAGTTCATGTTCTTCATAGGTGGGAGATCTTTCTCTCTTATTGGGGCATTGTTCTTCATGCTCCTTGGATGCATGATCCTTGTATCCACAAGTATTACTAGCTTGGGTTCCTTCTAGAATAGCATCTTTGTCATCCTTGTTGTCCATAGCTCTTTGGGAAAAGTTTTCTCCCATGTTGATCATTTGAGTAACCAATCCTTGCAACAATTGGGATTGAAGTTTCAAAATCCTTTGTATGGCTGGGTCTAGTCCATTGTCGTTGGCTAAAAGCTGAGTTGTCTCTTGGCTCAACTGGTTTTGGGTTGCTATAATGTCTCTCATGTTGTCCTTTTGGTTGTTGCTGTTGTCATCCACCTTGATGTTGGAGTCTCTTGGAGTAGTCATCTGTTTGGGTTGAAGGGAGATTAGAATAGGCAAGATATTTCTAAGGAAATATTTCTAGTCACACACATCACAATTCACACAAACAATGTGCAAGCATTCACAAACAACTTTTCACTCAAACAACAAAGTTCAAGCACATTTTTAGGCAACAAAATATTTTTGTTACACCACATAAGTTGGTGTGTTTGACTTAACTAAATATGGTGGTCCATCTATATGGTTCACTTGTGATCTTTCTATCCTTCTTGGTTGATTCTTCTTTGCATGAGATCATGGTTTTCTTGAGAAAAACTCTTGGTCACAATACTTCAAATGATGTAGGCTCCTTCTAACTTTTGCATTCCCTCAGTCTCTAAATCTTGAGCAAGATTTCCTTGTCTCACTTGTGGTCCTTGGTGATATCCAAGTTGGAAGTCCTTGGGGAATATGCTAAAGATGTTGAAGTCATTAGAGTTGAAGAAGTTGAAGTCATTAGAGTTGAAGAAGTTGAAGTCATTAGAGTTGAAGACGTTGAAGAAGTCCTTTGCACATGGTGTAGTCTTTGGCCATGGGGTTGGTTTTTCCACCAAGTTGAAAATAGAAGAGAAGTAGAGTTGAAACCAAAATGTTTGAGGAAAGAGTTTACAAGTGTTTTTGTAAATAAGTTTTTGGATCAAATTATAACTCCTATTTTTCTAAGGGTTTTTGTCCAATCCTAGGGTTTACAAATCCTACAGGCAACACAATGCTCTGATACCATCTGTAGAGGTTCCAATCTTTAATAAGATAGATCCCCCTGTGTTTACAATGCTAGTCCCTGGATCAATAGCTAGCATCCACAGTTAAGATGTAATATCAAGAAACAGAGGTCATAATAAAACTTTATAACCAGGAATAACATAAGTTTATTACATCTTACATAGCTCATTTGGCTATTACAATACATTGCAGCGGAATAACTATAAGCATGGGTCCTTCATCTTCAAAGTGCCACATGCAGATGTTGGTTGTAGACTTTGTAATCCTAATCAATCAATCTTCACTAAAATCAATTAAACCTGCAACATTACAAGTTACAGCCACAAGGGTCAATACATTTGAATTGTATTGGCAAGTGATACTATGGTAGTATAGTGGAGTCTATCATCTATATGCATTTGGCTAAGTGGAGTTGAGGCTTGCATTGCTCAAAATAGATTTTTCCTTAACATTTGAAAACACTAAGTTTTTAACTTGACAAAATCATTTTTCTCAATCAAAGATTGAAGATCCTTTAACAAGGCATCTCTCAATCAAAGATTGAAGATTTCAAACAACCCTTATTCAAACCACAAGTTTTAACTTAGAAATTTGAATGATGAGATTCTTGATTGCTTCCATGTCTTGATGCTCAAATTGTCCTTTACCAGGGACATGGCTAAGTACTTAGGTTTTACACTCTGCAGAGGTGGTGCACTTTCCCCACAAGACTTGGTTTCCCAAGACAAGATCTTTCAGAAGCCTTCCCTTAGACCAAAATGGACGCGTTCCAACCTATCAAACACTACCACCCTCTGTCCATATGGCTAAGTTCTTGCAACCTATATGATCATGGCAGAGCCCATATTGCCAAGTGGTTGCACTTGAAGCTTCTCAACATTTGACATCTCAAATCTCTTTGTTCCTGGGTGGCCATCCACAAGTGAGATACACAAGGTAAACCATAAACATGGGCCTTGTGAACCACTCAACCAAAAACCACCAAGCAATTACCATTCCACCCAGGTGATTCATTGACTTAGTTGTTTTATTAAACAAAACATAAGTCTTCAGACTTAGAATATTTTTCCATAGTATGAATATATATATTCCACCCATGTTTTCTATTAGCTAGGCTAAGCTTGGTAGTAGTAGGAATCTTAACTTAGGAAAATCCTACTAAGGATTCATCTACTAGGTTTTCCTATAGCAAGGTTTATACTTAGCAAAATCCATGCAAGTTTTACTTAGAGAAAAATCACTAATGCATAGAGAAAGTAATGGGATAGAAAGTATGAAGCATCACTTGCCTTTTTGGTAGAGTATGGGTTCACTCCTTGTCCTTGCAACAATCACACTCTTCAAGTCACTACAAATCAACCAAGCAAGGCACATACTCAATCTACCAATCAAGCAAAACAACACACATAAAATAACAAAGTCAAAGTAATGCATGCAAGCATGCCAAGCTTTGTTTTGTTTGAAAAGTGGTTCCTAATGGGTCATAAACATTTGAAAGCACCTAATGGTCATTTTGTAAAGTGGCAAAGTCATTTGCAAAAGGTTTCATTTTATAAACCATTTTCAAAACAAAGTGTCATTTTATGTGGTGTAGAAATATTTCTACTAAGGCATTAATCCATAGGGTTCACCAAATATGTTTTCAAACCATAAAACTTGGTGTTTGGGGTCAGAGAGTTTAAAACAAAACATTTCTCAAAAGTTTTCCTTCAAAACCATTTTTAATAAATGAACCACATTTCTATTTGACTAGAAATGGTTTTAAATCAAAGAATCATTATTTTATTTCACCAAATACATTTTTGAGTCCACAAAGTGTTTCCTAGGGTCAGTAGGTTTGGTCCAAAACATTTTCCCAAAGTTTTCTTTATAAAAGTATTTTCATAACCAAAATCTTTATTTCCATTTGGCTAGAAATGGGCTAAATCAATTAACTTATCCTAAATTTTACCAAATTCATTTTTAATTCCATGGGTTGGTTCCTAGGGTCAGTAAGTTCACCAGAAACCATTTTGCCAAGGTTTCAAACTCAAAAACATTTTTGAATTATTTTTCTAGTCTTAACAAGAATTCAAAAGTTTCTGCAAAAACCAACAAGTTAACATATACTATTTACTAAACTAAGGGCATGGTTGGCTAGGGTTTGTTCTCCTGAATCCAACGACATAAGATTTGTAATTTTTGGACGTGTGGATCAAAAGTTACAGTGGTTTGAAAATTGCATATCAATCTGATTTCAAATTCTGTTTTAAAACAAATCCACAGACACGTGTCCTATCCCTATTCGCTGATACCGCTTCGGTTGGATCAAGCACCGAGAGGCGTTGGATCAAGCTGGATCATGTGGCGTAGGTAGCGTACCTCTTCGGCGTTAAGTGAAACTATCGTATCCGTCAGATCGTCATCTAACGGCCATCGTCACCCTGACCAAGTTCTGGCGGCGCTCGACGGCTGCGCGCGGCGGCGGCGCTCTGGCGGCGAGGTTGCCGGCGATACAGGAAGCTAGGTAAGGTAGGGAGATGCTCACAGTGATCGCCGTGGAATGCTGGTGCTCAACGTGGTCGTGATAGTCCAAGGGGCGCACGGTGCTGTCAGGGATTGCTCGTCGGAGTTGTTGCGAACGGCGGGTGCCTCTGGAGGTTGTCGTGGATAGAGTTGCAGGTCGCGCCGAGACAAATGGAAGGTAGCATTAGGTGCGTATGAGCATGGGGAGTAAGGGAATGTCAATGAGAGGGTTTGGGGCGGTTTGGTTTACCAGGGAGGTTTCTCCGGAGTAGACGCGCCGTCGGTGGTGCTCAGTCGGGCTTGTTGTCGGTGTTCTAGAGCACGCGCGGACGAGTGGTTGGTGCTGGGAGATGCGTAGGGAGATGGGGATCACGCTCGGGTGGTCGAGGGGCAGTGGGGCGATTCGTGCTCGCCGGAATCGGTCGAGAACCTCGTCGGAGACGGCAGCAGTGCAGAAGGAATTTGCGACAGCCTGGTGGCTCTCGAGGCGTGGTGTTTGGGGGGAATGGAAGAGGAGGAAGAGGGGATTTATCACGCGTGATCACTGCGAGGTTTAATCGCAGCATTAAGGTGAATTGACGACGCGAAATTACTGCCAGAAACGGGGAAGAACGGGTCGCAGTGGTGGAGACGATGAACAGGAGAGGGTGGGGTCCGCTTGGCAGTGAAAGAAAGGGAGTGGAGGTGGGGGCCAGAGTTCAGTGACTGTGCGGGTGTGCGTTTTGGGTAGGAAACGCTTCGCGCGTGGGGGGAGAGGTGGGCTGGGTTGGGCTGAGTTGGGCCATTTTTTTGGGCTGGGTCTGTTTTCATATTTTTTTCTTCCTGTTGGCTTTTTCTTTTTCCAAATCAAATTCTGTTTTGAAAATCAAACAAACATTCATACATTCAAACAATTCAAACATTCAACATTCTTTGCACTTGAATTTGGTTCTGTTTAACAACATAAACCAAATCCCAAAATAAAATAATATTTTTATTTTTAGAGTCCATTTATAATTAAATAAAATGGACACTAGTTAATAAATTAAATGGGTTTTAATTTATTAAAAAACTCCATTTGAAATCCAAATATTTTCAAAACCAAATCAGTAGGTTTTATTTGAAAATAAAGGATATTTGGAAAACTTGTTTAAAACAAAATAACCATCTTTATTTTAGGATCCATTTAATAATTAAATAAAATGGACCTTAGTTATTAAATCAAATAGGATTTGTTTTATTAAAATATTTATTTTGAAATCTAAAATAAAACCAAAACACTTCAGTAGATTTTAATTAAGAAAATAAAATACTTTAGAAAACTTATTTAAAATAAATAAATAAGTTTTAGTGTTTTATTTAAAATGGGTAAAGCCTTTACTATAATAAAATTTGGATATTAAATCCTTATTATTTTATTTAAATAAACCTTTACTATTTTTATCAAAATAAAACATTTTATTTCAAAACATTGGCCAAGGTTTAATTTGGCTTTTCAAAATAATCTTTATTTATAAAACCACCTTTTCTTTTGAAAACCAAATCCTTTTATTTAAAAGATCCAAATAGTAATTCCAAAATATTTTAATTTCCCTTAATAAATGTTTATCTTTATGAATCCCTTTTGGATTTATTTGATTCCAATTGGTTTGAAGTTCCAATTAAATTCAAAAAGTTTCTTCTGGTCCTGAAAATCAAACAAAGTTTTATTTTGTTAATTTATTTTCACATTACAAGATTTGGAAAATCTTGGGATGTGACAGTTGTCCACCAACATGACACTCATAACGGGATCATACCAATCAGGAGTGGTACTATTTCTCGTTGACATGCGAGGCTCTGTAGCAACTTCAACCGAAGTTTCATGATCATCATCATTAGCTTCCTCTCTTATTGGTGAAGGCACCAAAGGAACTTCTTCTGGTGCTGCGCTACTCGCAAGTTCGAGAGAAGGTTCGACAACCTTGTCGAGTTCTACTTTCCTTCCAGTCACTTCTTTCGAGAGAAATTCTTTCTCTAGAAACGATCCATTCTTGGCAACGAAGATTTTTCCCTCGGATCTATGATAGAAGGTATACCCGATAGTTTCCTTCGGGTATCCTATGAAGACGCATTTTTCTGCTTTGGGTTCAAGTTTGTCCGGCTGTAACTTCTTTACATAAGCTTCGCAACCCCAAAATTTAAGGAACGACAATTTAAGTTTCTTCCCAAACCATAGTTCATACGGTGTCGTTTCAACGGATTTAGATGGTGCCCTATTTAAAGTGAATGCGGCTGTTTCTAATGCATAACCCCAAAACGATAGCGGTAAATCTGTAAGTGACATCATAGAACGAACCATATCTAAGAGAGTTCGATTACGACGTTCGGGCACACCATTACGCTGTGGTGTTCCCGGCGGTGTCAATTGTGAAAGTATTCCGCATTTCTTCAAATGCTCGCCAAACTCGTAACTTATATATTCACCTCCACAATCAGAACGTAGAAATTTAATCTTCTTGTTACGTTGATTTTCTACCTCACTTTGAAATTCCTTAAACTTCTCGAAAGTTTCGGACTTATGTTTCATGAAATAGATATACCCATATCTACTCAAGTCATCCGTGAAGGTAAGAACATAACGATAACCACCGCGCGATGCTACACTCATTGGTCCACACACATCGATATATATGATTTCCAATAAGTCTGTAGCTCGCTCCATCATACCAGAAAATGGAGTCTTAGTCATTTTACCCATCAGACATGCTTCGCATATTTCAAGTGATTCGAAATCAAGTGATTCAAGAAGTCCATCGGAATGGAGTTTCTTCATACGCTTCACTCCGATATGACCAAGACGACAGTGCCACATATAGGTCGAGTTATCGCTCAATTTCAAACGTTTAGCCTTAATGTTATTTATGTGTGTATTACTACAATCGAGATTCAATAAGAATAGACCATCTATCAAAGGTGCATGTGCATAAAACATATTACTCATATAAATCGAACAACCATTATTCTCAGACTTAAACAAGTAACCCTCTCGCAATAAACAAGATCCCGATATAATGTTCATGCTCAATGCAGGCACCAAATAACAATTATTTAAGTATAAAACTAATCCCGATGGTAGATGAAGAGGTAGCGTGCCGACCGCGATCACATCAACCTTTGATCCATTTCCAACGCGCATCGTCACCTCGTTCTTCGCTAGCTTCCGTTTATTCTGCAGCACCTATTTCGAGTTACAAATATGAGCAACCGCACCAGTATCAAATACCCAGGCACTACTACGAGTACTAGTGAGATACACATCAATAACATGTATATCGGATATACCTTTCTTCTTGATGTTGTCGTTCTTCAAATCCGCTAAGTACTTTGGGAAATTCCGCTTCCAGTGACCCTCTTGCTTGCAATAAATCACTCAGTATCAGGCTTAGGTCCAGCCTTGGTCTTCTTCGCCGGTGCAGCAACTTTCTTACCGCCCTTCTTGAAGTTTCCCTTTTGCTTAGACTTGCCTTTCTTGAATTTGGTGGTCTTATTGACCATCAACACTTGGTGCTCTTACTTGATCTCCACTTCTGTAGATTTCAACATGGAGAAGAGTTCTGGCAACGTCTTGTCCATGTTTTGCATATTGTAGTTCATCACAAAGTTCTTGTAACTTGGTGGTAGTGATTGGAGGACACGGTGAATCCCCAAAGAATTAGGAATCACTATACCCAAACTTTGGAGTTTGTTTGCGTGCCCAGACATCTTAATCACATGCTCACTAACGGAGCTGCCCTATTCCATCTTGCAGTTAAAGAACTTTTCAGAAGCCTCATAACTCTCAACTGCCGCGTGAGCCTCAAATATCATTTTGAGTTCACGGACAATATCATGTGGGTCATGGTTCTCAATGTAGGGTTCGCAGCATAGAAAACAAAAAATTTCCTACGATGTGAACTATATACCAAGATCTATCTACTAGATACAAACAACGGGCGGATGTATATCCGTAGAGAACATACCCTTGAAGACCGACAAAGCTTAACGAGTTCAACTCGTGGTTGATGTAGACGATCTCTTGCCGATCTCAAGATCGAGAGGAAGTCCTAGCGCCGCAAATTAGCAGCGCATCCGTGCTCACACACACGTTCGAGGCACCGAGCAACCTCCGCCTCCTCGCTCCAGCGATGCAGCGGAAGCACAACTCTTTCTTGCCGAATAGCCACCGAGAACATGTATCTCGCTAGTCCGAGACCATGGGGGATAAATTCTAAAGGGGGAGAGAGATCCTTCACGAGGAGGTGTGAGAGACAAGTGAGGAGGGGGGCTCCTTTTATAGGAGGAGGGGGGAACCCCAAGGGAGTGGCCGGCGCATGGGGGCTGCCCCCTTGCCCTCCCCTCTTCATGTGGGTGGACACTCCACTCACAAATCTCCTTTAAATTCCCTCCACTCAAAAGTCCACTCAAATTCCCATTAAATTTCCACCAAATTTAATGCAAACTCTCATTAAATAAAACTCTTTTATTTTATTCAGAATTTTGTCAATTACTTTAATGACAAACATTCACAAATAACCCCTTGCTAGAATTCTATTTCACATGCATAACCACTTTATGCAATTTCACCCGAAAACCTGTTTCGGTATCTAGTGAAATAAATTCCTGCGCTTGTTCATTCTTTCGGCATGAAACATTTGCTCCAATTGGATGTCGGTGTCTCTTAAGTGTGTCACCCTACGGTTCATGAATAATGCGGACATGATCGATACCCCTCTCGGATCAATAATCAGAAGCGGGATCTGGAGACCCATACTGACTCCCACACATTCAACGATGACTTTCTTGTGATCGTCAGAACCTTTTATGCTAGTATCTTAATCCCTTTGTTTCACGATATATTACATGTCCGAGATTCGATCATCGGTATCTCCATACCTAGTTTGATCTCGTTACCGACATGCACTCTTTTCTCGTTCCTGTGATATAACATTCTAGTGATCAAATCACTTGCTTGCAAGCTAATTAATGTGATATCACCGAGAGGGCCCAGAGTATATCTATCCGTCATCGGGATGAACAAATTCCACTCTCGATCCATGAGCCTCAACATAACACTTCATTAGTTCTGAATCCATCTTTATAATCACCCTGTTATGGTGTGACGTTTGATGTTATCAAGAAACTCTTCCGGTGTTAGTGATTGACATGATCTCATGGTCTAAGGATTAGGATCACTTCGTAAGTTGTTATAGCAATATAAACTCAATGAATTTGATCGTAATGCTATACTTCGGATGAATGTTCATCACACCATTACACTAATGTTGTGATCCCGTTATTAACAACATCCAATGTCCATGATCAGGAAACCTTGATCATCTTGTTAATCAACGAGCTAGTTTATGAGAGAGGCATAACTAGGAACTTTCTGTTTGTTTATTAAACACACATGTATTAACGTTTCCGTATTAATACAATTATAGCATGCAAAATAAACATCTATCATATACTTGGAATACACATAATAAACACTTTATTATTGCCTCTCAGGGCATATTCCCTTCAGTCTCCCACTTGCACTAGAGACAATAATCTAGTTACATAGTGATAAATCTAACACCCATTGAGTTCTGGTGTTGATCATGTTTTGCTCTAGGGAGAGTTTTAGTCAACGGATCTGCTACATTGAGATCCGTATGTACTTTACAAATCTTTATATCTCCATCCTTGACATGCTCGCGGATGGAGTGAAACCGGCGCTTAATATGCTTGGAATTCTTGTGATACCTTGGCACTTTGGCATTGGCAATGGCACCATTGTTGTCACAATAGATCACCATTGGGTCCAACGCGTTTGCCACCACTCCTAGTTCGGATATGAACTCCTTCATCCAAACTGCTTCCTGAGCCGCTTCTGAAGCAGCAACATATTCGGCCTCCGTTGTTGATCCCGCTACCACAGGTTGTTTGGAGCTCCTCCAACTAACCGCTCCGCCATTCATGAGAAATACGTATCCGGATTGAGACTTAGAGTCATCCGGATCGGTGTCAAAGCTAGCGTCGACATAACACTTAGCGACGAGCTCTTCTTCACCTCCGTATACAAGAAAAATATCCTTAGTTCTTCGTAAGTACTTAAGGATATTCTTGACCGCTATCCAGTGTTCCGAACCTGGATCCGATTGGTACCTACTAGTCAAACTAATAGCATGTGCCGCATCCGGTCTTGTACATAGCATGGCGTACATTATAGAGCCTATGGCTGAAGCATAGGGGACTTTGTCCATTATCTCTCTTTCTTCCGCCGAAGCCGGACTTTGAGTCTTACTCAATGTCTTGCCTTGCAACATAGGTAAGAACCCTTTCTTACTTCCGTCCATTTTAAACTTCTTTAAAATCTTATCAAGGTATGTACTTTGCGATAGCCCTATTAGGCGCCTAGATCTATCTCTATAGATCTTTATGCCTAATATGTATGACGCTTCACCTAGGTCCTTCATTGAAAATTTGCTGTTTAGATAACTTTTAACACTGTTTAAAAGATCTATATCATTTCCGATCAATAATATGTCATCCACATATAATATCAGAAATGCCACATTGCTCCCACTCACTTTCTTGTAAATACAAGCTTCTCCATAAGTTTGGACAAATCCAAACTCTTTGATCACCTCATCAAAGCGGAGATTCCAACTTCGTGATGCTTGCTTCAATCCATAGATGGATCGCTGAAGCTTGCACACCTTGTTAGCATCCTTAGGATCGACAAAACCCTTTGGTTGTATCATATACAACTCTTCTTCAATATTACCATTGAGAAACGAGGTTTTGACATCCATCTTCCATATCTCATAATCGAAATATGCAGCAATTGCTAACATAATCCTAACTGACTTTAGCATCGCTACGGGAGAGAAAGTCTCATCGTAGTCAACTCCTTGAATTTGTCGAAACCCCTTTGCGACAAGTCGAGCTTTATAGACGGTCACATTACCATCATCATCAGTTTTCCTTTTGAAAATCCATTTGTTCTCCACGGCCTTTCGGTCGTGAGGTAATTCCACCAAGTTCCAAACTTGATTTTCATACATGGATTCCATCTCGGATTTCATGGCTTCTAACCATTTGTTGGAATCCGGGCTCATCATCGCTTCTTCATACGTCGCAGGGTCATCATTTTCATCAACCATGAAATTCATGACAGGATTTCCGTACAGCTCGGGAGCTGCACGCGTCCTGTTTGACCTGCGAGGTTCGGTAGTACTCTCTTTCGGAGTTTCATGATCATTATCATTAGTTCCCTCTTCAACAGGTGGAGCCAACTCCGGAACAACTTCCGGCGCTGCGCTACTCGCCATACTTTGAAGAGAAGGTTCCACAACCTCTTCGAGTTCTACCTTCCGACTACTCACACCTTTCGCGAGAAACTCTTTCTCTAGAAAGGATCCATTCTTGGCAACAAAAACCTTGCCCTCGGATCTGTGATAGAAGGAATACCCAATAGTTTCTTTAGGGTATCCTATGAAGACGCATTTTTCCGCTTTGGGTTCGAGTTTATCCGGTTGAAGTTTCTTCACATAAACATCGCATCCCCAAACTTTAAGAAATGACAGCTTAGGTTTGTTTCCAAACCACAATTCATACGGTGTCTTTTCAACGGATTTAGATGGTGCCCGATTTAAAGTGAATGCAGCAGTTTCTAGTGCATAACCCCAAAATGACAACGGCAAGTCCGTCAGAGACATCATAGATCGAACCATATCTAATAAAGTACGATTACGACGTTCCGACACACCATTTCGCTGTGGTGTTCCGGCAGGTGTGAGTTGTGAAACAATTCCACACTCTTTCATGTAAGTGCTAAACTCGTAACTTAGATACTCACCTCCACGGTCGGACCGTAGAAATTTGATCTTTCTATTACGATGATTTTCCACTTCATTCTGAAATTCCTTGAACTTTTCAAAGGTTTCAGACTTGTGTTTCATTAAGTAGATATAACCGTATCTACTCAAATCATCCGTGAAAGTAACAAAATAACGATATCCACCTCGCGCCGACACACTCATTGGACCACATACATCAGAATGTATGATTTCCAATAAATCTGTCGCCCGTTCCATTGAACCGGAAAATGGCGTTCTAGTCATCTTGCCCATAAGGCATGGCTCACATGTATCAAATGATTCATAATCAAGTGATTCCAAAAGTCCATCCGAATGGAGCTTCTTCATGCGTTTAACGCCAATATGACCTAGACGGCAGTGCCACATATATGCGGATATATCATCATTAAGTTTAATCCTTTTAGCATCAACATTATGAATATGTGTAACATTATCATCGAGATCTAATAGAAATAAACCATTCATCATCGGTGCATGACCATAAAAGATTTCATTCATATAAATGGAACAACCATTGTTCTCGGATTTAAATGAATAACCACTTCGCATCAAACACGATCCAGATACAATGTCCATGCTCAGTGCAGGCACCAGATAACATTTATTCAAGTTTATAACTAATCCCGACGGTAAGTGGAGAGGCAGCGTTCCGACGGTGATCACATCAATGCTTGATCCATTGCCGACACGCATCTTGACCTCACCCCTTGCTAGCGGTCGCTTGTTCCGCAGCCCCTGATTCGAGTTACAAATATTAGCAACTGAACCGGTATCAAATACCCAGGTGCTACTGCGAGCACTAGTCAAGTACACATCAATAACATGTATATCATATATACCTTTGTTTGCCTTGCCGGCCTTCTTGTCTGCCAGATACTTGGGGCAGTTGCGCTTCCAGTGGCCAGTCCCCTTACAATAGTAGCACTCGGAATCAGACTTAGGTCCAACTCGGGGTTTTTTTTCAGGCGCGGCAACCGGCTTGCCGCCCTTACTTCCCTTCCGTTTTCCCTTCTTGTCTTTCTTGAAACCAGTGTTCCTATTGATCACAACACTTGATGTTCCTTTTTGATCTCCACTTCTGCAGTTTTAAGCATTGACAGAAGCTCGGGGAGAGACTTCTTCATGCCTTGCATATTATAGTTCATCACGAAGCTCTTATATCTAGGTGGCAGAGACTGCAGAACACGATGGATGCCTAAGTCAATGGGAATCGATATTCCCAAGGACACAAGCTTATCGGCGTAACCCGACATCTTGAGTACATGCTCACTAACGGAGCTGTGCTCTTCCATCATGCAGCTAAAGAACTTTTCTGAAGCGTTGTAGCTCTCTACAGCAGCATGTGTGTCGAAAATCATTTTCAACTCACCCATTGTATCAAATGCATTGCCGTTTTCGAAACGCTTTCGAAGTTCCGGCTCTAGCCCATACAATATGCCGCAATGAACTAAGTTGTGGTCCTCCTGACGAGTCTGATAGACATTCTTCTCCTCGTCAGGGGCATCATCTAAAGGTGGGGGGCCTAATGGCGCTTCTAGCACATATTGCTTTTGTGCAGCAGAGAGGAGAATCCTCAAATTCATGGCCCATTCGGTAAAGTTGCTACCGTTCGTTGCTAGTTTCTCTTTCTCCATGAACACGTTGAAATTAAAAGCAGGTGGTGCCATCTACAATAGAATTTGTAAAGTTTAGACTAAGTGTATGATAGATTGAGTTCAACTAATCTATATTACGAATGAACTCCCACTCAAAAACGACATCCCTCGTGCCTTTTTGGTGATTACATGAACCAAATCCACTACACCAAGTCCGATCATCACGTGAGTCGGTATAGCTTCAAAGGCGAGCATCAAATGGGCATCATATCAACTATATGACTCATGCTTAACCTTTAGGTCCGTGTTCCGAGACCATGTCTGTACATGCTAGGATCGCCAAGTTAGAACCTTAGTATTCGCGTGTGTAACTATTTTACACCCGAAATATGGTCGTGGATCCAAGAAAACCCGATCATCACGAGATGTCTTGGAGCTACGAAAACAAAATCGGTGCATACTAAAGGAAGAACACATTCTTATCTTGATATTTAAATGAGGGATCATCTTATTATGCTAACAAAGCGCTAAACAAGCAATATAAGATGCTATCAAACATCATATGTTTATTAGTGAAATGATATGGTTCCTGCAGATGATCTCTATCATGTGCATCGTGGTATGATCACTATCATACCTATATGTGTAAATCCAAGGTCTATGGATTTTACACGCTATGTGTGTTGTAAGAGTATCATCTCATACTTCTACTTACAACACTACCATATCATAACACTAGCCCAGCAACAATCTAAACTAGACGCCTCTAATTTATCCATTGCAAGTTTTACGTGGCTTAGGGCTTTCGAGATAGAACTGTTCTTACCTACGAACATGAACCACAATGAGGATAATCAAATTATTGACAACTCGCTTGCAAAATAGATATTGACTATAGTAGGAGAGACAGACACCCGCTAGCCACTTATGCAAACTAGTTGCATGTCAAGCGTGGAACAGGTCTCATGTGCGAGGACATGTAAAGTTTGTCCGGGCCGCTTCATCCCACTATGCCACCAATATCCAAAATTACAACAAAGGAGCAACAACATGATCATCATCGTCCACATACTCATATGTGTACTACCCGTGTAAAGTATCTACGCATAGATCCTACTCTGATACCACTGTAGGGTTCGCAGCATAGAAAACAAAAATTTTCCTACGATGTGAACTATATACCAAGATCTATCTACTAGATACAAACAACAGGCGGATGTATATCCGTAGAGAACATACCCTTGAAGACCGACAAAGCTTAACAAGTTCAACTCGTGGTTGATGTAGACGATCTCTTGCCGATCTCAAGATCGAGGGGAAGTCCTAGCGCCGCAAATCAGCAGCGCATCCGTGCTCGCACACACGTTCGAGGCACCGAGCAACCTCCGCCTCCTCGCTCTAGTGATGCAGCGGAAGCACAACTCTTTCTTGCCGAATAGCCACCGGGAACATGTATCTCGCTAGTCCGAGACCATGGGGGATAAATTCTAGAGGGGGAGAGAGATCCTGCACGAGGAGGTGTGAGAGACAAGTGAGGAGGGGGGCTCCTTTTATAGTAGGGGGGGACCCCAAGGGAGTGGCCGGCGCATGGGGGCTGCCCCTTGCCCTCCCCTCTTCATGTGGGTGGACACTCCACTCACAAATCTCCTTTAAATTCCCTCCACTCAAAAGTCCACTCAAATTCCCATTAAATTTCCACCAAATTTAATGCAAACTCTCATTAAATAAAACTCTTTTATTTTTTTCAGAATTTTGTCAATTACTTTAATGACAAACATTCACAAATAACCCCTTGCTAGAATTCTATTTCACATGCATAACCACTTTATGCAATTTCACCCGAAAACCTGTTTCCGTATCTAGTGAAATAAATTCCTGCGCTTGTTCATTCTTTCGGCATGAAACATTTGCTCCAATTGGATGTCGGTGTCTCTTAAGTGTGTCACCCTACGGTTCGTGAATAATGCGGACATGATCGAGACCCCTCTCGGATCAATAATCAGAAGCGGGATCTGGAGACCCATACTGACTCCCACACATTCAACGATGACTTTCTTGTGATCGTCAGAACCTTTTACGCTAGTATCTTAATCCCTTTGTTTCACGATATATTACATGTCTGAGATTCGATCATCGGTATCTCCATACCTAGTTTGATCTCGTTACCGACATGCACTCTTTTCTCGTTCCTGTGATATAACATTCTAGTGATCAAATCACTTGCTTGCAAGCTAATTAATGTGATATCACCGAGAGGGCCCAGAGTATATCTATCCGTCATCGGGATGAACAAATTCCACTCTCGATCCATGAGCCTCAACATAACACTTTATTAGTTCTGAATCCATCTTTATAATCACCCTGTTACGGTGTGACGTTTGATGTTATCAAGAAACTCTTCCGGTGTTAGTGATTGACATGATCTCATGGTCTAAGGATTAGGATCACTTCGTAAGTTGTTATAGCAATATAAACTCACAGACTTTGATCGTAATGCTATACTTCGGATGAATGTTCATAACACCATTACACTAATGTTGTGATCCTGTTATTAACAACATCCAATGTCCATGATCAGGAAACCTTGATCATCTTGTTAATCAACGAGCTAGTTTATGAGAGAGGCATAACTAGGAACTTTCTGTTTGTTTATTAAACACACATGTATTAACGTTTCCGTATTAATACAATTATAGCATGCAAAATAAACATCTATCATATACTTGGAATACACATAATAAACACTTTATTATTGCCTCTCAGGGCATATTCCCTTCACTCAAACCTTTTCTGAAGCTCCGATTCCAAACCATACAAGATAGCACATTGAATTGTGGAGTACTGATTCTTCCGAGCAAGGAAAACATTCTTTACCTCATCGGTAGCATCAGCTGCAGGCGGGTCACCCAGCGGTGCATCCAGCACATAGGTCAAACTACCAGCATTGAGGATAATCCTCAAATTGCGATACCAATCTGCGAAGTTGCTTCCATTGTTTTTCAACTTTTCTTTCTCTAGGAACGCATTAAAATTGATGGCAGGGGCCGCCATTGATCTACAACATATTTGCAATAGTTTAGACTAAGTTTATGACAAATTGAGTTCTAATTAATAGTTAAATTAATCTAGGTGAACTCCCACTCAAAACAATATCCCTCACATTGTTTTAGTGATCACACGAACCAAATCCACCACATCAAAACTAATCATCACGAGAGTTGATGTAGCTTCAATGGCGAACAATCAACATGTTCATCATATCTACTATATGACTCATGCTTTACCTTTCGGTGATCCGTGTTCCGAGACCATGTCTGTACATGCTAGGCTCGTCAAGATCAAACCTTAGCTTCCGCATGAGCAAATCTGGCTTGCTCACGTTGTATACACTTGCAGAATCTAACACACCCGATCACCACGTGGTGCTTTGTAACTACCTCGGTGAATTACGCTCCTAGTTACAAGCCTGGATGAGCGGAAATGGTTGAAATAGTACGGTGGGGCCCAAATGCCACTCACAGGTTGACCTTTCGGCTGTCCCAACCATTTCCAATCATCGGGACAAGAACGGGCGGCGTAATCGGCAGGCGAAGGGATCAACTACATACACGAATGAGTATGTATGCAAGCCACCATACAACAGTACATCAGAGCCATTCCATCTAAAAAGAAAGGAAATATAGCAACGCCATACGGCAAGATTCAAATGTCCTAGATAGATATAATAGTTTAGGATATCTCCTCATACATCAAACATCAGAGTATCAGGCGGAAGCGGCAAACAAGATCCGAGTACGGATAAGAAGCAAATCGGCATAAGATGCCCCATAAATAAGCACATCCCGCCCACAGATCTCATGGATCCCCGTTCCCGGAATCTCTACACCGAATGATCGTTGCCCACATCGTCCGTCTCCTCCACCAGTATCCATCTCGTGAGTGTACCTGTTCATCTGAATCAAACAATTTATCGTGTGAGACCCTAGGGGTACTCAGCAAGTCTTTATGCCTCTAAAGGGGACACAACCTGGGGTGACGCAATTGCAGCAAAAGATAAACCCTAGCAATTCTATAGAAACTCGCTAACCATCCGCCTAACCAAAGATAGACGGATGTCCGTGAATTAATGACAACAGTTATAACAGTAATATCCACAGATCCATCCTCCTCCTCGCTTACCAACGAGGAAGCGGACGAACACCCCCCCCCCCATCCGTTGGCAGTTTTATTAACCATTCCATGAGTGTTGCACTATTTACTAGTCAGTTATTTAGTCAAGTTAAAAGCGGTACTTTAGTTATGCTTGTCTATGGTCGAGAAACTGTGCTCCAAGTCGTCCATAACCGCGGACACGGCTTTCAGAAAGTTTTACCCTGCAGGGGTGCACAAATAGCAACACACACTCGATCAACCTCGGAAAAACCAAATCAAAACCCAACGAGGCCTTCACGACAAAGCAATCACAGGATTCAGAAATATTTCAGGGGGCCACCCCATTGAGTACACCCGCAACGAAGTTAGCTGACTCCGAGACGGACCCAAGGTTTGGGTGGACGGCTGTAAACGACTGGGAACCCAAAACTGGGCTTGTCGATACCGCGAAATCGTGTCCCGATCCTAAACAGTACAGGTGCTCCTCGCACAATCGTAAATAAAGCAGTAAAGCATGGCATAAGTACAGGATAGTAAATAAAACCTCAAACTAGTTTGTGGCCCCAAGAAATAAGACTGAATCAAGCTCTGGCTCAGGAGGGTCCCATAAGCCTCCCGGATGTGGATAGCACGAATAATCAAGGAACAGGAATAAAGTACTCGGGGTCCTACGGGACACAAGTGAGCAGGAAAAACCAAATAGCAGATATTGCTCACCGGTGCCACTTTCATTAGTTATCCCATTACTACTCAGGTTAAGTTGTTTAGGTACCTCGTTATCCATCAGACTCTCACATACCCTACACATGCTGTTCTACGACTCGCATGGCTCACACAACTCCTGTAGTAATGGCTCATGGGATGGAGGAACAAGCTTCGGTGGGGTTTAAAAGTAAAGGCTATGCAATACTTGGGATTCAGTTTAGTGCAATCGCGACTCAATGATGCAAGAATAAGATAGAGGCAATAGGTATTGTATGTATGCAAGCATGTGGTAGTGCTTGCCTGGCAGCTCAGTTGAAGCGAGAGACGGATCTGGGTAGTGCTCCTGGGTTTCTTGATATATCCCCTGCTCAGCGTCTATTCGAAGAAGAACCAAACAAACAAGGCCAACATAAATAAAGTGCACAAGCATATGAGTTAAAATGCGACAAGCAAACAATCATGCCATGATGAATGATGCACAATTTGCATGGCAATAAGTAGCATGGCATGGGTGAGGTGTGGAATACAAGAATAAATCATTTTATTGAGTTTTGGCCACATTTTATCCTCATATTAGTTGCTGTATACTTTATATTTATATGATGCATGCTGCCAAACAGAACATGGAATGCATAAACAGAAAGGTCTCGTCGAGCTGATCATTTTAGACATATCATTTGTTAAATTTGGAGTTATAAATCAAAAGTTATTAATTAATTAAGAAAAGGGCATTTTGTTGTAATTTTAATCAACTTGGAATTTTAAAGTGTTCAAATAATATTTTTAATGGCATATTTGAAATCCTCACATTTTTCTGATCCAAAAACATATATTATTTGTATTAATTGGGTTTGTATTTTTAAAGTTATTATAAATCTGATTTGAATTTTGAATTTGAATTAAATTTGAAAAGATTTGAATTAAAACAGAAAACAGAAAAGCTTTTTCTACTCAGGCTAACTTAGCCACAGTCAGTGACAGGTGGGCCATCCGCTGACTGGGCATAGGACAGGTGGGTTGAGGACCGCGGGTTGAGGATGGAAAAAGTGTGGGTGCCTTTTTACAAAAAGGGTGAGAGGGAGGGACCGCGGGTTAGGTAGAAGGAAAGGTCAGGGGTTTCTTTGCAAAACGTCTACGAGCTGTCGCTGACGAAACTGAAGAACTGATCGCGAAATAGGCTAGCTGAAGTGATTTTTAGAGGAAGATGGTAAGCAAACGAGCCGGTATTTAGCTACGTCGCAAAAACGAAAAATGTAGAGGGAAACAAGTACTTCAATCTTCGTCAAGGAACCTTCTCCGGATATGGGGTGTATCACTCGGAAACGTGTCATGAACAGAGAGGATTCAGGATGGTTCAAACTGTCGAAAAACTTCAGAGATTGCAGAAATTTTCTCGAACTTTGCCGGTTGATTCCGAAGGATGTAGGTCGCCGATTTGGACGAGGTTTGCTGCGTTGGATAGAAGGATCTACCGTTAAGAGAAAACGTGTATACGAATACGCCGGAGGCGAATCAAGGGTGCCGGAAAAAGGACAGAAAACGGAGGTCAGCGACGGAACTGTTGCACGGCTGCTGTTGTTGCTGCCTGCGCGAGCGGGCGAGTTGCTAGCTATGCACGAGAGGCGCGGCATGCGGCGAACATGGGTGAAGGCGAGGCCAGGGCGAGGGGGTACATGGGAAGGCGAGGGAGTGTTCTCACCGAGCGGCCGCTCCATAGCCGAGTTAGGTAGAGCGTGCAACGACGAGGAAGCAGCGGTGAGATGGTGACGGCGGTGTCCGCGGCGCTGGTTGGCGGTGTGCGTGGGGAGGGCGGCGACACAGGCCACTTCTCCTCCTCGCTCCCTGTCCCGAGCAGATTCAGCAGCGTCAACTTTGACTCTTGGACAAGGTGGCTCGGCGACGACGGCAGTAGGACTGCGATGGCTAGGATTTATGTGGCCAGGACATGGTGACGGTGTGGAGAGGAAGAAGAAGGGGATCTCGATCTGATCTGGGGAAAAGGATGGATGGGGATGGTGCTTGCGGCGTTGCTGCTCGCTTTACGCAGAGGGACGCGAGAGCACGCGCGAGGCGTGGGGTGCCGTCCTTTGCCTGGTTGGCGCTCACGTGCTGGACGGGAAGATGAACAGGGCACTGGCTGGTGGGGTTGGTCGGGCTAGGCCAGGGAGGGTGCAGCTGGGGTCTGGTTCTGGTCAAGGTTTGGAGTGGAAAAAAATAGAGAGGTGCGGCTCGGCTTGCTGGTCTGGTTGCAACATGAGGTAGCAGGGTGGCGCCAGGGAGGTTGGCGATGGTTTAACTTAGGCATGGTATAGTTAGCTAGGTAGAGGGTTTGGTTAAAGGGAGATAGGTTAGTAGGGATGCAAGCTAGGGTTTGGAGAGAGGGGGTACGGTGATGGTGGGGTAGGTGATTAGGGAGGGTCTTAGATAGGGGATAAGAGAGAGAGGGTGATGGCTTAGGGTTTTAGATGCTTGCATGCTCCAAACTAGATCGAGCAAGAATAGGTGGATAAAAGTGTAGGGTTTAGCAAACTCAAACAAGATCAACAAAAAGGAGTGGAAGAGAGGGATAGAGATGCGGTGGTAGCTATGGTTTGAAAAAAAAATGACCAAAACAAGAGGTGGCAAAAGAGAAGAGAGAGAGAGATGATCCACTCAAAGATTCAAATAAAATCCAAAAGAGGACAAAAGATGGTGATGGTTGCATGGCCCATGCAAATTAATAAATGCCTTGGTTAAATTCTTGTGAAAACAAAAATAATAGCATGGCATTATTCTTATGCATCCCCAAGAAGTGGAAAAAGGCCAAGCAAAAGAATTTAGATTTAGATCCATCCCAAACCACATGAGCTAGAGTAAATGCCAAACTAAAATAAAAGCTCATGGGTAATTAGGGTGGTAGAATTATAGGTGGTGACAAATAAAGGTGGTGGAGTGGAATAAAAGATATGCCCAAACTCAACTTGGGCATTTAAACAATATATCAAGAACCAAATACAATATCAAGAGGCAAATACAATTAACAATGCATATGAGAGAAAGAACCAAACCAAAGAGGGTTTTTATATGATGCTCAAATGCAAGGTGGCATGATGACATGAGCATGATATAATTATGATGCAACAATTATATGTATGAAGTAGCCATTATATTACTAGACTAGTAGCATTGCAATTGTTAGACAATTGGGATGCTACAACTCTCCCCCACTAAACAAGAATCTCGCCCCGAGATTCCTAGGAAAAAGAAAACAACACAAGGAGAGGCGGGTGTTCGAACGAAGGTGACCCTCACGTTCCCAAGTTGATGAACAACGGAATGGTGCGACCACTACACCTCGCAAAACTTGCTAGACTTGTTGCGAGTCTTGCGTTTTGCTTGAGAAACAACGGGTTAGAAGAGTTGAAGGATTGTCGTGAGACAAGAAGGATAGGATGGGCATAGCTCCGGTTTTACCAAGAACATGATAAAAGACTAGAACCACTTGTGAAAGAAAAGGAAAAGATGATGTATCATGGATACAGAAAGACACACCGTTAAGATTAAAGATTTACCGATACGAAAGAGGATGAATCTTTGTCTCGCCGGAAGAAAGGAGCTAGATTGGAGAGGTTTTGAACCACTATTACAATAGCATCGTATCTTCTCTCGGATTGGAGAAATGAAGTTCGGAAACAATATTGCCTTCAAACAATAGAGTCCCTTGATATGAACAGAAAGATCTAGTTAGACAACGTCGGATTAGATTCTTGTTGCGCCGGTAAGAACCAAGGATCACGCAATTTAGGTGCGCAGATATAACTTCCAGAGATGGATGTGAAGGCAGATCATGGTGGAATCCCGAGAAGCAAAGAATATGGAGAATCTAGAGTTTATTGTAGATACTTATTGCTTTCTTTAGCCTTGAGGCTAACGCAATAGATTTGCGGCTGATGGCATCCACCATAATTGGCTTTACCACAGAAAAAGAATTGATGAAACAAAGAGAGAGATAGCTTCCTTTAATCTTGTTTGGGGATATCGAGCATCGGTAGAAAGACGAGGATAGAAAAAGGTTTGTGTTTGTTTCCACCAGATAATTGAGGATTTTGCTCCGTGTAGAAAGGGTGAGATCACCAACAAGAGATTATTGATTACTTTCTTCGAGAGAGCACTCCGGAAAAACAAAGACGGAAGTAAAGTATCGAGGGATAAAGGCCACTTCTAACTTCCGTGGAATGAGTGAAATCACATTAATTCACCAATTCAATGTACAAGAGCGAATGATAAGAGTAGTGGTATGGTAGCTACTCCATCCCGCACTCAAAGCATTACTCCGCACACGAATAAGAAAATCATGCAACCCAACTTCCGAAACAGACTGAAGGTGTTGGCAAAAACTCATAGAACTCCGTTAGTAAACAAGATAGATGCAAACGATTCGCCGGATTCATAGATAGATAAAGATGATGATGTTGTCGTCATGTCGGAAGTACCAAGCCACCGGAAAGATATAAGGAAGATCACGGAGACAACTGCAAAATTTCACAGATATAGAAAAAGATAGCACCACTTGAACAGAAGGAATACAAGATCTGGAAGGTCTTCTTGGCCTCCGGTGGATTGAGCATAGACGATAGAGCGAGAGGGTTTTAAGAGATTACTTAACGAGATTGAGGTGAAAGAACTCCATGTTGTTCTTGAAATGATTGAGAGAGATTTAGCAGCCTTGAGGAAATCTTCAGCGGAACGATGATGATAACTTGCCAACAAGGAACAACTCCGGATTGGTTGAAGATGGAGGATGGAATTAACAATGGACTTGCTGATTCCAGAGTTGAAGTAATGTATTTAGCAGAAGGACGTGGTCGAGATATGTGACTTCAAAAAGTCAGAATTCTCACTTTGAGACTTTGCACACAGGCAGTGCTCACGAAGCTCGAGAGAAAGAGACACAGATGATCTTCCATGTTCTTCCATAGATATCGAATAGGCAAGCATATTATCAACATATACCACCATGGATTAACAAGATATTCCCAGAATACCAAGTTCAAGAGGCGGGAGAACGAACAAATGCTCTAAACACTTTCTGAGCTCAACGCTCTTAGAAAGATCAATATTAAGAGCACGGGTTCGTGTTGAAGAAGATGCACTGGAAGAATAGATTATCTGGTCCTTCGGAAGAAAAAGAGATGTCACCGGGTTCACATTGTCGATTGGATCGCCGGTTACAAAGATAAAGAGATCTTGGATAAGAACCGATGATAGCTCATACCTTAAGCAAAGCTATCAGAGACGAAAAGATGCAATTCCCTCGTATCCAGGAGAATTATGCAGATATGGGGTTCAAAAGGATGTGCAGCATGATGAACAGATGATAGACCGCCGTAGTGCTTGGAGAAACTCTGGATTGCCAAAGATGCTTGAATATGCATAGATATGATCGCGGTGTACTCAAATCACAGGAGATAACCGTCACCATTTGGAGGATAGTGGTGATTGCATTTTCCATATTCCACTCCATCATTCAGATCTATATGACACTTATCATGAGTGGAATATAGCTATGCCGAGAACCAAATTACAATCATCAGCATCGGATCGACACATGTTATGTAATTAGCCCAAGAGGATTGGAGATGAAATGAAACTCTAGGATCAAGCGTCGGTGACAAAAGAATGAGTTAGCATGGACATGCTGATAAAAGGAAGATAGATAATGTTTCACACACGACTGAAAAGGAGTGTGGAAACTCAGATGTATCAAAGAAAAATTTTCCGCATTTTCGGCATTAAAATACCAATAGATGCGCAAAATCACTTATCAGGTAGAGATTAGCAACAGATGCTTACACAGAATGTGGAGTTGCTAGAAGGAAGGACACCCTTAAGAAGATGGCACCGGTTAACAAGGAGTCAGATAGCTCGCGCCGGTTTTCAAAAGCCTGTCAGTATGGAATGTACCAATAGTTGATAACCAAAGGCAGATAAAGATAACATGTTGGATGCAACAGATGGACAAGGAATTACACACACACACACACACACACTTTCTATGGTACTACGGAAACCCAGAACACGTGAATCCTAGTTTGAATTTTAAGAAGAGGATTGAAAACGTTACACTTCCTTACCAGAAAAGGGTGGGTGGGTGGGTAAGAAGAAAAGTGGAAGCAGTCCTACTCTCGCGTTTTGTTTTTCCCTAGTATACATAGCTACCAAAATATTTGCTAGACTGACAACGACCATTTGGCTGAGACCCTGAAGGGCGGGATGGCTCTGATACCAATTGTAACTACCTCAGTGAATTACGATCCAAGTTACAAGCCTGGATGAGCGGAAATGGTTGAAATAGTACGGTGGGGCCCAAATGCCACTCACAGGTAGACCTTTCGGCTGTCCCAACCATTTCCAATCACCGGGACAAGAACGGGCGGCGTAATCGGCAGGCGAAGGGATCAACTACATACACGAATGAGTATGTATGCAAGCCACCATACAACAGTACATCAGAGCCATTCCATCTAAAAACAAAGGAAATATAGCAACGCCATACGGCAAGATTCAAATGTCCTAGATAGATATAATAGTTTAGGATATCTCCTCATACATCAAACATCAGAGTATCAGGCGGAAGCGGCAAACAAGATCCGAGTACGGATAAGAAGCAAATCGGCATAAGATGCCCCATAAATAAGCACATCCCGCCCACAGATCTCATGGATCCCCGTTCCCGGAATCTCTACACCGAATGATCGTTGCCCACATCGTCCGTCTCCTCCACCAGTATCCATCTCGTGAGTGTACCTGTTCATCTGAATCAAACAATTTATCGTGTGAGACCCTAGGGGTACTCAGCAAGTCTTTATGCCTCTAAAGGGGACACAACCTGGGGTGACGCAATTGCAGCAAAAGATAAACCCTAGCAATTCTATAGAAACTCGCTAACCATCCGCCTAACCAAAGATAGACGGATGTCCGTGAATTAATGACAACAGTTATAACAGTAATATCCACAGATCCATCCTCCTCCTCGCTTACCAACGAGGAAGCGGACGAACAACCCCCCCCATCTGTTGGCAGTTTTATTAACCATTCCATGAGTGTTGCACTATTTACTAGTCAGTTATTTAGTCAAGTTAAAAGCGGTACTTTAGTTATGCTTGTCTATGGTCGAGAAACTGTGCTCCAAGTCGTCCATAACCGCGGACACGGCTTTCAGAAAGTTTTACCCTGCAGGGGTGCACAAATAGCAACACACACTCGATCAACCTCGGAAAAACCAAATCAAAACCCAACAAGGCCTTCACGACAAAGCAATCACAGGATTCAGAAATATTTCAGGGGGCCACCCCATTGAGTACACCCGCAACGAAGTTAGCTGACTCCGAGACGGACCCAAGGTTTGGGTGGACGGCTGTAAACGACTGGGAACCCAAAACTGGGCTTGTCGATACCGCGAAATCGTGTCCCGATCCTAAATAGTACAGGTGCTCCTCGCACAATCGTAAATAAAGCAGTAAAGCATGGCATAAGTACAGGATAGTAAATAAAACCTCAAACTAGTTTGTGGCCCCAAGAAATAAGACTGAATCAAGCTCTGGCTCAGGGGGGGTCCCATAAGCCTCCCGGATGTGGATAGCGCGAATAATCAAGGAACAGGAATAAAGTACTCGGGGTCCTACGGGACACAAGTGAGCAGGAAAAACCAAATAGCAGATATTGCTCACCGGTGCCACTTTCATTAGTTATCCCATTACTACTCAGGTTAAGTTGTTTAGGTACCTCGTTATCCATCAGACTCTCACATACCCTACACATGCTGTTCTACGACTCGCATGGCTCACACAACTCCTGTAGTAATGGCTCATGGGATGGAGGAACAAGCTTCGGTGGGGTTTAAAAGTAAAGGCTATGCAATACTTGGGATTCAGTTTAGTGCAATCGCGACTCAATGATGCAAGAATAAGATAGAGGCAATAGGTATTGTATGTATGCAAGCATGTGGTAGTGCTTGCCTGGCAGCTCAGTTGAAGCGAGAGACGGATCTGGGTAGTGCTCCTGGGTTTCTTGATATATCCCCTGCTCAGCGTCTATTCGAAGAAGAACCAAACAAACAAGGCCAACATAAATAAAGTGCACAAGCATATGAGTTAAAATGCGACAAGCAAACAATCATGCCATGATGAATGATGCACAATTTGCATGGCAATAAGTAGCATGGCATGGGTGAGGTGTGGAATACAAGAATAAATCATTTTATTGAGTTTTGGCCACATTTTATCCTCATATTAGTTGCTGTATACTTTATATTTATATGATGCATGCTGCCAAACAGAACATGGAATGCATAAACAGAAAGGTCTCGTCGAGCTGATCATTTTAGACATATCATTTGTTAAATTTGGAGTTATAAATCAAAAGTTATTAATTAATTAAGAAAAGGGCATTTTGTTGTAATTTTAATCAACTTGGAATTTTAAAGTGTTCAAATAATATTTTTAATGGCATATTTGAAATCCTCACATTTTTCTGATCCAAAAACATATATTATTTGTATTAATTGGGTTTGTATTTTTAAAGTTATTATAAATCTGATTTGAATTTTGAATTTGAATTAAATTTGAAAAGATTTGAATTAAAACAGAAAACAGAAAAGCTTTTTCTACTCAGGCTAACTTAGCCACAGTCAGTGACAGGTGGGCCATCCGCTGACTGGGCATAGGACAGGTGGGTTGAGGACCGCGGGTTGAGGATGGAAAAAGTGTGGGTGCCTTTTTACAAAAAGGGTGAGAGGGAGGGACCGCGGGTTAGGTAGAAGGAAAGGTCAGGGGTTTCTTTGCAAAACGTCTACGAGCTGTCGCTGACGAAACTGAAGAACTGATCGCGAAATAGGCTAGCTGAAGTGATTTTTAGAGGAAGATGGTGAGCAAACGAGCCGGTATTTAGCTACGTCGCAAAAACAAAAAATGTAGAGGGAAACAAGTACTTCAATCTTCGTCAAGGAACCTTCTCCGGATATGGGGTGTATCACTCGGAAACGTGTCGTGAACAGAGAGGATTCAGGATGGTTCAAACTGTCGAAAAACTTCAGAGATTGCAGAAATTTTCTCGAACTTTGCCGGTTGATTCCGAAGGATGTAGGTCGCCGATTTGGACGAGGTTTGCTGCGTTGGATAGAAGGATCTACCGTTAAGAGAAAACGTGTATAGGAATACGCCGGAGGCGGATCAAGGGTGCCGTAAAAAGGACAGAAAACGGAGGTCAGCGGCGGAACTGTTGCACGGCTGCTGTTGTTGCTGCCTGCGCGAGCGGGCGAGTTGCTAGCTATGCACGAGAGGCGTGGCATGCGGCGAACATGGGTGAAGGCGAGGCCAGGGCGAGGGGGTACATGAGAAGGCGAGGGAGTGTTCTCACCGAGCGGCCGCTCCATAGCCGAGTTAGGTAGAGCGTGCAACGACGAGGAAGCAGCGGTGAGATGGTGACGGCGGTGTCCGCGGCGCTGGTTGGCGGCGTGCGTGGGGAGGGCGGCGACACAGGCCACTTCTCCTCCTCGCTCCCTGTCCCGAGCAGCTTCAGCAGCGTCAACTTTGACTCTTGGACAAGGTGGCTCGGCGACGACGGCAGTAGGACTACGATGGCTAGGATTTATGTGGCCAGGACATGGTGACGGCGTGGAGAGGAAGAAGAAGGGGATCTCGATCTGATCTGGGGAAAAGGATGGATGGGGATGGTGCTTGCGGCGTTGCTACTCGCTTTACGCAGAGGGACGCGAGAGCACGCGCGAGGCGTGGGGTGCCGTCCTTTGCCTGGTTGGCGCTCACGTGCTGGACGGGAAGATGAACAGGGCACTGGCTGGTGGGGTTGGTCGGGCTAGGCCAGGGAGGGTGCAGCTGGGGTCTGGTTCTGGTCAAGGTTTGGAGTGGAAAAAAAATAGAGAGGTGCGGCTCGGCTTGCTGGTCTGGTTGCAACATGAGGTAGCAGGGTGGCGCCAGGGAGGTTGGCGATGGTTTAACTTAGGCATGGTATAGTTAGCTAGGTAGAGGGTTTGGTTAAAGGGAGATAGGTTAGTAGGGATGCAAGCTAGGGTTTGGAGAGAGGGGGTACGGTGATGGTGGGGTAGGTGATTAGGGAGGGTCTTAGATAGGGGATAAGAGAGAGAGGGTGATGGCTTAGGGTTTTAGATGCTTGCATGCTCCAAACTAGATCGAGCAAGAATAGGTGGATAAAAGTGTAGGGTTTAGCAAACTCAAACAAGATCAACAAAAAGGAGTGGAAGAGAGGGATAGAGATGCGGTGGTAGCTATGGTTTGAAAAAAAAATGACCAAAACAAGAGGTGGCAAAAGAGAAGAGAGAGAGATGATCCACTCAAAGATTCAAATAAAATCCAAAAGAGGACAAAAGATGGTGATGGTTGCATGGCCCATGCAAATTAATAAATGCCTTGGTTAAATTCTTGTGAAAACAAAAATAATAGCATGGCATTATTCTTATGCATCCCCAAGAAGTGGAAAAAGGCCAAGCAAAAGAATTTAGATTTAGATCCATCCCAAACCACATGAGCTAGAGTAAATGCCAAACTAAAATAAAAGCTCATGGGTAATTAGGGTGGTAGAATTATAGGTGGTGACAAAGAAAGGTGGTGGAGTGGAATAAAAGATATGCCCAAACTCAACTTGGGCATTTAAACAATATATCAAGAACCAAATACAATATCAAGAGGCAAATACAATTAACAATGCATATGAGAGAAAGAACCAAACCAAAGAGGGTTTTTATATGATGCTCAAATGCAAGGTGGCATGATGACATGAGCATGATATAATTATGATGCAACAATTATATGTATGAAGTAGCCATTATATTACTAGACTAGTAGCATTGCAATTGTTAGACAATTGGGATGCTACATGCTTCAAAACAACAAGCTTTAGCAACGGTGCTAACTAAGGATGAACACTTTAAAACTTGAAATTTGTGTGCTTGAGGGATCATCTTATAATAATACCGTCGTTAACTAAGCAATACAAGATGCATAAAGGATTAACATCACATGCAATTCATAATATGTGATATGATATGGCATTTCTTGTTTGTGCTTCCCATCTCCATCTTCAAGCACGAACATGATCTCCATCATCACCGGCATTGCATCAAGATCAATGACGCTGCTCCATGGTTGTCGTCCACCAGCTTCAACTATTACAACTAATTTTAATAGACACGCGGGTCTTAACAGAATTTAAAGACAACCATATGGCTCCTGCCGGTTGCCAACTTACAATAAGGAACATTGCATACATCAAATATAATCACAATCATGGCCATATCACATCACAGCACACCCCTGCAAAACAAAGTTAGACGCCTCTAATTTTCTTTGCATATTTTACGTGGTTTGGGGCTTTCAATAAGTGTCACTCTAACTTACGAACAAGAACCACAACGTTGATGCTTGAACTATCAAGTGCCCGTTGTAAATTGGATCTATAATATAGTGGGAGAGACAGACACCCGCAAAGCCACTTATGCAATACAAGTTGCATGTTGAGCGTGGAGCAAGTTTCATGAACGATGTCATGTAAGGTTAGCCCGGGCCGCTTCATCCCATCATACCACAAGATGCAAAGTACACAAGAAGCAATTGATAATAAAAGCACCACCGCCCATAATGACCATTGTTCTCTACTCGTGCAACAGATCTACATATAGACCTGGCTCTGATACCACTGTAGGGGTTCGTAGCATGGAAAACAAAAAAATTCTACCGCATTCAAACAAACAAGCCAAGATCTATCTACTAGATTGTAGCAACGAGTCGATAGAGGAACTCACCCTCGAAGATTCCAAAGCGGTTAACGAGAGCGGATTCTCGTGGGTGATGTAGTCGTAGTCTTGCCGATCTCAAGATCGTGTAGACGATCCTTCCGGCGCTGCGTTCCGGCAGCGCTTCCGCAGTCGGTCACACGTTCGGTACTCGATGAAGACCTTCCTCTCCCTTGTTCCAGTAGGCATCGGAGGTTGTAGCACTCTCCTCGCAATTCCGGCAGCACGACGGCGTGGTACCGGAAGTAGAGGGAAGATCTCGTAGGGCTTCGCCTTAAGCCGGAGCGAGTATGGTGGACTATGAGAGAGGCCTTGGCGATCTAGGGTTTAGAGGCACCAAGTAGAGAGGGCTAGGCCGGCGGCTAGGGCTTGGGGAGAGCCCCAAGTCAGCGGCTAGGGCATCCCTAGGGCGGCGGCGGCTGCAGGAGGCCGGCGGCTAGGGTTAGGGTTTTGGTGGAGAGAGGTGTAGGCTAGAGGGGGCACCCCTGCCGCTTCTTTTATAGGTGGGAGGGCGCCGGCCAGGGGTAGGGAGTCCTCCCCCAAGTCGGACTCCTTGGCCGGCGGGTGGAGGGAGAGGAACTCCTTCCCAAGTAGGTTTCCTACTCTCCCTCCACCAAGCAAAACTGCCGTTTGACTTTTCAAATTGGTGTTTGACTTTTCAAACTAGGATTTGATTTATCCCTTTATTTTGCTCAGCCATGATACATAGTACATGATGCAACCATTCCACATTGTTATGACACATTCATGTACCCTTCCCCTCCGGAGTGCCGGACCTTCCGGACCCTTCTAGAACATTCCTGGTGAAAACACTAGAATCATTCCCCAACTCCGAAACAAGACTTTCCTTATATGAATCTTATTATCCGTACCATTCCGCATCTCCTCGTGATATCCCGGATCCCATCCGAGACTCCGAACAACATTCGGTCTCTTACTCATCATTCCATAACTACTCAACAACCTCGAATCCTTAAGTGTGTCTCCCTACGGTTCGTGAATTGTGCGAACATGATCGAGACACTTCTCCGAACAAAAACCAATAGAGGAATCTGGAAATTCATATGGCTCCCACATATTTCTACGATTACTTTGCGATCGAATGAACCACTTACATACACTACAAATTTCCCTTTGTCTCCCGATAGTTTACTTATCCGAGGTTTTGATCATCGATATCTCGGCATACCTAGTTCAACCTCGTTACCGATAAGTACTCTTTTCTCGTTCCCGTGGTATGTGATCCCTTGTGATCCAGTCACATGATTGTAAGCTAATTGGATGACATTCCACCGAGAGGGCCCAGAGTATATCTATCCGTCATATGGATGGACAAATCCCACTCTTGATTCATGTGTCTCAACCCATACTTTCTGAACACTCAATGCCACCTTTATAGCCACCCAGTTACGGTGTGGTGTTTGATGTCATCAAAGCATCCTTCCGGTGATGGTGATAAGCATGATCTCATGGTCGAAGGAATTAGGTTATTATGTATTAGAAAGCATATAGCAATTGAACTATTAAAATGACTTGATCTTTATGCTACGCTTATCTATAGGAGTATGTCCATCATACCATTCTCCTAATGATATGATCTTGTTGTTAATAACATCTCAATGTTCATGATAGGGAAACCACAATCATCTATTAACCAACAAACTAGTATTATGAAGAGGCTTTACTAGGAACTCTAATTTAGTTTACAAATCACACAAGTATTAATGTTTCCTGGTTAATACTGTTATAGCATGAATGTAAACATTTATCATAAACACAAAGATATAATAATAACTACATTTATTATTGCCTCTAGGGCATATCTCCAACAATTATCATTTTCATAGAGTGGAAAATGCATAAACTTGCATATACGAAAATTATACACCTTTGAACTCTTTGAAATCGCACTTAATACGTAATAATGTTGTGCTAATAAAATCTTGAGAGATTATCATTTTCATAGAGTGGAATGTAATGCCTAAACTTGCATATACAAAAATTATACATATTTAAACACTTTCCCTTCAAATTATATTCAAAATCATTTGTTTATGGAGTTAAAGTACCGGTGGCAAACTCGTTATTTTGCATGGACAGAGGGGTGCCCCGCAACAGATATAGGGGTTATCATGTCCACTAGATCACAGAGGATCAACAGTTGGTGGACACGATACACATGACAACTGCCTCGACCAATCAGACAGTAGCATCCAAGATGAGCACAAGTGTAAGAGTTTGTGACTAAGACAGAGGGAAAAACCGAGTAGAACTTAAAAACCAAGGACAAAAATGACAAAGGGATTCAAATAGAAAATAAAAAGAGATTTTAAAAATGTAAAATGCGTCTTTTATACAATAAAATATATCTTGGCATACATCAAACTATTTGCAATTCAACTGTACATGAGTGTGACAATTATTGCCTCATCCAGACAAACTATGTTTTGGGGATGGATGTTTTGGGAAGAGGCTTGAGTAGAAATCCATGAACCTTCATTGATAGTAGGTGATTTGAGAAGTGTTGATTTAGGTTAAAACTTGATTTCTGTATATTTCTTATGGTGGCGGGTCACATAATAAGACTCTCTGGATAGGTGCCACTATGTTTTGATGTTTTTTAATTTGCTGTGCATAAAATGACTCAACTAGCTAGCTAAAACCCATCCGTCGACTCTTTGTTGACCAGCCACCGAAGGGTAAAACTGGTTATATTGCACACGGCAGTGTTAGTACTAGAGGGCAAAACTAAGTACAACCAAACTGCAAATATTACACTCGAGGGTATAGCTAAGCACAACTAAGTCAACAGGGTTATACACAAGGGAAAACGTGACACACGGTACGCGTGTCGCGGTGCACGGGACGGTAGCAGACGCGTGTGGCCATGCACGGTGCAGTAGCATACGCAGTTACGCGATGCACGGTTGTGCAAGGTAACATCCCTTCCCTTCACCTTCATAAAGGCCTCCTCACTCTCACTCATCACTCACTCGCTTGCTTACTCACGCAACCGTCTCCACTGTCCCATCACCTTCTACAAACCCCTAAGAAAACCCCAACTGTGTCGGTGACGGAGAAGAACGGAACGGTGGCCATCGTCGCCTCCAAGGCCGTCGATGAGGAGGCACCCTTCCCCGTACAGCCCCCGTCGACGCATCGGAGGCAGCCGTTGTCCAGGCCCCCGTCCCTGCTTCCATCGTAGCTGCCGATGAGGAGGCTCCCACTGGTCTCGGTCAGATCCCGCTCAGCTAGAACTCCTATGAGGAGGAGGAGTACATCAGGCCGGAGAACCCCTATGACACCAGCATTGTCGACCCATGGTCGGAGGTACTAGGGTTTTCTCCTCTTCCCTTGTTCTTCCCTCATTTCCATTATTAGATGCTAGATCGTGTGTTATTAGGGTTCGACTGTTCGTATTTTCAATCGTTGGATGCTTGGTCTTTTTACATAAGCTAATCCTCTTGTATTAGATCTCATATTTCGATGAATCCTCCTATTCGTATTTCAATCCTATTTTATTTGTCCTCCGAGTTGAAGTTAAAGGATTCCCTAGTTAGTACTAGTGCCGATCTGTTGGTGGGATTAGTATTTGATTTTGTTTAAGATTTGGAGATTAGGAAATTTAACCCACTCGGATAATTTATGCGAATAATCAGGGGATATCAATCAGTTAATTTATGCAAATAATCAATCCTGATAATCAAGGTATCTCAATCATTTTCTTACTGCACGCTACTATTTTCCCAATAGGTGGATAGCAGCGACGTCTGCAGCAACGTCGAGTCCAAGGACACCAAGACTCGTCAGGTGCTGAGGAGGCTGAAGTTTGTCTAGTATGACAACTTCTTCGACGACGACATCTACAGGTGCCCCTTCTGCACCAGGAGGCTCCTCACCACCGACTTCAACTCCCTCGTGAAGCATGCCGAGGTCGTGGCCACATGCTGCCAGACCATGAATGTCCACACCTTCAGAGCCAAGCACCATGCGCTCAATTTTCACCTTCGCAACCTCTATAAGGTGGCCATCAAATAGGGTCGCATGCCCCTGATCAAGCCCAAGGCACCCAAGGTCAAGGGACTAAGCAGCAAGAAGTGGAGGAAGCGCCAAAGGGAGGAGGCGGAGGCCCTCCTCGCAAAGGCCAGAAGGGGCCACTGATCTTGTGATGTTGCTGTTGTAAAGCAACTTGTTTTGTATTGTCTGTGTTAAACTTGTTTGTTGATCCTGCTGAGCATCATAATTGTCAAACCTCGTTAAGTATCATACTATATATTCTATATTAGCTTCTTTATCTACATATTCTTTGTTTACTGAATGTATTTATAATGCTGGTTAGATTTGCTGCTATAGATTTGCTATCATATTGGGAAAAAACGAGGGTCAAAAGGAACAATGAATGAAGAGAGAACTTGTTCTAGATTCTCTACCTTTTTGGAAAAAACACAACTGTTAGTGAGAGAAGAGGAAAAGGCGCTCTTAGAAAGGTCAATCGTAAAAATAAAAAATAAAAACTTTCAATTTAGACGACTGCGCACACGTAACCATCAAACATGTCCCACATGGTCCCACACTACATCCCCCATAACGCGGTCCAACCAACCGGCCCCATGCAGTACCACATGGCACGGCCCCACACTTCACGCGTTCCCGACCAACCATCTCCACGTGGTCCCACACCGCGTGACCCCACACGTCAGACAACGGTCAACTTGACGGCAGCTGCCGTTCAAGCTTTTTGATGAGTTTTCGAGAAGAAGAAGAGCAAACGTGAGGAAACGTTAAACGGCTAGGGAAAAGTGAGTACTAATAAGGAACCAGGTCACAAAAATAGAAATCCCAGTTTGATATGTTCATGATTAAACCATGGCTAAATTACCATTGTTTTTTTTAGAGTAATTAGTTGTAATTTTCTATGTACATGATTGAATTATAATTTCTTTATTTAGATTGATTTGCTTTGTTACAGTTCTAATGTAGCTTAACTAGACATGTTCTAGTTATATCTAGAGTTAATTATCTATGCTCATGTTGTAAATTTAGCTTAACTCTCACTATTAAAGTTTTGGATCTATTTACTGTAATTTCCTATGTTCATGATTGAAGTCGGTTTAATAAAATGTGTATGTCCTATAGGGAGATAAGGAAACTTGGAGACCATTTGGCGCCCTTGAAGACATTGGATCAGGTCTCCTTCCATGGTGCACGGAAACCGGTGTCCCTAGATGAGCTTTTGTACAGAAGGGGGAACAGAAAGACTCTGATGAACTAGCAGTTGTCTGGTCATAGGAGCAGTGCTCCATTGATGGCGTATCCGGCGTCACCGTCCTTTTTTTTGTTTCCTTTTTTTTGTTTATGAAACTTAAGTAGAGGTTGCTAATTATACTCGTAGACTATTTAATATTGCAAACGATCTTCGCCTCCATTGCAATTGGGGTCTTCACATCAGCAACGAATGTCTGGCAACATAGCGATTCACCGTTGCCGATGGGTGTTTGGAATCGTATCCATAGCATCTCTATGTACTAGTGAATGATATGGTCATGTTGATATGAAGTAGCAACACAAGATCACCAAAGAACAGTTATGTGCTTTGCAAGTTCATGTTACCACCGGTTCCGAGAAAGACATCACAACTTGGCCAAATTGCAAGAGCGGAATCAGCACGGGCAGAATTGTGAGTGGGAAGACTATGTGGATGAAGAAGTCACTTCTCATCACCGTCCTCGTCTTGCGAACAGTGGTGACTACCTCAAGGAACCATAGGGACGCCATCATCGTTCTCCTTCCCCTTTTAGTTTCTTGATGCCAAAGGGGGAGAGAATTCTAGTAGGTTGTTCGGGATTTGCATGTGCTAAGTTACAAGCTCTCGTTCTTTCTTTGATTCTTATGAGTTTGTAAATTTTTTATTAACTTTATTATGGTGGCATTGTGTGTGTAAACCTCGCTTATATGCATGTGGTCAGGCATGTGAACCTTCTATATTATGTTTATCTATGTGCTATCTTGTCTTATCCTTTATGCTATGCTTGTTGTTATATATGTGTTTGTTTTGAGTTGGAGAAAGGTTTATAAAATATAGGGTGATTTTGGATCCTACAATGTTGTGAATTTGCATTTAAAAACAATACTCAAATAACGCATACATTTGTGGATAGCCCGTCTATATTTTGTAGATGCTTTTTGTGCAAATTCTTGTGTTGTCTGAAAGAGTGTTTTACTCTATAAGTGTTTTTGGTGTTGATGACCACACAAAGGTGGGACTAATGTTGTTTATGATCCATGTAGGTTGATCCTTGATGATGTCCAAAGGAAGAGGTTCCCCTCGAGCTGGTCTTCGTGAAGACGATGTTTCGAAGAGTAGTTGGAAGTGTGTGCGTTTAGGAACATGTACTATCAAGAGGAGGTACCTTATCAAAAGGTAACATGGGATTAGTTTTCACCTTGCACAGACCTTGTTGCTCTCCTAAAAAACATCCTTGTTTTGACCTTACCGGTTTCCTCTCCTTTAGTTGTTATATGCGGGTCTTTTGCCTTAGCGGTAGCACTATCCTAGGTAGCGGTAGTATCTCCCTTGCCTGATTCTGCCTACTGTGTGGTGAACCCCCTTGGGCCGATCATGGCGGTAGTGACAGCGGTAGTACCATCTCTGCCTATCAGCGGTAAAATATGTGTTGTTTGGGTACAATGGTAGTACCACTGGCAGTACCGCTTCGAACCCCCTTGGGTCGATTCTAGCGTTAGTGCCAGCTGTAGTACCGCCGCTACCCAGCTATGATGGCAACCATTGACTTGGTATAGATGTAGTACCACCAACACTACCACTTTGAACCCCCTATGGTCGATTCTAATAGTAGCTCTAGCGGTAGTACCGTCGTTAAGCAGCAGTCAACGGCTAATCGATAGCCACAATAGTAATACCATTGAGGCTAGCAGTAGTTCCACCAAGAATGATTTCTGCACATAATTATTGGATCTTGTATGGGCTATAAAATTTCTCCTTCTTCCCCAAGTGAGGGTTACGGTTTTGTTATCTCTCCTCCATTACTCCAAGCATTAATTTCCCTAGATCTCTCTCCCTAGCCACTCAAACTTCATACCCTTTGGGGAATCTAGGGAGGAGACCTCGTTACACACTTCCACCAAAGGAATTTCAAATCCCCCCACTAATCCCTAGCGGATCTTGTTGCTCTAGGGTTGAACCCTAGACGGAAATTGTGACCTTGGAGCTCGGACATGGTGTTATAAAGATTTGTGCTTGTGTTGGCTGCATGTTGTGAGGCTTGCCCCAATCTTGTTGTAAAGTTTTTGGTCGTCACCTTCAAGGCTATTGCTTAGTGGATCGTGTGCCTCCTTGGTGGCGCGCCACGGAAGAATAAGATGAGACATTTGTGGCATTGGTGCACTTTGTGGTGTCATATCCCTCCAACATAAACGTAATTTTCTTTAAAAGAAAAAACCTGTGAGAATCATCTTCGAGTCTACTTTGTGATTACCTCGTTCCCTTTGCCTTTTACTTATTGTATCTCGCTGCTTGTGCCTTGTCATATAGGATTACCCACATAGTTGTATATCTAGATAATTATACCTTTATTGTGAAAGAAAGTTAAAATAGCTAGTCGTCTATTCACCTCTCCCTCTAGTTGACCATACCGATCTTTTATAAGCCTTGTACCGTCGGCAAGATTGGACGGCCAAGATATTAGGACGCTTGGTCCACCCATGGCGAGGGGAGAGATGGGTGGTAGTGCAAGCTAAGATTTCTGCCCGCGGCCGGAGGAGCAACTTAGGGACCTTATTTTATTTATGTGTTACTCGAAACAAAATAAAGACAATGACCGTCCTAACAACACTGACAACTCTCCAGAAAAATAGTGTCCAATTGCCACCGCACGAATCTCGAGGCATGATCAGACCACAATGAAGGGATCAAAACAACCTATGCATGATCGTCTCCCTCGATCAACTTCACAGTCAGCAATCAGTATCCCTAGCCGAGTGCCAGTCACTCAGTAGCATGCTTACCTACTGTCTAAGTGGCGAGCCTATATAGCTAGAGACCCCTGAGTGCACTCTTCACTCACTTCATCCCAGGCCTAGGCCTTCCCATTAAGCTTGCTCTCTTCTCAACCAGGCTACCAGCTAGCTCTAGCTGCTTCGATCACGAGATCGTGATTGAGCAAGAGAGAGCGGCAGCAATGGCGGACAGGGCGGAGGGTCGCCGGGTGTGCGGGATGCCGGAGAAGGCGCAGCTCCACGTGGCGATGCTGGCGCTGCAGTTCGGGTATGCCGGTTTCCACGTGGTGTCGCGTCTGGCCCTCAACATGGGCATCAGCAAGCTCGTCTTCCCCGTGTATCGCAACATCATCGCGCTCATCCTCCTGGTCCCCTTCGCCTACTTCCTCGAGAAGAAGGACCGGCCGCAGCTCACCCTCAACTTCGTCGCCCAGTTCTTCTTCCTGGCTCTGGGCGGCATCACGGCGAACCAGGGGTTCTACCTGCTGGGCCTGGACAACACGTCGCCGACGTTCGCCTCGGCGATCCAGAACTCCGTGCCTGCCCTCACCTTCGTCATGGCCGTCGCGCTCCGGATCGAGAAGGTGCGGCTGGACCGCCGCGACGGCGTGGCCAAGGTGGTGGGCACGCTGGCGTGTGTGGCGGGCGCCTCGGTGATCACTCTGTACAAGGGACCGACCATCTTCGGCCCTGCCGGCGCCGGCGACGACAAGGCGTTGCAGCAGGTGCCGTTTTTGGCGGCGGTGGCAGGGGAGGGGAAGAACTGGACGCTGGGGTGCGTGTACCTGATCGGGCACTGCCTGTCGTGGTCCGGGTGGCTGGTGCTGCAGGCGCCCGTGCTGAAGAAGTACCCCGCGAGGCTGTCAGTGACCTCCTACACATGCTTCTTCGGCGTCATCCAGTTCCTCATCATCGCCGCCTTCTTCGAGAGGGACGCCGACGCCTGGGTCTTCCACTCCGGCTCCGAGATCTTCACCATCGTCTACGCCGTAAGCATACAGTCCTCCATTAATTAATCGATTTCTCGGGCACAAACTAATTAAGAAACTGATGGAAAATGGTGCAATGCAAAAAAGCTGTACACAAATTAAGGATCACCTTTTGCATTACTGTAAAGCTACCCTCTGGATCACTGTACTTTCTGGACACACCCATCGACCATCCATGCTCTTTTAGCAAATTGTAGTACTCCATATATGATTTTATATTTGTTCAAAAAAATATGATTTTATATTAATATAGCAAGAAGTCAGTGGAAGGCATGATCATTAGTGTGCAACTAAGAAGCAGCCTATTATATATACATGTCTCAGATCTTAAGCTGCTTGCTTTTTCCTCTGATGAGATATGGAAATAATGATTACGCAGACGTATGCATCTCACGAGCTCAGAGCTAGCAGCTGACATGGCAATGAAAAATGCAGGGTTTCATCGCCTCGGGCGTGGCGTTCGCGGTGCAGATCTGGTGCATCGACCGCGGGGGCCCGGTGTTCGTGGCGGTGTACCAGCCCGTGCAGACGCTCGTCGTCGCCATCATGGCCTCCATCACCCTCGGCGAGAAGTTCTACCTCGGCGGCGTCATCGGCGCCGCTCTCATCATCACGGGGCTCTACTTCGTGCTCTGGGGCAAGAGCGAGGAGAGGTCGCGCATGGGCAAGGAGGCGGCCGCCATGGCAGCCGCGTCTGCAGCTAATTCCTCCGGTGGCGAGATCCGGAGCGCCAAGCTGGCCTCCTCCATCACCCAGCCTCTCCTGCCGCCTTCCTCCACCACCTCCGACAACGTCTGAAAACTAAGTGTTACCTAGCTACTATCGCGTCTCGACGATCATCGATTGAGAGTAATTTTCTTGTTTTTATGTTCAGGCTTGCATGCATGCGTATGGTGTGGTGAGCGAGCATGCAGACGGATTTGATTAAAACTAGCTAGGATTGTTTGGAAACGTGCTTGATTAATTATGGCGTGTGAATTAAGGCTTGTTAATTAGATCAGAACTTGTGCTTGATGTATTGTTACCTTATCTAAGTGTTTCTCTTGACGTAAGACCATATTATTGTTGGGTCTGTTCATTGGGATTTGCCTTAATGTATACACTCTGTTTGCAGTTTTTAAGTTCCTTGTGAGCTTGATATGAGCATGAACAGGTGCTGGGTATTACCCCCATTTCCTCAGAAATCTAAACGGAGAAAAATGTCTGAGTCTTCAACAACAGATTCATCATGTGTATGACGCTTCTCACACAGAGATCAAAGATGAGGGGAGGGCATGGATCCATGTTAAAGCTAAACATTCAGAATTCTTCATATGTTGGTTTTGACCGTCTCTTTGTTTTTGGAGGTGGAGGATGAGACTCACTGCATCTGCATCGAATAGATGCATACAGCCTTCCTTATTCATCATATGTTGGTTTTGACCTTCACTTTGTCCTTAGGCTTATTCGTCCTATCATCTTTAATCCTTCATATAAAACATAAAACATAAAACACAAAACACCCACCTCTTCCATAAGAAACATTGTCTATTCAAAACTTCATGAAAATATAATGTACACGCACGCATTGTGAAAAAAAATCAAATCTGATTATCCATGCTAATCTCTCGCAAAAAATATTATATATGCTAACAGGACAAGGGACCACATCCATATTAAATAAGATGTTACACAAAGTCATATAACTCATAACCTCTTGCAAACATGTACTATAATGGATATTTTCAATCTTAAGGAACAAATAAAAGAAGATAATATGGTTGCTCCGAACAAAATTGCTCAAAGGATGCAAACATCATTTTCAAGCAACTTAGATTTTCATTCCGCTCAGAACAGCAATTGCTATTCTCTAGCCGAAAACTTGCTGTTTTATAGAGAACAGAGCTGTTTTATCCCTAATGTCCAGCCCACATCGCGCTCCGATTTGGGTCGGCCCATTAGTGGCGTTCCAGTTAGCCAGAGGCCATGATTTTGGGGTTGTGCCATTTGCGACCTTTAGCGGCGCGCGCGCGATGCACCGCGTACCCCTTCCGCACCAAGCTCTTGGCCCATTTAAGACGAGTAGCTTAAATGGGTGCCCTACATCAACAAACCACATGCATCTAAAAAAAATACACCTACCAGCTCGGTGGGTCGTCCCTCCCTCGCTTCCTGATCAAAGCTGCAGCCTCACTCTTTTTTTCAATGGTGTTGTTTTCACATACTATTGACGAGTTTTTTCAATGGCGTTGTTTTCACGTCAATAGCTCCTTTCTCACTGTTTATTCCTCACGTTCATAAATTGGGTCATTATTATCCATTGTTATGAATATGTTTTACCTATAGTTAGAATAATAAAATATCATGAACCTATTATGAATATGTTTATGTTCACGGTAAAAAAGTCATGAACCAATTTTCAAAATCATGAACTAATTTTTCAAAAAGTCATGAACCAATTTTCAAAATCATGAACAATTTTTAAAAAAGTCTTGAACCAATTTTCAAATCATGAACTATTTTTCAAAGAACATGAACCAATTTTCAAAAAATTAGTGAACCAATATATTAAAAAATCGTGAACAATTTGTAGCTCGCAAATAATTTTAAAAATACGTAAACAATTTTTAATATGAATAGAAATTCAAATGAGAAAATGAGAAAGAAAAAGAAGAAACATAAAATAGAAAAAGAAAAACTAATGAAATGAATCAAAAGAAAAAACGAAAAGCAAAAAAACCAAAAAAAAAAAGAAATACAAGAAAGGAAAATACAAAGCCAGTAAACCAACAAAAACCGGACACAACCAGTTCCGATTCTGCCTCCGCGCGAATACAAGAAAGGAAAATACACGCACGCAGGCGACGACCGTTTCCTTCAGGCGGCGCGAGGCAGTTGTGCCGCTTAGAGCCGGCATTTAGCATTTGGCATGATTTTGTCTGTTGTTCGCAAATTTTTTTGGAGCTCCTCCCTGGCGCCTGCGCGTCCTAGTGTTTTGGTTTCGCTGAAAGGACGCCTGAATGGACCACAGGCTGTACAAGGGCCATTAACAAATTCTATTTACCAGAAATGAGCCCACTTTGTTGATGTAGTCGAACGACGGTTCGTACGACCGGTTTGCAAGGGTGCTCTACTTGTTATTTAGCCTGCATGGACGTCGTTTGTATTGTTGTACGTGTAGTGCTGCCGCACATTCTGCTTTGTACGGGTCGTTGGCTGCCACGCTACCAAAGAGGCGCTCACACGGAAGTTTAGAAAAGGCGGCCTAATTGGACAGTCTCGGCAACTGAATTGAAGAGAGGAGGAAATTCATTGTTTCACTGGAGCCGGGTGGATTGGCTTCAATTTAGAGATAGGAATACGGGTTTTTTTTTGTAAGTTTGCTTCTGCCTGGAGAGCAAGAAATAAAATGAAGCGGCTAAAAGATGACTCTGGTACTTGGCAAGAAGGTGCAACATATCTAAATCCTTTAATTTTAGGTTATTTTGCGGGTCTTTTTGCCATTGAATTGGACGGGCCAGATCCTAATCTTATTGGTATTGATCACTCCACGAGTTACAACAGCAACGAATGGAGGTCTGACGAGAGGATGTAAAGAAGGCTTTATTGTCAATTGGGGAAATGGAAGGCCCCGACACTGATGGTCTGCATGGTCTATTTTTTAAAAAGTGCTAGGGTATGTTTTGGTGATGCTCTAATTCTGAAGTTTTATTGGCAATTAACAATAAAGTGATTCCGGACGGATGGAATGATACCATAAGTGTCTCCACCCTGAAAATATTTCCCAATACAGATCGATTAGTCTGTGTAATGTACTTTACAAGGTTATTTCTAAGATGATTGTGATTCGGTTGAAGGTTACAGACAATATCTTGCTAGCCTATGAGTGCATGCATACAATCAAAAATAAGAAGACCGGTAAGGAGGGATATTGTGTTGTGAAGTTTGATATGCATAAAGTCTAGGATCGAGTGGAGTGGATATTCTTGGAGCGTAAGCTTACTCGCCTTGGTTTTCGTAGTGAAGTGGTTGAACTGTTGATGGCTTGTGTTTGATCGGTTACATACAAAGTTCGGTATAATGATCAGGAAACTGAGAGCTTTATTCCTTCAAGGAGTCTCGTTAAGGTGATACTTTGTCATCATATTTATTCTTGATTTATACAGAGGGTCTATCTAGTGCTTTGGCTCATAGGGAGGAGGCAAATATGATTAATGCAACCTCATTGAGACAAGTTCTTAACCTATATTGTGCAAGTTCAAGGCAATTGAGGCTATGTCAGACAAATATTTTGGTCTACCGGCTATGGTGGGGCTTGATCATACTGAGAGTTTCCTCTACCTTCTAGAAAGGGTGATTGAACGTCTGAAGGGATGGAAAGAGAAATTTCTATCAATGGGAGGCAAAGAGGTGCTTTTAAAAGCTATTTTTCAATCTATCCCGGTTTATGCCATGGCAGTTTTCTAAATACCAAAATCTCTGTGCAAACAATTGAATGATGCAATGGCCGAATCTTGGTGGGGATGACACTAATGACCAAAAGAAAATGCACTGGTTTGCCTGGTGGAGCATGTGTATTCCTAAGAAAAGATGAGGTATGGGTTTCCATGACTTACATGCTTTTAATCTAGCAATGTCGGTGACATGGTTATACCCTACGGGTACGTGACTTTAGCATACCTGGTCCAGCCCAAGAAAGGCCCACAATAGATATACGCTGGCCCATGAAGATTTTTGGATGGCCAAGGCCCATGACGCCTTCGGATCCTTGGGGAGCAAGACTAGCATAGTTAGGAAATTCAAAGGGGTAAAACCCTAGAACCTGTAACCGACTAGGACTATGCCCGGGACCTGCCTAAGTCTATATAAAGGCCAGGAGGGCACGTCCTAGATCTCTCGACTCATACTTTCGCACACACCTCCACGCCAGATCGAATCTGCGCACCATGTAACCTTCGGTTCCGCCGTAATCAAGAGCAGACAAGCAGGAGTAGGGTTTTCCCTCTGGGGGCCTGAACCTGGGTAAATCTCGTGTCCCCTGGTTGCTTGTCTGTTAACCGTTCCACGATCTCCAGCATCCCCATCTTCTCCAAAACCCAAGTCCATAACAATGGGCATTGACGAGATTAAACCTCGTCAATTGGCGCCGTCTATGGGAATCGGGGTTGCTGATTGTGCGATCGTGACGATCCCGACCCGATCGATCTACAACTCCGCGGCGACGGAGAATCACCTCCTCTTCGGCACTTTCGACTTCACCGCCCACTCGCCGGCCACCATGAAGGATTTCGAGCCCGTAGGCGACGGACTCGAAATTTTGTTCGGGAGCTTCTGCTTCCAGGTGGGACAAACTGGCACCCTCCGCCTTCCTGAGCGGGTGCCCGTGCCATCAATCAGGCCCGCCTCGTGGGCTCCACATCCTATGATACGCACATCACCATCGACAGATGAGTTCTACAATAGCAGCAGCTGCAACTCCGATCTGTGCGATCCACCTTCGGATGAAGGGACCTACGATTCCGGTTCTGAAAGCTGCGGCAGCAGCGAACCGATCTACGAGCGCTACCAATGCGCCGCAGTCATCCAGGAGCAGCAAACGCCTAACCCGCCGCCCAACACGAACCCCAACCCGCAGGATAGAAACGGCGGAAACGGCGGGAACAGAAGAAGCCAGTCCCCCCCTCCCACCCGAAGGGGAAAACAACGGCCATGTCATCCAACTTAGCAAAGAAGGATGGGTCTAGGCACGCCGTGCTGTCGCAGGCGACATAGTCCTACCTGTGGACTCCCCACGTGACCAACTGATGGCATACCACTACCTCCTCATCGAGGAGCACAAGAAGCAAGTCAAGATGCAGGAGACGCTCGACAAACGCAAGCAAGCAGCCTCTGAGTCCAGCGCACGATGAGCTGCGCTCTCCACCATGGCACCCGGCTCTAGCACGAACGGAAACCAGGGAAACAAGCACCGCTCGCGGATGGAGAACATGGATCCCAAGGAACGCCGTGAGGTGACCCGAACTCTCCACACATCGTTCATGGATATGGATGCCGACGGCAACATCATCCCGAAGACACCGCAAGCTGCGATCATGGCAGCCACTGCGTATCTCGCGGCCCACCAACCTCCGGAAGGGGACCCGAAAAAAGCCATGCATAAGTCCGCACTCACCGGACTCGGACTCGTCGGAGCTGCGCTCCAAGAAGACGCTCCTGCGGAGCCGAAGAAGAAAGCTCCAGTCAGGCGCGACCGGAGCCCCACCCCTTCATCCGAAGAGGAGGAGGAGCACGACCTTCCTCGAAGGAAGAAGATCTCGCATCGCCACAAACGCGACTACGATGCCAGAGACGCGCTTACATAGCGCAAAATCGACAAAGCGCGAGCCAAACGCGCATGCTCATCCGAGTCCGAGATGGATGAAGATGAAGGAGAACTCTGCGGAGCTCGATGCTTCAGCAGATCTGTTCGGCGAACACAGATGCCACGCAATTTCAAGCTTCCTTCGGATACTCCGAAGTTCAACGGCACACAAGATCCAAAATCTTGGCTCAGCGACCATCTGTCATCCGTCAAGCTGCACGGCGGTAACAAAGAAACCGCCATGCAATACCTTCAGCTGCAGCTGACAGGCGCGGCGCGGGTCTGGCTCAGCAGCCTATCATCAGGATCCATCCGAAGTTGGGAGGAGCTAGCTTACAGCTTCATCCGAAATTTCAAGGGCACTAGCAAGAGGCCCGCCTCAATCGAAGAGTTGCGAGCCTGCACTCAGAGAACGGGCGAATCTATTCGCTCGTACATATTACGCTGGTCTACCACCAAGAACTCCGCAGCACATATCTCCGAGGAGAGGGCCTTCGACGCCTTCAGAGACGGCGTCAAACGCCAAGATTTTAAGGAGGAACTTGGGCGCGCCAAGCCCAAGACACTTGACCACCTCATAGAAATTGCCAACAGTTGGGCGGACGGCGAAGATTGCATTCAGCGAGCGCAATCAGTTGAAGAGGACGACTACGGCCGAAGGCGAGAACGTCGCAGCAAGAGGAGATCGCGTGTCTACGAGGACCGCGACGGACCCGACATGGTCGCGGCTGGCTACGCCGACCGCCGCAACGACAACAGCCGTAACAGCGGAGGATACCGCGGAGGAAATTTCCGCGACAGCGGACGACCAGCACAGTCGTGGCAACGCCGCGACCGCGACAACGGACCCTCAGCATTCGACAAACTTTCGGGTCCATGCACCATCCACTTCTACATCGACAAACAAGATGGCAAGAAGAAAGCCAGTCACATGCTCAAGGACTGCCGCGAGTTCTAGAAACTCAGCGAAAGCATGGTGCAGATGAGGCAACAAGCCCCAACCCCTGCGTTCGGAAACGCACCCGCGCCAGGAGAAATAGCACACGGAGCTCCTCCACCGCCACCTATTGGAGGTCCAAACCAACCAGTCGCACCAGCGCAAAACAACGTCGGGGTCGGGTACCCCCCACCAAAGGGAGCACTAAATATGATCCAAAAGGGACGCCCCACAAACAGGGTGCAGAAGAAAATCACCCGACAAATCAACTTGGCCGTGGCAACTCCGCCTGCAATCCCTGAGTACCTCAGCGGATCGAAGTCCTGCATCACATTCACTCGCGCGGATCACCCTTGCCAGATCCCTCGCCCAGGTCATGCTGCCTTGGTGCTGGAGGCGCAGATCGGAGGCTTCGAGATGAGTCGCGTCTTCATGGACGGCGGCAGCGGCATCAACCTAATGTTCGCAAGCACTCTAGCAGCAATGCGGATCCCACAATGCAGCCTGGAACAATCAGACACACCGTTCCACGGCATCGTCCCAGGGAAGGGCATATTCCCCCTGGGCAAAATAGGGCTCGACGTCATCTTCGGGAAGCCGGACAACTTTCGGCAGGAGCCCCTTGAATTCGAAGTGGTGGACTGGCCGTCGCAATACCACGCCATCCTGGGGCGCGTAGCATTCGCAAGGTTCCTGGCCGTCCCACACTACGCATACCTACTACTCAAGATGCCAGGACCAAGGGGCGTCATCACAGTCCACGGGAGCTTCACTCGATCGGACCAATGCGACAGGGATTTCAACAAAATCTCCCAGTCTTTCGGCATACAAGACGAGATTGTAAGGCTCCGCGAGACAACGGACAATGGGGTACCCCCAGTCACAAGGAAGAACGCACCTGACATGTCCTTCGACTCCACCGTCAACACCAAGAAAGTACAGGTCCATCCGACGGACGCCTCCAAGACGGCCTTGATCGCCAACGACCTCAGCACCGCATAGGAAGGCGCGCTCGTCGAATTCCTCCGTGAGCGCTGGGAAATCTTCGCCTGGTGTCCTGCGGATATGCCAGGAGTTCCCAGGAAATTCGCCGAGCATGCACTCAATGTCTTTCCAGACACCAAGCCAGTCAAGCAGTCCATCCGAAGACTGTCGGAGCCACGAGCCGAAGCTATCGGCAAGGAAATCAATAGACTACTCGCTGCAGACTTCATCCGGGAAATCAAAGAAAGCGAATGGCTTGCAAACACGGTGATGGTCCCAAAGAAGGACACGGACATCCTACGGATGTGCGTGGACTTCACGTCACTAAACAAGCATTGCCCAAAGGACCATTTCCCTCTTCCACGGATCGACCAGATCATCGATTCGACTGCAGGTTGCGAGAAACTCTCCTTCCTCGACGCCTACTCAGGCTATAACCAGATTCAGCTCAAGGTCGAAGATCAGGAGAAAACGGCGTTTATCACACCGTTCGGAGTATTCTGTTACAACACAATGCCCTTTGGTCTAAAGAACGCAGGTGTCACGTACCAGCGATGCATGCAGGCCTGCCTCAAGGACCAGATCGGTCGCAATGTCCAAGTCTATGTTGACGACATAGTAATAAAAACTAAGGAGGAAAGGACACTTATCGACGATCTCCGCGAGACGTTCGACAATCTTGACTGCTACAGGATCAAGCTCAATCCCGAAAAGTGCGCCTTCGGCGTCCCATCGGGCCAGCTGCTCGGATACTTCATCTCTCAACGAGGGATCGAGGCAAACCCGAAGAAAATCAGAGCCATCATGACGATGGAGAAGCCGAAAAACCTCAAGGGCATCCAGCAGCTCGCAGGACGAGTAGCAGCGCTAAGCAGGTTCATCAGCCGCATGGGCGAGAAGGCCCTACCATTCTACCAGCTGCTGCGTAAGGCAGACAAGTTCGAGTGGACACCAGAAGCCAACGACGCATTCGAAAGCCTCAAGCGGCTCCTCTCCACCTCGCCCGTTTTGGTCACGCCAAAGGAGCGCGAGCCCCTGCTGCTGTACATAGCAGCCACACACCAGGTGGTCAGCACCGTACTAGTGGTCGAACGACCCGAAGAAGGCAAGACCCACGGGGTCCAGCGCCCAATTTACTACCTCAGCGAGGTACTGACACCAACAAAGCAGAGGTACCCTCACTACCAGAAGCTAGCCTACGGCGTGTTCATGACGGCTCGACGGCTGAGCCATTACTTCCAGGAGCACCAAGTGATGGTCATCAACGAGGCACCCCTGAACAGCATCCTGAATAATCCAGAGGCCACAGGACGAGTGGCCCTGTGGGGCATCGAACTGTCACCCTTGGACATCGTCTACGAGAAGCGACACGCAATCAAATCTCAAGTCCTTCCGGACTTCCTGGTACATTGGATGGAGCTGCAGCTGCCAGACACCCCAGACATGTCGCAGTCATGGACAATGCACTTCGACGGCTCCAAGCGCGAAGCCGGAGCAAGGGAAGGGGTCATACTGACCTCCCCGCAGGGCGACAAGATGAAGTACGTTCTTCGGATGAAATTCAGAGCCTCCAACAACGAGGCCGAATACGAAGCCCTCATCCATGGCATGAGGATGGCAAAGATATGTGGCGCAACGCGCCTGGTCATCTACGGTGACTCCAACCTCGTCGTTCAGCAGAAGATGAATGAGTGCGACGCACACGCCGAAAACATGATCGCGTACCACGCGCTCTACAAGGCACTCGAAGGTGAATTCGACGGATGCGAACTTCGGCACGTTGGAAGAGAGAGCAACGAGGAAGCCGATAGACTCGCCAACATCGGCTCCACTTGCGCAAAGGTGCCACCAGGAGTGTTCCTCGAATAGATCTGCGTGCCATCCATCAAGCGAAAGTTCCCCAAGGGATCACCCGAAGAAGCAGAACACTCGGGAGCTACGCTACCCGAAGGACACGAAGGACCCGAAAACTGGACACAGAGGTAGCCATGGTCAACCTAATGCAGGTCATGGCAGTCGAAGAAACTTGGACGCGACCATACCTCCAGTTCTTGATAAACGGAGAACTGCCTGACAGCCCAACAGACGCCCGGCGCATATCTCGCCGCTCAAAAGCCTTCACCATCATCAACGGCGAGCTGTACAAGCGCAGCATCACGGGTGTACTAAAACGGTGCGTCACCATCGACGACGGCAAGGCCATACTCCAAGACATCCATGAAGGCATCTGCGGCCACCACGCAGGCAGCCGCTCCCTTGTCGCAAAGGCTCTACGCGCAGGATTCTACTAGCCAACGGCCATGAGCGACGCAAAGGATATCGTCCGAAGATGCAACGGATGCCAACGGTTCGCCGACAAACCGCACGCACCTGGGTCCGAGCTCAGACCCATACCCATAGCCTGGCCTTCTGCTCAATGGGGCCTCGACATGATCGGCAAACTGCCAAAATCCTCGAAAGGGGGACACATCTTCCTCCTGGTTGCAGTCAACAAATTCACCAAGTGGATCGAGGCCATGCCGGTCACCAACCAGAAAGGAAAAACTGCCGTCAAGTTCTTCGAGTCCATTGTCTACAGGTTCGGCGTACCACACAGCATCATCACCGACAACGGATCGAACTTCATCTCCGAAGAATTCCAGGACTTCTGCGAAGGCCTCGGGATCAACATCACGTATGCCTCAGTGGCGCACCCGCAAACGAACGGGCAAGTGGAAAAGGCCAATGGCCTAATCGGCGTCGGCATCAAGAAGCGCCTCATGAGCTCACTCGAACAAAAAGCTGGAAACTGGACGAAAGAGCTACCATCCGTCCTGTGGAGCTTACGGACTACGCCAAACAACTCCACCGGCTACACACCGTTCTTCATGGTACACGGAGCCGAAGCCGTGCTACCAGCCGAAGTACGCCACCAGGACCCACGGGTCGTTGCTTACAGCGAAGCCGAATCCACGATTGCACTCGAACTGTCGACACACTCGACGAAGCACGGGATATAGCAGCAGCTCGATCAGCGGTGTACCAGCAGAGTCTCCGCAACTACCACAGCCGCCGGCTGCGCCCAAGGTCCTTCGTCGAAGGAGACCTCGTCTTGCGACTCAAGCAAAAGCGACCGAATAAATTCGAGTCACCATGGGAAGGACCCTACGTCATCACCGAAGTCATCCCAGGTGGCGCCTATCGCCTCAAGCACGTGGAGTCTGGAGTCGCATACTCCAACCCATGGAATATCTCGCACCTGCGACGATTCTATCCATAGCAACCTACCCCCTTTACTTTCAAAAAGGCTTTCAGCCAAGGCTATTCAGCCGAACAATGTACCTCCTCCATTACGATATAAATAAAGCTAAGTGTCTCGCCCCAAAACTTCAGTTCGCTCTTTCGCAACTTTACTACATGCTACAAATGCACTCGGGGGCTCCCCCCACCTCACGATTTCATCGACTGAGGACCAAACGTGTACACCTGAGTAGCTGACAACGTCAGGCAAACGAAAAGGATACGTACTCAATCAAAGCACTGCGTGCTCACAAACAAACAAACCTTTACAACAAAGGGCACAACACGCCCAGCCAAAATATATAAATTTTACATCTCTCTCTTTTTACAGGTACTACCTATGTTGAAGAATAACCTGGGCATGCTGCTCAAACAAATCTACGACCTGTTCGGCATACTGCCTTACAGCTGCGTAATGCGGACGCATGTCCCACTCACCGCCATCAGGGCGAAGAGGTGGCCCAGCGGCCACAGCAGCCAAATCCACGTCAGGCCGGTGCAGCCTCACAAGAGACAATGCAGCCTTCACTCCTGCGACGAGTTGTTGCCGCACCAACTCCTTCACATTACTCACGTTCCGAAACTTCGACAGAAGACCCGCAAGGGTCGTCGGTACGGCATCCAAAGGAAACATGACGTGCAGCACCGAGGAAAGCGATGTCTGCACTTAACGGAGCACCCGCGAAACTTGATAAACACGATCCTGTACCGTCGCCAGAGCCATGGCGCGATCACGATCCATCCAGAAGAAGCCGTCGGCCTCCATGTCCTGTTGAGTCAAGCAATTGACCCGAACAGCGACACGCTCTTTTTCTTCCCTCGGAGCAAGATTCGCACCTGCGACAATCGCACAAAACAAGAGTAAGGCCAGCAGGCTCATCCGAAGAACTGAGCTACAGCTCGAACCAAAGAACAACTTACATTGCAGCTGCTCGGACAACCGAACCAGCTCCGCCATCAAGTACTCCTCTCTGGCCGCACCACGATCCGTCTTGGACTTCCAAACGTCGGCATGACCACGTAACTCGAGCAACTCCCTCTCCAGACTACGCACACGATCCCGAAGGAAAGTGAGCTGCGAGGAATCATCCAAGGATGGTCGCAACGGCATTGCGGATGGGACGTCAACAGGATCAGCACCCGAAGGAACCTAGAGCAGCAGCAAAAGAAAGGAACACAGACATTCAGCCAAGGATAGAGCACAACTCAGAGGAATTCATTAAATATATAAGGCCACCACGTGGCACAAGGATGGTGTTCTTCAAGATATTTACAACAAAAAGTAGACTACAAACTACCTTACGTCTATTATGCCTAAGATGTGGGACCCTGAGTCGCCTCGGAGCCAGACTGCCTAACTTTGGCCCCGCCCTGCTGCCGCAGCGCATACTCAGACAACAAATCAATGAGCTTGGGCCCATATCGCTTGCAGCGAGCAGAGTAGGCAGCAAAGGCTACCTTGGATCCATCCGCAGCCGTCGGCATCCGAGAGGTGATCTGGGGCAGATCCAGCTCCGCTCCAGCCGCCAAGGCCATCGCCAGCCCGACGGACGCGTCGATGCCCTTCTGCTTGCGCTTGTACGCCGCAGGCGCTTCGGCTGACAGAGCCTCCGCCAGAGCATCCACATCATCAAGGGCTGCGCCCTTCGGGACAAGCTCCTTGTAGAAGCGACCAAGGACCTCTTTCTCCTTGGCAAGGGAGCTGACGACGGTGCTGCAGCGGTCTTCGACCGCCACAATGGCATCATCTAGAGCACTCCCGTGCTCTAGAGCACCGCGGTCGAAATCAATGCCTGCGGCATCTGAGACAAAAAATAAGAAGAAAAGCAGCACAGAGGAAGACTCGAAGAAAAAGAAACAAGTACAAAACTAGTACTCACCCGAAATAGCCTTGGCAGCAGCCATGAGCTTCGCCGCCACCTCTCTTTCACGAGCAGCCGCAACAGTGGCCAGCTGCTCCTCACGATCTGCGGCCTCCTGCTGCAGACGCTCCTTCGCTTCGGCTGCCTTAGTCAGCTCTAGCTCGAGGCGTTCTTTCGCGCCAACGGCGGCTTCGGCCTTCTGCTCCGATTGACCAAGGCTCTTTTTGAGAGCATCGACCTCCCGGAGGGAATCGTTATGCTCCTCTGCATTCAAGACAAGCAAGTGTCAAAGAATAGGACCAGGATAAATAAGAGAGGCATTAAAAGGCAGATGGATACCTTGAAGCTGCCGAAGGTTCGCCTCCAACGCCAGGCTCTCTTGCACCAGCCGCTTGGCCTCCTGCACAAAAGGCTGAAGAAAAAGAAATAGCAGTAAGAAAAGGGCTTGGGGGCTATGCCCAACACAAAGGAGTAAAAACAAAATTCGCACACGAAGACACTCGGGGGCTCCCCCCGTGACTTGAAGCAGAAAAACTTACATGCTCTGATGGTGACTCCGAAGAACCGCCTGCGAAATTCTAAGGCGCAACCACCTGCACCTCCTGCAACGGAGGATCCGGAGCCGCGCCACCCGAAGTCGCCACCGTCTGAGGAGGAGGAGACGCAATTTTCGACTCCCCCATCATTTCCCGCGCACCACCACTGGAGGAATCATGGGAGGAATGCCTACATACGAACCAATCAGCACAAGCACAAACAATCATGAAGAAAAAAGGACAATAGTACAGCAAGAAACTTACGAGCCCAGTGAGCTCAGGTCAAAGACAGGAGGAGTCCTTCGGGCTCTCTTCTCCTCCTTCTTTTCTTCCTTCTTCTCCTCCTTTTTCTCTTCCTTCTTCCGCTTCGCTGGCGGGTGCGGCGCTACAGCCCGCACAGGAATGGCAGGAATGGGAGAAGAAGAACCCCCATGACCGTCACTATGACGCTCAAGGCCCAGAGGGTTTCTGGGAGTCGGAGGAGTCGAAGCATCCGAAGATTCGCTGGAGCTCCGTGACCGCTTTCGTGTATGGTCCTCACTCGACTAGTCGGCATCCTCCGCCGGAGATCGCGCCGACGGTAGCTCGGACATGGAATCAACCACTTCATTATCCGGGGCATTCGGATACCTCTCGGGCAACGGCGGTGCCATGCCCGGCACCTTGAAGCTCTGCAAAATCAGAAGAAACTTTGTTAGCAAACAAAGGAAACAAAAACACAGCCGACCAAAAAGCACTACATGCACAAATCTACACCTGCGGTACGGCCAACGTCGAGGAAAATGGAGGAGTTAGCGACTTCCCCGGGATTTCTTCTCCGGCTTTGAACTTCAGCAGCGCGCAAAGGGCCCTGTCAAGATCCCCCTCGGACATTTTCTCAGCCGAAACCCTCGTCGGATCACGGCACCCAGAATAAAGAAACATCGGGTGCGCCCTCGCTTGGAGAGGCTGCACCCGACGCTCAAGAAAAGTCCGGATGATGTCCACGCCGTTCACCTCTTTCTCCGGAATCAGCTGGAGATCCTCCACCCGACGGTAAAGGGCCTCTATCTCCGCCACCTCACCTCCAAGATTTGGTTTTTCCAAGACCTTTTTCGCTCAATCATTTGGGAGGGGTCAAAGGGAACAAGACCAAAATCTTGCCCGGGCACTACGGAGTCGCGGATATAAAACCATCGCCTCCGCCAGTACTGGACAGATTCGGACATGGAAAAGGAAAAGAAGAGCAGATTGGGACTAAGAGAGATGATGAAACCCCCAATGGGATACACACCATCCGAACCAGATTGCCTCTTCACGGAATAGAGCTTCCGGAAGAGGCCAAAGTGCGGCTCAATGCCAAGCCAGCACTCGCAAAAAGTGATAAAACACGCAATGTGGAGAAGAGAATTGGGAGACAGATGATGCAGCTGAATCCCATAGAAGAAGAGCAGTCCACGGAGGAAGTCGTGGACCGGAAAAGAAAACCCACGCAAAACGAAGGCGAGAAACATAACCCGATACCCAGATGGGGGACGGGGGATTACCTCATTACCGGGGAGTTTGGCGGCCTCCCTATCTTGCGGGATCAGGCCCCACTCGCGAAGCTTGCGGAGATCGCTCTCCCGCGTCTCTGACCGCCGCCAGCCACCATCGGTGACGCGAGTAGCGGCAGTGCCCTTTTTTCCTCCGGCGGCGCTGGTCCCAACCGCAGATGAAGATTTCTTTGGTTTCCCCATTGCGCTACGGCAGCGCCGGCGGTGCAAACGCAGAAAGAACGACGGAAATGTGGAAGGAAATCCCAGCGCGAAGCAAGAATTGCTCGAACACAAGGATGGAGTGAACACAAGAACTGGTGCGGTGAAAACAAACCACGGTTTCCCCCCAATGATTATAACAGCGAAGACGACGAACGGCAACCGTCCATCCAGAAGACCTAACGCCAACGGCAGATCTGACCGTACACGTGTCAACATCACAACGAACCGCCGTTACCACGTCGTCCACTACACGCGGAAATCGAGGAGACGCCGTAATTATCTCCACGCCGCGCGTGACCGGTCAATTCAAAGTCAGCAAGTGGGACCCACGTTCGTCCAGTCAAGTCATCTCTGGCGTAGCAGACGCTTGAGGTCATCGATCGTCAGCACTGATGTCATCAAAAGCTATACTAGCACCAACTACAATTCTTCGGCTCCACAGCTAAGAGTACTCACTCGAATCTTCGATTCTACTAAATACTCGGGGGCTACTCCTATCAGGAGCGCTGGCCGCGCAACCGGAAGATGAATAACGACAAAGTATTTCTTCGAGTCCTACGTCGAGTCTACGACTCCACTACGGACTCGGGGGCTACTCCCATAGGGAGGATGGATTTAAGCATCCGAATTTTTTTGAGTCCTACGGACTTAACAACTGAACAATGCTTGAACTAAAGTCTCTGCTCGAGTCTACGACTCAAACAGACACTCGGGGGCTACTCCCATAGGGAGCGCTGGTCGCGCACCCTATGAATTCTTCGACTGTGATCTTTCGAATCAGCACGCAAAAACTTTTTGGCATCTTTGCCCCAACAAAAGCTGAGTGAGCGACAATCTCCTTGGCCACCCAAAACACCTCCGCGGTGACAAATGTTCGGATGTTGCGTCCGCGACGTAAAGATAAGACCTGCAGATATCATCTGACGGCCTGGCAATGTACATGACTGCGCTCTGCTAGTACAAATCCATGTCAACAGGCGTGATGAAAAATCCCGACGGACGCGTTGGGTAGATTAATTAAAATTACTGGAATTCCACTCCTGTAAGTCCTCCGCGGCCTGAGTCGAATTACGCCAGCATATGTTCCAGGTCCGACTTGAGGGACTCGAACTTGAAGAAGATCGTGTTGTTTCGTCCTAAGACAGTTAACTGACCCTGATCCGTCGGGTGAGTCAGGCACACGCATCAACAATCCCTACACACATATACTATTAATACATAGTTGCACCCGAAAGATGGAAGAGTCCTCAGCCGAATCTACGATTCGACTGATCACTCGGAGGCTACTGACATGGTTATACCCTACGGGTACGTGACTTTAGCATACCTGGTCTAGCCCAAGGAAGGCCCACAACAGATATACGCTGGCCCATGAAGATTTTCGGATGGCCAAGGCCCATGACGCCTTCGGATCCTTGGGGAGCAAGACTAGCATAGATAGGAAATTCAAAGGGGTAAAACCCTAGAACCTGTAACCGACTAGGACTATGCCCGGGACCTGCCTAAGTCTATATAAAGTCCAGGAGGGCACGTCCTAGATCTCTCGACTCATACTTTCGCACACACCTCCACGCCAGATCGAATCTGCGCACCCTGTAACCTTCGGTTCCGTCGTAATCAAGAGCAGACAAGCAGGAGTAGGGTTTTCCCTCCGGGGGCCTGAACCTGGGTAAATCTCGTGTCCCCTGGTTGCTTGTCTGTTAACCATTCCACGATCTCCAGCATCCCCATCTTCTCCAAAACCCAAGTCCATAACAATGGGCATTGACGAGACTAAACCTCGTCAGTCGGCTAAACAAAGTTGGAGGCTGTTATCAAACCCCGATTCTTTGTGTGCACAGGTAATCCGAGCGAAGTACTATCTAGAAGGAAATCTATTGAAGGCGGGGCCTAAGAATGGGTCTTCCTTCACATGGCAGAGTATTTTTGCTGGTATCAATGGGAGGTCATATTTGGAGAATAGATACAGGATCACAAATTAACATATGGGATTCCTAGTAGTAATACAAGGAAAGTACTATCTACCAGAGGACAGTGCTTGCTTAGGACTGTTGATGAGTTAATCAACCCATCTATTGGACAATGGGATGAAGAACTAATAAGAGCAAATTTTCTTGTTGATCATGCAGAGAAGATCTTATGCATTCATTTAAGTGATCACCTAACTAAGGATTTTGTGGCATGGCACTACTCAAAAAGCTATATGTTTATGGTCAGATCTCCATGTCACCTTGACTGGAACACCAATTTGGTGAGAGGACTAGGCGTGATGATGGTCAGGGTTCTTCAGAAATTAATCCGGTCTAGAAAACTCTTTGGAACTTAAAAATTCTGAGTAAAGTAAAAATATTCATGTGGAGGGCTTTACATGGTATTGTTTCTAGGAAATCAATTTTGGCCGACAAACACATCAAGGTGCAACCGAAGTGCCTAGTATGTCAACAAGGACCAGAGGATATGAAGCATCTACTGTTTTCTTGCTCAAGAGCAAGGTAGGTATGGAAAGATTTGGGGTTAAAAGAGATAATTGATCAAGCGGCGCAAATCGATTATTCTGACTCGGTAGTCTTGGAAAATCTAATATGCAACAAACGAAAGAAATCTCCTGTTATTGGACATGTGGGTCTCCAAGAAAAGATTGCGGTGAGCTGTTGGTATATCTGGTGGCAGCACCGACAATTCGTAAATGGCTCACCTGTGGAAAAAAACGTCTAGCTTGGCATTTGCAATCAACTCTTTGGCATCAAATATTTATGCGGCTAAGCCTAATGCAAAGAAGAAGGAGTCTTCTTGGTCTATACCCCTTTCCGGGAGTCTCAAAGTGAATATTGATGCTTCTCATCAGTCTGATGGTACCGGAGGTGCAGGAGAAGTATTACGAAATCATAAGGGGGGTGGGTGGCATGTTATGTCCCTTGTCTAATGTCCAAGACTCGGCTACAGCAAAATCTCTTGCTCTTTTAAATGGCTTAAGTTTCCTGGAATCTTTTGGTTGCAGTCGAGCTGTGATTGAATCAGATTCTCTAGAGCTGGTTGAGGCTTGTAATAGTATGACAGAAGTGTGGAGTCCTCATTCTACAATTTTGGCCGAGTGCTTTCAAAAGGATGGTCATATGAGTGAAGTTCCTTCCAGCATTGCCCATGGAAGGCTAATTAGTTGGCACATGAAGTAGCTAGACATGGTTCTACTTCAAAGGAGACTTTCATTTGGGAGGGTGACACCTTGCTACTTTTATGCCTTTTGTAATCAAATATGTAACGATGTTTGACCATGGAAGCAAGTTTCAGACACACTATTTTTCTTACCAGGGTAACTAAGGGGACTGGAAGGATTTTAATGAGGAGGCTTTCTTGCTTAATATATTGAATGTTTCAAAAAAAGTTGGCTTCTTTCTTACACTTTTTTCTCCTACCTAGATGGTTGCTTCCCGCCTTCCATAACAAGTAATGGAAATTAAGTAGAGAGAAAAAAGCATGGACCAACATGATGTAGTGGCCGGGTAACTTGTTCATCTATACAAAATTTTGAACTAAACAGAACAAAATTGTGGCGCCGAAGGAACAAATCACGTTTACACGCAGAAGAATAAATAAAAGACACTAGAAACAAACAATTAGTTACGATGGAACATATCGGGTACAAAAAAATAAACGAATAAGAATGAAAAATTATAGCACGTGGCACAAATCACATGTACATGCAGAACAAAAAATAGGCCAAATGGAACAAAGTTTAAATGCATGAGGAATAAAAAATTAGACCAAGCAGAACTAAGTTTTACACACACCGAGGAACGAATAAAATTAGACTAGGTGGAACAAAGTTTACACACACGAGGAACAAAAAAATGGTGAGGCGAAACCAATTGTTACACGTGGAACAATTTTTAGTGCTAAGGAACAAACCATGAATGCACAAGGAACAAAATATGTCAAACAATTGGAACGAATAAATTAATGTTCAAGGAACAAAAATTTCAAGTGCGAGAAAACTTGTAAAACAATTTACAATGAATTTTATACATGTGGAAAAAAATTGTAGTGCCCAAGGAACAAATTGTGCATGTACGAGGAACAACAATATTTAGACCTAATGTAATAGAATCACATATATAGTTGGGACACGAATTTTAGTGCCTAGCAAACAAAAATCATATTTGTATATAGAAACAGTATTTTAAGTACAAGAAACATGATTAATAATGCTACGTGGAACAATTCACAACGGCATGCGAAATAAGAAATCAAGGTTACATGTGGAACAAATTTTCGTGCCCGGGTAACTGACCACATCTGCACAGGGAACAGAATATGTAGATCAAATGGAACAAAATCACGACTATAATTTTTAGTGTCCTAGAAACAAAATTGTGAACAAAAGATTTTCTTGAAACAAATCATGTGTAAAAGCGGTCTAGGCCATGTCAAATAAATCAAACAATGGGGACACGACTATATGGATTTGTTCTTCTTTTTCATAGTCTATAGAAAAAATAGCGTCGTTGAAGATCCGCACTGTCACAGTGCCAATTTTTAAAACTAAACAGAACAAAACGATAGAAATAAAAATATAAACATGGTTTTAAAAGGGAAAAGGAAAAGTAAAATGTAAAAAATCATATCATATAAAAACTAAAAAGAAAAATAAACAAAAACATACCATGAAAGCGTGCATGACCAATTAAAATAGATCGAACGAAACGGAACAAAAAAGCCAACCAAGACACGAGCAACTAAAAGTGGTGGGTCCTTGGTAAAAGAAATGGTGGGTCTTGGTTGGACAATTTGCGTTCATGTTGAGTCCAGAACCAAGGAAGTGCTCGCATTGCTCGTGGGGAAATGAAACAAAGACAGCATTGGCTCGGGTCCGGCACCGGCGCCAGCGAGAGGAGCCATCAGCGATCGCCCACCGCCGCCTCGGAGAGCCGCCGCCACACGCCTCCAGTGCTCCATGGCCGGTGACGAGCCCCTCTTCTCCTCATCATCGCGGCTTGTTGTTGGTCGTCGCGCGGGTGAGGAAGTGAGAGGCGACACGGCTTGCTGCTGGTCGTTGCGAGGGTGAGGCAGGAAGAGGCGGCGCGGCTTGCTGTTGGTCGTCGCGCAAGTGAGGTAGGGAGAGGCGGCGACGCTCCATGGCAGGGAGAGGCGGCGAGGAAGGAGTGCAAGGAGAGAAGGAGGCGTTCGGGGGAATGAGGGAGAAAGACACGCGGGCCGGAGACCCCTAGAGCCTTGGACCAATTTTCGGGATGGACTCAGCACTGCAAAGTTGTGAAGCTCGATTTAAGCTTCTCAACTAGGCAGGGCTAAGGGCCGTTTTTGCATAAAGTGGGCACTGCCGGAGGTAACCGACCTGACCTAACAAATAGAAAAATATGGGATGTGGTGAGATTTTCTGGGTTGCCCCGGGCTACCAAACACACCCTTAATGGGCCAAGCCCACGGTGAAAATCCTATAGTGAAATAGAAGCACGTGAAATGGAAGCACAGAACGTCCGGGCGCTACCGAGCAGTTTCCATTTTTGGGGTTTTCTGTGGTTTGGTTTTTTTTCGAAATTTCACCGATCTATTAATAATCATCAATAGCAATATAAAGGGTCCTAAAATTAATAAAAATTACAAATAGGTCAATGAACCACCTAACGATGACTATAAATACTAGCACGAGCCGAAGGCACGCCGCTGTCCTCGCCCCTCCATTATCGGAGCCAGGCAAAGCTTGTCGTAGACGGACGAGAAGTGGTTGTGCTAAGGCCCCAAAGGACGCAACAACCATCACCGAAGATGACCAACATAGATCGTAAGAGACTAGCATCAAAACACACCAACAAATACAAAAACGACCAGATCCAAAGAAATTTGTCGGACATACGACTCCACGCGCCCTTCGTCGATGCTAGATACACCACCGGAGCGAGAATAGGACAGGGGACCTTATTCTGACTTTAGGACGTAGTCGTCGCCTCAACATTCTGAAAAAGACACTAAAAATAGTCTAAACACACTGGGACCTCTCGTCAGCGAGGGGCCGTGGTCCGCCACGCCTCTAAGGCCCTAAGGTTGCCGGAAGCGGAACGGATGGGTGGCATGTAGGTGGGGACCCTAGATGGGTTTTGTCGCCGCCTCTTCGAGAGCCTCTTTCATGGTACCGGTTCGGAATGTTCGGTCTTCATTTTGACGGTTTTTATGTCCTTTCCTTTTTTTGTTTTTTTTGTTTTGTATTTTTTTGAAATTTCAAACTTGAACAAAATTTTAATTTGGTCAAATTTCAAATTTGAACAATTGTCAAAACTGCAATTTTTAAAATTTAAGCATATTTCAAATTTGATTTTTTTCAAAATCTAACCATTTTCAAATCTAAACAATTTTTCAATATAAATGATTTAAATTTTTCTTTTTCCAATATTTGAAGAAACTTCAAATCGAAACAATTTCAAAATCTGGATATTTTAAAACAAAGAAATAAAAACACACAAAAACACAAAAAAAAAAATTACTCCCTCTCAACTTTATCTAGATTTATACATATCTAGTTAAGTATTTATACTAGATGTATTCATATCTAGACAAAGTTAAAAACACTAATATGCATCACAGAAAGTACTTGTTTTACTAAGATGGATGGAAAACACCCCATAGAGATTCACCATAGAATGAATGAGAAACGCCCCATAGAGATTCACCATGGATGGAGTTATACTCCATCCCACAACGGGCGTAGCACCTACGGGCACGAGGCTACCCTCTTCTGGCAATTGGGTCAGACCACACTTGTTCGCTTTAGTTATTTTAGTTTGAGGAACTTTCGAGAAGCGTTCGGTCTATTTTCCTCGTTTTCTTTTCATGTTTTTCATGTCATTTTTTGTTTGTTTTTTCTTTTCTTTTAGCATTTTACAATTCTGAAGATTTTTTAAAATTTCAACATCTATTTAAAATGAAAACATGAACATTTTTTAATTTGAACTTTTTCTAATTTTAAATGTAAATATTTTAAAATTCTGAACATTTTCAAATCTTGATACTTTTAAATTTTGAAAAGAAATTAATCCGAACATTTTTCAAAATTAGAACACTTTATAATTTGAACATTTTCTTAACTTGAACTTTTCAATTTTGAATATTTTGGAATTTGAAATTTTTTGTCAAAATTGAACACTTCTTCAGAAATTAAAACTTGGGTTTACGCTCAAACTCACTTTGTAGAAATTTAAGGGAATAGTCGAAAGCAGCGGTGCATGTCTTTGTAGGCTAGTTGACCCAAAGAGCCTCCTATAGGAACTTCTGGTTTCCTACTTCCTCCGATTCATATTAATGGTCTCAGCTTTATCTAGATATGGATACATCTAGTTTAAATATTTAAATAGATAAATACAAATTTAAACAAAGTTGAGCTTAATATACACTGAAGGGAGTATATGCTGGCCAGATCAGCAAGCCGCACACCCCGCGCACGGTATGCGGGTATTTTCCTTGTCTTTTTTCATTTTCAATTTATCTCTTTTGTTTACTTTTACTTTTCTTATTTTCTTTTCTTTTCTACTTTTTTGTAGGTGTGCTTTTAATTTTTTCGAAGTTTAAAATTTATTCAGATTTCAAATTTTATTCTGATCTTGTAATTTGTTCATAATTTAAAATCTGAATTTTGTTCAGATTTTGGGAAAAATCATAATTCGTAAAGTTTAGATTTTAAAATTTGTTCAAACTTAAAAATGTTTAATTTTTTAAAAATTCCAGATTTTAAAAATTGTTCAGATTTTGAGAAATATTTAGTTTTTAAAAACTCTTTTATTTTATAAAAAACACAAAAAACAAAAAAAAAAGTAGTCTACCAACTGACGGGCCAAGGGGTGTGCGGCACCCCGGATATGCTAACCACGTAGGCATATAGGAGCTCCCGGAGCTCCCGGGCGGACCATAGGAGCTCCCCTGGACAAAGCCAGAAATTTTGCCAAAAATCTGGCCTGCCCACAAGCGCAGCCTTTGATATTCGTAGGCCTAAATTTTTGCTAAGAGCCCATCCCAAGTATATGTGGCTTCGACTTCCGTCGCCACAAATGCAACGGTCTGCCATGATGGCCCAAGTGAAGTTGTCAATTATGATACTGGGGAGAGTTGACAATACGGCCCAGCAGCAGGTGGCCCACTGAGTGTATTCTAGCGGCGTCTAAGAGAAACGAGGGGTCCATTTAGAGCATCTCTACTCGGCTATCCAGCATCGGCTACCCAACATTGCCGATCCCAAGCCCTACTCGGCTACCCAGCATGCCGATCACAAGCCAAAAATTAGGTCCGGACGTCGAAAAACGGCTTAGTCGTGTTCTTAGAAATCTCTTTTCGTTTGGATTTGGACGAAGTTTGGTTCGGGCTTTTCAGGCCATTCCCAAAATCCCGGGAACGCCGGACGAAGCGAACTCGGCGAAAAAAAGGAAGCGGCGTGTGAACCCGCTGAGTCAACGACGGAAGCCGAATCGTCGTCATCATCGGAACCACGCGGCGACCGCTGGACAATAACTGACCGTCGCGTCGGCCACGCATCGTCGTAGTGTCGCGCCACCGTTGCGCCCTCAGCTCCCGCGACGTATCGGCGGGCAATAACTTCCCATCGTTTCCCCTTTTCCCGCCCTCGCTGCCCATCTCGGCCTATAAAAACCGTACCCCTCGCCGGAGCTCCTCACACTCTCTCACAACTTCCCAGTCCCCAACTCCGGCGAACCACACTCCGGTGAACTCACCGCTCTCCCCACCCACTTCCCCATGGCCGAGCGATTTCCCAGCGACGGCGCGGTGGCGAGCGGCTTCGGCCGACGCACGCTCCAGTCGTGGGAGGCGCGAATGCTCTATGAAGCCGGCTATATGGCCTCGCCGGACACGCGGAACCCGCTGGGATGGAAGCTTAGCGTCGGCGGCATCCCAATCCCGTCGGCACCGACTCCCGACGAGCCCCGACGAGATCCAGGCCTTCATCGCGACCATGGACGATACCTTCGACGCCGAGAGCCCCGACAACCTCCTCTATTGGGAGACCTTCTTTGTCGATCGCCTCGTCCAGGAGCTCGCCCGCGATGAGGGGCCACCCGACTCGCCGCCGAAGCGCAACAACGCGGCGGGTCGTCGGCGTTGGTGGAGCGCGCCAGGCCGGACACTCGCGGCGGTGCTACAGCACATCCATGCCGGGAACACTCCGCGTCTTAGCTTCCCGCGCACATCACGCCGGCGTCCAAGTTAGGGCGGCGCCCTCCGGCCAACTGGCTGCCGAGGAGGATGGCCAGCCTGAGCTCCTCCTCCTCCGCCTTGGCCTCCCACTCGTCGGGCTCCACGCCGATTCCTTCTCCTTCGTTGACGCTACGCCCAGTCAAGCGCGAGGCGGTCTCACCTGTCCGTTCGCCGCCACGGACACGCTCGCGGGGCATCGTAATCAACAAGGCCCGCGTGCCGACGCAGTCGCCGCCCACTAGCCGCCTTCGCCTTCGCCAGCCGAAGCCGGAGCCGGCCGACTGGTCGACGCTTGCCGGCGAGGATGCCTTCGCCATAAGGATGGCGATGGAGTAGTCACTCCGTGACTCGACGCCACAGCCGCCGGTGGAGCTGTCGTCACCGGACATCCTGGCCTGGTCCAGGGCGGACTGGGAGGAGCATGAGCACCTCCGCGTCCAATGCCTGCAGGAGGAGGCCGAGCGGAAGGCGTGGTCCGGGCGCGCGCTCGCCTACCAGAGCACCCCGCTCTTCGTCCTCGATGAGGAGGAGGAGGAGGAGGAGGAGGAGGAGGAGGAGGAGGAGGAGGACAGCCCCTCCTACCAGCCCTGGAGGTGCGGCGACGCCGGCCAGGAGAGCTCCCGCCCGCCACAGCCGCTGAGCGACGACGACAATAGCGGCGAAGACGACGGCAAGGCCAATCCCGGCTACACCTCCTTCTACAGCAACCTCGGCATATAGAAGCGGCGGCGTCTTCGGCGACGGCCTTTTTTTTGTTTTTAGTTTATTATCTAGTAATGTAGTTTAAATTCGATGTAATCCGCCTATATTCGCCCAAGTTTAACGCCTAAATTTGCCAAATTCGTCTAAATTTTCGCCAAACGCGGGGAAATTCGGTGTAATCAAGTTTCGTCTGGCTCAAAGTTAATCCGGATTTCGAACTGATCGCCCAACGAGTGGTGGAGATGCTCTTAGAGAGAATCGTTTCACCTCGTATGACCGTTGTAAGAATGGCTATTGCACTCCCAAGGGGCTTGTTAGTAATTTAGTTGTAAAAAAATAATACTACCTCCGTTCCAGTTTGTAAGACAAATACATATTTCGAGAAAAAAAGTTTAACAGTAAATTTTATCAACAAAATACAAATTATATTTAACAAAACCATACCACTAGATTCATATTCAAAATACACTATAATTTTTATGATACATGATTCATATATTATTGATCAAACTATTTTCTTGAAGTATGTATATTTATCTTATATAAACTGGAAATGGGGTAGTAGTCGAGTAATTTGAAACGAAGGAGTGTAACACAGCATGGTCACCATCACTTTATTAGTCTTAGATCTGCTTCAGGTTGGTCCCCTCCAAGAGCATGCATGCATTTTCGCTGTCAGTTACCACATGTCGGCACGCCACTGAGAACTGTTTTCTCCGTTGGAAGCAGCGAGCCCAGCGACAAAGGGATGGATTGGCTCCACCTCCACCCTCACTGCAGAAAAAGGGCAACACCGCAAGATGGATCTACCGATTTTACCTGTTCTCTGCAGCGGCTCACATGGATCCGGAGGAAGAAGCAGCCATACAGCATGCTCCAAACGCAAGGACACTGGGGACATCTATCTGCTCACCACTCACCACCTGCCTCGCCCAAGCAGGCACTGCCATCTTACGGCCAGCCAGAACCAGCTAGGTCAACCGAAGAGCAGGCCAAGGCTCCTATGTAATAAGAACAAAAGCTAACTGGAGGATGCCAGTGGAGTCATGCATTGAGTTCGACATGTTTCGTAGTCCATTATTATCATGGTTTCACCAAGCTGGCCAAATGCTACTTTGTTCATGTCCCTTCAAATTTGGAAGAACCAACCTATCCAGACATGCACTCACCGTGGAACGGTGCCGAGCTACTGATGGTACTCGTACAAGAAGAATGCACCAAGTCTAAGTTTCTCAATTGTCATACTGATCTATGTCAAAAATTACGCTATTTCATGGTCATTTATTCGAGGAAATAAAGCAAAATTGACATGAAGAATATGCAGATGCAGGAGGCAAGCTGATCAGAGAATGAATATCCTACAGGAAATCTGGATCAACAAACTCTTCCTCAAGGTGTAACGAAATAATGAGTGACTATCACATTCACATCGGTCACAAAATGAATCAAATTGCTCTTTCAAGCGCTGCTCAAACAACTCTGAGACATGCAGCAAATTCCAAAGAAGGCGAGCTCAAAACAAAATGTAACACAACAACCCTTACAGTGATTCTGTGCTGTCATCACTTTCTTCACACAAGGGTGCAGATTGGATTATAACCCGAGCTCCAGAAGCAAGCCTGCAGTTATGAACTTTTTTTCTTCAAATCTCTGGAGAGAGAAACGCGACTAGGCCAACAAATAAATAATAATGAGGGCGAACTCACCTTTCTTCGATCATGATCATGTTATCTCTTTCCTCATGGAATGACTCTTCCCTTGAACAAGATAGTTTACCCAGTGGGTCAGTCATCCTATTGCTTGCGCTTCTCGATGATGAGCCAATTGGCGAAGACCTAGTGCTACATTCTTGTCGGCTAGAGCTGTTCCTGACATCATAGTTGGGGGAGAATGTTGTTCCGCTTCTGGACTGTTTACATGATATCATTTTCGTAGTCTGTGGGAGACATCTGAAACTGCCTGACTCAGCCAAGCTTTCCATATCCCTTCTGGAGTCAGCCGCTCTATATACTCTGTAACATATTCAGAGGAGATGATGTGTCAGCTAGCAAAATATATCCAGAGATCACGAAAAACTAAACCATGTTTTCAAGAAAAGTGCTGTAGAGAAACTAACAAGTTGATAGTTCTATCCAATTTCTGGGTAGGACACAATTCAGCGGCTCGCTACAGTTACAAAGTCAAATGTGTGCTATTACTTGCTGGATTCTCTAACGATTGTCTATCTTGGACACTAACGAGGAGGTACTGTAGACTAACTAACAAGGTGATAGAATAGCTCTTTCCAATTTCTAGCTACGAGACAATTCAGAGACTCACCACAGTTACAAAATCAAATTTGTGCTATTACTTGCTGGATTCCCTTATGATTTTCTATCTTGGACACTATTGCAGAAAAGAAAAGAATTGACTTAGTATCTATGAGAGATCATAAATTTCCAACATTTAGTTCAAGTGGCCCATGTGAGCCTCAGGTATCCAATAAGAAAGAAAATAGTCTGAAGATCAGCTTAAACTTCTCCATCAAGGTGTAATCATGCATTGAAGTACATGCTGCCAGCACGATGCCCACAATCAGAGAAGTGTATTGATATGACATACCTATCCTCATCATAAGATGATGGCCGTTTGAGTGTGGTTATTTCTCCTTTCCCTGACTCTTCCTGCTTATTAGCCTCGACCAAGCTTCCAGTAAGATACTCTGACTCAGGAACCCTTACCCCAATTGTTCTTGTGCTACAAGGAACATTGTCAAGGTGCCGTATTGCCATAGGAGTAGAGAACATTGGAGAAGGGAATTCAACTTGCGTAAACCTTGGCCTGTATGTTGGGATGAGTCCAAATCCACGGTGATCTTTCACAGAAATAGACCCACATGTGATGAGCTGCATGAGCAAATTGGCCGGCTTCAACTTCACACCCATTGGGCCATAGAGATGTTCTTCCTCTAGGACCTTATTATAGCAACTCCTCCTACTGGCTTCTGCCCTTATCAGGGATTCCAATGTCTCGACTCTGCCACCAGGAGAATCATCAGACGAACACACCTGTGGTGATTCTCGGACGATTCCGGGGCCCTTTGGTGATGCTTGTGTGGTCCCTTCATGGCACTCTTGAATCTCAGCATCTGATGTAGCATCCTCTGTACAGATTCGTGCCGTGCGAGCATGCTTACGAGGAAGATCCCTCTCACTGTCATCGGTTTGTGTGGACGCATCCTGTGCACCTATGGGTTTGCAAACTCTGTACTCTGAAGGTCCAGGGGAGCTTGCCTCCGATAACGGAGCATTAGTTCCTGCTGGTTCAGGGGACAGGTTTTCCGACGAGCCAGACTGCGTGGTCCGGCATTGCTCATCCTCGCGACTGGTGGAAGCAGATGATGATGGCACAATTGCAGGCTTTGGCAGCTGTTGCGGTTGCTGGGAAGGAGCCGGAGGCGAGGCCTCTTTAGTAACGGCGGACGGGGATGACGACGACGAGCACCCTTCCTGCGATCCTCGCGACTGAGGAGACTCTCCTTGAGGGTGCTTGGGGCTGTCACCCTTGGTGTTGGCAACAACGCCATTCTGCTGCCGATCTGAAACAAGGCAAGCACAAGGCAAATTGGACCAAAGATCTGACGAACAATTCAAGGGCAGTCGAGTCCCCTTTTGACTGTGAAGAAGCAATTGGTCGAACACGTACCGGGCGGCGACCGGTCGAGCAGCTCGGAGCCCTTGAGGATGTACTCGTTGCCTTGCGCGGGGAGCACCAGATCGTCCTCGGAGATGTCGTGCCACACGAAGCCGTTCTTGTAGCTCCTGCGGAAGCGAGACGGATCAAACGGACCGAAGAGGAAATGTACTGCTTCTGACTATTAATTAGCCCTCGACAAGACAAGAGCGATGGATGGGTGGATGTACCTCTTGCAGGACCAGGAGTACATGGCCGCCATGCCCTTCCCTCGCAGCACGTTGAGCCGGTCAATCACATCTACGGCCACGGACACGGATTGTAATCAGGGGGACAAAGGTCTGGAAGCAGCAAATTGAATGAAGGGAAAGAAAAGTTGGTGCTGGGCTAGCTGACCTCGCAGGTAGAGGCCGGCGTCCGGGTTGGCGAGCGGCACCTCGATGAAGTGCGGGTGCTCCAGGTGGCGGCTGCGGGAGAGGTAGTAGACGACGGCCACCCTCTTCCCCGCGGCCGGCGGGGGCGGCGGCGGAGGCGAGCGGCGCGGAGGGTGGTGGTGGCTCTTGCCCGGCGGCTCGACCCAGACCTTGTTCCGCCCGGGGCTCGTGCCGCCGGCGCCGGCTCCGGTGCCGGTTCCCCGCCGCCGCGCCCTCCCCTCCATCCCGGTTCCTGTTCAGGTCAGCAGCAGCAGCAGCAGCAGCGCCCGCGCGGCCGGATCAAATCAGACCGTGTCCGGAACGTTCCTGGGCGTGGCGAGAAGCGGAGGGAGGGAGGGGGCGCATTAATGGCAGCAGCGCGAGCTCGTGCGCTGGTGCGGTGGCAGCAGCAGGAGGAGGCGGCAGTGAGTTAGGTTGGGGAGTCGAGTCGGAGCGCTGCTGCTTGGTCTGGCGGAGATGGGAGCGAGGCTGGGAGAGATCAAATCAAACAGGGGTTTTCGAGTGATTGTTCGATCCAAGGCAATAATGCAGAACTGTTTGGGTTAACGATCTGTCGGCTCGGCCCCAACAATAATTAATCCTGATTACTACTCCCGTCCCGTGATTAGAGAAGATGAGATGATGTAGTGATGACTGATGACGAGATGCGAGGGATCTCAACTCAAGTGTACAGTACAGTAGCGGCAGTGTTCGGTTTTGGGGGCTCCTTGCCCTTTTTGATGGGCTCTCTTTTTGGCAGCTCATGCTCCTCCTGTCCGCTCCCCCGTCCGGGTTCGAGGGAGAAGAATCATTTTGCTGGCCTCAGGTAAACTCTACTACTTGTCTCTGTGACTCTGTAGCCGTTGAATTGTCACGGTCACATGGGGCAACTCATGCGCTAATGCAAAGGGGAGTAGTACTAGTGTTTTTTATCGCTTTGCTTTATTTGTGGTTAATATCTTTACCTAAGGTTGGGGAGCTGGATTGTCCATAGCTTTTTCTTTTCTATCTTTATTCCCTCTGCTAGCTTTTTCCTTACTTGGCTGCTTTTACCATGTAATCCAACAACACCGCGCCCTTTAGTTTGAACTCTAATGAGGTATACTACTTTTATATGGAGTACTACACCGCGAGGATGATATAGATGGAGTACTACAAATTCTCCTCTTCTCCTTCTATATGCATGTGGAGACTTGGAGCAAGAACAAAGCACATTGGTAGATATAGATCTGCAGTTCCTTGCTTCCGATCGGCATGGCCATGATGGTCCATGCACGTTGTAGCTTCGCACATCATGTAATCCAGCTTTAGTTCCAAATGAATTGTCGCTGGCTATGTTTGGAAGAATCCAACAATAGGTAACTTGTGATCGAATGGCGCGCATCATTCGAGCTGCCCACTCACATGCACGCTTTTGGGTTATCTGGGTCGTGGAATCGTGTTAGTTTGAGAACACATGATTGAGCTTGAGATACATGAACATGCATACGGACTTGCCTCACTGCCTACCACTACATAGTCTAGGTTATCAACGACAAGCAAGTCAACGTTTGCTTGTGTGGAACGCGGCACAACTAACACACACGTAAGCACAAATATAAATCAAGCGATAACCGGTATCTTATGGGTGATTGATAGGATAATCCCGACACTTGATATTCGTATAAATGCAAGCTGTGCACATGCTCAAAAACTTTTTTTTTTCTCTCTAAGCAACTGACCGACAAACTAAGGCTAAGCTGCCCTAATGTAATGTGCCCCCGAGGCCCCGACTCAATTCTAGCATTAATAAGTCCTCAAATTAGTTCCAAGAATGAGTTTCTTGCCTTTCGCACGGCATCATGATGTATATATGTTTTGCCTCAAACTACTAGTCCTATGTTATCATGCACATATGCTCCAACTCCCAGCCTCAGATGAATTCGTCCGGTGGCCAGGAATGTGTGTATCACGATATAATCGGATCAGGCTGGTACTTAAATTCAGGCACGTTCTCGAGCCTGCAAGAAAAGGAAAGCATGAGTCGTATGCTTGTCTGGTTGCCCGCGGACGCATAACATCAATATACGTACTCTGAAAAGAGGTCTACAAATATATATACCTTTGCCTGACTCTGAGGATACCAGTGCCAAGGGTCATGGGTATGCCCATGATAATGCATTCACTGACTCCATCTATATCATCCTCGCGCCCAGCGTACGAAGCGTTGAACAGATGCTCCGAGGTTTTCTCGAAAGAGGCCAGCATAAGCACGCTGCTCTTCATTTTCGCAATGCCGTATCTGGTGATGCCGAGAACTTCACCCTGCTCAAAGTATCAATTGCAGGCAGCAGGCGCGTGTCAAGTCCTGAAGGATATATCACTGTAAAATGGAAGTCACAAGTGATGATTACTGTACCTTGTATGTCATCAGATCTGCCAGGAGCATCATATGTCTCAGATCGATGATCATGTTGTTACTTTCAAATGTATACTGGATTTCATCGATGATGGATCTCCTTGCAGCTTCAATTCCAAGTGTTTGGTTCACTTCCATGATGTGGTTACTTTTTGTTTTCATAGCATCAACTCCTGGAGCACCCAATACTGCTAAGAGGTTTGTTCTGTAATAAAATCATGCTTATTTGATTACCATATGTCATCTCAGAACGGAACTCGAAGTAATAAGGCTCATAAAAAAATTCCAGAGGCAACTCACTAAAATAGTTCAACAAACATTATGAAGGTTGACAATTCTTTCAAACAAAATACAAACAGTGCATAAAGTGTATTTGTGAGAGGAACTATTGTGATTAACACCTTCCAGTAAAGGCAACAGTCTCAGAAAAGTGCATGTGCCGCTAAAATATAGTAGTTCTTACCCTTCGACCAATAGGTTGTATCTATCGATACTTTTGTCACGTCTTCTAACAGGGTTGACAACAGCTCTTTCAACAGTTGGAATACCCTGAATTGATTAGTTAGAACGGTTAGCAAACGTCCACATGATGGCAGACAAAGTTACATTCCACATCGTGTTTACCTTCACAATCACTTTTGGAAGCATGGATTTGAGATTGTGCAGCTCAAACTGAAGTTTGGACTTATCTGTTCCTGCTGGATATATTCTCAACTTGGCTCCATCAATTACACGAACATGCTGTAAATACCATGTACGGTGAATACAAACTCTGAGAAAATATTGGGCAACATCACAGCAAACTCAGAGCTCTATTCGTACCTCAGATTTTAACTTCAGTTTTGGATGTTTTAATATTGATAGCTGCACGGAGTCAGAAGAGATTCCTGTGTACCCCTGAGCTTCTATGCGTTGCATATCAAGTTTAATAACCAAATTTGGCTGGCTTGATTTCAAGACAATCTTTATGGCTGCTGCCACCTGTTCAGCATTACAAGGTTTCTCATCAAGTTGAATTGGTTCCTACCGAATATATCTTATGAACTGGACATAAAGGACACACAGAGACTTTTCTTCATGTTCACGCTCATGCAGAAAAAAGAGATGCAGGACTACACAAACTAAAACCATGACAGACCATTGAATAATCTCCATTTCAAACTAACATGTGATTGCAGCCTTATTTCAGAAACAATAATGCAATATTTCGCTATTAAACTAACACATTATTTTCTATATAGATAAGAAAACCTCTATAAAAATATAATTACATTTACTAGTATCATAAATACATCCTAACAAAAAAAGGATAATTTGTGCAATAACAAAGCCCACTAGTGACCTAAGAACCTCCTCAACTTTTGAATTGAATCTCTTGCAGAATCTAAATTTCTTGTTTGAGAATGTCCTTTCCAGGGATATTTGTGTAAATATTGTTTTATCCTATATCAAAATATATACTGTCAAGAACTCCCTAAAGTTTCCTTTAGAAAAGGTGCCTGTAAATTTGATTGCTGAGAGAATGCCAAACAATCAATGTTGACTTTTACATTCATGTAACATGTTTAGAAAACCCAAGAGCAAAATGCAAGCAGCCAAACTTAGGTTAAGTGTAAAATTCAAACAAATAAAATTATGTGTAAAAAAGTTACCTCGCCCAGCACTACTTTCTCGATACAACGCTTCACTTTTATACCAAACGACTCATCCTTGCCAGACAAAAGTTCTGCAGTGATAATAGGTGTGCTTATCTTTTTAGCAGCATTGATGATTTCCTTGATGCGAGGAACTCCAAGAGTGACATCTTTGTTGTTGCTTGTTAAGGAAACAAGCATTAAAGAAAATTAATCTATTGAAGTCAACATCATGTGTTTATATTTCTGGAGCACAACACAGTACCATATCGATATTGACGGTATAAAACTTCCTCATACAGACTGTTGACAGTTTCCAGATATATTTGTTAAATTATAAATGATAAAGAAGCACCCTAAATAATAAGTTTCAGAAAAGGAACTAAATATCCCACTTCATTTTCCTTAATAGCATAGTAAAGAAAGGATACTCATGCTGGCTACTCCTGCAAAATGAAAGGTTTTCAGTGTCATCTGGGTCCCAGGCTCTCCAATACTCTGAGCCCCAATTGCCCCAACTGATGCTCCTGCTTCGATTGTTTTTGAGTGGTAACGAGATAAACAAGTATCCAGGAAAACCTGAGCCAGGAAAAGGAGAATAGATCATATAGCAGAACAACACATGAACAAAATGCACAAACAAACTATCAACAACAATCCATGGAGCAGACGTAGAACTATGGCCTTACCTGTCATAATGTGTATTACCAAACACTCACTTTTCTCTCAAAAAAAAAACTAGGGACATTTTGCATTAGGAAGTGTTTGGTGAGCACATCACAGTTAAAGTGCTTGAAGAGGTTCATACGCTTTCTTACTTACAAGAGGTTTTACTGGTTTGATATTGATAAATGACAGGGAAGTAAGGGACATTCTATGTGGCAAGAAACAAGCATAAGCCACCTGGTTGTTCATATAAGACGGTAAAAAACCCAAGAACTTCATCTTGACAAGTAGATCAATACAGCATGCAACATATGCTTACCTCTAGACACCTGATGTGCCTAAGATTACAGCACTTTGGAAAAGCAATGATGAATCAGTACATGCAAAATATGATACAAACCTGTAGTTGCTTTGCAGATATGCCAGAAATATTAGCGGCAATGCACTCTTCAATGCTGGAGTCCTTCCTTTCAACATGATCTTCATCTAGGTGAAGCGCTCTCCGTGTGCTTCTCAGCATTTTGATACGATCCCCAAGAAACTTTGTTAATATTTCCTTAAACTTATCGCTACAGCCACCAGATGAGATGTCTTGTTCGGAGAGCTTATCATTTAACATTTGTGAGATTACCTCCGGAGATAATGTATCGTGCCCCCTTTGAGGACATGTGGCCTGCAACGTTAAGTCGTCATTGGTCACTGGTCAGAGCAGAAAGCACACTTTCCTTCATAAATCTAAGAAAGTATTCCTGTATGTTATACTAACCATGACTTTCATAAACAACTGGTCCAAATTTAAGGGATTGCCACCTTTTCCTTCCATCTTTACAGGATCCAAGCCATCATCTCCATAGACGAACTGAACTATACCACCACTAGCATTACGGACTGTCTGGTCATAAAAAACTGAGAGATCTTCCAAACCCTTCATTAATCTACGGGACATGTATCCAGTTTCTGCTGTTTTGACCTATGATGAGATCACAACAAAGGAAGAAAACAGATATCAGATCACCACTGAAAAGATAAGCTGGTAAATACACAACGTTTGAAAAACTAAATGTATTTGAAGTATCCAGAAGGCATATTGAGTCAACTGACAGCACCCCCATGGGTTCCACCTCAGTCCAGCAAAAAGTAAGAGATGTCTATCTAATACTTTCACATCGTTAGCCTATAATGAGCTGCCAAGTAATTGTTCAAGTCTGTCGTAGTTGGTGGGTTACTACAGATACCAAAAACAAAGTTTTGATGTATGCTGTTAAAGTGCTGAAGGTGTTAGGAGTTTGATGTTTTTGCCTTCTTACTGAATTTTGCCTTTTGATGGGGCTGATTATACCCTTTCCATATACTGAGTCAACTAGAAAGCTAAAGGGTTGTGTTCTGATATTGTTTAAGTTGCACACACTAAGCTGTTAGGCTACCAAGTTAGAGAACAAAATTACAGACCAGTAACAGCAATGGTCAGGAAAACACCATTTATTGATGTTTTTGCCTTCTTACTGATTTTTTTCCTTTTTATGGGGATGATTACCCTTTATCTATACTGAATCAACTAGTAAGCTAAAGGGTTGTGTTCAGATATTGTTTAAGTTGCACACTCTAAGCTGTTAGGCTGCCCCAATTAGAGAACAAATTATAGACCAGTAACAGCAATAGTCAGGAAAACACCATTTATTCAACTGAGTACACCATGCACTAAAGAGTCAAATTCTATATATAACAAAAGATCCAATCTTTTATGCTGAAAAACTATAGATTACAACAAATGCATGCATGAAACCAAAAGATGATCGAAGTTTGCACATACCGCTGTGTCAACAAGACCTTCTCTGCCACCCATTGTATGGAAGAAAAACTCAGTAGCAGTCAAACCGGTATAGAACGAATTAGCAACGAAACCTTTCGCCTGTGAACGGAAGACAAAGAAAATAACTTAATTGAAGAGAACTTACATCTGTATTATCAAAATATGATGATCTCATACACTGAATACAACTGAAATGGCTGTTGCCCGTGTCGAACAGAAAAACAAACCAAAAACTCATTTAGAACAAGACTACAAATGTCCTTTCATGCAGTACAATATGCAAATACTACAATAAAAACAAATGGTTCAGTCCAAAAAACACCTAGATGGAAAATATCATCCGATGTGTCACTGATGTGGGACCACAGACCCACATTTCACTCTCTCGGTGGATGGAATTTTCAAATTTATACATCTTCGTGATGGTACTGAGCTAATCTTGCCCTGAAATTTCCGATCTTAATACAAGACATCCTGAAAGAGAATTGACAGGACCTCAACAAATAAAGATTTGCATAACCATTCAGCAAATTTCCAAGTGTCGTGGCATACTGCATACGTAAACAAAGCTGATATAAATACAATGATGTTCATGTATAAAGTTAAAGAAACATTTTACCTATTTGCAATCTATGGTTATTTTGGTCAGTGTGTTCAAAGCATTTGCAAAATTTCCTTTTCTGAAGAGAATTGGCAAGATACACCACATGAAATGATTGCACAAATGAGAAAATCATGTTTCGTAGTCCTGTTCTTACCGCAGGGGTCTTCGAATTTATAGGAAAGTGGGGAAGAGTTCGATCAATAAAACCATTTGGGGCACGACGTCCTCCAACTGATTGTTGGCCAACACATACAACCATCTGACTGATATTGATTGGAGAACCTTTAGATCCACATTGGGACATGATCAACGGGCTATTCCTCCAGTGAAGTGTACTCATACAATGCTGGAAAATAGGTCCAACTCAAGTCAATTCATTAACAAGTATAATGGAATAAAAATGGACACATTTGGTTAGTCACTGGACTGAATCATTTCATCACTCAATTTTTTCCCTAAATCGCCACTTCAAAAATTAGGCTAGTAATGACTAGTAACTTTTGTATCAAAAATAGTAGGCTTGCCAAAATGAGAACATCCATACAAGGAAAGTCGGCTAGGTAAGACTGCAAATCTGTGATACTGTAACACAATATCAATAAGATTGAACAGGAGAACGCACACGATGTAATTTTCAACTTGGTCAATAGATAGATAATACAAAAGGACCCGATTAGAAAAAGAATCAGAAGCTAATTGGTTAATTAATTGTAATGAACCAAGAAAACTGGTTAAACTTACGTCTCCAGCTATATCTCTTAATTTATTTAGTACACCAGATATCCGAGCCTCCAATGTTTGAGCCCTGGTGCAGCCTGGTTGTGGTTTGAGTGCACCCTTCGAAAATTGAGCAATGAGTTCATGACACTCTTGATATCCTTCACCAATTGTTTTTCCCTTTTTCACATTTAGACTTTCTCCTGGTTGGACATCATCCACACCAATTGAGAAACCATGATTCCCGATGAATCTTGCACTGCAGGTGAAAATGTACATAACTTGGATCAGGACAAAAATTTCACACAGAGCAATTTAGCATCACAATGGAGATGAGCAACTACACAAAAGATAGCCTGCAAAACTTAACTGAAAACCATGCTATATGAGCTTGGGCAAAGTGCTCTCTGATTTCAGAAATGTAAATGAGAAATAGACTAATAGATTTTTATTCCTGATAGAAGAGAGTAAAGAGCTGCCCTTACATTCACATTCTCCAACTAAGCGATAATAGAAAATTAGCAGTATTTACCAAATTAGTATACTAATGAAAAGAATAATGTGAATTGCACAAATCTTGACACAGATCTCACCTAAACTTTGCCAGACGATTCATACAACTTGCTGCAGCGTGCGAATTATAATCTCTTATAAGAATGGAGAACATGCCCTCATTATTCCCATTACCTGGAGACAAAACATCAATCAAAATAAATGTGAAAATAACAACTGGGCCGAATGAACGATGGCATTTACTACCATGAATGATGAAATCAACATCATTATTATAAGTGGTTTATGAAGTGATTTATGAGAGTAAACCATATCAGATTTATGACGATGCATAACTGACGCTCTACTGAAAAAGAAGGAAATATTCCAACTTCCCAAGAATGCAGTACAAATTGTCCTAGAATCTAGATTAGCTTGATATTACGAAAATAGTTAGACGATCATAGAATACACTAATTCATATACTCCCTCCGTCCCAATGAATTGACGCATATTTGTCTAGATACACCTGTATCTAGACGCGTTTTAGTGTAGAGATACATGTGAATCTAGACAAATCTGTGTCAATTAATTTGGGACGGAGGGAATAGTACATAACCTGGCATACATCGACTAACTGCAAGGTCTCGTTACCGCTAAATGAAGTTCCAAGGTCCCATCCTAAGATTTTCCAATTACATCCTAAATTTTGCAGTACAATTTCCAAAAAATACATTTGAACAAGTATTTTGCAGTACAAATTCTGTTTTTTATATTGATTTATACTAAGGAGTCGTTAAAAACTTAAAATGACGCAGAGATACAAACGGACCCAAAATAGAAAGATCAAAAAACAAAAAAGATGTGAAAACTAAAAACTAACTAACAAGCAAAAAGGCTAAACTAACTAACAAGCAAAAAGGCTAAAGTAACTAACAAGCAAAAAGGCTAAAGCAAGATTATCACTAGAGAGTAAATTTCGACTATTTCTACAAGGGAAGCATGGTAACATAGATTAGTCAAAGCTCGCTTCCACAACTGCTCAGGTAGAACCTGCCTATCTCATCTTACAAGGCAGGATGAAATACTACTTTTCCAACATCAAATAAACATTTTTCATTAGAGGCATGTCAAGTACTTAAAATATTCTGAAGCATTACAATGAAAAGAAAAATTATGCAGTACAAACAGAACACAGCCTCCTAATCCAAAGCAATGGTTCTTTAGATGAATCATGGAACCAAAATCAAAATAAGTTTATAACAAGGTTTTTTAGCACAGCCATCGCTAGTTTTCTCACCTAGAGTTTTCTTCCCAACTTGCCCAGATAAAAGTTCGCTGTTCCGAAAGTAGACAAACCCGTCATTCGGACACATTGCTTCATGTATTTCTTCAGATGTCTTATCTTCAACAGTAAGAGCACATTTCTTTGTACATACTTTCTCTCTCACAGTAAGATTCAGAAACACCCTCGTGCATGCGTTAGGACGTACTAACACACTGAATAGTTGTTTACCAGTCCAAAGCTCAATAGGCTGCAAAAAGAGAAGATCTATACTTACACAGGGATCAGGACTACGATAAGAAGGCTAATGTGCATAAATATGCGTATGAAAAAAATTATGTATTTCATAGATGAACAAGAAAAACCATGCTTAATTTGAAGTATCCTGTTATGCATAGTAGAAATGCTGAAAGATGAACAAGAAAAATCATTCTTAATTTGAAGTCTCTTTTTATGCAGAGAAATGCTGAAACTTTCAGTTACGCAACTCTCTTACAGCAAACTAAGATTATTATATGATGAGAAACGAGAGTAAGGGTGCCTAGTTTTCCATATTAATATTTCACAAATATATTAGCCAGTTTACCATTCATCACCTTTTTAACCATAGATATTAGAAGAACTGGCAGAACTTTTCATAGAAATGATTTGGTGTTTGTAAGGAACATTAAATCAAGGAAAACATATAGCGGTGACAGAAAAAATCGATATGAAAACAAACCTTGATTAATGCTGGTGTTGGCAAATCAATATTTTCCATTGCATCACCAAGATATGAACACAAAAGAGTAAATGAAGACCTGTCATAGAAGGTATCTTTTCTTGTGATCAGAAAAGAAGACTTGTGTGGAGGCAACCAGTATTTCCCCATTCTTAGGGGTACACAAATTGTTCTGAACCTGCAAAATAAGTATCAGATACCAAAATCGTGTTAGTGTATCAGAAAAAAATGTTAAACTATAACAAAGATGAGTTAGCAAGTGCTACCCCCATAAGCATAAGCGCTTCAGTACGAGCTTCCTCTGTTTGCGGGACATGCAAATTCATCTCATCTCCATCAAAATCAGCATTATAAGGGTTGCATACAGACTCATTAAATCTTAGTGTTCTCCAGGGCATTATCCTTGCCTGCATTTAAATACAAAACGAAACCAAAGGTTGGACAACAAATTTAGTACAAGAAATACAGTGCAATATGGAGCAATTTATACCCTGTGTGACATAATTGACATTCTATGCAAGCTGGGTTGTCTATTGAAGAGGACAATGTCTCCATCTTCCAAATGTCTTTCGACTATACAGCCATACTTCAAATCCCGAGCAGCAATCCTTCTATCACAGTACTTTAAGTGCCTAAAATGTAGTTGAGAACAAAGTATGAAAGCTGAACTAGTTAAAATGAGAATGAGAATTTGAATTTGAAATAAATACAACTTACAGCTTCGTTCCATCTGGTTGTAATATAAAATTTGCCCCTGGGTGTTTGTGTGGTCCATTTCGTATGCATTGACGCAACTTCTCTATATTGTAGAACGAAACTCTTTCAGGATAAGTCAAGACTCGAGCCATCAAAATAGGAATAGCCACCTATAAGTTTGAATTAGTAATGACATAAAATTGAAGAATGACAATGGATAACATGGATCAAACAGGGACAAGTACCTCTGTTATTCTCAAATTTGGGTCCGGAGATATGACAGTCCTTCCAGTGTACTCCGTACGTTTTCCAGACAAGTTCCCACGAAATCGGCCTGTCTTCCCCTTGAGTCGTTGAATAAGGCCACGGTGTTGTGAATCCTTAAGACAGGGGGAATCACTATTGATATATTCAACAACTTGAAGCTGAAGGAGTTCCCAACAATCCTTGAAAGAAAAAAGGAGAAAATTGAACTAGAGTATCTCGATGAAAATTACCTTTTAACCATCCTAAAGTAATGTGAGATTACTAGACTAGAAACAATCAATACAAATAGTACAGCATAAATCCCTTTCAAACAGTACTTCTGGATAGTTACTTAGTTGCCTAGTCTAAAATGGATGTGTAGAATTTACAGAACCGTTTGATAATGCACTAGCGACCAGCCCATACAGGAAGATCCATGGGAGGTCACAACTAATAACTGAAGTCATTGCTAAATATTCGATCATGTTAGCTTAAATTTCTATTTGAATTCACATCTAAATCATTATTCCTGAATGGCACTTCCCTACAGCCAACCAATATTTAAATTTTAAAACTGTCCATTGAGCAGACCTCATCATCGTATCCAACAATCAGCGGTCAAATCAGGCATTAGTGCCATTGCATGAAGAAGAGGTGTATTCATTTCTAAAATGGAATTTAAATTTTCAGAGAACAAAAAGTAGCACTCCGCAGAGGACAAAGACAACGATGGTAAATATAGGGAAATGAAAGGATAAACAAATGAAGAGCTGTGAGTGATCTTACAAAGCACTTCATGAGCGATTCACCACTTTGAATAGTCCCCTTAAGGATGGAATTTGTATTAACGATATTCTTCAATATGCAAGTAATACTATCTTCATTGCTGCAAGAAGCAAGACAATTGACAGCTAATTACATTACATTGGCATGTGGCTATGCTGAAACACCATTATATGAGGTTCTAAGGAGCCAAAGAACAAACCTCATTCTACCACCATCAACAAAAACAGAAGGACGGATAGGCACAGGTGGCACTGAAATCTCTGTAATGATAAGTTTCTCAGGCCTATCACCAAGGTTTAGCAATTCACAGTCCTGCAGAATATTGAAGTGTGATAGTAAAAATATAGCAAATAACCTATGTCCTATGTATCGTGGTACTCTACTGAGAGCAATGAATTCTTGTGAGATCAAAAAAGAGAGTAGCACCCACCTCATCAGTCATTCTTCTGAAAAGAGATAGAACAGTTGCAGGGTCTAAAATGTGAATTGAAGTAATGGATAGTTTTTCTTTCTTGTGTGATAATGCAGACCGGAGTTCTTCTGTACTTCCATCCAAAGTTTTGCTACAATCATGAACAATTACCAAGCCTGCTCTCCCCTTCTTAGCCACACCTGTACAGCCAACCAAAATACAAGGCTAAGTTCTAACAGCAGTCAGGTGTTCATCACTAGGAATTCCTAAGGAAAAATTACATATGGTGAGGAAAATTGGAGAAAAAAGAAGAAAGAAGCTTGCCATTGATGTGTCCACACCAGGGACAACGGGATAGCTTGCATTTGTCCCGCACTTTTTTCATGGTAGCGAATTTGACTAGTGGTTCTGCTCTAGGTTGTCTCATCTTCTTCAGAAACGCTAGGCGATCTTTCTCCACAAGAAGAACCCTGCTACAGCCCTGCAAAGACATGGGGAGCACGTATAAGAATCACAGCATATTTGATCATGGACCACAGATATGTCAGCTTCGTGAGTTAATACCTTGCAGATACACTTCACTACATCCAGAATATTACTGAAGAATCCGATATTGAAAACAGGTAGCGCGAGCTTCAGGTAACCAAAATGGCCTGGGCACTCAGAGAATGAACCATGGCAAGTACCACACTCCCCGTGCTTGTTTGCAGCTCCCTGGAATTTGTCACAATCAGGAATTGCACACACACACACACACAGTGGCGTTCAGCATTCTTGGGTTAGCAACATAGAACTCAATTGTTCAGGCAGATTCACAGATAAACCCCTAAATTAGTCAGTCGGGAGGGGAGGATAGGAACCGAGAGATTACCATCCTCGTGTCGAGCAATCCGTTGGGCACAGGTTTCATGTCGGGCCCGTAGATCCGGTTGCTCCAGACCTGCGTCTCCGCGTACTGGCGTATCTCGTTGCCGGACAGCATGCTGAACCGCATGCTCTTTCTGAGCAACACAACACGGGGAGTCAGTAAGCAGGCAGCCGCTGCGTGAACATCACGACGAGCACAAGAGAACAGAGCGGAAAGCATCCTTACATCCTCCGGGTGCCGACGTCCTCGACGAAAGGCTCCTTGGTGCAGCGCAGCTTCTCCTCCTGCCGCGCCATCTCTACGAGACGACTCTGCTAGACGCCGCGACTAAAATTAGGGCGTCGATTTTTTTTCTATGGGAGATTTTGAGGGAAGAGACGAAGAGGGGCCGCCGGCTGTTCTCCGGCGAGCCGCTCCACACAGGGCACAAATGGAGGCGGCGGCGCGGAACCGATCACTTCTCACTTTCGGGAGGGGGGAATTAAATAGGTAGAGAAGAACTTAAGATTTCCTTTATCTACGAAGGTTTCTAGGGTTTTGCTTCGTCCCCTGCGTGCTTGGTTGGCTAGGTGCGTCTGCTTCGAGCGGCACGTCTCGAGTTCGATCCTCAGTATAATATTTTTCTTTCCTTGGGTTTAATAATTAATAAAGCGGTGTCTGATTTCTTACTTGTATGTACTACTTAATTGTATTGCACGATTTTCCTTGCTATGAATAACAATAATTTGCCTCACCGCTAGTCATGCTCATGTGGCATACAACAAAAATAACCCAAATTCGAAAGGATTTACGAAATGATCCTTCTGGGAAACTATTTCACTGGGCTAACCCTTTTTGTAGCGCCTAACAGTAAAGGCGCTACACAGTGTAGCGCCTTTCACCTAGGCGCTATGCCCCCTGCCAGCGTGGCACTGCCTGGCCCCTCCCTGGCCCCACCCCGCCGTGTGACGCCCAGGCGCTACGCCTGGGGAGAGTAACGCCCAGGCGCTATGCCTCAGGTGTAGCGCCTATCTGATAGGCGCTATGCTTTAAAGTGTAGCGCCTATCAGATAGGCGCTACACTTTGAGACATAGGCTGTCGCGCGGCAGCCCCCTCCCCACCCCTCCCCATTCACTCCCAGGAAGAAGATAGAACAGACACAGGGCGCCGGCGGATCCTCCTCCTCTCTCTCTCAAATCCACTCCTCAAATCCATCAGATCTGATATATTTCACCGTGGATTTGCTTCCCCATCCCTCCCTCAAGGTATTCCCCTCCTTTCCCCTCTCTTTCATCCAATAAATCTTGCACATTAGCCTCAAACCCTAGATGTAGTTGGATTCATAATATGGACTATTTGTGCATGTTTTTAGTTACTTGGTAGTTATAAATTAGTTGTATTTGATGAGGAATGAAAGTGTGTTGTTGATTTGCATTGTATATGATGGTTGTATATGGATTTGTATGGATGTTTGAATAATATGCTATCATATTCTTTGTAGTTTATTGTATAAATTCAAACAATGGCCACATACCACACACATTTTATTGATGTTTGGAATATATATGTAGGATGGTGTGGCTACTTGAGGATTACTATGATCATCAACACCGGGCATACTTGATGGCGGAGAAGCATATGGTAATAAAACCATGGTTGAACTTCTTTGCTTCAATTGTGTTGGAAAAACCATAATCACACTTGATCTTGTATGTATGCAGAGGCTTCGTCCCCTCAAGATTCGGTCTCATGGCGCGTCTTCGAATGACATGCCGTACGACGAGCGGTACACCGAGTACATCAAGCGGTTAGGCCTCCTCCCTTTCATCACGCTTGTGAGCCGGTCGACGCCGAACCTCAACGCGGCTGCTATCACCGCACTTGTCGACCGGTGGAGGCCGGAGACGCACACTTTCCACCTCCGGACCGGCGAGATCACTCCTACTCTTCAGGATGTTTCCATGATCTTTGGACTTCCTATCGCGGGGGAGCCTCTCTGTATGAGCACAGATTCCGATGGGTGGCGCAATGCGATGCATCTACTTATTGGCATGGCTCCTGAAGAACTTGAAGATAAGAGCAAAGATAGAGTCCCAGCAGGCGCGACATATGCGTGGATCGTGGAGAACTTTAGGGAATGCCCGAACCCCGCCGAGGTTGAGGTGATCGAGACACATGCTCGTGTGTACGTGTGGTATGTCCTTTCTAGGACTCTGTTTGCTGACAGCGGAGGTAGGACCGCTCAGTGGATGTGGCTCAAGGCACTAGCAAACTGGGATAGCAATATCAGCTGGGGTTCGGCGGCTCTTGCCTACTTGTATCGGCAGGTAATCACATGTGCACTCTACATTCATTTGTATATGTCGAGTCCACACATATGCTATACTGACCTCGTTTTTGTTCACTTGCAGTTGGACGATGCCTGTCGTAGGGCAGGCGAATCTGCCGGAATAGGTGGTGCTATGGTTCTTCTCTCGATATGGAGCTGGGAACGCTTACCAGTTGGTCGTCCCAAAGAGGTGGGCCACCATCCTTGGCCATCGTGTAATAGAAACCCTCTACGCCAGCCGACTTGGGCTTACAAGTGGGACGTGGTATCGGAGATGACAAGCGATGTTGATGCCATGTACCTCAAGTACACGAACGAGTTTGATGCGATTACGCCCGAGCAGGTAGATGTTTATCTATACGTCACTATCCATAATATTTACTTCACGAGTCAAAATCGATACCAAACATGTTCTTGTGATATGTTGCAGGTGGAGTGGGAGCCTTATGGTTGTGGGGACGAGTTTGGTATTGCTCCCGGGTTTGATATTAACCCGAAGTGCTTGGAGGAACAATCTCTCTGGCTCATGTGCTGCCCATTGATTTGCAATTGGGCGGTTGAGTTTCATATGCCACAACGGGTGATGAGGCAGTTCAGGTTGTTTCAGTGCAACCCTCCCGTGTGGAAGGACACCGACAAGGAGCTTCATCGGTTAGTTAGCATGAGAACTTGTGCTCAATTGCTTTGGATGGTACTAACATGGTTCTTTGTTGTTGTTCGGGTTGGACAGAAAGAGGCAGAGGAAGATCAAGAATTGGGATCACCATCATAGGAGGCACGTCATGGAGTTCCTCATTTGTGTGGAGAATGCTCGACGAACGGAATGGAATAATGGAAGAGCACATTGCCCAGTTGCATTTAACAACTACATCCATTGGTTTCTTGGTAGTACCCGTGTCTCCATTTGCCCGCCGTCCTACGAGGAAGAAATATTGGAGGAGCCAGTCCAGTTCGATGAACTTGCCTACACTCAGTACAACCGGCAGGTCAGGAAGGGGACCGACATCCCGCTTTCTTCCTCACTCAACTTTGCGGTAAAGTTATCGTTGCCTTCGCATTACTTTCCTTACACTCTCATCTCTTTCTTGCCTAACATGTTCTTGTTCTTGACTCTGTAGAGAACGGAGGTAAAGAAATATGCCGACGATGCCGAGGCGATTCTTTTTGCTGCCCCTAAGGGGAAAAAGGGAGAAGGCATGATATGAGACTTCCTTAAGGTATGGATGCGAGACTTCCTCAAGATAGGCATGTTCTTGTTTTGACTTATGTTGTTATTTGTTACAGCGTTCGGCCCAAAAGATGCGTCGCTTATCTAACGTGCTAGGTTGCCGCGATCCCGAGTACACAACCCCGTCCGGTTCTAGGTCCAAGTCGACTACTGATCCGTCGGCCCATCTCCAGGATGATGTTGAGGATGACACCACTTCGGCGATTCGTTCGGAAGATGAGGTATGGTCCAACCTTACATGCATTTAGTGCTTTCTGTTTCCCATGCATTTCTCATAGCCATACAATCTTACATGTAGCTGCCTCATATGGAGAATGAGGCTGAGGAGGAGTACCGGATTCGTTCCGCATACCAGCTGAAGCCAAGGAAACAGTTCAATCGCTGGACGCCGGACGACTTCCGTAACAAGGGAAAGGCCAATGTTGTCGAGGACGAGCCGCCACGGAGGTCAAGAGCGACTAGGAGGACGAGAGGCCTACAGTATGATGATGAAGATGAGTCGCAAGAAGAGGAGGTGACAAAGAAGATACCTCCAAGGAGGGGCCGAGGCCCAAGGACGCGTGGACGGAAGTAGGTCATGTATGGAACAATGTTGATGATGATGCACTAGGTTGGAGACTATGTATGGGTTGATGTATGGCACTATGTTGATGTTGTTTAAGACTATGTTCATGTATGGCACTACGTTGATGTTGTTTGAGACTATGTTGATGTATGACAATTTGTTGATGTTGTTTGAGATTATGTATATGTATATGTTGTTTGAAACTAGTATAACAAGTGTTGTTTGAAACTGGGCAGTTCAGAGTGTAGCGCCTGTCTGATAGGCGCTATGCTCTGAGGTGTAGCGCCTATCAGACAGGCGCTACACTCTGACTTAGACTTTTCCCCGAGCCAACTCTCGAGTTTGCTCTCTGTATGCTCCTGTTAATTCTGGAGCAGACGAAATCTGCTAGCATAGCGCCTAGCAGAACGGCGCTATGCTGGTGTAGCGCCTGTCTGCTAGGCGCTATGCTAGCAGATTTCATCTGCTCCAAAATTACTAGGAGCATACAGAGAGCAAACTCGAGTTGGCTCTCGGGGGAAACCTCTAAGTCAGTGTGTAGCGCCTGTCTGATAGGCGCTACACCTCAGAGCATAGCGCCTATCAGACAGGCGCTACACACTGACTTAGAGGTTTCCCCGAGAGCCAACTCTCGGTTTGCTCTCTGTTAGTTTGGGGGCAGACGAAATCTGCTAGCATAGCGCCTAGCAGACAGGCGCTATGCTTGTGTAGCGCCGTTCTGCTAGGCGCTATGCCTTCAAACTGTGTTCAGACCAACCATTTCACTGTTCTGAGACTTTAACATGACAAACATTACACAAGGCAAATAAAATACGAGGGATAGCAGTTCATGACATACTCAAATAGAAGCATCTCAAACATGGTGTTCTTGCCCTTAAGGGGCTTTACATACTAATAGTTCGACATCACACTAATAGTTCTTGCCCTTAAGCATCTCAAACAACATCAAACATGGTGTTCTAAAGCATAGGTCCTTTGCCCTTCCTCTTCTTCTCTTCCTCTTCCTCCATGGAACGCCATGCCTCTTGACGAAGCCTTTCCCTCTCCGCAGCACGAGCCTCCTTAGCTTTGCGCTCCTCTTCCTCCTCTTTCCTGCGGATCTCGTCATTACGTTCCTTGCGCTTCCTCGCCATGTCCTCGTCACGTATGCCAGTTGTTGTCTAGGAGCTTGTTGGCTAGTTATTGGCTGGCTTGGAGCTTGTTGGCTAGTTCTTGGTTGGCTTGGGACTTGTTGGCTAGTTCTTGGTTGGCTTGGGACTTGTTGGCTAGTTCTTGGTTGGCTTGGAGCTTGTTGGCTAGTTCTTGGTTGGCTTGGGACTTGTTGGCTACCACTTGGTTGGCTAGTGCTTGCTTCATTTCCTTTTGTAGGGGTTCGTAGCATGGAAAACAAAAATTTTCTATCGCATACAAACAAACAAGCCAAGATCTATCTACTATATTGTAGCAACGAGTCGATGGAATAACTTACCCTCGAAGATTCCAAAGTGGTTAACGAGAGCAGATTCTCGTGGGTGATGTAGTCGTACTCTTTCCGATCTCAAGATCGCGTAGACGACCCTTCCGGCGCTGCGTTCCGGCAGCGCTCCCGCAGTCGGTCACACGTTCGGTACTCGACGAAGACCTTCCTCTCCCTTGTTCCAGCAGGCAGCGGAGGTTGTAGCACTCTCCTCGCGATTCCGGCAGCACAACGGCGTGGTACCGGAAGTAGAGGGGAGATCCCGCAGGGCTTCGCCTTAAGCCGGAGCGAGTATGGTGGATTATGAGAGAGGGCTATTAGTGGTCTAGAGATTATACACACCAATTAGAAGGCTCTAAACCGCAGGCTAAAGCAATTAGAAGCTCTAAACCAAAACGGCTCTAAACCGGAGATTAGAGGTAGAAACTTGTGTGTCTCAAGGAGGAGCCCTGCCCCTCCTTTTATAGGTGGAGGGGCTAGGCGCGCCAGGGAGGGAGGGAGTCCCTCCCCAACTTGGCCTAGGGCTGGGCGCCGGCCAAGGAGGAGAGGAACTCCTCCTCCAAGTTGGTTTCAACCTCCTCTTGCTTGTTTCCCACAGTTTCCTGTTTCCCACAGTTTCCTGTTTTCCACAGTTTCCTGTTTTAGCCGTTTGACTTTCAAACTGGCAATTTGACTTTCATGTTTTTGGAACAGCAAGAACACTTAGTACATAATGCAATCATTCAATGACACATTCATGTACCCTCCCCCCCCCCCCGGAGTGCCGGACAATCCGGAACTTTCTAGAACATTCCCGATGAAAACACCGGAATCATTCCCGAACTCCGAAACGGGACTTTCCTTATATGAATCTTATTCTCCGGACCATTCCGGATCACCTCGTGATATCCCGGATCCCATCCGAGACTCCGAACAACATTCAGTCTCTTTCTCATAATACCATAACTACTCAAACAATGTCGAATCCTTAAGCGTGTCTCCCTACGGTTCGTGAATTATGCGGACATGGTCGAGACACTTCTCCGAACAATAACCAATAGAGGAATCTGGAAATTCATATGGCTCCCACATATTTCTACGATTACTTTGCGATCGAATGAACCACTTACATACGATACCAATTTCCCTTTGTCTCACGATAGTTTACTTATCCGAGGTTATGATCGTCGGTATCTCTGCATACCTAGTTCAACCTCGTTACCGATAAGTACTCTTTTCTCGTTCCCGTGATATGTGATCCCTTGTGAGCCAGTCACATGCTTGCAAGCTAATTGGATGACATTTCACCGAGAGGGCCCAGAGTATATCTATCCGTCATATGGATGGACAAATCCCACTCTTGATCCATGTGTTTCAACCAATACTTTCCGAACACTCAATGCCACCTTTATAGACACCCAGTTACGGTGTGGTGTTTGATGTCATCAAAGCATCCATCCGGTAAAGGTGATATGCATGATCTCATGGTCGAAGGAATTAGGTGACTATGTATCAGAAAGCATATAGCAATTGAACTAATGAAATGACTTGATCTTTATGCTACGCTTATCTATAGGAGTATGTCCATCACATCATTCTCCTAATGATATGATCCTGTTGTTAATAACATCTCTATATTCATGATCAGGAAACCATGATCATATATTAACCAACAAGCTAGTTTAATAAGAGGCTTTACTAGGGACTCTTATTTTAGTTTACAAATCACACAAGTATTAATGTTTCCGGTTAATACAATTATAGCATGGTATGTAAACATTTATCATAAGTGTGAAGATATGATAATAACCACTTTATTATTGCCTCTTGGGCATATCTCCAACAGTCTCCCACTTGCACTAGAGTCAATAATCTAGTTTCAAACCTTTGTGTATTCAACACCTATGGCTTTCCGGTGTTGTATGTACACGATTGCTAGTGGTCAACTGATCTCCGGATCTGACACTTCCAGGTCCGTGTGTAATTGCATGTCTTTGCGTCTCTACGCATCACTCATTCTCTAATGAGATGGCTTTGTATAAATTTGGTCTTTCGGTGTGACCTTTAGCTCTTTGGGGTTAAAACATGTTGATAATATTGTCGCACAATATATCTTCATAGTATTATCCCACTGTGAACTACACCTAGTTTGATAACAAACTATTCGACACAAATGCCCTCTTTTGCTGCTAAAATAGCAGTCATATACTTAGCCTTTTGTTGTAGTATCTGTCACAATGTCTTAACTTTGGAACTCATACAAATCCATTATGGAACTCACTTTCCATTATATTGTGCCACCCTTAGTTTAGATTGAGATAAACTTAATTTGTACTTTGTGACAAAACTAGTATCAATGTAGTACTTTTACAATGAACTAACCATCTATTTGTCACTTCTACAAATATTATACTCTTAGTTCTTCCAAAAGATCATAAGAATATCCTTACTATTGTCCAATGATTATCTTACGAATCATTCTGGTATATGTTCACAACATAGGACATATCTGGATTTGTACATATCACAGTATGATTGATATAAATACTCTTTGTGATTTCATACATCAAGTATCAATCTATACTTGATTATTTGTTTCACTTTACCAAATGTCAATACACTTGAATATATCATCAACATTGAACTCATTCAATCCTTTCTGTGCGACAAGAACCTCTCTTGTAGTTTCTATATTGAACTCATTCAATATCTTGTCTATGTACTTCTGGCACAACCATATTAGCGTCTATTGATGCCAAATATTTGGGTTTTGCCTAAGCCTTTCATCGGGATGAAATTCTTAATATGTGTTAATAAAAGATACATTATTTCCAATCAACAATATGTCTTCCACATAATGTATTAGAAACATGTCTTAGCGCTCCCACTTAATTTCTTGCAAATGCAAGCATCTTCATCGTCTCTAATGAACTTTTAAACTCCTTTAACAGTTTCATCACAGTGAAGATTCCAACTCCGCGATGCTCACTTTAACCATTGAAGTTTGCATATGCTTTTAGCATCCTTTGAATTAACAAAACCCTATGGACCGTGTTATGCACATGTCCTAGGTAACGATTCTATTAGAAGAACTTGTTTTGTTTATTCAACTACCATATAACAAATTATATGTAGTGGTTGCTACATTAATCTGTCTAGACTAAATATCACTATGAAAGATCAAATCTTGTCATAGTCAACCTTTGAACATTGTTGTGAACTCTTTTCAAACATGTCGACTATTTCATAGATGTGCAACATCCATGTCTATTTATTTATAGATCCAAACACAACTGTAAGGTCTTACACCTTTCTCGAGGGTCCTTCAAGTTCAAAAACTTGATTTCTTATGTATGGAACTATCACGGATTTTATGGCTTCAAGCCATTTGACGGAGTCAGGGCCCATCATCGCTTCTTTGCATGTAGTCGGTTCATTATTCTCAAATAATGATTCAACCCTCAAATCCTTGTATTTGATTGTTTATCCGACCTACTTGTTTCAATAGGAACTTGGATCTCCGTGACCACAACCTTTGAGGTACGTGAACCATGAGCTTTGTTGCTGCCTCCGAAACACTTTTCGGCGCTGCGCAACTCTGCACATATAGCTAAGGTTCTTTTAACCTTATCAAAATTCTATTGTCCTCCCACTTAACTTTTCACGAAAAATTCCTTCTCAAAGAAACTTGACGTTCTAAGCGACAAACACTTTTGTCTCTGGTGTTTATGGAGGAATACTTAACAGTAATACAAAGACAGGTTCATCCGACTTTGGTTGCAAACATCTTTCTTATGTATAGCATACCAATGTTTAAGAAAGGACTACTTGGGTTTTATCCCAAACCATAACTTTATATGGTGTCATTTCAACGGATTATGATGGAGCTCTTTTCAGTGGAAAAACGGTAATCTCTAAAGCTTTTAATCTTTAAAATATAATGGCAGTTTTATGAATTATACCTTTGATCTAACCATGTCAAACAAGGTTTAATTACATATCTCGAACGTTCCATACCCTTATGGTGTTTCGGGAAATGCAAATCCACGGAACGATTCCTTAAATCTTAGGTATTATGCTAAACTTGTAACTCAAATATCTTCCTTTATGATCTTATCATAAACTATTTATATTCTTGTTACAATGATTTTGCACTTCATCTTGAAAGTCTTTGAACTCTTCAAATATTTCACACTTCATCCTTATTAAGTAAATATTCATATATTCACTCAAATTTTTGGAGAAAGCATATGAAGTTGAAATCCATCGCTCTTGACTACACATAATGGATTTCGTACAACAATATGTACAAGTTCCAATAAGCTAGTCATTCGTTCCCTTTTGGCCTATGAACGAAGTTTTAATTATCTCTAGGAAAGTTTCACAAGCGTCATTTGATCAAAAATCAAAAGACTCCAAAATTCCATCCACATGGAGTTTCTTCATGTTTTCTTTCCAATATAATTTAAACGGCGATGTCACTTCCTAAGTGATCTTTCAATCAATTTGTCTTTCGACATCTTTAGCACTAGTTTTATGAATGTGATATCTCCAACGAGATTTGCAAATCATCCATATTTTATAGATCACGGCAATTATTTGAACAACCCTTTTGTTCTCATAATACCTGATAAAACAAATCTTGAAGGCAAGCTTTGATGTTTAACGAGCAACACAATAACCCTTTATTTGTTCTCGATGAACATCATCACATATTCTTTTGCTAGTTACTTAGGCCATTGTAGTTCATGAATTGTGTTGTTTCGTATGACGATTCACACCAACAAATTCAGTATCAAATACTTGAGAACCACATTGTTTAATAAGCAAAGAATAAAGCCATAACATGTATATCATCTATATACTTAAACTGAACAATTCTAGTCTTTTCTTTTCTGCCATATATTTATGAGATTCTCTTTCAGTATTTCCTTTTCTGTTTGAAAGAATCTATCAACATCAATAGTGGAGTCAAACATATGACACATAATCCAAAGCATGTATAATTAAATACCAATGTCTTTGGACTTGCACTTTGAAGTAGATCACCTATCATCAAATGTTTGGTGTTCTTTCAAATTCCTTTATTTAGTAATCTCTTGGTGTAGTAAACATTTTACCTACATCAAATATTCATCCTTATCATGGAATCGTCCATGATCAAACTACCTTTAGCTTGTAACGATGAATTACGAGTATAATGTTGCTTTCCCAAAAAACTTTTGGAGGTTTAGGACAACTAGTGTCTCCAACCTTTTACAAATTCTCATCAAATATGAGAACATGACTTTAGCCATATTATACTCTATCATGTTGCAACCAAAACTTCGTTTCAGATATCACAATATCTTCCACACATCATGGTTTCTGAAACAACTCTTTCAGATCCTAGATAACCTTGATATTAAGACAATCCTTTGAATATCAAGAATCATGGATACAAACATGATACTAACACTTGGAATTGTTACTCTTGATTTAATACTAATTATTAAACTTCATGGAGTAACCGGAACTTACTGAAAGTTTGCAATAGGACTTTTAAACTTTAGATTAACACTTAAAAACAATACGATACCAGTTCGTAAAGTAACTAACCAGAATTCTATAGTTCTATCATCTCAATTATAACTAAGCGCAAGGTGGTAAACGGATGCCAATGACTACAACAACTATGCAAATTCACTTTGATTTAGTTTATGATAAATTGAGTTCTAATTAATAATTAAATTAATCTAGGTGAACTCCCACTCAAAACAATATCCCTCACATTGTTTTAGTGATCACACGAACCAAATCCACCACATCAAAACCGATCATCACGAGAGTTGATGTAGCTTCAATGGCGAACAATCAACATGTTCATCATATCTACTATATGACTCATGCTCTACCTTTCGGTAATCCGTGTTCCTAAGGCCATGTATGTACATGCTAGGCTCGTCAAGATCAAACCTTAGTTTCCGCATGAGCAAATCTGGCTTGCTCACGTTGTATACACTTGCAGAATCTAGCACACCCGATCATCACGTGGTGTTTCGAAACAACAAGCTTTAGCAACGGTGCTAACTAAGGGTGAACACTTTATGATTTGAAATTCATGTGCATGAGGGATCATCTTATAATGCTACCGTCGTCTACTAAGCAATACAAGATGCATAAAGGATTAACATCACATGCAATTCATAATATGTGATATGATATGGCCTTTCTTCTTTGTGCTTCCGATCTCCATCTTCTAGCACGAACATGATCTCCATCATCACCGGCATTGCATCAAGGTCAAATGACGCCTCTCCATGGTTGTCGTCCACCGGCTTCAACTATTACAACTACTTTGAATAGACACGCGGGTCTTAACAGAAATTAAAGACAACCATATGGCTCCTGCCGGTTGCCAACTTACAATAAGGAACATTGCATACATCATATATAATCACAATCATGGCCATATCACATCACTGCACACCCCTGCAAAAAAAAGTTAGACGCCTCTACTTTCTTTGCATATTTTACGTGGTTTGGGGCTTTCAATAAGTGTCGTTCTAACTTACGAACAAGAACCACAACATTGATACTAGTATTGTTAATCACCCGTTGTAAATTGGATCTTAACTATGCTAGGAGAAACAGGCACCCGCAAAGCCACTTATGCAATACAAGTTGCATGTCAAGCGTGGAGCAAGTCTCATGAACGATGTCATGTAAGGTTAGCCCGGGCCGCTTCATCCCAACATACCGCAAGATGCAAAGTACACAAAAAGCAATCGACAATAAAAGCATCAACGCCCACAATGACCATTGTGTTCTACTCGTGCAACAGATCTACATATAGACACGGCTCTGATACCACTGTAGGGGTTCGTAGCATGGAAAACAAAATTTTTCTATCGCATACAAACAAACAAGCCAAGATCTATCTACTAGATTGTAGCAACGAGTCGATGGAATAACTTACCCTCGAAGATTCCAAAGTGGTTAACGAGAGCAGATTCTCGTGGGTGATGTAGTCGTACTCTTTCCGATCTCAAGATCGCGTAGACGATCCTTCCGGCGCTGCGTTCCGGCAGCGCTCCCGCAGTCGGTCAGACGTTCGGTACTCGACGAAGACCTTCCTCTCCCTTGTTCCAGCAGGCAGCGGAGGTTGTAGCACTCTCCTCGCGATTCCGGCAGCACAACGGCGTGGTACCGGAAGTAGAGGGGAGATCCCGCAGGGCTTCGCCTTAAGCCGGAGCGAGTATGGTGGATTATGAGAGAGGGCTATTAGTGGTCTAGAGATTAGACACACCAATTAGAAGGCTCTAAACCACAGGCTAAAGCAATTAGAAGCTCTAAACCAAAACGGCTCTAAACCGGAGATTAGAGGTAGAAACTTGTGTGTCTCAAGGAGGAGCCCTGCCCCTCCTTTTATAGGTGGAGGGGCTAGGCGCGCCAGGGAGGGAGGGAGTCCCTCCCCAACTCGGCCTAGGGCTGGGCGCCGGCCAAGGAGGAGAGGAACTCCTCCTCCAAGTTGGTTTCAACCTCCTCTTGCTTGTTTCCCACAGTTTCCTGTTTCCCACAGTTTCCTGTTTTCCACAGTTTCCTGTTTTAGCCGTTTGACTTTCAAACTGGCAATTTGACTTTCATGTTTTTGGAACAGCAAGAACACTTAGTACATAATGCAATCATTCAATGACACATTCATGTACCCTCCCCCCCCCCCCCCCGGAGTGCCGGACAATCCGAAACTTTCTAGAACATTCCCGATGAAAACACCGGAATCATTCCCGAACTCCGAAACGGGACTTTACTTATATGAATCTTATTCTCCGGACCATTCCGGATCACCTCGTGATATCCCGGATCCCATCCGAGACTCCGAACAACATTTAGTCTCTTTCTCATAATACCATAACTACTCAAACAACGTCGAATCCTTAAGTGTGTCTCCCTACGGTTCGTGAATTATGCGGACATGATCGAGACACTTCTCCGAACAATAACCAATAGAGGAATCTGGAAATTCATATGGCTCCCACATATTTCTACGATTACTTTGCGATCGAATGAACCACTTACATACGATACCAATTTCCCTTTGTCTCACGATAGTTTACTTATCCGAGGTTATGATCGTCGGTATCTCTGCATACCTAGTTCAACCTCGTTACCGATAAGTACTCTTTTCTCGTTCCCGTGATATGTGATCCCTTGTGAGCCAGTCACATGCTTGCAAGATAATTGGATGACATTTCACCGAGAGGGCCCAGAGTATATCTATCCGTCATATGGATGGACAAATCCCACTCTTGATCCATGTGTTTCAACCAATACTTTCCGAACACTCAATGCCACCTTTATAGCCACCCAGTTACGGTGTGGTGTTTGATGTCATCAAAGCATCCATCCGGTAAAGGTGATATGCATGATCTCATGGTCGAAGGAATTAGGTGACTATGTATCAGAAAGCATATAGCAATTGAACTAATGAAATGACTTGATCTTTATGCTACGCTTATCTATTGGAGTATGTCCATCACATCATTCTCCTAATGATATGATCCTGTTGTTAATAACATCTCTATATTCATGATCAGGAAACCATGATCATATATTAACCAACAAGCTAGTTTAACAAGAGGCTTTACTAGGGACTCTTATTTTAGTTTACAAATCACACAAGTATTAATGTTTCCGGTTAATACAATTATAGCATGGTATGTAAACATTTATCATAAGTGTGAAGATATGATAATAACCACTTTATTATTGCCTCTTGGGCATATCTCCAACACCTTTTGCTCTTTTCCTTTGAGAACACTTTCTTGCATTGTGCCCTTCACCATTGCATGTTCCACACCGGGCTCTCTCACGAGGCTCTTGGAATTGGTCATTGCCCGTTTCTCGAGCACCACCACGGCCCCATCCATCCATGTCGCTCCTAAAGCGTTTTGTCTTGCGTCTTCCACGTTTAATCACTTTCCATTTCGGATCGGGCCATAGTTGAATCCCATGGTACTCCGGCCATTTTGATTGGTCCAAATATGGATGAAATCTAGGAGCCCATGTCTTCTTAGTAGTCTCAATGGAGAACTCAGCCTCTCTCACCGTGAGCGGATTATTGTAATCCAAATGTCGCCGGCGAGACGCGACGAGCAAGTGCGAGCAGGCAAGATGAAGCAATGATGGCCTTCCGCATGTGCACTCACAAGTCTTGAGTGAGACCTTGAAAGCTCGGCCTCCGTGTTGGACACCATCAGCCGTTGTACCTCCAGGCTCCGTAACTTGGTAAATTAGCTCGTCGTTGTCATACTCCGTGACAACTTGGGCATCCGCTTTCTTTTTCTGAAATTGCATCCATTCATCAACCTTAGGTGGGTACTTGTATTTGTGCTTGTTCTTGTAGTCCCCCGCAATCTGCCGGTCCGTTTCCTCTGAGTATTTAAGAAAATACCCATTCATCATGTCGAATGTATAACGGACTATTGCCGTGACGGGCAATGCACGGACACCTTTGAGCAACTTGTTGAAGGCCTCTGCCATGTTGCTTGTCATTTGACCGTACCTCCGGCCACCGTCATCGAATGCCCGTGCCCACTTTGTTCTTTCTCCAATGCTCCTATCGAGAAACTCTCGACCACCCGCATCGAGCTCTTTGTTGAAGAGCAATTTGTTGTACAAGTTTGAGAAACGACGTTCCGTGAAAGCGAGGCAACAATCTTGTAGATCATCGGCCAAATCCTTGCTCTTGCATGCCCTATAGAAGTTTGAACAAAAGTGTCTCATGCACCAACGATGGTGCAACGGAGCGTGCCCGGGAATATGTTGGTCCACCGCTTTAAGAATTCCTTGATGACGGTCCGAGATGACACATATTTCCCTATGAGGGGTTAATATTTTGGTTCTTAAAAGATGGAAGAACCACTTCCAATTATCATTGTTTTCCACCTCTACCAAAGCAAAGGCCAAAGGAATCAACCGGTTGTTGGCATCATTGGCTATTGCAATCAAGATAGTGCCCTTGAATTGACCGGTCAAAAAGGTGCCATCAACGGAGATGACCGGCCTACAATGTTCAAATGCCTAAACACATTGCTCGAAAGCCCAAAATGCACGGCCAAAAACTCGAACGGTTCTTCCGTTTACAATCCTTGTCTTGTTCCCCAAAGGTTCAACCACATGAACCATGCCCGGGTTAGCATCGGCCATCGATCCCAACAACCTTGGGATTCGGTTATAAGATTCCTCCCAATCACCGTACAACATCTTGAATGCGGCTTGCTTAGCCTTCCATGCCTTCCCGTACTTCACCTCATAGTTAAAGAGGGCTTTCACAAACTCCATGACCTGCTTGATGCTCATTATTGGAAACGACGCGATGTCATTGGAAAGCCTATAAGCGAGGAACTCGGAGGTGAGTTGTCCGTGCTCATGCTTTGCATCCTTGCCATCCACCATCGGGCCTCGGCACATGTGAGTTGATACGCAACTAGATATGTGCCAATCGGGACCTCCCTTGAATGGTCTAGCACGCACAATCCAAGGACATCCTTCCGCCTCGCACTTCACCGTGTAACGCTTCTTGATATCCGAGTGCACGACCGTGTAAGGACGATGATGCTTCACCGAGAAGTCCTTTATCCATTGCTTAAATTCCAACAAGGTCTTAAACCTTGATCCTTTGCAAAAGCCATTATTCACTTCATTGCCATCCCGGTAAGAACTTGTCCTTGGTCCAAGCACTATGCCTTTGCCACCATCAACCGTGGCTTCATCCGTGAGACTAAGATCACGAAACAAAGGCACCCGATGGTCCCGCCCCAATACGGTATGGTGGATTTCGGCCTCTCTAGCCGTGAACCCCTCCTCGTCAACTTCTTCTTCGGGACCATCATCATCCGAGTCCGAAGCATAGCCTCGAGAATACGGGAGTTCACGGTCCATGTCATGTTGAGTGATATATTTCTCCAAATCACCAACATTGTTATCATGGAGTTCAACATCATCATCATCTTCACCCTCACAATCATCATTGTCCTCTTCCAACACTTCGTCTTGGTGTCTTGAAATCGGGCTCAATGTTTGGCTCAAAGGAGGTTCAATCCATAGCTCTTGCTCCACGGGTGGAGGACTCCTACTATCCAATGGGGAAGCACGGCGGTTCAAGTCCAAAGGCAATGAACTATCAACCTTCTTGGTGGCAAATAGCTCAAGAGCCTTGTCTAGTGATTCGGCCACCACCTCCTTGTATGCAAGCCAACGAGCCTCGGAGAAGATACACATGGTCTTCCAACGGATATGCATTCCAAAACCCACATTATGTCTTCCCTCCAACTCAACAACATCACATGGGTCCATCCATTTCAATTCAATCCTCACTTGCTCCAAGACCTCGGCATAGGTGGGACTACGCTCAAACACAATATCTAGCTCATCCGGGTCCGGTTCTATGTTGCCTTTCAAAAAGGCATCCTTGTCCACATGATGAACATGAACAATTCTTGCCATCCCTAACACATAGGAGAATATGTTCATTAACTAACCATGACAAGATAAACAAAACTATACTAGACACATTACCAAACCATAAAGCTAACAAGAACACCCTCTCTTACATAAGCAAACCCTAACCCTAACCCTAACCCTAGCCATAACATTCCAATAAACCAAACAATGTCATTTCAACAACCCTAAACCTAACTAAATGCTTCATACACATATTTATAACCAACATTGGCCAATGAATCTAACAAATTTCCAAACATTTCTCTCCAAATAAAATTTCTAGGGTTTCAAGCCAAGTCCAACCAAAATGAAAGATTTCCAAAGGTCAAAACGAAGGGGAATGAGGGAGGGTACCTCTAGCAGCTGGGGAGAGGCACAAATCCACCAAATAAAGCTTCCAATGTGAGAGATTTGAGGAGGGGGAGAAGGGGGCGCCTCCTTGCTGTTCTCCTTCCTTGGGTCGAGCTGGGAGTGAATGGGGAGGGGTGGGGAGGGGGGCTGCCGCGCGACAGCCTATGTCTCAAAGTGTAGCGCCTATCTGATAGGCGCTACACTTTAAAGCATAGCGCCTATCTGATAGGCGCTACACCTGAGGCATAGCGCCTGGGCGTTACTCTCCCCAGGCGTAGCGCCTGGGCGTCACACGGCGGGGTGGGGCCAGGGAGGGGCCAGGCGGTGCCACGCTGGCAGGGGGCATAGCGCCTAGGTGAAAGGCGCTACACTGTAGAGTGTAGCGCCTTGCTGTTAGGCGCTACAAAAAGGGTTAGTGCCAGTGAAATAGTTTTCCAGATGGGTCATTTCGTGAAATCCTTTCGAATTTGGGTTATTTTTGTCCATTCCGCCCTACAAAACCTCATAGAGAATTCCAAAGACATCATTACATCTGCCAATGCATATCTCAACTAATAAAAGCATATTATTTTATGAGATTTTTTGCAAAGTTCCAAAGATGGTGGAGAAATGTGCACTGATTGACCAAAAGTCTTGCCAAAAAGAAATTACATCCATAGATTAATTTGTGATAATATGCTCCCTCCAATGCAAGATTGAATGATGTCAAAGAAAAAGAAGTGTTATTCAAGGATATCTTATACATTCTGACTGACAACCAATCCTTGCAAATAAACCAAAACTAGAGCAATAAAAGAATTATAGTCTTAATTTACACAAAAGTGAGGGAAAAAGAAAATTCCTCACAGCTCAGAGTATGAAAAACAGATGTTAAACACTTGATTTACACTACTTTTTAGAGTACATCCCTGATACCAATAGCTTAGAAGAACAATGAGGAAGGCATATTTGTTGGAGGTGGTTACAAGTTTTGTCCGATAGTTGTACGCTCTTAATATTTTCACTTTTGTGCTCTAGTAGCAAAGAAGTCTAAACTAAGCCTTTGTAACGTGCCATGGCTGCATCTTGCTCTTTGAGCACAATAAGGCCTTAGCATCCCTATCATAGTTGGTGTGATATCTCTTCCTATCATGGGTACCCTTCTATCATCTCCAGATTAGTGCTAGGTTTCTCAAATTTTGGCATGCGGTTTTTTATTTCTAGAAGTAAGTTGGTTCCTTTCTAGAAGTAAGTGGATTCCCCTATACAACTATCATCCATGCTTCCTTGAAGTTTCTTTTGTAGGCACCAGCCTTCTTTTCACCATCTAGTCTCTATTGATACAGGGCATTTTTATTAGACTTAAAAGTTTACATCATGGTGATACAATCAAGAGAGCCACACCCGCCATCTGCACAACTGTCATGATGGTGTCACGGCAGATGCCATGGGATGGCTTGAGTTGGGGCCGGATGGACGCAAGAGGAATTCGGGGAGGAAGAGTGCAGTGTAAACTTCACACAAACAAGAACAAACGATCACAGGAACACATAGTATACCCAGGTGCAGGGCTCTTCTGGGAGATAAAACCCCTACTCATGTATGCTAGATCTCGTAAATATCATCATATTGTGGCTACAAGTGCTCCTTGAGCTATTTCTGAGAGGAGGAGGAAGGTGTTCTTTCTATCTCTCGTGCTCTATGCTCCGGAGGAATCAAATTAATAGGAGATTGACCCTCTTCTGGGAGGCCCTAGTGCACCTTATAAAGGGGTGCCCAGGTTACAAGTTACGGCTGACCTGGCAGGGAATATGCTAAGAATATGTTATAGCAAAAGTTGTTGGCTGGGCCCAGATGTCGTTCTTGTCAGCGATGTGACCTGACATTCCCATGACCTCCAACGGTCTCTCTGACAACTATCTCCTTCGGGAAACCCTCGACAGGATAGGCATCCGGGTTTTAAGGGCATGCTTGTCAGATGCATCGTTATCACCTCCTGGATTCTTGAGAATGGATAGATGTATTGACATAGGGGCCAGCATATACTCTATGACCATATTCCCACCCATATGTCGACCTCAGCCTCAATAACTCGGCCTTGACATACCTGCGTATAAGAAACATTCATATGTTATGCCGACATACTCTATATGTCGGCTTCAATATGCCGGCCAATGTCGGCTTGGGTATATCGGCCTATGTCGGACACCCTATGTCAGTCAACCTTAGTCCTAGTCAACCTTATCTTTATACCTCTCTTCACCCTACTGGGGGTCATCCCCCCGATAGTAGTCCCCGAAGCTATCGAGGTCTAGCAGTGTTAGCTAAAAGTCCTCGGCAGGTTCTTTTAACTTATACGGAACATCTCTTTCTCATCCGACATATATATGTCGGTCGAACTTGTTTATGGCTCGACATTTGCAACTGGTGCCGCTTTGTCGAAACCGACTTTGTCCTCTGGAGCCGATTTATATATCGGCGTCCAAATCCTCTTGCAACACTTAGTTATTTCCCTTGTGTGCTTCATAGCTTCCTGGGGATACCCTTATTTTATATTATTTTATCCTACATGTCAGCTAATCATCATGCTTTGCCTAACTTTTTAAACCAGACATGACACAACGCACTGTTCATGCGTCATGTCGTCAGTTATCACTGCCACCGGTCTTATCGCTACACGACGCCTTGTTTCCGGCGGTAACCGTTGGATCCGGCTATGACATGGTGTGCCATTACGTCCTACGTGGCATGATTTGAGGGGTGGTTCCAAGGGATACACGCCCACGTTGTGGCCTCTGAGCGCAATTTATCCCACTACCATCGGCACCACCGTGCCTTTAAATAAGGGAAACGGGAAACCCTTGTTTTCACCTTTACTTCACCCACTCACCTCCTCCTTGCGCTGCTGCCGCTCTCTGCTTCTCGCATATGCGCTGCTGCCGCTCTCTGCTTCTCGCATATGCGATGTAGCGCTTCTTCTTTTTCCTTGTTCCGCCACCAATTTCCTTCTCCATTCGTCACCGAACCATTCCGCGCGGGATTTTCATCACCGCCATGGGACCGCGCCAGTCCTTTCCCTCCTCTGATGAGGATATGGACCCTCAAGACATCATCGTCATCGTCATCAAGGAATAAGAACAAGTGGAGGCTTCCAAGCGTGGATCTTAGGAGGGCTCCGACGTGACCAAGGCGAAGCTTGATTGGCTCCGCGGGTCGCGGTGGATTCTGGTGGAGGTTGAGTGCCGCCTTCCCGCTGATGAGCTCACGTCGGAGCCCCTTCCTGGTGAGTTCGTCGTCCTTATTTCCCACTTTGAGCGCGGATTCGCTCTCCCCCTTAGCAATTTTGCCAAGAAGTTCTTTGAAACTTTCGGCCTCCAACCCCACCAACTTTTAAAGTTTAAAGTTTAGCATAATTGTTCAAGTTATATCAGAAATACTTTAGTGTAAGTTGTCTATGATCGAGAAAATATGCTCCAAGTCATCCATAATCGCGAACACTGCTTTTTGAAAAGATTTAACCCTGCAGGGGTGCACCAAAGTTTCTGCACGCACTTCCACCCTTGTTGCTAGATCATGTACATGCAATATCATGAAACATACACCCAACGGCATGTCGGAGGGGCTTCGGACACGACGTTTACCAGACCCAAAGTAAGTACACGGGGGCTGGCTCCGAGACAGACCCAGGGTTCGTGTCAATGGTTGTAAACGACTGGGAACCCAAAAGTGTGACTGGAATTATCGATACCGCAAAAACATTCCGCATTGGTTCCTAAATAGTACAGTAGTAAACCGCTCCTCGAGCAATAGTAGTAAATAAAGCAGTAAGGCATGGCATAAGCACATGATATTAATAACGCCCCAAACTAGTTTGTGGCCCCTAGTATAGTACTTTAAAATCAGGTAGTAAGCCGATAGGGGTTTCCATACACCCCACATGTGGTTAGCACGCTCGATCTCAGAATAGGTGTCAAGAACTCGGGTCCTGGGTGGACACAAGTGAGCGGGATAAGATCCATGTCCCAACTATTACCCACCGCTGCCTCTTCATTAATTATATCTACTCCCAACATTTAATTAACAAACTGTAATTAAAGCCATGGTCCTCCCCACCATTAAGCATGTGCCCACCTCCCAAAAATGATGGAACTCATCGATGCGACGTAACACCTAAGCAAGCAACTACGACTCGCAAGGCCAACTGTCTATCAAAGAACATGCAATAGGAGGTGTCCAAGGAAATTTGGGCTGCAAGGAATATAACTGGCACGGAAAGCTAAAGCATCAATGACAAGGATAGCAATAGATCAACAGGAGGAAGTAAAGACTATAACTGCAAAGTACATAGAAAGGGGGAGAATGCTCACCTAGGAAACATTGTCAAAGATTCATTGGCTAAAGGACTTGTCGACACTCGCATCAACTCGATGGCCTAATCCGTGAAGAATAAAAGAAACATCGAATGCACTATTTAATACTACGATAGAAGATCGGACATGATGCATGTATGATATATGACATGGAAAAGATGCGATGCGACTAGGAAATATTAAGCGAAACCAGGGTCCCGGCAATTAATTAGATGGTTCATGTTGTTTAGATACCCCGCAATTTAAATGTTGTATTAACAAGGCAAAACATGCCAGCAGTTCACTACACAAATTTAAATGGAGCCAATATAAGACTAGAATGGCCCGCATATAGTCTTCATATTTAATTATTAGGTGAGTCGGCATAATGTTCCAAAACAATGATATGTATGCAAGCACGTTTCAATTTATATACAACATGATAGATGTCATATATCATAGAAAATAGGGGTCTCGGAAAGGGTCAGACATTAGGGTTCGACGAACTTGGGGCTCGGAGGGGTTCGAGTTCGGTATTCAGGTTTCGGGACCGGGGATCTTCGAGTTCCATGACGAAGATCTTTTTGTTCTTAACGGAGAACTCGGTTCGGGAACGATCTTCAGGGTCTCGGCCATCGATCCATGACAGATATCTTTGAGCCCGGCGGCATCTCCTTAGGGTCCCACCTTTAGAGGCCTTGGAGGTTACGATCGTACGAGAGATCACCGGAGACGGTCTTGGGTGGTTACACGCACAACTAGGTGGTGTCACTGCCTTCCTTGTCTAGCAGCACAAATAGTACTACACAACTCCAATTCTCTACTATAGCACCACAAATGCGCAGAGAGCCGAGCACATCAAGGGCGAGCTTGGGTTCGAGGACATCGAGCAAGAGCGCCACCACACGGACACTGCCACTCGCAGTAGAGCACCCTGGGTCGAAGGGGATCATGACACGGATGACTGGGACAGGGACGAGGACGCCCCTAGGTCACGAACGAGCGGCTCCCGACACCAGCGTTGCAAAGCAGAGGCGATGCAGCCATGTCAATGCGGAGCTGCGGCCAACGTCGGGGAGGACACGTGGCGGAGGTGCTCTGCAGGGGAGAGGGGCAAGAGGAACACTGGATGGGGGAGGCGCAGGGGAGGAGCCATGCGGTCTGGGATCTGGCGAGGCATGAATGCGGGGATGCGGGGCCGAGTAGAGGAGAGGCGGTGTAGGGAGGAAGGCGATGTCGCGGGGTCGGGGAGGGAGGCCAGCACCGGCGGCTAGGTTCACCGGCGCGAAGGCGGACAGAGGAAGTGGCGATGAGGAGATGCGTGGTCGAGCAGGCGCGGTGAAGAGGAGATGATGGCGAGGCGATGAGGAGGGGCAGCACGCGACGCAGGTGGCCAGCGGCGGCGGCTCCGGTGGCTCGGTGAGGAGCGGATCGAGGCGGGGTGGTGGATCCCAAGCGAGGGGAGTGGGTCGGGGATGCTGGGGTAGGTGGGCGAGGGGGATCTCGACGCATGCGGGGATAGGGCCAGCGCGTGGGGAGTCGGGTGGTTGTCGGGGTGTACAAGTGGTGGGCCGAGGGGATCGAGCTGGGTCACGACACGGGGTTGCTCGTGTCGGGGTCCAGGGTTCGCGTCATGTTGGCGGGGTGGTGGGCGAGCGTCGCATGCGTGTCGTTGCGGGTTGCGGGGTACGGGGCACGTGTGTTACGCGCGTGCCGCGGGTGGGGTCGGGTTGAGCGACGAGCGAGGGTTGCAAGGTGGGGTTATCGGTCTCTACAGTGTGGTGGGTCTGCATGGCGTGTGCGTGTACGCAGGCAGCATCGGTGGTAGGTAGCGTGTACCGGGGTGGGGCAGTGCGTCGCATGCGTGTACGTGGGGCAGGGTCAGGTGTAGCCGCGGTGTAGTGTGCGTGTGTGTGGTTGCGCTCTTGCGTGGGTGCGGGTCTAGGTTAGATGGGTTGGTGTGGCGGCTGGGCAGTTTGGGGGTAGGTAGGCTTAGGGTTTGCTAGATAGGGTTTAGTTGGACCAGATAGTAGGTAGTCCGGCCTGGTTAGGCCTCTAGCCTAACCGACCGGACTGCCTCCCCGAACAAAATAGTTTTGTGTAGTTTTGTTTAGTTTTAAATAGATTTTATACAAATAAAATATCCGCAAAAATCCAGGGTTTTATAATTTGAAATGACGAAGGGTATATTCAGAAAACAAAGATAGTCTTTTGGGGAAAATAGTTTTAGCAAAAATATGCATGCAGTCATGATGATGCTCAAATTCAATGAGGCATGATGACATGAGGAAGCTTTCATGATGATGCACAAAATAAAAACAACAAGCGATTTTCTAGTAGTGGTTTTACCCGGGGTGCTACAACTCGACACCACTAACAAGGGGTCTTATCCCCGAGATCCGCCTCATGGTACGGGGGAGAAGGCTGAAAATCTGAATCTTATCGATTCGTGTAGATCCTTGTGATTCTTTCTCTATCTTGAAATTGGCGACACCACCAACAAGGATCGTTGCTCACGTTCGTTAAGAGAACACTCTGGAGAAAAAAAGACAAAGGTAACGGTCTCAAAAGATACGACCACCTCTAACTTCTGTGGAAGGAGTAAAATTGCATTGATCCCTCTATTCAATATACAAATTTGAATTATAAGAGTAGTGGTATGGTCACGACTCCATCCCGCACTCAAATCATTACTCTATACATGAATAGAAGGACCATGCAGCCAACTCTCAGAATTCAGATTGAATATCTTAACAAACAACATTGGAAACAAAGGAATGATGCAGACTCTTCATCGAATCTGACATAGATGATGTCGTTGTGCAGGAGAACACCAGAAGATACAAAGATTTTTTTGTGAATTTTGGACCACTAAAAGGTACACAGAGGAAGATTCCTCAGATAGCATGAAGACCGAATGTCGAAGCACCGTTACAATAGGAAGGAAGCAAAACCCTAGAGGTACGATGAAAACCCAACTACTAGAAATCCTGGACTCGAAGAAGGTAAGAGACTAGACTCAAAACACGCAAAGTTAAGAGGAGAATAATACAGAGGTAAGGAGTAAAAGCAGACCTAATAAGATCTATCCAACTGATTATCAAAATAGTTTGGCACTCTACATCGATCATTAGATAGGTTACACTACAGGATGGACCAGTGGGGTATCGCAACTGCTGAGCTCTCATACCACTTGTAACACCCTTGAATCGACCCTATGTAGATTTTTAGCGATTCCACCAAACCCACATAGAAATGATTCAAAGATGCCCCACCAGGAACTTGCGTGCATGTGTAAAACGATGTAATATCATTACACAATAGTTCATGATGGAACCCATAGAAACATATACATGCAACAACGACTCTAGTGAGTCAAGAATGCAGATATATAGTACAAAGATCCAAATCACCATGAAATGATATCCGAGTACGGGTAAGATGCAAATTGGACTAGGAGCCCTAAAGAATAACCAATGGCATCCATAACCCTATCCAGGCCAAGCCAAAAGGGTAACCTTGCTGATACGTCGGAAACGTATCTATAATTTTTGATGCTCCATGCTTGTTTAGTATCTACTTTTCTTTGCTTTGTCTACACTTTGAGGTACTCTTTACATGTTTTCTGGTACTAACCTATTAACAAGTTGCCATAGTGCCAGTTGCCTGTTTTCTGCTGTTTTTGGTTCCAGAAAAGTTAGTAAAGAAATATTCTCGTAATTGGACGGGACAAACGTCAAAGTCAATTACTTTCCATGGGGAACAAGAATTCCCGAGGGGAGACGGAGAAGCGGGCCAGGGCAGCCAGACCCCCCCTAGGCATGGGTGGGCCCTGCCCCGCACCAGGGAGGGGTGTGGCCCCTCTGGCCGCCTCCTCAGCCCCCCTTCACCTATAAGAAGCCCCCGATGCAGAAATCCTAAGTACCCGATCAAATCTCCACAAAAACTTCTTTCGCCGCTGCCATCGTCGTCCCTAGATCGGGGGGATCTGAAGTTCTTCCCGGCACCCTGTCGGAGGGGAGATCATCTTGGAGGCCTTCTCTCCGGTATGATGCGTGAGTAGTTCCACATTAGACTATGGGTCCATGTAGTAGCTAGATGGTTGTATCTCCTCCTTTGTGCTTTCATGTATAGATCTTGTGACCTCTGTTCATGATCAAGATCTAATCTTTTTGTAATCATGCATATTGTGTTTGCGGGGATCCGATGGATATTGACATTATTATGTTGGTTTGATGAATGGTTTTGTCTTTATGATTCTATCATGTCTGTGTTGTTTGTGATCTTGCATGCTCTCCATTGTTAGTAGCTATCTTGGCCAAGTAGTTGCTAGTGACTCCAAGAGGGGGTATTTATGCTCGATAGTGGGTTCATGCCTCTAGTTTCCAAGGGAAGTAACAGTAATCTCTTCGGTTGTAGATGTGCAGTTGCTACTAGGGATAAAACAACGGTCTCTTGTTCATGGAACATGTGGACTATTTACCTTACACACTTTGCTTAAAGCAGTTGTCTGTTGCTTGCAACTTAATACTGGAGGGGGTTCGGATGATAACCTGAAGATGGACTTCTAGTCATAGATGCAGTTGGATGGAGGTCTATGTATCTTGTTGTATTGCCCAATCGAATCTCATAGGATCTTTCTGACTAGTAATTGCATTGTTATGCCTTGCTCAGTTCCTGTCAATTGCCCTGCTGTAATTTGTTCACCCTCCATGCCATGTTGTTTATCTAAGGAGAGCACCTCTAGTGTACTATGGACCCCGGTCAAATCTTTACCATTGATACATCTTCCAATTTTACTTGTTTACTTGCTGCAAACCATTATCTTCCACACCATACGTTTAATCCTTTGTTACAGCAAACCAGTGAGCTTGACAACTTCACTGATTCGTTGGGGCAAAGTCTTTAGTTTGTGTTGTGCAGGTCTCCATGTTGCTTGAACACCTGTGTTGTTTCCTTCCTCCTTCTAGTTCGATAACCTTGGCCTCTACTGAGGGAAAACTTGCTACTGTGCTCATCATACCTTGCTCTTGGGGTTCCCAACGAAGTCCTCTCTGAGAGGCAACAAGCTTTCTGGCGCAGTTGCCGGGGAGGCTAAGGACGTCTTCACTAGGGGAGTCTTCCACTTCCTTTCTCTTTACTTTGTTTTTAGTTTGCTTTGTTTCTTTTGCTTGGTTTTGTTTGCCTCTTTTCAAAAAACCCAAAAAATTAGTCTAGTTTGGTTTGCTTGCCTTATTCAAAAACACAAAAAAAAATAGTTCTTGCTCTAGTTGCTACCATGTCTGGTTTTGGACCAATCTTTATTTCACCTATGGAATAAATCTCCACTTTTAAGAAAAAAAGTGAAGAGAGTTTTAAAGAAGCTTGCTCTAGAATTTCCGCTTTACAAAGGGAAACTGAGCCTAAGATGAGTCTTAGCTTAGTTATTGATAGTTTCTACCGCGGTATTGTTTTTGTTATAGATATGCTTTGGATGCTGTGGCTGAGAAAGATTTTTTTCTATGTACCGAGGATGAAACTTTTGATGCCATAAAAAATTAATCATGATTTATGGTACACCTGACAAGTTTGATTCCTATTTCACAAATATTTTTGCTAGGTTGAACACTCTTGAGACTAGTATTGCTGCTATGAATAGTTGCTATCACACGCTTAGGGCTTACCATGATTATGTCCCCATAAATTATGAGCCTTCAAAGTGGTTTCCCACAATCAAAGTCTTTATAAATACTACACTTTTTGATGCTCGCTGTGATATCATGTCTGAATTTTGTCTCATGCCTAAAGATATTTATGATTCTTTGAGTCTTTGGGGTCTTTCTGAAGGAGGAGAGGAAATCTCTCTTACTAACAATGCCACCCTATTGCCCATTGGAATAGCTGGAGGTGTGTTTACAAAAATCTCAGGGAAAATGGTGTCTACTAATTATCTTGTTATTGAATGTGTAGGCAAAGGATAGATTACACTTGGAAGATCCTTACTGAAACACCTTGGAGCAGTAATAGATGTGGGAAAAGGTATTATGCACTTTGCTCCTCCGATAAGCAATCATATCTTCCCTAAAGACAAGAAGAAAGGTAAGAAAGGAAAGAACAAGAGGGGTAATTCTTCATTTGAAAATACTTGATTCTTCTTGCTTCTTGTACCTAACTTAAAGGCGTTAAAGAAAAGTACTTGTTGGGAGATAACCCAAGAGTTTTCTTGAGTCTTGGAAGTTATTACTTTAGTAATGACCTCTCCTTATCCTTTTTGTTTGCTTTTTGTGCCAAGAATGACCTCTAATAAGAGGGAAGTAAGATTTGGGGAGTTGCTGTCTTGAAACATATTTCTGTCCTCCACCAAAAAAATCGTGAGGAGTCTCTGTAACTCGGATTGAGGTGAAAATTTATGAATAAATCCCCCAATATGTTATATAACTTTTGTTAGTTCAACACTTTATGATTTGAGCAACAGAAGATGTTCGAAAAAATCGGTTTCTACCTGCTGGTCTGTTTTGACGGATTACTGCCATTATTTGCATTTGCTTCTTATTGATTCCTTTTTGAGTTCTCTTTAGGTGAACTGAGCTTTTTGAAGGAGTTACTACAGTAGCTTGTGTTTTTAGTGAAAAGCCTTGTTGTTTCAAAGCTTTGCCAGAGGTCTAATATCTTTTGAATAAGCTAATGTTGCTAATGAAGATTGTGTGAAGTTTTGTATGAAGGAAAATTTTTAGGTGTAGAGAAAGAATGATGCAATGAGATGAAGAATGGACAAAAGCTCAAGCTTGGGGATGCCACCATGGTGTCACCCCAAGAAATATCCAAGAGGTACAAGCGTCAAATCTTGGGGATGCCCAAGGCATCCCCTTCTTCATCAATAAAAAGCTCAGGTATGTCTAGACACTTCATTTTTATTATTTCATGCACAGTTGTGTTGTTCTTGGAGCGTATTAGTTTTTGTTTGTTCTGCTTAGTTTGTTTAGTTTTCTTGAGTAGTTTGGAACCCCGTTCTCGCTGTGTTGTTTGCAAATAAGTTGCTTGGTGTTGAAAAGGAGTAGTAAGTTCTTGCTTGTAAGTGCAAGAGGAGCTTGCATTGACTGTGACTTAGACTTTAGCATGACATGCAAGGTGTTGTTTTGACCTTATGCTTAGTGATTATTCCTGTATCATGTCTTGTTCCAAACAATTGGGATTGCTTAGTGTGCCTTGAAGAAATTATGCGTTGTTTTAGCATGCAAAAGCATAGTATTATTGTATTCTCCTTTCATGCTTTGCTTGGGATGACTTGGCACATGCTCACACCATGTTATGACTATAACAAGTCACCATAGCCTCTATGATCATTTAGTACTTGACTTGTAGTACCACTCTTTGCTTTGATTAGTAATGCTTTGTTGCACTGCATGATTATGGCCATTATTGCTCTCTTATTTTGTTGCTCCCAGTCTTTTGCTAGCCTCCACTTGTATGAGTAAGTTCTACTCATGCTTCCAACTCCCAAGAAAGCAAGTTATTCCAAAGTGTCCACTATAAACTCCTATGCATGGTGTGTTACAACATTCCAAGTATATTCTTGTTTTCAGCTATCTTCCAATTAAAAACTATTTTGTTATGTGAAAACTTAGTGATTAAAGCCCTCACAAACTTGATGGCACACTTTTTATTCTTTGACCCTAATAAACATGAACCATTGTGTCATCTATGTTGTATATGCTTGCACTTATACGTTGGAATTAGCAGAACCGTGCTGTCACGGGGAACGTTTTCAATATTGCACTTGTACTTTGTACTCAGTTGATATCATGCTCTTTTGTCTATGGATGTCACCGGTATGAAATAAAGAGGGAACTTGTAAGTCCATGGAGTTTGTATCCTGTGTTAGAGAAACGCCTAGGCCGCTAGCCTAAGCCATGCCTAATCATGGTGGAAACTTGCAGCATCACCATAGTGACATCTATGAAGCATTCTTCTTATAAAAAAGAGACAAATTGAGAAAAGAGGAAAGAGAGAAAAAAGTACCATATTCCCATGGTAAATAAGAAGATTGCTGAGATGCTCATTGTCTGCTTGCCTTGTCATTTTGGTTATGGGAAAGATCCTATACCATGTGCAAAGGGGTACCTCGTTGGCGGTTCTCAATGATATGCAAATACTTACAATGACAAGAACTTACAGGTGACCAAAGTTGAGTAGCATGAGGTGTGGCCCTCGTATTCAAGGGACTTGAGATTGCCAACTTATACTTCGTCAAGCATATACTCCATCTTTGTCACTTTAACCTTAATCACTTCAAGATGCTTATGATAGGGGCAATGAGGGCTGAAAGCTAACAAGTACCATTATTTTTGAAAGCTCTTTTTGAAACTTGAAATCCCTGCTTCCTTTATAAAAGGTCTTTCTTACACCATTATTGAGTCTCCACCTTCTACCTTTAGGCACCATTAAGAGAGCATATTTTTCATCCTGTGTGCAGTGTTCCAAAGCTTATTGATTGATGCATATTGTGATATTATTTGTTCTTGTGCTATTTGTTTCTAGTCACCCTTGTGAACTTTGAAGGTGTCCTATGTATCTATTTGCTACTCTATGAGGTACAAGATGATTGCCACAATGCTATGTTTTCTGTATGTGAAACAAACAAACGTTTTTCAATGCATGTTATTCATGATCTTTGTTTGTAACTTGTCATGTTGCATGCATAGTTACTTTGTACTATTGTTAGAACTCCATCTTTCATGCACATGTTTAGATTTCTTTGATCCCAGCTTTCAATGTTTGCAAATGGTTGGATCTTTATTCTGAGGGTGCATGTCACCTCAAAAATTATTCTTTTTATCACTTACCTACTCGAGGCCGAGCAGGAGTTAAACTTGGGGATGCTTGATACGTCGGAAATGTATCTATAATTTTTGATGCTCCATGCTTGTTTAGTATCTACTTTGCTTTGCTTTGTCTACACTTTGAGGTACTTTTTACATCTTTTCTGGTACTAACCTATTAACAAGTTGCCACAGTGCCAGTTGCCTGTTTTCTGTTGTTTTTGGTTCCAGAAAAGTTAGTAAAGAAATATTCTCGGAATTGGACGGGATAAACGTCAAAGTCAATTACTTTCCGTGGGGAACAAGAAATCCAGAGGGGAGATGGAGAAGCGGGCCAGGGCAGCCAGATCGCGTGGGTGGGCCCTGCCCCACGCCTGGGAGGGGTGTGGCCCGTCTGGTCGCCTCCTCGGCCTCCCCCTTCGCCTATAAGAAGTCCCCGATGCAGAAACCCTAAGTACCCGATCAAATCTCCACGAAACCTTCTATAGACGCCGCCACCGTCGTCCCTAGATCGGGGGGATCTGAAGTTCTTCCCGGCACCCTGCTGGAGGGGAGATCATCTTGGAGGCCTTCTTTCCGGTATGATGCGTGAGTAGTTCCACCTTGGACTATGGGTCCATGTAGTAGCTAGATGGTTGTATCTCCTCCTTTGTGCTTTCATGTATAGATCTTGTGAGCTCCGTTCATGATCAAGATCTAATCTATTTGTAATCATGCATGTTGTGTTTGCGGGGATCCGATGGATATTGAGATTATTATGTTGGTTTGAATAATGGTTTTGTCTTTATGATTCTATCATGTCTATGTTGTTTGTGATCTTGCATGCTCTTCGTTGTTAGTAGCTATCTTGGCCAAGTAGTTGCTAGTGATTCCAAGAGGGGGTATTTATGCTCGATAGTGGGTTCATGCCACTAGTTTCCAAGGGAAGTGACAGAAATCTCTTCGGTTGTAGATGTGTTGTTGCTACTAGAGAGAAAACAACGGTCTCTTGTTCATGGAACATGTGGACTGTTTGCCTTACACACTTTGCTTAAAGCAGTTGTCTGTTGCTTGCAACTTAATACTGGAGGGGTTTTGGATGATAACCTGAAGGTGGATGTAAGATCCCTCCTTTGTAAAGGAAAAGGATCCCTGTGATTGCAATGCTAGTCCCTGGATCATTGCTAGCATCCACAGTTTAAGATGAAGTACACAAATACAAAGGTCATTTATTACATCCATTCCAGAGATAAACATAGTCTTTACAACTCAAGGCCACAGGCCTAATACAAGAGTTTGAATAAGTAAATAAATGTAAGTCTTCATCTTCATGTGCCACAGGCAAACATGTTGAGTGTAGACTCATGACACCTAATCCTCATCAGAGTAACCTGCAACATCACAAGTTACAACCACAGTGGGTTAATACTTTGGAATAGTATTGGCAATTGATACCTTAGTAAAATTTAGGTGGACTATATTACTATATGCATTTTGGCTAAGTGTAGCTTGGCTTGCTTTGCTCAAAAATAGGTTTTTCCTATTAGTTGAAATCACTAAGTTTTTTCTTTGTCAAACTTTTCCCAAGGAACCACCAATAGACATTGAGGTCCTTCACCCTTGTTCACCCACAAGTTTTTACTTAGAAATTGGGATGAGGAGATTCTTGATAGCTTCCATGCCTTGATGCTTAAATTGTCCATTGCCATGGACTTGGCTAAGTACTTAGATTTTTCCATCTGCAGAGGTTGTGCACTTTCCCCACCAGACTTGGTTTCACCAAGACTGGACCTTTCAGAAGCCTTTCCTTAGACCAAATGGACGCGTTCCAACCTATCATTCCCACTACCACCAACTGTCCAAATGGCTAAGTTCTAGCAACTTATGTGATCCAGGCAGAGCCCATATTGCCAAGTGGCTGCACTAGAAGCTTCTTAACACTTGGCCTCTAAAATCTCTTTGTTCCTGGGTGGCTTACCACAAGTGAGATACACAAGGTAAACCATAGCCATGGGCCTTGTGTAACCACTCAACCAAAAACCACCAATCAAGTCCCTTTCCACCCAGGTGATTCATTGACTTAGTTGTTTTATTAAGTAAAACAAGTCCAAAGACTTAGAAATATTTTCACCATAGCATGTATATTTCACCAACCCTTGTTTGCTACTAGCTAGGCTAAGCATGGCATAGATAGTAACTTAACTTAGAAATTTCCTAGCAATTCTACAACTACTTAGGTTTTCCCAACATGGCATTAGGCAAAAAATTAACATGCAAGACTTAGCAAAATATTTCTAATGCTTAGTATAAAATATAGGGATAGAAATATTCATGAAGTACCACTTGCCTTGGTAGTTGGGAGAGTAGCACTCTTCACAATCACAATCACTAGCACCAAGATCTACACATAGAATATAGCCATAATCACATTCAAGACATATACAATCAAAAATATATATGCATGCATGCAAGATGCTAAGTGATGATTTTTAAAACTCAACCAAGCAAGTGCATAGTACTGAATTCTAAACAAGTCAAAACTTTGCCAAACAAAATTTTATTTAACACTAAAAACAATTCCTAAACAATTCATATAACCAAATAAGCCCTACACAAGTTTCTGCAAATAAAACCTTTTTAACAGGAGCTAAACATTAAACACATTGCATAATCTAATAGATCTTGCTCTCCTGATTCCAACGGTATAAAATTTGTCAAAATCTAACGTGGGAATCAAAAGTTATAGCTATTTCAAAATTGGATATAAATCAGATTCAAAATCTGTTTTAAAATCAAACCCTAGCCACGCGTCTGTTTCCTATTGGCCGATACCGTTTCACTCAGGATCACCCTTCCGCTCCGTCAGATCAAGTCAGATCCAACGCGCCAGATCAAAAGAAAACGTTTCGCTCAGATCTAATTTAAACCGCACGATCTACATCTAACGGCTGTTGTTGCTTTGACCATAGCCTAGCGGCGGCGACTGGCGGCGGCGTGTCTGTCAGCGGCGGTGCCGGCATTTTAGGTCACCCGGGGAGGGGAGAGGGTGCTCACCAGAACCGCCGTGTCGAGGTGAAGCTCAACGTGTCTCTGGTTGGCGAAGGGGCGCTCGGAGTCATTGGGGATTCCTCGCCGGAGTTCGCGAACGCGTCGGGTACGGCTGCTGGTCGACGTTGGCGAGGTTCTGCGTCGTGCTAAGACAAGAGGAGGACACCGTTAGATGCGCAAGACGTTGGGGGTCTTAGGCGTATCAAACAGAGGGCAAGGGGCGGCTGGTACTTACGGGGAGAGGTCGCCGGAGTTCGAGCAGAGAGCGGTGGCGTTCAGTCGTTGTCGTTGCCGAGGCTATAGACCATGCGCGAGCAAAAGGGAGGTGTCAGTAGATGCGCACGGAGCTGCAGAGCATGCTAGTATGAACCATGGACAGAGGGGGGCACGGTGCTCACCGGAATTCGTCGGCGAGGTCGTCAGAACAGCGGCAGTGTCGGGCGAGTTGCAAGCAGCCTGGTGGCGTGGAGAGGAAATTGGGTGAGCGGAAATGGCCGCGAGAGGGAGGGGCTTAAGTAGGCAGAGGCTCGACAAGAAACGCTCGGCGAATCAATGGCAATTACGCCGCGGAATCAACGCAGCAACGGCCAGCGGCGACGTGCTCCTCGCGAAATTTGGGGGAAGACGACGATGACGTGGACAGGGCCCGCTTGTCAGCGAATAGAGCAGAGAGGGAGTGGGGTCCGAGTGTCAGCGACTCTGGGGGTGCTTCTGCACGTGAGAGAGAGAGGGGACCCGGGTGGGCTAGCTGGGCTGGATCTGCTTATGGGCTCAAAGTCTGGCGCCGGCCCTTTTCTATTTCCTTTCTCTTTTTTATTTTCTGTTTTGATTTTCTGGATTGATTTTCAAATGATTTCAAAAGCTTTTGAATTCAAACTTTTTCCAGGATTTTGTAGGGTGCAACATTCACAATTCAGGGCATAAAATCAAGTGGTCTCTCTGTTCAAGCTTGGTTCTTTTGAATAAACAAAATAAACAGTGCCATAGCACTTGGTTTGCAAATGTTTGAAAATGGTTTTGAAACCATTTTTATTTTGTATAATTTTGTTCAAACTCCACACTCAAACCAATCAACAAGGAAGCAAACAAACTTGGTTTAAAACACTAAGCTTTCAAATGAGGATGGTCATTTGATTTAAGTTTGCTCACATAAAATGATAGCACTATGTGCTTCTGTTTTCTTGAAATTGGTTTGAAATTGATCTCAAAACTATATGCATGCATGAATGATATGCAATCTTTGAAATCATGAATTTAGGGATGTTACAAATCTAACCCCCTTAAGGTGAATCTCGCCCTCGAGATTCGGATTGGCTAGCAAATAGGTGAGGGTGGTCTTTCCGAAGATCATCTTCTCTTTCCCATGTTGCTTCCTCTTTGGAATGATGATTCCACTGCACTTTGCAGAACTTGATAGTCTTAGTCCGTGTGACTCTTTCTGCAGTCTCAAGAATCTTGATAGGCTTCTCTTCATAAGTGAGATCACTTTCCAATTGAACCTCCTCCAAAGGTATAGTATCCTTCAAAGAAGTTTCTTCCATTTCTGGATGACATTTCTTAAGTTGACTCACATGAAACACATTATGGACAGCTAACAGAGATTCTGGCAGTTCAATTTCATAAGCAACTTCTCCTTTGCGACTCAGAATCTTGAATGGCCCAACATATCTTGGTGCCAATTTTCCTTTGACTCCGAACCTTTTCACTCCACGAAGTGGTGACACTATAAGATAAGCTCTATCACCGACTTCGTAGGTGACTTCTCTACGCTTAGGATCTGCGTAGCTTTTCTGTCGGGACTGTGCTATCTTCAACCTGTCCTTAACCAACTTGACCTTCTCTTCGGCTTCTTTGATAAGATCTGGCCCGAATAAACTTCTTTCTCCCACACCATTCCATAACAATGGGGTGGTACATTTTCTTCCGTAGAGAAACTCAAACGGTGCCATCTCAATACTGGCTTGATAGCTGTTGTTATAAGAAAATTCCGCGTAAGGTAGACTTTCATCCCAACTGGCTCCATAGTCTAGGGCACATGCCCTCAACATGTCTTCAAGAATCTGATTAGTCCTTTCTGTTTGTCCATCGGTTTGAGGATGAAAAGCAGTACTGAATTCCAACCTCGTTCCCAATGACTCATGCAACTGTCTCCAAAAATGGGAAGTGAATTGAGTTCCCCTACCAGACACAATACTCTTGGGCACTCCATGTAGACATACAATTCTACTCATGTATATTCTGGCTAACTTAGCACTTGTCTAGGTTGTCTTCACGGGTATGAAATGAGCCACTTTAGTTAGGCGATCCACTACTACCCAAATAGAATCGTATCCTGACCGGGTCCTTGGTAATCTGGTAATGAAATCCATACCAATCTTGTCCTACTTCCAATCAGGAATAGGTAGTGGTTGAAGCAAACCTGCTGGTTTCTGATGCTCCGCTTTCACTCTACTACACACATCACACAAAGCAATATGTTCGGCGATGTCCTTCTTGAGATTATTCCACCAAAATCTTTCTTTCATGTCCATGTACATTTTGGTGTTACCCGGGTGAATGGAATACGGAGAGTTGTGTGCTTCTTGCAAAATCAGTTTCCGCAACTCCGGGTCTTGTGGAACACAGATACGTTTCCCATGCCATAAAGTACCCTGTTCGTCTTCATGGATTTCTTTGGCTTTTCCTTTGCCAATCCTTTCCTTGATCTCTTCAATTTCCTTATCAGTCTTCTGGGCTTCTTTGATCTTGTCCAACAAAGTGGGTTGAACATCCAAAGACATAAGATGTCCTTCAGGCACAATCTCCAATCTGAGTTTTCTAAATTGGGTACACAGATCATCTGGCAATTCTCCTTTGGTAAGGCCATTCACAAAAACCTTACGACTTAGAGCATCTGCTACAACATTTGCTTTACCGGGATGGTATTGCAAACTTAAGTCATAGTCTTTGATAAGTTCTAGCCATCTTCTTTGTCTCATATTAATTTCCTTCTGGGTGAAGATATACTTCAAACTCTTGTGATCCGTGAACACCTCACAATGTTTTCCCAAAAGATAGTGTCTCCATGTTTTTAGTGCATGGACAACAGAGGCTAACTCTAAATCATGAGTAGGATAGTTCACTTCATGAGTTTTGAGTTGTCTCGAGGCATAAGCCACAACTTTACCGTCTTGCATAAGTACTGCACCCAATCCTTGATGAGATGCATCACAATATACTTGGAAATCTTTTTCCAAATCTGGCAGACACAAGACTGGTGCTGTCACAAGTCTCTTCTTCAATTCCTGAAAGCTGAGTTCACAACCTTCAGACCAAGCAAACTTCTTGTCTTTCTTTAACAATTCTGTCATAGGCTTAGCTACCTTAGAGAAATTCTCTATGAACCTCCTGTAGTAACCTGCTAAGCCAAGGAAACTTCAAACTTCTTTCATGGACTTGGGAGATTCCCATTCAGTTACCGCTGAAACTTTAGCAGGATCAACTGCTACACCATCCTTTGTCATAACATGACCAAGAAAACCAACTTCATCCAACCAGAACTCACACTTGCTGAATTTGGCATAAAGTTTATGCTCTCTCAATTTCTCAAGTATCAAACGCAAGTGTCCTTCATGCTCTTCTTTGCTCTTGGAGTAGACTAAGATGTCATCGATGAAAACGACAACAAACTTGTCAAGGAATTCCATGAACACCTTGTTCATCATATTCATGAAGTATGCTGGAGCATTGGTCAACCCAAAAGGCATTATGGTATACTCATACAATCCATACCTTGTAGTGAACGCTGTCTTAGGTATGTCTTGTTCTCTTATCTTGAGTTGAAAATAGCCTGACCGGAGATCAATCTTTGAGAACACACATGCTCCTTCTAGCTGATCAAACAAGTCATTGATTCTAGGCAAAGGGTATTTGTTCTTGATAGTTACCTCGTTGAGTGAACGGTAATCTATGCATAACCTTTGACTTCTATCTTTCTTCTCCACGAACAAAACTGGGGCTCCCCAAGATGAAGAACTTGGTTGAATAAATCCTTTCTGCAACTGTTCTCCAAGTTGTTTCTTGAGTTCTTTCAGTTCATCAACTGACATTTTATAAGGTCTCTTTGCTATTGGTCCAGACCCTGGTACCAAATCTATCAGAAACTCCACATCTCTATCTGGTGGTATTCCCGGCAATTCTTCCGGAAACACATCCGAATACTCACTCACAATTGGCACACTATCCATGCTAACCCCCTTAAGGGAATTTAGCTTACTCCTTTTTGCTTCAAAGGTCTTTTCGATTCTTTGCCGGCTTTGTCTGCCTTGTTCTTTTCTGGTGACTGAGCATCAATTAGGTAATATGCATCATTGTGCAATGCTTTGCTCACGATGAATGGTCCTTCCCATGGGGGTGATAGTTTGTGCATGTCGGCCGTGCGTTGCACTAACCGAAGAACCAAATCTCCTTCTTTAAACACTCTTGGATTTACTTTCTTGCTGTGATATCGTCACAAGTCCTGTTGATAAATAGCTGATCTTGATAGTGCCAACTCCCTGGCTTCTTCTAGCAGATCGACATTATCTTGCCGAGCTATCTCATTTACCTCAGCGGTTGTATACTGGGTAACTCTTGGCGAGTCATGTATTATGTCGGCTGGAAGCATGGCTTCTGCCCCATATACCAGAAAAAATGGTGTTTACCCTGTTGACCTGTTTGGGGTAGTTCTGAGGCTCCATAGCACTGCTGGTAGTTCCTCGATCCAACAGCCTGCCGACCTTTGCAGTGGTTTGACGAGCCGGGGTTTTATTCCAGACAATACTAGTCCATTGGATCTTTCTACTTGCCCATTACATGCTGGGTGAGCCACCGAGGCGACATCCAGTCTTATGTGTTTTTCTTGACAGAATCTAGCAAAAGCTCCTTCAGCAAAATTTGTACCATTGTCTGTAATAACACTGTGTGGGTAACCATATCTCAAGATAATGTCTTTGAGGAATTTTACTGCTGTGGGTCCATCACATTTTTTTATTGGTTTCACTTCAATCCATTTTGTGAATTTGTCGACCATGACTAAGATGTGGGTCATCCCGCCCCGGGCCGGCTTGAATGGTCCCACCATATCTAAACACCATACAGAAAACGGCCAAGTAATTGGTATTGTTTTTAACTCGGACGATGGCATATGTATCTTGCTGGCATATCTCTGGCAACCATTACACTTTTCCACCAGTCCTTTGGCCTCTTTCGACGCTGTTGGCCAATAAAATCCATGCCTGAATGCTTTGGCCACTAAAGCTCTAGACGAGGCGTGATGCCCGCATTCTCCTTGATGTATATCTAGGAGGATCTTCTGGCCTTCCGCCGAACTCACACATCTTTGCAACACACTTGTGACACTTCTTTTATACAGCTCATTGTTTATGATTGTATAGGCTTTAGCTCTTCTCACCGTCTGTCTAGCCAGTACCTCATTACTCGGCAAGGTCGCATCCTTAAGGAAGGAAAATATGGGTTGCGCCCATGTTGGCATGATTTTCTCTGGGAGAATTCCACTATCTATTTCCATATTTTCTACCGACATAACGATCTCGGGTTTCTCCATATCCGGGTTACATTCTTTGTCAATCTCCATCGGCACATTATCCTCCCTTGATTTTGCCGGGATATAGATGGATTCGGACTCTGGTGATGGAGCTATTGATGGTTTTCTCAAGTGCTCCAGGGCGATACCTGGGGGAATTGATTGCCTGGTTGATCCGAGTTTTGACAGCGTATCTGCAGCATCATTTTCTGCCCGAGGTACATGATGAAATTCACATCCATCGAAGTATCCACTGAGTTTTTGCACATGAAATCTGTATAAGGCCATATTTGCGTCCAGCGCGTCCCAATTGCCGGATACTTGTTATACTACTAGATCTGAATCTCCGTAGCATAAGATTCGGCATATCCCAATCTCTTTTACCACCTTCAATCCATGGACGAGTGCTTCGTACTCGGATACATTGTTTGATGCGGCGAAATGTATCTGTAGCGCATATTTCAACTGATCTCTTTTTGGCGAGGTTAACACTATTCCCGCTCCCAAGCCATTCCTCAGCTTGGAATCGTCGAAGTGCATTGTCCAATAATTCGGGTATGGTAATGGTGGCTCATATTGTATCTCGGCCCAATCCACAAAGAAGTCGGCCACAGCCTGAGATTTGATTGCATCTCGCCTATCGAATTGCGGAGCATAAGGTGATAATTCAATTGCCCATTTTGCTATTCGGCCACTTGCGTCTTTATTGCTCAATATGTCGGCTATGGGCGCTTTGCAGATAACTTTGATCAGGTGCTCTTCAAAGTAATGTTTAAGTTTTTTCGCTGACATGTATACCCCATATGCCATCTTCTGATAATGTGGGTAATTTTGCTTTGAGGCTGATAGTACCTCGCTTAGGTAATAAACCGGCCTTTGTACTGATTTATCATCTTCAATTCGCTCCACCACGATCACAACACTTACTACTCTATTCGTGGCGGCTATGTAAAGTAACGTAGGCTCTTTTGTCAATGGAGAGGCCAGGATTGCCGCTGTGACCAACGTCTTCTTCAGTTCATGGAACGCATTATCTGCTTGTGGTGTCCAAATGAACTTATCAGATTTCTTCATCAGTTGATAAAGTGGTAATGCTTTTTCTCCCAGCCGACATACAAATCGGCTAAGCGAGGCCAGGCAACCTGTGAACTTCTGTACGTCATTTAGACATATCGGCAATTCCATCCTTTCTACTGCTCTTATCTTAGTTGGGTTGGCCTCTATACCTCGGCTAGATACGAGAAAACCGAGTAGTTTTCCAGCCGGTACGCTGAAGGTGCATTTTTTCGGGTTAAGCTTCATTCGGAAGCTTCTCAAGTTCGCAAAAGTTTGTCGAATATCATCCAGTAGCGTTTTGCTTTCTTTGGTTTTGATAACCACATCTACATATACTTGTACATTTTCCCCTATCTGGTCATGCAAACATTTTTGCATACATCTCTGGTACGTTGCCCCTGCGTTGCGCAGGCCGAATGGCATGGTGCGATAGCAATAAGCCCCGTACAGGGTAATAAACGCAGTCTTTATTTGATCGGCCGGATTTAACGGTATCTGGTGAAAACCAGAATACGCGTCTACAAATGATAACAACTCACAACCAGCGGTCGAATCAATGACCTGGTCTATTCTAGGTAAAGGAAAGGGATCTTTTGGACACGCCTTATTCAGGTTCGTGTAATCAATACACATTCGCCATACAATGGCTACATTTGGATCATCCTTCTTTTTTTCTACTAGCACCGGGTTTGATAGCCAATCCGGATAAAGCACCTCCATGATGAACCCGGCCGCAAGGAGCCGAGCTATCTCATCCCCTATTATTTTTCTCCTGTCTTCGGCGAAGCGGCGGAGAGGTTGCTTCACCGGCCTTGCTCCTGGCCTTACATTCAGAGAGTGCTCAACCAACTCCCTCGGCACACCTTGCAAATCCTGAGTTGACCATGCAAAGATATCCCGATTCTCACGGAGGAAGTTGGTGAGCTCGCTTTCCTATTTAGCATCTAGGCCGACACCAATGGTGATGGTGCACTCTGGGAACTGCTCATCTATCTGGAACTTTTTTGTTTCTTTAGTTGGCTGTAAAGAGACACTTCCATGCGGATTGGCCAATGCCGGCATATTCAGTTGTGCCGACTGAGCGAGGGCCGCTACCTCCTGAATCCTTCTTTTTTCTCTTGCTATTACCAATGACTCGGCCAGGTTTGATCCGGCTGAAGCACATTCCATTGACTTCCTGTAATCTCCTGCTACTGTTATCACCCCTTGTGGTCCGGGTAATTTCATTTTCAAGTAAGTTATGTGGCAGCTGCTCATGAATTTGGCCAATGCCGGCCGTCCGAGTAGAGCATGATAACAACTCTCTAGATCCACCACCTCAAACTCCAAATTTTCTGCTCTGCAGTTATCCCTTGTGCCGAATAACACATCTACTCGAACCTTTCCAATGGGTTCGCATGAAAGCCCTGGCACTATTCCATGGAACGTAGTTCTCGTGGATTGCAGCATATTCTGCGATATTCCGAGTTTATGCATTGTATCCTTGTACATGATATTGATACTGCTCCCATTGTCAATGAGTACTTTTGAAAATTTCACATTAATACTTGGTCCGACAAATGTCGGATCTAGTACGAGTGCGTACGACCCCGGATTCGGCATTATTTTGGGGTGATCCTTTATGCTCCAAGTTACTTCTTGATCTGACCAGGGCACATATCTTGGTACTACCGGCATAACTGCATTTACTTCCATATTTCGGCGCTGTATACTTTGCCTGTCTTGCTGTTCTGTTGTGAACACGCAATATGATTGATGATGTTCCCTGTAATCATTGCGTCCATTATTTCCTGGGTTCGTCCTTCCATCCGGACCTTGATTTATCACTTGATGCACTGCATCTCTTCGGTCAGAGTTATCATACCTCGGGGGAGGAGGTGGTAACATTAGTTGCTGTGCATTTGCTCTAGTCAACTGCGGCTGATGCGCCTGGTGGAAAGTTGCTTGCATGCTCGCCGGGTTACCCATTGCATTTTTCATCCAGGCGCATTGCCGAGTTGTATGATTGGCCGGCTTGGCCGGGTTTGGAGTATGAAACTTACACGGTTGATCCAACATGGACTCAAACGTGTACTTCGGCCTTTCCTATCATTGCTTCTTCTGTTCTGGTGTCCACTGTCTCTTTCCTTCATTCCTTGGTGTCCATTGTTGAGGACCATTCTTCTGCCACTAACTGTTTCCGTGACTCGGCTGATCTTGCACTACCGCTGCCACCTGATTGGAGGCATATCTGTAATCCGGTCTTTCCTCTCTTCTTCTTCCTCTGAACTCATTACGCCTTGATGATCCGGCCGCATCTCTTGCATATTGATCTTGATGCTCCCGATGATCTGCCGACATCAGCTCTGGTTGCGTCGGATCTCCCAATGCATACGAATCCGCTATCCTGATGGTTTCTGCCAAAGTGGTTGGCATATCTCTCTACAGCCGCTGCCACAAAACACTGGCATAACGGCATCCTTGAGCGAACCATGCTATCGCTTGTGATTCTATAACTCCCTCGCATGAATTCCTGAGGTTACATCACCGAGTTAAGAATTCTCTGTCTGTCTCATTTGGCCTTTGCTTGCACATGGCTAGCTGCTGCGGCCTGTTTGGCCTTTTATAAGTACTGGTGAAATTGCTGACAAACATCTCGTCGAAATCCAACCAGCAGTTGATGCTGCCCCCAACTTGCTATACTCTGGCTGGCCCTTCCAGCATTTGTGGGACATATCTTACTGCCCATCGCAAGTTTCCACTTGCTATTTTTACAGCCGTGGCATAATCAATCAACCAATCCTGTGGCTTGGTGCTCCCATTGTATGTTTTCGTGCCTCTTGCCAGCTGAAAGTTCGGCACTGCTGGCTCGCCCATGATCCGTGGTCCAAAACATGCAGGACCCGGCGGGCCCTGCTCTTCTAACAACTCGGACCGGTATAGTCGGTCTAGTTTTACTCTTGCATCATTTGATGGCAAATCTCTGTACATAATTCTTTCCTGCGTTCCATAGCGGTTATTTCCACCATGAACCGCATATTCCATTTCTGAATAACCATCATTGTACCTCTCATTCACCTGATTGTGGCGAGCTGGTCTCACTTCTCTTTCCTGCCGAGGTTCATACCTCGGTTGAGGATTAGGCGGCGGATCTCTCCTTCCTTCTGCCGGGATATTATTCTCATGATTTTCTCTTCCGAGATCCCCATTACCTCGGCTTCCGTTGCCTCTATCGGCATGGCCGGGGTTTATTTAGCCACTGTTACCTCGGCTTCCATTACCTCTGTTTTCATTTGCTTTTCCGGCTACTGCCGGATCATATGGAACAATTTGCTTATTTCTTTTTCCCGAAGTTACTGCTCTGTCTTTTCGCGCGTTGTTTCTGGGTGAGGATGCTGCTGCTACAGATAGGGCAGGTGCTGCACCAGCCGAATGAACCATTGGCGAGGCACCAGGCCTTGTCGGGTCTGCCCTGAGCATTTCTTCATTCTGCTGGTTCGCAATGCGCACCAGCTCATTCACTCTTTCTTGCTGTTTTTGCCGGGCTTCGCCGGTCAATCCTTCTAACTCTAGTGCAGCGACATTTGCCGCCCTTAGGTTCTTTGCCGGGGTACTATACCTCGGCAAGCCTAGATCAACTGATTCTGCCTTATGAGCCTCATGCTCTTTATTGATATCATCTATGAGGTTCTTCCCTCTTAATCTTAATTCATCAACCCGTTCGGGGGCGACGTCAAGCTTGTTTGCCTTAGCATATTCTCGCAGAGTCTTGTTTAAGGACTCCCGCAATGCCGACACCTTTTTTTCCTCTACCAATACTTTTTGCCTGGTCTCTTCTAATTCTGCCTGAGCATTAGCCAGATCAAGTATCGGTGCTACAGGCGTAGTCAGATTATCTATAGTTGCCTGGAGAACATTTTCTGGTCTTTCCAGAGGTGGCCATCTTACCCTTGGTGCTTTAGGGGTCGTCTCCTGCACCTCGGCTGGGTTGGCTGCTGAAGGTATTACCTCGGTGGGCTGTGGAGCTGCCTGCTTTGTGGTCACCTGCACACCCGTCGTCGGATCCTTGCTTGGTCCAGCGCCCGCTGCTCCCGCCTGCACCCCGGCCGCGACCATCACCTCGACGCTGCTGACGGGGCGCACTCCACGCGGACCGCTTGCGGCGCTAAGGGGAGGCTCTCCTGCAACAATAACTTGGTGAGGATAAACGATGGTGGTGTTGACGCCGACGTAGATCTGGTGCATGTCCAAGTCGACGAAGACGCCGTTGCGCGGAGGAGTTTTTCCCCTGAAGCTGCCTGCGTTATCGCTGACATAGTCAAAGAGATCAAATCTCCGGACTAAGCCAGAGACAACGCGCTCGCCAGTGTGGATGAAGTTTCCCGTCCGGATCATGACTCCAGCTAGCACCGCTGCTGGCCCCACGGTAGGCGCCAACTATCGTGGTGGTGGCACGGCAGATGCCATGGGTAGGCTAAAGTATGGGGCCAATGGATGCTAGAGGGATCTGGGGAGGGAAGATGTAGTTGATTCTACACACAAACGACTAACGTAAAGATCTTTATTTCTCCTCTCTTGGGCTACAAGTGCTCCTTGAGCTGTTTAAAAGAGGAGAAGATGAACATTTACCAGCCTAACGGTACCAAATGAGCCGATCCCCTTCTCAGAGTCCAAGCCTCTCCTTATAAAGGGGAGTCTTGGCTCCTCTAGGGCTGACGTGGCAAGCATATTCGAAGAATATGCTTGTCCCAATATAGTAACTCGGCGGCCTCCTTTCCATGTCGCCCTTCTAACGACGGCAAGGTTTCAGAGAACCCCACCTACACGACTCGGGCTCCAGGACTGTCACCTCCGTGACCTCCTTCTTCCCTTTTGCCGCACTGTGCCTTGTCCTTTCTGTTTTGCTCTGCTCAGATTCTTCCTAGATTGTGGCTTGGCTTTGACTATAGGCACTTCCTTCTCCTGCAAGCTTTATGTCATTCGGCCCTGCCTCGCTTAACTTGGCTTGGCCTTCACCTGCATTTAGATTATTCGGGCTGACCCGGCCGACTTAAACAGTACGTAGGCCGGGTAACATCTTGCTCTTCTCATAAGAGTCCTGCTCTTGCTTACCTCGGCCGACCTTTACAGGATTCGGCCGATTTAGACAGTAACTCGGAAACTGGACAGGGAACTTCCTTTTGTCTTTCCCCGTCCTGACCCTATCCGGGGTCACCTCCCCAACAATTTACCTGCATTATATGTGTTATGGTAAAAAACGTAGCAACACACGCGCATTTAGATAATGATATATAGAGAGATCAAAGGTGGGCATGTTCACAAAAAAAGGTGGGCATATTGCTACACTGAAAGCCAAAAGATAAACTCAGGCCACCTACTAAATTTAATACCCAGACATAAATAAAACTAGTGTCGTGGGAACGACCACGACAGATGCTGCAATCGGCAGCGAGTAGTAGAACATGGGGCAAGGGCGGCCAGCCATCTGCGGTGCGAGATGAGGGCGGAGACACAGGGTTTTACCCAGGTTCGGCCCCCCGGAGGGTAAAGACCTACTCCTGGTAGATTGTATTATGATGGAAGTACAATGGGGCAAGCTCGACGGCTAGGCGGCGAGTCGCTTGGGTGGATGATGGAACGTATCCTCTACACGCCCTGTAGGGAGGTTTATATAGACTCACCCCCCCTAGGGTTTACATATCTCAACCGAATCAATTAAGGTTTTGACACTTGTTTAACCTAATCCGACTGGGCCTATCTACTCTCCTGGGCCTTCAGCTTCCAGTCGCTTGGATCCACACCAGGTCTTGATCCAGTCGCCGTCCTGCAGGCCCACTCGCCAGTTCCTGGGCCAGTCGGAAACGTCATGCTGGGTATACCCCAGTAGGCATATCCCCATCAGTAGTCCCCGAGGCCGTCGTTGATTGGTCGCAGGTGTTCGTTGGCAGTCGGAGTATGCGGGTCCAATGCGGACGCCCAGTCGAATCGGTGGCGGGCTCCTGAATAAAGGAAAAACTAGTTATTTTGGTCGCAATGACAATGATTAATCGGGTCGCAGCTCGGCGAACGGGTCGACGAAATATTTAGTCACTGTTGTAGTGATTGGGTCGGCGAGTCGAATGGATAAAGTTGGACCGTCAGACGCAGTCAAAACTATCCGTTGGGGTAATCCAACGGTAACTTTGGCGTAATCACCGCGTAGCAACGGCTCCCGGAATTGGCGGGTAATAACCGCTATATAAAGGAAATGGTAGGCGATCGGGGAACCACTCCTTCTTCACTTCCTCCGATTTCGCCCATCTCCGTTTTCCTCCGCGTCGCGATCCAATCGATCCAAAATCCCCCGACCTCCACGAACCTTTCCGCCAATGGCCCCCTCCACTGAACCATGGGGAAGGTCCAAGTGCACAAGAGCGCTACTGGCATCCTTCGAGGAGGCCGGGATCCTGCCCGCCGGCAGGTGGCGCATCCCCGCGGCCGGAGAGGTGACTCCGGATCCGCGCGAGGGTGAACTTGTTTGCTTCACCAGCCATCTGGAACGGGGGCTGGGGTTCCCCACATCTCTCTTCTTCCGGCGCTTTTGCGCTTTCTACGGGATCCAGCCGTCGGACCTAGGCCCGCACAGCATCGAGCAGCTTGCCATTTTCGTGGCGTTCTGCGAGTGCTACCTGGGTTGCAGGCCCTACTTCCCCCTATGGCAAGATCTGTTTCACGGGAGGATCAGTCGCGAAGAATCAGGCGGCCCAATGCTTGCTGCGGGTGGCCTGACATTTCAGCTGAAGTCGAAGGCCTCCTTCTTCGACCTGATGCTGCCGGCCAAGGCGGCAAGCGAGTGGAAGAAGTCCTGGTTTTACGTCACCGAGGAGACTCCAGACGGCGAGGTAGCGATCCCCAAGTACTCCGCCAACCGGCCCGAACCGCGCCGACTCCAGGTTGGCAAGCTCCCAGTGGACCAGAGGATGGTCGTGGACGAGATGCTTCAAACCATCCGCGGCCTGAAGAAGAAGGGTCTTCAAACCATCAATCTTTACAACTGTTGGCTCGGACGGCGACTCGTTCCCCTGGCCCGCCGCGAGCACTACATGTATGAGTACACGGGCACGGAGGACTCGACGAAATCCTGCCTCGCCGAGTGGAAACTCGAGGACTACGTCCTGGCGTTGAAGAAGATCACCCAGGCAGCGTACCTGGACGCGAAGGCTGGGGTCGCCGCCTACACCGCGAAGCATCCAGCCCCGACGGTAAGTCACTGTCTACCATTCGCAGTCGCAGTTGATGTTGTCGCGGTTATATTGACACTGTCTCGTGCCTACTACAGTTATTTCAAGTGGTGGAAGGGTGGCTTCCACCCGCGGACGACGAGAACTCGAGCTCGTCCGTCCAGGACGGGGGCGAATCGCCTCCTTGCCAAGGTCGGCGTCGGAAGCGACATGAGTGATGACGACGATGATGATGACGAGCCCAGGGAAGAAGCCGCCCCGATGGTTCGCAAAACCCGCGGTCAACATCAGCGCGAGCTCGAGGCGAGTAGAAGCCTTGAACGTCATGACGACGACGACGAGCTTCCCGATCACACCTCGCGTCGTGAGGCTACACCGTCAAAGAAGAAGAAGAAGAAGAAGACGGAAGCGAAGGCCCCACCAAAGACGAAGACGAAGCCGGCGAAACAGGCATCTCCTCCTCGTTCAGCGAGCAGACGACAGCAGCACCGGATGCCACTGCCGTCCTGAGTGAGGTACCTCTAGCCTCGCTTCCCCCCCCCCATTCGCCCCAGTCTCTGGGTTGGGGGCTGCTTCAGCCGCGGCAGCTTCGCCTCCCAGGAGAGCTCCTGCCGAAGTCGTTTCGGAGGCTCCTGTCGGGGGATGAAGCGACTGATGGGGATATGCCTACCAGGCTATACCCAGCAGGACGTTTCCGACTGGCCCAGGAACTGGCGAGTGGGCCTGCAGGACGGCGACTGGATCAAGACCTGGTGTGGATCCAAGCGACTGGAAGCTGAAGGCCCAGGAGAGTAGATAGGCCCAGTCGGATTAGGTTAAACGAGTGCTGAAACCTTAACTGATTCGGTTGAGATATGTAAACCCTAGGGAGGGGTGAGTCTATATAAACCTCCCTACAGGGCGTGCAGAGGATACGTTCCATCATCCACCCAAGCGACTCGCCGTCGAGCTTGCCCCATTGTACTTCCATTATAATACAATCTAGCAGGGGTAGGTCTTTACCCTTCGGGGGGCCGAACCTGGGTAAAACCCTGTGTCTCCGCCCTCATCTCGCACCGCAGATGGCTGGCCGCCCTTGCCCCATGTTCTACTACTCGCTGCCGATTGCAGCATCTGTCGTGGTCATTCCCACGATAGTGGCGCCCACCGTGGGGCCTGGCCGGTCTGGCCGGTGTTCTGCGGCGAGATCCAATCTGCCCATCAACGAGTCGGTCGCCACCGGCCGCATGATAGCGATCGGCGAGATGCTCCAGATCTTGCCGAGCAGCTACGTCCCGGCGGCGCGACCCGTCACGCACAGCATGATCTTGCCAGTCGGGACGATCAGCCTCTTCGTCGGCCTCACCGACGTCATCGTCTCGGATGACTCGGCTCGCATCCGCGAGTCGCCGCCACGCGACCGGCTCTCCGAGAGCCAGGTCCGTACGATCCACCGCCTCGCCTCCGAGTACAACTCGGCCCACAGCGATGTGGCCGAAACCACCGCAGCCGCGAAAGACGCGGCCCTCAACGACGACGCCCACTCGGCGACCCCGGCATCACTCGCCGGATCCATCATCGCGGCTTCGCCCGCGGGCTCCATCACCCAGGTCTCCAACGTGGGAGACTTCAAGGATCCCTCCATCCTTGGGATCTTCGACTTCGACTCCGGATCATAAAACTCTGCCGATCTCCGCGACGGGACCGGTCGCCACGCTGCGACCTACATGGCGACTGGCATCGACCCGCCGGAGGATCCCTTCTCCATCCCGATCCCTCCTAACGCCACGGAAACGGAGGTCGAGGAACTCTGCCTGAAGCTGGCGGAGGCTGTCCGCAAGGAGCAAGCCGAGCGCGAAAAATTTCGCCTCGAGCAGGTGACGGCGCAGGAGCTGTCACGTTACCACCAGCAGCGAATCAGGTCGCGCCTGAACCCCACTGTCCAGGGGCGCGCCCTGAACTTCGACGACGATAACGACCCGGCCCGTGTGGCCGAACGCGCGATCTACGAGAACGCGCCACCCGGAGGAAGCGCCCGGCCCCCGCCGGGGTCGACGGCGAACGACGCCCCACCTCCACCCAACCGCGCACCCCCCAGGGACCAGCCGCGGATCGTGGTCTCCTCACGGGAGCAAGACGCGAACGGCCTACCACTGTTCTCCACCGCGATGGACAACCTCGTGGCAGGCCGAGCAGCGGCCGATAACATCACGGCCACCGGTGACGGCGCCCTACAGATCCAGTACGTCAAGGCCCTACTTGCAAAGGTGGTCGAGCAACAAAACGCAGGCGTCGACTCACAAGGTCGGATGTACTCGCGTTCATCGGGCAGCAGAGCGGCCTCAAGCGGCCGTCCATTGGCGGCAAACACCCTCAACTGCCCGCCACCCGAACCACTGCAACTCCAACACCGACCCGCGAACGCGGCACTCTCCACCAACGACCCCAGGCCAGCAACCAACTTCGTCGCCGCCAACGGTCAGCCCGTCGACGCCCGCACCCACATCATCAACAACCAAAGCTGGCGCGCACGCCAGCCCCACGACCTGCGACACACCCTAACCAATCGCCACGACGGTGAGCCAATGGGGTCGCTAAGCCGACTCGGGCCCCGATGCTTCGGACCAATGATCCGAGGCAAAAAGTACCCGGCGAACTTCAAAGCGCCGAAGGAAATAGAGAAGTACAACCCTTTGTATGACCCCTCCGTGTGGCTGGACACCTACCTCATGGCGATGGGGATCGCTAGCCACACTGACCTGCTAGCTGCCCGCTACCTCCCCCTGATGATGGAGGGAGCGTGCGGGCAGTGGATCAACACTCTCCCTCGGATAGCATCGATTCCTGGGAAGAGATGCGCGACGCCTTCGTCAGGCACTTCGAGGGTTCCTACACCCGCGCCACCACCATCGAGGACCTAGAACGATGCGTCCAGGGACCCCCCGAGTCGACCCGAAGCTGGGTCCAACGATGGCAAGAACTATGGTACAACGCGGTCGGCATCCACCCGGACACCGCGATCCACTGCTTCAAGACCTCGTGCCGCTACGAGCCCTTGGTCGCCAAGCTCAAACGAGCATACCGCACACTCGACAACATACCGGACCTCCTTGAGATCGCCAAAAGATACGCGAAGGAAGACCCAAACCAGGAAACCGACGATGAGTCGGGAGGTCAACGCCGTACGAACGGCAACGACAACGGACGATGGTCCGACCTACGCTACAACAACACTCGCCTCACTGGCAAGCGCCGCAGTGACAGGCGAGTCGACTTCGTCGCCAACGCTGGGCACGCGCAGCGCGAGCCCAAGAGCTTCTGCCGCGATGGAGGGCAACTCCGCGACGGCGGTAACTACAAGGCGAAACCAAGGTTCGACCCCACGGCCCTCCTTAACCAACCTTGTGTGTTTCACAGCAGGGAAGGGAAGCCCGCCACGCACACGACCGCCGACTGCCACTCTCTCAAGGAGATCGAGAAGGCACGGCGAGCGCGGGAGGACCCCGACAACAATCCGCCAAACGGCGGAAAACTCGGCAGCGTGGCCGACTCGCTCCACACCTTCACAGGCTTCAACACGAAGCACGAGAAGAAGGTCATCGCCCGCACCATCACCGTCAACGCGGTGGCCCAGGTGGACGTTCCCCAGTTCCTCAACTGGTCAGAGCAACCCATCACCTGGAGCCGCCAGGACCACTCGCCACGCATCGAGTACCCAGGCCGAGTCGCCCTGGTGGTCAAGCCCAAGGTGGGAGACTACTGGCTCCCCAAGACATTGATGGACGGTGGCAGCTCCATCAACATCCTGTACCTGGACACCTTCAGGCGACTGCGGCTCCCGCAGTCGATGGTCGAGACGACCTACACCATGTTCCACGGCATCGTCCCCGGTCGGAAGGCATACCCGATCGGCAAGGTCACGCTGCCAGTCACCTTCGGCACACCAGCAAACTTCCGCACCGAGCGGATCGTCTTCGAGCTGGTGCCCTTCGACAGCCCCTACCACTGCGTCCTGGGGCTCCAGGCGTTCGCCAAGTTCATGGCGGCGCCCCACTACGCGTACAACGCGATGAAGCTCCCCGGACCGCGTGGCGTCATCACCATACACGGCGACCCCGTCATGGCCGCCGAGTGCGAGGCCAAAGGAGCCGAACTCGTCGACACCGTCAACGCGGCTGAGGCTAATCACGCCGACGAGCTCGCCAAATACGCGAGCGGGGTCAACAACGACGACCCCACTATACTCAAGAAACCCAACTTGGAAGGCGGCAACACCTCAGCCTTTGAGGCAACGACACACACCCGCACCGTCGAGCTGGTCCCAGGCGACTCCAGCCAAACGGTGACGATCGGGACGGGCATGAGCCCAACATAGGAAGGCGCGCTCATCGAGTTCCTCCGTGAGAACAGGGACATCTTTGCATGGAAGCCCTGCTGAGCACAAACTCAACACCGACCCCAAAGTGCGACCTGTCAAGCAGTCGCTGCGGCCCTTCAATGAAGAGTGCCGCCGAGCCATCGCCGAGGAGGTGCAGCGCCTACTCGTTGCAGGCTTCATCCGGCCAAAAGAATACTCCAAGTGGCTAGCAAACCCAGTCCTAGTCGAGAAGAAAAATGGGACCTGGAGGATGTGTATCAACTACACAAACTTAAACAGCGCCTGCCCGAAGGAGCAATTCGTCCTCCCGCGGATCGACCAAATAATCGATTCCACCGCGGGCTCGGAGTCGCTGTGTTTCCTCGACGCCTACTCTGGGTACAACCAGATCAAAATGGCTGTCGAGGACGAGGAAAAGACGGCGTTCATCACGCCATTCCGAGCCTTCTGCTACACCGCCATGACCTTCGGCCTCAAGAACGTCGGGGCGACCTACCAGCGGTGCATGCAGGAATGCCTTCCGAGCCAAATTGGCCGCAATATCCACGTCTACATCGACGACGTGGTAGTGAAGTCCGCTCGCCAGGACGACCTACTCGCCGACCTGGCGGAAACATTCGCCAACCTGCAGAAATACAAGATAAAGCTAAACCCAGGCAAATGCACCTTCGGTGTACCCGCAGGGCAACTACTGGGCTACGTCATCTCCAAGCGCGGGATCGAGGCGAACCTCACCAAGATCGACACGATCACTCGACTTGGCAAACCCGAGTGCCTGCGCGACGTCCAGAAGCTGGCCGGGCGAGTCGCGGCTCTTAGTCGCTTCATCCCCCGATTGGGCGAAAAGGCGATGCCCCTATACCGCCTGATGCGCAAGAACCCCACCTTCCAGTGGGACAAGGAGGTGGACGACGCGCTCCGCGACCTCAAGAAGGTGCTACTCGCAGCACCGCTACTCGCCACCCCCGTCGACAAAGAACCCATGCTGGTCTACGTCGCAGCTTCCGAGTGCGTCGTCAACGCCGTTATGGTCGTCGAGCGGCCAGAGGAAGGAAAGGAGCGCCCAATACAGCGACCGGTGTACTATATCAGCGAGGTCCTCACCAAGTCGCGCCAGCGATACCCGCAATACCAGAAATTGGTATACGCGGTCTTCAGAGCACAGCGGCGACTGCCGCACTACTTCCAGGAGCACCCGATCACGGTCGTCTCCTCAGCACCGTTGCAGGACATCATCCGCAACCGTGAGGCGACCAGGCGAGTCGCCAAGTGGGCCGTCGAAATCGGCGTCCACAACATCAAGTATGAGCCACGCAAAGATATCAAATCGCAGGCTCTCGCGGACTTCATCGCCGACTGGGAAGAGGCCCAGCAGCTGGAAAAGCTGCCGTACCTCCACTATTGGAGCCTGCACTTCGACGGCTCCAAGAATGCAGACGGCGCAGGGGCAGGGATCATCCTGACTTCCCCGAAGGGCGACAAGATCCGCTACGTCCTCTGCCTCGACTTCAACCCCTGCACCGACAACATGGCCGAGTACGAGGCACTACTCCATGGCATGCGAGCCGCCAGGGAGATGAATGTCAACCGCCTACGCTGCTACGGAGACTCCGACCTTGTCGCCGGGCAGGTCGCTGGTACCTGCGATGCCGTCTCCCCCACCATGGCGGCATACCGCCAAGCAGTGGACAAGCTGGGCGGACACTTCGCAGGCTATTCCGTCGAGTGGATCGATAGGCGGAAGAACGAGGAGGCCGACGCACTCTCTCGCATCGGCTCGGCTCGACTCGCACCACCCGCCGGCGTCTTCCTCGACACCATCACCAAGCCTTCCATCTCTCACCCAAGGGAGATCGACATCGGAGTCCCGCTGCAACCAGAGGCAGCCCTGGTCGCACCCATCGCCGAGCCAGAAGACTGGACTACGCCATACATCGCCTATCTGGAGGGAGGCACCTTGCCGACAGACGAAACAGACGCCCGGATGATAGCACGCCGCTGCAAATCCTTCGTCATCATCGACGGCAAACTCCACAAGCGCAGCGTGACCGGCGTGTTCCAACGCTGCGTCCAATTCGTCGAAGGACGCAAAATCCTCCACGACATCCACTCCGGCGACTGCGGCCACCATGCTGGCGCCCGCTCTCTGGTCGCAAAGGCTATGCAGCACGGCTTTTACTGGCCCACCGCACACGTAGACGCCGTCGACATTGTCTAGCGGTGCGCCGGGTGCCAGAAGTATGCCAACCAGACACACGTGCCGAGCTCAGTGCTCAAGACAATCCCCATCACCTGGCCATTCGCCGTGTGGGGTATAGACATGGTAGACCCTTTCAGAAAGGCCCCCTCCGGCTTCACCCACCTCCTGGTCGCGGTCGACAAATTCACAAAGTGGGTGGAGTCCAAGCCAGTCCGGAAATGCGACGGGAAGACCGCCACCAAGTTCCTACGCGAGCTCATATATCTCTACGGGTTCCCCAACAGCATCATCACGGACAACGACACCAACTTCGCCAAGGGAGCCATGGTCGAGTTCTGCGAGGAACATCACATCCGACTCGACCTCGCCTCAGTCGCCCATCCGGAGTCCAACGGCCAAGCGGAACGGGCCAACCAGAGCATCCTCCATGGCCTGAAGCCACGGCTCCAAGTACCACTCGAGCGCACCGCCGGGTGCTGGGTCGAGGAGCTACCCTCCGTCATCTAGGGCATCCGCACCTCGGTCAACAGGTCGACAGGGTTCACCCCCTTCTTCATGGTGTATGGTGCCGAGGTAGTCATGCCCACCGACCTAGAGCACGACTCGCCAAGGGTCGTCCACTACACGGAGGCTGCGAACGAACTCGCACGCCAGGATGGAGTCGATCAACTCGACGAGGCACGCGACCTAGCTCGCTCCCGCACTGCCATCTACCAGCAAGGACTCCGCCGCTACCATAGCCGGCGGGTGAGGACTCGCACCTTCCAGGAAGGCGACCTGGTACTACGCCTCATCCAGGACAAGAAGGACATGCACAAGCTCTCCCCCCCCCCCCCCGTGGGAGGAACCATTCGCCATCGGGCGAGTACTCGGCAACGACGCCAACTACCTCACCGACGTCCGCGGAGACGGTAAACTCGACGTCAAGCGACCGTGGAATGTAAACCTCCTACGGAAGTTCTACTCCTAGAACTCCATACATGTACCCTCCACTAGCTATGAAATAAAATATATCGGTTACCGCAAATTGCGTCTACTCTCCGTGTCTTGTGCCACTCGCACTCGTAATAACAGCGTCAAGCTAACTGTAGAAGTCAACCTCTGGTACAGCGACCGTCACGGCCAAGTAGTGCGTTACGAGGGCACTGGGTTACCCCAGGACTCGCTACGTCCATGAAAAACGCCTACCCGGATCCCCATTGGAGTCGCCTAGCTCGACTGGCTTAACGAGCCAAGACAACTGCCTTCGCTCCTCACAGCGACCATGATCCTCCGCATCCTCGACACAGCGACTCGAACGGCCAAATACCATGCTCGGGGACTGACGACCAGTTAAGCACGAGCGGCTAGGGAAAAACGACAAGTACGAGAGCGTGCCTAGGACTCGCCATGCGACTGACCCGACGGGCCAGGCAGGAGTGATGCGCTCACTCTGACGCGCCCAGTCCTCACCCACCCTAGAGCCGCGACTAGAACCACCAAGTACCACGCTCGGGGACTCGGCTACCCAACCTCGTCCGCGCAAGGGAAAACGGTGAAGTAAAGAGCACTCATGGGAGTCGCCCTGCGACTGGCTTTCCAAGCTCGGGCGAGTCGACCTCAATAACAAAACAACCGACAAAACGCTCGAAAACACAAACACATAACAAACGAGGTAAACCCCATAAAAAGGGCGGAAGCGCTCGGGGACTCGTTCAATCATCAATCGCAATCGCAAGACCATTCACAAAATAACGCGAAATTCCATTATAGCAGACCAAAGTTGTTACAAAATACAAGTTGCGCCTAATGGACGAACTGCTACTAACGCCCCAGGGCACAATGTTTTATTCCACAGGCTTTGATGTCGACGCGCCGCCACCCTTGCGGTTGCGAATGAAGGGAGTGTACAAGTTCGATGGGTACGTCGTCAGCTCACCCGCCATCGCCGCACGGAAGGGCTGCTCGATCTTGAAGTCCCGGTGCGGCGGCTCGGGATTGTTGGGTGCGACGGTCGTCTGCTGATAAGGAAGGAGGTCGCCCATCGCCCAGACACGATCGGAGTATACTGCGGCACGGTCCATCAGCTTCAGCACCTCGGCAATCTCCACCGAGCCCGACGACGATGGGTAGCCACTCGTCACGTCGTCCAGATCGAAATCCTCCGGGAAGTGGGCGAGCCCAAGGCTAAGCGCCGTCGCCGCCCCGCGCCGGAACGCCGACCACGTCATGAACTCGATGACTGACGGCGCCTTCTCTAGATACCGCCACACTTCGACGAGGTCGCTGGGAATCACTTCCGTGGGCGACATCTCCTGAAGATACGCCCGAATGCAAGCCGCGAACAACGTGGCCGAGTCAACCAGAGTGGTCACACTGACGCGCGTCGTATGACTGCGCCTCTTCCGAGCTGTCGACAATCCGACCTGTGGACAGAGGGTGGCAGTGAGTACAACAAAGATCACACAATGCAGCTACTACAGGCAGAGGCAGGCACACTTACCAATCAAAGGACGGCAGAGACCCGTGATGAAGCTTTGAAGAGAGGAATAGTCATCTTGTAGCCCAGCAACGAGTGCGTCAGAGACCTTACGCTCTTCAGCGGCAGCCGAAACAGCAGCCTTGGCTCGCCCGTCCGCTGAACTCGCCTCCTCCTTCGCCTCCTTAAGCTCGTCCTCAAGGTCGGCGATCCGCTTCTCAGCCGAACTCAACGCAGATTGAGCTGCCGTCAGTTCACTCGCCGGGACAAGGCCCTGGCGGACCTCCTCTGCCTTCGCAGCAATCGCCTGGAGTCCCTTGTTCGCCTCTTGGATGGCAACAAGTTCCTTCTCCGCGTGACACTTCGCAGCAAGCCGGTCGGCTGACTCACGCTGCAAGCCCTGTGCACAATTCAAACAGTTAACAACAATGGAATCCTAAGTGCCCACCCGCTGAAATTCAGCGACTGGACACTCGGGGACTGGAGATCAAAAATCCTAAGTGCCCACCCGCTAAAATTCAGCGACTGGACACTCGGGGACTGGAGATCAAAAATCCTAAGTGCCCACCCGCTGAAATTCAGTGATTGCGCACTCGAGGACTGGGTGCTAGAAATAAAAACATAACACCAAAAGAATCTGACCACTGAAATTCAGTGGCCCGATCCTCGGGGACTGGACATACCTGGATGGCTGCGCCAAGCATGCCATGAAGCTGTAGCGCGTCCACGGATGCGAGAAGAGCCAGAGTGTGCCCGCGACGCTGCTCGATCTCCGTGTCGGCAACCCCAGGTACGCGGCTCGATGGAGTGGTACCGCTCGCCGTAGCCGCTCTGGCCATGAAGCGGGGGAAGGTTGCGGTGGATGCGCCAGCACCAAGAGAAGCCGAATCGGCCACCCCAGGCGAGGAAGCACCCTCCTTGATCTTCAAGGCCGCCTCCGTCGCAGGACCACTCGGAGCAACCATCGTGTCGTCAGACACCGTGACGACATCGTCGCCCTTGGACTTCTTGGCACTGTCTGCGGGGGCAGCGACCTCGTCAGCCTTCCTCTTCTGAGAGGGGTCCTCCTCGGCGACGACTGGCGGCACTTTGGCCACGGACGGGTGGCCTATCTTTTCAACTCTAGTCCTGCGAATTGATTACATGAGCAAAATGGTCCGAGTACAACGAAAGGCAAGGCAGGTGAACAAAACTCACTTGGCGACTGGTATGAACCGCAGCCCCGTGCGGATGCTGGCCGGCTTCTCCAGTTCGGGGCCCAATTTCTGACTGAGGCCCATCTCCAAAACATCATCCGCCCAAGACACGGAATGCTTCTTCGTTGACGAGGCCGCGACTGGAGCCTCCGAAACAACTTCGGCAGGAGCTCTCCTGGGAGGCGAAGATGCCGCGGCTGAAGCAGCCCCCAACCCAGAGACTGGGTAGAATGTGGGGGAAGCGAGGCTAGAGGTACCTCACTCAGGACGGCAGTGGCATCCGGTGCTGCTGTCGTCTGCGGCGCTTCATCCCTGGCCAGGCTGGTGGCGTCGGAACTGCTCGCTGAACGAGGAGGAGATGCCTGTTTTGCCGGCTTCGTCTTCCTCTTTGGTGGGGCCTTCGCTTCCGTCGTCTTCTTCTTCTTGTTCTTTTACGGTGTAGCCTCACGACGCGAGGTGTGCTCGGGAAGCTCGTCGTCATCGTCGTGACGTTCAAGGCTTCTACTCGCCTCGAGCTCGCGCTGATGTTGACAGCGGGTTTTGCGAACCATCGGGGCGGCTTCTTCCCTGGGCTCTTCGTCATCGTCGTCGTCATCACTCGTGTCGCTTCCGACGCCGCCCTTGGCAGGAGGCGATTCTGTTGGAGATATGCCCAAGAGGCAATAATAAAGTGGTTATAAACATATCTTCATACTTATGATAAATGTTTACATACCATGCTATAATTGTATTAACCGGAAACATTAATACTTGTGTGACTTGTAAACATAAAAGAGTCCCTAGTAAAGCCTCTTGTTAAACTAGCTTGTTGGTTAATATATGATCATGGTTTCCTGATCATGAACATAGAGATGTTATTAACAACAGGGTCATATCATTAGGAGAATGATATGATGGACATACTCCTATAGTTAAGCGTAGCATAAAGATCAAGTGATTTAATATAGTTCATTTGCTATAAGCTTTCTGATACATAGTAACCTAATTCCTTCAACCATGAGATCATGCTTATCACCATCACCGGAAGGATGCTTTGATGACATCAAACACCACACCGTAACTGGGTGGCTATAAAGGTGGTATTGAGTGTTCGGAAAGTATGGGTTGAGACACATGGATCAAGAATGGGATTTGTCCATCCATATGACGGATAGATATACTCTGGGCCCTCTCGGTGGAATGTCATCCAATTAGCTTGCAAGCATGTGACTGGCTCACAAGGGATCACATACCACGGGAACGAGAAAAGAGTACTTATCGGTAACGAGGTTGAACTAGGTATGCAGAGATACCGACGATCAAAACCTCGGATAAGTAAACTATCGTGAGACAAAGGGAAATTGGTATCATATGTAAGTGGTTCATTCGGTCGCAAAGTAATTGTAGAAATATGTGGGAGCCATATGAATTTCCAGATTCCTCTATTGGTTATTGATCGGAGAAGTGTCTCGGTCATGTCCGCATAATTCACGAACCGTAGGGAGACACACTTAAGGATTCGATGATGTTGAGTAGTTATGGAATGATGAGTAAGAGACCAAATGTTGTTCGGTGTCTCGGATGGGATCCAGGATATCACGAGGATATCCGGAATGGTCCGGAGAATAAGATTCATATAAGGAAAGTCATGTTTTGGAGTTGGGGAATGATTCCGGTGTTTTCACCGGGAATGTTCTAGAAGGGTCCGAAAGGTCCGGCACTCCGGAGGGGAAGGGTACATGAATGTGTCATAACAAGTTGGAATGGTTGCATCATGTACTAGGTGTCATCGCTGAGCAAAATAAAGGGATAAATCAAATCCTAGTTTGAAAAGTCAAACGCCAATTTGAAAAGTCAAACGACAAGTTTGCTTGGTGGAGGGAGAGTAGGAAACCTACTTGGGGAGGAAGTCCTACTCCCTCCACCCGCCGTCCAAGGAGGAGGAGTTGGAGGAGGACTCCCTCCTCCCAACCGCGCCTCCCTCCCACCTATAAAATAAGGGGCAGGGGTGCCCCCTCTACCTACACCTCTCTCCTCTAAACCCTACCCCTAGCCGCCGGCCTCCATCAAGTCGCCGCCGCCCTAGGGTTTGCCTAGCCGCCGAACTATCCTCTTCTCCTTGGTGCCTCTAAACCCTAGATCGCCAAGGGCTCTCTCATAGTCCACCATACTCGCTCCGGCTTAAGGCGAAGCCCTGCGATATCTCTCCTCTACTTCCGGTACCACGCTGTCGTGCTGCCAGAATCACGAGGAGAGTGCTACAACCTCCGCTGCCTGCTGTAACAAGGGAGAGGAAGGTCTTCATCGAGTACCGAACGTGTGACCGACTGCGGGAGCGCTGCCGGAACGCAGCGCCGGAAGGAACGTCTACGCGATCTTGAGATCGGCAAGTGTACGACTACATCACCCACGAGAATCTGCTCTCGTTAACCGCTTTGGATCTTCGAGGGTTAGTATTCCATCGACTCGTTGCTACAATCTAGTAGATAGATCTTGGCTTGATCATAGATTAGATCTTGATTGTGTGTTCATGCGGTAGAAATTTTTGTTTTCCATGCTACGAATCCCTACAGTGGTATCAGAGCCGTGTCTATATGTAGATCTGTTGCACGAGTAGAACACATTGGTCATTGTGGACGTTGATGCTTTTGTTGTCGATTGCTTCTTGTGTACTTTGCATCTTGCGGGATGGTGGGATGAAGCGGCCCGGGCTAACCTTACATGACATCGTTCATGAGACTTGCTCCACGCTTGACATGCAACTTGTATTGCATAAGTGGCTTTGCGGGTGCCTGTTTCTCCCAACATAGTTAAGATTCAATTTACAACGGGTAATTGACAATACTAGTATCAATGTTGTGGTTCTTGTTCGTAAGTTAGAATGACACTTATTGAAAGACCCAAACTACGTAAAACAGGCAAAGAAAATTAGAGGCGTCTAACTTTGTTTTGCAGGGGTGTGCTGTGATGTGATATGGCCATGATTGTGATTATATTTGATGTATGCAATGTTCCTTATTGTAAGTTGACAACCGGCAGGAGCCATATGGTTGTCTTTTAAATTCCGTTAATACCCACGTGTCTATTATTCAAAGTAGTTGTAATAGTTGATGCTGGTGGACGACAACCATGAAGCGGCGCCATTGACCTTGACGCCATGCCGGTGATGATGGAGATCATGTTCGTGCTTGAATATGGAGATCGGAAGCACAAGAAGAAAGGCCATATCATATCACATATTATGAATTGCATGTGATGTTAATCCTTTTATGCATCTTGTATTGCTTAGTTCACGACGGTAGCATTATAAGATGATCCCTCAAGCACACAATTTCAAGTTTTAAAGTGTTCATCCTTAGTAAGCACCGTTGCTAAAGCTCGTTGTTTCGAAGCACCATGTGATGATCGAGTGTGTTAGATTCTGCGAGTGTATACAACGTGAGCAAGCCAGATTTGCTCATGCGGAAGCTAAGGTTTGATCTTGACGAGCCTAGCATGTACAGACATGGTCTCGAAACACGGATCACCGAAAGGTAAAGGATGAGTCATATAGTAGATATGATGAACATGTTGATTGTTCGCCATTGAAGCTACATCAACTCTCGTGATGATCGGTTTTGATGTGGTGGATTTGGTTCGTGTGATCACTAAAACAACGTGAGGGATATTGTTTTGAGTGGGAGTTCAACAGCAATATGATTAAAAGTTGAACACTATTTATCATAAATAAATCAAAGTGAATTTGCATAGTTGTTGTAGTCATTGGCATCCGTTTACCACCTTGCGCTTAGTTATAATTGAGATGATAGAACTATAGAATTCTGGTTAGTTACTTTACGAACTAGTATCGTATTGTTTTGAAGTGTTAATCTAAAGTTTAAAAGTCCTATTGCAAACTTTCAGTAAGTTCCGGTTACTCCATGAAATTTAATAATTGGTATTAAATCAAGAGTGACAATTCCAAGTGTTAGTGTATGAGTATCATGTTTGTCTCCATGATTCTTGATATTCAAAGGATTGTCTTAATATCAAGGTTATCTAGGATCTGAAAGAGTTGTTTCAGAAACCATGATGTGTGGAAGATATTGTGATATCTGAAACGAAGTTTTGGTTGCAACATGATAGAGTATAATATGGCAAAAGTCATGTTCTCATATTTAATGAGAATTTGCAAAAGGTTGGAGACACTAGTTGTCCTAATCCTCCAAAAGGTTTTGGAGAGCAACATTATACGCGTGATTCACCGTTATAAGCTAAAGTAGCTTGATCATGGATAATTCCATGATAAGGGTGAATATTTGATGTAGGTAAAATGTTTACTACACCAAGAGATTACTAAAGAAAGGAATTTGAAAGAACACAAAACATTTGATGATGGTGATCCACTTCAAAGTGCAAGTCCAAAGACATTGGTATTTTACTATACATGCTTTGGACTATGTGTCATGTATATGCTCCACTATTGATGTTGATAGATTCTTTCAAACAAAAAATGAAATACTGAAAGAGAATCTCATAAATATATGGCAGAAAAGAAAAGACTAGAATTGTTCAGCTTAAGTATATAGATGATATACATGTTATGGCTATATTCTTTGCTTATTAAAAAATGTGGTTCTTAAGTATTTGATACTGAATTTGTTGGTATGAATCGTCATACGAAACAACAGAATTCATGAACTACAATGGCCTAAGTAACTAGCAAAAGAATATGTGAAGATGTTCATTGAGAACAAATAAAGGGTTATTGTGTTGCTCGTTAAACATCAAAGCTTGCCTTCAAGATTTGTTTTATCAGGTATTATGAGAACAAAAGGGTTGTTCAAATAATTGCCGTAATCCATAAAAGATGGACGATTCACAAATCTCGTTGGAGAAATCACATTCATAAAACTAGTGCTAAAAATGTCGAAAGACAAATTGATTGAAAGATCACTTAGGAAGTGACATCACCGTTTAAATTATATTGGAAACAAAACATGAAGAAACTCCATGTGGATGGAATTTTGGAGTCCTTTTGATTTTTGATCAAATGACGCTTGTGAAACTTTCCTAGAGATAATTAAAACTTCGTTCATAGGCCAAAAGGGAACGAATGACTAGCTTATTGGAACTTGTACATATTGTTGTATGAAGTCCATTATGTGTAGTCAGGAGCGATGGATTTCAACTTCATATGCTTTCCCCGAAAATTTGAGTGAATATATGAATATTTACTTAATAAGGATGAAGTATGAAACATTTGAAAAGTTCAAAGATTTTCAAGATGAAGTGCAAAATCATTGTAACAAGAATATAAATAGTTTATGATAAGATCATAAAGGAAGATATTTGAGTTACAAGTTTAGCATAATACCTAAGATTTAAGGAATCGTTCCGTGGATTTGCATTTCCCGAAACACCATAAGAGTATGGAGTGTTCGAGATATGTAATTAAACCTTGTTTGACATGGTAAGATCAAAGGTGTAATTCATAAAACTGCCATTATATTTTAAAGATTAAAAGCTTTAGAGACTACCGTTTTCCACTGAAAAGAGCTCCATCATAATCCGTTGAAATGACACTATATAAAGTTATGGTTTGGGATAAAACCCAAGTTGTCCTTTCTTAAAACATTGGTATGCTATGCATAAGAAAAATGTTTGCAACCAAAGTCGGATGAACCTGTCTTTGTATGTTATTTTGAATAACTGTTAAGTATTCCTCCATAACATCGGAAACAAAAGTGTTTGTCGCTTAGAACGTCAAGTTTCTTTGAGAAGGAATTTTTCATGAAAAGTTAAGTGGGAGGACAATAGAACTTTGATAAGGTTAAAGGAACCTTAGCTATATCTGCAAAGTTGCGCAGCACCGAAAAGTGTTCCAGAGGCAACAGCAATGCTCATGGCTCACGTGCCTCAAAGGTTGTGGTCACAGAGGTCTAAGTTCCTATTGAAACAAGTAGGTCGGGTAAACAATCAAATACCAAGATTTGAGAGTTAAATCATTACTTGACAATAATGATCCGACTACATGCAAAGAAATGATGATGGGCCCTGACTCCGTCAAATGGCTTGAAGCCATAAAATCCGTGATAGTTCCATATACGAGAGATCAAGCTTTGAACTTGAAAGACCCTCTGGAAAGGTACAAGACCTTACAGTCATATTTGGATCTATAAAGAAATAGACATGGATGTTTCACATCTATGAAATTATCGACATGTCGGGAAAGAGTTCACGACAATGTTCAAAGAGTTGACTATGACAAGATCTAATCTTTCATTAAAGCGATATTTAGTCTAGACGGATTAATGTAGCAACCACTACATATAATTTTGTTATGTGATAGTTGAATAAACAAAACAAGTTCTTCTATAAGAATGGTTACCTAAGACGTGTGCATGACACGGTCCGAAGGGTTTTGTTAATTCAAAGGATGCTAAAAGCATATGCAAACTTCAAATGGTTGAAGTAAGCATCGCGGAGTTGGAATCTTTACTATGATGAAACTATTAAAAGAGTTTAAATTCATCGGAGACGATGAAGATGCTTGCACTTGCAAGAAATTAAGTGGGAACGCTAAGACATGTTTCTAATACATTATGTAGAAGACATATTGTTGATTGGAAATAATGTATCTTTTATTAACACAAGATAAGAATTTCATCTCGATGAAAGGCTTAGGCAGAACCCGAATATTTGGCATCAATGTCTATAAGGATAAATTGTGACGCCAATATGGTTGTGCCAGAAGTACATAGATGAGATATTGAATGAGTTCAATATAGAAACTACAAGAAAAGTTCTTGTTGCACAGGAAGGAGTGAATAAATATTTAAGTATTTTGATACTTGATCACAAAGAGTATTTTATCAATCATGCTGTGATGTGTACAAATCCAGATATGTCCTATGCTCTAAATGTTATGAGCATATACCAGAATGATTCATAAGATGATTATTGGACGATAGTAAAGATATTCTTATGATCTTTTAAAAAGAACTAAGAATATATTATTTTGTAGAAGTGACAAATAGATGGTTAGTTCATTGTAAAAGTATTACATTGATACTAGTTTTGTCACAAAGTACAAATTAAGTTTATCTCAATCTAAACTAAGGGTGGCACAATATGATGGAAAGTAAGTTCCATAATGGATTTGGATGAGTTCCAAAGTTGAGACATTGTGACAGATACTACAACAAAAGGCTAAGTATATAACTGCTGTTATAGCAGCAAAAGAGGGCATTTGTGTCAAGTAGTTTGTTATCAAACTAAGTGTAGTTCACAGCAGGGATAATACTATGAAGATATATTGTACGACAATATTATCAACATGTTTTAACCCCAAAGAACTAAAGGTCACACCAAAGGACCAAATTTGTACAAAGCCATCTCATTAGAGAATGAGTGATGCGTAGAGACGCAAAGACATGCAATTACACACGGATCTGGAAGTGTCAGATCCGGAGATCAGTTGACCACTAGCAATCGTGTACATACGATACCAGAAAGCCATAGGTGTTGAATACACAAAGGTTTGAAACTAGATTATTGACTCTAGTGCAAGTGGGAGACTGTTGGAGATATGCCCAAGAGGCAATAATAAAGTGGTTATTAACATATCTTCATACTTATGATAAATGTTTACATACCATGCTATAATTGTATTAACCGGAAACATTAATATTTGTGTGATTTGTAAACATAAAAGAGTCCCTAGTAAAGCTTCTTGTTAAACTAGCTTGTTGGTTAATATATGATCATGGTTTCCTGATCATGAACATAGAGATGTTATTAACAACAGGGTTATATCATTAGGAGAATGATGTGATGGACATACTCCTATAGTTAAGCGTAGCATAAAGATCAAGTCATTTAATATAGTTCATTTGCTATAAGCTTTCTGATACATAGTAACCTAATTCCTTCGACCATGAGATCATGCTTATCACCATCACCGGAAGGATGCTTTGATGACATCAAACACCACACCGTAACTGGGTGGCTATAAAGGTGGTATTGAGTGTTCGGAAAGTATGGGTTGAGACACATGGATCAAGAATGAGATTTGTCCATCCATATGACGGATAGATATACTCTGGGCCCTCTCGGTGGAATGTCATCCAATTAGCTTGCAAGCATGTGACTGGCTCACAAGGGATCACATACCACGGGAACGAGAAAAGAGTACTTATCGGTAACGAGGTTGAACTAGGTATGCAAAGATACCAACGATCAAAACCTCGGATAAGTAAACTATCGTGAGACAAAGGGAAATTGGTATCGAATGTAAGTGGTTCATTCGATCGCAAAGTAATCATAGAAATATGTGGGAGCCATATGAATTTCCAGATTCCTCTATTGGTTATTGATCGGAGAAGTGTCTCGATCATGTCCGCATAATTCACGAACCGTAGGGAGACACACTTAAGGATTCGATGTTGTTGAGTAGTTATGGAATGATGAGTAAGAGACCGAATGTTGTTCGGCGTCTCAGATGGGATCCGGGATATCACGAGGAGATCCGGAATGGTCCGGAGAATAAGATTCATATAAGGAAAGTCTTGTTTCGGAGTTGGGGAATGATTCCGGTGTTTTCACCGGGAATGTTCTAGAAAGGTCCGAAAGGTCCGGCACTCCGGAGGGGAAGGGTACATGAATGTGTCATAACAAATTGGAATGGTTGCATCATGTACTAGGTGTCATCGCTGAGCAAAATAAAGGGATAAATCAAATCCTAGTTTGAAAAGTCAAACGCCAATTTGAAAAGTCAAACGGCAAGTTTGCTTGGTGGAGGGAGAGTAGGAAACCTACTTGGGGAGGAAGTCCTACTCCCTCCACCCGCCGGCCAAGGAGGAGGAGTTGGAGGAGGACTCCCTCCTCCCAACCGCGCCTCCCTCCCACCTATAAAAGAAGGGGCAGGGGTGCCCCCTCTACCTACACCTCTCTCCTCTAAACCCTAGCCCTAGCCGCCAGCCTCCATCAAGTTGCCGCCGCCCTAGGGTTTGATCTAGCCGCCGACTTGGGGCTCTCCCCTTGCCCTAGTCTCCGGCCTAGCCTCTTCTCCTTGGTGCCTCTAAACCCTAGATCCCCAAGGGCTCTCTCATAGTCCACCATACTCGCTCCGGCTTAAGGCGAAGCCCTGCGAGATCTCCCCTCTACTTCCGGTACCACACCGTCGTGCTGCCGGAATCACGAGGAGAGTGCTACAACCTCCACTGCCTGCTGGAACAAGGGAGAGGAAGGTCTTTATCGAGTACCGAACGTGTGACCGACTGCGGGAGCGCTGCCGGAACGCAGTGCCGGAAGGATCGTCTACGCGATCTTGAGATCGGCAAGTGTACAACTACATCACCCACGAGAATCTGATCTCGTTAACCGCTTTGGATCTTCGAGGGTTAGTATTCCATGGACTCGTTGCTACAATCTAGTAGATAGATCTTGGCTTGATCATAGATTAGATCTTAATTGTGTGTTCATGCGGTAGAAATTTTTTGTTTTCCATGCTACGAATCCCTACAGATTCGTCCCCGTCCTGGAGGACGAGCTCGAGTTCTCGTCGTCCACGGGTGGAAGCCACCCTTCCACCACTTGAAATAACTGCAGTAGGCACGAGACAGTGTCAATATAACCGTGACAACATCAACTGCGACTGCGAATGGTACACAGTGACTTACCGTCAGGGCTGGATGCTTCGCCGTGTAGGGGGCGACCCCAGCCTTCGTGTCCAGGTACGTTGCCTGGGTGATCTTCTTCAACGCCAGGACGTAGTCCTCGAGTTTCCACTCGGCGAGGCAGGATTTCGTCGAGTCCTCCCTGCCCGTGTACTCATACATGTAGTGCTCGCGGCGGGCCAGGGGAACGATTCGCCGTCCGAGCCAACAGTTATAAAGATTGATGGTTTGAAGACCCTTCTTCTTCAGGCCGTGGATGGTTTGAAGCATCTCGTCCACGACCATCCTCTGGTCCACTGGGAGCTTGCCGACCTGGAGTCGGCGCGGTTCGGGCCGGTTGGCGGAGTACTTGGGGATCGCTACCTCGCCGTCTGGAGTCGCCTCGGTGACGTAAAACCAGGACTTCTTCCACTCGCTCGCCGCCTTGGCCGGCAACATCAGGTCGAAGAAGGAGGCCTTCGACTTCAGCTGAAACGTCATGCCACTCGCAGCAAGCATTGGGCCGCCTGATTCTTCGCGACTGATCCTCCCGTGAAACAGATCTTGCCATAGGGGGAAGTAGGGCCTGCAGCCCAGGTAGCACTCGCAGAACGCCACGAAAATGGTGAACTGCTCAATGCTGTGCTGGCCCAGGTCCGACGGCTGGATCCCGTAGAAAGCGCAAAAGCGCCGGAAGAAGAGAGACGTGGGGAACCCTAGCCCCCGTTCCATATGGCTGGTGAAGCAAACAAATTCTCCCTCGCGCGGATCCGGAGTCACCTCTCCGGCCGCGGGGATGCGCCACCTGCCGGCGCGCAGGATCCCGGCCTCCTCGAAGGATGCCAGTAGCGCTCTTGTGCACTTGGACCTGCCCCATGGTTCAGTGGAGGGGGCCATTGGCGGAAAGGTTCGTGGAGGTCGGGGGATTTTGGATCGATTGGATCGCGACGCGGAGGAAAACGGAGATGGGCGAAATCAGAGGAAGTGACGAAGGAGTGGTTCCCCGATCGCCTACCATTTCCTTTATATAGCGGTTATTACCCGCCAATTCCGGGACCGTTGCTACGCGGTGATTACGCCAAAGTTACCGTTGGATTACCCCAACGGCTAGTTTTGACTGCGTCTGACGGTCCAACTTCATCCATTCGACTCGCCGACCCAATCACTACAACAGTGACTAAATATTTCGCGGACCCGTTCGCCGAGCTGCGACCCGATTAATCGCTGTCATTGCGACCAGAATAACTAGTTTTTTTCCTTTATTCAGGAGCCCGCCACCGATTCGACTGGGCGTCCACATTGGACCCGCATACTCTGACTGCCAACGAACACCTGCGACCAATCGACGACGGCCTCGGGGACTACTGATGGGGATATGCCTACTGGGGTATACCCTGCAGGACGTTTCCGACTGGCCCAGGAACTGATGAGTGGGCCTGCAGGACGGCGACTGGATCAAGACCTGGTGTGGATCCAAGCGACTGGAAGCTGAAGGTCCAGGAGAGTAGATAGACCCAGTCGGATTAGGTTAAACGAGTGCCGAAACCTTAACTGATTCGGTTGAGATATGTAAATCCTAGGGGGGGTGAGTCTATATAAACCTCCCTACAGGGTGTGTAGAGAATACGTTCCATCATCCACCCAAGCGACTCGCCGCCTAGCCGTCGAGCTTGCCCCATTGTACTTCTATCATAATACAATCTAGCAGGAGTAGGTCTTTACCCTCCGGGGGGCCGAACCTGGGTAAAACCCTGTGTCTCCGCCCTTATCTTGCACCGCAGATGGCTGGCCGCCCTTGCCCCATGTTCTACTACTCGCTGCCGATTGTAGCATCTGCCGTGGTCATTCCCACGACAATTAGGATATATATTTATTGACAAGAGGGAAATATCATGATTAATAATATTTCCCTTTTGACAGCTAGCACGTCTACGTACAAAAAGATTGGACAATGTAAAAACTTGATACCGACATATATATTGCCTTGCACAGGAGGCCAAGAGCGTATCCGAATTCATTTCCCTTTATAGCAGATCGAATCGCATCCACGCATGCCAGAAATAAACGATTTGAAACAGATACGATCGAAGCCACCACCCCTATAAATTGTGGCGCTGCTAGGAGGCCGGAATTGTGTCTTCCGATCGATATCTCTGTGCAGTCTAGCGCAATGGCTTCCTTTTCTCTATTCACCGTGTTGCTAATCCTGCTCTTCGCCGCTGGAACCAATGCATCGCGGCTCTACCCAACTAGCCAAGAGGTAAGTACAGTACTATATCTGTCATCTGCGTACTGGAATTATTGGCCACTAATTTCATTGTATTTTATTTGATCTGCAGTCCAGCAAAGAAACAAACCTTTTGGTTCAACCTCGGTTGCTTCAAGGATTGACGGATACTAGTGAGAATGGTTACATCCATGTCTACGTACGTATGATCTCCCCTACCTTAATTCGTTAGCGTGTATGCCTTTTTTCTAATCTGGCCTAATTAGCATCCGTGGTTCATGTAGGGGGCGGATCATCAGATGCAAGGAGAGTACTACGGAGTCAGCGTGACCATGGACGTGTACGACTTCTTGCTGACCAACGACCAGTACACTGTATCCAGTGTTAAAATCTTCAGCGACGAAGGAGATGCTATCCAGATCGGTTGGGAGGTAAGCTTGGTGCCATCCTATTTTTAAATATTGATATACTAATGTACACACACAATCTATGTACACTAGCTTATGTTGTCAATGATTTGTTACAGGTCCACCCGCAACTTTACGGTGGTGATTCAAGCGCCCATTTATCTGCTTTTTGGTTTGTAAAAACCATGGAGGTAGTGATCTTGATCAACTGAGTTAGCGATTTTCCCTTGTTCGTGTATGCACTAATATTTGCTTTTTTTTGATACAGACTGGTGGGTTCCAATATGCTTGCTTCAACACCAACTGTTCTACAGGTTTCCAGCCCGAGGCTGGCGCGCCCATAGCTCTTGGTGACGTCATTGAGCCGGTCTCCAAGCCCCATGGAGCCAAGCAAAATATCACAATCAAAGTTAATAAGGTAGGCTGAAGAAGTATAGTAGTATATATCTTGGCGGTATAAATTTAAAATATATCTGTTATAGTTATGACCGTATGCATGGATCTTACTTATGGCACAGGATAGTGCATCGGGAGACTGGCTGGTGTATTACGGCTTTAACCAGGCTGACCCCATGCTGATCGGTCGTTATCCCAAGTCGTTATTCACCGGCGGCTTGGCAGATCGAGCGACCCACATCACCATCGGTGGTTATGTGGTGGCAGGCAACACGGGCCTCGTTCCCATGGGTAGCGGCTATCTCCCGACCAATGATAATAGGTCTATGGCCGATGCAGCGTCCTTCAGCAACATCCAAGTCATTGATCAGAACGGGAAAGCTTCGCTCTTGACACACGACTTTCGTGGTTACACGACCCTGTACTCGGTTAGTCCTATGATCAATGGACAGTTCTTCTATGGTGGGCCCTATCGGACGACCATGTAATTGAAAGTAGTAGGCACAATAATGTTCGATATGAATATAGCTAAAGCTAAACAAACATTTGGTTATCAATAACCATTACGTATTTGGTTTTATATTTACATTTGTTGGTTTGTTTTACAGTTGTTAAACTGTGTTGTCATGTGTTTTTACTTTATATTGTCCAACGAATTTAAAGGAAGGGAGATTAGTGCTTTTTGGAAAATAAATCATACATACAAGCATCGTGGCCTATGTGATGTCTATGTATTTATCATTCCGCACATGGGCACATGCACTCCTCGCCTTCCTCCTCACCGTCGTCACATGCAGCCGACAGTCGTCACTACACCAACCTAGAAAAATTACTCCCTTCGTTTTAAAACATAAGATGTTTTAAGTTTATAAAAAGAGTGTATCTATACTCCTTTTAGTGTGTAGGTTTAATCCAGAATCTATACGAACCTATACACTAAAAGAGTTCTAAATACACTTATTTCACAAAGCTAAAACATCTATATTTTGAAACAAAGTGAGTAGATGTTTTTGACGACAAGGTCCCGTATAGGCATAAGAGTTTCATGCATGTTCCTATCATCTTAGTGCAACATCTCTATCTCTACTATAGTATAGTACTCCCTCTGTTTGGGATTATAGGTCCTACGCGTATACCTAGATCATTAATTTGACTAATAAATTATAAGTTATATAGGATAAAAATTATATCATTAGAAAATATAGCATCTAAAGTTTCTAATGGTATAATTTTTATGGTATTCTATTTATATTTTGTGGTTAAATTGGCAATCTAATTAATCGTGCGTGACCTATAATCCTAAACGGAGGAAGTACTTAAAAATATCTTTTGTTCATTTTGCTGCCAAGCAGCGTTTCGCATCCCTCCTTCGTGTCACCTCTTCGGCCCTCATCAAAACATTCCGAGCCACACGCAGGACCAGGCCCCGCAGGACCTGAACCTCGCGGCTCCCAATCGAAATACATAGAGGTAATTATATTTTTAGTTCTACTTCTTGTATCCAGCATGTAAAATAGTCTCACATCTTGCAAAGTGGAGAAAATAGTTCCACGTCTTGTACACCGGTGTAAATCGGTCTAATTCAAATAATTTTGATCGAATTTGACCGGGTTTGATTGCACAGCGAGTGCAGCTCGTTTTTACCATTTTGCCCATTATAGAGTCAGTAAGATAGGTCCTTCCACTGCCGTGCGGCTCGTTGAAGGAAAAAAGAAAGAAGCCACTATGCCATGATGACCACATCTAGTATATGGCCCTTATACTTTTCAGACCGGTTTGATTTAGTCTTTCTACTTGAAATTTGCTGAAATTTGCTCGTGTACTTATGAATTGCGTTTGATTTAGTTCAATTCGATGTCTACTGTCGAATTTGAGCTGACCCGGATAGTACGAGGACTGAAATCTTGCAAGAACCCCCGCATCTGAGAAAATTGCAAAAAACTATCACAACCTAAATAGCACCAGAGCGTTCTGCCCTGTTCGCACTAGGTTGCTGTCCTTCGTCGACATCCTTCGCCGCGCTCCTCTCTCTCCTCGCCCCCATTTTCCGGATCGCATCCCTCTTTCGAGGGATGCAGTAACTTTCCCTGTTAATGCACCCGATAATCCCCGTAACATACATCCCTCCCAAACAAAATCCCCGTAACATACGTCGCTCCCAAACATAGGATGTGATCCCTACTTCACCTATGCACGCCCACCAGTGCCAAACTAAGGTGTATGTGCTCTTTCCTGCTCGGCGGCGAGGCAGACGTGCGACCGGGAGCACAACAGGCGCCGGCAGGCGGTCCATCTTCTTGGTGTACAGAGGCCACCGTGTTACTTGTTCTACCCGGCAGGGATGGCGAGAAGCGAGCCATGTTCGTCGACGAGGTCACGGGGCCGATCTACACGTCGTAGAACGGTGGAGACCATGAGATACAGGCCGTGTTCGTCGTCTAAGACAGCCTGCGGCTGCAGGGACTGCCTCGAGTGCGCGCTCTAGGCCAGACGAACCGCACCTAGGTTGTTGTCCAATGGGCCGACACCCGACGCGACTCCATCAAGCACGCAATCCGGACATGCCCTATCAATTGCATCCCGTACCTTTTTCAGATCGCTCCAGGTCTACTTCTTTCGGTTGTCCACCATGATTTAAATTAAATGGAGTACTACTACTATTTTTTGATTTGATTTCATCTCTATTGTTGTTAATAGCAGTCGGAAAGTATTCGTGCTGGTGCCCCTAAGGATCAGCTCCCCAGAGCTGAAGTCATCGCTATTGAACCCTTGAATTGATCTGAAACTTTGAACACCAAACATCTAACACTCGTAGACTGAATGAGATTCACCACTCTATGAAAGCGACGACCAAATGAATGCCTGCCCTCCTCAACGCCACCAACGTGATCACCGCTGACAAGGTGGACGAGAAGACATGTATACCTTGTTCCTGTCCTGCACAACGTCGTCATAGCCACCATAACGACGATGCAGGTTGACTAAACTCTAACTTTAGGGAGCCTTATACAACACCGAGCGCATGTCTGAGGTCCACGTCCCCTCCCGCTGTCGGAGCGGTAAGAAGAGGAGGCAGGGCCCGATTCCCAGTCGTAGACGGTGACGAAGAGGCTGATAGTGGCAGCCGCTAGGGTTTGAACCCTAGTCGCCACCTCTCTTTCTCCACATAACATAAAGTGCTTAGCTTGATATTTTTCTGGGTTGCATTCACCATTTTTGTTATGCCATTCGGTTGCTAAATGCAATTTTCAATATATTGTGGATAAGTAACTGATTTCAAACATCTAACATGTTTGAGTGCAACAAGTATTGTTCATTTTCTTGCTTACATTGTGCGAGGCAGCATTTTGATAAATAAAAATGATGTAAGACTACATTTGTACTCTTCAAGTAATTATTAGATCTAATTATTATAATCTTCTTAAATTGGTACATTTTTTGTTTTAAATAAATTATTAACATTGTGATGCATGCATAGACATACTTGCACACCAAAATCTGGTATCTGGAAGTTGCTGAAACTAGCATATACGAGTCCGTGTGGTGCGGTGCATGTGTGGTACTGGTCCCAGGTCGGTTTTAAGCCAACTTCATTTGGATCGTACACGTCGCAACTCAGATGGAACATGCAAGACCTGATGAGCACCTTCTTGCAGATGGGTCAACTTCGAGATAAAAAATGTCCGAGCTCTCACAAGCCTTTGTTTCTAGGGAGCTTAGAGCTCTTTAGGTCTTTAGGATAAGATAGGAGGGGTATCTTTCACTTTCAAGTAATTTCAAGACTAAATGATGATCTTGTGGGGTATCCAAGTTTTTTGGATTTTAATTTAGGATTGGTGAAAAGGCGAGAATTTCATTTCACCCAAGATGCTTCTAAAGGTTTGCCAAGCTATTAACATCGGCTATTATGTGTGTATTGTAATTTCTCTGGAGATAATGTATTTTGCATCTGAACTCTTCTCCTGTTTTCAGAGAAAGTGGGTTTTAGTGGAGCAAATGAAATGATTGAAATGGAGTTTAATAGAAAAGATAGTGTACGGAAGAATGTATTTAGAAGAACCAAGATAAAGAAGTCAGTTTGCAATTAGCTCATATTTCCAAGCCAGTGTACATTCGATCCTACACATGGATCGGACATGTAAATTTTTATTTTATTTAAAGATTATATATCATTCCGACTTAAGTCACTATGTCATTGTGAATTAGATATTAAAGTTATGTTTGTTGATAATTTTTTCTAAGCGAGATGTATGTTATTATTTAACCAGTAAAGAAATGGCTATTTGGAATATTTCAGTTTCAGTTTCTTGGTATCACGGATTGTTATTTTAACAAATAATTTAATTGTATGTTTGGTAAACCACCAAAATTTTGCATGTTAGACATAGATAATCGTTTGCAATGTGCATACTTCTGCTTTAGATTTTAGAAGTTTCGATTGATTCACTGAAAACAATATTTCACGGACCAGTGCATGTTTGGTTACATAAACTTTAAGATTTATTAGTAAAATTTCTTGCTCGCACACGTGAACTAGGCCGCCTTCTTTTCAGCTTCTTGGCCAGCTTCTCCCAGAAGCTACCCTCGACCAGCTTCTCCTAGAATCTCATCTGCCAAAATCGTTTATACTTTTAAATTGACATTGCAACTACTAGTTAAGAAGTTTCAGCGAATTTTAAAGACGAGATTCTCGGAGAAGCTGGTCAAGGGTAGCTTTTGGGAGAAGCTGACCAAGAAGCTGAAAAGAAGGGGGCCCTAAATGAGTGGTCACTCGTTTGGTACATTTCAGTTATACATAAATAAGTTTTTTGACAATATGGGTTCCCTTTGCAAATTAAGGGCATGTTTGATTCAAAGGATTCATAGAGGAATTTTGTAGGATTCTTATCCATAGGATTCTTTTCTATAGAGGCCATTTGATTCAAAGGATTGAACCCTTCAAAATTCCTATGGATTCCTTTTCTATACCACATTCCCATAGGATTTCTAACAAGAGGTTAGACCTCTTGGAAAATTTCCTATGTGTCTATGACAACCATGCCATATACTCAATCTATATACAAATTTCCTGTGGTTTTCCAGTGGCATAATCAAACGACTTCTACAGCTAATTTCTGTTTTTTCATTCCTATAGGATTTCACATGTCATGACATACCATTTCTATGGTTTTTCTATTCCTATGCTTTTAAAATACTTTGAATCAAACATGCCCTAAGTAGGAGTAGTACAAATTGCATTGAATACTCCCAATTAAAGGAGCTAATTAAGTATACTTTCTTAATACTAGATCAGCCGCATGTAACCAATAAATCCAATCTAATCTTCGAATAATGCGTAAAACATTTCTTATTTGTTAGCACCCTAGATTTCTCTACTCCTTTTACGGTAATGCATGTCCCTCTACGCCCAATCAATAAAGCTGCATGCAAATTGTTGGAAAAAAACACAGACGTGCCTAGATCTAATATCGAGAGATACTGGGTGGTTAACTCACGGGAAGAACTGATAGGAATATTAGAGTGCAACTTTCCATCACTTATCAAACAAGAGATTAGGATTAAAACACGAGAATGCAAGACCAAATTACTCCCCGAAACAGGTTTTCGTCCAACTTTATAAATAAAGCAATGACCATCCAGAGTACAGAAATGTGTAACACCCCAGTTTTAGCTAATTAATATTTAGGGTTGATTGTGCATAGCATAAGCATCATTCTTTAAAATGCATGCATTGAAGAAATAAAACAAAACCCTAAACCCTAGTTTTCCCTATCTCTCTAAAAGCATTCAAAAGTGTTTTGAATTTTGAAAATACAAAAGTTGAGGATCCCAAATTGAATACAAGGGCTCAGCAATATTTTATATAATTTTTAAACCCTCTAGTATTTTTGAGATATATAAAAATAGTTTACAAATGAAAATACCAAAGAGAAATACAAAACAGAAAAGGAAAAAGGATTTGGAAAGAAAAATAGCAGGCAGAACCCTAACCAGGCCGGCCCAGACCTCTCCTCCCTTTCCCTGCCGCTTAGCGCGCCCGCAGCCGGCCCAACCGTAGCCCATCTTGGCCCAGGCCCGGATACCCCTTTGTCCTCCCTATCTATCGTCTTCCTCCCCCGCGTGAAGCAGCTCTGTGGCGCCGTCGCTGCCGTCCGTCGGCGTCGCGATGCTCGCCGCCGCCCGCCGTCTTCTGGAGAAGGATAAGAACCGCCCCAGGACGCCTTCCTTCCGTCCCTATCCTCTCTCCCTCACAGACAACCTCCCTCTCTCGATTTCTCCTCTGGACGAACCCTAGCCGTCACAGGTGCTTTTCGTCGCCATCATCTCCGGCCACCCCGAGCCTCGCCGATAATCCCACGAGCTCCGCCTCGCCATTTTGATCAACCTCGCCAAAGGAATCGACCAGGGGTGCTATTAATCGGCCGCATCGAAGCCTTCCTTCCCGATCCCGACGCCGCTTGTCGTCACCATTACCGGTGCTCTCGACCTCGTCTGGCCTCACCGTCACGCCCTCGTCTAGCCTCACTGTCACGCCCTCGAGCACCGTGGTGAGCCAGTGGTCCTGCTAGACCTTCCCTTCTTCCCTCTCTCGCTCTGTAGCCGTCGCTCGTCGTCGACTCATGAGAACCACCACCGCCGCTCGTCGCAGACGTCGCTCTGGTGACCAAATCCGGGCGGCGCCGCCTCTATCGTGCTCGCCTCGCTTTGCTATTTCAAACGCGCTTAGCCTCGTCGTCCCGCGTGCCCTCCTCCGCCGTCTCCGGTGACCACCTTATGGTGGCCGTCTTGTTGACATCACCGTGATATCACGCTGACGCTGCAGCGGACCGCCCGCGTGGCAGCTGAGGTGGCCTCAGACCCCGCCCCTCTGTCAGCCACCGTGGGTAGCCTCTGCCTCGGTGTAAAACAACCCCGACCCTGTGATGACATCAGTGTGATGCAATAAATCAATTTAAATGGCTTTAATAATTTCCAGAAATTGTTATAATCTTGTAAAATCAATAACTTATTATCTATAAGTCAGAAAAATACAAATAATATATCAAAATGTTCAGAAAAATGAGAACTGCATATTTAATCTATAATCATGCATTGTTCAACAACTTTCAAGACAAGTTTAATTATAAGAACTTAGTAACCCCTCTCATATACATCCGGAGTTTCCCCGAGTTAGGGTTTTCACCCCTCGGAACCCCGTTTAGATTGTCAAGCATGCCTTAGGGTTACATTTCGATACAATTTAACTTGTCATGTCATCATCCTTGTTTGAGCATTGCATCGATGCCATGTGTTGATTGTTTCCCCTTTATTTCCGGTGTTTGCTTCTTCCTTGGTAGAATACGAGATCGAGATCGAATACTAAGATCAAGACCATCGAAGATCGATGAACAATACTTGACCAACTATAATCAAGTCAAGTACAAGGCTCCCGAAGATCTGCTTATTGTTTATCAACTGGCAAAGGCAAGCATATCCCCACCATGATATAATCCTATGTTTTCGAAAGCATTTCAATTCCTGCCATGATGCATACGATTATACTGTGGTCTTTTATCGATAGATAGAGTGTCCTATCTATTGCATTATCCCTTTGAGCTTATATTACCTGATCCACTGCTTCTAGCATAACTAGGTTTGGCTTGTGTGCACTGCTAGAGTTTATATCTGTGTCTGCTTAGCCATGCATAGCTGTTGAGTTTGGTTCATCCAGATGATGTATCAGATGCAGAGAATCTAGTAAGACAGGAGAACGTGATAAGATGAGATCAGAGGTGATATGAGATTAAACATGCTAAGGCTTGTATGGGAGGCCACGGTGGGATGTGGTTTTTCTAGTCCCATGCTCGCCACCACTAGGAACTGAGTTCTTGCCTTTGGAACCAAGACGAGCGTACAGCCACACGGGGCTTGGGAACCCCTCGCCTGATTAACTTTCCTAGTAGATTCCATGAGTCACATAGTTCGGGCATTCCATTCGACATACGCATTGAAAACATTTTCGAAAGAAGAAGGTGAAGAAGGTGCATTCATAACAGGTAGGGAAGCGTCGACCGGGTTGCTTGGGGTCGATGGAGCCCCTGGTAAACCAACCTCGCCTCACATCTTTAAGTACTGGCTTCGGTATTTGACCCGTTACGGCGGAACCATACTTATTGCGCGACTCATGGTCTCGACAAAAGCAAGGTAAAGGTCGTGGCCAACCACCCTCTGTCGGCCTTCCAAGGAAGAGGGCTAATGATCTGGCATTAAGAGTCGGTTGGTACGTGTGGGTACAGTTGTACACCCATGAAGGATTAAATCTTTTCAAAAATACGTGTTCACGGTTATGAACACTTGGTGACCAGATTCTAAGATCATAGAGAACTTTAACCTAATCGTAAAACTTGGTAGATCAACGTGTGTTTAAGGATGCTTCCTCATGGGTACGAGGGGGTGATCCTAGTTAGGGTTCAGATGATAATTTGGTGGATATCAAAAGATGATGATCAATACTTTGGAGATGTCGCTCTCTTATCCCCTTTTAAAATACTCTGATTAGACGAGCTTCTTCTCTCTCTTGTTTTATAAACAAGTGTCTTTATGCAAAACAACTCCACCAACCATAAGTCTTGCGGAGTACATCCTGTACTCACCCTTTCTTTGTTGATACTTTTGGCAGAGTAAGTGTTGTAGGGGTTCGTAGCATGGAAAACAAAATTTTCTACCGCATACAAACAAACAAGCCAAGATCTATCTACTAGATTGTAGCAATGAGTCGATAGAGGAACTCACCCTCGAAGATTCCAAAGCGGTTAACGAGAGCAGATTCTCGTGGGTGATGTAGTCGTACACTTGCCGATCTCAAGATCGCGTAGACGATCCTTCCAGCGCTGCGTTCCGGCAGCGCTTCCGCAGTCGGTCACACGTTCGGTACTCGACGAAGACCTTCCTCTCCCTTGTTCCAGCAGGCAGCGGAGGTTGTAGCACTCTCCTCGCAATTCCGGCAGCACGACGGCGTGGTACCGGAAGTAGAGGGGAGATCTCGCAGGGCTTCGCCTTAAGCCGGAGCGAGTATGGTGGACTATGAGAGAGCCTTGGTGATCTAGGGTTTAGACACACCAATTAGAAGGGGCTAAACCAGCGGCTAGGGCAATTAGAAGCTCTAACTCGGCGGCTTGGGAGAAATCCCTAGGCTGTGGCTAGGGTTTAGGTTTAGAGGGAGGCAACTTGTGTGTCTAGGAGGGGAGCCCTGCCCCTCCTCTTATAGGTGGAGGGAGGCGCGCCTGGGGAGGGGAGTCCCTCCCCAACTCGGACCCAAGGTGGGCCGAAGGTGGGAGGAGGAACTCCTCCCCCAAGTCGGTTTCAAACCTCCTTCTCCTCTTTCCCAAAACTAGCCGTTTGACTTTCAAACTAGCAGTTTGACTTTTCAAACTAGGATTTGAATAAACCCTCTATTTGGTACAGCGATGACACCAAGTACATAATGCAATCATACCAACTTGATATAACACATTCATGTACCCTTCCCCTCCGGAGTGCCGGACATTCCGGAACCTTCTAGAACATTCCCGATGAAAACACCGGAATCATTCCCCAACTCCGAAACATGACTTTCCTTATATGAATCTTATTCTCCGGACCATTCTGGATATCCTCGTGATATCCCGGATCCCATCCGAGACTCCGAACAACATTCGGTCTCTTACTCATCATTCCATAACTACTCAACAACGTCGAATCCTTAAGTGTGTCTCCCTACGGTTCGTGAATTATGCGGACATGATCGAGACACTTCTCCGATCAATAACCAATAGAGGAATCTGGAAATTCATATGGCTCCCACATATTTCTACGATTACTTTGCGATCGAATGAACCACTTACATACGATACCAATTTCCCTTAGTCTCACGATAGTTTACTTATCCGAGGTTTTGATCGTCGGTATCTCTGCATACCTAGTTCAACCTCGTTACCGATAAGTACTCTTTTCTCGTTCCCGTGGTATGTGATCCCTTGTGAGCCAGTCACATGCTTGCAAGCTAATTGGATGACATTCCACCGAGAGGGCCCAGAGTATATCTATCCGTCATATGGATGGACAAATCCCACTCTTGATCCATGTGCCTCAACCCATACTTTCCAAACACTCAATGCCACCTTTATAGCCACCCAGTTACGGTGTGGTGTTTGATGTCATCAAAGCATCCTTCCGGTGATGGTGATTAACATGATCTCATGGTCGAAGGAATTAGGTTACTATGTATCAGAAAGCATATAGCAAATGAACTATATTAAATGACTTGATCTTTATGCTACGCTTATCTATAGGAGTATGTCCATCACATCATTCTCCTAATGATATGACCCTGTTGTTAATAACATCTCTATGTTCATGATCAGGAAACCATGATCATATATTAACCAACAAGCTAGTTTAACAAGAGGCTTTTCTAGGGACTCTTTTATGTTTACAAATCACACAAGTATTAATGTTTCCCGTTAATACAATTATAGCATGGTCTGTAAACATTTATCATAAGTATGAAGATATGATAATAACCACTTTATTATTGCCTCTTGGGCATATCTCCAACAGTCTCCCACTTGCACTAGAGTCAATAATCTAGTTTCAAACCTTTGTGTATTCAACACCTATGGCTTTCTGGTGTCGTATGTACATGATTGCTAGTGGTCAACTGATCTCTGAATCTGACACTTCCAGGTCTGTGTGTAATTGCATGTCTTTGCGTCTCTACGCATCACTCATTCTCTAATGAGATGGCTTTGTATAAATTTGGTCCTTTGGTGAGACCTTTAGTTCTTTTGGGGTTAAAACATGTTGATAATATTGTCGTACAATATATCTTCATAGTATTATCCCGCTGTGAACTATACCTAGTTTGATAACAAACTACTTGACACAAATGCCCTCTTTAGCTGCTATCATAGCAGTCATATACTTAGCCTTTTGTTGTAGTATCTGTCACAATGTCTTAACTTTGGAACTCATCCAAATCCATTATGGAACTTACTTTCCATTATATTGTGCCACCCTTAGTTTAGATTGAGATAATTTAATTTGTACTTTGTGACAAAACTAGTATCAATGTAGTACTTTTACAATGAACTAACCATCTATTTGTCACTTCTACAAACAATATATTCTTAGTTCTTCCAAAAGATCATAAGAATATCCTTACTATTGTCCAATGATCATCTTATGAATCATTCTGGTATATGCTCATAACATTTAGAGCATAGGACATATCTGGATTTGTACATATCACAGTATGATTGATATAAATACTCTTTGTGATTTCATACATCAAGTATCAATCTATACTTGAATCTTTGTTTCACTTACCAAGTGTCAATACACTTGAATATATCATCAATATTGAACTCATTCAATCCTTTCTGTGCGACAAGAACCTTTCTTGTAGTTTCTATATTGAACTCATTCAATATCTCATCTATGTACTTCTGGCACAACCATATTGGCGTCTATTGATGCCAAATATTTGGGTTTTGCCTAAGTCTTTCATCAGGATGAAATTCTTAATATGTGTTAATAAAATATACATCTTTTCCAATCAACAATATGTCCTCCACATAATGTATTAGAATTATGTCTTAGCGCTCCCACTTAATTTCTTGCAAATGCAAGCATCTTCATTGTCTCTGATGAAATTAAACTCTTTTAACAGTTTCATCATAGTGAAGATTCTAACTCCGCTATGCTTACTTCAACCATTGAAGTTTGCATACGCTTTTAGCATCCTTTGAATTAACAAAACCCTATGGACCGTGTTATGCACATGTCCTAGGTAACAATTCTATTAGAAGAACTTGTTTTGTTTATTCAACTACCACATAACAAAATTATATGTAGTGGTTGGTATATTAATCCGTCTAGACTAAATATCGCTATGAAAGATCAGATCTTGTCATAGTCAACCTTTGAACATTGTTGTGAACTCTTTCCCAACATGTCGACTATTTCATAGATGTGCAACATCCATGTCTATTTATTTATAGATCCAAACACAACTGTAAGGTCTTACACCTTTCTTGAGGGTCCTTCAAGTTCAAAACTTGATTTTTCGTGTATGGAACTATCACGGATTTTATGGCTTCAAGCCATTAGACGGAGTCAGGGCCCATCATCGCTTCTTTGCATGTAGTCGGATCATTATTGTCAAATAATGATTTAACTCTCAAATCTTGGTATTTGATTGTTTACCCGACCTACTTGTTTCAATAGGAACTTAGATCTCCGTGACCACAACCTTTAAGGCACGTGAGCCATGAGCATTATCGCTGCCTCCGGAACACTTTTCGGTGCTGCGCAACTCTGCACATATATCTAAGGTTCTTTTAACCTTATCAAAGTTCTTTTGTCCTCCCACTTAACTTTTCACGAAAAATTCCTTCTCTAAGAAACTTGACGTTCTAAGCGACAAACATTTTTTGTCTCTGATGTTATGGAGGAACAGTTATTCGAAATAACATACAAAGACAGGTTCATCCGATTTTGGTTGCAAACATCTTTCTTATGCATAGCATACCAATGTTTAAGAAAAGACAACTTGGGTTTTATCCCAAACCATAACTTTATATGGTGTCATTTCAACGGATTATGATGGAGCTCTTTTCAGTGGAAAAACTGTAGTCTTTAAAGCTTTTAATCTTTAAAATATAATGGCAGTTTTATGATTTACACCTTTGATCTTACCGTGTCAAACAAGGTTTAATTACATATCTCGAACGCTCCATACTCTTATGGTGTTTCGGGAAAATGCAAATCCACGGAACGATTCCTTTAATCTTAGGTATTATGCTAAACTTGTAACTCAAATATCTTCCTTTATGATCTTATCATAAACTATTTATATTCTTGTTACAATGATTTTGCACTTCATCTTGAAAATCTTTGAACTTTTCAAATATTTCACACTTCATCCTTATTAAGTAAATATTCATATATTCACTCAAATTTTCGGAGAAAGCATATGAAGTTGAAATCCATCGCTCTTGACTACACATAATGGATTTCGTACAACAATATGTACAAGTTCCAATAAGCTAGTCATTCGTTCCCTTTTGGCCTATGAACGAAGTTTTAATTATCTCTAGGAAAGTTTCACAAGCGTCATTTGATCAAAAATCAAAAGACTCCAAAATTCCATCCACATGGAGTTTCTTCATGTTTTCTTTCCAATATAATTTAAACGGCGATGTCACTTCCTAAGTGATCTTTCAATCAATTTATCTTTCGACATTTTTACCACTAGTTTTATGGATGTGATTTCTCCAACGAGATTTGTGAATCATCCATATTTTATGGATTACGGCAATTATTTGAACAACCCTTTTGTTCTCATAATACCTGATAAAACAAATTTTGAAGGCAAGCTTTGATGTTTAACGAGCAACACAATAACCCTTTATTTGTTCTCGATGAACATCATCACATATTCTTTTGCTAGTTACTTAGGCCATTGTAGTTCATGAATTGTGTTGTTTCGTATGACGATTCACACCAACAAATTCAGTATCAAATACTTAAGAACCACATTGTTTAATAAGCAAAGAATATAGCCATAACATGTATATCATCTATATACTTAAACTGAACAATTCTAGTCTTTTCTTTTCTGCCATATATTTATGAGATTCTCTTTCAGTATTTCCTTTTCTGTTTGAAAGAATCTATCAACATCAATAGTGGAGTCATACATATGACACATAGTCCAAAGCGTGTATAGTTAAATACCAATGTCTTTGGACTTGCACTTTGAAGTAGATCACCATTATCAAATGTTTGGTGTTCTTTCAAATTCCTTTCTTTAGTAATCTCTTGGTGTAGTAAACATTTTACCTACATCAAATATTCACCCTCATCATGGATTTATCCATGATCAAGCTACTTTTAGCTTGTAACGGTGAATCGCGAGTATAATGTTGCTCTCCAAAACCTTTTGGAGGATTAGGACAACTAGTGTCTCCAACCTTTTGCAAATTCTCATCAAATATGAGAACATGACTTTTGCCATATTATACTCTATCATGTTGCAACCAAAACTTCATTTCAGATATCACAATATCTTCCACACATCATGGTTTCTGAAACAACTCTTTCAGATCCTAGATAACCTTGATATTAAGACAATCCTTTGAATATCAAGAATCATGGAGACAAACATGATACTTATATACTAAAATTGGAATTGTTACTCTTGATTTAATACCAATTATTAATCTTCATGGAGTAACCGGAACTTACTGAAAGTTTGCAATAGGACTTTTAAACTTTAGATTAACACTTCAAAACAATACGATACTAGTTCGTAAAGTAACTAACCAGAATTCTATAGTTCTATCATCTCAATTATAACTAAGTGCAAGGTGGTAAACGGATGCCAATGACTACAACAATTATGCAAATTCACTTTGATTTAATTTATGATAAATAGTGTTCAACTTTTAATCATATTTCCGTTGAACTCCCACTCAAAATAATATCCCTCACATTGTTTTAGTGATCACACGAACCAAATCCACCACATCAAAACCGATCATCACGACAGTTGATGTAGCTTCAATGGCGAACAATCATCATGTTCATCATATCTACTATATGACTCATGCTTTACCTTTCGGTGATCCGTGTTCCGAGACCATGTCTGTACATGCTAGGCTCGTCAAGATCAAACCTTAGCTTCCGCATGAGCAAATCTGGCTTGCTCACGTTGTATACACTCGCAGAATCTAACACACCCGATCATCACGTGGTGCTTCGAAACAACGAGCTTTAGCAACGGTGCTTACTAAGGATGAACACTTTAAGACTTGAAATTGTGAGCTTGAGGGATCATCTTATAATGCTACCGTCGTGAACTAAGCAATACAAGATGCATAAAAGGATTAACATCACATGCAATTCATAATATGTGATATGATATGGCCTTTCTTCTTGTGCTTCCGATCTCCATCTTCAAGCATGAACATGATCTCCATCATCACCGGTGTGGCGTCAAGGTCAATGGCGCCGCTTCATGGTTGTCTTCCACCAGCATCAACTATTACAACTACTTTGAATAGACACGCGGGTCTTAACAGAATTTAAAGACAACCATATGGCTCCTGCCGGTTGCCAACTTACAATAAGGAACATTGCATACATCAAATATAATCACAATCATGGCCATATCACATCACAGCACACCCCTGCAAAACAAAGTTAGACGCCTCTAATTTTCTTTGCATGTTTTACGTGGTTTGGGGCTTTCAATAAGTGTCGTTCTAACTTACGAACAAGAACCACAACATTGATACTAGTATTGTCAATCACCCGTTGTAAATTGAATCTTAACTATGTTGGGAGAAACATGCACCCGCAAAGCCACTTATGCAATACAAGTTGCATGTCAAGCGTGGAGCAAGTCTCATGAACGATGTCACGTAAGTTTAGCCCGGGCCGCTTCATTCCACCATCCCGCAAGATGCAAAGTACACAAGAAGCAATCGTCAACAAAAGCATCAACGCCCATAATGACCATTGTGTTCTACTCGTGCAACAGATCTACATATAGACATGGCTCTGATACCACTGTAGGGGTTCGTAGCATGGAAAACAAAATTTTCTACCGCATACAAACAAACAAGCCAAGATATATCTACTAGATTGTAGCAACGAGTCGATAGAGGAACTCACCCTCGAAGATTCCAAAGCGGTTAACGAGAGCAGATTATCGTGGGTGATGTAGTCGTACACTTGCCGATCTCAAGATCGCGTAGACGATCCTTCCAGCGCTGCGTTCCGGCAGCGCTTCCGCAGTCGGTCACACGTTCGGTACTCGACGAAGACCTTCCTCTCCCTTGTTCCAGCAGGCAGCGGAGGTTGTAGCACTCTCCTCGCGATTCCGGCAGCACGACAGCGTGGTACCGGAAGTAGAGGGGAGATCTCGCAGGGCTTCGCCTTAAGCCGGAGCGAGTATGGTGGACTATGAGAGAGCCTTGGTGATATAGGGTTTAGACACACCAATTATAAGGGGCTAAACCAGCGGCTAGGGCAATTAGAAGCTCTAACTCGGCGGCTTGGGAGAAATCCCTAGGCTGTGGCTAGGGTTTAGGTTTAGAGGGAGGCAACTTGTGTGTCTAGGAGGGGAGCCCTGCCCCTCCTCTTATAGGTGGAGGGAGGCGTGCCTGGGGAGGGGAGTCCCTCCCCAACTCGGACCCAAGGTGGGCCGACGGTGGGAGGAGGAACTCCTCCCCCAAGTCGGTTTCAAACCTCCTTCTGCTCTTTCCCAAAACTAGCCGTTTGACTTTCAAACTAGCCGTTTGACTTTTCAAACTAGGATTTGAATAAACCCTCTATTTGGTACAGCGATGACACCAAGTACATAATGCAATCATACCAACTTGATATAACACATTCATGTACCCTTCCCCTCCGGAGTGCCGGACATTCCGGAACCTTCTAGAACATTCCCGATGAAAACACCGGAATCATTCCCCAACTCCGAAATAGGACTTTCCTTATATGAATCTTATTCTCTGGACCATTCCGGATCTCCTCGTGATATCCCGGATCCCATCCGAGACTCCGAACAACATTCGGTCTCTTACTCATCATTCCATAACTACTCAACAACATCGAATCCTTAAGTGTGTCTCCCTACGGTTCGTGAATTATGCGGACATGATCGAGACACTTCTCCGATCAATAACCAATAGAGGAATCTGGAAATTCATATGGCTCCCACATATTTCTACGATTACTTTGCGATCGAATGAACCACTTACATACGATACCAATTTCCCTTTGTCTCACGATAGTTTACTTATCCGAGGTTTTGATCGTCGGTATCTCTGCATACCTAGTTCAACCTCGTTACCGATAAGTACTCTTTTCTCGTTCCCGTGGTATGTGATCCCTTGTGAGCCAGTCACATGCTTGCAAGCTAATTGGATGACATTCCACCGAGAGGGCCCAGAGTATATCTATCCGTCATATGGATGGACAAATCCCACTCTTGATCCATGTGCCTCAACCCATACTTTCCAAACACTCAATGCCACCTTTATAGCCACCCAGTTATGGTGTGGTGTTTGATGTCATCAAAGCATCCTTCCGGTGATGGTGATTAACATGATCTCATGGTCGAAGGAATTAGGTTACTATGTATCAGAAAGCATATAGCAAATGAACTATATTAAATGACTTGATCTTTATGCTACGCTTATCTATAGGAGTATGTCCATCACATCATTCTCCTAATGATATGACCCTGTTGTTAATAACATCTCTATGTTCATGATCAGGAAACCATGATCATATATTAACCAACAAGCTAGTTTAACAAGAGGCTTTTCTAGGGACTCTTTTATGTTTACAAATCACACAAGTATTAATGTTTCCTGTTAATACAATTATAGCATGGTATGTAAACATTTATCATAAGTATGAAGATATGATAATAACCACTTTATTATTGCCTCTTGGGCATATCTGTAGGGTTCGCAGCATAGAAAACAAAAAATTTCCTACGATGTGAACTATATACCAAGATCTATCTACTAGATACAAACAACGGGCGGATGTATATCCGTAGAGAACATACCCTTGAAGACCGACAAAGCTTAACGAGTTCAACTCGTGGTTGATGTAGACGATCTCTTGCCGATCTCAAGATCGAGAGGAAGTCCTAGCGCCGCAAATCAGCAGCGCATCCGTGCTCGCACACACGTTCGAGGCACCGAGCAACCTCCGCCTCCTCGCTCCAGCGATGCAGCGGAAGCACAACTCTTTCTTTCCGAATAGCCACCGGGAACATGTATCTTGCTAGTCCGAGACCATGGGGGATAAATTCTAGAGGGGGGAGAGATCCTTCACGAGGAGGTGTGAGAGACAAGTGAGGAGGGGGGCTCCTTTTATAGGAGGAGGGGGGAACCCCAAGGGGGTGGACGGCGCATGGGGGCTGCCCCCTTGCCCTCCCCTCTTCATGTGGGTAGACACTCCACTCACAAATCTCCTTTAAATTCCCTCCACTCAAAAGTCCACTCAAATTCCCATTAAATTTCCACCAAATTTAATGCAAACTCTCATTAAATAAAACTCTTTTATTTTATTCAGAATTTTGTCAATTACTTTAATGACAAACATTCACAAATAACCCCTTGCTAGAATTCTATTTCACATGCATAATCACTTTATGCAATTTCACCCGAAAACCTGTTTCGGTATCTAGTGAAATAAATTCCTACGCTTGTTCATTCTTTCGGCATGAAACATTTGCTCCAATTGGATGTCGGTGTCTCTTAAGTGTGTCACCCTACGGTTCGTGAATAATGCGGACATGATCGAGACCCCTCTCGGATCATTAATCAGAAGCGGGATCTGGAGACCCATACTGACTCCCACACATTCAACGATGACTTTCTTGTGATCGTCAGAACCTTTTACGCTAGTATCTTAATCCCTTTGTTTCACGATATATTACATGTCCGAGATTCGATCATCGGTATCTCCATACCTAGTTTGATCTCGTTACCGACATGCACTCTTTTCTCGTTCCTGTGATATAACATTCTAGTGATCAAATCACTTGCTTGCAAGCTAATTAATGTGATATCACCGAGAGGGCCCAGAGTATATCTATCCGTCATCGGGATGAACAAATTCCACTCTCAATCCATGAGCCTCAACATAACACTTTATTAGTTCTGAATCCATCTTTATAATCACCCTGTTACGGTGTGACGTTTGATGTTATCAAGAAACTTTTCCGGTGTTAGTGATTGACATGATCTCATGGTCTAAGGATTAGGATCACTTCGTCAGTTGTTATAGCAATATAAACTCAATGACTTTGATCGTAATGCTATACTTCGGATGAATGTTCATCACACCATTACACTAATGTTGTGATCCCGTTATTAACAACATCCAATGTCCATGATTAGGAAACATTGATCATCTTGTTAATCAACGAGCTAGTTTATGAGAGAGGCATAACTAGGAACTTTCTGTTTGTTTATTAAACACACATGTATTAACGTTTCCGTATTAATACAATTATAGCATGCAAAATAAACATCTATCATATACTTGGAATACACATAATAAACACTTTATTATTGCCTCTCAGGGCATATTCCCTTCAATATCTCCAACAAGTGTTCCCTCAAGATTAGTTTGGTACTACATCGACATCGACGAGTAGCTTGGGGTTCCTGGCCGGCAGCCTGGAATCTATGGGCTGGGACGTCATCGTTATGCTTCAGGCCTCTTAGGCCATTTGTTAAGTTTGCTATACTTAATAGCATAATTTTCCTTCCGTTGTTTGATGTTTGTGGTCAGTGACCTTTGCTTGTAATAATTTGGTTCTCTGCTCAGTTATGATCTTGCTGTAAATTTTTTTTTGCGTCGTAGGCTCACTGATGTGTTACCGATTCTTCACTGGATATTCTCGAGCTCAAGGTTAAGCTTATTTCGGACGGAGGTCTGGAATTTGTTTAGCCCTGATCCCGGGGGTGTCACAAAATGTCACCAACGCCTAGACGTCAAAAGAAAAAGAAAAATAAGTCCGCTGAAGTCACATTACAACAAGCCCAAAAAAAGAGGAAAAAACCAATAGGTGGGAAGATAAGGGAGGTAGCTCTTCCTACGAAGCCGCAGACACACTGGCAGGCACCACGAAGCGCTAAGCCGACGTCCTGAGAGCCTGCAAGATGATGCCTACGCGCTCCCGATCACGCTGCTTAGACAGGGGGTACCATTGCTGGAGATGGGCAAGCAAAGAGAAAACAGAGTCGGAAGCCCAGCATGGGAAAATCCGCGCAATCACCATCTTATTTCTAATCTTCCAAAGGGTCCAAGTAATGGCCGTAAACACCAACCAGAAGAGGTGGCGCCTCCTCCCGGTACGGGTTGCCTCGGTTTTAAGGAACTCACCGAGGTCTTGGGCCTGCCAAGTAGGCCTCAGAGCTTCTCAGATAAAGCTCCACGGAAACTGAGCGGCCGGGCACGTGAACATGATGTGGGTGTACGATTCTAGTGTCCCACATAATGGACACAACCCGTTGCCGGGGCTATTGCGTTTTGAAACCTCGGCCCTTGAGGGAAGGCAATCCCATAGCAGCTGCTACAGGAAGATACGCACACTCAGGGGGATGGGCGCCTTCCAAAGGTGCGACGTCCAAGGCAGCTCAGGGCCCTGGAAGAGGGTCCTGTAAGCCGAACTAACAGAGAAGGCTTCCGAAGGAGACTGGATCCAAGTCACCTTATCCCACTCCTCAGAGAGCGATAGGGCAAGGAGCCCCGCAGCCTCAGGAAGTCAGCTGCCTAAGCATCACTAAATATCCTCCGAAACGGGATGTTCCATTGTCCTTCATGAGCAGCCTCGGCAACCAACATCATGGGAGCTACGCAGATGGCAAACAACGCAGGAAATGCCTGATGGAGAGGGATCCCCGGAAGCCAGGGATCCATCCAAAATAGGACCCCCTGACCGTTACCCACCACGAACAGAGAGCCCCGGCGGATGAAGTTCTTAATGTCCTGTAGTGCTCGCCAAAACTGGGACCCTTTCCAGCGTTCACATGCCATCAGGGGCCGGCCTCTGAGGTACTTGGCCTTAATGAGTTGGAGCCAAAGTCCTCCTTCATCTTGGAGAATACGCCACGTCCACTTGAGTAATAAGGCCACGTTGAAGCAGCGAGAGTCAAGGATTGTTAAACCCCCAAGGATTTTGGGGTACAGATATCTGCCCATTTCACCTCACCATATGGTACTTCTGGTGCCCGTCTCTGGCCACCCAAAAGAATCTAGATAACTCGTTGCCGAAGTCAGCATGGGTTCCTTCAGGGAGCAAGTATAGGCCCATCTGATACATAGTGAGACTGGACAGGCAAGAGCCCCCAAGACCAAATTACTTCTGTTTATCTATATGGTTCTCCTAAAAACGAGCTGGGGTCTAGAACGTATTGTGCTTGCACTTTGTGTAGAAAACTAACAAACCAATTGAAAGAAAATGATCGAGAGAAGAGATCACAAAGATACTGACTCAAGAGATCAAAATTAGACAAAGAAATCATGATACGACATGAGACGAAGGCTCTACATATTTCAGTATTTTCTTGCCATGTTGTTGTACTGATATTTCTTTCCGAAATCCCATTTAATCTCTCAAATCAAACATGGTATGATAATAAGGTAAAAGATTAGTGGGAATTATGATCATGATTTTCCTTTCCCCTACCCACTCGAATTCCACAACTGTCGCAAACAAGGGTCTTAACCATGCATACTTCTTAAATTCCCATTCCGTCGACCTCATTCCCTCCAACCCAACGTGATGTATAGTACTAGAATTTCAGCCAACATGGAAAGATGTCATAAACTCATAACTAAAGCATTTGACAGAATAACAGTCCTTTTCTTGAACAATTATCAAAAATATTTTAACATCAAACTGAGACAGGGCGTGGAAGAAGGTTTTTGTATTCCCATGTGAAATCTTCATGCTAATGACAAATAATATCCATGTAGACAATTGAGGAAAACATTTCATTACACGTGCTCAAGTACCAAGACAAAGAAGCCAAACACAACATTGATTAAATTGTACGAGTAGATATTAGTTGTTTTTTTGTGGGGATAGAATAGATATTAGTTGACAAAAGATAATTCGGTTGGGTCCACATTATTCCTTTAGGTAAATATAGTCGAAGCCATGTAAAAATACTGTACAATCTAAGTAAGATGAAACCTTAATGTGTTTGTGATACTTTGTGTTGTCTTTTTTAATCCACATAAAATTTACCTGTATTATATGTGTTGTGGTAAGAAATGGAGAATCCATAGCAACGCACGGCATAGCTAGTGACGGGATTAAACAACAACTGTGTACCAACTAAGTTGAAGACATCCACTAGTTTAAAATTTGCTATTTACGATCTTCAAATTTGTTGACAATTGAGCACAAAAAACATGTGTGAAGACCCTACATATCATAAAAGAAAATGTTCGCAAAAGATCTGCCCTTAAACTGTCAGCGACGTAGAGGCGCATCGTCCGTCCACGAGTAGCCTGGTTCATGGTGTGTGAAGCCATTTTCAGAGAAAATTACAAAAACTCACCACAATTGGGGTTAGGGACTTCTGTAGCGCACATGGGATACGCCACTGTTATCTCGCCACTAAATTGCAGTTCTCTGGCGCATATTGCAATGCGCCACAGAAGTCTAAAAAACTTCTGTGGCGCATATTGCCAAAATGCGCCACAGAAGTCTCGAACCAGATCTCAAACTTCTGTGGTGCATTTGGCCAATATGCGCCACAAAAGTTTTTTTCAAATTTCAAAAAAAAAAACGGCCAGATCTGGCCGGAGGTGGTGCTCGCCGGAGTTGGGGGTCGCCGATGGAGGAGAGAAGGAGGTCGCTGGTGGAGGAGGTGGAGGTCGCCGGTGGAGGAGAGGAGGAGGCCACCGGAGGAGGAGGAGGCCGCCGGAGGAGGAGGAGGAGAAGGTCGCCGGAGGAGGAACTTGCCGGGGTGGAGGAGGAGGGAGGTGGGAGGAGGAGGAGCTCGCCGAGTGGAGGAGGAGGAAGGTGGGAGGAGGAGGAGGAGCTCACCGGGGTGGAGGAGGTAAGAGCTCACCGGAGTGGAGGAGGGAGGAGCTCACCGGGGTGGTGGTGGAGGAGGAGGAGGAGGAGGAGGAGGATCTCACCGGGGTGGAGGAGGAGGAGGATCTCACCGGGGTGGAGGAGGAGGAGGAGCAGGTGAGCAGAATGAGAGAAGAAGGTGAGGAAGGGAAGGGTGGAGGAGTGGAAGAGTATAACAGAGGGAGAAGGGGCGGGATTAAAATTTCGAATTTTGGCCTTGACTTCTGTGGCGCATATGGAAGATATGTCCCGCAGAAGTTTGTCCTCCTTTTTTATTTTTTTGCAGGAAAAAACGATATTTTGGCCATAACTTTTTACTCTTTTCAAATTTTAAAAATCTAAATAATCGCTTAACGACCGTAGGAGTTGCGAGCGGATGTGAAATATCGTTCTCGTCATTTTGGTATATTATACGTATTTTTTCGATATCGTATGCAAAAGTTACAACCGTTTTACCGTGGCATAATCTTTTTTTGCATAAAAAGTCGAAATGCATGTTTGTTAATTTTTCTACAAACTAGACCATAATACCTATCACTATGTGAAAGGATTTTATTTTTTGAAGTATTTTTCATTTTCTATTATTTTTTGCAAGGCTAAAAAGGCGATCCTCGGGGGGGGGGGGGTAGAATCTGTTTTTCCTACTCCAACTTCTGAACTTCTGTGGCGCATATGGTCATATGCGCTATAGAATGTTGGTCAGAGTATAGTCAATGAGATTTCGTGGTAGGGTCCACCCGAGCTTTCTGTGGCGCATATGTCTGTATGCGCCACAGAAGTTCCAACTTCTGTGGCGCATTTTTCCTATATGCACCACATAAGTGTGAAGACTTCTATGACGCATTTGCTGAAATGCGCCACTGGACAACTTTTGTGGCGCATGGTCAGAACCATGCGCCACGGAAGGTTTGTCTATCTATAGCTAGTTTCCTAGTAGTGGCCCCACCATGATATAATCCTATGTTTTTGAAAGCATTTCAATTCCTGCCATGATGCATACAATTCTACTGTGGTATTTTATCGATAGATAGAGTGCTATCTACTGCATTATCCCTTTGAGCTTATATTACCTGATCTACTGCTCCTAGCATAACTAGGTTTGGCTTGTGTGCACTGCTAGAGTTTATATCTGTGTCTGCTTAGCCATGCATAGCTGTTGAGTCTGGTTCATCCAGATGATGTATCAGATGCAGAGAATCTAGTAAGACAGGAGAACATGATAAGATGATATCAGAGGTGATATGATATTAAACATGCTAAGGCTTGTATGGGAGGCCACGGTGGGATATGGTTTTTCTAGTCCCATGCTCGCCACCACTAGGAACCGAGTTCTTGCCTTTGGAACCAAGACGAGCGTACAGCCACACGGGGCTTGGGAACCCCTCGTCTGATTAACTTTCCTAATAGATTCCATGAGACACATAGTTCGGGCATTCCATTCGACATACGCATTGAAAACGTTTTTGAAAGAATGAGGTGAAGGAGGTGCATTCATAATAGGTAGAGAAGCGTCGACCGGGTTGCTTGGGGTCGATGGAGCCCCTGGTAAACCAACCTCGCCTCACATCTTTAAGTACCGGCTTCGGTATTTGACCCATTACGGCGGAACCATACTTATTGCGTGACTCATGGTCTCGACGAAAGCAAGGTAAAGGTCGTGGCCAACCACCCCCTGTCGGCCTTCCAAGGAAGAGGTCTAATGATCTGGCATTAAGAGTCGGTTGTTACGTGTGGGTAAAGTTGTACACCCCTGCAGGGTTAAATCCTTTCGAAAAGCCGTATTCACGGTTATGAACGCTTGGTTACCAGATTCTAAGATTGTCAACACCTGGATTTTTATTCCCAAATGCCTGTTATGCCATACATCGCAATCCCAGGATTACCATTTTTGCGAGACATAACAGAATTGGATACCACAGTACATCATCCATTACAAACCATACATAAGGTCTTACACAAATAAGGATCTCATGATCCAGTTCTTAATACAACTCAAGCAACGGAAATACGTAATAATAAAAGTAGCGTAGGCGAAGCTCCATCTTCGGGGTCACAGGCAATGATGACAATGGGAGATGATCCTAGTTGTCGTAACCTTCCTGGGGTCCATCATCCTGGTACTCCTCTTCATAGTCTGTCCACGGGAATAGCCAGGGACAAATCCATGAGTACTCTTTAAGTACTCGCAAACTAATACTAACAGGTGAAGGGGTTTTTTGTAATAGGACACTAAGCTCTAGGGTTGTTTTGAAAAAGCCAGATTTACCTCTACTAAAATTCAAAATCAAGAGAAGCTAGTCACAATTTTATAACACCTAAAAGGGGGACTTGTATCTCATGCCACAACTCTGTTGTGGTCAAGTCAAATTCTCAATTCATTTCACAAGTCATTTTGAAAACATCTGACGGGGGAACAGTATGGCCACTCCAACTGTCCATAACCGCGGACGCGGATATTCGAATAGTTTGACACTATGCAGAGATTGTACACTTTCACCACAACATTCGATACATCCGTCAGGAACAAATCCTGAATTCACCATACTCAGTATGCGGATAATCAATCCTAACCTTTCAATTACACGCCCTAGTATAGGCACCTCTCCTGTGAGTTTGGCCTCCCAACCATGACCAACTGTCATCTTGGGTACTGCATAGGTGGACAATCTTCACAAGGTAGCCTCAGCTCAGACCTTGGCCGTGAAGGAACCAATACTAAGGTATATAAGTTTCCAGTCAAGCCCTACCCAATCTTCGGGTATTGTGGTTGTACGGTAAAATTGGAATGGTATCGCATCCAGACAACCATCAGTTTTATAAAGGTCTAAGGCTCATGCCTCAACATTTTCATCTCCAAAATCATCTGGTGTTCGGAAACACATGTCAAAACATCTCAGTAGAATGATCCATCATTCTAAGGTTTTCATAACCATTTTCCACCAAGTATTCCCATCTAAAGTTGATCAAGTTTTATGCTTAGCACTAGCATCTACAAGTGGGGGTGAGTACTAATGAGGGGTGATAAACAAGGGGAGTTTCAACTAAGTACCACCTCATGCCTTAGGATAACATCAAGATTATCTAGCTTGGGCCAAATTTTATGCTCTTTATGCAACCTTCAAGTAAAGTCTAGAATCTACAAGTCACTTAAGTAAACTCTAAAAGAAAGCTTTGATAAAAAAGTAGAAACCTTGCAAGTAAAACTAGGATTGGTTTATCAAGTGGGTATAACCACATATGCTTAAGGCATATAGTTGGTATGGTAACAAGTAAGTATTTGTTTGCATCAGTAGAGTATCTTGCAAGTGTTAGCTTGCACATTCAACTAGTAGTATTAGGCTTGCAAGTATTGGCTTGCACAATATCAGTATAAGCTTGCCTTGTGCAGAGCAGTGGTTGAAGTTCTCCTCGGCTTCTTCCTCATAGTATCCTCCTTCCTTCGCGTATCCTTGGTCGGTACTAGCGTCTATGAATAAATACGAGGTACACAATCACCAAACAATACTTAACTACTTGCAATCATCACACAAAGGGGTTCTATAGATGATCTAGCATCATCACTAACATTACAAGACTAAACCATTTGTCTTATTGATTTTATTTTTAGAAAAGTAATTTCTACTCATTGAAAAACTACTTAAGACTTAATATTCCCCAACCAAACATGGGATCATGTTGACACATGTCATCACCACATATTTTAGTCCATGGGAATGTGATTTAAAGTGGTGTCACAATTTAATAAGGTTTTACCCCTTTATTTTAAATAAATAAAGTGACTAGAAATGCCTATGTGGCATTCTTTTATTACTTGAACATTATTTATGTAAGTAAACCCATATATTTTTTGTATATTCTGAAAGGTATGGTTAAATGTGATTTTTGAGAGTTGAAATCAACTCAAAAGCTATTATGGTTTAAATTTGAAAAATGTTTGAATGCAGAAAAGCTTCTGCCTTGTTATTTTTACCAAGGATGATCTATAGATCCAAATGATTTGAATCCAACGGGCTTGGATTCAGCATTTCAAGACCTTTCTAACAAAATTGGTTTTATTCAATTTGGTTCACTAAATCGAGCTGGGCTGATTTTTGAAACTAGGTACAGAACTGTGTTTGAATGAAAATGGAAAAATCCAAATTCAAACGAGTGGGCTGCGGGGGAAAGGTTAACGGGCCGTCCTGCTATGCACAGCGCTTACTCGGGCTGGTTAAGTTGTTGTCCCCACACGTCAGTGAGACAGGGGTGCGAAGCGGTACAGGGCAACGTGGTGCGTTAGATTAGAAGTAAGATCAACGGCTGAGGGTTGTCCTCGACGATGAACTAGTCACCGGCGAGCTCGAACCCTAGCGGCTCAGTGCGGGTCGTGGGAGGCTCACCGGGGCTCAGGCGAGGGTCGACGAGGCGGGCGAACGACGAAGTCGACGACGGCGAACCTCCCGGTACCGGCAGCTTCTCCTGGGATGGCTCCAATCGTTGGCTCCCTTCTTCTCCAGCAGCGGCGGGCTTCGGTGAAATTCCGGCGATGCGCTGCTCGCCTTGCTCTGGGAACGGGGTGGAACGATCAGTGAGGAGAGGGGAGTAGAATGGTGTGAAGACTTTGAGCTGGGGTGGACTCTATTTATAGTCTCGACGACGAGACTGAACGGGATGGTCAGGCGACGGTGGCGACATGGCTACGGGCTGTTAGAGGCATGGCCGACGGTGGTGATCGATCGGTGGTCTCCTGGCGATGCACTATGGCTTTAATGCACGTGTAGGGGCGGTGGTAAACGGTCTGGAACATGTGGTGCTCTGTGCGGCAGAGGCGGCGTCTTCAACGGAGAGCAGTGGCTGTGAGGGATGGGGCGGCGAACAGGGATGTCTGGCGGTCTCCTGGGACGGTGGTGATCGCGTATGCACGCGGCGAGGACGGTGCACAGTCTGTGGGCGTGTGTCGAGGGTGGCGCTCTGGCGCGCTCTCGGCATGCGCTCAGAGAAGCTTGGCATGGCCTAGGCGTGTGATCCAGTGGCTGGCAGGGTTCGAGCGCTGGACATGGGGTGGCGGTGGACGGTGGGTTGCCTCCTGGACATGGTGCTTAGGATTAGTGTTAACTCTGGCTAGCTAGCCATGGTCGGCTGGCAAGGGGGTGCTCGGGTTGGCATGGTATGGTGCAAAGGGTAGGGGATAGGGGTGTTCAAAGCACTGGTTGGCACTGGGGAGACAAGGATGATCAATGGTGAACATTGCTTAGCCAAATTACTGCTTAAACAGTGAAGTTTGGCCATATTGATTTGTTGCCTCCAAGTGTTTGATGAAATGGCCGCAACAACTCAATTTTTGAATTTTGAAAAGATTTTTGGTGGGTGTGCTATGCAGGTGCTGGTGAGTCTGTGGATGCTTGGGTTTTGAAAGTTGAGCTTGTTTGAGTGGTTTTTGAAAAAGTGGGATCTTCCCATATGATATAGATTCAATTTTGAACTGTCATTTAAGCTATGCATTCAAATGTTTCTGGATGATCACAAGGTGGGTCTTGGTACTTTGTTATGAGTAATATCAAGGGGTGTAAAGATCCAAACAAGTTTCTATTAAGTTTTGAAAGTTAGAGACAGCCAAAGTAGGCATGGGAGTTAAATTGGCCAAAGTGACCATTCCCTTATTTTGTTTGTTTTGAATTATTTGTCTTTGGGAAAAGTGTGGGGATTGTTTAGATGATGTTTATTTCACCTAAGAATCCTTTTACAAGAAAATAAACACACAACCAAGGTGATTCAAAAGAATCCAAATTGGAATGCATGCTTTCATGTTTTTAATTTGAAAAGTTTTTGTTAACCCTAAATTTGATGATTAGAGTTTGCTGATCCAAGTTTAATATTTTTGGGATGTTACAAACCTTCCTCCCTTAAACAAAATCTCGTCCCGAGATTTGAAAAAGGACGAAAAAGATTACCTAGGATTTGAAGAGATCTGGAAACTCCGTCCTGATGTGATCTTCGCGCTCCCAGGTAGCTTCCTCTTCCGTGTGGTTGCTCCACTGAATCTTGAGAAACTTGATGCTTCGGGTCGGGTAGTTCTGAAGGCTTCTTCCAAAATATGGATGGGTACTTCGGGATAGGTTAGGTCATCGTTGATCTCTATGGTCCGGTGATCGATATTCTTGAACACTTCGGTCTTCTCTGGAACTTCGAGGCACTTGCGAAGTAACGAGATATGGAACACATTATGCACGGCTGACATTTCTTCGGGCAGTTTCAATTGATACGACACTTCTCCTCGAAGGTTCAAAATCTTGAAGGGTCCGATATATCTGGGGGCTAACTTTCCTTTGAGTTGGAAACGCTGCATTCCCTTCAATGGCGACACTTTCAGATACACAAAATCTCCAATGTTGAAGGCGAGGTCTCGACGTCTCTTGTCGGCGTAACTCTTCTGTCTGGACTGGGCTGTCTTGAGGTGCTCACGAATCTTGTGAACCTTCTCTTCCGCTTCTCGTAGGATGTCAGGCCCGAAAATCTGACTCTCTCCTACTTCCGACCAGTTCAAAGGGGTGCGACACTTCCTTCCGTACATGAATTCAAATGGGGCCATTTGCAAACTAGCTTGATAACTGTTGTTGTATGAAAATTCTGCAAACGGCAGACAGTCTTCCCACTTAGATCCATATTCTAACACACATGCTCTCAGCATGTCTTCGAGTATTTGATTTACTCGCTCCGTTTGTCCATCGGTCTGAGGATGATATGCGGTGCTGAAATCTAGGCGGGTTCCTAAACCTTCTTGGATTTTCTTCCAGAATCTCGAGGTAAATTGAGTCCCTCGATCAGATACAATGTTCTTGGGGACTCCATGCAAACTAACGATTCTAGCAATGTATAACTCCGCTAGCTTCGAACTCTGATATGTGGTCTTGACGGGTAAGAAATGGGCGACTTTGGACAATCTGTCCACTATGACCCAGATAGATTCATTTCCCCTACTAGAAGTAGGCAATCCGGTGATAAAGTCCATTCCAACGGAATCCCATTTCCATTCCGGAATCTGCAATGGTTGCAATAGTCCAGCGGGTCTTTGGTGTCCTGCCTTGACTCGCTGACATATATCACACTTGGTGATATAGCTTCCGATTTCCCTCTTCATCTTATGCCACCAAAACTGTTCTTTCAAATCTTGATACATCTTAGTTCCTCCGGGGTGGATAGAATAAAGAGTATCATGAGCTTCCTTCAGAATAACTTCTTTCAACTCAAAATCTGTTGGTACACAAAGGCGTCCTTTGTACCACAGAACTCCTTCTTTGTCTTTGGTGAATCCGGGTACTTTGCCTGTACCGATACGACGCTTGATTCCGTCGATACTAGCATTTCCTTTCTGCGCCTCTTTGATCTGACTGACCAAAGTGGGATGAAGTTCTATGCTAGCCAAAAATCCTTCACTCACTAATTTTATTCGAAAATCTTCCATCTCTTTGTGCAAGCTTGGTTGCTCCTTCAAAATCATGGAGTTCAAGTGGCACGGCAATCTGCTAAGGGCATCTGCTACCACATTGGCTTTACCAGGGTGATAGTGAATGTCCAGGTCGTAATCCTTGATTAGCTCAATCCATCTCCTCTGCCTCATATTCAGCTCCTTCTGAGTGAATATATACTTCAGGCTCTTGTGATCCGAATAAATCTCACAATGGTTTCCCATGAGGTAATGCCTCCATGTCTTCAGGGCTAGAACTACGGCTGCGAGTTCGAGGTCATGGGTTGGGTAATTTTTCTCATGTTGTTTCAGTTGTCGAGATAGATACGATATGACTTTGCCTTCTTGCATTATCACACATCCGAGACCGATCTTGGATGCATCACAATACACGTCGAAGGGCTTCGTGATATCCGGCATGATTAAGATTGGGGCTGAAATCAATCTCCTTTTGAGTTCTTGAAAACTCGCTTCACATTTGTCGGTCCATTCAAACTTCTTGTCCTTATTTAGCAATCGGGTCATGGGTCTGGCGATACTCAAGAATCCTTCTACGAATTTGCGGTAGTATCCCGCCAATCCGATAAATGCATGAACTTGGGTTTGAGTGGTTGGGACTTGCCAATCTTCGACATCTTTCACCTTTGCAGGGTCAACTGCAATTCCTCCGGCTGATACAATGTGACCGAGGAATCCTACTTCCTGTAACCAGAATTCACATTTGCTAAACTTGGCATACAACTGATGCTCTCTAAGGGTTCCAAGAATGGTCCTTAGGTGTAGCTCATGTTCTTCTTCCGATTTGGAATAAATCAGAATGTCATCGATGAAAACAACGACAAACTTATCCAGGAAGTCCATAAAAATCTTATTCATGAGATTCATGAAATAAGCGGGGCCATTGGTTAATCCAAAAGACATGACAATATACTCGTATAGTCTATATCTGGTGGTAAAGGCAGTCTTTGGAATATCCTCTCCACGAATTTTGAGTTGATGATAACCAGTTCTAAGATCAATCTTGAAAAATACTTTCGCACCGGTCAACTGATCAAACAAATCTTCTATCTTGGGCAAGGGGTATTTGTTCTTGATGGTGACATCATTCAACTTTCGATAATCCATACACAAACGGTTACCTCCATCCTTCTTGTCCACAAATAAGACATGTGATCTCCATGGTGACGCACTTGGTTGAATCAATCCAATTTCCAGCATGGCATCCAGTTGCTTCTTCAGTTCTTCTAGTTCTGATGGGTTCATACTATAGGGTCTCTGGGCTATGGGTCCTGTTCCGGGGATTAGTTCGATGATAAACTCGATATCCCGATCTGGGGGCATACCGGGAAAAACATCGGGAAATACATCGGGGTATTCACAGACTATCCGGACTTGGTCAATGGTGGGTGGGGCTATACTCTTGTTGCACTTGAATTGACGAGGTAAGGTTTCAGATATATGCTCGACTGATGTTCCGGTTGTACTGGTCATGGTTATGGCTTTCTTGGCACAGTCAATCAATCCTTTATGTTTGGACATCCAATCCATTCCTAGTACTAATTCCAAACCTTTAGTTCCGAGTACTATCAGATTAGCATAAAAATCTATGCCATGGATTCGAATGGGGACGGCTTTGAAAATTTGCCTAGCCTTGGTGGTTGAACCGGGGATTTGCACGATCATAACATGCTTCAGTTTGGTTGGTTGAATTTTACTAGTGCATGCAAATTCTTCGGTGACAAATGAGTGCGATGCACCAGAATCAAACAACACTCTAGCAAGTACTGAATTAACAGAAAACATACCCAGCACGACGTCTGGCGCTTCCTGAGCTTCTTCAGCATGCATGAGAAAAAGACGGCCGTTGCGGTTGAGCAAATTCCCTGGGGCAAATCTCCTTCCGGGCTGAACACGACGCTGCTGCTGAGCTGGGGCATTTGCATTGGGGGCTGTGGCATTCTTCTTGTTGGGGCACTCGTTGGAGTAGTGACCCTTATTTCTACAGTCATAACAAGTTACATGCGACTTGTCCTTTGCGTCAACAGGCACAACATTGCTTCCAGTCCTCGGGGCAGTGTTGGTGTTGGCGGTAGTATTGTTGTTAAACTTGGGTGGGGCACGGTTGAAATTGCTAGAGTTGCCGGGGTTGTTGTGATTTCCTCCGGGTCTAGGGTTTCCACGATTGGGATAGGTCGGACGGTTCATCGGGGGTATGTTGGTTCTCGGGGCAAATCCTGGGGATGGGTTAGGGCGATACTTTGGGGTCTGATGGGTTCCTGGCCGATGCATCATGCGACGCTTGCGGTTCTCATTGGCTTGGTTGATCTTTCCTTCCATCTGGATGGTAGAGTCGACAAGGGCTTCAATATCAGCAAAGGGGATATTGACTAACACAGTCTGCATCTCATCATGCAGACCATTCAGGAATCTTTCTTTCTTCTTGCCTTCCGTGTCGTTCTCATCCGGGGCATACCTAGCTAATGACAAAAATTTGTCACGGTATTCTACCATAGTCATCCTTCCTTGCTTCAGTTCTCTGAACTAATCTCTCATTCTCTTGATTAAACCCGGTGGCACATGGGTTCTGCTGAACTTGACCTTGAATTCCTCCCAGGTCATCATCTGTCCTCCGGTCATTGCACGAACACTGTTCCACCATGATCTTCCATCTCTGGCTAGATAGTGGGTGGCGAACAGAACTTTCTCGTTGGCTTCCACTCCGGCGACTTCTAGGTTATTTTCCATGGTTTGTAGCCAATCGTCGGCATCTAGGGGCTCTTCTGACTTAGTGAAAACATGCAGGTTGGTATTCTGGAAATTCTTGAGCTTAGATCCATGGTTGTCCTAATTTCCTTGGCCTTGGTTGTTGTGGGCCAGCTGGGCTATCTGCTGAAGGGTGGCTAGGTTGGCTTGGCGTTCGACTCTTTCAGCTTTGCGGTCAGAAGCCAATATTTGCAGGATCTGCAACATCGGGTCCGGGGATGAACCACTCCCTCTACGTGGCATTTGAAGATTGAATTAGATCATGAGAAAAGGGGGAAATTTCTAAGGTTCTGGGACTTTGAAAAGTTTTTAAAGTTTGACTCAGATTTTCTAGCAACTTGCTTTTCATTCATTCATTCACATGATACAAACACACACCACAAAACAAGAAAAATAGATGGTTTTAAGAACCATTCTGGAAACTACAATACAGTGGGACCGAATACTACTCACTACGCTAGTGCTCAAGTGCTACTACTCCTCGGAGTTGGTGTAGTCGTCATCCTCATCATCATCGATGAAGGCGAAATCATCCTCATCGGTGAAGAAGTCCATAGCCTGATCCTTTAGAAAATCATCATCATCGCTGAGATAGGAGTAAGGGTCTCCACGAAGATCCTCTCCGGCATTGTCCCTTTCTTTCAACTACATGTCTCTCTCGTGGATGGTCTCCTCCAAAGCAGAGATACGGTGGCGAAGACGGACAATGATGCGCTCCTTCTTGTCGATCTGACGGCGGCGAGACTTGCAATCCTTTGCTAGCATGGCGATGGTCTGATCCTTTGTCTTGATGATGGCGGACTTGTGGTTGGAGTAGTCACTGCAATTGTCCAATTCCTGCTGACGATCGTACATCATGAAGCTAAGGTGGTCCAATTGAGTCTTCAGCTCGGGGTAGTATGGGGCTTCTAGTGTTTGTCCATTTGCATCACGCCTTGGGCAAAACTCAAAGCGGGTACCCTTGATCTGGTTGATACTCTGCCCACACAGACGGGCAAGAGCTTCCTGCATGGCCCTGGCAAGTCCACCGAGCCAGTTGTTCTCTCTTAAGGTAAACTGAATTCCCTCAGTAGTGGGAGGTTCAATCTTTCCTCGGAGACTTGCAACAATTAGCCACTGCATATCTTCTCCTCCTTGATCATTGAGCTAAGCTTCGAAGAACTCGGGGTGCAGACGCTCTAGAAGTTCCGAAAGCTGGTCCAAATCCCTCTCAAAGATAAGGTCACCTCCATTCCCCAACTGATAAAACTTGCTGCACTTCACGTCCATCTATAAGAATATAGGATGAGTAAGTTAGTAGAGTGATCAAGTGTGTCAAATTTTATGTATTTTGCAAGAGTTTTTGAGGAACATGAATTTTCATGAAAGAATCAAGGTGATAAGAATGGGAATAAGTTTTTGTAAATATTTGTTTCTTTTGGTTTTGTAACTAAGTTTTTGATTCAAACGTCCAGTCTAACTAGGGTCTCCTATGGTCAGGATGGCTCTGATACCAACTTGTCAACACCCGGATTTTTAATCCCAGATGCTTGTTATGCCATACATCGCAATCCCAGGATTACCATTTTTGCGAGACATAACAGAATTGGATACCACAGTACATCATCCATTACAAACCATACATAAGGTCTTACACAAATAAGGATATCATGATCCAGTTCTTAATACAACTCAAGCAGCGGAAATACATAATAAAAAAAGTAGCGTAGGCGAAGCTCCATCTTCGGGGTCACAGGCAATGCTGATGATGGGAGATGATCCTAGTTGTCGTAACCTTCCTGGGGTCCATCATCCTGGTACTCCTCTTCATAGTCTGGCCACGGGAATAGCCAGGGACAAAGCCATGAGTACTCTTTAAGTACTCACAAACTAATACTAACAGGTGAAGGGGTTTTTTGTAATAGGACACTAAGCTCTAGGGTTGTTTTGCAAAAAGCCAGATTTACCTCTACTAAAATTCAGAAGCAAGAGAAGCTAGTCACAATTTTATAACACCTAAAAGGGGGACTTGTATCTCATGCCACAACTCTGTTGTGGTCAAGTCAAATTCTCAATTCATTTCACAAGTCATTTTGAAAACATCTGACGGGGGAACAGTATGGCCACTCCAACTGTCCATAACCGCGGACGCGGATATTCGAATAGTTTGACACTATGCAGAGATTGTACACTTTCACCACAACATTCGATACATCCGTCAGGAACAAATCCTGAATTCACCATACTCAGTATGCGGATAATCAATCCTAACCTTTCAATTACACGCCCTAGTATAGGCACCTCTCCTGTGAGTTTGGCCTCCCAACCATGACCAACTGTCATCTTGGGTACTGCACAGGTGGACAATCTTCACAAGGTAGCCTCAGCTCAGACCTTGGCCGTGAAGGAACCAATACTAAGGTATATAAGTTTCCAGTCAAGCCCTACCCAATCTTCGGGTATTGTGGTTGTACGGTAAAATTGGAATGGTACCGCATCCAGACAACCATCAGTTTTATAAAGGGCTAAGGCTCATGCCTCAACATTTTCATCACCAAAATCATCTGGTGTTCGGAAACACATGTCAAAACATCTCAGTAGAATGATCCATCATTCTAAGGTTTTCATAACCATTTTCCACCAAGTATTCCCATCTAAATTTGATCAAGTTTTATGCTTAGCACTAGCATCTACAAGTGGGGGTGAGTACTAATGAGGGGTGATAAACAAGGGGAGTTTCAACAAGTGGGGGTGAGTACTAATGAGGGGTGATAAACAAGGGGAGTTTCAACTAAGTACCACCTAATGCCTTAGGATGACATCAAGATTATCTAGCTTAGGCCAACTTTTATGCTCTTTATGCAACCTTCAAGTAAAACTCTAGAATCTACAAGTCACTTAAGTAAACTCTAAAAGAAAGCTTTGATAAAAAAAAGTAGAAAGCTTGCAAGTAAAACTAGGATTGGTTTATCAAGTGGGTATAACCACATATGCTTAAGGCATATAGTTGGTATGGTAACAAGTAAGTATTTGTTTGCATCAGTGGAGTATCTTGCAAGTATTAGCTTGCACATTCAACTAGTAGTATTAGGCTTGCAAGTATTGGCTTGCACAGTATCAGTATAATCTTGCCTTGTGCAAAGCAGTGGTTGAAGTTCTCCTTGGCTTCTTCCTCGTAGTATCCTCCTTCCTCCTCGTATCCTTTGTCGATACTAGTGTCTATGAATAAATACGAGGTACACAATCACCAAACAATACTTAACTACTTGCAATCATCACACAAAGGGGTTCTATAGATGATCTAGCATCATCACTAACATTACAAGACTAAAGCATTTGTCTTATTGATTTTATTTTTAGAAAAGTATTTTCTACTCATTGGAAAACTACTTAAGACTTAATATTCCCCAACCAAACATGGGATCATGTTGACACATGTCATCACCACATATTTTAGTCCATGGGAATGTGATTTAAAGTGGTGTCACAATTTAATAAGGTTTTACCCTTTTATTTTAATTAAATAAAGTGACTAGAAATGCCTATGTGGCATTCTTTTATTACTTGAACATTATTTCTGTAAGTAAACCCATATATTTTTATATATTCTGAAAGGTATGGTTAAATGTGATTTTTGAGAGTTGAAATCAACTCAAAATCTATTATGGTTTAAATTTCAAAAATGTTTGAATGCAGAAAAACTTCTGCCTTGTTATTTTTACCAAGGGTGATCTACATATCCAAATGATTTGAATCCAACGGGCTTGGATTAAGAATTTCAAGACCTTTCTAACAAAATTGGTTTCATTCAATTTGGTTCACTGAGTCGAGCTGGGTTGATTTTTGAAACTAGGTATAGATATGTGTTTGAATGAAAATGGAAAAATCCAAATTCAAACGAGTGGGCTGCGCGGGAAAGGTTAACGGGCCGTCCTGCTATGCACATCGCTTACGTGGGCTGGTTAAGTTGTTGTACCCACGCGCCAGTGAGATAGGGGGTGCCAAGCGCTACGGGGCAGCGTGGTGCGTTGGATTAGAAGTAAGATCAACGGCTCAGGGTCGTCGTCGACGATGAACTAGTCACCGGCGAGCTCAAACCCTAGCGGCTTAGTGGGGGTCGCGGGAGGCTCAGTGGGGCTCAGGCGAGGGTCGGCGAGGCGGGCGAACGACAAAGTCGACGATGGCGAACCTCCTGGTACCGGCAGCTTCTCCTGGGATGGCTCCAATCGCTGGCTCCCTTCTTCTCCAGCAGCGGCGGGCTCCGGTGAAATTTCGGCGATGCGCTGCTCGCCTTGCTCCGGGAACAGGGTGGAACGATCAGTGAGGAGAGGGGAGTAGAATGGTGTGAAGAGTTTGAGCTGGGGTTACATCTATTTATAGTCTCGACGACGAGACCGAACGGGATGGGCAGGCGACGGTGGCGACATGGCTACGGGCTGCTAGAGGCATGGCCGACGGTGGCGATCGATCGGTGGTCTCCTGGCGATGCTCTATGGCTTTAATGCCCGTGTAGGGGCGGTGGTAAACGTTCTGGAACGTGCGGTGCTCTGCGCGGCAGAGGCGGCGTCTTCGACGGCGAGCGGTGGCTGTGAGGCATGGGGCGGCGAACAGGGATGTCTGACGGTCTCCTGTGACGGTGGTGATCGCGTATGCACGCGGCGAGGACGGCGCGCGGTCTGTGGGTGTGTGTTGAGGGTGTAGCTCTAGCGCGCTCTCGGCATGCGCTCAGAGAAGCTTGGCATGGCCTCGGCGTGTGGTCCAGTGGCTGGCAGGGTTTGAGCGCTGGACAGGGGGTGGCGGTGGACGGTGGGTTGCCTGCTGGACATGGTGCTTAGGCTTAGTGTTTGCTCTGGCTATCTAGCCATGGTCGGCTGGCAAGGGGGTGCTCGGGTTGGCATGGTATGGTGCAAAGGGTAGGGGCTAGGGGTGGTCAAAGCACTGGTTGGCACTTGGGGAGACAAGGATGATCAATGGTGAACATTGCTTAGCCAAATTACTGCTCAAAACAGTGAAGTTTGGCCAGATTGATTTGTTGCCTCCAAGTGTTTGATGAAATGGCCAGAACTCAAGTTTTGGATTTTGAAAAAAAAATGGTGGGTGTGCTATGCAGGTGCTGGTGAGTCTGTGGATGATTGGGTTTTGAAAGTTGAGCTTGTTTGAGTGGTTTTTGAAAACGTGGGATCTTCCCATATGATATACATTCAATTTTCAACTGTCATTTAAACTATGCATTCAAATGTTTCTGGATGATCACAAGGTGGGCCTTGGTACTTTGTTATGAGTACTATCAAGGGGTGTAAAGATCCAAACAATTTTATGTTAAGTTTTGAAAGTTAGAGACAACCAAAGTAGGCATGGGAGTTAAATTGGCCAAAGTGACCATTCGCTTATTTTGTTTGTTTTGATTTATTTGTCTTTGGGAAAAGTGTGGGGATTGTTTAGATGATGTTTATTTCACCTAAGAATCCTTTTACAAGCAAAGAAACACACAAGCAAGGTGATTCAAAAGAATCCAAATTGGAATGCATACACACATGCATGCTTTCATGTTTTTAATTTGAAATTTTTTTGTTAACCCTAAATTTGATGATTAGAGTTTGCTGATCCAAGTTTAATATTTTTGGGATGTTACAAAGATCATAGAGAACTTTAACCTAATTGTAAAACTTGGTAGATCAACGTGTGTTTAAGGATGCTTCCTCATGGGTACGAGGGGGTGATCCTAGTTAGGGTTCAGATGATGATTTGGTGGATATCAAAAGATGATGATCAATACTTTGGAGATGTCCCTCTCTTATCCCCTTTTAAAATACTCTGATTAGACGAGCTTCTTCTCTCTCTTGTTTTATAAACAAAAGTGTCTTTATGCAAAACAACTCCACCAACCATAAGTCTTACGGAGTACATCCTGTACTCACCCTTGATTTTTTGATACTTTTGGCAGAGTAAGTGTTCCCTCAAGATTAGTTTGGTACTACATCGACATCGACTAGTAGCTTGGGGTTCCCGGCCGGCAGCCTGGAATCTATGGGCTGAGACGTCATCGTTATGCTTTAGGCCTCTTAGGCCATTTTTTAAGTTTGCTATACTTAATAGCATAATTTTGCTTCCGTTGTTTGATGTTTGTGGTCAATGACCTCTGCTTGTAATAATTTGGTTCTCTGCTCAGTTATGAGCTTGCTGTAATATTTTTTTTGTGTCATAGGGTCACTGATGTGTTACCAATTCTTCACTGGATATTCTCGAGCTCAAGTTTAAGCTTATTTTAGACGGAGGTCTAGAATTTGTTTAGCCCTGATCCCGGGGGTCTCACAGGTTTTTGTATCAGAGCAGTACCGACCGTAGGAAAACCTTGCTATTGGTCGATGTTGATTCTAGTGTTTGTGAAAACTATTTTAAAGCTGAAAGTATTTGCGAAAACTCTAGTATGCTTCTTTTTCTCCTTATCTAGTTTCACTCTAACTCTGGGTTATCTTATCTGGTGTTGATTTTTGAAAAGTTTTGATACCTCTTCTAATCTTTCAAAGCTTAGGTGCCTTCTTGACATGTCGTTTCAAAGCCAGTGGACCTAGTGTTTATCTCTCTAGAGTTGTGTGTGTTGTGAATTCCTTGTTCCCTTTGCTCTGCTTGGTATGAGAGATTCCTTTCCAACATGACCTCTCTATATTATGGATCCTACAATATAATAATCCACAGTGTTCTGTCTTAGGCTTCGAGGTTTATTTTCACCTCGTGTGCCTCCTTTTCGTTTGTTGGGTACTTCGGAAGTTGTTTCTTCTTTTGGAAGCTACCTTGTGATTATTATCTTGAAGTGTATGTTGTGTCACTCAAGTAGTAGTTACTCCTTTCTTTAGGTTTTAACCCTCGGACTTGAACCGAAGATCCCCGATTGTGCTGGATTCTGGTGTATTTAATCTTGTACATGAAGCTGATCTTTAACCCAAGATCCTTACTTTGACCCCTGTCATTAATGTTCACACATTACCTCAGGATGGCTGGTACTACAATCCTAGTCTTCAAACTTGTGGTCTTTGCCGCGATTGAATTGTGACAATTAAAGGATTCCCCTACCACATGCTATGGCAGATGTTCTTTAATGGAACCAAATTGATCACGACAAGAGTACTCCTCGAGATTCTTGCATCTATACTCGTGACTCTGCCACACGTTACCTCTTCTCTGCATTGGTTTTCGGAAGGTTGTTGACTTATGCATCCACATCTCGAGATTCTACCCTGAGCATGTTCTTCTTTCCCCTTGTTGTTTTCTGACCTTTGTCTACCAGTTGGTAGCCAAGTAGTAAACATGCATCGGTGTCTTCCGATGCAAGATACTCTTGTGGTCCGTCAAGACAAACCATTTCGAAATGTCAGTAGAAACAAGCTTCAGTACCTCGTCATATCTAGGACCAGGTCAAAGTGTTGTAATCCACAGATTAAGAATCAGTGATTAGCTTCTATCTGTTCTACCTTAAAGTATCACACTCTTTAATACTAATAGGTCATGCCGAGTTTCATGACCCCTTAATGAGGTGATGCTTGTACACATCTTTATCCACCCTTCCTCGAGCTTTCGTGCTCATGAGTGATGCGTGTGCATAATAATGTGGTCATTTGAGATTCTTAGCAATTATTATTGTTTTGAACTCTAAGGACATTTGAGTCATTCTTAGTATTATTGGTTAACCCTTTCACTAAGCAAAGGATGATTATGTTACCAAGTCCACTATTCTGGTGCACTCTCTTTGGTCAAAGAGTTAGGCTTGTGCCGAAACTCTAAGACTAAGTCTGCTTGCCTTACAAAGCAAGTTTCCACTCGAACTAAGTGACATATCGGTGGTTCGTGATATTCTAGATGTCTTTCTAGAAGTATCGCCATGTTGCCACATGACCGTGATGTCAAGTTTTTGAGCAAGCAAGTTCTCTGGACTGCTCTTTTCTCCAAGAATCCGTACTGGATACCACTGAACTAGTCGGTTGAGCTTAAACAACAACTTGGAGAGTTGTAAGACAAAAGTTTATCTAACTTAGTTAATTTTAAAGAGATGTCTAGTTTTGTTCGTGCTGAAGAAAGATAGTATTTTCTTTGTGGATATGTTATCTTCCCCATATTTGATTTGATTTGGGCTATCGTCAAATCAAGCTTAGTTCTAAGGACTATATTGATGGTGTTGCTACCTAAGATATTTCACCTGAGTACATCTTCATGTCCTTTGATCTGACCAGTATTCTTGCCTTGTACACGCAACATATGAGTCCATCTTAATGGATTGTATTGATAAGTTTGTTGTTGAGCTCATCAATGGCATCCTTATCTTCTCCATGCTAGACAAGATTCATATGGAACAATTGGCATCAATATTGGAGACTTTTGAGAACCATCCTCGAGTCATCTTGAAGTATGTGTTCTGGATGTTAGAAGTAACCTTCTCCGATTCATGTGCAAATGTTGAAAGATGTTGCCATGGATTTGAGCAGAGTTATCTCCGTTCCTTAAGGATACGCGTGTGTTTTATTGTTAGAACCTCATACGTATGCAGTTGTCTCTTGACAAGTTGCTAAATACATGGATCTAGCAATCTAGCTCATCTTTTGGAGCTTAACAATGCAGTCCATATCTCGATAATCTAGTAACTTTACCTTCATGGTAAATGTTGCAAACTTTCTATTCGGACATGTTGAGTCTGAAATATCATTTCACCTAACCAAAGTTGAACCTCAAGCAGCAATGATGGTTGGTGTTCTTCAAGGTTTTGACATAGGTCTCTTTGTAAATCCGGTAAGATTGATGTAATGGTTGACACACTTAGCCAGAAAGACCTATTGTCATATTCTCTTGATTTAGCACTAACAACCACTCTTCATGAGGCTTCTTCTATAATTCATTATAGGAGTTGTGCTTATGGTTTCCTTTGTCTCTGAAGTCCGACCTCTACTGGATGTTTGAATTCTCGAACATCAAGGAGAACATTTAAAGTAGTGTTGCTAAATGTCTCTTGGTCGATCCTCCAGACCATTTTGTGTTGGCTATCATTTTGTTGTGTCAACTAATTGAAGTCTGAGAATGAAGTTTCTTTCTTCTCGTGTCATCAGGAATATTCTTAACTATTCATTTGGTGGTGTAAAGTGATATCATGATCTTTGTCAAAGATTCCGACAAGCCTGGATGAATAAAGAGTTTCCTTCGTTTTCTCAACCATGTTCTAAGAGCGACTATGATTTTGGTAATCAGAAGTTTCCCTTGTTACATGTTCTTTGTGACTCCTATGAGTCCTCTCCACCAAAACACCTTTCTGTCTTGGCCTTCTATTGAATGAAAAAGTGTCTCTTCTGTTTCAAAAGTAGTTCAACAGCTTGGTTTTGTTAATCCATATCTCTGCAACCTGAAATCTTTACTTAAGCCATTTAGTAGAGGTTCATCTTTCGAAGTCTGTGGTCATGATCTTTCTGTCGGAATCCTTCCTTCTCAGAAGCTTAAACTCTTCTGTAAGATCCATGGTCTCAATCCTTATGAAGACCATCTATCTAACAACATGAAACCTTCTCCTCTGGTACCCTCTGTTACCTTGATGTGTTTCATGTTTGTCATCTCAGAGTTGTTTCTAAAAACTCCATCCATGAGTTGACCATAAGATACTCTGTGTGTTGTTTAGTGTGTTTCCCTCTTATATTTAGAGTGGCCTTGTTTCTTTCTCTCTCTGTCTCTCTTCCTACCTTTGGAATATCGGGTCAATATTCTCATAAGGGGATAGAGCTGTAACACCCCAGTTTTAGCTAATTAATATTTATGGTTGATTGTGCAGAGCATGAGCATCATTCCTTAAAATGCATGCATTGAAGAAATAAAACAAAACCCTAAACCCTAGTTTTCCCTATCTCTCTAAAAGCATTCAAAAGTGTTTTGAATTTTGAAAATACAAAAGTTGAGGAGCCCAAATTGAATACAAGGGCTCTGCAATATTTATATAATTTGTAAACCCTCTACTATTTTTGAGATATATAAAAATATTTTACAAATGAAAATACCAAAGAGAAATACAAAACAGAAAAGGAAAAAGGATTTGGAAAGAAAAATAGCAGGCAGAACCCTAACAAGGCCAGCCCAGACCTCTCCTCCCTTTCCCTGCCGCTTAGTGCGCCCGCAGCCGGCCCAACCGTAGCCCAGCTCGGCCCAGGCCCGGATACCCCTTCGACCTCCCTATATGTCGTCTTACTCCCCCGCGTCAAGCAGCTCTGTGGCGCCGCCGCTGCCGTCCGTCGGCGTCGTGATGCTCGCCACTGCCCGCCGTCTTCTAGAGAAGGATAAGAACCGCCCCAGGACGTCTCCCTTCCATACCTATCCTCTCTCCCTCACAGACGACCTCCCTCTCTCGATTTCTCCTCTGGACGAACCCTAGCCGTCACAGGTGCTTTTTGTTGCCGTCATCTCCGGCCACCCCGAGCCTCGCCGAGCAGCCCACGAGCTCCGCCTCGCCGTCTTGATCAACCTCGCCAAAGGAATCCACTAGGGGTGCTCTTAATCGGCCGCATCGAAGCCTTCCTTCCCGATCCCGACGCTGCTTGTCGTCACCATTACCGGTGCTCTCGACCTCGTCCGGCCTCATCGTCACACCCTTGAGCACCGTGGTGAGCCAGTGGTCCTGCTAGACGTCCCCTTCTTCCCTCTCTCGCTCTATAGCCGTCGGTCTCCGTTGAACCGTGATCACCACCATCGACACTCGTCGCAGACGTCGCTCCGGTGACCAAATCCGGGCGGCGCCGCCTCTATCGTGCTCGCCTCGCTTTGCTGTTTCAAACGCGCTTAGCCTCGTCATCCCACACGCCATCCTCCGCCGTCGCCGGTGACCACCTGATGGTGGCCGTTGTGTTGACGTCACCGTTATGTCACGCTAATGCTGCAGCGGACCTCGCTGACTGTTGACCGCCCGCGTGGCAGCTGAGGTGGCCTCGGGCCCCTCTGTCAGCCACCGTGGGTAGCCTCTGCCTCGGTGTAAAATAACCCCGACCTTGTGATGACATCAGTGTGATGCAATAAATCAATTTAAATGGCTTTAATAATTTCTAGAAATTGTTATAATCTTGTAAAATCAATAACTTATTATCTATAAATCAGAAAAATACAAATAATATATCAAAATGTTTAGAAAATGGGAACTACCTATTTAAGCTATAATCATGCATTGTTCAACAACTTTCAAGACAAGTTTAATTAGAAGAACTTAGTAACCCCTCTCATATACGTCCGGAGTTTCCCCGAGTTAGGGTTTTCACCCCTCGGAACCCCGTTTAAATTGTCAAGCATGCCTTAGGGTTACATTTCGATACAATTTAACTTGTCATGTCATCATCCTTGTTTGAGCATTGCATCGATGCCATGTGTTGATTATTTCCCCTTTATTTTCGGTGTTTGCTTCTTTCTCGGTAGAATACGAGATCAAGATCGAGATCGAATACTAAGATCAAGACCATCGAAGATCGATTAACAATACTTGACCAACTATGATCAAGTCAAGTACAAGGCTCCCGAAGATCTGCTTATTGGTTATCAACTGGCAAAGGCAAGCATATCCCCACCATGATATAATCCTATGTTTTCGAAAGCATTTCAATTCCTGCCATGATGCATACGATTATACTGTGGTCTTTTATCGATAGATAGAGTGTCCTATCTATTGCATTATTCCTTTGAGCTTATATTACCTGATCCACTGCTTCTAGCATAACTAGGTTTGGCTTGTGTGCACTGCTAGAGTTTATATATGTGTGTGCTTAGCCATGCATAGCTGTTGAGTCTGGTTCATCCAGATGATGTATCAGATGTAGAGAATCTAGTAAGACAGGAGAACGTGATAAGATGAGATCAGAGGTGATATGAGATTAAACATGCTAAGGCTTGTATGGGAGGCCACGGTGGGATGTGGTTTTTCTAGTCCCATGCTCGCCACCACTAGGAACCGAGACGAGCGTACAGCCACACGGAGCTTGGGAACCCCTCGCCTGATTAACTTGCCTAGTAGATTCCATGAGTCACATAGTTCGGGCATTCCATTCGACATACGCATTGAAAACATTTTCGAAATAAGGAGGTGAAGAAGGTGCATTCATAATAGGTAGGGAAGCATCGACCGGGTTGCTTGGGGTCGATGGAGCCCCTGGTAAACCAACCTCGCCTCATATCTTTAAGTACCGGCTTCGGTATTTGACCTGTTACGGTGGAACCATACTTATTGCGTGACTCATGGTCTCGACGAAAGCAAGGTAAAGGTCGTGGCCAACCACCCTCTGTTGGCCTTCCAAGGAAGAGGGCTAATGATCTGGCATTAAGATTCGGTTGGTACGTGTGGGTAAAGTTGTACACCCATGAAGGATTAAATCTTTTCAAAAATACGTGTTCACGGTTATGAACACTTGGTGACCAGATTCTAAGATCATAGAGAACTTTAACCTAATCGTAAAACTTGGTAGATCAACGTGTGTTTAAGGATGCTTCCTCATGGGTACGAGGGGGTGATCCTAGTTAGGGTTCAGATGATGATTTGGTGGATATCAAAAGATGATGATCAATACTTTGGAGATGTCGCTCTCTTATCCCCTTTTAAAATACTCTGATTAGACGAGCTTCTTCTCTCTCTTGTTTTATAAACAAAAGTGTCTTTATGCAAAACAACTCCACCAACCATAAGTCTTGCGGAGTACATCCTGTACTCACCCTTTCTTTGTTGATACTTTTGGCAGAGTAAGTGTTCCCTCAAGATTAGTTTGGTACTACATCGACATCGACGAGTAGCTTGGGGTTCCCGGCTAGCAGCCTGGAATCTATGGGCTGGGACGTCATCGTTATGCTTCAGGCCTCTTAGGCCATTTGTTAAGTTTGCTATACTTAATAGCATAATTTTCCTTCCATTGTTTGATGTTTGTGGTCAGTGACCTTTGCTTGTAATAATTTGGTTCTCTGCTCAGTTATGACCTAGACAGGGGGTACCATTGCTGGAGATGGGCAAGCAAAGAGAAAAGAGAGTCGGAAGCCCGGCATGGGAAAATCCGCGCAATCACCATCTTATTTCTAATCTTCCAAAGGGTCCAAGTAATGGCCGTAAACACCAACTAGAAGAGGTGGCGCCTCCTCCCGGTACGGGTTGCCTCGGTTTTAAGGAATTCACCGAGGTCTTGGGCCTGCCAAGTAGGCCTCAGAGCTTCTCGAATAAAGCTCCACAGAAACTGAGCGGCCGGGCACGTGAACATGATGTGGGTGTACGATTCTGGTGTCCCACATAATGGACACAACCCGTTGCCGGGGCTATTGCGTTTTGAAACCTCGGCCCTTGAGGGAAGGCGATCCCATAGCAGCTGCTACAGGAAGATACACACACTCAGGGGGATGGGCGCCTTCCAAAGGTGCGACGTCCAAGGCAGCCCAGGGCCCTGGAAGAGGGTCCTGTAAGCCGAACTAACAGAGAAGGCTTCCGAAGGAGACTGGATCCAAGTCACCTTATCCCTCTCCTCAGAGATCGATAGGGCAAGGAGCCCCGCAGCCTCAGGAAGTCAGCCGCCTCAGCATCACTAAATATCCTCCGGAACGGGATGTTCCATTGTCCTTCATGAGCAGCCTCGGCAACCAACATCATGGGAGCTACACAGATGGCAAACAGCGCAGGAACTGCCTGATGGAGAGGGATCCCCGGAAGCCAGGGATCCATCCAAAATAGGACCCCCTGACCGTTACCCACCACGAACAGAGAGCCCCGGCGGATGAAGTGCTTAATGTCCTGTAGTGCTCGCCAAAACTGGGACCCTTTCCAGCGTTCACATGCCATCAGGGGCCGGCCTCTGAGGTACTTGGCCTTAATGAGTTGGAGCCAAAGTCCTCCTTCATCTTGGAGAATACGCCACGTCCACTTGAGTAATAAGGCCACGTTGAAGCAGCGAGAGTCAAGGATTGTTAAACCCCCAAGGATTTTGGGGTACAGATATCTGCCCATTTCACCTCACCATATGGTACTTCTGGTGCCCGTCTCTGGCCACCCAAAAGAACCTAGATAACTCGTTGCCGAAGTCAGCATGGGTTCCTTCAGGGAGCAAGTATAGGCCCATCTGATACATAGTGAGACTGGACAGGCAAGAGCCCCCAAGACCAAATTACTTATGTTTATCTATATGGTTCTCCTAAAAACGAGCTGGGGTCTAGAACGTATTGTGCTTGCACTTTGTGTAGAAAACTAACAAACCAATTGAAAGAAAATGACTGAGGGAAGAGATCACAAAGAGACTGACTCAAGAGATCAAAATTAGACAAAGAAATCATGATACGACATGAGACGAAGGCTCTACATATTTCAGTATTTTCTTGCCATGTTGTTGTACTGATATTTCTTTCCTAAATCCTATTTAATCTCTCAAATCAAACATGGTATGATAATAAGGTAAAAGATTAGTGGGAATTATGATCATGATTTTCCTTTCCCCTACCCACTCGAATTCCACAACCCTCGCAAACAAGGGTCTTAACCATGCATACTTCTTAAATTCCCATTCCGTCGACCTCATTCCCTCCAACCCAACGTGATGTATAGTACTAGAATTTCAGCCAACATGGAAAGATGTCATAAACTCATAACTAAAGCATTTGACAGAATAACAGTCCTTTTCTTGAACAATTATCAAAAATATTTTAACATCAAACTGAGACAGGGCGTGGAAGAAGGTTTTTGTATTCCCATGTGGAATCTTCATGCTAATGACAAATAATATCCATGTAGACAATTGAGGAAAACATTTCATTACACGTGCTCAAGTACCAAGACAAAAAAGGCAAACACAACATCGATTAAATTGTATGAGTAGATATTAGTTGTTTTTTGCGGGGATAGAATAGATACTAGTTGACAAAAGATAATTCGGTTGGGTCCACATTATTTCTTTAGGCAAATATAGTCGAAGCCATGTAAAAATACTGTACAATCTAAGTAAGATGAAATCTTAATGTGTTTGCGATACTTTGTGTGTCTCTTTTAATCCACATAAATTTTACCTGCATTATATGTGTTGTGGTAAGAAATGGAGAATCCATAGCAACGCAAGGCATAGCTAGTGACGGGATTAAACAACAACTGTATACCAACTAAGTTGAACACATCCACTAGTTTAAAATTTGCTATTTACGATCTTCAAATTTGTTGACAATTGAGCACAAAAAACATGTGTGAAGACCCTACATATCATAAAAGAAAATGTCCGCAAAAGATCTGCCCTTAAACTGTCAGCGACGTAGAGGCGCATCCTCCGTCCACGAGTAGCCTGGTTCATGGTGTGTGAAGCCATTTTCAGAGAAAATTATAAAAACTCACCACAATTAGGGTTAGGGTTTCAAAAGACCATCAAAAACTTTAAAATTTTCAGAAAGCACCGGATTTAGGGCATGAAGTTGCAGATAGCACTGATCTGGCTTTGACGCTGCTCTAATGATAAATCTTACTGGTGGGGTCCAAACGTCAGGCCGACGTGATACATCTGGACGGACGGGCGTGGATGGTCGTTAATGATGAAAATTACAAAAAAAACCACCATAATTGAGGCTAGAGTTTCAAAAGACCATCAAAAAATTATTTTTTTTAAAAAGCACCAAATTTGGAGCAAGAGGTTGTAGATAGCACCAATATGGCTTTGGGTTCACGTGCAAGGCTGGGTTTGGGGTTCTCACGGGTGGTGGTCAATATCCACATGTGAGTGACACATTATCTATAGATGGTCTCAGAATATTTGCATGTGATCAGGCTTAAGCTTATAGATAATTCTAGAGAAGCATTTTCCATATGCTACGTGTCATTGCCCGTACCACTCTCCATAAACTACCTATACTAGTGGATACCTAGGGCTGCACGAAATTAAGCGCGCACGGCCCAATCAGCTAGCAGGACGAGAGGGAGAAAAAGCATAAACTATGCACACGATGATAGATGCAATGCAACGTGGCAGGAGAGTACGTGAAAGTCGACCCAAACTGTCAACGTCTATGCTGCCTCGACGTCGATGTTATGTAACGGTGATGGGCCAGGTGTCTCCGTTTCCACGACGAAGTTGAGCCGACGCGCCGAAATGGGAAAATGGTCACAAGCTAGCAAGGCAGGTCAGGGACGGACGACGCTGATGGGGATAGTGGTACTAGAGTAACCAAAAAGCTAGATAGCAAGAACATGCGATATCTGCGTGTGCTTGCTTTCGATTCGACACCACTACCACTAGCTAGGTAAGCCATTTTCCAATTGATGTATCTTGGCACGTTTTCATAAAAGCTATTAAAACTAAAGAAATAACTATCTCAATAGGTGTACTATTTTTATAAATAGAGCACTAAGAGACTCCAATTATAAAATGTCTAAGTGCTCGTTGTTTGCCCTCTAACTCGTGATTGGACTTTTATGTAGTCATGTTGGGCGATATGATTGTATGAAGGGTCGTTTTTCTTGATCAAAAATGCCATATTAATAAGAAACAAATTAGAGAAGGCACATGCAAGGCAAAGAAGATTGTGTAATTAAGCAAAACCTTACAACAGAAAAAAACCCAGTCTCTGAATCAGGCGACAGAGGAGCGCATTGTGTGCCAGTCTTTTATTTGAGAGTTAACACTTTAGTATCACGTGAAGATAAAATAATGTTCAGTAGAAAGCAAGGTTTACCACTGTCATTTCCTAATACAATACGTGCGCGATGCATATATGTCGGGTACTTTACCTCGTCGGTCTCTGTCTCTAATTTAATTCTATAAAATTGCCCTTTTATCTTTACGAGATCCGGATGCCAACCTAGCTAGCTACTACATGGCCGAAGGGCTTGATACGTCCAAAACGTATCTACTTTTCCGAATACTTTTTCTATTGTTTCTCCTCTAAACTTGTGTGAATTGGATTACATTGTGTCTAGTTTTTGTGTAAAAATTAACTATCAGGAACCAAAAATCCTATTTCACCAGAAGACTCACGGAGCCAGAAGACAAGGCGGAGATGGGCCACGAGGGGCCCACACCGCCCTGTCGCGTGGGCCAGGCCTGGCCGCGCCTGGGAGGGGTGTGGCCGCCTCGGGCACCCCCTCGGCCTCCCTCTTCGCCTATAAGTTGCTTTCTGACCTAAAAACTCAGGGGGGTCGATGTTTTTTCAGAAAGAGTTCCGCTGCGCCACCACCACCAAAAACCGCGATTCGGAACCAGAAACTCCGTTATGGCATCCTCCCGAAACGGGGAATTTGGAGAGGATCATCGCCATCATCATCACCAACGCCTCTCCATCAACCATCCATGTTTCCCCCATCCATGAGTGAGTAATCCCCCGCTGTAGGCTATGGGGATGGTAGGGATTGGATGAGTTCTATCATGTAATCGAATAAGATTGTTAGGGCATGGTGTCTAGTATCTCTATTAGTGCTATTTGACTTTGTTGCAACTTGTTGTGATTAATGATTGTCACTAGGCCCGAGTGCCATGATCTCAGATCTGAAATTATTATTGATTCATGATGATAGTATTATTTGTGATCTTACCAACAAGTTGTGTACACATATCATTGTCCGGATCCAAAGGCCCCGAAGTGACAGAAATTGGGACAACCGGAAGGGATGGCTGTGATGTGAGGATCATGTGAGTTCATGGAGTGTTAATGCTTTACTCCGGTGCTCTATTAAAAGGAGTACCTTAATTGCCAGTAGATTCCCTTGAGGCCCTGCTGCAACGGGCTGACAGGACAAAAGATGTTGTGCAAGTTCTCACTGCGAGCATGTATGACTATATATGGAGCACATGTCTATGATTGTTTAGTACTTGGATGCTTTATCTTATTTATCTGCAAATGCCCTAGATCTTGAAGTTACATGTTTAGACTTGTCCATGCAACACCCGTCCATTTATCCCTATGCCTACCGCATTCATACCCTACTGTTTGCTACTACTGTTACTATTGCTCTTGTTTTACTGATGTTGTTACTTTGCTATTGTCATTACAAAACTGTTGCTACTGATAAACTGTTGTGAGCAAAACTATTTCTAGGTGCAGCTGAATTGACAACTCAGTTGTTAAGGCTTATAAGTATTCTTTGTCTCCCCTTGTGTCGAATCAATAAATTGGGTAATACTACCCTCGAAGACTGTTGATATCCCCTATACTTGTGGGTCATCAAAACTATTTTTTGGCGCCGTTGCCGGGGAGCATAGCTTTATTTTTAAGTTTACTTGGATCTATTACTGTTCACTGCTGCTCCTTTCATCATGGGGAAGTCTCGTGATGGAAAGTTTCCTATTTTACCATCCACTACAAGAAGAGGTATATTCCTAAACACCTCTGCTGCTCTTGATTCACCGTCTGTCATAAGTAAGCTTGTTACACCACCACCACATACACATGCTACACACTGCTACTATGTTGAATATAAAATTGCTTCTGATACTCATGATGTTACTTCTACTATGCTTGATGCGAGTGGTTCATTAGGTCCTTTCCTAGATTCTACTATTGCTAGAACTATTTTGGGAAACACTGAAACTCCTAGTGAAGACACTATTACACCTGTTAGATCACCTGAGTCTAGAGAGATATATGATATTAATGATGGTTACATTGAAATGACTGATGAATTTATTGAAGAGTACCAAAACACACATGGTGCTAGTGCTATTAGGAGTCTCATTGAGAGACGTACCATTATTCCTAAACTGCCTTCTAATGCTAAGTTTGCTACTTCTCTCATATATATTAAAGATAAATATTATGACTTCACTCTTGATTTATCCTATATAGACATTGTTGAGAAAGAACCTTTTTGTGGGACTGAAAATGAAAGTGATGTAGCTCATATGAATGAGCTTTCCACTATGAGTGCTTTATTCTCTGATGATTTTAAGATGCGCAAGTACTTTGTTGCAAAGATCTTCCCTTTTTCACTAAAAGGAGAAGCTAAATCTTGGTTTAATAGATTACCTCCTATATTCATTGATAGCCCTGATTGTCTGATTGCTTCTTTATTCCAGAAATATTTTCCTGCTAGTGCTAGACATGCTGCTTTGCAGAAACTTTTTGATTTTAAACAGGGAGAAGAAGAGAAATTGCCTGAGTCATGGACAAGGTTTTGTGTCTTGATTCATGCACATCCTGGATGTCCATTACCTAAAAATGAGCCTTTTGATATTTATTATAATGGAAGAACCTGAGAAGCACTGTAACATCCCAAAAATCATGTTTTCAAAGTTTGCATATCATTCATGCATTCATAATCATTTTAGTATCATTTCTTCAAAACAGAAACTTTGTGATCTATTATTTTATGTAAGCAAGGCAATGGCCTTAATGTTACTCTCTTTTATGAGAATATTTGTTTTGACCAGAAAAGATTTGAGCATAGGATTGATTGATATTTCCAAAGCTTGGACACAATTTTTCAAAACAAAATATGAATTCAAATAATTCATCTGACTATTGTAAACAAATAGTTGAGGCATGGTTTAAATTCTAAAACTCAATGGGCCAAAGTAATTTGAGTGAGCAACATTGTTCTGTAGCCAAGAGGGTGCAAGTTTTACTATACAAAAATTCAGAACAAGTTCGAATTCAAACCCATGTGAAAAACATTTGAAAAAAATTCCTGAAAATCAAATTAGAAATAGAAAAGGGAAAAGAAAAAATAAAAACAGGCGCTACCATTTGTGCCCAGCACCAGAACCGGCCCAGTAAGCCCACCCGGAGCAGCCCCTTCCCTCTCCCTCTTCCACGCGTGCAAACTTACCCCGCTGACACTGACCGGTGGACCCTCGCCAGCTCATCTCCGTCTTCCCCAAATCACGCTCGCGACCACGTCGTCGCCGGCTGTTTCTCCTCCTTCACTTTCGCGCCATAACTCGATTAATTGCTGGCGTTTCCGTGCGTGATCCTCGCCCCGGCTCCGGCTACAAAACACCCTCCCCACCCCGCACATTTCCCCTCACTTCACTCGCTCGCTCCGCCACCAGGCTGCTCGTATTTGAGCTCGAACCACCGCAGTACCGACGACCTTCGGCGGTGAATTCCGGTGAGCTCTCCCTGCCCCTTGCCTTCTAATCTTGCCAGTATGGTCACCGCAACCTTGCGCGTCTTCTAACACCTCTAGTGCATGCTAGGACCATCCAGAGCCTCGTCAACATCGACGAATGTGCATGTCCGACGAAACCATCAACTCCGGCGAGCTCTCCTGGTTAGTACTGACCGCGCCTTGCCCTCTCATTGATACTCGCATGACCAGAATCGCCTTGCGCATCTGATGCATATATCCTTTTGCCCTGGCATGATCTGCACCCTCGCCAACAACGACGAACAGCCGTGCCCGACGCCTTCGCGAACTCCGGTGAGGAATCCATGACGTCTCTGAGCGCCCCTCCGCCAACGAAGACCACCTTGAGCATCAGTGTCGTCACGCGAACTTGGTGAGCTACCCCACTACCCTTCTCGCTACCTGTATCGCCGGCAGCATCACCGTCTGACCGCGCTGCCGCCAGCCACCATCGCAGCGCCGCTGGTTTATGGTTCGTTTGATGTAGGCAGTTAGATCTAGATCGGGCGCGTAGGAATAGATCACTTAAGCGAAGAGGTAAGTTTAGATCTGAGCCGTGCGATGCACTTCTAATCCAATGATCCAGAGAGCCTGATCCGCGTGAACAGGTACCATCCAATCAGTAGCTTCCACGTGGCTAGGGTTTAGATTTAAAATCTGAAATTAGATCTATTAGATGTTCAAACTTGCAAAATTCATAACTTTTGATCCACACGTTCAAATTTTGTAAATTTTATATCATTGGAATCAAGAGAAAGAATTCTATCCAACCATACACTTTGTTTAATAAATTTCATCTGTAAAATTGGTTGTTTTTGCAGAGACATTTGTAAGCTTATTTTGTGTATAAAAATTTATTTGAAAAATATTTTAAAGGCTAAATAAATTTATTTAGTGTATAATTGTTTTGTTTATGACTCAGTACTGTTCCACTTGTCTTGTTTGATTTACAAAAATCATCAGATGGCATTTGCATGCATTCATATATTTTTGCTTGTTTATTTGATATGTGAATTTGGTGCTATCATTTTATGTGTAGATTTTGGTGCTAGTGGTGATTGTGATTGTGAGGATTGTTGCTACTCCCCCAACTACCAAGGCAAGTGGTGCTTCATATTTTTGTCCCAATATTTTGACTATGCATTAGAAATATTTTGTATAGGGCTTGCATGAATATTTTGCTAAGTATCTACATGCTATGCTTGGGAAATCCTAGTAGTTGTAGAATTGTTAGAATTTTCTCTAAGTTAAGATACTTGTTATTGCCATGCTTAGCCTAGCTAGTAGCAACCAAGGGTGGAATATATATATGCTATTGAAAAATATTGCTAAGTCTTTGACTTATGTTTTTGCTTAATAAAACAACTAAGTGAATGAAACACCTGGGTGGAATGATAATTGCTTGGTGGATTTTGGTTGAGTGGTTACACAAGACCCATTTCTATGGTTTACCTTGTGTATCTCACTTGTCGATTGCCACCCAGGAACAAAAGGTTTTGAGAGGCCAAATGTTAAGAATCTTCTAGTGCGGCCACATGGCATTATGGGCTCTTCCTGGACCATATAGGTTGCAATAACATAGCCAAATGGACAGTTGGTGGTAGGGGATTGATAGGTTTGGAGCGCATCCATTTTGGTCTAAGGGAAGGCTTCTGAAAGGTCCTGTCTTGGTGAAAATTAAGTCTTGTGGGGAAAGTGCACCACCTCTGCAAAAGGAAGAAACTAAGTACTTAGCCGTGTCCCCGGTAATGGACAACTTGAGCATCAATACATGGAAGCTATCAAGAATCTCCTCATCCCAATTTCTAAGTTAAAACTTGTGGTTGAACAAGGGTGAAGGTTCACCAATTTATATTGGTGGTTCCTTGGGAGTTTTTGCCAAACAAAAACTTAGTGTTTTCAACTGATAGGTAAAATATATTTTGAGCAAAGCAAGCCTAAGCTACACTTAGCCAAATTCATGTAGTAACTAGATGCTAATATTCTACTAAGGTATCACTTGCCAATACTATTCCAATGTATTGACCAACTGTGGCTGTAACTTGTGATATTGCAGGTTACTCTGATGATGATTAGGGGTTATGAGTCTACACTCAACATGCTTTCCTGTGGCACATGAAGATGAAGACTTCTATTTTTATATTGTTAAGTTAAACTCTTGTACTAGCCTATGGCTATGGAGTTGTAAAAGACTATGTCATCTCTGAAATGATGATGCAATAATGACCTTTGTTTCTGTGTACTTCATCTTAAACTGTGGATGCTAGCAATTGATCCAGGGACTAGCATTGCAATCATAGGGATCTTTACCTTTATAAAGGTGGGATCTTACAGATGGTATCAGAGCACTGTGTTGCCTGTAGGTTTATGACCCTAGGATTGGATTAGAAACCACTAAGGAAAATTTTTCAACAATTTCCACACTTGTATTTTTCTTCTCGTAAACTTTTCTAATCTTCTTTCTCATCTCTATTTGTAGATGAACTCCATCAACAAAGCCGTGAGGAAGGGACCACTCATGACCATGACTTTGGAGTGTGAGACTGAATTTCCCAAGTCCCTCAAGAACCTTATGGTTACCATGGGGATACATGGTGGAGCTGTGTACAAAGGATTCCCCATGATGGATGAAGGAGTAGAGTACTGGTGGGTGCAACTTCAGTTGTACAAAAACAAGGAAGACAACCACAAGGAGTCGGGATTCTGCATGGTCACCAACTCAGAAATGCACACGACATTCTTTGACTCTGCAAGAAATGCAGCTTGGAATGCCATCAAGGAGCTTGGTGATAGACTCAAGTGCAGAATGCTTAACACCCAAAATGACCTTAGGTAAGAAAAGAAGCATACCCAAGAGTTAGAGTCTACCAAACAATGTTTAAGAGAAGACATCATAGACTTAGCAATGGAGTCATGTGATCAAGATCGACAGATTGCCTCTAGGGATGCCCTGATAGCCAACTTGGCAAGTGAGTGGGGATTGTAATGTATTTCGTTAGTTGGACCACCACATTTATCGTTTTACTTCCAAAAATTTGTCTAAGTTATGTTGAACCTTTGATGCTTGTAATGGATTTATGTATGCCATGACTTGTGTGATTGTTGCAAAAGAAATGCTTGTGATGTTTTGTCTTGTGAATTTTCTCTATTGATGTTGATTCTAACTTTTCTCTATCTTATAAAAATAGATGCCTAATGTTATTATCAACACGGCCGAGGAGTTCAAGGGAACTCATTTTGGTACTCGTCTCATTGAGCTCACTAGTGTGCTCAACCTTCCACTTCCTAGCATCATGACACTTCCACTCACCAAGTTTGAGAGGAAGGACCTTTGGGGCTTCAGAGTCACTCAGCCTGGACGCCAGACAGAGCCAACCACGGATACCATCACTTTCAAGCTGATGCATGACGACAAGGAAAAAGGCCTAGATGTAGTCATGCAGGAGTTACTTGGGCGCCTGGTAGGGAGACACTCTAGAGAGCTTAGAGGTCTTTACTTTCACCCCTTCGGGAGACGCAACGAGGAGGGTGAGGCTATTGAGTACGAGGATGCTGCTAGAGAGACGATGGAGTCGATTCGTCTGTACCTCCAGGACCTAGAGGGTCTTATTAGGCACCTAGATACTGATAGGACCAACGTCATGCTTAGCAATGACGATCTCTAGGTTCAGCTCCGAGAGAAGGACAAACTCTTCGCGGAGCAAGACGAGATAGTCAAGGAAATGGAGGCCAAGTTTGAAAGCCATGACAAGAAATTCAAGAGCCAGGAGAAGAGAGTCCAAGACCGGAACAAGAAGATCCGGGAGATGAAGGAAGAGCTAGAGGCCAAGGACTTCTTGCTCGAGCATCAGCAGGGAGTGATCGAGAGGCTTCGCTCACAGAAGAGGGCTCTTAGGGCCAATATAGAGGCCTTGACTACTAATGTTGAGGAGTACAAGACCGCTATGGAGAATGCAGGTCTTACCCTTGTTGATGTAGAGATTGATGCGGAGGAGGAGTGATGGCTACTCATTTATCTTTCATCTACCGTACCTTTGATTATTGAGTCGCAATGACCATCCAACATGTGGGTGGCTTGCTATGGTGTGATTTACATTTCCAAACTTGTTGTTTATGTCGTTTAAACTCTATGTTGTTTTGATGCTTGATTATTGTGATTGTCTATGTGATGTATTGTGCATGATAAGCATATATGGGTATCTCATTCTTATCCTTATGAAACCATAGATGCCTCCTCGACGTGCCAACCCCAACCCAAACAACAACAATGTCACCCCCGAGATGCAGCAGTTGATGACAGCACAGGCACAACTAATGCAGATGATGACCACTTTTATGCAGAACCAGAATCAGAATAACAACAACAACAACAACAACAACAACAACAACAACAACAACAACAACAACAACAAAAACAAACACAACAAACACAACAACAACAAACACAACAACAACAACAACAACAACAACAACAACAACAACAACAACAACAACAACAACAACAACAACAACAACAACAACAACAACAACAACAACAACAACAACAACAACAACAACAACAACAACAACAACAACAACAACAACAACAACAACAACAACAACAACAGCAACAACAACAGCAACAGCAACAGCAACAGCAACAGCAACAGCAACAACAACAACAACAACAGCAACAGCAACAGCAACAGCAACAGCAACAACAACAGCAACAACAACAACAACAACAACAACAACAACAACAACAACAACAACAACAACAACAACAATAACAACAACCCGAACAATCCACCAGGATTTGACATGCTCACCAGATTCCTAAGACTGAGGCCTGCAAAGTTCTCAGGAACCACTGATCCAATGGTGTCCAATGATTGGTTACGTTCGGTGAACAAGGATTTGGTAACTGTCGGTTGCACCGACAAGGAGAAGGTCAGGTTTGCAGCACATCTGTTGGAAGGACCAGCAGCAACTTGGTAGGATAACTTCCAGATCACCAGTCCCATTGAAGATGTGACTTGGGATATCTTTGAGGATGGATTCCGTACATCTCACATCTCATCCGGGGTGATGAATTTGAAGAAAAAGGAGTTCCATAATCTGAAGCAGCGTCACCGCAGTGTGGCTGAATATATTAAGGAATTCAACAATCTGGCGCGTTATCCACCGGATGAAGTTGATACTGATGCCAAGAGGAAAGAGAAATTCCTCGAAGGACTGAATGATGAACTGAATCTGCAGCTATCTGTTGCCTATGTCCCCACCTATCAATCACTTTGTGACAAGGCTACCATCTTGGAGAACAAGATGAAATAGGTTGAAAGCAGAAAGAGAAAGCACAGCTTTGACAAGCACAGCTCGAGATCGTCTCACAAGCGTTCCCATCACGATGATAGTGGGAGTTCTGGATCCCACAAACATGGAAAGCACAACAACCACCACAGCCACAACCGCCATGATGACAACAAGCATCACCGCAGTCATGATAATGACAAGTATAAGAACCACAAGAGTGCACATAAGAGTCACCACAGTGGAGGTGGAAGTGGAAGTGGTAGTCAGCCTGCAAAGAGAGATATCAGTCAGGTTGAATGTTTCAAATGTAAGAATATGGGTCACTATGCAAATGAGTGCCCAGAGAAGAAGGTTTAGGGAACCACCAAGCCCAACCCTTTCCAGAAGGGACAAGTGAACCACATCAATGTGGAAGAGATTTATGAGGAGTCCGATGCTGTGGCTGGTAAGTTCAAACTCGATTCTATTCCAGCACTTGTTCTTTTTGATACTGGTGCATCACATTCATTCATATCAAAAGCATTTGTTGATAGAAATGGGTTTCCAACTGAAAATATTGGGTGTCCAATAAAGTTAAGTTATCCCGGTGGAGATATGATAGTAAGTCTTGGATGTCGTGATCTAGTGATAGAATTTGGAAAGCATAAGTTTCCAGTTAGTCTGATAATCTTGGATTCCCAAGGACTGGATGTAATTTTGGGAATGGACTGGATGGCAAAGTATGAAGGAGTACTAGATTGTGCCAATCGTACTGTCGCACTCACAACCCTGGAAAAGAAACAGATAAGATTCAAGTCTAACTTTGAATCAAAAGGGAGTAAGCTGAATTCTCTTAAGGGGGTTAGCATAGACAGTGTGCTAATTGTGAGAGAATATCCAGATGTGTTTCCGAAGGAATTACCGGGAATGCCACCAGATAGAGTGTGGAGTTTCTGATTGACTTGCTGCCAGGATCTGGACCAATAGCAAAGAGACCTTACAAGATGTCAGTTGATGAGTTGAAAGAACTCAAGAAACAACTTAGAGAGCAGTTGCAGAAAGGATTTATTCAACCAAGTTCTTCATCATGGGGAGCACCAGTCTTGTTTGTGGAAAATAAAGATAGAAGTCAAAGGTTATGCATCGATTATCATTCACTCAATGAGGTGACTATCAAGAACAAATATCCTTTGCCCAGAATCAATGACTTGTTTGATCAGTTAGAAGGAGCCTGTGTGTTCTCAAAGATTGATCTCCGGTCAGGCTATTTTCAACTTAAGATAAGGGAACAAGACATACCTAAGACTGCATTCACCACTAGGTATGGATTGTATGAGTACACCGTGATGCCATTTGGTTTGACCAATGCACCAGCTTACTTCATGAATATGATGAACAATGTGTTCATGGAGTTCCTTGACAAGTTTGTTGTCGTTTTCATCGATGACATTTTGATCTACTCCAAGAGCAAAGAAGAGCATGAGGGACATTCGCGTTTGATACTTGAGAAGCTTAGAGAGCATAAATTGTCTGCCAAATTCAGCAAGTGTGAATTCTGGTTGAATGAAGTTGGATTTCTTGGACACATCGTGTCAGGAGATGGTGTAGCAGTTGATCCCACAAAAGTGTCAGCTGTAACTGAATGGGAATCTCCTAAGTCAGTGAAAGAAGTTCGTAGTTTCCTTGGCTTGGTAGGGTACTATAGAAGATTCATTGAGAATTTCTCCAAGGTAGCTAAGCCAATGACGGAGTTACTAAAGAAAGACAAGAAATTTTCTTGGACTGAAGGATGTGAACTCAGTTTCCAAGAACTGAAGAAGAGACTAGTGACAGCACCAGTCCTATGTCTGCCAGATTTGGAGAAGGATTTCCAAGTTTATTGTCATGCATCTCATCATGGATTAGGTGCAGTTCTGATGCAAGAAGGGAAAGTTGTGGCTTATGCCTCGAGACAACTCAAAACTCATGAAGTAAATTATCCTACTCATGATTTAGAGTTAGCCTTTGTTGTCCATGCACTCAAAACATGGAGACATTATCTTTTGGGAAAGCAATGTGAAGTGTTCACCGATCACAAAAGTTTGAAGTAAATCTTCACTCAGAAAGAAATCAACATGAGACAAAGAAGATGGCTAGAACTCATCAAGGACTATGACTTGAGTTTGCAATACCACCCCGGTAAAGCAAATGTTGTAGCAGATGCACTAAGCTGTAAGGTATTTGTGAATGGCCTTACTAAGGGAGAGTTGCCAGATGATCTATGTGCCCAATTTAGAGACCTCGGATTGGAGATTATGCCTGAGGGACATCTCATGTCATTGGATGTTCAACCCACCTTGTTGGACAAAATCAAGGAAGCCCAAAAGACGGACAAGGAAATTGAAGAGATTAAGGAAAAGATTTGTAAAGGAAAATCCAAAGGATTCCATGAATACGAACATGGTACTTTATGGTATGGAAAACGTATCTGCATTCCGCAAGATCCGGAGCTTCGGAAACTGATTTTATAGGAAGCACACAACTCACCATATTCCATTAATACAGGTAACACCAAAATGTACATGGATGTGAAGGAAAGATTTTGGTGGAATAATCTCAAGAAGGACATTGCCGAACATATTGGTTTGTTTTATGTATGTAGTAGAGTGAAAGCGGAACATCAGAAACCAGCAGGTTTATTACAACCACTACCTATTCCTGATTGGAAATGGGACAAGATTGGCTGGATTTCATCACTGGATTGCCAAGGACCAGGTCAGGATATGATTCTATTTGGGTTATAGTGGATCGCCTAACTAAAGTGGCTCATTTCATACCCATGAAGACAACCTATACAAGTGCTAAGTTGGCCAAGATCTATATGAATATGATTGTGTGTCTGCATGGAGTACCCAAGAGTATTGGGTCTGATAGGGGAACTCAATTCACTTCTCATTTCTGGAGGCAACTGCATGAGTCATTGGGAACAAGATTGGAATTCAGTACTGCTTTTCATCCCCAGACCGATGGACAGACAGAAAGGACCAACCAGATTCTAGAGGATATGTTGAGGGCATGTGCCCTAGAATATGGAGCTAGTTGGGATGAAAGTCTGCCTTACACAGAATTCTCTTACAACAATAGCTATCAAGCCAGTATTGAGATGGCACCGTTTGAGTTTCTCTATGGGAGAAAGTGTACTACCCCATTGCTATGGAATGGTGTGGGAGAAAGAAACTTGTTTGGGACATAACTAATCAAAGAAGCTAAAGCGAAAGTCAAGTTAGTAAAGGACAGATTGAAGATAGCACAGTCCCGACAGAAGAGCTACGCAGATCCCAGGCGTAGAGAAGTCACCTATGAAGTGGGTTATAGAGCTTATCTTAGAGTGTCACCACTTCGTGGAGTGAAGAGATTTGGAGTCAAAGGAAAATTGGCCCCAAGGTATGTTGGACCATTCAAGATTCTGAGTTGTAAAGGAGAAGTAGCTTATGAAATTGAATTGCCGGAATCATTGTCTGCCGTTCATAATGTGTTCCATGTGAGCCAGCTAAATAAATGCCATCCGGATATGGAAGAGACTTCTTTGAAGGATACTATACCTTTGGAGGAGGTCCAATTGGAAAGTGATCTCACCTATGAGGAAAAACCTATCAAGATTCTTGAGACTGCGGAAAGAGTTACTCGGACAAAGACTATCAAATTCTGCAAAGTTCAGTGGAACCATCATTCCGAAGAAGAAGCAACATGGGAAAGAGAAGATGACCTTCGGAAATACCACCCTCACCTATTTTCTAGCCAATCTGAATCTCGAGGGCAAGATTCACCTTAAGGGCATCACCTATGTATAAGGTTCACTTTAGCCATAAGCTGGGACCCACATAGCTTATGGAAATAGCTACAATGTATGAGGTCAACTTTGCCATAAGCTGGGACCTACTTGTGTGTTAAAAGTACATACATGCAAGAGAGAGAGAGAGGAGAGAGAGATAAACAATTTTTTATTACTTGTGGACAACCCACAAGCTTGTAGGTCATCCATAAGAAATTTTGCTTATTTACAAGCTCCACTATGTATATGGACATCTTTATGGACTACTTTTTGCTTGTGAAACCTCTTGTGGACAACATAGTGGATGCCCTAAGGGGGATAGATTTTTAACATCCCAAAAATCATGTTTTCAAAGTTTGCATATCATTCATGCATTCATAATCATTTTAGGATCATTTCTTCAAAACAGAAACTTTGTGATCTATTATTTTATGTAAGCAAGGCAATGGCCTTAGTGTTACTCTCTTTTATGAGAATATTTGTTTTGACCAGAAAAGATTTCAGCATAGGATTGATTGATATTTCCAAAGCTTGGACAAAGTTTTTCAAAACAAAATATGAATTCAAATCATTCATATGACTATTGTAAACAAATAGTTGAGGCATGGTTTAAATTCTAAAACTCAATGGGCCAAAGTAATTTGAGTGAGCAACATTGTTCTGTAGCCAAGAGGGTGCAAGTTTTACTTTACAAAAATTTAGAACAAGTTTGAATTCAAACCCATGTGAAAAACATTCCTGAAAATCAAAATAGAAATATTAAAGGGAAAATAAAAAAATAAAAATAGGCGCTACCATTTGAGCCCAGCACCAGAACCGGCCCAGTAAGCCCACCCAGAGCAGCCCCTTCCCTCTCCCGCTTCCACGCGCGCAAACTTACCCCGCTGACACTGACTGGTGGACCCTCTCCAGCTCATCTCCGTCTTCCCCAAATCACGCCCGCGACCACGTCGTCGCCGGCTGTTTCTCCTCCTTCACTTCCGCGCCATAACACGATTAATTGTCGGCGTTTCCGTGCGTGATCCTCGCCCCGGCTCCGGCTACAAAACCCCCTCCCCACCCCACACATTTCCCCTCACTTCACTCGCTCGCTCCACCACCAGGCTGCTCGTATTTGAGCTCGAACCACCGCAGTACCGACGACCTCCGGCGGTGAATTCCGGTGAGCTCTCCCCGCCCCTTGCCTTATAATCTTGCCAGTATGGTCACCACAACCTTGTGTGTCTTCTAACACCTCTGGTGCATGCTAGGACCATCCAGAGCCTCGTCAACGTTGACGACTGCGCGTGTCCGATGAAACCATCAACTCCGGCGAGCTCTCCTGGTTAGTACTGACCGCGCCTTGCCCTCTCATTGATACTCGCATGACCAGAATCGCCTTGCGCATCTGACGCACATCTCCTTTTGCCCTGGCATGATTTTCACCCTCGCCAACGACGACGAACAGCCGTGCCCGACGCCTTCGCGAACTCCGGCGAGGAATCCCTGACGTCTCCGAGCGCCCCTCCGCCAACGAAGACCACCTTGAGCATCAGCGTCGTCACACGAACTCGGTGAGCTACCCCACTACCCTTCTCGCTACATGTATCGCCGACAGCATCACCGTCTGACCGCGCCGCCGCTGGCCACCGTCGCAGCGCTGCTGGTTTATGGTTTGTTTGATGTAGGCCATTAGATCTAGATCGGGCGTGTAGGAATAGATCACTTAAGCGAAGAGGTAAGTTTAGATCTGAGCCATGCGATGCACTTTTAATCCAATGATCTAGAGATCCTAATCCGCGCGAACCGGTACCTTCCAATCAGGAGCTGCCGCGTGACTAGGGTTTAGATTTAAAATCTGAAATTAGATCTATTAGATGTTCAAACTTGCAAAATTCCTAACTTTTGATCCACACGTTCAAATTTTGTAAATTTTATATCATTGGAATCAGGAGAAAGAATTCTATCCAACCATACACTTTGTTTAAGAAACTGCATCTGTAAAATTGGTTGTTTTTGCAGAGACATTTGTAAGCTTATTTTGTGTATAAAACTTTATTTGAAAAATGTTTTAAAGGCTAAATAAAGTTTACTTAGTGTATAATTTTTATGTTTATGATTCAGTACTGTTCCACTTGTCTTGTTTGATTTAGAAAAATCATCACATGGCATTTGCATGCATTCATATATTTTTGCTTGTTTATTTTGATATGTGAATTTGGTGCTATCATTTTATGTGTAGATTTTACTAGTGGTGATTGTGATTGTGAGGATTGTTGCTACTACCCCAACTACCAAGGAAAGTGTTGCTTCATATTTTTGTCCCAATATTTTGACTATGCACTAGAAATATTTTGTATAGGGCTTGCATGAATATTTTGCTAAGTATCTACATGCTATGCTTAGGAAATCCTAGTAGTTGTAGAATTGTTAGAATTTTCTCTAAGTTAAGATACTTGCTATTGCCATGCTTATCCTAGCTAGTAGCAACCAAGGGTGGAATATATATATGCTATGGAAAAATATTGCTAAGTCTTTGACTTATGTTTTTGCTTAATAAAACAACTAAGTGAATGAAACACCTGGGTGGAATGGTAATTGCTTGGTGGATTTTGGTTGAGTGGTTACACAAGGCCCATTTCTATGGTTTACCTTGTGTATCTCACTTGTCGATTGCCATCCAGGAACAAAAGGTTTTGAAAGGCCAAATGTTAAGAAGCATCTAGTGTAGCCACATGGCTTTATGGGCTCCGCCTAGATCATATAGGTTGTAATAACTTAGCCAAATGGACAGTTGGTGGTAGGGGATTGATAGGTTTGGAGCGCGTCCATTTTGGTCTAAGGGAAGGCTTCTGAAAGGTCCTGTCTTGGTGAAAATCAAGTCTTGTGGGGAAAGTGCACCACCTCTGCAGAAGGAAGAAACTAAGTACTTAGTCGTGTCCCGGATAATGGACAACTTGAGCATCAAGACATGGAAGCTATCAAGAATCTCCTCATCCCAATTTCTAAGTTAAAACTTGTGGTTGAACAAGGGTGAAGGTTCACCAATTTATATTGGTGGTTCCTTGGGAGTTTTTGCCAAACAAAAACTTAGTGTTTTCAACTGATAGGTAAAATCTATTTTGAGCAAAGCAAGCCTAAGCTACACTTAGCCAAATTCATGTAGTAACTAGATGCTAATATTCTACTAAGGTATCACTTGCCAATACTATTCCAATGTATTGACCCACTGTGGCTGTAACTTGATGTTGTAGGTTACTCTGATGATGATTAGGGGTTATGAGTCTACACTCAACATGCTTGCCTGTGGCACATGAAGATGGAGACTTCTATTTTTATATTGTTAAGTTAAACTCTTGTACTAGCCTATGGCTATGGAGTTGTAAAAGACTATGTTATCTCTGGAATGACGATGTAATAATGACCTTTGTTTCTGTGTACTTCATCTTAAACTGTGGATGCTAGCAATTGATCCAGGGACTAGCATTGCAATCACGGGGATCTTTACCTTATAAAGGTGGGATCTTACAAGCACACTAAGAACACTAGGTATACTAAGGAAGATTTTATTGCTAATAAAAATGGTAGTGAAAGAGAGCCTTGGGTGCAGAAACCTATGCCTCCCAATAAGAAACACAAGTCAAAGGAGGAAGAACACTATAAACAGTTTTGTGAGTGGATGAAACCTTTATTTTTGAAAATTCCTTTGACTGATGCTATTATGTTGCCTCCTTATTCAAAGTATATGAAGGATATTGTCTCTAATAAAAGGAAGATTCCTAATGAGTAAATTTCTACTTTGCTTGCTAATTATTCCTTCAATGGTAAGGTTCCAAAGAAACTTGGTGATCCAGGTATACCAACTATTCCTTGCTCTGTTAAGAATAATTATGTTAGAACTGCTTTATGTGATTTGGGAGTTGGAGTTAGTGTTATGCCTTTTTCTCTCTACAAGATACTCCAGCTAGAAAAGTTGATACCAATTGATATATCTTTGCAAATGGATGATAAGTCTACTACTATTCCTATTGGTATATGTGAGGATGTTCCTATTCAAGTGGCTCATAATTGCTTGGTTTAACTGATTTTGTTGTGCTTGAGATGCCTAAAGATGATAATATGTATATTATTCTTGGGAGACCTTTTCTTATTATTGCAGGTGCTGACATTAATTGTAATCAAGGAAAAGTAACTTTTAATATTAATGAGAAAGAGCATACTGTCTATTTACCCAAGAAGGTTGATAAGAGCTATTGCCTGAATTCTATTGAAAATATTGAGAGCGTCAAAGTGGGAGAAATATATTGTCCCATTCCACGAGAAAGTTTTGAAACTATTATGATTGGGACTATTGCTATCAAGTTTGAGGTAATATAATCACTTTGTGGAATGCAAAGTTTTGCTTCATATAAGATTGTTTTGGTAACAAGACTTGATCAACCTTGTTAACAAAGGGATTTTTATGAACAAAATAATGCTTTCACAGTGGTTATACTTGCTCACTTTTATTTTTCTCCTTCCTAGTCTTTCCTCTTCCTCTTGTTAGCTTTAGTTTTGCTAGTTGTTTGCTTGTTAGAGTGTCTTAGAACTTCTGTAGTTTTGGGTTTTGTTTGCTTTTGCTTCTTCTAAAAATCTTTTTCTGTGAGAAAATCAATTTTCATAACCTAAAAATTGGCCAAAATAAAGTTTCCCCAAAAAATTTCAGAAAATTCATATTAAATTTTTGCTCGAAAAAAGGGGCACAGGGACACCTGGAGTGGCCTAGGGGGACCCACCAGGCCAGCACACCCCCTGGTGCCGCGGCCAGCCCTAGGGCGCGCCTGGCCTGGGTGGGGCCCACCCGTGGCCCTCCAAAGTGTCGCCTTTTAGCCACTTATTTCTCTCTCCCGAAAAACACCGGAAAACTTTCTCAAGCTCGAGTTCCTGTTGTTCTTGCTCCTGATTTTCGATCTCCTTGCTCAGCCCATCTTTGCTGCTGATTTTTGGAGGGATTGCTCCTTGGTATGTGCCTCCTCCGCTTGTCCAATTAGATTTTTGATTGGTAGATTGTATCTTGAGTATTTTGCTACTGTAGGTGACAGGTTGTGTGAGCTTGCATGCTTGTTCTATGCTTAGAGATTTCATTTTGATGCACGTTTAGCCCTCTAGCAAGTTCCTATAGTAGTTCCTCATCATTTATCAACTTGGAAATTACTTGGTTTGATGTTTGTCTAAAAATTTCAGAAAAGAAGATGAGTGCATACCAACTGCATCAACATGATTTGATGGTACCTGAGCCAATGAAATTCCATCGTGAGGAAGAAGTCTTCCCTTCCATATATCCATGCCCTGAATTTATGAGAGCCACGGGAATCTTCCTGGATTTCCAAACTATGATTACTAATGCAGGGTTGGAACACTTTTTTGAATAGGAACCATATCAATATGTTAAGCTAACCATGACTGTGGTGCAGGACTTCCGGTTTATTTGGTCCTTGTCTAACCCCATGGTCCATTATAAAATTTACAACATAGCTTTCGACCTACCTTTTGTTGATTTTTGTGCAGCTATTAGAGTGCCACATTGGGGATATTATGAGAAGATCAGGGATAGGCCTAAGCCACTTATGGATTTATATGCTAAAATTTGCCAAGGTTGCGACTTCTCAAAGGAAAGTGGTAAAATTCGGAACATTCAGTTCCCATCCATTAGATATTTTGCCTATTTCATTACCAAGTGTGTTCTTGCTAGAAATACTGCTAGAAAGTTATCTTCATTTGATCTAGCTTTTATCTCAACTGCTTTGAATAGGGATAGATCTTATAACCTAGGTGCTTTGATAGCTTATCGTCTTACCACCAACCGCGAGAAGGGTGGAATTTGTGGAGGTCTCATTGCCTCTCGTTTGTTACCTTTTCATGGTTTAGAGCCTCACCATTCAGATTATCGGCTCCCCATAGAGAGACTTGATCTCAATTCCATGGTTCAGCATAATTTTGTTTCTTCTTGGGCTAATGTGAGAGATTTACCGTATGAGATATCATTTGTCAAGAGTGGTTGGAGAGGGGGTAGGACTGAGAAAGTAGTCTATTTTCCTGCACCTACTTTGTTTAATTTTGATAACAGGCAAGGATGGTCGCTCACAGACGAAGAGTTTGACACATACGTGCCGGAGCTCTCCCAGCAAGAGGAGAATGTTGGAGAGGATACCAAAGATGATTCGGTTCAGCCCTCCAACATGGGGGGGGGGTCTTCATACCAGCAGCCCTCCTATGATTGGAGCGCATCTTCTTCTTCTTCATCGCGGGGCCTGATTATGATCATTCCTATGATGACCACAGAGCCCATCGCGGAAAGATAAGAAATATTCAACTCCCAGCTATCAGATATTTTTCTTATTATCTTGACACTAGTATTCTTGGTAGGGAGAACACTAGCAATATTTCCAACTATCATTTGGCCTTTGTAGCTGCTGCACTCTACAATGAAACTAGGTATAATCTTGGTTCTCTCATTGCTCGTCGCTTAGCTGCTAGAGGACCCATTTATGGGGGTATTATTGTTGCACGTGTAGTTGCTGCTTTAGAACTTTCTGTTGATCCAAATGATACAATTTTGGCTCCTCAGAGGCTTGATCTTGCTGCCATGAAAGCGTATCATTTTGTCACTTCTAGCTCTACCATTGAGAGTTTGGTTTATGATATGTTGAAAACGTATCTATAATTTTCGATGTTCCATGTTTGTTTAGTATCTACTTTGCTTTGTCTACACTTTGAGGTGTCTTTATATGTTTTCTGGTACTAACCTATTAACAAGATGCCACAGTGCTAGTTGCCTGTTTTCTTCTGTTTTTGGTTCCAGAAAAGCCAGAAAATCAATATTCTCGGAATTGGACGGGACAAAAGCCAAAGTCATTATTTTAACCGGCACGACACGGAACCACGAAGCAGAGATGGAGGAGGACACCAGGGTGGCCACACCCTAGGTGAGAGCGGGCTAGCCCTGGTGGTGCCCACAGGGGGTGTGGGCCCCCTGGCCCTCCACCTACCTTGCCTCCTTCGCCTATAAGAAGCCTCCAACCCAAAAACCCTAAATAATCTGCGAGAAAGCTACGAAAAGTTCCACAACACCGCCGCCACCGAAGAGTAGATTCGAGGGACAGAAAGTCTCTGTTCCGGCACCCTGCCGGGACGGGGAAGCGCCCCTGGAGCCATCTCCATCGATCTCCATCACCATCTCCATCGTCGTTGCTGATTCCCATGATGAGGAGGGAGTAGTTCTTCCTCGAGGCTAAGGGTTCTACCGGTAGCTATGTGTTCATCTATCTCTCTCTATGCATGATCATATTGTGATCATGAGCTTTGTAATCAAGTAGATCTGCTTTTCTACTCAAGTGCTTTAATAGATCTCCGTCTCTCCCCATGTGTGTGAAAGTGATAGCATGCATACCATGGTGGCACTTAGGCTAGAGTTTACATAAATACTCAAGTGCTTCAATAGATCTCTGCTCTCCCCACGTGTGTGAAAGTGACAGCGTGCACGTCGTGGTGGCACTTAGGCTAGAGTTCATAAATATTTATCATGAGTATATTTTGAGTTGGTTGTCTCTATGAAATTGTGGTGTTTTTTGGAACCATCTAGCGCTCAAGGTGACAGTGTGGGGTTATCTAGATGGGGAAGGCGGACTTTGAGATGTGCTGTTATAGCCCTACCATGGATTAGAGTGTCCAATCGGAGAGTAGTATCATGAAGATAATATATTTATATGAGAGAGTGTTCACTAGTGAAAGTATGATCCCTAAGCCTTATTTCTAAGCATTGAAACACCTTTTGCATCTAGATCTATTACATGTTTGCTTGCTTCCATCTTTTTGCCTTTAGTCTTTTCCTCCCCGTCAGAAGCTCTTTTCTGGCACCATTACCACTTATAATCATCCATACCACTTGTACTTCACTATCTCTTCGCCGAACTAGTGCACCTATACACCTGACAAGTGTATTAGGTGTATTAGGGACACAAGAGACTTCTTGTATCTTGATTGCAGGGTTGCTTAAGAGGGATACCTTTGACCACTTCCTCCCTGAGTTCGATAAACCTCGGGTAATCCACTTAAGGGAAACTTGCTGCTGTTTTACAAACCTCTGCACTTGAAGGCCCAACAATTGTCTACAAGAATAGAAGTGCGTAGACATCAAGCTATTTTCTGGCGCCGTTGTCGGGGAGGTAAGGTAAAAGGTACTCACATCCTCCGGTGTGAGTGCTCGAAGTTATTTCCTTTAGATTCTGCAATTTTGTCTTTTTGTTTCTTGTTTTCACTAGTTAGGCTTAATGGAAAACAACAAAATTAGAGAAATTTTTAGTATTTTTCCTAAGTTAGAACATGAATGGTTTGGAGAGAAAATTAAAAAACCTATGATACTTCCTTTGCATGCTAATAGCAATGTTATTAGTATGAATTTTTTGAACACCATTGTTACTAATGCTATAGAAACATCTAAGCTTGGGGAAGCTAGTTTTTTATGAAAGAGATCTTTTTAGTTCCCCAGGTTTAGGGAAGAAAATTTGCTCTTATGATACTTTATACCCATATGTGGTAATTCTAATGATACTTGTGATATTTTAAATCCACATACTGAAAGTGTCCCTTTTAAAATACCTATTGAAATTGTTGAACGTGTTATGAATAACTGCTATTTTGGAGATGGAATTGTCCATCCTAGTGATAATTTACTCTTTATACATGAATTATGCGAGTTGTTCAAGTGTGCAGGTATTTCAATGGACCAAGTTAAGAGGAAGCTATTCCCTTTCTCACTTAGGGACAAAGCAAGGGATTGGTATGAGCTACTAGATGATCCTCATCATTTGGAGTGGAAGGAACTTGAATCTCTCTTTTACTCTAAATTTTATCCTCCTCATGAAATTCATAAAGATAGGAATTATATCTATAATTTTCATCCTCATGAGGGAGAAAGTATTGTCCAAGCTTGGGGGAGATTTAAGTCACTAATGCTCAAATTGTTGGAATTATGCCCTAGAGGCAATAATAAAGATGTTATTATTATAATTCTTGTTCATGATAAAGTTTATATTCCATGCTAGAATTGTATTAAGCGGAAACTTTGATACTTGTGTGGTTTATGAACAATGTCGTGTCCCTAGTACGCCTCTATGGACTAGCTCATTGATTAATGATGGTTAAGGTTTCCTAACCATAGACATGAGTTGTCTATTAATAATGAGATCATATCATTGGGAGAATGATATGATGGACAGACCCAAATCAAGCAGAGCAATTAGATCGTGTCATCGTGTTCATCTTTGCGAAGCTTTTTCTTATGTCAAATATTGTATTCCTTAGACCATGAGATAATGCAACTCCCTGGTATCGGAAGAAATCTTTGAGGTCATCAAACATCATCCTATGAGAGGGTGATCATAAAGGTGTCTCTCAGGTGATCGGAAAGTACTTATTGGGTTGTATGTATCGAGATGGGATTTGTCCCTCCCAAGTCGGAGAGATATACTTCGGGCCCACTCGGTAATCGATATCAACACCGCTTGCAAGCACGTGGCTAAGGATTTAATCACAAAGTGATATTGGATTACGGAACGAGTAAAGTACTTGCTGTGAACGAGATTGAACTAGGTATGCCGATACCGACGATCGAATCTCGGGCAAGTAAAATATCGCGTGACGAAGGGAATATATATATGGGATTAATTGAATCTTGGCATCGTGGTTCATCCAATATGATCATCGATGAATGTGTGGGAGTTAATATGGGTTTCCAGACCCCGCTGTTGATTATTAATAGAATATCATGTCTGCATATTCTCGAACCCGTAGGGTCACACACTTAACGTGTCTCGACGCTAGGATAGAATGGATAATTGGTTTATGAGTTTTTTGTTCGGAGTCTTGGATGAGATCCAGGACGTCACGAGAGGTTCCGGAATGGTTCGGAGAATAAGATTCATATAAGGGAAAGCAGTTTTTGGATTTCGGAATTGTTTCGGATTGTTCGGTATTGTACCGAAAGCTTCTAGAACCTTCCGGAGTGGGACCAACGTGGCCCCACTTGCCGGGAGGGGGAGTGGGCCTACGAGGGAGTGCCCTGGCCGCATTGGGCCAGGGGCACAAGGCCCCATAGGCCCAGCCGGCCAAGCCCTAGGGGAAACCCTAGGGAGAGCTTCTTGAAGGGGGGGTAAACTTGCCCCCCACTCCTCCTATGTGGCCGCCGGCCCTAGGCTTGGAGCAGGGGCAAGGGGGCAGCCGTCCAGCCCTCTATATAAAGAGGGCAGGGGCGCACCCTTCCCCACACACCTCCTCAACCCTAGCCGCCTACCTGCTGCCCTCCTCTCTCTCTCTCCCGACCGCGCGTAGGCGAAGCCCTGCCGCAGAAACTCTCCACCTTTGCACCATGCCGTCGTGTTGTAGATCCAATCTATCTCTCCACCCCAATTGCTGGACCGAGGAAGGAGAAGACGTCGAGGTGCCGTACATGTGCATCTCTCGGAGGCATTGCCACTTGCGGTGTTGGATCGGATCGGATCGCGAGGAGGAGAAGCTAGTACGACTACATCAACCACGTTCCGTTGAACGTTCTGCTGTGCGAATCTTCAAGGGTATGAAGATCTCATCTATCCCCCCTCGTTGTTTGCATCTCCTAGATTAGATCTTGGCTTTCCCGTTCGCATCCGTAGAATTTTTTTGATTTACTATGCTGCGAAACCCTACACAAATGTCCCATTCATGAGCTCCCCAGTAATATTGTTATTAATAATTTTTATGCAAGGCTTTCAGGACATTACAAGGACTATCTAGATACCTGTTTAGAGGGATCCTTCACAAGTAAGGAGGTCAAAGCTAAGTGGGATCTTATTGAAACAATTCAAAGCAATACCGAAGATTGGGATAACAATAAAGATAAAGAACCAGGTATAAACTATAAGTATGATTGCATTAAGTCTTTCGCTAAAACTGCTGATTTTCAAGAGCTTAGTGCTAAGTATGGTCTCGACCCTCAAATTCTTGTTAAATATTATAGAGCCTTTGCTTCCCATATTAATGCTCCTAAAGAAAAGTGGGTTATGTATCATGAACCTTTTAAAGACACTTGCATGAAAAATGAAACTGTTATTAATGATTGCAATAAACATGCTCAAACTTCTGAAAGTACTATTTCTTATAAGCATGTTAATTTTTGTGGAATGCATAGACCTTGTGAAAAGAATCAAAATGAATAATATTATTGTATCACCCACTGGAATGAAAAAACTAGAATGTGGTATAAGGCTCTAAGTGATCTTGGTAAAAAGGTTTGTGTCCTCTATCCTTTTATTTGTGAACTCTGCTATGAAGTGGGTCCTTTTGATTTTCAATGCTCAGGCCATAATAATGACCTTTCTAATCCAATGAGTACTGCAAGTTTGTATTGTGATAACGTGATTAATGACCCACAAGTATAGGGGATCGCAATAGTCTTCGAGGGTAGTATTACCCAATCTATTGATTCAACACAAGGGGAGCCAAAGAATACTTGCAATCCTTAACAACTGAGTTGTCAATTCAGCTTCACCTAGAAATAGTTCTTGCTCACAGAAGTTTATCAGTAGCAACAGTTTGTAGTAGCAATAGCAGCAGTAAAACAGGAGCAATTGTAACATTAGCATCAAATAGTAGGATGTGAGCGCGATACGCATAGGGATGGATGGACAGGCGTTGCATGGACAAGTCTAAACATGTAACTTCAAGATCTAGGGCATTTGTAGATAAATAAGATAAAGCATCCAAGTACTAAACAATCATAGGCATGTGCTCCATATATAGTCATGCGTGCTCGCAATGAGAACTTGCACAACATCTTTTATCTTGCCAGCCCGTGGCAGCGGGGCCTCTAGGGAACTACTGGCAATTAAGGTTCTCCTTTTAATAGATCATCGGAGCAAAGCATTAACACTCCGTGAACACATGTGATTCTCACACCACAGCCATCCCCTCCATTTGTCCCAATTTCTATCACTTCGGGGCCTTTGGATCCGGACAATGATATGTGTACACAAGTTGCACATAAGATCACAAACAATACTATCATAATGATTCAATAATAAGTTCAGATCTAATATCATGGCACTCGGGCCCTAGTGACAAGCATTAAGCACAACAAGTTGCAACAAAGTCAAATAGCACTAATAGAGATACTAGACACTATGCCCTAACAATCTTATTCGATTACAGGATAGAACTCATCCAATACCTACCATCCCCATAGCCTACAGCGGGGGATTACTCACTCATGGATGAGGGAAACATTGATGGTTGATGGAGAGGCGTTGGTGATGACGATCGATGATCCTCCCCAAATTCCCTGTCCCGGCAGGGTGCCAGAACAAAATTTCTGGATCCGAATCGCGGCTTCTGATGGTGGCGGCGTAGCGGAACTCTTTCTAGAAAAACTTTGACCCCCCCTCGGTTTTTATGTCAAGGGGTAACTTATAGGCGAAGAGGGAGCCCGAGGGGGTTCGTGGGGTGGCTGCACCCCCCCCTAGGTGTGGGCTAGGCCCACCCGCGCCTGGCAGGGGTGTGGGCCCCCCAGTTCTCCACTCCGTCTCGTCTTCTGGCTCCATGGGTCTTTTGGTGAAATAGGATTTGGGCATATTTTTTGGGATTTTTCCTGATAGTTGATTTTCTGCACAAAAACTAGACACCAAGGTAACTGTGCTGAAAACAACGTCAGTCCGTGTTAGTTTTATCCAAATGACACAAGTTTAGAGGAGAAACAATAGAAAAAGTGTTCGGGAAGGTAGATACGTTTTGGACGTATCAACTCCCCCCAAGCTTAGCTTATTGCTTGTCCTCAAGCAATTCAGTTGAAAACTGAGTGCAATAAAAGAACTTTCACGAACACATTTGCTTCATATGATGTATATATTCTCAGCATAGGAGTAGATACTTAAACCATTCATAATAAGAAGTATGCAACTACGTCTACTCAATATTCATTGCAAGATATGCAGAGAAACCAACTCAATAGTAATAAATAGCATGGAACATAAACATAAGCAACATTGCAATGCTCATAAAAAAGGTATGATAGAGTGGTATCTCACTTGCCTCTGTTTGTAGAGCACAATAAAAATGCCAAGGCACCTCTGAAGTTCAAGTGAAGACTAGAAGTAAAAATGTCAAAGATACAAGCATCAAAGTCATGACATAATTAACCAAGTTTTGAGACAAACACAAGATTGACAACTATGCTCTCAAGAGGGTGCTCATAGATTAAGTGGTGACCCAACAAGGAAGTGAAAAGGTTTTGAAAAGTTTGAAAGGCTTCCTAATGCTGAAAGGAAGGTACTCATTAGCTTTGAGCTCTCATTGCCCCTATCATAGGCATCTTCATATGGTAAAGGTGAAAGTGAGGTCCAATATGAGTTATATGCTTGATAGACCATAAACTGGAAATCCCATGTACCTTGAGTACGAGGGCCGCTCCGCATGCTACTCAACTATGGTTACCTGTAAGTTCTTGTCATTGTACATACATGCATATCATAGAGAACCGCCAAGGGGTACCCCTTGCACATGATACAGGAGCTATCCCGTGATCAAAATGACAAGGCAAGCAGACAATGAGCATCTCGGTGATCTTTTTATTTACTATGTGCATAGCTTTTTATTGAGGATGCTTCACAGAATGCTCATTATGGTGATGCTGGAAGTTTCCACCATGATTAGGTATGCTTAGGCTAGCGGCCCAGGCATTTCTCTAACACATATATATGCTCCATGAACTCACAACCTCCCCTTTTATTTCACACCGATGACATCCGCAAACAAAAGAGCAAGGTATCAACTGGATATGTATCCATAAGTGTTGAAAGCGTTCCCCGTGACCACACGGTTCTGCTAACTCCCATCCTATAATTTGCAAGCATATAACTTTTATGGACAAGTCACAATGGTTCAAGATTATTAAATGCAAGGAATAAAGTGTGCCATCAAGTTCGTGAGAGCTTTACTAACTAACTTTCTCAAAACAGACCAACATTTTATTTAGAAGAAAACAGGGCATAAAGAATATGCACTGAAATAGCATGCTAATAGGTAGTTATGATGGACATTGTTGGCAATATTGGTTTTGGGGAGTTGGAAGCACAAGTAGAGCTCATACTTAGTGCAAGTGAAGGCTAGCAATAGAGAGGGAGCGACAAACGAGAGAGCAATAACTGTCATAATTATGCTTGCAACAAAACAGGACTAATTATGGCATGAAAGTGATACAAGAACTCTGAGCCAAAATAAATCATCGAGGCTTACTGACTATTGTTTAGTCATATGCATGCGGGAGCATGTGCCAACTCGATTCACATGAAACTTCCAGAGGAGGATACCATAATATCATACCAAAATATGAATAAAATAATGCAAGCAAACATTCATATGACATGCTACAAACTATTAGCAAGCTGGATCTAATCATAGATAAGCAAGAACTACTAAGCATCCATAAGTAACATACACCTTACAATGAACATACTAAGCATGCTCACCATGATGAGTATATGTACAAAAATGAAAACAAATAGAGTTCGTTACCAGCCTCTTACCACACCTCAAATTGTCTTAATCTTCATTATTGCCCTTCACTTGTGTGACTTGAATAATAACATGAAACCAAAATCCACTGAGGACGGTTGAACCCTTCAAAGAACTCACAAAACCAAAGAAGAACAACAAATATTTTTGGTGTTTTTGATTTTTCAAACAAGCCAACGAAGCAAAAACAAACCAAACAAAGAAAAAAACAAACCAAACAAAGCAAAATCTTTTTGGATTCTTCTCTTTTTAAGCCAAACCAAAGCAAATAAACAAACCAAGAGAAACAACGAAAATATTTTTGGTATTTTTGTGTTTTTGAGAAAGCAGCAGCAAGAACCAAAAATAAAGCGAAACAATGGATATACAAAGAACCGACCAAACATGATATATAGATGCGTGTGATGTCGGTATACCTCCCCACAAGCTTAGGCTTCTGGCATAAGTGGGGCTCAACTCCATGGTGACCAAGTAGGTGCACCTCCATAGTACGACGAGGAGGCTCCCTCGTCCTGGTACGAGCTCGAGGACTCCCCTGTGTAGTATACAGAGGGGTCGTATGAGGGCGCGTCTCCCTGATAGTGTCCATGGAAGCCAAGAATGCCAGCTTGTCATCCATATCCTCCTTGGAGCGCGACAAAGGTCCCTGATAAATACTGAACAAAGTGGTTTGGGGAGAGGGATCTATATCTTCCCCGTCAATAAACAGCATTCTATAAACCAAGCTCTCAAGGGTAGAGCCAGTTGTGACAAAGTGGTGCGCCTTCATGGAAGAAAGATCAAGCCTTTGAGGGGCCAAAACTGTATCATTTGGATCAACAACAAGGTCCAAGGCAGCAACAACACGTGCAGCAATAATTCCCCCATAAATGGGTCCCTTAGCAGCTAAGTGACGAGCAATGAGAGAACCAAGATTGTACTTAGTTTCATTGTTGAGCGCAGCATCTATGAAGGCAAAATGATAGTTGGAAATATTACTAGTGTTCTCCCTACCAAGAACACTAGTGGTAAGATAGTAAGCAAAGTACCTGATGGCTAGGAGTTGAATATTTCTTATCTTTCCCCGTTGGGCTCTACGGTTATCATCATTGGTTATCCCGCGGTAGAGCTCCAACAAATCAGCGGGTTGAGCTGGAATCTTCTTTGCTGACCCAGCTGTACCAAGTCCCGGGGCCTCACAAAATTTCTTCAATGTCATATTGTAAGACCTGCCATAAATTTTGAAGGACACATCTGGTTTGAACATGCTGTTAGTAAAAGAGAAGCTCTCCACAAATGATTTAGTGAGCGTAGCATATTGCATGCTCTCATCCTGCATAAAGCTTGTTAGTACAGCCCTCCGAACCAAGGTTGTAAAATCACCAATAATCCCAGCAGCCCACAAAAAGGTTTGGCAAGGAAAGGTGGAAGGGTGAGCATCCCCCTCATCTCCCTCGTCGCTGAATCGTGGAGTAATGAGATCCTCATTGTATGAGGGCCAAGCTCGGGAGGATGATCTTGAAGGCCTTGCCCTCCTAGGTGCATCACCCTCAAATATTTCTCCAAATGTGTGGTTGTCCATTACCACTCTTTTCTGAAATTTTTAGACAAACATCAAACCAAGTGATTTTCAAGTTGATAAATGATGAGAAACTACTATAGGAACTTGCTAGAGGGCTACACATGCATCAAAATGAAATCTCTAAGCATAGAACAAGCATGCAAGCTCACACAACCTGTCACCTATAGCAGCAAAATACTCAAGATACAATCTACCAATCACAAATCTAATTGGACAAGTGGAGGAGGCACATACCAAGGAGCAATCCCTCCAAAAATCAGTAGCAAAGATGGGTTGAGCAAGGAGATCGAAAATCGCGAGCAAGAATAGAAGGAACTCGAGCTTGAGAAAGTTTTCCGGTGTGTCTCGGGAGAGATAAAGAAGATGGCTGGGAGGAGGCACCTTGGAGGGGCCTAGGTGGGCCACACCCCACCCATGCGCCACCTGTAGGGAAGCCGCGCCCACCAGGGGTGTGGGTGCCTGGGGTGGCCCCTTGGGTTACTCCAGGTGTCCCTCTGCCCCTTTTTTCGAGGAAAAAATTATTTTGAATTTTCTGGGATTTTTTGGGAAACTTTATGTTTGGCCAATTTTCACGGTATGAAAATTGATTTTCTCGCGGAAACAGTTTTTTAGAAGAAGCAAAAGCAAACCCAAAAACTAAACTACAGAAGTTCTAAGGCACTCTAACAAGCAAACAACTAGCAAAACCAAATCTAACAAGAGAAAAGGTAAAGACTAGGAAGGAGAAAAGTAAAAGAAAGCTAGTATAACCACAATGAAAAAATTATTTTGTTCATTAAAATCCTTTTGTTAACAAGGTTGATCAAGTCTTGTTACCAAAAAAATCTTATATGAAACAAAACTTTGCATTCAACAAGGTGATTATGTTACCTCATACTTGATAGCAATGGTCCCAATCATAATAGTTTCAAATCTTTCTTGTGGAATGGGACAATATATTTCTCCAACCTTGATGCTCTCAATATTTTCAATGGAATTCAGGCAATAGCTCTTAGCAACCTTCTTGGGGAAATCGACAGTATGCTCTTTGTCATTAATATTGAATATTACTATTCCTTAATTACAATTGATGACAGCACTTGCAGTATTAAGAAAAGGTCTCCCAAGAATAATAGGCATATTGTCATCTTCAGGCATCTCAAGCACAACAAAATCAGTTAAAAACAAGCAATTATGAACTACTTGAACAGGAACATCCTCACATATACCAACAGGAATAGTAGTTGACTTATCAACCATTTGCAAAGATATATCAGTTGGTATCAACTTTTCTAGCTGGAGTCTCTTGTAGAGAGAAAAAGGCATAACACTAACTCCAGCTCCCAAATCACATAAAACAGTTCTAACATAATTATTCTTAATAGAGCAAGGAATAGTTGGTATACCTGGATCACCAAGTTTCTTTGGAACCTTACCATTGAAGGAATAATTAGCAAGCAAAGTAGAAATTTCCTCATTAGGAATCTTCCTTTTATTAGAGACAATATCCTTCATATACTTTGAATAAGGAGGCAATTTAATAGCATCAATCAAAGGAATTTGCAAAAATAAAGGTTTCATCCACTCACAAAACTTGTTGTAGTGTTCTTCCTCCTTTGACTTGTGTTTCTTACCTGGAAAAGGCATAGGTTTCTGCACCCAAGGTTCTCTCTCACTTCCATGTTTCTTAGCAATAAAATATTCCTTAGTGTACCTGGTGTTCTTAGTGTGCTTCTCAGGTTCTTCCTCAACTTCCTCCTTATCAGGAGCATCATTTTTATCATTACCACTCTCAGTTTCAGCATCAGAGACAGATATACTATTAGGATCTACAGCAGGTTCAAGTGGTTCCTCAACTACCTTATGTTTCATTCCCTTACGAAGACTACCACTACTTTCACCTTGTTGAGAATCCTGCTCAATTCTTTTAGGGTGTCCTTCAGGATATAAAGGATCTTGAGTAGCTATACGACTCCTAGTTCTAATTCCATAAGCATGTTTATCTCCTGAGGCATTAACTAGCATATTCTTTTGCACCTTAGCAAGTTAATCAAGTTTGGTTTGAACCATTTGAAAGTGTTTACAAAGCATTTTAATATCATTAGAAGTTCTTTCCACAATATCTTTCAACTCATTAATAGCTCTAGAGTTTTCCAATAAATGATTCTGAACTTGTTTATTAAAATTGCCTTGTTTAACAATAAAAATGTCAAGTTCCTCTAAGCATTGATCAGGAGGCTTACCATAAGGGATATCACCTTCATAAAAGTGTTAGAGAGAGTGTACCTCAATAGTGGATGAGTGGGGAATTGGCTTATATAATTCTTCTATAGGAGGTAGATTCTTCACATCTTCAGCTCTAATACCTTTCTCCTTTAGACACTTCTTAACTTCTTTCATCACTTCATCATTTAATGCAATAACTCCCCTCTTCTTTGGTGTTGGTGTTTGAACTGGTTCAGATACAACTGGTTCAACATTAATAGGCTCAGGTGTATGTAGCTCAGTTGAAGTCCAATCATCATAATTCTTTCTTATCTTAGCCATTAATTCTTTAGCATCTGTAGGAGTTCTTTCCCTGAAAACACAATCAGCAAAGCTATCTAGGTATGTCCTAGAATCATCAGTTAGTCCATTATAATAAATATCAAGAAGCTCATTCTTAGGCAATGGACATCTAGGATGTGCATGAATCAAGGCACAGAACCTTGTCCATGACTCAGGCAATTTCTCTTCTTCTCCCTTTTTAAAATCAAAAAGTCTCTGCAAAGCAGTATGTCTAGCACTGGGAGGAAAATATTTTTGGAAGAAAGAAGCAATCATGGCTATCAATGGAACTAGGAGGCAATCTATTAAACCAAGCCCTAGCTTCTCCTTTTAGTGAAAAAGGGAAGATCTTAGTAACAAAGTACTTACGCATCTTAAAATCATCAGAGAATAAAGCACTCATAGTAGAAAGCTCATTCATATGAGCCACAACACTCTCATTTTCAGTCCCACAAAAAGGTTCTTTCTCTACAATGTCTAAATAGGATAAATTAAGAGAGAAATCATAATCTTTATCTTTAATATCTATGGGAGAGGTGGCAAACTTAGGATCAGAGGACAGTTTAGGAATAATGGTACGTCTAGCAAGGAGACTCTTAATAGCACTAGCACCATGTGTGTTTCGGCACTCTTCAACAAATTCATCAGTGAACTCAATGTAACCATCATTAATATCATAACTCTCTCTAGACTCAGGTGAGCTAACAGGTGTAATAGTGTCTTCACTAGAAGTTTCAGTATTTCCTAGACTAGCCATAGTAGCATCTAGGAAAGGACCTAATGAACCACTCACATCAAGCATAGTAGAAGTAACATCATGAGCATCAAAAGCAGTTTCAGACTCAGCAGCAGTAGCAGTATGTGTAGCATGAGTATGTGGTGGTGGTGTAACAAGCTTACTTATAACAGATGGTGAATCAAGAGCAACAGAGGTGTTTAGGACTATACCTCTTCTTGTAGTGGATGGTAAAATAGGAAACTTTCCATCACAAGACTTCCCCATGATGAAAGGAGTAGCAGTGAACAATAGTAGATCCAAGTGAACTTACAAATAAAGCTATGCTCCCCGGCAATGGCGCCAGAAAATAGTCTTGATGACCCACAAGTATAGGGGATCGTAACAGTCTTCGAGGGTAGTATTACCCAATTTATTGATTCGACACAAGGGGAGCCAAAGAATACTTGCAAGACTTAACAACTGAGTTGTCAATTCAGCTGCACCTGGAAATAGTTCTTGCTCACAGAAGTTTATCAGTAGCAACAGTTTGTAGTAGCAACAGCAAAGCAACAACAGCAGTAAAACAGGAGCAATAGTAATAGTAGCAGCAAATAGTAGGATGTGAGTGCGGTACGTATAGGGATGGATGGACGGGCGTTGCATGGACAAGTCTAAACATGTAACTTCAAGATCTAGGGCATTGCAGATAAATAAAAATAAGCATCTAAGTACTAAACAATCATAGGCATTTGCTCCATATATAGTCATGCGTGCTCGCAATGAGAACTTGCACAACATCTTTTGTCCTGCCAGCCCGTGGCAGCATGGCCTCTGGGGAACTACTGGCAATTGATGTGCTCCTTTTAATAGAGCACCAGAGCAAAGCATTAACACTCCGTGAACACATGTGATCCTCACACCACAGCCATCCCCTCCATTTGTCCCAATTTCTATCACTTCGGGGCCTTTGGATCCGGACAATGATATGTGTACACAAGTTGCACATAAGATCACAAACAATACTATCATAATGATTCAATAATAAGTTCAGATCTAAGATCATGGCACTCGGGCCCTAGTGACAAGCATTAAGCACAACAAGTTGCAACAAAGTCAAATAGCACTAATAGAGATACTAGACACTATGCCCTAACAATCTTATTCGATTACAGGATAGAACTCATCCAATCCCTACCATCCCCATAGCCTACAACGGGGGATTACTCACTCATGGATGAGGGAAACATTGATGGTTGATGGATAGGCGTTGGTGATGACGATGGCGATGATCCTCCCCAAATTCCCTGTCCCGGCAGGGTGCCAGAACAAAATTTCTGGATCCGAATCGCGGCTTCTGATGGTGGCGGCGTAGCGGAACTCTTTCTAGAAAAACATCGAACCCCCCTCGGTTTTTAGGTCAAGGGGTAACTTATAGGCGAAGAGGGAGCCCGAGGGGTACCTAGGGTGGCCGCACCCCCCTAGGCACGAGCTGGGCCCACCCGTGCGTGACAGGGGTGTGGTCCCCCCAGGCCTCCACTCCGTCTCGTCTTCTGGCTCCGTGGGTCTTCTGGTGAAATAGGATTTTTGGCATATTTTCCGGGATTTTTCCCGATAGTTGATTTTCTGCACAAAAACTAGACACCAAGGTAATTCTGCTGAAAATAACGTCAGTCTGTGTTAGTTGTATCCAAATCACACAAGTTTAGAGGAGAAACAATAGCAAAAGTGTTCGGGAAAGTAGATACGTTTTGGACGTATCAGTGATCACTGATAATCAACATGATGAACTTACATTATTTTTGGGGTGTGAAGAGTTATTAAGGAAAACTTCTTTGGTAGACATGAGTGCTTTTGGTATGAATAGCGTCCTACATGGGTGTCATCTTTATTGTGTTGATAATTTCCATGCAAATACTTACATACAAAATCTTATAAAAGATGATATTTTACCAAAATATGACAGGACTAATATGAGTTTTGTTCTTATTAATGAAAAGGAGGAATCCTCCAAAGTTTCTTATATTGTCTCTAACAATAAACTAGGGTATGTGGAGAAGCTTCCTTTCAAGCGTCTCCCTCCTAAAGAGGAGAAGAAGAAAAAGAGGAGGAGTAAAAGGAGAGAGGAAACGGTATCTTCCCCTAAGCATGTTGCTCCTATCATAGTTTTTGTGGATGAGTCTGAACTAGATGATGTTCCCATGCCTGTTACCTATAGTAGTGATCATGATTGGGAAAAGCACACTACTTTTAATATTGAAAATCTCTTTGGTACCAATTTTGAAAATGGTGATATTAATAATTGTTGTGCTATTAGTGCTATCCATGTTCCTTCCAATGATGATATGTTTACAAATGAACACACTTGGGAAGATAGCTATTCTATTGCTTATGATGATATTATACCTCCAATGTATGATGATTGCAATGATGAATATGATATTTTTAGTCCACCTACTATTGAGGAGAAAATCGATTGTGATTACAATCTGCCTCCTATATTTGATGATTGTGGTGATGAGAATAATAATTATAGCTATTTTGTTGAATTTGCTCCCACTACAATTAATAAGAGTGACTATGCTTATGTGCAGAGTAATAATTATTTTATGCATGTGGCTCATGATAAGAATGTTTATGTGATATTTGCATTGTTAACTTTATTCATGATGCTACTGAAAGTTATTATGAGAGGGGAAAACATGGTGTTATGTATCTCAACAATATTAAGTTTCCCCTCTTTATGTTGAAAGTCTTGAAGTTGAACTTGTTTTGCTTTCCTATGCTTGTTGCTTTGTGCTTTCATGACTTATTTATTTACAAAATTCCTATGCATAGGAAGTGGGTTAGACTGAAATGTGTTTTGAATTTTCTTCTTGATGCTCTCTTTTACTTCAATTCATATTTCTTATGTGAGCATCTTCTCAAACTATCAAGCATGACTTAAAGGCGTTAAAGAAAAGTACTCCTTGGGAGATAACCCAATAGTTTTCTTGAGTCTTGGAAGTTATTACTTATGTAATAACCTCTCCTTATCCTTTTGTTTGATTTTTTGTGCCAAGAATAACCTCTAATGAGAGAGAAGAAAGATTTGGGGAGTTGTTGTCCTGAAACAGATTTTTGTGCTCCACCGTCCAAATTAGTGTAAAATCTCTGTACGTCGGATTGAGCTGTAATTTTCTGATTAAATCCCCCAGGTTGTTAGATAACTTTCGTTAGTTCAACACTTTTTGATTTGAGCAACAGAAGGTCTTCTAAAAAATCAGTTTCTACCTGCTGGTCTGTTTTGACAGATTTCTGCCATTATTTGCATTTGCTTCTTATTGATTCCTTTTTTGGGTTCTTTTTGGGAAATTGAGCTTTTTGAGGGAATTGATACAGTATCTTGTGTATTTAGTGAAAGTTTTACTGTTTCAAAACTAAAACCCAAAGGTCTATTATCTTTCGAATACACTAATGTTGCTAATGAAGATTGTGTGAAGTTTTGTATGAAGAAAAAATTTTAGGTGTACAGAAAGAATGATGTAATGAGATGAAGAATGGACAAAAGCTCAATCTTGGGGATGCCACCCCGTGTCATCCCAAGAAATATTCAAGAGGTACAAGCGTAAAAGCTTGGGGATGCCCAAGGCCCTTCTTCATCAATAAAAAAACTCAGGTCTTTCTAGACACTTCGTTTTTATTGTTGTATGCACTGTTGTATTGTTCTTGGAGCGTCTTAGTTTTCGTTTTTGGTTTTCGTTTTCTTAGTTTGCTTGAATAAAGTAGTTTGGACCCCCATTCTCGCTATGTTGTTTCAAATAAGTTGATTGGTGTTGGAGAGGAGTAGAAAGTTCTTGCTTGAATAGTACAAAAGGACCTTTCTTTAACTGTGACTAAGACTTTATCATGTCATGCTAGATGTTGTTTTGACCTTATGCTTAGTGATTATTTCTGTAGCATGACTTGTTCCAAACAATTAGGATTGCTTAATGTGCCTTGAAGGAATCATGCGTTGTTTTAGCATACAAAAGCATAGTATTGTGGTATTCTCCTTTGATGCTTTATTTGGGTTGACTTGGCACATGTTCACACCATGTTATGACTACGAACCAGTCACCATAGCATCTATGATCATTTAGTCCTTGACTTGTAGTACCACTTTATGCTTTGATTAGTAATGTTTTGTCGCTCTGCATGATTATGACCATTATTGCTCTCTTAGTTGGTCGCTCCTAGTCTTTTGCTAGCCTCCACTTGTATGAGTAAGCTGTACTCATGCATCCAACTCACAATAAACCAAGTTATTCCAAAGTGTCCAATATAAATTCCTATGCATGGTGTGTTACACCATTCCAAGTATATTCTTGTTTTCATTTATCTTCCAATTAAAAAGTATTTTGTTATGTGAAAACTTAGTGATTAAAGCTCTCACAAACTTGATGGCACACTTTATTTTTCTTTCCCCTAATAAACTTGAACCATTGTGTCACCTATGTTGTATATGCTTGCACTTATACGCTGGGATTAACAGAACCATGTTGTTATGGGGAACGCTTTCAACATTGCACTTGTACATTGTACACAGTTGATATCATGCTCTTTTGTTTATGTATGCCGTCGGTGTGAAATGAAAGGGGAGCTTGTAAGTTCATGGAGTTATGTATGTGTGTTAGAGAAACGCCTAGGCTGCTAGCCTAAGCTATGCCTAATCATGGTGGAAACTTGCAACATCACCATAATGAGAAATCTATGAAGCATTCTTCTTATAAAAATAGAGAGATAGAAAAGGAGATAGAGAAAAAGAAAAAAAAGATGAGAAAAGAGGAAAGAGAGAAAAAATCACCATTTTCCCATGGTAAATAAGAATATTGCTGAGATGCTCATTGTCAGCTTGCCTTGTCATTTTGATTATTGGATAGCTCATGTATCATGTGCAAGGGGTACCCCGTTGACGGTTCTCCATGATACACATGTACTTACTATGACAAGAACTTACCGTAACTAAACTTGAGTAGCATGAGGAGCGGCCCTCGTATTCAAGGTACATGGGATTACCAACTTATACTTTGTCAATCATATACTCCATAGTTTGTTCACTTTAACCTTAATCACTTCAAGATGCTTATGATAGGGGCAATGAGAGCTGAAAGCTAACAAGTACCATAATTTTTGGAAGCTCTTTATGAAAATTGAAATCCCTGCTTCCCTTTATGAAGGGCCTTTCTTCCACCATTATATTGAGTCTTCACCTTCTATCCTCAGGCACCAATTAAGAGAGCATAGTTGCCATTCTTAGTTCTATGTGCATTGTCCCAAAACTTATTGATTGATTCATATTGCTGATATTGCTTGTTCTTGAAATATTTGTATCTAGTCACTCTTATGAACTTTGAAGGTGTCATATGCATCTATTTTATACTCCATGAGGGACAAGCTGAATGCCACTATGCCATGTTTTCTGTATGTGAAATAAACAAACGTGTTTCAATGCATGTTATTCATGAATCTTTGTTTGTAACCTTTCATGTTGCATGCATAGTTACTTAATCTTACTGTTACAACTCCATCTTTATTGCTCATGTTTAGAGTTCTTTGATCCCAGCTTTCAATGCTTGCAAATTGTTTGATCTTGATTTTGATGGTGCATGTCACCTAAAAAATTGTTGTTTTTATCACTTACCTACTCGAGGACGAGCAGGAGTTAAGCTTGGGGATGCTTGATACGTTGAAAATGTATCTATAATTTTTAATGTTCCATGCTTGTTTAGTATCTACTTTGCTTTGATTTGTCTACACTTTGAAGTGTTTTTATATGCTTTCTGGTACTAACCTATTAACAAGATGCCATAGTGTTAGTTGCCTGTTTTTGGTTCTAGAAAAGGCAGAAAATCAATATTCTTGAAATTGGACGGGACAAAATCCAAAGTCATTATTTTACCCGACACGACATGGAACCACGAAGCAGAGATGGAGGAGGACACCAGGGTGGCCACACCCTAGGTGGGCGTGGGCCAGCCCTGGTGGCGCCCACAGGGGGTGTGGGCCCCCTGGCCCTCCATCGACCTTACCTCCTTCGCCTATAAGAAGCCTCCGACCCAAAAACCCTAAATAATCTGGGAGAAAGCCACAAAAAGTTCCACAACACCGCTGCCACCAAAGGGTAGATTCGGGGGACATAAAGTCTTTTTTCTGGCACCCTGTCGGGACGGGGAAGTGCCCCGGGAGCCATCTCCATCGATCTCCACCACCATCTCCATCGTTGTTGTTGATTCCCATGATGAGGATGGAGTAGTTCTTCCTCAAGTCTAAGGGCTCTACCGGTAGCTATGTGTTCATCTCTCTCTATGCATGATCATATTGTGATCGTGAGCTTTGTAATCAAGTAGATCCGCTCTGCTACTCAAGTGCTTTAATAGATCTCCGGCTCTCCCCACGTGTGTGAAAGTGACAGCATGCATACCGTGGTGGCACTTAGGCTAGAGTTTACATAAATACTCAAGTGCTTCAATAGATCTCTGCTCTCCCCACGTGTGTGAAAGTGACAGCGTGCACGCCGTGGTGGCACTTAGGCTAGAGTTCATAAATATTTATCATGATTATATTTTGAGTTGGTTGTCTCTATGAAATTGTGGTGTTTGTTGGAACCATCTAGCGCTCAAGGTGATAGTGTGGGGTTGTCTAGATGGGGAAGGCGGACTTTGAGGTGTTCTGTTATAGCCCTACCATGGATTAGAGTGTCCAACCGGAGAGTAGTTAAGAGTAGTATCATGAAGAGAATATATTTATATGAGAGAGTGTTCACTAGTGAAAGTATGATCCCTAGGCCTTATTTCTAAGCATTGAAACACCGTTTGCATCTATATCTGTTACATGTTTGCTTGCTTCCATCTTTTTGCCTTTAGTATTTTCCTCCCCGTCAGAAGCTCTTTTCTGGCACCGTTGCCACTTATAATCATCCATACCACTTGTATTTCACTATCTATTCGCCGAACTAGTGCACCTATACACCTGACAAGTGTATTGGGTGTGTTGGGGACACAAGAGACTTCTTGTATCTTGATTGCAGTGTTGCTTGAGAGGAATACCTTTGACCACTTCCTCCCCGAGTTTGATAAACCTTGGGCAATCCACTTAAGGAAAACTTGCTGCTGTTCTACAAACTTCTGCACTTGGAGTCCCAACAACTATCTAGAATAATAGAAGTGCGTAGACATCAGTTTACAGGATGATGTTTACTGACGGGGAAGAAAGGGAAATTCCTTTGCCACAAACCACTTTGTTCAGTATTTGTCAGGGACCTTGGTCACACTCCAAGGAGGAGATGGACGAGCAGCTGCGCATTCGTGGTTTCCACGGATGCTACCAGGGGGACGCACCCTCTTACGACCACTCAGCACACTACACAGGGGCGTCCTCGAGTTCGTACCAGGACGAAGGGGCCTCTTCGTCGCATTACGGAGGTGCACCTTCTTGGTCACCATGGTATTGAGCCTCACTTAGGCCAAAAGCCTAAGCTTGGGGGGAGGTATACCGACAACACACTCATCTTTATATCATGTTTCATCAGTTCTTTGTATATACATGTTTCGCTTTCTTTTTGGTTTTTGTTTCTGCTTTCCCAAAACACAAAAAGACCAAAAATATTTTTGTTGTTTCTCTTAGTTTGTTTCTTTGCTTTTAGCTTTGGTTTGCCTTAAGAAAAATCCAAAAAGAATTTGCTTTGTTTGTTTTTGCTTTGTTTGCTTGCTTTAAAAAATCGAAAACACCAAAAATATTTGTTTCTATTTTTTGGTTTTGTGAAGTTCTTTGCAGGGTTCAGCAGTTCTCAGTGGAGTTTGGTTTCATGTTATTATTCAAGCCACACAAGTGAAGGGCAATAATGAAGATTAAGACAACTTGAGGTGTGGTAATAGGCTGGTAACGAATTCTATTTGTTTTCATTTTTGTACATATACTAATCATTGTGGGCATGCTTAGTCTATTCATATAAGGTGTATGTTATTTATGGATGATTAATAGTTCTTGCTCTCTTATGATTAGCTCCAGCTTGCTAATAGTTTGTAGCATGTCATATGAATGTTTGCTTGCATTGTTCTATTCATAACTTGGTATGACACTGTGGTGTCCTCCTCTGAATGTTTCATTTAAATCAACTTGGCACATGCTCACGCATGCATATGACTGAACAATAGTCAGTAAGCCTCGATGATTTATTTTGCCTCAGAGTTATTGTATCACTTTCATGCCATAGTTAGTCATGTTTTGTTGCAAGCATGATTATGACAGTTATTGCTCTCTCGTTGGTCGCTCCCTCTCTATTGCTAGCCTTCACTTGCACTGAGTATGAGCTCTACTCGTGTTTCCAACTCCCCAAAACCGACATTGCCAAAAGTGTCCACCTTACCTACCTACTAGCATCATTTGCTATTCCGTGCATATTCATTATGCCTTGTTTTCATCCAAATAAAATGTTTGCTAGTTTTGAGAAAGTTAGTTAGTAAAGATCTCACGAACTTGATGGCACACTTTATTTCTTGCACTTAATAAACCTGAACCATTGTGACTGTCTATGAAAAGTTATATGCTTGCAAATTATAGGCTGGGAGTTAGCAGAACCGTGCTGTCACGGGGAACGCTTTCAACATTTCACCTGTACTTTGTACCCAGTTGATATCATGCTCTTTTGTTTACGGATGTCGTCAGTGTGAAATAAAAGGGGAGCTTGTAAATTCATGAAGTTATATATATGTGTTAGAGAAACGCCTAGGCCGCTAGCCTAAGCCATGCCTAATCATGGTGGAAACTTGAAGCGTAACCATAATGAGCAATTTGTGAAGCATCCTCAATAAAAACCTATGCAAATAGCAAATAAAAAGATCGCTGAGATGCTTGTCTGCTTGCCTTGTCATTTTGATTATGGGACAGCTCCTATATCATGTGCAAGGGGTACCCCGTTGGCGGTTCTCTATGATACGCATGTATTTACTATGACAAGAACTTGTCGGTAACTAAAGTTGAGTAGCATGAGGAGTGGCCCTCGTATTCAAGGGACATGAGATTTTTAGTTTATGGTCTATCAAGCATATAACTCATATTGGACCTTACTTTCACCTTTAACCATCTAAAGATGCCTATGATAGGGGCAATGAGAGCTCAAAGCTAATGAGTACCATACTTTCAGCATTTGGAAGCCTTTCAAACTTTTCAAAACCTTTTCACTTCCTTGTTGAGTCACCACTTATTCTATGAGCACCTTCTTGAGAGCATAGTTGTCATTCTTAGTGTAATGTTTTTTCTCAAAACTTGGTTAATTATGTCATGACTTTGATGCTTGTATCTCTGATATCTTTACTTCTACTCTTTACTTGAACTTCAGAGGTGCCTTGTATTTATTTTGTGCACTACAAACAAAGGCAAGCGAGATACCACTCTATCATACCTTTTTATGAACATTGCAATGTTGCTTATGTTTATGTTTCATGCTACTTATTATTATTGAGTTGTAATCTCTTCATAGCTTGCAATGACTATTAAGTAGACTTAGTTGCATACTCCTTATTATGAATTGTCTAAGTATCTACTCCTGTGCTGAGAATATTTACATCATATGAAGCAAATGTGTTCGTGAAAGTTCTTTTATCGCACTCAGTTTTCAACTGAATTTCTTGAGGACAAGCAATAAGCTAAGCTTGGGGGAGTTGATACGTCCAAAACGTATCTACTTTCCCAAACACTTTTGCTATTGTTTCTCCTCTAAACTTGTGTGAATTGGATACAACTAACACAGACTCACGCTGTTTTCAGCAGAATTACCTTGGTGTCTAGTTTTTGTGCAGAAAATCAACTATCAGGAAAAGTCCCGGAAAATATGCCAAAAATCCTATTTCACCAGAAAACTCGCGGAGCCAGAAGACAAGGCGGAGGTGGGCCATGAGGGGACCACCCCCCTGCCGCGCGGGCCAGGCCTGGCCGCACCTGGGAGGGGTGTGGCCGCCTCGGGCACCCCCTCGGCCTCCCTCTTCGCCTATAAGTTGTCTTCTGACCTAAAAATCCAGGGGGGTTCAACTTTTTTCCAGAAAGAGTTCCTCTGCGCCGTCACCACCAAAAACCGCGATTCGAAACCAGAAACTCCGTTCTGGCACCCTGTCGGGACAGGAAATTTCGAGAGGATCATCGCCATCATCATCACCAACGCCTCTCCATCAACCATCCATGTTTCCCCATCCATGAGTGAGTAATCCCCCGATGTAGGCTATAAGGATGGTAGGGATTGGATAAGTTCTATCATGTAATCGAATAAGATTGTTAGGACATGGTGCCTAGTATCTCTATTAATGCTATTTGACTTTGTTGCAACTTGTTATGCTTAATGCTTGTCACTAGGGCCCGAGTGCCATGATCTCAGATCTGAACTTGTTATTGATTCATGATGATAATATTGTTTGTGATCTTATCTGCAAGTTGTGTACACATATCATTGTCCGGATCTAAAGGCCCCGAAGTGACAAAAATTGGGACAACCGGAGGAGGTGGCTGTGATGTGAGGACCACATGTATTCGTGGAGTGTTAATGCTTTGCTCCGGTGCTCTATTAAAAGGAGCACCTTAATTGCCAGTAGATTCCCTTGAGGCCCCGCTGCAACGGGCTGGCAGGAAAAAAGATGTTGTGCAAGTTCTCATTGCGAGCACATATGACTATATATGGAACATATGCCTATGATTGTTTAATACTTGGATGCTTTATCTTATTTATCTGGAAATGCTCTAGATCTTGAAGTTACATGTTTAGACTTGTCCATGCAACGCTCGTCCATCCATCCCTATGCCAATCGCATTCATACCCTACTGTTTGCTACTATTGTTACTATTGCTCTTGTTTTACTGCTGCTGTTACTTTGCTATTGCTATTACAAAACTGTTGTTACTGATAAACTGCTGTGAGCAAGACTATTTCCAGGTACAGCTGAATTGACAACTCAGTTGTTAAAGCTTATAAGTATTCTTTGTCTCCCCTTATGTCGAATCAATAAATTGGATAATACTATCCTCGAAGACTGTTGCGATCCCCTATACTTGTGGATCATTATGGCTCCAAAAAAAGCCATTTTTAAAGCATTCGACGGCTGCTCCAACCCCGAGCAAACGATACGAGATCAATTTCGCTCGCTATCTCAACTTTCTTCATTTCTTCATTTTCAATGTCCACTTGAGTTGATTGTCCTATCTCCTATTAATTGACAAATGCTAATCCAATGATCCACGTCGTTAAAGGAAATCGTAAGTTTGTAAAAGAAAACCAATCATAGATGTGGCATGTGTGCATGTCACGACCTATACGGCTTATGTTGCGAGATCTATGAATGAAGAGTAAACTAAAGAGTGACACTACTAGCTGACGATCTGCATCGATCTCTTCTTGATCGTGCATATGCTGCATGATTTAAATATGTTATTACCTGAATCCGACGTCATCGTCCGTGTGATATAAGTTTTGTTTGAAAATGAATTGCTGTGATTAGCTAGGGATAAGCATAAATTATAAATTTGCTTGAAATCGAACGTGCTATATTCAGATAGTTGTGCCGTGTGCGTAGATTTGCGCTTTAGACCTACTTTCACGTATTACCTAATCATGTATAGAGTTAACACGTCGATTACTTAAGTATATTAAGGATGCATGTGTGGCTTATAAACTAAATCTAAAAGCCAAAATAAGTCTAACCAAACAAGCCTAGTCTCTGTTATAGAAATCACATCCACAATTGGAAGCGGACATATCAAATCTATTACTATTCGACATGGGTGGCTAGCTACTCATTTTTGGCTGGTGGTATACCTAGTCACTCGAAATAATCATTCTTTTAGTCATGTTTTCTATGGTATATTTGATCTCGAGCTAAGCCCCCGGGCCTCAAGCATACGGTCTGAACTTCTGCAACCTTTTCCTTCAAATTTGGTGTTTGTGATTTTTTTAATTTTTTAGTGGTCTTTTGAAACTCTAGCCCCAATTATAGTGGTTTTTTTTGTAATTTTCGCCGTTAACGGCCATCCACGCCCATCCGTTCAGATATGTCACGTCAGCCTGACGTTCGGGCCCCACTAGTCAGATTCATCGTTAGAGCAGCGTCAAAGCCAGATCAGTGCTATCTGCAACTTCATGCCCCAAATCCGGTGGTTTCTGAAATTTTTAAAGTTTTTTACGGTCTTTTAAAACCATATCCCAATTGTGGTGTTTTTTTGTAATTTTCTCCTATTTTCACCGTGTGCGAAGACACGTGAGTCTCTGTTGTGAACTCTCTGAAGTTTTTTTTTTTCTGAACAACTCTCTCTCTCTCTCTGAAGTTCGTGAGTGAGAGGTTTATACAGATATCAAAGTCGTTGAAAAAAATTGTAGAGATTTCAGCAGGCCAGCCTGCCTAGGTAGCCACCCACCCCTGCCCCCCTGATGTGAGTGGTTTAGTTCCGCAGGCCCACTCTTGTTATCATCCAGCCGCCTCCTGTTCCGAGCGCAGGGCCAGGTCGGGTCAAACCGCCGTTCGTCATCAGTGACACTGTGAGAGGAACTTTGCACCGGACACGCGCGCGCGTTCGCGCCGAGGCTCTGACCATGTCCTTCCTCCACCAAAAGCCAGGTCTTTCACGCAATCCCTTCCAGGCAAACAACTAAAACTAAACTGGAGTAAGTATAACATCTGGCCCTTCCGAGCTCGATCTTTCTCAGCGAACCCTCGACGAGAATCAGCTCCATCCATGCCGTCCAACCCGGTCCCTGCCGGCGCGCTGTTCCTCCTCCTCCTCCTCTCGCTGCTCCCGGCCGGCGGGCGATGCCAGCAGGGCGGCGTGCCTGACGGCGCGCTACCGCCGCTGCCTCCGCCGCCGCCGTCTCCCGTATCCCGCGAGGAGCTCCTCGCCAGGATGGACGCCGTCACCAGCGACCTCACCGGGGAGGTGCAGAGCAAGTACGGCTTCTGCATGTCCAACGTGTATGTCATCTCCCCCCTTCCTCCGCTCTGTGCTAGCTGCGCGCCAGAAGTTTCTGCTTATTTTTGCAGCTTGCTGCTTGTGAGATGATCGGTGAATTTCGCAGCGATAATGATATCAATGAGACATTCAACTTCAACTCCGACCCGAGCTTCATCTCGGACTGCATGGACCAAAGCAACGGTAATGATGACAAATAAGTAGATGTGCAATTTTTTTTCTTGTGGTACGGTTCTCTTTATGAACCAATTAAGTTGCTAGCTAGGTTTGGGACTGGAGGAAGACAATACAAGTCTCCTTCTAGGTCAACCTCTTTACCCGAGGTCAATACTTCCTTGGTTGAGCACCTTGTTTCGTACTCGACCCGTCGTACTTCCTCTATCCGTAAATAAGTATATATCTAAAAAAAAGATAAATTAATTCTTTTTTATGAGCTTTCTCCAATGTAAATGAAAGAGGAAAACGAGGATCAATGGATGATGGAGGAGAAGGATGGAAATCGTAGTTACATTTTTTTAGAATAAATTTGAAGTGCTAGATGTACACTTATTTACGAACAGCGGGAGTAGATGCACATTTATGCTTGGTAAATCACACATCTTTCTGCAGCGGATAATATAAAGCCTACTACAATTATCCATTATGTGCTTGATATAGTGGGTGTTTCCACGAAAGGCACTTGAGGTGCGCAACCATAATGCACTATGGTGACTGGTGTGCCGTGTGCTGTGTTGTAACTAAAAAATTACATTAATGCTATGCTTAAAATGTGTGCAAATAATGATACTATTTTCATTCCGGTTTATAAGGTAAATACGTATTTTGAGAAAATAGTTTGACTGTAATTTTAATCAACAATATATGAATGTCACAAAAAATTATACCATTGAAAGAGTATTTTAAATATAAATTTAATGGTATAATTTTTAAATATTGTCGTGGGAATGGTCACGGCAGATGCTGCAATCGGCAGCGAGTAGTAGAACGAGGGGCAAGGGCGGCCAGCCATCTGCGGTGCGAGATGAGGGCAAAGACACAGGGTTTTACTCAGGTTCGGCCCCCCGGAGGGTAAAGACCTACTCCTGCTAGATTGTATTATGGAGGTGTTACAATGGGCGAGCTCGGCGGCTAGGCGGCGAGTCGCTTGGGTGTATGAGGGAACGTATCTCTACTCACCCTTTAGGGAGGCTTATATAGGCTCACCTCCCCTAGGGTTTACATATCTCAACCGATTCAGATACAACTTTAATAGTCGTTTAACCCAATCCGACTGGGCCTATCTACTCGCCTGGGCCTTCAGCTTCCAGTCGCCCGGTACCTTGCTGGGCTTCAATCCACTCGCCGTTCTGCAGGCCCACTCGCCAGCTCTCGGGCCAGTCGGAAATGCCCTGCTGGGTATACCCCAGTAGGCATATCCCCATCAGTAGTCCCCGAGGCCGTCGTCGATTGGGCGTAAGTGGCTGCTGGCAGTCGGAGTATCCGGCTTCAGAGTAGGTATCCAGTCGAATCGTCGGCGGGCTCCTGTATAAAGGAGACGACCAATGATCCAGGTCGCAGCTTTGGCGAGTCGAGTCGGCGAAAACACTGTCTTAGTGACTGGGTCGGCGAGCCGAGTGGCCGTAGTTGGACCGTCAGGCATGGTCAAACTAGCCGTTGGGGTAATTCAACGGTAACTTTTGGCGTAATCACCGTGTGGTAACGGCTCCCTGATTTGGCGGTAACTCCCGCTATATAAGAGGAATGGCAGGCAATCGTAGAACCAACTGCCCACCACTTCTTCCGAGTGCGCGCATTTTCCTTCCTTTGCTCCGCGATCCAATCGACCCGAAATCCTCCGATCTCCAACCAACCTCTCGGCCATGGCCCTTTCCACCGAACCATGGGGTAGGTCCAAGTGCACGAGGGCGCAGCTGGCCTCTTTCGAGGAGGCCGGGATCCTGCGAGCCGGCTGTTGGCGTATCCCTGTAGCCGGAGAAACGACCCCAAACCCGCGAGAGAGAGAGTTCGTCTGTTTCACCAGTCATCTCGAGCGAGGGCTAGGGTTTCCCATGTCCTTGTTCTTCCGGCGCTTTTGCGCCTACTATGGGATCCAGCCTTCAGATCTGGGTCCCCACAGCATCGAGCAGCTCGCCATCTTCGTGGCGTTCTGCGAGTGCTACTTGGGCTGCCGGCCCTACTTTCCCTTGTGGCAAGATCTGTTCCATGGACGGATCAGCCGCGAGGAGGCAGGCGGCCCAATGCTATCCGCGGGCGGTTTGACGTTCCAGCTCAAGTCCAAAGCCTCCTTCTTTGACCTGATGCTACCCGCCAAGGCAGCGGGCGACTGGAAGAAGTCATGGTTCTACGTGACCGAGGCGACCCCGGAGGGCGAGGCGGCGATCCCGCGGTACTCCACTAGTCGTTCGGAGCCGCGCCATCTCCAAGTCGGCAAGCTCCCCGACGACCAGCGGATGGTCGTTGACGAGATGCTCCAGACCATCCGTGGTCTGAAAAAGAAGGGCCTCCAAACGATAAATTTGTACAATTGCTGGCTTGGGCGGCGGCTTGTTCCACTCGCCCAGCGCGACCACTACATGTACCAATACACCGGTCGGGGGGATTCGACGAAGGCCTGCCTCGACGAGTGGAGGCTGGAAGATTACCTCCCAGCGTTGAAGAAGATTACCCAGGCGGTGTACCTGGATGCACAGGCCGGGATCGCCCCCTACACCGCGAAGCGTCCAGCTCCAACGGTAATTTCTTTACCTTGTTCGCAGTCGCAGTGTATGCAGTCGCGGTAATCCTAATTCTATTTTGTATTCATCGCAGCTATTCCAGGTGGTGGAAGGGTGGCTCCCACCTTCGGATGATGAGAGTCCGGGCCCATCCGCCCAGGACACAGGCGAATCACCACCCGCGAGGGGCAACGAAGACGACGAGGACGAGTCCGAAGAGGAGGTCGCCCCGCTGGTCCGAAAGACCCGCGGGCAACGTCAGCGCGAGATCGAAGCGAGCAGAAGCCTCGAGCGCCATGACGATGACGACGAGCTCCCAGAGACCACCTCGCGCTGTCAAGCCACTCCGTCGAAGAAGAAGGAGAAGAAGAGGGAGGCGAGGGCCCCCCTGAAGAAGAAAACGAAGCCGTCGAAGACGGCCTCACCGCCACACTCGGCGAGCAGCTCCGATGCTCCCAGCCCAACTGGAGACGGCGCGCCACCAGCGACAACCGCGCTGGACACGGCGACCATGGAGGTGCCGCTGGCCTCATTGCCTCCGCCATTCGCCCCAGTCTCTGGGCTGGGGGTGGCTCCGGCCGCGGCGACTTCACCTCGCAAGGAGGCTCCGGCTGCGGCGGCTTCACCTCGCAAGGAGGCTCCGGCTGCAGCAGCTTCGACTCACGAGGAAGCTCCCGCCGAGGATGTCCCAGAGGCGCCAGCTGCAGCCTCAACGACGAAGAAGCCGTCCGTGTCTTGGGCACGCGATGTCCTGGATCTGGGGCTCAGTCGCCGACTGGGCCCTGAACTGGAAAAACCGGCCGGCCTTCGTACGGGGCTACGTTTGATCCCAGTCGCCAAGTGAGTGCGCTCACCCCTCCTTAATTTCCATGGATATTTCAATTGTCTTTGTTGATTCGATTCGTGCGCAGGACCGGAGTGAAAAGAATGGGCCATCCGACCGTGGCCAAGGTGCCCTCTGCCGCTAGCGAGGAGGATCCTTCACGCAAGAGGAAGGCGGACGAGGTCGTCGCCTCAGTGGATGGCAGTAAGAAGGCCAAGGGCGACGACATCGTCACCATCTCTGACGATACGGCGGCCGCGCCGACCAAGCCCGCAGTGGAGGCAGCCGCGTCTACGAAGGAGCCCACGGCGGAGGCGACCTCCCTTGGAGCGGGTGCCTCCATCGCTACCTTCCCCCGCTTCGTGACCAAGGCGGCTACGGCGAGTGGGGCTGCGCCCTCGAGCCACGCTCCTGGGATCGCCGATGCTGAAGTCGACCAGCGTCGTGGGCACACGCCAGCGTTACTCGTGTCCGTGGACGCGATCCAACTCCACGGCATGCTTGGCGCAGCCATCCAGGTACACCCAGGCCCCGAGGATCAGGTCGGTGTTTTGCAGCGGCGTGATTCTTATAATTTCTCGTCTTTTATTTTCGTATCCAGTCCCTGAGTGCGTACTCGCTGAATTTCAGCGTGTGGGCACTTGAGAATTTCTTGATTGCCAGTCCCCGAGTGCGCACTCGCTGAATTTCAGCGGGTGGGTACTTAGGAATTTCTTAATCGCCAGTCCCCGAGTGCGCACTCGCTGAATTTCAGCGGGTGGGCACTTAGGAATTTCTTGATTGCCAGTCCCCGAGTGCGCACTCGCTGAATTTCAGCAGGTGTGCACTTACGAAGTTCGTTTTAACTAACTTTTTCGGTGATGTGCAGGGTCTGCAGCTTGAGTCAGCGGACCGATTGGCCGCGAAACAGCGCGCGGAGGAGGAGCTGGCCATCGTCCAGGAGGCGAATAAAGGTCTTCAGGCTGTTGCTTAGATCAAGCTCGCCAGGGGCTTGTCCCCGCTGGTGAGTTGGTGGCGGCGCGGTCTGCTCTGGGTGCCGCTGAACAACGGATCGCCGACCTCGAGCGCGAACTGCGGGAGGCGAGGGAAGAAGCTAACTTGGCGGACGGGCGAGCTAAGGCCGCCATTGCGGCCGCAGAGGAGGATCGCAAGGTGTCGGAAGTCCTTATTGCTGGGCTTCAGGACGACCACACGTCGCTTCAATGCTTCATCATGGGACTCGCCCGCCCGCTGCTTGGTGAGTGCATCCTCCCTTTCTTAGAGTTGTGGTTTTTGTGGTGTCCGTCATACTTAACATTGGCTTTTTCGTCGCAGGTCGCATCATTGATAGCGAAGAAGAGGCGAGCTCGCTCGACGCAAGGCAGTGCGTAAGCATGCTCGTCGACTCGGCGACGCTGTCGGCGACCTGCATCCGCGCCTACCTACAAGAGATATCACCCACGGAGGTGATTCCCAGCGACCTCGTTGAGGTGTGGAAGTACTTGGAGAAGGCACCCGCGGTCGTTGAATTTATGACACGATCGGCGTTTCGGCGTGGAGCATCGACTGCCCTGAGCCTTGGGCTCGCCCACTTCCCCGAAGACTTCGACATCGACGATGTGACGAGTGGGTACCCATCGTCAACTGGCGCGGTGGAGCTGTCAGAGGTTCTCAAGTTGCAAGAGCGTGCCGCCACGTACTCGGAGCGTGTCTGGGCGATGGGCGACCTTCTTCCATACCAGGAGACGGTCGTCGCGCCGAACGACCCCGAGCCGTCGCATCGTGACTTCAAGGTCGAGCAGCCTTTTCGCGCGGCGATGGCAGGTGAACTAACGACGTATCCATCAAACCCGTACACCGCGTTCATCCGTAATCGCCAGGATGCTGGCGAGTCGTCATCGAAGCCTGCAGAGTAGGGTAGTTTGCCTTGTGGCGTTAGTGGCAGTTCTGCCACGCGGGCATATTTTGTAACATGAAACAATGCGACATGCGATTGAATGAGACGTTGTGTCTATTTTGATACTTGTTTGTGTGCTTTGGATTGATTTTGGACGAGTCCCCGAGCGCGTCCGCCCTTTTGTGGGGTTTACCTCGTATATGTTTTATGTGTTGTTGTTATGTGTTTTGATGTTTTAGTCGACTCGCCCGAGCTCGAAGAGCCAATCGCTAGGCGACTCCCTTGAGTGCTCTGTACTTTACCGTTTTCCCGTGCGCGATCGAGGTCGGGTGGCCGAGTCCCCGAGCGTGGTACTTGGTAGTTCTAGGCACGACTCAAGGGTGGTTGAGGACTTAGCGCGTTGATGTGAGCGCGTCACTCCTGCCTGGCCCGTAGGGTCAGTCGCGTGGCGAGTCCTGGGCATGCTCTCTTACTTGACGTTTTCCCTGACCGCTCGCGACGAACTGGTCTTCAGTCCCCGAGCGTGGTACTTAGCCGTTCGAGTCGCTATGCCAAGGATGCGGAGGACCAAGGTCGCTGTGAGAAGCGAGGGCAGTTGTCTTGGCTCGTAGAACCAGTCGAGCTAGGCGACTCCAATGGGGCTCCGGGTTGGCGTTATTCGTGGACGATGCAAGACCTGAAGTTATTCAGTGCTCTTACATCGCACTACTTAGCCGTGCCGATCGCTGTACCAAAGGTTGACTTCTGCGTGTAGCATAACGCTGTTTTTACGAGTGCGAGTGGCACAAGTCATGGAGAGTAGGCGCGATTTGCGGTAACCTTTTCTTTTTATTTCATAGCTACTGGAGAGTACATGTGTGGGGTTCTAGGAGTAGAACTTCTGGAGGAGGTTTACATTCCATGGTTGCTTGACGTCGAGTTCGCCGTCCCCGCGGACATCGACGAGGTAGTAGGCGTCGTTGCCGAGTACGCGCCCGATAGCGAATGGGCCTTCCCATGGAGGGGAAAGCTTGTGCATGCCCTTCTTGTCCTGGATGAGGCGTAACACCAGGTCGCCTTCCTGGAAGGTGCGAGTTTTCACCCGCCGGCTGTGGTAGCGGCGGAGTCCTTGCTGGTAGATGGCGGTGCGTGACCGAGCGAGGTCGCGTGCTTCGTCGAGCTGGTCGACCCCATCTTGGCGGGCCAGCTCGTTTGCAGCCTCCGTATAATGGACGACTCGCGGCGAGTCGTGTTCGAGGTCGGTGGGCATGACTGCCTCGGCACCGTAAACCATGAAGAAGGGAGTGAATCCCGTCGATCTGTTGACGGAGGTGCGGATCCCCCAGATGACAGAGGGCAACTCCTCGACCCAGCACCCGGCGGTGCGCTCGAGTGGTACTTGGAGTCGCGGCTTCAGGCCGTGGAGGATGCTTTGGTTGGCCCGTTCCGCCTGGCCGTTGGATTCCGGGTGGGCGACTGACGCGAGGTCGAGCCGGATATGGTGCTCTTCGCAGAATTCGGCCATGGCTCCCTTGGCGAAGTTGGTGCCGTTGTCCGTGATGATGCTGTTGGGGAACCCGTAGCGATATATGAGCTCGCGTAAGAATTTAGTGGCGGTCTTCCCGTCGCATTTCCGGACTGGCTTGGCCTCCACCCACTTCGTGAATTTGTCGACGGCGACTAGCAGGTGGGTGTAGCCAGAGGGGGCCTTCTTGAAGGGGCCTACCATGTCCATGCCCCACACAGCGAATGGCCAGGTGATGGGGATTGTTTTGAGCGCCGAGCTCGGTACGTGCGTCTGATTGGCGTACTTCTGGCACCCGGCGCATCGCTGGACGATGTCGACAGCGTCGGCGTGTGCGGTGGGCCAGTAGAAGCCGTGTCACATAGCCTTGGCGACCAGGGAGCGAGCGGCGGCGTGGTGGCCGCAGTCACCTGAGTGAATGTCGTGGAGAATTTTGCGTCCTTCAGCCGGTTGGACGCAGCGTTGGAACACGCCGCTGCGCTTGTGGAGCTCGCCGTCGATGATGGTGTAGGACTTGCATCGACGAGCGATCATTCGAGCGTCTGTCTCGTCTGCTGGCAGGGTGCCGGCTTCCAGGTAGGCGGTGTAGGGCTTGGTCCAATCGTCTAGCTCGGTGACGAGTGCGACCAAGGCTACCTCTGGTTGGAGTGGGACTCCGATGTCGATCTCCCTCGGGGGAGAGACTGATGGTTTGGAGATTGTGTCGAGGAACACGCCGGCGGGTGGTGCGAGTCGAGCCGACCCGATGCGAGAGAGGGCGTCGGCCTCCTCGTTTTTCCGCCTGTCGATCCACTCGACAGAGTAGCCGGTGAAGTGGCCGCCCAACTTGTCCACTTCTTGGCGGTACGCCGCCATGGTAGGGGAGACGGCGTCGCAGGTGCCGGCGACTTGCCCCGCGACAAGGTCGGAGTCTCCGTAGCAGCGGAGGCGATTGACGTTCATCTCCTTGGCGGCTCGCATGCCGTGGAGTAGGGCCTCGTATTCAGCCATGTTGTTGGTGCAGGGCGTGAAGTCGAGGCAGAGGATGTAGCGGAGCTTGTCGCCCTTTGGTGAAGTTAACACTATCCCTGCTCCTGCACCGTCCGCGTTCTTGGAGCCGTCGAAGTGCAGGCTCGAGTAATGGAGGTACGGCAGCTTCTCTGGCTGCTGGGCCTCCTCCCAGTCGGCGATGAAGTTTGCCAGCGCCTGCGACTTAATCGCCTTTCGTGGCTCGTATTTGATGTTGTGGACGCCGATCTCGACGGCGCACTTGGCGACCCGCCCGGTCGCCTCGCGATTGCGGATGATGTCTTGCAGTGGTGCTGAGGAGACGACCGTGATCGGGTGCTCCTGGAAGTAGTGCGGCAGGCGCCGCTGAGCCCTGAAGACCGCGTATACTAGCTTTTGATACTGTGGGTACCGCTGGCGCGACTCGGTGAGGACCTCGCTGATGTAGTACACCGGCCGCTGGACCGGGCGCTCCTTTCCTTCCTCTGGTCGTTCGACGACCATCACGGCGCTGACGACGCGCTCGGACGCCGCGACATAAACCAGCATGGATTCTTTGTCGGCGGGGGCGGCGAGTAGTGGTGCGGTGAGTAGCACCTTTTTGAGGTCGCGGAGCGCGTCGTCCGCCTCCTTGTCCCACTGGAAGGTGGGGTTCTTGCGCATCAGGCGGTATAGGGGCATCGCCTTTTCGCCCAGGCGGGGGATGAAGCGACTGAGAGCCGCTACTCGCCCGGCCAGCTTCTGGACGTCGCGCAGGCACTCGGGTTTGCCGAGCCGGGCGATCGTGTCGATCTTTGTGGGGTTCGCCTCGATCCCTCGTTTGGAGACGACGTACCCCAGTAGTTGTCCGGCGGGTACACCGAAGGTGCACTTGCCTGGGTTGAGTTTTATCTTGTATCTTCGCAGGTTGGCGAAAGTTTCCGCCAGGTCGGCGAGTAGGTCGCCTTGGCGAGCGGACTTCACGACCACGTCGTCAATGTAGACGTGGATGTTGCGGCCAATTTGGCTCGCGAGGCATTCTTGCATGCACCGCTGGTAGGTCGCCCCGGCGTTCTTGAGGCCGAAGGTCATGGCGGTGTAGCAGAAGGCTCCAAATGGCGTGATGAACGCCGTCTTCTCCTCGTCTTCGACAGCCATTTTGATCTGGTTGTACCCAGAGTAGGCGTCGAGGAAACATAGCGACTCCGAGCCCGCGGTTGAATCGATTATCTGGTCGATCCGCGGGAGGACGAACTGCTCCTTTGGGCAGGCGCTGTTCAGGTTTGTGTAGTCGATACACATTCTCCAGGTCCCGTTTTTCTTCTCGACCAGGACTGGGTTTGCCAGCCACTTGGAGTACTTGATTGGCCGGATGAAGCCGGCAGCGAGTAGACGCTGCACTTCCTCGGCGATTGCTCGACGGCGTTCTTCATTGAAGGGCCTCAGCGACTGCTTGACAGGTCGCACTTTGGGGTCGGCGTTTAGCTTGTGCTCAGCGAGCTCCCTAGGGACACCGGGCATGTCGGAGGGTTTCCATGCGAAAATATCCCTGTTCTCACGGAGGAACTCGATGAGCGCGCCTTCCTATGCTGGGCTCATGCCTGTCCCGATCATCACCATCTGGCTGGAGTCGCCTGGGACCAGCTCGACGGTGCGAGTGTGCGTCGTGGCCTCAAAGGTTGAGGTGTTTGCGCCCTCTGAGTTGGGCTTCTTGAGTATGGTGGGGTCATCATTGTTGACCCCGCTCGCGTATTTGGCAAGCTCGTCGGCGTGACTAGTCTCTGCCGCGATGACGGCGTCGGCGAGCTCGGCTCCTTTGGCCTCGCACTCGGCGGCCATGTCGGGGTCGCCGTTGATGGTGATGACGCCGCACGGCCCGGGGAGCTTCATCGCGTTGTACGCGTAGTGGGGCGCTGCCATGAATTTAGCGAACGCCTGGCATCCCAGGACGCAGTGGTACGGGCTGTCGAAGGGCACCAGCTCGAAGACGATCCGCTCGGTGCGGAAGTTTGCCGGTGTGCCGAAAGTGACTGGCAGCGTGACCTTGCCGATCGGGTACACCTTCCGACCGGGGACGATGCCGTGGAACGTGGTGTGGGTCGTCTCGATCATCGATTGCGGGAGCCGCAGCCGCCTGAAGGTGTCGAGGTAGAGGATGTTGATGGAACTACCGCCGTCCATCAATGTCTTGGGGAGCCAGTAGTCGCCAACCTTGGGCTTGACCACCAAGGCGACTCGTCCTGGGTACTCGATGCGCGGCGAGTGATCTTGCCGGCTCCAGGTGATGGGCTATTCCGACCAGTTCAGGAACTGGGGGACGTCTATTTGGGCCACCGCATTGACAGCGACGGCGCGGGCGATGACCTTCTTCTCGCGCTTCGTGTTGAAGCCTGTGAAGGTGTGGAGCGAGCCGGCTACTTTGCCGAATTTTCCACCATTTGGCGGGTTGTTGTCGGGGTCCTCCCGCGCTTGCCGTGCCTTCTCGATTTCCCTGAGGGTGTGGCAGTCGGCAGCGGTGTGCGTTGCGGGCTTCCCTTCCCTGCTATGGAACGCACACGGTTGGTTAAGGAGGGCCGCGGGATCGAACCTTGGCTTGTTTTTGTAGTTGCCGCCATCGCGGCGTTGCCCTCCGTCGCGGCGGTAGCTCTTGGGCTCGCGCTGCGCGTGCCCGGCGTTGGCGACGAAGTCGACTCGCCCGTCACTGCGGCGCTTGCCAGTGAGGCGAGTGCCGCTGTAGCGTAGGTCGGTTCGGCGTCCGTCGTCATTGCCGTTCGTGCGGCGTTGCCCTCCTGACTCGTCGTCAGTTTCCTGGTTTGGATCTTCCTCGGCGTACCGTTTGGCGATCTCGAGGAGGTCGGGGATGTTGTCGAGTGTACGGGAGTGTCGTTTGAGCTTGGCGACTAGAGGCTCGTAGCGGCACGAGGTCTTGAAGCAATGGATCGCGGTGTCCGGGTGGATGCCGACCGCGTTGTACCAAAGCTATTGCCACCGTTGGACCCAGTTGCGGGTCGACTCGCGGGGTCCCTGGACGCACCGTTCCAGGTCCTCAATAGTGGTGGCGCGGGTGTAGGAGCACTCGAAGTGCCTGACGAAGGCGTCGCGCATTTCCTCCCAGGAATCGATACTGTCCTGGGGGAGAGTGTTGATCCACTGCCTGCACGTCCCCTCCATCATCAGGGGGAGGTAACAGGCGGCGAGTAGGTCAGTGTGACCCGCGATCCCCATTGCCATGAGGTATGTGTCGAGCCAGACGGCGGGGTCGTACGAGGAGTCGTACTTTTCTATTTCCTTTGGCGCCTTGAAGTTTGGCGGGTATTTCTCGCCTCGGATCATTGGTCCGAAGCACTTGGGCCCGAGTCGACTGAGCGACCCCATGGGCTCGCCGTCGCGGCGATTAGTTAGGGTGTGCCGCAAGTCGTCGGGCTGGCGTGCGCGCCAGCTTTGGTTGTTGATGATGTGGGTGCGGGCGTCGATGGGTTGCCCGTTAGCGGCGACGAGGTTGGTCGCCGGCCTGGGGTCGTTGGTGGAGAGTGCCGCGTTCGTGGGTCGGTGTTGGAGCTGCAGTGGCTCTGGTGGCGGGCAGTTGAGGGTGTTTGCCGCCGCTGGGCGGCCGCTGGAGGCCGCTCTGCTTCCCGAGGAACGCGAGTATACTCGACCTTGCGAGTCGGCGCCCGCTTTTTGCTGCTCGACGGCCTTCGCGAGCAGGGCCCTGACGTATTGGATCTGTAGGGCGCCGTCGCCGGTGGCCGTGATGCTGTCGGCTGCTGCTCGGCCTGCCACGAGGTTGTCCATCGGGGTGGAGAACAGGGGGAGGCCGTTTGCGTCTCGCTCCCGTGAGGAGACTACTATCCGCGGCTGGTCCTTGGGAGGGGTGTGGTTGGGTGGAGGTGGGGCGCCCATCGCCGTTGATCCTGGCGGTGGCCGGGCGCTTCCTCCTGGTGGCGCGTTCTCGCAGATCGCGCGCTCGGCCACGCGGGCCGGGTCGTTTTCGTCGTCGAAGTTCAGGGCACGCCCTTGAACGGTGGGGTTCAGGCGTGACCTGATCCGCTGCTGGTGGTAGCGTGACAGCTCCTGCGCCGTCACCTGCTCGAGGCGAAATTTTTCGCGCTCGGCTTGCTCCTTGCGCACCGCCTCCGCCAGTTTCAGGCGGAGTTCCTCGACCTCCGTTGCCGTGGCGTTAGGAGGGATTGGGGTGGAGAAAGGATCCTCCGGCGGATCGGCGCCGGTGGCCATGTAGGCCGCGGCGTGGCGACCGGTTCCATCGCGGAGGTCGGCGGAGTTCTCTGACCCGGAGTCGAATTCGAAGATCCCGAGGATGGAGGGGTCCTCGAAGTCTCCCGCGTTGGAGACCTGGGCGATGGAGCCCGCGGACGAGGCCGCGGTGATGGATCCGGCGAGTGACGCCGGGGTCGCCGAGTCGGCGTCGTCGGTGAGGGCCGCATCTTCTGCGGCCGCTGAATTCCCGGCCACGTTGTTGTGGGCCGAGTTGTACTCGGAGGCGAGGCGGTGGATCGTGCGGATCTGGCTCTCGGAGAGCCGATCGCGTGGCGGCGACTCGCGGATGCGAGCCGAGTCCTCCGAGACGATGACGTCGGTGAGGCCGGCGAAGAGGCTGATCGTGCCGATTGGCAGGATCACGCTGTGCGTGACGGGTCGTGCCGCCGGGACGTAGCTGCTCGGCAAGATCTGGAGCATCTCGCTGATCGCTATCATGCGGCCGGTGGCGACCGTCTCGTTGATGGGCAGATTGGATCTCGCCGCAGAACACCGGCCAGACCGGCCAGGCCCCACGGTGGGCGCCACTGTCGTGGGAATGGTCACGGCAGATGCTGCAATCGACAGCGAGTAGTAGAACGAGGGGCAAGGGCGGCCAGCCATCTGCGGTGCGAGATGAGGGCAAAGACACAGGGTTTTACCCAGGTTCGGCCCCCCGGAGGGTAAAGACCTACTCCTGCTAGATTGTATTATGGAGGTGTTACAATGGGCGAGCTCGGCGGCTAGGCGGCGAGTCGCTTGGGTGTATGAGGGAACGTATCTCTACTCACCCTTTAGGGAGGCTTATATAGGCTCACCTCCCCTAGGGTTTACATATCTCAACCGATTCGGTTACAGCTTTAATAGTCGTTTAACCCAATCCGACTGGGCCTATCTACTCGCCTGGGCCTTCAGCTTCCAGTCGCCCGGTACCTTGCTGGGCTTCAATCCACTCGTCGTTCTGCAAGCCCACTCGCCAGCTCTCGGGCCAGTCGAAAACGCCCTGCTGGGTATACCCCAGTAGGCATATCCCCATCAAATATAATTTATATTTTATTGACTAAATTTATATTTTCTTAAAATACGTATTTGTCTTATAAACCGTAATGAAGACAATAGAGTAGTTAGTACTTTCTCTAATTTATAATAAGTGTCATTGATTTAGTTTAGTATTGTATTACATCAGGAACATTTATATTATAATAAATCAGTGAGTGAGGGAGGAAATAGTAAAACAGTAAAATTTACAAAACTAATTGAGCGAGAGATGTCTTGACTGTAATCAGTTCCTGCCCATCCAAACACACCCCCAAAAAAAAAGAAAAAAAATGATGGTGGGCGCTCTGAGGCCTGTCACGCCGATGCCGGCGGTGACGCCCGCTCAGGCGCTTAACCCATTCGACGGCGCCGACGCCCTCCGGGGCCCGGCTCTGGTCGTGCGGAGCCCAGACCTCCCCGCCCCCTCCCTTCCCCTCCCCCTTGGCCTACCGCGCCATTGTGGTGATGAAGAGCAGCGCAGGGGCTCCTCGCATGCCGTGGTAATTCTCCGCCCCTTGGCCCGGGGAAATTTTGCGGAGATACCCTAATCATTTCTAGCTTTGTGGAATTGTGGGTGGAAGCGATGGTAGATCAATGCGTCCGTAGAGGGTTCCGGAATCCACGGAAGAGTGATTTCTGGGGGTGAATGCGAGGGAAGGTTGTGGGGTTTGGGCCGTCAGTCTTTGGTGCCGAACGAAAGCGGCAAGGGTACTCTTGAGGTCGTGAGGCGGAGTAATGTGTAGCGCACACTCGCTCATTTTGGACCATTATTTTGCAGCTCTGCTATTTCAGTGTCGCCTGAGAAATCTGTGTCTTTTTTTCTTTCGAAAAGGGGATATAGCCCCGGCCTCTTCATCGGTTGATGCACACAGCCTTTATTTGAGAAATCTGTGTCTTGACTCGCTGAAAGTGTGATAAATCCTCTGTCTACTTTTCATGATATTATGGTGAATCCTGTTGCTTTCTATAAGATACTGCGTTGCTTTGACTAAGCCAGAGTTGACGTACATGCCTACACATTGATTTCGTGAACAAAATGTCTCGAGAATGTTTTCATAATGCAGTACTAGAATAAATTTGTCGTGTATGCAGGGCAAATGGTTACAATGCTGTGCAGCAAAGCTGAAATGGAGTTATATCTCAGCAGCTTGGGAAGCAAGCGCGTTGGAAGGATTAGTAAGAATTGCAACCAGAGCTCTTGGGCACCTGGTTGCCAATCTGGCTGGGCTTGCTCAGCGCTGGATCCCAATGGCACCTCATTTGATGACTCAGTTCCATCCAGAGCAGAGATGTGCAGGCCATGCTGTCCAGGTTTCTTCTGTCCTCTTGGCCTGACCTGCATGATGCGTAAGTGTATCTTTCCAAACAAATTACCCCCAAGAGGCTAAATTAATTCTGCATGAAATCAATAGCATTCCCTACCCCCTTAGTCGCTTTCAAAAATTGCTAAGAAGTTTGAATGCCAAATGTGGGAACAGTTCTTGAAATTGTTGGATGCACTAATTTAATATTTTTACCACTAAATTTAGTCTTCTTTTTTCCAGCTTGTCCTTTGGGCGCTTATTGTCCTCTTGGGACACTCAATGAAACAACCAATCTTTGTGACCCGTAAGAGTAATTTACACTTGCCATGCTTCATTTACCATGTAAAACTCTTCACAAGAATTCCATAGCACATGATTGATTGTTTGTTTGTTTTAAAAAATGGCAGGTATGCTTACCAAATAACTCCTGGATCTAACAGTACATGCGGCAGCGCAGATTCTTGGGCTGATGTGATTACTACTAATGATGTCTTCTGCCCTCCAGGGCACCACTGTCCAACCACTGTCCAGAAATTGAACTGTAGCAAGGGGTACTGTGTTAGCCTTTTCTTTTTGTGATATGCTGTTCTGTCTTTAATGATTATTCATAGCCTGACTTTATGTTTTCAGGTCCTATTGCAGGAAAGGTTCCACTGATGAAAATGGTATGCATCTCTTATTTTCTGAACTACCCCCATTGGGAAGCATGGTCTGCAAGTAGTAGTACTTATCCAATAACTGCTGCTTTCTAGTTCAATTTATTTATGATTTGTCAAGATCCATACATGATTGTAACGCTTCGGTTTTTAACGTCTGTCATCACTTTTGCTGCTTAACAATTAACATACCTCTTAAACTAAAAGGTACATAGCCTAGAGCACTTGATTCGGCCAAAGTATCTGCAGGGACATATGTTGCAATATTTATTAACAAGCTGCGCAAGGTTAAAATAGCTATCATCTGCACTTTTTCCCAGTAATTTCATATAATTTTGCAGAGTGTATCTGGAAAAGCAGATGTGAGGAAAATTCAACCAAAGAAGATATCGCTTTGTTTGGTGGTATATTGATTGTAAGTATCCTATTTTCGCTCAGAAGTCAGTTCATAGAAAATCACACAACTTAAATGGGAGCATCTAAATTAGTATCAGTACCAATTTACTTGGAGCCTATTAAGTTTGATGCACCAACTGGTAGAACCAAAAGTACAAACTGATGGAGAAGGTTGGGCAGTCCACATATACTTCAACAGAGGACCATCTTGTCCACATTGTTTAATGATAGTTTTTCAAAAAGGTTAATTTACCTGTGATCTTGTTTTTGCAGGTTGTCTTAAGTGTTGTATTACTACTGGTGTACAACTGCTCTGATCAGTTCATTGCAATTCGAGCTAAAGTGTCAGATAAATCTCGTAAAAAGGCTGCTGAAATTGCACAAGGATCAGCAACAGCACGTGGCAGGTGGAAGTTAGCAAAAGAACTTGTACTAAGGCATGAGATGGAGATGTATGAGTCTTCTGATACACCTGAGCAATTAGCTACATCTTCTGATGGAATAATGCATGCCAATAAAGGTACCGGTAAGAGATCCAAAAATCGCAAAAAGCTAAATGTTCGCACTGAAAGGTTCAGGCGTGCATACAGTCAGATTGACAAGGAAAGAGCTCTGCAACTAGACAAAGACAAAGTAACACTCTCTGGAATTGTGTCTCGAGCTTCTGTAAATAGACCACAAAGGCCAATGCTTGAGGTTGCTTTCAAAGGTCTGACACTATCCATTGGAAAAAAGAAACTTCTGCAATGCGTTACTGGAAAACTTTCGCCAGGTAGGATAACAGCAATTATGGGTCCTTCTGGAGCAGGAAAGACCACATTTCTCAATGCTGTGTTAGGTAAAACATCGGGTTATAAGAAGGATGGGTCGGTCCTTGTAAATGGAAAATCTGGATCGATGCAGTCGTATAAGAAGATAATTGGTTTTGTGCCACAAGATGATATTGTCCATGGGAACCTGACGGTCGAGGAAAATCTGTGGTTTAGTGGATGCTGCAGGTATTAGATACATATCAAAAACGATTTCCTTGCTTTCCTAATTGACTCTTTTCGGCTGCCTCTAAATGTTTTGATACATAAGTTTATGAAAGTCAGTGACATAGCATTTCAAGAGTTCATATACAAAGAAGTATTGAGGTGCAGAATTCAACAATATTTTCTTCATGGCTTTCTTCATGTATTGTATTGAAAATAATATAATTTTTTTCCAAATATGGTACAATGTGATTATTGAAGTGGTATATCATTTATTTAACTTACTTCTTTCATGTCCCCTCCTTCAGATCCATAAAGTAATCTTATCTCTTATATGCCATAAGTTATGTGCCTAGATGACTTCTAGTAGTTGCAGTTTATGCTCTTTACTATGCATGCCGAAAATAAAAATGATATCACATACGAGTTTATTTCAGCAATTCTTTTGATGATATCCTTATTTATTTTCATAAGGCAAACAATTTCCTCTAACAGTCACTGTTGTTTCACGAAACAGGTTAAGCAAAAGCATGTCAAAAGCTGATAAGGTTCTCGTTCTTGAACGAGTTATAGGGTCACTAGGGCTCCAAGAAATCAGAAATTCCCTTGTTGGGACAGTGGAAAAGCGGGGCATTTCTGGTGGACAAAGGAAGCGCGTAAATGTTGGAATTGAAATGGTTATGGAACCATCTCTTCTGATATTAGATGAGCCAACTACAGGCTTAGATAGTGCTTCCTCTCAGCAACTTCTAAGAGCTCTTCGTCATGAAGCATCACAAGGAGTGAATGTTTGTGCAGTAATTCACCAACCAAGGTATCTCTGTAAACTTTGAATTAATCATACCTTTATTTCCTATCAGAAAGAATCCTTTTATCTAATCTTGATTAAAAGGACTTAAGTCTGCAAAGGTTTCTTGCAAATTATGTAACAACCATTGATCGGTCGAGCAATACACTGCATTACATTGTCCAAGGTCACTTATCAGTTGGCGTTACTATTTTGATGAAACTAAATTCATTGACATGCATAATGCTCCGCTTTAATCTATATAACATGTCGTAGAAACATGACTAAGCAGTCAGTCATTTATTCTCACGTAACTAACACTCTATTTTACTTTATTAAATTTGAATATTTATCTAACATGTATTAACATTTTATACAGCTATACTTTGTTCAACATGTTTGATGACTTCGTTCTTTTGGCAAGAGGTGGCCTTATTGCTTACCATGGTCCTATATGTGAAATTGAAAATTACTTCTCAGGCCTGGGGATCAAGGTTCCTGACCGTGAGAATCCTCCAGACTATTATATTGACATCTTAGAGGGAATAGTAAAGACAAATATGAGAGGGCATGTCACTCCTAAACATTTGCCACTTCTTTGGATTCTACATAATGGATATGAAGTTCCACAAGATATGCAGAAGGATCTTGAGGAGATCAATATGATGCATGAGTTATATACTGTTGGATCAATTACTAGAGAAGATTCTTCTGTACAACAGATAGATAGTAAAGATTCTGTGGACCAAAATGTCAGGCACACAAACGATTTACTGGAAAGGAAAACACCCGGTGTACTTGCACAATACAAGTACTATTTAGGGAGGTAAATTGATTTCCTTAATTTCTTACTTGCTTTTGTCCAGTTCATAACTCCATTGTGAAAAATTATGTTTTCAGGGTAGCTAAGCAACGTCTGCGTGAAGCTGTGCAACAGGCTGTTGATTACCTAATATTGGGTATTGCTGGCATATGCATTGGAACCATCACAAAGGTTAACGATGATACACTCGGTGTAGCTTCTTATGGGTATACCATAATTGCAGTTTGTAAGTCAGCATCCTGTGTTATTTTTGCAAATATCCTGTGTTATTCTTCTGTTCCTCATCTTATTAGATTACAAAAATATTGAGAACCAACTCTTTGGTAGGGTAGTTGAGTTGTGGGGCTCCCTCCACCATGTTCAAATGCTGGTGCTCACTTTTGCGCGCACACACACACTCAGTAGGAATTTAGTGAGATTCACTAACTTACCATGGCCTCCATCAGTTCTAGGCTTCTAGCGTGTGGTTAGGAGGGATGGTTGCATGGACGTATGTGTGTGGTGGTGTATGTTCGTGTGTGCATCATCCATGCGATCACAGAAAATATATGCAAAAATATCATTGCTGTTAGACAGTACCTAATAATGGACTGCAAAAAACCAATATTTATTAGTAACACTTGGCTTGACCATACATGATCTATCATTCTATAAGGCTTATATAACTAAAAAATAGATCTAACGCTTCTTGTTGCATCTTTTCCTGGAATATTAACTTAAAGGTGATTCAAGAAAGTATGAAAGTTAAATTCGCTCTTATTAAAATCAATGCTGCATTCTTGACTTCTTGGTCAGCACAGAACAACCATGGTCCAGAAATGGATTTTCTTGTCTCCGTAGATTTTGCTTCTTTCTTTCTGAAATTCGCTCTTAGTATGTCTTTTTTTGTTATGTAAATTATAAATTATAATTAGATACACATGAAAGCCTTGTACATGTTCCGTGAATAGGAAAATTAAAGAAAATCATATGTTAACTTCTCAATATTACTAGAAGTTTGACTAATTCATGTTTAATCTAGTGATTATATTTACATAGGGATTTTCGTACCTTAAAATGAAGCTGCAATGGCACCGTTCTGTAGATTTTTTTTTATAAAAGAGATTTGTTCTAAAAACTTACAGTAGCATTCTTGCTGACATTAAATTGCTTTTTGTTCAGCACTCTTGTGCCAGCTTGCAGCACTGCGATCATTTTCACCAGAAAGAATGCAATACTGGAGAGAAAGAGAATCTGGCATGAGTTCTCTAGCTTACTTCCTTGCAAGAGATACAATTGATCATTTCAACACCGTGGTTAAACCTATTGTCTTCCTCTCAACATTCTATTTCTTCAACAATCCACGGTCTACACTTCGAGACAATTATTTGGTCTTGCTTGCATTAGTTTACTGTGTAACTGGCATTGGTTATACTCTGTCGATTTGGTTTGAGCTAGGATTAGCTCAATTGGTAAGCAGGCAATTTTCAAAACTTTGTCGTGATATTTAAAATCCGATTAGTGGATGTGATTTGCTTAATGAACTTTGTTTTTCAGTGTTCTGCATTGCTGCCTGTGGTATTGGTCCTGGTTGGTACTGATGCAAAAATTCCACAATTTATTAAAGGATTGTGCTATCCCAAGTGGACACTAGAAGCTTTCATTATTTCTGGAGCAAAGAAGTTAGTATTTTCTTCCTCATTTTTTTAATTTCCATTTTCCTGAATGAGCATTTGAAAAATACTAAAAGACAATTTTTTTCATTTAATTAAACTTGTTTGCTGCGCAGGCTAGGCTATATGAACACATAAAATACATTATGAATTACTTTTCCATTCATATAGAAGAAAAGATCCAATGCTTCATAGTAGCTTGAAAATGCTAAAAGTGGTTTGGCACAGCGAGAGTCGTTGCAGTCAATTATCAGTCCAGTATATCCTGAGAATTACAATGAATTCTCAAATATCAACTTTAATTTAGAGGAACCTTAATTTAACTTAGCAGGTCCCTGAACCTGTATAAGTGTGTCTTTAAGTTTGGGACCTACAGCTCAAATCCTTCTTTTGTTAGTCTAAAGATCAATTGTAACCCCTTTTCCCTAACACACATTATTACCCTTCAGCTATTCTGGTGTATGGTTGATTACTCGATGTGGAGCACTGCTAAAAGGTGGTTATAATATCAATTATTTTGCTCTTTGCATCGCCATTATGATGCTTAATGGTGTACTCTTCCGGTTTGTTGCTCTACTTAGTCTGTTGAAGCTAAAATAGATGTAAGTATGCATATAATCAGGTTTTTGTCAATTTCCATCTGCTTTTAGTTTTACTAGTACTGACCAAGTTACATAATCTGGATAGGTGGATTATGAAGGTCTTGTCGTCTAAAACAACAAGTGGCTGCTCTCTTGAATACTGAAGATTCAACAGCTGTGGAATTTGCATATAATTTTTTTGTCACATTGGTAGAATATGTAGATATTTAGAAGTACTATTCATGTACATACGTTCGTCAGACTGGAATAGCAACCATTTTTTGGGGAAAGCACATAGGTTTACATGCATCTCTGTTACATTGTACATTATACCTATTTGGAAGTACTCGCTCCGTTTAAAAATATAAGATGTTTTAGGTTTATGAAAGAGACGTATCTAGACACATTTTAGTGTCATATTAAAAGGTGTCTAGATACATCTTCTTCACAAATCTAAAACATTTTATATTTCTAGACGGAGGGAGTACTATTCATGTCCATACGCTCGTTAGACTGGAAGAGGAACAATAATACTATGGAGCGCATGTCCTGCACAATTTTGTATGCGTCTCCGTAGCATTGTTGTTCCTTAGTCCTCGTTCGGTTACAATGGATAGGTGAACCGGAGTTTTGAAAAAAAAAATCCCCCCTCCTGTCGTCTCTTCTAGGCCACCGAGGAGGCAAGCCCTACCACCTCTCTGCCGCCACCCCCCACCCTCCCTCCCTTGCCTCGTCACCCCCGGAGGCCGTTGCCAGACAAGGCCGCGCGAGGCTGGTGATGGAGGCGGCGGGTATTTCGTCTTGAGGCCCTCGCAGCTCCATGGAGGTCCGGGTTGCGTTCGGCTCACCTGTCGAGGTCGCTGCTTGCTGAGTTTCCCCTCCTCCTGCACCCCTCCCTCCCTCCCAGGTGGCTGCTCCGGTGGCTCGTGCTCCTCGTCGTGGTGACGGGCGGGCAGATCTGGATCCGCTCGGGTTGGGCTTTAGGGTTTGGGATCTCGCCGGTAGTGGACTTGGTGGGGCTGGTATCTGGCAGAGGGTTGCATGGTATGGTCCACGTCGCTGGCAGCGCCGTAGGGACCGTGTCACCACTTCACCTGACCAGTTGAGCTTTAGTTGAAAATCTGTTGCAGGGTGATGTCTTCGGCGGTTGGTGTTGGTCGTGTGCCAGCTCGTCATTGTGTGGGTGGTCCTAGGAGGGCTTGTCATCTTAAATCGGCTTGGAGAGGTGTTGTTGGGGCTGTGCGAGGGGGACTCAGAGCGAGTGGTGTCGCGATGCCGTCGGAGTCGGAGAAGGGGCTCACGGCTCCTCCTCAACACTTCGTTTCTACCCAGCCATCTGCGGTGCGAGATGAGGGCAGAGACACAAGGTTTTACCCAGGTTCGGCCCCCCGGAGGGTAAAGACCTACTCCTGCTAGATTGTATTATTGAGAGATTATAGTGGTGGCGAGATCGGCGGCTAGCCAGCGAGTCGATGGGGTGTATGATGGAACGTGAGTACTAGAGCACCCTAGGGAGGCTTATATAGGGGCACCTCGCTAGGGTTTATAGATCTACAACCGAGTTGGATAAGTACTCAGAGGGTTTTGACCTAATCCGACTGGGCCTAGCTACGTTTCTAGGCCTTCAGCTTCTAGTCGCCTGGCTCCTTCTTGGGCCGTGATCCAGTTGCCGTCCTGTAGGCCCACTCACTGGGAGTTGGATCCAGTAGGGAATGTCCTGCTGGGTATATCCCACTTGGCATATCCCCATCAAAGACAAAACAGTAACAAGCCAGAACAGTAGCCGACCAGAGCGGCAAAAAGGCCAGAACTGTAGCAGGCTAGAACAGTAGCAGACCGGAATTGTACCAGTCTAGAACAGTACCATGCCAAAAACTTAACAGGCCAGAACAATAACATGCCAAAACCTAAGCAGACAGCTTATGGGACAGAACAGTAACGAGCCTTCTCACAAGAGGGCCGTCAGTGGGCGGTCCATTACGGGCTGTAAGAATAGTGACGGGCCAACATTGCGCAATAATGGGTCGTACAGTATTGCGCCAAGGCGGGCCTTCTGTAGGCTGAAATAGTAACAAGGCTAAAAGTTTACGGGCTGTAGCGGGCTGCACTAATGGGCCCATTTCAAACAATGCAGGGCAAAACAATAATAGACTATGTTACTGTTGGGCTCTCTTAATGGGTGTCCCACTTAATAATTAGCAGGCATTGGTTGGGCCTGGCTTCTACCGTGATTTACATGACAGTTAATGGCGGTAACTGGCCATTAACGGCGTTTATCACATGGCAGTTTGCATGACGTTAGCAGTCAACACGGCTGGCGAACAGATCTACGACGGAACAAGTTTTCGTGGCTGAAGGGTGCGATCCTCCACAGTTGAAAAAAACCCATGGTAGATTCTTTTGTGACAGGGCTATCACGAAGGGCATCCATCGTAGAAGGCTTTTCAACCACGAAAAATGGGCCTTCAACCACGAAAATCTTCTGTTGTAAAAGACGATTTTTCTTGTAGTGAAAGATCACCCTCCCATTCCTGCTAGAGGAGTTAGCGCGGGTGGTTAGAGATATGAAGGCCAACTTGGCCCCTAGGCCAGATGGCCTACCGAGCTGATTCTTCCAGAACATCTAGGACAAGATTCAGGAGGTGATCATGTTGATGTTCCAGGAGTTTTACACTGAAACACTAGTCATGTCTCGCCTAAATTTTGGCGTGATTATGATGATCCCCAAAGTAGTTAGGGTCAGTGACATCCGCTAGCTTAGAATGACTACGATGATCAATGTCGTGCAATGTATCTTTTCTAAAGTATGTGGGTCTCAGATCTACCCAGTTATGGAGAGATTGACCCACCCATAACAACTTGCCTTCCTCGGAGGTTGTCTTATCCATGATGGGGTGTTGGCTCTCCATGAAATCGTCCATGAGGTCAAGACTAGGAGGATAAAAGGGATCTTCATGAAATTATACTTCTAGAAGGCCTATAATAATTTGGATTGGCACTTCCTGTGCTAGGTTCTTCAGGGGAGAGGATTTTGATGACCGACTAATTACATGGATTATGTAGTTCGTCATGAGTGGTAGCAACACCAGCAACATCAACCAGAAGGTGGGCCCCTATTTTAGACCACCGTGTGGAGTGAGTGATACGTTGGAAACATATCTATAATTTTTTATGTTCCATGCTTGTTTAGTATCTACTTTGCTTTGTCTACACTTTGAGGTGTTTCTATATGTTTTCTGGTACTAACCTATTAACAAGATGCCACAGTGTCAGTTGTCTGTTTTCTTCTGTTTTTGGTTCTAGAAAGGCAGAAAATCAATACTCTCGGAATTGGACGGGACAAAAGCCAAAGTCAATATTTTATCGTGGGGAACACGAAGCCTGAATACGAGACGAAGGAGAGCCACCAGGGGGCCACACCCCCTGGCCGCGCGGCCAAGGTGGGCCCGCGCCTAGGGGGTGCGGCCGCGCTGGCGACCCCCCTGCCTCGCCTCTTCGCCTATAAAGACTCCCCGATGCCTAAACCCTAAGTACCCGATCAATATTCCACGAAACTGTCTCTATACGCCGCCACCATCGTCCCTAGATCGGGGGATCTGAAGCTCTTCCCGGAACCCTGCCAGAGGGGAAATCATCCCGGCGGCCTTCTTCTTCATCATGCCAGCCTCTGGTATGAAGCGTGAGTAGTTCCACCTTGGACTACAGGTCTATGTAGTAGCTAGATGGTTGTATCTCCTCCTTTCTGCTACCATGTTTAGATCTTGTGAGCTCCGTTCATGATCAAGATCATATCTATTTGTAATCATGCATGTTGTGTTTGCAGGGATCCGATGGATATTGAGATTGCTATGTCAGATTGATTAATGGTTTTGTCTTATTGATTCTATCATGTCTGTGTTGTTTGTGATCTTGCATGCTCTCCGCTTCTAGTACTATCTTGGCCAAGTAGATGTTAGTGACTCCAAGAGGGGGTATTTATGCTAGATAGTGGGTTCATGCCTCTATTTAATCTAAGGGAAGTGACAGAAATCTCTAAGTTTGTAGATGTGTTGTTGCTACTAGGTAGAAAACAACGGTCTCTTGTTTATGGAACAAGTGGATTGTTCACCTTACACACTTTGCTTAAAACAGTTATCGGTTGCTTGCAACTTAATACTGGAGGGGATTCGGATGATAACCCGAAGGTGGATTTCTAGTCATAGATGCAGTTGGATGGCGATCTATGTATCTTTTTGTATTGCCCAATCGAATCTCATAGGATCATGAATGTCTAGTATTGCATTGTTATGCCTTGTTCAGTCCTATCAATTGCTGATACGTCGGAAACGTATCTATAATTTTTGATGTTCCATGCTTGTTTTGTATCTACTTTGCTTTGCTTTGTCTACACTTTGAGGTATTTTTATATCTTTTCTAGAACTAACCTATTAACAAGTTGCCACAGTTCCAGTTGCCTGTTTTCTTCTGTTTTTGGTTCCAGAAAGGCAAAAAATCAATATTCTCGGAATTGTACGGGACAAAATCCAAAGTTATTATTTTTCCCGGAGCAACACGGAACCACGAAGCAGAGCCGGAGGGGGGCCATAGGGTGGCCAAACCACCTAGGCGCGGGCAAGCCCTGGGGGCGCCTGGAGGGGGTGTGGGCCCCCTGGACCCCCACTGACCTTGATTCCTGCGCCTATAAGAAGCCTCCGATGGGAAAACCCTAAACAATCCAGAAGAAATCCACGAAAACCTCTGCTGCGCCGCCGCCACCGAAGGGGAGATTCGGGGGACAGAAAGTCTCTGTTCCAGCACCCTGCCGGGACGGGAAGTGCCCCCGGAGACATCTCCATCGATCTCCACCACCATCTCCATCACCGTTGCTGATTCCCATGATGAGGAGGGAGTAGTTCTTCCTCGAGGCTAAGGGCTCTACCGGTAGCTATGTGTTCATCTCTCTCTCTCTCTATGCATGATATTATGGTCATGAGCTTTGTAATCAAGTAGATCTACCTTGCTACTCAAGTGCTTCATTAGATCTCTGCTCTCCCCATGTGTGTGAAAGTGACAGCGTGCACGCCATGGTGGCACTTAGGTTTGAGTCTACATAAATACTCTTTGTGCTTTAATAGATCTATGATTTTCCCCACGTGTGTGAAAGTGACAACGTGCATACCGTGTGTGGCACTTTGGCTAGATTGAATATTTGTTACGAGTTATATTTGTAGTTGGATGTCTCTATGAAATTGTGGTGTTTGTTGGAACCATCTAGTGCTCAAGGTGACAGTGTGGGGTTATCTAGATTTGGGAAGGCGGACTTTGAGGAGTGTTGTTATAGACCCACCTTGGATTAGAGTGTCCAACCGAAGAGTAGTTAAGAGTAGTATCATGAAGAGAATATATTTATATGAGAGAGTGTTCACTAGTGAAAGTATGATCCCTAGGCCTTGTTTCTAAGCATTGAAACACCGTTTGCTACTAGATCTGTTGCATGTTTGCTTGATTCCTTCTTGTTGCCTTTAGTCTTTACCTCACCGTCAAGCTCTTTTCTGGCACCGTTACCACTTGTATTTCACTATCTCTTCGCCAAACTAGTGCACCTATATTGGGTGTGTTGGGGACACAAGAGACTTCTTGTATCTTGATTGCAGGGTTGCTTGAGAGGGAATACCTTTGACCACTTCCTCCCTGAGTTCGATAAACCTTGGGTAATCCACTTAAGGGAAACTTGCTGCTGTTCTACAAACCTCTGCACTTGGAGTCCCAACAACTGTCTACAAGAATATAAGTGCGTAGACATCAAGCTCTTTTCTGGCGCCATTGCCAGGGAGGTAAGGTAAAAGGTACTCACATCCTCCAGTGTGAGTGCTCGAAGTTATTTCCTTTAGATTTCGCAGTTTTGTCTTTTTGTTTCTTGTTTTCACTAGTTAGGCTTAATGGAAAATAACAAAAAAATAGAGAGCTTTTTAGTCTTTTTCCTAAGTTAGAATTTGAGTGGCTTGAAAAGAAAATTAAAAAACCTATGGATCTTTCTTTGCATGCTAATAGCAATGTTATTAGTATGAATTTTTTGAACACCATTGTTACTAATGGTATGGAAACGTCTAAGCTTGGGGAAGCTAGTTTTTATGAGAAAGATCTTTTTAGTTCCCCGACTTTAAGGAAGAAAATTTGCTCTGATGATACTTTATCTCCCATATGTGGTAATTCTAATGATACTTGTGATATTTTAAATCCACATACTAAAAGTGTCCCTTTTAAAATACCTATTGAAATTGTTGAACGTGTTATGAATAACCGCTATTTTGGAGATGGAACTGTCCATCCTAGTGATCATTTAGTCTTTATACATGAATTATGCGAGTTGTTCAAGTGTGCAGGTATTTCAATGGACCAAGCTAAGAGGAAGCTATTCCCTCACTTAGGGGCAAAGCAAGGGAGTGGTATGAGCTACTAGATGATCCTCATCATTTGGAGTGGAAGGAACTTGAATCTCTCTTTTATTTTAAATTTTATCCTCCTCATGAAATTCATAAGATAGGAATTATATTTATAATTTCATCCTCATGAGGGAGAAAGTATTTCCCAAGCTTGGGGGAGATTGAAGTCACTAATGCTCAAATGTCCCATTCATGAGCTCCCCAGTAATGCTGTTATCAATAATTTTTATGCAAGGCTTTCAGGACATTACAAGGACTACCTAGATACCTGTTTAGAGGGATCCTTCACAAGTAAGATGGTCAAAGCTAAGTGGGATCTTCCTGAAACAATTCAAAGCAATACTGAATATTGGGATAACGACAAAGGTAAAGAACCAGGTATAAACTATGAGTATGATTGCATTAAGTCTTTCACTGAAACTGCTGATTTTCAAGAGCTTAGTGCTAAATATGGTCTTGATCCTCAAATTCTTGTTAGATGCTATAGAGCCTTTGCTTGCCATATTAATGCTCCTAAAGAAAAATGGGACATGTATCATGAACCTTTTAAAGACACTTGAATGGAAAATGAAAATGTTATTAATGATTGCAATAAACATGCTCAAACTTCTGAAAGTACTATTTCTTATAAGCATGTTAATTTTTGTGGTATGCATAGACCTTGTGAGAAGAATCAAACAGAAGAAGAATATTGTATCACCCACTGGAATGAAAAAACTAGAAAGTGGTATAAGGCTCTAGATGATCTTGGTAAAAAAGTCCGTGCCTTCTATCCTTTTATTTGTGAACTTTGCTTTGAAGTGGGTCATTTCAATTTTCAATGCTCTGGTCATAATAATCCTACAAGTTTGTATTGTGATAACATGATCATGATAATCAACATGATGAACTTACATTGTTTTTGGGGTGTGAAGAGTTATCAAGAAAAACTTCTTTGGTAGACATGAGTGCTTTTGGTATGAATTGTGTCTTGCATGGGTGTCATCTTTATTGTGTTGATAATTTCCACGCGAATACTTACATACAAAATCTTATAAAAGATGATATTTTACCAAAATATGACAGGACTGATATGAGTTTTGATCTTATTAATGAAAAGGAGGAATCCTCCAAAGTTTCTTCTATTGTCTCTAACAATAAGCCAGGGTATGTGGAGAAGCTTCCTTTCAAGCATCTCCCTCCTAAAGAGGATAAGAATAAGAAGAGGGGTAAAAGGAGAGAGGAAACGATATCTTCCTCTAATCATGTTGCTCCTATCATAGTTTTTGCTGGTGAGTCTGAACTAGATGATGTTCCTATGCCTGTTACCTATAGTAGTGATCATGATTGGGAAAAGCACACTACTTTTGATATGGAAAATCTCTTTGGTACCAATTCTAAAAATGATGATATTAATAATTGATGTGCTATTAGTGCTATCCATGTTCCTTCCAATGATGATATGTTTACAAATGAACACACTTGGGAAGATAGCTATTCTATTGCTTATGATGATACTATACCTCCAATATATAATGATTACAATGATGAATGTGATATTTTCAGTCCACCTACTATTGAGGAGAAAAATTATTGTGATTAAAATATGCCTCCTATATTTGATGACTATGGTGATGAGAATAACAATGATAGCTATTTTGTTGAATTTCCTCCCACTACAATTAATAAGAATAACTATGCTTATGTGGAGAGTAATAATCATTTTATGCATGTGGCTCATGATAAGAATGTTTTATGTGATAGTTATATTGTTAATTTTATGCATGATGCTACTGAAAGTTATTATGAGAGAGGGAAACATGATTTTTATGCATCTCAAAAATATTAAGTTTCCCCTCTTTATGTTGAAAATTTTGAAGTTGCACTTCTTTTGCTTTCCTATGCTTGTTGCTTTGTGCTTTAAAGACTTGTTTCTTTACAAGATTCCTATGCATAGGAAGTGGGTTAGACTTAAAGGTGTTTTGAATTTGCTTCTTGATGCTCTCTTTGACTTTAATTCATAATTCTTATGAGAGCATCTTCTCAAACTTTCTGTGCCTAACTTAAAGGCGTTAAAGAAGTACTTGTTAGGAGATAACCCAAGAGTTTTCTTGAGTCTTGGAAGTTATTACTTCAGTAATGACCTCTCCTTATCCTTTTTGTTTGCTTTTTGTGACAAGAATGACCTCTAATGAGAGGGAAGTAAGATTTGGGGAGTTGCTGTCCCGAAACAGATTTCTGTCCTCCACCATAAAAATTCGTGAGGAGTCTCTGTAACTCTAATTGAGCTGAAAATTTATGAATAAATCCCTCAGTATGTTATCTAACTTTCAACATAAGGTCTTCGAAAAAATCGATTTCTACCTGCTGATCTGTTTTGACAGATTTCTACCATTATTTGCATTTTCTTCTTATTGATTCCTTTTTGGGTTCTTTTGGGGAAATTGAGCTTTTTGAAGGAGTTGCTACAGTATCTTGTATTTTTAGTGAAAAGTCTTGCTGGTTCAAAGCTTTACCTAAAGGTCTAATATCTTTTGAATAAACTAATGTTGCTAATGAAGATTGTGTGAAGTTTTGTATGAATGAAAATTTTCAGGTGTAGAGAAAGAATGATGTAATGAGATGAAGAATGGACAAAAGATCAAGCTTGGGTATGCCACCATGGTGTCACCCCAAGAAATATCCAAGAGGTAAAAGTTTCAAATCTTGGGGATGCCCAAGGCATCCCCTTCATCATCAATAAAAATCTCAGGTTTTTCTAGACACTTCATTTTTATTGTTTCATGCATTGTTGTGTTGTTCTTGGAGCGTCTTAGTTTTAGTTTTTGGTTTTTGTTTGCTTAGTTTGCTTGAGTAAGTTGGTTGGTCACAACGCACTTCTTTTGGAGAGAGACACACTCTGTTTTCATTGCCTAGAACACTCTAGTTTTCATTCTTATTGTTTTGTGAGTATTCTCTTTTGCTAGCAGTGTGTTTAGCCTTAGTTTTCTTGTGCTTTCAACTTAGAACTTTTTAGTTCTTATTTGTGGATTTGTGAGACAAGCTCACTGCTCTTTATTGATTATTATCTTTGTGAGTTGTTTAAAATAAGTTTGCTTGGTGTTGGAAAGGAGTAGTAAGTTCTTGCTTGAAGTGCAAGAGGAGCTTGCATTGACTGTGACTTAGACTTTAGCATAACATGCTAGGTATTTTTTTAGAATTATGATTAGTGATTATTGTTGTAGCATGTATTGTTCCAAACAATTAGGATTGCTTAGCGTGCCTTTAATAAATTATGCGTTGTTTTAGCATGCAAAAGCATAGTATTGTGGTATTCTCCTTTGATGCTTTGCTTGGGTTGACTTGGTACATGCTTACACCATGTTATGACTATGACAAGTCACCATTATACTTTATGATCATTTAGTCCTTGACTTGTAGTACCACTCTTTGCTTTGATTAGTATGCTTTGTTGCTCTGCATGATTATGGTCATTATGCTCTCTTAGTTGGTTGCTCCTAGTCTTTTGCTAGCCTCCACTTGTATGAGTAAGATCTACTCATGCTTCCAACTCCCAAGAAACCAAGTTATTCCAAAGTGTCCACTATAAACTCCTATGCATGGTGTGTTACACCATTCCAAGTATATTCTTCTTTTCATCTATCTTTCAATTAAAAGTATTTTGTTATGTGAAAACTTAATGATTAAAACCCTCACAAACTTGATGGCACATTTTATTCTTTGCCCGCAATAAACTTGAACCATTGAGACAACTTTGTTGTATATGCTTGCACTTATAAGTTGGGATTAGCAGAACCGTGCTGTCACGGGGAACGTTTTCAACATTGCACTTGTACTCTTTATACTCCGTTGATATCATGCTCTTTTTTCTATGGATGTTACCGGTGTGAAATGAAGTGGAAACTTGTAAGTCCATGGAGTTTGTATTATGTGTTAGAGAAATGTCTGGGCCGCTAGCCTAAGCCATGCCTAATCATGGTGGAAACTTTCAGCATCACCATAGTGAGCTATCTATGAAGCATCCTCAATAAAAAGCTATGCATATGGTAAATAAAAAGATTGCTGAGATGCTCATTGTCTGCTTTCCTTGTCATTTTGGTTATGGGAAAGCTCATGTACCATGTGCAAGGGGTACCCCATTGGCGGTTCTCAATGATATGCAAATACTTACAGAGACAAGAACTTGCTTGGACCCTAAGTTGAGTATCCATGAGGTGTAGCCCTCATATTCAAGGGACTTGATATTGCCAACTTATACTTCGTCAAGCATATACTCCAAATTTGCCACTTTAACCTTAACCACTTCAAGATGCTTATGATAGGGGCAATGAGGGCTGAAAGCTAACAAGTACCATAATTTTTGGAAGCTCTTTTTGAAACTTGAAATCCCTGCTTCCTTTACAAAGGGCCTTTCTTCCACTATATTGAGTCTCCACCTTCTACCTTTAGGCACCATTAATAGATCATAGTTTTTGAAGGGTTTCGCGGCATAGTAAATCAAAATTTTCTACGGATGCGAACAGAGGGAAGCCAAGATCTAATCTAGGAGATGCAATCAACGAGAGAGATTGGATTAGATCTTCATACCCTTGAAAATTCGCACAGCGGAACGTTCGTCAGAACGTGGGTGATGTAGTCGTACTCGCTTCTCCTCCTCGCGATCTGATCCGATCTAGCACCACAAGTGGCGGTGCCTCCGTGAGATGCACACGTGCAGCACCTCGACGTCTCCTCCTTCCTTGGTCCAGCAAGTATGGTGGAGAGATGGGTTGGATCTACAACGCGACGGCGTGATGTATATGGTGGAGAGTTTCTGCAGCAGGGCTTCGCCTACACGCAGTCGGGAGGGAGAGAGAGAGGAGGACAGCAGGGCGACTGGCTTGAGGGGAAGGTGTGGGGGGGTGGGGGTGGTGCGCCCCCAGCCCTCTTTATATAGAGGGGTGGGAGGCATCCCTAGCCCCTCCCCCAAGCCCAAACCGGTGGCCAAAGGAGGAGGAGTGGGGGGCAAGGAACCCCCCCCTTCTAGAAGCTCCAATTAGGGTTTTACCCTAGTTGGCCGGTTGGGCCCTATGGGGCCTTGTGCCCCTGGACCAATGCGGCCAGGGCACTCCCTCATAGGCCCATGCCCCCTCCCGGAAGGTGGGGCCACGTTGGTCCCCTTCCGGAAGGTTCTAGAAGCTTCCGGTACAATACCGATTAACCCGGAACAATTCCGAACTCCAAAAACTGCACTGCTTTATATAAATCTTATTCCCCGGACCACTCCGGAACCTCTCGTGATGTCCCGGATCCCATCCAAGACTCCAAACAAAAAATCATAAACCAATTATCCAAACTATCCTAGCGTCGAGACACGTTAAGTGTGTGACCCTGCGGGTTCGAGAATATGCAGACATGATCTTCTATCAATAATCAACAGCGGGGTCTGGAAACCCATATTGACTCCCACACATTCATCGATGATCACATCGGATGAACCACGATGCCAGGATTCAATCAATCCCATATATATATTCCCTTCGTCTCGCGATATTTTACTTGCCCGAGATTTGATCGTCGGTACCGTCATACCTAGTTCAATCTCGTTCACAGCAAGTACTTTACTCGTTCCGCAATCCGATATCACTTTGTGATTAACTTCTTAACCATATGCTTGCAAGCGGTGTTGATATCGATTACCGAGTGGGCCCGAAGTATATCTCTCCGACTTGGGAGGGACAAATCCCATCTCGATACATACAACCCAACAGATACTTTCCGATCACCTGAGAGACACCTTTATGATCACCCTCTCATAGAATGACGTTTGATGACCTCAAAGCTTTCTTCCGATACCAGGGAGTTGTATTATCTCATGGTCTAAGGAATACAATATTTGACATAAGAAAAGCTTCGCAAAGATGAACACTATGACACGATCTAATTGCTTCGCTTAGTTTGGGTCTGTCCATCATATCATTCTCCCAATGATATGATCTCATTATCAATTGACAACTCATGTCTATGGTTAGGAAACCTTAACCATCATTAATCAATGAGCTAGTCCATAGAGGCGTACTAGGGACACGGTGTTGTTCACAAACCACACAAGTATTAAAGTTTCCGCTTAATACAATTCTAGCATGGAATATAAACATTATCATGAACAAGAATTATAATAATAACAGCTTTATTATTGCCTCTAGGGCATAATTCCAACAGTTTTCATTCTATGTGCGGTGTTCCAAAGCTTATTGATTGATGCATATTGTGATATTACTTGTTCTTGTGTTATTTGTTTCTAGTCACCCTTGTGAACTTTGAAGGTGTCCTATGCATCTATTTGCTACTCTATGAGGGACAAGCTAACTGCCACTATGCTATGTTTTCTGTATGTGAAACAAACGAACGTTTTTCAATGCATGTTATTCATGATCTTTGTTTGTAGCCTTTCATGTTGCATGCATAGTTACCATGTCCTATTGTTAGAAATCCATCTTTCATGCACATGTTTAGAGTTCTTTGATCCCAGCTTTCAATGCTTGCAAATGGTTTGATATTGGTTTTGCTGGTGCATGTCACCTCAAAAATTATTCTTTTTATCACTTACCTACTCGAGGACGAGCATGAGTTAAGCTTGGGGATGCTTGATATGTCGGAAACGTATCTATAATTTTTGATGCTCCATGCTTGTTTTGTATCTACTTTGCTTTGCTTTGTCTACACTTTGAGGTGTTTGTATATCTTTTCTGGAACTAACCTATTAACAAGTTTCCACAGTGTCAGTTGCCTGTTTTCTTCTGTTTTTGGTTCCAGAAAGGCAGAAAATCAATATTCTCGGAATTGGACTGGACAAAAGCCAAATTTATTATTTTTCCTGGAGCAACACGAAACCACAAAGTAGAGCCGAAGGGGATCCATAGGGTGTCCAAACCCCCCTAGGCGCGGGCAATCCCTGAGAGCGCCTGGAGGGGGTGTGGGCCCCTTGGACCCCCACCGACCTTGATTCCTGCGCCTATAAGAAGCCTCCGATGGGAAAACCCTAAACAATCCAGAATAAATCCACGAAAACCGCTGCTGCGCCGCCGCCACCGAAGGGGAGATTCGGGGGACAAAAAGTCTCTGTTCCAGCACCCTGTCGGGACGGGAAGTGCCCCCGGAGACATCTCCATCGATCTCCACCACCATCTCGATCACCGTTGCTGATTCCCATGATGAGGAGGGAGTAGTTCTTCCTCGAGGCTAAGGGCTCTACCGGTAGCTATGTGTTCATATCTCTCTCTCTATGCATGATCTTATGGTCATGAGCTTTGTAATCAAGTAGATCTACCTTGCTACTCAAGTGCTTCATTAGATCTCTGCTCTCCCCATGTGTGTGAAAGTGACAGCGTGCACGCCATGGTGGCACTTAGGTTTGAGTCTGCATAAATACTCTTTGTGCTTTAATAGATCTATGCTTTTCCCCACGTGTGTGAAAGTGACAACGTGCATACCGTGTGTGGTACTTTGGCTAGATTGAATATTTGTTATGACTTATATTTGGAGTTGGATGTCTCTATCAAATTGTGGTGTTTGTTGGAACCATCTAGTGCTCAAGGTGACAGTGTGGGGTTATCTAGATTGGGGAAGGCGGACTTTGAGGAGTTTTGTTATAGCCCTACCTTGGATTAGAGTGTACAACCGGAGAGTAGTTAAGAGTAGTATCATGAAGAGAATATATTTATATGAGAGAGTGTTCACTAGTGAAAGTATGATCCCTAGGCCTTGTTTCTAAGCATTGAAACACTGTTTGCTACTAGATCTGTTGCATGTTTGCTTGCTTCCTTCTTGTTTCCTTTAGTCTTTACCTTACCGTCAAGATCTTTTCTGGCACCGTTACCACTTGTATTTCACTATCTCTTCGCCGAACTAGTGCACCTATATTGGGTGTGTTGGGGACACAAGAGACTTCTTGTATCTTAATTGCAGGGTTGCTTGAGAGGGAATACCTTTGACCACTTCCTCCCTGAGTTCGATAAACCTTGGGTAATCCACTTAAGGGAAACTTGCTGCTGTTCTACAAACCTCTGCACTTGGAGGCCCAACAACTGTCTACAAGAATAGAAGTGCGTAGACATCAATTGCCCAGCTGTAATTTGTTTACCCAGCATGCCATGTTTGTTTATCTAAGGAGAACACCTCTAGTGAACTATGGACCCCGGTCCAATCTTTACGATTGATACATCTTCCACTGTTACCGTTTACTTTCTACAAACCACTATTACCTTCCACACCATACAGTTAATCCTTTGTTTTCAGCAAACCTGTGAGATTGACAACCTCACTGTTCTTTGGGGCAAAGTATTGAGTTTGTGTTGTGTAGGTCTCCAAGTTTGTAGCAACACCTTTGAGTCGTTTCCTTCCTCCTACTGGTTCTATAACCTCGGTTTCTTACTGAGGGAAAACTTGTTGTTGTGCTCATCATACCTTGCTCTTGGGGTCTCCCAACGAGGCGTCAATAACACACCAACAAGCTTTTTCTGGCGCTGTTGCCGGGAGGTAAGGTAAAAGGCACTCACACACTCTCTCCCACGTCAACAACAAGCTAGAAAGCTTTTTCTGGCACCGTTGTCGGGGAGCTAAGGACGTCTTCACAAGGAAGTCCTTCACAACCTTTCTCTTTACTTTGTTTTTGTTTTGCTTAGTTTCTTTTGCTTGGTTTTGTTTACCTTTTTTTATCAAAAACTCCAAAAAAAATAGTTTAGTTTGGTTTGCTTTCTCTTATCAAAAACACACAAAAAAATTAGTTCCTTCTCTAGTTGCTGGTATGTTATTGCCTTGCTTTGTCATGCTTTCTATCAATGGATGGTTTCTTTGAAACTAGTTCTTATTGGCAAGGTGGGTTCACGGAAGAACAAAAGTATTTTTATAAGGAACACCGTTTGTCACAAAAAGGGAAACACTTATGGAAATAAATTGATAAATTGAATACTATTGCTAGAGAGGTGTGCTCTACTTATAATGTTACTTATTGCTTTGATAAATCTTGTTGTTGTAGGAGGTATAAACACATGCCTTTTCAATGTGAGTATAATGATAATATTACCATATCTTCTTATGTTAAAGGAAATTGTGATTTTTATGATGTGGAACAAATTGAAGAATTTATTGCTTTCAAGGGTGCATTTGAACTTGCCAGTTTGCTTGAAAATACTGATGATGCACCTTATGAATATGAGGTTTATGAGATACTAAAATTTTGCTTTGATAATTACAAAGAACAAAATGGCTATATTCTTGAATATTTTAATAAGTGCTTTCCACAAACGGAAGAGACTGATGCTTTGCAGGAGCCTATGGAAGAAGAAATTGTTGAACCTGAAAGCTCATTAGATGAAAAATAGGAGAGTGATGAACAAAAGGAGGAAAAATGGAACCCATGCCTACCTCCAAATGAGAGTAACTCTTTATCCCTTACATTATTTGATTGTCCCCTTGCTTACCAAAGGAGGATGAATGTTATGTTCATGTGAATCCTTTATTTGTGCCTAACTTCGAAATGCATGGTACTAAAGAGTTTTACTTAGAGAATGTTTATGATAAATCTCTAGATGATGGTCCTATATTGGTTGATAATATTAATTGTACTACTATTGAAAATGAGAATGATCAGTCATCTTGTTATAAAATTGTTAAAAGTGGGTTTGAAGGTTTTAGTCCCACTATTTTTGAGCTTGATAAAAATCATGTGTTTGTAGATCATGAAAAGCACGCTTTATGTGATAGTTATATTGTTGAGTTTATTCATGAGGCCACTGAAAATTATTATGAGAGAGGAAAACATGGTTGTAGAAGTTTTCATGGTACTAAAACACCTCTCTATGTGCTAAAAGTTTTGAAGTTACTCTTGTTTTATCTTCCTATGCATGTCACTTTGTTCTTTGTGAATTTATTTGCATACAAGATTCCTATGCATAGGAAGTGGGTTAGACTTAAATGTGTTTTGAATTTGCTTCTTGATGCTCTCTTTTGCTTCAATTCATATTTCTTATGTGAGCATCTTCTCAAACTTTCATGCCTAACTTAAAGGCGTTAAAGAAAAGTACTTATTGGGAGATAACCCAAAAGTTTTCTTGAGTCTTGGAAGTTATTACTTCAGTAATGACCTCTCCTTATCCTTTTTATTTTCTTTTTTTGCCAAGAATGACCTCTAATGAGAGGGAAGTAAGATTTGGGGAGTTGTTGTCCCGAAACAGATTTTTGTGCTCCACTGTAAAAATTCATGAAATAAATCCCCCATTATGTTAGATAACTTTCGTTACTTCAACGCTTTTTTATTTGAGCAACACAAGGTCTTCGAAAAAATCGGTTTCTACCTGCTGGTCTATTTTGACAGATTTCTGCCATTATTTGTATTTGCTTCTTATTGATTCCTTTTTGGGTTCTTTTTGGGAACTTGAGCTTTTTGAGGGAATTGCTAAAGTAGCTTGTGTTTTTAGTGAAAGTTTTGATGTTCCAAAGCTAAACCTAAAGGTCTATTATCTTTCGAATATACTAATGTTACTAATGAAGATTGTGTGGAGTTTTGTATGAAGGAAAAAATTCAGGTGTATAGAGAGAATGATGTAATGAGATGAAGAATGTACAAAATCTCAAGCTTGGGGATGCCACCCCGTGTCACCCCAAGAAATATTCAAGAGGTACAAGCGTCAAAGCTTGGGGATGCCCAAGGCATCCCCTTCTTCATCAATAAAAAGCTCAGGTCTTTCTAGACGCTTCATTTTTACTGTTTCATGCATTGTTGTATTGTTCTCGGAGAGTCTTAGTTTTTGTTTAGTTTGCTTAGTTTGCTTAAATAAAGTAGTTTGGACCCTTGTTCTCGCTGTGTTGTTTCAAATAAGTTGATTGGTGTTGGAGAGGAGTAGAAAGTCCTTGCTTGAGTAGTACAAGAGGAGCTTGCTTTGGCTGTGACTTAGACTTTAGCATGTCATGCTAGGTGTTGTTTTGACATTATGCTTAGTGATTATTGCTGTAGAATTACTTGTTCCAAACAATTAGGATTGCTTAGTGTGCCTTGAAGGAATCATGTGTTGTTTTAGCATACAAAAGCATAGTATTGTGGTATTCTCCTTTGATGCTTTGTTTGGGTTGACTTGGCACATGCCCACACCATGTTGTGACCATGAACAAGTCACCATAGCCTCTATGATCATTTAGTCCTTGACTTGTAGTACCACTTTATGCTTTGATTAGTAATGTTTTGTCGCTCTGTATGATTATGGCCATTATTGCTCTTTTAGTTGGTCGCTCCCAGTCTTTTGCTAGCCTCCACTTGTATGAGTAAGCTCTACTCATGCATCCAACTCCCAAGAAACCAAGTTATTCCAAAGTATCCACTATAAATCCCTATGCATGGTGTGTTACACCATTCCAAGTATATTCTTGTTTTCATCTATCTTCCAATTAAATAGTATTTTGTTATGTGAAAACTTAGTGATTAAAGCTCTCATGAACTTGATGGCATTATTTTTCTTGCCCCTAATAAACTTGAACCATTGTGTCATCTATGTTGTATATGCTTGCACTTATACGTTGGAATTAGCAGAACCGTGCTGTCACGGGGAACACTTTCAACATTGCACTTGTACTTTGTACACAATTGATATCATGCTATTTTGTCTATGGATGTCGCCGATGTGAAATAAAAGAGGAGCTTGTAAGTCCATGGAGTTATGTATGTGTATTAGAGAAACGTCTGGGCCGCTATCCTAAGCCATGCCTAATCATGGTGGAAACTCGCAGCATCACCATAATGACATCTATGAAGCTTTCTTCTTATAAAAAAAGAGGCATATTAGAAAGAGGAAAGAGAGAAAAAGGCACCATATTCCCATGGTAAATAAGAAGATTGCTGAGATGCTCATTGTTTGCTTGCCTTGTTGAAAGAACATGTTGGGCCCCCATGTGTGGTTTTGGTAATTAATGACAATATTTATGGACTAATGTGTGTATTAAGTTATACTTGTAGGATTTGTCCATTGGCATCGCTTGGAGCATGTGTTGGCTTCAAGGTCGATGAAATGCAAAGAAGATATGTTGTGCAAGCTCAATATGAGAGTTCGATGATGAGGAATCAATAAAGGCGTTCCATCGTGAGAAGGGCAAGACCGTCTACATCGAGCTCAAGTGGAATGCTCAAGGCAAAGGTATAATCTTGATAGGTTTTCCATTTTGCCGGTCTCTTGTTGTGTGTAGGAGACCGGGTTTAGGATAGATAATCGTACTATCAAGAGGGGCTCTCGTATGAGTAATTCGGTCACATCGTTCGGAGAGAGCTCAAACCTTTGCATACTTGCATCATCGCATTTGGTTGTTATTTGGTCTTATCCATGTGAGGATATAGAGCTTGTGGTAATCTCCATAACAAGCTCTTGTTCATCAAAATCGGATCTCCCATATATATCCTGTTGCAATTTTGATTTATGCGGCTTTTCGGTTTCTCACCAAGTGAGGTATCTCACATTATTCTACTTGATACTTTCTCACTTGATGATAATCAATATTTCCACTTTTATTGGTAAGCACTTGTCATCCTCTATCCAACGCAATTGGAATCGGGTCAATCGGAGTCACCAATCAAAAGTTATTGACGTTTGAATATTTGCTATTATTCGGTTTGAAAAAAGAAAAGGAAAAAGACATTTTCTGGGACGTCCGGTACTACCGGGCCCAGTACCGGACGTGCCTGTTTCAGCCCACTCGCACTCAGTATGGCCCGGTACCTTTTTCCGGTCCTACCGGACCGGCCCGGGTGGGCTGGTACTACCGGCCGGCCATGAAAATATCTCCCAGTTTATTTTTCCAGATCCTGCGACCGCTCGCGCGCGCGCCTGCGTTGACCCGCCTGCTGCCCATGCGCTGCTGGGGCCTGCGCTGCTCTGCCTCGCCCACGCCGCGCTGGCCCGCAGTGGCCCCTGCCGCTCCCCATGCGGCCCGCTGCTGCGCTGCCACTGCTGCCTGCATGCGCGCCTGCCGCTGCGCTGCGTTGCTGCTTGCGCTTGCTACATCGCGTGCTGCCACCGCCAGGCCCCGCGCTGGCCTGCTGGCCCCGCTAGCTACTAGCTGCGCTGCTGCTGCATCTGCAGGACCACGCGCAGCCACCGCTGGCCAATCACGCACGTCGCCTGCTCTCTTGCTTCCGCTCTGCCCGTTGACCGATTTGGTTTGTTTGTCTTTGCTTCGGTTGGCCCAGGTGCGGTAGTACCGGTCGCATCCGGTACTACCAGACCGTTTAGAAAAAATGCCCCAATGGGCAGATTTTGCCTAGCCCTTTAAATAGCTTTGCCCCTTTGTCTTTTAGGGTTGCTTCTTCTCTCTCTATTCTTGCTCAAGCTTTGCCCCATATTCTTATTCCCTCTTGATCTTGATTCTATGATTTCTCTCCAATGATTCGTGCCAATATTTGAGAGAAACATAGAGGAGATCTAGATCTACGTTTTGACCAAACCAAAACATCTCTTTGTGAGTGTATCTTTGGGGATCTAGATTTTGGGGGATTTTGTGTCTCTCTTTGATTTCTCCTCTCTTGTTCCCCCAATAGCTTTAGTAGCTTTGTTGGAACTTGAGAGTGAGGGATTTGAGCACCTTTGTGGTGTTCTTGCCATTTGCATTTGGTGCATCAGTTTGAGTTCTCCTCGGAGGATTTGGTTTGAGTTGCTCATTGGAGCTTGTCCCTCTTGGGTTCTTGGAACCCTAGACGGTTTGTGGCCTTGGTGGCATTGTGGCCTTTTGTGGCATTTGTTGGGAGCCTACAATTAAGTTGTGGAGAAGTGCCCCAACCTTGTGAGAGGTTCCGGTTGCCACCGACAAGTGCACCGATAGTGGAAGCATGGATCGATCCCATTGGGGTGAGATTCACCGGAGAATAAGGGAGGCCTTTTGTGGCATTGGTGGTTTGATACCACCCCCTCTCCAAACGAGACGTACTCATTGTTAGGAGGAACTCGGTAAAATATCGTCGTCCCCGCGTGCCTCGGTTATCTCTATACCCGAGCTTTTACTTATGCACTTTACATTGTGATAGCCTTCGTGCTTGAAGTAATCTATACCTTGCTATCACTTTGTTGCTTGTATTACTTAGCATAAGTTGTTGGTGCACATAGGTGAACCCTAGTTGTTCTAGGTTGTGCTTGACAAAGTAAAACACTAGTTTTATTCCGCCTTTGTTGAGCCACTCTAGGAAAAGTTTTAATCGCTTATTCACCCCCCCTCTAGGCGACATCCGTATCCTTTCACTTGTCATTTTGATTATGGGATAGCTCCTATATCATGTGCAAGGGGTACCCCGTTGGCGGTTCTCTATGATACACATGTACTTACTATGACAAGAACTTACAGGTGACTAAAGTTGAGTAGCATGAGGTGCGGCCCTCCTATTCAAGGGACATGAGATTGCCAACTTATACTTTGTCAAGCATATACTCCATAGTTTGTTCACTTTAACCTTAATCACTTCAAGATGCTTATGATAGGGGCAATGAGGGCTGAAAGCTAACAAGTACCATAATATTTGGAAGCTCTTTATGAGACTTGAAATCCCTGCTTCCCTTTATGAAGGGCCTTTCCACTATTATATTGAGTCTCTACCTTCTATCCTTAGGCACCAGTTAAGAGAGCACAATTGCCATTCTTAGTTCTATGTGCATTGTTCCAAAACTTATTGATTGATGCATATTGTTGATATTACTTGTTCTTGTGCTATTTGTATCTGGTCACTCTTATGAACTTTGAAGGTGTCCTATGCATCTATTTGCTACTCCATGAGGGACAAGCTGAATGCCACTATGCCATGTTTTCTATATGTGAAACAAACACACGTTTTTCAATGCATGTTATTCATGATCTTTGTTTGTAGACTTCCATGTTGCATGCATAGTTACTTTGTCTTACTGTTAGAACTCCATCTTTCATGCTCATGTTTAGAGTTCTTTGATCCCAGCTTCAATGCTTGCAAATGGTTTGATCTTGATTTTGATGGTGCATGTCACCTAAAAAATTATTATTATTATCACTTACCTACTCGAGGACGAGCAGGAGTTAAGCTTGGGATGCTTGATACGTCGGAAACTTATCTATAATTTTTTATGTTACATGCTTGTTTAGTATCTGCTTTGCTTTGCTTTGTCTACACTTTGAGGTGTTTTTATATGTTTTCTAGTACTAACCTATTAACAAGATGCCACAGTGCCAGTTTCCTGTTTTCTTCTGTTTTGGTTCCAGAAAGGCAGAAAATCAATATTCTCGGAATTGGACGGGACAAAAGCTAAAGTCAATATTTTACCGTGGGGAACACGGATCCTGAATACGAGACGGAGGAGAGCCACCGGGGGGCCACACCCCTGGCCACGCGACCAAGGTGGGCCCGCGCCTGGGGGGTGCGGCCGCCCTGGCAACCCCCTGCCTCGCCTCTTCGCCTATAAAGACCCCCTGATGCCTAAAACCTAAGTACCCGATCAATATTCCACGAAACAGTCTGTAGCCACCGCCACCATCGTCCCTAGATGGGGGGTCTGAAGCTCTTCCTGGCACCCTGCCGGAGGGGAGATCATCCGGGAGGCCTTCTTCTTCATCATGCCAGCCTCCGATATGAAGCGTGAGTAGTTCCACCTTGGACTACGGGTCCATGTAGTAGCTAGATGGTTGTATCTCCTCCTTTGTGCTACCATGTTTAGATCTTGTGAGCTCCGTTCATGATCAAGATCATATCTATTTGTAATCATGCATGTTGTGTTTGCGGGGATCCAATGAATATTGAGATTACTATGTTAGATTGATTAATGGTTTTGTCTTATTAATTCTATCATGTCTGTGTTGTTTGTGATCTTGCATGCTCTCCGTTTCTAGTAGCTATCTTGGCCAAGTAGATGCTAGTGACTCCAAGAGGGGGTATTTATGCTAGATAGTGGGCTCATGCCTCTATTTAATCTAAGGGAAATGACAGAAATCTCTAAGGTTGTAGATGTGTTGTTGCCACTAGGGAGAAAACAACGGTCTTTTGTTCATGGAACAAGTGAATTGTTTACCTTACACACTTTGCTTAAAGCAGTTATCTGTTGCTTGCAACTTAATACTGCAGGGGGTTCAGATGATAACCCGAAGGTGGATTTCTAGTCATAGATGCAGTTGGATGGCGGTCTATGTATCTTGTTGTATTGCCCAATCGAATCTCATAGGATCATGAATGTCTAGTAATGCATTGTTATGCCTTGCTAAGTCATGTCAATTGCCCTGTTGTAATTTGTTTACCCAGCATACCATGTTTGTTTATCTAAGGAGAACACCTCTAGTGAACTATGGACCCCGGTCCAATCTTTACCATTGATACATCTTCCATTGTTACCGTTTACTTTTTGCAAACCGCTATTATCTTCCACGACATACAGTTAATCCTTTGTTTTCAGCAAACTAGTGAGATTGACAACCTCACTGTTCGTTGGGGCAAAGTATTGAATTTGTGTTGTGCAATTCTCCAAGTTGCTAGCAACACCTTTGAGTCGTTTCCTTCCTCCTACTGGTTCGATAACCTCGGTTTTTTACTGAGGGAAAACTTGCTGCTGTGCTCATCACACCTTGCCCTTGGGGTCTCCCAACGAGGCGTCAATAACATGCCAACAGTGAGGCAGCGGATACGACCCCCTTACTCTTCAACTCTACACTAGATGCCCTTGTAGATATCAGAGAGAAAGTTAAGATGGATGGCAACATCTCTGGTGTGGTAGGACATGTTATCCCCAACGGGAGGTGACTCACCTCCAGTATATGCGGGAAACACTATGATCATGGTGCAGGGTTAGGCTAGACATTGATAGTCTCAAGTTCCCCCTTCTCTGTTTCCAAGAGATGCACGGGCTCAGGATAAAATTTAATAAGAGTGAAGTGGTCGTTTGGGTTCTTCCTAGAGGATCGACAGAGGATAGCCGACAATCTCAATTGTATGCTAACCTCCTTCCCCATTACTTACATGAGGGAGTGCATGGCGCCTTCGATAAGGATTTGTCACGCTTCTTTTGGCAAGATCCCAATGTTCGTAAAAAGTAATATTGGGACACCCCCTCTTGGATTGTGTTTGTCGGTAGTGCTCCCAATTTTGGTGTTGTATCTAGGAAATCAAGCACAAGTTTCTCCTAGGGATTACCTTTTGCATAGGAAAGGGGGAGGGTACGTTGTTTTGGCTAGATCCATGGCTGAGGGACCGTCCCATGCGAGAGGAACATCCTAGCCTTTTCTTAAATTGGTCCGAACCATCGCTAAGGGTAGCTTATTCGACTCAGGAGGGGACATAGAACATTATGTTCCATAGAACCTTTGGTACAGAGGAAATCCGGTGTGGGGTGATCTTAGGGCGAGTCTCTCTCTCTCAGCATCAGTGGACAATGTATCTTGGAGGTTGACCCCTTAGGGGGAATTCTCAGTTTAGCTTTGCATACCGAGCCCTTTTTAGAGGGACCGCTCTACCTTGGACCAGACCTTTGCGCAAAGCACCACTACCCTTAAAGGCGCAGATCTTTGTGTGGCAACTTCTTTGATATTGTTCCATTCAGAGGTAGATATGACGAAGCGACATGGGATAGGGGATGGGTTGTGTCCATTATGTGGGATCCCGAAACGGGAACCCACATATTTTTCACCTGTCCCATGGCTTGGTTTCTTCGGTACTTTATCCAAGAAGCCTTGGGTCCTGATTGCCAGTCCCAAAATATAGGGAATTTCCAGGAGACCTAGGTGAACCGCACCGGCAAGGGGCGCTGCCTCTCATGGTTGGTGTTTCCGCGGTGTCCCGGTGATTGAGTAGATTTTCCTTCGTGAGTAGATTTTCCTTCGACGGGCCTCTGGCTCGGTTTTCAAAATGTTGGTGTTTTTACACTTTTAGTACCCGTTATGTAGACATTAAGACCGGAAGACGATGGACAATTTGCTTCGATACCTATTGGAGGCGGCGCGCCGGATCTCCACCTCGTCCAGCTGCTGAGCGTCTTTCGCTCTTGGGAGCTTGCACGTTGCTTTCTTAATTTGGGCACTTTTGTGTTGTTGCCTTGGCATATTTTTGTTCGTGTTTTATGACTTCTAAACTTTATATGAATGGTTGCTTTATTTAAAAATGACGACGGGAAAACTGTTTTAAGCAATGATAGCATGACATGTTGGTGTCATTGCACGAGTTAGATGTCTAAAAGGTGAGCTTGTCATGTTTGAGAGTACTAGAGCATGACACGTGTATCTGGCATATGTGTCACCATCGCAAAATTTATAATCATAGCAACAATGATCTAGTAACATTTTTTCTACAAAGATAACATAAAGCCTTTGCAAAGATACCACCCAAAATGACACGATCACGTGGAACAGTAAATGATAAGCCGATTGAAGATGTAGAAGTAGAACATTTCGAAATAGGACATGGTGATTTGGCTCTCAGATCTAAATGCACTTATTATAAAAAATGCATTTATATGAATTTTAAAATATTGAAATTTTTTGTAAATCTCAGGTGTACATCCCGACATGCTATGTCCTCACACTAAGTTTTGCAGTTAGAAGACATTTTTTGAGGTCTAAAAAATGTCTTGTGAAAAACTATTTTGCAACACCAAAAACAATATCTTTTTTCGTGAAACCTAGTGTACATACATAAAATGTCAACATGTATATTTGAATATATCTAGCACTAAAATAAGTCTAAATACATCTGAATCTACACAAAATTGAGTCAAGTAATTTGAATCGGAGGGAGTATGTATTTTTGGCGGTGGGTCCATCTACACTGGAGCCAAAGTGGATTTCCGAAATAGGATAAGTAGTTTTCCTTGTGACTTATCTCCCTTATCACACTTAGTTTAGAGTTAGTATAGGAATATAAAAAATGAAAATCCACTTGTCTCACTTCTGCGTTCCTAAAGACAATAAGGTGTAATTGAATTCCACTGAAGCCCCGCTTCCAGACTTCGGTGGATCCACTTGCATCTCTAGAAAAGAAGTTTCGATGGGCAAAATCCTCGGATGAACGGAGGCTTCTCGAGAAGCGCCAGCCCGGACAAACAAAGCGATAGTATGGCATGAGCGAGAGATGATGAGCCACATGTGGCCTAGGTAGGCCTGAAGGGCCAAGGCCTCAGCCCTCGGCTGAGTATAATAAAGCCGCGCGGCCCGAGCCCACCTTATCGCCAGTCACCACCACCAACCCCGCAAAAGTCCTTCCGCTCCGCCGACGAGACGACCGCCATGGCCGCCCAGACCATCCTCTTCGCCGCCACCGCCGCGCAGCCAGCACCTCTCTTTCAGGCTCCTTCCTCTGCCCGCCCTTTCCACTCTCTCCGCCTCGTCTCCGCTCCTGGAGGCGCCACCGCCGCGGCAGCCAGGGCGCTCGTCGTCGCCGACGCCACCAAAAAAGCCGTCGCCGTGCTCAAGGGCACCTCCCAGGTCGAGGGCGTGGTCACGCTCACCCAGGAAGACGACGGTGCGTGACACCCCCTTCTTTCTGTCTTGTCGCTAGTACTACCTGCTGAATGTTGACCCCTCCAGAGGCTTCTTCAGTTGCCTGGCTACACAGCGAGTTCCGACAGCAGATTGGTGCTCGCGAACTTAATATAAACCCTGCTTTGATTAGGAGCATTGTCCTGCTGTAGATACTGTGATGCATCTGACTTAATCTAGTTGTTAGTTATTACAACTTCTACTAGCTCAACTAGCTGTAGCACCTCCACTTTTCTTCAGTTCACATACCAAAAAATAGGGTGCCGAGCTTTTACTTGATGGATTGCTAAGTTTTTCGTAAATTGTAACGAATTCTAGCTAAAATTTCTACGAGTTTCTAATTCTCACACTCATTGCAAATAGAGTACATTAACTTCTACAATAGACAATTGTGAATCTACAGCTGTAGCTTACTTCTCTAAGTACTTTTCTAATAACTTCTCTGTTGCAGGTCCTACATCAGTGAACGTCCGTATCACTGGACTTACTCCTGGACTGCATGGCTTCCACCTCGTGAGTGTTGTTCTTTGTGTAGCTCTGAATTTATGTTTCTTGATTTATTATGGGAATGACATGATCATTCATTTTGCAGCATGAGTTCGGTGACACAACTAATGGGTGCATATCGACAGGTTTGTTTCATCACTCAATTGTGTAATGGAAAATGTCAACGATTCATAGTAAAACATAATCATGTTTTTCTTTCTGTTACTAGTTAGCGTCACGTGCTCTGCACGTTCTAAATCAGTCATGTTACGCTCCAAATTTCCATTCAAAGTAGCATTACACATGTCTTATTGAAACATTGATACGTATATCTCACACAGAAATGAAATAAGTGCATTTGGATATACTGGTTGTCTAGTTGTAGTTTGCACGCCATATGTTTTTTCCTTTTACGTTTTCTGGCTACATGCGGAAGTTGCTCACCACACACAGGGATATATTGGTTGTCTTTACCGAAACATCCGACACGTTTTTTTTTTTGGCATGGAACATTGACACCTCTTTCTCACCAAGAAATGTAAAACATTGACACGTCTTCAGTAGTTGCCAGGGCACGTACCGGCACCGAATGACGCACTGGCCATGGATCGCGGACACTCTGTGCCAGCAAAAAAAAACTGCTCACCACAAGCGGCTGACATTCGCATGTTCACGACGGGCTCAACTCTGACTGCACATTGATGTGTTGTACTCCACCACCCTTCTGTTTTATAACAGTACCGCCCCCACGATATGTGGAGCAAAGGCCTAGCTAAGCCAACGGCGGCACACAGGCTATGAGTCTGTCGTCCGGTTTAGGTAGATTACCAAACGGAGTGAGCGTTGAGGTGGCGAGAGCAAGTTCAAGGATGTTTCTGGAATGCTCTAGAGAAAGGTGGCTGATACCGTAGCTCCGAATCCCACTGTCCTACACCATTGGATGTTGTTCAATCAACGGTAGAAATTGCATTATGACAACTGGATTCAAACATTCAAAATTGCCACACTATATAGAAGTATAGATAAACATCATCGGATTCCCCCATGTATGTCCTTGGATACTTGACCATGCATATCTGGCTTACAGAAATTATGAATTCTCTAGTCATTTAACTAGCAATTGCCCCTTAAATCCCATCTACTTACACATAAAAAAAAATCTTGCAGGACCACATTTTAACCCAAATGGCCTGACGCATGGTGCGCCAGGAGATGAAGTCCGTCATGCGGGTGACCTGGGAAACATTGTTGCCAATGCTGAAGGTATAGCTTGCAACAATCTGTAGTGAACTTTCTACCCTGAAAAACACAGTACGCTTCTGATGTTTGTTTTCCTAATCTATCTTGCCGGACGTAACTTATTTATGGGTTCTGTGTTTTAATGGCGGTGATATAGGTGTGGCAGAGACAACCATCGTTGATAGCCAGGTAAAGTTCAAACACCATTGCTGTATGCGTAGTTTTAAGTTCCAAGTTTCAGTACACTGACTTCTGATGATTTCTTCTACACAGATTCCTTTGAGCGGCCCTAATGCAGTTGTTGGGAGAGCATTTGTTGTACATGAGCTTGAGGATGACTTGGGGAAAGGTATGCCTAGTTGGCTAGGTCTACTTGTTTTACACTTTCTCCCTTCAGTTTATAATATCTCGTTTTTTTGTTCTTTCCGTATAGGGGGGCATGAGCTTAGCCTCAGTACTGGAAATGCTGGTGGAAGACTTGCATGTGGTATGTTCTCAGATACATCTCTTTTGTAGCAATGTTCCTTGATTATACATTAAAGTGCATATCAAAAGATATCGGCGTTAGTAATGACCGATATGAGAACGCCATGTGGCACATTGATTAGAGGATTGTAAGTAGTATAACTTGATTGTTCTCTTGTAAACTAACTGCTAGGCATCAAATTCTCAAATTGCTACCAGGTAAACATTAAAGGCTCATTGGATAAGCATTAAAATATGCTGCAGAATTTGAATCAGTTAATTTACATCGATGGGAGTAAATATAAATTATCATGTGAACTGTTGTAATTCTTCAATCAGCACGCATCGATGTAGCTATTGCTTATTGTTTATGATGTTTAATGTTTCAACTTCCAAGTGCATAGTCTGTTTGGGAAGTGCATCTGCTTCATCACTTGTTTACTGTGCAGGTGTTGTTGGCCTGACTCCGTTGTAGGTTGTCGGCCTTCAGTTCTGTTGTCCCTGTCAAACCTGTTGAGACGGCGTCTTTCTCGTTTTACCTGGACTTCACACCGTGGATGCTTAATAGCTTATGTTGATGTTTGTATCAGAGTGTAAAGTTCAGTTTAGCAAATAAGTGTTTTCACACACACATCTTGTCGAGCTATGAGGCATGAACTTAAGAATTTTGATTACTCAAGTTTACTACTGTATAAAATATTGCTCAAAGGATTATCATGGTGTGATCTCTTTATATCTGATCGTCTTGTCAATTACTGCTGTTGAGCTATCATAAGCATTATTACATCGTCGTTGTGCCTGATTAATTCAAGGGGGATATTCCAGGTCAGCGTTTGCTCTTGTTCAGTGGTTCTTTCTCAAGCTGCCTACCTGTTGTTGCTGCTTGTTTAGTCTTGGGTGGTTGTCCTCGAATTTCTCTAGTTCTAACAGCTTTGCATGCCCAGATTCACGAACTAAAAATAGCCAGGCTCGCAGTGTACTTAAGCAAGCCCCAGACGATGCACTGCTAGTAATAAATTATTAGTGTATCACCGTAATTAGCTGTTGATTCATGTCTGGTTCGTGGGCGCCTCTCGTCGTCCTGGCGCTGCTCGCCTCGGCGGGCAATGTGGCCGTGGACGGCGGGGGGCCTCCGCACCGCAACCACGGCAGGTTCAAGGCGGGCCCGTGGAAGCCGGCGCACGCGACCTTCTACGGCGGCCGCAACGGGTCCGACACGACGGCCGGCGCGTGCGGGTACAAGGACACGGTGGCGGAAGGGTACGGCCTGCAGACGGTGGCCGTGAGCACGGCGCTGTTCAACGGCGGCGCGACGTGCGGTGCCTGCTACGAGGTGCGGTGCACGGACAGCCCTGACGGGTGCAAGGCCCCCGGCGTGAGCGCGACCCCGGTGACGGCGCCGCCGCTGATCGTGACGGCCACGAACCTGTGCCCGCCTAACTACCACCTGCCCGGCGACAACGGCGGGTGGTGCAACCCTCCGCGGGAGCACTTCGACCTGACGATGCCGGCGTACCTCCAGATCGCGGAGGAGAAGGCCGGGATCGTGCCCGTGTCGTACCGGCGGGTGCCCTGCGCGAAGACGGGCGGGATCCGGTACACGATCAACGGGAACAAATACTTCAACATGGTGACGGTGACGAACGTGGGCGGCGCCGGGGACGTGGCGGGGCTGTCCGTGAAGGGGAGCAAGCGGGTCAAGTGGACGCCGCTGAGCCGCAACTGGGGCCAGGTGTGGCAGACCGGCGAGGACCTCACCGGCGAGTCGCTCACCTTCCGCGTGATGACCGGCGACCACCGCAGGCACACCTCCTGGCACGTCCTCCCCCTCGACTGGCAGTTCGGGGTCACCTACCAGGCGCCCAAGAACTTCTGACGGAGCCGACCATCGCCGGCCATTAATTCGCCACCGTGAACATCCACCCAAATGTAAATCTGATCGCCCATGCTGCACACGAATCTGTCTACTGCTGTAAAACCTAAACAAGAAGACGTGCATGCAGAAACAAGAGAACGTTCAGATGCGTCTCCGTCAGTCCGGCCGTCCGCGCTGCAAATTGCGACGCCGATACCGACGGCAGCGACAGAAAATTCCAGGGAAAAATCAACCGACTTGTGTCCGACGTTGCAGGGCTGGGAACTTTCATGCTGCACCTCGAGTATCGAGAGAGAAACAAGAAACAAAATAACAAGCATATATGGTGGCACGGAACGGGACGTCCTGTAACGTTGGACGCACACAAGTCCATCATCGTCGACGAGACGAGGACACCCGACCGGCCGGCCGGCCGGCCGGCGTTCCCTTCTCGGTGGAAGCGCCCCGACGACGATGTTGACGCTGCGGATGAAAGACGCGGCGCCCTTCATCCGTCATCCTCCTTCGCAAGCAGGCTGTGTACATGCTTGCCGCAGCAGCAATGGAGGTACAACGGCGATTTCGGTAATCCTTTCGATCCACACAAGAGGTCGTTGTTTTTGTTTGACGAAAAGTCCCGTTTGAACTCTCAACTATATTCATCTATTTTGTAGAGTCAGACTAGAGGTACTAATCTGGAAACCGTGTGTACTAAGCTTAAATATTTTTTGAACTTTTTTGCATTTCGAATAATGTAAAAAAAGGTTGTAGGAAATATTGTGCATGGTAGCCTGAAATTTTCATCCAAAACATATACTATGTCCTGTAACATGAGAAATCCATAATCTTTTGTACAGTACTATTTTTTTTTGTATAGAACGCAGATGATATTTTTCCGGTTCTCACTTTATGTCATTCTCCAAATCACCTATATAGGGTGGTTTTGCACTTTAAGAGTTTCCTGAAAAAATCTCCACATGTAAAAGATGCTACGAATTACAAATTAACCTAACAAGTTCATCAAATCATATACTCCTCCATGATTGTTTTCAATTTTGACGTGTACAAAATAAAAAACCCGGGTTCTTCTATTATTAAGTTAACAAAAATGGAACAAATTCCACTTGAGAAATACAGAAACAGACACCAATATCTTGAGTTGCTGATCCAGTTGGACGCTGACATGGCCGTGCCAGACAAGCACGCCCGGCCCCTCGTACGGTCGTACTATCGCCATCGCGCCACGCGTCACGGTTGGCGGCCTTTAAACGCAGGGTATAAAAGTACCGCCCGCCCGCGGCTAATCCAAATCGTTCGCGCTCTAAATAATCTCCTCCACTCCCTCCCCTGCCTATCCACTCTGCACCACGCCTCCACGCTCCAAGTTCCGCCTCCACCTCCGGCGCTCGCCATGGATCTCTCCTCCCTAGCTAGACCGCAGGCGATCCGCGGTGCCTCGCTGGGCCCTCTCGGTGCCCACGCCGCGCGCCGCCGGTCCGTCCAGCTCCTCCGCCCGTGCCGGCCCACGGTGCGCTGCTCCGTCGACGCCGCCAAGTGAGTGCACGGCGAACCTGATACTCAGCTATTTTGATCAGACTTTTTTTGGCACTGGGAAAGATCATGGGTGTAAAGCGATTTTGTTTGCATGCGTCCGCATCCACCAGGCAGCAGGTGCAGGGGATACCGGCCGCGGTCGCGGCGGCAGCGGAGGCGGAGGCGGCGCGCAACGAATGCTTCGGGATCTTCTGCACCACCTACGATCTCCAGGCGGTGAGTCGTCCTCACCAAGTGTTTGTTGAAATGATCGGCGACAGTTCCACTGTCTGGCTGGGTTGGTGCGTGCACAGAGTGAAAAGTGTTGCTGGTGCCGGGAGCCCGAGACCGCGATGTCACGTCTGAATTCGTTTTTTTTCTCGATCGATTGGGGTTGATATAGGATCGTTGCTTCCGAATTTAGGTAGAGAACAAAGACACTTCTGGTTCATGACGACACTTGACCTGATGTTGATCTGTTATTACTTCGTGATGAAGCCATGACACTGCTTGATGATTTGCACTCGCTGACTCTATCTGTCACTTAATATGGATAGTAGATGCTCTTATCTAATGCAGAATTTCTTGTACTAATCTGCGATCCTCCTGTCAAATGGAATGCAGGATGAAAAGACCAAGTCCTGGAAGAAATTAGTGAACGTTGCTGTGTCAGGGGCAGCCGGGATGATTTCAAATCATCTGCTTTTCAAAGTAAGCAGCACCAAGTAGCAAATATCGTCTTCATCCAGTTTATTCAAATGCTATATGTAGAGGTGTGGACCCTGCTAACTAGTCTTCCCATTTTTGTGGAAAATACATAGACAGGAGTATCGCTAGTAACAGTTCCAAGATACTCATCTACCAGATGCAGGTGTAGTAGATTGATTAGTATTTCCTCCGTCCCAAATTAATTGACTCAGATTTGTCTAGATACACATGTATCTAGGCATGTAGTGTGTATGTAGTGTGTATCTATACAAAGCTGAGTCAATAATTTGGGATGGTGGGCGTACTAAATACTACCTGATGTCAATTCTATAGTTGTCTCTAGAAATAGTCATGTTTATATTTTGGCCAACAAGACAGCCGGTTGACTGAAGCTACATGCTGTGCAGTGTGCACCAAATTGACTACTACTTCTCTGTTCCTTTCCTTTCTACTTTATGTATCATCTTTGTGCTTAAGTACAGTATAATTACAATGCATCTTGTCTTGAAATTTCGTGCCTAGCACATCAGAAACATACAGCAGTACTGACCACTTGTTTTACTATTTTTTATGTAGCTTGCCTCTGGTGAGGTTTTTGGACAGGACCAACCAATAGCACTAAAGTTATTAGGCTCGGAAAGATCAATACAAGCATTAGAAGGTAGCTTCATTAGCTTATTTGCCTTGAAATTTGAGAAGCAGCACCAATCCATCTTATGTTTCTAAAGAATCCACATTTTAAACTATATTCAAAATTCCAATATTGATGTAGTCCCAGGTCTGGATAAATTACTGAGGCAGCACATATAGCCTTTTTCCTAATGCTGTCTTATGATTACAACTGCAGGTGTAGCTATGGAACTGGAGGATTCACTCTATCCATTGTTAAGGGAAGTCAGTATTGGAATAGATCCTTATGTGATCTTCGAAGATGCAGATTGGGCCCTTCTAATCGGCGCAAAACCCAGAGGACCTGGAGTAGAGAGAGCTGCCTTACTAGATATCAATGGTCAAATCTTTGCTGAACAGGTTTCCTTTTGCATCCTTTTCCTCACTTCTTGTTAATTATACTGTCATAAAGTTATAAGGAACCCTTTCTACATCAGAGACTTTTTTTATTCTTCGTGAGGAAGCATTTCTTAATCTTTGACCTTTAACTGTGAGATTCCTTACATACAAAAAGATGCGCTGTTCTTTTCGTGTATTTGAGGGGGGAAATAACTATGGGTTTCTTAGCATGAAACCTGCTAAAAACCTTTTATCAGTAACCTAATATGAACACATATGTGAGTACTCAAATGGTCATGGACTAGCTGTATTGTTATTTGCTAAAATTTTGAATTGTCTCAGGGGAAAGCACTAAACGCTGTGGCATCGCGGAATGTGAAAGTCATAGTTGTTGGAAACCCCTGTAACACTAAGTATGGACAGGTTTTGTGGTTGCTAAAATGTGTTACTTATTTGTGCTATTATCATGTCTGACCTGAGGTATATGTTGCATGTAGTGCTTTGATTTGCTTGAAAAATGCTCCCAACCTATCAGCAAAAAACTTCCATGCATTGACAAGGTTGGATGAAAACAGAGCCAAGTGCCAGGTACTTGATGTTAAATCTTATGATGTCGTTATGTTACTTTATTGCCAACAAAGTGATGAGACTAATCTTTCATTCACAATCTTTTGGCAGCTAGCACTAAAAGCTGGTGTATTTTATGACAAAGTATCAAATATGACTATTTGGGGGAACCATTCAACAACCCAGGTAAACATATATGAATACGAATAGCAGGACTACTCTGTTTGTAGTGGCCGTATCTTTGCAGATGCATGTCTTGCTGATTACTAATACTGATTCCCACCTAAGTAGGTTCCTGATTTCTTGAATGCCAAAATTGATGGGAGGCCCGTAAAAGAAGTCATAGATGATACAAAGTGGTTAGAAGAAGATTTCACTATAACTGTTCAAAAGGTACACACTTTTCAACATCTATCTGCAAGTTATCCATCTTGGAAGAGCAAAAACAGTGATGTGTATTCATTTTTACGCTACACAGCGTGGAGGAGTCCTCATCCAAAAATGGGGCAGATCTTCAGCTGCATCAACCGCTGTTTCTATCGTTGACGCTATGAGGTCCCTTGTGACTCCTACCCCGGAAGGAGACTGGTTCTCTACAGGGGTAAAATTTCCGGACTTATGGACGGTTCATTTGTTTCTTTTGTTCTGTTGTGCCTCTGAAGCAAAGCCAATGTCAAACATAGGTTTATACTACCGGAAATCCTTACGGCATAGCAGAGGACATCGTATTCAGCATGCCATGCAGATCGAAGGTACACTTTCATTCTGCCGTTGCTTTTCTTCGTGATAGACAATGTTGTAACTGGGAGTATGACATTATTCATTCAGGGTGATGGCGACTATGAACTAGTTAAAGATGTCATAATGGACGATTTCCTCTGGAACCGGATCAAAAAGGTACTACGAGCTATAGGAGTAACAAAGATAGATAGAGCTAATGATTTGGATGATTAACGCTGTAGTAATTCTTGCAGAGTGAGGCTGAACTGATCGCAGAGAAAAGATGTGTTGCCCATCTTACAGGGGAGGTAAGAGATCATGAAAAATACTTAGGCTCTTGTCAATGCTGCAAAGTATGCCAGAGTAATTATTAATGTAGCTACTGTCGTCAACGCAGGGTAATGCATTCTGTGATCTTCCTGGAGATACAATGCTTCCTGGAGAGATGTAGAGCTATCACTCATAGATATCTACCAATTTATCTACCTCGTCTATGTTATTAGTAGAGGGGTCTCAGCGTTTCCAACGGGAACAATGATAGACGAAAGAAACAACTGCAGCAGCTATTTATAATCTGTATATCCAATAAAGACAGCAGACTTTGTTCTACAATTCAAAATATGTAAAGAAAATGTAATGCTAAATAGTTTCCAAGCTTCGAGTGGTGCCGCCTTAGAGTGGCACCATTCCTTTCTGAAGGGCGTCGTAGAATCCCCTGTCCACTATACTCCTTCTCGAACAAGCATTTGCCCAGCTATATTAATATAGCAACCACGATTAAGACCGCTGCTGGACCAGACACCACAACGTCCAAAAGAAAAAAAAGCAAAGAAAACGAAAAAGAAGAGAAACCAAAGCCGATAGCAGCGGCTCGACGAAAACGAGGATGACCCGCAACCGCTGCGTCTTCCGAAAAATGTCCACCCCGCCCCTAGCGCTCCGAAGCGCTGCGTACCAAGAAGCACCTCCAAGAAGGAAAAGCGACGACAACGACTCTACTGCCCGGACTAGTCCTAGGGTTTTCCCGATACGCTACGGGGGGTGGGGATGAGATACACCCGACGCCCTTCAGAAAGGACGGCGACACCCGTAGGCATCACCACGTCGGTGTCTAGATGACAAGGATTTCTCCAGACCCCTCAAAAAACCACACTCCCAGACGCTTCGAATTGCTCCACCAAGCTCGCCGCCCACCGGCACACGCCACCACGGTCTTGCGGTCACCATCGTCTTAGTCTCACCATGAGCCACGATGTGAGGGTGGTACGACCAAAAAAGGACCTTCGGCGGGGGTCGGCGATACAGTGACCCTCGGGAGGGAACTACCTCCACAGCCGGAGGGCGATAGCCGACCGGATGTAGCAGCAAGCGCTTCACGAGTCCCTCTCTGGCCCGGCCGAGCCCAAATGGACTCGTGAAGCCCCGCCGCCACACTGCAGCAAGGGTGTCACCGTCACCGCCATCCCTAGCGCTAGGTCCTGCTCCTCCGTCCCTAGTTGATCCGCTGCCACCGCAGATCCCAGCCGCCAAGCAGCAACACCTTCACCACCGTGCTCATCCAGGCATACCGGACCGCCGCCAGTCTGAGAAGAACCACCACAGGCCGCCAAGTGCCATCGCCATGACCCGCAAGAGGGGAAACCAGCTTCCGGGGCTGCCGCCCCGGCATCCACGAACATGAACCCGCAAATGGCAGACACCACCATGGCAAGCTCCGGAATGGACAATGGAGGTCAGCGCATGATCCAAGCCCGCCTGGCTCGGATCACTCAGACACACGGGCAACAGGGATGCAACCCGAACAACAAGGGCTGCCCACAAGTCGCAACCCGTAGATCGGGGAAACACCAAGATCAAGCCCGCCTGGCTCAACTACGGCGACCCTGCCATGCCACTGGTAGGGGGAAGGCCCCCAGACAGAAGCCCGCCCGCCCAGGACACAATGCAAGGGCCAGGTTTGGCCAACCCAAATCAGGCCCAGACGGGCCTAGATTTGGGCCGCACTAGCCCATAGCCATGGCCTACCTTTGCCCGCGGCCGCCATGTGCCCGCACCAACCTCCAGGAGCGTCGCCACCGTTGCATCGCCGCCCACCGCCGGCCCGAGCTCGACCCCACCACAGCGCACTACAGCCGGCCAGCACTGCTTCGTGCAGTCTGCTGTGCGCGCGGGTGAAAGAGGGCCACTGCCACCGGCACCGCCCGACGGCTCCTGCCGCCGGCGACAAAGGAGAGGGAGGGGAGGGGGCGAGGAGATGCGTGCTAGGTTTGTCCTTGCGTCGCTCGCAGGGAGCAAGCACAAGAGTCCCTCTCGTCCTTGGTTTTCCTGTCCACTATAAGTGTCAGGGTAAACCCTAGAACCTGTCTGGTCTAGGCAACAGCCCCGTGTCGACGATACTTCCCTTCTTGAAGGTGCTGCTTGGTACTGGGCACTTTGAGATGCTTGGAGCATAGTGGACCAAAGTTAGAGGGCACAACGGTTGCAGGTCATCATCATTTCTGTGCATCATCACTTCGTCGATTCACCGTTGTCTTAATTTCCATCATCACTTCGTCGATTCGCCATTTTCTTCATTTCGGTGTTTGGGAGGGCACCTTCATTTCTTTTCTTGCATTTTCTTTGGTTTAAACTCTTGTACTCCCTCCGTCTCAAAATACAAAATAGATGTCTTAGATTTTTTCAAATTTGAATGAATCTATATACTAAATAGTGTCTAGATTCATTCAAATTTTAACAAATTTGAGACGGAGGAAGTATCAATCTAATTGCTATATATTAATATAACAGGTCGAAAGCCTGTTTCGCTTCCCAGGCTTTTATTCATGGAGCACTGTCATCTACTCCATGGTGCAAGTGAGCAATAGCAGTAACCACCCTTTTAAACATAGAGTAGAAGCACCCTGATTGGATTCAATTGCAAACATGGATTTATATTTACAGCGTTCTACACTAAAACTGCCCATATGGATAACAGCAGCACCACCCTGCACTGATTATTAAACAATTTGTTCATACTAGTTACTAATTGCACCGGAGGAATTCATACACCACTAGCACTTGAGCCACAAAACGGTACTGCTAATGAGGTTAAATCTAACAGCCACAGACGGAGGTCATGTCATGCAATTCAATACATTTAGGCTAGCAGGAGAGGTCCCCAGTTCTCGCCTCAATACACATACGATTACCTAATGTCAATATTTATACCCAATACCAGGCAGCCAGGCAGCCTACTTGCCATAGATGCACAGGCCCACTCCGTAGCTCACCAGGAGCATTATTGCTGACAAGAAGAAAAAGAGGCAGAAGCCACCACGCAGCACCGCGGTCACTGTATTGCAGCCGCCATAGTGTATGCGGTTATCAGGCTGAAAACGTGTGGAGAAGAGCAGCTCCATGCCTTCATCCTTCGGGAGGGACCACTTGTCTTGTCTAGATATGCTGATTACTTCAGTAGAGAAACTGATGGTGTTGCCAAGGTTGGCTGGGAACTCCTCTGCTGCAAAAGCAGGTGGGGCGGAGATTGAATCCAGCATCTTTACTAAACGCTCTCCGATAGACCAATTCTTAGCCTGAGAATCTGTGGAACACAATACCAATTAATATCAATAATGTTCATTTACATGTACAATATCCAGGTTAGCAGGCAGGAAACTGAAGACCAGCCATTTGTAAAATTGCCCTAATTAAGCGGAACTAAGCATGATTTTCTTCACAACACGAAATGATCTAATGCTTCAATCTCGCTTAATCAGGGCAAGTAAATACAACTGAGAACATTCCCTCCAAGTAACAAAGATAGAAGTACTGGTGAAGGAGGAACCGACTATGAATGAATACGAAACAGCAAAACATAGTAAGCATATAGCTGGCCTACTGAATTTTTCCGTAGTAAAATTACCTGGTAAAACAACACAATTTAACTGACTACCAGCTTCAGGTAACCTAGCAGCTGATGGGGCACCAACTACAAAATTAGGTTCTAAAACCTTTTGAGTTGGACTATATGTATAGGTGGTATTATTGACCTGTAAAAGTAGAAAAATTGCAGGTGAACTCCAATTATCACATCAATGATCTGCACAAACTGCAGAGTTCATTTCTTACATGTAACTGAGAGCATACCTCTTGAGTAAGAACTGGCCCATTAAAAACATGGGAACTGCTCCCAGCTGACTGATGTACAGAGCACATCTTATCATTAAATAAGTTATCATCCACTGCATCAAAGTATGGCATACCATCATCCACCATGTCAATGCCCGATAGATTGGTTGCTGGGGAGCCGAGAAATCTATTCGTCTGTCTAAACCCGTCACTGAACATTGTGGAGTCAAAGGGTGCATCAAAGAACATCAGAGAATCATCTCCTAGCTTAAAGGAATTTGTAATAGAAGATTCTGGGAGATCAGTGATGGTTGAGCCCAAAGGAGAGGAGTCATCATCTTGTAGTGTCTGCAACAACTGCGCCAACTCATCTGGCTGGAAAGGCTGTTCACCAATGTTTGGAAGAACCTCATTGTTGGTCCCATTTACAGTCTGCGAGGAGGCCCAAGCATCAGAAGGCCAGATGGTGGAATCATTGCCTAAAGGATACTCCAAATCCTTCAGTTCCAGGAATTCATCACTGGGGAAAGACCCTTTCAAAAAATCTCCACCATTTGCATTAGAGAACATACTGCCATTAATCATTAGGCTGTTCTGTTCTCCAGGATGAACATACTGAAGAAAATTAGAACCAATATCTGGATCATTCAAAATGTCCCCTGAATTTCCATCCAATTCTTCAGAATGGTTGCTATTGTTTGAAGTACCATTTTCATTTTGACCGGTCAAGTCCTGAAAAAGAGGGGGAAATAGAATGTTAGGTCCTGGACATACCAGTGGGGTTTATAATTAGGTAAAGAATGAACAGAGCAAAACAATGAAATCACCCACAAAGCATAATTACACTTGGAGAAAGTAAAATATAGTTCTGTATGGACAGTATTACACAGAACCAATCTTTTTTATCAAACACAATTATGTTAAACGAAATTATAGCTAAAAGCATACATATTTTGTATCGTCTCAGACACCTAAGCCTTGTGAAGTTCATGTCATACAGTTAAATACAAAACAACAAATAAATTCCAACCTTTTAATACTCATAGACATGAATACTATGACATCATGACTCTTGTGGGTCAACTGATCTTTATCGTCTCAGACACCTAAGCCTTGTGAAGTTCATATCATACAGTTAAAGACAAAACAACACAAACTCATAGACATGAATACTATGACATCATGACTCTTGTGGGTCAACTGATCTCATGTGACTTGCTACCTAATCCTGGCAGAAATACGAATATGTATGTCAAAAAGCCGATGCATGTCAGCATTCTTGCTAGACAGCATAGCATAGAACTTCATTAATGCAAGTTATATATTAAGCTAAACACCAATGCTGACGGAAGTGGATCATCCTTCTGGAAGACATACACAGCAAAGGTGACACAGAATCCATGCTCAGTACTATTTTTAACCATTTATTCTCGACAAACATACAAACAACAGATCATAGTGAAACCATGTCCTTCAACTAACATTCTACAGAGTGATTGGGGAAATAAGCAAATCCACAATTTTCATTCACAAACAACTTCTTGTTTTAACTTGGGAAGTAAAAAACAGAACAGATCATGTGGTAGAAGTTATACAGAGCACACTTGCTGACAAGTTTGTGCATTTTTTCCTAACTCTGGCTATGAAAAAGCATCAGCATCTCCCTTTGACAATAGCTGTTCTTTGCAATTATTCTGACTGGTATATAATAGATAGTTAAAAAGCATGGTCCATGCCACTGAAAAAAAAGTAGGGCTTTAACAAGTCCATACAAAAGCTAAAATGTTAATAAACGTGCTAGATTATATTCACCAAATAAGTTGTTGTTCTCTATAAGCAGCACCTGCAGCATATAACCAAATAGCATACCAAGATGTTGAACATATTGTCCCAAGGTATATGAATATATGGACTCGGGTATGTAAGAACCGAAGGACATAAGTTGTCAGCTACATGCTTCCACATTTTAGATTTTCACGTGTGTGTTTTAAAGACTGAATGGTATCATATTTTAACAAAGAAGTTGTCACTCGATGACAAAGGCTTCTTGCTATAAATAATAACGTGTCCCAGACAGCTACACGCTCGAGCACCTGTGTAGCATTTATATGGAAGATTTATCAGAATATTGTACATGCAGGGGCACTCTAAGAAAAAGAGACGTATAGCAAGTGCTGAAATTTCCATACGCTAATCGGTTAAGCCAAAAACAAGGGCATAGTTGGACAAGAGAGAGGAAATAAAACTACATGAGCTATTATTAGATACATAAGGCCAACAGTTTGAGTGGCAAGTACAATTGGTCTATTTATAGCTGAAACTGATTTTTATGCATTATATATGGCATTTGGTTCTCAACTAGACACGTTTGAAACGAGCCATGGAAGTTGCAGGTATTGTATATTTTTTTTGTGGCAATTGTGTTGAGTACTGTCCGACAAGCTGTTTATGAATGACTGAAGAGTATGAACTTTTTACTTATGATCGTCATACCTGAATGAGATCGTTCATCTGAAGATATCCTTTCTCCATAGCACCAGGCGCCTCATGCTCAACAATGGGTTCCCTTTCCACTGGCAGCAGACCAACATCATCATCCTCGTCCGCCTCCCATTCCTCCTCGACAAAGGGCGCTCCATACTGCGCCCCATTTTGTGGACCAGGGCCAGCTTTCTGGAAGATCCGGCACACTACAAATGAATCCTGAGCAGCAAGGTTTAGAAATCAGCATCTGTATTTAAGCATCATCATTTTAGTAGGCACTAAAAACAGAAGCTAGTGACAGAAAAAAAAAAACATGTAAAACAGGCAGTTAAAATCCGGACATAGTAACCGCACAATCCCCGGGAAAGGGGATCGATAAGTATATATGCAAGTAAATCAATACAGGCACTAGTAGCAATTTGATCTACAAGTCGATTGTTGGGCCCGGCCTCAGGGAGAATACCTGCGGGGTCCCCGCTGCGCCGTCGCCCTCGAGGCGATACTCGTGCATGACCCAGTTAGTCCGCTCGCCCTTTGGTGCGCGTCCGGCGTGGAAGACCAGCGTCTTCTTCATCCCAACGATCCTGGGCCCATGGCGCACCTCCCTGTCTTTCCCAGTGGTCTTCCAGTATCCTCCCGCGGTTGCTCTGTTTGTGCGCGCGCGGTTGGCGTGCTTGCGGTCGAGGCGGCTGAAGAAGTACCACTGCGAGTCGCGGCTGCGGAGGCGCGACCTGGCGGGGAGGTCCCATGGCTCGAGCTTGTAGAGGTCGACCTCGGCGATGGCGTCGACCTTGAGCGGGCGGCCGAGCACCTTGCGCTTGAGGTAGTAGGAGACGAGCTCCTCATCCGTGGGGTGGAAGCGGAAGCCCGGGGCGAGGGAGGTGGGGTCGTCCGGCGCGGCGGCCGGGGCGGCGGAGGAGGACGGCGAGGGGTGGGTCATGTACCTGTGAGGAGGCTAGGGTTCCGGGAGAGGGGAGGGGAGGAGATTGGATTGAAGGGGGGTCAGGACTGGATTGGGGAAAGTTTGGAGGGGGGGTCTCTCCGTCTCCGGGAAGACGGGGATGGCTTGGGCTATAAGAAAGCAGAGGGGCTTTTTCGGAACATCCCAAACTCCGAGAAGTAAAAATCTGATTAGAATACTGCTGCTTGGGCTGTTTTTCGTCTGAGACCTTGTGGTGTGCACAGAATTGCCAGTTATACCAGTCAATCAGAAGCGCTATTTAGCAAATGAATCCCCGTAAAATCTGATTATAGTTGTTGTGCATCCACGACCATCCACGACCGTAAAATCGGTTTTGTTCCACGCCTCACGGGACCTGGACCAGTTTGCAAACCTAGAACCATCCAGGGTGCACGTTTGCAACATGTCCACTCTATATAGGTGACGCGACAAAAAACAGCATAATTGTGTAGTGATGTGCCACCAGACCAGACCACCGCCACCACAGCAGGGGTACTGGATTGGGGCGCAAGGAGCGACCAAGTCCACCGGGAAATTTCCCATCGGCATCTTGAGCTCGACCGAGCTGGCTCCCTTGACCGTTGACTTTCCTCTGGGAGTGCACGACTTGTCCTAGTACCTCTGCTCAGCTCAACGACGACGGTTCCTCCGTGGCGTGGCAGGGACGTCGTCACTCGGGGCCCCACCGGCCAGCCTCTCGCGCCGCCAGACCATTATTATTATTATTGCCACTTGCGAGCCTATGTTCATTCTGTAGTACTTGTGTATCATCATCGATCGTGTATGCTCCTTGTCTAGGTGACCTGACATTCTGGTTTCAGTTAGTATCATGTCCAAAGTACACGTAGCCGCTGATGTATTCTGTTTTGGCAAGCACGTCACTGGCTACTCCGTTCAGAGTATCGTCTATGTTCAGTTTCAGCAATAGCTAGTACCTGATGTAAAGTCTGGATGGCTTACCGGCGGTGGTTAGCGACCAGCTAAGCTTGGCTGCTTGGAATCAACGCTAAACCAGACCGGTTAGTTTAGAGCATGTGGTCGCAGCAAACAACGTCTTGATCTGCTCTGCTCCGTCAACGAGCTGCCCGCACTAGCTAGCGTACTGGCCAGGCAGACAGTTCAACCACCCCGTGAATTAAGTACTACTACCACTTGTAGGTACATTGACAGTGGACTAGCGCTGGTCGATTTTAATTAATTAATTATATACGGGTAAGAAGATTTACACTTTTCAAAGTCAAAAGGCTCCGCGTATTCCAGTACCCTGCTGGCTACCGCCCACCTTGAAATTATTTACTGATTAGATGGTAATAGTAGCAAAGCAACTTTGGATAGAGGCTAACACACGAAATGAGCACATACTATACACTTGTGTGCTTCCTGCAACGCGACATGTGTAGTAGTGTTAGTCGCGAATCGTGGCCAAATTAAAAAAATCGAATTTACACGTCAGACGAGTGCGTGGATGAGCTCATCGATTAGTTCATCACTTTTTGTAGTTAATCAATTCTCCAGGCGGACCGACATTGATTAATCGAACGGAGACGGACCGAGAGCGCTTTAGCAGCACGTGATTATGTGTGAACGGGGATTTTGACAAAGAGTTGACACTGGCACCGAGCGAGACCAGATTGTTTTTGCCTGGCGATGACATGTCACAGCAGGCTTGGTCGTGTCACCCCAGCCAATCAGCTAGCGGCCTGCGGCCGATAGCTCGCCTGACGACTGCTGGCCCCGTTCGATCGCTTAGCCACGACGCATGGAGAGCCTTTTACCCCAAGTCACCACTCACTCAATTTCTTTACCGCAAAGCTGTTTTAGTTTTCTGAAAAGTCAAACTCCAACGAGACGACTCGTTTGGCTCGGACACGACGAGGAAGGCCCTCGTGTCCTCCTTGCTCGCATGTGTGCGACACAGTCCAGTCTATCCTTTCTCCAGCACCCATTTTCATCTCCCCTCCACTTTGCCGGTCACGCCGCTACATCGGTATTTTTCTAAAACTAATTCTAGATCTCAGACGCCCGAGAACTTTTTAAGTCTCAGTCGTCTTTTTCACCATTCGATTTACCTCGTGATTCGTGCAAAATGAAAGTTACACATGAGTTACAACCTGGGTGTAACTGATAATTTAATGAGTTGCAACTAGGTTGTAACTGAGAATTAGTACAAACCTTATTAGTACAAACCTTATGAGTACAAACCTTATTAGGAAATCTAACCCTTTCTCGGCGCTATAGAAAACGGAGCCGAAGTATACCAGCACGTCGCCGCGGTACCTGGTGCAATCGTATGCCATTTCGGCGCTACGACGCTTGGCGCGGAATGCTCCACGGTGTCCATCAAACCGATGGTATCGTACATGTAATTTATTACAGGCATATGCTAAGATGGGTTGCTCCAGGTTCTACAAACACGCGTGCATTCTTATTAAGCTAAATCTGCTTGATAGTAATCTACTACATATGTTATCTTTGTTGTTTCAATATTTACTCCTAGTCTATGTCTTTTTTTTCCATACAGTGCTGAAGGATGATTGATACAAACACCTAGTTGCTTAAACAATGGATTTGTGTCTTTATCGCAGCTCGAGATCAAACAATGGCTTGTTTGTTGGAGATCATATTTAGTATTTTGTTTGGTTAATGTTTTCTTCTAAAGAGTCATGTAATGTTTAAGTGTCCATGTCATGGTGCTATGTACCTTTATTTTATTGCTCGTTATCTTTAAGATCATATCTAACGGCTTGTGTGCCACAGATCCGGTTTAGTGTTATGTTTCGTCCGAACTTTCTCATAGACTTGTTTAATGTTCCGAGTATCAGTATGGTGCTATGATCATCTGGTTGTTGTTTGCTTATTAATTAGTTTGCCTTGATATATCTTGATGGACCGGATGGTATATGTGTGTACATGGTTACAAAGATACATATCACAGTGGATCAGAACAAATCATGTATATGTATAGTCATTTATTTAATTATTAAGGCCAATCTACTATCCAGCCTTTTGTATTATTCTGGCTATTAACTGGCTTTAAGTGACGTGGTAGGAATATAGAGCTAGCAATTGGCTTCCTTATTGAACTTGCTCTTTGTTTTAGAACAAGGTCATTGATCAAAAAATACGCTACCTCGGTCATTCATGTCCAATACAGCTGCCCATCTTTGCCGCTAGTAGAACGAGTTTGTGCATGCTACAATACTCCTTTGCACCTCTTCCGGCGCCAGAGGAGCTCCGGCGCTACAACGGAGACCGATGACGTCCTATGGCATCGAGTCATCGTCTTCACCAGCACCTCCACCACATTGTCAACACCCAGATTTTTAATCAGAAATGCCTGTTATGCCATACAACGCATCCCAGGATTACCATTTTTGCGAGACATAACAGATTGGTACCATAGTTCATCATCCATTACAAACCATAATAAAGGTCTTACAAATAAAGGATCTCATGATCCAGTCTTAATACAATCAACGCAGCGGAATAATATAATAATGGTAGCATGGGCGAAGCACCATCTTCATGGTCATAGGCAATGCTGACAATGTTGGAGATATGCCCTAGAGGCAATAATAAATATAGTTATTATTATATCTTTGTGTTTATGATAAATGTTTACATTCATGCTATAATAGTATTAACAAGGAAACATTGATACTTGTGTGATTTGTAAACTTAATTTGAAGTCCCTAGTATAGCCTCTATATAATACTAGCTTGTTGGTTAATAGATGATTATGGTTTCCCTATCATGAACATTGAGATGTTATTAACAACAAGATCATATAGTTAGGAGAATGATATGGTGGACATACTCCTATAGATAAGCGTAGCATAAAGATCAAGTCATTTTAATAGTTCAATTGCTATATGCTTTCTGATACATAGTAATCTAATTCCTTCGACCATGAGATCATGCATATCACCTTTACCGGATGGATGCTTTGATGACATCAAACACCACATCGTAATTGGGTGGCTATAAAGGTGGCATTGAGTGTTCGGAAAGTATTGGTTGAGACACATGGATCAAGAGTGGGATTTGTCCATCCATATGACGGATAGATATACTCTGGGCCCTCTCGGTGGAATGTCATCCAATTAGCTTGCAAGCATGTGACTGGCTCACAAGGGATCACATATCACGGGAACGAGAAAAGAGTACTTATCAGTAACGAGGTTGAACTAGGTATGCAGAGATACCGACGATCATAACCTCGGATAAGTAACATATCGTGAGACAAAGGGAAATTGGTATCGTATGTAAGTGGTTCATTCGATCGCAAAGTAATCGTAGAAATATGTGGGAGCCATATGAATTTCCAGATTCCTCTATTGGTTATTGATCGGAGAAGTGTCTCGATCATGTCCGCATAATTCACGAACCGTAGGGAGACACACTTAAGGATTCGACGTTGTTTTGAGTAGTTATGGTATTATGAGAAAGAGACCGAATGTTGTTCGGAGTCTCGGATGGGATCCGGGATATCACGAGGTGATCCGGAATGGTCCGGAGAATAAGATTCATATAAGGAAAGTCCCGTTTCGGAGTTCGGAAATGATTCCGGTGAATGTTCTAGAAGGTTCCGGAATGTTCGGCACTCCGGGAGGGGGGAGGGGTACATGAATGTGTCAGTACATATTGGAATGATTGCATCATGTACTAAGTGTTCTTGCTGTTCCAAATAAAGGATTAAATTGAATCCTAAAACAGAAAGTCAAATGTCCAGTTTGAAAGTCAAACGGCTAAAACAGGAAACTGTGGGAAACAAGCAAGAGGAGGCAAAACCGACTTGGGGGAGGAGTCCCTCCTCTCCAAGCCGGCGCGCCACCCAAGGCCGACTTGGGGAGGGACTCCCCTCCCCTTGGCTGCGCCTCCCACCTATAAGAGGAGGGGCAGGGCCTCCTCCTCTAGACACACAAGTTCCTATCCTCTAATCTCCGGTTTAGAGCCGTTTTGGTTTAGAGCTTCTAATTGACCTAGCCTTCGGTTTAGAGCCTTCTAATTGGTGTGTCTAATCCCTAGACCACTAATAGCCCTCTCTCATACTCCACCATACTCGCTCCGGCTTAAGGCGAAGCCCTGCGGGATCTCCCCTCTACTTCCGGTACCACGCCGTTGTGCTGCCGGAATCACGAGGAGAGTGCTACAACCTCCGCTGCCTGCTGGAACAAGGGAGAGGAAGGTCTTCGTCGAGTACCGAACGTGTGACCGACTGCGGGAGCGCTGCCGGAACGCAGCGCCGGAAGGATCGTCTACACGATCTTGAGATCGGGAAGAGTACGACTACATCACCCACGAGAATCCGCTCTCGTTAAACACTTTGGAATCTTCGAGGGTAAGTTATTCCATCGACTCGTTGCTACGATCTAGTAGATATATCTTGGCTTGTTTGTTTGTATGCGATAGAAATTTTTTGTTTTCCATGCTACGAACCCCTACATTGGTATCAGAGCCGTGTCTATATGTAGATCTGTTGCACGAGTAGAACACAATGGTCATTGTGGGCGTTGATGCTTTTATTGTCGATTACTTCTTGTGTACTTTGCATCTTGCGGTATGTTGGGATGAAGCGGCCCGGGATAACCTTACATGACATCGTTCATGAGACTTGCTCCACGCTTGACATGCAACTTGTATTGCATAAGTGGCTTTGCGGGTGCCTGTTTCTCCTAGCATAGTTAAGATCCAATTTACAACGGGTGATCAACAATGCTAGTATCAATGTTGTGGTTCTTGTTCGTAAGTTAGAACGACACTTATTGAAAGCCCCAAACCACGTAAAATATGCAAAGAAAGTAGAGGCGTCTAACTTTGTTTTGCGGGGGTGTGCAGTGATGTGATATGGCCATGATTGTGATTATATTTGATGTATGCAATGTTCCTTATTGTAAGTTGGCAACCGGCAGGAGCCATATGGTTGTCTTTAATTTATGTTAAGACCCGCGTGTCTATTCAAAGTAGTTGTAATAGTTGAAGCCGGTGGACGACAACCATGGAGAAGCGTCATTGACCTTGATGCAATGCCGGTGATGATGGAGATCATGTTCGTGCTTGAAGATGGAGATCGGAAGCACAAAGAAGAAAGGCCATATCATATCACATATATATTGAATTGCATGTGATGTTAATCCTTTATGCATCTTGTATTGCTTAGTAGACGACGGTAGCATTATAAGATGATCCCTCATGCACATAAATTTCAAGTCATAAAGTGTTCACCCTTAGTTAGCACCGTTGCTAAAGCTTGTTGTTTCGAAGCACCACGTGATGATCGGGTGTGTTAGATTCTGCAAGTGTATACAACGTGAGCAAGCCAGATTTGCTCATGCGGAAACTAAGGTTTGATCTTGACGAGCCTAGCATGTACAGACATGGTCTTGGAACACGGATCACCGAAAGGTAAAGCATGAATCATATAGTAGATATGGTGAACATGTCGATTGTTCGCCATTGAAACTATGTCAACTCTCGTGATGATCGGTGTTGATATGGTGGATTTGGTTCGTGTGATCACTAAAACAATGTGAGGGATATTGTTTTGAGTGGGAGTTCACCTAGTTTAATTTCATTATTAATTTGAACTCAATTTGTCATAAACTTAGTCTAAACTATTGCAAATATGTTGTAGATCAATGGCAGCCCCTACCATCAATTTTAATGCGTTCCTAGAGAAAGAAAAGTTGAAAAACAATGGAAGCAACTTTGCGGATTGGTTCCGCAATTTGAGGATTGTCCTCACAGCTGGTAATTTGACCTATGTGCTGGATGCACCGCTGGGTGACCCACCTGCAGATGATGCTCCCGATGAAGTAAAGAATGTTTACCTCGCTCGTAAGAATCAGTACTCCATAGTTCAGTGTGCTATCTTGTATGGTTTGGAATCGGAGCTTCAGAAAAGGTTTGAGGATTCAGACCCATATGATATTGTCGAGGATCTCAAATTGATTTTTGAGACTCATGCGGCAATTGAAAGCTATGAGGCTTCTGAAAAGTTCTTTAACTGCAAGATGGAAGAGGGCAGCTCCGTCAGTGAGCATGTGCTTAAGATGTCTGGACACGCAAACAAACTTCAAAGCTTGGGTATAGTGATTCCTAATGCTTTGGGGATTTACCGTGTCCTCCAATCACTACCACCAAGTTACAAGAACTTTGTGATGAACTACAACATGCAGAACATGAACAAGACGTTGCCAGAACTCTTTGCCATGTTGAAATCTGCAGAAGTGGAGATCAAGAAAGAGCACCAAGTGTTGTTGGTCAATAAGACCACCAAATTCAAGAAAGGCAAGTCTAAGCAAAAGGGACACTTCAAGAAGGGTGGTAAGAAAGTTACCACGCCGGCGAAGAAGACCAAGGCTGGACCTAAGCCTGATACTGAGTGCTTTTACTGCAAGGGAGAAGGTCACTTGAAGCGGAATTGCCCAAAGTACTTGGCGGATTTGAAGAACGGCAACATCAAGAAGAAAGGTATATCTGATATACATGTTATTGATGTGTATCTCACTAGTACTCGTAGTAGTGCCTGGGTATTTGATACTGGTTCGGTTGCTCATATTTGTAACTCGAAACAGGTGCTGCAGAATAAACGGAAGCTAGCGAAGAACGAGGTGACGATGCGCGTGGGAAACGGATCAAAGGTTGATGTGATCGCGGTCGGCACGCTACCTCTTCATCTACCATCGGGATTAGTTTTATACTTAAATAATTGTTATTTGGTGCCTGCGATGAGCATGAACATTATATCGGGATCTTGTTTATTGCGAGACGGTTACTTGTTTAAGTCCGAGAATAATGGTTGTTCGATTTATATGAGTAATATGTTTTACGCACATGCACCTTTGATAGATGGTCTATTCTTATTGAATCTCGATAGTGGAAATACACATATCAACAACATTGAGGCTAAACGTTTGAAATCAAGCGATAATTCGACCTATATGTGGCACTGTCGTCTTGGTCACATTGGAGTGAAGCGTATGAAGAAACTCCATTCCGATGGACTTCTTGAATCACTTGATTTTGAATCACTTGAAAGATGCGAAGCATGTCTGATGGGAAAAATGACTAGGACTCCATTTTCTGGTATGATGGAGCGAGCTACGGACTTATTGGAAATCATACATACCGATGTGTGTGGTCCAATGAGTGTAGCATCGTGCGGTGGTTATCGTTATGTTCTTACCTTCACGGATGACTTGAGTAGATATGGGTATATCTATTTCATGAAACATAAGTCCGAAACTTTTGAGAAGTTTAAGGAGTTTCAAAGTGAGGTAGAGAATCAACGTAACAAGAAAATTAAATTTCTACGTTCTGATCGTGGAGGTGAATATCTAAGTTACGAGTTTGGCGAGCATTTGAAGAAATGCGGAATACTTTCACAATTGACACCGCCGGGAACACCACAGCGTAATGGTGTGTCCGAACGTCGTAATCGAACTCTCTTAGATATGGTTCGTTCTATGATGTCACTTACAGATTTACCGCTATCATTTTGGGGTTATGCATTAGAAACAGCCGCATTCACTTTAAATAGGGCACCATCTAAATCCGTTGAAACGACACCGTATGAATTATGGTTTGGGAAGAAACCTAGATTGTCGTTCCTTAAAGTTTGGGGATGCGAAGCCTATGTAAAGAAGTTACAGCCGGACAAGCTTGAACCCAAAGCGGAAAAATGCGTCTTCATAGGATACCCGAAGGAAACTATTGGGTATACCTTCTATCATAGATCCGAAGGCAAAGTCTTCGTTGCCAAGAATGGATCCTTTCTAGAGAAGGAATTTCTCTCGAAAGAAGTGACTGGAAGGAAAGTAGAACTCGACGAGGTTGTCGAACCTTCTCTCGAAATTGCGAGTAGCGCAGCACCGGAAGAAGATCCTGTGGTGCCTGCACCAATAAGAGAGGAAGCTAATGATGGTGATCATGAAACTTCGGTTGAAGTTGCTACAAAGCCTCGGAGGTCAACGAGAACTCGTACCACTCCAGATTGGTATGATCCCGTTATGAGTGTCATGTTGGTGGACAACACCGATGACCCCGAGACATATGAGGAAGCGATGATGAGCCCAGATTCCAATAAATGGCAAGAAGCCATGAAATCCGAGATTGGATCCATGTACGAAAACCAAGTATGGACTTTGGTGGACTTACCGGATGGCCGAAAGGCTGTCGAGAACAAATGGATTTTCAAGAAGAAAACAGATGCTGATGGTAATGTTACTGTCTATAAAGCTCGACTTGTCGCAAAAGGGTTTCGACAAATTCAAGGAGTTGACTACGATGAGACTTTCTCACCGGTAGCGAAGCTAAAGTCTGTGAGGATTATGTTAGCAATCGCTGCATATTATGATTATGAGATATGGCAGATGGATGTCAAAACAGCATTCCTCAATGGAGATATTGATGAAGAGTTGTATATGATGCAACCCAAAGGTTTTGTCGATCCTAAAGATGCTAACAAGGTATGCAAACTTCAACGGTCCATCTATGGATTGAAGCAAGCATCCCGAAGTTGGAATCAACGTTTTGATAAGGTAATCAAAAGCTTTGGTTTTATGCAAACTTATGGAGAAGCTTGTATTTACAAGAAAGTGAGTGGGAGCTCTGTAGCATTCTTAATACTATATGTGGATGACATATTGTTGATTGGGAATGATGTAGACCTTCTTAATAGTGTCAAAGAATATTTGAATAATAGTTTTTCAATGAAGGATCTTGGCGAAGCAGCTTACATATTAGGCATAAAGATTTATAGAGATAGATCGAAACGCCAAATATCATTGTCACAGAGTACATATTTGGACAAAGTTCTAAAAAGGTTTGGAATGGAAGAAAGCAAGAAAGGGTTCTTGCCCATGTTGCCCAATACGACCTTGAGTAAAACTCAAAGTCCGACATCGGCAGAAGATAGAGAAAGGATGAGTAAGACTCCCTATGCCTCAGCCATAGGATCTCTAATGTATGCCATGTTATGTACTAGGCCCGACATTGCATATGCTGTTAGTTTAACTAGCAGATATCAAAGTGATCCAGGAGTGGATCATTGGACAGCGGTCAAAAACATCCTTAAGTACTTGAGAAGAACTAAGGATATGGTTCTTTCTTATGGAGGTGATGAACAACTCGTTGTTAATGGTTACACCGATGCTAGTTGGAACACCGATCCGGATGATTCTAAATCACAATCCGGATACGTATTTATTTTGAATGGTGCAGCAGTTAGCTGGAGGAGTGCAAAGCAAAGCGTTGTGGCGAGATCTTCAACTGAATCGGAATACATGGCTGCTTCAGAGGCTTCACAAGAAGCGATATGGATGAAAGAGTTCATTACAGAGCTAGGTGTGGTTCCTAGTGCGCTGGACCCAATGTCTATCTACTGTGATAACATGGGTGCCATAGCCAATGCGCAAGAACCAAGGTCACACAAGAAGCTGAAGCATATCAAGCTACGTTTTCACGCTATTCGAGAACATATCCAGGATGGGGATATAAAGATTTGCAAAGTACACACAGATCTGAATGTGGCGAATCCGTTGACTAAACCTCTCCCGAGGGCAAAACATGACCAACACCAAACTGCCATGGGTGTTCGGTATATTACCATGTAATCTAGATTAGATGACTCTAGTGCAAGTGGGAGACTGTTGGAGATATGCCCTAGAGGCAATAATAAATATAGTTATTATTATATCTTTGTGTTTATGATAAATGTTTACATTCATGCTATAATAGTATTAACAAGGAAACATTGATACTTGTGTGATCTGTAAACTTAATTTGAAGTCCCTAGTATAGCCTCTATACATCACTAGCTTGTTGGTTGATAAATGATTGTGGTTTCCCTATCATGAACATTGAGATGTTATCAACAACAAGATCATATCGTTAGGAGAATGATATGGTGGACATACTCCTATAGATAAGCGTAGCATAAAGATCAAGTCATTTCAATAGTTCAATTGCTATATGCTTTCTGATACATAGTAACCTAATTCCTTCGACCATGAGATCATGCATATCACCTTTACCGGATGGATGCTTTGATGACATCAAACACCACACCGTAATTGGGTGGCTATAAAGGTGGCATTGAGTGTTCGGAAAGTATTGGTTGAGACACATGGATCAAGAGTGGGATTTGTCCATCCATATGACGGATAGATATACTCTGGGCCCTCTCGGTGGAATGTCATCCAATTATCTTGCAAGCATGTGACTGGCTCACAAGGGATCACATATCACGGGAACGAGAAAAGAGTACTTATCAGTAACGAGGTTGAACTAGGTATGCAGAGATACCGACGATCATAACCTCGGATAAGTAACATATCGTGAGACAAAGGGAAATTGGTATCGTATGTAAGTGGTTCATTCGATCGCAAAGTAATCGTAGAAATATGTGGGAGCCATATGAATTTCCAGATTCCTCTATTGGTTATTGATCGGAGAAGTGTCTCGATCATGTCCGCATAATTCACGAACCGTAGGAGACACACTTAAGGATTCGACGTTGTTTTGAGTAGTTATGGTATTATGAGAAAGAGACCGAATGTTGTTCGGAGTCTCGGATGGGATCCGGGATATCACGAGGTGATTCGGAATGGTCCGGAGAATAAGATTCATATAAGGAAAGTCCCGTTTCGGAGTTCGGAAATGATTCCGGTGAATGTTCTAGAAGGTTCCGGAATGTCCGGCACTCCGGGAGGGGGGAGGGGTACATGAATGTGTCATTACATATTGGAATGATTGCATCATGTACTAAGTGTTCTTGCTGTTCCAAATAAAGGATTAAATTGAATCCTAAAACAGAAAGTCAAATGTCCAGTTTGAAAGTCAAACGGCTAAAACAGGAAACTGTGGGAAACAAGCAAGAGGAGGCAAAACCGACTTGGGGGAGGAGTCCCTCCTCTCCAAGCCAGCGCGCCACCCAAGGCCGACTTGGGGAGGGACTCCCCTCCCCTTGGCCGCGCCTCCCACCTATAAGAGGAGGGACAGGGCCTCCTCCTCTAGACACACAAGTTCCTATCCTCTAATCTCCGGTTTAGAGCCGTTTTGGTTTAGAGCTTCTAATTGCCCTAGCCTTCGGTTTAGAGCCTTCTAATTGGTGTGTCTAATCCCTAGACCACTAATAGCCCTCTCTCATACTCCACCATACTCGCTCCGGCTTAAGGCGAAGCCCTGCGGGATCTCCCCTCTACTTCCGGTACCACACCGTTGTGCTGCCGGAATCACGAGGAGAGTGCTACAACCTCCGCTGCCTGCTGGAACAAGGGAGAGGAAGGTCTTCGTCGAGTACCGAACGTGTGACCGACTGCGGGAGCGCTGCCGGAACGCAGCGCAGGAAGGATCGTCTACACGATCTTGAGATCAGGAAGAGTACGACTACATCACCCACGAGAATCCGCTCTCGTTAAACACTTTGGAATCTTCGAGGGTAAGTTATTCCATCGACTCGTTGCTACGATCTAGTAGATATATCTTGGCTTGTTTGTTTGTATGCGATAGAAATTTTTTGTTTTCCATGCTACGAACCCCTACAAGAAGAGCCTCAAGTACCTAAGGAGGAGGAGAGTTCGGTAGGGTATGAAGGTGACATGGAGGAGGACAAGCAACCGAACACTCGCACTACCGTCACAAGCATTGGTTTGGTGGCTCGACCTACCAAGCTTAAGAGGACAACACGGATGTCTACAGGAGGGAGAAATCCGCCTCATATCCTCGCTCCACGCACACTTCCTCCTAGTACCCCTTGTTCTAACCGTGCAGGGAATAAACACTCTAATTTGGAAGAATGGAGAAAGAATAACAAGGACTAGGATCCTCGGTCCGAGTTGATCATGGGCTGCATTGAGCATAATTCAGAGTTAATTCGTACTCTGACCTTCGATGTGGAGGATTTGAAGAAACTCATTGAGGAGCTTATCAAGAGAACACCACCACCACCAAAGGAGTAATTCGTCATCAGGTTTGGCATCCCCTTGGCTTGTTCCAAGCTTGGGGGAGTGCCGCGGTATCACCACCATTATCTTTTATCTTTTACCTTTTTAGTGGATTCATATCTTTGGTAGGGAGGTTATCTTATAGTTTGGTTTGCATGTGGAGTATCTCTCCTTTAGTTGATTATCTATGTATCCCTTGGGGTGAGTGCATTTATTGAATATTAATGAGAAGTCACATCTTTTACTTTTTGCACTTCTTATTTTTAGTTTGCAATGATGGATCTTGTTGATCAGTATTGGCACCACTTTGGGATCATCAAGTGGATCTAAATTGGTTTTGGCAAACCAAGTTCTGGTCAGTAGCATTACTATGAAAGAGAAAAAGAAATAAAAATCTTACAAGTATTTTGTATCATTTGTTTTCTTTCTTGTTGGCTCATAAGCTTAGTATTCTTTATTTAAGATCCTTTTGTGTCTTCAAGGAAGATTGCATGTTTGGCTTTATTACTTGTATGTTTGCTTATTTCTTTCAACTCTCTTGCTTTCTACCCAGCCTTGCTAGCCAAAAACTTGTTTTGAGAAGGCTTACTTCTCATGTTTCCAAAACCCTTTGAACCAAAAACCTTTGCCACTTGTGTCCACCATATCTACCTAGTAGCACTTTTGCTATTCCTAGCAAATTCAAGCTTCATCTACCTTTCGAATTAAAAACTATTTTGTTATGTGAAAACTAGTTAGTAAAGCTCTCACAAACTTGATGGCACACTTTATTTCTTTGCCCCTAATAAACTTGAACCATTGTGAACATCGAAGTTGTATATGCTTGCATCTATATGTTGGAATTAGCAGAACCATGCTGTCACGGGGAACATTTTCAACATTGCACTTGTACTCTGTACATAGTTGATATCGTGCCCTTTTGTCTATGGATGTCAACAGTGTGAAATAAAGAGGGAACTTGTAAGTCCATGGAGTTTGTATTATGTGTTAGAGAAACGCCTGGTCCGCTAACCTAAGCCATGCTTAATCATGGTGGAAACTTGCAGCATCACCATAGTGAGTCATCTATGATGCATCCTCAATAAAAAGCTATGCATATGGTAAATAAAAAGATTGCTCAGATGCTCATTGTATGCTTGCCTTGTCATTTTGGTTATGGGAAAGTTCTTATGACATGTGCAAAGGGTACCCCGTTGGTGGTTCTCAATGATATGCAAATACTTACAATGACAAGAACTTACCTGGACCCAAAGTTGAGTATGCATGAGGAGTGGACCTCATATTCAAGGGTCATGAGATTGCCAACTTATATTTTTTCAAGCATGTACCCCATCTTTGTTCACTTTAACCTTAATCATCTCAAGATGCTTATGATAGGGGCAATGAGGGCTCAAAGCTAGTAAGTACCATAATCTTTTGGAAGGTCTTTATGACTTGTAATCCCTGCTCCTCTATGAAGGGACCTTTCTCCTAGTTACCAGTTGAGTCAGTAAACCTACTTCCTCTCTATCTCCAGCAAGCATTTGAGTTGTTGTGTTTCAAGCATTCATATGGTGACTTATTCAATCATGTTCTTTATCTTCCTTGTTTGCACAAAAATCTTATCTATTGAGTATTACTTTGAAAGCCTTCACTTGTGAAGAAACCTTTTTGAGCAAAGAGTACTCCTGTTTTGAAACTTCTACAAAAAGCTTTTGTGAAACTGTTTGCCAGGTGTTCTCTGACCAAGAACAAGTTTGCCAATTCCAATTATGATTTATCTTTATGCATCTCTATTGTGACTGTTGTACTTGGTTACAAGCTAAGTTATATAATGGTGAGTTGCTTTCTTCTATGAGTTGTGCAATGGTAAGTGTGATGCTTCTTGTTCGTATTCTTTTATCGACATTTCACTCCATAAACCTGTGGACATGTTTACTGAGCTCAGTATTCGCTTGGGTACAAGCGAAGTCTAAGCTTGGGAGAGTTGATACGCCCAATTTGTATCACCATTCTACATCATAATTTACCTCTATTTATTGATACTTGTCTTATTATGAGGTATTACTTATCGTTTTTCATCTGTTTATGCATGTTGGATGATTCTTGGAGGATGTACTGCCGGAGTCTGGATTCTGATGGAAAAGAAGGCGTTTCGGTGCAATTTCCCAAAGATCAGAAAAATACAAAATATGGAAACGTATAATTTCTCCAAAAGAATGAGGGAGCCAGAAGGAGGGACGAAGATGGGCCTCAGGGGGCCCACACCCCCTAGGCGTGGGCCCAACTAACACCGCGCCTAGGGCAGGTGTGGCCTATCTGCCCGGCCTCCGACTCCGCCCCTTCGCCTATATCTTCCCTACGGAACCCTAAGGCTAGGGGAGCGACCACAGATAGATTTCCGCCGCCTCTGGGGGGCGGAAAACACCGAGAGAGAAAGATCTCTCCGGCAGACAGATTTCTACCAGGGGAATTCCTTCCCGGGGAGGGAAGGCCATCGCCATCAACACCGTCATCAAGCTAGGCTTCATCGGGATCATCATCATCATCATCCACACCATCATCTCTACCAGCACCACCATCACCACTCCGTCCCGCTGTAACAATTGTGTTGGATATTGCTTTAGTTGTTAGGGGAAACTTTCTCGGTGTTGATTACTATTGTAGTTGATGCTTGTGAGTGGAACCATTAGATTATTGTTTATGTTTAGATTGTTATCCATTATCATATCATCTTTAATCTTGATCCATATGATGTCTTGTGAGTAGTTCGTCTAGTTCTTGAGGACATGGGAGAAGTCATGTTGTTATTAGTGGATCTGTGTTGAGTTATTATTCAATGGTTTAGTATTTAAGTTGTGGTGCTATTCTTCTAGTGGTGTCATGTGAACGTCGACTACATGACACTTCACCATTTATGGGCCTAGGGGAATGCATTGTGTATTTGGCTACTAATAGTGGGGTTGCCGGAGTGACAGAAACCTGAACCCCCGTTAGGACACCTTTGCACAAGGGAGTGTAGGATCTCAGTGTTTAAGGCTGTGGTTAGATTTATATCTTAATTACTTTCCTGTAGTTATGGATGTTTGCAGGGGGTTTAATCACAAGCATGTATTAGTCCTAGGAAGGGCGGTATTTTAGCACAGGTTCACCCACACAACACTTACAAACACCAAAGAAGAGTACTTAGCTATTTGAAGCGAAAGCACTTGACAGAATTCCCATGTGTCCTCGAGAACGTTTGGTCCTTATAAGTATTTCCACCGGCTTGTCCTTTGCTAAGAAAGGATTGGGCCACTTGCTCCGTTTGTTCGTTACCTTTGTTACTTTCTCCTTGTTTTGTTTCTTTGTCAGAAAACCACTAGAAATCCGTTTGCTAAGTATTCACAGGGATTTCCTGCTCCATACCACTGTTCAACACCTTCTGCTCCTCGTTGGGATCGACACTCCTATTTATCAAAAGTACTACGATACACCCCCTATACTTGTGGGTCATCAGAATGGTATCGTATCTGAACACAACCATCAGTTTTATAAAGGGCTATGGCTCATGCCTCAACATTTTCATCATCAAAAATCATCTGGTGCTCATAGCACATGTCAAAACATCTCATTAGAATGACTCATAATTATAAGGTTTTCATAATCCTTTTCACTATTCCCATCTAAAGTGATCAAGTTTTATGCTTAGCACTAGCCACTAAAGTTGGGGGTAAACACTAATGAGTGGTGATAATCAAGTGTGACTTATCTAAGTCCAATCTCATGCCCTCAGGATGACATCTAATTCTATCTAACTTAGGCCAAGTTTTATGCTCTTTATGCTACCTCTAATATCTTTCCAAAATTTACAAGTCACTAATTAAGCATAAAATAAAGAGCTTTGATAAAGAAATAAGATAATAAAGCTTGCTAGTAAAACTGAGATTTGGTATGATCAAGTGGTATAATCACATATGCTTAAGGCATCTAGTTTGCATAGTTATCATGCAAGTGTTTGCTTGCTAGGATGGCTTGCATTCGATAGCTTTCCTTGTGCAGTGCAGTGGTTGAAGTTCTCCTCTGCTTCTTCCTTGTAGTAGTCTCCTTCCTCTTCGTATCCTTGGTCGATACTAGCGTCTATAAATAAATACAAAGTACATAATCACCAAACAATACTTAACTACTTCTATTTAGCACACAAGGGTTCACACTAGATGATCTAGCATCATCACAATCATCACATGAATTAAAGACTTGGTCTTATTTATTTTATTTTAGAAAAGTAATTTCTACTCATTGAAAACTACTTAAGATTTAATATTCTCCAATTAAAACATGGGATCATGTTGACACATGTCATCACCACATATTTTAAATATTTGGGAATGTGATTTAAAGTGGTGTCACAATTTAATAAGGTTTAACCTTATTATTTTAATTAATTAAAGTGACTATAAATGCCTATGGGGTATTCTTTTATTACCTGTCCATTATTACTGCAAGTAAACCTAGATATTTTTATATATTTAAAAAGGTCTTATCAAATGTGATTTTTGAGAGTTGGAATCAACTCAAAAGAATTTCTGGTTGAATTTTGAAAAATGTTTGAATGTAGAAAAGTCTCTACCTTGTTATTTTTACTATAGGTGATCTATAATTCCAAATGGTTTGAATCCAATGGGCTTGGATTAAGAATTTCCATATCTTTCTAACAAAATTGGTTTCATGCTATTTGGTTCACTAAAATTCTCTGAGTTGAATTTTTAATCTACTACCAGGACTAGGTTTGAAACTAAAAAGATAAATCTAAATTCAAACTACCGGGTCGTGCGGGATATCTAACTGGGCTGGCCCACTGCGCACAGCGCACGCGGGCTGGTTAGGTGGTGTCCCCACGCGTCAGTGAGACGGGGGTTGGCAAAGGGGTACGGGCTAACTACAACCTTAGAATTAGATCAAGGATCAACTGCTCATGGCCATCGTCCTCGTCTGAACATAACACGACGGGCTCGAACCCTAGCACGACCAGTGGGGGTCTGGGGAGGCTCACCTGGGCTCAGACGATGGTCGACGATGGGGGCGAATGACGAAGTCGACAACGGCGGTTCTCCTGGTACTGGCGGCTCCTCCTGGGGTGGCTCCAATCGACGACGCCCTTCTCCTCCAGCAGCGACAGGCTCCGGCGAAATTTCGGCGAGGGAGAGCTCGCCTTGCTCTGGGAAGAGGTGGGAAGGATCAGTGAGAGGTGGGGAGTGAACTGGTGTGAAGAAAACGAGCGGGGGAGACCTCCTTTTATAGGCGAGCGAGAGAGGCAGAGCGGCATGGGCAGTGCTCGTCGGGGTCAGGGTTACAACGAGCTACGGGCATGGCTGAGACTAGGGGACGGTGCGCGGTCTCCTGGCGGTGCTCAATGGCTTGATGGCTCGGCAAGGGGCGATGCGGTTTGGTCGGAATGCGCTGGTGCTCTGAGCGGCACCGACGACGTTTTTGACAACGCACATACGCTCCTAGTCGCGCGGCGGCGAACAAGCATGTCTGGTGGTCTCCTAGGACGGTAGTGATCGCAGGCACGAGCGGCGAAGGCGAGGCGTGGTCTGTGCGAGCGTTTCGAGCGCGGCGAGTTGGCGCGCTCTAGACATGGCAGAGACAAACTGGGTGCGTGTGTTCTCGGTGGTCCACTGCTTGTTAAGGCTCGAGGGCTGGACAGACGGTGGCGGTGGACGGTGGCGTGCCTCCTGGACATGGTGGCTAGGCGTGGCGATGGCCGGTTCTAGCTTGCCAGGGTTGGCTCGGGCATGCACGACATGGTGCACTGGTAGGGGTCTAGGTTGGTTTAATGCCACGGTTGTCACTGAGAGAGACAAGGATGATCAATGGGGAACAAGGTTTGGAGTGATCACTGATCAAAACAGTAAAGTTTGGCCAAATTTGTTTTATGTCTCCAGGTTTGATGAAATGGCCGCAAGAAATTCATATTTGAATTTTTGGATAAAACTTGGTGAGTGTACTGGGCACATACTAGGTAGTAGCTGGTTGATTGAATTTGTCAAGGTAAACTGGTTTGGTGGGGTTTTGAGAAATGGTGATCTTACTATATGAATTAGATTCAATTAATACATATAATTAATTGTTGAGGGCCATAAAATCTAACAAAGGAGGGATTAAATAACCTACGCATGCATGCGATTTCTCGTGCATGAACGATGGATGCACCGAACGTCCGCAACAATGTCGATCAGTGCCTCCAAAATTAAAGTTTCGGGAACTTAATTAACAATCAATCTGATCTCAACGTACGTACGTATACGTACGTACGTACGTACTACTGATCTAGTTATTTGGAAAAACCCTATATACGTACTAGTACGTGCGACTATCTCCAAGTGAAGAATCAATCAAGGGAATATAAATGCACACTACCTGCAGCTTCCCGTATGCACGTACGTCTGCGAGTTGAACATGCAATGTCGTCTTTCTTTCTCGGTGCCGATCTATATCGATCCATCTCACGACGGCCTCCACGCGCTTGCCCAGACGACGGCCTGCTCCTTCCACGCAAGGAACACTCCGGCTGCCGCGGCGTCGTCTTCGCTTGCCTCCCGCAACGACCAGCCTTCCCGGTACCGCCGAAGCAACGACCGCACGTCGTCGGCGACGTCCTCGCTGAATGAAACCGGAGAGAACCCGGACGAGCGCATGCGCCGTGCCCACGAGGCCCCTGTATCCCGCGGCTCGGAGGATTCTGACGCCGGGCAGGACACGAGGTCTACTATGGCACACGGCCACCGCCCTCTCCAATGCCAGCTTCTCGTTGCTCGTCTTCGGGAAGCTCTCCTCGAGCGAGTCCATGTACGCGGAGAAGAACCGTAGGCCCTTGCCAAACACCTTCATGAACCCCGTCTCCCTGTCAGCAGCTTCCTTGCCCGACGCCGTCGCCAGGTCGGCCTCCTCCTCAACGACAGCCACGACACGCGGCTCCAGCCGACAGAGTGACGCGGCGAAGGCGTCGCGCCGTCGCGCGCCGCCCGCGGCTACGCGAAAAAAGGCGTTCATGCAGTTCACGGCGAGCGCAGTGGTGGCGCCGACCTCCCGGAGGCTAAGCCCGTCGAGGTCCAGCTCGGCGAGGTCATCCGCGTGGTGAACGACGCGGAAACTGAACGGTACTCCCATCAGCCGCGCGAACTTCTCTAGGCGCTGCCCGATCTCGCGCATCACACGCGCTGCGCGGCGTCGGACTGTCCCGCCCTGGGCACCACGGTGGTGATGGACAGGTGCGGCGTTTCGTCCGGTGACTGCGCCGCGAGCGCCTCCAGCAGAGTGGGCCACTGGATGCAGAACGTGTTGCTCAGGTCCAGGATGTGCAGCCTCTGCGGCTGCGTGGATCTAGCCGCCGCCGCCGCCGTCGCCGCCTCCAGGAATGACTCCAGTATGGCCCCGTTCGCGGCGACATGCCCGAAGGACGTCCATGGGCTGAGCTCCTGGAACTTGAGCGCGATGCAGCGCGTGGAATCGAACGACGTGTTCCTGTCGGATGCCGCCGCGAGCGTCTTCAGGGTGCGCGGCCCGGAGGCGGTGAGCCTTGCGAAGAGTCCCTGCAGGAAGTAGGATGCGAGCTTCTGGTCGACGTCGCCCTATGGCGACGCCAGCTCGTTGAGCATCCACATGAGCTTCTGGACGCGCGGCCACCGAGCGTGCACACTCCAGCAGAAGCTGCGCTGCCCACCTCCCCACGCCACCGCCTCCTGAAGACGACGTGGTCCCTGTCCCGCCGACGGCACCCGATCGACGACGATGCCGGGGAGCCGAAGTCGATGCTAACATCGATATGCGGGAAGGATAAGTCCGCGGCATCGAACAGCCCGTGTCCCCCGGTGGACGACGTCGAAAGAGGAGGCGTTGGAGCTGTCGGCGGCTGCGAGGGTGGCAGCGCCGGCGGGGCGTGCGACTGGTGGAACTGGCGGGAGGAGGAAGAGGAGGAGGAGAAGTCTTCATCCATTTAGAAGCTGTGGTCGTTGCCGTATTCTTCTTGCAGTTGGTACGGCGCGGCAGTCTACGAATAGTAGCCACCAACGCTAACGCTGCCGGTGCCGGTGCGGTGATCATGGTAGCTGTCGCTGTTGCTGCCACTATTATTGCTGCTGCTGCCGTTGTTTTAGTGGGAGTGGGAGTGGGAGTTGTTGTTATGGGTGTGGTGGGAGGAGGAGCGGGAGCCGGTGGAGGTCGACGAGCGGGAAGAGTTGTAGGGCGACTGTTGTTGGCAATAACGCTAGACCTACGGACGTTTTCTTACGGACTGGATTTACGGATGGTACGTGCTTCACGGTGGTTTCTCCTTGAAACCAACTGCTCCGAAAATCTCTCCTCCGATTGGCAGTTTGGTTCCACGTCAGTCCGTAAAATTCATTTTATAAAGAAGTGTCCGTAGATGTAGCATTACTGGGCTGAGTAGTGTATCCTTTTTTAGAATAAAGACAAAACTTATTTGCTTTTTCTATTTCAAAAATAGAAATATTAGTAGGCTGTCTGAACTGACCTTATTTTTTGTTAAAACGAGGTCGACCTTGGTGTAGCCGCACCCCTCGTTGAATCGTCTTTTATTCCATTTTTTTTTCTTTTTGGGCGTGTTTTAGCTGATGCCCCAGCATTCTCGATTGGTCGAATTTTTGTATCAGTGTGGTTGTTTTATTTATAAAGCGGGGCGAAAGCCTATTTCGAGAGAAAAAACATCCTGGTTATTACTAGCAACCGGAAAAAGAAACAACCTGATTTAGAACATTAGAGAGCATCTTCATGTGTAGCAGGATCATTATTAAAAAAAGAAGAATTCAGGAAGAACATCCTGAAATAGTAGTACATGAAAAAACATGTTACATCTACTTTTGAAAAAGAAACACCATGAGCATTGCGTAGTAGATGTATAGAACATCACAAATATAGCAGTACTAGATGTAACATCAAAAACATCGTGCAAAAAGAGCTTGGAGATAGTTTTTTCATCCATTTTCATCGAATGGTTGATGTAACATCCATTTTCACAAAAACAAGATTCACTAAAAAAACTCATGTGAACAAATATGTAGCAGTGGACGACGGAAACATCATGCTGGTGTGAATGTCAATCGCTGATCATGAATGTCATTCAAAAAAGCTTACATCCTTCCTTGCACAACTACTTGTTTCCCTTTACTCGTGAGCACAAGCACCTGCATTACAAAAAGGTAGAATATTCTAGATTAGAAATTGGCGAAAAAATGCCAGGAATCTTGTTCACTACAGAAAGCAGTACGCCCAGGCTGGACTAAGACATGATGCTACATATTATTGAGAAGTCTAGTACTGAAACAAAGAAGACGCTCCTATCGGATTCAGGTGAAAGTATATCTACTAAAAAAGCTTCAGAGTGGGTATCATCAACAAGAATCAATGCTATGAAGTACATAAAACATAGGTTCCAGGGTGCAGTTACATCTACTAAAGAAAATCTGGGTGCAGTAAAGCTTGATTCATGGTGTACCGAAATTGCCTCACGGAGGATGTAGCCAGGAAAGTAGCCTGCGCACACGGGAAATAGCTTGGGTGTGCGAGGTAGCAGCCGGGGTGCGCGGGATGTACCCGGCGACGCGATGGAGCAGAAGGTCGGCCGTGCGATGTAGCCGACGACGCGGAGGAGCTGCTCCGTATGAAATCACCGGCGCACCCGTGTGGTTGTAGCCGACGGGGTGATAGAGCAGGATGCGAGCGCGGGATGCATCCGATGACGCGGAGGAGAAGCACCGTCCGAAATCATGGTCATGCCGCGTGGATGTAACCAGCGGCACGAGGGAGCAGCAGGTCAGCCGCCGACGTGGAGGAGCTGCGTCGTCCGAACTCACCACCGCGTTGATGTAACCCGGCGGCGCCAGGGAGCTGTAGATCGGCAGCGGGGTGTAGCCGGCGAAAGGGAGGAGCTGCGCCGTCCGAAAATCACCGCCACACCGCGCGAATCGACGGAGAAATTGCCATGGATTTGGGTGGATTCATCAAGGAAGAGGAAATGGGGAACAGTTCCATCCCGTAACGCCTGTACCCGCCGTCTTCCCTCTGCGTGCTAGGGCCAAACGGAACGCATCGCTTCGCCACAGGTCATTCGATCGCGATCGAGCGGTCCAGAGTCCCGACCTTGCTGTAGCTTAAAACTAGGTCGACTGCTAGTTAGAATTTCCGCTCTACATATAGGTGGGCGTCCTGGGCTTATCTTGGACGTCTAACCTGTACATCGAGTGCATATTGCAGTCAACACCCTGCTCTATATCGTTTTTATGTCAGCAAGTCCCTGCCATTTTACATAAAGTACCCTTAGGAACGAACAAATGGGAGCAGATCGAAGTGGAAAAAATGGAAGATCAAATCCAATATTTTGATCAGTATCACCTGGAACAAATATCTAGATGCTTTGCAAAAAAAACTGCTGGACTTAATATCGAGCCAAGTCGATTCCAAAGCAAATATCTCACGGGCAAATGAACAGAAATTCAGAAATTATTTCCTCTTTCCCATTTTTGCAGACAGGAACCGAAGAACCGAAGAAATATAGACAAATTGGTTTAACTAATACCAAGAATTGAACCAGGATTGTGGATTGGGAGCTGTTTAGAGAGCATGAACTCGTGGCGCACTCTCATGGGCTATATATATAGATAAATGGAGAGGGATTATTCAAGTTCCAGACCACCAATCATGCAACAAATCTTGGCGCCCACCAGTAGCAGCGGCAGGAACAACGCGCCACCGTCCCTCACCCATGGCGCACTCTGCCGTCTCCGCCATGAACGGCACCCTCGCCGGAACGGTGATGTTGAGGACCTCGTCGTCGTCGGTCTCGAGACGACCAACGATGTGGGCGTACTGAACAAGCGCACGGTAGAGGCTGGTTGATCGAGCCGTCAAAGAGGAGGAGGGTGGCGTGGGAGGGACTAGGCGGAGCGGTGGAGGGCGGTGGTGCGGTTGGATAAAGAGAAGGGATCTGAGAGAGAAGAGGATAAGGAGAGAGAGAAGGGAAAAAGATGGACCAGTCCACTTTAGTTCCTATAGGGAGACGAGATAGGCAATGTACAGTTTGGTACTCTGAAGGTTGTTGCTGTAAAATAGACAACACGCATCTCAAACATTGTAAGGACGGTGTAGATAAGCCCGGGACGTATGCGCCATGGTAGAATCGCTGCGTTCCTGCTGGTGGAGGCTAACAAACCTAAACAGTGTATCCGTCTAGACCTAAACCAATGGGGAGTCCCTCGGGGGATAACTCTCCCCGATCCCCTGGTTCCTCTGACCACCACGTGTTCCTAAAATTGACTTCGAATCCCGTTTTTGCTACAAAACGACTTGTTTTTGCTATAAATTGTTTGTTCAGTTCAGAAAAGAGAAAAAAGACCAGACCTCGTCGGAGACTTTGTAGCAAAAAAAATTTCTAATGTAGCAAAACCAACTTCGCCGGAGATCTCGTCGGAGACTTTCACAGGGAGATCCCGCCGAAGACTTTATAGCAAAATATTTATGCTGTTGTAGCAAAAACAGAAAACGTGTCTAGCAAAAAATATTAGCAACTGTAGTAAAAAAAATAGACTTCGCCGGTGACATCGCCGAAAACCTTGTAGCAAAAAAGTTGCTACCTAGTAAAACAACTTCGCCGGACACTATCGTCGGTCATCTTGTAGCAAAATTTTACAGTATTATAGCAAAACCAATAATATTTGTAGCAAAATAAATAAATATATGTAGCAAATCCCGTGGTCTAGAAAAAATCCCTGGCATAAAAATCGGCCGCTCCGTCTGTAGAAGCAACGATAATGGCCGTCGGTAATTAAACGGTTTTGCTATTTCTCAGGCGCCTGAGAAATTGTTCACCGTTGGATTTTGGTTTCAAGATTCGATTAAGCCATTTGGTTGCAGTTTTTTGTTTGTAAATCATACATGTTTCCATTCGACTGAGTCAGCCACGTCACCAAAATCTGCACGTGGTAGGTAGCATACTCGGGGCACCACATCGAACCAATGTTCCTTGCCGGTGTTCAGAGCAGCGGGGCGACATCTGGTGAGACCGCTGTAGGAGGCGAGCCCGTCGTGCATGATGCTGGCCTGCAAGCTGGATCGGGGCATCTGGGCGCCGTCTGGTTGAGGGAAAAAGACCGAGGGCGGCGCACACCTGCGGAGGAGCAGGACGTCTCGCCGGCAGACGAGGAGGACATGCGGCGCACGGGGCAGGGTAGCAACATGGACGCTGGGGGCGCTGGCGGCGACGACCATGGCTGGGACGAGGCGGCTACGCGTCGGTGGCCGGTTGCTGACGGGAGTGGAGCTCTATAGGGCGGCGTTCAGGCAGGGAGGTGGTGACACGATCAGGAGTCAGGACGGCGGCGGCGCGTGGCCATGGAGTCCTCGCGATGGTGGAGGCAGCCGGTAGAAGGAGCTTTGGATAAAATGAGATAAGAAAGAGGAACAAAATACGGCTTGGCCCACACATGTGGAGCTGCTCTAGGCGGACTGGGTACGTCGTGCGTGCCGGACAGAACCCGGGGATCCATTCGTTCGATCCCAGAAGGAACCGTGTGTGTGTGGGGGGAGGGGGGTGTTGCCAGTGGCGGAGGAGCCCATAGGGCGCAGTATGGCGATCGCCCAACCTATATCATGTCGCGTATACCCAGTAGTATGCAATATCCAGCTAGCTGCAATGGATCAATCGGTATAACACTAAGTAATCTGAGCTTAGGATTAAATAATTAGAGACATCGACAGGTTAAGATAGTCTTGAGCCTACATGCCTATTAATTTTCTTGGACTTAAACTAAACCAAGTACCACGTACACAATACCTGTACATATATGTGCGACCAAAGGACTCAATTGCTGAATCAATTGATCCATCGGAAAACCTGGAAAGGAGAGGCGGCGGCTGTGGTAACCAACAAGAGGAAGGGCACTATGCCGGCGCTGAAGCCTGCAGAGAGATCACCGCCGCGCAAGAGGTTGCCAAGATATTTGGGCCATCCGGCGAACGACTGTCCCGTCTGAACTCTCATTGACAAAAATCGAGAGATGGCACCCCTTAAACGCATGCCAAATCTCAATATTAAAGATATTTCTTTCTATCCATATTAGTTGACTTAGATGTACCAGAAACGAATATATTTAGACAAGTTTTGGTGCTAAATACATCCATATTTAGACAAATCCAACAACTAATATAAATTCATGTTACGGGTGATTACATTTTTTCCATATCAATTATTATATAATATTTGGTCTTTTAATTTTTATTCGTTCAATTTCGCCACACCAAAAATTTAGTCCGTCCTCCGCCACTGGGTGTTGCAACTCAGCAAATGCAATTTAGAGAAAGGACCAATCGAGAGTTGTTTGCTGGTGCAACTGCACTGTTACAGCTATGGTGTGGGTTGGGGTTATAACATGCAAAAAGGAAGCAACCAAGAATCTAGTGCTCCAGCTGCATTCTAGTACTCACTCTGGTCCATACTTATATTAATAGCCTCAACTTTTTCTAGATATAAATAAATCTAATCTAAAAACTTAACTAGATATATATGAATTTAGATAAAACCGAGGCTATTAATATAGACCTGACGAAGTAGTATAACCCTTCACTTGCTACTAGTGCTAGCTAGCTATTTTTACTGGTACTGTATATAGTACTTGCTTCATTTCTTAATATAAGATTCGGAGTAAACATATCCAAACCTATGCACTAAAAAAGTCTAGAACATTATCCTTACAAAGCTAAAAATCTTGTATCTTGTATTATGAAACGGATGGAGTAGTTTAGAGTCGTCGAGCCTCCCTCATCCTATTCCTTTTCATCCTCTCCTGCATGATCGAATTGACTTTCTCATATACTAGGTGGGCGTGTGAGCTTTGCCTCGCCGCCTATATCGCGTTAGATATCGCGAGCTAGCACGCGAGTTTTCGGTCACACCTTTATTTCTTTTTTATGTCCAGTTATTTCAATGTACATGATTAATTGGTGAAGTGTTGTTAGCACTTGGGCCCAATCTTATTATTAGAATATAAATATATATTTCTAGGTTAAAAATAAATAAATGTTTTCTTCTTTCTCTAAGTACATGATTTCTCTAACCAATAAATTAACACATGAAGGATCGGTGATATAAAATTCAGAAACAATTATGCCCTGAGAAGAAGAAGAAAAAAAAGAGTTGGAGAGAAGGAAATGACAGGTCAACCCGGGGAGGATTCTGCACTCACCATTTTCACAACAACGCCTACTTAGGACGTCTGCTTGTTGCTCATAAGTTGAAGGATAAGAGAGAGCCGAGAGTGGAGGAGATGAGCAGATGAGAGGGGTGGACGGCCTGAGGAGGAAGCACCTTTCCTCGTCTCTAGGCAAGGACGGGCGGAAAGGTTTAGGCGGAGTGATCCGCCCAGGCGTCTCCCTCTCCCACGCAGTGCTGACCCAGAGTCGACGTCCCTATTCCTTCTCTGCAGGTTCAACTCCACGCCAAAGACCTTGCCTCGATATGTGTCTCCAAGCCCCCCGCCTGACCAGTGCCTCCTGCACCGCCTCATCACCGCCGACTCGTCCTCCTACGCGACATCTCCGCCTGGAGCAACGATTCCGTGCACCCCGCCTCGAACATGGCCGCATGGTGGTCGATATGATGCCGGGGAAGGTAGCCTAAAGGAGTTACGGCTAAGCGGTCTTAGTGTGGTAGTAGTCGGAGAATCATAGGCGGCAGCCGAAAACCCTAGCTCAGAGCTCTTAAGGAAGACGAATAGAGAGGGTCAACTCGACACTTTAGAGCACGGGCTCCATGGAGCCTGTTTTTGATTTTTTTAAATTCATCAAATATTTCAGAAAAATACCTATATGTAGCCAACAGTATGATACATGTCTACAAAAATTTAATAGAAAATACCTTATATTTGGGACGCAACAAAAGAGACAAATATGACAAATTTTGGAAAAAGGAGGCCCATTCAAAATTGCATTGATCTGAATTTATTTATTTATTAGGAGACCAGAATACAAAGTATTTTTACATAAGATTTTATACGCACATATTATAAATCATTATTTGTATCCTGATAATGTTATTGAAACTTTTTAAATCTTTAAATTTGTTTTTTAATAAAATCCTCCCTGGAGCCTGTTCGGGCCCACACTTCATAGACATATGATGTGCAAGTGCCCTCATTACTCATACATGTCACCAAGTTTAAGCTATAGTATATATGATTCGTTCTTGGGTGAAACCTGACAGTCTACACTCAGTAATCGCTTGAGGACCGGCAAGGAGAAGAAACCATGATTTAACATTGGAGAGCAATTTTATTCTTTTGTTACTTTATGTTATAGGCTTTTGTGTTCTTAGCTACATGGAATAAGAGTTTTATTGCTCTATCTTTGTCCTATTGAGCCGCCCTGGCTGTCGATAACTTGTCTTGTAAGGGATGTTTCCGGGCCACCATGTGTTTCTTGTATAAGATTCTCACCTACTAATGTGAGACACTCGTGCTTATTTTCAAAATATCCGAGGTTAGTTTAGACTCTCCGGGTTTAGTCTTCTTCAGTTTTTGAGCGTCATCAAACCTTGATGTGTACTTAGTTTTGTCATTGTTTTTTATCTTTTGTTTTTTCACATTTTTAACTTTTGTTTTTTGTTTCACATTTTATCTTCTATATGTACTACATTTACTAAATTAATAGTTGGATGGTTTGCTAAACATGCAACATACACTTGTTACGAAAACTGAATCAAAATTTTGGTCCATAAATTATAGCCAAACATGAAGACGGACCGAAAAAGGTGGCTTTGAATGACTCTCGAAGAAGTGTGAGCCCTCTTATTCCTACATTCAACACATGAACAACACATAAAACCATTCCACCGCTTGTTCGCCTCGGCCACAAGGCGAAAAGAATGCACGCCTTCTCTGTAAGCGGCAGAGCATCGGTCATCGTACATCCATGGATGAATCATCTGCATCATACAACTATATATCAAATACAATCACGATGCTAAAATTAGTATCGCGTAGTCTAAACGAAAAAATAGTTGCTAACCTTTTAGGACACTTGGAAACAAAGATGAAAAAACTTAAGTGTGGCTCGAACACCTTATATCATGTTTGTCTTGTGTGAACTAAAGTCGCATCGCTCTAACAAGCATTTCATCGAACACCTCTAGTGCATACGAAGAAAAAGAACTAGCACAAACCTATATACCACATCCCACCAGAAAAAGACAAGAGTGAAGGGAGGGGTTGTGCCATATATATAGAGCCACCCCATTTGTTCCGGTTTGAGATATAAACCGGGACTAATGGGGATGCCCACAGCGCGTAGCGGGCCTCAGACACATTAGTCCCGGTTTATATCTTAAACCGGAATAAATGGGATCTAACGGGCCGGGACTAGTAGTTTGTGGGAAGGGGGGTTCTGGCGTTGGGTCCGGACTATTAGTCCCGGTCCCAGCCATAGCCGGGACTAATGGCCCGTACGAAAGGGCTGTTTTCCACTAGTGAAATACCAGAGAAGCCCAACCCTGCCATCATTGGCGGGAGAACTGTGCTTTCTATTATGAAAACTGGACCAAAATTATCTATAAATACCTAGAAGAGAAAAAATGTTTCTAGTTTAAACTAGCCATTCCCGTTGTTTAAGTATTACAACTCTCACATGTATACGCAATGCGCCTAATTCTAACGTAAGAGTTCCTTCAGATGATCTTGTTTAGGCGGTTTCACATGTTTCCTTTTGTTCTAGTAGCTATTTTATTTTTAGTTATGCATCACATTCTTTGGTCTATTTAGCTTGAGGAAACAAATGAAAGCTGGTAGTCCGAGTTGGTAGCAAACTACAGTCATCTGGCTATATGGAAGCTGGCTAGCTATATATATGGTAAATGTATATTTTTTTGAAATGATGGTAACTGTTATATACTCCACATCTCAGTGTATGAAACCACATGCGTCAGCAGTGGTGGAGCTAGAAATGGAGCAAGACAGGTGCTACCTTCTTAAGTGTAAAAATCATAGCTTGCAACTAAAACAAACCACATTAAAAATTCATTACCACGACACTAACATAAATAATCTAAAAAATTAGAAATAGATAAATTACTCACAGGTCAGAGGAGATCGAAAATAGATAAGAAATTTTCATACATGGACAACGAGGAAATGTAGTAGTAGTAGCGAGCTGAGCAGCGGGGAGGATAGAAAATGGAAGTGCGCTATGTGGAAATTGCTTTAGCTGAGCCTGAGACACCACCTTAGTGGCAAAATTAGAAAATATGATTATTTTAAATTTATTTTTTAGATGTTTTGGAGGAGAGCGAGAGAAGTACTGAAAACAGACGCGAAGCACGGAGCGGCCGCGCTTTCTCCTGCGTCGAGGACTCTTGTAACACAGCATGTATGCATGCATGTTTCAGTGAGCCATGGTGCTCATGGCCTGAACTACTTTGCTAATCCCTTGCGTAACTTTGTTGGACCGGCCGCAGCTCCGTCCCTGTGCGTCAGCCAATGGTATATGACGTTGGTTGGACAGAGCATTCACATTTTCAATAATAGAGGAGATGGGTCACATAATAAAAAATAAAATGACGATGTATTGGGCAATAATTAAGGTGAGAAAATATAGAGGGAATACACAACACATTTCTCCAGTACATCCTCAATAGAGTATGAAGCATTCCTATAAAAAGGGGGGCACATTGTATTGTTGCTCTCTATCCTCTCGGGCATTTAGGGTGTCATTCAATTTCTTATTCTATACAAGAATATTTTGCTAAACATTTGTATTCATATTGATCTCGTCCTTAAAGTTTGATTGTGCTCCTACTGACATATATACCCGATACTTTATCTAATTAACTCCAATTAATATGAGTATATTAACATCCTTAAAAATAGTAAGAAAACATTAGAAATCACTTTAGAAGACCTTTCGAGTGCGGGTTATAATTTGTGAGAAATAACTATTTCTAAAGTGATACTAAAAACTATCGGATCTAAATATTGAGATTGTCTAAGTGTATAAAAAGATGATAAGATCTTCATTGGATGTGTATGAATGTTCTCTAAGTCAAGTGGGATAAATAGTGAATCCCACTCACTAGATAGGTTTACTACAGTATGAGCCAGTCATTTTTGCCCCCAACACTTTACAAATAAATTGTTTCTAGCAAATTACTAATAAATTGTTTGCCAAGAAAGTAACACAAGCACATTTTATCTAAAAAGAAAGTAATAAATGCAATCAATTTTAGGGCAAACAAAACTATCTCAATCTCCATTAACTACCTTGAATTACACTTGAAATATTGCATTCATGGCCAACATATATGCATACGACCATTCACATCAATAGCTTTACCATATGCATGTTGTCATAACATTGATGCCCTGTTTTCCATCACATTCCATATGTTTTACTTAAGCCCTATTGTATCCAAACAATTGAGTGTTTCTCGAGCCTTTGAGTTTGATTGTGTTTATCGTGGTCAAATACACCTCGTAACTTTATGTAATTAGCTCTAGTTAATAGGACTTTTATTGATACCCTGCAAAGAAAGAGTAACAACACAATATAAATCATCCTAGAATATCTCTTAGGTATAATTTTTCTATTTCTTCGGAGGCGGGGGAATAACTACCTTCTAAATCGACGCTATTAACCACCAGACTTAATAATGAGATTCATGTAAGTTCAAAATAATGAGATGATCTTCATCGGAAGGTTGTGCATGTTAATAACTACTACCTCTAATCCATATTAATAGCCTCAATTTTGTCTACTCCCTCCGTCTCGGTTTATAAGAGTTACACGTAATTCTAGATTGACAAAATAACTAACTTAGCATGAGGTACATCTGATAAAAATTATATTATTAGAAACTTTAAATGTTATTTTTTTAACGGTATAATTTTTGTATTATATAATTCATATTATATAGCTTATGCGGACGACCTAGGTATACGCATAAGTCTTATAAACTGGAATAGAGGGAGTACATACAAATACATCTAGTCTAAATAGTTAACTAGATACATATGAATTTAGATAAAGTCGAGACCATTAATCTGGACCAAAGGGAGTTTCTCTAAGTAGATTGAGAAATAAACCCTCCCACACTCCTGATAGGTTTACTAAGATATGAGCCGATTATTCACGCGCCCAACACTTGCTAGATCTACACCTAAGATGTTGCTACCAGATCGATAATCCTAAACTGTTTGCTAAGAGAGTACAAGAAGTATACAATCAATTTTAGGGCGAAACAAAAGTAGCTTAATCGTCTCCACTAGCTAACAATTGCGTTCCTCGGTACATGAAATCTACGTGCATTAACAAAGGATAACTTTACCTTGTGCATATATTGTCACATAGAACATTTGATGATGCCTAGCTTCCATCATATTCCTTATGTTGTATTTAAGCCCTACTATATCTACACAATGAATCCATGGGCACGTACGTATTCACAATATCGATCGATCACATAATATATGTCATGTGATGGAAAAGCCGCCGGTGCAGTTTCTAAGCTGATCCACCTGATCGGCGGACGTCGACGAGGATTTCTTACCGTGTCTACCGGCCATTGGCACGACGACGGGCTCGTGGCCGGCGAAGAGGGAGACGTGACCGGCGAGCTTGTCCTTTCGGGAGAAAGTGGTGCCGCAGGAGCAGATCCAACGGTGGTCGCCGCAGTGCTTCTCGTGGGTGCGGAGGTCGGAGAGGACGGAGAAGTGCTTACGGTTGCAGCGGTTGCAGATATACATCTTTGGGCAGTGGCTGCGCCTGTAGTGGTTCTTCACGCAGATCACCGACTTGAGCGGCTGGAACTTGGCGTGCTTCCGGTTCCACCGGCACCCCACCTGCGGGCAGGAGTACTTGTTCCTCCTCGCCGCCGCCTCCATAGCCGCCGCCGCGTCCTCGCCGGCGGCGCTCGTGAACTTATTTGTTAGCGGGTTCGCCAACGCCGCCTTGCTCTTGTACTCGTCGCCGTGGGCGCGCATGTGCATCCGCAGGTTGGCGTCGCGCTTGAACCCCTTGCCGCACACCTGGCAGTAGTGCGTGTACTTGGCTAGCAGCTCCGCCGCGTCCAGCTCGATGATGATCGTGTCCATCGCCGTCATCGATGACGATGAGGCCGTCGACTTGCCGTGGATCTCGTAGTAGTTTTCGTGCTGGCCGTCTCCATGGTGCTGCTGCTGCTGCCACTGGTGCATGGCTTGGTCCATGGCCTGCTGGCCGCTGCAGCCTGCAGCGGCGTTGACATCCCCTATGGCGCCGTTTTTGGCATGGGCGCCAACGACGCCCTCCTGCTCCTGCGCCCCCAGCGCCGCGTTATTAACGGATGTCAACGACGCGCCGAGGCCGCCGCACAGGTGCTGGAAGGCGTACAGCATCGAGGACGCCGCGGCGATGATCTCCTGGATGATGGCGCTGGCGCCGGGCGCCACGGGGTCGAGGTGGCCGTGGCCGTCGTGGCCGACCGCTAGGCCGACGAGCGGCTGCAGCTGCTGCACTTTGTCCTTGAGCACGGACAGGTTGTACAGCAGCGCGTTGCTGTGCGCGTGCGTGTCGGGCGCGGCCAGCCCGCCGCCGCCGGTCGCGCCCATGAAGGCCGAGTCCATGCCAATGCCATCCGCATCGAGGGCGGCATGGAACATCTGCTGCTGGCTCTGCAGGAAGTAATGGCTTGCACCGGTGGCATCCTCTCCGCCGCCTCCTCCTCCTCCTCCTCCTCCTCCTCCTCCTCCTCCTCCTCCTCGATTAAACATTACTACTACACCACTATCTATCTATCTAGCTCTCTCCTGATGGCTTGCAAACAGACAGCAATTTGTCGCATATGCACGATCTACTGAATCCGACGCAGGATTTCGTAATTGGATGAGGATCAAGATCGAATGCGAGGAGGAAGAAGTAGGGGAACGAGAAGAGATCAAAGAAGGAAAGTCAACCGGGGCCTGGGCGGCCACTTAGCAACATCCCTACTTGGCGCCTCCCTCGAATGGAACCGGGCCCGAAAGGTGACACTGCATCAGCTCTGTCAGAGGGGTGCCTCTCTGAACTGCTAAGTTTTCCAGCTTCTTTTGTAATTGACTAATTGTAAATTGCCAAGCACACGAATAGTTGGTTTAGTTTACTCCGATAATGGCCTGGATACCACGGTTTTCTAGGGTCACCTTTTGGAGGGAATAAACCGTTCCTTCTTTATTTGGCCCTGTGCGAGGTAGCAGCTGAGCTAGAATCTAATCTTGAACATGATCAAGCTTGGGTTTGGGTGGGTCGTTCAAGCAGGGTCTCTGCCTGGTATGTGGGCCTACCCGCTTCAAAGACCTCGGAACAGGAGCTCAGCCTTAGCATTTCAAAAGGAACACCCAAATAATAATGAAATTACTAAGTTAACAAATAATACCTTTGTGAATCCATTTTTTTTGCAGGGATCCATGTTCCTTAACACAATCAACCTTCAGCCTTAGTACTTATCTTGCAAGTTGCAAGTGGATGGATCCAGCAAGGCTAGATGAGGCAGAGGCTGCTACCCTCCTCCAACGGTTATATATAGGGTAATCAATAAAACAATCAACCCTCACTTTCTTTTTTAGACGGAAGGCTCGAGCAGAGCCCAGCTTTAAATCAATAAAGCCCAACCAACAGAGTACAAGTTCACCAACCAAACGAAACGAAAACAAGACTAAGGTCCAAACAAGCATAATGCATAAGGCAAACACGCCTTAGCGGACACAGACATAGTCACATGCGCCCTAACGCACACCTAGACCATAGAGACCAAGAACATGATACATGGGGGATGAGACGCCCTCCATAGGTCAAGGCCTCCCCCATAGTATCGTGAAGCTGACGAATCCTCCCGATCGCCAACTCCACCGCTTCTCGGTCCTATCTCCTAGCCACTGGTCTCCACACCTGTAAAAACATCGTCAATTTGTAGAGGCCATCAGCGGGTTGCGATAGAAAAATCCCCTCTATGGAGAATTTGTTCCAAATGTTCCACAATTTATAAAGTAAGGCAGCACAACAGATCCAAAGAACTCTATTCGTTTGGCCCGTTTGAGAATGCATAAACCTATAGACATCGGAAAAACTAGCGGGGTTCCAAGTGCAAAAGGTCAGTTTCCTAACCGTGCTCCACATAAACTTGGCAAGGGTGCATGAGAAAAAGATGTGGTCGTTATCCTCAAGCTCTCCACACAGGGCACAAAATCCAGTGGAGGGACCCTTCCGGAGCCGAATATTGTCGTTAGACGGCAGGCATTTGCGGATAAGCTGCCACAGCAACACCCCGGCCTTCAGGGGAACCGAGATCTCCCAAATCTCACTATAGTGTTTCCTGGCGTTCCTTGGCAAAGCTTGTTGCATAGAGATTTCACCGTGAACCTCCCCGAAGGTTCAAGGGCCCATGAGATACGGTTCAGCTCCAGGGATAAGTGTGTCCCCTCAATCTCCCTTAGCAGATTGGTGCATTCAATGCGCCCAGCTATCCCAGCATGCACCTAAATTTCGCCCTCCATCCGTTCCCTAACCATAGATGGTCCACTGAAGCCTCCTAGTCGACCGCTACGACTAAAAGAGAGGGAAGTCTGTGACTCAGAGGTCCTGACCCCTGCCACCAGTCTGACCAAAATCTGGTGGATCTGCCGTTACTGGCCGCATGTCTAACCCCCAAGATGAACACACACTTAGCTTTATGGACCACATTCTAGAACTAGGAACCATGCATATGCTCATCTAGGAACCAGGCCTATGCTCATCAATAAGAAGGTCCTTGTCCCGCAGGTACTTGCTCCTAATTATATCTTCCCAGAGTCCTTACTCCTCAGCATAGATCTTCCAGATCCATTTCGGCATGAGGCATATGTTCATAATCTTTGTGTTAATAATACCGAGCCCCCCCCCCCAAGGCTTTTGGTTTACATAACATTGTCCACCTCACCCAGTGATACTTCCTCTTGGCACTATTGGCCTCCCAAAAGAAGCGTGAGCAAGGGCGGTCCATGGTCCGATGCACACTGTCGCCCAAAAGGCTCACCCCATAGTATGGAACTCTCTCTTTCTCATAGCAGGAACATCACTAGCTCTATTGGGAAGATAAACCTACCTACAATCTATGATACGGTCTTTATTGGTCGGATCTGCCAATGGTCGCGTCTTTCTAGAGGTGTTGAGAATTATTCATGTAGACTATGTATTGTCAAAGATATACAAATGGTGTGAATTTTTACCACTCATTGCTCAACATGAAGTTGTGAAGTCATGTCATTCATTTCTATTTCTCCTTTGTAACAATTTAGTGGTTCCATGAGCCGGTTTACCATTATCATATTGATATGAGTAATGCTACATCTGGGACCAGTTCTTACGGAATCAAGACTACGAAGATTACGTGGAGAGAGCACACATGGATCACGTCCCTATTATCACGGAAGGAACGAGATTTCAATCAACCCGATGGTTCCACCTTAGTCCGTAAAAAATTTCTGTAACAGACATCTTGTAACTCTAGCATTATTGTTTTTATATCAACATATTGTCTGTAAGCATCGAGAAAAACAGAAAGAAAAACATGCATGCAAGTGACACTAAGAACAAAATGAAACATGGGAAATCTAGAATTCAACGGCAGCGTGGGAGCACATGCACAAGGTGGAAAAAATAATTTCTCGATTGTCAAAATATTTAGGATTTTTAGAAATGTAGGTGTCTGGTTTCTGTATTTGTGTGCTTATACACTTTGTGCAACAAAGGATGGTGGTTCGGCATGCTATGTAAAAGTAAAATTGAAAATGTTGCAGTTTTAGAGCAGGTAAATTAGTTTCTTTGTTCAACATGAACATTAATACGGCATGGCGATTTGGCTCCTAGGTCTAAATGCATCTATTATGAAAAATACATTTTATATAAATTTAAAAATATTAAAAAATTCCGGAACAAGATCCTGGGTGTGCATCCGGACATCCTATATCCTCACACAAAGTTTCACGGTCAGAAGATATTTTTTTGTGGTCTGTACAAAAAAGACAAAAAAATGTCTTCTAAAAAACTATTTTGTAACACCAAAATTGGTCTTTTTTATACAATCAACATAAAATGTATTTTTTCATGAAACTTGGTGTACGAATATATAATGTCAACATGTACATACCAATATTTTTTTTCAAAAATTTCAGCATTTTGAAGTATGTCTTTTTAGCAGTGGGTGCATCTACACCTAGCTAGGAGCTAAAGTGAATTTCCGTATTAATATGTGTAATTCTTTATATTATTTATTTTCAAGTATTCTTATAAGTCATGTGTTCACTATTTTCTATATACCAAGTAAAAACAGCAAACATGGAACAAACTTTTTGTTCACCACGTAGGGAGCCAATGTTTTGCATTGGTGGCATCCTCAATGGTGATGGATGTGATAGCATAGAAGAGTACTTGGTACAGAGTATTAGATAATTCCATCCGTGATGCTGAGGAGTCCAGTGTGATCAATGTCACGGTTCTCGCATATAACTAGAACAAGGGTGCTTTTCATGATGCTCGTACAGTCGTGCATATCTCGATTACGTACCAAGGTTTTCCAAAATATGGACCAAGCTAAGCATATCTTTCTCTATCGGACTTGGGAAAAACCACATCATCTGTGTATAGAGAGTCGCATCTTCATGAATCTTTGGAAGAGCAGTGTGAACATATTACCTTGAAAACCCATACGATGAAACAGATCTAGACGACAATCCTAGTAAAATGTGTGAGAAGTCTTGGCTATATCAAGTTTGACAAAAAGCGCAGAAGATTTATTGCGTTGAATATGCTGACCGACCTGGGACATACATAAATTCATCATGAATGGTTCTTGATTTGGATGAAAGCAATGATTACGTTCTTTTCTAGCAAAGACGGAGCAACATAGCTTTAAAAATGATATGGGTCATGCGAACAATAAGGTTGATTGGTCTAAAATCTTACTTTGGGATTGTACATATGGAAGTTATGATCCCACTTAAAGGTTGAGGGTGACACTAACGCTATCGGATCATTACAGATCCCATTACAACATCAAGCAAATAAAGCTCTCTAAAATCCATCGAACCCATGAACCAAAAGGTTGATAGGTGGGGGAGAGGCAAAAACATCCAACTAGGGCCAAGATGCCTCTGCTCATATCATTTCATGAAGGATGTGAAGTAATAAAAGGGGCTCTCTCTTTTGTTTCACGTATAAATAAATTTTCTTTATAAGAGCATATCCACAAGGTGGCCACAATAAGTTGTCTGATAACAACACTGTAAAAGGGCCATTGGGGGGCTGATACACGTTTTTGCCCTATTGGGGCCGGCTACCCACTCCAAGTTAAACCATATGTTTTATCAAAAATACAATCATATTTGTATGCAATTATTAACTAGTTCATATAACAATTCAAACAAATTATTTACACCTACATAAAAGATGATTGGTTTTTTAGCCACACATGCTCAACAAGATCAAAAGGAAAATATCATATTCTTCACAAATTTGCTTAATCTTCTTCATCTTATTCTTGTTTGCATCACTTGCTTTCAGAAGATAAAAGAACATGTATTTCAACCTCTTCTCCTCCTTCGGTTCTTTCTTTTTGTCGTATCATTTCTTCTTCTCCTCTAGTAGCGGGTTTCTCTCCTGCATCTTTTCCAACTCACTCTTGGATTGCTCCTCACAACTTTCCCTCAAATTTTCGAAGTTTTGTTGGTGTACATGTTTCTCAATGGTATCCGTCCACTTCTTCACATCTGGTAACAAACTAGTGTATTTATTATCCACTAGTTTCTACTCTTCAAAAAAATTCTTGATAATCTCAGTGGTACACCATCCCATTAAAAAATTAAAGTGTGCACCTACACCTCCTACCCTCCTGCCTTCCTTCGTGTGTCAAAACCAGTATCATATGATGTTCCAACCACCAACACTCAAGCTTATATAGTGTTTGTAGTTAAACTTATCTCCGTGGAATTTGAAAACGGTGTGGATTTCCTTTATGTAGAAGAATGCTCTCTGTGTACTATACGGAGTTCCGATACTAGAAGTCTCACCGAACTAGAAGGCACGACACTAAACAACTTTTGTTGTATACATCGGTTTCAGAATAAATAAGGGTTATCCAATGGAACTTTTGGTGACATGGGCCATTTTAGGCCAATTACAGTGATCAATGTCAGCCAAGGGATCTTTTAGAAATTTTGCACGTCTCGGTTTGCTCCAGTTATGGAGCAGCACCTGACACATCCCTACCAATATGCCTTCCTTAAAGGTCGATATATCCATGGTGGAATTCTGTCACTTCATGAGATCATCCATGAGGTCAAGGTTAGACGCCAAAGGTGCTTCTTCCTGAAGCTAGACTTCCAAAAGGCATATGACCCGTTTGGATTGGGCCTTTATCCGTCGGATCCTTATACGGAGAGGGGTGGATGACCGGATGGTAGGATGGATCATGTAGATTGTATTGAGTGGGAACACCGCCATTAAAATTAATGGGGTTATGGGCTCTTACTTTAGGTCCTCGTGTGTAGTGCGGAAGGGCGATCCTATTTCCTCTTGCTCTTCTACTCGGCTATCGATGCCCTTGCGGAAATCTAAGAGAAGGTTAAGAATTATGGCCACATTTCTCATGTGGTAGGGCACCTCATCCCTAGGGGAGTCATTACGCATATCCAAAATGCTAACGACACCATCGTAGCTTGACATTATTAATCTCAAGTTCCTTCTCCTTTGATTTGAGGCCATGGCGGGACTCAAAATTAATTTTGATAAGAGTGAGTCATGGTTATGGGATATTTTCCTAAGGACCAGCCGCGAATCATGGATAACCTAAATTGTTGGATATCTGAGTTCCCTATGAATTATCTAGGAATGCCGGTCCGGGATACATGGATCTTATCTAAGGACTAAGAGCTCCTATTGGGTAGGGTTAAGACAAGGTATGAGCCGTGGCATGGGAGGTTTACTTCCAAGGGAAGTAAGACTATCCTCATTGGCGTGTGCGTGTCTAGCCTCCTAGGTATGTCATGGGGCTTTATATCCTTCAGAAAGGGATACATGGCAGTTTTCCTAAAGTATCATACTGTACGGTGGGCGATGTCTGCGCCCCCTAGGATCTTGGGGCATATGCATCTTATTGTCTTGCCATATGGATGTTGCACTAATGCTGCGTTGGGTCTGGTGGATCCTCCCAGGAGATGGGTCCTTTGGTTACAGCTTATTCGAGCTAAATACCTTCGAGGCCGTCCATTATAGTCATGTGAGTGTAAGGAGGGATCTCAGTTTTAGAGATCCATCCAAGACATTAAGCAGGAGATCAGGCTAGGGGTTACCGTGTCCATAGGGGATCGGGAGGGTACCCTTTTCTGGCTAGATTCCTGGCCCCATGGCCATCCCATCAGGTTTGAGTATCCCGTGTTATTTGAGATTTGCTCTGACCCATTGCTATTGTGTCCGCGGTGGCTCGAGAGGGGAGTTGGGACATCTAATTACGACCGAACTTGGGCCTGGAGGAGGCCTTGGAATGGGAAGAGTTGCGGGCCACCCCCCCGGTGCTCTGGGGAGTCCTGGATTCTATGTCATGGCATGTCCCTGATCTGCGTACTGGTGAAGGGATACAGGTAGGCTACACTAGCACAAATCAAAAAATTATACCGCGTAAACCAGGACTACTGTTGTCATAGATCTCGGGATTACCACTAGACACGCAGTTGTGGAACTTGAGGAAGCACGTCGAGGAAGTGTAGATGTTCTACGTCTCCTCCTCGTCCTTGTCCCACGAGAAGCTCCCCTTGCGTGGCTCGTCCAAGTGCCACAAATGCAGCACCTCCGAGGTATCCACACGTGCGGGATAGAAGCGTCAGACGCCGGACTGCTAGGTCCGTGCGTGCAACACAGGCGTGAGGTGTGGCGGCTAGGTGGAATGCTGAATCCTGGTGAGCTCGCCCCACCCTCTCTTATATAGGCATCCCTAGTGGGCTTCTACATTAGCAACTCATTAGTAGCCTAAGCTTGGTTTAATTCGGATCCAATTCTCATTAGGCTTCCAGCCCCCTAAGTGCGTGACCCTATAGGTTCATATACGTATAGACATTATATGAATACACTTATTATGTCAATAGTTGGTAGCGGCCTCTAGCAAGACGTGCCAACTCTTAAACGCATATAAAGATCATTCGGACGAACCATCACAAGGTTTAGTACATGTATTTCCCTTTGCCTCATGATATTCGGTCTAGCTCCAAGCTGACCTCTCTTTCTCGACACTGTGATTCAGAATCTCTTTACTAGGTTAACTCTTAACCATATGTAGCACAACCATGCATTTCTGGATCTGATCACTCGAGGGGCCTAGAGATATCTCTCTCAAGTAGAGAGGGGCAAATCTCATCTTGATTGACCAATGCCTTGCAGCATGCTTCAGGACAAACCCGGAAGCTACCTTTATGACTACCCAGTTACAGAGTAGTGGTTGATAGCCCCAAAGTAGGTCGATCCACATCTCAAGTACATGAGACAATCTCAGGTCTAAGGACAAAACGTACACGATGTGTAGAGAGAGATGTAAGTCTAATTTCCAGTCTCAAGTTGGATCAGTCCAACCCCATGTTCATAATATGTGTCCACATCGTTGGTTTGAAATCTCCATGTCTATGACTTGCGAAACATAGTCATCAACCAATCGATGTGCTAGTCTAATATTCATGTGTGTCCTCACATGAACTCTGACTAGGGACAACTATTCGATAACCATACAAGTAAATAGTTTCACAAACAATTCACATAATTGCCAATCAATACAAGTTGCCTGATATGGATATACAAGGAACATTACAATAACTCATGGATACATATGAAATATAATCATCTCTATGATTGCCTCTAGGGCATATTTCCTTCAGTCTTCCACTTGCACTGGAGTCAATATAAAATGTATCTAATACCAATTGCTCTTGTGTACGCTTCATGCGCGGGCTGCGGAAGAGGCTCAGTAACATTTGAGTTCGTATGTATTTTGCATATCATGACACTACCATCCTCAACGAAATCACGAATCTAATGGTAACGCATGCGAATATGTTTGTTCTTCTGGTGTTGTCTAGGTTCCTTGGCTTGTGCAATAGAACCATTGTTGTCACAATAAATGTCCAAGGGATTGGAAGCGCCCTGAACCACACCGAGAGCAATCAGGAAATTTCTAATCCAAACAGCTTCCTTTACATCCTTCGAGGGAGCAATATATTCAGCTTCTGTTGAAGAGGAGGTCACCGTATCTTGCTTGGAACTTTTCCTGCTCACAACACCACCATTCATGACAAACACATAACCTGATTGCGATTTGGAGTCATCTGAGTCGTTAAGGTAACTCACATCTATGTAACCCTTTACACTGAGTTCATCCTCACCTCCATAAACTAGGAACACATCCTTAGTCCTTTTCAAGTACTTAAGGATGTTCTTTACCGCTGTCCAGTGAACTTCACCTGAATCAGCCTGGTATCTACTCATAACACTTAGAGCATAGGAAACATCTGGGCGAGTACATATCATTGCATACATGATGGATCCAATAACCGAAGCATATGTAACCCTGCTCATGCGCTCACGCTCATCAGTAGTCGAAGGACACTGAGTCTTGCTGAGTTTAATGTCGTGAGACATGGGCAAGAACCCCTTCTTAGCCTCTTACATGCTGAACCATTTCAACACTTTGTCAATGTATGTACTCTGGCTTAATCCAAATAGCCTTCTTGATCTATCTCTATAGATCTTGATGCCCAAAATATATCCCGCTTCTCCTAAGTCCTTCATCGAAAAACTATTTTTCAATGAGGTATTAACAGACTCGAGCATAGGAATGTCATTTTCAATCAACAATATGTCATCTACATATAATATTAGAAACACAAGTGCTCTCCCACTTTCCTTCTTTTAAACACAAGGTTCTTGTTCGTTTTTGATGAAGCCAAACTCCTTTACAACTTCATCAAATCGAATGTTTGATGACTCCTTGTTGACGTGGAGCACTTCGTCGGTAAACCCCAAGATCAAGGTGTGAAGCAGCACAACGGCAAGTCTTCCCTCAGTAAGAAACCAAGGTTATTGAACCAGTAGGAGGAAGGAAACGTATCAAAGGTGTTGCAAGCAACATGGAAACCTGCACAACACAAACTCAAGACTTTGCCCCAACGAACAGTGAGGTTGTCAATCTCACCGGTTGCTGTAACAAAGGATTAACTGTATGGTGTGGAAGGCGATGATGGTTTGCAGCAATTAAATAGTAACAGTGGAAGATGTATCAATGGTAAAGATTGGACCGGGGTCCATAGTTCACTAGAGGTGTTCTCCTTGGATAAACAAACATGGCATGCTGGGTAAACAAATTACAGCAGGGCAATTGACAGGACTAAGCAAGGCATAACAATGCAATACTAGACAAAAAGATCCCATGAGATTTGATTGGGCAATACAACAATATACATAGACCGCCATCCAACTGCATCTATGACTAGAAGTCCACCTTTGGGTTATCATCCGAACCCCCTCCAGTATTAAGTTGCAAGCAACAGACAACTGCTTTAAGCAAAGTGTGTAAGGTAAACAATCCACTTGCTCCATGAACAAGAGACCGTTGTTTTCTCCCTAGTGGCAACATCACATCTACAACCGTAGATATTTCTGTCACTTCCCTTGATTAAGTAGAGGCATGAACCCACTATCGAGCATAAATACCCCCTCTTGGAGTCACTAGCAACTACTTGGGCAAGATAGCTACTAACAACGGAGAGCATGCAAGATCACAAATAACACAGACATGATAGAATCAAATAGACAAAACCATTAATCAATTTGACATAGTAATCTCAATATCCATCGGATCCCCGCAAACACAACATGCATGATTACAAATAGATTAGATCTTGATCATGAACGGAGCTCACAAGATCTAGAAATGAAAGCACATGGAGTAGATACAACCATCTAGCTACTACATGGACACGTAGTCCAAGGTGGAACTACTCACGCTTCATACCGGAGGCTAGCATGATGAAGAAGAAGCCCTCCGGGATGATCTCCCCTCCAGCAGGGTGCCGGGAAGAGTTTTAGATCCCCCCGATCTAGGGACGATGGTGGCGGCGGGTATAGACGGTTTCGTGGAATTTTTGATCAGGTGCCTAGGGTTTCTACATCGGGGGCTTCTTATAGGCGAAGAGGCGAGTCAGGGGGGCCACTAGGGCGGCTGCACCCCCAGATGCGGGGTAGGCCCACCCACGAGGCCAGGGGTGTGGCTCCCTAGTGGGTCTCCTCCGTATCATACTCCGGCTTCGTGTTCCCCACGGTAAAATATTGACTTTGGCTTTTGTCCCGTCCAATTCCGAGAATATTGATTTTCTGCCTTTCTGGAACCAAAAACAGAAGAAAACACGCAACTGGCACTGTGGCAACTTGTTAATAGGTTAGTACCAGAAAACATATAAAAACACCTCAAAGTGTGGACAAATTAAAGAAAAGTAGATAGTAAACAAGCATGGAGCATCAAAAAATATAGATACGTTTCCGACATATCAAGCATCCCCAAGCTTAACTCCTGCTCGTCCTCGAGTAGGTAACTAATAAAAGAATAATTTTTGAGGTGACATGCACCATCAAACCAAGATCAAACCATTTGCAAGCATTGAAAGCTGGGATCAAATAACTATAAACATGTGCATGAAAGACGAAGTTCTAACAATAAGACAAAGTAACTATGCATGCAACATGAAAGGTTACAAACAAAGATCATGAATAACATGAATTGAAAAATGTTTGTTTGTTTCACAAACAGAAAACATAGCATAGTGGCAATCAGCTTGTCCCTCATAGAGTAGCAAATAGATGCATAGGACACCTTCAAAGTTCATAAGAGTGACTAGATACAAATAGAACAAGAACAAGCAATATCAACAATATGCATCAATCAATAAGTTTTGGGACACTGCACATAGAACTAAGAATGGCAACTATGCTCTCTTACTGGCGCCTAAAGGAAGAAGGTGGAGACTCAATAATGGTGGAAGAAAGGCCCTTCATAAAGGGAAGCAGGGATTTCAAGTTTCAAAAAGAGCTTCCAAAAATTATGGTACTTGTTAGCTTTCAGCCCTCATTGCCCCTATCATAAGCATCTTGAAGTGATTAAGGTTAAAGTGAACAAAGATGGAGTATATGCTTGACAAAGTATAAGTTGGCAATCTCATGTCCCTTGAATACGAGGGTCGCACCGAATTGATATGTCCAAAACGTATCTACTTTCCCGAAAACTTTTGCTATTGTTTCTCCTCTAAACTTGTGTGATTTGGATACAACTAACATGGATTGACGCTGTTTTCAGCAGAATTACCTTGGTGTCTAGTTTTTGTGCAGAAAATCAACTATCAAGAAAAATCCCGGAAAATATGCCAAAAATCCTATTTTACCAGAAGACCCACGGAGCCAGAAGACGAGACGGAGTGGAGGCCTAGGGGCCCCACACCCCTGCTAGGCACAGGTGGGCCTAGCCCGCGCCTAGGGGGTGCGGCCACCCCAGGCACCCCCTCGGGCTCCCTCTTAGCCTATAAGTTACCCCGTGACCTAAAAACCAAGGGGGGTTCGACGTTTTTACAGAAAGAGTTCCGCTGCGCCGCCACCACCACGAGCCGCGATTTGGATCCAGAAACTCCGTTCTGGCACCCTGCCGGGACGGGGAATTTGGGGAGGATCATCGCCATCGTCATCACCAATGCCTCTCCATCAACCATCAATGTTTTCCTCATCCATGAGTGAGTAATCCCCCGCTGTAGGCTATGGGGATGGTAGGGATTGGATGAGTTCTATCATGTAATCGAATAAGATTGTTAGGGCATAGTGCCTAGTATCTCTATTAGTGCTATTTGACTTTGTTGCAACTTGTTGTGCTTAATGCTTGTCACTAGGGCCCGAGTGCCATGATCTCAGATCTGAACTTATTATTGAATCATTATGATAGTATTGTTTGTGATCTTATCTGCAAGTTGTGTACACATATCATTGTTCGGATCCAAAGTGACAGAAATTGGGACAACCGGAGGGGATGGCTGTGGTGTGAGGATCACATGTGTTCACGGAGTGTTACTGCTTTGCTCCGGTGCTCTATTAAAAGGATCACCTTAATTTCCAGTGGTTCTCTAGAGGCCCTGCTGCCACGGGCTGGCAGGACAAAAGATGTTGTGCAAGTTCTCATTGCGAGCACACATGACTATATATGGAGCACATGCCTATGATTGTTTACTACTTGGATGCTTGTTCTTATTTATTTGCAATGCCCTATATCTTGAAGTTACATGTTTAGACTCGTCCATGCAACGCCCGTCCATCCATCCCTATGCCTACTGCGCTCATATCCTACTGTTTGATCCTACTATTATTGTTGCTCATGTTTCACTGTTGCTGTTGCTACTATCAAACTGTTGCTACTGATAAAATTCTGTGAGCAAGAACTATTTCTAGGTGCAACTGAATAGACAACTCAGTTGTTAAGGCTTGCAAGTATTCTTTGGTTCCCCTTGTGTCGAATCAATAAGTTGGGTAATACTACCCGCGAAGACTATTGCGATCCCTTATACTTGTGGGTCATCAAGACTATTTTCTGGCACTATTGCCGGGGAGCATAGCTTTATTTGTAAGTTCACTTGGATCTACTATTGTTCACCGCTACTCTTTTCATCAGGGGTAAGTCTCATGATGGAAAGTTTCCTATTTTACCATCCACTACAAGAAGAGGTACAGTCCTAAACACCTATGTTGCTCTTGATTCACCGTCTGTTATAAGTAAGCGTGTCACACCACCACCACATACTCATGCTACACACACTGCTACTACTGTTGAATCTGAAACTGCTTTTGATGCTCATGATGTTACTTCTACTGTGCTTGATGCGAGTGGTTCATTAGGTCCTTTCCTAGATGCTACTATGGATAGTCTAGGAAATACTGAAACTCCTACTGAAGACATTGTTACACCTGTTAGCTCACCTGAGTCTAGAGAGAGTTATGATATTAATGATGGTTACATTGAGTTCACTGATGAATTTGTTGAAGAGTGCCGAAACACACATGGTGCTAGTGCTATTAAGAGTCTCCTTGCTACACGTACCATTATGCCTAAACTTTCCTCTGATCCTAAGTTTACCACCTCTCCCATAGATATTAAAGATAAAGATTATGATTTCTCTCTTGATATATCCTATTTGGACATTGTTGAGAAAAAACCTTTTTGTGGGACTGAAAATGAGAGTGTTGTAGCTCATATGAATGAGCTTTCTACTATGAGTGCTTTATTCTCTGATGATTTTAAGATGCGCAAGTACTTTGTTACTAAGATCTTCCCTTTTTCACTAAAAGGAGAAGATATGGCTTGGTTTAATAGATTACCTCCTAGTTCCATTGATATCCCTGATTGCCTGATTGCTTCTTTCTTCCAGAAATATTTTCCTCCCACTGCTAGACATGCTGCTTTGCAGAGACTTTTTGATTTTAAATAGGGAGAAGAAGAGAAATTGCCTGAGTCATGGACAAGGTTATGTGCCTTGATTCATGCACATCCTGGATGTACATTATCTAAGAATGAGCTTCTTGATATTTATTATAATGGACTAACTGATGATTCTAGGACATACCTAGATAGCTTTGCTTGTGTTTTCAGGAACACAACTCCTACAGATGCTGAAGAATTAATGGCTAAAATAAGCAAGAATTATGATGATTGGAATTCAACTGAGATAAATACACCTGAGCCTATTACTCTTGTACTAGTTGTGCCTGAACCAGATCCAATACCAAGACCAAAGAAGAGGGGATTTATTGCATTAAATGATGAAGTGATGAAGGAAGCTAAGAAATGTCTAAAGGAGAAAGGTATTAGAGCTGAAGATGTGAAGAATCTACCTCCTATAGAAGAATTATGTAAGCCAATTCCCCACTCATCTACTATTGAGGTACACTCTCTCCACTTTAATGAAGGTGATATTCCCTATGGTAAGCCTCCTGATCAATTCTTAGAGGAACTTGACACATTTATTGTTAAACAAGGTAATTTTAATAAACAAGTTTAGAATCATTTATTGGAAAACTCTAGAGCTATCAATGAGTTGAAATATATTGTGGAAAGAACTTCTAATGATATTAAAATGCTTTGTAAACACTTTCAAATGGTTCAAACCTAACTTGATCAACTTGCTAAGGTACAAAAGGATATGCTAGTTAATGCCTCAGGAGATAAACATGCTTATGGAATTATAACTAGGAGTGGTATAACCACTCAAGATCCTTTATATCCTGAAGGACACCCTAAAAGAATTAAGCAGGATTCTCAACAACGTGAAAGCAGTGGTAGTTCTCGTAAGAGAAAGAAAAAGAAACATAAAATAGTTGAGGAACCACTTGAACCTGCTGTAGATCCTAATATTATATCTGTCTCTGATGCTGAAACTAAGAGTGGTGATGATAAAAATGATGTTCCTGATAAGGAGGAAGTTGAGGAAGAACCTGAAAAGCACACTAAGAACACCAGGTACACTAAGGAAGATTTTATTGCTAATAAACATGGTAAAGAGAGAGAACCTTGGGTGCAGAAACCTATGCCTTTTCCAGGTAAGAAACACAAGTCAAAGGAGGAAGAACACCACAACAAGTTTTGTGAGTGGATGAAACCTTTATTTTTGCAAATTCCTTTGACTGATGCTATTAAATTGCCTCCTTATTCAAAATATATGAAGGATATTGTCTCTAATAAAAGGAAGATTCCTAATGAGGAAATTTCTACTTTGCTTGCTAATTATTATTTCAATGGTAAGGTTCCAAAGAAACTTGGTGATCCAGGTATACCAACTATTCCTTGCTCTATTAAGAATAATTATGTTAGAACTGCTTTATGTGATTTAGGAGCTGGAGCTAGTGTTATGCCTTTCTCTCTCTACAAGAGACTCCAGCTAGAAAAGTTGATACCAACTGATATATCTTTGCAAATGGCAGATAAGTCAACTACCTGGATATGTGAGGATGTTCCTGTTCAAGTGGCTCATAATTGCTTGGTTTTAACTGATGTTGTTGTGCTTGAAATGCTTGAAGATGATAATATGTCTATTATTCTTGGGAGACCTTTTCTTAATACTGTAGGTGCTGTCATTAATTGTAATCAAGGAAAAGTAACATTCAATATTAATGAAAAAGAGCATACTGTCTATTTCCCCAAGAATATTGCTAAGAGCTATTGTCTGAATTCCATTGAAAATATTGAGAGCATCAAGGTTGGAGAAATATATTGTCCCATTCCACAAGAAAATTTTGAAACTATTATGATTGGGACCATTGCTATCAAGTATGAGGTAACATAATAACCTTGGGGAATGCAAAGTTTTGTTTCATATAAGATTGTTTTGGTAACAAGACTTGATCAACCTTGTTAACAAAAGGATTTTAATGAATAAAACAATACTTTCACTGTGGTTATTCTTGCTTTCTTTTACTTTTCTCTTTCCTAGTATCTTGATAGCTTTGGTTTTGCTAGTTGTTTGCTTGTTAGAGTGTCTTAGAACTTCTGTGATTTGGTTTTTGGTTTGCTTTTGCTTCTTCTAAAAAACTGTTTCTGCGAGAAAATCAATTTTCATACCCTGAAAATTGGCCAAAAATTAAGTTTTCTGAATAACAAGGGCCAGAGGGACACCTGGAGTGACCCAGGGGGCCACCCCAGGCCACCACACCCCTAGTGGGCGCGGGAACCCCTTAGGTGGCGCCTAGGTGGGGTGTGGTGGGCCCCTCCAAGGTGCCTCCTCCCAGCCATATTCTTTCTCTCTCCCGAAAAACACTGGAAAACTTTCTCAAGCTCGAGTTCCTACTGTTCTTGCTTGCGATTTTCGATCTCCTTGCTCAGCCCATCTCTGTTGCTGATTTTTGGAGGGATTGCTCCTTGGTATGTGCCTCCTCTGTTTGTCCAATTAGATTTGTGATTGGTAGATTGTATCTTGAGTATTTTGCTTCTATAGGTGACAGGTTGTGTGAGCTTGCATGCTTGTTCTATGCTTAGAGAATTCATTTTGATGCATGTGTAGCCCTCTAGCAAGTTCCTATGGTAGTTTATCATCATTTATCAACTTGGAAATCACTTGGTTTGTTGTTTGTCTAAAAATTTCAGAAAGGAAGATGAGTGCATACCCACTGAATCAACATGACTTGATGGTTCCTGAGCCAATGAAAGTTCATCGTGAGGAAGGACTATTCCCTTTCATATATCCATGCCATGAATTTATGAGAACAGTGGGAATCTTCTAGGATTTCCAAACTATGATTACCAATGCAGGGTTGGAACACGTTGTTGAAGGTGAACCACTTCAATATGTTAAGCTAACCATGGATGTTGTGCAGGACTTCCGGTTTACTTGGTCTTCATCTAATCCCGTGGTCCATTATAAAATATACAATGTAGCTGTCGACCTGCCTTTTGTTGATTTCTGTGCAACAATTAGAGTACCTCAGTGGGGATCTTGTGAGAAGATCAAGGAGAGGCTCAAGTCACTTATGGATTTATATGCTGAGATTTGCCAAGGTTTTGACTTCTCAAAGGAAAGTGGTAAAATTCGGAACATTCAGTTCCCAGCCATTAGATATTTTGCCTACTTCATTACCAAGTGTGTTCTTGCTAGAAAGATTGCTAGAAAGTTATCTTCTTTTGATCTAGCTTTTATCGCAGCTGCTTTGAATAGGAATAGATCTTATAACCTGGGTGCTTTAATAGCTTACCGTCTCACCACCAACCGCGAGAAGGGTGGAATTTGTGGAGGTCTCATTGCTTCTAGATTGCTAGCTTTCCATGGTTTAGAGCCTCACAATTCAGATTATCGGTTCCCCATAGAGAGGCTTGATCTTGAATCTATGATTTAGCATGGTTTTGTTTCTTTGGGGGCTACTGTGACAAGTTTACCGTATGAACTATCTTTTGCCCAGCGAGGTTGGAGAGGGGGTAGGACTGAGAAAATAGTTTATTTGCGTGCACCTGCTTTGTTTAATTTTGATAGCAGGCATGGACGGTTGCTCACGGAGGAGGAGTTGGACACATATGTGGCGGAGCTCTCCCAGCAAGAGGAGAATGTTGGAGAGGATGCCGAAGATGATTCAGTTCAGCCCTCCAACTTGGGAGAGTCTTCATACCAGCAGCCCTCATTTGATTGAGCGCGTCTTCTTCTTAACAAGCGCCAGACTATGATCATTCCTATGATGACCCACCAGCTTGGGGTTCCTACCCGCGCTATTGAGCCCCACTTAGGCCAAAAGCCTAAGCTTGGGGGGAGGTATACTGACATCACACTCATCTATATATCATGTTCGGTCGGTTCTTTGTATATCCATTGTTTCGCTTTCTTTTTGGTTCTTGCTGCCGCTTTCTCAAAAACACAAAAATACCAAAAATATTTTCGTTGTTTCTCTTGGTTTGTTTCTTTGCTTTTTAGCTTTGGTTTCTCCTTAAAGAAAAATCCAAAAATATTTTGCTTTGTTTGCTTGCTTTGAAAAATCGAAAACACCAAAAAAATTTGTTCTTCTTCTTTGGTTTTGTGAGTTCTTTGCAGGGTTCAGCCGTCCTCAATGGATTTTGGTTTCATGTTGTTATTCAAGTCACACAAGTGAAGGGCAATAATGAAGATTAAGACAACTCGAGCTGTGGTAAGAGGCTGGTAACAAACTCTATTTGTTTTCATTTTTGTACATATACTCATCATGGTGAGCATGCTTAGTCTGTTCATGTAAGGTGTATGTTACTGATGGATGCTTAGTAGTTCTTGCTTGTTTGTGATTAACTCCAGCTTGCTAATAGTTTGTAGCATGTCATATGAATGTTTGCTTGCATTATTCTATTCATATTTTGGTATGATATTGTGGTATCCCCCTCTGGAAGTTTCATATGAATCGACTTGGCACATGCTCATGCATGCATATGACTAAACTATAGTCAGTAAGCCTCGGTGATTTATTTTGCCTCAGAGTTCGTGTATCACTTTCATGCCATAATTAGTCATGTTTTGTTGCAAGCATGATTATGACAGTTATTGCTCTCTTGTTTGTCGCTTCCTCTCTATTGCTAGCCTTAACTTGCACTGAGTATGAGCTCTACTTGTGTTTCCAACTCCCCCAAACCAATATTGCCAACAGTGTCCTCCATACCTACCTATTAGCATCATTTGCTATTTCAGTGCATATTCAATATGCCTTGTTTTCTTCCAAATAAAATGTTTGTCTGTTTTGAGAAAGTTAGTTAGTAAAGCTCTCACGAACTTGATGGCACACTTTATTTTGCACTTAATAAGCCCGAACCATTGTGACTTGTCCATGAAAGTTATATGCTTGCAAATTATAGGCTGGGAGTTAGCAGAACTGTGCTGTCACGGGCAACATTTTCAACACTTATGGATACATATCTAGTTGATACCTTGCTCTTTTGTTTGCAGATGTCGATGGTGTGAAATAAAAGGGGAGCTTATGAGTTCATGGAGTATATATTTGTGTTAGAGAAACACCTGGGCCGCTAGCCTAAGCCATGCCTAATCATGGTGGAAACTTGCAGCATCACCATAATGAGCATTTTGTGAAACATCCTTAATAAAAAGCTATGCACATAGTAAATAAAAAGAACGCTGAGATGCTCATTGTCTGCTTGCCTTGTCATTTTGATTATGGGTAGCTCCTGTATCATGTGCAAGGGGTACCTCGTTGGCGGTTCTCTATGATATGCATGTATGTACAATGACAAGAACTTGCAGGTAACCAAAGTTGTGTAGCATGCGGAGCGGCCCTCGTACTCAAGGGACATGGGATTTCCAGTTTATGGTCTGCCAAGCATATAACTCATATTGGACCTCACTTTCACTTTAACCATATGAAGATGCCTATGATAGGGGCAATGAGAGCTCAAAGCTAATGAGTACCTTCCTTTCAGCATTAGGAATCCCTTCAAACTTTTCAAAACCTTTTTCACTCCTTTGTTGAGTCACCACTTATTCTATGAGCACCCTCTTGAGAGCATAGTTTTCATTCTTGTGTTTGTCTCAAAACTTGGTTAATTATGTCATGACTTTGATGCTTGTATCTTTGATATTTTTACTTCTAGTCTTCACTTGAACTTCAGAGGTGCCTTGGCATTTATATTGTGCTCTATAGACAAAGGCAAGCAAGATACCACTCTATCATACCTTATTATGAGCATTGCAATGTTGCTTATGTTTATGTTCCATGCTACTTATTATTATTGAGTTGGTTTCTCTTCATAGCTTGCAATGACTATTGAGTAGACTTAGTTGCATACTTCTTATTATGAATGGTTTAAGTATCTACTCCTGTGCTGAGAATATATGCATCATATAAAGCAAATGTGTTTGTGAAAGTTCTTTTATCGCACTCAGTTGTCAACTGAATCGCCTGAGGACAAGCAATAAGCTAAGCTTGGAGGAGTTGATACGCCCAAAACGTATCTACTTTCCCGAACACTTTTGCTATTGTTTCTCCTTGTGTGATTTGGATACAACTAACACGGACTGGCGCTGTTTTCAGCAGAATTACCTTGGTGTCTAGTTTTTGTGCAGAAAATCAACTATCAGGAAAAATCCCGGAAAATATGCCAAAAATCCTATTTCACCAGAAGACCCACGGAGCCAGAAGACGAGACGGAGTGGCGGCCTAGGGGGCCCATACCCCTGCCAGGCGCGGGTGGGCCCAGCCCGTGCCAAGGGGGGTGCGACCACCCCAGGCACCCCCTCGGGCTCCCTCTTCGCCTATAAGTTACCCCTTGACCTAAAAACCAAGGGGGGTTCGACATTTTTCCAGAAAGAGGTCCGCTGCGCCGCCACCACCAGAAGCCGCGATTCGGATCCAGAAACTCCGTTCTGGCACCCTGTCGGGACGAGGAATTTGGGGAGGATCATTGCCATCGTCATCACCAACGCCTCTCCATCAACCATCAATGTTTCCCTCATCCATGAGTGAGTAATCCCCCGCTATAGGCTATGGGGATAGTAGAGATTGGATGAGTTCTATCATGTAATCGAATAAGATTGTTAGGGCATAGTGCCTAGTATCTCTATTAGTGCTATTTGACTTTGTTGCAACTTGTTGTGCTTAATGCTTGTCACTAGGGCCCGAGTGCCATGATCTCAGATTTGAACTTTTTATTGAATCATTATGATAGTATTGTTCGTGATCTTATCTGCAAGTTGTGTACACATATCATTGTCCGGATCCAAAGGCCCCGGAGTGACATAAATTGGGACAATCGGAGGGGATAGCTATGGTGTGAGGATCACATGTGTTCATGGAGTGTTAATGCTTTGCTCCGGTGCTCTATTAAAAGGAGCACCTTAATTGCCAGTAGTTCCCTAGCAGCCCCGCTGCCACGGGCTGGCAGGACAAAAGATGTTGTGCAAGTTCTCATTGCAAGCACACATGACTATATATGGAGCGCATGCCTATGATTGTTTAGTACTTGGATGCTTGTTCTTATTTATTTGCAATGCCCTAGATCTTGAAGTTACATTTTTAGACACGTCCATGCAACGCCCGTCCATCCATCCCTATGCCTACTGCGCTCATATCCTACTATTTGCTCCTACTATTATTGTTGCTCATGTTTCACTGTTGCTGTTGCTTTGTTGTTGCTACTATCAAACTGTTGCCACTGATAAACTTCTGTGAGCAAGAACTATTTCCAGGTGCAGCTGAATTGACAACTCAGTTGTTAAGGCTTGCAAGTATTCTTTGGCTCCCCTTGTGTCGAGTCAATAAATTAGGTAATACTACCCAGGAAGACTGTTGCGATCCCCTATACTTGTGGGTCATCACGCATGCTACTCAACTTTGGTCACCTGTAAATTCTTGTCATAGTAAGTACATGTGTATCATAGAGAACCACCAACGGGGTACCCCTTGCACATGGTACAGGAGCTATCCCATAACCAAAATGACAAGGCAAGCAGACAATGAACATCTCAGCGATATTTTTATTTACTATTTGCATAGATTTTTATTGAGGAGGCTTCACAGATTGCTCATTATGGTGATGCTGCAAGTTTCCACCATGATTAGACATAGCTTAGGCTTGCAGCCCAGGCATTTCTCTAACACAAAATACATAACTCCATGGACTTACAAGCTCCCTCTTTATTTCACACTGGCGACATCCATAGACAAAAATAGCATGATATCAACTGTGTACAAAGTACAAGTGCAATGTTGAAAACGTTCCCCATGACAGCATGGTTCTGCTAATTCCAACGTATAAGTGCAAGCATATACAACAACACAATGGTTCAAGTTTATTAGGGGCAAGGAATATAAAGTGTGCCATCAAGTTTGTGAGGGCTTTAATCACTAAGTTTTCACATAACAAAATACTTTTTAATTGGAAGATAGCTGAAAACAAGAATATACTTGGAATGGTGTAACACACCATGCATAGGAATTTATAGTGGACACTTTGGAATAACTTGGTTTGTTGGGATTTGGAAGCATGAGTAGAGCTTACTCATACAAGTGGAGGCTAGCAAAAGACTAGGAGCAACCAACTAAGAGAGAAATAATGACCATAATCATGAAGAGTGACAAAACATTACTAATCCAAGCATAGAGTGGTATTAAAAGTCAAAGACTAAACGATCATAGAGGCTATGGTGACTTGTTCATAGTCATAACATGGTGTGAGCATGTGCCAAGTCAACCCAAACAAAGCATCAAAGGAGAATACCACAATACTATACTTTTCTATGCTAAAACAACGCATGATTCTTTCAAGGCACACTAAGCAATCCCAATTGTTTGGAACAAGTCATGCTACAAAAATAATCACTAAGCATAAGGTGAAAACAACACCTAGCATGTCATGCTAAAGTCTAAGTCACAGTCAATGCAAGCTCCTCTTGCACTTTCAAGCAAGAACTTTCTACTCCTTTCCAACACCAATCGACTTATTTGAAACAACATAGCGAGAACGGGGGTCCAAAATACTTTTTCAAGCAAAATAAACAAACTAAGCAACGCAAACAAAAACTAAGACGCTCCAAGAACAACATAACAGTGCATGAAACAATAAAAACGAAGTGTCTAGAAAGACCTGAGCTTTTTATTGATGAAGAAGGGGATGCCTTGGGCATCCCCAAGCTTTGACGCTTGTACCTCTTGGATATTTCTTGGGGTGACACCAGGGTGGCATCCCCAAGCTTGAGCTTTTGTCCATTCTTCATCTCATTACATCATTCTCTCTCTACACCTGAAATTTTTCCTTCATACAAAACTTCACACAATCTTCATTAGCAACATTAGTGTATTCAAAAGATAATAGATCTTTAGGTTTAGCTTTATAACAGCAAAACTTTTCACTAAAAACAGAAGCTATGGTAGCAACTCCTTCAAAAATCTCAATTTCCCCAAAAAGGACCCAAAAAGGAATCAATAAGAAGCAAATGCAAATAATGACAGAAAACTGTCAAAACAGACCATCAGGTAGAAACCGATTTTTTCGAAAATCTTCTGTTGCTCAAATCAAAAAGTGTTGAGCTAACGAAAGTTATCTAACATACTAGGTGATTTATTCGTAAATGTGCATCTCAATCCGACTTACATATACTCCTCACGATTTTTTATGGTGGAGGACAGAAATCTGTTTCGAGACAGCAACTCCCTAAATCTTACTTCCCTCTTATTAGATGTTATTATTGGTAGAAAAAGCAAACAAAAAGGATAAAGAGAGGTCATTACTGAAGTAACAACTTCCAAGACTCAAGGAAACTCTTGGGTTATCTCCCAACAAGTACTTTTCTTTAATGCCTTTAAGTTAGGCATAAGAAGCAATAAATCAAGTATTTTCAAATGAGGAATTAAGATCAATACTTGCAAAGTCTTCAACTATGAAAGGTATCTCATCCAAATGAGTTTTGGAGGATCCCTTCTCATCTCTCTTTGGTTTACTACTTTCATCAAAAGCATTTTCAGGAACAATCCAATCAAAATTATTTCCAAAGGCTTCATGCATCCCAACAAGCTTAAAGGGTATGGGTATCTTAAATTCCTCTCTAGGCTTGGTTTTATCTGAAGTACTAACAACATCTACACATGAGCCTAGCATATTGAAACGCTCAAAAACCTTTTTGGCTTCCTTAGCAACATCATGGAACTCTCTGAGCAAAGTTTTAAGAATAAATTCTCTCTTTTCAGCATTCTTTTCTTTTTTTAGTTTTAGGAACAAGATTTGCATCATGGGGTTAAGGCTAACAAACCTAGAATCCAACATATGAACTAAAGAAGCTGCGGCAATTTCATAATTAGGAGCAAGTTCTGCTATAGATCTATCCTCAATATCCTCATGCTTGCTAACATGATTGAAGAATTCTTCAATATTTTCTTTCCCAATTATAGAGCCACTACCTATCGAAAGGTCCTTCAGGGCAAACTTGGGAAACAACATGGTGATCTAGATCAAGGTGGCAACTAGAGCAGGAACTAATTTTTTGTGTTTTTGATAAGAGAAAGCAAACCAAACTAGACTATTTTTTTTTGAGTTTTTGATAAAAAGAGGCAAACAAAACCAAGCAAAAGAAACTAAGCAAACTAAAAACAAAGCAAAGAGAAAGGTTGAGGAGGACTCCCCTTGTGAAGACGTCCTTAGCCTCCCCGGCAACAACGCCAGAAAACTTGTTGATGACTCCTTGTTGACGTGGAGCACTTCGTCGGTAAACCCCAAGAGCAAGGTGTGAAGCAGCACAACAACAAGTCTTCCCTTTGTAAGAAACCAAGGTTATCGAACCAGTAGGTGGAAGGAAACGTCTCAAAGGTGTTGCAAGCAACATGGAAACCTACACAACACAAACTCAAGACTTTGCCCCAACGAACAGTGAGGTTGTCAATCTCACCGGTTGCTGTAACAAAGGATTAACTGTATGGTGTGGAAGGCAATGATGGTTTGCAGCAAGTAAACAGTAACAGTGGAAGATGTATCAATGGTAAAGATTTGACCGGGGTCCATAGTTCACTAGAGGTGTTCTCCTTAGATAAACAAACATGGCATGCTGGGTAAACAAATTACAGTAGGGCAATTGACAGGACTGAGCAAGGCATAACAATGCAATACTAGACAAAAAGATCCCATGAGATTCAATTGGGCAATACAAAAATATTCATAGACCGCCATCCAACTTCATCTATGACTAGAAGTCCACCTTTGGGTTATCATTCGAACCCCCTCCAGTATTAAGTTGCAAGCAACAGAAAATTGCTTTAAGCAAAGTGTGTAAGGTAAACAATCCACTTGTTCCATGAACAAGATACCATTGTTTTCTCCTTAGTGGCAACAACACATCTACAACCGTAGAGATTTCTATCACTTCCCTTGATTAAGTAGAGGCATGAACCCACTATCGAGCATAAGTACTCCCTCTTGGAGTCACTAGCAACTACTTGGCCAAGATAGCTACTAACAATGAAGAGCATGCAAGATCACAAACAACACAGACATGATAGAATCAAATAGAAAAAACCATTAATCAATCTGACATAGTAATCTCAATATCCATCGGGTCCCCGCAAACACAACATGCATGATTACAAATAGATTAGATCTTGATCATGAATGGAGCTCACAAGATCTAGACATGAAAGCACAAGGAGGAGATACAAACCATCTAGCTACTACATGGACCCGTAGTCCAAGGTGGAACAACTCACGCTTCATACCGGAGGCTGACATGATGAATAAGAAGGCCTCCGGGATGATCTCCCCTCCGGCAGGGTGTCGGGAAGAGCTTCAGATCCCCCAATCTAGGGACGATGGTGGCGGCGGCTATAGACGGTTTCGTGGAATGTAACATCCCAAGTTTGTAATATATGTAATTAGTACTTTAAGCATTGCATGCATGTGACAAATTTAATAAAGTATGCATGTGAGTAAATTTTTGAATACTAAAAACCCTAAACCCTAGTCCTTCCCCTTCTCTTTGAAACTACATTCAAATGGTGTTTGTATTTTTAAAACTACAAAATTATTGGAGCCCAAAATGAATAAAAGGGCCCCATAATATTTTACATATTTTACAAGTGTTCTGGTATTTTTGAAATGATCAAAAACAGATTTGAAAATGGGTTATAAAAGAGGAAACCTAAATAAAAAAAGGTGCAGCAGCAACCAATGGGCCGTGGCCCAGCTCCTTTCCCTCCTCTCCCTGCTGCCCAGTGCGTAGCTCCCACGGCCCACCCCGGCCCAAGCGCATCCCAGGCTCAGATACCCCTTCGCTGTCATCTTCCTCCTCCTGGAAAGCTGCTCGATGTCTCGTGCGCGACCACCCTATGCTCGTCCTCGCGATTCCCGCCGCCGCCGAGGTCGCCTCGCAAGGATTAGATCGCCACGAGAACCAGCGTGATCCCCTCTCTCTTCTCATACTTGTATCTCCTCGTATCATGCTCTCTATAGGTTTCCCCCAAATCAACGAACCCTAGCCCGCCATGACCTCGAGCTAGAGCTTGCTCCCCGCCTCCCCTCGCCCATTTGATACCACCTTGAGCTCCACCTCGCTTCACTCTACATCCTCGCAAAAGGAATTGAAGAGGGGCGCCGACAGTCATGGCCATCGACGTCTTCTTCCCCAGCCCTGCCGCCCACTGCCGCTGACATCGCCGTCGGCCCTGACCTCCTCCGGCCTCGCCATCACCACAAACGCACTCAGGGTGAGCTTGCGGTCCTCCCTGTGCCCCTCGTTTGCCTTCGTGTCATCTGTAGCCGTAGGTCGCCATTGCTCTGTCGCCACTGCCGCTGCTCCTCGTCGTGCTTGCTTCTCTGGTGATCCAAAAAGGATGGCGCTGCCTCTATCTTGTTCGCGTTGCTCCGCTGATTCGAACGCGCGCAATCGCGCTTCCCAAATCAGCCCCTAGCGTCGTCCCTCGCCGTCAGCCGACGTGTATCCGGCGAGCCCATGTGGCATTGACGTGGAGCCGCGTGGCTTGCCGACGTGTCCTGACCCTACTCGTCAGCCTCTGGAGCTAGACTCTGCCTTGGAAAAAATTAGCCCAACCTTGCGCCAACCCCGCCGGGCCAACGTGGCTGCATAGATGGCCCAGGGCCCAGCAGTCAGCGTCACTGGCTTGCTCAGGCCCTGTGTAAAAAGTATCTGGTGCTTGTGCTGATGTCAGCCTAACGCAATAAATCAATTTAAATTGTTTTAATAATTTCAGAAAAGGTTTAAATTTGTAAAATTCATAACTAATTCTTATTTAATCAGAAAAATATGAATAATATATCAAAATGTTTAGAAAATTGATACCTATCTGTATAAGCAATAATCATACATCGTTAAACAACTTTCATGACAAGTTTAATTAGCAGAATCAATTGAACCCCATAGGTGATTTCGAGGATTCCCCTTTTCTAGGGTTGAATCTCTCGGACCCTATTTTAACTAACCAATCATGTTCTAGGGTTCATTTCAACACTACTTAACTTGTCATGTCATACATATTGATTGCGCATTGCATTATTCCATGTCTTGATTGTCGCCTTCCTTTCCGGTATCGGTTCTTCGCGATAGGATCCGAGCCCGAGGTTGAAGTCAACAACACCGAAGATCCATACCTGTCTACTGATGGACAAGGCAAGCGCAGCCTCTCATTATGAACCTACTTTTACAAAGTATATTACTTTCTAGCTATGATGCACGCGATTCCAATGTGGTCTTTTGTCAGTAGCTAGTGTTACCTATCTGCTACACAGTTTCCCTTTTGTAGCCTTACACTCCTGATCCACTGCTCCTAGCGTACCTAGGTCTAGCATTTGAGCGTTGCTAGAGCTTCTGAGATCGACAGCTTAGTCATGCATAGTAACAACGTCTGATCTGTCTGAATGATGAATCAGATATGCCGGAGAATCTAGAAAGGTAGGTGATGGTGACATCATCGTAGGAGTTAACTAAACATGCTATGGCTTGTATGGGAGGCCACGTTGGGTGTGGTTTTTGTAGTCCCATGCTCGCCACCTCTAGGAACTGAGTTCTTGCCTTTGGAACCGAGATGAGCATGCAACCACACGGGGCCTGGAAAACCCCATGAGCAACTAACTTGCCTAGTAGATTCCATGAGTCACATAGTTCTGGATTTCCATTTGGCATACACATTGAAAACGTTTTCGAAAGAGGAGGTGATGGAGGTGCATAATAACAGGTAGGGAAGCGTGGCCGCAGTTGCTTGGGGTCGATGGATCCCCTGGTGAACCAACCTCGCCTCACATCTTTAGGGACTGGCTTCGGGACTTGACCCGTTATGGCGGAACCATCCCTAGGGCGTGACTCATGGTCTCGGCGAAAGCAAGGTAAAGGTCGTGGTCAACCACCCTCTGGCGGACTTCCAAGGAAGAGGGCTAATAATATTTGGCATTAAGATTCGGTTAGTACGTGTGGGTAAAGTTCTACACCCCTGCAGGGTATTAATCTTTTTGAAAAGCCGTGTTCACGGTTATGAACGCTTGGTGACCGATTCTAAGATCATAGATAACTTTAACCACTATAAAACTTGATGATCCACGTGTTCTTAAGGATGCTTCCTCTGGGTCGAGGGGGTGATCCTAGATAGGAGGTTCTGATGAATCTGGTGGTTACCAAGATATGATGAACAAGATGAAGAAGTCGTTATCGTATCCCTTTTAAAAGATTATGAGTAGACGAGCCTCTTCTCTCTCTTGTTTACAAATAAAGATTGCTTTACGCAAAAGTAAATCTAGAGAAAGTCTTTCTAGCCAGAGCATGTAGACACTAGGTTATCTAAGTCTTGCGGAGTACATTCTCATACTCAGCTTTGCGCCATTGTTGTTTTTCTATAGATGATCTAGTTGCAACTGAAGGTGGCTTCTACGTTGACATCGACGAGTAGTTGGGGGTCCCAGGTAGCAGCCTGAGGACTATGGGATGGATGTCGCTTCTGTTTAAGGCCTCTTAGGCCCTTTGCTAAGTTGTTGTGTAGAACAACATAATTTGCTTTCGCTGTGTGGTGTAATGTTAGGTCTATGACCTCTGTTTTGTAATAACTCTAATATCTTACTCTATTAAGAGTTTAAACTTATGTTGTTGAATCCCTATGTTCTGTAATGTTACCGAATCATACTGTGATCTTCTGTGTTTGGAGTTGAGCTTATCTTAGATGGTGATCTGAGGTTAGTTTAACCCTAATCCCGGGGGTGCGACAGGTTTTGGTATCAGAGCAGGACTGCCTGTAGGAAACCCTTTTATTGGTCGATGTTGAGTCTAGAAGTTGATAAAACTATTTGAAAGTTAAAAAAATTATTTGTAGAACTCTGACTAGGATTCTTTTTATTCCTTCTCTGGTGTGTTTCTGATGCTGGAGTTTTTCTTACCCTATTTGGTTTGAAAAGGTTTTCATTTCTTATCTCATATCTCAAAACTTTTAGGATCGTGGTTTTGGGGTTGTTTTTCTAAAGTACTCTATTCCTGGTTGCTATTCCCAGAGTTCTACGATATCTCAGTTTTGCTTGGTGAGTAACATCTTAGCATTCCATTGTCATGGTTTGTAAGTCAGCTGGTTAATGTATACATTAGTATGCTTTGATACTACCATGCTTGATAAGATGATACTTCATATCAAGTACTCATTGTTCATCTTTCCGTCTTGTTCCTTTGAATCCCTTATCTAACCCTTTTTGTTCTTTCAGGATGGGTGACACCTCTTGTGCCCGTACACGTGATCATTCCCGTGGTGCTGCAAATGAGGGTGAATCTTCCAACCTTCCTCCACCGCCGTCCATGGTTCAACTCATGGCCATGTATGAAACCAACCGTGCTGACAACATGAGGCTCCTTGAAAGGATTGAGCGCAACACTGCTCAATGCCAGAACAATCAAGTTGGTATCAAGGACTTCACGCGTCTCACTTCGCCAGTTTTTAGCTATTCCATGGAGCCACTTAATGCAGACTACTGGATTCGCACTATGGAGCGCAAACTCCAGGTTGGTCATGTTGCTCAAGCTGATTGGGTGACTTTTGATGCCTATCATCTAGAGGGAGCAGCTAACTCCTGGTGGGAAAATTTCTTGGCTATGCAAGAAGCTCAACATGTTGTTACATGGCAAGAGTTCACTGAAGCCTTCCGAGCTTATCATATTCCAGAGGGTCTGATAGATCAGAAGAGGGAGGAGTTCCTTAAGCTGAAGCAGGGCACTGCTTTGGTGTGTGATTACTAGCGCAAATTCAATCGTCTTGCCTGCTATGCTACCGAAGAGGTCTCCACTGATGCTAAGAAGCAAGTTCTATTCCGCAAGGGACTGGATCCTGAGGTTCGCCGTGATATCCACCTCATAGACTTTGGTAACTTCCAAGGTCTTGTCAACAAGGCTATGAAGGCCGAGAGTGGAAAAGTGGAGTATGAAGAAACACGTAACCGTCCTCAGGAGGGGTACAACAAGGCCGGTTCTAGCAATAAGAAACACCGTGTATTCGTGCCTTACAGTGTTGTGCCACGTGCTCCTTACACCTCAAGGACTTCTGGATATGCTCCTCGTCCGAATACTACTCCAAACAATGCTGGTGGATCAAATTATCCTGCTGCTGGTGCTGGATCAGGCCTTATTTGTTTCAACTGTCGTCGGCCTGGCCACTATGCAAGAGATTGTCCTCAAAAGAGTGCTTCTGAGAAGGCACAACCTCCAAAGAAGAATGATAAGTATCCAGGTGCTGGAAGAGGTCGCCTGAACCATATTTCTGCTAAGGAGGATTAGGAAGATCTAAGCGTCATCATGGGTACGCTTCGTATCAATCAAATTCCAGCTAAAGTTTTGTTTGATTCTGGAGCATCGCATTCATTCCTATCACAAGCTTTTTCTCAAATGCATGGGATAAGTTTTGAGGGGTTATCTGTTCCTCTGCTAGCTCAGTCTCCTGGTTCTAGATGGTGTTCCACCATGGTTAGTCATGGGAATCTAATCAAAGTTGCATTTCAACTTTTCCCCACTTCTTTGATTGCCCTCAAGTCAAATGACATTGACATCATTTTGGGCATGGACTGGTTGAACCGTTACCAAGCTATCCTCGATTGTACCACCAAGTCTGTGACTCTGACTAGTCCTGCTGGCATAACAGTCAAGTACTGGACCGTAGGGTCACTATCTCCTTCAGCTATTTCTATCCCTGAAGCAGAGTTGTATGCTCTTGAAGTTCTACCTTCGTGAGAGATTCAAGATGTTTTCGTGGTCTGTGAATTCCCGGATGTCTTTCCCGAGGAGTTGCCTGGCATGCCACCTGATTGAAGTGTGGAGTTTGTCATAGAGTTAGCTCCTGTAACTGCTCCTGTTTCTAAAATACCCTATCGTATGCCTCCTCATGAGCTTATGGAGTTGAAGAAGCAATTAGAGGAGTTAGAAGGAAAATGATACATTCAGCCTAGCACATCTTCTTGGGGATGTCCTACCATGTTTGTTAAGAAGCGGGATACCAATATACCGCGTCTGGTTGTGGATTATCGCCCACTCAATGCTATGACTATCAAGAACAAGTATCCTCTCCCTAGGATCAACGATCTCTTTGATCAGTTAAGTGGTGCCACTATCTTTTCCAAAATGGATTTAAGGTCAGGGTATCAACAGATAAAGATCCGTAAGGAAGATATCCCAAAGACTGCTTTCACCACTCGTTATGGTCTTTACGAGTATACATTCATGTCCTTTGGTGTGGCATCCCGCAAAACCACTACTAGAAAATCGCGTTGAATTTGTGCATTGCATCGTCATCATCATATGTTGTTTGTCAAAACTATTTTCGCAAAGCCCGTTTTGTTTTTAAAACGCCCCATCTTTAATCAAATATCAAACCCCGGGTCTCCGGATTATTTTTGCGTGTCTGATATCGGTTTGCAAACGGTGTTAATAAAACAAATAAAAATTATATTATTTTTAGTGGGGGCAGTCGAACGGGCCAGATCGACCCGAACGACCACCGCCAGGATTTTAAAATCGGTCCACCCCATCTCCTTTTTCTACCAACCTATCTACCCCAACCCAGGCTCCACATCACCCCACCCAATGGCCTGCTGCCACCTCACCCCTCTCCCTTTCCCCAACCACTCATAGTCCTCCACCTCACCACCTGCCTCTCACCCTCCCTCTCTCCCCCACCAACACACACCCACCACGCACGGCACCCAGCCGGCCACACACGCACGCACGCACTCACACAGCACACACGCCCGCACGGATCCCCACCTCCCCTGGCCCGCCCCTGCCCGCTGTCCCCTGGCCCCACCCCACCGCCTGTCGGGTCCTCCTCCCTCCTCTCTCCTCTCCTCCCTCCCCGTCGTCTTCCTGCGTTCCCCACCCCAGCGGCGCCGGCTCGAGCTCGCCACCGCCGCCGCGTGCGCTCTCCTCCGCGCGCCCCCCCGCGGGCTCCCTCCGACGCGCCGCTCCGCCGACCCCCACCTCCTCCGGTCCGCCGCCGCCCGCCGGTCCGCCCCTTCCGCCCCGCCTGGCCGGAGCTCCGCCTCGCCTCGAGCTCTGCCCCGCCGCCTTTCTCCTCCTCCGTCGCGCGCCCGCGTCCGGCCGCCTCTCCTCCCCAGGCGCCCGCCCGCGCGTCACCGCCCCGCCGCTCCCTCGGCCGTCCGCCAGCGCCGCCCCTTCTTCCCCTAACCCGCAAGCTCCCTCCCTCACCGGCGTTCCTCCGCTGCTCCCCGCGGCCGCTCCCGCGCCGGCACGCCCGGCCACGTCCCCGTCGACCCTCCGCCGCCGCGACGCCGCCCGCGAGCCGCCGACCCCGAGCCTTTCTCCCCCGACGAGACCCACGCCCTCTGCCCTCCGCCGTCCTCTGCCCCCGTCGGCCCCCGCCGCCCACGCACCGCCCCGGCGACCCTCCTCTGCGCATCCCGACCCGCGGCCCGAGCTCCACCGCCGCCACGGGGTCCACCTCCGCCTCCCCGGGCCTCATCCGTCGAGCTCCTCTCCAGCGGCCAGCGGCTCCCCGAGGCTGCTCCTCCCTCGCCCCTTTCCGGCAGTACCGCGCCTAGCTCGTCGCGGAGACGCGCCACCGCCGCTCTGCTTCATCTCCAGAAGTCACTGCTCAGCCACTCCCTGCGTTCTATCAACGGAAGGCGTCTACGGTTGAGCTTGTGTGTTGGTGTTGTTGTCAGGACGGTGCCACACGAACCCGAGGACCTCGACAAGATCTTCCGGTGCCAAAACCCGAAGACCGATCCCGGCGCGCCTGAACCCCGCTGAACCCCCGACACGCCGAGATCGCCAAGAACCGTTCCCGGAGTCCAGTTGTCGAGCCGAACCCGTGGAACCCGAACCTCCCCAAGATCTACGCTGCGGACCGACATGATCTTCTTCTCGGACGCCAAGGTTCGTCGAGAGTCCGGAATGCCAAGTACTCCCCCGGACGACAAGATCTCCATCCCGGAACAGCAAGTCCGACCCGACCCGTGAACCCGTCAAGATCTGCCTGACGACAAGAACGGCACCGACCCGGAAGAATCCGATGCGCCCCGACGCCGAACCAAGTCCTGCTCCCCGGAGGCGACAAGCGCTTCATCCCGAACGCCAAGACCGACAACATGGCCGACCGCCGCGAATGCGCCAAGATCTACCCCCGATATCCGAGTACGATCCCGCCGAGACCGAATCCGTCGAGCCCTGAGACCGATCCCGTACCCGAAGGCCGCGGATGCGACAAGATCTACTACCCCGATCCGAAGACCCTAACCCCGGAGTCCGAGAGCGAACCCGCCGAGGCCGCACCCCGTCGAACCCTGAACCCTGAGACCGAACCCCGAACCCCAGAACACCAAGATCGTCGAACTCTAATGTGTGACCCCTTTCTCGAACCCTATTTTTTATAAATGCTAAATATAAAACTTGTTGCATGTTAAATTGTCATCCTCGCATGCACATCATTGGTTTGGGGGCACTATGTCGATTCACCTTATAATTAAATATGGGGCCCATATGCGAGCAAATCTAGCCTTATATTGGCCTCATTTAAACTTGTGTAGCGAACCGGTGCCATCTTTTGTCTTGCTAATGCAACATTTAATTTGCGGGATAGATAAACAACTGGAACCATTTAATTAATTGTCGGGACCCCAGTTCCGCTTAATATGACCTAATTGCATCGCACCTTGCCATGTCATGCATCATACACACATCATGCCGATCTTCTGCCGTTGTATTAAATAGCGCATCCGGTGTTTCTTCTAGTGTTTTGCTTCTTCGCGGATAAGGCCGTTGAGTTGATGTGAGCTTCGCCCCGATCTTCGGTTGAACCTTCGTCAATGTTTTCAGGCGAGCATCTCCCCCTTTCTACCTATCTTACTTTTATAGTATTTATTCCCTCCTGTTGATCTATTGCTATCCGTGTTGCGATGCTCTAGTTTTCCGTACCCGTGATATCCCCTTGCAGCCATATATTGCCTTGGACACATCCTATTACCTGTTGTTTGGTAGATAGTTGGACTTGCGAGTCGTAGTCGCTTGCTCAAGTGCTGTTGCGTGTCGTCAAGTGCCACAGTTGTTGATGTATTGCCGCATGTTGATGTTGGATATGGTCATAGTTTTACTTATCGTTCACTTTAATTCCTGTTTAACAACTAAAATTGAAGTAAGCAGAGGCATCGGTGGGTGATAGATAATATTTGGTTTCCGAACGCCCACTTGTGTCCCGCAGGACCCCGAGTACTTGATACCTGTTCCTTGATTTATCGCGCTATCCACATCCGGGAGGTATATGGGACCCCCCTTAGCCAGAGCTTGATTCAGTCTTATTTCTTGGGGCCACAAACTAGTTTGAGGTTTTATTTACGATCCTGTACTTATGCCATGCTTTACTGTTTTATTTACGATTGTGCGATGTATAGCACACTGTACTGTTTAGGTAAGCGGAATGTTTTCGCGGTATCGACAAGCCCCGTTTGGGGTTCCCAGTCGTTTACAGCCATTGTCGCAGACCTTGAGTCCGTCTCGGAGCTAGCTTACTTCGTCGCGGATCTACTCAATGGGGTGGCCCCCTGAAATATTTCTGAATCCTGTGATTGCTTTGTCGTGAAGGCCTCGTTGGGTTTTGATTTGGTTTTTCCGAGGTTGATCGAGTGTGTGTTGCTATTGGTGCACCCCGGCCGGGTAAAACTTTCTGAAAGCCGTGTCCGCGGTTATGGACGACTTGGAGCACAGTATCTCGACCATAGACAAGCATAACTAAAGTTTATTGCTATAAATTTGACTTTATAATGACTAGTAATCAGCTCCACTATAATGGAATGGCTAAATAAAACTGCCCACAACTGCTTGTTTGGATTGTCGCTTGCGACCATTGTACCTGACTAGTAAATATTGCAACTACAACGAAATGGCTGAATAAAAGTACCAACAACTGCTGGGTTTTGGGTTATCTCATGCTATTTGTATCTGACTAGTAAGTGTTGCAACAAACACGGAATGGTTAACTAGAAGTGCCCACTGCTTATTTTATCAGGATGATTATCTATACCTGACTAGTAATTGCTGCAACGATAACTGAATAAATAAAACTACCAACTGTGTGAGTTCCTCGGTGTACTTCCTCGACTGGTCTTGAGGGGGAAACATCAGGATGGGTTTGTTTGGTGTTAGCTTCATGTTGGATCCGGATAGGTCATTCTTACCCCCTCTGATAACCGCCGGTTGTATCGAGTCTCTATAGGATGTTTAGTTCATGCTGCCGCTGCCGCTACAGTCCACCATACCTATGTAGGCGAGGACCGCCGAATTCTACTCTCGCCGTGTACTGGCCTCAGTACTGACGCTCCTCTTTTTCCTTTGCCCTTTGTCGGCACCCCTTTTGTTTAAGCAGGTTTTGAGATCGACGTCGTTAGCAGGGTTACCCTTCCGGCTTGGCCTGGGCAGGGTTATGGACGCCATTGGTTATTCTTCAGGGCTCTTAGCCCCATTTGCATCTTGTCCGTAGTCGGACGCCGTATCATTTTCAAGGTGATTTGGATCTTTGTATATTGTATCTGTATTCTTGACTCTTTGAGTCGCGGTTATATATATATCTGTTCTGTGGGTCCCATCGAGGACTGTTGTGCAATGTTATTACTTCGTTTTCCACCCGCACGAAAGTGCCTGGTGGGCACCTTTGAATCGTTTCTATGCGGGTTTGGTGGGTTTCGCTAAAACTTGCATAGGTCCGATTCTGAGGGTGTTACAGAGTGGTATCAGAGCTCAGCAGTTGCGATACCCCATAAGTCCAGCCTGTAGGATAACCTAGCTAACGGCCGAAGTAGAGTGTCAAAACTATTTTGCAAAATCGGTTGGATAGTTCTGATTAGGTCTGATTTTACTCCTTACCCCTCTGCTGTTCTCCTCTTACCTCTACGTGTTTTGAATCTGCTCTCGTCTCTTTCCTCGAGTCCAGGAATTCTCGTGGTTGGGTTTCCGTCGTACCTTCAGGGTTTCGCTTCCTCCTTTGATAACGGTGTTCTACCATCCGGTGGTCATGCTGCTTGAGGAATCCGTCTGCGGTGGTACCAATCTTTGTTCCTTGATTGTGCCTTCCAGTGTTTTCCGACGCAACGACATCATCCACGCCAGATCCGATGCAGAGTCTGCATCACTCCTTTGTTTCCGAACCTCGCTTGTCGAGATCTTCAGTCTGATTCCGAGAATGGTTGCACTCTTTTCTACTGATTGTGCAGAGTAATAGTTTGGGTGCGTGATGGATTGGCCCCCATGCCGACTACCCCTTCTATTCGCTTGTGTACTTTGAAGTGGATGAGAATGCATCGGTTCCCTCTTTCCATCGAAGTTAGAGGTGGCTTTATTTGTGGATACCTCTACCTTCGACCTTTTGTTCCCGGAGTGTTCTCTCGACGATCACGGACAACGGCCTTTGTTGGTGGTGTCGCCGATCTCAAGATGAAGCAGGAACCCTTGTTAGTGGTGTCGCGAGGATCTACACGAAGCGAGAAGACGCAGATCGCCGACCATCCTTCCGGTACCATGAGGCGGATCTCGAGGGCGAGATCCATTGTTAGTGGTGTCGAATTGTGGCATCCCGCAAAACCACTACTAGAAAATCGCGTTGAATTTGTGCATTGCATCGTCATCATCATATGTTGTTTGTCAAAACTATTTTCGCAAAGCCCGTTTTGTTTTTAAAACGCCCCATCTTTAATCAAATATCAAACCCCGGGTTTCCGGATTATTTTTGCGTGTCTGATATCGGTTTGCAAACGGTGTTAATAAAACAAATAAAAATTATATTATTTTTAGTGGGGGCAGTCGAACGGGCCAGATCGACCCGAACGACCACCCCCAGGATTTTAAAATCGGTCCACCCCATCTCCTTTTTCTACCAACCTATCTACCCCAACCCAGGCTCCACATCACCCCACCCAATGGCCTGCTGCCACCTCACCCCTCTCCCTTTCCCCAACCACTCATAGTCCTCCACCTCACCACCTGCCTCTCACCCTCCCTCTCTCCCCCACCAACACACACCCACCACGCACGGCACCCAGCCGGCCACACACGCACGCACGCACTCACACAGCACACACGCCCGCACGGATCCCCACCTCCCCTGGCCCGCCCCTGCCCGCTGTCCCCTGGCCCCACCCCACCGCCTGTCGGGTCCTCCTCCCTCCTCTCTCCTCTCCTCCCTCCCCGTCGTCTTCCTGCGTTCCCCACCCCAGCGGCGCCGGCTCGAGCTCGCCACCGCCGCCGCGTGCGCTCTCCTCCGCGCGCCCCCCGCGGGCTCCCTCCGACGCGCCGCTCCGCCGACCCCCACCTCCTCCGGTCCGCCGCCGCCCGCCGGTCCGCCCCTTCCGCCCCGCCTGGCCGGAGCTCCGCCTCGCCTCGAGCTCTGCCCCGCCGCCTTTCTCCTCCTCCGTCGCGCGCCCGCGTCCGGCCGCCTCTCCTCCCCAGGCGCCCGCCCGCGCGTCACCGCCCCGCCGCTCCCTCGGCCGTCCGCCAGCGCCGCCCCTTCTTCCCCTAACCCGCAAGCTCCCTCCCTCGCCGGCATTCCTCCGCTGCTCCCCGCGGCCGCTCCCGCGCCGGCGCGCCCGGCCACGTCCCCGTCGACCCTCCGCCGCCGCGACGCCGCCCGCGAGCCGCCGACCCCGAGCCTTTCTCCCCCGACGAGACCCACGCCCTCTGCCCTCCGCCGTCCTCTGCCCCGTCGGCCCCCGCCGCCCACGCACCGCCCCGGCGACCCTCCTCTGCGCATCCCGACCCGCGGCCCGAGCTCCACCGCCGCCACGGGGTCCACCTCCGCCTCCCCGGGCCTCATCCGTCGAGCTCCTCTCCAGCGGCCAGCGGCTCCCCGAGGCTGCTCCTCCCTCGCCCCTTTCCGGCAGTACCGCGCCTAGCTCGTCGCGGAGACACGCCACCGCCGCTCTGCTTCATCTCCAGAAGTCGCTGCTCAGCCACTCCCTGCGTTCTATCAACGGAAGGCGTCTACGGTTGAGCTTGTGTGTTGGTGTTGTTGTCAGGACGGTGCCACACGAACCCGAGGACCTCGACAAGATCTTCCGGTGCCAAAACCCGAAGACCGATCCCGGCGCGCCTGAACCCCGCTGAACCCCCGACACGCCGAGATCTCCAAGAACCGTTCCCGGAGTCCAGTTGTCGAGCCGAACCCGTGGAACCCGAACCTCCCCAAGATCTACGCTGCGGACCGACATGATCTTCTTCTCGGACGCCAAGGTTCGTCGAGAGTCCGGAACGCCAAGTACTCCCCCGGACGACAAGATCTCCATCCCGGAACGGCAAGTCCGACCCGACCCGTGAACCCGTCAAGATCTGCCTGACGACAAGAACGGCACCGACCCGGAAGAATCCGATGCGCCCCGACGCCGAACCAAGTCCTGCTCCCCGGAGGCGACAAGCGCTTCATCCCGAACGCCAAGACCGACAACATGGCCGACCGCCGCGAATGCGCCAAGATCTACCCCCGATATCCGAGTACGATCCCGCCAAGACCGAATCCGTCGAGCCCTGAGACCGATCCCGTACCCGAAGGCCGCGGATGCGACAAGATCTACTACCCCGATCCGAAGACCCTAACCCCGGAGTCCGAGAGCGAACCCGCCGAGGCCGCACCCCGTCGAGCCCTGAACCCTGAGACCGAACCCCGAACCCCAGAACACCAAGATCGTCGAACTCTAATGTGTGACCCCTTTCTCGAACCCTATTTTTTATAAATGCTAAATATAAAACTTGTTGCATGTTAAATTGTCATCCTCGCATGCACATCATTGGTTTGGGGGCACTATGTCGATTCACCTTATAATTAAATATGGGGCCCATATGCGAGCAAATCTAGCCTTATATTGGCCTCATTTAAACTTGTGTAGCGAACCGGTGCCATCTTTTGTCTTGCCAATGCAACATTTAATTTGCGGGGTAGATAAACAACTGGAACCATTTAATTAATTGTCGGGACCCCAGTTCCGCTTAATATGACCTAATTGCATCGCACCTTGCCATGTCATGCATCATACACGCATCATGCCGATCTTCTGCCGTTGTATTAAATAGCGCATCCGGTGTTTCTTCTAGTGTTTTGCGTCTTCGCGGATAAGGCCGTTGAGTTGATGTGAGCTTCGCCCTGATCTTCGGTTGAACCTTCGTCAATGTTTTCAGGCGAGCATCTCCCCCTTTCTACCTATCTTACTTTTATAGTATTTATTCCCTCCTGTTGATCTATTGCTATCTGTGTTGCGATGCTCTAGTTTTCCGTACCCGTGATATCCCCTTGCAGCCATATATTGCCTTGGACACATCCTATTACCTGTTGTTTGGTAGATAGTTGGACTTGCGAGTCGTAGTCGCTTGCTCAAGTGCTGTTGCGTGTCGTCAAGTGCCACAGTTGTTGATGTATTGCCGCATGTTGATGTTGGATATGGTCATAGTTTTACTTATCGTTCACTTTAATTCCTGTTTAACAACTAAAATTGAAGTAAGCAGAGGCATCGGTGGGTGATAGATAATATTTGGTTTCCGAACGCCCACTTGTGTCCCGCAGGACCCCGAGTACTTGATACCTGTTCCTTGATTTATCGCGCTATCCACATCCGGGAGGTATATGGGACCCCCCTTAGCCAGAGCTTGATTCAGTCTTATTTCTTGGGGCCACAAACTAGTTTGAGGTTTTATTTACGATCCTGTACTTATGCCATGCTTTACTGTTTTATTTACGATTGTGCGATGTATAGCACACTGTACTGTTTAGGTAAGCGGAATGTTTTCGCGGTATCGACAAGCCCCGTTTGGGGTTCCCAGTCGTTTACAGCCATTGTCGCAGACCTTGAGTCCGTCTCGGAGCTAGCTTACTTCGTCGCGGATCTACTCAATGGGGTGGCCCCCTGAAATATTTCTGAATCCTGTGATTGCTTTGTCGTGAAGGCCTCATTGGGTTTTGATTTGGTTTTTCCGAGGTTGATCGAGTGTGTGTTGCTATTGGTGCACCCCGGCCGGGTAAAACTTTCTGAAAGCCGTGTCCGCGGTTATGGACGATTTGGAGCACAGTATCTCGACCATAGACAAGCATAACTAAAGTTTATTGCTATAAATTTGACTTTATAATGACTAGTAATCAGCTCCACTATAATGGAGTGGCTAAATAAAACTGCCCACAACTGCTTGTTTGGATTGTCGCTTGCGACCATTGTACCTGACTAGTAAATATTGCAACTACAACGGAATGGCTGAATAAAAGTACCAACAACTGCTAGGTTTTGGGTTATCTCATGCTATTTGTATCTGACTAGTAAGTGTTGCAACAAACACGGAATGGTTAACTAAAAGTGCCCACTGCTTATTTTATCAGGATGATTATCTATACCTGACTAGTAATTGCTGCAACGATAACTGAATAAATAAAACTACCAACTGTGTGAGTTCCTCGGTGTACTTCCTCGACTGGTCTTGAGGGGGAAACATCAGGATGGGTTTGTTTGGTGTTAGCTTCATGTTGGATCCGGATAGGTCATTCTTACCCCCTCTGATAACCGCCGGTTGTATCGAGTCTCTATAGGATGTTTAGTTCATGCTGCCGCTGCCGCTACAGTCCACCATACCTATGTAGGCGAGGACCGCCGAATTCTAGTCTCGCCGTGTACTGGCCTCAGTACTGACGCTCCTCTTTTTCCTTTGCCCTTTGTCGGCACCCCTTTTGTTTAAGCAGGTTTTGAGATCGACGTCGTTAGCAGGGTTACCCTTCCGGCTTGGCCTGGGCAGGGTTATGGACGCCATTGGTTATTCTTCAGGGCTCTTAGCCCCATTTGCATCTTGTCCGTAGTCGGACGCCCTATCATTTTCAAGGTGATTTGGATCTTTGTATATTGTATCTGTATTCTTGACTCTTTGAGTCGCGGTTATATATATATCTGTTCTGTGGGTCCCATCGAGGACTGTTGTGCAATGTTATTACTTCGTTTTCCACCCGCACGAAAGTGCCTGGTGGGCACCTTTGAATCGTTTCTATGCGGGTTTGGCGGGTTTCGCTAAAACTTGCATAGGTCCGATTCTGAGGGTGTTACATTTGGTCTTACCAATGCTCCAGCCACTTTTATGCGGCTTATGAATTCTGTCTTCATGGAGTATCTTGACAAGTTCGTCGTGGTCTACATCGACGATATCCTGGTCTATTCAAAGACTGAAGAGGAGCACGCTGAACATCTTTGTTTGGTGTTGACAAGACTCCGAGAACATCGTCTCTATGCTAAGTTTTTCAAATGTGAGTTTTGGTTACAAGATCTCATATTCCTTGGTCATGTTGTTTCCGCCCAAGGGGTTACCATTATCCCAGATAAAGTCCAAACTATCCTCGATTGGGAGTCTCCTAAATCTGTTAAGGATGTCCGAAGTTTTCTCGGGATGGCTGGTTATTATCGTCGGTTCATCGAGAACTTTTCAAGGATTACAAAGCCGATGACTGATCTTCTTAAGAAGGATAAGAAGTTTGAATGGTCTGATAAGGCTCAAGAAAGCTTCCAGATGTTGAAAACCAAGTTAACAGCTGCTCCGGTACTGGTTCTCCCAGACACTAGCAAAGACTTTGTCGTCTTCTGCGATGCTTCTCACCAAGGTCTCGGATGCGTGTTAATGCAAGTTGGGCATGTGGTGGCTTATTCTTCCCGTCAGTTGAAACCACATGAGAACAACTACCCAACTCATGATCTTGAGCTTGCAGCTGTTGTTCATGCTCTTAAGAAATGGTGACATTACCTTCTCGGTAGTTGTTGTGAGTTATACTCGGATCATCAGAGTCTGAAGTATCTTTTCAAACAACCTGATTTGAATCTTAGGCAAAGAAGATGGTTGGAACTCATCAAGGACTATGATTTGGGTCTCAACTATCAACCTGGCAAAGCCAATGTCGTTGCTGATGCCCTAAGTCGTAAGTCTTATTGCAACAATTTGATGATCAAACAATCTCAACCTTCTCTTCATGAGGAATTTTCTCGATTTAATCTTGAAGTAGTTCCCCGTGGATTCCTTTCTACTCTTGAAGTGAAATCTTCCATAGAGGATGAAATCAAGATTGCTCAGAAATATGATTCTAAAATTGCTGAGATCAAAGGGAACATTGCTAGCGGAGTTCCTAAGTGTTTCTCTATTGATAAACAAGGTCCTGTATATTTTGGTAACCGTCTGGTAGTGCCGAAGAGGACAAAGTTGAGGGATTTAATTCTCCGAGAGGCTCATGAATCACCTCTTTCTATCCACCCTGGAGGTACCAAGATGTATCGGGATCTTCGTCAAAGATTCTGGTGGTCTGTTATGAAGAAGGATATCGCTCGTTTTGTTGCTGAATGTGACGTTTGTCGTCATCAAAGTTGGGCACCAAAGACCCGTTGGTCTCATTCAACCACATAAAATCCTTGAATGGAAATGGGATGAAGTTGGTATGGATTTCATTACTGGTCTTCCTAAGACTCAAAAAGAAAATGATGCCATCTGGGTAATCATTGACTATCTGTCCATGGTTGCTCACTTCCTACCTGTTCGCGAGAGTATTAATGCTAGTCGGTTAGCAGATCTATATATCTCTCGAATAGTTGTCCTTCATGGGATCCCGAAGAAAATCGTCTCTGACCGAGGGAGTTTGTTCACCTCAAGGTTCTGGACAAGTTTCCAAACTTCTATGGGAACTCGCCTCTCCTTCAGTACAACTTATCATCCTAGAACTGGTGGTCAGACCGAAAGGGTGAATAAAATCCTTGAAGACATGCTTAGAGCGTGAGTCATATCTTTTGGCAAGAACTAGGAGAAATGCCTTCCTTTTGCTGAATTCTCCTACAGCAACAGTTTTCAGTCCAGTATAGATATGACACCATTCCAGTTCCTATATGGAAGAACCTGTCGTACTCCTTTGAACTGGTCAGAAACTGTCGAAAGAAAGCTCTTTGGTCCGGATATGATCCAGGAAGCAGAAGATCAAGTTCGTATCATTCAAGATCGTTTGAAAACTGCTCAGTCTTGCTAGAAAATCTATCACGATCATCACCATCAACATGTTGAATATGAAGTTGGTGACCATGCTTATCTTTGGGTCACTCCTTTAAAGGGTGTCCATCGTTTCGGCATCAAAGGCAAACTAGCTCCTCGCTATGTTGGCCCTTTTCGTGTTCTTTCCAGACAAGGTAACCTCGCATACAAATTGGAGTTACCTACCAACTTTCCTGAGGTGCATGACGTCTTTCAGTGGTCTCATCACTCTGAGGATGAAGCAACCTAGGAACGAGAAGATCGTCTTTGATCTGAGTACCCTACCTTCTTTTCTAAAACTTAGGAATCTCGGGACGAGATTCTTGTAAGAGGGTAGAGCTGTAATAGCCCAAGTTTGTAATATATGTAATTAGTACTTTAAGCATTGCATGCATGTGACAAATTTAATAAAGTATGCATGTGAGCAAGTTTTTGAATACTGCAAACCCTAAACCCTAGTCCTTCCCCCACTCTTTGAAACTACATTCAAATGGTGTTTGCATTTTGAAAACCACAAAATTATTGGAGCCCAAAATGAATAAAAGGTCCCCACAATATTTTACATATTTTACAAGTGTTCTGGTATTTTTGAAATGATCAAAAACAGATTTTAAAATGAGTTATAGAAGAGGAAACCTAAATAAAAAAAGGTGCAGCAGCAGCCAATGGGTCGTGGCCCAGCTCCTTTCCCTCCTCTCCCTGCTGCCTAGCGCGTAGCTCCCACGTCCCACCCCGGCCCAAGCACAGCCCAGGCTCAGATACCCCTTCGTTGTCGTCTTCCTCCTCGTGGCAAGCTACTCGCTGTCTCGCGCGCGACCACCCGATGCTCGTCGCCGCGATTCCCGCCGCTGAGGTCGCCTCACAAGGATAAGATCGCTACGAAAACCAGCGTGATCCCCTCTCTCTTCTCATACCCGTATCTCCTCGTATCGTGCTCTCTGTAGGTTTCCCCCAAATCACCAAACCCTAGCCCGCCATGACCTCGAGCTAGAGCTCGCTCCTTGCCTCCCCTCGCCCATCTGATACCACCTTGAGCTCCGCCTCGCTTCACTCTACATCCTTGCAAAAGGAATTGAAGAGGGGCGCCGACAGTCGTGGCCATCAACGTCTTCTTTCCCAACCCCGACGCCCACCACCGCTGACATCGCCGTCGGCCCTGACCTCCTCCGGCCTCGCCATCACCACAAACGCACTCAAGGTGAGCTCGTGGTCCTCCTTGTGCCCCTTGTTTGCATGCGTGTCGCCTGTAGCCGTAGGTCGCCGTCGCTCTATCGCCACAGCCGCTGCTCCTCGCCGTGCATGCTTCTCCGGTGACCCAAAAAGGGTGGCGTCGCCTCTATCTTGTTCGCGTTGCTCCGTTGATTCGAACGCGCGCAATCGCGCTTCCCAAATCAGCCCCTAGCGCCGTCCTTCGCCGTCAGCCGACGTGTCTCCGGCGAGCCCATGTGGCATCGACGTGTCCCGACCCCACCCGTCAGCCTCTGGAGCTAGACTCTGCCCTGGTGAAAATTAGCCCAACCTTGCGCCGACCCCACCTGGCCAACGTGGCTGCATACGTGGCCCAGGGCCCAGCAGTCAGTGTCACTGGCTAGCTCAGCCCCCGTGTAAAAAGTGTATGGTGCTTGTGCTGATGTCAGCCTGACGCAATAAATCAATTTAAATTGTTGTAATAATTTCAGAAAAGGTTTAAATTTGTAAAATTCATAACTAATTCTTATTTAATCAGAAAAATATGAATAATATATCAAAATGTTCAGAAAATTGATACCTATCTGTCTAAGCAATAATCATACATTGTTAACCAACTTTCATGACAAGTTTAATTAGAATAATCAATTGAACCCCATAGGTGATTTCGAGGATTCCCCTTTTCTAGGGTTTGAATCTCTCGGACCTTGTTTTAACTAACCAATCATGTTCTAGGGTTCATTTCAACACTACTTAACTTGTCATGTCATACATATTGATTGCGCATTGCATTATGCCATGTATTGATTGTCGCCTTCCTTTCCGGTATCGGTTCTTCGCAATAGGATTCGAGCCCGAGGTTGAAGTCAACAACACCGAAGATCCATACCTGTCTACTGACGGACAAGGTAAGAGTAGCCTCTCATTCTGAACCTAATTTTACAAAGTATATTACTTTCTGGCTATGATGCACGCGATTCCAATGTGGTCTTTTGTCAGTAGATAGTGTCACCTATCTGCTGCACAGTTTCCCTTTTGTAGCCTTACACTCCTGATCCACTACTCCTAGCGTACCTAGGTCTGGCATTTGAGTATTGCTAGTGCTTCTATGATCGACAACTTAGCCATGCATAGTAACAACGTCTGATCTGTCCGAATGATGAATCAGAGATGCCGGAGAATCTAGAAAGGTAGGTGATGGTGACATCATCGAAGGAGTTAACTAAACATGCTAAGGCTTGTATGGGAGGCCACGTTGGGTGTGGTTTTTGTAGTACCATGCTCGCCACCTCTGAGTTCTTGCCTTTGGAACCGAGACGAGCATACAACCACACGGGGCCTGGAAAACCCCATGAGTAACTAACTTGCCTAGTAGATTCCATGAGTCACATAGTTCGGGCTTTCCATTTGGCATACACATTGAAAACGTTTTCGAAAGAGGAGGTGATGGAGGTGCATCATAAAAGGTAGGGAAGCGTGGCCGCGGTTGCTTGGGGTCGATGGAGCCCCTAGTGAACCAACCTCGCCTCACATCTTTAGGGACCGGCTCCGGGACTTTACCCGTTACATCGGAACCATCCCTAGGGCGTGACTCATGGTCTCGGCGAAAGCAAGGTAAAGGTCGTGGTAAACCGCCCTCTGCCGGCCTTCCAAGGAAGAGGGCTAATAATATTTGGCATTAAGATTCAGTTGGTACGTGTGGGTAAAGTTGTACACCCCTACATGGTATTAATCTTTTCGAAAAGTTGTGTTCACGGTTATGAACGCTTGGTGACCAGATTCTAAGATCATAGATAAATTTAACCACTATAAAACTTGATGATCCACGTGTGCTTAAGGATGCTTCCTATGGGTCGAGGGGGTGATCCTAGATAGGAGGTTCTGATGAAGCTGGTGGTTACCAAGATATGATGAAGAAGTTGTTATCTTATCCCTTTTAAAAGATTCCGAGTAGACAAGCCTATTCTCTCTCTTGTTTACAAATAAAGATTGCTTTACGCAAAAGTAAATCTAGAGAAAGCCTTTCTAGCCAGAGCATGTAGACACTAGGTTATCTAAGTCTTGTGGAGTACATTCTCGTACTCAGCCTTGCGCCTTTGTTGTTTTTCTATAGATGATCTAGTTGCAACTGAAGGTGGCTTCTATGTTGACATCGACGAGTAGTTAGGGGTCCCAGGTAGCAGCCTGAGGACTATGTGATGGACGTCGCTTCTTCTTAAGTCCTCTTAGGCCCTTTGCTAAGTTGTTGTGTAGAACAACATAATTTTCTTTTGATGTGTGATGTAATGTTGGGTCTATGACCTCTGGTTTGTAATAACTCTAATATATTACTCTATTAAGAGTTTAAACTTATGCTGTTGAATCCCTATGTTCTGTAATATTACCGAATCATACTGTGATCTTCCGTGTTTGGAGTTGAGCTTATCTTAGATGGTGATCTGAGGTTAGTTTAACCCTAACCCCGGGGGTGCTACATGGAATTTTTGATTGGGTGCCTAGGGTTTCTGTATCGAGGGCTTCTTAGAGGCGAAGAGGCGAGGCAAGGGCCACCAGGGCGGCTGCAGCCCCCTAGGCGCGGGGTGGGCCCACCCGTGTGGCTAGGGGGTGTGGCCCCCTGGTGGGTCTCCTCCGTCTCGTACTCCGGATTCGTGTTCCCCACGGTAAAATATTGAGTTTGGCTTTTGTCCCGTCCAATTCCGAGAATATTGATTTTCTGCCTTTCTGGAGCCAAAAACAGAAAAAACAGGCAACTGACACTATGGCAACTTGTTAATAGGTTAGTACCAGAAAACATATAAAAACACCTCAAAGTGTGGACAAAGCAAATGAAAGTAGATAGTAAACAAGCATGGAGCATAAAAAATTATAGATACGTTTCCGATGTATCAATGTTCCAACTCCGAGATGCTTGCTTTAGCCCATAAATAGACTTTAGAAGTTCGCATACCTTTCCAGCATATTTTGGATTGACAAAACCTTCGGGCTGCATCATATACACATAGTCAGTAAGGATTCCATTTAAGAAAGCCGTCTTGACATCCATCTGCCATATTTCATAGTCGAAATGTGCATGAATGGCTAGAATGATCCATATAGATTTAAGCATCGCTACGGGCGAGAAAGTCTCGTCGTAGTCAACTTGTTGAACTTGTCGAAAACCTTTTGCAACAAGTCGAGCTTTATGGATGTGAACATTTCCATCCATATCAATCTTCTTATTATAGATCCATTTGCACTCGATGCCTTTAAAACCATTAGGCAGGTCAACCAAGTTCCAAACTTGATTATCTCCCATGGACTCTATCTCTAATATCATGGAGATCAGCCATTTCTCAGAGTCTGGCTCCACCATCGCTTCTGCATAGGTCGCAGGCTCATCATTGTCTAAAAATAATAATTCCCGCGCTTCGCAGAGCCTCGCCGACCTTTGTGGTTGTTATGCTTCTATTGCCACGGGTTCCTCAACTTGTTATGCTACAATAGCATCACTCATAGAAGCATCCCCGACTGGCTCATCTTGAACTTCTTCAAGTAGCACCGACCTTCCACTCGTTCCCTTTGTGAGAAACTCTTTCTCTAGTAAAATACCGCAACGAGCGACAAACACTTTGCCCTCTTCTTGGTTGTAGAAGTAATACCCTAAGGTTTCCCTCAGATATCCCATGAAAATGCACTTACCCGATTTGGATGTTAGCTTGTCCGGCTGAAGTCGCTTGACAAATGCATCACAACCCCAAATCTTTAGAAAAGACAAACTGAGATTCTTTCCAGTCCACATCTCATATGGTGTCTTAACTACGGATTTAGATGGTACCCTGTTAAGTGTGAAAGCTGCCGTTTCTAGAGCGTAACCCCAAAATGATAATGGTAAATCCGATTGGCTCATCATCGATCGAACCATGTCCAACAAAGTTTGATTGCGCCATTCGGAGACCCCGTTTCTTTGAGGCGTTCCGGGCGGCGTGAGTTGTGGAACAATTCCGCAACTCTTAAGATGAGTGCTAAATCCGTGACTCAAATATTCACCTTCACGATCAGATCACAAGGCCTTTATTTTCTTGCCATGTTAATTCTCTACCTCACTCTGAAACTCCTTGAACTTTTCAAAAGTTTTAGACTTATGCTTCATCAAGTAGACATAAACATATCTACTGAAATCATCAGTAAAAGTAATGAAGTAGTGATATCCTCCTCTGGTTATCGTGCTCATTGGTCCACATACTCAGTATGTATGAGTTCCAACAAGTCTATCGCTCTCTCGGGTAAACCCGAAAAAGGTGACTTGGTCATCTTTCCAAGTAAAAAAAGCCTAACATGTCTCGTATGATTCAAAATCAAATGAAGTTAGAAGACCATCACCATGGAGCTTCTTCATGCGCTTTTCACTTATATGCCCTAAACAACAATGCCATAAATAGGTAGGACTCAAATCATTAGGCCAAAGCCTTTTAGCAATAAAATTGTAAACAGATGCATCATCAAGATTTAAAATAAATAACCCATTCACAATGGGAGCATCAACCATAAACATAGCATTCTTAGAGATTACACAATCATTGTTTGTACTCGCGAATGAATATCCATCCCTCATCAAACATGAAGGTGATAAAATGTTTCGACCCATACTAGGAATGTAATAACAATTATTCAACTCCATAATAAATCATGACGGAAGGTGAAGTTGCATGACGCCGATAAACAATGCAACAACCCTTGCTTTATTTCCGACGCAAAAATCCACTTCGCCTTTCTACACTTCTCTAGTCCTTATTAGCCCCTGCATCGAATTGCAAATATGAGCAATCGATCTGGTACCAAATACCCAAGAGTTAACATAGGAATCAGCGAGAAGAATGTCCACAACATTTACAACAAGCATACCTGAGTGTGAAGTACTCTTACTTCCACTCTTCTTCAAAGAAGCCTGGTACTTGCTGTAGTTTCTCTTCCAGTGGCCATGTTCATGACAAAAGAAGCACTCAGTGTCATCTTCAGGTCCAGCCTTTTGCTTGGGTGCAGGCTTAGGGATCATATACTTAGCCTTGCTCTTCTTCTTCGACCAAGAAGTACCCTTTTTCTTAAAGCTAGGCTTGTTCCGCACAACCATCACATGGCTATGCCATGCACACTTCTTCATGTCACTTTCTGCTATTTTAACATCCCACATAACTCATTAAGGCCCTTCTCTACCCCATGCATATGGTAGTTCGAAATGAACTGCCCATAGCTAGATGGAAGAGACGCCAAAATGAAATCAGTAGCCAACTCTTGGCCTAGTGGAAAACCAAGCTTTTCCAAAGTCTGACTATAACCAACCATTTTGATCACATGTGGGCCTACACCTGCTCCCTCTGCCAGCTTGCATTCCACAAAGGACCTGGCGACATTGTACCCTTCGGTCCTGGCCTGAGTCTGGAACGTGTCCCTAAGCGCGACGATCATATCGTACGCTTCCTGATCCTCAAACTTCTTTTGGAGTTCAGGTTCCATGCATGCAAGCATAAGACAGCTAACCTCAAGAGAATCATCACATGACCTCTTGTAGGCATTCTTGATGACAGCATATGCATTATCAGCAGGTTCATCGAGGATTGGGGTATCTAGAACCGTTTACTTTTCATCATACCTGAGAACAATTCTCAGGTTACGGACCCAGTCCGAATAGTTTGTGCCATTTAGTTTATCTTTGTCAAGAATCGAACGTAAAGAAAAAGGTGATGCAGCGTTCGGTGCCATTGATCTACAACAGAAAACATGCAAAATACTAAGCCATGTAACCATAAAAGAGTAAAAAATATTAAACAATTTAATAGCATATACTCCCACTTAAATCAATATCCCTCTATTGATACTAAGTGATTAAAGATCCACAATTAACAAGTTGACTAGTGAGCTTTAGCATCAATGCTACAAGACAAGGTAAATCGGTAAGCAACTCTTGCTAATCATATCATATATGACTCTTGTTGTTGGGTGACATCTGTATGTCTAAACTAGGCGCCCAACCTTTATGCCCCATGGTCCTTAACTATTAAGATGACCTTATTAAGCTCACCAACCCTTATGCGTGTAGGTATCCGATACAAACCCATCCAGCCAAGGAAAACCGCGCCACCCTAATTTCATAGGCCCACCAACGATTGTACATGGCATAGGATGGTGCAAGGTTTGGTTGGGAGGGCATGGTTTAACTTAAAATTTGTGAGGAATCATTCTACTTCTATCATATAATCATGTATAGTAGTAAAACGCATGAGAATAACATTCACATAGATGTGACACAGTATGGCCCATTTTCTCATGGTGACCTCCATCGCCATAGAACCTGTCCACCATGATGATCTCCATCTTCATGTTCCATGTGATCCATCCTCCAAGTGATGAGTCCTCAAAGAACTAATACAAGCTATTACTCCTAACAGCTAGTAATCAAAATTACATCGTATTGGGATCATCATAAGTTGGCACGCATGCCATTACAATAATTGATAACACATATGGCTCCAGCCGTGTTGCCCTACTCATGACACACAGGTCATGAAAAAAATTATATATGCATCACATACATATATCGGCCATACTGATCACATGCATCCTGCAAAAACAAGTTATGCATAGAATCGCATTCTACCGAATCATGTGAAATCGCAGCACCTAGTTACCGTAACGAGATACAAAAGGGGTACGATAAAGGGGGGGGCTAGGGGGTCTGCCCCTGCGGGGTACGAAGGGGCAGCGCCCCTCGCGGTAGAGATGAAACTCTGGAACCTTTAGGGTACCCTCTAGTTTAGTCTAGTTCAAATAAATAAACTAGTTTTCTCAAAAAGTGGTGTTTTGTCAAAACTTAGTTCATTTTTTGTACTAAGTAGGGTAAAGGGTACCCCAATGGGTACCTACTGCCATCTTTACCTCGCGGTATCTCCGGGTGTCCGGAAAACTGTGAAAAATGAGAGATCGAATCTACACAATTTTCTTTAAGGATTTTGATCGGCAAATCAAATTTACCATAAACTGACTATTGTTCCGATTCAATCAAACTCCTTTGATCACGGTACATCGATTTTAGATCTAGGTTCGATCAATCATATTGATCTTCGCATGATTCAACAGGATTTATGTGTCACTGTCTATTCCAATGTCGAAAACCGACCGGTAGGGGTAAGTCGTTCGACGACCTCAGAATCACGATCACGAAAAGCAAGATCATAGATCAATCCTGAACCACCGCAATACAAACGATCACATCATTCATATCAATCCTGCATATCACCATATAAAAACATTCCGAACCTATAACTGAACAACATCAGCTCTGATACCACTAAAGGGATACAGGTAGGCTACACTAGCACAAATAAAAAAAATCTACCGCGTAAACCAGGATTAGTGTTATCATAGATCTCGGGATTACCACTAGATGCGCAGTTGCGGAAATTGATGAAGCACGTCCAGGCAGTGTAGATGTTCTATGTCTCCTCCTCGTCCTCGTCCCATGAGCAGCTCCCCTTGCGCAGCTCGTCCAAGTGCCGCAGATGCAGCACCTCCGAGGTATCCACACGTGCGGGGTGGAAGTGTCAGATGTCGGACTACTAGATCCGCGCGTGCAACACAGGCGTGAGGAGTGGCGGCTGGGTGGAATGTTGAACCCTGGTCAGCTCGCGCCACCCTCTCTTATATAGGCGTCCCTAGTGGGCTTCTACATTAGCAGCCCATTAGTATCCTAAGCCTGGTTTAATTCGGATCCAATCCTCATTAGGCTTCCAGCCCCTTAAGAGTGTGACCCCTATAGGTTCATATACGTATAGACATGACACGAATACACTTATTCTGTCAATAGTTGGTAGCGGCCTCTAGTAAGACGTGCCAACTCCTAAATGCATATAAAGATCATTTGGATGAACCATCACAAGGTTTAGTACATGTCTTTCCCTTTGCCTCACGATATTCGGTCTAGCTCCAAGCTGACCTCTCTTTATCGACACTGTGATTCGGAATCCCTTTAGTAGGTTAACTCTTAACCATATGTAGCACGACCATGTATTTCTGGATCCGATCACTCGATGGGCCCAGAGATATCTCTCTCAAGTAGAGAGGGGCAAATCCCATCTTGATTGACCAATGTCTTGCAGTATGCTTCAGGACAAACCCGGAATCTACCTTTATGACTACCCAGTTACGGAGTAGTGGTTGATAGCCCCAAAGTAGGTCGATCCACATCTCAAGTACATGCGACAATCTCAGGTCTAAGGACAAAACGTACACGATGTATAGAGAGAGATGCAAGTCTAATTGTCAGTCTCAAGTTGGGTCAGTCCAACCCCATGTTCATAACATATGTCCACATCATTGGTTTGACATCTCCATGTCTATGACTTGCAAAAAATAGTCATCAACCAATCGATGTGCTAGTCTAATATTCATGTGTGTTCTCACATGAACTCCGACTAGGGATAACTATTTGGTAACTATACAAGTAAAGAGTTTCACAAACAATTCACATAATTTCCAATCAATACAAGTTGTCTGATATGGATATATAAGGAACATTACAATAACTCATGGATACATATGAAATATAATCATCTCTATGATTGGCTCTAGGGCATATTTCCTTCAACTGGACCCTATTTAGAGGAAATATCTTGGCATGGACCTCCTTGTTGTCGACTTCCACTAAAAATTAAGATTTTTGTCTAACAGTTTCTCAGGGATCTCCTACCCATGGGCGTTGAGGTTGCAAAATATCATGGCCCAGGGAATAGCGCCTGCCCATTTGTGTGGTCCCTGGGACACAGATACATGTCCTGTTTCTCGCTTCCTATGAAGCTTTGTATGTAAGGCGATGGGGCCTTAGTGGTAGACTCTGGACCTTGCAAATTTCTAGGAAGCCAACGCAAACAACAACAGTAGGAGGAGGCGTCTCTTCTGATTGGTGTTTGCGGCTATAAACTATACCCTGTGTAATATCTGCAATAGCATGGTTATTGAGCATGTTTTTCTACGACGTGCCTCTGACTCGGTGTTCAAGTTTCTAACTTTCTTGTAACACTAGTACTCGCTCTGTAGACAGGGATCGGCTGGACACCATGCTGTAGGATCTACTAGTGGCAGCACGCCGCTACCTTTGCCGTGTGTCCTGTAGGTCTCACTCTCGTGGAGAGTTGTATCGCTACTCATCATTTTTTTATCGCTACTTGTTGCCTTTTTTCTTTCGTTTCGATATGCTTGTGCTAGTGCCTCAGCAATGCTTTTTTTCTTCTGTTTGACCCTTACTTGTTCGTGGATGTTGTATGAACGTGCTTGATTTATTTATAAAACAAGATGAAAGCTTGTTCAAAGAGATAATAAGGAAAAAATCCAAATCTAAAGTGAAGGGATGATCGAGAGTACTTGTAGAAAAATATGTAAATCCATCAAATATGTAAATCCAGATGGATGATTACAATACACATTACATGACAACGAAGATCGTGGCTTACACAAACTGGTCGATCCTTATTCAAGTGGAGGAGCAAATCCGTAGCACCGATAACGACCTGAAATAAACAAGCTGGCTAGACTAGGGCACACACACATAGGCAAATAAAGCATATATAAATCTCAAACCCTTGCTTACTTAAGAAGCTCACTAATTAATGCAGGCAGCGACGTACGTGTACGTAGTGGCGATCAGGCGGCGGCGACCTGTAGGAACTCGGCGTCCTTCTCGAGGTTGTGCATGGGCTCCGGCTGCAGCGCCAGCTCCACGTCGATGCCCCCGCTGCCGCCGCCGCGGCTCGGGTACAGGTACACCATCCCGTCGAACTTGTTGTTCCCGCCGCTGCGGACGCGCTCCGGCCTGCCGAACCCGAAGTCCACGTCGTAGACGCGGAAGCGCGGCGAGCTGCCCACGGCGACGCAGTTGGGCCCGGCGTCGCTGTAGTGGAACAGCTTCGGCGCCGCCTCGTACTCGTCCAGCCTCCGCGTCACGGCGGCCGCGTCGTGCTCGTCGATGGCCTTCTGCAGCATCCCCGCCGCCAGCTCCGGCGGCCCGCCCAGGAGCATCCCCGCTGGCACGCCGGTGAACACCGCCTGGATGAGGTTGCCGAAGTAGGCCGCGGGCACCGGCGGGTCGAGGCGGGCGCGGCAGTCCGCGAACACGGCGAAGACGGTGATGTCGGCGGGGCCCAGCCCGCGCGCGCGGGAGACGGCCCGCCAGATGTGGGCGCCCAGGGACTGGAAGGAGGAGAAGGGCTTGGCGCCCGGTGGTAGCACGGCGTTGGCGGCGGCCTTGATGCGGGCCACCGTTTCCTCCGGGAAGGAGAAGACGCGGGCCACGAGCGGCTTCTTGGGCCCGTTGGGGTCCGTTGCCTCGTGGGCCTCGGCGGAGGCTGGCAGGGTGAGGCCGACGCGGACGGAGCGCGCCATGGAGCGGTTGTGGACCGGGAGCACCGAGGGGGCGGCGGCGCCGCGGCTGAGCTCGGCCCAGGAGGTCATGAAGTGCCACGTGGCGGTGCCGTCCAGCACGGCGTGGTTGAAGGCGCAGCCCACGGCGAGGCCGTCCTTGAGCTTGGTGAACTGCAATGCAGCTCCATCGTATATTACTATGCGTAAACATTACTTTTAATCTACGGAAATGTAATTTGAATGAAGATAACAGGTAAATTTGAACCGTAAAATAAAGTCAGTAGCTTCTATAGCTAGCTTTAGCAGCGTACGGGCAATGTCCTATGAATCAGTTATTAAGTACTTCCTCTCTTTTAAAATATAAAATGTTTTAGCTTTGTAAAGCAAATGTATCTAGACTATTTTTAGTATATATAGATTAACTCAGTTTTAAAGTGAATTTAAATACTAAAAAAGTCGAGACATATTTTCTTCATAAACCTAAAACATCTTATATTTTAAAACGGAGAGAGTAATATTGTTGGGCTGCTGCTAGCACTACACTTGCAATGTACTACCTCCGTTTGGGATTATAAGTCCCGCGCGGATAACTAGGTTGCCAATTTAAACAAGATAATATAAATATTATAACATAAAAATTATATCATTAGATACTTTAGAGGTTATATTTTTTAATGGTATAATTTTTATGGAGTATAAGTTATATTTTATTGGTCAAATAAACAATCTAGATATGCGCGTAGGACCTATAATTCCGAAGAGAGGGAGTACGCAGGTTGGTAATTTTTTTTTCATATTTATTGCACCTGCACATGTATCCGTGTCAGAATGTACTCGTGTACCCGCAAAAAAAAAGAATGTACTCATGTAGGTCCTACACTTGCGATGCACAACTGGTAAATGCGTCGGTGCACAATGTCACGACTGGAGCAGTAGATTTGCAGCTTGTAGGTGTGATTTTTAATCAGGAGTATATATACGGCTATGCCCCAGCTAATTATGCCAGCAGTGGAGTACCCCACATTGAAGCTACGTGTCGGTGAGACATGGGTGGCGACAATACCATTCGTTCGAAGTAGCAAATGTTTGTCTTTCATATGCGTGCTTGTAAATTCAAAGTTTATACGTAGTAGTAAATGATTTTATTTGTTTGAAAAGGTGTATTCTTACTGAGACATATGCATACATCACACATACCTGCACGGCGAGCAGCGGGCGGTGAAGCCCCTCGAGGTTCATGACGCCGGTGTAGGGTATCAGCTGCTGCATCAGCTTCTCCGCCTCCTCGCCGCAGGCCTCGCCGGCGAGCTCGTCAACAGAGACGCCCTCCGCGGCAGCCTCGACGACCTCCGCGCCTTCCTCCCCGTCCACGTACAGCGCGCCGCCGTCGCCCTTCTCCTGGCGGATCCGGCCGGCCAGCGGGTAGAAGTACGCGAGCGCGTCCCCGAGCGCGTCGGCCATGCGCGCGGTGACGTCCTGGAAGTCGCCGGCGCCGGGCGCGAGGTGGTACAGGAGCAGCTTCTGGTTGTAGTAGAAGGTGATGTAGGGTAGGTCGAAGGTGGCCAGGGTCACCTTGGTCTTGGCCGGCGCCACCGTGCGAGTGCCGGTGACCGTCACGGCCATGGCGGCTTTCCCGTTCTCCACGGCCATTGCGGTTTGATGATTAGCTTATTTGGATTGTGAGCTGCGAGTGTCACTGGGGTGTGTGGAGTGGAGGAGCGAGCTAGGTGAGTGATATAAAGGAGGGAGAGGTGGAGGTGGGGGCATTAATGGAGGAGGCAGATCGAGCAGGCCTTGAATGTGTCATGCTCTCAGCTTGATGGGGAAAGGAGGACGAAGACGATGGCCGTTGGGAGAGGGAGGTGGAACATTTATGGCGGCCTTGATGCGCCTAGCTAATTAAGCGACCGAGCGCGCCACCGCGTTCCAAGCCACCCGGAACCGTGCACACACCAGCTCACAGCTCATCCACCATTTTGACATGAAATTTTACATTGACACCATTTCGTCATTGAGATGCGAGGCATTGCAGCTCAGAAATATATTAAAAAATAGACTGTCTCTATTTCGCTTAGAGGACTCCCCTAACAAAAATATCAAAGGGACTTTTGAAATTCTAATACTTACAGAATATATGTGTTGTTTATTGGTAAGATTTCAAATGATTGTCCATACTCCCTCCGTTAGGGACTATAAGGCCTATGAGCTTTTTTAAAATGTTAGGAATTACAAGTCCTTTCTTATTTATTTTTATTTCTTCTCCAATGCATGGTCTTTTTTTTTTCTTTTCTCTTATATATGTACAACTATTGGTGCATGTAGTAATCAAAAGGGTAAGTTATTGATTTTCTTAATCCTATCAAAATGGCCCATAGGCCTTATAATCCCTAACAGAGGGAGTATGTATTAACATGCTAACTACATATGCATTCAGGTAGTAACACATATGTCTTTAAATGTGGATAAAGTTGATTATGGTATACTCCATAAGTATGGATGACTTCTCAATGAATCAGCAAGAGAGGTTGCTTAAGCTGAACCGCATGGAGTATAAATATGTGTCTGCTCCGGCCGGTACAGCCCCATCCCCAAACTCAATCAATTTTTTTTAAATGGATGCTTAACATTATAGTCGGTCTCTTTATAATAAGACGCACACAGGCGACAACCATCCACTATTACACAAAAGGTAAACCAACTAGACGAGAAATACACAATTGCCTGTTTAAACAAAACGCCTAGGAAGATGGAAGCGCAATCCTTAGATAACGTTGTTATCCATGTTGAAAAAAATATCACTCACCATATCCTCAAAACGTGTACAACCCTCCGTAAATAGGTCTCGAAACTTTACACGTTATAGAGAGAATCATAAAAAGAGAGTAGCCGTGCTCTGGTAGATAACCTGCAATTATTAGAAGACATCTTATCATTAAATATTTTGTCATTTCTACATAGTTAAATCCAAAAAATTGGCAATTGCTCCCATCCTAAACAGAATTTTGTATCTATCAGTAATTCCATGTCGCCAATTACCAAATACATTGGCAACATAATTGGGAGGAGATAATCCAAATGCTGCTTGGATGATTGATAATATAGAACGAGCGAAATTATATTAACTAAATGTTTAATTATCTCATCTTGATGACAAGAAGCACATTGCGTACTTCCTTGCCAATTTCGTTTTACCATATTGTCTTTTGTAAGAATAATTCCTCTTGCCAATTTCGTTTTACCATATTGTATTTTGTGAGAATAATTCTTCTACGTAAGTACCATGCGAATACTTTCGTCTTTAAATAAATTTTCATCTTCCAGATTTTTTTATTATCATCAACTAGAATATCTGGTTCAATCAGCGTCCTATACATGAAATCTACCGAGAATTTATCACTCTCCAGTAAATTCTAACTGAACACATCAAAACCTTTAGACAATAGGATTGAAATACGAACACGGGGATTAATCGAAATACAAGATCTAACAAAAGAGGATTAGCTACTATAAAAATACCTAGCATCCAACGATTGAAAATACGAACAGCTAAACCCTAATAACACACGATCTAGCATCCAACGATGGGAATGAGGGAAGACAAGGGAAGGAGAGAAAACACTAGTTACCTCCGACCATGGGTCGATGATGCTAGTGTTGTAGGGGTTCTCCAGCCTGATGTAATCCTCCTCCTCGTAGGGGTCACAGCCAAGTGGGATCTGCCAGAGACCAGCGAAGGGCCTCCTTGCCGGCGGATATGGGGGAAGCGGGAATAGGGGTCAGGACAGGGATGGCGGCTTCCTTCGATGTCTCGACGGGGGCCTGTACGGTGACGGGTGATGCGTGCACCCAGCGTTGTCGTGGGACACTTCGTTGGAACCCCAAGAGCAAGGTGTGATGAGCACAACAACAAGTTTCCCTCAGTAGAGACCGAGGTTATCGAACCAAAAGGAGGAAGGAAACGTCACACAGGTGTTGCAAACAACGTGGAGACCTGCACAACACAAAGTCAAGACTTTGTCCCAACGAATCAGTGAGGTTGTCAAGCTCACCGGTTTGCTGTAACAAAGGATTAACTATATGGTGTGGAAGGTAATGGTGATTTGTAGCAAGTAACCGTGAAAGATGTATCTATGGTAAAGATTAGACCGGGGTCCATAGTTCACTAGAGGTGCTCTCCTTAAATAAACAACATGGCATGAAGGGTAAACAAATTACAGCACGACAATTGACAGGAACTGAGCAAGGCATAACAATGCAATACTAGTCAGAAAGATCCTATGAGATTCGATTGGGCAATACAACAATATACATAGACCGCCATCCAACTGCATCTATGACTAGAAGTACACCTTCAGGTTATCATCGGAACCCCCTCCAGTATTAAGTTATAAGCAACAAACAACTGCTTTAAGCAAAGTGTGTAAGGTAAACAATCCACTTGTTCCATGAACAAGAGACCGTTGTTTTTTCCCTAGTAGCAATAGCACATCTACAACCGAAGAGATTTCTGTCACTTCCCTTGGAAACTAGAGGCATGAACCCACTATCGAGCATAAATACCCCCTCTTGGAGTCACTAGCAACTACTTGGCCAAGATAGCTACTAATAATGGAGAGCATGCAAGATCACAAATAACACAGACATGATAGAATCATAAAGACAAAACCATTAACCAAACTGACATAATAATCTCAATATTCATCGGATCCCCGCAAACACAATATGCATGATTACAAATAGATTAGATCTTGATCATGAACGGAGCTCACAAGATCTATACATGAAAGCATAAGGAGGAGATACAACCATCTAGCTACTACATGGACCCATAGTCAAAGGTGGAACTACTGACGCATCATATCGGAGAGAAGGCCTCCGGGATGATCTCCCCTCCGGCAGGGTGCCGGGAAGAACTTCAGACCCCCCCAATCTAGGGACAACGGTGGCGGCGGATACAGAAGGTTTCGTGGAGTTTTGATTGGGTACTTAGGGTTTCTTCATCGGGGGATTCTTATAGGCGAATAGGCGAGGCCGGGAGGCGACCAGGGGGGCCACACCCTGCCCAGGCGCGAGCCCACCCCTGGCGCGCCTAGGAGGGTTTGGCTGCCCTGGTTCGTGTCTCCGTCTCGTCTTCTAGATTCGTGTCCCTCACGGTAAAATGTTAACTTTGGCTTTTGTCCCGTCCAATTCCGATAATATTGATTTTCTGCCTTTCTGGAACCAAAAACAGAAGAAAACGGGCAACTGGCACTATGGCAACTTGTTAATAGGTTAGTTCCAGAAAAGATATAAAAACACCTCAAAGTATAGACAAAGCAAAGCAAAGTAGATACTAAACAAGCATGGAGCATCAAAAATTATAGATACGTTTCCGACGTATCAATGGGGGCCTCCTCGCCGGCGGTCTTGGAGGCAACGATGGCCACCACGCCGTTCTTCTCCATCGTCGGTGTAGTTGGGTTTTTCTTGGCGGTTTGTAGAAGGTGATGCGACAGTGGAGACGGTTGCGTGAGTGAGAGAGTGAGTGATGCGTGAGAGTGAGGATGCCTCTATAAAGATGAAGTGAAGGAGCGTTTCGTTGCACCACTGTGCACTGTGTAACCACGTACACTACTGCATCGTGCACGGCCACACGCGCCCGCTACCGTCCTATGCACCGGGACACGCATACCGTGCGTCATGTTTTTCCCTCGTGTCTAACCCTGGCAACTTAGTTACGCTCAGTTATACCCTTGAGTGTAACACTGGCAGTTTGATTGTATTCGGTTTTGCCCTCCAGTACTAACACTACCGTGTGCAATATACACAGTTTTACCCTCTGGTGGCTGGTCAATAGAGAGTCAACGAATGGGTTTTAGCTAGCTAATTGAGTCATTTTATGCACAACAAATTCAAAAAGATCAAAACATAGTGACATCTATCCAGGGAGTCTTATTATGTGACCCGCCACCATAAGAAATGTATCGAAATCAAGTTTTTACCTAAATCACCACTTCTCAAATCACCTACTATCTATGAAGGTTCATGGCTTTCTACTCAAGCCTCTTTCCAAAACATCCCTCCCCAAAACATAGTTTGTCTTAATGAGGCAATAATTGTCAAACTGATGCATATTTGAATTGCAAATAGTTTGATGTATGACAAGATGTATTTTATTGTATAAAAGATGCATTTTCCATTTTAAAAATCTCTTTCTATTTTTTAATTGAATACCTTTGTTAGTTTTTCTTTTGTTTTTTAAGTTCTACTCAGTTTTCCCCTCTATCTTAGTCACAAACTCTCACACATGTTCTTATCTTGGTTGCTATGCTCTGATTGGTAGAGATAGTTATCACGCGCATCGTGCCCACCAACCGTTGATCCTCTGTGATCTAGCGGATAGGATAACCCTTATATCTGTCGGGGGACACCCCTCTATCCATGCAAAATAACGAGTTTTCCACCAGTACTTTAACTCCATAAACAAATAATTTTGAATATAATTTGAAGGAAAAGTGTTCAAAGGTGTATAATTTTCATATGTGCAAGTTTATGCATTACATTCCACTCTATGAAAATGACAATCTCTCAGGATTTTCTTAGCAAAACATTATCACGTATTAAGTGTGATTTCAAAGAGTTCAAAGGTGTATAATTTTCGTATATTCAAGTTTATGCATTACATTACACTCTATGAAAATGATAATCTCTCAAGATTTTCTTAGCACAACATTATAACGTATTAAGTGCAATTTCAAAGAGTTCAAAGGTGTATAATTTTCGTATATGCAAGTTTATGCATTACATTCTACTCTATGAAAATGGGGAGAAAATGATAATCTCTCAAAATTTTGTTAGCATATCATTATCTCGTATTAAGTGCGATTTCACAGTGTTCAAAGGTTTATAATTTTCGTATACGCAAGTTTATGCATTATATTTCACTCCATGAAAATGATAAATGATCAAGATTTTATTAGCACAACATTATCATGTCCTAAGTGCGATTTCAAAGAGTTCAAAGGTGTATAATTTGCGTCTATGCAAGTTTATGCATTACATTTAACTATCACTTGTTTGGATGTTGGAAAATAGCCTTGGAATTGGAATTCTGGAATTAGTAGACCTAATTCAACCGCTTGGAAGGGCCTGGAAATCGAAGAGTGGAAAGAGGGACCGATTCCGAGCGGCCCCCTCGCGAGCGTGCGCCCCGTGCTGGTAGTTTCCGAGCCTGTCCGCTCGGAAAGAGCGTGGAAAGAGGCCCCACAAGAGTAGCCTCCCTCGACCTTCTTCCTCACCAGGAGCTCCTCGCTCCCGACCTAGCAGACGCGCCGCCCCTCCTCCCGCCGGTGAGCTCCTCGCCCTCCCCTTCCTCGCTGGTGAGCTCTCCCTTCCTCCCTCCCCTTCTTGGAACGGCTGGGCGCGCCCCCTCCCCGCGAACCCTAACCCCATGGCTGTGGCAAGCTAGCTGCCCTATAGCCGGCAGGAGGTCGAGCCGCAGTAGGTCGCTGGAGGTGCGCCCTCCCTCTCCCTTCTTCTCCAATGGTTGTTGCTGTCAAATCTCAAAAAAAATTCAATTCCATGTTACATACATCCAAACATGATTTGGAATTGGGTAATATCCTTTGATTCCAACAGAAAATTTCTTGCACACCCAAACGGCAGAATTGGAAATAGAGGTCATTTCCTTTCCATCTTAGATTTGGAATCTTCAGGACAATTCAATTCCAAGCTTATTTTCCAACATCCAAACACAACGTATATGAAAATGATAATATCTCAAGATTTTGTTAGCACGTCATTATCACGTATTAAGTGCAATTTCAGTGTTCAAAGGTGTATAGTTTTCGTATATCCAAGTTTATGCATAACATATGAAAATGATAAACTCTCAAGATTTTCTTAGCACATCATTATCATGTCCTAAGTGCGATTTCACAATGTTCGAAGGTGTATAATTTTCATATGTTCACGATGCATAAAGACTTTAGTTTAGGGATCACTTTTCATGCTCTAAAAATGGTAAACTCTCAAGATTTTCTTAGGACAACATTATCATGTCCAAATTGTAATTTGAAAATGTTCAAGAGTTGTGTCAATAATAAACACTCTTTTACATTAAGAGATGTATAATTTATTAAATTTGAAAGTGTTCAAGAGTTGTGTCAATAATAAACACTCTTTTACATTAAGAGATGTATAATTTATTAAATTTTAAAGTGTTCAAGAGTTGTGTCATTTTCTTATTTCTTATACATCCATCTCCTAAATCTCAAAGTTTTACTTTTACCTCATAGATTCACTTGATTGCATCCGAGACATTAACTCGATAAGCCAAATAAATCATTGGAACGGCTCGCCGATCGCATTCTCCACAGCAAGCGCATGCCCAATTGAGCTTCCGAGTTGCGCCAATTGATTATCCACAGCAAGCACCCCTGTCTAATAAGAACATTTTGGTGTTGTCATACTTCATATAGGTCAACTGGACGGAACCATACTGCGGCCAGGACGAACGGGAGGCCAAAGTGAATCTAGACAAAGATCCACCATCGCTAGAGAAGAAGAAGAAGAAGAATAAGAAGAAAGGGGAGGCAATGGCACGGGAGCGGGCACGGGGCTGGCTCGGGGTCCCATCTTGCAATGCCAACCTGGGTAAGCTATGGGTCCAATGCTCACGTGGATAAGATGTGGGTCCGGCTCTCACGTGGATAAGCTGTGGGTCCCATGCCGATCGGGATAAGTAGAGAGAGGTGTACACTATGGGAACCGAGTGAACGCAGCCCCACTTGTCAACATGTAATAACAAGGGTCCACTATGGGACCCGACAGAACGCGGCCCCACTTGTAAGCACGTAATGGCAAGGGTCCACTACGGAACTTGACTGAATGCGGCCCCACTTGTCAGCATGTAACGTCAAGGCTGACGAACAACGAGTTTCAGACCGTGTGAGAGTTTTGTAGAAGGAGATTGTCAAAAGTGAGGAAAAGTTAAGCGGCTGGGCAAAACTGAGTACAACTAAGGAACCAAGGGCATGAAAATAGAAATCCCTTGTTGTTATTGACCCTATTTCCTTTATATGCATTACTCAAATTGATTGCAATGAACCTTGACCATCTTGTCTTTAGGTCCTCATCATCAATGGTGCATGGATAGAGAGGAAAGAGACCGAGTCAGCAAGCGCTCCAATGTTAGTGATGATGGGGAAAGTGGCAGCTGTAAAGTTATCTTGGATGACACTCACAATGCGAGTGAGAAATAGGATGGCAGCGACATTTAGACAGAGGATAACCATGGAAGTGAGGATACGGTTGAGAGTGAAAGTGAGAAAGAGGATGACCATGTAAGTGAGGAGGCGGCTAAGAGTGAATGTGAGAAACAGGATGTCGACGACTTTGAGGAGTTGGTTCTACTTGAAGTTGTTCCAAAACATCGTGCTCCTTATCATAAGAATTTGTCTTCGCATGTTCATGATTGTCCCACTGATCCTCATGGCGTGCCCATGCCTGATGTCCTAGTACTTGAGAAAAGAAGTCCAAGACACACCAGAGGCTACAAAGTGCATGTAAGACCCCACCTTTATAAAGGTAAAGGTCCCTGTGATTGCAATGCTAGTCCCTGGATCAATGCTAGCATCCACAGTTTAAGATGAAGTACACAGAAACAAAGGACATTATTACATCGTCATTCCAGAGATAACATAGTCTTTTACAACTCCATAGCCATAGTCTAGTACAAGAGTTCAACATAATAAAATAAAGTCTTCATCTTCATGTGCCACAGGCAAGCATGTTAAGTGTAGACTCATAGCCCTAATCCTCATTAGAGTAACCTGCAACATCACAAGTTATAGCCATAGTAGGTCAATACATTAGAATAGTATTGGCAAGTGATACCTTAGTAGAATAATAGTTTCTAGCTTCTACATGAATTTGTCTAAGTGTAGCTTAGGCTTGCTTTGCTCAAAATAGGTTTTACCTATCAGTTGAAAACACTAAGTTTTTGTTTGACAAAAACTCCCAAGGAACCACCAATAGACATTGGTGAACCTTTACCCTTGTTCAACCACAAGTTTTAACTTAGAAATTGGGATGAGGAGATTCTTGATAGCTTCCATGTCTTGATGCTCAAATTGTCCATTGCCGGGGACACGACTAAGTACTTAGATTCTTCCTTCTCGAGAGGTGGTGCACTTTCCCCACAAGACTCGACATGCATCGATACAAGACCTTTTAGAAGCCTTCCCTTAGACCAAAATGGACGCGCTCCAAACCTATCACCCCCTACCACCAACTGTCCATTTGGCTAAGTTATTGCAACCTATATGATCCAGGCAGAGCCCATATTGCCATGTGGCTTCACTAGAAGCTTCTTAACATTTGGCATCTCAAATCCCTTTGTTCCTGGGTGGCTTTCCACAAGTGTGATACACAAGGTAGACTATATATATGGGCCTTCTGTAACCACTCAACATAACCCAAACATACCATTCCACCTAGGTGATTCATTCACTTAGTTTTTTTTATTAAGCAAAAACACAAGTCAAAGACTTAGCAATAAATTTCCATAGCATGTATATAATCCACCCTTGTTTGCTACTAGCTAGGATAAGCATGGCAATATAGCAAGTATCTTAACTTAGAGAAAATTCTAACAAGTCTACAACTACTAGGATTCCCAAGCATAGCATATAGATACTTAGCAAAAACATCATGCAAGCCCTATACAAAATACCACTAATGCATAGTCAAAATATTGGGACAAAAATATGAAGCACCACTTTCCTTGGTAGTTGGGGGAGTAGCAAGAATCCTCACAATCACAATCACCACTAGCACCAAAATCTACACATAAAATGATAGCACCAAATTCATATTTCAAATAATCAAGCAAAAATATATGAATGCATGCAAATGCCATGTGATGATTTTTCTAAACTAAACAAGACAAGTAAAACAGTACTAAATCACTAAATAAACAATTAAACACTAAATAAACTTAATTTGGCTTTTAAAACATTTCCCAAATAATTTTTATACACAAAATAGGCCTACAAATGTCCCTGCATATAATTCTATTTTAACAGAAGCAAATCACAAAACCAAGCCTACAGATGTGTAGTATTTATTTTTGTGATTCCAATGGTATATTATTTGTATTTTTTGGATAAACAGAACCAGAGTTATGAATTTTACAAGTTTAAAAAACTAATAGATTCAAAATCAGATTTTAAAACAAAACTCTAGACACGTGGACACATCTGATAGGCCCGTACCGGTTCGGTTGGATCGATCATCTAGAGCCGTTGGATTTAAGTGACAGCACACGGGCCACATCTAACCATACCCCTTCGTTAAGTGATCTAATCTGACGCGCTGGATCTAGATCTAACGGCCCACGACGGCTTGGCCAAGAACTGGTGGCGCGCGAGGTTTCAGCGGCGGCGGCGCTACTGGCTGTGATGGTCCAGCGAATTCAGAGGGGGCTGGGGGTTGCAGTTGGTCTTACCAGCGTCGCATAGCTGCGAGGAAGCTCAACGTGGTCGCGGTTGGGGCGGGGGCGTGCTGTAGCGGTGGCTAGCGCTTGTCGGAGTTGCGGGCGGCGTCGGGTTCGTGCGGACGGCAACGTTGACGACGTTCTGGATCGCCCTAGCACAAACCAGGAGCATCAGTAGCTGCACAAGGACATGGCGAACCTAGTCGTATGCAAGAGGGGTCAAGAGGCGCTCGATAATTACCGTGATTGCTCGACAGAGTTGAGCGGCGGCTCGGTCGTTTGTGGGGGTGGACGGGGACGGCGACCTGGGTCACGAGCAGGCAAACTAGAGGCATCAGAAGATGCACAAGGACACGAGGGTCGCGCTCGTTTGAACCAGAAGAAAGGGGGCGGTCGGAGCTCACCGTAATCACACGTCGGAGTTCATCGGGAAGCGGCGGTGCGATTCGAAATACTAGCAGCTTGGTGGCGGAGCGAGTGTGCTGTGTGGGGGGAAATGGCCGTGGGGTGTAGGGGCTTAAGTATGTAGCAGCGCGACAGGAAATGCTTGTAGATTCAAGGCTAATTACGATGCGCCATTATCGGCAGCAACGGCAGCGACGACGTGGTCCGGGGCGAGATTTGGGGAAGAAAGGCTGAGGTGGCGGTGGGGTCTGCGGGTCAGCGACTATGGGTAGGGTTGCGCGCGTGAGAGAGTGAGCAGAGGGAAAATGGCCCGGGTGGCTTAGTAGGTTGGATCCAGTGCTGGGCCAGATTGGCAGCGCTGGCCTTTTCTGTTTTCTTTACTCCTTTTCTATTTCTATTTTGATTTTCAGAAACCAATTTCAAATGATTTTCAAACAAGTTTAAATTCAAACCACTTCTGGATTTTTGTAAAGTGATCCATGCTCATATTTATGTATAAATCATTTCTATTTGCTCACCAATACTTTGGCCCATTGAAAATAAAATAAAACCATGCCTTATTTAAATATTTATAATAGGCATATAAATGGTTTTTAAATTTATATTCTTGTTTTGAAAATTTTGATCAAGCTTTGAAATCATCTATTAAACTTTTCTGGTTGAATCAAAGTATTCTCATATTTGAGAGTAGAAATAAAGCCATTGTCTTGCTTACATGAAATAATAGGCAAAACAAATGGTTTCTGATTTGAAACCTTGTTTGAAAATAAGCCAAATGCATGAGGATGCATGAATGATATGAAAACTTTATAAACCATGATTTTTGGGATGTTACAAATTTAACCCCCTTAAGGTGAATCTCGCCCTCGAGATTTGGATTGGCTAGCAAATAGGTGAGGGTGGTCTTTCCAAAGATCATCTTCTCTTTCCCAAGTTGCTTCTTCTTCGGAATGGTGGTTCCACTGAACTTTGCAGAATTTGATAGTCTTAGTCCGAGTAACTCTTTCTGCAGTCTCAAGAATTTTGATAGGTTTCTCTTCATAAATGAGATCACTTTCCAACTAGACCTCTTCCAAAGGTATATTATCCTTCAAAGAAGTCTCTTTCGTCTCCGGATGGCATTTCTTTAGATGACTTACATGAAACACATTCTGAACGGAAGACAGTGATTCAGGCAATTCAATCTCATATGCCACTTCTCCCTTACAACTCAGAATCTTGAATGGTCCAACATACCTTGGTGCCAATTTTCCTTTGACTCCAAATCTCTTCACTCCATGAAGTGGTGACACTCTAAGATAGGCTCTATCACCCACCTCATAGGTGACTTCCCTACGCTTTGGATCTGCGTAGCTCTTTTGTCGGGACTGTGCTATCTTCAATCTGTCCTTTACCAACTTAACTTTCTCTTCAGCTTCTTTGATTAGTTCTAGCCCGAACAAGTTTCTTTCTCCAACACCATTCCATAGCAATGGTGTAGTACACTTTCTCCCACAGAGAAATTCAAACGGTGCCATCTCAATACTGGCTTGATAGCTGTTGTTGTAAGAGAATTCTACATAAGACAGACTTTCATCCCAACTAGCACAATAATCTAGGGCACATGCCCTCAACATATCCTCTAAAATCTGATTGGTCCTTTCTGTCTGTCCATCAGTCTGGGGATGAAAAGCAGTGCTGAATTCTAGTCTTGTTCCCAATGACTCATGCATTTGCCTCCAAAAATGTGAAGTAAACTGAGTTCCCCTATCATATACAATACTCTTGGGTACCCCGTGCAGACACACAATTCTATTCATATATATCTTGGCTAACTTAGCACGTGTATAGGTTGTCTTCACGGGTATGAAATGAGCCACTTTATTTAGGCGATCTACCACAACCCAAATAGAATCATATCCTGATCTAGTCCTTGCCAGTCTAGTGATGAAATCCATACCAATCTTATCCCACTTCCAATCAGGAATAGGTAGTGGTTGTAACAGTCCTGCTGGTTTCTGATGTTCCGCTTTCACTCTACTACATACATCACACAAAGCAATATGTTTGGCGATGTCCTTCTTGAGATTATTCCACCAAAATCTTTCCTTCACATCCATGTACATTTTGGTGTTACCCGGATGAATGTAATATGGTGAGTTGTGTGCTTCTTGTAAAATTAGTTTCTGAAGCTCCGGATCTTGCAGAATGCAGATACGTTTTCCATACCATAAAGTACCCTGTTCGTCTTCATGGAATCCTTTGGATTTCCCTTTGCTAATTTTCCCCTTAATCTCATCAATTTCCTTGTCCATCTTTTGGGCTTCCTTGATCTTGTCCAACAATGTGGGTTAAACATCTAGTGACATGAGATGTCCTTCAGGCACTATCTCCAATCTGAGATCTTTGAATTGGGCACACAGATCATCTGGCAATTCTCCCTTAGTAAGGCCATTCACATAAACCTTACGGATTAATGCATCCGCTACAACAGTTGCTTTACCGAGGTGGTATTGCAAACTCAAGTCATAGTTCTTGATGAGTTCTAACCATCTTCTTTGTCTCATGTTGATTTATTTTTTAGTTAATATATACTTCAAACTTTTGTGATCTGTGAACACTTCACATCGCTTTCCCAAAATATAATGTCTCCATGTTTTGAGTGCATGGAAAACAGAGGCTAACTCCAAATCATGAGTAGGATAATTCACTTCATGAATTTTGATTTGTCTCGAGGAATAAGCCACGAATTTCCCTTCTTGCATCAAAACTGCACCTAATCCTTGGTGAGATGCATCACAATATACTTGGAAATCCTTCTCCAAATCTGGCAGACATAAGACTGGTGCTGTCACTAGTCTCTTCTTCAACTCTTGGAAACTGAGTTCACATCCTTCAGTCCAATCAAATTTCTTGTCTTTCTTAAGTAACTCTGTCATTGGCTTAGCTACCTTTGAGAAATTCTAAATGAACCTTCTATAGTATCCTGCCAAGCCAAGGAAACTACGCACTTCCTTCACTGACTTAGGAGATTCCCACTCAGTTACAGCTGGCACTTTTGCGGGATCAACTGCTACACCATCTCCTGACACAACATGTCCGAGAAATCCGACTTCATTCAGCCAGAATTCACACTTGCTGAATTTGGCATATAGCTTATGCTCCCTAAGCTTCTCAAGTATAAATTGCAAATGTTCTTCATGATCTTCATTGCTCTTGGAGTAGATCAAAATGTCATCGATGAAAATGACAACAAACTTGTCAAGAAATTCCATGAACACCTTGTTCATCATATTCATGAAGTAGGCTGGTGCATTTGTCAAACCAAATGGCATCACGGTGTACTCATACAATCCATACCTAGTGGTGAAAGCAGTCTTAGGTATGTCTTGTTCCCTTATCTTTAGCTGAAAGTAACCTGATTGAAGATCAATCTTTGAGAACACACGGGCTCCTTCTAACTGATCAAACAAATCATTGATTCTTGGCAAAGGGTATTTATTCTTGATAGTTACTTCATTGAGTGAACGGTAATCTATGCATAACCTTTGACTTCTATCTTTCTTTTCAACAAACAAAACTGGTGCACCCCAAGATGAAGAACTTGGTTGAATAAATCCTTTCTGCAACTGTTCCCCAAGCTGTTTCTTGAGTTCTTTCAACTCATCAACTGACATCTTGTAGGGTCTCTTTGCGATTAGTCCTGATCCTGGCAGCAAGTCAATCAGAAACTCAACATCCCTATCTGGTGGCATTCCAGGCAATTCCTCCGGAAACACATCCGGATACTCTCTCACAATTAGCACACTGTCTATGCTAACCCCCTTAAGAGAATTTAGCTTACTCCCTTTTGATTAAAAGTTAGACTTGAATACAATCCTTCTATTATCCGGGGTTGTGAGTGTGACAGTACGGTTGGCACAATCTAGTACTCCTTCATACTTGGTCATCCAATCCATTCCCAAAATAACATCCAATCCTTGGGAATCTAGGATTATCAGACTAACTGGAAACTTATGCTTTCCAAATTCTATTACTAGATCACGACATCCAAGACTTACTATCATATCTCCACCGAGAGAACTTACTTTTATAGGACACCCAATATTTTCAGTTGGAAATCCATTTTTATCAACAAATGCTCTTGATATGAATGAATGCGATGCGCCAGTATCAAAAAGAACAAGTGCTGGAATAGAATTGAGCTTGAACTTACCAGCCACGACATTATACTCTTCATATATTTCTTCCACATTGATGTGGTTTACTTGTCCCTTTTGGAAGGGAATGGGCTTGTTGGCACCTTCGAATTTCTTTTCTGGGCACTCATTAGCATAGTGTCCCATCTTCTTACACTTGAAGCATTCAACCTGACTGAGATCTTTCTTTACAGGATGACTTCCACTTCCACTTCCACCTCCACTGTGGTGGCTCTTGTGTCCACTCTTGTGGTTCTTATACTTGTCATTATCATGACTGCGATGGTGCTTGTTGTCATGATGACGGTTGTGGTTGTGGTGGTTGTTGTACTTTCCATGTTTGTGGGATCCAGAACTCCCACTATCATCATGATGGGAACGCTTGTGAGACGATCCTGAGCTGTGCTTATCAAAGCTATGCTTCCTCTTTCTGCTCTCAACCTGTTTCATCTTGTTTTCCAAGATGGTATCCTTGTCACACAGTGATTGGTAGGTTGGAACATAGGCAACAGACAACTGCAGGTTCAACTCATCATTAAGTCCTTCGAGGAATTTCTCCTTCCTCTTTGCATCTGTATCAACTTCATCCGGTGCATAGCGCACCAGATTGTTGAATTCCTCAATGTACTCAACCACACTGCGGTGACGCTGCTTCAGATTGTGAAACTCCTTCTTCTTCAAATTCATCACTCCAGATGAGATGTGAGCTGTACAGAATCCATCCTCAAAGATAGCCCAAGTCACATCCTCAAGGGGAGTGGTGATATGAAAGTTATCCCACCATGTTGCTGCTGGCCCTTCAAGCAGATGTGCTGCGAATCTGACCTTTTCCTCATCGGTGCAGCCAACAGTCACTAAGTCCTTGTTCACTGAACGTAACCAGTCATTGGCAATCATTGGATCAGTGGTTCCCGAGAACTTTGCAGGCCTTCTGGTGAGCATGTCAAATCCCGGAGGATTATTATGATTGTTATTGTTGTTGTTGTTGTTGTTGTTGTTATTCTGATTTTGTTTCTGCATGAACTGCTTCATCATTTGCATCAGTTTAGCTTGTGCTGTCATCAACTGCTGCATCTCGGGAGTGACATTGTTGTTGTTGTTGTTGTTGTTGTTGTTGTTGTTGTTGTTGTTGTTGTTGTTGTTGTTGTTGTTGTTGTTGTTGTTGTTGTTGTTGTTGTTGTTGTTGTTGTTGTTGTTGTTGTTGTTGTTGTTGTTGTTGTTGTTGTTGTTGTTGTTGTTGTTGTTGTTGTTGTTGTTGTTGTTGTTGTTGTTGTTGCTGTTGCTGTTGCTGTTGCTGTTGCTGTTGCTGTTGCTGTTGCTGTTGCTGTTGCTGTTGCTGTTGTTGTTGTTGTTGTTGTTGTTGTTGTTGTTGTTGGGGTTGGCACTACGAGGAGGAATCTGTGGTTTCAATAAGGATAAGAATAAGATACCCATAGATGCTTAACATGCACAATACATCACATAGAAACAATCCTAATAACCAAGCTCAAAATAACATAAGGTTTGAACGACATAACAACATGTTTTGAAAAAATGCAAACACACCATAGCAAGCCATCCACATGTTGGATGGTCATTGCTACTCAATAATCAAAGTATGGTAGATGAAAGATAGTCGAGTAGTCTACACTACTCCTCCGCATCGACCTACACATCAACAAGGGTAAGACCTGCATTCTCCATGGCGGTCTTGTACTCATCAACATTAGTGGTCAAGGCCTCAATCTTGGCCCTAAGAGCCCTCTTCTGTGAGCGAAGCCTCTCAATCACCCCCTGCTGGTGCTCATGCTCGAAGTCCTTGGCCTCTAACTCTTCCTTCATCTCCCTGATCTTCTTGTTCCTGTCTTGGACTCTTTTCTCCTGGCTCTTGAACTTCTTGTCCTGGCTTTCAAATTTGGCCTCCATCTCTTTGACGATCTCGTCTTGCTCCGCAAAGAGCTTTTCCTTCTCCCATAGCTGAACCTGGAGCTCGTCATTGCTAAGCATGACGTTGGTCCTATCAATATCAAGGTGTCTAATAAGACCCTCTAGGTCTTGAAGGTACAGACGAATCGGCTCCATCGTCTCTCTAGTAGCATCATCGTACTCTATAGCCTCACCCTCCTCGTTGCGTCTCCCGAACGGGTGAAAGTAGAGACCTCTAAGCTCGGTGGAGTGCCTCCCAGCTAGGCGTCCAAGTAACTCCTGCATGACTACATCTAAGCCTCTCTCCTTGTCATCATGCATCAGCGTGAAGGTGATAGCCTCCGTGGGTGGCTCTGCCTGGCGTCCCGGCTGTGTGACTCTGAAGCCCCATAGGTCCTTCCTCTCAAACTTGGTGAGCTAAAGTGTCGTGATGCTAGGAAGTGGAAGGTTGAGCACACTAGTGAGATCAATGAGACGAGTACCAAAACGAGTTCCCTTAAACTCCTCGGCAGTGCTGATAACTACATTAGGCATCTATTTTTATAAGATAGAGAAAAGTTAGAATCAACACAAATAGAGAAAATTCACAAGACAAAATATCACAAGCACATCTTTTAGCAAAAAACACACAAGTCATGGTATACACAAATCCATTACAAACACCAAAGGTTCAACATAACTTAGAAAATGTTTGGAAGTAAAAACGATAAGTGTGGTGGTCCAACTAAAGAAGTACGTTACAATTTTCATTCACTAGACAAAATAGCTATCAAGGCATCCTTAGTGGCTATCTGTCTATCTTGTTCACAAGACTACCATATTAAGTCTATGATGTCTCCCCTTAGTTGTTGGTTGGTAGTCTCTAATTCTTGGGTATGCTTATTTTCTTCTCTAAGGTCATTTTGAGTGTTGAGCATTCTGCACTTGAGTCTATCACCAAGCTCCTTGATGGCATTCCAAGCTGCATTTCTTGCAGAGTCAAAGAATGTTGTGTGCATTTCAGAGTTGGTGACCATGCAGAATCCCGACTCCTTGTGGTTGTCTTCCTTGTTTTTGTACAAGTGAAGTTGCACCCACCAATACTCTTCTCCTTCATCCATCATAGGGAATCCCTTGTACACAGCTGCACCATGTATCCCCATGTAACCATAAGGTTCTTGAGTGCCTTGGGAAATTCAGGCTCACACTCCAAAGTCATGGTCATGAGTGGTCCCTTCTTGATGGTTTTGTTGATGGAGTTCATCTACAAATAGAGATGAGAAAGAAGATTAGAAAAGTTTACGAGAAGAAAAAGACAAGTGTGGAAATTTTTCAAAGTGTTGAAATTTTTTCCTTAGTGGTTTCTTAGTCTAATCCAACCTAGGGTCATAATTCTACAGCCAACACAGTGCTCTGATACCATCTGTTAGACCCCACCTTTATAAAGGTAAAGGTCACTGTGATTGCAATGCTAGTCCCTGGATCAATGCTAGCATCCACAGTTTAAGATGAAGTACACAGAAACAAAGGTCATTATTACATCGTCATTCCAGAGATAACATAGTCTTTTACAACTCCATAGCCATAGGCTAGTACAAGAGTTCAACATAATAAAATAAAGTCTTCATCTTCATGTGCCACAGGAAAGCGTTGAGTGTAGACTCATAACCCTAATCCTCATCAGAGTAACCTACAACATCACAAGTTACAGCCACAGTGGGTCAATACATTGGAATAGTATTGGCAAGTGATACCTTAGTAGAATAATAGTTTCTAGCTTCTACATGAATTTGGCTAAGTGTAGCTTAGGCTTGCTTTGCTCAAAATAGGTTTTACCTATCAGTTGAAAACACTAAGTTTTTGTTTGACAAAAACTCCCAAGGAACCACCAATAGACATTGGTGAACCTTTACCCTTGTTCAATCACAAGTTTTAACTTAGAAATTGGGATGAGGAGATTCTTAATAGCTTCCATGTCTTGCTGCTCAAATTGTCCATTGCCGGGGACACGTCTAACTACTTAGATTCTTCCTTCTCGAGAGGTGGTGCACTTTCCCTACAAGACTCAACGTGCATCAAGACAAGACCTTTCAGAAGCCTTCCCTTAGACCAAAATGTACACGCTCCAAACCTATCACCCCCTACCACCAACTGTCCATTTGGCTAAGTTATTGCAACCTATATGATCCAGGTAGAGCCCATATTGCCATGTGGCTGCACTAGAAGCTTCTTAACATTTGGCATCTCAAATCCATTTGTTCCTGGGTGGCTTTCCACAAGTGTGATACACAAGGTAGACCATAGATATGGGCCTTGTGTAACCACTCAACATAACCCAAACATACCATTCCACCCAGGTGATTCATTCACTTAGTTGTTTTTATTAAGCAAAAACATAAGTCAAAGACTTAGCAATAAATTTCCATAGCATGTATATAATCCAACCTTGTTTGCTACTATCTAGGCTAAGCATGGCAATATAGCAAGCATCTTAACTTATAGAAAATTCTAACAAGTATACAACTACTAGGATTCCCAAGCATAGCATATAGATACTTAGCAAAAACATCATGCAAGCCCTATACAAAATACCACTAATGCATAGTCAAAATATTGGGACAAAAATATGAAGCACCACTTGCCTTGGTAGTTGGGGGAGTAGCAAGAATCCTCACAATCACAATCACCACTAGCACCAAAATCTACACATAAAATGATAGCACCAAATTCATATTTCAAATAATCAAGAAAAAATATATGAATGCATGCAAATTCCATGTGATGATTTTTCTAAACTAAACAAGACAAGTAAAACAGTACTAAATCACTAAATAAACAATTAAACACTAAATAAACTTAATTTGGCTTTTAAAACATTTCCAAAATAATTTTTATACACAAAATAGGCCTACAAATGTCCCTGCATAGAATTCTATTTTAACAAAAGCAAATCACAAAACCAATCCTACATATGTGTAGGATTTATTTTTGTGATTCCAATGGTATATTATTTGTATTTTTTGGATAAACAGAACCAAAGTTATGAATTTTACAAGTTTGAAAAACTAATAGATTCAAAATCAGATTTTAAAACAAAACTCCAAACACGTGGACGCATCTGATAGGCCCGTACCGGTTTGGTTGGATCGATCATCCAAAGCCATTGGATTTAAGTGACAACGCACGGGCCACATCTAACCATACCCCTTCGTTAAGTGATCTAATCTGACGCGCTGGATCTAGATCTAACGGCCCACGACGACTTGGCCAAGAACTGGCGGCGCGCGAGGTTTCAGCGGCTGCGACGCTACTGGAGGTGATGGTCTGGCGAATTCAGAGGGGGTTGCGATTGGTCTTACCAGCGTCGCACAGTTGCGAGGAAGCTCAACATGGTCGCGGTTGGGGCGGGGGCGTGCTGTAGCGGTGGCTAGCGCTCTTCGGAGTTTCGGGCGGCGTCGGGTTCGTGCGGAGGGCGATGTTGACGACTTTCTGGATCACCCTAGCACAAACCAGGAGCATCAGTAGCTGCACAAGGACATGGCGAACCTAGTCGTATGCAAGAGGGGTCAAGGGGCGCTCGATAATTATCGTGATTGCTCGACGGAGTTGAGCGGCGGCTCGGTCGTTTGTGGAGGTGGATGGGGACGGCGACCTGGGTCACGAGCAGGAAAACTAGAGGCATTAGAAGGTGCACAAGGACACGAGGGTCACGCTTGTTTGAACTAGAAGCAAAGGGGCGGTCGGAGCTCACCGTAATCACACGCCGGAGTTCGTCAGGCAGCGGCAATGCGATTCGAAATACTGGCAGCTTGATGGCGGAGTGTAACATCCCAAAAATCATGATTTGTAAAGCTTACATAGCATTCATGCATTCATAAGCATTTGATCTTTTTCAAATGAATTTTTAAACATAAGAAACCCTATTTTTGCCTACTACCTATTCAAGTGAGGCAAGGTTTATATTTTACTTTCAAAATATTATTAGGATTTGATCAGTATTGATTGGAAAGTAAATACAAAGCCCACACAAATGTTTTCAAAACAATTCAAATTTAAAACCATTTATATGCCTATTATAAATATTTAATTAAGGGCATGATTTTATATTTAATTTCAAACTAAAAATGATTTTGATTATAAATAGATGTTTTACACATCCTTGGACACAAGAAATACAGAACAAAATTCTGGAAGAAATTCAAATTGAAACAAATTTGAAACACATTCAAATTCAAAACAGAAAAAGAAAAGGAGAAAAAGAGAAAAAAATAAACCTAACTAGCTATCTAACCCAACCCAACCCGCGGCCCATCTAAACAGCCCACCTAGCCCACCCGGGAAACCCCCTCCCTCTCTCTGTTTCTCACCGCGCCCGCGCTGCATCCACTCGCTGACCTTATGGCCCCACCTCCACGTCACCTCTTCATCCTCAATCAACGCCGTGACGACCCGCTCCGCCGCTGCCATTTCTCCCCTTTCAATCCTCTTAACCGCGCTTGATTTCCGGCATGATAGCACCCCTCGCCCCTACTACTTAATCCCCTCGGCCTCCGCTCCATTTACCCTCACTCGCCACTGTCCAATTGCCACCAGGCTGCCCGCACTTAAGCTCACATCGCCGCAGTACCGAGCCCCTCCGGCGACCAATCATGGTGAGCCTCGACCCCTCCTTGCTCTCTGGTTCATGCGATTTTATTCACCATCGTCGTATGCACCTAATGTCACTTGTGGTTTTGTTTCTGGTGGTCTGTAGCGTCGTCTTCGTCAACACCTGTGCGTGCCCGACGGCAAGCTCAACTCCGGTGAGGAATAGCTGCTGAACCCGAGCACCTCGCCCTCGCCCGTGACCTCCACTGCTACCGCCTCAACTCCGCGACCTCGTTAACGCACTACACCCCTCCCTTTACCCCCTAGGGCCGCCAGTTTGTCGCCGGCAGAGCCGCCGCCGCCACTGCTCGCCATTTGCGCCGCCAGTTCTTGGCAAAGCGATTAGATCCGCTGAATCTAGATCTAGCGGTGTACATTAGATCTGACGCGAAGGGGTAAGTTTCGATCTGGTGCGTTAGATTAAGTTAGATCCAACGGTGCGGACGCGTGATCCAGATCGAACCAGTATGCATCAATCAGACGCTGCCGCGTGTCAGGATTTTCGATTTAAAAATTCTGATTTGATTTAGTTAGATGATTAAACTTGTAAATTTAATAACTTTTGTTCTGTTTATCTAAAAAATACAAATAATATATCATTCGAATCACAAAAATAAATCCTACACATCTGCAGGATTGGTTTTGTAATTTGCTTCTGTTAAAATGGAAATTTTTGCAGAGACATTTGTAGGCCTATTTTGTGTATAAAAGTTATTTGGAAAATATTTTAAAAGACAAATTAAGTTTATTTGGTGTATAAATGTTTATTTTATTGATCAGTATTGTTTTACTTGTCTTGTTTAGTTTAGAAAAATCATCACATGGCATTTGCATGCATTCATATATTTTTGCTTGATTATTTGAAATATGAATTTGGTGCTATCATTTTATGTGTAGATTTTGGTGCTAGTGGTGATTGTGGCTGTGAGGATTGTGGTTACTCCCCCAACTACCAAGGCAAGTGGTTCTTCATATTTTTGTCCAAATATTTTTGACTATGCATTAGTGATATTTTGTATAGGGCTTGAATGATAATTTTTGCTAAGTATCTAAATATGCTTGGGAAATCCTAGTAGTTGTAGAATTGTTAGAATTTTTCTCTAAGTTAAGATACTTGCTATTGCCATGCTTAGCCTAGCTAGTAGCAACCAAGGGTGGAATATATACATGCTATGGAAAATATTGCTAAGTATTTTGACTTGTGTTTTTGCTTAATAAAACAACTAAGTGAATGAATCACCTGGGTGGAATGGTATGTTTGGGTTATGTTGAGTGGTTACACAAGGCCCATATCTATGGTCTACCTTGTGTATCACACTTGTGGAAAGCCACCCAGGAACAAAGGTATTTGATATGCCATATGTTAAGAAGCTTCTAGTGTAGCCACATGGCATTATGGGGTATGCCTGGATCATATAGGTTGCAATAACTTAGCCAAATGGACAGTTGGTGGTAGGGGGTGATAGGTTTGGAGCGCGTCCTTTCTGGTCTAAGGGAAGGCTTCTGAAAGGTCTTGTCTCGATGCATGTCGAGTCTTGTGGGGAAAGTACACCACCTCTCGAGAAGGAAGAATCTAATTACTTAGCCGTGTCCCCGACAATGGACAATTTGAGCATCAATACATGGAAGCTATCAAGAATCTCCTCATCCCAATTTCTAAGTTAAAAACTTGTGGTTGAACAATGGTAAAGGTTCACCAATGTCTATTGGTGGTTCCTTGGGAGTTTTTGCCAAACAAAACTAGTGTTTTCAACTGATAGGTAAAACCTATTTTGAGCAAAGCAAGCCTAAGCTACACTTAGCCAAATTCATGTAGAAACTAGATACTATTATTCTACTAAGGTATCACTTGCCAATACTATTCCAATATATTGACCCACTATGGCTGTAACTTGTGATGTTGTAGGTTACTCTGATGAGGATTAGGGTTATGAGTCTACACTCAACATGCTTGCCTGTGGCACATGAAGATGAAGACTTTTATTTCTATTGTTAAGTTAAACTCTTGTACTAGCCTATGGCTATGAAGTTGTAAAAGACTATGTTATCTCTGGAATGACGATGTAATAATGACCTTTGTTTCTGTGTACTTCATCTTAAACTGTGGATGCTAGCATTTGATCCAGGGACTAGCATTGCAATCACAAGGACCTTTACCTTTATAAAGGTGGGGTCTTACAGATGGTATCAGAGCACTGTGTTGCCTGTAGGATTATGACCCTAGGTTGGATTAGACTAAGAAATCACTAAGGAAAAAATTTCAACACTTTGAAAAATTTCCACACTTGTCTTTTTCTTCTCATAAACTTTTCTAATCTTCTTTCTCATCTCTATTTTGTAGATGAACTCCATCAATGAAGCCATCAAGAAGGGACCACTCATGACCATGACTTTGGAGTGTGAGCCTGAATTTCCCAAGGCACTCAAGAACCTTATGGTTACATGGGGATACATGGTGCAGCTGTGTACAAGGGATTCCCTCTGATGGATGAAGGAGAAGAGTATTGGTGGGTGCAACTTCACTTGTACAAAAACAAGGAAGACAACCACAAGGAGTCGGGATTCTGCATGGTCACCAACTCTGAAATGCACACAACATTCTTTGACTCTGCAAGAAATGCAGCTTGGAATGCCATCAAGGAGCTTGGTGATAGACTCAAGTGCAGAATGCTCAACACCCAAAATGACCTTAGGGAAGAAAAGAAGCATACCCAAGAATTAGAGACTACCAACCAACAACTAAGGGGAGACATCATAGACTTAATATGGGAGTCTTGTGAACAAGATAGACAGATGGCCACTAAGGATGCCCTGATAGATATTTTGTCTAGTGAATGAGAATTGTAACGTACTTCGTTAGTTGGACCACCACACTTATCTATTTTACTTCCAAAAATTTGTCTAAGTTATGTTGAACCTTTGGTGTTTGTAATGGAATTGTGTATGCCATGACTTGTGTGTTTGTTGCTAAAAGATGTGCTTGTGATATTTTGTCTTGTGAATTTTCTCTACTTGTGTTGGTTCTAACTTTTCTCTATCTTATAAAAATAGATGCCTAATGTTGTTATCAGCATGGCCGAGGAGTTCAAGGGAACTCGTTTTGGCACTCGTCTCATTGAGCTCACTAGTGTCCTCAACCTTCCACTTCCTAGAATCACGACACTTCAGATCACCAAGTTTGAGAGGAAGGACCTATGGGGCTTCAGAGTCACACAGCCGGGACGCCAGGCAGAGCCACCCACGAAGGCTATCACTTTCAAGCCGATGCATGAAGACAAAGAGAAAGGCTTAGATGTAGTCATGCAGGAGTTACTTGGGCGCCTGGTAGGGAGACACTCCACCGAGCTTAGAGGCCTTTACTTTCACCCCTTCGGGAGACGCAACAAGGAGGGTGAGGCTATAGAGTACGAAGATGCTACTAGAGAGACGATGGAGCCGATTCGTCTGTACCTTCAGGACCTAGAGGGTCTTATTAGACACCCTGATACTGATAGGACCAACGTCATGCTTAGCAATTACGAGCTCCATGTTTAGCTACGAGAGAAGGACAAGCTCTTCGTGGAGCAAGACGAGATCGTCAAGGAAATGGAGGCACAATTTGAAAGCCAGGACAAGAAGTTCAAGAGCCAGGAGAAAAGAGTCCAAGATAGGAACAAGAAGATCCGGGAGATGAAGAAAGGGCTAGAGGCCAAGGACTTCGAGCTTGAGCACCAGTAGGGAGTGATCGAGAGGCTTCGCTCACAGAAGAGGGCTCTTAGGGCCAAGATTGAGGCCTTGACTACTAGTGTTGAGGAGTACAAGACCGCCATGGAGAATGCAGGTCTTACCCTCGTTGATGTGGAGATTGATGTGGAGGAGTAGTGTAGACTTCTCGATTATCTTTCATCTACCGTACTTTGATTATTGAGTCGCAATGACCATCCAACATGTGGATGGCTTGCTATGGTGTGTTTGCATTTCCCAAAACTTGTTGTTTATGTTGTTCAAACTCTATGTTATTTTGATGCTTGGTTATTGTGATTTTTCTATGTGATGTATTGTGCATGTTAAGCATATATGGGTATCTCATTCTTATCCTTATTAAAACCATAGATGCCTCCTCGACGTGCCAACCCCAACCAAAACAACAACAACGTCACTCCCGAGATGCAACAGTTGATGACAGCGCAAGATCAACTGATGCAGATGATGACAACATTCATGCAAAACCAGAACCAGAATAACAACAAACAACAACAATAACAACAACAACCAGAATAATCCGCCAGGATTTGACATGCTCACCAGATTTTTAAGACTAAGGCCTGCAAATTTCTCGGGAACTTGTTGGGTAACGCTGTTACTCATCCTGTCCTTTGATCCCTTGCTTAGACTCTAAGGATTTCGAAGACGTGCCAATGTATGCAGCCGAATGTCAAGAAGATGTGTTCTACGAGGAGCCTGACCTATCAAGAGGTGTTGAAGGATTGGATTATGAAATCCGCTATGGTGTTGATGACAACGAGTCCAACTAAGTATCCTAGTTAGTAGTAACCAACGGAGCCGAGTGTCATGAACTCTATAGAATAAGCTGCTGATCTCAACTCCTAGTCGGAGTTGCTACTTTTAAATTCCATTGAAACACTTTATATTTTGGTTTGTAAGTTGAAACCTTTTGAAGTCTTGAACTTCTGGTATTGTAATAATAATAATGTGTGAATGTTTGTAATATGGACCTGCAATGTTTTTGTTGTACCACTCTGAGGGATGTGATATTTACGGAACGGTGTTCTGTGGATGTCATGTCAACAACTATAGTGTACTACACATGCAGTGGTATGCTGGGTCACCGCAGTTGGTATCAGAGCAAATTGCTTTGACCTTAGGTTGGAAACCTAGTAAAGGGTATTACCTGTAGGAGAGTGTAGCAACGATAAAGAATTCTCTAAAATTAATATAATGGGTATTCAAATGAGAATATTCCGTTATATGTTTTAGTGCGATAATTCTTTGTTATGATGCAATATATTAGTGGTTACTAATCAAAATTATTTTTCTGATATACAGAGCTATGGCACCAAAGTTTCCAAAACAGACTTTGATAAGGAAAGAGGAGACTCTTGATGATTATCAAGGATCATTCACAGACCAACTTCGTCAACTTTTAAAGATCTTTAGTTGTCCAACTAGAATTCCAGTGAACACTATAACCTACTATGATGGCCGGATGTTATCCAAGTATCGTGTGAGTATCCAACTTCCTGAGGAGCTTGGATTATATCACGATCTACCTATAGGTGAAGGTAGGAGTCACTTAGCAGCATATCATGTTGTTGTTGTGGAGGCGATAGCTAATATCCGGGAGCATAAAGCCAAGGAGTTAGAAGGTAGCACATTCTCTGTGATACCTCATGATTCTATAGACTTGGAGCCTATACCGGATCATCTTACTTTGGTTAAGAAGCATCCTAAGTTAGCTTCCAAGTTTATGGATAGATACCAAACACTCGTTGCATCTTTTTATAAGACACATCAGGTGATTGTCGAAGATAAAAATGACATGTTAGAGGATCTAACTGATCCGGAAAGGAGGAAGTAGTTAGGAATCCAGTTGGAAAAGGAAGAAAGTAGTAGTAGTGCAATACCTATCTTTAAGGATATACCTATAGATCCTGAATCTTTTGTACCATATTCTTATTCACCAAATCCTGAACCTATACATGATCCGACTATGGATACGAGGTATGCAATACCACAGGGCTCAGAGGAAGGTTTTGATTCAGAACTTCCTATTGAGAATTCTGATGGTTGGAGATGGAGATTATATGAAGGATCTCATGAACACCAGATGTCCACAGATGGTTCTGATAGAAATGTTGGACAATCTAGCTGGATGGGTGCAAGAATTAACCCTAGTAACAGTACTAGAAATGCCATGTCGATAGATAATCAGGATGAAGAAGAAGATCCTGAGGAGAGAGTGTTTGAATCATCAACATCTTCTCAAAACCCAGGGAATATACATTATCCAGTGTTTAACTATCTTGCCCAAAGGAGCACCTGGGAAGCAGCAGGATCTGCGTATCCCGTTGACAACTCAAGGAATGAAGCTCAGGAGATGCAAGTGGGAGATAGTGTTGAATATGTTTCTGAATACTTTTCAGCTGAGCTGGAGGGAGTCAATGCGCTCAGGTTGAGTAATGACTCAAGTCCTGACACTTCAGATACTGAGTACGTTCCTTATGGAACCCAAACTGTGCAGCGAACAACACGTCATCACGGTTGGACATCAAGCATGTATGATGAGCGTAGTTACTACTAGAAGTAGGCAACTACTAGCAGTATCAAGTACCGTGTATTGTACTCCAAGAAATAAGATAGTTATATGAATAAGGTAGTTTTGTAATTATACCTATATGGTATATGTTGTAATGACTTTGTATTATTATGATATTATGTATAATATGTGAAATGCATGTTTGGATTTTCTTTGGATCTTCATTGTGTGACTAGTTCTGTGCATAAAGTCGAGCTCAAAACACATGTGCATGATGTAATTATGAGTATTCGCTTTATGTTTCAGGACTAGAGAGTCATGGATACGGGTGTAGAGATCGAAACTGAGCAGCAGCTGATGGAACGAGAGGCCAAGGAGAAGGCAGATGCAGATGCAGCAAATCAGGGAGCATTGCCACCACCACCAATGAGGCCGTTAATGGAGTAGAATTTTATGCAGTGTATGCAAATGATGCAAGAGACCCAAAACAAGTTCATGGAAGAGCTGTTGGGACGAGCAAATTAGAGGGCACCTAAAGGTGGAGGAGTAAGTCTATCTGACTTCCAGAATGCAAGGCCGTTACCTTTTGCATCAGCTCCTGAACCAATGGATGCAGAAGATTGGCTAGCAGACACAGAAAGAAAGCTGAAGACTGTAGGTTGCAATGATGAGGAGAAATTGAGGTATGCAACTCATCTTCTAACAGGACCTGTAGCATCTTGGTGGTAAATCAGTTGGCCATGCAACAACCAGGAAGGGAGTATACCTGGGAAGAGTTTAAGTAGATATTCCGTGAATATCATGTTCCGGAAAGTGTTATGGAGTTGAAGCGGAGAGAATTTGAAGAGCTACAGAAGGGATATACCAGTGTTATGAAGTATATCCGGGAGTTTAGTCAACTGTCTCGCTATGCTGAGGAGGATGTTAACACTGAAGAGAAGCGGAAGAAGCGTTTTGTACGTGGGTTAAACCCATTTGTGAAGATGCAGATAAGGTTAGCTAATAAGCAAACTTATCAAAGTTGCTGGATACAGCCATCACTTTCAAAGATGATTATAAGAATGTCCAAGAGGATAGGAGGAAGATAGCCAAGAAGGAAACCAAGAGAATTCAGGCAAGCAAACCTAAACCCAATTTGGAGTTCAAACCTCAGAACAAGAATTATGGCAACAATAACAATAACAATAACAATAACAATAACAATAACAATAACAATAACAAGGGCAGTGGTGGAAATCAATCCAATCCAAGAAGGAATGTTATTTGTAAAAATTGTGGAATTCCAGGGCATTTCCAGAGATAATGCAAAAAGCCCGTAGTGATCTGTTATGGTTGTGGTCAGAAGGGGCATATCAAGCCCGATTGTCCAAGCAAACCACTAGGAGGTTGGACTACCAAGGTAGGAGGACAATCTAGTTGAGGAAATTCACAGCCCAATAAAGGAGGAAATAATGGCAAGAATAACAATGGCAAGAGGAATAGATGTAACATCCCAAAAATACTAAACTTGGATCATCAAACTCTAATCTTCAAAATTAGGGTTAACAAAAACTTTTCTAAATAAAAATATGAAAGCATGCATGTGTGTATGCATTCCAATTTGGATTATTTTGAATTGCCTTGTTTATGTGTTCCTTTGCTTGTAAAAGGATTCTTAGGTGAAATAAATATCATCTAAACAATCCCCACACTTTTCCCAAAGACAAATAAATCAAAACAAACAAAATAAAGGAATGGTCACTTTTGCCAAATTAACTCCCATGCCTACTTTGGTTGTCTCTAACTTTCATAACTTAACAGAAACTTGTTTGGATGTTTACACCCCTTGATAGTACTCATAACAAAGTATCAAGGCCCACCTTCTGATCATCCAAAAACATTTGAATGCATAGTTTAAAGGACAATTCAAAATTGAATCTATATCATATGGGAAGATCCCACTTTTTCAAAAACCACTCAAACAAGCTCAACTTTCAAAACCCAAGCATCTACAGACTCATCAGCACCAACCTAGCACACCCACCAAAAATCTTTTCAAAATTCAAAACTTGAATTCATGCGGCCATTTCATCAAACACCTTGCAGATGCAAATCAAATAAAATCCACACACTATTTGGAGCAGTGATTTGAGCCTAACGTGTTCCCTCTCTGGTTGCAACTAGGCTTTAGTAGATCATCTAGATCATTTGTAAACGTCTAGCACCATTGTAAGCTTGGCAATGTCATCAATGGTGAACAACCGAAGCCACCCATGCCACCCTAGTGTAGACAGCAATCTAGGAGAGGAACTAGCCGTGCCAACCTTGTCTGGGAGATCACCCATGCCTCACTGCCCCCTCTCGACCAGCCCTGCCTCGAAGACATCGACCAGAGCACCCAAGAACGCCGCGCCCGTGCCTCTGTCAACCATGTCGAGCGTGCGCCAGAGCGCCACCCTCGACACACGCCCACAGACCGCGCGCCGCCCTCGCCGCATGCATACTCAATCACCATCGTCCCAGGAGACAAACATCCCCGTTCGCCGCCCCATGCCTCACAGCCACCGCTCGCCGTCGAAGACGCCGCCTCTTCCGCGCAGAGCATCGCATGTTCCAGACTGTTTGCCACCGCCCGTACACGCACATTAAAGCCATAGAGCATCGCCAGGAGACCACCGATCGATCGCCAACTCCGGCCATGCCTCTAGCAGCCCGTAGCCATGTCGCCACCGTCGCCTGCCCATCCCGTTCGGTCTCATCGTCGAGACTATAAATAGAGGCCTCCCCCGCTCAAACTCTTCACACCATCTCACTCCCCTCTCCTTACTGATCGTTCCACCCCGTTCTCGGAGCAAGGCGAGCAGCGCATCGCCGGAATTTGGCCGAAGCAGGCCGCCTCTGGAGAAGAAGGGCGCCATCGATTTCGTCCACCCCAGGAGAAGCTGCCGGTACCAGGAGGTTCGCCGTCGTCGACTTCGTTGTTCGCCCGCCTTGCCGACCCTCGCCTGAGCCCCGGTGAGCCCCCGACGACCCCCACCTGCCACGTTAGGTTTCTGTCTCGCCGGCGCCGCCCGACGTGGACGATGAGTAGCAGCCGTTCGATTAGACTTAGATCGTGTGGCCGATATTGCCCCGTACCGCTTCGCGTTTAAAGAGCCACTGACTGGTGGAACCCCCTGTCAGCTGAGCCCCGCGCCGTGGAGTGACACTGGGCCGGCCCGTTAACAGTTCCCGCGTAGCCCACTCGTTTGAATTTGGATTTTTCCATTTTCATTCAAACACAGTTCTGTACCTAGTTTCAAAAATCAACCCAGCTCTATTCAGCGAACCAAATTGAAAGAAACCAATTTTTTTAGAAAGATATTGAAAGGCTTAATCCAAGCCCGTTGGATTCAAATCATTTGGATCTATGGATCAACCTTGGTAAAATTAACAAGGAAGAGCCTTTTCTGCATTCAAACATTTTTAAAATTTAAACCATAATAGCTTTTGAGTTGATTCCAACTCTCAAAAATCACATTTGATCATACCTTTCAGAATATATAAAAACATTTGGGTTTACTTATAGAAATAATGTTCAAGTAATAAAAGTATGCCACATAGGCATTTCTAGCCACTTTAGTTATTTAAAATAAAAAGGTTAAACCTTATTAAATTGTGACACCACTTTAAATCACATTCCCATGGACTAAAATATGTGGTGATGACATGTGTCAACATGATCCCATGTTTGGTTTGGAGAATATTAAATCTTAAGTAGTTTTTCAATGAGTAGAAATTACTTTTCTAAAACCAAAATCTTTAAGTCAAATGCTTGTAATGTTAGTGATGAAGCTAGATCATCTATAGAACCCTTGTGTGTGATGATTTCAAGTAGTTAAGTATTATTTGGTGATTGTGTACCTCGTATTTATTCATAGATGCTAGTACCGACCAAGGATACGAGGAGGAAGGAGGATACTACGAAGAATCCGAGGAGAACTTCAACCACTGCTCTGCACAAGGCAAGCCAATACCTTCAAGCTAACACTTGCAATTTAGCAAGATTATACTGATACTTGTGCAAGCTAACACTTGCAAGATACTATACCTATGCAAACAAATACTTGCTTGTTACCATGCCAACTATATGCCTTATACGTTATTTCTTTATCATACCCACTTGATAAACCAATCCTAGTTTTACTTACAAGCTTTATACTTTATTTCTTTATCAAAGCTTTTACTTAGAGTTTACTTGAGTAAATTGTAGATACTAGAAAGATAATTGAAGGTTGCATAAAGAGCATAAAACTTAGCCTAAGCTAGATAATCTTTATGTCACCCCAAGGCATGAGATTGTATTTAGTTGAAACTCCACTTGTTTACCACCCCTAGTTAGTACTCACCCCCACTTGTAGATGCTAATGCTAAGCATAAAACTTGATCAACATTAGATGGGAATACTTGGTGAAAATGGTTATGAAAACCTTGGAATGATGGATCATTCTATTGAGATGTTTTGACATGTGTTTCCGAACACTAGAGGATTTTGATGATGAAAATGTTGAGGCATGAGCCTTAGCCCTTTATAAAACTGATGGTTGTCTGGATGCGATACCATTCCAATTTTACCGTACAACCATAATACCCGAGAATTGGGTAGGGCTTGACTGGAAACTTATATACCTTAGTATTGGTTCCCTCACGGCCAAGGTTTGAGCTGAGGCTACCTTGTGAAGATTATCCACCTGTGCAGTACCCAAGATGACAGTTGGTCATGGTTGGGAGGCCAAACTCACAGGAGAGGTGCTTATACTAGGGCCTATAATTGAAAGGTTAGGATTGATTATCCGCATATTGAGTATGGTGAATTCAGGATTTGTTCCTGACGGATGTATCGAATATTGTGGTGAAAGTGTACAATCTCTGCAGAGTGTCAAACTATTCTAATAGCCGCGTCCGCGGTTATGGACAATTGGAGTGGCCATACTGTTCCCCCGTCAGATGTTTTCAAAATGACTTGTGAAATGGATTGAGATTTTGACTTGACCACAACAGAGTTGTGGCATGAGATACAAGTTCCCACCTAGGTGTTATAAAACTTCAACTAGCATTCGTTGCTTCTAAACTTAGTAGATGTAAATCTGGCTTTTGCAAAACAACCCTAGAGCTTAGTGTCCTACTACCAAAAACCCCTTTAATTGTTAGTATTAGTTTGCGAGTACTTAAAGAGTACTCATGGCTTTGTCCCTGGCTATTCCCATGGCCAGACTATGAAGAGGAGTACCTAGAGGATGGACCCCAGGAAGGTTACGACAACTAGGATCATCTCCCATCGTCAGCATTGCCTGTGACCCCGAAGATGGAGCTTCGCCTACGCTACCGTTATTATTACGTATTTCCGCTGCTTAAGTTGTATTAAGAACTGGATCATGAGATCCTTATTTGTGTAAGACCTTACGTATGGTTTGTAATGGATGATGTACTGTGGTATCCAATTCTGTTATGTCTCGCAAAAATGGTAATCCTGGGATTGCGATGTATGGCATAACAGGCATCTGGGATTAAAAATCCGGGTGTTGACAACAGACCTACCGGGAAACTGAACTGTGCAACCCTCGAGGAGGTGGATAATTCGGAGCATGCAGTTCCCGGCAAAGTTCTATTTGATACTGGTGCAACTACTTCATTCATTTCTGAAGAATTTTGTGATAAGTTCGGGATTAGAAGGGCAACGTGAGAAAGCCCTATGAACGTAGTTACGGCAGGGGGAAATGTGATTGTACGCCACATAAAACAAGATCAGGTTATCTCGATCTGTGGTTGTACATACTTCACAGACCTTTATGTGATTCCTTTGAAGGGAATTGCAGTAGTGCTGGGGATGGATTGGATGATGGACCACGAAGCTCAGATAAATTGTGGGGAGAAAACTGTTTCAATCAAAACTCCAAGTGGAGCCAGGATAGTTTACCAGGCAGATAAGTACAGTCATATTATGGTGGATCTGCAGTTGAACTCGATGAAAGAGGTCAAATTGGAAGATATTCCTATAGTAAATGAATTTCAAGATGTTTTTCCAGCAGTGCTACCGGGAATGCCACCAGATCGGGAGATAGAGTTCACTATTGATCTAATTCCTGGTACAACACCAATATCTCAAGCACCATACAAGATGGGACCCAAAGAGTTAAAAGAACTCAAAGAGCAAATTGATGAGTTAGCCAGAAAAGGATTTATTCAGGAAAGTGTATCTCCATGGGGAACACCAGTAATCTTTGTGGATAAGAGAGATGGTGGAAGAAGGATGTGTGGAGATTATAGAAATCTGAACAACGTCACAATCAAGAATAAGTATCCTTTACCAAGAATCCAAGATTTGTTTGATCAAGTGAAAGGAGATGGAGTATTCTCAAAGATCGACTTAAGATCTGGATACCATAAAATCAAAATCAAACCGGAAGATGTTCCAAAGACAGCATTTGTCTCAAGATATGGACACCATGAGTATCTGGTAGTACCATTTGCTTTGACCAATGCACCAGCAATATTTATGAATCCGATGAACAAAATCCTCATGCCATATTTGGATCAGTTCGTCATAGTTTTTATTGATGATATTCTAATATATTCCAAGGATAAGGAAGAACATGCTGATCATTTGAGAATAGCATTGCAGACACTAAGGGAACAAAAACTTTATGCTAAGTTCAGTAAGTGTGAATTTTGGCTAGATGAGTTAGAGTTCCTTGGTCATGTGATCAGTAAGGATGGAATTGCTGTTAATCCATCTAAAGTTCAGTCAGTATTAGAGTGGACTGCACCAACCAATGTGGAGAAAATTCGAGGTTTCTTAGGAATGGCCGATTATTATCGGAGATTCATTGAAGGTTTCTCCAAAATAGCTGGACCAATGACCAAATTACTAAGAAAGAATACACCATTCCATTGGGATGAGAAGGTGTGAAGCAAGTTTTCAGGAGTTGAAGACTAGGTTAACCACAGCTCCAATCTTAGCAGTGCCTGAAATAGGAAAAGACTTCACAATATACTGTGATGCATCTAAAGAAGGTTTGGGTTGTGTGTTAATGCAAGATAGGAAAGTGATTGCTTATGGTTCAAGACAACTGAAACCACATGAAGTCAACTATCCAACTCATGATTTAGAGTTAGCAATAGTAGTTTTTGCGCTAAAAGGATGGAGGAATTTTCTTTATGGAGCCAAATGTGAGTTATACACTGACCATAAAAGTCTCAAATATTTCTTCACCCAAAAGGAATTGAATATGAGATAGAAGCGTTGGTTGGAAATAATCAAAGATTATGATTTAACAATCAACTATACTCCAGGGAAAGCAAATGTTGTAGCTGATGCTTTAAGCAGAAAGAGCGCAGATATTCAGAGTAACAATCGGGAGCTACCAAAAGAGCTATAAATGGACTTGGAAAGATTAGAGATTCAATTCATTAGAACAGAGGTTCTTGGAGGATTAGCTACTATGCAGGTAGCTGCAGAGCAGGACAGTGATCTTAAGCACGAAATTTTCAGACATCAAGCAGAAGATCCTTTTGTTGCTGAGGAAATTCGGAGGATATCTCAAGGGCAAAAATCAGTTTTTCGCCTTGGAGATTATGAGTCCTTATGGTTTCAAGAACATCTTTGTGTTCCATATGTGACTGATATTCGTGATGTCATACTCAGAGGAGCACATGAAACACCGTACTCTATACATCCAGGAAGTACTAAGATGTATATGGATTTGAAAGAAATATTCTGGTGGAATAAAATGAAAAGGGACATTGCTAAATATGTATCAGAATGCCATACTTGCCAAAGGGTGAAGGCTGAACATCAAAGTCCAACAGGACCATTACAACCTTTGGAAATTCCCCAATGGAAGTGGGAATAAATAGGTATGGACTTCATCACAGGATTGCCCATGACACCAAAAAGAAAGGATATGATATGGGTAATTGTGGACAGACTCACTAAGAGTGCACATTTTATTCTGGTAAATCAGAAATATAATGCCGAGAAGTTAGTATAAGTTTATGTCAAAGAGATAGTAAGTAAGCATGGAGTGCCCAAAAAGATCGTAACTGATAGGGGATCAATGTTTACTTCAGCATTTTGGAAGTAATTGCATGAAGCACTTGGTTCCAAGTTAGATTTCAGCATAACATATCATCCTGAGACAAGAGGTCAAACTGAAAGAACAAATCAAATACTAGAAGACATGTTAAGAGATTGTGCATTAGATTTTGGAGGTACATGGGAAGATCATCTACCATTTTGACAATAACAGCTATCAGAGTAGTCTGAAGGCAACTCCATATCAGGTTCTGTATGGAAGGAAGTGTAGATCACCAATATGTTGGTATGAGCCTGGAAGCAGCAAAGAATTTGCACCAGACTATATCAAGGAAACACAAGATATCATTGATAAGATCAGGGATAGACTGAAAATAACCCAGAGTAGGCAGAAAAGTTATGCTGATCAAAGTCAAAGATCTTGGCATCCATAAGTAGGAGACATGGTATACTTGAAAGTAAGTCTAATGAAAGGGGTGAAAAGGTTTGGAGTTAAAGGAAAATTGAGTCCAAGATACATCAGACCATTCAAAATATTGAGTCAGAACAGAACTATAGCTATGCTTTAGAGTTACCAACAAGATTGACTCAAGTGCACAATGTTTTCCATGTGTCACAACTTCGCAAATGTTTCAAAGTTCCAGATGATGTAATCACACATCAGGAGATAGAACTACAAGCAGACTTGACCTATGTTGAAAAGCCCTATAAAATTTTGGAAGAAAACTAGAAAAGGTTGAGGAATAGAGCAATCAAGTACTGCAAAGTATAGTGGGAACATCACCCTGAAAGGGAAGCCACTTGGGAGAAAGAAGAGGATTTAAGAAAAGCCTATCCAGAACTATTCAGGTACACCTCAACAAACTTCGGGATGAAGTTTAATTTAAGGGAGGAAGTCTGTAACATCCCAACATTTAGGAACTAACGAAGGGTAGATTTAGGAATTTGAAATGTTGCATGCATTCATCTGTGAAAATGTGGGTAAATTTTTTACCAAATAAAAACCTAAAGTGATCAAGGTTTCTTTCATACTTTGAGATTAGGTATAGTCTTGAAGGATGATTGTTATAGACTTTGATATGATCTTTGTGGACTTATGTGTTCTGGGAAATGAAATTTGAATTTAGAACTTGAGTGTTTGAATTATAATTCAAAAGGATTTCTAAATGATGTTTGAATCTTTGATTTAATTAAGAGTTAACTAATAATAACTCAAACTTTATATAAAGAAAGCAATTAAGAATATGAATATCCATTTCATAATTTTATTCAATCATAAGTTACAAAAATGTAACTTATGAGAATCATCCACAATCTTTACAAAAGCAAATAAATAAAGAATAATATTTCTTTATTGATAATAGTACAATCTTTATTACAAAAGAATAAAATAAAGAGTACAAAAAGAATAAATTAAAGATTACAATTGAATAAGAGAGTTATTACAAGTGACTAATCTATAAAGAAAAATAAAAGTCCTAAACTAAAGTCTTGATCTTCAAATCTGGTACCTGCAAAATAAAAAAGAGACTAAAAAGAAAACTTTCAAAATTTTGAACATATCCACTAAAAAGAAAACTGTCAAATCACAGCAGGGAGGGGCAAGTTTCACCAGCCAAGTAGAATTAACCAGATGAAAGTAACTTTCAAAATTTTGAACATATCCACATTTCTGCAGCAAGCACACAAGCAGCACACACACCAAACTGCATGGTGTGTGCTCTCAACACCACAGCAGCAACACAACCAAACAAAACTATCAACACGGCCATGGGAAATCAATCCCCACACCATTCCATTGCTCTTACACACCAAGCACAGCAGCCAACAGCTAAACCAAGCCAAAGCCAAGCTAGATCAAACCAACCAAAGCCCAGGATCACATCACCAAGATGATGACATAAGGAGGGGGAAGATCAGGTGGATAGCAAGACCCAGAGCAAGACATCAGGATCAGGAGATGATGGGCTAGATCAAGGACAAGCCAGGAGCTGGAAATACCAGGGGAGCACCAGATCAAGCTACCACAAGATCAACCACTAGCAACCACAACATCAAGTGACGGTGGTGAGTAAATATACCAACAAATGATCTATCTGTCTAAGATTAGGCAAACATACATGATTTGTATCTTATTAAAACTCTCATAAAACACCCTAGTGGAGTGAATCCATCACTGAGGTTTTAAACTCTAAAAGCAAACAGAAAAGTATAAGGATCCAACTAAATCTCAGAACAACATCATTGATTTAGCTATCAAGCTATATTCCAATTCAAGAATGAACATAGCTAAGATTTAAACTTCTAGGCACATCTCTAAGACAAGAGTAGCACCTTAGAACTTAATCTTATGGATCTATATATGTTATCAAGCTTACAAGCATTTTTCCCAACTTTGATTCAAGCAATAGTAGCTGGTATCACTACCAGAACCAATCCATATGAATCAAGAAGATAGAGGTCTAAATCCTTAAACCTCGGACCAACATCATTGGTTCTAGGGATATAAGGAAAGAGGATTTCACTTATCTGTCATGCCAAGCCAAATCTTAAGCTGGAATAAAACCACACAAAGTAAAAGAATCTAGACTTGTGTGCCATACAAGGATGGTGTCACAAGAATAGTTCTAAACTAAGCAGGTTAAGCATCAAATCTTCACAGATACAATCAATCAATTATAAATCATTTTCCTGTTCTAAAAACACAGGAATCATAAACAGGATATTCATATAAGTATATATATGTCATCATTGTAAAAGACCATTTTGATCTCAAACTACACATGAATTCTTAAGCCAATTGTACTAATACAGTGACTTCATCACACCATACTCACTATCATTAACCAAGTAATGACAGTAGTAAGTTAGCAAAACAAATATTGTAGTATTTTAGAAAAATACTAAACAAATATTTAATAACAATTTTTGATATTTAAGAAGATATTATTTTCACAAATCAATAAATCTTAGATATCATCCTAAGTGATGATATATTGGAGCAATAGAACTTAGGGTTCTATTTGCAATAATGATGATCAATTAGGGACTTAATAACCCCTGACATCAGTGATTCTAGCGCCGAATATTACACGTTAGTCATGAGATTTGGAATGGGACGGAGAAGTCAACTGTATCTTATTCCTCTCGCATGAAGCCGGATGTGCAAGTCGTGGCTGTTATCCTCGTAGCGTGCATATTAATTGGTAATTCATAGAGGATATGCAGCATATGGGTGGGAACCCTCATCGTCCCACGATAGTTCTGGCATCTAACGGTTTGTACAAACCATTGCCGTAATTCATTATGTGGGCATGGTGTACACCAAGGAGGCATGCGAGGTTGCAAAGAGGGCAGTGATTGGCTTGGACCAACTACTGGGCCCCACATCATGGAATTGTGGATGGGAAAGTATGCCCGGTTGTGAAACTAGGTGTTGATCTCTCATGGGTAAAGTAACGCACTTCTACAGAGTGTAAAAATTGTAACTTGTTACTCCCTGTTCCGGGAAGGAGCTACGAACACGGCAGGAAAGGAACTCCATGAAAGTTCTGGTCAACCTGTGAAGGCTGATGGTCATAGATTTTCATAATAAAAGCAATCTTTGAAGAAAGATTTACGAAAACTTCATAGTACCAAGGACTTATAGTCCGAGGTGGTAGTTAGAGCATCAAACTTCCCACCTTGCATATAATGAACTTGTTGGGTAACGCTGTTACTCATCCTTTCCTTTGATCCCTTGCTTAGACTCTGAGGATTCCGAAGACGTGCCAATGTATGCAGCCGAATGTCAAGAAGATGTGTTCTACGAGGAGCTTGAACTTTCAGGAGGTGTTGAAGGAGTGGATTACGAAATCCGCTTTGGTGTTGATGACAACGATTCCAACTAAGTATCCTAGTTAGTAGTAACCAACGGAGCCGAGCGGCATGAACTCTATAGAATAAGCTGCCGAGCTCAACTCCTAGTCGGAGTTGCTACTTTTAAATTCCGCTTAAACACTTTATATTTTGGTTTGTAAGTTGAAACCTTTTGAAGTATTGAACTTCTGGTATTATAATAATAATAATGTGTGAATGTTTGTAATATGGACCCGCAATGTTTCTGTTGTACCACTCTAAGGGATGTGATATTTACGGAATGGTGTTCTATGGATGTCATGTCAATGACTATAGTGTACTACACATGCAGTGGTATGCTGGGTCACCGTAGTTCGCGGGGTCTTCGCGATGCTCAAGGTGGTCGCCATTGACAAAGGGGCACACGGGGTCCTTGGCAATTGCTCACCGGAGTTCTGTTTGCCGTCGGGAGCTTGCAGACGCAAATGGAGGCGAGCCTACAGGTCACGATTTGGCGAAAGGTGAGGGTCAGTGTTAGACCCCTCCTTTATAAAGGAATGGATCCCTGTGATTGCAATGCTAGTCCCTGGATCAATGCTAGCATCCACAGTTTAAGATGAAGTACACAGATACAAAGGTCGTTTATTACATTCATTCCAGAGATAAAACATAATCTTTTACAACTCAGGTCCATAGGCCTAATACAAGAGTTTAAGGAATAAGTAAATAAACATAAGTCTTCATCTTCATGTGCCACAGGAAAGCATGTTGAGTGTAGACTCATGACTCCTACTCATCATCAGAGTAACCTGCAACATCACAAGTTACAGCCACAGAGGGTCAATACTTTGGAATAGTATTGGCAAGTGATACCTTAGTATATTTTTAGTGGACTATATTACTATATGAATTTGGCTAAGTGTAGCTTGGCTTGCTTTGCTTGAAAATAGGTTTTACCTATTAGTTGAAATCACTAAGTTTTTCTTTATCAAAAACTTTCCAAGAACCCACCAATAGACATTGGGGTCCTTTACCCTTGTTCACCCACAAATTTTACTTAGAAGTTGGAGTGATGAGATTCTTGTAGCTTCCATGTCTTGATGCTCAAGTTGTCCATTGCCTTGGACTAGGCTAAGTACTTAGATTTTTCCATCTGCAGAGGTTGTGCACTTTCCCCACCAGACTTGGTTTCCCAAGACAGGACCTTTCAGAAGCCTTTCCTTAGTCAAATGGACGCGTTCCAACCTATCATCCCAACTACCACCAACTGTCCAAATGACTAAGTTCTAGCAACCTATATGATCAAGGCAGAGCCCATATTGCCAAGTGGTTGCACTGTAAGCTTTCTCAACACTTGGCCTCCAAATCCCTTTGTGCCTGGGTGGCATACCACAAGTGAGATACACAACCCAAGTCCATGGCCTTGTGTAACCACTCAACATAACCCAATCCTTCCATTCCACCCAGGAGGTTCATTTGACTTAGTTGTTTTATTAGGAAAGCATAAGTCTCATGACTTAGAAATATTTTCATCATAGTAAGTATAGATTTTTACCAACCCTTGTTTGCTAAATAGCTAGGCTAAGCATGGTAAGATAACTTAACTTAGGAAAATTCCCTAGCAATTCTACAATTCTACACTACTTAGGATTTCCCAACTTAGCATTAGGCAAAAATAGCATGCAAGACTTAGCAAAATATCTAATGCTAGAACAAAACATAGGATAGAAATATTCATGAAAATATCACTTGCCTTGGTAGTGGGGAGAGTAGCACTCTTCACAATCACAATCACTGGCAAAATCTACACAAAAATTATAGCATACAATTACACACAATTATATTCAATCAAAAATAATATGAATGCATGCATGCAAGAATTTATCAAGTGGTGATTTTGAAAATTCTACCAAGCATGCACATGTTTATAGAAACTTAACAAGTCACAAGTTTGCCAACTAAACTTATTTGGCACTAATACAATTTACCAAAATAAATCTATACTTAAAATAGCCTTAAACATGTTTCTACAAATAAAGTCATTTTAACTGTTACTATTTGTTAAACACATTGGATATTCAGAAAGGTCTTGTTTCACTGAATCCAACGGTATAAAGTTTGCAAAATTCCAACGTGGCAATCAAAAGTTATAAGCATTTGAAATTTGGATCAAATTCTGGTTTTAAATTTGTTTTTAGTTCTAACACTTGCCACGCGTCGTGTTGTGACTGGCGCGTACCGGTTCGCACCGGATCGAGCTCTGCAACCGCAGGATCTAAATAGATCGTACGCTCCAGATCGCGTACCTCTTCGCCGATTAATGAATCTATCCTAACGCTTGGATCAAGATCCAACGGCGCGCGAGCAAGCGACCATGTCCTGGCGGCGCGCGACGTCGGCGAGCGGCGGAGCGCTCGGTCTACGGCGGCGCTAGCGTTCTAGGTCGTCCGCGAGAGGGAGAAGGGTCGTACCAGATTCGCACGGGGTTGCTGAAGCTCAAGGTAGCGTCGGTTTGCGAAGGGGCGTGCTGACACGGCGACAATTCCTCGTCGGAGTTGAGTCTGGGGACAGGTGGTTCCGTTCGAGGTCGAAGGCGATGTTGTAGATCACTAGGAGGCAAACGGGGGATGTGGTCAGATGCAGAAGGTCACGGAGTAAACGCGTGTATGAAAGACAAGGTTCGGGGCGGTCTGGACTTACCGCTGGAGCTCGCCGGAGTTGAAGCTGGAGGCGGTGGCGGTCAGACGTTTGCGTAGCCGACGTTCTGGGTCACCCGCGGGCAAACCAGAAGTGCTAGGAGATGCGTGAGGTCAAGTGGAGTCTGTTCGTGTGAAGCAGAGGCAGAGGGGTGGTCGGAGGTGGCCGAAATTGTGGCTGCAGCTCGTCGGAGACGGCGGGGTTACAGAGAGCAATGCGCGCAGCCTGGGGGCACTCTGGGCTTGGGAGTTGGGGAAGAAGGGAGAGGGGACAGAGGGGGTTTAAGTAGCCTGGTCGTGAGCGAGAATTACTCGTGCCTTAACACGAATTTAAGCTGCGCAATCAAACAGGAAACGGCCGCGCTGATTTGGGATGAACTGGTCGTGCGGGTGGAGACGACGACACTCGAGTGGGCCGCGGTTGTCAGCGAGTGAGGGGAGTGGGAGCGGGTCCTTCCTGTCAGTCGCTCGGTGGGTGCGGGGGTGGGTAAAGAAAACAGTTCGCGGGGGTGGGAGCTGCTGGGCTAGCTGGGCCGTGTTGGGCTGGGTCGGCCAGATTGGCTGGTTTGGCTATTTTTTCCTTCTTAATTCCTTTTCTTTTTCTGATTGAATTTCTAGAAATGGTTTTTAAACCAAATTCAAATCTGTTTGAAACCAAAGCTTTACAGGACTTTTGTAAAATAAAACTTGTTCTTAAATGAGTGTCAAACACATCTGAACACTTCAGAACACTTGGGTCTTTTGAAAATAAAATAAAACTATGCCTTTATGAGATGTGTGATAATAGGCATATAATTTGTTTTAACTCATATTTTGCTTTGATATTTTGCTCAAGCTTTTGAGACCACTTATGTTTGAATTCAAAACATTCTGAATGAATAACAGCATCTTTCCCAATAGTATGTAGCACAAAGGCTAGGGTTTTCATACATAAAATAATGTGTCACAACTGCTCTTGTTTCTGAAATGATTTTGAGAAAAGCCCTAAATGATGATGAATGCAAGGATGATATGAATGAGTTTTGGAATATGAATTTAGGGATGTTATAGTCAGAAGAAGCGCGAGACGATGGAGATCACGATAGCGTCAACCAAAGGAAGAGGGGTGGACGGAACCTACCGGGAAAGTTCGCCGGAGACAAGTTCACCGTCGGGCTCTAGCAGAGGTTGACGAAGGCGAAGCTACAAGGCACAAGCAGACAAACTGAAGGCATTAGTGGATGCGCACAAGGACGACGGTTGCGGGAAAACAAACCAGAGAGCGGGAAGGGGTCGGGGTTCACCGAGACTGGCGCTGGATACATCGGAGACAGCGACAGCGTGAGCAAAATTCAAGGCAGCCTAGGGCTTACTGGTGCGGGGAAGTGAGGGGAAAGGGAGAGGATTAAGTGAGCGTGGTCACGGGGAAGGATTACTGCGCCATTTAAGCGCAATTAACACGATTGAATTCGTGATAGAAATAGTAGGGGTAACGGGTCTCTAGCGCTGATGAAGATGACGACGCCAACGTGGCGGTGGGTCCACGAGGCAGCAAGGGGGGTGGGCGTTCCACGCGGTGAGAAATGGAGGCAGAGGGAAGAGAGGTGGAGCCGGGTGGACTGGTGCTGGGCTGGGCTTGCTGGGCCTAGCTGGGTAGGTTAGTTCGTTTCCCTTTTTTTCTTCAAAACCTTTTTCTTTTTGTGTTTCTATTTTCTGTTTTAATTCAAATCAAATGATTTGAACCTCAATTTGATTTGAAATTTTTACCAAACCTTTTCACTAGGTTTTACACTTTTTAATAGTGTGTTATTTAGTTCAACTTGGAGTAATCCAAATATTTCCTTATGATTTAATATTTATTTAAATTAGGCATTTTGTATTTATTTAAATAAAATTGAATATGGTTCATAAACCCATATAATTTTATTTAAATAATCTTTTATTCTTTTATTTTATTTAAAATACTTTTATTCCATTTGCTTATGGATTTGTCCAAGGTTTAAATTGTCTTTGCAATAATTTCTTATTTATTTAATTCTTTCTTTATCTTATAAAATTCATATCTTTTCATTTATAGTTCCAAAATTGGTGATTCCACTTTGTATAATTTTATTTAATATTTATTTATCTTTTTAAATCCTTTTAGGATCATTTTGCTCACAATTTTGTGTTGATTTTGGCTAGGATCTTCATTAGCCTTTGGATTTACTTTCTTTTATCTTATTAAAATCATAGGTTTTTATCCATGGCTCCAAATGGAGTGAAACCAATTCCCATGGTTTTATAATATTTTGTTTACCATTATTAGTCATTTTAGGAATGTTTGTTGCTAAATTTTTATATGGAACAAAGACATAGTCTTAGAGTGATCTTGGAGATGATTTCTTTCATTAGGGGTTTAGGGTTTTTGGTTTACTTTTGCAAGTGTTTTAAATTCAAGATATTTTCCTTAGAGGGATGCATTTGATTTGGTTTGAAAATTTGTTTGTTGCTTTTTCATTCAAATTTGTTCAAGTAAGGTTTTGATGTTTCCATTTAGAAGCAAAAGTTTCTTTTCACCCTAAATTTCAACATTTATTTCTTTTGTTTGTTTATTTTTCACATTTCAAAATTTGGAAAATTTTGGGATGTGATAGACTACCACCCTTAAAAGTAATCTCGTCCCGAGATTCGGGGAGGCTAGAAACAACAAGTTGGTTTCAAGATAACTAGGGTACTACCACCCTTAAAAGATTTTTAACTAGATTGCATCTTGGCTTACTTGGTACCTTGATGTAGCTTCTTTGGACAATTGTTTGCATAGTGTCCTTGGTTACCACACTTGAAACATGTGACAAGGTTGAGGCATTTCCCTAACAAACACTCTTTAGATTGGTAGTCAATCATTTTCTCCACCAGACACTCATTGGCATAGTGTCCAAGATTGTGACAGTTGAAACAGTGAACTAGTCTATCACCCTTAGCTTGATGTTTCATTTGTTGAACTATAGGATAGATGGGGCATTGGATAGGGACATGATAATTTCCTTCACATAGGAAACAAGAAACTTGAGATGTGGGGCATTATCTAGCTAGATGTTTCTCTTCACAATTAGGGCATTAGTCCATATGCTCTTTGTAAGTGTGTCCTATGTCTCCACAGATTTTTCAGGCTTGAGTTCCTTCTATAATATCACCCTTGATATCATTGTTGTCACAATCTCTTTGGGAAGGGTTGCTTCTCATGTTGATCATTTGATTGGTCATCCTTTGCAACAATTAGGATTGGGATTCCAAGAACTTTAGCATGGCTGGGTCTAATTCAATGTTGTTGGCTAAAAACTGGGTTGTCACTTGATTCAACTGGGCTTGGGTTGCTAGCAGTTGTTCTATCATGTGCATCTCTTAGTTGTTGTTATCATCCTCATTGTTGGAGTTGTGGTCTCTTGGAGAAGTCATCTTCTTGGGTTGGGTTGGGATTAGAATAGACAAGATTTCTAGAGTAAGAATTCTACACAACAAATCACACAAAGCAAAGTGCAAGCAATCACAATCATGCATTCCACTCAAACAACAAGATTCAAGCATATTTTAGACAACAACATGTTTTTGCTACACCACATAAGTTGGTGTGATCAATAAATCGATTTAAACTAAACACTAGTGTGGTGGTCCAACTATGGGTATCACTTGAGATCATTCCATCCTTCTTAGTTGTTACATCATGAACAAGATCATGGTATCCTTGGAAGAAATTCTTGTATCTTGGAAACAAAGTTCAAAGGTGATGATGGTTCCTCCTAAGTTGTGTTTCCTTAGTCTCCAAGTCTTGGGTATTATTCTTATCTCACTTGAAGTCCTTAGTGATGTCCAAGTTGAAGTCCTTGGTGAAACTGAAGTTGAAATCATTGGTGATGGTGAAGTCCTTGCTCATGTTGAAGTTTTTGTCTATCAAGTAGAAATGGGAGAGATGTAGAATCAAAACAAAATGCTGAGGAAAGAGTTTACAAGATTGTTTGGAAATAGGTTTGAACAAATACAACTCCTATTTTTCTAAGGGGTTTTGTCCAATCCTAGGTTACAATCCTACAGGCAACACAGTGCTCTGATACCATCTGTAGAGGTCCCAACCTGATAAGGTAGAGATCCCTGTGTTTACAGTTCTAGTCCTTGGATCGAATAGCTAGCACCCACAGTTTAAGATGTAATATCAAGAAACAAAGGTCATATTACAACTTATAACCAGGAATAAAATAGTTCATTACAACTTACATAGCTCATATGGCTATCTTATTACAAAGCAGCAGATATAACTATATAGCATGGAGTCCTTCATCTTCATGTGCCACAGGCAATCATGTTGGTTGTAGGCTTGTAATCCCTACTCAAGAAACTTCACTAACAACAAACAAACCTGCAACATAATAAGTTATAGCAGGGTTAATACATTTGAATTCTATTAGCAAGTGATATTATATTGATATGGAGAATCTATAATCTACATGAATATATGGCTAAGTGGAGTTTTGGCTGGCCTTTGCATAAAATAAGTTTTCCCTATCCTTTGAAAATAGTTTTTCTATTTTCAAAACATTTCATCACACATGGCATACTGGAGTCACTCCAGGTGCTACCCTTGTTCACCCAACAAGTTTTAACTTAGAGAAATTGGGATGAGTAGATCCTTGATCATTTCAATGTCTTTGATGCTCAAAAAGTCCATTGCCAGGGACACGACTAAGTACTTAGGTTTTATACTCTCGACAGGTGGTGCACTGTCACATCCCAAAATTTTCCAAATTTTGAAATGTGAAAAATAAATAAACAAAATAAAACTTTGTTGAAATTCAGGGTGAGAAGAAACTTTTTGATTCCAATTGGAAATATCAAAACCAATTTTGAGCAAATGAAATCCTAAAGGGATTTAAAAAGATAAACAATTATTAAAGGAAGATTTAATAATTGGAATCACTAGTTTTAGATCTTTTAATAAAAGGATTTGATTTTCAAAAATCAAGGGTAGAATTATAAATAAAGATTATTTTATAGAGCTAAATTAAATCTTGGCCAAGCTTTTGAAATAAAATATTTCTATTTGATAAAAAGAGTAAAAGTTTATTTAAATAAAATAATGAGGATTTATTAATATCCAATTTTATTAAAGTAAAGGCTTTGCCATTTTAATTAAACATTAAAACTTGTTAAATTATTTTAAACAAGTTTTCCAAGTATTTTATATTTTCAAATAAAACCTACTGATTTGGTTTTGATAATATTTAGATTTCAAATGGAGATTTTAATAAATCAAAACCTATTTGAATTAATAACTAAGGACTATTTTATTTAATTATTAAATAGATCCTAAAAAGAATAAAAATATCATTTTATTTTGGACTTTTGAATTGTGTTGATAAACAGAACTAAAACTCAATACAAAGTTTGGAGGAAGTTTGAATTGATTTGGGTGTTTGAATTGTTGTTTGAAAACCAAAATAGGAAAATCAAATAGAAAAAGAAAAGCTTACAGAATAAAAAAAAGAATCGAACTCAGCCCAACCCATCTGGCCCAACAGCCCAGCAACGCAGCCCACCAGCTCACCCCACTGCGAATCATTTTTCACTCAAACCCACACCCGCAGAGTCGCAGACAAGCAGGTCCCACTCCCTCCTTCCCCACCTCACTGACAGCACGGCCCCACGCCAGCGTGTCATCGTCTTCACCCGCGACCAAGCCTTGCCGTTGCAGCCGAGTAACTCTGATGTTGATTTCACGATTGATGGCTGCCTTAATCCTTCTAGTAATCACGCCCCCTTAAACACCCCTCTCCGCTCTCTATTTCCCCCCACACAGCGCCCCCCCCCTCTGCCACCAGGCTCCAGGAATTTTGAGCTCGAAATCTTCTGCTCCGACGAGGTTCCTGGCCGATTCGGTGCCGTCCAGCCACCCCTCGCCTCCCTCTGCACGCTAGCACATTCTCCACCTCCTGGCGCATTTCCCGTGCCACTCGTTCGCTCGCGCCCGCTCCAGAACGTCGGCAACTTCAAGATCAACTCACCACCACCGTCTGCCATTGCTCCGACGACCTTTCCCAGGTAATTCCGACCGCCCCAAGCCATCCTGTTGACACTCCCGTACTCCCCACGCTCTTCCGCATCTGACCCTGTCCTTGTTATGCCTCGGCAGATCTGTAGCTCCATCCTCGACGACCTCCAGAGCCGCCTGACGCCGCCACCAACTCTGGTGAGCGATTCCTCCTGTCCCCGTGCGCCCCTTGCCTCCTCGCGACCACGTCGAGCATCGCCACGATCCCCTGAGCACGGTGAGCTGTTTTCCCCTCTTCCTTGCTTCCTGTATCGTCGGCAAGCTCGCCGCCAGAGCGTGCGCCGCCGTCTGCCGCCACGCAGCGCCGCCAGAGTTTGACCACGTGACTGTGTCCGTTAGATCACGATCTGATGGCTGAGATTAGAACTAGATGAAGAGGTACGAGTTGATCAGCGTCGTTCGTTTTAAGTTAGATTCTGCGGTCCAGAGAGGCCGATCCGCACGAAGCGGTAGCGACCAATAGTATCACGCCGCGTGGCACTAGTTTGATTTAAAACAGAAATTGGAATCAGATTGATATCCAAACTTGTAAAATTCATAACTTAAAATCTACACGTCCAAATTTTGCAAATTTTATATCGATGGAATCAGTAGAACATGTACGTTGCAACCATGTTTTTGTTTAATGTTTTGCTTCTGGTAAATTGGGTGAATTTGCAGAAACATGTGTAGGCTTAATTTGAATATAAAAATTGTTCTAGATATAATTTTAATGTGAAATCTTTGCAAAAAGATTTGTTGTGAACCTACTGACCCTAGGAACCAACTCATGAATTTAAAAATGAATTTTGTGAAGTTTAGGAATAAATACTTGAATTAGCTCATTCTAGTCAAATAAAAAAATATTGATTTTAATATGGAAATGATTTTTGAGTAAAACCTTTGGGAAATGTTTTGATTCAAACCTTCTGACCCTAAACACCAAGTTTTGTGAATTAACAACTTATTTGTTGAACAATATAAAAATTATTGCTTTGCTAAAAGCATTTTCCACCACATGAAATAATGATTTGATTTAAGAAATGGTTTATAGATAAAACCCTTTTGCAAATGGTTTTACCACTTTAGTAAATGACCACTTTGAACTTTATAATGTTTAGAGCCTAGTAGAAACCACCTTTGCAAATAAAACTATCTTTTCCATGCTTGCATGCATGACTTTGTTTCTATTATTTTATGAGTGATAAATTGTTTGAATATTGGTTGGAATGCTAGTTGAATCTATGTTTGTTTGATTGATTTGTAGTGAAGTTAGAAGAGTGTGATATTAGCAAGATCAAGAAGTGAACCAACATTCTCTACCAAAAAGGCAAGTGACACTATCATCCAAATCCTACTATTTTCATTACACTTAGTGGATTTTGAAACATGCATGGAAAGGTTACTATATTTTTATGCTATGCTAAATCCTAATAGGATACCCCTATATATTCCTTAGTGGAAACATTGTAGTTGTAGTATGCTTAGCCCTGCTATATATTGGGATGGGATACATGTTATGAATATATGAAGAATTGAAAAGACTTATGTTTTATATAATAAAACAAGTACTCAATGAACCACCTGGGTGGACAAGGATACTCAAGGATGGACAAGGTGGCAACAAAAGGAACCATGTTTATATGGCTATCTCTTTTTGTTGTGCACTAGAAGAAAACCACCCAGGGACTTAGAGATTGAACATGTTTCTCGTACAGTGGCTTCCATGTACAGCCACATGCTAAATGGGCTCTGGCTTAGTCAACTACATAGTGGAAGACCCATGCATTGGCATCTTCAGGTTAACTAGATTAGTTCTAGGGAACTTGGAACCCTACATTTGTGCCTGGAAGACAAGCTAGCATTGTGTATTGGGAGGACTTGTATGGAAAGACTTTGTCACATTCTCAATCTTCCAGTACTCCATCTTGGTGAGTACTTATCCAGCGGCCACTGGTGGCATCAAGATGAGATTGTGTCATGTGGGTAAAGTGTACAACTTCTGCAGAAGATCAAAATTCTAAGTACTTAGCCGTGTCCCCGGTTATGGACAATACTGAGCAACTAAGGCCTGAAGCTATGGAAGATCTCGACATTCCAATTTCTCAAAGTTAAAACTTGAGGGTGACAACAAGGGATTTGAAGCACTTGGAGTTTTCCAAGGAGTTCAGAAAGAATTTCAAAAGAGCAAAACTATTTTGAAAAGATAGGACAAAACTATATTGCTTTCTGCAAATGAGCCTAAACCCTACTTAGCCAAATATGCATGTATTGATAGGATCCACATATTTCTACTTAGTAGTGAAACTTGCCAATGCAATTCAAATGTATTGACCCTTGTGGCTGCAACTTATCATGTTGCAGGTTTGTTTGATGTTAGTGAAGTGTGTTGAATAGGATTACAAGTCTACAACCAACATGATTGCCTGTGGCACTTTGAAGATGAAGGACCCCATGCTTATAGATATTCTGCTGCAATGTAATGTGATAGCCAAATGAGCTATGTAAGATGTAATGAATTATTTTGTTCCTGGTTATAAAGTTGTATTATGACCTTTGTTTCTTGATATTACATCTTAACTGTGGATGCTAGCTATTGATCCAGGGACTAGCATTGTAAACACAGGGATTTCTACCTTATTAAAGGTTGGGAACTCTACATGCACTTTCCCACAAGACTCGACATGCATCAAGATGAGACTTTTAAGAAACAATCCCTCAGATCAGCATAGACGCATTCCATCCTATCATCACTACCACCAACTTTCTGCCTGTCTGAGTTCCTGCAACCTAGTTGGTCAAGGCAGAGCCCATATGCCATGTGGCTGCACTGGAAGCTTCTCAACACAAAACATCTCAAATCTCTTTGTTCCTGGGTGGCCATCCACAAGTGAGATACACCAGGGTAAACCATAGAAATGGGCCCTGGGTAACCACTCAACAAAAATCCATCCAACCAATTACCATTCCACCCAGGTGTTTCATTCACATAGTGGTTTTATTAATCAAAAACATAGTCATAGACTTTGCATAATATCATAGCATGAATATTCCACCCTTGTAATCTAATAGCTAGGCTAAGGATACTAGCATAACTTGTCTCTTGACTTAGGAAGATTCCTACCAAGATATATTCTATAGGATCTACTATAGCATAGCAATATACAAAATAGTCCTATCATGCATACTACAAAAATATTACTAATGCAATATTGAAAAGATAGGACTTTTGATGACCAAAGTATCACTTGCCTTTTTAGTAGAGAATCTATGTACTCTTCTTGATCTTGCAATTGTCACACTCCTCAAGGTTCACTACAATTCAATCAAACAAAGCACACATTCAAAACTAGCACACAAACAATTAACAAAACAAAACAATAAAAATAAAGAAATGCATTCAAGCATGCAAAAGGTTGTTTTATGGAAAAAGTGTTTTCTAACAAGGTTCTAAACAATTCAAAACACCTACTGGTATTTTTATAAAAGTGGAAAAATCATTTGAAACCAAGTTAGTGAAAATAAGTCATTTAAATCATGTTTGTTTTACAGAAATGCTTTTATTCAAAGTAATAATTCCTAGTGTTATCAAAATATATTTTTAATTCCAATGTTAGTGTTTATGGTCAGAGGGTTCAAAACAAAACCATTTGCAAAAGGTTTTACTCAAAAATAATTTTTAGAACAATTTTTATACTCAAAATAGTCCTACACATGTCTATGCATAAAAACCTAATTTTTCAGAAGAAAATGACCAAACTAAGGCCACAGTTGCAAAGGCCTCATTTTTCTGAATTCATTGATATAAAATTTGTAATTTTTGGACAAAAATATCAAAAGTTATAATTTTTGCAAGTTTAAACATCCAAAAACATTTTCTGGAATTTTAAACAGACAGATTTGGCCACGTGTCTTGTTTCTACTAGCTGATACCACTTCAGGTGGATCATCTACGCGGGCTGTTGGATTTAAGTAGCATCACACGTATCAGATCAACATGTACCTTTTCGCTAAGTGATTTTATCCTGGCAGCAGGATCTAAATCTAATGGGTCAAGATGTATTGACCTAAGATGGCCTATGCTGGCGACGGTGCCCGGCGGCGGCGCGTCTGGTGGCGGTGGTCTGGCGAAACTAGGAGGCAAGGGAGAGGGTGCAGTGGCTTACTGAGTTCGCGGGGTCGTTGCGGTGCTCAAGATGGTCGCCGTTGACGAAGGGGCGCACGGGGTCCTTGGCAATTGCTCACCGGAGTTCCCTTTGCGGTCGGGAGCTTGCAGACGCAGATGGAGGCGAGCCTACAGGTCACGATTTGGCGAACGGGAAGGGTCATAAGAAGTGCGAGACGATGGAGATCATGATAGCGTCAACCATAGGAAGAGGGGCGGACGGAACCTACCGGGAAAGTTCGCCGGAGACAAGTTCACCGTCGAGCTCTAGCAGAGGTTGACAAAGGCAAAGCTACAAGGCACAAGCAGACAAACTGAAAGCATTAGTGGATGCGCACAAGGACGACGGTTGTGGGAAAACAAACCAGAGAGCGGGAGGGGGTCGGGGTTCACCAGGATTGGTCGCCGGAGACGTCGGAGACAGCGGCGACGTGAGAAAAATTCAGGGCAGCCTGGGGGCTTACTGGTGCGGGGAAGTGAGGGGAAAGGGAGATGAGGGGGAGAGGATTAAGTGAGCATGGTCGTGGGGAAGGATTACTGCGCCATTTAAGTGAATTAACGCGATTGAATTCATGATAGAAGCAGTAGGGGGAACAGGTCTTTGGCGCGGATGAAGACGACGACGCCAACGTGGCGGTGGGTACATGGGGTCAGCGAGGGGGTGGGGGTTCCACGCGGTGAGAAAGGGAGGCAGAGGGAAGAGAAGTGGAGCCAGGTGGGCTGGTGCTGGGCTGGGCTTGCTGGGCCTAGCTGGGTAGGTTAGTTTGTTTCCCTTTTTTTTTCTTCAAAACCTTTTTCTTTTTTGTTTCTATTTTATGTTTTAATTCAAATCAAATGATTTAAACCTCAATTTGATTTCAAATTTTTACCAAACCCTTTCAGTAGGTTTTATACTTTTTAATAGTGTGTTATTTAGTTCAACTTGGAGTAATCCAAATATTTCCTTATGATTTAATATTTATTTAAATTAGGCATTTTGTCTTTCTTTAAATAAAATTGAATATGGTTCATAAACCCATATAATTTTATTTAAATAATCTTTTATTCTTTTATTTTATTTAAAATACTTTTATTCCATTTTCTTATGGATTTGTCCATGGTTTAAATTGTCTTTGCAATAATTTCTTATTTATTTAATTCTTTCTTTATCTTATAAAATTCATATCTTTTCATTTATAGTTCCAAAATTGCTGATTCCACTTTGTATAATTTCATTTAATATTTGTTTATATTTTTAAATCCTTTTAGGATTACTTTGCTCACAATTTGGTGTTGATTTTGGCTAGGAGGTTCATTAGCCTTGGGATTTACTTTCTTTTATCTTATTAAAATCATAGATTTTTATCCATGGCTCCAAATGGAGTGAAACCAATTCCCATGGTTTTATAATATTTTGTTTACCATTATTAGTCATTTTAAGAATGTTTGTTTCCTAACTTTTAGATGGAACAAAGACATAGTCTTAGAGTGATCTTGGAGATGATTTCTTTCATTAGGGTTTAGGGTTTTTGGTTTACTTTTGCAAATGTTTTAAATTCAAGATATTTACCTTGCTGGGATGCATTTGATTTGGTTAGAATTTTTTTTATTGCTTTTTTATTCAAATTTGTTCAAGTAAGGTTTTGATGTTTCCATTTAGAAGCAAAAGTTTCTTTTCACCCTAAATTTCAACATATGTTTCTTTTGTTTGTTTATTTTTCACATTTCAAAATTTGGAAAATTTTGGGATGTGGCATGGAACTAATTTGATGGCCTATCCGTTGGTCCTCCCCAGTCGGTCTAGCGCAAGTGTGAGACAGAAAAATCTTGTCTCACCATCTTGGCCGATGTTGGAGGCCGGTCTAGCCATCGATGTAGTTACATAGTGAAACTTGTGGCCGGCCTATCTGGTGATGGTTTTTGTCATTTCCATATTGTTTAATTACTATAGTAAAGTATTTTTTACTAGGAGCATGTAGAAAAAATACTGAAATTCGAATATATCATAAATAAGAGTTACATATAGTTTCTCCTAGTTACAATTAAATTCAAAATCTCAAACATAGAAACATGCACATTTTGGTTTCCCCCATTGACGGGTGAAGGTTCTCTTTTACTTATATTATTTTACATATACCTACATGACATAACAGAATAATTTAGTATAGATAAACAATCGTAGTTAGCACTGAATCAACCAAGCTAAGATAAACATCCAAACAACTTACTTTGGATGTAGTTTACATAATATTTCGTTTCCTTTGTTATGACCCTTCATACCACAAGAGCCACACCCTTGATTCTGGTTTTTATGCTCTTCGAAGGATAGTGTTCTATCATATTTTTCATGGGTTGATTCACCTCTTGTTGAACTTCTGTGTTTTGCTTAGGTGCGCCTTTCGTGGTAACCTTTATCGAGGTCAGCAACTGGAATGGTGTTTCCGTGAAAGCCAAGTGTGTCTTCCTCGATGAAGGATCTGTGACCATCTGGTCCTTTTTCGCATTCTTCCTCGCTGTTAAGCCCTTCATATATTCCATGAAATCATCATACATCATTGGATCATCGGATGCCACATCAATAGCTTGTACTGCTATTGTATCCATCTCGTCGTATCATTTTTTCTTCCCTGCCCCTGACCAACCATTGCAAACAGATTGCTCCGGTGCCTTGCCGGAAAACCGTTTCTTGCCATTCTAGAGAATTCACTAGTATCCCGTACAATTTGTGGTGCTTCACTGCATACATGATATGCTTGCATGGAAGCCCCTTACGATCCATTCTTTAGTAGTTGCACTATATTGTTTACGACGAGTTATAAGGGGTATACTCCATGAAAAATGTGTACCTAGTGTTATTCTTCCATTTCACCAAAAACCATGTAGAGTCTACCATTCCAAAAAGTTATTCAAAAAGCTCTAGGTCGCCAAGCTTATGCACATCTTGCTACAAGATGTAGAAGTTGTTGGAGATATGCCCAAGAGGCAATAATAAATATGGTTATTATTATATCTTTGTGTTTATGATTAATATTTTAATAACATGCTATAATTGTATTAACCGGAAACATTAATACTTGTGTGTTTTGTAAACATAAAAGAGTCCCTAGTAAGCCTCTTGTTAAACTAGCTTGTTGATTATTAGATGATCATGGTTTCCTGATCATGGACATTAGATATTATTAATAACAAGATCTTGTCGTTAGGAAAATGATGTGATGGACACACTCCTATAGTTAGCATAGCATAAGATCAAGTCATTTAAAGTTTGTTTTTATATCTTTCAAATACATAAGTAAACTAATCCTTCGACTATGAGATCATGTTAATCACCATCACCGGATGGATGCTTTGATGACATCAAACACCACTTCTATAACTGGGTGGTTATAAAGGTAGCATTAGGTATTCTAAAAGTATGTGTTGAAGCACATGGATCAAGAGTGGGATTTGTCCATCCATACGAATAGATATAATCTAGGCCCTCTCGGTGGAATTTCATCCAATTGGCTTGCAAGCATGTGACTAGGTCACAAGGGATGTCATATCACGGAACAAGTAAAGAGTACTTATCGGTAACGAGGTTGAACTAGGTATAGAGATACCGACGATCAAACCTCATATAAGTAAAGTATCGAGCGACAAAGGGAATCAGTATCATATGTAAATGGTTCATTCGATCACGAAGTCATCATAGAAATATGTGGGAGCCATATGGATTTCCAGATCCCTCTATTGGTTATTTATCGAAGAGGTGTCTCGATCATGTATGCATAGTTCAAGAACCGTAGGGAGACACACTTAAGGATTTGATGTTGTTTGAGTAGATATGGAATATCAGTTGGAGACCGAATGTTGTTCAGAGTCTCGGATTGGATCTAGGACATCACGAGGAGATCCGGAATGGTCCAGACAATAAGATTCATATAAGGGAACTCAATTTATGGGGTTCAGAAATGTTTTCGGTGTTTTGACCGGAAGCTTCTAGAATGTTTTGGAAGGTCCACCACCCCGGGAGGGGGAACTTGGAATGCACCATGCCCAAAGGGGATGGCCGCACCAAGCCCTAGGCCAACTCGGCCAAGCACTAGGGAGGTAGGGTCAAACCCTAGTTTGAAAAGTCAAATCCTAGTTTAAAAAGTCAAATCCTATTTTGGGAAGGAAAGGGAAAACTTGAAAGGCAACTTTACAACTCCCCTTCTCCTAGCCGAGTTGGGGAATGAGTCTCCCCTTCCTAGCTGAGTTGGGGAGAAACTCGGCTAGGGAATGGGGGCCTTGGACGCCGCCCCTCTCCCATATAAGGAGGGGTGCCCCCCTGGCACCTTGTTGTAGGGGTTCGTAGCATGGAAAACAAAAATTTTCTATCGCATACAAACAAATAAGCCAAGATCTATCTACTAGATTGTAGCAACGAGTCGATGGAATAACTCACCCTCGAAGATTCCAAAGTGTTTAACGAGAGCAGATTCTCGTGGGTGATGTAGTCGTACTCTTTCCGATCTCAAGATCGCGCAGACGATCCTTCCAGCGTCACCTTCCGGCAGCGCTCCCGCAGTCGGTCACACGTTCGGTACTCGACGAAGACCTTCCTCTCCCTTGTTCCAGCAGGCAGCGGAGGTTGTAGCATTCTCCTCGCGATTCCGGCAGCACAACGGCGTGGTACCGGAGGTAGAGGGGAAATCCCGCAGGGCTTCGCCTTAAGCCGGTGCGAGTATGGTGGAGCTTATGAGAGGCTATTAGTGGTCTAGTAATTAGACACACCAATTAGAGGGCTCTAAACCAATTAGAAGGCTCTAAACCAAAATAGCTCTAAACCGGGGTTTAGATCTAGGGTTTAGTTTAGAGGATAGGAACTTGTGTTGTTGTGTCTAGAGGAGGAGGCCCTGCCCCTCCTCTTATAGGTGGGAGGGCCGGCGGCAAGGGGAGGGAGTGGAGTCCCTCCCCAACTCGGCCTTGAGGTGGGGCGCCGGCTTGGGGAGGAGGAATCCCTCCCCAACTCGGCCTCCTTTTCTCCTCCTCTTTCCACCTTCCAAAACTGGCAGTTTGACTTTCAAACTTGCTGTTTGACTTTCCAAATTGGGATTTGATTTAATCCTTTATTTAGAACAGCGATGACACTAAGTACATGATGCAACCATTCCAACATGTAATGACACATTCATGTACCCCTTCCCCCTCCGGAGTGCCGGACATTCCGGGACCTTCTAGAATGTTCCCGATGAAAACACCGGAACCATTCCCCAACTCCGAAACGGGACTTTCCTTATATGAATCTTATTCTCCGGACCATTCCGGATCACCTCGTGATATCCCGGATCCCATCCGAGACTCCGAACAACATTCGGTCTCTTTCTCATAATACCATAACTACTCAAACAACGTCGAATCCTTAAGTGTGTCTCCCTACGGTTCGTGAATTATGCGGACATGATCGAGACACTTCTCCGAACAATAACCAATAGAGGAATCTGGAAATTCATATGGCTCCCACATATTTCTACGATTACATTGCGATCGAATGAACCACTTACATACGATACCAATTTCCCTTTGTCTCACGATATGTTACTTATCCGAGGTTATGATCGTCGGTATCTCTACATACCTAGTTCAACCTCGTTACTGATAAGTACTCTTTTCTCGTTCCCGTGATATGTGATCCCTTGTGACCCAGTCACATGCTTGCAAGCTAATTGGATGACATTTCACCGAGAGGGCCCAGAGAATATCTATCCGTCATATGGATGGACAAATCCCACTCTTGATCCATGTGTTTCAACCAATACTTTCCGAACACTCAATGCCACCTTTATAGCCACCCTGTTACGGTGTGGTGTTTGATGACATCAAAGCATCCATCCGGCAAAGGTGATATGCATGATCTCATGGTCGAAGGAATTAGGTTACTATGTATCAGAAAGCATATAGCAATTGAACTATTGAAATGACTTGATCTTTATGCTACGCTTATCTATAGGAGTATGTCCACCATATCATTCTCCTAACGATATGATCTTGTTGTTAATAACATCTCAATGTTCATGATAGGGAAACCACAATCATCTATTAACCAACAAGCTAGTGAAGTATAGAGGCTATACTAGGGACTTCAATTTAAGTTTACAATTCACACAAGTATTAATGTTTCCTTGTTAATACTATTATAGCATGAATATAAACATTTATCATAAACACAAAGATATAATAATAACTATATTTATTATTGCCTCTAGGGCATATCTCCAACAGTCTCCCACTTGCACTAGAGTCAATAATCTAGTTTCAAACCTTTGTGTATTCAACACCTATGGCTTTCCGGTGTTGCATGTACACGATTGCTAGTGGTCAACTGATCTCCGGATCTGACACTTCCAGGTCCGTGTGTAATTGCATGTCTTTGCGTCTCTACGCATCACTCATTCTCTAATGAGATGGCTTTGTAAATGGTCTTTCGGTGTGACCTTTAGTTCTTTGGGGTTAAAACATGTTGATAATATTGTCGCACAATATATCTTCATAGTATTATCCCGCTGTGAACTACACCTAGTTTGATAACAAACTACTTGATACAAATGCCCTCTTTTGCTGCTAACATAGTAGTCATACACTTAGCCTTTTGTTGTAGTATCTGTCACAATGTCTTAACTTTGGAACTCATCCAAATCCATTATGGAACTCACTTTCCATTATATTGTGCCACCCTTAATTTAGATTGAGATAAACTTAATTTGTACTCTGTGACAAAACTAGTATCAATGTAGTACTTTTACAATGAACTAACCATCTATTTGTCACTTCTACAAATAATATACTCTTAGTTCTTCCAAAAAGATCATAAGAATATCCTTACTATCGTCCAATGATCATCTTATGAATCATTCTGGTATATGCTCATAACTTTTAGAGCATAGGACATATCTGGATTTGTACATACCACAGTATGATTGATATAAACACTCTTTGTGATTTCATACATCAAGTATCAATCTATACTTGAATCTTTGTTTCACTTACCAAATGTCAATACACTTGAATATATCAACATTGAACTCTTTCAATCCTTTCTGTGCGACAAGAACCTTTTCTTGTAGTTTCTATATTGAACTCATTCAATATCTCGTTTATGTACTTCTGGCACAACCATATTAGCATCTATTGATGCCAAATATTTGGGTTTTGCCTAAGTCTTTCATCAGGATGAAATTCTTAATATGTGTCAATAAAAGATACATCATTTCTAATCAACAATATGTCCTCCACATAATGTATTAGAAATATGTTTTTAGCGCTCCCACTTAATTTCTTGCAAATGCAAGCATCTTCATTGTCTCCGATGAAATTAAACTCTTTTAACAGTTTCATCATAGTGAAGATTCCAACTCCGCTATGCTTACTTCATCCATTGAAGTTTGCATATGCTTTTAGCATCCTTTGAATTAACAAAACCCTTTGGACCGTGTCATGCACACGTCCTAGGTAACAATTCTATTAGAAGAACTTGTTTTGTTTATTCAACTACCACATAATAAAATTATATGTAGTGGTTGCTATATTAATCCGTATAGACTAAATATCGCTATGAAAGATCAAATCTTGTCATAGTCAATCCTTGAACATTGTTGTGAACTCTCTCCCAACATGTCGACTATTTCATAGATGTGAAACATCCATGTCTACTTTTTTATAGATCCAAACACAACTGTAAGGTCTTACACCTTTCTCGAGGGTCCTTCAAGTTCAAAACTTGATTTCTCGTGTATGGAACTATCACGGATTTTATGGCTTCAAGCCATTTGACGGAGTCAGGGCCCATCATCGCTTCTTTGCATGTAGTCCGTTCATTATTCTCAAATAATGATTCAACCCTCAAATCTTGGTATTTGATTGTTTACTCGACCTACTTGGTTCAATAGAAACTTAGATCTCTGTGACCACAACATTTGAGGTACATGAGCCATGAGCATTGTTGCTGTCTCCGGAACACTTTTCGGCGCTGCGCAACTCTGCACATATAGCTAAGGTTCTTTTAACCTTATCAAAGTTCTATTGTCCTCCCACTTTAACTTATCATGAAAAATTCCTTCTCAAAGAAACTTGACGTTCTAAGCGACAAACACTTTTGTCCCCGGTGTTATGGAGGAATACTTAACAGTAATACAAAGACAGGTTTATCCGACTTTGGTTGCAAACATCTTTCTTATGCATAGCATACCAATGTTTAAGAAAGGACTACTTGGGTTTTATCCCAAACCATAACTTTATATGGTGTCATTTCAGCGGATTATGATGGAGCTCTTTTTAGTGGAAAAGCGGTAGTCTCTAAAGCTTTTAATCTTTAAAATATAATGGCAGTTCTATATTTTACACCTTTGATCTTACCATGTCAAACAAGGTTTTAATTACATATCTCGAACGCTCCATACTCTTATGGTGTTTCGGGAAATGCAAATCCACGGAACGATTCCTTAAATCTTAGGTATTATGCTAAACTTGTAACTCAAATATCTTCCTTTATGATCTTATCATAAACCATTTATATTCTTGTTACAATGATTTTGCACTTCATCTTGAAAGACTTTGAACTTTTCAAATGTTTCATACTTCATCCTTATTAAGTAAATATTCATATATTCACTCAAATTTTCGGAGAAAGCATATGAAGTTGAAATCCATCGCTCTTGACTACATATAATGGATTTCATACAACAATATGTACAAGTTCCAATAAGCTAGCCATTCGTTCCCTTTTGGCCTATGAACGAAGTTTTAATTATCTCTAGGAAAGTTTCACAAGCATCATTTGATCAAAATCAAAAGACTCCAAAATTCCATCTACATGGAGTTTCTTCATGTTTTCTTTCCAATATAATTTAAACGGCGATGTCACTTCCTAAGTGATCTTTCAATCAATTTGTCTTTCGACATTTTTAGCACTATTTTATGGATGTGATTTCTCCAACGAGATTTGTAAATTATCCATCTTTTATGGATTACGGTAATTATATGAGCAACCCTTTTGTTCTCATAACACCTGATAAAACAAATCTTGAAGGCAAGCTTTGATGTTTTAACGAGCAACACAATAACCCTTTATTTGTTCTCGATGAACATCATCACATATTCTTTTGCTAGTTACTTAGGCCATTGTAGTTCATGAATTCTGTTGTTTCGTATGACGATTCACACCAACAAATCCAGTATCAAATACTTAAGAACCACATTGTTTAAGAAGCAAAGAACATAGCCATAACATGTATATCATCTATATACTTAAGCTGAACAATTCTAGTCTTTTCTTTTCTGCCATATATTTATGAGATTCTCTTTCAGTATTTCCTTTTCTGTTTGAAAGAATCTATCAACATCAATAGTGGAGTCATACATATGACATATAGTCCAAAGCGTGTATAATTAAATACCAATGTCTTTGGATTTGCACTTTGAAGTAGATCACCATCATCAAATGTTTGGTGTTCTTTCAAATTCCTTTCTTTAGTAATCTATTGGTGTAGTAAACATTTTACCTACATCAAATATTCACCTTTATCATGGAATCGTCCATGACCAAGCTACTTTTAGCTTATAACGGTGAATCGCGAGTATAATGTTGCTGTCCAAAACCTTTTGGAAGATTAGGACAACTAGTGTCTCCAACCTTTTGCAAATTCTCATCAAATATGAGAACATGACTTTTGCCATATTATACTCTATCATGTTGCAACCAAAACTTTGTTTCAGATATCACAATATCTTCCACACATCATGGTTTCTGAAACAACTCTTTCAGATCCTAGATAACCTTGATATTAAGACAATCCTTTGAATATCAAGAATCATGGAGACAAACATGATACTTTATATACTAACACTTGGAATTGTTACTCTTGATTTAATACCAATTATTAAACTTCATGGAGTAACCGGAACTTACTGAAAGTTTGCAATAAGACTTTTAAACTTTAGATTAACACTTCAAAACAATACGATACCAGTTCGTAAAGTAACTAACCAGAATTCTATAGTTCTATCATCTCAATTATAACTAAGCGCAAGGTGGTAAACGGATGCCAATGACTACAACAACTATGCAAATTCACTTTGATTTAGTTTATGATAAATTGAGTTCTAATTAATAATTAAATTAATCTAGGTGAACTCCCACTCAAAACAACATCCCTCACATTGTTTTAGTGATCACACGAACCAAATCCACTACATCAACTCCGATCATCACGAGAGTTGATATAGTTTCAATGGCGAACAATCGACATGTTCATCATATCTACTATATGACTCATGCTTTACCTTTCGGTGATCCGTGTTCCTGAGGCCATGTCTGTACATGCTAGGCTCGTCAAGATCAAACCTTAGCTACCGCATAAGCAAATCTGGCTTGCTTACGTTGTATTCACCCGCGGAATCAAAGACACCCGATCATCACGTGGTGCTTCGAAGCAACAAGCTTTGGCAACGGTGCATACTAAGGGTGAACACTTTAGAACTTGAAATTTTGTGCATGAGGGATCATCTTATAATGCTACCGTCGTCTACTAAGCAATACAAGATGCATAAAGGATTAACATCACATGCAATTCATAATATGTGATATGATATGGCCTTTCTTCTTTGTGCTTCCGATCTCCATCTTCAAGCACGAACATGATCTCCATCATCACCGGCATAGCATCAAGGTCAATGACGCTTCTTCATGGTTGTCGTCCACCAGCTTCAACTATTACAACTATTTTGAATAGACACGCAGGTCTTAACAGAATTTAAAGACAACCATATGGCTCCTGCCGGTTGCCATCTTACAATAAGGAACATTGCATACATCAAATATAATCACAATCATGGCCATATCACATCACTGCACACCCCTGCAAAACAAAGTTAGACGCTTCTACTTTCTTTGCATATTTTACGTGGTTTGGGGCTTTTCATAAGTGTCGTTCTAACCTACGAACAAGAACCACAACATTGATACTAGCATTGTTGATTACCCGTTGTAAATCGGATCTTTACTATGCTAGGAGAAACAGGCACCCGCAAAGCCACTTATGCAATACGAGTTGCATGTCAAGCGTGGAGCAAGTCTCATGAACGATGTCATGTAAGGTTAGCCCGGGCCGCTTCATCCCAACATACCGCAAGATGCAAAGTACACAAAAGGCAATCTACAATAAAAGCATCAACGCCCACAATGACCATTGTGTTCTACTCGTGCAACAGATCTACATATAGACACGGCTCTGATACCACTGTAGGGGTTCGTAGCATGGAAAACAAAAATTTTCTATCGCATACAAACAAATAAGCCAAGATCTATCTACTAGATTGTAGCAACGAGTCGATGGAATAACTCACCCTCGAAGATTCCAAAGTGTTTAACGAGAGCAGATTCTCGTGGGTGATGTAGTCGTACTCTTTCCGATCTCAAGATCGCGCAGACGATCCTTCCAGCGTCACCTTCCGGCAGCGCTCCCGCAGTCGGTCACACGTTCGGTACTCGACGAAGACCTTCCTATCCCTTGTTCCAGCAGGCAGCGGAGGTTGTAGCATTCTCCTCGCGATTCCGGCAGCACAACGGCGTGGTACCGGAGGTAGAGGGGAAATCCCGCAGGGCTTCGCCTTAAGCCGGTGCGAGTATGGTGGAGCTTATGAGAGGCTATTAGTGGTCTAGTAATTAGACACACCAATTAGAGGGCTCTAAACCAATTAGAAGGCTCTAAACCAAAATAGCTCTAAACCGGGGTTTAGATCTAGGGTTTAGTTTAGAGGATAGGAACTTGTGTTGTTGTGTCTAGAGGAGGAGGCCCTGCCCCTCCTCTTATAGGTGGGAGGGCCGGCGGCAAGGGGAGGGAGTGGAGTCCCTCCCCAACTCGGCCTTGAGGTGGGGCGCCGGCTTGGGGAGGAGGAATCCCTCCCCAACTCGGCCTCCTTTTCTCCTCCTCTTTCCACCTTCCAAAACTGGCAGTTTGACTTTCAAACTTGCTGTTTGACTTTCCAAATTGGGATTTGATTTAATCCTTTATTTAGAACAGCGATGACACTAAGTACATGATGCAACCATTCCAACATGTAATGACACATTCATGTACCCCTTCCCCCTCCGGAGTGCCGGACATTCCGGGACCTTCTAGAATGTTCCCGATGAAAACACCGGAACCATTCCCCAACTCCGAAACGGGACTTTCCTTATATGAATCTTATTCTCCGGACCATTCCGGATCACCTCGTGATATCCCGGATCCCATCCGAGACTCCGAACAACATTCGGTCTCTTTCTCATAATACCATAACTACTCAAACAACGTCGAATCCTTAAGTGTGTCTCCCTACGGTTCGTGAATTATGCGGACATGATCGAGACACTTCTCCGAACAATAACCAATAGAGGAATCTGGAAATTCATATGGCTCCCACATATTTCTACGATTACATTGCGATCGAATGAACCACTTACATACGATACCAATTTCCCTTTGTCTCACGATATGTTACTTATCCGAGGTTATGATCGTCGGTATCTCTACATACCTAGTTCAACCTCGTTACTGATAAGTACTCTTTTCTCGTTCCCGTGATATGTGATCCCTTGTGACCCAGTCACATGCTTGCAAGCTAATTGGATGACATTTCACCGAGAGGGCCCAGAGAATATCTATCCGTCATATGGATGGACAAATCCCACTCTTGATCCATGTGTTTCAACCAATACTTTCCGAACACTCAATGCCACCTTTATAGCCACCCTGTTACGGTGTGGTGTTTGATGACATCAAAGCATCCATCCGGCAAAGGTGATATGCATGATCTCATGGTCGAAGGAATTAGGTTACTATGTATCAGAAAGCATATAGCAATTGAACTATTGAAATGACTTGATCTTTATGCTACGCTTATCTATAGGAGTATGTCCACCATATCATTCTCCTAACGATATGATCTTGTTGTTAATAACATCTCAATGTTCATGATAGGGAAACCACAATCATCTATTAACCAACAAGCTAGTGAAGTATAGAGGCTATACTAGGGACTTCAATTTAAGTTTACAATTCACACAAGTATTAATGTTTCCTTGTTAATACTATTATAGCATGAATATAAACATTTATCATAAACACAAAGATATAATAATAACTATATTTATTATTGCCTCTAGGGCATATCTCCAACACTTGTCCCATGGTGCCTAGAACCCTAGCCGCTGCAGCCCTCTCTCCTCCACCGCACTGGTCCGACTTAGGTGATGCCCTGCAGAAATATCCCACCTCCACCACCACTACCACACCGTCGTGTTGTTGTGATCCCGAGGAGATCTACAACCTTCGCTGCCCTGCTAGAACAAGGGAAAGGAAGGTATTCATCGACTACCGTACGTGTGACCGACTATGTAAGCACTAATGGAATGTGGCGCCGGAAGGATCGTCTATGCGATCTTGAGATCGTCAAGTGATCGACTACGTCAACCATGAGATCTGAATCTCGTTAAATGCTTTGGATCTTAGAGGGTTAGTTCTCTACAATCCTGTTGCACTGATCTCGTAGATTAGATCTTGGTTTGTGTGTTCCGGCGATAGAATTTTTTGTTTTCCATGCTGCGAACCCTACAGTGGTATCAGAGCGGACTCTATGCATAGATCTGTTGCATGAGTAGAACACGATGGTTTTGTGGGTGTTGATGCTTTTGTTGTAATTTTCTTTTCGTGTACTTTGCATCTTGCGGGATGGTGGGATGAAGTGGCTCGAGCTAACCTTATATGTCATCATACATGAGACTTGCTCTACATTCAACGTGCAACTTGCATTGCGCAAGTGGATTTGCGGGTGTCTGTCTCTCCAACCATAGTGAATATTCAATTTACAACAAGGACTTGACAATGCTTTTATCAATGTTGTGGTTCATGTTAATAGGTAAGAATGGTTCTTATTCGAAAGCCCAAGCCACGTAAAACATGCAAAGAAAATTAGAGGCTTCTAACTTGTTTTTGCAGGGCATGTGTTGTGATGTGATATGGCCATGATGTGATTATGATTATATATGATGTATGCAATGATCCTTATTGTAAGTTGGCAATCGGTAGGATCCTTATGGTTGTCTTTAAATTTCGTTAAGACCTGCGTGTCTATTCATCAAGTAGTTGTAGTAGTTGCTATTGGTGGAGGACAACCATGAAGCGGCGCCATTGACCTTGACACCACGCCGGTGATGATGGAGATCATGTTCGTGCTTGGAGATGAAGATCAAAGGCACAAGAAGAAAGGCCATATCATATCACATATTATGAATTGCATGTGATGTTAATCCTTTTATGCATCTTGTATTTCTTAGATTGTGACGTTAGAATTATAAGATGATCCCTCTCACTAAATATCAAGTAATAAAGTGTTCATCCTTAGTAGGCACCATTGCTAAGACTCGTTGTTTCGAAGCACCACGTGATGGTAGGGTGTGATAGATTCTACGTGTGCATACAATGGGTGCAAGCCATATTTTTGCACATTCGGATACTAAGGTTAACCTTGACGAGCCTAACATGTACAGACATGGTCTCAAAACACGAAATACCGAAAGGTAAAGCATGCGTCATATGATTGATATGATGAACATGTTGATTCTTCGCCTTTGAAGCTACATCATCTCTCGTGATGATCTGACTTGGTGTAGTGGATTTGGTTCGTGTGATCACTAAAACAATATGAGGGATGTTGTTTTGAGTGAGAGTTAACCTAGTTAATTTGAGAATTAAATTTGAACTCAATTTATCATAAATTTAGTCTAAACTCTTTGCAAATATGTTGTAGATCATGGTGACACCTACCACCATTTTTAATGCGTTCCTAGAGAAAGAAAGGTTGAAATATAATGGAAGCAACTTCACAGAATGGTTCTGTAACATGAGGATTGTCCTCAATGCTAGAAATTTGACCTATGTGCTGGATGCACCGCTAGGTGACCCACCTGCAAATATTGCGTCTCGAGATGAGTGCAATGTGTATGACACAAAGCGTGATGACTACAATCTTGTGAAATATGTGATCCTTATGTCAATGGAGCCTCAGATCCAAGAACGCTTTGAACTTAGCAGCCGCTGCTGCCATTGTGGAGGAACTCAAAACCATGTTTGAGAGACAAATCCGTGCTAAGAGATATATGATCTCTAGTGAGTTATTTAGTGTTAAGATGAAGGAACACAACTCTATGAATGACCACGTCATGATGATGATGCGCTATGCTCAATGTCTCAAGATACTAGGATATGACATCCCAGTTGATCTTGTGACGAATAGAGTTATGTAGTCGCTCCAACCCAGCTACAAAGAGTTTGTGCTGAATTACAAGATAAGTGGTGCGATTGGATCACTCACTAAACTTGCTGCCACTTCGGTGGCTTCCAAAGTAGACATGAAGGAAAAGGGTGAGCCCAAGGGTAACTTCAAGAAGAGGGGAAAATCTGTTGCTACACTTGAAAATAAGACCCAAGATGGCCCCATCCCTGATGCAAAATGCTTTTGTTGCAATGAGTGTGGTCACTAGAAGCGGAATTGCCCCAAGTACTTGGCAGATCTGAAGAACGACAACATCAAGAAGAAATGTATATTTGATATACATGTTATTGATGTGTATCTAACTAGTAATCATAGTAGTGCCTGGGTATTTGATACTAGTTCGGTTGCTCATATTTGTAACTCGAAATAGGTGCTATAGAATAAGCAAAGACTAGCAAGAGACAAGGTGTCGATGCGCATTGGAAGTGGCTCAAAGGTTGATGTGATCGCTGTCGGCACGCTCCCTCTTCATATACCGTCAGGATTAGTTTTAAGTCTAAATAATTGTTAGTTGGTGCATGTGTTAAGCATGAACATTATATTTGGATCTTTTTTATTGCGAGACGGTTACTCGTTTAAGTCCGAGAATAATGGATGTTTGGTTTATATGAGTAATATCTTTTATGGTCATGCGCCTAAGGTGGATGGTCTATTCTTATTGAATCTCAATAGTAGTGATACACATGTTCATAATATAATGCTAAACGAATGAAATTGAATGATGATTACACATACATGTGGCACTGCCGTCTTGGTCACATTGGAGTGAAGCGCATGAAGAAACTCCATTCTGATAGACTTCTTGAATCTCTTGATTTTGAATCACTTGAAAGATGCGAAGCATGTCTTGGGAAAAATGACTAAGACACCATTCTCTAGAATAATGGAGCGAGCTACGGACTTGTTGGAGATCATACATACCGATGTGTGTGGTCCAATGCGTGTGGGATCGCACGTGGATATCGTCATGTTCTTAATTTCACGGACGACTTCAGTAGATATGGGTATATCTAATTTATGAAACAGAAGTTCGAAACTTTCGAGAAGCTTAAGGAATTCCAAAGTGAAGTAGAAAATCAATATAACAAGAAGATCAAGTTTCTGCGATCTGATCATGGAGGTGAGTATCTAAGTTACGAGTTTGGCATGCATTTGAAGAAATGCGGAATACTTTCACAATTTACACCGCCGGGAACACCACAGCGTAATGGTTTGTCCAAACATCGTAATCGAACTCTCTTAGATAGGGTTCGTTCTATGATGTCTCTTACAGATTTACCATTATCATTTTGGGGTTATGCATTAGAAACAATCGCAATCACTTTAAATAGGGCACCATCTAAATCTGTTGAAATGACACCGTATGAATTGTGGTTTGGGAAGAAACCTAAGTTGTCGTTCCTTAAAGTTTGGGGTTCAAAAGCTTATGTAAAGAAGTTAAAGCCTGACAAGCTTGAACCCAAAGCGGATAAATGCGTCTTCATAGGATACCCTAAAGAAACAATTGGGTATACCTTCTATCATAGATCTGAATGAAAAGTTTTCATTGCCAAGAATGGATCCTTTCTTGAGAAGGAGTTTCTATCCAAAGACGTGACTGGAAGGAAAGTAGAACTCGACAAGGTTGTTGAATCTTCTCTCGGATTTGAGAATAGCGTAGCACCGGAAGATGTTCCTATGTCGCATGCACCAATAAGAAAAAAAGCAAATGATAATGATCATGAAACTTCGAACGAAGTTTCTATAGAACCTCCCAGGTCGACGAGGGTTCGTATCACTCTAGATTTGTATGATCCTATTATGAATGTCATGTTGGTGGACAACACCGATGACCCTGCGACATATGAGGAAGCAATGATGAGCACATATTCCAACAAATGGCAAGAAGCCATGAAATCCGAGATTGGATCCATGTACGAAAACCAAGTGTGGACTTTGGTGGACTTACCGGATGGCCGCAAGGTTGTCGAGAACAAATGGATTTTCAAGAGGAAAACAGATGTTGATCGTAATGTTACCATCTATTAAGATCGACTTGTCGCGAAAGGGTTCCGACAGATTCAAGGAGTTGACTACGATGAGACTTTCTCACCGGTAGCAAAGCTAAAGTCTGTGAGGATTTTGTTAGCAATCGCTGCATATTATGATTATGAGATATGGCAGATGGATGTCAAAACGGCGTTCCTCAATGGTGACATTGAATAAGAGTTGTATATTGTACAACCCAAAGGTTTTGTCGATCCTAAACATGCTAAAAAGGTAAGAAAACTTCAATGGTCCATTTATGGATTGAAGCAAGCATCCTGTAGCTGGAATCAACATTTTGATAAGGTGATAAAAGACTTTTGATTTATACAAACTTATGGAGAAGCTTGTATTTACAAGAAAATGAGTGGGAGCTCTGTAGCATTCCTAGTACTACATGTGTATGACATATTGTTGGTTGTGAATGATATAGAACTTCTTAAAAGTGTCAAAGACTATTTGAATAATAGTTTTTCAATTAAGGATCTTGGCAGAGCTACATACATTTTAGCCATCAATACACTTAATAGCGCTTTCACAAAGTACATACTTGGACAAGGCTATAAAGAAGTTTGGAATGGAAGAAAGCAAGAAAGGGTTGTAACATCCCAAAAATACTAAACTTAAATCATCAAACTCTAATCATCAAAATTAGGGTTAACAAAAACTTTTCTAAATAAAATTATGAAAGCATGCATATGTGTATGCATTTAATTTGAAATTCTTTTGAACCAACTTGTTTGTGTGTTTCTTTGCTTGTAAAATGTTTCTTAGGTGAAATAAACATCATCTAAACATTTCCCACACTTTTCCCAAAGACAAGTAAAGCAAAACAAATAAAATAAAGGAATGGTCATTTTGACCAATTTAACTCCCAAGCCTACTTTGGCTGTCTCAAACTTTCAGAACCTAACAGAAACTTTTCTGGATCTTTGCACCCCTTGATTGTACTCATAACAAAGTATCAAGGACCACTTTGTGATCATCCGGAAACTTTCAAATGCAAAGTTTAAATGACAATTCAAAATTGAATCTTTATCATATGGGAAGATCCCACTTTTTCAAAAACCACTCAAACAAGCTCAACTTTCAAAACCCAAGTATCTGCAGACTCACCAGCACCAATCTAGCACACCCACCAAAAATCTTTTCAAAATTCAAAACTTGAATTCATGCGGCCATTTCATCAAACACTTGGCAGACACAGATCAAACAAAATCAAAACACTATTGTGAGCAGTGATTCTTGCCTAACTGGTTCCCTATCTAGCTCACAACCAGCTCAGTAGATCATCTAGCAAGATTAACCAAGCACTAGCACCACTGTGAGCTTGGCATTGTCATCAATGGTGAACAGCGGAAGCCACCCTTGTCACCCCCATGTCGACAGCAAGCTAGAAGGAGAAACAAGCCTAGCCAGCATGTCTGGGAGCAAGCCAACACTCCACCGCCACTCCCTGTCCACCGCTCGAACCCTGCCAGCCACTGGACCACGCGCGCAAACCATGCCAACCTCGCCAGCAACCATGCCGATAGCACACCCCATGCGCCACACTCGACCAACGCCCACAGACCGCGCGCCGCCCTCGCCGCGTGCATACGTGATCACCACCGTTCGCCGCCGCGCGGACCACGCGCGCTGTGCGCCATTAAATTCTCCGTCGGGCACGCGTAGAGCACCGTCGTGTTTTGACCAAACCGCACCGCCCCACGTCTCGCCACCGTATCGTTGAGCATCGCCAGGGAACACCGCACGGTCCCCTACCTTCGCCCATGCCAATAGCCGTCTGTACCATCGCCCCCGACGAGCCCACCGTGCGCCCCGTCGGTCCCCTCGCTCGACTATAAATAGAGGCCACCCCCAGCCGAATTGAGCACACCATACTACTCCCCTCTCATCACTAATCATGCCACACCGTTCCCGGAGCAAGGCGGTCAACACTTCGCTGGAATTTCACCGGAGCCCGCCGCCTCTGGAGAAGAAAGGAGCCAGCGATTGGAGCCGCCCCAGGAGGAGCCACCGGTACCTGGAGATTCGCCGTCGTCGACTTCGTCATTCGCCCGCCTCGCCGACCCTCGCCTGCACCCCGGTGAGCCCCCAGCACCCCCCACTGGCCGCGCTAGGTTTCTGTCTCGCCGGCATTGCCCAACGTCGACGATGACTCCCAGCCGTTGGATTAGAACCAGATCAAACGTCCCACGTTGCCCCGTACCGTTTCGCACCCCCTGTCTCACTAACGAGTGGGGACAGCCACTTAAACAGCCCGTGGAAGCACTGCGCTTAGCAGGCCGACCCAGTATCGTTTCCCGCGCAGCCCAGTTATTTGAATTAAACCTTTTCCATTTTATTTCAAACACACTTCTGTACCCAGTTTCAAAAATCAACCCAGGTCGATTAAGTGCACCAAATTGAATGAAACCAATTTTTTTGGAAAGGTCTGGGAATGCTGAATCCAAGCCCGTTGGATTCAAGTCATTTGGATCTATAGATCACCCATGGTAAAAATAACAAGGCAGAAGCTTTTCTGTATTCAAACATTTTTCAAATTTAAACCATGATAGCTTTTGAGTTGATTCCAACTCTCATAAATCACATTTAACCATACCTTTCAGAATATATAAAAATATATGGGTTTACTTGCAGAAATAATGTTCAAGTAATAAAAGAATGCCCCATAGGAATTTCTAGCCACTTTAATTAATTAAAATAAAAGGGTAAAACCTTATTAAATTGTGACACCACTTTAAATCACATTCCCATGGACTAAAATATGTGGTGATGACATGTGTCAACATGATCCCATATTTGGTTTGGAGAATATTAAATCTTAAGTAGTTTTTCAATGAGTAGAAATTACTTTTCTAAAAATAAAAGGAATTAAGCCAAGCTTTAATCTTGTAATGTTAGTGATGATGTTAGATCATCTATAGGACCCTTGTGTGTGATGATTGCAAGTAGTTAAGTATTGTTTGGTGATTGTGTACATCGTATGTATTTATAGACGCTAGTACCGACCAAGGTTACAAGGAGGAAGGAGGATTCTACGAAGAAGACGCCGAGGAGAACTTCAACCACTACTCTGCACAAGGCAAGCCTAATACTACTAGTGAATGTGCAAGCTATTAACCTTTCAAGCTAACACTTGCAATTTAGCAAGCTTATACTGATATTGTGCAAGCCAATACCTGCTTGTTACCATGTCAACTATATGCCTTAAACCACTTGATAAACCAATCCTAGTTTTACATACAAGCTTCTTACTTTATTTCTTTATCAAAGCTCTTACTTAGAGTTTACTTAAGATAATGGTAGATACTAGAAAGATATGTGAAGGTTGCATAAAGAGCATAAAATTTGGCCTAAGCTAGATAATCTTGATGTCATCCTAAGGCATGAGATTGAACTTAGTTAAAACTCCACTAGTTTACCACCCCTCATTAGTGCTTACCCCCACTTGTAGATGCTAGTGCTAAGCATGAAACATGATCAACTTTAGATGGGAATACTTGGTGAAAATGGTTATGAAAACCTTAGAATGATGGATCATTCTACTGAGATGTTTTGACATGTGTTTCCGAACAACTGATGATTTTGGTGATGAAAATGACGAGGCATGAGCCTTAGCCCTTTATAAAACTGATGGTTGTCTGGATGTGATACCATTCCAAGTTTATCGTACAACCACAATACCCGAAGATTGGGTAGGGCTTGACTAGAAACTTATATACCTTAGTATTAGTTCCCTCACGGCCAAGGTCTGAGCTGAGGCTACCTTGTGAAAATTGTCCACCTGTGCAGTACCCAAGATGACAGTTGGTCATGGTTGGGAGGCCAAACTCACAGGAGAGGTGCTTATACTAGGGCATGTAATTGAAAGATTAGGATTGATTATCCGCATACTGAGTATGGTGAATTCAAGATTTGTTCCTGGCGGATGTATCGAATGTTGTGGTGAAAGTGTACAATCTCTGCAGAGTGTCAAACTATTCGAATAGCCGCGTCTGCGGTTATGGACAGTTGGAGTGGCCATATTGTTCCCCCGTCAGACTTTTCAAAATGACTTGTGAAATGAATTGAGACTTTGACTTGACCACAACAGGGTTGTGATATGAAATACAAGCTCCCACTTAGGTGTTATAAAACTTCAACTAGCATTCTTTGCTTCTGAACTTAGTAGAGGTAAATCTGGCTTTTTGCAAAACAACCTTAGAGCTTAGTGTCCTACTACAAAAACCCCTTTAACGGTTAGTATTAGTTTGCGAGTACTTAAAGAGTACTCATGGCTTTGTCCCTAGCTATGCCCATGGCCAGACTATGAAGAGGAGTACCTGGAGGATGGACCCCAGGAAGGTTACGACAACTAGGATCATCTCCCATCGTCAGCATTGCCTATGACCCCGAAGATGGAGCTTCGCCTACGCTATCGCTATTATTACGTATTCCGCTGCTTGATGTTGTATTAAGAACTGGATCATGAGATCCCTATTTGTGTAAGAACTTATGTACGGTTTGTAATGGATGATGTACTATGGTATCCAATTCTGTTATGTCTCGCAAAAATGGTAATCCTGGGATTGCGATGTATGTCATGACAGGCATCTAGGATTAAAAATCCGGGTGTTGACAAGTTGGTATCAGAGCCATCCTGACCATAGGAGACCCTAGTTAGACTGGACGTTTGAATTAAAAACTTAGTTTCAAAACCAAAGAAAACCAATATTTACAAAAACTTATTCTCATCCTTATCCCTTTGATTCTTTCATGAAAATTCATGTTCCTCAAAAAAACTCTTGCAAAATACATAAAATCTTGACACACTTGATCACTCTACTAACTTACTCATCCTATATTCTTATAGATGGACGTGAAGTACAGCAAGTTTTATCAGTTGGGGAATGGAGGAGACCTTATCTTTGAGAGGGATTTGGACCAGTTTTCAGAACTTCTGGAGCGTCCGCACCCCGAGTTCTTCGGAGCTCAGCTCAATGATCAAGGAGGATAAGATCTGCAATGGCTAATTGTTGCAAGTCTCCGAGGAAAGATTGAACCTCCCACTATGGAAGGAATTCAGTTTACCTTAAGAGAGAACAACTGGCTCGATGGACTTGCCAGGGCCATGCAGGAAGCTCTTTCCCGTCTGTGTGGGCAGAGCATCAATCAGATCAAGGGCACTCGCTTTGAGTTTTGCCCGAGGCGTGATATCACCCTGAGCTAAAGACTCAATTGGACCACCTTAGCTTCATGATTTATGATCGTCAGCAGGAGTTGGACAACTGCCGTGACTACTGCAACCACAAGTCTTCCATCATCAAGACGAAGGATCAGACCATCGCCATGTTAGCAAAGGATCGCAAGTCTCGCCGCCGTCAGCTCGACAAGAAGGAGCGCATCATTGCCCGTCTTCGCCACCGCATCTCTTCTCTGGAGGAGACCATCCACGAGAGAGACATGCAGTTGGAGGAAAGGGAGAATGCCGGAGAAGATCTTCGTGGAGACCCCTACTCCTATCTCCGCAATGATGATGATTTTCTAGAGGATCGGGCTATGGACTTCTTCACCGATGAAGATGATTTCGCCTTCATCGATGATGATGAGGATGATGAATCCACAGATTCCGAGGAGTAGTAGCACTTGAGCACTAGCGTAGTGAGTAGTATTCGGTCCCACTATATCGTAGTTTTCATAATGGTTCTTAAAGCCATCTGTTTTTCTTTGTTGTGGTGTGTGTTGTACTGTGTGCTATGAATGAATGAATGAAAAAGCAAGTTGCTAGAAAAATCCGAGTCAAACTTTAAAAACTTTTCAAAGACCCAAAACCTTAGAAATTTCCCTCTTTTCTCACGATCTATCTCAATCTTCAGATGCCACGTGGAGGAAGTGGTTCATCCCTGGACCCGATGTTGCAGATTCTGCAAATGTTGACTTCGGACCACGAAGCTGAAAGAGCAGAACGTCAAGCCAACCTAGCCACCCTGCAGCAGATAGCCCAGCTAGCTCACAAAAACCAAGGCCACGGAAATCAGGACAACCATGGATCTAAACTCAAGAATTTCCAGAATACCAACCCACCTGTTTTCACTAAGTCGGAAGAGCCCCTAGACGCCGATGATTGGTTGCAAACCATGGAAAATAACCTAGAAGTCGCCGGAGTAGAAGCCAACGAGAAAGTTCTGTTCGCCACCCCACTATCTAGCCGGAGATGCCAGGGCATGGTGGAACAGTATTCGTGCAATGACTGGAGGCCAGATGATGACCTGGGAGGAATTCAAGGTCAAGTTTAGCAGAACCCATGTGCCACCAGGTTTGATCAAGAGAATGAGAGACAAGTTCAGAGAGCTGAAGCAAGGAAGGATGACTGTAGTGGAATACCGTGACAAATTCTTGTCATTAGCTAGATATGCCCCGGATGAGATCGACACCGAAGCCAAGAAGAAAGAAAGATTCCTGAATGGTCTGCATGATGAGATGCATACGGTATTAGTCAATATCCCCTTTGCTGATATTGAAGCCCTTGTCGACTCAGCTATCCAGATGGAAGGAAAGATCAACCAAGCCAATGAGAACCGCAAGCGTCGCATGATGCATCAACCAGGAACCCATCAGACCCCAAAGTATCACCCCAACCCATCTCCAGGATTTGCCCCAAGAACCAACAGACTCCCGATGAACCGTCCGACCTATCCCAGCCGTGGAAACCCTAGGCCCGGAGGAAATCACAACAACCCCGGCAACTCTAGCAATTGCAACCGTGCCCCACTGAAGTTCAACACCAACACTGCCCCGAGGACTGGAAGCAATGTTGTGCCTGTAGCAGCAAAGGACAAGTCGCAAGTGACTTGTTATGACTGTGGAAATAAAGGCCATTATTCCAACGAGTGCCCCAACAAGAAGAATGTCGCAGCACCCAATGCCAACGCCCCAGCTCAGCAGCAACGTCGTGTTCAGCCAGGAAGGAGATTTGCCCCAGGGAATTCACTCAACCGCAACGGCCGTCTTTTTCTCATGCATGCTGAAGAAGACCAGGAAGCGCCAGACGTCGTGCTGGGTATGTTTTCTGTTAATTCAGTACTTGCACGAGTGTTGTTTGATTCTGGTGCATCGCACTCATTTGTCACCGAAGAATTTGCATGCACTAGTAAAATTCAACCAACAAAACTGAAGCATGTTATGATCGTTCAAATTCCCGGATCAACCACCAAGGCTAGGCAAATTTGCAAAGCCGTCCCTATCCGAATCCATGGCATAGATTTTTATGAGAATCTGGTAGTACTCGGAACTAAAGGTTTGGAAGTAGTACTAGGAATGGATTGGATGTCCAAACATAAAGGATTGATTGACTGTGCCAAGAAAGCCATAACCATGACCAGTACAGCCGGAATATCAGTCGAGCATATATCTGAAACCTTACCTCGTCAATTCAAGTGAAACAAGAGTATAGCCCAACCCACTATTGACCAAGTCCGGATAGTCTGTGAATACCCCGATGTATTTCTAGATGTTTGCCCGGTATGCCCCCAGATCCGGATAGTCTGTGAATACCCTAAAGTTTAGCAAATATGAATTCTGGTTACAGGAGGTAGGATTCCTCGGTCACATTGTATCAGCCGGAGGAATTTCCGTTGACCCTGCCAAAGTGAAAGATGTAGAAGATTGGCAAGCCCCAACCACTCAAACCCAAGTTCGTGCATTTCTCGGATTGGCGGGATATTACCGCAAATTCGTAGAAGGATTCTCGAGTATCGCCAGACCTATGACCCAATTGCTGAAGAAGGACAAGAAGTTTGAATGGACAGACAAATGTGAAGCGAGTTTTCAAGAACTCAAGAGAAGATTAATTTCAGCCGCAATCTTGATCATGCCGGATATCACGAAGCCCTTTGACGTGTATTGTGACGCATCCAAGATTGGTCTCGGATGTGTGCTAATGCAAGAAGGCAAAGTTATATCTTATCTATCTCGACAATTGAAGCAACATGAGCAAAACTACCCAACCCATGACCTCGAACTCGCAGTCGTAGTTCTAGCCCTGAAGACATGGAGGCATTACCTAATGGGAAACCGTTGTGAGATCTATTCGGATCACAAGAGCCTGAAGTATATATTCACTCAGAAGGAGCTGAATATGAGACAGAGAAGATGGATTGAGCTAATCAAAGATTACGACCTGGACATTCACTATCACCCTGGTAAAGCCAATGTGGTAGCAGATGCCCTTAGCAGATTGCCGTGCCGCTTGAACTCCATGATTTTGAAGGAGCAACCAAGTTTGCACAAAGAGATGGAAGATTTTCGAATGGAATTAGTAAGTGAAGGATTTTTGGCTAGCATAGAACTCCATCCCACTTTGATCAGTTAGATTAAAGAGGCGTAGAAAGGAAATGCTAGTATTGACGGAATCAAGCGTCGTATCGGTACAGGCAAAGTACCCGGATTTACCGAGGACGAAGATAGAGTTTTGTGGTACAAAGGACGCCTTTGTGTACCAGCAGATTCTGAGTTGAAAGAAGTTATTCTGAAGGAGGCTCATGATACTCTTTATTCTATCCATCCCGAAGGAACTAAGATGTATCAAGATTTAAAAGAGCAATTTTGGTGGCATAAGATGAAGAGAGAAATCGGAAGCTATATCGCCAAGTGTGATATATGTCAGCGAGTCAAGGCAGGACATCAAAGACCCGCTGGATTGTTGCAACCCTTGCAGATTCTGGAATGGAAATGGGATTCTGTTGGAATGGACTTTATCACTGGACTGCCTACTTCTAGTAGGGGAAATGACTCTATCTGGGTCATAGTGGACAGATTGTCCAAAGTCGCCCATTTCTTGCCCATCAAGACCACCTATCAGAGTTCGAAACTAGCAGAGTTGTACATCACTAGAATAGTTAGTTTGCATGGAGTCCCCAAGAACATCGTATCGGATCGAGGAACTCAGTTTACCTCGAGATTCTGGAAGAAAGTCCAAGAAGGTTTAGGAACCCGCCTAGATTTCAACACCGCGTATCACCCTCAGACCGATGGACAAACGGAGCGAGTAAATCAAATACTCGAAGATATGCTGAGAGCATGTGTGTTAGAATATGGATCCAAGTGGGAAGACTGTCTGCCGTTTGCAGAATTTTCTTACAGCAACAGTTATCAAGCCAGTTTGCAAATGGCCCCATTTGAATTCATGTACGGAAGGAAGTGTCGCACCCCTTTGAACTGGTCGGAAGTAGGAGAGAGTCAGATTTTCGGACCCGACATCCTACGAGAAGCAGAAGAGAAGGTTCACAAGATTCGTGAGCACCTCAAGACCGCCCAGTCCAGACAAAAGTGTTATGCCGACAAGAGACATCGAGACCTCTCCTTCAACATTGGAGACTTTGTTTATCTGAAAGTGTCGCCATTGAAGGGAATGTAGCGTTTCCAACTCAAGGGAAAGTTAGCCCCCAGATATATCGGACCTTTCAAGATTCTGAACCGTCGAGGAGAAGTATCGTATCAATTGGAACTACCCAAAGAGATGTCAGCCGTGCACAATGTGTTCCATATCTCGTTACTTCGCAAGTGTCTCGAAGTCCCAGAGAAGACCGAAGTGTTCAAAAATATCGATCACCGGACCATAGAGATCAACGATGACCTGACCTATCCCGAAGTACCCATCCGTATTTCGGAAGAAGCTTTCAGAACTACCCGAACCCGAAGCATCAAGTTTCTCAAGATTCAGTGGAGCAACCACACAGAAGAGGAAGCTACCTGGGAGCGCGAAGATCACATTAGGATGGAGTTTCCCGATCTCTTTCAAATCCTAGGTAATATTTTCATCCTTTTTCAAATCTCGGGACGAGATTTTGTTTAAGGGGGGAAGGTTTGTAACATCCCAAAAATACTAAACTTAAATCGTCAAACTCTAATCATCAAAATTAGGGTTAACAAAAACTTTTCTAAATAAAATTATGAAAGCATGCAGATGTGTATGCATTTAATTTGAAATTCTTTTGAACCAATTTTGTTTATGTGTTTCTTTGCTTGTAAAATGTTTCTTAGGTGAAATAATGTCACATCCCAAAATTTTCCAAATTTTGAAATGTGAAAAATAAATAAACAAAATAAAACTTTGTTGAAATTCAGGGTGAGAAGAAACTTTTTGATTCCAATTGGAAATATCAAAACCTATTTTGATCAAATGAAATCCTAAAGGGATTTAAAAAGATAAACAATTATTAAAGGAAGATTTAATAATTGGAATCACTAGTTTTAGATCTTTTAATAAAAGGATTTGATTTTCAAAAAGCAAGGGTAGAATTATAAATAAAGATTATTTTATAGAGCCAAATTAAATCTTGGCCAAGCTTTTGAAATAAAATATTTCTATTTGATAAAAAGAGTAAAAGTTTATTTAAATAAAATAATGAGGATTTATTATTATCCAATTTTATTAAAGTAAAGGCTTTGCCATTTTAATTAAACATTAAAACTTGTTAAATTATTTTAAACAAGTTTTCCAAGTATTTTATATTTTCAAATAAAACCTACTGATTTGGTTTTGATAATATTTAGATTTCAAATGGAGATTTTAATAAATCAAAATCTATTTGAATTAATAACTAAGGACTATTTTATTTAATTATTAAATAGATCCTAAAAAGAATAAAAATATTATTTTATTTTGGACTTTTGAATTGTGTTGATAAACAGAACTAAAACTCAATACAAAGTTTGGAGGAAGTTTGAATTGATTTGGGTGTTTGAATTGTTGTTTGAAAACCAAAACAGGAAAATCAAATAGAAAAAGAAAAGCTTACAGAATAAAAAAAAAGAATCGAACTCAGCCCAACCCATCTGGCCCAACAGCCCAGCAACGCAGCCCACCAGCTCACCCCACTGCGAATCGTTTTTCACTTGAACCCACACCCGCAGAGTCGCAGACAAGCAGGTCCCACTCCCTCTTTCCCCACCTCACTAACAGCACAGCCCCACGCCAGCGTGTCATCATCTTCACCCGCGACCAAGCCTTGCCGTTGCATCCGAGTAACTCCGGCGTTGATTTCGCGATTGATGGCTGCCTTAATCCTTCTAGTAATCACGCCCCCTTAAACACCCCTCTCCGCTCTCTCTTTCCCCCCACACAGCGCCCCCCTCTGCCACCAGGCTGCAGGAATTTTGAGCTCTAAATCTTCTGCTCCGACGAGGTTCCTGGCCGATTCCAGCGCCGTCCAGCCACCCCTCGCCTCCCTCTGCACGCTAGCACATTCTCCACCTCCTGGCGCATCTCCCCGTGCCACTGGTTCGCTCGCGCCCGCTCCAGAACGTCGGCAACTTCAAGCTCAACTCACCACCACCGTCTGCCATTGCTCCGGCGACCTTTCCTAGGTAATTCCGACCGCCCCAAGCCATCCTGTTGACACTCTCGTACTCCCCACGCTCTTCCGCATCTGACCCTGTCCTTGTTATGCCTCGGCACGATCTGTAGCTCCATCCTCGACGACCTCCAGAGCCGCCTGACGCCGCCACCAACTCCGGTGAGCGATTCCTCCTGTCCCCGTGCGCCCCTTGCCTCCTCGTGACCACGTCGAGCATCGCCACGATCCCTTGAGCACGGTGAGCTGTTTTCCCCTCTTCCTTGCTTCCTGTATCGTTGGCAAGCTCGCCGCCAGAGCGTGCGCCGCCGTCTGCCGCCGCGCAGCGCCGCCAGAGTTTGACCACGTGACTGTGTCCGTTAGATCACGATCTGATGGCTGAGATTAGAACTAGATGAAGAGGTACGAGTTGATCAGCGTCGTTCGTTTTAAGTTAGATTCTGCGGTCCAGAGAGTCCGATCCGCACGAAGCGGTAGCGACCAATAGTATCACGCCGCGTGGCACTAGTTTGATTTAAAACAGAAATTGGAATCAGATTGATATCCAAACTTGTAAAATTCATAACTTAAAATCTACACGTCCAAATTTTGCAAATTTTATATCGATGGAATCAGTAGAACATGTACGTTGCAACCATGTTTTTGTTTAATGTTTTGCTTCTGGTAAATTGGATGAATTTGCAGAAACATGTGTAGGCTTAATTTGAATATAAAAATTGTTCTAGATATAATTTTAATGTGAAATCTTTTCAAAATGATTTGCTGTGAACCTACTGACCCTAGGAACCAACTCATGTATTTAAAAATGAATTTTGTGAAGTTTAGGAATAAATACTTGAATTAGCTCATTCTAGTCAAATAAAAATATTGATTTTAATATGGAAATGATTTTTTAGTAAAACCTTTGGGAAATGTTTTGATTCAAACCTTCTGACCCTAAACACCAAGTTTTGTGAATTAACAACTTATTTGTTGAACAATATAAAAATTATTTCTTTGCTAAAAGCATTTTACACCACATGAAATAATGATTTGATTTAAGAAATGGTTTATAGATAAAACCCTTTTGCAAATGGTTTTACCACTTTAGTAAATGACCACTTTGAACTTTATAATGTTTAGAGCCTAGTAGAAACCATCTTTGCAAATAAAACTATCTTTTGCATGCTTGCATGCATGACTTTGTTTCTATTATTTTATGAGTGATAAATTGTTTGAATATTGGTTGGAATGCTAGTTGAATCTATGTTTGCTTGATTGATTTGTAGTGAAGTTAGAAGAGTGTGATATTAGCAAGATCAAGAAGTGAACCAACATTCTCTACCAAAAAGGCAAGTGACACTATCATCCAAATCCTACTATTTTCATTACACTTAGTGGATTTTGAAACATGCATGGAAAGGTTACTATATTTTTATGCTATGCTAAATCCTAATAGGATACCCCTATATATTCCTTAGTGGAAACATTGTAGTTGTAGTATGCTTAGCCCTGCTATATATTGGGATGGGATACATGTTATGAATATATGAAGAATTGAAAAGACTTATGTTTTATATAATAAAACAAGTACTCAATGAACCACCTGGGTGGACAAGGATACTCAAGGATGGACAAGGTGGCAACAAAAGGAACCATGTTTATATGGCTATCTATTTTTGTTGTGCACTAGAAGAAAACCACCCATGGACTTAGAGATTGAACATGTTTCTCGTACAGTGGCTTCCATGTACAGCCACATGCTAAATGGGCTCTGGCTTAGTCAACTACATAATGGAAGACCCTTGCATTGGCATCTTCAGGTTAACTAGATTAGTGCTAGGGAACTTGGAACCCTACATTTGTGCCTGGAAGACAAGCTAGCATTGTGTATTGGGAGGACTTCTATGGAAAGACTTTGTCACATTCTCAATCTGCCAGTACTCCATCTTGGTGAGTACTTATCCAGCGGCCACTGGTGGCATCAAGATGAGATTGTGTCATGTGGGTAAAGTGTACAACTTCTGCAGAAGATCAAAATTCTAAGTACTTAGTCGTGTCCCCGGTTATGGACAATACTGAGCAACTAAGGCCTGAAGCTATGGAAGATCTCGACATTCCAATTTCTCAAAGTTAAAACTTGAGGGTGACAACAAGGGATTTGAAGCACTTGGAGTTTTCCAAGGAATTCAGAAAGAATTTCAAAAGAGCAAAACTATTTTGAAAAGATAGGACAAAACTATATTGCTTTCTGCAAATGAGCCTAAACCCTACTTAGCCAAATATGCATATATTGATAGGATCCACATATTTCTACTTAGTAGTGAAACTTGCCAATACAATTCAAATGTATTGACCCTTGTGGCTGCAACTTATCATGTTGCAGGTTTGTTTGATGTTAGTGAAGTGTGTTGAATAGGATTACAAGTCTACAACCAACATGATTGCCTGTGGCACTTTGAAGATGAAGGACCCCATGCTTATAGATATTCTGCTGCAATGTAATGTGATAGCCAAATGAGCTATGTAAGATGTAATGAATTATTTTGTTCCTGGTTATAAAGTTGTATTATGACCTTTGTTTCTTGATATTACATCTTAACTGTGGATGCTAGCTATTGCTCCAGGGACTAGCATTGTAAACACAGGGATCTCTACCTTATTAAAGGTTGGGAACTCTACAGATGGTATCAGAGCACTGTGTTGCCTGTAGGATTGTAACGCTAGGATTGGACAAAACCGCTTAGAAAAATAGGAGTTGTTTTGTTCCAAAAACTTATTTACAAACAATCTTGTAAACTCTTTCCTCAACCTTTTTGGTTTTGACTCTACATCTCTCTATTTCAACTTGATGGACAAAACCTACCCCATGGCCAAAGACTTCACCATGAGGTAAGAACATCTTCAACTCTAATGACTTCAACATCTTCAACTCTAATGACTTCAACATCTTCAACATTTTCACCAAGGACTTCAACCTTGTATATCACTAAGGACTACAAGTGAGAACCAAGAGACATTAGATTGCCTACCAAAAGACATTGATATCAAGTTAGAGTATGGATCATATTGACCTATGAGGTATGACTATACTAAGTTATACATTTCAAGAAAACTTGTTGTATCCTTCAACTCATGAGTTAAACTCATAAGTTGTTAAGTGGATAGTTGCTTGTTGATTGTTTGATTGTTGATTGTTTGATTGAACTTGGTTGTTTTTGAGTTGTGTGTTAATACTTCTTAAAAATCTATCCACCAATACTTATCCCTATCAAACCAACAGATGCCTCCCCGTCGTGCCAACCCCAACCAAAACAACAACATCACCCCAGAGATACAACAGTTGATGACAGGCCAAACTCAACTGATGCAGATGATGACCACACTCATACAGAATCAGAACAACAACCACAACAACAACAACAACAATCAGAATAACCCTCCAGCACTTGACATGCTCACCAAGTTTCTGAAACTTAGGCCTGCAAGATTCTCTGGAACAACTGGTCCAATGGAAGCTGATGATTGGTTACGTTCAGTGAACAAAGACCTAGTGACTGTTGGCTGCACTGATGAAGAAAAAGTTAGGTTTGCAGCATTTCTGCTTGAAGGACCGGCAACAACATGGTGGGACAACTTTCAAATCACCACTCCCCTTGAAGATGTAACATGGGCTATTTTTGAAGATGGATTTAGAACAACCCACATCTCACCTGGAGTAATGTACTTAAAGAAAAAGGAATTTCATAATCTGAAACAACGTCACCTCAGTGTGGCTGAGTATATTGAAGAATTCAACAATCTGGCACGCTATGCACCGGATGAAGCTGATACAGATGCTAAGAGAAAAGAAAAATTTCTTGAAGGACTTAATGATGAGTTGAACCTGCAGCTAGTTTTTGCCTATGTCCCAACTTATCAATCACTCTGTGACAAAGCTGCTATATTGGAAAACAAGATGAATCAAGTTGAGAATAGGAAGAGGAAGCATAAACTCAAGAATCACTCAGGATCATCAAAAAGGAAGCATTCATTCAAAAAGAGTAATGAAGATTCTGAACCACATCAGTATCACCACTACAACAATGGAAGTGAGAATAATGGAAATGATAATGATAATGGAGATGACCTTGGTCAGAACCAACATGACACTTTCAGGAAGAAAGACATTAGCCAGTTGCAGTGCTATAATTGCAAGGAACTTGGACACTATGCATCAGACTGTCCTGAGAAGAACAAGAAAAAGGATGCTAGAAGAGCCAATGGAAATGACTCCAATGTGACCCTGAAGGGACATGTGAACCACATTGACATGAATGGAAACTTTGAAGAGATAGAAGAAGTGGATGTCAGAAACTAGTTAACTCAGAAGAGTCAAATAAGAATTCCTTGTCTGGATATTAAGTGTTGAACCCGTAGTCAAGTGAACCATCAATGTAACCCTATGAGACTTTATTTTTAAGGGTGGTAGTACCCTAGTTGCCTTGAAGCCAACTTGTAACCTTTAGCCTTCCCAAATCTCGGGACGAGATTTATTTTAAGGGTGGTAGCCTGTCACATACCAAAATTTTCCAAATATTGAAATGTGAAAAATAAATAAACAAAATAAAACTTTGTGGAAATTCAGGGTGAGAAGAAACTTTTTGATTCCAATTGGAAATATCAAAACCTATTTTGAGCAAATGAAATCCTAAAGGGATTTAAAAAGATAAACAATTATTAAAGGAAGATTTAATAATTGGAATCACAAGTTTTAGATCTTTTAATAAAAGGATTTGATTTTCAAAAAGCAAGGGTAGAATTATAAATAAAGATTATTTTATAGAGCCAAATTAAATCTTGGCCAAGCTTTTGAAATAAAATATTTATATTTGATAAAAAGAGTAAAAGTTTATTTAAATAAAATAATGAGGATTTATTAATATCCAATTTTATTAAAGTAAAGGCTTTGCCATTTTAATTAAACATTAAAACTTGTTAAATTATTTTAAACAAGTTTTCCAAGTATTTTATATTTTCAAATAAAACCTACTGATTTGGTTTTGATAATATTTAGATTTCAAATGGAGATTTTAATAAATCAAAACCTATTTGAATTAATAACTAAGGACTATTTTATTTAATTATTAAATAGATCCTAAAAAGAATAAAAATATTATTTTATTTTGGACTTTTGAATTGTGTTGATAAACAGAACTAAAACTCAATACAAAGTTTGGAGGAAGTTTGAATTGATTTGGGTGTTTGAATTCTTGTTTGAAAACCAAAACAGGAAAATCAAATAGAAAAAGAAAAGCTTATAGAATAAAAAAAAGAATCGAACTCAGCCCAACCCATCTGGCCCAACAGCCCAGCAACGCAGCCCACTAGCTCACCCCACTGCGAATCGTTTTTCACTCGAACCCACACCCGCAGAGTCGCAGACAAGCAGGTCCCACTCCCTCTTTCCCCACCTCACTGACAGCACGGCCCCACGCCAGCGTGTCATTGTCTTCACCCGCGACCAAGCCTTGCCGTTGTAGCCGAGTAACTCCGGCGTTGATTTCGCGATTGATGGCTGCCTTAATCCTTCCAGTAATCACGCCCCCTTAAACACCCCTCTCCGCTCTCTCTTTCCCCCCACACAGCGCCCCCCTCTGCCACCAGGCTGTAGGAATTTTGAGCTCGAAATCTTCTGCTCCGACGAGGTTCCTGGCTGATTCCGGCGCCGTCCAGCCACCCCTCGCCTCCCTCTGCACGCTAGCACATTCTCCACCTCCTGGCGCATCTCCCCGTGCCACTGGTTCGCTCGCGCCCGCTCCAGAACGTCGGCAACTTCAAGCTCAACTCACCACCACCGTCTGCCATTGCTTCGACGACCTTTCCCAGGTAATTCTGACCGCCCCAAGCCATCCTGCTGACACTCCCGTACTCCCCACGCTCTTCCGCATCTGACCCTGTCCTTTTTATGCCTCGGCACGATCTGTAGCTCCATCCTCGACGACCTCCAGAGCCGCCTGACGCCGCCACCAACTCCGGTGAGCGATTCCTCCTGTCCCCGTGCGCCCCTTGCCTCCTCGCGACCACGTCGAGCATCGCCACGATCCCCTGAGCACGGTGAGCTGTTTTCCCCTCTTCCTTGCTTCCTATATCGTTGGCAAGCTCGCCGCCAGAGCATGCGCCGCCGTCTGCCGCCGCGCAGCGCCGCCAGAGTTTGACCACGTGACTGTGTCCGTTAGATCACGATCTGATGGCTAAGATTAGAACTAGATGAAGAGGTACGAGTTGATCATCGTCGTTCATTTTAAGTTAGATCCTGCGGTCCAGAGAGGCCGATCTGCACGAAGCGGTAGCGACCAATAGTATCACGCCGCGTGGCACTAGTTTGATTTAAAACAGAATTTGGAATCAGATTGATATCCAAACTTGTAAAATTCATAACTTAAAATCTACACGTCCAAATTTTTCAAATTTTATATCAATGGAATCAGTAGAACATGTACTTTGCAACCATGTTTTTGTTTAATGTTTTGCTTCTGGTAAATTGCATGAATTTGCAGAAACATGTGTAGGCTTAATTTGAATATAAAAATTGTTCTAGATATAATTTTAATGTGAAATCTTTGCAAAAAGATTTGTTGTGAACCTACTGACCCTAGGAACCAACTCATGAATTTAAAAACGAAATTTGTGAAGTTTAGGAATAAATACTTGAATTAGCTCATTCTAGTCAAATAAAAATATTGATTTTAATATGGAAATGATTTTTGAGTAAAACCTTTGGGAAATGTTTTGATTCAAACCTTCTGACCCTAAACACCAAGTTTTGTGAATTAACAACTTATTTGTTGAACAATATAAAAATTATTGCTTTGCTAAAAGCATTTTCCACCACATGAAATAATGATTTGATTTAAGAAATGGTTTATAGATAAAACCCTTTTGCAAATGGTTTTACCACTTTATTAAATGACCACTTTGAACTTTATAATGTTTAGAGCCTAGTAGAAACCACCTTTGCATATAAAACTATCTTTTACATGCTTGCATGCATGACTTTGTTTCTATTATTTTATGAGTGATAAATTGTTTGAATATTGGTTGGAATGCTAGTTGAATCTATGTTTGCTTGATTGATTTGTAGTGAAGTTAGAAGAGTGTGATATTAGCAAGATCAATAAGTGAACCAACATTCTCTACCAAAAAGGCAAGTGACACTATCATCCAAATCCTACTATTTTCATTACACTTAGTGGATTTTGAAACATGCATGGAAAGGTTACTATATTTTTATGCTATGCTAAATCCTAATAGGATACCCCTATATATTCCTTAGTGGAAACATTGTAGTTGTAGTATGCTTAGCCCTACTATATATTGGGATGGGATACATGTTATGAATATATGAAGAATTGAAAAGACTTATGTTTTATATAATAAAAAAAGTACTCAATGAACCACCTGGGTGGACAAGGATACTCAAGGATGGACAAGGTGGCAACAAAAGGAACCATGTTTATATGGCTATCTCTTTTTGTTGTGCACTAGAAGAAAACCACCCAGGGACTTAGAGATTGAACATGTTTCTCGTACAGTGGCTTCCATGTACAGCCACATGCTAAATGGGCTCTGGCTTAGTCAACTACATAGTGGAAGACCCATGCATTGGCATCTTCAGGTTAACTAGATTAGTGCTAGGGAACTTGGAACCCTACATTTGTGCCTGGAAGACAAGCTAGCATTGTGTATTGGGAGGACTTCTATGGAAAGACTTTGTCACATTCTCAATCTGCCAGTACTCCATCTTGGTGAGTACTTATCCAGCAGCCACTGGTGGCATCAAGATGAGATTGTGTCATGTGGGTAAAGTGTACAACTTCTGCAGAAGATCAAAATTCTAAGTACTTAGTCGTGTCCCCGGTTATGGACAATACTGAGCAACTAAGGCCTGGAGCTATGGAAGATCTCGACATTCCAATTTCTCAAAGTTAAAACTTGAGGGTGACAACAAGGGATTTGAAGCACTTGGAGTTTTCCAAGGAGTTCAGAAAGAATTTCAAAAGAGCAAAACTATTTTGAAAAGATAGGACAAAACTATATTGCTTTCTGCAAATGAGCCTAAACCCTACTTAGCCAAATATGCATGTATTGATAGGATCCACATATTTCTACTTAGTAGTGAAACTTGCCAATACAATTCAAATGTATTGACCCTTGTGGCTGCAACTTATCATGTTGCAGGTTTGTTTGATGTTAGTGAAGTGTGTTGAATAGGATTACAAGTCTACAACCAACATGATTGCCTATGGCACTTTGAAGATGAAGGACCCCATGCTTATAGATATTCTGCTGCAATGTAATGTGATAGCCAAATGAGCTATGTAAGATGTAATGAATTATTTTGTTCCTAGTTATAAAGTTGTATTATGACCTTTGTTTCTTGATATTACATCTTAACTGCGGATGCTAGCTATTGATCCAGGGACTAGCATTGTAAACACAGGGATCTCTACCTTATTAAAGGTTGGGAACTCTACAAATAAACATCATCTAAACATTTCCACACTTTTCCCAAAGACAAGTAAAGCAAAACAAATAAAATAAAGGATTGGTCATTCTGACCAATTTAACTCCCAAGCCTACTTTGGCTGTCTCAAACTTTCAGAACCTAACAGAAACTTTTCTGGATATTTGCACCCCTTGATTGTACTCATAATAAAGTATCAAGGCCCACTTTGTGATCATCCAGAAACTTTCAAATGCATAGTTTAAATGACAATTCAAAATTGAATCTTTATCATATGGGAAGATCCCACTTTTTCAAAAACCGCTCAAACAAGCTCAACTTTCAAAACCCAAGCATCTGCAGACTCACCAGCACCAATCTAGCACACCCACCAAAAATCTTTTCAAAATTCAAAACTTGAGTTCATGCGGCCATTTCATCAAATACTTGGCAGACACAAATCAAACAAAATCAAAACACTATTGTGAGCAGTGATTCTTGCCTAACTGGTTCCCTATCAAGCTCACAACCAGCTCAGTAGATCATCTACCAAGATTAACCAAGCACTAGCACCACTGTGAGCTTGGCATTGTCATCAATGGTGAACAGCCAAAGCCACCCTTGTCACCCCCATGTCGACAGCAAGATAGGAGGAGAAACAAGCCTAGCCAGCATGTCTGGGAGCAAGCCAACACTCCACCGCCACTCCCTGTCCACCGCTCGAACCCTGCCAGCCACTGGACCACGCGCGCGGACCATGCCAACCTCGCCAGCAACCATGCCGAGAGCACACCCCGTGCGCCACGCTTGACCAACACCCACAGACCGCGCGCCGCCCTCGCCGCGTGCATACGTGATCACCACCGTCCCAGCAACCCCGCAGACACGCTCGTTCGCCGCCGCGCGGACCACGCGCGCTGTGCGCCATTAAATTCTCCGTCGGGCACGCACAGAGCACCGTCGTGTTCTGACCAAACCGCACCGCCCCACGTCTCGCCACCGTATCGTTGAGCATCGCCAGGGAACACCGCACCGTCCCCTACCTTCGCCCATGCCAATAGCCGTCTGTACCATCGCCCCTGACGAGCCCACCGTGCGCCCCGTCGGTCCCCTCGCTCGACTATAAATAGAGGCCACCCCCAGCCGAATTGAGCACACCATTCTACTCCCCTCTCATCACTGATCATGCCACACCGTTCCCGGAGCAAGGCGAGCAACACTTCGCCAGAATTTCACTGGAGCCCGCCGCCTCTAGAGAAGAAAGGAGCCAGCGATTGGAGCCGCCCCAGGAGGAGCCACCGGTACCAGGAGATTTGCCGTCATCGACTTCGCCATTCGCCCGCCTCGCCGACCCTCGCCTGCACCCCGGTGAGCCCCCAACACCCCCCACTGGCCACGCTAGGTTTCTGTCTCGCTGGCGTTGCCCAACGTCGACGATGACTCCCAGCCGTTGGATTAGAACCAGATCGAACGTCCCACATTGCCCCGTACCGTTTCGCACCCCCTGTCTCACTGACGAGTGGGGACAGCCACTTAAACAGCCCGCGGAAGCGCTGCGCTTAGCAGGCCGGCCCAGTATCGTTTCCCGCGCAGCCCAGTTATTTGAATTAAACCTTTTCCATTTTATTTCAAACATACTTCTGTACCCAGTTTCAAAAATCAACCCAGGTCGATTCAGTGCACCAAATTGAATGAAACCAATTTTGTTGGAAAGATCTGGGAATTCTGAATCCAAGATTGTTGGATTCAAGTCATTTGGATCTATAGATCACCCATGGTAAAAAGAACAAGGCAGAAGCTTTTCTGCATTCAAACATTTTTCAAATTTAAACCATGATAGCTTTTGAGTTGATTCCAACTCTAAAAAATCACATTTAACCATACCTTTCAGAATATATAAAAATATATGGGTTTACTTGCAGAAATAATGTTCAAGTAATAAAAGAATGCCCCATAGGCATTTCTAGCCACTTTAATTAATTAAAATAAAAGGGTAAAACCTTATTAAATTGTGACACCACTTTAAATCACATTCCCATGGACTAAAATATGTGGTGATGACATGTGTCAACATGATCCCATATTTGGTTTGGAGAATATTAAATCTTAAGTAGTTTTTCAATGAGTAGAAATTACTTTTCTAAAAATAAAAGGAATTAAGCCAAGCTTTAATCTTGTAATGTTAGTGATGATGTTAGATCATCTATAGGACCCTTGTGTGTGATGATTGCAAGTAGTTAAGTATTGTTTGGTGATTGTGTACATCGTATGTATTTATAGACGCTGGTACCGACCAAGGGTACGAGGAGGAAGGAGGATTCTACGAAGAAGAAGCCGAGGAGAACTTCAACCACTGCTCTGCACAAGGCAAGCCTAATACTACTAGTGAATGTGCAAGCTATTAACCTTGCAAGCTAACACTTGCAATTTAGCAAGCTTATACTGATATTGTGCAAGCCAATACCTGCTTGTTACCATGTCAACTATATGCCTTAAACCACTTGATAAACCAATCCTAGTTTTACTTACAAGTTTCTTACTTTATTTCTTTATGAAAGATCTTACTTAGAGTTTACTTAAGAGAATGGTAGATACTAGAAAGATATGTGAAGGTTGCATAAAGAGCATAAAATTTGGCCTAAGCTAGATAATCTTGATGTCATCCTAAGGCATGAGACTGAACTTAGTTAAAACTCCACTAGTTTACCACCCCTCATTAGTGCTTACCCCCACTTGTAGATGCTAGTGATAAGCATGAAACATGATCAACTTTAGATGGGAATACTTGGTGAAAATGGTTATGAAAACCATAGAATGATGGATCATTCTACTGAGATGTTTTGACATGTGTTTCCGAACAACTGATGATTTTGGTGATGAAAATGATGAGGCATGAGCCTTAGCCCTTTATAAAACTGATGGTTGTCTGGATGCGATACCATTCCAAGTTTATCGTACAACCACAATACCCGAAGATTGGGTAGGGCTTGACTGGAAACTTATATACCTTAGTATTAGTTCCCTCACGGCCAAGGACTGAGCTGAGGCTACCTTGTGAAGATTGTCCACCTGTGCAGTACCCAAGATGACAGTTGGTCATGGTTGGGAGGCCAAACTCGCAGGAGAGGTGCTTATACTAGGGCATGTAATTGAAAGGTTAGGATTGATTATCCGCATACTGAGTATGGTGAATTCAGGATTTGTTCCTGACAGATGTATCGAATGTTGTGGTGAAAGTGTACAATCTCTACAAAGTGTCAAACTATTCGAATAGACGCGTCCACGCTTATGGACAGTTGGAGTGGCCATACTGTTCCCCCGTCAGACTTTTCAAAATGACTTGTGTAATGAATTGAGACTTTGACTTGACCACAACAGGGTTGTGATATGAAATACAAGCTCCCACTTAGGTGTTATAAAACTTCAACTAGCATTCTTTGCTTCTGAACTTAGTAGAGGTAAATCTGGATTTTTGCAAAACAACCTTAGAGCTTAGTGTCCTACTACAAAAACCCCTTTAACTGTTAGTATTAGTTTGCGAGTACTTAAAGAGTACTCATGGCTTTGTCCCTGGCTATTCCCATGGCCAGACTATGAAGAGGAGTACCTGGAGGATGCACCCCAGGAAGGTTACGACAATTAGGATCATCTCCCATCGTCAGCATTGCCTTGACCCCAAAGATGGAGCTTCGCCTACGCTATCGCTATTATTACGTATTCCGCTGCTTGATGTTGTATTAAGAACTGGATCATGAGATCCCTATTTGTGTAAGAACTTATGTACGGTTTGTAATGGATGATGTACTATGGTATCCAATTCTTTTATGTCTCGCAAAAATGGTAATCCTGGGATTGCGATGTATGGCATAACAGGCATCTGGGATTAAAAATCCGGGTGTTGACAAGGGTTCTTGCCCATGTTTCCCAGTACGACCTTGAGTAAAACTCAAAGTACAGCTATGGCATAAGATAGAGAGATGGTGATCAAAACTCCCTATGCCTCAGCTATAGGTTCTATCATGTATGCCATGTTGTGTACAAGACTAGATATTGCATATCCTGTTAGTTTGACTAGTAGATATCAAAGTGATCTAGGAGTGGATCATTAGATAGCGGTCAAAAATATCCTAAAGTACATAAGAAGCTAAGGATATGGTTCTTTATTATGGAGGTGACGAAGAGCTTGTTGTAAATAGTTACACCGATGCTAGTTGGAACACCTATCAGTATGACTCTAAGTCACATTCTGGATACATATTTACTTTGAATGGTGCAGCAGTGAGCTAAAGGAGTGCTAAACAAGGCGTTGTGGCGAGATCTTCAACTGAATCAGAATACATAGCTATTTCGGAGGCTTTACAAGAGGCGATATGGATGAAGGAGGTCATTACAGAGCTTGGTGTGATTCCTAGTGCGTTGGACCCGATGGCCATCTATTGTGACAACTTGGGTGCCTGATGACCCACAAGTATAGGGGTGTATCACAGTACTTTTGATAAATAGGAGTGTCGATCCCAACGAGTAGTAGAAGGTGTTGAACAATGGTATGGAGCAGGAACTCTTTACAAATACTTAGGAAACGGATTTTTAGTTATTTTCTGATAAGGCAACAAAACAAAGAGCAAGTAACAAAGAACAAATGCAGCAAGTGGCCCAATCCTTTCTTAGCAAAGTACAAGCCGGTGGAAATACTTATAAGGACCAAACGTTCTCGAGGACACATGGGAATTCTGTCAAGTGCTTTCGCTTCAAATAGCTGAGTACTCTTCTTTGGTATTGTAAGTGTTGTGTGGGTGAACCTATGCTAATGTACCGACCTTACTTGGACTAATACATACTTGTGATTAAACCCCCTGCAAATATCTGTAACTACAGGAAAGTAATTAAGTTATAAATCTAACCACAATCTTAAACTTTGAGATCCTACACTCCCTTGTGCAAAGGTGTCCTAACAGGGGTTCAGGTTTTTGTCACTCCGGCAACCCCACAATTAGTATCCAAATACACAATGCATTCCCCTAGGCCCATAAATGGTCAAGTATCGTGTAGTCGACATTCACATGACCCCACTATAAGAATAGCACCACAACTTAAATACTAAACCATTGAATAATAACTCAACACAAATCCACTAATAACAACATGACTTCTCCCATGTCCTGAAGAACTAAACGAATTATATGGATCAAGATCAAAGATGATATGGTAATGGATAACAATCTGAACATAAACAATAATTCAATGGTTCCACTCACAAGCATCAACTACAATAGTAATTAACACCGGGAAAGTTTCCCCTAAGAACTAAAGCAATATGCAACACAATTGTTACAGCGGGACGGAGTGGTGATGATGGTGCTGGTGGAGATGATGGTGTGGATGATGATGATGATCCTGATGAAGCCTAGCTTGACCATTGTGTTGATGGCGACGATCTCCCCTCTCCGGGAAGGAATTTTCCCGGCAGAAATCTGTCTCTCGGAGAGATCTTTCTCTCTCGGTGTTTTTCGCCCCGCAGAGGCGGCGGAAATCTATCTGTGGTCGCTCCCCTAGCCTTAGGGTTCCGTAGGGAAGATATAGGCGAAGGGGCGGAGTAGGGATCCGGTCAGGTGGGCCACACCTGCCCTAGGCGTGGCCTAGGGTGGGTATCTCAACTCTTTGAAATGGCTTAATATTTCTATGTGACCAAAGAAATGGTACTTCATTTGGTCTATCTAAGACATGGATGTGACTTTTGACAACTAAGGGTCCACGGGATAGATCACGCTTTACACTAAGATGGGCATTGCATTTGCAGCGAGTCTTTGGTCTCAGCCGAAGATTTGGTCGTCCCGTGTTAAGAGCTTCTCCTCACGTTTCCCTGCTCTGGACTAGAAAAAACCTCTTAACTGTATTTCTCCCTTAGGAGCTTTCCCTCACTTAAAAATGTCCTTTCGGATGCTGAAGTGATGCTCTCTCGCATAGCTGTTGTACTAGAAGAAAGCCACTAGTTCGGAATAATCAAATGTCATGTCCAATATTGTCTAGTGCTTATCCACCGAGAGTGTCTCTTAACTTAATTACTCACAATGTCCATGTTTGCTTTCTTATGATGTTCATGCTCATTGTGAGAATCGAATATCACCTATACAGGTAAAGACAAATAACCCCTATATGTCATCGTTTTATTGGTAACAGCCATTGCTTGCCATGGTAAAATCATCTACTTAACTCGCTCCTCTTTTTCGAGCTCCATTCCTCCCGATGTAGTGCTTCGACGCTATCTTCATTAAACCCAACTTCCATCTACAATACCCATTATATTCAGCCTGGTCGTGACCACCAGCTAGCATGTCAACACCCGGATTTTTAATCCCAGATGCCTGTTATGCCATACATCGCAATCCTAGGATTACCATTTTTGCGAGACATAACAGATTGGTACCATACTTCATCATCCATTACAAACCATAATAAAGGTCTTACAAATAAAGGATCTCATGATCCAGTCTTAATACAATCAACACAGCGGGATAATAATAAGGGTAGCATGGTCGAAGCTCCATCTTCAGGGTCACAAGCAATGCTGATGATGGGAGATGATCCTAATTGTCATAGACTTCCTATTGTCCATCATCCTGGTTAGTCCTCCTCATAGTCTGGCCATAGGAATATCCAGGGACAAAGCCATGAGTACTCTTTATGTACTCGCAAACTAATACTAGCAAGTAAGTAGCTTGAGTAGGAATCCTAAGCTCTAGGTTGTTTTGCAAAAAGCCAGGTTTATCTCTAACTGAGTTTAGAAGTAAAGAAAACTAACTTAAAGTTTTACAACACCTAAGTGGGAACTTAGTTTTCATGCCACAACCCTGTTGTGGTCAAGTCAAAGTCATGATTCATTTCACAAGTCATTTTGAAAAAATCTGACGAAGGAACAGTATGGCCACTCCAACTGTCCATAACCGTGGACGCGGCTATTCGAATAGTTTGACACTTTGCAGAGATTATACACTTTCACCACAACATTCGATACATCCATCAGGAACAATCCTGAATCACCATACTCAATATGCGGATAATCAATCCAAACCTTTCAATTACACACCCTAGTATAGGCACCTCCCCTATGAGTTTGTCCTCCCAACCATGACCATCTGTCATCTTGGAAACTGCATAGGTGGACAATCATCACAAGGTAGCCTCAGCTCAAACCTCTTCTGCAAGAGAACCCATACTAAGATATATAAATTTCCAGTCAAGCCCTACCCAAATTTGGGTATTGTGGTTGTACGGTAAAATTGGAATGGTATCGCATCCGAACCCAACCATCAGTTTTATAAAGGTCTAAGGCTCATACCTCAACATTTTGATCATAAAATCATCTGGTGTTCATAACACATGTCAAAACATTTCATTAGAATGACTTATCATTCTAAGGTTTTCATAATCATTTTCACCAAGTGTTCCCATCTAAAGTGATCAAGTTTTATGCGTAGCACTAGCCACTGAAGTTGAGGGTAATCACTAATGAGGGGTGCTAATCAAGTGTGACTTATCCAAATCTAGATCTCATGCCTCAGTATGACATCTAGTTCTATCTAACTTAGGCCAAGTTTTATGCTCTTTATGCTACCTATAATCTCTTAAGAAAATTCACAAGTCACCAAGTAAAAGTAATAAAGAAATTTTGATAAATAATAAATAATAAAACTTGCAAGTAAAACTGGGATTTGGTATAATCAAGTGGTATAACCAATTATGCCTAAAGCCTCTAGTTTGCATAGTTATCATGCAAGTGTTAGCTTGGATAGTGTAGCTTGCCTTGAGTAGTGCAGTGATTGAAGTTCTCTTCTCCTTCTTCTTCGTAGTTGTCTCCTTCCTCTCCGTATCCTTGGTCGGTACTAGCGTCTATAAATAAATACGAGGTACACAATCACCAAACAATACTTAACTACTTCTATTTGGCACACAAAGGTTCACACTAGATGATCTAGAATAATCACAATCATCACAAGGAATAAAGACTTAGTATTATTTATTTTATTTTAGAAAAGTAATTTCTACTCATTGAAAACTACTTGAGATTTAATATTCTCCAATTAAAATATGTGATCATATTGACCATATCATCACCACATATTTTAATACTTGGGAATATGATTTAAAGTGGTGTCGCAATTTAATAAGGTTTAACATTATTATTTTAATTAATTAAAATGACTAAAAATGCATATGGGGCATTCTTTTAATAATTGTCCATTATTAATGCAAGTAAACCTAGATATTTTTACATATTCAGAAAGATCTTGTCAAATGTGATTTTTGAGAGTTGGAATCAAATCAAAAGCATTTATGGTTGATTTTTGAAAAATGTTGGAATGCAGAAAAGTCTCTGCCTTGTTTTTTACTATAGATGATCTATAATTTCAAATGGTTTGAATCCAACGGGCTTGGATTAATAATTTCAATACCTTTCTAACAAAATTGGTTTCATGCAATTTGGTTTAGTGAATCTCTCTGAATCAATTTTTGAAACTACTGACAGAACTAGAGTTTGAACTAAATTGGAAAATCTAAATTTGAATCTACTGGGTCACGCGGGAACTAACTGGGCCGGCCACAACGCACGGCGTAGCGCGTGGGCTGACTTAAGTGATGGCCCCATCTGTCAGCGACTCCAATTACGTGAAGCAGTATTCTTCCATCTGGGTCATGCAAAAAGAATCTAATCTAACGGCCGAGGCTCATCGTCGACGACGAACAGCTCTAGCGAGGTATAAACCCTAACGCGACAGTGGGGGTCATGTGAGGCTCACCAGGACTCCATCTAGGGTCGGCGTTGGGGGCGAACGACGTTGTCAACGACGGCGGTTCGAATGGTGGTCACGACGGCTCCTGGGGTGGCTCCAATCAACGGCTCCACTTCTCCTCCTCCGCGGCAGACTCCGGTGAAATTCTGGCGACCTGGTGCTCGCCTTGCTCCGGGGAAGGGTGTCAACACCCGGATTTTTCAATCCTAGATGCCTGTTATGCCATACATCGCAATCCAAGATTACCATTTTTGCGAGACATAACAGAATTGGATACCATAGTACATCATCCATTACAAATGATACATAAGTTCTTACACAAATAGGGATCTCATGATCCAGTTCTTAATACAACATCAAGCAGCAGAATACGTAATAATAACGGTAGCGTAGGCGAAGCTCCATCTTCGGGTCCACAGGCAATGCTGATGATGGGAGATGATCCTAGTTGTTGTAACCTTCCTGGGGTCCATCTTCCAGGTACTCCTCTTCATGAGTACTCTTTAAGTACTCGCAAACTAATACTAACAGGTAAAGGGGGTTTTTGGATAATAGGACACTAGGCTCTAGGGTTGTTTTGCAAAAGCCAGATTTATCTCTACTAAGTTCTAAAGCTAGTCACAATTTTATAACTCCTAACTGGGATCTTGTAACTCATGTCACAACTCTATTGTGGTTAAGTCAAAGTCTTAATCCATTTCACAAGTCATTTTGAAAAGTCTGACGGGGGAACAGTATGGCCACTCCAACTGTCCATAACCGCGGACGCGGCTATTCGAATAGTTTGACACTCTGCAGAGATTGTACACTTTCACCACAACATTCGATACATCCGTCAGGAACAAATCCTGAATTCACCATACTCAGTATGCGGATAATCAATCCTAACCTTTCAATTAGATGACCTAGTATAAGCTCCTCTCCTGTGAGTTTGGCCTCCCAACCATGACCAACTGTCATCTTGGGTACTGCACAGGTGGACAATCTTCACAAGGTAGCCTCAGCTCAGACCTTGGCCGTGAGGGAACTAATACTAAGGAATATAAGTTTCCAGTCAAGCCCTACCCAATATTCGGGTATTGTGGTTGTACAATAAAATTGGAATGGTATCGCATCCAGACAACCATCAGTTTTATAAAGGGCTAAGGCTCATGCCTCAACATTTTTTATCACCAAAATCCTCAAGTGTTTGGAAACACATATCCAAAACATTTCAATAGAATGATCCATCATTCCAAGGTTTTCATAACCATTTTTCCACCAAGTATTCCCATCTAAAAGTTGATCAAGTTTTATGCTTAGCACTAGCATCTACAGGTGGGGGTGGTACTAATGAGGGGTGGTAACTAGTGGAGTTTCAACTAAGTACAACCTTATGTCTCAGGCTGATGTCAAGGTTTCTAACTTAGGCCAAATTTTATGCTCTTTATGCAACCTTCAGCATCTTTCCAATATCTACCAGTCACTTAAGTAAACTCTAAGTAAGCTTTGATAAAGAAATAAAGTAATAAGCTTGCACATAAAACTAGGATTGGTTTATCAAGTGGGTATGATCACATATGCTTAAGGCATATAGTAGTCATAGAACAAGTATGGGTTTGTTGCATCAGTAGGGTATCTTGCAAGTGTTAGCTTGCATAGGTCAACTTGATTAGTAAGGCTTGCATAGGTATAGTATCAGCTTGCATCAATATCAGTATAAGCTTGCATAGGTATAGCATCTTGCAAGTTTTAGCTTGCATTGGCATAGTATCATCTTGCATCAATATCAGTATAAGCTTTCATAGGTATAGCATCTTGCAAGTTTTAGCTTGCATTGGCATAGTATCAGCTTGCCTTGTGCAGAGCAGTGGTTGAAGTTCTCCTCGGCTTCTTCTTCGTAGTATCCTCCTTCCTCCTCGTATCCTTGGTCGGTACTAGCGTCTATGAATAAATACGAGGTACACAATCACCAAACAATACTTAACTACTTGCAATCATCACACACAAGGGTCCTATGGATGATCTAGCATCATCTCTAACATTACAAGGTTAAGGATTGATTTAATTCCTTTTATTTTTAGAGAAGTAATTTCTACTCATTGAAAAACTACTTAAGATTTAATATTCTCCAAACCAAACATGGGATCATGTTTGACACATGTCATCACCACATATTGTAGTCCATGGGAATATGATTTAAAGTGGTGTCACAATTTTAATAAGGTTTTACCCTTTTATTTTAATTAAATAAAGTGGCTAGAAATGCCTATGTAGCATTCTTTTATTACTTGAACATTATTTCTGCAAGTAAACCTATATATTTTTATATATTCTGAAATGTATGGTTAAATGTGATTTTTGAGAGTCTGAATCAACTCAAAAGCTATTATGGTTTAAATTTGAAAAATGTTTGAATGCAGAAAAGCTTCTGCCTTGCTATTTTTACCATGAGTGATATATAGATCCAAATGAATTGAATCCAACGGGCTTGGATTCAGCATTCACTAACCTTTCCAACAAAATTGGTTTTATTCAATTTGGTGCAGTGAATCGATCTGGGTTGATTTTTGAAGTTGGGTACAGAAGTGTGTTTGAATTGAAAAAGAAAAAGTTTAATTTGAATAACTGGGCTGCGCGGGAAAAGTTACTGGGCCGGCCTGCTAAGCGCAGTGCTCCCGTGGGCTACTTAAGTGGGTGTCCCCACTCGTCAGTGACACGGGGCTGGGCGAAGCGGTTTGGGCCAATGTGGATCGTTCGATCTAGTTCTAATCTAACGGCTGGGAGTCATCGTCGACGCGAGACAACGCCGGCGAGAACGAAACCTAGCGCGGCCAGTGAGGGGTGCTGGGGGATCACCGGGGTACTGGTGAGGGTCGGCGAGGCGGGCGAACGACGAAGTCGACGACGGCGAATCTCCTGGTACCGGTGGCTTCTCCTGGGGCGGCTCCAATCGCTGGCTCCCTTCTTCTCCAGAGGCGGCGGGCTCCGGTGAAATTCCGGCGGGGTGGTGCTCGCCTTGCTCTGAGAACGGTGTGGCACGATCAGTGAGGAGAGGGGAGTGAGATGGTGTGAAGAAATCGTGCGGGGTGGCCTCTATTTATAGTCGAGCGAGGGGACCGTCGGGGCGCACGGTGAGCTCGTTGGGGGCGAGGTTACAGGCGGCTAATGGCATGGGCAAGGGTAGGGGACGGTGCGGTGTCTCCTGTTGATGCTCAACGACATGGTATCGAGGCATGGGGCGGTGTGGTTTGGTCTGGAACGGGCGGTGCTCTGCACGGCAGAGGCGGCGTCTTCGACGGCGGGCGGTGGCTGTGAGGCACGTGGCGGCAAACGGGGATGTCTCGTGGTCTCCTGGGTTGATGGCGATCGTGTGTGCACACGGTGAGGGCGGCGCGCGGTCTGTGGGCGCTGGTCGAGTATCGTGCTCTGGCGCATGCTTGGCATGGTCTCTGGCGGTCTGGGCGCGGCTTGTGCGCGTGGTCCAGGGCTTGGCAACGCTCGCGGCTGGGACAGGGAGTGGCGGTGGACGGTGGGCTGCCTCCCATGCAAGGTTGGCACGGCTAGTTCTTCCTCTAGCCTGCTGTCCACAATGGGGTGAAAAGGGGGTGCTCGGATGTTCACCATTGATGGCAATGGCAAGCTCACAGGGGTGCTAGTCCTTAGTTAAACTTCCTAGATGATCTACTGAGCTGTGCGTGAGCTAACTAGGGAACAAGTTAGGCCAATTTTACTGCACACTATAGTGTTTTATGTTTGTTTGATTTGTGTCTGCAACCTGTTGATGAAATGGCCGCATGAACTCAAGTTTTGAATTTTGAAAAGATTTTTGGTGGGTTTACTAGATTGGTGCTGGTGAATCTGCAGATGCTTGGGTTTTGAAAGTTGAGCTTGTTTGAGTGGTTTTTGAAAAAGTGGGATCTTCCCATATGATAAAGATTCAATTTTGAGTTGTCATTTAAACTATGCATTTGAAAGTTTCTGGATGATCACAAAGTGGGCCTTGATACTTTGTTATGAGTACATTCAAGGGGTGCAAAGATCCAGAAAAGTTTCTGTTAGGTTCTGAAAGTTTGAGACAGCCAAAGTAGGCATGGGAGTTAAATTGGCCAAAATGACCATTCATTTCATATATGTGTTTTGATTTACTTGTCTTTAGGAAAAGTGTGGGAAATGTTTTAGATGATGTTTATTTCACCTAAGAAACATTTTACAAGCAATGAAACAAACAAACATGGTGGTTTTAAAGGAATTCAAAATCCATGCATACACATATGCATGCATTCATGATTTTATTTAGAAAAGTTTTTGTTAACCCTAATTTTGATGATTAGAATTTGATGATCCAAGCTTAGTATTTTTGGGACGTTACAAACCTTCCCCCCTTAAACAAAATCTCGTCCCGAGATTTGAAAAAGGACGAAAAGATTACCTAGGATTTGAAGAGATCGGGAAACTCCGTCCTGATGTGATCTTCGCGCTCCCAGGTAGCTTCCTCTTCTGTGTGGTTGCTCCACTGAATCTTGAGAAACTTGATTCTTCGGGTTTGGGTAGTTCGAAAAGCTTCTTCCAAAATGCGGATGGGTACTTCGGGATAGGTCAGGTCATCGTTGATCTCTATGGTCTGGTGATCGATGTTCTTGAACACTTTGGTCTTCTCAGGGACTTCGAGACACTTGCGAAGTAACGAGATATGGAACACATTGTGCACAGCTGACATCTCTTCAGGTAGTTCCAATTTATACGATACTTCTCCTCGACGGTTCAGAATTTTGAAAGGTCCGATATATCTGGGGGCTAACTTTCCTTTGAGTTGGAAACGCTGCATTCCCTTCAATGGCGACACTTTCAGATAAACAAAATCTCCTATATTGAAGTCGAGGTCTCTACGTCTCTTGTCGGCGTAACTCTTCTGTCGGGATTGGGCGGTCTTGAGGTGCTCACGAATCTTGTGAACCTTCTCTTCTGCTTCTCGGAGGATGTCGGGTCCGAAAATCTGACTCTCTCCTACTTCCGACCAGTTCAAAGGGGTGCGACACTTCCTTAAGTAAATGAATTCAAATGGGGACATATGCAAACTGGCTTGGTAACTATTGTTGTATGAAAATTCTACAAACGGCAGACAGTCTTCCCACTTGGATCCATATTCTAGCACACATGCTCTAAGCATATCTTCGAGTATTTGATTTACTCGCTCCGTTTGTCCATCGGTCTAAGGGTGATACGCGGTGCTGAAATCTAGGCGGGTTCCTAAACCTTCTTGGACTTTCTTCCAGAATCTCGAGGTAAACTGAGTTCCTCGATCCGATACTATGTTCTTGGGGACTCCGTGCAAACTGACGATTCTAGCGATGTACAACTCCACTAGCTTCGAACTCTGATATGTGGTTTTGACGGGCAAGAAATGGGCGACTTTGGACAATCTGTCCACTATGACCCAGATAGAGTCATTTCCCCTACTAGAAGTAGGTAGTCCAGTGATAAAGTCCATTCCTACAGAATCACATTTCCATTCCGGAATTTGCAAAGGTTGCAACAATCCAGCGGGTCTTTGATGTCCTGCCTTGACTCGCTGACATATATCACACTTGGCGATATAGCTTCCGATTTCTCTCTTCATCTTATGCCACCAAAATTGCTCTTTCAAATCTTGATACATCTTAGTTCCTCCGGGATGGATAGAATAAAGAGTATCATGAGCCTCCTTCAAGATAACTTCTTTCAACTCCGAATCTACTGGTACACAAAGGCATCCTTTGTACCACAGAACTCCTTCTTCGTCCTCGGTGAATCCGAGTACCTTGCCTGTACCGATACGACGCTTGATTCCGTCGATACTGGCATTTCCCTTCCGCGCCTCTTTAATGTGACTAATCAAAGTGGGCTGAAGTTCTATGCTAGCCAAAAATCCTTCACTCACTAATTCCATTCGAAAATCTTCCATCTCCTTGTGCAAACTTGGTTGCTCCTTCAAAATCATGGAGTTCAAGCGGCACGGCAATCTGCTAAGGGCATCGGCTACCACGTTGGCTTTACTAGGGTGATAGTGAATGTCCAGATCGTAATCCTTGATTAGCTCAATCCATCTCCTCTGCCTCATATTCAACTCCTTCTGAGTGAATATATACTTTAGGCTCTTGTGATCCGAATAAACCTCACAACGGTTTCCCATTAGGTAATGTCTCCATGTCTTCAGGGCTAGAACTACTGCTGCGAGTTAGAGGTCATGGGTTGGGTAGTTTTGCTCATGTTGCTTCAATTGTCGAGATAGATAAGATATAACTTTGCCTTCTTGCATTAGCACACATCCGAGACCAATCTTGGATGCGTCACAATAGACATCGAGGGGCTTCGTGATATCCGGCATGATCAAGATTGGGGCTGAAATCAATCTCCTCTTGAGTTCTTGAAAACTCGCTTCACATTTGTCGGTCCATTCAAACTTCTTGTCCTTCTTCAGCAATTGGGTCATGGGTCTGGCGATACTCGAGAATCCTTCTACGAATTTGCGGTAATATCCCGCCAATCCGAGAAAAGCACGAACTTGGGTTTGAGTGGTTGCGGCTTGCCAATCTTCTACATCTTTCACTTTGGTAGGGTCAACGGAAATTCCTCCGGCTGATACAATGTGACCGAGGAATCCTACCTCCTGTAACCAGAATTCACATTTGCTAAACTTTGCATACAGTTGATGCTCTCTAAGGGTTCCAAGAATGGTCCTTAGGTGTAGCTCATGTTCTTCTTCTGATTTGGAATAAATCAGAATGTCATCGATGAAAACAACGAAAAACTTATCCAGGAAGTCCATAAAAATCTTATTCATGAGGTTCATGAAATAAGAGGGGGCATTGGTTAATCCAAAAGACATGACTGTATACTCATACAATCCATATCTGGTGGTAAAGGCAGTCTTTGGGATATCCTCTGCACGAATTTTGAGTTGATGATAGCCAGTTCTAAGATCAATCTTAGAAAACACCTGGGCACCGGTCAACTGATCAAACAAATATTCTATCTTGGGCAAGGGGTACTTGTTCTTGATGGTGACATCATTTAACTTCCGATAATCCGTACACAAACGGTTACCTCCATCTTTCTTGTCCACAAATAAGATAGGTGATCTCCATGGTGACGCACTTGGTTGAATCAATCCAATTTCTAGCATGGAATCCAGTTGCTTCTTCAGTTCTTCTAGCTCCGACGGGTTCATAATATAGGGTCTCTGGGCTATGGGTCCTGTTCCGGGGATTAGTTCGATGATAAACTCGATATCCCGATCTAGGGGCATACGGGGCAAAACATCTGGAAATACATCGGGGTATTCACAGACTATCCGGACTTGGTCAATGGTAGGTTGGGCTATACTCTTATTGCACTTGAATTGGCGAGGTAAGGTTTCAGATATATGCTCGACTGATATTCCGGCGGTACTGGTCATGGTGATGGCTTTCTTAGCACAGTCAATCAATCCCTTATGTTTGGACATCCAATCCATTCCTAGTACTACTTACAAACCTTTAGTTCCGAGTACTATTAGATTAGCATAAAAATCTATGCCATGGATTCGGATAGGGACGGCTTTGAAAATTTGCCTAGCCTTGGTGGTTGATCCAGGAATTTGCACAATCATAACATGCTTCCGTTTGGTTGGTTGAATTTTACTAGTGCAGGAAAATTCTTCGGTGACAAATGAATGCGATGCACCAGAGTCAAATAACACTCTTGCAAGTACTAAATTAACAGAAAACATACCCAACACGACGTCTGGCGTTTCCTGAGCTTCTTCAGCATGCATGAGAAAAAGACGGCCATTGCGGTTGAGTGAATTCCCTGGGGCAAATCTTCTCCCTGGCTGGACACGACGCTGCTGCTGAGCTGGGGCATTGGCATTGGGGGTTGTAGCATTCTTCTTGTTGGGGCACTCATTGGAATAGTGGCCTTTAGTTCCACAGTCATAACAGGTCACTTGTGACTTCTCCTTGGCTGCGACAGGCACAGCATTGCTTCCAGTCCTCGGGGCAGTGTTGGTGTTGGCGGTAGCATTGTTGGTGTTGAACTTGGGTGGGGCACGGGTGAAATTGCTAGAGTTTCCGGGGTTGTTGTGATTTCCTCCGGGTCTAGGGTATCCACGGTTGGGGTAGGTCGGACGGTTCATAGGGGGTCTGTTGGTTCTTGGGGCAAATCCTGGAGATGGGTTAGGGCGATACTTTGGGGTCTGATGGGTTCCTGGTTGATGCATCATGTGATACTTGCGGTTCTCATTGGCTTGGTTGATCTTTCCTTCCATCTGGATAGCAGATTCGACAAGGGCTTCAATATCATCAAAGGGGATATTGACTAACACCGTCTGCATCTCGTCATGCAGACCATTTAGGAATCTTTCTTTCTTCTTGCTTTGGTGTCTATCTCGTCCGGGGCATACCTAGCTAATGACAAAAATTTGTCACGGTATTCCACTACAGTCATCCTTCCTTGCTTCAGCTCTCTGAACTCGTCTCTCATTCTCTTGATCAAACCTGGTGGCACATGGGTTCTGCTAAACTTGACCTTGAATTCCTCCTAGGTCATCATCTGGCCTCCGGTCATTGCGCGAACACTGTTCCACCATGCCCTGGCATCTCTGCTAGATAATGGGTGGCGAACAGGACTTTCTCGTTGGCTTCCACTCCGGCGACTTCTAGGTTGTTTTCCATGGTTTGCAGCCAATCATCGGCATCTAGGGGTTCTTCTGACTTGGTGAAAACGGGTGGGTTGGTATTCTGGAAATTCTTGAGCTTAGATCCATGGTTGTCCTGATTTCCGTGGCCTTGGTTGTTGTGGGCTAGCTGGGCTATCTGTTGCAGAGTGGCTAGGTTGGCTTGACGTTCCGCTCTTTCAGCTTCGCGGTCAGAAGTCAACATTTGCAGAATCTGCAACATCGGATCCGGGGCTGAACCACTTCCTCCACGTGGCATCTGAAGATTGATATAGATCATGAGAAAAGAGGGAAATTTCTAAGGTTTTGGGTCTTTGAAAAGTTTTAAATGTTTGACTCAGATTTTTCTAGAAACTTGCTTTTTCATTCATTCATTCACACGATACAACCCACACCACAGCAAGGAAAAACATATGGTTTTAAGAACCATTCTGGAATCTACGATACAGTGGGACCGACTACTAATCACTACGCTAGTGCTCAGTGCTACTACTCCTCGGAGTCTGTGGCTTCATCATCTTCGTCATCTTCGATGAAGGCGAAATCATCCTCATCGGTGAAGAAGTCCATGGCCTGATCCTCCAGAAAATCATCGTCATCGCTGAGATAGGAGTAAGGGTCTCCACGAAGATCCTCTCCGGCATTCTCCCTTTCCTCCAACTGCATGTCTCTCTCGTGGATGGTCTCCTCCAGAGATGATATGCGGTGGCGAAGACAGGTAATAATGCGCTCCTTCTTGTCAAGCTGACAGCGGCGAGACTTGCGATCCTTTGCTAGCATGGCTATGGTCTGATCCTTCGTCTTGATGATGGCAGACTTGTGGTTGCAATAGTCACGGCAGTTGTCCAACTCCTGCTGACGATCATACATCATGAAGCTAAGGTGGTCCAATTGAGTCTTCAGCTCGGGGTGGTATGGGGCTTCCACTGGTTGTCCATTTGCATCACACCTTGGGCAAAACTCAAAGCGAGTACCCTTGATCTGATTGATGCTCTGCCCACACAGACGGGAAAGAGCTTCCTGCATTGCTCTGGCAAGTCCATCGAGACAGTTGTTTTCCCTCAAGGTAAACTGAATTCCCTCCGCAGTGGGAGGTTCAATCTTTCCTCGGAGACTTGCAACAATTAGCCACTGCAGATCTTCTCATCCTTGATCATTGAGCTGAGCTCCGAAGAACTCGGGGTGCGGACGCTCTAGAAGTTCCGAAAGCTGATCCAGATCCCTCTCAAAGATAAGGTCTACTCCATTCCCAAGTTGGTAAAACTTGCTGTACTTCACGTCCATCTATAAAAATAGAGGATGAGTAGATTAGCAGAGTGATCAAGTGTGTCAAAATTTTATATATTTTGCAAGAGATTTTGAGGAACATGAATTTTTATAAAAGAATAAAAGGGATAAGAATTAGAATAGTTTTTTTGTAAATATTTGTTTTTCTTTGGTTTTGGAAAATAAGTTTTTGGTTTAAGCGTCCAGTCTAACTAGGGTCTCCTATGGTCAGGATGGCTCTGATACCAACTTGTCAACACCCGGATTTTTCAATCCTAGATGTCTGTTATGCCATACATCGCAATCCCAGGATTACCATTTTTGCGAGACATAACAGAATTGGATACCATAGTACATCATCCATTACAAATGATACATAAGTTCTTACACAAATAGGGATCTCATGATCTAGTTCTTAATACAACATCAAGCAGCGGAATACGTAATAATAACGGTAGCGTAGGCGAAGCTCCATCTTCGGGTTCACAGGCAATGCTGATGATGGGAGATGATCCTAGTTGTCGTAACCTTCCTGGGGTCCATCTTCCAGGTACTCCTCTTCATAGTCTGGCCATGGGAATAGCCAGGGACAAAGCCATGAGTACTCTTTAAGTACTCGCAAACTAATACTAACAGGTAAAGGAGGGTTTTTGGATAATAGGACACTAGGCTCTAGGGTTGTTTTGCAAAAGCCAGATTTATCTCTACTAAGTTCTAAAGCTAGTCACAATTTTATAACTCCTAACTGGGATCTTGTAACTCATGTCACAACTCTGTTGTGGTTAAGTCAAAGTCTTAATCCATTTCACAAGTCATTTTGAAAAGTCTGACGGGGGAACAGTATGGCCACTCCAACTGTCCATAACCGCGGACGCGGCTATTCGAATAGTTTGACACTCTGCAGAGATTGTACACTTTCACCACAACATTCGATACATCCGTCAGGAACAAATCCTGAATTCACCATACTCAGTATGCGGATAATCAATCCTAACCTTTCAATTACACGCCCTAGTATAAGCACCTCTCCTGTGAGTTTGGCCTCCCAACCATGACCAACTGTCATCTTGGGTACTGCACAGGTGGACAATCTTCACAAGGTAGCCTCAGCTCAGACCTTGGTCGTGAGGGAACTAATACTAAGGAATATAAGTTTCCAGTCAAGCCCTACCCAATATTCGGGTATTGTGGTTGTACGATAAAATTGGAATGGTATCGCATCCAGACAACCATCAGTTTTATAAAGGGCTAAGGCTCATGCCTCAACATTTTTTATCAGCAAAATCCTCAAGTGTTTGGAAACACATATCCAAAACATTTCAATAGAATGATCCATCATTCCAAGGTTTTCATAACCATTTTTCCACCAAGTATTCCCATCTAAAAGTTGATCAAGTTTTATGCTTAGCACTAGCATCTACAGGTGGGGGTGGTACTAATGAGGGGTGGTAACTAGTGGAGTTTCAACTAAGTACAACCTTATGTCTCAGGCTGATGTCAAGGTTTCTAACTTAGGCCAAATTTTATGCTCTTTATGCAACCTTCAGCATCTTTCCAATATCTACCAGTCACTTAAGTAAACTCTAAGTAAGCTTTGATAAAGAAATAAAGTAAGAAGCTTGCACATAAAACTAGGATTGGTTTATCAAGTGGGTATGATCACATATGCTTAAGGCATATAGTAGTCATAGAACAAGTATGGGTTTGTTGCATCAGTAGGGTATCTTGCAAGTGTTAGCTTGCATAGGTCAACTTGATTAGTAAGGCTTGCATAGGTATAGTATCAGCTTGCATCAATATCAGTATAAGCTTGCATAGGTATAGCATCTTGCAAGTTTTAGCTTGCATTGGCATAGTATCATCTTGCATCAATATCAGTATAAGCTTTCATAGGTATAGCATCTTGCAAGTTTTAGCTTGCATTGGCATAGTATCAGCTTGCCTTCTGCAGAGCAGTGGTTGAAGTTCTCCTCGGCTTCTTCTTCGTAGTATCCTCCTTCCTCCTCGTATCCTTGGTCGGTACTAGCGTCTATGAATAAATACGAGGTACACAATCACCAAACAATACTTAACTACTTGCAATCATCACACACAAGGGTCCTATGGATGATCTAGCATCATCTCTAACATTACAAGGTTAAGGCTTGATTTAATTCCTTTTATTTTTAGAGAAGTAATTTCTACTCATTGAAAAACTACTTAAGATTTAATATTCTCCAAAACAAACATGGGATCATGTTTGACACATGTCATCACCACATATTGTAGTCCATGGGAATATGATTTAAAGTGGTGTCACAATTTTAATAAGGTTTTACCCTTTTATTTTAATTAAATAAAGTGGCTAGAAATGCCTATGTAGCATTCTTTTATTACTTGAACATTATTTCTGCAAGTAAACCTATATATTTTTATATATTCTGAAATGTATGGTTAAATGTGATTTTTGAGAGTCTGAATCAACTCAAAAGCTATTATGGTTTAAATTTGAAAAATGTTTGAATGCAGAAAAGCTTCTGCCTTGCTATTTTTACCATGAGTGATCTATAGATCCAAATGAATTGAATCCAACGGGCTTGGATTCAGCATTCACTAACCTTTCCAACAAAATTGGTTTTATTCAATTTGGTGCAGTGAATCGATCTGGGTTGATTTTTGAAGTTGGGTACAGAAGTGTGTTTGAATTGAAAAAGAAAAAGTTTAATTTGAATAACTGGGATGCGCGGGAAAAGTTACTGGGCCGGCCTGCTAAGCGCAGTGCTCCCGCGGGCTACTTAAGTGGGTGTCCCCACTCGTCAGTGACACGGGGCTGGGCGAAGCGGTTTGGGCCAATGTGGATCGTTCGATCTAGTTCTAATCTAACGGCTGGGAGTCGTCGTCGACGCGAGACAACGCCGGCGAGAACGAAACCTAGCGCGGCCAGTGAGGGGTGCTGGGGGATCACCGGGGTACTGGTGAGGGTCGGCGAGGCGGGCGAACGACGAAGTCGACGACGGCGAATCTCCTGGTACCGGTGGCTTCTCCTGGGGCGGCTCCAATCGCTGGCTCCCTTCTTCTCCAGAGGCGGCGGGCTCCGGTGAAATTCCGGTGGGGTGGTGCTCGCCTTGCTCTGAGAACGGTGTGGCACGATCAGTGAGGAGAGGGGAATGAGATGGTGTGAAGAAATCGTGCGGGGTGGCCTCTATTTATAGTCGAGCGAGGGGACCGTCGGGGCGCACGGTGAGCTCGTTGGGGGCGAGGTTACAGGCGGCTAATGGCATGGGCAAGGGTAGGGGACGGTGCGGTGTCTCCTGTTGATGCTCAACGACATGGTCTCGAGGCATGGGGCGGTGTGGTTTGGTCTGGAACGGGCGGTGCTCTGCACGGCAGAGGCGGCGTCTTCGACGGCGGGCGGTGGCTGTGAGGCACGTGGCGGCAAACGGGGATGTCTCGTGGTCTCCTGGGTTGATGGCGATCGTGTGTGCACACGGTGAGGGCGGCGCGCGGTCTGTGGGCGCTGGTCGAGTATCGTGCTCTGGCGCATGCTTGGCATGGTCTCTGGCGGTCTGGGCGCGGCTTGTGCGCGTGGTCCAGGGCTTGGCAACGCTCGCGGCTGGGACAGGGAGTGGCGGTGGACGGTGGGCTGCCTCCCATACAAGGTTGGCACGGCTAGTTCTTCCTCTAGCCTGCTGTCCACAATGGGGTGAAAAGGGGGTGCTCGGATGTTCACCATTGATGGCAATGGCAAGCTCACAGGGGTGCTAGTCCTTAGTTAAACTTCCTAGATGATCTACTGAGCTGTGCGTGAGCTAACTAGGGAACAAGTTAGGCCAATTTTACTGCACACTATAGTGTTTTATGTTTGTTTGATTTGTGTCTGCAACCTGTTGATGAAATGGCCGCATGAACTCAAGTTTTGAATTTTAAAAAGATTTTTGGTGGGTTTGCTAGATTGGTGCTGGTGAATCTGCAGATGCTTGGGTTTTGAAAGTTGAGCTTGTTTGAGTGGTTTTTGAAAAAGTGGGATCTTCCCATATGATAAAGATTCAATTTTGAGTTGTCATTTAAACTATGCATTTGAAAGTTTCTGGATGATCACAAAGTGGGCCTTGATACTTTGTTATGAGTACATTCAAGGGGTGCAAAGATCCAGAAAAGTTTCTGTTAGGTTCTGAAAGTTTGAGACAGCCAAAGTAGGCATGGGAGTTAAATTGGCCAAAATGACCATTCATTTCATATATGTGTTTTGATTTACTTGTCTTTAGGAAAAGTGTGGGAAATGTTTTAGATGATGTTTATTTCACCTAAGAAACATTTTACAAGCAATGAAACAAACAAACAAACAAACAAGGTGGTTTTAAAGGAATTCAAAATCCATGCATACACATATGCATGCATTCATGATTTTATTTAGAAAAGTTTTTGTTAACCCTAATTTTGATGATTAGAATTTGATGATCCAAGCTTAGTATTTTTGGGATGTTACAAAGGGTCAGTGGTGCTCTGTTGGAGGTGGGGATTGAGATGGTGTGGCGAATTGAGGCTGGGGTGGCATGGGCAAAGCTCGACGGGGTCGACGGCACAACGAGCTAACGGCATGGCGGAGGGTGTAGGACGGTGCGCGGTCTCCTGGTGATGCTCAAGGACTTAATGGCGCGGCAAGGGACAGTCACGGTTGGTCGGAACGGGCTGGTGCTCTGAGCGGCACCGACAGCGGTTTTGACGACGCATAGTGGCTATGGGTCACGCGGCGGGGAACAGGATGTCTGGGAGGTTCCTGGTGTCGTGGTGATTGCAGGCACGGGCGGCTAAGGCGAGGCGTGGCGTGTACGTGCGTGTCGGGCGTGGCGCTATGGCGTGCTCTCGGCATGGCACAGAGACAAAGGGCGCGGTTGTGCTGGGGTGGTCCAGGGCCTGGCTGCATGCGAGGGATGGACAGGGGGTGGCGGTGGACGGTCAGCTGCCTCCTGGACAGGGTGGCTAGGCGCGGTGTTGCCTCCTGCTAGCTAGCCATGGTCAGCTGGCAAGGGGAAGATCAGGTGGCATGGCACTGATGCAAGGGTAGGGGTGATAGGTTGATCAATGCACTGGTAGTCACTGGGGGAGACAAGGGTAAGAATTGGGGACAAGAATTAGACAAAGCTTTGATCACGAACAGTAGAAGTTAGGCAGTGTTTACTATGTTCACCAACTGTTTAATGAAATGGCCGAAAGAAATTTAGTTTGAAATTTGGTGAGTGCACTGATCACATACTTGGTAGTATAAGGTTGCTTGGGTTTGGCAAGGTGAACTGGTTTGAGTGGTTTTTGAGAAATGGTGATCTTAGTACCTAGACTTGATTCAATTTTGAATTGTCATTTGAATAGATTTGAAATCTGTTTATGTTGGTTTGCAAAGTGGGCTTGGATTCACTTGTACTTGTTCTAGCAAGGGATGAAAAGAATTGGATTTGTTCATGTTAGAAAACTTGGACTAGAAACACTTAAAGTGGTCTAGTGAACAAGTTTGGCAAAAATGACCATTTGCTTATATTATTTATATTTGAATTCTCTTCATTTGATTTTGCTTGTAAATGATTTAGACGATGTTGTTTTCACCTTTAAACCAATCCTCGCCATTCATAGCAATCAAACAAGTCATTGCAAGCATTCATGCATTCATCACACACACATGCATTCATATTGATTTTAATTAACAGAATTTTTTGTTAGTCCTAAACTTGGGTGATTAGAACTTGATAATCTTGATTAATATTTTTGGGATGTTACATAGCACCTACACAAGGAAAAACAAAGAATGTAAGATGTCATTTTATTGCATGCCATTAAAAAATACCTCACTCATGTTTCCCGAGTATACGCAGAACCTTGATCATTATGGCCCTTATTATAACCACCAACTTTGTTGTCCTCGGGAGGTAAATTTTCGTAGATCTTGAATCTTGATCTATTCTCTGAACTAGAATCATCATTGCAGGTGTATCCATTATCATTGTCATTCCAAGTTAAGCTAGAGTCCCCCATTTTTTTGATAACTACACATCAACATCAGATAGTGAATCATCTAGAAATAAAGAACTAATGCAATCATGTTTCACATGGCAAATAAATTTTTAAACACTACACAACTACCACGAGCGATCGTGCCGTCACACGATGAGAAAGGAGGATCGGAGAACCCACCTGCCGATGATGATAGGAGACGATGATGCAGCCAAGGATGACGGTGGATCACCTAGTTGCCGGCGGCGAAGGATCCTGCCAGTGGCGGCGGTCGCGGCGGTCACGAGGTTGGCTAGCGAAAACCGTGATTGCGCGGTTGGCTGCCGCCGGCGGTGATCGGCGCCAACATATAAGTGAGATGGATCAGGTGTTCTACAGCTTGTGTCGGCCAGAGGTTGAAGAGTATGTATGCCTATGGGTTTTCATATTTATACGGGTGTTCTACAGCTCGTGTGTATCCATTTGGATATGGGTTTGGACATGGGCTTAGACGCCGTCTGTTGGATTTGGGTTGAATTTGGGGAAAGGGTTGTACTGGCCTCGTATAAATATGGGAGTATAAGTTTTTTTAACTGTGTGTGCGTGTTAAACTTTCCTCTTAAATACTTTGTCCACCCCTTTATGAAGGGTTTATTTTACTATTCGACTGGTGTTTCACCTTTTGATACCATAACCCAATCAGCTGCCATCATTTCGTAAGAAAGGTTTACCAGTTATTCTATTATTTACGAGAAATGATACTGTTGCTTTCATATGCTTTAAAATTTCTACGCTGCAAAATATCCTGGCTCTTTGGATTTAGCTTTAGAGCATCTTTGGATCACAAGAATACAAAACACTGGAATAGCAAAACACAAGAATCTGATAGAATTGCAGGTAGAAAATAGGGTATTTCATAATATAGGAAAAACGGAAGGCATAGTTATTTGGATAGAACATAGAAAATGTATCACGATCCTACACAATTTAGTGTAAATGGATGTGAGACTGGATGTTGAAATTACTACGAGAGTGTAGAAATACAATCCGTAAGAATTTTGGAGATGTCATTCCTTTGATCCAAAGGGTTTCCTAATTAAAAAATCCTACGAATTGGATTCTTTAAAAAAAAGTTGAAAATCCTTCAATCCAAAGGGTGCCTTAGTAAGAGTTACTCGGCTACGTTGGTGCGTGGATCTACATAGTTTTTTTCCTCAATATTCTCGACCTCGTCTCATTCCATCACCATCAGGATTGAAGGCTCTGAACACGATCTTCTCTGGCTGGTGCATGCCAAGTGTTGTTTCTAGGTGGATCTATGGCGACCACTGGACGCTTAAATCCACCTACACTCTTGGCTATATATGCCGAAATAATGGCGCAATTATGCTAAAAGTTAACCTTGAGTAGTTGCAGTTGCATCCTGTAGAGTTGGTTCGATCTGCAGAGTATCGATCGATCATTATGAGTTAGGACCCACTGACTGATCATCAGTCCAAATACGAACTGAAATCTCGCAACTGTACATACTGACCATACTATTTTTTTTTTGAACGGTTGACCATACTATATGGAGGTACCTATAGAATATATTTGTCTCGAGCTGCATGAGTCTCTCAACCTCATCCTTCAGTAAGCAAGTATGAACACTGGAGGCTGAAGCGTCTGCCGGCCGGGTAGATCTGAATCTGATCGAGGCAGGATTCATTCAATTTCCCCAAAAAATATCAAGAATCGTTACTGAAGATGGTTATGAATGCTGCCAGGCCGGCCGGGTTAAGATTTCTACTATCTATTTTAGGTATGAACTGTAGCGACGAATTGATTTCTGGACGGGGGAGTAGCTAGGCCTAGGCGTGCAAACAAGCATCGATGAGCATGATCTGGATCTGCCGCAGCATGCATGGTCCGTTATCGTGCGTGTCCACAGGCATTGGGTCCATGGATCCTTCAATTTGGGACACGTATGTACCAGCTCAGCTCATCCGGCTTAATCTGCGAGTACAGTAATGTAGATGGGCACTAGATCACACAGGATTATATGAACCGCCTGGACTCCATTTACCAAAGATAATGTACAAAAAATGACAAAATCTGACAGATTTTGGGATACTGAAAATTTGTGCGGCCAAGAATACAAGGTATTTGGAGTTGATATTTTGCACATCTATAGAACACTTCATTATCTTCATCTAGGATTTTTTTTATAGATTTTTTTTGAAACTTTCAAGCACCTTTTTGAATTTTCAAAAACCAAGCAATGTGTACCTCGGGCTACACTGGTTGTTTCTGGCCTCTCGAGCAAGTATGTAAGTCAAGTTAAGATTATAGGAAAACATATCCAAACTCTACCCAAAAAATATCATAACAACACTATATGCGTAATACTCATCTCATCACATCCTCATGTGGTCCTAGACGATCAAAGTCGCTTGGGGTGCCCATGAAGGGGGCAATATGGCTTTTGTGGCGGCGGCTCCTCGACCCAACATGAAAGATTGTAGCTCTATGTCGTGCATGTTCCACGTGTTTCGGTCGGGCTGACGAGGAGTCGGCAAATTTGGTCACACGAAAGGGGGGGGGGCGTTGAAAGATGGTACCAAATATTATATCACGAAGAAGGTTGGTGATCTGATTTCTATTACGCCATGTCGCAGACCGAGCGTTTTGATGCTCACGTGCTTGGACTACAAAAGATGGTGGCGACGACTGGGCGCCTTTGACGGTGCCTTATCCGACTAGTGGGGCAAAAGAACAGTTATGTGAAATGTTGTAGTAGAGACAAATCTGATTACATTTAGTGTCCTACCATCTCCCATGACGGGTTTCAAGGAGAACAACAAGCTAGAGCGAGAGGGGAGGGTCTTGGCCTGCTTCTGGAATCTTCTCAAGGATCTGATTAGCGAGGAATCACCAGCCTATAGTGAGGTTGCTAGCAGCAACGGCGATGATAGGATACATGCACTTGATGCCCACAAGTATAGGGGATCGCTGAAATCTTCTATGAGAAGTATTACCCAAATTTATAGTTTGACTCAAGGGGAACACAAGAATACCAATAAAACTTTAGCAATTGAGACACCACTCTCAATAACACTTGTATATCAATAAACTTCCAAAGAAAGTGGTGATTTATGGCAGTTGATTCAAAGCAGTAAAACACAGCAGTAAATAAAGCAGCAGATTTCCAGTTTTCATCGGAAGTAATGTTGTAAAACTTTCGGTGCTAAAACGCAGGCATGAGGTGATAGAGGGGTGTTGTATGAATGATATCCATCATATAATGTATCCTACTACCATGGAATTTATCTCTAATTCAGTTGTGTGTAGGTGTGTGCTCCAAACATAATCATGCATGTTAGTTTGCATAATATCTTTTGTCTTGCCCGCCCATTTTACCGGGGTCAACTTGGTACTAGAGACAATTAAGATCTACCTTTTCAAATAGATCGGAACAAAGCATTAACACTTCATGAACACATAATATTCTCAAATTATCATATATTCCCATTGTTTTCCCTAATTGTCACTTTAGGATTCACAGTTTTAATATAATAATAGGTAATACACTTTGAAAATACATACCAAACTCAAATATATGATAGGGCAATAAAAGTTCAATACTTAAATCATGTCACTCGGGCCCTAGCAACAAGCATTAAACATAGCAAAAGTGTACCAACACTCATATAAGAATGTCTACAAGATAAACACCTCAAATCTCGATACATATGGATGATTACATGACAGATCTCATCCAATCCCCATCCACCTCACATTCCCACAGGGAATTACTCACACATGATGACGGGGGATGAACTCATGGTCGTGATGGTGGTGGTGAAGAAGACCTCGAAATCCCACTCCTCGGGGTGGAGAGAAGGCCCAATCTGACCCTCGAAACGAAGATCGTGGCTCTAGCTGCGCTCTGCTTCACCAAAAAAATTATGCTTCTGAGGATCTAGGTTTTCTGGGTATATAAGGAGTTACGCCAAAGGAGAGGCCGATACGATGCTCGAGGGCCGAAAGAGGCTGGGTGACGCGCCTAGGGGGATGGGTGCGCCATCTATGCTATTTTGGGCCTTGTGGATCCCCTCGCTTCATTCTTTGGCCCAAATTGATTCTCCTAGTGAAAAACTGATCATGTATTTTTTTTCTTTGATTTATTTACGTCCAGAAGGTTCTGAAACAGCAAAAACATAAAAAGAAGGTTTTCTGCCTCCCAGAAATTAAATACCAGCGAAAGGGACTTTGTAGGAAAGTCCCGTAAATCCTCTAAATATGCATAAATAATGATGGATCAAGGTAAATATGATCCTAAATAGTGCATAAAGGTCATAAAAATGATGATGCAAAATGCAAGTATCAACTCCCCCAAGCTTAAACCTTTGCTCGTCCTCGAGCAAATAAGCGAATAAATCATGATCATGCATCAATGATCTTATGGTTGACAAGAAAATACGAGCATGGCATCATCAACTTATGCATATTCACTTGTCCAGAAGAAATATGAACTAACTACCATGCAAATGTGGGCTACATAGATAGACATTATCACTTACCCCTTACTTTTGAACAAAAACTAACCATTACATGTTGGACAAATGAACAAGTCTCAAATTTATCATACACTTTGCTATTTTTGATAGCTTTGCATGGATTTTTACCATATTTTAATTTAACCTTTGGATATTCCTTTGAAATAAAGATAAGTTTATCATAAAACAAATAGTGGAAAATAGAATTGTTTAAACAACCAGATAGACATGAATATTTTGACTTTTGTCAAGAAATTTCACCACTTTTTACATGGCATCAGTTAACGGTCTTGCTCTCTTAGTAACCAGTATAAACCTTATTCATGGGTCTTTCAATCATGTCATATGCTCTAAACAACCTTTGTCTTTCACTTTCCATGGCTAGCCAAATTCTCGGGTGCCTACCTTTCAAACACTTTTCCATAGAGCATATGTATTGAAATACTCATGATAACCATTCAGTTTACTCCTCATTGATTACTAAGTAGAACAAGAGTATCTCATGTCCCCTTGTCATCCTTCTCTTTCCAACTATTTAGTTTATAAGACTCCTTATCTCACCACAAATTCACAATGTTCCTTTTTTTAATAAGTGTCACTTCCCTTGCATGGATCTTTCCTTATTTGCAAGTTCAACTTGTTGAGTAATTCTATGCTTGTCCAACATGCTCAAGTTAATTTAGTTCAAGGCAATATGTAAGTGAAATTTCTACATATGGTGCACACATCTGCATGAGTGTTACCCATAAATCCCCGAACAAGAGAATCATGGATGACACCATACTTACCATACTTTATATTTTATTCAAAACCACTCAACCAAGGATACGTGATAACGCTCTAAGAGCTCTTCGAACTTTAGGAAAAATCGATACCTAATGGATGCAAGCAAAAGCCTCCCAATGATTACGAACTACATGCAAATATGATAACTAAAAAGCATAAAGTATGGTGGAACTCCCCCAAGCTTGAGTTGTTGTGGCATGTCTTTACTTCTTATCCGTAATACATGGTGAAGGTGTTGGTGTAGAGAAAGATCTGAAAATTAGGGAGGGAAACAAGGTTCACTTTGAAAAGACTCGATGCGAGATTAGATCGACAGAGAGGAGTATATATTGATGATTTTTAGGGTAAGACAAAGCGTTGAGGAAGAAACGGAGGCAGAACAGACTTCAAAAGATGGAAAGACCTCGGGTGGCGCGCCTATGGGGGTGGGCACGCCACCTGGTCTCTTTCCCTCCTCGTGACTCCGTTTTGTCCAATTCTTTCGCGAGACACATTAATTTTCCAAAATAATGACTTTCCTAATATATGAAGATATTCCGAGATCGTTACGCACCTCTTTTTGATTTTTGGTGATTTTTGGTATCTGGCAAGGGGATAATTTTTTGCGATTATGGCCTCCAGACTTTGGAGATTCATTACTTCAACTCTTCCATCAAATGTTTGGCCTGCAATATCATGTTTAAGACGTTGTCCATTAACGACATGGGGTTTACCGTTGAAGTCTCCATGAAGACAAATGGTCCAGAGTAGTACACCTCCTGTAAAACTAATGGACCCTTCCACCTTGAAGCTAACTTTCCTAAACTCAAAACTTGTCCAAAATAGACATAAAATAATTATAGTAACTAATTTTAAATGAAGGAATTCAAGTAAAATATAATACTACTGCAGCAATAATTAAATGGCAATCATCATCTCATCATTATCATGTTAAAAATGAGGTTGATCAAGTCTCATTAATACTATGATAAGGATAGAAACAATGGTTTACTTTATTGTTTTTAGAATAAGAAATTTAAGGTACCTCATAATGGATGATACGTCCAATTTGCATCACCATTCTATATCATAATTTTCCTTTATCCATTGATATATGTCTTACTATGAGGTATTACTTATGTCTTTTCCACTGTTTTTGCATGTTGGATGATTCTTGGAGGATGGACTGCCAGAGTCTGGATTCTGATGGAAAAAGAGGTGTTTTGATGCAATTTCGCGAAGATCAGAAAAATATGGGAAAATTATATTTTCCCGGAAGACGGAGGAAGCCAGAAGGGGAGACGAAGAAGGGCCACAGGGGTCCCACACCCCCCTAGGCACGGGCCCACCTTGCCCCGCTCCTAGGGCAGGTTTGGCCCACCTGCCTGGCCTCTGACTCCGCCCTCTCGCCTATTGATACGTCGGAAACGTATCTATAATTTTTGATGCTCCATGCTTGTTTAGTATCTACTTTGCTTTGTTTTGTCTTCACTTTGAGGTATTTTTATACACTTTCTGGTACTAACCTATTAACAAGATGCCACAGTGTCAGTTGCCTATTTTCTTCTATTTTTGGTTCCAGAAAGGCAGAAAATCAATATTTTGGAATTGGACGGGACAAAAGCCAAAGTCATTATTTTTCCTGAAGCAACACGGAACCACGAAGCAGAGCCGAAGTCGCACCCCCTAGGTGCGGACAAGCCCTAGAGGCGCCCACAAGGGGTGTGGGCCCCCTGGCCCCCCACCGACCTTGATTCCTGCGCCTATAAGAAGCCTCCGACCCATAAACCCTAGGGCATCCAGAAGAAATCCACGAAAACCTCCGTAGCGCCACCGCCACCGAAAGGGAGATTCGGGGGACAGAAAGTCTCTGTTTCGGCACCCTGCCGGGACGAGGAAGTGCCCCCTGAGCCATCTCCATCGCCATCTTCATCACCGTTGTTGATTCCCATGATGAGGAGGGAGTAGTTCTTCCTCGAGGCTAAGGGATCTACCGGTAGCTATGTGTTCATCTCTCTCTATGCATGATCTTGTTGTTGTCATGAGCTTTGTAATCAAGTAGATCTACCTTGCTACTCAAGTGCTTCAATAGATCTCTGCTCTCCCCATGTGTGTGAAAGTGACAGAGTGCACGCCATGGTGGAACTTAGGTTTGAGTCTACATAAATACTCTGTGTGCTTTAATAGATCTATGCTTTTCCCCACATGTGTGAAAGTGACAGCGTGCATACCGTGTGTGGCACTTTGGCTAGATTGAATATTTGTTATGAGTTATATTTGGAGTTGGATGTCTCTATGAAATTGTGGTGTTTGTTGGAACCATCTAGTGCTCAAGGTGACAGTGTGCAGTTATCTAGATTGGGGAAGGCGGACTTTGAGGAGTGTTGTTATAGCCCTACCGATGATTAGAGTGTCCAACTAGAGAGTAGTTAAGAGTAGTATCATGGAGAGAGGATATTTATATGAGAGAGTGTTCACTAGTGAAAGTATGATACCTAGGCCTTGTTTCTAAACATTGAAACACCGTTTGCTACTAGATCTATTGCATGTTTGCTTGCTTTAGTACTTACCTCACCGTCAAGCTATTTTCTGGCACCGTTACCACTTGTATTTCACTATCTCTTCACCGAACTAGTGCACCTATACACCTGACAAGTGTATTTGGTGTGTTGGGGACACAAGAGACTTCTTGTATCTTGATTGTAGGGTTGCTTGAGAGGGAATACCTTTGACCACTTCCTCCCTGAGTTCGATAAACCTTGGGTGATCCACTTAAGGGAAACTTGCTGCTGTTCTACAAACCTCTGCACTTGGAGGACCAAAAAATGTCTACAAGAATAGAAGTGCGTAGACATCAAGCTCTTTTCTGGCGCCGTTGCTGGGGAGGTAAGGTAAAAGGTACTCACATCCTCCGGTGTGAGTGCTCGAAGTTATTTCCTTTAGATTCTGCAGTTTTGTCTTTTTGTTTCTTGTTTTCACTAGTTAGGCTTAATGGAAAACAACAACAAAATTAGAGAGCTCTATAGTATTTATCTTGAGTTAGGACATGAAGTGTTTGAAGAGAAAATTAAAAAACCTATGGAGCTTTATTTGCATGCTAATAGCAATGTTATTAGTATGAATTCTTTGGACACCATTATTGCTAATGCTATGGAAAAGTCTAAGCTTGGGGAAGCTAGTTTTGATGAAAATGATCTTTTTAGTCCCCCAGCTTTGGAAGATAGCTATTCTATTGCTTATGATGATACCAAACCTCCAATATTTGATGATTGCAATGATGATTATGATATTTTTAGTCCACCTACTATTGAGGATAAAATTAATTATGATTACAATATGCATCCTATATTTGATGATTATGGTGATGAGAATATTAATGATAGCTATTTTATTGAATTTGCTCCCACTATGATTAATAAGAATGACCATGCTTATGTGGAGAGTAATAAACATTATATGCATGTGGCTCATGATAAGAATGTTTTATGTGATAGTTATATTGTTAATTTCATTCATGATGCTACTGAAAGTTATTATGAGAGAGGAAAACATGGTCTTATGTATCTCAACAATATTAAGTTTGCTTATGGTCTAAGGATCAAAGGAGTTTTTCTTGGTTGTTTCCTTTTCTTCGGCTGCTTTGCATCTGAATGAAGAATTAGTTGGCCTAGAATTGCAATGTTGCATTGGTGGTAACAGATCCGGGTTCAGAGTTCAAACTTAGTGATCGAATATTCCGGTTTTCCTTAGCCTCAAATAAAGTTGGTCATTTCATATATGGTTTAAAGGATCGGATCTGGCCAGACTTTGTATGTAACTTCTCTCTGTTCAGAGGCCATCATCCCACTGTTACTGGTTTTTTGTTGGATCCCTCAAATCATTCCGATGAGCAAATTCTGGAGGTGGCTCAACGTAGCCCAACCAATTGGAAGCCTAGTCTTAAGTTCCTATTTGAAAGTGCATCAATGGATTCTTCTGGTCATAATGAGTTACAAAAATTTGGGTTCTTACCTTTGGTTAATCATTTGGATGAGGGTTCTCTTCGAGCAAAGGTTTCAACTAAGATGTAGAAGAATTTTTCTAATCAGAGCATTATGTTTGGGAGTTTCGAAAATGTTGTCACTGATCCGGTTTTCATGGGATATTCTCAGATTTTTGTGGGTACTAAATTCAAATCAAGGTACTTTGACTCTATCCCCTTGGCTACTTTACTGAATATTTTAGATCTAAGGGAAGCTCGCTTTGATGATCCAGATATCATGCACACGTTGAATCTGAAACTTATCCCGCCAGATGATTTTATTTGGAAAAATTAAACAAATGTTTGATCTGTTCTGTTCATGGACATCTGGCCTAGGCCTGCCCGGGCATTGATTGTTTTGACTGTCATCAGAAGGGCTCGGTATGCTTGATCAAAAATCCTAAGTGCATGTGGGTTAAGGCCCAATGCAAGGAATGTGGAGGGATAGAGCGTTCTGGTAAAAACTGGCTGCCGAAATTTCTATGGCGAAAAAAAGAGGGTCGTTCAGATGATATTGATGATCGGTTTAAGCACATTAATCGCCCACCTCCCTCTAATAAATAGACACATTTATGTTGAGGTAAAATATGGGTGGTTAAGACTCGGGGGGCAAATATTTGCTGCGAAAAAAACCTTGCCGTTCTGCCTTCCAGATCTTTTGCAACAGTAAACCCTCCCTTGCTTCTCCTTGGTGACGACGACGCCGCCGCCATGGCCACATTCCCTGTCAACCCGCTGGAATTCTTGCCGCCCGGTATGACGATTGATCAGGGCCCTCCTAATCTCAAGGTTAGAACAAATTTGGTTGTCTATGCTCAGCCCCCTCTGTTGCATTCGAGAGTCACGTTAGCAGAGACCAATCGGTTTATTCTTGTGCATCTTAGAGAAGAAATGAGAGTTAGTTTATGTAATTTGCTGAATGAGTCTGGTTTTGAGGTGGATGAGGTTGCTGACCACCCCTTTGGGTTAGGGTCATAAACTTTTGTTGATGAATTAGTTGCAGACACTGCTATTGGCACAACATTTTAACTGGATGATATCACCACAATAACATTTGTTAAGCATGACAGAGCTCGAAATATGAGACTTACATCATGTGGTGGGCTATCTGGATCATGTTCCTTGGTTTCCCTCTTGATTATCAAACGAACTCATATGTTTGCAGTGCTGTAGAGGACTTTGGCTTGTTAATGAATTGGCATGCTTCTAATGAAAATGATTAGTGTGTACTAGTGAAGGTTAAAATTGTTGATCCAAAGTTTGTTCCAAAATGTCTTGTGATGCATCAACTTGGAGGTGATCGTCTAAGTTGGGCCATTCCTGTTATCATGATGCGTAGTGCAGACTAGAATGCTCATATACATGATGTTCCACCTCCACCTAAAGATCTTGAAACTGGAGATCCTCATCCTCTCTTTGGTGAGGGATTGACTAATGAACAGCTTTTCCAACAGTAGCTAGCAATCTGGCTTTAGTAGAATGGACAGAATCATGGTGGTCAATATAACCAAGTGCAAGGCAACCAAGGGGGCCAGCAGCACCAGGACCCTGTGATGGAGATTGCAGCCAATATTCAGATGCAGGTTGGTGATGAACTGAATGAGGTGGCAATGCCTCCTCTGGTGAACTTTCAACAGATCTTAGCTGATCAAGGTGTGACTTTTGATGATGGTGTCCAGCCACCTCTGAATAATGTGACTAACAGCCCAATGCAAGCATGGCATGATCATGTGATGTTTGAACAGAATAATGACTTAAATGTGATGATGGTTCAGCATGATGTCAACTTTGATGCTAATTATGCTATCTTGGCTAAGTTGTCTATTGCCAAATCTGATATAAAGGCTATATGGGGTCCTGCTCTCAAATTGGACAATAGTAAATTCTTTACTGAACCTTTCAAACTACCACCATTTGCTGTGTTTGATATATTTGGTGAGCCCTAGATTATGTTACAGCAAAAGAGGTCTAAATTGGCAAGGAAGCTGGCTACTGTTGAGCTCTTAAAGGATAGTGATGAGGATGCTGAGCTGCATTTAGGAAAAAAAAGTAAGTTGATTTCTAAGCAGTTAGATACTGGTTTTACCCCAACTTGTACTGATCAGGTCAGAAGAAGCTCTAGAAAGACTAGATATATGGGATTTAAGCCCAATCCTATTACTGATTCCAAGCCACTCAAATCTAAGGTGAAGCCAAGGTGGGTCCCTAATATTAAGTTGATTGAGCGAGCAAACAAGCAACTTGAAGGCAACTCTGATGACATAACTCCTCCTCCAACTTCAGTCCCTGTCCTGCAAGCTATTGGTATCAACTTGTGTGGGGTGCCTGCTGCACATCTCACTCCAAGGAAACTTCTGCAATCTCCTGAGGAGAAGGATAAGAAGGAGGATATTTAAGAGATTTAGGAGCTTTTTATAAAAGTTCTGTAATAAATAAGCCTTGTACTTTTGCACTATTTTTTTATGCATCCTCTGAAACAGTGGTTTATATTATGCTGGAATATTAGAGGCCTAAATGCTAGGTCTAAACAACTGGCTTTGCATAATGCTATCTTATCATGTGGCTGCTCTGTGGTGTGTTTGCAAGAAACTAAGAAGAAGTATTTTGATATTGCTTTTATTAAGGAATGTTGCCCTCCTGGATTTGATGATTTTGTCTATGTCCCCTCTGTTGGGGCATCTGGTGGGTTGATTATTATCTAGAAAAGTGTTGTTTTCTCTGGTATTACAATGCATTGCACCACTTTTGCTTTATCTGTATATTTCACTTCAAAACAGTCATCTCAATCCTGGACTTTAATGAACATTTATGGACCTTGTATTGGGGAAGCAAGAGAGGAATTCAAAAAATGGTTGTTTGATCTATGCATCCCTGATGATGAAGATTGGATTATTCTTGGTGACTTTAATTTCATTAGATCACCTTCTAACCGAAATAAACCAGGAGGAAATATTAGTGATATGTTACTGTTCAATAATTTTATCAGAGAGCAACATCTCACAGAAAATTGGAATTAAAGGCAAAAACTTTACCTGGAGTAATATGCAAGAGAACCCTCTTCTTGAACAACTAGATTGGTTTTTTACTTCTTTGCACTAGACTATTTCCTTCCCTCGGACATTTGTCTCTCCACAAGGGAAACCTACTTCTGATCATATCCCTTTGGTGGTTACCATGCAAACTTCTATTCCTGTAGCCAAAATATTCAGATTTGAGAATTATTGGGTTGCTCATCAAGGGTTTCAAGAAGTTGTTGCCATAAGCTGGAACAAGCCTACTCATAAAAAGAACAGTGCTGCTAATCTGAATGCTAAGTTAAAAAGGTTAAGATATGACTTGAAATTTTGGAGCAAATCTATCTCCAAACTAAAAATATGCATTGATAACACTAATATGGCTCTATTGGAAATTGACAATATTGAAGACAAATGGAGATTAACTATTGCTGAAGCCAATTTCAGGAAAATATTAAAGGAACATCTTTTGAATTTATTGGAATTTCAAAGATAGTACTGGAATAAAAGGTGTACAATTCGTTGGACAAAGTTTGGGGATGAAAATAAAAAAAATTCCAGTCCATAGCTACATAAAGATATAGAAGGAACTCAATTTCTCAGCTTCAGAGTTCTGATGGCACTTTGGTGAAGGATCATGCAGGGAAGGAACAAATAATACATAACTCGTTTAAACAAACATTGGGCACAAAATCCAACCCTCATATGATGTTTAATCTTGGTGATCTGATTCACCCTATACCTGGCCTTGAGGAGCTTTCTATGCCTTTCACAACTGATGAAATTGATGTTGTGGTCAATACTATGCCAGTGGATAAAGCTCCTGGACCTGATGGCTTTAATGGCCAATTTTTGAAAAGTTGTTGAAGTATCATTAAACAAGATATTTATCAGTTGTGCTTTGACTTCTTTGATGGCACATTGGACCTTGAGAGCATTAATATGGGACACATTACACTGATTCCAAAAGTTCCATCACCTATTTCTATAAATGATTATAGGCCTATTACTTTGCTGAATTGTTGCCTAAAGATAATTACAAAAATCATGGCTAATAGGCTCCAGAAGGTGGTGCTCAAAGTTGTGCATAAAAATAAATATGGGTTTTTAAAAGGTAGAAGTATACAAGATTGTTTGGCCTGGCATTGGAATTCCTTTTTCAGTGTGAAGCATCCAAAAAATAGATTATATTACTCAAGCTAGATTTTGCAAAAGCTTTTGATACCATTGATCATGGTGCAATGATAAAAATCATGAAGCAGATGGGCTTTGACCAAAAATGGCTAGATTGGATTTCTATTATCTTTGACTTTGGGAAATCCTCTGTCTTGCTTAATGGCACACCTGAGAAACAATTTCACTGCTTAAGGGGAGTAAGACAGGGTGATCCACTATCTCCTTTAATATTTTTCCTTGCTGCAGATTTACTACAGGCTGCAATTAACAAAGCTTTTAGAGTTGGACATATTTTGGCTCCCTTTTCTCCAGACTATGATATGGACTACCCAGTAATTCAATATGCAGATGATACCCTAATAATCATGCCTGCATGTACTCAACAATTAGAGATTATGAAGAAAATTCTGGATGATTATGCTCTGTCTACTGGTCTAAAAATCAACTACAACAAGTCTATGATGGTGCCAATTAACATTCACATCAATGAGATCCAAGAATTTACTAATATTATGGGATGTATTGTAGGAAAGATGCCTTTTACATACTTGGGACTACCAATGGGTACTACTAAGCCAACTATTATAGAATTAATGCCTCTGGTTGACAAGGTTGAGAGGAAAATGTCTTCCTCCTTTATGATGATGAACTACAGTGGTAGGATTACTGTCATCAATTCCCTCTTGGCCTCCATATCAATGTTTTCTATGTGTTCCCTTAGCCTGCCAAAAAAATAGTTGAGCATTTTGAAAAGCTAGAGCGGCACTGTTTATGGAATAAGAAGACAGAAGAGGGGGAAAGATGTTATTCGTTAATTGCATGGGAAAAGGTTTGTATACCAAAGGAGAAGGGAGGTGTTGGAATACTGAATCTACAATTACAGAATAAAGCCTTATTACTGAAATACTTGCACAAATTCTATAATAAAGAGGATATTCCATGGGTTAAGCTAATTTGGCAGGCATATTATACTGAAAAAGTTCCTCATAATGCAGATCCATGTGGGTCCTTTTGGTGGAAGGATGTATGCAAACTATCCCCTATATACAGAGGTATTGCAAAATGTTCAGTGGACAAGGGTGATTATGTACTCTTCTGGAAGGATGAATGGTTGGATGGAATTGTTTCTGAACAATTCCCTAGAATATTCTCTTACTGCCTCAATGAGGATGTTTCAGTTCATGATTTCTTAACTGCAGATAATTTGTCACACAATTTCAATCTTCCTTTGTCTCCAGAGGCAATGGGAGAACTAAGGCAAATTCAGAGATTATCTCTCCACATTACTTTAGAAGGAGTAACTGAAGACTCCTGGAGCTATGAATGGGGTGCAAATTATACTTCACAGAAGTTTTACAAGCATTGTTTCAGGAATTTGACTACTCATGAGGCCTTCAAGTGGATTTGGAAATCGAAATGTACTCCTAAAGTTAGGTTTTTCTGTTGGCTTCTCTTCTCTGACAGGATAAATACTAGAGGCATGATGATAAGAAGACACCTTCATCTTAATTCTGGTTATCTTTGTCCTATATGTGGATAGACTGAAGAAACTGCTGAACATATGTTCATGAAGTGTGGCTTCTGTAAATCCTGTTGGCATTCACTCGGTATAAACTGGAACACTCAAGGAGTACTACTGGACTGGATTACCCATGCAAAGCATAATTGGATCAACCTTTCTTCATGGACATTTTTATGGTGGATGCTTGGAGCATCTGGAAGGAAAGGAATGATCTTGTATTTAACTCAATTACACCTTCCTTGAATTCCTGGAAAACTAGATTTTCTACTGATTTTTCTCTTCTGGTCCATAGGACCAAGTCTGATCTACACTCTGCTATTCATTGTATAGTCAACAACTTGTAATTTCTTTGGACTACTGAAGTCACCTTTACTTCTTCTGTACTTTGTAATTATGTGCCAATATTAATGAAAATGGGAGAAGGCAGTAGAACCCTCTAAGGGTTTCTACTGTCATAATTGCTCAAAAAAAACAATATTAAGTTCCCCTCTTTATGTTGAAATTTTTTAAGTTGCATTTGTTTTGCTTTCCCATGCTTGTTGCTTTGTGCTTTAATGACTTGTTTATTTACAAGATTCCTATGCATAGGAAGTGGGTTAGACTTAAGTGTATTTTGAATTTGCTTCTTTATGCACTCTTCTAAATCAATTCATATTTCTTATGTGAGCATCTTTGAAACTATCATGCCTAACTTAAAGGCATTAAAGAAAAGTACTTGTTGGGAGATAACCCAAGAGTTTTCTTGAGTCTTGGAATTTATTAATTCTGTAATGACCTCTCCTTATCCTTTTTTGTTTGATTTTTGTGCCAAGAATGAACTCTAATGAGAGGGAAGTAAGATTTGGGGAGTTGTTGTCCCGAAACAGATTTCTGTCATCCACCAAAAAAAATCGTGACGAGGCTGTATAACTTGGATTGAGCTCACAATTTACGAATAAATCCCCCAGTATGTTATCTAACTTTCATTAGTCCAACACTTTTTGATTTGAGCAACAGAAGATGTTCGAAAAAATTCGTTTATACATGCTGGTCTGTTTTGACAGATTTCCGCCATTATTTGCATTTGCTTCTTATTGATTCTTTTCTGAGTTCTCTTCAGGTAAATTGAGATTTTCGAAGGAGTTACTATAGTAGCTTGTGTTTTTAGTGAAAAGCCTTGCTGTTCCAAATATTTGCCATAGGTCTAATATCTTTTGAATAAGCTAATGTTGCTAATGAAGATTGTGTGAAGTTTTATATGAAGGAAAAAATTCAGGTGTAGAGACAGAATGATGTAATGAGATGAAGAATGGAGAAAAGCTCAATCTTGGGGATGCCACCATGGTGTCACCCCAAGAAATAATCAAGAGGTACAAGTGTCAAAGCTTGGGGATGCCCAAGGCATCCCCTTCTTTATCAATAAAAAGCTCAGGTCTGTCTAGACACTTCATTTTTATTGTTTCATGCACAATTGTGTTGTTCTTGGAGCATCTTAGTTTTCATTTGCTTTGCTTAGTTTGTTTAGTTTTCTTGAGTAGTTTGGACCCCCGTTCTCGTTGTGTTGTTTTGTAAATAAGTTTGCTTGGTGGAAAGGAGTAGTAAGTTCTTGCTTGAAGTGCAAGAGGAGCTTGCATTGACTGTGCTTAGACTTTAGCATGACATGCTAGGTGTTGTTTTAGCATTATGCTTAGTGATTATTGTTGTAGCATGTCTTGTTCCAAACAATTGGGATTGCTTAGTGTGCCTTGAAGAAATTATGCGTTGTTTTAGCATGCAAAAGCATAGTATTGTAGTATTCTCCTTTGAAGTTTTGCTTGGGTTGACTTGGCACATGCTCACACCATGTTATGACTATGACAAGTCAACGTTAACCTCTATGATCATTTAGTCCTTGACTTGTAGTACCACTCTTTGCTTTGCTTAGTATGCTTTGTTGCACTGCATGTTTTTGGCCATTATTGCTCTCTTAGTTGGTTGCTCCCAGCCTTTTGCTAGCCTCCACTTGTATGAGTAAGTTCTACTCATGCCTCCAACTCCCAAGAAACCAAGTTATTCCAAAGTGTCCACTATAAATTCCTATCCATGGTGTATTACACCATTCCAAGTATATTCTTGTTTTCAACTATCTTCCAATTAAAAACTATTTTGTTATGTGAAAACTTAGTGATTAAAGCCCTCACAAACTTGATGGCACATTTTATTCTTTGCCCCTAATAAACTTGAACCATTGTGACAACTTTGTTGTATATGCTTGCACTTATAAGTTGGAATTAGCAGAACCGTGCTGTCACGGGGAACGTTTTCAACATTGCACTTGTACCTTGTTATACTTAGTTGATATCATGTTCTTTTGTCTATGGATGTCACCGATGTGAAATAAAGAGGGAACTTGTAAGTCCAAGGAGTTTGTATCCTGTGTTAGAGAAACGCCTAGGCCGCTAGCCTAAGCCATGCCTAATCATGGTGGAAACTTGCAGCATCACCATAGTGACATCTATGAAGCATTCTTCTTAAAAAAAGAGACACATTGAGAAAAGAGGAAAGAGAGAAAAAATCACCATATTCCCATGGTACATAAGAAGATTGATGAGATGCTCATTGTCTGCTTGCCTTGTCATTTTGGTTATGGGAAAGCTCTTGTACCATATGCAAGGGGTACCCCGTTGTCGTTTCTCAATGATATGCAAATACTTACAATGACAAGAACTTACAGGTGACCAAAGTTGAGTAGCATGAGGTGTGGCCCTCGTATTCAAGGGACTTGAGATTTCCAACTTATACTTCGTCAAGCATATACTCCATCTTTGTCACTTTAACCTTAATCACTTCAAGATGCTTATGATAGGGGCAATGAGGGCTGAAAGCTAACAAGTACCAGAATTTTTGGAAGCTCTTTTTGAAACTTGAAATCCCTGCTTCCTTTATAAAAGGTATTTCTTCCACCACTATTGAGTCTCCACCTTCTACCTTTAGGCACCATTAAGAGAGCATAGTTGTCATTCTGTGTGCAGTGTTCCAAAGCTTATTGATTGATGCATATTGTGATATTACTTGTTCTTGTGCTATTTGTTTCTAGTCACCCTTGTGAACTTTGAAGGTGTCCTATGCATCTATTTGCTACTCTATGAGGGACAAGCTGATTGTCACTCTGCCATGTTTTTGTATGTGAAACAAACAAACGTTTTTCAATGCATGTATTCATGATCTTTGTTTATAACCTTTCATGTTGCATGCATAGTTACTTTGTCTTACTGTTATAACTCCATCTTTCATGCTCATGTTTAGAGTTCTTTGATCATAGCTTTGAATGCTTGCAAATGGTTTGATATTTATTGTGAGGGTGCATGTCACCTCAAAAATTATTCTTTTTATCACTTACCTACTCGAGGACGAGTAGGAGTTAAGCTTGGGGATACTTGATTTGTCGGAAACGTATCTATAATTTTTGATGCTCCATGCTTGTTTAGTATCTAATTTGCTTTGTTTTATCTTCACTTTGAGGTATTTTTATACATTTCTGGTACTAACCTATTAACAAGATGCCACAGTGCCAGTTCCCTATTTTCTTCTGTTTTTGGTTCCAAAAAAAGGAAGAAAATCAATATTCTCGGAATTGGACGGGACAAAAGCCAAAGTCATTATTTTACCCGGAGCAACACGGAACCACGAAGCAGAGCCGGACAAGGGCCATAGGGTGGCCGCACCCCCTCCCTAGGCGCGGGCAAACCCTGGAGGCGCCCACAGGGGGTGTGGGCCCCTGGACCCCCACTGTCGTGGTATTGCACGGCAGATGCTACTGTGGGTAGCTTACGTAGAGGGAGCAAGGCGACGTAGGAGAATCCGGGAGCAAGATTGGCACACGATGTACCCAGGTTCACGTCCCCTTGGTGGAGGATCGCTACGTCCTGCTACCAATCCAGTATATGATCATAGATTGGTTTACATGGGAGCCGCCGTAGGCGGAGGGAGAGACTAGATCTAATATGATGTGGGAGAGGATGCAATCTGATCCCCCGTGGGGGTGCCCCTGGTGGCTTTATATATGCAGTCAGTTAGGGTTTATAAGGGTTTTGGTGGGCTACGTATTGTAGTCGCCGTCTTGGGCCTCCAGTCGGGGTCATTCGCCTAGGTCCAGTATGCGCCAGTCGCTGTACTTGGCGAGTCGACCCGCTCTGCGTTTGGCAATCCAGCTGGCGATTCCTCCTTATGGGTGTACCCCGATTGGTATTCCCCCATCAGTAGTCCCCGAGCGCGTTGTCGATTCGACGCAGGCCTGAGGCAGGGCGCGGAGAGTCTTGACGATGTGTCGTGGTGAATCGGCGATGAGCTCCTGAACAGAGAAAAGAACCGTGAAGCGGGAGACGGTCGGCGAGAGCCAGTCGGTGAGGGCCTGTTGGCAAAAGACGCAGGGTGTCGGTGAAGCCGCCAGTTGCACGATTCCCCAACCGTGGAGCGTGCCGAGTCCCCGAGCGCGCCGAGTGGTGAGGTTGGGCGACCGGCGAGTGGCGCTGTCTGTAGCACTCCGAGTCCCCGATCGTGGCAAGTGGCGAGGTCGGGCGACCGGTGAGTGGCGAGGTCGAGCGACCGGCGAGTGCCGCTGTCTGGAGCGCGCCGAGTCCCCGAGCGCGGCGAGTAGCGAAGTCGGGCGACTAGCGAGCGCCGAGTCCCCGAGCGTGGCGAGTACGCGAGAGCGAGTCCGCGGTGGCGAGTCCCCGAGCGTGTCGAGTACGCGAGGGCGAGTCCACGGTGGCGAGTCCCCAAGCGTGTCGAGCCACGGTCGTGGAACCATGCGCACACGCAGTATGCCAAGGAGTAGTCCCCGAGGCTCGAGTTGGCTTGTAGAGGCGACTTGAGGCTCTTTAGATATGCACATTCTGAAAATAGTAGTGGTTTCTGCCGAGCATGGTGAGTGTCGAGGTAGAGCGACCGACGAGCGCCGAATCCCCGAACGCGGCGAGTGGTGAGGTCGAGCGATCGGCGAGCGCCGAGTCCCCGAGCGCGGCGAGTGGCGATGTCGAGCGACCGGCAAGCGCCGAGCCCCCGAGCGTGGCGAGTGGAGAGGTCGAGCGACCCGCGAGCGCCGAGTCCCCTAGTGCGGTGAGTGACGAGGTCGAGCGACCCGCGAGCGCCGAGTCCCCGAGCACGGCGAGCAGCGAGATCGGGCGACCAGCGAGCGCCAAGACCCGAGCGCGGTGAGCGGCGAGGTCGAGCGACCGGCGAGCGCTGAGTCCTCGAGTGTGGCGAGGTCGAGCGACCGGCGAGTGCCGAGTCCCCGAGCGTGGCGAGGTCGAGCGACCGGCGAGCGCCGAGTGCCCGAGCGCGGCGAGCGGCGAGGCCAAGCGACCGGCGAGCGCCGAGTCCCCGAGTGCGGTGAATGGCGAGAAAGACACCGTTTTGCTGAGAAGGAGGAAAAGGTACGACTGCAATAAGGTGTATTTATGAAATATATTAAACATTAAAAAATGCATTTTTGCTATGTGGATCGATGGGCCGTATGTAAGGTTTATGTGTGTCTTTTCATGAGTAGGTAGACCTCCAGCATCAAACGCTTGCCAGGTAACAGGGACGCGATGCCAAACTGTTGAACCCGGATACAAAGTCAGCCTTTTGGTACCCAGCCTCACTACTTCGACGGATGCGAATAAACAGCAGACAAAACTGAAACCGATCTCAAGTATGATTTTGGTCCCTGAACAGGATCATATGCGACTGCATGGTCGGCTTTGGAGAATGAATGGAGATGCATATATATTTTGAACTCGCAGCATGTATGGGTGTAAAGAAACTTAGCTGTCAAATGCGGATAGAGTCGATGCAGCGGGGGAGTCGCCGAGCGTGTTGAGTACGCGAGGGCGAGTCCACGGTGGAGAGTCTTCGAGCGTGTCGAGTATGCGAGGGCGAGTCCGCGGTGGCGAGGCCCCGAGCGTGTTGAGTACGCGAGAGCGAGTCTGCGGTGGTGAGTCCCCAAGCGCGTTGAGTACGCGAGGACGAGTCCGCGGTGGAGAGTCTCCGAGCGTGTCGAGTACGCGAGGGAGAGTCCGCGATGGTGTGTCGACGAGGGCGAGTCTGCGGTGGCGAGTCCCCGAGAGTGGTGAGTCCGCGATGATTGCGAGTCCACGAGGGGAGAGTCCCCGAGAGTGGCGAGTCTGTGATGATTGCGAGTCCGCGAGGGGAGAGTCCCAGAGCGTGGCGAGTCCGTGATGATTGCGAGTCCGCGATGGGAGAGTCCCCGAGTGTGGCGAGTCCGCGATGATTGCGAGTCCGCGATGATGTTGATTGCGCTGTTTTGTTAGCGAGTCTCTCGTCTTGGCCCAGGGGGCCAGTCGCATGGCGACTCCAAAGATGGCTCTCGACTTGGCGTTCTTCCTGGACGATCCGAGGCTCGGTTTGCGAGTCCTCGTCCGCAGTACTTGGCCGTGCGAGTCGCACTGTCTAAGGTTGAGGATGACATTGTGTTGTTTGTGTAGCATAACCATTTGTCTTGGCCCGGAAGGCCAGTCGATCAAGGCGACTCCAATGGTGGCTCTCGATTAGTGTTTTTCGTGGAAGATCTGAGGCTCGGTTTGCGAGTCCTCGTCCGCACTAGTTGGACATTGCGAGTCGCTCTATCAAAGGTTGACAAAGGCGAATTGATTTTTTCCGGAGGGAAGAGAAGCCCAGTGGTGAGTCCATGCAGCGTGGCACGCGACCCTCTCTAGCGACTCGGACGATGAAGGTCCCTTAGCAGGCGCGGCGTACGCATTCGACGTAGCCGAAAAGAGTCGACGCGGCGGACACGGGGTCGACGTGGCGGACGGAGGTCGCGCTATGACGAAGTCGACACGGCGGACACGGGGTCGACGCGGTGGACGGAGGTCGCGCTATGGCGAAGTCGACGCGGGCGGACACGGGGTCGACGCGGCGGACGGAGGTCGCGCTATGGCGAAGTCGACGCGACGGACACATGGTCGACACGGCGGACAGAGGTCGCGTTATGGCGAAGTCGACGCGGCAGGCGAAGGTCGCGCTATGGCGAAGTCGACGCGGCAGGCGAATCCGCACTGGGCGAGTCCCCGAGCCTAACGAGTCCGCGTTTAAGCGTGTCCGCGTTTAGGCAAAGGTCCGGAGCATCGCGAGTCCGCGATGGACGAGTCATCGGATGTGGCGAGTCCGCGATGGACGAGTCGCCGGACATGGCGAGTCCGCGGAAGGAGGATCCACGAGCGTGATGAGTCCGCGGCGGGAGGACCCACGAGCGTGGCGAGTCCGCGAGGGGCAAATCGGGAGAGACGAGGCGAGTCTCCCGAGCTGGTCGGGTAGGCGTCCCGCACACATCCGGGTCGCGAGAGTGCAATTTGCTTCTTCTCCGTAGATATGCATCAACACACATTTAATAAAGAGATTATCAGTATACAAATAAATATTTAAAATAAGATCGAGTGGGAGAAATTATCGGCCATAGCCGACTCATCGTTGGCGGAGTTGTAGGAGCCACGGTGGAAAAAGGTCGATGAAGCTGGCGGTAAAGCGGTTGTTCGATCCTTCGGTCGAGGTCACCACCGCACGTCCGATCAGATCAGGGTGAAGTCGCAGCGGCATAGTCGTGTGCGCCACTTGAGTCGACTAGCCACAATTTCTGGTCGCCTCGTGCCGACGTGCAGCGATCGATTTGTTCCTCGAACATAGGCCAAATAAAATGAAGAGATTAGTCTGCATGACTCATCATATAATCTCATCTGATTTAATTGATAGTAAGACTAATAATCAAAGAGTAGAAGATAGGTGTCACCGATGATGGATCAGTCAAATTGCTCTTCTTTTCCTTGGACTACCGTCGTTGTTTCTTGCGCATCGGAACTTATACACTACATGTCCAGCCTGAAATCAGGTTTCCTTCATTGTCCGTAAGTATCCCGTGCGACAGTATGTCGGTGTGCCGCTGTTTCTACGCGTCGTCCGGGTCGAGCCTGATTGCATACACGAGGCTTCCAAAACATCTCGACGGGAGTTGATTCGCTAGGAATCAATTTGTAGCCACATGAGTCATTGATTTTAAGGTCATGATCGAGGCCGTCTTGCATCTCTGAATTTATTCGAAGAACGTTGTGTACTAACAACATGAAAGCAACGTCAGGCCAAATTAAATAATCAGCAAATAAAATAATCAATAATAGAGGTGAGATTGGATTAAGAAAATCATGAGTCATCTAGGACAGATCGCATATGCCCATGGGCGTGTTCGTAGCGGCCGCGTTGGACCAGGCGGAGCAGATTGATCCACTTCGAAACCATACATCCTCAATTGGACGTACTTAGACATCATGTCAGCTGCGATCTGGTCACCAACGAAGATAAGGGATCCCGCCCGGATTTTCACCCTCCAAGCACCACTTGCCCCACGGTGGGCGCCAACTGTCGTGGTATTGCACGGCAGATGCTACTGGGGGTAGCTTGCGTAGAGGGAGCAAGGCGACGTAGGAGAATCCGAGAGCGAGATTGGCACACAATGTACCCAGGTTCACGTCCCCTCAGTGGAGGATCGCTACGTCCTGCTATCAATCCAGTATATGATCATAGATTGGTTTACATGGGAGCCGCCGTAGGCGGAGGGAGGGACTAGATCTAATATGATGTGGGAGAGGATGCAATCTGATCCCCCGTGGGGGTGCCCCTAGTGGCTTTATATATGCAGCCAGTTAGGGTTTATAAGGGTTTTGGTGGGCTACGTATTGTAGTTGCCGTCTTGGGCCTCCAGTCGGGGTCAGACGCCTAGGTCCAGTATGCGTCAATCGCTGTACTTGGCGAGTCGACCCGCTCTGCGTTTGGCGATCCAGCTGGCGATTCCTCCTTATGGGTGTACTCCGATTGGTATTCCCCCATCACCCACCGACCTTGATTCCTGCGCCTATAAGAAGCCTCCGATCCAAAAACCCTAGGGCATCTAGAAGAAATCCACGAAAAACTCCGTAGCACTGCCGCCACCGAAAGGGAGATTCGGGGGACAAAAAGTCTCTGTTCCGGCACCCTGTCGGGACAGGGAAGTGCCCCCGGATCCATCTCCATCGCCATCTTCATCACCGTTGCTGATTCCCATGATGAGGAGGGAGTAGTTCTTCCTCGAGGCTAAGGGCTCTACCGGTAGCTATGTGTTCATCTCTCTCTATGCATGATCTTGTTGTGGTCATGAGCTTTGTAATCAAGTAGATCTACCTTACTACTCAAGTGCTTCAATAGATCTCTGCTCTCCCCATGTGTGTGAAAGTGACAGCGTGCACATCATGGTGGCACTTAGGTTTGAGTCTACATAAATACTCTTTGTGCTTTAATAGATCTATGTTTTCCCCACGTGTGTGAAAGTGACAGCGTGCATACCGTGTGTGGCACTTTGGCTAGATTGAATATTTGTTATGAGTTATATTTGAAATTGGATGTCTCTATGAAATTGTGGTGTTTTTTGGAACCATCTAGCGCTCAAGGTGACAGTGTGGGGTTATCTAGATTGGGGAAGGCGAACTTTGAGGAGTGTTGTTATTACCCTACCGATGATTAGAGTGTCCAACCGGAGAGTAGTTAAGAGTAGTATCATGAAGAGAGGATATTTATATGAGAGAGTGTTCACTAGTGAATGTATGATCCCTAGGCCTTGTTTCTAAACATTGAAACACCGTTTGCTACTAAATCTGTTGCATGTTTGCTTGCTTTAGTCCTTACCTCACCGTCAAGCTATTTTTTGGCACCGCTACCACTTGTATTTCACTATCTCTTCGCCGAACTAGTGCACCTATACACCTGACAAGTGTATTGGGTGTGTTGGGGACACAAGAGACTTCTTGTATCTTGATTGCAGGGTTGCTTGAGAGGGAATACCTTTGACCACTTCCTCCCTAAGTTCGATAAACCTTGGGTGATCCACTTAAGGGAAACTTGTTGCTGTTCTTCAAACCTCTGCACTTGCAGGCCCAACAACTGTCTACAAGAATAAAAGTGCGTAGACATCACCTATATCTTCCTCACAAAACCCTAAGACAAGGGAGCGACCACAACTTTCCACTTGCAGGGGGTTTAACCACAAGTATGTATTAGTCCAAGTAAGGTTGGTACATGAGCATGGGTTCACCCACACAACAATTACAACACCAGAGAAGAGTACTTAGCTATTTGAAGCGAAAGCACTTGATAGAATTCCCATGTGTCCTCGAGAACATTTGGTCTTTATAAGTATTTCCACCGGCTTGTCCTTTGCTAAGAAAGGATTGGGCCACTTGCTACGTTTGTTCGTTGTCTTTATTACTTGCTCTTTGTTTAGTTGCCTTATCATAAAACCCCTAAAAATACGTTTGCTAAGTATTTGCAGAGATTTCTGGCTCCATACCACTAGTCAACACCTTCTGCTCCTCGTTGGGATCGACACTCCTATTTATCCAAAGTACTGCGATACACCCCCTATACTTGTGGGTCATCAAGACTATTTTCTGGCGCCGTTGCCGGGGAGTGAAGCGCTATTGAAGAGTGGAACTGGTAAAGGAAACTTCTACTGTGAGTATTTCTTTTTGTTACTGCTTGTTACTTTGTTTCCAATATGGATAACCCACTTGGTTTTCTATTTGGGAAAACTACTACCACTGTTAGGGTAGTAGATGAACCACCGTCTGTTGAGATAGATCCTTTTAAGATACCTACAAGTATTGTTGATCGTGTTATGGATAATTATTATTTTGGGGATGGAACTGTCCATCCTGGTGATCATTTGCTTTTTATCCATGAATTATGCGGGTTGTTTAAGTGTGCAGGTATCACAACTGAACAGGTGAAGAAGAAGTTACTCTCTATATCCTTAAAAGGGAGAGATAAAGAATGGTATAAGCTGCTGAAGAATGGACAATCCATGGAATGGGAGGAAATGGCATCTCTCTTTTATTCTAAATTCTATCCTCCTAGTGAGATTCATAAGGATAGAAATCGTATATATAAATTTTGGCCTCGTGATGGAGAGAGTACAGCTCAAGCTTGGGGGAGATTGAAGTTACTAATGCTTAAATGTCCTATTCATGAACTCGCTAACAATATCATTATCAATAACTTTTATGCTAGGCTTTCTCTTCATGATAAAGATTTACTAGATGCTTCTTGTGATGGATCATTCACACGTATGAAGGAAGAAGCTAAATGGGATATACTAGACTGTATTCAAGAGAACACTGAAGCCTGGGAGAATGACAAAGGAAGAAAGTCAGGTATAAACTATGATTATGAATGTATTAAATATTTTATGGGAACTGATGAATTCCGTGATATTAGTAATGAGTTTTGTCTTGATTCCCAAAGTATTGACAACTGTTTTAAGGCCTTTGCCTCTTACATATAAATTCCCAAAAATAAGTGGAATAAGTATCATGCACCTTATAAAGATGTTGTTAGTCATGTTCCTGCTAGAAGCACCGAAGTTTGTACTACTAATCATATTGTGCATGAACCTTATGTTGATAAAATACCTTTCCCAGCTAAGGCAAAGGACTATTCTATGATGATTAGTGCAGATAATAAAGGTACTAAGAAAACTGTGGAGCCTGATGAGCAATTGAATGTTGAACCTATGGTAACTATTGTGAAAGACCCTGTCACTAGAAATATAGAGGATGAGCACATTGTCTTCTGTGAAGACGCTTCTAATATTATCTCTCATCCTAGTAAGACTAGAAAAGCTAGTGTTCATGTGCTTTCTTTTAAAATTGGTGATCATTGCTACTATGGTTTATGTGATATTGGTGCTAGTTCTAGTGCTATTCCTTATGAGCTTTACAGGGAAATTATGCATCAAATTGGTCCTTGTGAGCTTGAGGAAATTGATGTGGTTATTCACCTTGCAAATAAGGAAACCATTTGCCCTATTGGTATTGTAAGAGATGTGGAGGTTCTTTGTGGTAAGGTTAAGTATCCTGCTGATTTTATAGTGCTTGATTCGGCAGCTAGTAAAACTTGTTCTATCATTTTTGGTATACCTTTCTTGAACACTTGTGGAGCTATTATAGATTGTAAGAAGGAAAAAGTTTTAACTAAGTTTGATGGAGATTCTTATGAGTTTAACTTTTCCAAATTTGCTAAAGCTCCTTGTGAAAATAGCTTGCCTAATAAAGATTTCAGGATGGAACAACTTGCTTCTATTGATCCAGTTTATGACCTTGGGCCTCTTTTTGATGACTGTAAGTATGCTCATTCTGATGATAAAGTTGTTGCCAGTGACGGTTATATTGTCAACTTTATTCAAAGTGCTACTGAAAGTTATTATGAGAGAGGGAAACTTGGTTTTATGCTTCTCAATAATGTTAAGTTTCCCCGTTTTATTTTGAAAGCTTTGAAGTTACATTTGTTTTGTCTTCCTATGCTAGTGGCTTTTTGTTTCAACAATTCGTTTTCTCATGATACCGCATGCATAGGAACTGGGTTAGACTCAAATGTGTTGGTTATTTTCTTCTTGATGCTCTCTTTCGCTCTAGATATATATATCCTATGTGAACATCTTTGAAAGTTTCAAGCCTAACTTAAAGGCATTAAAGAAAAGTACTTGTTGGGAGATAACCCAAGAGTTTTGTAGAGTCTTGGAAGTTATTACCTCAGTAATAACCGCTCCTTATCCTTTTTGTTTTGGTTTTTGTGTCAAGTTCAACTACTTTTGAGAAGTAGAGGAGTTGTGAAAAGTGGTTGTCCTGGGACAGATTTTGTGATGTATTGTAAAACTTTGTGAGGGAGCTCAGTACGTCGGATGGAGCTGTATTTTTCTGAGCTTGTTCTCCAAATTTTTACCCAACTTTCATTAGTTCTGAACTTTTTTATTTGAGCAACAGAAGGTTTTCGAAAAAATCAATCTTTACCTGCTGGTCTGTTTTGATAGATTTCTGCTATCATTTGCATTTGCCTCTTACAGAAGCCTTTGTTTTGATGGGTTTCAGTTAAAGTGTGCACCTAAAGGTTAAATTTTTTTCTTACACTAATGTTGCCATTGAAGTTTGTGTATTGCCTTGTGAGAAAAGGAATTTCCAGGAGAAGGAGGAAAGGAGTCTGCAGAGTTCGTCTTTGAATAGGTAAAAGTGGTGAAAACAGAAGGTTCGTGAAATCCCAATCTTTTTATATTTTTAATGTTTTTAATACATAAGAGAAGTTACGAGACGGAACAGAGGAGGAACCGGAGCCCGGGTGGCCAAACCCACCTAGGCGCGGGCCCTAGTTGGCCGCGCCTGGAGGGGGTGTGACCCCCCTCCCCCTCCCCCGAGCTCCGACTCCGCCTCTCTTTCGTATCAGCACCTTCCTTATGCTTTGAAACTTCATTATATATAACCCCCCGGATCCACCGTGGTCCGTGCATCGTGTTCTCGTCGTGTTTTCGTTTCAATCTATTTCTGTCAGGAAATCTTCTCAATTCTAGAGCACCATGGTCTCCGCCAACGACAAAGGCAAGAAACCCTTCCACACTCTTATACATGAACGTCAATATCAACATGTGCCCAAAGGGAACTTGCCCTCGATGTGGGATATGCCTCGTTCTAACCATGTAGGGGAGGAACGCACTAAGAAGGAAGAGTGGGGAAAGAATAATAAGGACTGGAATTCTCGGTCCGATATGATCACGAACCGCATTGAGCAAAACTCGGAGTTGATTCGTACTCTAACCTTTGAGATTGAGAAGTTGAGGAAGCTGATTGAGGAGCTTATCAAGAGAACACCACCACCACAGAAGGAGTAATTCATCATCAGGTTTGGCATCCCCTTGGCTTGTTCCAAGCTTGGGGGAGTGCCATGGTATCACCATCATTATCTTTTATCTTTTACCTTTTTAGTAGATACATATCTTTGTTAGAGAGGTTATCCTATAGTTTGGTTTGATGTGGAAGTATCTCTCCTTTAGTTGATTATCTATGTATCCCTTGGTGTGAGTGCCTTTATGGAATATTAATGAGAAGTTTCATCTTTTACTTTTTGCACTTCTCATTTTAGTTTGCAATCTCTATTATATGATGGATCTTGTTGATCAGTATTGGCATCACTTTTGGATCATCAAGTGGATCTAAATTGGTTTTGGCAAACCGAGTTCTGGTCAGTAGCAACACTTTTTGAGGTTTGAAAGAAAAAGAGAAAAGCTTACATGTATTTTGTATCATCTATTTTCTTTCTCGTTGGCTCATAAGCTTAGTATTCTTTATTTATGATATTTTGTGTCTTCAAGGAAGATTGCATGTTTGGCTTTATCACTTGTAGGTTTGCTTGCTTCTTTCAACTCTTTTTCTTGCTACCCAGCCTTGCTAGCCAAAAACCTGTTTTGAGAAGGCATACTTCTCATGTTTCCAATACCTTTGAACCAAACATGTGCCATGTGTGTCCACCATATCTACCTATTAGCTATTGCTATTCCAATAAAATTATCAAGCTTCATCTACCTTTAGAATTAAAAAGTATTTTGTTATGTGAAAACTAGTTAGTAAAGCTCTCACGAACTTGATGGCACACCTTATTTTCTTGCCCCTAATAGACTTGAACCATTGTGTCATCGAAGTTGTATATGCTTGCATCTATACGTTGGAATTAGCAGAACCGTGCTGTCACGGGTAACTCTTTCAACATTGCACTTGTACTTTGTACACAGTTGATATCGTGCTCTTTTGTTTGTGGATGTCAACGGTGTGAAATAAAGAGGGAACTTGTAAGTCCATGGAGTCTGTATTTTGTGTTAGAGAAACGCCTGGGCCGCTAGCCTAAGCCATGCCTAATCATGGTGGAAACTTGCAGCATCACCATAGTGAGCTATCGATGAAGAATCCTCAATAAAAAGCTATGCACATAGTAAATAAAAAGATCGTTGAGATGCTCATTGTCTGCTTGCCTTGTCATTTTTGTTATGGGATAGCTCCTATACCATGTGCAAGGGGTACCCCGTTGGCGGTTCTCTATGATACGCATGTACTTACAATGACAAGAACTTACCAGTAACTAAAGTTGAGTAGCATGAGGAGTGGCCCTCATATTCAAGGGACATGAGATTGCCAACTTATATTTCGTCAAGCATATACTCCATCTTTGTGCACTTTAACCTTAATCATCTCAAGATGCTTATGATAGGGGCAATGAGGGCTCAAAGCTAGTAAGTACCATAATCTTTTGGAAGCCCTTTATGTCTTGAAATCCCTGCTTCCCTCTATAAAGGGACCTTTCTTCTATTTACCAAGTTGAGTCAGTAAACCTACTTACTCTCTTTCTCCAGCAAGCATTTGAGTTGTTGTGTTGCAAGCATTCATATGGTGATTTATTCAATCATGTTCTCAATCTTCCTTGTTTGCACAAGACTCTTACCTATTGAGTATTACTTTGAAAGCCTTCATTGTGAAAAACCTTTTTGAGCAAAGAGTGCTCTTGTTATAAAACTTCTACAAAAAGCTTTTTGTGAAACTGTTTGCCAGTTGTTCTCTGACAAGGAACAAGAGTTTGCCAATTCCAATTATGATTTATCGTTATGCATCTCTATTGTGACTCATGTACTTGTTGCAAGCTAAGTTATATAATGGTGAGTTGTTTTCTTCTATGAGTTGTGCAATGGTAAGTGTGATGCTTCTTGTCCGTATTCTTTTATCGACACTTCACTCCATAAACCTGTGGACATGTTTACTGAGCTCAGTTTTCGCTTGGGGACAAGCGAATGTCTAAGCTTGGGGGAGTTGATACGTCCTATTTGCATCATCATTCTATATCATAATTTTCCTGTATTCATTGATATATGTATTATTACGAGGTATTACTTATGTCTTTTCCACTGTTTTTGCATGTTGGATGATTCTTGGAGGATGGACTGCCAGAGTCTGGATTCTGATGGAAAAAGAGGTGTTTTGATGCAATTTTGCGAAGATCAGAGAAATACCAGAAAAATATGGGAAAAATATATTTTCCCGGAAGACAGAGGAAGCCAGAAAGGGAGACGAAGTAGGGCCACAGCGGGCCCACACCCCCCTAGGCACGGGCCCACCTTGCCCCACGCCTAGGGCAGGTGTGGCCCACTTGCCTGGCCTCCGACTTCGCCCTCTCACCTATATCTTCCTCACGGAACCCTAACACCAGGGGAGCGACCACAGATAGATTTACGTCGCCTCTGCGGGGCGGAAAACACCGAGAGAGAAAGATCTCTCCGGCAGACAGATTTCTGCTAGGGAAATCCCTTCCTGGAGAGGGGAGATCGTCGCCATCAACACCGTCATCAAGCTAGGCTTCATCGAGATCATCATCATCATCCACACCATCATCTCCACCAGCACCATCATCACCACTTCGTCCCTCTGTAACAATTGTGTTGGATATTGCTTTAGTTCTTAGGGAAACTTTCTCGGTGTTAATTACTATTGTAGTTGATGCTTATGAGTAGAACCATTGGATTATTGTTTATGTTCAGATTGTTATTCATCACCATATCATATTTGATCTTGATCCATATGATGTCTCGTGAGTAGTTCGTCTAGTTCTTGAGGACATGGGAGAAGTCATGTTGTTAGTAGTGGATTTGTGTTGAGTTATTATTCAATGGTTTAGTATTTTAAGTTGTGGTGCTATTCTTCTAGTGGTTTCATGTGAACGTTGACTACATGATACTTCACCATTTATGGGCCTAGGGGAATGCATTGTGTATTTGGCTACTAATTGTGGGGTTGCCGGAGTGACAGAAACCTGAACCCCCGTTAGGACACCATTGCATAAGGGAGTGTAGGATCTCAGAGTTTAAGGATGTGGTTAGGTTTATATCTTAATTACTTTCCTGTATTTGCGGATGCTTGCAGGGGGTTTAATCACAAGTATGTATTAGTCCAAGTAAGGTCGGTACATTAACACAGGTTCACCCACACAACACTTACAACACCAAAGAAGAGTACTTAGCTATTTGAAGCGAAAGCACTTGACAAAATTCCCATGTGTCCTCAAGAACGTTTGGTCTTTATAAGTATTTCCACCGGCTTGTCCTTTGCTAAGAAAGGATTGGGCCACTTGCTGCGTTTATTCATTTTCTTTATTACTTGCTCTTTGTTTTGTTGCCTTATCAGAAAACCCCTAAAAATCAGTTTGCTAAGTATTTGCAGAGATTTCCGGCTCCATACCACTAGTCAACACCTTCTGCTCCTCGTTGGGATCGACACTCCTATTTATCGAAAGTACTGCGATACACCCCCTATACTTGTGGGTCATCAATGGATTGGAATAGTTCCAACCATTATTATTTCATACTTAGGCTTGGGATGAGGAATAGGAATTTCAAAACTTACAATTATAAGAACTCTTGGTTCAATGGCATTAATACTTCTCTTCGGTAACTCAATAGAATTCTTCTTTGGAAAATATATAATGTGCTCCTTCCCTTTCACATTAATTGCAGCCCCTGCAGTATTTAGAAAAGGTGTACAAAGAATAATAGGTAAATTATCATCTTCAGGCATATCTAATATGACAAAGTCTGTGGGAATCTGCACATTAGCAATCATAATAGTAACATCCTCACATATACCAATAGGAATAGCAGTATATTTGTCAGCCATTTGAAGTGAAACTTCAGTAGGTACTAATTTATTTAAGTTAAGTTTCTTATAAAGATAGAAAGGCATGACACTTACTCCAGCTGCAAGATCACATAAGGCATATTTTACACGAGTATTTTTAATGGTGCAAGGAATAGTTGGAATACCTGTATTCCCTCTCTTTTCACATAGTTTTCCCTTAAAAGAATAGTCAATGAGCATGGCAGTGATAGCTTCATTTGGTATCTTTCTTTTATTAGTGACAATATCTTTCATATATTTGGAATATGGAGGTACTTTAATAGCATCAACTAAGGGAATTTGCAGGTATAAACTTTTTATTAATTCAATAAACTTTTCAAACCTTGCATCATCCAAAGTTTTCATTACCTCTTGGGGATATGGTATGGGTCTTTGTACACATGGATCCCTTTCTTTACCTTTTGGTTGTGGTGGAGGCTTATTCTTATTTTTATTCCTTGATGATTGAGGGTCCTCACTTACAATAGGCTCAGATTCTTCATTATTATCCTCTTCTTGTGATTCTTCATTTGGTTAGGACATTTCCACATCATGTTCTTCATTATTATTATCCTCAGTTCGGCATCAGAGAGAGATACATCATTTTATTAATCTTCAGAATTCCCATTACCTTCATTTTCATTAGGATATTTTCCTACAATTGATTTCTTATTAAGAGCCTCTTGCTTCCTTTTTGGATGTCCATCAGGATAATCAGGATCCTGAGTGCTAGAGCCTCCCCTTGTATTAACTCCACAAATTTGCTTCTTCTCATTAAGAAGCTTTTCATACAACTTGTTTTGAACAGAAATCATTTGTTCAACGTGATTATTCATCATTTTTGAATGCTTAATAATCATCTTAAGAGACACGACACAAGACTCTCATGGAGAACATTTATCTTATGAGAGTTCTCTATTATTTCCCTTTCAATATCTTAATTACTTTCCTGTAGTTACGGATGTTTGTAGGGGGTTTAATCACAAGTATGTATTAGTCCTAGGAAGGGCGGTATGTTAGCACAGGTTCACCCACACAACACTTACAAACACGAGAGAAGAGTACTCAACTATTTGAAGCGAAAGCACTTGACAAAATTCCCATGTGTCCTCGAGATTGTTTGGTCCTTATAAGTATTTCCACCAGCTTGTCCTTTGCTAAGAAAGGATTGGGCCACTTGCTCCGTTTGTTCGTTACATTTGTTACTTGCTCCTTGTTTTGTTGCCTTGTCAGAAAACCACTAAAAATCCGTTTGCTAAGTATTCACAGGGATTTCCTGCTCCATACCACTGTTTAGCACCTTCTGCTCCTCGTTGGGATCGACACTCCTATTTATCGAAAGTACTACGATACACCCCCTATACTTGTGGGTCATCAAGACTATTTTCTGGCGCCGTTGCCGGGGAGTGAAGCGCTATTGAAGAGTGGAACTGGTAAGGGAAACTTTCACTATGAGTATTTCTTTTGTTACTGCTTTTTACTTTGTTTCCAATATGGATAACCCACTTGGTTTTCTATTCGGGAAAACTACTACCACTGCTAGGGTAGTAGATGAACCACCTCCTGTTGAGATAGATCCTTTTAAGATACCTACAAGTATTGTTAATTGTGTTATGGATAATTATTATTTTGGGCATGGAACTGTCCATCCCGGTGATCACTTGCTTTTTATCCATGAATTATGCGTGTTGTTTAAGTGTGCAGGTATCACAACTGAACAGGTGAAGAAGAAGTTACTCTCCATATCCTTGAAAGGGAGATCTGAAGAATGGTATAAGCTGCTGAAGAATGGATAATCCATGAAATGGGAGGAGATGGCATCTCTATTTTACTCTAAATTATATCCTCCCAGTGACATTCATAAGGATAGAAATCTTATATATAACTTTTGGCCTCTTGATGGAGAGAGTACAGCTCAAGCTTGGGGGAGTGCCGCGGTATCACCACCATTATCTTTTATCTTTTACCTTTTTAGTGGATTCATATCTATGGTAGAGAGGTTATCTTATAGTTTGGTTTGCATGTGGAAGTATCTCTCCTTTAGTTGATTATCTATGTATCCCTTGGTGTGAGTGCCTTTATTGAATATTAATGAGAAGTCTCATCTTCTACTTTTTGCACTTCTTATTTTAGTTTGTTGTCTCTATTATATGATGGATCTTGTTGATCAGTATTGGCACCACTTTGGGATCATCAAGTGGATCAAAATTGGTTTTGGCAAACCAAGTTCTGGTCAGTGGCATTAGTTTGAAAGAAAAAGAAAGAAAGAAAAAACTTATAGATATTTGGTATCATTTGTTTTCTTTCTTGTTGGCTCATAAGCTTAGTATTCTTTATTTAATATTCTTTTGTGTCTTCAAGAAAGATTGCATGTTTTGCTTTATTACTTGTATGTTTGCTTTTTATTTCAACTCTCTTGCTTGCTACCTATCCTTGCTAGCCAAAAACCTGTTTTGAGAAGGCATACTTCTCATGTTTCCAATCCCTTTGAACCAAACATGTGCCATGTGTGTCCACCATATCTACCTATTAGCTATTTCTATTCCAAGAAAATTATCAAGCTTCATCTACCTTTAGAATTAAAAAGTATTTTGTTATGTGAAAACTAGTTAGTAAAGCTCTCACGAACTTGATGGCACACCTTATTTTCTTGCCCCTAATAGACTTTAACCATTGTGTCATCGAAGTTGTATATGCTTGCATCTATACGTTGGAATTAGCAGAACCGTGCTGTCACGGGGAACGCTTTCAACATTGCACTTGTACTTTGTACACAGTTGATATCGTGCTCTTTTGTCTGTGGATGTCAACGGTGTGAAATAAAGAGGGAACTTGTAAGTCCATGGAGTCTGTATTTTGTGTTAGAGAAACGCCTGGGCCGCTAGCCTAAGCCATGCCTAATCATGGTGGAAACTTGCAGCATCACCATAGTGAGCTATCGATGAAGAATCCTCAATAAAAAGCTATGCACATAGTAAATAAAAAGATCGTTGAGATGCTCATTGTCTGCTTGCCTTGTCATTTTTGTTATGGATAGCTCCTATACCATGTGCAAGGGGTACCCCATTGGCGGTTCTCTATGATACGCATGTACTTACAATGACAAGAACTTACCAGTAACTGAAGTTGAGAAGCATGAGGAGTGGCCCTCATATTCAAGGGACATGAGATTGTCAACTTATATTTCGTCAAGCATATACTCCATCTTTGTGCACTTTAACCTTAATCATCTCAAGATGCTTATGATAGGGGCAATGAGGGCTCAAAGCTAGTAAGTACCATAATCTTTTGGAAGCCCTTTATGACTTGAAATCCCTGCTTCCCTCTATAAAGGGACCTTTCTTCTATTTACCAAGTTGAGTCAGTAAACCTACTTACTCTCTTTCTCCAGCAAGCATTTGAGTTGTTGTGTTGCAAGCATTCATATGGTGATTTATTCAATCATGTTCTCAATCTTCCTTGTTTGCACAAGACTCTTACCTATTGAGTATTACTTTGAAAGCCTTCATTGTGAAAAACCTTTTTGAGCAAAGAGTGCTCCTGTTATAAAACTTCTACAAAAAGCTTTTTGTGAAACTGTTTGCCAGCTGTTCTCTGACCAGGAACAAGAGTTTGCCAATTCCAATTATGATTTATCTTTATGCATCTCTATTGTGACTCATGTACTTGCTGCAAGCTAAGTTATATAATGGTGAGTTGTTTTCTTCTATGAGTTGTGCAATGGTAAGTGTGATGCTTCTTGTCTGTATTCTTTTATCGACACTTCACTCCATAAACCTGTGGACATGTTTACTGAGCTCAGTTTTCGCTTGGGGACAAGCGAATGTCTAAGCTTGGGGGGAGTTGATACGTCTAATTTGCATCATCATTCTATATCATAATTTTCCTGTATTCATTGATATATGTATTATTATGAGGTATTACTTATGTCTTTTCCACTGTTTTTGCATGTTGGATGATTCTTGGAGGATGGACTGCCAGAGTCTAGATTCTGATGCAAAAAGAGGTGTTCTGATGCAATTTCGCGAAGATCAGAGAAATACTAGAAAAATATGGGAAAAATATATTTTCCCGGAAGACAGAGGAAGCCAGAAGGGGAGACGAAGTAGGGCCACAGCAGGCCCACACCCCCCTAGGCACGGGCCCACCTTGCCCCACTCCTAGGGCAGGTGTGGCCCACTTGCCTGGCCTCCGACTTCGCCCTCTCACCTATATCTTCCCCACGGAACCCTAACACCAGGGGAGCGACCACAGATAGATTTACGTCGCCTCTGCGGGGCGGAAAACACCGAGAGAGAAAGATCTCTCCGGCAGACAGATTTCTGCTAGGGAAATCCCTTCCTGGAGAGGGGAGATCGTCGCCATCAACACCGTCATCAAGCTAGGCTTCATCGGGATCATCATCATCATCATCCACACCATCATCTCCACCAGCACCATCATCACCACTTCGTCCCTCTGTAACAATTGTGTTGGATATTGCTTTAGTTCTTAGGGAAACTTTCTCGGTGTTAATTACTATTGTAGTTGATGCTTGTGAGTAGAACCATTGGATTATTGTTTATGTTCAGATTGTTATTCATCACCATATCATATTTGATCTTGATCCATATGATGTCTCGTGAGTAGTTCGTATAGTTCTTGAGGACATGGGAGAAGTCATGTTGTTAGTAGTGGATTTGTGTTGAGTTATTATTCAATGGTTTAGTATTTAAGTTGTGGTGCTATTCTTCTAGTGGTGTCATGTGAACGTTGACTACATGATACTTCACCATTTATGGGCCTAGGGGAATGCATTGTGTATTTGGCTACTAATTGTGGGGTTGCCGGAGTGACAGAAACCTGAACCCCCGTTAGGACACCATTGCATAAGGGAGTGTAGGATCTCAGAGTTTAAGGATGTGGTTAGGTTTATATCTTAATTACTTTCATGTATTTGCGGATGCTTGCAGGGGGTTTAATCACAAGTATGTATTAGTCCAAGTAAGGTCGGTACATTAACACAGATTCACCCACACAACACTTACAACACCAAAGAAGAGTACTTAGCTATTTGAAGCGAAAGCACTTGACAGAATTCCCATGTGTCCTCGAGAACGTTTGGTCTTTATAAGTATTTCCACCGGCTTGTCCTTTGCTAAGAAAGGATTGGGCTACTTGCTGCGTTTATTCATTTTCTTTATTACTTGCTCTTTGTTTTGTTGCCTTATCAGAAAACCCCTAAAAATCAGTTTGCTAAGTATTTGCAGAGATTTCCGGCTCCATACCACTAGTCAACACCTTCTGCTCCTCGTTGGGATCAACACTCCTATTTATCGAAAGTACTGCGATACACTCCCTATACTTGTGGGTCATCAATGGATTGGAATAGTTCCAACCATTATTATTTCATACTTAGGCTTGGGATGAGGAATAGGAATTTCAAAACTTACAATTATAAGAACTCTTGGTTCAATGGCATTAATACTTCTCTTCGGTAACTCAATAGAATTCTTCTTTGGAAAATATATAATGTGCTCCTTCCCTTTCACATTAATTGCATCCCCTGCAGTATTTAGAAAAGGTGTACAAAGAATAATAGGTAAATTATCATCTTCAGGCATATCTAATATGACAAAGTCTGTGGGAATCTGCACATTAGCAATCATAATAGTAACATCCTCACATATACCAATAGGAATAGCAGTATATTTGCCAGCCATTTGAAGTGAAACTTTAGTAGGTACTAATTTATTTAAGTTAAGTTTCTTATAAAGATAGAAAGGCATGACACTTACTCCAGCTCCAAGATCACATAAGGCATATTTTACACGAGTATTTTTAATGGTGCAAGGAATAGTTGGAATACCTGTATTCCCTCTCTTTTCACATAGTTTTCCCTTAAAAGAATAGTCAATAAGCATGGCAGTGATAGCTTCATTTGGTATCTTTCTTTTATTAGTGACAATATCTTTCATATATTTGGAATATGGAGGTACTTTAATAGCATCAACTAAGGGAATTTTCAGGTATAAACTTTTTAGTAATTCAATAAACTTTTCAAACCTTGCATCATCCAAAGTTTTCATTACCTCTTGGGGATATGGTATGGGTCTTTGTACACATGGATCCCTTTCTTTACCTTTTGGTTGTGGTGGAGGCTTATTCTTATTTTTATTCCTTGATGATTGAGGGTCCTCACTTACAATAGGCCCAGATTCTTCATTATTATCCTCTTCTTGTGATTCTTCATTTGGTTGGGACATTTCCACATCATGTTCTTCATTATTATTATCCTCAGTTCGGCATCAGAGAGAGATACATCATTTTCTTAATCTTCAAAATTCCCATTACCTTCATTTTCATTAGGAGATTTTCCTACAATTGATTTCTTATTAAGAACCTCTTGCTTCCTTTTTGGATGTCCATCAGGATAATCAGGATCCTGAGTGCTAGAGCCTCCCCTTGTATTAACTCCACAAATTTTCTTCTTCTCATTAAGAAGCTTTTCATACAACTTATTTTGAACAGAAATCATTTGTTCAACGTGATTATTCATCATTTTTGAATGCTTAATAATCATCTTAAGAGACACGACACAAGACTCTCATGGAGAACATTTATCTTATGAGAGTTCTCTATTATTTCCCTTTCAATATTGTGACCATATGTTTCTTGATGAGGAACAAAATTGCTAGAATGATCAATATAAGATATTTCAGTAGGAGGTGATACCTTTCCATTTAGTCGGTCCACTATAAAATGTATCAAGCAATTCATTATCCTTAAAACCATCTGTAGGACATCTCCTTCCAATAGCACAAAATCTCCCCCAAGCTTGGGGAATACTTCTTCGTATTATGTGAAGTTACTAATTTCAACTCTCATAGCATGTATTTTACTATCATAAATATACTTATGTAAACACACATACAAGGATGCTTCCTTACTAGTAATGTACTTAGGAGCTAATGATTGGTACCAAGATTTTGCATCTCCTCCTAAAGAGAAGGGGGACAGTTTTAAGAAATAATAACATTGTTGTATCTCAATTTTTCCAAATAGGCAAGCAGTAACTTCTAAATTCATTAAATGCTGATAGGGAAATTTTTATTCTTTACCATAGAACTCAGATGCTTCCACTCTTTATATTATTTTAGGGTCAATTTCAAAATCATAATCCTTATATTTAATGAATATTGCAGGTTCTTTGCATTTACTAGCAATAGGAAATAGTTTCCCTAGAGAAAAAGTACTCAGAGTTTCTTCAAATTTATCCAAGTCATCTAGATCAAGACTCATAAAAGCTTTAGTGAATGCAATATCCTCTTTACTAGGTGTCTTTTTAGAACTAGTGGCACTATCTTTTTCATTAACATGTTCATCTTTATCATATTTAGATTCCATATCATCATTGGATAAGGACTTAGATAAATCAGGTGTCCCCTCTTTATCTTGGCCCTCATCCAACAAATCTTTTTCAATACTAGTAGACATCCTATACAATGGTGAACTTGCTAGGATAGTAGTTTTCTTTTTAATAGCAGGAGTAGTAATAGCATTAGGTGAAAAGTTTGGCCTAGAGGGCAAATCGGTACCTCTTCTTGTAGTAGAAGGCATTTCTTAGCAGCATCCTTACTCTTTCCCATGATAAGAGACAAGTAAGCACAGCAAGTAAATGATAAAAAGTGGTCTTACCAATAAATCTAGGTTCCCTGACAATGGCGCCAGAAAATGTCTTGATGCCCACAAGTATAGGGGATCGCTGAAATCTTCTACGGGAAGTATTACCCAAATTTATAGTTCGAATCAAGGGGAACACAAGAATACCAATAAGACTTTAGAAATTGAGACGTCACTCTCAATCACACTTGTATATCAATAAACATGCAAAGAAAGTGGTGATTTATGGCAGTTGATTCAAAGCAGTAAAACATAGCAGTAAATAAAGCAGCAGATTTCCAGTTTTCACCAGAAGTAATGTTGTGAAACTTTTAGTGGCTAAAATGCAGGCATGAGGTGATAGCGGGGTGTTGTATGAATGATATCCATCATATAATGTATCCTATTACCATGTCATTTATCTCTAATTCACTTGTGTGTAGGTGCGTGCTCCAAACATAATCATGCATGTAAGTTTGCATAATATCTTTTGTCTTGCCTACCCATTTTACCGGGGACAACTTGGTACTACAGGAAATTAAGATCTACCTTTTCAAATAGACCGGAACAAAGCATTAAAACTTCATGAACACACAATATCCTCAAATTATCATATATTCTCATTGTTTTCCCTAATTGTCACTTTAGGGTTCGCAGTTTCAACATAATAATAGGTAATACACTTTCCAAATACATGCCAAACTCAAATATATGATAGTGAAATAAAAGTTTAGTACCGAAATCATGTCACTCGGGCCCTAGCAACAAGCATTAAACATAGAAAATGTGTACCAACACTCATACAAGAATGTCTACAAGATAAACAGCTCAAATCTCGATACATATGGATGATTATATAAGGATCTCATCCAATCCCCATCCACCTCACATGCCCATAGGGAATTACTCACACATTATGATGGGGGGTTAACTCATGGTCATTGGTGATGATGTTGATGATGATTGTGGTGAAGAAGACCTCGAAATCCCACTCCTCGGGGTGGAGAGCAGGACCAATCTGACCCCCAAAACGAAGATCGTGGCTCTAGTGGATCTCTGCTTCGCCAAAAATTTTGTGCTTCTGGGGAACTAGGTTTTCGGCGTATATAAGGAGGTACGCCAAAGGAGAGGCCGAGACGACGCTCGAGGGTCGAAAGAGGCTAGGTGGCGCACCCAGGGGCATGCTTGCGCCACCAATGCTCTTTCGGGCCTCGTGGCTCCCCTCGCTTCATTATTTGTCCCAAGTTGATTATCCTGGTGAAAAACTAGTTGATGGATGCAAGTGCACATATTGTTTGTAGCTAGTTTCGAAATAAATATATTGATCCCACAGGGGGCAGGAGTCTGAAGTCTAAATAACTCTTGAACTAAATACTGAAATAGTAATGCTAAATAATGTTCTAAGTAACAAGATAAAATGCAAGTTTTGTGTAAAAGATATTTTTGGGTTTTCAAATAAGAGAACGATAAGGAAATTAAAGCTATAAGTAAACAAGAGCATGCAAGTGTGATTATGAAAGTCTGCAAGATGATGGAAAGAGTTCTTAGGGAGTAGTGGATCCACCGCTAGTAATTAGAAAGAGTGATCAAAATTATTATAATGAATAAGACCATTTATGATATGTGTGGGAGGAGCTCCATATATGGACGAATAGGCAGAAACCACTGCTCACATCATCCTCTAACCATAGCAGACAATAACCTATAACCATCATGTTACTGCGCTATTAAGGGACTTTACCCCGTAGGATGTATCCCATGGCATGGACAATGTTCTGTGAGTTCTCCTCGGTTCCCAAGTTGATACGTAAGGAATGCAACATATTTATAGTCACCATAAGTGCTATCATCCCTCCGTCTACCAACAAGTAGTTCCCTCCATCTAGTCCTCAATGAGGCAAATATTGAGTGGCACGCTTCACCCAACATCAAGATGAAGGAAATATAACACATACACATAATGAACAATATCATATAATAATCTTTATCTCAATTCAATCACATACTAGTGTTTCTCCATCTCCCCAAGAACAAATAAAACTACTCACACATGAAGGAAATCAACATCATGGATAGAATATGGATAAAGTATGATGATACAATTGAGAACAAGTGCAAATCCAAGATTCAATCTAGAATTACAACAAGTAACCAAAGGGGATCGGTGATGGAGACGTTGTTGATGAATATGACGATGTAGATTGATGTGGAGGCCTTCAATATCCTAGTCCCTTCTCCTCTTATGTGGTGGTGATGGTGTAGATGTGATTGGAGGCAGCTATGGCGATAGCTAGGCGGCAGGGCTCCGCCGTGGTGGAGGATATGGCTTGGGGGCTCTTTCTTGGCTCCTCCCCTCTTTATATAGGCCTTAGGGGTGCCCTAGGGTTCCCTCAATACCGTCATATGACTTAGGGAAGGTTCTAGATATTTTATAGGGTGAAATCCCGTCGTTTTTTACCTTTTTAGCAACTATACGGCCGCAACTATACGGTCGGAATTAATGCTCCCGCTGTTTAGTTGCTCGTTAAACCTTCTGTACTGTTTCGTATTTTGGTCATCATTTCTTCATACGAACTTTGTTTTGGGTATTCTTGGGCTAGTTGGATTTGTATAGATGAGGTCTACAACCCAGTGGTCTTGGATCTTTATTTTAAGAAGTTGGAAAATTCACTTTTTCATCCTCTCAAATGGCTAAGTCTGGTCCCTGCAGCTCCTCTATACTATGCTCTCTTTGTTACTTTTGCCTTTGTTTTATCCATAATCATCATCAACACCTACACACATGTCAAAGACAAGGAAAGTGATAAAATTCTACCTAAACTACTAAATGTGCAAAGCTCATATGAAAGTAAATGAGAACTAGAAGTCATGCATATAAGGCATAGCTATAGCTAGAAGAAACATGATATGAGAGATAAATGCCACATTTTATATGGCTAAAATAGGTGGTATTTCACAGCCATCACTAATCATGTGTTTTTCCTTCAATTTATTAACGTCTAGAAGGTTCTAAAACAACAAAAACATGAAAAGGGAGGTTTCCTGCCTCTTAGAAATTAAATACCAATGAAAGGGACTTTGTATGAAAGTCCCGTAAATCCTCCAAATATGCATAAATAATGATGGATCAAGGTAAATATGATTCTAAACAGTGCATAAAGGTCCTAAAATGATGATGCAAAATGCAAGTATCAGCACTCCGGCGAGAAAATAATATATTAAGAAGTGTTAATGCGAAAAGTGTGATGTCACCTTGATAAAGGTGGCGTCTCTAATCTCGTCTCCAGGAACGAAATGCCGAGATCAATGCATGGTTGAACTTGTCATATTCGGTGCTCATGTGATTAACCCTTTTTGAAGTCTTTGTCTAAAAGTCATGCACTTTTTTGTTCAGTTACTTGTCATAGAGATTGTGATAGGTTTGTACATATATAGTAGCAAGCTAAATAGCCTATAGTATCCAGTTGAGAACAAAAAAACCTCGCCTCCCATGTGGCTCTTGGGATACACCGGGGATTCCAACCCTAGCCGCAAAATCCCCCGCCTCCACCCCTCCTCTCCATGGCGTCGCTGGTGCTTGGCCTCCGGCCGATGCCGTTGGTGGCCGCCGACTCGCCCGACTCCTTTTTCTATGTTTTTATATTCGGTTTCTCTTTGTTTCAAGGCATCATCCCCGCACGACTCTAGCCATGGTGGTTGCCATGGATCCGCGTCCGGCGAGCTCTCGTCCGACCAGGCGGATGGCCTCTGGTGGTAGGGGATCCCTCTTGCTCGACAAAGTGTCTAGCAATAGGAGCTGGTGAAGGTCTGCGGTTCCAGATCTTGTCGCCCCAGATCCAGTTTCAGGTGGGGCCCATACAGTCGGTGGTCAATGCGAGGATGTCGGCGATACAACTTCTATTTGGGTAGGATGTTTTGCTTCAAATCCTGGTTTTCGTGTGTTTCCGATGTCGACCGGCGTGTCAAAGGACGATGAAGGGGAAGCGTCCGCAGTGAAAGTGACTGCCATGTCGTTGGGGTTGGAGTAGCGGCAACCCCCTTCCCATCCCCGTGACCCTGTGGTGGTGCTCGTCTGTCACCATGGCACAAACCGTCCATGAATCCCTCTACCGAATAGAACGGTTGGTCGGAGAAGAAGGTCCAGACCACGGTTTGGTTCTCCTTTGTGTTTCTTTGGTAGTGTGGTGCATTCAATTATTCACTTGCTTTGTCGCTCGGAGTGTCCGACGACGAGGGTGGTGGCTACTCTATGTAGATAGGTCGTTGCGGTGAGTGAGTAGGATGGTTAGGGGCGAAAGCCTTGCCCGGTTCAGCTATGCCGACGATGATGACGTCTGAGGGTGCCATTCACCTCCTTTGAGGCATTTTCGTGTGATGGCTGTGAAAATAGTCATCTTTCTCCGTGTTTAAATCGCATTTTAAGTCAAATAATTAACCAAGAATCTCTGTAGCTTTGCTATTAATGAATAATTATTGCAAAGATGTGAAATCCTTTGTTTTAAATTATATTGTGCAGGAAATCACATTTTTAGGGCAAAATTTGGAGCATTTATTGAAGATTATGACATTGCCTACTCAGCCAAGAAAACTAGGGTCGAAAAGCAACCTCCAGAAGGTTTAACGACCTGCCATATGGACAAAGCAGGCCCATACGGTTTGCCCGTACCATGTGCAAGAGGTTGTGTTAGGTCAAATGCTGCAACTTTCCTAAATGCACCTATATATTTTGAGACTCTAGGCATCACGCAGATGATCGCCATTCTCAGATCGCATCACAACACCACCAAAGGAGATCCACCATCGTAGTTCACCTCTCCACCCTCCATCCACTCCATAGCCATTGCCATCATATTGTACTTGAGATCTCATTTTGAATTGGTGACCATTGTAATAATATTTGATTTCAATCTAAGTATTTTGCACAATGTTTTCTATTCTTGGTCTTATTGTTATGAGTGAGTTGTCCTCACAGGCTAGGGGTTGGGGTGAAACCTCGCAGCTATTATGTGTATCTAATACATGGGAATATTGTGTGGTGATTTAACAGAGATATGTATCTTTTTATCTTTGTCTCTTGTCTCGATCCATGGATATGTAGGTACCCAAGATCCCAAGGATTTATAAAGGCTTGAGGTGAGATGAGTGGTGAATGGCGACTTCATGTGAAACCCAGTGACAGCAAGTGGAGTACGGTCTTCATTTAGGGATCCACTTAAGATTAACAGCAATATTACTTCTTAATGCTTTGACATGTATTTTATTTAATAATTATTATAGACCGGTGCTTCGTGGTATAATGGTTGGATCAAAAACTATTGTTATGTCTGTGGCTCACAAGGGCTTAGTGTATCAGGATGTGTTGTCCATAACCCTATATATATTAAATCATTTCACACATAAATATGCATATATTATCTTCATCCCATATGATATGCAGCTGCAAGTAAATCTTCAATCCTGGTCTATTTTCATCCATTGCGACAACCAACGATGCAAAGTAAACTAGAAAGTAGAAAGGTCTGGTAACGTAAGGTAAACCGAATAAACAAGTCTTGTAGACGTTTCTCATATTTTTCCATTTAGCATTATCTCCCAAGGTTCGATAAACCAAGGTCTACTAGAGAAAAAGCTATTATACTATATCCATAAATCCGGATTGAAGGTATCATCGTGAAGCCTTCATTTTTCCTCATTTTGGTCTTTGGTCTCTCGGTGAAAACCTATTAGATCCCGCTGCATCGGGCGATGGCGGCGCACTCGTGTCGTCCCCTTCTTGGAGGTGTTGCTCCTGAGCCTTTGACTAGCGTCGGTGGTCATTTGTTGAGTACTACTTGTTCATCGCTTGGCTGAAGAGTTCCCTTGTAGACGCTATTGCGAGGACTCTGGTGATGGTTGGATCGGATCCGGCGATACCCTATACTCTCCAATACTCTCCAGTTGATACGGAGAAATAAAACAATGAAGCCTTGGACATCCTTTTTCTATCTTTTTGCTTTTTGTAGGCTCTTTGTGTGTAATTTGTGGGTGTTGTTCGTTTCTATTATGAGATTGCAATGTAAGCTGGTAAACCAGTGGAGACTCAATTGTAATACTAACGGTTGGTTGAGGGCTTTGTTAATTTATAGTCGGGCTTGTTGAGCCTTCGGTCTAAAAAGCTAAACAACCTTTTTTGGTGCTTTGCTATGCATACAGTGGAATAACTAAGAGAGCGCCTAGATCTCAGGCGACCGATAAGTTCTTATATCAAAGTGGATGATGTCATCCTACTATTTATGCTAATTCTTAATTATAACCTATAAAATTTATATTCATCTTAGTTTCAACTCATTTTATTTTCGGTTACAACTAAGTTGTAACTTTCACATTGCACGAACTACAAGATAAATTTAATGGTAAGAAAGGTAACTCAAACATAAGAAGTTCTCGTGCGCATAGCAAATCCGAATAACTATACTATGTATATAGAGTAGTGAGCTGCGACATTATTATATGCTTCTTTCAAAAAATAGAGTACTGAGCTTGACGTGGATGTGAACATGGACTGAGTAAGCATCGATCACGGCTGGATCAGGTACTAGTAGTATTACTACTACTACAATTAAATTAAGACCCGCTGGATATGGTCTTCAACAACTCGTCAAATCATGCCATGGACGCAAGAACAGGTAGGCTCAGCAACTTCATGGCATGAATGGGCTACCTAGCGCGATGGATCATCGATGCGGTGCATAGATCAGGCAGAGGGGGAACTAGTTAGCCACCCAACCCTCAGATTACACAATACAGACTACATTCTGCGTGCACGGTGCTACCGCTTGCTTAATTCATAGGCAGTGTAAGTTTGCTCGGCTGCTGGAAACAGAAAGCATGCGTACAGTCCATGCCCGCTTTACGTACCACGGTCGACAGTACTTCGCAGGTGAAGAATAGAAGAGGGCACCGACGGACGGGGACGGCCATGCATGTGAGAGTGCCGGCCGGCCGGGCCCCTACGGCATTCATTCGCTTCGCGCGCGCCTCTTCTCGCCCGTCTCTCTCTCTCTCTCCAGCTGCAACCGCGTACTACGTTCCGTTCCGTCGCGTCGAGGGCGTCCCCGTCCGGCCAGCAACCGATCGACTTGGCCGGCTCCGGCTACCAATTTATTCGTTCCCGGCCACCACCATCTTACGTACGAGCGCCGACGATCAATGATCGGCGGCTTTAGTCGGAGAACATCCAGCTATGCGTTGTGTGTGTAATCGTCCTTAGTTTTTTTTAACCTGTGTAATCATCCTTGGGCTAAGAGCATCTCCACTCGTTGGGCGTATCCAGACCGAAATTCGGACCAAACTTTGACTGGACGAAGCAAGTTTTCGGCTTAGGTACGTCCAGTTTTCCACTCGCGTACAGCCCGAGTTCCCGGATCGCCCGTTTTTCGCTCAAGTTCGGCTCAAGTTTGTCCAGATTTCAGCATAGTTCGGCATATAATGAACACAGAACAAATTACGGACAAAGTTCGGCGTAAATGTAAACATAGTTCGGCCTACAATGAAAGTATAACATATTTCGGCCAAGTTCGGCCGGTTCATGCTCGGCATCTACGTCGTGTTGCCCCTGCGTATCCATAGGTGCTCAACAAGATCATCCTGCAGCTGTTGATGCACCGCCGGATCTCGGATCTCCTGATGATCAGGCTCGGCAAGAGGACCATGTCTATAGTATGGCTCGTTCTCCTCGAGCAAATTCACTGGATCCTTCCTCTCATCCTCGATGATCATGTTGTGCAAGGCCACACAACAGTTCATCACTTTCCACATCTGATCTTTCGACCGGGTCATAGCAGGAAACCGGGCAACTGCAAACCTCTGCTGGAGCACACCGAATGCCCGTGCTCCATCGGCGATGCGAAGATAGTCATCGGCAGCATCAGTCGGCGCTCCATATGCAAGCAATCTCATTGCCACGGTGCACTTCTGAAGCGAGGAAAACCCAACCAAGCCGGTGCAGTCCTTCTTGCAAAGAAAATAGGGGTCGAACTCCCGGATGGCATGCATGATCTTGAGGAAGAGCTTCCGGCTCATCCTGAAACGGCGACGAAACACGTCCTCTCCATGGAGTGGCTGGTCGGCGAAGTAGTCGGCGTACAACATGCAGTAGCCCTCTATCCTTTGTCTCGCCTTGCACTTCCGGTGACCTGGCGCCGAACCACAGCACTTCGGCTTCGCCATCTGCATATACAGCTGGGTGAGCGATGCGAGGATCTGCAAGTGCTCTTCACCTTCGGCGACCTCGGCGCTCTCTTCCTCCAGGAGTACGGCGAGCATCTCCTCGTCGTCGGAGTCCATGGCGAGTATCTCGTCCTCGTTGGAGTCCATGGCGAGTATCTCGTCCTCGTCGGAGTCCATGGCCAAATGCCAAACACTTGGTGGGCGTGTGTAACACCCTCAGAATCGGCCCTATGCAAGTTTCAGCGCTTCCCGCCAAACCCGCATAGAAAAGATTCAAAGGTGCCCACCAGGCACTTGCGTGCGGGTGGAAAACGAAGTAATATCATTACACAATAGTCCTCGATGGAACCCACAAAACATATATATACAACAGCGACTCAAAAAGCCAAGAATACAGATTTACAATACAAAGATCCAAATCACCTTTAAAACGATATAGCGTCCGAGTACGGACAAGATGCAAATTGAGCTAAGAGCCCTGAAGAATAACCAATGGCGTCCATAACCCTGCCCAGGCCAAGCCGGAAGGGTAACCCTGCTAACGACGTCGAAACCTGCTAAAACAAAAGGGGTGCCGACAAAGGGCAAAGGAAAAAGAGGAGCGTCAGTACTGAGGCCAGTACACGGCGAGGCTAGAATTCGGCGGTCCTCGCCTACATAGGTGTGGTGGACTGAAGCGGCAGCGCAGCATGCACTAAACAACCTATAGAGACTCGATATAACTGTCGGCTATCAGAGGGGGATAAGAAAGACCTATTCGGAACCAACCTGCTACTACCACCAAACATACCCATCCTGGTATTTCCCCCTCGAGACCAAACGAGGAAGTCAACCGAGGAACTCACACAGTTGGCAGTTTTATTCATTCCGTTATAGTGGCGGCAATTACTAGTCAAATATATATAGCATGAGTTATCCTGATATAATAAGCAGTGGGCAGTTTCAGTTAACCATTCCGTTGTAGTTGCAACACTTACTAGTCAGATACGATTAGCATGAGATATCCCCAAACCCAGCAGTTTTTGGTACTTTTATTTAGCCATTCCGTTGTAGTGAAGCTGATTACTAGTCATATCGGATACAAGTCAAATTATAACAGTGAACTTTAGTTATAGTTGTCTATGATCGAGAACTGTGCTCCAAGTCGTCCATAACCGTGGACATGGCTTTTCGAAAAGATTTAACCCTGCAGGGGTGCACCAAAGTATCCACACGCACTTCGACCCTTTTTGCCAGATCAATTAACATACACCCATCGGTATGTCGGCGGAGCCTAAGTCATGACGTTTCCCAGACCCAAAGTAAGTACATGGGGGCCACCCCACCAAGTCTACCCGCAACGAAGTCGGCCGGTCTCCGAGACGAACTCAGGGTTTGTGGAGCCAGCTGTAAACGACTGGGAACCCGAAAGTGTGACTGGGCTTGTCGATACAGCGAAAACGGGTCACGATCCTAAACAGTACAGGTGCAGTACATCGCACAATTTAAATTAAGCAGTAAAGCATGGCATAAGTACAGAATAGTAATAAAGCCCCAAACTACTTGTGGCCCCCAGTATAGTACTTTGAAATCAGGTACTAAATCGATGGGGTGCCCATACATCCCACATGTGGTTAGCGCGCTCAATCTCGGAACAGGTGTCAAGAACTCGGGGTCCTACGGGACACAAGTGGACGGTTAACAACCAAATAACATCTATTGCCCACCTGTGCCTCTGCATTACCTACTTCAATTTTAGTTATTAAACGATAATTAAAGCCATGATCATCTCCAACATTAAACATGCGGCAATACTCCAACAACTGTGGTACTTGACGACACGCAACAGCACTTGAGCAAGCGACTACGACACGCAAGTCCAACTATCTACCAATCAACAGGTAATAGGATGTGTCCAAGGCAATATAAGGCTACAAGGGATACCACGGGTACGAAAACTATAGCATCGCAACACAGATAGCAATAGATCAACAGGAGGGAATAAATACTATAAAAGTAAGATAGGTAGAAGGAGGGAGGTGCTCGCCTGAAAACATTGCCGAGGGATCATAACCGGAGAACTTGTCGATACTCGCATCCACTCACCGGCCTAATCCGCGAAGAAGCAAACACTAGAAGAAACACCGGATGCAATATTTAATACTACGGCAGAAGATCCGGCATGCTTATGATATGATGCAGATGCAGTGCAATTAGGCAATATTAAGCGGAACCGTGGTCCCGACAAATGATTATATGGTTCAAGTTATTTACCTACCCCGCAAATTAAGTGTTGGGTTAACAGGGCGGAACATGGCATCGGTTTGCTACACAAATTTAAATGGGGCCAATATGAGACTAGATTAGCCCGCATATGGTCTCCATATTTAATTTAGGTGAATCGGCATAAGGCCCCCAAACCACATGACAATATGCATGCGAGTATGACAATTTAATATGCAACAATTTATATAGATGGCATTTATAAAATAGGGGCTCGGATCAGGGTCACACATTAGGGTTCGGCGAGCTTGGGGTTCGATGGATCGGTCTCAGGGTTCGATGGGAGAATGGCTCGACGAGATCGGTCTCGGACAACGGAAGTCGATCTTGTCGCATCCGAGAAGAAGGACTTGTTTGGCGTCGGGGGCACATCGGATTCGTCCTGGTCGGTGTTGATCTTGTCGTTGCGAAGATCTTGTCGGGTCTGCGCCATCAAATCGGTCTTGGCATTCGGGGTGAAGAACTTGGCATCCTCGAGGAAGTACTTGTCGTATCTGTGAAGAAGATCATGTCGGTCCACGGGGTTCGGTCTTCGGGGTTCGACGGGTGTCTTGGCGTTCCATGAAGGAGAGCTTGGCGTTAGGCGGTAGATCTTGTCGGTGGACTTCAAAGAGGATTCGCAAGAAGTGCCTATGGTTCTTAGCTGAAGGACACCCATACTGTTATAGCCATCGGCCGGGACAAAACAGATCAAGGTGGTGCGACAGTGCCATGGCAAGTCACACGACATGGCCAAAAACAACAGGGAGATTTCCCTGCAAACAAACATCGAGGCAGAGGAACTGCATCATGGGCCCGCTCACAAGCTCGAGGACAGGGAGTCGGGCGAAGGAGAGCTGGCCAAGGCGGCGAACAGATGGCGACGGGAAGCGGTCAGAGCCTCGCGGGGCCCAGGGCTCGGTCGGCGTGGGCTTGCTGGACAGAGCAGAGGATGGTGATGAGGTGGGCGTGCGTTGGCAGGGAGTCCGGCGCAGCTCTCGGCGGCGGCGCACTGCGGCCATGGCGACGGAGAGGAGGGGCGATGGTGCGACGGCTGGCTGGAGAGGCAGGGGTGGCCAGAGGAAGCTCCTGCGGGCGGCGGCTCGCAGCAGCTGCTGTCGATGCGGGCCAGAGAGAGACGCAGGCGCGCGGCCGAGAGAGGAGAGGCGGAGACGGTGGCGCACGGGGCCAGGGGCGGCCATGGTGGGGATGCAGGAGAACGGGCGCCGGGCGAGGGAGGCCGGAGGACGACAGAGACAAGCACGAGGAGGCGAGGAGCATTGGCAAAAGTGGAGCTCCGAGGACGGCCGGGAAGGGGAGGACGGCGAGGTCCAGGCAGCCGGCGCTGGCGGGGCGATCTTGGGGTGGTGCCAGAGGGAAGCAGGGAGGCGCGCGGCGGCTTGCGCTGAGGCAGGGCGACCGACGACGGGGGGGCTCCTGGGCGGCGGCGCGCTTGATGGCTGGAGAGGATGCGGCGGCGGTTGAGGATGGTTGGTGGGGAAGCGGGTTGGGGAACAGAGAGAGGAAGGAGAGAGCGGGGGTGGGCGACGGGTGGTGGGGCCAGAGGCAAGGTGGAAGGTGGGGCCGCGCTCGCGTGGGGTGGGTGTGTCAGCCAGGGAGGGTCGGGCAGTGTGGTGTGTGTGCTGCATCGCTGCAAGGTGCGTGCGTGTGTGGTGTGGCGTGTGTGGGTGGTGTGGGCCGGGGGGATAGGTGGCAGGCTAGGAGTGGAGGAAGAAAGAAGGGGATTGGTCAGGGGATGAGGTGGCGGAAAACGATTGGCCGGGGTGAGGTGGAGGGGGGCTGGGTAGAATAGGATTGGGTAGGAAAAGGGTTTAGGTAGACCGGTTTTTGTACTGGGGTGGCCGACTGGGTCGGATCGGCCCGGTACGGCTGCCCCCCTAAAATAATTAAACATTTTATTTATTTAAAACGGGGCTTTTGCAAACCGTGGTTAGTCAAAACAAGATATTCCGGAGACCCGGGTTTTAATTTGAAATCAAGACGGGGCGTTTAGAAAACAAAATCAGGCTTTTCGAAAATAGTTTCAGACAAACAAATGCATGATGATGACGATGCTCAAATGCAATGTGGCATGATGACATGAGCATGCGGTCATGATGATGCAATGCACAAAAACACGGCGATTTTCTAGTAGTGGTTTTTGCGGGGCGCTACAATTCGACACCACTAACAATGGATCTCGCCCTCGAGATCCGCCTCCTGGTATGGGGAAGAAGGCCGACGGTCTGAATCTTCTCGCTTCATGTAGACCCTCGCGACACCACTAGCAAGGGATCCTTCTTCGTCTTGAAATCGGCGACACCACCAACAAGGGTCGATGCTCCCGTTCGTCGAGCGAACACACCGGACAAACAATAGAGGAGTTAAAGGTAAGTCCACCCTTAACTTCCATGGGAGGAGTAAGAATTGCATCGATCCACCATTCAATATACAAAAGCGAATGATAAGAGTAGTGGTATGGTCGCGACTCCATCCCGCACTCAAAGCATTACTCTGTACATGAATAAGAGAATTATGCAACCAACTCTCAGAATTCATATTGTAGATCTCGACAAGCGAGGTTCGGAAACAAAGAAGGGATGGAGATTCTCATCAGATCTACTGTAGATGACTTCGTCGTATTGGAAAACACCGGAGGGCACGAGAAGGAACAAAGAGAAGTCCACCAGACGAAGGGTTCCTCGGATAGCAGGAAGACCAGATGTAGCAACACCGTTACCAAAGGAGGAAGCGAAACCCTGAAGGTACGATGGAACCCAACCACGAGAAATCCTGGACTCGAAGAGAGAGAAGAGAGCGGATTCAAAACACGCAGAGGTGAGAGGGGAACAGCAGAGGGGTAAGGAGTAAAATAAGATCTAATCAGAACTATCCAACCGATCTTTTTTCAAAAATAGTTCTGACACTCTACTTCGGCCGTTAGCTAGGTTATCCTACAGGCTGGACTTGTGGGGTATCGCAACTGCTGAGCTCTGATACCACTCTGTAACACCCTCAGAATCGGCCCTATGCAAGTTTCAGCGCTTCCCGCCAAACCCGCATAGAAACGATTCAAAGGTGCCCACCAGGCACTTGCGTGCGGGTGGAAAACGAAGTAATATCATTACACAATAGTCCTCGATGGAACCCACAAAACATATATATATATACAACAGCGACTCAAAAAGCCAAGAATACAGATTTACAATACAAAGATCCAAATCACCTTTAAAACGATATAGCGTCCGAGTACGGAAAAGATGCAAATTGAGCTAAGAGCCCTGAAGAATAACCAATGGCGTCCATAACCCTGCCCAGGCCAAGTCGGAAGGGTAACCCTGCTAACGACGTCGAAACCTGCTAAAACAAAAGGGGTGCCGACAAAGGGCAAAGGAAAAAGAGGAGCGTCAGTACTGAGGCCAGTACACGGCGAGGCTAGAATTCGGCGGTCCTCGCCTACATAGGTGTGGTGGACTGAAGCGGCAGCACAGCATGCACTAAACAACCTATAGAGACTCGATATAACTGTCGGCTATCAGAGGGGGATAAGAAAGACCTATTCGGAACCAACCTGCTACTACCACCAAACATACCCATCCTGGTATTTCCCCCTCGAGACCAAACGAGGAAGTCAACCGAGGAACTCACACAGTTGGCAGTTTTATTCATTCCGTTATAGTGGCGGCAATTACTAGTCAAATATAGATAGCATGAGTCATCCTGATATAATAAGCAGTGGGCAGTTTCAGTTAACCATTCCGTTGTAGTTGCAACACTTACTAGTCAGATACGATTAGCATGAGATATCCCCAAACCCAGCAGTTGTTGGTATTTTTATTTAGCCATTCCGTTGTAGTGAAGCTGATTACTAGTCATATCGGATACAAGTCAAATTATAACAGTGAACTTTAGTTATAGTTGTCTATGATCGAGAACTGTGCTCCAAGTCGTCCATAACCGCGGACATGGCTTTTCGAAAAGATTTAACCCTACAGGGGTGCACCAAAGTATCCACACGCACTTTGACCCTTTTTGCCAGATCAATTAACATACACCCATCGGTATGTCGGCGGAGCCTAAGTCATGACGTTTCCCAGACCCAAAGTAAGTACATGGGGGCCACCCCACCAAGTCTACCCGCAACGAAGTCGACCGGTCTCCGAGACGGACTCAGGGTTTGTGGAGCCGACTGTAAACGACTGGGAACCCGAAAGTGTGACTGGGCTTGTCGATACAGCGAAAACGGGTCACGATCCTAAACAGTACAGGTGCAGTACATCGCACAATTTAAATTAAGCAGTAAAGCATGGCATAAGTACAGAATAGTAATAAAGCCCCAAACTACTTGTGGCCCCTAGTATAGTACTTTGAAATCAGGTACTAAATCGATGGGGTGCCCATACATCCCACATGTGGTTAGCGCGCTCGATGTCAGAACAGGTGTCAAGAACTCGGGGTCCTACGGGACACAAGTGGACGGTTAACAACCAAATAACATCTATTGCCCACCTGTGCCTCTGCATTACCTACTTCAATTTTAGTTATTAAACGATAATTAAAGCCATGATCATCTCCAACATTAAACATGCGGCAATACTCCAACAACTGTGGTACTTGACGACACGCAACAGCACTTGAGCAAGCGACTACGACACGCAAGTCCAACTATCTACCAATCAACAGGTAATAGGATGTGTCCAAGGCAATATAAGGCTACAAGGGATACCACGGGTACGAAAACTATAGCATCGCAACACAGATAGCAATAGATCAACAGGAGGGAATAAATACTATAAAAGTAAGATAGGTAGAAGGGGGAGGTGCTCGCCTGAAAACATTGCCGAGGGATCATAACCGGAGAACTTGTCGATACTCGCATCCACTCACCGGCCTAATCCGCGAAGAAGCAAACACTAGAAGAAACACCGGATGCAATATTTAATACTACGGCAGAAGATCCGGCATGCTTATGATATGATGCAGATGCAGTGCAATTAGGCAATATTAAGCGGAACCGTGGTCCCGACAAATGATTATATGGTTCAAGTTATTTACCTACCCCGCAAATTAAGTGTTGGGTTAACAGGGCGGAACATGGCATCGGTTTGCTACACAAATTTAAATGGGGCCAATATGAGACTAGATTAGCCCGCATATGGTCTCCATATTTAATTTAGGTGAATCGGCATAAGGCCCCCAAACCACATGACAATATGCATGCGAGTATGACAATTTAATATGCAACAATTTATATAGATGGCATTTATAAAATAGGGGCTCGGATCAGGGTCACACATTAGGGTTCGGCGAGCTTGGGGTTTGATGGATCGGTCTCAGGGTTCGACGGGAGAATGGCTCGACGAGATCGGTCTCGGACAACGGAAGTCGATCTTGTCGCATCCGAGAAGAAGGACTTGGTTGGTGTCGGGGGCACATCGGATTCGTCCTGGTCGGTGTTGATCTTGTCGTTGCGAAGATCTTGTCGGGTCTGTGCCATCAAATCGGTATTGGCATTCGGGGTGAAGAACTTGGCATCCTCGAGGAAGTACTTGTCGTATCCGTGAAGAAGATCATGTCGGTCCACGGGGTTCGGTCTTCGGGGTTCGACGGGTGTCTTGGCGTTCCATGAAGGAGAGCTTGGCGTTAGGCGATAGATCTTGTCGGTGGACTTCAAAGAGGATTCGCAAGAAGTGGCTATGGTTCTTAGCTGAAGGACACCCATACTGTTATAGCCATCGGCCGGGACAAAACAGATCAAGGTGGTGCGACAGTGCCACGGCAAGTCACACGACATGGCCAAAAACAACAGGGAGATTTCCCTGCAAACAAACATCGAGGCAGAGGAACTGCATCATGGGCCCGCTCACAAGCTCGAGGACAGGGAGTCGGGCGAAGGAGAGCTGGCCAAGGCGGCGAACAGATGGCGACGGGAAGCGGGCAGAGCCTCGCGGGGCCCAGGGCTCGGTCGGCGTGGGCTTGCTGGACAGAGCAGAGGATGGTGATGAGGTGGGCGTGCGTTGGCAGGGAGTCCGGCGCAGCTCTCGGCGGCGGCGCACTGCGGCCATGGCGACGGAGAGGAGGGGCGATGGTGCGATGGCTGGCTGGAGAGGCAGGGGTGGCCAGAGGAAGCTCCTGCGGGCGGCGGCTCGCAGCAGCTGCTGTCGATGCGGGCCAGAGAGGGACGCAGGCGCGCGGCCGAGAGAGGAGAGGCGGAGACGGTGGCGCACGGGGCCAGGGGCGGCCATGGTGGGGATGCAGGAGAACGGGCGCCGGGCGAGGGAGGCCGGAGGACGACAGAGACAAGCACGAGGAGGCGAGGAGCACTGGCAAAAGCGGAGCTCCGAGGACGGCCGGGAAGGGGAGGACGGCGAGGTCCAGGCAGCCGGCGCTGGCGGGGCGATCTTGGGGTGGTGCCAGAGGGAAGGATGGAGGCGCGCGGCGGCTTGCGCTGAGGCAGGGCGACCGACGACGGGGGGGCTCCTGGGCGGCGGCGCGCTTGATGGCTGGAGAGGATGCGGCGGCGGTTGAGGATGGTTGGTGGGGAAGCGGGTTGGGGAACAGAGAGAGGAAGGAGAGAGCGGGGGTGGGCGACGGGTGGTGGGGCCAGAGGCGAGGTGGAAGGTGGGGCCGCGCTCGCGTGGGGTGGGTGTGTCAGCCAGGGAGGGTCGGGCAGTGTGGTGTGTGTGCTGCATCGCTGCAGGGTGCGTGCGTGTGTGGTGTGGCGTGTGTGGGTGGTGTGGGCCGGGGGGGATAGGTGGCAAGCTAGGAGTGGAGGAAGAAAGAAGGGGATTGGTCAGGGGATGAGGTGGCGGAAAACGATTGGCCAAGGTGAGGTGGAGGGGGGCTGGGTAGAATAGGATTGGGTAGGAAAAGGGTTTAGGTAGACCGGTTTTTGTACTGGGGTGGACGACTGGGTCGGATCGTCCCGGTACGGCTGCCCCCCTAAAATAATTAAACATTTTATTTATTTAAAACGGGGCTTTTGCAAACCGTGGTTAGTCAAAACAAGATATTCCGGAGACCCGGGTTTTAATTTGAAATCAAGACGGGGCGTTTAGAAAACAAAATCAGGCTTTTCGAAAATAGTTTCAGACAAACAAATGCATGATGATGACGATGCTCAAATGCAATGTGGCATGATGACATGAGCATGCGGTCATGATGATGCAATGCACAAAAACACGGCGATTTTCTAGTAGTGGTTTTTGCGGGGCGCTACAGCGTGGTGGTGGGAGCACACAGCGAAGCAGACCTACGGCGAAGCTCGGTCGGCGAAAGCGGCGGCGGGGAAGGCGTGGAGGTGGGCGACAACTGCGGCGAGCGTATCTAGAGGCGTGGGAATGTCTTGGCGCGGGGGAGCTCCGTCGGCGAAGTCATGGCCCTCCTGGGGCGCTGGGAGCTCTTCGTCGCACTCTGGGCGAGTGGAGTGGGTGGGAAAGGGATTGTCTCGCTGACAGAGCTAGCCCACGCCCTTTTCCGCGGCGTTCGGCGTCCCCAGGGCGTACCCAGAACCTGGGTTTGGCCTGGGTAGGCCGGACCAAAACACGCAGAAATCCGGACAAAAACAGGTCCCTGGATACGCGACTGGACCGATTTTCGGCGTCCGGAGCAAATTTCGGCGTCTGGATCAGCGTCCTGGGTAGGCGAGTGGAGATGCTCTAACAAAAGGGGAGATTGCGACAACTGTCCCTAACAAACCGAAAAGTTGGCCAGCTTTTGGAAAATCACAAGTGGCGGTTACACTCTACTCAGACTAGAATAACCTAACAATTGAAAAATGGCGTCAAGATCGGTCCCTCTTTTTTTGGGTAAAGATGGAGACCATTACATGACTTCACAAGAAGCTCCAAAATTACATTGAGCTCCTTAACCACCTAACGACCACTACTGCCACCAGGGCGAGCCGCCGACACGTCGTTGTCGGTGCTTCCTTACCGAAGCCGACCTGATGTTGATGTCAGTCTGAAAGTCTTCTTCACATGCCACTAAGGACCAACACCCTAGTGTCGAAGTCATCATCATTGAACCCTTTCAATTGATTTGAACATCTAACACCAAACCTATAACACATGTAGACTGGACGAGATCTACCACTCCATGAAAGTGACGACCAGACGAATTCCTGTCCTCCTCGGCGCCATCAGTGAGATCACCATCGATGAGGTGGACAAGGCGGCGGGTATACCTTATTCTTGTCCTGCACAACATTGTTGTAGCTACCATAATAAAGATGCCGAAGCGGCAGGCAGAAGAGGTGGAGACATGTCGATTTCTGATCGTAGAAGGCGAGCACGAGGCAAATGGCGATGAAGGATAGGGTAAAACCCTAACTGTTGCCTCTTTTTCTTTTGGGAAGGAGAGAGATGCAGGGTTGCGACAAGATCGATCCCTCTGATGTTCTACTAATATAAAAGGACAACCCACGGAAGCAGAACATGGCACCGAGCTGTCTAATTTCTTTTTTAGTAGAAGAAATCATCAACGGACTCTAGGTACACCGGAATCCAGACTTTAAACCTAGTGAAAACATACATAAGTTTCAAAAATTCTGAAAAACCATGCATATGTATGTAGGTATGCCTATTCTTCAACGCATGGAGTTCCGCGACTTATTTGTGGTGGGATGTACGCGATTGGAGGACACGGCGAGGGATATTTTCTGCCGACATGGATGGCCGCGTGATTTGAGTATTGATCTACTCTAGATTGAAGACAATCATTTCGATAGTGCATTTTTATAATGCTTGTCTTTATTTTATTCCCTTGTTCTTTCATTCGTATGGCTGTGTGCATCTTAGTTATGCAGAGGCTGAGTGTAAACATTAAACATTTTATGTTAATACAAGCGCCTATTTAAAAAAAAAGGTATGGCGTACCCCTCTCCCACCTTCTTATTGTGCCTGAGAGGTCGTGGATCTTTGACTGATATAAGAGCACAAAAGTAGGTTCTCTTTTGACGGCTAGGTAACGGCTCAAAGCGTACGTTCACAAGCTAGCATTTTTTTACAAAAGATCGGACTTTAATGATTACTAAAATAGATTATATCATATTGAATAAACAAAAACACGCATGCACAACAAAAATCTTGGTAAATCTAAAGGTTACACCAAAGTTCTTTAAGTCTATATCTCTAGCTCTATCTTTTGCATATTGATGTTGCTCCAAGTATCCAATGCAGTAATTGCGGAAGGTCAACCTGCACAAGATGGACTACCTTCAAGATTTTAGAAAAGTTGAATCAGCCACCCATCCCCAACAGGTGAGAACATATGATCGGCGACAGATATTGAGAATATACTCGACAGGTTGTTTCTTCATTGTCGTACTAACATGAAAGAACATGTTTTCTGCATCATTTTGGTGCAGAGTCCGGAGGTTTTAATCTTCTTTTCAGAAAAATTAACATGGAAAAAATCGGAGCCCAGAACATAAAGCAGGAGAACCAACAACTAAACTAAACTTGGCATCACACTTATCGCCACCAAAGTCATAACAGGCTGAAATGCCTTGACGATGGGCCCCCCTTGACGATAAACCAACGAGCATAGCAATGGATTTGGGCTACTACGGACACACCAGGACAAACACCGCAGGCGAATCCGTCATGTTGCACTTTCTAGGCTGCTCGTAGCAATTTAGACCGTGCCTGTCCCGTGGGCTGCCTTGCCGTGCAGAAGTGAGCGAGTGGGCTGGACATTCCGGGCCGTGGTATCTTAGAAGAGAACTAAGCTTTTTAGAATTGAGCTCTTTTGATTGCTCGACAGGTGCACTCCAACAGTGGGGTCCAGCTCTGTTGGAACATAGGGAGTAGTTTAATTACGGGAGACAAAATGAGGGCATAGCAATGTTAATTAGGAGAATTAATCATGCGTGGACTTATAAACGTGAAATATCAGATTTTAGCTCGTGGTTGTCTCGGCCATTTCCTGTTGATTGGGTCCCACCTTCTGGCATGTAACCGCTGAGAAATGAACATCGTCATTTCGTGCGGGCCTGCCTACGGGCCTTATGTGTCTGTAGTGTTGTGGCGGGCCATGTGTAGCTGCATGTTTTCTATGTTATTAAAGGAAGAAGCGGAGCATGTGGTCGGTTCGTTCCAATTTTGATCGCTCTTCTTCGCGGTGGTTTCTTTTTACGCTATTTAACCTCATGCTTCTTCGCCTTCTGAACTTTGTTGATTTGGGATGGTTCTCAGTGTGGTCGCTCCGTCCGTGCTTGTTTTATGGGGCTGCCCCCTCTTTAGTTCGTTTCCTCTGATCCCTGCTTTGCGTTTTTCTTTAAAGCTGTTGTAGGCGTTGGTTCCGGTGGCACGGCTCATGGGGCGTGTTTGTTGTATGGTCCTGTGTGATGTAAATCTATGGATTTCATCGTTACGACGGCTAGCCGCTGGTCTAGACCGGGTGCGTGGGGTGTGATGTGGGTTTACGGATTTGGGGTGCATGGGACGCAATTCATGATCGATTGATGTGGTGTTTCATTTGCTCTCGCCAGTCTCAGCGTTCTATGAACAAGCTCTGGCCACAAACCAAACCCAGCACAACAGACCGAATACAAAACCATACGAACCAAACAAAGCCACAACGGACGGAATACAAAACCATATATACTTCATTAAGAGAACACTCTTGCCATAAAATTTAAATATAATTAGCAGAGAGGACTACGCAGGAGAGCTCGCTAGGTCCATCAAGTTATTCTATAAAGCAACAAATTTCCCTGTTTACTTTTTTCTCTCTCTGGAAGTAAACAATCCCCTGTTGAGATTGAGATTCGCGCGCTCTCACCCTGAGATGGTATCGTCGTCTGTGTTAATTTCTCAGCAAGTTGAGAATTAGCAAATCCCTTACTTCTCTGCAAAATTTGCAATGTTACAGCAGTCGTTTTCGTTTTTAGTACCCAGTCTTAGAATTGAACATAACAATATAATTTTTAAGTTAATAAAAGCTGGCGGTTTCTCCCTCTCTCTCTCAGAAAAGAGAGACGTTACGGTCGCCGTGTTCTTGCTTGGAAGTTTCATCCCCACTTGTTCAAAAGTCAAGAATGAGGTTCTGAAAAAACAGGAGTACCGAACGAGACAAAAGCGCGACACCGGAAACAACACCACCATACACTCCATTGCACGTTAATTCCCAATATCTTCTGCTTGGAATTTCTCATTTCAATTCGATTAAATTCATCTGTTGCTACACTCTCTGTTTCTTTTTTTTCGCATCATTATTCAATTCCGGCCAGAATAAAAAAGAAGATGATGCTCGCTAGGCACCACCGCCGCACACATTCTCTCTCGGTTCCGGTTTTCTTCTATCTAGTAGTCGTCGTCGTACCCGCCGTCGCCGGCCAGGTCGTCCTCCACCTTCTCGGCGATATCGTCCTCGATCTTGTCCTCAAGGTAGCTCGCCCCTTCCGCCAGCGCCAGCCCGCCGAGCACTCCCGCCGCCGCGCCCACCGCCAGCCCAGCCCCCATCCCCATCCCTTTCTTCTTCTTCGTCGGGTCGTCCACAGCCGCCACGCCCGACCCGTACCCGCCAGATCCGTACGCGGGAGCAGCAGCGCCGTACGCTGGCTGCGACGCGCCGTAGGCAGCAGGGTACCCAGCAGACTGCGGCGGCGCGGCGCCGTAGGCGGCCGGGTACCCAGCAGACTGCGGTGGCGCGGCGCCGTAGGCGGCCGGGTACCCGGACGGCGGCGCGGCGTACTGCGGCTGGCCGTACCCGCCCGAGCCGTACCCAGCGGAGCCGTAGGGCGCCGGGGCCGCGTAGGGGTCGCGCGCTCCCGCGGGCTGGCCGTAGGGAGGCGGGTAGGAAGCAGCGGAAGGGTCGTAGTAGCGCGCGGCCTCGCGGACGGCGACGCGGACGTCGAGGCGGCCCTGTGGCCGTCCCGAGGGCCGCTTGAGGCGGAGCGAGCGCGAGACGCGGCCGCCGACCCCGGCGTCGTCGAGGACGTCGCGGAGCGGGAGGCGCGCGGAGCCGACGAGCGGCTTGGTGCCCTCGGCGGCGTTGGCGTGGACGACGTCGATGTAGAGCACGGCGTCCTCGAGGCGCGCGGCGGAGGAGGGCGGGAGCGGGACGGCGATCTTCTCGTCCCACTCGGGGCTCTCGCCGTTGTCGAGGTCGACGCGGGAGGAGCACTTGGCGCCGTCGTCGACCCAGAGCACGGCGTAGGGCTTGAGGTCGCCGTTGCGCCAGTTGACGTTCTTGAGGTCCCGCGCCGAGCCCACCGTCACCTCCACCTCGTACCTTGAACCCATCCTTGCCGCCGGTGTCGCTCTCCCCACGCCGCCGAAAACGAACGCGAAAAGCCCTTGGATACTGACGAACTCTGTTCTGTTCTGTTCTGTTCTGCTGGAGTGCTTTGGTGAGCGAAGCCAAGCCAATGGGCCGGGTATAAATAGGAGCGGCATCTACCCGATGGCGCCGTTTCTAGTGGGGCCCACACGTCGGTGCGCGTGAGGCGCCTTGGGACGAACGGTGGAGGCTCGACTGGCTGACGGAGGAGGCTGCACGCCTGGACGGTAGTACTGGCACTGGAACGTTCTGGTGGTTTCGTCTTCCTCTTGCTTCGGTTTCTTCTCGTCTACTGCTTTCCTTTTCTTTCGTCATCATTTCTTAGAAGCTAACGTTGGGTGATGATTCTGGTTTCCTTTGCTACGAAGGAATGGGCGAACGTGGTAATCGCGTCGTCACCAACGCTGTTTGGGCTTATCTGCATTAATTCAGAACGTATCCAAACTTATACTAACCCAGTGAATTAATGCAGGGATCACGGAGACCTGGTTTTGGACACTGGACTGCAGAGCACACACGCTAATTCTGGTTTCCTTTGCTACGAAGGAACGGGGCGGATGGTTAATGAGGTAGTAGTAGTAACAAAAGGAGGAAAGTGGTAATCGCGTCGTCAGCAATGCTGTTTGGGTTTATTTGCCCTGCTGCAACTGCATTCGTCCATGCAGTCATGAACTTTTACGACGATCCGTCCATCCATGCAGTCATGCCTTACGGTTCTAGAAGCGCCGGTAGCAAATGAGTAGAATTGCGCGTGCCAATTGTGACTGCAAGTGTGCCCTGACGCAGACAGAGACCAATTGCTTCTTGGTCAAAGAAAACAATGGCCGGTGGAACCGAAGGATGACAGCGAAGTTCGTACCACTTGCTAGTGGCTCTCCACTCCCCCGATCAGCCTTGATCTGCCTAGTAGCTTCGGCCGATAGCGACGCCACAGGGTGGTTTCCCTCGGCTAAATCGCCCGCCCGGCGACGGAAAGCAACCCAACCTGTCCTGGATAACATGGTGGGCGAGAAACTGTAAAGGCAGATCCCCCATCCGTCCAATGATGCCTGTGTTCCCAGGACCAACGCGGTCTGGACGCGGCGCATAACAGCGTCTGCACACGACCGAGAAAGATGAAAAGGGCACAGCTTCCCGTATCCGTGTATCCGTATATACCCGACTAAATTGACCTTGAATTGCACATCCTCCAGCCACAAGATAAAGGGCAAGAGTACTAACTACCTATCGCACTCACAAGTCACAACGCATGATCACTGGCTCTAAATTCCATAATATCAATGAACAGAAAATCATATACTCAGACAATGTTCAGAGAAACATGCATCATGCCTGGTCCAACACTGTAAACAACATTTTGACACGGAAACATATGCGATCTGAGTCCCAAATTAGCAAAATAAGCAAATGCGAGCAGTCTGATATCCACTTATTCGAAACATTTGAAAATATAACTTTGAGATATGATGTATGACAAGCATTGCTTTGGCCTTTGGGTCACTCAACATGTAAAAGATACCAATGTCTTGCTTATGGAGCAATTCAGTAACACTTGATTCAATCCCCCATGAAGACAAGCATGATGCAGTACTAGAATCCAGATGTATTGCCATTCTAGTGGCCTGTTCTTTTTTTACTTATGCTGAGTAGATATATTCAGTTAAGTACACTTGCACTGCCCTTGATATGGTAAAGGGTAGAACCAACTGGCATTCAAAAGGAATTTTCGCACAGAAAACTAAGCTGCCAAACTTTTCGAAGCAATCTCATAGACATTTTCAGAGAGTCCATTGGCTGAGATGATCATCTCCAGCTGGGCCTGTACAAGAAATGAGCGTCTTAGACCTAGACCACACCTGAAGAATAACTAAGCAACCGTTGTTCGAATTCAGAGTTACGGGTTTTTAGATATACCTTAGCAAGAGCTTGTCTGGTCTCATCATATCGCCTCCAACGAGAGAATGCTGACACCATGCGGGATGCGACCTTCATTTTAATCCCCCAAAATTGTAATCAAGACCATTATAATAAAGCACTAAATGGAAGCAAATGTGTTTATTTGTTAAGAAATACGAAAGAAACCTGAGGGTTTATTTTGTCGAGCTGCAAGACAACTTCGCCCAAGAACTTGTAACCAGAACCATCTTTCGCATGGAAACTCACAGGTGACCCGCAAAATCCTCCAATTAAAGAGTATACCTGAATCGCAAGCAAAATCTTCCAAGTAAGATCCTCAAATTCTACAAAGTTTAAAGGCCAAACAAATTCAACTAAAAGCACCCTGTACCTTGTTGGGATTCCGCATGTCAAAAGCAGGGTGAGCCAGCAGCTTTTGAACATTGGCTACATTTCCAGGAATGTCTGAGGTAGCTTGCAGAGCAAACCACTTGCTTACAACCTTTTGGAACATGGACAAGTATAAGCTCACATGTAATAACATTAATCTCCACTTAGGAGGCACATTAAGATTGTTCTGTGAAAGTCAATAGTTCAACAAGCAGAAATCAACTTACCAAATAGTCATGCTGCCACTTGCTATAGAAGTCCAAAAGGGCCTCATCCCGAACTTGACCTGGGTTTTGAGATAATGCTGCTAAGGCAGCAAACTGCTCGGTCATGTTAGTAGCAGAGTGGTATTCACTCAATGCAAGTTCAGTGACTTCTGGCTCATTCAGGGATACAAGATAAGCTGCAAAAATCACCCGAGAATATATTAAGAAATATAACTCGTGTTGGAGCACAATTTGAAAAATGAAAACATACCAAGACATGTGTTTTTCAATGCACGGCGAGCCACACTATCATGGTTAAATGCGTAAGCTTCAGAACTCCTGTTGCTTGTTACCTAAGATGATTAAAAAAACAAGAATCAACATGGTACCAAAATGGGGGAACAATGACAGGAAAGTGTAACAGCATACTGGTAAGTAAGACAAGACAAAGTCAATCCAACAATATTTATTTGGGGGCATTGTACAAAACCAGTTCAGTCAGTGATTTTTATCAAATGCCCAAATAAGCACCTCCCTATCATAGTGTTTATTGACCTGTGTAGTCTAAACTCAAACTCAATATAATAATGGTAACTGAATTCCCGTAAAGTTACTAAAATAGAAAAAGCTGCTACAATTTTAGTGGTCGCCTGGTGTCACTTACAGCTGCAAGAAGATCATCTTTGAGTTGAAAGGCGAGTTCCTTCTTAATAAAGGTGCGAACAGCATGAACTGCATCGGGATCTGCAACTGGCATCATGTCCATAATCTCCCCTAGACCAGGCAGAGTTATTGCTTTTGCAATAAATTCCTGTAGCAGCTCAAATTAGCCCTTTATAATTGAATTTTGTTGTCATAAATCACAACTGAATCAGACCAATAATTACTTTATCCAAGCTTGTGCTGCGCAGGATTGCTCGAAGTCCATCAACAAATTTTGGATTAAGAGCCAGTGTTTTCTGTTGCTGGAAGTCCGCCACAAGACTGAGCATCAATTTGCGTGCTAATACTTGACCTGCTTCCCATCTAAGAAATAAAATAATAGTTATATTCAACTATACATTAAAAGGCACTTTTTTTTAGGAATACACATATTTTTAACAGTTATAAATGAGAATAAACCTGTTAAACTCATCTGAATCATTGGCAAGTAAGAAATACAAGTCGCTCTCAATCAGATCAGAATCAAGACGAATGGGAGCACTGTAGCCCCGCAACAAAGAAGGAACTGGTCTCTCAGATACATTGTTAAATACAAATTCTTCCTCCTTCTGAAAGATCAAAACATATCTCATTCAGCGATTTTGAAGATCAGACAAGAACGTGGAGAAGCAATTGACTATCTATTGCAAATATGAAATCAAAGGCTGATAGGCTGAACAACAGTGAATTACTTCATTAGGGTCAAATCTTAGTTTCTATAACTATTAAGGTCTAGAAAAATAAGCTTTGAATGTAAAGCCCTTAAAAAATGATGCACTGTGCCAAAAGGTAATGTAGCAACAGACAATCAACGAAGAATGGAGAACAGCAGAGCTGAATTGGACAGCATATAGATGGTAGTTAAATGCACAAATCAGCTTCTAGATGGGTACAGTTAAATGCACAAACTAGCTTATAGCCCTGCTGGTGGTATTCAAGATGATCTTTTGCAGGAAGACTATAACAATTATCTTACCTTTTTAAATTGAAGAACTGTGGTGAAGATCGGCTGACCATCGTTAGAGAGTGTTTTGAGCATTCCATCACTGTAAATGGTAGTCAGGGGCATATCTTTTCCAGTAGAATCAACAAGTCCAATGGCAACAGGTATGAACATTGGCTCCTTCAACAGTTGGCCAGGAGTAGGTGGCACTTCTTGACTAAATGGTTAAAAAAGTGGATGAAATTAGCAACCCTTTCAGAAATTAGCAACAAAGAGGCAACTATCAGAATGCACAAAATTGGTTTTCTGCTTCAATGGACAAAAAAGGAAACTGAAATCAGGTAAAATGGAAGAATAATATCAACCTAGTATGCTTATCAAGTTCCATAAAGTAAATCGAAACTAGAGAATGTGAAACCTTACCTAAATTTTAAAGAAAATGTCTGGGAACTTTCATCATATGACGAAGATACCTTAACAGTAGGTGTACCTGCTTGAGAGTACCTATTGGATGGTTCCTTCAGAATCAGGTTGTGCTTGCAACATGTAAAATGATTAAATGGTAGACGTCTATTACCATTGTAAAAAGTTGGGGAGCTGTGCATTATTAGCATCGCACATGGCTGCGTAGAAGTCTTCACAAGTCACAGCTTGCCCATCATGCCTCTGGAAGTATAGATCCATGCCCTACAATAGATGACAATCTAGTAAATAAACCAAATGAATATATATAACCATATTTCACAGTTGAAGAGAGGAGAAATATCAATGACATGCATAATATGCAGCACATTCACAGAAGGCAACGTCCTGGACTTTAGGTGCCTCTTTTTTGGCAAAAAAGCAAAGAGGAAATAATTGAGCATCCCAATGCAATTTCATATATAAGAAACTGTTATGTACACAAATAAGACATCATCAAAACACAGCTTCCACATTTGATCTTTACCTTTCGAAACCCTGAAACTCCAAACATTGTCTTGTACATTCTGACAACCTCGGCACCCTACAACAAGTGCATATCCACAGGTTTTAGCCTACAGCTATTCTCTTTAAGGCACAGAAAATGACAAAATTAAACTGACGAACCTTTTCATAAACCTGTGAGGAAATCACATAACCATTGGATGAAGAGGTAAAAAATGCAGCAAAGGAGAATGTCAGTAAATTCACATTACAAAGTTTAGCTAATACAAAGTATACCAAGGGAAACACATACCGTGACTGCCCAGGTCATCCACATCCAAAGTCACCAAAGAAGATTGATCAGAAAAGGTTTCCGGGGTTCATCAGGGGATTGGGAGTAATTAGTCAACAGTGTTGTACACCTCATTGTGTGCATAATACTTCATAGACAAAACAACTCACCGGTATAGAAGTTATCCATCTGGCAATCAAATTCAAAGAATTGTTATACACAAGATAGTTAGGGTACTTGTACGTTAAATGGTAATTAAAAACAAACAACCGAGATCTAAAGTATGATCACCTTGATATATGAATGGGGGCGAATAGGATGTGCCATAGGCCCAGCATCCTGGATATCAAGGGATAATGATTAGGAAACAAAAGAAACCTTGGAGCTGCCAGTTAATTGTACCATCTGCATCAGACTAACTAGAATGCAGTAACACAGATTGTAACTGTAAAGAACCTGAGGGAATTGATAGGATCTAAGTTTAGAGACATCAGCTATGCGTTTAACTGTACGACAGCCGAGATCTGATGAGAATTCCTGCACAACTAACTTAATTAGCCAAGAAAAAACAAAAACAAATCTTAAGCAGATAAGATATGGTCTACTGCATGAATACCTGATCCCTGAAGACAGTTAGTCCTTCTTTCAGTGTTAGCTGGAACCAATCACGACAGGTCACTCTGCAATTAGATAGGCACAAGGGATTATTTCCATTCTAGACAACTCGTGCATGTGATGTCATCAGGAAAAAAAACATTAGTTGTATGGAAATGCTTTCTGTTGTAAGGTTTATACACGTTCTGAAGTACATGGAGTCAATGAAACTAAGAGAAATAGATGAAAACCCTACTAAAGATGCAATCAGCAACAGAGCAACAAGATGACGATGTTTTTAAGAAGACAAAATAATAAAACGTAAATCCATATGTTGCTGTCATTACGGTATTACCTATTCCCAGTCCAGTTGTGGAAATACTGCAGAAATAATCAGCAGTCAACATCAAACGTACAACTAAATGCAGTAAAATATTGAAATTACATTATCATAACAAATAGAAATGGAAAACCAAGAACTTCTCAGGACATACCTCATGTCCAATGACACCCAAAATAGCAGCATAATCACCATCAGTGGCAGCTTCTGGAGATGCTAGCACAAGTCTAGATTGAAATACCTGTTCGTTGATAAACAGAGTATCAGCAAATTATTTATGCAGGAATACTTCTTAAGCAGAGGTAACTTCTTACATTCAAACTCTTGTTCTCCATTGCTCCCCTGCAAATAATAGACAGTTATTTCATCAGTAGGAAGCAATGCCAATAGAAAGAATTGCAATACCAACATTTTGGCAGAGTGTTGATGCAAATAAGGCAGCAAACTTACATATTGAAATCAGGAACAACAACAATGTTAAACAAATCAAGATCATATTCAAGACCAAACACCTGGCACAATCCAAAGGAGGAATTTGATTAATACTTATGCCAATGGTTCTTATAGAGGATTGTACAAAAAAGTAAGACAAATAAATCTCGACCGACCTCCTCATCCCATTTCATAGCTTCTTTAAGAGAATACATAGCATGCGATGTTTTTGGCAAATCTTGAGCAGGAGTCCAAATTCGAAGTGTAACTTTGCGGCCAGAACACGTCACAAATGAGTCCTCCCGGCACTCCAACTGACCAGCAACTAACGCAAACAGGTAGCATGGTTTCTTGAATGGATCCTCCCACAATGCATAGTGTTTCCCACCCTGTAGTTCAAAAATGCATATGGTAGAACATAACATGTCATTCAGTGATATAACATCGCCAGCTCTGATGGTTGCACTGAAAAGCAGTGTATACCTCAAGATCACCCTGCTTGATAAGATTGCCATTAGACAACAACACTGGATAGAGGGTTTTATCACCTTCAATGCGACAAGTATACTTTGCCATCACATCTGGGCGATCCTGCGATAGCATTTAACATGTGCATATACAAGTCATGTCTCGTCACCAAAAAGTAGGTAAAACGTAATCGCCGATAGACATAAAAATAAGGTTGATTTGTTTGATGCTACATACTAGGCTTCAAAACATGATATGCTACAACAGAGAGAATAATATGGTTATATATGGGTCATAATTTCCAAAAGTGCAAAGTACCTGAAAGTAGGTAATCTTCCGGAACCCTTCAGCCTCACATTGGGTGCAAAAATTACCAGTCGATCTGTACAGACCCTGTAAACTTACAAAAAATCAGCAAAACACCGTATATTTTAAATCAAAGATCTAGTACAGTCCGCGTCCCTATTGAGTAGTGTGTACCTCCAAAGAAGTGTTGAGCTGAGGATAGATCTCGGTAACAATTTCCAAGTTGAATACACCAGCAGGTGGCGTCAAGATAGTCAGATGCCGCGGATCGACTGTATACTCGTCACTCTAGCGTTCATAAAGATATGCAAGTCAGAATATTAGTATACTTGCATAGCATCCAAAGATATTTTCAAGGAAACAAATGCATATGAACCACAGCTGGCATCCAATAACTAGGCACGTAGAAATTGGCAGGAAAAAACAGATAGCTATACCTGTACTTATAAGACCTAGGGTGATGAAATATAGGCTGAAGCATACAGTAAGAATGTCAAACAGGACTTATACACTTGACCACTCGTAAAATCTACTATGTAGCAATTAACATATGGGCTTCCTTCTCTGTCTGTCATTTACATGCATGTACTTTGTCCAATTTTGAATCTTCAAAATAAGAATTTCAGGAGTATTGGCTGCAACCTATTCCTAGCTTTAACCTTGAAAAAAGGTTTCTTCTATTCTAGAATGATCTTCTGTTATTTCCATTGTATTTCTCAAAATCATGAACATATGAGTATCATGTGAGTGCATGCACACACGTAGGTGCTATATGAAATAAAAATAGATCACATGAAGTATCACCTTCAGCTCTGTGCCATTGACTTTGACCGATAACAGCTTTAGATCACGTCCGTGAAGAGCTAGTGGAGATGTGGTGCCTACTACAAAAAAAGTTACAACAGTTTGTGGGTAAATCGAGAAGCTCATGTTGAACATTTGAAACTGAGAAAAATAATGGATGGACAAACAAATATACAGGAAAGTCCTGAAGGCATCTGACTAGAAACCAAATGGTACTAGTGAAAAGATACAACAGTGATCTGATTTTCGAACTCAAAGTATAGATGATGAATCTTCACCTTCATTGCCCGGAGATACGCCTATTTTAGATGTAACTATGGTCTTTTCATCACCAAGTTGAAATTCTAAATCCACCTGCAGAATTTTGTATGAGTAGAAAAATATAAATATTGTACATATAGCAAATAGCAAAGACACATTGCCAATTTACAAGGTACTATAGCTCAGACTAATATTTTTGTTGATTATACAACAGCCAGCACATGAGCACTGTTATTGCTACTATGGATTGTTAAACCAAGATATACATGCTAGCATGTCTTTCTAGATGAGTTACCGTATCAAATAAGTAATCAGGTTTCTTGTAGTCTTTCAAGAATATCTCCTTTGGAAGATCCATCTCTGGTTCTTCAGTTGCAGCAGGAGGCGGCTCTGTTGCAACCGAACAAGATGTCCTCTTGCTGAGAAACTTTGAGCTCTGAAATACAGAAGGAAATATTAAGGGTGACACAGTCCAGAAAGAGCCAACTAAGTACACTGCATGCCACGGGCAGGAAATATCGCTGTTTAAATGCACTTGTTGAAAATGCAGATTAGTTCATTTGCGGATTTGATTTTAGTTATACAATGCAAGAAGTTATTGCCAACCCAATTAAATCAACTTTGAGGAGACAAATATGTACTTTTAACAAAGATTAGTAATGTATGTAAGACGCTACTAACATGTAACGACAAGGAAGGCTTCGTTATTGTTCTTGTCCAATGTGAAACCTGCGACAGCACACACATAAGTCTATAAGCGACAAAAAGTAACGGCATGCAACAGAGCTAAAATTAAAAGGGGGTAACGCCGCCAAAAAAAATATGATCATCACACAGCAACAAGATTACAAGAGGAACCCCACCTCCTTCGTTAGGCTAGCACGAGAGCTAGAGTAATTATTCCCTGATGAAGCCCTCTTTGATGATGCCGATGGCAATCTTTGATACTGACAGAAAAAAGGGTGGGAAGATAGTTAAGAGGGCAGAATGCTAGATAATGGCCCCACAACATATATATGAGCCCTGCCAATCTAGTATAAGTCTATGTCAGATGCATCCACTTACTAGAAATAGAAATAGGGTACACATATGAAGAAACCCAGCCAAGTCAACAAAACCAGCAATCTAGCTTGAAATATACAGAGGAAACGGCTACTACACGCTAGCAATTCCATCATGGAACATTAGGTGTTTGTAAACTTCATCTAACCACTATAATGCACAAGTATCTACAATCTGCAGGATGAGGAGGAGAACATTGGATGGAAACGAAGGAGTAGTTCAGTGAGGGAGAGTGGAATCACATGGAGGGGGGAGACCACGCCCAGAAACCCAGCCTTAACCAAACCGCAACCTTGGCACGCCGCGGCGGGGCTAATGAGACGACGAGCCATTCCAAATCCCAAACACCCGAACCCTCGAATCGAGTTCGGCCTTAACCCTATAGGAAACCCTATCATCACATCAACAGATAAAATTTGCAGGGACGGATCTAGATGGCGTGCCGGGCGCGCACCCGTAATTTTTGGAAGTTAGTTCGAGATTAAAAGTAGTCACCGGAAGGTCGTACCTAGGAAACCAGTGTCGAAGATCGGGTACGGCGATGAGGTAGAACAGGAACGGCGATGGCGACGACCGCGCGGCGTGAGAGGCGTCGGCGCTGTCGCGACGCTACGACACAAGGTCGATTGAAATAAAAAACCAGGGGCGGAACGATAGGTTGATGGAAGATGTGCATCGATGGAATCAGCGCGAGGGTGGAGAAACGATGCGTACCACGCGATCGGAGAGCGGGTGCTGTTCGTCGGAGCCGGAGGCGCAGCCGGAGTGAGCAAGTAAACCGAGGGATATGGGTGGTGGGGATAAGTAGAGGAGAGAGAGAGAGAGAGAGAGAGGGCGCATTGAGCAGTTCGAGGAGTAAGTACGGGCTCTCCGGGTAAACCACGATGACATGTAGGGACAGAAGACAAATGGATGGTTTAATGGCCCACTTGTCGGTGCAGTGGAGCACGAGGAGTTGGTCTATCTAACGATGTGACGAACTTTGGGCCCACCTAGTTTGGTCCTGGAACTTTTTTCGAACAACAGGTTGATTCCTGAAATATCTCTCCTTTGTTTCTTTTTGTTTTGGAATTTCCAAACAAAAAAATTGTAAAACTCTTTCTACTCCCCGATCCAAATTAATGCATTTTTTTAGATCCGAATGTATGTAGTTATATTTTACTGCTACATGAATCTAGACAAATCTGAATCCATTAATTTGGATCCGAGGGAGTAAAAAAAATATAAGTATTTATATCTATATAAACCTAATATTAATATAAGAAGAGAGTTCAAACCATCTTGGTCGTCAAACTAGGTCGATCTAACGATTCATCTCGCTCGGATGTTGAGCATCAAACACATTGAGCACACGATAATGCGATAATCCCGCAATTAGCTTCTAATTTGCTTGATCTTCGGGTAAAAAAATAATTGCCGCTCCTCGCTCAATTCAATTGCCACATGGAAGCACCTATGTGTGGCGCCCCGCAAAAACCACTATTAGAAAATCGCGTTGTTTTTGTGCATTGCATCATCATGACCGCATGCTCATGTCATCATGCCACATTGCATTTGAGCATCGTCATGTCATCTTGCATTTGTTTGCAAAAAACTATCTTCAAAAAATCTGTTTTTGTCTTCTAAACGCCCCGTCTTTATTCAAACACAAAACCCGGGTCTCCGGAATATTTTGTTTTGTCTGCCAACAGTTTTCAAACGCCTTGTTTTTAATAAATAAAATAGTTAAATTATTTTGGGAGGCAGCCAGCCAGGCCCGAAAGCCTAGCCGGCCACCTCCAGACAAAAACCCTACCTACCCCAGAACACCCGAAACCTATGCTACCAGATAACCTACCCAGCCTAGCTACCTAGCCCCTCCACCTCACTCCCACCACTCACGGTTTGCCACCTCATCCCCTCCACCTCACCTGCACCAATCGGTGCACGCCACCTCATCTCTCCTTCCTCCTCCAGCCAGCCACCACGCGCCACCTCACCCCTGGCCCCTGCCCGCCACCCACTCCACCTGCCGCCAGCCACCCGCTGGCCCCACCCACACCCCACGCCTCCACTCCAACCGCCCGGGAGGGAGCCCCCTCCTCCCGACAGGCTTCTGCCGCTGGGCCCCACCCCGGGATTCCCTCCCCGACCCCGCTCTCTCCCCTGGCTCTCTTCTCCCCCTCCCCCCGCGTACGCCCGCGGCCGCTCCTCTCTCTCCCTCCCGCTCGGCCGCGTCCTCCCCCGCCCTCTCACCGAGCTCCGCCTCCACCCCGACGACCGCCTCGGGCCCGCTCTGCTCCGGCCGAGCCCGGCCCTCTCCGTCACCACCACCCCGCCGCCGGCAACCTCTCTTCCTCGCGTCCCAGGCGAGCGCCGCCGCGCTTGACCTCCCCGCGGAAGAGCTCGCCGACCGCGCGTCCTCGCCCTTCGCCTCTCTGCATCTCCGGCCGCCCCGGGCCCGCGTCCCTGCCGCGTCGCCTCCCCAGCGCGCGTCGCCTCTGCTCGCCTCTGTCTCGCGCCTCCGAGGTCGTCCACGACCTCCTGCAGAGTCGGTCGCTCCCCTGTCCAAGTCCACTTGCACGTATCTGTATGATGGCATAGACCTTGCTCTTGCCTTTGATCCTCTCCGGTGCTCGTGGTGTTGCGATATGTGGTGAAGTTGCGGTGGATGTAGTGTGGTGCCACCGAAGGATACTGCCCAGGACCGTGTCTATGACAAGGCGTTCATTGCCATCTCAGTACCGTCAACAAGACCGTCGACATGGAACCGAAGGACGTCAAGTTCTTCATCCCGGCACGTCAAGTTCTTCCTCTCGGATCCGAAGACGCCGAGACCCGGGACACCAAGATCTCCGCCGTGAAACGACAAGACCGACGACATGACCCGACGACCGCGGATGCGACAAGATCGTCTCTCGGACGCCAAGTTCTTCGACCCCGGAGACCGATCCATCGGGACGTCAAGACCTCCTTCCGAACCCAAGTTCTCCGTCGCGACACGACAAGTTCTCCATCATGTATCCGAACCTCGCCGTCCCCGTCAAACCCTGAGTCTGAACCCAAACCCTCGTTGAATCCCAAGATCTCCGAATCAATGTGTGACCCTTTCTCTCGAGCCCTATTTTATAAATTGATACCTATATGAATTGTTGCATATCAACTTGTTCATGTTTGCATACATGTTTGTGGGTGTTTGGGGACCTTATGTCGATTCACCTAAATTAAATATGGAGACCATATGCGGGCTATTCTAGTCTTAGTTTGTCTCCATTTAAATCTGTGTAGCGAACCGATGCTATGTTTTGCCATGTTAATACCACATTTAAAATGCGGGGTATCTAAACAACTAGAAACATATATTTAATTGTGGGGACCCCCGGTTCCGCTTAATATTGCCTAATTGCATCGCACCTTGCCATGTCATACACCATACATGCATCATGCCCGATCTTTTGCCGTAGTATTAAATAGTCCATCCGGTGTGTTCTTCTAGTGCTTTGCTTCTTCACGGATTAGGCCGATGAGTTGATGCGAGTGTCGACCCGATCTTCGGATGAACCCTCGGCAATGTTTTCAGGCGAGCATCCCTTCCCCTTCTACCTATTTTGCATTTATAGTCTTTATTTCCTCCTGTTGATCTATTGCTAACTGTGTTGCGATGCTCTAGTTTCCGTACCCGTGATATCCCTTACGGTCTTATATTGCCTTGGACACATCCTATTACTTGTTGTTTGGTAGATAGTTGGACCTGCGCGTTGTAGTCGCTTGCTCAAGTGCTGTTGCGTGTCGTCAAGTACCACAGTTGTTGGAGTATTTGCCGCATGTTTAATGTTGGAGATGATCAAGACTTTAATTATTGTTTAATAACTAAAATTGAAAGTAGGTAAATGCAGCGGCACCGGTGGGTAATAGACAACATTTGGTTTTTAACCGCTCACTGGTGTCCCGTAGGACCCCGAGTTCTTGACACCTATTCCGAGATCGAGCGTGCTAACCACAGGTGGGGTGTATGGGCACCCCCATCGATTAGTACCTGATTTCAAAGTATTGAACTGGGGGCCACAAAGTAGTTTGGAGCTTTATTATTATCTTGTACTTATGCCATGCTTTACTGCTTTATTTAAGATTGTGCGAGGAGCACATGTACTGTTTAGGTAAGCGGAGTGTTTTCGCGGTATCGACAAGCCCAGTCACACTTTTGGGTTCCCAGTCGTTTACAGCCACTGACGCAAACCCTGGGTCCGTTCCGGAGCCGGCCAACTTCGTTGCGGGTAGCTTAGTGGGGTGGCCCCCATGTACTTGCTTTGGGTCTGGGAAACGTCATGACTTAGGCCCCGCCGACATACCGATGGGTGTATGTTAACTGATCTGGCAAAAAGGGTCGAAGTGCGTGTGGATACTTTGGTGCACCCCTGCAGGGTTTAAATCTTTTCGAAAAGCCGTGTCCGCGGTTATGGACGACTTGGAGCACAGTTCTCGATCATAGACAACTATAACTAAAGTTTACTGTTATAATTTGACTTGTATCCGATATGACTAGTAATCAGCTTCACTACAACGGAATGGCTAAATAAAAGTACCAACAACTGCTGGGTTTGGGATGTCTCATGCTAATCGTATCTGACTAGTAAGTGTTGCAACTACAACGGAATGTTTAACTAAAATTGCCCACTGCTTATTATATCAGGATGAATATCTATACCTGACTAGTAATTGCTGCAACGATAACTGAATAAATAAAACTGCCAACTGCGTGAGTTCCTCGGTTGACTTCCTCGTTTGGTCTCGAGGGGGAAACACCAGGATGGGTATGTTTGGTGGTAGTATCAAGATGGTTCCGAATAGGACTTTCTTATCCCCCTTTGATAGCCGACAGTTATCTCGAGTCTCTATAGGTTGATTAATGCATGCCGCGCTGCCGCTTCAGTCCACCGTACCTATGTAGGCGAGGACCGCCGAATTCTAGTCTCGCCGTGTACTGGCCTCAGTACTGACCGCTCTCTCTTTTTCCTTTGCCCTTTGTCGGCACCCCTTTTGTTTAAGCAGGTTTTGAGATCGACGTCGTTAGCAGGGTTACCCTTCCGGCTTGGCCTGGGCAGGGTTATGGACGCCATTGGTTATTCTTCAGGGCTCTTAGCTCAATTTGCATCTTGTCCGTACTCGGACGCTGTATCGTTTTCAAGGTGATTTGGATCTTTGTACTGTATATCTGTATTCTTGACTCCTTGAGTCGCTGTTGTATATATCTCTTCTGTGGGTTCCATCGTGGACTATTGTGTAATGGTATTACTTCGTTTTCCACCCGCACGAAAGTGCCTGGTGGGCACCTTTGAATCGTTTCTATGCGGGTTTGGCGGGGATCGCTGAAACTTGCATAGGGCCGATTCTGAGGGTGTTACACTATGGTATCTCGCCTTTGTCGCCATTGCTCGGCATTGCCACTGAGCCGCCTCAATCACTCGATGCATTCGCCAACTATGTGTTGCATCTTGCCACACGCATCTCTTTCCGCTATGCGGCAATGTGTCGCCACGGAGGCACGAAAGAGGAGACACCGATGACTCGTTGCCCGGAGCTAGAGACGCCAAAGCGGGCGTGCTCCGACAAGGTGTTTCAAAGAGAGTCATATATAATCCAAGAGACGTTGTACTTCATAGGGCTACAGTGTTCCATGGACCTTCGACCTATTGTTCCTTCTATCGACCCAAGCATAAGCCCATAAAGTTTTGTGGGCTTCTGCAGGGGCGGAGCTAGAGCTCAAGTCACCCTGATGCACCACTTTCACATGGCATACATTTTTTAAGCAATAAAAATGAGCTAATAACTTCTAACCTATATTTTAGGACAAAATAAAAGAAAATTTAATAAGACAAACCACATTGCCTATTTCTTAGAGGAGATGTTAGCTCTTACCCGGGTCAAGAGGCACACCACTGTGTATTCTAGGAAACTCGACAAGAATATGACGAAAGCAGGCGGTCCACCATCGTGGGCATGCCGAAGGGACAATGTTCTATGTGACAAGGAGGCTATTTGTATGTTTTTGTTACTTTTGGACGACTTTGTACCATTGTTGATGATTATGAATGGATCGGTGGAATTTCATATCTTTTTGTTATTGTGTGCGGGCAATCGTGAAGAGGGTGGCTAGAAGGAAGTTTTTTATCCTGAATCATCTAACGAAGACGCGGATGTGCTACAAGAAATTTCAGATCTCAAGGGTAGGGGATAATGGAAACTATTGCCATGGGGCAGATGGGTGAAAGAATTTTTCGTTAAATATAAATATTTCATATGAGCCTTGGAAATTTGCTTTAATATATGGAGCATACTAATCACGTATTGCCTCCACAAACTCAAAAGTCTGTAACGCTCAAATTTTTTTTGCAAAAAAATAGGTGAAATTTTCAGAAAAATTACTTGCGGGAGGTTTTTTTTTAGAACTTCATGCAGGAGGATTTGACTTGACCGTCGAATGATACGAGTAAAGAGAAGAAAGAGGCCAGGGCCTGGCGTTAGAATCGGTGGATCCAGCCTGCTCCTGTTCCTTTCTTTTCCCACGATGGATCCAGTCGAGTATAGGAAGCGAGAGTAATGAGAGTCGCTTTATTTGCCGACGCGCCGACCTGCAGGATTTGTTAGACCAACCCAGGCATTAGCACCCGTTGGCATTTGTTTATGGAAAAGAATATAGTTCCTCTATAGGATCGAACGAATCCATCCCCCGGTTCTTTGGCCTCGCCCCCACACTTCTCTCCTTTGCTCCCGCGAGCCTGGCAAATGGTGGGACCAGACGTTGCCTTATCTCGAACCGAGACTTTTCCCCTCCACCGCAATCGTCTCCGCCCTCACCTACCTCTGCCATCGACGCAACGAGTTGTTGTAACTCGCGCCACCGCAATCCATGGGGGGTGACCCCGCCCACTGCAGCCTAGAGCTCCCACCACCCCTCCGACACTGTCTCCGGTTTCTCCCGCGACCCCTCCCCCTGCCCCCAACTCCTCCATAGGGACACGAGCCCTTCGCACACGCTCTAGTGGCGGCGCCATGGACGGCGACGACGACTGTCTCCTCATGGGGCTCGTCTGCTCTCCTATAGCACTGGCCATCTCTGCAGCCTTCCATGGTGCCCCCTCACCCCAACCACTCTGGGACAAGGGCCATGAGCCTCGCCACACGTGCTCCGGTGCCAAACCTCCTCTGTCATGGTGATGCGTGTGCCAGCTAGCGTCGAGGACGACCTGGCCACCTACCCGCCATGGCCTCGCTCCGGCGGAGTTGCTCAGCGCGCGCCGGCATTGCTACCCAAGGGCACCAGCTCTAATACGTATCTTGCCCAGGTTCGCTACATGGGTTCGTCAGCGGTGCTACATGCGACCGGTGGTGCTGCTACAAGTGGCGTCGTGTTTTGCTACATGCGGCTGACGGTAGTGCTACAATAATATAAATGTTTTGGTACGAGATCTCCGGCGAGATCGGATTTGCTACGATATGATTTTTTTTGCTACATATGTTTTGTGGTTTAGAGTTTTTGCTACATAATCTCCGGTGAGGTCTACCAGCGAAAGTATAACTTTTTTTGTTATGCGGTCCAGTCTATTTTTCTTTTTTTTGGTCGAACTGTCTTTTACTGCATGCAGCAAAAACTAGATTATATAAAATAGATCAAGTCTGTTTTTCTATTTTCTTTAACGTACACACAGACCAAGGACTTGAACCCTGGCCGGCAGCTTGCGCACTCGCGCTGCTTACCAACGGACCGACGCCCGTTCTCAGATTTGTTAGACGTACGAACAGGCCAATATCCCACCGCGACCTGCCTAACCTGATGCCCAGGCCATATTTTCATGCCAAGTATTCCCTTCGTCCGTAAATAAGTATACTTTTAGTCTTGTTCTAAGTGAAATTTTACTATATTTGACTAACTTTTTAGGACAACGTACAAACATTTATGACACTAAATTGTACACAATTAGATTTATTTTTAAATCTAGTTTCATAATATGTCAATTTGATGTAATATATTCTTATATTTCTCTATAAAATTGGTCAAATTTAGTTATGTTTGACTTAAGCAAAAGTTAGATGTACACTTATTTGCGGACGGAGGAAGTACTACTAACTTTTTTTCTGTTCCCGTATTTCCGTGCATCTGGGTGTGCATGTTGAGCTCCGCCCCCGGGCTTCTGGCGAGGTAGCGCATCCATTCACGATTTTGCCTTGCATCAACATATCGACGAAGATGAGAACCCAAAGCTCATCTCTATCTAATTTCTCTACCATTTTTTCGAATTTACTTTCTATCATTCGGCAAGCCATATGTTTAAGTAGCCATTTGATTTTTTTTCTATACCACTAAAGCATCATCTCCTCTTATGGAGGATTGACAGGTTACGAATCGGCATGAGATTCACGTGATTTAGTAGACTAATCTATAATCTCTATAAAGTTCACCCCTACTAACATGCATGTAGTGTTTGTAAGCTGAATTCTAATTCAGCCACATCATCCAAATCATTTTTATTTATCAGATTCCAAATTGATGGTCAGCGATTCCTTCTAAAGAGCTTCTACATGAGCCCATAGGTGTTCACGTCGTCAAACCAATTAATCTATCTAACCTTTGTATCCTCCTAGCTTCCAATGAAGCTCTGCATCCGATAAGAGCGTCTTCAATATGCACTATAAAACGCAGCACACTAAAATTGTTTTACAGTTCTCATGTAGTAGGTTTAGCGCGCACGGCATGTTGTCGCTTGCAAACACCAAAACAAACTAGCCAATATCAAGATAAACTGGTGACCAAATATACACAACACATCAAATTTAAGATCATAAACCAACATGGCATAGTTCATATCCATGGCATAGTTTAAAAGAAAAGGATAATCTGACACAACCAAGTTTAACACAAATAAAGTTCACACGAACACATCAACAGCATCATATTTGTCACCACCATCTCCATATTGCGCTTCATCTTCATTGGAAACTTGGACAATGTTGACATGAACCGTGGAATCTCCATAGCCATCACTCATAGGAGGCTTGGGAGCATTCATGGAGGCCATGAATCCACCTGGCGGTGCTCCCATGGCACTCATGCCTCCATAGCCACCCAATAATGCACTCATCTGACCCATGCCTCCATAGTCACCCGTAGGTGCACTCATACCACTCATGCCGCCATAGCCTCCTGGAGTTGGTCCCATGCCTCCAAAGACACCCAAATGAGTTCACATGCCTCCATAGCCACCCATGACTCCATAGCCTCCGGAGGTGCGCACATGCCCCCAAAGCCACCCATAGGTGCCCCCATTCCTCCTTTCATGTAGTTTTTCATCATTATTTTTTGAGCCAACACTTGATCATGGCAAAGTTTTATGTATTTCTTTTGCCTTTCAACAAGGTTGGAGGTGTCCATGAAGAAGAGATGTTTCTCTTGTTACGCGAGGCATTTATTCTCTTCCATGGCTACCTTCTTCTCCTCCAATACCACCTTCCTCTCCAATGCCGCGACCTTCATGATGGAGAATGAAAAGTCGATGGAACTCCTTGTACTATTGTTTTCTTGTTTCACGAGTTCATGGGGAGTTTAACCAACACACTTTTCTCGACCTTAGAAATACCTAAAGGAGATTGAGATCCTTAACAAGCATGTGGTCAATGATGCTCATATGATCTTCCCGCCTAAGTTTGTTCCTTCAAGCGATATGCGTAAGGAAACACACGGGTTTGGGGAGACTTGCGCACATCCCAAGGGGGTGGTGTCGATCAGTATATATATGAATATAAGTGGATTTACAGGAGTCAGGTACAAATACAACTTCTACCTAACCATACCATACACGATAATACACATATTATGTTCGCCTCCCTCAATTTCAATTATGGAAAACATGTTGAGATTGCGCTTGCACTCTTGAAATAATGGAAACGGCGGCGTTTGGTGAATATGTCAGCCGGTTGATCCTTAGAGGACACAAATCGAACTTGCAAGAATTTCTAAGCAACCCGTTCACCTATAAAGTGAAAATCAACCTCAATGTGCTTCGTTCTTGCATGAAAAACTAGATTGGTGAAATACAAGTGGCATCAATATTATCACCTGATATAACCGGTGGAGAATCTTACCGAACTCCAAGTTCCTTGAACAAGGCTTCTACCCATATAAATTTAATAGTGGCATTAGTGGCTGCTTTATACTCAGACTCAGTGCTAGAGCGAGGCACAATAGCGTGTTTCCGAGCACTCCAAGCGACCAAGTTACTACCATGAAAGAGAGCATATCCCCCTATCGATCGCCTATCTCCAACATCACCAGCATAGTCAGCATATGAATAAACTAAGACGGAGTTGAAAGACGAAGGCCGCAGAAGAAGACTATGATCAAGAGTACCATGAATGAACCGAAGGATCCTCTTGACCGCTGACCAATTGTCCTCAGTATGTGAATGAAGAATATGACATGCAAGGTTAATAGCAAATGACAAGTCAGGTCGTGTAAGCATGAGTTGATACAAATACAAATACTACTTAATCATATTATACACAACAATACACATATTATGTCAATATGTACAATCCCCGTTTGCCGATCCAGGCTATGGACCACCTTGCTGATAACAAGAACTAGTGTACGATTTACGCTGCAATGACAAACCTGATAGGAGGACATGGTTTCACAAGCATTACTTTTAGTGCTACTACTTTGCTACCGCTTTGTTGTGTGATGGTGCCGATGAACTTTTGAAGGAGAACTTGCGGTGTTGAGATGTTCCCTCAATTAGCTAGGACTTGATGAAAAATGATGATCAAGTATGCAATATTCTTGAAGGTGGTATATATTAACCTCTCCAATGATAAACCATTGATACATCACGAATTGTTCTTGGTTAACTCGTGGTGCATCAGTAACAAGGTTAAATATCAATTTCGCTGGTATTGCCTAATAGAACGTACTTACGATGATGAATTGTTTATTACTATGTATTGTATTGGTTCGAGTGTTGGGTAACCTCACCACTCCAATATACGAGGTTACCAGATTAGTTTTGCTGCAGACAACGAAACACCAGGGGCGCGTGCTGAGTAGGTCATGCAACCAACTAAACACTGAGGTCACGTCTCTATCCTCATGCAAAATAATCTTATGCATGCAACTAAACGTACTACACAACGTGGCATAAAGCCTATTTTCGTCTGCCATGTCCTCCAGACACTGCTCAAGGGAGATGAAAACTAGTTGCAGTCTACCAAACACGGCCAAATAATATCACCCGTGGGGATAATCGCACATTCGAGGAGTGTGTCGTGATGAAACATAGTATGTATGCCTTCGATCCAGAGTTAAATGACTCAAATTTGTCCAATGCACATATTTAGATACATGCAACGAGTCAGTCAATTCAAGACAAAGAGAGTACTAAAGTGGTAATGCATCACATTGCAATAGGCAATATTTCAGACTTTAGCAACAACTTATGGCCATCTACATACAAACGCGCACGCGACCATTCAGGCTCGTAATGATGTGTTTTAGTATATGAATACATACAAATTTAGACGAATCTATGACATCTTATTCAGACAAAGAGAGTAATCCAACATTTTCAACCTAATTTGCATATCCTACTGATGGTAAAAAAAATTACCATGATACTCCCTCCGTTTCAAAATATAAGATGTTTTAGGTTTGTGAAGAAAATAAATCTAGACTTCTTTTAGTGTGTAGATTCATCCAAAAGTTAAGTGAACCTACATACTAAAACAAGTCTAGATTTATTTTCTTCACAAACCTAAAACATCTTATATTTTAAAATAGAAAGAGTATATGCTATTAAGACATCAAGAGTGTTAAGAAAACGAGGAGTAGGCGGACAGGTCGGGATGTCCAGGGCGGACGTCCGCCTGCATGGCTATTGAGATAAGAAGCGATAAAAGATGCTTAGGTGCTCTAATTCTCTTCAAGGAGAGGTTTGGTTCCATCAGTGCCGGCCCACTTCTCCACACGGCTTGAAGTTAGCGCAGCCTGCAGTTATGTACAATGAGATTGGCAAGGTGAAGTTTCAATATTTTCCATAAAAATAACAGGAAAACTTAGATAAAATATATCTGGACCATATAAACAAAGAAAAAGTCTTGAATCATATGATAGATGGCTACTCAAAATAGGAAATGTTCTACTCCGTATGACATATGTTCATATATTCAGAATTGCCAAATTGACAACTACTCCTTCCCGTTTAGAAATATATGACATTTTAATTTTGTGAAATGAATGTGTCTAAACAACTTTAGTGTATAGATTCATTCCAAACCTCTACGAACCTATATATTAAAAGACATCTAGATACATTCGATTCATAAAACTAAAACGTTTTATATTTCTGACGGAGGGAGTAGATATTATAAGGATGAGCTAACATTCTACAATTAATTCTTTCTCTAATTCTTGTAAAGTTGGGTTCATCAGGTTTTGACAAGAAAGCATGGTAAAAGCTGGAAGGGCGATGTGATTTTATACCTCCGCATTCCAATCTGTTCTCCACACTATGACGAGTAAAATCAGTGTCTGAAGGGCAACCCCGCAAAGCATGCCAGCCCAGATCCCCTGAGATCAGAATCGACGTCAAAAAATTGTTCATACCCAATAATCTCAAATACATAGCGCGGATTCTTGAATTACCCCAACTCCATAGTTGAACTTGTAGCCCAAAAGGTAGCCCAAGGGCAATCCAAAAACGTAGTAGCAGCCCAGGTTGATGTATGCAACAAGGCCTTGCCATCCTCCTCCAATAGCAACCCCTGGAGCATCAGCAAGATCAATGTCATCAACTCACCAGATACGAGGTTGAGGTGACATATGATGTCAGAGCAAGAAGCATATACCTGAAAGCACAGGCTGCACGCTGTTGAGCACCATGGTCAAGCCAAGCAATCCTGCAATCCTGGAGACGGCGTGCTGGAGCTCCAAATCGCTAGTGTAGATGACGGCGAAGTTATCCCTGAAGATCAACACGAAGGCCATGCAAAGCAGACCGATGAGCAGCGACTCGGCGACGACGACGATTACGGCGTGCATGGCTGCCCTTGGACGGCCAGAGCCCAGCTCATTGGAGACTCGAACGCTGAAAGCGTATCCGGTAAGATGAAACAAGACATCAGAAACTACAATTTGACATTTGTGCAAACGGTGGGTTGGTTCAGTTCAGTCGTTCAGAATCTCCTGAACAAAACAAGAAGCAACAGTTCATAGTTAAGCTTTTAGTTAAACTGACCTGATAGCAGCATTGAGGCCAATGAAGAGCATACCCTCCCATCCGTTTATGTTCATGCTGAAAAAACACATGATAGTTAGTTCTGTAGCATTATAGTACAAATATTCAGTTAGTTCAGAATGTTGGAAAGAGAGAGTTCAGCATGTTGTCAGGTTCTAGTTTGGCAGAGTATTGTTGTCCGGTTGTGTAACAAGTACCAGATGCCAAGGGAGTCGACGGCAATCTGCGCATCCTCGAGATCGCCTGTGAGGACAGTGATCATGCCGAGGTACCAAATCTCGAGGCAGAGCATGACGGCAGACTCGAGCGAGAGCCTGACGAACGCCCACATGTTGTTGAAGGCCGCCATGGACCATCCCCTCCAGCCGTCCTTGCACCAGCCGATGATGTAGGCCGCCTGGCCCAGCGCGATGGCCCAGAGCGAGGCGTCGTATGCGGCCGCGGCGCCCGGGGATCCCCATCCAAGGACGGTGACGAGGAGGTAGGTGAGCGCGACGTGGAAGCACAGGCCGGCGACGCCGATCCAGGCGAGAACGAGGACCTTGCTCTGCGCCTGGAGGAACTTGGCGGTGGGGAAGTTAACGGCGAAGGATAAGGCGCCGGGGAGGATGTAGAGCGCGAAGCGTGCGGCCTCGCGCGCGACGACGGGGTCCTGGCCGAGGGCGAGGAGAAGCGGCTCGGCGAAGACGTAGAAGGGCACCATCAGGAGCGCGGCGCCGACTAGGACGATCCAGGACCGCTGCAGGTAGACGCCGAGCATGGCGACCTGGCCGGCGCCGAACGCCTGGCCGCAGAGCGTTTCCAGCGCGCTCCCCATGCCGAGCTGCACATTTGATTAGCGTGCGTGCGTGCGTCTTTCAGTTTTGCGAGTAGCTAGCGGTGGGTGAGCTTAATTATGAGAGTGGGTTTGTGACGTACCAGGAATCCGAGGGAAAAGGTGGAGAAGACGGAGAGGCCGATGGATGCGGCGGCGAGGGGAAGGTTGCCGAGGTGGCCGACGAAGATGGTGGTGACGGAGCTGACGGCGTACGAGCTGAGCGTGGCGATGGCGATGGGCGTGCCGATGCCCCAGAGGCGCTTGGACTCCTCCCACACCATCCGCGCGGCCTCCCCCGTGGTGGTCACCGCCGGCGCGTCGCCGTCGACGGACCCCATCGCCGGCTCCCTCGCTCGTGCCGGACGGCTTGCAACGGCAACGTGGCCTGAGCACGTCCTCTGCTTCCAAGTTATATGGCCTGCCTCGGCCCTCGGTTATCTATGGAGTCGAGGCTCCAAAGGAGTAAAAGAGCGAGCGGGTAGGTAGCAGCTACCCGCGCGATTGGTCCGTGCGATTATTACTGGCACCGATTGGGCCAGCAGAGTACTAGCTCACAGAGAAGATTACGACGGCTCAGGCGGTTCGTTGCTGTACGTCTGCTTTTCATCCTTCCAGATCCAAGAGAATGCGTTCTTTGATATTCGTTCCGAATTGATCAACTAGGGCGCTCGCATCTCTTCTTTCTCGTTCGGGACCAAACGACCAGCTGGACGCTCCCTATGCGCTTGATCATTATTCTGAACTACAGCGCACACATATTGATCAGAATTAGCACCTATTCATTCTGAACCAATTATCTTCCGGCGATCACGATTACCATATCAATCGAATATATTATTGTGTTGGCATATTCATTGTGTCTCTGAATTCTGATCCTCTGATCGCACAAAATATCTCGCTATTGGTTGAACATGATTTTAACTAGTAGTATGGTTCACAAAATGAAACGGTATCATCCATTAAGATAATATCTCTATGCATAACGCCAATTTCTGGATCGGTTCATTGGCATACATAGCATCGATAGACATTAAAAAATTAACAGTGTATCATTATTACATCGATATGATCCAGAATATTGAATTTATTACAAAGTTGCTAAGCACAACGCTTGCTCAAATAGTCCAAATAGTAATAGAATAACATAAATAAATAGCTCCAATCTTCCATAAGCCCATAGGCGAACAAGGTGTTGAGTGGGTGGAAGGGGGGGGGGGGTCGCAAACTATAAAAATTACTTAGAGCAATCGGAAGAATAACCTGCAACATAAAAGGTTGCAACCAACTAGTGGTCAATATTTTAAATATATTGGCAAGTGAAGCTATGAGAGAACAATAAGTCTAACACTACATGTATATCTGGCTTGTGGGGTTTCAAGCTAAGTTGCAGCAGCAAAATAAGTCTATCCTATCATTTGTAAATTATTTAGTCACTATCAAACAACCCAATTAAGTTCAACCACATGTTTTAGCAATTAGAAAATCAGAATCCTTTCAAAAAGTAAATTAGAAAATCAGAATGAATGAGAACACGTCATAGCCTCTATAATTCAGCAACTCAATCGTACATTACCGGAAACACGGCTAAGCACTTAGATTTACACCTACAGGGGTTGTATATTTTACTCATACGACCTGGTCGACCAGCTCTTACCATGACACGCATTGTGAGTTATGATAGGGAGAAGACCAAAAAGAGACAATTCGGGAAATAGTTTCCCAAGCCCATCCACGCACCGAACTAACCTACCACAATTCACTATATCTCTGGATACAAAGAGCTCGGTTCACCATGACTTATTAAATCCATCCAGCCACCCATAACTCACCGGCATATGGTTGCATATGTAAGCTACCAAACAAAGACACTAATCATTTCTCTAAAACATGGGTGGCCATCCCGAGTGAGATACACGGTAAAACCATAGACACGGGCCCAGTAACCACGAACCTAGCAACTACCAATTCCACCCAGAGAGTTTGTTAATTAAGTTGTTTTTAATTTTCTAGCAAACACATCCTTTCAAAACAATACTTTATCATGGTGCATCCCACCCTCGTCTAAGTAAGAATAACTAAACATATCTAACATATGGTGGTTCACCTAACAAGCAATAATACGATAATAGTGGGACATAGCATAGCAATAATAGTCCTACACATGTAACTAAAAAAACTAAGCTACAATGCATAGATAAAATAAATAGGACATTTATGTAGCACCACTTGCCTTGATAGTTGTTGAAGTCAAACACATAGTCTTGACAATCATAGGGGTTGCACTCCTCACAATTTACACAAAATGATACAACACATAAATAATATCACATAGAGATCAAGCAAAATACATGCATGACAAGTTAAATAAAGTTTCAGTAGAACTTTTATAATCTCTAATCATTATACTTACTGATGGCATGCATGGAAAACTTTTAATGCATCAAAACCAAATTATGCAAATTAAGGATTTAGTTAATAGGCTTTTATCCAAAATATTAAGCCTCTATTGTAAATAGTGTTGTTAAATCTGGACAAAAATACTACTGAATAGATATTCCAATTTAGAGCCAGGGGAAAAAGGATTCACGTCAAAAGGACTTATAGATGAGTTTATAGAATTAAAATGACCCATATTAGTTGACTCAAATTTGTCTAGATTTGGATGAATCTAGACATTATTTAGTATATAGGTTCATCTAATTTTTGCCAAATCCAAGTCAAGTAATATGGGTCGGAGGGAGTACTACCAAATGCATTTTAATATACTTAAAATTGTCTATGCTATAAACCTGTAATTTTATTGCAGAAACAGATCTTACTCATTTTTGTGATTCGAACGACATATTATTTGTATTTTTATAAATAGTGGTTATTTTCCTATGAATTTAATACTCCGAAAGGGGTATTAACCCATTTAAATAAATACGACAAATACTTACAATACATGTCTGAACCAATTACATACTAATAATCTACATAAAAATTATCTTTCTAAGGGTATATTATTTGCATTTTTTGAATACGTAGATAATTTACTAGGAATTTTTGAAGTCGTAACTATTTTCTGCAATTTTAATAGATCAAAATAGCATTCAAAACGTAGTCAACGCTGACGCAGGCGGTGACTGACTGGCCTGCCATGTGGCATGTTGGTACTGTCCGGTACCGGTTCACTGCCGATCTTATCCATGCCGCCCATCGGTGATCCGACAACGGGGGAAACAAAGCTTCCCGGCTCACGTCTATATGATGGCGACGGGTGGCTCAGTCAGCGGCGCCGACGATGATCCTGTGGTCCTCAGCGGCGACGGGGTAGTCCACGAGATGCCGTAGCGTGCGGTGGTCTCAGAGGTGGTGACGACGCGGGCAGAGGTTCCCTCGAGCGACGTCGGCAGATAGCTAGGGCGACACGGTGGCGGGGGTGCTCTGGCGGCGTGTTGTGGCGGCTCTGGTGGCCTGCATGGGAGGGGAAGGGGTCAGGGCAGCGCGGTGCATCAAGGGAAGGCGGTCAGGAGTGAAAATAGGTGGCGAGGAAGGTCGGGTCATCGAGCTCGTGCTCGTACCGAGCTTCAGACGGCGGCGGCGGTGGAGACTGTAGGGGTTCGTAGCATGGAAAACAAAAAATTTCTATCGCATACAAACAAACAGGCCAAGATCTATCTACTAGATTGTAGCAACGAGTCGATGGAATAACTTACCCTCGAAGATTCCAAAGTGTTTAACGAGAGCGGATTCTCGTGGGTGATGTAGTCGTACTCTTTCCGATCTCAAGATCGTGTAGACGATCCTTCCGGCGCCACGTTCCGGCAGCGCTCCCGCAGTCGGTCACACGTTCGGTACTCGACGAAGACCTTCCTCTCCCTTGTTCCAGCAGGCAGCGGAGGTTGTAGCACTCTCCTCGCGATTCCGGCAGCACAACGGCGTGGTACCGGAAGTAGAGGGGAAATCCCGCAGGGCTTCGCCTTAAGCCGGTGCGAGTATGGTGGAGCTTATGAGAGAGGCTATTAGTGGTCTAGTAATTAGACACACCAATTAGAAGGCTCTAAACCAATTAGAAGGCTCTAAACCGCTGGCTAAAGCAATTAGAAGCTCTAAACCAAAATGGCTCTAAACCGGAGATTTAGAGGTGGAAATTTGTGTGTCTAGGAGGGGAGCCCTGCCCCTCCTTTTATAGGTGGGGAGGCGCGGCCAGGGGAGGGGAGTCCCTCCCCAAGTCGGCCTTGGGTGGTGCGCCGGCTTGGGGAGGAGACTCCTCCCTCAAGTCGGTTCCCAACTCCTCTTTCTTGTTTCCCACAGTTTCTTGTTTTAGCCGTTTGACTTTCAAACTGGACATTTGACTTTTCTGTTTTAGGATTCAATTTAATCCTTTATTTGGGACAGCAAGAACACTTAGTACATGATGCAATCATTCCAATATGTAATGACACATTTATGTACCCCTCCCCCCCCCCCCCCGGAGTGCCGGACAATCCGGAACCTTCTAGAACATTCCCGATGAAAACACCGGAATCATTCCCGAACTCCGAAACGGGACTTTCCTTATATGAATCTTATTCTCCGGACCATTCCGGATCACCTCGTGATATCCCGAATCCCATCCGAGACTCCGAACAACATTCGGTCTCTTTCTCATAATACCATAACTACTCAAACAACGTCGAATCCTTAAGTGTGTCTCCCTACGGTTCGTGAATTATGCGGACATGATCGAGACACTTCTCCGAACAATAACCAATAGAGGAATCTGGAAATTCATATGGCTCCCACATATTTCTACGATTACTTTGCGATCTAATGAACCACTTACATACGATACCAATTTCCCTTTGTCTCACGATATGTTACTTATCCGAGGTTATGATCGTCGGTATCTCTGCATACCTAGTTCAACCTCGTTACTGATAAGTACTCTTTTCTCGTTCCCGTGATATGTGATCCCTTGTGACCAAGTCACATGCTTGCAAGCCAATTGGATGACATTCCACCGAGAGGGCCCAGAGTATATCTATCCGTCATGTGGATGGACAAATCCCACTCTTGATCCATGTGTTTCAACCAATACTTTCCGAACACTTAATGCCACCTTTATAGCCACCCAGTTACGGTGTGGTGTTTGATGTCATCAAAGCATCCATCCGGTAAAGGTGATATGCATGATCTCATGGTCGAAGGAATTAGGTTACTATGTATCAGAAAGCATATAGCAATTGAACTATTGAAATGACTTGATCTTTATGCTACGCTTATCAATAGGAGTATGTCCACCATATCATTCTCCTAACGATATGATCTTGTTGTTGATAACATCTCAATGTTCATGATATGGAAACCACAATCATTTAATCAACCAACAAGCTAGTGAAGTATAGAGGCTATACTAGGGACTTCAATTTAAGTTTACAATTCACACAAGTATTAATGTTTCCTTGTTAATACTATTATAGCATGAATATAAACATTTATCATAAACACAAAGATATAATAATAACTATATTTATTATTGCCGCTAGGGCATATCTCCAACAGTCTCCCACTTGCACTAGAGTCATCTAATCTAGATTACATGGTAATATACCGAACACCCATGGCAGTTTGGTGTTGGTCATGTTTTGCCCTCGGGAGAGGTTTAGTCAATGGATCCGCCACATTCAGATCTGTGTGTACTTTGCAAATCTTTATATCCCCATCCTGGATATGTTCTCGAATAGCGTGAAAACGCAGCTTGATATGCTTCAGCTTCTTGTGTGACCTTGGTTCTTGCGCATTGGCTATGGCGCCCATGTTATCACAGTAGATAGACATTGGGTCCAGCGCACTTGGAACCACACCCAGCTCTGTAATGAACTCTTTCATCCATATCGCTTCTTGTGAAGCCTCTGAAGCAGCCATGTATTTCGATTCAGTTGAAGATCTCGCCACAACGCTTTGCTTTGCACTCCTCCAGCTAACTGCTGCACCATTCAAAATAAATACGTATCCGGATTGTGATTTAGAATCATCTGGATCGGTGTTCCAACTAGCATCGGTGTAACCATTAACAACGAGCTGTTCATCACCTCCATAAGAAAGAACCATATCCTTAGTTCTTCTCAAGTACTTAAGGATGTTTTTGACCGCTGTCCAATGATCCACTCCTGGATCACTTTGATATCTGCTAGTTAAACTAACAGCATATGCAATGTCGGGTCTAGTACATAGCATGGCATACATTAGAGATCCTATGGCTAAGGCATAGGGAGTCTTACTCATCCTTTCTCTATCTTCTGCCGACGTCGGACTTTGAGTTTTACTCAAGGTCGTATTGGGCAACATGGGCAAGAACCCTTTCTTGCTTTCTTCCATTCCAAACTTCTTTAGAACTTTGTCCAAATATGTACTCTGTGACAATGATATTTGGCGTTTCGATCTATCTCTATAAATCTTTATGCCTAATATGTAAGCTGCTTCGCCAAGATCCTTCATTAAAAAACTATTATTCAAATATTCCTTGACACTATTAAGAAGGTCTACATCATTCCCAATCAACAATATGTCATCCACATACAGTATTAAGAATGCTACAGAGCTCCCACTCACTTTCTTGTAAATTCAAGATTCTCCATAAGTTTGTATAAAACCAAAACTTTTGATTACCTTATCAAAACGTTGATTCCAACTTCGGGATGCCTGCTTCAATCCATAGATGGACCGTTGAAGTTTGCATACCTTGTTAGCATCTTTAGGATCGACAAAACCTTTGGGTTGCATCATATACAACTCTTCATCAATGTCTCCATTGAGGAATGCTGTTTTGACATCCATCTGCCATATCTCATAATCATAATATGCAGCGATTGCTAACATAATCCTCACAGACTTTAGCTTCGCTACCGGTGAGAAAGTCTCATCGTAGTCAACTCCTTGAATTTGTCGAAACCCTTTTGCGACAAGTCGAGCTTTATAGACAGTAACATTACCATCAGCATCTGTTTTCTTCTTGAAAATCCATTTGTTCTCGACAGCCTTCCGGCCATCCGGTAAGTCCACCAAAGTCCATACTTGGTTTTCGTACATGGATCCAATCTCGGATTTCATGGCTTCTTGCCATTTATTGGAATCTGGGCTCATCATCGCTTCCTCATATGTCTCGGGGTCATCGGTGTTGTCCACCACCATGACATTCATAACGGAATCATACCAATCTGGAGTGGTACGAGTTCTCGTTGACCTCCGAGGCTCTGTAGTAACTTCAATCGAAGTTTCATGATCACCATCATTAGCTTCCTCTCTTATTGGTGCAGGCACCACAGGAACTTCTTCCGGTGCTGCGCTACTCGCAATTTCGAGAGAAGGTTCGACAACCTCGTCGAGTTCTACTTTCCTTCCAGTCACTTCTTTCGAGAGAAATTCCTTCTCTAGAAAGGATCCATTCTTGGCAACGAAGATTTTGCCTTCGGATCTATGATAGAAGGTATACCCAATAGTTTCCTTCGGGTATCCTATGAAGACGCATTTTTCCGCTTTGGGTTCAAGCTTGTCCGGCTGTAACTTCTTTACATAGGCTTCGCATCCCCAAACTTTAAGGAACGACAATTTAGGTTTCTTCCCAAACCATAATTCATACGGTGTCGTTTCAACGGATTTAGACGGTGCCCTATTTAAAGTGAATGCGGCTGTTTCTAATGCATAACCCCAAAATGATAGCGGTAAATCTGTAAGTGACATCATAGAACGAACCATATCTAAGAGAGTTCGATTACGACGTTCAGACACACCATTACGCTGTGGTGTTCCCGGCGGTGTCAATTGTGAAAGTATTCCGCACTTCTTTAAATGCTCGCCAAACTCGTAACTTAGATATTCACCTCCACGATCAGAACGTAGAAATTTAATCTTCTTGTTACGTTGATTCTCTACCTCACTTTGAAACTCCTTAAACTTCTCGAAAGTTTCGGACTTATGTTTCATGAAATAGATATACCCATATCTACTCAAGTCATCCGTGAAGGTAAGAACATAATGATAACCACCGCGCGATGCTACACTCATTGGACCACACACATCGGTATGTATGATTTCCAATAAGTCCGTAGCTCGCTCCATCATACCAGAAAATGGAGTCTTAGTCATTTTACCCATCAGACATGCTTCGCATCTTTCAAGTGATTCAAAATCAAGTGATTCAAGAAGTCCATCGGAATGGAATTTCTTCATACGTTTCACTCCGATGTGACCAAGACGACAGTGCCACATATAGGTCGAATTATCGCTTGATTTCAAACGTTTAGCTTCAATATTGTTGATATGTGTATTTCCACTATCGAGATTCAATAAGAATAGACCATCTATCAAAGGTGCATGTGCGTAAAACATATTACTCATATAAATCGAACAACCATTATTCTCTGACTTAAACAAGTAACCGTCTCGCAATAAACAAGATCCTGATATAATGTTCATGCTTAACGCAGGCACCAAATAACAATTATTTAAGTATAAAACTAATCCCGATGGTAGATGAAGAGGTAGCGTGCCGACCGCGATCACATCAACCTTTGATCCGTTTCCCACGTGCATCGTCACCTCGTTCTTCGCTAGCTTCCGTTTATTCTGCAGCACCTGTTTCGAGTTACAAATATGAGCAACCGAACCAGTATCAAATACCCAGGCACTACTACGAATACTAGTGAGATACACATCAATAACATGTATATCAGATATACCTTTCTTCTTGATGTTGCCGTTCTTCAAATCCGCCAAGTACTTTGGGCAATTCCGCTTCCAGTGACCTACTCCCTTGCAGTAAAAGCACTCAGTTTTAGGCTTTGGTCCAGCCTCGGTTTTCTTCGTCGGCGTGGTAACTTTCTTACCACCCTTCTTGAAGTGTCCCTTTTGCTTAGACTTGCCCTTCTTGAATTTGGTGGTCTTATTGACCATCAACACTTGGTGCTCTTTCTTGATCTCCACTTCTGCAGATTTTAACATAGCAAATAGTTCTGGCAACTCTTTGTTCATGTTCTGCATGTTGTAGTTCATCACAAAGTTCCTGTAACTTGGTGGCAATGACTGGAGGACGCGGTAAACCCCCAAAGCATTAGGAATCACTATACCCAAGCTTTGAAGTTTGTTTGCGTGCCCAGACATTTTAAGCACATGCTCACTGACGGAGCTGCCCTCTTCCATCTTGCAGTTAAAGAACTTTTCAGAAGCTTCATAACTTTCAATTGCCGCATGAGTCTCAAAAATCAATTTGAGATCCTCGACAATATCATATGGGTCTGACTCTTCAAACCTTTTCTGAAGCTCCGATCCTAAACCATACAAGATAGCACACTGAACTATGGAGTACTGATTCTTCCGAGCGAGGTAAACATTCTTTACTTCATCGGGAGCATCAGCTGCAGGTGGGTCACCCAGCGGTGCATCCAGCACATAGGTCAAATTACCAGCTGTGAGGACAATCCTCAAATTGCGGAACCAATCCGCGAAGTTGCTTCCATTGTTTTTCAACTTTTCTTTCTCTAGGAACGCATTAAAATTGATGGTAGGGGCTGCCATTGATCTACAACATATTTGCAATAGTTTAGACTAAGTTTATGACAAATTGAGTTCAAATTAATAATGAAATTAAACTAGGTGAACTCCCACTCAAAACAATATCCCTCACATTGTTTTAGTGATCACACGAACCAAATCCACCATATCAACACCGATCATCACGAGAGTTGACATAGTTTCAATGGCGAACAATCGACATGTTCACCATATCTACTATATGATTCATGCTTTACCTTTCGGTGATCCGTGTTCCGAGACCATGTCTGTACATGCTAGGCTCGTCAAGATCAAACCTTAGTTTCCGCATGAGCAAATCTGGCTTGCTCGCGTTGTATACACTTGCAGAATCTAACACACCCGATCATCACGTGGTGCTTCGAAACAACAAGCTTTAGCAACGGTGCTAACTAAGGGTGAACACTTTATGACTTGAAATTTATGTGCATGAGGGATCATCTTATAATGCTACCGTCGTCTACTAAGCAATACAAGATGCATAAAGGATTAACATCACATGCAATTCAATATATATGTGATATGATATGGCCTTTCTTCTTTGTGCTTCCGATCTCCATCTTCAAGCACGAACATGATCTCCATCATCACCGGCATTGCATCAAGGTCAATGACGCTTCTCCATGGTTGTCGTCCACCGGCTTCAACTATTACAACTACTTTGAATAGACACGCGGGTCTTAACATAAATTAAAGACAACCATATGGCTCCTGCCGGTTGCCAACTTACAATAAGGAACATTGCATACATCAAATATAATCACAATCATGGCCATATCACATCACTGCACACCCCCGCAAAACAAAGTTAGACGCCTCTACTTTCTTTGCATATTTTACGTGGTTTGGGGCTTTCAATAAGTGTCGTTCTAACTTACGAACAAGAACCACAACATTGACACTAGCATTGTTGATCACCCATTGTAAATTGAATCTTAACTATGCTAGGAGAAACAGGCACCCGCAAAGCCACTTATGCAATACAAGTTGCATGTCAAGCGTGGAGCAAGTCTCATGAACGATGTCATGTAAGGTTAGCCCGGGCCGCTTCATCACAACATACCGCAAGATGCAAAGTACACAAGAAGTAATCGACAATAAAAGCATCAACGCCCACAATGACCATTGTGTTCTACTCGTGCAACAGATCTACATATAGACACGGCTCTGATACCACTGTAGGGGTTCGTAGCATGGAAAACAAAAATTTTCTATCGCATACAAACAAACAAGCCAAGATCTATCTACTAGATTGTAGCAACGAGTCGATGGAATAACTTACCCTCGAAGATTCCAAAGTGTTTAACGAGAGCGGATTCTTGTGGGTGATGTAGTCGTACTCTTTCCGATCTCAAGATCGTGTAGACGATCCTTCCGGCGCCACGTTCCGGCAGCGCTCCCGCAGTCGGTCACACGTTCGGTACTCGACGAAGACCTTCCTCTCCCTTGTTCCAGCAGGCAGCGGAGGTTGTAGCACTCTCCTCGTGATTCCGGCAGCACAACGGCGTGGTACCGAAAGTAGAGGGGAAATCCCGCAGGGCTTCGCCTTAAGCCGGTGCGAGTATGGTGGAGCTTATGAGAGAGGATATTAGAGGTCTAGTAATTAGACACACCAATTAGAAGGCTCTAAACCGCTGGCTAAAGCAATTAGAAGCTCTAAACCAAAACGGCTCTAAACCGGAGATTTAGAGGTGGAAACTTGTGTGTCTAGGAGGGGAGCCCTGCCCCTCCTTTTATAGGTGGGGAGGCGCGGCCAGGGGAGGGGAGTCCCTCCCCAAGTCGGCCTTGGGTGGTGCGCCGGCTTGGGGAGGAGACTCCTCCCTCAAGTCGGTTCCCAACTCCTCTTTCTTGTTTCCCACAGTTTCTTGTTTTAGCCGTTTGACTTTCAAACTGGACATTTGACTTTTCTGTTTTAGGATTCAATTTAATCCTTTATTTGGGACAGCAAGAACACTTAGTACATGATGCAATCATTCCAATATGTAATGACACATTCATGTACCCCTCCCCCCCCCCCCCGGAGTGCCGGACAATCCGGAACCTTCTAGAACATTCCCGATGAAAACACCGGAATCATTCCCGAACTCCGAAACGGGACTTTCCTTATATGAATCTTATTCTCCGGACCATTCCGGATCACCTCGTGATATCCCGGATCCCATCCGAGACTCCGAACAACATTCGGTCTCTTTCTCATAATACCATAACTACTCAAACAACGTCGAATCCTTAAGTGTGTCTCCCTACGGTTCGTGAATTATGCGGACATGATCGAGACACTTCTCCGAACAATAACCAATAGAGGAATCTGGAAATTCATATGGCTCCCACATATTTCTACGATTACTTTGCGATCGAATGAACCACTTACACACGATACTAATTTCCCTTTGTCTCACGATATGTTACTTATCCGAGGTTATGATCGTCGGTATCTCTGCATACCTAGTTCAACCTCGTTACTGATAAGTACTCTTTTCTCGTTCCCGTGATATGTGATCCCTTGTGACCAAGTCACATGCTTGCAAGCCAATTGGATGACATTCCACCGAGAGGGCCCAGAGTATATCTATCCGTCATGTGGATGGACAAATCCCACTCTTGATCCATGTGTTTCAACCAATACTTTCCGAACACTTAATGCCACCTTTATAGCCACCCAGTTACGGTGTGGTGTTTGATGTCATCAAAGCATCCATCCGGTAAAGGTGATATGCATGATCTCATGGTCGAAGGAATTAGGTTACTATGTATCAGAAAGCATATAGCAATTGAACTATTGAAATGACTTGATCTTTATGCTACGCTTATCAATAGGAGTATGTCCACCATATCATTCTCCTAACGATATGATCTTGTTGTTGATAATCTCAATGTTCATGATATGGAAACCATAATCATTTAATCAACCAACAAGCTAGTGAAGTATAGAGGCTATACTAGGGACTTCAATTTAAGTTTACAATTCACACAAGTATTAATGTTTCCTTGTTAATACTATTATAGCATGAATATAAACATTTATCATAAACACAAAGATATAATAATAACTATATTTATTATTGCCTCTAGGGCATATCTCCAACAGAGACCTCCGACGACAAATTCGGGCAGCCTAACGGTGCCAAAATTTTAGGGTTTCTGAGGGCTTTAGAAGAGGAGGAGGCGGGGCTTATGTAGGGAAGAGGATTAGAGAGAGGGGCGCTCGGGTTTGAGCGGAATTTGGCGAAATTCGTGGTGATCATTTGTGTCCGGGTCGGGGACAAATGGAGGAAGGAGATGACTGGAAGGGCCCGCCTGCCATGTGGAAAAAAGAAAGGAGAAAGAAAAAGGGGAAATAGGAAGAGGTGTGCGCGGGCTTGCTGGGCTGCTTGCCGAGTTGGTAGCGCGTTGCGCTACCGAGTGCTGGCTGGACACCGGGTGGGTCTGCTGGGCCGACTGCAGGCTCACCTTGTCGGTGGCATGTGCGGTTTTCTTTTTCTTTTTTTTCTTCTCTGAACTAACTATTAACTGAAAACTGTATGTATGTCTAATTTTTTTGAACTGCAATAGTTTGAAAACTAAAAGGAACATAACTTTTGATCCACAACTCCGAATTGAGTGAAATAAATTTCTACAGTTTTGTAATTGAATAATCTATGTACCTATGCATCCACGATGGTCATATACAATCATCCAAGCAGATGCAAGGTAAAACCATACCTACTCATGTATATATGATGATCAAGCAATAGTGTGTTATTTTGGCAAAAAGTCTTTAAAACTGAAATTTTGCAATGATGATCAATGATGCAATGCCATGTATGATATGCAGTACCAATTCTAATAATTTCAATGCCATGTATGTTGTGCAGGCACATAATTCTATTCATGTAGATCTTGGCTAACTTAGCACTGGCATAAGGGTCTTCATAGGTATAAAGTGGGATATCTTGGTCAAGTGATCCACCACTACCCAAATAGAGTCATAGCCCGACCTCGTCCTGGGCAATACTGTGATAAAGTCCATTTCCACTTTATCCCACTTCCAATCAGGTATCGACAACGGCTGTAGCAATCCTATTGGATTCTGATGCTCAGTCTTCACTCTACTACAGACGTCACATAAATCAATATATTTTGCAATCTCCCTCTTCATATTAACCCACCAATTTTTTCCTTCAAATCCATATACATCTTCGTGTTATTTGGATGTATAGAATATGGCGAGTCATGAGCTTCCTGGAGTATCAACTTCCTAATTTCCGGATCCCTGGGCACACATAAACAATCCTTGAACCACAATGTTCCTTGGTCATCCTCACGAAATCCTTCTGCCTTACCCTTGGGTATGTTTCCTCTTACTTCTTCCAAGTCGTTGTCCTTTTTTGAGCTTCTCTAATCATATCCAAAAGTGTTGGATTGACTTCCACTATTGCAATATCCCTCAGATACTACCTCCAACCTGAGGTCCTTAAATTGTTCACACAAATCCTTAGGTAATTTCCCCACGGTCAGACCATTAGCATAAACCTTGCGACTTAGCGCATCCGCTACCACATTGGCCTTTCCTGGATGATATTGCAGGCTCATATCATAATCCTTTATGAGTTCCAACCATATCCTTTGCCTCATGATCAGCTCCTTTTGTGTGAATATGTATTTCAAACTCTTGTGATCCGTGAACACATCGCAATGCTTTCCCATCAGATAATGTCTCCACACCTTAAGTGCATGCAGAACTGACGCTAATTCCAAGTCATACATGGGATAATTCCTCTCATGGTGTTTAAGTTGGCATGAGGCATAGGATACCACTCTTCCATCATGCATCAATACACTTCCTAGTCCTTGACAAGATGCATCAAAATACCACTTGGAAATCCTTATGAATATCAGGCAAACACAATACATGCGTGATCACTAGGGGTCGCTTCAGTTCCTAGTAGCTTCGCACTCCTCGGTCCATTCAAACTTCTTCTCCTTCTTTAGTAGCTCAGTCATTGGCTTCACAATCTTGGAGAAATTCTCTATGAACCTCCTATAATATCCAACAAGTCCTAGAAAACTCCGAATATCTCCCACATTCTTGGGTGGCTCACATTCTGTAACCGACGACACCTTGCTTGGATCAACCGCGACTCTTTCACTTGACACCGTATGTCCAAGAAATCCAACAGTATTCAACCAGAATTCACATTTGCTAAACTTGGCATATAACTTATGCTCCCTCAACTTTTCCATAATCAATCGCAGATGCTTCTCATGCTCAACATCATTCATGGAATATATCAATATGTCGTAAATGAATACCACCACGAATTTATCCAAGTACTCCATGAATACCTTGTCCATTATGGTCATAAAATATGTCAGAGCATTCGTTAGTCCAAAATACATAACTATATACTCATATAAACCATACCTAGTGGTGAAAGCGGTCTTTGGCATGTCTTCCTCATGGATCTTCAATTGTAAATAACCCGATCTCAGATCAATCTTGGAAAACACCTTCGCTCCTTCCAACTGATCAAATAAATCATTTATATTGGGCAAAGGGTATTTATTATTGATGGTTACTTCATTAAGCGAGCGATAGTCAACCACCAATCTCTTACTATTGTCCTTCTTCTCCACAAACATAACAGGTGCACCCCATGATGATGAACCAGGCTGAATAAATCCCTTGTCCAACCGCTCTCTATGTTGTTTCTTCAATTCCTTTAGTTCATCCACATCCATCTTGTACGGTCTCTTGGCTATAGGTCTAGTTCCCATCATCAAGTCAATAAGAAACTCCACATCTCTATCAGGTGGCATCCCTGGTAGCTCATCCGGAAACACATAAGGGTATTCCTTTACTACGGCCACATCCTCTAGGCTAACCCCTTAAGAGAATTCAACCCGGCCACTCCATTGTTGGTAGGCGACCTATACCTGATCCTTTTCCCTTCTGGGGTGGTGAGCGTAATTGCTCGTTGAGCCTAATCTATCTTGCCTTGATGCTTCAACATCCAATCCATGCCCAAAATGACATCAAAACCTTGTGATTCTAGTATGACCAGGTGCGCAGGAAAAACATAAGCACCAATCTCTAGTGTGAACCCTCGACATCCTGCACTAGCTATCATCTCTCCTCTAGGGGAACTTACTCTAATAGATCCTCTAAGTGACTTAGTAGGTAACTTATTCTTATCCACAAACGCCCTTGATATGAATGAATGCGATGCACTGGTATCGAAAAGAACAAGAGCAATATGGGTATTGATTGGAAACTTACCAACCACCAGTTATGGTTCCTCATGAATCTCTTCAACATTCACATGGTTGATTGTTGCCTTCTGGTTTGCATTTGTCTTGCTTCCTGCATCAACATTATTCTCCGAGCAGTTATTAGCATAGTGCCCCATTTTCTTGCACTTGAAGCACTCCACTTCACCAAGATCCCTTCTTCTAGAGCGGTTGTGTCCATTGTTCCTCCTAGAGTTGATGTTGTAGCTCTTGTGGCCATTATGGTGGTGGACATTTCCTCCATGGTGCTGGTTCCCATTGCCTCTGTGGTGATTGCTTCCATGACCTCCATTGTGATTGTTTCCATTACTCCAACAGTAATGTCCAAAGTTCCCAGTATGGAAGGTACGGGTCTTATGATGCGACCCTGAGTTGTGGTTGCCATTGTACTTCCTCTTGTGCCTTTCAGCTTGGCCCTGCTTTCCCTCTAGAATTCTAGCCTTATCCATCAAAGTCTGGAAATCAGGGGCATGAACAATAGAAAGATGGACTGAGAGCTCATCATTCAGACCATCAAGGAATCTCTCCCTCCTCTTGGCATTAGTGTCCACATCCTCTGGCGCATAGCGAGACAGATTAGAGAACTCCTCTATGTACTCAGACACATTGCGGTGGCTCTGGTGCAGGCTGCGGAACTCCCTTCGCTCTAGTATCATGACTCCAGTAGAGACATGGTGAGTCTTGAAACCTTATTCAAACATTTCCTAGGTGACAGTAGAAATGGGGTGGGTAATTTGGAAGGTATCCCACCAGGAAGCAGCTGATCCCTCCAACGGGTGAGCAGCAAACCTCACCTTCTCAGCTTCGGTGCATCCAATAGTCACCAGGTCCCTTTTCACCGAGCGCAGCTAGTCTAGTGCAATCATTCACTCAGGTGATGTAGAGAAATTGACTGGCCTCAACCTCAGGAAACGAGAAAGATAATCCAGATGTGGGGGCGAGTTGTTGTTGTTGTTGTTGTTGTTGCCATTGTTGTTTTTATTGTTATTATTGTTCATCTGCTGGGTCAAGGCTTGCATCAACTGGGTTTGTGCCTCCATCAATTTCTGCATGCTAGGTGACATCTCAGAGGCACATCTCGGCGGCATCTACGGTTTAGCATAGGAAAGTTTTAGACAGAACATCTAAAATAACAGCCTCCTACCCATGCATATGCTCATACAACAACAAGACAAACACAAGCAATCTCAAACAATCATCACATAAGCAAACTCTTATACAAGCATTGTTCCAGGGGTTTATCTTATCAGTACAACTACAAAATAGTTTAGAAGCATTGGAAACAACAAGCATAGCAGGACAACATAAAAGCATAAACCAGAAAACTGCTAGAACGGTATTATCCTGTTCATGATTTTTTTGCCTAACTTAAACTTGTTAGAAAATTTAGATTATTTTTGTGCGCGTAGTAAAGGTAATTACGCACCAGATCCTATTTTTTCAGATTTTTCCTAGTTACCAGTAAAATATGTAAAATAGCGCAGTACAGCAGATACAACAGAAAATTGTAACAGTAATATCACGAATTTCAACCAAAACTTTGCCATATAAGGTTTATAAACTCACACAAAAATTCCTGAAACTTTAGAGAACATAATAGTGCATCCTAAACACATTAAACTAACAGTACCAAAAGTTTATATTGATCGATGACATAATACTAACGAAAATCCCTGACAAAGACTAATTAGTGGCAATTTCTAACTACTTGATGAATAGGTTGCAGTAGGTCCATGAACTCATGCACTTGTGCTTAGGTCCACGAGCGATCCATGGTGGTGGCGTGTACACCTCTCCTAAATATTCCTCCCTCGAGTTCTCGAAGTCCACCTTCTTGGGGTCTTCTTCCACATCATCTTCAACAATGACCACTGCCTCATCTCCACCATAATCATTGTCATTGGCTCTATCATCATCGTCGTTGTCATCATCGTTGCCTCCATCGTCATCATCATCATCATTATCATCATATCCATGTCTGTTACCATCATTGTTGTCGTCATTGGGTGGATGATTCAGCTGTGCTTGTAGAGCAGCAATTTGGGCAGCCATATCCACAAATGTTCGATCTTTCTCCCCTATGGTTCCATTGAGTTGCACTATGGTCTGGTCCCTACCAATGAGAGCTTGTTCCAAGGTGTTCACGGTGGTGTATAGAGTCTCAATTTTCTACTCTTGCAATACCACAGTGACATTGGCATAATCAGATCCTTCCTTCGGCTCCATCACCTTGCGTGCTAGCTCCCAAGTTTGAATCTCCAAGTCCTCAGTGTGCCTCTGGTGGGGTGGCATGTTGTTCCTGTTGCCAGGTGTAACCACGACATTCCCGTTACCATCACGTTTTCCAAACTCACGGAAAGGGAAATTCTGTGGCAGCCGGTGTTGGTGAAGGTGGCATAGGCGCGATAGCGCCTCATGCATAGCCAAGTCCACTCCATGCTCCCAGGTAACATACCGCTTGGTGTAGTTCAGATTTTAAGGGTTTAGCATGCTAGGATCTCTAAGAATAATGGTTGTGATCTCCCATATGGAATATCCATACACATAGGTGTTCAACCTACTTCCTTTAAACTGTAACATCCCAGCATTAGAGCTCAGAAATAAGCTGAACCCAGATGTGTGCATTGCATCCATGCATAGAAAATTCGAATAATTTTCACGCTTTTGAACAAAACTTGCTAAAATGATTGAAGCTTCTCTCAACTTGATGGAATTGAGGTAGATAATCAAGTTGACTGTGATAAGTTTCAATATGACTTTGCTAAAATCTTATTTTTGGGTAACCATAATTTGATCTAAGGGTATATCAAATATAATAACAATTAAATCATAATGCATTGCTTAAATGACTAATATCTGATCCTTAAGGGATCATATCATACTATTCATCACAACAACCCATGAATACCAAGTTTAAAATGTAATAATTTACTCTTGACTTATTTATTTCTTATTCCATTATACCATGAGTAGCATGGTAATACCTAACTGAAAATCTTTAGTGAGATTGGGAAGGAAAGAAGCTAAGTCTAGTTCATTCACCATATACCTTTCTTTCCATATCAATCCTTATGGAATCCTATCTCAATATCTGTTGTTCATCAATGTTGAGTAATCAACTATTGATTCACCAACTCTTAATCTATCAATCCTGACCATACCATAGTATACATTTAAATGTCTATAAAGAAACAACTAAGAAGAGGTAAATAATAATGCTAGTTTTAGATATCATCTATAGGATGGGAGTGATTGAAGAAGAATAAATCAATGTGATAATTGATGGAGTTCAACTCACTCCTGAAATGATAGAAGAGTTATTGGATATGTAATTATATGGTAGGAAAGAAGATTACAAGGATGAATCCTGAAGATAGATACCAGTAGTAATTCTATTGGATCAAGGGGGCATAGTCCATGAATAACAGCCTTAATCCAATTAAAGATACTAAGAAGATAATTCCAATACAATTGTAAGGTTGTATTGATAAAGCCTTGATTAGCCAACTGGAAATCTAAGCTATAAATGATTAAAGGATTATAATGACCATGCCTTGCTCACCAGGATTGTATACTTATATCAAGTATAAGTGACATTGGTGGGTAGAACATGATTGAAACCCTAGTATAGGTAAGTTATCCTAGAGTAGTTATTACATGTCACATTAATATAATGTGAGGTTGGAGTATGAGTTATTAGAGTAAAGTAAATGTAGGATAGTATGATTAAATTAAAGCTAGTATACCATTGAGTTACGGAAGTAGTGTTATTCATCTTAAAGGATAGTAAGCTTTAGAGAAAGGTAGTTGGATGTATACATCTAATGGAGAAATATTAGGGATGGATGATTAAGGAAGATTATGAGTGGAGTTTGAAGGAACTACTTGTTGGATTGAAGATTATCAGTAGAAGAGTAGTTGATATAGCCAAGTCTGGATAGGTGAAGATCATGAAATGCTTTAGTGTCAAACTCATTGGATTCATCCATGAGTTTAGAAGAATAATAGGTGGATAAGAATATTTTTATGAAGTAAAGCTCATCATGTTAACCATGATGATGGATAGGAAGAAGTAGTTTATCCAGGAAAGTAATTCCTTAATTAGAAGTCCAGGATTGTGAATTATGGAAAATAGACATTCTTGGTAAACACCCAACTCTAAATCTCAAACCAAACATAATATCCATTTCATGTTATTGATACATCATCTTATCTCCATATCACTTTATAGGAATATTTTCCTATAGTAAATCACATAAGCACATCTTTATCATTTCCAATTGTCTTAATCATATGTGTTTAAGAGATATTTTTATCAATTATTTTCCATAAGACATTTTTAACTTTCTATTTTAAAAGGTGATATCATTAAAGATCACAAACATAAAACAATATGCTTAGTTATTAAATCTTTACTCACATCAACAAAAGAATAGAAGTAAATTAAGGACCCTAAACTCTAGGGTAAGCACTTACAATTCAAACCCTAACTTCTATGTTAATCTCAATAGAGTATATACATTGCCATTTTCTAAAATAATGGGAGTAATGTTAACCATATTAAATTCCTTTGTATCTTATACAATAAATAATCATATAGAACCATAATATAAGAATTTTCCTCCAAACCAATAATTAACTAGAGTTAATATTTATAAACAAATAAGAAAATATCATATAATAAAGCCATGGTTTAGTATAGAAAGAAAATTAATAATAAATGCTTCTACATAATATTCAAAGGGGATTTTTATAAAGAAAATAAAGAAATTTATATAAAGAAAATATTTATCATTAAGATTTACAAAATAAATCTCAATCAATACTAATTGTTGCTGCAAGTGTTCAACAAATAAACTTTGTTAGAAAAGTTCCAATTTAAATACAAATCTGAAAAGTAAAACAGAAAATAGAAAAAGGAAAACAAATAAAAAACATTTCCTAGCCGTGGCCCAACTTCCTTTCTTCTTACCTGTCGCCCACGTGCATCCCACAAAGGCCCAGCAGCCAGCCCAGATCGTTCTCTTCTGTGACTGACGGGTGAGACCAAAGAAGGATCGCGGGTTGAGAGGAAAGAAGTTCCAGGGGGTTTTCTACAAAACCGTCATCATCATCCTCACGCACACAGGCAGCTCGCTGGAGGAGTCCGCCGCCGCCCGATGCCGTCGAGATGCTCGCCGTTGTTCCAGAGGGGGATAAGAAGGCCAACGCGACGCCCTGTCTCAATCCCAATGCAAATTCCCTCCTTATCCTCTCTGTTTCAAATGGGGTCGAAACCCTAGCTCACCGGAGCTTGCCTCGCCGTCGAGCCGCACCTCCCTACTCTCTTCCAAGTATCCATGGAGAAGCCCCGTGCTCCTTAGATCCTCTGGGTGAAATCTTGCGTCAAGGAGAGCATTGGGGAGGACGAATTTTGCCGTTCCTCTTTGCGGCAGTTCGTCGGAATCCTCGTCGGAGAGCTCGTCTCCGACCGCACCAGTCCTCATCAACACCACCACTGCAATCAGTGTGAGTTCCTGAACCTTCCAGTACCCCTAAATCGCCTCCTCTAGATGTAAATCGCTGTCACACCATATGGCATCACCGGCCACCGTCGGAGCTTGTCGGAGCCAAGGCTCCGATGACCATTTCCGAGCGGTGCCGCCACTTTAGGGTCCAGCTTGATGCGCTGATTTAAACTAGGCTAGTTTCGTTTGCTAAGGCGCCGTGGATCGTCGCCGACGACCACCCACTTACGATGGTGGTTGTACTGACGCCATGGCAACGTCATGCCAACGTCACCCTCTGCCTAGCCAGCCTATTTGACCTGGTCTTTGTCTCGCGTGGCAGGTGACATGGCTTTGGGCCCATATGTCATTGTCTGGGAGTAGAAATAGGGTCGATAACAAATACATTTACTACCCTGAGAGCTGAGGTGGCCATAGGCCCACTGGTCAGTGACTAGGGCTAGGTGTGGGTGCGGTGTAAAAAGTTATTTCCTGTTTAAGAAAGAATAAAAGATATAAATCCAAATATACATATTCCAGAAATGAAATAAAATGATTAAATCTTGTTAAATCAATAACTTTTGATTTATAATTCAAAAAAATATGTATTATATATGAAAATGTTTAGAAAAATATATAACATTAATCCATTATAAAAATTTGTTATGTTAATAATTTAAATAATAATTATTTAATAAAGATTTTAAAGGTAATAAAACTTTGATAATTCCTATTTTAATAATGGTAAATATAAAAAATATAAATAAAATACCAAAAATCTTGGAAAAATAAAAACAATATTTTAAAACTATAATCCTGCATTATTATTTCACTTAAATAAGTGTTTATTATTTATTAAGTATTTATAAAGTAATAAATCTTATAAAAATCATATCTTATTATTTATAAATCACAAAAATAAATGTAATATACCAAAATGATCACAAAAATAATACCTATATGCTAAAAATACAATAATCCGCTTTTGAGGTAAATAAAAAATCAAAACACCTTAGCAACTTGAATTTAAACCTATTTCCTTAGTTGTTAATTCATATAAGGGTGAATAAAAATTTGTTAACATTTATAAAATTAGTCAATTAAGTCTAAACAATAGTATTAGTCTTAAATATTCATATTATGAAGTCATAATGGTTCAAAACATTATAAGTACAATTTTATTGAATTGTCCTTCAACCAAATGAGTAATTATTTTCTAAAAAGGTCCTAAGCAATTATAAAAACCCAATAATAATTATAACTAAATCCAATATTTTCCATATACTTCAACCACCAGTTTACAAAACTATCACAACACTATAGTAAGTCTATATGTAGTTAAGCAATATTATTTCTTTGTTTAAAACTATAACCACTCATCTATAAGAAGATAAATGATAATATTCCATTATAAAATCAAGAAACCACTACACTAAGTAAAAATATAACCATTCTTAAGAAACCTTAAGGAAACATTACCAAGTACACAAGGTACAAATGTTATAAGTATTACACTTTCAAACCATCTATGCTTTAAAGTTATCTTTAGTCTACAAGACTCTAAATATAATACTAAAGACATTTTTATATGTTTTATAGTTAACTTTGGTCTGTTATAGTTAATTCATAAAACCTCACAAGTCCAAACTATTCAAGCAAGCACAAATAACATCGACCACCGCTAACTAACCACAAAGATTGTTTAAACCTTAGAAAAGGAATCTTTTCTTCAAAAGTTATTCGTTTTGCCACTTCAATCAACAAACATTATAATAATATTTCCCAACTCTTAACAAAATTAAATTCAAGGACTCTCATCATAATCATCTGATGACAATTAATGGTAATCACATTACTTTATACTTTACTTGTATACTTAGGATCTATAACACTTAAGTTCTTAACAATAAGTGACCTTACTTGTAAAGTAAAGTTTGAAGATAAACAATTAAAGTGTAAACAATCTTGAATAGCATTCCATATGTATATATTTTATAAGTATGTGTTGTTCACACACACTCACAATCCCTAATAAGAAGCACAAGTGTGAAACTTGTCTAATAAGACAACACATTCTAAAGAAACCATTTCCAGTATCCAAACCCTAGAACAACGTTATCCCCGGTATTCGCGTTTATAAAGTGCATCACATTACTTATGCATAAGAGCATATTGCTTCTTTAAACATTAGTCCTTACTGGACCAATTATGCTGATTTCAGATATTGGATCTTATATTATCTTGAAGACCGTGAGTGCATAGTCTTGCAATCACAAAAGGCAAGTTCACACTTTCTCATGTCCTTTGATTATTTTCTGTAAAGTATTTTACAAATCCAGTGTTGACATCACCTGCATTTCAAAAAGGTCAGAAAACACTATTTTCGTAATAATATGATTATAGGTTATTTACCATGAGGTAATAACCTACTATGAAAGTTCCGGTGGTAAAGGAACATATTATCTAGGACTTAACAACCAATGTCGCCAGTGATTCTTGCGTCGTATATTACGCGTTAACCATGAGATTTGGAATGGGACGGAGAAGTCAGCTGTATCCTTTTCCTCTCGTATGGAGGCAAGACGACCTTAACGTGACGTTGTGATTCCTTGTGCGGATCCAACATATGGGTGGGCACCCTTACGCCCCACACTTTTGGTGTCTAGATTATCTATGGATGGTGTTTAGTGGATGGACCATTTACTATGGCACTTTCCAGGGCAACACCAGGTCACAGAGTCTTCGGGAACTCATCAGGGTTTTAGCCTGCCCGGAAGGGGGCTTAATGAAGATGAGCCAGCCCGAAGGATCGTGCATACATATGAGGTCGCGGAGAGGGCAGTGATTGGCTTGGATCATCTACTGGGCCCCATAACATGGAATTGTGGACAGGTAAGCTGCCCGGCTATGCAACAAGGAGTTGATCTCTCATGGGAAAAGTAACGCACCTCTGCAGAGTGTAAGAACTGTAACTTGTTACTCCCTGTTCTGGGAAGGAGCTGCGAACGCTGCGGGAAAGGAACTCCATGAAAGTTCTGGTAAACCCGTGAAGGCTGACAGACATAGATTTTCAGAATAAAAGCAACCTTTGAAGAAATGTTTACAAAAACTTGCATCGCCTACGACCTACGGTCTGTGGCTGTAGATATAGTGCATCAAACACTCCTTTTCTAGTGAACTTGCTGAGTACGCTCATACTCAACGTATCTTATGAACCCTTGCTAGATTCTGAAGCCATTGCAGACAACATATACATCAAGGTATGCCCCAGGAATCATCGTCAAAAGCTAAAGCTCTTCAATGAAGTCAAGGAAGTCAACATACACACCAACACCAGTGAAGACGAAGTTACTGTTTTGATAGGAATATAATCTCTAGCCATAGAACCTATTTCTTTAGTGTATTGTAGTAGCAGCAATGCCAACCCCTTAGTTAAAATACTAGTCTTAAAAGTATAATAGTTGGTGCATTATTTTTCTTTGATTCTTCTTTGTAAGAAGTTCTTCTCTCTCTTTAACCTAGAGTGTTCTCTAGATCTTGTGTATAGGGTGAGTTGTAACCTTTAGCCATGTATTGGGACACGCTGTGTTTCTGTTGTACCACTCTGAGGGATGTAATACTAGTGAACGGTGTTTCATTGGTGTTATATCAACGACTATAGTGTACTACATCATACAGTGGTATGCCGGGTCACCGCATAAACATCAAAAAAATAGGTTTAGCGACTACGAGAGCTCTCCCAACTGCTTTGCAAGAGCCTTCATTAATGGATCCTAGCATACTCAACCTTGGTGACTTCTCCCATCTATAATTTGAAAGAGGAAAGTGTGAGAATAGCAAATGATAAGAATTTACGAGAATGAAGGGCATAAGATTAAATACTGAATTAAAATAGACTTAAATAAAACTATAGCTTCCTATTCCAAAACTAGGTCACAATGATACAATCAATGTACTGCTCTGATACCATCTAAAATGGTACTACCCATTAAGGTAGTACCTCTATGCATAACACCAATCTCTGGATCGGTTCATTGGCATACATAGCATCAATAGACATCAAAGAATTAATAATGCATCATTATTACATCGATATGATCCAGAATATTGAATTTATTACAAAGTTGCTAAGCATAACTCTTGCTCAGATAATCCGAGCAACAATAGAATAAAATAAATAAATAAATAGATCCAATATTCGTAATGCGCCACAGGCGAACAAGATGTTGAGTGGAGGGTTGCAACCTATAAAAATCACTCAGAGCAATCAGAAGAATAACCTACAACATGAAAGGTTGCATCCAACAAGTGGTAAATACTTTGAATGTATTGGCAAGTGGAGATATGAGAGAACAATAAGTCTAGCACTACATGCATATCTGGCTTGTGGGATTTTAGGCTTAGTTTCAGCAGCAAAATAAGTCCATCCTATCATTTGTAAATCATTTAGTCATTATCAAACAACCCAATTAAGTTCAACCACATGTTTTAGCAATTACAAAACTAGAATGAACGAGAACACGTCATATCCTCCATAATTCAGCAACTCAATCGTCCATTACTGGGGACATGGCTAAGCACTTAGATTTACACCCTGCAGGGGTTGTAGACTTTACCCATACGACCTGGTCGACCCTCTCTTACCATGACACGCATTTTGAGTCATGATAGGGAGAAGCCCAAGAAGAGGCAATTTGAGAAGTAGTTCCCCAAACCCATCCATGCATCGTACCAACCTACCACAATTAACTACATCTCTGGATACGAAGAGCTCGGTTCACCACGACCTACTAAGTCCATCCAGCCATCCATAACTCATTGGCATATGGTTGCACACATAATTAAGGTACCAAAAAAAGACACTAATCATTTCTCTGAAACCTAGGTGGCCATCCACAACTGAGATACACGGGTAAACCATAGACATCGGCCCAGTGACCATGAACCAAGCAATTACCAATTCCACCAAGAGAGTTCGTTAATTAAGTTGTTTTCAATTTTCCAGCAAACACATCCTTTCAAAACAATACTTTATCATGGTGCATCCCACCCTCGTATAAGTAAGCAGAACGAAGAACATCTAACATATGTGGCTCACCTAACAAGGAATACTACGATAATAGTGGGATATAACATAGCAATAATAGTCCTACACATGTAACTACAAAAAAAACCTACAACGCATAGATAAAATAAATAGGACATTTGTGTAGCACTACTTGCCTTGGTAGTCGTTGGAGTCAAACACGCAGTCTTGACAATCACAGGGGTTACACTCCTCACAATCTACACGAAACGATACAACACATAAACAACAACACATAGAGATCAAGAAAAATGCAATAAATGCATGCATTACAAGTTAAATAAAGTTTCAGTAGCACTTTTATAATCTATAATTATTATACTTAATGATGGATGTTGGGGGGATGACCCCAGGTAGGGTCAAGCTATGGTTAAAGACAAAGCTCACCGAGGTATTGATCAGGTCAAAGCATGAGCTAGCCGAGGTATATAAGGGCATACCGAATTATGGCTGGGTTACTCTAAGCCAGATAGTGACAACAAGACTCAATCGACATATATGGTATGTCGGCACAATGTTTAAGATGTTTTATGTTTATAGGTACCGTCAGGGCCGAGTCAACAGAGACGAGGCCGAATCAGAGGTTGGAATTCTCAAGAAGGAGAAAGTGAGCCCAAGGTCAGCGCTTTTCTCTCTCTCTCTCTCTAGAATCCAAGGAGAGCAAAGCGCTAAGGACAATGGCCAGAGAGACAGGGATAGAGTAGAGGGTCACGGATGTGATAGTGCCTGACCTCAACAGTCATGTAGCATGGACTCTATGCCATTGCCGCACAGAGGAGGGTGACAGGGGAAAGGCAGGCACCGAATTGCTATTCTAGAAGGAGCATCTCCAAGGAATATCCTGTCCACCTCAGCCCTAGTTGTAACTTGGCCACCCCTTTATAAGGTGAGCCAGGGCCTCCAAGGAGAGGGTGGATTCATTCTATACAAGGGGGAACCCTAGAGCTAGGAGAGAATATATTTGGTGTGGGGAGAGCCAGGGCCTTCATCTTACTCTCTCTGATACAGCTCAAGGAGCAACTTGTTCACATCCATGATCTAAACACAAGATCTTGAGAGAGTTCTTCATGTGTGGTTCCACCGCGCTATCCCTCTCTGGATACTACTAGTGCACATTGGCCCCATCTTTAGCCTACCCATGGCATCCGTTGTGCCACCACCATGATAGTTGGCTCCCACCATGGGGCCAGCAGCGGCCCTAGCTGGAGTCAAGATCCGGACGGGAAACTTCATCGCATCTGGGGAGAGCATCGTCTCTGGGATGGTTCAGCGATTCAACTCGCTGTACTATTTTAGCAACAACATGCGCAACTTTGGCAAGCGCCCTCCATCGTGTAACGGCCTCTTCGTTAACTTCGGCGCACACAAGTTCTACGTCGCGGTCGACGTCTCCTGCGCATATCCACAACGAGTCGTTGTGGTGGGAGAGCCACCCCTCTGCACGGCTCAGGGTCAGCGTATCACTCGTCCTTCCAGCTGCGTCGAGGTGATGATGACCGCTCTTGGCGCCGGTCCCATCAGACTCCTGGCCGAGGAAGGGTATACCACCCCAAGGCAACTCATTCGAGGTTCCCTCCGCTGGAGAGGCCGGAAAACATATTGCAGGAAGCCATAGAGAGCTTAACAACTCCTGTACCTCCTATCGTAGATCCGGCTCAGGCGCATGCCAAGCTGGAGGAAACCTGGCAGAAAGTGCTTGAGGGAGCTAAGAAAGTAGCAGCAAACCAGTAGTCCCTAAACATCACCTTGCGTGATTATGCTAGGGCCAATAAGATTAACACTAGCCCAACTCGCATGGACGGTGTAAGGATTAGGGTAAAGAACCTCATTAGTGATATAGATAAGGAATATGTGGCAAGGCCAGGAGATTCGGCTAACCCAATGTCTGCAGGCTTGCCGAGGTATAGCACCCCAGCAAAGAACCTCAGAGCTGTAGATGCAGCTGCTATCGAGATACATGCTTTATCCGACGAGGCCCGACAAAGGCAGCAAGAGAGAGTCATCGAACTGGTGCGCATTGCGAACCAGCAGAATGAAGAGTTGCTCAAGAATAGACTAGCAAGGACAGGATGTTACCGCGTCATTCATTTGGCTGGGGGCGCTCCTACAAAATCAGCCAGGGCAGCCTCTTCACCCGGCGCATGCCCAAGGAGAGATCAGGTGGTGACCTATGGGAGAAGGAACAAGCAAATGGTGCGCTATGACCCGACAGTGGCCGGGAAAGGAAAGCACGTACAGGGCAATGAAGATCAAGGAAGTGTTAGCCGAGGTAATGGTGGTAATAGAAAGCTCGGTCAAGGCAATGCTGGCCAACATAACTCGGCTGGAGGAAGGCAACATCCACCTCAACAACACCAGCAAAGGTATATACTTTGGCAAGAGCAAAGTGCGGGATCAGCTCTGCAGAACCCAGCACAAAATAGATACAATTATGGTTATTTTGCTATGGCCAATGCCGGATTTCCTAGGCCACATCATCATTTGGTGGGAAATGCTATGGGATCAACGCTGGGAAACAGAAACTTGCAGCCGGATGACCCAAGACTGAAGCTAGACAGGATTTATATGCCGGGGCTAATGGAAGGACAGGGACCTCCGGGCCCTACATGTTTTGGACCTCAGATCATGAGAAAGCCACCTGTGCCGAACTTTCAGTTAGCTAGGGGAACAAAAACATATGACGGTAGTACCAAGCCACAAGACTGGTTGATTTATTATGCCACTATTGTAAATATAGCTCAGGGCAATCTCAGATGGGTGGTGAGGTATGTACCTCAGATGCTAGAGAGACCAGCAAGGATCTATCTGAATAATTTGCCAGTAGGAAGTATCAACTATTGGCTGGATCTTGAGGATATGTTCATCAGTAACTTTACCGGTACATACAAGAGGCCAGGCCACAACAATTGGCAATGTGTAAGCAGAGGCCGAATGAGACTAACCGAGAGTTTTTGACTCGGTGGTGTACCTAGTGCAACTCATGTGAAGGAGTAATCGAATCATGAACCATTGTGTGGTTTGTGCAAGGATGTAGACATGCGAGTGTATTGTGGCAAAGGCTATAGAGAGACATACCAACTACGTTGGCCGAGACAATTAAGATTGCAGATTCATATGCATTGGGAGATCCGACCCAACCCCTGCTTATGTCGGCTGAGCCAAATGATGAGTACTATGCCAGGGATGGGGCCAGGTCATCCTGGAGAAATGACTTAGGAGGTAAAAGAAGAGATAATAGGCCGTATTACCGGTATAACTTGAACCATGTCATTGCTGTGAGCCAAGATCAGCCGGGAGCTGGAGGCAATCAGCACAGAAAAACAGCGCTCAACAATGGACAACGAAGAATGATGGAAGAAGCAATGGAGTGTTGAGCATACGAAGCAATGGCAGGAGAGGCCGAGGTATACTTATGAGTCCATGTTGGATCAACCGTGCAAGTTCCACACGCACAATCCAACTAAGCCGACGAATCACATGACTCGGCAGTGTGCATGGATGCAACATGCATTTGGTGAGGCTAGCCTAGCTCAGGAGAATCACCCACCACAGCTCACAGGAGGAAATTCCCAGCAGCAGCTAGTTTTACCTCCACCACCGCCAAGGTATGAGAACCATGAAATAAGAGATGCGGTGCATCAAGTGGCCAACCAGAATCAAGAGAACCGTGGAAACCCCGGAAATGGTGGTCGAAATGACTATAGGGAACATCATTAGAGTTACTGTGTGTTCACCATAGAAGAGAAGGACAAGCAAAGTGTGCAACAGCGACACATGGAAGTCAACACAGTTATGTCAGAAGTGCCAAGATATATGCATTAGTCGGATCAAGAAATCACTTAGAGTATCAAGGATCATCCCAAGCTCATGCCGAGTCCTGGATCATATGCCTTGGTGCTTGATCCGACGTTTATCAGGACGAACATTAATGTGAAGTTCTCCAAGGTACTCATTGACAATGGCAGCAATATCAATATACTGTACAAGGATACAATGCACAAGCTGGATATTTTGGAAAACATGCTATATGCGACTAAGACCACTTTTCATGTCATTGTGTCGGGTTGTCCTATGAGCCAATTGGCAAAGTTTGGATAAATATATTATTTGACACATGAGAGAATTGCAGAAAAGAGAATATGTTGTTTGAGGTTGTGGATCTGGACAATTATTACCATGCACTGCTTGGCAGGCCAGCAATATCCAAGTTCATGGCCATTACCCATATTATCTACCTAAAGGTGAAGCTACTAGGTGTTGGGAATATGCCCTAGAGGCAATCATGTATGATGATATTTCCCATTGTATTCATAAAGATATTAAGTTGTCCTTGTATAAACATCTGATGTGTATCATTGAATATGTGATTCAGTTGTGGAACTATACATTCATGTTGTTTATACTAAATATCCTTTGTCATTGAGGTTGTGCTGGACACACAACTTAGACCAATGTGAAAGTCGGCTGATGACTCGGTTCCACTTGTCATGGGCATGTAGATGCTATTCCGACTTACACGGATTCGGCTAAAGAGTTTAGCGAGTAGGATTGACCCATATTGAGGTACAACGAACAAGTTGTCATTTGTATATCTCAATCAATGTAATCCTTAGACCCGAGGTTGTTGCATAGTCCGAGTTGAGGATCACCGACTAAGGTTCTGTCAAACGTTGATTCGTAACTGGGCAGTTATAAAGGCAGAGTTTGGGTCGACTAAGAATCAAGCTGCGTGATGTGAATAACCAAGATGGGATTTTGTCCCTCAAATTGGAGAGATATTCTCTATGCCCTCTCGGATGATATGAATAGGAAAGCATGGCCATGCACGACTCGGTGATACGTCCAAAACGTATCTACTTTCCCGAACACTTTTGCTATTGTTTCTCCTCTAAACTTGTGTGATTTGGATACAACTAACACGGACTGACGCTGTTTTCAGCAGAATTACCTTGGTGTCTAGTTTTTGTGAAGAAAATCAACTATCAGAGAAAATACCAGAAAATATGCCAAAAATCTTATTTCACCAGAAGATCCACGGAGTTAGAGTACGAGACGGAGTGGAGCCCTAGGAGGCCCACACACCCTATCATGCGGGTGGGCCCAGCCCGCGCCTGGAGGGGGTGTGGCTGCCCCAGGCACCCCCTTGGTCTCCCTCTTTGCCTATAAGAAGCCTCCTGACCTAAAAACCGTGGGAGGTTCGATGTTTTTCCAGAAAGAGTTCCGTTGCGCTGCCACCACCAGAAACCGCGATTCAGAATCAGAAACTCCATTCTGGCACCCTGCCGGGACGAGGAATTTGGAGAGGATCATCGCCAACGTCATCACCGACGCCTCTCCATCAACCATCTATGGTTCCCTCATCCATGAGTGAGTAATCCCCCACTGTAGGATATGGGGATGGTAGGGATTGGATGAGTTCTATCATGCAATCAAATAAGATTGTTAGGGCTTGGTGCCTAGTATCTCTATTAGTGCTATTTGACTTTGTTGCAACTTGTTGTGCTTAATGCTTATCACTAGGGCCTGAGTGCCACGATCTCAGATCTGAACTTATTATTGAATCATTATGATAGTATTGTTTGTGATCTTATCTGCAAGTTGTGTACACATATCATTGTCTAGATCCAAAGGCCCCAAAGTGATAGAAATTGGGACAACCTGAGGGGATGGCTATGATGTGAGGATCACATGTGTTCACAGAGTGTTAATGCTTTGCTCCGGTGCTCTATTAAAAGGAGCACCTTAATTGCCAGTAGTTCCCTTGAGGCCTCGCTGCAACGGGCTGGCAGGACAAAAGATGTTGTGCAAGTTCTCATTGCGAGAACGCATGACTATATATGGAGCACATGCCTATGATTGTTTAGTGCTTGTATGCTTATTCTTATTTATCTGCAATTGCCCTAGATCTTGAAGTTACATGTTTAGACTCGTCCATGCAACGCCCTTCCATCCATCCCTATGCCTACCGTGCTTATATCCTACTGTTTGCTACTACTGTTTCTATTGCTCCTGTTTTGCTGCTGCTGTTACTTTACTATTGCTACTAATAAACTTCTGTGAGCAAGAACTATTTCCAGGTGCATCTGAATTGACAACTCAGTTGTTAAGGCTTGCAACTATTCTTTGTATCCCCTTGTGTCGAATCAATAAATTGGGTAATACTACCCTCAAATACTATTGTGATCCCCTATACTTGTGGGTCATCAAGACATTTTCTGGCGCCATTGCCGGGGATCTAGCTTTATTTGTAAGTTCACTTGGATCTGTTATTGTTCACTGCTACTCCTTTTATCATGGGGAAATCTCGCGATGGAAAGTTTCCTATTTTACCATCCACTACAAGAAGAGGTACAGTCATAAACACCTCTGTTGCTCTTGATTCACCATCTGTTATAAGTAAGATTGTTACACCACCACCACCACATACTCATGCTACACACACTGCTACTACTGCTGAATCTGAAAATGCTTTTGACACTCATGATGTTACTTCTACTGTGCTTGATGCGAGTGGTTCATTAGGTCCTTTTCTAGATGCTACTATGGCTAGTCTAGGAAATACTGAAACTCCTAGTGAAGACACTGTTACACCTGTTAGATCACCTGAGTCTAGAGAGAGATATGATATTAATGATGGTTATATTGAGTTTACTGATGAATTTATTGAAGAGTGCCAAAACACACATGGTGTTAGTGCTATTAAGAGTCTCCTTGAGAGACATACCATTATTCTCTGATGATTTTAAGATGCGCAAGTACTTTGTTACTAAGATCTTTCATTTTTCACTGAAAGGAGAAGCTAAAGCTTGGTTAATAGACTACCTCCTGGTTCCATTGATAGCCATGATTGCTTGATTACTTCTTTCTTCCAGAAATATTTTTCTCCCAGTGCTAGACATGCTGCTTTGCAGAGACTTTTTGATTTTAAACAGGGAGAAGAAGAGAAATTGCCTGAGTCATGGACAAGGTTCTGTGTCTTTATTCATGCACATCCTGGATGTCCATTACCTAAAATGAGTTTCTTGATATTTATTACAATGGACTAAATGATGATTTTAGGACATACCTAGATAGTTTTGTTGATTGTGTTTTCAGGAAAAGAACTCCTACAGATGCTGGAGAATTAATGGCTAAAATAAGCAAGAATTATGATGATTGGACTTCAACTGAGCTAATTACACCTGAGCCTATTACTCCTGAACCAGTTCCAACACCAACACCAAAGAAGAGGTGAGTAATTGCATTAAATGATGAAGTGATGAAAGAAGCTAAAAAATGTCTTACAGAGAAAGGTATTAGAGCTGAAGATGTAAAGAATCTACCCCCTATAGAAGAATTATGCAAGCCAATTCCCCACTCATCTACTATTGAGGTACACTCTCTCCACTTTGATGAAGGTGATATTCCTTATGGTAAGCCTCCTGATCAATGCTTAGAGTAACTTGACACATTTATTGTTAAACAAGGTAATTTTAATAAACAAGATCAGAATCATTTATTGGAAAACTCTAGAGATATTAATGAGTTGAAAGATATTATGGAAAGAACTGCTAATGATATTAAAATTCTTTGTAAACACTTTCAAATGGTTCAAACCCAAATTTATCAACTTGCTAAGGTACAAAATGATATGCTAGTTAATGCCTCAGAAGATAAACATGCTTATGGAATTAGAACTAGGAGTGGTATAGCTACTCAAGATCCTTTATATCCTGAAGGAAATCCTAAAAGAATTGAGCAGGATTCTGAACAAGGTGAAAGCAGTGGTAGTCCTCGTAAGAGAAAGAAAAGAAACATAAAATAGTTGAGGAACCACTTGAACCTGCTATAGATCCTAATAGTATATCTGTATCAGATGCTGAAACTGAGAGTGGTAATGATAAAAATGATGCTCCTGATAAGGAGGAAGTTGAGGAAGAACTTGAGAAGCACACTAAGAACACTAGGTACACTAAGGAGGATTTTATTGCTAAGAAACATGGTAGTGAGAGAGAACCTTGGGTGTAGAAACCTATGCCTTTTCCAAATAAGAAACACAAGTCAAAGGAGGAAGAACACTACAACAAGTTTTGTGAGTGGATGAAACCTTTATTTTTGTAAATTCCTTTTACTGATGCTATTAAGTTGCCTCCTTATTCAAAACACATGAAGGATATCGTCTCTAATAAAAGTAAGATTCCTAATGAGCAGATTTCTACTTTGCTTGCTAATTATTCCTTCAATGGTAAGGTTCCAAAGAAACTTGGTGATCTAAGTATACCGACTATTCCTTGCTCTATTAAAAATAATTATGTTAGAACCACTTTGTGTGATTTGGGAGCTGGAGTTAGTGTTATGCCTTTTTTATCTACAAGAGACTCCAGCTAGAAAAGTTGATACCAACTGATATATCTTTGCAAATGGCTGATAAGTTAACTACTATTCCTGTTGGTATATATGAGGATGTTCCTGTTCAGGTGGCTCATAATTTCTTGGTTTTAACCGATTTCATCGTGCTTGAAATGCCTGAAGATGATAATATGTCTATTATTCTTGGGAGACCTTTTCTTAATATGGCAGGTGTTGTCATCAATTGTAATCAAGGAAAAGTAACTTTTAATATTAATGACAAAAAGCATACTGTCTATTTCCCCAAGAAGGTTGCTAAGAGATATTGCCTGAATTCCATTGAAAATATTGAGAGCATCAAGGTTGGAGAAATATATTGTCCCATTCCATAAGAAAGTTTTGAAACTATTATGATTGGGACCATTGCTATCAAGTTTGAGGTAACATAATCCCTTTGCGGAATGCAAAGTTGTTTCATATAAGATTGTTTTGGTAACAAGACTTGATCAACCTTGTTAACAAAAGGATTTTAATAAACAAAACAACGCTTTCACTGTGGTTATACTTGCTCACTTTTATTTTTCTCCTTCCTAGTCTTTGCTTTTTCTCTTGTTAGCTTTGGTTTTGCTAGTTGTTTGTTTGTTAGAGTGTATTAGAACTTCTGTACTTTGGTTTTGGTTTGATTTTTGCTTCTTCTAAAAAAAATCTTTTCTACGAGAAAATCAATTTTCATACCCTGAAAATTGGCCAAAAATAAAGTTTACCGAAAAATCCCAGAAAATTCATAATAATTTTTTCCTCGAAAAAAGGGGCAGAGGGACACCTGGAGTGGCCCAGGGGCACCCACCAGGCCAGCACACCCCCTGGTGGCGCGGCCAGCCCCAGGTGGCGTCTGGCCTGGGTGTGGCCCACCCATGGCCCTCCAAGTTGCCTCCTTCTAGCCACTTCTTTCTCTCTCCCGAAAAACACCAGAAAACTTTCTCAAGCTCGAGTTCATGCTGTTATTGCTCCCTATTTTCGATGTCCTTGCTCAGCCCATCTTTGCTGCTGATTTTTGGAAGGATTTCTCCTTGGTATGTGCCTCCTCCACTTGTCCAATCAGATTTGTGATTGGTAGATTGTATCTTGAGTATTTTGCTGCTATTGGTGTCAGGTTGTGTGAGCTTGCATGCTTTTTCTTTTTCTTAGAAACTTCATTTTGATTCATGTGTATCCCTATAGCAAGTTCCTATAGTAGTTTCTCATCATTTATCAACTTGGAAATCACTTGGTTTGATGTTTGTCTAAACATTTCAGAAAAAGGGATCATGGACAACCACACCTATGGTGAAATATTTGAGAGTGATGCACCTAGAAGGACAAGGCCTTCAAGATCATCCTCCCGAGCTAGGCCCTCATACAATGAGGATCTCATTACACCGTGATTTGGCGACGAGGGAGATGAAGGGGATGTGCACCCTTCTACCTTTCCTTGTCCAACCTTTTTGTGGGCTGCTAGGATTCTCAATGATTTTCTAACCTTGGTTCAGAAGGTTGGACTAACGAGTTATATGCAGGATGAGAGCGTGCAGTATGCTACGCTCACTAAAACCTTTGTGGAGAGTTTCTATTTTTCTAACAGCCTGTTCAAACTAGATGTGTCTTTCCAAATTTATAATAGGCCTTACTCCATGACATTGAAGAAATTTTGTGAGATCCTGGGTCTTGGTACAGCTGGTACGGTGAAGAAGATTCCGGCTAAACCCACTGATTTTTTGGAGCTCTACGCGGAATAACTAATGATGATGACCGCAGAGCCCAGCGGGGAAAGATAAGAAATATTCAACTCCCAGCTATCAGGTATTTTGCTTATTATCTTGCCACTGGTGTTCTTGGTAGGGAGAACGCTAGCAATATTTCCAACTATCATTTGGCCTTCCTAGTTGCTGCACTCAACAATGAAACCAGGTACAATCTTGGTTCTCTCATTGCTCGTCGTTTAGCTGCTAAGGGACCCATTTATGGGGGAATTATTGTTGCACGTGCTGTTGCTGCTTTAGACCTTGCTGTTGATCCAAATGATACAGTTTTGGATCCTCAGAGGCTTGATCTTGCTGCTATGAAAGCGCATCATTTTGTCACTGCTGGCTCTACCCTTGAGAGCCTGGTTTATATAATGTTGTTTACTGACGGGGAAGAGAGAGAGAAAGATTCCTCTGCCCCAAACCACTTTGTTCAGTATTTCCTAGGGACCTTTGTCACGCTCTAAGGAGGAGATGGATGAGAAGTTATGCATCCTTGGTTTCCATGGACACTACCAGGGGGATGCGCCCTCATACGACCCCTCTATGCACTACACGGGGGAGTCCTCGAGCTCGTACCAGGACGAAGGGGCCTCCTCGTCGTACTATGGAGGTGCACCTTCTTGGTCACCATGGAGTTGAGCCCCACTTAGGCCAACAGCCTAAGCTTGGGGGAAGGTATACCGACATCACACTCATCTATATATCATGTTTCGTCGGTTCTTTATATATCCGTTGTTTTGCTTTCTTTTTGTTTTTTGTTTCTGCTTTCTCAAAACATAAAAATACCAAAAAAATATTTTCGTTGTTTCTCTTGATTTGTTTCTTTGTTTTCTAGTTTTGGTTTGCCTTAAAGAAAAATCCAAAAAGATTTTTTGCTTTGTTTGCGTTTGATTTGTTTGGCTTTGCTTTGTTTGCTTGCTTTAAAAAATCGAAAACACCAAAAATATTTGTTGTTCTTCTTGGTTTTGTGAGTTCTTTGCAGGGTTCAACCGTCCTCAGTAGAGTTTGGTTTCATGTTATTATTCAAGTCACACAAGTGAAGGGAAATAATGAATATTAATACAACTTGAGGTGTGGTAAGAGGCTGGTAACAAACACTATTTGTTTTCATTTTTATACATATACTCATCATGGTGAGCATGCTTAGGCTGTTCATGTAAGGTGTTTGTTATTTATGGATGCTTAGTAGTTCTTGCTTTCTTATGATTAGCCCTAGCTTGTTAATAGTTTGTAGCATGTCATATGAATATTTGCCTGCATTGTTCTATTCATAACTTGGTATGATATTGTGGTATCCTCCTCTGAATGTTTCATATGAATCGACTTGGCACATGCTCACGCATGCATATGACTAAACAATGGTTAGTAAGCCTCGATGATTTATTTTGCCTCAAAGTTCTGGTATCACTTTCTTGCCATAATTAGTCATGTTTTGTTACAAGCATGATTATGATAGTTATTGCTCTCTTGTTTGTCGCTCCCTCTCTATTGCTAGCCTTCACTTGCACCGATTATGAGCTCTACTTGTGCATCCAACTCCCCAAAACCAATATTGCCAACAGTGTCCACCATACCTACCTATTAGCATCATTTGCTATTCAGTGCATATTCGTTATGCCTTGTTTTCTTCCAAATAAAATGTTTGACTGTTTTGAGAAAGTTAGTTAGTAAAGCTCTCACGAACTTGACGACACACTTTATTCCTTGCACTTAATAAACCTGAACCATTGTGACTGTCCATGAAAGTTATATTCTTGCAAATTATAGGCTGGTAGTTAGCAGAACCGTGCTGTCACGGGGAAGGCTTTCAACATTTATGGATACATATACAGTTGATATCATGCTCTTTTGTTTAGGGATGTCATCGGTGTGAAATAAAAGGGAAGCTTGTGAGTTCATGGAGTTATATATATATGTGTTAGAGAAACGCCTGGGCCGCTAGCCTAAGCCATGCCTAATCATGGTGGAAACTTGCAGCATAACCATAATGAGCAATCTATGAAGCATCCTCAATAAAAACCTATAGAGATGGCAAATAAAAAGATCGCTGGGATGCTCATTGTCTGCTTGCCTTGTCATTTTGATTATGGGATAGCTCCTGTATCATGTGCAAGGGGTACACCGTTGGCGGTTCTCTATGATACACATGTATTTACGATGACAAGAACTTATAGGTAACTAAAGTTGAGTAGCATGAGGAGCGGCTCTCGTACTCAAGGGACATGGGATTTCCAGTTTATGGTCTGTCAAGCATATAACTCATATTGGACCTCACTTTCACCATTAACCACATGAAGATGCCTATTATAGGGGCAATGAGAGCTCAAAGCTAATGAGTACCTTACTTTCAGCATTTGAAAGCCTTTCAAACTTTTCAAAACCTTTTCACCTCCTTGTTGAGTCACCACTTATTCTATGAGCACCTTCTTGAGAGCATAGTTGTCATTCTTGTGCTTTTCCCAAAACTTGGTTAATTATGTCATGACTTTGATGCTTGTATCTCTGATATCTTTACTTCTAGTCTTCACTTGAACTTCAGAGGTGCCTTGGCATTTATATTGTGCTCTACAAACAAAGGCAAGCAAGATACCACTCTATCATACCTTCTTATGAGCATTGCAATGTTGCTATGTTTATGTTTCATGCTACTTATTATTATTGAGTTGGAATCTCTTCATAGCTTGCATTGACTATTGAGTAGACTTAGTTGCATACTCTTTATTATGAATTGTCTAAGTGTCTACTCTTGTGATGAGAATATTTACATCATATGAAGCAAATGTGTTCGTGAAAGTTCTTTTATCGCACTCAGTTTTCAACTGAATTGCTTGAGGACAAGCAATAAGCTAATCTTGGGAGGAGTTGATACGTCCAAAACGTATATACTTTCCTGAACACTTTTTCTATTGTTTATCCTCTAAACTTGTGTGATTTGGATACAACTAACACGGACTAACGCTGTTTTTAGCAGAATTACCTTGGTGTCTAGTTTTTGTGCAGAAAATAAACTATCAGGAAAAATCCCAAAAAATATGCCAAAAATCATATTTCACCAAAAGATCCACGGAGCGAGAGTACGAGACGGAGTGAATCCCTGGGGGGCCCACACCCCCTATCGCGCGGGTGGGCCTAGCCCGTGCCTGGAGGGGGTGTGGCTGCCCCAGGCACCCCCTCGGTCTCCCTCTTCGCCTATAAGAAGCCTCCTGACCTAAAAACCGAGGGGGGTTCGACGTTTTTCCAGAAAGAGTTCCGATGCGCTGCCACCACCAGAAACCGCGATTCGGAAGCAGAACCTCCGTTCTCGCACCCTGTCGGGACGGGGAATTTGGAGAGGATCATCGCCATCATCATCACTGATGCCTCTCCATCAACCATCTATGTTTCCCTCATCCATGAGTGACTAATCCCCCGCTATAGGCTATGGGGATGGTAGGGATTGGATGAGTTCTATCATGTAATCGAATAAGATTGTTAGGGCTTGGTGCCTAGTATCTCTATTAGTGCTATTTGACTTTGTTGCAACTTCTTGTGCTTAATGCTTGTCACTAGGGCCCGAGTGCCATGATCTCAGATCTGAACTTATTACTGAATCATTATGATAGTATTATTTGTGATCTTATCTGCAAGTTGTGTACACATATCATTGTCTGGATCCAAAGGCCTTGAAGTGATAGAAATTGGGACAACCTGAGGGGATGGCTATGATGTGAGGATCACATGTGTTCACGGAGTGTTAATGCTTTGCTCCGATGCTCTATTAAAAGGAGCACCTAAATTGCCAGTAGTTCCCTTGAGGCCCCGCTGCAACGGGATGGTAGGACAAAAGATGTTGTGCAAGTTCTCATTGTGAGCACGCATGACTATATATGGAGCACATGCCTATGATTGTTTAACACTTGGATGCTTATTCTTATTTATATGAAATTGCCCTAGATCTTGATGTTACATGTTTAGACTCGTCCATGCAACGCCCGTGCATCCATCCCTATGCCTACCGCGCTCATATCCTACTGTTTGCTACTACTGTTACTATTGCTCCTATTTTGCTGCTGATGTTACTTTACTATTGCTACTACAAACGGTTGCTACTGATAAACTTCTATGATCAAGAACTATTTCCAGGTGCAACTGAATTGACAACTCAGTTGCTAAGGCTTGCAAGTATTCTTTGTCTCCCCTTGTGTCGAATCAATAAATTGGGTAATACTACCCTCAAAGACTGTTGCGATCCCCTAGACTTGTGGGTCATCAAGACTATTTTCTAGCACCGTTGCCGAGGAGCATAGCTTTATTTGTAAGTTCACTTGGATCTATTATTGTTCACTGCTACTCCTTTCATCATGGGGAAATCTCGTGATGGAAAGTTTCCTATTTTACCATCCACTACAAGAAGAGGTACAGTCCTAAACACCTATGTTGCTCTTGATTCACCGTCTGTTATAAGTAAGCTTGTTACACCACCACCACATACTCATGCTACACACACTTCTACTACTGCTGAATCTGAAACTACTTCTGATACTCATGATGTTACTTCTACTGTGCTTGATGCGAGTGGTTCATTAGGTCCTTTTCTAGATGCTACTATGGCTAGTCTAGGAAATACTGAAACTCCTAGTGAAGACACTGTTACACCTGTTAGCTCACTTGAGTCTAGAGAGAGATATGATATTAATGATGGTTATATTTAGTTTACTGATGAATTTATTGAAGAGTGATGAAACACACATGGTGCTAGTGCTATTAAGAGTCTCCTTGAGAGACGTACCATTATTCCTAAACTGTCCTCTGATCCTAAGTTTGCCACTTATCCCATAGATATTAAAGATAAAAATTATGATTTCTCTCTTGATTTATCCTATTTAGACATTGTTGAGAAAGAACATTTTTGTGGGACTAAAAATGAGAGTGTTGTAGCTCATATGAATGAGCTTTCCACTATGAGTGCTTTATTCTCTAATGATTTTAAGATGCGCAACTACTTTGTTATAAAGATCTTCCCCTTTTCACTGAAAGGAGAAGCTAAAGCTTGGTTTAATAGATTACCTCCTGGTTTTATTGATAGCCCTGATTGCTTGATTGATTCTTTCTTCCAGAAATATTTTCCTCCTAGTGCTAGACATGCTGCTTTGCAGAGACTTTTTTATTTTAAACAGAGAGAAGAAGAGAAATTGCCTGAGTCATGGACAAGGTTCTGTGCCTTGATTCATGCACATCCTGGATGTCCATTACCTAAAAATGAGTTTCTTGATATTTATTACAATGGACTAAATGATGATTCTAGGACATACCTAGATAGTTTTGCTAATTTGTGTTTTCAGGAAAAGAACTCCTACAAATGCTGGAGAATTAATGGCTAAAATAATCAAGAATTATGATGATTGGACTTCAACTGAGCTAATTACACCTAAGCCTATTACTCCTGAACTAGTTGTGCCTGAACCAGTTCCAACACCAACACCAAAGAAGAGGGAAGTAATTGCATTAAATGATGAAATGATGAAAGAAGCTAAGAAATGTCTTAAGGAGAAACGTATTAGAGCCGAAGATGTAAAGAATCTACCCCCTATAGAAGAATTATGCAAGCCAATTCCCCACTGATACGTCGGAAACATATCTATAATTTTTTATGCTCCATGCTTGTTTAGTATCTACTTTGCTTTGCTTTGTCTACACTTTGAGGCGTTTTTATATCTTTTCTAGAACTAACCTATTAACAAGTTGCCATAGTGCTAGTTGCATGTTTTCTTCTGTTTTTGGTTCCAAAAAGGCAGAAAATAAATATTCTCGGAATTGGACGGGACAAAAGCCAAAATCAATATTTTACCGTGGGCAACACGAAGCCAGAAGACGGGACGGAGAAGGCTTACCAGGGGGCCACACCCCTTGGACGCGCGGGTGGGCCCACCCCGCGCCTGGGGGGGGTGCAGCCTCCCTAGTGGGCCCCTGTAAGATCCCAACATTACAGCCTAGAAATAAGCTGAACCCAGATGTGTGCATTGCATTTATGCATAGAAAATCCGAATAATTTTCGCGCTTTTAAAACAGAACTTGTCAAATTGATTGAAGCTTCTCTTAACTTGATGGAATTGAAGTAGCTCATCAAGTTAACTGTGATAAGTTTCAATATGACCTTTGCTAAAACCTTATTTGGTTACATGATTTGGTCTAAGGGTAGACCAGATATAATAAAATGCTATTCATAATACATTGTTTAATTAATTAATATCTGATCCTTAAGGGATTCTATCACCATACTCAACCCCAACAATTCATAAGTGCTAAGTCAAGATTACAAACTAAAGTAATATAAATGTAATGACTAATCCTGGCCTATCTTATTCTTATCTATTTTTACTATGAGTACCATAGTAGTACTTAACTTTAACCCTTTAATGAGATTGAGTTGGAAAGAGACCAAGTCAAGATCATTCACTATATATCTTTATTTCCATACCCATTTTTATGGAACTTATCTTAATATATGTTATTCATCAATGTTGGGTAATTCTCCATTGATTCACAATTCTTTAACTATCAATCCTTGATCTACTATTACTTGATCTTATCATAACATTTAATTAAATCTTTTTAAGAGGGTATAGTCCATTAATAACCTTAATCCAATATGAGATACTAAGAAGATAATTTCAAGACAATGGAAAGTAGGATTGATAAAGCCTTGCTTAGCCAACTAAGAACTTAAGCAATAATGATTAAAGGATTATAATGGCGAGGTTTTAGCCACCAATATTGAATGCTTATATTTATTATAAGTAATACTGGTGGGTAGAACATGATTGGAACCTTAGAAGAGATAAGTTATCTTAGAGTAGTCATTGCAAGCCACATAAATATAATTTAGGGTTGGAGTGTGAGTTATTAGAGTAAAGTGAATATAGGATGATATTATTCAATTAAAGCTAGTATAGCATAGAGTTATAGAAGTGGTGTTATTCATCTCAAAGTATAGCCAGTCTTAGAGAAAGAAAGTTGGATACATACATACATCTAATGAAGAAATATTAGTGATGGATGATTAAGGAAGATTATGACTGGAGTTTGAAAGAACTATTTGTTGGATGGAAGGCTATCAACGGTAGAGTAGTAGATACAACCAAGCAAGGATATGAGGAAGTTATGAAATACTGTAGTATCAAACTCATTGGATTCATCCATGAGTTTAGAAGGTTAATCAGTGAATGGGAATATTACTATGAAGTAAAAATCATCATGTTATTCAAGATGATAGATAGAAAAAGGTAGTATATCTAGGAAAGGAATTCCTTAATAAGAAGTCTAGAATTATGAATTATGGAAGATAGCAATTCTTGGTAAACAATCAACTCTAAATCTTAAAACCAAGTAAAATATTCATTTCATATTCAGAATTCCTCTTCTTATATCTATATCACTTGATAGGAACATTTCCTACAACATATCACATAAACACATCTCTGACAATTCCAACCATCAGAATTAAATGTGCTTAGGAGTATCTTTATCAATTATTTCTATAAAACATTCAAGATATAACTTTCTAGTACTAAAAGTGACGTCATCAAATATCCCAAACAGAAAACAATATGCTTAGTTATGAATCTTTAACCACATCCATAAAGGAGTCTAAGTATATTAAAAACCCTAAACCCTAGGGTAAATAATCATAATCCTAAATCCTAAACCTCTTTGTTTATCATAATAGAATATATACATTGTCATTTTCCAAATTAATGGAAGTAGTAAGAATCATATTAAATTCTTTCATATTTCATGCAACAAATAATGATATAGGATCATTATACATATAAAAATTTATATTCAAACTCTGAGCCAACTAGAGTTAAGTCTTATAAACAAATAAGAATAAATCATTCAAGAAATCCATAACTAAAAGAGGAGAGAAAAATAATAAGAAAAGTTTCTACAAGTTATTAAAAGGGGTTCATATTGAGTAAATAAAAAAAAAGATTATATAATAAAAGTTCACAAATGATACTAAATATATTTTAGCACTATTGCAATTATCCAGCAAATAAATCCTACAAATAAAAGTTCAAAATATAACTCAAATCCAAATCTAAAAAGGAAAACAGAAAATAGAAAAAGGTAAAACAAATAAAAACAATACGTGGTCGTGGCCCAACATCTCTGTATTTATCTGACGCCCATGTGCAGCCCACAACAGCCCAACAGCCAGCCCAGCTCTTTCTCTTCTGTGACTGACAAGTGGGGCCAAGGAAGGACTGTGGGTTGAGAAGAAAGAAATGACAGGGGGTTATCCGCAAAACAACACGTCGTCGTCATCGTCACGCACACAGACAGCTCGCTGGAGGAGCTCGCCGCCACCCGATGCCGTCGTCGTCGTCAGCCGTGCGTCAAGATGCTCGCCGTCGTTCCTGAGGGGGATAAGAAGGCCACCACGATGCCTTGCCTCAATCCCTATCCACAATCCCTCCTTATACTCTCTGATTTGAATGGGGCCGAAACCCTATCTCACCGAAGCCACACCTCGCCGTCGAACCACATCTCCCCACACCCTTCCAAGTAGCCATGGAGAAGCACCGTCTTCCGTAGATCCTCTGAGAGAAATCCTACATCAAGGGGAGCACTGGAGTGGACGAATTTGGCCGTTCTTCTTTGCGGCAGTTCATCAGAAATCTTGTCAGAGGGCTCGCCACCGACCGCGCCTGTCCTCGCCGACCTCTCTATCATCATCAGGGTGAGTTCCTGAACCTTCTAGTATCCTTAAATCGCCTTATCTCGATGTGAATCACCGTCTCACAGTGTGCCATCGTCGGCCACCGTCGGAGCTCGTCGGAGCCGAGGCTCCGATGACCATTTCCGAGCGGCGCCGCCACTTTAGGACTCAGCACGATGCACTGATTCGAACTAGGTTCATTTCGTTTGCTAGGGCGCAGTAGATCGTCGCCGACGACCAACCACTGACGGCGGTGGTGGTGCTGACGCCATAGCTACATCATGCCGACGCCACCCTGGACCCAGTCCGCTATTTGACCCGGTCTTTGTCTCACGTGGCCAGTGACGTGGCCTTGGGCCCATATGTCATTGTCTGGGGGTCAAGACAGGGTCGGTAATAAAAGTATTTTCTTTAAACAGCATGCTGGGGTGGTCACTGGTGAAAGGGCATGTATGCCCCCATGTGTGGTTTTGGTAATTAATGACAATCTCTATGGACTAATGTGTAAATTGAGTTTCACTTGTAGGTTTGTCCATTGGCATCGCTTGGGCCATGTGTTGGTCTCAAGGTTGGAAGGTGAAGAAATGTCCAAGGGCTTTGTGCCCATTGGAATCATGAAGAAAGAAGGAGCTTGAAGGTCGATCAAGGAATGTGCAAAGAGTTGCATCAAAATGGATCAACCTCAAGTAAGGATGAAGAAGGACGAGCTCAAGATGCATGCTTGAAGCTTGCCATCCTCGTGCTCATGGAATGATGAAGACAAGTTCAAAAAGGAGGTTTCCCCATGGAATATGGGGGAGAATTTTGCAAGTCTTCATCAAGCAAGAGCGAGCAAGAGCAAACAAGAAAGGTGTTCCCACTATAGAAGAACAAGACGGTCTACATCAAGTTCAAGTGGGACGCTCAAGGCAAAGGTATGTTGATAGGGCTTTTCTTTTGCCGGTCTCGTGTTGTTAGTTGGGAGACCGGGTTTAGGATAGATAGCCGTACTATCAAGAGGGGCTCTCAAGCGGGTGTCTCGTTTGGATCGTTCGGAGAGAGCCCAAACCTTTGCATTCATAGCATCATCTTTCTTGGTTGTTATTTGGTTCTTGTCCATGAGAGGATCTAGAGCTTGTGGTCATCATCATAACAAGCTCTAGCTCTTCATCTAAGGATTTCACTTGCATATCTTATTGCGGTTTTTGATCTTGCAAGTTTTCCGGCTCCACACCTTGGGGGATAGATCACATATATATACATGATATTTTCTCCCAAGGTGATACCCAATATTTCGACTTTTTGTTGGATTCTATTCGTCTTTATCTTTCCAACAAAGTTGGTTTCATCCCGTTTGGAGTTCGGATGCAAAAGTTATTGCGTTTCTGGTTTTCTGGTTTCTGGAATTTCCTTGACCGGAAGTTCCGGCTTCCCACCGGAAGTTCCGCTAGGGCATTTTTGCCGCCGAAAGTTCCGGTGGAAGTTCCGGGTCTTGTTCCGCTCACGTTCAGAAACCTTCTGTGTTGAATATGTCTATTTGCCGGAACTTGGCCGGAACTTGATCGGAACTTGTCCTGGCATAAGTTCTTGAGCGGAACTTCCGCCCGAGGGCCGGAAGTTCCGGCCATGATTCGTGTTTTCAGTTTCTCACTCCGCAGTTTTCGACCGTTGGCTGGGTGCCACCGGAACGTCCAGCCTCCCACCGGAAGTTCCGGCCAGGTGTCGCGAATGCCCATAACGGGCAGATCTGGGAGCCCTTTAAAAGGGGCTCCTCTTCCCCTTCGTGTGCACTAGCTTTCCTTCTTGGTTCTTGGCTTTCTCTCTCTCCTCCATTGTCAACCTTGAAGAAGCTTTCCCTCTCCCTTTCCCCTCCTATGATTCTTGCATCTTTTTGAGGGATTTGAGAGAGGAGATCTAGATCTACAATCCCCCCAAGTCAAATCCCTTCTTTGTGAAGGAATCATTGGGATCTAGATCTTGGAGAGTTTTGTGTTCTCCTCTTGTGTTCTTCCTCCCTTATTCCCCCAATAGCTTTTGTAGCTTTGTTGGAATTTGGGAGAGAAGGACTTGCCCTTGCATTTGGTGCATAGGTTTGAGTTCTCCTCGGAGATTCGGCGAGTTCAAGCTTGTGAGCTTGTTTCTCTTGGGTTCCTTGGAACCCTAGACGGTTGTGTGGTTGGATTGTTGACCTTTTGTGGTCTTGTTGACCTTTTGTGGTCTTGTAGCCTTTTGTGGCGTTGTTGACCTTTTGTGGTCTTGTTGACCTTTTGTGGTCTTGTAGCCTTTTGTGGCGTTGTTGGCCTTTTGTGGCATTGTTGGCCTGTTGTGGCTTTGTTGTTGGGAGCCTCCAATTGAGTTGTGGAGTTAGCCCCAATCTTGTACGGGTTCGGTGACCGCCCTCAAGCGTCCCATAGTGGAGCAAGTGCCCGCCTTTTGTGGTGCGCACTTGGGAGAATAGGGTGAGCCTTTTGTGGCGTCGGTGAGTTGCGTGCTTCCGCATCCGGGGTGAGGCCTTGTGTGGCGTTGGGTGAGCATCGAGCCACCACACCTCGAGGTGAGACATTTGTGGCGTTCGGAGAGCATTGCGCCATCGCACCTCTCCAACGGAGACGTAGCTTCTTTGGAAGTGAACTTCGGGAAACAAATCTTCGTCTCCGCGTCCATCGGTTATCTCTCAACCGAACCCTTACTTATGCACTTTACATTGTGATAGCCATCGTGCTTGAAGTATTTATACCTTGCTATCACCTTGTTGCTTGTATTGCTTAGCATAGGTTGTTGGTGCACCTAGGTGAACTTAGTGGCTAGGTTTTGTGCTCAATAAATTAAACGTTAGTTTTATTCCGCATTTACTTGAGCCTAAACCGTAATAATTTTAAAAGCCTATTCACCCCCCCCTCTAGGCGACTTCCTTTGTACTTTCAACTGGCCCACTAGTCAGTGACTCAGGCAAGTTTTAGGTACGGTGTAAAAAGTATTTCCTGTTTAAGAAATAGATAAAATGTTATAAACTTAATTATTAATATTCCAGAAATCAAATAAATGATTAAATCTTGTTTAATTAATAACTTTTGTTTTGTAATTCAGAAAAATGTGTATAATATATGAAAATTTTCAGAAAAATAAAATCTATAACCTAAAACAATTGTCAAATATTATTGTGATAACTATTTAAACAAATATTATTTAATAAAGGTCTTATAAATAATTAAAATTTTATAATTCATATTTTAATAATAGTAAATGTTAAAAATATAAATAAAATACCAAAAATCTTAGCACAATAAGAATTATAATTTAAATAACCATGTATTATTATTTCACTTAATTAAATTTTTATTATTTATTAAGTAATTATAAAGTAATAAGAATTATAAAAATCATATCTTATTATTTATAAATCACAAAAATAAATGTAATATACCAAAATGATCACAAAAATAATATTTACATGTTAAAAATCTAATATTCTACTTTTGAGTTAAATAAAAGTTCAAATATTTTAATAACTCAAATTTAAACTTATTTACTTCATTAATAATTCATATAGGGATAAATAAAATTTATTAATATTCCTAAAATGAGTAAATTAAGTATCATAAATAGTATTAATTTTAAATGTTAATAATATGAAGCCATAATGGTTTAAAACATTATAAATGTTTTTATTTTAGAATTATCTTCAACCTTAAGTGAAGACTACATTCTAAAAGGATTCATATTCATAATAAAAACCTTAAAGAACAACTTGTGAATAAATTAGAGTATTCCTATCTACTTTAACCACCAAATTACAAAAACTACCACAACACTATAGTAAGTTCATAAGTAATTAAGTAAAATTATATTTTGGTTTATAAACTATAACCACTCATTTATAATAAGGTAAATGATACTACTCCATTAAAAAATAAAAAAACACTACACTAAGTAAGAGAATCACCAATATTAAGTAACCTAAAGGAAACATTCTAGATACCCAAAATACAAATGTTATAAGTATCATACTTTCAAAACTATTTATATTTTAAAGTTAACTTTAGTCTCCAAGAATTTAAATATAATACTATAAACATTACTACTCCCTCCGACCCATATTAGTTGACTTGGATTTGTCAAAATTTGGATGAACCTATGTACTAAATAGTGTCTAGATTCATCCAAATCTAGAATTCGGAGGGAGTATATGTTTTATAGTTAACTTTGATCTAAACTAATTAAGTTATAAGCATCTCAAGCCAAAACTAACCAGGCAAACACAAATGTCATCAACCACCAATAACTAACCACAAAGATTGTTTAAACCTTAGAAAAGAAATTTATTCTTCAAAAGTTATTCGTTTTGCCACTTCAGACAATGTATGAAAAATAATCAAAACCACCTTACTTCATACTTCACTTGTATACCTAGGAACAAGAACACTTAAGCTATTTATAAATAACTATACTTATGCAGTCAAGTTTGAAGATAAACAATTAAAGTATAAACAATCTTGAAGAGCATTTCATAAGTGTATATTTTATTGCTACATAAATATGTGTTGTTCACACACACTCACAAGCCCTAATAAGAAGCACAAGTGTGAAACTTATCTAAGAGGACAACACATTCTAAAGTAACCATTTCTGGAATCCAAACACTAAGACAATGTTATCCCCGGGATTTGCGTTTAGAACGTGCATCACATTACTTATGCATAAAAGCATATTGCTTCTTTAAACATTAGTCCTTATCGGACAATGATGCTGATTTCAGATTTTGGATCTTATACTGACTCGAAGACCATGAGTGCATAATCTTGCAATCACAAAAGGCAAGTTCACACTTGCTCATGTCCTTTGTTTATTTTCTGTAAAGTATTTTAAAAATCTAGTGTTGTTATCACCTGCATTTGAAAAAGGTCTAAAAACAATATTTTCGATAATAATGTGAACTATTGGTTACTGATCTAGGGTGATCATCCAATCTATTAAATCTGACAGTTGGAATACCACTGTTCAGAACTATATCACCTAGGACTTAACAACCAATGTCGCTAGTGATTCTTGCGTCGTATATTATGCGTTGACCATGAGATTTGGAATGGGACGGAGAAGTCAGCTGTATATTCTTCCTCTCGCATGAAGCCGGATGTGCAGGTCGTGGCTGTTATCCTCGAAGCATGCATATTAATTGGTAATTCGTAGAGGATATGCAGCATATGGGTGGGAACCTCATCGTCCCACGATAGTTCTGGCATCTAACGGTTTGTACAAACCATTGTCGTAATCCAATATGTGGGCATGGTGTACACCAAGGAGGCATGCAAGGTCGCGAAGGGGGCAGTGATTGGCTTGGATCATCCTCTAGGCCCCACATCATGGAATTTTGGACGGGAATAAGCTGTCCGGTTGTGCAACAAAGAGTTGATCTCTCATGGGTACAGTAACGCACCTCTGCAGAGTGTAAGAACTATAACTTGTTACTCCCTGTTCCGGGAAGGATCTGCAAACGCGGCAGGAAAGGAACTCCATGAAAGTTTCGGTAAACCAGTGAAGGCTGACGGACATAGCTTTTCAGAATAAAAACAATCTTTGAAGAAATGTTTATGAAAACTTGCATTGCCTACGACCTACGGTCTGTGGCTGTAGTTATAGTGCATCAAACACTCCTTTTCTAGTGAATTTGCTGAGTACGCTCGTACTCAAAGTATCTTCTTAACCCTTGATAGATTCTGAAGTCGGAATAGACAACACCCACATCAAGTTATGCTCCAGGACTTATCATGCAAAGCTAAAGCTCTTCAATGAAGACAAGGAAGTCAACATATACCTCAACCTAAGTGAAGACGAAGTTATTGATTAGATAGGAATATAATCTCTAGCGAAAGAACCTAATTCTATAGTACATTGCAATAGCAGCAATGCCAATCCCTTAGTTCAAATACTAGTTTTAATAATATAATAGTTCTTGCGTTATTTATCTTTGATTCTTCTTCGTAAGAAGTTCTCTCTCTCTCTCTTTAACCTAGAGTGTTCTCTGGATCTTGTGTAAAGAGTGAGTTGTAACCTTTATCCATGTATTGGACCCGATGTGTTTCTGTTGTGCCATCTGAGAGATGTAATACTAGTGAACGGTGTTTCATTGGTGTTATGTCAACGGCTATAGTATACTACATCATGCAGTGGTATGCTGGGTCACCGCACCCCCTGGCTCGCCCCTTCGCCTATAAGATGCCCCCGATGCAGAAACCCTAGGCACCAGATCAAAACTCCACGAAACCGTCTGTAGACGCCGCCACCATCGTCCCTAGATCAGGGGGGTCTGAAGTTCTTCTCGGCACCCTACCGGAGGGGAGATCATCCCGGAGGCCTTCTTCTCCAGTATGAAGCGTGAGTAGTTCCACCTTAGACTACGGGTCCATGTAGTAGCTAGATGGTTGTATCTCCTCCTTTGTGCTTTCATGTATAGACCTTGCTCTTGGGGTTTCCCGACGAAGCGCTCCTACATTGACGCAGCGCCATCAGTGTTCCCACATCCACACCGCGAGGAATAGCAACGGACCCCCGATATAAGCCTCAGCCCCAGTCCTTCGACAAGCCTCGTCCATCTACTCAAGAAAGAAAACAAATTTAGTCATGCATAAGTTCGAAGAGCACATGTAAAGAGGGGAACAATAGAAACACCCCATTACCTACCGGTACAAGAAGGCCAATACCGCCGAACCCCAACTCCATTTTTTATCCATCACAGTCAAGGCCTTCAGCCAGTGCCAGTGAGCCATGTTGCCCTTACCATCAGCAAATATAGTCTTCATGATGACATACCACACATACACACGGGCATATATAATAATCTCATCCTCACTAGCATTCTGAGGACAAGTAATAAAGTTTTGTGCTATCCACTTGAAAGTAGCCCCGGCCGTGACTCTCAATTTCTCCCCCTTTGAGTTTATAGTGTCATCAAGACACTTACCACCGGTAAGGTCAGACATTCAGTCATGCCAGTTGTCGGAGGCTGTGTTAATGCAGAGAGGATCTCCTGGATAGGGAGTGCAAGGATCATGGACATGTCCTATAGAGTAATGGTCATCTCACCGGTACGATGGTGAAAACTATGCGTCTCTGGCCTCCGCCGGTCGACAAGCGTGGTGATGGCAGCAGGGTTCATGTGCAGTGTATCACGATTGACCATATGGATGAATGGGAGAAATCCTAGCGCTCGGATGTGCACCGTGTATCGATCATCATACGACATCATCTCTTGTAAATGTCCGTGATACCTCAGTCGTAGGGGAACAAGATTTTGCACACATACAAGCTCGATTATAACATGTCCATTCAACTTGAAAAACATATAATGATTTGGAGGGTTTATTTTTCTTACCTTGATCCCCTCGGTGATAATGTAGCCACGGTGACCCTTATCATACGACGCCTCAAGAAGCGCCATGCCTTCGACGCACGGGGGTTGTACATGGGGTGGTGTACGGGCTTTTTCCGATTCCGATTCTGGCATCCTAGTTAATTAAAAAAAGAAAGTAGAACTAAATATGTGAGCATATATGAGAGCAAAATATTTAAACAATTCTTTCTATATGGGCATCTCTATGTGACCAAGGTTTCAATAGGTATGAACAAAAAATTAAAACTAACAAGTACATTGAGAATTCCTACCAAGTATATGAAGGATTAATATATCAACAAACTCTAGTATTAGGGTTTACTACACCAATATATTATAACTAACATGTATATGAAGGATTACTATTCCTACAATTACTACTACTAACAAATTAGAAATATATGCCATTGCTCCATATATTCCTACAATTTTCCCAAACTCAATCATACTACAAGGTCATCCTATAACTAATCATACTACCACATTATGTATTCTCCCTCTAAGTAATCAACAAATCAAGGGTTTGCCTAAACTAGTTGAACTAGGGTTTGCTAAACTACCAAAATTAGGGCTAAATAAAGAGATTTTTTGGACAAATTGGGGAGGAATAACTGGGGGAGGTGGTCAACAACAAGATCCACGAAGCCTTTCTTCAGATCTGAGCAATGGGGAAGGATTAGAGGAGGGGGAAGAGGATGAGCAGCCACCGCCGCTGTTCGTCCTTGCTGAGTGGTGAGGGGTGAGGGGAGAAGAGGGTCGGGCTGGGCCGACCCCGCGCGAGGTTAAGTGCTCCAGGCATGCGACGCCATGCGCGACAGTGGTGGGTGCGGTGCCAGCCCGGGTGGCGCCACACTTACGAGGCTGGGGCCCGTGGAGCCAGCGTGGCAAGGCGTGCCGTGCCAGCCCGAGTGGCGCAACGTAGGTGCCTGCGGTGCCATACTTACGAGTGCGCCAGCGTGGCATCGCTACGTCGTCGGGGCCCAGCTAGACAGCATGGCAGGCGTAGCAAGCGTGTGTGCGGCGCCATGCAACGGGAGTGGCAGAAAAGGGTTGCCGGATGTGAATTATCGTCGAGGCCCAGCTAGACAGCATGGCAGGCATGTGTGCAACGCCGTGCAGCGGGAGTGGCAAAAAAGGGTTGCCGGCTGTGAATTATCTTCATACCGGTTTAAAGGGACAGCACGTAGTCCACTAAAAAGTTTGTTCACAAGTTTGATCAACAATATATGAATTATAAATTTCAAAAATTATACCATTAGATTCATATTCAAAATATTTTTCAGTGATATAATTTTTATGACATACAATTCATATTGTGTTGACTAAATATATGGTCAAACTTTTTTCTTAAACTACGTGATCGACCCTTTAAACGGTATGGAGGGAGTATCTAAGGTTGGTCAGCAAGGAAGTGAAATGCCACGGTAAGCGGTAACTTGTTGTATGTACATATCTGAGGCGTCGAGCAAAGAGAATAAGACCGTTTCTTAACTGAACGAGAAATGATTCATAAACAGAACAGCTGGAGGTTCAGTCTTGAGGAACTGGGTCCGACACCTGGACAAAAGGCCATAATATTCATAACATATGCAAATATAACCCTCTAGAAAGCAGTGAGTACACAGCTACCAGTTACACAGCTATGTGATCAATTTTCAACGAGAGTGACGTGGGAATAGATAGCATTTCCAGAATATATACCCGTTGAGTCAAGTCAGAGAAAATCGAAAAAAAAAAAAGAGAAAGTCAACCAAAGAGTTCTCCGGAGGGTGGATCGCTAAGAAAGAGGAGTACCAGACTGTCAAAGCAGCATTGGGCAGTCACCAATACTTACAAGTTGCAACAGAAACATTCAGCTCCCCAGTCCTAGGTACATGATCAAGGTTCGGTTCGTTCAGCCAAACATCAAATACAGAATTATCATCATTTCCCTAATATCTCACCTGGCATACTTCCGACTGGGAGGTTTAGGTTTGCCTCCCTTGCCATCTTTGCCTCTCAAAAGGGCAAGTGTTGGGCCAAGAGCGCTGCTTCTTTGTGCTCTATATGACCAGGCCGACGTGCTACCGTTTGGTTTCCAAGTTCCCCAGCCATTCTCCTGAACTTCATCAGGCTTTGGGATCTCGCTGCTTTCCTCCCAAACCTTATTATCTTTCTTTTCTGCACAAAACAGTTATTTCTCAATTAGAATATAACCAGACTTGTTGGATATAGAAAAATAAATGCTTACAAATGACTCCATACCTGGTGCCTCTTCTGGATCTTTAGTGTTATTTGGCACCAAGATTCCAATCTGGCTGTGAGCTATGCCTTTATTTTTCTCCAAGGTAACTGGTTCTCCGACCGTTGGTTCGCCTTTCTTTCCTGCTTCTCGAATGGGAGTACTAGGAGCTGCAGATACTGGCTCACTACCCTTCAGTAGTCTTACATCAATAAGGGAAGAGTACTCGATCTGCGGTAGACGTTGAGTGTGATGTTTACGAGCTTAGGGTACGTGGTAAGATTGGAAATTGAACTAATGATTACCTCCAAGGAACCATCTTCCTTGTAGGGTGAAATATCCACCGGCGTGTCTAACTTGTCCTCACTTGTCATCTCCTTCGTGATGATTGGATACTCCGGAACAGGCAAGAGAATGATGCGCATTGATATCAAATCATATACAAGAACTTTACCGACCTGAAACAGTTAACATGAATTGCCCAAACATGTTTCAAACAACAAATGACCTAGGCCAGAAATGTTTCAATCTGAAATTGCTATTGGAAATCATGTCATACCCGGTAAGGAGAAATCTCCGGACACCAGGAGGAAGACAGCTCAACCAACCGATATACAATAAGATCTCCCTCCTGAAAGACAAAAAGTGGTAAGCTCAGAAAGAGAATTAAACTAGAGCAAAATAAAATACAGCCTAAGAACAAAGCTACCAACAGAAATTTTGAATGCTTGCTGAAGACCATACTGGGTATGCAAGTATGCCAAATGTGATGTGAATATGTGATTGGCTATGGAGTGGAGAATCGTATCCACATTTAGGACAAAAAAGTATGAATTTGGATAGACATTGCGTCAGGTATAGTTTTTGCTGGAACACACATGGATATCAGGTAGAACATAGCTAAACAAAGGAACAGGATTTCATTGAAATCTTAATCCGTACTACTACTAATATTGAACAGCAATTCTACAGAATGCTGTTTCACTAGCAATTACTTAGAAGATACTCCCTCGTTCACTAATGTAAGACATTTTAGCTTTTTTTCTAAAATACATGTATGTAGACGTGTTTTAGTGTGTAGGTTCACTCATTTTAGGATGTATCTAGTTCGCTTTGAAATATCTAAAAGGTCTTACATTAGTGAATGGAGGGGGGGGGGGGGTACTATTTTACTCTCAAACAAATAGTACAATGTTCAGGGGTGTCAAAAGCTCCAAGTGCCAAAGTGCTCCACCTAGGCTTGGAATTCAGCTTTTACCTAAGAGTCCTGTCCAGTAGAAATATTAAGCCAACAGCGGCCCAACATTATTCGCCAGCTTGTTGGCACTTAAGCAATAGGAAGAACCGCTAGCTCTCCTCAGATCAATTTGTTTGGGGCCATCAATTAAAAGAAAGATCCCACCAAATTTTAGATAATACCCTCTGGTCTAGGTCCCACCTAAAATACTCCCCCTTCCCTCCAGAGATTGCTAAGGATTCCTAGTTCCTAGACATCCCATTCATATCATCTGGTGTACCTATCTACTAGACCGCCAGTGGTTGCCACCATTCAGCTCCTATTCTGTGAACTAGCACAGACTTCTCCAATGAAAGCACATACCGTTAGGAACCTTTATTTCGAGTACTACCTATCAATGTTAGTTGACTAATGATATTCGCTTTAGTGCATAACTTGTGTCCTTTCCCGCCAAGTTACAAGCTCTCAACTAATTACTTGTATGATAGAAAAGTTGATTCTCATGAAGTTGAGGGGTTTGATTTCAGATATTCTTTACATGGATGCAGAATGTCCCTTTGGTTTCTGTATTTTGGGTGACTCTTTCCGATGGAAGCAGAATCTCGTAGATGCCTATCTCTTACGCGAATACATAAACATACACAAAATCATATATGTACACATGTCCATTAGGATGCAGCTAACCATTCACTTGGGAAATTAATATATCATCATCTTGGAATGCTCAATGGGACAGAAACAATCACTATACTCTTTCATCACAATTATATGATTTGTGAAGCTTTCTTTCATATTCTGATAGGAAAATAATTACCTCTGGAAGTCGTGTTAAGGGGTAAAGTCCATCAAAGTCCAACGGTTCACTGCTAGACTTCCCTTCCTCATGATTGCTCTCATTGACATTTTGATTGCTGACGTGACAAAAACCATTTCCCTCATCCTTATTATTTATCATAAGGTGGTTAACTTCAGTATTACTTCCAACTATTTTCCCAAGTTTGCCAATATCAGCCATTCTCTTATTCGAGTTGTTCATACCCCACTTCTGGCCCTTCTTTTTGCTCATAGTTCCACTCCACGCAAAAGTTGCCTGGAACCACAAGCCCAGCGTCAATGGTAAGGAAATTAAATGCTGATTTTAGTAAATTTAAACAAGTTTTTTATTTCCTATTTTCATTTAGGTAAAATGGTCGTTTCAGTAATGTATAAATTCAAATCAACATCTAACTTCTTAGATATCTGCCTTATACTCCCTCCGTTCCTTGATAAAGTGCTTACAGCTTTTGGTGAGGGACAGTAGAGAAAATAAAAGAAAAGAAAAGAAAACATAAGTAAATCCAGTGCTAGCTTCTACACACTTCTACTATATTCTAGGTAATATGGTCATTTAGTCATACGTATTGTAGTAGTTTCTAAAGTGTTCTCTATGAGTTGTAACTTGTTTGCAGAATAACATCTCCCCATATGTTACAAAAGGATTTTCAAAGCTTCCAACCCTGGGGAGATGTTATTCTGCAAACAAGTTAGATTTTAGGATCAAAATCGGTACACGTTGGAAGGTATGAAAAGGAAAATTACACTCCCCATTTCATTGTTTGTCAGATGTCATCTCTTCCAATCACGACAGATCTTGAAATGACCTACCCTCTGAAGTATTGTTTTTTTTGGGGGGGGGGGGGGGGGGGGGGGGCAGAGTGGGTGGCTTCTTCTTCGATGTTGTAACCCATCCAGACAAAATAAACCTCACACCACAAAAAAAGGGGAAAAGGCTATCTAGAATACTAATTATTGTGTTAACAAGCCAGGAGTAATTTTGAGTCTAAGCTAATGAGAAGAACGTAGCATGTAGACAAAGGCAGAAGTTAGTCCATCACAAGTTAATATTTAAGTCTTTGCATCTGTTGATGCATATTTGAGCAGGACAACACATCCACTTGAACTGAGCGATAAGGAAGGAGCTTAAGTAACTTATATAGATTGGCCTCCCAAAACTAGTTGCAGAGAAAATGAACATCGAGGCAATTCCATGATGAATAGCGTTAAAAGACAAAGCGAAGCAGTGTAAACCTGTGTTTCGTCCGCTAACGATGTATTTAGTTCACCTAGAAACACAAAGAATTCTGTGTTATATAAAATATATGATTATTCAGGTAGGTATTGAAGGTTGTACAATAATGTCGATAACACAACAGTATTGTTTCTTATGAAACTGTTAGATAAATAAATAAAACAGTAAAATATACAAGTCATGAAGAGAAACTGGAAGTGCAATTCTACTTATTCACACAGAAAATATGTACAGCTCCATAGGAATATAGACAAATGACTTTCAAGTTAGCGAACCCAGTTTCACTGTGATGCAAACCATTTGTTCACACCGGGGTACCTACAGTGTAAGAGACGGATGACATTGCTTGAAGGGGATTAAGGTTCCAGAGGAAAAGGTTAGATATAATCTGAGATACAGAGATGCGAGAAAGCTAATTCATTATTCTTGCTTGAAAGCAAAGATAGAATTTGTCCCTTCATAGAGCTTACCATGACCTAATAAGATATGAATATAATCTCCAACACCAAGTGAATTACTGAATTTATCTCTAATACAGAGAGTCTATAAATAAAACCCACTAAGTAACTAGAAGCAAACCAAATCTTGTTATATTTCCAACTAATGGTGCATGTGGACACAGTGAACACCAACTATCAGCAGTGCCGTTTTGCAACCTCCTGTGCGGTAAGACTATGCTATTTTCTCTCAGACCACCAATTCGGCAACAAAATTCATAGGGTTAAGAGGAGCACTGCTTTATATTTTCTCGGTGCAATGATCGCCTTGAGGATCCAACCTTTTAGGCATATACAGACTAACTGGTCCATGATGCAACTTACCGGAATTTTGTCCCAACACAACATAAATCGTTTGCCGCTTATCTGAATGAAACACTGATTTTGAGCTTCAAGTATAACTCAAGAAGCAAGACACATTCAGTCAAGCAGCTCCTATAAATCAACCATAAAACTTACTTGAGTAATGGTAAATTGCTATCAAGATATCAAATAACATTTTCCCGTTGATCATACAGGATATAAACATGCGTCCATGCGTCATGACATGTGTGCAAGCTCACATGCAGAGTGTAGCCAGGGACACTCCAATAATATATTGTTTCTTCCCAATGGGGAAGGTAAACAGATACGCTATCAGCAAAAAACATTAAATCAACAGTTAATCATATTAGGTGCAATTAGTTCTCCACAGGCTGAGGAATACCTGCTGGCTCAAAGCGAATATGACCAGGACGAACCACAACTGGAACAACATCGTCTGATGTATCTGATTCTTCCTCCTCTGCTTCATGCCTTGAAAATGGTAACTGCAGGCCATTCTCATTGCTTGACGGGCAAGGAAGATCATCTTGGTTGCTTGAAGATGGAAAGTCAGCAGCAGTGGGTGATTTCTGGCAGTCCCCACACTACAAATATACATTGTGGATTAATATGTTTGGCTAACACCACTTTATTCTTTATGCATATTATAGATATGAGACCACATCAGGTGCAACTCATGAGAGATCAAGAGCCACTGGAGTAGAGACCAGGTAAGACAAGCAATTTTAGAATAGGCCCTCATGTTTCCCTAAATTGTGCAGCTATTTTCACAGCAACTCTTCCATCAACACCAGGCTTTACCCTCAATCCCCAGATCAACATTATCCCACAGGTGTGATATACCTACAGCCACTTCTTCACCACTGCCAAAACACAACCCAACCAACCCATTGTCTCCTTCACAAAAATAGTGAAGTAGGTGGCCAACCGAGAAGTCATTTCTTGAAGGCACCGCCAGAGAAAGATACCCGCAAAGTGGAGACAAAGGAGTGACATGGAGGTGAGATCGAGGTTGAGGAGAAGAAATGGGAAATTTTGATTAGTTTTCGCAGAAATATGAGGAATGATCATATGGTATGCTTCAGGGGTCAGCAACCTCACATCTTTTATTAGCAATGCTTGTTAAAATCCTTAATAGACCCTACTACAGATTCATAGATAGCGAACACCCTACAAATGTACAGGCTCAGAATCTTCTTAGACTCTACTCCCTCTGTTCCGAGAAAGCGGGCGTGTAAAAAATCGATTTTTTTCACGGAAAGTAAGGCACGGATTCGGTTTTGTTCCCTTTGTTTAAAAAATGCCCCCATGGCCCATCTGCCCCAATACAGCAGTAAACTATGCAGGAAAACGTAACTCCCCTCGTCTCCCACTGTCCCACGTCCCATCGTCTCTGGAATCCAGTTGAGAGTGGTGATTGGCGTCAGGCGCCACGTCGTCCAGGAGGGAGGCGCACAGGGTGACGGCGTTCTCCGACGAGCGCAGAGAGGCATGGCAAGCCATGGCGGTGGCGTTCTTGCCATCCAGGAAGGAGCCGTATTGGGCAATGGGCGTCCTTGCCGACAAGAGCAGGGGCCTACCCCAGGAAGAGGCGCGCCTTGCTGCCGTGCTCCTGGCCAGCATGCTTTTTGCCGGCGTGAGCCTAGGCAGCATTGCATTAGAACGAACCTAGCTGTGGATTGGTCCATTACATGCAGGTCGGTCAATTTGACGCAGAGACGAGGTACCGTGTGGCTTACAGGTGCTCATAACTGCATACAATGTGACTCAGAAGAGGCAAAAGAGTCCAGGGAATGCTAAAGTTAGCCCCGGATGCAGCTGCCTTGGTCGGCATGCCAGAAGCTTCACGCCCTCTTTTCTCGGAACGGAGGGAGTAATACCAACTCACCAATAGTCTTCTTGGGAGACTTGGGAAAAGGTGCAATCTAAGAAAAGCACAGAGCTTGCTTTGGAAAGTGCACATGGGGTTGTGACTAGTGAGTTAAGCGAACATCTTATATCTTCAGTTGCCACTGATCCAGCAGGCTTGTCAGTGGCAGTGGTTCAGAAATCTACAGTATAATCAGAATTTTCCTGCCCAACATGCCCTTGTACGGAGAAAAGGATACCCTATGAAACCAGAACATAAAGACGCATAAAATCATTAAAAGTACCTCTTTCAGCTGTTCTTTTGCTTTCTTCCTAAGTTGCCTTTTGATCTTCTTACGACGAGCACTTCGACTCTGACAGGACAAAACAAAGACAACAAAACATGTGATAATTAAACAAAATGTAAAGGAAGAAAACCCGTTACATCAGCTTCTGTTTCAAGATTTTAGTATGTATATTAGCATATTAAAAAGAGGAGATAAAGGAAACTATCTATAGTCTTATCAAATATGGAAGAATAAATCAAATAAGAGGAGGAAATACAGCACAACCCCAATAAATCAAAGTGTCAAAGGGAACAATTCGACATGAGATTTGAGTAAACTATGTTTCACATTATTATTATTTTATCCGCAGCGTAGCACAGGTGTCTTGCTACTTACTAGTATTGATTAATTACTAGACTACATTTAGACAGGTAAGACTTTCACTATATTTGCTACAACAAAATTTGAAGGAAGTTGTAAGTTTGTAACTAATTAGGTCTTGCAAGGCTGACAGGAAAACATTCCAAATCTCAAATAAGTCCACAGGCAGATACGTCAAGGTAAGCATCATAACGTACTCTATATACATGCATAACAAACTTTACCAACTACAGGAAACATCAAAGTTGATTTACAGCAACTGACTGCATACAAACTAACATACATAGAGTGCAATAACTGGATTTATCTAGAAACAGAAGTGTGGATTACACATACCGTCTTAGGACTTTGAGTTGTCTGCCCAGCCACCTCAGTTTCACAAATCAACTCGGTCTGGTTGCACCTAAAAAATTCCAACATGAATTTTTTGCAATGGTAATAGAACAAAGACTGATATTAATTTTAAGATACTCCAGAGCAATACGGAAAATTTGCAAGGGCCAAGGGAGTATATAAGTCTTAGTGTATCATGTCAATACTATGTAGGGTGGTTTTACATACTACTATACTTGTGGTGTGTGCGTGTTGGGAGGGGGTCCCTGGCTTCTTAATACGACCCTCCCTTTTGTTGAAGAAATGTAATAATGCTAAAACATATTTGCCATTTCAAAAAAGCAAAAACAGTCTTTAAAACAGTGTAACCAAGATGAATGCTGAATCATTACAAATGCATTGTTCAAAAAGCCTCTCACCTTTATGCAAATATAATAACACGTGATCATTATCTCATGGTGACATGAACATCAGAGATAACTGAAATTTTTCCATACAGATTTAATACAAAGAAAACTAACATAAATGCTATACTGTATACAGTTTAGACATTTACTGACTGATTAATTAGAACTTACAGGCTATTTGGTATTGCATGAGAGTACTAAAAGAAGCGTAACTTAACACAAAATATATAATTTTGAACAGATTATATGGATTTCAAACTACCATTTATTTTACAGCGTTCCTTCTTGTCTAACCAAATGGAAAATGCAGTAACACTTTTTTTCTATATTTACGTTTCCTGCATGTAAAAATATAGACATGCAGCATGAAAGATAATGACATTACATTTTTCTGAGAAATGCTTTTGCAATCTATAATTTCTGTAATGCTTATTACTTGCCAGTACATTTTTTTAGTGATTATTACTTACTTATTACTCCCTCTGTCCCGTAATATAAGATTATATTGGTTGTAATAACATCTTATGTTATGGGATGGAGGGGGTGCTATATTTCTTATTACTTACTTATTACTCACAGAGAAGACTATAAAAAGACAAAAATCAAATCTATTTAGTGATTGTGGAGTAGCATTATTCCAGAATCACTATTTCCGGGCAACCTCTTATACTTATCTTGCTAATCTATTACTTTCTCCCATAGCAATTAATCTGAAGTGCATAGATATCCTTGGAAGGAAATACAATTCCTAATGCGCTATTACGGTGTTCTTTCATACGGAATAAGCGACAAGTTTTTGCAATATCTCATCAGTATTTACTCACGAAATGTAGCAATCAAACTATACAGTTAGTACTATACTGGAACAGTAGAAAGAAACATACACAAGTGCATGCCCTTTTTTGTGTCCAATGTGACGACAGCCTCTTATACTTATCTTGCTGATCTATTACTTTCTCTCATAGCTATTAATCTGAAGTGCATGGATATCCTTGGAAGGAAATACAATTCCTAATGCACTACTAAGGTGTTCTTTCATACGGCATAAGCGAAAAGTTTTTGCAATATCTCACCAGTATTCTACTCACGAAATGTAGCAATCAAACTATACAGTTAGTACTATACTGGAACAGCAGAAAGAAACATACACAAGTACATGCCCTTTTTTGTGTCCAATGTAACGACAGTATTCCTATATCTTAATAAGTTCTTAAAGTGACAAGTGTTGTCAATACTGGATCTGCTACAAGGAAATAACATATTGCGGAAGTGGGCATATTCATTAGAATCATGATGACAATAGGACTATAGCCAAAATTTCTGATATGTTAATCTGCAGTTAAGTCATATCGACTATAGTCAACAGTTGATGACTCTTACGAGTCAGGTCCAAAGTATCTTGTGGTGATATACCTGATATGATGTAATCATATACTGAAACTTAGTTACCACCAATTAGATGTATTTCTTGGACTGGCGCTTTGTTGTCTTCTTGGTAGTACCAGGAAAAAGAAAAACTTGTTTATCGGATTGGGGTGGAAAGATGTCTGAAATAGGGGACATGATGTAGTACCTGCCAGCTTTTTCCTTCCCGTCCAGTTCAACACTAAATTCAGCTTGTATTGCTGCCTTCTTTGCTTCAATGTCAACGGTTGACTGTTTCGACTCTTTGGAGCCACGGCGACCGCGGTCTTGGCAAATGGTGTCTACCTTGTCGCACGCTGTGTCTTTTGCCATCTTCAGTTTCTTTCCCCTGCATCACCAGATAATTAGCCGAATCAGTTGAAAGGTAGCCATGGTTGATGAAACAGAAAACCAGGTGTGATCATAGCATCTTTTATTGCCAGAAAGTGAAGCAGAAATACAAGAACAAAGGAGGATACTTTGAGCTCTCAGGTATTCTTGCATCTCCATCTCGCCATTTCCTCTTCGAACTTGTATGCCCGTTTTCTAGATTGTGGTTGGATGTTGAATTGTCTTCAGGCTGATGATGACAGTGTACCTCCTCTTGGTGCTTACTACGGTCAATTTGATACTCGATTGCAAGAATTTTATCATCAGTTGGAAGCGGCCGCTTTTCTACTATCTCAGGATCTTCAATGCAGTGTACGTCATTATGATGTACTATACTCTTGCAAGTTTTCTGTTTAACCCTGCATCCAAGGAGAAGGGAAGGGAGCATTGTTGTGTATAACATCATTTCCACAAGAAGTTACACACATGGCTGTATGGAAACAGAAATACAAAATGGAGAAGTTTTTCTTTGCTAGCCGAGTGAAGATGTTTGTTCACCGTAAATTTCCATATTGTCACCATATAAGTACACAACTCAACACGCTAGTGGAAATCCAACTTGTTACATCCCACAACACAAGAAAGAGTTCCTACTTCCACAATCCTATGATTCTTGTGGAACTATAGCTCTATGTCTGCTAGTAAAATGTTTGATTTCTTTCAAGTTTGTCCATAATATGTGCTATTTGTTCTTCACAGGAACGGAGTTAACTGCCATGCAAATGTCTCATATGTTCACATCTCACTTATTCATGGCCATGATAATCAGTCCGACTTTTACATCCATAAGGAAATGTCAGAGATACACTTCAATAAAGAATAGCCTTAGCATCGAGTGAAAATGACATGGGTGTTCAGCATAACCAAAAGCCCGCAGCCCAAAGATTGCCCCGGAACTCAGAGATTCAATTCTTGAACAAATACCTTATAATATCCTTGTCCCTGAAGATGCAAGTCGACTCGAATGGTGGCAAGGAAAATCCATCCATCTGCTCAGAGATACAAGAACCTCATTAGTACAGAAAAGTAGTAATAATCAACAAAAAAATGTGAAAAAAAATCCATAAGCAACTAAGAACTGCCCAGAAACCCTGAGGCATTCGTCTACGAGAGACCGCACTTCGAGACAACCACATCAATTAGTTCCCCACATTTGTGAATCCTCCGATTAAAACCCAACACACGATGGAAAAATTGATAAAATGCTCCATGGGTCACACAAAAAGGGAAAAGCAAGGGGGGGGGGGGGGGGGGGAGGAGGACCGAGAGTGTCCCACCGTGAGGACGATGCCACCAGGACAGGAGCGGCGGAGGTGGAAGCGGGCGGCGACATGGGCGGAGAGATCGGCAACAGTGGCGAGCTCGGGTCCGACTAGAAGCCAGCAGCGGCGGAGGCCGTCCTCCCGCTGCGACCGCCGGAGAAGGCGGCGATTGTCGAACACGAGCCGAAGCCTAACGGGCGACGGCGACTGCGCCGGCGGCGTGGCCATTGGCGGTGCGGGAGGAGGGTTTCTCATTTTTTTTTCCGCTATGTTCCTCAAGGGTTTAGGGCAATTCCAGGATGCCCCCTTTTCTCCCTCCTCTGTCCAAATTTTCCGTTTTAGCATGCCGGGCGGTGGGGGAAAATACTTTTCTCTCCAATCCATAACCAGTAACCCCTTATTTACTCTTATACGTATCTAGTTAAGTTTTTAGACTAAACATATTTGAATTTAAACAAAGTTGAGAACATTTAATACGACTAAGAAAAGTAGTATAAAGCATAAGAAATCATAGAAATTCTGGAGGACAAGCTACAAGTAAAACTTTATTTTCAAATTATGAGCACAAGTTTAAAGTTTTAAAAAATCTGAAAAAAATTCTCCATGTAGATAATGATGTACTCTATGAAATTGGAATACTCACACCCCAAAATACCTTATATTTTAGGCGTGAAAAATGATAAAATCTGAGAGATTTTGTAGAATTGAAATTGTGCATTGTTCACTACTTTAGGTGTCAGCTTTTATCATTTTTGTGTAGCCTAAAATATTGGGTATTTTGGGTTGTGAGTTTTTCAAGTTTATAGAGTATTTCATTATCTACATATAGAAATTTCTTTTACTCCCTTCATCTCAAAATAGATGTCATAGATTGGCAACTTTTAGATAAATCTAGTCACTATTTAGTACATAGATTCGTTCAAGTTTTGATAAATCCAAAACATCAATTTTAAAACGGAGGGAGCATAATTCTTATACTTTGAACTTGTGTTTTGGACTGGTTAAAGAAAGGGCGGCATGAAGCCCGAGCTCCAAACGTCCGCTCTCAACAAATCAACGATATTTAAATACGGAAGGTAATAGTACATAAATTGCCCAATTAGACCTAGGTCAACTTAGCAACTTTTCTATATATTTTGGAACAAATCTGAGGACACAATGTTGCAAATTTCACTAATATCATTTCATGGCAATTTAACATGGATCTTGATGAGTGGGACCCGTCTAAGAGAATTAGGTGTCAACAAAAAATGTGTAGTCTACTAATTTAGAAAAAATATCGTGAAGGTTTTTAATCGAAACTAAAATCAACAGGCATCAGGAGTTAACATGGCAAGCCACGAGGCTCTTGATGGGCCCCATGGCGTGGCCAAGGTGTCATGGGGACAATCTGGCCCTTGTGTGCCGTATCGCATCCCCTTTTTTCAGGGGCTCTATATGGTCCAAAAATATATGCCATGGTTTTCCCGGAATTTACATAGGCGGCAGCTGATCGATGAATTTTTGCAATATGTTTACCTTATGTTTTTTCGTGAGAAGTGTTAGTATTTTGATATTTTATTGTGCATGCGCGTACCTTTTATGCTTGTTTAGCTAACCTTCTAAAACTAAAGGAGTTGATGGACAAATCGATTGAGGCAATTATTTTTGGACATAAGTATGCTGATTGGTAAAAGTCTTCCAAACAACTACGCACGCACCTAGGAAGAAAACCAAAGGAAATAATTCGAATAGAAAGTCTAGGGGACTTTAACGATCATATATACTGCGGGAGCCCGCCCGTACCATGTAGTCGTACCGCACGCTCGTCGCCTCCATCTCGTCAAATACTTTCACCATGTAGACGGATTTAAGATTTGGCATTTGGAGACACCACAACTTGCAAAAACCTCAACTCCGGAAGGGGTTTGGAGAGGGAAACTCCCAGAAGGGCATTCATCCTTGCTGCCACGTGTCTTGGAGGCCTAGGTATTAATCCTCATCATCAACATCCATTACCTTTTATATTTTTCTTCTTGTAATTCCAAACCCCTATTATAGATTTGCACGCAGTATTCATCAATTTCTTTACACTTTATTGATACTAGATGAACAGGCGAGCTTTGTCTCACCGTCTAAATTGTGTTTTAGCATTGTGTGGTGTGTGGTAGGCTTGTATATGTTTTCGGCTTTGTATTCGCACTCCGGCAACATGTTGGCTAGCACGTTCCGACCAGCACATTGTGTTTGATGGGAGTCAATTTGGTCGGTTATTGACCTCTGAAAAAGGTCCTTCATGTACCGATATGATAGATACCATACCACTATAGAATAATGAGCAAACACGGTATGCTCGTTGATTTTGCATTTCATAAACTAAAAATAGTTGTTAATTTCATCTAATTATATAACAGATTCGTCTAGTTTGTATCAGGTAGGTGCATATCCCTAGTTGTTCCGTCGTACCCTCGTCCACCAAAGCACTAAAAGAGAATGACATAATGTACAAAATCAATGCAATTTTTTGACAAATTATCAACCAAAAGAGTTTCAGCAGGCGTTAGCACGGTGCAACGCCGAACAACTTCCTTGATGCTAACAATCTAAAACCATGAAGAAGATACAACAACACCTAGTAAAAGAAGGACCAAAAGTTATCGAGGTTTTGCGTTTTTTATCTAACTTTGGGCTGAGGATAGGAACTTATCATTAGTGGTTACTTATATCCTAGTCTTTGTCACCGCCAATATCTTCTTTCACATGGATTTTCTGAAATAAACAGACAACCCAAAAAAGTTCAGATTTGAACCAGAACAGCAAAAAGTCTATAAGAAGCGATGCACATTCAGCACTCACCCAACCCATTGGCCACCAACTTCTAGCAAATAACATGAAAGTATTATGCAATGCCAATTTAAAAACAGACAATAAATCGTACTTGAGCAGACAACATATGTATCTATTCTTCTCACCTCAAAGCGGCAAAGTCACTCACCATTTAGAAACACATGCACATGAGATTAGTAATCGAGTGTGTATTCTCATGCATAACTTAAAGTATATAGAATTTGAGTTTTCTGAATTATCCGAGCAGAGCTTAACAAATAAACAAATAAAACAGTTCAAAAAAAAAAAGTAGTAAGTTATATGCATTCAACTATCTAAAAAATATAGTTTAAAACTATCAGCATATGCCAATGTGAACCTGCATATCCATACGTTAGAAGGCTCCTGTGCTTGACAACCACGCGGTGGAGTCGGGGACACAAGGAAAAAACTTTGCTTTGCAGGTTGTTTGAGAAGAGAAGAAAAAGATACTCTTTGTCAATTTCCTGAGAGTTTGGTATAAACCCTCAAGTCACCCTTGTGGGGAAAAGATGCTTACTACAACACTCTATCCCAATGAGTTGGTATACACAGAGTTGTTGCCATCAGTCACACGGCTACTTACGTGGACGACCTAGCCCTGAAGCAAATAATGATTAGTCACGCGGCTACTAATTCGCACGACCTGATCCACTAAAATAAAACTTGCGTGCTCTCCGGTCTTTTTAGGCCAAAACCCCGCTCAAAATACTCCGGATCCTCCCTTCACCTCGGCTGGGCTTGGCCATTCCTAGTTATGTTAGACTAGAGAGGACTGGTATGTGGATATAGCGAGAGGCGAAGGAGCCGTCAAAGGATCGATTATCACTATGATAGCCTAAAATCACATCGGAGGCCTTAAAAACCTCCGACACAGGCGACTGGAAGGTAGAGACCTTCGGCGGGGACTACTTAGGCGGACCCATGACCAAAATACTGCAGGGCATAGTGTAGGGAAGTTATGAACCCAGATGTAGTCTAGCAAAGGTAATGTCCCAAGGAACGTTGCCAGCGGGATAGAGGCGGAAAGCTTCCTAATGAGCACTAAGTCTCGGGATAGCTCGAAACTCACACCCATCTTAAACACGATGACAATTGTACGGGGGCCCTTACGAGCTATACACTACTAACCTCGGCCTACGAGCGATACACCCGCATCAAGCTCGAGCTACTACCCTCGGATCACGAGCAACGCATCGGAGCTGAAGCTTACGTCACTGACCCTGGTCAGACCTAATTTATTAAAGATCATATGCGAACACGCGGTATATGGTCTACAACCGAACCCAACGGAGCTAAGGACTTCGACACCAGACAACCACAGGATATGCCTGCACATAATGGATTTGATTCAAGAAAAGGATAAACCAGCATCATGCAGTAGTACCAGGATACACACGAACACACGACCGTTCAAAAGAGAAGGTCATCATGGACCATTACATCAGGAGAAGGAAGGGCTAAGCTCCTACTAGTCACGGGCTTCCTTGGTGCCAAAGTTTTGGAGGTTAATGAAGGCCTCCGCTGGGCCTCGCTATCTCTCCACATATGCCTCTCCCTCGCCCCAAGGGAAGGTTGCTTGAAGGTCCATCACTGACAAGCTTGGCGTCACGACCTCCACCCTAGCCAAGGAAAGCGCCATGCACTCGGAGGCCCGCTGCGATGCCTCCATCTCAAGGTCATTGGTCAGCCAGGAAGAGAAGTTGGGGAATACCTCCAACACATCTTTAGTAGAAGTAAGGGCATTCCTCAGTGGCACATCAGAGAGGTTCAGGCTCCCGAGAAAGCCCTTGGCTAACATCAAGCCTGCAACCCGTTGGGCAAGGCGTAGCATCATGCGACGCGTGATGCTCTCTCGGAGGTTGGTGTCAACAACCCCCTAAGAGTAGGACTTGGCCTCCCCCGTAACTCGGGCCAGCTCTTTGTTGAGCATAGAGATCTTGGCCTCAACAGCCTTCAGGGCCTCGGCAGCAGCCCTCGAATCCCTGGATGAGCTGGCGAGGCCCTGAACGGATTGTAGGGACGAGGATGCTCCCTGGACACATAGGGAACAATCAAAGAACAGTTGGTATAAGCCTCACAAAACCAGGATGAAATATGAAGAAAGGAAACAGATTGAGAAGTCTAACCTGTAACCCCTAATATTATCAGTTGTAGGTCGTCCTCCAGCTCCTGAACCACCACTGGAGCCGCCACTGACCCCCAGACTCCAGGAGGCGTGACTGCTAGGCCTTGAGAGGTGCTCCTGGCCACGACAATGGGAGCCGAGTGTGGATTCGATCCAACTACTACCTGGAATAACATAGTCGTACAGGCATAAGAATAAGAGCATAACTCTTGATGAAAGGAAAAAGTAAGAAAAGGCTTCTTAGTGTAGTTACCTCGTGGAGCGGGTCTTTTGGGAGAAGGAGGTCTAGCGGCGCTTATGGCCACCACAAACCTCGTGGTGATAACCTTCTTCCTTGTCTCCTTGTTCTTTGAGATTGGCACCAATGACAACTTCATGTTGGACTAATTAAGAATAAAAGATTCAACCCTGTAACATCCCTAAAAATCATGATTTCAAAGTTTGCATATCATTCATGCATGCATATAGAATTGAGATCAAATTCAAACTCATTTCAAGAAAACAGAAGCACATAGTGATATCATTTTATATGAGCAAACTTAAATCAAATGGCTATCCCCATTTGAGAGCTTGAATGTTTTAAACCTAGATTGTTTGTCTTCCTTGTTGATTGGTTGGAGTGTGGAGTTAGAACAAAATTTTACAAAATAGAAATGGTTTCAAAAACCATTTTCAAACATTTTCTAACCAAGTGCAATGTCCCTGTTATTTTAATTTTCCAAAAATGACCAAGCCATTCCAAGGAGACCACATGGTTTTATGCCAAGTTTTGTAACTGTTGCACACTACAAAAATCCCAAAAAGATTTGAATTCAAATAGAGTTTGAATTCATTTGAAAACCAATCCAGAAAATCAAAACAGAAAAAGAAAAGGAATAAAGAAATGAAAGAGGGCCGGCGCCAGGAATTGAGCCCAGCAGCAGACTCAGCCCATTTAGCCCACCCGGCTCCTCTCCCTCTCTCTCGCACGCGCAGACGCACCCACGCGGTCACTGACGCTCGGACCCTACTCCCTATCTGCTTATTTCGCTGACAAGCGGGCCCCGTCCACGTCGTCATCGTCTTCCCCAAAATTTCCGCGCACGAACTCCGTCGCTGGCCGTTGCTGCGTTGATTTCGCGGTGTAATTGGCATTGAACCACTGAGCGTTTCTTGTCGAGCCTCCGCCTACTTAAGCACCTCCCCACTCTGCTCCATTCCCCTCACTCAATTTCATCTCCACGCCCCCAGGCTGCTCGCAACTTGCTCAACGCCGCCGCTGTTCCGACGACCGTGCCGACGAATTCCGGTGAGCATCGTGTCCCCCTCTGTCCCTGACTCATGCTATCAAGCTCAGCAACTCCTTGCGCATCTACTGACACACCCCGTTTGTTCTCGCATGGTCTGTAGCTTCGACAACGACTTTGACCGAGCGCCGCCGCTCTCTGCACGAACTCCGGCAACCTCTCCCCGTAAGTACCAGCCGCCCCTTGCCCTCTGTCTGATACGCCTAGGATCCCCATCGTCTTGCGCATCTAACTGTACCCTCCTTTTGACTTAGCGCGACGCCGAACCTCGCCAACGTCGACAGCAGCCGTACCCGACGCATCCACGAGCTCCGGCGAGGAATCCCCGACGACTCCGAGCGCCCCTTGCCAAGCCACCTCCACGTTGAGCTTCGCCTCGACCCCGCGGTTCTGGTAAGCACACTCTTCCCTCCCCGAACGACCTAGAACGCCAGCGCCGCCGCTGACAGACGCGCCGCCGCCAGTCGCCGCCGCTAGCGCCGCTAGTCTATGGTCACGCGCTTAGCAGCCGTAGGATTTGGATCCAGCGCTCTAGATTAGATCTGCATCGAAGGGGTAAGTGACAATCTGAACCGTGCGCGTAAGTTAGATCTGACGGTCCATGCTAGTCGATCCACACGAAGCGGTACCGACGAATCAGAGCGCGACGCGTGGCTAGGGTTTAGTTTAAAAACAGAATTTGTAGCCAAATTTGATTTAGCTATAACTTTTGATCCACACGTTAGAATTTGACAAATTTTATATCGTTGGAATCAGGGAGACAAGCCCTTTCTGTTTATGCAATGTGTTTAGTGTTTAGTTTCTGTTAAAATGATTTTATTTGCAGAAACTTGTTTAGGACTATTTTGTGTATAGAATTTGTTTAGGAAATTGTTTTAGTGTAAAATAAACTTGGTTTAGCAAGTTTTTAACTTGGTTATGATTCAGTACTGTGCACTTGATTGGTTGGGTTTTAAAAATCATCACTTAGCATTTTGCATGCATGCATATATTTATGTTTGTATATGAATTGTGTGTAATTTTGTGCTACCATTCTTTGTGTAGACTTTGGTGCTAGTGATTGTGATTGTGAAGAGTGCTACTCTCTCAACTACCAAGGCAAGTGGTACTTCATGATTATTACTATCCCTATATTTTCATACAAGCATTAGAAATATTTTTGCTAAGTCTTGCATGTTACTATTTTGCCAAATGCCATGTTGGGAAATCCTAAGTAGTTGTAGAATTGCTAGGAAATTTTCTAAGTTAAGTACTATCTATACCATGCTTAGCCTAGCTAGTAGCAAACAAGGGTTGGTGAAATATACATGCTATAGTGAAAATATCTCTAAGTCTTTGGACTTATGTTTTTCTTAATAAAACAACTAAGTCAATGAATCACCTGGGTGGAATGGTAATTGCTTGGTGGTTTTTGGTTGAGTGGTTACACAAGGCCCATGGCTATGGTTTACCTTGTGTATCACACTTGTGGATTGCCACCCAGGAACAAAGGGATTTTAGAGGCCAAGTGTTGAGAAGCTTCTAGTGCAGCCACTTGGCAATATGGGCTCTGCCTGGATCACATAAGTTGCTAGAACTTAGCCATTTGGACAGTTGGTGGTAGTGGGAATGATAGGTTAGAGCGCGTCCATTTGGTCTAAGGAAAGGATTCTGAAAGGTCCTGTCTTGGGAAACCAAGTCTGGTGGGGAAAGTGCACAACCTCTGCAGATGGAAAAATCTAAGTACTTAGCCAAGTCCATGGCAATGGACAACTTGAGCATCAAGACATGGAAGCTATCAAGAATCTCATCATTCCAACTTCTAAGTAAAAACTTGTGGGTGAACAAGGGTGAAGGACCTCAATGTCTATTGATGGTTTTTTGGGAAAAGTTTTGACAAAGAAAAACTTAGTGATTTCAACTAATAGGAAAAACCTATTTTGAGCAAAGCAAGCCAAGCTACACTTAGCCAAAATGAATATAGTAATATAGTCCACCTAAATCTTACTAAGGTATCACTTGCCAATACTATTCCAAAGTATTGACCCACTGTGGCTGTAACTTGTGATGTTGCAGGTTACTCTGATGAGGATTAGGTGTCATGAGTCTACACTCAACATGTTTGCCTGTGGCACATGAAGATGAAGACTTATATTTATTTACTTATTCAAACTCTTGTATTAGGCATGTGGCCTTGAGTTGTAAAAGACTATGTTATCTCTGGAATGGATGTAATAAATGACCTTTGTATCTGTGTACTTCATCTTAAACTGTGGATGCTAGCAATGATCCAAGGACTAGCATTGCAATCACAGGGATCCTTTTCCTTTACAAAGGAGGGATCTTACAGATGGTATCAGAGCACTGTGTTGCATGTAGGATTATGACCCTAGGATTGGAAACCACTAAGGAAAATTTTTCAACTACATCTACACTTGTCTATTCTTCTCGTAAACTTTTCTAATCTTCTCTCTCATCTCTATTTGTAGATGAACTCCATCAACGAAGCCGTAAGGAAAGGACCACTCATGACAATGACTTTGGAGTGTGAGACAGAATTCCCCAAGGCTCTCAAGGACCTCATGGTTGCATTAGAGATACAAGGTGCAGCTGTGTACAAGGGTTTTCCAGTGATGGATGAAGGAGTTGAGTACTGGTGGGTGCAACTTCACTTGTACAAAAACAAGGAAGACAACCACAAGGAAACAGGATTCTGCATGTACACCAACACTGTGGTGCATACCACATTCTTTGAGTCAGCAAGAGATGCAGCTTGGAGTACTATCAAAGAACTTAGTGCTAGAGTCAAGTGCAGGATGCTCAACCTCCAAAAAGACTTGAAGAAAGAGAAGGAACATACCCAAGAGTTGGAAGCTACCAACCAAACCTTAAGAGGAGATATTATAGACTTAGTGATGGAATCATGTGAGCAAGATAGGCTAATTGCTTCTAGGAACATTGTGTTAGCCAACAGATCCAGTGAGATAGGATTGTAAACGTACTTCGTTAGTTGGACCACCACCATCACCCTATTTTCCAAAATGTTGCTTAAAATAAGTTTGAACCTTGGTTATTGTAATGGTTTCATGTATGCATGACTTGTGTGTTTTGCTTCCCAAGGATATGTATGTGATGTTTTGTCTTTTGTTTCATCTTGAAATGTGTTGTTCTAACTTTTCTATCTTATAAATAGATGCCTATTGCCATCAACACTGTTGAGGAGTTCCAGGTTACCCGCTTTGGTCCTCGTATCGTTGAGCTTACCACCTTGCTCAATCTCCCTCTTCCCACCATCATGGTGCACCCCCTCACCAAGTTCGAGAGGAAGGACCTCTGGGGCTTCAAGGTGAACCAGCCCGGACGTCAGACAGAGCCTACTACGGAGGCCATCGTCTTCAAGATTATGCACGATGACAGGGAGAGAGGCATGGAGGTAGTTATGCAGGATCTGATAGGACGTCTGCTAGGAAGACACTCCCGACAGGTTAGAGGCACCCATTTCCACGTCTTCGGAAGACGTGATGAGGACGAAGAGTCCATCGACTTCGAGGATGACTCGAGGGACGCAGCAGAGCCGATATGCCTGTACCTCCAGGACTTAGAGTCTCTCATTAGGCACGTGGACACGGACAGGACCAATGTCATGCTCAGCAACGATGAGCTCCAGGTGCAGCTTCGCGAGAAGGACAAGCTCTTCGCGCAGCAGGACGAGATAGTCAAGGAAATGGAGGCGAAGTTCGAGACCCAGGACAGGAAGTTCAAGAGTCAGGAGAAGCGTGTCCAGGATAGGAACAAGAATATCCGGTATATGACTGAAGAACTGCAGTCCAAGGACTTCGAGCTAGAGCAGCAGCAGACGGTGATAGAGAGGCTTCGTTCCCAGAAGAGGGCTCTCAAGGCCAAGATAGAGTCCTTGACCACTACCATTGAGAAGAATAAGGCCGTGATGGAGAACGCAGGTCTTACCTTTGTCGAGGAGGAGATTGATGCTGATGAGTAGACTTGACTACTCGTTTATCTTTCATTATCATACTTGTTATTTGAGAACTTGTTATTGGACCATCCGACATGTGGATGGCTTGCTACTTGTGTGTTTTACTTTGTGAACTTGTTATCTTGTTGTTGAACTTTTATCTTGTGTTGCATGTTTGTGTTTGCTTATGTGATGTAATGTGCATGAAAGCATCTATGGGTATCTCATTCTTATCTCTATTTGAACAACCACAGATGCCTCCTCGTCGTGCAAACCCCAACCCCAACAACAACAACATCACTCCAGAAATGCAACAAATGATGACTGCTCAAACACAGCTGATGCAGATGATGAAAACATTCATCCAGAACCAAAACAATAACAACAACAACAACAACCCCAATAACAACAACAACAACCCTCCGGGCTTTGATATGCTCACCAGGTTCTTGAGATTGAGGCCAGCTAAGTTCTCAGGGACGACTGATCCCATGGTGGCCAATGATTGGCTACATTCTGTAAACAAGGACTTAGTAACCGTGGGATGCACGGATGCTGAAAAGGTCAGATTTGCAGCACATCTGCTGGAAGGGCCAGCCGCCACTTGGTGGGACAACTTCCAGATCACCACTCCTATAGATGAAGTGACATGGGCTATCTTTGAGGATGGCTTTCGCACTGCTCATATCTCATCAGGAATAATGAGCCTGAAAAAGAAAGAGTTCCACAATCTGAAGCAGCGCCACCGCAGCGTGGCTGAATACATTGAGGAGTTCAACAATCTGGCGCGTTATGCACCGGATGAAGTTGACACTGATGCTAATAGAAAGGAAAAATTTCTTGAAGGCTTGAATGATGAGCTGAATCTGCAATTGGCTGTGGCATATGTTCCCACTTATCATTCGCTATGTGACAAAGCTGCAATATTGGAGAACAAAATGAAGCAAGTCGAGAGTAGAAAGAGGAAGCACTCCGACAAGCACAGCTCGGGATCGTCTCACAAACGATCTCACTATGATGACAACGGAAGCTCAGGATCCCACAAGCATGGGAAATTCAACAAGCACCACAACCACAACCGTCATGACAACAAGCATCATCGCAGTCATGACAATGACAAGTACAAGAACCACAAGAGTGGACATAAGAACCACCATAGTGGTAATGGAAGTGGAAGTGGAAGTCAGCCTGTTAAGAGAGACATCAGTCAGGTTGAATGCTTCAAATGCAAGAAAATGGGGCATTATGCAAATGAGTGCCCTGAAAAGAAAGTTGAAGGACCTATCAAGCCCAATCCTTTCCAGAAAGGACAGGTGAACCACATCAGTGTGGAGGAGGTCTATGAGGAGCCTGATGCTGTTGCTGGTAAGTTCAGACTCAATTCTATTCCAGCATTTGTTCTTTTTGATACTGGAGCATCGCATTCATTCATATCAAAAGCATTTGTTGATAGAAATGGGTTTCCAACTGAAAACATTGGGTGTCCAATAAAAGTTAGTTCTCCGGGTGGAGATATGATAGTAAGTCTTGGATGCCAGGATCTAGTAATAGAGTTTGGAAAACATAAGTTTCCAGTGAGCCTAATAATCCTAGATTCCCAAGGACTGGACGTAATATTGGGAATGGATTGGATGGCTAAGTATGAAGGAGTACTAGATTGTGCTAATAGTACTGTTGCACTCACAACCCCGGAAAGAAAACGGATTAAGTTCAAGTCCAACTTTGAATCTAAAGGAAGTAAGCTAAATTCTCTTAAGGGGGTTAGCATGGACAGTGTACCAATTGTGAGTGATTATCCGGATGTGTTTTCGGAAGAACTGCCGGGAATGCCACCAGATAGAGATGTGGAGTTTCTTATAGATTTGGTACCAGGATCTGGACCAATAGCAAAGAGACCTTATAAAATGTCAGTTGATGAACTGGAAGAACTCAAGAAACAACTTGGAGAATAGTTGCAGAAAGGATTTATTCAACCAAGTTCTTCATCTTGGGGAGCCCCAGTTTTTTTCGTGGAGAAGAAAGATAGAAGCCAAAGGTTATGCATAGATTACCGTTCACTCAACGAGGTAACTATCAAGAACAAATATCCTTTGCCTAGAATCAATGACTTGTTTGATCAGCTAGAAGGAGCATGTGTGTTCTCAAAGATTGATCTAAGGTCAGGCTATTTTCAACTCAAGATAAGAGAACAAGACATACCTAAAACAGCATTCACTACAAGGTATGGATTATATGAGTATACCGTAATGCCTTTTGGCTTGACCAATGCTCCAGCATACTTCATGAATATGATGAACAAGGTGTTCATGGAATTCCTTGACAAGTTTGTTGTCGTTTTCATCGATGACATCTTAGTCTACTTCAAGAGCAAAGAAGAACATGAAGGACACTTACGTTTGATACTTGAGAAATTAAGAGAGCATAAACTTTATGCCAAATTCAGCAAGTGTGAGTTCTGGTTAGAGGAAGTTGGTTTTCTTGGTCATGTTATGACGAAGGATGGTGTAGCAATTGATACTGCTAAGGTTTCAGCTGTGACTGAATGGGAATCTCCCAAGTCCGTGAAAGAAGTTCGTAGTTTCCTTGGCTTAGCAGGTTACTACAGAAGGTTCATTGAGAATTTCTCAAAGGTTGCTAAGCCCATGACTGAATTGTTAAAGAAAGACAAGAAGTTTGCTTGGTCTGAAGGTTGTGAACTCAGCTTTCAGGAATTGAAGAAGAGACTTGTGACAGCACCAGTCTTGTGTCTGCCAGACTTGGAAAAAGATTTCCAAGTATATTGTGATGCATCTCATCAAGGTTTGGGTGCAGTACTTATGCAAGATGGTAAAGTTGTGGCTTACGCCTCGAGACAACTCAAAACTCATGAAGTAAACTATCCTACTCATGATTTAGAGTTAGCCTCTGTCGTCCATGCACTCAAAACATGGAGACACTATCTTTTGGGAAAGCGTTGTGAAGTGTTCACGGATCACAAAAGTTTGAAGTATATCTTCACCCAGAAGGAAATTAATATGAGACAAACAAGATGGCTAGAACTTATCAAAGACTATGACTTAAGTTTGCAATACCATCCCGGTAAAGCAAATGCTGTAGCAGATGCTCTAAGCCGTAAGGTCTTCGTGAATGGCCTTACCAAAGGAGAATTGCCAGATGATCTGTGTACCCAATTTAGAAAACTCAGATTGGAGATTGTGCCCGAAGGACATCTCATGTCTTTGGATGTTCAACCCACTTTGTTGGACAAGATCAAAGAAGCCCAGAAGATTGATAAAGAAATCAAAGAGATTAAAGAAAAGATTGGCCAAGGAAAAGCCAAAGGGTTCCATGAAGACGAACATGGTACTTTATGGCATGGGAAACGTATCTGTGTTCCACAAGATCCGGAGCTACGGAAACTGATCTTGCAAGAAGCACACAACTCTCTGTATTCTATTCATCCGGGTAACACCAAAATGTACATGGACATGAAAGAAAGATTTTGGTGGAATAATCTCAAGAAGGACATCGCCGAACATATTGCTTTGTGTGATGTGTGTAGTAGAGTGAAAGCGAAGCATCAGAAACCAGCAGGTTTGCTTCGACCACTACCTATTCCTGATTGGAAGTGGGACAAAATTGGTATGGATTTCATTACCGGATTACCAAGGACCAGGTCAGGATATGATTCCATATGGGTAGTAGTGGATCGCCTAACTAAAGTGGCTCATTTCATACCCGTGAACACAACCTATACAAGTGCTAAGTTAGCCAAAATCTACATGAGTAGAATTGTATGTCTACATGGAGTGCCCAAGAGTATTGTGTCTGATAGGGGAACCCAATTCACTTCCCATTTTTGGAGACAGCTACATGAGTCATTGGGAACGAGGTTGGAATTCAGTACTGCTTTTCATCCTCAAACCGATGGGCAAACAGAAAGAACTAATCAAATTCTTGAAGACATGTTGAGGGCATGTGCTCTAGACTATGGAGCCAGTTGGGATGAAAGTCTGCCTTACGCAGAATTTTCTTATAACAACAGCTATCAAGCCAGCATTGAGATGGCACCGTTCGAGTTTCTCTACGGAAGAAAGTGTACCACCCCATTGTTATGGAATGGTGTTGGAGAAAGAAGTTTATTCGGGCCAGATCTTATCAAAGAAGCCGAAGAGAAGGTCAAATTGGTTAAGGACAGGTTGAAGATAGCACAATCCTGACAGAAAAGCTACGCAGATCCTAAGCGTAGAGAAGTCACCTATGAAGTTGGTGATAGAGCTTATCTTAGAGTATCACCACTTCGTGGAGTGAAGAGATTCGGAGTCAAAGGAAAATTGGCACCAAGATATGTTGGACCATTCAAGATTCTGAGTCGCAAAGGAGAAGTTGCCTATGAAATTGAACTGCCAGAATCTCTGTCAGCTGTCCATAATGTGTTTCATGTGAGTCAGCTTAAGAAATGTCACCCGGAAATGGAAGAAACTTCTTTGAAGGATACTATACCTTTGGAGGAAGTTCAACTAGAAAGTGATCTCACTTATGAAGAGAAACCTATCAAGATTCTTGAAACTGCAGAAAGAGTCACAAGGACTAAGACTGTCAAGTTTTGCAAAGTACAGTGGAATCATCATTCCGAAGAAGAAGCAACATGGGAAAGAGAAGATGATCTTCGGAAAGACCACCCTCACCTATTTGCTAGCCAATCCGAATCTCGAGGGCCAGATTCACCTTAAGGGGGTTAGATTTGTAACATCCCTAAAAATCATGATTTCAAAGTTTGCATATCATTCATGCATGCATATAGAATTGAGATCAAATTCAAACTCATTTCAAGAAAACAGAAGCACATAGTGCTATCATTTTATGTGAGCAAACTTAAATCAAATGGCTATCCCCATTTGAGAGCTTGAATGTTTTAAACCTAGATTGTTTGTCTTCCTTGTTGATTGGTTGGAGTGTGGAGTTGGAACAAAATTTTACAAAATAGAAATGGTTTCAAAAACCATTTTCAAACATTTTCAAACCAAGTGCAATGTCCCTGTTATTTTAATTTTCCAAAAATGACCAAGCCATTCCAAGGAGACCACATGGTTTTATGCCAAGTTTTGTGATTGTTGCACACTACAAAAATCCCAGAAAGATTTGAATTCAAATAGAGTTTGAATTCATTTGAAAACCAATCCAGAAAATCAAAACAGAAAAAGAAAAGGAATAAAGAAATGGAAGAGGGCCGGCGCCAGGAATTGAGCCCAGCAGCAGACTCAGCCCATTTAGCCCACCCGGCTCCTCTCCCTCTCTCTCGCACGCGCAGACGCACCCACGCGGTCACTGACGCTCGGACCCCACTCCCTCTCTGCTTATTTCGCTGACAAGCGGGCCCCGTCCACGTCGTCATCGTCTTCCCCAAAATTTCCGCGCACAAACTCCGCCATTGGCCGTTGCTGCGTTGATTTCGCGGTGTAATTGGCATTGAACCACTGAGCGTTTCTTGTCGAGCCTCCGCCTACTTAAGCACCTCCCCACTCCGCTCCATTCCCCTCACTCAACTTCATCTCCACGCCCCCAGGCTACTCGCAACTTGCTCAACGCCACCGCTGTTCCGACGACCGCGCCGATGAATTCCGGTGAGCATCGTGTCCCCCTCTGTCCCTGACTCATGCTATCAAGCTCAGCAACTCCTTGCGCATCTACTGACACACCCCGTTTGTTCTCGCATGGTCTGTAGCTTCGGCAACGACTTCGACCGAGCGCCACCGCTCTCTGCACGAACTCCGGCGACCTCTCCCCGTAAGTACCAGCCGCCCCTTGCCCTCTGTCTGATACGCCTAGGATCCCCATCGTCTTGCGCATCTAATTGTACCCTCCTTTTGACTTAGCGCGATGCCGAACCTCGCCAACGTCGATAGCAGCCGTACCCGACGCATCCACGAGCTCCGGCGAGGAATCCCCGACGACTCCGAGCACCCCTTGCCAAGCCACCTCCATGTTGAGCTTCGCCTCGACCCCGCGGTTCTGGTAAGCACACTCTTCCCTCCCCGGACAACCTAGAACGCCAGCGCCGCTGCTGACTGACGCGCCGCCGCCAGTCGCCGCCGCTAGCGCCGCTAGTCTATGGTCACGCGCTTAGCAGCCGTAGGATTTGGATCTAGTGCTCTAGATTAGATCTGCATCGAAGGGGTAAGTGACAATCTGAACCGTGTGCGTAAGTTAGATCTGACGGTCCACGCTAGTCGATCCACGCGAAGCGGTACCGACGAATCAGAGCACGACGCGTGGCTAGGGTTTAGTTTAAAGACAGAATTTGAATCAGATTTGTAGCCAAATTTGATTTAGCTATAACTTTTGATCCACACGTTAGAATTTGACAAATTTATACCGTTGGAATTAGGGAGACAAGCCCTTTCTGTTTATGCAATGTGTTTAGTGTTTAGTTTCTGTTAAAATGATTTTATTTGCAGAAACTTGTTTAGTACTATTTTGTGTATAGAATTTGTTTAGGAAATTGTTTTAGTGTAAAATAAACTTGGTTTAGCAAGTTTTTAACTTGGTTATGATTCAGTACTATGCACTTGCTTGGTTGGGTTTTAAAAATCATCACTTAGCATTTTGCATGCATGCATATATTTATGTTTGTATATGAATTGTGTGTAATTTTGTGCTACCATTCTTTGTGTAGACTTTGGTGCTAGTGATTGTGATTGTGATTGTGAATAGTGCTACTCTCTCAACTACCAAGGCAAGTGGTACTTCATGATTATTACTATCCCTATATTTTCATACAAGCATTAGAAATATTTTTGCTAAGTCTTGCATGTTACTATTTTGCCAAATGCCATGTTGGGAAATCCTAAGTAGTTGTAGAATTGCTAGGAAATTTTCTAAGTTAAGTACTATCTATACCATGCTTAGCCTAGCTAGTAGCAAACAAGGGTTGGTGAAATATACATGCTATAGTGAAAATATCTCTAAGTCTTTGGACTTATGTTTTTCTTAATAAAACAACTAAGTCAATGAATCACCTGGGTGGAATGGTAATTGCTTGGTGGTTTTTGGTTGACTGGTACACAAGGCCCATGGCTATGGTTTACCTTGTGTATCACACTTGTGGATTGCCACCCAGGAACAAAGGGATTTTAGAGGCCAAGTGTTGAGAAGCTTCTAGTGCAGCCACTTGGCAATATGGGCTCTGCCTGGATCACATAAGTTGCTAGAACTTAGCCATTTGGACAGTTGGTGGTAGTGGGAATGATAGGTTGGAGCGCGTCCATTTGGTCTAAGGAAAGTCTTCTGAAAGGTCCTGTCTTGGGAAACCAAGTCTAGTGGGAAAAGTGCACAACCTCTGCAGATGGAAAAATCTAAGTACTTAGCCAAGTCCATGGCAATGGACAACTTGAGCATCAAGACATGGAAGCTATCAAGAATCTCATCATTCCAACTTCTAAGTAAAAACTTGTGGGTGAACAAGGGTGAAGGACCTCAATGTCTATTGATGGTTTCTTGGGAAAAGTTTTGACAAAGAAAAACTTAGTGATTTCAACTAATAGGAAAAACCTATTTTGAGCAAAGCAAGCCAAGCTACACTTAGCCAAAATGCATATAGTAATATAGTCCACCTAAATCTTACTAAGGTATCACTTGCCAATACTATTCCAAAGTATTGACCCACTGTGGCTGTAACTTGTGATGTTGCAGGTTACTCTGATGAGGATTAGGTGTCATGAGTCTACACTCAACATGTTTGCCTGTGGCACATGAAGATGAAGACTTATATTTATTTACTTATTCAAACTCTTGTATTAGGCATGTGGCCTTGAGTTGTAAAAGACTATGTTATATCTGGAATGGATGTAATAAATGACCTTTGTATCTGTGTACTTCATCTTAAACTGTGGATGCTAGCAATGATCCAGGGACTAGCATTGCAATCACAGGGATCCTTTTTCTTTACAAAGGAGGGATCTTACAAACCCATGGTCGAAAGGTTTGCGGTAGAACATGAGCTGGTTTTACCTTGTGTCCAGGACCTACCAACGATGACTTCGCTCGTCTCCTTCCAACGATGAAGGGGTTCCCCCTGGCGGACCCCAAGACCTCCCCGCTAGGGGGTGATACGTCCAAAACGTATCTACTTTCTCGAACACTTTGATATTGTTTCTCCTCTAAACTTGTGTGATTTGAATACAAATAACAGAGACTGGCGTTGTTTTCAGCAGAATTACCTTTTTGTCTTGTTTTTGTGCAGAAAATGAACTACCAGGAAAAATCCCGGAAAATATGCCAAAAATTATATTTCACCAGAAGATCCACGGGGCCAGAAGACGGGACAGAGAAGGATCCTAGGGGCCCACACCCATGCCAGGCGCGGGCCTACCACTGGCCGCGCCTGGGGGGTGCAGCCACCCCAGGCACCCCCTCGGCCTCCCTCTGCGCCTATAAGTTGCCTTTCGACCTAAAAACCGAGGGGGGTTCAAGAGTTTTCCTAAAGAGTTCCGCTCCGCTGCCGCCACCAGAAACCAAGATTCGGATCCAGAAACTCCGTTCTGGCACCCTGCTGGGACGGGGAATTTGGAGAGGATCATCGCCATTGTCATCACCAATGCATCTCCATCAACCACCGATGTTTCCCTCATCCATGAGTGAGTAATCCCCTGTTGTAGGCTTGGGGATGGTAGGGATTGGATGAGTTCTATCATGTAATCGAATAAGATCTGTTAGAGCATAGTGCTTAGTATCTCTATTAGTGCTATTTGACTTTGTTGCAACTTGTTGTGCTTAATGCTTGTCACTAGGGCCCGAGTGCCATGATCTCAGATCTGGACTTATTATTGAATCACTATGATAGTATTGTTTGTGATCTTATCTGCAAGTTGTGTACACATATCATTGTCCGGATCCAAAGGCCCGAAAGTGACAATAATTGGGACAACCGGAGGGGATGGCTGTGGTGTGAGGATCACATGTGTTCACGGAGTGTTAATGCTTTGCCCCGGTGCTCTATTAAAAGGAGCACCTTAATTGCCAGTAGTTCCCTAGAGGCCCCGCTGCCACGGGCTGGCTGGACAAAAGATGTTGTGCAAGTTCTCATTGCGAGAATGTATGATTATATTTGGAGCACATGCCTAGGATTGTTTAGTACTTGGATGCTTGTTATTATTTATCTGCAATGCCCTAGGTCTTGAAGTTACATGTTTAGACTTATCCATGCAACACCCGTCCATCCATCCCTATGCCTACCGCACTCGAATCCTATTGTTATCGTTATTGTTACTATTGCTACTGTTTCACTGTTGTTGTTGCTTTACTGTTGCTACTACCAAACTATTGCTACTAATAAACTTCTGTGAGCAAGAACTATTTCTAGGTGCAGTTGAACTGACAACTTAGTTGTTAAGGCTTGCAAGTATTCTTTGGCTCTCCTTGTGTCGAATCAATAAATTGGGTAATACTATCCGCGAAGACTATTGCGATCCCCTATACTTGTGGGTCATCAGGGGAAATAGTGGCGAGGGGCATCTCCATCATCTTCCACATAGCGGCATCCTTGAAAATCAAATACATCATCAGAAAAGGGCAAGAGTAAAGCTATGACAAGGGATCCAAAAAGAGAAGACTTATGGGGACAATCTTGTCTTGGTCGGTTGGGGGAAGGTAACACAAGGGCGCCAGAGCTTCCTTCCTCCATGTGAGTTCGAAGAACAACACCCTTAGCCGATGCTCCAGTTCGCCGCCTAGTAAGGTTGTGAAAGAAACAAGAGAAGAGGAAAGGATTGAAGGAATAATGAGAGCCAGCGGAAATTGGAAACAAAGAAAGTAACAGGGAAACAACAGATTACCGTGGTGCTCTTGCAGCATATCACTTCTAGGAGTGCGAGCCAAGATGGCCCCTTATTCTTCAAGGGGCATAGCCGACGAGTTAGGAAGTTTTCCACAACGTGACCCATTATCAGGTCCTTGTCCCATAGCTCATGAATGGCATCGCGACAGTGAACTAATACGTCCATTTTGCATCACTATTCTATATCATAATTTGCTGTTATTCATTGATATAATTCATATTAAGAGGTGATACTTATGTCATTTCATCTATTTTTGCATGTTGGATGATTCTTGGAGGATGAACTGCCAGAGTCAGGATTGTGATGGAAAAAAGCGGTGTCTAGATGCAATTTTCGCGAAGATCAGAAATATACCAGAAATTATATAGAAAATCATATTTTTCTAGAAGACGAAGGAATCCAGAAGGGGAGGCTGAGATGGGCCAAATGGTCCCCAGACCCCCATGTGCGGGCCACCCTAGGCCGTGCCACCAGGGGGTGTGGCCACCCTGGCCCACCTCCTGCTTCGCCTTTTGCCTATATATTCCTCCCAAAACCCTAAAGTGCGGGGAGCGACCACAGAAAGATTTCGCCGCCTCTGCGGGGCACAAACTACAGAGAGAGAAAAAGCTCTTCGGCAGACATATTTCTGTCGGGGAAATTCCTTCCTGGAGAGGGGAGATCGTTGCAATCAACACCGTCATCAAGCTAGACTTCATCGGGATCATCATCATCATCCACACCACCATCTCCACCAGCACCATCATCACCACTCCATCCCGCAGTAACAATCGTGTTGAATCTTTCGTAGTTCTTAGGGGAAACTTTCCCGATGTTGATTACTTTTGTAGTTGATGCTTGTGAGTGGAACCATTGAATTATTTTTTATGTTCAGATTGTTATTCATCATCATATCATCTCTGATCTTGATCCATATGATGTCTCGTGAGTAGTTCGTTTAGTTCTTGAGGACATGAGAGAAGTCATGTTGTTAGTAGTGGAATTGTGTTGAGGCATTATTCAATGGTTAATATTTAAGTTGTGGTGATATTCTTCTAGTGGTGTCATGTGAACGTCGACTACATGATACTTCACCATTTATGGGCCTAGGGGAATGCATTGTGTATTTGGCTACTAATTATGGGGTTGCCGGAGTGACAGAAACCTAAACCCCCGTTAGGAAACCTTTGCACAAGGGAGCATAGGATCTCAGAGTTTAAGGCTGTGGTTAGGTTTTTACCTTAATTACTTTCTTGTAGTTGCATATGCTTGCAAGGGGTTTAATCACAAGTATGTATTAGTCCAATTAAGGTCGTACATTAGCACAGGTTCACCCACACAACACTAATCAAACCAAAGAAATATTAATCAACTATATGAAACGAAAGCACTTGATAGTATTCCCATGTGTCCTCGAGAACGTTTGGTCCTCATAAGTATTACAAACAACTTGTCCTTTGCTAAGAAAGGATTGGGCCACTTGCTGCAACTATTTAATGTCTTTAATTACTTGCACTTTACTTCTTTGCTTTATCAAAAAAAACCTAAAAATCCGTTTGCTAAGTATTTACAGAGATTTCCTGCTCCAAACCACTAGTCAACACCTTCTGCTCCTCGTTGGGATCGACACTCCTATTTATCAAAAGTACTATGATACACCCCCTATACTTGTGGGTCATCAAGACTATTTTCTGGCGCCGTTCCTGGGGAGTTTAAGCGCTATTGAAGAGTGGAACTGGTAAAGGAAACTTCTACTGTGAGTATTGCTTTTTTATTTCTGTTTGTTACTTTGTTTACAATATGGATAACCCACTTGATTTCCTATTTAGGAAAGCTACTACCACTGCTAGGGTAGTAGATGAATCACCACCTATTGAGATAGATCCTTTTAAGTTACCTACAAGAATTGTTGATCGTGTTATGGATAATTATTATTTTGGGGATGGAACTGTCCATCCTGGTGATCACTTGCTTTTTATCCATGAATTATGTGGGTTGTTTAAGTGTGCAGGTATCACAACATAACAAGTTAAGAAGAAGTTACTCTCTATATCATTGAAAGGAAGAGCTGAAGAATGGACAATCTATGGAATGGGAGGAAATAGTATCTCTCTTTTATTCTAAATTCTATCCACCTAGCGAGATTCATAAGGATAGGAATCAAATATATAACTTTTGGCCTAGTGATGGAGAGAGTACAGCCCAAGCTTGGTGAAAGTACAAAGGAAGTCGCCTAGAGGGGGGGGGGGTGAATAGGCTTTTAAAATTATTATGGTTTAGGCTCAAGTAAATGCGGAATAAAACTAACGTTTAATTTATTGAGCACAAAACCTAGCCACTAAGTTCACCTAGGTGCACCAACAACCTATGCTAAGCACTACAAGCAACAAGGTGATAGCAAGGTATAAATACTTCAAGCACGATGGCTATCACAATGTAAAGTGCATAAGTAAAGGGTTCGGTTGAGAGATAACCGATGGACGCGGAGACGAAGATTTGTTTCCCGAAGTTCACTTCCAAAGAAGCTACGTCTCCGTTGGAGAGGTGCGATGGCGCAATGCTCTCCGAATGCCACAAATGTCTCACCTCGAGGTGTGGTGGCTCGATGCACACCCTACGCCACACAAGGCCTCACCCCGGATGCGGAAGCACGCAACTCACCGACGCCACAAAAGGCTCACCCTATTCTCCCAAGTGCGCACCACAAAAGGCGGGCACTTGCTCCACTATGGGACGCTTGAGGGTGGTCACCAAACCCGTACAAGATTGGGGCTAACTCCACAACTCAATTGGAGGCTCCCAACAACAAAGCCACAAAAGGCCAACAATGCCACAAAAGGCCAACAACGCCACAAAAGGCTACAAGACCACAAAAGGTCAACAAGACCACAAAAGGTCAACAATCCAACCACACAACCGTCTAGGGTTCCAAGGAACCCAAGATAAACAAGCTCACAAGCTTGAACTCGCCGAATCTCCGAGGAGAACTCAAACCTATGCACCAAATGCAAGGGCAAGTCCTTCTCCCCCAAATTCCAACAAAGCTACAAAAGCTATTGGGGGAATAAGGGAGGAAGAACACAAGAGTAGAACTCAAACCTATGCACCAAATGCAAGGGCAAGTCCTTCTCTCCCAAATTCCAACAAAGCTACAAAAGCTATTGGGGGAATAAGGGAGGAAGAACACAAGAGTAGAACTCAAACCTATGCACCAAATGCAAGGGCAAGTCCTTCTCTCCCAAATTCCAACAACGCTACAAAAGCTATTGGGGGAATAAGGGAGGAAGAACACAAGAGGAGAACACAAAACTCTCCAAGATCTAGATCCCAATGATTCCTTCACAAAGAAGGGATTTGACTTGGGGGATTGTAGATCTAGATCTCCTCTCTCAAATCCCTCAAAAAGATGCAAGAATCATAGGAGGGGAAAGGGAGAGGGAAAGCTTCTTCAAGGTTGACAATGGAGGAGAGAGAGAAAGTCAATAACCAAGAAGAAAAGCTAGTACCCACGAAGGGGAAGAGGAGCCCCTTTTAAAGGGATCCCAGATCTGCCCGTTATGGGCATTCGCGACACCTGGCCGGAACTTCCGGTGGGAGGCCGGAAGTTCCGGTGGCACCCAGCCAACGGTCGAAAACTGCGGAGCGAGAAACTGAAAAAACGAATCATGGCCGGAACTTCCGGCTCTGGGCGGAAGTTCCGCCCAGCCTGGCTCCAACGGTCATCAGACCGGTGACGCCCGCTCCAGAAGTGCAACCGGAAGTTCCGGTCAAAACAGACCGGAAGTTCCGGTAAACTTCCGATGCAAGTTCCGACAAAGTTTCGGCAAATAGAACGCTTCAAAACAGAAGGTTACTGAACGTGAGCGGAACAAGACCCGAAACTTCCACCGGAACTTTCGGCGACAAAGATGCCCTAGCGGAACTTCCGGTGGGAAGCCGGAACTTCTGGTCAGGGAAATTCCAGAAACCAGAAAACCAGAAACGCAATAAATTTTGCATCCGAACTCCAAACGGGATGAAACCAACTTTGTTGGAAAGATAAAGACGAATAGAATCCAACAAAAAGTCGAAATATTGGGTATCACCTTGGGAGAAAATATCATGTATATATATGTGATCTATCCCCCAAGGTGTGGAGTCGGAAAACTCGCAAGATCAAAAACCGCAATAAGATATGCAAGTGAAATCCTTAGATGAAGAGCTAGAGCTTGTTATGATGGTGACCACAAGCTATAGATCCTCTCATGGACAAGAACCAAATAACAACCAAGAAAGATGATGCTATGAATGCAAAGGTTTGAGCTCTCTCCGAACGATGCAGACGGGACACCCGCTTGAGAGCCCCTCTTGATAGCACGGCTATCTATCCTAAACCCGGTCTCCCAATTAACAATACGAGACCGGCAAAAGAAAAGCCCTATCAAGAACATACCTTTGCCTTGAGCATCCCACTTGAACTTGATGTAGACCGTCTTGTTCTTCTATAGTGGGAACACCTTTCTTGGATGCTCTTGCTTGATGAAGATGAAGACTTGCAAATTGCTCCCCCATACTCCATGGGGAAACCTCTTCTTTGAACTTGTCTTCATCATTCCATGAGCACGAGGATGGCAAGCTTCAAGCATGAGATCTTCTAGAGATGGCGCATCTTGAGCTCGCCCTTCTTCATCCCTACTTGAGGTTGATCCATCTTGATGCAACTCTTTGCACAAGCCTTGATCGACCTTCAAGCTCCTCCTTTCTTCATGATTCCAATGGGCACAAAGCCCTTGGACATTTCTTCATCTTCCAACCTTGAGACCAACACATGGCCCAAGCGATGCCAATGGACAAACCTACAAGTGAAACTCAATTTACACATTAGTCCATAGAGATTGTCATTAATTACCAAAACCACACATGGGGGCATACATGCCCTTTCACTTGGGGGAGATTACCCCCTATCTAGGTTACATCTCTAAAGCTAGGGTTCATACCCTCTGCAGTGATGTTCGGTTAAATTCTTCTGGTTCATCCCACCAGTGATATTCTTCTGGGTGTTAACCTGCTAGTGGTACCTATTACACCCTAATGATCCAAGATGGTTGCTCTTCTTTCTGTTAGTTAGTAATCTGCTGATGTTGTTGCCACTCTGTTCTCAGTCAGAGAACCTTCTCTGAATGTGTACTTCATTTATATGTGGATGCTTATACAACAGTGGATGTGAGTTCATTTTGTTGGGTTGCGACTCACTGTGATATTAAAGTTGGGATGCCCTCTAGTGAGGTGATGTTTGCTTGTGAGGCACTGATGTGCTTAGCCTCAGGATTTACTCGTTCTACAGTGTAAATCTTAAGTTCCTAAAGCTAAACAGGCTCTGTGATTTATGAGGAAGTAATTTATGCAGTGATGATTTAGAAGATGATTGATTCCTATTTTTTATAGGAATATGATTTACTTAATGGTCTCTGTCAAGTGTGGCTTAATGATAGACAAATTTATATTCACTGTCTTTTCTGAATCAAATGTGTAATATGATTCCTAAATTCATTTAGGAAGGTGATTATCTGATTTTTAGTAGATATGATGAACCTGTTGGTACAGAGGTGCTACCCAGTTGGGATGTGCCCTATACTAGTAGTGTGGTGAGTATAGATCTAGTTAGAACTAGATCCATTGGCCTGTGATGCTGGTCTGAGACTGTGCTAGGTAGAAACTAAGGTTTTTACTTGATGCTTCCTTTCTTAAATGATCTATGATGGATAATCTCTAGGTATGATTCCTACAATGCTTGGGAAAATTATTTGATAGGCCTTGGTAAGGATAATATGATGGATCCTTAATGTTTAAGATGAAATCTTATGATGTAATCATTTCTGAGGTGCTACCATCCATAGGATGTGCCCAGAAATGATTATTCATAGAATTTTGTGTATCTTGTTATAAAACTAGAGCTTTTAATCCAAGATCTGTGATGCAAGGCTGAGATCTTGATTGTGGTTTGTAAAGATTTACTGTTGGTTTTGTTTACTTTCTTCCATGATGGATGTACGTCCCACTTGGGTGTTTTCTAAGAAGATTATTTATAGGACATCACATGTTCTGTTGAAATGGATAAGATGTAACACCCCAGTTTTTAGTTATTACTAATTAGGGTTTTTGATTATGCATAGCATGAACATCATCATTTAAATTGTGCATTGGAGAAAATAATCAAACCCTAAAACCCTAACCTCTCCCTCTATTTGAAAACAATTCAAATGGTTTTGAAAATGTTTGAAAAGTACAAAGTATGTGGAGCCCAATCTGAACAAAAGGGCCCCTCAGTATTTTATACACTTTTACAAAGTATCTGGTATTTTTGAAATGATCAAAACAGAATTTAAATTTGAAATTTCAAATATAAATACAAAACAGAAAATAAAAAGGGTTTGCAAATAAAAAAATGAGCAACAACCAACCAGGCCGCGCAGCCCAGTTTCTTTCTCTTCCTCCCTCTCTTTCTTGTGTCCCAGTCCGGCCCAACTTCGGTCCAACACGAGGCCCATACCGGTTCACTCCTCTGTCGTCTTCTTCTTCCTTGCGATGGAGAGAACCTGCTCGCTGTCGACGTAGCAGCGCTCGCCGGTGCCAAGATGTGTGCTACCGATCGACGCCGCCCCCGGACGACTACATGTACTCAACACCGATGCTTAGGAACCCTAGCCGTGTGCAGTTTCTCCTCTCCCTCTCTCAAACTCGTCCCCGCAAAAAGCCCCGAACCCTAACCTTCATACCTCGCCAGCGCCACGCCATTTTCGGTCGCCCCAAGGTCCATAGAGCACGCTCTTGTGACCGCCTTGACCTCCTCTGTTGTTTGCCCCAAGAATCGTAAGCCGGGAGGCTTTCAGACGCCTCAATTGCTACCTCTTGTCCAAACTCCGGCCGCCGTCTTCACGGGTGATTCCGGCCGTCCCCGAGCTCACCGACCCTGCAGTAAGCCTCTAGGTGAGCTCCTGATTCTCCTGGTGCTCCTCCCTCCTTCGATTTCTTCCAGAATCGACCCCACAACATGCACCTGTCCCCGCCACCGATGGCCGCCGCCATGCTCCTACTCCGGTGACCATCCGTGGGCGGCGCCGCCTCTTTTGAACTCACCTCTCTCCACTGGTTTGAACAAGCCTAACCCTGCAGCCTCGCTCGCCGTCGTTCGCCGTCCCCGTCATCGTCCTGCAGGCCACTGCCGGCGTGATGTCACCTTGACGACACCCGTGCGTCAGCGCGCGCGCAGACCCGGTCAAACTAGCCTCGGGCCGCACCTGTCTGTGTTTGCGGCTAGCCCAGCCCTCGGTGTTAAAAGAATAACCTCCCATCTGATGTCATAATGAGGTCATAAATGTTTTAAAATGATTTAAATAATTTCAGAAAAGGGATAAAACTTATAAATTCAATATCTTATTATTTGTAATTCAGAAAAATACAAATAATATATCAAAATGTTCAAAAAATGAGAGCTATCTCTTTAAGCTATAATCATGCATTGTTCAACAACTTAAATGACAAGTTCAATTAGAAGAACATAGTAACCCCTCTCATATACATCCGGGATTTCCCTGAGTTAGGGTTTTCACCCCTCGGAACCCTGTTTAAATTGCCGAGCATGTCTTAGGGTTACATTTCAATGCAAATTAACTTGTCATATCATCATCCTTGCTTGAGCATTGCATCGATGCCATGTGTTGATTGTTTCCCCTCTCTTTCCGGTGTTCGGTTCTTCGCGATAGAATACGATATCGAGATCGAGATCGAAGCCTGAGGTCAACACCGTCGAAGATCGAAGACCGACGAATAATACTTGACCAAGTATAAACAAGTTAAGTACAAGGCTCCCGAAGATCTGCTTATCGGTTATCAACTGGCAAAGGCAAGCATAACCCCACCATGATATAATCCTATGATTTTGAAAGCATTTCAATTCATGCCATGTTGCATACGATTTTACCGTTGTCTTTTATCGATAGATAGAGTATACTATCCATTGCATACTCCCTTTGAGCTTATGTTACCTGATCCACTGCTCCTAGCATAACTAGGTTTGGCTTGTATGCACTGCTAAAGCTTATATCTGTGTCCTGCTTAGCCATGCATAGTTGTTGAATCTGGTCCATCCAGATGATGTATCAGATGCATATAATCTAGTATGTCAGGAGAATGTGATGATATGATATCAGAGGTGATATGAGATTAAACATGCTAAGGCTTGTATGGGAGGCCACGGTGGGATGTGGTTTTTCTAGTCCCATGCTCGCCACCACTAGGACCCGAGTTCTTGCCTTTGGAACCAAGACGAGCGTACAACCACACGGGGCCTGGACAACCTCAGGACTAACTAACTTGCCTAGTAGATTCCATGAGTCACATAGTTTGGGCGTTCCATTCGACATATGCATAGAAAATCTTTTGAAAGATTTGCCGAGTGAAGTTGGTGCATTCATAACAGGTAGGGAAGCGTGGACCGGGTTGCTTGGGGTCAATGGGGCCCCTGGTGAACCAACCTCGCCTCACATCTTTAAGTACAGGCTTCGGGATTTGACCCGTTACGGCGGAACCATACTTATTGCGTGACTCATGGTCTCGGCGAAAGCAAGGTAAAGGTTGTGGTCAACCACTCTCTGCCGGCCTTCCAAGGAAGAGGGCTAATCTATAGTGGCATTAAGAATCGGTTGGCGCGTGTGGGTAAAGTTGTACACCCCTGCAGAGTAATAATCTTTTCGAAAAGCCGTGTTCACGGTTATGAACGCTTGATGACCATATTCTAAGACCATAGAGAACTATAACCTAATCGTAAAACTTGGCAGATCAACGTGTGCTTAAGGATGCTTCCTCATGGGTACGAGGGGGTGATCCTAGTTCAGATGATGATGACTTGGTGGATATCAAAAGATGATGATCAATATTTCGGAGATATCGCTCTCTTATCCCCTTTTAAAATACTCTGATTAGACGAGATTCTTCTTCTCTGTCTTGTTTTATAAACAAAAGTGGCTTTATGCAAAACAACTCCACCAGCCATAAGTCTTGCGGAGTACACCCTGTACTCACCCTTGCTTTGTTGATACTTTTGGCAGAGTAAGTGTTCCCCTGAAGATGAGTTCCGTACTACATCGACATCGGCGAGTATCTTGGGGTTCCCGGCCGGCAACCTGGAATCTATGGGCTGGGACGTCATCGTTATGCTTCAGGACTCTTAGGCCATTTGTTAAGTTTGCTATACTTAATAGCATAATTTGCCTTCCGTTGTTTGATGTTTGTGGTCAGTGACCTCTGCTTGTAATAATTTGGTTCTTTGCTCAGTTATGAGCTTGCTGTAATAAATTTTGTGTCGTAGGATCACTATTGTGTTACCGATTCTTCGCTGGATATTCTCGAGCTCAAGGTTAAGCTTATGTCAGACGGAGGTCTGAGTTTTGTTTATCCCTGATCCCGGGGGTGTCACATAAGATCTATTATGTGTGGTTTTGTATAAACTCACCACACAACTGTCATTGATGATGTAGCTGTGATGGTTGCTCTTGCTGGCTTGATCCTAGAGTGGCGATCACTCCCTGGACCTTGTTCTGCATCTCTTGGTACTTGTCTAGCTCCTCCTTGCTCTTGTGAATGGCGGATTGACCTTGCTATCCTCTGCACCACACCCCTCCTTAAGTTACCATCCTGAGGATGATCTGTTTGGTTTGTTGTGTGGACTGGCTGGTGGATTTGTTGGATATTGGGCAAGATATGTGGTGTTCTTGGTTGTGTTCTTGAGAGCTAGGTGATGATATGGGATAGAACTTGGTGCAGTAGCTAGCAGCTGTGCGACCTCTTATGAGAGTATTGAGCTGCTGATGTGTTGACAACACACATTGTGCATGCAGTGACTGTGCTGTGTGCCTAGTTGTGTCATCTATGGATCAGATCAAGTGAAAACTTGATATTTGCTATTGATTTACCTTTTTACCATTTTCTCTGGCTTTGGTGAAACTTGACCCTTACTAGCTAATGATGCATTAGTCTAAGGCAAAAGATACTGATAAGAACATATTTTATATTTTGGCCCCATTCTAATTACTTAGTGATGATCTAGCAGTGCATTTCACTGCAATACTGAGAGTAAAATACTAACCCACTAACCCTTGTTTTACTTTTGATTTGTTCTTTTCTGTTGTGTTGCAGGTACAAAACTACTGATGGAAGATCAATGAAGACTAGATTAGGAAATAGATAGATTGTAGTTTAGGATTTCTTTTTATTGCCTTTTGTAATTTCATATCTCTTTTCTCAGTAAATATTACTGTAATATCTTCTTCTTATTCAATGAAGTGTATTTCTTTCTTACTATTCTTTCTGTAATGTAACCTTTTATTTATTATATTATATTTGATTTTTTGTTACTGAATAGAGAAGAGAATAAGAAGTATCCTTTTGTTTATTATATACGGGACAATAAAATATTCATATTTATTTTAAATATAATAATTCTTTTGTATTATATTAATGTAATGCCTTTATTATAAAGAATGTTGTAACATGTATTTATTATAATAAGAAATTCTTGTATTCCCTGTTTGCAATTTCTTATTCCACTTAATTATAAATGTTCATCTATTATATGATTGAATATATTTTGTATCACAATTTTTACTTTATTGTTTATATATTATTTACTTAACATGGAAATATTCCCAAGTATTCAAATTGAATTTCAATTCTCAATTTTAAACATGAATTTAATTTTTTTCCAAATACACAATAATATAGTAGAGGTCATGTCAAAATCCATACACTTGCGCTGACGTTTTCATCAGAACAAGAGAGATCCTGATCCCTCTACAACTCTTTGCGTTTTGGGCGAAAATTCTCCGGATTTTCTTATGCATGAATGCAATGCACACTCATGTGGCCTCACTATTTCTAGGTGTTAATCCTAGGATGTTATAGACCCCCCTTAAACTCAACTTCGTCCCCAAAGTTCGCACTCTCTTACATTTCGGAAGGTAGAGCTGACCTCTTCAGACCATAGTGGCTCTTTAATCCGTGATAAAGAAAATTGGGGTATCTTCATTGAAACTTTTCCTTGAGTCCACTTCTATCTTAATAATGGTCAACCATCAATCCCATTGATTACTTTGAATTCAACAATCATGTTCTGATCATGTGCCTTTAAGTGTCTTCGGATTAGGACATCTATTTGAGAAGGGTCTATGTGTTGATAAAGTCTCCCTAGGGTAAGGTTTTCGTTTGGTTTATACCCAATGGTGGCCTTGACTCTAATATTACCTACTTCTGGTACACTTCATCCTTATGGCTTATTTACTAAGAATGTTTTGGACTCATTTAGTCCAAATCACTCATGGTTTCATATTCCTTGTAATAGGCCTATTTTGATACTTTATACCAAACTAAGAATAATTCGATTCTTGATTACTTACTATTTGGATTTTTTTAATGTTAAAATACCTTATTTTTTTCAAGCTTTTAATCTTATAATTATTTAGTAGGTTTTCTTAACAACTTCTATGTTATTACTCCAACTTCCTTATTACTAATCTGAAGATCTTCATTTTACTATCTTGAGGTATAAATCTGAACTTCCACATTGCTTTGTTTCCAAAGGTTCAATTATCCTTATGAAGATAAAATATAGCTAAATCATGATTTAAGATTTCTCCTTACTTTCCTTCAGATATCGAACCTTTATACTAGTTTATTGTTAACTCCTCCCCTTGGGGTTTTCTAATATTCTCTGACTCCTTCTCATACCTCCACATTGTTTACATGGTTAGGACGTTGTTTGATTTGCAAGCCCGGCTTTGCGAAGCATCTTGGAAAACGATTGCTCTAATTTCATACTTCTTCAGATTTACTTAACTTAGGCCAAGTTTTATGCTCTTTAAGTTGTACAAAGTTGATTCGGCTAACTAATCCAACCAAATACCAACTACGGTCATGTGTAATTCTGATGCTACTCTTTTAGAAGCTTTAGGATTTTTTAATGGTCTTACGAAGAAACATATGGTAGATCCACACATTTGTGGCTATCAATATGTATTCTCCAACATCTTAAGTGTGTAAACTAGGCAACTTGTACGATTAATAATGTATTGACTTACCATTTTCCATGTTGTGGTTGACACTATTGTTGACTTGATTCGTGGCTTCGTACTTCTGTTTCCCAAAAAAATTCCCACCTAGGTTCTTAGAAGATGTGCCTTCCGCCATTTTCCCTTTTAACGGTGATACTCCAATTGCTAAATCGCTTCCTTCATTAGATTCTAATATCAGGCAATTACTCCTTATATGTCCAGGTTGTCCATATTCGTAACATACATTTTGCTTTTGACCACTAGTCTTCCTCTTATTTCCACCACTTAGTGGCGATTCACATATTGGTGGCCTATTTGGATAATAGGGTCTCATATGTCCTGCTTCCCCACACTTGTGACAAGTCGCTTGAGCTTTATGACATTTACTAGTCTGATGTCCCTTGGTTCCACAACGTCTAGAGTGCGACCTGCAAGCCGCGCAGGAGGTTAACCAGTAGCTGCAAGCGAATGCGGGTGAATATTCGACCTTTGGGTGATTCTCTGGTCCTGTTGGGTCTTATTTCGATTTTTCTTTGTAGAGGACCACTCCGCCGTGATTGCCAAGGCTCATGAGGGTTACGTTCTAGCCTCCGAGCTGGAAACTGCGAAGTCGGTGCTGGCCGCCGCGGAAGGGCGAATCGCCGCGTTGACGAAGGAGCTGGAGGCTGCAAGGCAGAGGCGACCTTGTCTAAGGAGAGGGCCAAGGCCGCAGTCGTCGTGGCGGAGGGCGAGCAGAAGGTCTCCGACGCTTGGTTGCTAGTCTGCAGGACCAGTTGACGGCCCTGCAAGACTTCACCATGGGGCTCTGCCGTCCTCTTCTTCGTAAGCATTTCTTCAAGTCTTATTTTGTGGTGGCGGGTGAGTCCCCGAGCGGGTGAAGCTGATGGTGTGTGCCCTTTCGATTCTGACTTGGTATTATTATAGGGGAGATATGCGATGGAGATCCCGAAGTGCAGTCGTACGACGCCAAAAGATGTGTGACCATGTTGGTGGACTCGGCCACCCTCTCGAAGGAGTGCATCCGGGCCGTTCTCCAGGGGATCTCGCCAACCGAAGTGATCCCCATCGGGCTGATGGAGGTGTGGCGCTACCTCGAAGAGGCGCCGGCTGTGGTCGAATGGATGGCGCGTTCGGCCTTTCATCACGGGGCCATGACTATGCTGAATCTCGGGCTCGCGCATTTCCTCGACGATTTCGACCTTGACGATGTCACCAACGGGTATTCGTCGGCGAATGGATCGATGGATATTTCGGAGGTGCTGAAGCTGACCACCTGGGTGGCCCCTTACGCCGAGCGGGTGCTGGCGATGGGCGACCTGCTGCCGTACCAGGAGCCAAGAGATGGTGGTGGCGTCAAACGATCCCAAGCCGCAACATCGTGACCTGAAGTCGGAGCAGCCCTTCCAGTCGGCCATGGCGAAGAGCCTGATGACCTACCTGGCGAATTCGTGGGAGCCCTTCATCTGGGTTAGGGGTGATGGCGGCGCATCGTCATTGAAGCCTACGGAATAAGCAAGTGCCTTGGGGATTTTGTATTAGTAATAGCGAGTAGATCTTTTGTATGAATCCTTGATCGCGAACAATGTATTTTGTTGCTAAGGGAATGGAAACATGTTTAACCAATTCAAGATACTTTGTGATTTTGTTTGTTGTGCGAGTCTCCGAGCCCATCCGCCCTTTAATTGGGTTTACCTCGTGTGTCTGTAAGTTTGTTTGTTTTAGACTGTTAGTTAGTTAGAGTCGACTCACCGTGGCTCGTTGAGCCAGTCGCTTGGCGACCCCAAGGGGTGCTCTATACTTGGCTATTTTCCTGGACGCTAGAGGGGTCGATTAGAAGAGTCCCCGAGCGTGGTGGTTAGCCATTCTAGTCGCATGCCCAAGGTAGGTGAGGATGTAGTGCATTGTTCATAACACGTCGCTCCACCTGGCTCCAAAAGCCAGTCGCGTGGTGAGTCCGCGGCACACTCTCATACTTGGTGTGTTCTCGAGCCGCGTGGGTTTAGACTTAGGCGAGTCCCCGAGCATAGTACTTAACCGTTCGAGTCGCTGTGCCGAGGATGTGGAGGACCGGTCGTTGTATGAAGCGTGTACGGTTGTCTTGGCTCGGTGGGCCAGTCGAGCGGGGTGACTCCGATGGGGGCTCCGGGTTGGCGTTTTCGTGGACGACTCAAGTCTCGAATACTTTCGGTGCCCTTGTGCCGCACTCGTTAGCCGTGCCGATCGCTCACCCAAGGGTTGACTTCCGTGGGTAGCGTATTGCTAAGATTACGAGTGCGGTTGGCACAAGAACTTGGTGAGTAGGCACAGTTTGTGCGAGTCGAGTTTATTATATTGCATGGAGGGGGAGTACAAGTCAGAGTTCTACATGTAAAACTTCCTTAGGAGGTTTACATTCCACGACCGCTTGACGTCGAGTTGACCGTCTCCTCGTACGTCGATAAGGTAGTAGGCGTCGTTGCCGAGGACTCGCCCTATGGCGAATGGTCCCTCCCATGGGGGAGAGACTTTGTGCATGCCCTTATTGTCTTGGATCAGTCGTAGGACCAGGTCGCCTTCCTGGAAGGTGCGAGTCCGGACTCGGTGGTTGTGGTAGCGGCGGAGTCCCTGCTGGTAGATGGCGGTGCGGGAGCGAGCTAGGTCGCGTGCTTCGTCGAGCTGGTCCACCCTGTCTTGGCGTACGAGCTCGTTGTCAACCTCCACATAGTTAACGACTCGAGGCAAGTCATGTTCCAGATCAGTTGGCATGACGGCCTCGGCGCCGTACACCATGAAGAAGGGCATAAACCCTGTTGACCGGTTGATGGAGGTGCGGATGCCCCATATGATGGAGGGGAGCTCTTCGACCCAACATCCCGGAGTTCGCTCGAGGGGAACTTGCAGTCGCGGTTTGAGGCCATGGAGGATGTGTTGATTTGTGCATTCTGCCTGGCTGTTTGACTCCGGGTGGGCGAATGAGGCGAGGTCGATCTGTATGTTGTGCTCCTCGCAGAAATTGGCCATGGCGCCCTTTGCGAAGTTGGTGCCATTATTCATGATGATGCTGTGCGAGAATCCGTAGCGGTAGATGAGCTAGCGGAGGAATTTGGCGGCGGTCTTCCCGTCGCACTTCCAGACTGGCTTGGCCTCGACCCACCTGGTGAATTTGTCGACTGCGACTAGAAGGTGGGTGTAGCTAGAGGGAGCCTTTTTTGAAGGGGCCCACCATGTCCATGCCAAACACGGCGAATGGCCAGGTGATGGGGATCGTCTTGAGCACCGAACTAGTGTAACATCCCAGCATTAGAGCTTAGAAATAAGCTGAACCCAGATGTGTGCATTGCATCCATGCATAGAAAATCTGAATAATTTTCGCGCTTTTGAATAAAACTTGTCAAAGTGATTGAAGCTTCTCTCAACTTGATGGAATTGAAGTAGATCATCATGTTGACTGTGATAAGTTTCAATATGACATTTGCTAAAACCTTATTTTGGGTAAGGGAGATTTGATCTAAGGGTAGATCAAATGTAATAAAAGTTAAACCCTAATACATTACTTAATGATTTATATTTGATCCTTAAGTAGTCATATCCCAGTATTCATTACACAACTCATGAATACCAAGTTATAAATATAACTTAAGTAATAGGAATGTAACAACTAAATATTGACCTATCTTAATCTCATCTACTTATCCCATGAGTATCATGGTAATACCTAATCTTAACTCTTTAGTGAGATTGAGTAGGAAAGAAACCAAGTCAAGATCATTCACCATATATATTTCTGCCCATATCAATCCTTAACATCTCTAATGAATCTTATCTTAATATCTATTGTTCATCAATATTGAGTAATCAACTATTGATTCAACACTTATTAAAATATCAATTCTTGATCTATCAACACTTGTCCATATCATAAAATTCACTTTAAAATCCTTTAGAGAAGGAGGTAAGAAGAAGTAAGTGGTAATGCTAGTTTTAGATATCATCTATAGGATGGGAGTGATTGAAGAGAATCAAATCAATATGATAATTGATGGAGTTAAATCACTCCTAAAATGATAGAAGAGTTATTGGAATATATAATTAGATGGTAGTAAAGAAGATTACAAGGATGAATCCTGAAGATAGTTACCAGGAGTAATCCTATTGGATCAAGTAGGTATAGTCAATGAACTATATCTCTTAATCCAATAGAGATAAACACAAGAGAATTATAATACAACTGTAATGTTGTATGGATGGAAGCCTTGATTAGCCAACTGGAAACCTAAACCATAAATGTTCAAAGGATTATAATGATCATGCCTTACTCACCAAGATTGAATGCTTATATCATGTATAAGTGACATTGGTGGATAAAACATGATTGAAACCTAGTATAGATATGTTATCCTAGGTTAGCCATGGCAAGTCATATTAATATAATGTGAGGTTGGAGTATTAGATACTGGAGTCAAGTAGAGACAAGATAGTATGATTAAAATGATGTTAGAGGAACATTGGATTAAAGAAGTAGTATTTTCCTCTTTGGAAATACTAGATACTTGAGGTGAAGTAGGATTTTATATGCATATATAAACATCTACTGGAGTAATATTAGTAGTGGATGATTATGGAAGAGTATGAATGGAGTCAGAAGTAACTACTTGTTGGATTGGAGGTTATCAGCAGTAGAGTAGTTGATATAACCAAGCATGGGCATGAGAAGATTATGAAAGCCTTAGTGTCAAGCTCATTGGATTTATAAATGGATTTAGAAGAATTAAAGGTGGATAGGAATATTTTTGTGAAGCAAAGCTAATCATGTTAGCACATGATGATGGTTATAAAGAAGAAGAATATCTAGGAAAGGAATTCCTTAATTAGAAGTCCAGGATTGTGAACTATGGAAGATAGGAATTCTTGGTAAACACTAAACCCTAAATATTTAACCAAACATAATATCCATTTCATCCGATTGATCTATCATCTTGTTTACACAATGGTTTATAGGAATATTTCATATAGCAAATCACTTAAGCACATCTTTGTCATTCCTAATTATCATAATTAAATGTGCTTAGGAGTTATCTTTATCATTTCCTTTTCATCAGACATTTAAGATAAAAACTTGTATTTTAAAAGGTGATTTAAAGATCACCAACATAAAAACAATATGTTTAACCATTAATCTTTATTCACATCAACAGAAAAATATAAGTATATTAAGAAACCTAAACCCTAGGGTAAGAATTTATAATTTCAAACCCTAATTAGTATGTTGGTTATTATTTAGGGGAGTAATATTGACCAGATGATTTCCTTTGCATATCATACCTCAAACAATGATATATGATCATTATCTCCCTCCAATCTATAGGTTAACTAGAATTAAATTCTATCATTAAATAAAGAAATATCATATAATAAATCAATGGGTTATCATATAAAGGAAATTAATAACAAAGACCCTTACAAATACTAGAAGGAAAGATATATATATATATATATATATATATATATATATATATATAAGAAAATAAAGATGTAATATTATATAATAAAGGTTCACAAATTGATTCTAAATAACTTTATGACTGTTGCAAGTATTTAGCAAAGAAATTTCATCAAGAAAAGTTAAAACAATTGCTTAAATAAAAATCTAGAAAAGAAAACAAAAAAAATAAGGAAGAAGAGGCATCAGTCCAATCTGGCCCACGACCCATTTCCTATCTCTCTTATCCGTCGCCCACGAGCAACCACAGCAAACCAACATTGGCCCAAGCACAGCCCAAGACCAGACCAGCCTGTCTTTCTCTCTGGCTGACTAGTAGGGCCGCGAAGGGACCTTGGAGCGAATCAAAAGAACGCCAGGGGGTTTTCCGCGAAATGCCATCGTCGTCTTCCTCGTCGACTGGAAGCAGCTCGCTGGCGAGTGCTCTGCCGTACGCCGCTATTGCTCCATGATTCGTACAGTCGCCGGTGTCACCTGGAGGATAAGAATGCCACCGCAACACTCCGTTTCATCCTCATCCTCTCCCACTCTCCACTCTCTTCCTCTCTATTTTCACTAAACCACACATAGTCGTCGATGGAGGTCGTCCCAGAGTCCATGGAGTGGCCGAGGAGAAGCGCAGCGTCACCCTCTTCATTTTAGGATGCTCAATCGAATCAGGGGAGTTCCAAATCAATGCAATCGAGCCACTTCCTTTCTTCGGTGATCGTTGGAATTCGTGAAGAATAGCCCATCTCCGGCCACCATCTTCGACATGGACCACACGGTTGCACTCAGGGTACACTCACGCATCTCTGGCCTTATTATTGTTTCCTAATTTCTCCTCTAGCTCGAGTTCGTCGTGAGGCCAACGAGCGACGCCGTAGTTTCTCGTCGTTAAGCTATTTTCGATGACCAAAATTGGGCTGCGCCACCACTATTAGACTCCCCGCATCTCGCTCTTTCGAACGCAACCATCCTCGTGTGCTCGCGCTCTCCCAATTGACGGAGTGGTCACCGATCTGAGAGGGTTTCCGGCGGGATGACGTCAGGATGATCTCATCCTTGACCAAGTCCATGGTTGACTGGTCCACTGCCCGCGTGGCATATGACGTGGTCCTGACCCCATGGGTCAGTGACCAGGGTAGAGTTAGGCTGGGTGTAAAAAGTAAAATGGTTATTTAGAAAATAATTAAAACCTAGAAATTCAATAACTTTAGTTTTGTAATTCAAAAAAATATGTGTAATATATGAAATTTTTCAGAAAAATAAAATCTATAACATTAAACTATTAACAAACACAATTATGTTAATAATTTAAATAATTATTATTTAATAAAGATTTTATATGTAATAAAACTTTAATAATTCATATTTTAATAATGGTAAATGTTAAAAATATAAATAAAATACCAAAAATCTTAGAAAAATAAGAACTATAATTTAAAATTATAATCATGCATTATCATTTCACGTAATAATTTTTTTACTATTTAGAGCTCACTGATGAATTTGTTGAAGAGTGCCGAAACACACATGGTGCTAGTGCTATGAAGAGTCTCCTTGGTAGACATACTATTATACCCAAGAAGTCCTATGATCCTAAGTTTGCCACCTCTCCCATAGATATTAAAGATAAAGATTATGATTTCTCTCTTGATTTATCCTATTTAGATATTTTTGAGAAAGTACCTTTTGTGGTACTGAAAATGAGAGTGTTGTGGCTCATATGAATGAGCTTTCTACTATGGGTGCTTTCTTCTCTGATGATTTTAAAATGCGCAAGTACTTTATTGCTAAGATCTTCCCTCTTTCACTAAAAGGAGAAGCTAGGGCTTGGTTTAATAGATTACCTCCTGGTTCCATTGATAGCCCTGATTGCTTGATTGCTTCTTTCTTCCATAAATATTTTCCTCCCTAGACATGCTGCTTTGTAGAGACTTTTTGGTTTTAAACAGGAAGAAGAAGAGAAATTGCCTGAGTCATGAAAAATATTTTGTTCCTTGATTCATGCATATCTTGGATGTCCATTACCTAAGAATGAGCTTCTTGATATTTATTATAATGGACTAACTGATGATTCTAGGACCTACATAGATAGCTTTGCTGACTGTGTTTTCAGGAAAAGGACTCCTACAGATGCTGAAGAATTAATGAACAAGATAAGCAAGAATTATGATGATTGGACTTCAAATGAGCTGAATACACCTAAGCCTATTACTCCTGAACCAGTTGTTCCTGAACCAGTTCCAACACAAACAACAAAGAAGAGGGGAGTTATTGCATTAAATGATGAAGTGATGAAGGAAGCTAAGAAGTGTCTAAAGGAGAAAGGTATTAGAGATGAAGATGTGAAGAATCTACCTCCTATAGAAGAATTATGTAAGCCAATTCCCCACTCATATACTATTGAGGTACACTCTCTCCAATTTAATGAAGGTGATATTCCTTATGGGTAAGCCTCCTGATCAATGCTTAGAGGAACTTGACACTTTTATTGTTAAACAAGGTAATTTTAATAAACAAGTTTAGAATCATTTATTGGAAAACTCTAGAGCTATCCATGAGTTGAAATATATTGTGGAAATAACTTCTAATGATATTAAAATGCTTTGTAAACACTTTCAAATGGTTCAAACCAAACTTGATCAACTTGCTAAGGTGCAAAAGGATATGCTAGTTAATGCTTCGGGAAATAAACATGCTTATGGAATTAAAACTAGGAGTGGTATAACTACTCAAGATCCTTTATATACTGAAGGACACCCTAAAATAATAGAACAGGATTCCCAACAAGTAGAGGATAGTGGTAGTCCTCATAAGAGGAAGAAAAAGAAACATAAGAAAGTTGAGGAACCACTTGAACCTGCTGTAGATCCTAATAGTATATCTGTCTCTGATGCTGAAACTGAGAGTGGTAATAATGAAAATAATGAGCCTCCTGATAAGGAGGAAGTTGAGGAAGAACCCGGTAAACACACTAAGAACGCTAGGTACACAAAGGAAGATTTTATTGCTAATAAACATGATAAAGAGAGAGAACCTTGGGTGCAGAAACCTATGCCTTTTCCAGGTAAGAAACACAAGTCAAATGAGGAAGAACACTACAACAAGTTTTGTGAGTGGATGAAACCTTTATTCTTGCAAATTCTTTTGACTGATGCTATTAAATTGCCTCCTTATTCAAAGTATATGAAGGATATTGTCTCTAATAAAAGGAAGATTCCTAATGATGAGATTTCTACTTTGCTTGATAGTTATTCCTTCAATGGTAAGGTTCCAAAGAAACTTGGTGATCCAGGTATACCAACTATTCCTTGCTCCATTAAGAACAATTATGTTAGAACTGCTTTATGTGATTTGGGAGCTAGAGTTAGTGTTATGCCTTTTTCTCTCTATAAGAGACTCCAACTAGAGAAGTTTATACCAACTGATATATCTTTACAAATGGATGATAAGTCAACTACTATTCTAGTTGGTATATGTGAGGATGTTCCCGTTCAAGTTTCTCATAATTGCATGGTTTTAACTGATTTTGTTGTGCTTGAAATGCCTGAAGATGATAATATGTCTATTATTCTTGGGAGACCTTTTCTTAATATTGTAGGTGCTGTCATTAATTGTAATCAAGGAAAAGTAACATTCAATATTAATGACAAAGAGCACACTGTATATTTCCCCAAGAAGGTTGTCAGAAGCTATTGCCTGAATTCTACTGAAAATATTGAAGGCATCAAGGTTGGAGGACTATATATTGTCCCATTCCACAAGAAAATTTTGAAACTATTATGATTGGGACCATTGCTATCAAGTATGAGGTAACATAATCACCTTGTGGAATGCAAAGTTTTGTTTCATATAAGATTGTTTTGGTAACAAGACTTGATCAACCTTGTTAACAAAAGGATTTTAATGAACAAAATAATGTTTCCACTGTGGTTATACTTGCTTTGTTTTTCCTTTCTCCTTCCTAGTCTTTGCTTTAGCTTTAGTTTTGCTAGTTGTTTGCTTGTTTGAATTTCTTAGAGATCCTGTAGTTTGGCTTTTGGTTTGCTTTTGCTTCTTCTGAAAAAACTATTTCTGTGAGAAAATCAATTTTCATACCCTGAAAATTGGCCAAAAATAAAGTTTCCCAAAAAATCCCAGAAAATTAAAAATAATTTTTTCCTCAAAAAAAGGGACAGAGAGGTACATGAGATGACCCAGGGGGACACCCCTAGGCCCCACACCTGTGGTAGGCGCGGGCCCACCACTGGTGGCGCCTAGGGGGGTCTGGCCCACCTGGGCCCCTCCAGGCTGCCTCCTCAAAGCCACCTTCTTTCTCTCTCCTGAAAAACACCGAAAAACTTGCTCAAGCTGGAGTTCTTGCTGTTCTTGCTTGCGATTTTCGATCTCCTTGTTCAGTCAATCTCAAGTGCTGATTTTTGGAGGGATTACTCCTTGGTATGTGCCTCCTCCACTTGTCCGATTAGATTTGTGATTGGTAGATTGTATCTTGAGTATTTTGCTACTATAGGTGACATGTTGTTTGAGCTTGCATGATTGTTCTATGCTTAGAAACTTTGTTTTGATGCATGTGTAGTCCTCTAGCAAGTTCCTATAGTAGTTGCTCATCTTTTATCAACTTAGAAATCACTTGGTTTGATGGTTGTCTAAAAATTTCAGCAAATAAGATGAGTGCTTATTCACTGAATCAATATGACTTGATGGTGCATGAGCCAATGAAGGTTCATCGTGAGGAGGCAGTTTTTCCTTCCATATACCCATGCCATGGATTTATGAGAGCTGCGGGGATCCTCCAAGATTTCGAAACTTTGGTTACAAGTGCAGGGTTGGAGCATTTTGTTGAAGGTGAACCAATTAAATATGTTAAGCTAACCATGGCTTTTGTGTAGGACTTCTGGTTCACTTGGGCTACTTATAATCCCATGGGCCATTACAAAATATATAATATGCGTGTCAACCTGCCTTTTGCTGATTTCTGTGCAGCAATTAGAGTACCTTAATGGGGATCTTGTGAGAAGATCAAGGAGAGGCCCAAGTCACTTGTTGATTTGTATGCTGAGATTTGCTAAGGTTTCGAATTCTCAAAGGAAAGTGGTAAAATCCGGAACATCTAGCTCCCAGCTATTAGATACTTTGCCTATTTCATTACCAAGTGTGTTCTTGCTAGAAAGTTGTCTTCTTTTGATCTAGCTTTTATTGCAGCTGATCTAGGTAGGAATGGTTCCTATAGTTTGGGTGCTTTGATAGCTCACCGTCTCACCACCAACCGCGAGAAGGGTGGAATTTGTGGAGGTCTCATTGCTTCTAGGTTGCTAGCTTTCCATGGTTTAGAGCCCCATGATTCAGATTTTCAGTTTTCCATAGAGGGGCTTGATATTGAGTCCATGATTCAGCATGGTTTTGATTCTTTGGGGGATAATGTGAGAAGTTTGCCATATGAACTATCTTTTGTCCAGCAAGGTCGGAGAAAAGGTAGGAGTGAGAAAATAGTTTATTTGCATGCACCTACTTTGTTTAACTTTGATAATAGGCAAGGATGGTCACTTACGGAGGAGGAGGTTGACACATATGTTGGGGAACTCTCCCAGCAAGAAGAGAATGTTGAAGAGGATGCCTAAGACAATTCGGTTCAGCCCTCCAACTTGGGAGAGTCTTCATACCAGCAGCCCTCATTTGATTGGGGCGCGTCTTCTTCTTCATCATAGGTGCCTGACTATGATCAGTCCTATGATGACCCACCAGCATGGGGTTACTATCCACGTTATTGAGCCCCGCTTAGGCCAAAAGCCTAAGCTTGGGGGGAGGTATACCGACGTCACACTCATATATATATCATGTTCGGTCGGTTCTTTGCACATCCATTGTTTTTGCTTTGTTTTTGGTTCTTGTTGGTTCTTTCTCAAAAACACAAAAATACCAAAAATATTTTCATTATTTCTCTTGGTTTGTTTCTTTGTTTCTTTGCTTTGGTTTGCCTTAAAAGAAAAATCCAAAAAGATTTTTCTTTGTTTGGTTTGCTTTGTTTTTGTTTGGTTTTTCTTTGTTTGCTTGTTTCTAAAAAATCGAAAACACCAAAAATATTTGTTGTTCTTCTTTGGTTTTGTGAGTTCTTCGCAGGGTTCATCCGTCCTCTGTGTATATTGACTTTCATGTTAATTATTAAAGTCACACAAGTGAAGGGCAATAATGAAGATTAAGACAACTCGAGGTGTGGTAAGATGCTGGTAACGAACTCTATTTGTTTCATTTTTGTACATATACTCATCATTGTGAGCATGCTTATCCTGTTTGTGTAAGGTGTATGTCATTATGGATGCTTAGTAGTTCTTTATTGTCTATGATTAGCTCCAACTTGCTAATAGTTTGTAGCATGTCATATGAATTTTTGCTTGCATTGTTTTATTCATACTTTGGTATGATATCGTGGTATCCTCCTATGACTGTTCATGTGAATAGACTTGGCACATGCTCACGCATGCACATGACCAATCAATAGTCAATAAGCCTCGATGATTTATTTTGCCTCAGAGTTCTTGTATCACTTTCATGCCATAATTAGTCATGTTTTGTTGCAAGCATGATTATGACAGTTATTGCTCTCTCGTTTGTCGCTCCCTCTCTTTTTCTAGCCTTCACTTGCACTGAGTATGTCCTCTACCTGTGTTTCCAACTCCCCAAAACCAATATTGCCAGCTGTGTCCACCATACCTACCTATTAGCATCAATTGCTACTTCAGTGCATATTATATATGCCGTGTTTTCTTCTAAAATAAAATGTTTGTCTGTTTTGAGAAAGTTAGTTAGTAAAGCTCTCACGAACTTGATGGCACACTTTATTCCTTGCTCTTAATAATTCTAAACCATTGTGACTAGTCCATGAAAGTTATATGCTTGCTTATTATATACTGGGAGTCAGCAGAACCGTGCTATCACATGGAACGATTTCAACACTTTTTGGATATCTCATCCAGTTGATTCCTTGTTCTTTTGTTTATGGATGTCGACGATGTGAAATAAAAGGGGAAGTTGTTAGTTCACGGAGTTTATACATTGTGTTAGAGAAATGCCTGGGCCGCTAGCCTAAGCCATGCTTAATCATGGTGGAAACTTGCAGCATCACTATAATGAGCATTTATGAAGCGTCCTCAATAAAAAGCTATGGATATGGTAAATAAAAAGATTGCTGAGATGCTCATTGTCTACTTGCCTTGTCATTTTGGTTATGGGAAAGCTCCTGTACCATGTGCAAGGGGTACCCTGTTGGCGGTTCTCGATGATATGCATGTATTTACAATGACAAGAACTTTCAGGTGACCAAAGTTGAGTAGCATGCGGAGCGGCCCTCGTACTCAAGGGACTTGGGATTTCCAGTCTATGGTCTGTCAAGCATATGATTCAGAGTGGACCTCACTTTCACCTTAACCACATAAAGATGCTTATGATAGGGGCAATGAGAGCTCAAAGCTAATGAGTACATTCCATTCAGCAGTAGGAAGCCTTTCAAACCTTCACAAAACCGTTTTCACAACCTTGCTGAGTCACTACTTATTCTATGAGCACCTTCTTGAGAGCATAGTTGTCATTCTTGTGTTTGTTCCAAAACTTGGTTAATTATGTCATGACTTTGATGCTTGTATCTTTGATATATTTAGCTCTAGTCTTCATGTGAACTTCAGAGGTGCCTTGGCATTTATATTGTGCTCTTCAAACAAATGCAAGCGAGATACCACTCTATCATACTTTATTATGAGCATTGCAATGTTGCTTATGTTTATGTTTCATGCTACTTATTATTATTGAGTTGGTTTCTTTTCATAGATTGCAATGACTATTGAGTAGACTTAGTTGCATACACTTTATTATGAATTGTCTAAGCATCTACTCCTGTGCTGAGAATATATACATCATATGAAGCAAAGCGTTCGTGAAAGCTCTTTTATCGCACTCAGTTTTCAAACTGAATTGCTTGAGGACAAGCAATAAGCTAAGCTTGGGGGGAGTTGATACGTCCAAAACGTATCTACTTTCTCGAACACTTTGCTATTGTTTTTCCTCTATACTTATGTGATTTGGATACAACTAACATGGACTAACGCTGTTTTCAGCAAAATTACCTTGGTGTCTTGTTTTTATGCAGAAAATGAACTATCAGGAAAAATCCCGGAAAATATGCCAAGAATTATATGTCACCAGAAGATTCATGGAGCCATAAGGGGAGACAGAGGGGAGGCCTGGGGGGCCAGACCCACCCCAGGCGCGGGTCCACTGACCCCGCGCCTGGGGGAGGTTTGGCCACCCCAGGCAGCCTCTCGGCCTCCCTCCGCGTCTATAAGTTGCCTTCTGACCTAAAAATAGAGGGGGGTTTGATAGTTTTCCAGAAAGAGTTCCGCTCCGCCGCCGCCACGAGAAACCAAGATTCGGATCCAGAAACTCCGTTCTGGCACCCTGCTGGGACGGGGAATTTGGAGAGGATCATCGCCATCGTCATCACCAACGCATCTCCATCAACCACCGATATTTACCTCATCCATGAGTGAGTAATACCCCGCTATAGGCTTGGGGATGGTAGGGATTGGATGAGTTCTATCATGTAATCGAATAAGATCTGTTAGGGGCATAGTGCCTAGTATCTCTATTAGTGCTATTTGACTATGTTGCAACTTGTTATGCTTAATGCTTGTCACTAGGGCCCGAGTGCCATGATCTGAACTTATTATTGAATCATTATGATAGTATTGTTTATGGTCTTATCTGCAAGTTGTGTACACATATCATTGTCCGGATCCAAAGGCCCCAAAGTGACATAAATTGGGACAACCGGAGGGGATGGCTGTGGTGTGAGGATCACATGTGTTCACGTGCTCGGTGATCTATTAAAAGGAGCACCTTAATTTCCAACCCTAGAGGCCCCGCTGCCACGGGCTGGCTGGACAGAAGATGTTGTGCAAGTTCTCACTGCGAGCACGTATGACTATATTTGGAGCACATGCCTAGGATTGTTTAGTACTTGGATGCTTATTATTATTTATCTGCAATGCCCTAGTTCTTTGAAAAGTTACATGTTTAGACTCATCCATGCAACGCCCGTCATCCATCCCTATGCCTACCACACTCGAATCCTACTGTTACCATTATTGTTACTATTGCTGCTGTTTCACTGTTGCCGTTGCTGTTGCTTTGTTGTTGCTACTACCAAAATGTTTCTACTGATAAACTTCTAGGAGCAAGAACTATTTCCAGGTGCAGATGAACTGACAACTCAGTTGTTAAGGCTTGCAAGTATTCTTTGTCCCCCCTTGTGTCGAATCAATAAATTGGGTAATACTACCCGCGAAGACTGTTGCGATCCCCTACACTTGTGGGTCATCACTTGTGGGGATCCAACATATGGGTGGGAACCCTTATGCCCCACACTTTTGGTGTCTAGATTATCTATAAATAGTGTTTAGTGGTATAGTCCATTTAACATGGCACTTGCCAGGGCATCACCAGGTCATAGAGTCTTCGGGAACTCATCAGGGTTTTAGCTTGCCCGAAAGGGGGCTTAACGGAGGTGAGCCGGCCCTGAAGGATCGCGCAGACATATGAGGTCGCGGAGAGGGAAGTGATTGGCTTGGATCTTAGTCTGGGCCTCACACCAAGGAAGTGTGAACGAGCCTGCAACTCGGATGTGCAACAAAGCTAAGATCTCTCATGGGAAAAGTAACGCACCTCTGCAGAGTGTAAGAACTGTAACTTGTTACTCCCTGTTTCGGGAAGGAGCTGCGAACGCGGCGGAAAAGGAACTCCATGAAAGTTCTGGTAAACCCGTGAAGGCTGACGGACATAGTTTTTCAGAATAAAAGCAACCTTTGAAGAAATGTTTACGAAAACTTGCATTGCCTATGACCTACGGTCAGTGGCTGTAGATATAGTGCATCATACACTCCTTTTCTAGTGAACTTGCTGAGTACGCCCGTACTCAACGTATCTTCTTAACCCTTGCTAGATTCTGGAGCCAATACAGACGACGTCTACATCAATTTATGCTCCAGTAATCATCATCAAAAGCCAAATTCTTCAATGAAGTCAAGAAGGTCAACATATACACCAACTCAAGTGAAGACGAAGTTACTGATTAGATAGGAATATAATCTCTAGCCATAGAACCTATTTCTGTAGTGTATTGCGATAGCAGCAATGACAGACCATTAGTTAAGATACTAGTCTTATTAGTATGATAGTTTTTTTGAGTTATTTATTTCTAATTCTTCTTTGTAAGAAGTTTATTTCTCTCTCTTTAACCTAGAGTGTTCTCTGGATCGTATGTAAAGAGTTGAGTTGTAACCTATAGTCATGTCTTGGACCTGCTATGTTTCTGTTATACCACTCCGAGGGATGTAATGCTAGTGAACGATGTTTCATTGGTGTTATGTCAACGAATATAGTGTACTACATCATGCAGTGGTATGCTGGGTCACCGCAGTTGGTATCAGAGCATATGCTTTGACCTTAGGGTTAAAACCCTTTTAGGAAGATCTGTAGGTTGGATAGTGACTATAGGAGCCATCTTATCTAAACCAAATATTCATATGACTTGTGATGAGTATCCACTTGAGGATAACCTTGTCACACCTAAGTCAGATGCTTAAGTCATTCTTTCTTAGGAGTAATTATTTTATCTTTTCTCAGTATAGAGCTATGTAGTGTCTTCCGAAGGAGACATAAACCACCAAGATACCGTAGGAAAGTGTAAGACATCATATGGAAGTAGTCTTAATGGTGTAGCCTAACTCTAAAATTCAAGTAGCACAGTGGAATTTTAATGTTAGTTGTTAACCAAAGACAACATGATGAATATCATCAGGATAAATATTGAGGTAATGAGTAGTAATCATGTGGAATTCACTTGCGAAATCTTCGTGATGAAGTGAAATTATGTTAAGATTTAATAATAGTGTAGTGTGAAACAAAGTTATCATGGTTAGCTTATCTCTTAAATCATGATAAAGAGGCAAAACATAATAACATCATGGTGAGATTAGCTCCGAAACCATGATGTAAGTGTAAGTATGACAAGTACATAGTGAATTATTTTGGAGTAGAAGTATAAAAAAATACCATGGTAGAGTTATAATAGAAGTCATAGGTGCTAAAAATTTCTAATAACCTTTGGTTAAGTTAGCAAATAGAATCTGATTAGTCATTTGGAGTGATCATGTGAGGTTAGTTACTAAATAATGATAGGTTGGTTATATTAATCATTTCAAAAGTGAGACAAAAGGGTTAGTGAAAACCAAATTGAGACCACTTTGTTTAAAATTATCATGTTGCAATTGAGCAATTTGGGTAAATATTGAGACAAAGTATAGTTTGACACTATGTGCTAAGTATCACAATGTAAACCTATACGAGGAGGTGTCATATACTACACAACTAAGCCTGAATTCTAGAGATACTATACTCAACTACTATATTCTGGGCTTAGAATATTGTGTGTTATATGTACCACATTTGGATTTATTGGTTTTTCTTGGATATTCTTGTTTGACTAGATCTGTACATGGAGTTTGACTTGATATGCAAATGCATGTTGCAACATCCAGTTACTACTTGATGTTATAGACCTAGATAGGAATGGGAATTCGTGTAAGGGAGTGACGAGTTCCGAAGACCAAGATGAAGACTTACTTGAAGAATGAAGCCAAGTATAAGGAGTATCAACACAATTTGAAGGATGGATCAAGTTCAGATCATTACTAAACAGTAATAAGAAGAAAGTCTAGTGTAGAAAATACATGGAGCAACAATAAGTAATAAACTTTAAGTTCACCCAAAGTAGGCAGTGTTGGTAATAAGTTGATGGAGTAGTAGTACCAAGTTCATGGAAGTATCATGAATAAGTACAAAGAAGTAGCTTTGGAACCAAAGTGGTATTCAAGCTCTGACAATTCAGAGAGAATGCCATAAGGATATTGGAAGCCGTAGGGTAATACCTACAACCTAGGGAGATCCGCAGCTGGTATTTGATCCATATGTCGTGGTATTGCCGATGAGTACGCCATGGAGGGGTCCTCACAGTGCGTGTTTAGAGACGTGGGGTAAGGCGGACGGTTGACGGGTACGAGGTAACACAACTTACCCAGGTTCAGATCCCACAACGGTGGCAGAATCCTACTCCTGCTATAAATCACTATAATGGCAATACGCCGAGTTACAGAGATAGGTTCGCTGTGCGAGGTGTGTGTAAAAACGATGCCCTAAAGGCTCCCATAGGCCCGACTTATATAGTCGCCAGGTCCTAGGTTTACAGGGAAAAGTCCTAGCCGGACAGGTTACAGAGTTCTACACCGTCTATTACTAGTCTTATGTATCTTGCACTCCAAGGTTCCGGGTACGCTGGTGACTCCACCGTAGCCTTCCTTTATCCGACATGGGCCTCCCTTCTAGATCCACCTAACTGGGCCGCCCAGCAGGCCACAGGCCATGCTACCGACTATGGGCCACCCGGGTTAGTCGGATAAGAGACATGCTATGAGGATACCCATATAGCATATCCCCAACAGTAGCCCCCGGAGAACTCCGAGATCTTGCGCCGTCTTGCCTCTTCCCATGGAATGCTCCGTCTAAATGGATGTCGGCAAATCGTCAAGCAACATCTTGTAGTCCTCCCAAAGAACTCTGCAAAGGTTTCTCCGTCTTCCATGAGTAAGTCGGAGAAATGCTGAATCTTCCATCGTTCGCTCCCGTTGTCGGATTTAATCCGTCCATGCCGTTCGATGGGACGGCTCATCTACCATGCCAGTTATGGCGACGTAGGCTGTAGGTCAGCGACGCCTCGTAACTCACACATGCAGAGAACGTAATCATATCCAATTTTCCTGCGCAAGCGATATGAACCGTTGGCGGCGACGGTTGGAGACGTGGCGAAATTACCGCGCACGTTCATGAACACGTCGTCTATGCGGCAACCGTCCGATTAGCTGCACGAATCTTGATGCAGAGTAAGATAAATAGTAACCGTGGGACACTTGCCACTTTTTCACCCCATTCTCTCGCGTCATCGTCTTCTTCCTCCAGCCGCACGCCTCCTTGAGCTCTCCGCGGAAAACCTCGAGGAACCCTAGCCTCTCTCTCTACACCAGTTGCGTTCTCTCCCTCCTCCATGGCTAGCAGCAGCTAATCCCCGTCAATGGCGGTGTCGAGCGAAGCCACGGCGAAGCCGGCGAGCTCCGTCGTCATGCCCCCAGAGGGCCTGGTCATCCCCGCATCGGCGGTGATAGAAACCACCGGCGGCGACCACAATCTGGTGGCGCTGGAGCCCCTGGAAGAGGAGCCAGACTCGCACAAAGGTGACTGGCGCGACTCGGACATCACCGGCCGCGACATCCAAGAGATGGTCGCTGAGGGTTACCTCTCCGCGACGGAGGGGCTCGCCTGGCGGGCGGCGCCGGCCGGCGAGGTGACCCCTTCTCCCCAAGCCGGAGAGAAAGTATACCTCAAGGCGCAATTGGTACGCGGCGTTTCTCTGCCCATCTCCCACTTCTTTCTGTCCGTCTTGAATCACTTCAAGGTCCAACCCCACAACCTCTCCCCCAACAGTATCTTAGTGCTTAGCAACTTCGCGGCACTTTGTGAGGGTTACCTAGGGATTAGGCCTAGGTTAGATTTGTTTGTATACTTCTTCACCGTCAAACGTGAAGCCGGACACAGTAGGGAGGAGCTTAGAAACTGCGGCACCATAAGCTTCAAGATCCGTCCTGGCCGGCGGTTCCCCGACATCGTCGGCCACGAGTCGTGCAAGAATTGGCAGCGGACGTACTTCTATGGCCCCGACATTCCTTTGGCGGGCCGAGAAGTAACGTACTCGGACTTCGTGGATGGAGCCGCCGGTGAAGTCTCCACATGGCGGTCCCATGCCTCCCTTTCCTCCGGCCTCGACGCTTCTCGCACAATAAGGCGGATCGAGTGGTTCGTAGAGACGGGTCTGACCGGCTTGGACCTAGCCATGTGCTGGTTCATCAGGCGGATCCAACCTCTGCAGCACCGCACGAAGTATATGCACGAGTACACCGGCGACCGAAGGGATACCCTCCGGATCTCCGAGGACAACTTCTCGAGCGAATTCGTCAAGTTCCGCCTTAAGGACATCGTCAAGGTGAAGGATAAGAAGCGTGGCTTCACCCTCACCTACGACATGTTCGTAGACGGAAAGTGCCCAAAGGTAGACATTTATTTTCCGTGTATGACATTGCTCCAGTTTTTCCGTCTTGCCAATACCATCTTGTCTAACACGATGATTTCTCACTTAACAGCTTAGCGATCTAGAGGAGGGCAACCTGGCTGCCCAAATCTACGATCCCAAGATGAAGGAAGTCACGGTCGTGTCCGACGATGATGCCCCGTTGGCGCTAAATCGGAAGAGCTCCACCTCTGACGCTGCCGACGGAGGCAAGAAAAAGAAGACGGAGGGTGGAGCCTCCAAAAAGAGTACTGCCGCCCCGGAGGCGGAAAAGAAGAAAGCCACCAGGATGTTTGCCAATGCACCCCCCTAGTTTAAGCTTCTTATTCTCCGACATTGTCTCATTTATCTGTCTTATTCCTGTACTTATGCATTTTGCACGTTTCAGGAAGAAAGCCACAACCAGCCTCAAGAAGTCCTCCAAGACTCTTGGGGCTTCTAGAACTATTAAAGATATGCTGCATCGCGACTCCTCTCCCGCCATCGCCCCTGCTACTCCTGCCGTCAAGCCCTCCTCCGCTCCGACAAGCTCCCAAGTCCAGGAGGCACCAGGTCCTTCTGCCATGGAAGTGGACTCTGGCGCCTCAACCGAGCTTGCTGTTGTCGGCGAGCAGGCAACGCAGGAGAGTACTGCTCTTCAAATGGCTGAAGCTCCGGCTAAGGATGCAATCGGTAGCGGCAAGGCGGTGGTGGGAGCTGGTACTTCTGCCGAAGGCAGCGCCTCTGCTCCCCAGAAACCCTTCGAGTTGCCGAAGATTATTTACCCGATGCTTACGCCGGGTAACACAACTATGGTTCCTGGAGGAGTGCCGTCATCTCCGACGTGCGGTCTTGAGGAGCTACTCCGTCAAGCAGACATCTTGCGAGGAAATAGCATTTCCTTTGGCAAGCTGCTGGCCGAGAGCGCTACAAACCTCAAGATCATCGCACTTGTAAGTTTTACTTTACCTTTTGCATTTCATATGAGTATCCCACTGTAGCCCCCGAGGATGTAGACGGAAAACCATTGGTTTTGCATCTATATGCTCTAAGAGTGACTAAGTTAGAAAAAACTCTCACTATAGCCCCCAAGCATTTAGATGGAATGAATTATTCCGACTAGATGCTTTACGAGTAGCATACACAGTGTTCATAATTTTAAGTGTTGTAGCCCCCAAGCCTCTAGTTATAACTGAATTAGTTCCGACTAGATGCTTAAAGAAAAGCTAAGAATTTTCCGAGTTAAAACTTTATACTGTAGCCTCCAAGCCTCTAGTTGAGAACTGAATTAGCTCCGACTAGATGCTTAAAGAAAAGCTAAGCATATTGCTAAGTTAAAAACTCTCGCTATAGCCCCCGAGCGCCTAGATGGAAAATCGCCGACTAGGGGCTCTAAGTAGACTAAACAACGACTTAACTTTGTATTTGTTTCCACAGAACGAGAATGCTCGGAGGGGCATGGCCAATGACAAGTACCAGAAGATGCGTGCGGACCTTAAAGCTGAAAAGGGTAAAACCGCCATCTTGAAGGAACAGATCATCAAAAACAAGAGTTTGTTTTCTTTTTGCGCATTTCTGTCTTACTTTTGTGCCCATAATCTCCGAGTACTCACTGTGTACTTTGTTTTCTCCGACTTGCAGAGCATGTCGCCAAGGCCAAGGATATTGTCGAGCAGTCCAAGCACATCTAGCAGCTGGACAGCGAGAACAAGATCCTTAAGAAGGAAAGGGAAGAAATGCTGAAGATGCACGAAGATTCCATGAAAGCCCTGCAGGACTCCGCCTCCGCAGAGATCAATCGCTTGAAGGAGGAGCTTGCGATCCTAAAGGATCAGAAGCAAGCTGCCGATGAGAAAAACCTTCGCCATAGCGAGGCGTTTAAGCTCCTCCAACAAGAGAAGGAATCCTTGGCGGACGTCGTCTGGAAGGCTAAGGCCAGCATCTTCAGTAAGTGTCCTCCGCCTTGTAGTTATGTAGTCTGGATACTTAGAATTTATTGAACTCATGCAATGCTTGTCGGAATTTTCAGCGCCTATGGGTTTAACCCGCTCGCCTCCTTCGGACAAGGAATGCATGATTCTTGCTGGCAACTTCGTCAACACCGCCATCACCCAAGCCAAGGAGATTGCCAAGCCCCTCCAGATTTATATCAAGGCCTCGGACTCCATGGTGAAGTACTCGGAGATTCTGCGCCGAGACCTCGAGCGTGTCGCAAGCTGGAAGCTTCATGCGCACAGGCTGGCACAAGGATGGCGTTGTCCATGGTGAAGGCACACTATGAAGGCGCCGACATCGACACGGTGACATCTGGTATCCCCGACGTGGATGATGACAGCAAGGAGATCGATCACGAAGCCATCCTGTCATCACTCGCGGGTTATGACACTAGGGTTGCCGAGTTGGTGGACGTTGACGTCTTCGTGCCCAGGAACTTTCTCGACAATGCCAATCTGGAGTCCTTCGAGTCTCATCACAGCGCCGATGCTGAGGGTGATTATCCGGCTGGTGATGATGCGGCCTCCAAGTCTCCTGCGCCCAAAGAATGAAAAACACTTTGTAATTTCTGTTTCACCTCTGGAGTGTACGCGGGAAAAACTTGATGATGTAACTTAAGGCGGAAAACAATGGTTGTTATTTCCTGCCACTTAAGAATTAATTTTCAGCATGTATATATTTTTTAAGAAAGTGCTGGCTTATCCATTACTTTGGTTTTTATGCTTGACTTTTCGTGAGTCGGAAGACTCATTGTCGGCACCATGCGCTTAGGCGATGATGCCCAATGGCACCGTCAATAACCTGAGCACAAAATCACCGACAACAAGTGCCGAAAGTCACTACTCCAGAATCCACATAGAAACAACAAAGAACGTGTAGACCAGAAAACTTAAGCTAACGCCCGTAGGCGGAATTTTCACAAGCGCAATCGCAAGACTTGTGCATAAAGGTTTTTATGATCCAAAAATGAACACTAAAGGAGGTAAAAGACTCAGCAATATGAGTGAACCAAAGAGCTTTATTTCATTGATCATATAAGAGGTACACGATTAGATAAAAAATGCTAAGTGTAGAAAGGACGTAGTTGTGCTATGTTCCATGGCCGATCAAGTTCCGGGTAGTCATCATCCGGGTCACGTCGCTTACGCTTATGATCCTCGTTGGGTCTATCCTTGAGTTCACGATTGTCGACAAGGTAGTAAGACCCATTGAGCAGCGCCTTGCTTATGATGAACGGTCCTTCCCATGGCGGGGATAGTTTGTGTGACTTCTTCTGCTTAAGTCGGAGCACTAAATCCCCCTCTTTAAACGAGCGATGCCGAACGCGGCGACTATGGTAGCTGCGTAGCTTCTGCTGGTAGATGGCGGATCTTTGGCATGCCAAAACGCGCTCCTCCTCGAGGAGGTCCACATCTAGGTGTCTGGATTCTTCGGCGTCATCTTCGTCGTAGGCGGCAACTCTTGGTGCATCGTGGAGGATGTCGGAAGGTAGGATGGCTTCTGCTCCATATACCATGAATTAGGGGGTGTAGCCGGTGGATCTGTTGGGTGTAGTTCGTAAACTCCACAGCACAGATGGCAATTCTTCCGCCCAGGCTCCAACTGCTCTATGTAGCGGTGCCTCAAGACGTGGCTTGATCCCCTGTAGAATTAATCCATTGGCTCGCTCAACTTGACCATTGGATTGTGGGTGCGCCACAGATGCAAGGTCAAGTCGGATGCCTTTGTCCCAGCAATAGGCCTCCACTTCTCCGAGTGACAAGTTGCTTCCGTTGTCGGTGATGATGCTATGTGGGAGACCAAATCTCACCACTAGATCCTGGACAAACCTGAGGGTAGTTGCCCCATCAAGCTTTCTAATGGGTTTAGCTTCTATCCATTTGGTGAATTTGTCAACTGCTACAAGCAGATGCGTAAATCCACACGGTGCCGTTTGTAACGGCCCCACCATGTTTAGCCCCCAGACTGCAAACGACCAAGTTATTGGTATTGTTCGCAATTCTTCAGCAGGAACATGTGGTTGTCGGGCATAATACTGGCATCCTGTGCATGTCTCAACCAGCTTGTCGGCGTCCGCTTTCGCGGTCAGCCAGTAGAATCCTTGCCGGAAGGCTTTCGCGACCAACGATCGAGGAGCGGCGTGGTGCCCGCAATCTCCGAGATGGATTTCGCGTAGGATTTCCATACCTTCTAGCTGGGAAACACACTGTAGGTATACACCAGTAGTGCTCCTCTTGTAGAGTTGCCCATTGATTATGGTATAACCCTTTGCTTGTCGTACTATTTGCCATCTTTCGACCTCGTCGTCGGGCAAAGTTCCGTGTTCGAGATACTCCATGAACGGTTTTGTCCAAGCCGGAGGGATCTTTGTCACCATGTTGACGAAAGAGTCAGCTCTATCCGGGTTGTCGACGTCGGCTCCCTTCACGGATGGTGTGCGCAGATGCTCTAGGAAAACTCCTGGAGGGATTCGCTTGCGCCCTGATCCTAGCTTAGACAGCAGATCAGCCGCCTCGTTTTGTTTCATAGGCACATACTTAACTTCGTATCCCAAGAAGCTCTTGGCTATCTCGTCCACTTCGTCTCGATATGCCGCCATCATAGGGTTCCGCGCATTCTAGGTGCCAGCCACCTGCTGGGCAACCAAGTCGGAATCTCCACAGCAAACTATGCGTTGGTCAATGGTGACAGTGGAGTCTTGCTCACCACTGTGATTGGGTGCTCCTGAAAGTAATGCCTCAGCTACAGGAAGGGTCCACTGTCCGACATCATCAATCACCTACACGCAATTACATCATCAATCACCTACATTTCCGAGCCAGCCGTCGAGTCAATGACTTGGTCAATGCGAGGCAAAGAAAATGGATCTTTGGGACATTCTTTGTTCAAGACGGTGTAATCAACGCACATTCTTAATTCATTGGTTCCCTTTTTGGGGACAAGTACAGGATTGGCCACCCATCGGGTGTGAAGGACTTCTCGGATAAACTCAGCCTTAAGTAACCTAGCTATCTCTTTGCCAATGGCGCGTCTCTTCTCATCTCCGAAGCATCGTAGAGGTTGTTTCAATGGTTTACATTTTGGATCTATGTTTAAGCTGTGCTCGGCAAGTTCCCTAGGTACACCTTTCATGTCGGTAGGTTGCCAGGCAAAGATGTCCCTATTCTCACGGAGGAACTCGACGAGTGCGGTTTCCTATTTGGGATCCAGGTTCGACCCAATGGCGATGGTCTTGGAGGCATCGCCTACCACAAGTTCCACCGGCTTGGTCTCGATGGCGGCCTTTGTGGCATCCCGCAAAACCACTACTAGAAAATCGCGTTGAATTTGTGCATTGCATCGTCATCATCATGCATTGTTTGCATAAAACTATTTTCGCAAAGCCCGTTTTGTTTTCTAAAACGCCCCATCTTTATTCAAATATCAAAACCGGGTCGCCGGAATATTTTACTTTGTCTGCTATTAGTTTGCAAAAGGCTTGTTGGAATAAATAAAAGAATTAATTATTTTAGCGGGGGCAGTCGAACGGGCCGTTTCGACCCGAACGACCACCCCCAGGAATTACAAACGGTCCACCTACACCCGCCCTTCTAATCCTACAGCTACCTAAAACCCTACCCACACCCAGCCTCCACATCACCCCGGCCAACCCCGTCGCGACACCTCACCCTCGCCTCTCCCCCCACCAACCAGAAACTGCCACCTAATCCTACCCCACTTCCTCTCTCCACCTAGGCTAAGCCCACCCCACACACACCCAACCATCCCACACACCACACAACCAACTCACCCAGCCCCACCCTGTCCACGCACGCCTGCACACAGCAGCCTCCACACCCGACCCGGTCCACCCTGGCCCCGCCCCTGGGCCCCACCGACCGTCCCACCCCGCCTGTCCCCTTTCTCCCTCCTCCCACGCCCCTTCTTCCCCCACGCGCGCCTCCTCCCTCTCTCTCAGGCGGAGCTCCTCCCAGCACCAACCTCGTCGGCGACCCCAGCCGCCCTGCCCGAACCCCGCCGCCTCCGGCCTGGCGCCACCGCCCGCGCGGCCGCGCGCGCCCCGCTGCGCCTCCACCCCGCTCCGCCGCCGCTCACCGATCACCAGAGCTCCTCGCCGGCCGCTGCTCCCGCTCGACCTCCCCTCGCCCCTCCGCTCCCCTCAGGCCGCGGTCGCCCACCGCTCCGCGCCCGCCTTGCCGCCAGCTCGCCTCCCCTCCACCGCCAGCACGCGCCCCTCGCCGTGCCCCGACCGCGTCCACCGTCGCCGTGCCCCGCCGACCAGCGCCTCCCGCGACCCGCGCGCCGTCTGCGCCGCCGCGCCCGCCGGCCCGCTCCCTCCGCTCCTTCCCGTGGCCGAGCTCGCCTCCACCGCGCGTGCGCCGCCGACCACCTCCGTCCGCCGCCCGCTCTCTGCTGCCTCCGCGGCGCCTCCCTCCTCGCCGCAGAGCCGCTCCGCCGGCGCGTCCCCGCCGCCGGGTGCCTTCTCGAGCCGCCTCCCGCAGGGACTCCGCCGTCCCCCCTTCCCCGTTGTCGCCTCGCAGACGAGCGCCGTGGAACGCCCGCCGTCGCCCCGCGTGGCCCTGGCCAGCCTCGGCCGCGTCCTCATCGCCCAGCCCGCGTCCTTGTGTTCGTTCTGGTCAGTGCAGGTTTGGGCCCCGTGTGCAGAGGCTTCTGGCTATGCCACTGTGTCGTCCTTTGACGTTCCTGGAGTTGTTCCTGTGCTTGTGCCCAAGAAGCAAAGTGAGGATATGGTGGGTGACATGTGACCCTTCAAGTGTTGTGTTTCGAATCCCTCGTCGGCCAAGGTCGCCACACGGACTCGAGTACCCCGATGCCCGGATGCGAACAACCGCCAAGATCTCCCCCGTCACCGAAGAACGCCAAGATCTTCAATCGGATCCGAGAACGCCAAGTGCTTCACCCCGGACACCGAGACCCCGACACGACAAGGACTTCAATCCCGAGCGCCAAGTCCGATCTGATTCGAGGACCCGACAAGGCCCTCGCAACGGCAAGATCGACCCCGGGGGACCCGCCAAGATCTACCACATGAAGACCGTACCGAACCGGTGGCCTCGACGAACCTCCGGCAAGAACTTCGACATGGCCAAGATCTACCGCAACCGAGTCCGGCACCGACAAGTGAAGTCAGAACCACCAAGCCCTTCCTCCGGAACGCCAAGAACTACCCCCGATATCCGAGAACGACCCCGTCGAGACCGATCCGCCGGACCCCGGACCCTGTCGAACCCCGAACCCCGGAACCCCAAGATCATCGAACCCTAATGTGTGAACCCCTTCCCGAAACCCTATTTTATAATATAATACAACTTGTCGCATATTAAATTGTTCATGCATGCATCCTTGTCTGTGGTTTGGGGGCACTATGCCGATTCACCGCATAATTAAATATGGGGCCCATATGCGGCCAAATCTAGTCTCATATTGGTCTCATTTAAACTTGTGTAGCGAACCGGTGATATATTTTGCCTTGTTGAACAACATTTAAATTGCGGGGTAGATAAATAACTTGAACCATCTAATTAATTGTCGGGATCCTGGTTCCGCTTAACCTGACCTAATTGCACCGCACCTTTGCCATGACATGCATCATACATGCATCATGCCGATCTTCTGCCGTTGTATTAAAATATTGCATCCGGTGTTTATTCTAGTGTTTTGCTTCTTCGCGGATAAGGCCGTTGAGTTGATGTGAGCCTCGCCCCGATCTTCGGTCGAACCTTCGACAATGTTTTCAGGCGAGCATCTCCCCCTTTCTACCTATCTTACTTTTATAGTATTTATTCCCTCCTGTTGATCTATTGCTATCTGTGTTGCGATGCTTTAGTTTCCGTACCTGTGATATACCGTGCAGCCCTATATTGCCTTGGACACATCCTATTACCTGTTGTTTGGTAGATAGTTGGACTTGCGCGTCGTAGTCGCTTGCTCAAGTGCTGTTGCGTGTCGTCAAGTGCCACAGTTGTTGATGTATTGCCGCATGTTGATGTTGGAGATGATCATAGTTTTACTTATCGTTCACTTTAATTCCTGTTTAACCACTAAAATTGAAGTAAGCAGAGGCATCGGTGGGTGATAGAAAATATTTGGTTTCCGAACGCCCACTTGTGTCCCGTAGGACCCCGAGAACTTGATACCTGTTCCTTGATTTATCGCGCTATCCACATCCGGGAGGTATATGGGACCCCCCTTAGCCAGAGCTCGATTCAGTCTTATTTCTTGGGGCCACAACTAGTTTGAGGTTTTATTTACTATCCTGTACCTATGCCATGCTTTACTGCTTTATTTACGATTGTGTGAGGAGCACGCTGTACTGTTTTGGAAGCGGAGTGTTTTCGCGGTATCGACAGTCCCCGTTTGGGGATCTGCTGTCGCTTACAGCCATTGTCGCAAACCTTGAGTCCGTCTCGGAGCTTGCTTACTTCGTTGCGGGTGTACTCCAAGGGGTGGCCCCCTGAAATATTTCTGAATCCTGTGATTGCTTTGTCGTGAAGGCCTCGTTGGGTTTTGATTTGGTTTTTCCGAGGTTGATCGAGTGTGTGTTGCTATTGGTGCACCCCGGCCGGGTAAAACTTTCTAAAAGCCGTGTCCGCGGTTATGGACGACTTGGAGCACAGTATCTCGACCATAGACAAGCATAACTAAAGTTTATTGCTATAAATTTGACTTTATAATGACTAGTAATCAGCTTCACTATAATGGAATGGCTAATAATACTGCCCACCATTGCTTGTTTGAATTGTCGCTTGCGACCATTGTACCTGACTAATAAATATTGCAACTACAACGGAATGGCTAAATAAAAGTACCAACAACTGCTGGGTTTTGGGTTATCTCATGCTAATTGTATCTGACTAGTAAGTGCTGCCACTATAACGGAATGGTTGACTAAAAGTGCCCACTGCTTATTTTATCAGGATGATTATCTATACCTGACTAGTAATTGCTGCAACGATAACTGAATAAATAAAACTGCCAACTGTGTGAGTTCCTCGGTTGACTTCCTCGATTGGTCTCGAGGGGGGAAACGCCAGGATGGGTTGTTTGATGGTAGTATCAGGTTGGTTCCGAATAGGTCTTTCTCACCTCTCTCCGATAACCGCCAGTTGGATCGAGTCTCTATAGGTTGTTTAGTGCATGCTGCCGCTGCCGCTTCAGTCCACCATACCTATGTAGGCGAGGACCGCCAAATTCTAGCCTCGCCGTGTACTGGCCTCAGTACTGACGCTCCTCTTTTTCCTTTGCCCTTTGTCGGCACCCCTTTTGTTTAAGCAGGTTTTGAGATCGACGTCGTTAGCAGGGTTACCCTTCCGGCTTGGCCTGGGCAGGGTTATGGACGCCATCGGTTATTCTTTAGGGCTCTTAGCCCCATTTGCATCTTGTCCGTAGTCGGACGCTTTATCATTTTCAAGGTGATTTGAATCTTTGTATATTATATCTGTATTCTTGACTCATGGAGTCGCTGTTATATATATCTGTTCTGTGGGTCCCATCGAGGACTGTTGTGTAATGTTATTACTTCGTTTTCCACCCGCACGAAAGTGCCTGGTGGGCACCTTTGAATCGTTTCTATGCGGGTTTGGCGGGTTTCGCTGAAACTTGCATAGGTCCGATTCTGAGGGTGTTACAGCCTTGAACGCAGGAGCGGAGTCGGAGATATGCTTCTTCGACGCGGGCATCTCTGAGTCATTGACCTTGCTCTGGATCTCCTTGAATTCTTCGCTGTAGAGGACAGCTTCTGCAACGGCTGCTTCATTGATCTCGCAGTCCCTTGCCTTGGTAAAGCTTCCGGATACGGTGATGACACCGTTTGGTCCGGGTATCTTGAGTTTGTTGTAGACGAAGCATGGCTTGGCCATGAACGTGTGGAATATGTCGCGGCCAAATATGACATGGTACACACTCTTGAAGGGGACTACCTCAAAGGTCATGCGCTCTTGGCGGTAATTATTGACATCGCCAAAGGCTACCTGAAGTGTGATGCACCCAAGGGACCGAGCTTCCCAGCCAGGAACTACGCCATGGAACACGGTGTTGGTCCGCCTTAGGTTTGCCTCCGTCAAGTTCATCTTCTGCAGTGTATCCAGGTACATGATGTTGATGCTGCTTCCACTATCCACCATGCACTTGGTGAACTCCACGCCGTCAATCAATGGGTTGATGACCATGGCGTACTGGTTCTCCGTGGGCACAAGGTCTGGGTGGTCCTTCCTGTCCCAAGTGATTGGAACCTCCGACCAGCGCAGGTATTGGGGAACTGGGGGAGAGTGGCCATCAGGATCCTTAGAGAGGTCTTCTGTTGTCGGACGGTGGGGGTGCCAAGGAAAGTGTGGTAGACTGGGGCCTTCTTTGCGAAGGGTTTCTTGCCCTTGTCGTTGCTCTTGGCGGCGTGCTTGGGGTCAACGTCCTTGTCCATGTCACTTGAATCCTTGGACTCCTCCTCCTTCTTCTTCCCCTTGCCTCGTGGTCTATTCTTCTGACTTTGCTTGTAGCCAGACTCCGGATCTTCCTTGAGGTCGTTGACGAACTTGCAGTGTCGATTGGTATGGGTGGCCTTACCGTTGGCATCGAGGTGTACGAGGCATGGAATATCGCGGTACTCCTCGTACGTTTGGGGAACGCGGAGCGGCGCCGAGTTGGTTTCACTTCCTCGTTGCTGCCCGCGGCCTGCTCCCCTTCCTTGGCCACGTTGTCCGCCTTCTCCTCGTCCTGCAAAAGTCATGGCGACCATGTTGGTAGATTGCTTTTGTTCTGGAGCGGTTTTCCGCTTTGTACTGCTGTTCCTCCGAGCTTGGGTTGGAACGGCTGTTGCCGGCAAATAGCCACGAGCATCGTCGTCAGCAGCTGCGAACTCACTGGCTAACTGAATCATCTGATTCAAGTTAAGCTGATGATTGTCCTGCAAGCGCTTCAGCTTATGTCGGAGCAACGTGCCCCTTTCCAACCCATCGACGAAGGCGGCCATGGCGGTCTGTGCGTGCACTCCTGCGCAGGAATTCTTCATATCCAGCCAGCGGGAGGTAGGCGCGAGATGTCTCGTCTTTCTCTTGCACGCACCGCTGTAGATAGCCCACAGTGCAGGGACGCTTGTATGTACCCTCAAGTTCTTGGTGAATGCTTCTTGCATGTCCAGCCAGTTGTAGATAGATCTTTCCGGCAAGTCGTCGATCCATTGACGGGCCGTGCCCGCCAACATTAACGGAAGGTACTTGACGGCAACATTGGGGTTGCCTCCGGCAATCTCCACCGCGTTGCCCTAGTCCTGTAACCATGTGGCAGGCTTGACGGTGCCGTCATTGGGCTTGATGGTCTTGTCAATCCGGAATCCTTTGGGGTAAGTTGCGGACCGTATTGCAGGTCCAAAGCAACGTGGTCCCAGATATGGTCCTTCCCGGGCCTCGTGGATCTTATCGATCAGTGAACATGCATCGTATGGCTCTGGGTTCTTCTTCTTGTTGTCAACAGGGGATGGGCTGCGTGAACGACGCGGGCCTCTTCCGCCATGGTGACTGCTTGGCGGCGACGGAGGCGGAGGTGGCGGTGGGTTAGCCTTCTTGCTGTTACCCTCCTGCGACGCCCCACGCCTGCCACGGTTTCTTGCCGGACGCGGAGGGTCATGGTGTGACCTGCTCTTATGTCCTTGCTGACGCTCTTCATCATGACGGGTCTGTGCCGCGATGTCGCGGATGACGATGCCGCACTGCTTTGGTAGGGTCATATCCGTACGATGGTGAGCCTTGTAATCTTCGTGACATCGGGGGGATCGGGGCGGTGGCGATGGGCGGCGAGGTTGGGCTCTTTCTCCGTTGTCGGAGGATATGGGGATAGCATCCTTCCTATTGCGCGCATCCCTCCATCTTTGTTCTGATGAACCCGTCTGTGATCCGACATCCCGAGGAGATCTGTCCCTTGGCGGTTTGTACTGGCTAGATCGGCAGAGCGCTGGGTCAGACTCAAGCCTCTGAGAGGTGGCCTTTTCCTGCTGCTTTACTGCCTTGGCCACTAGGTCATAGACCTGTTCTACTGCCTCAGGCGATCTATCCTGCTCCAGAAGGGTCTTGGCGATGGCGAGGTTAAGGAGTGGGGTGGGCATCACCTGTTTGCCTTCACTATCAATGTATGGCTTGGCCTGTGCCGGCTTCGAGGGAGCCCATCCTAGGTTGCGCCGTACACCAGGATCGTTGATGACGCGAGCCGGAGCTTTCTTAGCCTTCTGCTGCTGTAGCAGAGTCTTGTACTCGGCCTCCATTGCTCTAGCTTTTTCTATGGACTTCTGCACGTTGACCAGATCTCGATCTAGTTTAGCGCCTTGTTCCGCGATGGCTTGCGCCTCCTCCAGCAGCTGCTGGCACTTCTCGTCAAGCTGAGTCACGTTCCGGATATGATCAACAGTTAGTGGCTCAACGAGGAGATTGCCGTACATCACTCTATCAGCTGGAGTAACATGGGCTGCTGCCGACGTAGATGCTGGAGGCGGCAAGTTTGCGGTGTTGTTGTTACTCGGGCCGATGCAGAGTTCCTGCAGCTGCTGCACTAGGTTAGGCGGAGGAGGCATGACTTTTGCGCGATCAACGTCAGCAGCAATAAGTGGCCCCTTCCCCTTATCCAGCGCCGTAGGCGGAGCTTGCCCGGGCTGGTCTTCATCCATCGCTGTCCCAATGGTGACGAACACCCCTCGAGACATGACGGTGTTATTAGCTTGTTCGTCGCGCGAGTACTCTTCCTCCATCTCCTGCATAGCAGAGTCTAGCTCTTCTGGACTGAAGTCTATTTCCTCTGAATCTGCACTAAAATCAGCATAAAGCGCATCAATGACAGAGTCAGAGGGTGCCAGGACTTCCTCGATGACGGGTGGTGGAGGTGCAACGGCCTCGACGATGACTGGAGGTGGTGATGCTGCTACGACGATGGCGGCTGGAGGCGGTGGTGGTGGTGGCTGAATCGGAGGGGCTCCGTCAATGAGCGCAAGTGCTGTCTGAGCTGCCGCTTCAGCCTCCGCGTAGTTGTTGACGGTGTTCACCATGCCTTTGAAGGTAAGGCGTCCTGACGCCTGTTGCCGTCTTAGAGAATGTCGGAGGAGCGTGCCATGGTCCAGTCCTTCCACAAAGTGATAGATGGCATCATCGTTGGGGTAGTTGGTCAGGTCGGCCCGTATACGGAGCCACCTGGTGAGGTAGTCGCGGGGGTTTTCGCCCTCTCTCTGAACGCAGCGCGCCAGATCGAAGATGGTAACCACGCCGACGAACTTGGACCTCTGCTGTCCAGACGCACGGACAAAGACGGCGGATTTGCAGTGATCTTCCACCTTTATATCCTGCACAGGGGCGGTTTGGGTGGGTCTTGATTTTTTCTGATCTTTGCCGGCAAACTCCGAGGAGAGATCCGACATCGATCCTTCCGCGAATGTATCATGCCCGTAGGCGGTCCGTGCGGGTCTTGACGCTCCTCCGACTCCCAGGGAACTAGTGCCCGAGTCGGTTTCGCCGATGAAGAGGTCGATGTCTCCGATAGGAACGATTGAACACCGCGTAGGGTTCATCTTCGCCGAGATCCAGAACTCGTCGGGGGGGGGGGGATGATCGGAATGTTGCCGGAAAAGAGAACGCGACCGATGGCTACGGTTTTGCCGATTCCCGCGAAGATCTTGGTCCTCGCCCGCTGAAGAGCCTGAAGCGCCTCTTGCCCCACGGTGGGCGCCAACTGTCGTGGTATTGCCGACGAGTATGCCATGGAGGGGTCCTCACAGTGCGTGTTTAGAGACGTGGGGTAAGGCGGACGGTTGACGGGTACGAGGTAACACAACTTACCCAGGTTCAGATCCCACAACGGTGGCGGAATCCTACTCCTGCTATAAATCACTATAATGGCAATACGCCGAGTTACAGAGATAGGTTCACTGTGCGAGGTGTGTGTGTAAAAAAGATGCCCTAAAGGCTCCCATAGGCCCGACTTATATAGTTGCCAGGTCCTAGGGTTACAGGGAAAAGTCCTAGCCGGACATGTTACAGAGTTCTACACCGTCTATTACTAGTCTTGTGTATCTTGCACTCCAAGGCTCCGGGTACGCTGGTGACTCCACCGTAGCCTTCCTTTATCCGGCATGGGCCTCCCTTCTGGATCTACCTAACTGGGCCGCCCAGCAGGCCACACGCCATGCTACCGACTATGGGCCACCCGGGTTAGTCGGATAAGAGACATGCTATGAGGATACCCATATAGCATATCCCCAACACCATAGTCGGTATTTTGATCCATAGTTGGTATCTTGTCCGCAACCGGTGTTGGTTGACATACTTAACCAGATCATCTTAATGGTTGAATAAAGAGCATAAAACTTGGCCTAAGTTAATTAAGACATAAATGAGTCAGACCTATCAAAGCAAAAATGTCCAAATAGTAAGTAAGACAAATAATGATGAAAGATTCACTTTGGAGATCCACAATTGTGTGGATACACCATACAATCTTTCATGAGACCCTAAATAGGTAGAGTATAAGCTGAACAAGGACCAACAATCTAATTATAAAGCCAATAAACACTATATAGACAGTTTGAAGACCATTAGTAAACCCTAAGGGGGAGAGTAAACAATAAATGGAAGTATTGTTATCTGACTTTCCAAGTAAAGGTTGCAGAGGAAATACTAACCTATGACAACATTAAGCCTTATTTTCATAAGGTGAAAAGAAGACATCATTCTAATAGTGATCTTAGAAGTAAATCCTAAGTGATCCTTAAGAGGGAATAAAGCACATCCAATTAGATATAGATATATATAGAAATAAGAAATTCCAATGGGTATGGACAAAATGTGTTCAAAACCAATCTTAGGAAGGACTACCAGTATGAACCATACAATAACAAATCAAAAGTTAGTCTCTTGACCATAATTATTGTTTAACAAAAAATTAAAACCTGTTTTAGTGAGACTTCCTAGACCTTTTATAGAATAGTAAGAAAGTTCGATGATTAAATCAAAGGAGTTGGTTAGGATAACAAATTAGGTTAAGGAACTAAATAAGATACCTCAGATTAAGGAGTTTATAATAAGGACATATCCCTAAGGGACTAAAGCAAAAAGAACTTTGGAGTATTCAAGACAACAAATTGGAGATTCCAAGTATGTTGAGAATACAAGAAAACTATCTGGATATGGAATACTACAATTATTTCCATTTAAGGTTACCATGGAGTTGAGAAATGCCGTAACCAACACAAGTCAATTCCTTACTCCGAAACGTGAGAGTTTACGAACTTCGGGGACGAAGTTTATTTTAAGGGGGAGAGTCTGTAAGATCCCAACATTAGAGCTTAGAAATAAGCTGAACCCAGATGTGTGCATTGCATCCATGCATAGAAAATCCAAATAATTTTTGCGCTTTTGAATAAAACTTGTCAAAGTGATTGAAGCTTATCTCAACTTGATGGAATTGAAGTAGATCATCATGTTGACTTCGATAAGTTTCAATATGACCTTTGCTAAAACCTTATTTTGGGTAAGGGAGATTTGATCTAAGGGTAGATCAAATGTAATAAAAGTTAAACCCTAATACATTACTTAATGATTTATATTTGATCCTTAAGTAGTCATATCCCAGTATTCATTACACAACTCATGAATACCAAGTTATAAATATAACTTAAGTAATAGGAATGTAACAACTAAATATTGATCTATCTTAATCTCATCTACTTATCCCATGAGTATCATGGTAATACCTAATCTTAACTCTTTAGTGAGATTGAGTAGGAAATAAACCAAGTCAAGATCATTCACCATATATCTTTCTTCCCATATCAATCCTTATCATCTCTAATGAATCTTATCTTAATATCTGTTGTTCATCAATGTTGAGTAATCAACTATTGATTCACCAGTTATTAAAATATCAATTCTTGATCTATCAACTCTTGTCCATATCATAACATTCACTTTAAAATCATTTAGAGAAGGAGGTAATAAGAAGTAAGTGGTAATGCTAGTTTTAGATATCATCTATAGGATGGGAGTGATTGAAGAGAATCAAATCAATATGATAATTGATGGAGTTAACTCACTCCTGAAATGATAGAAGAGTTATTGGAATATATAATTATATGGTAGTAAAGAAGATTACAAGGATGAATCCTGAAGATAGTTACCAGGAGTAATCCTATTGGATCAAGTAGGTATAGTCAATGAATTGTATCTCTTAATCCAATAGAGATAAACACAAGAGAATTATAATACAACTATAATGTCGTATGGATGGAAGCCTTGATTAGCCAACTGGAAACCTAAACCATAAATGATCAAAGGATTATAATGATCATGCCTTACTCACCAAGATTGAATGCTTATATCATGTATAAGTGACATTGGTGGATAAAACATGATTGAAACCTAGTATAGATATGTTATCCTAGGTTAGCCATGGCAAGTCATATTAATATAATGTGGGGTTGGAGTATTAGATACTGGAGTCAAGTAGAGACAAGATAGTATGACTAAAACGATGTTAGAGCAACATTGGATTAAAGAAGTAGTATTTTCCTCTTTGGAAATACTAGATACTTGAGGTGAAGTAGGATTTTATATGCATATATAAACATCTACTGGAGTAATATTAGTAGTGGATGATTATGGAAGAGTATGAATGGAGTCAGAAGTAACTACTTGTTAGATTGGAGGTTATCAGCAGTAGAGTAGTTGATATAACCAAGCATGGGCATGAGAAGATTATGAAAGCCTTAATGTCAAGCTCATTGGATTTATAAATGGATTTAGAATAATTAAAGGTGGATAGGAATATTTTTGTGAAGCAAAGCTAATCATGTTAGCACATGATGATGGTTATAAAGAAGAAGAATATCTAGGAAAGGAATTCCTTAATTAGAAGTCCATGATTGTGAACTATGGAAGATAGGAATTCTTGGTAAACACTAAACCCTAAATCTTTAACCAAACATAATATCCATTTCATCCGATTGATCTATCATCTTGTTTCCACAATGGTTTATAAGAATAATTCCTATAGCAAATCACTTAAGCACATCTTTGTCATTCCTAATTATCATAATTAAATGTGCTTAGGAGTTATCTTTATCATTTCCTTTCCATCAGACATTTAAGATAGAAACTTCTATTTTAAAATGTGATATAATTAAAGATCACCAACATAAAAACAATATGTTTAGCCATTTATCTTTATTCACATCAACAGAAGAATATAAGTATATTAAGAAACCTAAACCCTAGGGTAAGAATTTATAATTTCAAACCCTAATTAGTATGTTGGTTATAATAAAATGTATATACCTTATTATTCCCTAGATTTAGGGGAGTAATATTGATCAGATGATTTCCTTTGCATACCATACCTCAAACAATGATATATGATCATTATCTCCCTCCAATCTATAAGTTAACTAGAATTAAATTCTATCATTAAATAAAGAAATATCATATAATAAATCAATGGGTTATCATATAAAGGAAATTAATAACAAAGACCCTTACAAATACTAGAAGGAAAGATATATATATATATATGTATAAGAAAATAAAGAAATGTAATATTATATAATAAAGGTTCACAAGTTGATTCTAAATAAATTTATGATTGTTGCAAGTATTAGCAAAGAAATTTCATTAAGAAAAGTTAAAACATTTGCTTAATTAAAAAGCTAGAAAAGAAAACAAAAAAAATAAGGAAGAAGAGGCATTAGTCCAATCTGGCCCACGACCCATTTCCTCTCTCTCTTATCCGTCGCCCACAAGCAACCACAACAAACCATCAGTGGCCCAAGGACAGCCCAAGACCAACCCATCATGTCTTTCTCTCTAGCTGACTAGTGGGGCCGTGGAGGGACTGCGGAGTGAATCAGAAGAACGCCAGGGGGTTTTCCGTAAAATGCCATCATCGTCTTCCTTGTCGACTGGAAGCAGCTCACTTGCGAGTGCTCCACCGTACGCTGCCATTGCTCCGCGATTCGTGCAGTCGCCGACGTCACCTTGAGGATAAGAACGCCACCACAACGCTCAGTTTCATCCTCATTCTCTCCGACTCGCCACTCTCTTCCTCTCTGTTTTCTCTCGAGGTCGAAAACCTAGCTCACTAAACCACACATAGTCGTCGGTGGAGGTCGTCCCGGAGTCCATGGAGTGGCCGAGGAGAAGCGCAGCGTCACCCTCTTCATTTTAGGATGCTCAATCGAACCAGGGGAGTTCCAAATCAATGCAATCGAGCAACTTCCTTTCTCTGGTGATTGTCGGAATTTGCGAAGAATAGCCCATCTCCAGCCACCATCTTCGACATGGACCACACGGTTGCACTCAAGGTACACTCACGCAGCTCTGGCCCTATTATCGTTTCCTATTTCTCCTCTAGCTCGAGTTCGTCGTGAGGGCCACGAGCGCCGCCGTAGTTGCTCGCCGTTAAGCTATTTCTGATGACCAAAATTGGGCTGCGCCAGCACTATTAGACTCTCCGCATCTTGCTCTTTCGAACGTCCTCGCGTGCTCGCGCTCTCCCAATCGACGGAGTGGTCACCGATCTGACAGGGTTTCCGACGAGATGACGTCAGGATGATCTCATCCTTGACCAAGTCCACAGTTGACTGGTCCAGTGCCTGCATGGCATCTGACGTGGTCCTGACCCCATGGGTCAGTGACCAGGGTAGAGTTAGGTTGGGTGTAAAAAGTAAAATGGTTATTTAGAAAATAATTAAAACCTAGAAATTCAATAACTTTAGTTTTGTAATTCAGAAAAATATGTATAATATATGAAAATTTTCAGAAAAATAAAATCTATAACATTAAACTATTATCAAACATTATTATGCTAATAATTTAAATAATTATTATTTAATAAATATTTTATAAGTAGTAAAACTTTGATAATTCATATTTTAATAATGGTAAATGTTAAAAATATAAATAAAATTCCAAAAATCTTAGAAAAATAAGAACTATAATTTAAAATTATAATCATGCATTATCTTTTCACTTAATTAAATATTTACTATTTGTTAAGTATTTATAAAAGTAATAAATCTTATAAAAATCATATCTTATTATTTATAAATCATAAAAATAAATGTAATATACCACAATGATCACAAAAATAATACCTACATGTTAAAAATATAACATTACACTTTTAAAGTAAATAAAACTTAGTACCCTAATAACTTGAATTTGAAACCAATTCCTTAATCAATAATTCATATAAGGGTAAATAAAATTTACTAATATGTTAAAATTTATCAGTTGGGTCTAATAAGTAGTATTAGTCTTGAACATTGATATTATGAAGTAAAAATGGTTTAACGCATTTTAAATACAATTTTATTAAATTATCATTCAACAATATGTGCTAAAAAATCTATATAAAGTATAAAATCTTCAAGAATAATTAGGATTAAATAAAACCTCTTTACTTACTTCAACCACAAGTTTGTAAACAAATTAAAACACTATAGTGAGTCCATAAATAGTTAAGTAAGGTTACTTCCTTGATTACAAATCATAACCACACCTTTATAAAAAGATAAATCATTCTATTCCATTATACAATTAAGAAACAAGTACTCCAATAGAAGTAGTGTCATTCTTAAGTAACTTTTGAGGAAACAATATAGAGTGAACAAGATACAAGTATCATAAGTAATACACCATAAGTCTATCTATGTCTTTAAAGTTAACTTTTGTCTATAATATTTCCAAATACTATGCTAAAGATATTATAAGTATTTTACAGTTAAATTTGGTCTGTTATAATTAAGTTATAAAGCATCTCAAATCCAAACTATCCAAGTAAACATAAACAACATCAATCACATTCTATCAACCATATTCTAAAAACTACCAAGGATTGTTGAGACCTTAATAAAGAAACCTTTTCTTCAAAAGTTATTCGTTTTGCCACTTAAGTCAACAAATGACGAGTAATCGTAATCACCTTACTTTCTATTTTACTTATATACTTAGGATTGATAACACTTAAGTTCTTTACAGGTGACAATACTTATAAAGTAAAATTTGAAGATAAACAATTATAGTGTAAACAATCTTGAGTAGCATTCCATCTGTGTATATCTTGTTGTTGTACACCATTATGTTTAAATGATGTGTCACATAGACTCACAAGCCTTAATAAGAAGCACAAATATGAAACTTATCAAAAAGGACAACACATTTTAACAGGAACCATTTCCAGTTTCCAAACCCTAGAACAACGTTATTCCCAGGATTCGAGTTTATGAAAATGCATTACATTACTTATGCATAATAGAATCTTGCTTCTTTAAACATTAGTCCTTACCGGACAAATGATGTTGGTTTCAGATATTGGATCTTATATTGTCTCGAAGACCGTGAGTGCAAAATCTTGCAATCACAAATGGCAAGTTCACACTTGCTCATGTCCTTTCTTTATTTTTAGTAAATTATTTTACAAAATCCAGTGTGTCATCACCTGCATTTGAAAAAGTTCAGAAAACACTATTTTCATAATAATATGATTATTGGTTATTTACCATGAGGTAATAACCTACTATGAAAGTTCCGGTGGTAAAGGAACATATTATCTAGGACTTAACAACCAATGTCGCCAGTGATTCTTGTGCCATTTATTACGCGTTAACCATGAGATTTGGAATGGGACGGAGAAGTCAGCTGTATCCTTTTCCTCTCGTATGGAGGCAAGACGACCTTAACGTGATGTTGTGATTCCTTGTGCGGATCCAACATATGGGTGGGCACCCTTACTCCCCACACTTTTAGTGTCTAGATTATCTATAAATGGTGTTTAGTGGTATAGTCCATTTAATATGGCACTTGTCAGGGCATCACCAGGTCATAGAGTCTTCGAGAACTCATTAGGGTTTTAGCCTGCCCGAAAGGGGGCTTAACGGAGGTGAGCCGGCCCCGAAGGATCACGCAGACATATGAGGTCACGGAGAGGGCAGTGATTGGCTTGGATCTTAGTCTGGGACTCACACCAAGGAAGTGTGAACGAGCCTGCAACTCGGATGTGCAACAAAGCTAAGATTTCTCATGGGAAAAGTAACGCACCTCTGCAGAGTGTAAGAACTGTAACTTGTTACTCCCTGTTCCGGGAAGGAGCTACAAACACGGCGTAAAAGGAACTCCATGAAAGTTCTGGTAAACCCGTGAAGGCTGACGGACATAGTTTTTCAGAATAAAAGCAACCTTTGAAGAAATGTTTATGAAAACTTGCATTGCCTATGACCTACGGTCTGTGGCTGTAGATATAGTGCATAAAACACTCCTTTTCTAGTGAACTTGCTGAGTACGCCCGTACTCAACGTATCTTCTTAACCCTTGCTAGATTCTGGAGCCAATACAGACGACGTCTATATCAAGTTATGCTCTAGGAATCATCATCAAAAGACAAATGCTTCAATGAAGTCAATAAGGTAAACATATACACCAACTCAAGTGAAGACAAATTTACTGATTAGATAGGAATATAATCTCTAGCCATAGAACCTATTTCTATAGTATATTGCGATATCAGCAATGCCAGACCATTAGTTAAGATACTAGTCTTATTAGTATGATAGTTTTTTTGAGTTATTTATTTCTAATTCTTCTTTCTAAGAAGTTTATTTCTCTCTCTTTAACCTAGAGTGTTCTATGGATCGTATGTAAAGAGTTGAGTTGTAACCTGTAGTCATGTCTTGGACCTGCTGTGTTTCTGTTGTACCACTCTGAGGGATGTAATGCTAGTGAACGGTGTTTCATTAGTGTTATGTCAACGACTATAGTGTACTACATCATGCAATGGTATGCTAGGTCACCGCAGCTAGGGATGTGTGTCTGGTTGGCATACTTCTGGCACCCGACGCAGCGTTGGACGATGTCGACGGCGTCGGTGTGTGCAGTGAGCCAGTAGAATCCATGTCGCATGTCCTTGGCAACTAGAGACCCGGCGCCGGCGTGGTGGCCTCAGTCGCCAGCGTGGATGTCCTGGAGGATCTTGCGTCCTTCCCCTGGCTGGACACAATGTTGGAACATGCCAGTCATGCTGCACTTGTAGATCTCGCCGTAGATGATGACGAAGGATTTGTAGCATTGCATTGTCATGTTTGCCTTCGTTTCGTCCGGAGGTAGCATCCCGCTCTCGAGGTAGGCGAGGTATGGCGCGGTCTAATCGCTGGGTTCTAAGACCATGGCGACCAGGGCGAGTTCTGGTTGTAGCGGTATCTCGACATCGATCTCCTTCGGCGGGGAGACCGTAATCTTGTGGATGGTGTCAAGGAAGACACCAGTGGGCGGAGTTTGTCGAGCCGATCCGATGCGGGAGAGGGCGTCAGCCTCCTCATTCTTGTGCCTATCGATCCACTCGACGGAGTAGCCGATGAAGTGCCCCCCCAGGGGAGAGGGCGTCGTAGGTACCAGCGACTTGTGCGACGACGAGGTCGGAGTCGTTGTAGCACCATAAGCGATTGACGTTCATCTCCTTGGCTGACCGCATGCCATGGAGGAGGGCCTCGTATTCGGCCATGTTGTTGGTGCAGGGCGTGAAGTCAAGGTATAGCACGTAGCAGAGCTTGTCGCCTTTGGGGGAGGTGAGTATGATCTCTGCTCCTGCGCCGTCCGCGTTCTTGGACCCGTCGAAGTGGAGCGACCAGTAGTGGAGGTATGGCATCTTATCTGGCTGTTGTGCCTCTTCCTAGTCGGCGAGGAAGTCTGCTAGGGCCTGGACTTGATCGCCTTGCGTGGCTCGTACTTGATATTGTGGACGCCGATTTCAACGACCCACTTGGCGACTCGTCCGGTCGCCTCGCGGTTGCGGATTATGTCCTACAGTGGCATGGAGGATACGACCGTGATGGGGTGCTCCTGGAAATAGTGCGGGAACCGCCGCTGGGTTCAGAAGACCATGTATACCAATTTCTGGTACTGCGGGTGCCATGAGTCCGTGAGGACTTCGCTGATGTAGTAGACCGGACGCTGTATGGGGCGCTCCTTTCCCTCTTCTGGTCGCTCGACGACCATCATGGCACTGACAACTCGCATGGAGGCCGCGACGTAGACAGGCATCAGCTCCTTGTCGACGGGTGTGGCGAGTAGCACTACTTTGAGCGCTTTTAGCGCGTAGTCAGCCTCTTTGTCCCATTGGAAAGTGGGGTTCTTGCGCATGAGGTGGTAGAGAGGCATTGCCTTCTATCCTAGCCGGGGTATGAAGCGACTGAGAGCCACGACTCGACCGGCCAGCTTCTTGACGTTGTGGATGCACTCGGGTTTCCTGAGCCATGGGATTGTGACGATCTTGGTGGGGTTCGCCTCGATGCCTTGCTTGAAGACTGCATACCCTAGGAGCTGCCCGGTGGGCATGCAGAAGGTGCATTTTTCTCGGTTGAGCTTGATCTTGTACCTCCACAAATTTGCGAAGGTTTTGGCTAGGTCAGCGAGTAGGTATCTTTGGCGATTGGACTTGACCACAACGTCGTCGATGTAGCTGTGGATGTTGCTGCCAATTTGGCTCGCAAGGCACTCCTGCATGCACCGCTGGTAGGTTGCTCCGGCGTTTTTAAGGCCAAATGTCATGGCGGTTGATACGTCGTAAATGTATCTATAAATTTTGATGCTCCATGCTTGTTTAGTATCAACTTTTCTATGTTTTATCTACACTTTGAGGTGTTTTTATACATTTTCTGGGAATAACCTATTAACAAGATGCCGCAATGCCAGTTGCTTGTTTTCTGCTGTTTTTGGTTTCAGAAAAGCTAGTAAGGAAATATTCTCGGAATTAGACGGGACAAAAGCCAAAGTCAATATTTTACCGGAGAGAAGACGAAGTCCAAAGGGCAGCCAAAGGGGGGCCACGGGGTGGCCACACCCTACGCCGGCACGAGTCCACTCTAGGGCGCGTCGCCCTATGCTGTGGGCCCCCTGTCCGGCAACCGACCTTGCCCTTTCGCCTATAAAGTCACCCCGATGCAGAAACCCTAAGTACCCGATCAAATCTCCACGAAATAGTCCGTAGCCGCCGCCACCATCATCCCTAGATCGGGGGGGGGGGGGATCTGAAGCTCTTCTTGGCACCCTGCCAGAGGGGAGAGATCATCCCGGAGGCCTTCTTCATCACCATGCCAACCTCCGGTATGTTGCGTGAGTAGTTCACCCTTGGACTATGGGTCCATACAATAGATAGATGGTTGTTTCTCCTCCTCTGTGCTATCATGTTTAGATCTTGTGAGCTCCGTTCATGATCAAGATCATCTATCTGTAATCTTACATGTTGTGTTTGCGGGGATCCAATGGATATTGAGATACTATGTCAGATTGATTATTGATTCTATCATGTCTGTGTTATTTGTGGTCTTGCATGCTCTCCGTTGCTAGTAGTTATCTTGGCCAAGTAGATCCTTGTGACTCTAAGAGGGAGTATATATGCTCGATAGTGGGTTCATGCCTCTAGTAATCTGGGGAAGTGACAGAAATCTCTAAGGCTGTAGATGTGTTGTTGCTACTAGGGAGAAAACAACAATCTTTTGTTCATGGAATAATTGTATTGTTTACTTTACATGCATTACTTAATGCAATTATCCGTTGCTTGCAACTTAATACTAGAGGGGGTTCAGATGATAACCTGAAGGTGGATTATTAGTCATAGATGCAGTTGGATTACGGTCTATGTATATTGTTGTAATGCCCAATCAAATCTCATAGGAGTCATGATGTCTAGTATATGCATTGTTATGCTTCCTCGATCTGTCAATTGCCCCGCTAAAATTTGTTCACCCAGCATGTTATCTATCTTAAGGAGAACACCTCTAGTGAACTGTGGACCCCGATACAATCTTTATCATTGATACATCATCTACTGTTATCGTTTACTTTCTACAAGCAACCACTATCTTCCACACTATACGTTTAATCCTTTGTTTTCGGCAAACCGATGAGATTGACAACCTCACTGTAAGTTGGGGCGAAGTCTTGAGTTTGTGTTGTGTAGGTTCCAAGTTGTTAGCAACACCTTGGAGTTGTTTCCTTACTCCTACTGGTTCGATAACCTTGGTTTCATAACTGAGGGGAAACTTACTGCTATGCTCATCATACCTTCCTCTTGGGGTTTCCCAACGAAGCTCTACAGTGATCTGAGCCATCAAGACGTTTTCTGGCGTCGTTGCTGGGGAGTTAAGGACAACTTCAATCTCTTCCTCCTCGTCAGTCACCTTTCAGGTACAAAGAAGATTCTCGCTAGGGGAGTCTCTCACAACCATTCTCTTTACTTTGTTTTTGCTTTGCTTAGTTTCTTTTGCTTTGTTTTGCTTGTTTCTTTCTTTCAAAAATACAAAAAAAGTAGTTTCGTTTGGTTTGCTTTTTCTTATCAAAAACACAAAAAATTAGTTCCTACTATAGTTTTTGGTCTGTTATTGCCTTGCTTTGTCATGCTTTCTATCAATGGTTGGTTTCTTTGAAACTAGTTCTTATTGGCAAGGTGGGTTCACGGAAGAACAAAAATATATAAGGAATACCGCTTGTCACAAAAAGGGAAACACTTATGGGATCAAATTGATAAATTTAATACCATTGCTAGAAACGTGTGCTCGACTTATAATGTTACTTATTGCTTTGATAAATCTTATTGCTGTAGGAGGTATAAACACCTGCCTTTTCAATGTGAGTATAATGATAATGTTACCATATCTTCTTATGTTAAAGGAAATTATGACTTTTATGATGTGGAACAAATTGAAGAATTTATTGCTTGGAAGGGTGCATTTGAACTTGCCAGTTTGCTTGAAAATACTGATGATTCACCTTATAAATATGAGGTTTATGATATACTTAAATTTTTCTTTGATAATTACAAGGAAGAAAATGGCTATATTATTGAATATATTAATAGATGCTTTCCACAAATGGAAGAGACTAATGCCTTGCATGAGCTTATGGAAGAAGAAATTGCTGAAACGGGAAGCTCATTAGATGAAAAAGAGGAGGAGAGTGATGAACAAAAGGAGGAAAAATGGATTAGCTACCCATGCCTACCTTCTAATGAGAGTAACTCTTTATCCCTTACATTATTTGATTGTCCCCCATGCTTAGCAAAGGAGGATGAATGTTATGTTCCTGTGGATCCTTTTGAAATATCTACTTTGGTAAAACCTGTGATATTAATTGTGCTCCTGTTATCTATGATAATCCATGCTATTTTGATAAATCTTATGATAATCCTTTATTTGTGCCTAACTTCGAAATGCATGATACTAAAGAGTTTTGCTTAGAAAATGTTTATGATAAAGCTCTAGATGATGGTCCTATATTGGTTGATAATATTAATTATACTACTATTTAAAATGAGATTGGAGGGGTCTTGACATCTTGGAACCCCATACCTCTTGAGAATGATCAGTCATCTTGTTATAAAATTGTTAAAAGTGGGTTTGATTCTAATCCCACTATTTTTGAGCTTGATAAAAATTATGTGTTTGTAGATCATGAAAAGCATGCTTTATGTGATAGTTATATTGTTGAGTTTATTCATGAGGCTACTGAAAATTATTACGAGAGAGGAAAATATGGTTGTAGAAGTTTTCATGGTACTGAAACACCTCTCTATGTACTGAAAGTTTTGAAGTTACTCTTGCTTTATCTTCCTATGCCTATTACTTTGTTCTTTGTGAATTTATTTGCGTACAAGATTCCTATGCATAGGAAGTGGGTTAGACTTTAATGTGTTTTGAATTTGATTCTTGATGCTCTCTTTTACTTCAATTCATATTTCTTATGTGAGTATCTTCTCAAACTATCAAGCCTAGCTAAAAGGCATTAAAGAAAAGCGCTTATGTGAGGCAACCCATTGTTTTATTTCGTTAGGATTTTATTTTATTGAGTCTTGGAAGTTATTACTTATGTAATAACCTCTGCTTATCCTTTTTGTGTGGTTTTTGTGCCAAGAATAACCTCTAATGAGAGAGAAGTAAGATTTGGGGAAGTTGCTGTCCCGAAACAGATTTTTGTGCTTCATTGTAAAAATTCTTGAAAAATCTCTGTATGTCGGATTGAGCTGTAATTTTTTTAGCTTATGCCCCAGGTTGTTATATAACTTTCGTTAGTTCAACACTTTTAGATTTTAGCAACAGAAGGTCTTCGAAAAAATCGGTTTTTACCTGCTGGTCTGTTTTGTAGATTTCTGCCACACTTGAGCTTTTAAAAGGAATTTCTACAGTAGCTTGTGTTCTAATGAAAGTTTTTCTTGTGTTGAAACTAAACCCAAAGGTCTATTATCTTGAATACACTAATGTTGCTAATGAACATTGTGTGAAGTTTTGTATAAAGTAAATTTTCAAGTGTAGGGGAAGAATGATGTAATGAGATGAAGAATGGGCAAAAGCTCAAGCTTGGAGATTCCACCCCGTGTCACCCCAAGAAATATTCAAGAGGTACAAGCATCAAATCTTGGGGGTGCCCAAGGCACCCCCTTCTTCATCAATAAAAATCTCAGGTCTCTCTAGACACATCGTTTTTATTGTTTCATGCACTATTGTGTTGTTCTTGGAGCGTCTTAGTTTTCGTTTGTTTAGTTTACTTGAATAAAGTAGTTGGACCCCCCACTTTCGCACTTGTTTCAAATAATTTGATTTGTGTTGGAAAAGAGTAGAAAGTTTCATGCTTATAGTGGTACAAAAGGGAGCTTGTTTTAACTATGGCTTAGACTTTATCATGTCATGCTAGATGTTGCTTTGACTTAATGCTTAGTGATTATTGCTGTAGCATGACTTGTTCCAAACAACTGAGAATGCTTAATGTGCCTTGCAAGAATCATGCGTTATTTTAGAATACAAAAGCATAATATTTTGGTATTCCCCTTTGATGCTTTGTTTGGGTTGACTTGGCACATGCTCACACCATGTTATGACTATGAACCAGTCACCTTAGCCTCTATGATCATTTAGTTTTTGACTTGTGATACCACTTTATGCTTTAATTGATAATGTTTTGTCACTCTGCATGATTATGGCCATTATTGCTCTCTTAGTTGGTCGCTCCCAGTCTTTTGCTAGCCTCCACTTGTATTGAGTAAGCTCTACTCATGCATCCAAATCCCAAAAAACCAAGTTATTCCAAATAGTCCACTATAAATTCGTATGCATGGAGTGTTACACCATTCCAAGAATATTCATGTTTTATCTATCTTCCAAATTAAACTTGTTATGAGAAAATTAGTGATTAAAGCTCTCACAAACTTGATGGCACACTTTACTTTCTTGCACCTAATAAGCTTGAACCATTGTGTCATCTATGTTGCATATGCTTGCACTTATAAGTTGGGAATTAGCAGAACCATGCCGTCATGGGGAACGCTCTCAACACTTGTACATATTACCCAGTTGATATCATGATATTTTGTTTGCGATGTCGGTGGTGTGAAATAAAAGGGGAGCTTGTAAGCTCATGGAGTTTGTATATGTGTTAGAGAAACGCCTGGGTGGCTAGCCTAAGCCATGCCTAATCATGGTGGAAACTTGCAGCATAACCATAGTGAGCAATCTGTGAAGCATCCTCAATAAAAACCTATGCAAATAGCAAATAAAAAGATCGCCGAGATGCTCACTGTCTGTTGCCTTGTCATTTTGATATGGGATAGCTCTTGTGTCATGGGGCAAGGGGTACCCCATTGGCGGTTCTCTATGATACACATATACTTACAATGACAAGAACTTACTTGTGACTAAAGTTGAGTAGCATGTGGAACGACCCTCGTACTCAAGGGACATGAGATTGCCAACTTATGATTTGTCAAGCATATACTCCATATTTGTTTCACTTTAACCTTAATCACTTCAAGATGCTTATGATAGGGGCAATGAGAGCTGAAAGCTAATAAGTACCATAATTTTTGGAAGATCTTTATGAAACTTGAAATCACTGCTTCCCTCTGTGAAGGGCCCTTCTTCCTACTTTTATGTCGAGTCTCCACCTTTTATATTTATGCACCAATTAAGAGAGCATAGTTGTCATTCTTAGTTTTATGTGCATTGTCCCAAAACTTATTGATTGATTCATAATGTTGATATTGCTTGTTTTTTAACTATTTGTATCTAGTCACCCTTATGAACTTTGAAGGTGTCCTATGCATTTATGTTTTTCTACTCCATGAGGGACAAGCTGAATACCACACATGCTATGTTTTCTATATGTGAAACAAACAAACGTATTTCAATGCATTGTTATTCATGATCCTTTGTTTGTACCTTTTCATGTTACAACATAGTTACTATGTCCTATTGTTAGAACTACATCTTTCATGTTCATGTTTAGAGTACTTTGATCCCAGCTATCAATGCTTTGCAAATGGTTTGATCAAGATTCTGATGGTGCATGTCACCTCAAAAATTATTCTTTTTATCAATTTTCTACTCGAGGACGATCAGGAGTTAAGCTTGGGGATGCTTGATACGTCATAAACGTATCTATAATTTTTGATGCTCCATGCTTTTTTAGTATCAACTTTTCTATGTTTTATCTACACTTTGAGGTATTTTTATACATTTTATGGGACTAACCTATTAACAAGATGCCATAGTGCCAGTTGCGTGTTTTCTGCTATTTTTGGTTTCAGAAAAGCTAGTAAGGAAATATTCTCGGAATTAGACGGAACAAAAGCCAAATTCATTATTTTATCGGAGAGAAGACGGAGTCCAAAGGGCATCCTAAGGAGGTACACGGGGTGGCCACACCCTAGGGACGCATGGGTCCACCCTAGGGCGCACCGCCCTATGGTGTGGGCCCCCTAGCCGGCAACTGACCTTGCCCTTTCTCCTATAAAGTCACCCGATGCATAAACCCTAAGTACCCAATCAAATCTCAACGAAACAGTCCGTAGCCGCCGCCACCATCATCCCTAGATCGGGGGGGGGGGGGGATCTAAAGCTCTTCCCGGCACCCTGCCGGAGGGGAGAGATCACCTCAGAGTCCTTCTTCATCACCATGCCAGCCTCCAGTATTGTCACATCCCAAGATTTTCCAAATCTTGTAATGTGAAAAATAAATGGATAAATAAAACCTTGTTTGATTTTCAGAGCCAGAAGAAACTTTTTGAATTCAATTGGACCTTCAAACCCATTTGAATTAAATAAAACCTAAAGGGATTTAAAAAGATAAACATTTAATAAAAGGAAAAATAAAAACATTTGGAAATACTATTTTGAAACAATTAAATGAAAAGATTGTTTTCAAAAGGAATAGAAGTTTATAAATAAAGAATATTTTATAAAGCCAAATTAAACCTTGGCCAAGCTTTGGGAATTAAAAACATTTTATTAGCAAAGGTTTATTTAAATAAATTAATAAGGATTTAATATCCAAACTTTATTTAAATAAAAGGTTTTACCAATTTATTTGAAACATCAAAACTTATTAAAAGTATTTAAAATAAGTTTTCCAAATATTTGGTATTCACAAATAAAACCTACTAAAGTGTTTTGGCTTTATTTTAGATTTCAAAATAAATATTTTAAATAAAATAAATCCTAATTGATTTAATAATGAAAGTCTATTATATTTAATTAATAATGGACTCTAAAATAAAAGGTTATTTTGTTTTAAACAAATTTCCAAGTATTCTATATTTCCCAAATAAAACCTACTGATTTGGTTTTGAAAATATTTATGTTTAAAATAAAGATTTTATTAATAAAATCAAACTATATTTTAATAACTAAGGCCCATTTTATTTAATTATTAATGGACCCTAAAGTAAAGGGTTATTTTATTTTAAACAAGTTTTTCAAATATTCTTTATTTCCAAATAAAACCTACTGATTTTGTTTTGAAAGTATTTGGATTTCAAATGGAGATGTTATTAAATAAATCAAACCCAATTTGATTAAATAACTTTGGACTATTTTATTTAATTATTAAATAAGATCCTAAAAATGAATAAAAATATTATTTTATTTTGAGATTGGTTATATTGATAAACAGAACCAAAATCTCATTACAATTGTTGAATTGGGTGAATTATTTGAATGCTTGAATAGTTGGATGAAATTCAAATCAGAAAATAGAAAATAGAAAAAGATAAAACAAAGCAAACAGAAAAAATAAGAGTAAAACGACCAGCCCAGCTAAAGCCCACCCCAGCCCAGTCCAGCCCATCTGCCCTTCACCCCCGAACCGTTTTTCCTCACCGCCGAAACAGCCCGCAAAGCTGCTGACTAGTGGACCCCTCCCCCTAACTCCCTCTCACGCTGACAGAGGACCCCGCAGACACGCTGTCTTCTTCTCCACCCGCAGACGACGCCCACCCTCGCCGACCTTTTGCAGTGAGTTACACCGGTAGTGAATGCGCGTTGAAGGAAGCTTTGATTCCTCCAAAGACCACGTTCCCTTAAACATCTTCCCCTCCTCTCTACTTTCCCTCTGACCCCTCCCTCAAGCACGCCCCCAAGCCGGGGAATTTTGCCCTGCACTCTCTCCACTCCGACGAGCTTTCTTCCCAAAATCCGGCCAGCACACACCACCCCGAGCCCCCCTGAGCACGCTGACAACTTCCCCACAACCAGACGCATCCCCCAGCACCCTCCTCTCAACCGCGGGCGCCCCTGTAGCCTCGCCAACGACAACCCCCAGCACCGCCACCGTCTGGCTCTACTCCGGCGGAACCTCTCTGGTAAATCAGACTACCCCGACCCCTCTCGTTCACGCACACGCCTTCGCCGTGACCTTGCGCTCCTGACTGTGTGTTTCAATTGTCTCCGGGTGATCCCTAGCGCCGTCCTCGACGACAACTGAGCTTGGCCGAGGCGCATCCCCACTCCGGTGAGGAATTACCGCAAATCTCGTGCGCCCCTTGCCACGTCGAGCACATGACGAGCACCACCACGTCCTCACGAACTCGGTGAGCACTTCCTTTTCCCCTCTCGCATCCTATTTCACCAGCGCCGCCGCCGTCTGCCCGTCGCCGCCGCGCACAGCCGCGCAGCGCCGCCGGTTAATGGCCATCTGTTTAGGTCCGTTAGATCTAGATCAGACGAACAAGATTAGGTCACTTAAACGCCGAAGAGGTATGCTTCCAGAACCGTGCGATCGATTAGATCCAACGCACCGCAACGCTGATCCGCGCGAAGCGGTACCGTCCAGTAGGATACTGCCGCGTGGCACTAGAATCTGTTTAAAAGAATGTTTGAATCAGATTTATTTGCAAACTTCAAACCCTTGTATCTTTGGATCCACACATCCAAAAATTACAAATTTTATGTCGTTGGATTCAGGAGAACAAACCCTAGCCAACCATGCCCTTAGTTTAGCAAATAGTATCTGTTAGCTTGTTTGAATTTTCAGAAACATTTGTGTACTTGTTTAGATTAGAAAAATTGTTTAAAAATGATTTTTGGATTAAAACCTTTGCAAAATGGTTTTTTGTGACCTTACTGACCCTAGGAACCAACCCTTGGTGTTAAAAATGATTTTGGAAAGATTTAGGTTGGATTACTTGACTTAGCCATTTTCTAGCCAAATAAAAAGAATGGTTTTTTTTATAAAAATATTTATGGAAAGAAAACTTTAAGAAAATGGTTTGATCAAACCCACTGGACCAAAACACCAAGTTTTGCAGATTAGCAACTCATTTGGTGAACAACTTAAGAGTTTTGCCTTGATAGAAACATTTTTCACCACATGAAATAATGAATGGATTTAAAATGGTTTATGGATAAAAACCCATTTGCTAATGACTTTTCCACTTTGGTGAATGGCCAATTTGGATCTTACAAAGTTTAGAAGCCTAGTGGAGACCATCCTTGCAATAGAACCAACCTTTGCATACTTATGCATGACTTAGATTCCATTACCTTGTGTGTGTGAAAATTGTTTGTTTGACTTTGGTTTGGAATGTGAATTGAAATTGTGTTTGCTTGATTGACTTGTAGTGAAGTGTGAGACTAGAAAGATCAAGGAGTGAACCACCATTCTCTACCAAAAAGGCAAGTGATGCTTCATACTTTTTGTCCCATTACTTTCACTATGCATTAGTGATTTTTGCTAAGTAAACTTGCATGGATTTTGCTAAGTATAGACCTTGCTATAGTAAAACCTAGTAGAAGAATCCTTAGTAGGATTTTCCTAAGTTAGAGATTCCTACTACTACCAAGCTTAGCCTAGCTAATAGAAAACATGGGTGGAATATATATTCACACTATGGAAAAATATTCTAAGTCTGAGGACTTGTGATTTTGTCTAATAAAACAACTAAGTTAATGAATCACCTGGGTGGAATGGGATGGCTTGGTGGTGTTTGGTTGAGTGGTTACACAAGGCCAGGGGACTGGTGAACCTTGTGTATCTCACTTGTGGATTGCCACCCAGGAACAAAGAGATTTGAGATGTCAAATGTTGAGAAGCTTCAAGTGCAACCACTTGGCAATATGGGCACTGCCATGATCATATAGGTTGCAAGAACTTAGCCATATGGACAGTTGGTGGTAGTGTTTGATAGGTTGGAACGCGTCCATTTTGGTCTAAGGGAAGGCTTCTGAAAGATTTTGTCTTGGGAAACCAAGTCTTGTGGGGAAAGTGCACCACCTCTGCAGAGTGTAAAATCTAAGTACTTAGCTATGTCCCTGGTAAAGGACAATTTGAGCATCAGGACGTGGAAGCAATCAAGAATCTCATCATTCAAATTTCTAAGTTAAAACTTGTGGATTGAACAAGGGTTGTTTGAAATCTTCAATCTTTGATGGAGAGATGCCTTGAAAGGATCTTCAAATCTTTGATTGAGAAAAATGATTTTGCCAAGTAAAACTTAGTATTTTCAAAGGTTAAGGAAAAATCTATTTTGAGCAATGCAAGCCTCAACTCCACTTAGCCAAATGCATATAGATGATAGACTCCACTATACTACCATAGTATCACTTGCCAATACAATTCAAATGTATTGACCCTTTGTGGCTGTAACTTGTATGTTGCAGGTTTGATTGTTTTTAGTGAAGATTGATTGATTAGGATTACAAAGTCTACAACCAACATCTGCCTATGGCACTTTGAAGATGAAGGACCCCATGCTTATAGTTATTCCGCTGCAATGTAATGTAATAGCCAAATGAGCTATGTTTGATGTAATAAAAATATGTTATTCCTGGTAACAAAGCTATATTATGACCTTTGTTTCTTGATATTACATCTTAACTGTGGATGCTAGCTATTGATCCAGGGACTAGCATTGTAAAACATAGGAGGAATCTACCTTATTAGGTTGAGACCTCTACAGATGGTATCAGAGCATTGTGTTGCCTGTAGGATTTGTAACCCTAGGATTGGACAAAAACCCTTAGAAATATAGGAGTTATGTTTTAATCCAAAACTTATTTACAAAAACTTGTAAACTCTTTCCTCAACTATTTTGGTTTCAACTCTACTTCTCCTCTACTTCAACTTGATGGAAAAACCTACCCATGACCAAAGAGTACACTATATGCAAAGGACTTCTTCAACTTCTTCAACTCTAATGACTTCAACATCTTCAGCATGTTCACCAAGGACTTCCAACTTGGAAACTACTAAGGACTACAAGTGAGACAAGGAAATCTTGCTCAAGATTTAGAGACTGAGGGAATGCAAAATAAGAAGGAGCCATCAACAACTTTGAAATATTGTAACCAGGAGTTTTTCCAAGGAAACCATGATCTCATGCAAGAAGAATCAACCAAGAAGGAAGGAAAGATCATAAGTGAACCATATAGATGGACCACCATATTTTAGTTAAGACAAAACCACCAACTTATGTGGTGTAACAAAAATATTTTGTTGACTAAGTATGTGCTGGAACTTTGTTGTTTGAGTGCAAAGTTGTTTGTGAATGTTTGGTTTGTGATTGCATGCATATTGTTTGTGTGAATTGTGATGTGTGTGATTAGAATTGACTCCTTAGAAATATCTTGCCTATTCTAATCTCCCTTCAACCCAAACAGATGACAACTCCAAAAGACTCCAAGGTTGATGACATCAACACTAACCAAGAGGACAGCATGAAAGAGCTCATAGCAACCCAACACCATTTGAACCAACTGACAGCTCAGTTCATAGCCAACAATAGTGATAAAGATCCAACACTGCAAAGGTGTTTGGAGGAACAATCCCAACTGATGCTTATTCCTGGTTACAAAGCTATATTATGACCTTTGTTTCTTGATATTACATCTTAACTGTGGATGCTAGCTATTGATCCAGGGACTAGCATTGTAAAACACAGGAGGAATCTACCTTATTAGGTTGAGACCCCTACAAGTATGATGCGTGAGTAGTCCACCCTTGGACTATGGGTCCATACAGTAGCTAGATGGTTGTTTCTCCTCCTTTGTGCTATCATGTTTAGATCTTGTGAGCTCTGTTCATGATCAAGATCATCTATTTGTAATCTTACATATTGTGTTTGGGGGATCCGATGGATATTGAGATACTATGTCAGATTGATTATTGATTCTATCATGTCTGTGTTATTTGTGATCTTGCATGCTCTCCGTTGCTAGTATCTATCTTGGCCAAGTATATGCTTGTGACTCCAAGAGCGAGTATTTATGCTTGATAGTGGGTTCATGCCTCTAGTAATCTAGGGAAGTGACAGAAATCTCTAAGGTTGTAGATGTGCTGTTGCTACTAGGGAGACACCAACAATCTTTTGTTCATGGAACAATTGTATTATTTACTTTACACGCATTTCTTAATGCAATTATCCGTTGCTTGCGACTTAATACTGGAGGGGGTTAGGATGATAACCTGAAGGTGGATTATTAGGCATAGATGCAGTTGGATTACGGTCTATGTATATTGTTGTCATGCCCAATCAAATCTCATGGGAGTCATGATGTCTAGTATATGCATTGTTATGCTTCCTCAATCTGTCAATTGCCCCACTGTAATTTGTTCACCCAGCATGTTATCTATTTTAAGGAGAACACCTCTAGTGAACTGTGGACCCCGGTCCAATCTTTATCATTGATACATCATCTACCGTTACCGTTTACTTTCTACAAGCAACCACTATCTTCCACACTATACGTTTAATCCTTTGTTTTCAGCAAACCAGTGAGATTGACAACCTCACTGTAAGTTGGAGCAAAGTCTTGAGTTTGTGTTGTGTAGGTTCCAAGTTGTTAGAAACACCTCGGAGTTGTTTCCTTACTCCTACTGGTTCGATAACCTTGGTTTCATAACTGAGGGGAAACTTACTGTTGTGCTCATCATACCTTCCTCTTGGGGTTTCTCAATGAAGCTCTACAGTGATTTGAGCCATCAGCGGTGTAGCAGTAGGCGTTGAATGGCATGATGAACACCGTCTTATCTTACCTCGACCGCCATCTTGATCTGGTTGTAACCAGAGTACGCGTTGAGGAAGCACATCGACTCCGAACCCGCGGCCGAATCTATGATCTGGTTGATGCGTGGGAGGACGAACTGCTCCTTTGGGCAGGCGCTGTTGATGTTGGTGTAGTCGATACACATTCTCTAGGTCTTATTTTTTTCATTACTAGGACTGGGTTTACCAGCCACTTGGAGTACTTGATGGCCCGGATGAAGCCAGCGGGTAGGCGCTGCACTTCTTCGGCGATTGCTTGGTGATGCTCTTCATTGAAGGGCTGCAGCGATTGCTTGACAGGTCGCGCTTTGGGGTCGGCATTGATTTTTGGATTTGCGGGTTCCCTCAGGACATCTGACATGTCAAATGGCTTCCATGCGAAGATGTTGCAATTCTCACAGAGGAAATCGAAGAGCACGCTTTCCTATGCGGGGCTCATGCCCGCCCTGATGGTGACCGTCTGGCTGGAGTCGTCTGGGACCAGCTCGATGGTGCGGGTGTGCGTGGCCGCTTCGAACGCGGTCGACCCGGCATTCTCTGCCTTGGGCTTCTTCTGGATCGTGGGGTCGTCCCTGTCGACTCCACTCGCGTACCTGGCGAGATCCTCGGCGTGGCTGGTTTCCACGGCGATGATGGTGTCTGCGAGTTTGGCGCCTTTTTCCTTGCACTCCACGGCCATATCGGGGTCGCCATGGACGGTGATGATGTCGCATGGTCCTGGGAGCTTCATCATGTTGTACACATAGTGCAGTGCCACCATGAACATGGTGAATCCTGGTCGCCCCAGGACTGTTTAAGTTCACCAGCTCGAAGACGATCCGCTCGGTGTTGAAGTTAGCGAGTGTGCCAAAGGTGACTGGCAGCGTCACCTTGCCGATCAGGTACGCCTTCCGACCGGGGACAATGTTGTGGAAGGTGGTGAGAGTCGTCTCGATCATCGACTGCGGGAGCTACAGTCGTCTGAAGGTATCCAGGTAGAGGATGCTGATGGAGCTCCCGCCGTCCATCAGTGTCTTGGGGAGCCAGTAGTCAACCATTTTGGGCTTAACTACTAGGGCGACTCGCCCGGGGTACTCGATCCGTGGCGAGTGGTCCTCACGGATCCACGTGATGCGCTGCTCGGACCAGTTGAGGAAGTGGGGGACGTCGACCTGGGACACCGCATTGACGGCGACTGCACGGGCGAGGACCTTCTTCTCGCGCTTGGTTCCGAGCCCGGTGAAGGTGTACAGTGAGTCGACGTTGTTGCCAAAGGCACCGACATTTTTGTGGTCCCTTGGCGGGTTGTTGTTGGGGTCTTCCCTTGCTTGCCTTTCCTTCTCTATCTCCTTTAGGGAGTGGCAGTCAGCGGTGGTGTGAGTGGCGGGGTTCCCATCCCTGCTATGATAGACACATGGCCGCTTGAGCAGAGCTGCGGGGTCGAATTTCAGCCTCGGGCGGTAGTTTCCGTTGTTGCGGTAGTTTCCTCCATCACGGTGGAAGTTCTTTGGCTTGTGTGGTGCGTAGCCGGCATTGGCGACAAAGTCGACTCGCCCGTCACCGCGGCGCTTTCCGGTGAGGTGAGTGTTGCTATAGCGCAGTTCGCGCTGTCTTCCGTTGTCGAGGATGCTTGGGCAACGGTTTCCGCCAGACTCGTCATCTGTATCTTGGTCCGGGTCTTCCTCCGCGTAGCGCTTGGCGATATCGAGGAGGTCGGGGATGTTGTAGAGCATTTGGTAGACCCTCTTGATCTTGGTGAGCAGAGGTTCGTACCGACACGAGTTCTTGAAGCAGTGGATCACCGTTTCCAGGTGGATCCCGGAGGCGTTGATCCACATGTCCTGCCATCGCTGGACCCAGTGGTAGGTCGACTCATGCGGTCCCTGGATGCATGGCTCCGGTTCTTCTATGGTGGTGGCGCGGGTGTAGGAGCCCTCGAAATGCCTGACGAAGGCCTCGCGCATGTCCTCCCATGAGTCGATGCTGTCAGGGGGAAGGGTGTTGATCCATTGCCGAGTCGCTCCCTCCATCATGAGGGGAGGTAACGAGCGGCGAGGATGTCGGTGTGGCCGGCGATTCCCATTTCCATGAGGTATGTGTTCATCCACATAGATGGGTCGTACGTAGGGTCGTACTTCTCGATCTCCTTTGGCGCTTTGAAGTTGGCCGGATATTTTTTGCCTCAAATCGTAGGTTCGAAGCACTGGGGGTCGACTCGACTGAGGGAGCCCCTTGGCTCAGAGTTGCTGCGGTTGGTGAGGGTGTATCTTAGGTCGTTGGGCTAGCGTGCTCGCCAGGTTTAGTTGTTGATGATGTGTGTCCGCACGTTGATCGGTTGCCCGTTGGCGGTGACCGTGTTGTTTGCCATTCGCGGATCGTTGGTGGAGAGCTATGGGTGCGCGTCCCGTGGTTGAGGCTGCAGGGGTTCGGGTGGCGGGAAGTTGAGAGTGTTGGTGATCATTGGGCGGCCGCTTGAGGCCTCCGTGCTCCCAGAGGAGCGGGAGTACATCCATCCCCGCGAGTCAGATCCTGCGGCTTGTTGCTCGATGGCCCTGGCGAGTAGGGCCTATGCATACTTGACTTGCAAGGTGCCTTCCCCCGTGATGTTGAGGTTGGCGACCGCGGCCTGCCCCGCGATTACGTTGTCCATTGGGGTGGAGTACAGTGGGAGGCCATTCGCGTCGCTCTCTTGCAGAGGGATGAGGACTCTAGGCTGGTTGGGTGGAGGCGTGCGGCCGAGTGGCAGCGGGGGAGCCCCACTCGCTGGTGCTCCTGGTGGTGGACGAGCGCTGAAGCTAAGCGGTGTGTTCTTGCAGATCGCACGATCGGTCATGCGAGCAGGGTCATTGTCCTCATCGAAGTTCAGGGCACAACCCTAACACTGGGGTTCAGGCGCGTCCTGAAGCGACGCTGGTGGTAGAGTGAGAGTTCCTGTGCCATTGCTTGCTTGAGGCAAAAAAATTGCGCTCAACCTGCTCCTTGCGCGCCGCTTCTTCTAGGCGCAGGCGGGCTTCCTCGACCTCCATCGCCGTCGCGGTTAGTGGAATTGGTGTGCAGAAGGGGTATGGCAGGGCGCTCGTGATTCCCGCCATGTAGGTCGCGATTAAGCAACTGGATCTGGCACGGAGATCGCCGGAGTTCTCCAACCCGGAGTCGGAGTCGAAGATCTCGAGGATGGAAGAATCCTAAAAATCCCCCGCATTGGAGAATCGCGTGATGGAGCCTTCTGGTGAAGCGATGATGATGGACCCGGCGACCGAGGCAGGGGTCGCCGAGTCGGTGTCATCATGGAGGGCCGCGTCGTCTGCGGCCGCATTAGTTTCGGCCATGTTGCCGTTGGCCGAGTCCTACTCGGAGACGAGGCGGGGGATGGTGCGGATGTGACTCTTAGAGAGTTAATCGCATGGCGGCAAATCGCCGATGATCTCCATATCCACGGAGACGATGAAGTCCGTGAAACTGACGAAGAGGTTGATGGTGCCGACCGGCATTATGGCGTTGTGCGTGACCGGGCACGACACCGGGACGTAGCTGTTGGGCAAGATCTGGAGGATCTCGCCGCACGCGATCATGCGGCCGGTGGCGATCGACTAGTTGATTGGCAAGTAGGACCGGCCAGGCCCCACGGTGGGCGCCACTATCGTGGGAATGGCCACGACAGATGCTACGATTGGCAGCGAGTAGTAGGAAGAAGGGCAAGGGCAGCGAGCCATCTGTGGTGCGAGATGAGGGTGGAGACACAAGGGTTACCCAGGTTTGTCCCTCCCAGAGGGTAAAGACCTACTCCTGCTAGATTGTATTAGCGAGTGGTTACAAGGGTGGCGAGTTCGGTGGCTAGGCAGCGAGTTGATGGGGTGTATGATGGAACGTGAGTACAGAGAGTACCCTAGGGAGGTTTATATAGGGGTACCTCACTAGGGTTTATAGATATACAACCGAGTTAGCTGGGAACTCAGAGTACTTTACCTAATCCAACTAGGCCTAGCTACGCTTCTGGGCCTCTAGCTTCCAATCGCCAGGTCATTCATTGAGTCGTGGTCCAGTCGCCGTCCTGCAGGACCACTCCCTGGGAGTTTGATCCAGTAGGAAACGTCCTGCTGGTCATACCCCATTCGGCATATCCCCATCAACCTAGTACCGGCCGCCGCGCTCGGCCACCCCATCCCCGTCCCCGCTGCTAGAGCCCAGCCCTTCCTCCTCCCTGGCTGCGCCACGCCGCCCTCCCTGGCATGCGCCGGCCCCTCTAACCTCCGCCAATGCGCCTTCCTCGCCTTCCTTTGAACCTAGTGGTGTCGCCGCCTTCCTCGCTCTGCGGCGCCACCGGCACCAGCTCTCGCGGCCGGCCTCTCCCCGATCGGCACGGCCTCTGGACCGTGGTTCCTGTCTCTGCCTCACCTCTGTCTGCAAGGCGCACCGTCATCGACCTTAAGCACAGGCCGCCGAGGCCACACCCTCTGATACGTCGGAAACGTATCTATAATTTTTCATGCTCCATGCTTGTTTAGTATATACTTTGCTTTGCTTTATCTTTATTTGAGGTGTTTTTATAGCTTTTCTGGAACTAACCTATTAACAAGTTGCCACAGTGCCAGTTACCTGTTTTCTTCTGTTTTGGGTTCCAGAAAGGCAGAAAATCAATATTATCGGAATTGGACGGGACAAAATCCAAAGTCAATAACTTTCCATGAGGGACACGAATCCAGAAGGAGGGACGGAGAGGCACCAGAGGGTGGCCAGACCCCCCTGGGCACGACCAAGCCTGGCCTGCATCTGGGGAGGGTGTGGGCCCTCTGGCCGCCTCCTCGGCCTCCCCCTTCGCTTATAAGAAGCCTCCGGCCCAAAGACCCTAGGGAATCCAGAAGAAATCCACGAAAACCTCCATAGTGCCGCCACCACCGAAGGGGAGATTCGGGGGACAGAAAGTCTCTGTTCCGGCACCCTGCGGGGATGGGGAAGTTCCCCCGGAGCCATCTCCATCGATCTCCACAACCATCTCCATCACCGTTGATGATTCCCATGATGAGGAGGGAGTAGTTCTCTCTCGAGGCTAAGGGCTCTACCGGTAGCTATGTGTTCATCTCTCTCTCTATGCATGATCTTGTTGTGGTCATGAGCTTTGTAATCAAGTAGATCTACCTTGCTACTCAAGTGCTTTAATATATCTCTACTCTCCCCATGTGTGTGAAAGTGACAGCGTGCACGCCATGGTGGCACTTAGGTTTGAGTCTACATAAATACTCTTTGTGCTTTAATAGATCTATGCATTTCCCCACGTGTGTGAAAGTGACAGCGTGCATACCGTGTGTGGCAATTTGGCTAGATTGAATATTTGTTATGAGTTATATTTGGAGTTGGATGTCTCTATGAAATTGTGGTGTTTGTTGGAACCATCTAGCGCTCTAGGTGACAGTGTGGGGTTATCTAGATTGGGGAAGGCAGACTTTGAGGAGTGTTGTTATAGCCCTACCGATGATTAGAGTGTCCAACCGGAGAATAGTTAAGAGTAGTATCATGAAGAGAGGATATTTATATGAGAAAGTTTTCACCAGTGAAAGTATGATCCCTACACATTGTTTCTAAACATTGAAACACCGTTTGCTACTAGATCTGTTGCATGTTGCTTGCTTCCTTCAGTTTGCCTATAGTTTGTTCCTCCACGCCATCAGCTATTTTCTGGCACCGTTACCCCACGTCAACAACAAGTCAGAAGCTCTTTTCTGGCACCATTACCACTTGTATTTCACTATCTCTTCACCGAACTAGTGCACCTATACACCTGACAAGTGTATTGGGTGTGTTGGGGACACAAGAGACTTCTTGTATCTTGATTGCAGGATTTCTTGAGAGGGAATACCTTTGACCACTTCCTCCCTGAGTTCGATAAGCCTTGGGTAATCCACTTAAAGGGAAACTTGCTGCTATTATACAAACCTCTGCACTTGGAGGCCCAACAACTGTCTACAAGCTTGATGTCTACGCACTTCTATTCTTGTAGACAGTTGTTGGGCCTCCAAGTGCATAGGTTTGTAGAACAGTAGTAAGTTTTTCTTAAGTGGATTACCCAAGGTTTATTGAACTCAGGGAGGAAGTGGTCAAAGGTATTCCCTCTCAAGCAATCCTGCAATCAAGATACAAGAAGTCTCTTGTGTCCCCAACACACCCAATACACTTGTCAGGTGTATAGGTGCACTAGTTCGGTGAAGAGATAGTGAAATACAAGTGGTAATGGTGCCAGAAAAGAGCTTCTGACTTGTTGTTGACGTGGGGTAACGGTGCCAGAAAATAGCTGATGGCGTGGAGGAACAAACTATAGGCAAACTGAAGGAAGCAAGCAACATGCAACAGATCTAGTAGCAAACGGTGTTTCAATGTTTAGAAACAATGCGTAGGGATCATACTTTCACTGGTGAAAACTTTCTCATATAAATATCCTCTCTTCATGATACTACTCTTAACTATTCTCCGGTTGGACACTCTAATCATCGGTAGGGCTATAACAACACTCCTCAAAGTCTGCCTTCCCCAATCTAGATAACCCCACACTGTCACCTTGAGCGCTAGATGGTTCCAACAAACACCACAATTTCATAGAGACATCCAACTCCAAATATAACTCATAACAAATATTCAATCTAGCCAAATTGCCACACACGGTATGCACGCTGTCACTTTCACACACGTGGGGAAAAGCATAGATCTATTAAAGCACAAAGAGTGTTTATGTAGACTCAAACCTAAGTTCCACCATGGCGTGCACGCTGTCACTTTCACACACATGGGGAGAGTAGAGATCTATTGAAGCACTTGAGTAGCAAGGTAGATCTACTTGATTACAAAGCTCATGACCACAACAAGATCATGCATAGAGAGAGATGAACACATAGCTACCGGTAGAGCCCTTAGCCTCGAGAGAGAACTACTCCCTCCTCATCATTTGAATCAGCAACATTGATGGAGATGGTGGTGGAGATCGATGGAGATGGCTCCAGGGGCACTTCCCCGTCCCGGCCGGGTGCCGGAACAGAGACTTTCTGTCCCCTGAATCTCCCCTTTGGTGGCGGCGGCGCTGTGGAGGTTTTCGTGGATTTATTCTGGATTCCTAGGGTTTTTGGGTCAGAGGCTTCTTATAGGCAAAGGGGAAGGCCGAGGAGGCGGCCAGAGGGCCCACACCCTCCCCAGGCGCGAGCTAGGCTTGGCCGCGCCCAGGGGGGTCTGGCCACCCTCTGGTGCCTCTCCTTCCCTCCTTCTGGATTTGTGTCCCTCACGGGAAGTTATTGACTTTGGCTTTTGTCCCGTCCAATTCCGAGAATATTGATTTTCTGCCTTTCTAGAACCAAAAAACAGAAGAAAAAAGGCAACTAACACTATGGCAACTTGTTAATAGGTTAGTTATATAAAAGATATAAAAACACCCCAAAGAAAGACAAAGCAAAGAAAAGTAGATACTAAACAAGCATGGAGCATAAAAAATTATAGATACGTTTCCGACGTATCACCCTCCTCCTCTAGGACGCCTTCTCTCGGGCTGCGCTGCTCCGTGTCACCAAGCCCCTGCGCCTAGTACCGTCGCCCCAGATGGTCCCTTCTCCCCTGCTTGTTGGGTGGACGATGCCCATGTAGATCTCCGGCGCCCTCCTACCCTCTAATTCCTCGTCGCGCAGGCCCCGCAGCACATGTCCACGCCCTGCCTCAATCATGGTCGTGTCCGGCTCGTGTACTCCTTGTGCCCCTTCTAGATCAACCGTGCGAGTTGCTAGTGCTGCTAATGTGTGTGAAGACGTGGTGATAGTCATGTGAATATGGTGTGCTACTAAAACCTCTCTCTATGAAAATACCTGCGTGCCAAGATCTTCTGATGATGATTCGACAAAGTTTGGTGCGACAAGATCTCTGGCCATCGTGAGACCGAGGCCGACACGAGACGAGACCCGAAGGGCTATGCAAGACCATCGGCGCCGAACCTACCAAGGCCTTCGACATGGATCCGGCAAGATGTTCATCTCGGACGCCAAGACCGCCCACATGGAAACCGAAGTCCCCATCCCTAGAGTCCGAGACTGTTCCCGAACCCTTGGAAACTGAGATCTTCGACCCATAATATGTGTGATTCCTTTCCGAGCCCTTATTTTATAAATGCTATGTATCTCGATGCATATTAAATATATTCATGCTTGCATACATCGCATCAAGTGGGTTGAAGACACTTTGCCGATTCACCTTATAATTAAATATGGAGACCATACGCGGGATTTTCTAGTCTTATATTGTCCCTATTTAAATTTGTGTAGCGAATCGGAGCCATATTTTGCCTTGTTAAGCCAATGTTTTAAATTTCGGGGTATCTAGACAACATAAACCACCTAATTAAATGTCGGGCCCCTGGTTCCACTTAATATTGCCTAATTGCATCACACTTTTTCCATGATATACATCATACATGCATCATGCCCGATCTTCTTCCGTAGTATTAAATAGTGCATATGGTGTTTCTTTTAGTTTTTTGCTTCTTCACAGATAAGGTCGTTGAGTTGATGTGAGCTTCGCCCTGATCTTCGGATGAACCTTTAACAATGTTTTCCAGGCGAGCATTCTCCCTCTTTCTACCTATTTTGTTTTCATAGTCTTTAATTCCTCTTGTTGATCTATTGCTATCTGTGCTGCAATGCTTTAGATTCTGTACGTATTATATTCCTTGCAGCCCTATATTGCCATGGACACCTCCTATTCCATGTTGTGTGGTAGATAGTCGGCCTTGCGAGTCGTAGATGCTTGCATAGGTGTTGCTTCGCGCCGTTGGTGTTCCACAGTTGTTGGAAGGTTGCCATATGCTTTATGTTGGAGATGATCATGACTTAAATTACAACTGATATTAAAATGGTAGGAATAGTTAAAACTAATGCAGAGGCACCGGTGGGCAATCAATGTTATTTGGTTTTTAATCGCTCACTGGTGTCCCGTAGGACCCCGAGTACTTGATACCTGTTCCTTGACTATTCACACTATCCGCATGTGGGACCATGAATCCCCTTAGCAAGAGCTTGAATCATATCTTATTTCTTGGGGCCACAAACTAGTTTGGGGTTTTATTACTATCCTGTACCTATGCCATGCTTATGCCATGTTTACTGCTTTATTTACTACTGTTTCTCGTGGAGAGCGTTTACTAGTGTACTGTTTAGGTAAGCAGAGTATTTTCGTGGTATCGACAAGCCCAATCACACTTTTGGGTTCCCAGTCGTTTACAACCATTGACGCAAACCTCTGGGTCTGTTTCGGAGCCGGCCAACTTCGTCGCGGTTAGCTTGGTGGGGTGGCCCCCTAAAATATTATATGAATCTTGTGCTTGCTTTGTCGTGATGCCTAGTTGGGTTTTCATTTGGTTTTTCTGAGGTTGATCGTGCGTGTGTTGCTATTTGTGCCCCTGCAGGGTAAAACTTTCTGATATGTGAGTTCCTCGGTTTGGCTTCCTCGTTTGGTTTCGAGGGGGGATACCAGGATGGGTATGTTTGGTGTTAGTATCTGGTTGAATCCGAATCGGTCTTTCTTATCTCTCTTTGATAGCCGCCAGTTGTATCGAGTCTCTATAGGTTGTTTAGTGCATGTTGCGCCACCGCTTCAGTCCACCATACATATGTAGGCGAGGACCGCCGAATTCTAAGACTCGACGTGTATTGGCCTCGGTATTGACCGCTTTTTTCCCTTTGCCCTCTGTCGGCACCAATTTTGTTTAAGAAGGTTTGAGATCAACGTCGTTAGCAGGGTTACCCTTCCGGCTTGGACTAGACAGGGTTATGGACGCCATTGCTTATTTTTCAGGGCTCTTAGCCCAATTTGCATCTTGTCCGTACTCGGATATTGTATCGTTTTCAAGGTGATTTGGATCTTTGTACTTTATATCTGTATCCTTGACTCATGGATTCATTGATGAATATATCTGTTATGTCGGTTCCATCAAGGACTAATGTGTAATGATATTACTTTATTTTCTACCCACACGCAAGTTCCTGGTGGGCGCCTTTGTATCGTTTCTATGCGGGTTTGGCGGGAATCGCTACAACTTGCATAGGGCCGATCCGAGGGTGTTACAAAGGGCAAGAAGATGAAGTACTGATGACCCACAAGTATAGGGGATCGCAACAGTTTTCGCGGTAGTATTATCCAATTTATTGATTCGACACAAGGGGAGCCAAAGAATACTTGCAAGCCTTAACAACTGTGTTGTCAGTTCAGCTGCACCTGGAAATAGATCTTGCGCAGAGAAGTTTATTAGTAGCAACAGTTTGTAGTAGCAAAAGCAACAGCAACAGTGAAACAGGAGCAATAGTAATAGTAACGGTAACAGTAGGATTCGAGTGCGGTAGGCATAGGGATGGATGGACGGGCATTTTAATGGACAAGTCTAAACATGTAACTTAAAGGCCTAGGGCATTGCAGATAAATAATAACAAGCATCCAAGTACTAAACAATACTAGGCATGTGCTCCAAATATAGTCATACGTGCTCGCAATGAGAACTTGCACAACATCTTTTGTCCAGCCAGCCCGTGGCAGCGGGGCCTCTAGGGAACTACTGGCAATTAAGGTGCTCCTTTTAATAGAGCACCGGGGCAAAGAATTAACACTCCATGAACACATGTGATCCTCACACCATAGCCATCCCCTCCGGTTGTCCCAATTATTGTCACTTTGGGGAATTTGGATCTGGACAATGATATGTGTACACAACTTGCAGATAAGATCACAAACAATACTATCATAACGATTCAATAATAAGTTCAGATATGAGATCATGGCACTCGAGCCCTAGTGACAATCATTAATGTAACATCCCAAAAATATTAAACTAGAATAATCAAACTCCAATCATCAAAATTTAGGATTAACAAAAACTTTTCTAAATAAAAATATGAAAGCATGCATATGTGTAAGCATGACAATTTGGATTCTTTTGAATTTCCATGATTGTGTGTTTCTTTGCTTGTAAAATGATTCTTAGGTGAAATAAACATCATCTAAACAATTCCCAAACTTTTCCCAAAGACAAATAAATCAAAACAAACAAATTAAGTGAATGGTCACTTTGGCCAAATTAACTCCCATGCCTACTTTGTCTATCTATAACTTTCAAAACTTAACAGAAACTTGTTTAGATCTTTGCACCCCTTGATAGTACTCATAACAAAGTACCAAGGCCCACCTTGTGATCATCCAGAAACATTCAAATGCATAGTTTAAATGACAGTTTAAAATTGAATCTATTTCATATGGGAAGATCCCACTTTTTCAAAAACCACTCAAACAAGCTCAACTTTCAAAACCCAAGCATCTACAGACTCACCAGCACATGCCTATCACACCCACCAAAAATCTTTTCAAAATTCAAAACTTGAATTCATGCGACCATTTCATCAAACACCTTGCTGATTCAAATCAAACAAAATTAAAACACTATAGTGTGCAGTGTTTTCGGCCTAACTTTTTCCCTCTCTGGACACCACTAGCCTTAGTAGATCATCTAACGAACTTAACTAATCACTAGCACCACTGTGATCTCACCAATGTCATCAATGGTGAGCAGCTGAGTGCACCCTTGCCACCCACATGTCGACAGCGAGCTAGGAGAAGCACCAAGCCTAGCCAGCATGTCTGGGAGGTAGCCCATGCCTCACCGCCCCCTCTCGACTAGCCCTGCCTTGCAGACAATGCCCAGAACCGCCAGGAACGCCGCGCCCGTGCCGTTGTCGACCATGCCGACGTGCGCCGTAGAGCACACACCGTTCCCACGCAACCTGACCACCTCGAGCCCTCGCCGCCCGCCAACATGCTCCCCATCGTCCCAGGAACACGCCAGACATGCCCATTTCACCACCCGTGCCCCGTAGCCACCGCTCGCCGTCGAAGACGCCGCCTCTGCCGCGAAGAACGTCGAGCGTTCCAGACCGTTTGCCACCGCCCCTACACACGCATTAAAGCCACAGAGCATCGCCAGGAAACCATCGATCGATCGCCACCCTCGGCCATGCCTCTAGCTGCCGTAGCCATGTCGCCACCATCGCCTGCCCATCCCGTTCGGTCTCACCGTCGAGACTATAAATAGAGGCCACCCCCACCCGAATTGAGCACACCATCTCACTCCCCTCTCCTCACCGATCGTTCCACCCTGTTCCCGGAGCAAGGCGAGCAGCGGATCGCCGGAATTTGGCCGAAGCCTGCCGCTGCTGGAGAAGAAGGAAGCCATCGATTGGAGCCGCCCCAGGAGAAGCTGCCGGTACCAGGAGGTTCACCGTCGTCGACTTCGTTGTTCGCCCGCATCTCCGACCCTCGCCTGAGCCCCAGTGAGCCTCCCACGACCCCCACCTGCCGCGTTAGGGTTCTGTCTTGCCGGCGCTGTCCGACGTGGACGATGAACCAGAGGCGTTGGATTAGAACTAGATCCAACGCACCACGTTGCCCCGTACCGCTTTGCGTTTAAAGAGCCACTGACTGGTGGAACCCCCCTGTCAGTTGAGCCCCGCGCCGCGGAGTGACACTGGGCCGACCCATTAGCAGTTCTCGCGCAGCCCAGTCGTTTGAATTTGGATTTTTCCATTTTCATTCAAACACAGTTCTGTACCTAGTTTCAAAAATCAACCCATCTCGATTCAGTGAACCAAATTGAATGAAACCAATTTTGTTAGAAAGGTATGGAAATTCTGAATCCAAGCCCGTTGGATTCAAACCATTTGAATCTATAGATCAACCTTGGTAAAAAATAACAACGCAGAACCTTTTCTGCATTCAAACATTTTTTAAATTTAAACCATAATAGCTTTTGAGTTGATTCCAACTCTCAAAAAATCACATTTGATCATACCTTTCAGAATATATAAAAATATATGGGTTTACTTACAGAAATAATGTCCAAGTAATAAAAGGATGCCACATAGGCATTTCTAGTCAATTTATTTACTTAAAATAAAAGGTTAAATCTTATTAAATTGTGACACCACTTTAAATCACATTCCCATGTACTGAAATGTGTGGTGATGACATGTGTCAACATGATCCCATGTTTGGTTTGGATAATATTAAATCTTAAGTAGTTTTTCAATGAGTAGAAATTACTTTTCTAAAAATAAAATTATTAAGTCAAGTGCTTGTAATGTTAGTGATGATGCTAGATCATCTATAGAACCCCTTTTGTGATGATTGAAAATAGTTAAGTATTGTTTGGTGATTGTGTACCTCGTATTTATTTATAGACGCTAGTACCCACCAAGGATACGAGGAAGAAGGAGGATACTACGAAGAAGAAGGCGAGGAGAACTTCAACCACTGCTCTGCTCAAGGCAAGCCAATACTTGCAAGCTAAAACTTGCAATTTAGCAAGCTTATACTGATACTGATGCAAGCCTAATACTACTAGTTGATTGAGCAAGCTAACACTTGCAATTATGAGAGTTAGATAACCTATGCAATGCACTAAGCATGCTTGGTTAGACACATTTGATGATACCCAATCCTAGTTTTACTTGCAAGCTTTATACTTTATTTCTTTATCAAAGCTAGTACTTAGAGCTTACTTAAGTGAATTGTAGATACTAGAAAGATAATGAAAGGTTGCATAAAGAGCATAAAACTTGGCCTAAGCTAGATAATCTTTATGTCATACTAAGGCATGAGATTGAACTTAGTTAAACCCCACTAGTTTACCACCCCTCATTAGTACTTACCCCCATTTGTATATGCTAGTGCTAAGCATAAAATTTGATCAACTTTATCTGGGAATACTTGGTGGAAAAATGGTTATGAAAACCTTGGAATGATGGATCATTCTATTGAAATGTTTTGGACATGTGTTTCCGAACACCAGATGATTTTGGTGATGAAAATGTTGAGGCATGAGCCTTAGCCCTTTATAAAACTGATGGTTGTCTGGATGCGATACCATTCCAATTTTACCGTACAACCACAATACCCGAAAATTGGGAAGGGCTTGATTGGAAACGTAAGTACCTTAGTATGGGTCCCCTCACGGCCAAGGTCTGAGATGACGCTACCTTGTGAAGATTGTCCACCTGTGTAGTACCCAAGATGACAGTTGGTCATGGTTGGGAGGCCAAAATCACAGGAGAGGTGCCTATACTAGGGCATGTAATCGAAAGGTTAGGATTGATTATCCGCATACTGAGTATGGTGAATTCGGGATTTGTTCCTGACGGATGTATCGAATGTTGTGGTGAAAGTGTACAATCTCTGCAGAGTGTCAAACTATTCGAATAGCCGTGTCCGCGGTTATGGACAGTTGGAGTGTCCATACTGTTCCCCCGTTAGATGTTTTCAAAATGACTTGTGAAATGGATTGAGATTTTGACTTGACCACAACAGAGTTGTGATATGAAATACAAGTTCCCACTTAGGTGTTATAAAACTTCAACTAGATTTCTTCATTTCTAAACTTAGTAGATGTAAATCTGGCTTTTTGCAAAACAACCCTAGAGCTTAGTGTCCTACTACAAAAAAACCCCTTCACTTGTTAGTATTAGTTTGCGAGTACTTAAAGAGTACTCATGGCTTTGTCCCTAGCTATTCCCATGGCCAGACTATGAAGAGGAGTACCTGGAGGATGGACCCCAGGAAGGTTACGACAACTAGGATCATCTCCCATCGTCATCATTGCCTGTGACCCCGAAGATGGAGCTTCGCCTATGCTACCGTTATTATTACGTATTTCCGCTGCTTGAGTTGTATTAAGAACTAGATCATGAGATCCTTATTTGTGTAAGACCTTATGTATGGTTTGTAATGGATGATGTACTGTGGTAACCAAATCTGTTATGTCTCGCAAAAATGGTAATCCTGGGATTTGTGATGTATGGCATAACAGGCATCTGGGATTAAGAATCTAGGTGTTGATAAGTTGGTATCAGAGCCATCCTGACCATAGGAGACCCTGGTTAGACTGGACGTTTAAATCAAAAACTTAGTTTCAAAACCAAAGGAAGCAAATATTTACAAAAACTTATCCCCATTCTTATCACCTTGATTCTTTCATAAAAAATCATGTTCCTCAAAAACTCTTGCAAAATACATAAAATTTGACACACTTGATCACTCTACTAACTTACTCATCCTATATTCTTATAGATGGACGTGAAGTACAACAAGTTTTATTAGTTGGGGAATGGAGGATGATTTCGCCTTCATCAATGATGATGAGGATGATGAGGATGACGACTACACCGACTCCGAGGAGTAGTAGCACTTGAGCACTAGCGTAGTGAGTAGTATTCGGTCCCACTGTATCGTAGTTTCCAGAATGGTTCTTAAAACCATCTGTTTTTCTTGTTTTGTGGTGTGTGTTTGTATCAGGTGCTATGAATGAATGAATGAAAAGCAAGTTGCTAGAAAATCTGAGTCAAACTTTAAAAAATTTTCAAAGACCCAAACCTTAGAAATTTCCCTCTTTTCTCATGATCTATCTCAATCTTCAGATGCCACGCGGATAAAGTGGTTCATCCCCGGACCCTATGTTGCAGATCCTGCAAATGTTGGTTTCTGACCGTGAAGCTGAAAGAGCGGAACATCAAGCCAACTTATCCACCCTTCAACAGATAGCCCAGCTAGCCCAGCTAGCCCACAACAATCAAGGCCACAGAAATCAGGACAACCATGGATCTAAGCTCAAGAATTTCTAGAATACCAACCCACCTGTCTTCACTAAGTTGGAAGAGCCCCTAGATGCCGATAACTGGCTGCAAACCATGGAAAACAACCTAGAAGTCGCCAGAGTGGAAGCTAACGAGAAAGTTTTGTTCGCCACCCACTATCTAGCCGGAGATGCTAGAGCATGGTGGAACAACGTTCGTGCAATGATCGGAGGACAGATGATGACCTGGGAAGAATTCAAGGTCAAGTTCAGCAGAACCCATGTACCACCAGGTTTGATCAAGAGAATGAGAGACGAATTTAGAGAACTGAAGCAATGAAGGATGACCGTAGTGGAATACCGTGACAAATTCTTGTCATTATCTAGGTATGCCCCGGATGAGATCGACACCGAAGCCAAGAAGAAAGAAAGATTCTTGAATGGTCTGCATGATGAGATGCAGACTGTGTTAGTCAATATCCCCTTTACTGATATTGAAGCCCTAGTCGACTCTGCCATCCAGATGGAAGGAAAGATCAACCAAGCCAATGAGAACCACAAGCGTCGCATGATGCATTAGCCAGGAACCCATCAGACCCCAAAGTATCGCCCCAACCCATCTCCAGGATTTGCCCCGAGAACCAACAGACCCCCGATAAACCGTTCGAACCGTGGAAACCCTAGGCCAGGAGGAAATCACAACAACCCCGGCAACTCTAGCAATTTCAACCGTGCCCCACCCAAGTTCAACAACAATAATGCTACCGCCAACACCAACACTGCCCCGAGGACTTGAAGCAATGCTGTGCCTGTTGTAGAAATGGACAAGTCGCAAGTGACTTGTTATGACTGTGGAAATAAGGGTCACTACTCCAACGAGTGCCCCAACAAGAAGAATGCCGCAGCCCTAATGCAAATGCCCCAGCTCAGCAGCAGCGTCGTGTTCAACCCGGAAGGAGATTTGCCCCAGGGAATTCACTCAACCGCAACGGCCGTCTTTTTCTCATGCATGCTGAAGAAGCTCAGGAAGCGCCAGACGTCGTGCTGGGTATGTTTTCTGTTAATTCAGTACTTGCTCGAGTGTTGTTTGATTCTGGTGCATCGCACTCATTTGTCACCAAAGAATTTACATGCACTAGTAAAATCCAACCAACCAAACTGAAGCATGTTATGATCGTTCAAATTCCTGGTTCAACCACTAAGGCTAGGCAAATTTGCAAAGCCGTCCCTATCCGAATCCATGGCATATATTTTTATGCTAACATGATAGTACTTGGAACTAAAGGTTTGGAAGTAGTACTAGGAATGGATTGGATGTCCAAACATAAAGGATTGATTGACTGTGCCAAGAAAGCCATCACCATGACCAGTACAGCCGGAATATCAGTCAAGCATATATCTGAAACCTAACCTCATCAATTCAAGTGCAACAAGAGTATAGCCCAACCTACCATTGACCAAGTCCGGATAGTCTGTGAATACCCTGATGTATTTCCAGATGTTTTGCTCGGTATGCCCCCAGATCGGGATATCGAGTTTATCATTGAACTAATCCCCGGAACATGACCCATAGCCAAGATACCCTATAGTATGAACCCGTCTGAACTAGCAAAACTGAAGAAGCAACTGGATGCCATACTGGAAATTGGATTATTTCAACCAAGTGCGTCACCATGGAGATCACCTGTCTTATTTGTGGACAAGAAGGATGGAGGTAACCGTTTGTGTACGAATTATCGGAAGTTGAATGATGTCACCATCAAGAACAAGTATCCCTTGCCCAAGATAGAAGATTTGTTTGATCAGTTGACTGGTGCCAAAGTGTTTTCTAAGATTGATCTTAGAACATGCTATCATCAACTCAAGATTCGCGCAGAGGATATTCCCAAGACTGCCTTTACCACCAGATATGGATTATACGAGTATACTGTCATGTCTTTTGGATTAACCAATGCCCCCGCTTATTTCATGAATCTCATGAATAAGATTTTTATGGACTTCCTGGATAAGTTTGTCGTTGTTTTCATCGATGACATTCTGATTTATTCTAAATCGGAAGAAGAACATGAGCTACACCTAAGGACCATTCTTGGAACCCTTAGAGAGCATCAATTGTATGCCAAGTTCAGCAAATGTGAATTCTGGTTACAGGAGGTAGGATTCCTCGGCCACATTGTCTCAGCCAAAGGAATTGCCGTTGACCCTGCAAAGGTGAAAGATGTCGAAAATTGGCAAGCCCCAACCACTCAAACCTAAGTTCGTGCATTTCTCGGATTGGCGGGATATTACCGCAAGTTCGTAGAAGGATTCTCGAGTATCGCCAGACCCATGACCCAATTGCTAAAGAAAGACAAGAAGTTTGAATGGACAGAAAAATGTGAAGCAAGTTTTCAAGAACTCAAGAGGAGATTGATTTCAGCCCCAATCTTAATCATACCGGATATCACAAAGCCCTTTGATGTGTATTGTGATGCATCCAAGATCGGTCTCGGATGTGTGCTAATGCAAGAAGGCAAAGTTATCTCTTATATATCTCGACAATTGAAACAACATGAGCAAAATTATCCAACCCATGACCTCAAACTCGCAGCCGTAGTTTTAGCCCTGAAGACATGGAGGCATTACCTGATGGGAAATCGTTGTGAGATTTATTCGGATCACAAGAGCCTGAAGTATATATTCATTCAGAAGGAGCTGAATATGAGACATAGAAGATGAATTGAGCTAATCAAGTATTATGACCTGGACATTCACTATCACCCCGGTAAAGCCAATGTGGTAGCAGATGCCCTTAGCAGATTGTCGTGCCGCTTGAAATCCATGATTTTGAAGGAGCAACCAAGCTTGCACAAAGAGATGGAAGATTTTCGAATGGAATTAGTGAGTGAAGGATTTTTGGCTAGCATAGAACTTAAACCCACTTTGATCAGCCAAATCAAAGAGGCGCAGAAAGGAAATGCTAGTATTGACGGAATCAAGCGTCGTATCGGTACAGGCAAAGTACCCGGATTCACCGAAGACGAAGAAGGAGTCATGTGGTACAAAGGACGCCTTTGTGTACCCGCAGATTCTGAGTTGAAAGAAGTTATTCTGAAGAAATCTCATGATACTCTTTATTCTATCCACCCCGGAGGAACTAAGATGTATCAAGATTTGAAAGAGCAATTTTGGTGGCATAAGATGAAGAGAGAAATCGGAAGCTATATCACCGAGTGTGATATATGTCAGCGAGTCAAGGCCGGACATCAAAGACCCGCTAGATTGTTGCAACCATTATAGATTCTGGAATGGAAATGGGATTCCGTTGGAATGGACTTTATCACCGGATTGCCTACTTCTAGTAGGGGAAATGACTCTATCTGGGTCATAGTGGACAGATTGTCCAAAGTCGCCCATTTCTTACCCGTCAAGACCACATATCAGAGTTCGAAGCTAGCAGAGTTATACATCGCTAGAATCGTTAGTTTGCATGGAGTTCCCAAGAACATCGTATCTGATCGAGGAACTCAATTTACCTCAAGATTCTGGAAGAAAGTCCAAGAAGGTTTAGGAACCCGACTAGATTTCAGTACCGCTTATCACCCTCAGACCGACGAACAAACGGAGCGAGTAAATCAAATACTCGAAGATATGTTGAGAGCATGTGTGTTAGAATATGGATCTAAGTGGGAAGACTGTCTGCCATTCGCAGAATTTTCATACAACAATAGTTATCAAGCTAGTTTGCAAATGGCCTCATTTGAATTTATGTACGGAAGGAAGTGCCACACCCCTTTGAACTGGTCGGAAGTAGGAGAGAGTTAGATTTTCGGACCCGATATCCTACGAGAAGCAGAAGAGAAGGTTCACAAGATTCGTGAGCACCTCAAGACAGCCCAGTCCCGACAGAAGAGTTATGCCGACAAGAGACGTCGAGACCTCGCCTTCAACATAGGAGATTTTGTGTATCTGAAAGTGTCGCCATTAAAGGGAATGCAGCGTTTCCAACTCAAAGGAAAGTTAGCCCCCAGATATATCAGACCCTTCAAGATTATGAACCGTCGAGGAGAAGTGTCATATCAATTGGAACTACCCGAAGAGATGTCAGCCGTGCACAATGTGTTCCATATCTCATTACTTCGCAAGTGTCCCGGAGAAGACTGAAGTATTCAAGAATATTGATCACCGGACTATAGAGATCAATGATGACCTGACCTATCCCGAAGTATCCATCCGTATTTTGGAAGAAGCCTTCAGAACCACCAGAACCCGAAGCATCAAGTTTCTCAAGATTCAGTGGAGCAACCACACAGAAGAGGAAGCTACCTGGGAGCGCGAAGATCACATCAGGACGGAGTTTCCCGATCTCTTCAAATCCTAGGTAATCTTTTCATCCTTTTTAAATCTCGGGACGAGATTTTGTTTAAGGGGGGAAGGTTTGTAACATCCCAAAAATATTAAACTAGAATCATCAAACTCCAATCATCAAAATTTAGGATTAACAAAAACTTTTCTAAATAAAAATATGAAAGCATGCATATGTGTAAGCATGACAATTTGGATTCTTTTGAATTGCCCTGATTGTGTGTTTCTTTGCTTGTAAAATGATTCTTAGGTGAAATAAACATCATCTAAACAATTCCCAAACTTTTCCCAAAGACAAATAAATCAAAACAAACAAATTAAGTGAATGGTCACTTTGGCCAAATTAACTCCCATGCCTACTTTGGCTATCTCTAACTTTCAGAACTTAACAGAAACTTGTTTGGATCTTTGCACCCCTTGATAGTAATCATAACAAAGTACCAAGGCCCACCTTGTGATCATCCAAAAACATTCAAATGCATAGTTTAAATGACAGTTTAAAATTGAATATATTTCATATGGGAAGATCCCACTTTTTTAAAAACCACTCAAACAAGCTCAACTTTCAAAACCCAAGCATCTACAGACTCACCAGCACATGCCTAGCACACCCACCAAAAATCTTTTCAAAATTCAAAACTTGAATTCATGCGGCCATTTCATCAAACACCTTGCTGATTCAAATCAAACAAAATCAAAACACCATAGTGTGCAGTGTTTTGGGCCTAACTTGTTCCCTCTCTGGACACCACTAGCCTTAGTAGATCATCTAACGAACTTAACTAATCACTAGCACCACTGTGAGCTCGCCAATGTCATCAATGGTGAACAGCCGAGTGCACCCTTGCCACCCACATGTCGACATCGAGCTAGGAGAAGCACCAAGCCTAGCCAGCATGTCTGGGAGGTAGCCCATGCCTCACCGCCCCCTCTCGACCAGCCCTGCCTCGCAGAAAATGCCCAGAACCGCCAGGAACGCCGCGCCCGTGCCGCGTCGACCATGCCGACGTGCGCCGTAGAGCACGCACCGTTCCCACGCAACCCGACCACCTCGAGCCCTCGCTGCCCGCCAACATGCTCCCCACCGTCCCAGGAACATGCCAGACATGCCCATTTCACCGCCCGTGCCCCGTAGCCACCGCTCGCCGTCGAAGACGCCGCCTCTTCCGCGCAGAACGTCGAGCGTTCCAGACCGTTTGCCACCGCCCCTACACACGAATTAAATCCATAGAGCATCGCCAGGAGACCACCGATCGATCGCCACCCTCAGCCATGCCTCTAGCTGCTCGTAGCTGTGTCGCCACCGTCGTCTGCCCATCCCGTTCGGTCTCACCGTCGAGACTATAAATAGAAGCCACCCCCAGCCTAACTGAGCACACCATCTCACTCCCCTCTCCTCACTGATCGTTCCACCCTGTTCCCGGAGCAAGGCGAGCAGCGCATCGCCGGAATTTGGCCGGAGCCCGCCGCTGCTGGAGAAGAAGGAAGCCATCGATTGGAGCCGCCCCAGGAGAAGCTGCCGGTACCAGGAGGTTCGCCGTCGTCGACTTTGTCATTCGCCCGCATCGCCGACCCTCGCCTGAGCCCCGGTGAGCCTCCCACGACTCCCACCTGCTGCGTTAGGGTTCTGTCTCGCCGACGCTGTCCGACGTGGACGATGAACCAGAGCCGTTGGATTAGAACTAGATCCAACGCACCACGTTTCCCCGTACCGCTTCGCGTTTAAAGAGCCACTGACAGGTGGAACCCCCCTGTCAGTTGAGCCCCGCGTCGCGGAGTGACACTAGGCCGGTCCATTAGCAGTTCCCGCGCAGCCCGGTCGTTTGAATTTGGATTTTTCCATTTTCATTCAAACACAGTTCTGTACCTAGTTTCAGAAATCAACTAAGCTCGATTCAGTGAACCAAATTGAATGAAACCAATTTTGTTAGAAAGGTCTGGAAATGCTGAATCCAAGCCCGTTGGATTCAAACCATTTGAATCTATAGATCAACCTTGGTAAAAATAACAAGGCAGAACCTTTTCTGCATTCAAACATTTTTCAAATTTAAACCATAATAGCTTTTGAGTTGATTCCAACTCTCAAAAATCACATTTGATCATACCTTTCAGAATATATAAAAATATATGGGTTTACTTACAGAAATAATGTCCAAGTAATTAAAGGATGCCACATAGGCATTTCTAGTCACTTTATTTACTTAAAATAAAAGGTTAAACCTTATTAAATTGTGACACCACTTTAAATCACATTCCCATGTACTGAAATGTGTGGTTATGACATGTGTCAACATGATCCCATGTTTGGTTTGGAGAATATTAAATCTTAAGTAGTTTTTCAATGAGTAGAAATTACTTTTCTAAAAATAAAATTATTAAGTCAAGTGCTTGTAATGTTAGTGATGATGCTAGATCATCTATAGAACCCCTTTGTGTGATGATTGAAAATAGTTAAGTATTGTTTGGTGATTGTGTACCTCGTATTTATTTATATACGCTAGTACCGACCAAGGATACGAGGAAGAAGGAGGATACTACGAAGAAGAAGCCGAGGAGAACTTCAACCACTGATCTGCTCAAGGCAAGCCAATACTTGCAAGCTAACACTTGCAATTTAGCAAGCTTATACCGATACTGATGCAAGCCTAATACTACTAGTTGATTGAGCAAGCTAACACTTGCAATTATGAGAGTTAGATAACCTATGCAATGCACTAAGCATGCTTGGTTAGACACATTTGATGATACCCAATCCTAGTTTTACTTGCAAGCTTTATACTTTATTTCTTTATCAAAGCTAGTACTTAGAGATTACTTAAGTGAATTGTAGATACTAGAAAGATAATGGAAGGTTGCATAAAGAGCATAAAACTTGGCCTAAGCTAGATAATATTTATGTCATCCTAAGGCATGAGATTGAACTTAGTTAAACCCCACTAGTTTACCACCCCTCCTTAGTACTTACCCCCATTTGTAGATGCTAGTGCTAAGCATAAAATTTGATCAACTTTAGATGGGAATACTTGGTGGAAAAATGGTTATGAAAACCTTGGAATGATGGATCATTCTATTGAAATGTTTTTGACATGTGTTTCTGAACACCAGATGATTTTGGTGATGAAAATGTTGAGGCATGAGCCTTAGCCCTTTATAAAACTGATGGTTATCTGGATGCGATACCATTCCAAATTTACCGTACAACCACAATACCCGAAAATTGGGTAGGGCTTGACTAGAAACTTATATACCTTAGTATGGGTTCCCTCACGGCCAAGGTCTGAGATGAGGCTACCTTGTGAAGATTGTCCACCTGTGCAGTACCCAAGATGACAGTTGGTCATGGTTGGGAGGCCAAAATCATAGGAGAGGTGCCCATACTAGGGCATGTAATCGAAAGGTTAGGATTGATTATCCGCATACTGAGTATGGTGAATTCAGGATTTGTTCCTGACAGATGTATCGAATGTTGTGGTGAAAGTGTACAATATCTGCAGAGTGTCAAACTATTCGAATAGCCGCGTCCGCGGTTATGGACAGTTGGAGTGGCCATACTGTTCCCCTGTCAGATGTTTTCAAAATGACTTGTGAAATGGATTGAGATTTTGACTTGACCACAACAGAGTTGTGATATGAAATACAAGTTCCCACTTAGGTGTTATAAAACTTCAACTAGCTTTCTTCATTTCTAAACTTACTAGATGTAAATCTAGCTTTTTGCAAAACAACCCTAGAGCTTAGTGTCCTACTACAAAAAAAACCTTCACTTGTTAGTATTAGTTTGCGAGTACTTAAAGAGTACTCATGGCTTTGTCCCTGGCTATTCCCATGGCCAGACTATGAAGAGGAGTACCTGGAGGATGGACCTAGGAAGGTTACGACAACTAGGATCATCTCCCATCGTCAGCATTGCCTGTGACCCCGAAGATGGAGCTTCGCCTACGCTACCGTTATTATTACGTATTTCCGCTGCTTGAGTTGTATTAAGAACTGGATCATGAGATCCTTATTTGTGTAAGACCTTATGTATGGTTTGTAATGGATGATGTACTGTGGTAACCAAATCTGTTATGTCTCGCAAAAATGGTAATCCTGGGATTGTGATGTATGGCATAACAGGCATCTGGGATTAAGAATCCGGGTGTTGAAAATTAAGCACAACAAGTTGCAACAAAGTCAAATAGCACTAATAGAGATACTAGGCACTATGCCCTAATAGATCTTATTCGATTACATGATAGAACTCATCCAATCCCTACCATCCCCAAGCCTACGGTGGGGGATTACTCACTCATGGATGAGGGAAACATCAGCGGTTGATGGAGATGCGTTGGTGATGATGATGGCGATGATCCTCTCCAAATTCCCCGTCCCGGCAGGGTGCCAGAACAGAGTTTTTGGATCCGAATCTTGGTTTCTGGTGGCGGCGGCGGAGCGGAACTCTTTCTGGAAAACTATTGAACCCCCTTGAGTTTTTAGGTCAGAAGGCAACTTATAGGCGTAGAGGGAGGCCGAGGAGATGCCTGGGGTGGCAACACCCCCTCCAGACGCTGGGTCAGGTGGGCCCATTCCTAGGGTGGGTCTGGGCACCCCAGGCCTCCTCTCTGTCTCTCCTTCTCGCTCCGTGGATCCTCTGGTGAAAAATAGTTTTTGGCATATTTTCCGGGATTTTTCCGTATAGTTCATTTTCTGCACAAAAACAAGACACCAAGGTAATTCTACTGAAAATAGCGCCAGTCCGTGTTAGTTGTATCCAAATCACACAAGTATAGAGGAAAAACAATAGCAAAGTGTTCGAGAAAGTAGATACATTTTGTATGTATCAAATCCCCCCAAGCTTAGCTTATTGCTTGTCCTCAAGCAATTCAGTTGAAAATTGAGTGCGATAAAAGAACTTTCACGAACACTTTGCTTCATATGATGTATATATTCTCAGCACAGGAGTAGATGCTTAGACAATTCATAATAAGGAGTATGCAATTAAGTCTACTCAATAGTCATTGCAAGGTATGAAAAGAAACCAACTCAATAATAATAAGTAGCATGAAACATAAACATAAGCAACATTTCAATGCTCATAATAAGGTATGATAGAGTGGTATCTCGCTTGCCTTTGTTTGAAAAGAACAATATAAATGCCAAGGCACCTCTGAAGTTCACATGAAGACTAGAAGTAAAGATATCAGAGATACAAGCATCAAAGTCATGACATAATTAACCAAGTTTTGGAACAAACACAAGAATGACAACTATGCTCTTAAGAAGGTGCTCATAGAATAACTGGTGACTCAACAAAGTTGTGAAAACGGTTTTGTGAAGGTTCGAAAGGCTTCCAAATGCTGAAAGGAAGGTACTCATTAGCTTTGAGCTCTCATTGCCCCTATCATAGGCATATTCATGTGGTTAAGGTGAAAGTGAGGTCCACTCTGAATCATATGCTTGACAGACCATAGACTGGAAATCCCAAGTACCTTGAGTACGAGGGTCGCTCCGCATGCTACTCAACTTTGGTAACCTGAAAGTTCTTGTCATTATAAATACATGCATATCATCGAGAACCGCCAACGGGGTACCCCTTGCACATGGTACAGGAGCTTTCCGATAACCAAAATGACAAGGCAAGCATACAATGAGCATCTCAGCAATCTTTTTATTTACCATATGCATAGATTTTTATTGAGGATGCTTCATAGATGCTCATTATAGTGATGCTGCAAGTTTCCACCATGATTAGGCATGGCTTAGGCTAGCGGCCCAGGCGTTTCTCTAACACAATGTATAAACTCCATGAACTCACAACCTCCCCTTTTATTTCACATCGTCGACATCTGTAAACAAAAGATCAACGAATCAACTGGATGAGGTATCCAAAAAGTGTTGAAAGCGTTCCCCATGACAGCACGGTTCTGCTGACTCCCAGTATATAATTAGCAAGCATATAAATTTCATGGACTAGTCACAATGGTTCAAAATTATTAAGCGCAAGGAATAAAGTGTGCCATCAAGTTTGTGAGAGCTTTACTAACTAACTTTCTCAAAACACACAAACATTTATTTTGGAAGAAAACACGGCATATGGAATATGCACTGAAATAGCAAATGATACTAATAGGTAGGTATGGTGGACACAGCTGGCAATATTGGTTTTGGTGAGTTGGAAGCACATGTAGAGCACATACTCAGTGCAAGTGAAGGCTAGCAATAGAGAGGGAGCGACAAACGAGAGAGCAATAACTGTCATAATCATGCTTGCAACAAAGCAGTACTAATTGTGGCATGAAAGTGATACAAGAACTCTGAGGCGAAATAAATCATCGAGGCTTACTAACTATTGATTAGTCATATGCATGCGTGAGCATGTGCCAAGTCGATTCACATGAACAGTCAGAGGAGGATACCATAATATCATACCAAAGTATGAATAAAAAAATGCAAGCAAACATTCATATGACATGCTACAAACTATTAGCAAGCTGGAGCTAATCATAGACAAGCAAGAACTACTAAGCATCCATAATGACATACACCTTACACAAACAGGCTAAGCATGCTCACAATGATGAGTATATGTACAAAAATGAAACAAATAGAGTTTGTTACCAGCCTCTTACCACACCTTGAGTTGTCTTAATCTTCATTATTGCCCTTCACTTGTGTGACTTGAATAATTAACATGAAACCAAAATCCACTAAGGACGGTTGAACCCTGCAAAGAACTCACAAAACCAAAGAAGAACAACAAATATTTTTGGCGTTTTCGATTTTTTTAGAAACAAGCAAACAAAGAAAAACCAAACAAAGCAAAACAAACCAAACAAAGCAAAATCTTTTTAGAATTTTCTTTTAAGGCAAACTAAAGCAAAGAAACAAAGAAACAAACCAAGAGAAACAACGAAAATATTTTTGGTATTTTTGGGTTTTTAGAAATAAGCAACAATAACCAAAAATAAAACGAAACAATGGATATATAAAAAACCGACCGAACATGATATATATATATGAGTGTGATGTCGGTGTACCTCCCCCCAAGCTTAGGCTTTTGGCCTAAGTGGGGCTCAATCCCATGGTGCCCAAGTAGATGCACCTTCGTAGTATGTTGACGAAGCTCCCTCGTCCTGGTACGGGCTCGAGGACTCCCCTGTGTAATGTATTGCTGGGTCATATGAGGGCGCTTCCTCCTGATAGCGCCCATGAAAGTTCAGAGAGCACAACTCATCATCCATCTCCGCTTTCGAGCGTGACCAAGGTCCCTGAGAAATACTGAGAAAAGTGGTTTGGGGTAGAGGGATCTCTCTCTCTTCCCCATCAATAAACAACATTCTATAAACCAAGTTATCAAGAGTAGAGCTAGTGTTGACAAAGTGGTGTGACTTCATGGAAGCAAGATCAAGCCTATGAGGGGCCAAAACTGTATCATGAGGATCAACAGCAATGTCCAAGGCAGCAACAATACGAGTAGCAATAATTCCCCCATAAATGGGTCCCTTAGCAGCTAGGCGACGAGCAATGAGAGAACCAAGATTATACTTGTCCTCATTGTTGAACGCATCAGCTAAGAAGGCTAATTGATAAATGGAAATATTACTAGTGTTCTCCCTACCAAGAACACTGGTGGCAAGATAGTAGGCAAAATACCTGATGGCTAGAAGCTAAATGTTCTTTATCTTCCCTCGCTGAGCTCTACGGTCATCATCGTTGGTTATTCCTCGGTAAATCTCTAACAAATCAGCGGGTAGAGCTTGAATCTTCTTTGATGACCCAGTTGTACCAAGTCCCAAGGCCTTGCAAAATTTCTTCAGTGTCATAGAATGAGCCCTGCCATAAATTTTGAAAGACAAAGAAGGCTTGAACATACTATTAGTAAAGGAGAAACTCTCCACAAATGTTTTAATAAGCAAAGCATATTGTGCACTCTCATCCTACATGTAACTTGTTAGTCCAGCTCTCTGAACCAAAGTCATAAAATCATTAAGAATCCCAGCAGCTTGCAAGAAAGTTTGGCAAGGAAAGGTGGAGGGGTGCGCACCCCCTTCATATTGTAGGGTTCGCAGCATAGAAAACAAAAAATTTCCTACGATGGGAACAACTATGTACCAGGATCTATCTACTAGATACAAACAACGGGCGGATGTATATCCGTAGAGAACATACCCTTGAAGACCAACAAAGCTTAACGAGTCCAAATAGTGGTTGATGTAGACGATCTCTTGCCGATCTCAAGATCGAGAGGAAGTCCTAGCGCCGCAAAACAGTAGCGCATCCGTGCTCGCACACACGTTCGAGGCACCGAGCAACCTCCGCCTCCTCGCTCCAGCGATGCAGCGGAAGCACAACTCTTTATTGCCGAATAGCCACCGAGAACATGTATCTCGCTAGTCCGAGACCATGGGGGATAAATTCTAGAGGGGGAGAGAGATCCTTCACGAAGAGGTGTGAGTGAGAGAGAGGGAGGGGGCTCCTTTTATAGGGAGAGGGGGGCACCCAAGGGGCCATGCGCCCAGCCATGGGGCTGCCCCCACCTCTTCCACATTCATGTGGGTGGACACTCCACTCACTCAAATGCCTTTCAATTCCCTCCACTCAAAAACCCACTCAAATTCCCATTAAATTTCCACCAAATTTAATGCAAACTCTCATTAAATAAAACTCCTTTTATTTATTCAGAATTTTGTCAATTACTTTAATGACAAACATTCACATATAACCCCTTGCTATTATTTCATTTCACATGCAGAAACACTTTCTGCAATTTCACCCGAAAACCCGTTTTGGTATCTAGTGAAATAAATTCCTGCGCTTGTTATTCTTTTCGGCATGAAACTTTTGCTCCAAATGGATGTCGGTGTCTCTGAAGTGTGTCACCCTACGGTTCGTGAATAATGCGGACATGATCGAGACCCCTCTCGGATCAATAATCAGAAGCGGGATCTGGAGACCCATACTGACTCCCACACATTCAACGATGACTTTCTTGTGATCGTCGGAACCTTTTACGCTAGTATCTTAATCCTTTTGTTTCGCCATATATTACATGTCCGAGATTCGATCATCGGTATCTCTATACCTAGTTTGATCTCGTTACTGACATGCACTCTTTTCTTGTTCCCGTGATATAACATTCTAGTGATCAAATCACTTGCTTGCAAGCTAATCAATGTGATATCACCGAGAGGGCCCAGAGCATATCTATCCGTCATCGGGATGAACAAATTCCACTCTCGATCCATGGGCCTCAACATAACATTCTAGTGATCAAATCACTTGCTTGCAAGCTAATCAATATGATATCACCGAGAGGGCCCAGAGCATATCTATCCATCATCGGGATGAACAAATTCCACTCTCGATCCATGGGCCTCAACATAACACTTTAGTAGTTCTGAACCCATCATAATCACCCTGTTACGGTGTGACGTTTGATGTTATCAAGAAACTCTTCCGGTGTTAGTGATTGACATGATCTCATGGTCTAAGGATTAGGATCACTTCGTAAGTTGTTATAGCAATATAAACTCAATGACTTTGATCATAATGCTATACTTCGGATGAATGTTCATCACATCATTGCACTAATGTTGTGACCTCTTTATTAACAACATCCAATGTCCATGATCAGGAAACTTTGATCATCTTGTTAATCAACGAGCTAGTTTATAAGAGAGGCATAACTAGGAACTTACCTTTTGTTTATTAAACACACATGTATTAACGTTTCCATATTAATACAATTATAGCATGTAAAATAAACATTTATCATAAACAAGGAATACGATAATAACCACTTTATTATTGCCTCTCGGGCATATTCCCTTCAGTCTCCCACTTGCACTAGAGATAATAATCTAGTTTGAGAACTTTGCGTATTGAACACTTATGGCTTTCCGGTGTTCCATATACGCAATTGCAAGTGGTTAACATAATCTACGGATCTGACGCTTCAGGTCCGTGTGTATTTGCATGTCTTTGCGTCTTCACGCATCACTCATTCTCCAATGAGATGGCATTGTATAAATTTGGTCTTTCGGTGAGACCTTTAGTTCCTTGGGGTTAAATCATGTCGATACTATCGTCATACAATATATCTTTAGTGTTAGCCCATTGCGAACCACACCTTAGTTTGATAACAAACTACTTGACACAAATTCCCTCCTTTGCTGCTACTATAGCAGTCATATACTTAGCCTTTTTGTTGTAGTATTCGTCATAATGTCTTAACTATGAATTTCATCCAAATCCATCATGGAATCTCCTTTCCATTATGCCACCCATAGTTTAAATTGAGATAAACTTAATTTGTATCTTGTGACAAAACTAGTATCAATGTAACGCTTTACAATGAACTATTTGTAATTGTTTGTCACCTCTACACAAATATATTCTTAGTTCTTCCAAAATATCATAAGAATATCCTCACTATCGTCCAATGATCATTTTATGATTCATTCTGGTATATGCTCATAACACTTAGAGCATAAGACATATCTGGATGTGTACATATCATGGTATGATTGATCAAAACATTCTCGTGATTTCACTCATCAAGTGTCAAAGCACTTGAATCTTGTTTCACTTATCAAGTGTCGATACACTTGAATCTTGATTCAATTCCTTTCCATGCAACAAGAACTGTTTCTTGTCGTTTCTATATTGAACTCCTTTAATATCTCATATATGTACGTTTGGCACAACCATATTGGCGTCACAGTCTATCCACTATAGACATTCACGCTAAATATTCGGGTTTTGCCTAAGTATTTCATCAAAATGAAATTCTTAACCTTTGTCAATAAAAGATGCAACATTTCTAATCAACAAGATGTCCTCCACATAATGTATTAGAAATATGTCTCAGCGCTCCCACTTAATTTCTTGCAAATGCAAGCATCTTCATCGTCTCCTGATGAAAACTCCTTTTCATTAAGGTGAAGATTCCAACTCCGCGATGCTTACTTCAACCATTGAAGTTTGCATGCCCTTTTAGCATCCTTTGAATTGAACAAAACCCTTTGGACCGTGTCATGTACACGTCCTAGGTAACCATTCTATTAGAAGAACTTTGTTTTGTTTATTCATCTACCATATACCAAATTATATATATTGGTTGCTACTTTAATCCGTCCAGACTAAATATCGCTATGAAAGATCCAATCTTGTCATAGTCAACTCCTTGAACATTGTCGTAAAATACTTTACGACATGTCGACTATTTCATAGATGTGAAACATCCATGTCTGTTTCTTTATAGATCCAAATACGACCGATAGGTTTTTACACCTTTCCGGAGGGTCTTCCAAGTTCAAAACTTGATTTATCGTGTATGGACTTATCACGGATTTTATGGCTTCAAGCCATTTGACGGAGTCTGGGCCCATCATCGCTTCTTTGTATGTGGTCGATTCATCATTGTCAAACAATAATGATTTACTCTCAAATCTCAACATTTGATTGTTTATCCGACCGACTTGGTTCAATAAGAACTTAGATCTCCATGACCACAACCTTTGAGGCACATAATCTATGAGCATTATGGAAGCCTCCGGAACGATTTCCGGCGCTGCGCAACTCAGCACATTTAGCTAAGGTTCGTTAACCTTATCAAAGTTCTATTGTCCTCCCACTTAACTTTTGCGAAAAATTCCTTTTTCAAGAAACTTCACATTTCAAGCGACAAACCCTTTTGTCCTTGGTGTTATGGAGGAATACCCAATTGTTATTTGAAATAACCTACAAAGACATTCTTATCCGACTTCGGTTGTAAACAACTTACTTATGTTTAGCATACCAAAATTTAAGAAATGACAACTTGGGTTTTACCCCAAACCATAACTCATATGGTGTCATTTCAATGGATCAAGATGGAGCTCTTTTCAGTGTAAAAGCGGTAGTCTCTAAAGCTTTAATATTTTTTTAAAACATAATGGCAGTTTTATAAATAACACCTTTGATCCAACCATGTCAAACAAGGTTTCATTACAAATCTCAAACACTCCATATTCCTATGGTGTTTCGGGATATGTAAATCTAGGTGTTTTGCTAAACTTGCAACTCAAATAAATCCCTTTATGATAAAATCATAATTCATTTATTTTCTTGTTACACTTGTAACTCAAACAAACCCCTTATGATAAAATCATAAACCATTTATTTTCTTGTTACAATGATTTTTCACTTCATCTTGAAAGTCTTTGAAACGTTTTTCAAATATTTCATACTTCTTTCTCATTAAGTGAATATTCACTCAAATTTCCGGAGAAATCATATGAAGTTGAAACCCATCGCTTACGACTATACATAATGGACTACATACATCGATATGTATAAATTCCAATAATTTAGTCGTTCGTTCTTATTTGGCCTTTGAACGAAGTTTTAATTATCACGTGGAAAGTCTCACAAACGTCACTTGATCAAATCAAAGACTCCAAAAATCCATGAATATGGAGATTCTTCATGTTTTCTTTCCAATATAATTTAAACAGCGAAGTCACTTCGTAAGTGATCTTTCAATCATTTGTCTTGCGACATTTTAGCATTAGGTTTTATGGATGTGATTTCCCCAACTAGATTTGTAAATCATCCATCTTATATGGAATACGGTAATTATTTGAACAACCTTTGTTCTCATAATACCTGATTCAAATAACAATTATTAAAACAAATCTTGAAGTCAAGCTTTGATGTCAACGAAAAATACAAACAATGGTTTATTTGTTTTTGATGAACATCATCACATATTCTCTTGCTAGTTACTTAGGCCATTATGGTTCATGAATTGCGTCGTTCCGTATGAAATTTCATACCAACCAATTCGGTATCCAATACGCAAGAACCACATTGTTTAACAAGCAAAGAATACAACCATAACATGTATATCATATATATACCTAAATTGGATATTTCCAATCTTTTCTTTTCTGCCAAATATATTTTATAGATTCTCTTTCAGCATTTCCTTTTCCTTTTAAAAGAATTTATCAACATCAACAGTGGCGCCATATACATGACACATAGTCCAAAGCGTGTATATTCAAATAATAATACCTTTGGACTTGCACTTTGAAGTAGATCACCATCATCAAAATGATCGGTATTCTTTCAAAATCCATTCTTTAGTAATATTTTAGTGTAGTAAACACTTTACATACATCTTCTATTCATCCTTATCATGATGAATTTCATGATCAAGCTACTGTAGCTTATAAAGGCGAACCGTGAGTATAACATTACTTTCCAAAACCCTTTTGGATGATTCGGATGTCTAGCATCTCCAACCTTTGCAAATTCTCATCCAATATGAGAACATATATTATACTCTATCATATTGCAACCAAAATATTTGTTTCAGATATCATTATATCTGCCACACATGATGGTTTCTGAAACAATTCTTTCGGCTCCTAGATAAACTTGATATTAAAACAATCAAGAATCATGGAGGCAAACATGATACTTAAGATACTAACACTGGAATTGTTACTCTTGATTTAATACCAACTATTAAATTTCACGGAGTAAATAGAGTTTGCTGAAAGTTTGCAATAGGACTTTAAACTTTAGATTGACACTCAACACAATACAATACCAGTTCGTAAAGCATATATCCAGAATTCTATAGTTCTATTTTCTCAATTACAACTATGCATAAGGTGGTGAACGAATGCCAATGACTACAACAAATTATGCAAATTCACTTTGATTTAATTTATGATAAATTGAGTTCTACTAATCCAAATTAGAAATAAACTCCCACTCAAAAATGACATCCCTCATGTCTTTTTGGTGATTACATGAACCAAATCCACTACACCAAGTCTGATCATCATGTGAGTCGGTGTAGTTTCAAAGGCGAGCATCAAATGGGAATCATATCTACTATATGACTCATGCTTAACCTTTCGGTCCGTGTTCCGAGGCCATGTCTGTACATGCTAGGCTCGCCAAGTAAGAACCTTAGTATTCGCGTGTGTAACTGTCTTACACCTGAAATATGCTCGTGGATCCAAAAACACCCGATCATCACGTGATGTCGTGGAGCGACGAGAACATAATCGGTGCATACTAAAGGAAGAACACATTCTTATCTTGATATTTAAATGAGGGATCATCTTATTATGCTAATAAAACGCCAAACAAGCAATATAAGATGCAATCAAAACATCACATGTTTATTAGTGAAATGATATGGTTCCCGCATATGATCTCCATCATGTGCACCGTGGTATGATCTCTATCATACCTTTATGTGTAAGGCCAAGGTCTATGGAACTTACACGCTATGTGTGTTGTAAGAGTATCATCTCATACTTCTACTTACAACATCACCATATCATAACACTAGCCCAGCAACAATCTAAACTAGACGCCTCTAATTTATCCATTGCAAGTTTTACGTGGCTTAGGGCTTTCGAAGATAGAACCGTTCTGACCTACGAACATGAACCACAACGAGGATAACCAATTTGTTGACAACTTTTTGCAAATTAGATATTGACTATAGTAGGAGAGACAGACACCCGCTAGCCACTTATGCAAAACTAGTTGCATGTCAAGCGTGGAACAGGTCTCATGTGCGAGGACATGTAAAGTTTGTCCAGGCCGCTTCATCCCACTATGCCACCAATATCCAAAGTACAACTAAGAAGCAATAAAATGATCATCGTCGCCCACATACTCATATGTGTACTACCCGTGCAAAGCATCTACGCATAGATCCGGCTCTGATACCACTGTAGGGTTCGCAGCATAGAAAACAAAAAAATTCCTATGATGGGAACAACTATGTACCAAGATCTATCTACTAGATACAAACAACGGGCGGATGTATATCCGTAGAGAACATACCCTTGAATACCGAAAAATCTTAACGAGTCCAAACTCGTGGTTGATGTAGACGATCTCTTGCCGATCTCAAGATCGAGAGGAAGTCCTAGCGCCGCAAAACAGCAGCGCATCCGTGCTCGCACACACGTTCGAGGCACCGAGCAACCTCCGCCTCCTCGCTCCAGCGATGCAGCGGAAGCACAACTCTTTCTTGCCGAATAGCCACCGAGAACATGTATCTCGCTAGTCCGAGACCATGGGGGATAAATTCTAGAGGGGGAGAGAGATCCTTCACGAGGAGGTGTGAGTGAGAGAGAGGGAGGGGGGCTCCTTTTATAGGGAGAGGGGGGCACCCAAGGGGACATGCGCCCAGCCATGGGGCTGCCCACACCTCTTCCACATTCATGTGGGTGGACACTCCACTCACTCAAATGCCTTTAAATTCCCTCCACTCAAAAACCCACTCAAATTCCCATTAAATTTCCACCAAATTTAATGCAAACTCTCATTAAATAAAACTCCTTTTATTTATTCAGAATTTTGTCAATTACTTTAATGACAAACATTCACATATAACCCCTTGCTAGTATTTCATTTCACATGCAGAAACACTTTCTGCAATTTCACCCGAAAACCCGTTTCGGTATCTAGTGAAATAAATTCCTGCGCTTGTTATTCTTTTCGGCATGAAACTTTTGCTCCAAATGGATGTCGGTGTCTCTTAAGTGTGTCACCCTACGGTTCGTGAATAATGCGGACATGATCGAGACCCCTCTCGGATCAATAATCAGAAGCGGGATCTGGAGACCCATACTGACTCCCACACATTCAACGATGACTTTCTTGTGATCGTCGGAACCTTTTACGCTAGTATCTTAATCCTTTTGTTTCGCGATATATTACATGTCCGAGATTCGATCATCGGTATCTCCATACCTAGTTTGATCTCGTTACTGACATGTACTCTTTTCTCATTCCCGTGATATAACATTCTAGTGATCAAATCACTTGCTTGCAAGCTAATCAATGTGATATCACCGAGAGGGCCCAGAGCATATCTATCCGTCATCGGGATGAACAAATTCCACTCTCGATCCATGGGCCTCAACATAACACTTTAGTAGTTCTGAATCCATCATAATCACCCTGTTACGGTGTGACGTTTGATGTTATCAAGAAACTCTTCCGGTGTTAGTGATTGACATGATCTCATGGTCTAAGGATTCGGATCACTTCGTAAGTTGTTATAGCAATATAAACTCAATGACTTTGATCGTAATGCTATACTTCGGATGAATGTTCATCACATCATTGCACTAATGTTGTGACCTCGTTATTAACAACATCCAATGTCCATGATCAGGAAACTTTGATCATCTTGTTAATTAATGAGCTAGTTTATAAGAGAGGCATAACTAGGAACTTTATTTTTGTTTATTAAACACACATGTATTAACGTTTCCGTATTAATACAATTATAGCATGTAAAATAAACATTTATCATAAACAAGGAATACGATAATAACCACTTTATTATTGCCTCTCGGGCATATTCCCTTCACATATCCCTCGTCACCAAATCGCGAAGTGATGAGATCCTCATTGTATGAGGGTCTAGAACTGGTAGATGACCTTGGAAGCCTTGCCCTTCTAGGTGCATCACTCTCAAATATGTCACCAAAGGTATGGTGGTCCATGACTTCCCTATTCTGAAATTTTAAACAACCATCAAACCAAGTGATTTCTAAGTTGATAAATGATGAGCAACTACTATAGGAACTTGCTAGAGGACTACACATGCATCAAAACAAAGTTTCTAAGCATAGAACAAGCATTCAAGATCAAACAACCTATCACCTATAGCAGCAAAATACTGAAGATACAATCTACCAATCACAAATCTAATTGGACAAGTGGAGGAGGCACATACCAAGGAGCAAACCCTCCAAAAATCAGCACTTGAGATGGGCTGAACAAGGAGATCAAAAATCGCGAGCAAGAACAACAAGAACTCGAGCTTGAGCAAGTTTTCCGGTGTTTTTCGTGAGAGATAAAGAAGGTGGCTTCGAGGAGGCAGCCTGGAGGGGCCCAAGTGGGCTAGATCCCCCCCACAGGCGCCGCCACCTAGTAGGCCACGCCTACCAGGGGTCTGGTGGCCTGGGGTTCCCCTGGGTCATCTCAGGTGCCACTCTACCCCTTTTTTGAGGAAAAATTTATTTTAAATTTTCTGGGATTTTTCGGGAAACTTTATTTTTGGCCAATTTTCAGGGTATGAAAATTGATTTTCTCACAGAAACAGTTTTTTCAGAAGAAGCAAAAGCAAACCAAAAGCCAAACTACAACAGCTCTAAGAAACTAAAACAAGCAAACAACTAGCAAAACTAAAGCTAAAGCACACTAGGAAGGAGAAAGGAAAAATAAAGCAAGTATAACCATAGTGGAAACATTATTTTGTTCATTAAAATCCTTTTGTTAACAAGGTTGATCAAGTCTTGTTACCAAAACAATATTATATGAAGCAAAACTTTGCATTCCACAAGGTTATTATGTTACCTCATACTTGATAGCAATGGTCCCAATCATAATAGTTTCAAAATTTTCTTGTGGAATGGGACAATATATTTCTCCAACCTTAATGCCTTCAATATTTTCAATGGAATTCAGGCAATAGCTCTTAACAACCTTCTTGGGGAAATAGACAGTGTGCTCTTTCTCATTAATATTGAATGTTACTTTTCCTTGATTGTAATTGATGACAGCACCTGCAGTATTAAGAAAAGGTCTCCCAAGAATAATAGACATATTATCATCTTCAGGCATTTCAAGCACAACAAAATCAGTTAAGACCATGCAATTATGAGCAAATTGAACAAGAACATCCTCACATATACCAACAGGAATAGTAGTTGACTTATCAACCATTTGCAAAGAAATATCAGTTGGTATCAACGTTTCTAGCTGGAGTATCTTATAGAGAGAAAAAGGCATAACACTAACTCCATCTCCCAAATCACATAAAGCAGTTCTAACATAATTATTCTTAATGGAGCAAGGAATGGTTGGTATACCTGGATCACCAAGTTTCTTTGGAAGCTTACCATTGAAGGAATAATTAGCAAGTAGAGTAGAAATCTCCTCATTAGGAATCTTCCTTTTATTAGAGACAATATCCTTCATATACTTTGAATAAGGAGGAAACTTAATAGCATCAGTCAAAGGAATTTGCAAAAATAAAGGTTTCATCCACTCACAAAACTTGTTGTAGTGTTCTTCCTCCTTTGACTTGTGTTTCTTACCTGGAAAAGGCATAGGTTTCTGCACCCAAGGTTCTCTCTCTTTACCATGTTTATTAGCAATAAAATCTTCCTTTATGTACCTAGTGTTCTTAGTGTGCTTCTCAGGCTCTTCCTTAGCTTCCTCTTTATCATGAGACTCATTTTTATCATTACCACTCTTAGTTTCAGCATCAGAGACAGATATACTATTAGGATCTACAGCAGGTTCAAGTGGTTCCTCAACTACTTTATGTTTCTGTTTCTTTCTCTTACGAGGACTGCCACTATCCTCACCTTGTTGGGAATCCTGCTCTATTATTTTAGGGTGTCCTTCAGGATATAAAGGATCTTGAGTATCCATACCACTCCTAGTTCTAATTCCATAAGCATGTTTATCTTCTGAAGAATTAACTAGCATATCCTTTTGCACTTTAGCAAGTTGATCAAGTTGGGTTTGAACCATTTGAAAGTGTTTACAAAGCATTTTAATATCATTATAAGTTCTTTCCACAATATCTTTCAACTCATGGATAGCTCTAGAGTTTTCCAATAAATGATCCTGAACTTGTTTATTAAAATGACCTTGTTTAATAATAAAAATGTCAAGTTCCTCTAAGCATTGATCAGGAGGCTTACCATAATGAATATCACCTTCATCAAAGTGTTGGAGAGAGTGTACCTCAATAGTAGATGAGTGGGGAATTGGCTTACATAATTCTTCTATAGGAGGTAGATTATTCACATCTTCAGCTCTAATACCTTTCTCCTTTAGACACTTCTTAGCTTCCTTCATCACTTCATCATTTAATGAAATAACTCCCATCTTCTTTGTTGTTGGTGCTAGAATTGGTTCAGGAACAACTAGTTCAGGAGTAATAGTCTTAGGTGCATTCAGCTCAGTTGTAGTCCAATCATCATAATTCTTGCTTATCTTGGTCATTAATTCTTCAGCATCTGTAGGAGTTATTTTCCTGAAAACACAATCAGCAAAGCTATCTAGGTAGGTCCTAAAATCATCAGTTAGTCTATTATAATAAATATCAAGAAGCTCATTTTTAGGCAATGGACATCCAGGATGTGCATGAATCAAGGCACAGAACCTTGTCCATGACTCAGACAATTTCTCTCACTACTAGGAAAAGGGTTGTTCGTGGCGCACCTAAAAAGCCCATCCGTGGCGCACTAGTGGTGCGCCACTAAGTGTACGCTGTGGCTAAAAATTGCCCGTAGCACACTACCCTGGTGCGCTACGGTTATATGGGGATAGGCGTAGCGCACTACCAGGTGCGCCACGGGTAGGGGTACAGGTGCGCCACAGATGTTTTTTTCAAAAAACAAAAAAAATTCAAAAAACACCCTCGTTTTGAATTGCAAAAGCAATCGTGCCCGCATCGCCGCCGTCGTGTCGCTTCGCTGAAGCATGGTGGCCGTGGCCACGACCTACCACCACAGGGAGGTGCGGGAGGCCATGGCCATGCTACTCCTCGCCGGCATCGAGGAAGAGAGGGAGAAGGAGGTGTGGCTGGTGAAGGGAGGAGGTCGCCGCAAGGAGAAGGAGGTCGTCGGCGCTCGTCATCGCTCGTCGTGACTGGAAGGAGGAGGAGGCCGCAAGGAGAAGGAGGTCGTCGCCGTCGTGATTGCAAGGAGGAGGAGAAGGTCGCCAACGTCACTGCAAGGAGAGGAGGATGTCGGAATAAGGAGGAGGAGAAGGTCACCGTCACCATCGTCAGTGCAAGGGAAGGAGGAGAAGGAAAAGGAGGAGGAGAAGAGAGAAGGAAAAGGAGGAGGAGAGGAGAGAAGGAAAAGGAGGAGGGAGGAGAATGAAAAGGAGGAGAGAGAGGGAATAGGGGTAGGTGGGCGGGGTGGGGATTCAAATTTTGAATCCCGCCCAACTTACTCGTAGCGCACTAGGTGGTGGTGCGCTATGGGTAAGTTGTCCTCTATATTTTTTTCTGTAGGAAAAAACGGTTTTTTCGAATTCTGAAAATCTAAAAAATCTCTAAACGACCGGAGGTCGTTGCGAGCGGATGCGAAATCTCGTTCTCGTCATTTTGGTATATTATACGATTTTTTTCGATATCGTATGCAAAAGTTACGGCCATTTTACCGTGGCATGACTTTTTTTTGCAGATAAAGTCGAAATTATTGTTTGTTAATTTTACTACAAACTATACCACATTACCTACCTAAATATGAAAGGATTATATTTTTGGAAGTGTTTATCATTTTATTTTATACCTAAAAAGGCGATCCACGGGGGGGGTGGAGTTGGTGCAGGCCACTTAGGCGTAGGGCACTAGGGCGCGCTACGGCTAAGTGACACATCCGTAGCGCACCTTGACCTAGTGCGCTACGGGTATGTGTATTGCGGCCACCTGTGCCTTGGCCCACACATAGCCGTGACGCACCATCCCCATGTGCGCCACGCTTATGGCAGTTAGCCATAGGGCACCTATGGGCAGTGCGCCATGCCTATTTTACCCGTGGGGCACCACTAGCAAGTGCCCCACAGAAGTGTGGATTACCTATAGCTGTTTTCCTAGTAGTATCTTCTTCTCCCTGTTTAAAATCAAAAAGTCTCTGCAAAGCAACATGTCTAGCACTGGGAGGAAAATATTTCTGGAAGAAAGAAGCAATCAAGCAATCAGGGCTATCAATGGAACCAGTAGGCAATCTATTAAACCAAGCACTAGCTTCTCCTTTTAGTGAAAATGGGAAGATCTTAGTAACAAAGTACTTGCGCATTTTTAAATCATCAGAGAACAAAGCACTCGTAGTAGAAAGCTCATTCATATGAGCCACAACACTCTCATTTTCAGTCCCACAAAAAGGTTCTTTCTCAACAATATCTAAATAAGATAAATCAAGAGAGAAATAATAATCTTCATCTTTAATATCTATGGGAGAAGTGGCAAACTTAGGAGCAGAGGACATCTTAGGCCTAATAGTACATCTAGCAAGGATACTCTTAATAGCACTAGTACCATGTGTGTTTCGACACTCTTAAACAAAATCATCAGTGAACTCAATGTAACCATCAATAATATCATAACTCTCACTAGCCGCAGGTGAGCTAAAAGGTGTAATAGTGTCTTCACTAGGAGTTTCGGTATTTCCTAGACTAGCCATAGTAGCATCTATAAAAGGACCTAATGAACCACTCGCATCAAGCACAGTAGAAGTAACATCATGAGCATCAAAAGCATTTTCAGACTCAGAAGTAGTAGCAGTGTGTGTAGCATGTGTATGTGGTGGTGGTGTGACAAGCTTACTTATAACAGACGGTGAATCAAGAGCAGCAGAGGTGTTTAGGAATGTACCTCTTCTTGTAGTGGATGGTAAAATAGGGAACTTTCCATCACGAGACTTCCCCATGATGAAAGGAGTAGCAGTGAACAATAGTAGATCCAAGTGAACTTACAAATAAAACTATGCTCCCCGGCAACGGTGCTAGAAAATAGTCTTGATGACCCACAAGTATAGGGGATTTCAACAGTATTCACAGGTAGTATTACCCAATTTATTGATTCGACACAAGGGGAGCCAAAGAATACTTGCAAGCCTTAACAACTGAGTTGTCAGTTCAGCTGCACCTGGAAATAGTTCTTGCTCACAGAAGTTTATCAGTAGCAACAGCAAAGCAACACGCAACAACAACAGTGAAACAGGAGCAATAGTAATAGTAACGGTAACAGTAGGATTCGAGTGCGGTAGGCATAGGGATGCATGGGCGGGCGTTGCATGGATGAGTCTAAACATGTAACTTCAAGACCTAGGGCATTGCAGATAAATAATAACAAGGATCCAAGTACTAAACAATCCTAGGAATGTGCTCCAAATATAGTCATATGTGCTCGCAATGAGAACTTGCACAACATCTTTTGTCCAGCCAGCCCGTGGCAGCGGGGCCTCTAGGGAACTACTGGCAATTAAGGTGCTCCTTTTAATAGAGCACCGAAGCAAAGCATTAACACTCCGTGAACACATGTACCACAGCCATCCCCTCCGGTTGTCCCAATTATTGTCACTTTGGGGCCTTTGGATCCGGACAATGATATGTGTACACCACTTGCAGATAAGATCACAAACAATACTATCATAATGATTCAATAATAAGTTCAGATCTGAGATCATGGCACTCGGGCCCTAGTGACAAGCATTAAGCACAACAAGTTGCAACAAAGTCAAATAGCACTAATAGAGATACTAGGCACTATGCCCTAATAGATCTTATTCGATTACATGATAGAACTCATCCAATCCCTACCATCCCCAATCCTACAGCGGGGGATTAATCACTCATGGATGAGGGAAACATCGGTGGTTGATGGAGATGCATTGATGATGACGATGGCGATGATCCTATCCAAATTCCCCGTCCCGGCAGGGTGCCAGAACGGAGTTTCTGGATCCGAATCTTGGTTTCTGGTGGCAGAGGTGGAGCGGAACTCTTTCTGGAAAACTCTCGAACCCCCCTCGGTTTTTAGGTCAGAAGGCAACTTATATGTTCGGAGGAAGGCCGAGGAGCTACCTGGGGTGGCAGCACCCCCTCCAGGTGCGGGGTCAGGTGGGACCGTGCCTGGGGTGGGTCTGGCCCCCAGGCCTCCTCTCTGTCTCCCCTTCTGGCTCCGTGGATCTTCTGGTGAAAAATAGTTTTTGGCATATTTTCCGGGAATTTTCCTGATAGTTCATTTTCTGCACAAAAACAAGACACCAAGGTAATTCTGCTAAAAACAACGTCAGTCTGTGTTAGTTGTATCCAAATCACACAAGTATAGAGGAAAAACAATAGAAAAGTGTTCGAGAAAGTAGATACGTTTTGGACATATCAAGTACCCTGAAAGCCAAACCCTGAAGTGACCTCTGAGAAGGTCTTCCAATCCACGAGGCTGTCCTGCTGGGCATTCCATGCCCCAAATGAGAGAGTGTGGTCAGACTTTGTAGATGGTTGAGCTCCATGCTCATCTGTGTACTCTCCCTCTCTATCCTCTTCCTCCTCCTCACCCCGAGCCTTGATCTCCTTGAGGAGTTTCTCAATCATGTGGCTGCTCTTGTAAGAGGCATGTTGTTCCTTGCGGATGTCAGCATTCATGTAGCAGAGAGTTTTCTCCCAAAATGAGGCCTTCTTGACCTTTTCTTGGACATAGTCATGGGATACTTGTGGCATAGGAGCATTGGAGGCATTCTTCCTCCTAGAGCCTCTTGGAGGAGTGGGAATGCGCTCAGTCTCAGAAATATCATCCTCATCATTTGCATATGACCGCCTAGGAGCTGGCCCCATATGCCCTTTCTTTTGGAGAAACACAAGGGCATGCTCCACAAGGTTAGGAGGCTTGGAAAGCGGTGAACCATGTGCCTGTGTGTTGATGAGTCTCATCACGAGTGGTGCATATGGGGGAGACCTTTTGTAGAGAATGGCATGATACATTTCTTCAAATGAAGTCCATGATGTCTATACCATATCCTTCAACATCGGGACCATCACAGTATACCTTGTGAGCATGGTGAAATAAGTTGACCAGGACACACCTAATGGCATCATCATTACCAGCATTATGGGAAATGGTTTGGCGAAAGATCCTCAACAGCAGCTTGTAGAGGGGCTTGAGACCCTTGGACTCACCAACGATCCCCTTGATGCCATAAAGTGGTGCCAACTTGTTCTTGTTCTCCCCAAGTGTCACATCATGCATACGTTGCCCAACATGAACAACAACACCCTAGAAGGTCTCCTGAATGACATTGGAAAAATCAAAGAAGTTTGTAGTGCAGCGGAAATTGCTTGTCATCCAAGTCATGGTCCTAGCCTGATCAGACCCAAACACCACAGTGGCATAGAATTACTGCACAAGTGGGACACTGTAGTCCTCACGGAGCTCCATGAGCCCATGCAGCCCAAAGCTTCTCAGTAATCCACATTGCATCAGCAAAGTATGAGTTGGCACACATATACCCGAGATCCATATACTTTCGAGGACAAACTGGGGACTTGGTGAGCTTGCGGTAAATATCTTGCATGAATACTTGTTGCTCCTTCCTCCAATAACATGGATCCTCGCTGGTCCTAGGCATGTCATAGAACTGCATTTTGCGCAGCTCTCGGTATTCCTTCTTGGAAATACGTGCCAAGGACTGCAGATTGTCATACTACTTGCCCTTTTTTCCTGACTTTCTTCCTCAATGTGCTCATGCTCCCTTCGCATATATTCAGCATCTCTGGCCTGTTTCCTCCAGTTAGACGGGGGAACTACATACCGTCCAGCATCCTTATCAAATAGGGGGTCAGATCTTCTTGACTTAGCCTTGTTGTGAGGTGGACGACGAGAACTAGAGCCACCTGTGAATATAGACGAAGGGGTATAGCATGGAGGTAAGCATATATGTCCTGGAGATAAAACTAGACCCTCAAAACATTGCAGGATATGTTAGATATAATCCACACCGGAGTCTCTAGTGTGCAACCACACAATTTCCAGTCTGGACCCGGAATCTCCGGCCTGAAGGTCTGGAAACTCCGGTCTAGACCGGAATCTCCGGCCTGAAGGACCGGAATCTCTGGTCTAGAGACACGGGTTGCACATGGAGGCTGCGGGTGGTACTACATCTAACAGATCAGGCACGGATTCAAGACTAATGTGATAGTGTGCATGCATACAAGTGTTTCCAGTGGGCAAAATCAGTACAAACTCCAAAATATATGAAGGGGATGAACCCTAAGTTCATGAGGAGAGAATAGGTACCAGATCTATCCATTAGAGTGATTCCTGAAGGGAATATGCCTGAGAGGCAATAATAAGGTGGTTATTATGTTATTCCTTGTTTATGATAAATTTTTATTTCTCATGCTATAATTGTATTAATCGGAAACGTTAATACATGTGTGTTTAATAAACAAATAAAGAGTTCCTAGTTATGCCTCTCATATAAACTAGTTCGTTGATTAACAAGATGATCAAGTTTTCCTGATCATGGACATTGGATGTTGTTAATAACAAGGTCACAACATTGATGGAATGATGTGATGAACATTCATCTGAAGTATAGTAATACGATAAAAGTCATTATGTTTAAATTACTATAACATCATTACAAGTAACTTTAGTCCTTATACCATGAGATCATATCAATCACTAACACATGAAGAGTAGCTTGATAACATCAAATGTCACACCATAACAGGGTGACTATAAAGGTGGTTTTAGATACTCCGATAATGTTATGTAGAGGCTCATGGATCAAGAGTGGGATTTTTCCATCCAAATGACAAAGAGATATACTATGGGCCCTCTCGGTTATATCACATTGATATAACTTGCAAGCAAGTGATGGGGATCACTAGAATGTTATATCATGGGAACGAGAAAAGAGTACATGTCGGTAACAAGATCAAACTAGGTATGGGGATACCTATGATCGAATCTCAGACATGTAAAACATCGCGATACAAAAGGATTTAGTTACAATGTAAAAGGTTCACATGATCACAAGAAGTCATCGTTGAATATGCGGGAGTCAGTACGGATCTCTAGGTCCCGCTGCTGATTATTGATCGGAGAGGGGTGTCAATCATGTTTGCATTATTCACGAACCATAGGGTGACACACTTAAGGGATACTGACACCATTTGGAGCAAATAAGATGCTAGAGAAAGAATATCAAATCGCTGGAATTATTTCAATGGAAACCGGAATTGTTTCGAGTGAAATTGCTGAAACTAGTTCTGCATGTGAAATTGAAATGTTGCAAGGGGTTTTATGTGAATGTTTGTTAATTAATGTAATTAACAAAATTCTAAATAAATAAATAAATAAAAGAGTTTTATTAAATGAGAGATTGCATTAAATTTGGTGGAAATTTAATAGATTTTGAGTGGAGAAAATGGATGGCCATTTGTGTGAGTGGGAGCTCACTCACATGAATGAGGGAGAGGTGGAGGCACCCACCTTGGCCGCCGGTAATGGATTGTGGGATGCCCCCTCTCCTATAAAAGGAGCCCCTCCTCTCAATTCTCACTCACACCCCCTCATGAAGGCTCTCTCTCTCCCTCTAGAATTTCCACATGGTCTCAGATCAGCGAGATACATGTTCCTGGTGGCTTTTTCTGGAGAAAGTATTTGCTGCTTCCGCTGCTTTGCTAGAGTGAGGGCACGGAGGTGTGTGCGATCATGGATGCTCCGCTAAGTTGCGGGGCTGTCGGACTTCTACACGATCTTGAGATCGGCAAGAGATCGACTACATCACCAACGAGTCCATACTCTTAAAGCTTTATCGGTCTTCAAGGGTATATATTTGGATGTATAGTTCCCATCGTAGGATTTTGTTTTGTTTTGTATGCTGCGAACCCAACAATGGTATTAGAGCTGGATCTATACGTAGATGCTTTGAACGGGTAGTACACATATGGTTATGTGAGCGCTGATGGTCATGTTATTGCTTCTTATGTGTATTTTGGATATTGGTGGCATAGTGGGATGAAGCTGTCCGGACAAACTTTACATGTCCTCGCACATGAGACCTGTTCCACGCTTGACATGCAACTAGTTTTGCATAAGTGGCTAGCGGGTGTCTGTCTCTCCTACTATAGTCAATATCTAATTTGCAACGAGTTGTCAACAATTTGGTTGTCCTCGTTGTGGTTCATGTTCGTAGGTAAGAAAAGGTTCTATCTTCGAAAGCCCCCAGCCACATAAAACATGCAAATGATAAATTAGAGGTGTCTAGTTTTTGGTTTTGCCGGGCAAGTACTATGATATGCTAGAATTATAATTTGTAGTATGGTTGGATACTATTGGAAATTATAATATGCCAAAGTGTAAGTTCCATAGACCTTGGACTTACACATATAGGAATGATAAATATCAGACCACGATCACTAGATAGTGATCAAGTGCAAGAACCATATCATATCACTTTTAGCATATGATGTTTGTTTGCATCTTATATTGCTTGTTTGGCGCTTTAATAACATTATAAGATGATCCCTTATTTAAATATCAAGATAAAAAATGTGTTCTTCCTTTAGTATGCACCATTTAAAAAGTTCGTCGTTTTGAGACACCACATGATGATCGGGTGTGATAGACTCAACGTTCGCATACAACGGGTGTAAGACAGTTTTAAACACGCGAATGCTAAGGTTCTTACTTGGTGAGCCTAGCATGTACATACATGACCTCGGAACACGAATCGAAAGGTAGAGCATGAGTCATATGGTTGATATGATGCCCATATTGATGCGCGCCTTTGAAGTTGCATCGACTCACGCGATGATCAGACTTGGTATAGTGGATTTGGTTCATGCAATCACCAAAACAACTAGAGGGGTGTTGGTTTTGAGTGGGAGTTCATTTCTAATTTGGATTAGTCGAACTCAATTTATCATAAATTAAATCAAAGTGAATTTATATAATTTTTTGTAGTCATTGGCATCCGTTCACTACCTTGTACTTAGTTATAATTCAGATAATAGAACTATAGAATTCCGGATATTTACTTTACGAACTAGTATCGTATTGTTTTTTGTGTCAATCTAAAGTTCAAAAGTCCTATTGCAAACTTTCAGCAAACTCCGTTTACTCCATGAAGTTCAATAATCAGTATTAAATCAAGAGTAACAATTCCAGTGTTAGTATCTAAAGTATCATGTTTGCCTCCATGATTCTTGATATTCAAAAGATTGTTTTAATATCAAGATTATCTAGGAGCTGAAAGGATTGTTTCATAAACCATCATGTGTGGAAGATATTATGATATCTGAAACAATGTTTTGGTTGCAATATGATAGAGTATAATTTAGCAAAATATATGTTCTCATATTGGATGAGAATTTGTGAAGGATGGAGACGCTAGATGTCCTAATCCTCCAAAAAGGGTTTTGGAAAGTAACATTATACTCACGATTCGCCTTTATAAGCTATATCAGATTGACCATGAAACTTGTCATGATAAGGATGAATAGAAGATGTAGGTAAAAATGTTTACTACATTAAAAGATTACTAAAGAATGTTTTTGAAAGAACGCCAAATATTTGATGATGGTGATCTACTTCAAAGTGCAAGTCCAAAGGTATTAGTATTTTACTATACACACTTTGGAATATGTGTCATGTATATGGTGCCGCTATTAATGTTGATAGATTCTTTTAAAAGGGAAAGGGAGTGCTAAAATAGAATCTCAGAAATATTTGGCAGAAAAAGAAAAAACTGGAAATGTCCAACTTAGGTATATAGATGATATACATGTTATGGCTATATTATTTGCTTGTTAAACAATGTGGTTCTTTGGTACTGGATACCGAATTTGTTGTTGTGAAGTGTCATACAGAACAACACAAATTCATGAACTGCAATGGCCTAAGTAACTATCAAGAGAATATGTGATGATGTTCATCGAAAACAAACAAAGTGTTGTTGTATTTATCGTTAACATCAAAAGATTGCCTTCAAGATTTGTCTTAATAATTGTTATTTTGTTCAGGTATTATGAAAAAAAAAAGGTTTTTCAAATAATTACCGCATTCCATAAAAGATGGATGATTTACAAATCTAGTTGGAGAAATCACGCCCATAAAACTAAATGCTAAAAATGTCGTAAGGCAAATGATTGAAAAATCACTTACAAAGCGACATCACTGTTTAAATTGGAAATAAAAACATGTAGAAACTCCATGTTGATGTAATTTTGGAGTCTTTTGATTTTGATCAAACGACACTTGTGAGACTTTCCTAGAGTGTAGAGGCCTGAACCCAAAAGGTACAAGTCCCTGTGTTTACAGTGCTAGTCCCTGGATCGAATAGCTAGAACCCATAGTTTAAGATGTAATATCCAGAAACAAAGGTCATATTAGAACTCATAACCATAAATAAAATAATTCATTACAACTTACATAACTCATATGGCTATCTTATTATAAAGCAGCAGATATAACTATAAAGCATGGAGTCCTTCATCGTCATATGCCACGAGCAAACATGTTGGTTGTAGACTTGTAATCCCTACTCAACAAACTTCACTAACATCAAACAAACCTGTAACATGATAAGTTACAGCCACAAGGGTCAATACATTTGAATTGTATTGGCAAGTGATATCATATTGATATGGCGAATCTAACATATACATGAATATATGGCTAAGTGGAGTTTTGGCTGGCCTTTGCATAAAATAAGTTTTCCCTATCCTTTGAAAAATAGTTTTTCTCTTTTTCAAAACACTTCAACAATCAATGGCACACTGGATACACACCAGGTGCTACCCTTGTTCACCCAACAAGTTTTAACTTAGAGAAATTGGGATGAGGAGATTCTTGATCATTTCAATGTCTTTGATGCTCAAAATGTCCATTACCGGGGACACGGCTAAGTACTTAAGTTTTACCCTCTCGAGAGGTGGTGCACTTTCCCCACAAGACTCCACATGCATCGAGACGAGACTTTTCAGAAGCAATCCCTCAGACCACCATGTACGTGTTCCATCCTATCATCACTACCATCTTCTGTCCATCTGGCTGAGTTCTTGCAACCTAGTTGGTCAAGGTAGAGCCCATATGCCATGTGGTTGCACTGGAAGCTTCTCAACACTAAACATCTCAAATCTCTTTGTTCCTGGGAGGCCATCCACAAGTGAGATACACCAGGGTAAACCATAGAAATGGGCCCTGAGTAACCACTCAACACAAACCATACTTCCCATTACACCCAGGTGTTTCATTAACAAGTTGTTTTCTTAGTCAAAAACACATAGGCATAACCTTTCCATAATATCATAGCATGAATTCCCACCCTTGAATTCTAATAGCTAGGCTAAGCATACTAGCATAACATGTCTCTTATATTAGGAGGATTTCTACCAAGATATATTCTATAGGATCTACCATAGCATAGCATAGAATTTATACAAAATGGTCCTATCATGCATACTACAAAAATATCACTAATGCAATATTGAAAAGATAGGACTTTTGATGACCAAAGTATCACTTGCCTTTTTAGTAGAAAATCTAGGTACTCTCCTTGATCTTGAAATTGTCACACTCCTCAAAGTTCACTACATCACAATTAAGCAAAGCACACATTCAAAACTAGCACACCAAAATAACAAATCAAAACAAGAAAAACAAAGAAATGCATGCAAGCATGCAAAAGGTTATTTTATTGAAAAATTGGTTTCTAACAATATTCTAAACATTTCAAAACACATACTGGTCTTTTATAAAAGTGGAATTTTCATTTGAAACCAAGTTAGTGAAAATAAATCATTTAAATCTTTTTTCTTTGGTTATAAAAGCTTTTATTCAAAGGAATAATTTCTAGTGTCAACAAAATATATTTGTAACTTCAAGTATTAGTGTTTATGGTCAGAGGGTTTAAAACAAAACCATTTGCAAAAGGATTTACTCAAAAATAATTTTTAGAACAATTTTTATAGCCAAAATGGTCCTAAACAGGTCTCTGCATAAAACTCTAATTTTTCAGAAGCAAATGACCAAAGTAAGGCCATAGGTTCATAGTACACATTTTTTCTGAATCCATAGATACCTAATTTGTAATTTTTGGATTTACAGAACAAAAGTTATGAATTTTACAAGTTTAAACATCTAATAGAACAAATCTGGATTTTAATTCTAAATCACAGACACGTGGTGTGTTCTGATTGGCCTATACCATTTCGGTTGGATCGAGCGATGCGGGCCGTTAGATCTAAGTGAAATGCGTGGCTCATATGGATTGATACCCCTTCGCTTAAGTGATCTATCATAACCTTTAGATCTAGATCCTACGGATCAGAGTGCTCTGACCAGAGATGGGCGACGCTACTGGCGACGCCTCTGGTGGCGGTGCATCGGTGATCTAGGGGGGTAGGGGAGGGTGCTAGGGTTTACCGTGGTCGCGGGGATGAGAGTATTCTCAAGGTGGTCGCGGACGAGGGCAGGGCGCACGGGTGCGTTGGTGATTCCTCGCCGGAGTTGCGGCCACCGTCGGGAGCGCTCAGATGTTGATAGAGGCGAGCCTACAGGCCACGAGCTAGTGAACGGTAAGGGTCGGAAGAAGCACAAGATGATGGCGAGTATGGCAGCAAGAATTAGAGGACAAGGCACGCACAAAGTTCACCTGATTTCGTCGCTAGAGTTTGCACGCTCTGTCGGTGGTTGCTTAGGTTAACGGGGGCGAGCCTACAGAGTGTCCACGGACGAACAAGGAGTATCAGGAGAAGCGCGAGGTGATGGTGATCAAGGTCATATGAACTAGAGAGCAAGGGAAGGTTCGTGCTCACCGAATTTCTCGCTGGAGACTGTCGGGAACCGCGGTGGTGCGAGCTCGAATACGGGCAGCCTAGGGGTTCTCAGGGCGTGGGGCTTGAGGGGAAACTGAGAGGAGGGAGAGGTGGTTAAGAAGGCAGGGTCGGGTCAGAGAATCACGCGCGCAGTTAAGCGTATTAACTCGATTGAATTCGAGCAGAAACGGCGAGGACGAAGGCGTTGATACGTCGGAAACGTATCTATAATTTTTGATGCTCCATGCTTGTTAACTATCTACTTTGCTTTGCTTTGTCCACACTTTGAGGTGTTTTTATATGTTTTCTGGTACTAACCTATTAACAAGTTGCCACAGTGCCAGTTGACTGTTTTCTTCTGTTTTTGGTTCCAGGAAGGCAGAAAATCAATATTCTCGGAATTGGACGGGACAAAAGCCAAAGTCAATATTTTACCGTGGGCAACACGAAGCCAGAATACGAGACGGAGGAGGCTCACCAGGGGGGCACACCCCCTGGCCGCATGGGTGGGCCCACCCCGCGCCTGGGGGGTGCAGCCGTCCTGCTGGCCCCCTGCCTCGCCTCTTCGCCTATAAAGTCCCCCGATGCCAAAACCCTAAGCACCCGATCAATATTCCACGAAACCGTCTGTAGATGCCGCCACCATCGTCCCTAGATCAAGGGGATCTGAAACTCTTCCCGGCACCCTGTCGGAGGGGAGATCATCCCGGAGGCCTTCTTCTTCATCATGCCAGCCTCCGGTATGAAGCGTGAGTAGTTCCACCTTGGACTACGGGTCCATGTAGTAGCTAGATGGTTGTATCTCCTCCTTTTTGCTACCATGTTTAGATCTTGTGAGATCCGTTCATGATCAAGATCTCATATATTTGTAATCATGCATGTTGTGTTTGCGGGGATCCGATGGATATTGAGATTACTATGTCAGATTGATTAATGGTTTTATCTATTTGATACTATCATGTCTGTGTTGTTTGTGATCATGCATGTTCTCCATTGTTAGTATCTATCTTGGCCAAGTAGTTTCTAGTGACTCCAAGAGGGGGTATTTATGCTCGATAGTGGGTTCATGCCTCTAGTTTCCAAGGGAAGTGACAGGAATCTCTTCGGTTGTAGATATGTTGTTGCTACTAGGGAGAAAACAACGGTCTCTTGTTCATGGAACAAGTGTATTGTTTACCTTACACACTTTGCTTAAAGCAGTTGTCTGTTGCTTGCAACTTAATACTGGAGGGGGTTCGAATGATAACCTGAAGGTGGACTTCTAGTCATAGATGCAGTTGGATGGCGGTCTATCTATATTGTTGTATTGCCCAATCGAATCTCATAGGATATTTGTGTCTGGTATTGCATTGTTTGCCTTGCCCAGTCCTGTCAATTGCCCTACTGTAATTTGTTTACCCAGCATGCCATGTTTGTTTATCTAAGGAGAACACATCTAGTGAACTATGGACCCCAGTCCAATCTTTACCATTGATACATCTTTCACTGTTACTGTTTACTTGCTGCAAACCATCATCACCTTCCACACCATACAGTTAATCCTTTGTTATAGCAGCCAGTGAGATTGACAACCTTATTGTTCGTTGGGGCAAAGTCTTGAGTTTGTGTTGTGCAGGTTTCCACGTTGCTTGCAACACCTTTGATACGTTTCCTTCCTCCTACTGGTTCGATAACCTTGGTTTCTTACTGAGGGAATACTTGTTGTTGTGCTGCTTCACACCTTGCTCTTGGGGTTTCCCGACGAAGTGCTCCACATCAACACAACACCATGAAGTTTTCGGCCGCCATTCCCGGGGAGGCTAAGGACGTCTTCACAAGGGGAGTCCTCCTCAACCTCTCTCTTTACTTTGTTTTTAGTTTGCTTAGTTTCTTTTGCTTGGTTTTGTTTGCCTCTTTTTATCAAAAACTCCAAAAAAATAGTCTAGTTTGGTTTGCTTTCTCTTATCAAAAACACAGAAAAAATAGTTCCTACTCTAGTTGCCACCTTGCTCTAGCTCACCATGTTGTTCCCCAAGTTCGCCCTAAAGGACCTTTCGATAGGTAGTGGCTCTATAATTGGGAAAGAAAATATTGAAGAATTCTTCAATCATGTTAGCAAACATGAGGATATTGAGGATAGATCTATAGCAGAACTTGCTCCTAATTATGAAATTGCTGCAGCTTCTTTAGTTCATATGTTGGAGTCTAGGTTTGTTATCCTTAACCCCATGATGCAAATTTTGTTCCTAAAACTAAAAGAAGAAAAGAATGCTAAAAAGAGAGAATTTATTCTTGAAACTTTGCTCAAAGAGTTCCATGATGTTGCTAAGGAAGCCAAAAAGGTCTTTAAGCATTTTGATATGCTAAGCTCATGTGTAGATGTTGTGGGTACTTCTAATAAAACTAAGCCTAGAGAGGAATTTAAGATACCCATACCCTTTAAGCTTGTTGGGATGCATGAGGCCTTTGAAAAGAATTTTGATTGGATTGTTCCTGAAAATCCTTTTGATGAAAGTAGTAAACCAAAGAGAGATGAGAAGGGATCCTCCAAAACTCATTTGGATGAGATACCTTTCATAGTTGAAGATTTTGCAAGTATTTATGTTAATGCTTCCTCATTTGAAAATACTTGATTTCTTGCTTCTTGTGCCTAACTTAAAGATGTTAAAGAAAAGTACTTGTTGGGAGATAACCCAAGAGTTTACTTGAGTCTTGGAAGTTATTACTTCACTAATGAACTCTCCTTATCGTTTTTGTTTGCTTTTTGTGCCAAGAATGACCTCTAATGAGAGGGAAGTAAGATTTGGGGAGTTGTTGTCCCGAAACAGATTTATGTCCTCCACCATAAAAATTCGTGAGGAGTCTCTGTAAGTCGGATTGAGATGAAAATTTACGACTAATTCCCCCAGTATGTTAGATAACTTTAGTTAGTTCAACACTTTCTGATTTGAGCAACAGAAGATTTTCAAAAAAAATCGGTTTTTACCTGCTGGTCTGTTTTTTGACAGATTTCTGCCATTATTTGCATTTGCTTCTTGTTGATTCCTTTTTGAGTTCTCTTTTGGGGAATTGAGCTTTTTGAGGGAGTTGCTACAGTAGCTTGTGTTTTTAGTGAAAAGTTTTGCTGTTCTAAAGCTAAACCCAAAGGTCTATTATCTTTTGAATACACTAATGTTGCTAATGAAGATTATGTGAAGTTTTGTATGAAGGAAAAATTTAAGGTGTAGATAGAGAATGATGTAATGAGATGAATAATGGATAAAAGCTCAAGCTTGGGGATGCCACCCTGGTGTCACCCTAATAAATATCCAAGAGGTACAAGCATCAAAGCTTGGGGATGTCCAAGGCATCCCCTTCTTCATCAATAAAAAGCCCAGGTCTTTCTAGACACTTCGTTTTTATTGTTTCATGCACTGTTGTGTTGTTCTTGGAGCGTCTTAGTTTTTGTTTGGTTTTCTTAGTTTGTTTAGTTTGCTTGAATAAAGTAGTTTGGACCCCCATTCTCGCTGTGTTGTTTCAAATAAGTCGATTGGTGTTGGAAAGGAGTAGAAAGTTCTTGCTTGAGAAGTGTAAGAGGAGCTTGCATTGACTGTGACTTAGACTTTAGCATGATACGCTAGGTGTTGTTTTGACCTTATGCCTAATGATAATTGCTGTAGCATGTCTTGTTCCAAACAATTGGGATTGCTTAGTGTGCCTTGAAAGAATCATGCGTTGTTTTAGCATACAAAAGCATAGTATTGTGGTATTCTCCTTTAATGTTTTGTTTGGGTTGACTTGGCACATGCTCACACCATGTTATGACTATGAACAAGTCACCATAGCCTTTATGATCATTTAGTCCTTGACTTGTAGTACCACTCTATGCTTTGATTAGTAATGTTTTGTCGCTCTGCATGATTATGGCCATTATTGCTCTCTTAGTTGGTTGCTCCCAGTCTTTTGCAAGCCTCCACTTGTATGAGTAAGATCTAATCATGCTTCCAACTCCCAAGAAACCAAGTCATTCCAAAGTGTCCACTATAAATTCCTATGCATGGTGTGTTAACCCATTCCAAGTATATTCTTGTTTTCAGCTATCTTCCAATTAAAAAGTATTTTGTTATGTGAAAACTTAGTGATTAAAGCCCTCACAAACTTGATGGCACACTTTATATTCTTTGACCCTAATAAACTTGAATCATTGTGTCATCTATGTTGTATATGCTTGCACTTATACGTTGGCATTAGCAGAACCGTGCTGTCACGGGGAACGTTTTCAACATTGCACTTGTACTTTGTACACAGTTGATATCATGCTCTTTTGTCTATGGATGTCGCCGGTGTGAAATAAAGAGGGAGTCTGTAAGTCCATGGAGTTATGTATTTTGTGTTAGAGAAACGCCTAGGCCGCCAGCCTAAGCCATGCCTAATCATGGTGGAAACTTGCAGCATCACCATAATGAGCATTCTGTGAAGCATCCCCAATAAAAAGCTATGCACATAGTAAATAAAAATATCGCTGAGATGCTCATTGTCTGCTTTCCTTGTCATTTTAGTTATGGGATAGCTCCTGTACCATGTGCAAGGGGTACCCCGTTGGCGGTTCTCTATGATACACATGTACTTACTATGACAATAACTTACATGTGACTAAAGTTGAGTAGCATGCGGTGCGGCCCTCGTATTCAAGGACATGAGATTGCCAACTTTGTCAAGCATATACTTCATAGTTTGTTCACTTTAACCTTAATCATTTCAAGATGCTTATGATAGGGGCAATGAGGGCTAAAATCTAACAAGTACCATAATTTTTTGGAAGCACTTTTTGAAACTTGAAATCCCTGCTTCCCTTTATGAAGGACCTTTCTTCCACTATTATATTGAGTCTCCACCTTCTACCTTTAGGCACCATTAAGAGAGCATAGTTGTCATTCTTAGTTCTATGTGCAGTGTCCCAAAACTTATTGATTGATGCATATTGATGATTGCGTGTTCTTGTGCTACTTGTATCTAGTCACTCTTATGAAATTTGAAGGTGCCATATGCATCTATTTGCTACTCCATGAGGGACAAGTTGAATGCCACTATGCCATGTTTTCTGTATGTGAAACAAACAAACGTTTTTCAATGCATGTTATTCATGATCTTTGTTTGTAGCCTTTCATGTTGCATGCATAGTTACTTTGTCCTATTGTTAGAACTCCATCTTTCATGCACATGTTTAGAGTTCTTTGATCCTAGCTTTCAATGCTTGCAAATGGTTTGATCTTGGTTTTGATGGTGCATGTCATCTAAAAAAATATTCTATTCATCACTTACCTACTCGAAGACGAGTAGGAGTTAAGCTTGGGGATGCTTGATACGTCGGAAACGTATCTATAATTTGTGATGCTCCATGCTTGTTTACTATCTACTTTGCTTTGCTTTATCCACACTTTGAGGTGTTTTTATATGTTTTCTGATACTAACCTATTAACAAGTTGCCACAGTGCCAGTTGCTTGTTTTCTTTTGTTTTTGGTTCCAGAAAGGCAGAAAATCAATATTCTCGGAATTGGACGGGACAAAAGCCAAAGTCAATATTTTACCGTGGGCAACACGAAGCCAGAATACGAGACGAAGGAGGCTCACTAGGGGGCCACACCCCCTGGCTGCGCGGGTGGGCCCACCCCGTGCCTGGGAGGAGGGGTGCAGCAACCCTGGTGGGCCCCCTGCCTCCTTCTTTGCCTATAAAGTCCCCTCGATGCCAAAATCCTAGACACCCGATCAATATTCCACGAAACCGTCTATAGCCGCCGCCACCATCATCCCTAGATCAGGAGGGTCTTAAGCTCTTCCCGGCACCCTACCGGAGAGGAGATCATCCCGAAGGCCTTCTTCTTCATCATGCCAGCCTCCGGTATGAAGTGTGAGTAGTTCCACCTTGGACTACGGGTCCATGTAGTAGCTAGATGGTTGTATATCCTCCTTGTGCTTTCATGTATAGATCTTGTGAGCTCCGTTCATGATCAAGATCTAATCTATTTGTAATCATGCATGTTGTGTTTGCGGGGATCCGGTGGATATTGAGATTACTGTGCCAAATTGATTAATGGTTTTGTCTTATTGATTCTATCATATCTGTGTTGTTTGTGATCTTGCATTCTCTCCGTTGTTAGTAGCTATCTTATCCAAGTAGTTGCTAGTGACTCTAAGAGGGGGTATTTATGCTCGATAGTGGGTTCATGCCTCTATTTTCCAAGGGAAGTGACAGCAATCTCTACGGTTGTAGATGTGCTGTTGCCACTAGAGAGAAAACAACGGTCTCTTGTTCATGGAACAAGTGAATTGTTTACCTTATACACTTTGCTTAAAGCAGTTGTCTGTTGCTTGCAACTTAATACGGGAGGGGGGTCGGATGATATCCTGAAGGTGGACTTCTAGTCATAGATGCAGTTGGATGGCGGTTTATGTATATTGTTGTATTGCCCAATCGAATCTCATAGGATCTTTGTGTCTAGTATTGCATTGTTATGCCTTGCTCAGTCCTGTCAATTGCCCGGCTGTAATTTGTTTACCCAGCATGCCATGTTTGTTTATCTAAGGAGAAGACCTCTAGTGAACTATGGACCCCGGTCCAATCTTTACCATTGATACATCTTCCATTGTTACTGTTTACTTGCTGCAAACCATCATCACCTTCCACACCATACAGTTAATCCTTTGTTACAGCAACCAGTGAGATTGACAACCTCACTGTTCGTTGGGGCAAAGTCTTGAGTTTATGTTGTGAAGGTTTCCACGTTGCTGGCAACACCTTTGAGACGTTTCCTTCCTCCTACTGGTTCGATAACCTTGGTTTCTTACTGAGGGAAGACTTGCTGCTGTGCATCTTCACACCTTGCTCTTGGGGTTTCCCGACGAAGTGCTCCACATCAACACAGCACCATCAAGGTATATCATTGTTTTCCGACTCAAGCATGGAAAAAAAGCTTTCAGATGGTTCTCCAAATAGCTTCTTGTAATATTTAGAGATGTAAACTTTTAAGTTCTCTTGTCCTATGATAGTACCTTCATCTTGTTCTAGTTGGAAGATCTTCTTCCTTCTATGTTTATCATTAGCAACGAGATGAAAATATTTTGTATTAGTTCCTCCTTCTTGGACATGTTTTACTTTAGCTCTTTGAGCCCACTTGGACTCTTTGTTGTGCCTAAGATTTGCTAAATCATCATTAGTCTTATTCATCATCTCTCTTTCAGGGGTGATAAAAGATTGATTTGTTTGTTAGTACTTACTGGACTATTGAAAATAGGGACCAGGCAAAGATATCATTTATTTGTTTAAGGCTTGATGACACAATATAGTTGATTCATTGAAGAGGATGACTCTATCTTGAGGGGACATAGTCCTCTAAGAGCAAGTACAATAGAGTCATGTCAGCTGGCTATACGAGCTAAAATATAATATTTGTGATGAGTTGAAGGAGTGAGAAGAGGATAGAGAACATTAGCCGGATGTAAGTTAAAAATCAGTTCTAGCACGTGCTTCTATGCATTTTGTAAGAGTGAGAGGTGGACCATGTATCAATAAAAGAGTATATCTCTACAGTTAACTATTGTACATGTTAGCTAAATGAATGGCTATAGATGATGTGGGAATATTTTGTAGGCAACTGCTGAGTACACTATAAAACTTGCTCTAACATCTACACTACAAAACTTGCTCTAACATCTACTGCGAATAATTATCTATCGTGGACTCATCCTTGGTAAAGAAGAAATATGGATTCAATGAATGCATCATTATGAATGATACATTTATTGACAGAAAGAAGATTATTTACTACCTTCATTCCAAGAAATAAGACGTCTTCGTTTTGCGTTTTTTTTGACCAAGATTTACTCCAAATATATAAAGAAGGTTGGTATAAAATTAGCATAATTGGAAAGTATGTTTCAATATGAATCCAACGATACTAATTTTACATAATATAATCAAAATTTAGTTGATCTATATTTTTGTTAAACTTTGCTTTTGCTTTGAAATGCGTGCGCGCCTTATTTTTTAAACAGAGGGAGTATTGGCTGTTCTGAAGGTTGTCGTTGGTCAACCTCCTGTCCCCTTCCTTAGCATGGACAAAGATCAAAGGTTCACTCCCTGCTAGGACCAGGGAACGATCATTTGACCCGTAGATTTTCCAAATGCGATCATCTGGTGAGATAAATACATGAAATCAAAACAAAAACTGAACACAGTACACAAGATAGTAGAAGTGCTTGCACACAGACTAAAATGAAGACCAACATACACTATGAGATTAAAACACACAATACAAACTCATGTATGAAGAGTAAGATAGAGTTAGTGCAAAAAAATCATCGAAATTGATAGATAGAAATGGAGATGGTCATATTCCCATTGTGATTGATACAAGGTTAGTATAGTGTGCGACGGCCAAATCAGCGAGATGAAAGGCATATGTTGAGGCAAAGAGATTTCAATGAATTTCATACTAAACAAGTACTACATAAAACAGACACCCTAGTCTACAGGTACAAGTGTAAAACAATTAGCACTGGTACAAACCTGCCATTTATTAGCTCCTGGTCAGAGAGATATTTGCTAAATTCTTCAGTACGTGGACCATATGAATCAAGCTACATAGCACAATCTTTGTACCCGACGATCGATTCGATCAATCCATTATAAGTACAGTACATAATTAAGCCAACTGCTTGATCGTCTGAATTGCCTAGTACGGCGGCGGCCGTGCATGCTGAGCTTGAGCCCATGCAAGCCCCTCGTGCCCGAGCTGCAGCCCGGCGCCGGCGCCCCCCGGCATCATGTTTGGGGGCAGGCTGCCACCGAACATCGGCATCGCCGATGGATCCATCGGCATTCCCCCCATCAGTGGAGGCATCTGCCCTGGACCACCACGGGCGCCTGCTGCTTCCTCCTCCTCGGCCTCCTCGTCCAGCGGCAGCCTCTCGTAGGTGGCGTTCGCGAACGTCGACGCGATTACCATGACGGGCCCGGCCGCGGTGAGCGTCCCGACGACGCTGCCGCCTACTACCTGCCCTTGCCCACCCGCCAGGTACACGGTCAGCCCCGTCGATCCCGGAGGCGCGGGGCCGGGCAGAAACGTGCCGGTGAGGGAGAGTATCTCGAAGCGGCCGCGGAGTGCCACCACTGCGCCGGGCGCCGCCGGCTGGCGCAGGGCGACGTCTGTGACGGTCCCGGCCCCGCTGAGCACGCAAACGCCGCGCTGCCTCCGGCGCGCGAAGTGGGCGATGGACTCGGCCACGTCGGCGCCTCCGGCCACCTCCATCACGTGGCTGCGAAGCGCGTTCGGGCTGTCCCGCGTCACGAAGATGGGCGGCTTCGGCTTGTTCTTGGACCCCGCCGGCCGGCCGCGGGGGCGACGGTTGCCTGTCACCACCGCGCCACCCGTAGGCTCCCCGGTGCCGTTCTCGCCGCGGTCGTCGTCGGGCCCGCCGCTGCCGCCGCTGATCTCGGTACCGTCGTTGTTGGACGGCGCCGCCATGTCCTGGCTGCTGCCCGGGTGCTTGCTCAGGCCGGCCGGCGAGCCGAGGGATGGCTCGGCGGTGACCGGCAGGCCGAGCCGGCCCTCGTCCCACCACCTGTTCGCCAGCTTCTCCTTCTAGGGTTTCTTGCCACAGTAGCGCTCCTGCTGCAGACTAAATTCTCCCTTAGCAACAGCTGTTTAGCTTTGAAAAGACACAGCTGCTATAACTCTATACTTAGATCTGTGGGTGTGTGTGTCTGTCTTTGACCCTTTTCTTGTTTCTTTGCTCAACTCCTTTCCACATGAAACATGCAAGTTGCAAATGACAGAAATAAGCAAAACAAATCAAGTATAACAACTAAGCACGCTAGCGTCATGTCAAATCCAAGAATATTAATTTTTCTCCAAAGATCTGAGAATATGAACGAACTCGATGAACTTTTTATGTCAATCGATCGAGGGCACACTCCTAAATTTGCCACCTGTGTTTGAATAGCTTGATGCATGGAAAGAATTGGTGAATCGAGCAGAGGCAAAGACTAAATCGTACCTTTTGTGTCCTTGGAGCTGAGCTTGCTTAGCGGTCGGCCGGCCGACGAGAGAAGAGCTAGCTGACCCTAGAGAGACGACCTCGACCCCTTGTAGTTTTGCTGCCTGATCCCTTCAATTTCCTCCTTTCTTTGATGGCTTGAGTGCTTTATACGGGGGAGAAGACTTAGCCAGCTACTGTGGGGATGGTGAGGGAAGATTAGAAAGTTGATTAACTATTATTTGCATTTATTTTATTCCAAGTTGGTACACACATGGAATATGTGTACAAGCATGAAATATAAAAAGAAAAGGAACAGGAGAAGAGTGCAAAAGGCTATGTTCACCCCTCCAGAGGCTACACCTAAGTTGTTTATTCATAGATATAGTAGTAACTTCATGGCTGAACCCACCACAAAAATTAAGTTAATCACCCGTTGCTCCATCTATTATTTTCTTAGGCAATCGCTGACTCGTTTCCCATGTATATATGTGTTCAATATATAGTAGGTTATGTACATTTTAAATGGAGGCACAGATGATGAAGTTTAACCTACTATACCTAGCCTTCCTGTGTGCTATGGAGTATTCATTTTACATAAGTATATCTAGGGTATTTGTTTCGGAAGTTATGTTTTGTATGCATATTTATAGGATATCTGGTCACTTTCCTAAACGTTACACTTACCCAAAATAACCATTTACCTATTTTAATTGCGATCGTTTACGGCGGCTGGCCCAGGAATCAGAGTGGGGACACATCATAGAGTACCGGAAAATCCATTTTTGGCCAAGTTCGGAAATGTTTGTGTGAGTGTATGTAGCTTGGAACTCGGCAAATAGAAGATTTGCTGAGTCCGAACACAAATACACTCGGCAAACCAGGTTTACTCAGTAAAATGGGAGAAATACACTCGGCAAATAAAATGGACTTGGTAAAGTAAAAAAATAAAGTTGAAAAAATATACACGTTGGCAAAATCTGCAAAATACTGCAGACACATGTCTACGGTGACCACACTTAACGGCATCGGCAATACTTTAGAATTTTCCTGCCAAATTCCTCCCACGCGAAGGGATGGCTTCCGGTAAAACTTTACCGACTGTTTTTTTTTTTTTTGACAAATACGTTTATTAAATAAACCATCCCATTCCCGCTCAATAAATTACTTTCCCCGCCTATGTTTGCCAAGCGTGTTTGTCAACTACACTTGGCAAACATGATTAACTCCATATTTCAGTTTTTCACCCTTTGTTTCTCGTTCTTTCCTTCCCGTCCTTTGTTTCTCGCCATATTCCAGTCGCCCTGAACCCTATATATAGCCCCTCTCATCTGCATACTTTCCTACTCCGATGTGTTCTTTCTACTTGTCGAATAAAAATGATCCGTATGAGACATGGTATATCCAGAGGGGCATGTGATATCCAATACACATGACCTTCAGGAGTCTCCTCCGGGTATATCTTGCTTCAACCATATGTTTTATGATAGCCAACTCGATGTTCATCGGTGGAGTTTTGGGACGCCTTTGCTGTGTGTTTTCCCCACCCAGAAAAAAAATTCCGGTAGTGACATATGTTTGGGGTCACTTTTATTGTAAATTTACTACATAATTTAAGTATTTTTCTTGAAATCTAAACAAAACACTCTCTCTGGTCCATAATAAGTGTCATCGATTTAGTAAAAGTTTGTACTAAATCACTGATTTAGTAAAAGTTTGTACTAAATTAAATCACTAATTTAGTACAAAATTTATACTAAATCAACGATACTTATTATTAATTGGAGGGAGTATATGAATTTGAAAAGTAGAATTAGAGCCTTAGCTGTACTTGGGTCCGCCACTGATTCTTTATGCAACCTTAATAAAATATAAAAGCCATCTAACTTGAGGCATGTACGGCATTTATTTGTGTAGCATGAGTTAACTATGTGGTGCACTACTACTAGTGCTCCTACATAGCAGGAGTATTTGATTCGCTAGCTCCGCGCCGGTCTTCTCTTTTTTTTCGTATGGCCGTCCTCAGTTCTTGGTTCTTATCATGATATTATAGAATCGTTGAGGTCATACTATAATTAAGAAGAAAAGAGATCAACGTTGTATCATAGATAAAAAAAGATTGATACAATAATCTAATGCAAGCATGATCACTATAGTAAAAAATGCAAGCTCACTAAGGACGTGTTTAGATTCAGAATGAACTGGAATGGAATGTAAAGGTTACATTCCACCGGAATGTTGCTACATTACGATTCCTGTGTTTGGTAGAGGCGGTGAGGTGTAATGGAATTGTTCCATCAATATGTTTCAAATCACCTTCTTTGTACGGAGAGTTACAATTATCTCACATTGATATAGTATAATTTTCTGCTACGTAAAATTACAAATGACTTTTGTAGACAAAAATAGGTATCCAATATTCACCGGGCAACAAAAACAATGCCAATCTCAACAGAAAACAAAGGAATTCTTCTTCATCACAGGCCACACCCAAATTGACTGATGCTCGATGGCCACTGCGACCCAGATGAGTAGGAGGAGTGTGAGGCCCGCCGACTGCTAGTCCACTCGATGCCGTCTGCCGCCTGTCGGGGCGAAAAAGGATGGAACCTATTCTATTCCACTTAGTTTCAAAACCAAACACACCCACTTAAGGCTCAATGCATTGTTAGTCGTGTCTCAAAATACACCACTACTTATAATAGCGCACTAAGAATAAATACATTATGGATTTTTTATGCTCTCCCGCCATGGAGTTTTGCCCTGGCTCGATGAGATAATTGAGGCTATTGGCGTGCATGTGACTTTTAGTTAGTTTCCTATCAACTTCAAGTATTGTTGGACAATTAGTTTAGGGCATCTCCAACCCCCTCCCCCTCACCCCCACCCCATATGGCGTCCGACACTTACCTCGAATGGGTTGTATGGGGGGTTGCCGGTGAAGGAAATATGCCCTAGAGGCAATCATAGAGATGATTATATTTCTTATGTATCCATGAGTTATTGTAATATTCCTTAAATATCCATATCAGGCAACTTGTATTGATTGGAAATTATGTGAATTGTTTGTGAAACTTTATACTTGTATGGTTATTTAAGAGTTATCCCTGGTCAGAGTTCATGTGAGGACACACGTGAATATTAGACTAGCACATCGATTGGTTGATGACTATGTTTCGCAAGTCATAGATATGGAGATGTCAAACCAATGATGTGGACACATATTATGAACATGGGGTTGGACTGACCCAACTTGAGACTGGCAATTAGTTGCAGCTCTCTCTCTACACATCGTGTACTTTTTGTCCTTAGACTTGAGATTGTCGCATGTACTTGAGATGTGGATCGACCTACTTTCGGGCTATCAGACGCTACTCCGTAACTGGGTAGTTATAAAGGTAGCTTTCGGGTTTGTCCTGAAGCATGCTGCAAGGCATGGTCAATCAAGATGGGATTTGCCCCTCTCTACTCGAGAGAGATATCTCTGGGCCCCTCGAGTGATCGGATCCAGAAATGCATGGCCGTGCTATATATGGTTGAGAGTTAACCTAGTAAAGGGATTCGGAATCACAGTATAGAGAAAGGGAGGTTAGCTTGGAGCTAGACCAAATATCGTGAGGCAAAGGGAAAGAGACGTACTAAACCTTGTGATGGTTCGTCTGATATAATCTTTGTATGCGTTTAGGAGTTGGCACGTCTTGCTAGAGGCCTCTACCAACTATTGACAGAATAAGTGTATTCGTGTCATGTCTATACGTATATGAACCTATGGGGTCACACACTTAAGGGGCTGAAAGCCTAATGAGGATTGGATCCGAATTAGACCTAGCTTAGGCTACTAATGCCTGCTAATGTAGAAGCCCACTAGGGACGCCTATATAAGAGAGGGTGGGGCATGCTGACCAGGGTTAGACCATTCCACCCAACCGCCACTCCTCACGCATGTGTTGCATGCGCGGACTTAGCAGTCTGGCGTCTGACGCTTCCACCCTGTACGTGTGGATACCTCGGAGGCGCTGCATCCGTAGCGCTTGGACGAGCCGCGCAAGGGGAGCTGCTCGTGGGACGAGAACGAGGAGGAGACGTAGATCGGCTGCACTGCCTCGACGCGCTTCATCAAGTTCCGCAACTGCGCGTCTAATGGTAATCCTGTGATCTATGACAACAACAATCCTGGTTTACGTGGTAGAAAATTTTGATTTGCGTTAGTGTAGCCTACCCGTATCCCTTCAGCCGGCGCATGGTGCTTGTATAGGAGGGGGCGGTTCCCGGTCGTGCCCCCCGCAAACATCGCGCAAACGGACTTTCCGGCCTAAAAGCAAAAAATATTTGAAAATACCACCCCCCCCCCCCGTGCACACACACACGCACAAAAATACGTCATGAGTTCACCCCTCACCCAAAACGCCCCGAGTCCACCGTCTCAGCGAATAAAATAGCCATAAACCTTTGCTGCATATTACATAGCCATGAAATTCAAAAGGTATGATCATCCTCAGGGAGGAGGGTAGAAGGCACATCCGATGTAGTCGATGTTGCTGTCGGGGTTGACCTTGCCGGTGAGGCGCTCTCATTTCTTTTAATATGAGGTTGTGTTGCTCCTTGTACCACGCCTTCACCTCGTCATCCATCATAGACATGTTGGCCGTCAAGAGAACCAAGTCCTCCTTCCTATTGTTTGCCACAACCTTGATCTTTTGGGGCCCTACCTCGACGTCTTTTTTCTCCAACATGACCGCCCACCTTGCATCATACTTTTCTTCCCTCAAGGTGGCGTTCGACACCGCGTCGGTGATGCACTTCTCGATAGATGATTGCAACCTCTTCGAGGCACGTGCCACATCCCTTGGAAACGTGTCCTTCATGTTCCCAACAGAACTGCCCTTTGAGGCCACCGATGTTGCCGCCTTTGAGTCAAAGGGGGTGTCCTTGGCCTTCATGAGAGCTACTCGAGTCTATTCCACTTGTCGCAAGTCTCGATACTTTTGAAGACATGGATGGACTTGAATTCGATATCGTCATTGCCCACTCGGTAAGTTAGATAGATTTGTATCATCTAAAAAAATGGGCATGGCATAGGCACAAAGCATGCCAAACGGTGACAAAACAAAACGACACAAATGTAGCATACTAAACGGTAAAATATGTCTTACTTTATCGACGATGTTGGTGCCACTATCAGGCCGGTTGGTGATCTTCTCTTGGATCCCATGCCACTTATTGCAAGTATGTTGGATATTGCTCCAACAACGCAACTGACCCGACTTGTTGCGATTCATGTGGAACATGTTGAACTCGGGATCCACAAGATTGCATCATCGAATGCAACCTTCACCCTAGCCCAATAGGTGTTAGAATTTTGATTCGCACTGGTGAGAGGATCCATTCTTACCACCTTACAATATTCGGTGAGGAACTCGTCCTACTTGGACGTCCACTTGGGGCCTCGGCTTCCACCGCTGTTTTTGCATGGATTCCCAGTCGTGTTCTTCTTCCTGACGGTCGTGGGCGCCTACTCCACTTCATCCTCCTCGTATTACCACTCCCCCTCTTGCTCATCCTTGGCATAGGCCCGAGCTTCCTCTTGTGTAAAGTCGATGTCTGAGGCTTGGGGGCCGGTTTGTATGAGGTCATGCATGAACGGATCTCCCTGCGTCATTTCGCCGAACATGTTGTGAGCGTCTTATCTGCCAGTAATGAACTAGTATGAATAGTCAGCTCCTTGGGCGCCTGCGGCCAGGCCGAATGTGAGAGGACCGCATCACAATGCAGGAGATCCATCATAGGAGAGGTTGAGGTCGGTGTTGGATCTGGAATAACAGGAGGATCGACGACACGTTCCTTGTCGCCGAGCAGCGAGAAGATGAAGTTAGGGTTGAAACTGCCGAGTGGATCACCATCGGGGTACTTAGTCGAGGATAACATCGATAATGGATCCTCATGCCCGGCCCTCGTGGAACACCGCTAGAGAGGATTACAAGAGGATTGTCGATGATGAGACGCTCCCCTACCCCCTAAAGGCCGGGGTAGTACTGGCCAGTGTGAGGCAATGTATGCCCCTCCAAGTCGTCATTGTCGACTTTGCTTTAGCCTTGGCCTCCCTCGCCATGTGGTTAGAGGAGAGAACCACCTGACGTGCGACGTCCTTTGTCCACTCGACGTTAGTCATGCCAAGCGGGCGCTGCCTCGACTTCTTTTGATGTGCTTCCGTTGAACGAGAGCCGACGAACTTTTTAGACGACATGGCGGGACTATGGGCGGCGGGATGGGGGATATGGGAGAAAAGGAGGAAAATAGAATGGGTGGAGGGAAAGTTTTCTTTGTATCGCCTACAGAGCTAGTCCACCCACATTTTAGCTCCATATGGTGCCCCCAATTGCCCCTTCCCCCGTGGGTTGGGTGCGTCCTAGGGGTGTAGATGGAAAACTAGACCACACCTGTCGAAACTAGACTATGAAGGGAAGGTTGAGTGAGATTTTCAGCACTGACGCTCCGGCCATTTGGGGTAGGGGTGGGTGGGCATGTGTGTGTGGGGGGGAACTTGGGGGAGATGCTGTTAGTACATTGGAGATCAGGGTGTTGCGTTTTCTATGCATCTGTCGTGTAGTGGGTTGGTGAGCGAACGTATGTATATGCAGAAATTAAATTTTTAAGAGCAACTCCAACTGGCGTTGCTAAAATCCATTTAAAACGCCTGTTTTGCAATTTTAGCCCGCGGCGCCGGTGAGAGCTTCACCGGAGGCGATGTTTTTCAGCGTGCGGCAAGCAATGATTCACCAGGCGCTGCAAATTACAACGCGTGCGACTAGCACAAACAACATATTCACACATATATAGAATCAAGAAGATCAAACACACCAAAATAAATCTACAATAATTGTCTATTTAGTATTATTATAACACAAATCAAATAGTACATCAACAATACAACAACTTGTTCATCAACAACACAACAATTTTTGTCCAACAATACAACAAACATACAAATAAGTAGAAACTAATTGTTTTGTTTTACATTCTATTTCCACCTACTTCTCAATGAGATCATGTTGAATATCATCATGCATCTCACCGCACCGAAACGAGTGATAAGAGGCAATGAAACGCGCCACCCTCTCTTCTCTCCTCCTCACTTGCACGGAACCCGCATGAAGTCATAGTAGGATTAATCTACATCTTTTCCATAGTAATCCTCTATGATCATGTTATGCATGATGACACAAGCATTCATGATATATCAAAGGATCTCTTAGTTCCAAAGTATAGCCGGTCCTCTCACAATAGCGAATTGGGCTTATAAAATCCTGAATGCTCTCTCAACATCTTTTCGAGATGCCTTTTGTGCATTATGAAAGCCAAGTTTTTTCTTACCTTTGGATTTATGAACCGACTTCACAAATGTTTGCCACCTTAGGTAAATAGCGTCGGCAGGATAGTATCCATAGTTGTATTTGTGGCCGTTTGCTACAAACTTCACCGGTGGACTTTCACCCAACGCAATCCTTGACATAAATGGCGACCGTTGAAGAACATTAAGGTCATTGCACGAAGAGGGCATTCCAAATAATGCATGCCAAATTCAAGTCTCGTGATCGGCCATGGATTCAATGATTATAGTTGAATTTTTTTGTGATCTTTGAATTGTTCATGCCATGCCGCAGGATAATTATTCCAACTCAATACATACAATCAGTTGATCCAATCATACCTGGAAAACCCTAAGACCTTGTTCGCCTCCAAAAGCATGTGTCTTGAGCATTGGGGGCTCTCAAGTATGTAGCGCCGAACACTTGCACAATTGCTATTGCAAAACACTTGACTCACTTGATAGCTTGACTCTCACCCATGGACAATGTCATCAACTAGATCCGCTGGAATACCGTATGCCAACATTCGCACGGCGGCGGTCACCTTCTGATAGGTGATATGCCTAAGTTTTCTGGCGGTATTCCTCCTTTGCTCAAAAAACCGATCATGCTTCTTCACCTCCTCCGCGATGTGCTTGAACAAGTCAATGCTCATCCCAATAAGCGGACGAAAGTAGCTCTCGAGGTATGTCATTTTTGTTAAAATAGCTTCACATGAGTCTGTTGTGGTCTTCAATCTGTTCCCCTCACAACTTCTTTCTACCAAAAACCAAGCCACCGTGCTTCGGCTTTTTTTTGGCGCGTCAAGGCAATATCATGGATATGTTCTCTTCCTCAATATCAAATACATCGTCGGATGAATCATAAGAACTCATCTACAAACATTTAATTGAATTAACTTCATGTACCAACAAACTAAAATCTACGAAAAAGGTGCTTCAGCGGCGATACATACTAGTCCGGGCTTTTGACAAGCACCTCGCGGGCACCAAGTTACCTCACGGCTGCTCGAGGACATCGTCGCCGTCGAACTCAGCGCGGTGGCTTATCAAATCGACCAAGGCGTGCGACGACGACAGGGGAGGCCGGGAAAAGAAGGGTGCGACGACGACGGCTAGCTCGATTTACCGCCCTAGCGGCACCGAAATGGCCTTGTGGAGGCGTGGCGGCGGCGGATCTACCGGCGAGAGAGTGTCGGCGGGTACGAATCGGCATGGCGGCATCGCTAGAGTGGGCGAGTGGAAATAGGAAAGGGACGTCGAGGACGCCGAAAAATTCAGCACAGTGGTTGTCTCTTCACGCGCGAGCCAGAGCTTTACAGCGCCGGTAGCCGGCGCAGCAAATATTCTGCATAGAATAGCGCAAAGTGTTGCACACACTTTTTTTCATACGTATATTTTTTGCAGCATCTGCTGGAGCATGAAATATTGCTTTTTTATTGCGCGAACGCAGTATACAGCGCCTGTTGGAATTACTCAAGTAGTACTAGGAAATTCATGCGCAACGAGTTCGTGTCCCAAACGGGCGGTAGGTCTCATTTGACGTCATATCTCTTCTCCTTCAACGTCCCCGGTCCGGAAGTTCTACTCGTATTATACTATGTGCCTAAACAAAATTGCATTCCCTCCATCAGCAGAGAAGAAGCGTCGATGAACGAATTATTTGTCCAATGTTGACTTGTCAATGGAGGGCCGTCTCCTCTTCACGTTAGCGCTAGAATTGGTGGAGCAGCAGTTAACTAATCAGCGATGAATTAAACAAAGGAGGCTGGAACCAACGGTCATTAGGACCCAATCATCCGTAGATGTCAAACGTACCCTGCATAAGTATATTATTACGTATATAATGTCTAATCTGACTGGATCACTTATATTAATATATGCCGTGCATCCGAGCTCCGGCAAATCACTTATAGTCCAATCATTTCCTTGCTTCTTTGATATTTTTCAGAACATAACATGTTTCTTAATTATCCCAATCAATCAAACTTCGACGGCTAAACACTGAACTCTTAATTTTATCAACTGGAAAAAGACAAACCTGCCTGCAGAACAAGGCCTGCCCATTTGTTCGTGCACTTATCAATTACGGGTAGTGGTAGTACAAATTGAGCAACTTCGAGGACACAAACATTATCCTCATCAAATCGATCGGTGAAGAAGAAGAACACATGCTCACATGTGAGTCCTTTTCTTTGGAGAACCCCCAAGCTAACATGCTACTGTAGGTACTAGCAACACCTGTACTAATCTGCACTGGGCAGAAGAAAACAAAGCACCTAGCTACGCAGCTAGAGTGACTAGTTTAATGCCTAGGGCCATACTACAAAGCTCCTAATGATGCGTGCAAGGGGGGATCAAAGATGTCTTAATTAGCTTTAATGACAGCTCCTAGCAGCAGATTATAAAAGGGGCACAGATTCCTGTGGCTGGCCTAATGGTGGTCCTGTCCTGGCTTTGTTTGATTAGGACCTTTGTTTAATCAGCTGATGCAGGTCTCAAGAGCTAAGCTCTCCAACTAATGCCGTCGCTCGCTTTTAAAATTAGGTGTAGATAAGCCTCTGTCAGTGACAGGTGTCGACCCTAGGCAGCTTTAGAGTAGAGCGTAGCGACATGTACAATACTCCTACTACTCCAGTGCGATGGATGTCAGCTTTCTCTACTGGAGTATAGTAGTACAGATCAGCTAGGAGTAGAGAAGTGTACCAAGAGGGGAAGGCACCTATCGATACGGATAGCTAGTCGCGCCATTCCTCATGTACCATGACTATTTATTTATTTATCTGTGCATCTTTAATTACTTTTCTTGTGTGACGGCCATCGCTTGCAAGTGCTATCGCATCGATCAGCATCACATCATGGAGCAGTGCTTCTTTTGCTGCAAAGCTTCTGGATTAGGGTGACTATTATTGCTAAGTAATCACCTCCAAGAACTTATGAATGGTCACCTGACACCTGGAGATGAGAAGTACTAGGAGGGATTAGTTAGTGCCCTCCTTGGAGCAACTACATCCATCGGATAACCTTAACATGACCGAAATGTACTTAATCTGTGTACGTACACAGTTAAGAGGACACTACAAGAAAGTCAGTAGTAATCTATTGTACACAGTAGGAGCTACTACTAATCATGGAGAGCACACTGTATAATTTAAGGTGGCCATGCCTCCTGTTGATCGCTTCCACCCTAAAAAAAAACATGTCTTCATTCTCAGGTCAGGTAGATTATTTTCTGGGGAGAGTCAGTCTGGGCCTAACATAGCACAGGAAACGGTGGGAAAAAAAGGTTGAAACTGTTGTTCTCTTTGGGTTCATATGGTCAGGCACACACACACACACACAGTTTCCCCTGGATGCAGAGTCGCCATCACAGTAAACATCGACGCAGCAAAACACCACGACAGTTTGACATTTTGCATCCCACTTGCATCGCAGCGGGCACCGCACCACCGGGCTAGGACAGGGCATATCTCTCCCTGCCGAATCAATCCGATACCGTGCATGGGATTTCCCAGCAAGCACAATGCACAGCTGATGCGAATCCTGACGGATGCTTCGTATCGCGGGGATGAAAACGAATTTGGTGCAATTGCGGCGGCGCACCGACGACACGGGCATATATATCATCACATCTTCAATTTCAAGGCTTCAGCGCATCCTCAAGACAAACTGTTCAGGTCACCGAGGGCGCAAAATTGGACCACGCACTCAGGCAAATATAGTGATATCCGTCGCAAGCGATGCAAGCGACATGACGGAGCTACCAAAATGAACGATCAAGCGGCGCATCTATTTGGTCAGGTAGTATATGAGCAAGAAGGCAGCAATGAAGGACGCCACCATGGTAGCCATTCTGCGACTTGATTTTGTCTCGAAAACCTATCAAGCAAAGCTCTTGTTGAGTTGAGGATAACAAAAGAAGTTGAAAGGAGCAGCTGATTTGCGGATGTGGATATGCTTACCATCTTGAACTTGTCCACCGTGCCAGAAAGAAATCCTCTGGAAGCGTCCATATCATTACCCTAAACAGCAAAGAGTGAATCAGGGGTCTCATAAAGTTATTGACAAGGAAAATAGCATGCAGCGGAAAGCAAGTACCATTCTGTCCAGCATCCGGTTATGATTCTCCACTTCTTCATGAATATCGCCCGTCAACTGAAAAGACAATAGATTCAGGGAACCCACGGTTAACACCTAGCACCCGAGATTAAGACACATTTTGATCTGGTGCATTCACCACAGAGTTAAATCAACATCCATATGAGGTGTCAACCAGATAGTGAAAAACACCAATAAATGTAGTTTCTAAGATCTGCATGTAGTATATATTAATCATACTATATCACAGCTAGATAAAAACACAATAAATTACCGATGTTTTATATATGTGTTAATCTACATGGAAGTGGTATTATGTAGAGACCAGTCCTAGTTGCCTGGCCTAGAAATATGCAGCATACTATTAGACTGCTAGTAACTTGTTAGCGATAGCCACAGTTTCACATCTTTGTACCATCTTGATGAAAATTTCCTTCATTGCCACGGGACACATAATAATGATTTAACATCGATTTCGAGCAAAACTGTATAAAGCACCTCCAGTTATTATGCTCCTAAAACAGAATTTGGCCCTTTTGTAGTTTACACTAGGTCTCCTTTTTCTTGGTTTTAAAGGTTCTATAAAAATCTGGGATGGTTTCTATGGCATCATAATTAATTCAGTGTGTCGAGCAGGCTTCACAAAGAAATGAGGTACATAATACATACCCTTTTGAGAATGCTGACCCTATCATGTAGGCTGTCCACAGCTTGGTCATTCTCATGCTCATGAATTTCACGAGATGAGTATACCGAGCCTCTCATCCCACCTTCTTCAATACCATCAAACAAAGCAGTTCTGTGGCTACGGAAATCCCTATAAATGACAAAATGAATAAATTCACATTACTTTGATGATTATCTTTCGTAACCCGCAATTGGTTGCGGCCACCAGCCTATGTTGAGCAAATATATATCTAGAAATTCTTTTTTTAAAAAAAACTTCATGGATGTAATGCATGTCATAACATGACCACTTGCCAAAATTTCATTGTATCTGGCTGGCTTGTTTGTGTACAAAACCATTTGATAAACTTGATTCATTAAAATGGAAGAAAACAAGTCATATAAGATAAATTAGGAAAAGATAGAAGAGCAACCATGATAGTCACTGAGGAAAGGGGTCATGCTGGATAGGCATGCTAGTTAGACTCAGACGAGCCCCTGGCATAAATTTATATCGTAGTTTACAAACAAAAACAACATAAATTTGTGTAAGGAAGGAGCCGTGCAAATTCTATGAAGAAGAATGAGAGTTTAACCATAAAAAAAACTACGGCTAGGTAACCATGTCATGGCCATGACAATGCTGAAAAGGGAAGCTGACTACTCACACTGTAATTGTCATAGGGGGCCAACTACTAGTAGATCAAAACAATCGAATGTTTCAGCTTGTACAAGTCTGCCTGTGCCACTAGTTTTTTTTTCTCCGAGAGAAGCCATTAGTTGATTTTGGTGTTGACATGAAACCACCTTTGTTGAGAAAGAATGTGAACTAATGGGATGAGGGAAATAATTACAAATAGTGAGACCGACAACGTTCCATATTCAGGAATATCCTTCAAACAAAGCAAAACAACAGGACCAAAGAAGCTGGAATGATTTAAGTTATTCAATAGATATACATCCTATTACCAAAGTTGGCACGTCAAGAGAGAGACTCATAAGAAATGGTAAGACTCGGCGCCCTTATAATTTCTGGGACTAGGAGAGGCCTCTCCTTTCTCGTGCATCATGTACTTGTAACTGGCTATTTTCCTACTATAGTTCAACGAGGCACAAATCTTTAACGTGATTGCCAAAAGGAATCGAGGAAATGTGGTAACACAACATGACAATTCAGTAACCAATGCCACAATAGTCAACAGAGTCATCATAACATTCGGCATACATAAAGGAGGAACGGCTATTCAGATAAGTTCTTCAGTTATTCGATCCCCAATTACATGTAATCATCTTTCAGCAAAGCATACCCACACCACATTGCATCGGATTGGCACACAAATGTTGATGACACAGAACCAACCACATTCCCAACCGCACAAACATAAATCAACCGTAGCAGCATTAAGCAGTAACAATCCGCTCGCCAACAATCACCGTCGGAGCCGCAAGATACTTTAGATCCCCGTGGTTAAAGATACTTACCTCCTGGAGTTCATCGGGAAGAAGCGCTCGCGAATCCAACCCGACCGACGACGAGAAGGATCTACTCAACGAATTAAACCTGGGGAATCCCGCGTAGAAAAATTAACCTGGGGAGTAAGCGAACCAAAAGCGATTTCCGAAAGGAGGAAGTGAGACACGGATCAGGGAATTCTCGCCGGAGTCGAACCTTGCGGGGAGAACTGTGCCGGTGCCGACGACGAGGAGAGAGGAAGATCTCAGTGGAGTCGAACCTTGCGCCACTTTCTCTTTTTTTTTCTGGGGGTGTAGCGCCTCTTTCTCTTTCTTCCCTTCACGGCCCTAGTATATTGTTGGCCCACTACCCGTTGTTTATCATCACAGCCCATCTCTTCCCTCCTATTTGGCCCAGCACACGAAAGCCATGGCTCCGCCTCCGGTGATCGACGGCGCCGGAGGAGAGGCCAGGTAAGCAGGTTGCAGTCACCCCACCGCTACCCTACGCCCGACGGAAACTTGCAGGTACGTTAACCAACCTCGTAAACATGTACACGGGTGGTTTATGACGTATCACTCGCCATGCACAACACCTGCTCGACGATATCCGCAAGGGGGCGGGATACTGCGTCAAGCATCAAATCATCTGAAGCGTTTAGCATCTTTAAGCTTTATCTCACTTCCTAGTGATGCATTTGGTGTTGCGAATGGAAATTGCTATTCCATAGCGGTACTTGATGTGCACTGCCCAACACTAGCTTAGTTTTGTGCTGTTTTCAGTTTTCAGCATTGCCCACTTTCAGTTTTCAGCATTCTACGACGAACTTGTGAAGTAGGGGCAAATATACATGTACTGCTGATGCTCCTGAGAAATGTCGGTACTACTGCAGAAACCATACGTCACATTCACTGACTATGAAAGTGCAGCTTCAGTTATTGGCATTTTCAAGAGCAAAAGTACTATATCATCACTGCTTGTTTTAGTAATTCAATATCTGTATTATAGAATTGATTCAGACTAAGTTATTGTTACAAAAACTGTTTGAATCCTTCGGGTAACTACCAAAACCATTGTCTTGTCATGCCTGGTTGAGATAGGCAGAGGCTACTGACTGAAGATCCTCCATGTCATGGTATCCTTGCGCAGCACAACTATAGTCAGGCATGCATAAATCTGCCGTGTACCCTTGCGCAGATTGATTTGAGGTATAAGTGAAGTGCTCATTTGCAGAGTATAACTGATTCTCGTTCTTTATTGACGAATTGCTTGGCGTTGTTGGATGGAAAAGGAGTTGTTCGTCTTGCACATAGCGACTAAATATATTTCCACTGTTGTGTTTTTGAGGCCTTGAGATCGAAGAATCATCTCCATACCCATGTGTTGCCTGAGCTTTGAGAGACTCCAGTTGTGCTTGCAGATTGACCACCTGAGACAATATTTCAAGGAATACGAACTGTTAGTCTTGCCCCTTTCTGTGCAGTGTATGCTGTGAGCTAATTTTTGTAAATAAGTATTAGAAGACTAAGAAGGATATGCATGATAAAAGAATCAAAGACAAGATAATAAAAATATTATAGTTCATCTTACAACTTTACGCTCAATTCATTGTTTCATATCTGGCATAATTTTCTCTTATGATCCTTCAAAGTTTCAAACTACTTTACAATTAGTTAGCTGAATTAGCATTGCATCGCAAGGCGGTTGCATGTGATTCTAATAGTTTTCACATGTAATAGATGATGTGTATAACACTTTAATGAGGTGCAGCTAGGTTTAGTTCTCTTCTTTCTGCAAAGAATGCAAAAACAAGTCCGGAAAAAAAGAATGGCAAGCAAGCTTTTCACTGTACTGTACTAACTACTAACATAGAACCAAGGATTGCTTACCTGCTGTTGCAGAGAAAAGATGTGCGCGACGCAGCCATATATTGGATCACGGAGCCTGGCCTGTGCCTCATATGACATGGTAACTGCAGCCTCACATCGATCACTTACAGGGAGATGCGTGAGGAGCTTTGAGGCATTGCTTGCCCCAAAGACCTTATGGATGGCAGAAAAGTGTGCAGCTCCTTGCTCATGGGAGAAGTATGGGGCGAAGACGCAACCATTAACACACTTCCTGCGCAGGAACTTGCACGCACCACATGGTGAGCTAAGTCCTGTCATCCTGGTTTTCTTGTTGATGCTGGTATTGGTCTTATTTCGTACTCCTTGCTGCTTATGATATGAATCATGAGTCCATCATTCTCTCCTATTTATATAGACAGCCCAACACTTAGTCTGTCAAATAATTAATTCATCTCGGTTTCCCTAGTGGACTACAAGTTCCATTATTTTAAGTCTGCTCTTTCTACTCATTACTTGCTCATTTATGAACTCTGTAGCATTGAACGGAACATTTGTTTTATTGATCGTTAAATGCATAGATAATCTGTAAACTATACTCGTATTTAAGTGGTATGTTAAACATGTTTTTGTACAAGTTCAGTTAGAGACTAACACATATTTCAAAATGCATGAAATAAGAGAGAGATATTATGTTAAAAAGGTGTATGGCAAACAAAACTATTTGCTATACATATGTACTCATATCAAAGTGAATGTTGGATTGTTGGGCATCTTTCCCTTAATGTTTCAGAGATATGGCACATGGTTAGGTTTGATAATCAGTTGCATTAATCTTATGTGACTAAACAGGTTGATTCTGTGGATCTCTATTCTACCATACTACGTTGCATTGTGCCTAAAGCATATAGCAAAAGCTAGCTTTGTGCCCTTGCAGCTGGAATTATCTTTTCTGTGTTTTTTTATGGAACTATAGTAGTAACAGCAGTCCCTGTGTTCCACAATATAAGCCTTTTTAGCAAGCTGTTTTAGCTTCCTAAAAGGGCTTATATCGTGGAACAGAGGGAGTACCTTATAGAGCGTTGTTCTCATCGAGGCTCCACTGATTTTGTAAATTGAGTCACTTCTACTATTCTGGTTCTTTAACATTGATGCATCCCTCCATCAGTGCATAGTACTTTAATATTGGCAAATAAACAACAATAATATTAATCTTGTATAAGTAGGATGCCCACATTAAGTTTCCACTTTAAAGATACATTATAAGTATACGAATCGAAATTGAGTAGCCTGTATCCGCTACCTGCCAAACAAATGGCATGTATTTGCTTTTAGTGTCTCTCTCTTCTTCCCAACTAAGGTTTGCTGTATACCCAGCAAAACTCAATTAGTGGTGCTCTGGTCTTCGTAATGTCAATCTTTTCTCTCAGCTGGTTCTTATTAGTATTTTTTTATCACATGAAAGTTGGTTCCTAATATTAAGTTGCAGTGCTGGTTATTCAAGTTTAATTATACTTTTCGCTCATATTGCTAGGTTATCGATCGCTTTTGAATTAAGTTTCTTTTCTTACCAGAAAGAGAGCATAATACTTGGTCTTTTTGGATCAATGATCACCAGAGTGAATTAAAACTTTCTACATCAATTGACAGCTTATGTACAACTCATAAGCCAGTGTACTTTATTGATAGTTTATTTGACACGTATTGTTGCTAAGTTGGTTGACAGGGTCCATAAAGGCAAACATTATTATTTTTGGTCTGATTAATATTCATCTTTCTCGATATTTATAATTTTTACTCATTATCCCCTACTGCCAGAAGACATAGAACCGCAAGATGCAAAAAATAAGACAATCTGCAACATGTACTAAATAAACCATTAGCTTACAATATACTCCCTCCGTTCCAAAATATAAGATGTTTTAGGCTTTTTCTAGAATGCATGGATCTAGACGTTTTTTAGTGTGTAGGTTCGGAGCAAAATGAGTAAACCTGCACACTAAAAAAGGTGTGTAGATACATGTGGTTCAGAAAAAAGCTAAAACATCTTATATTTTGGAACGGAGGAAGTATTACTCAAAGATTGGCAACAAAAATTTGTTGTGTGAATGACAAAGGAGCACGTTACTATGTCAGTATCCATGGGTAGCAACCAGCATGTAGAGTCTTAGTTGCAGGTGCCTTCAAATACATTGTTGCATAAATTATTTCACAAAATAAAAAATTTATCCGTTGTGTTAATTTTAACCTAAGGTTAGAAATAGGTGGTGATGAATTACCCCTAAACTCAATACATAATTTGTTTACTTGGAGATATTTACCCAAATTTCAGATAGTGCCCCGAAGGCTTTTATTCAAATGAAAAGCGCCAAAAGACTCAAAATTCAGTATAGACATGCATGCATATCTATTCAAATGAGAAGAGTCAAAAGACCCATGTGCAAGTCTTTTCCCTCAAAGCCCAAACTATATGTTAGTGTTCATGCATGCATGCATCATCATGTTCTCTGGAGTTCAGAGAAGGGCAGGGAACCAAGTGAAGTGGTCAGTGAGTTGGGAACTCAAAGTGGAGCCGCTGGAACTCATTTATTTTTTCTGGAGCTTTATGATTACATGCTGATCTGTTAGTACCATATGTGATTAGTTTAATAACGCATGATTACTACCATCATATTTTCTCATAAGGTGGAGGCATTTTGGGTCCTCCATGACTAACAATGTCCCGGTGGTTGTGTCTGTTAGATGGGAGAAATGTATGTATGGGACATCATAACACGCGTTAGCAGTTAGACACTCCGGATGAACATTTACTATATTGCGAAAAAATAATTTAGAAATTTATGAAATTTTGCAAGGGTAACATATCTAGCCTACCCAAACTGGCTGGGGACAAAAGGCTTTTTTGTTGTTGTATGTAAGGGTAACAAGCTGGTTGATTATGACGCTTAATCCTCCCCTCAGGCCCTACTAATTAAGCTGAGTGGTTTGAGTTGTATGTATGTGTACTTATGCTGTAACTATAAGCTGTTTTTTAACAGATCTGGTCCCTCTGCCACCTTTTCAATGGTGAAAAGAGAAATGGGCTATGCATTATCCTCCTCGAAAGAGGCATATATATAATATTAATATAGCAACCAAGATTGAGATCGCTGCTAGACCAGACAGCACAACGCTCAAAAGAAAAAACAAAGAAGACCAAAAGAAATGGGCTATGCATTATTAGCATTTGTCGAGTTGAAACTCACCAACTCACACTATCACATTACTTGTTACTACTCCCTTCGGTTCATATTAATGTTCTCAACTTTATTTAGATTCATATATATCTAGTTAAATATTTAGTCTAGATGCATGTGTATCTAGACAAAGAAGTTGAGAACATTAATATGAACTGGAGGTAGTACTTAAAGACTGCTGCCATTTCTTGTGCTATTGCGCAGTGTCTTCAAGAGTTGTATCCTTGCAATATGATATTGTACATCTTTGCATTGAATTGTTGTTGACAGAAGTGAATTTTGCAATATTTTTGCAAGGCACGGATAGTCAAGATAATATACAAGGCAACTTATAATACCATAATAGAATAATGAGTTAACAATATCATCATAATTTATTATTCTTGTATGAATTGAAGTGTGAACGTCAGGTGTTGCTCAATGCTCATTTCACGGAATTGTGTTGGTGGTCAAATTTGTCAGCATACCAAGACGCACTATAGGACAAAAGAATAAAATAGTATAAATAACTAATCTAGAGTTCACTGTACGCCATCGAATTAACTGGTAGGAGTGTAGCAGATGATTTGTACTCGCTTGAAGACCGGTCAAGTGTCAAGATGATGGACAGATCACAACCACAGTGCACGTGTGTGCATGATTGCTAGAGTCGCTCATTCAGGTAGGACTTTCATTTGCTATGCACATCGTTGCCCTTCATTTGATTAACCACTTCAAGACTAATATGGGACTAATCTTCAAATTAGCTAACCTAAATTCATGTTTATTAGCTGCTAAGTATGTGCTTATATGAGTACTCCATGGTCTTTGTTAAGACTGATGTCTGATATGTTGTCCTGGTCATCTCCTTGTCCAAACGAAACTCCCCAGTCTTTGTATGCAGGGCTCCACCTGTGAGGCAGAGGGAGAGGCACATCTTGCAGAAAACAAGATTTCGTGCCTCAATCATCCTTGCTGAAAACCAGGAGGCAGTTCTCCAGCTGCTCCGTTCCTCTCACTGGGAGGGTTGAAGCTATACGTGTATGTGGCAGGTGTTTCCAACCGTCGGATCACCGACCTGTTGTCACTGGTTCCTGGTCGCACACTCTTTACTCTTTTGTTTGTTGCAGGGAACACCTCAGGCCCCCCCTCGACTGCCATTGCCGGAGGGACGCAAGGTCAGGTCGTTTTCGTCCCCCTAGCCGGTGCATTGCTGGTTTTTACACGGCTGTTTAATTGTCGCCATTACTGTAAACAGGTGAGCTAGTATTAATATTTTCAGCGTAGGATAGAGACATGCCAGCTTGACTTACATGGATGCAAACAAATCTTCTGCGTCCTTCCGAGCCGCATGAGCTTGAGAAGCTGATTTGATGCCAAATAGTATTCCATGTTGGTGATGGCGATGGAGCAACCTATGTAGCTAGGATTCAAGTAGAGCCAAAGACCACGGCACATGCGGCGTGCAAATAGCTCAAGTAAGCTTACTGTACTTGCAATCGCATTACATCGCATGCATTAATCCATGCCGCAAGAGTAGGTAGGTCTCTTTGACTGGCCATATCGATCATGTAAGCATCTTGTGGCGTTCGCTTAGGATGCATTTGTTAGCCTCTATCACATTTTTGGCCCGGAGCAGGCCAGGCCATGCAACCTTTGAGTCATGCTGTGTGCAGCCCGTTTGGTTGGCTACATGAATGTTGGTTGTATGAGGTGGGATATTTTCCCCTCTTTGTTTGGTTGTTTGTATCTATGACTTTTGACATGTTCTAATGCAACATAACTTGTTTGGTTGCATGTACATCACCCCGTATGGTCACCTTGTTTAAATTTTGGTGTGGTTACCACCATGAGATACATACTACATATGATCATACACACGATCCTAGTAGAAGATCGACTTGATGATCACCACAAGGAGAACGGCGATGATGAGGTGTTTGAGGCTATCTTGTTAGACATGTTGTTGTTCTTCCTCGGCAATAATGTGCTAAACTTTATGTGATTGGTTTAGCATCCACACAAAAACCGGCGCCGCCGCATCCACCTACCGCCTCCTCTGGCCTCGTTACCCCACGAGATATCTGGCGAGAAACCCTGTAGAGCCGCCAATGAAGGCAGCGGCGAGGACATGTACGTTTTCTATGGTGGGTCGGACCCCCTTGCTCACCGGTGATATGTAGGAGAGGTCGGCGTGGCCTGCTCCCCGCATGCTTCCTACTTGTTTTGGGAGCTTCAAAGACGTGGGATCTACACGTGCGGGCGTAGGGGCTCCTCGTATGCAGTGTATCCTAGGCAACGGTGAGTTCTGACAGGGTAGATATGGGCCTTCCGTGGGTGGCCAGGCGCGGGAGTTTGCGGTATGGCTCGCATGTGTTTTTGTTGGTGCCGCGGGAGACTGCGCCGTGGATGGCGTGTGGAGGTTGGCTAGGAGGTGCGACATGATGTAGTTGCAGAGTTGGCTAGTGAAGATGTGTGGTTGCTCGGTTAGCAAAAGTTTGGCACGTCGGCTGCGAGATGAGGAGACTAGGGCGTCAGCTAAGGGTCAAGGCAAGAGGCATAGTGACATTCGCCGTGGCTTGAGGTGCCACAGTTGGGTTCCAACATGCAGTGGAAGGCAGCGGGAGGATATCGGGGCGGCGGCCCAGAGCTGTCTACACCCTCATGAGGATTTGGGCTCTCTAGGAGAAATCTCTAGCTTCGCGTTCCCATGTGGGCGATGGTGGCAGATACTTCACTACCTTCTTGGAGGCATCATCTAGGAGATCTCACACTCAATTGTGTGCATGTGTTTCTCTTTCGATGGGATGGTGCATGTTGGGGAAGCGGCCTCGATTGGATGATGCTGGTGCGTCGAGGCGGTGGCCTCGGAAACCTTGTTGGGTAGCAGTTTCATGAGGCACATCTGCCGGTAGCCATGGCTTGGGCAAAAATTTTGTGTCTCTTGTGCGACGAGATTGTCGGCTTGGTTGATATGTTTCACTAGAGATAGTTTGGCTATATGTCGGGCAGCGGGCCCGGAGGTTGGTGCGATGACCATGGTCTGTGTGCGGTTTGCCCTGTGCACCTTGAGCACCTGGGGTGTGTGGCATTGTGGCTTGATGAAGGGCGGTGGTACATACCAGGATGGTGGTCTTGGAAGATGGGGTTGGTGGTCTGTTTGGCGTGGCCGATAACATCTAGATATTGGGCGATAGCCTCGGAACATTGACAATGTTGAACGTGTCGACCTTGTGTTGCGTGGGTGCAAGATTGCTCTTGATGCTGGTCAGTGGCGTCACGGCGGTTAAGTTCCATGAGGGTCTCATGCATCTACGTTGGAGCATCTTGTTCCTGCTCCTCCATAACAGTCACGGTGTCTTCTCTCTGACAATGGTTGGAGGTCGTCTAGTCTTGACGGTGTGATGTTCTGAGCTTGGGCCCGGTTGTTTAGAGTCTTGCATAGTGAGAATGCGTGTAACCTTGTGTTGTCGTTGTTGTTGGATTTCGTTTAGTTTTCCTCTAATTATCTTCCTAAATCAATGGATAAGGCAAATAAGCTTTTGCCTTCGTTTCAAAAAGAAAGTGTATAACTTTTTTTATGGGTTGTGTGGATAGTTATGCAGAGGAAGGGTTAAAACTCTACTATCGTCTTTATTATAGTTAATAATATCCATTTCTTGAAAACGTGTCATGGTACGGGCCAAATATCTGTAAATAAAAGACCGTTTCTTCATAGACTGGGGGGCGGCGGCCCTTTTCGCCTCCAAGAAGGTCCGCCAGTGCTCTCGTATGTATCCAATACTAACTCAGTCACTTGCTACACTCTGTCACTCTTTCTGTGTGTGGGCGGGGTGTCAAAACGGCGTTACTCTGAAGCCCGAAGTACACTCTTTTTAAGGCGATATATATATATATATATATATATATATATATATATATATATATATATATCATATTTCTATGTTCATAAAATCGTGGAAAACAGAGAATAGATGGAGGCATGTACGTGTGAAGTTTGGAAATTAGTATGTCCATTTGTAATCTGTATAAATTTAAATTTATGGGTTGCATACTAAGCTCTAATTTTATAGTAACACAAAGATGTGGGGATCTTGTGATTTTTGCACAATTTGCAAAAAAAAAAAATACTCCCTCTGATCCATATTAGTTGATTCGAATTTGTCTAGATTTAAATGAATCTAGACACTATTTAGTATATAGATTTATCTAAATTTTTACGAATTCAAGTCAATTAATATGGGTTAGAGGGAGTAACAAGTTTTGCAATTTTGCACGACTAACTTTCTACCACATAATTACAAGCATGATTATTTCATAATTTCAAAAGCTTAGAAATAAAATTTTAGAGAAAAGAGAGAATTTATGAGGTATAGCTAAATGTAGGCCCACGTGATAATTCCGAACCTTGTTCAATTTCTTTTTTGCCAACCAAGGAAACAAATAGCTCCGCTTTAGGTGCTTTTTCTTAGACAAACAGCTACTAGATTTTATTACTCAACCAAAATATTTACAGAGATGAAAGGGAAATGAGGTGTGCCCAGCCACAGGTGGCGGCCAATACCTAAAGTTAAACAAAATCTAGCAAGTTCGTGGTGGCACATTGACACTACTTCGTGGAGTAGCTATACTGGCGCTAAATTTTACACATGTCACACAGGAACTGTGGCCCAGTGCATGGTTCCTCGGCCCAAAAAGCGGCCCCGGTGCAATTTCCTACGAGGCCCCGCAGGCTGCACATCCAGAGCAGTGCCACGATGTGTTCAGCCCAGACATCGGAGAATGCTCGCTAGCGCCCGAACGTGGAAACGACTCGCTGACGCCCGAGCGTCCCAGAGCATCGTTTTGCTTAAGAAATTTGATAGTGGGCTTGGCCCATCTCTGCGCTCCTGTCATCAGCTGGTTCGTTCGAGCAGTCTGTCGCCGAGAGCCTGAGACGTGGATGCACAAGTGGTTGCTTCCGCCTGAGCTTCTTCATTTATTTTCTTCTTATTTTCTTATATTCGTTTGGGTTTCCGTTCATTTCTTGCTAGGTCGCTGTACATTCTTGTATTTCTTTTCTTTTCGTTTCTCCTTACATTCTTTCTTTTTCCCTTATTCTTCATATGGTTCTATTTTAAATCAGGATTTTATTTTTATTTCATGTTTCAAAATTCTATTTCATTTATTCTAAAATTATGTTTCTCTTCTAGCACTGATGTGATCCATCGATGCTAATGTTTTTTTTTCACGTATACTTTTTGGTCATGTGCGTATTTTTTCTTGTTGTCTGTGATATTCATTTTTGTTCCCTAGTGTATAGTTATTTGTTCATTTGTTCTGAGAGATTTGTTCTTCTTGTTTTAGGAAATTAGTTCATAATTTCTTTCATGATTGTATTGTTCTTGTTCCTTGTAGCGTATAGTTAGTTATACTTTAGTTCCGAAAGATTTATTTCTCTAGTTCAGAAAATTAGTTCCACGGTTTTTTCCGGATTGTATTTATTCTTGTTCTCTCTGATGTTCTTTTTTTTAGTGTATAGTGATTTGTTCCATTCTAATAGATTGGTTCCTCTTGTTCCAGAAAATTAGTTCTATAAAGTTTTTGTTTTAGATGATATTTTTCTTGTTCCAGGAAATTAGTTCCACAATTTATTTTATGCCCAATTGATTTTTCTTTCATGGGAGCTAAAATTTATGGGGCTATTGTTTTGTTCCGGTTGTTCTGAAAGATTTATTTCCCTTGTTTCAAAATGTTAGTTCCAGAGGTTTTTTGTTCTGGATTTTTCTTGTGTCCCTGGTCTATAATTATTTTCCCCACGGTATAATTATTTGTTCCTTTAGAAAAGATTTATTTGACGTAATGTACAAAATCAGGCCCACAAATAGTTTTGTTCCATGTTGGTTATTACTTCCATTTTTGTTTCTTCGTGTGTAATTGTTAGTTACTCCGATTAGAAAGCTTTGTTTCACATGTTCTACAAAATTATAGCTCAACTAAAATTTGCATGGATGCATTTTCTTCTTCTCAGGTGCACATGCATGTTGGTGCATATCCATATATCGTACATGCATATTAGTGCATGTTTTTTCCCACCGTATTAGCACTACTATGCACAACCTTGAGATAGCTACAAGGAGAAAACAACAGACTGATCAGCCCGATTTTGTGCTACCGCTCTGTTCACCACGAGCTGGTTCCATGTAGGTGCGTACCTTTTTCCATAAAGAAGCGTAGAAAGGGAGCAGGAACAACGCCTAGCAATAGCAGCATGCACCTGGCAGCGCCTGATCACAGTGTCGAAGACAGCAGAAATCGGACGGGAGCAACGTCCGTACAACAGCAGCTGCATGTCCATAATTTGGCTCTCCCTCCCTCTCCGCTCTCTCGAGTGCTAGCTAGAGTCTCCGAGTGAGTTCCTCTGTCGGCCGGGCCCTTCCCGGGTCCCTTCCACTGGAATAGCCGGTCGGAGTTGGACAGGAAGTGGCGCCGGTGTAGCTAGGAGTAGGTGTAGGGGCTTTATGCCGGTAGTGGGTTGTTTGTCTGTAGTTGGAGGCGGAGCTAGGGTTCTGAGCAGCCAGATCGCCGGCGTCCTAGGGCTCCTCGTCGGTCTCCTCTTTGTCCATGGTGGATGGGAGGTGACAGCGGCGACCACCGCCGCCTTGCATAAAGCCGCGCTGGCTGTTGGTGTGGAGCTGCTTCAGCCAGATCTGGAGCCCTCTCTGGCCGGCCCTGGCGGCGGGGGGAGATGGTTGGGTTCTGGTGGGCGGCAATGAGGCACTACGTCTTCGAGTTACTCTTGGGCGCTGGCGAGCGGCGCCAGGAGGTCGCCGAGCCTCCTCCTTCTTAACGCTCCAGTGGATGGAGCTGGTGGTGGAAGGAGCTGCTAGGGCGGCTCGATCATAAAGCTCGTGGGTTTCTTTGCGGCGGCGATTGCGAAAAGACCTCCGTCCTTCTCTCGGCCTGCCATGGCGGCGAGGGAAAGAAGGGGGAGGGACTGAAGTCGAAGCTGCTGGCGAAGGATGGGGCCGCCTGGTGCTCTCCTCAGGCGGCGATACTGCGTCTTCTTCGGCGTTCTCCAAGTGGAAGCTTTTCGCCACCCACTATCTTTGCCCAAGAGGATGGCCACGCCGAGCTCGTGAGGCCTCAGTGCCTGAGCTTCTTCAACCGTCGTGGGCGGCATGTGTTCTCCCTCCCCGTGGCGTTCATCGCCGTTGTTGGCCCAAGTGGTTCGTCCCCGGTGCCGGCGCCGGCGACTGCGGATGGAGGTGAGCTAGATGCGCTTCGCGGGGACTTGATCGTGTTTTTCGCTTTCCTGCAGGGTGTTATGTGCAAAGTTACGAGGGCCTGTTGTTATTGTGCTTTTTCTCTTAGCCCTCTGTGTAAAATGTACCCACCGTTTGATTAATCGCAATATCAGGTCTCTCGGGACCTTTCCTCGTTCAAAAAAAGTCCATAATTTAGTCCCACCTCGGTCCCCAAGGATGAATACAACCGGTTTAAATAGTTGCCCGGCTCATACCTCTTAACGAGCAACATGAACAAAAGTTAACAGCTCAGAAAAAGGGCATCACGCGAAGCCTGAGAAACATATGGGCTGCTCGAAGATGAAAGCCTAGTTGAGCGATGCTTGAGCGAAACGAGAACGGGGCAACGCGCGAGCGCTAGGAGGAGGACCCCCCGAACGTCCCGATGCCTACCATTTCGCCCGTATGCGCGAGAATCTGGGCCGGCCCATTTTATTCACAAACAGCGCGTCAAGTTGTTCGGTAGGCAGAGTTCGATCCTACCCATCAAAAAACTCTGATTTGGTTCGTTGCGAGGTAGGCCTTTTTTTAAGAGTTAGGTTGTTGACTTGACTACCGTAAGTATGCTTTGTTTATTTCTCAGTTATTTTCTTCTTTCTTACATTCTTTTTCTTTTATCCTTTTTCTTTTGTTTTTTTCATGTTTTTATATGTTTTTTTTGTAATTTTTCTTTTTCATTCTCTCTTGTATTCTTTTTCGTGTTTTATGTTTCTAGTTCCTTGTCTTTTTGTGTTTAAAATTATGATTTATTAGTGATTAAATTCTATTCCAAACAGTATATATTTTAGTTTCGATAGCAATCAAGATTTGTTCCTCACGTATTATAAATTATTCTGCATGGTTAATTTTTTTTTATTCCTCTTGTACTTGTGTTTTGCTCCACGGTTTATTTTCTTTTCACTTTTGTTCATATTCTTGTTCCATCCATCATCATGATTCGTTCCATGGATGTCAAAATTTAATTGCACCCAGTTTTTGTTTCTGTTTGCATTTTGTTTCAAACAATCTAATGTTTTATTCTTACCATAGTCAAGATTTGTTCCTTCATGTCTGAAAATTATTCTTGCATTATCTAATTTTGTGTTTCTCTTATACTCGTGTCTTGTTCCATGAGCTCTAAATTTTGTTCCACTTCATTCACATTCATTTTCCTCCCAATTCATGATTTTTCCATTGATGCCAAAATTTATTTCCTTAGCCTAGTTCCGTTTGCACTCACACTTTGTTTTGTGATTCCTTATTTTCTGTCCTCTATTCAAATGTTTTATTCTATGTGTAGATTTCTTTTTTTTTGTTCCTTCGCACTATAATTTTGCTCCAACTGCAGTTTGATATTGTTCCCTTAAGTCTAATATTGTTTTTCCTGTGAAACCAAGATTTGTTTCTCGAACGTTCAAGTTTTGTTCCACCATTTGCCCCTTTGCGCAATTTTCCTCGAATCGTAGTCTATCTTTTTTGTTTCTTCCGGAGGTTTTTGTTTCTTAGACCCTATATTTCTGTTCTAGTGACCTGCACCATTGCGATGTTTTGTTTCCTTCTGCCTTAATTTATTCCTCTCGGTCTAATTTTTTTCCTATTTGAGACGTCATTTGTTCCAAGGGTACTAAATTTTGCTCAAATAGGCGTAAATTTTATGTGCACATCTATGTTGTTTTAGAAAAGTTTTAACAAAACTTTTGCTCTAGAATTCTTTTGGCACAATATTATTTTGTTCCAATTGCCTTATTGATTTTATGTCCATTCGATCTGAATTTTAGTTCCTGACGTAAAAACGCGATGTGTTCCTTCGACGCTCAAATTTTGTTTCGGTTACAACAAATTTATTTTTTATGGTGGTAGTCCTGACTTGTTCTTAACGAGTCAAAAATCACACATCTTTTAATATACTAACCTTTTGTCTTCCTAAATTTGAATGAATGAATTATTGGTGAGACACGTGCTAACGTGGCCGGCAAAAAATTTATTAGAATAAACGATGACATGCAGTAAAAAATAAGAAGGCTACAAATAATCTTTAGCTAGTATACCTCGTATTAGTCTAAAGCCATCCTGAGCTAGCAAAGCAGCAAACCCCATACTCTAGGTTCAGGCATGGCCGCGTGGGCCAATGGCGAGCGGCTTGCTGTTTTTTTTTTAAAGAACGCTGCAACTTTATTAACTTAGCACACACTCATTACTTAACTCGCATAACCTGCCACCAAAAAACTCGCACTTTCGGTACTACCTTTAAACTCCATAAGCGTTTCCATAGGTCTCCTTGATCCTGTGAGGATGATGAACCTCTCCCTGCTTGTTCCTCACCAGGATGAGATACAAGCATAAGGTAGGCACATTTCACTGTGTACATTCCAGACTTTCAGCCAATCCTCCTCAGCCCTAGAGCTTAGCGGAATTTGAACAATCCGATCAATATCAAGCTGACAAAAGTTGGCAACAAGCTTCTCCATATCCCACTGCTTGGTATCCTGATTTATCAACTCAACCACCATTTCAGCAGGGGCATCATATGGACGAAAAAGAGGACGTAGAGTACCTAAACTTGGGATCCAGTTATGATCCCAGATGGATATACTAGCTCCAGTACCTACTCTTCTTATTATACCTTGCGATAGCGCCTCCCGGCCTGCTAAAATTGCTCGCCGGGTGCGCGACGCCATACGTGGTGGTGGCGCCGTTGCATTCATGAAGTCACCATTGTGGTAATATCGACCCCTCAACACCTAGGCCAATAGTGAATCAGGAGATGAAAGTAACCTCCACCCCTGCTTTCCGAGAAGGGCTATGTTGAAGGCAGCCATATCTCTGAAGCCCATTCCTCTGTTACTCTTTGGAATTGCAATTTTATCCCATGCAAGCCAGTGCATGGACTTTTTATCCAAACACCCACTCCACCAGAACTTGGCCATAATTGAGACCATCTTGCTGCACGTTCCTTTCGACAGATTAAAGCAGCTCATGCTATAGGTCGGTTTAGCTTGGAGAACGGATTTAATCAGGGTTTCCTTTGCAGCGAAGGACATCAGCTTCTCCGCCCACCCGTTCACATTCCCTTTCATGCTATCTGCGATATAATCAGAACCGTAGTTTTCACGTGCATGTGCATCACACATTCACATACCGCATCCTAGGCTCTAGCAGCAGGTAGTCGTCCACGTGAGTCGGTTACCTTTCTATTTTTAGGGAATCTTTATCGGACCGACCTAAACGTTATTTCAAACAGTCTGTTTCTATCCATTTAGTTCGGGCCGTGGTCGATTAGGATAGGGGGTCCGGCCTATCCGGCCGACCGCGCACAGCGGCCCGACTCATTTGTCCGCGCTTGGCCATCGCCAACGCCGGCATATTTCCAGCGTCTTCCCGCCGTCACGTCGTCTCTCGCCTTTCTTTTCCGACGCTTCCCGCAAGTTCTAGGCATTTCCGCCGCGTCCAGGCACAGCCATAAAAAGAGGAGGTCACTGAGCTATCTTCGACCATACCCACGCCACCCACAACACAAAAACCCACCATGCCTGGCTGCAGGCGTCGACCCTGGCGTCCCAACCCCAATGTCGGCAAAGAAGAGGGGCCAGAGCGGCCCTGGTGGTTACTGAACCCGCCGTTGCCACGACGCTCTCACTACAACTACAACAGGACCACCGGCGAGCGCTTATCGTTGGAGGTGATGAATCGCGTCTTTCTGCCAGAGCACCGTCGGCGTCTTGCACTCGAGGAAGTGCATGACAAACTCCACGAAGCATTGCGGGTCAATCCCGACGACGCGTACCTGCGTGCCTATCTCGCCCAAGCCGAAGAAGAGTTGCAGACACAGGAAGCGATTTACCGCTCTCTCGGCGTAGAATGGGGCGTTACCGACCCGTAGGCGGCGCCTAGCTAGAATGGCCAATGTCGGCATACGTTGGAAACATATCTATAATTTGTATGCTTCATGCTTGTTTAGTATCTACTTTGCTTTACTCGTCCACACTTTGAGGTGCTTTTTACATGTTTTCTAGTACTAACCTATTAACAAATTGCAACAGTGCCAGATGTCTGTTTTCTGTTGTTTTTGGTTTCAAAAAATTTAGTAAAGAAATATTCTCGGAATTGGACGGGACAAAGGACAAAGTCAATAACTTTATGTGGGGAACAAGAAGTCCAGAGGAGAGCCGGAGGGGCTGGCCAGAGGGGCCAGACCCACCCCAGGCGCGGGTGGGCCACACCCCGCGCCTGGTTAGGGTTTGGTCGCCCTGGCGGCCGCCTCGGTCTCTCCCTTCGCCTATAAGAATCCCCCGATGCATAAACTCTAAGCACCCGATCAGAAATCCACGAAACCGTTTGTAGCCGCCGCCACCATCGTCTCTAGATCGGGGGGATCTGAAGTTCTTCCCGGCACCCTGCCGGAGGGGAGATCATCCCAGAGGCTTTCTCTCTGGTATGATGCATGAGTAGTTCCACCTTGGACTATGGGTCCATGTAGTAGCTAGATGGTTGTATCTCCTCCTTTGTGCTTTCATGTATAGATCTTGTGAGATCCATTCATGATCAAGATCTAATCTATTTGTAATCATGCATGTTGTGTTTGCGGGGATTCTATGGATATTGAGATTATTATGTTGGTTTGATTAATGGTTTTGTCTTTATGATTCTATCATGTTTGTGTTGTTTGTGATCTTGCATGCTCTCCGTTGTTAGTAGCTATCTTGGCCAAGTAGTTGCTAGTGACTCCAAGAGGGGGTATTTATGCTCGATAGTGGGTTCATGCCTCTAGTTTCCAAGGGAAGTGACGATAATCTCTTCGGTTGTAGATATGATGTTGCTATTAGGGAGAAAACAACAGTCTCTTGTTCATGGAACATGTGGGCTGTTTACCTTACACACTTTGCTTAAAGCAGTTGTCTGTTGCTTGCAACTTAATACTGGAGGGGGTTCAGATGATAACCTGAAGGTGGAATTTTAGTCATAGATGCAGTTGGATAGCGGTCTATGTATCTTGTTGTATTTCCCAATCAACCTCATAGGATCTTTCTGACTAGTAATTGCATTGTTATGCCTTGCTCAGTTCCTGTCAATTTTCCTGCTGTAATTTGTTTACCCTGGATGCCATGTTGTTTATCTAAGGAGAGCACCTCTAGTGAACTATGGACCCGGTCCATTCTTTACCATTGATACATCTGTTGAAATAATTAGCAGTTTTCACATTAATTTAATCCAAGTATAAATCATGAGAAAACAATTCCCAAGACTAACTAGCATACGCATAGTAGATATGCACCATACAGGCAAGTGAAAATCTAGCACATCTACGCATACTGCAATACTAGTGATCATCATAGGAAATAGCAGGAGGGCAAAGAACACGTACGAGTTCGTCGATGGTATGACCAACGGCGCAACAGAAGTGGATCCACCACCAGCAGCAACGTCGTCAGACATGGCGATGAAGTCGAGGAAGAGCTTGAGCAGTCGCGTCTAGACGCTACCCAAAAACCTTATCGCCTCTCTCCCGGTGCAGGATTAGAGAGACGGGGTTCCGGAGGCCTGCTCTCCCGGACGACCGTGCACGCAGCCGGCGGGATGGAGTAGCAGAGGGCAGCACATAGAGATGGAACGGCGATGCGCAGGTAGGCAGATGCAATCTAATTGCTGGTAACTGCTACGGTTTGCGTCTGCCTGCTATATAGTGCGGGTCGGGTAGGACGTGGGGCAACAGTCCATGACCGAGTCAGTGCCAGCCCACGATATGGAAACGGCTGGTTAATTAACGCGTCCGTAATGACTTATTAATGACTCATAATTAATACACAAATAATTTTCCCAACAAGCAAAATAAAGCTTGGCTCGGCGAGATTCCCGCAACCCACGGCACGCGCGCGCGTCGTGGCGAGGCGAGGCGTGGCGAGGTGAGGCGGGCGGCGTCGAAGGAGGAGTGCGCGAGGGCTTCTCTTCTCACACCTTAGTGAGTGGTGCAACACTCTACTATATAAGGTGGTCCAACTCCTCTTCCACTAGCAATGTGGGACTAAACTTTGGCACCACTAGCACACACATGAGCTGCCATGATAATGGGCCAAAGAGAATCTCAGAATTTGTATTTGTTATGGGACAAAAGCCCAACATCAAATATGCCTCAAATTCCAACAACATCTTCCACTGTTACTTGTTTACTTGCTGCAAACTACCATTACCTTCCACACTGTTGAACGGGTAGAGGGAGAGAGAGATTGCGGAATATGATGGTTGTATTATTGAGCCTCTCGGGCGAGTATATATAGACGTACAGGGACCAACTTGGAGTACAAGACAAGTAACCTACTTGGAGTACAAGACAAGTAACCTAGTCTATCCCTAACAGATACGTATACTCTAACATCCCCCCGCAGTCGTAGCGGTAGCATCGTGAACAACTGGAACGTTGCGAACGGTCAGACTGGAGAGCCGAAGTAGACCAGTGCGCGGACATCCCCCCGCAGTGGTAGCGGGAACGTCGTGGACGGTGTCACGTCGCAGAAGCTTGGACCGTAGAGGATGCTGGTGAGGAGCTCATGCGAGGTGGTAGCCCTTGTGCCGGTGTCGAGTGAGCCGAGAGCGGTGGGTGCTGAAACCTTGGTCGAGGTAGCCGCGCGAGGGGTCGCCGTGGTCGGGGTTGCCGGTGTCGAGGTAGCCGCATATTAAGCCGCGTGCGCATAGTGCAGCCAGGAGAGGGATGGAGACACGTCAGGGCAGTCGTCGGAGAGAGTGATGCCGAAGCCGATGCAGTCCGAACCGTCGAGGACGAGGTGCGGCCATGGCTTTGCCAAAACCAGGCGCACGTCGTGGACGAAGGCATACTCTGGTTGTGCCAAAACCGAGTATGCAAAGACGAAGTCGGTATGACGCAGTCGAGGCAGACGTAGAGGAGGTAGTCGATGCCGATGAAGACCTTGTCAAAGCCGATGAATACGAGGCGCTACAACCGAGCTTGCCAGACTCAGGAACGCGTCGGGGACGAAGGCACGCACCGGTGTTGCCAGTACCGGGCATGCGAAGAACGGGACCAGTAGAAACAACTTCACGCCATGTCAGAGAGGAGACTAGCAGGGGAGGACTCTACGACGGTTGCGTTGCGCAGATCGGCGAGGTGCCGATGCAGGCCGCGGTTGTCAGAGTAGACGAGTAGGTGTGGTCGAGGACGAGACGAGGACGATGGCGACGAAGTCGTGCTGGACGAAGACGTAGAAGGCGGCGAACCAGCGATGACCAGGAGTGGTCAGACTGGGTGCCTAGACGGAGGGGTAGTTGGCGGGACCTACGACAGCCAGGAGTGGCCATGCAGGATACCTGTGGAGATGCGGCGGCGGTGCTCGAAGTAGGCGAGGAAGAACCCGGCGACGTGACGAAGACCATGCGCGGACGGCGGCGACCCGCGCCGAGGGAGGTGGCGCGATGGAAGCCTGCGACGTCCTTGCGGGGTGACGGCGATGACCGCGTGCAGCGATGCTACTGCCCGATGGGGCGGCGTAGCTGCAGGGCGCGAGTCGGTGCAGCGGTGTGAGAACCACCAGCGACGGACACGCCTGAGAAGGCGCGTTGGTAGCCGGCGGCGGGGACCAAAGGCGGCGACGCTACGGCCCGAAGGGGCGACGCAGCGGCAGCCCGATGCTCGATCGGTGGTAGGCGCGTGCTTGGGAACATACTCGGCGGAGACGAGCGCCAGATCGGTTGATCAGACCGACGGCGGCGTTGTACGCGCCAAGTCCGTGACGACGACAGATCGGAATCTGCGGCGTCGTTGTCGGTGCAATCCCGGACGATGACGGCGAAGACAATCTGAGGGGGGGTCGGCCGTGACAGCCTCCCGAGGAAGCCGCAGCAGCCGACCGCGGTGCGCGGCAGCCTGCCATGAGGCCGCGATGGCCTACCGAGGAAGGCACAACGGCGCAGGTGACAGGCGCACGGGCGCGGTGTAGATCGTCGATGCCGATGGTCGGAGTAGAGGCGTGGCGATGACGACGGCGATGGGCGACGCAATCCGATCTAAGATCGGTAAACCAAAAAAGAAAACCGATCAAGAGATCGAAAAAAAGGCTTGCAGGGCAGCCGATCACGGATCGGCGGACGAACCCTGCGTACGGGTTGCGCGGCCCCCGGTGGAGATCATGGAGATCGACCTCCCCGGGGGCGGCGCAGTGCGGAAGCGGAGGCGCCGGCTAGGTCAAGGACCGTGCCGCTCTGATACCATGTTGAACGGGTAGAGGGAGAGAGAGATTGCGGAATATGATGGTTGTATTATTGAGCCTCTCGGGCGAGTATATACAGACGTACAGGGACCAACTTGGAGTACAAGACAAGTAACCTACTTGGAGTACAAGACAAGTAACCTAGTCTATCCCTAACAGATACGTATACTCTAACACACACCATAGTTTAATCCTTTTTTATAGCAAACCGGTGAGCTTGACAACCTCACTGATTCGTTGGGACAAAGTCTTGAGTTTGTGTTGTGCGGGTATCCACGTTGGTTGCAACACTTGTGTGACGTTTCCTTCCTCTTTCTGGTTCGATAACCTCGGTCTCAACTGAGGGAAAACTTGTTGTTGTGCTCTTCACACCCTGCGCTTGGGGTTACCAACGAAGTGCCACGTCGAGCACCATCAAGTCTTTCTGGCGCCGTTGCCGGGGTGGCTATGGACGTCTTCACTAGGGGAGTCCTTCACTTCCCCTCTTTACTTTGTTTTTAGTTTGCTTTGTTTCTTTTGTTTGGTTTTGTTTGCCTCTTTCCAAAAAACCCAAAAAAATTAGTCTAGTTTGGTTTGCTTGCTTTATTCAAAAACACAAAAAATTAGTTCCTGCCATGTCTGGTTTTGGATCAACCTCTATTTCCCCTATGGTAGAAATCTCCACTTTTAAGCAAAAAAGTGAAGAAAGTTTTAAGGAGGCTTGGTCTAGAATCTCTGCTTTTCAGAGGGAAACTGAGCCTGAGGTGAGCCTCAGCTTGGTTAGTAATAGTTTTTACCGCGTTATTGCTCTTCATTTTAGATATGCTTTGGATGTTGTAGCTGAGAAAGATTTTTTGCTATGTACTGAGGATGAAGCTTTTGATGCCATAAGAAAATTAATCATTATCTATGCTGCACCTGGCAAGTGTGATTCTGCTTTCATAAATATTTTTGCTACGTTGAACACTCTTGAGACCGGTATTGCTGCTATGAATAGTTGCTATCAGACTCTTAGGGCCTACCATTATTATGTTCCATAAATTCTGAGCCTTCAAAGTGGCTTCCCACAATCAAACTTTCAATAAACACTACACTTTTTGATGCTCGCTGTGATATCATGTCTGAATTTTGCCTCATGCCTAAAGATATTTTTGATTCCTTGAGTCTTTGGGAGCTTATTGAAGGAGGAGAGGAAATATCTATTACCAACAATACCACTATATCACCCATTGGAATAGCTGAAGGTGTGTTTACAAAAATCTCAGGAAAAATGGTGACTACTGATTATCTTGTTATTGAATATGTAGGCAAGGGACAGATCACACTTGGAAGGTCTCTACTTAAACACCTTGGGGCAGTGATAGATGTGGGAAAAGGTATCATGCATTTTGATCCTCTGGTAAGCAATCATATCCCTAAGGAAAATAAGAAAGGTAAGAAAGGAAAGAACAAGAAGGTTCCTTCTTCATTTGAAAATACTTGATTCTTCTTGCTTCTTCTGCCTAAGTTAAAGGCGTTAAAGAAAAGTACTTGTTGGGAGATAACCCAAAAGTTTCCTTGAGTCTTGGAATTTATTGCTTCAGTAATGACCTCTCCTTATCCTTTTTGTTTGCTTTTTGTTCCAAGAATGACCTCTAATCATAGGGAAGTAAGATTTGGGGAGTTGCTGTCCCGAAACAGATTTCTGTCCTCCACCAAAAAAATCGTGAGGGGGCTATGTAGCTCGGATTGAGTTCAATGTTTACGAATAAATCCCCCAGTTTGTTATCTAACTTTCGTTAGTTCAACACTTTTTTATTTGACCAACAGAAGATGTTCGAAAAAATCGGTTTCTACCTGCTGGTCTGTTTTGACAGATTTCTGCCATTATTTGCATTTTCTTCTTATTGATTCCTTTTTAAGTTCTCTTCAGGTAAATTGAGCTTTTTGAAGGAGTTACTATAGTATCTTGTGTTTTAGTGAAAAGACTTGTTGTTCCAAAGCTTTGCCAGTGGTCTAATATCTTTTGAATACACTAATGTTGCTAATGAAGATTGTGTGAAGTTTTGTATGAAGGAAAAAATTTAGGTGTAGAGAAAGAATAATGCAATGAGATGAAGAATGGACAAAAGCTCAAGCTTGGGGATGTCACCATGGTGTCATCCAAAGAAATATCCAAGAGTTACAAGCGTCAAAGCTTGGGTATGCCCAAGGTTTCTTAGTTTGTTTAGTTTTCTTAAGTAGTTTGGACCCCCGTTCTCGTTGTGTTGTTTTGCAAATAAGTTTGCTTGGTGTTGGAAAGGAGTAGTAAGTTCTTGCTTGAAGTGCAAGAGGAGCTTGCATTGACTGTGACTTAGACTTTAGCATGACATGCTAGGTGTTGATTTATCATTATGCTTAGTGATTATTGTTGTAGCATGTCTTGCTCCAAACAATTGGGATTTCTTAGTGTGCCTTGAAGAAATTATGCGTTGTTTTAGCTTGCAAAAGCATAGTATTGTGGTATTCTCCTTTGATGCTTTGCTTGGGTTGACTTCGCACATGCTCACACCATGTTATGACTCTCACAAGTCACCATTAGCCTCTATGATAATTTAGTCCTTGACTTGTAGTACCACTCTTTGCTTTGATTAGTATGCTTTGTTGCACTGCATGATTATGACCATTATTGCTCTCTTAGTTGGTTGCTCCTAGTCTTTTGCTAGCCTCCACTTGTATGAGTAAGTTCTACTCATTCCTCCAACTCCCAAGAAACCAAGTTATTCCAAACTGACCACTATAAACTCCTATGCATGGTGTGTTACACCATTCCAAGTATATTCTTGTTTTCAACTATATTCCAATTAAAAACTATTTTGTTATGTGAAAACTTAGTGATTAAAGCCCTACGAACTTGATGGCACATTTATTCTTTGCCCCTAATAAACTTGAACCATTGTGACAAATTTGTTGTATATGCTTGCACTTATAAGTTGGAGTTAGAAGAACCGTGTTGTCATGGGGAACGTTTTCAACATTGCACTTGTACCTTGTTGTACTCAGTTGATATCATGTTCTTTTGCCTATGGATGTCACCGGTGTGAAATAAAGAGGGGACTTGTAAGTCCATGGAGTTTGTATTCTGTGTTAGAGAAACGCTTAGGCTGCTAGCCTAAGCCATGCCTAATCATGGTGGAAACTTGCAGCATCACCATAATGAGCTATCTATGAAGCATCCTCAATAAAAAAGCTATGCATATGGTAAATAAAAATATTGCTGAGATGCTCATTGTCTGCTTGCCTTGTCATTTTGGTTATGGGAAAGCTCTTGTACATGTGCAAGGGGTACCCCGTTGGCGGTTATCAATGATATGAAAATACTTACAGTGAGAAGAACTTACCTGGACCCGAAGTTGAGTATGCATAAGGTGTGGCCCTCGTATTCAAGGGACTTAAGATTGCCAACTTATACTTCGTCAAGCATATACTCTAGCTTTGCCACTTTAACCTTAACCACTTCAAGATGCTTATGATAGGGGCAATGAGGGTTGAAAGCTAACAAGTACCATAATTTTTGGAAGATCTTTTTGAAACTTGTAATCCCTGCTTCCTTTACAAAAAGGCCTTTCTCCCACCACTATTGAGTCTCCACCTTATACCTTTAGGCATCATTAAGAGAGCATAGTTGTCATTCTGTGTGCAGTGTTCCAAAGCTTATTAATTGATGCATATTGTGTTATTACTTGCTCTTGTGCTATTTGTTTCTAGTCACCCTTGTGAACTTTGTAGGTATCTTATGCATCTATTTGCTACTCTATGAGGGACAAGATGATTGCCACTATGCTATGTTTTCTGCATGTGAAACAAACAAACGTTTTTCAATACATGTTATTTATGATCTTTGTTTATAGCCTTTCATGTTGCATGCATAGTTACTATGTCCTACTGTTAGAACTCCATCTTTCTTGCACATGTTTAGAGTTCTTTGATCCAAGCTTTCAATGCTTGCAAATGGTTGGATCTTTATTGTGAGGGTGCATGTCACCTCAAAAATTATTCTGTTTATCACTTACCTACTCGAGGACGAGCAGGAGTTAAGCTTGGGGATGTTGATACGTTGGAAACGTATCTATAATTTTTGATGCTCCATGCTTGTTTAGTATCTACTTTGCTTTACTTGTCCACACTTTGAGGTGTTTTTTACATGTTTTCTAGTACTAACCTATTAACAAGTTGCAACAGTGCCAGATGCCTGTTTTCTGTTGTTTTTGGTTTCAGAAAAGTTAGTAAAGAAATATTCTCGGAATTGGATGGGACAAAGGACAAAGTCAATAACTTTCGGTGGGGAACAAGAAGTCCACAGGAGAGCCGGAGGGGCTGTCCAGAGGGGCCAGACCCACCCCAGGCACGGGTGGGCCCCACCCTGTGCCTGGCTAGGGTTTTGTCACATCCCAAAATTCTCCTAATTTTGGAATATGAAATAAATAAATAAATAAGTTTGATTGATTGTTTGACTATGTTGAAAATTCTCAAAGAGAAGAAACTTTTTGAATAGAAAATCCTCTCAACCTTGAATTCAAAATCTTATATTCTTTTGTTATGACCTAAGTAGCCATATAGGCAAAAGGGAATGGATTGATTATGGATTGTAGAATTGGTGTGCAAGATTTCAAAATGAAAATCATGAAGCATTCATAATCATTTCATTACATCCATGCAAAGTTCTCACAAACTGAATCCAAATCCTGGTATCTAAATCCTATAATTGATTTGCCCAAATGTTCCTAAAGGAAATTAAATTGACTTTATAAAACCCACTCTTGCTAAGGCATAAATTATTGATAATTATAGCCTAAATAGATCCAATTAATATTACAAAATTTTAGAAACAAAATTGAGCTCATTTGGAGCTATTATGAAAAAGTTATGGAATAAATACAAACAAATAAAGATATAAATAAAATGGAATATACAAGGATTTATAAACCCACTACTTGAAAACTAGTAAAAAGATTACAAATATGATCCTACGATGATCCATTCGATTTTAGAAAATTTTAGAAACAAAAATCGTGTCATTTGGAGTTCGTATGCAAAAGATATGAGGGAAACAAGTAATAGAAAAAGAAAAAGAAAAAAACAACTGGGCCGGCTGAGCCAGCCGGCGGCCCATCTACCGGACTGGGCCCAGCCAGCCGACCAGGCACGCGCGTAGGTGACGATCGATCCCAGGTCTGCTTTAAAAATCATGCAAAACAGTTTTTGTCAAACCTATCTCTATTCAAACTCTTATAACTTTTTATCTACAACTCTGAATCGACTTCCGTATGTTTCTACTTGTTCCCTACTCCAAGACCTATCTCTAAACCATCTTAAATCTCCATATAAACTCGTGGAGCCACAGCTGTATGAGTTTCTCTTCTAGAAATCCCGAATCTACACATGCCCGAATCTTATTTCGCTTTTTAACCCATCTAGACTTCGTTGTTTGCCTTCGGCCAAAAAACGAAAGTTGTAGATCTCGTCGAAATATTTCAACCCTGACAAACCTCACATCTTTTCATCCACCACAGTCGTAGAATTTTGCACCGCAATATTTCAGATATGACGGTGTAAATCCCAGATGTACTCGCGCTCGTTTCTTCAAATCCAAATTCCTTTGGTGAGAAGGTAGGACTAATGATTCCCCAAAACTTTCATGTTTTAAGTTTTTCAATTTGACCTACGGATTTGTCTCTCTAACACAGATATATTTCTTGTCTATTATGAGCCAAAATCGGGTCAATCTTCTCTCCTAACCACTAGATCTCATCCCAACGGTCAGGATTAGATCGATTCCGCGAAGGGGTACAAGCCAACCAGATCTAGCCACGTGTCAACGCCAGGTCCGCGTCCCAGTCAGCATAGAATATTCCCGGGGAATATTCCCTGTAGATTTGAAGTTGAATTTAATTTGCAGAAAATTGTGTAAACTTGCAAAAATCATATAAAAAGATTCGTAGATCCAAATATAGCAAATAATATATCAATGGATTCAGAAAAATGTGTAGAATATTAATATGGCATTAGATTCAACCTTTATGGTATGATTTTACTGCAGTAACTTAATTAGTTTTAATGGTCTTTTAGGTTAATAAATTCATAGAAAATTATCTGTAACTCCGAAAAATATGAACAATATATCAAATTGAAGCTACTATAATGTAGATTAATAATATCTGGTTGGATCCAGCCTTTGCCTATTATTTACCCCGTAGTGATTTAATTAGTTTTAATGTCTTTATAAATCATTAAATTCATAGTAAATTAATTGCTTGTCACAAAAATATAAATGATATATCGATGGAAAGCTGGTTCCATGTAGATCATCAATATGCAAATGGTTCAGGCAAATACTATAAGGTTTCGCAGAAATTAAATAAATAGTTTAATGGCTTATTTAGAGTATTAAAATCATAGTAATTCGAATACTGCTCAGAAAATTACAAATAATATGTCCTTAGAATCACAATTCCTTGGAGATTACAAATATAATTTTAGTTTGATTTGTAGGCAACATAAACTATATGAATCATTTAAAACCCATTAAACACTATTTAAATTATACAAAAGATTTATAACTCTGATTAGGTTGAATCCAACGCCTACTGGTTCGTATTAACGTCCTCTATCCAGTGAACCCAAGAAACAAATTTAATTCAATAGTTAGAACAGGCGTTACAACAGAACTATTAAAACCCATATATTGGCAAGTAATTATTAATAACAAGTACTCCATTGCATTAATTGGTTTATTTCATGCATCATATACTTCAGTATTGTTTAGAGAACTAAAATAACAACCATTGTGACTTATTAAATTGTCATGCATGCATTTGTTGTATTTGTTTGATCTCTATGTGCTATTGTTTATGTTGTATGCAATTGTTTGATCGATAGATTGCGAGGAGTGCAACCTGTGTAATTGCAACTACTATGATTGCAAGTATTATGGTTATGACGAGTGCAACCATTATATCTATGAGGATTGTGAGAATTATATAATCGACTACATCTACAACAAAGTCAAGTGGTGCTATCTTGTTCATAAATGTCCTTTTGTTTTCCTATGCATTGTAGATGCTTTTGCAGAATTGCATCTGTAGGAATTGATGTGTATATGCTATGCTATATCCCATATTATTCCCTAGCATTCCTTGTTTATGAGCCATCGTATTGGTAGATTGCTTAGCTATGCTATTTAGACGAGGAAGGGAATCACATCATGAAAAGTTATGTGTTTTGAAAGGCTTATGTTTTGCTAAATGACAAACCAACATGATTTTAATGAACCACCTGGGCGGAATGACATTGATTGGGTCATCGAGTGTGGATTTATGGTGGGGAATGCCGCCTAGGACACTGAGAAAGGATTGGTTTCTTTATTTGGTAACTTACGTGTACAACCATGTGCGAATAATGGAATGGGCAGTTGGTTGGACTCGGTAGGTTGTGGTAACTCGAACCCACGTATCCAGAGATGTAGAATAGTGTAGGTTGGACCGGTGCGTGTCGGGTTTGGGGAGCTACTTTCCGAACGGTTCCTTCTTGGACTTCTCCCTATCATCACCCAATATGAGAGTGGTGGTACGAGCTGGGCTGGCCAAGTCACATGGGTAAAGTGTACTAACCCCTGCAGGGTGTATAAACTAAGTGCTTAGCCGTGTCCCCGGTTATGGATAATTTGAGCGACCTGATACTGATGCTATGATATTTCTCACTCATCCCAATTTCTTAATTACTTAAAACTTGTTGGGTGAACATAATTGGGTAGGAGTACCTGGGAGTGAACCAGAGTGTCCTATTTATCGTATTGAAAAACTATTTTGTTACAAATGTTAGGATAAAACTGTTGCTTTATGCAAATGAGCCTGAACTCCACTTGGCCAAATAAGCATGTAGTTGATAGATCTGTTGTTAACCACTTTAACCTACTTGCCATATATTCAATGTGTTGACCATTCGTGGCTGCAACGTTTAATGTTGCAGGTTATATTGTATCTGAGTGATCGTTCATAGGTCGCGAGACTGCACTCAACAATTGTTCGTCTGTGGCACATTTGAAGGATGGAGATCTACCTTGTATTCATTTTCTGCCGTGTACTTGAATAAATAATTTAAATTCTGGATCATATTCGTTGTATTTATGATGCACAGTTATATTTGGTATCATTTTGTACTGTGTTTGCCAGTGAACCGATCCAGGGATTGGCACTATACACATGAACTCAGCCTTATCAGGCGAGGGTGTTACAATATGGTAGCAGAGCTGTGTGTTGAATGTAGGATCGTGACCTTAGAAATGGATTAGCAATAAGAGACATGTATTAGGAGAACTATCATATTTCCTACTTATTAGATGTTCTTATATTCCTTGTCTATCTTTTCTATAACCTCTTCTTGTTCAAAATTTGTAGTTGTCTATTCTTATGATACCTATATGAGAGTTAGCATATAAGTAAAACAATAAATAAGATGACATAAATTAATATCTCACCAAGTTTGGATAGGTCTGGACCACCATATTTTATCTCTTTAGGAGATCATCGCTCTCGTGTTAGCATATTGTTCTTATCAACTTATGTGGTATGACAATATAGGCTGCTTGCTTGTTTGTACTATACCATATTGTGTGATGCCTTGTTTATGATCTGTTATTTTGAAACTCTAAAGTTTCTGGAGTTATCGTGTGGTTTTAAAAATCATTTTAATGGTGTAATTTGACTGAAATTCGTGAGATTACTGTTGCAGTTTTCTGCCTGACCTGTTGTACCGCGCGATTTTTCCTATTTTATTAGTAACTCGAAAAAATGTGAAAAAATAGGATTTGGAGCGTAATTACCTGTAGTATATGCACAAAATTTTTATAAAATTCCTGACGAGTTTAAGTCGGTCAGAAAAATTCGTGAAGTCTGCTGTACCGTTTTGACAGATTTTGTTTATTGCTTATATGTTGCTATGTTTTATTCTAGTATTGTTCCCAATACTTTCAAACTATTTTGTGGTTATATACTGCTATATTTAGACCCCTGTAATGTTATTATACAAGTGTTTGCTTGTGTGTTGATTCCTTATGATTGTTTGTTTGTTTGTGACATTGATTGCTTCATATAGTTATGGGTAGGATTATTTTCTTAGTCGTTTCTTTTCTATAGAATATATTCTTCCCTATCTTGAACCCTTGGAGATATAATGATGTGTTAAGTGGAAGATTTTACAACACAATGCATTTAGGAAGGAGAATGTTTTATCTAATGGAAAAAAAAGATGTGGGAGTATGAAGTGTTGAAATGATGTTATGTAATAGATTACGCAACCTGAAAGTTGAAGTATCGATAGTTTAGTTTTAGTAGTAGCTTTGTTGATTGAATACATGGGAGTATACATAGAGAATTAGTTCGTGCTCATGGAAACATTCTTCAAGGCAAGTGAGAATGCCCGAGTGATAGAAAAACGTGATTCACCTATCCTCATACAGGGTAATGATTTGGGTGCAGGATGGATTGATCACCATTCCTACTACTCTTATTATTCGCTCTTGTACTGTTGGCTTTGCGAATCTTGAGTGCCCTTTTCAACCTTAGCAGAGAGTCAAAGTGGAGCCCAAACCCTAGAATGGTATATTGTTACGCCCTTCTAAAAGCATCCATTGCTAAGCATAGGAATGTATGGTAAGGATGAATCCCAACCGTGAATTATGGGCACCGTGAAGTAAATGTTCCCTATTTGCCCACGATGAGAGTTTTGCTAGTTTAAGAAGTGCTTTCTCGAAAACTATCAATCATGATGTTTAGAATGTGCTAGAGACATTGTGCCAATAAAAGTCTAAAGGAGAACCAATCTGAGCTAAGTGAATCCTCGAGAAATGACCTAGTCAATTTTATTTTAAGGGCGGTAGCATCCTAATGGATCCTGAACCTTTTTTTTCTTTCTAGCCTTCCCAAATCTCGGGACGAGATTTCTTTTAAGGGTGGTAGTCTGTCACATCCCAAAAAATTCTCCTAATTTTGGAATATGAAATAAATAAATAAGTTTGATTGATTGTTTGACTATGTTGAAAATTCTCAAAGAGAAGAAACTTTTTGAATAGAAAATCCTCTCAACCTTGAATTCAAAATCTTATATTCTTTTGTTATGACCTAAGTATCCATATAGGCAAAAGGGCATGGATTGATTGTGGATTATAAAATTGGTGTGCAAGATTTCAAAATGAAAATCATGAAGCATTCATAAACATTTCATTACATCCCTGCAAAATTCTCACAAACTGAATCCAAATCCTGGTATCTAAATCCTATAGTTGATTTGCCCAAATGTTCCTAAAGGAAATTAAATTGACTTTATAAAACCCAATGTTTCTAAGGCATAAATTATTGATAATTATATCCTAAAGAGATCCAATTAATATTACAAAATTTTAGAAACAAAATTGAGCTCATTTGGAGCTATTATGAAAAAGTTATGGAATAAATATAAACAAATAAAGATATAAATAAAATAGAATATACAAGGATTTATAAACCCACTACTTGTAAACTAGTAAAAAGATTACAAATATGATCCTACGATGATTCATCGATTTTAGAAAATTTTAAAAACAAGAGTCGTGTCATTTGAAGTTCGTATGCAAAAGATACGAGGAAAACAAGTAAATAGAAAAAGAAAAAGAAAAAGAAAAAAACAACTGGGCCGGGCCGAGCCAGCCGGCGGCCCATCTACCGGACCGGGCCCAGCTAGCCGACCAGGCACGCGCATAGGTGACGATCGATCCCAGGTCTGCTTTAAAAATCGTGCAAAACAGTTTTTGTCAAACCTATCTCGATTCAAACGCTTATAACTTTTTATCTACAACTCCGAATCGACTTCCGTTTGTCTATACTTGTTCCCTACTCCAAGACCTATCTCTACACCATCCTAAATCTCCATATAAACTCGTGGAGCCACAGTTGTATGAGTTTCTCTTCTCGAAATCCCGAATCTACACATGCCCGAATCTTATTTCGCTTTTTAACCCATCTAGACTTCGTTGTTTGCTAGCCAAAAAACAAAAGTTGTAGATCACGTCGAAATATTTCGATCCCGACAAACCTCACCTCTTCTCATCCACCACAGTCGGAGAATTTCGCACCGCAATATTTCAGATATGACGGTGTAAATCCCAGATGTACTCGCGCTCGTTTCTTCAAATCCAAATTCCTTTGGTGAGAATGTAGGACTAATGATTCCCCAAAACTTTCATGTTTTAAGTTTTTCAATTTGACCTACGGATTTGTCTCTCTAACACAGATATATTTCTTGTCTATGCTGAGCCAAAATCGGGTCAATCTTCTCTCCTAACCACTGGATCTCATCCCAACGGCCAGGATTAGATCGATTCTGCGAAGGGGTACGAGCCAACCGGATCTCGCCACGTGTCAACGCCAGGTCAGCCCCGCGTCAGATTTGAAATTGAATTTAATTCGCAGAAAATTGTGTAAACTTGTAAAAATCATATAAAAAGATTCGTAGATCCAAAAATAACAAATAATATATCAATGGATTCAAAAAAATGTGTAGAATATTAATATGGCATTAGATTCAACCTTTACTGTATGCGTTTACTGCAGTAACTTAATTAGTTTTAATGGTATTTTAGGTTAATAAATTCATAGGAAATTATCTATAACTCCGAAAAATATGAACAATATATCAAATTGAAGCTACTATAATGTAGATTAATAATATCTGGTTGGATCCAGCCTTTGCCTATTATTTACCCCGTAGTGATTTAATTAGTTTTAATGTCTTTATAAATCATTAAATTCATAGTAAATTAATTGCTTGTCACAAAAATATAAATGATATATCGATGGAAAGCTGGTTCCATGTAGATCATCAATATGCAAATGGTTCAGGCAAATACTATAAGGTTTCGCAGAAATTAAATAAATAGTTTAATGGCTTATTTAGAGTATTAAAATCATAGTAATTCGAATACTGCTCAGAAAATTACAAATAATATGTCCTTAGAATCACAATTCCTTGGAGATTACAAATATAATTTTAGTTTGATTTGTAGGCAACATAAACTATATGAATCATTTAAAACCCATTAAACACTATTTAAATTATACAAAAGATTTATAACTCTGATTAGGTTGAATCCAACACCTACTGGTTCGTATTAACGTCCTCTATCCAGTGAACCCAAGAAACAAATTTAATTCAATAGTTAGAACAGGCGTTACAACAGAACTATTAAAACCCATATATTGGCAAGTAATTATTAATAACAAGTACTCCATTGCATTAATTGGTTTATTTCATGCATCATATACTTCAGTATTGTTTAGAGAACTAAAATAACAACCATTGTGACTTATTAAATTGTCATGCATGCATTTGTTGTATTTGTTTGATCTCTATGTGCTATTGTTTATGTTGTATGCAATTGTTTGATCGATAGATTGCGAGGAGTGCAACCTGTGTAATTGCAACTACTATGATTGCAAGTATTATGGTTATGACGAGTGCAACCATTATATCTATGAGGATTGTGAGAATTATATAATCGACTACATCTACAACAAAGTCAAGTGGTGCTATCTTGTTCATAAATGTCCTTTTGTTTTCCTATGCATTGTAGATGCTTTTGCAGAATTGCATCTGTAGGAATTGATGTGTATATGCTATGCTATATCCCATATTATTCCCTAGCATTCCTTGTTTATGAGCCATCGTATTGGTAGATTGCTTAGCTATGCTATTTAGACGAGGAAGGGAATCACATCATGAAAAGTTATGTGTTTTGAAAGGCTTATGTTTTGCTAAATGACAAACCAACATGATTTTAATGAACCACCTGGGCGGAATGACATTGATTGGGTCATCGAGTGTGGATTTATGGTGGGGAATGCCGCCTAGGACACTGAGAAAGGATTGGTTTCTTTATTTGGTAACTTACGTGTACAACCATGTGCGAATAATGGAATGGGCAGTTGGTTGGACTCGGTAGGTTGTGGTAACTCGAACCCACGTATCCAGAGATGTAGAATAGTGTAGGTTGGACCGGTGCGTGTCGGGTTTGGGGAGCTACTTTCCGAACGGTTCCTTCTTGGACTTCTCCCTATCATCACCCAATATGAGAGTGGTGGTACGAGCTGGGCTGGCCAAGTCACATGGGTAAAGTGTACTAACCCCTGCAGGGTGTATAAACTAAGTGCTTAGCCGTGTCCCCGGTTATGGATAATTTGAGCGACCTGATACTGATGCTATGATATTTCTCACTCATCCCAATTTCTTAATTACTTAAAACTTGTTGGGTGAACATAATTGGGTAGGAGTACCTGGGAGTGAACCAGAGTGTCCTATTTATCGTATTGAAAAACTATTTTGTTACAAATGTTAGGATAAAACTGTTGCTTTATGCAAATGAGCCTGAACTCCACTTGGCCAAATAAGCATGTAGTTGATAGATCTGTTGTTAACCACTTTAACCTACTTGCCATATATTCAATGTGTTGACCATTCGTGGCTGCAACGTTTAATGTTGCAGGTTATATTGTATCTGAGTGATCGTTCATAGGTCGCGAGACTGCACTCAACAATTGTTCGTCTGTGGCACATTTGAAGGATGGAGATCTACCTTGTATTCATTTTCTGCCGTGTACTTGAATAAATAATTTAAATTCTGGATCATATTCGTTGTATTTATGATGCACAGTTATATTTGGTATCATTTTGTACTGTGTTTGCCAGTGAACCGATCCAGGGATTGGCACTATACACATGAACTCAGCCTTATCAGGCGAGGGTGTTACAATATGGTAGCAGAGCTGTGTGTTGAATGTAGGATCGTGACCTTAGAAATGGATTAGCAATAAGAGACATGTATTAGGAGAACTATCATATTTCCTACTTATTAGATGTTCTTATATTCCTTGTCTATCTTTTCTATAACCTCTTCTTGTTCAAAATTTGTAGTTGTCTATTCTTATGATACCTATATGAGAGTTAGCATATAAGTAAAACAATAAATAAGATGACATAAATTAATATCTCACCAAGTTTGGATAGGTCTGGACCACCATATTTTATCTCTTTAGGAGATCATCGCTCTCGTGTTAGCATATTGTTCTTATCAACTTATGTGGTATGACAATATAGGCTGCTTGCTTGTTTGTACTATACCATATTGTGTGATGCCTTGTTTATGATCTGTTATTTTGAAACTCTAAAGTTTCTGGAGTTATCGTGTGGTTTTAAAAATCATTTTAATGGTGTAATTTGACTGAAATTCGTGAGATTACTGTTGCAGTTTTCTGCCTGACCTGTTGTACCGCGCGATTTTTCCTATTTTATTAGTAACTCGAAAAAATGTGAAAAAATAGGATTTGGAGCGTAATTACCTGTAGTATATGCACAAAATTTTTATAAAATTCCTGACGAGTTTAAGTCGGTCAGAAAAATTCGTGAAGTCTGCTGTACCGTTTTGACAGATTTTGTTTATTGCTTATATGTTGCTATGTTTTATTCTAGTATTGTTCCCAATACTTTCAAACTATTTTGTGGTTATATACTGCTATATTTAGACCCCTGTAATGTTATTATACAAGTGTTTGCTTGTGTGTTGATTCCTTATGATTGTTTGTTTGTTTGTGACATTGATTGCTTCATATAGTTATGGGTAGGATTATTTTCTTAGTCGTTTCTTTTCTATAGAATATATTCTTCCCTATCTTGAACCCTTGGAGATATAATGATGTGTTAAGTGGAAGATTTTACAACACAATGCATTTAGGAAGGAGAATGTTTTATCTAATGGAAAAAAAAGATGTGGGAGTATGAAGTGTTGAAATGATGTTATGTAATAGATTACGCAACCTGAAAGTTGAAGTATCGATAGTTTAGTTTTAGTAGTAGCTTTGTTGATTGAATACATGGGAGTATACATAGAGAATTAGTTCGTGCTCATGGAAACATTCTTCAAGGCAAGTGAGAATGCCCGAGTGATAGAAAAACGTGATTCACCTATCCTCATACAGGGTAATGATTTGGGTGCAGGATGGATTGATCACCATTCCTACTACTCTTATTATTCGCTCTTGTACTGTTGGCTTTGCGAATCTTGAGTGCCCTTTTCAACCTTAGCAGAGAGTCAAAGTGGAGCCCAAACCCTAGAATGGTATATTGTTACGCCCTTCTAAAAGCATCCATTGCTAAGCATAGGAATGTATGGTAAGGATGAATCCCAACCGTGAATTATGGGCACCGTGAAGTAAATGTTCCCTATTTGCCCACGATGAGAGTTTTGCTAGTTTAAGAAGTGCTTTCTCGAAAACTATCAATCATGATGTTTAGAATGTGCTAGAGACATTGTGCCAATAAAAGTCTAAAGGAGAACCAATCTGAGCTAAGTGAATCCTCGAGAAATGACCTAGTCAATTTTATTTTAAGGGCGGTAGCATCCTAATGGATCCTGAACCTTTTTTTTCTTTCTAGCCTTCCCAAATCTCGGGACGAGATTTCTTTTAAGGGTGGTAGTCTGTCACATCCCAAAAAATTCTCCTAATTTTGGAATATGAAATAAATAAATAAGTTTGATTGATTGTTTGACTATGTTGAAAATTCTCAAAGAGAAGAAACTTTTTGAATAGAAAATCCTCTCAACCTTGAATTCAAAATCTTATATTCTTTTGTTATGACCTAAGTATCCATATAGGCAAAAGGGCATGGATTGATTGTGGATTATAAAATTGGTGTGCAAGATTTCAAAATGAAAATCATGAAGCATTCATAAACATTTCATTACATCCCTGCAAAATTCTCACAAACTGAATCCAAATCCTGGTATCTAAATCCTATAGTTGATTTGCCCAAATGTTCCTAAAGGAAATTAAATTGACTTTATAAAACCCAATGTTTCTAAGGCATAAATTATTGATAATTATATCCTAAAGAGATCCAATTAATATTACAAAATTTTAGAAACAAAATTGAGCTCATTTGGAGCTATTATGAAAAAGTTATGGAATAAATATAAACAAATAAAGATATAAATAAAATAGAATATACAAGGATTTATAAACCCACTACTTGTAAACTAGTAAAAAGATTACAAATATGATCCTACGATGATTCATCGATTTTAGAAAATTTTAAAAACAAGAGTCGTGTCATTTGAAGTTCGTATGCAAAAGATACGAGGAAAACAAGTAAATAGAAAAAGAAAAAGAAAAAGAAAAAAACAACTGGGCCGGGCCGAGCCAGCCGGCGGCCCATCTACCGGACCGGGCCCAGCTAACCGACCAGGCACGCGCATAGGTGACGTTCGATCCCAGGTCTGCTTTAAAAATCGTGCAAAACAGTTTTTGTCAAACCTATCTCGATTCAAACGCTTATAACTTTTTATCTACAACTCCGAATCGACTTCCGTTTGTCTATACTTGTTCCCTACTCCAAGACCTATCTCTACACCATCCTAAATCTCCATATAAACTCGTGGAGCCACAGTTGTATGAGTTTCTCTTCTCGAAATCCCGAATCTACACATGCCCGAATCTTATTTCGCTTTTTAACCCATCTAGACTTCGTTGTTTGCTAGCCAAAAAACAAAAGTTGTAGATCACGTCGAAATATTTCGATCCCGACAAACCTCACCTCTTCTCATCCACCACAGTCGGAGAATTTCGCACCGCAATATTTCAGATATGACGGTGTAAATCCCAGATGTACTCGCGCTCGTTTCTTCAAATCCAAATTCCTTTGGTGAGAATGTAGGACTAATGATTCCCCAAAACTTTCATGTTTTAAGTTTTTCAATTTGACCTACGGATTTTTCTCTCTAACACAGATATATTTCTTGTCTATGCTGAGCCAAAATCGGGTCAATCTTCTCTCCTAACCACTGGATCTCATCCCAACGGCCAGGATTAGATCGATTCTGCGAAGGGGTACGAGCCAACCGGATCTCGCCACGTGTCAACGCCAGGTCAGCCCCGCGTCAGATTTGAAATTGAATTTAATTCGCAGAAAATTGTGTAAACTTGTAAAAATCATATAAAAAGATTCGTAGATCCAAAAATAGCAAATAATATATCAATGGATTCAAAAAAATGTGTAGAATATTAATATGGCATTAGATTCAACCTTTACTGTATGCGTTTACTGCAGTAACTTAATTAGTTTTAATGGTATTTTAGGTTAATAAATTCATAGGAAATTATCTATAACTCCGAAAAATATGAACAATATATCAAATTGAAGCTACTATAATGTAGATTAATAATATCTGGTTGGATCCAGCCTTTGCCTATTATTTACCCCGTAGTGATTTAATTAGTTTTAATGTCTTTATAAATCATTAAATTCATAGTAAATTAATTGCTTGTCACAAAAATATAAATGATATATCGATGGAAAGCCGGTTCCATGTAGATCATCAATATGCAAATGGTTCAGGCAAATACTATAAGGTTTCGCAGAAATTAAATAAATAGTTTAATGGCTTATTTAGAGTATTAAAATCATAGTAATTCGAATACTGCTCAGAAAATTACAAATAATATGTCCTTAGAATCACAATTCCTTGGAGATTACAAATATAATTTTAGTTTGATTTGTAGGCAACATAAACTATATGAATCATTTAAAACCCATTAAACACTATTTAAATTATACAAAAGATTTATAACTCTGATTAGGTTGAATCCAACACCTACTGGTTCGTATTAACGTCCTCTATCCAGTGAACCCAAGAAACAAATTTAATTCAATAGTTAGAACAGGCGTTACAACAGAACTATTAAAACCCATATATTGGCAAGTAATTATTAATAACAAGTACTCCATTGCATTAATTGGTTTATTTCATGCATCATATACTTCAGTATTGTTTAGAGAACTAAAATAACAACCATTGTGACTTATTAAATTGTCATGCATGCATTTGTTGTATTTGTTTGATCTCTATGTGCTATTGTTTATGTTGTATGCAATTGTTTGATCGATAGATTGCGAGGAGTGCAACCTGTGTAATTGCAACTACTATGATTGCAAGTATTATGGTTATGACGAGTGCAACCATTATATCTATGAGGATTGTGAGAATTATATAATCGACTACATCTACAACAAAGTCAAGTGGTGCTATCTTGTTCATAAATGTCCTTTTGTTTTCCTATGCATTGTAGATGCTTTTGCAGAATTGCATCTGTAGGAATTGATGTGTATATGCTATGCTATATCCCATATTATTCCCTAGCATTCCTTGTTTATGAGCCATCGTATTGGTAGATTGCTTAGCTATGCTATTTAGACGAGGAAGGGAATCACATCATGAAAAGTTATGTGTTTTGAAAGGCTTATGTTTTGCTAAATGACAAACCAACATGATTTTAATGAACCACCTGGGCGGAATGACATTGATTGGGTCATCGAGTGTGGATTTATGGTGGGGAATGCCGCCTAGGACACTGAGAAAGGATTGGTTTCTTTATTTGGTAACTTACGTGTACAACCATGTGCGAATAATGGAATGGGCAGTTGGTTGGACTCGGTAGGTTGTGGTAACTCGAACCCACGTATCCAGAGATGTAGAATAGTGTAGGTTGGACCGGTGCGTGTCGGGTTTGGGGAGCTACTTTCCGAACGGTTCCTTCTTGGACTTCTCCCTATCATCACCCAATATGAGAGTGGTGGTACGAGCTGGGCTGGCCAAGTCACATGGGTAAAGTGTACTAACCCCTGCAGGGTGTATAAACTAAGTGCTTAGCCGTGTCCCCGGTTATGGATAATTTGAGCGACCTGATACTGATGCTATGATATTTCTCACTCATCCCAATTTCTTAATTACTTAAAACTTGTTGGGTGAACATAATTGGGTAGGAGCACCTGGGAGTGAACCAGAGAGTCCTATTTATCGTATTGGAAAACTATTTTGTTACAAATGTTAGGATAAAAATGTTGCTTTATGCAAATGATCCTGAACTCCACTTGGCCAAATAAGCATGTAGTTGATAGATCTTTTGTTAACCACTTTATCCTACTTGCCATACATTCAATGTATTGACCATTCGTGTAGCAACGTTTCATGTTGCAGGTTATATTGTATCTGAGTGATTGTTCATAGGTCGCGAGACTCCACTCAACAATTGTTCGCCTGTGGCACATTTGAAGGATGGAGATCTACCTTGTATTCGTTTTCTGCTATGTACTTGAATAAATAATGTAAATTCTGGATCATATTCGTTGTATTTATGATGCATAGTTATATTTGGTATCATTTTGTACCGTGTGTTCCAGTGAACCGATCTAGGAATTGGCACTATACACATGAATTCAGCCTTATCAGGCGAGGGTGTTACAGGTTTGGTCGCCCTGGCGGCCGCCTCGGTCTCCTCCTTCGCCTATAAAAAGCGCCCGATGCAAAAACCCTGAGCACCCGATAAGAAATCCACGAAACCGTTTGTAGACGCCGCCACCATCGTCCCTAGATCGGGGGCATCTGACGTTCTTTCCGGCACCCTGCCAAAGGGGAGATCATCCCGGAGGCCTTCTCTCCGGTATGATGCGTGAGTAGTTCCACCTTGGACTATGGTTCCATGTAGTAGCTGGATGGTTGTATCTCCTCCGTTGTGCTTTCATGTATAGATCTTGTGAGCTCCGTTCATGATCAAGATCTAATCTATTTGTAATCATGCATGTTGTGTTTGCGGGGATCCGATGGATATTGAGATTATTATGTTGGTTTGATTAATGGTGTTGTCTTTATGATTCTATCATGTCTGTGTTGTTTGTGATCTTGCATGCTCTCCGTTGCTAGTAGCTATCTTGGCCAAGTAGTTGCTATTGACTCCAAGAGGGGGTATTTATGCTCGATAGTGGGTTCATGCCTCTAGTTTCCAAGGGAAGTGACAATAATCTCTTCGGTTGTAGATGTTCTGTTGATACTAGGGAGAAAACAACGGTCTCTTGTTCATGGAACATGTGGGTTGTTTACCTTACACACTTTGCTTAAAGCAGTTGTCTGTTGCTTGCAACTTAATACTTGAGGGGGTTCAGATGATAACCTGAAGGTGGACTTCTAGTCATAGATGCAGTTGGATGGCGGTCTATGTATCTTGTTGTATTGCACAATCAACCTCATAGGATATTTCTGACTAGTAATTGCATTTTTATGCCTTGCTCAGTTCCTATCAATTGCCCTGCTGTTATTTGTTTACCCTTCATGCCATGTTGTTTATCTAAGGAGAGCACCTCTAGTGAACTATGGACCCTGGTCCAATCTTTACCATTGATACATCGTCCACTGTTACTTGTTTACTTGCTGCAAACCACCATTACCTTCCACACCATATGTTTAATTCTTTGTTACAGCAAACCGGTGAGCTTGACAACCTCACTGAATCGTTGGACAAAGTCTTGAGTTTTTGTTGTGCAGGTCTCCACGTTGGTTGCAACACTTGTGTGACGTTTCCTTCCTCCTTCTGGTTCGATAACCTCGGTCTCAACTGAGGGAAAACTTGCTGCTATGCTCTTCACACCCTGCGCTTGGGGTTACCAACGAAGTGCCACGTCGAGCACCATCATCGGCCGATCCGTAGGCTACCCGTTGTACTCTTGTTTTGTATATATATGCGATGGTCGAATAAAGATTTCCATTGCAAATGGCCAATGTCTACATTGATACATCATACATGGCGTGCGCACAGCCTACCCTACTCGTCGGAGTTGGAAGAGGAGCCGGAGTGGTAGCAGCGGTGGCACATGGTGTGGTCGAAGACGCTGACGCCGAACTTTCCTTCGCTGTCGTACTCAAAGACGATGATGTTGCCCGCTTCGATCTGGTGCGAGCGGGCGAAGCGATCCCAGCCGTTGTCGAGGTACATCTGGCCGATATGGCTGGACTACAGGTCGACTGGGTACCTGCCTGTCTTGAAGACGTTTTCCCATAGCATGGCGAGTGGGGGCGGCACGTCGCCGATCAGCGTCACGAACCCATGGGGCAGGAGCAGCCTGTCACGCGACATGTCATGGTGGATGGACACGGCAAACTGGGTGCCTGGGTCGAAATCTTTGGGCGACGACGGCGTTGAGGGAGAGCGTGGTGGCGCGGTGAGTTGGCTGCGTCCTCCACGCCCCTCGGCATCTACGGCCGCCACGGCCTCCACTCGACACAGCGCCGCCGGCCATGGCTAGCTATAAGCAGTGGAGAAGGAAAAGGGGAAGGAGGAGAGGGATGGTGTTCTGTGATGGAGAAGATGGCCGCGGGTGGCTGGTTAAAAAGGGCCGGCATCGGATGTCGGCGCGAAGGCCGAAGAGGGGCATTGAAGTGTCCAGTCGGTAGGGCAGGTGTCGGGCATCGCCATTGATGGCGCAGGCTGCCGCCAGTCAGCCTTCCGCCAGCGCCTCTGAATCGGTGTCGTTGCGTGCGTCTGAATCGGTGCCGCTGACCTCGTCTGATATCAATGTCGCGGGTCAAGGTGGTTGACGGGTGGGCCAGTAACACGCGTGGGAATGACGTCCGCGCTGTCCGCGTGTGTCTGGACCGACACAACCGAGCCCCAAATTAGATGCATGGATGGGTCGAGTCGGACGCGTTTCGCCGGATGGGTCGCCACGCTGGGGCGCCGCACACACCCCGCACATCCGCGCGGACAGTTTCGGACACGCACTGACCGTTTGGTTCGCCCCGGTAAAGATGCCCTTAGTCCCACCTCAAAACTTTAGTTCGAAACATACCAGTTTATATATCGTGGTCGATCCAATGTAATACGAGCAACCTGATCAAACCACTAAGGATAACACGAAAGGCCGATAAGGCGAATAACAATACAATATGTGTCACCATCTTCACGGCCCAACCGGGCGGAGCGAGAGCTACAGGACGCCCGGGCTTCAGGTAGGAGCACCCAGAGATCGGGCAACCTCTCTCAACATGTGCGTCTAGGCATGCTCCACATTCTTATTTTTTAAAATATAAAATATTTTAGCTTTGTAAAAGAAGTGATACAGAAGTTGACCCAAGGATTGTAAAATCTTATCTTATCGTATATCTTATCTATACTATTAAAAAGATTCAGACCGTTCGTCGCCTCCAATTTCCGTCTGTCATGAAAAGACGATTTTGCCCCTGACTCTTTGGTGTTTTTACCAGTAGTGCCACTGCCAAGTCAACCAGCCTAGCTGCTCCGAGCTCTTGTCCCGCGATCCCCTTCTGCCTCGTGTCCCCGTCGCCAAGCTCCACCGGCCTTCTCCTCCCTCGAACGTCCCTCTTCTCCAGCAGCCCCACTAGATCGACGGGCCGGAGCAGAACGGCGGCTGGAGGGCGACACAAAGGAGGGGACTGTGGTGGATAGACCTTGGCGACAATGTCGCAGGTAACCTCTTCGGCCCCAAGCTACGCCGCCGCCGCCGACCAGAACCATTCCGGAGAGCGACGAGGACGCCGTCTACTACGAGGAGGAGGAGGTCTACAAGGGGGAGGAGCTGCCAGGCCCCAGCTGCACCGTCCAGGTCCGTCTTGGAGGTCGGCGAGGCATCCGGGAGGAGGAGGGCTACAAGTGAGAGCAAAGAGGAAGGCAGCCGCGCAAATCCCCCCAAATCCTCGAGATACCGGCGTCGTGATACGTCCGCCTCTCGAGGCCATCGCCGGTCCCATTCTCCCTTGAGGTACGAGAAGGTCTCACCTCCACGAGCTAGATCTGTATGAAAGTGGCGACCTGCTGTCGGAGTCGCTTGGGCAGAGCGAGGATCCGCGGAATCGACATTCCAAGCGGGAGATTCTTGAAGCTTCTGGAAGGGGGCGTGGATCTTGGGCTTGCCCCCAAAGACTGCCATGGCTACAGGCGCGGGCACCGTCCCAGGTGAGCTCATCTAAATCCCTCCCCTCCTCTCTTCGCTTCTTCCGCTGCAGTGTTCTCCGCGGTGGTTGTGTTTCTTGTGGTCTTGGTGCTCAGTAGAATGTCGTTTACTAAACTGGATCATCTTGCAGGGCGCTGCCACGGCCACAAGCGCCCTCCTGGTCGGGATTGTTCTCTGAGATCATCGGCACCATGCTCTGCAGGGTCCCCTCCGCCGCCGACTGCGCCAGGTTCAGAACTTAAACTTCCATGCTAATGGTTCGGTGACTTAAACTTCAGTTTAGTTTTAGGCAAGGCAACAACTATTAGCTTCTGCAGGCTGCTCGGCTGTTGCAAGAGCTCTTGTGGGCGAAGCTTCTAGCTTGTGTAGAGAGGGGCTTCAGTTTGCTTACAAATGAAGTAAAGCCTCAAGTGATCAATTGATTGAGCTTAGTTTCTATCAAACAATGCTCGCTGCATGTTGGCAGATCTCATAATATCTCAAATCATAAAGGTAAATCCTGTAGTTTGTGAGCTGCGGCTTGTTTTTTTTTAATGTATCGGTTGGAACACTCCTAGATATGTATAACCATCAAGTGGCATATGTCTATTTGCACTAATCTTTCATGTAAATTTGTCAGTTAGTAGAACAATGGGACATGTTCCTTTTTACCTGATTTTGTATCCCTTGCTTCTCAGTTCACCAACAAATTAAGTTTTTTTATATTCATTTTACTTGAACTGCAGGGAAAGAAGAACCCAGCTAATGACCAAGAAGTAGTGAAATCATTCCTTGGGGTAGTGATGTTACGGGAACAAAGTGTTTTACTGGAATAAACACGTAATCACCAAGTGCAGTGCAAGTTTTGGTGGTACCAAGAGATTTATGGGTTCTAGCAGATATACTATATTGTGCCTTGTAGTTAATTAGCTATCTTATTACCCATTCCAGATTTACTACCAAAAGATGAGGTGTAGTTGTCACTATACATATTACCATTATACTATCAGAAGTGCCATTATATTCTGTTAAATGCATTACATATGACTGAAAATTGTGATCTCTGATCAATTATGAATCTGTATCATATGCATAGTTCGTTATTGGGGCTTTTTTAGTTTAGTGCCTCAAGAAGTGCCGTAAATATTCATGTCTGTTAATATCCGTGTCCGACAAGCTCAAGTTTCAGGGCAACATCTGTGAATATTCGCGTCTTTGAATATGCTAATAACATATGCTTATATATCTGTATGGGTATTGCATATGTGTCAAGAAAAAAATCCGTGAGTAGCATATGCCCAATACAAATATATATAATGCATGTAAATATAAGTAAAGGCAAAAATCAGAGTAATAGCATGAGCTTGTCACTGGACAGATGTGAGCATAAGAGTGAAGATAGCTGACTATGAAAAGGAGAATTCTAGGCATTACCTGTGTGTACCCATTAAGATTGATTAATTTGTATTTTGTCTTTGTTTATTATTTGGCGATCACATCTGATGTCATGGCAGACACATCGACTTACTCTGCCCCTAGCTTGGATATGCTGTCTCCATTCAGTGCCATCATTTTGACTCAAAAATCCTGGCATGCCAGCTGATGAGTTGTTGATAAAATAGATCCATAAGGTATGAGGGTCAGTAAAAGGGGACCCCAGGTCACTCGAACCAAGGAGAGATGATAGGCTGGATGATATAGAAAAAATGGAAACAATGCATGGGGTCGATAGGTGATGACTGTATAAGCGAGACTTGGCCATGTCCATCCGTGAAGGTAGTAGTGAAGTGAGAGGTCCTTTGGTGTTGGACTCTTAAAAATAATTACCTAGCGTTCCTGGTGCTTATTTACAGAAATAAGTTCAACACGAATTTAAAAAAGTTGATTTGTTTTTGCTTCAGATTCAAAATTTATAGTTCAATACGAAAGTAAGATAGATATAATTTTAGTCTTCTACTCCTTCTGTCCTAAAATGAGTGACCTGAGTTTGTTTACATTTGCATGTATTTATAAACGTGTCTAGATATATGTGAATTTGGACAAACCCAAATCAATTGTTTTCGGACGGAGGAAATAGATATGAGGCTTTTCTAGAGATTTTTTTACTCTTTCGGAACCAAACATTACGTCAATATTTCACATATAAAAATTAAAAAATAACTGCTACACCAGGCTTGATTGATCGTCTCTTTTGTGACAAAGCATGTCTTATCTGGTATTGTATATAGGTTGTCGTCTAAATAAAATTGTTTCACTTCATTTTCTTTGGTTTTCCTTCATTTCCATGCAGTGTGCTTAGTTTGTACCCTATTTCAGACACTTGAAAACAACGTGGATGATGCATTCATGGTATAGGGAGATTTTTCCCCGTAGCAACGCACGATCGTCACCCCCAGAATTTCCGTCTGCCTTGAAAATACGGTTTTGCCCGTGATAGTTCGGGGATATTACAAGCACTGCCACCGCCAACATAAACAATGCCACCGCTGGAAATAACGATTCGTTCACAAGAAAATTCCCCACCCGACCCTCCCTCGAGCGCAACCTCCTCCCCCACAGCGCAGCCTCCCGTCCTCCTCAGTTCCCCTGCCCCAAATTATGTCACTCCCGACGCGAGCCTTGTCGCCATATCCCCTCCCTCCGATGCGACACGGTACCGTCGCCACTCGAGCACCTCTGCTCGCGCTCGCGCTCGAGCACACCGCCGCCTCTCCTCCTTTCCCCTGCATCTACAGTGCCGCACCGGAGGCCCTCACTCTCGCATCTCCAGTCGAGCTCAGCCTCATGGTGGACGGTGTCGATCCGGCCGTTGATCCTCCATTGTTTCACCTTCCTCATGGCCTCCCCATCGCGACAGCCGCCTCACCCCGTCTCCAACCTACATGAACGCCTTGATCTCGTGCTTTCCTAGGCGAGCCAGCTCATGCCATTTCAACCACATGGGTGGACACTCTGCGGTCGTGAGGGAGAGAGGACCGAGCGAAGGCGCCCGCGGCATGCGGCGCGTCATGACGAAGAGGTAGGTGGACACGGAGCTACGGCTGGGAGCTAGATGCACGCTTGTGATGCCGCCTACTATAGCTGCGGCCCAAAGCCGGAGCGCCGGCCGCTGGGAGCTAGATTGGAGGAGCAGAAGGCCCCTACAGCGGGGTGAGGCTGCCGCCGTGGATGCTGGTGTCCCTGGAAACCGCCGCTTCTCGCGCGCCGCATGTAGGTTGGAAGTTGGGATAATGTTTGGGAATTGAAGATGGTAGTGCGCATGCGTGATTAGGTGTCGGTCACATGCGTGGGTTAGTTGCGTGGCTGATGCTCGCTGGTTCCACGTATATGGCTAGGCTGACTTTTTTTTTGCGTTTAACACTTAGAAATAGATACTCCTCAAATCGGGATTGGGTCAGAGGAGATCATAATTTAACATCAGCTGATAGCTAGCCAAAACTGCATAGGAAGCTAGAATAATCGATCAACCACCTAATAAGCTTAGCATAATCTTTCGACTATCGGTTGTCGTTAGAAGAAAAGAACTGAAGATCAAAGTGATAAACATGCAGAGATGTTTAGGTTGGGAAGGCACTGCAGAAACGAGTTGTGCAGCTCTTGTAGAGTGTAGCCTCCGGTATTTCAGCCTTCTTTCTTTCTAGCGATTGGATCGATTACTAACCATGGGAATCCTGTTATAGGAGTAGTTTATTAATCAAGTTTTTTCCTGCTATATAATCATATTGACACCTAAAACGACAATTCATTGTAGCAACCGTCTCTTCGGAGGTAATGTTTTGACTCACACGTGCAAGTGAACCTATTATGAAAAACATATAAAAACAAATGTTAAAAAATAAGAAGGAGAATTTTACATGTACTCCTCCGTCTCAAAATAGATGCCCTTTGCACACGATTCCTACAGAAATCATTGAAAAAATCTTTGCAAATCGGAGCACCATCCTCGCCCAAGGGACATGGAGGTCCTCCGCCTGCACTGGACACCGTCGTCCTCTAGATCGTACACCTGTAGGGTCTCTTGATCTGCTCCGAGGAGCGGCTCTTCGCTACAAAAAACACGAGGAGGTGCTCGGGAGGATGCAGGCGTCACGGTTGAGCAGAAGAGAGCGGAGGAGCCCAAGGATCTGATGGCAAAAGCTAATCCGGCGATAGAGGTCTAAACGGGAAAAGGCCTGGAAGCCGAGGTGGGATCTAGGGTTTGCACCGGCTAAGCCTAAGGACGGTTTGGGCAGGCCGACACTAGCCGGATAATAGGTAGGCTACGCCTGGTAGGGTTGCTCAGATGGTACCGTAGCAACGTACGGGCACTCTGCTATTATACTATATCTAAAAAAAATATGAAGGTGTTCCGGCCCACTACGTCGTAGTACCTTCGTCGCGCTTCCATCCTACGCACCCTCGCGATTCCCCGCAGAGCATTGAGAAAAATACACCCTAGAAAACACAACACGTCGCTCACACCCCTGTCTCAATCCCACAACTAACCCTAGCGTATGGCCAGCCCCAAACGCCGCTGCCGCCCTGCGCGTCGCGTCCCTGAACGCGTGTACTCGCCGCCGCCCCTGCGGGATTGGCTGCGCCATCGACTTCCGCTGCGCCGTCTCCGGCCTCTCATCGACCCAGAATCCCGGACGGTGCCGTCTCCAAGGAGATCAGGGCTAACCCAACCCAAGACCATTGGCTGGATCTAGAGCGGCTACAACAGCGGCTGGAGGGGCAACGGATGTTGTCCATTTTCACTTGCTTGTCGGCATTATCATGTCCGGCAATGGAAGGAGCTCGTCGGTAGGCAAGAGGCAGCGATTTCCGCTGGTGATGTCCGGCGATTCGGCAGGTAGTCGTTCTCCTCTCTTCCTCATGTCCAGCAATGGTGGGTTTGCACTCTCCTCTGTTCCTTATGTTCGTCAAGCTCTGAATTTACAGTCTTTTTTTCTTCAGCTAAAGCTAAATGATAGTGGGTGCAGAGAGATCTTGGAACGAAAGGAGAAGAAACACACTCGCATGATGTTGATTATGCCCGATGAAAGCACGCCCGATGAAAGCACTGAAATGCAGATACATTTGGTGTAAATAGTTTTGTTGCTCAAAGCTTTAATGCACGGTGAATCTGGTGAGGAAATATTGAACAATTTATGCCCAGATTTGGATATATGAGATAATACTAAGCAGGCACATAACCGTCATAATATCCCACAGGCCCAATGCTCTGATCTCTTAGGGACCATGGTGCACATCCTCCTGGCCTGCCTCCTAATGCATGGTCTTCGCCATGACGCTTGTTGTTCGTGTCCTCGCTCGTGTACATCCTTGTCGCCGTGCTGTAACTGCCGTAGTCGTCATGGTGGCTGGTGAGCACGTGCAGGATGAGGGAGGCCAGGGTGGTGTTGTAGATGTTAAGGGATCGAGGATGTAGATGGTGCTCTTCAGCACCAGAGTCTTGTGTCCTGTGGCGTCACCGCCATCGTCGAGTACATCGTCGGATCGGCGCCTTCACCGGAGATGAGGATGAGCTCGGAGGCAAGTCTGGTGGTGTCACACTGCATGGTCTGGAGCACGGGATGTCATGGGTGGCGCAGGCGGTGATGCTTAACCGGTAGGGAAGCATATGCTCGACCACGTTAGCTTGCTCGACAGTTCCATGAGCTATAGTGGATGGTCAACATGCTTGACAACCCCGTCATCACCCTCCTCGGCGGCCTCCACAAGATGAACAAGTCCAGATTGCATTGAAGTCTGGAGCACGGTGACAGGAGCTGCTGGAACCGAATGGCATCATCGGGCCGGACGGGACCCGATCATGTGCCATGTCAGCAAAACGGTGTAAGGACTGACATAAACATTGCCGGTGACTTTTAAGGACTGTAGATGCATTTTAATCTCTATTTTATCTCACGTTTGTTCTCTCTCTGGTCAAACGAGCAGTGGTGCCGTCACACTGCTATGGTCACAAGGCTACACGGGCTGGCATCTATAGGCGCAGGGTTGAGGGTCTAAGAAGTGGGGCAGCCTTTTGTTGGAGATATGCCCTAGAGGCAATAATAAATATAGTTATTATTATATATCTTTGTGTTTATGATAAATGTTTGCATTCATGCTATAATAGTATTAACAAGGAAACCATTAATACTTGTGTGATTTGTAAACTTAATTTGAAGTCCCTAGTATAGCCTCTATACTTCACTAGCTTGTTGGTTGATTGATGATGTGGTTTCTTTGTCATGAACATTGAGATGTTATCAACAACAAGATCATATCGTTAGGAGAATGATATGGTGGACATACTCCTATAGACAAGCGTAGCATAAAGATCAAGTCATTTCAATAGTTCAATTGCTATATGCTTTCTGATACATAGTAACCTAATTCCTTCGACCATGAGATCATGCATATCACCTTTACTGGATGGATGCTTTGATGTCATCAAACACCACACCGTAACAGGGTGGCTATAAAGGTGGCATTGAGTGTTCGGAAAGTATTGGTTGAAACACATGGATCAAGAGTGGGATTTGTCCATCCACATGACGGATAGATATTCTCTGGGCCCTCTCGGTGGAATGTCATCCAATTAGCTTGCAAGCATGTGACTTGGTCACAAGGGATCACATATCACGGGAACGAGAAAAGAGTACTTATCAGTAACGAGGATGAACTAGGTATGCAGAGATACCGACGATCATAACCTCGGATAAGTAACATATCGTGAGACAAAGGGAAATTGGTATCGTATGTAAGTGGTTCATTCGATCGCAAAGTAATCGTAGAAATATGTGGGAGCCATATGAATTTCCAGATTCCTCTATTGGTTATTGTTCGGAGAAGTGTCTCGATCATGTCTGCATAATTCACGAACCGTAGGGAGACACACTTAAGGATTCGACGTTGTTTGAGTAGTTATGGTATTATGAGAAAGAGACCGAATGTTGTTCGGAGTCTCGGATGGGATCCGGGATATCACGAGGTGATCCGGAATGGTCCGGAGAATAAGATTCATATAAGGAAAGTCCCATTTCGGAGTTGGGGAATGGTTCCGGTGTTTTCATCGGGAACATTCTAGAAGGTCCCGGAATGTCCGGCACTCCGGAGGGGGAAGGGGTACATGAATGTGTCATTGCATGTTGGAATGATTGCATCATGTACTAAGTGTTCTCGCTGTCCGAAATAAAGGGTTAATTCAAATCCTAATTGGAAAAGTCAAACTGCCAGTTTTCGGTCAAACTGCCAGTTTTCGGAAAGTGGAAAGAGGAGGAGAGTTGGAGGCCGAGTTGGAGGGGAGTTCCTCCCCTTGGCCGGCGCGCCTCCCTAGGCCGAGTTGGGGAGGAACTCCTCCCCTAGGCGCCGGCCCTCCCACCTATAAGAGGAGGGGCAGGGCCTCCTCCTCTAGACACAACACTACTTCCTATCCTCTAGACCTAAACCCTAGATCTAAACCCCGGTTTAGAGCTATTCGGTTTAGAGCCTTCTAATTGGTTTAGAGCCCTCTAATTGGTGTGTCTAATTACTAGACCACTAATAGCCTCTCTCATAAGCTCCACCATACTCGCACCGGCTTAAGGCGAAGCCCTGCGGGATCTCCCCTCTACCTCCGGTACCACGCCGTTGTGCTGCCGGAATCGCGAGGAGAGTGCTACAACCTCCGCTGCCTGCTGGAACAAGGGAGAGGAAGGTCTTCGTCGAGTACCGAACGTGTGACCGACTGCGGGAGCGCTGCTGGAACGTGGCGCCGGAAGGATCGTCTACGCGATCTTGAGATCGGAAAGAGTACGACTACATCACCCACGAGAATCTGCTCTCGTTAAACACTTTGGAATCTTCGAGGGTGAGTTATTCCATCGACTCGTTGCTACAATCTAGTAGATAGATCTTGGCTTGTTTGTTTGTATGCGATAGAAAATTTTTGTTTTCCATGCTACGAACCCCTACAGTGGTATCAGAGCCGTGTCTATATGTAGATCTGTTGCACGAGTAGAACACAATGGTCATTGTGGGCGTTGATGCTTTTATTGTAGATTGCTTTTTGTGTACTTTGCATCTTGCGGTATGTTGGGATGAAGCGGCCCGGGCTAACCTTACATGACATCGTTCATGAGACTTGCTCCACGTTTGACATGCAACTTGTATTGCATAAGTGGCTTTGCGGGTGCCTGTTTCTCCTAGCATAGTTAAGATCCAATTTACAACGGGTGATCAACAATGCTAGTATCAATGTTGTGGTTCTTGTTCGTAAGTTAGAACGACACTTATGGAAAGCCCCAAACCACGTAAAATATGCAAAGAAAGTAGAAGCGTCTAACTTTGTTTTGCAGGGGTGTGCAGTGATGTGATATGGCCATGATTGTGATTATATTTGATGTATGCAATGTTCCTTATTGTAAGTCGGCAACCGGCAGGAGCCATATGGTTGTCTTTAAATTCTGTTAAGACCTGCGTGTCTATTCAAAATAGTTGTAATAGTTGAAGCTGGTGGACGACAACCATGGAGAAGCGTCATTGACCTTGATGCTATGCCGGTGATGATGGAGATCATATTCGTGCTTGAAGATGGAGATCGGAAGCACAAAGAAGAAAGGCCATATCATATCACATATTATGAATTGCATGTGATGTTAATCCTTTATGCATCTTGTATTGCTTAGTAGACGACGGTAGCATTATAAGATGATCCCTCATGCACATAAATTTCAAGTTCTAAAGTGTTCACCCTTAGTATGCACCGTTGCCAAAGCTTGCTGCTTCGAAGCACCACGTGATGATCGGGTGTCTTTGATTCCGCGGGTGAATACAACGTAAGCAAGCCAGATTTGCTTATGCGGAAGCTAAGGTTTGATCTTGACGAGCCTAGCATGTACAGACATGGCCTCAGGAACACGGATCGCCGAAAGGCAAAGCATGAATCATATAGTAGATATGATGAACATGATGATTGTTCGCCATTAAAACTATATCAGCTCTCGTGATGATCGGTGTTGATGTAGTGGATTTGGTTCGTGTGATCACTAAAACAATGTGAGGGATGTTGTTTTGAGTGGGAGTTCACCTAGTTTAATTTCATTAATTAATTTGAACTCAATTTGTCATAAACTTAGTCTAAACTATTGCAAATATGTTGTAGATCAATGGCAGCCCCTACCATCAATTTTAATGCGTTCCTAGAGAAAGAAAAGTTGAAAAACAATGGAAGCAACTTCGCGGATTGGTTCCGCAATTTGAGGATTGTCCTCACAGCTGGTAATTTGACCTATGTGCTGGATGCACCGCTAGGTGACCCACCTGCAGCTGATGCTACCGATGAAGTAAAGAATGTTTACCTTGCTCGGAAGAATCAGTACTCCATAGTTCAGTGTGCTATCTTGTATGGTTTAGAATCGGAGCTTCAGAAAAGGTTTGAAGAGTCAGACCCATATGATATTGTCGAGGATCTCAAATTAATTTTTGAGACTCATGCGGCAATTGAAAGTTATGAAGCTTCTGAAAAGTTCTTTAACTGCAAGATGGAAGAGGGTAGCTCCGTCAGTGAGCATGTGCTTAAGATGTCTGGGCACGCAAATAAACTTCAAAGTTTGGGTATAGTGATTCCTAATACTTTGGGAGTTTACCGCATCCTCCAATCACTACCACCAAGTTACAAGAACTTTGTGATGAACTACAACATGCAGAACATGAACAAAGAGTTGCCAGAACTATTTGCTATGTTAAAATCTGCAGAAGTGGAGATCAAGAAAGAGCACCAAGTGTTGATGGTCAATAAGACCACCAAATTCAAGAAAGGCAAGTCTAAGCAAAAGGGACACTTCAAGAAGGGTGGTAAGAAAGTTACCACGCCGACGAAGAAGACCAAAGCTGGACCTAAGCCTGAAACTGAGTGTTTTTACTGCAAGGGAGAAGGTCACTGGAAGCGGAATTGCCCAAGGTACTTGGCGGATTTGAAGAACGGCAACATCAAGAAGAAAGGTATATCTGATATACATGTTATTGATGTGTATCTCACTAGTACTCGTAGTAGTGCCTGGGTATTTGATACTGGTTCGGTTGCTCATATTTGTAACTCGAAACAGGAGCTGCAGAATAAACGGAAGCTAGTGAAGAACGAGGTGACGATGCGCGTAGGAAACGGATCAAAGGTTGATGTGATCGCGGTCGGCACGCTACCTCTTCATCTACCATCGGGATTAGTTTTATACTTAAATAATTGTTATTTGGTGCCTGCATTAAGCATGAACATTATATCAGGATCTTGTTTATTGCGAGACAGTTACTTGTTTAAATCCGAGAATAATGGTTGTTCGATTTATATGAGTAATGTGTTTTATGCACATGCACCTTTGATAGATGGTCTATTCATATTGAATCTCGATAGTAGAAATACACATATTAATAACATTGAGGCTAAACGTTTGAAATCAAGCGATAATTTGACCTATATGTGGCACTGTCGTCTTGGTCACATTGGAGTGAAGCGTATGAAGAAACTCCATTCCGATGGACTTCTTGAATCACTTGATTTTGAATCACTTGAAAGATGCGAAGCATGTCTGATGGGTAAAATGACTAAGACTCCATTTTCTGGTATAATGGAGCGAGCTACGGACTTACTGGAAATCATACATACCGATGTGTGTGGTCCAATGAGTGTAGCATCGCGCAGTGGTTATCGTTATGTTCTTACCTTCACGGATGACTTGAGTAGATATGGGTATATCTATTTCATGAAACATAAGTCCGAAACTTTCGAGAAGTTTAAGGAGTTTCAAAGTGAGGTAGAGAATCAACGTAACAAGAAGATTAAATTTCTACGTTCTGATCGTGGAGGTGAATATCTAAGTTACGAGTTTGGCGAGCATTTGAAGAAATGTGGAATACTTTCGCAGTTGACACCGCCGGGAACACCACAGCGTAATGGTGTGTCCGAACGTCGTAATCGAACTCTCTTAGATATGGTTCGTTCTATGATGTCACTTACAGATTTACCGCTAACATTTTGGGGTTATGCATTAGAAACAGCCGCATTCACTTTAAATAGGGCACCATCTAAATCCGTTGAAACGACACCGTATGAATTATGGTTTGGAAAGAAACCTAAATTGTCGTTCCTTAAAGTTTGGGGATGCGAAGCCTATGTAAAGAAGTTACAGCCGGACAAGCTTGAACCCAAAGCGGAAAAATGCGTCTTCATAGGATACCCGAAGGAAACTATTGGGTATACCTTCTATCATAGATCCGAAGGCAAAATCTTTGTTGCCAAGAATGGATCCTTTCTAGAGAAGGAATTTCTCTCGAAAGAAGTGACTGGAAGGAAAGTAGAACTCGACGAGGTTGTCGAACCTTCTCTCGAAATTGCGAGTAGCGCAGCACCGGAAGAAGTTCCTGTGGTGCCTGCACCAATAAGAGAGGAAGCTAATGATGGTGATCATGAAACTTCGGTTGAAGTTGCTACAGAGCCTCGGAGGTCAACGAGAAATCGTACCACTCCAGATTGGTATGATTCCGTTATGAATGTCATGTTGGTGGACAACACCGATGACCCCGAGACATATGAGGAAGCGATGATGAGCCCAGATTCCAATAAATGGCAAGAAGCCATGAAATCCGAGATTGGATCCATGTACGAAAACCAAGTATGGACTTTGGTGGACTTACCGGATGGCCGGAAGGCTGTCGAGAACAAATGGATTTTCAAGAAGAAAACAGATGCTGATGGTAATGTTACTGTCTATAAAGCTCGACTTATCGCAAAAGGGTTTCGACAAATTCAAGGAGTTGACTACGATGAGACTTTCTCACCGGTAGCGAAGCTAAAGTCTGTGAGGATTATGTTAGCAATCGCTGCATATTATGATTATGAGATATGGCAGATGGATGTCAAAACAGCATTCCTCAATGGAGACATTGATGAAGAGTTGTATATGATACAACCCAAAGGTTTTGTCGATCCTAAAGATGCTAACAAGGTATGCAAGCTTCAACGGTCCATCTATGGATTGAAGCAAGCATCCCGAAGTTGGAATCAACGTTTTGATAAGGTAATCAAAAGTTTTGGTTTTATACAAACTTATGGAGAAGCTTGTATTTACAAGAAAGTGAGTGGGAGCTCTGTAGCATTCTTAATACTGTATGTGGATGACATATTGTTGATTGGGAATGATGTAGACCTTCTTAATAGTGTCAAAGAGTATTTGAATAATAGTTTTTCAATGAAGGATCTTGGCGAAGCAGCTTACATATTAGGCATAAAGATTTATAGAGATAGATCGAAACGCCAAATATCATTGTCACAAAGTACATATTTGGACAAAGTTCTAAAGAAGTTTGGAATGGAAGATAGCAAGAAAGGGTTCTTGCCCATGTTGCCCAATACAACCTTGAGTAAAACTCAAAGTCCGACATCGGCAGAAGATAGAGAAAGGATGAGTAAGACTCCCTATGCCTCAGCCATAGGATCTCTAATGTATGCCATGCTATGTACTAGACCCGACATCGCATATGCTGTTAGTCTAACTAGCAGATATCAAAGTGATCCAGGAGTGGATCATTGGACAGCGGTCAAAAACATCCTTAAGTACTTGAGAAGAACTAAGGATATGGTTCTTTCTTATGGAGGTGATGAACAGCTCGTTGTTAATGGTTACACCGATGCTAGTTGGAACACCGATCCAGATGATTCTAAATCACAATCTGGGTACGTATTTATTTTGAATGGTGCAGCAGTTAGCTGGAGGAGTGCAAAGCAAAGCGTTGTGGCGAGATCTTCAACTGAATCGGAATACATGGCTGCTTCGGAGGCTTCACAAGAAGCGATATGGATGAAAGAGTTCATTACAGAGCTGGGTGTGGTTCCTAGTGCGCTGGACCCAATGTCTATCTACTGTGATAACATGGGCGCCATAGCCAATGCGCAAGAACCAAGGTCACACAAGAAGCTGAAGCATATCAAGCTACGTTTTCACGCTATTCGAGAACATATCCAGGATGGGGATATAAAGATTTGCAAAGTACACACAGATCTGAATGTGGCGGATCCGTTGACTAAACCTCTCCCGAGGGCAAAACATGACCAACACCAAACTGCCATGGGTGTTCGGTATATTACCATGTAATCTAGATTAGATGACTCTAGTGCAAGTGGGAGACTGTTGGAGATATGCCCTAGAGGCAATAATAAATATAGTTATTATTATATATCTTTGTGTTTATGATAAATGTTTGCATTCATGCTATAATAGTATTAACAAGGAAACCATTAATACTTGTGTGATTTGTAAACTTAATTTGAAGTCCCTAGTATAGCCTCTATACTTCACTAGCTTGTTGGTTGATTGATGATGTGGTTTCTTTGTCATGAACATTGAGATGTTATCAACAACAAGATCATATCGTTAGGAGAATGATATGGTGGACATACTCCTATAGACAAGCGTAGCATAAAGATCAAGTCATTTCAATAGTTCAATTGCTATATGCTTTCTGATACATAGTAACCTAATTCCTTCGACCATGAGATCATGCATATCACCTTTACTGGATGGATGCTTTGATGTCATCAAACACCACACCGTAACAGGGTGGCTATAAAGGTGGCATTGAGTGTTCGGAAAGTATTGGTTGAAACACATGGATCAAGAGTGGGATTTGTCCATCCACATGACGGATAGATATTCTCTGGGCCCTCTCGGTGGAATGTCATCCAATTAGCTTGCAAGCATGTGACTTGGTCACAAGGGATCACATATCACGGGAACGAGAAAAGAGTACTTATCAGTAACGAGGATGAACTAGGTATGCAGAGATACCGACGATCATAACCTCGGATAAGTAACATATCGTGAGACAAAGGGAAATTGGTATCGTATGTAAGTGGTTCATTCGATCGCAAAGTAATCGTAGAAATATGTGGGAGCCATATGAATTTCCAGATTCCTCTATTGGTTATTGTTCGGAGAAGTGTCTCGATCATGTCTGCATAATTCACGAACCGTAGGGAGACACACTTAAGGATTCGACGTTGTTTGAGTAGTTATGGTATTATGAGAAAGAGACCGAATGTTGTTCGGAGTCTCGGATGGGATCCGGGATATCACGAGGTGATCCGGAATGGTCCGGAGAATAAGATTCATATAAGGAAAGTCCCATTTCGGAGTTGGGGAATGGTTCCGGTGTTTTCATCGGGAACATTCTAGAAGGTCCCGGAATGTCCGGCACTCCGGAGGGGGAAGGGGTACATGAATGTGTCATTGCATGTTGGAATGATTGCATCATGTACTAAGTGTTCTCGCTGTCCGAAATAAAGGGTTAATTCAAATCCTAATTGGAAAAGTCAAACTGCCAGTTTTCGGTCAAACTGCCCGTTTTCGGAAAGTGGAAAGAGGAGGAGAGTTGGAGGCCGAGTTGGAGGGGAGTTCCTCCCCTTGGCCGGCGCGCCTCCCTAGGCCGAGTTGGGGAGGAACTCCTCCCCTAGGCGCCGGCCCTCCCACCTATAAGAGGAGGGGCAGGGCCTCCTCCTCTAGACACAACACTACTTCCTATCCTCTAGACCTAAACCCTAGATCTAAACCCCGGTTTAGAGCTATTCGGTTTAGAGCCTTCTAATTGGTTTAGAGCCCTCTAATTGGTGTGTCTAATTACTAGACCACTAATAGCCTCTCTCATAAGCTCCACCATACTCGCACCGGCTTAAGGCGAAGCCCTGCGGGATCTCCCCTCTACCTCCGGTACCACGCCGTTGTGCTGCCGGAATCGCGAGGAGAGTGCTACAACCTCCGCTGCCTGCTGGAACAAGGGAGAGGAAGGTCTTCGTCGAGTACCGAACGTGTGACCGACTGCGGGAGCGCTGCTGGAACGTGGCGCCGGAAGGATCGTCTACGCGATCTTGAGATCGGAAAGAGTACGACTACATCACCCACGAGAATCTGCTCTCGTTAAACACTTTGGAATCTTCGAGGGTGAGTTATTCCATCGACTCGTTGCTACAATCTAGTAGATAGATCTTGGCTTGTTTGTTTGTATGCGATAGAAAATTTTTGTTTTCCATGCTACGAACCCCTACACCTTTCCGTGAGGTCGGGATCCATCGCCACCAAAAGGTGGAATAGTTGATTTCGTAAGGTTTTCGATCCCGGTGTGGCAGCTGCACTATCCTGTTGTCTTTTCATTTTACTGCTATCACCTGTCGTTTGTCTTCCTGGCTATATTCTTCTACAATAGCAAATTTTTTGGCAACGTCACGGTCCTTCGGCAGTGGCACCAATGCTGTAGCTGATAGATATACTTGTCCTATGCTTACCTTAGATGTTTCTTCTTACCGTCCCTTAAGTAATAGTTGATGGTAATTTGATTTTGGTGAAATTTCTTATGTGAAAAACCTAAATTAAGCCCTATCCGTTTATCTATTATCTTCTTATATCAAAACCTTCTGTCTCATAGAGAGGATTAGGAGCTGATTCTATGTTTACCTTATATTCAGCCTTATACATGCTAATGATTCAAATGTTGGCAAAGAACCCTTCCATACGTGCATGTCTCAAGACAAAAAATTTTGGAGAATTAGATAAATGAGAAAATATTTCTTCCATATTTGAATGCATTTTTTTAAAGGAATGAGTGTTTTTGTTTACCATGTATCACGTCAATTGATTTGTTCTTTGAGCATTAAGCTCTATATCTTTCATGTGATTTTTCTCTAAAAATAATGTTCATGTGATGCAGCGATACAAACTATATAAAATGTTGGGGCTGCTGATCTGTTAGTAATTTTATAGCATATAGTTTTACTTATATCGCTTTAGTAGGTACTATTTTTATGGATATTTAATGAACTCTGTAATACTGTGGTATAGCCAATACATGTGAGGTATGAAATGACCAACTTGTGGTACATCTCTTCTAACGTTTCAAGTGTCTATTGTAAGGATATTGGCCAATACACGTGAGATGTTTAATGAACTGTGTAATATTCTGGTATGATCAGCTAATGTTCAAAGGTTGTTTCCCTCCATACATATTGCATGTTACATCGGTCTTGTCACATTTCTTACCTGAGATGATCAACATAGTGTGTGTTAGCTCGGTTTCCTAATTAGTAGATCTACATCTCCAATAACCAAATACTTTCTAAAAAAAACTAATTCAGGTTGTGCTATGCAGCCTTACTTCAGAAAGGACATAAGAACAGAATCAGCACATACATGGCTTTGAAAGGATATGGACTTTGTTCTTAGCCACAAGGTATACAATCCTTTTGAAGAGCTACAACAGATGTGAAATCAAGGTTATCGATCTTGGAGGCACTTGCTTCTTAACAGACAGCTTAAGGTTGATATCATTACCATTTTTGATGTAGCATGGTCTAAAATATCTAATGTATATTGAGTTGTAGGTAAATATTCTCTTTTTTCTAACAATGCTTGCACATTCACATAGGCCTAATGGATTAATGCTAGATGATTAATGCCTAAGATTATGACTAAAGTTCTTAGCTTGGAAGTGATATAGGGCTCACACGATCTGCTCTTTTGCAAATTGGTCACCAATGCGTGCAACTCAAAAGTTTTTCCGTTTGAAGTTTTGAACTTTTAGGAGATATTTGGTTGTTATACTGAATTGATATGTGCAACATTTCCTGCAAAAAATAAGAATGCAGCATGGCATATGTTAATGATTACTATATTCAAAATTAGTCTGGTTGATGAGATAATAGCTAGATATACATAGCTATATTCTAATAAAATATCTGATCGTGGTGGTTCCCTGTCTCTAGACTTCAGTGCACTATCAATGTATATGCCACTAGCATACTAGGAGAAAACTCTTTGACCTACTTTTTAGTAAAATTCAAATGAGCATATACTTCAAAAGATGGCATTGTGGTTGGTTTAATATTTACAAAATTTGTATTTAGGCAATCGTCTTTTCTGATTGAAGCTTGACAAAGTAGACTTACTGGAGTTAGTTTTCCTCCAGCTTTATTAATTTATAATATTTGTACCTCCATGTGAGAGTTATAAAAAGATTGTTAACACACCACCTGTTCATGTTTGTTAGTAAGGAAGTTGTAACTGTCCAGCAGTGTCTCAGTGTGATAGATGGTTTCTAAATTTACTTATATATTCTACTAAAGCCTGACTCGATGGCTCCTAAAACCATGCAGCCTCGAGGAGAGCCTGATGCATCATATCTGCAAGCACAAGCTCTTGATTCCAGTTGATCAAGACCAGACACACCATATGTTTTTTGTAAGGTTATACGTGTCGTTCTCCTGTATGCAACAAGAACACTCTGAAGATGTTATTGTTATCCCTGAGGGTTGCATGTCGCATATTTATAGGTTAAATTACCTTAGTTTAGTGGAATGAGAAACTATTACATCATTGTATTTAAGTTTTTTTTCATTAAAACAGAGAATGACATTTGATCTCTTTGCTGCGTACCACGTTTTAAGGATATACTCAGCGTTGTGCATCTTTAGAATTAATGATAGGAAATACTTGAGAAAACTTAAACTTGAATTCATTGATCTCTTTACAGTACTGTATGATGATGGTGATAAACACTATGAAGCACGGATATAATGTAACATAGTAGCACTCTGTCATTGGGCCAAGTGGCTGTGTCATGCCAATAGAATTTATTTTGTGTGCGATGTAGTTTTTTTCTTCCGTTGCAACGCACGGGCATGTTTCCTAGTAAAATCTAAAAGAAACTAGTAAATCTTCGAGGTCTTCGTACTATTTCTTCTTCCATGAAATAATCTTGCATTTTTATGGAAGCATCCGAAGTAAACTGATATAGAAACCAAACCAGAGACATGTAAATATTAATGTTGGTTCTCCCATAATTTTAATTTACGCTGCAATAATTTACGCCGCAATGCCAAGGCTGTATGCACACGTACATCCATTGAAGTAATCAAAGCCAACACTAATATTTTAGGAAATAATAACCAAACAAATCGATCGACGTCGCTGTTGAGCTGATAGTAAAAATCATCATTGTCGAGGATGTAGCCGCCGAGACAAATATTGCAAGGACAAACCTCGCTGCAACCATGAGAAAAAAATCTAAAATAGATTAGCGAAGCAAGATCTCAAGACCATACTTAGAGAACTTTAATCTTCCAACACCACCATTAATATCGGAAAAGAGATCTCGTTGTCAAACGAATGCCAAAGATCGCTTATTGTAGATAATACAATCTCCGTTGAGGCGAAGATGGCTAGCAAAACCCTAAACCTAATCCGACAAAATCTATACTGTTACTAAAAACTCCACTCAGAGATCGGGTTCCCCACCCCTCCCGACACCGGTGAGGCCGGCTAAAGAAAGGGGAACCGATACAAAATAGGCGGAGACGAGAGGCGGTGACTTTTTCTTCTAAGGAGGCGGCGCGTGTTTCCATAGGGTTCTGTTGTCTGTCTAACTCGCTCTTTGTCAGAAGCTGAGGTAGAATTAATCTTGTTGAACCGGTTCGGCCAAGCAGAAGTACTGTATATGTTTTTTGCACTCACAGTCAACTAGCAACTTTTTTTTAAGGGAAGTCAACTAGCAACTTATGTGTATTAGCTAGTCTAGAAGTATAATATATGGGTATCCATCTTTTGTTTTATGGGTTCCTAATAATTATCATACCGATTAGTGCGGGCCTAAATATATTCTAATAATGTGATATACTTTCTCCGTTTGGAAATATAAGATGTTTTAGGTTTGTGAAGGGGATGTATCTAGACACATTTTAGTGTCTAGATTCATTTGAACCTATACACTAAAACGCGTCTAGATACATCTTCTTCACAAACTTAAAACATCTTATATTTCTAAACGGAGGGAGTACTTTCTTCGATCCGGTTTATTAGACGCGTACTTGGGTGTGCCTAGAGATCAGGCGCTCAGTCAGCTGACGTTATTTGCTGAAGCGCTGAGCATGCATTTCCGGACTGGTTTGTTACATGAATTCTTCTTGTTCTTTTTAATTTTCCGCATTGAGCCGTTCAGTTTGACGTGAGATCAGCATCTTGGCTTGGGCGTCGGTCATGCACGAGCCCGTACACGAGTAACGCGGTGAAACTCAATAGATTAATGTGTTTATTTTGTTGGAAAAATGCATGAGGTCTGGTGTTGAACAAATGAAAAGAGAAATATGTCAAATACAACCCATCGGCCGTTAGAAAAATGGTAAAACAAAATCTTAGTTTCAATCATAGTATAACTGGAACAATCTCAGTCACAACCTTCATGTAACTTGACAAAAATTGTAAAAAATTCTCAGTCTTAACAATAGTAAGTGGAACAACCTCAGTCACAATCTTCATGTAACTGGAAAAAAAATGTAAAAAATTATCAGTTTCAATCATAGTGTAACTGGAACAACTAAGTCGCAACCTACGTGCAACTAGACAAAAATTGTGAAAAATCTCACTTTTAACCATAGTGTAACCGGAACGATCTCAATCGCAGCCCGCGTGCAACTGGACAAAAAATATAAAAGAATCTCAGTTTCAACCAGTCACAACCTGCATGTAACTGGACAAAAATTGTAAAAAAATCTCAGTCTTAACCATAGTGTAAGTGGAACAACCTCAGTCGCAATCTTCATGCAACGTAAAAAAAATTATAAAAAATTCTCAGTTTCAACCATAGTGTAACTGGAACAACTCAGTCGCAACATGTGTGCAACTAGACAAAAATTGTGAAAAATCTCACTTTCAACCATAGTGTAACCGAAACAATCTCAATCGTAGCCCGCGTGCAACTGGACAAAAATTGTAAAAAATCTCAGTTTCAACATAGTGTAACTGGAACAATCTCAGTCGCAACCTGCGTGCAATTCGACAAAAAATGTAAAAAAATCTCAGTTTCAACCATAGTGTAACTGGAACAATCTCAGTCGCAACCTGCGTGCAACTCGACAAAAAATGTAAAAAAATCTCAGTTTCAATCATAGTGTAACCGGAACAATCTCAGTCGCAACATGCGTGCAACCGGACAAAAATTGTAAAAAAAATCTCAGTTTTAACCATAGTGCAACTGGAACCGCACTGGAACAGTCTCGATCGCAACCTGCGTGTAACTGGACAAAATCTTAGTGCGCCTAGAATTTTTTTAATTTTTGACAGTTATAACCCACATGCAACTCGAAAATCTTAGCTTTGTCATCTGCAACCAGACGTGTAACCGTAAAAATCGTAGTTGCAAGCCATGTACAATTGGGAAAATCTTATTGCAAGTAACTTGCAACTAAAAAGTTCATAATTAATTTTGTTAGTTACAATCCACATGCAACTAGAAAAATATTTTTAAGCTGAGCGTCAGATAAATGTAGCCGAGCCGCGGCTTCACACTTTCTTTCAAGGTCCACGATGGTCATTTGTACCACACAAGGATAAGAAAACCAGAAAAAAACAAAACTACAAAAAAACCACAGAAAAGCCACTCTGCTTACGAAAAGTAAGATAGCAAACAGCCCATGACAAAAACAGCAGCCATCGGCCCACGGCAAAACAGGAGCATACGCGATCCTAGCAAAAAAAAAGAAGCCCACACGTGAACAAAGCAACAGCCAGGCTGCACGAATCTTGGCGAAAAGATCCAATGGTCCACAAGGTGATTGAGACTTAATTATGTCTCATGCGCCTGAGATCTAGCAAATCTGTTTCTTAAACTATATGCGTGCCTAATGAACTGGACCAGAGAGAGTATACATGATCAACCTCTATGAAGTGACACAAAATGTGCTCAAAATTCAAAAAATATTAATTTTAAATGCATTTGAGCTAATTTCTAATATGTATATAGATAATTTTTTTTTTTAAAGATCTCAGAGTGATATTATGATACAATTTTACGATCTGATACTAGGCAAGAAAACCATACTACCTAACATCACAATACTGAAAACCTTCTGCCTAACTCGGTCTTCGTCAGAACTCAGAAGCTGAGATAAAATTGATCTCGTTGAGAGCTCATTCAAAGCGTACGAGACCGCCCCTTTTCCCCTCCCGTCCCGTGCTCTCCACCTAGCCTCCCTTGAGAGTCGACCTCCGCGCCCCGGGCCGATCCGGCGTCTCCCTCGGCAGTGATGCCTGCCGGAGGTGGCTTAGGAAAGGCGCCGGCTCTAGTAGTCTAGGTTGTAGGTTTTGTAGATGTTTGTCCCTGGTGGCGTGTTGGAGTCGGTCGCCAGATCCCATCGGCCGGATCTGGCGCGCCCAGGGTTTCATCCTCCTCGATGGCCTGCTATGGTGGCAAGAGCAGTGGCATGGGGTGAGGATGGGGCTTGGCATCTCCTTCAATAAGGTCGTCCTTCTCTCTCTCTGGAGGCCGTACGTGCTGATGCTTTTCCGCGGCGTCGCGCGGTCGCCGGTGATGTTCTGCGTCGAGCTGTCGAGGTGGTGGCTAGGCGTTGGGTGCAAATCCGGTGAAGCCCCCTTCAATAAGCGGTTTGTCTCGGCTCATCTCCACCGCCATCATCTATGCTTGCCTCGCCGAGCCCGTGGCAGGAGCTCTGGTCCTGACGGTGAGTCGTTTTCTCTGCTGCGGTGTGGGTGTGCCTCTGCTGCTCTTGTTTCTTCGCTAGCTTTGTTGCTCATCTTCCTGTCAAGCGTCAAGGGGGCGATGGAGGAAGGTGCTGTCGAAGCTGGCTTTGAACAGGGGTGGCATCGGAGTTGTAGAACCAATCTACTTTGGAGCACATCCTCTATTTCTTCCTGGCCAAGATGGCCTTAATGATGCCGGTGAGCTCCGGCGAATTCACAACCTCCACTGAGAGGCCCTATCCGAGCGCAGCCGTTGAGGACTTCGCCAGGCCAGGGGCAAGTGGTTGCGTCCCCGCCGCTGACCATGGCTGCAACGTGCTGTGCTTCCTGCTCCACAGTGGTGAAGAGGAAGGACTAGATTGTAATCTTCAATCTTTTAGCAAGGTCCTTTCTACATATGCTAAGGATCTATGTGTTATTTTCTTATTTTATAAGATCCTTTGTAATCTTTGTACCCCACTGTTATTTTAATGAATGGTTCTAGCCCCTTCTGGGGCGCTCCGGTTGTTAAAAAAAAAAAAATTGACCTCGTTGAACCGGTCCGGCCAGGCAGAAGTACTGTATACTTTTTTTTGGGGGTGGGGGGAGCACAACGCTCCGCTGATTTCAATTACAGAAACAAGATCGTCGGGAAACATCCAAGCATTGACCTCACTCGAACCAATGTCGAGCACGCAGGCACGCATGTGCTTCATCACCTCCTCTTGGTCATGAGGATCTGCAGCAATATGTCGTTGAACGTGTCCACCGGACCTGGCAGGCAGGAGTGGAGGCAATCGGTTGGCATCCGCTCCGGCACGCCGTGCGCGTACGGGTCGCGGTTCATGTAGGCGCCGGGGTGCCCGTCCGGCCGCAGCGACGACAGCTTGGTCACGTCGAGCACCTCGAACCTCACCCCGTCGCTGGTGCTTCTCTCTATCGACGCCGTCTCCTCGTGGACGACACTCCTAAGCTCCTTCTCGACGCTACCCAGCTCCTTCTCCCCCTCCCTGTACGGAATCTTGTTGGTGCACGCCGTGGGGTCGTCGTAAGTCTTGCCTTCGAAGTGGGTCGGCGAGAAGGTGGTTGACACCACGGTCCGCGGTCGGCGGCCGGAGCTCATCAGCCGCTCCAGCGCCGTCCGGTACGCCTCGCGGAACGGGCGAACGATGCCGATCTCGGTGAGGTTAAGCCCCGTGCTGGCGTGCGCCCCTATGACGTCGCTGCCGTTGCGGTAGACGGCCTGGCTCCAGAACCAGTGGCCCGCGTTGATGACCACCACGTCCATGGTGTCGGCGTCGGCGGACCAGCGGTCGGCGAGCGCGTCGAGGTGCACCGTGTCGTAGGGCATGGTGTGGTTCTCCGACCTGCCCGTGGCCCTGGCGAGGAACGGCGACCAGTAGAGGGACAGGGTGACGTTGTGGGTGGCGAAGGCCAGGCGCCTGAAGCGGTCCTTGTGGTCCTTGGCCACGAGGCGGTACGGGGACGCCGCGCCGAGCAGGCACAGCAGAGACTGGGCCATGTTCCAGGCCATGGAGTCGCCGACGAAGGCCAGGTGCTTCCCGCGCAGCTCCGAGAGGAACGCCGACGCGTCGAACGCCGGGAGGAGGCACCCCGCCGGCTGCCACCGCCAGTCGAGATAGCCCGTGTCGGGCCTCCCGTTGCGGATGCAGTCCCGGCTTTCCTTCACGTTGCACTCCGTGCCGTTGTACCGCCGCGCGTGCCCCGGCGACCACACCCACCGCCCTACCGAGTAGTCGCAGCCCCTCCCGCTCTGCCCTACTCCTCCAACCCTGCAACACACATGCATAAGTTAATAAACCTACTGCATGAAGACGTCCTTATGCAAAAAACGGAAGAAACTCTTGAAAAATTACCCTGATGAGATGGAGGAGTAAGTGTGGTTGAGAAACTGCAGCACCGGGGCGATGACAGTTTGCTGAGCGCCGGGAGGCGAGTAGTAGAGGAGGTTGAGGAGAGACAGGGAGAGGAAGGTGCAGGCCAGCAAAGTGATGCAGGCGCGGAAATAGGCAAGGGTGGTGCTCCCCGGAGAGGGCCGCTTCTGGCCGTGATGATGCACCGGCGGGTGCGCTCCCATGGTTCTCTCTCGAACGTAAGTATGGCTAAGTGAGTTGGAAGGTCGATTCTTGTAAGGGTGATGTAGTTTAGTTGACCTCGGATGTCTGACCCATCAAGTCTGGCACGCAGTGAGAGTGAGTTGATTCGATTCCTTCGTGGAGATTGATCCAAGTGCACAGTTAACCAGGTGATTAATTAAAGTGGGTGATCTACCCTTGGGCTGCAGCCTTGTTTGAAACTTACATAGTCCGATGCAATATTACTATATTGTGGAATCATAGAACCAGTCACTAAAGAAACAAGGTGAAATTCAATACTTGTATCAAAAAAAAAAAAAATACTTGTATCAAGTTGTTTGATCCAGTGCTCGTTGTTAGACCCTCACCTTGTATTTGAGACAGCAAGCTTTTTTTTTGCGGGTATGTTTGAAGTTCAGTCGACAGGCACTTGCTGCAATTGTATAAGTACAATGCCCGGCAACATTTTTCAGTCATCTGCACTGCTGTTTCTTGCAGAAGTTCAGTAGAGGCATGGCTTAGATCAGCACTAGTGTAGCTGATGTGTGTATGGTCGAAGCACGACTTGGTTGTACTGCTGGTCAGGCAGCAGAAGTTGTATAAGAGCAGGTTGCCGCATCTCTGAATATTCTGAAGGCAACGGGGGCTGGACCAAGTTCCTACCACGTGCTCTGTTACCTCTGTTTTTTTCCCTGTCTCGTGTCCTCGCCGCCATCGAGTGTAGAGCACACAGTAGTGAGACGGGAGTACCAGCTCGGTTCATTACACTCGTGTGCATAGAAATACGATTCCTTCTCTAGTGACAGTTCAAGTCTCAACGGCCTGCGCCACAACAGTCAGAAATATACTAAACTGATACAGGTGAAAAAACTGCTATGTGTAACAGTTAAAGTTAACATTGTGAAGATAATCCTTAAACACGACCTATGATCACCAATAGGAAGTTGCACGTAGTACAAAAGAACACATGAACAGTGCTAGGTATTGCTTACGCACTGAAGAAGAGGCTATATGTTTAAGGTTGTCGACTGTGACAGGGTCTCAAACTACGTTGTACTCCCTCTATTTCAAAATATAAGATGTTTTAGTTTTATAAAGAAAATGTATCTAGACTTGTTTTAGTGTGTAGGTCCATTCAAGTTTGGAGTGAATCTATACACTAAAATAAGTCTAGATACATTTGCTTCACAAAGCTAAAACATCTTATATTTTGAAACAGAGGAGTACTTCTCATCAGCAGCATTGCCGATAACAGAAGAAAACAATAATCACTGAGATGAGGTACTCATATTTCCATGTATTTGTACGATGAGACAGTCCCTCCTCCCTCCCGTGTTGCACCATGGGGCGACACTAGGGTGGAACCCTAGCACCACTAGAAGGTCCCTCCTCTCTGGCTCCCCTTGCTGCTGCTGCCGAGGGCCCTCTCTAGGGTGGTAGGGGGCCCAACGGTCGAAGGTGGCTAGGGTTGGTGGTGCGTCGGATGCGATCGCAGGAGCTGCTGGGGTGGCGACAACGATTGTTGACACGTGGAGACCAAGGCGGCGCCCTTGCGTTGGGATGGATTTGGGGGATTTTCAGAAACCCTAGGTCATGACCTTTTCTCTGCCCCTCGGTTGCTGCCGGGAAGTCTTGGCGCAGGCTGTTGTGGCCCCTCTAGCTATGGCCCCGGCGCGAGCCAGAGCTCCGACGGTGGTGGCTAGTGGTGCGGCGTTCGTACAATGAAGCTCTGGCGGTGGTGGTAGACGGGCGTCGCCACGGTATCCTTCTCCTCCGCTGTTCTGACCAGTGGCGTGGGGTCTTGCTGGTTTTGCTTGCATAATGGAGGTGGTCCTAGGGTTTTTCTCACGCCAAGAAGGTGTTCTATTTGATGCCTTTCTCCATTGGTCTGGTCATTGAAGAGTTCCAAAAGGCTCTGCAGGGGATCTCCATTGGGCGCTTGGCGCTTGTAGATTGTTGGATCGATTGAGATTTGGTTCGCTTGCGCCCTTATTTCAGTCTATGTTGCATTTGGAGGGTGTGACACAAAGCTTTGGTTGTTTGTTTACATTATGTGACATGCCGGTGTTTCGGTTTCCATCATAAAATACAGTGTTCGAGAATGTCATGGAGGCTGAGGTCCGAGGCCTAGCAATGGCAGACCGAGTTTTCGAGGCGATGAGAACTTTGTTGGGTGATTCGTGACTTGTAACAACAACGTCGGCAAGTGGGGTGGCATCACAGGAGAAGTACATAGTCTTATCTTTCAGGGTAAAAAACCAAGGTCTAATATTAATTGGTTGTGCCTGGCAGTGATCTTATTGAAGCATTGTTTTGGGAGTACAAACTTTTTACAAGGTGAAATCTAAGATTTATGATCTGGCGATGATGACATTTTTGTACCTTTTTTTCTTGGAGGAATGGCTTTTATATAACTTGGACTTCAGGTGTTGTCTTGGCGGTGGTTGATGCGGAAGCTACAAGAAATTGATCTTTGTAGCGGGATCTTTTCGTTCTTCTTTTTTATGTTTTAGGGTTGTGTGCATCTATAATATCTTTAAGATATTTTATTCTTGCATATGTTAGGTGTAATTGATATCTTCGCGATATTAGTATTGTATGATTGTGTGACAGAAAATATGTAGAGCCACATGATCTACGACAAACATGTCTTAGTCCAGCTTTTGAATGACAAAACCAAGATTAAACTGTCCAAACCAAAGATGAGATAGTTATGACGTATACGACACAATACAATATGTTTATTATTGCCACATATATTAAAAACTAGTTATGACGCATTCAAGTAGATAAACACAGAGGTTAGCTTTCTTAGAAAATACAGTCTGTCTTGCATAGTACTTCTAAGTTGCAGCAGCAACATGACCAATGGTACTTGCCAGGGGCCTTGAAAAGGAGCAAACTACAAGAGATCGAGCCCCTTGCTCATTTTCATGTATGCTCATAAACTGAAAAAGGGCATAAAGCTGATCAGCTGAAAATAACTGATTTTTTGTAAGAGGTTTAAAATTTCTAGATTACTCATTTAAAAGAGAGTTAAATATTAAAGAGTTAAAATGGTACCAAAATCCTTGAATAGCAGGCTATAACGGTAATTTAGCCGCGGTATTGTATTTTTAGCAGGCTGCTATGTCTTGGCCTGCTATGTAAAACTTTCGCTCCTACCTGGACCGGCCTTTTTTGGGCTGGTGCAGTTAATTGACTCGACAGAACTCTCTCTGCGGTTAGCTTTTATTGCTTGGTCTTTTTCCTATTCAGCCCAATTTTGGCACACATGTATTTTTTTTTGGATAATGAGTATATTAATATTATCGAGAAGATACCAGTTATATCTATGCTCTACAATACTGTACTGTTCTAATGAAATTATGGATGTACAAGGCCAAAAAAAAAAGAATTATAGAAAAGAGACGTCCCGCTACAGTGACACATACTTTGTAGCAGCAGTACTAACACCAACAAAACAACACCAAAAGTCCAGTTACTCCAATAGAGACGTTTTTAAGAAAAAAAAAACAGTACACAACATCGTCGTCACCCGATCATAGGTCATAGGTTTTAAACAAAAAGTCTATGCTCACAATTTAACAAGGTCATTGACAGACACAAGCAATTAAGGCAGATCTTGGATTTTCACCTTGCATGGTAGGACTTTAAACTTTCCCTATATTGTCGCCCCTACTTGCCGATGCCGCTGCTACAAGTTACGATCACCAAGTTAGTTTTTTATCGTCACAAACTCGAACCACCATTGCTAGTATTAAAGATATCAACTTTCATGACATTCCTGCCTCTGACATCACGATGAATCATTGCTGGTCAGTTTTTTCAATTTTTATATTGATATTTTGAAGTAAAAAAAAAACAAAAATATCAAGGTGTTGTCAATGACATCTTCTGCTGCCCTATAAATCTTCGGGATTTTTATTTTTGTGTTCTTGGTTTCTTAGTTTTTTAAGCAGAGTGCACACTTTTTCCCATGCGGGCTAATTTTTCTCACATCTGCTCCTAAAAAGTACGGAATCCGAGGACAAACGTGAGGAAAATAGACCCATGTGGTAAAAAGTGAGCACAACTAAAAAACAAAAGCACAGAAATAGAAATCCAAAAACCAGGACGTCTTCTACTTTCCTAAAATAATCTTTGGGATTTTTATTTTCGTGTCCCTGATTTCTTAGTGTTTTTTTAGCAGAGTGATCACTTTTTCCTATGCAGGCTAATTTTGCTCACATCTGGTCCTAAAAAGTACGAAATCTGAAGGCAATTATGAAAAAATAGCCCCCCATAGAAAAAAGTGAGCATAACTAAAAAACAGGGACACGAAAATAAAATTCCAAAAAGCAGGGCATGCTTCGTCTTCTGTTTTCCCTAATGTATAGTATGACCTTTTGGGTGTCTTTCTCAGATAGGTACTCCAGTGGAGTAGCGCAGAAGAGGCCTTCCTTGGTATTTTGTGGACGGCCGCCGATTTACCATGTGTTTCCGCGTCCGTACCATAGTTGCAGGGTTCGGGAACGGTGGCGCGTTCCGCGACCCTGGATCGATCGACCCGGATCGTGGGTCGGGAACGGGAGCGGATCGACGCGATTCGTTTTTGGATCGCGATCCCTGTTCGGCGACCGTTCGTGCGCTTCCTGTAACCGTTCTCAAATTAGCGATTGTAATATGGTAGGGTCATTAAAATTAAAGCGTAAAAAATGAAAATTCCAAGCGTCATATTTGGGCTAATTAATACCCTTGATTCCGCGGTCTTTTCCCTTGTCTCTTCGTTTCTCGTCTCTTCGCCACACGTTCGTCACTTCGTCTCTTGTCTCTGGAAATCTGGATCCAAGGATTTCATCAGTCCAAGACTCCAAGTCTCCAAGATCATCAGGTAACCGTGTCATCTTGTTTGATCTATAAATTCTATACTCCGAATCTCCGATCCATAGCTAGCACTTAGCAGTTCATTGTTTGCTTTGCACTTTGCTGAGATTAGATTAGAAGATGCCGTTTGGGCGTAAACTGGCCCGAGATGCTGACGGTTCTGAAGAAGAATATGAAGATGCAGAAGTAGAGAGAGAGGATAGAGTTGATCTCTCCGATGGGGACGAGGTTGATGCAGATGACGAAAATGATGAAGAAGAAGAATCTGCCGAGCCAGATGCAGGGAAATCTTCTAAGCAGCAACCCCTTCTGGATTACTGGAGCGTGGAGGTCAATGATCTGAAGTATATGATCTGAATTCTGAACTCTGAAGTGCACAGCTTGCTTAGCTTTTCCAATATTATGCATTAGCCATATATTTTTCTATGTACTGTGGCTGTCAACTTGATACACTTCTAGCCTAAAGTTCTGAACTTATGTGTTAAAGTCTAAATTTCTAAGTTATCGTATTATGCATCGACCCAGAAGTTTTTGGATCGCGTACCACGACCCACTCTATCGATCCGGGGTCATCGACCCAAACCAGAGTGGATCGCGACCCGGGATCGTCATTAGCGTACCAGAGATGTGTACCCCTGACCGATCCTTGTTCGCTGGCATGTCGAACCTCGTTCCCCGATCCCGTTCCTCGATCCGGGCGATCCGGTTCGCCGGCAACTATGGTCCGTACCTACCTTCCTCACCAATCCCCAATCTCTCACGACCATCACGTCGGGTCAGCTCGTGCTCCACCTTTCCTTCTCCATTAATCGTCTGAAGAAGTTACTGAGAAAGTCATAGCTCGGTCTATTGTCTTTCAGAGAGTACAGACGGTGAGAAAGTTTGAGCTTCTGTTTTATCCTTTGGATAAGGCATTTTCAATGGTATGATCCATTTAGAATGTCTAAACGGTCTGTTTGATCCATTTAGGTGGGGCCTTGGACAGAAAATCGATCGAGGGGTGCGTCTAGTGGGACAGAAAATCGGTCGCGGGTGATGCGTGAATGCACAGCGAATGATGCAGCGGAGGTGGAATGCGTTCCTCAGGAGATGTCATGGCGTTGGCGTTGGCAATGGACACGGAGGAGGAAGACAACGGCGACTTCCTTAACGATGAGCCCAAAGAAGCTGTGCAGGAGAGGAGCAACGAGCAACATGCCATTGTCGAGTCCTATGACACCGTGCACGGCGACGTCGGTGTCAGGAATATGCAACATGTATTCCTCTAGAGGCTAAAAGCACAATATATAGTACATGTACAGGTGTGAATATGCAGGAATCCCCCTAACATATGGAAAAACTACAATATATAACTATATACATCTAACACCCCCCCTCAAACTCATGGTGGATCCACAACACTGAGTTTGGAGAGTAAAAAATCATGCTGCGCTCTGTTCTGTGCCTTCATGAAGAAATCCGCCAACTATAAATCTGAAGGCACATACTGAAACGCAACAACCTGAGCCTGCACCTGAGCACGTGTATAGAAAGCATCAACACCAATATACTTGGTAAGCTCATGCTTGATCGGATCACGTGCAACACTAATAGCACCTGTACTGTCAGACAAAACCAGAGTGGGTGTGGTAATAGAGACCCCAAAATCCGCAAGTAACCACCGTAACCAGGTCACCTCAGCAGTCAACAAGGCCATAGCACGCAACTTAGCCTCAACACTCGAACGGGAAACCGCTGTCTATTTCTTCGTCTTCCAAGCAATGAGCGAACCACCAAGAAACACACAATAAACCGAAAGGGAACGGTGATCCAAAGGATCACTCGCCCACATAGCATCTGAATAGCACTGAAGCTGGAGGGAGCTGGAACGAGGAAAGAAAAGGCGACGAGTGATCGTACCACGAAGGTAACGAAGAACACGGAGAAGATGACTATAGTGAACAGTGGTAGGAGCAGAAACAAACTGACTTAGAATATGAACATGATAAGAGATGTCAGGAGGAGTGACAGCAAGATAAACAAGACTCCCAACAAGATGACGATAACACGTCGGATCAGAAAGAGGATCACCATCAGTAGGTTAAAGCTTAACATTAAGCTCCATAGGGGTCTCAGTGCGCTCATCCCCAAGAGCAGCACAAGCAAGAAGATCCTGAATATACTTTTCCTTGGAGATGTAAAAGCCATCAGAAGTGGAAGAAACCTCAATCCCAAGAAAGTATCGAAGAGGACCAAGATCGGTCATAAGGAACTGATCACGAAGACGAGCCTTAACAAAGGCGATATACTCAGAATCATCACCAGTAATGATCATATCATCAACATAAAGAACAAGAAGAGTGCGTCCACAAGGAGAAATGTGAACAAACAGCGCTGGATCATGAGCACTAGGGGAGAAACCAGCAGCAGTCACTATAGAAGCAAAGCGCTCAAACTAGGCACGAGGAGCCTGTTTAAGGCCATAAAGAGAACGTCGAAGACGGCAAACCATCCCCTCGGGAACAGAATACCCAGGAGGAGGCTGCATATAAACCTCCTCACTCAACTCTCCATTGAGAAAGGCATTCTGAACATCAAGCTGAGACACAGACCAGTGACGAACAGAAGCAACAACAAGAAGAGTACGCACAGTGGTCATATGAGCCACATGAGCAAAGGTCTCATCATAGTCACGACCATGCTCCTGCTGAAAACCACGAGCCACAAGGCGTGCTTTGTAGTGCTCAAGAGATCCATCAGAGCGGGTCTTAATCTTATAGACCCACTTACACGTGATAGGACGAACACTGGGAGGGGGAGAAACAAGATCCCAGGTGCCAGTGCGCTCAAGCGCAGCTATCTCCTCAGCCATGGCCAGTTTCCATTCAGGATGATGCTCAGCATCCTGATAAGAAGTCGGCTTGGAGGCAACAGAAAGACCATACTGACTAGGAGAATAACGGTTGGGGGCACAACGCTGACGAACAGGACGAGTAGAGGGAAGCTCATCAGAGGAAGACGACTCAGAAGACGACGATGAAGAAGAAGGAATAGCAGAGGAAGACTCCAGAGAACTAGACGGAGCAGAGGAGGACGGTGTCAAAGAAGAGACATCAGGGGGAGGAGATCCGGAAGAAGACACAATAGGAGTAGAAGGAGGTTTGTCAGGAAAGAGAAGAAAAGAGATATCTTCCACTGGGTAGGTACCAGCGGTGGGACGAGGATAGAAAGGACGACGTCTCATCAAAAATAACATCACGAGAGATACGCATCCGACGGCCAACGGGGTCCCAACAGCGATGGCCCTTATGCTCATTACTGTATCCAAGAAAAACACACTCAACAGACTGAGCGGTCAGTTTGGTGCGTTCGCGAGGAGCAAGAAGAACATAGCAAACACAACCAAACAAGCGAAGCATGGAGTAGTCTGGAGACTGTCCAGATAGGCTCTCAAGAGGGATACCACCCTGCAGAGCGGCAGAAGGCTGAATATTGATGAGGTAAGCGGACGTAGCAACAACCTCAGCCCAGAAATGCGGCGGAAGAGAATAAGCAATCATCATGGCATGGGTGGTCTCAAGAAGATGACGATGCTTACGCTCAGCAACGCCATTCTGGGCATGGGCGCGAAGATAGGAGAACTGAGCAAGGGTGCCCTGCTCATCAAGAGCACCTCGCAACATCTGGGAGATATACTCACCAGCAGAATCAAACATCCAGTCTAACTAGGGTCTCCTATGGTCAGGATGGCTCTGATACCAACTTGTCAACACCCGGATTTTTAATCCCAGATGCCTGTTATGCCATACATCGCAATCCCAGGATTACCATTTTTGCGAGACATAACAGAATTGGATACCACAATACATCATCCATTACAAACCATACATAAGGTCTTACACAAATAGGGATCTCATGATCCAGTTCTTAATACAACTTCAAGCAGCAGAATACGTAATAATAACGGTAGCGTAGGCGAAGCTCCATCTTCGGGGTCACAGGCAATGCTGACGATGGGAGATGATCCTAGTTGACATGGTTATACCCCGCGGGTGCATGATCTCAGCATACCTGGTCCAGCCCAAGGAAGGCCCAGGGCAAATGTACGCCGGCCCATGAAGACTTCTGGGTGGCCCAGGCCCACGACGCCTTCGGATCCTTGGAAAGCAAGGCTAGAGTAGATAGGAAATTCAAAGGGGTAAAACCCTAGAACCTGTAACCGACTAGGTCTATGCCCGGGACCTGCCTAAGTCTATATAAAGGCCAGGAGGGCACGACCTAGATCTCTCGACTCATACTTCCGCATACACACCTCCGCGCCAGATTGCATCTACGTACCCCTGTAACCTTCGGTTTCGCCATAATCAAGAGCAGATAAGCAGGAGTAGGGTTTTCCCTCCGGGGGCCTGAACTTGGGTAAACCTTTGTGTCCCCGTGTTGCTTGTTTGCTAACCGTTCCATGATCTCCAGCATCCCCATCTTCTCCAAAACCCAAGTCAAAAACAATGGGCATTGATGAGATCAAACCTCGTCAATTGGCGCCGTCTGTGGGAACTGGGGACGCTGATTGTGCGGTCGTGACGGTCCCAACCCGATCGATCTACAACTCTGCGGCGACGGAGAGTCACCTCCTCTTCGGCGCTTTCTACTTCACCGCCCACTCACCGGCCACCATGAAGGACTTCGAGCCCGTAGGCGACAGACTCGAAATCCTGTTCGGGAGCTTCTGCTTCCAGGTGGGGCAAACTGGCACCCTCCGCCTCCCTGAGCGGGTGCCCCTGCCATCAATCAGGCCCGCTTCGTGGACCCCACACCCCGTGCTACGCACAACATCATCAACAGATGATTCCTACGACAGCAGCAGCTGCAACTCCAATCTGTGCGATCCGCCATCGGATGCAGGAACCTACGGTTCCGGATCTGAAAGCTGCGGCAGCAGCGGACCAATCTACGAGCGCTACCAATACGCCGTAGTCATCCAGAGCGACGCGGATCAGCAAACACCCAACCCGCCGCCCAACCCGCCAGAACGAAACGGCGGGAACAGAAGAAGCCAGTCCCCCCACCCGAAGGGGAAAACAACGGCGGCCACGTCATCCGCCTTAGCAAAGAAGGATGGGCCCAGGTCCGCAATGCCGTGGCAGGCAATATAGTACTGCTTGCAGACGCCTCCCGGGATATGCTGATGGCCTACCACCCGCTCCTGATCGAGGAGCACAAGAAGCAGGTCAAGATGCAGGAGGTGCTTGACAAGCGCAAGCAAGCAGCCTCAGAGTCCAGCGCGCGACGAGCTGCGCTCTCCGCCATGGGCATCGGCTCCAGCTCGAACGCCAACCAAGGCAACAAGCACCGCTCGCGGGTGGAGAACATGGACCCCAAGGAGCGCCGTGAGGTGACCCGAACCCTCCACAGATCCTTCATGGAGATGGACGCCGACGATAACGTCATCCCGAAAACGCCGCAAGCTGCGATCATGGCAGCCACCGCGTACCTCGCGGCCCACCCACCGCCGGAGGGGGACCCGAAGAGAGCCATGCACAAGTCCGCACTCACCGGACTCGGACTCGTCGGAGCTGCGCTCCACCAGGAAGCTCCCACGGAGCCGAAGAAGAAGGCTCCGGTCAGGTTCGACCGCAGCCCCACCCCTTCATCCGAAGAAGAGGAACATGACCTTCCTCGAAGGAAGAAGAGTTCGCGCCGCCGCGACCGCGACTACGACGCCAGAGATGCGCTCACACAACGCAAAATTGACAAAGCGTGAGCCAAGCGCGCATGCTCGTCCGAATCTGAGATGGACGAAGACGAAGGAGAACTCTGCGGAGCCCGATGCTTCCGCAGATCCATCCGGCGGACACGGATGCCGCGAAATTTCAAGCTTCCTTCGGATACTCCGAAGTTCGACGGCACTCAAGACCCAGAGGCTTGGCTCAGCGACCACTTATCATTCGTCAAACTGCACGGTGGAAACAAGGAGACTGCCATGCAATGCCTTCAGCTGCAGCTGACAGGCGCAGCCCGGATCTGGCTCAACAGCCTATCTTCAGGATCCATCTGAAGCTGGGATGAGCTAGCTTACAGCTTCATCCGAAACTTCAAAGGCACCAGCAAGAGGCCCGCCTCAATTGAAGAGTTGCGAGCCTCACTCAACGAACGGGTGAATCCATTCGCTCGTACATACTACGCTGGTCCAACACAAAGAACTCCACAGCACACATCTCCGAAGAGAGGGCCACCGACGCCTTCAGGGACGGCGTCAAACGCCAAGACTTCAAGGAGGAACTTGGGCGCGTCAAGCCCAAAACACTCGAACACCTCATGGACATCGCCGACCGGTGGGCTGACGGCGAAGACTCCATTTACCGAGCACAATCGGAAGAAGAATACGACTACGATCGACGGCGAGAGCGCCGTAGCAAGAGAAGATCGCGCGTCTACGACGATCGCGACGGACCCGACATGGTCACGGCTGGCTACGCCGATCGCCGCAACGACGCCAACTGCAACAGCGGAGGATATCGCGGAGGAAACTTCCACGACGGGGGACGCCCAACGCAGTCGTGGCAACACCGCGACCGCGATAACGGACCCTCAGCATACGGAAAGCTTTCGGGTCCATGCACCATCCACTTCTACATCGACAAGCAGGATGGCAAAAAGAAGGCCAGCCACATGCTCAAAGACTGCCGCGAGTTCCAGAAACTCAGCGAAAGCATGGTGCAGATGAGGCAGCAAGCCCCAATCCCTGTGTTCGGAAACACACCCGCGCTAGGTGAAATAGCGCATGGAGCTCCTCCACCGCCAATTGTTGGAGGCCCGAACCAACCAGTCGCACCAGCACAAAACAACGCTGGGAACGGGTATCCCTAGCCGAAAGGAGCACTGATGATCCAGAAGGGACGCCCCACGAATAGGGTGCAAAATAAAATCACCCGACAGATCAACCTGGCCGTGGCAACTCCACCCGCCATCCCTGAGTACCTCAGGGGATCGTAGTCCTGCATCACGTTCAGTCGTTCGGATCACCCTTGCCAGATCCCTCGCCCAAGTCATGCTGCCCTGGTGCTGGAGGCGCAGATCGGAGGTTTCGAGATGAGTCGCGTCTTCATGGACGGCAGCAGCGGCATCAACCTGATGTTCGCAAGCACTCTAGCAGCAATGCGGATCCCGCAGTGCAGCCTGGAACAGTCAGACACAACGTTCCACGGCATCGTTCCAGGTAAGGGCATATTCCCCCTGGGCAAAATATGGCTCGACGTCATCTTTGGCAAGCCGGACAACTTCCGGCTGGAGCAGCTCGAATTCGAAGTGGTGGACTGGCCATCACAGTACCACGCCATCCTCGGGCGTGTAGCATTCGCAAGGTTCTTGGTTGTCCCATACTATGCATACCTGCTACTCAAGATGCCAGGACCAAAGGGCGTCATCACAATCCACGGGAGCTTCACCCGATCGGACCAATGCGACCGAGATTTCAATAGTTCGGCATGCAGGAGGAGCTCCTAAGGCTCCGCGAGGTGACGGACAATGGGGCACCCCCAGTCGCATGACAAAATGCACCTGACATGTCTTTCGACTCCACCGTCAACACAAAGAAGGTGCAAGTCCATCCAACGGATGCCTCCAAGACGGCGCTGATCGCCAACGACCTCAGTCCCGCTTAGGAAGGCGTGCTCATCGAATTCCTCCGTGAGCGCTAGGAAATCTTCGCCTGGTGTTCTGCGGACATGCCAGGAGTTCCCAGGGAATTCGCCGAGCATGCACTCAACGTCTTTCCAGACACCAAGCCCATCAAGCAGTCCATCCGAAGACTGTCCGAGCCACGAGCCGATGCTATCGGCAAAGAAATCAACAGACTACTCGCCGCAGACTTCATCAGGGAAATCAAAGAAAGCGAGTGGCTTGCAAATACAGTGATGGTCCCAAAAAAGGACACGGACATCCTGCGGATGTGCGTGGATTTCACGTTGCTAAACAAGCACTGCCCAAAGGACCACTTCCCTCTTCCTCGGATCGATCAGATCATCGATTCGACTGCAGGTTGCGAGAAACTCTCCTTCCTCGACGCCTACTCAGGCTACAATCAGATTCGACTCAAGGTCGAAGATCAGGAGAAAACGGCGTTTATCACACCGTTCGGAGTGTTCTGCTACAACACAATGCCCTTCGGGCTAAAGAACGCAGGTGCCACGTACCAGCGATGCATGCAGGCATGCCTCAAGGACCAGATCGGTCGCAACGTTCAAGTCTATGTCGACGACATATTCATAAAAACCAGGGAGGCAAGGACACTTATCGACGATCTTCGCGAGACGTTCAACAACCTCGACTGCTATAGGATCAAACTTAACCCTGAAAAGTGCGCCTTCGGCGTCCCATCGGGTCAGCTGCTTGGGTACTTCATCTCTCAGCGCGGGATCGAGGCGAACCCGAAGAAAATTAGAGCCATCATGGCAATGGAGAAGACGAAAAACCTCAAGGGTGTCTAGCAGCTCGCAGGACGAATAGCGGCATTAAGCAGATTCATCAGCCGCATGGGCGAGAAGGCCCTGCCATTCTACCAACTGCTACGCAAGGCAGATAAATTCGAGTGGACGCACGAAGCCGACGATGCATTCGAAAGCCTCAAACGGCTACTCTCCACCTCGCCCGTCCTAGTCACGCCAAAGGAGCGCGAGCCTCTGCTGCTGTACATAGCAGCCACACACTAGGTGGTCAGCACCGTGCTAGTGGTCGAACGACCCGAAGAAGGCAAGACCCACGGGGTCCAACGCCCAATCTACTACCTCAGCGAGGTACTGACGCCAACAAAACAGAGGTACCCTCACTACCAGAAACTCGCCTACGGCGTATTCATGACGGCTCGACGGCTGAGCCATTACTTCCAGGAGCACCAGGTGATGGTCGTCAACGAGGCACCCCTGAACAGCATCCTGAATAACCCTGAGGCCACAGGACGCGTGGCCCTGTGGGGCATTGAGCTGTCACCTCTTGACATCATCTACGAGAAGCGACTCGCAATCAAATCTCAAGTCCTCCCGGACTTCCTCGTACATTGGATGGATCTGCAGCTGCCAGACACCCCAGACATGTCGCAGTCATGGATAATGCACTTCGACGGCTCCAAGCGTGAAGCTGGAGCAGGAGCCGGGGTCATACTGACCTCCCCGCAGGGCGACCAGATGAAGTACGTCCTTCGGATGGAATTCCGAGCCTCCAACAACGAGGCCGAATACGAAGCCCTCATCCACGGCATGAGGATGGCAAAGATCTGTGGCGCAACGCGCCTAGTCATCTACGGTGACTCCAACCTCGTCGTCCAGCAGACGATGAACGAGTGCGACGCACACGCCGAAAACATGATCGCGTACCGCGCGCTCTACAATGCACTCGAAGGAGAATTCAACGGCTGCGAGATTCGGCACGTCGGAAGAGAAAGCAACGAGGAAGCCGACAGACTCGCCAACATCGGCTCCACCTGCGCAAAGGTACCACCGGGTGTGTTCCTCGAACAGATCTGCGTGCCATCCATCAAGCGTAAATTCCCCAAGGGATCACCCGAAGAAGCAGAACACTCGGGGGCTGCGCTGCCCGAAGGACACGAAGGATCCGAGAAGCTGGACATAGAGGTCGCTATGGTCAACCTGATGCAGGTCATGGCAGTCGAAGAAACTTGGAAGCGACTGTACCTCCATTTCTTGATAAACGGAGAACTGCCTGACAGCCCGACAAATGCCCGGCGCATATCTCGTCGGTCAAAAGCCTTCACCATCATCAATGGCGAGCTGTACAAGCGCAGTATTACGGGTGTACTACAAAGGTGCGTCACCATCGGTGACGGGAAAGCCATCCTCCAAGACATCCACGAGGGCATCTGCGGCCATCACGCAGGCAGCCGATCCCTTGTCGCCAAAGCTCTACGAGCCGGATTCTACTGGCCAACGGCCATGAGCGATGCAAAGGACATCGTCCGAAGATGCAACGGGTGCCAACGGTTCGCCGACAAACCGCACGCACCCGGGTCAGATCTCAGACCCATACCTATAGCTTGGCCCTTTGCTCAATGGGGCCTCGACATGATCGGCAAACTGCCAAAGTCCTCGAAAGGGGGGCATATTTACCTCCTGGTCGCAGTCGACAAATTCACCAAGTGGGTCGAGGCCATGCCGGTCACCAACCAAAAGGGAAAGACTGCCGTCAAGTTCTTCGAATCCATTGTCTACAGGTTCGGCGTACCACATAGCATCATCACCGACAATGGATCGAACTTTATTTCCAAGGAATTCCAAGACTTCTGCGAAGGCCTCGGGATCAACATCACGTACGCCTCAGTGGCACACCCGCAAACGAACGGGCAAGTGGAAAAGGCCAACGGCCTAATCGGCGCTGGCATCAAGAAGCGCCTCATGAGACCACTCGAACGAAAGGCCGGAGCCTGGACGGAAGAGCTGCCATCCGTCCTATGGAGTTTGCGTACTACGCCAAACAGCTCCACCGGCTACACACTGTTCTTCATGGTGCACGGAGCCGAAGCTGTGCTACCAGCCAAAGTACGCCACTAGGCCCCCCAGGTCGTCGCTTACAGCGAAGCCGAATCCATGGCTGCACTCGAAGACACCGTGGACACACTCGACGAAGCAAGAAATGTAGCAGCAGCTCGATCAGCGGTGTACCAGCAGATTCTCCGCAACTACCACAGCCGACGACTACGCCCAAGGTCCTTCGTCGAAGGAGACCTCGTCTTGCGACTCAAGCAAGAACGACCGAAGAAATTCGAGTCGCCATGGGAAGGACCCTACGTTATCACCGAAGTCATCCCAGGTGGCGCCTATCGCCTTAAGCACGTGGAGTCTGGAGTCGCATACTCCAACCCATGGAACATCGCACACTTGCGGCGATTCTACCCATAGCTACCTACCCCTTTTACTTTCAATAAGGCTTTTCAGCCAAGGCTATTCAGCCGAATAATGTACTTCCTCCATTACGATATAAATAAAGCTAAGTGCTCCGCCCCAAAATCTTGTTCGCTACTTGCAACTTTACTTTATGCTACAAACGCACTCGGGGGCTCCCCCCACCTCACGATTTCATCGACGAGGATCACACGTGTGCACCTGAGTAGCTGACAATGTCAGGCAAACGAAAATGACACGTACTCAAACAAAGCACTACGTGCTCACAATAAACAAACCTTTATAACAAAGGGCACAACACGCCCAGTCGAAATATACAAATTTTACATCTATCTCTTTTACAGGTACTACCTATTTTGAAGAATAACTTGAGCACGCTGCTCAAACAAATCTACTACCTGTTCGGCATACTGCCTTACAGCCGCATAATGCGGACGCATATCCCACTCGCCACCATCCGGCCGAAGAGGTGGCCCAGCTGCTACAACAGACAAATCTACATCAGGCCGGTGCAGCCTCACAAGGGACAAAGCAGCCTTCACTCCTGCGACGAGCTGTTGCCGCACCAACTCCTTGACATTGCTCACGCTTCGAAACTTCGACAGAAGACCCGCAAGGCTTGTTGGCACGACATCCAAAGGAAACATGACATGCAACACCGATGCAAGCGACGTCTGCACCTGAGGAAGCACCCGCGAAACATGTGCACACGATCCTGCACCGTCGCCAAAGCAATGGCACGATCACGATCCATCCAGAAGAAGCTGCCAGCCTCCATGTCTTGTTGAGTCAAGCAATTGACCCGAACAGCGACACGCTCTTTCTCTTCCCTCGGATCAAGGTTAGCACCTGCGACACTCGCAGAACATAAGACGAAAGGCCAGCAGGCGCATCCGAAAATCTGAGCTGCAGCCCGAAACAAAGAACAACTTACATTGAAGCTGCTCAGACAGCCGAAGCAGTTTCGCCATTAAGTACTCCTCCCTGGCCGCACCGCGATCTGCCTTGGACTTCCACACATCAGCGTGACCACGCAACCCAAGCAACTCCCTCTCAAGACTATGAGCACGGTCCCGAAGAAAAGCGAGTTGCGAGGAATCATCCAAAGATGGCCGCAGCTGCGCTGCAGGCGAGGTGTCAACGGGGTCAGCACCCGAAGGAACCTAGAACAGCAGAAAAGCAAAGGGCATAAACATTCAGACAGAGATGAGCACAACTCAGAAGAGTTCATTAAGCATATAAAGGCCACTACATGGCACAATGATGGCGTTCCTCAAAATATTTACAGCAAAAGCAGACTACAAACTATCCTACATCTACAACGCCTAAGACGCGGCACCCTGAGTAGCCTCGGAGCCAGATTGCCTCGCCTTGGCCTCCCCCTGCTGCCGCAGCGCATACTCAGACAGCAGATCAATGAGCTTTGGCCCATATCGCTTGCAGCGAGCAGAATAGGCAGCAAAGGATACCTCGGATCCATCCGCGGTCGTCGGCATCTGGGAGGTGATCTGGGGAAGGTACAGCTCCGCCCCATCCGCCAAGGCCATCGCCATCCCGACGGACGCACCGATGCCCTTCTTCTTGCGCTTGTACGCCGCAGGCGCTTCGGCTGACAAAGCCTCCGCCAGGGCGTCAACATCATCAAGGGCCGCGCCCTTGGGGATAAGCTCCTTGTAGAAGCGGCCAAGAACCTCCTTCGCCTTGGCAAGGGAGTTGACGACAGTGCTGTAGCGATCTTTGACCGCTGCAGTAGCATCATCTAGAGCACTCCCATGCTCCAGAGCGCCGCGGTCAAACTCGATGCCTGCGGCATCTGAGACAAAAAGAGAAGGACTGAAGAAAGTAACACAGAAGAAAGACGAGGAAACGAAAAGACAGAAGCAAAAATTAGGTACTCACCCGAAACAGCCTTGGCAGCAGCCATGAGCTTGCCCGCCACCTCCGTTTCACGTGCAGTCGCAGCAGTAGCAAGCTGCTCCTCGCGGTCCGTGGCCTCCCGCTGCAGACGCTCTTTAGCTTCGGCTGCCTCAGCCAGCTCCAGCTCAAGGAGCTCTTTCGCACCGACGGCGGCCTCGGACTTCTTCTCCGATTGACCAAGGCTCTTCTTGAGAGCGTCGATCTCACGGAGAGAAGTATTATGCTCCTCTGCATTCAAACCAAGCAAACGTCAGAAAACAGGACAGGAATAAAGGAAAGAAGCACCAAAAGCATACGGGTACCTTGAAGCTGATGGAGGTTGGCCTCCAGCACCAGGCGCTCCTGCACCAGTCGCTTGGATTCCTGCACAAAAGGCTGCAGGAAGAAGAACCACCATTCAGAAAAAGGACTCGGGGGCTACGCCCAACAGGAGAAAGGAGAAGAAAAAGACTCACACGAAAACACTCGGGGGCTCCCCCCGAGACTCGAAGAACAAACTAAGAGAACTCTTTTACACACGCTCGGGGGCTCTCCCCGTGATAGACGACTTACATGATCCAACGGTGATGCTGAAGGCCCGCTGGCGAAATTCTGAGGCGCAACCACCTGCACCTCCTGCAGAGGAGGTTTCAGAGCAGTGCCCCCCAAAGTTTCCACCGTCTGAGGAGGAGGAGACGCAACCTTCAACTCTCCCATCATCTCCCGAGCACCATCGCTGGAGGAGTGCCTGCACACGAAATATTTAGCACAAGCACAAAAGTCAGCAGCAAAAAGAAAGCAGTATAAAGGAAACTCACGAGTCCAGCGAGCTCAGGTCGAAGACAGGAGGAGTCCTTCGGACTCTCTTCTCCCCCTTCTTCTCTTCCTTCTTTTCTTCCTTCTTCCGCTTTGCTGGCGGGTGCGGCGCTACAGCCCGCACAGGAATGGCAGGAAAAGGGGAGGAAGAGCCTCCATGCCCGTCACTGTGACGCTCAAGGCACAGAGGGTTTCTGGGAGTCGGAGGAGTCGAAGCATCCGAAGACTCGCTGGAGCTCCACGATCGTTTGCGCGTATGGTCCTCACTTGATTCGCTGGCCTCCTCAGCTGGCGATCGTGCCGAAGGCAGTTCGGACACAGAATCCACCACGTCATTATCCGGCGCATCCGGAAATAATTCGGGCAATGGAGGCACCATACCCGGCACCTTGAAGCTCTGCAAACAAGAAGGGACTTTGTTAGCAAACAAAGGAAAATAAATACGCAGTCGACGAAAAGTGCTACGCGCACGAATCTACACTTGTGGAACAGCCAACGTCGAAGAAAACGGCGGAGTCAGCGACTTCCCCGGGATTTTCTCTCCGGCCTTGAACTTCAGCAGCGAGCGAAGGGCCCTGTCAAGATCCCCCTCGGAGATTTTCTCAGCCGACACCCTCGTCGGATCACGCCTGCCAGTATAAAGGAACAATGGGTGCACCCTAGCCTAGAGTGGCTGCACCCGACGCTCGAGGAAGGTGCGGATGATATCCACACCATTAACTTCCTTCTCTGGAATCAACTGGAGATCCTTCACCCGACGATATAGCGCCTCTATCTCCGCCTCCTCGCCATCCAAGATCTTGTTTTTCCAAGACCTTTTTCGGCTCAATCTTTTGGGAGGGGTCAAAAGGAACAAGCCCAAAATCTTTCCCAGGCACTACGGAGTCGCGGATATAAAACCATCGCCTCCGCCAGTACTGGACAGATTCGGACATGGAAAAGGAAAATAAAAGCAGATTGGGCCTGAGGGAGATGATGCAACCCCCAATGGGATAAACACCATCCGAACCAGACTGCCTCTTCATGGAATAAAGTTTCCGGAAGAGGCCAAAGTGCGGCTCAATGCCGAGCCAGCACTCGCAGAAAGTGATGAAACAAGCAATGTGAAGAAAAGAATTGGGCGAAAGATGATGCAGCTGGATGCCATACAGAAAGAGCAGCCCACGAAGGAAGTTGTGGACTGGAAAGGAAAACCCACGCATAACGAAGGCGAGAAACATAACCTGATACCCAGCGGGGGTACGGGGGATTACCTCGTTGTCGGGGAGTCTGACGGCCTCCCTATCCTGCGGGATCAAGCCCCGCTCACGAAGTTTGCGGAGGTCACTCTCCCGCGTCTCTGATCGCCGCCAACCACCGTCGGTGACGCGGGTAGCGGTGGCGCTTTTCTTCCCTCCGGCGGCGCTGGTACCAACAGCAGAGGATGACTTCTTCGGTTTCCCCATCGCGCTACGACGGTGCCGGCGGTGAGAGCGTAGAAGGGAAGAGGGAAATGTGGAAGGAAATTCCAGTGCGCAGCAAGAACTGCTAGAGCACAAGGAGGTAGTGAAAACAAGAGTAGATGCGGTGAAAACAAACTGCAGCTTTCCCCAATGATTATAACGGCGAAGACGATGCACGGCAATCGTCCATCAAGAAGACCTAACGCCAACGGCAGATCTGGCCATACACGTGTCAGCAGCACAACGAACCGTCGTTACCACGCCGTCCACTACGCGCGGAAATCGAGGAGACGCCGTAATTATCTCCACGCCGCACGTGACCGGTCAATTCAAGGTCAGCAAGTGGGACCCACGTTCGTCCAGTCAAGTCATCTCTGGCGCAGCAGACGCTTGAGGTCATTAATCGTCAGCACTGATGTCATCAAAAGCTATACTAGCAACAACTACAATTTCTTTGGCTTCAAAGCTAAGAGTACTCACTCGAATCTACGATTCGACTAAATACTCGGGGGCTACTCCTATTAGGAGCGCTGGTCGCGCACCCGAAGGATGAATAAAAGTGAACTGTTCCTTCGAGTCCTACGTCGAGTCTACGACTCCACTACGGACTCGGGGGCTACTCCCATAGGGAGGATGGATTTAAGCATCCGAAATTTTTTGTGTCCTACGGACTGAAAAATGTTTGAACTAAAGTCTCCGCTCGAGTCTACGACTCGAACAGACACTCGGGGGCTACTCCCATAGGGAGCGCTGGTCGCGCACCCTATGAATTCTTCGACTGCGATCTTTCGGATCAGCATGCCAAAAACTTTTCGGCAACTCTGCCCCAACAAAATGCTGAGTGAGCAACGATCTCCTTAGCCACCCGAAACACCTCCGCGGTGACAAACATTCGGATGCTGTGTCTGCGACACAAAGATAAGACCTACAGATATCATCTGATGGCCTGACAACGCACACGACTGTGCTCTGCTAGTATGAACCCGTACCAGCAGGCGCGATGAAAAATCCCGAAGGACGCGTTGGGTACATCAATTAAAATCACTGGAATTCCACTCCTGTAAGTCCACCGTGGCCTGAGTCGAATTACACCAGCATATGTTCCAGGTTCGAGTTGAGGGACTCGAACCTGAAGAAGATCGTGTAGTTTCGTCCTAAGACAGTTAACTGACCCTGATCCGTTGGGTAAGTCAGGCACACGCATCAAAGAATCCCTACACATGAACTATTGAAATACATAGTTGCACCGGAAAGATTGAAGAGTCCTTAGCCGAACCTACGATTCGACTGATCATTCGGGGGCTACTGACATGGTTATACCCCGCGGGTGCATGATCTCAGCATACCTGGTCCAGCCCAAGGAAGGCCCACGGCAAATGTATGCCGGCCCATGAAGACTTTCGGGTGGCCCAGGCCCACGACGCCTTCGGATCCTTGGAGAGCAAGGCTAGAGTAGATAGGAAATTCAAAGGGGTAAAACCCTAGAACCTGTAACCGACTAGGTCTATGCCCGGGACCTGCCTAAGTCTATATAAAGGCCAGGAGGGTACGACCTAGATCTCTCGACTCATACTTCCGCATACACACCTCCAAGCCAGATTGCATCTGCGCACCCCTGTAACCTTCGGTTCCGCCATAATCAAGAGCAGACAAGCAGGAGTAGGGTTTTCCCTCCGGTGGCCTGAACCTGGGTAAACCTTTGTGTCCCCGTGTTGCTTGTTTGCTAACCGTTCCACGATCTCCAGCATCCCCATCTTCTCCAAAACCCAAGTCCATAACAATGGGCATTGATGAGATCAAACCTCGTCACTAGTTGTCGTAACCTTCCTGGGGTCCATCCTCCAGGTACTCCTCTTCATAGTCTGGCCACGGGAATAGCCAGGGACAAAGCCATGAGTACTCTTTAAGTACTCGCAAACTAATACTAACAAGTGAAAGGGGTTTTTGGTAATAGGACACTAGGCTCTAGGGTTATTTTGCAAAAGCCAGATTTATCTCTACTAAGATTAGAAGTAACGAATGCTAGTTGAAATTTTATAACACCTAAGTGGGAACTTGTATCTCATATCACAACCCTGTTGTGGTCAAGTCAAAGTCTCAATTCATTTCACAAGTCATTTTGAAAAGTCTGATGGGGGAACAGTATGGCCACTCCAACTGTCCATAACCGCGGACACAGCTATTCAAATAGTTTGACACTCTGCAGAGATTGTACACTTTCACCACAACATTTGATACATCCGTCAGGAACAAATCCTGAATTCACCATACTCAGTATGCGGATAATCAATCCTAACCTTTCAATTACATGCCCTAGTATAAGCACCTCTCCTGTGAGTTTGGCCTCCCAACCATGACCAACTGTCATCTTGGGTACTGCACAGGTGGACAATCTTCATAAGGTAGCCTCAGCTCAGACCTTGGCCGTGAGGGAACTAATACTAAGGTATATAAGTTTCCAGTCAAGCCCTACCCAATCTTCGGGTATTGTGGTTGTACGATAAAATTGGAATGGTATCGCATCCAGACAACCATCAGTTTTATAAAGGGCTAAGGCTCATGCCTCATCATTTTCATCACCAAAATCATCAGGTGTTCGGAAACACATGTCCAAAACATTTCAATAGAATGATCCATCATTCCAAGGTTTTCATAACCATTTTTCCACCAAGTATTTCCATCTAAAGTTGATAAAGTTTTATGCTTAGCACTAGCATCTACAAGTGGGGGTAAGCACTAATGAGGGGTGGTAAACTAGTGGAGTTTTAACTAAGTTCAATCTCATGCCTTAGGATGACATCAAGATTATCTAGCTTAGGCCAAATTTTATGCTCTTTATGCAACCTTCACATATCTTTCAAGTATCTACAATTCACTTAAGTAAACTCTAAGTAAGAGCTTTGATAAAGAAATAAGGTAAGAAGCTTGCAAGTAAAACTAGGATTGGTTTATCAAGTGGATATGATCACATATGCTTAAGGCATATAGTGGTCATGGTAATAAGCAAGTATTAGCTTGCATTAGTAGGGTATCTTGCAAGTGTTAGCTTGCCTTGGTTAGCTTGATTAGTAAAGCTTGCCTTGTGCAGAGCAGTGGTTGAAGTTCTCCTCGGCTTCTTCTTCGTAGAATCCTCCTTTCTCCTCGTATCCTTGGTCGGTACTAGCGTCTATGAATAAATACGAGGTACACAATCACCAAACAATACTTAACTACTTGCAATCATCACACAAAAAGGGTCCTATAGATGATCTAACATCATATCTAACATTACAAGATTAAGGCTTGGTTTAATTCCCTTTATTTTTAGAAAAGTAATTTCTACTCATTGAAAAACTACTTACGATTTAATATTCCCCAAACCAAACATGGGATCATGTTGACACATGTCATCACCACATATTTTAGTCCATGGGAATGTAATTTAAAGTGGTGCCACAATTTAGTAAGGTTTTACCCATTTGTTTTAATTAAATAAAGTGACTAGAAATGCCTATGGGGAATTCTTTTATTACTTGAACATTATTTCTGTAAGTAAACCTACATATTTTTATATATTCTGAAAGGTATGGTTGAATGTGATTTTTGAGAGTTGGAATCAACTCAAAAGCTATTATGGTTTTAATTTGAAAAATGTTTGAATGCAGAAAAGGTTCTGCCTTGTTATTTTTACCAAGGATGATCTATAGATCCAAATGACTTGAATCCAATGGACTTGGATTCAGCACTTCCAGACCTTTCTAACAAAATTAGTTTCATTCGATTTGGTGCACTGAATCGACCTGGGTTGATTTTTGAAACTGGGTACAGAAGTGTGTTTGAAATAAAATGGAAAAGGTTAAATTCAAATAGCTGGGCTACGCCGGAAGCGATACTGGGCCGGCCTGCTAAGCACAGCGCTTCCGCGGGCTGTTTAAGTGGTTGTCCCCACGCATTAGTGAGACGAGGGGGTGCGAAGCGGTATGGAGCGATGTGGTGCGTTCGATCTGGTTCTAATCCAACAGTTGAGAGTCATCGTCGACGTTGGGCAACGCCGGCGAGAGAGAAACCTAGCGCGGCCAGTAGGGGTTGTTGGGGGCTCACCGGGGTTTAGGCGAGGGTCGGCGAGGCGGGCGAACGACGAAGTCGACGACGGTGAACCTCCTGGTACCGGCAGCTTCTCCTGGGGCGGCTCCAATCGCTGGCTCCCTTCTTCTCCAGCAGCGGCAGACTCCGGTGAAATTCTGGCGAAGCGCTGCTCGCCTTGCTTCGGGAACGGGGTGGCACAATCAGTTAGGAGAGGGGAGTGAGATGGTGTGCTCAATTCGGCTGGGGGTGGCCTCTATTTATAGTGGAGCGAGGGGACCGACGGGACGCAAGGTGAGCTCGTCGTGGTCGACGGTACAGACGGCTATCGGCGTGGGCGACGGTAGGGGGCGGTGCGGTGCTCCCTGGTGATGCTCAACGACACAGTGGCGAGACGTGGGGCGGTGTGGTTTGATCGGAACCCGACGGTGCTCCGCGCGTGCCCGACGGAAGATTTAATGGAGCACAGCGCGCGTGTTCTGCGCGGTGGCGAACGAGCGTGTCTGCGAGGTTACTGGGACGGTGGTGATCACGTATGCACGCGGCAAGGGCGGCGCGCGGTCTGTGGGCGTCGGTCGAGCGTGGTGCACGGGGCGCGCTCTCGGCATGGTTGCTGGCGAGCTTGGCATGGTCCGTGCGCGTGGTCCAGTGGCTGGCAGGGTTCGAGCGGTGGACAGGGAGTGGCGGTGGACAGTGGGCTGCCTCCCAGACATGTTGGCTAGGCTTGGTTCTCCTCCTAGCTTGCTGTCGACATGGGGGTGACAAGTGTGCACTCGGCCTGCTCACCATTGATGGCATTTCCAAGCTCACTGTAATGCTAAGGGTGTGCAATTGAGCTAGATGATCTATTAAAGCCTAGTTGCAACCAGAGAGGGAACAAGTTAGGCTTCAATCACTGCTCACAATAGTGTTTGGATTTTGTATGATTTGTATCTGCAAGGTGTTTGATGAAATGGCCGCAAGAATTCAAGTTTTGAATTTTGAAAAGATTTTTGGTGGGTGTGCTAGGTTGGTGCTGGTGAGTCTGCAGATGCTTGGGTTTTGAAAGTTGAGCTTGTTTGAGTGGTTTTTTAAAAAGTGGGATCTTCCCATATGATAAAGATTCAATTTTGAACTATCATTTAAACTATGTATTTAAATGTTTTTGGATGATCACAAAGTGGGCCTTGATACTTTGTTATGAGTACAATCAAGGGGTGCAAAGATCCAGAAAAGTTTCTATTGGATTCTGAAAGTTTGAGACAGCCAAAGTAGGCATGGGAGTTAAATTGGTCAAAATGACCATTCACTCATTTAGCTTTGTTTTGATATATTTGTCTTTGAGAAAAGTTTGGGAATTGTTTAGATGATGTTTATTTCACCTAAGAATCCATTTACAAGCAAAGGAACACACAAACAAGGTGGTTCAAAAGAATTCCAAATGAAATGCATACACCATGCATGATTTCATATTTTTATTTAGAAAAGTTTTTGTTAACCCTAATTTTGATGATTAGAGTTTGATGATCCAAGTTTAGTATTTTTTTGGGATGTTACAGGAATGAACTAAATCAAAAGGTCGCTGAGATACAGACGCGCTAGTAGGATAGGGAAGCTGAATCTGTTTACCCAACCTACAACCCTAACAATGTAAAGACCCATCTCCTCGGACAGACCCCAGAAGACCACGATGAACTAATGACGACAGGCGAGAGTCACAAAGGTGACCAAGACGATGATGCCACTGCTGAAAGGAGCTAGTAGCAGAGGCGACGAATGGAGAAGAACTGGCAGATGAAGTGGCATCGAAAGGAACACGAAGCCAGTCTAACTCCCAAAGTCCTGAAGAGTCACGGCTGCGAGGGCCAGCTCCAACCAGGGCCTGTGTGCGACGGTCCTAGACAACACAAGAATCAACATCAAGAATGACGCGACAACCAGAGTCAGTAAGCTGTCTAGCAGAGAACAGATTTATCTTAAGAAGAGGGACATGAGAAATATCAGGAACAAAAATAAAGAAGTAGAAAGAGTGCCCCGACTAGAAACAGGAAGAGAGGTACCATCAGCCGTGAAAACACGGACAGGAGAAGGGAGAGAACGAAGAGCGGACAGAAAAGAAGACTCAGAGGTCATATGAAAGGAAGCTCCAGAATCCAGATACCACGGGGACGTACCTGACAGTGTAGAGGGTGGTGGTCGCGCAGTGCCGGAAGAATCAGTCACAGAACCAACAGTACCTGTCGAAGAAGAGCCTGTAGCAGCAAGTAGACCGCGAAGACTCCTGATAATGTCCTGATCGGAGAGAGCAACTGCTGAAGATCCGGAAGGAGCCGACTGCCCACGAGCCTGGTGCTGCTGACGTAAACTGGGATCCCGTGTATAATAGGTGGCCCAAGTGTGGCCATCCTTATTACAGTAAGAGCAGTGATGAAGAGAACCGCGGCGACCCTGACCATGAGCCTGTTGGTGCTGACTCTGACCCTGAAACTGTTGGTGCTGACTCTGACCCTGACCTAGAGGAGTGGGTAGTATCGGCGGCGGCACAGAGGACCGCGGCTGAGTCGAGGGAGCAGACGACATAGGAGGACCACGAGTAGCAAGCACAGATGGAACCGCAAGAAGACCAGCACCACGGAGACGGGTCTCCTCAACCCGAAGCTCAGACAACACCTCAGAGAGCGGAACACGGCCACGAGCATTCAGCTGAGCACGCCGGGGCTCAAACTCCTGGCGGAGCCGAGACAGAAACTCATAGATGCGGTGAAACTCCAAATCCGAGCGCACAATCTGGCAGCACGAGCATGTGCCACAAACAACAGTACGGAGAAAATCAAGCTGACGCCAAATAGCAGCACTTTGAGTATAGAACTCATAAATAGTAGAATCACCCTGCTGGAGAGCATGCTCCTGGCGGACCATAGACTGGTAAAGAGCATTCCCAGACGGCTGGTAGCGCTGACGAAGATGGGCCCACTGAGCGACAACAGTAGGGAGACTCATGAACTCAGCAGCATACTGGGGCAGAACACTGGAGGTGAGAACAGCAACAGCCCGAGCATCCTCATCAACCCACTGAGTGTAGACAGTCAGAGCGTGGCGATAGGCCTCGAGATCAGAAGAGTACTGCTTGAACTTCAGGTCATAAGCAGCAACGACACTATCATCAGCACTCTGAGCAGCATCCTTGGCCTTCTGAGAAGCATCAGCACCGAGAACAATCGGCATCGGCGGAAGGGGAGCCACAGGAGCAGGGGGCACGACGGACAGGAGACCTCGCCGGAGAGCACACCCCAAAGACGGAGACCGCGCATGTGAATGCGCATAAAGGTAGCGAAATCAGGGTAATTCGCGCCATCGAAGATCACCAGACAGCGAGGAATCGCAACATAACCCGATGAAGAAGACATATCTCTCTCTCTCTATTTTTTTTGGAAGTCAACTCGTCAGTCTCAGATCAGATCTGACGAGGAACAGGGCCAGCAGCCGACGGAGATGCAGCGGGGCGGGAAGAGGGCGCCTTGGGCGGGCAGATGGCCGGCAGATGAGGCGGAGGCGGCCGGCCGGCGGGGCAGGCAGGGCGATGGAGGCCGGCCGGCGGGGCAGGTGGGGCCGGGCCGGGCGGGCGGTCGTCGGGAAGCAGGAAGCAGCAAGGCGTCGGTGAGTTGACGGGCGGGCGCGAGGTGGAGTCCTGGCGCGTCGATGTGTCGATCGAGGGAGTTGAGCAGGGGCGGTGGCCAGATGCACCGAGTCCTGGAGGTGAGTTGACGGGCGGCGGCCAGATGCGTCGATCCAGGGAGTTGAGCAGGAGCGGGCGACGACCAGATGACGGGGCGACAACAGGCGGCGGCCAGATGGCGGCGGGGCGGACGGTCAGCCCGACGGCGAACGGCCCGGGTAGCAGATCCGATCGGCGGCAGATCCGATCTACATATGGCCAGAGAGATGGCCGAAAACAGCGGCAACCGGCGGCGGCGACGTCGGATGAACGACGACGACAGGGACGGTGGCGGCTGTGACGATGTTGCAGAAAAAATTGTCTAACCTAGCTCTGATACCATGTCAGGAATATGCAACATGTATTCCTCTGGAGGCCAAAGGCCACAATATATAGTACATGTACATGTGTGAATATGCAGGAAGCCCCCTAACATATGGAAAAACTATAGTATACAAATATATACATTTAACAGTCGGTTGGTGGCCAAGCGGGCACCGCAAGCCGACCATGTGGACCGTGCGGGCTCCAAGGAAATGATGCGGAGGTGGAAGGCTGCGACGGTCGATCGTGCTATGATAGTGCATGCTAAGGCGTTCCCGCGTGAGCCTGTAGCGCATGCTGAAGCAGACCGCGAGGCAGAGGCCGAGAGGGTGGCACATGAGTGGAGTGACCACTTGTCGGCGAAGATGGAGGCAGTGTTGTCTCTCGTGCCGACAAGCAGGAGAGGACGATGATGACAACGCCGAACCGTCACGATCCTGCTAGCAGAGAACACCACCACACCATCGTCATGCAACGCCACCACACTGTCGCGATCTGATGAAAAGAGTTAGACAATCCACTTATACAGTTTAACAAGCAACAACACACCATATGTAGGATGCGCATCACAATTGACGGCGGATCCTCCGGTCACACTGGCGGAGTTAGACCCTCCGGTCTTGCCGGCGGCAAGGACTAGACGCGCGGGCCAGAGCGCAAGACGGCGATGAGCAAAGGCCATCGTAATTAGATGTAATTCTTTTTTTTATTGGGTAGACGTAATTCTTGATGTAAACAAACTATCAAACAATTAATGTGCCATTTACACACGGATCCTATCGGCCGATGTTCGGATACCCGCATTGTCCGTATAGAGTTACTTCAAATTTTGGTGGACGGATGAGTCACACGGGACGCGTCGGCCTGTTTGGTTGTGCATTGAGTGTGCTCGGCCTATCGTCCTGTATGTGCAGACACGTTCAAACCATCTCGGACAAAGACGGGTCTATCACTCGAGATGCCTTTAGCGTACTAGATAGAGTACACATGGTAGTCAATGTTAGGAAGTCTCATTCCCTTTACTAATTCTTTTCTCAGCGTGACAGACCAATTTACACTTGGCTCGGAATAGAGTCGAAAACAGAGGGAGGAAAATGAGAGGGTACGTAATGTACCAGCTGATCATCGTCTAGTCTAGCTGTAGCATCGAGTAATGTACAGTACAATTCGCCAAGGCATTAATTTCAGATTGGCAAGATGGCACTTCTTGAGCTCCGGCTGTGTCCGTGGCTGAAGGAGAAGAAGGATCGGCGCAGCTTCCCCGATTGCCGGCTGCCGGGTGTGCTGCTCGTGCTCTCCCCTTTGCTGCTGCCGTTGTCCTCCGAGAGAGCAGCAGAGTGATGCGGCTGGCGCAGGGCCTTCTGCAGAGCGAGGTACAGGTGCTTGTCGTTGCACGAGTCCATGGACATGGACCTCCTCATCGGCTGCTGCACGCCCGACAGCTCGTCCCTCCTCGGGTCAACTATGCACTCGTCTCCCATGCTGCCCCTGCCAATGCGGCTTCCTCTGCGTAGCGGCGACGGCGAGGGGATGTCTATCACTAGAGCGTCGGAGTCGTTGGAGGCGGAGCCGTCGGCCTGGAGGACGGCGACGATGTCGACGTGGTGGTTGAGGACAATGTGGGGCTGCTGGCAGGCGGGTCCGGAGACGGCGGCCCTGCAGAGCGGGCAGTTGGCGGTGGCCTGGAGCCAGGCGTCGATGCAGTCGATGTGGAATGCGTGGAGGCAGGCCGGCAGCCGCCTGAGCCTCTCCCCGTCCTGGAACTCGCTCAGGCACACCGCGCACTCGCTCGCCACCTGGGCCTGTGGCGCCTCGGAATTGCAAGGCGGCTTCCGGTAGCGGAGCGTGGGTATCCGCCGTATCGCGGCGTCCTCCAGGCCGCGGCGCGGCTCTGGCGCCGGGGAGTAGACGATGTGGTGGTGGTGGTGCGTGGCGACGACGTCGTCGTGGATGTCGCGGCGCCAGGAGGCGAAGCCGCACTTGGTGAGGAAGAGGTAGTAGGTGAGGAGCAGGAGGGAGGTGGCGAGGATGCCGACGACGGAGACGGAGAGGATGACGAAGCTGTTGCCCGGGAAAGGAGCCGTGTCGCCCATGGATCGATTGATCGAGCTCGCTCTCGCGGCGTAGTAATTAACCGAGCCGCGCTCGAGAAGACCCACCACACTCAGATCGAGCAAAGCGATGCGGTCTTTGAGGAGTGTCTGTCTGAGGATGGGGTTGAAGGCGACTACTCCAGAGAGTGCCTCTGCTCTGCATATATATTCCGTTCCATTGACGACGACGAGTGCCCGAGAAGGAATCCGGTGTGGTGTCAGTCAGCGACAAGGCACTGCGCGCGGGCCTCCCCGTTCTCTTTGCGCGTTGCTTAATTTGACCTTTTTCCGGCGGCGACCGACTGAGCGAGGGAGACTTTTCTGTGAAGGGAAGGAAGTTGGGACACAGGCACACACACAATGTCACGCAGGCAGTCGCGTCCGCGTCGGTGATCATTGCCCATGTGTGGGAAACGAAGCCGGCTGGATGGAGTAGTCAACACTGGCTAAGCTACAGAAAAAGTGATCCACACTAGTAGCAGTAGTAGGCTACAACGCGCGTCGGAGTCAGCTAATAAAAGAGAGTAGTAATGAAAAGGACTAATAAGCTGAGCCTGAGAGACGTTGAGCGAGAAAGAGCGTGGGAGTGAAGGAACAGGAGGCGCCACCAACCGCAACCGCAACTGCAGCATGCAGCGATCGCATTTCGCTCACCGGTCATCATCGCCGACCGTTTCGGGTGGAGTCTGGCAACCGGGCCCGTCGGATCATTACGCTACACACAAGATACAGCGCGTCTTTGCCGGTGCTCGGCTGGTCAACGCGGCCACACTCCACTGTTCCAACCCACCAAACCCAAGCGTGGTTGCACGTGGATAAGCTAGGGTCGGTCGGAATCGGAACAGCTGAGAGCTAAGCAAGCAGCCATGGTCGGATTTCACGGCCTAATTGGAGACGCTGCCGCCTGCCGGTCAATCTAGATCCATAGGACTGACACATGCACATGCTGTCTAGCATCTGCTCTTTCCCTTGTTTCTGCATACATACACGAACGATGACTCGACCCGACGGGAACAGAACCAAAAGGGCCGATCACTTCACATGCAGGCCCTACTCGACCAGTGGATTTCACCGATGTACCGAGGCAATTGATTTCGTCGATAGTCCGAGTGAACTCGCACTCGCTCCTCATTCTTTGCTTTACATTTTTCTTCGGACCATGCTGTTCCAGAACTACTAGCTGAATGTCCGTGCGTTGCCACGGAATTATAATAGTACGATGAATGTTAATAATTTTTACAGAAATATCATTACACAATACATCAAAGTAAAATATTGAATGAAATAGCTCCTTCAGTAATTAGCATGTCCTATACTGAATAAAGGTGGGCAAATTTAATTATTATCAAGTGTTAATGGTTATTGATAATATTTAATTAGCATACCCGACTCAGTTTCATCGTCCACATCACAGGCTTCTATTCCTCCTTACTTGTCATCATCAATGCCCCTCATTAGTAAGGCCATGCAGATTTTTTGTTGGAAACTCCATTTTCTTCCTCCTCCTCACTTTCACATGAGCGATTCCTATTTTTTCCTCTTCTCTTATGTTGGATTGGACCTCACCAGTTGTCTTGCCATTTACATCATCAAGGCTTTTCATAACCCGAACCAAAGTCATCAGCTCCATGTGTATCAGGTTAATTTTTATAAATGGTAGTCGCTTATTTGTTTAAAGGCTATTTTTTATTTTGAAACGGATCTAAGGGTGAATTGATTATTATTTGTTACTGTCGTTCAAAATACTCTAAAGTTCATGCTACATACCACATTTAAAATGTGATCAAGCCTAGCTTTTTCTGAGGAAATTGTGTTGGATTTATTTTAACTTGGCCTTATTGCATTTGCAAAGAAAATTTGAAGTTACAATCACTTTTGACGAAATCCAACATGCCGGAAGTAAAATACTCAAGCAACAAACGCCACACGCCACTGTACGGCCTACCCTTGCTAACTCATACTATTCAACTTGATTTGTTGGTTCCTTGTCATCTATTGTCTTTTTCATCTAGCTAATTGATAAATGATTCATTCATGAGAGCAAATTAGTTCTGCATACTTCAAGGATATAAACATTAGTTGTATTTTCATGTCCACGACCCCATGAAATCATAACTGAATATATACTAAAAGCCTAAATGTTCTGCTAGCTCATAACCTTGGTAATAAAGATAAATTGTATTTTCTGTATTGGCTTAAGATGTGTTTGTAAAGTACAAAATAGGGAACATACCTTTGTGAAGCATAACACCAGCATGATACCAACTACTCCGTACAACCCAAATTTCGTTTGCTGTACGCACAACGATACAATCGCCGTTCTTAGGACCGGCCGGCCTCTTAATTTTGGGCTTATGGCCTATTGGCAATTCGTCGGCCCATTTAACTGTTAAATGGCCGAGTGGGGATCTGTTTCCATTCCCCATGCCAAGGGGCAATTGCTATTCATCGCGCGCTAATAGACCACGCCCGAGCGTTTTTCTGGTATGGACCAAGCCCAATAGGCGTGTTTATGGTTTATTTTTCTGTGAATTTTCTGTTCGGTTTTTTCATTTGTTTTTTCCTGGGTTTAGTTTTTTTTGCGCGGTTTTCCTTTTCATTTTTCTTAAATACGTGTTCTTTTATTTGAACAATTATCAAATATGAATATTTTCCAAATTTGTAAAATTTCTGAATGTGAACAATTTTTAAATTTGAATATTTTTGAACAATTTGAAAAAAAACTTAAACATTTTCATATTTGAACATTTTTCATGTTCGAATTTTTTTGAAAATCCCAAACCTTTATTAATGTAATAATAGAAAAATAAAAAGTATTTGTAAAAAACAGAATCTGTTATTGGGCCGGAATCGGGATAACCCATAAGGGGAAGGCTCCCGGCGTGCATTAGTAGCGCACACGCTGAGCAGAAAATAGCAGCTCCCCATGTCAGGCCCCTTAGGCCACCCTTTCGTTTGCTAAAAACCACGCTAAAGAGGAGAAGCCAAATTTGTGCAGGTCGGCATCACGAGTTTTCATCGCCCAAGAAGGTTGGTGACAAATGTAGGGTAACGTTAACCCCATTTGCACTGAACCTGTTATGGTGTGGAACACAACAATATCATCAGGGGTGACTTAAAAGGGAGATGTCAGGGGCAAGCGATGGCTTTCATAGACGGGATTGAGAACAAGCATAGATAAACACATCGATGTATCCATGTTCAGGACCCTCACGGTGAGGTAACACCCATACTCTTGCAAGATTTTACTATCGAGAGCAACACACATAGACAAGCGCTCCTAGAGCTGTATCGAGGATAAATTGTGGGGGAAAATGGAAACAAGGAGTGATCAACCTCGCAAGGGAGTCCCTCACACCCCTTATATATATGAAAAGGTTCCGTGGCAGAAAACAAAAAATCCCTAGTACGAGAAAGCACCAACCAAGGTCTGTTATGGAGAAGTACAGTAACGAGCGGGGATCGGTGTTCATACATTTGAAGAATGGAAGCGAGATTACGTTTCCGAAAAAATGTTGCTGATGAAGCCGAGCGTAGTAGACCTCAAGGTCTAGAAGGCTTCAAGCGTTGAGCACCACTAATGGTAGTACGTCCAAAGTTTTACACACGTCCAGTATAAAAGACGTCCCTAGGCCCTAGTCCAGCAAGGCAAATAGGAAAGCTCTACCTCGTGTGCGTTAGGTGGAGAAGAACTAGTCCGACTCCAACAGCATGACGGTGTGCGTTAGGTGGAGAAAGCTCTACCTCGTTGCACATGTTCCTAACGAGGGAATATGCACGAGAGAGAAGGCAAATAGGAAAAACTGGGCACCCGCCTCTCCAAGTCGCGGGGTGGGACTAATCCAAGGGAGAGGTGGAAGAAGGGCTGGCCGTCAGTGTGGGGTGGGCCCCATCCATGAGCCAAGGCCCACCTAGGTGGCCGACAGGGTGGGAGACCCCCACCCATGTGCCTTGGCCCACCTAGGCCTAGTCGCCTCCCCTCTTGGGCCATCTCTCCTCTGGAGGGCCCATGTAGGGGGTTTTCACTTTTTATTTTTATTAAATAATTATATTTAATAATTAATTCCACAAATTAAATATTAAATACCTTTTATTTAATTTCCTATATTCAAAACTCCTTTTGAATATCCTCTGAACACTTCGATATCTCTCCGGAACATTTCCGCTCTCTCTTTCCTATTCTCTTACGGTTGCATCAACCCACATTTTCTTTACCCTTAAGCATGACACCCTTACGGTTCAGGAATGATCAGACACGATCAAGACAATTCTTGGATCAATGGACAACATTGGTATCTGGAAACACATGATGGTCCGTTCATATTTCACGAATATGATTAATCGCTTGAACCTTTTAGACGTGGAGGCTCATTTCCTTTGCACCGAGATACATGGTTAGTCCAAAACCTGATCTCTGTATCGATATACCTAGTTTGACCTTATTAACGACAAACACATTTACTCATTTCCATGATATTACATCCTCATAACCTAGTCACATGCTTGCAAGCTTATTTAATATAATCTCACCGAGTGGGTCTAGGGTATCTATTTGTCACTCGGATAGGCAAATTCCGATGTTGACACATAGGCCTCAACCTTCCTTTGGAGTACCCAATATACACCTTTATGGCCACCCAGTTACGGACATGGAGGTTGATGAGATCAAAGCATCCGCAGGAGATAGTGATTAATATGGTCTCATGGTCAAAGGGCCGAATCACTACGCTTTGCCAGATATTGCAACATTTGAACCACATTGCAATTCTATGGTCGAGTGTGTCCATTGATGAGTGCGTGAAAACTTCGTTGGGATACCCCAAGAGGAAGGTATGATGAGCACAACAACAAGTTTTCCCTCAGTAGAAACCAAGGTTATCGAACCAGTAGGAGGAGGAAACGACTCAAAGGTGTTGCGAGCAACTTGGAGACCTGCACAACACAAACTCAAGACTTTGCCCCAACGAACAGTGAGGATGTCAATCTCACCGGTTTGCTGTAACAAAGGATTAACTGTATGGTGTGGAAGGTAATAATGGTTTGCAACAAGTAAACAGGAACAATGGAAGATGTATCAATGGTAAAGATTGAACCGGGGTCCATAGTTCACTAGAGGTGTTCTCCTTAGATAAACAAACATGGCATGCTGGGTAAACAAATTACAGCAGGGAAATTGTCAGGACCGAGCAAGGCATAACAATGTAATACTAGACATTCATGATCCTATGAGATTCGATTGGGCAATACAACAAGATACATAGACCGCCATCCAACTGCATCTATGACTGGAAGTCCACCTTTGGGTTATCATACGAACCCCCTCTAGTATTAAGTTGCAAGCAATAGACAACTGCTTTAAGCAAAGTGTGTAAGGTAAACAATCCACTTGTTCCATGAACAAGAGACCGTTGTTTTCTCCCTAGTGGCAACAACACATCTACAACCTTAGAGATTTCTGATACGCCCAATTTGCATCACCATTCTATATCATAATTTACCTCTATTCATTGATATTTGTCTTATTATGAGGTATTACTTATGGCTTTTCATCTGTTTATGTATGTTGGATGATTCTTGGAGGATGGACTGCCGGAGTCTAGATTCTAATGGAAAAGAAGGCGTTTCGATGCAATTTCGCGAAGACCAGAAAAATACCAGAAAAATATGGAAACATATTATTTTCCCAGAAGACGAAGGGAGCCAGAAGGAGGAGCGAAGAGGGTCCGCAGGGGGCCCACACCCCCTAGGCGTGGGCACCCCTAGGCCGCACCTATGGCAGGTGTGGCCCACCTGCCCGACTCCCGACTCTGCCCCTTCGCCTATATATTCCCTATGGAACCCTAAGCCTCGGGGGCGACCACAGATAGATTTCCGCCGCCTCTAGGGGACGAAAAACACCGAGAGAGAAAGATCTCTCCGGCAGACAGATTTCTGCCGGGCGAATTCCTTCTCGGAGAGGGGAGACCGTCGCCATCAACACCATCGTCAAGCTAGGATTCATCGGGATCATCATCCACACCATCATATCCACCAGCACCATCATCACCACTCCGTCCCAATGTAACAATTGTGTTGGATATTGCTTTAGTTCATGTCACATCCCAAAATCTTCCAAATTTTGAAATGTGAAAAAACAATTAATAAAAAAATAAACAATTGTTGAAATTTAGGGTGAAAAGAAACTTTTTGATTCCAAATGGAAACATCAAAACCTATTTCGATCAAATAGAAACCTAAAGGGATTTAAAAAGATAAACAAATAATAAATAAAGTTGTAAAAGTTGGAACCACCACTTTTAGATCTTTAAATAAAAAGATATGGTTTTTATAAGCAAAGGTAGAAATGAATAAATGAGAACTATTTTAAAGAGCCAAATTAAATCTTGGCCAAGCAATGGAAATAAAATATTTTTGTTTAATAAAAAAGAGTAGGGGATTATTTGAACAATGAGGATTTATTAATATCCAATTTTATTTAAGTAAAGACTTTTTCCTACTTTTGAATGAACATTAAAACTTAATAAAGTTTTTTTAAATAAAAATTTAAAGTGTTTTATCTTTCAAATAAAACCTACTGAAAAGATTTTGGGAAAAATTTAGAAATCAAATAGTGTTCTAAAACATATTTGAATCCTATTTGAAATAAAGACTAATGTCTATTTTTAATAAATAATAAACCCTAAAATTAATTATTCTATATTTGATTTTATATTATGTTAATAAACAATATTAAAATCAACACAAAGTTTGGTGGAAGTTTGAATTCAAATGGAGTTAAATTGTTTGAATAAAAATCAAAACAAAAATTCAAAATAGAAAAAGGAAAAACATTCAGTATAAAAAAAAGAGAAACGAAGCAGCCCAGCCAGCAGGCCCAACCCAGCCCAACAGCTAGCCCACCAGCTCTCCCCTCTCGCGAACCTTTTTTCACCTAGTAGCTTACCCGCGCAGTCACAGACAGGAGGACCCCACTCCCACTCCGTCTCCCTCGCTGATGAACGGACCCCACACGACTGTGCTTCATTCCCACCCGCGACCAGTTCCTCGCTGCCGTTCCCAGGCGATTAACTCCGGCGTTGAATTCATTTAAATGTCAGCGTTAATCTCTCCAGTAACCACGCGCTTTTAAACGCCTCTCTCCCCTCTTCCATTTCCCTCAGTCCTCACTTCCCCTCTGCCTCTAGGCTTCACGAATTGCGAGCTCGAACCCCTCTGCCCCGATGAGCTTCTCTGGCCGATTCCGGCGCCGTCCGACCATCCCACGCCTCCCATAGCACACGAGCCTGCTCCCCCTCTTCTTGCGCATCTTCCAGCACCAACCCCACACCCGTGCGAGCACCGTAGCCTCGACAACCTCGACATCTGAGCGCCGCCGTGTCTGCCATTGCTCCGGCAAGCCTCCCTGGTAAGCACAGACCGCCCCGGTACTTCTCGATGATGCTCCTGTGATCCCCAGTACAGTACGCATCTAACCGCATGCTCTGTTTGACTTAGCGCGCCATCAAACCCCGCCTCCGACGACAACCAGACGAACCCGACGCCACTGCAAGCTACGGCGAGCAATCCACTCCGTTCCTGTGCGCCCCCTGCCCAACGGTGACCACCTTGAGCACCACCGCGCCACTGCTAGTTTGGTGAGCATCCTCACTTCCTCCCGCGCTTCCTGGTTCATCGCCAACACCGCCGTCTGAGCGTGCACCGCCGTCAGCCGCCGCCAGCGCCGCCAGTCCATGGTCGAGCTGCTGTGGTCCGTCGGATCTAGATCGAAGGAATGCGATTAGATTTTAAACGAAGGGGTATGCGTCCATATGTGCCGTGCGATTTAAGTGAGATCCTGTGGCCAGTGTTGATCGATCCGCATGAACTGTTACCGACCAATAGTATTGAGCCACGTGGACAGAGTTTGATTTAAAAATAGAAATTTGATCTATTAGATATGCAAACTTGCAAAATTCATAACTTTTAATCTACACGTCCAAATTTTGCAAATTTTATATCACTGGAATCAGAAGGACAAGTACTTTGCAACCATGCACTTTTTTTTAATGTTTTGATTCTGGAAAATTGGTTGAATTTGCAGAAACTTGTGTAGGCATAATCTGAAAATAAAAATTGTTCTAGAAATATTTTTAAGGTGAAATCTTTGCTAAATGGTTTTTTTAAACCTACTGACCTTAGGAATCAAATTATGGATTTAAAAATGTATTTTGTGAAGTTAAGGAATAAATATTTGAATTAGAACATTTCTAGTCAAATAAAAATATTATTTATGTGTTAAAAATACTTTTTTGAGTAAAACCTTGGGAAAATGATTTGAGTTAAACTCTCTGACCCTAAACACCAAGTTTTGAGATTTAAAAATATATTTGATGAACCCTATAAAATTATTACCTTGCAAAAGGCATTTTAAATAACATAAAATATCACCTTGGTATAATAATTGGTTTATGGAGTGAAACCTTTTGCAAATGGTTTTACCACATTTTTAAATGATCAATTTGGGCCTTAAAATGGTTAGAGCCTAATAATTGGTATAATAATTGGTTTATGGAGTGAAACCTTTTGTAGTATGCATGATAGGGCTACTATGTTATTATGCTATGTTATGTCCTATTAGGATATCCTAATACCTTCCTTAGTGAAAAAATTGTAGTTGTAGTATGCTTAGCCCTTCTATATACTTGGGGTGGAATACCATGTTATGAATATATGAAGTGATTGGAAAAATATATGTTTTATATAGTAAAACAAGTACTCAATGAACCACCTGGGTGGAAAGAGGATACCCAAGTTTTGGACAAGGTGGCAACAAAGGGAACCATGTTTATATGGCTATCTTTTTGTATGTGCACTAGAAGAAAACCACCGAGGGACTTAGAGATTGAACATGTTTCTCGTACAGTGGCTTCCGTGTACAACCACATGCTAAATGGGCTCTGGCTTAGTCAACTACATAGTGGAAGACCCATGCATTGGCATCTTTAGGTTAACTAGAATTGTGTATGGAAATATATCCCTACATTGGTGCCTGGTAGACAAGCTAGCATTGTGTATTGAGAGGACTTCTATGGAAAGACTTTGTCACATTCTCAATCTTCCGGTACTCTATTTGGTGAGTACTTATCCAGCGGCCATTGGTGGCGTCAAGACGAGATTGTGTCATGTGGGAAAAGTGTACAACTTCTGCAGAAGATCAAATTCTAAGTACTTAGCCGTGTCCCCGGTTATGGACAACTTTGAGCAACTAAGGCCTGAAGATATGGAAGACCTCGACATTCCAATTTCTCAAAGTAAAACTTGATGGTGACAACAAGGGATTAGAAGAACTTGGAGTTTTCCAAGGAGTTCAGAAAGATTTGACAAAAGATCAAAACTATTTTGAAAATATAGGATAAAACTATATTGCTTTCTGCAAAAGAGCCTAAACCCTACTTAGCCAAATATACATGTAATGATAGGATCCACTTATTTCTACATAGTAGTGAAACTTGCCAATAGAATTCACATGTATTGACCCTTGTGGCTGTAACTTATAATGTTGCAGGTTTGTTTGATGTTAGTGAAGTGTGTTGATTAGGATTACAAGTCTACAACCAACATGATTGCCTGTGGAACTTTGAAGATGAAGGACTCCATGCTATAGTTATTTCTGCTGCATTGTAATGAGATAGCCAAATGAGCTATGTAAGATGTAATGAATTATTTTATTCCTGGTTATAAAGTTGTATTATGACCTTTGTTTCTTGATATTACATCTTAACTGTGGATGCTAGCTATTGATCCAGGGACTAGGATTGTAAACACAGGGATCTCTACCTTATTAAAGGTTGGGACCTCTACAGTTCATTAGGGGAAACCTTCCCGGTCTTAATTACTATTGTAGTTGATGCTTGTGAGTGGAACCATTTGATTATTGTTTATGTTCAGATTGTTATCCATTACCATATCATCTTTGATCTTGATCCATATGATGTCTCGTGAGTAGTTCGTTTAGTTCTTGAGGACATGGGAGAAGTCATGTTGTTAGTAGTGAATTTGTGTTGAGTTATTATTTAATGGTTTAGTATTTAAGTTGTGGTGCTATTCTTCTAGTCGTGTCATGTGAACGTCGACTACATGATACTTCACCATTTATGGGCCTAGGAGAATGCATTGTGTATTTGGATAATAATTGTGGGGTTGCCGGAGTGATAGAAATCTGAACCTCCGTTAGGACACCTTTGCACAAGGGAGCGTAGGATCTCAGAGTTTAAGGCTGTGGTTAGATTTATATCTTAATTACTTTCTTATAGTTACGGATGTTTGTAGGGGATTTAATCACAAGTATGTATTAGTCCAAGTAAGGTTGGTACATTAGCACATGTTCACCCACACAACACTTACAATACCAGAGAAGAGTACTCAGCTATATGAAGCGAAAGCACTTGACAGAATTCCCATGTGTCCTCGAGAACGTTTGATCCTTATAAGTATTTCCACCGGCTTGTCCTTTGCTAAGAAAGGATTGGGCCACTTGCTCCGTTTGTTCGTTGTCTTTGTTACTTGATCTTTGTTTTGTTGCTTTATCAGAAAACCACTAAAAATCCGTTTGCTAAGTATTCACAAGGATTTCCTTCTCCATACCACTGTTCAGCACCTTCTGCTCCTTGTTGGGATCGACACTCCTATTTATCAAAATTACTACGATACACCCCCTATACTTGTGGGTCTTCAAGACTATTTTCTGGCGCTGTTGCCGGGGAGTGAAGCACTATTGAAGAGTGGAACTGGTAAGGGAAACTTTTAATGTGAGTATTGCTTTTGTTGCTGCTTGTTACTTTGTTTCCAATATGGATAACCCACTTGGTTTTCTATTTGGGAAAACTAGTACCACTACTAGGGTAGTAGATGAACCACCACCTGTTGATATAGATCCTTTTAAGATACCTACAAGTATTGTTAATCGTGTTATGGATAATTATTATTTAGGGGATGGAACTGTCCATCCCAGTGATCACTTTCTTTTTATCCATGAATTATGTGGGTTGTTTAAGTGTGAAGGTATCACAACTGAAAAAGTGAAGAAGAAGTTACTCTCCATATCCTTGAAAGGGAGAGCTGAAGAATAGTATAAGCTGCTGAAGAATGGACAATCCATGGAATGGGAGGAGATGACATCTCTCTTTTATTCTAAATTTTATCCTCCCAGTGAAATTCATAAGGATAGAAATCTTATATATAAATTTTGGCCTCTTGATGGAGAAAGTACAACTCAAGCTTGGGGGAGATTGAAGTTACTAATGCTTAAATGTCCTATTCATGAACTCCCTAACAATATTATTCTCAATATTTTTTATGCTAGGATTTCTCTTCATGATAAAGATTTACTAGATGCTTCTTGTGCTGGATCATTCACACGCATGAAGGAAGAAGCTAAATGGGATCTCTTAGACCATTCAAGATAACACTGAATCTTGGGAGAATGACAAAGGAAGAAAGTCAGGTATAAATTATGATTATGAATGCATTAAATCTTTTATGGGAACTGATGACTTTCGTGATATTAGCAATGAGTTTGGTCTTGATTCCCAAAGTATTGCCAACTGTTTTAAGGCCTTTGCCTCTTACATAGAAATTCCCAAAAAGAAGTGGAATAAGTACCATGCTCCGTATAAAGATCTTGTAGAGGTTTGTACTGTTGATCCTATTTTGCCTGAACCTTATGTTGATAAAATCCCTTTTCCCTTCAAGGTAAGGGAACATTCTATTATAGCTAATGTGGTTAGCAAAAGCGCAAATAAAACTGTGGGGTCCGATGAGCTTATTGATATTGAGCCTGTGGTAGCTATTGTGAAAGATCTTGTCACTAAAATATAGAGGATGAGCATATTGTCTTCTGTGAAGATACTACTAATATTGTTTCTCATCCTAAGATAGTTAGAAAAGCTAGTGTCCCTGTGCTTTCTGTTAAAATTGGTAGTCATAGCTATTATGGTTTATGTGATATTGGTGCTAGTTCTAGTGCTATTCCTTATGAGCTTTACAGGGAAATTATGCATGATATTGGTCCTTGTGAGCTTGAGGATATTGATGTGGTTATTCACCTTGCCAATATAGAGCAAGTTTGCCCCATTGGCATTGTAAGATATGTGGAGGTCCTTTGTGGTAAGATTAAATATCCTGCTGATTTTCTAGTACTTGGTAAAGAAGCTAGTAAAACCTATCCTATTATCTTTGGTAGACCCTTTCTTAATACTTGTGGGGCTATCATAGATTATAGGAAGGAAAAAGTTTTGACTAAGTTTGCTGGAGAGTCTTATGAGTTTAATTTTTCCAAATTTGCCAAAACTCCTTATGAAAATGAACTGCCTGATGAGGATTTCAGGGTTGAACAACTTTCTGCTATTTCTCTTGCTCCTAACAATGCCTTGCAGCAATTTATGGAAGATCATGAAAGTGATGTCTTCATGAAGGAAAGAAATGAGATTGATAGGGTTTTCCTTCATCAGCCGGAACAGCTTAAGCATAATCTACCTGTGGAAGACTTGGGTACCACACTACCACCTAAAGGGGATCATGTTTTCGAATTAAAACCTTTACCTGATGATCTTAAATATGCTTATCTTGATAATAAAAAAGTATATCCTGTTATTATCAGTTCTAAACTTTCAGGAAAGGAAGAAGAGAGGTTATTGGAGATATTGAAGAAACACCGAGGAGCTATGGGCTATACTCTTGATGATTTAAAGGGGATTTCTCCTACTATATGTCAGCATGCTATTAATATAGAACCTGATGCAAAACCAGTTGTTGAGCACCAATGTCGTCTAAATCCTAAGATGAAGGATGTGGTAAGAAATGAGGTCTTAAAACTCCTTGATGCTGGTATTATTTATCCTATTGCTGATAGTAAATGGGTTAGCCCTGTTCATTGTGTTTCCAAGAAAGGGGGAATAACTGTTGTGCCTAATGAGGATAATGAGCTTAAACCCCAAAGAGTAGTGGTTGGGTATAGAATGTGCATTGATTTTAGAAAGATTAATAAAGTTACTAAGAAAGATCATTATCCTTTGCCCTTTATTGATCAAATGCTTGAGAGGTTGTCCAAAAAGACTCACTTTTGCTTTCTTGATGGTTATTCTGGGTTTTCTCAAATTGCTGTGAAAGCACAGGACCAAGAGAAAACTACTTTCATTTGTCCTTATGGTACTTATGCTTATAGGCGTATACCTTTTTAGTTTATGTAATGCTCCTGCTACCTTTCAGAGACATATGTCTGCTATCTTTCATGGTTTTTGTGAAGAAATTGTGAAGGTTTTCAAGGATGATTTTTCGTCTATGGAACTTCTTTTGATAACTGTTTGCACAACCTTGATAAATTTTTGCAGAGATGTGAAGAAACCAACCTTATTCTTAATTGGGAGAAATGCCATTTCATGGTTAATGAAGGAATTGTTCTTGGACACAAGATCTCTGAAAGAGGCATTGAAGTTGACAGAGCCAAAATTGAAGCAATTGAGAAGATGCCTTGTCCTAGAGATATCAAAGGTATTCGTAGTATCCTTGGTCATGTTGGTTTCTATAGGAGGTTTATTAAAGATTCCTAAAATTTCAAAGCCCCTTACTAATATTCTTCAAAAAGATGTACCTTTTGTTTTTGATGATGATTTTAAGGAAGCTTTTGAAACTTTGAAGAAAGCTTTGACAACTCCTCCTATTGTCCAACCACCTGATTGGAGTTTACCTTTTGAAATTATGTGTGATGCTAGTGACTTTGCTATGGGTGCTATCCTTGGACAACGTGTTGACAAGAAGTTGAATGTTATTCATTATGCTAGCAAGACTCTGGATGCTGCTCAAAAGAATTATGCTACTACTGAAAAATAGTTCTTAGCTATAATGTTTGCTTGTGATAAGTTTAGACCTTATATTTTTGATTCTAAGGTCACTATTCAAATTGATCATGCTGCTATTAAGTACCTTATGACAAAGAAGGACACTAAGCCTAGGCTTATAAGGTGGGTGTTACTTTTGCAAGAGTTTGATCTGCATATTGTGGATAGGAAATGTGCTGATAATCCTATTGCTGATAATTTATCTCGTTTGGAAAACATTTCTTTTGACCCTTTGCCTGTTAATGATAGTTTTCCAAATGAGCAGTTAGCTGCAATAAGGGTAAGTCTGCATGAGAGTCCTTGGTATGCTGATTATGCTAACTTTATTGTTTCCAAGTATTTGCCTCCAACTTTACAACTCAGCAAAGAAGGAAATTCTTTTACGATCTAAGGCATTACTTTTGGGATGACCCACACTTATATAAAGAGTAGATGGCATTATGCGAAGATGTGTTCCAGAATTTGAACAACAAGAGATATTGAGAAAGTGTCATGGCAGTGCCTATGGAGGACATCATGCTGGGGATAGGACTGCACAAAAGGTTTTACAATCTGGATTTTATTGGCCTACCCTTTTTAAAGATGCAAGGAAGTTTGTCTTATCATGTGATGAATGCCAATGAGTAGGTAACATCTCTAGACGCAATGAAATGCCTATGAATTATTATCTTGTTATTGAACCTTTTGATTGCTAGGGATTTGACTTTATGGGTCCTTTTCCTCCCTCAAAAGCGTACACTCACATTCTTGTTGCAGTTGACTATGTTACAAAGTGGGTAGAAGCCATACCTACAAACAGTGCTGATGGTAAGACCTCGTTGAAAATGCTCAAGGATGTTATTTTCCCTAGGTTTGGTGTGCCTAGATATCTCATGACTGATGGAGGCTCCCATTTTATTCATGGGGGTTTTAGGAAAACTCTCGCTAAGTATGATGTAAACCACAGAATTTCTTCAGCTTATCACCCCCAAACTAGTGGGCAAGTAGAACTTTCCAATAGGGAAATTAAATCTATCTTGCAGAAGACTATCAATAGATCTAGAAAAAACTGGGCTAAAAAGTTGAATGACGCTTTGTGGGCTTATAGAACTGCTTATAAAAATCCTATGGGGATGTCTCCTTACAAAATGGTCTATGGGAAAGCTTGTCACTTGCCTTTAGAATTAGAACACAAAGCTTATTGGGCAGTGAAAGAGTTGATTAGGGATTTTAGACTTGCTGGTGAGAAAATATTGGTCAACTTAAGTAATCTAGATGAGTGGAGAGGTGAAGCTTATGAAAATGCTAGGATCTTTAAAGAAAAAGTAAAAATATGGCATGATAGGAGAATTCTCAAAAGGGAGTTCCATGCTGGTGAGAAAGTTCTTTTGTATAGGTCTTGTCTCAGATTTTTTGCAGGGAAACTACTCTCGAAATGGGAAGGACCTTTTGTTATCAAGGAAGTATACCGTTCAGGTGCCATCAAAATATCTTCTTTGAAGGATGACACAACATAGGTGGTGAATGGTCAAAGACTAAAACACTATATTTCTAGAGATTAATATAATGAATGTTGACACAATTCAACTTGTAACTCCATAAGAATTTATTAGAAGCCAAACACCAGATGCTGCAAAGTTCGACTTTGAATAGGTAAAAGTGATGAAAACTAAAGGTTCGTGAAACCCCAATCTTTTTATATTTTTGATGTTTTTAATACATAAGGGAAGTTACGAGACGGAACTGAAGAGGAAACATAGTCCGGGGTTGACAAACACACTCTAGGCGCGGGCCCATCCTAGCAGCGCCTGAGGGGGTGTGCCACCCTCGAACTCCGTCTCCTCCTCATTTCCGCGTCAGTACCTTCCTTATGCCTTGAAACTTTGTAATATATAACCCCCCGGATCCCCCAAGGTTCGTGCATCATGTTCTCGTCATGTTTTCATTTCAATATATTTCTGTCAGGAAATCTTCTCAAGTTTAGAGCACCATGGTCTCCGCCAACGATAAAGGCAAGAAGCTCGAGGAAGAAGAACCTCAAGTCCCCAAGGAGGAGGAGATTTTGGTAGGATATGAAGGTGACATGGAGGAGGATAAGCAACCGGACACTCGCGCTACCGTCGCAAGCATTGGATTGGTAGCAAAACCCACCAAGCTTAAGAGGACAGCACAGATGTCTACAGGAGGGAAACCTCCGCGTCATATTCTCGCTCCGCAGACACTTCCTCCTTGTCCCACTCGTTCTAACCATGCAGGAAAAGAACACTCTAAGAAGGAAGAGTGGAGGAATAGTAATAAGGACCAGGATCCTCAGCCCGTGTTGATTATGGGCTGCATTGAGCATAATTCGGAGTTGATTCGTACCCTGACCTTCGATATTGAGGATTTGAAGAAGCTGATTGAAGATATTTTCAAGAGAACACCACCACCACCGAAGGAGTAATTCATCATCAGGTGTGGCATCCCCTTGGCTTGTTCCAAGCTTGGGGGAGTGCCGCGGTATCACCACCTTTATCTTTTATCTTTTACCTTTTTAGTGGATTCATATCTGTGGTAGAGAGGTTATCTTATAGTTTGGTTTGCATGTGGAAGTATCTCTCCTTTAGTTGATTATCTATGTATCCCTTGGTGTGAGTGCCTTTATTTGAATATTAATGAGAAGTCTCATCTTTTACTTTTTGCACTTCTTATTTTAGTTTGCAATGTCTGTTATATGATGGATCTTGTTGATCAGTATTGGCATCACTTTGGGGATCATCAAGTGGATCTAAATTGGTTTTGGCAAACCGAGTTCTAGTCAGTAGCATTACTTTGAAAGAGAAAAAGAGAAAAAGAGAAAAAAGGCTTACATGTATTTTGTATCATTTGTTTTCTTTCTTGTTGGCTCATAAGCTTAGTATTCTCTATTTAAGATTCTTTTGTGTCTTCAAGGAGATTGCATGTTTGGCTTTATTACTTGTATGTTTGCTTGTTTCTTTCAACTCTCTTGCTTGCTACCCAGCCTTGCTAGCCAAATACCTGTTTTGAGAAGGCATACTTCTCATGTTTCCAATCCCTTTAAACCAAAAACCTGTGCCACTTGTGTCCACCATATCTACCTAGTAGCCTTTTCTATCCCAAGCAAATTCTCAAGCTTCATCTATCTTTCGAATTAAAAAGTATTTTGCTATGTGAAAACTAGTTAGTAAAGCTCTCACGAACTTGATGGCACACTTTATTTCTTTGCCCCTAATAGACTTGAACCATTGTGCCATCAAAGTTATATATGCTTGCATCTATACATTGGAATTAGCAGAACCGTGTTGTCACGGGGAACGTTTTCAACATTGCACTTGTACTCTGTACATAGTTGATATCGTGCTCTTTTGTCTATAGATGTCAATGGTGTGAAATAAAGAGGGAACTTGTAAGTCCATGGAGTCTGTATTTTGTGTTAGAGAAACGCCCGGGCCGCTAGCCTAAGCCATGCCCAATCATGGTGGAAACTTTCAGCATCACCATAGTGAGATATCTATGAAGCATCCTCAATAAAAAGCAATGCATATAGTAAATAAAAAGATTGATGAGATGCTCATTGTCTGCTTGCCTTGTCATTTTGGTTATGGGAAAGCTCCTGTACCATGTGCAAAGGGTACCCCGTTGGCGGTTCTCTATGATATGCAAATACTTACAATGACAAGAACTTACATGTGACCGAAGTTGAGTAGCATGAGGAGTGGCCCTCATATTCAAGGGACATGAGATTGCCAACTTATATTTCGTCAAGCATATACTCCATCTTTGTGCACTTTAACCTTAATCATCTCAAGATGCCTATGATAGGGGCAATGAGGGCTCAAAGCTAGTAAGTACCATAATCTTATGGAAGCTCTTTATGTCTTGTAATCCCTACTTCCCTCTATAAAGGGACCTTTCTCCCACTTCCAAGTTGAGTCAGTAAACCTACTTTCTCTCTATCTGCAGCAAGCATTTGAGTTGTTGTGTTTCCAGCATTCATATGGTGATTTATTCAATCATGTTCTTTATCTTCCTTGTTTGCACAAAACTCTTATCTATTGAGTATTACTTTGAAAGCCTTCACTTGTGAAAAACCTTTTTGAGCAAAGAGTGCTCCTATTATAAAACTTCTACAAAAAGATTTTTGTGAAACTGTTTGCCAGGTGTTCTCTGACCAAGAACAAGTTTGCCAATTCCAATTATGATTTATCTTTATGCATCTCTTTTGTGACTGATGTACTTGGTTGCAAGCTAAGTTATATAATGGTGAGTTGTTTTCTTCTATGAGTTGTGCAATGGTAAGTGTGATGCTTCTTGTTCGTATTCTTTATCGACACTTCACTCCATAAACCTGTGGACATGTTACTGAGCTCAGTTTTCAATTGGGGACAAGCGAAGTCCAAGCTTGGGGGAGTTGATACGCCCAATTTGCATCACCATTTTATATCATAATTTACCTCTATTCATTGATATTTGTCTTATTATGAGTTATTACTTATGGCTTCTCATCTGTTTATGCATCTTGGATGATTCTTGGAGGATGGACTGCCGGAGTCTGGATTCTGATGGAAAAGAAGGCGTTTCGGTGCAATTTTATGAAGATCAGAAAAATACCAGAAAAATATGGAAACATATTATTTTCCCAGAAGACGAATGGAGCCAGAAGGAGGAGCGAAGAGGGGCCGCAGGGGGCCCATACCCCCTAGGCGCGGGTCCCCCTGGGACACGCCTAGGGCAGGTGTGGCCCACCTGCTCGGCTTCCGACTCCGCCCCTGCGTCTATATCTTCCCTACGGAACCCTAAGCCTGGGGGGGGGCGACCACATATAGATTTCCGCCGCCTCTGGGGTGCGAAAAACACCGAGAGAGAAAGATCTCTCCGACAGACAGATTTCTGCCGGGGGAATTCCTTCTCGGAGAGGGAGACCATCGCCATCAACAACATTGTCAAGCTAGGCTTCATCGGGATCATCATCATCATCCACACCATCATCTCCACCAGCACCATCATCACCACTCCGTCCCGCTGTAACAATTGTGTTGGAAATTGATTTAGTTCATTAGGGGATCGGAAACCTTCCCGGTGTTAATTACTATTGTAGTTGATTCTTGTGAGTGGAACCATTGTATTATTTTTTATGTTCAGATTGTTATCCATTACCATATAATCTTTGATCTGGATCCATATGATGTCTCGTGAGTAGTTCGTTTAGTTCTTGAGGACATGGGAGAAGTCATGTTGTTAGTAGTGAATTTGTGTTGAGTTATTATTCAATGGTTTAGTATTTAAGTTGTGGTGCTATTCTTCTAGTGGTGTCATGTGAACGTCAACTACACGATACTTCACCATTTATGGGCGTAGGGGAATGCATTGTGTATTTGGCTACTAATTGTGGGGTTGCCGGAGTGATAGAAACCTGAACCCCCGTTAGGACACCTTTGCACAAGGGAGCGTAGGATTGATACGTCCGAAACATATCTACTTTCTCGAACACTTTGTTATTGTTTCTTCTCTAAACTTGTGTGATTTGGATACAACTAACACAGACTGACGCTGTTTTTAGCAGAATTACCTTGGTGTCTTGTTTTTGTGCAGAAAATTAACTATTAGGAAAAATCCCGGAAAATATGCCAAAAATTATATATCACCAGAAGATCCATGGAGCCAGAAGAAGAGACGGAGAAGGAGCCTAGGGGGCCCACACCCATGCCAGGCGCAGGTGGGACCTACCTGCGCCTGGGGGGGGGGGTTGCAAGCGCCCTAGGCACCCCCTCGGCCTCCCTCTGCGCCTATAAGTTGCCTCTCGACCTAAAAACTGAGGGGGTTCGATAGTTTTCCATAAAGAGTTCCGCTCCGCCGCCGCCACCAAAAAGCAAGATTCGGATCCAGAAACTCCGTTCTGGCACCCTGCCAGGACGGGGAATTTGGAGAGGATCATCGCCATCGTCATGACCAACACATCTCCATCAACCACCGATGTTGCCCTCATCCATGAGTGAGTAATCCCCCGATGTAGGCTTGGGGATGGTAGGTATTGGATGAGTTCTATCATGTAATCGAATAAGATTGTTAGGGCATAGTGCCTAGTATCTCTATTAGTGCTATTTGACTTTGTTGCAACTTGTTGTGCTTAATGCTTGTCACTAGGTCCCGAGTGTCATGATCTCAGATCTGAACTTATTATTGAATCATTATGATAGTATTGTTTGTGATCTTATCTGCAAGTTGTGTACACATATCATTGTCCGGATCCAAAGGCCCCAAAGTGACAATAATTGGGACAACTGGAGGGGATGGCTGTGGTGTGAGGATCACATGTGTTCATGGAGTGTTAATGCTTTACTCCAGTGCTCTATTAAAAGGAGCACCTTAATTGCCAGTAGTTCCCTAGAGGCCCCGCTGCCACGGGCTGGCTGGACAGATGATGTTGTGCAAGTTCTCATTGCGAGCACGTATGACTATATTTGGAGCACATGCCTAGGATTGTTTAGTACTTGGATGCTTTTTATTCTTTATCTGCAATGCCCTAGACCTTGAAGTTACATGTTTTGACTCGTCCATGCAACACTCGTACATCCATCCCTATGCCTACCGCACCCGAATCCCATTGTTTACTGTTACTGTTACTATTGCTCTTGTTTCACTATTGCTGTTGCTTTGCTGTTGCTACTACCAAACTGTTGCTACTGATAAACTTCGGTGAGCAAGAACTATTTCCATGTGCAGCTAAACTGACAACTCAGTTGTTAAGGCTTGCAAGTATTCTTTGGCTCCCCTTATGTCGAATCAATAAATTGGGTAATACTACCCACGAAGACTGTTGCGATCCCCTACACTTGTGAGTCATCAAGACTATTTTCTGGCGCCGTTGCCGGGGAGCATAGCTTTATTTGAAAATTCTCTTGGATCTATTATTGTTCACTGTTACTCCTTTCATCATGGGGAAGTCTGGTGATCGAAAGTTCCCTATTTTACCATCCACTACAAGAAGAGGTACAGTCCTAAACACCTCTGCTGCTCTTGATTCACCGTCTGTTATAAGTAAGCTTGTTACACCACCACCACATACACATGCTACACACACTGCTACTACTGCTGAGTCCAAAACTTCTTTTGATACTCATGATGTTACTTCTACTGTGCTTGATGCGAGCGGTTCATTAGGTCCTTTTCTAGATGCTACTATGGCTAGTCTAGGAAATACCAAAACTCCTAGTGAAGACACTGTTACACCTGTTAGCTCAGCTAAGTCTAGTGAGAGTTATGATATTAATGATGGTTACATTGAGTTCACTGATGATTTTGTTGAAGAGTGCCGAAACAGACATGGTACTAGTGCTATTAAGAGTCTCCTTGCTAGACGTACTATCATGCCTAAACTGTCCTCTGATGCTAAGTTTGCCACTTCTCCCATAGATATTAAAGATAAAGATTATGATTTCTCTCTTGATTTCTCTTATTTAGATATTGTTGAGAAAGCAACTTTCTGTGGGACTGAAAATGAGAGTGTTGTGGCTCATATGAATGAACTTTCTACTATGAGTGCTTTATTCTCTGATGATTTTAAGATGCGCAAGTACTTTGTTACTAAAATCTTCACTTTTTCACTAAAAGGAGAATCTAGGGCTGGGTTTAATAGATTACCTCCTGGTTCCATTGATAGCCCTGATTGCTTCTTTCTTCCAGAAATATTTTCCATCCAGTGCTAGACATGCTGCTTTGCAGAGACTTTTTGATTTTAAACAGGGAAAAGAAGAGAAATTGCCTGAGTCATGGACAAGGTTCCGTGCCTTGATTCATGCACATCCTGGATGTCCATTACCTAAGAATGAACTTCTTGATATTTATTATAATGGACTAACTAATGATTTTAGGACCTACCTAGATAGCTTTGCTGATTGTGTTTTCAGGAAAAGGGCTCCTATAGATGCTGAATAATTAATGGCTAAAATAAGCAAAAAATATGATGATTGGACTTCAACTGAGCTGAATACACCTAAGCCTATTACTCCTGAACCAGTTATGCCTGAACCAGTTCCAACACCAACACCAACACCAAAGAATAGGGGAGTTATTGCATTAAATGATGAAGTGATGAAGGAAGCTAAGAAGTGTCTAAAGGAGAAAGGTATTAGAGCTGAAGATGTGAAGAATCTACCTCCTATAGAAGAATTATGTAAGCCAATTCCCCACTCATCCACTATTGAGGTACACTCTCTCCAACACTTTGATGAAGGTGATATTCCTTATGGTAAGCCTCCTGATCAATGTTTACAGGAACTTGACATTTTTATTGTTAAACAAGGTCATTTTAATAAACAAGTTCAGAATCATTTATTGGAAAACTAGAGCTATCAATGAGTTGAAAGATATTGTGGAAAGGACATCTAATGATATTAGAATGCTTTGTAAAAACTTTCAAATGGTTCAAACCCAACTTGAACAACTTGCTAAGGTACAAAAGGATATGCTAGTTAATGCTTCAGGAGATAAACATGCTTATGGAATTAGAACTAGGAGTGGTATAGCTACCCAAGACCCTTTATATCCTGAAGGACACCCTAAAAGAATTGAGCAGGATTCCCAACAAGGTGAGAGTAGTGGTAGTACTCGTAAGAGAAAGAAAAATAAACATAAACTAGTTGAGGAACCACTTGAACCTGCTGTAGATCCTAATAGTATATCTGTCTCTGATGCTGAAACTGAGAGTGGTAATGATAAAAATGAGTCTCCTGATAAGGAGGAAGGTGAGGAAGAACCTGAGAAGCACACTAAGAACACTAGGTACACAAAGGAAGATTTTATGGCTAATAAACATGGTAAAGAGAGAGAACCTTGGGTGTAGAAACCTATGCCTTTTCCAGATAAGAAACACAAGTCAAAGGAGGAAGAACACTACAACAAGTTTTGTGAGTGGATGAAACCTTTATTTTTGCAAATTCCCTTGACTGATGCTATTAAGTTGCCTCCTTATTCAAAGTATATGAATGATATTATCTCTAATAAAAGGAAGATTCCTAATGAGGAGATTTCTACTCTACTTGCTAAGTAATCCTTCAATGGTAAGGTTCCAAAGAAACTTGGTGATCCAGGTATACCAACTATTCCTTGCTCCATTAAGAATAATTATGTTAGAACTGCTTTATGTGATTTGGGAGCTGGAGTTAGTGTTATGTCTTTTTCTCTCTACAAGAGGCTCCAGCTAGAAAAGTTGATACCAACTGATATATCTTTGAAAATGGCTGATAAGTCAACTACTATTCCTGTTGGTATATGTGAGGATGTTCCTGTTCAAGTAGTTCATAATTGCATGGTTTTAACTGATTTTGTTGTGCTTGAAATGCGTGAAGATGATGATATGTCTATTATTCTTGGGAGACGTTTTCTTAATACTGCAGGTGTTGTCATCAATTGTAATCAAGGGAAAGTAACATACAATATTAATGACAAAGAGCACACTATCTATTTCCCCAAGAAGGTGGTTAAAAGATATTGCCTGAATTCTATCGAAAATATTGAGAGCATCAAGGTTGGAGAAATATATTGTCCCATTCCACAAGAAAATTTTGAAACGATTATGATTGGGACCATTGCTATCAAGTATGAGGTAACATAATCACCTTGTGGAATGCAAAGTTTTGTTTCATATAAGATTGTTTTGGTAACAAGACTTGATCAACCTTGTTAACAAAAATATTTTAATGAACAAAATAATGTTTCCACTTTGGTTATACTTGCTTTCTTTTACTTTTCTCCTCCCTAGTCTTTGCTTTAGCTTTAGTTTTGCTAGTTGTTTGTTTGTTTGAGTTTCTTAGAGCTCATGTAGTTTGGATTTTGGTTTGCTTTTGCTTCTTCTGAAAAAACTGTTTCTGCGAGAAAATCAATTTTCATACCCTCAAAATTGGTCAAAAATAAAGTTTCCCGAAAAATCCCAGAAAATTCAAAATAAATTTTTCCGCGAAAAAGGGGCAGAGAGGCACCTAAAGTGACCCAGGGGGCCACCCCAGGCCACCACACCCATGGTAGGCGCGACCTACCAGGGGTGGCGCCTAAGGGGGTCTGGCCCACTATCAACACCCAGATTTTTAATCCCAGATGCCTGTTATGCCATACATCGCAATCCCAGGATTACCATTTTTGCGAGACATAACAGAATTGGATACCACAGTACATCATCCATTACAAACCATACATAAGGTCTTACACAAATAAGGATCTCGTGATCCAGTTCTTAATACAACTCAAGCAGCGGAAATACGTAATAATAACGGTAGCGTAGGCGAAGCTCCATCTTCGGGGTCACAGGCAATGCTGAAGATGGGAGATGATCCTAGTTGTCGTAACCTTCCCGGGGTCCATCCTCCAGGTACTCCTCTTCATAGTCTGGCCACGGGAATAACCAGGGACAAAGCCATGAGTACTCTTTAAGTACTCGCAAACTAATACTAACAAGTGAAGGGGGGGGGGTTTTGTAGTAGGACACTAAGCTCTATGGTTGTTTTGCAAAAAGCCAGATTTACATCTACTAAGTTCAGAAGTAAGAAAAGCTAGTTGAAATTTTATAACACCTAAGTGGGAACTTGTATTTCATTTCACAACTCTGTTGTGGTCAAGTCAAAGTGTCAATTCATTTCATAAGTCATTTTGAAAACATCTGACGGGGGAACAGTATGGCCACTCCAACTGTCCATAACCACGGACGCGGCTATTAAAATAGTTTGACACTTTGCAAAGATTGTACACTTTCACCACAACATTCGATATATCCGTCAGGAACAAATCCTGAATTCACCATACTCAGTATGCGGATAATCAATCCTAACCTTTCAATTACATGCCCTAGTATAAGCACCTCTCCTGTGAGTTTGGCCTCCCAACCATGACCAACTGTCATATTGGGTAATGCACAAGTGGACAATCTTCACAAGGTAGCCTCAGCTCAGACCTTGGCCGTGAGGGAACTAATACTAAGGTATATAAGTTTCTAGTCAAGCCCTACCCAATTCTCGGGTATTGTGGTTGTACGGTAAAATTGGAATGGTATCGCATCCAGACAACCATCAGTTTTATAAAGGGCCAAGGCTCATGCCTCAACATTTTCATCACCATAAATCATCTGGTGTTCATAAACACATGTCCAAAACATCTCAATAGAATGATCCATCATTCCAAGGTTTTCATAACCATTTTCCCACCAAGTATGCCCATCTAAGTTGATCAGGTTTTATTCTTAGCACTAGCATCTACAAGTGGGGGTAAGTACTAATGAGGGGTGGTAAACTAGTGGAGTTTAACTAAGTTCAATCTCATGCCTTAGGATGACATAAACATTATCTAGCTTAGGCCAAATTTTATGCTCTTTATGCAACCTTCAATTATCTTTCTAGTATCTATAATTCACTTAAGTAAACTCTAAGTAATATCTTTGATAAAGAAATAAAGTATAAAGCTTGTAAGTAAAACTAGGATTGGTTTATCAAGTGGTTATGATCATATATGCTTAAGGCATATAGTTGGCATGGTAACAAGAAAGTATTTTCTTGCATAGGTCAACTTGATTAGTAAGGTTTGCTACAGTAGAGTATCTTGCAAGTGTTAGCTTGCACAAGTATCAGTATAAGCTTGCCTTGTGCAGAGAAGTGGTTGAAGTTCTCATCGGCTTCTTCTTCATAGTATCCTCCTTCCTCCTCGTATCCTTGGTCGGTACTAGCGTCTATAAATAAATACGAGGTACACAATCACCAAACAATACTTAACTACTTTCAATCATCACACAAAAGGGTCCTATAGATGATCTAGCATCATCACTAACATTACAAGATTAAAGCTTGGTTTAATTTCTTTTATTTTTAGAAAAGTAATTTCTACTTATTGAAAAACTACTTAAGATTTAATATTCTCCAAACCAAACATGGGATCATGTTGACACATGTCATCACCACATATTTCAGTACATGGGAATGTGATTTAAAGTGGTGTCACAATTTAATAAGGTTTAACCTTTTTTATTTTAAATAAAATAAGTGACTAGAAATGCTTGTGGCATTCTTTTATTACTTGAATATTATTTCTGTAAGTAAACCCAAATGATTTTATATATTCTGAAAGGTATGATCAAATGTGATTTTTGAGAGTTGAATCAACTCAAAAGCTATTATGGTTTAAATTTGAAAAATGTTTGAATGCAGAAAAGGTTCTGCCTTGTTATTTTTTACCAAGGTTGATCTATAGATTCAAATGATCTGAATCCAACGGGCTTGGATTAAGCATTTCAATATCTTTCTAAAAAAATTGGTTTCATTCAATTTGGTTCACTGAATCGAGCTGGGTTGATTTTGAAACTAGGTACAGAACTGTGTTTGAATGAAAATGGAAAAATCCAAATTCAAACGAGTGGGCTGCGCGGGAACTGTTAACGGGCCGGCCCAGTGTCACTCCACGGCGCGGGGCTCAACTGACAGGGGGGTTCCACCAGTCAGTGGATCTTTAAACGCGAAGCGGTACGGGGCAATCTCATCCGCACGATCAAATTCTAATCGAACGGATGCTACTCATCGTCCACATCGGGCTGCGCCGGCGAGACAGAAACCTAACTCAGCAGGTGGGGGTCATCGGGGGATCACCGGGGCTTAGGCGAGGGTCGGCGATGCGGGCGAACGATGAAGTCGACGACGGCGAACCTCCTGGTACCGGCAACTTCTCCTGGGGTGGACGAAATCGACTACACCCTTCTTCTCCAGAGGCGGCCTGCTCCGGCCAAATTCTGGCGATGTGCTGCTCGCCTTGCTCCGGGAACGGGGTGGACCGATCAGTGAGGAGAGGGGAGTGAGATGGTGTGAAGAGTTTGAGCGGGGGAGGCCTATATTTATAGTCTCGACGACGAGACCGAACAGAATGGGCAGGCGACGGTGGCGACATGGCTACGGGCTGCTAGAGGCATGGCTGGCGGTGGCGATTGATCGTTGGTCTCCTGGCGATGCTCTATGGCTTTAATGCACGTGTAGGGGCGGTGGAAAACGGTCTGAAACATGTGATGCTCTGCACAGCAAAGGCGGCGTCTTCGACGGCGAGCGGTGGCTGTGAGGCATGGGGAGGCGAACGGGGATGTCTGGCGGTCTCCTGGGACGGCGGTGATTGCGTATGCACGCGGAAAGGGCGGCGCGCGGTCTGTGGACGTGTGTCGAGGGTGGAGCTCTGGCGCACACTCGGCATGGTTGACAGAGGCACGGGCGCGACGTTCCTGGGTGCTCTGGTCGATGTCTTCGAGGCAGGGCTGGTCGAGAGGGGGCGGTGAGGCATGGGTGATCTCCCAGACAAGGTTGGCACGACTAGTTCCTCTCCTAGCTTACTGTCTACACCGGGGTGGCATGGGTGGCTTCGACTGTTCACCATTGATGACATTGCCAAGCTTACAGTGGTGCTAGACGTTTACAAATGAGCTAGATGATCTACTAAAGCCTAGTTGCAACCAGAGAGGGAACAAGTTACGCTCAAATCACTGCTCCCAATAGTGTTTGGATTTTATTTGATTTGCATCTGCAAGGTGTTTGATGAAATGGCCGCATGAATTCAAGTTTTAATTTTGAAAAGATTTTTGGTGGGTGTGCTAGGTAGGTGCTAGTGAGTCTGTAGATGCTTGGGTTTTGAAAGTTGAGATTGTTTGAGTGGTTTTTGAGAAAGTGGGATCTTCCCATATGATATAGATTCAATTTTAAACTGTCCTTTAAACTATGCATTCAAATGTTTTTGGATGATCACAAAGTGGGCCTTGATATTTTGTTATGAGTACTATCAAGGGGTGCAAAGATCCAAACAAGTTTCTGTTAAGTTCTGAAAGTTAGAGACATCCAAAGTAGGCATGAGAGTTAATTTGGCCAAAGTGACCATTCACTCATTTTGTTTGTTTTGATTTATTTGTCTTTGTGAAAAGTGTGGGGATTGTTTAGATGATGTTTATTTCACCTAAGAATCCTTTTACAAGCAAACACATAAACAAGGCAATTCAAAAGAATTCAAAATGGGATGCATACACACATGCATGCTTTCATATTTTTATTTAGAAAAGTTTTTGTTAACCCTAAATTTGATGATTAGAGTTTGATGATTCTAGTTCAATATTTTTGGGATGTTACAAACCTTCCCCCCTTAAACAAAATCTCGTCCCGAGATTTGAAAAAGGACGAAAAGATTACCTAGGATTTGAAGAGATCGGGAAACTCCGTCCTGATGTGATATTCGCGCTCCTAGGTAGCTTCCTCTTCTGTGTGGTTGCTTCACTAAATTTTGAGAAACTTGATGCTTCGGGTTCTGGTGGTTCGGAAAGCTTCTTCCAAAATACGGATGGGTACTTCGGGATAGGTCAGGTCATCGTTGATCTCTATGGTCCGGTGATCGATATTCTTGAACACTTCCGTCTTCTCCGGAACTTCGAGGCACTTGCGAAGTAATGAGATATGGAACACATTGTGCACGGCTGACATCTCTTCGGGTAGTTCCAATTGATACGACACTTCTCCTCGATGGTTCAGAATTTTGAAAGTTCTGATATATCTGGGGGCTAACTTTCCTTTGAGTTGGAAACGTTGCATTCCCTTCAATGGCGACACTTTCAGATATACAAAATCTCCTATGTTGAAGGCGAGGTCTTGACGTCTCTTGTCGGTGTAACTCTTCTGTCTGGACTGGGCTGTCTTGAGGTGCTCACGAATCTTGTGAACCTTCTCTTCTGCTTCTCGTAGGATATCGGGTCCGAAAATCTAACTCTCTCCTACTTCCGACCAGTTCAAAGGGGTGCGACACTTCCTTCCGTACATGAATTCAAATGGGGCCATTTGCAAACTAGCTTGATATTTGTTGTTGTACGAAAATTCTGCAAACGGCAGACAGTCTTCCCACTTAGATCCATATTCTAACACACATGCTCTCAGCATATCTTCGAGTATTTGATTTACTCGCATTTGTCCGTCGGTCTGAGGGTGATACGCGGTACTGAAATCTAGGCGGGTTCCTAAACCTTCTTGAACTTTCTTCTAGAATCTCGAGGTAAACTAAGTTCCTCGATCCGATACAATGTTCTTGGGGACTCCATGCAAAATAACGATTCTAGCGATGTATAACTCCGCTAGCTTCGAACTCTGATATATGGTCTTGACGGGTAAGAAATGGGCAACTTTGGACAATCTGTCTACTATGACACAGATAGAGTCATTTCACCTACTAGAAGTAGGCAATCCGGTGATAAAGTCCATTCCAACGGAATCCCATATCCATTCCGAAATCTGTAATGGTTGCAACAATCCAGCGGGTCTTTGATGTACGGCCTTGACTCGTTGACATATATCACACTTGGCGATATAGCTTCCGATTTCTCTCTTCATCTTCTGCCACCAAAATTGCTCCTTCAAATCTTGATACTTCTTAGTTCCTCCGGGGTGGATAGAATAAAGAGTATCATGAGCTTCATTGAGAATAACTTCTTTCAACTCAGAATATGCTGGTACACAAAGGCGTACTTTGTACCACAGAACTCCTTCTTCCTCTTCGGTGAATCCGGGTACTTTGCCTGTACCGATACGACGCTTGATTCCATCGATACTAGCATTTCCTTTCTGCGCCTCTTTGATCTGGCTGATCAAAGTGGGTTGAAGTTCTATGCTAGCTAAAAATCCTTCACTTACTAATTCCATTCGAAAATCTTCAATTTCCTTGTGCAGGCTTGGTTGCTCCTTCAAAATCATGGAGTTCAAGCGGCACGACAATCTGCTAAGGGCATCTGCTAACACGTTGGCTTTACCAGGGTGATAGTGAATGTACAGATCCTAATCCCTGATTAACTCAATCCATCTTCTCTGCCTCATATTCAACTCCTTCTGAGTGAATATATACTTCAGGCGCTTGTGATCCAAATAAATCTCACGATTTCCCATCAGGTAATGCCTCCATGTATTCATGGCTAGAACTACGGCTGTGAGTTCGAGGTCATGGGTTGGGTAATTTTGCTCATGTTGTTTCAGTTGTCGAGATAGATAAGATATAACTTTGCCTTCTTGCATTAGCACACATCCGAGACCGATCTTGGATGTGTCACAATACACGTCGAACCGCTTCGTGATATCCGGCATGATTAAGATTGGGGCTGAAATCAATCTCCTCTTGAGTTCTTGAAAACTCGCTTCACATTTGTTGGTCCATTCAAACTTCTTGTCCTTCTTTAGCAATTCGGTCATGGGTCTGGCGATACTCAAGAATCCTTCTACGAACTTGCGGTAGTATCCCGCCAATACGAGAAATGCACGAACTTGGGTTTGAGTGGTTGGGGCTTGCCAATCTTCGACATCTTTCACTTTTGCAGGATCAACAGCAATTCCTCCGGCTGATACAATGTGACCGAGGAATCCTACCTCATGTAACCATAATTCACATTTGCTAAACTTGGCATACAGCTGATGCTCTCTAAGGATTCCAAGAATGGTCCTTAGGTGTAGCTCATGTTCTTCTTCCGATTTGGAATAAATCAGAATGTCATCAATGAAAACAACGACAAACTTATCCAGGAAGTCCATAAAAATCTTATTCATGAGATTCATGAAATAAGCGGGGGCATTGGTTAATCCAAAAGACATAACGGTATACTCGTATAATCCATATCTGGTGGTAAAGGCAGTCTTTGGAATATCCTCTGCATGAATTTTGAGTTGATGATAGCCTGTCCTAAGATCAATCTTAGAAAACACTTGGGCACCGGTCAACTGATCAAACAAATCTTCTATCTTGGGAAAGGGATACTTGTTTTTGATGGTGACATCATTCAACTTCCGATAATCCGTACACAAACGGTTACCTCCATCTTTCTTGTCCACAAACAAAATAGGTGATCTCCATGGTGACGCACTTGGTTGAATCAATCCAATTTCCAGCATGGCATCCAGTTGCTTCTTCAGTTCTGCTAGTTCAGACGGGTTCATACTATAGGGTCTCTGAGCTATGGGTCCTGTTCCGGGGATTAGTTCGATGATAAACTCGATATCCCGATCTGGGGGCATACCAGGCAAAATATCTGGAAATACATCGGGGTATTCACAAACTATCCGGACTTGGTCAATGGTAGGTTGGGCTATACTCTTGTTGCACTTGAATGGACGAGGTAAGGTTTTAGATATATGCTCGACTGATATTCCGACTGTACTGGTCATGGTGATGACTTTCTTGGCACAGTCAATCAATCCTTTATGTTTGGACATCCAATCCATTCCTAGTACTACTTCCAAACCTTTAGTTCCGAGTACTATCAGGTTAGCATAAAAATCTATGCCATGGATTCGGATAGGGACGGCTTTGCAAATTTGCATAGCCTTGGTGGTTAAACCGGGAATTTGAACGATCATAACACGCTTCAGTTTTGTTGGTTGAATCTTACTAGTGTAGGAAAATTCTTCGGTGACAAATGAATGCGATGCACCAGAATCAAACAACACTCTTGTAAGTACTGAATTAACAGAAAACATACCCAGCACGACGTCTGGCGCTTCCTGATCTTCTTCAACATGCATGAGAAAAAGACGGCCATTGCGGTTGAGTGAATTCCCTGGGGCAAACCTTCTTCCTGGCTGAACACGACGCTGCTGCTGAGCTGGGGCATTTGCATTGGGGGCTGCGGAATTCTTCTTGTTGGGGCACTCGTTGGAGTAGTGACCCTTATTTCCACAGTCATAACAAGTCACTTGCGACTTGTCCTTTGCGGCAACAGGCACAACATTGCTTCCAGTACTCGGGGCAGTGTTGGTGTTGGCGGTAGCATTGTTGTTGTTGAACTTAGGTGGGGCACGGTTGAAATTGCTAGAGTTGCCGGGGTTGTTGTGATTTCCTCCGGGCCTAGGGTTTGCACGGTTGGGATAGGTCGAACGGTTCATTGGGGGTCTATTGGTTCTCGGGGCAAATCCTGGAGATGGGTTGGGGCGGTACTTTGGGGTCTGATGGGTTCCTAGCTGATGCATCATGTGACGCTTGCGGTTCTCATTGGCTTGGTTGATCTTTCCTTCCATCTGGATGGCAGAGTCGACAAGGGCTTCGATATCCGCAAAGGGGATATTGACTAACACAGTCTGCATCTCATCGTGCAGACCATTCAAGAATCTTTCTTTCTTCTTGGCTTCGGTGTCGATCTCATCCGGGGCATACCTAGATAATGACAAGAATTTGTCACGGTATTCCACTACGGTCATCCTTCCTTGCTTCAGTTCTCTGAACTCATCTCTCATCCTCTTGATCAAACCTGGTGGCACATGGGTTCTGCTGAACTTGACTTTGAATTCCTCCCAGGTCATCATCTGTCCTCCGGTCATGGCACAAACACTGTTCCACCATGCTCTGGCATCTCCGACTAGATAATGGGTGGCGAACAGAACTTTCTCGTTAGCTTCCACTCCGGCGACTTCTAGGTAATTCTCCATGGTTTGCAGCCAATCATCAGCGTCTAAGGGCTCTTCCGACTTAGTGAAAACAGGTGGGTTGGTGTTCTGGAAATTCTTGAGCTTAGATCCATGGTTGTCCTGGTTTCCGTGGCCTTGATTTTTGTGGGCTAGCTGAGCTATCTGTTGAAGGGTGGCTAGGTTGGCTTGACGTTCCACTCTTTCAGCTTCGCGGTGAGAAACCAACATTTGCAGGATCTGCAACATCGGGTCCGGGGATGAACCACTTCCTCCGCGTGGCATCTGAAGATTGAGATAGATCATGAGAAAAGAGGGAAATTTCTAAGGTTTTGGGATTTTGAAAAGTTTTTAAAGTTTGACTCAGATTTTTCTAGCAACTTGCTTTTCATTCATTCATTCATTCATAGCACACGATACAAACACACACCACAACAAGGTAAACAAATGGTTTTAGGAACCATTCTGGAAACTACGATACAGTGGGACCGAATACTACTCATTACGCTAGTGCTCAAGTGCTACTACTCCTTGGAGTTGGTGTAGTCGTCATCCTCATCATCATCGTCGTCATTGATGAAGGAGAAATCCTCCTCATCGGTGAAGAAATCCATAGCATGATCCTCCAGAAAATCAGCATCATCGCTGAGATAGGAGTAGGGGTCTCCACGAAGATCCTCTTCGGCATTCTCCCTTTCTTCCAACTGCATGTCTCTCTCGTGGATGGTCTCCTCCAAAGACGAGATACGGTGGCGAAGACGGGCAATGATGCGCTCCTTCTTGTCGAGCTGACGGCAGTGATACTTGCGATCCTTTGCTAACATGGTGATGGTCTGATCCTTTGTCTTGATAATGGCGGACTTGTGGTTGGAGTAGTCACGGCAATTATCCAACTCCTGCTGACGATCGTACATCATGAAGCTGAGGTGGTCCAACCGAGTCTTCAGCTCGTGGTGGTATGGGGCTTCCAGTGGCTGTCCATTAGCATCACGCCTTGGGAAACACTCAAAGCGGGTACCCTTGATCTGGTTGATACTCTGCCCACACAGACGGTCAAGAGCTTCCTGCATGGCCCTGGCAAGTCCATTGAGCCAGTTGTTCTCTCTTAAGGTAAACTGAATTCCCTCCATAGTGGGAGGTTCAATCTTTCCTCGGAGACTTGCAACAATTAGCCACTGCAGATCTTCTCCTCCTTGATCATTGAGCTGAGCTCCGAAGAACTCGGGGTGCGGACGCTCCAGAAGTTCCGAAAGCTGGTCCAAATCCCTCTCAAAGATAAGGTCTCCTCCATTTCCCAACTGGTAAAACTTGCTGTACTTCACGTCCATCTAAAATAATATAAAATGAGTAAGTTAGTAGAGTGATCAAGTGTGTCAAATTTTATGTATTTTGCAAGAGTTTTTGAGGAACCTGAATTTTCATGAAAGAATCAAAGTGATAAGAATGGGAATAAGTTTTTGTAAATATTTTCTTTCTTTGGTTTTGAAACTAAGTTTTTGATTCCAAACGTACAGTCTAACTAGGGTCTCCTATGGTCAGGATGGCTCTGATACCAACTTGTCAACACCCGGATTTTTAATCCCAGATGCCTGTTATGCCATACATCGAATCCCAGGATTACCATTTTTGCGAGACATAACAAAATTGGATACCACAGTACATCATCCATTACAAACCATACATAAGGTCTTACACAAATAAGGATCTCGTGATCCAGTTCTTAATACAACTCAAGAAGCGGAAATACGTAATAATAACGGTAGCGTAGGCGAAGCTCCATCTTCGGGGTCACAGGCAATGCTGACGATGGGAGATGATCCTAGTTGTCGTAACCTTCCTGGGGTCCATCCTCCAGGTACTCCTCATCATAGTCTGGCCACGGGAATAGCCAGGGACAAAGCCATGAGTACTCTTTAAGTACTCGCAAACTAATACTAACAAGTGAAGGGGGTTTTTGTAGTAGGACACTAAGCTCTATGGTTGTTTTGCAAAAAGCCAGATTTACATCTACTAAGTTCAGAAGTAAGAAAAGCTAGTTGAAATTTTATAACACCTAAGTGGGAACTTGTATTTCATATCACAACTCTGTTGTGGTCAAGTCAAAGTGTCAATTCATTTCATAAGTCATTTTGAAAACATCTGATGGGGGAACAATATGGCCACTCCAACTGTCCATAACCGCAGACGCGGCTATTCAAATAGTTCGACACTCTACAGAGATTGTACACTTTCATCACAACATTCGATACATCCGTCAGGAACAAATCCTGAATTCACCATACTCAGTATGCGGATAATCAATCCTAACCTTTCAATTACACATAGTATAAGCACCTCTCCTGTGAGTTTGGCTTCCCAACCATGACCAACTGTAATCTTGGGTAGCCACAGCTCAGACCTTGGCCGTGAGGGAACTAATACTAAGGTATATAAGTTTCCAGTCAAGACCTACCCAATTCTCGGGTATTGTGGTTGTACGGTAAAATTGGAATGGTATCGCATCCAGACAACCATCAGTTTTATAAAGGGCTAAGGCTCATGCCTCAACATTTTCATCACCATAAATCATCTGGTGTTCGGAAACACATGTCCAAAACATCTCAATAGTATGATCCATCATTCCAAGGTTTTCATAACAATTTTTCCACCAAGTATTCCCATCTAAGTTGATCAGGTTTTATGCTTAGCACTAGCATCTACAAGTGGGGGTAAGTACTAATGAGGGGTGGTAAACTAGTGGAGTTTAACTAAGTTCAATCTCATGCCTTAGGATGACATAAAGATTATCTAGCTTAGGCCAAATTTTATGCTCTTTATGCAACCTTCAATTATATTTATAGTATCTACAATTCACTTAAGTAAACTCTAAGTAATAGCTTTGATAAAGAAATAAAGTATAAAGCTTGTAAGTAAAACTAGGATTGTTTTATCAAGTGGTTATGATCATATATGCTTAAGGCATATAGTTGGGATGGTAACAAGCAAGTATTTGCTTGCATAGGTCAACTTGATTAGTAAGGTTTGCTACAGTAGAGTATCTTGCAAGTGTTATCTTGCACAAGTATCAGTATAAGCTTGCCTTGTGAAGAGAAGTGGTTGAAGTTCTCCTCGGCTTCTTCTTCGCAGTATCCTCCTTCCCCCTCTTATCCTTGGTCGGTACTAGCGTCTATAAATAAATACGAGGTACACAATCACCAAACAATACTTAACTACTTTCAATCATCACACAAAAGGGTCCTATAGATGATCTAGCATCATCACTAATATTACAAGATTAAAGCTTGGTTTAATTTCTTTTATTTTTAGAAAAGTAATTTCTACTCATTGAAAAACTACTTAAGATTTAATATTCTCCAAACCAAACATGGGATCATGTTGACACATGTCATCACCACATATTTCAGTACATGGGAATGTGATTTAAAGTGGTGTCACAATTTAATAAGGTTCAACCTTTTTATTTTAAATAAAATAATTGACTAGAAATGCCTATGTGGCATTCTTTTATTACTTGAACATTATTTATGTAAGTAAACCCAAATGTTTTTATATATTCTGAAAGGTATGATCAAATGTGATTTTTGAGAGTTGGAATCAACTCAAAAGCTATTATGGTTTAAATTTGAAAAATGTTTGAATTCATAAAAGGTTCTGCCTTGTTATTTTTACCAAGGTTGATCTATAGATTCAAATGATTTGAATCCAACGGGCTTGGATTAAGCATTTCAATATATTTCTAACAAAATTGGTTTCATTCAATTTGGTTCACTAAATCGATCTGGGTTGATTTTTGAAACTAGGTACAGAACTGTGTTTGAATGAAAATGGAAAAATCCAAATTCAAACCAGTGGGGTGCGCGGGAACTGTTAACGGGCCGGCCCAGTGTCACTCCGCGGCGCGGGGCTCAACTGACAAGGGGGTTCCACCAGTCAGTGGCTCTTTAAATGCGAAGCAGTACGGGGCAATCTCATCCGCATGATCCAAGTCTAATCGAATGGCTGCAACTCATCGTCCACGTCAGGCTGCGCCGGTGAGACAGAAACCGAACGCGCCAGGGGGGGGGGGGGGTCGTCGGGGCTCACCGGGGCTCAGGCGAGGGTCGGCGATGCGGGCGAATGACGAAGTCGACAACGGTGAACCTCCTGGTACCGACAGCTTCTCCTGGGGTGGACGAAATCGACGACGCCCTTCTTCTCCGGAGGCGGCCTGCTCCGGCCAAACTCCGACGATGCACTGCTCGCCTTGCTCCGGGAACGGGGTGGAACGATCAGTGAAGAGAGGGGAGTGAGATGGTGTGAAGAGTTTGAGTGGGGGAGGCCTCTATTTATAGTCTCGACGACGAGACCTAATAGAATGGGCAGGCGACGGTGGCGACATGGCTACGGGCTGCTAGAGGCATGGCCGGCGGTGGCGATCTATCGGTGGTCTCCTGGCGATGCTCTATGGCTTTAATGCGCGTGTAGGGGCGGTGGCAAACGGTCTGGAACATGTGATGCTCTGCGCGGCAGAGGCGGCATCTTCGACGGCGAGCGGTGGCTGTGAGGCATGGGGCGGCGAACGGGGATGTCTGGCGGTCTCCTGGGACGGTGGTGATTGCGTATGCACGCGGCGAGGGCGGCGCGCGGTCTGTGGGCGTGTGTCGAGGGTGGCGCTCTGGCGCACACTCGGCATGGTTGACAGAGGCACGGGCGCGACGTTCCTGGGTGCTCTGGTCGATGTCTTCGAGGCAGGGCTGGTCGAGAGGGGGCGGTGAGGCATGGGTGATCTCCCAGACAAGGTTGGCACGACTAGTTCCTATCCTAGCTTACTGTCTATACTGGGGTGGCATGGGTGGCTTCGACTGTTCACCATTGATGACATTGCCAAGCTTACAGTGGTGCTAGACGTTTACAAATGAGCTAGATGATCTACTAAAGCCTAGTTGCAACCAGAGAGGGAACAAGTTACGCTCAAATCACTGCTCCCAATAGTGTTTGGATTTTATTTGATTTGCATCTGCAAGGTGTTTGATGAAATGGCCGCATGAATTCAAGTTTTAAATTTTGAAAAGATTTTTGGTGGGTGTGCTAGGTAGGTGCTGGTGAGTCTGTAGATGCTTGGGTTTTGAAAGTTGAGATTGTTTGAGTGGTTTTTGAGAAAGTGGGATCTTCCCATATGATATAGATTCAATTTTAAACTGTCCTTTAAACTATGCATTCAAATGTTTTTGGATGATCACAAAGTGGGCCTTGATATTTTGTTATGAGTACTATCAAGGGGTGCAAAGATCCAAACAAGTTTCTGTTAAGTTCTGAAAGTTAGAGACATCCAAAGTAGGCATGAGAGTTAATTTGGCCAAAGTGACCATTCACTCATTTTGTTTGTTTTGATTTATTTGTCTTTGGGAAAAGTGTGGGGATTGTTTAGATGATGTTTATTTCACCTAAGAATCCTTTTACAAGCAAACACATAAACAAGGCAATTCAAAAGAATTCAAAATGGGATGCATACACACATGCATGCTTTCATATTTTTATTTAGAAAAGTTTTTGTTAACCCTAAATTTGATGATTAGAGTTTGATGATTCTAGTTTAATATTTTTGGGATGTTACACCCACCTGGGCCCCTCTAGGCTGCCTCCTCAAAGCCATATTCTTTCTCTCTCCTAAGAAACACCGGAAAACTTGCTCAAGCTCGAGTTCTTGCTGTTCTTGCTCGTGATTTTTGATCTCCTTGTTTAGCCCATCTCAAGTGCTGATTTTTGGAGAGATTGTTTCTTGGTATGTGCCTCCTCCACTTATCCAATAGATTTGTGATTGGTAGATTGTATCTTGAGTATTTTGCTGATATATGTGTCAGGTTGTTTGAGCTTGCATGCTTGTTCTATGCTTAAAAACTTTGTTTTCATGCATGTGTAGTCCTCTAGCAAGTTCCTATAGTAGTTGATCATCATTTATCAACTTAGAAATCACTTGGTTTGATGGTTGTCTAAAAATTTCAGCAAGGAAGATGAGTGCTTATCCACTGAACCAATATGACTTGATGGTGCATGAGCCAATGAAGGTTCATCATGAGGAGGCAGTTTTTCCTTCCATATATCCATGCCAGGAATTTATGAGAGCTGCGGGATTCTCCAAGGATTTCCAAACTTTGATTACCAATGCAGGGTTGGAACACTTTTTTGAAGGTGAACCATTCCAATATGTTAAGCTAACAATGGCTTTTGTGCAGGACTTCTGGTTCACTTGGTCTACTTCTAATCCCATGGTCCATTGCAAAATATATAATATACCCGTCGACCTGCCTTTTGCTAATTTCTATGCAGCAATTAGAGTACCTCAGTGGGGATCTTGTTAGAAGATCAAGGAAAGGCCTAAGTCACTTATGGATTTATATGCTAAGATTTGCCAAGGTTTCGACTTTTCAAAGGAAAGTGGTAAAATTCAGAATATCCAGCTCCCAGCTATTAGATACTTTGCCTATTTCATTACCAAGTGTTTTCTTGCTAGAAAGATTGCTAGAAAGTTGTCTTCTTTTGATCTAGCTTTTATCACAGCTGCTCTTAATAGGAATAGGTCTTATAGCCTGGGTGCGTTGATAGCTCACCGTATCACCACCAACCGCGAGAAGGGTGGAATTTGTGGAGGTCTCATTGCTTCTAGGTTGATAGCTTTCCATGGTGTAGAGCCTCACTATTCAGATTATCAGTTCCCCATAGAGAGGCTTGATATTGAATCCATGTTTCAGCATGGTTTTGTTTCTTTGGGGGCTAATGTGAGAAGTTTACCGTATGGATTATTTTTGCCTAGCAAGGTCGTAGAAAGGGTAGGAATGAGAAAATAGTTTATTTGCCTACACCTTCTTTGTTTAATTTTGGTAACAGGCAAGGATGGTCGCTTACGGAGGAGGAGGTTGACACATATGTGGCGGAGCTCTCCTAGCAAGAGGAGAATGTTGAAGAGGATGCCGAAGACAATTCAGTTCAGCCCTCCAACTTGGGAGAGTCTTCATACCAGCAACCCTCATTTGATTGGGGCGCGTCTTCTTCTTCATCGCAGGCTGTCACATCCCAAAATTTTCCAAATTTTGAAATGTGAAAAATAAATAAACAAAAGAATTAATTGTTGAAATTTAGGGTGAAAAGAATTTTTTTGCTTCTAATTGGAAACATCAAAGCCCATCTTGAACAAAATTTGAATAAAAGGGAATCCAACAAATTTCAATCAAGTGAAATGCATTCATCAAATAATGTATCTTGAAATTTAAAACTTCGGAAAATAAACCCAAAACCCTAAAACCCTAAAACCCTAATGGAAGAAAATCATTCCCATGATATCTCAAGGACTATGGGTTTGATCCATATAAAAATCTATCAAAAACAATTATAAATGATAAAAATGATAAATAAAACTATTATAAAACCATAGAAATTGGTTTCATTTAATTTGGAGCCATGGATAAAAACTTATGAAGTTAATAAGATAAAAGGGAATAATTTCAAAGCTAATAAAACTCCTATCTAAAATCCATACCAAACTGTGAGAAAAATAACCCCAAAAGGATTTAAAGAGATAAACAAATATTAAATAAAATTATACAAATTGGAATCACCAATTTTTGATCTGTAAATAAAAAGATATGGATTTTATAAGGCAAAGGAAGAAAATAAATAAATAAAGAATATTCAAATAAAAGGGATTAAACCATATTCTAAATTATATTTGAATGAAGACAAAATCCCTAATAGAAATAATTAATTAAATCATGAGAAAATAATAAATTGGAATTTACCCAAGTGGAATAAAAGTTACTTAAGTAACTTAAAAGGAATAAAAGAATTATTTGAATAGAATTTGTAAGGGTTTAAAACCATATTTGATTTTATTTGAATAAAGACAATTGCCATTTTAAATGAATATTAAATCATATTAAAATAATTTAAATAATTCCAAGTGAATTATTTGCACTAATGAATAAATAAAACCCACTGAAAAAGGTTTGGTAAAAATTAGAATTCAAATAGAAGTTTGAAAATATATTTAAAACCTTATTTAAATAAAGACAAATGTCTATTTAAAATAAATAATAAACCATAAAATAATAAAAGAAATTATTCTAAAATGGAGTTTAAAATACATTGTTAAGTATTAAAACATACTGAATATTTGGAAAAGATTTGAAAAAGGAATCTAGATTCCAATGAGAGTTTGAATTTGAAAAAGGAATCTGGATTCCGTCGCTAGCGCCGGCCATCTTAGGTCACCGTTCTGTGAGCCGTCAGATTCACATCGTAGGGATGTGATAGATTCACTTAAACGAAGGGGTACGCTCAATCTGTGACGTGCGTTGTTCGTTAAATGTGACGGTCATTATTGCTCGATCCGCACGAACCGTAACCGACCAATAGAAAGAAGCCACGTAGCCTAGACTGTTTTTAAAACGGAAACATTTCTATTAGATGATTGAATTTAAAAAATTCATAACTTTTGATCTACACGTCAAAATTTTGCAAAGTTTATATCACTGGATTCAGAAAAATGAAACCTTTGCAACCCCCTCTTTGTTTAGTGTTTTGCTTCTGTAAAAGTAGATGTTTATGAAGAAACATTATTAGGTCTATTTTGGTTATAAAATTTATTCTAAAAATGTTTTTAGAGTAAAGTATTTTGCAAATGGTTTGATTTGAACCTACTGACCATAAAAACCAACTTTTGGATTTAGAAATATATTTTTTGACACTAAGGAATTATTCTTTGAATAAAAAGCATTTCTAGTAAAATAAAAATGGTTCTTGATTTAAAAATGGTTTTTGAGTGAAACCTTTTGTAAATGATTTTGTTTTTAAACACTTTGACCATAAACACTAACATTTGTGTTTAAAAATATTTTTGACAAACAATAGAAATTATTACTTTGATTTCTAGCAAAACAAAAATGATTTAAATGGCCTATTTTCACTAACTTAATTCTAAATGGTCTTTGCCCCTTTTATAAATGACCAATAGGTGTTTTAAAATGTTTATAACCTATTAGAATCCACCTTTCCAAATAAAACAATCTTTTACATGCTTGCATGCATTGCTTTGTTTTTATTATTTTATGTGGTGAATTGTTTGAATGCTAGATTGAATTTGTGCCTTGATTGAATCGTAGTAAAATTTGAAGAGTGTGACAATTGCAAGATCAAGGAGTGAATCTATATTCTCTACTAAAAAGGCAAGTGGTTCTTCATACTTTTGTCCTATTATTTTCACTATGCATTAGTGATATTTTGAGTAGGACTTGCATGGAAATTTTCTAAGTATAAGCTATGCCATGGGAAATCCTATATGATGTCTTCATAGAATTATTCTAAGTTAGAAAACTTGCCATGTTATCATGCTTAGCTTAGCTAATAGAAAACAAGGGTGGATTATATTTATGCTATGAAATATTTCTAAGTCTATGACTTGTGTTTTATTTAATAAAACAACTATGTGAATGAATCACCTGGGTGGAATGGTGTGAATGGGTTATGTTGAGTGGTTACACAGGGCCCCATATTTATGCCCTACCCTAGTGTATCTCACTTGTGGAAAGCCACCCAGGAACAAAGATATTTGAGATGTCAAATGTTGAGAAGCTTCAAGTGCAGCCACATGGCATTATGGGCTCTGCCTGGATCATATAGGTTGCAATAACTTAGCCAGATGGACAGTTGGTGGTAGGGGTGATAGGTTTGGGAACGCGTCCATTTTGGTATAAGGGAAGGCTTCTGAAAGATCTTGTCTCGATGCATGTCGAGTCTTGTGGGGAAAGTGCACCACCTCTCGAGAGAGTAAAATCTAAGTACTTAGCCGTGTCACCGACAATGGACAATTTGAGCATCAAGACATGGAAGCTATCAAGGATATCCTCATCCCAATTTCTAATTTAAAAGCTTGTGGTTGAACAAGGGTTAAAGGATCTTAATCTTTGATTGGTAGATTCCTTGGGTGATTTTGACAAATAAAAACTTAGTGCTTTCAAGTTATAAGGAAAACCTATTTTGAGCAAAGCAAGCCTAAGCTCCACTTAGCCAATTGCACATACAAGATAGATACCACTACTCTACCATAGTATCACTTGCCAATACAATTCAAATGTATTGACCCTTGTGGCTGTAACTTATTATGTTGCAGGTTTGTTTGATGTTAGTGAAGTGTGTTGATTAGGATTACAAGTCTACAACCAACATGATTGCCTGTGGCACTTTGAAGATGAAGGACTCCATGCTACATAGTTATTACTGCTGCATTGTAATAAGATAGCCAAATGAGCTATGTAAGATGTAATGAATTATTTTATTCCTGGTTATAAAGTTGTACTATGACCTTTGTTTCTTGATATTACATCTTAAACTATGGATGCTAGCTTTTGATCCAGGGACTAGCATTGTAAACACATGGATCTATACCTTATAAAGGTTGGGACCTCTACAGATGGTATCAGAGCATTGTGTTGCCTGTAGGATTGTAACCCTAGGATTGGACAAAACCCTTAGAAAAATAGGAGTTGTATTTGTTCCAAAACTTATTTACAAACAATCTTGTAAACTCTTTCCTCAACCTTTTTGTTTTGATTCTACATCTCTTCCTTTTCAAACTTGATGAACAAATACTTCAACATGAGCAAGGACTTCAACATCACCAATGACTTCAACTTTAGTTTCATTAATGACTTCAAATTCGACATCAATAAGGACTACAAGTGACACAATAAATGTTACTCAATACTTGAAGACTAAGGAAACACAACCTAGAAGTAACGATCATCATCTTTGAAGTGTTGTGACCAAGATGCAAGAATTTTCGAAGGATACGGTGAGCTTGTTCAAGAAGAAACAACTAAGAAGAAGGAAATGATCTCAAGTGAACCATATAGTTGGACCACCATACTAGTGTTTAGTTTAGACCATATATTGATCACACCAACTTATGTGGTGTAGCAAAAATATTTTGTTGACTAAAAATGTGCTTGAACCTTGTTGTTTGAGTGGAATGTTTGTTTGTGATTCCTTGCACATTGCTTGTGTGAATTGTTGTGTGTGATTAGAATTCTTCCTCTAGAAATATTTTGCCTACTCTAATCACAATCCAACCCAAACAGATGACTTCTCCAAGAAACTCCAACATCAAGAATGGTGACAACAACAACCAAGAGATACATATGAGAGAACAACTTCTAGCAACCCAAGCCCAGTTTAATCAAGTGACAACTCAGTTTTTAGCCAACAACAATGAGTTATACCCAACCATGCAAAAGTTTTTGGAAACCCAAACCCAATTGTTGCAAAGGACGACCAATCAAATGATCAACATGAGAAGCAACCTTTTCCAAGGAGATTGTGACAACAATGATATAAAGGATGATATTATAGAAGGAACTCAAGCTTGCAATATTTTTGGAGACATAGAACACACTTATAAATAGCATGTGGACCAATGCCCTAATTGTTAAGAGAAACATCCAACTAAACAATGCCCCACATCTCAAGTGACTTGTTTCCTATGTGAAGGAAATGATCATGTCCCTATCCAATGCCCCATCTATCCTATAGTTCAACAAATGAAACAAGATGGAATGCATCAAATGTTTGGAAACCTCCATAAGGGAACAACTTCTACCAAGAAGGATGAAGGCAAAGTCAGAACCATACCTCATAAGGCCACATCCAAAGTGACCACAAAGTGTTGCTACTCTTGTGGAGAAGAAGGTCATATCTCTAGTGGCTGGCCCAAGAAGAGAGAAAGATTTCCCACCTTTGTGGTGAGATATGAAGAACATGAACTACAAGAACTCCTAGCTTTGGAGAGACCCAAAAAGAAGAAGGACAAAAGCCAAGTGCAATGTTTTAATTGCAAAGAGATGGGACACTATGCCAGTGAATGTCCAGAAAAGAAGAAGAACCAAGGAAACAAACAAGAGGCAATGATACCAAAGGAAAAGAAGGATATTAGCCAATTGATGTGTTTCAAATGCAAAGAGCTAGGCCATTATACAAACAACTGTCCAGCGAAGATACATCAAGATCCCAAGAAAGCCAAGATGTAATCTAGTTGAATTTTTTTAAAGGGTGGTAGTACCCTAGTTGCCTTGAAGCCAACTTGTAATCTCTAGCCTTCCCAAATATCGGTATGAGATTTCGTTTAAGGGTGGTAGCATGTCACATCCCAAAATTTTCCAAATTTTGAAATATGAAAAATAAATAAACAAAAGAATTAAATGTTGAAATTTAGGGTGAAAAGAAACTTTTTGCTTCTAATTGGAAACATCAAACCCATCTTGAATTTTTTTGAATAAAAGGGAATCCAACAAATTTCAATCAAGTGAAATGCATTCATCAAAGAATGTATCTTGAAATTTAAAACTTGGGTAAATAAACCCAAAACCCTAAAACCCTAATGGAAGAAAATCATTCCCAAGATCTCCCAAGGACTATGGATTTGATCCATATAAAAATCAACAAACAATTATAAATGATAAAAAATGATAACTAAAACTATTATAAAACCATAGAAATTGGTTTCATTTAATTTGGAGCCATGGAAAAAACTTATGGAGTTAATAAGATAAAAGGGAATAATTTCAAAGCTAATGAAACTCCTATCTAAAATCATACCAAATTGTGAGCAAAATAATTCCAAAAGGATTTAAAGAGATAACAAATATTAAATAAAATTATACAAATTGGAATCACAAATTTTGGATCTGTAAATAAAAATATATGGATTTTATAAGGAAAAGGAAGGTAATAAATAAATAAAGAATATTCAAATAAAAGGGATTAAACCATATTCTAAATTATATTTGAATGAAGACAAAATCCCTAATAGAAATAATTAATTAAATCATGAGAAAATAATAAATTGGAATTTACCCAAGTGGAATAAAAGTTACTTAATTAACTTAAAAGGAATAAAAGAATTATTTGAATAGAATTTATAAGGGTATAAAACCATATTTGATTTTATTTGAATAAAGACAATTGCCATTTTAAATGAATATTAAATCATATTAAAATAATTTAAATAATTCCAAGGGAATTATTTACACTAATGAATAAATAAAACCTACTAAAAAAGGTTTGGTAAAAATTAGAATTCAAATAGAAGTTTGAAAATATATTTGAAACCTTATTTAAATAAAGACAAATGTCTATTTAAAATAAATAATAAACCATAAAATAATAAAAGAAATTATTCTAAAATGGAGTTTAAAATACATTGTTAAATAGTATTAAAACATACTGAATATTTGGAGAAGATTTGAAAAAGGAATCTGGATTCAAATGAGAGTTTGAATTTGAAAACAGAAAATCAGAAAAGGAAAAGAAAAAGAAACAGAATCAAAAAAAGGAAAAAATAGACAACCCACTAAACCTACCCCGGACCCCAGCCCAAGCAGGCCCAACTAACCCAGCAGGAGCCCTCCCGGGAAACCCCTCTGCCTCGTTCTTTCTCACCCGCGGACATACCCCTCGACCCACCGACGAAAGGGACCCACCTGCCAACGCAGCTCATCATCTCCGCGCGACCCATTCTTCCCCTTCACTCGCCTGTTTCTCCCCTTCAATTCGTCTTAATGCCGCGATTAAACCACCAGCAATCACGCCCTACTTAATCGCCTGTGTCTCCTCGGCCTTTCCTCTCATTCTCCCACACCTAATCTCCACAAGGCTGCACGAATGGCTCGCTGCAACACCACTACCCCGACGAGTCTCCAGCGACAATTCTGACCACCCCAGCCACCCCCACTACCCCTAGCCTCCACGAGCTTGATCGCCAGCGTCCCCTGTACCTGCCCGTAGTCCCAACTCACTCGCAAGTGCCCCGTAGCCTTGGCAACGTCTTCGACAGAGCGCCACCGCCGTCTACCCCCTCTCCGGCGACTTCCCTCGGTATTTACTGACCACCCCCTTCTCCCTGGATGACACTCATGTGTTCGCCTCTCCCGTACGCATCTAACTCTATCGTTTTCGTGTCCTAGCGCGCCTTGAAGCCTCGTCATCGACGATGCCCGAGCACACCCGTCACCAGTAGGAACTCCGGCGAGCAATTGTCATCATCCTCGTGCGCCCCTCGACCTGCGACAACAACGTAGAGCTTCCCCATGTCACTGCAATCACTGTGAGCCTCTCCTCTTCCTTCCTCGCTTCCTATCTTCACCGAAATGCGTCTGCCCAAGCGCACCGCCGCCGTCCACCGTTGCTGGTGCCGGCCATCTTAGGTCGCCGTTCTGTCAGCCGTCAGATTCAGATCTTAGGGATGCGATAGATTCACTTAAACGAAGGGGTACGCTCAATCTGTGCTGTGCGTTGTTAGTTAAATCTGACAGGCAGTATTGCTCGATCCGCACGAACAGTTACCGACCAATAGAAAGCAACCACATAGCCCAGACTATGTTTTTAAAACAGAAACATTTCTATTAGATGATTGAATTGGAAAAATTCATAACTTTTGATCTACACGTACAAATGTTGCAAATTTTATATCACTGGATTCATAAAAATTAAAACTTTGCAACCATGCCCTTTGTTTAGTGTTTTGCTTCTATAAAAGTAGATGTTTATGAAGAAACATTATTAGGTCTATTTTGGTTATAAAATTTATTCTAAAAATGTTTTTAGAGTAAAATCTTTTGCAAATGGTTTGATTTGAACCTACGGACCATAAAAACCAAATTTTGGATTTAAAAATATATTTTGTGACACTAAGGAATTATTCTTTGAATAAAAAGCATTTCTAGTAAAATAAAATTGGTGCTTGATTTAAAAATGGTTTTTGAGTGAAACTTTTTGTAAATGATTTTGTTTTTAAACCCTTTGACCATCAACACTAACATTTGTGTTTAAAAATATATTTGACAAACACTAGAAATTATTACTTTGATTTCTAGCAAAACAAAAATGATTTAAATGGCCTATTTTCACTAACTTAATTCTAAATGGTTTTTTCCACTTTTATAAATGACCAATAGGTGTTTTAAAATGTTTATAACCTATTAGAAACCACCTTTCAAAATAAAACAATCTTTTGCATGCTTGCATGCATTGCTTTGTTTTTATTATTTTATGTGGTGAATTGTTTGAATGCTAGATTCAATTTGTGCCTTGATTGAATTGTAGTGAAATTTGAAGAGTGTGACAGTTGCATGATCAAGGAGTGAATCTATATTCTCTACTAAAAAGTCAAGTGGTGCTTCATACTTTTGTCCTATTATTTTCACTATGCATTAGTGATAGTTTAAGTAGGACTTGCATGGAAATTTTCTAAGTATAAGCTATGCCATGGGAAATCCTATATGATGTCTTCATAGAATTATCCTAAGTTAGAAAACTTGCCATGTTATCATGCTTAGCTTAGCTAATAGAAAACAAGGGTGGATTATATTTATGCTATGAAATATTTCTAAGTCTATGACTTGTGTTTTATTTAATAAAACAACTATGTGAATGAATCACCTGGGTGGAATGGTGTGAATGGGTTATGTTGAGTGGTTACACAGGGCCCCATATTTATGCCCTACCCTAGTGTATCTCACTTGTGGAAAGCCACCCAGGAACAAAGATATTTGAGATGTCAAATGTTGAGAAGCTTCAAGTGCAGCCACATGGCATTATGGGCTCTGCCTGGATCATATAGGTTGCAATAACTTAGCCAGATGGACAGTTGGTGGTAGGGGGTGATAGGTTTGGGAACGCGTCCATTTTGGTATAAGGGAAGGCTTCTGAAAGATCTTGTCTCGATGCATGTCGAGTCTTGTGGGGAAAGTGCACCACCTCTAGAGAGAGTAAAATCTAAGTACTTAGCTGTGTCACCGACAATGGACAATTTGAGCATCAAGACATGGAAGCTATCAAGGATATCCTCATCCCAATTTCTAATTTAAAAGCTTGTGGTTGAACAAGTGTTAAAGGATCTTAATCTTTGATTGGTAGATGCCTTGGGTGATATTGACAAATAAAAACTTAGTGCTTTCAAGTTATAAGGAAAACCTATTTTGAGCAAAGCAAGCCTAAGCTCCACTTAGCCAATTGCACATAGAAGATATATACCACTACTCTACCATAGTATCACTTGCCAATACAATTCAAATGTATTGACCCTTGTGGCTGTAACTTATTATGTTGCAGGTTTGTTTGATGTTAGTGAAGTGTGTTGATTAGGATTACAAGTCTACAACCAACATGATTGCCTGTGGCACTTTGAAGATGAAGGACTCCATGCTAGATAGCTATTTATGCTGCATTGTAATAAGATAGCCAACTGAGCTATGTAAGATGTAATGAATTATTTAATTCCTGGTTATAAAGTTGTACTATGACCTTTGTTTCTTTATATTACATCTTAAACTGTGGTTGCTAGCTATTGATCCAGGGACTAGCATTGTAAATACAGGGATATATACCTTGTAAAGGTTGGGACCTCTACACAGGCGCCTGACTATGATCATTCCTATGATGACCCACCGGCATGGGGTTACTACCCGCGCTATTGAGCCCCACTTAGGCCGAAAGCCTAAGCTTGGGGGGAGGGTATACCGACGTCACACTCATATATATATATATCATGTTCGGTCGGTTCTTTGTACATCCATTGTTTTCGCTTTTTTTGGTTCTTGTTGCTTCTTTCTCAAAAAAACAAAAATACCAAAAATATTTTCGTTGTTTCTCTTGGTTTGTTTCTTTGTTTTGGTTTGCCTTAAAAGAGAAAATCCAAAAAGATTTTGCTTTGTTTGCTTTGCTTTGTTTGCTTCTTGTTTGGTTTGGTTTTGCTTTGTTTGCTTTCTTTAAAAAAATCGAAAACACCAAAAATATTTGTTGTTTTTCTTTGGTTTTGTGAGTTGTTTGAAGGGTTTAGCCGTCCTCAGTGGATTTTGGTTTCGTGTTATTATTCAAGTCACACAAGTTAAGGGCGATAATGAAGATTAAGACAACTTGATGAGTGGTAAGAGGCTGGTAACGAACTCTATTTGTTTCATTTTTTACATATACTCATCATTGTGACCATGCCTAGCATGTTTGTGTAAGGGTTATGTCATTTTGGATGCTTAGTAGTTCTTGCTTGTCTCTGATTACCTCCAGTTTGCTAATAGTTTGTAGCATGCCATATGAATGTTTGCTTGCATTGTTTTATTCATACTTTGGTATGATATTGTGGTATCCTACTCTGACTGTTCATGTGAATCGACTTGGCACATGCTCACGCATGCATATGACTAATCAATATTCAGTAAGCCTCGATGATTTTTTTTGCCTCAGAGGTCTTGTATCACTTTCATGCCATAATTAGTCTTATTTTGTTGAAAGCATGATTATGACACTTATTACTCTCTCGTTTGTCGCTCCCTCTCTATTGCTAGCCTTCACTTGCACTGAGTATGAGCTCTACCTGTGCTTCCAATTCCCCAAAACCAATATTGCCAACCGTGTCCACCATACCTACCTATTAGCATCATTTGCTACTTCAGTGCATATTCTATATGCCGTGTTTTCTTCCAAAATAAAATGTTTGTCTGTTTTGAGAAAGTTAGTTAGTAAAGTTCTCACGAACTTGATGGCACACTTTATTCCTTGCGCTTAATAATCTTGAACCATTGTGACATGTCCATGAAAGTTATATGCTTGCAAATTATATGCTGGGAGTCAGCAGATCCATGCTATCACGGGGAACGCTTTCAACACTATTTGGATATCTCATCCAGTTGATACCTTGGTCTTTTGTTTTCGGATGTCGACGATGTGAAATGAAAGGGGAGCTTGTGAGTTCATGGAGTCTATACATTATGTTAGATAAACGCCTAGGCCGCTAGCCTAAGCCATGCCTAATCATGGTGGAAACTTGCAGCATCACCATAATGAGCATTTATGAAGCATCCTCAATAAAAAGCTATACACATAGTAAATAAAAAGATCGCTGAGATGCTCATTGTCTGCTTGCCTTGTCATTTTGATCACGGGATCGCTCATGTATCATGTGCAAGGGGTACCCCGTTGGCGGTTCTCTATGATATGCATGTATTTACAATAACAAGAAATTTCAGGTAACCAAAGTTGAGTAGCATGCGGAGCGACCCTCGTACTCAAGGGACTTGGGATTTCCAGTCTATGGTCTGTCAAGCATATGATTCAGAGTGGACCTCACTTTCACCTTAACCACATGAAGATGCCTATGATAGGGGCAATGAGAGCTCAAAGCTAATGAGTACCTTCCTTTCAGCATTTGGAAGCATTTCAAACCTTTAAAAACAGTTTTCACAACATTGTTGAGTCACCACTTATTCTATGAGCACCTTCTTGAGAGAATAGTTATCATTCTTGTGTTTGTTCCAAAACTTGGTTAATTATGTCATGACTTTGATGCTTGTATCTCTGATATCTTTACTTCTAGTCTTCATGTGAACTTCAGAGGTGCCTTGGCATTTATATTGTGCTCTTCAAACAAACGCAAGCGAGATACTACTCTATAATACCTTATTATGAGAATTGGAATGTTGCTTATGTTTATGTTTCATGCTACTTATTATTATTGAGCTGGTTTCTCTTCTTAGCTTGGATTGACTATTGAGTAGACTTAGTTGCATACTCTTTATTATGAATTGTCTAAGCATCTACTCCTGTGCTGAGAATATTTACATCATGTGAAGCAAATGTGTTCGTGAAAGTTCTTTTATGGCACTCAGTTTTCAACTGAATTGCTTGAGGACAAGCAATAAGCTAATCTTGGGGGCAGTTGATACGTCCAAAACGTATCTACTTTCTCGAACACTTTGCTATTGTTTCTTCTCTATACTTGTGTGATTTGGATACAACTAACATGGACTGACGCTGTTTTCAGCAGAATTACCTTGGTGTCTTGTTTTTGTGCAGAAAATGAACTATCAGGAAAAATCCCGGAAAATATGCCAAAAATTATATTTCACCAGAAGATCCACGGAGCCAGAAGAAGAGACGGAGAAGGAGCATGGGGGGACCACACCCATGCCAGGCGCGGGTGGGCCCTACCCGCGCCTAGGGGGGGGGGGATCAAGCGCCCCAGGCACCCCCTCGGCCTCCCTCTGCGCCTATAAGTTGCCTCTCGACCTAAAAGCCGAGGAGGGTTTGATAGTTTTCCAGAAAGAGTTCTGCTCCGCCGCTGCCACCAGAAACCAAGATTCGAATCCAGAAACTCCGTTCTAGCACCCTACCGGGACGGGTAATTTGGAGAGGATCATCACCATCGTCATCACCAACGCATCTCCATCAACCACCGATGTTTCCCTCATCCATGAGTGAGTAATCCCCCGCTGTAGGCTTGGGGATGGTAGGGATTGGATGAGTTCTATCATGTAATCGAATAAGATTGTTAGGGCATAGTGCCTAGTATCTCTACTAGTGCTATTTGACTTTGTTGCAACTTGTTGTGCTTAATGCTTGTCACTAGGGCCCGAGTGCCATGATCTCAGATCTGAACTTATTATTGAATTATTATGATAGTATTGTTTGTGATCTTATTTACAAGTTGTGTACACATATCATTGTCCTGATGCAAAGGCCCCAAAGTGACAATAATTGGGACAACCGGAGGGGATGGCTATGGTGTGAGGATCACATGTGTTCATGGAGTGTTAATGCTTTGCTCCGGTGCTCTATTAAAAGGAGCACCTTAATTGCCAGTAGTTCCCTAGAGGCCCCGCTGCCACGGGCTGGCTAGACAGAAGATGTTGTGCAAGTTCTCATTGCGAGCACGTATGACTATATTTGGAGCACATGCCTAGGATTTTTTAGTACTTGGATGCTTGTTATTATTTATCTACAATGCCCTAGACCTTGAAGTTACATGTTTAGACTCGTCCATGCAACGCCCGTCCATCCATCCCTATGCCTACCGCACTCGAATCCCATTGTTTAGTGTTACTGTTACTATTGCTCTTGTTTCACTGTTGCTGTTGCTTTGCTGTTGCTACTACCAAACTGTTGCTACTGATAAACTTCTGTGAGCAAGAACTATTTCTAGGTGCACCTGAACTGACAACTCAGTTGTTAAGGCTTGCAAGTATTCTTTGGCTCCCCTTGTGTCGAATCAATAAATTGGGTAATACTACCTGCGAAGACTTTTGCGATCCCCTACACTTGTGGGTCATCAAGGATCTCAGAGTTTAAGGCTGTGGTTAGATTTATATCTTAATTACTTTCCTGTAGTTACGGATGTTTACAGGGGGTTTAATCACAAGTATATATTAGTCCAAGTAAGGTCGGTACATTAGCACAGGTTCACCCACACAACACTTACAACACCAGAGAAGAGTACTCAACCATATGAAGTGAAAGCACTTGACAAAATTCCCATGTGTCCTCGAGAATATTTGGTCCTTATAAGTATTTCCACCGGCTTGTCCTTTGCTAAAAAAGGATTGGGCCACTTGCTCCGTTTGTTTGTTGTATTTGTTACTTGCTCTTTGTTTTGTTGCTTTATCAGAAAACCACTAAAAATCTGTTTGTTAATTATTCACAGGGATTTCCTGCTCCATACCACTGTTTAGCACCTTCTGCTCCTCGTTGGGATCGACACTCCTATTTATCAAAAGTACTACGATACACCCCCTATACTTGTGGGTCATCAATTTCTGTCACTTCCTTTATATTAAATAGAGGCATGAACCCATTATCGAGCATAAATACCCCCTCTTGGAGTCACTAGCAACTACTTGGCCAAGATAGCTACTAACAACGGAGAGCATGCAAGATCACAAACAACTCAAACATGATAGAATCAATAATACAAAACCATTAATCAATCTGACATAGTAATCTCAATATCCATCGGATCCCCACAAACACAACATGCATGATTACAAATAGATGAGATCTTGATCATGAACGGAGGTCACAAGATCTAAGCATGGAAGCACAAAGGAGGAGATACAACCATATAGCTACTACATGGACCCGTAGTCCAAGGTGGAACTACCCACTCTTCATACCGGAGGCTGGCATGATGAAGAAGAAGGCCTCTGGGATGATCTCCCCTCCAACAGGGTGCCGGGAAGAGCTTCAGATCCCCCCAATCTAGGGACAATGGTGGTGGCGGCTACAGACGGTTTCTTGGAATATTGATCGGGTACTTAGGGTTTAGGCATCGGGGGGTCTTTATAGGCGAAGAGGCGAAGCAGGGGGTCGCCAGGGACGCCACACCCCCTAGGCGTGAACCCACCTTGGCCGCGCGGCCAGGGGTGTGGCCCCTTGGTGGCTCTCCTCCGTATCGCATTCAAGCTTCGTGTTCCCCATAGTGAAATATTGAATTTGGCTTTTGTCCCGTCCAATTCCGAGAATATTGATTTTCTGCCTGTCTGGAACCAAAAACAGAAGAAAACTGGCAACTAGCACTATGGCATCTTGTTAATAGGTTAATACTAGAGAACATATAAAAACACCTCAAAGTGTAGACAAAGCAAAGCAAAGTTGATACTAAACAAACATGGAACATAAAAAATTATAGATACGTTTCCGACAAATCAAGCATCCCCAAGCTTAACTCCTGCTCGTCCTCGAGAAGGTTAGTGATAAAAGAATATTTTTTTAGGTGACATGCACCATCAAAATCAAGATCAAAACCCTTTTCAAGCATTCAAAGCTAGGATCAAAGAACTCTAAACATGAGCATGAAAGATGGAGTTCTAACAGTAAGACAAAGTAACTATGCATGCAACATGAAAGGTTACAAACAAAGATCATGAATAACATGCATTGAAAAATGTTGGTTTGTTTCACAAACAGAAAACATGGCATAGTAGCATTCAACTTGTCCCTCATGGAGTAGAAAATAGATGCATAGGACACCTTCAAAGTTCACAAGAGTGACTAGATACAAATAGCACAAGAACAACTAATATCAACAATATGCATCAATCAATAAGTATTGGGACAATGCACATAGAACTAAGAATGGCAACTATGCTCTCTTAACTGGTGCCTAAAGGTAGAAGGTTAAGACCTAATATAATGGTGTAAAAAAGGCCCTTCAAAAAGGGTAGCAGGGATTTCAAGTTTCAAAAAGAGCTTCCAATAATTATGGTACTTGTTAGCTCTCAGCCCTCATTGCCCCTATCATAAGCGTCTTGAAGTGATTAAGGTTAAAGTGAACAAACTATGGAGTATATGCTTGACAAAGTATAAGTTGGCAATATCATGTCCCTTGAATACGAGGGCTGCTCCTCATGCTACTCAAGTTTAGTTACTTGCAACTTCTTATCATAGTAAGTACATGTGTATCATAGAGAACCGCCAATGGGGTACCCCTTGCACATGGTACATGAGCTATCCCATAACCAAAATGACAAGGCAAGCAGACAATGTGCATCTCAACATTCTTCTTATTTACCATGGGAATATGGTGCTTTTTTCTCTCTTTCCTCTTTTCTCATTTTTTTATTTTTCTTTTTTATAAGAAGAATGCTTCATAGATGCCACTATGGTGATGCTGCAAGTTTCCACCATGATTAGGCATGGCTTAGGCTAGCGGCCCAGACGTTTCTCTAACACACATACATAACTCCATGGAGTTACAGGCTCCCCTTTCATTTCACACCGACGACAGCCATAGACAAAAGAGCATGATATCAACTATGTACAAAGTACAAGTGCAATGTTGAAAGTGTTCCCCGTGATAGCACGGTTCTGCTAATTCCAACGTATAAGTGCAAGTATATACAACATATATGACACAATGGTTCAAGTTTATTAGGGGCAAGAAATATAAAGTGTGCCATCATGTTTGTGAGAGATTTAATCACTAAGTTTTCACATAACAAAATACTTTTTAATTGGAAGATAGATGAAAACAAGAATATAATTGGAATGGTGTAACACACCATGCATAGGAATTTATAGTGGACACTTTGAAACAACTTGGTTTCTTGGGAGTTGGATGCATGAGTAGAACTTACTCATACAAGTGGAGGCTAGCAAAAGAGTGGGAGCGACCAACTAAGAGAGCAATAATGGCCATAATCATGCAGAGCGACAAAACATTACTAATCAAAGCATAAAGTGGTACTACAAGTCAAGGACTAAATGATCATAGAGGCTATAGTGAATTGTTCATAGTCATAACATGGTGTGAGCATGTGCCAAGTCAACCCAAACAAAACATCAAACAATACTATGATTTTGTATGCTAAAACAACGCATGATTCTTTCAAGGCACACTAAGAAATCCCAATTGTTTGGAACAAGTCATGCTACAGCAATAATCACTAAGCATAAGGTCAAAACAACACCTAGCATGACATGATAAAGTCTAAGTCACAGTCAAAGCAAGCTCCTCTTATACTGCTCAAGCAAGAACTTTCTACTCCTATCCAACACCAATCAACTTATTTGAAACAACGCATCGAGAACGGGGGTCCAAAATACTTTATTCAATCAAACTAAGCAAATCAAACGAAAACTAAGACGCTTCAAGAACAACACAACAGTGCATGAAACAATAAAAGCGAAGTGTCTAGAAAGACCTGAGCTTTTTATTGATGAAGAAGGGGATGCCTTGGGAATCCCCAAGCTTTGATGCTTGTACCTCTTGAATATTTCTTGGGGTTAAACGGGGTGGAATCCCCAAGTTTGAGCTTTTGTCCATTCTTCATCTCATTATATCATTCTCTCTCTACACCTGAAATTTTTGCTTCATACAGAACTATCTTCATTAGCAACATTAGTGTATTCAAAAGATAATAGACCTTTGGGTTTAGCTTTAGAACAGAAAAACTTTCACTAAAAACACAAGATACTGTAGAAATTACCTCAAAAAGCACAATTTACCAAAAAGAACCCAAAAAGAAATCAATAAGAAGCAAATGCAAATAATGGCAGAAATCTGTCAAAACAGACCAGCAGGTAGAAATCGATTTTTTTGAAGACCTTCTGTTGCTCAAATAAAAATGTTTTGAACTAACGAAAGTTATCTCACATACTGGGGGATTTATTTGTAAAATATCAGCTCAATCCGACTTACATAGCTTCCTCTCGAATTTTTACGCTGGAGCACAAAAATCTGTTTCGGGACAGCAACTCCCCACATCTTACTTCCCTCTCATTAAAGGTCATTCTTGGCACAAAAAGAAAACAAAAAGGATAAGGAGAGGTTATTACTGAAGTAATAACTTCCAAGAATCAAGAAAACTCTTGGGTTATCTCCCAACAAGTACTTTTCTTTAACGCCTTTAAGTTAGGCACAAGAAGCAAGAATCAAGTATTTTCAAATGAAGAATTAAGATCAATACTTGCAATCTCTTCAAATAGTAAAGGTATCTCATACAAATTAGTTTTGTAGGATCCCTTCTCATCTCTCCTTGGTTCACTACTTTCATCAAAAGGATTTTTAGGAACAATCCAATCAAAATTCTTTTCTAAGGCCTAATGCATTCCTACAAGTTTAAAAGGTATGGGAATCTTAATTTCCTCTCTAGGTTTGGTTTTATATGAAGTACCCATAACATCTACACACGGGCCTAGCATATTAAAGCGTTCAAAGACCTTTTTGGCTTCCTCAGCAAAATCACTGAACTCTTTCAGTAAAGTTTCAAGGATAAATTTTCTCTTTCCACCATCCTTTTCTTCTTTTAGTTTGAGAAACAAAATTTGCATCATGGGGTTAAGGTTAACAAACCTAGCCTCCAACATATGAACTAAATAAGCTTTAGCAATTTCATAATTAGGAGCAAATTCGGCTATATATCTATCCTCAATATCCTCATGTTTGCTAACATGATTAAAGAATTCTTCAATATTTTCTTTTCCAATTATAGAGCGACTACCCAATGAAAGGTCTTTCAGGGTGAACTTGGGGATCAACATGGTGAGCTAGAGCAAGGTGACAACTAGAGCAGGAACTATTTTTTGTGTGTTTTTGATAAGAGAAAGCAAACCAAACTAAACTATTTTTTTGAGTTTTTGATAAAAAGAGGCAAACAAAACCAAGCAAAAGAAACTAAGAAAAACAAAAACAAAGTAAAGAGAAAGATTGTGAAGGACTCCCCTTGTGAAGACGTCCTTAGCCTCCCCGGCAACGGCACCGGAAAAAGGCTTGATGAGTGCGTGAACACTTTGTTGGGAGACCCAAAGAGGAAGGTATAATTAGCACATCAGCAAGTTTTCCCTCAGTAAGAAAACAAAGTTATCAAACCAGTAGGAGGAAGGAAACGACTCAAAGGTGTTGCTAGCAACTTGGACACCTGCACAACACAAACTCAAGACTTTTCCCCAACAAACAGTAGGTTGTCAATCTCACCGGTTTGCTATAATAAAGGATTAACTGTATGGTGTGGAAGGTAATAGTCGTTTGCAACAAGTAAACATGAACAGTGGAAGATGTATCAATGGTAAAGATTGGACCGGGGTCCATAGTTCACTAGAGGTGTTCTCCTTAGATAAACAAAGATGGCATGCTGGATAAACAAATTACAGCAGGGCAATTGACAGGAGTGAGCAATGCATAACAATGCAATACTAGACATTCATTATCCTATGAGGTTCGATTGGGCAATACAACAAGATACATAAAACGCCATCCAACTGCATCTATGACTAGAAGTCCAGCTTTGGGTTATCATCCGAACCCCCTCCAGTATTAAGTTGCAAGCAACAGACAACAGCTTTAAGCAAAGTGTGTAAGGTAAACAATCCACTTATTCCTTGAACAAGAGACCATTGTTTTCTCCCTAGTGGCAACAACACATCTACAACCTTAGATATTTCTTTCACTTCCCTTATATTAAATAGAGGTATGAACCCACTATCGAGCATAAATACCCCCTATTGGAGTCACTAGCAACTATTTGCACAAGATAGCTACTATCAACGGAGAGCATGCAAGATCACAAACAACATATACATGATAGAATCAATAAGACAAAACCATTAATCAATCTGACATTGTAATCTCAATATCCATCGGATCCCCGCAAACACAACATGCATGATTACAAATAGATGAGATCTTGATCATGAACGGAGCTCACAAGAAAACCACTAAAAATCCGTTTGTTAAGTATTCACAGGGATTTCCTGCTCCATACCACTGTTTAGCACCTTCTTCTCCTCGTTGGGATCGACACTCCTATTTATCGAAAGTACTACGATACACCCCCTATACTTGTGGGTCATCAATTTCTGTCACTTCCTTTATATTAAATAGAGGCATGAACCCATTACCGAGCATAAATACCCCCTCTTGGAGTCACTAGCAACTACTTGGCCAAGATAGCTACTAAAAACGGAGAGCATGCAAGATCACAAACAATACAAACATGATAGAATCAATAATACAAATCCATTAATCAATCTGACATAGTAATCTCAATATCCATCGGATCCCCACAAACACAACATGCATGATTACAAATAGATGAGATCTTGATCATGAACGGAGGTCACAAGATCTAAACATGAAAGCACAAAAGAGGAGATACAACCATATAGCTACTACATGGACCCGTACTCCAAGGTGGAACTACTCACGCTTCATACCGGAGGCTGGCATGAAGAAAAAGGCCTCTGGGATGATCTCCCTCCGGCAGGGTGCCGGGGAGAGCTTCAGATCCCCCTGATCTAGGGATGATGGTGGCGGCGGCTACAGACGGTTTCGTGGAATATTGATCGGGTACTTAGGGTTCAGGCATCGGGGGGTCTTTATAGGCGAAGAGGCGGGGCAGGGGGGTCGCCAAGGTGGCCGCACCCCCAGGCGCGGGCCCACCTTAGTCGCGCGACCATGGGGTGTGGCCCCTGGTGGCTCTCCTCCGTCTCGTATTCAGGATTCGTGTTCCCCAAGGTAAAATATTGACTTTGGATTTTGTCCCGTCCAATTCCGAGAATATTGATTTTCTGCCTTTGTGGAACCAAAAACAGAAGAAAACAGGCAACTGGCACTGTGGCATCTTGTTAATAGGTTAGTACTAGAAAACATATAAAAACACCTCAAAGTATAGACAAAGCAAAGCAAAGTTAATACTAAACAAGCATGGAACATCAAAAATTATAGACACGTTTCCGACGTATCATCCATCACTTCATTCAACAACGAAGTGACCTTGTTGTCAGTTGACGTTTGTGTCAGTCCATGATCGGCAAACCTCGATCATCAGCTGCCCAACAAACTAGTACTAGAGGATACCAAAGACCTGGTTGTTTATATATATATAACAATAAACAAATTTAATATTGGCCTCTAGGGGGTGCACATTATACTGGCTAGGGGTACATATTACAATGTATGGCTGGCTGGTGGGGGCCAACCGGTGGGATTTAGATCTATAGTTAGCACTACATTGCGCTGATGCGGCTCAGATCACTGTAGAGCTTCGTTGGGAAACCCCAAGAGGAAGGTATGATGAGTACATCAATAAGTTTTCCCTCAGTAAGAAACCAAGGTTATCGAATCGGTAGGAGGAAGGAAACGACTCAAAGGTGTTGCTAAAAACTTGGAAACCTGCACAACACAAACTCAAGACTTTGCCCCAATGAACAGTGAGGTTGTCAATCTCACCGGTTTGCTGAAAACAAAGGATTCAACGTATGGTGTGGAAGGTGATGGTAGCTTACAGAAAGTAAACAATAACAGTGGAAGATGTATCAATGGTAAAGATTGGACCGGGGTCCACGGTTCACTAGAGGTGTTCTCCTTAAGATAAATACATAACATGCTGGGTAAACAAATTACATCGGGGCAATTGACAGGACAGAGCAAGGCATAACAATGCAATACTAGACATTCATGATCCTATGAGATTTGATTGGGCATTACAAAAGTATACATATACCGCCATCCAACTGCATCTATGACTAGTAATCCACCTTCAGATTATCATCCGAACCCCCTCTAGTATTAAGTTGCAAGCAACAGATAACTTCTTTAAGCAATGTGTGTAAAGTAAACAATACAATTGTTCCATGAACAAAAGATTGTTGTTTTCTCCCTAGTAGCAACATCACATCTACAACCTTAGAGATTTCTGTCACTTCCCCAGATTCAATAGAGGCATGAACCCACTATCGAGCATAAATACTCCCTCTTGGAGTCACTAGCATCTACTTGGCGAAGATAGCTACTAGCTCCGCAGAGCATGCAAGATCTCAAACAACACATACATGATAGAATCAATAAAATAGAATCATTAATCGATCTGACATAGTAATCTCAATATCCATCAGATCCCCGCAAACACAATATGCATGATTACAAATAGATGATCTTGATCATGAACGGAGCTCACAAGATCTAAACATGGTAGCACAAAGGAGGAGAAACAACCATCTAGCTACTGTATGGACCCATAGTCCAAGGTGTAACTACTCATGCATCATACCGGAGGCGGGCATGGTGATGAAGAAGGCCTCCGGGATGATCTCTCCCCTCTGGAAGGGTGCCGGGAATAGCTTCAGATCCCCCAATCTCTCCCCTCTGGCGGCTACAGACTGTTTCCTGGAGATCTGATCGGGTACCTAGGGTTTTGGTATCAGGGGCTTCTTATAGGCGAAGGGGGAGACCGAGGCGGCCGCACCCCCCAGGCGCGGGCCAGGCCTGGCCACGCGGACAGGGGGTTTGGGCCTCTCGTGGCCCTCCTCCGTCTCATCTTCTGGCTTCGTGTTCTCCTTGGTGAAATATTGACTTTGGCTTTTGTCCCGTCCAATTCCGGGAATATTTGTTTTCTGGCTTTTCTGGAACCAAAAACAACATAAAACAGGCAACTGGCACTGTGGTGTCTTGTTAATAGGTTAGTCCTAGAAAACGTATAAAAATACCTCAAAGTGTAGACAAAGCAAAACAAAGTGGATACTAAACAAGCATGGATCATCAAAAATTATGGATACGTTTACGACGTATCAAGCATCCCCAAGCTTAACTCCTGCTCGTCCTCGAGGACGTAAGTGATAAAAATAATAATTTTTGAGGTAACATGCGCCATCAAAATCAAGATCAAACCATTTACAAGCATTGAAAACTGTGATCAAAGTACTCTAAACATGAGCATGAAAGATTAAGTTCTAACAATAAGACATAGCAACTATGCTGCAACATGAAAGGATACAAACAAAGATTCATGAATATCAATGCATTGAAATATGTTTGTTTGTTTCACACATAGAAAACATAGCATAGTGGCATTCAACTTGTCCCTCATGGAGTAGCAAAACATAAATTCGTAGGACATCTTGAAAGTTCATAAGGGTGACTAGATACAAATAGTTCAAGAGCAAGCAATAGCAACAATACGAATCAATCAATAAGTTTTGGGACAATGCACATAGAACTAAGAATGGCAACTATGCTCTCTTAATTGATGCCTAAGGATAGAAGGCGGAGACTCAATATAATAGTGGAAGAAAGACCCTTCATAAAAGGGACACAGGGATTTCATGTTTCATAAAGATCTTCCAAAAATTATGGTACTTGTTAGATTTCAGTTCTCATTGCCCCTATCATAAGCATCTTGAAGTGATTAAGGTTAAAATGAACAAAATATGGAGTATATGGTTGACAAAGTATAAGTTGGCAATCTCATGTCCCTGGAGTACGAGGGCCGCTCCTCATGCTACTCAACTTTAGTTACCGGTAAGTTCTTGTCATAGTAAGTACATGTGTATCATAGAGAACCGCCAACGGGGTACCCCTTTGTAAGGTTCGCAGCATAGAAAACAAAAAATTTCCTATGAAGTGAACTATATACCAAGATCTATCTACTATATACAAACAACGGGCGGATGTATATCCGTAGAGAACATACCCTTGAAGACCGACAAAGCTTAACGAGTTCAACTCGTGGTTGATGTAGACGATCTCTTGCCGATCTCAAGATCGAGAGGAAGTCCTAGTGCCACAAATCAGCAGCGCATCCGTGCTCGCACACACGTTCGAGGCACCGAGCAACCTCCGCCTCTTCGCTCCAGTGATGCAGCGGAAGCACAACTCTTTCTTGCCGAATAGCCACCGGGAACATGTATCTCGCTAGTCCGAGACCATGGGGGATAAATTCTAGAGGGGGAGAGAGATCCTTCACGAGGAGGTGTGTGAGACAAGTGTGGAGGGGGGCTCCTTTTATAGGAGGAGGGGGCACCCAAGGTAGTGGCCGCCGGCCATGGGGCTGCCCCCTCCCCTCCTTCATTCATGTGGGTGGACACTCCACTCACAAAATGCCCTTTAAAATCCCTCCACTCAAAAGTCCACTCAAATTCCCATTAAATTTCCACCAAATTTAATGCAAACTCTCATTAAATAAAACTCTTTTATTTTATTCAGAATTTTGTCAATTACTTTAATGACAAACATTCACAAATAACCCCTTGCTAGAATTCTATTTCACATGCATAACCACTTTATGCAATTTCACCCGAAAACCTGTTTCGGTATCTAGTGAAATAAATTCCTGCGCTTGTTCATTCTTTCGGCATGAAACATTTGCTCCAATTGGATGTCGGTGTCTCTTAAGTGTGTCACCCTATGGTTCGTGAATAATGCGGACATGATCGAGACCCCTCTCGGATCAATAATCAGAAGCGGGATCTGGAGACCCATACTGACTCCCAAACATTCAACGATGACTTTCTTGTGATCTTCGGAACCTTTTATGCTAGTATCTTAATCCCTTTGTTTCACGATATATTACATGTCCGAGATTCGATCATCGGTATCTCCATACCTAGTTTGATCTCGTTACCGACATGCACTCTTTTCTCGTTCATGTGATATAACATTCTAGTGATCAAATCACTTGCTTGCAAGCTAATCAATGTGATATCACCGAGAGGGCCCAGAGTATATCTATCCGTCATCGGGATGAACAAATTCCACTCTCGATCCATGAGCCTCAACGTAACACTTTATTAGTTCTGAATCCATCTTTATAATCACCCTGTTACGGTGTGACGTTTGATGTTATCAAGAAACTCTTCCGGTGTTAGTGATTGACATGATCTCATGGTCTAAGGATTAGGATCACTTTGTAAGTTGTTATAGCAATATAAACTCAATGACTTTGATCGTAATGCTATACTTTGGATGAATGTTCATCACATCATTACACTAATGTTGTGATCCCGTTATTAACAACATCCAATGTCCATGATCAGGAAACCTTGATCATCTTGTTAATCAACGAGCTAGTTTATGAGAGAGGCATAACTAGGAACTTTCTGTTTGTTTATTAAACACACATGTATTAACGTTTCCGTATTAATACAATTATAGCATGCAAAATAAACATCTATCATATACTTGGAATACACATAATAAACACTTTATTATTGCCTCTCAGGGCATATTCCCTTCAGTCTCCCACTTGCACTAGAGACAATAATCTAGTTACATAGTGATAAATCTAACACCCATTGAGTTCTGGTGTTGATCATGTTTTGCTCTAGGGAGAGTTTTAGTCAACGGATCTGCTACATTGAGATCCGTATGTACTTTACAAATCTTTATATCTCCATCCTTGACATGCTCGCGGATGGAGTGAAATCGGCGCTTAATATGCTTGGAATGCTTGTGAGACCTTGGCTCTTTGGCATTGGCAATGGCACCATTGTTGTCACAATAGATCACCATTGGGTCCAACGCGTTTGCCACCACTCCTAGTTCGGATATGAACTCCTTCATCCAAACTGCTTCCTGAGCCGCTTCTGAAGAAGCAACATATTCGGCCTCCGTTGTTGATCCCGCTACCACAGGTTGTTTGGAGCTCCTCCAACTAACCGCTCCGCCATTCATGAGAAATACGTATCCGGATTGAGACTTAGAGTCATCCGGATCGGTGTCAAAGCTAGCGTCGACATAACACTTAGCGACGAGCTCTTCTTCACCTCCGTATACAAGAAACATATCCTTAGTTCTTCGTAAGTACTTAAGGATATTCTTGACCGCTATCCAGTGTTCCGAACCTGGATCCGATTGGTACCTACTAGTCAAACTAATAGCATGTGCCACATCCGGTCTTGTACATAGCATGGCGTACATTATAGAGCCTATGGCTGAAGCATAGGGGACTTTGTCCATTATCTCTCTTTCTTCCGCCGAAACCGGACTTTGAGTCTTACTCAATGTCTTGCCTTGCAACATAGGTAAGAACCCCTTCTTACTTCCGTCCATTTTAAACTTCTTTAAAATCTTATCAAGGTATGTACTTTGTGATAGCCCTATTAGGCGCCTAGATCTATCTCTATAGATCTTTATGCCTAATATGTATGACGCTTCACCTAGGTCCTTCATTGAAAATTTGCTGTTTAGATAACTTTTAACACTGTTTAAAAGATCTATATCATTTCCGATCTATAATATGTCATCCACATATAATATCAGAAATGCCACATTGCTCCCACTCACTTTCTTGTAAATACAAGCTTCTCCATAAGTTTGGACAAATCCAAACTCTTTGATCACCTCATCAAAGCGGAGATTCCAACTTCGTGATGCTTGCTTCAATCCATAGATGGATCGCTGAAGCTTGCACACCTTGTTAGCATCCTTAGGATCGACAAAACCCTTTGGTTGTATCATATACAACTCTTCTTCAATATTACCATTGATAAACGCGGTTTTGACATCCATCTGCCATATATCATAATCGAAATATGCAGCAATTGCTAACATAATCCTAACTGACTTTAGCATCGCTACGGGAGAGAAAGTCTCATCGTAGTCAACTCCTTGAATTTGTCGAAACCCCTTTGTGACAAGTCGAGCTTTATAGACGGTCACATTACCATCAGCATCAGTTTTCCTTTTGAAAATCCATTTGTTCTCCACGGCCTTTCGGTCGTGAGGTAATTCCACCAAGTTCCAAACTTGATTTTCATACATGGATTCCATCTTGGATTTCATGGCTTCTAACCATTTGTTGGAATCCGGGATCATCATCGCTTCTTCATACGTCGCAGGGTCATCATTTTCATCAACCATGAAATTCATGGCAGGATTTCCGTACAGCTCGGGAGCTGCACGCGTCCTGTTTGACCTGCGAGGTTCGGTAGTACTCTCTTTCGGAGTTTCATGATCATTATCATTAGTTCCCTCTTCAACAGGTGGATCCAACTCCGGAACAACTTCCGGCGCTGCGCTTCTCGCCATACTTTGAAGAGAAGGTTCCACAACCTCTTCGAGTTCTACCTTCCGACTACTCACACCTTTCGCGAGAAACTCTTTCTCTAGAAAGGATCCATTCTTGGCAACAAAAACCTTGCCCTCGGATCTGTGATAGAAGGAATACCCAATAGTTTCTTTAGGGTATCCTATGAAGACGCATTTTTCCGCTTTGGGTTCGAGTTTATCCGGTTGAAGTTTCTTCACATAAACATCGCATCCCCAAACTTTAAGAAATGACAGCTTAGGTTTGTTTCCAAACCACAATTCATACGGTGTCTTTTCAACGGATTTAGATGGTGCCCGATTTAAAGTGAATGCAGCAGTTTCTAGTGCATAACCCCAAAATGACAACGGCATGTCCGTCATAGACATCATAGATCGAACCATATCTAATAAAGTACGATTACGACGTTCCGACACACCATTTCGCTGTGGTGTTCCGGCAGGTGTGATTTGTGAAACAATTCCACACTCTTTCATGTGAGTGCTAAACTCGTAACTTAGATACTCACCTCCACGGTCGGACCGTAGAAATTTGATCTTTCTATTACGATGATTTTCCACTTCATTCTGAAATTCCTTGAACTTTTCAAAGGTTTCAGACTTGTGTTTCATCAAGTAGATATAACCGTATCTACTCAAATCATCCGTGAAAGTAAAAAAATAACGATATCCACCTCGCGCTGACACACTCATTGGACCACATACATCAGAATGTATGATTTCCAATAAATCTGTCGCCCGTTCCATTGAACCAGAAAACGGCGTTCTAGTCATCTTGCCCATAAGGCATGGCTCACATGTATCAAATGATTCATAATCAAGTGATTCCAAAAGTCCATCCGAATGGAGCTTCTTCATGTGTTTAACGCCAATATGACCTAGACGGCAGTGCCACATATATGCGGATATATCATCATTAAGTTTAATCCTTTTAGCATCAACATTATGAATATGTGTAACATTATCATCGAGATCTAATAGAAATAAACCATTCATCATCGGTGCATGACCATAAAAGATTTCATTCATATAAATGGAACAACCATTGTTCTCGGATCTAAATGAATAACCACTTCGCATCAAACATGATCCAGATACAATGTTCATGCTCAGTGCAGGCACCAGATAACATTTATTCAAGTTTATAACTAATCCCGACGGCAAGTGGAGAGGCAGCGTTCTGACGGCGACCACATCAACGCTTGATCCATTGCCGATACGCATCTTGACCTCACCCCTTGCTAGCGGTCGCTTGTTCCGCAGCCCCTGATTCGAATTACATATATTAGCAACTGAACCGGTATCAAATACCCAGGTGCTACTGCGAGCACTAGTCAAGTACACATCAATAACATGTATATCATATATACCTTTGTTTGCCTTGCCGGCCTTCTTGTCTGCCAGATACTTGGGGCAGTTGCGCTTCCAGTGGCCAGTCCCCTTACAATAGTAGCACTCGGAATCAGACTTAGGTCCAACTCGGGGTTTCTTTTCAGGCGCAGCAACAGGCTTGCCGCCCTTACTTCCCTTCCGTTTTCCCTTCTTGTATTTCTTGAAACCAGTGTTCCTATTGATCATCAACACTTGATGTTCCTTTTTGATCTCCACTTCTGCAGTTTTAAGCATTGACAAAAGCTCGGGGAGAGACTTCTTCATGCCTTGCATATTATAGCTCATCACGAAGCTCTTATAGCTAGGTGTCAGAGACTGCAGAACACGATGGATGCCTAAGTCAATGGGAATCGATATTCCCAAGGACACATGCTTATCGGCGTAACCCGACATCTTGAGTACATGCTCACTAACGGAGCTGTGCTCTTCCATCATGCAGCTAAAGAACTTTTCTGAAGCGTTGTAGCTCTCTACAGCAGCATGTGTGTCGAAAATCATTTTCAACTCACCCATTGTATCAAATGCATTGCCGTTTTCGAAACGCTTTCGAAGTTCCGGCTCTAGCCCATACAATATGCCGCAATGAACTAAGTTGTGGTCCTCCTGACGAGTCTGATAGACATTCTTCTCCTTGTCAGGGGCATCATCTAAAGGTGGGGGGCCTAACGGCGCTTCTAGAACATATTGCTTTTGTGCAGCAGAGAGGAGAATCCTCAAATTCATGGACCATTCGGTAAAGTTGCTACCGTTCGTTGCTAGTTTCTCTTTCTCCATAAACACATTGAAATTAAAAGCAGGTGGTGCCATCTACAACAGAATTTGTAAAGTTTAGATTAAGTGTATGATAGATTGAGTTCAAATAATCCATATTATGAATGAACTCCCACTCAAAAACGACATCCCTCGTGCCTTTTTGGTGATTACATGAACCAAATCCACTATACCAAGTCCGATCATCACGTGAGTCGGTATAGCTTCAAAGGCGAGCATCAAATGGGCATCATATCAACTATATGACTCATGCTTAACCTTTTGGTCCGTGTTACGAGGCCATGTCTGTACATGCTAGGCTCGCCAAGTTAGAACCTTAGTATTCGCGTGTGTAACTGTTTTACACCCGAAATATGGTCGTGGATCCAAGAACACCCGATCATCACGTGATGTCTTGGAGCGACGAAAACATAATCGGTGCATACTAAAGGAAGAACACATTCTTATCTTGATATTTAAATGAGGGATCATCTTATTATGCTAACAAAGCGCTAAACAAGCAATATAAGATGCTATCAAACATCATATGTTTATTAGTGAAATGATATGGTTCCCGCAGATGATCTCTATCATGTGCATCGTGGTATGATCACTATCATACCTATATGTGTAAATCCAAGGTCTATGGATTTTACACGCTATGTGTGTTGTAAGAGTATCATCTCATACTTCTACTTACAACACTATCATATCATAACACTAGCCCAGCAACAATCTAAACTAGACGCCTCTAATTTATCCATTGCAAGTTTTACGTTGCTTAGGGCTTTCGAGATAGAACCGTTCTTACCTACGAACATGAACCACAATGAGGATAATCAAATTGTTGACAACTCGCTTGCAAAATAGATATTGACTATAGTAGGAGAGACAGACACCAGCTAGCCACTTATGCAAACTAGTTGCATGTCAAGCGTGGAACAGGTCTCATGTGCGAGGACATGTAAAGTTTGTCTGGGCCGCTTCATCCCACTATGCCACCAATATCCAAAATTACAACAAAGGAGCAACAACATGATCATCATCGCCCACATACTCATATGTGTACTACCCGTGTAAAGTATCTACGCATAGATCCGGCTCTGATACCACTGTAGGGTTCGCAGCATAGAAAACAAAAATTTTCCTACGATGTGAACTATATACCAAGATCTATCTACTAGATACAAACAACGGGCGGATGTATATCCGTAGAGAACATACCCTTGAAGACCGACAAAGCTTAACGAGTTCAACTCGTGGTTGATGTAGACGATCTCTTGCCGATCTCAAGATCGAGAGGAAGTCCTAGCGCCGCAAATCAGCAGCGCATCCATGCTCGCACACACGTTCGAGGCACCGAGCAACCTCCGCCTCCTCGCTCCAGCGATGCAGGGGAAGCACAACTCTTTCTTGCCGAATAGCCACCGGGAACATGTATCTCGCTAGTCCGAGACCATGGGGGATAAATTCTAGAGGGGGAGAGAGATCCTTCACGAGGAGGTGTGTGAGACAAGTGAGGAGGGGGGCTCCTTTTATAGGAGGAGGGGGGGCACCCAAGGGGGTGGCCGCCGGCCATGGGGCTGCCCCCTCCCCTCCTTCATTCATGTGGGTGGACATTCCACTCAAAAAATGCCCTTTAAAATCCCTCCACTCAAAAGTCCACTCAAATTCCCATTAAATTTCCACCAAATTTAATGCAAACTCTCATTAAATAAAACTCTTTTATTTTATTCAGAATTTTGTCAATTACTTTAATGACAAACATTCACAAATAACCCCTTGCTAGAATTCTATTTCACATGCATAACCACTTTATGCAATTTCACCCGAAAACCTGTTTCGGTATCTAGTGAAATAAATTCCTGCGCTTGTTCATTCTTTCGGCATGAAACATTTGCTCCAATTGGATGTCGGTGTCTCTTAAGTGTGTCACCCTACGGTTCGTGAATAATGCGGACATGATCGAGACCCCTCTCGGATCAATAATCAGAAGCGGGATCTGGAGACCCATACTGACTCCCACACATTCAACGATGACTTTCTTGTGATCGTCGGAACCTTTTACGCTAGTATCTTAATCCCTTTGTTTCACGATATATTACATGTCCGAGATTCGATCATCGGTATCTCCATACCTAGTTTGATCTCGTTACCGACATGCACTCTTTTCTCGTTCCTGTGATATAACATTCTAGTGATCAAATCACTTGCTTGCAAGCTAATCAATGTGATATCACCGAGAGGGCCCAGAGTATATCTATCCGTCATCGGGATGAACAAATTCCACTCTCGATCCATGAGCCTCAACATAACATTTTATTAGTTCTGAATCCATCTTTATAATCACCCTGTTACGGTGTGACGTTTGATGTTATCAAGAAACTCTTCCGGTGTTAGTGATTGACATGATCTCATGGTCTAAGGATTAGGATCACTTCGTAAGTTGTTATAGCAATATAAACTCAATGAATTTGATCGTAATGCTATACTTCGGATGAATGTTCATCACATCATTACACTAATGTTGTGATCCCGTTATTAACAACATCCAATGTCCATGATCAGGAAACCTTGATCATCTTGTTAATCAACGAGCTAGTTTATGAGAGAGGCATAACTAGGAACTTTCTGTTTGTTTATTAAACACACATGTATTAACGTTTCCGTATTAATACAATTATAGCATGCAAAATAAACATCTATCATATACTTGGAATACACATAATAAACACTTTATTATTGCCTCTCAGGGCATATTCCCTTCACCCTTGCCCCATGATACAGGAGCTATACCATATCAAAATGACAAGGCAAGCAGACAATGAGCATCTCAGCAATCTTCTTATTTACCATGGGAAAATGGTGCTTTTTTCTCTCTTTCCTCTTTTCTCATCTTTTTTTCTCAATCTGTTTTTTTATAAGAAGAATGCTTCATAGATTGCTCACTATGGTGATGCTGCAAGTTTACACTATGATTAGGCATGGCTTAGGCTAGCGGCCCAGGCGTTTCTCTAACACACATACATTAATACATGGACTTACAAGCCTCCTTTTAATTTCACACCGACGACATCCGTAAACAAAAGAGCATGATATCAACTGGGTAGATATTTACAGGTGTTGAAAGCGTTCCCCATGATAGCACGGTTCTGCTAATCCAACTTATAAGTGCAAGCATATACAACATAGATGACACAATGGTTCAAGTTTATTAGGGGCAAGAAAAATAAAGTGTGTCATCAAGTTTGTGAGAGCTTTAATCACTAGTTTTCACATAACAAAGTAACTTTTTAATTGGAAGGTAGGTAAAACAAGAATTTACTTGAAATGGTGTAACACACCATGCATAGGAATTTATAGTGGACACTTTGGAATAACTTGGTTTCTTGGGAGTTGGATGCATGAGTAGAGATTACTCAATACAAGTGGAGGCTAGCAAAAGACTGGGAGCGACCAACTAAGAGAGCAATAATGGCCATAATCATGCAGAGCGACAAAACATTACTAATCAAAGCATAAAGTGGTACCACAAGTCAAAAACTAAATGACCATAGAGGCTAAGTTGACTGGTTCATAGTCATAACATGGTGTGAGCATGTGCCAAGTCAACCCAAACAAAACATCAAAGGTGAATACCACAATACTATGCTTTTGTATGCTAAAACAACAGATGATTCTATCAAGGCACAATAAGCAATCCTAATTATTTCGAACAAGTCATGCTACATCAATAATCACTAAGCATAAGGTAAAAACAACATCGAGCATGACATGATAAAGTCTAAGTCACAGTCAAAGAAAGCACCTTCTTGTACTACTAAAGCAAGAACTTCCTACTCCTTTCCAACACCAATCAACTTATTTGAAACAACATAGCGAAAGAGGGGGTCCAACTACTTTATTCAATCAAACAAAAACAAAATAAAACTAAGACACTCCAAGGACAACACAATAATGCATGAAACAATAAAAACGAAGTGTCTAGAAAGACCTGAGATTTTTATTGATGAAGAAGGGTATGCCTTGGGCATCCCCAAGCTTTGACGCTTGTACATCTTTAATATTTCTTGGGGTGACACGGGGTGGCATCCCCAAGCTTGAGCTTTTGTCCATTCTTCATCTCATTACATCATTCTTCCCTTACACCTGAAAATTTTCCTTCATACAAAACTTCACATAATCTTCATTAACAACATTAGTGCATTCAAAAGATAATAGACCTTTGGGTTTAGTTTCAAAACAGCAGAACTTTCATTAAAGACACAAGATACTTCAGAAATTCCCTTAGAAATCTCAATTTACCAAAGAGAACCTAAAAAGGAATCAATAAAGAGGCAAATGCAAATAATGACAGAAATTTGTCAAAACAGACCAGCAGGTGAAAACCTATTTTTTCGAAGACCTTATGTTTCTCAAATAAAAAAGTATTGAACTAATGAAAGTTAGATAACAACATGGGGGATTTATTCCGAAAATTACAGCTCAAACCGACTTGCAGATATTTTTCAAGAATTTTTACAGTGGAGCACGAAAATCTGTTTCGGGACAGCACTTACCCAAATCTTACTTCCCTCTTATTAGAGGTTATTCTTGGCACAAAATTCAAAAAAAAAGGATAAGGAGAGGTTATTACGGAATTAATAACTTCCAAGACTCAAGAAAACTATTGGGTTATCTCCCAAGAAGTACTTTTCTTTAACGCATTTAAGTTAGGCACAAGAAGCAAGAATCAAGTATTTTCAAATGAGGAAGCATTAACATCAAAGTTTTCTTTAAAAGGAGGAGCAAAAGGTAAATTCTCTCCTCATAGGGAAGTGTTCAATACCTTTCTTGAATGTAAATTGATATATGGTGCCTTCTTCCATATCAATGATGGCACCAACAGTTTTAAGAAAAGGTCTTCCCAAAGTAATAGGACAAGAAGCATTGCATTCAACATCCAAAACATAGAAATCAACAGGGACATAGGCATTTTTAACCACAATAAGAACATCATTAAAACTCACCATGAGTTTCTTTTTAGCATTATCATCAAGTGGGACATCCAAATAGCAACCTTCCAAAGGTGGCAAATCAAGCATTTCATAAATCTTTCTAGGCATAATAGAAACACTAGAACAAAGGTAACATGAAGCTTTGAGATCAAAGTCATTCACTTGCATATAAATGATGGGTTCCCAACTATCTTCTACTTTCCTAGGAATAGAAGCTTTGTGTTTCAACTTTTCTTCCTTAATTTTAATGAGAGCATATGTAATGTGTTTTGTGAAAGCTATATTCATATCACTAGCATTAGGACTTCTTGCAAGATTTTGTAAGAACATAATCACTTCAGAGATATTGCAACCATCAAGATCAAAATCAAACTTAGCATCACAGATAGTAGACTTATTGGGCTTAGTCATTGTTGTAGGAGGAATAGGGACTTCTTGTGGTTTGCTAGCATCCATACTGGTGGTGGTAATAGTACAAACATTATTTTTTCTAGCAATTTCAGCTTCTCTTTCCCACTTAGCATGTAATTTAGCTAATAGTCTAACATTTTTATCAATAGTAACTTGTATGGCATGAGTGGCAGTAAAGGTACTTTCCAAGGTTTTAGGTTTAGCAGCCATTTTATTAATCAAAGAGGACTGTGCTTCAGACAAGGATGAAATATTTTTCTCAGCTTTCAAAATTTTGGACTGTAAACTAGGAATTTCCCTCTTTAAATTCTCAAGTTGATGTCTAATATTTTTCAAGATAGCAGATTGTTCTTCCATAGTTTTATTGAATATTTTGTTATGCTCATATTGCATTTGCATGAAGTTTTTAGTGGATCTTTCAACTACTAGAATCCTATCTTCACTAGGCATTCCAGATCTACCATGATAAGTATTGCTATTATTAGGAGGATAAGGCCTATAGTTATTATTACCATAAGCATTGTTGCCAAAATTATTATTTCTAATGAAGTTCACATCAACTTTCTCTTCTTGAGCAACCAAAGAGGCTAAAGGAACATTATTAGGATCAATATGAGCTTTTCCATTAACAAGCATAGCCATGATAACATCAATTTTATCACTCAAGGAGGAGCTTTCTTCACAAGAATTTACCTTCTTACCATGTGGAGCTCTCTTAGTGTGCCATTCAGAATAATTAACCATCATATTATCAAGAAGCTTTATTGCAGCACCCAAAGTAATGGTCATAAAGGTACCTCCAGCAGCTGAATCCAACAGATTTCTTGAAGAGAAGTTTAACCCTCCATAAAAAGTCTGGATAATCATCCAACCAGTCTGTCCATGAGTGGGACAATTCTTTACCAAAGATTTCATTCTTTCCCAAGATTGAGCAACATGTTTATTATCAAGTTGTTTAAATTTCATTATTTCACTTCTCATAGATATAATTTTAGCAGGAGGATAGTATTTTCCAATAAAAGCATCTTTGCACTTAATCCAAGAATCAATACTATTTCTAGGCAAGGATAACAACCATTCTTTCGCTTTTCCTCTCAAGGAGAAAAGAAACAATTTGAGCTTAATAATATCTCCATCCTTATATTTTTGCATCTCACAAAGTTCAACAAAGTTATTGAGGTGGGTAGCAGCATCATCAGAACTAGCACCAGAAAATTGCTCTTTCATCACAAGATTCAACAAAGCAGGCTTAATTTCATAAAAGGTAGCATCAAGAGTAGGTGGAGCAATATGTGTACTCAGAAAATCATTATTGTTTGTGCTAGTGAAGTCACACAACTTGGTGTTCTCAGCAGAGTTCTTTTTTTGCAAAAGTGGAGCAAGCCAACAACAACAACAAATAGAGTAGGAACTATTTTTTTGTGTGTTTTTATAAGAAAAAGCAAACTAAATGAAACTGTATTTTTTGATAAAAATAAGCAAGCAAAACAAAGCAAAAGAAACTAAGAAAAACAAAAACAAAGTAAATAGAAAGGTTGTGAAGGACTCCCCCTGTGAAGCCATCCTTAGCCTCCCCGGCAACGGCACCAGAAAACGTCTTGATGCGGCTCAAATCACCATAGAGCTTCGTTGGGAAATCCCAAGAGGAAGGTATGATGAGTACATCAATAAGTTTTCCCTCACTAAGAAACCAAGGTTATAGAACCAGTAAGAGGAAGGAAACGAGTCAAAGGTGTTGCTAACAACTTGGAAACCTGCACAACACAAACTCAAGACTTTGCCCCAATGAACAGTGAGGTTATCAATCTCACCAGTTTGCTGAAAACAAAGGATTAAACGTATGGTGTGGAAGGTGATGGTAGCTTGTAAAAAGTAGTGGAATATGTATCAATGGTAAAGATTGGACCGGGATCCACAGTTCACTAGAGGTGTTCTCCTTAAAATAAATACATAACATGCTGGGTAAACAAATTACAGCGGGGAAATTGACAGGATAGAGAAAGGCATAACAATGCAATACTAGACATTCATGATCCTATGAGATTTGATTGGGCATTACAACAATATACATAGACCGCCATCCAACTGCATCTATGACTAGTAATCCACCTTTAGGTTATCATCCGAACCCGCTCCAGTATTAAGTTGCAAGCAAGGGATAACTGCTTTAAGCAATGTGTGTAAAGTAAACAATACAATTGTTCCATGAACAAAATATTGTTGTTTTCTCCCTAGTAGAAATAGCACATCTACAACCTTAGATATTTCTGTCACTTCCCAAGATTCAGTAGAGGCATGAACCCACTATCGAGCAGAAATACTCCCTTTGGAGTCACTAGCATTTACTTGGCCAAGATAGCTACTAGAAACGGAGAGCATGCAAGATCTCAAACAAGACAGACATGATAGAATCAATAAGATAGAATCATTAATCAACCTGACATAGTAATCTCAATATCCATCGGATCCCCGCAAACACAACATGCATGCTTACAAATAGATGATCTTGATCATGAACGGAGCCCACAAGATCTAAACATGGTAGCACAAAGGAGGAGAAACAACCATCTAGCTACTGTATGCACCCATAGTCCAAGGTGGAACTACTCACGCATCATACTAGAGGCTGGCATGGTGATGAAGAAGGCCTCCGGGATGATATCTCCCCTCCGGCAGGGTGCCGGGAAGATCTTCAGATCCCCCGATCTAGGGACGATGTTGGCGACGGCTACAGACTGTTTTGTGGAGATCTGATCGGGTACCTAGGGTTTTGTGAAGGGTTTCGCGGCATAGTAAATCAAAATTTTCTACGGATGCGAACAGAGGGAAAGCCAAGATCTAATCTAGGAGATGCAAACAACGAGAGAGATTGGATTAGATCTTCATACCCTTGAAGATTCGCACAGCGGAACGTTCGTCGGAACGTGGGTGATGTAGTCGTACTCGCTTCTCCTCCTCGCGATCCGATCCGATCTAGCACCACAAGTGGCGGTGCCTCCGTGAGATGCACACGTGCAGCACCTCGACGTCTCCTCCTTCCTCGGACCAGCAAGTATGGTGGAGAGACAGATTGGATCTACAACACGACGGCGTGGTGTATATGGTGGAGAATTTCTGCAGCAGGGCTTCGCCTACAAGCAGTCGGGAGGGAGAGAGGAGGGCAGCAGGGCGGCTAGGGTTGGAAGGGAAGGTGTGAGGGGTTGGTGCGCCCCCACCCCTCTTTATATAGAGGGGGCGCAGCCCTAGCCCCTCCCCCAAGCCCAAACCGGCGGCCCCAAAGGATAAGGAGTGGGGGGCAAGGAAACCCCCCTTCTAGAAGCTCTATCTCGAGTTTAAACCTCTCTAGGCCGGATGGGCCCTATGGGGCCTTGTGCCCCTGGCCCAATGCGGCCAGGGCACTCCCTCATAGGCCCATTCCCCCTCCCGGAAGGTGTGGCCACGTTGGTCCCCTTCCGGAAGGTTCTAGAAGCTTCCGGTACAATACCGATTAACCCGGAACAATTCCGAACTCCAAAAACTGCACTGCCTTATATGAATCTTATTCTCCGGACCACTCCGGAACCTCTCGTGATGTCCCGGATCCCATCCGAGACTCCAAACAAAAACTCATAAACCAATTATCCAATCTATCCTAGCGTCGAGACACGTTAAGTGTGTGACCCTGCGGGTTCGAGAATATGCAGACATGATCTTCTATCAATAATCAACAGCGGGGTCTGGACACCCATATTGACTCCCACACATTCATCGATGATCATATCGGATGAACCACGATGCCAGGATTCAATCAATCCCATATATATATTCCCTTCGTCTCGCGATATTTTACTTGCCCGAGATTCGATCGTCGGTACCGTCATACCTAGTTGTAGAGGTCTCAACCTGATATGGTAGATTCCTCCTGTGTTTACAATGCTAGTCCCTGGATCAATAGCTAGCATCCATAGTTAAGATGTAATATCAAGATACAAAGGTCATAATATAAATTTTATAACCAGGAATAACATAGTTTTATTACATCATACATAGCTCATTTGGCCATTACATTACATTGCAGCGGAATAACTATAAGTATGGGTCCTTCATCTTCAAAGTGCCACAGGCAGATGTTGGTTGTAGACTTTGTAATCCTAATCAAACAATCTTCACTAAAATCAATCAAACCTGCAATATTACAAGTTACAGCCACACGGGTCAATACATTTGAATTGTATTGGCAAGATTCACTACTATGTATAATATGTGTGGATCCTATCAATACATGCATATTTGGCTAAGTAGAGTTTAAGGCTTATTTGCACAAAGCAATATTTTATCCTATCTTTTCAAAAATGGTTTTGGTCCTTTGTCAAATCTCTTTTCCAAGAATCCCTTGAACTCCTTGGTAGACACTCAAGTGTTCAAGTCCTTGTCAAAAATCTCTTGAGCTCCTTGGTAACCCCAAGTGCATCAAGTTTTATAATATCTCATGAGTTCCTTGGTAACCCCAAGTGTTCATGTTTTCATCAAAAATTTCTTGAGCACCTTGGTAACCCCAAGTGCATCAAGCTTAACAAAATCTCTTTGAATTCCTTGGTAGACACACAAGGGCATCAAGTTTTTATTTTAGAAGTTGGAATGTCGAGATCTCCCATAGTTCAAACTTTAGTTGCTCAGTATTGTCCATAACCGGGGACACGGCTAAGTACTTAGATTTTATTAACTTCTGCAGAAGGAGTACACTTTACCCACATGTCACAATCCCATCTTGTTGCCACCAGTGGCCTACTGGATTAGTGCTCACCAAGATGGAGTACTGGCAGATTGAGAATGTGACGAAGTCTTTCCAAAGGGTCCTCCCATACACCATTGCTAGCTTGCCTTCAGCACCCATGAAGCATTCCAGATCCCCATGTCCAGTTAACTGAAGACAGTGCATGGGTCTTCCCAATGTAGTTGACTAAGCCAGAGCCATAATAGCATGTGGTTGCACACGAAAGCCACAATTGGAGAAACATGTTCAATCTCTAAGTTTCCTAGGTGGTTTTCTTTTGGAGCACAACACAAAGTGAATCCCATAGACATGGTTCCTTTTGTTGCCACCTTCTCCAAAACTTAAAGTGTCCACCACCTAGGTGGTTCATTGAGTCCTTGTTTTATTATATAAAACACAAGTCCTTTTCTCATCCTTTGTAAAATCTCAACATGTGTCTCTTTTCAAAATATAGCATGGCTAAGCATGTATCAACTACAATATTTCACTAAGAAGTGTATAGGGAATCCTATTAGGATTTAGCATAGCATAAGTATAAAATTTGTTTTCATGCATGTTTTCAAAATCCACTAAGTATAATGAAAATAGTAGGACTTTAGATGATAGTGTCACTTGCCTTTTTGGTAGGGAATGGTGGTTCACTCCTTGATCTTGCTAGTCTCACACTTTACTATCTTCACTACAAGTCAATCAAGCAAACACAAAATCAACTAACATTCCAAACCAAAGTCAAACAAACAATTTCACACTCACAAAGCAAATGGAATCTAAGTCATGCATAAGTATGCAAAGGATGGTTCTATTGCAAGGTTGGTCTCCACTAGGTTTATAAACTTTGTAAGGTCCAAATTGGTCATATACCAAAATGGCAAAGTCATTAGTTAGAGGGTTTTGCCCAAAAACTATTTTAAAATCCATTCACATTTTATGTGGTGGAAAATGGTTTTATCAAATCAAAAAAAAATCTTTAAGTTTCTCACCAAAAGTTTCTAACTCTCAAGACTTGGTGTTTTAGGTCAGTAGCTTTGAATTATAATATTTTCCCAAAGTTTTTATTCCAAAATCCTTTTTCATAATAAAACCATTATCTTTACTTAGCTAGAATTAGACTAATTCAATTAATCCATTCTAAATTTTTCCAATTTCATTTCCAAAACCCTGGGTTGGTTCCTAGGGTCAGTAAGGTCACTACAAACCATTTTGCAGAAGATTTAATCCTAAAATCAATTTTAAACAATTTTTCTACTCTAAACAAGCTCACAAAAGAATCTACAAAAACAAGCAAACTAACAGATACTATTGGCTAAACCAAGGGCATGGTTGGCTAGGTCTTGCTCTCCTGAATCCAACGACATAAAATTTGTAATTTTTGGACGTGTGGATCCAAAGTTACAAGGGTTTGAAAATCCTATCTAAATCAGATTTCAAATCTGTTTTTAAACCAAAACATGGCCACGCGTCGCTTTCTAACTAGGCGATACCGGTTCGGCCGGATCACGCGCGGTAGCCCTTGGATCTAATTAGATCGCACGGCACGGGGCGCGTACCTCTTCACGGCTTAAATGACTTATCGTAGGCATTGGATTAAGATCCTACAGATGCTATTGTTCGGTCACAGATGGGCGGCGCCGCGCGGTGGTGGACGGTGGCGACGACCAGACAAAGTGCTCGCGGTGGTTCTAGGAAGCGAGAGAGGAAGAGAGTAGGCTTTCTGAGGTCGCGAGGACGGGGTGATGCTCGTCGTGTGCTCGTCGTGGCAAGGGGTGCTCAGGTACAGCTGCGATTGCTCGCCGGAGTAGAGAGCAACGTTGGACGGCTCTGCCTGTGGTCGAAGGCGACATTGCAGATCACGCGGGGGCAAACAAAAGCACGGTTAGATGCGTATGGTCGAGGGGATGACGTGTGTGTGACTGAGGGGGAGAGGGGCGGTCTGGTCTTACCGGAGGAACTCGACGGAGAGGTTGCAGACGGCGGCGTCGTCCAAAGCTTGTCGTAGCCGACGCTCTGGGGCGCCCGCGGTTGAGAGGAGGGTGCTGGGAGATGCGTCTGGGAGTGGGGAAGCTGCTAGGGTGCTCGGGAAGGTAGGAGGTGGCGTGCACTGGCCTGAATTTGCCGGAGACGGTGGTCGGAACAGAGGAGCTCGAGGAGGAATTGGGGCGGCCTGGTGGCGTGATTGAGGGAGGAGTCAGAGGGGAAATGAAGAAGGGACGCTGGCGTTTTATCGAGCATGGTCAAGGCGAGGTAAAGGCGCGGCATTATGGCGTATTGAATCCGCGGAATCACAGCAGGAAACGGCGACGAGGGGGAAGAAGGGGTCGCGCGGGTGTGGACGATGAACAGGGGGAAGTGGGGTCTACCTGGCAGTGAGAAAAGAAATGAGGGGAGGGTCCACTGGTCATACTCAGTGCGGGTCAGAAACGAGGTGTGAATCGTTTTCTGTTCGGGGTGAGATACTGGGCTAGTTCCTGGGCCTGTTGGGCTGCTGGGTTGGGTCAAGTCCGACTCCATTTTTTCTTCCTGTAGTCTTTTTCTATTTCTATTTTTGATTTCTGTTTTGAAATTTTTATCAAACAAACATGGTTCAAATCAATTCAAACAACACACAAACTTTGTAATATTGAAATTAGCTCTGTTCAGAAACATGAACCAAAATCCAAATTCAAATTAATAGTTTTAATAATAGGGTCCATTATTAATTAAATAAATAGATGTATCAATTATTAAATCCATAGGCTTTGATTTAATTCAAAGCTCCACTTGAGAACTAAATAATTTTAAACCATTCAGTAGGTTGTATTTGAAAATAAGGAATATCTGGAAAGCTTGTTTTAAAATAAAATAACATTTTTTTTATATAGGGTCCATTAATAATTAAATAAAATTGGACCTTGGTTATTAAAACAACTAGTACTCTATTTTATTTAAAACATTTATTTTGAAGTCTAAAATAAAACTAAAACATTTTAGTAGGATTTATTTGAGAATATAAAATACTTGGAAAACTTATTTTAAATGATTAACTAAGTTTTGATGTTTTGTAAATAGCAAATACCTTTATAAAATAAACTTGGATATTAAATCCTTATTAATTTATTTAATAAACCTTTGCTGTTTTTTTATTCAAGACAAAATGTTTTAATTCCAAAGTTTGGCCAAGGTTTTAATTTGGCTTTATAAAATAATCTCTATTTATGAACCCATCTTTTCTTTTGAAAACCAAGTCTTTTATAAAAAGGTTCCAAAATATTTTATTTTCTTTTATCAAATGTTTTATCCTTATAAATCCCTTTAGGATTTATTTGTTTCAAATTGGTTTGAAGTTCCAATTGAATTCAAAAAGTTTCTTCTGGCCGTGATAATCATCAAAGTTTTATTTTATTCATTTATTTTTCACATTACAAGATTTGGAAAATCTTGGGATGTGACACTAGTTCAATCTCGTTCACAGCAAGTACTTTACTCGTTCTGTAATCCAATATCACTTTGTGATTAACTCCTTAACCACATGCTTGCAAGAGGTGTTGATATAGATTACCGAGTGGGCCTGAAGTATATCTCTCCGACTTGGGAGGGACAAATCCCATCTCGATACATACAACCCAACAGATACTTTCCGATCACCTGAGAGACACCTTTATGATCACCCTCTCATAGGATGATGTTTGATGACCTCAAAGCTTTCTTCCGATACCAGGGAGTTGTATTACCTCATGGTCTAAGGAATACAATATTTGACATAAGAAAAGCTTCGCAAAGACGAACACGATGACACGATCTAATTGCTTCGCGTAGTTTGGGTCTGTCCACCATATCATTCTCCCAATGATATGATCTCATTATTAATTGACAACTCATGTCCATGGTTAGGAAACCTTAACCATCATTAATCAATGAGCTAGTCCATAGAGGCGTACTAGGGACACGGTGTTGTTCACAAACCACACAAGTATTAAAGTTTCCGCTTAATACAATTCTAGCATGGAATATAAACATTATCATGAACAAGAATTATAATAATAACATCTTTATTATTGCCTCTAGGGCATAATTCCAACAGTCTCCCACTTGCACTAGAGTCAATAATCTAGTTTACATCTGGCAACAATCTCACACCCATGGCACTGAGGTGCTGATCATGTTTTACACGTGGAAGAGGTTTAGTCAATGGATCTGCAATATTCAGATCTGTATGTACTTTGCTAATCTTCAGATCTCCATCTGATATATAATCTCGGATTATATGAAACTTGTGGTTGATATGCTTGGTCTTTGGATGATATCTTGGTTCCTTAGCGAGTGCTATGGCGCCAGTGTTGTCACACAATATCTCCAGTGGGTCCAATGCACTTGGAACCACGCCAAGCTCAGTGATGAAGTTTCTGATCCAAAATCCTTCACTTGACGCTTCTGCAGCCGCCATGTATTCCGCTTCTACTGTAGATCCCGCGATCACGCTTTGCTTGCAACTTCTCCAGCTCACAGCTCCTCCATTCAAAATATACACGTATCCTGTCTGAGATTTAGAATCATCCTTGTCGGTGTCGAAACTAGCGTCGACGTAACATTTTACGACGAGCTGTTCATCACCCCCATAGACTAAGAACATTTCTTTAGTCCTATTTAGGTACTTTAGGTGTTCTTCACGGCTGTACAGTGTTCCACTCCTGGATCACTCTGATATCTGCTCGTCAAACTAAGAGCATTGGACACATCCGGTCTAGTACACAGCATGGCATACATGATCGAACCTATGGCCGAGGCATAAGGCACTTTGCTCATAGCTTTCCTATCATTTACCGTAGCTAGACACTGAGCCTTGCTCAATATCTTACCTGACAACATAGGCACTGAACCTTTCTTTGCCTTATCCATTCTGAACCTTTTCAGAACTTTGTCTAGGTATGTACTCTGGCTTAAAGCTATCAGGCGTCTTTGTCTATCTCTATAGATTTTTATGCCCAATATATAAGCAGCTTCACCTAGGTCTTTCATTGAAAAACACTTGTTCAAATAACTCTTCACATCGTTAATCATGTTGATGTCATTTCCGATAATCAATATGTCATCCACATATAGTACCAGAAACGTCACCGAGCTCCCACTCATTTTCTTGTAGATGCAAGCTTCGTAGCAATTTGGAACAAATCCAAAGCTCTTGATCACTTGATCAAAACGAAGGTTCCAACTCCGAGATGCTTACTTCAATCCATAAATGGAACGCTGAAGTTTGCATACTTTATCAGCATCCTTAGGATCGACAAAACCTTCGGGTTGCATCATATACAACTCTTCATCAATGTTTCCATTCAGGAACGCAGTCTTGACATCCATCTGCCATATTTCATAATCATGAAACGCAGCAATTGCTAATAAAATCCGAATGGACTTAAACATCTCTATGGGAGAGAAAGTCTCATCGTAGTCAACACCTTGAACTTGTCGAAAACCTTTCGCGACAAGCCGTGCTTTATAGACGGTAACATTACCATCCGCGTCCGTTTTCTTCTTGAAGATCCATTTGCACTCAACGGCCTTTCGGTCGCTAGGAGGGTCCACCAAAGTCCATACTTGGTTTTCGCTCATGGATCCCAATTCGGATTTCATGGCTTCTAGCCATTTCTCAGAGTCTGGGGTCATCATCGCTTCCTCATAGTTCGTACGTTCACTGTCTTCTACTAACAAGACAGTCAAGACAGGGTTGCCGTACCACTCAGGAGGGGCACGCGACCTTGTCGACCTGCGACGTTCAGTAGCAGCATCGTCCGAAGCTTCATGATCCTTGTCATTTGCTTCCTCTATTGTTGGTGCAGGCGGCACTGGAACAATTTCAGGTGCTGCGCTACTCTCCAATTCAAGAGAAGGTTAAATAACCTCGTCTAGCTCTACTTTCCTCCCACTCACTTCTTTCGAGAGAAACTCCTTCTCAAGAAAGGAACCGTTCTTTGCGACAAACACTTTGCCTTCGGTTCTGTGATAGAAGGTATACCCAATAGTTTCCTTAGGGTATCCTATGAAGACGCATTTATCCGCTTTGGGTTCGAGCTTGTCCGGCATCAACTTCTTGACGTAAGCTTCGCATCCCCAAACTTTAAGAAACGACAACTTAGGTTTAGCACCAAACCATAGTTCATACGGTGTCATCTCAACGGATTTAGATGGAGCCCTATTTAAAGTGAATGCAGCGGTTTCTAATGCATAACCCCAAAATGATAACGGCAAATCAGTAAGAGACATCATTGATCGGACCATATCTAATAGGGTTCGATTCTGGCGTTCAGACACACCATTGCGCTGTGGTGTTCCGGGTGGCGTGAGTTGCGAAACGATTCCGCTTGCTTTAAGATGCGTGAGAAAATCATAACTCAAATATTCACCTCCACGATCGGATCGTAGAAACTTAATCTTTCTGTTACGATGGTTCTCCACTTCATTCTGAAATTCTTTGAACTTTTCAAACGTTTCAGATTTATGTTTCATTAAATAGATATACCCATATCTACTCAAGTCATCGGTAAAAGTGAGAAAATAGCGATATCCACCGCGCGTCGAAACACTCATCGGTCCGCATACATCGGTATGTATGATTTCCAACAAGTCCGTTGCTCGTTCCATCATACCGGAGAACGGGGTTTTGATCATCTTGCCCATGAGGCATGGTTCGCATGTGTCAAATTATTCAAAATCAAGAGACTCCAAAAGTCTATCAGAATGGAGTTTCTTCATGCGCTTTACACCAATATGACCTAGACGACAGTGCCACAAATAAGTAGTATTATCACTATCTACTTTGCATCTCTTAGCCTCAATGTTATGGATGTGTGTTTCATCCCTTTCGAGATTTAGAAGAAATAAACCATTCACAATAGGTGCATGACCATAAAAGATGTTACTCATATAAATAGAACAACCATTATTCTCCGATTTAAATGAATAACCGTCTTGCAATAAACAAGATCCAGAAATAATGTTCATGCTCAACGCAGGCACATAATAACATTTATTAAGGTTTAAAACTAATCCCGAAGGTAAAACTAAGGAGAGCGTGCCGACGGCCATCACATCAACTCTTGATCCGTTGCCAACGCGCATCGTCACCTCATCCCTTGCAATCCGCCGTCTATTCCGTAGCTCCTGTTTCGAGTTACAAATATTAGCAACTGAACCGGTATCAAATACCCAGGCACTACAACGAGGGCTAGTAAGGAAAACATCAATAACATGTATATCAAATTATACCTTTGATGGTGCCAGCCTTCTTGTCCGCTAAGTACTTCGGACAGTTGCGCTTCCAGTGACCCTTGTCCTTGCAATAGAAGCACTCAGTGTCCGGCTTAGGACCAGACTTGAGCTTCTTCTCAGCAGGGGCAGTGTCTTGCCGCCGCCCTTCTTGAAGGGCTTCTTTGCTCCCTTACCTTTCTTAAAGGTGGGCTTGTTGACCATCAATACATGATTATCCTTTTTGATGTCCACTTCCGCGGCCTTCAGCTTTGCGAAGAGCTCGGTGATCGTATCAGTGGAACCAATCTGATTATGAGTCACTACAAAACTTTTGTAGCTGGGAGGGACTGATTGCAGAACCCTGTCAATCTTGAGCTCCTCTGGAATCGTGCATTCCAGTTGCTCAAGGCGTTGAGTGTAGCCCGTCATCTTAATGGCGTGCTCACTAACGGAACTCCCTTCCTCCATCTTGCAGTTAAAGAACTTCTCAGAGATCTCATATCTCTCAGAACGGGCCTGAGTCTGAAACATGGTTTTCAGCTCTTCAAGAATCTCAAAGGGCCCGGGATAGTCTTCAAAACGATTTTGAAGTTCCGGTTACATAGCAAACAACATGGCGCTCTTAATCACACCATAATCATCTTTGCGCGACTGATAGACAGTTTTCTCATCAGCCAACGCAGTTGCAAGAGGGGGGTCACCTAACGCTTTCCCAAGGACATAGTCCTTTTGACCGCCAGAGAGAATGATTCTTAGATTGCGGAACCAATTGGTGAAGTTAGACCCATTGTTTCTAAGTTTTTCCTTCTCAGCGAAAACGTTGAAGTTGAAGTTGGACTTAGCCATGTGATACAGTATTTGCAAGTACAAATTAGACTATGTTCATAATAACTAGTTCAACTTAATCAAATTACTAGATGAACTCCCACTAAATTCAACATCCCTCAAGTTGTTTAGTGAACACGATCCAAATTCACCACACCTAATCCGATCATCACGAGAAGAGATGTGGCTTCAATGGTGGACAACAAAGTGTCGATCATATCATTCATATGACTCATGCTTAACCTTTCGGTTCATGTGTTCCGAGGCCATGTCTGTACATGCTAGGCTCGTCAAGTTAGACCCAAGTATTTCCGCGTGTGCAAAACTGGCTTGCACCCGTTGTATGTGAGCGTAGAGTCTATAGCACCCGATCATCACGTGATGCTTGGACACGACGAACTTTCGCAACGGTGCATACTTGGGGAGAACACAATTTTTATCTTGATCTTTAAGTGAGGAATCATCTTAGAATGCTACCGTCGCGATCTAAGCATAATAAGATACATAAAAGGATAAACATCACATGCATATAACTTTAATGTGACATGGTATAGCCAATCTTCGCGCAATGATCTCCATCTTGTGCGTTCCGGCATGATCTCCATCACTCCACCATGATTGCCTCCACCACGAATAGCAATTACAACTATTGCTAACTACTTAGCGATAAAGTGAAACTATTACATGGCACATAAGAAGTTGACACACAGGTCATACACAATTATAAAGACAACCATATGGCTCCTGCCGGTTGTGTACTCATCGACATGTAAGTCGTGAAACATTACAAAACATGATCATCGCATACATTATACACATCACATCTTGGGCCATACCATATCACAGAAAACACTCCCTGCAAAAACAAGTTAGACGCCTCTACTTTGTTGTTGCATGTTTTACGTGGCTTATGGGAGTAGATGCTTAGAACGATTCTTACCTATGAAAAGCCACAACGGTGATATTATGGTTGCCAAACTCCGGTGTTAATCCCATGACAACTATAGTGAGAGAAACTGACATCCACCAGCCGCATGTGTGGAACAAGCCACACGTCAAGTGCGGAGCCGGTCTCGCGAACGACGTCGCGTAAGGTTGGCTTGGACCGCTTCAATCTCACTATCCCGCGTCATAAGAAGAACACAAACAAGAGGCTTGCAACAGAAAACATCAACGCCCGCAACAACCATGTTGCGTTCTACTCGTGAAATACATCTACGCATAGATCTAGCTCTGATACCACTGAAGGGTTTCGCGGCATAGTAAATCAAAATTTTCTACGGATGCGAATAGAGGGAAAGCCAAGATCTAATCTAGGAGATGCAAATAACGAGAGAGATTGGATTAGATCTTCATACCCTTGAAGATTCGCACAGCGGAACGTTCGTCGGAACGTGGGTGATGTAGTCGTACTCGCTTCTCCTCCTCGCGATCCGATCCGATCTAGCACCACAAGTGGCGGTGCCTCCGTGAGATGCACACGTGCAGCACCTCGACGTCTCCTCCTTACTCGGACCAGCAAGTATGGTGGAGAGACGGATTGGATCTACAACACGACGGCGTGGTGTATATGGTGGAGAATTTCTGCAGCAGGGCTTCGCCTACAAGCAGTCGGGAGGGAGAGAGGAGGGCAGCAGGGCGTCTAGGGTTGGAAGGGAAGGTGTGAGGGGTTGGTGCGCCCCCACCCCTCTTTATATAGAGGGGGGCGCAGCCCTAGCCCCTCCCCCAAGCCCAAACCGGCGGCCCCAAAGGATAAGGAGTGGGAGGCAAGGAAACCCCCCCTTCTAGAAGCTCTATCTCGAGTTTAAACCTCTCTAGGCCGGCTGGGCCCTATGGGGCCTTGTGCCCCTGGCCCAATGCGGCCAGGGCACTCCCTCATAGGCCCATGCCCCCTCCCGGAAGGTGTGGCCACGTTGGTCCCCTTCCGGAAGGTTCTAGAAGCTTCCGGTACAATACCGATTAACCCGGAACAATTCCGAACTCCAAAAACTGCACTGCCTTATATGAATCTTATTCTCCGGACCACTCCGGAACCTCTCGTGATGTCCCGGATCCCATCTGAGACTCCGAACAAAAACTCATAAACCAATTATCCAATCTATCCTAGCGTCGAGACACGTTAAGTGTGTGACCCTGCGGGTTCGAGAATATGCAGACATGATCTTCTATCAATAATCAACACCGGGGTCTGGACACCCATATTGACTCCCACACATTCATCGATGATCATATCGGATGAACCACGATGCCAGGATTCAATCAATCCCATATATATATTCCCTTCGTCTCGCGATATTTTACTTGCCCGAGATTCGATCGTCGGTACCGTCATACCTAGTTCAATCTCGTTCACAGCAAGTACTTTACTCGTTCCATAATCCAATATCACTTTGTGATTAACTCCTTAACCACATGCTTGCAAGCAGTGTTGATATAGATTATCGAGTGGGCCCGAAGTATATCTCTCCGACTTGGGAGGGACAAATCCCATCTCGATACATACAACCCAACAGATACTTTCCGATCACCTGAGAGACACCTTTATGATCACCCTCTCATAGGATGACGTTTGATGACCCCAAAGCTTTCTTCCGATACCAGGGAGTTGTATTACCTCATGGTCTAAGGAATACAATATTTGACATAAGAAAAGCTTCGCAAAGACGAACACGATGACACGATCTAATTGCTTCGCTTAGTTTGGGTCTGTCCACCATATCATTCTCCCAATGATATGATCTCATTATTAATTGACAACTCATGTCCATGGTTAGGAAACCTTAACCATCATTAATCAATGAGCTAGTCCATAGAGGCGTACTAGGGACATGGTGTTGTTCACAAACCACACAAGTATTAAAGTTTCCGCTTAATACAATTCTAGCATGGAATATAAACATTATCATGAACAAGAATTATAATAATAATATCTTTATTATTGCCTCTAGGGCATAATTCCAACATTTTGGTATCGGGGGCTTCTTATAGGAGAAGGGGGAGACCGAGGGGGTGCCCAAGGCGACCACACCCCTAGGCGCGGGCCAAGCCTAGCCGCGCGGCCAGGGGGTGTGGGACCCTCGTGGCCCTCCTCCATCTCGTCTTCTGGCTCCGTGTTCTCCTCGGTGAAGTATTGACTTTGGATTTTGTCCCGTCCAATTCCAAGAATATTTATTTTCTGGCTTTTCTGGAACCAAAAACAGCAGAAATCATGCAACTGGCACCGTGGCATCTGGTTAATAGGTTAGTCCCAAAAAACATATAAAAATACCTCAAAGTGTAGACAAAAGCAAAGAAAAGTGGATACTAAACAAGCATGGAATAACCAAAATTATAGATACGTTTACGACGTATCATGCCCCACCATACTGGCTGGATGAGCATAGCCCCCCACCGTACTTACGTCCCGTCGAACAGTGCAGAGTCATTGGCTTTGTAGCTAATGCACCACGAAAGTCTCTAGGATGGCCTTCGTCTTATGTCTTATTGATATGGTGGCGCAATAATGTTAACATCATCACGCTCTCCGAATTATGTGCTACTGATTCCGAGGTGACCGGCTGGACAGGGCCAGCCAACCCAGTCTAGAGTTGATAGGCTGAGAGGGCCAACCGGAGTGATCTGGAGGCGGCCGGTTGGGTGAGCCATCTAGTGTTGAGAATATGCCATAGAGGCTATCATGTATGATGTAATTTGTAGTGTATTCATAAAGTTATTAAGTTGTCCTTGAGGGAACATCTGATGTATATCATTTAATATGTGATTAAGTTGTGGAACTATATATTCATGTTGTTCATATTAAATATCCTTAGTCATTGAGGTTGTGCATGACACACAACTTAGACTAATGTGAAAGTTAGTTGATGACTCGGTTCCACTTTTCATGGGCATGGTGATGCCATTCTGACTTACACGGATTCGGCTAAAGAGTTTAGAGACTCGGATTGACCCATATTAAGATATAAGAAACAACTCGGTATGTCTCAATCAATGTAATCCTTAGACATGAGGTTATTGCATAATCCGATTTGTGGATCACCGACTTCGGTTCTATCAAACGTTGTTCCGTCACAAGGAAGTTATAAAGGCAGAGTTCGGGTCAACTAAGAATCAAAGGTACATGATGTGGATAGCCAAGATGATATTTTCCCGCTCCAACTGGAGAGATATTTTCTGGGCCCTCTCGTGTGATATGATTCGAAAAGCATGGCCATGCACGACTCGGTTAAGTGTTAACCGATGCGATCGACTAAGAGTTAGTCGGATGAATCACAAATCATGGATCAAGAAGAGAGTCAGACTATTTAAGGGATGACGTTTATTCACCTATAGTTCAATGATGGCCTGCAAGTGCACATGTTCATCAGAAAATGTTTTCGCGGAAGTATTAATTCTAGTTTTTATATCGATCCCAACAAGGAGCTTCAGCAAGTTCTTTTAGGCGGTGTTTCTGTTGCCCTCAAGGTGTCACATGTATTGAGTGAATTGACTAAAATTGTTTATGGTGGGGGGATGCAAGTAAAAGATAGAGGAAACTTGCGTTGGAAATACATAAGGAGTAAATTGCATGAAAGTAAAGACGGGAAAGATGTTTGGAGCTCCTACATATGAGAAATTAGGCGCGGAGAGAAACGGTTCATGGTGATAGTGAAAGTGCCAAGTGAATAAAGTGGAATAAGTAATTGTGATATTTATTATTTATAAGTGAGTAGACAAGCAATCCATATACCGACTAGGAGTCCTCATGTACAATTCTTTCTAGTCCCAATGATCCATCTGTCTGTTACCACGGCAATGGTCAGCACATCAATTAAGGTCTTGCAACCAGATCAATGCTTTAATCTTGATGGTTCCTTGTTGTGCTCGAGTAATGCTAGCTCCTCATTGATATCGGCCGTGTCACTCGGGGGGTTACCGATTCGCTAGTATATAAGTTCATACCTATGATATCTTTGGATCATGTTACCTAGGCCCTTAAATTAGATAACAGGCATTAGGAAAACATAGCTAATCATTCTCACAAATTAATAATCACTACAACAATCACAAATGGATGGATATAAAGGAGGCACGATACATCTCACCAATTCCCTACATCTCCCACGCCTATGGGGATTTACTCAGAAGTGAGAGGGAGACAAATCACAGAAATAATTGTATTGCAAATAGAAATCATCTCAAAGTTATCATAGCAAACCACAATAGTACTTAAGATCAAATCCAATACAAACCAAAGGTAGATCAAAGTATCAAACCCTAATCTTACAATTGCCAATACCCCTCTCTCTCTAAGATGTGATGGGGATGATAATGGAGTGTGTGTGGTTAAAGAGGTGGAGATCGTCGAGGAATGAGGGTATGTACTTCTCCTCTTCCAGATCTGATCTCTTCTCTCTAGATGAGTTTTACAGCGTCTGTGTTATCTTTTTCGTCGTCTCCCCTTTACAAAAGTTGCTTCTATTGATATAGCGGAGCCGATGGCATGCAATACGGGCGGGCGATATGGGCGCGTCCCGACCGTACCACATGTAATTACACGCACTGTGCGCCTCAAATGAAAGTGGCTCCAATTGGGGATTTGCTTCTTTTGGTGTAACTAGCTCATAAATGTTATTAGATCTTCAATAAATGTTTATTACCTGAAAACCATCACAAGAAACCAAGGATTCACTAATTGCGACATTAACATTAGTGTAAAGGGGTAATCTTCAGTGGAATCCGACAATAAACAAGAGGAAATCAGTAGTAAAAAGTGATGAAATTTGGAGCTATCATTCGACAAGGTATATCGTGAGGCAAAAGGGACTTGGACGTAAGTAGCATTGGAAAGGCATGTCGTCATGACTTTTTGGTACTTGGGAGTCGACACGTTTTTCTAGGAGCCACTACCAATTGGATGTTTGCGAGTCAGACTCCAATCATGTCTAAGTTGCCATGAGCCTGCGGGGTCACACATTTAAGAGTGGGAGCAAGTTTGGGTTGGACCCGAACTATAAATCTGCCTGTGTTGGACCCGAACCGGATAAGGACTGAGTTAGTAAATTAGACTCACAGTGGCTAATATTGGCTTTAGTGAACAAGCCAGAAGTAAGTAAATCCCACTTTCAGTCCCTATATATATTGGGGAACAGACGGCTAGATAGGCACGGTTAGGTCATTCCATGCATTGGAAATCCTAGCTCCACTGCAGTCATACCGTTGTACAGGACCTAACAGTCCACCGCCGGCGCTCCTCCTCATACGTGTGGATACTAGCAGAGGTGCTATGCGATCAGCACTTCGTCGATCGTGGATTGGATCGGATCGTGAGGACCGCACTACATTCAACTAACGCGCTTCAATAGTAATGCATAACTTCACGTCTAGTGGTAATCCTCGTGGCCTTCTACCTCAGCTAGATCTTGGGTTCACCTCATAGGGAATTTTTTTATTTACCTCTACATGGCCCAACATCTGATTGGTCCTGATGCTTGATGTATCTGGCTAACTCCATCCGGCTAGGGCCTGAGCAGGATAGCCGTATCCTGGTTCCTCCAGGGATTAAGCCGGCTAAGCATACCCGGCGGTAATCCCCCGATATATCCCCTGAGCGTGTGGAGACTTGGACGTTTTGGAGAATTTTTTATGAGCTTCTGAAATGACGATGTAGATTGCCGGCTGGAAATGTCGATGTAGATTGCTAGTTGGAGCATTCCGGAGCAAAGTCGATGAACACCCACTGAGGGCACACTGGCAAGGATGGTCGGCTGGAGCAGCCGGAAGACGTGTGGAGATGAACTGTCTCGCCGCTGAGCTCAGCACTAACGATATCCGCATCTAACTGGTTGCATGCACATCCCATCATGTCAGTTTTTGGTAACCTAAGATTAGATTCTTCAGTAGTACAAAGCAAGACTATGGACACGAGTCAAAAACCCTTCTCCATGGAAAAGGCTTTGTTGGTTGGGACAGGTCGTTGATGTGAAGACCTCTGTGTGCACAAAAGCTATAATCGTCACCAATATCTCGAAACTGGTGAGCTAAATGAGTATCTCGTGACTCGGCTCGGCTCAAACTCAGAGTCTAACAAGTCGAGTTAAGTTTTAGATTAGAGCTTGTCTGTTCACCCAAGCTACACGAGCTACTCGCAAGCTACTCTTTTACCTCGTTAAACTTGTTCAAATTCAAAGTTTGAAAATTTATCTAGATGAGAGCCAAACTTCTAGTGTTTTCATTTATCTTGTCTTTGTAGAGAACTATGGAAGTATTATTATTGTTCTAGTTTCGAATTAGAAGGATAATTACTAGTTTTTATTATATGTGTTCCTCTTTGCAATTTATAACGAGCTAAATGAGCTACTCACGAGTTTACCGAGTTAAGCCAAGTTTCAAATTTAAGATCATTTTGTTAATGAGCTTTAGCAAGATGAGACAAGCTGGCTCGACTCAGCTGGAATTTCAGCCTAGTCACCAATGGAGAGCACTTTTGGCAACGATGTTTAGCATTGCTCTCTATTTTTTTCTCTGCCTAAAATATATAATTTCTATGGCATTAAAATTTCACACAACACAAACACTAAAACAATAACAAATCTTATTCATTCATATCACAAACAATTGTCATCATTACATTTTCAGCATAATATGACCAAGTACGGATAGTCATATGGATAATAGCAATAACTCACTTCATTTGGTAACTTCACTCCTCCAGGAAATCCATTAGCTTGGTGCCGTGGATAGGTGGAAGAACTTGAGACTGCCATGGAGGTAGTCATCGTGGGTCAAATTTTCGCTAACACACTGGCCGGCTAGGGGATTATACATCGCGGTTGAGGAAGGAGTGAGGCAAATAGATGTGTGTATGTAGTCGGCTTTGATACCATGTGATCGCTAGAGGTTGTTTTGGGAATGATGCCTCTACCTCGGTTCGGTTGCAATGTTGCATGTCAATGTAGTTAAAACCTCGGCTGGATTACAGGGAGCATTATGACGAGAAGAGAGAATAGAGGATATCGATCTGATCTTCATAATCAAATCAGTTCGTGTTACAATTCTGGCGCACCAGCTCAATTACCCCTATATTTACCATGTAAGTAACACTGTTAACGTGACATATCTCAAAAATTGTGAACTTTGGATGTAGTTGGCTAAGGTCTCGTTAGGGATCGTTTGTTTCCTTCATATCTTTCAGGTGGTGTCTATTCTGTTCGTCAGGCAGATTCTCCATGAAGATCAGGCACCCGCATTAACAAGCTAACTTGTTAGAAATAATGGGCCAATCCATTTAGTCCCATGTGTATTTCAGATTTTCCCTAAATCTCAAAGCCCAGATTTATGGCAGCCCATTTGTGTTTGAGACCATGTTTGTGACAGCTCACATGGGAGTGGAGTGAGAGCTAAAGTTTAGTCCCACATGGGAAGTTGAAGGGGAGTTGCACCACCTTATAAGGTGGAGTGTTGCACCACTTTGTAAATGAGTGGCAATAAGAGAGATACACGCGCGCGCTCCTCCTCCGACGATGCCGCTCGCACTCCCGCTCATCTCGACGCGACGCGACGGGACGCGGGTTGCGGTAATCTCGCCGAGCCGAGCTTTATTTTACTACTCAGGAAAACTGTGAGGTTTTGACAGATGTGTCAAACAATTAGCTTATTCGGATCGCTTTCGGATCATGGGCTATTGTAGCCGACCCGAATGTGCGCAACATGGACTCGGCCCACGTTCGCCTCTGTTAGGGTTTTTTAATCCGCTCTATATAAAGTCTCGCTTGGCTACCGCCACTAGACACCAAAAACCAATCTAGGATTTTGCCACCCTCTCTGCTTGCGCCGCCACCGTAGTCTACTCCATCCCGCTTGCCGGCGTGCACCGACGGTCGGGAGAGCAGGTCTCCAGAACCACTCGCCTTTGCAATCCTATACGGGAGAGGGCGAATAAGGTTTTTGGGAAGTGCTCTGCACGACTGCTCAAGTTCGTCATCACGATGCGTCTTCCCGGTCGTCAAGCTGGACCTCGTGCACGTCGTCTTCAATGCCGACTTCTTCGACAGACTGCACCAAACGTTGCACCAACAGTGACTTCATCGGCAACCGACCAATGCGTATACCGTCATTAGATCTGTTGCTTTACTATGGTTGTTAGTGCATTTACACTGCTACTGTTCATGTTGATCAATACATCTAGTAGGTTAGAGGTTCACGTGATTGTAGCTGTTGCTGTCATGATTTATATTCTGGAATTAATCATGGAAATTATGCCTAATATTCCAACAATCCAAAAACCTTATTGTAGGCAATTTCCTGAATTAACAATGGCTGGTTTTACCGATGCACTGAGGCCGGATAAGTTTACCGGGGTGCACTTTAAGAGGTGGCAGTACAAGGCTGTGCTTTGGCTGACCACGATGAAAGTGTTCCATATCAGTAAATGCAAACCTGAAGGAACTATATCTGACGAGGATCAGAAGAAGTTCGAGGATGCCAATACTGTCTTTGTGGGATGTATTCTGAGCATTCTTGCTGACCGTCTGTGTGATGTGTTTATGCACATAAAAGACGGGAAGGAGCTATAGGATGCACTGGATGCAAAGTTTGGTGCTGTAGATGCTGGCAGTGAACTGTATATCATGGAGAGCTTTCATGATTTTAATATGACAAAGGACCTTCCCGTGGTTCAACAAGCTCATGAGATACAGTGCATTGCCAAAGATCTCGAACTCCTTAAGTGTACCTTACCCGACAAGTTTGTGGCGTGTTGCATTATTGCTAAGTTGCCCCCTTTATGGAGGAACTTTGCGACAACTCTCAAACACAAGAGACGGGAGATATCAGTTGAAAATCTTATAGCGTCCCTTGATGTTGAGGAGAAGGCTCGGGTTAAGGACACTACTAAGAAAGGAGAGGGTCATGCTACTTCTAACTTTGTGTAGAAAGGCAAATCCGTAGGCAAGAACAAAGGGAACTTCAAACCCTCCTTTAACAAGCCTGTAAAGACTACAACCTTCAATAATAAGAAGACGAACAAGGACAAGAGTGATCTGTCTTATTACACTTGTGGAGAGCCCGACCACTTTTCCAAGGACTATCCAGAACGCGCCGACCGCAAAGGGAAAAAGGCCAAGACTGTCAACGTCGTGACCGCTAGCAATACTGATGGGTATGGTAATTTATTTACTGTTCTTTCAGTATTTCAATCACCGTGTTGGTGGCTTGATACAGGTGCTAATGTTCATGTGTGTGCTGACATCTCTATGTTCACTTCTTATCAGGTCGCTCGAGATTCATCTATCCTAATGGGGAATGTATCACATGCTTCTGTTCGTGGTGTTGGAATGGTGGATCTGAAGTTTACTTCCGGAAAGATCGTGCAGTTGAGGAACGTGCAACATGTCCCTACAATGAACAAGAATCTCGTTAGTGGCTCCCTTCTATGCAGAGATGGCTTTAAGGTTGTTTTAGAGTCTAATAAAGTCGTTGTTTCGAAACATGGACAATTTATTGGTAAAGTTTATGAGTTCGGAGGCTTGTTCCGATTTTCACTTTCAGAGTTTTGTAATAAATCCGTGAATCATATTTGTGGTGGTCTTAATGATGATACCAGTGTTTGGCATTCTCGTTTATGTGACATTAATTTTGGTTTGATGTCTCGGATGTCCAGTATGAGTTTAATTCCAAATTTCACTATTGTCAAAGGTTCTAAGTGCCATAGTTGTGTGCAATCAAAGCAACCTTGAAAGCCTCACAAGGCTGTCGAGGAAAGAAACTTGGCACCTCTAGAACTCATACATTCTGATCTATGCGAGATGCATGGTGTGTTAACAAAAGGTGAAAAGAGATATTTCATGACATTGATAGATGATGCTACTAAATTCTGATATGTTTACTTGTTGCAAACTAAAGATGAGGCTTTAGACTACTTTAAAATTTATAAGGCCGAAGTTGCAAATCAACTAGAGAGAAAGATCAAGCGTCTTAGGTCGGATCGTGGTGGTGAGTATTTTCCTATTTGACGAATTCCTTGAGGAACACGGAATTATTCATGAGAGGACGCCTCCCTACTCACCCCAATCAAACGGGGTTGCCGAGAGGAAAAACCGCACGCTGACTGACTTGGTGAATTCCATGTTAGCCACTGCTGGTTTATCAAAGCCATGGTGGGGGGAGGCTTTGTTGACTTCATGTCATGTCCTGAATAGAGTTCCTAACAAGAATAAAGAAAAGACCCCTTATGAGGAGTGGGTTGGGAGAAAACCAACATTTTCGTATCTGCGCACTTGGGGGTGTTTGGCGAAGGTCAACATACCGATCCCCAAGAAACGCAAGCTCGGACCCAAGACAGTGGATTGTATCTTTCTAGGATATGCTCCACGGAGTGTAGGCTATAGATTTCTGGTGGTTAAATTTGAGGTACCTGATATGCATGTTGATACTATAATGGAATCTCGTGATGCAACATTCTTTGAGAATATTTTTCCTATGAAAGATATGCATAGCATTGGTAGGATTTCTTCTGAAATACTTCCTAAATCTAGTGCATGTATTGAGAATTCTGAACAACCACATGAGGAATTCCTTGAGAAGGATGACGATGAACCTCTCACGAGTAGTAAGAGACAGAGGGTTGCAAAATCCTTTGGTAATGAATTCATCATGTACCTTGTGGATGATACTCCCAGATCCATTACTGACGAATATGCATCTCCTGATCCAGATGATTGGAAAGAAGCTGTCCAAAATGAGATGGACTCGATTCTTTCTAATGGAACTTGGGAATTATCAGAACGACCCTGATGATACACAAGTATAGGGGATCACAACAGTCTTCGTGGGTAGTATTGCCGAATTTATTGATTCGACACAAGGGAAGCCAAAGAATACTTGCAAGCCTTAACAACTAAGTTGTCAGTTCAGCTGCATCTGGAAATAGTTCTTGCTCACAGAAGTTTATCAGTAGCAACAGTTTGGTAGTAGCAACAGCAACAGTGAAACATGAGCAATAGTAACAATAACAGTAAACAGTGGGATTCGAGTGCGGTAGGCATAGGGATGGATGGGCGTTGCATGGACGAGTCTAAACATGTAACTTCAAGATCTAGGGTATTGCAGATAAATAATAACAAGCATCCAAGTACTAAACAATCCTAGGCATGTGCTCCAAATATAGTCATATGTGCTTGCAATGAGAACTTGCACAACATCTTCTGTCTAGCCAGCCCGTGGCAGCGGAGCCTCTAGGGAACTACTGGCAATTAAGGTTCTCCTTTTAATAGAGCACCGGAGCAAAGCATTAACACTCCGTGAACACATGTGATCCACACACCACAACCATCCCCTCCGGTTATCCCAATTATTGTCACTTTGGGGCCTGTGGATCCGGACAATGATATCTGTACACAACTTGTAGAAAAGATCACAAACAATACTATCATAATGATTCAATAATAAGTTCAAATCTGAGATCATGGCACTCGGGCCCTAGTGACAAGCATTAAGCACAACAAGTTGCAACAAAGTCAAATAGCACTAATAGAGATACTAGGCACTATGCCCTAACAATCTTATTCGATTACATGATATAACTCATCCAATCCCTACCATCCCCAAGCCTACAATGGGGGATTACTCACTCATGGATGAGGGAAACATCGGTGGTTGATGGAGATGCGTTGGTGATGACGATGGCGATGATCCTCTCCAAATTCCCCGTCCCGGCACGGTGCCAGAACGGAGTTTCTGGATCCGAATCTTGGTTTCTGGTGGTGGCGGCGGAGCGGAACTCTTTCTGGAAAACTATCGACCCCCCTCGGTTTTTAGGTCGAAAGGCAACTTATAGGCGCAGAGGGAGGCCGAGGGGGTGCCTGGGGTGGCTGCACCCCCTAGGCGCGGGCAGGGCCCACCCGCGCCTGTCAGGGGTGTGGGCCCCCCAGACCCCTTCTCCGTCTCGTCTTCTGGCTCCGTGGATCTTCTGGTGAAATATAATTTTTGGCATATTTTGCGGGATTTTTCCTGATAGTTTATTTTCTGCACAAAAACAAGACACCAAGGTAATTCTGCTGAAAACAGCTTCAGTCCGTGTTAGTTGTATCCAAATCACACAAGTTTAGAGAAGAAACAATATCAAAGTGTTCGAGAAAGTAGATACGTTTTGGACGTATCAACTCCCCCAAGCTTAAATTATTGCTTGTCCTCAAGCAATTCAATTGAAAACTGAGTGCGATAAAAGAACTTTCACGAACACATTTGCTTCATATGATGTAAATATTCTCAGCACAGGAGTAGATGCTTAGACAATTCATAATAAAGAGTATGCAACTAAGTCTACTCATTAGTCATTGCAAGCTATGAAGAGAAACCAACTCAATAATAATAAGTATCATGAAACATAAACATAAGCAACATTGCAATGCTCATAATAAGGTATGATAGAGTGGTATATCGCTTGCCTTTGTTTGAAGAGCACAATATAAATGCCAAGGAACCTCTGAAGTTCAAGTGAAGACTAGAGATAAAGATATCAGAGATACAAGCATCAAAATCATGACATAATTAACCATGTTTTGGAACAAACACAAGAATTACAACTATGCTCTCAAGAAGGTGCTCATAGAATAAGTGGTGACTCAACAAAGTTGTGAAAACAGCTTTGTAAAGTTTGAAAGGCTTCCAAATGCTGAAAGGAAGATACTCATTACCTTTTAGCTCTCATTTCACCTATCATAGGCATCTTTTTGTGGTTAAGGTGAAAGTGAGGTCCACTTTGAATAATATGCTTGACAGACCATAGACTGGAAATCCTAAGTCCCTTGAGTACGAGGGCCGCACCGCATGCTACTCAACTTTGGTTACCTGAAAGTTGTCATTGTAAATACATGCATATCATAGAGAACCTCCAACGGGGTATCCCTTGCACATGATACAGGAGCGATCCCGTGATCAAAATGACAAGGCAAGGAGACAATGAGCATCTCAGTGATCTTTTTATTTACTATGTGTATAGCTTTTTATTGTGGATGCTTCATAAATGCTCATTATGGTGATGCTGCAAGTTTCCACCATGATTAGGCATGGCTTAGGCTAGCGGCCCAGGCATTTCTCTAAAACAATGTATAGACTCCATGAACTCACAAACTCCCCTTTTATTTCACATCGTCGACATCAGCAAACAAAAGAGCAAGGTATCAACTAGATGAGATATCCATAAAATGTTGAAAGCGTTCCCCGTGACAACACGGTTCTGCTGACTCCCAGCATATAATTTGCAAGCATATAACTTTCATGGACAGGTCACAATGGTTCAAGATTATTAAGCGCAAGGAATAAAGTGTGCCATCAAGTTCGTGAGAGCTTTACTAACTAACTTTCTCAAAACAGACAAACATTTTATTTTGGAAGAAAACACGACATATAGAATATGCACTGAAGTAGCAAATGATGCTAATAGGTAGGTATGGTGGACACAGTTGGCAATATTGGTTTTAGGGAGTTGGAAGCACAGGTAGAGCTCATACTCAGTGCAAGTGAAGGCTATCAATAGAAAGGGAGCGACAACCGAGAGAGCAATAACTGTCATAAATATGCTTGCAACAAAACATGACTAATTATGGCATGAAAGTGATACAAGAACTTTGAGGCAAAATAAATCATCGAGGCTTACTGACTATTGATTAGTCATATGCATGCGTGAGCATGTGCCAAGTCGATTCATATGAACAGTCAGAGGAGGATACTACAATATCATACAAAAGTATGAATAAAAAATGCAAGCAAACATTCATATGACATGCTACAAACTATTAACAAGCTGGAGCTAATCACAAGCAAGAAAGAACTACTAAGCATCCATAATGACATACACCTTACACAAACATGCTAAGCATTCTCACAATGATGAGTACATGTACAAAAATGAAAACAAATAGAGTTTGTTACCAGCCTCTTACCACATCTTGAGTTGTCTTAATCTTCATTATTGCCCTTCACTTGTGTGACTTGAATAATAACATGAAACCAAACTCCACTGAGGATGGCCGAAGCCTGCAAAGAACTCACAAAACCAAAGAAGAACAACAAATATTTTTAGTGTTTTCAATTTTTTTAGAAGGAAAACAACGCAAAACCAAACGAAGCAAAAGAAACCAAAAACAACAACTAAGACGCTCCAAGAACAACACAAGTGTGCATGAAACAATAAAAACGAAGTGTCTAGAAAGACCTGAGATTTTTATTGATAAAGAAGGGGATGCCTTGGGCACCCCCAAGCTTTGACGCTTGTACCTCTTTAATATTTCTTGGGGTGAAACGGGGTGGCCCCCCCGAGCTTGAGCTTTTGTCCATTCTTCATCTCATTACATCATTCTCTCTCTACACCTGAATTTTTTCCTTCATACAAAACTTCACACAATCTTCATTAGCAACAATAGTGTATTCAAAAGATAATAGACCTTCAGGTTTAGCTTTGGAACAGCAAAACTTTTCACTAAAAACACAAGCTAATGTAGCAACTCCTTCAAAAAGCTCAATTCCCCAAAAGATAACTCAAAAAGGAATCAATAAGCAGCAAATGCAAATAATGGCAGAAATCTGTCAAAACAGACTAGCAGGTAGAAACCGATTTTTTTTGAAAATCTTCTGTTGCTCAAATAAAAAAGTGTTGAACTAACTAAAGTTATATAACATACTAGGGGATTTATTCGTAAATTTTCAGCTCAATCCTACTTACATAGACTCCTCACGAATTTTTATGGTGGAGGACAGAAATCTGTTTCGGGACAGCAACTTACCAAATCTTACTTCCCTCTCATTAGAGGTCATTATTAGAACAAAAGCAAACAAAAAGGATAAGAAGAGGTCATTACTGAAGTAATAACTTCCAAGACTCAAGGAAACTCTTGGGTTATGTCCCAACAAGTAATTTTCTTTAACGCCTTTAAGTTAGGCACGACGAAGAGCAAAGATTGGAAAGGAGAAAAATAAAAGTGAGAAAGTATAACCATAGTGAAAGCATTATTTTGTTTATTAAAATCCTTTTGTTAACAAGGTTGATCAAGTCTTGTTATCAAAACAATCTTATATGAATTTTTTTTTGCATTCCATAAGGTGATTATGTTACCTCATACTTGATAGCAATGGTCCCAATCATAATAGTTTCAAAATTTTCTTGTGGAATGGATAATATATTTCTCCAACCTTGATGCCCTCAATATTTTCAATGGAATTTAGGCAATAGCTCTGAGAAACCTTCTTGGGGAACTATAAAGTGTGCTCTTTGTCATTAATATTGAATGTTACTTTCCCTTGATTACAATTGATGACAACACCTGCAGTAATAATAAAAAGTCTCCCAAGAATAATAGACATATTATCATTTTTAGGCATTTCAAGCACAACAAAATCAGTTAAAACCATGCAATTATGAGCTACTTGAATAGGAACATCCTCACATATACCAATAGGAATAGTAGTTGACTTATCAGCCATTTGCAAAGATATATCAGTTGGTATCAACTTTTCTATCCGGAGTCTCTTGTAGAGAGAAAAAGGCATAACACTAACTCTAGCTCCCAAATCACATAAAGCAGTTCTAACATAATTATTTTTAATGGAGCAAGGAATAGTTGGTATACCTGGATCACCAAGTTTCTTTGGAACCTTACCATTGAAGGAGTAATTTGCAAGCAGAGTAGAAATCTCCTCATTAGGAATCTTCCTTTTATTAGAGACAATATCCTTCATATACTTTGAATAAGGAGGCAACTTAATAGCATCAGTCAAAGGAATTTGCAAGAATAAAGGCTTCATCCACTCACAAAACTTGTTGTAGTGTTCTTCCTCCTTTGACTTGTGTTTCTTACCTGGAAAAGGCGTAGGTTTCTACACCCAAGGTTCTCTCTCTTTACCATGTTTATTAGCAATAAAATCTTACTTTGTGTACCTAGTATTCTTAGTGTGCTTCTCAGGTTCTTCCTTCTTATTAGGAGACTCATTTTTATCATTACCACTCTCAATTTTAGCATCAGAGACAGATATACTATTAGGATCTACAACAGGTTCAAGGGGTTCCTCAGCTATCTTGTGTTTCTTTTTCTTTCTCTTACGAGGACTACCACTACTCTCACCTTGTTGAGAATCCTGCTCAATTCTTTTAGGGTGTCCTTTAGGATATAAAGGATCTTGAGTAGCTATACCACTCCTAGTTCTAATTCCATAGGCATGTTTATCTCCTGAAGCATTAACTAGCATATCCTTTTGTACCTTAGCAAGTTGATCAAGTTGAGTTTGAACCATTTGAAAGTGTTTACAAAGCATTTTAATATCATTAGAAGTTCTTTCCACAATATCTTTCAACTCATTGATAGATCTAGAGTTTTCCAATAAATGATTCTGAACTTGTTTATTAAAATTACCTTGTTTAACAATAAAAATGTCAAGTTCCTCTAAACATTGACCAGGAGGCTTACCATAAGTAATATCACCTTCATCAAAGTGTTGGAGAGAGTGTACCTCAATAGTAGATGAGTGGAAAATTGGCTTACATAATTCTTCTATAGGAGGTATATTCTTCACATCTTCGGCTCTAATACCTTTCTCCTTTAGACACTTCTTAGCTTCCTTCATCACTTCATCATTTAATGCAATAACTCCCCTCTTCTTTGTTGTTGGTGTTGGAACTGGTTTAGGCATAACTGGTTCAGGAGTAATAGGCTCAGGTGTATTCATCTCAGTTGAAGTCCAATCATCATAATTCTTTCTTATTTTAGCCATTAATTCTTCAGCATCTGTAGGAGTCCTTTTCCTGAAAACAGAATCAACAAAGCTATCTAGGTAGGTCCTAGAATCATAAGTTAGTCCATTATAATAAATATCAAGAAGCTCATTCTTAGGTAATGGACATCCAGGATGTGCATGAATCAAGGCACAAAACCTTGTCCATGACTCAGGCAATTTCTCTTCTTCTCCTTGTTTAAAATCAAAAAGTTTCTGCAAAGCAGCATGTCTAGCACTAGGAGGAAAATATTTCTGGAAGAAAGAAGCAATTAGGGCTATCAATGGAACCGGGAGGTAATCTATTAAACCAAGCCCTAGCTTCTCCTTTTAGGAAAAAGGGAAGATCTTAGTAACAAAGTACTTGCGCATCTTAAAATCATCAGAGAATAAAACACTCATAGTAGAAAGCTCATTCATATGAGCCACAACACTCTCATTTTCAGTCCCACAAAAAGGTTCTTTCTCAACAATATCTAAGTAAGATAAATCAAGAGAGAAATCATAATCTTTATCTTTAATATCTATGGGAGAGGTGGCAAACTTAGGATCAGAGGACAACTTAGGCATAATAATACGTCTAGCAAGGAGACTCTTGATAGCACTAGTACCATGTGTGTTTCGGCACTCTTCAACAAAATCATCAATGAACTCAATGTAACTATCATTAATATCATAACTCTCACTAGACTCGGGTGAGACAACAGGTGTAACAGTGTCTTCACTAGGAGTTTTGGTATTTCTAGACTAGCCATAGTAGTATCTAGAAAATGACCTAATGAACCACTCGCATCAAGCACAGTAGAAGTAACATCATGAGTATCAAAAGCAGTTTCAGACTCAGCAGTAGTAGCAGTGTATGTAGCACGTGTATGTGGTGGTGGTGTAACAAGCGTACTTATAATAGACGGTGAATCAAGAGCAACAGAGGTGTTTAGGACTGTACCTTTTCTTGTAGTGGATGGTAAAATAGGGAATTTTCCATCACGAGACTTCCCCATGATGAAAGGAGTAGCAGTGAACAAAAATAGATCCAACTGAACTTACAAATAACGCTATGCTCCCCGGCAACGCGCCGGAAAATAGTCTTGATGACCCATAAGTATAGGGGATCGCAATAGTCTTCGCGGATAGTATTACCCAATTTATTGATTCGACACAAGGGGAGCCAAAGAATACTTGCAAGCCTTAACAACTGAGCTATCAGTTCAGTTGCACCTGGAAATAGTTCTTGCTCACAGAAGTTTATCAGTAGCAACAGTTTGGTAGTAGCAACAGCAGCAGTGAAACATGAGCAATAGTAACAGTAACGGTAATAGTGGGATTCAAGTGCGGTAGGCATAGGGATGGATGGACGGGAGTTGCATGGACGAGTCTAAACATGTAACTTCAAGATCTAGGTCCTTGCAGATAAATAATAACAAGCATCCAAGTACTAAACAATCCTAGGCATGTGCTCCAAATATAGTCATACGTGCTCGCAATGAGAACTTGCACAACATCTTCTGTCCAGCCAGCCCGTGGCAGCGGGGCCTCTAGGGAACTACTGGCAATTAAGGTGCTCCTTTTAATAGAGCACTGGAGCAAAGCATTACCACTCCGTGAACACATGTGATCCTCACACCACAGCCATCCCCTCTGGTTGTCCCAATTATTGTCACTTTGAGGCCTTTGGATCCGGAAAATGATATGTGTACACAACTAGCAGATAGGATCACAAACAATACTATCATAATGATTCAATAATAAGTTCAGATCTGAGATCATGGAACTCAGGCCCTAGTGACAAGCATTAAGCACAAGAAGTTGCAACAAAGTCAAATAGCACTAATAGAGATATTAGGAACTATGCCCTAACAATCTTATTCGATTACATGATAGAACTCATCCAATCCCTACCATCCCCAAGCCTACAACGGGGGATTACTCAGTCATGGATGAGGGAAACATCGGTGGTTGATGGAGATGCATTGGTGATGACGATGGCGATGATCCTCTCCAAATTCCCCGTCCCGGCACGGTGCCAGAACGGAGTTTCTGGATCCGAATCTTGGTTTCTGGTGGCGGCGGCGGAGCGGAACTCTTTCTGGAAAACTATCGAACCCCCCTGGTTTTTAGGTCAAAAGGCAACTTATAGGCGTAGATGGAGGCCGAGGGGGTGCCTAGGGTGGCTGCACCCCCTAGGCGCGGGCAGGGCCCACCCGCGCCTGGCAGGGGTGTGGGCCCCCCAGGCCCCTTCTCCGTCTTGTCTTCTGGCTCCATGGATCTTCTGGTGAAATATAATTTTTGGCATATTTTCCTGGATTTTTCCCGATAGTTCATTTTCCGCACAAAAACAAGACACCAAGGTAATTCTGCTGAAAACAGTGTCAGTCCGTGTTAGTTGTATCCAAATCACACAAGTTTAGAGAATAAACAATAGCAAAGTGTTCGAGAAAGTAGATACGTTTTGGACGTATCAGACCCGATGGTTGTAAACCTGTGGGATGTAAGTGGGTGTTCAAGAAGAAGCTAAGGCCTGATGGTACTATTGAGAAGTACAATGCGCGTCTTGTAGCTAAGGGCTACACATAGAAAGAAGGAGAAGATTACTTTGACACCTATTCACCTGTCGCTAGACTGACCACCATTCGAGTACTACTATCCCTGGCTGCCTCTTATGGTCTTCTCGTTCATCAAATGGACGTGAAGACAACTTTGTTAATGGTGAGTTGGAAGAGGATATCTATATGGATCAGCCGGATGGGTTTGTGGTAAAAGGTGAAGAGACAAAGGTGTGAAAGTTATTAAAATCTTTATATGGTCTGAAACAAGCACCTAAGCAATGGAACGAGAAGTTTGACAGAACTCTACTTTCTGCTGGCTTTGTCATTAATGAGGCCGATAGGTGTGTTTACTATCGCCATGGTGGGGACGATAGAGTTATATTATGTTTCTACGTGTATGACATTCTGATCTTTGGTACAAACATGAAAGTGATAAATGAAGTCAAGTCTTTCCTGTCAAAGAGTTTTGATATGAAAGATCTGGGAGAGGCTAATGTGATTCTCAACATCAAGCTTATTAAGAACGAGAATGTGATTACTTTAACGCAATCTCATTATGTTGAGAAGGTCTTGAACCGATTTGGGCTTTATTGATGGCAAGACTTCTCCAACACCTTATGATCCCAGTTTGACATTACGAAAGAATAAGAAGGAACCAACAGATTAGCTGAAATATTCACAAGTTGTTGGTTGTCTCATGTACTTACCAAGTGCTACAAGACCTGATATCTCTTTTGCTGTGAGCAAGTTGAGTAGGTTCATGTCTAACCCGGATATTGATCATTGGCATGAACTTGAAAGGGTCATGCGCTATCTATGTGGTAAAATGAGCTATGGGATTCACTATTCAGGGAACCCTGCTGTGCTTGAAGGATATAGTGATTCGAATTGGATCTCTGATGTTGATGAACTCTACGCCATGAGCGGGTATGTGTTTACCCTTGGAGGTGGCGCAGTGTCATGGAGGCCTCGAAGACAAACCATATTGACGAGGTCAACTATGGAAGAAAAACTTACTGTTTTAGACACATCCACTATTGAGTCAGAATGGCTGCATGAACTCTTGATGGACTTGCCTGTGGTTGAGAAACCTGTGCCGGCAATCCTTTTGAATTGTGACAACTAAACCGTGATTGTCAAAGTGAAAAATTCTAAGGATAACGCGAAGTCATCAAGACACGTGAAGAGATGTTTGAAATCTGTCAGAAAATTGAGAAACTACGGAGTAATAACTGTTACGTATATTCAAACAGACAAAAACCTGGCAGATCCCTTTACAAAGGGACTATCACGAAATGTGATAGAAAGTGCATCGAGGGAGATGAGGTTGAGACCCATGGATGTCACACCTTAGTGGTAACCCAACCTATGTGATCGGAGATCTCGTGAATTAGGACCTGGAAAGAACAAGCTAGTGGTTTGACGGAGGAGAGTATTTTATAACCCTCTATGTGAAGATGCATAACTCTCATAATCTGTAAGGCAGGTTGGCAACATGGCTTAATGTGTTTCTATTGGCTTTAATTAGCAAAGACGCCGTCCTACAGGGCATTCTTGAAAGAACACACCTATATGAGCTCGACTGTAAACGTCGCGGTCTATGAGACTTGGGTGATCTTTAGTAAACTTATGAAGAGACCAGGGAGTATGACGCATATGCTCCAACCCGCGGGGTAGGCTACTGGCAGCCAGGTACTAGTTATGATTTTGAGTGAAATCTATTGGCACCAAACTTGCAATTCAAGGTTCGTCCATTGTTCAAGTTATTGATAGACGTAGTTCGAGATTTTAGGAGGAAGTTCAACTTAACAGTCTCTGCTGAAACACTGATATATAAACAAGTAGCGAGGATTGGCAAATCTTCAAATGGGCATTTGAGATCTGGTGGGGGATTGTTAGAAATAATGGGCCAATCCATTTAGCCCCATGTGTATTTCAGATTTTTTCTAAATCTCAAAGCCCAGATTTGTGGCTACCCATATGTGTTTTGGCCCATGTTTGTGGCAGCTCACATGGGAGTGGAGTGGGAGCTAAAGTTTAGTCTCACATGGGAAGTTGAAGGAGAGTTGCACCACCTTATAAGGTGGAGTGTTGCACCACTTTGTAGGTGAGTGGCAATAAGAGAGATACACGCGCGCACTCCTCCTCCTCCAACGCCGCCCGCTCGTCTCATCACAATGCGACGCGTGCGTGCGTGCGGGAATCTCGCCGAGCCGAGCTTTATTTTGCTGCTCAGGAAAACTGTGAGGTTTTGACAGACGTGTCAAACAGTTAGTTTATTTGGATCGCTCCCGGATCATGGGCTACTGTAACCGATACGAACATGCGCAACGTGGACTCGGCCCACGTTCGCCTCCGTTAGGGTTTCCTGATCCGCTCTATATAAAGTCCTGCGCGGCTACCGCCACTAGACACCAAAAACCAATCTAGGGTTTTGCCACCCTCTCTGCTTGCACCGCCACCGTAGTCTACTCCATCCTGCTTGCCGGCGTGCACCGACGGTCAGGAGAGCAGGTCTCCAGAACCACTCGTCTTTGCGATCCTGTACGGGAGAGGGCGAATAAGGTTTTTGGGAAGCGCTTCGCACGACTGCTCAAGTTCGTCATCACGACGCGTCTTCCCGGTCGTCAAGCCGGACCTCGTGCACGTCGTCTTCAACGCCGACTTCTTCGATAGATTGCACCAAACGCTGCACCAACAGTGACTTCATCGACAACCGATAAGTACGTATACCGTCATCAGATCTATTACTTTACTATGGTTGTTAGTGCGTTTACACTGCTACTGTTCATGTTGATCAATACATTAGAGGTTCACGTGATTGTAGCTGTTGCTATTATGATTTATATTCTGAAATTAATCGTGAAAATTATGCCTAATATTCCAACATAACTTGACTTTGTTCGTGTGAAAAGATGGACACCGATTAATTTAGGCCGGGAGCACTGCCATTTTGTTTGGTTCTATTGGACTGTTTTCTAACTAAAAACGTGCGCACAAACTAAAGGATAAATGTACCCCCATTACATTGAACTAAAAAATGACTCAATGCAACTTAACACTACGGGAGAAGCTGAATACGCCAACGGCCGGGTCCCGTCGGCGTAGGCCCTAAATGCCGTCGGCGTAGGCTGGCCCGACGGTTGCCGTCGGCGTATGGCCGTCGGCGTACTACCCCGTAGGCGTAGCCTCTTCTCCCGTCGGCGTAGAAAAGCCGTCGGCGTATATGAGGTCCACCTAGATGACTAACGGCCGTTTGACTACGCCGACGGCTACCGTCGGCCTAGATTTTTTCAAAATTTTTTTTCAAAATATTTTTTCAACTTTTTTTAACATTTTTGTATTGTTTAACTTGTTACTCTCACATGGACATTTTTAATTCTAAGTATACTTAGTCTCAAGTCAAATTGCACAATTAGTCAAACTTCCCAACCGGTCACCCATCCTAATACTACTCCAGCCCCAGCACGCTTAACTTCTTCGTTCCTTCCACATGAGCTTCCAACAAACAAACTAGAACTTGTTGTGAATATTGTCATATCAAACCTATTAACCATTACACCATAATGTTAGACATATTTGTTTTTTTACATTCCATACAATTTTTTGAGTAAACAACAATAAATAAGTAATAATAATCTTGAATTCAAATAAAAATAAAATAAATTTTATTTATTTTGCTTTTTTTATTTAAATTTGAATAATTCATATCTACAAATCCGTAAATCACAATTCGACAAATAATATATCCAAATCGATCAGAAAAATGAGAGGAATCCAAATATGACATCCATATCATCTATTTAATTATATATCATAAATTTTAAATATTAGACCAACTGAAACTATGTCAAGATTCATGAAACACCCCGTTTTTGGCACTCGAAAAATAAAAAATGGCTTTTTGGTGCGACGAAAAGGAAAACTTTGTCCTGCAATATTGTTCGCCATCCCATGATATACACGAGTGCATAATATGGGCATATTAGCGCAAACTATATCGCGATTCTAGCAATAACATTGGTCATTTGACCTGAAATCCAGAAAACTTCGATTGAGATAGGTCATTTTGTGAAGGGTTTTTTAAGACACGATCAATATATCAAGTTTTATATTTTTCCATGCAACTATGTCACATAATATGACACCACGCGAAGGTTTTGCATTGTTTCGATCGTTTTTGAATTTTTTATGCCCGTTTCAAACTATCGTTAAACTTTCTAAATCCAGGGGCATAAAAATTCTTAGCTCAGGGCTGAGCCTCACTAAACTTGCATTAGATATCTGATGAAATAACATATTTTGAACCTAAAAATGATTTTTTTTAAAAATCATGAGTATCATATCATGTACCTGTACTTCAAATCTAACTCATTTCCTGCTGATTCGGCAGGAATTTGTCTTTTTCACGAGAGGTGAACGGAAAGGTTTGAGATATCCCGATTGGGAAATTTTCCATTCAATATGGTCTAGTATTTTTAAAAAATATGGTATTATCATTTTGAAACTTTCATTTGGTGGTTCCTTCATAAAAACACCCCGTTTTTTGCACTTGGAAAATAAAAAATGGCTTTTCGGTGCGACGAAAAGGAAAAATTCCTCCTGCAACATTGTTCACCTTCCCATGATACACATGTGTGCATCATATGGACACATTATCTCAAACTATACCATGATTATTGCAATAACATTGGTCATTTGACCTGAAATCTAGAAAACCTCGATTGAGATAGGCCATTTTGTGAAGGTTTTTTTAAGACTCAATGAATATATCAAGTTTTATATTTTTCCATGGAACTATGTCATATAATATGACACCACGCGAAGTTTTGCATTGTTTCGATCATTTTTTAATTTTTTATGCCCGTTTCAAACTATCGTCAAACTTCCTAAATCGAGGAGCACGATGATTCTTAGCTCGGGGACGAGTCTCACTAAAATTGCATTAGATCTCTGATGAAATGGCATATTGTGAACCTAAAAATGATTTTTACAAAAAAACATGAGCAATATATCATGTACCTGTAGTTCAAATCTAACTCATTTCCTACCGATTCAGCAAAAATTTGTCTTTTTCACGAGAGGTGAACGGAAAGGTTTGAGATTCCTAGGTTGGGAAATTGTCCATTCAATATGGTCTAGTATTTTTGAAAAATATGGTATTATCATTTTGAAACTTTCATTTGGTGGTTGCTTCACAAAAACACCCCGTTTTTTGCACTCGGAAAATGAAAAATGGCTTTTCGGTGCGACGAAAAGGAAAACTTCCTCCTGCAACATTGTTCACCATACCATGATACACATGTGTGCACAATATGGACACATTATCTCAAACTATACCACGATTATTGCAATAACATTGGTCATTTGACCTGAAATCCAGAAAACCTCGATTGAGATAGGCCATTTTGTGAAGGTTTTTTTAAGACTCAATGAATATATCAAGTTTTATATTTTTCCATGGAACTATGTCATATAATATGACACCACGCGAAGTTTTGCATTGTTTCGATCATTTTTTAATTTTTTATGCCCGTTTCAAACTATCGTCAAACTTCCTAAATCGAGGAGCACGATGATTCTTAGCTCGGGGACGAGTCTCACTAAACTTGCATTAGATCTCTGATGAAATGGCATATTGTGAACCTAAAAATGATTTTTACAAAAAATCATGAGCAATATATCATGTACCTGTAGTTCAAATCTAACTCATTTCCTGCCGATTCAGCAGGAATTTGTCTTTTTCACGAGAGGTGAACGGAAAGGTTTGAGATTCCTAGGTTGGGAAATTGTCCATTCAATATGGTCTAGTCTTTTTTAAAAATATGGTATTATCATTTTGAAACTTTCATTTGGTGGTTGCTTCACAAAAACACCCCGATTTTTGCACTCGGAAAATGAAAAATATGTTATACGAAAGTATTTGTATTTTTTATGTATTTTTCTGAATAAAAACATATAATATTTGAGTTTATATAGATATATCTTATTTTTCTGCAAATTTGGATATATTATATGTATTTTTCTGAATTTAAATGATTTAGTTATGATTTTTCTAAGATTAATATGGCAAAAAAAGAAAAATAGCTACGCCGACGGCAAAACCGTCGGCATAGGTCTGCGTAGACTTGACGCCGTTGCTCTGCCGTTAGCCCAATGGGCTACGCCGACGGTCATGTTTACGCCGACGGCGGCCGTCGGCCTATTTATTCTACGCCGACGGCAAAACTGGGCCGACGGCCCGTCAAGCTACGCCGACGGCCCCGACATTTTGCCGTCGGCGTATAAAAAGGCCGTCGGCCTATTTAGTTATTCCCTAGTGTAACTAATCTGAATCCGGCCCCATCCGTTGCCAAAACACACTCCAGGTAGACAAGTATATATATAGCCGTGCAACCCACATCTATATAGTCAACTATAAATGAGACACTGGATCCAGGAACGGAATGGACACACTCCCAATTCATTACGTTTAGAAGCTTCCCTATTACCAGATCTGTCCCGCAATTTGAGTTAAACAACCTTACCTGCTAATTCAGACACGAGGCCAAAATATAGAAGGTACATGTGCATGACTTCATATGCATCCGTCACTGGCCGGTCACTCACCTTAACCAATTTAATTTCCATCCACCCATGTAAGTATCAGAAGGATTCTGTCGATGCCATATATGATGATCAAGTGTGCAGAGGCCGGGTGGGGTTATCCTCTTTTTGGAAAAAAAATGATAATCAAGATAAATCAATTTATTTTCTCTATGCATATGATGATCAAAATTAACCAAGACAAAAAATGTATTTTGCGCTGATTAATATGATGATTACGTTGGACGCCATCCAGAATATGTGCAAGAGAGACTGAAAAGGAAACCATTTTGAGACAATTATATTATTAGTCACAGTCACACATGCATGCAGCTTATTGAAGAAACTAAATATAATGACCGTCCACGTAAAATGCATTCATTCAATCGATCCCAACACAGGATCGATCCACTTGCTTTAATAAACACTAGTCTAATTAACAACTTGAGTACTAGTTAGTGTTTCTTAAATATCAACCAAGCTTTAAGCAGCTACAGGCAGAGGAGAGCTGAGGGCCCCTTCTTCCACAATCTCTCAACCGCGCGCGAGGGGGAGAATCCATTAGGGCTAGCTAGGCACCACGGAACAGTATTAAATACCACACTCACTCTCTACCATTTCTATCGCCCTCGTCAATAGTCAACACAGCACAGCTTCTCAGCTTCACAGACAAACATATATACAACCTAGCCAGCACCATCTTGCATAGATCGGCAAGCTGCTCGGTCACTAGGGTTCGCTAAGAACGATCGGGTAGATATGGACGGTGGAGGAGAGAATACCAAGTATCGCGGCGTGAGGCGCCGCCCGTCCGGCAAGTTCGCGGCGGAGATCCGCGACTCCAGCCGGCAGAGCGTCCGCGTCTGGCTCGGTACCTACGACACGGCCGAGGAGGCCGCGCGGGCCTATGACCGCTCCGCCTACGCCATGCGTGGCCACCTTGCCGTGCTCAACTTCCCCGCCGAGGCGCGCAACTACGTCCGCGGCGGCTCCTCGTCGTCGTCCAGCCAGCAGGTGATCGAGCTGGAGTGCCTAGATGACGAGGTGCTGCAGGATATGCTCAAAGGAGATGATACATACAAATCAGGTGGAAAGAAGAATTGACTCTAGCTCCACAGAATACTGAATTACTGATCATGCACACAAATTCATGCATCATCAGTACTACATCACCTGATCGTGTATTTATTTGTGCATGCACAAGCAGACGAGCTTCTGATATATGTGTTTCCATATATGGATTTCCTTTCTACCCTAGGTGTTCAGTTAAAATGATGAGCAGGTCATGTATATTAATCAAAACGTACGTGATCTTATATATTGTCATCTTATGTGATTAATTGCTTGTTAAATCACAACGACCTTCGTCTCCTCCTCTCTAATTTTTCCAGCGTGTTCAAAATATAGTTTTGGTGGTTCATGCATGATGAGATCTATATATGGGCTGCAATTGCAAGCTCAATCAAATGATATTCCTATTGATTGATCAAGACTATAGCGCAAATGAAACAAACAAGTATATTCATTATTATTAAAAAAAATAAGATGCATGTATGAACTATTTGGTTGGTTTGAGACACCAGACATAGAATCAAATCAGCCAATGTTATTGCATTTCCCAATGCTCCAAGGTGGTGCTATCTATTAGTTGTCCTTGTAGGATTTTTGTGTACATAATATATTGATTTAATGAGGACAATACAGCCTCTTAGAGCAGTAAAAAAACTAGTACTAAATATCATACACATCGTCAAAGTGAATCTCTACTGTCTCTTAAAAAAGGTGAATCTACTGCATTAAAGATTTGATCCATATAAGCTACAACCGTACGGTGTGATAATTGCTTCTAGAATGTATACCATCTCCAAGGAGAATGCTGAGAGATGATACGTTCAGAGTGGCCTAATGTATGTAGATACGATACAATATAGGCATTGATTAGCCGAAGATATGCACAATAGTTTTTTTAATCATAATTTTTGTATTGGCCATTTCATCCAGATTGAAGAATTGTTCCCAACTATAGTTATACAAAAAATCAAGAACTATGTGTTGAATAAACCACATGATCATAGGATATCAAAAGTTCATGCATGCTCTATTTTAATTAAAGCGGTAGCGGTCCATACCCATAATCATATGCACGTTTTCAACTAGAGTTGCATAAAATTAGGGAGTCGTGGTGATGGATTCAGGTGAGTATGAGAACCTGCAAAAATTCATGGAAACATCGGCTAGTCTAAGATTTTCCTTGTTGGTTAGTTTGTCAACATCTCGATGATGGCGGCGGAAACATCACATAGCATATAACTGTCACGAATCTATCCCTGTCCTATGTGGTTGGTTGTCGTCCTCCGCAAGACTTTTTGATGGTGGTGATGGTGGAAAGTGTGATGTCAAGTTTTGGTTTGGTTATTGGTTCACATGCTTAACTTTTGTGGTTTGACATGTGATATATCGGAAATGTATCCATGAACTTCGTACTTTATTATGTGATATTTCAACATATATGCATCATATTTATAGTTTTCACCATGTATTTTTTAATGATTTTTAGGATTTCCCACGAAGTCCCCCTTTTCTGGGTTTAACTCAGGAGACCTGGAAACCCCAGTTTTGTGTACTTTTGACTTTTAGGGACCTTCGCGAATTGAAAGAGACATGAATTTTTTTCTAACCAAGTTTTTTACAGAACGAAGAGTGATGAAGTTTGGATGGGCTAGGGGTGGCCTGGAGGACCAAATCCATCCCATGGCGTGGCCACATGGGCCAGGCATGCCATGACGGGGATATTCCACCTCAGATGTCCGATCAACCTCAATCTTTTGCATGCGGGATTTTTTTGACCTAAAGACACCTATATATATGCCCTCCTTTGTAAATTCCCAAGGAGTCAACCACCATTTATAGAACACCGAAATCAAAGACATAAACTTTGTCTCTATCGAAGATGGATGGGGAAACACTACATGAGCCACCCATGTTGCTCTTCCGACTCCTCCAATATCATCTCCATTGTCTCCATGATGAAGAGGGACTATTCCACTAGTGACTATGGGTTTGTGGAAGTAGCTTGCTCTCTCTCTCTCTCTCTCTATATATATATATATACATTTACTATCATATTTTACAACCATATGAGCTTCCCTACATGATTATGATCACATATGTAATTCTTATTGTGAATCTTTTGTATAAGAGATGTAGTTACCAATATGTGTTTTATGTATTTAATAGATGCATATTACTACCCCATTCATGTGTATGAGTTTTGATAAAACTAGTATGCTAGAATACGGAAGGGGGAATGTGTGTGTTAGATGGAGTAAACTGGTAGTAGCAACCGGATAGTGACAAAAAATTGGGAAATGCTATGGTTTTTACCTTTCTGTTTTTTGGCCTCATCATTAGTGAGAATGGGATACAATGTGCTTTGTTCATCTAGTGCATGAAATATGATCTCGTTTGTTCGAGAGAGTACACTAGAGATACAACATCATGTCAAAGTACCTAAATCAATACTTTGTTCGCCATGTGAGAGCAACCACTAAATTCTTAGTATGAAGAGTTATATTTTACTAGGGGAGTGTTGCATCATTCCTATGTTAGTATATGATTCCCATATGAACATGAATCAAACACTAAGAATGAGATGCATTGGTATTATCTTGTCTACAAAAGCTATATTCGTGCCACAATGTTTATCAAAGAGTAGTCAAGTGAATCCATGAAACCCCGACCATTTTAAGTACAAGAAACACCTTTTAATTTACCCGCACTTTTATTTTCTGCATTTATTTATTCCAAAAAATATAAATACATATTGCATTTTCATTCACTTTTTTATTCACTTAAAATTTGTGTTTGTATCACTTACGAGCCATGTTGGATTGACAATCACCACGGTGAAGTTGGGGATACAAGGCATTTCTCTTTTTTTTTTCTAGTTTGCTAGAAGAATATAGCAATAGCCAATAGGGTTTTACTGTTTCCCCGAGAGTTCTATATAAAACTCTGAGTCAGTCTTGTGGGGAAAAGTAAGCTTGTTAACACACTTTCGCTCGGTATTCCAACGAGTTGATGTACACATAGTTTGTTGCCACCAATATTCTACCTTGCTAGCGGTAGTAGCTGGCCATATTGCATTCAAGGATCAACATTCTCAGCTATTAGGGTGGGATGCTCATGCCACATTTCAAAATATATGAGGTTTAGTTCAGCTTTTGGAGGTGTAGTGTCATGTAGTTTCTTGACTCTAGATACTTGGTGAAAAGTCAAGATACAAAATATGGAACTTGGGGCAACGACTTTGAAGAAGTTGGTGAAAAATTTAGGATTAGAGGGATCAATCAGATAGGATTGAAAGGAAATACTAGACACGTGACATTGTTGGGGGAGGTATATTGTGCTCTATACACATTGGGTGCACTAGAAGCTAATTAGCATGACCATGGAAGTATATGGATTATTCACAATATTGACACCACATGTATTCATCGTAGCCCAAATTTTTTAATTCAAAATTGATTCACAAATTGAGAATTGTAAACAAGTAATGCCAAAAACAAGGGCAAATTCTAATTTGATGTGAATAGTTACCATCGAGTACTATTAATAATAAGATTATTGTTTTTATTTTGTTGACTCGCAGACTAAATTTAGAATTTAAATTCTGTGATAATGCAATATATGTGGTGGAAATGTTGTCTAATTCTTTTCTTCAGTTCATAGATAATCACTTGGTATGCTAACTACACCTCAAGTGTACTTCTTTGTACACATAATGTTAAATATGCACTGAACTTGGCTACGAAAACGTCTAAAAGTAATGTGAAAACCGTGTTTCAAAGTTTTTAAAAATCTGAAAATTTTAATAGAAATTATGTGGCTTGTTCATTAGTAAATTTTACCTGAATCATTTTCTATGTACTAGTTGGAATGCATACAGTGCACATATTATTTTATCCTTTTTCATTGTTTTCTTCACGTGGAAGTCTGGCGTCTATGTTATTCATTGCACACTTGATTGAGACACACATCTATCGCATGCAAAATGCCACTTTTTCCCGACAAAATGCCACCTTTTGACAATTGAAAACACTAAAAGTGTCCTCTGAAACTGAGGACTATTCAACAGCTTTACTACACATATGAACATGCAATGTATTGCCTTTGGGACTTGAAATAAGGATGGGCGGCTTTTGCAATCTAGTTGGTCCTAAACAAGGAGTATTAACTAAATTCTCCCAAAGATATGTCCTAATAGCACCTTGTTTATGTTTTAGGAGGGACAAGGGAGGAATATGATTTTGTTTCGATTCAATGCATGAGGGCGTGCTGAAGTGTTCCTTGCACTAGCTAGTACTGCGTCACTACTTAGTGGTAATCAATGGCTAATGAGCGCGGTCAATAACGCATGTGCTGATTGAGCTCGGAATCACGGTTTAATTGACTTGCTGATGCTGTAAAGGAGAGCCCTGCATACGTGATCCAAATTACGTAAGTTTTACGTATGTATGTTTAAACAAGAGTAAAGTTGGAGAGAAAGGCTATATATACCTATTCCTGGCCTACCACCAACAAACCACATAAAAATTCTTGTGTGCCTAAATTAATTTCACGAGATCTAGCCATACATAATTGTGTATTTTGAACACCTGCGGTACTATGGAATCAGATGCGTTTTAACGCGGGTATTTGTTTTGGCTAAAGGCTGCACCTTTTATATGCTTTTGTTAGATTTGCGAATCGACGCCACACACTCTCTCTCCCTCCCTTTCTCTCTCTCCCATGCATGTTTCTAGAAGAAGATCACTGCACTTAAAGGTTTCTCGACACAGCTATTGCCACTAGTAGAAAACAAGGCTTTCGTCGATCCCATTCCGAGCCATCAGTCCCGGTTCCTTCACGAACCGGGAGTCCGGGACTAGGTCTCACATTAATCCCGGTTCGTAAGGCCATGAGGACGCACGGGGCAGGGCGACGACCTGTCCCGGTTTATGCTGGACCTTTAGTTCCGGTTCGTGGCAGGAATCGGGACTAAAAGTGTCGAGCCACATGTGGCCGCTGGTGCAGATATTTAGTCTCGGTTTTTGGTAGAAACCAGGACTAAAGATCCATGATGTATATATATAGCACCCAGCTCCACATGCTTGTGTGAGCTGGTTTGTTTTTTCCCTCTCATCGTATGTTGCTTAGTTTTTCCCCTCTATGCACAAGAGGTGCTTGATGAAATGCACAAGTGCCTGAGCCACACTTATGCCTTTTCCTCTTTCTTTCCTCCTCGATCGAGGTTAGCATGCAACTTAATCCATTTATATGTCATTGATACAATGCATGTGTCGATATACAGTGGTCATTTCTCTAGATGTTCTGTAATTGTTTTTCATAAACTTAATTATATAATATAGATGAGCCGACAATGGATGTACGGTGACCGACGCACTGGCGAGTTCATTGAGGGCCTTCAAAATTTTATCATTGTGGCTGAGGCAAACATAAGTAACGGTTATATGTGTTGTCCATGTGTTAAATGTCGGAATCAGAAGGATTACTCTTCCTCAAGAACCCTTCACACCCACCTGCTCCAGCATGGTTTCATGCGTAGCTACAATTGTTGGACCAAGCACGGAGAAAGAGGGATTATGATGGAAGACAATGAAGAAGAAGAGGATGATGACAACTATCATCATATGTTTCCTGAATACGGTTATACACAGAGATAATACGGTGATACAACTAGTGAAGCTTAATATGAAGAGGCGCCCGATGATGAGCTTGTTGATGATCTTCACCGGGCCATTGTTGATGCACAGAGAGAACGCAAAAGTGAAACTAAGAACTTGAAGTTGAAGTGCATGTTAGAGGATCACAAAAAGTTGCTGTACCCAAATTGCAAAGATGACAACACAAATCTCGGTGTCGAGGGATCACCCACGGGTAGGGTAACCGGACAAGAATCAGGGGCAATATAACTACCAGTCGGCTGATCCCAGCCGGATGTAAAAACTCAAGAGCAGGTCAGGAAGAAGGCCAGACACAAAGCAAGCCAGCGAACCAATCATCCGGATAAGAAGACACATGAAAGACACCTAGCCAGATTGATCTTACTAGCCGGACAAGATAGCCGACAGGATCATACCAGCTGGGAAGACCAAGACAGACGAGACGGCTAGCCGGCTAGGGCCACCTAGCCGGACAGTCAGGACATGCGGATGACACAGGTCATAGTATCCCGTAGCCCTAGCAGATAGAGGCACGAAAAAAAGGACAGGGGCAGCGGCACGGACGCCGGAGAAGACGGCCCGTACCCATGTCGGGCGGGAACAAGAGCCGCCGCCCGTTTCGGTCGGGGCGGCCTCCAGTATTTCCGTGCAGGCCGGGGGGCGCGTCACTATGCAAGACGTTAGGGAGGCGATACAATGTACCAGAATAGTCGGCCAGGCCTGCCTGTGGGACCCGCCAGTCGGCAGAGTCTTTGCCCATGCTGCCTCGGCCTATATAAGGGGTGGCAGGGGCATCGTAGCAAGGGTTGGCTTCTCATTTTCTAAGTTAGACCACAAATACAGCTCGAGGAGCACTTGTAGCTCTCAGTGTTCATCAAGTTAGTCAGATCGGCAGGAGTAGGGGTGTTACCTCACCATGAGGGCCCTAAACCTGGGTACTTCTTGCGTTCCCGACATATGCTCGTGCCCGATCCTGCCTGCAGGCGTCGTCGCTCGCTTCCCTGCTCGCTCCCACACCTCTATCTAGCCTGCTTAGGCACCGCCGTTTCCATAACAACGACAGTTGAAGCCCACCTTGGGGCAAAGATCGCGGCGACCAGAGTAACGTTCCGCACGGGACCCCGCACTTCGTCCGGCGAGCGCGTGGCCTCCAAACTCGTGCTCACCTTGGGACAGTTCGAAAGCGTCATCGATAACGCCCGCTGCTTCGCCAACTCTAGTTTCCTGGAAGGCGGCTCCGTTTTGCTGTTCGGCGAACTGCCAGTCAACGTCACCGCCATGCCGGAGGGTTTCCCTTAGGAAATCGTCTCCTTCGCCGAGTTGCTGCCCTCAGCCGGCAGCGTGCTCATCGCGCCTTGCAGCATGGAAGTGATAATGGCTGGCTCCGGCCACGGCCGTCGTCCCGCTCTCGATCTCACCAACGATGTAGCTGGCACATCCACTACCTTGCATGGAAAGGGAGTGGTGGAAGAAGTTATCGAGGAACTCCTCACTCCGGTTGACCTGGGAGAGGACCCGGACGAGGCGGCTGCAAAGATCGAGGCACCACGTGAGCGTTTGATTATCCAGGCCCAGGGCCTGGCCTCCGCCAAGTACCATATGGAAAGCAAAATGCGGCAGTACCACCACTCCCACGGTCTCACCCCAACTAACCAAGATCCTAGCCGGCTGGGGTCCGTGTAGCATCGCGGGGGAGAGCTGGGCGCCCAGTTCGAGCAAGACGTCGAGACGGGACCTCACATGTACTTCCCACCGCCTGTGTATGACACCGCGGTCAAGAATGTCCGCACGGCGCGATCCGTTGCGGAAGAGCTACCCCACATGGAGGGGAGGAAAGGACCAGGAAGTTTCAGCGGGTGCAGCACCTGCTGCGCGTGGCTGACGAGCATGCTGAGGCCACTCGGATTGCGTACGAGGCAGGAGCCGGCTCCCGAGGGAACCATCTGGCTGGTGGCAGCTGGGGAGGACCTCGCCATACCGAGTACTCCACGACTCTGGGCCAGCCGCGTGCGTGCTCGCGCTCCAAGTGTCGCCAATCCGGTAGCAGCCAACCCCGCGGCGACCAAGGTGCTACTAGTCACCCACTGACTGCGGCACCACCCCCCGCATCCGGTTGACCGGGACCACCCTCCACCCTCTCCCCCATCCTGCCTCATTGGCCAGGTGGGTGCGTCCAATCCGGTTGAGCCGGACCCGCGTGACAAAATCGACCTCCTGACACAAGATCGTATCACATAGGAGGAAGACGCAACCGGACCAGTGTGCTTCTAGCCACGCATCCAGAGGGAACCATTCCCCAACAAGTTATCCCTGCCACGGGACACCCCCAAGTATGACAGAAGCATGAAGCTGGAGGACTGGCTGATCGACTACGCCACGACAGTCGGAATAGCCCACGGCAACAAGCGTGTGGCGGTTCGCTTCGTGCCTCTCATGTTGACCGGTTCGGTGAGAACCTGGCTCAACAGCCTCGCGCCCAACAGCATCAATGCCTGGCCTGATTTCGAGAAGGTCTTCATCCCGAACTTTAATGGCACCTACAAGCGTCGAGGTAGGCTTCGTGATCTCTCTCCGTGCATCCAAGGGGACTGCGAGTCGGATCACGAGTATCTCGCCCGTTGGACTGAGCTGCGCAACTCCTGTGAAGGGGTGGTGGAGAATCAAGAAATTGATTTCTTCATCGAAGGGTGTCGAGAGGGCAGGATGCTGCGCCACCGAATACTGTGCAACGAGCCCAAGACCATGGAGGAGCTGATGACCGTTGATGACTAGTACGCCACCGTGGACGCGACAATGAAAAAGCCCCTCCGGGTGAATGTGGAAGGCCGACCGGTTCCCACCGAGCCGGTTCGAGAGAAGCAAGCCGGAAAAGGTGGAGATGTCGGATCATCCAGGCGTCTTGGCAGCGATAACCGCTACCAGGGCAAGCGCCCGGTTGAGCATCAGAACCCCTGCTACCACCAGAGGCATGTCAATGCGGTGCAAGGCGCACCGGTTGGCAACGACAAGAGGCAGAGTAACACCTTCACCTCTGAGTAGATGTTTGATGGGCCGTGAAAGTACCACATAGGCACCTTTAAGCCGGCTATGCACACCACTCGGCAGTGTAGTTGGACCCAGCATATCAAGGAGCAGGCTGGCTTGCCCCCTCTCCCCCACCCCCTCCTGGCGGACCCCCACCGCCGGCAAGGGCAGATGGAAACAACAACGGCAATGGGGCCTACCCTCAGAAGCATGAGAACTACCACATCTTCGAGGCCGAGCCGACTGACAGTCGCAGCCGGAAGCAACACGCTGCGGAGGTGAACGCCATCGTTCCTCCGGTCCCCCTGCGCCTCAACTGGTCTGGGACTCCCATCACTTGGAGTCGGGAGGACCAGACGGATCTGCTCCCGGATCCCGGGGGCTATGCGATGGTGCTGGACCCTCTTCTCACCTTCGACATGCGCATCCATCGATTCTCGCGCGTGTGATGACCCACAAGTATAGGGGATCACAACAGTCTTCGCGGGTAGTATTACCCAATTTATTGATTCGACACAAGGGGAGCCAAAGAACACTTGCAAGCCTTAACAACTGAATTGTAAGTTCAGATGCACCTAGAAATAGTTCTTGCTCACAGAAGTTTATCAGTAGCAACAGTTTATAGTAGCAACAACAACAACAATAGGGAAACAGGAGCAATAGTAACAGTAACGGTAACAGTGGGATTCGAGTGCGGTAGGCATAGGGATGGATGGACGGGCATTGCATGGACGAGTCTAAACATGTAACTTCAAGATCTAGGGTATTGCAGGTAAATAATAACAAGCATCCAAGTACTAAAGAATCCTAGGCATGTGCTCCAAATATAGTCATACATGCTTGTAATGAGAACTTGCACAACATCTTCTGTCCAGCCAGCTCGTGGCAGCGGGGCCTCTAGGGAACTAATGGCAATTAAGGTGCTCCTTTTAATAGAGCATCGGAGGAAAGCATTAACACTCCGTGAACACATGTGATACTCACACCACAGCCATCCCCTCCGGTTGTCCCAATTATTGTCACTTTGGGGCCTTTGTATCCGGACAATGATATGTGTACACAACTTGTAGATAAGATCACAAACAATAGTATGATAATGATTCAATAATAATTTAGATCTGAGATCATGGCACTCGGGCCCTAGTGACAAGCATTAAGCACAACAAGTTGCAACAAAGTCAAATAGAACTAATAGAGATACTAGGCACTATGCCCTAACAGATCTTATTCGATTACATGATAGAACTCATCCAATCCCTACCATCCCCAAGCCTACAACGGTGGATTACTCACTCATGGATGAGGGAAACATCGGTGGTTGATGGAGATGCGTTGGTGATGAAGATGGCGATGATTCTCTCCAAATTCCCCGTCCCGGTAGGGTGCCAGAACGGAGTTTCTGGATTCGAATCTTGGTTTCTGGTGACGGCGGCGGAGAGGAATTCTTCCTAGAAAACTATCGACCCCCCTCGGTTTTGTAACACCCCCGGTCACTCCGGACCGACGGCTGTCACTTCTGGCAGCTCAATAGGATCTCTAGAATAACCCCACGGACCAACACTAGTATTTTCTGCGCACTTTGTCCTCACTCATGCGCACCCGGTACCCACTTCCCGGTCGGTCACCCATCCTAGAATTCTCTAGGCCAACCACGCTTAACCTTAGAGTTCTTTTCGAATGAGCTTCCGGAAAAGAAGTTGCAACTTGTTGGTATGGGTTTCCTATCAATCCTATTGAGCCATGTGCCAGGGTCTCATATACACCCACCCTTAGAAGATTGACGTCCTCGTCGATCAACCACAAGCCAGGAACGTCCCCTCTTGGCACACGTCTGTGCGTCCAGTGCCAGCACATTTCCATGCCGTGTCCACTCCGGGCCACACGCGCCATGCTACACATGTCCACCACTGACCCGCACACGCCCATGTAACCGCGAGGGTCGGCTCTGATACCACTTTGTAACACCCCCGGTCACTCCGGACCGACGGCTGTCACTTCTGGCAGCTCAATAGGATCTCTAGAATAACCCCACAGACCAACACTAGTCTTTTCTGCGCACTTTGTCCTCACTCATGCGCACCCGGTACCCACTTCCCGGTCGGTCACCCATCCTAGAATTCTCTAGGCCAACCACGCTTAACCTTAGAGTTCTTTTCGAATGAGCTTCCGGAAAAGAAGTTGCAACTTGTTGGTATGGGTTTCCTATCAATCCTATTGAGCCATGTGCCAGGGTCTCACAGGTTTTTAGGTCGAAAGGCAACGTATAGGCGCCGAGGCAGGCCAAGGAGGTGCCTGGGGTGGCTGCACCCCCTCCAGGCGCGGCCAGTGGTGGGCCTGCACCTGGGGTGGGTGTGGGCCCCCCTGGCCTCCTCTCCGTCTTGTCTTCTGGCTCCGTGGATCTTCTGGTGAAATATAATTTTTGGCATATTTTCCGGGATTTTTCCTGATAGTTCATTTTCTTCACAAAAACAAGACACCAAGGTAATTCTGCTGAAAAAAGCGTCAGTCCGTGTTAGTTGTATCCAAATCACACAAGTTTAGAGAAGAAATAATAGCAAAGCGTTCGAGAAAGTATATACGTTTTGGACGTATCAACTCCTCCCAAGCTTAGCTTATTGTTTGTCCTCAAGCAATTCAGTTGAAAACTAAATGCGATAAAAGAACTTTCACGAACATTTTGCTTCATATGATGTAAATATTCTTAGCACAGGAGTAGATGCTTAGACAATTCATAATAAAGAGTATGCAACTAAGTCTACTCAATAGTTATTGCAAGCTATGAAGAGAAACCAACTCAATAATAATAAGTAGCATGAAACATAAACATAAGCAACATTGCAATGCTCATAATAAGGTATGATAGAGTGGTATCTCGCTTGCCTTTGTTTGAAGAGCACAATATAAATGCCAAGGCACCTCTGAAGTTCACATGAAGACTAGAAGTAAAGATATCAGAGATACACGCATCAAAGTCATGACATAATTAACCAAGTTTTGGAACAAACACAAGAATGATAACTATGCTCTCAAGAAGGTGCTCATACAATAAGTGGTGACTCAACAAGGTTGTGAAAATGGTTTTGTGAAGGTTTGAAAGGCTTCCCAATGCTGAAAGGAAGGTACTCATTAGCTTTGAGCTCTCATTGCCCCTATCATAGGCATCTTCATGTGGTTAAGGTGAAAGTGAGGTCCACTCTGAATCATATGCTTGACAGATCATAAACTGGAAATCCCAAGTCCCTTGAGTACGAGGGTCGCTCCGCATGCTACTCAACTTTGGTCACCTGAAAGTTCTTGTCATTGTAAATACATGCATATCATCGAGAACCGCCAACGGATTACCCCTTGCACATGGTACATGAGCTTTCCCATAACCAAAATGACAAGGCAAGCAGACAATGAGCATCTCAACAATCTTTTTATTTACCATATGCATAGCTTTTTATTAAGGATGCTTCATAGATGCTCATTATGGTGATGCTGCAAGTTTCCACCATGATTAGGCATGGCTTAGGCTAGCGTCCCAGGCGTTTCTCTAACACAATATATAAACTCCATGAACTCACAAGCTCCCCTTTTATTTCACATCGTCGACATCCATAAACAAAAGAGCAAGGAATCAACTGGATGGGATATCCATAAAAAAGGTGTTGAAAGCGTTCCCCATGACAACATGGTTTTGCTGACTCCCAGCATATAATAAGCAAGCATATAACTTTTATGGACTAGTCACAATGGTTCAAGATTATTAAGCGCAAGGAATAAAGTGTGCCATCAAGTTCGTGAGAGCTTTACTAACTAACTTTCTCAAAATAGACAAACATTATTTTGGAAGAAAACACGGCATATATAATATGCGCTGAAGTAGCAAATGATGTTAATAGGTAGGTATGGTGGACACAACTGACAATATTGGTTTTGGGGAGTTGGAAGCACATGGAGAGCACATACTCAGTGCAAGTGAAGGCTAGCAATAGAGAGGGAGCGACAAACGAGAGATTAATAGTTGTCATAATCATGCTTGCAACAAAACAAGACTAATTATGGCATGAAAGTGATACAAGAACTCTGAGGCAAAATAAATCATCAAGGCTTACTAACTATTGATTATTCATATGCATGCGTGAGCATGTGCCAAGTCAATTCATATGAACAGTCAGAGGAGGATACCACAATGTCATACCAAAGTATGAATAAAACAATGCAAGCAAACATTCATATGACATGCTACAAACTATTAACAATTTGGAGCTAATCATAGACAAGAAAGAACTACTAAGCATCCATAATGACATACACCTTACACAAACAGGCTAAGCATACTCACAATGATGAGTATATGTACAAAAATGAAACAAATAGAGTTCGTTACCCTCTTACCACACCTCGAGTTGTCTTAATCTTCATTATTGCCCTTCACTTGTGTGACTTGAATATTAACATGAAACCAAAATCCACTGTGGATGGCTGAACCCTGCAAAGAACTCACAAAACCAAAGAAGAACAACCAATATTTTTGGTGTTTTCTATTTTTTTTAGAAACAAGCAAACAAAGCAAAAACCAAACAAAAACAAAGCAAACCAAACAAAGCAAAAACAAACCAAGCAAAGCAAAATCTTTTTGGATTTTTTTTCTTTTATGGCAAACCAAACTAGAAGCAAACAAAGAAAGAGAAACAACGAAAATATTTTTGGTATTTTTGCGTTTTTTTTAGAAAGAAGCAACAAGAACCAAAAAGAAAGCCAAACGACGGATATACAAAGAACCGACAGAACATGATATATATATGATTGTGATATTGGTGTACCTCCCCCCAAGCTTAGGCTTTTCGCCTAAGTGGGGCTCAATACCATGGTGCCCAAGTAGATGCACCTCCGTAGTATGTCGAGGAAGCTCCCTTGTCCCGGTACAAGCTCTAGGACTCCCCTGTGTAGTGTACCGCGGTGTCATACGAGGGCGCTTCCTCCTGATAGCGCCCATGGAAGTTAAGAGAGTGCATATTGTCATCCATCTCCGCCTTCGAGCGTGACCAAGGTCCCTAAGAAATACTGGACACAGTGGTTTGGGGTAGAGGGATCTCTCTCTCTTCCCCGTCAATAAAAAACATTCTATAAACCAAGTTATAAAGAGTAGAGCTAGTGGTGACAAAGTGGTGCGCCTTCTTGGCAGCAAGATCAAGCCTCTAAGGAGCCAAAACTATATCATGTGGATCAACAACAATGTTCAAGGAAACAGCAATACAATTAGCAATAATTCCCCTGTAAATGGGTCCCTTAGGAGCTAAACAACGAGCAATGAGAGAACCAAGATTATACTTATCCTAATTGTTGAGCACAGCAGCTAAGAAGGCCAATTGATAGTTGGAAATATTACTAGTGTTCTCCCTACCAAGAACACTGGTGGAAAGATAGTAGGCAAAGTACTTGATGGCTGGGAGTTGAATATTCTTTATCTTTCCTCGTTGAGCTCTGTAGTCATCGTCATTGGTTATTCCTCGGTAAAGCTCCAACAAATCAGCCAGAAGAGCTGGAATCTTCTTTGATGACCCAGCTGTACCAAGTCCCAGGGCCTTGCAAAATTTCTTCAAAGTCATAGAATGATCCCTGTCATAAATTTTGAAAGACATAGAAGGCTTGAACATGCTGTTAGTAAAGGAGAAACTCTCCACAAATGTTTTAGTAAGCAAAGCATATTGTGCGCTCCCATCCTGCATGTAACTTGTTAGTCTAGCCTTCTGAATCAAAGTCGTAAAATCGTTAAGAATCCCAGCAGCTGGCAACAAAGTTTGGCAAGGAAAGGTGGAGGGGTGTGCATCCCCTTCATCCCCCTCGTCACCAAATCGCGGAGTGATGAGATCCTCATTGTATGAGGGTCTAGTACTGGTAGATTACCTTGGAAGCGTTGCCCTTCTAGGTTCATCACTCTCAAATATATTACCAAATGTGTGGTGGTCCATGACTTCACTTTTCTGAAATATTAAACAACCGTCAAACCAAGTGATTTCTAAGTTGATAGATGATGAGCAACTACTATAGGAACTTGCTAGAGGACTACACATGCACCAAAACAAAGTTTCTAAGCATAGAACAAGCATGCAAGTTCAAACAACCTGTCACCCATAGCAGCAAAATACTCAAGATACAATCTACCTATCACAAATCTAATTGGACAAGTGGAGGAGGCACATACCAAGGAACAATCCCTCCAAAAATTAGCACTTGAGATGGGATGAACAAGGAAATCGAAAATCGCGAGCAAGAACAGCAAGAACTCGAGATTGAGCAAGTTTTCCGGTGTTTTTTGGGAGAGAGAAAGAAGGTGGCTTTGAGGAGGCAGCCTGGAGGGGCCCAGGTGGGCTAGACCCCCTAGGCGCCGCCACCTGGTAGGCCACGCCTACCATGGGTGTGGTGTCCTGGGGTGGCCCCCTGGGTTACTTCAGGTGCCTCTCTGCCCCTTTTTTCGAGGAAAAAATTATTTTGAATTTTCTGGGATTTTTCGTGAAACTTTATTTTTGGCCAATTTTCAGGGTATGAAAATTGATTTTCTCGCAGAAACAGTTTTTTCAGAAGAAGCAAAAGAAAACCAAAAGCCAAACTACAGCAGCTCTAAGACAAACTAACAAGGAAACAACTAGCAAAACCAAAGCTAGCAAAAGAGAGACAAAGACTAGGAAAGAGAAAAGTAAAAGAAAGCAAGTATAACCACAGTGAAAACATTATTTTGTTCATTAAAATCCTTTTTTTAACAAGGTTGATGAAGTCTTGTTACCAAAACAATCTTATATGGAACAAAACTTTGCATTCCACTAGGTGATTATGTTACCTCATACATGATAGCAATGGTCCCGATCATAATAGTTTCAAAATTTTCTTGTGGAATGGGACAATATATTTCTCCAACCTTGATGCTCTCAATATTTTCAATGGAATTCAGGCAATAGCTCTTAACAACCTTCTTGGGAAATAGACAGTGTGCTCTTTGTCATTAATATTGAATGTTACTTTTCCTTGATTGCAATTGATGACAGCAACTGCAGTATTAAGAAAGGTCTCCCAAGAATAATAGACATATTATCATCTTCAGGCATTTCAAGCACAACAAAATCAGTTAAAACCATGCAATTATGAGCAACTTGAACAGGAACATCCTCACATATACTAACAGGAATAGTAGTTGACTTATCAACCATTTGCAAAGATATATCAGTTGGTATCAACTTTTCTAGCGGGAGTCTCTTATAGAGAGAAAAAGGCATAACACTAACTCCAGCTCCCAAATCACATAAAGAAGTTCTAACATAATTATTCTTAATGGAGCAAGGAATAGTTGGTATACCTGGATCACCAAGTTTCTTTGGAACCTTACCATTGAAGGAGTAATTAGTAAGCAAAGTAGAAATCTCCTCATTAGGAATCTTCCTTTTATTAGAGACAATATCCTTCATATACTTTGAATAAGGAGGCAACTTAATAGCATCAGTCAAAGGAATTTGCAAGAATAAAGGTTTCATCCACTCACAAAACTTGTTGTAGTGTTTTTCCTCCTTTGACTTGTGTTTCTTACCTGGAAAAGGCATAGGTTTCTGCACCCAAGGTTCTCTCTATTTACCATGTTTATTAGCAATAAAATCTTCCTTTGTGTACCTAGTGTTCTTAGTGTGCTTCTCAGGTTCTTCCTCGCCTTCCTCCTTATTAGGAGACTCATTTTTGTCATTATCACTCTCAATTCCAGCATCAGAGATAGATATACTATTAGGATCTACAGTAGGTTCAAGTGGTTCCTCAACTATCTTATGTTTCTTTTTCTTCCTCTTATGAGGACTACCACTATCTTCACCTTGTTGGGAATCCTGCTCTATTCTTTTAGGCTATCCTTCAGGATATAAAGGATCTTGAGTAGCTATACCACTCCTATTTCTAATTCCATAAGCATGTTTATCTCCTGAAGGATTAACTAGCATATCCTTTTGTAACTTAGCAAGTTGATCAAGTTGAGTTTGAACCATTTGAAAGTGTTTACAAAGCATTTTAATATCATTAGAAGTTCTTTACACAATATCTTTCAACTCATGGATAACTCTAGAGTTTTCCAACAAATGATTTTGAACTTGTTTATTAAAATACCCTTGCTTAACAATAAATGTGTTAAGTTCCTCTAATCATTGATCAGGAGGCTTACCATAAGGAATATCACCTTCATCAAAGTGTTGGAGAGAGTGTACCTCAATAGTAGATGAGTGGAGAATTGGCTTACATAGTTCTTCTATAGGAGGTAGATTCTTCACATCTTCAGCTCTAATACCTTTCTCCTTTAGACACTTCTTAGCTTCCTTCATCACTTCATCATTTAATGCAATAACTCCCCTCTTCTTTGTTTTTGGTGCTGGAATTGGTTTAGGAACAACTGGTTCAGGAGTAATAGGCTCAAGTGTATTTAGCTCAGTTGAAGTCCAATCATCATAATTCTTGCTTATCTTGGTCATTAATTCTTCAGCATCTGTAGGAGTCCTTTTCCTGAAAACACAATCAGCAAAGCTATCTAGGTATGTCCTAGAATCATCAGTTAGTCCATTATAATAAATATCAAGAAGCTCATTCTTAGGCAGTGGACATCTAGGATGTGCATGAATCAAGGCAAGAAAACCTTGTCCATGACTCAGGCAATTTCTCTTCTTCTCCCTGTTTAAAATCAAAAAGTCTCTGCAAAGCAACATGTCTAGCACTAGGAGGAAAATATTTCTGGAAGAAAGAAGCAATCAGGGCTATCAATGGAACCAGTAGGTAATCTATTAAACCAAGCCCTAGCTTCTCCTTTTAGTGAAAAAGGGAAGATCTTAGTAACAAAGTACTTGTGCATCTTAAAATCATCAGAGAACAAAGCACTCATAGTAGAAAGCTCATTCATATGAGCCATAGCACTCTCATTTTCAGTACCACAAAAAGGTTCTTTCTCAACAATATCTAAATAAGACAAATCAAGAGAGAAATCATAGTCTTCATCTTTAATATCTATGGAAGAAGTGGCCAACTTAGGATCAGAGGACAACTTAGGCATGATAGTACATTTATCAAGGAGACTCTTAATAGCACTAGTACCATGAGTATTTCGGCACTCTTCAACAAAATCATAAGTGAACTCAGTGTAACCATCATTAATATCATAACTCTCACTAGCCTCAGGTGAGCTAACAGGTGTAACAGTGGCTTCACTAGGAGTTTCGGTATTTTCTAGACTAGCCATAGTAGCATCTATAAAAGGACCTAATGAACCACTCGCATCAAGCAAAGTAGAAGTAACATCATGAGCATCAAAAGCAGTTTCAGACTCAGTAGTAGTAGCAGTGTGTGTAGCATGTGTACATGGTGGTGGTGTAACAAGCTTACTTATAACAGACCGTGAATCAAGAGCAGCAAAGGTGTTTTGGACTGTACATCTTCTTGTAGTGGATGGTAAAATAGGGAACTTTCCATCACGAGACTTCCCCATGATGAAAGGAGTAGTAGTGAACAATAATAGATCCAAGTGAACTTACAAATAAAGCTATGCTCCCTGGCTACGGTGCCAGAAAATAGTCTTGATGACCCACAAGTATAGGGGATCGCAACAGTCTTCACAGGCAGTATTACCCAATTTATTGATTCGACACAAGGGGAGCCAAAGAATACTTGCAAGCCTTAACGACTGAGTTGTCAGTTCAGCTGCACCTGGAAATAGTTCTTGCTCACAGAAGTTTATCAGTAGCAATAGTGTCAACACTCGGATTTTTAATCCCAGATGCCTGTTATGCCATACATCGCAATCCCAGGATTACCATTTTTGCGAGACATAACAGAATTGGATACCATAGTACATCATCTATTACAAACCATACATAAGGTCTTACACAAATAAGGATCTCATGATCCAGTTCTTAATACAATTCAAGCAGCGGAAATACGTAATAATAAAGGTAGAGTAGGCGAAGCTCCATCTTCGGGGTCACATGCAATGCTGACGATGGGAGATGATCCTAGTTGTCGTAACCTTCCTGGGGTCCATCATCCTGGTACTCCTCTTCATAGTCTGGCCACGGGAATAGCCAGGGACAAAGCCATGAGTACTCTTTAAGTACTCGCAAACTAATACTAACAAGTGAAGGGGGTTTTTGTAGTAGGACACTAAGCTCTAGGATTGTTTTCAAAAGCCAGATTTACATCTACTAAGTTCAGAAGCAAGAGAAAGCTAGTCAAATTTTATAACACCTAAGTGGGAATTTGTGTCTCATGCCACAACTCTGTTGTGGTCAAGTCAAAGTCTCAATTCATTTCACAAGTCATTTTGAAAACATCTGACGGGGGAACAGTATGGCCACTCCAATTGTCCATAACCGCGGACGCGGCTATTCAAATAGTTTGACACTCTGCAGAGATTGTACACTTTCACCACAACATTCGATAGATCCGTCAGGAACAAATCCTGAAGTCACCATACTTAGTATGCGGATAATCAATCCTAACCTTTCATTTACACGCCCTAGTATAAGCACCTCTCCTGTGATTTTGGCCTCCCAACCATGACCAACTGTCATTTTGGGTACTGCATAGGTGGACAATCTTCACAAGGTAGCCTCAGCTTAGACCTTGGCCGTGAGGGAACCAACACTAAGGTATATAAGTTTACAGTCAAGCCCTACCCAATTTTCGGGTATTGTGGTTATACGGTAAAATTGGAATGGTATCGCATCGAGACAACCATCAGTTTTATAAAGGGCTAAGGCTCATGCCTCAACATTTTCATCACCAAAATTATCTGGTGTTCGGAAACACATGTCAAAACATCTCAGTAGAATGATCCATCATTCTAAGGTTTTCATAACCATTTTCCACCAAGTATTTCCATCTAAAGTTGATCAAGTTTTATGCTTAGCACTAGCATCTATCAGCGGGGGTGAGTACTAATGAGGGGTGGTAAACAAGTGGAGTTTAACTAAGTTCAATCTCATGCCTTGGGATGACATAAAGATTATCTATCTTAGGCCAAATTTCATGCTCTTTATGCAACCTTCAGTTAACTTCCTAGAATCTACAAGTCACTTAAGTAAACTCTAAAAGAAAGCTCTAATAAAGAAAATAAAGTAGAAGGCTTGTAAGTAAAACTAGGATTGGTTTATCAAGTGGGTATAACCACATATGCTTAAAGGCATATGGTTGGCATGGTACCAAGCAAGTATTAGCTTGCACAGCCAACTAGTAGTATTAGGCTTGTCTAATTGCAAGTATAAGCTTGCAAGTATTGGCTTGCCTTGTGCAGAGCAGTGGTTGAAGTTCTCCTCAGCTTATTCTTCGTAGTATCCTCCTTCCTCCTCGTATCCTTGGTCGGTACTAGCGTCTATAAATAAATACAAGGTACACAATCACCAAACAATACTTAACTACTTTCAATCATCACACAAAGGGGTTCTATAGATGATCTAGCATCATCACTAACATTACAAGCACTTGACTTAATGATTTTATTTTTAGAAAAGTAATTTCTACTCATTGAAAAACTACTTAAGATTTAATATTCTCCAAACCAAGCATGGGATCATGTTGACACATGTCATCACCCATATCTTAGTACATGGGAATGTGATTTAAAGTGGTGTCACAATTTAATAAGGTTTAACCCTTTTATTTTAATTAAAATAAGTGGCTAGAAATGCCTATGAGGCATTCTTTTATTACTTGAACATTATTTCTGTAAGTAAACCATATATTTTTATATATTATGAAAGGTATGATTAATTGTGATTTTTGAGAGTTGGAATAAACTCAAAAGCTATTATGGTTTAAATTTGAAAAATGTTTGAATGCAGAAAAGCTTCTGCCTTGTTATTTTTACCAAGGGTGATCTATAGATCCAAATGATTTGAATCCAACGGGCTTGGATTCAGCATTTCCAGAACTTTCTAACAAAATTGGTTCCATTCAATTTGGTTCACTGAATCGAGCTGGGTTGATTTTTGAAACTAGGTACAGAACTGTGTTTGAATGAAAATGGAAAAATCCAAATTCAAACGAGTGTGCTGCGCGGGAAGAGAAAATGGGCCGGCCTGCTACGCATAGCGCTTACGTGGGATGGTTATGTGGCTTTCCCCATGCGTCAGTGAGACAGGAGGGTGTGAAGCAGTATGGGGCAACGTGGTGCGTTGGATCTAGTTCTAATCCAACGGCTCTGGTTCATCGTCCACGTCGGGCAGCGCCGGCGAGACAGAACCCTAACGCGGCAGGTGGGGGTCGTGGGAGGTTCACCGGGGCTCAGGCGAGGGTCGATGAGGCGGGCAAACGACAAAGTCGACGACGGCGAACCTCCTGGTGCCGGCAGCTTCTCTTGTGGCGGCTCCAATCATTGGCTTCCTTCTTCTCCAGCAGCGGCGGGCTCCGGCCAAGTTCCGGCGATGTGCTGCTCGCCTTGCTCTGGGAACGGGGTAGAACGATCAGTGAGGAGAGGGGAGTGAGATGGTGTGACGAGTTTGAGCGGGGGTGGCCTCTATTTATAGTCTCGACGACGAGACCGAACGGGATGGGCAGGCGACGGTGGAGACATGGCTACGGGCTGCTAGAGGCATGGCCGAGGGTGGCGATCGATCGGTGGTCTCCTGGCGATGCTCTATGTCTTTAATGCGCGTGTAGGGGCGGTGGTAAACGGTCTGGAACGCTCGACGTTCTGCGCGGCAGAGGCGGCATCTTCGACGGCGAGCGGTGGCTACGGGGTACGAGCGGTGAAATGGGCATGTCTGGCGGTCTCCTGGGATAGTGGGGAACATGTTGGCAGATGGCAAGGGCTCGAGGTGGTCTGGTTGAATGGGAACGGTGCGTGCTCTGCGGCGTGCGTCGGCATGGTCGACAGCGACACGGGCGCGGCGTTCCTGGCAGTTCTGGCTGCTGTCCGTGAGGCAGGGCTGGTCGAGAGGGGGCGGTGAGGCATGGGATACCTCCCAGACAAGGTTGGCACGGCTAGTTCTTCCTCTAGCCTGCTGTCCACACTAGGGTGACATGGGTGTTCTCGGCTGTTCACCATTGATGACATTGTCAAGCTTACAGTGGTACTAGGGATTAGTTAGGGTCGTTAGATGATCTACTAAGGCTAGTGGTATCCAGAGAGGGAACAAGTTAGGACAAAAACACTGCACACTATAGTGTTTTGATTTTGTTTGATTTGAATCTGCAAGGTGTTTGATGAAATGGCCGCATGAATTCAAGTTTTGAATTTTGAAAAGATTTTTGGTGCGTGTGCTAGGCATGTGCTGGTGAGTCTGTGGATGCTTGGGTTTTGAAAGTTGAGCTTGTTTGAGTGGTGTTTGAAAAAGTGGGATCTTCCCATATGATATAGATTCAATGTTGAACTGTCATTTAAACTATGCATTCAAATGTTTTTGGAAAATCACAAGGTGGTCCTTGGTACTTTGTTATGAGTACTATCAAGGGGTGTTAAGATCCAAATAAGTTTCTGTTAAGTTTTGAAAGTTAGAGACAACCAAAGTAGGCATGGGAGTTAAATTGGCCAAAGTGACCATTCCCTTATTTTGTTTGTTTTGATTTATTTGTCTTTGGGAAAAGTGTGGGGATTGTTTACATGATGTTTATTTCACCTAAGAATCCTTTTACAAGCAAGGAAACACACAAGCAAGGTAATTCAAAAGAATCCAAAATGGAATGCATACACACATGCATGCTTTCATATTTTTATTTAGAAAAGTTTTTATTAATCCTAAATTTTGATGATTAGAGTTTAATGATCCAAGTTTCATATTTTTAGGATGTTACAAACCTTCCCCCCTTAAACAAAATCTCGTCCAGAGATTTGAAAAAGGACGAAAAAGATTACCTAGGATTTGAAGAGATCGGGAATCTCCGTCCTGATGTGATCTTCACACTCCGAGGTAGCTTCCTCTTCCGTGTGGTTGCTCCACTGAATCTTGAGAAACTTGATGCTTCGGGTTCTGGTAGTTCTGAAAGCTTCTTCCAAAATACGGATGGGTACTTCAGGATAGGTCAGGTCATCGTTGATCTCTATGGTCCAATGATCGATATTCTTGAACACTTCGGTCTTCTCTGGAACTTCGAGGCACTTGCAAAGTAATGAGATATGAAACACACTGTGCACGACTGACATCTCTTCGGGTAGTTCCAATTGATACGGCACTTCTCCTCGACGGTTCAAAATATTGAAGGGTCCGATATATCTAGGGGCTAACTTTCCTTTGAGTTGGAAACGCTGCATTCCTTTCAATGGCGACACTTTCAGATATACAAAATCTCCTATGTTGAAGGCGAGGTCTCGACGTCTCTTGTCGGCGTAACTCTTCTGTCTGGACTGGGTTGTCTTGAGGTGCTCACGAATCTTGTGAACCTTCTCTTCTGCTTCTTGTAGGATGTCAGGTCCGAAAATCTGACTCTCTCCTACTTCCAACCAGTTCAAAGGGGTGTGACACTTTCTTTCGTACATGAATTCAAATGGGGCCATTTGCAAACTAGCTTGATAACTGTTGTTGTATGAAAATTCTGCAAATGGCAGACAGTCTTCCCACTTAGATCCATACTCTAACACACATGCTCTCAACATGTCTTCGAGTATTTGATTTACTCGCTCCGTCTTTCCATCGGTCTGGGGGTGATATGCGGTGCTGAAATCTAGGCGGGTTCCTAAACCTTCTTGGACTTTCTTCCAGAATCTCAAGGTAAATTGAGTTCCTCTATCAGATACGATGTTCTTGGGGACTCCATGCAAACTAACGATTCTAGCGATGTATAACTCCGCTAGCTTCGAACTCTGATATGTGGTCCTGACGGGTAAGAAATGGGCGACTTTGGACAATCTGTCCACTATGACCCAGATTGAGTCATTTCCGCTACTAGAAGTAGGCAATCCGGTGATAAAGTCCATTCCAACGGAATCCCATTTCCATTCTGGAATCTGCAATGGTTGCAACAATCCTGCGGGTCTTTGATGTCCCGCCTTGACTCGCTAACATATATCACACTTGGCGATATAGCTTCCGATTTCTCTCTTCATCTTATGCCACCAAAATTGCTCCTTCAAATCCTGATACATCTTCGTTCCTCCGGGGTGGATAGAATAAAGAGTATCATGAGTTTCCTTCAGAATAACTTCTTTCAACTCAGAATCTGCTGGTACACAAAGGTGTCCTTTGTACCACAGAACTCCTTCTTCGTCTTCAGTGAATCCGGGTACCTTGCCTGTAGCGATACGACGCTTGATTCTGTCGATACTAGCATTTCCTTTCTGCGCCTCTTTGATCTGGCTGATCAAAGTGGGTTGAAGTTCTATGCTAGCCAAAAATCCTTCACTTACTAATTCCATTCGAAAATCTTCCATCTCTTTGTGCAGACTTGGTTGCTCCTTCAAAATCATGGAGTTCAAGCGGCACGGCAATCTGCTAAGGGCATCTGCTACCACGTTGGCTTTACCAGGGTGATAGTGAATGTCCAGATCGTAATCCTTGATTAGCTCAATCCATCTTCTCTGCCTCATATTCAGCTCCTTCTGAGTGAATATATACTTCAGGATCTTGTGATCCGAATAAATCTCACAACGTTTTCCCATAAGGTAGTGCCTCCATGTCTTCAGGGCTAGAACTACGGCTGCAAGTTCGAGGTCATGGGTTGGGTAATTTTGCTCATGTTGTTTCAGTTGTCGGGATAGATAAGATATGACTTTGCCTTCTTGCATTAGCACACATCCAAGACCGATCTTGGATGCATCATAATACACGTCGAAGGGCTTCGTGATATCCGGCATGATTAAGATTAGGGCTGAAATCAATCTTCTCTTGAGTTCTTGAAAACTCACTTCACATTTGTCGGTCCATTCAAACTTCTTGTCCTTCTTCAACAATTGGATCATGGGTCTGGCGATACTCGAGAATCCTTCTACGAACTTGCGGTAGTATCCCGCCAATCCGAGAAATGCGCGAACTTGGGTTTGAGTGGTTGGGGCTTGCCAATCTTCTACATCTTTTACTTTTGCAGGGTCAACGGCAATTCCTCCGGATGATACAATGTGGCCGAGGAATCCTACCTCCTGTAACCAGAATTGACATTTTCTTGGCATACAACTGATGCTCTCTAAGGGTTCTAAGAATGGTCCTTAGGTGTAGCTCATGTTCTTCTTCTGATTTGGAATAAATCAGAATGTCATCGATGAAAACAACGACAAACTTATCCAGGAAGTCCATAAAAATCTTATTCATGAGATTCATGAAATAAGCGGGGGCATTGTTTAATCCAAAATACATGACTGTATACTCGTATAATCCATAACGGGTGGTAAAGGCAGTCTTTGGAATATCCTCTGCACGAATCTTGATTTGATGATAGCCAGTCCTAAGATCAATCTTAGAAAACACTTTAGCACCGTTCAACTGATCAAACAAATCTTCTATCTTGGGCAACGGGTACTTGTTCTTGATAGTGACATCATTCAACTTCCGATAATCCGTACACAAACGGTTACCTCCATCCTTCTTATCCACGAACAAAACAGGTGATCTCCAAGGTGACGCACTTGGTTGAATCAATCCAATTTCCAGCATGGCATCCAGTTGCTTCTTTAGTTCTACTAGTTCAGATGGGTTCATACTATATGGTCTCTGGGCTATGGGTCCTGTTCCGGGGATTAGTTCAATGATAAAATCGATATCCCGATCTGGGGGCATACCGGGAAAAACATCTGGAAATACATCGTGGTATTCACAGACTATCCGGACTTGGTCAATGGTAGGTTGGGATATACTCTTGTTGCACTTGAATTGGTGAGGTAAGGTTTCAGATATATGCTCGACTGATATTCCGGCTGTACTGGTCATGGTTATGGCTTTCTTGGCACAGTCAATCAATCCTTTATGTTTGGACATCCAATCCATTCCTAGTACTACTTCCAAACCTTTAGTTCCGAGTACTATCAGATTAACATAAAAAACTATGCCATGGATTCGGATAGGGACGGCTTTGCAAATTTGCCTAGCCTTGGTGGTTGATCCGGGGATTTGAACGATCATAACATGCTTCAGTTTGGTTGGTTGGATTTTACTAGTGCATGCAAATTCTTCGGTGACAAATGAGTGCGATGCACCAGAATCAAACAACACTCTAGCAAGTACTGAATTAACAGAAAACATACCCAGCACGACGTCTGGCGCTTCCTGAGCTTCTTCAGCATGCATGAGAAAAAGATGGCCGTTGCGGTTGAGCGAATTTCCTGGGGAAAATCTTCTTCCGGGCTGAACACGACGCTGCTGCTGAGCTAGGGCATTTGCATTGGGGGCTGCGGCATTCTTCTTGTTGGGGCATTCTTTTGAGTAGTGACCCTTATTTCCACAGTCATAACCAGTCACTTGCGAGTTGTCCTTTGCTGCAACAGGCACAACATTGCTTTCAGTCCTCGGGGCAGTGTTGGTGTTGGCGGTAGCATTGTTGTTGTTGAATTTGGGTGGAGCACGATTGAAATTGCTAGAGTTGCGGGGGTTGTTGTGATTTCCTCCGGGCCTAGGGTTTCCACGGTTGGGATAGGTCGGACGGTTCATTGGGGTTCTGTTGGTTCTCGTGGAAAATTCGGGAGATGGGTTAGGGCGATACTTTGGGGTCTGATGGGTTCCTGGCTGGTGCATCATGCGACGCTTGCGGTTCTCATTGGCTTGGTTGATCTTTCCTTCCATCTGGATGGCAGAGTCGACCAGGGCTTCAATATCAGCAAAGGGGATATTGACTAACACAGTCTGCATCTCATCATGCAGACCATTCAGGAATCTTTCTTTCTTCTTGGCTTCGGTGTCGATCTCATCCGGGGCATACCTAGCTAATGACAAGAATTTGTCACGGTATTATACTATGGTCATCCTCCCTTGCTTCAGTTCTCTGAAATCATCTCTCATTCTCTTGATCAAACCCGATGGCACATGGGTTCTGCTGAACTTGACCTTGAATTCCTCCCAGGTCATCATCTGTCCTCCGGTCATTGCACGAACACTGTTCCACCACGCTTTGGCATCTCCGGCTAGATAGTGGGTGGCGAACAGAACGTTCTCGTTGGCTTCCACTCCGACGACTTCTAGGTTATTTTCCATGGTTTGCAGCCAATCATCGGCATCTAGGGGCTCTTTTGACTTAGTGAAAATAGGTGGGTTGGTATTCTGGAAATTCTTGAGCTTAGATCCATGGTTGTCCTGATTTGCTTGGCCTTGGTTGTTGTGGGCCAGTTGGGCTATCTTCTGAAGGGTGGCTAGGTTGGCTTGACGTTCGGCTCTTTCGTCTTCACGGTCAGAAACCAACATTTGCAGGATCTGCAACATCGGGTCCGGGGATGAACCACTTCCTCCGCGTGGCATATAAAGATTGAGATAGATCATGAGAAAAGAGGGAAATTTCTATGGTTCTGGGACTTTGAAAGTTTTTAAAATTTGACTCAGATTTTCTAGCAACTTGCTTTTCATTCATTCATAGCACACGATACAAACACACACCACAAAATAAGAAAAACAGATGGTTTTAAGAACCATTCTGGAAACTACGATATAGTGGGACCGAATACAACTCACTACGCTAGTTCTCAAGTGCTACTACTCCTCGGAGTTGGTGTAGTCGTCATCCTCATCATCCTCGTCATCGTTGATGAAGGCGAAATCCTCCTCATCAGTGAAGAAGTCCATAACCTGATCCTCCAGTAAATCATCATCATCGCTGAGATAGGAGTAGGGGTCTCCACGCAGATCCTCTCCGGCATTCTCCCTTTCCTCCCACTGCATGTCTCTCTCATGGATGGTCTCCTCCAAATCCGAGATACGGTGGCGAAGACGAGAAATGATGCGCTCCTTCTTGTCAAGCTGACGGCGGCGAGACTTGCGATCCTTTGCTAGCATGGTGATGGTCTGATCCTTCATCTTGATGATGGCAGACTTGTGGTTGGAGTAGTCACGGCAATTGTCCAATTCCTGCTGACGATCATACATCATGAAGCTAAGGTGGTCCAATTGAGTCTTCAGCTCGGGGTGGTATGGGGCTTCCAGTGGTTGTCCATTAGCATCACGCCTTGGGCAAAACTCAAAGCGGGTACCCTTGATCTGGTTGATACTCTGCCCACACAGACGGGCGAGAGCTTCCTGCATGGCCTTGGCAAGTCCATCGAGCCAGTTGTTCTCTCTTAAGGTGAATTGAATTCCCTCAGCAGTGGAAGGTTCAATCTTTCCTCGGAGACTTGCAACAATTATCCACTGTAGATCTTCTCCTCCTTGATCATTGAGCTGAGCTCCGAAGAACTCGGGGTGCGGACGCTCTAGAAGTTCTGAAAGCTGGTCCAAATCCCTCTCAAAGATAAGGTCTCCTCAATTCCCCAACTGATAAAACTTGCTGTACTTCACGTCCATCTATTAAGAATATAGGATGAGTAAGTTAGTAGAGTGATCAAGTGTGTCAAATTTTATGTATTTTGCAAGAGTTTTTGAGGGACATGAATTTTCATGAAATAATCAAAGTGATAAGAATGGGAATAAGTTTTTGTAAATATTTGCTTCCTTTGGTTTTGAAACTAAGTTTTTGATTCAAACGTCCGGTCTAACTAGGGTCTCCTATGGTCAGGATGGCTCTGATACCAACTTGTCAACACCCGGATTTTTAATCCCAGATGCCTGTTATGCCATACATCGCAATCCCAGGATTACCATTTTTGCGAGACATAACAGAATTGGATACCATAGTACATCATCCATTACAAACCATACATAAGGTCTTACACAAATAAGGATCTCATGATCCAGTTCTTAATACAATTCAAGCAGCGGAAATACGTATTAATAAAGGTAGAGTAGGCGAAGCTCCATCTTCGGGGTCACATGCAATGCTGACGATGGGAGATGATCCTAGTTGTCGTAACCTTCCTAGGGTCCATCATCCTGGTACTCCTCTTCATAGTCTGGCCACGGGAATAGCCAGGGACAAAGCCATGAGTACTCTTTAAGTACTCGCAAACTAATACTAACAAGTGAAGGGGGTTTTTGTAGTAGGACACTAAGCTCTAGGGTTGTTTTGCAAAATCCAGATTTACATCTACTAAGTTCAAAAGCAAGAGAAAGCTAGTCAAATTTTACAACACCTAAGTGGGAATTTGTATCTCATGCCACAATTCTGCTGTGGTCAAGTCAAAGTCTCAAATCATTTCACAAGTCATTTTGAAAACATCTGACGGGGGAACAGTATGTCCACTCCAACTGTCCATAACCGCGGACGCGGCTATTCAAATAGTTTGACACTCTGCAGAGATTGTACACTTTCACCACAACATTCGATACATCCGTCAGGACCAAATCCTGAACTCACCATACTCAGTATGCGGATAATCAATCCTAACCTTTCATTTACATGCCCTAGTATAAGCACCTCTCTTGTGAGTTTGGCCTCCCAACCATGACCAACTGTCATCTTGGGTACTGCACAGGTGGACAATCTTCACAAGGTAGCCTCAGCTCAGACCTTGGCCGTGAGGGAACCAACACTAAGGTATATAAGTTTCCAGTCAAGCCCTACCCAATTTTCGGGTATTGTGGTTGTACGGTAAAATTGGAATGGTATCGCATCGAGACAACCATCAGTTTTATAAAGGGCTAAGGCTCATGCCACAACATTTTCATCACCAAAATCATCTGGTGTTCGGAAACACATGTCAAAACATCTCAGTAGAATGATCCATCATTCTAAGGTTTTCATAACCATTTTCCACCAAGTATTTCCATCTAAAGTTGATCAAGTTTTATGCTTAGCACTAGCATCTACAAGTGGGGTTGAGTACTAATGAGGGGTGGTAAACAAGTGGAGTTTAACTAAGTTCAATCTCATGCCTTGGGATGACATCAAGATTATCAAGCTTAGGCCAAATTTCATGCTCTTTATGCAACCTTCAGTTAACTTCCTAGAATCTACAAGTCACTTAAGTAAACTCTAAAAGAAAGCTCTGATAAAGAAAATAAAGTAGAAGGCTTGTAAGTAAAACTAGGATTGGTTTATCAAGTGGGTATAACCACATATGCTTAAAGGCATATGGTTGGCATGGTACCAAGCAAGTATTAGCTTGCACAGTCAACTAGTAGTATTAGGCTTGCCTAATTGCAAGTATAAGCTTACAAGTATTGGCTTGCCTTGTGCAGAGCAGTGGTTGAAGTTCTCCTCGGCTTCTTCTTCATAGTATCCTCCTTCCTCCTCGTATCCTTGGTCGGTACTAGCGTCTATAAATAAATACGAGGTACACAATCACCAAACAATACTTAACTACTTTCAATCATCACACAAAGGGGTTCTATAGATGATCTAGCATCATCACTAACATTACAAGCACTTGACTTAATGCTTTTATTTTTAGAAAAGTAATTTCTACTCATTGAAAAACTACTTAAGATTTATTATTTTCCAAACCAAGCATGGGATCTATAGATCCAAATGATTTGAATCCAACGGGCTTTGATTCAGCATTTCCAGTCCTCTCTAACAAAATTGGTTTCATTCAATTTGGTTCACTGAATCGAGCTGGGTTGATTTTTGAAACTAGGTACAGAACTGTGTTTGAATGAAAATGGAAAAATCCAAATTCAAACGAGTGGGCTACGCGGAAAGAGAAAATGGGCCGGCCTGCTACGCATAGCGCTTACGCAGGCTGGTTAAGTGGCTGTCCCCACGCGTCAGTGAGACGGGGGGTGCGAAGCGGTACGGGGCAACGTGGTGCATTGGATCTAGTTCTAATCCAACGGCTCTGGTTCATCGTCCATGTCGGGCAGCGCCGGCGAGACAGAACCCTAACGCGGTAGGTGGGGTCGTGGGAGGCTCACCGGGGCTTAGGCGAGGGTCGGCGAGGCGGGCGAACGACAAAGTCGACGACGACGAACCTCCTGGTACCAGCAGCTTCTCCTGGGGCGGCTCCAATCGTTGGCTTCCTTCTTCTCCAGCAGCGGCGGGCTCCGGCCAAATTCCTGCGATGTGCTGATCGCCTTGATCTGGGAACGGGGTAGAACGATCAGTGAGGAGAGGGGAGTGAGATGGTGTGAAGAGTTTGAGCGGGCGTGGCCTCTATTTATAGTCTCGATGACGAGACCGAACGGGATGGGCAGGCGACGGTGGCGACATGGCTACGGGCTGCTAGAGGCATGGCCGAGGGTGGCGATCGATCGGTGGTCTCTTGGCGATGCTCTATGGCTTTAATGCGCGTGTAGGGGCGGTGGTAAATGGTCTGGAACGCTCGACGTTCTGTGCGGCAGAGGCGGCGTCTTCGACGGCGAGCGGTGGCTACGGGGTACGGGCGGTGAAATGGGCATGTCTGGCGGTCTCCTGGGACGGTGGGGAGCATGTTGGCGGACGGCGAGGGCTCGAGGTGGTCTGGTTGAATGGGAACGGTGCGTGCTCTGCGGAGCGCGTCGGCATGGTCGACAGCGGCACGGGCGCGGTGTTCCTGGCAGTTCTGGCTGCTGTCCGCGAGGCAGGGCTGGTTGAGAGGGGGCGGTGAGGCATGGGCTACCTCCCAGACAAGGTTGGCACGGCTAGTTCTTCCTCTAGCCTCTGTCCACACTGGGGTGACATGGGTGTTCTCGGCTGTTCACCATTGATGACATTGTCAAGCTTACAGTGGTGCTAGGGATTAGTTAGGGTCGTTAGATGATCTACTAAGGCTAGTGGTGATCAGAGAGGGAACAAGTTATGCCCAAAACACTGCACACTACAGTGTTTTGATTTTGTTTGATTTGAATCTACAAGGTGTTTGATGAAATGGCCGCATGAATTCAAGTTTTGAATTTTGAAAAGATTTTTGGTGGGTGTGCTAGGCATGTGCCGGTGAGTCTGTGGATGCTTGGGTTTTGAAAGTTGAGCTTGTTTGAGTGGTTTTTGAAAAAGTGAGATCTTCCCATATGATATAGATTCAATTTGAACTGTCATTTAAACTATGCATTCAAATGTTTTTGGATGATCACAAGGTGGGCCTTGGTACTTTGTTATGAGTACTATCAAGGGGTGTTAAGATCCAAACAAGTTTCTGTTAAGTTTTGAAAGTTAGAGACAACCAAAGTAGGCATGGGAGTTTAATTGGCCAAAGTGACCATTCCTTTATTTTGTTTGTTTTGATTTATTTGTCTTCGGGAAAAGTGTGGGGATTTTTTAGATGATGTTCATTTCACCTAAGAATCCTTTTACAAGCAAAGAAACACACAAGCAAGGTAATTCAAAAGAATCCAAAATGGAATGCATACACACATGCATGCTTTCATATTTTTATTTAGAATTTTTTTAATCCTAAATTTTGATGATTAGAGTTTGATGATCCAAGTTTCATATTTTTGGGATGTTACAAACAGTTTGTAGTAGCAACAACAACATCAACAGTGAAACATGAGCAATAGTAATAGTAACGGTAAGAGTGGGATTCGAGTGTGGTAGGCATAAGGATGGATGGACGGGCGTTGCATGGAAGAGTCTAAACATGTAACTTCAAGATCTAGGGCATGGGCGAGTCTAATATTGATATTGAAAATCTCTTTGGTACCAATTCTGAAAATGATGATATTAATAATTGTTGTACTATTTTTACTATCCATGTTCCTTCCAATGATGATATGCTTACAAATAAACACCCTTTGGAGATAGCTATTTTGTTGCTCCCACTATAATTAATAAGAATGAATATGCTTATGTGGAGAGTAATAATTATTTTATGCATGTGGCTCATGATAAGAATGTTTTATGTGATATCTATATTGTTAATTTTATTCATGATGCAACTGAAAGTTACTATGAGAGAGCGAAACATGGTTGTATGTATCTCAACAATATTAAGTTTCCCCTCTTTATGTTGAAAATTTTGAAGTTGCACTTGTTTTGCTTTCCGATGCTTGTTGCTTTGTGCTTTAATGACTTGTTTCTTTACAAGATTATTTTTCATAGGAAGTGGGTTAGACTTAAATTTGTCTTATATTTGCTTCTTGATGGTCTCTTTTACTTCAATTCATATTTCTTATGTGAGCATTGTCGAAATTATCAAGCCTATCTTAATGGCTATAAAGAAAGAGCTTTTGGGAGACAATCCATTATATTTTTGCTTTCAGTTTATTTTTGTTTCTTTGAGTCTTGGAAGTTATTACCTATATATCAACCTCTCCTTATCCTTTTTATTTTGTTTTTATGCCAAGAGTAGCTTCTAATAGGAATAAGGTAAGATTTGGGGAAGTTGATGTCGCGAAACAGATTTATGTGCTTCGCTGTAAAAAAATCGTGAAAATCCCAGAACGTCGTATTAATCTGCAATTTTTTGTGCGCATGCCCTAGGTTATTTTCTAAGTTTCGTTAGCTTTTCACTTTTAAATTTTAGCAACAGAAGATTTTCGAAAAAATATGTCTTTACCTGCAGGTCTGTTTTGACAGATTTTTGCCATTATTTGCATTTGCCTCTTAATCGATTTCTTTTTGAGTTATTTTGATCACTTGAGATTTTAAAAGGAGTTGCTACAGTAGCTTATGTTTTAATGGATTATTTACTTGAGTTGAAACTGAGCCCAAAGGCTTATTATCTTGAATACAATAATGTTGCTAATGAAGATTGTGTGAAGTTTTGTATGGAGGAAATTTTCAAGTGTAGGAAGAGAATGGTGTGATGAGATAAAGTATGGACAAAATCTCAAGATTGTGGATGCCACTGGTGTCACCCCAAGAAATATTCAAGAGGTAAAAGCGTCAAAGCTTTGGGATGCCCAAGGCATCCCCTTCTTCATCAACAAAAAATTCAGGTCTTCTTTCAAGACACTATATTTTTTGCTTCATGCACTGTGTTGTTCTTGGAGCATCTTGATGACTCCTTGTTGACGTGGAGAGCTTCGTCGGTAAACCCCAAGAGCAAGGTGTGAATCCGCACAATAGAAAGTCTTACCTCAGTAAGAAACCAAGGTTATCGAACCAGTAGGAGGAAGGAAACTCCTCAAAGGTGTTGCAAGCAACGTGGAAACCTGCATAACACAAACTCAAGACTTTTCCCCAACGAACAATGAGGTTGTCAATCTCACTGGTTGCTATAACAAAGGATTAGCTGTATGGTATGGAAGGTGATGATGGTTTGCAAAAATTAAACAGTAACAGTGGAAGATGTATCAATGGTAAAGATTGGACCGAGGTCCATAGTTCACTAAAGGTGTTCTTCTTAGATAAACAAACATGGCATGCTGGGTAAACAAATTACAGCAGGGCAATTGACAGGACTGAGCAAGGCACAACAATGCAATACTAGACAAAAAGATCCTATGAGTTTCGATTGGGCAATACAACAATATAATAGACCGCCATCCAACTGCATCTATTACTAGAAGTCCACCTCTGGTTATCATCCGAACCCCCTCCAGTATTAAGTTGCAAGCAACCGACAACTGCTTTAAGAAAAGTGTGTAAGGTAAACAATCCACTTGTTCCATGAACAAGAGATCATTACTTTCTCCCTAGTGGCAACATCACATCTACAACCGAAGATATTTCTATCACTTCCCTTGGTAAATAGAGGCATGAACCCACTATCGAGCATAAATACCCCCTCTTGGAGTCACTAGCAACTACTTGGACAAGATAGCTACTAACAACGGAGAGCATGCAAGATCACAAACAACACAAACATGATAGAATCAATAAGACAAAACCATTAATCAATCTGACATAGTAATCTCAATATCCATTGGATCTTCGCAAACACAACATGCATGATTACAAATAGATGAGATCTTGATCATGAACGGAGCTCACAAGATCTAGACATGAAAGCACAAGGAGGAGATACAACCATCTAGCTACTACATGGATCCATCCAAGGTGGAACTACTCACGCTTCATACCGGAGGCTGACATGATGAAGAAGAAATCATTCGGGATGATCTCCCCTCCAGCAGGGTGCCGGGAAGAGCTTCAGATCCCCGATCTAGGGACGATGGTGGCGGCGGCTATAGACGGTTTCGTGGAATATTGATCGGGTGCTTAGGGTTTCGGCATCGGGGGCTTCTTATAGGCAAAGAGGCGAGGCTGGGAGGGGACCAGGGTCCCCACACCCTGCCCAGGTGCGGGTCTATCCTAGGCCGCACCTAGGGGAGGGTTGATGACCCACAAGTATAGGGATCACAATAGTCTTCGTGGGTAGTATTACCCAATTTATTGATTCGACACAAGGGGAGCCAAAGAATACTTGCAAGCCTAAACAATTGAGTTGTCAGTTCAGCTGCACCTAGAAATAGTTCTTGCTCACAGAAGTTTATCAGTAGCAACAGTTTGTAGTAGCAGCAACAAAGCAACAGCAACAATAACAGCAATAGTGAAATAGGAGCAATAGTAACAGTAACGGTAACAGTAGGATTCGAGTGCGGTAGGCATAGGATGGATGGACGGGAGTTGCATGGACGAGTCTAAACATGTAACTTCAAGATATAGGGTATTGCAGATAAATAATGACAAGCATCCAAGTACTAAACAATCCTAGGCATGTGCTCCAAATATAGTCATATGTGTTCGCAATGAGAACTTGCACAACATCTTCTGTCCAGCCAGTGCGTGGCAGCGGGGCCTATAGGGAACTACTGGCAATTAAGGTGCTCCTTTTAATAGAGCACCGGAGCAAAGCATTAACACTCCATGAACACAAGTGATCCTCACACCACATCCATCCCCTTTGGTTGTCCCAATTATTGTCACTTTGGGGCCTTGGATCCGGACAATGATATGTGTACACAACTTGCAGATAAGATCACAAACAATACTATCATAATGATTCAATAATATAAATTTAGATCTGAGATCATGGTACTCGGGCCCTAGTGACAAGCATTAAGCACAACAAGTTGCAACAAAGTCAAATAGCACTAATAGAGATACTAGGCACTATGACCTAATAGATCTTATTCGATTACATGATAGAACTCATCCAATCCGTACCATTCCAAAGCCTACAGTGGGGGATTACTCACTCATGGATGAGGGAAACATCGGTGGTTGATGGAGATGCGTTGGTGATGACGATGGAGATTATCCTCTCCAAATTCCCCATCCCGGCAGGGTGCCAGAACAGAGTTTATGGATCCAAATCTTGGTTTCTGGTGGTGGCGGTGGAGCGGAACTCTTTCTGGAAAACTATCAAACCTCCCTCGGTTTTTAGGTCGAAAGGCAACTTATAGGCGCGAGGGAGGCCGAGGGGGGTGCCTGGGGTGGTTGCACCCCCTCTAGGCGCGACTAGTGGTGTGCCCGCGCCTAGGCTGGGTATGGGCCCCCCAGGCCTCCTCTCCGTCTCGTCTTCTGGCTCCGTGGATCTTCTGGTGAAATATAATTTTTGGCATATTTTCCGGGATTTTTCCTGATAGTTCATTTTCTGCACAAATACAAGACACCATGGTAATTCTGCTGAAAACAGCGTCAATCCGTTTTAGTTGTATCCAAATCACACAAGTTTAGAGAAGAAACAATAGCAAAGTGTTCGAGAAAGTAGATACGTTTTGGACGTATCAGCGTGCTGGTAGACGGTGGGAGCAGCGTCAACCTGCTCTATCGGTCTTCCATGGAGAAGCTGGGCATCCGAAAGTGCGACCTGCAGCCCTCAACCACTATGTTCCACGGTGTCGCGCCTGGGCCACCGAGTGTCCCACTGGGAAAAATCCGGCTGGATGTCATGTTCGGTTCGGAGGAGAACTTCCGGCACGAGCCAATCTTGTTTGAGGTGGTAAACCTCGCTAGCACTTTCCATGTCCTTCTTGGGAGCCCTGCCCTCGCAAAGTTCATGGAGGTCCCCCACTATGCATACCTCAAGATGAACTTGCCAGATACGAATGGTGTGATCACTGTGGCCGGCTGCTACAGGCGGTCTATGGCATGCGCAAAGTAAGGCATGAAGATAGCCGAGTCCTTGCTCATCACCGAGGAGAAGCACGAGATGGTGCGCAACATTTCCCTGCTGTAGTAAGAGGTTCCCAATGGCTTGAAGCCAGCTGGGGACATGGTGTTACATCCGTCCAAGGACACCAAGCAGATCCTGCTCGACCCGGCTGATCCCTCCAAGTGCGTCACCATTGGTACCGGCTTGGACAGCAAATAGGAAAGCACGTTCGTCGACTTCCTCGGTGAGAATCGGGACATCTTCGCATGGTCTCCCAAAGACATGTCGGGTGTGCCGAGGGAGTTCACCAAGCACTCGCTTCATGTGTGTCCTGATGCCAAGCCGGTCAAGCAGCCCCTCCGTCGCTTCGCGGAGGACTAGAGGAAGGTCATCGGCGACGAGATCGCCCGGCTACTTGTTGCCGGCTTCATCATGGAAGTGTACCACCCGGACTAGATGGCCAACTCAGTCCTAGTGTTGAAGAAGAACAAGACTTGGCGCATGTGTATCGACTACATGAGCCTGAACAAGGCCTTCCCGAAAGACCCTTTCTCTTTGCCCCATATTGATCAAGTTATTGACTATACGGCTGGCTGTGATTTGCTCTCCTTTCTCGACTGTTATTTCGGTTACAATAAGATCCGGCTAATCAATTCAAAACATCGCCGTTCGGCCTGAAGAATGCATGTGCCACCTATCAGCATTGCATGCATAAGTGCTTGCACTCGCAGATCGGCCAGAATATGCATGCTTATGTGGACGACGTCGTCATCAAGATGAAGGAGAAGTAGACCCTGCTGGAGGACCTCGGCGAGACGTTCACGAACCTTCGCCAGTACCAGGTGAAGCTGAACCCGGAGAAGTGCATGTTCAGCGTGCCAGCCAGATAGCTCCTCGGTTTCCTCGTGTCAAGCCGAGGGATCGAGGCCAATCTAGAGAAGATCGTGGCCATCGAGAGGATGCAACTACCTAAGATCTTGCTTGGCGTCCAGAAGTTCACCGGATGCCTGGCCTCCCTCAGCCGATTCGTCAGCCGGCTTGGGGAGAAAGCACTTCCGCTGTACCAGCTGATGAAGAAGACGGACAAGTTCACCCGGAATGCGCAGGCGGATGCCATATTCCACGACCTCAAGCGCATGCTATCCACAGCGCCGATTCTCGCCATGCCGGCTGAGAACGAGCCGATGTTGCTCTATATAGCCTCCACCAACCGGGTCGTCAGCGTTGTCCTATCGGTGGAGATTCACAAGGAAGGCAAGGCCCAGCCGGTTCATTGACCCGTCTACTACCTCAGCGAAGTGCTTTCCCTCTCCAAGCAGAACTACCCCCACTACCAGAAAATGTGCTACGACATCTACCTAGCCTGCAAGAATCTCAAGCACTACTTCCAGGAGCACCTTCTCACCGTGGTGTCCACCGCGCCATTGGGAGAGATCTTCGGCAACAAGGACGCCATGGGCCGGGTAGCCAAGTGGGCCACTGACCTAGCCGCCTACTGCATCCGGTACGAGCCAAGAATCACCATCAAGTCTCAGGCGGTGGCAGATTTCTTCGTCGACTGGGCGGAGAACCAGTACCTTCCGCCAGTTCCTGATTCCGACTACTGGAAGCTACACTTCGATGGCTCTAAGATGCGCGGGGGATTGGGAGCCGGCATCGTGCTCACCTCGCCCAAGGGAGACCGGTTAGAGTATGTGCTGCAGATCCACTTCACCACTTCGAACAACGTCGCCGAGTACGAAGCTCTCGCGCACGGGCTCCGGCTCGCGAAAGACATCGGCATCCGCCGGATCCTTTGCTTCGAGGATTCGGATCTGGTGGTGCATCATGTATCCGGCGAGTGGGACACCCGGGATGCCAACATGGCCCTCTACCGGTTCCACATCCAGCTACTTAGTGCCGACTTCGAGGGATGTGAATTCCATCACGTTCCTTGCGCCAAAAACAAGGCGGCCGACAAGCTCGCGCGAGTCGGATCCACTAGAGTAGCCATTCCTCCCGGAGTTTCCTTGGAGAACCTCCGCAAGCCTAGCATCACCCCTTCTACAGAATTTGAGTCCATCATCTGGGTAGCAGACCCGGGGGCTGCCGGCTCGAAAGAGTCGGGCCCTGCTGTTGTGCCCTATGGCTCGAAATACCCGGGGGCTGCCTCCTCCTCAAGCAAGTCATCGTTGAACAAGTCAAAAGGCTCGGGGACTGCCGACTCGGGCATCCCACCCGGCCGACCCCTGGATGAGATCCAGATCGTGCCGGCTAGTGTATTCACTATTCGGGAAGTGCCATCCTGGGCCCATCCCTTCATGAACTACCTCCTCAATGATGAGCTCCCAGCTGACGAGGTGGAGGCAAGGAAAATCCGGTGTCGTGCGCACACGTACACCACCATAAATAAGGAGTTGTAGAAGCGTAGCACCGCGGGCGTCTTTCAACGGTGCGTCGATGCAGGTACCGGCCACCCGGTGCTGAAGGAAATACACCAAGGGGAATGCGGCCACCACTCCTATTCTCACGCCCTGGTGGCAAAGGCAATGCACCATGGATTCTACTAGCCCAATGCCTCAGAGGATGCGGACCAGCTAGTTCACGTGTGCAACGGGTGCCAGCGGTTCGGCCGGGTAAGGCACATGGAGACTTCGGCACTCAAGACCATACCGATCACGTGGCCCTTTGCTGTTTGGGGGTTGTACATGGTCGGCCCCTTCAAGCGAGCCCGAGCCGGCATGACCCACCTGCTGGTGGCGGTGGACAAGTTCACCAAGTGGATCGAGGAGAAGATGATCCGGAAGCTGGACGGTGCCACGGTCGTCACCTTCTTCCGGGACATCATCATCCGGTTCAGGTATCCCCATAGCATCATCACCGAAAATGGCATGAACTTCGCCAAGGGAGCCTTCGCCCGGTTCTGCCACAACAAGGGGATCTGACTGGACCTCGCGTCCGTCGTGCACCCGCAGTCCAACGGGCAGGTGGAAAGAGAAAACGGCTTGGTGCTAGCCGGAATCAAGCCCCGACTGATCGAGCCACTAGAGCGCTCACCTGGCTGCTAGATCGAGGATCTCCTGACTATGCTGTGGAGCTTACGCATCACCCCGAATCGATCAACCGGATTCACCCCGTTCTTCCTCACCTATGGCTCGGAAGCGGTCCTTGCGAAGGACATCGAGTTCAACTCACCCCGCAAGCTCCTCTACAAGGAGAAGGAGATCCAGGAGGCGATGGAGGATAGTGTGGACCTCCTCGAGGAGTCCTGTGAGCTAGCCTTGTTCAGATCGTCCATCTATCAGCAAGGGCTGCGTTGGTACCACTCCAGCCGGATCCGACCCGTCGCATTCCACGAGGGCGACCTGGTGCTCCGGCTGGTGCAAGACACGAAGGTAATGGACAAGTTGTCTCCTTCGTGGCAAGGCCCTTTCATTGTTAGGAAGGCACTGCACAACAACTCCTACTACCTCATCGACACGCAGCAGCCGCGCAAGAATAATATGGACAAGTCGGACGAAGAGACGGAGCAGCAGTGGACGCAGACCTGCTCCGACCATTTTACACTTAGTCGAAAATCAGTGTATGTATCTAGTACCCTGAATGAATGAAAGATGTGGACCCCCGGCTGACTCTCGTGGGATCATTGCCAGACATTTTCTCGTTGTTCGTTTCCGATTAAAATTCTGCAATGTTTTTCCGGCTTCTATCGACCCCTAACCGCGGGTGCTCACCGGTTGGCCCGGTCTAGTAATTCTATAAGTCGAATGAGTAGTGTGCGATGATGCCAGAGGCCCACTCTTCGTCTCAGCTACAGATCGCAACCCGGCTGTCCGGCTAGCAAGAGCAAAAGCCCGAGGCATTCCACATGAAGAAGGTGAAAGATGTGATAGATTGGACAGTCTGGCCATGTGCCTATTTTCCGACTACTAAGCCTCTAGTACCGTGCGTGATGTATTGTTAGCTCCCCTCGGTTCTGGCTCCAGACCGCAACCCGGCTGCCCGGCAAGGTGCAGCGTAAACAGCATCGGGCACGATAAAGTGACTAAGTGTTTAGAAAAGCACGAGCTAGTTTTCGAAAAACTAAATTTTAGTCGGATAGTGAAAGACATGCCGCATAATAATGTATTGATAAGAAATCATTTTCGTGTGTTTTCTTTTGCACAAACCGCACCGAGCCGGTTCTCAAAGGCAGAGAAGATTTGAAGCACCTACCTGCGGTAGCTACTCCGAATCTCGGGGGCTACACCCAGTGGGTGCGCTGGCGCGCCCCCACTGGAAGTATGTAGCTCTCGGCTAGAAGATGTTCCAGCCAGTCGGAGAAAGACGAAGCCAGACAAAAAGCAAAATAGCATGATCACCCGGGCCGGGATGCAATTTCTCCCGTCCAGCTAAGCACATCAGTCGGATATGCAAGGTGAAGCCAGTCGGAAAGAAAGAATTTTTGGAAGATTCGAAGTACCTACCTGCGGTAGCCACTCCGAATCTCGGGGGCTACACCCAGTGGGTACGCTGACACGCCCCCACTAGAAAAGCGAAGTTCCCAGCTAAGAGATGTCTTAGCCGGTCAAGGCAAGAGAGGTGTAGAAGTAAGATTGAAAAATGAAAGAAAGAAAGAGAAAAGGAGGAAAGAAAGAAAGCGAGAAAGACAAATGTGGTAAGGAAAGTAATAGAGAAAAAGGCCCAAAGTACGGCCGGATAGAGTAGCCGGACCGGGATGTAGTTCCTCCCGTCCGGCTAAGAAAGTCGGATTCTAAGAGATGAGGTGAGAAGCAAGAATTTTTGAAGATTCAAAACACCTGGCTACTCCAACTATTCTGAATTTCGGGGGCTACACCCAGTGGGTGCGCTAGCGCGCCCCCACTGGAAGAATGTAGTGCCTGGCTAGAAGGCATGCTAACCGGTGAGAGCAAGACAGCAAAATCCTACCAAGTCAGAAGCCAAGATTACAGAAAGAAAATTGAAGGAAAAAAGGCGCACGGACGAGTAAGTCAGAGGTGGTCAGCTGTCCAAGTAAAGCAAGTTGAGGCCGAGAAATCAATCGGACAAACCCAGTGAAATGCATACACTTCAAGGCAAAAGGCAGCCAAATAATCATTAAGTGGCGGGGGACGAAGCCCCCGCAGATCCAAAGGTTCCGAACCACAAGTGCGCAAGACTAAAGTTATATACAATTACGCCTGGCATCCTGGGGATCTTTACTTATTCACGCTGGACGACCCCTTGCCGTGGGGAGGAGCTGAACCGGACCCGACAGACTAGGAGGACGCCTCCGCCTCACCTTTCGACCTAGTGCTCGCCTTCGTTTCTGTCAACACTTTGTCGATGTCAGCGTAGCTGGCGATCGTGATGGCGGCAGAGTGAAGTACTGGATTGGCCCGTCGCACGATAGGGAGCTCCACACCGGCTCGGAAGCCCTCTGGCAACTTCTCCACACACGCGTCCTTGCACCAGCTCAGCATCAGCGCCAGAGCCATCTCGGAGCCGACACGGGCAGGGAGGTCGAAGAGCCGGTCGATGGCGGCTGGTGTGTCGCCGAGCTTGATGGCTAGAGCGCCCATGGTTTCCGGCAGGAGCTCACCCGGCCAGGTGAGGTCGTGGATGGTGACATCGGCTATGCGAAGGTTGGCGGAGTCCTCCCCGAGCTGCATCACCAGATCCCGGGAGCAGGCCTTCTTGCCCGGTGCGACCTGGTGCACCCGCTCGTAGGCCAGGGCATCTACTTGCTGATAGAAACCTTTTTTAATCAGAAGGGGAAATCAAAAGGCGAGTCTGATAAGAACTAGCCGGACAAATGTAAAGGGAAGAGGCAGCCGGACTCACCCTTGGCGACATGGCCGATCTTATCAGCTCGTCCTCAAGGAAGGCGGCCTGCTCCTTCAGCCGGGTGACCTCCTTGTCCTGGATATCAAACGCGGTGGCCCGGCTAGCGAATGCTTCCTCGCGCTCCTTCACCGCGGCCTCGAGCTGGTCGGCCTTCGAGTGCCACTCCTTATTGTCACATCCCAAAATTTTCCAAATTTTGTAATGTGAAAAATAAATAAACAAAATAAAATTTAGTTGAAATTTAGGGTGAGAAGAAACTTTTTGATTCCAATTGGAAACATCCAAACCTATTTTGATCAAATAAATCCTAAAGGGATTTAAAAAGATAAACAATTAATAAAGAAAGTTTTAATAATTGGAATCATTATTTTTGGATATTTTAATAAAAAGATTTGGTTTTCAAAGCAAGGTAGAATTAATAAATAAAGATTATTTTATAGAGCCAAATTAAATCTTGGCCAAGCTTTTAAAGTAAAATGTTTTTATTTGATAAAAAGAGTAAAGGTTTATTTAAATAAAATAATGAGGATTTATTAATATCCAATTTTATTAAAGTAAAGGTTTTTCCATTTTAAATAAACACTAAAACTTGTTAATTTATTTTAAATAAGTTTTCCAAGTGTTTTGTTTATTCAAGTAAAACCTACTGAAATGATTTTGTTATTATATTAGATTTAAAATAGAATCTTAAAATAAATCAAATCCTATTTGAATTAAAGACTAAGGTCTATTTTATTTAATTACTAATGGATCCTAAAAAGAATAAAAATTATTTTGTTTTGGACTTTGATTATGTTGTTAAACATAATTAAAATCTACATAAAATTTGGCAAAGGTTTAAATTCATTTGGGTGTTTGAATTGTTTGAATAAAATCAAAACAGAAATCCCAAATGGAAAAAATAAAAAGCTTCCTGTATAAAAAAAAGTGAAACGAACCAACCCAACCCAACAGGCCCAGCAAGCCCAGCTCCAGCCCAACTAAACTCCCCGCGGTGAAACGTTTTCTACCCAAACCTGCACCCGCGCAGTCACAGACGAGTGGACCCCGCTCCCCCTCTCTCTCTCTCTCACTGTCAGCACGGCCCCATGCCACCTCATCATCGTCTCCACCATGACCCCGTCGCCACGCCGTTTCTGCCATTTACTCCGGCGATCAATTCGCGTTACAGCAGCCATCACTCCCCCTGCAATCACGCGTAGATAAACGCCCGTTCCTCCTCTACCTTTTCCCTCACTCGCCTCTCCCTCTCTGCCCCCAGGCTGAGCGAATCGAGAGCTCCAACCCCTCTGTCTCCGACAGCGTCCTCGGCCAATTCCGGCGAACCGCAGCCGCCTCTCCACTCCCCAAGCACGCAAGCTTGCTCTCCAGTCCCTTGCGCGTCTGCCCATAGCCTCAGCTCGCTCCCGCGCGCTCTAGAAACTCGGTTTCATTGACATCAGTGCGCCACCGTCTTCTGTCGTATCTCCGGCGAGCTCCCCTGGTAGGCCTCGACCGCCCCAAGATCCCCTGTTGATGCTCACGTGAAACCCTCGTTCACCCGCATCTAACCATGTTCTCCACTTGCCTTAGGGCGATCTGCAGCCTCACCTCCGACAGCAAACAGAGCCGCCTGACGCCGCCACCGACTCCGGCGAGGAATTGCCAGCAGCTCCGAGCGCCCCTCGCCAAGCCAACGCCAACTCGAGCTTCAACTCGACCACGCGAACGCTGTAAGCCATTTCCCCCACTTCCTCGCTTCCTGCAACATCGGCAAGCACACCGCTGCTCGCCGCCGCGCAGCGCCGCCAATCCTTGACCAAGCAACCTAGTCCGTTAGATCACGATCGTCTGGCTGAGATTAGAACTAGACGAAGAGGTACACACCCATCTGAGCCACGCATTTAAGTTAAATCCTACAGTCCAGAGAGGCTGATCCGTGCGAACCGGTACCGTCCAGTAGAAACGCGCCACGTGGACATGGTTTAGTTTAAAACAGAAATTTGAATCTGATTGATATGCAAACTTGTAAAATTCATAACTTTAGTTCTACACGTCCAAATTTTGCAAATTTTATATCAATGGAATCAGCAAGACAAATCCTACCCAACCATGCACTTTGTTTAATGTTTTGCTTCTGGAAAATTGGTTGAAATTGCAGAAACATGTGTAGGCTTATTATGAATATAAAAATTGTTCTAGATATAATTTTAATGTGAAATCTTTGAAAAATGATTTGTTGTGAACCTACTGACCCTAGGAACCAACTTATGGATTTAAAAATGTATTTTATGAAGTCTAGAAATAAATATTTGAATTAGCTCATTTCTAGTTAAGTAAAAATATTGATTATGATTTAGAAATGATTTTTGAGTAAAACCTTTGGGAAATGATTTGATTCAAACCTTCTGACCCTAAACACCAAGTTTTGAGAATTAAAATATATTTGGTGAACTCTTTAAAGAATATTGCATTAATAAAAGCATTTTCAACCACATAAAATAATGAGTTGATTTAAAAATGGTTTATAGATAAAAACCTTTTGCAAATGGTTTTACCACTTTTTGTAAATGACCACTTTTGAACCTTATAATGTTTAGATCCTAGTAGAAACCACTTTTGCAAGTAAAACTATCTTTTGCATGCTTGCATGCATGACCTTGTTTTTGTTATGTTATGTGTGAGAATTGGTTTGAATGCTAGTTGAAATTATGTGTTTGCTTGGTTGATTTGTAGTGAAGTTAGAAGAGTGTGATATTTGCAAGATCAAGAAGTGAACCATCATTCTCTACTAAAAAGGCAAGTGACACTATCATCCATGTCCTACTATTTTCATTACACTTAGTGGATTTTTGTAACATGCATGAAAAGGATTTCTATATTTTATGCTATGCTAAATCCTAATAGGATACCCTTATATATTCCTTAGTGGAAACAATGTAGTTGTAGTATCCTTAGCCCTGCTATATAATGGTATGGGATACATGATATGATTATATGAAGAGTTGAAAAGACATATGTTTTATATAATAAAACAAGTACTCAATGAACCACCTGGGTGGACAAGGATACTCAAGCTTGGACAAGGTGGCAACAAAAGGAACCATGTTTATATGGCTATCTCTTTTTGTATGTGCACTAGAAGAAAACCACCCAGGGACTTAGAGATTGAACATCTTTCTCGTACAGTGGCTTCCGTGTACAGCCACATGCTAAATGGGCTCTGGCTTAGTCAACTACATAGTGTAAGACCCATGCATTGGCATCTTCAGGTTAACTAGAATTGTGTAAGGGAACTTGAAACCCTACATTGGTGCCTGGATGACAAGCTAGCATTGTGTATTGGGAGGACTTCTATGGAAAGACATTGTCACATTCTCAATCTGCCAGTACTCCATCTTGGTGAGTACTTATCCAGCGGCCACTGGTGGCATCAAGATGAGATTGTGTCATGTGGGTAAAGTGTACAACTTCTGCAGAAGATCAAATTCTAAGTACTTAGCCGTGTCCCCGGTTATGGACAATACTGAGCAACTAAGGCCTGAAGCTATGGAAGATCTCGACATTCCAATTTCTCAAAGTAAAACTTGATGGTGACAACAAGGGATTTGAAGCACTTGGAGTTTTCCAAGAAGTTCAGAAAGATTTGATAAAAGATCAAAACTATTTTGAAAAGATAGGATAAAACTATATTGCTTTCTGCAAATGAGCCTAAACCCTATTTAGCCAAATATGCATGTAATGATAGGATCCACTTATTTCTACATAGTAGTGAAACTTGCCAATACAATTCAAATGTATTGACCCTTGTGGCTGCAACTTATTATGTTGTAGGTTTGTTTGATGTTAGTGAAGTTTGTTGATTAGGATTACAAGTCCATAACCAACATGATTGCCTGTGGCACTTTGAAGATGAAGGACCCCATGCTTTATAGATATTCTGCTGCAATGTAATGTGATAGCTAAATGAGCTATGTAAGATGTAATAAATTATTTTATTTCTGGTTATAAAGTTGTATTATGACCTTTGTTTCTTGATATTACATCTTAACTGTGGATGCTAGCTATTGATCCAGGGACTAGCATTGTAAACACAGGGATCTCTACCTTATTAAAGGTTGGGAACCTTACAGATGGTATCAGAGCACTGTGTTGCCTGTAGGATTGTAAACCTAGGATTGGACAAAACCCCTTAGAAAAATAGGAGTTTTATTTGTTCCAAAACTTATTTACAAACAATCTTGTAAACTCTTTCCTCAACCTTTTTGGTTTTGATTCTACATCTCTTCCTTTTTCAACTTGATGGAGAAAGCCTTCACCATGACCAATGAATTCAACTTTAGTTTCACCAAGGACTTCAACTTAGACATCAATAAGGACTACAAGTGAGAACCAAGAGATATTAGATTGCCTACCAAAAACATTGATATCATGTTAGAGTATGGATCATATTGACCTATGAGGTATGACTATACTAGGTTGATTGTTTCAAGAAAACTTGTTGTTTCCTTCAACTCATGAGTTAAGCTCATAAGTTGTTAAGTGAATAGTTGCTTATTGATTGTTTGATTGAACTTGATTGTTTTGGGTGGTGAGTTAGAACTTCTTTATATCTATCCATCATTACTCATCCCTATCAAACCAACAGATGCCTCCCCGACGTGCCAATCCCAACCCAAACAACAACAACATCACTCCTGAGATGCAGCAGATGTTGACAGCTCAGACACAACTGATGCAGGAGATGACCACATTCATATAGAATCAGAACAACAACAACAACAACAACAACAACAACAACAACAATCAGAATAATCCTCCAGCACTTGACATGCTCACCAAGTTTCTGAAACTTAGGCCTGCAAGGTTCTCTGGAACAACTGACCCAATGGTAGCCGATGATTGGTTACGTTCGGTGAATAAGGACTTAGTGACTGTTGGCTGCACCGATGAAGAAAAAGTTAGGTTTGCAGCATTCCTACTTGAAGGACCAGCAGCAACATGGTGGGACAACTTTCAGATCACCACTCCCCTTGAAGATGTGACTTGGGCTATTTTTGAGGATGGATTCAGAACAACTCACATCTCACCTGAAGTGATGTACTTGAAGAAAAAAGAGTTTCACAATCTGAAACAGCGTCACCTCAGTGTGGCTGAGTATATTGAAGAATTCAACAATCTGGCACGATATGCACCGGATGAAGTTGACACAGATGTTAAGAGAAAGGAGAAATTTCTTGAAGGACTTAATGATGAATTTAACCTGCAGCTAGATGTTGCCTATGTCCCAACTTATCAATCACTCTGTGACAAAGCCACCATTTTGGAAAACAAGATGAATCAAGTTGAGAACAGAAAGAGGAAGCATAAACTCAAGAATCACTCAGGATCATCAAAAAAGAAGCATTCATTCAAAAAGAGCAATGAAGATTCTGAACCACATCAGTATCACCACAACAGCAATGGAAGTGAGAATAATGGAAATGATACTGACAATGGAGATGACCTTGGTCAGAACCAACATGACACTTTCAGGAAGAAAGACATTAGCCAGTTGCAGTGCTATAATTGCAAGGAACTTGGACACTATGCATCAGACTGTCCTGAGAAGAAAAAGAAAAAGGATGCTATAAGAGCCAATGGAAATGACTCCAATGTGACCCAGAAAGGACATGTGAACCACATTGATATGGATGGAAACTTTGAAGAGATAGAAGAAGTGGATGTTAGAAACTAGTTAACTCAGAAGAGTCAAATAAGGATTCCTTGTCTGGATATTAAGTGTTGAACTCATAGTCAAGTGAACCAATCAATGTAAACCTATGAGATTTTATTTTAAGGGTGGTAGTACCCTAGTTGCCTTGAAGCCAACTTTTAACCCCTAGCCTTCCCAAATCTCGGGACGAGATTTATTTTAAGGGTGGTAGCCTGTCACATCCCAAAATTTTCCAAATTTTGTAATGTGAAAAATAAATAAACAAAATAAAATTTTGTTGAAATTTAGGGTGAGAAGAAACTTTTTGATTCCAATTGGAAACATCCAAACCTATTTTGATCAAATAAATCCTAAAGGGATTTAAAAAGATAAACAATTAATAAAGAAAGTTTTAATAATTGGAATCACTATTTTTGGATCTTTTAATAAAAAGATTTGGTTTTAAAAGCAAGGTAGAATTAATAAATAAATTTTATAGAGCCAAATTAAATCTTGGCCAAGCTTTTGAAGTAAAATGTTTTTATTTGATAAAAGAGTAAAGGTTTATTTAAATAAAATAATGAGGATTTATTAATATCCAATATTATTAAAGTAAAGGTTTTTCCATTTTAAATAAACACTAAAACTTGTTAATTTATTTTAAATAAGTTTTCCAAGTGTTTTGTTTATTCAAGTAAAACCTACTGAAATGATTTTGTTATTATTTTAGATTTCAAATAGAATCTTAAATTAAATCAAATCCTATTTGAATTAAAGACTAAGGTCTATTTTATTTAATTACTAATGGATCCTAAAAAGAATAAAAAATATTTTGTTTTGGACTTTGATTATGTTGTTAAACAGAATTAAAATCTACACAAAATTTGGGTGTTTGAATTGTTTGAATAAAATCAAAACAGAAATCCCAAATGGAAAAAGAAAAAGCTTCCTGTATAAAAAAAGTGAAACGAACCAACCCAACCCAACAGGCCCAGCAAGCCCAGCTCCAGCCCAACTAAACTCCCCGCGGTGAAACGTTTTCTACCCAACCCTGCACCCGCGCAGTCACAGACGAGTGGACCCCGCTCCCCCTCTCTCTCTCCCTCACTGTCAGCACGGCACCACGCCACCTCATCATCGTCTCCACCACGACCCCGTCACCACGCCGTTTCTGCCATTTACTCCGGCGATCAATTCGTGTTACAGCAGCCATCACTCCCCCTGCAATCACGCGTAGATAAACGCCCGTTCCTCCTCTACCTTTTCCCTCACTCGCCTCTCCCTCTCTGCCCCCAGGCTGAGCGAATCGAGAGCTCTAACCCCTCTGTCTCCGACAGCGTCCCCGGCCAATTCCGGCGAACCGCAGCCGCCTCTCCACTCCCCGAGCACGCAAGGTTGCTCTTCAGTCCCTTGCGTGTCTGCCCATAGCCTCATCTCGCTCCCGCGCGCTCTAGAAACTCGGCTTCATCGACATCAGAGCGCCACCGTCTTCTGCCGTATCTCCGGCGAGCTCCCCTGGTAGGCCTCGACCGACCCAAGCTCCCTTGTTAATGCTCACGTGAAACCCACGTTCACCCGCATCTAACCATGTTCTCCACTTGCCTTAGGGCGATCTGCAGCCTCACCTCCGATAGCAAACAGAGCCGCCTGACGCCGCCACCGACTCCGGCGAGGAATTGCCAGCAGCTCCGAGCGCCCCTCGCCAAGCCAACGCCAACTCGAGCTTCAACTCGACCACGCGAACGCTGTAAGCTATTTCCCCCTCTCCCTCGCTTCCTGCAACGTCGGCAAGCACACCGCTGCTCGCCGCCGCGCAGCGCCGCCAGTCCTTGACCAAGCAACCTAGTCCGTTAGATCACGATCGTCTGGCTGAGATTATGTGGCATCCCGCAAAACCACTACTAGAAAATCGCGTTGAATTTGTGCATTGCATCGTCATCATCATGCATTGTTTGCATAAAACTATTTCCGCAATGCCCGTTTTGTTTTCTAAAACGCCCCTCTTTATTCAAACATCAAAACCGGGTCCCTGGAGTATTTTGTTTTGTCCGATGTCGGATTGCAAAAACGCTGGTTGAAATAAATATTTTTTATTTAATTGTTTTAGTGGGGCAGTCGAACGGGCCGAACCACCCGAACGACCACCCCCAGGATTTTACAAACGGTCCAACCTAAATCCTAAGACTACCAGGAAACCTACCCAACCCTCTGGCCACCTCACCCCAACCAATGGCCTCTCGCCACCTCACCCTCTCCCTCTCCTCAACCAACCCCAATCTGCCACCTAGCTACCCCACTCCCTCTCTCTCTCCTAAACTAAACCCACCCCCACCCTGCCAGCACACACACGCGCGCGCAGAACACAGCAGCACGCGACCCGTTCCCCCCACTCCACCGACAGCCCCTGGCCCACCACCTGGGCACGCGCCCCGACGCCAGCCCCGCGCGGCCCCAGCCCCGCTGCCTCCCACCCATCGTCTTCCTCCCCGGCCCTCTTCCCCTGCCCCGACGCGTCCTGCCTCACCTCTCCTCCGTCCCGCTCCGGCCACCCCCCTCCTCGCGTTGCGCAGCCCCGGCCGCCTCCCGCACACGCCGCCAGGCCTCATCGCCGCCGCCCGCTCTCCTACCAACCTCGCCGCCCGCTCGCCCTTCCCCGCCTCCGCCTCCGAGCCGGCTGCCCCCTCCGCCCCGCGCCGCCCGCGCTTGCCGCCGGCGCGCACCCCGCTCCTCCCGGCTCGCCTCCGCCCCCGCAGCAGGCCGCGCCCCGCCTCGCCACCGCTCTGCTCCGCCGGACCACCCCGCCTCCTGGCCGCGCCGTCGCCGCTCCAGCATCCTCGCGCCGCCACCGCTCTGCTCCGTCGGAGCCACCCCGTCGCCGGCGCGCGACCTCGCCCCGCCTCACCGCCCCTGGCCCCTGCCGCCGCCTGCGACCAACCTCGCCTGCCGCTCCGCCCCGACCCCGACGTCGCCATCATGGTCGCCCTCGCCCTGCTCCCTCTCCGGTGGCCGCCCGCGAGCCCGGCAGTCGCCGTCGGCCCTGCCTCCCTTGTCGTGGGGCCCTCCCCCTGTTGACCACGCCCTGCACCGACCGTCGATCGCCGGCCCCAAGCGTCTCCTCCGGCCAGACCCTGCGCAGCCTCTGCGAGAGCCAGACGTGAACAGTACCAAGCTACCACCACTGAGGCAACCTCCTGAGCGTCTTCACCATGCGTGCCAGTATCCGATCCGGAACGCCAAGTACTACCCTCGGTGCCATTCGAAGACCGCACCAACGGGTAACCCAAGATCTCCATCGACCACCGAAGTCCGGAACATCGAGACCCCCTTCGCGGATCCGAAGACCCCCGTACCCGGACCATCCAAGAACGACATCGACAAACGAAGACGGGACCATCAGTACCTTCGTCATCGAACGCCAAGATCGTCGATGCGAATGCGCCAAGTCGTCTACCCCGAACACCGTGCGACAAGACCATCGTCATGGAATCCGAAGACCACATGTGCGACAAGAACTCCCTCGAGGACGTCGAGTACTTCACCCCGGACACCGAGACCCGACGCGACAAGTACTTTCCGCCCAAACGCCAGGACCGTCGACATGACCCGAAGGCCACGGATGCGACAAGAACTACCCCCGATATTCGAGAACGATCCCGGAGTCCGAGAACGTTCCGTCGAACCCTGGACCCTCAGACCGACCCCGAACCCCGGAACCCCAAGATCGTCGGACCCTAACATGTGTGAACCCCTTCCCGAAACCTATTTTACAATATAATACAACTTGTCACATCTTAATTGTTCATGCATGCATCCTTGTCTGTGGTTTGGGGGTCTTATGCCGATTCACCTAATAATTAAATATGGGGCCCATATGCGGGCAAATCTAGTCTCATATTGGCCTCATTTAAAATTGTATAGCGAATCGGTATCTTATCTTGCCATGTTAAGACAACATTTAAATTGCGGGGGTTCTAAATAACTTGAACCGTTTAATTAAATGTCGGGACCCCGGTTCCGCTTAATATGACCTAATTGCATCGCACCTCTGCCATGTCATGCATCATACATGCATCATGCCCGATCTTCTGCCATTGTATTAAATAGTGCATCCGGTGTTTCTTCTAGTGTTTTGCTTCTTCGCGGATAAGGCCGTTGAGTTGATGTGAGCTTCGCTCCGATCTTCGGTTGAACCTTCGACAATGTTTTCAGGCGAGCATCTCCCCCTTTCTACCTATCTTACTTTTATAGTATTTATTCCCTCCTGTTGATCTATTGCTATCTGTGTTGCGATGCTCTAGTTTCGTACCCGTGATATCCCTTGCAGCCATATATTGCCATGGCCACCTCCCAATACCTGTTGTTTGGTAGATAGTTGGAATTGCACGTCGTAGTCGCTTGCTCAAGTGCTGTTGCGTGTCGCCATGTACCACTGTTGTTGGAGTATTGCCACCTGTTTGATGTTGGAGATGATCATAGCTTTACTTATCGTTCACTTTAATTCCTGTATAACAACTAAAATTGAAGTAAGCAGAGGCATCGGTGGGTGATAGATAACATTTGGTTTCCGAACGCCCACTTGTGTCCCGTAGGACCCCGAGTACTTGATACCTGTTCCTTGATTTATCGCGCTATCCACATACGGGGAGTATGGGCCCCCCTTAGCCAGAGCTTGATTCAGTCTTATTTCTTGGGGCCACAAACTAGTTTGAGGTTTTATTTACGATCCTGTACTTATGCCATGTTTTACTGCTTTATTTACGATTGTGCGATGGATAGCACACTGTACTGTTTAGGTAAGCGGAATGTTTTCGCGGTATCGACAATCCCCGTTTGGGGTTCCCAGTCGTTTACAGCCATTGACGCAAACCTTGAGTCCGTCTCGGAGCTAGCTTACTTCGTTGCGGTTCTACTCAATGGGGGTGGCCCCCTGAAATATTTCTGAATCCTGTGATTGCTTTGTCGTGAAAGCCTCGTTGGGTTTTGATTTGGTTTTTCCGAGGTCGATCGTGTGTGTGTTGCTATTTGTGCACCCCGGCCGGGTTAAAACTTTCTGAAAGCCGTGTCCGCGGTTATGGACGACTTGGAGCACAGTATCTCGACCATAGACAAGCATAACTAAAGTTTATTGCTATAAATTTGACTTTATAATGACTAGTAATCAGCTTCACTATAATGGACTGGCTAATTAATACTGCCCACAATTGCTTGTTTGGTGTGTCGCTTGCGACCATTGTACCTGATTAGTAAGTATTGCAACTACAACGGAATGGCTGAATAAAAGTACCAACAACTGCTGGGTTTTTGGGGTTATCTCACGCTATTTGTATCTGACTAGTAAGTGCCGCAACTACAACGGAAGAATTAACTAAAAGTGCCCACTGCCTATTTTATCAGGACGATTATCTAAACCTGACTAGTAAAGTGCCGCAACTATAACTGAATAAGTAAAACTGCCAACCGTGTGAGTTCCTCGGTTGACTTCCTCGTTTGGTCTCGAGGGGGAAACGCCAGGATGGGTTTGTTTGATGGTAGCATCAGGTTGGGTCCGGATAGGTCTTTCTTCCCCTCTCTGATAGTCGCCAGTTGTATCGAGTCTCTATAGGTTGTTTAGTGCATGCTGCCGCTGCCGCTTCAGTCCACCATACCTATGTAGGCGAGGACCGCCGAATTCTAGTCTCGCCGTGTACTGGCCTCAGTACTGACGCTCCTCTTTTTCCTTTGCCCTTTGTCGGCACCCCTTTTGTTTGAGCAGGTTTTGAGATCGACGTCGTTAGCAGGGTTACCCTTCCGGCTTGGCCTGGGTAGGGTTATGGACGCCATTGGTTATTCTTCAGGGCTCTTAGCCCCATTTGCATCTTGTCCGTAGTCGGACGCTCTATCATTTTCAAGGTGATTTGGATCTTTGTTTATTATATCTGTATTCTTGACTCATTGAGTCGCTGTTGTATATATCTGTTCTGTGGGTCCCATCGAGGACTGTTGTGTAATGTTATTACTTCGTTTTCCACCCGCACGAATGTGCCTGGTGGGCACCTTTGAATCGTTTCTATGCGGGTTTGGCGGGTTTCGCTAAAACATGCATAGGTCCGATTCTGAGGGTGTTACAGAGTGGTATCAGAGCTCAGCAGTTGCGATACCCCACAAGTCCAGCCTGTAGGATAACCTAGCTAACGGCCGAAGTAGAGTGTCAAAACTATTTTTGCAAAATCGGTTGGATAGTTCTGATTAGGTCTGATTTTTACTCCTTACCCCTTTGCTATTCCTCCCTTATCTCTACGTGTTTTGAATCCGCTCTCTTCTCTCTCTTCGAGTACAGGATTTCTCGTAGTTGGGTTTCCGTCGTACCTTCAGGGTTTCGCTTTCTCCCTTTTGCAACGGAGGGCTACGATCATCAATCTGCAACTTGTCTGTTGTACCCTTCGTCCAATCTTTTGATCTTGAGCTCTTTATCCATATGTGTTCCTTGCTGGATATCAGTGTCGTTGAAAAACATATGAGAAGGACGAGCTTTGGTGAAGTTGGAGTTAACCTTGAGCATGTGTTGTTCATGCCAATGGAACCATCGCGGAACCTAATCAGTGTGTCTTTCATACGATTTCTGCTGGCAGCATTCCTTTGTTCCGGATACCACCTACGGAGATCTTCAGTCTAATCTCGAGAGTTGAGTTGCCTGATTCTCCTACCCATGTATAGAGTTGATAGTTGGGTCCGGGATGGACTGATCACCCTACCCGACTCTTACTGTTCGCTCTGTACATCGAACTGGTGGATCAATGTAACTTTTCCCTCTTCTAATGGAAGTTAGAGGTGGCCTTATCGTTTGATACCTCTACCTTCGTCCTTTGTTCTCCGGAGTGTTCTCTCGTCGATCAGGAACAACAAACCTTTGTTGGTGGTGTCGCCGATTTCAAGATGAAGAAGGAACCCTTGTTAGTGGTGTCGCGAGGATCTACCTGAAGCGATAAGATGCCGTTCGCCGACCTTCCTTCCGGTACCATGAGGCGGATCTCGAGGACGAGATCCATTGTTAGTGGTGTCGAATTGTGGCATCCCGCAAAACCACTACTAGAAAATCGCGTTGAATTTGTGCATTGCATCGTCATCATCATGCATTGTTTGCATAAAACTATTTCCGCAATGCCCGTTTTGTTTTCTAAAACGCCCCTCTTTATTCAAACATCAAAACCGGGTCCCCGGAGTATTTTGTTTTGTCCGATGTCGGATTGCAAAAACCCTGGTTGAAATAAATATTTTTTATTTAATTGTTTTAGTGGGGCAGTCGAACGGGCCGAACCACCCGAACGACCACCCCCAGGATTTTACAAACGGTCCAACCTAAATCCTAAGACTACCAGGAAACCTACCCAACCCTCTGGCCAACTCACCCCAACCAATGGCCTCTTGCCACCTCACCCTCTCCCTCTCCTCAACCAACCCCAATCTGCCACCTAGCTACCCCACTCCCTCTCTCTCTCCTAAACTAAACCCACCCCCACCCTGCCAGCACACACACGCGCGCGCAGCACACAGCAGCACGCGACCTGTTCCCCCCACTCCACCGACAGCCCCTGGCCCACCACTTGGGCACGCGCCCCGACGCCAGCCCCGCGTGGCCCCAGCCCCGCTGCCTCCCACCCATCGTCTTCCTCCCCGGCCCTCTTCCCCTGCCCCGACGCGTCCTGCCTCACCTCTCCTCCGTCCCGCTCCGGCCACCCCCCTCCTCGCGCTGCGCAGCCCCGGCCGCCTCCCGCACACGCCGCCAGGCCTCATCGCCGCCGCCCGCTCTCCCACCAACCTCGCCGCCCGCTCGCCCTTCCCCGCCTCCGCCTCCGAGCCGGCTGCCCCCTCCGCCCCGCGCCGCCCGCGCTCACCGCCGGCGCGCACCCCGCTCCCCCCGGCTCGCCTCCGCCCCCGCAGCAGGCCGCGCCCCGCCTCGCCACCGCTCTGCTCCGCCGGACCATCCCGCCTCTTGGCCGCGCCGTCGCTGCTCCAGCAACCTCGCGCCGCCACCGCTCTGCTCCGTCGGAGCCACCCCGTCGCCGGCGCGCGACCTCGCCCCGCCTCACTGCCCCTGGCCCCTGCCGCCGCCTCCGACCAACCTCGCCTGCCGCTGCGCCCCGACCCCGACGTCGCCACCATGGTCGCCCTCGCCCTGCTCCCCTTCCGGTGGCCGCCCGCGAGCCCGGCAGTCGCCGTCGGCCCTGCCTCCCTTGTCGTGGGGCCCTCCCCCTGTTGACCACGCCCTGCACCGACCGTCGATCGCCGGCCCCAAGCGTCTCCTCCGGCCAGACCCTGCGCAGCCTCTGCGAGAGCCAGACGTGAATAGTACCAAGCTACCACCACTGAGGCAACCTCCTGAGCGTCTTCACCATGCGTGCCAGTATCAGATCCGGAACGCCAAGTACTACCCTCGGTGCCACTCGAAGACCGCACCAACGGGTAACCCAAGATCTCCATCGACCACCGAAGTCCGGAACATCGAGACCCCCTTCGCGGATCCGAAGACCCCCGTACCCAGACCATCCAAGAACGACATCGACAAACGAAGACGGGACCATCAGTACCTTCGTCATCGAACGCCAAGATCGTCGATGCGAATGCGCCAAGTCGTCTACCCCGAACACCGTGCGACAAGACCATCGTCATGGAATCCGAAGACCACATGTGCGACAAGAACTCCCTCGAGGACGTCGAGTACTTCACCCCGGACACCGAGACCCGACGCGACAAGTACTTTCCGCCCAAACGCCAGGACCGTCGACATGACCCGAAGGCCACGGATGCGACAAGAACTACCCCCGATATCCGAGAACGATCCCGGAGTCCGAGAACGTTCCGTCGAACCCTGGACCCTGAGACCGACCCTGAACCCCGGAACCCCAAGATCGTCGGACCCTAACATGTGTGAACCCCTTCCCGAAACCTATTTTACAATATAATACAACTTGTCACATCTTAATTGTTCATGCATGCATCCTTGTCTGTGGTTTGGGGGTCTTATGCCGATTCACCTAATAATTAAATATGGGGCCCATATGCGGGCAAATCTAGTCTCATATTGGCCTCATTTAAAATTGTATAGCGAATCGGTATCTTATCTTGCCATGTTAAGACAACATTTAAATTGCGGGGGTTCTAAATAACTTGAACCGTTTAATTAAATGTCGGGACCCCGGTTCCGCTTAATATGACCTAATTGCATCGCACCTCTGCCATGTCATGCATCATACATGCATCATGCCCGATCTTCTGCCATTGTATTAAATAGTGCATCCGGTGTTTCTTCTAGTGTTTTGCTTCTTCGCGGATAAGGCCGTTGAGTTGATGTGAGCTTCGCCCCGATCTTCAGTTGAACCTTCGACAATGTTTTCAGGCGAGCATGTCCCCCTTTCTACCTATCTTACTTTTATAGTATTTATTCCCTCCTATTGATCTATTGCTATCTGTGTTGCGATGCTCTAGTTTCGTACCCGTGATATCCCTTGCAGCCATATATTGCCATGGCCACCTCCCAATACCTGTTGTTTGGTAGATAGTTGGACTTGCGCGTCGTAGTCGCTTGCTCAAGTGTTGTTGCGTGTCGCCATGTACCACTGTTGTTGGAGTATTGCCACCTGTTTGATGTTGGAGATGATCATAGCTTTAATTATCGTTCACTTTAATTCCTGTATAACAACTAAAATTGAAGTAAGCAGAGGCATCGGTGGGTGATAGATAACATTTGGTTTCCGAACGCCCACTTGTGTCCCGTAGGACCCCGAGTACTTGATACCTGTTCCTTGATTTATCGCGCTATCCACATACGGGGAGTATGGGCCCCCCTTAGCCAGAGCTTGATTCAGTCTTATTTCTTGGGGCCACAAAATAGTTTGAGGTTTTATTTACGATCCTGTACTTATGCCATGTTTTACTGCTTTATTTACGATTGTGCGATGGATAGCACACTGTACTGTTTAGGTAAGCGGAATGTTTTCGCGGTATCGACAATCCCCGTTTGGGGTTCCCAGTCGTTTACAGCCATTGACGCAAACCTTGAGTCCGTCTCGGAGCTAGCTTACTTCGTTGCGGTTCTACTCAATGGGGTGGCCCCCTAAAATATTTCTGAATCCTGTGATTGCTTTGTCGTGAAAGCCTTGTTGGGTTTTGATTTGGTTTTTCCGAGGTCGATCGTGTGTGTGTTGCTATTTGTGCACCCCGGCCGGGTTAAAACTTTCTGAAAGCCGTGTCCGCGGTTATGGACGACTTGGAGCACAGTATCTCGACCATAGACAAGCATAACTAAAGTTTATTGCTATAAATTTGACTTTATAATGACTAGTAATCAGCTTCACTATAATGGACTGGCTAATTAATACTGCCCACAATTGCTTGTTTGGTGTGTCGCTTGCGACCATTGTACCTGATTAGTAAGTATTACAACTACAACGGAATGGCTGAATAAAAGTACCAACAACTGCTGGGTTTTTGGGGTTATCTCACGCTATTTGTATCTGACTAGTAAGTGCCGCAACTACAACGGAAGAATTAACTAAAAGTGCCCACTGCCTATTTTATCAGGACGATTATCTAAACCTGACTAGTAAAGTGGCGCAACTATAACTGAATAAGTAAAACTGCCAACCGTGTGAGTTCCTCGGTTGACTTCCTCGTTTGGTCTCGAGGGGGAAACGCCAGGATGGGTTTGTTTGATGGTAGCATCAGGTTGGGTCCGGATAGGTCTTTCTTCCCCTCTCTGATAGTCGCCAGTTGTATCGAGTCTCTATAGGTTGTTTAGTGCATGCTGCCGCTGCCGCTTCAGTCCACCATACCGATGTAGGCGAGGACCGCCGAATTCTAGTCTCACCGTGTACTGGCCTCAGTACTAACGCTCCTCTTTTTCCTTTGCCCTTTGTCGGCACCCCTTTTGTTTGAGCAGGTTTTGAGATCGACGTCGTTAGCAGGGTTACCCTTCCGGCTTGGCCTGGGCAGGGTTATGGACGCCATTGGTTATTCTTCAGGGCTCTTAGCCCCATTTGCATCTTGTCCGTAGTCGGACGCTCTATCATTTTCAAGGTGATTTGGATCTTTGTTTATTATATCTGTATTCTTGACTCATTGAGTCGCTGTTGTATATATCTGTTTTGTGGGTCCCATCGAGGACTGTTGTGTAATGTTATTACTTCGTTTTCCACCCGCACGAAAGTGCCTGGTGGGCACCTTTGAATCGTTTCTATGCGGGTTTGGCGGGTTTCGCTAAAACTTGCATAGGTCCGATTCTGAGGGTGTTACAGATTAGAACTAGACGAAGAGGTACACGCCCATCTGAGCACGCATTTAAGTTAAATCCTACGGTCCAGAGAGGCTGATCCGTGCGAACTGGTACCGTCCAGTAGAAACGCGCCACGTGGACATGGTTTAGTTTAAAACAGAAATTTGAATCTGATTGATATGCAAACTTGTAGAATTCATAACTTTAGTTCTACACGTCCAAATTTTGCAAATTTTATATCAATGGAACCAGCAAGACAAATCCTACCCAACCATGCACTTTGTTTAATGTTTTGCTTCTGGAAAATTGGTTGAAATTGCAGAAACATGTGTAGGCTTATTATGAATATAAAAATTGTTCTAGATATAATTTTAATGTGAAATCTTTGAAAAATGATTTGTTGTGAACCTACTGACCGTAGGAACCAACTTATGGATTTAAAAATGTATTTTGTGAAGTCTAGAAATAAATATTTGAATTAGCTCATTTCTAGTCAAATAAAAATATTGATTATGATTTAGAAATGATTTTTGAGTAAAACCTTTGGGAAATGATTTGATTCAAACCTTCTGACCCTAAACACCAAGTTTTGAGAATTAAAATATATTTGGTGAACTCTTTAAAGAATATTGCATTAATAAAAGCATTTTCAACCACATAAAATAATGAGTTGATTTAAAAATGGTTTATAGATAAAAACCTTTTGCAAATGGTTTTACCACTTTTTGTAAATGACCACTTTTGAACCTTATAATGTTTAAATACTAGTAGAAACCACTTTTTCAAGTAAAACTATCTTTTGCATGCTTGCATGCATGACCTTGTTTTTGTTATTTTATGTGTGAGAATTGGTTTGAATGCTAGTTGAAATTATGTGTTTGCTTGGTTGATTTGTAGTGAAGTTAGAAGAGTGTGATATTTGCAAGATCAAGAAGTGAACCATCATTCTCTACTAAAAAGGCAAGTGACACTATCATCCATGTCCTACTATTTTCATTACACTTAGTGGATTTTTGTAACATGCATGAAAAGGATTTCTATATTTTATGCTATGCTAAATCCTAATAGGATACCCTTATATATTCCTTAGTGGAAACAATGTAGTTGTAGTATGCTTAGCCCTGCTATATAATGGGATGGGATACATGATATGATTATATGAATAGTTGAAAAGACATATGTTTTATATAATAAAACAAGTACTCAATGAACCACCTGGGTGGACAAGGATACTCAATATTGGACAACGTGGCAACAAAAGGAACCATGTTTATATGGCTATCTCTTTTTGTATGTGCACTAGAAGAAAACCACCCAGGGACTTAGAGATTGAACATGTTTCCCGTACAGTGGCTTCCATGTACAGCCACATGCTAAATGGGCTCTGGCTTAGTCAACTACATAGTGGAAGACCCATGCATTGGCATCTTCAGGTTAACTAGAATTGTGTAAGGGAACTTGAAACCCTACATTGGTGCCTGGATGACAAGCTAGCATTGTGTATTGGGAGGACTTCTATGGAAAGACTTTGTCACATTCTCAATCTGCCAGTACTCCATCTTGGTGAGTAGTTATCCAGCGGCCACTGGTGGCATCAAGATGAGATTGTGTCATGTGGGTAAAGTGTACAACTTCTGCAGAAGATCAAATTCTAAGTACTTAGCCGTGTCCCCGGTTATGGACAATACTGAGCAACTAAGGCCTGAAGCTATGGAAGATCTCGACATTCCAATTTCTCAAAGTAAAACTTGATGGTGACAACAAGGGATTTGAAGCACTTGGAGTTTTCCAAGAAGTTCAGAAAGATTTGACAAAAGATCAAAACTATTTTGAAAAGATAGGATAAAACTATATTGATTTCTGCAAATGAGCCTAAACCCTACTTAGCCAAATATGCATGTAATGATAGGATCCACTTATTTCTACATAGTAGTGAAAATTGCCAATACAATTCAAATGTATTGACCCTTGTGGCTGCAACTTATTATGTTGCAGGTTTGTTTGATGTTAGTGAAGTTGGTTGATTAGGATTACAAGTCTACAACCAACATGATTGCCTGTGGCACTTTGACGATGAAGGACCCCATGCTTTATAGATATTCTGCTGCAATGTAATGTGATAGCCAAGTGAGCTATGTAAGATGTAATAAATTATTTTATTCCTGGTTATAAAGTTGTATTATGACCTTTGTTTCTTGATATTACATCTTAACTATGGATGCTAGCTATTGATCCAGGGACTAGCATTGTAAACACAGGGATCTCTACCTTATTAAAGGTTGGGAACCTTACACTTATTCTGCATGTAGAGCGCAGAGTTGTCCTGGCTGAGGCCCGCATTAGAGCGCGTCAGCCGGTCAATCTCGCGCTGCACGCAGACGAGGATGGCTGCAGTAAGACAAAGAAAAAGAAAGACAAGTGAGAAAGCAGTCAAAAAAGGAAAAGCAAGACAGAAGACTTACTCCGCGCAGTCCCCCGTGCCATAGCCAGCTTCTCCGAGGCGGACTGGTTGGCGCTGGCCAGCGTCGCCTACAGCTGCCGGCACTCCTTGGGTCTGGCTTCGAGGTTCCCCTCGAGGTCTTGTGGCGAGGGCCCTGCCTCCACGGGGAGCGGCGTCAGAGGACCGGCAAGATCAGCTGGGGCGTCGCGGGCGACAATCACCCACTGCACCATCACCTCCTCATCAGATTCGACCTCCTCCACAACCACCATCTCCTTGCCAGCACGAGAGCCCCCCGCGCTAGCTGAAGAGCCCCCACCCGGGCTGGAGGCCGCAGCCGGCTGGCTTGGCGCGCTCAAGGGCGTGGTGGGAGCCGGCTTGATCACGGTCTCTGGCTCTGGCGGGGGCATGACTTCCGTCGGAGGCTAGGGGCATTTGTCGACGGGGCGTCCGGCTGGATCGGGGGGTCGCGAGGCGGCGAGGTGGATATGTTGCGAGCCGGTCTCGCGACGAAGGAGAGGAGGAAACTGCGAAGGAAAGAGCGAAGTTAAGGCCAGAACAAGGAAAAGAGAAAGTGCAAAATGGCAAGAAATCAAGAAGATCAAGACAAAGGAAAACATACTTACTCCTGCACCACTGGTGCGCCGGTCCTTTTCCGGGCACCTTCGACCCGGTCGGGGCATGGAAGGACGCCTACCCAGATGCCCTTGGTAGTCGGATCCTCGGGAGAAGCAGCCTAGCTCGAGCTACCCTCTCCGGCTTGCTTCCTGGCTAGATCAGGTGGTGCGGTGCCGTTTCTCTCTTCTAGCGCAGGGCTGTGCGGGTCCTCCACCGCCTCGTCGGTCTGGCTGGGTAAGAACCCCTCCTCGTCGTCCGAACCCTCACTGGATCGATGCGGGCGTGGCTCGGTGAGGTTGGCGGTGATGACATGGAGGGGCTCCTCGCCCTCCTCCCGGATGATGCACGGGAAAGACGAGCCAGATCAAGAGGTTGTTCCAGACGAGAAAAAGGCAAGAAAACCAACAAGACAACTTACCCGGGGAGCGTGGTTCTCGCAATGGTAGGGGGCAAGAAACAGACCAGTCGTCCTTAATCTTCTCCTTCGTGATCATCTAGACCCACTCGTAGAGGTTGACGAATGGGGGGATCACGGCAAGAGAGCTGGGTCGGATTCAAGTGGGGAGCAAGGGGGCGCCCCCTCCCCTCTATTTATGATAGGGAGAGGCGGTTTGGGGGGAGGGGAGTCCTCCCCCAACTTGTAACATCCCAACATTTAGGACTAAATGAAGGATAGATTTAGGATTGTGTGCATCTGCATGCATGCATCTGAAAATCCGGGTAAATTTTTTGCCAAATTAAAAGACTAGAGTGATTAGAATTATCTTACTCTGATGAATTAGGTTTAGTGTCAGCTGAGGTGAGTGGGATGAATTTTGACATGAACTCTATTGTTTATTTGAATTACGAGGGGAGAATTTTGCATTACAAATAATTATAAACAATATATAAGTTAAAAAAGAATTAAGTAAATGAAATAAATAATAGGAAAAGGAAAATGAATAACAACAATGAAATAAATAAAACTAATTCTTTATTACAATAATATATGTTACATTGTTCCTTTATAATAAAGGAATGCTTCATAACATTAATAAAAATATATTACAATGACCTTGTATTTACTCAAATGGATGAGAATATTACAATAAGAACTAATAGGTACAAGTAAATATATTCTAAGGAATATGTTACAACAATTATGAATATTACAATTTATAAATGAAATAAAAAAATCCTAAAACTAATCTTCATCTTCACATCTTCTGATCTTGTTCTTGTAAAAGCATAAAGTAAACCAAATAGAATATAAAATGAAACATAGTTAGTGTTGATTAGTTTTGCTCTCAGTTTAGAAATGAAATGCATTACTATTTACATCATTGCGCAGAGTAAAATGAGGGCCAAATGGAGTAGTATCTGTTCTTGTTGCAACTCTGGCCTCAGAACCACATCATAGGCAAACAGGGTAAAATTTCACCAATTTAGAAGAAGGTAAAAGTAAAATAGTAATACCCAGCAAAATATCTAGTTTCAGTTGATCTGATCCATTTGAGTGATGCAAGCACACCAACAGCTCACACAACACATGCAAATGTGTGTGTTGTCAACACAACAAGGCTTGTATTAGAAGGAGAAGAGAAGCCAGCCGTAGCATCACTTATTTCTTAGAACGTTATTTCATAGTTGTAGCAGCAGAGAGCTCTCTTTGTTGAATACAACACCACACACATAGAATGAACACATATAGAACCTTATCTGTTCTTCCATCCTTTCACCAGAAAACAACAGCTAAAATCACATCAACCATCCTATTCTCAATCCTGCATCCGTAGCAATCTGGTTGCTTAGATAAGCCATCCAGCAGTAGGTCAGAATCAAACAATATCAGGAGAAGGAGGAGAACATCAAGTTGGAGCAAGTGTAGCATATTAAGCCAATCTATTCAATCCAACATCACCAAACTTGGATATGCACTCCACAATAGCAGGTCAGCATCCAGAAATCATGCATAGTATCCATTCTTAATAGTTACAGGCATGATAGATGGTATAGTGATTGTATCCTCAGATCTGTCCTCAAATGGAGTACAAGATCATCCCAGGATTTGGCAACACATGTGGAAATCTGTTCTTATCTCTCTAAGAAGCTAGCCTTAGACTTTTGCATCACTGGCTAGGGACTTCCAAAATCCTTATCTTACATGCAAACTATATCTAGTAAATGATTCCAACTTCATCCATTCAAAGATTGAGTGTAGCAAATCATGTTAGGTACATACCCACTGTGCCCACTTTAATTAGAGGTACCATAGTGGTATATACACTACCAGAAGTCACTCTGGAAAATCCCATTAGGAAAAGATTAATAATTTCCCTAGCTTTAATTGCTAGGAATCATTTTTAAAGTAATCTGTCATGTTGACAGTATAATCAAACAAAGCAAGATATACTTGCAAAGCACACCAAATGAATTCAGACCATCTCTCCTGAAGTTATCTTCCTAGTTTAGTTACCTAGGAATCATTTTGTTTCAAAAGTAAACTATCTTGGAAATATTTTAAATCATCATTGAACCATATGTTCAATTCAGCAAGTATATCAACAACAGATCATATACTTATCTAAACTTGATTTACATCATGCCAAACACATCTAGATGATTTTATGATTACCCAAAGTAAGTACATGACACATCTAGAAATTAATCATATGAAGGTAACATGCTAGACATCGGGTATATCACAAGAAGTATGTTTTCATTCCTCAAGAATTTGCAAAACGGTACCAATGACATTTAGAACAACAATAACAAGTATGGCAATAACATGTCACTTGTTTTCTTGCAACAGATCAAGAAATTGATCTATATAATAATTAGGATGCTAGCATATTTAGTTTCAACATGCAAACCTAACCAAAGAACAACCATATACACCCTCCTACACATTAAATACATCTTTTCCTAGAAATACAACATGTATTCTCTAGTTTCAAAGTAAAGGCACTAGGAAGTAGCACAAGTATCTTTGGGCATGCTTGAGTATTTAATTAAACAAGATCATGCTCTTGTTGATGATCTAGGAGCAAACTATGTGCAATACAATACAAAGATCATCTAACTAGGACCTCTACGCTACTGTTAGAGTTACATAAGAACTAATTTAGCACATGTTTAGGAGTAAGACACACCACTCTGGTTATGAAGTAGCACAAAAACCAATTTGGCCAGTATTCCATCTTCCACCTAACAACCTAAAATATACTAGCAGAACATCACCATGGTCTACTACTAGAAAATTGCTACTATAGAAGCACATGACAAGACTATAACCATCTATCACACCTAGATCAATCAGAAGTTCTCTAACGGTATACATAACCAATGTGCAACAGAATAACAAGAACAAAGGAAACCAATTGGATATCTAACCAGTAACATGCCAAATAAATATTTAGCCAAATCCTAAAAATTAAAGGTTTGGTTATAAACCTTTAAATTGCAGCAAGAGAAGAATGTATTCTAAGAGAACCAATACTATTAGAGACAGATTTAAATATCTAGAAGATATAATTATTAATTCCCTACAAGTTCCAATATAGTGTAATTTAATTCAATCCACAAAGTGGTCATTTGTTGAGCCTCATTGCTTAGTGACTAAGTTGATTACCACCGGCACAACTAGAGCATGTCAACCTATTCATAACATTTACATCACCAACAAGTCATCAAGAGCATACTACAGCCATCCACCTCTTAGAGTGAGCTATGGAGGTATAACAGCCATACTAGGACTCTTTAAACAACACAATCATCTTTGCGCCTACTTAGAACACCAAGAACTAGCAACAAGCATTTAATTAGGATAAATCGTCGGCTCGAAGGTCGGTCACAAGAGGGTATACCTAAAACACGCCGTAGGCGTCATAGTCGATGTCGGGGTTGCGTCTGCAGAGTCATTTCGTCGACGTCAAGATTGTAGGAGACGGCACAGCAACAACATCACCAGTATCACCACTGTAGCATCGAGCAGCAGAGCTGTGAGGCGACGGGTCTTGGTTGTTAAAGTTGCAGTTTGCCGTTCCGCCGATGTCGTATTTAAAATAGGCGAGACTGACGGGGCAGCAAGAGCCGCACCAGGGCTGTGCTACGTCGACATCAACGTCGAGCCATTGAGTTCACGGGTGAGCGCGAGAGGAGCATCCTGTAGGGGAGCTTGATCCAGCGGAAGAGGTGCAGGTGTTGTCTAGCAGCGGCCAGCAGCCAGATCGATCGGCAGCAGTTAGGGTTCTATAGTCGAGGACGAACGGGAGAGGCAACAAAAAATTGAATCGAATAGGCCGAGGAGGTAGAACGTGTCGGATCAAATTCCCACCTCTCTGGCGCTGGAGTGGGCCAAGAGCGGTCAGGGATGAGTGGCGGTGCGGCGGCGCCATGGGCGTAGCTGTGCGTGTGTGCGTATGTGAGACGACCTGAGAGAGAACAGACGACCTGTTTGTGCGTATGTGAGACAACCTGAACATCGAGGCGTGCGTGCATCGTTGTGATTCAGGTTCCTTCTCAGCCCAATCCATCCATTTAGGTGAGTTTTCACGTGTTAACTAATTGGCTAATTTTTCCTAGCCCAATTAACTAATCATTAGGATATACCTGAGCCTAATCAAATAATAAATAAGGTTAGAAATTTACGCATATCCAAACTAACCTACCTGTGTTAAATTTTTACTCACCCATATAGAATTAGTAAACAAATACTTTTTAGTCCAAAAACAATAATAGGAATTTTACCTTGTACTTAAAAGTTTATTTCTTGAGTCTTATAAATTATTAAAATGTAAACTCTACAAAAATTGTTTTTTCCACAATATATTTCTATAATACATAAAGATTAAGGAAAAATCACTCAGAAATGTTATGTGGTTAAATTTCCAATTTTTAGTAAAATATTTAATAATATTTTTTCTCAAATGTTCCATGATTTTGAATGAATCCTTTAAATGCTTGTTTATATCCTATTAAAATCTCAAATAAATCTTAAACTAATTCTTTTATACCCTAAAACCTAATAAATATTATTTATAGGTAATAATTATTGAAAGCCTTAAACACAATTGTAAATTGTTCTAAACTAGTATCCTTTAGAATTTAAGGAACTCATGAAACCACCTAAAACCCTAAGAAATGCTCTTGAAACGGAAATCCATTCAAAGACAATTCAATTATATAAGAAATTAACTTCACTCAAACATCATGATTTTACTATGGGGGTTTATACAAAATGCATATCAATACTTATGCATAACAAGATATTGCTTCTTTAAACATTGTCCTTACCAGGCAATGATGATATTTTTGTAGAACCCAAGGTCTAGGGTCAAGTCGAGACATTCGACTACAATACTTCGCTATATCAAGGCAAGATCACACTTGCTCATGTCATTTGATTATTTTCTGTAAAGTATTTACAAATCCTGTGTTGTCATCACCTGCATTTCAAAAAAGGTCCGAAAACACTTTTTTGTAATAATGTGAACTCTTGGTTACTTTCCAGGGTGATCAGCTAATCTATTAAGTCTGGCAGTTAGAATACCACTACACAGGAATATATCATCTAGGACTTAACAACCAATATCGCCAGTGATTCTCGCGTCGTATATTACGCGAGATTTGGAGTGGGACGGAGAAGTCAGCTGTATCGGATCCCTTTCGCATGCCTCAGACACTGTTCTGGGTGTCTTGTAAGTTGCAGTTCGTGGGTATAGCCGTTTTATACGGGAAAAGGTCTACCATGGATCTGGGCTTACAAAAGACAGATTTCTAGTGTTAATGGTTGTTGTATGTATCCGACTAAGGTATAGCCGTTTTATACGGGGAAAGGTCTACCTTGAGTCTGGGCATACAACAATTGCGCTGTATGCGAGGTCGTGGAGAAGGACAGTGATTGGCTTGGATCTTAGACTGGGCCCCATACCAAGGAAGTATGGATAAGCTCATGACTTGGTTGTGCAACAAGGCTAAGGTCTCTTATGGGTAAAGTAACGCACCTCTGCAGAGTGTAAGAACTGTAACTTGTTACTCCCTGTTCCGGGAAGGGGCTGCGAACTTCATGAAAGTTCTGGTAAACCTGTGAAGCCTGACGGACATAGCTTTTCAGAATAAAAGCAACCTTTGAAGAAATGTTTACAAAAACTTGCATTGCCTACGACCTATGGTGTGTGGCTATAGATATAGTGCATCAAACACTCCTTTTTAGTGAACTTGCGGAGTACGCTCGTACTCAACGTATCTTCTTAACCCTTGCTAGATTTTAAAGATATTAACGGTCACGAAGAGGAAATAATATATCCAATTGAATACCAAATATAATTCCTCTATGAAGAACCAGAAGTATCTGGAAGTGTCGAAGGGAACAATTATGAAAACATCTATGGAATGGGGACCGAAGTATCTGAAGAGTATATGTATCACATATAGTGATCAAGTCCAGTAGCATAGATCTCTATCCTCTCTCTATATTCAATCTTGTATAAACCTTAAAGTTTAGTTTGCTTCTTTATCTTGTTCTCAAACTTACTATAGTTTAGCCCTGAGTCATCGGGATACCTCTCTGGACCTAGGGGGATCTCGAAGTCGTCATGTAAATTTCTGATTATAATAATGATAATGTATGTTGTGGACCCGCTGTGTTTCTGTTGTACAACTCTGAGTTACTATAGGACATGATGCAACCATTCCACTTTGTCATGGCACATCTATGTACCCTTCCCACTGTGGATCGGTGGACCTTCTAGACCCTTCCAGAATATTCTGGTGAAAACACCGAAACCATTCCCGAACTCTGGAATTGGACTTTACTTATATGAAACCTATTCTCCGGACCATTCCAGATATCCTCGTGATGTCCTGTATCCAATCCGAGACTCCGAACAACATTCGGTCTCTTACTCACATTCCATATCTACTAAACAACATCGAATCCTTAAGTGTGTCTCCATACGGTTCGTGAATTATGCAGACATGATCGAGACTCTTCTTCGATCAATAACCAATAGAGGAATCTGGAAATTCATATGGCTCCCACATATTTCTACGATTACTTCTCCGATCATGAACCATTTACATACGATACCAAATTTCCCTTCGTCTCACGATACTTTACTTATCCGACGTTTGATCGTTGGTATCTCTACATACCTAGTTCAACCTCGTTACAGATAAGTACTCTTTACTCGTTCCTGTGATATGTGATCCCTTGTGAGCCAGTCACATGCTTGCAAGCCAATTGTATGACATTCCACAGAGAGGTCCCAGAGTATATCTATCCGTCATATGGATGCACAAATCCCACTCTTGATCCATGTGCCTAAACACATACTTTCCGAATACTCAATTCCACCTTTATAACCACCTAGTTACGAAGTGGTGTTTGATGTCATCAAAGCATCCATCCAATGATGGTGATTAACATGATCTCATGGTCGAAGGATTTAGGTTACTATGTATCTGAAACCTTATAGCAAACAAACTATTGAAATGACTTGATCTTATGCTACGCTTAACTATAGGAGTATGTCCATCACACCATTCTCCTAATGATATGATCTTGTTATCAACAACATCCAATGTTCATGATTAGGAAACCATAATCATCTATTAATCAACAAGCTAGTATTACAAAGTGGCTTTACTAGGGACTCTTACATGTTTACAAATCACACAAGTATTAATGTTTCCGGTTAATACATTTATATCATGAATATAAACATTTATCATAAACACAAAGATATAATAATAACTACTTTTATTATTGCCTCTTGGGCATATCTCCAACATGAGCAGTATCAAGATCCCGTCTGGCTTCTCATCGAATATAAAGGGAATAATAAATATGGCAGAGAAACAATTCCAGAACCTGAAGTCTCATGACGGCCACGTGATTATAACGCAATTGCTTCTGATTGCATTGAGGGGGATTTTGCCAGAAAATGTTCGACTACCCATTGTCAAGCTTTGTGCATTCCTCAATGAAATTTATCAGAAGGTAATCGATCCAGAAATTCTACCAAGGTTACAGAATGATGTGGTCCAATGTCTTGTTATTTTTGAGTTGGTGCTCCCACCATCCTTCTTCAATATTATGACGCATCTCCTGGTTCATCTAGTCAAAGATATTGCCATTCTTGGTCCTGTATTTCTACACAATATATTCCCCTTTGAGATGTTCATGGGAGTCTTAAAGAAATATGTCCATAACCGTGCTAGGCCAGAAGGAACCATCTCCAAGGGCTATGGAACAGAGGAGGTCACTGAGTTCTGTGTTGACTTTATTCCTAACCTTAAGACGATTGGTGTTCCTCAATCACAGCATGAGGGGAGACTCTGTGGAAAGGGAATGCTAGGAAAGAAAGCAATAATATGTAGAGACGGGCATTCTTTTACGCAAGCACACTATACAGTACGTCAACAATATGTGTTTATCACATTGAAATAACTAGAAATAAGTGTTTGCAGAAACTATGGAGCGTGATGAATTTCAAGAAGGGATAATGGAGGGTATGATAGCCGGTGATGACCCCTTGGTTTTTCTGAACGACTCCGGTGAGGGAGTTGAGGATATCGAGCGAAGAGATGACTTCGGTGATCAAAGAGTCGACTTTGGTGAGGAAAGAGAAGACACCGATGAGCGAAGAGACGGCTCCGATGAGGGAAGACAAGATACCGGTGAGCGAACAGACGGCTCCGGTGGAGGAACCATCACTACAAATTCCGACGAGGTATATAGCTTAAGCCGCTACTTACTAGATGCATTAATTTATTTGTATATGTATTTACAATTCCTTATTTCAATCTTCTGAAACCAAACGAGTCCCAAAAAAAAGCCGGCCCCCGATGCTAGGTTCGCTATCGAAGAAGTCGGTGTAGATGGCGCCCAGATTTCTCCCGAGCACAACGTAAGAACATATGCAAATCAATGCGGAGTTGTTGTGAGAGACAACTTCCCAATCACCATTCGAGAATGGAATAAGACAAAGGAGGGTGGAGTTAGTTATGTCGACGATATATGCAAACATATGCTTTGGACTACACTCATGAGAAATTGCACCCTACCACCAGAGGTGGATCCACAAAACAAAGTTATAGAGCCAAAAGTCAAGAAGTGGGCTCTTGAGAAGATGGAAGGCCAATTCAAAGACCACAAGAAAATATTGTACAAGATAAAAAGCTTCTCAAGTTCGAAGGAGCGAATGAAAAGCTAAGGGATCACTGGAAAGAATTTGTGACATACATGAAGCTAAGAAAAAGTCAGAAATAAACAAGGCAAATGCTGCGCTAAAGAAATATCACCATGTTTTGGGGATAGGTGTCTACAAGGGTGCCAGGCCTAAGTGGGAGAAAGCTGAGAAAGAACTAATTGATATAGGGATCCCCCAGGAGACATTGGAGTGGACCGAAAGGGAAATGTTTTGGTTCTATGGGCATGAGGAAAGTTGGACCCAGAAAGAGGGAGGTGTATTTATAAAAAAAACATCTTGAAGCACCTTATGAAGCCCTTAAAACTGCAATGGAGGACGTGAAGAAGGGGAAGTTCCAGCCATATAGAGAGAATGACGAGCTGACACGCGCTCTTGGGAATAAAGAACACAAGGGCGAACAAGAGGCACTAAAGGCTATGTTCTGTGGAAGCTCGTGTTTCCCGCCGAAAGGAAGAAATATCCTGATAGAAGCCATCAAAGAAGAAAGGACATGGGAGTAGACCAGATGCAACAGATAGAAGAAACACTAAGGAGGTAGCAGGAGCAAATAGACACTCTTAGCCAGCAAGCTACCGGCCCATCTCAGCGGCAGGACGAAGATGCTACTGGCCCACCATCTCAGTGGAAAAGCAGCATGGGTTCCACGAAGCACCCGTCTAATAATATGATGATGGTTTCCACAGAGCACCCGACTGATGACCTGACGATGGCTCGTCGCTACCCCATGGATGATATCACAAAGTCAATAATTTGTGAGCTACATGTGTAAGTTGTGAACATATCCATGAAGGTGGCGGTCGGCTTTGCCTTACCTGTTTCTAGACCTAGACCAACTTACCATTGCTCTTCGGTTCCAGATGGCTATGCTGTTGTCGGGGTGGACAAAGTTATGAGCGCATTTTATGAGCTGAAGCTTGACTGCCCTGTAGGTGAAGGGGATCTGAATGAACTGGGAGAAGCCAAGAATAACACTGTTCTATGGCAAAAGGAATACATCATGCTTCCAAATTGGACGCCAAGGCCACAGACTTCTCCCAGTAGCAATCCATCTCAATCTCTGGCGCATATAAAGGCTCCACCGCATCAGTAGACTCCCTCGCCTTCGCCGCGTCAGCATACTCCCCTGCCTCCACCACGTCAGCAGTCTCCACCATGTCAGCGGATTCCCCCACCTCTGCCAAGTCAGTAGACTCCCCCACCTCTGCCATGTTAGCAGTCTCCGGGGCCCAGTTGCAAAAGCGGAAGAGCACCGCCGCTCCGGCAGCTAGTACTACAGCCACGAAAAAACCCTCTACAGGTATAAGGAAGAAACCCAAGGTGGCTCCTGCCAAGTTACCTTATGATATGATTGATGAGGAAAATAAAGCGGTCCTGGATGAATATGTGAAACAACAACTTGCACCAAAACGGCCCAATCCAAAGAAGTATATAGCACCGAAAATGGTGAAACACTTTGTGGAAATGCTTGAAAGTAAAAGGCTAGATAATCTGCCATCAGACTATGACCACTCTATTATGAAGTCACATAGAGTGAATCAGCAGCGGTCGAGAAGTAGTAGTACAAGCGGGAGAACAATTACCCAGCTCGGAGAACAGAAAAATCAACCATGCCCCCTGCTCAAAGTGTTTTCCGATGATTATGATCCGGAGGTTGCATGACTATGCGCACTAACGGCTAGAAGTGATCATTCTTTTGCCACAACTGAATTAGCATACAAATACCGGTACGGGGAGTCTCTCGTCAGACCTCAGGAGGCCCTGCATCTACAAACACAAATGCGAAAATTGCATAAGTGGTATCTCGACGCCTATAAGGAGGGGCAGATCATGACCACAATGGGAATTAGAGATGATCATTACTTCCATGGCGACACCGAGATACACGTTGACTTCGAAGAATTATTTCAGTTATTTAATCAAGACGCCCTCAACATATCTATCCTCAGTTGCTATTTTCTATAAGTGATTTATTTCCCACTATGATTAAGCCTCTAGCTCAGCTCGTTCATTACATGTATAATTATCCTCACTATATTATTTTGTACGCTATTATGCATACTGAAAATTCTCGACTGCAAAATAAGAAAAATCTATGACCTTGGGTTCATTGATCCAAATAACATTAATGAATGTACGATAAAAGATAAGCCCCATGAAATATAGGATTATTTGCTAAAGTTTTTACTGCAACACCAAACCAAAACAAAAATACTATTTCCTTACAACTTTGAGTGACTGTTACTATCTTCTACACATTTGATTTTGTTTACTCGATGTTAAGTGTAATTTATGAGATATGCGTGCGTAGGTTCCACTATATTCTGCTAATCATTCATGTTGACACCAGAAAAATACTTGTCATGAACTCGAAACGTAAAGAACCTGGGAGATGATCATACCTGGTTTATATGCTCTAGAGGTAATTTTAATCATTATTTGCGGTGACCCAGCATACCACTGCATGATGTAGTATACTATAGTCATTGACATAACACTAATGAAACACGGTTCACTAGTATTACATCCCTCAGAATGGAACAACAGAAACACAACGGGTCCAATACATGGCTAAAGGTTACAACTCACATTTTACACAGGATCCAGCGAATATTGTAGGTTAAAGAGAGAGAAATAACTTCTTACCAAGAAGAATCAAAGATAAACAACGCAAGAACTATTATACTATTAAGACTAGTATTTTAACTAGGGGTTTGGCATTGCTACTATTGCAATACACTATAGAATTAGGTTCTTGGCTAGAGGGTATATTCCTTCCTAACCTGTAACTCCGTCTTCACTTGAGTTGATGTATATGTTGACTTTCTTGAATGCATTGAAGATCTTTAGCTTTGGATGATGAGTCCTGGAGCATAACTTGATGTAGATGTTGTCTGTACCGGCTTCAGAATCTAGCAAGGGTTAAGAAGATACGTTGAGTACGAGCGTACTCAGCAAGTTTCACTAGAAAATAAGTGTTTGATGCACTATAACTATAGCCACAGACCGTACGTCGTAGGCAATGCAAGTTTTAATAAACATTTCTTTAAAGGTTGCTTTTATTCTGAAAAACTATGTCCGTCAGTCTTCACGGGTTTACCAGAACTTTCATTGAGTTCCTTTCCCGTAGCGTTCGCAGCTCCTTCCCGGAACAGGGAGTAACAAGTTACAGTTCTTACACTCTGCAGAGGTGCGTTACTTTTCCCATGAGAGATCAACTCCTTGTTGCACAACCGGGCAGCTTACCCGTCCACAATTCCATGTTATGGGGCCCAGTAGTTGGTCCAAGCCAATCACTGCCCTCTCTGCGACCTCATATGTCTACATGATCCTTCAGGCTGGCTCATCTTCGTTAAGCCCCCTTTTGGGCAGGCTAAAACCTTGATGAGTTACCGAAGACTCTATGACTTGGTGTTTCCCTGATAAGTGCCATATTAAATGGTCCATCCACTAAACACCATCCATAGATAATCTAGACACCAAAAGAGTGGGGCGTAAGGGTGCCCACCAATATGTTGGATCCGCACCAGGAATCACAACGTCACGTTAAGGTCTTCTTGCCTCCATACAAGAGGAAAAGGTTACAGCTGACTTCTCTGTCCCATTCCAAATATCATGGTTAACGCGTAATATACGCTGCAAGAATCACTAGCAACATTGGTTGTTAAGTCCTAGATCTTATGTTCCTATACCACCGGAACTTTTATAGTAGGTTATAACCTCATGGTAATAACCTATAATCACATTATTATGAAAATAGTGTTTTCGGACCTTTTTCAAATGCAGGTGATGTCCACATTGGATTTGTAAAATACTTTACCGAAAATAACCAAAGGACATGAGCAATTGTGAACTTGCCTTTTGTGATTGCAAGATTATGCACTCACAGTCTTCAAGGTAATATAATGTCAACACCCGGATTTTTAATCCCAGATGCCTGTTATGCCATACATCGCAATCCCAGGATTACCATTTTGCGATACATAACATAATTGGATACCATAGTACATCATCCATTACAAACGATACATAAGTTCTTACACAAATAGGGATCTCATGATCCAGTTCTTAATACAACATCAAGCAGCGGAATACGTAATAATAACGGTAGCGTAGGCGAAGCTCCATCTTCGGGGTCACAGGCAATGCTGATGATGGGAGATGATCCTAGTTGTCGTAACCTTCCTGGGGTCCATCCTCCAGGTAATCCTCTTCATAGTCTGGCCATGGGAATAGCCAGGGACAAAGCCATGAGTACTCTTTAAGTACTCGCAAACTAATACTAACAGGTAAAGGGGTTTTTGGATAATAGGACACTAGGCTCTAGGGTTGTTTTGCAAAAGCCATATTTATCTCTACTAAGTTTAGAAGCAACGAATGCTCGTCACAATTTTATAACTCCTAAGTGGGAACTTGTATTCCATATCACAACTCTGTTGTGGTCAGGTCAAAGTTTCAAATCATTTCACAAGTCATTTTGAAAAGTTGGACGGGGGAACAGTATGGCCACTCCAACTTTCCATAACAGCGGACGCGGCTATTCGAATAGTTTGACACTCTGCAGAGATTGTACACTTTCACCACAACATTCGATACATCCATCAGGAACAAATCCTGAATTCACCATACTCAGTATGCGGATAATCAATCCTAACCTTTCGATTACACGCCCTAGTATAAGCACCTCTCCTGTGAGTTTGGTCTCCCAACCATGACCAACTGTCATCTTGGGTACTGCACAGGTGGACAATCTTCACAAGGTAGCCTCAGCTCAGACCTTGGCCGTGAGGGAACTAATACTAAGGTATATAAGTTTCTAGTCAAGCCCTACCCAATCTTCGGGTATTGTGGTTGTACGATAAAATTGGAATGGTATCGCATCCAGACAACCATCAGTTTTAGAAAGGGCTAAGGCTCATGTCTCATCGTTTTCATCACCAAAATCATCAGGTGTTTGGAAACACATGTCCAAAACATTTCAATAGAATGATCCATCATTCCAAGGTTCTCATAACCATTTTTCCACCAAGTATTCCCATCTAAAGTTGATCAAGTTTTATGCTTAGCACTAGCATCTACAGGTGGGGGTAAGCAATAATGAGGGGTGGTAAACTAGTGGAGTTCTAACTAAGTTCAATCTCATGCCTTAAGATGACATCAAGATTATCTAGCTTAGGCCAAATTTTATGCTCTTTATGCAACTTTCAGATATCTTTCTAGTATCTATAATTCACTTAAGTAAACTCTAAGGAATAGCTTTGATAAAGAAATAAAGTAGAAAGCTTGTAAGTAAAAACTAGGATTGGTTGGTCAAGTGGGTTGGATCATATATGCTTAAGGCATATAGTGGGCAGAGTAACAAGTAGTGGTTTGCGGCATCAGTAGGGTATCTTGCAAGGGTTAGCTTGCATTGGTCCACTTAGTTAATAAAGCTTGCACAATATCAGTATAAGCTTGCTAAATTGCAAGTGTTAGCTTGCAAGGTTAATAGCTTGCACATTCACTAGTAGTATTAGGATTGCCTTGTGCAGAGCAGTTGTGGAAGTTCTCCTCGGCTTCTTCTTCGTAGTATCCTCCTTCCTCCTCGTATCCTTGGTCGGTACTAGCGTCTATAAATAAATACGAGGTACACAATCACCAAACAATACTTAACTACATGCAATCATCACACACAGGGGTCCTATAGATGATCTAACATCATCTCTAACATTACAAGATTAAGGCTTGGTTTAATTCCTTTTATTTTTAGAAAAGTAATTTCTACTCATTGAAAAACTACTTAAGATTTAATATTCTCCAAACCAAACATGGGATCATGTTGACACATGTCATCACCACATATTTTAGTCCATGGGAATATGATTTAAAGTGGTGTCACAATTGAATAAGGTTTTACCCTTTTATTTTAATTATTTAAAGTGGCTAGAAATGCCTATGTAGCATTCTTTTATTACTTGAACATTTTTTCTGAAGGTAAACCTATATATTTTTATATATTCTGAAAGGTATGGTTAAATGTGAGTTTTGAGAGTTGGAATCAACTCAAAAGCTATTATGGTTTAAATTTGAAAAATGTTTGAATGCAGAAAAGCTTATGCCTTGTTATTTTTACCATGGGTGATCTATAGATCCAAATGACTTGAATCCAACGGGCTTGGATTCAGCATTCTCAGGCCTTTCTAAAAAATTTGGTTTCATTCAATTTGGTGCACTGAATCGATCTGGGTTGATTTTTGAAGTTGAGTACAGAAGTGAGTTTGAAACAAAATGAAAAATGTTTAATTCAAATAACTGGGCTGCGCGGGAAAAGTTAACGGGCTGGCCTGCTAAGCGCAGTGCTCCCGCGGGCTGCTTAAGTGGGTGTCCCCACTTGTCAGTGACACAGGGGGATGCGAAGCGGTACAGGGCGATGTGGATCGTTCGATCTAGTTCTAATCCAACGGCTGAGAGTCATCGTCGACGTTGAGCAATGCCGGAGAGAAAGAAACCTAGCGCGGCTAGTGAGGGGTGCTGGGGGATCACCGGGGTGCAGGCGAGGGTCGGCGAGGCGGGCGAACGACGAAGTCAACGACGGCGAACTCAGGGGTGGTCGCGGCAGCTCCTGGGGTGGACGAAATCGATGGCGCCCTTCTTCTCTAGAGGCGGCGGGCTCCGGTGAAATTCTTGCGAGGTGGTGCTCGCCTTGCTCTGGGAACGGTGTGGCACGATCAGTGAGGAGAGGGGAGTGAGATGGTGTGAAGAAATCGAGCGGGGGTGTCCTCTATTTATAGTCAGGCGAGGGGACCGACGGGGCGCACGGTGAGCTCGTCGGGGGCGATGTTACAGGCGGCTTTTGGCATGGGCGAAGGTAGGGGGCGGTGCGGTGTTCCCTGGCGATGCTCAACGACATGGTTTTGAGGCGTGGGGCGGTGCGGCTTGGTCTGGAACATGCGACGCTCTGCGCGGCAGAGGCGGCGTCTTCGACGGCGAGCGGTGGCTGTGCGTCACGGGGCGGCGAACGAGGATGTCTGGTGGTCTCCTGGGTCGGTGGGGATTGTGTATGCACTCGGTGAGGGCGGCGCGCGGTCTGTGGGCGCTGGTCGAGGGTGGCGCTCTAGCGCACGCTCGGCATGGTTGCTGGCGAGGTTGGCATGGTTCATGCGTGTGGTCTAGGGCTTGGCAACGCTCACGGCTGGGACAGTGAGTGGCAGTGGATGGTGGGCTGCCTCCCAGACATGCTAGCTAGGCTTTCTTTTCTTCCTATCTTGCTGTCGACATGGGGGTGACATGGGTGTGCTCGGCTGTTCACCATTGATGGCAATGCCAATCTTACAGTGAGGCTAAGGGTTAGTTTAGGTTGTTAGATGATCTACTCAGGCTAGTGGTGTCCATAGAGGGAACAAGTTAGGCTTCAATCATTGCTCACTATAGTGTTTATATTTTGTATGATTTGTGTCTGCAACCTGTTTGATGAAATGGCCGCATGAAATCAAGTTTTGAATTTTGAAAAGATTTTTGGTGGGTTTGCTAGATTGGTGCTAGTGAGTCTGCAGATGCTTGGGTTTTGAAAGTTGAGCTTGTTTGAGTGGTTTTTGAAAAAGTGGGATCTTCCCATATGATAAAGATTCAATTTTGAATTGTCATTTAAACTATGCATTTGAATGTGTCTGGATGATCACAAAGTGGGCCTTGATACCTTGTTATGAGTACATTCAAGGGGTGCAAAGATCCAGAAAATTTTCCATTAGGTTCTGAAAGTTTGAGACAACCAAAGTAGGCATGGGAGTTAAATTGGTCAAAATGACCATTCCTTTATTTTATTGGTTTTGATTTATTTGTCTTTAGGAAAAGTTGGGAAATGTTTAGATGATGTTTATTTCACCTAAGAAACATTTTACAAGCAATGAAACAATCAAACAAGGTGGTTCCAAAGAATTTCAAAATACATGCATACACATATGCATGCCTTCATAATTTTATTTAGCAAAGTTTTTGTTAACCCTAAATTTTGATGACTAGTGTTTGATGATCCAAGCTTAATATTTTTGGGATGTTACATGTAAGATCCAAAATATGAAATCAGCATCATTGGTCCGGTAAGGACTAATGTTTGAAGAAGCAATATGCTCTTATTCATAAGTAATGTGATGCATTTTATAAACGCGAATCTCGGGGTAACGTTGTTCTAGGGTTTGGATACTAGAAATGATGTATTTGAAATGTGTTGTACTTTTGGATGAGTTTTATACTCGTGCTTCTTATTAAGGCTTGTGAGTGTGTGTGAAACAATCATAAAATTACAATATCATAAAACAATGGAACACACACAAAAGGTGAAATGCTATTCAAGATTGCTTATATAAGAGTTCTTGTTTGAAGTGGCAAAAAGAATAACATTTGAAGAAAATATTTCTTTTCTAAGGTCTAAACAATCTTTATGGTTAGTTGAGCCTGGTTGGTGTTATTTGTGCTTGCTTGAATAGTTTGGGCTTGAGATGCTTTATGTCTTAACTATATCAGACCAAAGTTAACTATAAAACATATAACAATGCTTATAGTGTTATATTTAGATTCTTGTAGACTAAAGTTAACTTTGAAACATAGATAGTTTAAAAGTATAATGCTTATAACATTAGTGCTTTGTGTAATTGGTAATGTTGCCTTAAGGTTACTTAAGAATGGTTATATTTTTCTTTTATGTGGTGGTTTTCTTCATTTTACAATGGAATAGTATCACTTATCCCTTTTATGGATGAGTGGTTATGGTTTGTAAATCATGGAGTAATGTTACTTAATTTCTTATGAGTTCATTTTTAGTGTTTTAGTATGTTGATAATCTTGTGGTTAAAATAAAGGAAATAAGTTTTTATTTATCTACAAATTATTCTTGATGATTTTATATTTTGATAAGGATTCACTTTAGAAAATATTTCACACCTATGGTTGAGGAAAATTCACTAAAATTATAATTAAAATGTGTTAAACTATTTGGACTTCATATTATTAATGTTGAAGACTAATACTATTTATTAGACACAATTGGTTAATTTAGACATATTAGCGGTTTTTATTTACCCTTATATGAATTTTCATTTAAATAAATATGTTTAAACTTGAGTTGTTAAAGTATTTGAATTTTTATTTAATTCAAAAGTGGGATATTAGATTTTTAACATGTAGATATTATTTTTATGATCATTTTGGTATATTACATTTATTTTTGTGATTTATAAAAAATAAGATATGATTTTGACAATTCTTATTACTTTATAATTACTTAATAAATAATAAATATTTAATTAAGTGAAATAATAATACATGATTATAGTTTTTAAAGTATTGTTTTTATTGTTCCAATATTTTTGGTATTTATTTATATTCTTAACATTTACCATTATTAAAATATGAATTATCAAAGTTTTATTACTTTTAAAACCTTTATTAAATAATATTTATTTAAATAATCATCATAATAATATTTGATAATAATTTTAAGTTGTAGATTTTATTTTCTACAAATTTTCATATATTATACACATTTTTCTGAATTATGAATCAAAAGTTATTAATTAAACAAGATTTAATCATTTATTTGATTTCTGGAATATTAATAATTGATCTTATAACATTTTATTTATTTATTAAACATAAAATAACTTTTTACACCGCACCCACACGTAGCCCTAGTAACTGACCAGTGGGGAAGTGGCCACCTCAGCGCTCAGGTGAATAAATGTGTTTATTACCGACCCTAGTTCTACTCCTAGACAATGACATATGGCCTAGGGGTGATCTCACCCTGACGTCACCTCGCCGGTGGCATGGCAGACGACGGCGAGGAGGGCAGTAGCATGCGAGTGAGCGGGTGTGCAGGGGCTTGTTCGAACCAGAACAATAAGGCGAGTAAGATAGGGGTGGCGCCTCTGATTTTTGGTCATCAGAGGGAAACCGGCGACGAGCTTATGCAGCGGTGCTTGCGGGTGATTACGGTGGCGTGGATTTAGGAAGCAAACAAGGCATCGGCGCATGCAAAGAGACTCAGTGACTCACCAGGAACGCGATGGTGTGATTGATTCGGCGAGGCGCGGTGGGAGACGACGGTGAGGTCGACGAACAGCGTCGAGAACCGAGGGTGCGATTGGGTCGATTCACGCCTCCTCCGCAGGTGCAAGTTGGGGCAATCGAACGAGAAGAGCACGACGGCCCCCACCGTGGTCTTATCTGGCCAAGGCGAGCACGGAATCGACGGCTCTGGCTCACCTCCGAGCTAGGGTTCTCGGCATGGTTGGGGAAACGAGGTAGAGAGGGTTTCAGAGGGGGAAAATGGGGATGAGGATGAGCAGGGCGTCGCGGTGGCCTCCTTATCCTATCTTGGCGACGGCGGCGTTGATCTTGGCGCAAGGACGACGGCGGACGGCCTCGGCCGCGCCACCGAGATGCTTCCAGCTAGAGTGTTGTTTTGTGGATAACCCCCTGGCGTTTCTTTCCTCTCAACCCGCAGTCCCTCTTCGGTCCCACCTGTCAGCCAGAGACGATAACGACTGGGCTGGTTATTGGGCCTTTGTGGGCCGCACAGGGCAACAGGTAGGAGTTGGTCCACGACCAGGTCTTGTTTTTTTATTTGTTTTCCATTTTTCTATTTTATGTTTTCCTTTTTAGATTTGTATATAATCTTTAGTTTGAACTTTTCTTTGTAGAATTTATTTGCTGGATAATTGTAGTAATACTAAAATATATTTAGTATCATTTGTGAACTTTATTATATAATGTTTTTATATTTATTTTATTTTCTCTACATGAACCCCTTTTAATATTTTGTAGAAGCTTTTCTTATTATTTATCTTTCCACTTTTAACCATGGATTTATTAAATGATATATTCTTATTTGTTTATAAAACTTAACTCTACTTGGCTTATAGTTTGAATAGAAATTTTTATATGTATAATGATCCTTGATCATTATTTGATGCATGAAATGCAAAAGAAATTAATATGGTTATTACTACTTCCATTAACTTGGAGAATGGCAATGTATATATTCTATTATGATAAACATAGAAGTTTAGGGTTTGAATTGTAAATGTTTACCCAACGGTTTAGGGTTCTTAAATTACTTATATCCTTTTGTTACTATGAGTAAAGATTTAATAACTAAGCATATTGTTTTCTGTTTGTGGAATATAATTATATCACCCTTTTAAAATAGAAAATTAAAAATGTCCTATGGAAAGGAGTTGATAAGAATATCTCTTAAGCACATATGCTTAAGATAATTGGAGATGATAAAGATGTGCTTATGTGAATTGCTATAGGAAAATATTCCTATAAAGTGATATGAAGATAGGATGATGGATCAATAACATTAAATGGATATTATGTTTGGTTTACGAATTAGAGTTGAGTGTTTACCAGGAATGTTTATTTTCCATAATTCACAATCCTGGACCTTTAATTAAGGAATTCCTTTTCTAGATATAATACTTCTTCCTATCCATCATCTTGGTTAGTATGATGAGCTTTACTCATAAAAATCTTCTTATTCATATATTATTCTTCTAAACTCATGGATGAATCCAATGAGTTTGATATTAAAGCATTTCATAGTTTTCTCATATCCTTGCTTGGTTATACCCACTACTCTACTATTGAAAATCTTTAATCCAACAAGTAGTTCTTTCAAACTCCACTCATAAACTTCCTTAATCATCTATCTACCTTTCTTTAAGGCTTACTATCCTTTAGGATGCATAACACTACTTCCATAACTCTATGCTATACTAGCTTCAATTGAATCATACTGTCTTATAATTACTCTAGTAACTCATACTCCAACCTCACATTATATTATTGTGACCTATAATAACTACTTTAGGATAACTTGCCTATACTAGGGTTTCAATCATGCTCTACCCACCAATGTTACTTATACTTGCTATAGGTATTCAATCTTGGTGAGTAAGGTATGATCATTTTAATCCTTTAATCATTTATATCTTAGATTTTTAGTTGGGTAAGCAAGGCTTTAGCAATACAACCTTACAATTGTATTGGAATTATCTTATTACTATATTTAATTGGATTAAGACTGTTATTCATGGACTATGCCCACTTGGTCTAATAGAATTACTACTGGTAATTATCTTCAGAATTCATCCTTGTAATCTTAATTACTACCATATAATTAAATGGTATAAATAATTATTCTATTTATTTAGGAGTGATTTAGATCTATCAATTATCCTATTGATTTGATTCTCTTCAATCATTCCCATCCTATAGATGATGTCTAAAACTAGAATTACTATTTACCTCTTCTTAGTTGTTTCTTTATAGACACTTAATTGTAAGCTATATTCTGGTCAAGAGTTGATAGATTGAGAATAGGTGAATCAATAGTTGATTTCTCAACATTGATCTATAGCTCAATAGAGATGATAAGGATTGATATGGAAAGAAAGATATATGCTGAATGATCTAAACTTAGTTTCCTTCAAACTCAAACTCATTAAAGAGTTAAAGTTAGGTATTACTATGATACTCATCGTAAGAATAGATAAGAATAAGAGAGGTCAGGATTAGTCATTATATTTATTTTGCTTTAGTTGTAATCTTAACTTGGCACTTATGGTTTGTTGTGCTGAATGTTATGGTATGATCCCTTAAGGATCAGATATTAATTATTTAAGCAATGTATTATGAGTAACATTTATTATATCTGATCTACCCTTAGATCAAATCATGCTTACCCAAATAAGGTTTTAGCAAAGGTCATATTGAAACTTATCACAGTCAACTTGATGATCTACTTCAATTCCGTCAAGTTAAGAGAAGTTCCAATCACATTGACAAGTTTCGTTTAAAAGCGCAAAAAATATTCGGATTTTCTATGCATGAATGCAATGCACACATCTGGGTTCAGCTTATTTCTAGGCTCTAATGCTGGGATGTTACATTATCGCACTATATCGGCATATTTCGTTAATTTCCTGATATCAAGTACTTAATAACTCGTTTACTCATTTTCAGGAAACTAGGCAGGGTTTAGAAATGGTTCATCAAGGCTACTAAGGGTGAATGGAAAGAGCAGCTGACATTTTGACAAATCCCTTTAAGTACTACTGTTGAGTGAATGTCCCCGCATCTCTTTGAATCTCGTTTTAATACCATTACCATACTTGATTATTATTTTCATTGAACTCTATTCTCGTGAATTGTTTGAGGCATCTAGACGGGAACAATTTATGTGGATGCTATGTTTGCAAGTTCATTCTCTAGATGACCTTTGAGAAGAACAGAGGCAACAACTTGAAGTACGTCAACAATGTTCATAATCTTATTTTATTACCATCAACTGTGTTGAGTTTAATTCATATATATTGACCCCTTCTTTAAATTAGATCGAACAGATTCAGGACGATCTCCTAGAGCAGGATCACATACGAGCTATTTAAGAGGAATTAGTGGGATTCTTTGTTAAGGAGGTCATTGATCCAACCAGAGAATACCATCGAGAATTTTTATTTATACAATAGGGATCGTGTAAGAGAAATTACATTGTATATATGAATGAATGTGTACTGTATGTAATATATGTTCGACCAAAGCACGAATAAAGATTTCACTCTTCGATCTCTATATTCACGACGATGTTCTGTAATGGTTCCTATCACAAATGCCAAACCTTGCTCGCTCTCCCTCCTCTACCACGATAGAAAATTGCCCCAAAACTCTATCGCGGCAGAAGCTGCTGCCGCACAGCCACCCGCTGTCACGGCAACCGAAACACGCAAAACGCTACCACGGCAGAGCCCACATTGTCACGGTTCATAATACGAACCGGGACTAATTGTCCTCCACCCTCGCTCTACATCGCAGCCACGTGGAGCGTCTTTTGTCCCAATTCGGGGAGGGACCAGGACTAGAGGGGGGACCTTTAGTCCCAAAACTTTAGTCCCTATTAAAAAACTGGGACTAATGGCCCTCCATAACCAGGACCGATTCCCCATTTTCCACTAGTGTGCACGGGCATAAAAATTTCTTACATTCTCTTCAAAAAGTACGAGGCGAAATAATGAATAGCTCATTTGAGAGAAGAAGAGAGTATTAGCATGGACTTACACGAGAATCTAATTGTGATTCCATTAAATGTTAGAATTTTTCCTACAATATGGCTACATATCCTCAAATTACTATTGAAGTAGAGTGGCTACGTGAAGACCATATTTACTGCTTGTACAAGTGATGATATAGCCCCCATAAGGACATCCTATTAGACTTTTGTAAAGCTATGTAAGCTCGCCTATTAGATCCTATGAGATAGCCCACCTTTACAAATAATTCTTAACGAGGTCAACTATGGAAGTAGAACTCACCATATTAGACACAACCACTGTTGAATTAGAGTGGCTACATGAACTATTTATGAACTTACATATGATTGAAGAACCAATACCCGCAATCCTTATGAACTATCATAATCAAACTATGATCTTAAAATGAACATTTATAAGGATAATATGAAGCCATTATGGGATGTGAAGAGGAGACTGAAATCTTCTGGTGATGTACTATGGAGCATTGTGTTTGCTATTGATGACCCACAAGTGTAGGGGATCGCAATAGTCTTCGCGGGTAGTATTACCCAATTTATTGATTCGACACAAGGGGAGCCAAAGAATACTTGCAAGTCTTAACAACTGAGTTGTAAATTCAGCTGCACCTGGAAATAGTTCTTGCTCACCGAAGTTTATCAGTAGCAACAATTTGATAGTAGCAACAGCAAAGCAACAACGGCAGTGAAACATGAGCAATAGTTACAGTAATAGTAACAGTAGGATTCGAGTGTGGTAGGCATAGGGATGGATGGACGGGCGTTTCATGGACGAGTCTAAACATGTAACTTCAAGATCTAGGGCATTGCAGATAAATAATAACAAGCATCCAAGTACTAAACAATCCTAGGTATGTGCTCCAAATATAGTCATACGTGCTCGTAATGAGAAATTGCACATTTTCTGTCTAGCCAACCCGTGGCAGCGGGGCCTCTAGGGAACTACTGGCAATTAAGGTGCTCCTTTTAATAGAGCACCGGAGCAAAGCGTTAATACTCCGTGAAAACATGTGATCCTCACACCACAGCCATCCCCACCGGTTGTCCCAATTATTGTCACTTTGGGGCCTTTATATCTGGACAATGTTATGTGTACACAACTTGCAGATAAAATCACAAACAATACTATCATAATGATTCAATAATAAGTTCAGATCTGAGATCATGGCACTCGGGCCCTAGTGACAAGTATTAAGCACAACAAGTTGCAACAAATTCAGATAGCACTAATAGAGATACTAGGCACTATGCCCAAATAGATCTTATTCGATTACATGATAGAACTCATCCAATCCCTACCATCCCCAAGACTAAAACGGGGGATTACACACTCATGGATGAGGGAAACATCGGCGGTTGATGGAGATGCGTTGGTGATGACGATGGAGATGATCCTCTCCAAATCCCCCATCCCGACAGGGTGCTAGAACGGAGTTTCTGGATCCGAATCTTGGTTTCTGGTGGCAGCGGCGGAGCAGAACTCTTTCTGGAAAACTATCGAACCCCCCACTGTGTTTAGGTCGAAAGGAAACTTATAGGCGTAGAGGGAGGCCGAGGGGGTGCCTGGGGTGGCTGCACCCCCCTTGGCATGGGGCAGGGCCCACCCGCACCTGGCGGGGGTGTGGGCCCCCCGGGCCCCTTCTCCGTCTCGTCTTCTGGCTCCGTGGGTCTTCTGGTGAAATATAATTTTTGGCATATTTTCCGGGATTTTTCCTGATAGTTGATTTTTTGCACAAAAACAAGACACCAAGGTAATTCTGCTGAAAACAGCGTAAGTCCGTGTTAGTTGTATCCAAATCACACAAGTTTAGAGGAGAAACAATAGCAAAAGTGTTCGGGAAATTAGATACGTTTTGGACGTATCAACTCCCCCAAGCTTAGCTTATTGCTCGTCCTCAAGCAATTCAGTTGAAAACTGAGTGCGATAAAAGAACTTTCACGAACACATTTGCTTCATATGATGTATATATTCTCAGCATAGGAGTAGATGCTTAAACCATTCATAATAAGATGTATGCAACTATGTCTACTCAATTGTCATTGCAAGCTATGAAGAGAAACCAACTCAATAATAATAAGTAGCATGAAACATAAACATAAGCAACATTGCAATGCTCATAGTAAGGTATGATAGAGTGGTATCTCGCTTGCCTTTGTTTGTAGAGCACAATATAAATGCCGAGGCACCTCTGAAGTTCAAGTGAAGACTAGAAGTAAAGATATCAGAGATACAAGCATCAAAATCATGACATAATTAACCAAGTTTTGGAACAAACACAAGAATGACAACTATGCTCTCAAGAAGGTGCTCATAGAATAAGTGGTGACTCAACAAGGTTGTGAAAACGGTTTTGAAAGGTTTGAAAGGCTTCCTAATGCTGAAAGGAAGGTACTCGTTAGCTTTGAGATCTCATTGCCCCTATCATAGGCATCTTCATGTGGTTAAGGTGAAAGTGAGGTCCACTCTGAATTATATGCTTGACAGACCATAGACTGGAAATCCCAAGTCCCTTGAGTATGAGGGCCACTCTACATGCTACTCAACTATGGTCACCTGAAAGTTCCTGTCATTGTAAATACATGCGTATCATAGAGAACCGCCAACGGGGTACCCCTTGCACATGGTACATGAGCTTTCCCATAACCAAAATGACAAGGCAAGCAGACAATGAACATCTCAACAATCTTTTTATTTACCATATGCATAGCTTTTTATTGAGGATGCTTCATAGATTCTCATTATGGTGATGCTGCAAGTTTCCACCATGATTAGGCATGGCTTAGGCTAGCGGCCTAGGCGTTTCTCTAACACAATGTATAGACTCCATGAACTCACAAGCTCCCCTTTTATTTCACATCGTCGACATCCGTAAACAAAAGAGCAAAGTATCAACTGGATAGGATATCCAAATAGTGTTGAAAGCGTTCCCCGTGACAACACGGTTCTGTTGACTCCCATCACATAATTTGAAAGCATATAACTTTCATGGACTAGTAACAATGGTTCAGGATTATTAATGCAAGGAATAAAGTATGCCATCAAGTTCGTGAGAGCTTTACTAACTAACTTTCTCAAAACAAACAAACATTTTATTTTGGAAGAAAACAAGGCATATTGAATATGCACTGAAATAGAAAACGATGCTAATAGGTAGATATGGTGGACACAGCTGGCAATGTTGGTTTTGGGGAGTTGAAAACACAGGTAGAGCACATAATCGGTGAAAATGAAGGCTAGCAAAAGAGAGGGAGCGAAAAACGAGAGAGTAAATAATTGTGATAATTATGCTTGCAACAAAACATGACTAATTATGGCATGAAAGTGATACTATAACTCGGAGGAAAAATAAATCATCGAGGCTTACTGACTATTGATTAGTCATATGCATGCGTGAGCATGTGCCAAGTCGATTCACATGAACAGTCAGAGGAGGATACTACAATATCATACCAAAATATGAATAAAACAATGCAAGCAAACATTCATATGACATGCTACAAACTATTAGCAAGCTGGAGCTAATCATAGACAAGCAAGAACTACTAAGCATCCATAATGACCAACACCTTACACAAACAGGCTAAGCATGCTCACAATCATGAGTATATGTACAAAAATGAAACAAATAGAGTTCGTTACCAGCCTCTTACCACCCCTCAAGTTGTCTTAATCTTCATTATTTCCCTTCACTTGTGTGACTTTGAATAATAACATGAAACCAAAATCCACTAAGGACGGCTGAACCCTGCAAAGAACTCACAAAAACAAAGAAGAACAAAAAATATTTTTGGTGTTTTTGATTTTTTAGAAACAAGCAAACAAAGAAAAACCAAACAAAAACAAAGCAAAATCTTTTTGGATTTTTCTTTTAAGGAAAACCAAAAGCAAAGAAACAAAGAAACAAACCAAGAGAAATGACGAAAATATTATTGTTTTTTTTGTGTTTTTGAGAAAGTAGCAACAAAAACCAAAAATAAAGCGAAACAATGGATATACAAAGAACAGACCGAACATGATATATAAATGAGTGTGATGTCGGTATACCTCCCCCCAAGATTAGGATTTTGGCCTAAGTGGGGCTCAATAGCGCGGGTAGTAACCATGCTGGTGGGTTATCATAGGAATGATCATAGTCAGGCGCTTGCGATGAATAAGAAGACGTGACCCAATCAAATGAGGGCTGCTGGTACGAAGACTCTCCCAAGTTGGAGGGCTGAACCAAATTGTGTTCGACATCCTCTTCAACATTCTCCTCTTGCTGGGAGAGCTCCGCCACATATGTGTCAACCTCCTCCTCCGTAAGAGACCATCCTTGCCTGTTCTCAAAGTTAAACAAAGCAGGTGCAGGCAAATAAACTATTTTCTCAGTCCTACCCTTTCTCCGACCTTGCTGGGAAAAAGATAATTCATACAGTAAACTTCTCACATTAGCTCCCAAAGAAACAAAACCATGCTGAACCATGGATTCAAGATCCAACCTCTCTATGGGGAACTGATAATCTGAATAGTGAGGCTCTAAACCATGGAAAGCTAGCAACCTAGAAGCAATGATACCTCCACAAATTCCACCCTTCTCGCGGTTGGTCGTGAGACGATGAGCTATCAAAGCACCCAGGCTGTAGGATCTATTCCTATTCAGAGTAGTTGCGATAAAAGCTAGATCAAAAGAAGACAACTTTCTAGCAATCTTTCTAGCAATAACACACTTGGTAATGAAATAGGCAAAGTATCTAATAGCTAGGAACTGAATGTTCCGAATTTTACCACTTTCCTTTGAGAATTCGAAACCTTGGCAAATCTCAACATATAAATTCATAAGTGACTTGGGCCTTTCCTTGATCTTCTCACAAGATCCCCACTGAGGTATTCTAATTGCTGCAAAAAAAATTAGCAAAAGGCGGGTCGATAGGTATATTATATATTTTGTAATAGACCATGGGATTAGATGTAGAACAAGTGAACCGGAAGTCCTGCACAAAATCCATGGTTAGCTTAACAAATTGAAATGGTTCACCTTCAACAAAGTGTTCCAATGATGCATTGGCAATCAAGGTTGGAAATCCTGAGAGATTCCCGTAGTTCTCATAAATTCATGGCATGGGTATATGGAAGGAAAGACTGCCTCCTCATTATGAACCTTCATTAGCACAGACACCATCAAGTCATATTGATTCAGTGGATAGGTACTCATCTTCCTTGCTGAAATTTTTAAGCAAACATCAAACCAAGAGATTTCCAAGTTGATAAATGATGAGCAACTACTATAGGAGCTTGCTAGAGGAATACACATGCATCAAAATGAAATTTATAAGCATAGAACAAGCATGCAAGCTCAAACAACCTGTCACCTATAGCACCAAAATACTCAAGATACAATCTACCAATCACAAATCTAATTGGACAAGTGGAGAAGGCACATACCAAGGAACAATCTCTCCAAAAATCAGCAACAAAGAGGGTCTGAGCAAGGAGATTGAAAATTGCGAGCAAGAACAGCAAGAACTCGAGCTTAAGCAAGTTTTCCGGTGTTTTTCGGGAGAGAGAAAGAAGATGGCTTTGAGGAGGTAGCCTGGAGGGGCCTAGGTGGGCCAGATCCCCCAGGCGCCGCCCACTGGTAGGCCGCGCCTACTATGGGTGTAGTGGCCTGGGGTGGCCCCCGGGGGTCACTTCAGGTGTCCCTCTGCCCCTTTTTTCGAGGAAAAAATTATTTTGAATTTTCTGGGATTTTTCGGAAAATTTTATTTTTGGCCAATTTTTAGGGTATGAAAATTGATTTTCTCGCAGAAACAGTTTTTTCAGAAGAAGCAAAAGCAAACCAAAAGCCAAACTACAGGAGCTCTAATACAAACTAACAATCAAACAACTAGCAAAACCAAAGCTACAAAAGAAAGACAAAGACTAGGAAGGAGAAAAGTAAAAGAAAGCAAGTATAACCATAGTGAAAACATTATTTTGTTCATTAAAATCCTTTTGTTAACAAGGTTGATCAAGTCTTGTTACCAAAAAAATCTTATATGAATCAAAACTTTGCATTCCACAAGGTGATTATGTTACGTCATACTTGATAGCAATGGTCCCAATCATAATAGTTTCAAAATTTTCTTGTGGAATGGGACAATATATTTCTCCAACCTTGATGCTCTCAATATTTTCAATGGAATTCAGGCAATAGCTTCTAACAACCTTCTTGGGGAAATAAACAATATTATCTTTGTCATCAATATTGAATGTTACTTTTCCTTGATTACAATTAATGACAGCACCTACAGTATTAAGAAAAGGTCTCCCAAGAATAATAAACATATTATCATCTACAGGCATTTCAAGCACAACAAAATCAGTTAGAACCAAGCAATTATGAGCCACTTGAACAGGAACATCCTCACATATACCAACATGAATAGTAGTTGACTTATCAGCCATTTACAAAGATATATCAGTTGGTATTAAATTTTCTAACTGGAGTCTCTTGTAGAGAGAAAAAGGCATAACACTAACTCCAGCTCCCAAATCACATAAAGCAGTTCTAACATAATTATTCTTAATAGAGCAAGGAATAGTTGGTATACTTGGATCACCAAGTTTCTTTGGAACCTTCCCATTGAAGGAATAATTAGCAAGCACAGTAGAAATCTCCTCATTAGGAATCTTCCTTTTATTAGAGACAATATCCTTCATATACTTTGAATAAGGAGGCAACTTAATGGCATCAGTCAAAGGAATTTTCAAAAAAAAGAAAGGTTTCATCCACTCACAAAACTTGTTGTAGTGTTCTTCCTCCTTTGACTTATGTTTCTTACCTGGAAAAGGCATAGGTTTCTGCACCCAAGGTTCTCTCTCTTTACCATGTTTATTAGCAATAAAATCTTCCTTGTATACCTAGTGTTTTTAGTGTGCTTCTCAGGTTCTTCTTCAACTTCCTCCTTATCAGGAGCATCATTATTACCATTACCACTCTCAGTTTCAGCATCAGAGACAGATATACTATTAGGATCTACAGCAGGTTCAAGTGATTCCTCAACTATTTTGTGTTTCTTTTTCTTTCTCTTACGAGGACTACCACTATTCTCACCTTGTTGAGAATCCTGCTCAATTCTTTTAGGTTGTCCTTCAGGGTATAAAGGATCTTGAGTAGCTATACCACTCATTGTTCTAATTCCAAAAGCATGTTTATTTCCTGAGGCATTAACTAGCATATCCTTTTGTACCTTAGAAAGTTGATCAAGTTGGGTTTGAACCATTTGAAAGTGTTTACAAAGCATTTTAATATCATTAGAAGTTCTTTCCACAACATATTTCAACTCATGGATAGCTCTAGAGTTTTCCAATAAATGATTCTGAACTTGTTTATTAAAATTACCTTGTTTAACAATAAATGTATCAAGTTCCTCTAAGCATTGATCAGGAGGCTTACCATAGGGAATGTCCCCTTCATTAAAGTGGAGAGAGTGTACCTCAATAGTAGATGAGTGAGGATTTTGCTTGCATAGTTCTTCTATAGGAGGTAGATTCTTCACAGCTTTAGCTCTAATACGTTTCTCCTTTAGACATTTCTTAGCTTCCTTCATCACTTCATCATTTAATGCAATAACTCCCCTCTTCTTTGGTGTTGGTGTTGGAACTGGTTCAGGCACAACTGGTTCAGGAGTAATAGGCCCAGGTGTATTCAGCTCAGTTGAAGTCCAATCATCATAATTCTTGCTTATCTTAGCCATTAATTCTTCAGCATCTGTAGGAGTTCTTTTCCTGAAAACACAATCCGCAAAGCTATCTAGGTAGGTCCTAGAATCATTAGTTAGTCCATTATAATAAATATCAAGAAGCTCATTCTAAGGCAGTGGACATCCAGGATGTGCATGAATCAAGGCAAGAAAACCTTGTCCATGACTGAGGCAATTTCTCTTCTTCTCCATGTTTAAAGTCAAAAAGTCTCTGCAAAGAAACATGTCTAGCACTAGGAGGAAAATATTTCTGGAAGAAAGAAGCAATCAAGCAATCAGGGCTATCAATGGAACCAGGAGGTAATCTATTAAACCAAGCCCTAGCTTCTCCTTTTAGTGAAAAAGGGAAGATCTTAGTAACAAAGTACTTGCGCATCTTAAAATCATCAAAGAACAAAGAACTCATAGTACAAAGCTCATTCATATGAGCCACAACACTCTCATTTTTAGTCCCACAAAAAGGTTCTTTCTCAACAATATCTAAATAGGATAAATCAAGAGAGAAATCATAATCTTCATCTTTAATATCTATGGGAGATGTGGCAAACTTAGGATTAGAGGATAATTTAGTCATAATAGTACGCCTAGCAAGGAGACTCTTAATAGCACTAGTACCATGTGTGTTTCGGCACTCTTCAACAAATTCATTAGTGAACTCAATGTAACCATCATTAATATCATAACTCTCACTAGACTCAGGTGAGCTAATAGGTGTAACAGTGTCTTCACTAGGAGTTTCGGTATTTCCTAGACTAGCCATAGTAGCATCTAGAAAAGGACCTAATGAACCACTCGCATCAAGCACTATAGAAGTAACATCATGAGCATAAAAAGCAGTTTCAGATTCAGCATTAGTAGCAGTGTGTGTAGCATGAGTATGTGCTGGTGGTGTGACAAGCTTACTTATAATAGACGATGATCAAGAGCAATAGAGGTGTTTAGGACTGTACCCCTTCTTGTAGTGGATGGTAAAATAGGGAACTTTCCATCACGAGACTTCCCCATGATGAAAGGAGTAGCAGTGAACAATAGTAGATCCAAGTGAACTTACAAATAAAGCTATGCTCCCTGGCAACGACGCCAGAAAATAGTCTTGATAACCCACAAGTGTAGGGGATCGCAATAGTCTTCGCGGGTAGTATTACCTAATTTATTGATTCGACACAAGGGAGCCAAAGAATACGTGCAAGCCTTAACAACTAAGTTTTCAATTCAGCTACACTTGGAAATAGTTCTTGCTCACAGAAGTTTATCAGTAGCAACAGTTTGATAGTAGCAACAGCAACAGTGAAACAGGAGCAATAGTAATAGTAACAGTAACAGTAGGATTCGAGTGCGGTAGGCATAGGGATGGATGGACGGGCATTGCATGGAAGTCTAAACATGTAACTTCAAGATCTAGGGCATTGCAGATAAATAATAACAAGCATCCAAGTACTAAACAATCCTAGGCATGTGCTCCAAATATAGTCATTCGTGCTCGTAATGAGAACTTGCACAACATCTTCTGTCCAGCCAGCCCGTGGCAGCGGAGCCTCTAGGGAACTACTGGCAATTAAGGTGCTCCTTTTAATAGAGCACCGGAGCAAAGAATTAACACTCCATGAACACATGTGATCCTCACACCACAGCCATCCCCTCCGGTTGTCCCAATTATTGTCACTTTGGGGACTTTGGATCCGGACAATGATATGTGTACACAACTTGTAGATAAGATCATAAACAATACTATCATAATGATTCAATAATAAGTTCAGATCTGAGATCATGGCACTCGGGCCCTAGTGACAAGTATTAAGCACAACAAGTTCAACAAAGTCAAATAGCACTAATAGAGATACTAGGCAATGCCCTAACAGATCTTATTCGATTACATGATAGAACTTATCCAGGACCTACCATCCCCAAGCCTACAGCGGGGGATTACTCACTCATGGATGAGGGAAACATCGGTGGTTGATGGAGATACGTTAGTGATGACGATGGCGATGATCCCCTCCAAATCCCCCGTCCCGGCAGGGTGCTAGAATGGAGTTTCTGGATCTGTATGTTGGTTTCTAGTGGCGGCGGCGGAGCGGAACTCTTTCTGGAAAGCTATCGAACCCTCCTCTATTTTAGGTCGAAAGGCAACTTATAGGCGCAGAGGGAGGCCGAGGGGGTGCCTAGGGTTGCTGCACCCCCTAGGCGCGGGGCAGGGCCCACCGGCGCCTGGCAGGGGTGTGGGCCCCCCAGGTCCCTTATCCGTCTCGTCTTCTGGCTCCGTGGGTCTTTCGGTGAAATATAATTTTTGGCATATTTTCCGGGATTTTTCCTGATAGTTGATTTTCTGCGCAAAAAACAAGACACCAAGTTAATTTTGCTGAAAATAGTGTCAGTCCGTGTTAGTTGTATCCAAATCACACAAGTTTAGAGGATAAAAAATAGAAAAAGTGTTCGGAAAATTAGATACGTTTTGGACGTATTAGCTATTCATAAATAGTATCACACTGTAGAGCATGGCTGTCTTGTTTGCGCATGTGCGATGGAACATGTAACATCTGGATTTTTATAGGCAGAATTGTTTTCCAAGGGATGTTACAACATCGTTGAATAAAAATAAACATTTTGTTTGGTGCTGTTTAAATCAATTCATATTAGTTTTGGAATTAACTTGACATATAAAAGTAGGAGATTAATTTCTAAGAGTACTCTTCGTATTATTTTTGAACCTTGTTTTAATTTGCCAATTTACTTTTTGTGTGGTTCTTTACAAAAATCCCATTGGCCATTGACTAGACATGTATGCATGTCAACACCCGGATTTTTAATCCCAGATGCCTTTATGCCATACATCGCAATCCCAGGATTACCATTTTTGCGAGACATAACATATTGAATATCATAGTACATCATCCATTACAAACCATACATAAGGTCTCACACAAATAAAGGATCTCATGATACAGTCTTAATACAAATCAAGAAGCGGAATAACGTAATGATAACGGTAACGTAGGCGAGACTCCATCTTCACGGTCACAGGCAATGCTGACGATGGGAGATGATCCTAGTTGTCGTAACCTTCCTTCTGTCCGTCTTTCGATAGTTCTCTTCATAGTCTGGCCACGGGAATATCCAGGGACAAAGCCATGAGTACTCTTTAAGTACTCGCAAACTAATACTAACAAGTGAAGTGGTTTTAAATAGGAAGTACTATGATCTAGGTTGTTTTGCAAAAAGCCAAATTTACCTCTACTGAGTTCAGAAGCAAAGAAAGCTAGTTGAAAGTTTTATAACTCCTAAGTGGGAATTTGAATTTCATATCACAATCCTGCTAGGGTCAAGTAAAAGTCATGAATCATTTCATATGTCATTTTGAAAATATCTGACGACGGAACAGTATAGCCACTCCAATTGTCCATAACTGCGGCCGCGGCTATTCGAATAGTTTGATACTCTGCAGAGGTGGTATACTTTCACCACAACATTCGATACATCCATCAGGAACAATCCTGAATTCACCATACTCAGTATGAGGATAATCAATCCTAACCTTTCAATTACACGCCCTAGTATAGGCACCTCTCCTGTGAGTTTGGCCTCCCAACCATGACCAACTGTCATCTTGGGAACTGCACAGGTGGACAATCTTCACAAGGTAGCCTCAGCTCAAACCTTAGCCGCAAGGGAACCCATACTAAAGTATATAAATTTCCAGTCAAGCCCTACCCAAATTTCGGGTATTGTGATTGTACGAGAAAATTGGAATGGTATTGCATCCAGACAATCATTAGTTTTATAAAGGGCTAAGGCTCATGCCTTAACATTTGCATCATCAAAATCATCTGGTATTCAAGAACACATGTCAAAACATTTCAGTAGAATGACTCATCATTTTAAGGTTTCATAACCATTTTCATCAAGTATTCCCATCTAAAGTTGATCTAATTTTATGCTTAGCACTAGCATCTACAAGTGGGGGTAAATACTAATGAGGGGTAGTAAACCAATGGGGATGATCTAAGTTCAATCTCATGCCTCAGGATGACATCAAGATTATCTAACTTAGGCCAAGTTTTATGATATTTATGCTATCTTTTAATATCTTTCTAAAATCTACAAGTCACTAAGTACACTTTACTAGACAGCTTTGATAAAGAAATAAAATAACTAAGCTTGCAAATAAAACTGGGATTGGGTATCAAGTAGTGTAAGCTTTGCAAGTAAAACTTGCATGGTTTAGCTTAGCTTGCTAAGATAATAGCTTGCTAAGTTAACTTGTATAGTGAGGCTTGCAAGGTTGCAAGTATAGGATTGCCTTGTGTAGAGCAGTGGTTGAAGTTCTCCTCGTCTTCTTCCTCGTAGCATTCTCCTTCCTCCTCGTACCCTTGGTTGGTACTAGCATATATAAATAAATACGAGGTACACAATCACCAAACAGTACTTAACTATTTATATTATCACACCAAGGTTTTCACTAGATGATTTAGCATCATCACAAGCATCACAAAGATTAAGGCAATAGTTTTATTTTCTTTATTTTAGAAAGTAATTTCTACTCATTGAAAAACTACTTAAGATTTAATATTCTCCAACTCAAACATGGGATCATGTTGACACATGTCATCACCACATATTTCAGTACATGGGAATGTGATTTCAAGTTGTGTCACAATTTAATAAGGTTTAACCTTTTTATTTTAATTAATTAAAGTGACTAGGATGGCCTATGGGGCATTCTTTTATTGCTTGACCATTATTTCTGCAAGTAAACCTATATATTTTGATATATTCTGAAAGGTCTTGTTAAATGTGATTTTTGAGAGTTGGAATCAACTCAAAAGCTTTTGTGGTTGAATTTTCAAAAATGTTTGAATGCAGAAAAGCTTCTGCCTTGTTATTTTTACTATGGGTGATCTACAAATCCATTTGGTTTGAATCCAACGGGCTTGGTAAGAATTACAGTACCTTTCTAACAAAATTGGTTTCATGCATTTTGGTTTAGTGAATCGAGCTGGGTTGCTTTTTGAATCTAGGGACAAAACTAGGTTTGAAACTAAAAGAATAAACCTAAATTTGAATTACTGGGTCGCGCGGGATGTTAACTGGGACGGCCCACGGTACACGGCGCACGCGTGGGTGGGTTTAAGTGAATGACCCCACCAGTCAGCGAGACAGGTGGTGCGAAGCGGTACGGGGCGATCTAGGCCGCACGATCAAACTCTAATCCAACGGCCACGACCTATCATCTCCGTCGGGCAACGCCGGCGAGACAGAACCCTAGCGCGGCTAGTGGGGGTCTACGGGGGCTCACCGGGGCTCAGGCGAGGGTCGACGACGGCGAACCTCCTGGTACTGACGGCTTCTCCTGGGGCGGCTCTAATCGCTAGCTCCCTTCTTCCTCCTCCGCGGCAGACTCCGGCCAAATTCCGGCGACGTGCTGCTCGCCTTGCTCCTTGAATGAGTGGGGGTGGTTCTGAGAGAGAGGGGAGTGAGATGGTGTGAAGAAATCGAGCGGGGGTGGCCTCTATTTATAGTGCAGCGAGGGGACCGAATGGCGCGGGTGGAGCTCGTCATTGTCGTCGTAACATCGAGCTACTGGCATGGGCAAAGGTAGTGGATGATGCTGTGTTTCCTGGCGAAGCTCAACGGCATGGTTACGCGGCGTGGGGCGATGCGAGATGGTCGGAACACGTCGACGCTCTAGGCGGGTCCGACGGAAGTTTTAATGGCGCACGGGTTCTCCTGGTCGCACGGCGACGAACGAGCATGTCTAGGGTGTTCCTGGGGTAGTGGTGATCCTGCTTGCACGCGGCGAGGGTGGCGCGCGGTCTGTGGGCGTGTGTCGCGGGTGACGCTCTAGCGCGCTCTCGGCATGCTTGCAGAGAAGCTGGGCTCGAGCGTTCCGTGTGGTCCAGTGGCTGGCAAGGCTCGAGGCTTGGACAGGGGGTGGCGGTGGACGGTGTAGTGCCTGCTAGACAAGGTTGGCGAGGCTACTGCTGCTCCTAGCTGGCTGGCGACATTGGGGTGGCAAGGGTGCTCTCGACATGCTTGCCGTTGATGGCATGGTCTGGTTTACAGTGAGCTAGAGTGGCTTAAACAAGTTAGATGATCTACTGAGGATGTAGTGTGAGCTAGATAGGAAACAAGTTAGGCCAAAATTATTGCTCACTATAGTGTTTAATGTTTGTTGGTTTGGTGTTTGCAAGGTGTTTGATGAAATAGCCGACACAGATTCAAATTTGAATTTTTGATTCAAACTTGGTGGGTGTACTAGTTACATACTAGGGAGTCTCTGGTTAGTTGATTTTGCCAAGGTGCACTGATTTGGTTGGTTTTTGAAAATTTGTGATCTTCACATATGTTAGAGATTCAGTTTTGAATTATCATTTGAATCAATTTGCCAAATGTTTCTGTAAATTTGAAAGGTGGGCTTTGATTCACTTTTACTTGGTCTAGCAAAGGGTGAAAAGAAATGGAAATGTTTCTGTTTGAAATCTTGGACTAGAAACACTCAAAATGGCCTAGTGAGAAAGATTGGCAAAAATGACCATTTGCTTATTTGATTTGTTTTTTATTTCCTCTTGATTTGTTTCTGCTTGGAAATGTTTTAGATGATGTTGTTTTCATCTTTAAACCATTCCTTGCTATTTAGATCAATCACACAAGTCTATTCATGCATCCATACAATCATCACATCCACACATGCATTCATATGATCTTAATTAACAAAAGTTTTTGTTAACCCTGATTTTGGTGATTGGAAAATGATAATCATTGATCAATATTTTTGGGATGTTACAATGCACGTCCTAAATATATTGCACTATATATGACCAGACTTGAAAATTCTCTCGTGTATTCTTTATTGCCCTTCTTTCTTCTTTTATCTTTTCTACCGATGCAACATCAAAAGCAAGCATGTCCATGTCCCATCGCCTAGGCCAACATGGCACACACGCCACACACTTGGGTTGAACCGAGTAGACCAACGGTCTTCTTCTGCACGCGCCGAAGCGTTTCCTGCTCCCAGAAAGCCCAAACATCACAGGCCCTCTTCCTCGGTTTCTCTTCCCGTACGAGTCAGCTAGCTAAATGCAAATGCCGGCAACAGCTCCACAATATCTCACATTCATACTCTTTTTAGTTCCATCAATAAGAGCACATTATTTACCATCCTATATAGTCCCAAACTGACGCCCTGTGTCTGCTTTTCCAACATACAAAACCATACGAGCCTAGGCTCGGACCTCCGTCCAATTTTGCGAGAGCTGCATCGGGATGCTGCTCGTGTTTGCGGCAATTCCGGCGACTAGAGGCTGAGCTGCTGCGCCACCGTGATCACGAGGAGAAGAAGAACCCGTTACTGAAAAAGCAGTTCAATCCTTCGATCACGACGACCGTTCTACACTACTCTTTAAACTCGGTTCATCATCTTTGTCGAACGATTACATCACGCTCGGTGAGCTCCATTCCAAATTCTTGCACCCGCACAATATACACACGTATGCCAACATTCTAGAAATGGTCGCCATACATAATTTTGTAGTTGATCACTTGGTCGGTGAACCGAATGCCACCGGATGGCATCAACCTTTTAGTATATCTTGCACACACCGGATCATCATGATACCAACATATAAAACTTCCCAAATGACCATAGTAAGCCATCTGCGACATTACTTTTTCCATACCATCTATGGTTTATAAAATACTTTGAAATATGTATAAGTATTAAGTTTGGTGCACAGTTGTGAGCACGTAATAATCTTAGTTCATGTAGTAGTTTGCAATCGCCTAGTGTACTGATTGCATTTTTTCTAATTTGAATGATTATCTAGATCAGTCATAGCATGATTAACCAGTTACTTAATAATGACATGTTTAGTTATAGATTATTTTGCTAGATATGATTGAGGTGTTCTCTAAATAGTTTGCTATTAGAGTTTTTCATGATGACCTCACGGTCCATTTTTATCATGATTTAGCCTTCTTGTATGGTAGAATTTTTAGAGCACGTGTACATGATACATATTGTTATTTATTTTTGAGTTGTTTGCATTGCTATGGCTTATTATAAAATTCAGTGATTGCTGTTTATGATTTGAGTACTGCCTAGTATAGTCACTTCAGATTTATTGATTATATCTATATCGAATTTGACTTACTACTGTTGTTGTTAGAATAATACTTAGATACTGATATATTACCTAGAAGGCTATTTCATATTTTTTTTACATGTGATCCAGTAGCATTTTAGTTTGTATGTTTACCTCTGTTTATATTTGTCATTGTATTCTCTTGCTATGCTAGGTCCATCCATATTCACTTCTAGTTCTTTTGTTCTTATTTGATGTGCATGCTTAGCCTATCGAATGACCATGTTTCAATCCATGCTTAGTTAGATTGTTTTCTTTAATTTGCTATAGTAGCATTGCTAGATGTAGATTGTTTCCATGATGTAGTTCATATTATCCTATTTTAGTTCGTGTCTTTAAATTTTAGAATGAGTAATTACTGCATGTGTGCTATGTTCCAACACATGCTTAGTAGTGATCTATAATAATATATGTTGGTATTGTTATGTTCATACCATGAGTTTTTGTTGTTATTTGTTTATCTGATGTGAGCATAGGATAACTATTTATTTACATTAATATAACATCATTAGTTCCGCAATAGTCGGTGGAATGTTTGTGCATGGCATACTAAGACTAAACCACCTATAGTTGTTATATAAAAAACATATATTTTCCTAATATGTTCTTATTAGTTTAGAACGGTAGACCAACTAATATACCTCGAGCCGTCTAAACCTAGAAACCCTATCCATATATCTTATCACAACATTATGTTGAGATAATCTATCCTACAATCCTAGAATCCTAGCTATCCATTCGATTGATTCATATTCGAGTTACTACAACTCACTTCCTCGATCCAACCCAAGTTGTCATATCATGTTCTACACCTACTCGTTCAACCATTCTGATTTTTATTTCATTTGGTATTTATTGCCATGGTATTTGTTTGGTTGTCATTGCTATCGTTATACGAGTTTGGACGTGGACAAAATCAACTTACTGAAGATGAAGGATTCATCAACGAAGGCATGCCCCTTACCATGTCTTATCCAGTTTTATAAAGTGCATTCTAATTGCTTTACAAATATATGATATTTTTTCACACACATATCTTGATCTACCTGTTTCCATACAGTACCCTGAGTAGATACTATATAGTAATCATATTAGAGTAGAATTTCTTAGCCACGCTCAATAATAAGTAGGATCCATGATCTCCCCTCTTTGGAGGAATTGGATGACCCTCAGGTCACATACACCCCTTTTGAAACTTGATGAGCTCGCTGAGCTAGCCATTGTTGCTTTCTCTATTCGAGTCCACTCTGGGTGAAACTTAGGCGCATGCGATAGCTGGATAAAAGAAAGGAGCGATTGGCTTCTCTTCACTAGTTGGAGGGGGCAATCCGTCATCCGTGCCGCATGAGGGCCTAATAATTCTTGGATTTGAAGATTGTGACCAACGTACAATCACATGCTATAATGGGCACTGGCTTGGTCAAGTAAGTTAGTCAGTCTTAGGTGTTGATTTCGCTGTATCGTTGATGAGGTGTCTGCCTGCGGGAGAGCCTTCGGATGTGGGGACCGGTTTGGGGACATACTCTCAGTTCCATGCGCCATACCCGGTTGGAATGTTCACATCTTTGTGGAACCTACACTACTAGGAAAATGGCTATAGGTAATCCACACTTCTGTGGCGCACTTGCTAGTGGTGCCCCACGGGTAAAATAGGCGTGGCGCACTGCCCACAGGTGCCCTACGGCTAACTGTCGTAAGCGTGGCACACATGGGGTTGGTGCGCCACGGCTATGTGTGGGCCAGGGCACATGTGGCCATAGCACACATACCGGTAGCGCACTAGGTCAAGGTGCGCTACGGATGTGTAACTTATCCGTAGGGCACCTTGACCTAGTGTGCTACGGGCATGTGTGCTGCAGTAGCTGGGTCAACTTAGCCGTAGGGCACTAGGGCGTGGATCGCCTTTTTAGGTTTTGCAAAAAATAAAAGAAAATAATAAACACTTCAAAAAATAAAATCCTTTCATCTTTAGGTAGGTAATGTGGTATAGTTTCTAGGAAAATTAACAAACATGAGTTTCCACTTTTTTTTTGCAAAAAAGTCATGCCACGGTAAAATGGCCGTAACTTTTTCATACGATGTCGAAAAAAATCTTATAATATACTAAAATGATGAGAACGAGATTTCGCATCCGCTCGCAACGACCTCTGGTCGTTTAGCCATTTTTTAGATTTTCGAAATTCGAAAAGAGTAAAAAGTTACGGTCAAAAGACCGTTTTTTTCTGCAAAAAAAAATAGAGGGCAACTTACCCGTAGCGCACCACCACCTAGTGCGCTACGAGTAAGTTGGGCGGGATTCAAATTTTGAATCCCTACCCCACCCACCTACCCCTCTTCTCTTCCCTACCCCTTCTCTCCTTTTCCTTTTCCTCCCTTCTACTTTTCCTTTTCCTTTTCCTCCCTTCTCCTTATCCTTATCCTCCTCCTCCTCCTTCTCCTTTCCTTCTTCTTCTCCTCCTTCTCCTTCTCCTCCTTCTCCTCCTCATCCTCCTCCTCCTCCTCCTCCTCCTCCTCCTCCTTCTCTTTCTCCTTCTCCTTCTCCTCCTTGCAGTGAAGATGGTGACGGCGGCCTCTTCCTTGCAACGGCGACAGCGACGTTGGGCTCCTTCTCCTCCTCCTCTTCCTTGCAGTGACGACGACAACATCAACGGCGGGCTCTATCCTCCTCCTCCTTCTTGCAGTTCCGACGGTGATGACGGGCTCTCTCCTCCTCCTCCTCCTTGCAGTTCCGACAGCGATGAGCTATCGCCTCTCCGACGAGGTGAGGCAACAGTGATGAGGAGACGACGACGACACCGACGAGCGACGACACTAACGGCGATGGCTCCGACGAGATCCAGATCTCGCGTTTTTTTAACCACGGCTAGCTTTTCATATGCGTGGCGCACAACACCTAGTGCACCACGGTTATCTTTTCAGAAGCGTGGCGCACCACCTAGTGCGCCATGGCTAAAAGTTAGCCGCAGCGTACGCTCAGTGGCGCACCACTAGTGCGCCACGGATGGGCTTTTTAGGTGCACCACGAACAGCCCTTTTCCTAGTAGTGCTAGCTAAAATACCTCGTCACAATCCATCCGCCGTACACCAATTAGTATGTATTAAACTAGCGACGGATGGTGGGCGTCAACACATGATTGTGTCGTGTGGAAAAAGTGTACAACCTCCGCAGAGTTTAAACTATTCAAATAGCGTGTCCATGGTCATGGACGACACATGAATCTTTCTTTACATACGGGAATCTGTCTTGCTACTTCTCTCTTTTCCCCTATCCTTATCCTGCAATCTATGAACTGTGTGAGTTGTCGTGGACAGTCACACTATTGAGAAATACCACATTGATGATAAACATGTTTTCGTCTAAAACCACTTTTATCAAAACTATTAACATATTTGCAAATAAAATTGGCTTTATGCAAAAGAGCCATACAACCATCCTTGAAGCCACAAGTAGATATTATAGGTTTTGCATAAGGGGTATATTGAGTACGTTATGTACTCATGTCAATGCTTTTGTTGTTACTTTAGAATACTATGGAGAAGCATATGACTATGACTACTATGATGACGCTGATGAGTGAGGCCTCGTGAACTACATCGACTACCTGTGGCTAAGATGGAGTCGCTACACATTTTATATTTCTGTTGTGTTTTCTGGATGTAATAAATGTCACTAGACATATCACTATGTTTTTATCCATACTTAGTAATAAATTAATTTTAAATGTGAAGCAATGATATCTTTTTGTTGTGTTGTCAGCCGTTGATCCTGGGATTGACAAAGGTACACAGGGGGTCTGGAAGTTAAGTTCCGGTCCTCACAGAAGTGGTATCAGAGCCGACGTCGACCTAATGACTTGGCCTTAGTTAGAATGGAAAGCCTTTAGTACTCGTATATTTATGAAAATATATGTTAAAAATAATAGGATTCCTTAATGTTCCTCGTCTTTCTATGTAGCATTTACAAAATTATGTTACTAATTATTCTTCTCTCATTCAAATATGCGTAGATGGAATTACCTTCAACTCATCAAATAGAGGTTCCCGTAGAAGAGGTTGTTGGAATTTTGGCCCAAATAGCCTAGCCCATTTTCCATTCCAATAATTCCTGAAAATCCTAGAGGCCCATGTGGCCCATTCATGCATTGCAAGAGTTGGAACAAATGTTTAGTCCCACATTGCTAGTTGAAGGAGGTTTGCACCAGCTTATAAGGAAGGCTCTCCTACCACTTGGTAAAAGGATGAGAAGGAGAAGGAGAGTCCCACACGCGCGCTCCTCCTCCTTCGCCGCCCGCCTTGCCTCGCACCTCGCCTCGCCTCGTCACGACGCGCGCCGCGGGTTGCGGCAGTCGAGCCGAGTTCTTTTTTGCCACGCATGACCGTTATATAAACGGGTGTGCAGAATTTGAACAGTTTGCTAATGGGTTTTAAATACGACTCAGTGGAGGTTTAATTCTACTAAGTGGAGGCTGTTTGGCTTCGGTCGCTGCCTGTTCGTTTCCTCTTCCGACGTTGCCTGTTCGCCTGTCTATCCGTGCCTATAAGAGCGGAAGGTCGCTCCTTTCCTCAGGTATCTATCAGAACCATCGCCTCCAAGTTCCAGAGCACTGAGCTGCCAACAGTTCTTCCCCATCCCGTCTTGTGGCGTGCACCGCGAGCCGGGACAGTAGGCCTCCGAAACCCCGCTTCTTCGAGTCCTGTACGGGAGAAGGGCGATAAGGTCTTTGGGGAGCGCTATCGGCGCGACTACTAGCTTCGCCACGGACTCCATCACGGATAGCGACTGCGGCGATGTCTTCCCCGACGAGGACTTCTTCCGTGACATCAACACCCTCTTCATCGATGATATGGCCAACGACGGTTCCAACGCCGGCGGTTCCTCTTCTGCTACTACCGTGTATATCCTCTTTCTCAATCTTTTTCTGATCATATCTAAAGCGTTACGCCTTATAGTTTCTTTGGTTATATGCCTTAATATGTATTCGCTGTTTCACATGATTAGTATATTTCCTATTATTCTAATCATGTTTTATCTAGCGTTTATTATGGATAATTCGCTTGGTAAATTGCTCTTATTCTAACCTTATTTCAGGCTATTTGCCCCAAGTGGCTTTGTTGCTTCTATGAAGCCACCTGTGTTCGAAGGTGTGAATTACAAACGATGGCATGCGAGAGCAGTGCTCTGGTTTCAGACCATGAGCTGCTATAACGCCATCTATGGCGCACCTGAGGGAGAACTTAATCCCGCTCAGGAAGAGGCGTTCCAAAAACTTGATACCACTTTCAAGGCTGCCTTGATCAGCATTCTTGGCGACAATATTGTCGATTCATATCTGTCATTTAGCAATAGAAAGGATATGTGGGATGCGCTCGAGAGAAAATTTGGAGTCTCCGATGCTGGCAGTAAACTGTATGTCATGGAACAATTCTATACTATAAGATGGTTGAGGACCGCCCCATTGTGGAGCAGGCACATGAGATACAGTCACTTGCCAGGGAGCTTGAGCACTTCACTTGTGTGTTACCGGAGAAGTTTGTTGCCGGAGGCATTATTGCCAAACTTCCCCAGTCATGGAGGATTTTTGCTACTTCTCTAAAGCACAATAGACAAGAGTTCTCCGTGACGGATCTCACTGGGACTCTTGATGTGGAAGAGAAGGCGAGAGCAAAAGACACACATGCTCGAGGTACCGAGGGAGGTTCTAATGCCAACCTGGTATAGAAAAGGAACTTCCAGCCTCACAAGTTCAAGAACAAAGGCAATATTGATGTCAAAGGAAAGTTCGATGGAAAGAACAAGGCCTCACAGTCCACCAGCTTCAAGAAGAAGACTAATAAGAGGAAAGGTGCTTGCCATGTGTGCGGTGATCCTAATCATTGGGCTCCTGCTTGTCCCAACCGCTTTGACAAGAGCCAGCATGGGAAGGGTAGCAAGACTGCTAATGTTGTCATGGGCGACGTTGAGATGAAAGATGTTGGGTATGGTATATTACCTACTGTTCTTTCATTATGTCATTCTCCTGATTGGTGGATTGACACAGACGCTAATGTACATGTCTGTTCTGATATTTCCATATTTTCTTCATATCAGGTCAAAGGGACTCAAACCGTGCTAATGGGGAACGGCTCGCATGCTTCTGTTCATGGTGTTGGTACGGTCGATCTGAAGTTCACTTAGGAAAAGACTGTGCGCCTGAAGAACGTGCATCATGTTCCCTCAATAAATAAAAATCTTGTTAGCGGATCTCTTCTGTGTCGAGATGGCTACAAGATTGTATTCGAGTCTAATAAATTTGTAATTTCGAAGTATGTAACCTTTGTTGGTAAAGTTTATGAGTGCGGAGGCTTGTTCTGCTTATCTCTGTCAGACATTTGTAATAAAGTTGTTAATCATATTTACATGAATTTTGAATCAAATGTCAGGCACTCTCGTCTTTGTCATATTAATTTTGGTTGTATGACGCGACTAGCCAAAATGAATTTAATCCCTGATTTCACAACTGTTAAGGGATCTAAGTGCCAAGTCTGCGTGCAAGCTAAACAACCTCGCAAGTCACATACGATTGCAGAAGTGAGAAATTTAACACCACTAGATCTCATACATTCTGATCTTTGTGAGATGAATGGTGTGTTGACAAAAGGTGGAAAGAAATATTTCATGACTTTGATCGATGACTCTACGAGATATTGTATGTGTATCTTCTGAAATCAAAAGATGAGGCTTTGAGTTTTTTCAAAATCTATAAAGCTGGGGCAGAAAATCAACTTGATCGAAAGATTAAGAGGCTTAGGTCTGATCGTGGTGGAGAGTATTTTTCCAACGAGTTTGATTCTTTTTGTGCGGAACATGGAATAATTCATGAGAGGACGCCTCCCTACTCACCCTAGTCAAATGGAGTAGCCGAAACAAAAGAACCGTACTCTAACAGATTTGGTTAACGCCATGTTAGATACATCGGGTCTTTCTAAGGAATGGTGGGGGGAGGCACTATTGACCGCGTGTCATGTCCTAAACCGAGTTCCCACAAAGAACAAAGAAATTACTCCATTCGAAGAATGGGAGAAGAAAAGATTAAAACTCTCTTACTTACGTACTTGGGGTTGTTTGGCAAAGGTTAATGTACCAATCCCCAAGAAGCGCAAGCTTGGACCAAAAACCATTGATTGTGTTTTTTTGGGCTATGCTTTTCATAGCATTGGTTATAGATTCTTGATAGTAAAATCTGAAGTGCCTGACATTCATGTCGGTACAATCATGGAGTCGACTGATGCGACTTTCTTTGAGGATATCTTTCCAATGAACCTAACTCATCAAATCCGGAGATACCCAGTTCATCTAATCAGGAATTTGCTACATTCTCTGAAGCTACCATTCCAATTGAACACTCTGAAAGTCCCAAGGAGGATGATAATGAAATTCCTAAAAGGAGCAAGAGACAAAGGACTGCAAAGTCTTTTGGTGATGATTTCATTGTGTACCTTGTCGATGACACTCCCACTTCCATTTCAGAAGCTTATGCATCTCCTGATGCTGACTACTGGAAGGAAGCTGTTCATAGTGAGATGAATTCCATCTTAGCTAATGAAACATGGGAGATCACTGATCGTCCTTATGGGTGCAAACCTGTAGGATGTAAATGGGTGTTCAAGAAGAAACTAAGGACTGATGGTACTATTGAGAAGTACAAGGCAAGGCTTGTGGCCAAGGGTTATACCCAAAAGGAAGGTGAAGACTTCTTTGACACTTACTCACCTGTAGCAAGGTTGACCACCATTAGAGTACTACTTTCTCTGGCTGCCTCACACGGTATTCTCGTTCATCAAATGGACGTTAAGATGACTTTCCTAAATGGAGAATTGGATGAGGAAATTTATATGGATCAACCAGATGGTTTTGTAGTAAATGGTCAAGAAAGAAAAGTGTGCAAGCTACTGAAGTCTTTATATGGTCTTAAACAAGAACCTAAGCAGTGGCACGAAAAATTTGATAAAACCTTAACCGCTGCAGGCTTTGTTGTAAACGAAGCTGACAAGTGTGTATACTATCGCCATGGTGGGGGTGAGGGAGTCATCCTTTGTTTGTATGTTGATGACATACTGATTTTCGGAACCAACCTTAATGCAATTAAGGAGGTCAAAGATTTCTTATCTCGTTCCTTTGAGATGAAGGATCTGGGAGTAGCTGATGTCATCCTGAACATCAAGCTATTGAGAGATGGTGATGATGGGATTACACTGCTTCTGTCCCACTATGTGGAAAAGATCTTGAGTCGTCTCGGGTATAGCGACTTCAAGTTCTCTCCTACACCGAATGATCCTAGTGTGTTGCTTCGAAAGAATCGAGGAAATGCTAGAGACCAACTGAGATACTCTTAAATCATTGGCTCGCTTATGTATTTAGCTAGTGCCACGAGGCCTGACATCGCCTTTGCCGTAAAAAAACTCAGTCGATTTGTTTCAAATCCAGTAGATGATCACTGGCATGCTCTTGAGAGAGTTATGCGATATCTAAAAGGCACTGTGAGCTATGGCATACACTATACCGGGTATCCGAGGGTACTAGAGGGTTATAGTGATTCAAATTGGATATCTGATGCTGACGAGATAAAGGCCACGACTGGATATGTATTCACACGTGGTGGTGGCGCTGTTTCTTGGAAGTCTTGCAAGCAGACCATCTTAACGAGGTCAACTATAGAAGCAGAATTCACATCACTAGACACGGCCATTGTTGAGGCAGATTGGCTTCGTGAACTCTTGATGGACTTACCTATGGTTGAAAAACCTATACCCGCAATTCCAATCAATTATGATAATAAAACTGTGATTATTAAGGTGAACAGTTCTAAGGATAATATGAAGTCCTCAAGACATGTGAAGAGGAGACTAAAATCTGTCAGGAAAATGAGAAACTCCGGAGTTATTGCATTGGATTATATCCAAACATCTAAAAACCTGGCAGATCCCTTCACAAAGGGACTATCACGCCATGTGATAGAAAATGCATCGAAGGAGATGGGTATGAGACCCACACTATGAGTTTTCCACAGTGGCAAACCAATCTATGTGATCGGAGATCCCGTGAATTAGAATTGGGAGACAAGCTGTTGGTAGACTGAGAGTAAAGTATCCCCACTTTAATGAACACCACTCCGTGAAGATGCAATACTTTCCTATTCTGCACAGCAGGTTGATTTTATCTTAATGTGTTCTAAATGGCTTAATCTTAAGAAGAGATGTTGTCATGCAGAACATCTGTTGAAGAACACACCTATATGAGTCTGACTGTCAAACGTCACAGTCTATTAGAGTTGGGTGCTCTCTAATAAACTCATGAAAGGCCATGGAGTATGACGCATAAGCTCCACCCGCGGGGAAGTCCCACGGTAGCCCAGTATCGGTCAAGGCTTCGTGTGAAGATAGGTTGCAGCAAACTTGCAGTTCAAGGCATAGTCCACTATACAAGTCGTAGCCTAGTGTAGCATAGAATTCTAGGTGGAAGTTCAACTTAACAGTCTCCACTACAGTACCGGTATATAAACAGTGTTTTGGAATCAAAGGCAAATTACATGTGCCTCTGGGATCTGGTGGGGGATTGTTGGAATTTTGGCCCAAATAGCCTAGCCCATTTTCCATTCCAATAATTCCTGAAAATCCTAGAGGCCCATGTGGCCCATTCATGCATGGCAAGAGTTGGGATAAATGTTTAGTCCCACATTGCTAGTTAAAGGAGGTTTGCACCGGCTTATAAGGGAGGCTCTCCTACCACTTGTAAAAGGATGAGAAGGAGAAGGAGAGAGTCCCACACGCGTGCTCCTCCTCCTCCGCCGCCCGCCTCGCCTCGCCCCTCGCCTCGTCACGATGCACGCGCGCGCCGCGAGTTGCGGGAATCTCGCCGAGCCGAGTTCTTTTTTGCCACGCATGACTGTTATATAAACGGGTGTGAAGAATTTGAACAGTTTGCTAATGGGTTTTATATACGACTCAGTGGAGGTTTAATTCAACTAAGTGGAGGCTGTTTTGCTTCGGTCGCTGCCTGTACGTTTCCTCTTCCGACGTTGCCTGTTCGCCTGTCTATTCGTGCCTATAAGAGCGGAAGGTCGCTCCTTTCCTTAGGTATCTATCAGAACCATTGCCTCCAAGTTCCAGAGCATTGAGCTGCCAATAGTTCTTCCCCATACCGTCGTGTGGCGTGCACCGTGAGCCGGGACAGTAGGCCTCCGAAACCCCGCTTCTTCGAGTCATGTACGGGAGAAGGGCGATAACGTTTTTGGGGAGAGCTATCGGCGCGACTACTAGCTTCGCGACGGACTCCATCACGGATAGCGACTGCGGCGACATCTTCCCCGACTAGGACTTCTTCCCCGACATCAGCACCCTCTTCATCGACGATATGGCCAATGACGGTTCCAACGCCAGCGGTTCCTCTTCTATTACTACCGTGTATATCCTCTTTCTCAATCTTGTTCTGATCATATCTAAAGCGTTACGCCTTATAGTTTCTTTGGTTATATGCCTTAATATGTATTCGCTGTTTCACATGATTAGTATATGTCCTATTATTCTAACCATGTTTTATCTAGCGTTTATTATTCATAATTCTCTTGGTAAATTGCTCTTATTTTCAATAGAGGTCACCGTCACCGCGCATGTGGCAGACATCACAATGGAGACTATGTTCACACGCGAAGCACAAGAGGAGGAACTGTACGACCCAACACCACAAGCACCGCTACAGAGGATTTTGTACTTTGGACGTATGAGGGTTGTATCAAGGAAGAGGTTCCACCACGTGAAGAAGCCTCGTCTTACACCTGGATCCATCTCTCCACTACTACTCGGTAGTCCAACCCAACCATCAACACAGGAGGAGCAAACCGACCAGTCTTCGAAGGAAACCGAGCCATATGAGAGGATCCCTACTAAACTTTAAGCTGCCACAGCTAAGCCTCTGGTAGTTTATCTTCATACCACTTAAGCACCTAGACGCAATACCATATAGCAGTATGGCTACCTAAATGAGTAGTAGTATACAACATACCATGAGAGAGTACCATATTTTATTGAATAAGTGAGCAACGTTAGCTATTTTCTATATTGCATGTGTGTCTGGTAGACTATACTAATCCATATATGTGGTATAGCTACTACTATTTTCAACCATTTTTTGAGATTTCAGCAATATTTTCTTGTTTGGATTTCTTTGGTTTTTATTTGTTTGTATGTATAAGTTGGTCTTTGGGTTATATTTTCCCTCTCGTCTTTCCTAATCATGAGAGACAACAGGATGAACACCAATCGGGGTCGTGGTCGTGGAGGACGCGAAGGACGTGGTCATGATCGTGGACCAGCTTTTGAAGAGAACTTTGTCTAGGATGAAGTCCTTGATGCTGACAATGAAGGTGAGCGACAACACCCACCACCGCCGCCACCTGACATGGAACACGTAATGTTGATGCAGAAACAGTTACTGCAACAGATGGTCGCTAACCTGGCAAATCAGAACCAAAACCAGAACCAGAACCAGGGGCATCATCCTCCACCGCAGTCCAATATATCAAAGTTTATGAGGACAAAGCCTCCTACTTTTGGAGGATTATAAAACCCTACAGAAGTTGATGATTGGCTAAAGGACATTCACCAGAAGTTCAATTTGGTCAATGTCGATGCACAAGACCGTGTGAAGTTTGTGGCACACCAACTCAAGGGTGTGGCTGCATATTGGTGGGAGAACTTCTATGACACACATGACGATGGTGAGGCAATCACCGGGAATGAGTTTTTAGAAGCTTTTCGTAGTACCACTAGTGGAGAAGGCCCTTCTAGTCCTGGTTTTAAAACCAGGACTGGACATGCGGGACTAGAGGCCTAAGCAATAGTCCCGGCCCATTTACCAACCGAGACAAATGGTCCTCCACGTGGCCACAGCGGCACGTGCGGGGTGCACCCCCATTTGTCCCGGTTGGTGTTACCAGCCATGACAAATGGTTCTCTGCTAGGACAGCATTTTCGGCGCTTTCTCTGCCGCGGGTGAGAATTCATTTTATTTATTTATTTTTTGGTTCTCTGCCGTGGCAGCATTTTGGATGCTTTCTCTGATAGAGAATTCATTTTGTATTCTTTTTATCTATTTATTTTTTCATTTTCAAAATAGTTTCCTAATATTTATATGCTACCAGACCATACATGTGCGTGCATATATAAGATAACTTGTCTTACTACATTGATCATACACATATATACAATTTTGATAGTTACATGGAGATCACAATTACTGGGACTAGAGCCCGTCTATTCGATTACAAGGCCGGGGATCATTAGAAGAGCCTATTTACACTAAATTCTCTGCTGTTGTCTATAAACTCTTTCATCAAAAATCTTGCCACCTCGTCTGCAATTCCTAGTAGGCATTGTTGTGGTAGGAGCTTTTTCCTCATGGCCTCGAACTATATAAGAAAAGGAGATCAATATCAATTATGATAACAAAAACTGACGGTAATAAAATAATATTGTGAATGTATGGCGTTGATGCTAAAATCTTTGCGCTCGGAGGTAAACATGCGAATGAACTTGGAAACGTAGAATCCATATAGATTCGTCCCCTGTGGATTCCTTGCGCACTTTACAAGGATATAATTTAATCAAAATAATAATCTAGCATCATAATTGTATTGAAACTAGAAGTAAAGAGATGTGCAGACATATCACGTACTACTTACCGAGACTGGAGTAAACGTCAACTTCTTACTAAAGGAACCAAATGGTGCAGTCTTGAAACTCTTACAAACCCTGCCCGCCAAAGAAAATGAATAAATGAGTTATTCATTATTACCTGATATGTAAGAAATCAACGAATATAGACCGTATAGCGCGAATGATTGAACTTACCTATAGAGCATGTCCTGCATGCTGTGGAATTCTTCCATGTCTTTCTTTAATGAGTCAAAGACTTCAAATATTCCCTTATCAAGTTGAATGTTTAGCAGAATCCAATGAAACCTGCACATGTTTATATATATTCGTCAGTAACTCATCAATTGCACTTAACATCGAGTATGCAAAAGTGAGTGTGTACAACAGAGTAAGACCCTCACTTGAAGTTGTAAGGAAATGCTATGTGGTCACAGAAATGTTGCTCCATTAGAAACCTTAGAAGTCTATTCACCATCTCCTCGGGTTTCTCCGTTACCGTATGCATATGTATTTTATATGGTTCAATGAACCCAACACCATAGACATTTTTTCTTTTACATTCCAACATCTTCATTCTGCATAATAGAGTATAAAAGGATATAATGAGGATAATTACATGCAATAAATTGAACAACTAAAAGAACTGAATTCAAAAACATGAATACAATAGAAACTCATGATAGATTTGTCGAGGTCATAGAAATTGTATAATTAGAAAATTTCTTGAAACTCAACATGGATCTGCTTGGGTTGGAAGTAGTACTCATGTGGGACTTTTGCTATGATCATTGTTTTGTCCTGCTTTATGACTCTCAGGTACCATTGATGGATATTCCGCATTTGTGTTGGAAGTTCTCGCAACTTCTCTTTGCTGACAAAATCCATCCCTGGGACATATCTAGCGACTACAACAACCTTGGGTAACTTGTCATCTTGGGAACCTAATAATTCAGCAACACTCACATTCATAGCAGCCGCCAACTCTTCAGTTGCTTCCATATCTATTGGCTCCTCCCGTCGCTGGGATATGTTTTCGGATAACACCTTGAGCTGGGGAATGTCTGATATTTTACCGCTTGCACTTTTACTTGATTGGCTCCCGCTTGCACTTCTACTTGATTTTCTCTTCATAACTTCCTTCTGATGTGTGTAGATAGTCATCTGGCTTATGGTGACGAGGTTCGATCTCATCAATGCCCATTGTTATGAGCTTGGGTTTTGGAGAAGATGGGGATGCTGGAGATCACGGAACTGTTAACAGACAAGCAACCAGGGGACACAATATTTACCTAGGTTCAGGCCCCCAGAGGGAAAACCCTACTCCTGCTTGTCTGCTCTTGATTACAGCGGAACCGAAAAGTACAGGGGTGCGTAGATGCAATATGGCGTGGAGGTGTGTGTGCGGTGGTATGAGAGGTGTCCTCCTCGTTGTGCCCTCCTAGCCTTTATATAGAGGTAGGCAGGAACTAGGAATAGATCGAGTCGGTTACAGGTTTTAGGGTTTGCCCCTTTGAATATTCTATCTGTTCTAGTCTTGCTCTCCAAGGATCCGAAGACGTCATGGGCTTGGGCCACCCGAAAGTCTTCATGGGCCGCGTATATCCTCGTGGGCCTTCCTTGGGCTAGACCAGGTATGCCAAAGTTGTGTACCCGTAGGGTATAACCATGTCAGTAACCCCCGAGTGTTAAGTCGAATCGTAGATTCGGCTGAGGACTCTTCAATCTTTTGGGTGCAGATGTCTCTATTTACTAGAGAATGATTTAGTGTGTAGGGATTGTTGATGTGTGTGCCTGACTCTCCTGACGGATCAGGTTCAGTTAACTGTCTTAGGACAAAACAACCCGATCTTCTTCAGATTCGAGTCCCTCGACTCGAACCCAGAACATATGCTGGCGTAATTCGACTCAGGCCATTGAGGACTTACAGGAGTGGAATCCTAGTAAATTTCGAACGATGTACCCAACGCGTCTGTCGGAATTTTCATCGCGCCTGCTGGCACGGATTTTTACTAGCAGAGTGCAGTCGTGTGCGTTGCCAGGCCATCAGATGATATCTGTAGGTCTTATCTTTGCGTCGCAGACATAGCACCCGAATTTTTATCACCACGGAGGTGTTTTGGGTGGCCAAGGAGGATGTTACTCACTTAGTGTTGTTTGGGGAAAAGTTGCCGAAAAGTTTTTTACATTCTGATCCGAAGGATCGCAGTCGAAGAATTCATAGGGTGCGTGACCAGCGCTCCCTATGGGAGTATCCCCGAGTGTCTGTTGGAGTCATAGACTCGAGCGGAGACTTTAGTTCAGCCGTTGCTTGCTTTAGGTCCGTAGGACACAAATTTTTTGGATGCTTGAATAAATCCTCCCTATGGGAGTAGCCCCCAAGTCCATAGTGGAGTCGTAGACTCGACGTAGGACTCGAAGAATAGTTCAGTGGTGTAGTACCTTAGTCATACTTCGGGTGCGCGGCCAGCGCTCCTGATAGTAGTAGCCCCCAAGTAGTTACTCGAATCGTAGATTCGAGTGAATACTTTAGTTGTGTAGCCGAAGATTTGTAACCATTGCTAGTATAGCTTTGATGACGTTAGTGCTGATGATCGGTGACCTCAAGCGTCTGTGGCGCCAGAGGTGACGTGACTGGACGAACATGGGTCCCACCTTCTGACTTTGAATTGATTGGTCACACACGACGTGGATATAATTACGGCGTCGCCTCGGTTTCCGTGTGTAGTGGACGGCGTGCGAGCGATGGTTCGCTGCTGTGCTGACACGTGGACGGTTGGATTTTGATGCTGGCTCTAGGGCTTCCTGATGAACGGTCCCTGTTCATCGTCTTTGTCCTTATAATCTGTGGGGGGGGGAATTTGTTTGTTTCACCGCAACCATTTGCTTTTCACTGCTTCCACCTTCTTGAGCTTTTCTTCGCTGCGCGCTGGAAGTTCTTCGATCCTTCCCATCTTCTTTTCTGCGCTCACATCGCCGCCGTATCTGTACTGCAATGGGGAAGTCAAAGAAGGCCTCCACCATGGCGGGCACCAGCACTGCTGCCGGCGGCAAAAAGGGCACCGCCGCTACCCGCGTTACCGATGGTGGGTGGCGGCGTACGGAGACACGCGAGGGCAACCTGCCCAAGCTTCGTGAGCGGGGTCTGATCCCGCAGGAAAAGGAGGCCATAAAGATTCCCGGCGACGAGGTAATTCCCCGTCCACCCGCTGGGTTTCGGGTCATGTTTGTTGCTTTTGTCCTTCGGGGCCTCTCTCTCCCAGTCTACGATTTTCTCCGTGGACTGCTTTTCTTCTATGGTATCCAACTCCACCATCTCTCACCAAATTCTCCTCTCCACATCGCCTGTTTCATCACCTTATACGAGTGCTGGCTCGGTATCGAGCCGCACTTTGGCCTTTTCTGGAAGCTCTATTCCATGAAGAGGCAATCTGGCTCCGATGGTGTTTATCTCATCAGCGGCTGCATCATTTCCCTTAAATCCAATTTTCTCTTATCTTTTTCTATGTCTGAGTCTGTCCAGTACTGGCGGAGGCGGTGGTTTTACCTCCACGACTCCACAGTGGATGGGAAAATTTTTGGCCTTGCTCCTTTCGACTCCACCCAGAAAATCCAGCCGAAGAGGTCCTCGAAGAACCACATCTTGGATGGTGAGGTGGCGGAGATAGAGGAGCTCTATCATCGGGTGGAGGACCTCTAGGTGATTCCGGATAAGGAGGTGAACGGTGTGGATATTATCCGCACCTTCCTCAAACCTCGGGTGCAGCCGCTCCAGGCTAGGGCGCACCCGATGTTCCTTTATTCTGGCCGCCACGACCCGACTAAGGTTTCGACTGAGGAGCTCTCCAGGGGGGATCTCGACGGAATCCTTCGGACACTGCTGAAGTAGAAAGCTGAAGAGGACCTTCCGGGGGAGTTGCTGACCCCTCCGTTCACTGCCTCTTGTCCGACTCCGCGGATGTAGATATGAGGCGTGCGCGTAGCGCTATTTTCGAGTGTGTTTTTCTTGTACTCGCTTGTTCTGAAAGTTTGCGTTCTTTGTGCAAGAGTTCAAGGTACGGGCATGGTGCCTCCACTAACCTAACATTTTCCGGATGCGCCGGACAATGAGGTAGTGGACTCCATGTCTGAGCTTCCCTCGGCGCAGTCACCAGCTGAAGAAGCCCCTGAGTCAAGCAAGGGGCAGACCCTAAAGCGGGCACGGAGCTCGAGCGAATCATTGGATGCCTCGACTCCGCCAACGCCTAGGAGCCCTTTTTCTGATAAGCTTCTTCTTGTCAAAGCCTTTTGTGCAAGGCGCTAACCAGCTGGTGAAGCAGCATCTAGCGTTGGAGGCCAGCCTGTAGCGGCTTCAAGGTTCATATTTAGATAGATCTTCTTCGTCTTCCTCTGCTTGCTTACTTGTGAATCTCATGCGTGTTCTCTTTTGCAGATGAAAATAATACTGCCCTCCGCGAGCTTGATGCTCTCAAAAAGAGTCTCGAGCGAGCGGAGAAGAAGGCCCAGGATGTCGTTGGTGAGAAGGAGCGTCTCGAGCGGGAGTTAGCCGACGCAGTTGCGGCCAAGGAGCGCCTGCAGCAGGAGGCTACGGACCGCAAGGAGCAGCTCGCCACCGCCGCGTCTTCGCGCGAGAGGGAGGTAGCCGAGAAGCTGATGGATGCTTCCAAGACTATTTCGGGTGAGTGATTTTGCCTGCTTGGTTTGTTTTGGCTGCCCTGTATCCGTACCTTTGTTTGATTCTTACTGTGCCTTTATCTATTTTCTAGATGTCGCGGACATTGAGTTCGACCGCGGTGCCCTAGAGCATGGTAGTGCTCTGGATGATGCCACTACGGCGGTCGAAGACCGCTGCAGTATCGTGGTTGGCTCACTTGCCAAGGCTAAGGAGGTCCTTGGACGCTTCTACAAGGAGCTATTCCCCAAGGGCGTTGCCCTTGAGGATGTCGACTTGTTGGTGGATGCGTTGCCAGCCGACGTGCCTGCGGCGTACAAGCGCAAGAAGAAGGGCATTGGCGCGTCCATGGGGCTGGCGATGGCCATGGCTTCTGGAGCGGAGCTGGATCTTCATCAGGTCACCTCCCAGATGCCAACGGCTCCCGACGGATCCGAGGTAGCCTTTGCCCTCTATGCTGCCCGCTGTAAACGCTATGGGCCGAAGCTGATTGACCTGATGGTGGAGTACGCGGTGAGGCAGTAGGGAGAGGCCAAGAGCAGGCAATCTGGCTCAGAGGTCACTCAGGATGCAGCTGCTTAGGCCTTGTAGTTGTAGGGTAGTTGTCGTCTTATTTTGTTGTAATATATTTATGAACACTTCTTGTGCCACGCATTGGCTTTTGTTGTATATAATGAATCTTCGAGCCGTTGCCCATTCGTGTGTTGTTCATATCCTTGTCTCTTTTCCTCTAGGGACCTTCGGGTGATGATCATGTCGACACTTCACCTACTCTACAGCCGCGACCATCCTTGGATGATGCATCGTGGCTTGTATTTCTTCATGACTGCGTCCATGGTCTTGAGAAGGAGTTACTTGGCATCCAAGGCCACGCGGATGTTTGGAAGTCAAAGGCGGAGCGAGGCGCCGCCAGAGAGGAGTATCTAATTGGGGAGTTGCGGTGTTTGTCCAATAACTTTAGTGTAAGTTTCTTCGAGCTGCTGCTAATATTTGGATGCGCCTGTTGGCTTGTCATGTTACTTTGTAGGTGTTGCATGTGCTAACCTTGTTCCTAGGGAAGAAAAGGAGCGCGTTGCTGTTCAGATCAATTGCTTGACGCAGCAAGATATGGAAGCCGGTGGCTTTTTCTGGATGGACCGCGATCGTGCCATGGTCCTTGCGATTGTGTAGGATCGTGTTCACTAGGTGTCAAGAGTGTTGCGACAGGTGAAAACTTCCATGGCGTCTATTCTGCACGTCATGTTTCCTTTGGATGAAGCTTCGTCGACTCTCTGGGGCTTGTTGGCGAAGTTTCAGGATGTGCGGCATGTCAGGGAGCTCGTGCGGCACTAGTTGGTTGCGGGGGTGAAGGCCGCGCTTTCCCTCGTGCGGCTGCATAGCCCTGATGTAGACCTTGCTGCTGTTGCGGCTGGGTCGCCTCCTCGGCCAGATGGTGGCATGTGGGACATGCGCCCGCACTATGCGGCTGTAAGGCAGTATGCCGAACAAGTTGTAGATCTCTTTGAGCATCGTGCGCAAGGGATACTTAAGAATAGGCAAGACCTGTAAAAAGATAGATGTAAAAACTTGTATGTATTCGACTGGGCGTGTTATGGCCTTTGTTGTAAAGGTTGATTGTATTAGCACGTGGTGCTTGTTTGTATGCATGCCCTTTTCGTTAGGCTGACGTGATCAGCTACTTAGGTGTACATGCGTTATCCTTAGTCGACGAAGTCGTGAGGTGAGGGGAGCCCCCGAGTGTGTTGTAGCATAAAGAAATGTGAGTAAGGGATAAAGTTTTGGGGTGAGACACTTAGCTTTATTCATATCGCAGTGAGGAGGTACACTGTTCGGCTAAGTAGCCTTGGCTGATGTAACATCCCAAAAATACCAAACTTAGATCATCAAACACTAATCATCAAGATTAGGGTTAACAAAAAACTTTTCTAAATAAACTCATGAATGCATGTATATGTTTATGCATGGATTTTGAATTTCTTTAAAAAACCACCTTGTTTGTGTGATCCATTGCTTGTAAAATGTTTCTTAGGTGAATTGAACATCATCTAAAACATTTCCCACAGTTTCCTTAAAGACAAGTAAATCAAAACAAATATATTAAGTGAATGGTCATTTTGACCAATTTAACTCCCATGCATACTTTGGCTGTCTCAAACTTTCAAAACCTAACAGAAACTTTTCTGGATCTTTGCACCCCTTGAATGTACTCACAACAGAGTATCAAGGCCCACTTTGTGATCATCCAGAAACTTGCAAATGCATAGTTTAAATGACAATTCAAAATTGAATCTTCTTCATATGGGAAGATCCCATTTTTTCAAAACCCACTCAAACAAGCTCAACTTTCCAAACCCAAGCATCTGCAGACTCACCAGCACCAATCTAGCAAACCCACCAAAAATCATTTCAAAATTCAAAACTTGATTTCATGCGGCCATTTCATCAAACATGTTGCAGACACAAATCAAACAAAACATCAAACACTATAGTGTGCAGTGATTCTTGCCTAACTTGTTCCCTAGTTAGCTCACACACAGCTCAGTAGATCATCTAGATAGATTAGCCCAACACTAGCACCCCTGTGAGCTTGCCATTGCCATTAATGGTGAACAGCCGAGCACCCCAATGTCACCCCATTGTGGACAGCAAGATAGAGGAAGAACTAGCCGTGCCAACCTTGTCTAGGAGGCAGCCCACCGTCCACCGCCACTCACTGTCCCAGCCGCAAGCATTGCCAAGCCCTGGACCACGCGCACAAGCCGCGCCCAGACCATGCCGAGTGTGCGCCAGAGCGCCACCCTCGACCAGCATCCACAGACCGCGCGCCGCCCTCGCCGCGTGCATACACGATCGCCATCAACCCAGGAGACCGCCAGACAACCCCATTTGCCACCCCGTGCCGCACAGCCACCGTCCGCCGTCGAAGACGCCGCCTCTGCCGCGCAGAGCACCGGCCGTTCTAGACCAAACCACACTGCCCCATGCCTCACGACTATGTCGTTGAGCATCGCCAGGAGACACAGCACCATCCCCTACCCTTGCCCATGCCAATAGCCGCCTGTAACGTCGCCCCCGACGAGCTCACCGTGCGCCCCGACGGTCCCCTCGCTCGACTATAAATAGAGGCCACCCCCGCTCGATTTCTTCACACCATATCACCCCCTCTCCTCACTGATCGTGCCACACCATTCTCACAGCAAGGCGAGCACCACCTCGCCAGAATTTCACTGGAGCCTACCGCTGCCGGAGAAGAAAGGAGCCAGCGATTGGAGCCGCCCCAGGAGCTGCCGCGACCACCCCTGAGTTCATCGTCGTCGACTTCGTCATTCGCCCGCCTCGCCGACCCTCGCCAGTACCCCGGTGAGCCCCCAGCGACCCTCACTGGCCGCACTAGGTTTCGTTCTCGCCGGAGTTGTCTCGTGTCGACGATGACTCCCAGCCGTTAGATTAGAACTAGATCGAATGATCCACGTTGCCCCATACCGCTTCGCCCAGCCCCGTGTCACTGACGAGTGGGGACACCCACTTAAGCAGGCCGCGGGAGCACTGCGCTTAGCAGGCCGGCCCGTTAGAATTTCCCGTGCAGCCCAGTTATTCAAATTAAATCTTTTTCTATTTCAATTCAAACACACTTCTGTACTCAACTTCAAAAATCAACCCAGATCGATTCAGTGCACCAATTTGAATGAAACCAATTTTGTTGGAAAGGTCTGTGAATGCTGAATCCAGGCCCGTTGGATTCAAGTTATTTGGATCTATAGATCACCCCTGGTAAAAATAACAAGGCAGAAGCTTTTCTGCATTCAAACATTTTTCAAATTTAAACCATAATAGCTTTTGAGTTGTTTCCAACTCTCAAAAATCACATTTAACCATACCTTTCAGAATATATAAAAATATATAGGTTTACTTGCAGAAATCTTTTTCAAGTAATAAAAGAATGCTTCATAAGCATTTCTAGCCACTTTAATTAATTAAAATAAAAGGGTAAAACCTTATTAAATTGTGACACCACTTTAAATCACATTCCCATGGACTAAAATATGTGGTGATGACATGTGTCAACATGATCCCATGTTTAGTTTGGAGAATATTAAATCTTAAGTAATTTTTCAATGAGTAGAAATTACTTTTCTAAAAATAAAAAGATTTAAACCAAGCCTTAACCTTGTAATGTTAGAGATGATGCTAGACCATATATAGGACCCTTGTGTGTGATGATTGCAAGTATCTAAGTATTGTTTGGTGATTGTGTACCTCGTATTTATTCATAGATGCTAGTACCGACCAAGGATACGAGGAGGAAGGAGGATACTACGAAGAGGAAGCCGAGGAGAACTTCAACCACTGCTCTGCACAAGGCAAGCTTATACTGACACTGATGCAAGCTAGTAACTATGCAAGCTTATACTGATATTGATGCAAGCTAACCCTTGCAAGATACCCTACTGATGCCACAAACCCATACTTGTGATATGACTACTTTATGCCTTAAGCATATGTGATCATACCCACTTGATAAACCAAATCCTAGTTTTATGTGCAAGATTCTTACTTTATTTCTTTATCAAAGCTTACTTAGAGTCTACCTAAGAGTTTGGTAGATACTAGACAGTTGTGCTGAAGGTTGCATAAAGAGCATAAAATTTGGCCTAAGCTAGATAACCTTGATGTCATCCTAAGGCATGAGTTTGAACCTAGTTAAAACCCCACTAGTTTACCACCCCTCATCAGTGCTTACCCCCACCTGTAGATGCTAGTGCTAAACATAAAACTGGATCAACTTTAGATGGGAATACTTGGTGGAAAAGTGTTTATGAAAACCTTGGAATGATGGATCATTCTATTGAAATGTTTTGGACATGTGTTTCCAAACACTTGATGATTTTGGTGATGAAAATGTTGAGGCATGAGCCTTAGCCCTTTATAAAACTGATGGTTGTCTGGATGCGATACCATTCCAATTTTATCGTACAACCAAAATACCCGAAGATTGGGTAGGGCTTGACTGGAAACTTATATTCCTTAGTATTAGTTCCCTCACGGCCAAGGTCTGAGCTGAGGCTACCTTGTGAAGATTGTCCACCTGTGCAGTACCCAAGATGACAGTTGGTCATGGTTGGGAGGCCAAACTCATAGGAGAGGTGCTTATACTAGGGCGTGTAATTGAAAGGTTAGGATTGATTATCCGCATACTGAGTATGGTGAATTCAGGATTTGTTCCTGGCGGATGTATCGAATGTTGTGGTGAAAGTGTACAATCTCTGCAGAGTGTCAAACTATTCGAATAGCCGCGTCCGCGGTTATGGACAGTTGGAGTGGCCATACTGTTCCCCCGTCAGACTTTTCAAAATGACTTGTCAAACGAATTGAGACTTTGACCGGACCACAACAGAGTTGTGACCTGAATTACAAGATCCCACTTAGGAGTTATAAAATTGTGACTAGTTTTGGAACTGGGTAGAGATAAACCTGGCTTTTTGCAAAACAACCCTAGAGCCTAGTGTCCTATTATCCAAAAAACCCCTTACCTGTTAGTATTAGTTTGCGAGTACTTAAAGAGTACTCATGGCTTTGTCCCTGGCTATTCCCATGGCCAGACTATGAAGAGGAGTATCTGGAAGATGGACCCCAGGAAGGTTACGACAACTAGGATCATCTCCCATCGTCAGCATTGCCTGTGACCTGAAGATGGAGCTTCGCCTACGCTACCAGTATTATTACGTATTCCGCTGCTTGAAGTTGTATTAAGAACTGGATCATGAGGTCCCTATTTGTGTAAGAACTTATGTATCGTTGTAACGGATGATGTACTATGGTATCCAATTCTGTTATGTCTCGCAAAAATGGTAATCCTGGGATTGCGATGTATGGCATAACAGGCATCTAGGATTGAAAAATCCGGGTGTTGACAGCTGAATAGCCTTATTGAAAGTAAATGGGGGATAGCTAGGGGTAGAAGCGTCGCAGTTGTGCGACGTTCCATGGGTTGGAGTATGCGACTCCAGACTCCACGTGCTTGAGGCGATAGGCGCCACCTAGGATGACTTCGGTGACGACGTTGGGTCCTTCCCAGGGTGACTCGAACTTCTTCGGTCGCTCTTGCTTGAGTCGTAAGACTAGGTCTCCTTCAATGAAGGACCTTGGGCGCAGCCGATAGCTATGATATTTGCGGACGCTCTGCTGGTAGACCACCGATCAAGCCGCGTCTATGTCGCGTGCCTCGTCGAGTGTGTCGATGACGTCTTCGAGTGCGGCCGTCGATTCGGCTTCGCTGTAGGCAATGAACCATGGGGCCTTGTGGCGTACTTTTGTTGGCAACACGGCTTTGGCTCCGTGCACCATGAAGAAAGGCGTGTAGCCAGTTGAGATGTTTGGCTTTGTGCGAAGGCTCCAAAGAACGGAGGGTAGCTCTTGTGTCCAGTCTCTCGCAAGTCGCTGGAGCGGGCTCATTAGGCGTTTCTTGATTCAGTCGCCGACAAGGCCATTTGCCTTTTCGACCTGTCCATTCATTTGCGGGTGCGCCACAGAGGCGTATGTTATGTTGATCCCGAGGACTTCACGGAAGTCCTAGAATTCTTTGGAGATGAAGTTTGACCCGTTGTCGGTGATGATGCTATTCGGCACGCCAAACCTATAGACTATGGATTCGAAGAACTTCACAGTTGTTTTGCCTTTTTGGTTGGTGACGAGCATGGCCTCGATCCATTTGGTGAACTTGTCGACTGCGACCAGAAGGTAGACGTGGCCTCCTTTCGAGGACTTGGGCAGTTTGCCGATCATGTCAAGGCCCCATTGGGCGAAGGGCCAGGCCAAAGGTATGGGCCTGAGCTCCGATCCGGGTGCGTGCGGTTTGTCTACGAACCTCTGGCACCCATTGCACCTTCGAATGATGTCCTTGGCATCGTTCATGGCCATTGGCCAGTTGAACCTAGCTCGCAGGGCTTTGGCAACGAGGGCGCGGCTGCCCGCATGATGGCCGCAGATGCCCCCGTGGATGTCTTGGAGGATAGTTTTTTCGTCACCGATGGTGACGCACCTTTGGAGTACACCCAAAATGTTGCACTTGTATAGCTCGCCATTGATGATGGTGAAGGCCTTGGACCGGCGAGATATGCGCCGAGCATCTGTCGGGTCATCAGGCAGTTCCCTGTCTATCAGGTACCGGAGGTACGGCTGTGTCCATGTTTCTTCGACTGCCATCACCTACATTAGGTTGACCACTTTAACCTCTGTGTCGAGCTTTTCGGGTCCTTCCTGTCCTTCGGGTAGCGCAAGTCCCGAGTGCTCTGCCTCTTATGGTGATCCCTTGGGGAACTTCCTTTTGATGGATGGTATGCAGATCTGTTCGAGGAACACACCTGGTGGCACCCGTGCGCAGGTGGAGCCGATGTTGGCGAGTTTGTCGGCTTCTTCGTTGCTTTCTCTTCCAACGTGCCGAAGCTCGCAGCCGTGAAAGTCTCCTTCGAGTGAGTTGTAGAGTGCGCGGTATACGATCATGTTGGCGGCGTGTGCGTTGCAGTCGTTCATCGTCTGCTGGACAACGAGGTTTGAGTCACCATAGATGACCAGGCGCGTTGCGCCGTAGATTTTAGCCATCCTCATGCCGTGGATGAGGGCCTCGTATTCGGCTTTGTTGTTGGAAGCGCAAAATTTCATCCGGAGGACGTACTTCATCTTGTTGCCCTGCAGGGATGTCAGTATGACCCTGGCTCCTGCTCGAGCTTCGCGTTTGGAGCCATCAAAGTGCATCATCCATGATTGTGTCATGTTTGAGGTGTCTAGTAGCTGCAGTTCCATCCAGTGGACGACGAAGTCCGGTAGGACCTGGGACTTGATCGTATGGCGCTTCTCGTAGACTATGTCTAGGGGAGACAGCTCGATGCCCCATAGGGCCACACGTCCTGTGGCCTCTGGGTTGTTCAGGATGTTGTTTATGGGTGCCTCGTTGACAACCATCACCTGATGCTCCTGGAAGTAGTGGCTCAGCCGACGAGCCGTCATGAACATGCCGTAGGAGAGTTTTTGGTAGTGAGGGTACCTCTGCTTTGTTGGTGTCAATACCTCGCTGAGATAGTAGATTGGGCGTTGGACCCCATGGGTCTTGCCTTCTTCGGGTCGCTCGACCACGAGCACGGTGCTTACCACCTGGTGTGTGGCTGCTATGTATAGCAGTAGAGGCTCGCGTTCCTTTGGCATGACCAGGACGGGCGAGGTGGAGAGCAGCCACTTCAGGTCTTCGAATGCGTCATCCGCCTCGGGCGTCCACTCGAATTTGTCTGCCTTGAGCAGCAGCTGATAGAAAGGTAGGGCTTTTTCGCCCATGCGGCTGATGAACCTTCTTAGCGCCGCGATGCGTCCAGCGAGCTGTTGGACACCTTTGAGGTTCTTCGGTTTCTCCATGGCCATTATGGCCCGGATTTTCTTCGAGTTCGCCTCGATCCCTCGCTGCGAGCTGAAGTAGCCGAGAAGTTGACCAGATGGGATGCCGAAGGCGCACTTTTCTGGGTTCAACTTGATCTTGTATCGATCAAGGTTGTCGAACGTCTCGCGGAGATCATCGATCAATGTCTTGGCCTCCCTTGTTTTGATTACTATGTCGTCGACATAGACTTGTATGTTGCGGCCGATATGGTTCTTCAGGCATGCTTGCATGCATCGCTGGTACATGGCACCTGCGTTCTTCAGCCCGAAGGGCATTGTTTTGTAGCAGACCACTCTGAACGGCGTGATGAACGCCGTTTTCTCCTGATCTTCGGCCTTCAGCCGAATCTGATTGTAGCCTGAGTAGGCATCAAGGAAGGAGAGTTTCTCGCATCCTGCAGTCGAATCGATGATCTGATCGATCCGAGGGAGACGGAAGTGATCCTTCGGGGAGTGCTTATTCAGCGATGTGAAGTCCACGCACATCCGTAGGATGTCCGTGTCCTCTTTGGGGACCATCACGGTGTTGGAAAGCCACTCGCTTTCTTTGATCTCCCTGATGAAATTAGCGTCGAGCAGTCTGTTGACTTTGACTCCGATGGCTTCGGCCCGTGGACCGGACAATCGTCGGATGTATTGTTTGACGGGATTGGTATCTGGGAACACATTGAGTGCATGCTCAGTGAATTCCCTGGGAACTCCTGGCATGTCCGCAGGACACCAGGCGAAGATTTCCCAGCGCTCACGGAGGAATTCGACAAGCGCGCTTTCCTATGCAGGGCTGAGGTCATTGGCGATCAACGCTGTCTTGGCGGCATCCGTTGGGTGGACCTGCCTTGAGACTGGGGGTGCCCCGTTGTCTATCGCCTCTCGGAGCCTTATAAGCTCCTCCTACATGCCAAATGACTGGGAGATTCTGTTGAAGTCCCTGTCGCAGTGGTCCGATCGGGTGAAGCTTCCGTGGACCGTGATGACGCCCTTAGGTCCTAGCATCTTGAGTAGCAGGTACACGTAATGCGGTACTACCAAGAACCGTGCGAATGCCACGCGCCCGAGGATGGCGTGGTATTGTGATTGCCAATCCACCACTTTGAACTCGAGTCGCTCGCACCGAAAGTTGTCGGGCTTACCGAAGATTACGTTGAGCCATACCTTTCCCAGGGGGAATATGCCCTTCCCTGGGACGATGCTGTGGAACATTGTGTCGGATTGTTCCAGGCTGCACGGCAGGATCCTCATTGCTGCTAAGGTGCTAGCGAACATCAGATTGATGTTGTTGCCACCATCCATGAAGACGCGGCTCATATCGAACCCTCCGATCTGCGCCTCAAGCACCAGGGAAGCATGACCTAGGCGAGGGATCTGGCGGGGGTGATCTGATCGGCTAAATGTGATGCAGGACTCCGAACCGCTGAGGTACTCAGGGATGGCGAGTGGAGCAGTTACAGCCAAACTGACCTGGCGAGTGATTTTCTTCTACACCTTGTTTATTGGGCGCCCCTTTTGGATCATCAATGACCCTTTCGGCGCGGGGTACCCATTTCCACCGTTGTTCTGCGCGGGTGCGATTGGGTGATTCGAAGGTCCCGCGGGTGGTGGTGGAGGAGCTCCGTGGGCTATTTCACCTGGTGCGGGTGCGTGTCCATACCAAGGGTTCGGGGCTTGCTGCCTCATCTGGGACATGCTCTCGCTGAGTTTCTGGAACTCATGGCAGTCTTTGAGCATGTGGCTTGCCTTCTTTTTGCCATCCCGTTTGTCGATGTAGAAGTGGATGGTGCATGGGCCCGACAATTTGTCGTATGCCGAGGGCTCGATATCGCGGCTGCGGCACTGCCATGATTGCGCTGGGCGTCCTCCATTGCGAAAGTTGTTTCCGCGGTATCCACCGCTGTTGTGGTTGCCTTTGTTGCGACGATCAGCGTAGCCAGCCGCGACCATGTCAGGTCTGTCGCGATCGTCGTAGACGCGCGATCTTCGCTTGCTACGGCGCTCGCGTCGGCGGCTGTAGTCATCTTCTTCCTCCGAGTGTGCTCGGTGGACGGAGTCCTCACCATCAGCCCACCTGTTGGCAATGTCCATGAGGTGGTCGAGTGTCTTGGGCTTGACACGCCCGAGTTCTTCTTTGAAGTCCTGGCATTTGGTGCCATCCTTGAAGGCATCAATTGCTCTTTCCTCAGAGATGCGCGCCATGAAGTTCTTGGTGTTGGACCAGCGTAGTATGTACGAGAGAATGGATTCGGCCGTTTGTTGGGTGCAGGCCCGTAGTTCCTCGATCAAGGCTGGCCTCTTGCTGGTGCCCTTGAAGTTTCGGATGAAACTGTACGCCAGTTCCTCCCAGCTTCGGATGGATCCCGAGGATAGGCTACTGAGCCAGATTCGGGCTACGCCTGTCAGTTGCAGCTGAAGGCATTGCAGGGCGGTGTTTTTGTTTCCGCCGTGTAACTTGACGAACGACAGGTGGTCGCTGAGCCACGCCTTCGGGTCCTGCGTGCCGTCAAACTTCAGAGTATCCGAAGGAAGCTTGAAGTTCCGCAGCATCCGCCAAACGGATCTGCTGAAGCATCGAGCTCTGCAGAGTTCTCCTTCATCGTCATCCTCTTCGGATTCAGATGAGCACACACGCTTGGCGCGTGCCTTGTCGATCTTGCGTTGGGTGAGCTCGCTTCTAGCGTCGTAGTCGCGGCTACGACGCCGCGAGCTCTTGTGCCGTCGAGGCAGGTCGTCTTCTTTCTCGTCGGATGAGGTTGTGGGACTGTGGTTGAATTTGACCGCAGCCTTCTATTTTGGCTCCTCGGGAGCTTCCCCGTGGAGCACAGCTCCAACGAGTCCGAGTCCGGCTAATGCGGAATTGTGCATGGCCCTCTTTGGGTCCCCCACCGGAGGTGGATGGGATGCGAGGTATGTGGTGGCTGCCATGATTGCAGCTTGCGGCGTCTTCGGGATGACATTGCCGTTGGCATCCATCTCCATGTAGGATGTATTGAGGGTTCGGGTCACCTCACGACGTGCGGCTGGATCCATGTTCTACGCGATAACGATGCTTGTTGGCGTTGTTGCCGATGGCGGAGAGCGCAGCTCGCCGCGCGCTATACTCTGAGGCCGCTTGCTTGCAGTTGTCGAGAACTTCCTGCATCTTCACCTGCTTTTTGTGATCTTCGATGAGGAGCAGGTGGTATGCCATCAGTAGGTCCCGTGAGGCACCCACATGCAGGATCTTGTTGCCCGCCATGGCTTCGCGAGCTTGGTTTCATCCTTCCTCACTGAGGTGGATTACCCGACTAGCGTCGGTGTCGTCCTCGTTGGCCGGGGGCATGATCGCCTCCCGTTTTCCCCGTTTCTACCCTGCGGGTTGGGTGGAGGGTTGGGTGCTTGCTGATCCACGTCGCTCTGGATGACCACAGCGCATTGGTAGCGTCCGTAGGGTGGATCGCTGCTACCACAGCTTTCGGATCCGGAACCGTAGGTCCCTTCATCCAACGGAGGATCGCACAGATCTGAGTTGCAGCTGCTGTTGTCATATGACTCATTTGTCGATGGTGATGTGCGTAGCACGGGATACGGGGCCCATGAGGCGGGCCTGATCAATGGCATGGGCACCCGCTCTGGGAGGTGGAGAGTGCCGGTCTGCCCCACTTGGAAGCAGAAGCTCGCGAATAGAATCTCGAGTCCGTCGCCAACGGGCTCGAAGTCCTTCAGGGTGGCTGGCGAGTGGGCGGTGAAGTGGAAAGCGCGGAAGAGGAGATGGCTCTCCGTCAAGAGGAGTTGTAGATCGCTTTGGTCAGGACCGTCATGATCGCACTATCAGTGCCCCCAGTTCCCATAGACGGCGCCAATTGACGAGGTTCGATCTCGTCAATTCCCATTGTTGTGAGCTTGGGTTTTGGAGAAGATGGGGAAGCTGGAGATCGCGGAACGGATAACAGACAAGCGACCAGGGGATACGAGATTTACCCAGGTTCAGGCCCCCGGAGGGAAAACCCTACTCCTGCTTGTTTGCTCTTGAATTATGGCGGAACCGAAAAGTACACGGGTGCGCAGATGCAATCTGGCGTGGAGGTGTGTATGCGGTGGTATGAGAGGTGTCCTCCTCGTCGTGCCCTCCTAGCCTTTATATAGAGATAGGCAGGTCACGTGCACATATCGAGTCGGTTACAGGTTTTAGGGTTTGCCCCTTTGAATATTCTATTTGTTCTAGTCTTGCTCTCCAAGGATCCGAAGACGTCATGGGCTTGGGCCACCCGAAAGTCTTCATGGGACGCGTATATCCATGTGGGCCTTCCTTGGGCTAGACCAGGTATGCCAAAGTTGTGTACCCATAGGGTATAACCATGTGATTAGCCCCCGAGTGTTCAGTCAAATCGTAGATTCGGCTGAGGACTCTTCAATCTTTCGGGTGCAGATATCTTTGTTTACTAGAGAATGATTTTAGTGTGTAGGGATTGTTGATGCCTGTGCCTGACTCTCCTGACGGATCAGGGTCAGTTAACTGTCTTAGGACAAAACAACACTATCTTCTTTAGATTCGAGTCCCTCGACTCAAACCCGGAACATATGCTGGCGTAATTCGACTTAGGCCGTTGAGGACTTACAGGAGTGGAATCCCAGTAAATTTTGAATGCTGTACCCAATGCGTCCGTCGAGATTTTCATCGCGCCTATTGGCACGGATTTTTACTAGCAGAGTGCAGTCGTGTGCGTTTCTAGGCCATCAGATGATATCTGCAGGTCTTATCTTTGCGTCGCAGACACAACATCCGAATTTTTATCACCACGAAGGTGTTTCGGTGGCCAGGGAGGATGTTACTCACTTAGCATTGTTTGGGGAAAAGTTGCCGAAAAGTTTTTTGCATTCTGATCCGAAGGATCGCAGTCGAAGAATTCATAGGGTGCGCGACCAGCGCTCCCTATGGGAGTAGCCCCCGAGTGTCGAAGAAGGGGGCTTTCGACTTCAGCTGGAACGTCAGGCCACCCGCTGCCAGCATTGGGCCGCCTGAATCTTCACGACTGATCCTCCCGTGGAACAGATCTTGCCACAGGGGGAAGTAGGGCCTGCAGCCCAGATAGCACTCGCAGAACGCCACGAAGATGGCGAGCTGCTCGATGTTGTGCGGGCCCAGGTCCGACGGGTGAATCCTGTAGAAGGCGCAGAAGCGCCGAAAGAAGAGAGATGTGGGAAACCCCAGCCCCCGCTCCAGGTGGCTGGTGAAGCAGACGAATTCTCCCTCACGCGGTTCCGGAGTCACTTCTCCGGACGCGGGGATGCGCCACCTCCCGGCGCGCAGGATCCCGGCCTCCTCGAAAGACGACAGTAGCGCTCTCGTGCACTTGGACCTGCCCCACAATTCGGCGGAGGGGGCTATTGGCGGAAAGGTTCGTGGAGGTCGGAGGATTTTGGATTGATTGGATCACGATGCGGAGGAAAACGGAGATGCGCGAAATCAGAGGAAATGACGAGAGGGTGGTTCTCCGATCGCCTACCATTTCCTTTATATAGCAGTTGTTACCCGCCAAATCAAGGAGCCGTTACTACGCGGTGATTACGCCAAAAGTTACCGTTGGATTACTCTAACGGCTAGTTTTGACTGCGTCTGACGGTCCAACTTCATCCATTCGACTCGCCGACCCGATCACTACAATAGTGACTAAATATTTCGCCGACCCGTTCGCCGAGCTGCGACCAGAATGACTAGTTTTTTCTTTTATTCAGGAGCCCGCCACCGATTCGACTGGGTGTCCGCATTGGGCCCGTATGCTCTGACTGCCAGCAACCACCTGTGCCAATCGACGTCGGCCTCGGGGACTACTGATGGGGATATGCCTACCGGGGTATACCCAGCAGGACGTTTCCGACTAGCCCAGGAACTGGCGGGTGGGCCTGCAGGACGGCGACTGGATCAAGACCTGGCGTGGATCCAAGCGACTGGAAGCTGAAGGCCCATGAGAGTAGATAGGCCCAGTCGGATTAGGTTAAACGAGTACCGAAACCTTAACTGATTCGGTTGAGATATGTAAACCCTAGGGGGGTGAGTCTCTATAAACTTCCCTACAGGGCGTGTAGAGGATACGTTCCATCATCCACCCAAGCGACTCGCCGCCTAGCCGTCGAGCTCGCCCCATTGTACCTCCATCATAATACAATCTAGCAGGAGTAGGTCTTTACCCTCCGGGGGGCCGAACCTGGGTAAAACCCTGTGTCTCCGCCCTCATCTCGCACCGCTGATGGCTGGCCGCCCTTGCCCTTCGTTCTACTACTCGCTGCCGATTGCAGCGTCTGCCGTGGTCATTCCCACGACAGGTTGGCAGTAATATCGAGTGCAGGATCTTGCAGGCACGCTACTCCTCTAAGTTTGTCAATATGCTGTTGCTGCTTGTCAATTCTTGCTAGCAACTGGTTGAACATGTCTCCCTCCTCCTCCTCGTGTCACTGCTTTTCTCTCGCTCGGCTTCTATAAGTACCTTGGTCTTTGGGAAACCCAATCTCCCACGTATAACTAGTGCCAAGGCCTCGTACTCGTCCTTCATGTTCGTCATTCCCGAGGACCTTTGTCAGCAAGTCATTATCTCTATCGGGATGGAACTTTGTTTTACCGTTTTTAATTTCTTTCACCACTTTTAGCCATGACTCCCAGGGTACCCTAATCCCGTCACTGCAAACAAGGTCCCCTATAAGTTCGTCATACTCACTCCCATGCCCAAGGAACCAATTTCTTGCCCTCAAATCCCATTCTTCACGAATTGATTCTGGAATGATCCATTTATCACACAACTCTTTCTCTTTTTTCCCACTTTGGCATGGTAGTCGTGTTGGAGATATGCCCAAGAGGCAATAATAAAGAGGTTATTATCATATCTTAATGCATATGATAAATGTTTACATACCATGCTATAATTGTATTAACCGGAAACATTAATACTTGTGTGATTTGTGAACATGTAAGAGTCCCTAGTAAAGCCTCTTGTTAAACTAGCTTGTTAGTTAATATATGATCATTGTTTCCTAATCATGAACATTGAGATGTTATTAACAACAAGGTCATCTCATTAGAAGAATGATGTGATGGAGATACTCCTAGAGTTAAGCGTAGCATAAAGATCAAGTCATTTAATATAGTTCAGTTGCTATAAGCTTTCAAATACATAGTAACCTAAATCCTTCGACCATGAGATCATGCTAATCACCATCACCGGATGGATGCTTTGATGACATAAAACACCACACCGTAACTGGGTGGCTATAAAGGTGGCATTGAGTGTTCGGAAAGTATGTGTTGAAGAACATGGATCAAGAGTGGGATTTGTCCATCCATATGACAGATAGATATACTCTGGGCCCTCTCGGTGGAATGTCATCCAATTATCTTGCAAGCATGTGACTGGCTCACAAGGGATCACATATCATGGGAACGATAAAAGAATACTTATCGGTAAAGAGGTTGAACTAGGTATGGAGAGATACCGACGATCAGACCTCGGTTAAGTAAAATATCGCGAGACAAAGGGAAATTGATATCGTATGTAAATGGTTCATTCTATGGCAAAGTAATCGTAGAAATATGTGGGAGCCATATGAATTTCCAGATTGCTCTATTGGCTATTGGTCGGAGAAGAGTCTTGGTCATGTCTGCATAATTCACGAACCGTAGGGAGACACACTTAAGGATTCGATGTTGTTTAGTAGATATGGAATGTAAGTAGGGAGAACAAATTTTGTTCGGAGTCTCAGATGGGATCCGAGATATCATGAGGAGATCCAGAATGGTCTGGAGAATAAGATTCATATAAGGAAAGTCCAATTCCGGAGTTCGGGAATGTTTCTGGTGTTTTCATCGGAATGATCTAGAAGGGTCTAGAAGGTTCACCGGACCGGAAGGGGAAGGGTATATGAATTAATGGAATGATTGAATCATGTCCTAGGTCACTTGGTTGGGCATTTGTAAGAAACAAACTAAAGCTACAAATTGAAAGTCAAAAGGCAAGTTTGAAAAGTCAAACTGGGACAAAGTATCCTGGTGGAGGAAGGAAAGAATCCTTCTTTTCCTCCACCACAAGCCAACTAGGAGAGGGAGTTGGGGAAGGATTCAAACTCCCCTCTCCCAATCTTCCCTCCCTATCATAAATAGAGGGGAGGGGGTGCCCCAAGAGACACAACACCAGCCCCTCCCCACACTGCCGCAGCGCCGCCGCCGTGCCGCCGACGGTTTGTCGCCGCCACCCTAGCCGCTGCCGACTCCACCTCTTCCTCTCCGGCCCTCTAAACCCTAGATCACCGAAAACCCTAATTCTCCAACATAACCTGCTCCGGCATAGGCGAATCCCTATGGGATCTTCCCTCTACTTCCGATACCACACCGCCGTGCTGCCGGAATCGCGAGGGGAGAACTACAACCTCCACTGCCTGCTGGAACAAGGGAGAGGAAGGTCTTCATCGAGTACCGAACGTGTGACCGACTGAGGAAGGGCTGCCAGAATGCATCGCCGTAAGGATCGTCTACGCGATCTTGAGATTGGAAGTGTACGACTACATCATCCACGAGAATCTGATATCATTAACCGCTTTGTAATCTTCAAGGGTGAGTACTCTATCGACTAGTTCCTACAATCTAGTAGATAGATCTTGGCTTGTGTGTGTTCATGCGGTATAATATTTTTTCCATGCTATGAACCCCTATAGTGGTATCAGAGCCATGTCTATATGTACATCTGTTGCACGAGTAGATCAAAATGGTCATTGTCGGCGTTGATTCTTTTGTTGTCGATTGCTTCTTGTGTACTTTGCATCTTGCGAGATGGTGGGATGAAGCATCCTGGGCTAACCTAACATGACATCGTTCATGAGACTTGCTCCACGCTTGACATGCAACTTGTATTGCATAAGTGTCTTTGCGGATGCCTATTTCTCCCAACATAGTGAAGATTCAATTTACAATGGGTGATTGACAATACTAGTATCAACGTTGTGGTTTTTGTTTGTAAGTTAGAACGACAATTATTGAAAGCCCCAAACCACGTAAAACATGCAAAGAAAATTAGAGGCGTCTAACTTTGTTTTGCAGGGGTGTGTAGTGATGTGATATGGCCATGATTGTGATTATATATTATGTATGAAATGTTCCTTATTTTAAGTCGGCAATCAGCAGGAGCCTTATGGTTGTCTTTTTAATTTCTTTAAGACCCGCGTGTCAATTATTCAAAGTAGTTGTAATAGTTGATGCTGGTGGACAACTGTAAGATCCCTCCTTTGTAAAGGAAAGGATCCCTGTGATTGCAATGCTAGTCCCTAGATCAATGCTAGCATCCACAGTTTAAGATGAAGTACACAGAAAAAAGGTCATTATTACATATCATTCCAGAGACAAACATAGTCTTTTACAACTCCATGGCCACAGGCCTAATACAAGAGTTCAAATATATAATAAGATAAATAAGTCTTCATCTTCATGTGCCACAGGAAAGCATGTTGAGTGTATACTCATGACTCCTAATCATCATCAGAATATCATGCAACATCACAAGTTACAGCCACAGTGGGTCAATACATTGGAATAGTATTGGCAAGTGATACCTTAGTAGAATATTGGTGGACTATATACTATATGCATTTTGGCTAAATGTAGCTTAGGCTTCCTTTGCTCAAAATAGGTTTTGCCTATCAGTTGAAAACACTAAGTTTTTCTTTGTCAACACTTTTCCCAAGGAACCACCAATAGACATTGGGGTCCTTCACCCTTGTTCAACCACAAGTTTTTACTTAGAAATTGGGATGAGGAGATTCTTGATAGCTTCCATGTCTTGATGCTCAACTTGTCCAATACCAGGGACATGGCTAAGTACTTAGATTCTTCCATCTGTAGAGGTTGTGCACTTTCCCCACAAGACTTGATTTTCACCAAGACAGGACCTTTCAGAAGCCTTCCCTTAGACCAAATGGACGCGTTCCAACCTATCATCCCACTACCACCAACTGTCCAAATGGCTAAGTTATTACAACCTATGTGATCCAGGCAGAGCCCATATTTCCAAGTGGCTGCACTAGAAGCTTCTTAACATTTGGCCTCTCAAATCCCTTTGTTCCTGGGTGGCTTTCCACAAGTGAGATACACAAGGTAAACAATAGAAATGGGCCTTGTGTAACCACTCAACATAAACCATTCCTTCCATTCCACCCAGGTGTTTCATTCACTTAGTTGTTTTATTAAGCAAAACACAAGTCCAAAGACTTAGAAATATTTTATCATAGCATGAATATTTTACCACCCTTGGTTGCTACTAGCTAGGCTAAGCATGGCATAGATAAACATCTTAACTTAGAAATTTCTAGCAATTCTACAACTACTAGGATTTCCCAAGCATAGCATATAAAGACCAAAATTTATCCATGCAAGTCTAGCAAAAATATTTCTAATGCATATTTGAAAAACATAGGAATAAAATCATGAAGCACCACTTGCCTTGGTAGTTTGGAGATTAGCTACAATCCTCACAATCACAATCACTATTTGCACCAAAATCTACACATAAAATGATAGCACCAAATCACATACAAAATAAATACAAGCAAAAATATATGGATGCATGCAAAATGATATGTGATGATTTTCTATATTCAACAAGACAAGTGCACAGTACTGATTCATAAAAAAGTTCTAAACTTACCAAACAAACTTTATTTGAACACTAAATCATTTCCCAAATAATTAATATGCACAAAATAGGTCTACACATGTTTCTGTAAATAAAACCATTTTAACAGAAACAAAACTTTAAACACATTGCATAAATGGAAAGGGCTTTCTCTCCTGATTCCATTGATATAAAATTTATCAAATTTGAACGTGGCATTCAAAAGTTATGATTAAAACAAAATCAAACAACTAAGAGATCTAATTCCAAATTTTAAAACGAAACCTGTGCCACGCGGCGGCTTCTAACTGGCTGGTACCGCTTCGTGCCAGATCACGCTTCTGAGCCGTTAGATCTAATTGAAACGCGCCGCTTAGATCTGCCCGTACCTCTTCGCCTAGCGTCTAATCTCAACCACTGGATCTAGATCCAGTGGATCACATCTCTCTGACCTAAAACCGGCGGCGCAGCTGGCTGCTGGCGGCGGTGGCGTTGCTGCCGACGATGTTCCGGCGAAACGAGAGGGGCAGGGGGTCGTCTGTGTGCTTACCGAGACCGTGAGAACATGGGGATGCTCAACGTGTGGATGGGCAGGGTCGAGGCGCACGGACACAGCAGCACGAGCTCGTCGGAGTTGCTGGCGGCGTCGGATGCTCACTGACGGAGTCGAAGGCGATGTTCTGAGGCATGAGGATCCAGACAAAAGGTGTTAGCAGGTGTGCTAGATGCAGGTGAACATGCCCGTGTGATTCAGAAACAGAGGGGAACACGAGGCTCACCGAATTTCGTCGCCGGAGTCGAGGTGAGATTCAGTCGCTTCCAGAGGTGGACGATGGCGACGGTCTACGGCGATTCAGAAAGAAACAGAGGCATGAGAAGATGTGCAGGATGATTGCGAAGCAGCTCGCATGAACCAGAAATCAAGGGGCGCCTGCTACTCACCGTGATGGCTCGCCGGAGTCTCTCGGTACAGCGGCGGTGCAAGTCAAATTGCGGGCAGCCTAGTGGCGCTTCTGGCTAGCTTTGTTGGGGAAAAGGTCGCGAGGGGGAGGGGTTTATGTAGCCAGAGAGGGGGCGGAAATCACTCGCTGAATCAATGTAATTAAGCGCGGCATCAGTGAGGGAGAAACGTCAGCGGCGAGGTGGTCGTCGGTGTTGATTGAGGACGAAGGGGTGACGCGGCAGTGAGGGCCCAGTCGTCAACGAGTGGGTACACGCGTGCGGGGTAGGAAACGAGGGGAGAGGGGAAAACCCGGGTGGGCTGGTTGTTGGGATTGCTTCGCTGTTGGGCCAAAAGCCTGACGCCGGCCTTTTTCCTTTTCCTTAATCTTTTTCTTTTTCTGATTGAATTTCCAGGAACCATTTTCAAATGATTTCAAAAGCTATTTGAATTCAAACCTTTTCAGGATTTTTGTAGAGTGCAACACTCACAAATCTGGACATAAAACCAAGTGGTCACTTTGCACTTTCCTGGTCACTTGGAATAAAACAAAATAAACAGTGACATAGCACTAGTTTTAAATAGGCTTTGAAAATGGTTTTCAAATCATATTTGTTTTGTAAATTTTGGTTTAAGTGTTAGCAATCAAGCAACACAAACTGAGAGTAACAATATTTGGTTTTGAATAAATAACTTCTCATTGGAGAGTAGCTTTTGATTTAGTGTTGATCACATAAAATAATGAGCAATAGATGCTCCTGTTTTGAAATGAAACCCTAAGTGTTCATGGATGCATGGATGATATGCATGATTTTTGAAACATGATTTTAGGGATGTTACAAATCTAACCCCCTTAAGGTGAATCTCGCCCTCGAGATTCGGGTTGGCTAGCAAAATAGGTGAGGGTGGTCTTTCCGAAGATCATCTTCTCTTTCCCATGTTGCTTCCTCTTCGGAATGGTGGTTCCATTGAACTTTGCAGAATTTGATAGTCTTAGTTCGAGTAACTCTTTCTGCAGTCTCAAGAATCTTGATTGGTTTCTCCTCATAGGTGAGATCACTCTCCAATTGAACCTCTTCCAAAGGTATAGTATCCTTCAAATAAGTCTCTTCCATTTCTGGATGACATTTCTTAAGATGACTCACATGAAACAAATTATGAACTGCTGACAAAGACGCAGGCAATTCAATCTCATAAGCAACTTCTCCTTTACGACTCAGAATCTTGAATGGCCCAACATATCTTGGGGCCAATTTACCTTTGACACCAAACCTCTTCACTCCACGAAGTGGTGACACTCTAAGATAGGCTCTATAACCAACTTCATAGGTGACTTCTCTACGCTTAGGATCTGCGTAGCTTTTCTGTCGGGACTGTGCTATTTTCAATCTGTCTTTAACCAACTTGACTTTTTCTTCAGCTTCTTTGATTAGTTCTGGTCCGAACAAACTTCTTTCTCCCACACCATTCCATAGAAATGGGGTGGTACACTTTCTCCCATATAGAAACTCAAATGGTGCCATCTCAATACTGGCTTGATAGCTGTTATTATAAGAGAATTCTGCGTAAGGCAGACTTTCATCCCAACTGGCTCCATAGTCTAGAGCACATGCTCTCAACATATCTTCAAGAATCTGATTAGTCCTTTCTGTTTGTCCATCAGTTTGAGGATGAAATGCAGTGCAGAATTCCAACCTTGTTCCCAATGACTCATGTAATTGCCTCCAAAAATGAGAAGTGAATTGGATTCCTCTATCTGATACAATATTTTTGGGTACACCATGTAGACATACAATTCTGTTCATACAGATCTTGGCTAACTTAGCACTTGTATAAGTTGTCTTTACGGGTATGAAATGAGCCACTTTAGTTAGGCGATCCACTACTACCCAAATAGAATCATATCCTGACCTGTTCCCTGGTAATCCGGTAATGAAATCCATACCAATCTTTCCCCACTTCCATTCGGGAATAGGTAGTGGTTGTAACAATCCTGCTGGTTTCTGATGTTCCGCTTTCACTCTACTACATCCATCACACAAAGCTATATGTTCGGCAATGTCCTTCTTGAGATTATTCCACCAAAATCTTTCCTTCATATCCATGTACATTTTGGTGTTACCCGGATGAATGGAATACGGTGAATTGTGTGCTTCTTGTAAAATAAGTTTCTGAAGCTCCGGATCTTGTGGAACACAGATACGTTTTCCATGCCATAAAGTACCATGTTCGTCTTCATGGAATCCTTTCCCTTGCCAATCTTTTCCGTAATCTCTTCAATTTCCTTATCAGTCTTCTGGGCTTCTTTGATCTTGTCCAACAAAGTGGGTTGAACATCCAAAGACATGAGATGTCCTTCAGGCACAATCTCCAATCTGAGATCTCTAAATTGGGCACACATATCATCTGGCAATTCTCCCTTGGTAAGGCCATTCACAAAAACCTTACGGCTTAGAGCATCCGCTACAACATTTGCTTTACCGGGGTGGTATTGCAAACTCAAGTCATAGTCCTTGATGAGTTCTAGCCATCTTGTTTGTCTCATGTTAATTTCCTTCTGGGTGAAGATATACTTCAAACTTTTGTGATCTGTGAACACTTCACATCGCTTTCCCAAAAGATAATGCCTCCATGTTTTGAGTGCATGGACAACAGAGGCTAACTCTAAATCATGAGTAGGGTAGTTAACTTCATGAGTTTTGAGTTGTCTCGAGGCATAAGCCACAACTTTCCCTTCTTGCATAAGTACTGCACCTAATCCATGATGAGATGCATCACAATACACTTGGAAATCTTTCTCCAAATCTGGCAAACATAAGACTGGTGCTGTCACTAGTCTCTTCTTCAATTCTTGAAAGCTAAGTTCACAACCTTCTGACCAAGCAAATTTCTTGTCTTTCTTTAGCAATTCTGTCATAGGTTTTGCCACCTTGGAGAAATTTTCAATAAACCTTCTATAGTAACCTTCTAAGCCAAGGAAGCTACGAACCTCTTTCACTGACTTGGGAGATTCCCATTCAGTTACAGCTGAAACCTTAGCAGGATCAACTGCTACTCCATCTCCTGACACCACGTGTCCAAGAAAACCAACTTCATTTAGCCAAAATTCACACTTTCTGAATTTGGCATACAACTTATGCTCTCTAAGCTTCTCAAGTATCAAACGCAAATGTCCTTCATGCTCCTCTTTGCTCTTGGAGTAGATCAGAATGTCATCGATGAAAACGACAACAAACTTATCAAGGAATTCCATGAACACCTTGTTCATCATATTCATGAAGTACGCTGGTGCATTGGTCAAACCAAATGGCATCATGGTATACTCATACAATCCATACCTTGTGGTGAAAGTTGTCTTAGGTATGTCTTGTTCCCTTATCTTGAGCTGGAAATAACCTGACCGGAGATCAATCTTCGAGAACACACAAGCTCCTTCTAACTGATCAAACAAGTCATTGATTCTAGGCAAAGGGTATTTGTTCTTGATAGTCACCTCATTGAGTGAACGGTAATCTATGCATAACCTTTGACTTCTATCTTTCTTTTCCACAAATAAAACTGGTGCTCCCCAAGATGAGGAACTTGGTTGGATAAATCCATTTTGCAACTGTTCTCCAAGTTGCTTCTTGAGTTCTTTCAACTCATCCACTAACATCTTGTATGGTCTCTTTGCTATTGGTCTAGATCCTGGTAACAAATCAATAAGAAATTCCACATCTCTATCTGGTGGCATTCCTGACAATTCTTCTGGAAACACATCCGGATATTCACTCACAATTGGCACACTGTCTATGCTAACCCCCTTAAGAGAATTAAACTTACTCCTTTTTGCTTCAAAGTTGGTCTTGAATATGATCCTTTTGTTTTTTGGAGTTGTGAGTGAGACAGTATGATTTGCACAATCTATCACTCCCTTGTGTTTAGTCATCTAGTCCATTCCCAAAATAACATCCAATCCTTGGGAATTTAGGATTATTAGATTAACGGGAAACTTATAATTCCCAAACTCTATGACTAGATTATGACATCCTGAATTCACTATCATTTCTCCACCAGGAGAACTTACTTTTATAGGGCACCCAATAGTTTCTACCGGTAGTTCATTTCTTTCAACAAATGCTCTTGATATGAATGAATGAGATGCACCGGTATCAAAGAGAACAAATGCTGGAACAGAATTGAGTTTGAACTTACCAGCAACAGCATCAGGCTCCTCATAAATTTCCTCCACATTGATGTGGTTCACTTGTCCCTTTTGAAAAGGGTTGGGCTTGTTGGGTCCTTCAACTTTATTTTCTGGGCATTCATTTGCATAATGCCCCATCTTCTTGCACTTGAAACACTCAACCTGACTAATATCCTTCTTGACAGGCTGGCTTCCACTGCCACTTCCACTGTGGTGGCTCTTATATCCACCCTTGTGATTTTTGGACTTGTCATTGTCATGACTACGGTGACTCTTGTTGTCATGATGACGGTTGTGGTTGTGGTTCTTGTTGAATTTCCCATGCTTGTGGGATCCTGAACTCCCACTATCATCATAATGGGAACGCTTGTGAGATGATCCCGAGCTGTGCTTGTCATAGTGCTTTCTCTTCCTACTTTCAACTTGCTTCATCTTGTTCTCCAAAATAGCAGCCTTGTCGCAAAGAGACAGGTATGTGGGAACATAGGCCATAGCTAACTGCAGGTTCAGTTCATAATTCCACCCTTCAAGGAACTTTTCCTTCCTATTAGCATCAGTGTCAACTTCATCCGGTGCATAACGCGCCACATTGTTGAACTCTTCAATATATTCAGCCACGCTGCGGTGGCGCTGCTTCAGGTTATGGAACTCTTTCTTCTTCAAACTCATCACTCCGGATGAGATGTGAGCAGTACGGAAACCATCTTCAAAGATAGCCCACGTCACATCCTTAATGGGAGTGGTGATCTAGAAGTTATCCCACCAAGTAGCTGCTGGTCCTTCCAATAAGTGAGCTGCAAATCTGACTTTCTCTTCATCAGTACAGCCAACTGTTACCAAGTCCTTGTTCACAGAGCATAGCCAATCATTGGCCACCATAGGATCAGTAGTTCCTGAGAACTTCGCTGGCCTCAGTCTCAGGAACCTGGTAAGCATGTCAAAACCCGGTGGGTTGTTCTGATTGTTGTTGTTGTTGTTGTTATTGTTGTTATTGTTGTTGTTGTTGTTCTGGTTCTGGATGAACGTAGTCATCATTTGCATCAGCTGAGTCTGAGCTGTCATCATTTGTTGCATCTCAGGGGTGATGTTGTTGTTGTTGGGGTTGGGATTGGCACGTCGGGGAGGCATCTGTGGTTTGTTCAATAGAGATAAGAATGAGATACCCATAGATGCTAACATGCACAATACATCACATAAACAATCACCAAATAGGCATCATAATAATAAAATTTCAACAACATAGACAACAAGTTTGCAAAGTAAACACACCAATAGCAAGCCATCCACATGTTGGATGGTCATTGCGACTCAATAATCAATGACATGATAAATAAAGGTAAATGCGTAGTCATCACTACTCCTCGGCATCAACCTCCTCCTCAACAAATGTAAGACCTACATTCTCCATAGCGGTATTGTATTCCTCGACATTGGTGGTCAAGGTCTCTACTTTGGCTTTGAGAGCCCTCTTCTGTGAACGAAGCCTCTCAATCACAGTCTGCTGATGCTCGAGCTCGAAATCCTTGGCCTCCAGTTCTACAGTCATGTCTCGAATCCTCTTGTTCCTATCTTGGACTCGCTTCTCTTGACTCTTGAACTTTCTGTCCTGACTCTCGAACTTGGCCTCCATCTTCTTGACTATCTCATCTTGCTCCGCGAAGAGCTTGTCCTTCTCACGAAGCTGCACTTGGAGTTCGTCATTGCTGAGCATGACGTTGGTCCTATCGGTGTCTATGTGCCTAAGAAGAACCTCTAAGTCCTGGAGGTATAGACGAATCGGCTCTGCTGTCTCCCTCGAAGTATCCTCGAAGTCAATGGCCTCACCATCCTCATCACGTCTACCGAAGGTGTGGAAGTGAGTACCTCTAACCTGTCGAGAGTGTCTCCCTAACAGACGTCCAATCAAGTTCTGCATGACTACCTCTAGGCCTCTCTCCTTGTCATCGTGCATGATCTTGAAGATGATTGCCTCCGTGGTAGGCTCAGTCTGGCATCCAGGCTGATTGACCTTGAAGCCCCAAAGGTCTTTCCTCTCAAACTTGGTGAGGGGAAACACCATGATGGTAGGAAGAGGGAGATTGAGCAAACTAGTGAGCTCAATAATACGAGGGCCAAAACGAGTTCCCTTGAACTCTTCAGCAGTGCTGATGGTAACATTAGGCATCTATTTAATAAGATAGAAAAAGTTAGAATCAACACAATTTTAAGACAAATCACAAGACAAGGCATCACATGCATAACTTTGGAAATCAAAACACACAAGTCATGGCATACATGGATCCATTACAAACAACCAAGGTTCATCTTATTTTAAACAACATTTGGAAAATAAAATGATAAGTGTGGTGGTCCAACTAATGTGGTACATTACAATCCCATCTCACTTGCCAAGTTGGCTAACAGGGCATCCCTAGAGGCAATCTGTTTGTCTAGATCACAAGACTCCATTGCTAAGTCTATGATGTCCTTCCTTAAGCTTTCGTTGGTAGCCTCTAACTCTTGGGTATGCTTCTTTTCTTCCTTAAGATCATTCTGAGTGTTAAGCATTCTGCACTTGATTCTTTCACCAAGTTCTTTGATGGCCCTCCAAGCTGCATCCCTTGCTGAATCAAAGAATGTAGTGTGCATCATTGTGTTGGTGACCATGCAGAATCCTGAGTCCTTTTGGTTGTCTTCCTTGTTTTTATACAAGTGAAGTTGCACCCACCAGTACTCAACTCCTTCATCCATCACAGGAAAACCTTTGTACACAGCTGCACCATGTATTCCCATGGCAACCATGAGGTCCTTGAGAGCCTTGGGGAACTCTGTCTCACATTCCAAAGTCATAGTCATGAGTGGCCCCTTCTTCACGGCTTCTTTGATGGATTTCATCTACAAATAGAGATGAGAAAGAAGATTAGAAAAGTTTACGAGAAGAAAAGACAAGTGTGGAAGTTGTTGAAAAAATTTCCTTAGTGGTTTCCATTCCTAGGGTCATAATCCTACAGGCAACACAGTGCTCTGATACCATCTGTGAGATCCCTCCTTTGTAAAGGAAAGGATCCCTGTGATTGCAATGCTAGTCCCTGGATCAATGCTAGCATCCACAGTTTAAGATGAAGTACACAGAAACAAAGGTCATTATTACATATCATTCCAGAGACAAACATAGTCTTTTACAACTCCATGGCCACAGGCCTAATACAAGAGTTCGAATATATAATAAGATAAATAAGTCTTCATATTCATGTGCCACAGGCAAGCATGTTGAGTGTAGACTCATGACTCCTAATCATCATCAGAATATCCCGCAACATCACAAGTTACAGCCAAAGTGGGTCAATACATTGGAATAGTATTGGCAAGTGATACCTTAGTAGCATATTGGTGGACTATATACTATATGCATTTTGGCTAAGTGTAGCTTAGGCTTGCTTTGCTCAAAATAGGTTTTGCCTATCAGTTGAAAACACTAAGTTTTTCTTTGTCAAAACTTGTCCCAAGGAACCACCAATAGACATTGGGGTCCTTCACCCTTGTTCAACCACAAGTTTTTACTTAGAAATTAGGATGAGGAGATTCTTGATAGCTTCCATGTCTTGATGCTCAAGTTATCCAATACCAGGGACATGGCTAAGTACTTAGATTCTTCCATCTGCAGAGGTTGTGCACTTTCCCCACAAGACTTGATTTTCACCAAGACGGGACCTTTCAGAAGCCTTCCCTTAGACCAAATGGACGCGTTCCAACCTATCATCCCACTACCACCAACTGTACAAATGTCTAAGTTATTGCAACCTATGTGATCCAGGCAGAGCCCATATTGCCAAGTGGCTGCACTAGAAGCTTCTTAACATTTGGCCTCTCAAATCCCTTTGTTCCTGGGTGGCTTTCCATAAGTGAGATACACAAGGTAAACCATAGAATTGGGCCTTGTGTAACCACTCAACATAAACCATTCCTTCCATTCCACCCAGGTGTTTCATTCACTTAGTTGTTTTATTAAGCAAAACACAAGTCCAAAGACTTAGAAATATTTTATCATAGCATGAATATTTTACCACCCTTGGTTGCTACTAGCTAGGCTAAGCATGGCATAGATAAACATCTTAACTTAGAAATTTCTAGCAATTCTACAACTACTAGGATTTCCCAAGCATAGCATATAAAGACCAAAATTTATCCATGCAAGTCTAGCAAAAATATTTCTAATGCATATTTGAAAAACATAGGAATAAAATCATGAAGCACCACTTGCCTTGGTAGTTTGGAGATTAGCTACAATCCTCACAATCACAATCACTATTTGCACCAAAATCTACACATAAAATGATAGCACCAAATCACATACAAAATAAATACAAGCAAAAATATATGGATGCATGCAAAATGATATGTGATGATTTTCTATATTCAACAAGACAAGTGCACAGTACTGATTCATAAAAAAGTTCTAAACTTACCAAACAAACTTTATTTGAACACTAAATCATTTCCCAAATAATTAATATGCACAAAATAGGTCTACACATGTTTCTGTAAATAAAACCATTTTAACAGAAACAAAACTTTAAACACATTGCATAAATGGAAAGGGCTTTCTCTCCTGATTCCATTGATATAAAATTTATCAAATTTGAACGTGGCATTCAAAAGTTATGATTAAAACAAAATCAAACAACTAATAGATCTAATTCCAAATTTTAAAACGAAACCTGTGCCACGCGGCGGCTTCTAACTGGCTGGTACCGCTTCGCGCCGGATCACGCTTCTGAGCCGTTAGATCTAATTTAAACGCGCGGCTTAGATCTGCCCGTACCTCTTCGCCTAGAGTCTAATCTCAACCACTGGATCTAGATCCAGTGGATCACATCTCTCTGACCTAAAACCGGCAGCGCAGCTGGCTGCTGGCGGCGGTGGCGTTGCTGCTGACGATGTTCCGGCGAAACGAGAGGGGCAGGGGGTCGTGTGTGTGCTTACCGAGACCGCGAGAACGTGGGGATGCTCAACGTGTGGACGGGCAGGGTCGGGGCGCACGGACACAGCAGCACGAGCTCGTCGGAGTTGCTGGCGGCGTCGGATGTTCACTGACGGAGTCGAAGGCGATGTTCTGAGGCACGAGGATCCAAACAAAAGGTGTTAGCAAGTGCGCTAGATGCAGGTGAACATGCCCGTGTGATTCAGAAACAGAGGGGAACACGAGGCTCACCGAATTTAGTCGCCGGAGTCGAGGTGAGCTTCAGTAGCTTCCAGAGGTGGACGATGGCGACGGTCTAGGGCGATTCGGAAAGAAACAGAGGCATGAGAAGATGCGCAGGATGATTGCGAAGCAGCTCGCATGAACCAGAAATCAAGGGGCGCCTGCTACTCACCGTGATGGCTCGCCGGAGTCTCTCGGTACAGCGGCGGTGCAAGTCAAATTGCGGGCAGCCTAGTGGCGCTTCTGTCTAGCTTTGTTGGGGGAAAAGGTCGCGAGGGGGAGGGGTTTATGGAGCCAGAGCGGGGGCGGAAATCACTCGCTGAATCAATGCAATTAAGCGCGGCATCAGTGAGGGAGAAACGGCAGCGGCGAGGTGGCCATCGGTGTTGATTGAGGACGAGGGGTGACGGGGCAGTGAGGGCCCAGTCGTCAGCGAGTGGGTACACGCGTGCGGGGTAGGAAACGAGGGGAGAGGGGAAAACCCGGGTGGGCTGGTTGTTGGGCTTGCTTCGCTGTTGGGCCAAAAGCCGGACGCCAGCCTTTTTCCTTTTCCTTAATCTTTTTCTTTTTCTGATGGAATTTCTAGGAACCATTTTCAAATGATTTCAAAATATATTTGAATTCAAACCTTTTCAGGATTTTTGTAGAGTGCAACACTCACAAATCTGGACATAAAACCAAGTGGTCACTTTGCACTTGCCTGGTCACTTGGAATAAAACAAAATAAACAGTGACATAGCACTAGTTTTAAATAGTCTTTGAAAATGGTTTTCAAATCATATTTGTTTTGTAAATTTTGGTATAAGTGTTAGCAATCAAGCAACACAAATTGAGAGTAACAATATTTGGTTTTGAATAAATAACTTCTCATTGGAGAGTAGCTTTTGATTTAGTGTTGATCACATAAAATAATGAGCAATAGATGCTCCTGTTTTGAAATGGTTTTGAAATGAAACCGTAAGTGTTCATGGATGCATGGATGATATGCATGAGTTTTGAAACATGATTTTAGGGATGTTACAACAACAACCATGGAGAGGCGCCATTGACCTTGACGCCACGCCGGTGATGATGGAGATCATGTTCGTGCTTGAAGATGGAGATCGGAAGCACAAGAAGAAATGCCATATCATATCACATATTATGAATTGCATGTGATGTTAATCCTTTTATGCATCTTGTATTGCTTAGATAGCAATGGTAGCATTATAATATGATCACTCTCACAAAATATCAAGTTATAAAGTGTTCATCCTTAGTAGGCACCGTTGCCAAAGCTTGTTGTTTCGAAGCACCACATGATGATCGGGTGTGTTAGATTCCGCGAGTGTATACAACGGGAGCAAGCCAAATTTGCTCATGCGGAAGCTAATGTTTGATCTTGACGAGCCTATCATGTACAGACATGGTTTTAGAACTCGGAATACCGAAAGGTAAAGCATGAGTCATATAGATGATATGATAAACATGATGATTGTTCACCTTTGAAACTACATCATGTCACGTGATGATCGGACTTGGTATAGTATATTTGGTTCATGTAATCACTAAAACAATGTGAGGGATATTTTTTTGAGTGGGAGTTTAATAGCAATATGATTAAAATTTGAACACTATTTATCATAAGTTGAATCAAAGTGAATTTGCATAGTTGTTGTAGCCATTGGCATCCGTTTTCCACCTTGCGCTTAGTTATAATTGAGATAATATAACTATAGAATTCTGGTTAGTTACTTTACGAACTGGTATCGTATTGTTTTGAAGTGTTAATATAAAGTTTAAAATTCCTATTGCAAACGTTCAGTAAGTTCTAGTTACCCCGTGAAGTTTAATAATTGGTATTAAATCAAGAGTAACAATTCCACTGTTAGTATATAAGTATCATGTTTATCTCCATGATTCTTGATATTCAAAAGATTGTTTTAATATCAAGGTTATCTAGGAACATCATATGTGGAAGATATTGCAATATATGAAACAATGTTTTGATTAAAACATGATAGAGTATAATATGGCAAAGTTTATGTTCTCATATTTGATGGGAATTTTCAAAAGGTTGGAGACGCTAGTCGCCCTAATCCTCCAAAAGGTTTTGGAGAGAAACATTATACTCGCAATTCATTGTTATAAGCTAAAGTAGCTTGATCATGAATATTTCCATGATAAGGATGAATATTTGATGTAGGTAAAATGTTTACTACACTATTACTAAAAGAATGGAATTTGAAAGAACACCAAATATTTGATGATGGTGATTTACTTCAAAGTGCAGGTCCAAAGACATTGGTATTTAACTATACATGCTTTGGACTATGTGCCATGTGTATGGCTCCACTATTGATGTTGATAGATTCTTTCAAACGGAAAAGGAAATACTGAAAGAGAGTCTCAGAAATATATGGAAGAAAAAAAAGACTAGAATTGTTCAGCTTAGGTATATAGAGGATATACATGTTATGGCTATATTCTTTGCTTATTAAACAATGTGGTTCTTAAGTATTGGATACTGAATTTTTAGGTGTGAATCGTCATATGAAACAACACAATTCATGAACTACAATGTCCTAAGTAACTAGCAAAAGAATATGTGATGATGTTCATCGAGAACAAATAAAGGGTTATTGTGTTGCTCGTTAACATCAAAGACTTGCCTTCAAGATTTGTTTTATCAGGTATTATGAGAACAAAAGGGTTGTTCAAATAATTGCCGTAATCCGTAAAAGATGGATGATTTACAAATCTTGTTGGATAAATCACATCCATAAAACTATTGCTAAAAATTTCGAAAGACAATTGATAAGAAAGATCACTTAGGAAGTGACATCGCCGTTTAAATTATATTGGAAAGAAACATGAAGAAACTTCATGTGGATGGAATCTTGGAGTCTTTTGATTTTTGATCAAATGACGCTTGTGAAACTTTCCTAGAGATAACTAAAACTCCGTTCATAGGCCAAAGGGAACGAATGACTAGCTTATTGGAACTTGTACATATTGTTGTATGAAGTCCATTATGTGTAGTCAAGAGCGATGGGTTTCAACTTCATATGCTTTCTCCGAAAATTTGAGTGAATATATGAATATTTACTTAATAAGGATGAAGTGTGAAACATTTGAAAAGTTCAAAGAATTTCAAGACGAAGTGCAAAATCAATGTAACAAGAAAATAAATAATTTATGATAGGATCATAAAGGAAAATATTTGAGTTACAGGTTTAGCATAACACCTAAGATTTGAGGAATCGTTCCGTGGATTTGCATTTCGCGAAACACCATATGAGTATGGAATAATCGAGATATGAAATGAAACCTTGTTTGACATGGTAAGATCAAAGGTGTAATTCATAAAACTGCCATTATATTTTAAAGATTAAAAGTTTTAGAGATTACCGCTTTTCCACTAAAAATAGCTCCATCATGATCCGTTGAAATGACACCATATAAAGTTATGGTTCGGGATAAAACCCAAGTTGTCCTTTCTTAAACATTGGTATGCTATGCATAAGAGAGATGTTTACAACCAAAGTCGGATGAACATTGATGCGTGTTGACGCTTCGTTGGGAAACCCCGAGAGCAAGGTATGATGCAGCACAACAGCAAGTTTTCCCTCAATAAGAAACCGAGGTTATCGAACCAGTAGGGGGAAGGAAATGTCTCAAAGGTGTTGCAAGCAACGTGGAAACCTGCACAACACAAACTCAAGACTTTGCCCCAACTAACAGTGAGGTTGTCAATCTCACTGGTTGCTGTAACAAAGGATTAACTATATGGTGTGAAAGGTGATGATGGTTTGCATCAAGTAGATAGTAAAAGTGGAAGATATATAAATGGTAAAGATTGGACCGGGGTCCATAGTTCACTAGAGGTGTTCTCCTTAGATAAACAAACATGGCATGCTGGGTAAACAAATTACAACAGGGAAATTGACAGGACCGAGCAAGGCATAACAATGCAATACTAGACATAAAGATACTATGAGATTCGAGTGGGAAATACAACAAGATACATAGACCGCCATAAAACTGCATCTATGACTAGAAGTCCACCTTTGGGTTATCATCCGAACCCCCTCCAGTATTAAGTTGCAAGCAACAGGCAACTGCTTTAATCAAAGTGTGTAAGGTAAATAATCCACTTGTTCCATGAACAAGAGACCGTTGTTTTCTCCCTAGTGGAAACATCACATCTACAACCTTAGAGATTTATGTCACTTCCCTTGATTAAATAGAGTCATGAACCCACTATCAAGCATAAATACCCCCTCTTGGAGTCACTAACTACTTGGCCAAGATAGCTACTAACAACGGAGAGCATGCAAGATCACAAACAACACAGACATGATAGAATTAATAAGACAAAACCATTAATCAATCTGACATAGTAATCTCAATATCCATCGGATACCCGCAAACACAACATGCATGATTACAAATAGATGAGATCTTGATTATGAACGGAGCTCACAATATCTAGACATGAAAGCACAAGGAGGAGATACAACCATCTAGCTACTACATGGACACATAGTCCAAGGTGGAACTACTCACGCTTCATACCAGAGGCTGGCATGATGAAGAAGAAGGCCTCCGGGATGATCTCCCCTCCGGCAGGGTGCCAGGAAGAGCTTCAGATCCCTCGATCTGTGGACGATGGTGGCGGCGGCTACAGACGGTTTCGTGGAATATTGATCGGGTTCTTAGGGTTTAGGCATCAGGGGCCTCTTATAGGCGAAGAGGCAAGGCAGGGTGCCACCAGGGTGGCTACACCCCCCATGCGTGGGCCACCCGCGCGGCCAGGGGTTATGGCCCCCTGGTGAGTCTCCTCCGTCCCGTATTCCGGCTTCATGTTCCCCACGGTAAAATATTGACTTTGGCCTTTGTCCCGTCCAATTCCAAGAATATTGATTTTCTGCCTTTCTGGAACCAAAAACAGAAGAAAACAGGCAGCTGGCACTATGGCAACTAGTTAATAGGTTAGTACCAGAAAACATATGAAAAGCACCTCAAAGTGTGGACAAAGCAAAGCAAAGTAGATACTAAATAAGCACGGAACATCAAAAATTATAGATACGTTTCCGACGTATCAAACATGTCTTTGTATGTTATTTCGAATAACCGTTGAGTATTCCTCCATAAGACCAAAGACAAAAATGTTTGTTGCTTGGAACGTCAAGTTAAGTGGGAGGACAATAGAACTTTGAAAAGGTTAAAGGAACCTTAGTTATTTGTGCAAAGTTGCGCAGCGCCGAAAAGTGTTTCGGAGGCAGCAACAATGCTCATGGCTCACGTGCCTCAAAGGTTGTGTTTACAGAGGTCAAAGTTCCTATTGAACCAAGTAGCTCGGGTAAACAATCAAATACCAAGATTTTAGGGTTGAATCATTATTTGACAATAATGAATGGACTATTTGCAAAGAAGCGATGATGGGCCCTGACTTCATCAAATGGCTTGAAGCCATAAAATCCATGATAGTTCCATACACGAGAAATCAAGCTTTGAACTTGAAAGACCCTCTGGAAAGGTGTAAGACCTTAGAGTCGTGTTTGGATCTATAAAGAAATAGACATGGATGTTTCACATATATGAAATAGTCGACATGTTGGGAAAGAGTTCGCAACAATGTTCAAAGATTGACTATGACAAGATTTGATGTTTCATAGCGATATTTAGTCTAGAAGGATTAATGTAGCAAACACTACATATAATTTTCTTATGTGATAGTTGAATTAACAAAACAAGTTCTTCTAATAGAATGGTTACCTAGGACGTGTACATAACACGATCCAAAGGGTTTTGTTAATTCAAAGGATGATAAAAGCGTATGCAAACTTCAATGGTTGAAATAAGCATCGAGAAGTTGGAATCTTCACCATGATGAAACTGTTAAAAGAGTTTAATCTCATTGGAGATGACGAAGATGCTTGCATTTGCAAGAAATTAAGTGGGAGCGCTAAGACATGTTTCTAATACATTATGTGGAAGAAATATTGTTGATTGGTGATGATGTACCTTTTGTTAACACAAGTTAAGAATTTCATTTTGATGAAAGACTTAGACAAAACCCGAATATTTGGTATCAATGTCTATATGGATAGATTGAGACACTAATATGGTTGTGCCGAAAGTATATAGATGATATAGTGAATAAGTTCAATATAGAAACTACAAGAAAGGTTCTTGTCGCACAGAAAGGATCAAATAGAAATTCAAGTATATTGACACTTGGTAAGTGAAACAAAGATTCAAGTATAGATTGATACTTGATGATTGAAATCACAAAGAGAGTTTATCAATCAAACTGTGATATGTACACATCCAGATATGTTCTATACTCTAAATGTTATGAGCATATACCAGAATGATTCATAAGATGATCATTGGACGATAGTAAGGATATTCTTATGATCTTTTTTGGAAGAACTAAGAATATATTATTTTTGTAGAGGTGACAAATAGATGGTTAGTTCATTGTAAAGTACTACATTGATCCTAGTTTTTTCACAAAGTACAAATTAAGTTTATCTCAATCTAAACTAAGGGTGGCACAATAAAATGGAAAGTAAGTTCCATAATGGATTTGGATGAGTTCTAAAGTTGAGACATTGTGACAGATACGACAACAAAAGGCTAAATATATGACTGCTATTATAGCAGCAAAAGAGGGCATTTGTGTCAAGTAGTTTATTATCAAACTAGGTGTATTTCACAGCAGGATAGTACTATGAACATATATTTACGACAATATTATCAACATGTTTTAACCCAGGGAACTAAAGGTCTCACCAAAGGACCAAATTTATACAAAGCCATCTCATTAGAGAATGAAAGATGCGTAGAGACGCAAAGACATGAAATTACACACGGATCTAAAAGTGTCGGATCCAAAGATCAGTTGATCACTAGCATTTGTGTACATACAACACCGGAAATCCATAGGTGTTGAATACACAAATATTTTAAACTATATTATTATCTCTAGTGCAAGTGGGGGCCTGTTGGAGATATGCCCAAGAGGCAATAATAAAGAGGTTATTCTCATATCCTCATGCTTATGATAAATGTTTACATACCATGCTATAATTGTATTAACCATAAACATTAATACGTGTGTGATTTGTAAACATGTAAGAGTCCTTAGTAAAGCCTCTTGTTAAACTAGCTTGTTGGTTAATATATAATCATGGTTTCCTAATCATGAACATTGAGATGTTATTAACAACAAGGTCATATCATTATAAGAATTATGTGATGGACATACTCCTATAGTTAAGCATAGCACAAAGATCAAGTCATTTAATATAGTTCAGTTGCTATAAGATTTTAGATACATAGTAACACTACTAGGAAAACGATTATAGGAAGATGTTAATTCTGTGACACATATAGAAAAAATGCTCCACTAAAATTAATTCTGTGGCGCATATATCAAATGCTCCACATAATTCTTGCAATTCTGTGGCGCATATAGATATGCGCCACAGAAAGTGAGAATTCTGTGGCGCATATAGCCATATGCGCCATAGAATTCCTGTGGGCCCCATGTGGGCCCGACCAAGCACATGGGCAGGCCAGAATTCTGTGGCGTATATGGCTATATGCGCCACAGAATGTCAAAATTCTGTGGCGCATATAACATATACGTCACAAAATTCTATGTGGCGCATATATCTATATGTGCCACAGGATTTTGACATCCTATGGCGCATATAGCCATATACGCCACAAAATGTACCAAATAGATCTAAAAAAGGCTGTTGTCCATCTTTCCCATTGTTGATAGCTAGACTTTGGTTCAAAGCCCCCGTTGATGTCCATCTTCCCCAACGAGATCTCCTTCCGCGACATCTTGGTCGCCGGCGTTGACGCGCCTGGTCGTGTGCGTGGAAGAGTAGCTCCATCCTCCTCCTGCTCCTGATCTGAAGCTACTACATAGTGCGCGCGTCTCCTGCTCTGCGCGACTGCTTGCTCGATCCTTCCTTGCATGCGCCCGAGCGAGCGAGCGGAGGCCGGCGATGGGGGCCGCCGATAAGTGGCTGCTGCCGCTCATCTCCATCTCCTTCGTCTCACTCATGCTCTTCCTCTCCGCGCTCTCGGGCTTCTCCGCCTCCTCCGCGCTCTTCGCGCGCCTCCCGCCGCCCTCCTACGTGCGCCGCGGGGCTGCCGCGCCGCCCTTATTCGCCTACCTCCTCTCGGGCGGCCGAGGCGACGGCAGGAGGCTCCTGCGCCTGCTCCTCGTCGTCTACCACCCCAGGAACCAGTACCTGCTCCACCTCTCCGACGACGCCAAGGACTGCGAGCGCGCGGACCTCGCTGCCGCCATCGTGCGCGCCGCCCTGCCTGCGGCCGCGTTCAGGAACATCGACGTCGTCGGCCACCCCGAAATTGTTTCCTTTCTTCAATTGTCAAGTTGCAGACGCACATTTTCGGCGGTTTGGTTGAGCTGTTGATATAGCCCTCGAGAATTAAAATTTGAGCTATTTTGATGTTTGTTTGCTAAGTGCGGTTTAATGTATGCTGCCACATTGTGCAATTAGATATGCATAGCTGTGTATTCTCTCCTAGTCACCTGCTCCACTGTCATGGTATCGCCGATGAGTACGCCATGGAGGGGTCCTCACAGTGCGTGTTTAGAGACGTGGGGGAAGGCGGACGGTTGACGAGTATGAGGTAACACAGCTTACCCAGGTTCAGATCCCACAACGGTGGCGGAATCCTACTCCTACTATAAATCACTATAATGGCAATACGCCGAGTTACAGAGATAGGTTCGCTATGCGAGGTTGTATGAATCGATCTGACTTGTGCCCTAAAGGCTCCCATAGGCCTGACTTATATATTCGTCAGGTCCTAGGGTTACAGGGAAAAGTCCTAGCCGGACAGGCTATAGAGTCCTACACTGTCTATTACTAGTCTAGCGTGTCTTGTACTCCAAGGCTCCGGGTACGCTGGTGACTCCACCGTAGCCTTCTTTTATCCGGCATGGGTCTCCCATATGGATCCATCTAACTGGGCCGCCCAGTAGGACATGGGCCGTGCTACCAACTGTGGGCCACCCGGGTTATCCGGATAGAGGACATGCTATGATGATACCCATATAGCATATCCCCAACAGTAGCTCCCGAAGAACTCCGAGATCTTGCGCCGTCTTGCCTCTTCATGTTGAATGCTCCGTCTAGATGGATGTCCGCAAATCGTCAAGCAATATCTTGTAGTCCTCCCAAAGAACCCTGCAAGGTTTTCATCGTCTTCAATTTGTAAGTCGGAGAAATGCTAAATCTTCCATCGTATTCTTCCGTAGCCAGACTGGATCCGTCCATGCCGGAATCTTTCAATGTGATGGTTCATCTTCCTATGATAGATAGGGTGACGCAGACATAGGTCAGCGACACCTCGTAACTCACACATGCAGAGAACGCAATCATGTTCGATTTTCCCACACGAGCGATACGAACCGTTGGCGGCGACAGTTGGTACGTGGCGAAATTTCCGCGCGCGCCCCCGCACACGTCGTCTACGTGACAAACATTCGATCAAGCTGCACGAATCTTAATGTCGGAGACCATAAATAGTAACTGCGGTGGAAAATTTACTTTTTCACCTCATTCTCCCCTGCATCGTCTTCTTCCTTCAGCGAGCGCCTCCTCGAGTTTTCCGCGCAACGTGCGAAAAACCCTAGCTTTCCAATCTTCCCCATCCACCATCGAACACACCAATGTCCAGTAGCAGCTCCTCTCCTTTGATGGCGGTGTCGGGCAAAGCCGCGGCAAAGCCGACGAGCTCCGTCGTCGTGCCCCCTAAGGGCCTGGTCATCCCCAAGTCCGCGATGGTCGAAACCACTGGCGGCGACCATAATCCAGCGGCACTGGAGCTGCTGGAGGAGGAGAGCAACTCCCACAAAGGCGACTGGCACGATTCGGACTTCATGGACCGCAACATCAAGGAGTTGATCATTCAAGGTTACCTCCCCGCGACGGAGGGGCTCGCTTGGTGGGCGGTGCCGGCCGGCGAGGTCACACCTTCTCCCCAAGCCGGAGAAAAGGTGTACCTCAAAGCACAGTTGGTATGTGGCGTCTCCCTGCATATCTCTAACTTCTTCCTCGCTGTCCTCAATCATTACCGAGTACAGCCCCAAAACTTCTCTCCCAATAGTATCCTAGCGCTTAGCAATTACGCGGCGCTTTGCGAGGGTTACTTAGGGATTAGGCCTAGGCTAGATCTCTTTTTCTATTTCTTCATCATCAAGCGCGAAGCCGGGGCCAACAAGGATGAACTTAGAAATTGTGGCACCATTAGCTTCAAGATCCGACCTGGCCGGCGGTTCCCCAACATCGTCGGCCACGAGTCCTGCAAGAACTGGCAGCGTACTTACTTCTACGGCCCAGATATCCCTCTAGCTAACCGAGAAGTAACGTACCCAGACTTCGTTGATGGAGCCGCCGCCGAAGCCCCGACATGGAGATCTCAGGCCTCCCTTCCCTCCGACATCGACGCTTCCTGCTCTATAAGGCGGATAGAGTGGTTCGTAGATACGGGTTTGACCGGATTGGACCTAGCCATGTGCTGGTTCATCAAGCGGATCTAGCCTCTGCAGCACCGCTCGAAGCTGATGCACGATTATTCCAATGATAGAAGGGATGCCTCCGCATCTCCGTGGATAACTTCTCGAGCGACTCCGTCAAGCTTCACCTTAAGGACATCGTCAAGGTAAAGGACATGAGATGTGGCTTCACCATCACCTACGACATGTTCGTAGAGAGCAAGTGCCCAAAGGTAACTGCTTATTTTCCGTGTATGACATATACTCTAGTTCTTCCATCTAGCCATTGCCATCTCATCTAACTCGGTGGTTCTTCATTTAACAGCTTAGCGATATAGATGAGGACAACATGGCTCCTCAAATCTATGATCCAAAGATGAAGTAAGTCACCGTCGTGTTCGACGATGATGCTCCGTTGGTGCAAAAGCGGAAGAGCTCCACCTTTGACGCTGCCGACGGAGGAAAGAAGAAGAAGACGGAGGGTGGAGCCTCCAAGAAGACTACCGCCTCCCTGGAGGTGGAGAAAAGAAAGGTTACAGGGATCCCTTTTGCCAAATCACCCCCACTTGTGTAAGCTTCTTTCTCTCCGACATTGTCGTTTTGTCTGTCTTATTCCCGTACTTATGCATTTTGCACGTTTCAGGAAGAAAGCCACGACCAGCTTGAAGAAGACCTCCAAAACTTCGGGGGCTTCTAGAACCATCAAGGATATCCTGCATCATGACGCATCTCTCGCCATCGCCCCTGTCACTCCCATCGTCAAGCCTTCATCCGCTCTGACAAGCTCTCAAGCCAAGGAAGCAGTTGGCCCTTCCGCCATGGAAGTGGACTCAGGTGCCTCTACCGAGCTTGCTGTTGTCGGTGAACAGGCGACGCAGGAGAGTGTCGCACACCAAATGGCTGAAGCTCCGGCTAAGGATGCCATCAGTAGCGGTAAGGCGATGGTGGAAGGTGGTACTTCTGCCGCAGGCGGCGTCCTCGGCCCCCAGAAAGCCATAGAGTTCCCAAAGATAGTCTACCCGACACTTACGCCGGGTAGCACTTCTCTGGTTCCTCGTGCGACGCCGAAATCTCCGATGTGCGGTCTTGAGAAGCTTCTCTGGCAAGCAGAGATCCTGCAAGGGAGCAGTGTTTCCTTCGGCAAGCTGCTGGCTGAGAGTGCTACCAACCTCAAGATCATCGCACTTGTAAGTTTTATTTTCCTTTTGCATTTAATATGAGTATCCCACTGTAGCCCCCGAGGATTTAGACAGAAAACCATAGGTCTTTGCGTCTGAATGCTCTAAGAGTGACCAAGCTAGAAAACTTCTCACTGTAGCCCCCAAGCATGTAGTTTGAATGAATTATTCCGACTAGATGCTTTAACAGTAGCATACACAGTTTTTATAGATTTCAATATTGTAGCCCCCAAGCTTCTAGTTGTAACTGAATTAGTTCCGACTAGATGCTTAAAGAGAAACTAAGCATACATCTGAGTTAAAACTTTATACCTTAGCCCCCAAGCTTCTAATCGAAAACTGAATTAGTTCCGACTAGATGCTTAAAAAATACTAAGCATATTGCTAAGTTAATAACTCTTGATGTAGCCCCCGAGTGTCTAGGTGGAAATTTTCTTTTTTCCACAGAATGAGAATGATCGGAGGGGCATGGCCAACGACAAGTACCAGAAGATACGCGCGGACTTCAAAGATGAAAAGGGTAAAACTGCCTTCCTGAAGGATCAGATCACCAAGGGCAAGCGTCTGTTTTCTTTTTCGCATTCCGACTTGGTTTTGTGCCCACTTTCTCCGAGTACTCACTGTGTACTGTTATTTCTCCGAATTGCAGAAACCATTGCCAAGGCTAATGATATTGTCGAGCAGTCCAAGCATATTCAGCAGCTGGATAGCGAGAACAAGATCCTTAAGCAGGAGAGGAAGGACATGCTGAAAATGCATGAGGAATCAATGAAAGCCTTGCAGGATTCCGCCATCGAGGAGATGAACCGCTTGAAGGAGGAAATTGCTATCTTGAAAGAGCAGAAAAGAGCTGCTGATGAGCAAAATCACCACCATCATGAAGCGTACAAGATCCTCCAACAAGAATGGGACTCCATGGCGGATACCCTCTAGCAAGCTGAAGCCAGCATCTTTAGTAAGTTTTCTCCGTCTTGGATTTCTGTAGTCTGAATACTCTGAATTTTTGAACTCGTGTGCTCTTTTGTCGGGAATTCACAGCTCATATGGGTTTAACCTGGTCGCCTCCTCCGGCAAAAGAATGCATGGTCCTTGCCGGCAACTTCATCAACACCGCCATCGCGCGGACCAAAGAGATTGCCAAGCCCCTCCAGATCAACATCAAGGCATCGGACTCAATGACGAAGTTCTCGGAGATCCTGCGCCTAACCCCCGAGCGTATCACAAGATGGAAAGCTTCATGTGCACGGGCTGGTACAAGGATGGCGTTGTCCATGGTCAATGCACACTACGAGGATGCCGACATCGACACGGTAACATCTGGTATCCCCGACATAGATGACGAAGGCAAAAAGATAGACCATGAATCTATTTTGTCATCACTCGCGGGTTATCACACCAGAGTCACCGAGTTGGTCGACGTCAACGTCTTCGTGCCGATGAACACCATCGATGGCTGCGACCAAAGCACCTTCGAGTCCCTCAACACTGCCGACTTCGAGGGTGACTCTCCTGCTGCTGGTGATGTTGCTTTGAAGTCACCTGCGCCATATGAATAAAAACAATTTGTAATATTTTTTTCCTCTTCAATGTGTATGCCAAAAAAAACTATTTGTTAACTTAAGGCGGAAAACAATGGTGTATGTCCTGCTACTGAAGAATTATTTTCAGCATGTATATATTTTTTAAGCAAGTGTTGGCTTATCCATTACTTTGGTTTTTATGCTTGACTTTTCGTGAGTCGGAAGACTCATAGTCGGAACCATGTGCTCAGGTGATGATGCCCAATGGCACCGTCAATAACTTAATCATAAAATCGCCGACAATAAGTGCCAAAAGTCACTACTCCAGAATCCACATAGAAACAACAAAGAATGTGTAGACCATAAAACTTAAGCTAATGCCCGTAGGCGAAATTTTCACAAGTGCAATCGCAAAGCTTGTGCATAAAAGTTTTATATAATCCAAAAATGAACACTAAAGGAGGTAAAAGACTCAGCAATATGAGTGAACCAGCGAGCTTTATTTCATTGATCATATAAGAGGTACACAATAGATAAAAAATGCTAAGTGTAGAAAGGACGTAGCTGTGCTATGTTCCATGGCCGATTAAACTCCGGGTAGTCATCATTCGGGTCACATCGCTTACGCTTATGATCCTCGTTGGGTCTATCCTTCAGTTCACGATTGTCAACAAGGTAGTAAGACCCATTGAGTAGCGCCTTGCTTATGATGAGCGGTCCTTCCCATGGCGGAGATAATTTGTGTGACTTCTTCTGATTAAGTCGGAGCACCAAATCCCCCTCTTTAAACGAGCGATGCCAAACACGGCGACTATGGTAGCTGCGTAGCTTCTGCTGGTAGATGGCGGATCTTTGGCATGCCAAAACGCGCTCCTCCTCGAGAAGGTCCACATCTAGGTCTCTGGATTCTTCACCATCATCTTTGTCGTAGGCGGCAACCCTTGGTGCATTGTGAAGTATGTCGGAAGGTAGGATGGCTTCTGCTCCATACACCATGAAATAAGGGGTGTAGCTGGTGGATCTGTTGGGTGTAGTTCGTAAACTCCACAGCACAGATGGCAATTCTTCCGCCCAGGCTCCAGCTGCTGTATGTAGTGGTGCCTCAAGACGTGGCTTTATTCCCTGCAGAATTAATCCATTGGCTCGCTCAACCTGACCATTGGATTGTGGGTGTGCCATAGATGCAAGGTCAAGTCGGATGCCCTTCTCACAACAATAAGCTTCCACTTATCCGAGTGATAAGTTGCTGCCGTTGTCGGTGATAATGCTATGTGGGAGACCAAATATCACCACTAGATCCCGGACAAACCTGAGGGCAGTTGCCCCATCAAGGTTTCTAATGGGTTTAGCTTCTATCCATTTAGTGAATTTATCAACTGCTACTAGGAGATGCGTAAACCCACATGGTGTCGTCTGTAACGGCCCCACCATGTCTAGCCCCCAGACTACAAACGGCCAAGTTATTGGTATTGTTCGCAATTCTTCAGCAGGAACATGTGGTTGTCAGGCATAATAATGGAATCCCATGCATGTCTCAACCAGCTTGTCGGCGTCCGCCTTCGTGGTTAGCCAGTAGAATCCTTGCCGGAAGGCTTTCGCGACCAACGATCGAGGAGCGGCGTGATGCCCGCAATCTCTGAGATGGATTTCGCGTAGGATTTCAATGCCTTCTAGCTGGGAAACACATCTAAGGTATACTCCAGTAGTGCTCCTTTTGTAGAGCCATCCATTGATTATGGTATAACCCTTTGCTTGTCATACTATTTGCCGTGTTTTGACCTTGTCGTCGGGCAAAGTTATGTGTTCGAGATATTCCATGAACGGTTTTGTACAAGCTGGAGGGATCTTTGCCACCATGTGGACGAAAGAGTCAACTCTATTCGGGTTGTGTATGTCTGCTCCCTTCATAGAGGGTGTCCGTAGATGGTCTAGGAAAACTCTTGGTCGAATTCGCTTGCGCCCTGATCCAAGTTTAGACAGTAGATCAGCTGCCTCGTTTTGCTCCCTAGGTACATACTTGATCTCGTAGCCCAAGAAGCATTTGGCTATATTGTCCACTTCGTCTCGATATGCCACCATTATAGGGTTCCGCGCATTACAGGTGCCAGCCACCTGCTGGGCAACCAAGTCGGAATCTCCACAACACTATGCGCTTGATGCTAATATCTTTGGCTACGCGTAATCCGTGAATGAGTGCTTCATACTCTGCCATGTTGTTCGTAGCCTCGAAGTGGATCCGCAGAACGTAGTGTAGCTTGTCGCCAGTTGGTGACTGTAGCAGTACACCAGCCCCCGAGCCGTTGAGCAACTTTTATCCGTCAAAGTGCATCACCAAGTACTCTGGTTCCGGCAACGGAGTAACATCTGGCATCTCCGTCCAATCTGCAATAAAATCCGCCAAGGCTTATGACTTCATAGCATCGCGTCTCTTGTAGGTGATCTCGAAGGCGGCAAGTTCAATGCCCCACTTCGCGACCCTTCCCGTAGCGTCATTGTTGTTGATAATGTCGGACAGTGGAGTCTTGCTTACTATTGTGATTGGGTGTTCCTGAAAGTAATGCCTCAGCTTCCGAGAAGCAAGGAATACTCCATAAGATATCCTCTGGTAGTGCGGGTAACGCTGCTTGGACTCCGTCAAGACCTCTCTTACATAGTAAACTGGTCGTTGAACTCCGTTCTCATAGCCTGGTTCCTTCCGCTCTACCACGAGGATGATGCTGATTACCCGGTTGGTTGCCGCCATGTATAGTAACATGGGTTCCCCAGGCTCGGGTCCTTCAAGGATGGGCGCTGAGGAAAGAATCTCCGAGAGCTACTTCAATGCTGCATCTGCCTCGTCCGTCCACGTGAATTTGTCCGCCTTCTTCAGCAACTTGTACAGCGGCAGAGCCTTCTCTCCAAGTCAGCTGACGAACTGACTAACTGCTGCAACACAACCTGTTAGTCGTTGAATGTCCTTTAGGCATGTCAGACGGTTTATGTTTAAGATGGCCTTGATTTTCTCTGGGTTGACCTCGATTCCACGCTGGGAAACAATGAAGCCCAACAATTTGCCGGCTGGGACCGCGAAGACGCACTTCTTAGGGTAAAGCATCATGTTGTATTTCCGAAGATTATCAAAGGTTTCTTTTAAGTCGGAGATTAAGTCATTTGACTTTTTAGACATCACCGCTATATCGTCCACGTAGGCGTGAACGTTCCAACCAATTTGATCGTGTAAGCAATGTTGCATTGTCCGCTGGTACGTAGAACCTGCGTTTTTCAGCCCAAAGGGCATCATAACATAGCAAAACGTGCCATAAGGAGTAGTGAACGAAGTGGCCAATTGGTCCGACTTCCTCGTCTTGATCTGGTGGTATCATGAGTATGCATCGAGAAACCACAAAAGTTCCGAGCCAGCCGTCGAGTCAATGACTTGGTCAATGCGAGGCAAAGAGAACAGATCTTTGGGACATGCTTTGTTCAAGCCAGTGTAATCAACGCACATTCTTAATTCATTGGTTCCCTTTTTTATGACAAGTACAGGACTGGCCACCCATTGGGTGTGAAGGACTTCTCGGATAAAACTAGCCTTAAGTAACCTAGCTATCTCTTTGCCAATGGCGCTCCTTTTCTCATCTCCAAAGCGTCGTAGAGGTTGCTTTACTGGTTTGCATTTTTGATCAATGTTTAAGCTGTGCTCAGCAAGTTCCCTAGGTATACCTTTCATGTCGGCAGGTTGCCAGGCGAAGATGTCCCTATTCTCATGGAGGAACTCGACGAGCGCGCTTTCCTATTGGGGATCCAGGTTCATCCCAATGGCGGTGGTCTTGGAGGCATCGCCTACCACAAGTTCCACCGGCTTGGTCTCGATGGCGGCCTTGAATGCTGGAGCGGAGTCGTAGATCTGTTTCTTCGACGCGGGCATCTCTGAGTCATCGACCTTGCTCTGGATCTCCTTGAATTCTTCGTTGTAGAGGATAGCTTCCACGAAGGCTGCTTCATTAATCTCGCAGTCCCTAGCTTTGGTAAAGCTTCCGGATACGGTGATCACACCATTTGGTCTGGGTATCTTGATTTTGTTGTAGACGAAGCATGGCTTGGCCATAAAGGTTTGGAATATGTCGCGGACGAATATGACGTGGTACATGCTCTTGAAGGGGACCACTTCAAAGGTCATGCGCTCTTGGCGGTAATTATTAACATCGCCAAAGGCAACATGAAGTGTGATGCACCCAAGGGACCGAGCCTCCTGACTAGGAACTACGCCATGGAAGATGGTGTTGGTCCGTCTTAGGTTTGCCTCAAGTTCATCTTCTGCAGAGTATCCAGGTACATGATGTTGATGCTGCTTCCACTATCCACCATACACTTGGTGAACTCATTGCCGTCAATCAGGGGGTTGATGACCATGGCGTATTGGTTCTCCGTAGGGATGAGGTCTGGGTGATCCTTCCTGTCCCAAGTAATTGGAACCTCCGACCAGCGTAGGTACTGGGGGACTACGGGTAGAGTAGCCATCAGGATCCTCATTGAGGTCTTCTGTTGTCGGGCGGAGGGGGTTCCAAGGAAAGTGTGGTAAACTGGCGCCTTCTTCACGAAGGGGTTCTTGCTTTTGTCATAGCTCTTGGCGGCGTGCTTGGGGTCAACATCTTTATCCATGTCACTTGAATCCTTGGACTCCTCCTCCTTCTTATTCCCCTTGCCCTTGCCTCGCGGTCTATTCTTCCGACTTTGCTTGTAGCTGGACTCAGGGTCCTCCTTGAGGTCGTTGATAAACTTGCAGTGTCGATTGGTGTGAGTGGCTTTGCCATTGACATCGAGGTGTACGAGGCACGGCATATCGCGGTACTCCTTGTAGGTTTGGGGAACACGGAGCGCTGCCGAGGTGGTTTCACTTCCTCGCTGCTTCCCACGACCAGCTCCCCGTCCTCGGCCGCGTTGTTCGCCATCACCTCGTCCTGCAAAGGTCATAACGACCATGTCAGGAGTTTGCTTTTCTTCTAGAGCGGTTTTCCGCTTTGTGCTGCTATTCCTCCGATCTTGACTTGGAACGGCCTGTGCCAACAAGGAGCCGCGAGCATCGGCGGCGGCAGCTGTGAACTTACTAGCTAATTGAATCATCTGGTTCAAGTCAAGTTGGTGATTGTCCTACAAGCGCTTCAGCTTATGTCGGAGTAACGTGCCCCTTTCCAACCCATCGATGAAGGCGTCCATGGCGGTCTGAGCGTGCACTCCTGCGCAGGAATTTTTCATATCCAGCCAACGGGAGAGGTAGGAGAGAGATGTCTCGTCTTTCTCTTTCACGCACCGCTGTAGATCGCCGACAATGCAGGGACGCTTATACGTACCCTCGAAGTTCTTGGTGAATGCTTCTTGCATGTCCAACCAATTGCAAATGGATTTCTCCGGCAAGTCATCGATCCATTGACGGGCTGTGCCCGCCAACATCAATGGGAGGTACTTGACGACAACATTGGGGTTACCCCCGGCAATCTCTACCGCGTTGTCGTAGTCCTGCAACCATGTAGCTAGCTTAGCGGTGCCGTCATAGGGTTTGAAGGTCTTGTCAATCCGGAAACCTTTGGGGTAAGTTGCGGACCGTATCGCGGGTCCAAAGCACCGTGGTCCCAGGTATGGTCCTTCCCGGGCCTCGTGGATCTTATCAATCCGTGAACGTGCGTCGTATGGCTCCGGGTCTCTCTTCTTCTTGTCAAAAGGGGATGGGCTGAGTGAACGACGCGGGCCCCCTCCGCCATGGTGACTGCTAGGAGGAGACGGAGGTGGAGGTGGCGGTGGGTTAGCCCTCTTGCTATTACCCTCCTGCGATGCCTCACACCTATCGCGATTGCTTGTCGGACGCGGAGGGTCATGGCGCGACCTGCTCTTGTGTCCCTGATTGCGTTCGCCGTCATGACGGGTCTTCTCCATGTTGTCGCGGATGACAATGCCGCTCTACCTTGGCGGGGGCATATCCGTACGACGGTGAGCCTTGGGGTCTTCGCGATATCGGGGGGAGCGGGGCGGTGGCGATGGGCGACGAGGTTGGGCCTTTTCACCATGGTTGGAGGATATGGGGATAGCATCCTTCCTGTTGCGCGCATCCCTCCGTCTTCGTTCTAATGATCCCGTCTAGGACCCGACATCAAGAGGAGATCTGTCCCTTGGCGGCTTGTGCTGGCTAGACCGGAAAAACGCTAGGTCAGACTCAAGCCTCTGAGAGGTGTCCTTTTCCTGCTATTTCACCGCCTTGGCCACTAGGTCATAGACCTGTTCCATCGCCTCAGGCGATCGATCCTGCTCCAGAAGGGTCTTGGCAACGGCGAGGTTGAGGAGAGGGGTGGGCATCACATTCCTGCCTTCACTGTCAATGTATGGCTTGGCCTGTGCCGGCTTCGGGGGAGCCCATCCTAGTTTTCGTCATACACCAGGATCGTTGATGACGCGAGCCGGAGCTTTCTTGGCCTTCTGCTGCTGCAGTAGAGTTTTGTACTCGGCCTCCATTGCTCTAGCTTTCTCTATGGATTTCTGCGCATTGACCAGATCTCAATCTAGTTTGGCGCCCTGCTCCGCGATGGCCTGTGCCTCCTCCAGTAGCTTCTAGCGCTTCTCGTCAAGCTGGGTCACGTTCCCGATATGAGCTATGGTCAATGGCTCAATAAGAAGGTTGTCGTACATCACTCTATTAGCTGGAGTGACTTGGGCAGCAGCGGACGTAGATGCCGGAGGGGGCAAGTTTGCGGAGTTGTTGTTGCTTGGACTGGTGCCAAGTTCCGGCAGCTGTTGCACTGGGTTAGGCGGAGGGGTCATGACCTTTGCGCGATCATCGTCAGCAGCAATAAGTGGTCCCTTCCCCTTGTCCAGCGCTGTAGGCAGAGCTCGTCCGGGTTGATCTTCATGCATCGTCGTCCCAATGATGACGAACACCTCTCGAGACGCGAAGGCATTGTTGGCCTGCTTGTCGCATGTGTACTCCTCTTCCATCTCCTGCATGGTGGAGTCTAGTTCTTCTGGACTGAAATCTATCTCCTCTGAATTTGCACTGAAGTCGGTGTATAGCGCGTCAATCACATAGTCGGAGGGTGCCAGGACTTCCTCCATGACGGGGGGTGGAGGTGCAACAGCAGCGACGATGACTGGAGGTGGTGGTGCTGCTGCGGCGATGGCGGCCGGAGGTGGTGGAGGCGGTTGCTGAGGCGGCGGCGCTCCGCCAATGAGCGCAAGATCCGCCTGAGCTGCCCCATGGGCCTCCACGTAGCTGTTGACGGTGTTCACCATACTTTCAAAAGTGAGATGCCCCGACGCCTGCTTCCGTCTTAGAGAATGTCGGAGAAGCATGCCATGGTCCAGTCCTTCTACAAAGTGATACATAGCATCATCATTGGGGTAGTGGGACAGATCGGCTCGTATACGGAGCCACCTGGCAAGGTAATCGCGGGAGTTTTCGCCCTCTCTCTGAACGCAACGTGCCAGATCGAAGATGGTAACCACGCCGACGAACTTGGATCTCTGCTGTCCAGACGCACGGGCAAAGCCGGCGGATTTGCAGTGATCTTCCACCTTTATATCCTGCACAGGGGCGGTTTGGGTGGGCCTTGAAATTTTCTGATCTTTGCCTACAAACTCTGAAGAGATATCCGACATTGATCCTTCCATGAACGTATCCTTCCCGTAGGCGGTCCGTGCGGGTCTTGATGCTCCTCCGACTCCTAGGGAACTAGTGCCCGAGTCGGTTTCACCAATGAAGAGGTGGATGTCTTTGATAGGAACGATCGAACACCGCGTAGGGTTCGTCTTTGCCGGGATCCAGAACTCGTCGGGTGGGACGATCGGAACGTTGCCGGAGAAGAGAACGCGACCGATGGCTACGGTTTCGCTGATTCCCTCGAAGATCTTGGTCCTCTCCCGCTGGAGAGCCTAAAGAGCCTCTTGCCCCACGGTGGGCGCCAACTATCATGGTATTGCCGACGAGTATGCCATGGAGGGGTCCTCACAGTGCGTGTTTAGAGACATGGGGGAAGGCGGACGGTTGACGGGTACGAGGTAACACAGCTTACCCTGGTTCATATCCCACAACGGTGGCGGAATCCTACTCCTGCTATAAATCACTATAATGGCAATATGCCGAGTTACAGAGGTAGGTTCGCTGTGCGAGGTTGTATGAATCGATCTAACTTTTGCCCTAAAGGCTCCCATAGGCCCGACTTATATAGTCGTCAGGTCCTAGGGTTACAGGGAAAAGTCCTAGCCGGACAGGCTACAGAGTCCTACGCTGTCTATTACTAGTCTAGTGTGTCTTGTACTCCAAGGCTCTGAGTACGCTGGTGACTCCACCGTAGCCTTCCTTTATCCGGCATGGTCCTCCCTTCTGGATCCATCTAACTGGGCCGCCCAGCAGGACATGGGCCATGCTACCAACTGTGGGCCACCCGGGTTATCCGGATAGAGGACATGCTATGATGATACCCATATAGCATATCCCCAACATCCACTTCCCCTAATGAAACTTATAGCACAATCTTTTTCTTGCCATATTATCGATCTCTCTTTAGTTTTCCAAATGCGTGTCATCAAATTACACTTTAGTTACAGTACTATATTGTTGATTGAATTAATTCTGTTACCTGTTGCCAATTTTATTCTTATTATCTCTCCACTTGACATTCTGCTACATTGAAGCCTATATACAACACACTCTATTTAGTTTGTTACCATTTTGTTGATTTAATTACCTATGTGACATGTTACCAAAATCTGTTATGTCCGTTATCTTCACTTGACATTCTTATACATTTGGTTTGAAGAATTTCCCGCTACATGCCTGCCGAAGCTTTTATCAGGAGATAACACCGCTTCCTACCTTTTCTGTGCTAGATTTATCTTTACTAACACAAAAGCATGTATTTGGATCACTGGTATCCCATCTTCTTGGAATCTGTTCAACTATACGAAGCCTTCAGGTGGACATTAAGGAAAATATGGTAAATTAATTCTTCACCTGTAATGCTTGAGAGTTGAGATAGCTCTATAAAATTTATTGGGTTTATTAGAGGTGAAAAATTCATCAAATGCTACTTTCCTTTCAGGGCAAAGGAACATGCTCACCAAATTGTCCTTGTGATCAACCCCAAAACTGCAGAAATGAAATTATATCAATGAAAGCTCTTGAAGAAATAAAAATTACAGGTTTTGGTTGAACCGATCATGAATTTGATTTCTTGAAACTTCTCTTCAGATGTGCTCCTTTGATGAAAAGCATGACCGTGGTATTGGCCCCTGAGTTTTCACCAACTTTCGGAGATTGTATAAAATTCTTTAGTATCGTTTGGGCAAATCCTGATGTCAAATGTGCGGTTGTAAGTTATGTGAGTGAAATGAACACTTGTGAAATGTACTTGTACACTTATTCGGTTCTAAGTGATGTGATTGATGAACACTTGCGAACATTCGTGCTTGTTGATGTATTATATGTGAAATGGAACATTTCTACTGCTGTGTGCAGCTTTTCTATGTATTTCTGTCAATTTTTGTGTATTTTCTGTAATATACATGTTATATACCTGTATTTGTACCAGATTCTGAAAATTTGGAAATTCTGAAAAAAGGGATTCTATGGCGCATATAGCCATATGCGCCATAGAATCTGAGATAGAATTCTGTGGCGCATATGGCCATATGCGCCACAGAATTTTAGTGGCGAGAATTTACTGGCGACCACAGAATTCTGTCTCAGATTCTTCTGGATGGATGGATGCTTTGATGACATCCTTCGACCATGAGATCATGCTAATCACCATCACCGTATGGATGCTTTGATGACATCAAACACCACACCGTAACTGGATGGCTATAAAGGTGGCATTGAGTGTTCGGAAAGTATGTGTTGAGGCACATGGATCAAGAGTGGGATTTGTCCATCCATATGACGGATAGATATACTCTGGATCCTCTCGGTGGAATGTCATCCAATTATCTTGCAAGCATGTGACTGGCTCACAAGGGATCACATATCACGGGAACGAGAAAATAATACTTATCAGTAACGAGGTTGAACTAGGTATGGAGAGATACCGACAATCAGACCTCAGATAAGTAAAATATCGTGAGACAAAGGGAAATTGGTATCGTATGTAAATGGTTCATTCAATCGCAAAGTAATCGTTGAAATATGTGGGACCATATGAATTTCCAGATTCCTCTATTGGTTATTGCTGTGACCCAGCATACCACTGCATGATGTAGTACACTACAGTCGTTGACATAACACCAATGAAACACCGTTCACTAGTATTATATCCCTCAGAGTGGTACAACAGAAACACAGCAGGTCCAAGACATGACTATAGGTTACAACTCAACTCTTTACACAAGATCTAGAGAACACTGTAGGTTAAAGAGAGAGAAATAAAATTCTTAGAAAGAAGAACCAAAAATAAACAACTCAAAAACTATCATACTAATAAGACTAGTATCTGAACCATTGGTTTGGCATTGCTTCTATTGCAATACACTACATAAATAGGTTCTATGGCTAGATATTATGTTCCTATCTAATCAGTAACTTCGTCTTCACGTAAGTTGATGTATATGTTGACTTTCTTGACTTCATTGAAGAGCTTTAGCTTTTGATGATGATTCCTGGAGCATAACTTGATGTAGACGTCGGCTTGATGGCCTCAGAATCTAGCAAGGGTTAGGAAGATACGTTGAGTACGAGCGTACTCAGAAAGTTCACTATAAAAGGAGTGTTTGATGCACTACATCTACAGCCACAGACCATAGGTCATAGGCAATGCAGGTTTTTTGTAAACATTTCTTAAAAGGTTGCTTTTATTCTGAAAAACTATGTCCGTCAGCCTTCACGGGTTTACCAGAACTTTCATGGAGTTCCTTTCCCACCGCGTTCGCAACTCTTTCCCGGAAAAGGGAGTAACACGTTACATTTCTTACACTCTTCAGAGGTGCATTAATTTACCCATGAGAGATCTTACCTTTGTTGCACATTCGGGCCGCGAACCTGTTCATACTTCCTTGGTATGAGACCCAGACTAAGATCCAAGCCAATCACTACCCTCTCCGCGACCTCATATGTCTGTGCGATCCTTCGGGGCCGGCTCACCTCCGTTAATCCCCTTTTCGGGAAGGCTAAAACCATGATGAGTTCCCGAAGACTCTATGACCTGGTGTTTCCCTGGCAAGTGCCATATTAAATGGTCCATCCACTAAACACCATCCATAGATAATCTAGACACCAAAAGTGTGAGGCGTAAGGGTGCCACCCATATGTTGGATCCGCACAAGGAATCACAACGTCATGTTAAGGTCGTCTTGCCTCCATACGAGAGGAAAAGGATACATCTGACTTCTCCATCCCATTCCAAATCTCATGGTTAACGCGTGATATACGACGCAAGAATCACTGGCGACATTGGTTGTTAGGTCCTAGATAATATGTTCCTTTACCACTGGAACTTTCATAGTAGGTTATTACCTCATGGTAAATAACCTATAATCATTTATTATGAAAATAGTGTTTTTCGACCTTTTTCAAATGCAGGTGATGACAACACTGGATTTGCAAAATACTTTACAGAAAATAATCAGAGGACATGAGCAAGTGTGAACTTTCCTTTTGTGATTGCAAGATTATGCACTCACGGTCTTCAAGACAATATAAGATCCAATATCTGAAATCAGCATCATTTGTTCGGTAAGGACTAATGTTTAAAGAATCAAGATGCTATTATGCATAAGTAATGTGATGCAATTTCGTAAACTCGAATCCCGGGGATAGCGTTGATCTAGGGTTTGGAAACTGAAAAGGGTTTCCTTGGAATGTGTTGCCCGTTTAGATTAAGTTTCACACATGTGCTTCTTATTAAGGCTTGTGAGTGTGTGTGAAACAACATGTAAGTATAATAAAGTACACACAATAATGGAATACTCTAGTGGGTAATGTATCTGTAGACTATGTATATAAGGTTTGTTCATCATTTAGAGCTTTCATAAAAATGCTTATGTCTTTCTTTATAATGTTCCTTAAAAGAATAACTTTTGAAGAAAATCTTAGCTAAGGAAAAGTATTTAAATTTTAAGTTAACCTTATTGGGGTTCTTTCAAGTTATAGTTTTTAAGTAAGAAAGGATTTCTTTATTTGAATAATGATATTAGTAGTATTTGAGACTTATCTATCTTGGTTTGAACTTGGTTAGTTTGGTATTAAGATGCTTTATAACTTAATTATAATAGACCAAAGTTAACTATAAAACACATAATAGGGTTTTTAGCATTCTACTTAAAGTCTTGTAGACTAAAGTTAACTTTAAAACATAAATGGACTTTAGGTGTAATGCTTATTATACTTATACCTTGTTCACTTCATAAGGTTTCTTTAAGGTTGCTTAAGAATGGTATTACTTTTATTTGGTAGTGGTTTCTTTATATTATAAAGTTATAAAGGGATTTACCTCCCTATAAGGTGTGGTTAAAGTTTGTGGATAAGTAAACAATATTATTTACTACCTATGAACTCACTTATAGTGTTTTGATTTTTTTATAAACTTATGGTTAAAGTAAAGGAATAGGTTCTATCTCATTACAATTATTCTTGGAGATTTTAGATTGGATAAGGATCCTTTTATAAAATAATTTACACTAATGGTTGAGAGATAATTTAATAAAATTGTATTTAAAGTGTGTTAATTCATTTTGAATGCACACTACCAATATTTAAGACTAATACTATTTATTAGACTCAATTGACTAATTTCTAGAATTATTAACAAATTTTATTTACCTTATATTAATTATTAATTAAGGAAATAGGTTTAAATTCAAGTTAGTAAAGTGTTTAAATTTTTATTTAACTCAAAAGTGTAATATGATATTTTTAACATATAGGTATTTTTTTTGATTATTTTGGTATATTACATTTATTTTTGTGACTTATAAATAATAAGATATGATTTTTATAATACTTATTACTTTATAAAGACTTAATAAACAATAAATATTTAATTGAGTGGAATAATAATGCATGATTATATTTTTAAATTCTAATTCTTATTTTTCTAAGATTGTTAGTATTTTATTCATATTTTTAACATTTATCATTATTAAAATATGAATTATCAAAATTTTATTACTTATTAAATATTTTTTTAAATGGTTAACATAATAATATTTAATAATAGTTTTAAGTTATAGATTTTATTTTTCTACAAATTTTCATATATTATACACATTTTTCTGATTTATAAAACAAAAGTTATTAATGAAACAAGATTTAATCATTTTATTATATTGGAATTAATATTGTTTTATCTAATTCCTAAACAGAAAATACTTTTGGTACCGAAGCTAAACCTACCCTAGTCACTGACTAGTGGGCCACCTGGCACATCATCTTTTAGGTTAGTGAAAGCATTTGTTACCGGCCCTATTACTACTCATAGTCCATGAGAGATGGGCCATAGGCCACGTCAAATGCCACCTGGGCAAGGACCGAGTCAAACAAGTTGAATCGGTCAAAGGTGACATTGGCCTGACGTCACAGTGACATCATCTGAAGATGATCTTCAGATCATGGATTTGCTGGGTGATTGGAGGCATTTGAGACGTTGTGATTAGGCTTGTTAGAACGAGGGGACGAAGGCGAGTCGAGGAGTGGCTGAGCCGCTTGTTTTTGGTCATCGGAAAGCAAGGCACAACGGTGACTGGCGGCGGTTCACAGTGACGCATGACGGTGGCTCGGTACAGGAAGAGATCAAAGCAAAGGAGGGCATCGGCGTGTTCAGTATCTCACCCGGAATGCAGAGGAGCGGTCGTAGAGGCGAGGTGTAGCTAGAGACGGCGGCGATTGACGTCGGCGAAGGCATCGGTGTCGGGGAAGATGGCCTAAATCCTGCAGCTACGACTCTCCCCGACCAGCACGCTTTGGGGCAAATGACTGAGTCGAGCTTCGCGGTTTCCGTGGTGGCTTCAAAATGGAAAGGGAAGGCCGGAAGCGAGCTCTAGCTCGAGCTATGGCGGGTTAGGGATTTAGTCACCGAGAGAAATCAAAGAGGAAGGAAGGGATAGGGGAAAGGATAGCGTGCAGGGTTTCTCCACGCGACGCGGTGATCCTCTTATAGAGATTCTAGAGCGGTGGCGTGCATCGTGTGTCGATCGGGCGGTCACCGGAGTTCCACCGAGCTGCTTCCTCGGCGAAGCCTTCTATCACGAGGAGGAAGAAAGGAAAAAGAGGTCGAAGGGGTATGCGGGCCGGTCGTGGGCTAGATGGGTAGTAGTGTAACACACGTGAGCGACAAAGAGTGAAGAGGAAAGATGGGCCGTGGGCCAGATTTGATGCTTCTGCTGTTTTTTCCTGGTTCTATCCCTTTTCTATTATTCTTTTTTTTAGCTTTGAATTTGCACAATTGATTTGAGTTTTCTTTGTAGAATTAATTTTTTGAACAATTGCAGCAACAATGAATGTATTTAAAGTCATTTTGTGAACTTTTATTATATATTGTTTAGAGTTTCTTTATTTTCTTTATATGGATACTTTTCCTATTACTATTTGTGAGGGCCTTTGATATGAATTTAATTGGGCTAAATTTCATAAACTTATTATAGAATGCATGACTATTAACTAATGAGATTTTATTCTCATTAATACATAATATTAAGGCAACTTTTATATTTAGTGATCCTTCATAAGTATTTGATACATAAAGTTCTAAGTACTAATAGGGTTTGAAATTATAAATGCTTACTCTAGGCTTTTAGGGTTCTTAATACATTTATATTCTTTTGTTGATGTGAATAAAGATTAATGGCTAAACATATTGTGTTTATGTTTGTGATCATTATTCATATCACTCTTTTAAGTAATAAGGTTATTTTCTAGAATGTCTTATGAGGAATAATTAATTAAGATAGTTCCTAAGCACATGTGATCATGATAGTTGGAAATGACAAAGAAGTGCTTAAGTGATTTTCTATAGGAAAATATTCCTATGAAGCTTTGTGTAATTAAAATGATAGATCAATCAGATGAAATGGATATTATGTTTGGTTAAAGATTTAGGGTTTAGTGTTTACCAAGAATTCCTATCTTCCATAATTCACAATCTTGGACTTCTAATTAAGGAATTCCTCTACTAGATATATTACTTCCCTATATCCATCATCATGTGCTAACATGATGAGCTTTGCTTTACAGGATATTCTTATCCACCTTTTATTATTCTAAACCCATTGATAAATCCAATGAGCTTTCCACTAAAGCTTTCATAATTTTCTCATATGCATACTTGGTTAAACCAACTACTCTACTGCTGATAACCTCCAATCAAACAAGTAGTTACTTCTAACTCCCTTCATATTCTTACATAATCATCCCCCACTAATATTACTCTAGTAGATGGATATATCAAACTACTCTCCTCAAAAGCTTACTATTCCTTAAGAAGAATAACACTTCTTCAATAACTCCATGATACTCTAGCATCATCTTGATCATACTATCTTGTCTCTACTCATCTCCAGTATCTCATACTCCAACTTCACATTATATTAATGTGACTTGTCATGGCTATCTTAGGATAACATATCTATACTAGGGTTCTAATCATTTGTTTATCCACCAATGCCACTTATACATGATATAAGCATTCAATCTTGGTGAATAAGGCATGATTATTATAATATTTTGATCCTTTATGGTTTAGGTTTCCAGTTGGTTATTCAAGGCTTCATCAATACAACATTACAGTTGTATTATAATTATCTTCTGTTTAGCTCGATTGGATTAAGAGATATAATTCATTGACTATACCTACTTGATCCAATAGGACTACTCCTGGTAACTATCTTCAGTATTCATCCTGGGAATCCTCTTTATTACCACATATATCTTTATTTCAAATAATCCTGCTATCCATTCAGCAGTGAGTTAACTCCATTTATTATCCTATAGATGATATCTAAGGCTAGCATTACTATTTACCTCTTCTTACTTCCTTCTCTAAAGGATTTAAAGTGAATGTTATGATAAGAACATGATTTGATAGACCAATAGTTAATAATCTAAGAATTGGTGAATCAATAGTTGATTACTCAATATTGATGAACAACAGATGTTGAGATAGGATTCCATAAGGATTTATATGGAAAGAAGGATATGTGGTGAATGGTCTTGAATTGCTTTCCTTCCTACTTAATACAACTAAAGAGTTAGGTTTAAGTATTACCACGATGTTCATGGTATAAATAGTTGAGATTTAAGATTTAGTTGTTACATTCCTATTACTTAAGTTATATTTATAACTTGGTATTCATGAGTTGCTGTAATGAATATTATAATATGATCACCTAAGGATCAAATATAATACATTAAGTAATGAATTAGGGTTTAACTTTTATTACATTTGATCTACCCTTAGGTCAAATCTCCCTTACCCAAAATAAGGATTTAGCAAAGGTCATATTGAAACTTATCACAGTCAACTTGATGATTTACTTCAATTCCATCAAGTTGAGAGAAGCTTGAAACACTTTGACAGGTTTTTATTTAAAAGCGCGAAAATTATTTGTATTTTATATGCATGAATGCAATACACACATCGGTGTTCAGCTTATTTCTAAGATCTAATGCTGGGATGTTATAGTTAATGACTGGAGAAGAGTCTCGCTCATGTTTGCATAATTCACGAACCGTAGGGAGACACACTTAAGGATTCGATGTTGTTTAGTAGATATGGAATGTAAGTAGGGAAACCGAATGTTGTTTGGAGTCTCGAATGGGATCCGGGATATCACGAGGAGATTTGGAATGGTCCGGAGAATAAGATTCATATAAGGAAAGTCCAATTCTAGAGTTCAGGAATGATTTCGGTGTTTTCACCGGAATGATCTACAAGGGTCTAGAAGGTTCACCGGACCGGAAGGGGAAGGGTAGATGAATGTGTCATGAATGAATGGAATGATTGAATCATGTCCTAGGTCACTTGGTTGGGCATTTGTAAGAAAGAAACTAAAGCTCCAAACTGAAAGTCAAAAGGCAAGTTTGAAAAGTCGGACAATGTATCCTGGTGGAGGAAGGAAAGAATCCTTCTTTCCCTCCACCACAAGCCAACTAGGAGAGGGAGTTGGGGAAGGATTAAAACTCCCCTCTCCGAAGCTGTCCTCCCTATCATAAATAGAGGGGAGGAGGTGCCCCAACATACACAACACCAGCCCCTCCCCACACCGTTGTCGTGCCGCCGTCAGTTCGTAGCCGCCACCCTAGTCGCTACCGACTCCACCTCCTCCTCTCCAGCCCTCTAAACCCTAGATCGCCGAAAACCCTAATTCTCCACCATAACCTGCTCCGGCTTAGGCGAAGTCCTGCGGGATCTTGCCTCTAGTTCCGATACCACGCCGTCGTGCTGCCAGAATCACGAGGGGAGAAATACAACCTCCGCTACCTGCTGGAACAAGGGAGAGGAAGGTCTTCATCGAGTACCGAACGTGTGACCGACTGCGGAAGCACTACCAGAACGCAGCGCCGGAAGGATCGTTTGTGCGATCTTGAGATCGGAAGTGTATGACTACATCATCCATGAGAATCTGCTCTCGTTAACCGCTTTGGAATCTTCGAGGGTGAGTACTCTATCGGCTCGTTGCTACAATCTAGTACATAGATCTTGTCTTGTGTGTGTTCATGGGATAGAATTTTTTTCCATGCTATGAAACCCTACAAGTCGCGTAGCCCCCTGGCCCCAGGCGATGGTGATATTTCTTTTTCGCAGCATTTATCTTGTTTTTCTGACTTATTCCGAGAATCTTCTGACTTCTTGTACTTCACAAATGCGTCCCAGTAATGCTACTGCTTAGCTAAATAGCCTTCGAATTTTGGAGTTTTCTTGCCCTTCTGATACTTTATCCATAATGCTTTCTTCTAGTTCCGAAATAGTTCGGGCATCTTCTTAAGGGCCCACTACTTGACTTTCTTCCTCAATGCAGCTGTCTCGGCATCACTCTCACATTCTAGCAGCGTGAAATGTGCCATGAGTTCATTGCAAAGACCCTCTTTGTACCTTTAGGCGACTTACTCTCTTCTGCCTCTTTGGGCCTATGAAACTCTCGAACTGTGATCGGGACGCGATCCCTAACCATAACTCCGCATTGTTGTTTAAATACATTTGCAGCCTTTTTGGGTTCCAACGGTTCGCCCAGTGCTGATACCACCGTAATGGTATAATTCGTACGTGCATCCAACTTTTTGGCCAAGCCTCACTTGGAATTTTGGCTCGATGTGGAGGCTTAAGAGAAGAAACATTCATCAATATAATATATATACAACTCGGTATATACAGCTGCTCCCGGACATCATATATCTAGTGATCACCGGACATCATATATATACCTCACCGGTCTTCGTTAAGGGTCCATGGGCTTCTCCATCATCAGAGTTGTCGGCTCCTCCATCATCAGAGCCGACGGCTTCTCCCTCTCTTTGGTCGAGCTCCTCTCCCTCACCGAATGGGTTCATATACCTCGAGGGAGATTCCGATGGATCAGCGTCGTGGATTATATTGATGCTACACTCAACAGGGAGGAAGAGTGCTTCGTTGGAAACCCCAAGAGCAAGGTATGAAGAGTACAACAGCAAGATTTCCCTCTGTAGAAACCGAGGTTATTGAACCAGAAGGAGGAAGGAAACGTCACACAGGTGTTGGAAGCAACGTAGAGACCTGCACAACACAAACTCAAGACTCTGTCCCAACGAATCAGTGAGGTTGTCAAGCTCACCGGTTTGCTGTAACAAAGGATTAAACGTATTGTGTGGAAGGTAATGGTTTGTAGCAAGTAAACAAGTAACAGTGGAAGATGTATCAATGGTAAAGATTGTACCGGGGTCCATAGTTCACTAGAGGTGCTATCCTTAGATAAACAACATGGCATGAAGGGTAAACAAATTACAGCAAGGCAATTGACAGGAACTGAGCAAGGCATAACAATGCAATTACTAGCCAGAAAGATCCTATGAGGTTGATTGGGCAATACAAAAATATACATAGACAGTAATCCAACTGCATCTATGACTAGAAGTCCACCTTCAGGTTATCATCCGAACCCCCTACAGTATTAAGTTACAAGCAACAGACAACCGCTTTAAGCAAAGTGTGTAAGGTAAACAGTCCACATGTTCCATGAACAAGAGACTGTTGTTTTCTCCCTAGTAGCAACATCACATCTACAACCAAAGAGATTATTGTCACTTCCCTTGGAAACTAGAGGCATGAACCCACTATCGAGCATAAATACTCCCTCTTGGAGTCACTAGCAACTACTTGGCCAAGATAACCACTAGCAAAGGAGAGCATGCAAGATCACAAACAACACAGACATGATAGAATCATAAAGATAGAAGCATTAATCAAACCAACATAATAATCTCGATATCCATCGGATCCCCGCAAACACAAACATGCATGATTACAAATAGAATAGATCTTGATCATCAACGGAGCTCACAAGATCTATACATGAAAGCAAAAAGGAGGAGATACAACCATCTAGCTACTACATGGACACATAGTCCAAGGTGGAACTACTCACAAATCATACCGGAGAGGAGGCCTCCAGGATGATCTCCCCTCCGGTAGGGTGCTGGGAAGAGCTTCAGATCCCCCCGATCTAGGGACGATGGTGGCGGCGGCTACAGACGGTTTCGTGGAATATTGATCGGTTACTGAGAGTTTCTGCATTGGGGGCTTCTTATAGGCAAAGGGGGAGACTGAGGCGGCCTCCAGGGCGGCCAAACCCTAGCCAGGCGTGGGCTAGGGCCCACCTGCGCCTGGGGGGGTCTGGTCCCCTCTGGTCGGCCCCTCGGGCTCTCCTCTGGACTTCTTATTCCCCACGGAAAGTTATTGGCTTTGTCCTTCGTCCCGTCCAATTCCGAGAATTTTTTTTACTAACTTTTATGAAACCAAAAACAGAAGAAAACAGGCATCTAGCACTGTTGCAACTTGTTAATAGGTTAGTACCAGAAAATATGTAAAAAGCACCTCAAAGTGTAGACAAGTAAAGCAAAGTAGATACTAAACAAGCATGGAGCATCAAAAATTATAGATACGATTCCAACGCATCAGCACCCCCAAGCTTAACTCCTGCTCGTCCTCGAGTAGGTAAGTGATAAAAGAATAATTTTTGAGGCGACATGCACCCTCACAATAAAGATCCAACCATTTGCAAGCATTGAAAGCTAGGATCAAAGAACTCTAAACATGTGCATGAAATATGGAATTCTAACAATAGGACATAGTAACTATGCATGCAACATGGCAAGCTACAAACAAAGATCATGAATAACATGCATTGAAAAACATTTGTTTGTTTCACATACAGAAAACATAGCATAGTGGCAATCAACTTGTCCCTCATAGAGTAGCAATATAGATGCATAAGACACCTTCGAAGTTCACAAGGGTGACTAGAAACAAGTAGCACAAGAACAAGTAATAACACAATATGCATCAATTAATAAGCTTTGGAACACTGCACACAGAATGACAACTATGCTCTCTTAATGGTGCCTAAAGGTAGATGGTGGAGACTCAATAATGGTGGAAGAAAGGCCTTTTTGTAAAGGAAGCAGGGATTACAAGTTTCAAAAAGAGCTTCCAAGAATTATGGTACTTATTAGCTTTCATCCCTCATTGCCCCTATTATAAGAATCTTGAAGTGGTTAGGGTTAAAGTGGCAAAGCTGGAGTATATGCTTGACAAAGTAAAAGTTGGAAAACTCAAGTCCCTTGACTATGAGGGCTACACCTCATGGATACTCAACTTAGGGCCCAGGCAAGTTCTTGTCACTATAAGTATTTGCATGTACCCCTTGCACATGGTACAGGAGCTTTCCCATAACCAAAATGACAAGGCAAGCAGACAATGGGCATCTCAGCAATTCTTCTTATGTACCATGGGAATATGGTGCTTTTTTATCTCTTTCCTCTTTTCTCAATGTGTCTCTCTTTTTTTATAAGAAGAATGCTTCATAGATGTCACTATGGTGATGCTGCAAGTTTCCACCATGATTAGGCATGGCTTAGGATAGCGGCCCAGACGTTTCTCTAACACAGAATACAAACTCCATGGACTTACAAGTTCCCACTTCATTTCACACCGGTAACATCCATAGACAAAAGAGCATGATATCAACGGAGTACAAAAAGTACAAGTGCAATGTTGAAAACGTTCCCCGTGACAGCACGGTTCTGCTAATCCCAACTTATAAGTGCAAGAATATACAACAAAGTTGCCTCAATGGTTCAAGTTTATTAGGGGCAAAGAATAAAATGTTCCATCAAGTTCGTGAGGGCTTTAATAACTAAGTTTTCACATAACAAAATAGTTTTAATTGGAAGATAATTGAAAACAAGAATATACTTGGAATGGTGTAACACACCATGCATAAGAGTTTATAGTGGACACTTTGGAACAACTTGGTTTCTTGGGAGTTGTAAGCATGAGTAGAACTTACTCATACAAGTGGAGGCCAGCAAAATACTGGGAGCAACCAACTAAGAGAGCAATAATGGCCATAATTATGCAATGCAACAAAGAAAACTAATCAAAATAAATAGTGGTACTACAAGTCAAGGACTAAATGATCATAGAGGCTAATGGTGACATGTCATAGTCATAACATGGTATAAGCATGTGCCAAGTCAACCCAAGCAAAACATCAAAGGAGAATACCACAATACTATGCTTGTGCATGCTAAACCAACGCATAATTTATTCAAAGCACACTAAGCAATCCCAAACTTTTGGAACAATACATGCTACAGCAATAATCACTAAGCATAATGCTAAAACAACACCTAGGATGTCATGCTAAAGTCTAAGTCACAGTCAGTGCAAGCTCCTCTTGCACTTCAAGCAAGAACTTACTACTCCTTTCCAAACACCAAGCAAATTTATTTTCAAAACAACACAGCGAGAACAAGGGTCCAAACTTATTTATTCAAGAAAACTAAACAAACTAAGCAAAGCAAATGAAAACTAAGACGCTCCAAGAACAACACAACTGTGCATGAAACAATAAAAGTGAAGTGTCTAGACAGACCTGAGCTTTTTATTGATGAAGAAGGGGATGCCTTGGGCATCCCCAAGCTTTGACGCTTGCACCTCTTGGATATTTCTTGGGGTGACACCATGGTGGCATCCCCAGGCTTGAGCTTTTGTCCATTCTTCATCTCATTGCATCATTCTCTCTCTACACCTGAAATTTTTCCTTCATACAAAACTTTACACAATCTTCATTAGCAACATTAGCTTATTCAAAAGATATTAGACCACTGGCAAAGGTTTGGAACAGCAAGGATTTTCACTAAAAACACAAGCTACTGAAGTAACTCCTTCAAACAAACTCAATTTACCTCAAGAGAGCTCAAAAAGGAATCAATAAGAAGCAAATGCAAATAATGGCAGAAATCTTTCAAAACAGAACAGAAGGTAGAAACGAATTTTTTCGAACATCTTCTGTTGCTCAAATCAAAAAGTGTTGAAAAAATGAAAGTTATCCAACATACTGGGGGATTTATTCGTAAATTTTGAGCTCAATACGAGTTACAGATCCTCCTCACGAATTTTTTTGGTGGAGGACAGAAATCTGTTTCGGGACAGCAACTCCCCAAATCTTACTTCCCCTCATTGGAGGTCATTCTTGGCACAAAAAGCAAACAAAAAGGATAAGAAGAGGTCATTACAGAAGTAATAACTTCCAAGACTCAAGGAAACTCTTGGGTTATCTCCCAACAAGTACTTTTCTTTAACGCCTTAAAGTTAGGCACAAGAAGCGAGAAGAATCAAGTATTTTCAAATGAAGAATTGCCCCTCTTGTTCCTTCTTTTCTTACCTTTCTTTTTCTTTTTAGGGAAGATATGATTGCTTACCGGGGGAGTAAAATGCATGATGCCTTCTCCCACGTCTATTACTGCCCCAAGGTGTTTCAGTAGAGATCTTCCAAGTGTGATCTGTCCTTTGCCTACACATTCAATAACAAGATAATCAGTAGACACCATTTTCCCTGAGATTTTTGTAAACACACCTTCATCTATTCCAATGGGTAATATAGTGGCATTAATGGTAAGATAGATTTATTATCCTCCTTCAATAATCCCCCAAAGACTCAAGGAATCAAAAATATCTTTGGGCATGAGACAAAATTCAGACATGATATCACAGCGAGCATCAAAGAGTGTAGTACTTATTGAGACTTTAATTGTGGGAAACCAATTTGAAGGCTCGGAATTTAAGAGAACATAATCATGGTAAGCCCTAAGAGTGTGATAGCAACTATTCATGGCAGCAATACTGGTCTCAAGATGGTTCAACCTAGCAAAAATACTTGTGAAAGAGGAATCAGACTTACCAGGTGTATCATAGATCATGATTATTTTTCTTATAGCATCATAAGCTTCATCCTCAGTACAAAGCAAAAAATATTTTTCAGCCACAGCATCCAAAGCATATTTATAACAAAGAGCAATACCGCGTTAGAAACTATCAACAACCAAGCTAAGACTCATCTTAGGCTCAGTTTCCCTTTGTAAAGAAGAGATTCTAGACCAAGCTTCTTTGAAACTCTCTTCAATTTTTTGTTTAAAAGTAAAGATCTTTTCCATAGGTGTCACAGAGATTGGTTCAAAACCAGACATGGTAGTAACTAAGGTAGGAACTAATTTTGTTTGTGTTTTTGAATAAAGCAAGCAAGCCAAACTAGACTAATTTTTTTTGGGTTTTCTGAAAAGAGGCAAACAAAACCAAGAAAAAGAAACAAAGCAAACTAAAAACAAAGTAAAGAGAAAGGAAGTGAAGGACTCCTCTAGTGAAGACGTCCTTAGCCTGCCGTCAACAGCGCCAGAAATTACTTGATGCTACACTCAATAGGGAGGAACAGTGCTTCGTTGGAAACCCCAAGAGCAAGATATGAAGAGTATAGCAGCAATATTTCCCTTAGTAGAAACCGAGGTTATCGAACCAGAAGGAGGAAGGAAATGTCACATAGGTGTTGGAAGCAACGTGGAGACCTGCACAACACAAACTCAAGACTCTGTCCCAACGAATCAGTGAGGTTGTCAAGCTCACCGGTTTGCTGTAACAAAGGATTAAACGTATTGTGTGGAAGGTAATGGTTTGTAGCAAGTAAACAAGTAACAGTGGAAGATGTATCAATGGTAAAGATTGTACCGGGGTCCATAGTTCACTAGAGGTGCTATCCTTAGATAAACAACATGGCATGAAGGGTAAACAAATTACAGCAAGGCAATTGACAGGAACTGAGCAAGGCATAACAATGCAATTACTAGCCAGAAAGATCCTATGAGGTTGATTGGGCAATACAAAAATATACATAGACAGTAATCCAACTGCATCTATGACTAGAAGTCCACCTTCAGGTTATCATCCGAACCCCCTACAGTATTAAGTTACAAGCAACAGACAACCGCTTTAAGCAAAGTGTGTAAGGTAAACAGTCCACATGTTCCATGAACAAGAGACTGTTGTTTTCTCCCTAGTAGCAACATCACATCTACAACCAAAGAGATTATTGTCACTTCCCTTGGAAACTAGAGGCATGAACCCACTATCGAGCATAAATACTCCCTCTTGGAGTCACTAGCAACTACTTGGCCAAGATAACCACTAGCAACGGAGAGCATGCAAGATCACAAACAACACAGACATGATAGAATCATAAATATAGAACCATTAATCAAACCAACATAATAATCTCAATATCCATCGGATCCCCGCAAACACAACATGCATGATTACAAATAGATTAGATCTTGATCATGAATGGAGCTCTCAAGATCTATACATGAAAGCACAAAGGAGGAGATACAACCATCTAGATACTACATGGACCCATAGTCCAAGGTGGAACTACTCACAAATCATACCGGAGAGAAGGCCTCCGGGATGATCTCCCCTCGGGCAGGGTGTCGGGAAGAGCTTCAGATCCCCCTCCCCCCGATCTAGGGACGATGGTGGCGGCGGCTACAGATGGTTTCGTGGAATATTGGTCGGGTACTGAGAGTTTCTGCATTGGGGGCTTCTTATAGGCGAAGGGGGAGACCGAGGCGGCAGCCAGGGCGGCAAAACCCTAGCCAAACGCAGGATAGGGCCCACCCACGCCTGGGGGGGGGGGGTCTGGCCCCTCTGGCCGGCCCCTCGGGCTCTCCTCTGGACTTCTTGTTCCCCACAGAAAGTTATTGACTTTGTCCTTTGTCCCGTCCAATTCCAAGAATATTTCTTTACTAACTTTTCTGAAACCAAAAACAACAGAAAACAGGCATCTGGCACTGTTGCAACTTGTTAATAGGTTAGTACCAGAAAACATGTAAAAAGCACCTCAAAGTGTAGACAAGTAAAGCAAAGTAGATACTAAACAAGCATAGAGCATCAAAAATTATAGATACGTTTCCAACGTATCATATATCCTCGAGAATTTCTTCTTGTGCTAGGTCTCTGCGGATTGGACTAGGTGGATCCATAGTTTCTGCAAAATGCGAGATGCACACAATATTATTGCAAAAATGCACACATTATTTGAAGATAGCAAAAATTATTTCTATACTAATATTTCTATACATAAATATTTAAATGCAATAATATTTTTTATGCAATAATTACTTTTGTGCAAAATAATATTTAAATGCAATAATATTCCCATACAAAATATTTCTATAATATTATTTCTAAAATATTATTTCTATATAATATTATTTCTATACGAATAAGATTTCTATATACATATTTCTATATAATATTATTTCTATACAAATAATATTTCTATATAATATTATTTCTAAAATATTATTTTTGTATACCTATATATTATTTATCAACTATATACCTACATAATTATCAACTATACAATATTTATCAACTATACAATATTTATCAACTATTTCTCTAGAATATTTATCAACTATATATACCTATATAATTATCAACTATACCTATATAACTATAATTATCAACTATATATCAACTTTACCTATATAGCTATAATTATCAACTATATATCAACTATACCTATATAACTATGATTATCAACTATATACCTAACTAATAATGATAAACTAACTAAAATACTTAACTAATAAAAATTACCAACTAAAAATTAACAACTACTAGTTACCTAGGAGGCACCGGGTGGTGGTGGTGGCGAGGGAGACGCGGTGGTAGCCGCCGGCGACGGAGGGGTGCAGGCCGTGGCGGTCGGTGCCACGGGAGAGGCGTGGGGAGGGCGGCACGAGCGGGAAGAGGCTTGGTGGTGGCCAGCACGGCGGTGGCTAGCGGCACGGATGGGCGCATGTAGGGGCCCAGGCAGTGGTGGCCAACGATAGATTTTGGCAGCCTGGCAGTGTCGAGTTCATCGATGGCCCTCCAAGTCCCGATGTGTGGAACGCACCAGGGAAGGAGCAAGCAATAAATACCCCCTCCTCTAGTCCTGGTGCGTGGCACCAGCCGGGACTAAAGGGGGGTCACTAGTCCCGGCTGGTGCAATGCACCAGGACTAGAGAGGTGGGGTTGGCACACGCGACTAAAGTCCCAATTTGCGCGTGCTGGGCCAAAACCAATACGTGTTGTCTGTTTTTTCAAAATTTTGAATTTATATTTTTTAAACATTTGAATTGTACATTTTTTGCATACTTATGAATTTAAGAAAACTTTCAACATGAAAAGTGGTTGAATTTGAATAAGTAATCCAAATCCATTTTCTGTTCTATAAAATAATTATTTTAACTAGTGAAACTATTGACCATTTTGCCATTATCAATTTAAAAATGCGTTAACTATTATATTTTGTTTATTTTTGAATCTCACTAAACTTTCAACATAAAAAGTGCTTGAGTTTGAATAAGCAATCCATATCTATTTTATTTTTTATAAAATAATTATTTTAACTAGTCAAAATATTAATAATTTTGCCATTATCAATTGAAAAATGCATTAACTATTATATTTTGCATATTTTTGAATCTCACTAGACTTTCGACATAAAAAGTACTTGAATTTGAATAAGTAATCCAAATCCATTTTCTGTTTTATAAAATAATTATTTTAACTAGTCAAACTATTAATCAATTTGCCATTATTAATTTAAAAATGCATTAACTATTATATTTTGCATAATTAGAATCTCACTAAACTTTCAACATAAAAAGTGCTTGAATTTGAATAAGTAATCGAAATGCATTTTCTGTTTTATAAAATAATTATTCTAACTAGTCAAACTATTAACTGTTTGTTTTCCCGCCTTTCCCTCTAACCGACCCACTAACCGGGACTAAAGATATTTCTCGCCATTTCCCACCGCTTCCCGCCATGTTTTCCCGCACTTTCCCTCTAACCGGGGCTTTTAGTCCCGGTTGGAGCCACTAACCGGAACTAAAGATATTTCCCGCCATTTCCCACCACTTCCCGCCATGTTTTCCCGCACTTTCCCTCTATATCTAGGCTGATCGTGCCATGTCTATCCACACATCCACACCTTCCTCTCTTACAATAATGGACACCGCATACTGGGCCATTCTGACTCTCCAGGAAACCAAGGCGCTATGCGCCTACAGCTACCCATGCCCCCCCGGGCTGCCGGCTGGATGCTGAGCGCTGGAGGGGTTCATGTCCCTCTTGTGCCTCAAGGTTCCGCCCGCCAGGCGGCCAACATGAACCAATTCTACCTCGAGCTCATGCCGAATCAGCGGATGGATCCCCATTAGGATCCTGACAACTACGAGACCTGGATTGCCTTCTTAGCTAACCAGCGGGAAAGGGAGCTCACCACGTACGAGGGTATTGGCCCTCCACCAGTGAAACACAACGAAGCCGGCCCCCGTCTGTGGTGGGAGAACCGTACTATCATCGGTGTGATGCGCTACATCGTCGGGGGAGATCATCCTCGTCTGTAGTGCCTGCAGTTTGACTCTCCATAGAGCCACAAGAAGGGTGGCGGTGGTGAAGGCCGTGAGCGTAGCAGCGTCGTCATCCGGGAGCCCCCTCCCCCACGCGTCGTGAATCCGAGGATGTAGTGGTAGGTGCCCCCGGAATATGCTATGGATTGGCTAAGGATTGAGCCGCATGCACCTAGGAACAACGATGATGACGAAGACAAAGAAGAAGACGACCCTCAAGATATGTCCTATAGGTCTAGATATGAGCATGAATAAAGGGGGCCTTGAGTCCTGGTTTTTAATATTAATAAATGTATTGAGTGTTAGTCCCGGTTTGTGTCTGGAGCGGGACTATAGGGGGACTTTATTCCCGATTCCGTAGTCCCAATTAGGAAATCGGGACTAATGGACCGTTTCCTACTATGACTTTCACAAAATGACCTATCATGTTCGAGGTTTCATGGCTTTTGGTCCAAATGACCAATGTTATGTGTAGAATCGCGACATAGTTTGTGATATTGTGCCTATATTGTGCATGCATGTGCATCTTGGGATGGCAAACAATGTTGCAGGAGGAAGTTTTCCTTTTCGTCGCACAGAAAAGCTATTTTCCATTTTCGTAGCGCCAAAAATTGGGCATTTTGTGAAGCAACCACCAAAATGTTGTTTCAAAATTTTACATAAAAGGTTTAATACATTATTAAACATCACCAACATCCCTATCTAGTGTTATGGTTTTCTTCTGCGCCATAGCCATGGAGAATCTTCATCATTTAACATGATGCTTGGGTCAGTTTTCACTTTAAAGGGCGGGATTTCATGAAACTTATTATAATCTTCTGACATATCTGTCTTGTCATCCACTCCCATGATGTTTCTTTTTCCTGAAAGAACTATGTGGCTCTTTGGCTCATCAGACGATGTATTCTTTTGCTGAGTTCTTTTTCTCGGTTTGGTAGACATGTCCTTCACATAGAAAACCTGAGCCACATCGTTGGCTAGGACGAATGATTCGTCCATGTACGCAAGATTGTTGAGATCCACTGTCGTCACGCCATACTTTTCATCTACATGTACCCCGCCTCCTGTCAGCTTTACCCATTTGCACCAAAACAAAGGGACCTTAAAAGTAGGTCCATAGTCAAGTTCCCATATCTCCTCTATGTATCCATAATATGTGTCCTTCTGCCCATTTTCATCTGTTGCATCAAAGTGGACACCACTATTTTGGTTGGTGCTCTTTTTTATCTTGGGTGATCGTGTAAAATGTATTCCCATTCACCTCTTACCCTTGGAAAGTACATATAGTCAAAGATGGTAACCTGGCCAACAAGTACAGCTGATCTCCAACGGTGGTGTTATTCATAAGATGTGTATACAACCAACTGCCAAAAGTAGTCTCGTGTTCTACTTTAATCTAGGAGTCAGACTTCCTCGGGTTTTTGGATAATAGAATATTCTTGTGGTTTTCGATATGCGGAGCCACCACGGTGGAATTGTATAGAACTGTGTAGTGTGCTTAACTGAAAAAATGCGCGTCCCTACATACTATTGCTTTCCTTCCTAGTGTGCCTTTTCCAGTCAGCCTCCCCTCATACCGAGATTCAGGAACACCAATCGGCTTAAGGTCAGCAAGAAATTCAACACAAAACACCAATCGTCTTAAGGTCATGAACAACAACTCGAAGATGACCAGACATTGGACCACATCAATTTGTAACCCTGATAGACTTTTTGGATCGATTACCTTCTAAGAAATTGCATTGAGGAATGAACATACCTCCACAATGGCCAGTCGAACATTTTTTGGTAGAATTCCCCTCAATGCAACCGAAAGCAATTGTGCCAGAAGCACATGGTAGTCATGAGACTTCAGGTTTTGGAATTTTTTCTCTTTCATATTTAGTATTCCCTTTATATTCGACGAGAAGCTAGACGGGACCTTGATACTGAAAAGGACTTCAAAAAATATTTCCTTCTCTTCTTTGGTAAGAGCGTAGCTGGAAGGCCCTTCAAACTGACCTAGATGCATGTCGTCTCGTCCTTTATGATATTTCTGGTCCTCCCGTGCTTCCGGGGTATCTTTTGACTTTCCATACAAGCCTAGGAAGCCGAGAATATTCATGCAAAGATTCTTCGTCAGGTGCATCACGTTGATAGCAGAGCGGACCACATGGACTTCCTAATAGGGTACTTCCCAAAATATAGATTTCTTCTTCCACATGGGTGTGTGTCCGTCGGCATCTTTCGGAATAGGTTTTCTTCTTGGACCCTTTCCAAAGATTACATTTAAATCCTAGACCATACCAAATACATTAGCACAAGTACGGGGGATACGCTTCGTCCTCTGCCTTGCAATCGAAATGCTTGCCTTTTTTCCTTAAGGGATGGCTGGGCGGAAGAAAACGACGATTGTACGAGTACACATTCTTCCTACATTTTTCTAGATATATACTTTTATTCTCATCTAAACAGTGTGTGCATGCATTGTATCCCTTGTTCGTCTGTCCTGAAATATTACTAAGAGCAGGCCAATCATTGATGGTTACAAAAAAAATGCTCGTAGGTCAAATTCCTGCTGTTTTTGCTCATCCCACACATGTACACAAAGTTTAGCCCACAACTGTAAAAGTTTATCAACTAATGGCCTTAGGTACACATCAAGGTCGTTTTCGGGTTGCTTTGGGCCTTGGATGAGCACTGACATCATAATGAACTTTCGCTTCATGCACAACCAAGGAGGAAGGTTACATATACATAGAGTACGGGCCAGGTGCTATGACTGTAGCTCTGCTCCCCAAAAGGGTTCATGCCATCTGTAATTAGACCAAACCATAAGTTCCTTGTGTCACGAGCAAAGTCCGGGAAGTCTCTCTCAATTTTTCGCCACTGCCAACCATCAGCTGGGTGCCTTAACATCCCATATTTCTTACGGTCTTCCATGTGCCATCGCAACATCTTGGCATGCTCTTTGTTTCTGAACAAACGTTTCAACCGTGGTATTATAGGAGCATACCGCATCGCCTTTGCAGGAACCCTCTTTCTGGGTGGCTCTCCCTCAACATCACTAGGGTCATCTTTTCTTATCTTATACTATGATGCAGTGCATACCGGGCATTTATCCATATTCTCGTACTTCTCACCGCGGTAGAGGATGCAGTTATTAGGGCATGCATGTATCTTATGCACGTCTAATCCTAGAGGGCAGACAAGCTTCTTTGCTTCATACGTACCGGCGGGCAATTTGTTCTTTCTTGGAAGCATCTTCTTCATTAGTACCAGCAACTTTTCAAATCCCGAGTGAGTCACACAGGTCTCTGCCTTCCACTTCAGCAATTCTAGTGTGCTACCCAGCTTTTTCTGGCCATCTTCATAAGTTGGATACAACAATTTGTTGTGGTCTTGTAAAATCTGCTCAAACTGCAACCTCTCCTTTTCTGTGTCGCATCCTTGCTTTGCATCAGAAATGACTCGACCAAGATCATCAGTGGGCTCATCTAGTGCCCGTTCTTCACCTACTTCTTCTTCATTGTCTTCCATTGCGGTATCAGCATATTCAGGGAACATAGATCGGTAGTTGTCATCATCGTTCTCTTCTTCATCGCCGTATTCCATCATAACCCTCTTTCTCCGTGCTTGGTCCAAACATTATAGCCGGACATGAAACCGGACCGAAGCAGGTGGCTCTGAATGAATCTTGAGGAAGTGTGAGCCTGCTCATTGCGCATTCAGCACATGGATAACACATAAAACCATCCTGCTGCTTGTTCGCCTTGGCTACAAGGCGAAAAGAATGAACGCCTTCTCTGTAAGTGCCAGAGCGTTGGTCACCGTACATCCATGGATGGCTCATCTGTATCATACCACTATATATCAAATGCAATCACGATGCTAAAATTAGTATGACGCAGTCTAATAAATGAGAAAATAGTTGCTAACCTTTTAGGACACTTGGAAACAAAGATGGGAAAACGTAAGTGTGGCTTGAGCACCTCATATCATGTTTTTCTTGTGTGAACTCAATTCGCATCGCTCTGACGGACATTTCACCAAACACCTCTAGTGCATATGAAAAAAGGGCACAAACCTATACCACCTCCCACCAGGAAAAAAACAGGAGTGAGGGCAGGGCTGTGACATATATATAGGACCATCCCATTTGTCCCGGTTTGAGATACAAACCGGGACTAATGGGGGTGCCTACAGCGCGCAGCAGGATCCAGACCTATTAGTCCCGGTTTGTATATCAAACCGGACCCATTAGTCCCGGTTTGTATCTCAAACTGGGTCAAATGGGATCTAACGGGCTGGGACAAATGGTTTGGGGGAGGGGGGGTTTGGGCCGTCTGGTTCAGAACATTAGTCCCGGCCCCAGCCACGGCCAGGACTAATGGTCCGAACCAAATGTTCGTTTTCTACTATACAAATATTCCTGCTAGTCTCCTGGAGTTTAATAGGGATGAATTTCGAGAGCTAGTACAAGGAAATATGACAGTATCTGCATATTGGGACCATTTCACCCAGTTATCACGCTACGGTATAGCAGATATCCCCACCGAGGCAGACAAGACTGTGAGGTTCCTGAGGTGATTGAATCCAGGTCTGAAGGATAGGTTGGTATCCTATGATTTTCCTAATTTCTAGAGCCTGCGGTCAATAAGGCTATTTTGCAAGAGAACTCTAAGAGAGATCTAGAGGAACACCGTAAGCGCAAAGCACCAGGTCAACATGGAGCGGGAGGCTCACGTCAGAAGTACAGTAACCACCCAGGCTATCGAGGATCAACCAACATACCTGCAAAGACTAACAATAACTTCCAGCACAACTCCTACCATACTCCGAGAGCTGAAGTCGGAGGAAACCATGCTAACACTGCTGGCAAGGCATGCTACAACTATGGCATAGAGGAACACTTTGCAGCTGGGTGCCCGAGTAAGAAGAACACAGGACCGACACCAGTGAAGTTCAGTTTAGGATCTGCATCGAAGACACTAGCATCAGGAAGTGGACAAGGCATACTGCCTACACCTGGAGCTGCACCTCATACCTCAGGACAGCCGGAGCATGGTCAAGTCAACCATGTCACAGCTGGACAATCTAATGAAGCCCTAGATGATGTTCTTGGTATGTTCCTAATAAACTTTTGTTATGATTGAGTACTTATTGATTTTTGGAGATTCTGCTACAAACCCGAGTTAGCATCCTAATCCGCAGAAGACAGCCTCCTAGACAACTTGACGGAGATGGTAGTGTCAGATGTTAGACTAATTATGGAATAACCAAAAAAAATTCTGGTAGAATTTCTCAATCTCATCTCTTAGACCGAATCTCGGGGTCGAGATTTCTTATAAGGGGTAGAATTATAACATCCTAATTTTTATGGGCTGGATTTTTTCCAAGGGATGTTACAACGTTCGTCGAATAAAAATAAACATTTTTTGGTGCAGTTTAAATCAATTCCTATTAGTTTTCAATTAACTTGACATATAAAAGTAGGAGATTAATTTCTAAGAGTACTCGTATTATTTTTGAACCTTGTTTTAATTTGCCAATTTACTTCTCGTGTGGTTCTTTACAAAAATCCCATTGGCCATTGACTAGACATGCATGCATGTCCTGAATATATTACACTATACGTGGCCAGACATGAAAATTCTCTCGTGTATTCTTCATTTCATCTTTTCTACCAATGCAACATCCAAAGCAAGCACGTCCATGACCCATCGTCTAGGCCAGCATGCCAGACACACCACACACCTAGGTTGAACCGAGTAGACCAACTGTCTGCTTCTGCATGCACCGAAGCGTTTCCTGCTCCTAGAAAGCCCAAGCATCACATGCCTCTTCCTCGGTTTCTCTTGCCGTACGAGTCGGCCAGCTAAATGCCAGCAAAAGAAACTGCTCCAAAATATCTCACATTCATACTCTTTTTAGTTCCGTCAACAAGAGCACATCATTTATCCTCCTATATAGTCCCAACCATGTGTCTGTTTTTCCAACATACACAGTCATACAAGCCTAGGCACGGACCTCCATCCAATTTTGCGAGAGCTGCGTCGGGATGCTACTCGCATTTCCGGCAATTCCAGTGACTAGAGGCTGAGCTACTGTGCCACCGTGATCGCGAGGAGAAGAAGAACCCGTTTCTGAAAAATAGTTCAATCCTTCGATCACGATGAACGTTCTATACCGCTCTTCAAACTCGGTTCATCATCTTCATCGAACGATTACATCACGCTGGGTGAGCTCCATGCCAAATCCTTGCACCCCCACAATATACACATGTATGTTCACATTCTAGACATGGTCGCCATACATAATTTTCTAGTTGATCACGCGGCCGATGAACCGAATACCACCGGATGGCATCAACCTTTTAGTATATCTTGCACACACCGGATCATCATGAGACCATCATATAAAACTTCTCAAATGACCATTGTAAGCCATCTGCGACATTAGTTTTTCCATACCATCTATTGTTTATAACACTACTTTCAAATATGTACGAGTATTAAGTTTGGTGCACTATTGTGAGCACGTAATAATCTTAGTTCATGTAGTAGTTTGCAATCGCCTAGTGTACTGATTGCATATATTCTAATTTGTATGATTATCTAGATCAGTCATAGCATGATTAACTAGTTGCTTACCAATGACATGCTTAGTTATAGATTATTTTGCTAGATACGATTGAGGTGTTCTCTAAATAGTTTGCTACTGTTTGAGCTAGTCTGTTTGTTGTTAGAGTTTTTCATGATGACCTCACGGTCCATTTAGTATTATCATGATTTATCCTTCTTGTATGGTAGAATTTTTAGAGCACGTGTACATGATACATGTTGTTATTTATTTTTGAGTTGTTTGCATTGCCATGGCTTATTATTAAATTCAGTGATTGTTGTTTGTGATCTGAGTACTGCCTAGTATAGTCATTTCAGATTTATTGATTATGTCTATATCGAATTTGACTTGCTACTGTTGTTGTTAGAATAATATGTAGATATTGATATATTACCTAGAAGGCTATTCCATATTTGTTTTACTTGTTATACAGTAGCATTTTAGTTTGTATGTTTACCTCTGTTTATATTTGTCATTGTGATCTCTTACTATGCTAGGTCCATCCATATTCACTTCTAGTTTTTTTTGTTCTTATTTGATGTGCATGCTTAGCCTATAGAATGACCATGTTTCAATCCATGCTTAGTTAGATTGTTTGCTTTAATTTGCTATACTAGCATTGCTAGATATATATTATTTCCATGATGTGGTTCATATCATCCTATTTTAGTTCGTGTCTTAAAATTTTAATGAGTCATTACTGCATGTGTGCTATGTTCCAACACATGCTATAATAATATATGTTGGTACTATTATGTTCATAACATGAGTTTTTCTTGTTATTTGTTTATCTGATGTGAGCATAGGATAACTATTTCATTACATTACTATCACATGATTAGTTCTGCAATAGTCGGTGGAATGTTTGTGCGTGGCATACTAAGACTAAACCACCTATAGTGGTTATATCAAAAACATATATTCCTAATATGTTAGTATTATTATTAGTTTAGAATGGTAGACCAACTAATATACCTCGAGCCATCTAAACCTAGAAACCCTATCCATATATCTTATCACAACATTATGCTGAGATAATCTATCCTACCATCCTATAATCCTAGCTATCCATTCGACTGATTCATATTCGACTTACTACAACTCACTTCCTTGATCCAACCCAAGTTGTCCTATCATGTTCTACACCTACTTGTCCATTAACTCTGATTTTATTTCATTTGGTCTTTGTTGCCTTGGTATTTATTTGGTTGTCATTGCTATCGTTATACGAGTAGGGAGTGACGAGTTTGGACGTGGACAAAATCAAATTATTGAAGAAGAAGGATTCATCAATGAAGGCATGCCTCTTACCATGACTTATCCAAGTTTTATAAAATGCATTCTATTTTATTGTTTTACAAATATATGCTATTTTTTCACACACATATCTTGATCTACCTGTTGCCATACAGTAACCTGAGTACATACTATATAGTAATCCTATTAGAGTAGAATTGCTTAGCCATGCTTAATAATAAGTATGATCCTTGATCTCCTCTCTTCGGAGGAATTGGATGACTCTCGGGTCACATAAACCCCTTTTGAAACTTGATGAGCTCGCTGAGATAGCAATTGTTGCTTTCTCTACTCTATTCTACTCTAGGTGAAAATTACCATCTAAACACTGGCGCGGGCGAGCGCTAGATCAAAGGAAGTAGCGATTGGCTTCTCTTCACTAGTTGGAAAGGGAAATCCATCGTTCGTGCCGCATTTGGGCCTAATAAGTCTTGGATTTTAAGATTGTGACCAACGTACAACCACATGCTATAATAGGAACTGGCTTGGTCTAGTAAGTTGGTCAGCCTTAGGTGTTGATGTCATCATATCGCTGATGAGGTATGTGCCTGCGGGAGAGCCTTCGGATGGGCGAACTGGTTTGGGGACATACTCTCAGTTCCGTGCGCCATACCCGGTGGGCTTGTCACATCTTTGCGGGACCTAGCTAAAATACCTCGTCACAAACCATCTGCCGGTACACCAATTGGTGTGTATTAAACCAAAGACGGTTGGTGGGAGTCAAGACGAAATTGTGTCATGTGGGAAAAGTGTACAACCTCTGCAAAGTTTCAACTATTTGAGTAGCCGTGTCCATGGTCATGGATGACACATGAATCTTTCTGGACATACGGGAACCTGTCTTGCTACTTCCCTCTTTTACCCTATCCTTATCCTGGAATCTATGAACTGTGTGAGTTGTCGTAGAAAATCACACTATTGAGAAATACCACATTGATGATAAACATGTTTTCGTCTAAAACCGCTTTTATCAAAACTATTACCATATTTGCAAATAAAATTTACTTTATGCAAAAGAACGATACAACCTTCTTTGAAACGACATGTAGATATTATAGGTTTTGCATGAGGGGTATGTTGAGTACATCATGTACTCATGGCAATGATTTTTTTGATACTTTAGAGTACTATGGAGAAGTAGATGACTATGACTACTATGATGACGCTGATGAGTGAGGCCTCGTGTACTACATCGACTTTCTGTGGCTGAGATAGAGTCAATACGCGTTTTATATTGCCGCTGTGTTTTCTGGATGTAATAAATGTCACTAGACATATCACTATATTTTTATCCAGACTTTTTAATAAATTAATTTTGAATGTTATGCAATGATATCACTTCACTGTGTTGTCAACCGTTAATCCTGGGATTGACAAAGATACACAGGGGGTGTGAAAGTTAAGTTCATGTCCCTCACACAATGTTGTAGTTGACTTCAGACATCTTGCTAGCTGCAGGCAGCTGGCTGCGATAGCCCCCTGGCAGCCGGCAGCATCGGCCACCTAGAGAAGCTGACGGTGGTGGCTCTAATCGCTGCCTTGGGGTACCGAGGGGTCATCCCCATGACACTATCCCCTAAAGCTGTCGGGGTGTTGTGGATTCAGGTGGAGTACCTCGGCAGGTTCCATAAAAATTGTCATGCAAGAAAAGAATAAGAAAGTTGTCATATGTTTGAATACACAGTTTACCATTCACATATGTAATCAAAAATTGTTGTTTGGCATTTTTATTAACTTGGTTTTTAGCTCGCTTTATCTCGAGCCCCTTAGTCATTTTCTCGCCACCCCCACTCTTTGGCTTTTGCTCTTGCTAGCCGAATATCCGGGTTGTGTTCTATAGTTGCGACAAAGAGTGAGCTGCGGGGTGAGGGGTACGGTACTCAGACCTCGGAGAGTAGGTTCAAGGAAAGAAAACACTCAGCTAGACGAGCGCTAGGGAAGCAGCCTGATCGCCCGAGCCATTTTTACCTAAGATGTTTTTTGCATAGGGTGACCTCTAGCTTTTCCTATTGCTAGTCGGACAGTCGGGTTGCGGTCTGTGGCTAAGACAAAGAGTGGGTCTTGGGTACTGATAGCTACAAATTTTAGCACTTTCTACAGATGACTTTCGTGTGGTTTTTGCTGGGTTTCATTGGATTTTACCTTTCAACTAATGTTAACATTGCGAATAAGCGAAACCTTAGTTCGATGATTTTCAAGAAATAAACACTTTTGGAAGATCTTTGAGAAATTATGGGCTTTTTACAATTAAAATACAAATCCCCAAATTGAAGCCCCCTTCATAAGAGGCTTCCATGGTGCGTAAAGACCACTGGTATATTCGGGATGTGCCTGTAGCGTCCTACCGTATGATCCGGCCACGCCTTCGTTATATAACCACAAGCAAATTATGTATTGGGCGCGAGATGAAAAACATAACACAGCCACCGCAAACAGTTCCAAAACAGGGGAGATCAAATCTGAAGGAGGAGAAGAGCATCGCCCCATTCATCGACGATCTCTAGCCTCTAACCCATTCAATCTAGCATCATCCCCACTTGTATCGAGAGAGAGAGACAGAGATTGGCACTTATAATATTAGGGTTTGATACTTTGACCCTGCTTGATTTGTATTTAATTTGATCCTCAAACAATATTGTGCCTTGCTACGGTAAAGTTGAGATGATTTCCATTTGCAATATTATTGTGATTTTGATCTATCTTCCTCTCATGTCTGAGTGAATCCCCATATGCGTGGGAGATGTAGGGGATTGGTGAGATATGATGTGCCTCTCTTATTTCCATCCATTTGTGATTGTTGTCGTGATTATTATACTATGGGAATGAATATCTATGCTTTCCTAATGCTTTTTTCTAATTTAAGGGCCCAATAACATGATCCCGAGATCTCATAGATATGAACTTGTTTACTTGCGAATCATCGACCCCCGAGTGACACAACCAATATCAATAAGGAGCTAGTACTACTCGAGGATAAACAAGAAAGCATCAAGATTAAAGCCTTGATCCGGTCATAAGACCTTAATCAATGTGCTGACATTTACTGTGGTAACATGTAGATGGCTCATTGGGACAAGGAGCAATTTGCCATGAGGACTCCTAGTCGGCATACGGGTTCACTACAAGAAATGTGTTAACTTGTGACGTTCTCATAATAACGGGAAATGAAATCTTCATGGATCTATGACGATTTCGCACAAGATAGTCATAGACCACTTGGAAAGGTCAAAATCTATAGAATTACGATGATTTGTGTCAAAATCGTCGTAATTTTATCGTATAAAATCGTCATAACCTACATGGTACAACTTAGAGCATTATTTATAGCTAACTATGACAAATTTAAATCGTCATAGTCTATAAAATATAATATATTAAAATAACAGATCGGCCACATCAAAAATTATGTCTACGTGTCAATATTTATATGCGATGGGCCTGTCTATGTGGTCAATATGCACCACTGACATGCTGAACGTACCGCCTCGTCAGTATAAATAATGGCCAAAAAATCAACACGGGGGGTCGAACCCGCGACCGCCGTGATGGGTTTCGCGGCATAGTAAATCAAAATTTTCTACGGATGCGAACAGAGGGAAAGCCAAGATCTAATCTAGGAGATGCAAACAACGAGAGAGATTGGATTAGATCTTCATACCCTTGAAGATTCGCACAGCGGAACGTTCGTCGGAATGTGGGTGATGTAGTCGTACTCGCTTCTCCTCCTCGCGATCCGATCCGATCTAGCACCACAAGTGGCGATGCCTCCGTGAGATGCACACGTGCGGCACCTCGACGTCTCCTCCTTCCTCGGTCCAGCAAGTATGGTGGAGAGACGGATTGGATCTACAACGCGACGGCGCGGTGTATGTGGTGGAGAGTTTCTGCAGCAGGGCTTCGCCTACACGCAGTCGGGAGGGAGAGAGAGAGGAGGGCAGCAGGGCGGCTAGGGTTGAGGAGGAGGTGTGGGGGGGGGGGGTGGTGCGCCCCAGCCCTCTTTATATAGAGGGGTGGGGGCCTGCCCTAACCCCTCCCCCAAGCCCTAGGCCGGAGGCCAAGGAGGGAGGAGTGGGGGGCAAGGAACCCCCGCCCCTTCTAGAAGGTCCAATTAGGGTTTTACCCTTGCTGGCCGGTTGGGGCCTATGGGGCCTTGTGCCCCTGGCCCAATGTGGCCAGGGAACTCCCTCATAGGACCATGCCCCCTCCCGGAAGGTGGGGCCACGTTGGTCCCCTTCCGGAAGGTTCTAGAAGATTCCGGTACAATACCGATTAACCCGGAACAATTCCGAACTCCAAAAACTGCACTGCCTTATATAAATCTTATTCTCTGGACCATTCTCGAACCTCTCGTGATGTCTCGGATCCCATACGAGACTCCGAACAAAAACTCATAAACCAATCATCCAATCTATCCTAGCGTCGAGACACGTTAAGTGTGTGACCCTTCGGGTTCGAGAACATGCAGACATGATCTTCTATCAATAATCAACAGCGGGGTCTGGAAACCCATATTGACTCCCACACATTCATCGATGATCATATCGGATGAACCACGATGCCAGGATTCAATCAATCCCATATATATATTCCCTTCGTCTCGCGATATTTTACTTGCCCGAGATTTGATCGTCGGTACCGTCATACCTAGTTCAATCTCGTTCACAGCAAGTACTTTACTCGTTCCGTAATCCGGTATCACTTTGCGATTAACTCCTTAACCACATGCTTGCAAGCGGTGTTGATATCGATTACCGAGTGGGCCCGAAGTATATCTCTCCGACTTGGGAGGGACAAATCCCATCTCGATACATACAACCCAACAGATACTTTCTGATCACCTGAGAGACACCTTTATGATCACCCTCTCATAGGATGACGTTTGATGACCTCAAAGATTTCTTCCGATACCAGGGAGTTGTATTATCTCATGGTCTAAGGAATACAATATTTGACATAGGAAAAGCTTCGCAAAGATGAACACGATGACACGATCTAATTGCTTCGCTTAGTTTGGGTTTGTCCATCATATCATTCTCCCAATGATATGATCTCATTATTAATTGACAACTCATGTCCATGGTTAGGAAACCTTAACCATCATTAATCAATGATCTAGTCCATAGAGGCGTACTAGGGACACGGTGTTGTTCACAAACCACACAAGTATTAAAGTTTTTGCTTAATACAATTCTAGCATGGAATATAAACATTATCATGAACAATAATTATAATAATAACATCTTTATTATTGCCTCTAGGGCATAATTCCAACAGTCTCCCACTTGCACTAGAGTCAATAATCTAGTTTACATTTGGCAACAATCTCACACCCATGGCACTGAGGTGCTGATTATGTTTTACACGTGGAAGAGGTTTAGTCAATGGATCTGCGACATTCAGATCTGTATGTACTTTGCTAATCTTCAGATCTCCATCTGCTATATAATCTCGGATTATATGAAACTTGCGGTTGATATGCTTGGTCTTTGGATGATATCTTGGTTCCTTAGCGAGTGCTATGGCGCCAGTGTTGTCACACAATATCTCCAGTGGGTCCAATGCACTTGGAACCACGCCAAGCTCAGTGATGAAGTTCCTGATCCAAACTCCTTCACTTGACGCTTCTGCAGCAGCCATGTATTCCGCTTCTACTGTAGATCCCGCGATCACGCTTTGCTTGCAGCTTCTCCAGCTCACAGATCCTCTATTCAAAATATACACGTATCCCGTCTGAGATTTAGAATCATCCTTGTCGGTGTCGAAACTAGCATCGACGTAACCTTTTACGACGAGCTGTTCATCACCCCCATAGACTAATAACATTTCTTTAGTCCTATTTAGGTACTTTAGGATGTTCTTCACGGCTGTCCAGTGTTCCACTCCTGGATCACTTTGATATCTGCTCGTCAAACTAAGAGCATTGGACACATCCGGTCTAGTACACAGCATGGCATACATGATAGAACCTATGGCCGAGGCATAAGGCACTTTGCTCATAGCTTCCCTATCATTTACCGTAGCTGGACACTGAGGCTTGCTCAATATCTTACCTGACAACATAGGCACTGAACCTTTCTTTGCCTTATCCATTATGAACCTTTTCAGAACTTTGTCTAGGTATGTACTCTGGCTTAAAGCTATCAGGCGTATTTGTCTATCTCTATAGATTTTGATACCCAATATATAAGCAGCTTCACCTAGGTCTTTCATTGAAAAACACTTGTTCAAATAACTCTTCACATCGTTAAGCATGTTAATGTCATTTCCAATAATCAATATGTCATCCACATATAGTACCAGAAACGTCACCGAGCTCCCACTCACTTTCTTGTAGATACAAGCTTCATAGAAATTTGGAACAAATCCAAAGCTCTTGATCACTTGATCAAAACGAAGGTTCCAACTCCGAGATGCTTGCTTCAGTCCATAAATAGAACGCTGAAGTTTGCATACTTTATCAGCATCCTTAGGATCGACAAAACCTTCGGGTTGCATCATATAGAACTCTTCATCAATGTTTCCATTGAGGAACGCAGTCTTGACATCCATCTGCCATATTTCATAATCATGAAACGCAGCAATTGCTAATAAAATCCGAATGGACTTAAACATCGCTACGGGAGAGAAAGTCTCATCGTAGTCAACACCTTGAACTTGTCGAAAACCTTTCGCGATAAGCCGTGCTTTATAGACGGTAACATTACCATCCGCGTCCGTTTTCTTCTTGAAGATCCATTTGCACTCAACGGCCTTTCGGTCGCTAGGAGGGTCCACCAAAGTCCATACTTGGTTTTCGCCCATGGATCCCAATTCGGATTTCATGGCTTCTAGCCATTTCTCAGAGTCTGGGCTCATCATCGCTTCCTCATAGTTCGTAGGTTCACTGTCTTCTACTAACAAGACAGTCAATACAGGGTTGCCGTACCACTCAGGAGGGGCACGCGACCTTGTCGACCTGCGACGTTCAGTAGCAGCATCGTCTGAAGCTTCATGATCCTTGTCATTAGCTTCCTCTATTGTTGGCGCAGGCGGCACTGGAACAATTTCAGGTGCTGCGCTACTCTCCAATTCAAGAGAAGGTTCAATAACCTCGTCTAGCTCTACTTTCCTCCCACTCACTTCTTTCGAGAGAAACTCCTTCTCAAGAAAGGAATCGTCCTTTGCGACAAACACTTTGCCTTCGGTTCTGTGATAGAAGGTATACCCAATAGTTTCCTTAGGGTATCCTATGAAGACGCATTTCTCCGCTTTGGGTTCGAGCTTGTCCGGCATCAACTTCTTGACGTAATCTTCGCATCCCCAAACTTTAAGAAACGACAACTTAGGTTTAGCACCAAACCACAGTTCATACGGTGTCGTCTCAACGGATTTAGATGGTGCCCTATTTAAAGTGAATGCAGCAGTTTCTAATGCATAACCCCAAAATGATAACGGCAAATCAGTAAGAGACATCATTGATCGGACCATATCTAATAAGGTTCGGTTCTGGCGTTCAGACACACCATTGCGCTATGGTGTTTCGGGTGGCGTGAGTTGTGAAACGATTCCACTTGCTTTAAGATGCGTGAGAAAATCATAACTCAAATATTCACCTCCACGATCAGATTGTAGAAACTTAATCTTTCTGTTATGATGGTTCTCCACTTCATTCTGAAATTCTTTGAACTTTTCAAATGTTTCAGATTTATGTTTCATTAAATAGATATACCCATATCTACTTAAGTCATCGGTAAAAGTGAGAAAATAGCGATATCCACCGCGCGTCGAAACACTCATCGGTCCGCATACATTGATATGTATGATTTCCAACAAGTCCGTTGCTCGCTCCATCATACCGGAGAACGGGGTTTTGATCATCTTGCCCATGAGGCATGGTTCGCATGTGTCAAATGATTAAAAATCAAGAGACTCCAAAAGTCCATCAGAATGGAGCTTCTTCATGCGTTTTACACCAATATGACCTAGACGACAGTGCCACAAATAAGTAGTATTATCACTATCTCATTTGCATCTCTTAGCCTCAGTGTTATGGATGTGTGTTTCATCCCTTTCGAGATTTAGAAGAAATAAACCATTCACAATAGGTGCATGACCATAAAAGATGTTACTCATATAAACAGAACAACCATTATTCTCCGATTTAAATGAATAACCGTCTTGCAATAAACAAGATCCAGAAATAATGTTCATGCTCAACGCAGGCACATAATAACACTTATTAAGGTTTAAAACTAATCTCGAAGGTAAAACTAAGGAGAGCGTGCCGACGGCCATCACATCAACTCTTGATCCGTTGCCAACACGCATCGTCACCTCATCCCTCGCAAGCCACCGTCTATTCCGTAGCTCCTGTTTCGAGTTACAAATATTAGCAACTGAACCAGTATCAAATACCCAGGCACTAAAACGAGGGCTAGTAAGGAAAACATCAATAACATGTATATCAAATATACCTTTGATGGTGCCAGCCTTCTTGTCCGCTAAGTACTTCGGACAGTTGCGCTTCCAGTGACCCTTGTCCTTGCAATAGAAGCACTCAGTGTCCGGCTTGGGTCCAGACTTGAGCTTCTTCTCAGCAGGGGCAACGCGCTTGCCGCCGCCTTTCTTGGAGGGCTTCTTTGCACCTTTACCTTTCTTGAAGGTGGGGGGCTTGTTGACCATCAACACATGATTATCCTTCTTGATGTCCACCTCCGCAGCCTTCAGCATTGCGAAGAGCTCGGTGATCGTATCGGTGGAACCAATCTGATTATGAGTCACTACAAAACTTTTGTAGTTGGGAGGGAGTGATTGCAGAACCCTGTCAATCTTGAGCTCCTCTGGAATCTTGCAGTCCAGTTGCTCAAGGCGTTGAGTGTAGCCCGACATCTTAATGGCGTGCTCACTAACGGAACTCCCTTCCTCCATCTTGCAGTTAAAGAACTTCTCAGAGATCTCATATCTCTCAGAACGGGCCTGAGTCTAAAACATGATTTTCAGCTCCTCGAGAATCTCAAAGGGCCCGGGATAGTCTTCAAAACGATTTTGAAGGTCTGATTCCATAGCAAACAACATGGTGCTCTTAATCACACCATAATCATCTTTGCGCGACTGATAGACAGCTTTCTCACCAGCCGGCGCAGTAGCAGCAGGGGCGTCACCTAACGCACTCTCAAGGACATAGTCCTTTTGACCGCCAGAGAGAATGATTCTCAGATTGCGGAACCAATTGGTGAAGTTAGACACATTGTTTTTAAGCTTTTCCTTCTCAGCAAAAACGTTGAAGTTGAAGTTGGACTTAGCCATTTGATCTACAATAATTGCAAGTACAAATTAGACTATGTTCATGATAACTAGTTCAACTTTTAATCAAATTACTAGATGAACTCCCACTAAATTCAACATCCCTCAAGTTGTTTGTGAACACGATCCAAATTCACCACACCTAATTCGATCTTCACGAGAAGAGATGTGGTTTCAATGGTGGACAACAAAGTGTCGATCATATCATTCATATGACTCATGCTTAACCTTTCGGTTCATGTGTTCCGAGGCCATGTCTGTACATGCTAGGCTCGTCAAGTTAGACCCAAGTATTTCCGCGTGTGCAAAACTGGCTTGCAACCATTGTATGTGAACATAGAGTCTATAGCACCCGATCATCACGTGATGCTTGGACACGACGAACTTTCGCAACGGTGCATACATGGGGAGAACATAGTTTTTATCTTGATCTTTAAGTGAGGAATCATCTTATAATGCTACCGTCGCGATCTAAGCATAATAAGATACATAAAAGGATAAACATCACATGCATATAACTTTATGTGACATGGTATAGCCAATCTTCGCGCAATGATCTCCATCTTGTGCGTGCCGGCATGATCTCCATCACTCCACCATGATTGCCTCCACCACGAATAGCAACTACAACTATTGGTAACGACTTAGCGATAAAGTTAAACTATTACATGGCGTATAAGAAGTTGACACACAGGTCATACACAATTATAAAGACAACCATATGGCTCCTGCCGATTGTGTACTCATCGACATGCAAGTCGTGAAACATTACAAAACATGATCATCGCATACATTACACACATCACATCTTGGGCCATATCATATCACAGAAAACACTCCCTGCAAAAACAAGTTAGACGCCTCTACTTTGTTGTTGCATGTTTTATGTGGCTTATGGGAGTAGCATGCTAAGAACGATTCTTACCTACGGAAAGCCACAACGGTGATATTATGGTTGCCAAACTCCGGTGTTAATCCCATGACAACTATAGTGAGAGAAACTGGCATCCACCAGCCGCATGTGTGGAACAAGCCACACGTCAAGTGCGGAGCCGGTCTCGCGAACGACGTCGCGTAAGGTTGGCCTGGACCGCTTCAATCTCACTATCCCGCGTCATAAGAAGAACACAAACAAGAGGCTTGCAACAAAAAACATCAACGCCCGCAACAACCATGTTGCGTTCTACTCGTGAAACACATCTACGCATAGATCTAGCTCTGATACCACTGATGGGTTTCGCGGCATAGTAAATCAAAATTTTCTACGGATGCGAACAGAGGGAAAGCCAAGATCTAATCTAGGAGATGCAAACAACGAGAGAGATTGGATTAGATCTTCATACCCTTGAAGATTCGCACAGCGGAACGTTCGTCGAAACGTGGGTGATGTAGTCGTACTCGCTTCTCCTCCTCGCGATCCGATCCGATCTAGCACCACAAGTGGCGATGCCTCCGTGAGATGCACACGTGCGGCACCTCGACGTCTCCTCCTTACTCGGTCCAGCAAGTATGGTGGAGAGACGGATTGGATCTACAACGCGACGGCGCGGTGTATGTGGTGGAGAGTTTCTGCAGCAGGGCTTCGCCTACACGCAGTCGGGAGGGAGAGAGAGAGGAGGGCAGCAGGGCGGATAGGGTTGAGGAGGAGGTGTGGGGGGGTGGTGTGCCCCAGCCCTCTATATATAGAGGGGTGGGGGCCTGCCCTAACCCCTCCCCCAAGCCCTAGGCCGGCGGCCAAGGAGGGAGGAGTGGGGGGCAAGGAAACCCCCCCCCCCTTCTAGAAGGTCCAATTAGGGTTTTACCCTTTCTGGCCGGTTGGGACCTATAGGGCCTTGTGCCCCTGGCCCAATGCGGCCAGGGCACTCCCTCATAGGCCCATGCCCCCTCCCGGAAGGTGGGGCCACGTTGGTCCCCTTACGGAAGGTTCTAGAAGCTTCCGGTACAATACCGATTAACCCGGAACAATTCCGAACTCCAAAAAATGCACTGCCTTATATGAATCTTATTCTCCGGACCATTCCGGAACCTCTCGTGATGTCTCGGATCCCATCCGAGACTCCGAACAAAAACTCATAAACCAATCATCCAATCTATCCTAGCGTCGAGACACGTTAAGTGTGTGACCCTTCGGGTTCGAGAACATGCAGACATGATCTTCTATCAATAATCAACAGCGGGGTCTGGAAACCCATATTGACTCCCACACATTCATCGATGATCATATCGGATGAACCACGATGCCAGGATTCAATCAATCCCATATATATATTCCCTTCGTCTCGTGATATTTTACTTGCCCGAGATTTGATCGTCGGTACCGTCATACCTAGTTCAATCTCGTTCACAGCAAGTACTTTACTCGTTCCGTAATCCGATATCACTTTGTGATTAACTTCTTAACCACATGCTTGCAAGCGGTGTTGATATCGATTACCGAGTGGGCCCGAAGTATATCTCTCCGACTTGGGAGGGACATATCCCATCTCGATACATACAACCCAACAGATACTTTCCGATCACCTGAGAGACACCTTTATGATCACCCTCTCATAGGATGACGTTTGATGACCTCAAAGCTTTCTTCCGATACCAGGGAGTTGTATTATCTCATGGTCTAAGGAATACAATATTTGACATAGGAAAAGCTTCGCAAAGATGAACACGATGACACGATCTAATTGCTTCGCTTAGTTTGGGTCTGTCCATCATATCATTCTCCCAATGATATGATCTCATTATTAATTGACAACTCATGTCCATGGTTAGGAAACCTTAGCCATTATTAATCAATGAGCTAGTCCATAGAGGCGTACCAGGGACACGGTGTTGTTCACAAACCACACAAGTATTAAAGTTTCCGCTTAATACAATTCTAGCATGGAATATAAACATTATCATGAACAAGAATTATAATAATAACATCTTTATTATTGACTCTAGGGCATAATTCCAACACGCCGTACCTCCTGGAATGCTAGAAACCACTACGCCAATGTTCGTTTGTTGTCTCAACACCGTTCTCAAGTTCTATTAAACTTAATTTTGTCTATTGGACCTTGGCCACGCTTGGTTATTTGGCTCGGCCCACAAAGTAGAGAAGGTCTTTCTGGGCCAGTTAGAAAGTGTCGCGCGGTAGATTACAGCCGGGCCGGTTAGGCTGGTCCGTTAGGATTTTTTTCTGCTTTTCATTTTTCTGTTTTCTTATTAATTCTTTTGTATTTTTTTCATAAGAAGTCTAAAAGAATTCATTTTTGGCTCTAAATTTTTGTAAAATTCAGTAGATCAACTTAGAGTGTTAATAATAAATACTTTGACTATTCGAAAATAGTGGATTTATTAATCCCATATTAGACCATAGTAGGGATAATATCATATTTTCTTACCAAAAAAAGAACAATATGATATTTCAGAATAAGATTTTGAAACTAGGGTTTAGGGTTTTGCCGAATCTCTGAAGAAATAGCATATTGTGAGTCTAAAAATCATTTGTTCAAAAAATAATGGGCATCGGATCATGTACCTGTAGTTCAAATCGGACCCACTTCCTACCGATTCGGCAAGAATTTGTCTTTTTCGCCAGGGGTGTACGAAAAGGTTTAAGATGCGCCGGTTGGGACATTTGTCCATGTAAGTTGGCCTATTATTTTTGAAAAATGGGATGGTAGCATTTGGAAACTTTCATTTGGTGGTTGCTTCACAAAACAGCCCATTTTTGCGCTCGGAAAATGAAAAATGAGTTTTTTGTGCGACGAAAAGGAAAACTTCCTCCTGCAACATTGTTTTCCATCCCACGATACATATGGATACACAATATGGCACATTATCACAAACTATGTCGCGATTCGGGCCATAACATTGGTCGTTTGGTCCGAAAGCCATGAAACCTCGGACATGATAGGTCATTTCTGAGAAGGGTTTTTCGAGACACTTGCAAAATACCAAGTTTGGTATTTTTACTTGCAACTATATCACATAATAAGACACCACGTGAAGGATTTGCATTGATCGGACCGTTTAAATTCCCGTTTCAAACTATGGTCGAAGCGGCGGGCATGAAGGTTGTTAGCTCGAGGCTAAGCCTCGCAAAACTTGCATTGGATCTCTGAATAAATATAATAGTGTGAGTCTAAAAATCATTTTTTTCAAAAAATAATGGGCATCGGATCATGTACCTGTAGTTCAAATCGGACCCACTTCCTACCGATTTGGCATGAATTTGTCTTTTTCGCCATGGGTGTACGGAAAGGTTTAAGATGTCCCGGTTGGGACATTTGTCCATGTACGTTGGCCTATTATTTTTTAAAAATGGGATGGTAGCATTTGGAAACTTTCATTTGGTGGTTGCTTCACAAAACAGCCCGTTTTTTGCGCTCGGAAAATGAAAAATGAGTTTTTTGTGCGACGAAAAGGAAAACTTCCTCCTGCAACATTGTTTGCCATCCCACGATACATATGGGTGCACAATATGGGCACATTATCACAAACTATGCCGCAATTCGGGCCATAACATTGGTCGTTTGGTCCAGAAGCCATGAAACCTCGGACATGATAGGTCATTTCTGAGAAGGGTTTTTCGTGACACTTGCAAAATACCAAGTTTGGTATTTTGACTTGCAACTATATCACATAATAAGACACCACGCGAAGGATTTGCATTGATCGGACCGTTTTTGAATTTTTTATGCCCGTTTCAAACTATGGTCGAAACGGCGGGCATGAAGGTTGTTAGCTCGAGGTTGAGCCTCGCAAAACTTGAATTGGATCTCTGATGAAATATCATATTGTGAGTCTAAAAATCATTTTTTCAAAAAATAATGGGCATCGGATCATGTACCTGTAGTTCAAATCGGACCCACTTCCTCCCGATTCGGCAGGAATTTGTCTTTTTCGCCAGGGGTGTACGGAAATGTTTAAGATGCCCTGGTTGGGACATTTTTCCATGTAAGTTGGCCTATTATATTTGAAAAATGGGATGGTAGCATTTGGAAACTTTCATTTGGTGGTTGCTTCACAAAACAGCCCTTTTTTGCGCTTGGAAAATGAAAAATGAGTTTTTTGTGTGACGAAAAGGAAAACTTCCTCCTGCAATATTTTTTGCCATCCCACGATACATATGTGTGCACAATATGAGCACATTATCACAAACTATACCACGATTCGGGCCATAACATTGGTCGTTTGGTCCGAAAGCCATGAAACCTCGGACATGATAGGTCATTTCTGAGAAGGTTTTTTTTAGACGCAATCAATTTACCAAGTTTGATACATGAGAATATTATGCTCACAAGTGCATCTTAGAATGAAAAACAATATTATCGTAGAAACTTTTCATTTTCCTTGCACAAAAAAATCATTTTTTTTCCAAATACAAAAAAGAAGTTGTTTTGTGAACCAAACAATCAAAACACACGAGACAGCCTCTCACGGATCAGCCTTATCGGCCTGATCTGGACCGTTCGTTCCCAATCCAACGTCATGTGGCTCACCCGAAGAAGCACAACCCACTCCCCGCCACACCCACAGCCTCAAAAACCCTAACCCCACCAACTCCAGACCGCCTTCCCTCGCGCCGCCCTTCCTTCCCACCCTCTCCAGCCGCCGATTCTCCTCTCTAGCCGATCCACCCTCTCCCAGCTTCGCCTCCCACCGTTGCAGCCTTGGTGAACCCTAGTTTGCTGCCCTCATGGAGAGGAGGAGTAGCGGGAAGGCGCAGCCTTCATCATGGAGGAGCAGCAGGAAGATGGCGTCGTCGTTATGGAGGAGGGCGAGCGCCACCTAACTCCGTCGTCGTTCAATCATCTGTCGGCCTCCAGGACCTGCGCTTCCCCGACTAGATCAAGCATCACGAAACAAGGCCATGCCCATGGTCGACCTCGAGCTCGACCCCTCCGTCATGCTGAGAACCGACGGGCAGCGCACTTTGCCAACCAGTGCCACATCACCATCTGTGGAACCGCCTTCACTATGCCTCCAGGTTGTGCCCCTCTCTAGATGCGAGCGTGAAGCCTCCACTAGAGCATGGACCTGACGGGCGGGAGTTGGAGCCCCGCATGGATCTGGCACCCCAACCTCCTCCGACCTTCTGCACCTCCGCGCATGCCTCATGCAGTCTGGCCGCCATCGACAGTCCCTGGATCCCCATCTACAAGAAAGTGCCACTGTCGGCCGCTGCAACATTCGTGCTCTATTACACCGAGTTCGCCATCGAGATCCATTCGCAGGTAACTCCATTGATCCATCTACATGGATTGAACACCTTGTGGCAATCTTTGTTCCTTCAAGATCAGTTTTCATGCAATCTCAAATAGTATTAGATTAGTCGCTGGATTTTTGCTAGTGGTGGAGGTGATTTCCGCGGATGGAGAGAAGATGATAGCAGTTGAGGAAGGCAGTAGGCAAATACAAAGGCCTTTGGTTCCTTTTTCTTGACCTGTAATTGTGTTTGTGATTCTGTATGATATATATAGGCTTCTGTGATCAAATAAAATTGTCTATTTCGCTTGTAGACTATAGTTACGAAGCTTGCATTTCATTCATATACATTTAGCTCCTTTTACATGTTACAAAGACTACTGGTATTTTCCATTTTGCTATCTGCACCCTGAGCAGGTTCAAAGCTATAGCAGACTAAGTGTTTTGTTAGCAGATAGAGGGGGCTGTCCCTGTGATCTTTGCGCATGTAAAACCTGAATCCGAACCTCTGTCTGCACAATTTCAGTCATATAGTTCTTTTTAAATGGCTACCTTGATATCTAAAGAAGTTATATGTATTGGCAATTTATCACCTGAAACAGATGCGGATACTTGGTGCTATTAATTGTAAGGTCGTTGCAGTTTCTATTATAACTTGTAACTAGTACTATTTAGTTTATGTATGCTACCGAATTGATCACTTTTTCACCTTATGATATGAAAATTAAGAGAGGGGAGTGCCCCTCTGGCCTCCAATCTCGCTGCTTTAATTTGCTCACTTTAATCTCGCTGCTATGCTAGGACACGTACAAGTTTCATACTTTGAGTGAGCCAGTACAAAGAGAAATATAAACGATATTAAAATTGTAATTTGACTGATTTGAAGATATACTTTGATATGTACTTTGATAGCAACTGTTTGCACTGCAAAATAAATCCACTATTTGTCACGCTCACTGTTCAATAATTTGTACATTTCCTTGAACTACTATCGTCATGTGGATCTCTGATCCAGTTGGAACTGCTTCTGGAAATTGCATTGGTTTAAAAGGCACGCTTGTGTATTGGATAATGACTGAGTTTTATTGTATGCTTGTAGTATGATAATGGAAGTGACAATACAGCAGTACTTTGTGGCAGTTTTCCTTATTGTAATGGAATCTTACATTTTCTTGTTCTCACTACAGCTGCAGTAGTTTTTGCATGAGTGCATCAAGGTCGCCGGCGACAAGAGCAAGGTCACCGTCACCTTCGAAGGCAGCATCTCCATGAGTGTTTCATGAACTATTAATTAGGAATTGCTACTGATATGTTGATGTCTTGTTAATGGAACTGTTTTATTGTGAAAATCCAAAGTAAGGTTGATTTGCATACATTTGCTAGATTATAATACTCATAATTAGTACAATAAGAATAGTGACAGATTAAATAGCTAAATTAGAATAAATTACATGTTCTCTGTTCTTTTAATGATCTTATAAAGTATCACAACTGCAGTAGATAATATATTACAAGTGACTATCTGTTGATATTGTTTATATGGTATATTGTGTGGAAATAAGCAATAATTCCTTGTTTTTGTTAGCTAGTTCTCCATTTGCATACGGCTAGAGCACTAATGTGATTAGCAATTTATATACTGGTATGGTTCTTTAGCACATATATACTTGTTTTATTTGGATAAAGTACAAATGTGAGTAGCAATTTCTATACTGATTTGGTTCTTTAGCTGTAACTTAACTTGTGGAAGCCTTTTGTTTTAGATTCGTTTGTTCTTTCTTTGGAGTAGTATTTAACAAATCAGTGCACTACTTAATTGTAGGATGTGTATGAAGTTTGGCCAGCAACCAGTGCTCCAGCTTGAAGAAGTGAAGAAGCCATAAGTCCTACCGAACAAAGTTTGGCCAGCAACTATCGCTCCAACTAATTATATTGTACTGTGATTGATCGGTCTTGTTTATGTCATGAACCATGTAACTGTTGTAATAGACATTTTTATTGACATTTGATTTTTTCTCGTGTTATTTGTTTTGATTGAAATACTATATACTTGATGTGAAAATGGTGAACCTGGGATCCGACAAGTTGGTCTAGTGGTAAAAGGAAAAATCAAAACAATCTTTTATGAAGAAATTGATTGTAAAAAAGGCTTGAGGCCCATGAATCGTAGTAAGGCTAAAGCCCAAAATAAATGGATGGTAATAGGCCGGAATTATTGGGCTTGCCTACGGACGAAAGGTAGGACCAAAATAAAAATGCACACTAAAGGGCCAAACCTAAAGAAGAAAAAGGCTGGAATTATTGGGCTGGCCTGTTTAGACAACCAAAATGGATTGGGCTGAATTTGCATTACGGCCATCTCATTTCGTCATAATTTTGCCACGTAGGATTTGACCTATCATGGGTTGATGTCCCATGACGGTATTGGATCGTCATAACGGTTATGACAATCCAATATCGTCATAGAACATTATGACGATTTCGCAAAAAACGTCGTTGTGTGAAATTACTGAGCTCAGTTTTTGACGATATGTTTTTCGTCATAAGATCATCATATATTGTAGACAATGACGATTCTGTGACGAAAATGGAGGGTCATGTATCAGCAGATTCCTTGTAGTGGTTGCTTTTCTACTCACTTATGAATAATAAGTATCACAATCACTTATCTCATTTCATTCACTTGGCACATTCACTATCACCATGAATTGTTTCTCTCCGCTCCTAACTTCTCGTCTAATGGAACTCTGAATACTTTCATCGTATTTTTACATTTATTTTATTTACTTTTTGCATCTACCTTTACTCAGGTTTCCTCTATTATTCACTCACCATTTTCCACCTTCAACAATTGCAATCAATTCACTCAAGACAACATGACACCTTGGGTGTGACAGAAACGCCGCATAAAAACATTTACCGAAGCTCCTTATTAGGATCGATATAAAAACTGGAATTAATAATTCCGTGAAAACATGCTCTGAAAAACCTGCGCACTTGTAGGCCATCAAGCTATTTTGTGACGCCATTGCCAGGGAGTTACGTGATAAGTGTTTGTTTCTTGACATTTGTAAGTGTTGGTACCATCCATGATCTCCATTGAAGATAGAGGTACCACTCGTTTAGGTAGAACTTATTTACCACTATATATTGATTGTATTCCTACTAAAAGATGCCTAGAATTTATTGAGAGATTTTCTAACTCACGTCCTATAGACGTGAATAGTTTGATTCCTTTAATGGCATACTTGACCAATACCCAACGGGAAATGAGCCTGAGAAACCGTTGGGAGAATATGGGAATCCATCTAGGTACCTGAGAAAAATGCCTATTCTTTACCCTGATCTTGAAGCCGAAGAATTTGAAATATCTCCTGAGCTAATCTATATGATGAAAGAATTTTTTTTGCATGGAAATAAAATGAATATCCTAGTGATCATTTGACAAAGGTCCATGACCTTTGTGCTACTCTTAAACCAGCCAATCTACCAATAGAGTTTGTACTCCTCAATTTTTTTTGCTGGTCTTTAAAAGATAATGCTTTTACTTGGTTACAATCATTACCCAATCACACTATAAAAAAGATTGCATCCGAGAGTTCATGCATAAATATTGCTCTTTTACTAAAATCATGCAGATTAAACATAGCATTACAAACTTTCTTCAAGGAATTAAGGAAAACCTTTACCAAGCATGGAATAGATTTTATGGCATGATATTGAAAGTCCCACAACATGGCTTTCAGGAACATTTAATTATTGAATACTTCTATAATGGACTTAATAAAGATTCAAAAGATATGATAGACTTATCTGAAGGAAGATCTATTAGAAACTTAACGCTGTTGAAGTGTATAAAGCTTATTGAGGTAAGATCCTTTAGTGATGAGCAATACAACCCTGTTGAGGATGTTAAACCACAAAAAGGTATGTTCCATATGCCCCAGGAACTTATGCCAGAAGTCAAGAAATCCATGTAAGAAAAAGGAATAGCTGCGGAACTTGTTGAAGAAAATTAAGTTGATGTCCTTCAAACTTATGCTATAGAAGATGAAATTAATCTTGAGATGCAAAAATTTAGATATCAACAAAATCAGTTCTGAGAGAAATATTATAAATGTCTAATGTCTCAAGAAAAAATATAAAAGAGTGGAAATCATAGCCAATTCATCATATGCCCTCAGCAACATGGGGATCTACTCACAAGTGAGAAACATGATATGGATCCGTGGCATATGGACTACAACACAATCTAAAAATATAATCTCTCCACCAAATAAAGACAAGTTGCCAATCACACACATGCAAATAACACTCTAAATAATATTCGCGGGTTCAATCAATCACAAACTATGAGGGGAATGAGGTGGATCTTGGATATGGAGATGGTGATGATGATGGTGCTGAAGGATATGTTGATGGAGAGGCCTCCCTCTATGCCAAGGAGAAGTGGTGATGATGATGGCATTGATTTCCCCCTCATGGGAGGCTTCGGTGCTGCAAGATCTGCCCTCTCTCGGAGTAGGAGAGTACTTTCACCTCCGCCGCCACCTCTGTAAAGAAAAATATGGCATAGGTTTTCGGGCGAGACAGAGGCATCTATAAAAAGGAGGAGCCGAGGCGACGCTCTTGGGAAAAATGAGCATGGGTGGCATGCCCAGCAAGGTAGGGCGCACCACTTGGGCTCTTTTGGGCCTAGCATCTCCTATCGCTTGATTCTTTTTCTCATGGTTCTTCTCTAGATGAAAAACTGATCAGGTATTTTTCCATTGATTTTTGGGTGTCTAGAAGGTCCCTGAAACAACAAAATACGAAGGAGGTTCTATGCCTCCCAGAAATTAAATACCAACGACAAGGACTTTGTAGGAAAGTCCCCTAAAACAACTAAAAGGCATAAATAATCATAGAACATGGAAAATATTATTCAAAAAAGATCATATAAGTCACTATATTGATGATGTAAAATGCTCGTATCATATGTGTGGTTTAGGTAACTGTTTATGGTATGAACAGCTGAAGTCAAGGTGGTTCTATGAACCTAGTGCAAATGTCGGCGTCCTCGATGGAGATCAAGACGCGACAAACCGCCACATATCGCACATATATAGCTGTTTTGTTAGATGTTAACTGTTGTGTGAATGTTGTTGTGGTAGTATTAGAATTGCGATGGTAGCATAATAAGATAATCCCTCATACTATAATTCGAATATTCGTGTTCTCCCACACGTGTGCACCACCAAGAAAGTTTTCAATTATGAAGCATGCCGTGATGATCGGGAGCTAGACATCTCTACATTCGCATATGGTGGGAGCCATGTGGCACTACAATAAACTGTGGATAAAGTTGGCGATCCTAGCATGTGCAGACATGGCCTCAGAACACAGATGCTGAAAGGTTAAGCATGAATCACATGTGATGTGATTGATATGGTGATATCTACCCTAGAAGCTGCATCAAAGGCTGTGATGATCAGGGATGATGTAGTGTAAAGGGATCATGTAGTCACCAAACGAATGTTGAGGGATGTTCGTTTGAGTGGGAGTTCTGGTATTTTAGTTTGACTAAATAAGAACCCATATTATGAACATTAATATTAACTACTTTATAAATACTATTGTAGATGTCTTGCCCTACTTTCCACCTTGGCCCCTTCCTTGAGAAAGAAAAGCTGAAAACTGACGGGACAAACTTCACCGTCTAGTCCCGCAAGCTAAGGATTCTCCTTGTTCCACAGAATCTCTCCTACATACTTCAGGCCGCTATAGGTGACCAACCCACTGCTACCGCCTCTCAGGATGATAAAAATGTTTATCAGTAGAAGGAAGATGACAACGCCTATGTCTAGAGTGGCATGCTCTACTCCATGGAGTCTGACCTGTAAAAGCGCTTTGAGAAAAAGATCTCCTTCGAGATCATCTCTGATCTCAATGCCATCTTTGCACCCCCAGGCCTGGTCTAAGAGGTATGAGGTTTCAAGCCTCTTCTTCTCGGCTAAGATGGAGGAGCATGGCAGCTTGAGCAAGCATGTGGTCAAAATGTCGTGCTACGTTCAACGCCTGAACGACCTTGAATGCAAAATCAATGACGATCTAGCGATTGATAGGGTGTTGCAGTCTCTGTCCCCTAGCTACAAGAGCTTCATGCTGAACTACAATATGTAGGGTATGAATAAAACCCTGTCTGAGTTGTTGGCCATGCTCAAGCACGCTGAGGTGGAAATCAAGAAGGATCACACCATCTTGATGGTCAACAAGACCGTTGACTTCAAGAAATCCAACAAGAAGGGAAAGGATGAGAAGGGAAAACCCAAGAGGTATGGCAAACATGTTGCCTCTACCTCAAAGGCACCCAAAGTCAAGCCTTGCGCCACGTGCTTCTACTACAAGGATGAGGGTCACTGGAAGCGCAACTGCCCCAAGTACCTAGATGATAAGAAGGTTGGCAAGGTTATTGCCGAAGAGAAAGGTATATATGATATACACGTTATTAATGTTTTCCTCACTAGTGCCAGGAGCAACACCTAGGTATTTGATACTAGTTCTATTGCTCATATATGTAACTCTCAACGGGAATTGTGGAATAAGCGGCATCTGGTGAAGGATGAGCGGATGATGCGTGTCAGCAATGGAAAAAGAGTTGAAGTCATGGCTGTCAGCACCCTTCCTTTGTGTCTCCCTTCAATATTAGTTTTATATTTTAATAATTGTTACTATGTATGGGCTTTGAGCATGAATATTGGTCTTGCTTGTTGCAAGATCATTATTCGTTCAAATCAGATACAAATGGTTATTCTATTTATATGGATAATTTGTTCTATGATCATGCGCGACAAAGTAAAGTTTTATTCTTATTCAATCTTGATTGTGAGAACACTCACATCCATAGCATAGATACCAAGCGACTTTTAGAATCAACATGTGCAAACATGATAGCGATAATTCCATGTACATGTGGCATTGCCATCTAGGTCACATTGGTGTAAAACGCATGAAGCAACACCATTCCAAGGGACTTCTAGAATCTTTGGATTTCGAATCCCTCGATAGATATGAACCATGCCTCATGGTCAAGATGACCAAGACGCCATTCAATGGTATGATGGAACTGGCTATAACTGTTTTATTGTTATAAATAAAGTGTTTTATTGGTATATCTCTAATGTTCATAATAGTTTTGTATCATGCTATAACTGTATTAAGCAGAAACATTATTATAGGTCTGGTATATAAACAACCAGGTCCCTAGTATCCTCTAGTACTAGTTTGTTGGGAAGATGATGATCGAGGTTTCCCAATCATGGACTTGTGATACTTACATTTTGCATCATCATTTTTAGGACTTATATGCACTATTTAAAATCACATTTACCATGATCCATCATTATTTATACATATTTAGATGATTTACGGGACTCTCCTACAAAGTCCCTTTTATTGGTATTTAATTTCTAGGAGGCAGAAAACCTCCTTTTTCATATTTTTGTTGTTTCAGGACCTTTTGTATGTCAATAAATCGAAGGAAAAATACCTGATGAGTTTTTCACCTGGAGAACGACCGTGGGCCAAAGAATGAATCGAGGGGAGCCACGAGGCCCGAAAGACTACAGGTGGCGCTCCCACCCCCTTGGTGCACCACCTAGGCCCTTTCGGCCCTCGAGCATCATCTTGGCTCCTCCTTTTTACAGATGCATTTGTATCGCCATAAAACCTATGCCACATTCCCCACAATTTACAAAGGCGATAGAGGAGGCAAAAGTCCTCTCCTACTCTGGGAGGGGGCAGATCCTGCTACACCAGTGCCTCGGTAAGGGGAAAATTGACGCCATCGTCATCACCACTCCTAGGCGTAGGGGGGCCTCTCCATCAACATATCCATCAGCACCATTATCATCACCATCTCCAAGATCCATCTCATTGCCCTCATAGTTTGTGATTGTTTGAACCCCGGGTATTGTTTTAAGGGATATTTACATGTTTGTGATTGACATCTTGTCTTTATTTGGTGGAGAGATTATCTTTTCAGATTGTGTTGTACCCCATATGCTACTGATCCATGTCATTTTTGCCACTTGTGAGTAGATCACCATGTTCCTAAGGGCATATGATGAATTGGCTATGATTTCTACATAATATGCAATGAGTATGTGGTCTAGTTTTTATATTTTATATTGTTATATGATGGTTTTATGCAAACATCAACATATTACTTCACCTATATGGGCTCATAGGCTAATAATTTGATGCAATGATAGGGGTTAGAAGGGACGGAATTGACAGAAACCATTTTCCAATACTTTGAGTTGCATTGGAGGGATTATATGTCGGGGAACAATGAACCTATTGATATGGTGGGACATTTGTGTATTAATGATTCCTAGATGTTCATGTCAATGGGTCTAGGACCCATCATAAGTGGTGTATTTAGCTCATACTTATGGCTGCACCTTGTCACGACTCGCCAACACGGACATCGAGGATGGCGGACACCCCCTATTTGTTCGGTAATGGGAACAAAGGCGTTTCAACCTCAGCATCGATGTATGAACCTGCTGATATGAGCACACAACACACAGAGCACACACAATCATTTTTACCCAGGTTCGGGCCGCCCTTTGGCTAACAACCCTACGTCCTACTTTGGTGGATTATCTGGGGTGTATCGAGGTACAAGATGATGATCTCTCCGGTGCCGGGGAGCCGCTTTCTATCTATCTTATACACTTCCCGGGCTTCCTCTTTCTTTCTTCTCTCACTCTTTCTTATCTCCGGCATGGAGAAGGATGTCTGCTCTCTCTCTTTCTCACTATTTGTTCTTCTCAAGCTCTCTTCTCCAACTCTCGAACCCTCTGATCTCTAAAAACTCCAACCCCCATTCCCATGGCCAAGTGCCTCCTTTTATACTCCAAGGGGTCACCCAGGGCTGACGTGAAGTAATGCCAAGGACGTACACGGGCACAATCGTGGTGTGCCATGTGGTCTTCAGGCAGATGGGTGGTGCCTCTGGCCAATGGATAGCCAAGGGCAGTGCACATGTGCTCTTGATGGCTGAGTGACGGCTCAGGCTTCGAGCTGTCACTCTTGTCGATGATGCGCTGTGTAACACCCCGGTCTCTCCGGACCAGCGGCTACCACTCCTGGAATCTCAATAGGATATCTAGACTAACCCCACAAACGGATACTAGTCTTTTATGCGCACTTTGTCCTCACTCGTGTGCACCCGGTACCCACTTCCCGGTCGGTCACCCATCCTCAATTTCTCTAGGCCAAGCACGCTTTACCTCAGAGTTCTTTTAAGATGAGCTTTCGGAAAAGAAGTTGCAACTTCTTGGTATGGGTATACTATCAATCCTATTAAGCCATGCGCCAGGGTCTCACATACACCCACCCTTAGGAGATCGTTTCCTTCGTTGATCAACCACAAGCTAGGAACGTCCCCTCTTGGCATACGTCTGTGCATCCAGTGTTGGCACATGTGCCATGCCGTGTCCACTCTGGGCCACACGCGCCATGCTCCACATGTCCGCCACTGACCCGCACACGCCCGTGTAACTGTGAGGGTCGACTCGGATACCACTTTTAACACCCCGGCCTCTCCGGACCAGCGGATGTCACTCTTGGCAACTCAATAGGATCTCTAGACTAACCCCATAGACCAACACTAGTCTTTTATGCCCACTTTGTCCTCACTCGGGCGCACCCGGTACCCACTTCCTGGTCGGTCACCCAGCCTCAAATTTCTCTAGGCTAAGCATGCTTAACCTCAGAGTTGTTTTTAGATGAGCTTCTGGAAAAGAAGTTGCAACTTGTTGGTATGGGTATACTATCAATCCTATTAAGCCATGTGTCAGGGTCTCACACGATGCAGCGGACTGTAGCACCATGTTGATGTCCAGCGGCGCTGGCGTGTCACCAGTTTCCAAGGCCAGTCCTAACAGGTCTTGTCAGGCTTACTTGACTCTGGTTCCCGGGCTGCGCCTGGACCGGGGGAAACATTCCCATGGTCCTTTTGGGGCCTAGTCGAGGCTTCTCCTTGGCTTCATTGTCCCCAATCGGTCCCTTACCCTCCTTCCGAGGTAGCCCTCAAAAGGAGGTGTCAGACTGCCTTGCATGCATTGTTGTCTTTTCTTCCTTGTACACACTCGGCTGATAGACCGAGGCTCGTCTCGTAGCATTCATCGCATCCATAGGTACCTACATCATAGCTGACACTTGGTCTCCATAGGCTCATCATGTCAAGTCCATACCTGCTTGGAGCGCATGGTTCTTGCATCCCTACGATGCTCCTGATGACTTTGCCTCGCCATTGTCGAGCCGCTGAGTGGTGGGTCTGGGGCCCACGTGCGAAGGCACAATGCTAGGGACCCTGATACCATTACACCGACAAAAGCCCCTGGGCGAGGTCCGGCGACTTGTTTGATTGCCTCTGAGTGAAGCTTGTCACGACCTGACGAAGAGGTTATCACCGGGATTCACCCTTCAATAGCTTGGGGGGAGGGGCAAGAGATGCACGTCACACGAAGTTCCAGCTCATTCTGGGCTGGCATGCGGGCATCTGTAATCACGCCTCCGCGAATCCGCACTTCCGAGGTCTAACCTTGACAGTCCCGCACATTGGTGGCATGGACCTAGATTTCTACAAAAAGTAAAAAGCGAGCATGCAACCTCCTTGGGCTGCTCTACCAAGTAGGGTGCATTGCGGTTAAGTGGGGGATGCTCCCTCCACTCAGCTATATGTGATTTATCACATACCGGCAAGCAGATTTACCAACCCCCTCTCCTAATTCCTCATTCCTTCCTCCCCATTTTACCTTACCTTCATATCCATGGCGCCCAAGAAGAAGACCCCCACTCATATGCCAGCAGGCAAGAAGGATTCTGCCGACCCGTCTGGAGGGAAGGGCGATCCGACCCATCTTAACAAGCGTGAGCAGCAGGAGGCCAAATGGCGGTCATCGGTCCCCTTCTTGCTAGAGGGACTGAGTGAGGAGGGCGCTGGAAAGTTAGCCGACATCGCTGCCTCACCTCAGAACAAACAAGGGGGACCTCGACTCCTGTTTGCCGGATCTCCCAGTGGTAGTCGCCTTCCTTGGGATGTGAAGGTCTTCTCCTTCTTCCTAACCGTGGGTGTTAACCCTCCACTCTCGCCTTTTCTGAGGGTGATTCTTATCTCTTACAGCATGCAACTGGCTCAACTACATCCCAATGCCGTCATAGTGTTGGTTATCTTCCAATTCCTCTGTGAGGACTTTATGGGCGTGATGCCCTCCGTTCCTCTGTTCTGCCACTACTTCGTCCCTTGCATCAAGTTGGGGGATGCCATCTTGGGGGGAGTTACCTTCCACCTCCAGGACAGGCTTACTAAAGCATACATCCCGATGAAGAAGAAGAAGTGGGACGATTGGTGTGGCTCTTGGTGCTTCGTTCTCTTCCCCATCTAGGATGACGTTCTTGCCGATCCTTCGACTCCCCCTTCTCGCCGCCCGGGATGGGGTGACCAAGAGGGGGACGACGAGTAACTTGCTTCGGTGTCTGCGTGAATCTCTGACCTGCGAAAAGGTGGCCTCACCGGCCATCACGTTGTTCAGGTGTATATCTCTCGCTGCATCGCTCCACTTCAGGAGCACTCTCACCCTGATTGGGAGTATAGGGGGCCCTTGGACCGTACTTGTCTCTTCATCGGTCCCTCATCCGAGACCGAAGCTTCAATGGTGAAGGCGACGGTGAACTGGCTGCTTGGGGGCACGGCACACCCAGTGCCGCTCCCTTCTTCTGTTGTTTCCTTTTACCTTGACAAGGAGGGCATTGACTCCATTCTGTCTTGCCTCAGTGCAACAAGTTCGGGATCCAACGTGTGTGGTGATCCTTGTCGGAGTTTTCCACACACAAAGGGGCGTTAGTAGGGGGCTACCAGTGCCACACCCATCCTTTCGGCTCTGCTTCCCTTGGACAACGGAGATGCCTCCTCGGGTTGCTGGCGACTGGTTCCTCCGTCAGCCAGCGATCACCTTCTGGGACCGGCTTCCCGGGGCGCCGCCTCCTCATCCAGCGGTGAGGACGACATCCCCACTAGGGGCATGGTTGCACATCGCACCCGCTCTACCAAGCATTAGGATCAGTATTCGCGCAGCAAGGGTTGCATTTCTTTCTCGAAGGAGCTTCATCGCGCTATGGTGCTAGCTCATAGAGACTTGGAGCTGCCGCCCCCTTCAGGCCCTACATTAGGGCCTGCTGGGAGCGCTCTTCATAACCGCAGCTGGACCTTCTGTCACAACTAGGGCGGGTAAGCTGCTTAACTCTGTGGTCTCCTTTTTATGTGATATTATCTTTGTTACCTCGTTCTAATCATCTTTCTGTCCTGCTTCCTAGGGCGGCAGAGAAGGCGGACGAATGGAAACGAGGTGGCAACGACATGTCAATGTGTCCCTCGCCTTTTTCCAAGAGTAGACGAGCTCTCCTCACTGATCTTTTGGATGAGGCGCTCACCCTGCTGGAGGGTATGGCCAGGGGGAAGGCCTCAACTCCTCAGCCCTCGGCTTCCTCGCCGGATGCGGCCAACCATGCCGCACCCAAAGTTGTATCCACCGCAGTGTCGGATCCTACCAGTATCGCTAAGCCCTCCTCGGCCTCCTCAAACTCGATCATGTCCGGATTTTTAGGCGGCCATCGCCTCATATTTGGCATTATTCTTTAGGTACCAAGCATCCCACCAAGGCCGCCTTGGCGGAGGACTCAGTGATGGAGGCTTCTGACTCAGAAAGCAGCGATGGCGGAGCCCCTCAGGACCTCGGCCGCCCTTCGCCGGCAGGAACGGGTGCAATGCCAGCCTCTCTCCCGACTGTTGGCCGAGTTGGTCTTCAGTGGAACACCGATCTCGTGACGATTTCCCCCATATGTTTGTCACGGATAGGATGGCTCCTCCCCGTCTAGACATTATCTCTCATATGTATGCACACGCCCCAGCGGGGCTGTCCATTGACCCATCGGTCTTTGAAGAAGCATTGTCAGGCTCTCGCCAGGCTAGAATCCCAACAATGCCAGTTCACGCTCCATGCGGCACGCACAGAGGAGAGACAAAAAGTATCGAGGAGGTCGAGGCCCAACAGCGTCGTGACCTGGATGAGCTGTGCCAGGACATTTACCACGAGCGAGTTTGCCTTCTCGCAGAGGAAGACTCAGCTTCCCAGGCGAAGGGTAAGCTCGAACGCGTCCTGCTTCAGGTGCTTAAACGTAGGAGATATCTCCAATAGGGCGCCACTCCCTCCGTTCTGGTGCTGCAAGAGCGCATGGAAGAGTAGAAGCTCTTTTACGAGCGCGAGCTGACACGCGTCATGGAGGAGAGGAATTCTCGTGAAGTAGAGAATTTACCCATTGTGGGGGGCCTTTAGGGTCAGATTCGCGAGTGCGAAGAGACCTTGCGAGCCTCAAAACCTATTTCCTTATCTCAACTTCAAGAGATAAGGCGCCGCGATACTAGCATGGCCATTAGCGCGGCGGAGCGACAGGAAAATTTGTGCCAATAGTTCCTGGCCGCCCAGCAGCAAGCCACCACTCGGGAGGCAGTTCTTCAGAAGCATCTTGATGAGGATCCTGAGTCCGCGAAGCACTCCGACAAGCGCATCACATGGAGAGATCGCCAGATTGTGCACCTTTGCAAGTTGAGGGATGATGCCAAGGTGGCACGCCTCGATTGCGCCAGCGGGCTGGACCAGTTCTCGGACCTCTGCCGTGCTGAGACCAGTGCACTGGCTGGAATCACACGCGCCACTTTGATTCCAATGCACATGATGCATATGTAGCAAGTGGTCGTGGACGAATAGATGTCTCGACCCTCATTATGTTTTTCGATCGCCTGGCGATGGAGCTCCGGGCCCTGCGCTCGAGGGTGGATGAGGTGTTGCAGGCAGTTGGTGGACGTGTTGCAGTGGCCACCGCCAAGCTCATCCTCCCTCGCGTGTATGCCTTGACACCCATCTTTCCCTTCTTAGAGCTGCTGGAGCCCTTTGAAGACGGTCTAGTGCAGCTTGGTGCGGAGAAGGTTATCACCCCATACGTTGTTGTCGTAGTAGTCAGTATGAAGTGTGATGAGTGATGTTTATTGCGTGCTTCCCCATTTTCTCCTTAATTTCCCTAAAATGGACACCCTTGCTGTGCCATCAGTCTGTAATATTGAATTGTTTTACCTTTTTACCTCTTATATGCCAAGCAAGTTTCCTTTTCGCCCTTCTCTATTTTTTGAAAAAAAAGTGCACCACTCGGCATATGGACGCATCTCGATCCTACTTAAGACTGATTTCTCAGTGATTTTCTTCTCTTAGCTAGTGTGTTTCTCGGCATGGCGCGCAGTTTCCTGATTCTAATGTTTGCGTGTCTCCTGGATTCTTCTGGCGTATAGATGGTTGCGTACTTGCTTGATTTTGCAGGCGATGCAACATTTTTGGTGTGTCACGGTGCCGCCCAGGGGATAACATGATGGGCCCAGTTGAGTTTTCATATCAATGTGGTATTAAATAATTTAAATAAATGCAAAGCAAGGAGATGATTTACGTCTAACTACAATGTATAGAGGTTATTATTTATCTAGGGACTTTGATAGTAGTACTCCGTATTTCACTTAATTATTACGAATACATGCAGTTTCCTAGGTTTCTTATTTTTAGTGGGAGTATTAATTACCTGAAATCATGTGAGTATTAATTGATGTCGCTTTGTCTATATTGGCACCCCTGTTTCCTCGAACGCATGCAAAAATTAAGGGGATAGAGTAATACAAGAAGTTTTATTGCGTCGCAGTGGGGGAGATGAAATGATAAACGTAGTACTTATGGTAGATCCCAACACGGTTCCAATTTGCACTTGATGATATTCAATCTCCGAATCTTCTTATAGATAGGTGGTAATAGAGGTTAAATTAATCATAAGACTTCTTCTTCTTCTTCTTGGACCTGGTTCCTTCCGCTGCCACCTTCTTGTTGGCATTGTCCTTCCGCTTTCCGTGGCATCCCCCAGCTCCCGCCTTCTTATTATTCAAGCCTCCCTCGTCCTTCTCATTCCTCTTCTTATTGCCAATGAAGAAGGGATCAAGTGCACTCTTCTTGGAGACGACATCTCATACCTGGAGATGTGGCCATGGATCTTCCGACCCCTCATCCTCCTGCTTCCTCTTATTCTTGTCGAAGAAGGGTGGACCGAGTGAACTCTTCTTCAAGATGATGGGTACATCATAGATGAAAGATAAACCATCGGCCTCCTCCTCCTCTGTGCTCTCTGGTGGCGTCGCCTCCATCAGATGACGGTAAGCAGGGTCCTCGTCGGAAAAATTACCTTCCGGTGTGTCAGAATAGTATGGTCCGTCAATGGACTCCCCGCTATCACCATCGTAGGGACTGATATCCCCGTTGGCACATGCGTTGGACTTGTCAATAGAGGTGCACTGATCAGAGCAGCTGCGAAGTGTTTTTGTGTGCGGTGGATTGGCCAGCCTAAAGGGATGGGGAGGGAGGGGAGAGATAGAGAAATTTCTTCGGTGTGTGCGTCGTGCCTGGATGGGGAGAGGTGGTTGTTGTTGATGGCCGCTTAAAAAGGCTTGCTTAGGACATCCAAACGTTGCCAACTGTCATAGGAGCATCCTGGTAGTTCCCTTCCACCATTGAAAAAAGATCGAATGGGGCCTTAATATATGAAGCGAGACAATATGTGCCATGGATGATCAATGCCTAATGGGGCCTTAATTTCTGAACATGGGCCAAGGATGATCAGCGATGTGACTGCCTTTGATTCCAGGGAGTACGACTTAGATTTAGTATAGCGGGAAAATCTCCTACTATCCCTAAAATATTCTATGCCCCTGTGTTTCAAACATACTGGAATTCCCTTTGTTAAGGTGGTTTGTTAGGTCTTCAATCATAATTTCCCGGTTCACTACCTCTATAGACCTCCCTACCCCCACCCCCACAAATAATCCTCGCCCGCAGCTGTGCAAGCCTTGCGGAAAACCCTAGATCTAACATTCACCACCTTACTCTAAATCTGCTTCTTCGTCGTTGTCATCCAACACTTAGAGCAACCGCTGTTCTGCTTCCAAAAGCACCGCTAGGAATCTGCTTCTCCGTCGTTGTCGTCCAACGCTAAGAGCAACCCATGTTCTGCTTCACCTTCGTCCACAAGCACCGCAATCGCAGCACCCTCGGCAACCTCGACGCAACCACCCAGGATGCGCATGATGCCTAAACACCGTCCTGACCCAGGTAACTAGATCTCCTTCGATTTTCGTATGATAAATATAGAGCAGTTAACTGTATTTTGTATTGGAGCTACTTTTGTAGTAACTTACAAGTGCTATACTTGTTATTCGTATCTTTCCAAATAAAATCTTTGTAGTCAGGTTTAACTATAAGGCGCCATTGAACTACGATTTTGGTTGTCACGGTGAAATATGAGCCAGCGAACGGTTAACACATTTGTTTTCATTATCTCCTTTATTAAAGTGCCCTCTCATAAGTGATTCCATTATAATTTCTCTCTAGTTTGGTGTAGGCTATGGCACTAACTGTTATTTCCTGCCTAATGTTGTTCTCTTATTTGTGTAGTACATGTTTACATTCGTTATACTACCTCCAGTAATAGGTTGGGTTTATTTACTTCTACTTACCCCATGATTCCTAACAGTTTGTTGTTGTTGTTGTTACTCAATGAACAGGTGGAGTTTACACTAGAAATTATAGAATGAAGGGTCCCTATAATCTAGTAAGTACATATTCCTTTCCTATCACTTCATACTAATATCTATCAGATTGGAACCTTTTTGTGTTTACTATCCGCTGCACCTTTATGCAGAGGCCCAACACTAAAGTATGGAGACCACCAGTCCAATTACATGATGCAGTGGACACTATCAACAAACATACTTATAACCAGATAAGCAACTGTGAGACTCTACATAGAGCTACTATAAGTACCCCTCCCCTCCCTGTTTTTACGGTTTAAGTCCCCTAGTTTCAGGCCATTTAGTCTAGTTCAGTTTTATTTTTGTCAGAGGCACTAGGATGATTAGAACAAGGCCAGATTTGCAACAAAATCCAATATAACAAAAACAGAAAGATCATAATCAACCATTCACTTCAAATCTCACTCTGGTATCTGCCACTTGTATGGCTATTTTAATATGAGGCACGTGATAGTTTAATTGGTCTTTGGGCAGCCAATCAAAAAATTTAAATCTGAATGTTTATGAATCAAACTGTTTGATAGATTGTTTCACCATTTCTATGAAATGATCTGGATAGTATATTAGAGGCACACTATTGTTATATTTGTAATTTGACCGAGTTATTATAGTAGTTTTTTGATGATTACAACAATTCCACCTACCTAAGATTCAGATCCAACTGCACATTTACTAGGCTAGTTAATATTAGCCATAATGGTTAAATGCTTATTTCGTTCTTTTGTAAATGATTTTCTATCAGTTTTAGAAGCGCTTAGTCAATGGATTCATTACATTCATAAATCACGCATTCTACTTCGATCAGTTTGCTTGAGGTCCTTGGGTTGAGTGCTTACATTTCTATGTCGGACCAGAATAATCTTTTGAGGATGAACATGTAGTTTTGTTTCTTCGTATGATGTTGTAACTTTTTTATCTTAGTTTCAGCATTCATCAAGTAGAGAAGTCAATGCAATGAGCAGAAGTGACAGTTGCACACAATCTCATCCCTCTATGAAGTTGACTGTTCCAGTTAGTCCAAAAGATGGAGACGTATGAGGCCCTGCTGCTACTAGTTTCCTTCTTCCTTTTAGAAAAGGACTGATTTCTTTGGTTTTTGTTTTCCTTGGTAATGATGATATAGGACATTTATTTTTTATTTCAGGTTACAAATATAAATATGAAGTCAAAACATAAAACAATTACTTCAAGTGTAGACATCTTTGCGCAGAGCAACGGTAATAGTGTGTGTTGCTCATGTAGGTGCACGATGTTGACTGTTCTATATATTCCAGCAGAAAGATTTCTTGGAGCTGCACTCCAAGATGCACTTGATGTTGTTGGACATGAATCTAATAGAACAGATGCAGTAGTCTCCATAGCACGTAATGAGTTATCTGAGTTGAAGAACAAGGAAAGCTTAGACGAAGAAACTACTCAATATTCTCCTCAGTAAGTCCGTGGTAAGCCCGTTCTTACGTGTGAGGCAATGCGAGCTTCCTAAAAGGAACATTTTTGAAACCGAGATTATTTTTGTTTATCAGTTGTGTTGTACTACGATGATGTTGTTTGAGCTACAGATTATTTCTGGCATATAATAATTTACTATTTTTTACAGTTATAAGTTTTTTCCCCATAGTTCCAGATTTCTTTTAGTAGTGTATATAATCTAGTAATGGGAATACGCCCCTAATTTGCACATGTTTGTACCAACACTTGATGGGCCGCCAATCAACAGTGACGGGCCTTCCATACCGCCATGTAGTAGCGGGCCGTTACCTGTACCCGTTAAATAGTAAAAGTCCTGAATAGTAACTTGCCATAACAGTAAATCCCCAAAACAGTAAATGGACAGAATAGTAAAAGGCCAAACTAGTAAAAGGTTGAAATAGTAAAAGGCCGAAATAGTAAAAGGACAAAATAATAAAAGTCCAGAATAGTAACGGGCCTACTATAGCGGACGGGTAATGGGCCACGCGGTATTGATAGTAGGCTTTCCTTCTTTAGGCCGGAACAATAACGGGCCACCGATGGATACATAAATGGACCCATTTCAAATAGTGTAGGACTATACAGTAATGGTCCCGGAAGTCTACGGGCCAAAGCGGGTTGTCCAAAGGGGTCGTTTTAAATAGTACTGGTCGAAACAATAACGGGCCCGATGTCTTACGGGACGCACAAATGTGCCTATTTCAAATAGTGCAGGTTGAAACAGTAACGGGCTAGAAACTTTACGGGCCATGGCATGCAGCACTGATGGGCCCATTTCAAACAGTGTCGGACTAAACAGTAAAGGGCCGCCATTCTGTTGGGATCTTATAGTGGGCCAGCACACTTAATAAAATCAGGCCTTGGCTGGGCCTGTCTTCTACCACGGTTTCATTGATAGTTAATGACGCTAACTGTCCATTAACGGTGTTCGCCACATGGCAGTTTGCATGACGTCAGTAGTCAACGCGGCTGGCAAACATATCTACGACATAACGACTTTTCGTGGATGAAGGGTGCGATCTCCCACGGTCAAAAAAATCATGGTAGATTCATTTGTGACGGGGTTTCTACCACGAAGGACATCCATCATAGAAGGCTTTTCAGCCACGAAAAACGGGCCTTCAACCACGAAAATTGTCCGTTGTAAAAGGACATTTTTCTTGTAGTGAATCTGCAAGCACCATGTAAATCTACTTGGTTAGAAGCTTTAACTATATCAAGGAGAGGTGAAGTATAAACCGAAGCCAAGAATAATGTATAGTTCCTGAATCTAGCAGGCGAAGCGTGCGGATAGCCCAGCTGACCGCCCGCCGGTGCGTCTCGTGAAGAACGGCACGGCCAATCATGGTAGGTTAGCACTGCTAATAGAAAGACGTCGAGAAGTTTTTTTTAAAGGTGTGTGGAGAAGTTCATGTCCTGGTTCTAAATCGGAGCATCTATGGTGCAAAATTTGAAGACATAGGGGCCGGTTGCTCGATTGAAGGCGTGCTTCCGAAAGTTTGGGGTCTCGGCGGAAAATTTTGTCGGGCGCGGGGTGTTTGTCCTAGTTTTTTAACATATTTCATAGAAATATTAGTGGATATATTATACCTTGTTTTCCCCTAGTAGACTTCTTTGTTTTTAATTCGGGCGATCCCTAACACATATATTTGGATTTTAATTATCAAGCCTAAGAAATTAGCCCATCCAGCCTTATTATAGCCCAAGACCTTCTAATTCGGCCTTTTCTTGGTCACTCGGCCGCCGCAAAGAGCCCATGAAATATAGTCCATGGAAAATAGCCCATCAACGCCTACCCGGCCCATTTTTCTTCAATTCGGCCTTTTTGAGCACGCTTGCCCCACCCCTAAAAAATTCTGCCTATCCATGTTTTTTAAGTATAAACTACTACCTACTATATTATGTATAACATTGTTTAGTTGAGATGCCGGCAATCACGCGTAGCACATGGACAAGGAAATTTTTAAGGCGACAAATAAATAAGTTATATACGATGTTAGAATAAATTTTTAACGTTTTATAAAATCATAACATTTTATTTGCATAATGGCAAGGCATGCAGTTCACTTGTGTTGAAGTCTCGAGTTTGAAGTTCAAATCCTATGCTTATAATGTTGCTATATAGATTACCATTTTATCTGCGGCAATATTTCTTTACTGAGAGGCTAACATGGCCGACCCACTTGCCTGCAGCTAGCGCCCATCAATCTTACTATACAAGAGATCAAGTTTAACGAGTGGGTTTAAAAAGTACTCGTCCAACTGTCATGACCAAAAAAGACCAATATAGACACATTTCTTGTCCAGAGAGGCTGACATATGGGCCCAGCAGCAAGACCATACACGGCTGCCGCATCGAGCAACGTTACCAAGGTCAAACCGGCAGAGGTGACCGAAAAAGTTCAACATACACACGTTTCCTATAAAGAGGAGGCGGATATGTGGGACCCAGAAGCGAGACCTTATACAGTGAAGGCATCTAGCAACGTTGTCAAGTATAAACGGGGACCCACCAGACTGTATACACGGTTGATGCATCGAGTAATGTTGCCAAGTTCGAAACAAGGAGGAGCGAGCGAGAAAAAGGTCCAGCACGCACACGTGTCTTCTAATGAGACGCTGACATGAGGGACCCACTAGCCTGTATTAACAACTGATGCATCGTGCAACGTTGCCAAGTTCGAAACACGAAGGTGCGAGCGAATAAAAAAATCCAGCATGCACACGTTTCTTCTAATAAGAGGCTGACATATGGGACCAAGCATCATGAACAAACGGAAGATTCATCGAGCAACATTATCTAGATCGGAATAGGGTAGCGCTAGAGAAAAAATTACATCATATACACGAGTCTTATAATGTGAGGCTAACATAAGAGACCCACCAGCTTAAATAAATACCGCGAGCAATGCTATGTTATTCAGAACAGGGTAACGCTAGAGGAGAAAAAATTCCATCATACACACGATTCTTCTAATGAGAGTCTGACATATGGGACCCAATAGCATGATTAACGGCAAATAGATCGAGCATCGTTATCGAGTTCAAATTAGGGAGGCAAGAGCCAAGAAAAAATCCATCATGCACACGTTTCTTCTAGTGTGAGGATGACAGGTGGGACCAAGCAGCCTGATTAAACGGTAGATGCATCGAGAAAAGCTATCAAGTTCAAAACAGGGAAGGAAAAAATTTCATCATACACACGATTCCTATAATGAGAGGTAGACATGCGGGACCCAGTGGCCTGACTAAACAAAAGAGGCATCAAACAAAGTTATCGAGTTCAAATCAGGTTGGAGCGACCAAAAAGTATGGTCCGCTAGAGTAACTGACGTCCAGGACCCACACACCAAAAATACTTCAGCGAGTCAACATCTCTCGAGGAACCTGAAATCTTACTTCTGCCACGCGCCCGTCGAGCTTCGTCCATATTTTTAGCGGTTTCTCCGTAGTAGAGGGGCGTGAAACCGAAAAAAAAGTTTTCCATCGGCCATGGTAAGCCGAGAATTTCGTCGTGGAAGACGCGCCTTCTACGATGACCGATGGGCCAAGTAGTTGCGGAAGGAAACATTTCTTGTAGTGCTCCCACAGCATCGGGTGCGCCTCCTTCTTGAAGGACGGGTTGTTCAGGCTCCAGATGGGTTGGACGAAGCGTGTGGATGATTTTTGAAAGAGCTGGCTCCTGATGGATGTCTGGGAGGACAGCCTTTGCCTTCAGCTTCCCACCACACTATCCGTGAAGGTTAGTAACCGATGGTCCACGACAAACCTAGAGGGGGACAAGATCGATGCTCTGAACGCGCACATCGAGGTGCTCAACTCCGCCGGTCTAAGTGGGCCTCTGGTGGCCATGGAGTTCATTCGCCGTTGTATCGCCCCACTAAAGAAGCATAGCAAGGATATATGTGATCTAGGCAAGAAGGATCACTCGATACTGGGACACAGCATCACCGACGAATCCGTGGTGGTGAGGTTCATCCATGAACTTCTCCACATCTCCACCATATTTGAGATTCTCGAGAAGTCCTGCCCCTTTGCCTGGACCCCCGGAAGGCTGAAATTTGTGCCTCGCTTCCCTAGTTCGACGATTGGGGAATACTCCCTCCTGGTAACATGGGGAAGTGCCCGAATCCACTGGACATGGACTCTCCTCCCGTGGCCCCGGCCGAGGGCCCTCTAGAGGTCGTCATGGGTGAGGCCATGGAGGCGAGGAGTTCCGCGAGGGAGGCGTCCCGGAAGAAGCGCGCTCATGAACCGACCTCCACGGGCCTTACCAGGGTGGAGAGTTGCCCTCCTAAGGGATCCGCATCTGGGAGCGGTGGATTGTGCCTCGTGAGACCCTTCATTCCTCCCGGAGCGAGTTGGGGAAACTGGGGCATGCTGCCCCTATCTGCGGGTGCTTCTAGGTACGGCATTACCGTGCCTCTCTCCTTCCTTTGAATTCTTGCATTCTGTCTCACCCATCAAGGCTTTACGACAAAGACTGCCGCGGAAGCAACAGTGGCTAAAGCAAACCTCCTTCAAGAAGGTTCGCCTGATGATCCGTTCTCTGAACCAGTCCGAGGATTCACAGGCCGTACCAGCCCCGCCCGGGGTGAAAGACGTGGTTTCTCTGGTGTGTGCAACCTCTACTCCGACTTCTCCACCGCCTGCAGCCATGGAAGGAGGCGAGCTGGGTGGAGGGCCTAATCCAAGGAGTCCTCCTAAGGTTAATATTACTACCAAGGGCGAGGTCCAGGACGTCGCGCCTACAAAGGACATGGTCGCTTCCTAGGGTCGTCGGTAAGCGTGATCCCTACCAGTGCGAGGCCGGCTCTGGACTCATGCACGGACGATCCTAGGGTGGCCACAGGCAACGGCGGTGAAGTAAGTGAGGCCCCTGAGATATCCCCCGTGACCTCTACTTGCCTGACAGGAACTTTTGAGAAGGTCCCTTCTGGCGAGGGGTCCAGCAAGTCTTGGGCGCTGGTCCTGGCCTTGCCAGAGCCAGCATACTCCCCCCGATCTGAGCTCCTGGGTAAAATTTTCTCTAGCTAGACCAGTTCCTAGCAGCCAATGTCCGAGAGGACCGTCAGCTGGTCCTGGATTAGGGGCAGCCTGACGAGGACCAGAAGGTGGCGGTGTTGGAGAAGGAGAAGGCCCTCCTTCAGGCGGACGACGTGTTCTAGAGTGCCTCGGAGCGGGCGGCAAAGATCATTGCTAATGCCGAGGCAAAGGATTCCCTGCGATACGCCACCCTATCTGCTCGCGACGAAGTCATCTCCTCTCAGGAGGCGGCCGTGGCCAAACACCAGGGAGAACTTGAGGCTCAGTCTCGCGAGGTCAGTGCCAAATTGCTGGAAGTCCAAGGGTCCCTTGCCAGAAAGTAGGAGGGATCATGGCTCAGCCAAGATTTTGAGACCATGGAGAAACTACGGCACAAATTGCTTCATGAGGTTGAGGGCCTCCGAGGTGACATTAAGACCCTGAAGCAGACCATTGCTGCTACTGCCCAGGCTTGCGAGGAGCGTGAGCGACATGCTCGAGAGGCGCTGGAATCCTAGAGTAAGTCTTTATCCTCCTTTGCAGAGCATGGTGCCACTATACTCCCCGGTTTGGGGGTCAAGGGCTTTTTTGCCCCGGAGCTCAGCAATGGCCATAAGGCCGAGTCATCTCTCGAGCTCGCACGCAGGATCCTAGATCCCTTGGGTGTGGTGGCGCAGGGCCTAGATGACTTCATTACCAGGGAGTGCCAGTGTAACATCCCAAAAATACTAATCTTGGATCATCAAACAATAATCATCAACATTTAGGGTTAACAAAAACCTTGCTAAATAAAACTTTGAAGACATGCATATGTGTATGCATTTAATTTGAAATTCTTTGGAACCACCTTGTTTGATTGTTTCATTGCTTGTAAAATGTTTCTTAGGTGAAATAAACATCATCTAAAACATTTCCAACACTTTTCATAAAGACAAGTAAATCAAAGCAAATATATTAAAGGAATGGTCATTTTGACCAATTTAACTCCCATGCCTACTTTGGCTGTCTCAAACTTTCAAAACCTAATGGAAACTTTTCTGGATCTTTGCACCCCTTGAATGTACTCATAACAAAGTATCAAGGCCCACTTTGTGATCATCTAGAAACTTTCAAATGCATAGTTTAAATGACAATTAAAAATTTAATCTTTATCATATGGGAAGATCCCACTTTTTCAAAAACCACTCAAACAAGCTCAACTTTCAAAACCCAAGCATCTGCAGACTCACCAGCACCAATCTAGCAAACCCACCAAAAATCATTTCAAAATTCAAAACTTGATTTCATGCGGCCATTTCATCAAACAGGTTGTAGACACAAATCATCCAAATCCTAAACACTATTGTGAGCAGTGATTCTTGCCTAATTGGTTCCCTATCTAGCTCACAACCAGCTCAGTAGATCATCTAGCAAGATTAACCAAGCACTAGCACCATTGTAAGCTTGGCATTGCCATCAATGGTGAACAGCCGAGCACACCCATGTCACCCCCATGTCGACAGCAAGCTAGGAGGAGACACAAGCCTAGCCAGCATGTCTGGGAGGCAGCCCACTGTCCATCGCCACTCCATGTCCACCGCTCGAACCTTGCCAAGCACTGGACCACATGCACAGACCGCGCCCAGACCGCCAGCGACCATGCCGAGCGTGCGCCAGAGCGCCACCCTCGACCGAAGCCCACAAACCGCGCGCCGCCCTCGCCGCGTGCATACACAATCCCCACCGACCCAGGAGACCGCCAGACATCCTCGTTCTCCGCCCCGTGATGCACAGCCACCGCTTGCCGTCGAAGACGCCGACTCTGCCGCGCAGAGCGTCGCATGTTCCAGACCAAGCCGCACCGCCCCACGCCTCGAAACCATGTCGTTGAGCATCGCTAGGGAACAACGCACCATCCCCTACCGTCGCCCATGCCAATAGCCTCCTGTAACATCGCCCCCGACGAGCTCACCGTGTGCCCCGTCGGTCCCCTCGCTCGACTATAAATAGAGGCCACCCCCGGTCGATTTCTTCACACCATCTCACTCCCCTCTCATCACTGATCGTTCCACACCATTCCCGGAGCAAGCCGAGCACCACCTCGCCGGAATTTCACCGGAGTCCGCCGCCTCTGGAGAAGAAGGGCGCCATCGATTTCGTCCACCCCAGGAGTTGCCGCGACCACCCCTGAGTTCGCCGTTGTCGACTTCGTCGTTCGCCCGCCTCGCCGACCCTCGCCTGCACCCCGGTGAGCCCCCAGCACCCCTCACTGGCCGCGCTAGGTTTCTTTCTCGCCGGCGTTGTCTCACGTCGACGATGACTCTCAGCCGTTGGATTAGAATCAGATCGAACGACCCACGTTGCCCCGTACCGCTTCGCCCCTCCCTGTCTCACTGGCAAGTGGGGACACCCACTTAAGCATCCCGCGGGAGCACTGCGCTTAGCAGGCCGGCCCGTTAATTTTTCCCGCGCAGCCCAGTTATTTGAATTAAACCTTTTTCATTTTTGTTTCAAACTCACTTCTGTACTCAACTTCAAAAATCAACCTAGATCGATTCAGTGCAGCAAAATGAATTAAACCAATTTTGTTACAAAGGTCTGTGAATGCTGAATCCAAGCCCGTTGGATTCAAATCATTTGGATCTATAGATCACCCATGGTAAAAATAACAAGGCAGAAGCTTTTCTGCATTCAAACATTTTTCAAATTTAAACCATAATAGCTTTTTATTTGATTCCAACTCTCAAAAATCACATTTAACCATACCTTTCAGAATATATAAAAATATATGGGTTTACTTGTAGAAATAATGTTCAAGTAATAAAAGAATGCTACATAGGCATTTCTAGCCACTTTAATTAATTAGAATAAAAGGGTAAAACCTTATTAAATTGTGACACCACTTTAATTCATATTCCCATGGACTAAAATATGTGGTGATGACATGTGTCAACATGATCCCATGTTTGGTTTGGAGAATATTAAATCTTAAGTAGTTTTTCAATGAGTAGAAATTACTTTTCTAAAAATAAAAAGAATTAAACCAAGCCTTAACCTTGTAATGTTAGAGATGATGCTAGATCATCTATAGGACCCTTGTGTTTGATGATTGCAAGTAGTTAAGTATTGTTTGGTGATTGTGTACCTCGTATTTATTCATAGACGCTAGTACCGACCAAGGATACGAGGAGGAAGGAGGATTCTACGTAGAAGAAGTTGAGGAGAAATTCAACCACTGCTCTGCACAAGGCAAGCTATTAACCTTGCAAGCTGAGACTATACCTATGCAAGCCTAATACTACTAGTGAATGTGCAAGCTAACACTTGCAATATACTTTACCTATGCAAGCCAATACTTGTTACTATGCCTACTATATGCCTTAAGCATATGTGATCATACCCACTTGATAAACCAATCCTAGCTTTACTTGCAAGCTTCTTACTTTATTTCTTTATCAAAGCTTGCTTAGAGTTTACTTAAGAGATTGGTAGATACTAGAAAGATATTTGAAGGTTGCATAAAGAGCATAAACTTTTGGCTAAGTTAGAAACCTTGATATCAGCCTGAGATATAAGGTTGTACTTAGTTGAAACTCCACTAGTCTACCACCCCTCATTAGTGCCTACCCCCACTTATAGATGCTAGTGCTAAGCATAAAACTTGATCAACTTTTAGATGGGAATACTTGGTGGAAAAATGTTATGAAAACCTTGGAATGATGGATCATTCTAGTGAAATGTTTTGGACATGTGTTCCCGAACACCTGATGATTTTGGTGATAAAAATGTTGAGGCATGAGCCTTAGCCCTTTATAAAACTGATGGTTGTCTGGATGCGATACCATTCCAATTTTATCGTACAACCACAATACCCGAAGATTGGGTAGGGCTTGACTGGAAACTTATATACCTTAGTATTAGTTCCCTCACGGCCAAGGTCTGAGCTGAGGCTACCTTGTGATGATTGTCCACCTGTGCAGTACCCAAGATGACAGTTGGTCATGGTTGGGAGGCCAAACTCACAGGAGAGGTGCTTATACTAGGGCGTGTAATTGAAAGGTTAGGATTGATTATCCGCATACTGAGTATGGTGAATTTAGGATTTGTTCCTGATGGATGTATCGAATGTTGTGGTGAAAGTGTACAATCTCTGCAGAGTCTCAAACTATTCGAATAGCCGCGTCCGCGGTTATGGACAGTTGGAGTGTGAAAGAGCATTTTTCTATCCCTCTGATTTTGATGTTTGATAACAATACACTTATCGATTTAACCGTGTACTAATTTTATCACAGGATTGATAAAAGAAGGCACAAGTCATGGCATAGCATTTTCGCCTTGCAGAAACTTCTGTGTCAACCGGTAGTACCGGACCTGCAACCGGTACTACCGCTTGACACCGGTACTACCGGTTCCAGTACCGGTTGGCACTGATCAAAAGGGAGAAGGGTGCGTACTAGTCAGTACCCACCGGTACCATGAAGCGGCACTACCGGCCCAACCGGTAGTACCGCTTGGTACATGCGGTACTACCGCTTGAGGCGGTCGTACCGCTCGTCTGTACCGTGGCATACTGACTAGCACCAACCAACCTCCGTTTTGGTCAGTACTAAGTGGTACTTGGAACCGGTACTACCGCCTGAACCGGTAGTACCGCTTCCCACATCCGGTACTACCGCTTGGGGTTAGTACCGCAAGGGCGTACCGCCCAAAAGCTGAAGAACAGAGGCAGCTCCGGTACATGGTCCGGTACTGGACCGGTAGTACCGCACGCAAGCGGTACTACCGCTTTAGTACTGGTACTACCGGTCATTAAATGCTCCAACGGCCGTTTATTTCGTGGAGGGGTATAAATACCCCTCCACCTACCTTGGGACAAATTGCTCAGCACATTAAAGTCATTGCCCACCATTGGAGTCCATTGGAGCCACTCAAATTCTCAAGATCTCCTCATCCAACCACCCAAAGTCCTTGATCTTTGGGGAATCGAAGGAGGAGGCCCCGATCTACTACTTCACCAAAAGAGATCTTCATTTCCCCCTCATTTCATTGAGGGCCCCTTTTGCTCTAGTGTTTTGTTGGAAACCCTAGCTCTTGTTTTTGTTCTTACAAGCTTGTCTTTGATTGCTTTGACAGCTTGCTTGTATTTGGGAGCCTCCGATTAAGTTGTGGATGTGTGCCCCAAACTTGTAACGGTGCCGGCTTCCACCTTGAAGGTTGCCGATATAGTGGAAGGTGAATTGATCCCGTTGGGGTGAGATTCATCGGAGAACAAGGGAGGCCTCTTGTGGCGTTGGTGGTTTGAAACCACCCCCTCTCCAAACGTAGACGTACTTCCCCTCAAAAGGAAGGAACTACGGGAAACAAATCCTTGTGTCTCCGCGTCCACTTTTCGGTTACCTCTATCCTTTACCGCACTTTACTTACTTGTTACTACCTTGTGTTGTGGTAGCTCTTGCATATTTGTCATATAGGTAAATTCACCATAGTTGCATTATCTAGAGAATTTACCTTATTGTCAAACCTTAATTTGAAAAAGAAGAAAATTTGAAGTAGTACCTATTCACCCCCCCCCCTCTAGGTGCCCATACGATCCTTTCAATTGGTATCAGAGCCTCGGATCTTTTTTCGGGCTTTACCGCCTAAGAGAATATGGGTAGCCAAGAAGGGGATGGTGGTAGTGAGTCAACCCCGGTGACCATGGAAGATCTCAGAAACTTGGAAACAAGATTGAGCTCTTCCTTGGTCAACAAAGTCAAGAAGATGCTTGAGCAACTTCTTAAAGACAAAGATGGCTCATCACCTCCATCTCCTCAAGAGGAACTACCATCCGCACCTAAAGGGAATACTCCGGTATCCCCCGAAGGTATGGTGGTAGGGGATAAACTAGACAATGCTAATTCCTCCACATGACCTCATGGGGGTAAGGGCGAGCACCGTGATTCTTGGTACTCTCCCGATCCTCCCATCCCTCACCCTCATGTGTACAATAGAGGTGACCCACCTAAGCGAGAAGAGTCTGCTACTTTTGCTCAATGGCAATCACTAATGAGAACTCATATGCGCAGCTCTTGCATTGAACTATGGAACATCATCGAGCATGGACTCTTTATTGGGGATCCAAACAACTTGACAAGAAGAGATGTTGTCAATAGTCAACTCAATGCCACTGCTTTGCATATGATTCAACAAGGATTGGGAACAAAGGATTACCCACACATTGAGCACTTTAGCATTGCCAAGGAAGCTTGGGATGCTCTCACTGTGTTGTTTGTTGGAAATGAGAGTATGAGGAGGAACAGATATGATGCTCTAAGCAATGAAGCCGAAGGTTTCTACATGAAAGAAGGTGAAGATCACGAAGACATGTATCGAAGGCTCAAGACCACCGCCACCGCTTTTAGAAATGTGGGTGCCTCACATGTGGATGATGCATGGATAAAAAGGAAATATGTGAGTGCACTCATGCCTTTTGAGCCCACTGACTTGAAGAACTTACAAGGAAGACACAACTACCATCTCATGACCTCAAACGAAGTTATGCAAGAGATGGCCGCTTTCAAGGTCGCTGCCAAGAACGCCAAAGATGCCCGTGCTCGTGCCCTCGGTATGAGCAATGTGGTCAATGTTGCTTTAAAGGCCAAAGCTGTGGACTTTGAAGATGAAGATGATAGTGATGAAGGCCTCTCCTTGGACCATCCCGATGATGTCAAGATTGCTCACAGTCAATATATGGCTTTCTATGCAAATAACTTTTGGAAGAATCCCGCCAAGGCCAAGATGGAAATGCAACGAAGAAGCAATCCAAATGGGAAAAGAGAGAATGCCACTAGGTTGAGAACTTGCTTCAACTGTGGTGACCGCTACCACTTTGTGGCAAGCTTCCCCTATGAGAAGAGAGAAGATAATGGTGGGAAGCTTGTGTTGAAGAAGACTCTCAAGGCACCCTACAAGAAACCTTTCATCAAAAAGAACCCCATCAACAAGAAATCGGGAGAAATTGTCTTGATCACTCATGAATAATACTCCTCCGATAATGAAGATGATGAAGATGAGGAAGAAGAAGAAACCTCACATGGTATGGCTGCTCTAGCCACCACCTCTACTCCGACACACTCACTCTTCGACTCTCCAAATGAGAACTCTTCCTCCAAGGACTTCACTTGCCTTATGGCAAGAGGAACGGAGGTATCCTCATCATCCCACTCTACTCAATTAGATAATGATGAAATTGATGATGAAATGTCTCTTGATGTTAAAAAGGAACTAATTGCCTTTGATGAGTTCATGACTAACCTAGAAGGTGATGCTAAACTACATTTTGGGAACATCTTAGATCAACTCTCCCACACTCAAGAGCTTCTAGATGTTAGATGTAAACTTGGGCATGAACATATGATTGAACTAGAGGCTTTAAGCAATGCTCTAGAAGAAGAACAAGAGACTAGGTTGTACCTTGAGTCAAAACTTGAAGGGCTTGATGAGGCCAATGACATCATTGTTAACAAACTCATTAAAGAGCGTGATCATGCTATTTCTAAATACAAAAGAGCTAAAAAGGACAAGGTTGAGTTTGGTGTGGTTCATGAAAAACTTGCCGAGGACTTTAGCTTGCTTAACAAGGCCCACAAAGCCTTGGAGAGTGAACTCTTGTCTCTCACAAAGTCCCATGAAACGCTTCAAACTCAATTGGCCAATATTTCTTCACCTAGTAACTTCATTCCATCGAGTAGCACGACTATCCTTGAAGAGAATGCTAGGTTGAAGGGGGTGCTTGCGAAGACCACATTTCCACAAGGTAACAAGTCTATTGATGATCTTTTGAGCAAGCAAAGGCGTAGTGGTGATAAAGGGGGCATTGGTTTTGTCTCCAAAACAAAGAAGAAGAACAACAAGAAGAAGAAGGACAAGCCCTCACAAGAGACCAACAAGACCATTGTGGGAAGTAAGACCACAATTGGCAAAACTATGTCTCATGACGATTTTGCGGGAAGTGCTAACCCTCACTATGTTCTAATGCGTGATTACTATGGTGATGTGTATGCACAATATGTTGGTCCTTATGATGGTTATATTGCTTGGTCTATTTGGGTTCCCAAGACCCTTGTTGCTAACAAAAGAGGACCCATTGAAAAATGGGTACCTAAAAACTAGCTTGATCTATTGTAGACCTATGCTTCTGGAGGTTCAAAATGGGTGCTTGATAGTGGTTGCACTTGTCATATGACCGGAAGCTCGTCTATTGTCAAGGACTTGGTGTCAAATGAAGATCAAATCACCGTCACATATGCCGACAAGTCAAAATCTACGGTAATGGGTTTCGGCAAAGTAGTGGTGGCTCACGACATTACACTCGTGAACGTCATGCTTGTTGAAACCCTTGGATACAATTTACTTTCTGTCCGTGATCTTGGAAAGATGGGCTTTGCCGTCTTTATTGATAATGATATTGTGGTCCTCATGTGGAGCAAGTCTCTCAAGGTCGCTTTCGTTGGGTACGTCGAAAATGACTTGTATGTGGTGGACTTTTCGGGGCAAGCCACTGCAAGTCCGATGTGCTTATACGGAAAGGCCGATGTGGGTTGGCTATGGCACCGCCGACTAGCCCATGTCAATATGAGAACTTTGCAAAGTCTCCATAAAGAGGGCCATATTGTTGGACTAAAAGAAAATGTTTCCTTTGCCAAAGATCGTGTTTGCAGGGCATGTGTTCTAGGGAAGATGCATGACGCTCCTCATAAGCCCACGAACCAAATCAAGTCTAACAAGATCTTGGAACTCCTTCATGTGGACCTATTTGGTCCTCCATCTCATGCAAGTCTTGGTGGGAAGAAATATTGTTTGGTGATTGTTGACGACTTTTCAAGATACTCTTGGGTTTATTTCTTCAAGTTGAAGAGTGAAACTCAGAGGAATTTTATCGACTTCATCAACTTGGTTCAACGGCAACACAATGTTCCCGTGTTGATTATAAGAAGTGACAACGGCACCGAGTTCAAGAACTACACCTTGAATGACTTTCTTAGTGATGAGGGGATTAAGCATCAATATTCCGCCGCATAAACCCCTCAACAAAATGGTGTGGCCGAAAGGAAGAACCGGACTCTTATTGAGATGGCTAGGAACATGTTGGCGGAGTTTAAATCTCCATACAACTTCTGGGCCGAAGCCGTCTCCACCGCTTGCCATGCTTCAAACCGGCTCTACCTCCGCAAGAAAATCAACAAGAATCCATATGAGATACTTACCGGTAACAAGCCCAACATATCTTATTTCTGGGTGTTCGGTTGTAAGTGTTTCTATCTCATCAAAGGTGTTCGTTTGTCTAAATTCGAATCTAAAGCATTAGAGGGTATTTTTGTTGGCTATGGTCTCGAATCTCACACTTATAGAATCTATGACAAGCTCTCCGGAGCCGTCATAGAATCTTGTAGTGTGACCTTCGAAGAATATGATGGTCCCCAAGGGGGGCGTGTTGATGCTTGTGATGCAGATGTTGAAATGCCTCAGGATGCCATAGGAAGAATGGGTGTGGGTTATATCCGTCCCATTGAGGAACCCCTTATGGCGGATCGAGAAGAACTATGCTCCACTCGAGTGGAGCCCTCATCTTCACAACCTCAACATGCTCCATCTACCGAGGAGGACTTTGACTCAAGCCAAAGACAAGATGTGGACCCTCAACATAGTGATCAATGTGTGAACTCTAGTCAAAGGGTGCTTGTTCCATTTGATGGGGTGTCAAGTGGAGTCAAGTCAATTTGCCAAGGAAGATCCATCCAAGCTGTTTTGAGGGGTGCTCAAATTGAGGCTAGAAGAACACTTGATCAAGACCAAGGTCAATCCGTGCCTCCTAATATAGAGGATGAATCCAATGATGATCAAGGTCAAGTTGATGGTCAAGACGAGGATCAAAATGATGAAGAGGGTCCTCCAAGAAACAATGAGGAGATCCACGCTCATCGCGAAGCTAGAAAGGAAAGAATGTTGGAAATAAGAGACCACACCCTCCAAAATGTTGTTGGAGATTTAAGGAAAGGAATTTCCACACGAGCACAATTGAAGAGGTTCAGTGAACATCAAGCTCACATTTCCATGATTGAACCAAAGAAAGTGTGGGAAGCTCTTGAAGATTCGGATTGGTTAGAAGCTATCCACAAAGAGCTCAACAACTTTGAGAGAAACAAAGTGTGGAAGTTAGTTGAGAAGCCAAAGGATTGCCGCAATGTTATTGGAACAAAGTGGATATTCAAGAACAAGCAAGATGAGCATGGGATTATTGTAAGAAACAAGGCTAGATTGGTTGCACAAGGTTATTCCCAAATTGAAGGCATTGATTATGGAGAGACTTATGCACCCGTGGCTCGCCTTGAGTCCATCCGTATCCTTCTTGCTTATGCGGCACATCATAACTTTAAGTTGCAACAAATGGATGTAGAAAGTGCATTCCTTTATGGTCCTTTGAATGAATTGGTATATGTCAAGCAACCCCCGGGATTTGAGGACCCCAACTTCCCAAACCATGTCTACAAACTTGATAAGGCGCTCTATGGGCTCAAGCAAGCCCCACGCACGTGGTATGAGCACCTTAGAGAGTTATTGTTTGACCGTGGCTTTGAGGTTGGGAAAATCGATCCCACTATTTTTACTAAGAGGGTTAATGGGGAGCTTTTTGTATGCCAAATCTATGTTGATGATACTATCTTTGGCTCATTTAACTAAGATTTTAATGATGAATTCTCAAAGCTTATGACTAGTAGGTTCCGGATGTCCTTGATGGGGGAGTTGAAAGTATTCCTTGGCTTTGAGATCAAGCAAGTTAGAGGAGGAACATTCTTCAATCAAGCCAAGTATACTCAAGATATGCTCAAGAGATTCAAAATGCAAGATTTGAATGGAGCCCCTACTCCCATGGCAACAAAGACTCATCTAGAACAAAATCCAAATGGTAAAGATGTGGATCAAAAGGTATACCGGTCTATGATTGGTTCTTTGCTTTACCTTTGTGCATCTAGACCCGATATTGTGTTGAGTGTAGGTGTGTGTGCAAGATATCAAGCGGCTCCTAAGGAAAGCCATTTAATGGCGGTCAAGAGAATCTTTCGATATTTAGTTCATACCCCATTTTATGGTCTTTGGTACCCTCAAGGCTCAACATTCGCTCTTTGTGGATACACGGACTCGGATTGGGCGGGAGACAAGGATGATAGAAAATCAACATCCGGGGCTTGCCAATTCCTTGGTAGGTCCTTGGTATGTTGGTATTCTAAGAAGCAAAATTGTATATCACTCTCCACCGCCGAAGCCGAGTATGTTGCTGCTGCTAGTGCGTGCACCCAATTGCTATGGATGAGGCAAACCTTAAAGGAATACGGTGTCCATTGTGACAAAGTGCCTCTTCTATGTGACAATGAAAGTGCCATCAAGATTGCATACAACCCGGTGGATCACACAAGGACAAAGCATATTGAGATTCGACATCACTTTATTAGAGATCATGTTGCTAGAGGTGATATTGATCTATCCTATGTATCAACCAAAGATCAACTTGCCGATATCTTCACGAAGCCACTTGATGAAGCAAGGTTTTGCTACTTGAGGAATGAACTAAATATCGTAGATTCTAGGAGTTTGACTTGATTATCTTGCACTCTCACCTAATACTTGACCCATGTTTGGTTCAGGTGTAGGCATGGACATAGGGGGAGTGCGGTTCTAATTGATTGGACTATCCCTCCCTCCATTATGCGCAAATTAAACAAAAATCATTCCTCTTAATATCATTTTGTGATATGTGAGCTCAATGATGAGTTTCGGTAATGGACCCAAGATATATCTTCGTGGTGCCAAGCCGAGTATACTCAAATATGGTGGCCTAGGCCACCGCCCCCTCTCAATCGAGAGGTTTGATGTGCTTACTCATGTTTGTCACTTAGTTGATTTGGTCTTCACTCTTAATTGCCATCTATTTGAATTGTCTTCATCTTTCTTAGTCTCATGCACTCTAGTTTGGTATTTATTTGTTTCCTCCATTTGGTTTTAGAGTGCATGTGCTTCTCAGCTCACTTGTCTTAACCCAAGCCTCCGTACTCCCTCATGAAAACCCTCTCTCTTCCCGCACAAGAATCATCCTTGATCCCTGGCTTTGGACTCAGATGGGACCGGTACTACCGGATATGAGAGCGGTACTACCGCACCTGGGAAGTTCCCAGGTCGTCTCCTGGCAAAACTGCTCCAGGAACGGTACTACCGCCCGCGTGTCCGGTCCTACCGGTAACCGGTACTACCGGTCGTAGAACCGGTACTACCGCTTCCAAGCGGTAGTACCGCTCCAACAACCGGTACTACTGGTTGACGGTTCCAGGTATATAATGGACGCGTGGGAAGAGGCACCCCTCAGTGCCTCATTATTTCCCACGTCCCCCACTCTAACCTGCGCCGCCACCGGAGATCTTGAAGGCCCCGGAGCCCTGCTGCGCCCTCCTCCCTCCGGATTCTCCTTGGATTCGGCCTCCGGGCAGGCTCCCACTCCTTTCCACCGCCATGGATCCCGGTACAACCGCCCCTCCTCTTCTTGTTTGATTTCCCCATTAGATCTAGGTTTTGGCTTAGATCTGTGGAGAAATTGACTACTTGCAAGGTTGTACTGCCATATTATTCCTTGTTACCGCGTAGAATCTTCAATTTAGAAGTTTATATCGTTAATTTGGGTCGTTCCCATCAGATCTGACAACCTGTGTGCCGCTCAACCGGTAGTACCGGAACTTTTTCTGGTACTACCGCTTGCAAGCGGTACTACCGGTTGTCAGGTCCGGTAGTACCGGTCCACTCTGACTTCTGTGTTCGGCTCAACTTGTAGATTCTCTCGGTTTTGCCTTCTTGATTCTTGTGTCCTTATCTCCGTGCTATCCTCCCTCGTGCTTTCACAGATGCAGGTGGTTCTCGGGGTGCACGGAAGCGCTCCAAGTCTGACCGTGAGATTATTGAGGAAGAGACTGAGTCTGAGGAAGAAGTTATGCCCCAGCCAAGACGCCGTTCCAAGCTGCCTACCAATCGAGGTGGTCGCGGGGGTCGCGAAGGGGCTACCAAGCGCTCAGCTGGGGGTGGCAGAGCCCCTCCCTCTCACCCCCCTTCCACTGGGCGTACCAAGAGTCTCAGCTCTGGGCCATCTGGGCCAAAGACACTCTCTGACATCTCTGAGGCAGACTTTAGGGCTCTCCGAGTGGACAATGCATACTCCCACAGCAAGAGCGCATTAAGGGCAGACAGTCTTTTCTATGATGACTTCCAAGAGCGTGTGTATCATGAGGTTCTCATGACCAATACCCAGCTGGTGGTGCCTCAGCAGTGGATTGACATGGAACACATTGACAAGAACTCTGGCTACTTTGGTGAAGCTAAGGAAATCTGCTCAAACCTTGGTATGCTCCCCATTATGGAGTTTCAGCATGACTATGATCCCCTACTCATCTGCCAGTTTTATGCCACTGCACACTTCCACAATGGCCGCAATCGGAAGATTACCTGGATGACTCAAGGTGCTATCAAGGAAGCTACGCTTGCGGAGTTTGCTGCCATATTGGGGTATGAGGACCGCGGCCGTGACGTTCCTTGTGGTTTCCACTGTCACATGCGGGAGAATCCCTCCAAAAAGGATGTTCTCCGACCTTTGTATATTCGAGGCCGTGGGATTGCTGGCAAAATCAAGGATCTCCTCCCCACATATGACATTCTCCATCGCATTTTCCGTGAGACTGTTCCTCCTCGTGTGGGCAACAAGGACGAGATACATGGGTTCTCCGTTGACTTGCTGTTCAACACCTTCCTCAACAGAGAATCAGGCCAACCTCTTTATGTGACAGACTTCATTTGGAATGAGATGGTTGCCGCTGCACACACTCGAAGGGTTCCACCATTTGCTCCTTGCATTATGGCCCTCATTGTGTCCAAGTGCCCCGTCGTTGCTAGGACGCTCTCCACTCGCTCTCTTGTTGTGCACAAGCCAAAGGCACTCAAGATCAAGGTACATGCTAAACCTCGCGCTGCGCCAGGTGAGGAGGATGAGGATGAGGATGAGGATGACTCTGAGCATGCTGACAGTGGTCATGACACTGACTATGAGGTCTCTCGCCGCAAGAACGCCAAGCCCTCTTGGGCCAAAAGGATGGAGGTCAAGCTCAAGAAGATCTTCTGCTTCCAGGTTGACAACCAGAAGCGTATGTATGAGGCGCACGTGTATGCAAAGAAAGCCTGTGCTCGTCAGAAGGAACTCATGTCTGCTTAAGGGTTGACCATCTCCGAGGGATCCGAGAACAATATCACTCCAGAGGATCAGTGGATTTCTCAGCACAGCCGTTGGGACGATGATGTCTCTTCCTCGCACCGCGCCCCACCTACGTATGAGGATGAGGAGGATCTTGAGGATGAGGAGGAGGAGGAGTATGATGATTGACCTTTGGGGCGGTAGCTCTGCACTTGTCCCTTTTTGGCGTCTTGATGCCAAAGGGGGAGAAGTTGCACTTTAGGCACGGGTGTTGCATGGGAAGTCACAAGCTCGCTCTTCTCTTTAATCCTTTTATTGCTTGTGAACTTCGATTTCTCTCTATTCTATGTGTGAGACTACTATGTGTTTATGTCGTATGAGACTATGTGGTTTATGTCGTGTGAAACTATGTGGTTGGATCCATCTTATGCGACTATGTGGTTTATTTCTGTGGATCCATCTTGTGATGTTATGCAATATCTATTGTCTATATATTCCTCATCACATGTTTTGTGCAAATGTATGTCTTCAAATGCTAGTATCCATACTTGTGCACCCATGTTGGGTTTGTAAAATAGAGGGGGAGATTTGTCTCTACACATCTAGCGGGAGTCTCTTCTCTATTTTACAAATCTCATTTGCCTATTGTTAAAATCATCCTGCAATAGTGTATTGTCATCAAACACCAAAAAGGGGGAGATTGAAAGAGCTTTTTTCTATCCCTCTAATTTTGATGTTTGATAACAATACACTTATCGATTTAACCGTGTACTAAGTTTATCACAGGATTGATAAAAGAAGGCACAAGTCATGGCATAGCATTTTCGCCTTGCAGAAACTTCTGTGTCAACCGGTAGTACCGGACCTGCAACCGGTACTACCGCTTGACACCGGTACTATCGGTTCCAGTACCGGTTGGCACTGATCAAAAGGGAGAAGGGTGCGTACTAGTCAGTACCCACCGGTACCACGAAGCGGCACTACCGGCCCAACCGGTAGTACCGCTTGGTACATGCGGTACTACCGCTTGAGGCGGTCGTACCGCTCGTCTGTACCATGGCATACTGACTAGCACCAACCAACCTCCGTTTTGGTCAGTACCAAGCGGTACTTGGAACCGGTACTACCGCCTGAACCGGTAGTACCGCTTCCCACATCCGGTACTACCGCTTGGGGTTAGTACCGCAAGGGCGTACCGCCCAAAAGCTGAAGAACAGAGGCAGCTCCGGTACATGGTCCGGTACTGGACCGGTAGTACCGCACGCAAGCGGTACTACCGCTTGAGTACCGGTACTACCGGTCATTAAATGCTCCAACGGCCGTTTATTTCGTGGAGGGGTATAAATATCCCTCCACCTAACTTGGGACAAATTGCTCAGCACATTAAAGTCATTGCCCACCATTGGAGTCCATTGGAGCCACTCAAATTCTCAAGATCTCCTCATCCAACCACCCAAAGTCCTTGATCTTTGGGGAATCGAAGGAGGAGGCCCCGATCTACTACTTCACCAAAAGAGATCTTCATTTCCCCCTCATTTCATTGAGGGCCCCTTTTGCTCTAGTGTTTTGTTGGAAACCCTAGCTCTTGTTTTTGTTCTTACAAGCTTGTCTTTGATTGCTTTGACAGCTTGCTTGTATTTGGGAGCCTCCGATTAAGTTGTGGATGTGTGCCCCAAACTTGTAACGGTGCCGGCTTCCACCTTGAAGGTTGCCGATATAGTGGAAGGTGAATTGATCCCGTTGGGGTGAGATTCATCGGAGAACAAGGGAGGCCTCTTGTGGCGTTGGTGGTTTGAAACCACCCCCTCTCCAAACGTAGACGTACTTCCCCTCAAAAGGAAGGAACTACGGGAAACAAATCCTTGTGTCTCCGCGTCCACTTTTCGGTTACCTCTATCCTTTACCGCACTTTACTTACTTGTTACTACCTTGTGTTGTGGTAGCTCTTTCATATTTGTCATATAGGTAAATTCACCATAGTTGCATTATCTAGAGAATTTACCTTATTGTCAAACCTTAATTTGAAAAAGAAGAAAATTTGAAGTAGCACCTATTCACCCCCCCTCTAGGTGCCCATACTATCCTTTCCCATGGACTAAAATATGTGGTGATGACATGTGTCAACATGATCCCATGTTTGGTTTGGAGAATATTAAATCTTAAGTAGTTTTTAAATGAGTAGAAATTACTTTTCTAAAAATAAAAAGAATTAAACCAAGCCTTAACCTTGTAATGTTAGAGATGATGCTAGATCATCTATAGGACCCTTGTGTGTGATGATTGCAAGTAGTTAAGTACTATTTTGGTGATTGTGTACCTCGTATTTATTCATAGACGCTAGTACCGACCAAGGATACGAGGAGGAAGGAGAATTCTACGTAGAAGAAGTCGAGGAGAACTTCAACCACTGCTCTGCACAAGGCAAGCTATTAACCTTGCAAGCTGAGACTATACCTATGCAAGCCTAATACTACTAGTGAATGTGCAAGCTAACACTTGCAAGATACTTTACCTATGCAAGCCAATACTTGTTACTATGCCTACTATATGCCTTAAGCATATGTGATCATAGCCACTTGATAAACCAATCCTAGCTTTACTTGCAAGCTTCTTACTTTATTTCTTTATCAAAGCTTGCTTAGAGTTTACTTAAGAGATTGGTAGATACTAGAAAGATATTTGAAGGTTGCATAAAGAGCATAAAATTTTGGCTAAGTTAGAAACCTTGATATCAGCCTGAGATATAAGGTTGTACTTAGTTGACACTCCACTAGTCTACCACCCCTCATTAGTGCCTACCCCCACTTATAGATGCTAGTGCTAAGCATAAAACTTGATCAACTTTTAGATGGGAATACTTGGTGGAAAAATGTTATGAAAACCTTGGAATGATGGATCATTCTAGTGAAATGTTTTGGACATGTGTTCCCGAACACCTGATGATTTTGGTGATAAAAATGTTGAGGCATGAGCCTTAGCCCTTTATAAAACTGATGGTTGTCTGGATGCGATACCATTCCAATTTTATCGTACAACCACAATACCCGAAGATTGGGTAGGGCTTGACTGGAAACTTATATACCTTAGTATTAGTTCCCTCACGGCCAAGGTCTGAGCTGAGGCTACCTTGTGATGATATCCACCTGTGCAGTACCCAAGATGACAGTTGGTCATGGTTGGGAGGCCAAACTCACAGTAGAGGTGCTTATACTAGGGCGTGTAATTGAAAGGATAGGATTGATTATCCGCATACTGAGTATGGTGAATTCAGGATTTGTTCGTGAAAGTGTACAATCTCTGCAGAGTCTCAAACTATTCGAATATCCGCGTCCGCGGTTATGGACAGTTGGAGTGGCCATACTGTTCCCCCGTCAGACTTTTCAAAATTGACTTGTGAAATGAATTGAGACTTTGACTTGACCACAACAGAGTTGTGACATGAGTTACAAGATCCCACTTAGGAGTTATAAAATTGTGACTAGCTTTGGAACTTAGTAGAGATAAATCTGGCTTTTGCAAAACAACCCTAGAGCCTAGTGTCCTATTATCCAAAAACCCCTTTACATGTTAGTATTAGTTTGCGAGTACTTAAAGAGTACTCATGGCTTTGTCCCTGGCTATTCCCATGGCCAGATTATGAAGAGGAGTACCTGGAGGATGGACCCCAGGAAGGTTACGACAACTAGGATCATCTCCTATCGTCAGCATTGCCTGTGAACCCGAAGATGGAGCTTCGCCTACGCTACCGTTATTATTACGTATTCCGCTGCTTGATGTTGTATTAAGAACTGGATCAAGAGATCCCTATTTTTGTAAGAATTTTTGAATCGTTTGTAATGGATGATGTACTGTGGTATCCAATTCTGTTATGTCTCGCAAAAATGGTAATCCTGGGATTGCGAGGTATGGCATAACAGGCATCTGTGATTAAAAATCCGGGTGTTGACAGCCAGGCAATGCTAGACATAATACGGAGAGGCCTCTTCACCAATCTCCTGTAGCTATCGTCTGAACTTGAATATTCCCCGATCGTGTGACAAGCGGAGGCTGTGCTAGCCCTTGACGAGGGTATCCCACTTGTTGACATGTTGATTATAACATCCCAGCATTTAGGAACTAACAAAGGGTAGATTTAGGAATTTGAAATGTTGCATGCATTCATCCGTGAAAATTTGGGTAATTTTTCACCAAATAAAAACCTAAAGTGATCAAGGATTCTTTCATACTTTGAGATTAGGTTAGTCTTAAAGGATGATTGCTATAGACTTTGATATGATCTTTGTGGACTTATGTGTTATGGGAAATGAATTTGAATTTAAAAACATTGAGTGTTTGAACTATAATTCAAAAGTATTTTTGAATAATGTTTGAATCTTGATTTAATTAAGAGTTAACCAATAATAAATTAAACTTTATATAAAAGAGCAATTAAGAATATGAATATTCATTTCATATTTACATTCAATAATAAGTTACAAAAGGTAACTTAGGAAAACCATTCACAATTTTTACAATAGTAAATAAATAAAGAATAATATTTCTTTATAGATAATAGTACAATCTTTATTAAAAAAATAATCAAATAAAGATTACAAAAGGATAGAATTAAAATTACAAAAGAATATTACAAGTGATTCTATAAAGAAAAATAAAAAAACCTAAACTAAAATCTTCATTTCAAATCTGTACCTGCAAAATAAACAGAAACTTAATAGAAAAAGGAAAGTTATGGTTAGCATTGTTTTACTCTCAGACTTGTCAGTGAAGTGCACTGATCAAGGTTCATCATTGAGTAAACTTATAAAAAGGGGCAAGTTTCACCAATATGAAAGAATGTATCTTTCATAATTTTAAGCCATAAGTCAAATAACAGCAAGGAGGGGCAAGCTTCACTAGCCAAGTAGATGTAACCAGATAATAGTAACTTTCAAAATTTTGAACATATCCACATCTGTGCAGCAGGAACACAAGCAGCACACACACCAAACTGCATGGTGTGTGCTGTCAACACCACAGCAGTAGCACACCCAAACAAAACTATCAACACAGCTGTAGGAAACCCATCCCCACATCATTCCTTTGCTCTTACACACCAAGCACAGCAGCCAGCAGCTAAACCAAGCACAGCATCCAGCAGCTCAACCAAGCCAAGCTAGATCAAACCAACCAAAGCCAGGATCACATCACCAGGATGGTGACATAAGGAGGGGGAAGATCAGGTGGATAGCAAGACCAAGGTCAAGCCATCAGGATCAGGAGATGATGGGCTAGATCAAGGAAAAGCCAGGAGCTAGATATACCAGGGGAGCACAAGATCAACCACAAGATCAAGCTACCACAAGATCCACCACTAGCAACCACAACATCAAGTGATATTGGTGAGTAAATAGACCATCACATGATCTATCTATCTAAGATTAGACAAGCATACATGATATGTCACTTATTCAAACTCTTAGAAAGCACCCAAGTGGGGTGAATCCATCGCTGAGGTTTTAAACTTTAAAAGCAAACAGCAAAGTACAAGGATCTAACCAAATCTTAGAACAACATCATTGGTTTGGCTATCAAGCTATATTTCAATTCAAGAATAAATATAGCTAAGATTTAACTTCTAGGCACATCTCTAAGATAAGAGTATCACCTTAGAAGTTAATCTTTGGGATCTATACAAATGATCAAGCCTACCATAAGTTTTCCAAGCTTTGATTCAAGAAACAGTAGCTGGTACCACTACCAGAACCACCCATATGAATCAACTAGATAAAGCTTAAATCCCTAAGCCTCAGACCAACATCATTGGTCTTAGGAATGTAAGAAAGGAACATTTCTATTTAATGCCAAACTCATCTTATGCTTGTACCAAACCAATTCAAGAAAATAGAATCTAATCTTGTGTGCCATACAAAGATGGTGTCACAAGAACAGTTCTACATGAATCAAGATAAGCATTCAATGTTCACAGATTCAATCAACTACAAATCATTTTCCTGTCATCACAGGAATCATAGTTAAGAAATTCCTATGTTTATCTTCACTGTTTGAAACCATTTGATCTCAAACTACATCTGAATTCTTAAGCCAACAAGTGTTAATACAGTGATTTCATCACACCATACTCACTATCATTAACCAAGTAATGATAGTGGTAAGTTAACAAAATCACTAACTTTACCAAGTATTGATTTCGGGGCAACTGTATCATCTGAATCATGTGAAATTTAAGCATAAAATCATCTGATAAGCCACCAGTACCACCATAGTTCATCTTAAGCATCAAGCCTCAGCTAACAATCATTTAGCATGCTTAGAGACCATCAACACATGATCTAATTCATCTAGTATATAATCAACAACAGGACATGAACCCTAAATGGAACAAATCATCTTAATCAGGACAAGACAGTAACCAGAAATTTCACTACCAACAGCTAGCATACGATGACCTAGCCTAGAGAGCACGAGGGGAGAGGAAAAACTTACAGTAGGTCCTCGCTGCAGACTAGAAGAGGAAGCAGAGGTGGCCGACGACCATGGCGGCACGAGGAGCACCCCAGGGGGGCGCTGCGACCCATACAACGCCATGGCAGCAACCATCGCCACGCCTAGAGGCGAGGTGAATCACCACTACGCACGACAGCAGCAGCGGCGCCAGGATCCACGCCAACCCCAAACCCTAGGGTTTGGGACGGCATTGATCCGTCGCATGAGAGCTCCATGCCCAAATCCAGTTGGACGGGAAGGAAGAGCGGAGTCGCAAACCTCCTCCTGCACCACGGCAGCGACCAGAACGGTCCACCACGGCGGTAATCGTCGGCGGCGACACCACCGACCACGGGGTCGGGGATGGAGGAGGAGAGGAGTGATCTCGAGGGTGAGAGACAGCGAGTGAGTGGGCTGAGTTGGGCCAGAACCCTTCGAGGTGGCTGTTTTGACTATGCCTAATGGGCCACAAGGGCCCAATAAGAATAAATCATCCCAAAAACCTTTAAGGCCTGTTCTAATAAATAGGAAAAGACCAAAATGCCCCTGAACTTAATTAAATTCTAGAAAATAAAATAAAAGTCCAAAAATTATAAATAAAATATTTTTGGATTCACAATAATCCAAACTATCCAAATAAATTTTAAACATAACAATTTTATTAAGAATTTTGTAATTTATATATTCCTGATGGAATTTTAGAAAATTATTGAAAGATGATAAAAATAAATAAAAATCACTTTCATTTTATATGAATATTGTAGTATTTTATAAAAATACTGAACAAATATTTAATAACAATTTGTGATATTTAAGTGATAATTCTTAAAAGAATTATTAAATCAATAAAAGTCAAATAAAAGGAAAATAAAATAAAAGAATACAATATTCTATTATAAATATTAAAAATTAATTAATATTTATACCTCCTTTATTATTAAAAAGAAATATTAATAATGGGGAGAATGCATATCAAGTTAAATGATGCATTACATTACTTTGCATAATCATTTTGCTTCTTTAAATATTGTCCTTACCGGGCAATAATGATGTTTTTGTAGACATAGAAGCTCAAGGTCCAGTGCAAGCATCAGACTTCACTACCTTGCAATCACAAGGGAAGTTCATCACTTGCTCATGTCCTTTGAAGAGTCTTTATCAAAGTATTTGCGAATTGTGTGTTATCATCTACACTATAGAAAAAGAAAACAATAATTTCTCAATATTAAATCTTAGATATCACCCTAAGTGGTGATATGATGGAGCAATAGAACTTAGGGTTCTAATTGCACTAATGATGAACAATTAGGAATTAATAACCCATGGCATAAGTGATTCTAGCGCCGTATATTATGCGTTAACCATGAGATTTGGAATGGGACAAAGAAGTAAGTTGTATCCTTTTCCTCTTGTATGGACGCAAGACGACCTTAATGTGACGTTGTGATTCCATGCGCGGATCCAACATATGGGTGGGCACCCTTACGCCCCACACTTTTGGTGTCTAGATTATCTATGAATGGTGTTTAGGGAGATAGTCCATGTAAATGGTACTAATCCGAGCATCACTAGGTCATAGAGTCTTCGGGAACTCATCAGGGTTTTAGCCTGCCCGAAAGGGGGAATAACGAAGGTGAGCTAGCCCGAAGGATCATGTAGACATATAAGGTCGCGGAGAGGGCAGTGATTGGCTTGGACCAACTACTAGGCCCCACATCATGGAATTGTGGACGGGAAAGTACGCCCGGTTGTGAAACAAGGAGTTGATCTCTCATGGGAAAAGTAATGCACATCTGCAGAATGTAAGAACTATAACTTGTTACTCCCTGTTTCGGGAAGGATCTATGAACGCGGCGGGAAAGGAACTCCATGAAAGTTCTGGTCAACCTGTGAAGGCTAGTGGTCATAGATTTTAATAATAAAATCAACCTTTGAAGAAAGATTTACAAAAATTGCATAGTACCAACGACTAATAGTCCGCGGTGGTAGATAGAGCATCGAACTTCCTACCTTGCATATAATGAATTTGCTGAGTAACGTTGTTACTCATCCTTTCCTTTGAATCCTTCCTTAGACTCTGAGAACCCCGAAGATACTCCAATTTATGCATCCGAGAGTCAAGAGGAGGTCTTCTATGAAGATCCCAACTTGTATGGAGCCGTAGAAGTGGAGGACTATGACATCGTCTATGGAGGAGAGTTCTAGGAGTCCGAATAATTACTATAGTTCTAGTAACCACTTGAGCCGAGCATCATGAACAATATATAGCAATAAGTTGCTGAGCTCAATTTGGAGTTTAAGTTTTAAATTTGAAACTTCCGCTGAAACACTTATATTTTGGCTTGTAAGTTGAATATTTTGGAAGTCTTGAACTTCCGGTATTGTAATAATAATAACGTGTGTATGTTTGTAATATGGACCCGCAATGTTTCTGTTGTACCACTCTGAGGGATGTGATATTTACGGAACGGTGTTCTGTGGATGTCATGTCAACGACTATAGTGTACTACCCATTCAGTGGTATGCTGGGTAACCACAGTTGGTATTAGAGCAAATTGCTTCGACCTTAGGTTGGAAACCTAGTAAAGGGTATTACCTGTAGTAAAGTTTAGCAACGATAAAGAATTCTCTAAAATAAATATAATGGGTATTCAAATGAGAATATTCCGTTATATATTTTAGTGTGATAACTCTTTGTTATGATGTAATATATTATTGGTTAATAATCAAAAATTATTTTTCTGATATACAGAACTATGGCACCAAAGTTTCCAAAACAGACTTTGGTAAGGAAAGAGGAGACTCTTGATGATTATCTTTAGTTGTCCAACTCCGTCAACTTTTAAAGATATTTAGTTGTCCAACTAGAATTCCAGTGAATACTATAACTTACCTTGATGGCCGGATGTTGTCCAAGTATCGTGTGAGTATCCAACTTCCAGAGGAGCTTGGATTATATCACGATCTACCTATAGGTGAAGGTAGGAGTCACTTAGCAGCATATCATGTTGATGTTGTGGAGGCAATAGCTAATATCCGGGAGCATAAAGCCAAGGAGTTAGAAGGTAGCACATTTTTTGTGATACCCCATGATTCTATCGACTCGGAGCCTATACCGGATCATCTTACTTTGGTTAAGAAGCATCCAAAGTTAGCTTCCAAGTTTATGGATAGATACCGAACACTCGTTGCGTCTTTTTATAAGACACATCAAGTGATTGTCGAAGATAAAAATGACATGTTAGAGGATCTAACTGATCCGGAAAGAAGGAATCAGTTAGCATTCCAGTTGAAGAAGGAAGCAAGTAGTAGTGCAAAATCTATCTGTAAGGATGTACCTATAGATCCTGAATCTTTTATACCATATCCTTATTCACCAAGACCTGAACCTATACATGATCCTATTATAGATATGAGGTATGCAGTACCACAGGGTTCAGAGGTTGATTCTGATTCGGAACTTCCTATTGAGAATTCTGATGGTTGGAGAAGGGGATCATATGAAGGATGTCATGAACACCAGATGTCCACAGATGGTTCTGACAGAAATGTTGGACAATCTAGTTGGATGGGTGCAAGAATTAACCCTAGTAACAGTAGTAGGAATACCATGTCAATAGATAATCAGGATGAAGAAGAAGATCCTGAGAAGAGAGTGTTTGAATCATCAACATCTTCTCAAAACCCAGGGAATATACATTATCCAGTGTTTAACTATCTTGCCCAAATGAGCACCTGGGAATCAGCAGGATCTGTGTATCCTATTGATAACTCAAGGAATGAAGCTCAGGAGATGCAAGCGGGAGATAATGTTGAATATGTTTCTGAAAACTTTTCAGCTGAGCTGGAAGGAGTCAATGCGCTCAGGTTGAGTAATGACTCAAGTCCTGACACTTCAGATACTGAGTATGTTTCGTCTGGAAGGCCATTTGTTTCACAAACTGTGCGACGAACGACACGTCATCACGGTTGGACATCAGGCATGTATGATGAGCGTAGTTACTACTAGAAGTAGGCAACTATTTAGAGGTGTCAAATATCGTGTATTGTACCCCAAGAAATAAGACAGTTAGATAAATAAGGTAGTGTTGTGATTATACCTATATGGTATATGTTGTAATGACTTTGTATTATTATGATATTATGTATAATATGTGAAATGCATATTTTGATTTTCTTGGATTTTCATTGTGTGACTAGTTCTGTGCGTAAAGTCGAGCTCAGATTACATGTGCATGATGTAATTATGAGTATTCGCTTTATGTTGCAGGACTAGAGGGTCATGGATACGAGTGTAGAGATCGAAACTGAGCAGCAACGGATGGAACGAGAGGCCAAGGAGAAGGCTGATGCAGATGCAGCTAATCAGGGAGCATTACCCACCACCACCACCACCAATGAGGTCGTTAATGGAGCAGAACTTTATGCAGTGTATGCAAATGATGCAAGAGACCCAGAACAAGTTCATGGAGGAGTTCTTGGGACGAGCAAATCAGAGGGCACCTGAAGGTGGAGGAGTGAGCCTATCTGATTTCCTGAATGCAAGGCCGTTACCTTTTGCATCTGCTCTTGAACCAATGGATGCATAAGATTGGCTAGCAGATACAGAAAGAAAGCTGAAGACTGTAGGTTGCAATGAGGAGGAGAAATTGAGGTATGCAACCCATCTTCTGACAGGACCTGCAACATCTTGGTGGGAAAATCAGTTTGCCATGCAACAACCAGGAAGGGAGTATACCTGGGAAGAGTTTAAACAGAGATTCCGTGAATATCATGTTCTAGAGAGTGTTATGGAATTGAAGCAAAGAGAATTTGAAGAGCCGCGGAAGGGATATACTAGTGTTATGAAGTATATCCGGGAGTTTAGTCAACTATCTCGTTATGTTGAGGAAGAAGTTAACACGGAGGAAAAGAGGAAGAAGCGTTTCCTGCATGGATTAAATCCATTTGTGAGGATGCAGTTGAGGTTGGCTAATAAGCAAACTTATCAGCAGTTGCTAGATGCAGCCATTACCTTCGAAGATGACTACAAGAATGTCCAAGAGGATAGAAGGAAGAGAGCTAAGAAGGAAACCAAGAGGATACAAACAAGTAAGCCCAAACCCAATTTGGAATTCAAACCAAGGAATAAGCCCTATAACAACAACAATTCCAATCGAAGTGCAAACCAAATGCAAAGAATATTATATGCCACAATTGCAAACTCCCAGGGTATATAAGCATAGATTTCCCAAAACCAGTAATTGTATGTCATTCTTGTGGTCAGAGAGGTCACATCAAGCCCAATTGTCTAATAAAACCACAAGGTGGTTGGCTGGCTCGAGATGGAAGGAAAGCCACTGGAGGAAATGGACAGCCCAATAAAGGAGGAAATAATGGCAAGAACAACAATGGCAAGAGGAACAGACCTACCGGGAAGCTGAACTTTGCAACCCTCGAGGAGGTGGATAATTCGGAGCATGCAGTGATAGGTACGCTCAATATCCTTACCAATCCCGGCAAAGTTCTATTTGATACTGGTGCAACTACTTCATTCATTTCTGAATAATTCTGTGATAAGTTCAGGATTAGAAGGGCAACGTTAGAAAACCCTATGACCGTAGTTACGGCAGGGAGAAATGTGATTGTACGCCACATCAAACAAGATCAGGTTATCTCGCTCTATGGTTGTACATACTTTGCAGACCTTTATGTGATTCCTTTGAAGGGAATTGCAGTAGTGCTAGGGAGGGATTGGATGATGGAACACGGAGCTCAGATAAATTGTGAGGAGAAAACTGTCTCAATCAAAACTCCAAGTGGAGCAAGGATTGTTTACCAAGCAGATAAGCACAGTCATATTATGGTGGATCTGCAGTTGAACTCGATGAAAGAGGTCAAATTGGAAGATATTCCTATAGTAAATGAGTTTCAAGATGTTTTTCCAGCAGAGCTACCGGGAATGCCACCAGACCGGGAGATAGAGTTCACTATTGACCTAATTCCTGGTACAGCACCAATAGCTCAAGCACCATATAAGATGGGACCCAAAGAATTAAAAGAAATGAAAGAGAAAATTGATGAGTTAGCCAGAAAAGGATTTATTCAGGAAAGCGTATCTCCATGGGGAACACCAGCAATCTTTGTGAATAAGGGAGATGGTGGAAGAAGGATGTGTGGAGATTATAGAAATCTGAACAATGTCACTATCAAGAATAAGTATCTTTACCAAGGATCCAAGATTTGTTTGATCAGGTGATGGGAGCTGGATTATTTTCAAAGATCGACCTAAGATCTGGATACCATCAAATAAAAATCAAGCCTGAGGATGTTCCAAAGACATCATTTGTCTCAAGATATGGACATCATGAGTATCTGTTAGTACCATTTGGTTTGACCAATGCACCTGCAATATTTATGAACTTGATGAACAAAATCTTCATGCCGTATCTGGATAAGTTCGTCATAGTTTTTATTGATGATATTCTGATATATTCCAAGGATAAGTAAGAGCATGCTGATCATTTGAGAATAGCATTGCAGACACTAAGAGAACATAAACTTTATGCTAAGTTCAGTAAGTGTGAAATTTGGATAGATGAGGTAAAATTCCTCAGCCATGTGATCAGTAAAGATGGAATTGCTGTAAATCCATCTAAGGTTCAGTCAGTACTAGAATGGACGGCACCGAACAATGTGAAGCAAATTTGAGGTTTCTTAGGAATGGTTGGTTATTACCGGAGATTCATTGAAGGTTTCTCCAAAATAGCTAGACCAATGAACAAATTGCTAAGAAAGAATACACCATTCAATTGGGACGAGAAGTGTGAAGCAAGTTTTCAGGAGTTGAAGACCAGGTTAACCACCGCTCCAATTTTAGCAGTTCTAGAAACAGGGAAAGACTTTACAGCATATTGTGATGCATCCAAAGAAGGTTTAGGTTGTGTGTTAATGCAAGATCGGAAAGTGATTGCTTATGGTTCAAGACAACTGAAACCACATGAATTCAACTAACCAACTCATGATTTAGAGTTAGCAGCAGTAGTTTTTGCGCTAAAAGGATGGAGGCATTTTCTTTCTGGAGCCAGATGTGAGTTATACACTGACCATAAAAGTCTCAAATATTTCTTCACTCAAAAGGAATTGAATATGAGACAGAAGCGTTGGTTGGAACTAATCAAAGATAATGATTTAACAATCAACTATACTACAGGGAAAGCAAATGTTGTAGTTGATGCTTTAAGAAGAAAGAGTGCAGATATTCAGCCTAGCAATCGGGAGCTACCAAAAGAGTTACAAATGGACTTGGAAAGATTAGAGCTTCAATTCATTAGAACAGAGGTTCTTGGAGGATTAGATACTATGCAGGTAGTTGCAGAGCAAGACAGTGATCTTAAGCATGAAATTTTTAGACATCAAGCAGAAGATCCTTTTATTGCTAAGGAAATTCGGAGGATATCTCAAGGGCAAAAATCAGTTTTTCGCCTTGGATATTATGAGTCTTTATGGTTTCAAGACCGTCTATGTGTTCCAGATGTGACTGAGATTAGAGATGTCATACTCAGAGAAGCACATGAAACACCATATTCTATACATCCAGGAAGTACTAAGATGTATATGGATTTGAAAGAACTATTCTGGTGGAATAACATGAAAAGGGATATTGCTAAATATGTATCAGAATGCCATACGTGCCAAAGGGTGAAGGCTGAACATCAAAGTCCAGCAGGACCATTACAACCTTTTGATATTCCCGAATGGAAGTGGGAAGAAATAGGTATGGACTTCATAACAGGATTGCCCATGACACCTAAACGGAAGGATATGATATGGTAATTGTGGACAGACTCACTAAGAGTGCACATTTTATTCCGGTAAATCAGAAAGATAATGCCGAGAAGTTAGTAGAAGTTTACATCAAAGAGATAGTAAGTAAACATGGAGTACCCAAAAAGATCGTAACTGATAGGGCATCAGTGTTTACTTCAGCATTTTGGAAGCAATTGCATGAAGCACTTGGTTCAAGGTTAGATTTCAGCACAGCATATCATCCTGAGACAGGAGGTCAAACTGAAAGAACAAATCAAATACTAGAAGACATGTTAAGAGCTTGTGCATTAGATTTTGGAGGTACATGGGAAGATCATCTACCATTGGCAGAATTTTCTTACAATAATAGCTATCAGAGTAGTCTGAAGGCAGCCCCATACCAAGTTCTATATGGAAGGAAGTGTAGATCACCAATATGTTGGTATGAGCCTGGAAGCAGCAAAGAATTTGCACCAGACTATATTAAGGAAAGACAAGATATCATTGATAAGATCAGGGATAGATTGAAAATAGCCCAGAGTAGGCAGAAAAGTTATGCTGATCAAAGTCGAAGATCATGGCATCCAGAAGTGGGAGATATGGTATACTTGAAAGTAAGTCCAATGAAAGGGGTGAAAAGGTTCGGAGTTAAAAGAAAGTTAAGTCCAAGATACATTGGACCATTCAAGATATTGAGTCAAAAAAGAACTATAGCCTATGCTTTAGAGTTACCATCAAGATTGGCTCAAGTGCATAATGTTTTCCATGTGTCACAACTTCGTAAATGTTTGAAAGTTCCGGATGATGCAATCACACATCAGGAGATAGAACTACAAGCAAACTTGACCTATGTTGAAAATCCATGTAAAATCTTGGAAGAAAACTGGAAAGGGTTAAGGAATAGAGCAATCAAATATTGCAAAGTACAGTCGGAACATCACCCTGAAAGGGAAGCCGCGTGGGAGAAGGAAGAGGATTTAAGAAAAGCTTATCTAGAACTATTTAGGTACATCTCCACAAACTTCGGGACAAAGTTTAATTTAAGGGGGGAAGTCTGTAACATCCCAACATTTAGGAACTAACGAAGGGTAGATTTAGGAATTTGAAATGTTGCATGCATTCATCCTTGAAAATGTGGGTAAATTTTTTGCCAAATAAAAACCTAAAGTGATCAAGGTTTCTTTCATACTTTGAGATTAGGTTAGTCTTAAAGGATGATTGCTATAGACTTTGATATGATCTTTGTGGACTTATGTGTTATGGGAAATGAATTTGTATTTAAAAACATTGAGTGTTTGAATTATAATTCAAAAGGATTTTTGAATAATGTTTGAATCTTGATTTAATTAAGAGTTAACCAATAATAAATTAAACTTTATATAAAAAGAGCAATTAAGAATATGAATATTCATTTCATATTGACATTCAGTAATAAGTTACAAAATGTAACTTAGGAAAATCATTCACAATTTTTACAATAGTAAATAAATAAAGAATAATATTTCTTTATTGATAATAGTACAATCTTTATTAAAAAAATCCAATAAAGATTACAAAAGGATAGAACTAAAATTACAAAAGAATATTACAAGTGACTATTCTATAAAGAAAAATAAAAAAACCTAAACTAAAATCTTCATCTTCAAATCTGTACCTGCAAAATAAACAGAAACTTAACAGAAAAAGGAAAGTTAGGATTAGCATTGTTTTACTCTCAAACATGTCAGTGAAGTGCACTGATCAAGGTTCATCATTGAGTAAACTTATAAAAAGGGGAAGTTTCACCAATATGAAAGAATGTATCTTTCATAATATTAAGCCATAAGTCAAATAACAGCAAGGAGGGGCAAGTTACACCAGCCAAGTAGATGTAACCAGATAATAGTAACTTTCAAAATTCTGAACACATCCACATCTGTGGAGCAGGAACACAAGAATCACACACACCAAACTGCATGGTGTGTGCTGTCAACACCACAGCAGCAGCACAGCCAAACAGAACTATCAACACAGTCGTGGGAAACCCATCCCCACATCATTCCTTTGCTCCTACACACCAAGCACAATAGCCAACAGCTAAACCAAGCACATCAGCCAGCAGCTAAACCAATCCAAGCTAGATCAAACCAACCAAAGCCAAGATCACATCACCAGGATGGTGACATAAGAGGAGGAAGATCAGGTGGATAGCAAGACCAAGCTCAAGCCATCAGGATCAGGAGATGATGGGCTAGATCAAGGATAAGCCAGGAGCTGGATATACCAGGGGAGCACAAGATCACGCTACCACAAGATCCACCACTAGCAACCACAACATCAAGTGACAGTGGTGAGTAAATAGACCATCACATGATCTATCTGTCTAAGATTAGACAAGCATACATGATCTGTCACTTATTCAAACTCTCAGAAAGCACCCAAGTGGGGTGAATCCATCACTAAGGTTTTAAACTTTAAAAGCAAACAGCAAAGTACAAGGATCTAACCAAATCTTAGAACAACATCATTGGTTTAGCTATCAAGCTATATTTCAATTCAAGAATAAATATAGCTAAGATTTAACTTCTAGGCACATCTCTAAGATAATAGTAGCACCTTAGAATTTAATCTTTGGGGTCTATACAAATGATCAATCCTACCATAAGTTTTCCAAGCTTTGATTCAAGAAACAGTAGCTGGTACCACTACCAGAACCACCCATATGAATCAACTAGATAAAGCTTAAATCCCTAAGCCTCAGACCAACATCATTGGTCTTAGGAATTTAAGAAAGGAACATTTCTAATTAATGCCAAACTCATCTTAAGCTTGCACCAAACAAATTCAAGAAAATAGAATCTAATCTTGTGTGCCATACAAAGATGGTGTCACAAGAATAGTTCTACATGAATCAAGATAAGAATTCAATCTTCATAGATTCAATCAATCAACTACAAATAATTTTCCTGTCATCACAGGAATCATAGTTAAGAAATTCCTATGTATATCTTCACTATTTGAAACCATTTGATCTCAAACTACATCTGAATTCTTAAGCCAACAAGTGTTAATACAGTGATTTCATCACACCATACTCACTATCATTAACAAAGTAATGATAGTGGTAAGTTATCAAAACCACTAACTTTACCAAGTATTGATTTCAGAGCAACTGTATCATCTGAATCATGTGAAATTTAAGCATAAAATCATCTGATAAGCCACTAGTACCACCATAGTTCATCTTAAGCAGCAAGCCTCAGCTAACAATCATTTAGCATGCTTAGAGACCATCAACACATGATCTGATTCATCCAGTATATAATCAACAACAGGACATGAACCCTGAATGGAACAAATCATCTTAATCAGGACAAGACAATAACCATCAAGGTCACTACCAACAACTAGCATAGGATGACCTAGCCCAGAGAGCACGAGGGGAGAGGAAAAACTTACAGTAGGTCCTCGCTACAGACTAGAAGAGGAAGCAGAGGTGGCCGACGACCATGGCGGCACGGGGAGCACCCCAGGGGGCGCTGCGACCCATACAACGCCACAGAGGCCACCATAGCCACGCCTAGAGGCGAGGTTAATCACCATGACGCATAACAGCAGCGACGGCGCCAGGATCCACGTCAACCCCAAACCCTAGGGTTCGGGACGACATTGATCCGTCGCAGGAGAGCTCCATGCCCAAATCTAGTTGGAAAGGATGGAAGAGCGGAGTCGACAACCTCCTCCTTCACCATGGCGGCAACAAGAACGGTCCACGACGGCGGGAATTGTCGGTGGCGACACCATCGACCATGGGGTCGGGGATGGAGGAGTCGAGGAGTGAGCTCGAGGGTGAGAGACAGCGAGTGAGTGGGCTGAGTTGGGCCAGAACCCTTTGGGGTGGCTGTTTTGACTATGCCTAATCGGCCACAAGGGCCCAATAAGAATAAGCCAGCCAAAAAACCTTTAAGGCTTGTTCTAATAAATAGGAAAAGACCAAAATGCCACTGAAATTAATTAAATTCTAGAAATTAAAATAAAAGTCCAAAAATTATAAATAAAATATTTTTGGATTCACAATAATTCAAACTGTCCAAATAAATTAAGAAATAAATTTTAAACATATAAATTTTATTAAGAATTTTGTAATTTATATATTCCTTATGGAATTTTACAAAATTATTGAAAGATGATAAAAATAAATAAAAATCACTTTCATTATATATGAATATTTTATAAAAATACTAAACAAATATTTAATAACAATGTGATATTTAAGTGATAATTCTTAAAAGAATTATTAAATCAATAAAAGTCAAATAAAAGGAAAATAAAATAAAAGAATACAATATTCTATTATAAATATTAAAAATTAATATTTATAACTCCTTTATTATTAAAGAAAAAGAATTTTATTAATAATGGGGAGAATGCATATCAAGTTAAATGATGCATTACATTACTTTGCATAATCATTTTGCTTCTTTAAATATTGTCCTTACCGGGCAATAATGATGTTTTTATAGACATAGAAGCTCAAGTTCCAGTGCAAGCATCAGACTTCACTACCTTGCAATCACAAGGCAAGTTCATCACTTGCTCATGTCCTTTGAATAGTCTTTATCAAAGTATTTGCGAATTGTTTGTTATCATCTACACTATAGAAAAAGAAAACAATAATTTCTCAAGATACTAAATCTTAGATATCACCCTAAGTGGTGATATGATGGAGCAATAGAAATTAGGGTTCTAATTGCACTAATGATGAACAATTGGGAATTAATAACCCATGACATCAGTGATTCTACCATTGTATATTACGCGTTAACCATGAGATTTGGAATGGGACAAAGAAGTCAGCTGTATCCTTTTCCTCTTGTATGGAGGCTAGACGACCTTAACATGACGTTGTGATTCCTTGCGTGGATCCAACATATGGGTGGGCACCCTTACGCCCCACACTTTTGGTGTCTAGATTATCTATGAATGGTGTTTAGGGAGATAGTCCATGTAAATGGTACTAATCCGGGCATCACTAGGTCATAGAGTCTTCGGGAACTCATTAGGGTTTTAGCCTGCCCGAAAGGGGGCTTAACGAAGGTGAGCTAGCCTGAAGGATCGTGCAGACATATAAGGTCGCGGAGAGGGCAGTGATTGGCTTGGACCAACTACTAGGCCCCACATCATGGAATTGTGGACGGGAAAGTATGCCTGCTTGTGCAACAAGGAGTTGATCTCTCATGGGAAAAGTAACACACCTCTGCAGAGTGTAACAACTATAACTTGTTACTCCATGTTCTGGGAAGGAGCTATGAACGCAGCAGGAAAGGAACTCCATGAAAGTTCTGGTCAACCTGTGAAGGCTGGTGGTCATATATTTTAATAATAAAATCAATGTTTGAAGAAAGATTTACAAAAATTGCATAGTACCAACGACTGATAGTCCAAGGTGGTAGATAGAGCATCAAACTTCCTACCTTGCATATAATGAATTAGATGAGTAACGTTGTTACTCATCCTTTCCTTTGAATCCTTGCTTAGACTCTGAGAACCCCGAATATAATCCAATGTATGCATCCGAGAGTCAACAGGAGGTCTTCTATGAAGAGCCCAACTTGTATGGAGCCATAGAAGGGGAGGACTACGACATCGTCTATGGAGGAGAGTTCCAGGAGTCCGAATAATTACTATAGTTCTAGTAACCACTTAAGCCGAGCATCATGAACAATATATAGCAATAAGTTGCTGAGCTCAATTTGGAGTTTAAGTTTTAAATCTGAAACTTCCGCTGAAACACTTATATTTTGGTTTGTAAGTTGAATCTTTTGGAAGTCTTGAACTTCCGGTATTGTAATAATAATAACGTGTGTATGTTTGTAATATGGACCCGCAATGTTTCTGTTGTACCACTCTGAGGGATGTGATATTTACGGAACGGTGTTCTGTGGATGTCATGTCAACGACTATAGTGTACTACACATGCAGTGGTATGCTGGGTCACCGCATTGATCAAGGCATTTTCATGCAAGGTGGACAACGAGGAGGGATGACGGTCCCGATGATTCGGGTGACTCCACTTCTGAAGGAGTCGGCCTTGATGAGGGAAGCACCGATGTCGTCACTAGGGTGGTCTAATCTTTTTTCGTGTAACGCCTGTGGGGTGCTTTGGAACCTGTTATTTTTCTATAAGGACTGTAAAGGTACTTTCCCCGTGATGGGGCCTTATCTGCATGTTTTTTCTTTACTTTTTTGGCCCTTTAGGGGTGTGACTGCGCGCTAGCCTGTCGACCCCTCGATCAGGTGGTCTTAGACCTTTGCATTGATGGGGATGTTTGAGGAGGGTTACCTCGTGGGTTGCCTTGCTTACCTCTCGTTGAGAGGGTCATGAGGCTTTTACTTGCCCTGTAGGTTCCTCAGGGAGGTGACTGTAGGCTCTGTAAGGTCAATTCTACCCTGTAAGCCCCTCGAGGAGGTGACCGTAGGACGCGTACTTTCCCTATATAGTTCCTAGGGGAGGTAACCATAGGTTTCGCATGGTGAATGCTTTCCCTTCGTGGACCATGTGAGGATTATCAAGCATCGGGAACCGTGGGTGAGGTGACTTATCGCTAGATCTAGTCTGCAAGTTCAGAGCTCGACACTTTAGGCCCCAGTGTTATCGGGGGTGACTCCGATGATAGACACCGTGCATAGTGCCCGCTCACGCGATGCGCGAAAGGGATAAACACCACAAATAAAGGAAGGTGCAATCGAGAAAACCTTCAGAAAAATATTGGAAAACGGGAAATAGTTCTTGAGTTTTCACATGGTATGAGAGAAAAGTGGTTCATTACCACCACCAAAGTGAGCGAAGCTCATGGTTAGAACTTGCGAAGGTGCTGGATGTTCCAGGCATTTGGGATCGGGACTCTTTCCTCCATTTCCAGTCGGACCGCGCCTGGTCTTGCAACGTGCACGACTTAGAAGGGGCCTATCCCACATGAAGGAGAGATTGTGTAGACCTTCGCGGGAGAGGACCTGCCAAAGGATGGGGTCCCCAGCCTCCAGGGTGCACGCTCATATCTTCCAGTAGTGGTACTAGCATAGTGCTTGCTAGTACTGGACACCCGTACATTGACCTTGTGGTGGACTGGTGAGGTACATCTTGAGGGCTTCGAAAGTCTCGTCGGCCTCGGGAGTCCACTCGAAGTTGCCGAAGCGCTTCATGATCTTGAAGAAGGGCAAAGCCTTTTTGCCTAGCTTGGAGATGAACCTTCCCAAGTCTTCCATACACCCCTCCAAGCGCTACATGTAATTGAGTCGTTTTGGGGGCCGCATCTCTTCAATGGCTCAGACTTTGTGAGGGTTAGCCTCATGCCCCATTGCAATACCAAAAAGCAAAGGATCTTGCCCGACAGGACTCAAAACACGCAGTTGGCTGGGTTGAGCTTGATGTTCACCATGCGCAAGTTGGTGAAGGTCTCTGATAGGTCCGCCATTAGGGTGTCTTTATCGCGGGTCTTGACTACTATGTCGCCGACATAGGATTCCGTGTTCCTACCCATCTGCTTGCCCAACACGATGTGCATGATCCTCTAGAAGATGGCGCCGATATTCTTGAGGCTAAACAGCACGTAGGTGTAGCAGTATACCCCGCACGGGGTGATGAAGGCTGTGTTTTGTTCGTCCTCTTTAGCCATCTTGATCTTGTGATACCCCGAGAAGGCGCCCAGGAAGCATAGTAGGTCGCAGCCTGCTGTGGAGTCCATGATATGGTCAATTCACGGGAGATGGTAAGGGTCCTTGGGATAGGTCTTGTTGAGGTCATTGAAGTCAACACAGAGCCTCCTTCCCCCGGCGGCCTTTTGGAACCTCCACGGGGTTAGATGACCAGTCGATATGCAAGACCTCCTTGACGAGGTTTTCCTGACCAGCTTTTCCATCTCGGTAGTGATGAACTGCTTCTTTTCCGCAAGTTGTTTTGGTTCCTTGTGCTTCACCGGGCATGTCGTGGGTCATACTGCCAAGTGATGCTCAATCACCTCCCGAGGTACCCCCGTCATGTCCGACAGGGTCTAGGCGAACATGTCCGCGTTGCCTCGGAGGAATGTGACAAGGGCCCCCTCCCTCTCTATCAAAAGGTGGGATCCGATGGTGATGGTAGAGAATGAGTGCATGTGTGCATCATGTTTTATATTATTATTTTGCATTGTAGTGGTAGGATCTTGGTATTTTAAGGCACTCGCGCGCATATTTATGTCTATTTTCACTAGGATCAGGACATATGATGGATACGATGGACACAATTCTTAGACCAGTTGTATTGGAGCAAAAAGGAGTTAAAAATAATGTAAATCGCTAATTTGGGAAATATCAATAATACCAGAAGAAACCCCGAAGCGATTGGAGGACACAGAAGGTTTAACGACCAAATATATGGCGGGAATACTTTTTCCGGCCGTATAGTACCCGTTGTATAGTTGGCGCTGCCACCGCCTCCTCAAATAGTTTCACCCCATGCAACTAGATCGGAGAGACGACATACAGAACACCCAGAAATCACCGAAAACCTCACCTCTAGAAGGGATCTGGAGGGGGAACTTGCCCTAGGGATCCATCTTCACCCTAAGCAGATCTGGATGGCCAAGGCATCGATCTCCATCTTCATCAACCGCTGCACCACCATCATCTCCATCCATCCCATCTAGATCTTGTTGTAATTCTAGCACTAGTTGTGGATTTATACAAGAACTATTCATCTATAATTGTTTCCATTACCATTGCCATGATGTTGTTTGCCTCCATGTCTGAGTAGATCATTAGTTCTTGGGGAGATGGAGAAACCCTAGTATATGATTTAGATGAGATAGAGATTATTATGTTATACATCATTATGTGTATGTGTTAATTGTCTTCATCTTGATGTTGAGAGTTGTGCACCTCTTTAATATTTTCCTCTTATGGTAGATGGAGGGATGATAACACTTACTGTGACTATAAAGTCGTTGTCATCCTTTACGTACTAACTTGGGGAAGCAAGGAGAACTCATTAAGCCATGTCCATGCCACGGGAGAAATCCCTTATTAGCGGGATAATACGATTGATGTCCTTTATCTGTCAGCTGTGGTTATGAAGGATGATGTGAGCAGTGGTTGTTGCCTATTCGTCCATATATGGAGCTCTGCAAAAACCACAACCCACCGTGTCCTCCCATACAAGCCTTAGCATGTTTAACTTTCATCTCTGATCTTACCACGTCATCCTGTCAAACTAGGTTCATTCGTAGCTCTGATTCATCAACCAGATGGACCACTGGTAACAGCTAAGCATGGCTAAGCACAACAGATGTAACAGCTCTAGCAACGCTTCACAAGCCAAACCCTAGTTATGCTAGGAGCAGTGGATCAGGGAATATAGGCTACAAAGGAAACATGAATTAGATAGGATTACTCCATCTATCGATAAAAGACTTTGGAACCATATGCACATGGCAAGAATTGAAATACTTGAAAAACATAGGATTATATCATGTGTGGGGGTTCGCTTTCCTTTGCCAGTTGATATCCAGAAAGCAGAGTTTCGGACATCTGTACTTGACTTGGTTATAGTTGATCAAATGTTGGTCTTCGAGCTTCGACGGTGTTGATCTCGGTCTTCGTTCTCAATCTCGATTCTGATATCGTATTCTACCAGTGAGGAACCAAACACCGGAAAGAAAGGGAAACAATCAACACATGGCATCGATGCAATGCTCAAGCAAGTATGATGGTATGACAAGTTAAAAGTTATTAAAATTGAAACCCTAAACATGCTCGACCATTTAATCGGGGTTCCGAGGGGTGCAAACCCTAATTCGGAAAAACTCCGGATGTATATGAGAGGGGTTGGTTTGTTCTTCTAATTAAACTTGCAATTAAAGTTGTTGAACAATGCATGATTATGGCTTAAAGAGGTAGAACTCATTTTTCTGAATATTTTGATATATTATTTATATTTTTCTGATTTAAAATGAATTAGTTATGAATTTCTCCATTTTTTAATTCATTTTGACTCATTTTAGAATATTATAAAACAATTTATATTTTGGAATTACTTTTAACAATTTTATTAAATAGAAAACATTTCTCATATTATTTATCTCACTTACAGGGTGGACCCACCTGTCAGGTATTTCCTTTACTGAAATAATTACATAAATTATTAAAAGAAAAGGAAAAGGGAATATTGCACAGGCATGACGTCATGCTGACATCATCCATGAACAATCCTTGCAGATCATGGATGGATCGATCGATCCAGAGCTCGCGGGGCGTCGCGGTGGGGTGCGCTGGATGCATCAGTTCACGTTGAACCATGTGGTGGTTACGCCGCTGGGAAAAGGTCGCCGGAGAGGCACTGGCGGCGAGGTGCTGCGGTGGTGGTTGGTGGTACACGGCGGGAGCGGAACAAAGGAAGAGAGGGAGAGATTGGGATGCATTGGGAGGTGCAGGACCTCACCACGCACGCGATGCCGGGGTCGGGGAAGCAAGGGGAGGCCGGACGGAGGAGAATCGACGACAACCATGGCGACGGCCGGCGGGACGGCAAGCTCGATTCCGGCTAGAGGAGGGCTTCCCGGCTTGCTTGCTTTGGCAGAGAGCAAGAGAGGGGCGAGGCGAATCTCCTGGGACAGACGGCGAGGCTCAAGGCGGTCCAGAACATCGGCGACGAGGGGTTGCCGACAAGCTTGGGTTTCGTGCTCTGCAGGGCGATCTCTAGAGAGCAAGAGGAACCGTGAGAAGAGGATAGGGAGAGAGAGGAGGGACGTGCGATTCTCTGGCGTAGTCATCCGATCCAAGGTGGCGATGGCGACGTGGTGGACGACGAACCCGGCGCTGGCACGCAGCTGCTTAGGTCGCCGGCGTCCTTCTGTCCGAGGTAGAAGAAAAGAGGAGAACGACAAAGGGGTACGGGCCGGTTGGGCCGAGGTGGGCCGCGCGTGGGCTATGGCAAAGGAAGGAGAGAGGAAGGGCTGCTGCAGCGCTAGGCGGCAGAGAGGATAGAAGGAAGATGGGCTGCGGCCCAGTTAGTGTTAGCAACAGACTTTTTATTTCAGAAAACCTTTTTCTTTTTCCTGTTTCCAATTTCTCTTTGTATTTTTCAATTGTAATTCTGTTTTGAATAATTTCAAAATACCAGAACTTTTGTAAACACTTTAAATACTACAAAACCCTTATAATCTATTTGGGCTCACTTTGTTTTGGTAATTTTCAAATATTTTAAAACCATTTGAAGGTTTTCAAAGGGAGAAGGTAATTAGGGTTTTAGGGTTTTTGTGATTATTTTCTTTCTTGCATGCATTTTAAGATGAGGATGCTCATAAATGCACAAACAAATCCTATTTACCATTTAATAAAACTAGGGTTGTTACAGATAGGGTAGAGCCGGTGGTCCCTGTGTAGATCGGACCAATCTCATTGATCATCTCGCACCTGATCATGCACCCCGAGTGCGATTGATCCAATCAATCTTGCACAATATCGATCTATCTCATAGATCTGCCACCAAAAAGCTAAGTAGATCCAATCTACCACCTCATGCATATCACATATGCACAGATCAAGAGCCTAAAACCAGAAGCTTTCGCTCTGATACCACTATTGGGCCGATAAACAAAACTTTTATCTAACGTAGTGCTCCCAAGGTCGAGATTAGGTAATAGGCCATGATATTTAACACTAGACGCGCAGGTGCGGATTATCGATGAAGCACGCCAGTTGATGCAGTGCCGATCGATCTCACGAATAGATCCTCTGGATCCCCACGAACTCCTTCGTCAGATCCCTTTGTCTCCAGCGCCACACGTGCAATGCCTCTACTGGTATCCACACGTATAGAAAGGAGCACGGGTAGGGGACTGCTAGATCCTGTCTAACCCAATTTTGGAGTGGAGAAAGTGACGTCTAGGTCAGGTACTATTCCTTTTCGCTCCACTTATATACATCCTAGTTGGGCACAACTCTTGAGACCCATTTAGGTTGTACCCCAACTACCACATGGCTCTCATCCACATGGGCTCCTTAGCCTTAAGTGTGTGACCATGTAGGTTCACGAACACATGGACACGACATGAGCTACACCTCCACGTATCCCGTCATGGCTTTGAGTCTCACTCACTCCCATGAATACTTGGTCTCAAGTCGATAGATGGTAGCGACATCTAGCAAGACGTGACATCTCGCAAATTTCGTAAAGTCCGGAAGACAAACCTTCAACGTGACTTTCATCCAAGTCCCTTTGCCACATGATATACCTTGTCAATCTATAGGCGAGTTATTGCCATAGATTTAATAGCTTAACCCTCTTCTCGTCCTACGATATACAATTCACCGGACTAACTCTTAGTTCAACTCCTCAGTTAACACTTAACTCTGTAGCGCATGGCCATGCTTCCGAATTATATCACACGAGAGGCCCCAGATAATATCTCTCCATTACGAAGGGGCAAATACCATCATGATAATCCATGTCGCAACTTGATTCAAAACCAACCCAAACTCTACCTTTATAACTGCCCATTTACGGAACAACGTTTGATAGAACCTAAGTTGGCGATCCACAACTTGGATCACGCGATCACCTCAGGTCAAAGGATTCCATTGTATAAGACTGCAAATGACAACATGCCCGTTGCATCTCAACTGTGGTTAGTCCGACTCGCTAAAATCTCTAGCCGAGTCCGTGCAAGTTGGAATAGCATCACCATGCCCATGAAAAGTGGAACCGAGTCATCAACCAACTTCACATTAGTCTAAGTTCTGTGTTCAGCACAACCTCAAAGACCAAGGACAACTTGAAAGAACAACATGAATATATGGTTCCACAACCGAATCACGTATTTGATGAGATATATCAAATATTCACACAAGGGACAAATTAATAACTTTATGAATACTTTAGAAAATATTATCATACATAATTGCCTCTAGGGCATATTCCGAACAGTGGCCGCATGGGATCTAGGGCACCCCACAGGGCCCATGGGGAACCTGGTCAGCGGCCACCCCTCCCCCTCTTCTCTCCTTGTTTAGCCCCACATGGCTTAGGCAATAAGCCCCGGGGTCCCCTTCCCCTGTATATAAGAGGCATATGAGGCAATTAAATCATCAAATAAACAAAAGCTTCCTTGATTTGTGAATTGCTTCTAGTTGCCTCTCTCTCTCTCTCTCTCTATATATATATATATATATATATATATATATATATATATATATATATATATATATATATATATATATATATATCTTATGACTGTGGTCCCAAGTAAGGACTGCATGAACGGGGGACTTCGCCGTCGCGCTGCGGGATTCGAATCCAAGGGATCTACTTCCACAATCTTGGCTGGATCGGAGAAACGGAAGTCATCGTCAAGCACCGTACGTGTGTGACTCCCTCGAGCGGTGCTTCACTTGTGGCACTATGAGTTGTCAGGGCCACCGGAACCATTGGACTTCGGAACGATCTTGAGGTCGGCGTCAGGACGACTATATTACTAATAGTTATAAACAACGTATCCCCTTCCATTACTGCATTACTAATAGATAGATCCTGGCATTAGGGTTGCTTGCGCAATTTTTTTGTTTTCTGGTGTAAAAAATAAAAAACATACGTATATAAATACATGACAGATATACAACAACCAGAGCTATTTCTAACATCTGCGTACGACGAAGACTTGGAGAGCATACCTGCCAAGTTATTCAGTGAGCTCCTTAACCCGTCAACACGATATCATCGTCGTGTTCCCGTCATCTTGCAATGCAATCGTTTTTGCCATCATGCAATTTCTCGTGAAATGAATTTTCCTATGGCCGTGTTTCCTCCTCACAATCGGTATACGAAGGAGCGCACGTGAATGCTGCCAACAAATAACTTCTTGTCCATAGGCGCTTTCACATACATAGCAGAATGGTGTACACCAACCGAGTAGTCCTTTATCACCGTCATTCGGTTGGATGACGCTCATTAGCCGAATCGCGTGAAGATGGCATGTATGTCTCACATTTATTTTATATAAATGCATCGTAACATATGGAACACGGATAATAGCCGTCACGGGTCGACCGGCTATGTATTGTTGTATGTACGATAAAAGGTTGTAGAGTTGTACGACTCTAGCTTATTACCTTATCGATCAAATCGCTATCTTTTGTCTTTGGAATATGTCTCTTTCCAAAAGATTATTCGGTTAATTATTTATCGTGCAAATCATGTTGGGGTAGTACAAAGATGCATCGGCAAGAGGATATGGCGTGTGATAGCATTACTACGAGACGTTTTGTCCAACCTCCCTAAACCAAGCTACATGGCACTGGTTTATATCCTTTAATGCACAGGTGCCAGCCATAGCTTTGATCCGTTTGATCAATTCATTTCCATTGAATAATCACATTAATTTAATATATTTTTCTTTTATATGAAACAAAGTTTTAATATTTTTGCTTCATATGAAACAAAGCTTTACTATATTCAACGCTTGTTGGAATATATTCAACGCTTGTTGGAACATTATGTCGGGCAGCCGTGTCTTGGAGGCGTAAAGAGTAGTCTAGTATTATTTAATTATTACCCAAACCAATTGCAACAATTGATTATTAACTTAAGGGTAAAGAATGATCAATGATAACTTATGGCAAGAGGTAACTATATGTACAACAACGTTATCTAAATGCTTAAGCCTGAAGGCATGCAAGCCCATTGAGGCCATCGGCCGCGCATGCTGCCACTGCTTGTGGGCCCTTTATGTTTGGTGTCGCTTCTTGTTGGTCAGGGATTCTCCAACTCTCCTTCCTCTCCGCAGTGCAGCGATTCTCCAACTCTTCGATAGACACCAAATTAGGCAAGTCCATCTTCTCCATCGTCCCAGCGCCTCCCCCTTCTAAGCCTAACCACATCACGCCTCCCACTGATTCTGTCGCCGCCCTCCACGATTCCAGTGGTCGTCGGCGCCCTGGATCCGTGCCCCAACCAATACACAATCCCAGCAGGCGGCCACGACCCGGTGGAGCATCTGGACGCAGTGTGGCGGCTCCACCCGAGCGACTCCGGCATCCACCACAGCTCCATCGAGCTCCTCCCCGTGCAACGCTTCCACTGAAAGATTTGGGGACTGACATGAAGACAGCGAGGAACCGCTACGCTCCATCGAGTTTTGTACATCCGTACTCGATTTAGTTCATGTTCTGTAGAGCTGAACTCGATTTTAGGCAGATTTGCTCTTCAAATTTTCTTCGATCTGGATTTGCTCTTCCAATGTTAATGGAGTTAGATTCGTTATTTGGTATATGGAGCAGTGGAGGTGTCGGGATCCTAAACTGGGATCTTGTGTTTCATAAATTTCATGTACGTTGTGATATTTGTGCTGCTAGCTTCAGATCTTATCGTGTTCTAGATCCATTACAGCGATTTTAATAATTCTTGATTTATATTTTTCTCCTGGGAAGAAATCATTGGTTGTTCCGGACACCAAACTTACTATTATTATATACGAATTCCAGTCTTCAAGGTAATATACTAGAACAAAACATAATTTAATCAACTACCAAGAAAGTCCAGATCTGTACATGCCCTTCAGAACAAAATATATAAGAAACTCACGATATAGTTATTGACTGATGCTTTTTTTATACCTGGAGTGATGTTTTCTTCTGTAATTGATGTTCATGTTCATGGATGTTTTATATCCAAAATGCAAATTATGTAATGTTCTATAAAATTGAAAGAGTGTTGGGTTTGCTCTGTAAAAGGAGAAGGGATTACTAACACGAAAAAAATAACGTTCACGGTGTTTTCTGCAAAATGCAAAAGAGGTTGCATGAATCTCAAGGCGTGAATAAATGTCCGGGATAAGATCGGGACACCCGCCTATATGTAGAGTTGTATTTTTTATTCTCTCTGCCTCTTTCTATTCACTTTTGAGCCCACACCTCTGCCTCCAATCATCAGCCAGTCAGCCACCACGGCGGGTGGCTATGCCGCTGCTCTCTCCGGACCGGATGGGTGTCCACGTCGAGGACAAGTGAGGTTAATATCGCAGGAGGCCGAGAAGATGCGCGGCGAGCAGGGATGGAGGCCCCTCGGTAGGTGGTATAGATGGTGTCTACCGCAGAGAAGCGACGCGCCTCATGGAGGGAACCGAGGACGTGGGCGCGAGCACGAGCAATGTAGCCACAAAGATTGTTATACATCAATGAAGGAGGAAATGGCAGGGATGTCGTTGCCGTGTCGTCGATCAGTGAAGGGCTCTTTTCCTGCTAGGTCCCAGCATTCCCCATGTTTTATTTTGTGCCCTTGTGTTTTTCCTGTGGTTCCAACCGATTGTAAATCTAGAGATGCAGGTTGTATCTGTCTTGCATTACTACTAAGAGGTGTTTTTTTATGCCAAGCTAATCTGATTTGCTGCTACAAATCTCTATAACATGACATTGCCGATTTTTTATGAATTATACTTGGGGATCTGAACGTTTCCATTGTTTATATGTAGGTATTGGGTTGAGTGCTGCAACTAAACTGATTGGTGCTAATCATGTCAACCGGGAGACGACCCAGAGCTTGAATGTCATTTCCATGACTTAACTATGTGCGTGTGATGGCTCCTGGAGATACCTGCTCAGGCACAAGAGCTACATGTTAATCACAGAAAATGGTATTTTAGGTGCCTCTCGCTAGCTAGATTGCAATTTTTTTATCTGATTCTAATTATGCTTGATTCATTTCAAAGTAATTTCTTCTGGATTTTAGCCAGGTATGTTTCTCCCAAATGCAAATATTTTTTGAGGTGAAAATATTATAAAATAAGGAGAAAATAATACATAGATTTGGTAATTAATTGATGATTCATCTTACTAAGCTTTGGAGATGGAAAAACCCATATTGTATTACTAGGTAATAAGATGCAACTCTCGGCAAGGTTGTGTATTTCTGGTGAAAGGTTTATGAAAATCTTTATCTGTTAATTACATTTGTTCTATATTTTTTTTGTATTTACCAAGTAATTATTTCTGGGTCGTCAAATGAGCCGCACCATGCAAATTATGCGTATGTGTACCTATCATGTTTTTAAAACTTCTAAAAAACATCTAAAGTAAGAAGAGTTGAAGTTCGAATATGGAGTCAAATAAAGGGAGGGGGAGTAAGCACGTGGGCGCTACAATATTGCATTTCCTCGCAGAGAAGATCTTCATAGACGACGACACAATGCTCGGCTTGGACGGCGGGCGCGTGGAGGCCAACCTTCAGGCTGTTGTTGACTCTAGACTACCGGCTTGCCACTCCTTGACTCTCTTGTGAGCGATAATATGATTTTGTGTTTGTTAATATTACAAGCTTCGATGCGCAATTGCTATGGATACATAATAAATCATATTGTTCTAGATCAAATAATTGGTGTGCGTTGTTGTTCCCTTTAGCTTCTAACAATCCATCTATTTATGACACAAATTGATATATAATGAAAGTTAATTAATTTTTTCAAGTTCTACTGAATGTATAAAAATCATGGGATCTATTTGGTGTCCTTCAGGTGGGTTCTCAACTGGTTTGTGACCTCTCTATTTTTTTTATGGTTAATCAAAATATCTTCATGTTCTTTTCCACATTTGAGAACTAAATAATTTGGTTGAAATGTGATGTTCCAATAGAAACAAAAGCCTCCAGAATGTGTAAGTTTTTTTGTTAGCCTATATCATACTCGAAGAAGGGTAAATTCTTTGTTATCTTAGGAGTTTAATATAGAACTCTTATTATTTCTATGCTTCTCCACGCAGATTGATTTAGGCAACAGGTACCTTTATTTTATGGTCATTTTTTTGGACTCATCCATTTCCTGTTTTGCTTATTATTTATGCTCAAGTATTGAAAGACAATAAAATTCTAAATATACTTTACTTCATTTTGTCTTATGTGGGTATGGCAAGAAATTCTTGATATATTTCTCTCATCTTTATATGAGAATAAACATAACATACTCTGCACTGATTTTGTGTAGTCCATATTATGTATGAATGGAAAGGACTTCTAAAAAAGTATCGTGGTAAGCACGGTTTCATTTCAGAAGGCACCTTTAAAGTATGACACTAACTCAGTTAGCTCTATAGCTTGAGTGTGGTCGCCAGCGGCTGCGCTAAGGCCATCTGCCACGCGCGGGGTCGCTGCTTTGTGGGCTCATTGGCGTTTTTTTACTTTGACCCTCCAAAATCAGGACCTTATCTGAATTGTACCAACAAGCCACATCCTGGATCGACACCATCATCGTGTCACATAGACCGTCGCGCCCTCAAACACCCTCCCCAGTCCAGAAGGAGCTGATGCCTGCGTCAGAGGAGGCCTGCGCCGCACCGAGGCTCGTGGGGAGACGAAGGAGGAACGGATGAAGAGCGCGGCCTCTCCCACCGCGCACAAGACGGAGGGCTTGGCTCCTCCCCTGCAGGATCTGGGCAGGGAGGATTCTGGATCGTGTGGTGCCCTCCCGTGGCTCAGGTCGCGGCTCGGGGCGGGGCCGCGCCGGGAGGACGAACGTGATTCCCTAAGGTGGGACTCAAGCATGGTGGTGGTGTCACCGAAGTGGAGAGCTTTGGCATCGCTAGAAGTGGATCCTTGGTGGAGGCGCCTATCTATGCTGCTCACGATTCGTTTTCTCTGCTTTCATGTTGTTTCCGTGTGTGCTGGTTGTTCTTGATTTATTTCTCCATGTCATAGAGACACCGCTATGGTTGCTTTGTGGGGTAGGAACGTTGAGGGCGTTGATTCAGATTTCAGAGCATCGATCCTGTGTTGAAGAAAATCACGAGCTTTAGAAAAAGTTGCGGAGTCGTGGGATGCTGGCAATAGGAAAGCCGCGTCTGGGCCAAATGCACATCCATCTCCATGAAAACTAAAACCTAATATTTTTTTCTTTAGTAAAACAGCCTACAACATGCAGTGTCGATCTTTAGCGAGGTCAACATTATTATTTGCCTTTTGTCCTTTAACATCGAATAGCACTATGCATCCCGTTGAAGCTTTTGTTTTCTTAAATTAAGTTGAAAGAAGATAACACCATGTTGTTAGACGCACTACCCCACCTAGCAGTTGACAGTTTGCATTTCCTACAACGTGACTCGCAAGTTGTGGCTTCAATCTTGCTTGATCAAGTACCCAAGCATTTTCCTAACTTTGTTCAACTGTAAGTAAGAACTCGCATAAAAGAACAACTTGGCCGATCTCACTTGCAGTCTATTGCAAGGTATGGTAGATGTACATATCCTTTACATATGCGGATTCTGATTAACTTTAGTGCCTGGAAACATCCTCCTGATTGCAATTGTTAGTAGGGACTGAGCTATTTAATGACAAGAATAATGATTTCTCTTGTACGTCGGCTCTGCCATGCTGTGTATTTTAGGCAGTGGTTTTAGCTTGTTCCTGTGGGTTGAATAGTTGTAACAATTAATTTTGACATTCAGTAACTATAACTGACATATAGGCCTAACCGTGAACACCACTATGTATTTCAACTCTAATTGTAATCAGCTTCTGATCCGTCATGTACTTGAGCTGATCATGCTTTTGAACAATTTATCTTGCTAGGTCTAGCTTCGAAGTTGTTGCTATTGCTTAAGAATTAGCCAATGGTTATGGTGAATTTCTTTCGACGCCTACAATGGTTAGTATCAACTATACTTTTCTCATAGCGGAAGAAGTGATTTTTGTGTTGTGTATATGTGCAGTTTTTATGCTAGCTGTAATTTCATCTATTGTACCTTCAGTTCTAGAGTAAGAACACCATTCCAAGATCCCTTGATTAGCCTCTTTGTTGTACTCTCATTTTCCCTTGATTATCCTCTTCCTATTCCTTAGTTTGGAATTCCTTTGTTTACCAAATATGCCATGGGATTGACCTTTCCGTTGGTTCTTTTTCATTCATATTCAGGCATGCAACAAAGAAACTCACTGGACTTCTCCTAGCATTTTGAGACATGGTATGTGAAGAGAACAAATGATGTCTATGTGTTATTCTTTTCAGTTAGGATAGAATATATTTGAGAGTAAAAAGGGTTATACTTGTCTAGGTGAACAATATTTTGTTTTTGTTTTTTCAATTATGTGGACATGTTTGTATTTCCAAACTTCGAATCTTAATTTTTCTCAAGAGAATTATAAGTCGATGACTTCTATTAGGTGGTTTGCACACCAGCCTAATAGTGTAGTTGTGAAAATGGTGTGAAGTCAAATAGAATACGAATTTCACATTTGAACTTATGTGCATCCTTTGATGTTTCATTGTATACACTACTAAGCTTTTTGTGGCAATATTTTGTCTCTGTACTTGGATTGCATTGTGATAACTTCTCCAAGAAAATACAGTAGATAGATACAATGTGTGTCCTGAATCCATTATTAGTACTTTCAAGTATGCAAATAAGTGATGCCCGTACCGTGAAATTTTACAATGTCCATCTGAGCATACATTACATATTGATCTCCTATTTAATTGTTTGAACATTTCAGTCGTATAAAAAATAAAGTCATGATAGTGTTATTCATGGCAGTGGCACGGCAAACACAGCCTGCAATTCTACCTGGACAGCCACTATGTCAAAACAAAATGCAGGCGGCGAGGCGAAGCTCGCATATCTGTCTAGTAGTTTGAACACTCGAATAACCACCTAAGCAAGCAACTACGACTTGCAAGGCCAACTATCTACCAACACAACGGGAAATAGGAGGTGACCAAGACAATATAGACTGCAAGGAGTAATAATGGTATAGTAAAAGCATCACAACGAACATAGCAATAGAGATAAGTAAAGTCAAAAAGTAAAATTGGTAGTACAAGATGAGTGTTCGCCTGGAAAACATTGCCAAAGATACATAGTCTAAGAACTTGTAGTAGCTCGCATCAACTCAACATCTTATCCGGAAAGAAGCAAAGCACTATAATGAAACACCGGGTACAATACTTAATACTACAAAAAAAGATCCATCATGATCATGATATGACATGCATGGCATGGAAAGATGCCATGCAACTTAGCAATATGAAGGGAACTTGGATTCCGTTAATTAAATATAATGTTCAAGTTATTTTTCTACCCACAATTTAAATATTGAAATAACATGGTATCACATGGTTTCGTTGAGCTACACAATTTAAATAGAGTTGGAATAACACAAACATCCCGCATATACACTCCATATTTAATTTAGGTGAATTGTTATTTAGCCCAGAAGCACAAGATATGTGATGCAATAATGAATGGTTTAATATGCAACAAGGTATATTCATATTATGCAAATAGGAATGGGTTTGGGTTCACACATCGTGGTTCAGAGAACTTGAGTTCGAAGGGATGATCTACAGATCAAAGAGAATGAATACAAAGCCGGTGTTCAATATTTGGACTCTAGGATCGGGGTCTTCGGGGTCCAAGGAGAAGATCTTCGTTTTCCATATCGGAGGCCTTGGGGCACCATCTTATTCACCGGTGGCGAAATCAGGATCGGAGCTTGGGTCTTTCAGACTGCCGGAGGGTGATGAACATATTCAGTGGTTTGTATTTTAGAGGTAAATCGTCTCTAGGCATAGTCTCTAAGTAACGAGTTTGTACTAGTGATACTCATTCTTTGAAAATGTCAGTGTGGATCTTGTTAGGGCACCGGAGAAACATGTTAATGGATCGGCTGCCGGTGAACTTGCGTTGGCACGCATCAACCACGAGGTTATAGGGACAAGCTCAATTGATGAGCCGACCGGGATAAGATCGAACGATTTGAAGACATCAATGGCAACATGAAGACGCAGACGCACGGGAGCAATGTAGTGTAGGAGGCTATGGAAGAGCTTGGTAGGAATCAGTGCAACACATAGCAAGTAGTAGGCGCGAAGCTACGCAACAAGCTAAACCATGGGGCTCAGGAGGTGACACTTCATGCATTGGCGATCTTGAAGAGGAGGTTATTGGGCCAACATAACAGCCTCTTCCTTGTCATGATGAGGAAACAGGGAATTCGTGCAGGGTAACAATGCAGAAGTGGCAGGACAACGGAGTCAAGGACAGCGGATGCAAAAGGGAGGCCATGGAGGTCAAAGAAAGGACCCTATCTGGCAGCAAAGGAAGTAGAGGGTGGTGTCCAACTGTCCATTGCACGAGACTGAAGCAGGAGGTTGACACTTCGGACATGGCGATGGCAAGGACGCCTGCGGGGTCATAGACGAGCGGCTCTTGGCAGCGACACTAGGGGCTCATAGGGTTGAGGTATTGCACAGCGAAGCCAGACGCGTAGAGGAGTTGTAGGTCGAGGATGTCTAGGTACGGGACGACGGATGAGCCGGTGGGGATCACGATGTGAAGGAGGGTGGCGCACACGCAACAAGGCAGTGGGGATAAGGGAGGCGAGCTCGCGCATAGGGGTGGAGGGCGACGCGGCAACAGGGACATGAGGGGAAGGAGGTGCGCAGCGGCGGGGACTGGGAGGCAGCCAACGACGGCCTCGGGATCGAGAATTATGCAATAGGGAGAGGAGGTTGCTGGGAGGGACATGTGTGTGAGGATGTGTGGCCGACGTAGGGGCCTAACTGCAAAAAGGATAACATGTTTTTTTACTATATGGAAACGAAGCCCAATCGACTGGGATGATTGGGCGGTCGTACAAGCAACATGGGTTGGTTGCGTCCTGTGTTGTGTGTGGTGTGCAGGCCCGTTGATGGCCATGTTCGGATGGAGCGACCGAACGGGGTCCCCCGATTCCAGCAATAGCCCATTTCGTGCACGACCCATATTGATTTTTAGCGAACTGTTTTGCCTCTCCCGTCGATCCCTAGTAGTCCAAACCCAATGCCGTACTCTTCCATGATAGCTCCTTGCCCGCCTACCCTAGTTCCCTAGCTCGCGATCACCGATCGATATCGAGTTGTTCCCGGTCTCCAACTTCCCTAGGTACTTGCTCCTTTCCAGCAGATCAAAGCGGGTTTGCGAAATGCCGAATTAGGATTCTAGGAAGCAGTAGAAGTAGATCGATTGACTGCTGAACTACCAACTCCCGTCTCCCGATTCCACAATCATGTATTTTCTTTTTATTCTGATGGTCCATTGTAAATGGATGTTTTCCTTGTCCTTGCCAGCAGCTAGCCCCAGCTTCGCCGTTTGCCGGACAAGCCTCCCGATCGGCGATTTTGTTCATGTCACTAATAGAAAAAAGGCCTATAACCCCGGGTCGTATGGGCCATTAGCCCCGGTTCTGGATCCGGGGCTAGCCAGGCAGGGCTATTGCTAGCCCCGGTTCTGCCCCGAACCGCGGCTAACGGTGCTCCACGTGGGCGGCTGGCGAGATAGGGGCCTAGCAGCCAAAGGTCCCGGTTTTTAATAGGCACCGGGGCTGTTGCTCCCCTGCCGTGGCAGGAAAACGGCCCGTTTTGTGCCACGACAGGATCCGTTTCCTGCTATTTTTCATTTATTTTTTTGGGCATTTTTTTAATTTGTGTTTTGCGCTAAATTGGATGGCATAATTAATACTACATACAACAATGAAGGAACAACTATATAGTGCACATCATCGTCGCGAATATATTACACCATCTCATCCAATGTGCGTTGTCGAACATATTACAAAATGTACGCATCACGAGTTATTACATGCACATTACAAAACATATCACACTCGCATATCTATCGGCGGGTAATAGTATTCTCCATTCGGATCTAGGACCTCGGCATCTATGAATCCAGCAATTTCCTCTTGAATTGCTCGTATGCGTTCTTGTAGTAGAAGAACGTCCCGCAACCGTTCGACCTAATATAATTTAAAGAAGGGGTCAATATATATGAATTAATGAAAATGAACACAATTGATGGTAATAAACTAAAGTTATGAATATTGTTTATCGTACTTCAATTTTTTTTAAGTCCCTCTTTGCGGTAGTATATTTGGTCGTCTGGCGAATAAACTCGCATACATAGTAGCCACATAAGTTATTCCCGGGTTCCTGCCTCAAGCACGTTACGAGAACATATATAGTTCAATCAAAATAATATTCAAGCATGATATTGAAACTAGAATCAAAGAGATGCGTGGATCTAGCTAGTACTACTTACATTAAGTTGTTGAAATGTAAGCTCTGGCTTCCAAACGCCAACAGCCTTGACGGTGAACCGTTTCCAAGCCTTGCCCAGCAAAGAAGATGAATAACGGAGTTCTATATTGATCACTTGCTATCAGCGAGGAAATAGTGCCGATATAGTGACATAATGATTGAAATTACCTCTGGAGGCATGCTTGCATGTCCGCCCACTCATTGACGTCTTTGCGTTTCGAGTCCATGACTTTTACTATTCCATCGTCGGGCTTAATGATTAGTAGGATATAGTGGAAGTTGCGCACGCATAACGAGTCAATTATACACTTAACATCGAGTAAGCAAAATATAATGTGTACAAGACAGTAACACTCACTCGTAGTTGTAAGAAAATAGTATTTCCCTTTTGGTCTCGTGAAACCTTAACACTTGTACCAAGTTGTTCTCTATCACCTCGGGTCTCAGGTGGAGAAAATTTTGATAAATGATATTTGGGTCAATGAACCCAATGTCATAGATTTGTCCTCTTTTGCATTGGAGAATCTTCATTCTGCAAAATAAATATAGTGATGAGTAAGATTATACATGCAATGAACGATAGCTGAGCTAGAAAGACTTAATTACATAAATTAATAATACTTACAAACAATAGGCACTCATGATAGATTTGTCGATGGTGTCTTGTTGGTATAACTGAAATAACTCATCAAATTCAATCATTACCACGCCATCTCCATGCCCATAATGCTCGTTTCTATGTGCAATGTTGATCCAGTTTTCGTTAGCAGCAGATTGTCGCATGTACCAGATATGCAATTTTCGCATTTTTGTTGGTAGCTCCTTGACTAACTCAGGTTTGACGAGAGGGTGCCCGTGCTGATACTTGTATGCTATGTCAGCGAATTCATTTATATGGTTTAAGTACCTACGAATAGACATGCCTTGAGCCGATGCCGCTTCTCCGTACAACTCTACTAACTCCGGATCAGTTTCTGGATCATACCTCTGCTCGGCCGCAGCTCTCCTCGACCGCACCTCGGCATCGGAATACACTTTTAGCGGGGTGCACGATTGATTTTTCTGTTCTCTGAGCTGGGCAACTGATTTATCGCTTGATTTTCCACTGGAGCTGATACTCTGCAACCGTTGTTCTTTTGCCTCAGCCGACTTGCGAATAGAGCGGTCATAGTCTTCTGGTAGCAGCGGAGGGTACACGGCCATGAGCTTCACCTGGGCTATTTCCTGTGCTACATCTTCTTCGGTGCACGGAAAGATTGGCTATATCGGCTTCTTCTTGTTAGCTATGTCAATCTTCCACTTTTGATAACTGGCTTCTGAGGCCGCATCAAGTTGCTCGTTTGTCATCTCCCCAGGTCGGGGGATACTGAAATCTATATTTGCATGGTGTACTTTTGGGAGGGGCGATATCTTGATATGAACCTCTTGCTACTGCTGCCCCTCGTAGTCGTACGGCCCCTTTTCCGCTTGGGAGATGGCGGCGGTGGAGACGGCTGCGACGATGATGGAGACGGTTGCGCTGGAGAATGGTAATGTGGCGGCGAAGGTGAAGGTTGCGCTGGAGAATGTTCATGTGGCGGCGAAGGTGGATTGTTGCTGATCTGAGGAGTGGGTGGCCTTGGCGGCACATAATTTGGAAGATGGATGTGCTCCTTTGGCCAAACAGCAGTCCCCCTTTTTACTTCTCCTAGTTCAGTCAGCTCCCCATCTTCACCTGCAGGGTACTCCAGCTTCAGCTCCTCATAATCTGGCATGACTTGATCCACCGTGACGACAGCGTACCCTTTTGGAAGCGGTTTGCAATGCCAAGTTGGTTTAGGTCCAATTGGTAGGGCCATGCCGAGCGCCGCCGTCAACCTTAAGTTAGCAACTCTCACCTTTAACTCACAAGGTGTGCTCTGTGTGATATCATCCACTGGGTAACGATGTTCCAGAGCCGTCAGTGCATCATCATCACCATCATCCTGGAGTTGCGTGGAAGCGACACTGCTTTTCTTATTCTATGGGGCGCCGGTAGCATCGAATGCAGGTTCTATCAGGTACCACTGAGATTGGTCGCTACCTTGCTGGCTAAGTATTTCGATTTGATCCTGATGTCGCTTTAATACCTCTTCTACATTATGCAGCCGGTCTGCACTAGCAGCTTTCTCAGCCTCAGCAGCAGCTTTGTCAGCTGCCTTCCTAAATAGTTCGCCCATCTTCGAAAGAGCCCACGCCTTGACTTTTTTCTCTAGGGCCTCTTTTCGACTCCTCATTTCGGCCTCATTTGGCACCTCTTCGTCTGGATCCACCTCTGGCGCCGGCAGGGTGAAATTAAGCATGAGCTTTGTCCAAAGGTTTTCTTTGGCTGCTTGGCTGACATATGACACGGTTTCCGTCTTTGTCTGCCTCCATTCTCGAGTGGTGATAGGGATGTGGTCCCTAACGACAACTCCGCATGCCATCACAAATCTCTTTGCAACATTATCAGGTTCAATTGGTTTCCCAACTTTATCGACCTTTTCGATTCTATACCGGACACCATCATCCATCTTCTTGTTTGGGCCTCGTTTAGTCCGTACTGACGATTTCCTCGATCCGGAGGGCTAAAAGAAGAAAGAGCTAGCGCGTTAATATATGTATTTCATATGGTCACTTGTTAAATACATTAGTGCACATCACTTATGGATATACACCTCGCCGGAGTTGTCGACTTCTCTCTCTTTGACTTCTTGCTCGTCGTCTTCTCCCTCATCGGAGCCGCCGAGTCCTCCCTCGCCCGAGGCGTCGGTGTCTACCTCACCGGAGCATCTACCTCCTCGGCTGAGAGACTCATCTCCCTCTCCGGAATCGTTTAGAAACTGCTTGGTGACATCACCAACAATAACTTCATCCCCGCGGATGAAACCCTCCATGATGTTCTCCTGATAATCGTCTTTGCCGAGTCCCGGATCCATCGTATCTGCAAACAAAAGAATACACAGAAATAGTTAACAGAAGCGGCGGACGGCCTTCTCCTGAATCCGCCGCAGCCACCGAGCCGATGCCTTCCTACTCCACCGCGAAACACGGCCTAACGCCACCTCCACGTCCCCCGTGCTCCGCCACCAATCACGCCCTTGACGCTACCTCCGCCACGGACGTGCATCTCCGACAGCACCCCGGCCCCTCCGCCTCCCACGCAGCAAATCGGCGCGGCGGCGAGCGGCGCATGGCGGCAAAGCAGGGAACGGCGGCACAGGCTCATGCATGTGTGCACGGCGGCGGCGGCTCGGGCTCGTGCACGGCGGCGACGGCGATGGCGGATCGGGCTAGTGCACGACGGCGGCGCGCGGCGGCGGCTCAGGCTCGTGCACGCGCGGACGGCGGCACAGGCTCGTGCACGCGCGGACGGCGGCGGCGGCGGTGCGCGCGCACGGCGGTGGCGGCTCGGGCTCGTGCACGCAAGAGGAGAAAAAGGAGAGGAGACCGGCGGCAGCTCACCTTGCGCTCGTGGAGCGGAGACCGGCGGCGGTTCTCGGGAGGCGTGGGCCGGTGGCGGAACGAGCGTGGAGGCGCGGCCGACAGGGAGGACACGGTGGCAACGACAGGGAGGCACGCGGAGGCGCGGGCCAGCGGGGACGCACGCGGAGTCACGGGCCGGCGGCGAAGTTGCGCAGCCTGACGGCGCTTTGCTTCTCCTCACGTGCGTGAATGGGAAGGAAGGAGGGCGGCGCCGATCTAAAGTAGGAGGAGCATCGGCCCCGGTTCCTCCCAAGAACTGGGGCTATTGCCCTATTAGCCCCGGGTCAACGCCCGGCCCGTGGTTATTGGCCCAGAAATTTTCGGCTGGCGCGCATCGTGGGCTATTAGCACCGGTTGTTGGGCCGAACCGGGGCTAATAAGCCTTTTTCGAAAAAAGATTGAGTTTTCTGGAGGTTCCCGCCTTTTTTCTAGATTTAGGAGCATTATTACATATGTATTTTTCATAGCAAATTTATTTTGAATTTCAAAAATTTTTATTCCATATTTTCATATGCCTTTTTCAATTAAAAATGCATTAACAAATATGTATTCTATATTTTTGAATTTGAAAACACTTTCAACATGAAAAGTCTTCAAATTTCAATAAATAATCCAAAGCCATTTTCTGTTTTCTAAAATAACTATTCTTACTAACAATTGTTGCAGGAGGAAGTTTCTGAACGGGCATTAAAAATTTAAAAATGACCCATGTTCTATGAAGCAACCACCAAATTAAATTTGAAACCTTACTTGGACAATTTCCCAATCGGTGTATCTGGAACGGGCATAAATAATTCAAAAATGATCGAAACAATGTGAAACCTTCACGTGGTGTCATATTATGTGTCAAAGTTACAAGGAAAAATATTAAACTTGGAAGATTGAAAACATCACATAAGTTTTAATACATGAGGGCACACATAAGTTTTACATGAAAGTCATGAATCCTTCTTCATGTATGTCGATCCCTTGCCTATGATCGCTTCTTAGGCTGTAACCATGGAGCATCTTCATTATTTAACGGGATGCTTGGGTTAGTTTTCACGGTGAAGGGCGGAATTTCATCAAACTTATCATAATCTGCTGACATGTCTGTCTTGTCCTTGATTCCCACGATGTTTCTTTTCCCTGAAAGAACTATGTGACGCCTGGGCTCATCGTCTGATGTATTCGTTTGCTTATTTTTTTTTTGGTCTGGAGGACATGTCTTTCACATAGAAAACCTGAGCCACATCGTTGGCTAGGACGAATGGCTCGTCTCTGTAACCAAGATTCTTGAGATCCACTGTTGTCATTCCGTACAGTTGGTCTACCTTTACCCCATTCATGTTGACCCAACTGCATCGAAACAGAGGGACCTTAAAAGTAGGTCCATAGTCAAGTTCCCATATCTCCTCTATGTAACCATAGTATGTGTCCTTTTTCTATTCTCTCCTATTGCATCAAAGCGGACACCACTATTTTGGTTGGTGCTCTTTTTATCTTGGCCGATCGTGTAAAATGTATTCCCATTTATCTTGTACACTTGGAAAGTCAATACAGTCAAAGATGGTGACGCAGCCAACAAGTAGAGCTGATCTCCAACAGTGTTGTCATTCAGGAGACGTGCTCGCAACCAACTTCCGAAAGTCTCCATGTGTTTTTCTTCGATCTAGGAGTCAGCATTCCCCGGGAACTTGGAGCGTACAACATTCCTGTGTTCCTCGATATACGGAGCCACGAAGATGGAATTTCGTAGAACTGTGTAGTTTGCTTGAGTGAAAGAACGCCCGTCCCTACATATCACTGCTTTCTTTCCTAGCGTGCCTTTTCCACTTAGCCTCCCCTCATGTCGCGATTCAGGAACACCAAGCGTCTTAAGGCTAGGAACAAAGTCAACGCATAACCCAATGACCTCCTCTGTTCCATAGCCCTTGGAGATGCTTCCTTCTGGTCTAGCACGGTTACGAACATATTTCTTTAAGACTCCCATGAACCTCTTGAAGGGGAACATATTGTGTAGAAATACAGGACCGAGAATGGAAATCTCGTCGACTAGGTGAACCAGGAGATGCGTCATAATATTGAAGAAGGACGGAGGGAACACCAACTCAAAACTGACAAGACATTGGACCACATCCCTCTGTAGCCTTTCCAGACTTTCTCGATCGAGTACCTTCTAAGATATTGCATTGAGGAATGCACATAGCTTCACAATGGGTACTCGAACATTTTCCGGTAAAAGCCCCCTCAATGCAACCGGAAGCAACTACGTCATAATCACGTGGCAGTCATGAGACTTCAGGTTCTGAAATTTTTTCTCTGCCATATTTAGTATTCCCTTTATATTTTACGAGAAGCCAGCCGGGACCTTGATACTTCTCAGACATTCAAAAAAGATTTCCTTCTCTGCTTTCGTAAGAGCATAGCTTCTTAAGTATTGACGCCCTTTATCACTATGCTTGTTGTATGTGTCTTTCATATGTTGCTGGTCCTCCCGTGCTTCTGGTGTGTCTTTTAACTTCCCATACACGCCTAGGAAGCCTAGCAGGTTCACGCAAAGATTATTCGTCACGTGCATCACGTCGATTGAGGACCAGACCTCTATGCATTCCCAATAGGGTAGCTCCCAAAATATTGATTTCTTCTTCCACATGGCCGCGTGTTCGGTAACGTTGTCTTTCAGAACAGATTGACCGCCAGGACCCTTTTCAAAGATTACTTCCAGGTCCCTCACCATACCAAATACATCAGCACCTTTAGGGAGCTTAGGCTTCTTCCGGTGATCTGCCTCACCGTTGAAATGCTTGCCTTTCTTTCTCACTTGATGATTGGTCGGAAGAAATTGATGACACCCCAGGTACACAACCTTCTTACATTTCTCCAAATATATACCTTTAGTATTATCTAAATAGTGTGTGCATGCATTGTATCCCTTGTTTGATTGTCCTGAAATGTTACTAAGAGCTGGTCAATCATTGATGGTTACGAACAACAACGCTCGTAGGTAAAATTCCTGTTGTTTATGCTCATCCCACACACGTACACCTGGTTCGGCCCACAACTGCAAAAGTTCATCGACTAATGGCCTTAGGTACACATCAATGTCGTTGCCGGGTTGCTTAGGTCCTTGGATGAGCACTGGCATCATATTGAACTTCCGCTTCATGCACAACCAAGGTGGAAGGTTATAGATACATAGAGTCACGGTCCAGGTGCTGTGACTGCAGCTCTGCTCCCCAAAAGGATTCATGCCGTCTATACTTAGACCAAACCATAAGTTTCTCGCGTCACCTGCAGAGTCCGGGTACTCTCTCTCGATTTTTCTCCACTGCGACCCATCGACGGGGTGTCTCAACTTCGACCCGTATTTCTTACGCTCTTCTTTATGCCATCGCAACAATCTGGCATGCTCTTTGTTTCTGAATAGACATTTCAGCCGTGGTATTATAGGATCATACCACATAACCTTAGCAGGAACCCTCTTCCTGGGGGATCGTCATCGCCCTCAACATCACCATGGTCATCTTGTCCGATCTTGTACCGAGATGCAGTGCATACCGGTCATTTATCCATATTCTCGTACTCCTTACCACGGTACAGGATGCAGTCATTAATGCATGCATGTATCTTCTGCACATCTAATCCTAGAGGGCAGATAGTCTTCTTTGCTTCATATGTTGTCTCGGGCAGCTCGTTATCCTTTGGAAGCTTTGGCTTCATTATTTTCAGTAACTGCTCAAATCTCTTGTCAGACAAACCAGCCTCAGCCTTCCATTGCAGTAGTTCGAGTATTGTACCGAGCTTTGTGCTGCCATCTTCGCAATTTCGGTACTATAGCTTTTTGTGATCCTTTAGCATGGCATCCAATTTCAGCTCCTCCCTTTCTGTATCGCATTGTTGTTTTGCATCAGAATGACCCGACCAAGACCATCAACGGTCTCATCCGATGCCCGGTGTTCTTCTTCATTGCCGCCTCCTTCTTCATTGTAACCTCCTTCTTCATTGTCTTCCATTGCAGTATCCTCGTTTTCTTCATGGAACATACGATAGTTGTCATCATCCTCTTCTTCTTCATTGTCTTCCATCGTAACCCCTCTTTCTCCATCCAAGGACCAACAATAATATCCGGGCATGAAACCTTGGCGAAGAAGGTGGAATTGAATGGTTCTCGAGTTGGTGTACTCCTTGACGTTCCAATAGTCAACACATGGACAAGGCATAAAATTATCCACCTTGTTATCCTCAGCCACATCGATAAATTTATGCAGGCCTACAATGAAGTCGGAATCGCGTCGGTCGCCGTACATCCATCCCTTCCGTGCATTGATCTGCATCATCAATATATAGTCAAATGACTATCTTACATGCACAGATGCACTATTTTTGAATCAATTACAGATGAAAAGGACAAGGTTGCTAACCTCGGACAAGGATACCATTTTTTTTCAACTTAAGTGTGTCTCGGGCATTTCACCGAACACCTTGTGTGCATAGCAACGACAAAAATTCCTAGCACCCACCCCTCTCACAAATCCAGCCAGAAAAAAACTGGGCTATGGGGGTGTATATATAGGCAGGGAGGGGCAATAGCCCCGGTTTGGGGCAAAAACCGGTGCTAATGCTCAACGGAATGACACGTGTCGTGCGCGCGAGCATTATCCCTGGTTTTTGCCCCGAACCGGGGCTATTTCCCATAACCGAACCGGGGTTATTGCTCCTGGACGGCAGCGCTAACCGAAACGAGGCCATTACGGGGCATTGGTCTCGGTTTTTTATGGAACCGGAGCTAATAGGAATATGGGGGCTGGGTCATTGCCCTCTTTTCTACTAGTGTGTGTGAAGGTATGACCACCTCAACTTGTCTATTCACGTTAACTTATTAATTTGAGTTGTTTGAATTTTTGTTAATCTACTAATTTTTGAAAACAGGACAAATCATGAGAATAATGAAGTGTCAATCTGGTGCTGAAAAGAAGAAGAAAATATGAACATTAGAAGCAGCACCTCAGTCTCAAAAGGATGCTCTAGATAGATTTGTGGTGAAAGAGACTCAAGTAAATTCTGAAAGTCAGACTCCAGTTACTAATGTTGATGATGGTCATGGTGATGATATGGTAGATATGATGTTGAGGCTCATACCGCATAATTTGATGAAGGCGATGGTGCTAATACCGCCGATGAGCGTGATTATGCTAATACTGCAAATGAGTGTGGTGATGCTAATACTAGCGATGAGAGAGATGATGTTAATACAGATGATGAAGGTAATAATGTAATACTAGTGTTGAAGCGAATGATGCTACTGTTGCTGGTGACATCAATAGATCTTTTCATCCTGATATGTTTGATCCAAGATGTTGGGGTGGTCTTGATCATAAAATTATTGATATTTTGGTGCAAAAGGGTCCTAACAGAAACTTATCAATTGAGCATTGTCCTAGAGACAAATTATCTAAAAGGTTTTCTGCATCATCATACTATAGATTTCTCCAAAATGGAGAAAAGTGTGATAGATAATGGCTTGTATACAACAAAGAGCCTGACAAAATATTTTGTTTTTGCTGCAAATTGTTGAAAAGGGGACAGTGAATGTGTACATCTTAGCAATAGACTTCAAAAACACGAAATTAGTAGAGAACATGTCACAAATATGAGTTCATCGTATGACTTGAGTATGAGGTTTGAGAACAATCAAACAATTGAGAAAGTTGCTTAAAGGGAACTTGGAAAGGAAAGGGGGCATTGGAGAACATAACATATCATTTCATGGTACTAACTGCAAGTTGTACAAAGAAAACAATGGCAATTTCTTGGGATTTGTTCAAATGTTGGTTATTGATATCGCAATTGAGTCTACACGGGGGCTAATGTCCTTTTTCACTAAGTATAGAGAAACGTTTTCACTAAGTATAGAGAAACTGGCTTTTTAAAAGCATCGGAAGCAGCTAAAGAAATTGTAATGGAGATGGATATTAAACCAGGGTTTCACACCAAGCGTAAAATTACAAGAAAAAGTCAGTTTGATGAGGGTCCAGCTGATGCACCTACTGAATCACATTAAATGGAGGAGTTATTTAGGATTAGTTTTTCTTGCCTATTGTTGATCAAGCTATTGCTTCACTTACAACCAGATCTGAACAATACGAGGAGTATGAAAAAACTTTGATTTTTTGTTTACTTCAGATAGGCTGCGATCCTTGGATGAGAAGAGTTTAATGGATGCTTGTGTGAAACTTGAGGCTGCACTTACGCATGAAAATGAACCCGGTGGAAAACATAATGATGTTGATGGAGAAGAATTGTGCAGGGAGTTAATATTTATCTGGGATTTACTTGAGAAATCTATGGGTCCTTTTGATATTTTGAAGTTTTTGGATAAACGTCCCTTTTATCCATTTGCTAATATTGCATTTAGAATTTGCTATTTGTTCATGTTACTGTTGTATCTGTGGAAAGGACATTTACTAAACTCATACAGTTGAAATCCGACCTACGGTCTACTATGACACAAGAAAGACTCAGTGGATTGGCCACAGTAGAACTTAAGAGTGACATCTTCGAGAAGGTTAATTATAAAGATATGATTGAAGATTTTATTTTAAGAAATACTAGACGGCTGATGCTTTTTTGGTAGAACATTAGATTGGCTGATGTTTTTGGTAGAACATTAGATTCATTTATTACTTTCTATATTTACCCTTTTAGAATGAATACTTCATATATTTGTGAACATTATACGAAATAGCGCATTGTGACTTTATATAATTAGGTAAACACGTGATTTTGTTTTACTAGTTATTGAGTTTGAGCAAAAATTGGGGCCTCATTTTATAAGTCACATCCAAGCCCCAAATTCTGAAGACGGGGCTGGTGGTGTGCATGGAGTGTTTGCAGTGTATGTATGTGTTGGGTGTCCACCGGTTGGCTCGTGTGCGTGAGGTGGGGTGTGTGTGGTTGGCGTGGGTCTGCGTGTGCGTTGCCATGTGGGGTGCGTGCTAGTGTCCGACTGTGTGTGTCGAGTGGATCATATTGTGTCGCAGTTGTGGTGTGCGTCCATGCGCATATGTCGGGTGCGCTATGGCCTGTGAGTTGGGGTCTAAGGTTAGGTTGGTATGGGTTGGGCCGGCGGCAGTTGGCTGGCTTCCAAAAAAACATTTTTATTTATTTTTGTTTGTTTTATTTTTAAAACCTTTTTGAAATAGTTTTAGAAAAAAGTTGGAGCAGGACAAATAGGGTTTTATAATTAAACTAAAAAGAGAGGTAATATAGAAAAAAGTATGGTTTTAGTAAAATATTTTTTGGATTAAAATATGCATAATAATGACATCATGATGCACAAAATTAAAATAACAAGCAGTTTCCAATAAACGGTTTTTCCAACATATCACAAACAATAATTGTAATGCTTTCTAGTTGGTTAATCAAGGTCTGCCAATCAGATATTGATCTTTCACTATAACTATTAGCTTAGAAATTCCATTTAACTAAGAGAGTTTACTTGTTGAGTTTATCTACTTGATCCAACAGGACTATGTCATGATAACCTCATCCATATGATGCTTCTGTACGATTCAACATATATTTTTCGATTCATTTCACTCATATAATTCATTCCGGAGTGGGTGAGATCCTCCAACTACTAAGTTGCACTACTAGAAAACAGCCCTTCGGTTCGATCTAAACTATGTCACCAGTCCCGGCTTGTTACGAACCACGACTAGTGCTAGCATTAGTCCTGGGCCGTGACGCCTCCAACGGCTAGTAATCGCGATAGCCACTAGTCTCGGGTCGGACTGGACCTCTAGTCCCGGTCCGTAATACGGCCGGTACTAGTAACCTGGAGCGGGTCAGCTGCTCTTTTCGGGGTCTATTAGTCCCAGGACGTATCACGGACCGGAACTAGTTGTCCCTCAATAGCTTCATGTCCACACGGCCCGAGTCATATGGTGGCCATTTTACTCAAAGAAGCAAGACGAATTCATGCCATTTTTTTCAAGATTTGTCAAGATTTAGTTTGCAACCCCTAAATCCAAAGTTTTAAAAGGTTAGAACTTCATCCTTTCATCTCTTATTGCTACTTTATCTCAATAATGCTCTAGAAGTATAGAGATATGGATTTGCATGTATGCTCTAGAAGTAGAAGGATCACATAGTTACTAAAAATTGAAATATGTAATTTTAGAGTTTCAGAGCTTAGAATGGAATGAGGTTTTCACTAATAGAACAATAATAAAAAACTCCACATTTATCATGTTAATTGTTTTCTCCAATTCACAAATTGGTGCATGTAAATTTTTCAAAATTCAAAATTAATGCTCTAGAAGCTCTCATTATAACTTGTATTAAATTTATCATGTTGTGTAATGGTTTTTGATATACTTTTACTATAATATAGATGGTCCGGAATGGATGTACGGTACTGACCGACGCTCTGGCGAGTTCATTAATGGCATGCATGAATTCATCCGTGTTGCTGATGCAAACAAGCGCAATGGTTTTGTATTCTGTCCATGTAGTGGATGTAGGAATAAGAAGGATTACTCTGACTAAAAAACCCTTCACAACCACTTGTTGAAGTCCGGCTTCATGCCCAGTTATAATTATTGGACCAAGCACGGAGAGAGAGAGAGAGGTTATAATGGAAGACAATGAAGAAGAGGAGGATGACAACTATCATGGTTTCCCTGAGTACGGAGATACTTCCAAGGGGGATGCTGAATGGGAGGCTGAAGAAGAGACACATGATGAACCCGCTGATGATCTTGGTCGGACCATTGCCAATGCACAAATAGACTGTGAAAATGAAAAGGAGAGGGGAAAGTTCAATCACATGTTAGAAGATCACAAAAAGTTGTTGTACCCAAATTGTGAAAATGGTCTAAAATAGCTGGGCAGCATACTGGAATTGCTGCGATGGAAGGCAAAGTGTGCTATACCTGACTCCTCATTTGAAAAGTTGCTAAAAATGATGAAGAATATTCTTCCAAAAGATAACGTATTGCCTACCAGTACGTATGAAGCAAAGAAGGTTGTATGCCTTCTAGGTTTAGAGGTTCAGAAGATACATGCATGCCCTAATGACTGCATCCTCTACCGCGGTGAGGAGTACGAGAATTTGGATGCATGCCCGGTATGCACTGCACTTTGGTATAAGATTAGACGAGATGACCTTGGTGACGTTGAGGGCGAGCACCCGGAAGAGGGTTCCTGCCATGGTGATGTGATATGCTTCTATAATACCACGGTTGAAACGCTTATTCAGAAACAAAGAGTATGCCAAGTTGTTGCGATGGCATAAAGAGGAATGTAAGTCACACGGGATATTGAGACACCCCGCTGATGGGTCTTAATGGAGAAAAATCGATAGAAAGTACCCGGACTTTGCAGATGATGCAAGAAGTTTAAGGTTTAGTCTAAGTATATATGGCATGAATCCTTTTGGGGAGCAGATCTCCCGTCACAGTACCTGGCCCGTGACTCTATGCATCTATAACCTTCCTCCTTGGTTGTGCATGAAGCATAAGTTCATTATGATGCCAGTGTCGATCCAACGTCCGAAGCAACCCGGCAACGATATTGATGTGTAACTAAGTCCATTAGTTGAAGAACTTTTACAGTTCTGGCACGAACCCGGCGTACACGTGTGGGATGATCACAAGAAAGAAGAATTTTACCTCGGAGCATTGCTTTTCATAACAATCAATGATTGGCCTGCTCTTCGTAACCTTTCAGGACAGTCAAACAAGGTATACAATGCATGCACGTATTGTTTAGATGAGACTGAAAGTATATATTTGGATCATTGTAAGAACAATGTGTACGATGGGCATCGTCGATTTCTTTTGTCCAAGCATCCCTTAAGAAAGAAAGGCAAGCATTTCAACGGTCAGGCATGTCACCAGACAAATCCTAAGGAGCGTACTAGTGCTGATATATTTCATATGGTCAAAGATTTGGATCAAATAGTAACCTTTGGAAAGGGTCCTGGCGAAAAATCTGTTCCGAAGGAAGCTGACGGACACACACCCATGTGCAAAAAGAAATCTATATTTTGGGAGCTACCATATTGGAAATTCTTAGAGGTCCGCTCTGCAATTGATGTGATGCATGTGACGAAGAATCTTTGTGTGAACCTGTAGGCTTTTTGGGCGTGTATGGGAAGACAAAAGATACACCAAAAGCACGAAAGGACCATCAACGTATGAAAGACCCAGATGGCCTGCATCCAGAATGGTTTCAAGGTCATTCTAGCTACGCTCTTACCAAACAAGAGAAGGAAATATTTTTTGAATGCCTGAGCAGCATTAAGGTCTCGTCTAGCTTCTCGTCGAATATAAAGAGAATAATAAATATGACAGAAAAAAAGTTTCAAAACCTAAAGTCTCATGACTGCCACGTTATTATGACGCAAATGCTTCCGATTGTATTGAAGGGGCTTCTACCGGATAATGTTCGAGTACCCATTGTAAAACAATGTGCATTCCTCAATGCAATCTCTCAGAAGATAATCAATCCTGAAGATCTACCACGGTTATAGAATGATGTGGTCCAATGTCTTGTCAGTTTCAAATTGGTATTCCCACCATCATTTTTCAATATTATGACGCACCTACTGGTTCACCTAGTCGAAGAGATTTCTATTCTTGGTCCTGTATTTCTACATAATATGTTTCCCGTGCTAGGCCAGAAGGACGCATATACCATGCCTGGGACTAAAGGGGGGGGGTATATAACGCGCGCCGCTCGCCCCTACCACGCCCACTCACAGACGAAGAAGACAAAGGAGCCACGTGCGCAGACGAAGAACTTATGGGGAGGTGCTGCCCGATTTTCTCACCGCCGCCCTTGTCGTTGGCCACGCCTCGCCACGCGGCCGCCTGTGGACGCGCCCCTGCCTCTCGCCGCGCCGTGCAATTCGCTCGGGGAGCCGCCGCCCGCGACCTCACCCGCCCCCTCGGGGTCGCGCGCTCGCCGCCGCCCGCACCGCCGCCCCCGATCAATCGGCCAAGTTTAATTTGTAGGTAGTTATATATATTTTGATTTATTTGTTGTATATATATTTTTGTGTAGTTAGTGTAGTTAATTAGTATATATATAGTTAGTGCAGTTAGTATATATTACCGGTGAATACTATAGTTAGTAAATACTATAGTAGTTAGTATATATAGTTAGTGTATATAATAATTATATATTTTGCTTAATTATTATATTATTAGGAAATGTTTATATAATATGCATTATTATTATAATTAGTGATATTATTTAGGGTTTGGTTAAATGATATTATTAGTATTATCATAATTATTATTTAGTATATAGAAAATGTTAGTAGTATATTATTAATATTATTAGTATATATATTATTATAATTATTATATTATTAGGTAATGTTTATATAATATGCATTATTATTATACTTAGTAATATTTAGGGTTTTGTATAAGTGCTACTATTTATATTATTATAATTATTATTTAGTATTTTATTAGGAAATGTTTATATAATAGTTTTTCTAACTTGTTTAACTTTCTTTCTGTAATAGTTAAGTCATGGATCATGATCGAAGCGGTCAAGATCTTCTTCAAGGTATGATAAGAGGTGAAATTCCTCTTATTACTACTGGTGAAGATGGAGCTCGAGGAAGAGATTTTCTCATATCTGAATCCATCCGGTGATGGACTAGAGGAAGACCTGATGTATGAAGGGCAAGATTGAACGGTCGAATTGCAAACAAATAACAACAATGATGGCCTGATATGTTGGAAACGTATCTATAATTTTTTATGCTCCACACTTGTTTTGTGTCTACTTTATTTTACTTGTCCACACTTTGAGGTGATTTTTACATGTTTTCTGGTACTAACCTATTAAAAAGTTGCAACAGTGCCAGATGCCTGTTTTCTACTATTTTTAGTTTCAGAAAAGTTAGTAAAGAAATATTCTCGGAATTGGACGAGATAAAGGACAAAGTCAATTACTTTCCGTGGGGAACAAGAAGTCTAGAGGAGAGCCGGAGGGGCCGGCCAGAGGGGCCAGACCCACACCAGGCGCGGGTGGGCCCAGCCCCGCGCCTGGCTAGGGGTTGGTGGCCCTGGTCGCCGCCCCGATGCAGAAACCCTGAGTACCCGATCAGAAATCCACGAAACCGTCTATAGCAGCCGCCACCATCGTCCCTAGATCGGGGGGATCTGAAGTTCTTCCTAGTACCCTGCCGAAGGGGAGATCATCTCGGAGGCCTTCTCTCCGGTATGATGGGTGAGTAGTTCCACCTTGGACTATGGGTCCATGTAGTAGCTAGATGGATGTATCTCCTCCTTTGTGCTTTCATGTATATATCTTGTGAGCTCCGTTCACGATCAAGATCTAATCTATTTGTAATCATGCATGTTGTGTTTGCGGGGATCCGATGGATATTGAGATTATTATGTTGGTTTTATTAATGGTTTTTTATTTATGATTCTATCATGTCTGTGTTGTTTATGATCTTGCATGCTCTCCGTTGTTAGTAGCTATCTTGGCCAAGTAGTTGCTAGTGACTCCAAGAGGGAGTATTTATGCTCGATAGTGGGTTCATGCCTCTAGTTTCCAAGGGAAGTGACAATAATCTCTTCTGTTGTAGATGTGTTATTGCTACTAGGGAGAAAAAAACGGTCTCTTGTTCATAGAACATGTGGACTGTTTACCTTACACACTTTGCTTAAAGCAGTTGTCTATTGCTTGCAACTTAATACTGGAGGGGGTTCGGATGATAACCTGAAGGTGGACTTCTAGTCATAGATGCACTTGGATGACGGTCTATGTATCTTGTTGTATTGCCCAATCAACCTCATAGGATCTTTTTGACTAGTAATTGCATTGTTATGCCTTGCTCAGTTCCTGTCAATTGCCCTGCTGTAATTTGTTTACCCTTCATGCCATGTTGTTTATCTAAGGAGAGCACCTCTAGTGAACTATGGACCCCGGTCCAATCTTTACCATTAATAAATCTTCCACTATTATTTGTTTACTTGGTGCAAACCATTACCTTCCACACCATACGTTTAATCCTTTGTTACAGCAAACCGGTGAGCTTGACAACCTCACTGTTTGTTTGGGCAAAGTCTTGATTTTGTGTTATGCAGGTCTCCGCGTTGCTTGTAACACCTGTGTGACGTTTCCTTCCTCCCTTCTGGTTCGATAACGTCGGTCTCAACTGAGTGAAAACTTGCTGCTTCACACCTTGCTCTTGGGGTTCCCAACAGGATATGCGTAGATAGCCGTCAAGCTTTTCTGGCGCCGTTGCCGGGGAGGCTAAGGACGTCTTCACAAGGGGAGTCCTTCACTTCCTTTCTCTTTACTTTGTTTTTAGTTTTTTATTCCTTTTGCTTGGTTTTGTTTGCCTCTTTTCAAAAACACAAAAAAAATTAGTTCCTACTCTGGTTGCTGGTCTTTTGTTGCCTTGCTTGGTCATGCTTTCTATCAATGGATGGTTTCTTTGAAACTAGTGCTTATTGGCAAGGTGGGTTCACGAAGAACAAAAGTATTATTATAAGGAACACCGTTTGTCACAAAAAGGGAAACACTTATGGGAACAAATTGATAGGTTGAATACTATTGCTAGAGACGTGTGCTCTACTTATAATGTTACTTATTGCTTTGATAAAGCTTGTTGTTGCAGGAGGTATAAACACCTACCCTTTCAATGTGAGTATAATGATAATGTTACCATATCTTCTTATGTTAAAGGAAATTATGACTTTTATGATGTGGAACCAATTGAAGAATTTATGGCCTTCAAGGGTGCATTTGAACTTGCCAGTTTGCTTGAAAATACTGATGATGCACCTTATGAATATGAGGCTTATGAGGAAGCAAATGGCTATATCCTTAAATATTTCAATAGATGCTTTCCACACATGGAAGAGACTAATGCTTTGCAGGAGCCTATGGAAGAAGAAATTGCTGAAACTGAAAGCTCATTAGATGAAAAAGAGGAGGTGAGTGATGAACAAAGGGAGGAAGAATGGATCTATCCATGTCTACCTTCTAATGAGAGTAACTCCTTACCTCTTATATTATTTGATTGTCCTCCATGCTTACCAAAGGAGGATGAATGTTATTTTCCTGTGGATCCTTTTGAAATATCTACTTTGGATAAAACCTGTGAAGGTTTTAATCCAACTATTTTTGAGCTTGATAGAAATTATGTGTTTGTAGCTCATGAAAATCCTACTTTATGTGATATTTATATTGTTGAGTTTATTCATGAGGCTACTGAAAATTATTATGAGTGAGCAAAATATGGTTGTAAAAGTTTTCATGGTACTAAAACACCTCTCTTTGTGCTAAAAGTTTTGAAGTTACTCTTGTTTTCTCTTCCTATGCATTTCACTTTGTTCTTTGTGAACTTATTTGTGTACAAGTTTCCTATGCATAGGAAGTGGGTTAGACTTAAAGGTGTTTTGAATTTGCTTCTTGATGCTCTCTTTTACTTCAACTCATAGTTCTTATGAGAGCATATTTTCAAGCTATCAAGCCTAACTTAAAGGCGTTAAAAAAGTACTTGTTGGAAGATAACCCAAGAGTTTCCTTGAGTCTTGGAAGTTATTACTTGTAATGACCTCGCTTTCTCCTTTTTGTTTGCTTTTTGTGCCAAAAATGACCTCTAATGAGAGGGAAGTAGGATATGGGGAGTTGCTGTCCCGAAACATATTTCGGTCCTCCACCAAAAAATTTCATGAGGAGGCTCTGTAACTCGGGTTGAGCTCAAAATTTACGAATAAATCCCCTAGTATGTTAGGTAACTTTCGTTAGTTCAACACTTTTTGATTTAAGCAACAAAAGATGTTTGGAAAAATAGTTTTGTACCTGCTGGTCTATTTTGACAGATTTCTACCATTATTTTCATTTGCTTCTTATTGATTCCTTTTTGAGTTATCTTTAGGTAAATTGAGCTTTTTGAAGGAGTTACTACAGTATCTTGTGTTTTTAGTGAAAAGCCTTGCTGTTCCAAAGCTTTTCCAGTGGTCTAATAACTTTTGAATACACTAATATTGCTAATGAAGATTGTGTGAAGTTTTGTATGAAGGAAAAATTTCAGGTGTAGAGAAAGGATGATGCAATGAGATGAAGATTGGACAGAATCTCAAGCTTGGGGATGCCACCATGGTGTCACCCCAAGAAATATCCAAGAGTTACAAGCGTTAAAGCTTGGGGAAGCCCAAGGCATCCCCTTCTTCATCAATAAAAAGCTCAGGTCTGTTTAGACACTTCGTTTTTATTGTTTCATGCACAGTTGTGTTGTTCTTGGAGCGTCTTAGTTTACGTTTTCTTTGCTTAGTTTAGTTTAGTTTAGTTTGCTAAAGTAGTTTGGACCCCGTTCTCGCTGTGTTGTTTTGCAAATAAGTTTGCTTGGTGTTTGGAGAGGAGTAGTAAGTTCTTGCTTGAAGTGCAAGAGGAGCTTACATTGACTATGACTTAGAATTTAGTATGACATGCTAGGTGTTGTTTTGGCATTATGCTTAGTGATTATTGTTGTAGCATGTCTTGTTTCAAACAATTGGGATTGCTTAGTGTGCCTTGAAGAAATTATGTGTTGTTTTAGCATGCAAAAGCATAGTATTGTGGTATTCTCCTTTGATGTTTTGCTTGGGTTGAATTGGCACATTCTTACACCATGTTATGACTATGACAAGTCACCATAGCCTCTATGATCATTTAGTCCTTGACTTGTAGTACCACTCTTTGCTTTGATTAGTATGCTTTATTGCACTGCATGATTATGGCCATTATTGCTCTCTTAGTTGGTTGCTCCCAGTCTTTTGCTAGCCTCCACTTGTGTGAGTAAGTTCTACTAATGACTCCAACTCTCAAGAAACCAAGTTATTCCAAAGTGTCCACTATAAACTCCTATGCATGGTGTGTTACACCATTCCAATTATATTCTTGTTTTCAACTATCTTCCAATAAAAAACTATTTTGTTATGTGAAAACTTAGTGATTAAAGCCCTCACGAACTTGATGGCACACTTTATTCTTTGCCCCTAATAAACTTGAACCATTGTGACAACTTTGTTGTATATGCTTGCACTTATAAGTTGGAGTTAGCAGAACTGTGCTGTCATGGGGAATGTTTTCAACATTGCACTTGTATCTTGTTGTACTCAGTTGATATCATGTTCTTTTGTCTATGGATGTCACCGGTGTGAAATAAAGAGGAAACTTGTAAGTCCATGGAGTTTGTATCCTGTGTTAGAGAAACTCCTGGGCCGCTAGACTAAGCCATGCCTAATCATGGTGGAAACTTGCAGCATCACCATATGAGCTATCTATGAAGCATCCTCAATAAAAATCTATGCATATGGTAAATCAAAAGATTGCTGAGATGCTCATTGTCTGCTTGCCTTGTCATTTTGGTTATGGGAAAGCTCCTATACCATGTGCAAGGGGTACCCTGTTGGTGGTTCTCAATGCTATGCAAATACTTACAATGACAAGAACTTACCTGGACCCAAAGTTGAGTATGCATGAGGTGTGGCCCTCATATTCAAGGGGCATGAGATTGCCAACTTATACTTTGTAAATCATATACTCTAGCTTTGCCACTTTAACCTTAACCACTTCAAGATGCTTATGATAGGGGCAATGAGGGCTGAAAGATAACAAGTACCATAATTTTTGGAAGATATTTTTGAAACTTGTAATCCATGCTTCCTTTACAAAAAGGCCTTTCTTCCACCACTATTGAGTCTCCACCTTCTACCTTTAGGCACCATTAAGAGAGCATAGTTGTCATTCTATGTGCAGTGTTCCAAAGCTTATTAATTGATGCATATTGTGATATTACTTGTTCTTATGCTACTTGTTTCTAGTCACCCTTGTGAACTTTGGAGGTGTCCTATGCATCTATTTGCTACTCTATGAGGGACAAGCTGATTGCCACTATGCTATGTTTTCTGCATGTGAAACAAACAAACGTTTTTCAATGCATGTTATTCATGATATTTGTTTGTAGCTTGTCATGTTGCATGCATAGTTACTATGTCCTATTGTTAGAACTCCATTGTCATGCACATTTTTAGAGTTCTTTGATCCTAGCTTTCAATGCTTGCAAATGGTTCGATCTTTATTGTGAGGGTGCATGTCACCTCAAAAATTATTCTGTTTATCACTTACCTACTCGAGGACGAGCAGGAGTTAAGCTTGGGGATGTTGATACGTTGGAAACATATCTATAATTTTTGATGCTCCATGCTTGTTTTGTTTCTACTTTGCTTTACTTGTCCACACTTTGAGGTGCTTTTTACATGTTTTCTGGTACTAACCTAATAACAAGTTGCAACAGTGCTAGATGCCTGTTTTCTGCTGTTTTTGGTTTCAGAAAAGTTAGTAAAGAAATATTCTCGGAATTGGACGGGACAAAGGACAAAGTCAATTACTTTCCGTGGGGAACAAGAAGTCCAGAGGAGAGCCGAAGGGGCCGGACAGAGGGGCCAGACCCACCCCAGGCACGGGTGGGCCTAGCCCCGCGCATGGCTAGGGTTTGGTGGCCCTGGCCGCCGCCTCGCTCTCCCCCTTCGCCTATATAAGCCCCCGATGCAGAAAACCTGAGTACCCGATCAGAAATGCACAAAACCATCTGTAGCCGCCGCCACCATCTTCCCTAGATCGGGGGGATCTGAAGTTCTTCCAGACACCTTGCCAGAGGGGAGATCGTCCCGGAGGCCTTCTCTCCGGTATGATGTGTGAGTAGTTCCACCTTGGACTATGGGTCCATGTAGTAGCTAGATGGTTGTATATCCTCCTTTGTGCTTTCATGTATAGATATTCTGAGCTCCGTTCATGATCAAGATCTAATCTATTTGTAATCATGCATGTTGTGTTTGCGGGGATCCGATGGATATTGAGATTATTATGTTGGTTTGATTAATGGTTTTGTCTTTATGATTCTATCATGTCTGTGTTGTTTGTGATCTTGCATGCTCTCCGTTGTTAGTAGCTATCTTGGCCAAGTAGTTGCTATTCACTCCAAGAGGGAGTATTTATGCTCGATAGTGGGTTCATGCCTCTAGTTTCCAAGGGAAGTGACAATAATCTCTTCGGTTGTAGATGTGCTGTTGCTACTAGGGAGAAAACAACGGTCTCTTGTTCATGGAACATGTGGACTGTTTACCTTACACACTTTTCTTAAAGCAGTTGTCTATTGCTTGCAACTTAATACTGGAGGGGGTTCGGATGATAACCTAAAGGTGGACTTCTAGTCATAGATGCAGTTGGATGGTGGTCTATGTATCTTGTTGTATTGCCCAATCAACCTCATAGGATATTTCTGACTAGTAATTGCATTGTTATGCCTTGCTCAGTTCCTGTCAATTGCCCTGATGTAATTTGTTTACCCTTCATGCCATGTTGTTTATCTAAGGAGAGCACCTCTAGTGAACTATGGACCCCGGTCCAATCTTTACCATTGATACATCTTCTACTGTTACTTGTTTACTTGCTGCAAACCATTACCTTCCACACCATACGTTTAATACTTTGTTACAGCAAACCGGTGAGCTTGACAACCTCACTGTTTGTTGGGGCAAAGTCTTGAGTTTGTGTTGTGCAGGTCTCCATGTTGCTTGCAACACCTGTGTGACGTTTCCTTCCTCCTTCTGGTTCGATAACCTCGGTCTCAACTTAGGGAAAACTTGCTGCTTGTTGCTTCACACCTTGCTCTTGGGGTTCCCAACAAGCTTAGCGTAGACAGCCGTCATGGCCCCTCGACAGGATCCGGCGAGGTATATATATAAAGCCTCATGTTACCTCTATGCATTAGTTGATCTGGATATATCAATATATATATATATTTATCACTCTGTCTTCTTCTTTTAGCCCACCGGATAGATGCAATCGACAACTCGAACGAAAAGAGGTCCGAATAGAAAGTTGGATGGTAATCGGAGGTTCACCATCGAAGAAATAGATGATGATGGATAACCGATTGCTCCAGATAAGCACCGGAGGATGTTTACAAATCAATGCGGGGTGATTGTTAGGGACAACCTGCCGATCACCATTCAAGAATGGAATAAGTCAAAGAAACCCGGTGAAGAATCCAATTGTTATGTCACCGATGATGCCAAAGATGACCTTTGGCAGAAGCTCATAGCGCATTTCATACTACCACTAGAGTATGAACAATTTGAGGCATATGGTATTACCCCAAGGCCGGGTGGGCTTGAAATAAGAGCGAAAGTCAAGGAGTGGGCTCTGAGTAAGATGGCCGAACTGTACCGGAACCACAAGAAAAGTTTATACGTGAAGTATATTGCGAAAAGAAAAATCCAGACTTCCTAGGAGAAAATGAGAAGTTGAGAGAACAGTGGCCCGATTTTGTAACGTACAAGCAATCTTCCGTAGCAAAGGAAGATTCAGCAAAGAATGCGTTAAATGCTGCCAAAAATAAATACCATCATAAAATGGGGACAGGTGGCTACAAGAGTGTCATCCCTAAGTGGGAAACTATGGAGCGGGACAAGAGGACTAGAGGCATCACTCCTGGTACAGATGGATGGCCCAAGAGGTCAAAGCACTAGTGGTACGGGCACGGGGGATCGTTGGATCCAGAAATAGGGAAGACATTATTTCATGAAAAAATTCTAAAACCCTTCGAAGACCTTGTTAAAGCAATGAACGAAGCTCAATTGGGATTGTTCCGTCCCGAGAGAGAGAACATCGAGCTGACAAGCGCCCTCGGGAATCCTGAAAAGGGTGGACAAACACGAGGCAAATGCGTCGGTGTTACGTGGAAGAAATAGTTTCCTTAGTACGATGACAGTTACAGAAGCCATCAAAGAAAGAAGAACCGGGAGGCAGACCGGATCTTGAAGGTAGAGCAGGACCTAGCTGATCTGAAGAAGCTCATGCAAGAAATTAGCCAAAGGTCGTCAACTCACCCGCAGGCTGATGATCCTGCATTGGATCTTAGCCAGCGGAGAAGCGGCATGGCTTCCACGGAGGTCCGGGTTGATGATCAAGCACTGCTGGATGATGCATCGGCTCCTCGCTACCTTGTGGATGATGTCAGAGAGATGGCACAATGTGAGCTACATCAGCCAATGAACAACCTGTCCTTCAATGTGGCGATCGACACTGCTTTACCTTGTCTACCTGGAGCACTCCACCATTCACTTCCGATTCCACCTGGCTATGCTCGTGTCACGGTGGATGACATAGTGGAGGATTTTGCGGACCTAGAGACTGACATCGCTACGCCTGAAGGCCTTATGAAACTAGGAGATGTCAAGCGCAACATCATTCTATGGAAGAAGAAGTACAGCGGGTTTCCAAGCTCGGCGCCAAGGCCACCGACTCCGAGGAATCCAAGTCCACCCCGCCCCAATGATCGTCAACCTCTAAGTCCACCCTGCCTCGATGATCGTCAACCTCCAAGTCCACCCCACCCCGATTATCATCAACCTCCAAGTCCATCCCGCCCCGATGTCGGTCGCTGCAGCAGGAGTACATCAACTAAATCTCCGCCTCTATGTAATACTCGATCTCCGCCTCCATGCAATACTACTACCTCGTCGAAGAAACGGAAATTCGATGCTCCCCCGCGCCCCACATCGAAGAAAGGTCAAATGGCGAAGATAGTCGACATCCCGCCGGATCTTCCAAAGAGACCTTATGACAATACCGATGAGGAAACTAACGCGGATGTGGCTGCCCAAGTTAAGGAGCATTTTGCACCCAAAAAGCCTGAGCCAAAGTCGGTATATGATGAAAAAAACAAAAGTGGACTAAGTCCTTTCTTGAGCAACCATCCCAGATATCGATGAATATGGAATCAGACTATGACCGGGAGATTATTAAGCAAGCAAATAAGAAAAAAAGCACAAGTGCAAAAAGCGGGAAGCAAGTTTCCTAGCTCGGACAACAGAAGATTCAATCGGTCCCCCCCCCCCCCGCTCAAAGTGATATCAAACCTCGACAAGGCCTTCAGAGCTGAAATGGATATGGACATGCAAATAATGGACCTAGAGCCAGTACTAATGCTTCACTAATGGACATCACTGTATTGGAGGCCAAAGCACTTGCTACCGAAGCAAATGTGTCTCTTGATCAATATTTAGGCTATGAAGATACGCTAGTGGGTCAGATAGTACGAAAGTATGTACAAAGGGAGCCTCTAGTCAGTCATGAGGAGCTCACGCGTCTATCCACACATATGCGAAATCTGCACACATGGTACCTGTTGCAAACAAAAAAAAGCATTAGAAAGATTGGTTTGCGGTGGACGTTAGAAAGGAGCGGTAACACCCTCAGAATCGGCCTTATGCAAGTTTCAGCGCTTCCCGCCAAACCCGCATAGAAACGATTCAAAGGTGCCCACCAGGCACTTGCGTGCGGGTGGAAAACGAAGTAATAACATTACACAATAGTCCACGATGGAACCCACAGAACATATATATACAGCAACGACTCAAAGAGTCAAGAATACAGATATACAATACAAAGATCCAAATCACCTTGAAAATGATACAGCGTCCGACTACGGACAAGATGCAAATGGGGCTAAGAGCCCTGAAGAATAACCAATGGCGTCCATAACCCTGCCCAGGCCAAGCCGGAAGGGTAACCCTGCTAACGACGTCGATCTCAAAACCTGCTTAAACAAAAGGGGTGCCGACAAAGGGCAAAGGAAAAAAGAGAGAGAGCGGTCAGTACTGAGGCCAGTACACGGCGAGGCTAGAATTCGGCGGTCCTCGCCTACATAGGTATGGTGGACTGAAGCGGCAGCGGCAGCATGCACTAAACAACCTATAGAGACTCGATACAACTGTCGGCTATCACAGAGGGGTAAGAAAGACCTATTCGGAACCAACCTGATACTACCACCAAACATACCCATCCTGGTGTTTCCCCCTCGAGACCAAACGAGGAAGTCAACCGAGGAACTCACACCGTTGGCAGTTTTATTTATCCAGTTATCGTTGCAGCGATTACTAGTCAAGTATAGATAATCATCCTGATATAATAAGCAGTGGGCAGTTTTAGTTAACCAGTCCGTTGTAGTTGCAACACTTACTAGTCAGATACAATTAGCATGAGATATCCCAAAACCCAGCAGTTGTTGGTACTTTTATTTAGCCATTCCGTTATAGTTGCAATACTTACTAGTCAGATACAATGGTAGCAAGCGTCAACCCAAGCAAGCAATTGTTGGCAATTTTATTTAGCCATTCCATTATAGTGAAGCTGATTACTAGTCATTATAAAGTCAAATTTATAGCACTACTTTAGTTATAGTTGTCTATGATCGAGATACTGTGCTCCAAGTCGTCCATAACCGCGGACACGGCTTTCAGAAAGTTTTACCCTGCAGGGGTGCACAAATAGCAACACACACTCGATCAACCTCGGAAAAACCAAATCAAAACCCAACGAGGCTTTCACGACAAAGCAATCACAGGATTCAGAAATATTTCAGGGGGCCACCCCATTGAGTACACCCGCAACGAAGTTAGCTGACTCCGAGACGGACTCAAGGTTTGCGTCAATGGCTGTAAACGACTGGGAACCCGAAAATGTGACTGGGCTTGTCGATACCGCGAAAACACTCCGCTGACCTAAACAGTACAGGTGCAGTACCTCGCACAATTTAAATAAAGCAGTAAAGCATGGCATAAGTACAGGATATTAAATAAAACCTCAAACTAGTTTGTGGCCCCAAGAAATAAGAATGAATCAAGCTCTGGCTCAGGGGGGTCCCATAATCCTCCCGGATGTGGATAGCGCGAATATTCAAGGAACAGGTATCAAGTACTCGGGGTCCTACGGGACACAAGTGGACGGTTAACAACCAAATAACATCTATTGCCCACCTATGCCTCTGCATTTACCTACTTCAATTTTAGTTGTTAAACAGTAATTAAAGTCTTGATCATCTCCAACAATAAACACACGGCAATACTCCAACAACTGTGGTACTTGACGACACGCAACAGCACTTGAGCAAGCGACTACGACGCGCAGGTCCAACTATCTACCAAACAACAGGTAATAGGAGGTGTCCAAGGCAATATAAGGCTGCAAGGGATATCACGGGTACGAAAACTAGAGCATCGCAACACAGATAGCAATAGATCAACAGGAGGGAATAAATACTAGAAAAGTAAGATAGGTAGAAAGGGGGAGATGCTCGCCTGAAAAACATTGCCGAAGGTTCATCCGAAGATCGGGTCGACACTCGCATCAACTCATCGGCCTAGTCCGTGAAGAAGCAAAACACTAGCACAAACACCGGATGTACTATTTAATACTATGACAGAAGATCGGGCATGATGCATGTATGATGTATGACATGGCAAAGGTGCAATGCATTTAGATCATATTAAGCGGAACCGGGGGTCCCGACAATTAAATATATGGTTCTAGTTGTTTAGATACCCGCCATTTAATGGTTGTCTTAACAGGACAGAACATGGCATCGGTTCGCTACACCAATTTAAATGAAGTCCGGAATAAGACAAAGATATCCCGCATATAGACTCCATATTTAACTTAGGTGAATCGGCATAACGCCCCCAAACCCACATGAATATGCATGCAAGCATGAACAAATTAATATGCAACAATTTGATATTACATTTATAAAATAGGGCTCGAGAAAAGGGGTCACACATCTGGGGTCGAAGGTCTTGGTTCCGGGGGTTCGGGGTTCGGTATCAGGGTTCGACAGGGATCGAGGTTCAGATTCAAGATGGAGAACTTGTTGTGTCGTGACGGAGAACTTGGGTCCAAGCGGTCGATCTTGCCGTCGCGAAGATCTTGTCGGGTCCGTGTATCGGGTCGGTCTTGGCGTTCGGGAAGAAGAACTTGGCGTGCGACATCGTCGGCATCGGTGCGGGAAGGAGATCTTGCCGTTCCGTGTCGGTGACCTTGGCATCCGGGTTCTCGGCGAGCTCGGCGTCCGGGAAGGAGTACTTTTCGCACCGGGGTCCCGACAAATGTGGACCCAGAAGGTCTTGGGGTTCACCGAGGATTCGGGCATTGGATTCCGTGAAGGAGAACTTGGTGTTCCGAGGTATTGACGTCCATGGAGATGATCTTGTCGTTCCGTGTCGGAGTACTTGGCGTCCGGCAACCTACGAAGTAGACCTTGGAGTTCCGCGATGATCTTGTCGATTCCCTGTCGAAGGCCTTGGCGCTTCGGATCGGTCTTCTGTTTCGTGTAGGAGCACTTGATGTTCCGTGATGGAGTTCTTGTCTATGATTCTTCGGGCACCTTCGGCTCGGTAGGGTCTTCGGTCGCACTTATACTCGGTACAGGGATGCATCGAAGGTGGAACTTGGATCGGAGTTGATGGTCTTGTCAAGATTAGCTTGGGGTGTTGCGGTCGTTGGCTTTGAAATGGTGCAGCAATAGGCAGAGCCACCTTGGCATCAGCTGGACTTGGTCCGGAGGATGACACAGAAACCGGTCGAGGACGCACATGTCACGTGCAGACATTTTCTCAAACACGTTTTGGGAGACAGCGCTGTCTGCAAGGCCATGAAGGAAAACAACCTGCAAGGGACGTCCAGGACGGTGGAGAGTTGGGGCAGAGGAGGCGCTCAGGCCGCGGGCTCGAGAGGACGGCCATGGAGCTTGGCGGCCGCGTAGAGCCTGGAAAGCGCGCTGCTGCAGAGAAGCCAAGCGATGGCGGGGCGACGGCCAAGAGCAGAGGGAGGAGACGGAGCTCGCTGGGCGCTGGAGATGGTCGCTGGTGGCAGAGATGCGGCGACGGCCGGAGGAGGGCGGTCTAGCAGAGGGACGAGGAAGGCGGTCGCGGGGCGCGCTGGCGGGCCTGCAGGCTCCCATGGCGGCAGGGAAGACGGCGGTGATGACCAGAGGCGGGGAGGCGCCATCGGGACGGGAGGAGGCCGGTGGATGCAGAGAGGCGGACGGGGCAGCTCGAGCGGGCCGACGCGGAAGAGGCGGCGGGGACGACGAGGCTCTCATCGGCCGGGGCGCAGGCCGGCGCGAGGAGCTCGACCCGAGGCGACGGCCGGAGGTCGCTGGCGAGCACGGTGGGAGACCGGAGGCGGCTGCGGCCGGGGAACACGGGCGGCGACGGTGGCTCGCTGCAGTGGTGCTGCGGCGTGGGGGCCCAGGGGCGAGGACGACGGGGAGCAGAGGAGAGGCAGGCTCGAGGTGGAGGACGGTCGGAGGCGGCGAGAGGTGCTCGCGGGGAAGAGGACGGCGATGGCAGGCCGGAGAGAGGCGGCGGAGCACAGAGCCACGGGGGCCTGCTCGAGGAGGAGTAAGGTGCGGGAGGAGAGAGGAGAGCGGGCCTGCATCGTGGGGCCAGCTCGGTGGGGTGGTGTTGACCGGGTGAGAGAGGTGGGGGTAGGTGAGGTGGCAGCGGGTGATTGGGTGGGGTTTGGCCAGGGGTGATGTGGCATGATAGGATAGGTTGGGGTGAGGTGGAGGGGTTTGGGTAGACTAGGATTGGGTAGGAAAAGGTGTAGATATGCTGGTTTTGTACTGGGGGTGGCCGACTGGGTCGGATCGGCCCGGTTTGGCTGCCCCCTAAAAATAAAATAAATATTTTATTAATTAAAACGGGGCGTTTGAAATCCACTGGTAGACGAAACAAAATAATCCGGAGACCCGGGTGTTAATTTGAATAAAGACGAGAATATTTAGAAAACAAAACTAGGCGTTTCGAAAATAGTTTAGACAAAAACCATGCATGATGATGACAATGCTCAAATGCAATGGGGCATGATGTCATGAGCATGTGGTCATGATGATGCAATGCACAACAATAACGCGATTTTCTAGTAGTGGTTTTTACGGGGCGCCACAATTCGACACCACTAACAATGGATCTCGCCCTCGAGATCCGCCTCATGGTACCGGGAAGAAGGGCGGCGATCCGAATCTTCTCGCATCGTGTAGATCCTCGCGACACCACTAACAAGAGGTCGTTGTCCGTGATCGTCGAGAGAACACTCCGGGAACAAAAGGTCGAAGGTAGAGGTATCAACAAATAAAGCCACCTCTAGCTTCGACAGAAAGAGGGAACCGATGCATTCTCATCCACTTCAATGTACAAAAGCGAATAGAAGGGTTAGTCGGCATGGGGGCCAATCCATCACGCACCCAAACTATTACTCTGCACAATCAGTAGATAAGCGTGCAACCATTCTCGGAATCAGACTGAAGATCTCAACAATCGAGGTTCAGAAACAAAGGAGTGATGCAGACTCTGCATCGGATCTGGCTTAGATGATGTTGTCGTGTCGGAAAACACCGGAAGGCACGAGAAGGAACAAAGAGAAGTCCACCAGACGAAGGATTCCTCGGATAGCATGAAGACCAGATGTAGCAACACCGTTACCAAAGGAGGAAGCGAAACCCTGAAGGTACGACGGAACCCAACCACGAGAAATCCTGGACTCGAAGAGAGAGAAGAGAGCGGATTCAAAACATGCAGAGGTGAGAGGAGAGCAGCAGAGGGGTAAGGAGTAAAATCAGACCTAATCAGAACTATCCAACCGATTTTGCAAAAATAGTTTTGACACTCTACTCCGGCCGTTAGCTAGGTTATCCTATAGGCTGGACTTGTGGGGTATCGCAACTGCTGGGCTCTGATACCACTCCGTAACACCCTCAGAATCGGCCCTATGCAAGTTTCAGCGCTTCCCGCCAAACCCGCATAGAAACGATTCAAAGGTGCCCACCAGGCACTTGCGTGCGGGTGGAAAACGAAGTAATAACATTACACAATAGTCCACGATGGAACCCACAGAACATATATATACAGCAACGACTCAAAGAGTCAAGAATACAGATATACAATACAAAGATCCAAATCACCTTGAAAATGATACAGCGTCCGACTATGGACAAGATGCAAATGGGGCTAAGAGCCCTGAAGAATAACCAATGGCGTCCATAACCCTGCCCAGGACAAGCCGGAAGGGTAACCCTGCTAACGACGTCGATCTCAAAACCTGCTTAAACAAAAGAGGTGCCGACAAAGGGCAAAGGAAAAAAGAGAGAGAGCGGTCAGTACTGAGGCCAGTACACGGCGAGGCTAGAATTCGGCGGTCCTCGCCTACATAGGTATGGTGGACTGAAGCGGCAGCGGCAGCATGCACTAAACAACCTATAGAGACTCGATACAACTGTCGGCTATCAGAGAGGGGTAAGAAAGACCTATTCGGAACCAACCTGATACTACCACCAAACATACCCATCCTGGTGTTTCCCCCTCGAGACCAAACGAGGAAGTCAACCGAGGAACTCACACCGTTGGCAGTTTTATTTATTCAGTTATCGTTGCAGCGATTACTAGTCAAGTATAGATAATCATCCTGATATAATAAGCAGTGGGCAGTTTTAGTTAACCAGTCCGTTGTAGTTGCAACACTTACTAGTCAGATACAATTAGCATGAGATATCCCAAAACCCAGCAGTTGTTGGTACTTTTATTTAGCCATTCCGTTATAGTTGCAATACTTACTAGTCAGATACAATGGTAGCAAGCGTCAACCCAAGCAAGCAATTGTTGGCAATTTTATTTAGCCATTCCATTATAGTGAAGCTGATTACTAGTCATTATAAAGTCAAATTTATAGCACTACTTTAGTTATAGTTGTCTATGATCGAGATACTGTGCTCCAAGTCGTCCATAACCGCGGACACGGCTTTCAGAAAGTTTTACCCTGCAGGGGTGCACAAATAGCAACACACACTCGATCAACCTCGGAAAAACCAAATCAAAACCCAACGAGGCTTTCACGACAAAGCAATCACAGGATTCAGAAATATTTCAGGGGGCCACCCCATTGAGTACACCCGCAACGAAGTTAGCTGACTCCGAGACGGACTCAAGGTTTGCGTCAATGGCTGTAAACGACTGGGAACCCGAAAATGTGACTGGGCTTGTCGATACCGCGAAAACACTCCGCTGACCTAAACAGTACAGGTGCAGTACCTCGCACAATTTAAATAAAGCAGTAAAGCATGGCATAAGTACAGGATAGTAAATAAAACCTCAAACTAGTTTGTGGCCCCAAGAAATAAGAATGAATCAAGCTCTGGCTCAGGGGGGTCCCATAATCCTCCCGGATGTGGATAGCGCGAATATTCAAGGAACAGGTATCAAGTACTCGGGGTCCTACGGGACACAAGTGGACGGTTAACAACCAAATAACATCTATTGCCCACCTATGCCTCTGCATTTACCTACTTCAATTTTAGTTGTTAAACAGTAATTAAAGTCTTGATCATCTCCAACAATAAACACACGGCAATACTCCAACAACTGTGGTACTTGACGACACGCAACAACACTTGAGCAAGCGACTACGACGCGCAGGTCCAACTATCTACCAAACAACAGGTAATAGGAGGTGTCCAAGGCAATATAAGGCTGCAAGGGATATCACGGGTACGAAAACTAGAGCATCGCAACACAGATAGCAATAGATCAAAATGAGGGAATAAATACTAGAAAAGTAAGATAGGTAGAAAGGGGGAGATGCTCGCCTGAAAAACATTGCCGAAGGTTCATCCGAAGATCGGGTCGACACTCGCATCAACTCATTGGCCTAGTCCGTGAAGAAGCAAAACACTAGCACAAACACCGGATGTACTATTTAATACTATGACAGAAGATCGGGCATGATGCATGTATGATGTATGACATGGCAAAGGTGCAATGCATTTAGATCATATTAAGCGGAACCGGGGGTCCCGACAATTAAATATATGGTTCTAGTTGTTTAGATACCCGCCATTTAATGGTTGTCTTAACAGGACAGAACATGGCATCGGTTCGCTACACCAATTTAAATGAAGTCCAGAATAAGACAAAGATATCCCGCATATAGACTCCATATTTAACTTAGGTGAATCGGCATAACGCCCCCAAACCCACATGAATATGCATGCAAGCATGAACAAATTAATATGCAACAATTTGATATTACATTTATAAAATAGGGCTCGAGAAAAGGGGTCACACATCTGGGGTCGAAGGTCTTGGTTCCGGAGGTTCGGGGTTCGGTCTCAGGGTTCAACAGGGATCGAGGTTCAGATTCAAGATGGAGAACTTGTTGTGTCGTGACGAAGAACTTGGGTCCAAGCGGTCGATCTTGCCGTCGCGAAGATCTTGTCGGGTCCGTGTATCGGGTCGGTCTTGGCGTTCGGGAAGAAGAACTTGGCGTGCAACATCGTCGGCATCGGTGCAGGAAGGAGATCTTGCCGTTTCGTGTCGGTGACCTTGGCATCCGGGTTCTCGGCGAGCTCGGCGTCCGGGAAGGAGTACTTGTCGCACCGGGGTCCCGACAAATGTGGACCCAGAAGGTCTTGGGGTTCACCGAGGATTCGGGCATTGGATTCCGTGAAGGAGAACTTGGTGTTCCGAGGTATTGACGTCCATGGAGATGATCTTGTCGTTCCGTGTCGGAGTACTTGGCGTCTGGCAACCTACGAAGTAGACCTTGGAGTTCCGCGATGATCTTGTCGATTCCCTGTCGAAGGCCTTGGTGCTTCGGATCGGTCTTCGGTTTCGTGTAGGAGCACTTGATGTTCCGTGATGGAGTTCTTGTCTATGATTCTTCGGGCACCTTCGGCTCGGTAGGGTCTTCGGTCGCACTTATACTCGGTGCGGGGATGCATCGAAGGTGGAACTTGGATCGGAGTTGATGGTCTTGTCAAGATTAGCTTGGGGTGTTGCGGTCGTTGGCTTTGAAATGGTGCAGCAATAGGCAGAGCCACCTTGGCATCAGCTGGACTTGGTCCGGAGGATGACACAGAAACCGGTCGAGGACGCACATGTCACGTGCAGACATTTTCTCAAACACGTTTTGGGAGACAGAGCTCGCTGGGCGCTGGAGATGGTCGCTGGTGGCAGAGATGCGGCGGGGCGACGGCCAAGAGCAGAGGGAGGAGACGGAGCTCGCTGGGCGCTGGAGATGGTCGCTGGTGGCAGAGATGCGGCGACGGCCGGAGGAGGGCGGTCTAGCAGAGGGACGAGGAAGGCGGCCGCGGGGCACGCTGGCGGGCCTGCGGGCTCCCATGGCGGCAGGGAAGACGACGGTGATGACCAGAGGCGGGGAGGCGCCATCGGGACGGGAGGAGGCCGGTGGATGCAGAGAGGCGGACGGGGCGGCTCGAGCGGGCCGACACGGAAGAGGCGGCGGGGACGACGGGGTGCTCGGCGGCCGGGGCGCAGGCCGGCGCGAGGAGCTCGACCCGAGGCGACGGCCGGAGGTCGCTGGCGAGCATGGTGGGAGACCGGAGGCGGCTTCGGCCGGGGAACACGGGCGGCGACGGTGGCTCGCTGCAGCGGTGCTGCGGCATGGGGGCCCAGGGGCGAGGACAACGGGGAGCAGAGGAGAGGCAGGCTCGAGGTGGAGGACGGTCGGAGGCGGCGAGAGGTGCTCGCGGGGAAGAGGACGGCGATGGCAGGCCGGAGAGAGGCGACGGAGCACAGAGCCGCGAGGGCCTGCTCGAGGAGGAGGAAGGTGCGGGAGGAGAGAGGAGAGAGGAGAGCGGGCCTGCATGGTGGGGCCAGCTCGGTGGGGTGGTGTTGACCGGGTGAGAGAGGTGGGGGTAGGTGAGGTGGCAGCGGGTGATTGGGTGGGGTTTGGCCAGGGGTGATGTGGCGTGATAGGATAGGTTGGGGTGAGGTGGAGGGGTTTGGGTAGACTAGGATTGGGTAGGAAAAGGTGTAGATATGCTGGTTTTGTACTGGGGGTGGCCGACTGGGTCGGATCGACCCGGTTTGGCTGCCCCCTAAAAATAAAATAAATATTTTATTAATTAAAACGGGGCGTTTGAAATCCACTGGTAGACGAAACAAAATAATCCGGAGACCCGGGTGTTAATTTGAATAAAGACGGGAATATTTAGAAAACAAAACTAGGCGTTTCGAAAATAGTTTAGACAAAAACCATGCATGATGATGACGATGCTCAAATGCAATGGGGCATGATGTCATGAGCATGCGGTCATGATGATGCTATGCACAACAATAACACGATTTTCTAGTAGTGGTTTTTGCGGGGCGCCACAGGAGAATCACTTCAAACCATACTCGATACAGGTTCAAATGACCTAACTGTTTCAGTTATACAATCAGCGCGCCCTCGACAAATCTATCATTGGTTGCTACTATCTGTAAGTGATTTATTTCTATAATTAAGTTTGTAGCTCAGCTCATTCATTGCATTTAATATATTATCCTAACTATATATCCTTTTGTATGATATTATATTCTGTAGAATGAAGATGCTTGAATGCAAAAGAGCTAGAATATATGACGTTGGGTTCATTGACCCATATATTTTAATGAATATACATTAAATAATCACCCCAAGGACGTGGAGAAAGACCTGTGCAGGTTCTTAACCGATAATAATTTTGTTAAGGAAATACTATTTCCTTACAACTTCAAGTGAGTGTTTATATCTTGTACATATTTTATTTTTTCTTACTCGATGTTAAGTGTAATTGATGAGCTATGCATGTATTCTTATGTAAACGTTCGCAGATTCCACTGGACTTGCTAAACATTCAAGTTGACAAGTCCCTAGTTGAAGTCCACGACTCATAAGTTTGGACCAAGAGCAGTGGAGCGACATGAAAGCAATGCTCCATAAATAATTTCAATCATTATCGCATTATATCGGTGATACTGTGCTGAGTTGATGTAGGAGCGCTTCGTTGGGAACCCCAAGATCAAGGTGTGAAGTAGCACAGCAGCAAGTTTTCCCTTAGTAAGAAACCGAGGTTATCGAACCAGTAGGAGGAAGGAAACGTCACACAGGTGTTGCAAGCAACATGGAAACCTGCACAACACAAACTCAAGACTTTGCCCCAACGAATCAGTGAGGTTGTCAAGCTAACCGGTTTGATGTAACAAAGGATTAAACGTATGGTGTGAAAGGTGATGATGGTTTGTAGCAAGTAAACAATGGAAGATGTATCAATGGTAAATATTAGACCGGGGTGCATAGTTCACTAGAGGTGCTCTCCTTAGATAAACAACATGGCATGAAGGGTAAACAAATTACAGCAGGGAAATTGACAAGATCTAAGCAAGGCATAACAATGCAATACCAGACAAAAAGATCCTATGAGATTCGATTGTGCAATACAACAATATACATAGACCGCCATCCAACTGCATCTATGACTAGAAGTCCACCTTCATGTTATCATCCGAACCCCCTCCAGTATTAAGTTGCAAGCAACAGACAACTGCTTTAAGCAAAGTGTGTAAGGTAAACAATCCACTTGTTCCATGAACAAGAGACTGTTGTTTTCTCCCTAGTGGCAACAACACATCTGTAGGGGTTCGTAGCATGGAAAACAAAAAAAATCTACCGCATGCAAACAAACAAGCCAAGATCTATCTACTAGATTGTAGCAACGAGTCGATAGAGGAACTCACCCTCAAAGATTCCAAAGCGGTTAACGAGAGCAGATTCTCGTGGGTGATGTAGTCGTACACTTGCCGATCTCAAGATCGCGTAGACGATCCCTCCGGCGCTGCGTTCTGGCAGCGCTTCCGTAGTCGTTCACACGTTCGGTACTCGATGAAGACCTTCCTCTCCCTTGTTCCAGCAGGCAGCGGAGGTTGTAGCACTCTCCTCGCGATTACGGCAGCACGACGGCGTGGTACCGGAAGTAGAGGGGAGATCTCGCAGGGCTTCGCCTTAAGCCGGAGCGAGTATGGTGGACTATGAGAGAGCCTTGGTGATCTAGGGTTTAGACGCACCAATTAGAAGGGGCTAAACCAGAGGCTAGGGCAATTAGAAGCTCTAACTCGGCGGCTTGGGAGAAATCCCTAGGCTGTGTCTAGGGTTTAGGTTTAGAGGGAGGCAACTTGTGTGTCTAGGAGGGGAGCCCTGCCCCTCCTCTTATAGGTGGAGGGAGGCGCGCCTGGGGAGGGGAGTCCCTCCCCAACTCGGACCCAAGGTGGGACGACGGTGGGAGGAGGAACTCCTCCCCCAAGTCGGTTTCAAACCTCCTTCTCCTCTTTCCCAAAACTAGCCGTTTGACTTTCAAACTAGCCGTTTGACTTTCAAACTAGGATTTGAATAAACCCTCTATTTGGTACAGCGATGACACCAAGTACATAATGCAATCATACCAACTTGATATAACACATTCATGTACCCTTCCCCTCCGGAGTGCCGGACATTCCAGAACCTTCTAGAACATTCCCGATGAAAACACCGGAATCATTCCCCAACTCCGAAACAGGACTTTCCTTATATGAATCTTATTCTCCGGACCATTCCGGATCTCCTCGTGATATCCCGGATCCCATCCGAGACTCCGAACAACATTCGGTGTCTTTCTCATCATACCATAACTACTCAAACAACGTCGAATCCTTAAGTGTGTCTCCCTACTGTTCGTGAATTATGCGGACATGATCGAGACACTTCTCCGATCAATAACCAATAGAGGAATCTGGAAATTCATATGGCTCCCACATATTTCTACGATTACTTTGCGATCGAATGAACCACTTACATACGATACCAATTTCCCTTTGTCTCACGATAGTTTACTTATCCGAGGTTATGATCGTCGGTATCTCTGCATACCTAGTTCAACCTCGTTACTGATAAGTACTCTTTTCTCGTTCCCGTGGTATGTGATCCCTTGTGAGCCAGTCACATGCTTGCAAGCTAATTGGATGACATTCCACCGAGAGGGCCCAAAGTATATCTATCCGTCATATGGATAGACAAATCCCACTCTTGATCCATGTGTCTCAACCAATACTTTCCGAACACTCAATGCCACCTTTATAGCCACCCTGTTACGGTGTGGTGTTTGATGTCATCAAAGCATCCTTTCGGTAAAGGTGATATGCATGATCTCATGGTCGAAGGATTTAGGTTACTATGTATCAGAAAGCTTATAGCAAATGAACTATATTAAATGACTTGATCTTTATGCTACGCTTAACTATAGGAGTATGTCCATCACATCATTCTCCTAATGATATGACCCTGTTGTCAATAACATCTCTATGTTCATGATCAGGAAACCATGATCATATATTAACCAACAAGCTAGTTTAACAAGAGGCTTTACTAGGGACTCTTTTATGTTTACAAATCACACAAGTATTAATGTTTCCTGTTAATACAATTATAGCATGGTATGTAAACATTTATCATAAGTATGAAGATATGATAATAACCACTTTATTATTGCCTCTTGGGCATATCTCCAACAACAACTACAACCGAATAGATTTCTGTCACTTACGTTGAAAACTAGAGGCATGAACCCACTATCGAGCATAAATACCCCCTCTTGGAGTCACTAGCAACTACTTGGCCAAGATAGCTACTAACAACAGAGAGCATGCAAGATCACAAACAAAACAGACATGATAGAATCATAAAGACAAAACCGTTAATCAATCTGACATAGTAATCTCAGTATCCATCGGATCCCCGCAAACACAACATGCATGATTACAAATAGATTACATCTTGATCATGAACGGAGCTCATAAGATCTATACATGAAAGCACAAGGAGGAGATACAACCATCTAGCTACTACATGGACCCGTAGTCCAAGGAGGAACTACTCACGCTTCATACTGGAGAAGAAGGCCTCCGGGATGATTTCCCCTCTGACAGGGTGTTGGGAAGAACTTCAGATCCCCCCGATCTAGGGACGATGGTGGCGGCGGCTACAGAAGGTTTCGTGGAGTTTTGATCGGGTTGTTGGAGATATGCCCTAGAGGAAATAATAAATATAGTTATTATTATATCTTTGTGTTTATGATAAATGTTTACATTCATGCTATAATAGTATTAACAAGGAAACATTAATACTTGTGTGATTTGTAAACTTAATTTGAAGTCCCTAGTAAAGCCTCTATATAATACTAGCTTGTTGGTTAATAGATGATTGTGGTTTCCCTATCATGAACATTGAGATGTTATTAACAACAAGATCATATCGTTAGGAGAATGATATGGTGGACATACTCCTATAGATAAGCGTAGCATAAAGATCAAGTCATTTTAATAGTTCAATTGCTATATGCTTTCTGATACATAGTAATCTAATTCCTTCGACCATGAGATCATGCATATCACCTTTACCGGATGGATGCTTTGATGACATCAAACACCACACCGTAACTGGGTGGCTATAAAGGTGGCATTGAGTGTTCGGAAAGTATTGGTTGAAACACATGGATCAAGAGTGGGATTTGTCCATCCATATGACGGATAGATATACTCTGGGCCCTCTCGGTGAAATGTCATCCAATTAGCTTGCAAGCATGTGACTGGCTCACAAGGGATCACATATCATGGGAACGAGAAAAGAGTACTTATCAGTAACGAGGTTGAACTAAGTATGCAGAGATACCGACGATCATAACCTCGGATAAGTAAACTATCGTGAGACAAAGGGAAATTGATATCGTATGTAAGTGGTTCATTCGATCGCAAAGTAATCGTAGAAATATGTGGGAGCCATATGAATTTCCAGATTCCACTATTGGTTATTGTTCGGAGAAGTGTCTCGATCATGTCCGCATAATTCACGAACCGTAGGGAGACACACTTAAGGATCCGACGTTGTTTGAGTAGTTATGGAATGATGAGAAAGAGTCCGAATGTTGTTCGGAGTCTCGAATGGGATTCGGGATATCACGAGGAGATCCGGAATGGTCCGGAGAATAAGATTCATATAAGGAAAGTCCCGTTTCGGAGTTGCAGAATGATTCTGGTGTTTTCATCGAGAATGTTCTAGAAGGTTCCGGAATGTCCGGCACTCCGGAGGGAAAGGGTACATGAATGTGTTATATCAAGTTGGTATGATTGCATCATGTACTAAGTGTCATCGCTGAACAAAATAAAGGATTAAATCAAATCCTAGTTTGAAAAGTCAAACGGCTAGTTTGAAAGTCAAACGGCTAATTTTGGAAAGAGGAAAGGAGGAGGAAACCGAGTTGGGGAGGAGTCCCTCCTCCCCACCGCCGGCGCACCACCCAAGCCGAGTTGGGGAGGGACTCCTCTCCCTCCCCTTGGCCAGCCGGCCCCTCCACCTATATAAGGAGGGGCAGGGCTACCTCCTAGAGACACACAAGATCCTCTCCTCCAAACCCTAGTACCAAGCCGCCGCCTCCATAGCCGCCGCCGGCCCTAGGGCAAACCGCCGCCGCCTAGCTAAACCCTAGCCGCCGGCTTGCCCCTCCTCGGCGTGTCTAAACTCTAGATCGTCGAGGGACTCTCTCATACTCCACAACACTCGCTCCGGCTTAAGGCGAAGCCCTGCGAGATCTCCCCTCTACTTCCGACACCACGCCGTTGTGCTGCCGGAATCGCGAGGAGAGTGCTACAACCTCCGCTGCCTGCTGGAACAAGGGAGAGGAAGGTCTTCGTCGAGTACCGAACATGTGACCGACTGCGGGAGCGCTGCCGGAACGCAGCGCCGGAAAGATCGTCTACGCGATCTTGAGATCGGGAAGAGTACGACTACATCACCCACGAGAATCCGCTCTCGTTAAACACTTTGGAATCTTCGAGGGTGAGTTATTCTATCGACTTGTTGCTACAATCTAGTAGATAGATCTTGGCTTGTTTGTTTGTATGCGGTAGAAAATTTTTGTTTTCCATGCTACGAAACCCTACAGTGGTATCAGAGCCGTGTCTATATGTAGATCTGTTGCACGAGTAGAACACAATGGTCATTGTGGGCGTTGATGCTTTTATTGTCGATTGTTTCTTGTGTACTTTGCATCTTGCGGTATGTTGGGATGAAGCGGCCCGGGCTAACCTTACATGACATCGTTCATGAGGCTTGCTCCACGCTTGACATGCAACTTGTATTGCATAACTGGCTTTGCGGGTGCCTGTTTCTCCTAGCATAGTTAAGATCCAATTTACAACGGGTGATTAACAATACTAGTATCAATGTTGTGGTTCATGTTCGTAAGTTAGAACGACACTTATTGAAAGCCCCAAACCACATAAAATATGCAAAGAAAGTAGAGGCGTCTAACTTTGTTTTGCAGGGGTGTGCTGTGATGTGATATGGCCATGATTGTGATTATATTTGATGTATGCAATGTTCCTTATTGTAAGTTGGCAACCGACAGGAGCCATATGGTTGTCTTTAATTTATGTTAAGACCCGCGTGTCTATTCAAAGTAGTTGTAATAGTTGAAGCCGGTGGACGACAACCATGGAGAAGCATCATTGACCTTGATGCAATGCCGGTGATGATGGAGATCATGTTCGTGCTAGAAGATGGAGATCGGAAGCACAAAAGAAGAAAGGCCATATCATATCACATATTATGAATTGCATGTGATGTTAATCCTTTATGCATCTTGTATTGCTTAGTAGACGACGGTAGCATTATAAGATGATCCCTCATGCACATGAATTTCAAGTCATAAAGTGTTCACCCTTAGTTAGCACCGTTGCTAAAGCTTGTTGTTTCGAAGCACCACGTGATGATCGGGTGTGTTAGATTCCGCAAGTGTATACAACGTGAACAAGCCAGATTTGCTCATGCGGAAACTAAGGTTTGATCTTGACGAGCCTAGCATGTACAGACATGGTCTCGAAACACGGATCACCGAAAGGTAAAGCATGAATCATATAGTAGATATGATGAACATGTCGATTGTTCGCCATTGAAACTATATCAACTCTCGTGATGATCGGTGTTGATGTGGTGGATTTGGTTCGTGTGATCACTAAAACAATGTGAGGGATATTGTTTTGAGTGGGAGTTCACCTAGATTAATTTTATTATTACTTTGAACTCAATTTGTCATAAACTTAGTCTAAACTATTGCAAATATGTTGTAGATCAATGGTAGCCCCTACCATCAATTTTAATGCATTCCTAGAGAAAGAAAAGTTGAAAAACAATGGAAGCAACTTCGCGGATTGGTTCCGCAATTTGAGGATTGTCCTCACAGCTGGTAATTTGACCTATGTGCTGGATGCACCGCTGGGTGACCCACCTGCAGCTGATGCTGCCGATGAAGTAAAGAATGTTTACCTCACTCGGAAGACTCAGTACTCCACAATTCAGTGTGCTATCTTGTATGGTTTAGAATCGGAGCTTCAGAAAGGGTTTGAGAATTCAGACCCATATGATATTGTCGAGGATCTCAAATTGATCTTTGAGACTCATGCGGCAATTGAAAGCTATGAGGCTTCTGAAAAGTTCTTTAACTGCAAGATGGAAGAGGGCAGCTCCGTCAATGAGCATGTGCTTAAGATGTCTGGGCACGCAAACAAACTTCAAAGCTTGGGTATTGTGATTCCTAATGCTTTGGGAATTTACCGTGTCCTCCAATCACTACCACCAAGTTACAAGAACTTTGTGATGAACTACAACATCCAAAACATGAACAAGACGTTGCCAGAACTCTTTGCCATGTTGAAATCTGCAGAAGTGGAGATCAAGAAAGAGCACCAAGTGTTGTTGGTCAATAAGACCACCAAATTCAAAAAAGGAAAGTCTAAGTAGAAAGGACACTTCAAGAAGGGTGGTAAGAAAGTTACCACGCCAACGAAGAAGACCAAGGCTGGACCTAAGCCTGATACCGAGTGCTTTTACTGCAAGGGAGAAGGTCACTGGAAGCGGAATTGCCCAAAGTACTTGGCGGATTTGAAGAACGGCAACATCAAGAAGAAAGGTATATATGATATACATGTTATTGATGTGTATCTCACTAGTACTCGTAGTAGTGCCTGGGTATTTGATACTAGTTCGGTTTCTCATATTTGTAACTCGAAACAGGTGCTGCATAATAAACGGAAGCTAGCGAAGAACGAGGTGACGATGCGCGTGGGAAACGGATCAAAGGTTGATGTGATAGCAGTCGGCACGCTACCCCTTCATCTACCATCAGGATTAGTTTTGTACTTAAATAATTGTTATTTGGTGCCTGCGTTGAGCATGAACATTATATCGGGATCTTGTTTATTGCGAGACGGTTACTTGTTTAAGTCCGAGAATAATGGTTGTTCTATTTATATGAGTAATATGTTTTATGCACATGCACCTTTGATAGATGGTCTATTCTTGTTGAATCTCGATAGTGGAAATACACATATTAATAACATTGAGGCTAAACGTTTGAAATCGAGCGATAACTCGACCTATATGTGGCACTGTCGTCTTGGTCACATTGGATTGAAGCGTATGAAGAAACTCCATTCCGATGGACTTCTTGAATCACTTGATTTTGAATCACTTGAAAGATGCGAAGCATGTCTGATGGGTAAAATGACTAAGACTCCATTCTCTGGTATGATGGAGCGAGCTACGGACTTGTTGGAAATCATACATACAGATGTGTGTGGTCCAATGAGTGTAGCATCGCGCGGTGGTTATCGTTATGTTCTTACCTTCACGGATGACTTGAGTAGATATGGGTATATCTATTTCATGAAACATAAGTCCGAAACTTTCGAGAAGTTTAAGGAATTTCAAAGTGAGGTAGAGAATCAACGTAACAAGAAGATTAAATTTCTACGTTCTGATCGTGGAGGTGAATATCTAAGTTACGAGTTTGGCGAGCATTTTAAGAAATGCGGAATACTTTCACAATTGACACCGCCGGGAACACCACAACGTAATGGTGTGTCCAAACGTCGTAATCGAACTCTCTTAGATATGGTTCGTTCTATGATGTCACTTATAGATTTACCGCTATCATTTTGGGGTTATGCATTAGAAACAGCCGCATTCACTTTAAATAGGGCACCATCTAAATCCGTTAAAACGACACCGTATGAATTATGGTTTGGGAAGAAACCTAGATTGTCGTTCCTTAAAGTTTGGGGATGCGAAGCCTATGTAAAGAAGTTACAGCCGGACAAGCGTGAACCCAAAGCGGAAAAATGCGTCTTCATAGGATACCCGAAGGAAACTATTGGGTATACCTTCTATCATAGATCCGAAGGCAAAATCTTCGTTGCCAAGAATGGATCCTTTCTAGAGAAGGAATTTCTCTCGAAAGAAGTGACTGGAAGGAAAGTAGAACTCGACGAGGTTGTCGAACCTTCTCTCGAAATTGCGAGTAGCGCAGCACCGGAAGAATTTCCTGTGGTACCTGCACCAATTAGAGAGGAAGCTAATGATGATGATCATGAAACTTCGGTTGAAGTTGCTACAGAGCCTCGCAGGTCAACGAGAACTCATACCACTCCAGATTGGTATGATCCCGTTATGAGTGTCATGTTGGTGGACAACACCGATGACCCTGAGACATATGAGGAAGCGATGATGAGCCCAGATTCCAATAAATGGCAAGAAGCCATGAAATCCGAGATTGGATCCATGTACGAAAACCAAGTATGGACTTTGGTGGACTTACCAGATGGCCGAAAGGCTGTCGATAACAAATGGATTTTCAAGAAGAAAACAGATGCTGATGGTAATGTTACTGTCTATAAAGCTCGACTTGTCGCAAAGGGGTTTCGACAAATTCAAGGAGTTGACTACGATGAGACTTTCTCACCAGTAGCGAAGCTAAAGTCTGTGAGGATTATGTTAGCAATCGCTGCATATTATGATTATGAGATATGGCAGATGGATGTCAAAACAGCATTCCTCAATGGAGACATTGATGAAGAGTTGTATATGATGCAACCCAAAGGTTTTGTCGATCCTAAAGATGCTAACAAGGTATGCAAACTTCAACGGTCCATCTATGGATTGAAGCAAGCATCCCGAAGTTGGAATCAAAGTTTTGATAAGGTAATCAAAAGTTTTGGTTTTATACAAACTTATGGAGAAGCTTGTATTTACAAGAAAGTGAGTGGGAGCTCTGTAGCATTCTTAATACTATATGTAGATGACATATTGTTGATTGGGAATGATGTAGACCTTCTTAATAGTGTTAAGGAATATTTGAATAATAGTTTTTCAATGAAGGATCTTGGCGAAGCAGCTTATATATTAGGCATAAAGATTTATAGAGATAGATCGAAACGCCAAATATCATTGTCACAAAGTACATATTTGGACAAAGTTCTAAAGAGGTTTGGAATGGAAGATAGCAAGAAAGGGTTCTTGCCCATGTTGCCCAATACGACCTTGAGTAAAACTCAAAGTCCGACATCGGCACAAGATAGAGAAAGGATGAGTAAGACTCCCTATGCCTCAGCCATAGGATCTCTAATGTATGCCATGCTATGTACTAGACCCGACATTGCATATGTTGTTAGTTTAACTAGCAGATATCAAAGTGATCCAGGAGTGGATCATTGGACAGCGATCAAAAACATCCTTAAGTACTTGAGAAGAACTAAGGATATGGTTCTTTCTTATGGAGGTGATGAACAGCTCGTTGTTAATGGTTACACCGATGCTAGTTGGAACACCGATCCGGATGATTCTAAATCACAATCTGGATACGTATTTATTTTGAATGGTGCAGCAGTTAGCTGGAGGAGTGCAAAGCAAAGCGTTGTGGCAAGATCTTCAACTGAATCGGAATACATGGCTGCTTCGGAGGCTTCACAAGAAGCGATATGGATGAAAGAGTTCATTACAGAGCTGGGTGTGGTTCCTAGTGCGCTGGACCCAATGTCTATCTACTGTGATAACATGGGCGCCATAGCCAATGCGTAAGAACCAAGGTCACACAAAAAGCTGGAGCACATCAAGCTACGTTTTCACGCTATTCGAGAACATATCCAAGATGGGGATATAAAGATTTGCAAAGTACACACAGATCTGAATGTGGCGGATCCGTTGACTAAACCTCTCCCGAGGGCAAAACATGACCAGCACCAAACTGCCATGGGTGTTCGGTATATTACTATGTAATCTAGATTAGATGACTCTAGTGCAAGTGGGAGACTGTTGGAGATATGCCCTAGAGGCAATAATAAATATAGTTATTATTATATCTTTGTGTTTATGATAAATGTTTACATTCATGCTATAATAATATTAACAAGGAAACATTAATACTTGTGTGATTTGTAAACTTAATTTGAAGGCCCTAGTAAAGCCTCTATATAATACTAGCTTGTTGGTTAATAGATGATTGTGGTTTCCCTATCATGAACATTGAGATGTTATTAACAACAAGATCATATCGTTAGGAGAATGATATGGTGGACATACTCCTATAGATAAGCGTAGCATAAAGATCAAGTCATTTTAATAGTTCAATTGCTATATGCTTTCTGATACATAGTAATCTAATTCCTTCGACCATGAGATCATGCATATCACCTTTATCGGATGGATGCTTTGATGACATCAAAAACCACACCGTAACTGGGTGGCTATAAAGGTGGCATTGAGTGCTCGGAAAGTATTGGTTGAAACACATGGATCAAGAGTGGGATTTGTCCATCCATATGACGGATAGATATACTCTGGGCCCTCTCGGTGAAATGTAATCCAATTAGCTTGCAAGCATGTGACTGGCTCACAAGGGATCACATATCATGGGAACGAGAAAATAGTACTTATCAGTAACGAGGTTGAACTAAGTATGCAGAGATACCGACGATCATAACCTCGGATAAGTAAACTATCGTGAGACAAAGGGAAATTGATATCGTATGTAAGTGGTTCATTCGATCGCAAAGTAATCGTAGAAATATGTGGGAGCCATATGAATTTCCAGATTCCTCTATTGGTTATTGTTCGGAGAAGTGTCTCGATCATGTCCACATAATTCACGAACCGTAGGGAGACACACTTAAGGATTTGACGTTGTTTGAGTAGTTATGGAATGATGAGAAAGAGTCCGAATGTTGTTCGGAGTCTCGAATGGGATTCGGGATATCACGAGGAGATCCGGAATGGTCCGGAGAATAAGATTCATATAAGGAAAGTCCCGTTTCGGAGTTGCAGAATGATTCCGGTGTTTTCATCGGGAATGTTCTAGAAGGTTCCGGAATGTCCAGCACTCCGGAGGGGAAGGGTACATGAATGTGTTATATCAAGTTGGTATGATTGCATCATGTACTAAGTGTCATCGCTAAACAAAATAAAGGATTATATCAAATCCTAGTTTGAAAAGTCAAACTGCTAGTTTAAAAGTCAAACGGCTAATTTTGGAAAGAGGAAAGGAGGAGGAAACCGAGTTGGGGAGGAGTCCCTCCTCCCCACCGCCGGTGCACCACCCAAGCCGAGTTGGGGAGGGACTCCTCTCCCTCCCCTTGGCCGGCCGGCCCCTCCACCTATATAAGGAGGGGCAGGGCTCCCTCCTAGAGACACACAAGATCCTCTCCTCCAAACCCTAGTACCAAGCCGCCGCCGCCTCCATAGCCGCCGCCGGCCCTAGGGCAAACCGCCGCCGCCGCCTAGCTAAACCCTAGCCGCCGGCTTGCCCCTCCTCGGCGTGTCTAAACTCTAGATCGTCGAGGGACTCTCTCATACTCCACCATACTCGCTCCGGCTTAAGGCGAAGCCCTGCGAGATCTCCCCTCTACTTCCAGCACCACGCCGTTGTGCTGCCAGAATCGCGAGGAGAGTGCTACAACCTCCGCTGCCTGCTGGAACAAGGGAGAGGAAGGTCTTCGTCGAGTACCGAACGTGTGACCGACTGCGGGAGCGCTGCCGGAACGCAGCGCCGGAAGGATCGTCTACGCGAGCTTGAGATCGAGAAGAGTACGACTACATCACCCACGAGAATCCGCTCTCGTTAAACACTTTGGAATCTTCGAGGGTGAGTTATTCTATCGACTCGTTGCTACAATCTAGTAGATAGATCTTGGCTTGTTTGTTTGTATGCGGTAGAAATTTTTTGTTTTCCATGCTACGAAACCCTACACGGGTGCCTACGGTTTCTGTATCGGGGGCTTCTTATAGGCGAAGAGGCGAGGCTGGGAGGCGACCAGGGGGGCACACCCTGCCCAGGTGCGGGCTGGGCCCACCCACGCCTAGGGGGTGTTTGGACTCCCTGTGGTGCCTCTCCGTCTCTCCTCTGGACTTCATGTCGCCCACGGTAAAATATTGACTTTGGCTTTTGTCCCGTCAAATTCCGAGAATATTAATTTTATGCCTTTTTGGAACCAAAGACAGAAGAAAACAGGCAACTCGCACTGCGGCAACTTGTTAGTAGGTTAGTTCCAGAAAAGATATAAAAACACGTCAAAGTGTAGACAAAGCAAAACAAAGTAGATACTAAACAAGCATGGAGCATCAAAAATTATAGATATGTTTCTGACGTATCAATCGGCCTCTTTCGTTCATTTCCTGATATCAAGTAACTAATAACTCCTTTGTTCATTTTCTCTGCCGAGCAGGTGTTGGACACGGTTCAGACAGAAAATACCAGGTCCATTCAAAGAGGAGCTAACATATAAAACGGTGAAGAGTTTACAGCAGCCACCGGTAACTCATTTATGTGGATATTTCGTTTACGAGTACATTCGCGAGTTGACTAGTGAGCGGAAAGTTGATTCACAATATGTTTTCAATTTGCGGGAGAAACTAGATCCAGAATAGCGCATATGAGCAATTCAAGAGGAGCTGGCGGGATTTCTGATGAAGGAGTTCCTTGATATACATGGAGAACATTATGTGGATGACGAGGAACTCTATATGCCTTAGTGATATCCATGTAGTTGATATGATATATATATATCATCAATGACCATGTAATTTCAAAACATTTCTTCCTTTTGATATGATTGATTATATATATGCTTGCAAGGGATCAAATATTAATTATATAGATGCATCAACATGTACTATGTATGTAGTAGCGTAGAATAAATGCACTAAAATATATGTTTTAAATTATAGTGAAACACAAAACAAAAAAGGAAAAATGGCAAAAAAAAAAGGAAACACACAATCTCTGTCGCGGCAGGGAAACACAAGAATTCTCTGCCGCGGCAGGAAGCCTTATAGTCTCGGGTGGTGTTACGACCCGGGACACAAGAGGGTTTCCGCCCCCCCCCCCCCCGCCTCGCTGAAACAGCCACGTGGTTGTCTTCTGTCGCGGGCTGTAGCAAGACGGGACTAGAGAGGGGGCTCTAGTCTCGATTTGGCAGTCCCGGGCCCAAAACCGGGACTAGAGCCCGTTACGGTCCGGGACTAAATTCCCGTTTTCCACCAGTGTTGGTTTGATTATCTCTTAAAGCTCTCGTCCTAATGATGAAAAAACAATCTAGTATAACCAAATCTCTTCCCTCTTCCTAATGTCATTTACTAATTTAGATAGAGAATAAATGAATAGTTGGATTTAGGAACTTGTTTCGTTTCCAAATACTCCTACTAGAGAATTGTTCAGCATAGGAAATGAGGTTATATAGGATGACGATTAATATTTGATGAAAAGATTTCTTTTAATTTCCTTTGTCTCCTGGCTTGAATTCAGAATGATTGTTTTAGAAATACCATGATGATCATGGTATAAATATATCCTTCATACTAGAATAATGTGTGATATAATGTTTATATTCCCTTCTGATCTAACCAAGATATCATCATCGCCTCTACCAAAAATAGTGTTTAGCAAAGATTATGTTGAATTTTATCGCGCTCAACTTGATGATCTACTTTATTTCAATAAACTCAAGTGAAACTTCAAGGACAAGTTTAATCAAAGGCGAAAAAAATCCTGGATTTTCTATGTATGAATGCAATGCACACAACTGATTTCTATATAATTCTAGTCTTCTAGGATGCTATATTCTCATTGACATATAGCACCAGGCAACGGCTCTAACGGCATGGTGGATGTTGTTGGCCAACTGATGCTGATATGAAGTGACACCAACCACTTTCACGCTGCAACATGCGCGCCACCCCTTCACCACCAATCTGGTAAAGCCTTTTTGGCCTAGCGTGGAGTACTAGCTGGGGCAATTTTTATAAGATCCAACATCAAGATTTTGATACCCGCACCACTTCATGTTCATGGTGAAACCCTTGCTATGGCCTTTATTTGGCAGGCTCATCAGCGACAAAATTGCCGCATTACCTTGTTGAAGGCGTCATCCCCTTGCCGATGTGCTGTCCTTCATTGGTTGATCTTGGCAATCAGGATGAAACTCCTTGTCCACTACGTTCAGATGAACGTGACAATGGCGGCACGAAGACATGTTTTCCTTCTTGAAGGCATTGGCATGGAAGAAGTGGATGTTAATTTGTATCTTGTAATGGTTCTGCTATAGTTGTACATGTTATGTACTCTACTTGTTGCGGCACTGGCCTATTGGATTGCTTCAACTTTAATAAGAATGGACGTGTGCATTACTTTTTTGGAAAAAAGTATATATTAATATTAGGAGATATCAATTACACCCAACCTCTGCAACAATGTATGCCCTAGTGGCCTTACGGATACACATAGCCTAGAAAAAAAAGAATTGCAAAAAAAATTCCACTACAGAGAACGATTTCTCGAAGCAACGATACTAACACCACCAGAACAACACCAGTACTGTAACAACTCCAATAGATACACCTTCAAGAAGGAAATAGGACACAGGCGTCATCGTCATCCGATCAAAGATCATAGGTTTTCACCCCAGAGAAAATCCTCGCTCGCAAAACAATGCCTTCAACAAGGCCATTGCCAGGCACAACCAATTAAGACCAGACCTTAGATTTTTACCCGACTGGGAACTCCTCTTGTGTTATCTCCCCCAGAAACAGTCGCTACTGCAAGACATGGATCACGCAGTCAGTTCCTCCTTGCCATAAAGACTCAAATCACCATCGCTTTCTTGATGTTCTAGCTTTTTTGATATTCTCTGCATCTGACTTCAACATGGATCGTCGAAGACATGACACATGATGGTAACAGATATCAGAGCTTCGTAACGCTCCCGCTGAAACCAAATGGCCAAATAAACATGGTATGTCCGACCAAATTTAATCTGATCCAGCAATCTTTAGGCATAGTCGCTCATGGGAGTTCGCTGGTGGAGCCTTCCGGAACTCCGCCGCGCCTCCCTTCCAAGCCGCTGGAAAACGCCTCCCGGGCGAGCGCAGCCCCTAGCCGCTTGGATCCACTGGCACTGTCCCTTGGTGTCCACCCCCTGGTGCGAAGAGGATCGACGGGGTCGTGCAGATCGCATGTGTAACATCCCAATTTCAGCAACCCTGATTTAATGTCAAAAAGAAAAAAATCAGGGGGAGCAAAACTTTTTCTTGCATTGAGTGCTTACTTGTTTGCTTGTGCTCAAGCGACTGCTTGTGGATTAGTTGTGTAGTCCTCATCTCAACACTAGCTTACAAAAACTATTTTACAAAAGAGATGTCTTGGCTCATCTTTCATATTCTCAAATGTTCTGGCATTTTAAAAACCCGAGCCAAGATAACTTTGACACAACCAAATACTTTACTAGTCTCTATTAATAAAACTATGGAGACATATATATTAACTCCTTATGTTTTCAAGGCAGAACCTTCAACTACTCTTATCCCTAGATTTTCCAAACCTTATTAAAAACCTTTTCATCTCCATCTTGGTAGAGACACCAGGATAGGTACTTATCCTACTTCAAAGCACAACCCCTTTCAACATACCCATCCTTATCTCAAGCTAGGCTTGATGGTAACCCTAGTACTAGTTGGATAAGTAGTAAGATGAATTGCCTTGATCTGTTGGTTGATGAATTGCCTTGATCTGCTGATTGCCTTGTTTGCCTACGAACTAGATTGAGCTAGTCTAGTAGCTCATCTCTTAGGACCCCAAACCTTTATTGTGATCCTAACTCTCAAGCTAAGCATCCAAAGTCTGGATCTATCTTAAGTCACTCCAGAAATCATCTCATCCCCCCTTCTTATCTCAATCCAAGGTTAATCCCTCTCGAGGGTTTCCAATTGAATGAAGACCCAATCTAAGCATGAATCATATATACTTATTTAGTACCTCAACCTCATCTCCTTGATCATGAGTTGGATCCTAGCATCCTCTCAAAATCATCTACCCTTGCACTCTAGTCAAAATCTCCAAAACTGCCAAAATGGCTAAGTCTGGATTTCTTATCTAGATTCAATATTTGGAGCTCTACCTTTTCCAACCCATGTGCATTCTTGAGAATGTAATTGAACCATATTGTAGTACATATTTAGTACTACCAACGTCCACTCTTGCCTTTGGCTAAACCATTCTATCTCCCACTCATCCATGATGGTTTTATAGTCAAGATACTAATCTTTTCTGCAAACCTTATCATCTTGCCTACTTTGGCAGAAGATCACATCTATATGCCATATCTCCTTGACCAACTCCTTGCATGGTTAGTACCTACTAACCAAGGCTTGCCAACTCCCACTCTACTTTTTTCCATTGGGGCCTTGTGCTTCTTAAACCCACATGGTTTAGAAGGCTACCTGATGTATCTGTTATGGCAGCCTTATTTTCAACAAAGTTTGCCATCACTCCAAAACCACCTCAAATCCAACCAAGCCCAACTCTTGCTTCCATGATCATCTATATGACTTGGTCTATCCATCCATATACCCCTTGTATTAAGGTGAGCTTCGATCTCCCTAATCCAACCTTGTTTAGATGGCATCATACTAATCAAACCCTAGATCCTCCCAGTATCTAGGTTCCACCCTTTTCACCACTTTTCTTCAAAACCAAGGTTTATCTTGATGCCTACATCAAGAGTACATCATATACCTTGGATATAAGCATCCCCAAATAATTCCCACAATTATTTGTATTATTAAACTATTTAATTTCCTTTAGCTACCAATTTCTCCAAAATCCTTGTCTATTAAGGCAAGCTTGTTTTTCTACAAATCACTTTGCCAACTCAATGTATATTTGAGTTCTCCATATCATATCACATCTCTCTAACTCAAAAATAAATATTTTTGAGATTCTTTATTATTTCTTTTTGCCCTTTTTCTTAAATGGCAGAAACAAGAAATAATTCTCCAAAAATACTTTTCAACCTCAATAAATCCCAATAAAATTCCGCAATGTGTGTTATGGTATTTAGGACCATATCACATCAAAAACCAAGCTTTTCCATTGTAAAAATATCATTTTTGCTTCCATAATCTACTTCAGCACTTTTGAAGAAGTGCATTTAAATGGGATTATAATCATTAGAGAAATCCCATTTAAATCAAGAGGTGATTATTTCATCTACTCTACCTACCAGTACCATTTCCACACTTTTCCCAATGTAGTTTTTGCAACTTCCTTCACAACCCAAGATTTGATCAAATTTGGCAAATTAGTCAAATCTTGTTTCAAACCAAATCCAATTAGCACCAAACCTTGACAAACCCTACACCACAGCACCCACTACACTCTCTGGTTGAGTCACACTATAGAATTTGCACTATAGCATCTCTTGACACCTTGTCCTTTGTGTTTGTTCATGGGAGAGACAAAGGCCATATCTTGTCCAAACCCCTTCTTTACTCCCCCATAGTACCCCACCCCCTCTCTGCTCCAGGCACGACCCCTTTTACCACAGTACCCCCATCACCACCCTCAGCCACCTATGGGAAGCTCCCACCCCATGCCCATTTTGGACTTTCCATCTTTGCACATTAGGTTTTGCAATAAAAGGGCTAGAGGCGAGAGCACACCACCCCTGCCCCTCATTTGCCCCCATCTCCTCTCCCTCTCCTTACCAGAGCCCCCTCTCCTCTCCCTCTACGCTGCTCAGCTCGAAGAAGAAGAAAGGAGAGCTTCGGCCTCCTCACAAAATTCGAGCACCCCATCTCCTCCTTGCCCTCTCTCTCTCTCTCTATCTCTCTCTCTCTCTGCATGTCAACTTTCCTTCCTCCCCATGCTCCTCTAAAGCTAACCCCCTCCTCTTTCCAGGTCAAGACCGTCGGGAACCACCTCCTGCAACGACCACCGGTGGCCGCACTAGGGCGTTCTCGCGTGAGACCTATCCCGAGGTCCAACCGGACCTTGCCGACCATCCCCGGGACAACCTCGCTGCACCGCTTCTCCCCAGGCCCTCCTCGACGACTCTCCGAGCCCCAAGTGAGCTCCCCACCTTCCATCCAATGAGCTTAGGGTTTCCTCTCCGCCGTCTGTGTCTCGGCAGGGAAGAGAACCCATAGCCGTCCATCGTCTTATAATCCGACGGCGGACATCGCTCGATACCCCTTCGACTCTACGCGGTCACTGGCGCCCGAGCCCCGCCCCACGGGATTCAAACCCGCCTCCCGCGCGTGGCCGCCCCCAGATGGGCCGTTTCTCTCCCTGCATAGCCCATTGTCCAGCAGATCTGGCCCGGAACAACCCCTTTTTATTAGTTTGTCCAGATCCAGAAAATTAGCTATCTGCTTTAAATCCAGATAAAAATGGAAAACACTTTCAAATGACCAGATCTAAATTTTGTTAGATGCAAAAAGGTTTTCCCAAACATGCAGACCAAGTTTTGCGCTAAAACAATGTATCGATTAAATATGATAAATTGTCTACCTAGATCTATCCAGAACACTAATAAATTTATCCAGAAAATTTTACAAGTCCAAATGGAGTAAACCCTACTGGTAATGAAAGGTATAAACCATACCTTTCAATCCCCACAGGCCCCATACTCACTTGCTTCCAGTTTACCAATGACAGAAATAACAAATTACAGCCATTTCCGCCTTTATAAATTTCACTAGGTCAAACCAAATGAGGTTTGGACCTAACTCCAATTCTCAGAGCTCACACATAACCCTATCCTCCTAGATCCAGCAGCTCATAATTTTATGAGTCTTTGTTGATTTTTATTGAATTAAACCCTTCTGTGCATGGTTTAATCACTACAGAAGCTATGTAACTCCAAAAGGATTGATTCCAATTTCTACATAAAGGTATTATCAGTACCTAACATGTGTCCTTGGAATCAACTAAAAATCTTCTGTATAATAAATATGATGAAAAAGACAAAACATGTCCAGTACTGCCTTTGGGAATTTCTCAAGGGCATTCTAGTAATTGTTTTGAGGAGATTCCAACTCCTTTAAATTCAGTCCATCAAATACTACCTAATCACACAAGGAAATGATTTTTGGAACTCCAGAGAAGTTCTGGTGAATTATTTCCTAAAACTAGAGTTTTAATCACTTTAAAATCCATTGTAAATCAAGGGAAATTGATAAAATAGTGAAACCACTTTTGTTGGTTTCATTTTATCAATACCTATCTGATGGTCTTATTTTTATACAATGGTATCATACAGATCAAGTCCTTGATCCAAAAACCTCTCTTAGTTAATTCCTAGACATTAAACCCAAAGGGAAGCCTTCTCCCTAATGTCTCCTAATCAATCCAATCAACTCAAACCCCCACATCCTATTGCCTCATATCTACTAGTTATCCTTAGCTTGATGTATGGTTTGATGTTTGTATGCTTGTATTGATTGTAGTATTGTTTGTTTACATGTATGATCGATAATGGCGATAGTTGCGATTGTGTGACGCCGAGAAGAAGGAAGGATCGGAGTTATCTTTATTATCAATATTATTGGTTATCTGGTTATCTAACGCCGTCAAGGGACTTCTCGCTTTTCACAGTAAAGCCACCATTCCTAAACTCCTATATTGCCCTACTTCTATTTATCAACTGTTTTATATCTCGTTTATAAATTGCATGAAAACAGACATGGTTTGTATTCAAATAAAAAGACGTGAGTAACTTTGCTCCTCCAAGTTATGAATGAGTGTCCATTAGACACTTACCCTATTTACACCTATCTCTACCCCTTAGAACGAGGCTAAGATGATTAGCATCTTCCCTCTTGGAAACCCACGGATTTTCACTTATAAAACTATTTTGGGTTTTTTCCCTACTATAAAAGTTTTCAAAATAAAACCCTTGGAAATAGGCATCATTTCTAAGTGGAAGTTTTACTAAAAGAAGATATGAGGTGGATGAAGAGAAAGATAAGCAAGAGAAAGAGAAGGGATGTTCTAAGCCAATGTCCGGAACAATTTTATCCGTGCAACCACATTACCCCAGTCGCTGGAGCTTAGCTCGTAGTTTGTGGTCTTTAGCCGGGGCTGATCTTACTCGCTAAAGGGGAGAAATCCCCTGAAATCTGGGCTGCCATGGGCAGGTACCGGTGCAACAATTGGGCCTCTCGCGGATGGTATGTTTTGAGGAAGTACAGATGGAAGATTGTCACTATTGCTACCAGTCAGGCTTCAGTCTGGAGGTAGGGGTCAGTACGGAAGGAAGGACCAGGGTCGGGGACCCCATACACGTACCGGAGAGATAAACCCAAAAGGAATAGCCGCCGTTGCTAGGGATCGACAAATGAAAGTTTCAAGTTTGATTATCCGAACCCCTGTCTACTTTGTGTAGCAGGCCGTGGTTTTATCCCGACGGATGTATTGATTCTTGTGGGTAAAGTGCACAACCTCTGCAGAGTGTGATCTATTCGAATAGCCGTGTCCACGGACAAGGACAGTTGGAATGTCAAGATCTAGGAGTACCCTTCGGTTAAGTTGTGATAAAATAAAGGATGTGAGTTGGTCACGAGGAAAGATAAGGAATAAGTTGGTTTTGACCAGAGATGGTCGATAAGGTTTTAAAAAGGGCTTTACAACAAAACTATTTTAAATCTTTTTAACAAGGATGTGGAGATGTCCGGATTTTCAAAAAGGAGACATATTTCCAAAAACTCTTTTTCAACAAAGATATAGAGATGCCATTGTTAGGCCTTTCAAAAACAACTATAGTCTAAGAGCTATCTCGCCATAGCCCAATATGCATGTTTCTTCTTACCCTTGTCTCGGTGGTTTTGCGAGTACATTCAAAGTAATCACCGGCGTTGTTCCTGGTCATTTACTTGGCCAGATTGCATATGTTAAGAAGGACGAAGGAGTCGACGTCTATGCAAGCTAGGCCGTCTTCCCGGTCAGTTGCATGTAGGTTAAGGCACAGGCTCTGCGCTGAAGACTTCCGCTATTTATGTGTAATCGCCATAAAGGCCTCCTTGTAAGTTGTTGTATTTCGTTAATGTAAGGATGATGTAATGATATTTGTCGGTTATGCTCACGGGCTCACTGATCATGAAAACGTAAATTATATGCATAACGGATATTCTCGGACCGTAAATCCGGGGTGCCACATCCTGCCGCCTTTGGCAGCCTAAATGTGGCCGCCACCACCGGCGACGGCGGCGGCAGCGGCTGGCGGGAGAGCAACGGTGACGGCTGGCTAGGGTTAGCCGGTTTGGATGGGAGCGCCCCAGGAGCTATCTGTTTTTTCATTAGGCTGCTGATCTGATCGCACCAACTCTGAAAAATGGATCAAGCTCGCCCACCGTCATGCATATGCCGGAGGTTGCAACATCTTTTCGAAAAGAATACTCGTGTCTGCTATTGCCCGTTTGGTCAATGAAACGACGAGTGCAGCCTTCGGGCACATTCATTTGACTCTAATAAAACAATGGGTGTCTGCTAGATGGATATCGAACAGAATAGCGACTGACGCTAGCACACCGTTTACTACTCTCGTATGAAAGTCTTTTATGAATCCGCCCGGAAAGGCCAGCCAACAGCGTTGTTGACTAAGCTTACTCTCAGCGATGGATTTAGCCCCTTGGCCTTGGGACCGACCGTGGAATTCGGGACTTGAAACACGAACGCATGCAGTAGCATTTCGTAATTAACAAGGCGTTCTGACGAAATTAGACAGCGTTTGGGCTTTACTTTTTGGCGCGAAAAGGAAATTGTGAGCCTCTGGCTGCTCGTTCAACATTAGTGGTGCTACTATACTCAGGTCAAAGTACATCTAGCTTTTACGACCAAGCTTGCGTGCATGTAAGTGGAAAGTTTCCTACTGTACAACAATATCGCTGGTGGCTGGTCACACCACATGGCGATGGAGTATCTAGTCCGGCGTTTTAATCCTCGCTCGCGCGTACACAGGATGGAAATGTCTACAACCGATCGATTCCTATCTCTAGGGCTGCTATATCACACGATTCACGCGCGCAGCCTTGGAGATCTTCTGGAATCCCTTACTCAATCATTTCGCGAATGGGCCGGGTCTTCTCTCTTGGCCACGAAAAGAATACAAGCTCTTTCCTTTGGTCAACTTGAAACCTGAAGACCATGCCATGCCTGCTGAAGAATGCAAAGCTCTTGCTGCCTATTTAAGGCCTTCCTCGTCTAGTGGCAACATACAAGCTTTAATCGGTACATAAGTGTATCCATTCAAGAAGTAGCAAATGTCGCAAGGACAAACAAGAGCAATGGAGAACTTGCAGCTTCCCATTCTCCTCCTAGCCCTAGGGGTCCTTCTCCAGCTCTGTAGCTGCAGCCCTCCAGCGGACACGGCCGTCTGCACCAATGGCACGTCCAACTGCACGGTCACCAACACGTATGGTTCCTACACAGACCGCACCATCTGCCATGCCGCCAACATCACCTACCCGCGGACGGAGGAGGAGCTCGTCGCAGCCGTGGCGGCCGCGACCTCCGCCAAACGCAAGCTCAAGGTGGCCACCAAGCACGCGCACAGCGTACCCAAGCTTTCGTGCCCCGGAGGTCACGAGGGCACAATCATCAGCACCGCGCGGCTGAACCGGACAGTGTACATCGACGCCGCCAAGCGCCTCATCACGGTGGAGAGCGGCATGGTCCTTCGGGACTTCATCGCGGCTGCCGCGGCGGCGGGACTCGCTCTACCGAACGCACCGTACTTTTACGGCCTATCCATCGGTGGGCTCCTAGCCACGGGTGCGCACGGGAGCTCGCTGTGGGGCAAGGGAGGTGCCGTGCATGAGTATGTGGTCGGGATAAGGATTGTGACACCGGCCTCTGCTAGCCGGGGTTTCGCCATGGTGAGGGAGCTAGGCGTCGATGACTCGGACCTGGACGCCGCGAAGGTCTCCCTTGGGGTCCTCGGAGTCATCTCTCAGGTAACGTTTGCCTTGGAGCCCTTGTTCAAACGGTCGCTGACATTCGTGAAGCGCGACGACTCGGACTTCGCAGATCAGGTGGCCCAGTGGGGCCTCCTCCATGAGTTCGCTGACTTGACGTGGCATCCTCGGGAGGGCAAGGTCATGTACCGCCAAGATGACCGGGTAGATGTTTCCACACCGGGGAATGGCCTCAGCGACTTGCTCATCTTTCGCGCCAGTCCCACCGAGATGCTCATCACAGCAAGAGCCGCTGAGGAGATGATGCAGATGAAGAACGTCACCGACACCGCCCGGTGTGCGGCGGCGAATCTGCAGGCGTCTACGCTAGAGCAGCAGGCCTACGGCTTCACGAACGACGGCGTATCCTTCACCGGGTACCCGGTGGTTGGGTACCAGCACCGCATTCAGGCGTCCGGCACATGCATCAACAGCCCGGAGGACGGCCTCCTCACCTCCTGTGCCTGGGACCCGCGCATTAATGGCTCCTTCTACTACAACTCCGGTTTTAGCGTCCCGCTCTCCAAGGCATCTGCGTTGGTCGCCGACATGCAGAAGATACGTGACCTAAACCCGGACAAGTTTTGTACTGGCATCGACGGCAGGCTGGGCATGGTCATCCGTTATGTCAAGGCCTCCTCCGCTTACCTCGGCAAGCCTGAGGACTGCGTCGACCTGGACGTCATCTACTACCGGAGCCACGCCTATGGCATCTCGCGTCTATACGCCGACGTGGTGGATGAGATCGAGCAGATGGCGTTGAACAAGTACGGCGGCGTGCCCCACTGGGGCAAGAACCGCGACTTCGCATTCGACGGTGCCATCGCAAAGTACCCAAATGCCAATAAGTTTCTGTTGGTGAAGGATAGGTACGACCCGGATGGGCTCTTCTCCAGCGAGTGGAGTGACCAGGTGCTCGACATCAATGGGAGCCCGAACATCATCAAGAAGGGATGCGCCATCGAAGGACTCTGTGTCTGCTCCCACGACTCGCATTGCGCGCCGGAGCAGGGCTATTTCTGCCGGCCAGGGAAGGTGTACCGGGAAGCTAGAGTTTGCTCATTCATCAAGGAGTAGGGATGCAAGACAGCAGGAAATAATGATTGGTTTTTTTTAGTATATGAGGATATGTGAAAATAAATATTACGTTGTCGATCGTGGGCCTGTACTGAACAATGTTTTTTTCTGAGCCAATAATGCTATCTCTATCTCTATCTCTATCTCTTCTCTATCTCTACTAGTCTATCTATCTAACTATCTATTTATCTATGTATCTTTTATATCTATTTATCTATCTACTAATTTATACACAGGTAGGTTCGTCCGTCTCAGTCTTTTCGTTCCGATTTTTTATTGGACGGATTTGCCCCTGGCAGTTGTAGGTATTTACTTGACGTGCCACCGCCAAGTTATCTGGTGAGTCAACGAATCCCTGGACTTCTCCTTCCCGAGACGAACGCATCGCGCCGTGCGACCCTTCTCCCTCCGCGCGCCGCGCCCTCCACCACTGCCGCCATCGCATCCTCGCCGCTGAGAGCGCCCCTCCTCCCTCCAGTACTACCTCTGGCCGCCCTCCGGTCCCCTCCAACGTGCTCAACCTCGCGGGCCGTCTCCTCTACCACCACGGCGTCGCGCGCCGTCACCGGCAGCCTCCTCCTTTAACCTCAATCTCACCCCAGTCCTACGCGATTCGAAGCACCATGGCTAGAGCCGAGGTCCTTGCCCACCGATTTGAACCTCCGCGGCCATGCTCTGCTTGGCTAGGAAGGAGGCGTTCCGGTCCAACGGCTGCGTCGTGCGTGGATCTCTCGACGAGACAAGCTGTGTGGACTTCCTCGCCAGATGAATCCGCCGTGACCTTCAGGCGCTTCTGGCCGGGCGGACGATGCCCGTGGGACGGGAGATGCACGATGCAGCCAAATTTCCTCGACGCCGCTTGGTATCCATGTACGTGGGCAGCAGCTTGGCAAAGGAAAACAATGGTTCTACACGAGCACCGGACATTCATGGAGGCTGCGATGTGTCCACTGCGTAGCTGATGGTTGTACGCAAGCATCGGACCTGGAAAATACCTTAATTTTTAATAAAACTTGACGGTGGCATCCTAAGAAAAAGATGAACTGAATCAGCTTGTGCTTTACTCAAGGATCAGGATATCACATCTCACAAGAAAAATCAGGAAATCATCTCAACCTCACCACGCTGCCCTTATCAATTATATCAGAAAACAAATCGGTACTATATACAACGTTTCCTGAAATTAGGTATTTTTAGTTGATAGGATTATCTTTTTTTTTGCAGGGAGGTAGAATTGTCTCCGATTACTCACTATCTCGAAGGTTAATTTTTTCATCGTAAAAATATTTTTTTAACTAAAGCATGGTTGCTTCATAGCCATAAGGACCAAATAAAAACAGTACTACCTGACAATTTTCAATCTGATTGAATTTATCACATGAGATTTTACAACACCTGAGCTACTTTCTATACCTAAATTTCATTACACTCGGCTATTGATATCAAAATAATAGGTAACCATTAAAATTAGATTGTAAAATTAGCAAAAGAAATTAATGATATTTGATTACTGTTCTATCATTTGTGAAAAAAATTCATTGGCCTGGTACCAATTTGGAAACTAGATAAAAAACAATCGAGTAAAAAAGGTTGAAATTTGTAGAGTGCAGTTTCGTGAGACCATTGGAGTCCACCAGAAAAATATTGCTTTCTACACGTATGATGTCGAATTATAAAAGTTAATTTTTTTAGATGTTTTATGTTTATATGTGAACATGTCTAAAGATAAAAATGCCAAGAGACCGTAGCAACGCACGGGTATTTAGCTAGCTATTATCTACTAATTTACACAGAGGTAGGTTCATCCGCCACCTGATTTTTCGTTTCAATTTTTTGTGGACCATTTTGCCCCTGCGCGTTCAGGGTATTTACAATGCCTGCCACCGCCGAGTGACACGAAGGAGCACCCCCAGGCCTTATCCCCTCCCCTTGTCATCCAGCGCCACTTCTCCGGAGAAAAAAAAACAGCACCACCCGCTGCGTCCCCAGTTTCCCTTCCTCCGCCGGCCACCCGCTGCGCCCCCCGTTCCCCTTCCTCCGCCGGCCTCCCCTACTCCCCGAACCGCTCCGCTGCGCCACACCGTTCGCCTTCCTCCTCCAGCCACCCGGTGGTTGATCCAGCTCGGCCGGGTAAATGAAGAAGAAGATATATACAGTCTAAAGAAAAATCAAGAGCTAGGATTTTCTGGTCCCTGATGGAAATCGATGCATGTCCAGATCTACTAGAGACGGAAGATGAAGAATTCTTGGAATGAAGAATAAGGGTCGACAACTGGTAGTTGGGTACCCGTACCCCCGTGGTGGTCTGTTTTGTAGCATTCCAACGACGACCGGAATCCATAGTCTAGCAGTTATTTATCGTCAGGTTTGTGAGTGTTTCTTGATCAGCTATTTATTGTCAGGTTTGTAAGTGTGTCTTGATTGAACAACGCTTCTTGGTACATTGATGGAGAGTAGATGTTTACGAATTTTGGAATTGCCCGGTTGCTATGTCAGGCTTCATGTTCTTGAAAATATTTCAAGTGGTGCAAATTGTCGATCTGCACTAGCTGGCCAAAATGGATCACAAAGACGTGTAACTGAGGATATAGGACTGGATCACGGACACACAAGTGAAGCATCTCACATATAGCCCTCGAGTATTGTTATTACATCGTGACGATACACACAAAGCCACAAATCACCCCTGCAAAAACATACCTTAAGAATTTTCAAGGGAAAAGTCCATATTCAACCCTGAACTCGTAGAGGTTGGTCGATTTAAACCCCGAAATCGAAATCCCTGTCATTCGAACCTTAAACTTGCGAATCCCGGTTTAAATTAAACCTTAAAACTGTTTGGTAGACCAGAAAGGAACCATCCCGTCCGGGATTACATGCTATTCTGATTGATAGTGGGGCCCATATGTCATATTCAGCTACTTCCACAAATTTAATTCTCTTATTCACGTACACATTAGGTTTTGAATGTATTTGTAAGAATTTAGTCCACGTCTTCTCCTGAGACGCAACGGCTCAACCTCCACGAGACCGTGCCTCCATCAAGCTCCGTTGCCCTCCCGCGGCAAGATCCCGCCGCCGGTTTGTGCCCTCTCCATGCGCGCAGCGCCGACCGGTTGTCGAGCACGTCCACCTCTGTGTCACTGGTGGAAAAAGGGCCTCCAGTCCCGGGCCGCAACTGGCTCTAGTTCGGGTTTTGGACCTGGGACTGTGAAAACGGGACTAGAGGCCTCCCCTCTAGTCCCGGCTCACTACGGCCCGCGACTGATAACATCCGCGTTGGCTGTTTCAGCGCCGCGGGGGGCGGAAGCCCTCTAGTCCCGGACCGTACCACCACCCCGGACTATAAGGTTTCCTGCCGCGGCAGAAATTGTGTATCTCCTTTTTTTTGCCATTTCGTTCCTTTTTCGTTTTGTGTTTCACTATAATTTCAAACATATATTTAATTACACATATTCTACGCTAGTACATACACAGTACACGTTGATGCATCTATATAATTAATCGATCCTTTGCAAGCATACATTGATGATATATATATCAAAAGGAAGAAATGTTTTAAAATTAGATGGTCATTGTTGAATATATATATCATATCAGCTACATGGAGATCACTAAGGCAAATCGAGTTCCACGTCATCCGCATAATGCTCTCCATGTACATTAAGGATTTTCTTCATCATAAATCCCGCCAGCTCCTCTTGAATTGCTCTTATGCGCTAGTCCGGCTCTAGTTTATCCCGCAAACCAAAATATAATGTGAGTCAACTTTCCGCTCACTGGTCAACTCGCGGATGTACTCGCAGACGTAGTATCCACATAAATGAGTTCCCGGTGGCTGCTGTAAACTCTTCACCAGTTTATAAGTTAGCTCCTCTTTAAATGGACCTGGTATTTTCTGTCTGAACCGTGTCCAACACCTGCTCGGCAAAGAAAATGAACAAAGGAGTTATTAGTTACTTGATATCAGGAAATGAATGAAATACGCCGATATAATGCGATAATGATTGAAATTACTTATGGAGCATTGCTTTCATGTCGCTACATTGCTCTTGGTCCCAACTTAATGAGCCGTGGACTTCAACTAGAGACTTGTCAACTTGAATGTTTAGCAAGATCCAGTGAAATCTGCGAACGTTTACATAAGCATACATGCATAGCTTATCGACTAAGCAAAAATAAAATGTGTACAAGATATAAACACTCACTTGAAATTGTAAGGAAATAGTATTTCCTTAACAAAATTATTCTCGGTTAAGAACCTGCACAGGTCTTCCTCCACGTCCTTGAGGTGATTCTTTAACGTATATTCATTAACGATATATCGGTCAATGAACCCAACATCATATCTTCTAGCTCTTTTGCATTCAAGCATCTTCATTCTGCAGAATATAATATCATACAAAAGGATATATAGTTAGGATAATATATTAAATACAATGAACGAGCTGACCTACAAACTTAATTATAGAAATAAATCACTTGCAGACAGTAGCAACCAATGATAGATTTGTCGAGGGCGCACTGGTTGTATAACTGAAACAGTTCGGTCATTTGAACATGTATCGAGTATGGTTTGAAGTGATGCTCCTTTCTAACGTCTACCGGAAACCAATCTTTCTGATGCTTTTTTTTCTGCTTGCGAAATGTACCATTCGTGCAGATTTTGCATATGTGTGGATAGACGCGTGAGCTCCTTATTACTGACTAGAGGCTCCCCTTGGACATACTTCCGTACTATCTGACCCACTGGCGTATCTTCATAGCCTAAATATTGACCAAGAGACATTTTTGCTTCGGTAGCAAGTGCTTTTGCCTGCGATACAGTGATTCCCATTAGTGCAGCATTATTACGGGCTCTGGGGTCCATTATTTGCATGCTATATCCATTTCAAAGCTAAAGTCCTTGTCGAGGTCTGAAATGACTTTGAGCGGGGCGACCGATTGATTCTTCTGTGCTCCGAGCTGGGCAACTTGCTTCCCGCTTTTTGCACTTGTGATTTTTTTCTTCTGTGCTTGCTTAATAATCTCCCGGTCATTGTCTGATTCCAGATTCATCGATATCTAGGATGGTTGCTCAAGAAAGGACTTAGCCCACTTTTTGGTTTTTTCATCATATACCGGCTTTGGCTCAGGCTTTTTGGGTGAAAAATGCGCCTTAACTTGGGCAGCCACATCCGCGTTAGTTTCATCATCGGTCTTGTCATAAGGTCTCTTTGGAAGAGCCGGCGGGATGTTGACTATCTTCGCCGCTTGACCTTTCTTCGATGTGGGGCGCGGGGGAGCGTCGAATTTCCGTTTCTTCAACGAGGTAGTAGTATTGCACGGAGGCGGAGGCGGAGATCGAGTATTGCACGGAGGCGGAGATCGAGTTGATGTACTCCTGTTGCGGCGATCGTCAGCGGGGTGGGGTGGACTTGGAGGTTGACGATAATCGGGTTGGGGTGGACTTGGAGGTTGACGATATTCGATGCGGGGTGGAGTTGGATTCCTCGGAGTCGGTGGCCTTGGCGCCGAGCCTGGAAACTTGATGTACTTCTTCTTCCATAGAATGATGTTACGCTTGACATCTCCTAGTTTCGTAAGGCCTTCAGGCGTAGAAATTTCAATCTCTAGGTCCGCAAAATCCTCCACTATGTCATCCACCGTGACACGAGCATAGCCTAGTGGAATCGGAAGTGAATGGTGGAGTGCTCCAGGTAGACAAGGTAAAGCAGTGTCGATCGCCACCTTGAAGGACATGTTGTTCATTGGCTGATGTAGCTCACATTGTGCCATCTCTCTGACATCATCCACGGGGTAGTGAGGAGCCCGTGCATCATCCAGCAGTGCTTGATCATCAGCCCGGACCACCGTGGAAGCCACGCTGCTTCTCCACTGGCTAAGATCCAATGCAGGATCATCGGCCTGCGGGTGAGTTGACGACGGCGGCCTTTGTCTAATTTCTTGCATGAGGTTCTTCAGATCAGCTAGGTCCTGCTCTACCCTGGAGATCCGGTCTGCCTCTCGATCCTTCTTTCTCTGACGGCTTTTGTAACTGGCATCGTACTGAGGAAATCCTTTCTTCCACGAGACACCGGCGCCTTTGCCTCGTGTTCGTCCTCCCTTTTCAGGATTCCCTAGGGCGCGTGTTAGCTCGTCGTTCTCTCTCTCGGGACGGAACGATCCCAATTGACCATCGTTCATTTCTTGAACAAGGTCTTGGGAGGGTTTTAGAATTTTTTCATGAAATAATGTATTCCCTGTTTCTGGGTCCAACGATCCCCCGTGCCCGTACCACCAATGCTTTGACCTCTCGGGCCATCCATCTGTACCAGGAGTGACTCCTCTAGCCCTCATTTTTTTCTCCATAGTTTCCCACTTAGGGACGGCACTCTTGTAGCCACATGTCCCCATTTTATGATGGTATTTCTTTTGGGCAGCATTTAACGCGTTCTTTGCCGACTTTGCCTTTGCTTTATCAGATTTCTTGTACTGTACAAAATCGGGCCACTATTCTCTCAACTTCTCGTTTACTCCTTTGAAGTCTGGAGTTTTATTTTTCGCGACATATTTCGCGTATAAACTTTTCTTGTGATTCCGGTACAGTTCAGCCATCTTGCTCAGAGCCCACTCCTTGACTTTCGCTCTATTTTCAAGCCCACCTGGCCTTGGGGTAATACCATATACCTCAAATTCTTCATACTCTGGAGGTAGTATGAAATGCGCTATGAGCTTCTGCCAAAGGTCATCTTTGGAATCATCGGTGACATAGATGTTGGATTCTTCACCGGGTTTCTTTGACTGATTCCATTCTTGGATGGTGATCGGCAGGTTGTCCCTAACAAGCACCCCGCATTGATTTATAAACATCCTCCGGTGCTTCTCTAGAGCAATTGGTTCACCATCATCATCTATTTCTTTGATGGTGAACCTCTGATTACCATCCAACTTTTTGTTCGGCCCTCGTTTCGTTCGAGCTGTCGATTGCTTCGATCTGGTGGGATAAAAGAAGAAGAGAGAGTGATTAATATATATCTAGATCAGTTAATGAATAGAGGTAACACGAGGCTTTATATATATATATATATGTACCTCCCCGGATCCTGTCGAGGGACCATCATTATTGTTGTTATTTGTTTGCCCTTCGTCCATCCGGTCTTCCCCTTGGTACATTAGGTTTTCCTCTAGTCCATCACTGGATGGATTCAGATATGAGGATATCTCTTCCTCGAGCAAAATATCTTCATCGGTAGTAATATTAAGAGGAATTTCACCTCTTATCATGCCCTGAAGAAAACCTTCACCAATGCGACCAGGATCTTCGGATGGATCCATGACTTAATTATTTATAACAAAAAGAGAGTTAAATAGGTTAGAGAAAACAATAACCCTAATAACTAAAACAAAAAAATAACCCTAATAACACAAATTAATAACCCTAATATTATTTGCGGTAAAACAATAATCTTAATAACTAAAACAAAAAAATAACCCTATTTAATAACCCTAATATTATTTGTGGTAAAAAAATAATCTTAATAATTAAAACAAAAAAACAATAACCCTAATATTACTTATGGTAAAACAGTAATCCTTATAACTAAAAAACCCTAATATTATTTGTGGCAAAACAATAATCCTAATAACTAAAACAAAAAAACCCTAATATAAAAAAACTATAACAAAAAACCCTAATAATCCTAATTATAATAATCCTAACTATAAAAAAAACTATAGAAAAAAACTATAACAAAAAACTATAAAAAACCACCCGCGGCCTCTCGATCGAGCTCACCGACGAGACGGCGAGGTGGCACGGCACGGCACGGCGAGGCGGCGAGGTGCGGCACGGCACGGTGAGGCACGCGCACGGCAAGGCGGCGGCGCGCGGCGAGGCGGAAAAATGCGTCGGCGGAGCGGCAGCACGTCACGGCACGACGGAGCGGCGGCGGCGACGGAGCGGAGCGGCCGGCTGGCAGACAACACCTCCCATTCGTCTGTGCTTCGTCTGCGCCTGTGGAGCTTCGTCTTCGTCTTCGTCGAGGAATGCCAAGTGCTGGTGGGCTGCACTTCCCCCTGGAGGGGAATATATAGGGTCACCCCTTTAGTCCTTGGTCAAGCCACCGCCCGGGGCTAGAGGGTCTCTAGTCCCGGGCCATGGCTTAACCCGCGACTAAAGATCCAACATTTAGTTCCGGGTTAAGTCACGACCCGGGACTAGTGTGTGTTTTTTGACCGCTTCATTTTCGCGCGCGCAGGCACCCTCTAGTCCCGTGTCGAGCCACGACCCGTGACAAGTTTGTTATTTGTAAATTTTCTTTTTTTTAATTCAAATCAAATATAAAACTTTGGAAAATCATATCTTTTATTGTAAAAATCCAAATAAAACAAATAATATGTCTATTATTATTAGAAAAATAGAAAGAATCTTAATATAATATCCATAGATCTGTTTGAATCATTTATAAATTATTTCATTTGTAAATTTTCTTTTTTTAATTCAAATCAAATATAAAACTTTGGAAAATCATATCTTTTATTGTAAAAATCCAAATAAAACAAATAATATGTCTATTATTATCAAAAAATTATAAGGAATCTTAATATAATATCCATACATCTGTTTGCATCATTTATAAATTATTTAATTTGTAAATTTTCTTTTTTAATTCAAATCAAATATAAAACTTTAGAAAATCATATCTTTTATTGTAAAAATCCAAATAAAACAAATAGTATGTCTATTATTATCAGAAAAATATAAATAATCTTAATATAATATCCATACATCTGTTTGCATCATTTATAAATTATTTCATTTGTAAATTTTCTTTTTTTAATTCAAATCAAATATAAAACTTTGGAAAATCATATCTTTTATTGTAAAAATCCAAATAAAACAAATAATATGTCTATTATTATTAGAAAAATACAAGGAATCTTAATATAATATCCATACATCTGTTTGCATCATTTATAAATTATCTAATTTGTAAATTTTCTTTTTTTAATTCAAATCAAATATAAAACTTTGGAAAATCATATCTTTTATTGTAAAAGTCCAAATAAAACAAATAAATGTCTATTATTATCAAAAAAATATAAAGAATCTTAATATAATATCCATACATCTGTTTGCATCATTTATAAATTATTTCATTTGTAAATTTTCTTTTTTTAATTCAAATGAAATATAAAACTTTGGAAAATCATATCTTTTATTGTAAAAATCCAAATAAAACAAATAATATGTCTATTATTATCAGAAAAATATAAAGAATCTTAATATAATATCCATTTTGTCCCGATTGTAGTCACCACCGCTACCCGCCAAGTTTTCCTGCCCTTTCCTTTTTACGAGAGCTTTTAGTCCCGGTTGTAGTCACTAACCGGGACTAAAGATATTTCCCGCCATTCCCCAATGCTTCCCGCCAAGTTTTCCCGCCCTTTACCTATATATCTAGGGCGATCGCGCCATAGCTATCCACACATCCACACCTTCCTCTCTTAGAACAATGGACAACGCCTACTGGGCCATTCTGACCCTCGAGGAGACTGAGACGCTGTGCGCCTCCAGCTACCCTTGTCCGTCAGGCTACCTGCCGCCCGCCGGCTGGATGCTGAGCGCTGGAGGGGTTCCTGTCCCTCAAGGTTCCGCACGCTAGGCGGCCATCACGAACCACTGCTACCACGAGCTCACGCCGGAGCAGCGGATGGATCCCCAGTGGGATCTCGACAACTACAACACCTGGAATGCCTTCTTCGCTAATAGGCGGGAAAGGGAGCTCGCCAGGTACGAGGGTCATGGCCCGCCCTCGGTGAACCACAACGAAGTCGGCCGTAGTCTATGGTGGGCGAACCGTACTATCATCAGAGTGATGCGCTATATCGTCGGGGGAGACCATCCTCGCCTGTGGTGCCCACAAGTCCACCCGCCACAGAGCCATAAGAAGGCCCCTCCCCCGCCCAGCGGTAGCGGCATCGTCTTCCAGGAGACCCCTCCCCTGCCCGACGTGAATCCGAGGCCGGAGTAGCCCCTGGTATATGCCATGGCTGGGCTGAGGATCCCCGGAATGGCAAGTGACGATGATGATGACGATGACGAAGAAGACCCTGAAGTTGCGTACTATAGGACTAGGCATGATTATGACTAAAGGGGACGGCTTTAGTCCTGAGTGTTAGCTAGTCCCAGTTTTTAATATTAATAAATTTATTGAGTGTTACCTAAATATGAAGATGTTGTTGTATTTAGAGGAAAAGGCCTATAACTAGAGCAACGTATAAATAGAGGAAAGGGCGGGCAGGCTGGATCGAGCAGCCTATAAATAGAGGGAAATGCCTATAAAGAGAGGGTTCATCTTTAGTCGCGGTTGGTTTCTCGGTTGGAGAAACCAACCGCGACTGAAGGGATTGCGGCAGACTGGGCCAGGCAGCACTAATAATAGGGGTGAGTGTCGACATTATGTCATGCGGCTTGTACCTTGTCCCGGATGGTGTCTAAAGGAAATATGCCCTAGAGGCAATCATAGAGATGATTATATTTCATATGTATCCATGAGTTATTGTAATGTTCTTTGAATATCCAGATCAGGCAACTTGTATTAATTGGCAATTATGTGAATTGTTTGTGAAACACTTTACTTGTATAGTTATTCAATAGTTGTCCCTAGTCGGAGTTCATGTGAGGACACACATAAATATTAGACTAGCATATCGATTGGTTGATGACTATGTTTCGCAAGTCATAGACATGGAGATGTCAAACCAATGATGTGGACACATGTTATGAACATGGGGTTGGACTGACCCAACTTGAGACTGGAAATTAGACTTGCAGCTCTCTCTACACATCGTGTACGTTTTGTCCTTAGACCTGAGATTGTCACATGTACTTGAGATGTGGATCAATCTACTTTAGGGCTATATCAACCACTACTTCGTAAATGGGTAGTCATAAAGGTAGTTTTCGGGTTTGTCCTGAAGCATGCTGCAAGGCATGGTCAATCAAGATGGGCTTTGCCCCTCTCTACTTGAGAGAGATATCTCTGGGCCCCTCAAGTGATCGGATCCAGAAATGCATGGCCGTGCTACATAAGGTTAAGAGTTAACCTAGTAAAGGGATTCCGAATTACAGTATTGATAAAGGGAGGTCAGCTTGGAGCTAGACCAAATATCGTGAGGCAAAGGGAAATACATGTACTAAACCTTGTGATGGTTCGTTCAATATGATCTTTGTATGTGTTTAGGAGTTGGCACGTCTTGCTAGAGGCCGATACCAACTATTGACAGAATAAGTGTATTCGTGTCATGTCTATATGTATATGAACCTATAGGGTCACACACTTAAGGGGCTGGAAGCCTAATGAGGATTAGATCCGAATTAGACCAGGCTTAGGCTACTAATGGGCTGCTAATATAGAAGCCCACTAGGGATGCCTATATAAGATAGGGTGGAGAAAGCTGACCAGGGTTAGACGATTCACCCAGCCTCCACACCTCACGTCTGTGTTGCATGCGCAAACCTAGCAGTCCGGCGTCTGACGCTACCACCCCGCACGTGTGGATACCTCGGAGGTGCAACATTTGTGGCACTTGGACGAGCCATGCAAGGGGAGCTTCTCGTGGGACGAGGACAAGGAGGAGATGTGGAACGTCTGCACTGCCTCGACTCTCTTCATCAATTCCGCAACTGCGCGTCTAGTGGTAATCCCGTGATCTATAACAACAATATTCCTGGTTTACGCGGTAGAAAATTTTGATTTGCGCTAGTGTAGCCTACCCGTATCCCCGCAAGGGGAGACCCCCTAGACCCCCCTTAATCTTAGCCCATTTTGTATCTCGTTAAGGTAACTAGATGTTGCGATGTCACATGATCCGGTAGAATGCGATTCTATGCATAACTTGTTTTTGCAGGATGTATGTGATCAGTATGGCCCATATATGTATGTGATTGAAACATCCCAAAAATCATGATTTATAAAGTTTGCATATCATTCATGCATTCATAAGAATTTGGAACATTTTTCAAATAAGATTTCAAAACAGAAGTAAAATTGTTGCCTAAATTTTATGTAGGAAAGGCAATGGATTTATTTATACTCTCCAAAATGTGAATACTTTGTTTCAACCAGAAAAAGTTTGATTATAGGGTTGAATGTTGGTTCCAAAGCTTGTTCAAAATTTCAAAACAAAAATCTAAATTCAAAACCATTCATATGCCTATATATAAATAAATAATTAAGGCATGGTTTATTTTAATTTCAATGGGCCAATGTATCTTTGAGTGAACAACAATGTTTTATACTCAAATATGTGCATGGTTCACTTTACAAAACCCAGAGAAAGTTTGAATTCAAAATCATTAGAAAACATTTGAAAATGAGTTCAGAAAATCAAAACAGAAATAGAAAAGGAGTAAAGAAAAGAAAAAGGGCTAGCGTTGCCAATCTGGCCTAGCACTGGATCCTTCCCAACAACCAGCCCACCCGGGGTTCCCCTCTCCCTCTGTTTCTCACCCACGCGAGAACCCTCCCTCTCGCTGATGCCTCAGACCCACCTCCACATCACCTCTTTGTCCCCAAATCACGCCCGCGACCAGCTCCGCCGCGGACGTTTCTTCCCGACGATCTCGCGCTTGATTATGCGTTACTGTGGGCATAATTCCTCCCTCTCGCTCGGCTACTTAAACCCCTCCCCACTCTTCTCCTTTCCCCTCACACACCAACCACAGAGCGCCTCTAGGCTATCCACAATCGAGCTCGCGCCGCCGCGGTACCGAGCATCTCCGGCGGAAAATTCCGGTGAGAACTCCCCGCCCCTTGCCTCCTAGTTTTTCCAGCATGATCATTGCCTTGTGCATCTTTTAACACCACTGGTGTGTGCTAGGACAACCCAGAACGTTGCCAACTTCAAACGACTGCGCGTGCCCGACGAAGCACTCAACTCCGACGAGCTGGCACGGTAAACCTAGCCTCCCCCTCCCTCTCTGGTTCATGCTCGCACACTCGCCATGCTCGTACGCGTCTAACGCCATATCTGGCTTGCCATTTCGTGCCTTGTAGCGTCGACAACATCCACTCCCGAGCGAACCCGACGCCGACACTAACTCCGACGAGCAATCGACACCGTATCCGTGCGCCCTGACCCCATCCACCTGCACGTTGAGCACCGCCGTGTTCCCGCGACCTCAGTATGCACCAACACCATCGCCCTTGCCCTCTGGTCTCACCGGAACATCACCGGCAGACACGTCGCCGCCGCTCTGGCCATTTGCGCCGCCAGTTCTTGGCTGAAGCGATTAGATCCGCTGGATCTAGATCCAGAGGTCTAGATTAGATACCAGCCCGAAAGGGTACGTGCAGATTTGAGCCGCTAGATCTCATTTAGATCTGACGGTGCGCGTGCGTGATCCACGCGAAGCGGTACCATCCAATCAGGAAGCGCCGCGTGTCTAAGTTTTAGATTTAAAATCTGGATTTTCATCTATTAGATATTCAAACTTGTAAATTTAATAACTTTTGTTCTGTTTATCCAAAAAATACAAATAATATACCATTGGAATCACAAAAATAAATCCTACACATCTAAGGGATTAGTTTTGTATTTTGTCTGTTAAAATATAATTTTATGCAGAGACATTTGTAGGCTTATTTTGTGTATAAAAATTTATTGGAAAATGTTTTAAAGGCCAAATGAAGATTATTTGATGAGTAAATGTTTAGTTTATTGATCAGTACTGTTTTTCTTGTCTTGGTTAGTTTATAAAAATCATCACATGGCATTTGCGTGCATTCATGTATTTTTGTTTGATTATTTGAAATGTGAATTTGGTGCTATCATTTTATGTGTAGATTTTGGTGCTAGTGGTGATTGTGACTGTGAGGATTGTTGTTACTCCCCCATCTACCAAGGCAAGTGGTTCTTCATATTTTTATCCCATTATTTTGACTATGCATTAGTGATATTTTGTATAGGGCTTGCATGATAATTTTTGCTAAGTATCTATATGCTATGCTTGGGAAATCCTAGTAGTTGTAGAATTGTTAGAATTTTCTCTAAGTTAAGATACTTGCTATTGCCATGCTTAGCCTAGCTAGTAGCAACCAAGGGTGGATTATTTATAAGCTATGGAAAAATATTGCTACGTCTTTGACTTGTGTTTTGCTTAATAAAACAACTAAATGAATGAAACACCTGGGTGGAATGGTAATTGCATGGATGGATTTTTCTGAGTGGTTACCAGGGCCCATTGTTCAATGGACTACCCTATGTATCTCACTTGTGGAATGCCACCCAGGAACAAAGGGATTTGAGATGCCATATGTTAAGAAGCTTCTAGTGCATCCACATGGCATTATGGGCTCTGCCTGGATCATATAGGTTGCAATAACTTAGCCAAATGGACAGTTGGTGGTAGAGGGTTATAGGTTTGGAGCGCGTCCATTCTGGTCTAAGGGAAGGCTTCTGAAAGGTCATGTCTTGATGAATATCAAGTCTTGTGGGTAAAGTGCACCACCTCTGCAGAAGGAAGAATCTAAGTACTTAGCCATGTCCCCGGAAATGGATAATTTGAGCATCAAGACATGGAAGCTATCAAGAATCTCCTCATCCTAATTTCTAAGTTTAAAACTTGTGGTTGAACAAAGGGTAAAGGTCCACCAATGTCTATTGGAGGTTCCTTGGGAGTTTTTTCCAAACAAAAACTTAGTGTTTTCAACTTATAGGTAAAACCTATTTTGAGCAAAGCAAGCCTAAGCTACACTTAGCCAAATTCATGTAGAAGCTAGATACTATTATTCTACTAAGGTATCACTTGTCAATACTATTCCAATGTATTGACCCACTATGGCTGTAACTTGTGATGTTGTAGGTTACTCTGATGAGGATTAGGGTTATGAGTCTACACTCAACATGCTTGCCTATGGCACATGAAGATGAAGACTTTTACTTATATTGTTAAGTTAAACTCCTGTACTAGACTATGGCTATGGAGTTGTAAAATACTATGTTATCTCTAGAATGACAATGTAATAATGACCTTTGTTTCTGTGTACTTCATCTTAAACTGTGGATGCTAGCAATTGATCTAGGGACTAGCATTGCAATCACAGGGACCTTTACCTTTATAAAGGTGGGGTCTTACAGATGGTATCAGAGCACTGTGTTGCCTGTAGGATTATGACCCTAGGATTGGATTAGACTAAGAAACCACGAAGGAAAAAATTTCAACACTTTGAAAAATTTCCACACTTGTCTTTTTCTTCTCGTACACTTTTCTAATCTTCTTTCTCATCTCTATTTGTAGATGAACTCCATCAACGAAGCCGTGAGGAAGGTACCACTCATGACCATGACCTTAGAGTGTGAGACTGAATTTCCCAAGGCACTCAAGAACCTTATGGTTACTACGGGGATACATGGTGCAGCTGTGTACAAGGGATTCCCTGTGATGGATGAAGGAGAAGAGTATTGGTAGGTGCAACTTCACTTGTACAAAAACAAGGAAGACAACCACAAGGTTTCAGGATTTTGCATGGTCACCAACTCGGAAGTGCACACAACATTCTTTGACTCTGCAAGAAATGCAGCTTGGAATGCCATCAAGGAGCTTGGTGTTAGACTCAAGTGCAGAATGCTCAACACCCAAAATGACCTTAGAGAAGAAAAGAAGCATACCCAAGAATTAGAGACTACCAACCAACAACTAAGGGGATACATCATAGACTTAATATGGGAGTCTTGTGATCAAGATATACAGATGGCCACTAAGGATGCCCTGATAGCTATTTTGTCTAGTGAGTGAGAGTTGTAACGTACTTCGTTAGTTGGACCACCACATTTATCGTTTTACTTCCAAAATTTTGTCTATGTTATGTTGAACCTTTGATGTTTGTAATGGATTTGTGTATGCCATGACTTGTGTGTTTGTTACAAAAAGATGTGCTTGTGATGTTTTTATCTTGTGATTTTATATACTTGTGTTGATCCTAACTTTCTCTATCTTATAAAAATAGATGCCTAATGTTGTTATCAGCACGGCCGAGGAGTTCAAGGGAATTAATTTTCGTACTCGTCTCATTGAGCTCACTAGTGTGCTCAACCTTCCACTTCCTAGCATCATGACACTCCAGCTCACCAAGTTTGAGAGGAAGGACCTATGGGGCTTTAGAGTCACACAGCCGGGACGCCAGACATAGCCACCCATGGAGGCTATCACTTTCAAGCTGATGCATGACGACAAAGAGAGAGGCTTAGATGTAGTCATGTAGGAGTTACTTGGGCGCCTGGTAGGGAGACACTCCATCGAGCTTAGAGGTCTTTACTTTCACCCCTTCAGGAGACGCAACGAGGAAGGTGAGACTATAGAGTACGATGATGCTACTAGAGAGACGATGGAGCCGATTTTTCTGTACCTTCAGGACCTAGAGGGTCTTATTAGACACCTAGATACTGATAGGACCAACGTCATGCTTAGCAATGACGAGCTCCAGGTTCAGCTTCGAGAGAAGGACAAGCTCTTCGCGAAGCAAGATGAGATTGTCAAGGAAATGGAGGCCAAGTTTAAAAGCCAGGACAAGAAGTTCAAGAGCTAGGAGAAAAGAGTCCAAGACAGGAACAAGAAGATCCGGGAGATGAAGGAAGAGTTAGAGGCCAAGGACTTCGAGCTTGAGCACCAGCAGGGAGTGATCGAGAGGCTTCACTCACAGAAGAGGGCTCTTGGGGCCAAGATTGAGGCCTTGACTGCTAGTGTTGATGAGTACAAGACCGCCATGGAGAATGCAGGTCTTACCCTCGTTGATGTGGAGGAGTAGTGTAGACTACTCGATTATCCTTCATCTACTGTACTTTGATTATTGAGTCGCAATGACCATCAAACATATGGGTGGCTTGCTATGGTGTGTTTGCTTTTTCCAAAACTTTTTGTTTATGTCGCTCAAACTCTATGTTATTTTGATGCTTGGTTATTGGGATTGTTTATGTGATGTATTGTGCATGTTAAGCATCTATGGGTATCTCATTCTTATCCTTATTAAAACCACAGATGCCTCCTCGACGTGCCAACCCCAACCAAAACAACAACAACAACAATGTCACTCCCGAGATGCAATAGTTGATGACAGCCCAAGCTCAACTGATGCAGATGATGACAACCTTCATGCAGAATCAGAACCAGAATAACAACAACAATAATAACAACAACAACAACAACAACAACCAGAATAATCCGCCAGGATTTGACATGCTCACCAGATTTCTAAGACTGAGGCCTGAAAAGTTCTCGGGAACCACTGATCCGATGGTGGCCAATAATTGGCTACGTTCAGTGAATAAATACTTGGTGACTATTGGCTGCACCGACGAAGAAAAGGTCAGGTTTGCAGCACATCTGCTTGAAGGGCCAGTAGCAACCTGGTGGGACAACTTTCAGATCACCACTCCCATTGAGGATGTGACTTGGGCTATCTTTGAGGATGGATTCCGTACAACTCACATCTCATCCGGAGTGATGAATTTGAAGAAGGAGTTACACAACCTGAAGCAGTGTCACCACAGTGTGGCTGAGTACATTGAGGAGTTCAACAATCTGACGCGTTATGCACCGGATGAAGTTGGTACAGATGCCAAGAGGAAGGAGAAATTCCTCGAAGGACTGAATGATAAATTGAATATGTAGTTGTTTGTTGCCTATGTACCAACCTACCAATCACTTTGTGACAATGCTACCATCTTGGAGAACAAGATAAAACAGGTTGAGAGCAGGAAAAGGAAGCATAGCTTTGATAAGCACAGTTCGGGATTGTCTCATAAGCGTTCCCATCATGATGATAGTGGGAGTTCTGGATCCCACAAACATGGAAAGTACAACAAACACCACAACCACAACCGCCATCATGACAACAAGCATCACCGTAGTCATGATAATGACAAGTATAAGAACCACAAGAGTGGACACAAGAGCCACCACAGTGGAGGTGGAAGTGGAAGTTAGCCTGCAAAGAGAGATATCAGTCAGGTTGAGTGTTTCAAGTGTAAGAAGATGGGACACTATGCTAATGAGTGCCCCGAAAAGAAAATTGAAGGTGCCACCAAGCCCAACCCTTTCCAGAAGGGACAAGTGAACCACAAACACCACAACCACAACCGTCATCATGACAACAAGCATCATCGTAGTCATGACAATGACAAGTACAAGAACCACAAGGCTGGATATAAGAGCCACCACAATGGTAGTGGAAGTGGTAGTGGAAGTCAGCCTGTCAAGAAGGACATTAGTCAGGTTGAGTGTTTCAAGTGCAAGAAGATGGGGCATTATGCAAATGAATGCCCAGAAAATAAAGTTGAAGGACCCAACAAGCCCAACCCTTTTCAGAAAGGGCAAGTTAACCACATCAATGTGGAGGAAATCTATGAGGAGCCTGATGCTATTTCTGGTAAGTTCAAACTCAATTCTATTCCAGCACTTGTTCTTTTTGATACTGGCGCATCGCATTCATTCATACCAAGAGCATTTGTTGATAGAAATGGATTTCCAACTGAAAATATTGGGTGTCCTATAAAAGTATGTTCTCCTAGTGGAGATATGATAGTAAGTCTTGGATGTCGTGATCTACTAATAGAATTTGGAAAGCATAAGTTTCCAGTTAGTCTGATAATCCTAAATTCCCAAGGATTGGATGTTATTTTGGGAATGGATTGGATGACCAAGTATGAAGGAGTACTAGATTGTGCCAATCGTACTGTCACACTCACAACCCCGGATAAGAAACGGATTAGATTCAAGTCTAACTTTGAATCAAAAGGGAGTAAGCTAAATTCTCTTAAGGGGGTTAGCATAGATAGTGTGCTAATTGTGAGAGAATATCCGGATGTGTTTCCGGAGGAATTGCCAGGGATGCCACCAGATAGAGATGTAGAATTGACTTGCTGCCAGGATCAGGACCAATAGCAAAGAGACCTTACAAGATGTCAGTTGATGTGTTGAAGGAACTCAAGAAACAACTTGGGGAATAGTTACATAAAGGATTTATTCAACCAAGTTCTTCATATTGGGGAGCACCAGTCTTGTTTGTTGAAAAGAAAGATAGAAGTCAAAGGTTATGCATAGATTACCGATCCCTCAATGAGGTGACTATCAAGAACAAATATCCTTTGCCCAGAATCAATGACTTGTTTGATCAGCTAGAAGGAGCCCGTGTGTTCTCAAAGATTGATCTTCGATCAGGCTATTTTCAGTTAAAGATAAGGGAACAAGACATACCTAAGACTGCTTTCACCACTAGGTATGGACTGTATGAGTACACCATGATGCCATTTGGTTTGACAAATTCACCATCCTACTTCATGAATATGATGAACAAGGTGTTCATGGAATTTCTTGACAAATTCGTTGTCGTTTTCATCGATGACATTTTGATATACTCCAATAGCAATGAAGAGCATGAAGAACATTTGCGATTGATACTTGAGAAGCTTAGAGAGCATAAGATGTATGCTAAATTCAGCAAGTGTGAATTTTGGCTGAATGAGGTTGGATTTCTTGGACACATTGTGTCAGGATATGGTGTAGCAGTTGATCCCGCAAAAGTGTCAGCTGTAACTGAGTGGGAATCTCCTAAGTCAGTGAAAGAAGTTCGCAGTTTCCTTGGCTTGGCAGGATACTATAGAAGGTTCATTGAGAATTTCTCAAAGGTAGCTAATCCAATGACGGAGTTACTTAAGAAAGACAAGAAATTTGAGTGGACTGAAGGATGTGAACTCAGTTTCCAAGAGTTGAAGAAGAGACTAGTGACAACACCAGTCTTATGCCTGCCAGATTTGGAGAAGGATTTTCAAGTTTATTGTGATGCATCTCACCAAGGATTAGGTGCAGTTCTGATGCAAGAAGGGAAAGTTGTGGCGTATGCCTCGAGACAACTCAAAACTCATGAAGTGAATTATCCTACTCATGATTTGGAGTTAGCTTCTGTTGTCCATGCACTCAAAACATGGAGACATTATCTTTTGGGAAAGCGATGTGAAGTGTTCACAGATCACAAAAGTTTGAAGTATATCTTCACTCAAAAAGAAATCAACATGAGACAAAGAAGATGGCTAGAACTCATCAAGTACTATGACTTGAGTTTGCAATACCACCCTGTAAAGCAAATGTGGTAGCGGATGCATTAAGCTTTAAGGTTTATGTGAATGGCCTTACTAAGGGAGAATTGCCAGATGATCTGTGTGCTCAATTCAAAGATCTCAGATTGGAGATAGTGCCTGAAGGACATCTCATGTCATTAGACGTTCAACCCACCTTGTTGGACAAAATCAAAGAAGCCCAAAAGATGGATAAGGAAATTGAAGAGATTAAGGAAAAGATTGGTAAGGGAAAATCCAAAGGATTCCATGAAGACGAACATGGTAATTTATGGTATGGAAAACGTATCAGCATTCCGCAGGATCCGGAGCTTCAGAAACTGATTTTACAGGAAGCACACAACTCACCATATTACATTCATCTGGGTAACACCAAAATGTACATGGATGTGAAGGAAAGATTTTGGTGGAATAATCTCAAGAAGGACATCGTCGAACATATTTCTTTGTGTGATGTATGTAGTAGGGTGAAAGCGGAACATCAAAAACCAGCAGGATTGTTGCAACCACTACCTATTACTGATTGGAAGTGGGACAAGATTGGCATGGATTTCATCACTGGACTGCCAAGGACTAGATCAGGATATGATTCTATTTGGGTCATAGTGGATCGTCTAACTAAAGTGGCTCATTTCATACCCGTGAAAAAACCTATACAAGTGCTAAGTTAGCCAAGATCTATATGAATAGGATTGTGTGTTTGCATGGAGTACCTAAGAGTATTGTGTCTGATAGAGGAACTCAATTCACTTCCCATTTTTGGAGGCAACTGCATGAGTCATTGGGAACGAGATTGGAATTCAGCACTGATTTTCATCCCCAGACTGATGGACAGACAGAAAGGACCAACCAGATTTTAGAGGATATGTTGAGGGCATGTTCCCTAGACTATGGAGCTAGTTGGGATGAAAGTCTTCCTTGCGCGGAATTCTCATACAACAACAGCTATCAATCCAGTATTGAGATGGCACCGTTTGAATTTCTATATGGGAGAAAGTGTACTACACCATTACTATGGAATGGTGTTGGAGAAAGAAACTTGTTCGGGCCAGAACTAATCAAGGAAGCTGAAGAGAAAGTCAAGTTAGTAAAGGACAGATTGAAGATAGCACAGTCCCTGTAACACCCCAGTTTTAGTTAATCTTGTATTAGGGTTTGTTTTGTGCATCATGAGCATCATATCTTAAATTGTGCATTAAAAAATTAAATGAAACCCTAAAACCCTAGATTTTCCCTCTCTTTCTATTTGCAAATTCATTCAAATGATTTTGAAATAACAAAACTAATGGATCCCAAATGGAATATAAGGGTTCATAAGTATTTCTTATGTTTTATACAATCCTCTGGTATTTTTGAAAGCTTTCAAAACATATATGAATTTGAAATTGCAAACACAAAGGCAAACAGTAAATAGAAAAAGAGTTCTGATAAAAAAAGAGCCAAGAAGCCAACCAGGTTGCAGCCTAGCAACTCCCTCTCCTCCCTCCCTTTTCCGCGGCCTACCTCGGCCCAAGCGAAGCCCGCAGCCAGCCCATACCCCTTCGTTCCTTTTCCCCCTTTCTTCTTCGTCGACAGAAGGACGTCGGCGAGGAGAGCTGCTGCGTGTCGACGCCGGCACCGTCCCCGCCTCGCCGTGATTCCCGCTGCAAGGAGATGCACGCTACCGACATCGTCGACGCCTATAAAACCCGTTGCCGCCGCCGGACAAGCCTTATCCTCCCCCTTTTCCCGAATTTCTTATCTGGTCCGAACCCTAAACCTCAGGCCACGATGATCTCCGCCGTTTCCGACTGCCCCAGTACAATCCTTGGCCACCGTTGAGTTCGCCATGGTGGACTCGTTCTTCCTTCCAAGCATAGCAAGCCGAAGCATCCTCAGTCAACGGAATCGATGTCTCCTTCCCCGACTCCGGGCGCCATCACCATGGACGATTCCGTCCTCCTCTGCCTCCTATGACCCTTCCACGAGCATCAGGGTGAGCTTCCCGTGCTACAGAGCCCCTCTTCTCCCTTCCTCTCGCTCTGGTTACTCCCCACCGCGACCGTCTGCAAGCTCCGCCGCTCGCCGCCATTGTGTTCCCTACTCCGATGACCACAAGTGGGCGGCGCTGCCACCACTGGGTCCGCCTCGATCTCCTCTTTTTAACAAGACTAATCACAAGCCCGCGCGTGCAGCGAATCCACGGATTCAAGCCCCAATCCGAGAGCTTCTCCATGCTGATGCCATAATGACATCAGCATGATGCAGTAATCCCCTTTACGTTTTTTTAAATGTTTCTGTAATTCTTTTCTAGAAATATAAAATGCACCCGTGGGGCCTAGTCGTCAGTGACTGGGGGTAGCCTTAGCCCCAGTAAGAAAAGCCGCAGACCCTGTGATGACGTCAGCCTGAGGTCATAAATGTTTGAAGATTAAATAAATTCCAGAAAATGGTATAATCTTGTAAATTTAATAACTTTTAATCTGCAATTCAGAAAAATACAAATAATATATCAAAATGTTTAGAAAAAATAGAAATACCTCTTTAATCTATAATCATGCATAATCAACTCTCATGAAAAGTTTATTTAGAATAACAAATGCACCCCTCTCATATGTTTCGGAGTTTCTCCGAATTAGGGTTTTCACCCCTCGTAACCCTGTTTAATTTGTCGAGCATGCCTTAGGGTTACATTCCAATGCAAATTAACTTGTCATATCATCATACTTGCTTGAGTATTGCATTGATGCCATGTGTTGATTGTTTCCCTCTCTTTCCGGTGTTTGGTTCTTCTTCGGTAGAATACGACATCGAGAACGAGACCGAAGCCCGAGGACAACACCATCAAAGATCTAAGACCAAAGATCGACGAACAATACTTGACCAACTGTAACCAAGTCAAGTACAAGGTTCCTAAAGATCTGCTTATCGGTTATCAACTGGCAAAGGCAAGCAAAGCCCCACCATGATACAATCCTACGTTTACGAAAGTATTTCAATTCCTGCCATGATGCATACGATTCTATTGTGGTCTTTGATCGATAGATAGAGTATACTATCTGTTGCATTACTCCCTTTGAGCTTATATTACTTGATCCACTGCTCCTAGCATAACTAGGTTTGGCTTGAGTGCACTGCTAGAGCTTATATTTGTGTCCTGCTTAGCCATGCATAGCTATTGAGTCGGGTTCAACCAGATGATGTATCGGATACAGATAATCTAGTATGACAGGAGAACATGATGAGATGATATCAGAGGTGGTATGAGAATAAACATGCTAAGTCTTGTATGGGAGGCCACGGTGGGTTGTGGTTTTTCTAGTCCCATGCTTGCCACCACTAGGACCCGAGTTCTTGCCTCTTGAACCAAGACGAGCGTACAACCACACGGAGTAAATGGGGACCCCCTGATTGACTAACTTGCCTAGTAGATTCCATGAGTCACATAGTTCAGGCATTCCATTCGACATATGCATAGAAAACCTTTTGAAAGATTTGCCGGGTGCAGGTGCATTCATAACAGGTAGGTAAGCGTGGCCGAGGTTGCTTGGGGTAGATGGCGCCCCTGGTAAACCAACCTCGCCTCACATCTTTAAGTACCGGCTTCGGGATTTGACCCATTACGGAGGAAACATACTTATTGTGTGACTCATGGTCTCGGTGAAAGCAAGGTAAAGGTCGTGTCTAACCACCCTCTGCCGGCCTTCCAAGGAAGAGGGCTAATGATTCTGGCATTAAGAGAAGGTTAGTACGTGTGGGTAAAGTTGTACACCCCTGCAGGGTAATAATCTTTCGGAAAGCCGTGTCCACGGTTATGGACAACTTGGGAACGGACGTGATGATCATAGAGAACTTGAACTTAATCGTAAACTTGGTAGATCAGCGTGTGCTTAAGGATGCTTCCTCATGGGTATGAGGGGGTGATCCTAGTTGGTAGATGATGATGATTTGGTGGATATCAAAATATGATGATCAATATTTCAGACATGTCGCTCTCTTATCCCCTTTTAAAATACTCTGACTAGACGAGCTCCTTCTCTCTCTTGTTTTACAAACAAAAGTGGTTTTATGCAAAACAACTCCACCAGCCATAAGTCTTGCGGAGTACACCTTGTACTCACCCTTGCTTTGTTGATACTTTTGGCAGAGTAAGTGTTCACATGAAGATGAGTTCCGTACTACATCGACATCGACGAGTAGCTTGGGGTTTCCGGCCGGCAGCCTGGAATCTATGGGCTAGGACATCATCGTTATGCTTCAGGCCTCTTAGGCCATTTGTTAAGTTTGATATACTTAATAGCATAATTTGCCTTCCATTGTTTAGTGTTTGTGGTCAGTGACCTCTGCTTGTAATAATTTGGTTCTCTACTCACATATGAGCCTGCTGTAATAAATTTCGTGTCGTAGGGTCACTTCTGTGTTATCGATTCTTCACTGGATATCCTCGAGCTCAAGGTTAAGCTTATGAGGTCTGGGATTTGTTTAGCCCAAATCCCGGGGGTGTCACGGGTCTTGGTATCAGAGCAGTACCGACTGTAGGAAAACCTTGCTATTGGTCGATGTCGAGTCTAGTGTTTGTGAAAACTATTTTAAAGTTGAAAAGTATTTGCGAAAATTCTAGTATGCTTCTTTTACTCCTTATCCAGTTTCGCTCTAAATCTGGGTCATCTCATCTTGTGTTGACTTTGGAAAAGTTTTGATATCTCTTCTTGTTTCTCAAAGCTTAGGTGCCTCTTGGGCATGTCGTTTCTAAGCCAGTTGACCTAGTGTTAAGTTCTCTAGAGTTGTGTGAGTTGTGTATTCCTTGTTTCCCTTGCTCTTGTTCATCTAAGAGATTCCTTTCTATCATGATATCTCTATATTTTGGGACCCACAATATTATATTGTTGGATCTGTAGTGTTCTGTTCTAGGCTTCGAGGTTTTCTTTCGCCTCGTGTGCCTCCTTTTATTTGGGTACTTCAGAAGTTGTCTCTTCTCTTGTAAGCTACCTCGTGATTATTATATTGTGGTGTACGTAGTATCACTCAAGTAGTAGTTACTTCTTTCTCGGGTTTTAACCCTTGGACTTGAACCTAAGATCCCTGATTGTGCTAGATTCTGGTGTAGTGAATCTTGTACATGAAGCTGACCTTTAACCCAAGATCCATCCCTTTGACCCCTGTTGCTAGTGTTCACACGTTACATCAGGATGACTGGTACTACAACTCTATCCTTCAAGCTTGTGGTTATTGTCGCGATTGAATTATGACAACTAAGGACTTCCCCTACCACATGATGTGGCAGATGTTCTTTAATGGAACCAAATAGATCACGACAAGAGTACTCCTCGAGAGTCTCGCATTTATATTCGTGACTCTGCCAAACTCTACCCTTCTATGCATTGGTTTTCCGAAGGTTGTTAACTTAGGCATCCACATCTTGGGTATCCTGAGCATGTTCCTATCCCCTTGTTGTTTTCCGACCTTTGTCTACCAGTTGGTAGCCAAGCAGTAAATGTGCATCGGTGTCTTCCGATGTAAGATACTCTTGTGGTCCGTCAAGACAAACCATTTCGGAATGTCTAGGAGAAACAAACTCTAGTACCTCGTCATTTCTAGGACCAGGTCAAAGTGTTGTAATCCGCAGATCAAAAGGCATTGATTGTCTTCCATCTGTTCTACCTTAAAGTATCACACTCTTTTATACAAAGAGGTCGTGTCGAGTTTCATGAACCCTTAATGAAGTGATGCTCCTACACATATTTACCCACCCCCTCGAGCTTTCGCGCTCGTGAGTGATGCGTGTGCGTAACAATGTGGCCATGTGAGATTCTTAGCAATTACTATTGTTTTGAACTCTAAGGACATTTGTGTCATTCTTAGAGTGATCGGTTAACCCCGTCACTAAGAAAAGGATGATTGTGTTACCAAGTCCGCTATTCTGGTACACTCCCCTCGGTCAAAGAGTTAGGCTTGTGCCGAATCTCTGAGACTATGTCTTCTTGCATTACCAAGCAAGTTTTCTCTCGAACTAAGTGACATATCGGTGGTTCGTGATATTTTGGACGTCTTTCTAGATGTATCGCCATGTTGCCACATGATCGTGATGTCAAGTTCTTGAGAAAGCAAGTTCTCTGAACTGCTCTTTTCTCCAAGGGTCGGATACCCCTGAACTAGTTGGTTGAGCTTAAACAACAACTTGGAGAGTTGTAAGACAAAAGTTATATCCGACTACGTTCTTTATAAAAGGGATGTTTATTTTTGTTTGTGTTGAAGAAAGATAATATTTCCTTCGTGGACATGTTATCTTTCCCTATCTTTGATTTGATTTGGGTTATCGTCAAATCAAACTCAGTTCCAAGGACTATCTTGATACTGTCTCTTCTTGTGATGTTTCACTGGGATACATCTTCATGTCCTTTGGTCTGACCAGTATTTTTTTCTTGTTCACGCAACATACGAGTCCATCTTCTTGGAGTGTCTTGATAAGTTTTTTATTGAACCCATCAATGACATTATTATCTTCTCCATGCTAGACAAGATTCATATGGAACAATTGACATTAATGTTGGAAACTTTCGAGAACCATCTTCGGGTCATTTTGAAGTATGTGTTCTGGATGTTAGAAGTAACCTTCTCTGGTTCACGTGCAATTGTTGAACGATGTCGCTGTGAATTCGGGAAGAGTTATCTTTCTTTCCCTAAGGACACATGTGTGTTTGATTGTCAGTACCTTAAGTGTATGCAGTTGTCTTCTAACAAATTGCTAAATACATGGGTCTAGCAATCTAGCACAAGTCTTTTGGAGCTTGACATTGTAGTCCTTGTCTTGAGAATCTAGTGACGTTACCTTTGCGGTAAATGTTGCAAACTTTCTAGGATTGTGCTATAGCACGGCGCCGCAAGTTTTCTTTCTCGTGCAGCGGCTACTGACATGTTCACGATTCTGTGCATGTATTCGTAAAAGGCTTACATGCAATTGTAGCTAGTACATGCCTCATGCCTCCTTGTCCACTGGCTCAAACAACCACGCACGCGCATATGCGGGCCAGTTGGCTAGCACATTATTATTACTAGAAAAATAGTACTCTATGACAAAACAGACAAAACATTGACCTTTAGACTTTTCTGTGTGATAAGAAGAAGCTTGCATGCGCTAAAATTTTAGGGATAACTCTCACGCAACTTTACTGCGCAAATATAGTCTTTTAGATATAGACAACTAACGGGTTAGTGAGCTGGTACCTTCTTCAAAAAATGTAGTTAGCTGAATATTTATTAACAACTACGAGATTATTAGCAATAACTACATGGTATTTAACAGTACTTACCTGATTATTTATTAACAACTACCAAATTATTAGCAATAACTACATGTTATTTGATGGTACTTACCCGATTATTTATTAACAACTACCAGATTATTAGCAATAACTACATGTTATTTGACCATAGCCAAAAGAATTTTTCAAAACAAATGTCATATTATCAAAAATACAGTCACCGGATTATGTAGTGGCAGCTCCCAGGTTATTTAGCAATAACTACCAGATTATTCACATTAGCTACCGTGTTGTTCGGAAAAATGTCAAGTTCTCAAATATACAATCAGTCAATCACCATATTATTTAGTAGCAGCTGCCATGTTAATTAGGAATAAATATCAGATTATTTGACGGTAGCTATCATTTTTTTGGGAACAAAATGCAATTCTCAAATATACTCATATGATTTTAGCGCCTAGCTGCCCGATTTCCAGTGCCTACCTACCTGATTCCTACTGCATTGTTGACAAAATTCTACTACCTACCTACCTCCAACAAAATATGATTACTAATTCCATTACAAAAATACCACGGATTCCAAATCCCCAATAACTGGAGATACATGCAACAATGGAATCGCTCCTAGGATAGTTTAATGCAAAAATCCAAGAGTATCTTCACTAAAATCATCAAAAAGATGGGAAAGAAATCCCCAGATTAAGGAGGATAGGAAGAGGAAAAAAACTCGGGCAGAATTTGCACGGGGCTGGTGGACTTATCATATGATACCTCCATCTACTTATCGTTAACAGCCGCCCCGCCCATGGAAGCAACAGCCTCCTCCTCAGGCTCGTCGATGGTGGCATCTCCTGCTACGTGCACGGCGAAGCTGTTCTCGCGGTGTGCTCGTCGGCGGCCTCTCCGAGCGAGCCGATGAATGCCTCCTTGTTGCACTTATCTCCATACGCTCTTCCATGACAGCCTACCTGCGGTGTGCTCGACGGTGATGGAAGCCTCCTCCTCGCGCTCCAGCGGCGCAGGCTCGATGGCGCAGGAAGCCTCCCCTGTGCTCCGAGTATAGCCTCCCCCCGACGTGTGCTAGGCAGCAGCAGCCTCCCCCAACGTGTGCTTGGTGGCAGCGTCCTCCCCCGACACGTGCTCGTCGGTGTGGCGGCGGCGAAAGCCACCTCCTCAAGATCATCGTCTGATGCCTTCCCCAACGCGTTCTCGACGGCGCGTCCTCCCCTCGACTCCTGCTCGTCGACGGTGGCGTCCTGCGCAGGACGGAAGCCTCCTCTCGACGCTCGTCGGCAGCAGCCCGGCCAAGCTCTTCCCACATCACGCCTTCTCCTCCCGCTCGTTGGCGACGGCTTCCCTGCTTCGCCCCGCCTCCTCCGTGCTGCTCTTTAATGGGAATTTAAGAGAGAGAAAGAGATAATGAGTGGATAGGACGAGTCCTCACAGGATAAGAGATAAGGATGGGGCTGGATGTCTTTTCGCGAATCGCAACGCACCGCCGCACGTAGAGAGACTTATGCGGCGCCTTTCAATAGAATTTTCCAACTTTATATTCGGACATGCTGAGTCTGAAATATCATTTCGCGTAACCAAAGTTGAATCTCAAGCAGCAACGATGGTTGGTGTTTCTCAAGGTTTTGACATAGGTCTCTTTGTAAATCTGGCAAGATGGATATAATGGTTGACACACTTAGCCGGAAAGACCTCTTGTCATATTCTCTTGATTCCGTAATAACAACCACTCTTCATGAGCCTTCTTCTATAATCTAATATAGGAATTGTTCTTATGTTTTTCCTTTGTATCCAAAGTCCGACCTTTACCTGATGATTGTTTTCTCAAACATCAAGGAGAACATTTAAAGTAGTGTGCTAAATGTCTCTCGGTCGATCCTCTAGACCATTTATGTGGGCAAGCATCTTGTTGTGCCAAGTAATTGAAGTCTAAGAACGAAATCTTTCTTCTCTTGTTATCAGGAATCTTCTTACCAATTCGTATAGTGGTGTAAAGTGATATCATGATCTTTGGAAAAGATTTTGATAGCCTGGATGAATTAAAGAGTTTCCTTCTTGTTCTCTTAAATATGTTCGAAGAGTGACCATGATTTTGGTAATCTATAGTTTCTCTTGCTACATGTTTCTTGTGACTTTTACGAGTCCTCTCCACAAAACACCTTTCTGTATGGACCTTCTGCTGAATGAAAGAGTGATCCTTCTGTGTCAAAAGTAGTTCAACAACTTGGTTTTGTTGATCCATATCTCTGCAACCTAATATCTCTACTTAAGCCATTTAGTAGAGGTTCCTCATCAAAGTCTGTGTTATGTTCTTTCTCTTGGAAGCTTTCTTCTTTAGAAGCTTCAAAACCTTCTGTAAGTTCCATGGTCTCAATTCTTATGAAGACCATCTATCTAACAACTTGAAACCATCTCCTCTTGTTTCCTTCGTTACCTCGACGTGTTTCATGTCGTCATCTCAGAGTTGTTTCTAAACAATCCATCCATGAGTTGACCATGAGATACTCTGTATGCTGTTTAGTGTGTTTCCCTCTTATCTTTAGACTGACCCTTTTCTTTCTCTCTCCGTCTCTTTTCCTACCTTTGGAATCTCGGGTCAAGATTCTTGTAAGGGGGATAGAGCTGTAACACCCCAGTTTTAGTTAATCTTGTATTAGGGTTTGTTTTGTGCATCATGAGCATCATATCTTAAATTGTGCATTAAAGAATTAAATGAAACCCTAAAACCCTAGCTTTTCCCTCTCTTTCTTTTTGCAAATTCATTCAAATGATTTTGAAATAACAAAACTAATGGAGCCCAAATGGAATATAAGGGTTCATAAGTATTTCTTATGTTTTATACAATCCTCTGGTATTTTTGAAAGCTTTCAAAACAGATATGAATTTGAAATTACAAACACAAAGGCAAACAGGAAATAGAAAAAGAGTTCTAATAAAAAAAGAGAGCCAGGAAGCCAACCAGGCCGCAGCCCAGCAACTCCCTCTCCTCCCTCCTTTTTCTGCGGCCCACCTTGGCCCAAGCGAAGCCCGCAGCCAGCCCATACCCCTTCGTTCATTTTTACCCTTTCTTCTTTGTTGACAGAAGAACGCTGACGAGGAGAGATACTGCGTGTCCTCGCCGACGCCGTCCCCGCCTCGCCGTGATTCCCGCTACAAGGATATGCACGCTACCGACGTCGTCGACGCCTATAAAACCCGTTGCCGCCGCCGGACAAGCCTTATCCTCCCCATTTTCCCCAATTTCTTCTCCGGTCCGAACCCTAGCCCTCGGGCCACGATGATCTCCGCAGTTTCCGACTGCCCCAGTCCGATCCTTGGCCACCGTTGAGTTCTCCATGGTGGACTCATTCTTCCTACCAAGCACAGCAAGCCGAAGTGTCCTCCGTCGACGGAATCGATGTCTCCTTCCCTGACTCCGGCAGTCGTCACCACGGACGATTCCGTCCTCCTCTGCCTCCTATGACCCTTCCACGAGCATTAGGGTGAGCTTCCCATGCTACAGATCCCCTCTTCTCCCTTCCTCTTGCTCTGGTTACTCCCCACCGCGACCGTCTTCAAGCTCCGCCCCTCGCCGCCGTTGCGTGCCCTACTCCGATGACCACAAGTGAGCATTAGGGTCCGCCTCGATCTCCTCTTTCTAACAAGACTAAGCACAAGCCCACGCGCACAGCGAAACCACGGATTCGAGCCCCAATCCGAGAGCTTCTCCATGCTGATGCCATAATGACATCAGCATGATGCAGTAATCCCCTTTACGTTTTTTTTAAATGTTTCTCTATTTTTTTTCTAGAAATATAAAATACTCCCATGGGGCCTAGTCGTCAGTGACTGGGGGTAGCTTCAGCCCCAGTGAGAAAAGCCGCAGACCCTGTGATGACATCAGCCTGAGGTCATGAATTTTTTAAATTGATTAAATAAATTCCATAAAATGGTATAATCTTGTAAATTCAATAACTTTTAATCTGTAATTCAGAAAAATACAAATAATATATAAAAATGTTCAGAAAAATGAGAACTACCTCTTTAATCTATAATAATGCATTGTTAATCAACTCTCATGACAAGTTTAATTAGAAGAACAAATGCACCCCTCTCATATGTTCCGGAGTTTCTCCGAATTAGGGTTTTCACCCCTCGGAACCCCGTTTAATTTGTCGAGCATGCCTTAGGGTTACATTACAATGCAAATTAACTTGTCATATCATCATACTTGCTTGAGCATTGCATCGATGCCATGTGTTGATTGTTTCCCTCTCTTTCCGGTGTTTGGTTCTTCTTAGGTAGAATACGATATCGAGAACAAGATCGAAGCCCGAGGACAACACCATCAAAGATCAAAGACCAAAGATCGATGAACAATACTTGACCAACTGTAACCAAGTCAAGTACAAGTTTCCCGAAGATCTGCTTATCGGTTATCAACTGGAAAAGACAAGCAAAGACCCACCATGATACAATCCTACATTTACGAAAGTATTTCAATTCCTGCCATGATGCATAAGATTCTACTGTGGTCTTTTATCGATAGATAGAGTATCCTATCTGTTGCATTACTCCCTTTAAGCTTATATTACCTGATCCACTGCTCCTAGCATAACTAGGTTTGGCTTGAGTGCACTGCTAGAGCTTATATCTGTGTCCTTCTTAGCCATGCATAGCTGTTGAGTCTGGTTCATCCAGATGATGTATCAGATACAGATAATCTAGTATGACAGGAGAACGTGATGAGATGATATCAGAGGTGGTATGAGAATAAACATGCTAACACTTGTATGGGAGGCCACTGTGGGTTGTGGTTTTTGTAGTCCCATGCTCGCCACCACTAGGACCCGTGTTCTTGCCTCTTGAACCAAGACGAGCGTACAACCACACGGGGTAAATGGGGACCCCCTGATTGACTAACTTGCCTAGTAGATTCCATGAGTCACATAGTTTGGGCGTTCCATTCGACATATGCATAGATAACCTTTTGAAAGATTTGCCGGGTGCAAGTGCATTCATAACAGGTAGGTAAGCGTGGCTGAGGTTGCTTGGGGTAGATGGCGCCCCTGGTAAACCAACCTCGCCTCACATCTTTAAGTATCGGCTTTGGGATTTGACCCGTTATAGAGGAACCATACTTATTGCGTGACTCATGGTCTCGGCGAAAGCAAGGTAAAGGTCGTGTCTAACCACCCTCTGCCGGCCTTCCAAGGAAGAGGGCTAATGATTTTGGCATTAAGAGAAGGTTAGTACGTGTGGGTAAAGTTGTACACACCTGCAGGGTAATAATCTTTCGGAAAGCCATGTCCACGGTTATGGACAACTTGGGAACGGACGTGATGATCATAGAGAACTTGAACTTAATCGTAAAACTTGGTAGATCAACGTGTGCTTAAGGATGCTTTCTCGTGGGTATGAGGGGTGATCCTAGTTGGTAGATGATGATGATTTGGTGGATATCAAAAGATGATGATCAATATTTCGGAGATGTCGCTCTCTTATCCCTTTTTAAAATACTCTGACTAGACGAGCTCCTTCTCTCTTGTTTTACAAACAAAAGTGGCTTTATGCAAAACAACTCCACCAGCCATAAGTCTTGCGGAGTACACCTTGGACTCACCCTTGCTTTGTTGATACTTTTGGCAGAGTAAGTGTTCTCCTGAAGACGAGTTTCGTACTACATCGACATCGACGAGTAGCTTGGGATTCCCGGCCGGCAGCCTGGATTCTATGGGCTGGGACGTCATCGTTATGCTTTAGGCCTCTTAGGCCATTTGTTAAGTTTGCTATACTTAATAGCATAATTTGCCTTCCGTTGTTTGGTGTTTGTGGTTAGTGACCTCTGCTTGTAATAATTTGTTTCTCTGCTCAGATATGAGCTTGCTGTAATAAATTTCGTGTCGTAGGGTCACTACTGTGTTATCGATTCTTCACTGGATATCCTCGAGCTCAAGGTTAAGCTTATGTCAGACGGAGGTCTGGGATTTGTTTAGCCCTAATCCCGGGGGTGTCACAGTCCCGACAAAAGAGCTACGCAGATCCCAAGCGTAGGGAAGTCACCTATGAAGTGGGTGATAGAGCTTATCTTAGAGTACCACCACTTCGTGGAGTGGAGAGGTTTGGAGTCAAAGGAAAATTGGCCCCAAGATATGTTGGACCATTCAAGATTCTGAGCCGTAAAGGAGAAGTGGCATATGAGATTGAATTGCCTGAATCTTTGGCCGCCGTTCACAATGTGTTTCATGTGAGCCAGTTAAAGAAATGCCATCCGGAGATGGAAGAGACTTCTTTAAAAGACACTATACCTTTGGAAAGTGATCTCACTTATGAGGAAAAACCTATCAAGATTCTCGAAACTGCAGAAAAAGTTACCCGGACAAAGACTATCAAATTTTGTAAAGTTCAGTGGAACCATCATTCCGAGGAAGAAGCAACATGGGAAAGAGAAGATGATCTTCGGAAAGACCACCCTCACCTATTTGCTAGCCAATCCGAATCTCGAGGGCGAGATTCACCTTAAGGGGGTTAGATTTGTAACATCCCAAAATTCATGATTTATAAAGTTTGCATATCATTCATGCATTCATAAGCATTTGGATCATTTTTTAAATAAGATTTCAAAACAGAAGTAAAATTGTTGCCTAAATTTTATGTAGGAAAGGCAATGGATTTATTTCTACTCTCCAAAATGTGAATACTTTGTTTCAACCAGAAAAGGTTTTATTATAGGTTTGAATGTTGATTCCAAAGCTTGTTCAAAATTTCAAAACAAAAATCTAAATTCAAAACCATTCATATGGCTATCTATAAATAAATAATTAAGGCATGTTTATTTTAATTTCAATGGGCCAATGTATCTTTGAGTGAACAGCAATGTTTTATACTCAAATATGTGCATGGTTCACATTACAAAAACCTAGAGAAAGTTTGAATTCAAACTCATTCGAAAAACATTTGAAAATGATTTCAGAAAATCAAAACAGAAATAGAAAAGGAGTAAAGAAAAGAAAAAGGGCCAGCGTTGCCAATCTGGCCCAGCACTGGATCCATCCCAACAACCAGCCCACCCGGGGTTCCCCTCTCCCTCTGTTTCTCACCCACGCGAGCACCCTCCCTCTCGCTGATGCCTCGGACCTACCTCCACGTCACCTCTTCGTCCCCAAATCACGCCCGCGACCAGCTCCGCCGCGACCGTTTCTTCCCGATGATCTCGCGCTTTACGTGTTACTGCGGGCATAATTCCTCCCTCTCGCTCGGCTACTTAAACCCCTCCCCACTCCGCTCCTTTCCCCTCACACACCAACCACAGAGCGCCGCTAGGCTGTCCACAATCAAGCTCGCGCCGTCACGGTACCGAGCATCTCCGGCGGCAAATTCCGGTGAGAACTCCCCGCCCCTTGCCTCCTAGTTTTGCCAGCATGATCATTGCAACCTTGCGCATCTTTAAACACCACTGGTGTGTGCTAGGACAACCCAGAACGTTGCCAACTTCAAACGACTGCGCGTGCCCGACGAAGCACTCAACTCCGACGAGCTGGCACGGTAAACCTAGCCTCCCCCTTCCTCTCTGGTTCATGCTCAGACACTCGCCATGCTCGTACGCATCTAACACTACATCTGGCTTGCCATTTTATGCCTTGTAGCATCGACAACATCCACTCCCGAGCGAACCCGACGCCGACACTAACTCCGACGAGCAATCGACGCCGTGTTCGTGCCCCCAAACCCGTCCACCTGCACGATGAGCACCGTCGTGTTCCCGCGACCTCGGTAAGCACCAACACCATCGCCCTTGCCCTCTGGTCTCACCGGGACATCACTGGCAGATGCGTCGCCGCCGCTCTGGCCATTTGCGCCGCCAGTTCTTGGTTGAAGCGATTAGATCCGCTGGATCAAGATCCAGCGGTCTAGATTAGACGCCATCCCGAAAGGGTACGAGAAGATCTGAGCCGCTAGATCTCATTTAGATCTGACGGTGCACGTGCGTGATCCACGCGAAACGGTACCGTCCAATCAGGAGGTGCCGCGTGGCTAAGTTTCAGATTTAAAATCTGGATTTTCATCTATTAGATATTCAAACTTGTAAATTCAATAACTTTTGTTCTGTTTATCCAAAAAATACAAATAATATACCATTGGAATCACAAAAATAAATCCTACACATCTATGGGCTTAGTTTTGTATTTTATTTCTGTTAAAATAGAATTTTATGCAGATACATTTGTAGGCTTATTTTGTGTATAAAAATTTATTGGAAAATGTTTTAAAGGCCAAATGAAGATTATTTGATGAGTAAATGTTTAGTTTATTGATCAGTACTGTTTTTATTGTCTTGGTTAGTTTATAAAAATCATCACATGGCATTTGCATGCATTCATGTATTTTTGTTTGATTATTTGAAATGTGAATTTGGTGCTATCATTTTATATGTAGATTTTGGTGCTAGTGGTGATTGTGACTGTGAGGATTGTTGCTACTCCCCCAACTACCAAGGCAAGTGGTGCTTCATATTTTTATCCCATTATTTTGATTATGCATTAGTGATATTTTGTATAGGGCTTGCATGATAATTTTTGCTAAGTATCTATATGATATGCTTGGGAAATCCTAGTAGTTGTAGAATTGTTAAAATTTTCTCTAAGTTAAGATACTTTCTATTGCCATGCTTAGCCTAGCTAGTAGCAACCAAGGGTGGATTATTTATAAGCTATGGAAAAATATTGCTAAGTATTTGACTTGTGTTTTGCTTAATAAAACAACTAAGTGAATGAAACACCTGGGTGGAATGGTAATTGCATGGATGGATTTTTGTTGAGTGGTTACCAGGGCCCATTGTTCAATGGCCTACCCTGTGTATCTCACTTGTGGAATGCCACCCAGGAGCAAAGGGATTTGAGATGACATATGTTAAGAAGCTTCTAGTGTAGCCACACGGAATTATGGGCTCTGCCTGGATCATATAGGTTGTAATAACTTAGCCAAATGGATAGTTGGTGGTAGAGGGTGATAGGTTTTGAGCGCGTCCATTCTGGTCTAAGGGAAGGCTTCTGAAAGGTCCTGTCTTGATGAAAATGAAGTCTTGTGGGGAAAGTGCACCACCTCTGAAGAAGGAAGAATCTAAGTACTTAGCCGTGTCCCCGGAAATGGACAATTTGAGCATCAAGACATGGAAGCTATCAAGAATCTCCTCATCCCAATTTCTAAGTTTAAAACTTGTGGTTGAACAAAGGGTAAAGGTCCACCAATGTCTATTGGAGGTTCCTTGGGAGTTTTTGCCAAACAAAAACTTAGTGTTTTCAAATTATAGGTAAAACCTATTTTGAGCAAAGCAAGCCTAAGATAACTTAGCCAAATTCATGTAGAAGCTAGATACTATTATTCTACTAAGGTATCACTTGCCAATACTATTCCAATGTATTGACCCACTGTGGCTGTAACTTGTGATGTTGTAGGTTACTCTAATGAGGATTAGGGTTATGAGTCTACACTCAACATGCTTGCCTGTGGCACATGAAGATGAAGACTTTTATTTATATTGTTAAGTTAAACTCTTGTACTAGCCTATGGATATGGAGTTGTAAAAGACTATGTTATCTCTGGAATGACGATGTAATAATGACCTTTGTTTCTATGTACTTCATCTTAAACTGTGGATGCTAGCAATTGATCCAGGGACTAGCATTGCAATCACAGGGACCTTTACCTTTAGAAAGGTAGGGTCTTACAGTGATGCATGTATGAAAATTTGCATGACCTGCGTGTCGTGCGTAGGGAAACACAGCTGGAGCCATATGTGTTGTCATTTATTGTAATGGCATGTGTGCCAACTTGTGATGATCCCAATACTATGTAATTTTGATTACTAGCTGTTAGGAGTAATAGCTTGTATTAGTTCTTGGAGGACTCATCACTTGGAAGATGGCTCACATGGAACATGAAGATGGAGATCATCATGGTGGACAGGTTCTATGGCGATGGAGATCACCATGAGAAAATGGGCCATATTGTGTCACATCTATGTGAATGCTATTCTTATGTGTTTTACTACTATGCATGCTTAGATGATAGAAGTAGAACGATCCCTTAGAAAGTTTAACTTAAACCATGCCCTCCCAACCAAACCTTGCACCATCCTATGCCCTGTACAATCGTTGGTGGGCCTATGAAATTAGGGTTCCGCGGTTTTCCTTGGCTGGATGGGTTTGTATCGGATACCTACACGCATAAGGGTTGGTGAGCTTGACAAGGTCATCTTAACAGTTAAGGACCTTGGGGCATAAAAGTTGGGCGCCTAGTTTTGACATAGAGATGTCACCCAACAACAAGAGTCATATGTGATATGATTAGCAAGTGTTGCTTACCGATTTACCTTGTCTTCTAGCAGTGATGCTAAAGCTCACTAGTCGACTTGTTAATTGTGGATCTTGAATCACTTAGTATCAACATAGGGATATTTTTTTAAGTGGGAGTATATGCTATTAAATTGTTTAATATTTTTTACTCTTTCATGGTTACATGGCTTAGTATTTTGCATGTTTTCTGTTGTAGATCAATTGCACCAAACACTACATTACCTTTTTCTTTGCGTTCGATTCTTGACAAAGATAAACTAAATGGAACAAACTATTCAGACTGGGTCCGTAACCTGAGAATTGTTCTCAGGTCTGATAAAAAGGAAACGGTTCTGGATACCCCAATCCCCGATGAACCTGCTGATAATGCATCTGCTGCCCTAAAGAACGCCTACAAGAGAGCATGTGACGATTCTCTTGAGGTTAGTTGTCTTATGCTTGCATGCATGGAACCTGAACTCCAAAAGAAGTTTGAGGATCGGGAAGCGTATGATATGATCGTCGCGCTTAAGGACATGTTCCAAGATTAGGCAAGGAATGAGAGGTACAATGTTGCCAAGTCCTTTGTCGAATGCAAGCTAGCAGAGGGAGCAGCTGTAGGCTCCCATGTGATCAAAATGGTTGGTTACAGTCAGACTTTGGAAAATCTTGGTTTTCCACTAGGCCAAGAGTTGGCCACTGACTTCATTTTGGCATCTCTTCCATCCAGCTATGGGCAGTTCATTTCGAACTACCATATGCATGGGGTGGAGAAGGGCCTTAATGAGTTATGCGGGATGCTAAAACAGCAGAAAGTGACATGAAGAAGTGTGCAGGGCATAGCCATGTGATGGCCGTGCAGAACAAGCCTATCTTCAAGAAAAAGGGTACTTCTTGGAATAAGAAGGGCAAGGCTAAGGATACGATCCCTAAGTCTGCACCCAAGCAAAAGGCTGGACCTGAAGATGACACTGAGTGCTTCTTTTCTCATGAACATGGCCACTGGAAGAGAAACTGCAGCAAGTACCAGGCTTCTTTAAAGAAGAGTGGAAGTAAGAGTACTTCCCACTCAGGTACGCTTGTTGTAAATGTTGTGGACATTCTTCTCGCTGATTCCTATGTTAACTCTTGGGTATTTGATACCGGATCGGTTGCTCATATTTGCAATTCGATGCAGGGGCTAATAAGGACTAGAGAAGTGCAGAAAGGCAAAGTGGATTTTCTCATTGGAAATAAAGCAAGGGTTGCTGCATTGTTCGTCGGCGTCATGCAACTTCACCTTCCGTCAGGATTTATTATGGAGTTGAATAATTGTTATTACATTCCTAGTATGGGCCGAAACATTTTATCACCTTCATGTTTGATGAGGGATGGTTATTCATTCGCGAGTGCAAACAATGGTTGTGTAATCTCTAAGAATTCTATGTTTATGGCTGATGCTCCCATTGTGAATGGGTTATTTATTTTAAATCTTGATGATGCATCTGTTTACAATGTTAGTGCTAAAAGGCTTCGGCCTAATGATTTGAGTCCTACCTATTTATGGCATTGTCGTTTGGGGCATATAAGTGAAAAGCGCATGAAGAAGCTCCATGGTGATGGTCTTCTAACTTTGTTTGATTTTGAATCATACAAGACATGTCAGGCTTGTTTACTTGGAAAGATGACCAAGTCTCCTTTTTCGGGTTTACCCGAGAGAGCGATAGACTTGTTGGAACTCATACATACTGATGTATGTGGACCAATGAGCATGACAGCCAGAGGAGGATATCACTACTTCATTACTTTCACTGATGATTTCAGTAGATATGGTTATGTCTACTTGATGAGGCATAAGTATGAAACTTTTGAGAAGTTCAAGGAGTTTCAGAGTGAAGTAGATAATCAACGTGGCAAGAAAATAAAGGCCTTGCGATCTGATCGTGGAGGTGAATATTTGATTCACGAATTTAGCGATCATCTTAAGAGTTGCAGAATTGTTCCACAAATTACGCCGCCCGGAATGCCTCAAAGAAATGGGGTCTCCGAGCGGCGTAATCAAACTTTGTTGGACATGGTTCGATCGATGATGAGCCAGTCGGATTTGCCATTGTCATTTTGGGGTTACGCTCTAGAAATAGCAGCTTTCACACTTAATAGGGTACCATCTAAATCCATAGTTAAGACACCATATGAGATGTGGACTGGAAACAATCCCAGTTTGTCTTTTCTAAAGATTTAGGGTTGTGATGCATTTGTCAAGCGACTTCAGTCGGACAAGCTAACACCTAAATCGGATAAGTGCATTTTCGTGGGATATCCGAGGGAAACCTTAGGGTATTACTTCTACAACCGAGAAGAGAGCAAAGTGTTTGTCGCTCGTAGCGGTGTTTTCCTAGAGAAAGAGTTTCTCACAAAGGGAACGAGTGGAAGGTCGGTGCGACTTGAAGAAGTTCAAGATGAGCCAGTCGGGGATGCTTCTACGAGTGATGCTATTGTAGCAGAAAAAGTTGAGGAACCTGTGGCAATAGAACCACCACAACCACGAAGGTCAGCGAGGCTCCGCGAAGAGCGGGAATTATTATTGTTAGACAATGATGAGCCTGCGACCTACGCAGAAGCGATGGTGGACCCAGACTCTAAGAAATGGTTGATCGACATGAGATCCGAGATAGAGTCCATGGGAGACAATCAAGTTTGGAACTTGGTTGACCTGCCTAATGGTTTTAAAGCCATCGAGTGCAAATGGATCTATAAGGAGAAGATTGATATGGATGGAAATGTTCACATCCATAAAGCTCGACTTGTTGCAAAAGGTTTTCGACAAGTTTAAGGAGTTGACTACGACGAGACTTTCTCGCCCGTAGAGATGCTTAAATCTATACGGATAATTCTAGCCATTGCTGCACATTTCGACTATGAAATATGGCATATGGATGTCAAGATGGATTTCCTAAATGGAATCCTAACTGAGGACGTGTATATGATGCAGCCCGAAGGTTTTGTCGATCCAAACAATGCTGGAAAGGTATGCAAACTTTTGTAGTCCATTTATGGGCTGAAGCAAGCATCTCGGAGTTGGAACATTCGATTTGATGAAGTTGTAAAGGAGTTTGGCTTCATCAAAAATGAACAAGAACCTTCTGTTTACAAGAAGGAAAGTGGGAGATCGCTTGTATTTCTGATCTTATATGTAGATGACATATTGCTGATTGGAAATGACATTCCTATGCTCGAGTATGTTAAGACCTTATTGAAAAATAGTTTTTCGATGAAGGACTTGGGAGAAGCTGCATATATTCTAGGCATCAAGATCTATAGAGATAGATCAAGGAGGCTAATTGGATTAAGCCAGAGTACATACATTGACAAAGTGTTGAAACGGTTCATTATGTGAGAGGCTAAGAAGGGGTTCTTGCCCATGTCTCACGGCATTAAACTCAGCAAGACTCGGTGTCCTTCGACTACTGATGAGCGTGAACGCATGAGCAGGGTTCCATATGCTTCGGCTATTGGATCCATCATGTATGCAATGATATGTACTCGCCCAGATGTTTCCTATGCTCTAAGTGTTACGAGCAGATACCAGGCTGGTCTAGGTGAAGGTCACTGGGTAGCAGTAAAGAACATCCTTAAGTACTTGAAAAGGACTAAGGATGTGTTCCTAGTTTATGGAGGTGAGGAAGAACTCAGTGTAAAGGGTTACATAGATACGAGTTACCTTAATGATTCAGATGATTCAAAATCGCAATCAGGTTATGTGTTTGTCATGAATGGTGGTGCTGTGAGCTGTAAAAGTTCCAAGCAAGATATGGTGACCTCTTGAACAGAAGCTGAATATATTGCTGCCTCGGAGGCCGTAAAGGAAGCTGGTTGGATTAGGAATTTCTTGATCGCTCTCGATGTGGTTCAGGGCGCGTCCAATCCCTTAGACGTTTATTGTGACAACAATGGTGCTATTGCACAAGCCAAGGAACCTAGATAGCACCAGAAGAACAAACATATTCACATGTGTTACCATCAGATTTGTGAGTTCATTGAGGATGGTAGTGTCATGATATGCAAAATACATACGGACTCAAATGTTGCTGATCCCTTGACTAAGCCTCTCCTGCAGCCCGTGCATGAAGCGCATACAAGAGCAATTGGTATTAGATACATTTTAGATTGACTCTAGTGCAAGTGGGAGACTGAAGGAAATATGCCCTAGAGGCAATCATAGAGGTGATTATATTTCATATGTATCCACGAGTTATTGTAATGTTCTTTGAATATCCATATCAGGCAACTTGTATTGATTGAAAATTATGTAAATTGTTTGTGAAACACTTTACTTGTATGGTTATTCAATAGTTGTCCCTAGTCAGAGTTTATGTGAGGACACACGTGAATATTAGACTAGCACATCGATTGGCTGATGACTATGTTTCACAAGTCATAGACATGGAGATGTCAAACCAATGATGTGGACACATGTTATGAACATGGGGTTGGACTTACCTAACTTGAGACTGGCAATTAGACTTGCAGCTCTATCTACACATCGTTTACGTTTTTTCCTTAGACTTGAGATTGTCGCATGTACTTGAGATGTGGATCGACCTACTTTGGGGCTATCAACCACTACTCCGTAACTGGGTAGTCATAAAGGTAGTTTTCGGGTTTGTCCTGAAGCATGCTGCAAGGCATGGTCAATCAAGATGGGATTTGCCCCTCTCTACTTGAGAGAGATATCTCTGGGCCCCTCGAGTGATCGGATCCAGAAATGCATGGCCGTGCTACATAAGGTTAAGAGTTAACCTAGTAAAGGGATTCTGAATCACAATATCGAGAAACGGAGGTCAGCTTGGAGCTAGACCAAATATCGTGAGGCAAAGGGAAAGACATGTACTAAACCTTGTAATGGTTCGTCCAATATGATCTTTGTATGCGTTTAGGATTTGACACGTCTTGCTAGAGGCCGCTACCAACTATTGACAGAATAAGTGTATTCGTGTCATGTCTATACGTATATGAACCAATAGGGTCACACACTTAAGGGGCTGGAAGCCTAATGAGGATTAGATCCGAATTAGACCAGGCTTAGGCTACTAATGGGCTGCTAATGTAGAAGCCCACTAGGGACGCCTATATAAGAGAGGGTGGGGCAAGATGACCAGGGTTAGACGATTCACCCAGCCGCCACACCTCACGCATGTGTTGCACGCGCGAACCTAGCAGTCCGGCGTCTGACGCTACCACCCCGCACGTGTGGATACCTCGGAGGTGCTGCATCTGTGGCACTTGGACGAGCCGCGCAAGGGGAGCTTCTCGTGGGACGAGGACAAGGAGGAGACGTGGAACGTCTGCACTGCCTCGACGCACTTCATCAATTCCAAGCGCGTCTAGTGGTAATCCCGTGATCTATGACAACAGTATTCCTGGTTTACGCAGTAGAAAATTTTGATTTGCGCTAGTGTAGCCTACCCGTATCCCTACAGTGTCTCCAACCGGGACTAAAGATGAACCTTTAGTCCCGTTTGGAGACACCAACCGGGACAAAACATGAGTCAGCACTAATAATAGGGGGTGAGTGTCGACATTATGTCGTGAGTGTCGACACTATGCCGAGCTGCCTGTACTATAAATAGTCATCCTTGTGAGTCCAGTCCTCCAGCCAGTTTGAGGCATCTCCAAGATGGTTTTCGAGAGAAAGGACACCATTACAGCTAGTTTCAGGGAGATGCCGCTAGAGCCCAGTCCTCCGGCATCTCCAAGAAACTGGTCATAGAGACACTCTCTAATATGTGAAATTAGTTAGCTCCCATGCATATTGATCTAGTTAGAGAAGTTACAAGCTGCAAGATAGTTTTCGAGAGCAGGGACACCACTACGGCCAGTTTCAGGGAGATGCCGCCGGAGCCCAGTCCTCCGGCATCTCCAAGAAACTGGTCATATATGCACTCCCTAAAATGTGAAATTAGTTAGCTCCCAGACATATTGATCTAGTTAGAGAAGTTACAAGCTGCAAGATGGTTTTTGAGAGCAGGGACACCAGTACGGCCAGTTTCAGGGAGATGCCGCCGGAGCCAGTCCTCCGGCATCTCCAAGAAACTGGTCATAGAGGCACTCCCTAATATGTGAAATTAGTTAGCTCACAGGCGTATTGATCTAGTTAGAGAAGTTACAAGCTGCAGGATGGTTTTCGAGAGCGAGGACACCGCTACGGCCAGTTTCAGAGAGAAGCCGCCGGAGCCCAGACCTCCAGCATCTCCAAGAAACTGGTCATAGAGGCACTCCCTAATATGTGACCTCACGCGTTTGGAGATCAGATCTTAATGGTAAGTATGAATCGGGACTAAAGGCCCCCCTTTAGTCCCGGTCCAGCCACAAAACGGGACTAATACACTCAAGATTGTTTGCAGACAACACTATAAAAATGGACACATGGAGCATCTTCACTCATAAAATGTTACAATTATTACACATCATTTCTTCACGTGTGTTCCTTTCTGATACCGCCGTATCCATGGAGCATCTTCCTTCATTAACATGATTCTTGGGTCATCCTTCACCACGAAGGGCGGAATTTCATGAAACTTATCACAATCTTCTGACATGTCTGGCTTGTCCTCCACTCCCACGATCTTTCTTTTTCCTGAAAGAACTATGTGGCGCTTTGGCTCATCGTCTGATGTATTTTTTTCTTTTTTTTTCTTTTTCTAGGTTTGGTAGACATGTCCTTCACATAGAAAACCTGAGCCACATCATTGGCTAGGACGAATGGTTCGTCTAAGTACCCAAGATTGTTGAGATCCAACGATGTCATTCCGTATTTCTTGTCTACCTCAACCCCTCCTCCTGTCAGCTTGACCCATTTGCACCAAAACAAGGGGACCTTAAAAGTAGTTCCATAGTCAAGTTCCCATATCTCCTCTATGTAACCATAATATATGGTCTTTGACCCATTGTTGTCTGTAGCATCAAAGTGGACACCACTGTTTTGGTTGGTGCTCTTTTTATCTTGGGCGATCGTGCAAAATGTATACCCATTTATCTCGTACCCTTGGAAAGTCGATATAGTCAAAGATGGTGACCTAGACAACAAGTATAGCTGATCTCCAAGAGTGTTGTTTTTGATGAGATGTTGCAACCAACCGCCAAAACTCTTCATGTGTTCATCTCTAATCCAAGAGTCATGCTTTCCAGGGTTGTTGGAGCGTAAGATTTTCTTGTGTTCCTCGATATATGGGGCTTCCAAGATATAATTCTATAGAACGGTGTAATGTGCTTCTGTGTAAGAATGTCCGTTCCTACATATTATTGATTTCCTTCCTAGAGTACCCTTTCCACTCAGTCTTCCCTCATACCGCGATTGAGGAAGACCAATTGGCCTAAGGTCAGGAACAAAGTCAACACAAAATTCAATAACCTCCTCTGTTCCATAGCCCTTGGAGATGCTTCCTTCTGGCCTAGCACGGTTATGAACATATTTCTTTAAGATTCCCACGAACCTCTCAAAGGGAAACATATTGTGTAGAAATACAGGACCAAGAATGGAAATCTCTTCGACTAGGTGAACCAACAGGTGCGTCATAATATTGAAGAAGGATGGTGGGAACACCAACTCAAAACTGACAATACATTGGACCACATCATTCTGTAACCGTGGTAGATCTTCAGGATTGATTATCTTCTAAGATATTGCATTGAGAAATGCACATAGCTTCATAATGGGTACTCGAACATTATCTGGTAGAAGCCCCCTCAATGCAATCGGAAGCTTTTGCGTCATAATCACGTGGCAGTCATGAGACTTTAGGTTTTGGAACTGCCATATTTATTATTCCCTTTATATTCGACGAGAAGCCAGACGGGACCTTAATACTGCTTAGGCATTCAAAAAATATTTCCTTCTCTTGTTTGGTAAGAGCGTAGCTAGCATGACCTTGAAACCATTATGGATGCAGGCCATCTGGGTCTTTCATACGTTGATGGTGCTTTCGGTGTATCTTTTGTCTTCCCATACATGCCCAAGAAGCCTAGCAGGTTCACGCAAAGATTTTTCGTCACATGCATCACATCGATTGCAGAGCGGACCTCTAAGAATTTCTAATATGGTAGCTCCCAAAATATAGATTTCTTCTTCCACATGGGTGTGTGTCCTTCAGCATCCTTCGGAACAGATTTTCCGCTAGGACCCTTTCCAAAGGTTACTATTTGATCCAAATATTTGACCATATCAAATATATCAGCACCAGTACGCTCCTTAGGCTTTGTCTGGTGACATGCCAGACCGTTGAAATGCTTGCCTTTCTTTCGTAAGGGATGCTTAGCCAAAAGAAATCGACGATGCTCATTGTACACATTCTTCTTACAATGTTCCAAATATATACTTTTAGTCTCATTTAAATAGTGTGTGCATGCATTGTATCCCTTGTTGGACTGTCCTGAAAGGTTACTAAGAGCAGGCCAATCATTGATTGTTACGAAAAGTAATGCTCAGAGGTTAAATTCTTCATGCTTGTGCTCATCCCACACGCGTATGTCGGGTTCGTGCCACAACTGTAAAAGTTCTTCCACTAATGGCCTTAGGTACACATCAATGTTGTTGCCGGGTTGCTTTGGACCTTGGATCAACACTGGCATCATAATGAACTTCCGCTTCATGCACAACCAAGAAGGAAGGTTATAGATGCATAGAGTCACGGGCCAGGTGCTGTGACTGGAGCTCTGCTCCCTAGAGGGATTCATGCATCTGTACTTAGACCAAACCTTAAACTCTTTGCGTCATCTGCAAAGTCCGGGTACTTTCTATCGATTTTTCTCCATTGCGACCCATTAACGGGGTGTCTCAACATCCCGTCTGACTTACATTCCTCTTTATGTCATCGCAATAACTTGGCGTGCTCTTTGTTTCTGAATAAGCGTTTCAACCGTGGTATTATAGGAGCATACCACATCACCTTGGCAGGAACCCTCTTCCTGGTGGGCTCGCCCTCAACGTCACCAAGGTCATCTCGACTAATTTTATACCGAAGTGAAGTGCATACCGGGCATGCATCCAAATTCTCGTACCCCTTACCGCGGTAGAGGATGCAGTCATTAGGGCATGCATGTATCTTCTAAACCTCTAAACCTAGAGGGCAGACAACCTTCTTTGCTTCGTACGTACTGGCAGACAATACATTATCTTTTGGAAGCATATTCTTCATCATTTTCAGCAACTTTTTAAATGAGGAGTCAGGTATAGCACACTCAGCCTTCCATCACAGCAATTCCAGTGTGCTACCCAGCTTTTTTAGACAATTTTCGCAATTTGGGTACAACAACGTTTTGTGATCCTCTAACATGTGATTGAACTTCTCCCTATCCTTTTCAGTTTCACATTCTCTTCGTGCATCGGCAATGGTCCGACCAAGATCATCAGCGGGTTCATCATGTGTCTCTTCTTCATCCCCCCTTCAGCATCCCCCATGGAAGTATCTCCGTACTCAGGAAAACCATGATAGTTGTCATCCTCTCCCTCTTCTTCATTGTCTTCCATTATAACCCCTCTCTCTCCGTGCTTGGTCCAACAATTATAATTGGGCATGAAGCCGGACTTTAACAGGTGGCTGTGAAGGGTTTTTGAGTCAGAGTAATCCTTCTGATTTCTACATCCACTACATGGACAGAATATAAAACCATTACGCTTGTTTGCATCAGTAACACGAATGAATTCATGCACGCCATTAATAAACTCGCCAGAGCGTCGGTCAGTACCGTACATCCATTCTCGGACCATCTGCATTATAGTAAAAGTATATCAAAAACCATTACACAACATGATAAAATTATTACAAGTTATATTGAGAGTTTCTAGAGCATGAATTTTGAATTTTGAAAAATTTACATGCACCAATTTGTGAATTGGAGGAAACAATCAACATGATAAATGTGGAGTTTTTTATTATTGTTCTATCAGTGAAAACCTCATTCCATTCTAAGCTCTGAAACTCTAAAATTACACATTTCAATTTCCAGTAACTATATGCCTAATCAAAATTTGTTACACATATATAACAAAATCCTTCTACTTCTAGAGCATGCATGCATTGATCCATATCTCTATATATACTTCTAGAGCATTATAGAGATAAAGTAGCAATAAGAGATGAAAGAATGAAGTTCTAACCTTTTAAAGCTTTGGATTTAGGGATTGCAAACTAAATCTTGACAAATCTTGAGAAAAAATGGCATGAACTCGCTTGCTTCTTTGAGAAAAATGGCCACCATATATAGGACAGCAAGACAGGAAGCAGAATATATAGTGATGGACAACTAGTCTCAGGCCGTGATACGACCCGAAACTAATAGTCCACTAAAAGACCAGCTGGCCTGTTCCAGCTCATTAGTCCCGGACCGTATTACAGACCGAGACTAGAGATGTGATCCGGCCCGAGACTAGTGACTACGGCCGTTTCTAGCCGTTAGAGGCCTCATGGCCCGGGACTAGTGATATCGCTAGTCGCAGGCTGTGTCAAGTCAGAGCTGCTGGCATTGTTCACTTCAAACCGAAAAGGGTTTTTTCAATAGTGTGCGAGTCCGATGCTCCGCTTCTTCGTCATCGAGGGAGCCTGCTCGGTTTCCTGTCCAAGTTCGCCTCGTCCCCGCACGTGCGTAACGCCGGCAGTTCGCACCTCCGCTCGACCCTACCTCAAAGCACGGCCGTTCTATCGATCGACTCCGCCGCATCCAAGACCCGTCTCCAGCTCCTCCTTCCGGCACAGGACGCGCCGCGCCGTGTGTCGCAATTCCGCCGACGGCCGCACACCCAGCCATCCTACCGTGTGTCAGCGTGCACCCAGCGGCAGCTAACTAACATTAGCAGCAAGCATGCTCACAATCGCGCGCCGGCAATGAGCGAACAGCAGCAGGCAAGCAGACGCCGGCTAGCCCATAGTAGCGGCTGCGCATACGCCATGGTCGCTGCAACTCAGTGCCCGGAAGCAGCTGCGTACCGATCCAGGAGCTCTTGTTTGCCCAATCTATCCAAGCGCATGGCAACCTTGGCGGGACTACACATCCCCATGCGCGTCCCGTGGCGTAGGTATGCTACAGAAGGAATACATAATTATAGAGGGTTTTATTGTAAATTTTTGCGTACGTGGCATTGGACAGTTTGCTCAAATAGTTTTAGGGTTTAATTTGAACCGGGATTCGCTAGTTCAAGGTTTAAACGACTGGAATTTCGATTTCAGGGTTCAAATCAGCGGACCTTTATGAGTTTAGGGTTGAAAACAGACTTTTTCCAATTTTCAATGTTTATATATAGGTCAATTAGAATTGTCAACAACATTTTAATTTCCAGGATCATGACTTGTGAGTAATGTAGTATTATTTATTTTTCTAGAGCCGTTGCAATGCACGGTCACTTTGCTAGTATATATATCTAGATAGGTTCGTCTGCCTAACAAAAATTTCGTTTTGATTTTTTTCTAACGCTTTAGCCCTTGCTCATTTGAATTTTTTACCTACCTTGCCACCGCTAAGTGGATAGCCCTCTTTGCTCCCTTGCCCTCGTCCGCCGGTCCCCATCCTCCTCCTCTCGTCCCCACGTCGCCCTCCTCCGCTCCTGCTCGATCTCGAGCCGCCGCCTCCCGCCTGTCCCAGACTCCACGCGAGGGAGGACGCCGCCCCTGCTCCTAGCGACTCATGTGCCCGGAAGCACCACCGGAGCTCCCCGCGACCCAGGCCGCCACACACCGCCAGCTCCGCCCCAAGCCGCCTCCCTCGATGCGACCTTGCTATGCGCCCCGAGCTCCCCGCATCACTGTCCTCCGCTCCTGATCGAGGAAGGGGGTTAGAGGAGGTAGCGTTTCCCGAGTATCGAGCGGCCAGGCAAAGAGGGCGACGGTACCCCCACCCATACCCCCACATCCTCCTTCCCCTTCCCGTGTTGTGGCGATTAATAGAACAAGGCAAACTCAGTGCGCCGGCGGGGATTGATGGGATTAATGCGAGGTGATCAGTAGGGATTGGGTGACATGGTCGTCGTGGGGATAGCAGGAGGACAATTTTTACCAAGGCACAAGATCGCCGCCAGGTACGCAGCTACTGCTACTGCATGTTGATCCTTGTATTCAGAGTTCGTGGTGGCAGTTATGTACAGACGTTGATGCTCCACAAAGCTACTGCTTGCAGGGCTTCACAATCTCGCCAACGTGCAAGCTTCAGAATATATTTGTTTTCAGCAATATGGCTCCTCTTATTACTTCATGTGGGAAATTGCACTACTGAATTGATTTTATTTTAGAGACAAAAATGCAATATACATTGATACTACTAATCTCTAACCGTAGAAAAGATATCAAATTAGAATTTTCAACTTAAGAGAAACATAGACGATATTGTCATTGTGTGTCATTGGCCACCGAACGCCGTGTTTTGCTACCTTTTGAGACTTCTAGCGCGTCGAGAGCAAGAAGACCTCTCCTTCTTGTGCTTATTTTCTAGGTATCCTTCTTGTTGTACTTAGCATTGCACTGAACGGAGGAGAGCAAGAAGACCTCTCTGGAGACAATCAAATGTGAGGCGGCCTGCATCTTTACTTATAATTTCCTTGTGCGTACGAGACCAAATTCTTCGTGATCATCTCTGGCTACGATGGGCCTCCATGATGGAAGGTCTGTTGATAGTACATGAAGCAATCTTGCATCTTCAAAAGTGTGATATGTTTATGTCGGTTAATGCAGATGTGCTTCTCTCCGGCATGTCACCAAAGATGAACTTTTTCAAACAAGGATGCCTTCAGACTGTTCGTAACTTCAAATTTCAAAGAAATACAACTGTCAAAATAAATGGCACGGTGATACCACTTATTGCTATTTAGTGTAGTTAGCATTCTTGACTTAAATCAGTTTACAGTTTAGGAGTATTAAATATGGAAATAGGGGTGCCGACCTAAATGGGACTGCATCGTGGAGATCCCGTCGTCGCCACCGGTGAGGAGCTGGGGATGCTAGACGCAGGGCTGTATGAGAGCCGGCACAATGTAGCATTCCGGGTAAAACCACTATTAGAAAATCGCCAGCATTTATATCTGTGCATCATCATCATACCTGCATGCATGTTTTAACTAAAACTATTTTTGAAAAGCCCCTCTTTGTTTTCTAGATATTCTCCATCTTCATTTCAAATATAAAACCCCGGTGTTTCGGATGTCTCTATTTGTCAAACCCTATTTGTAAATGTTTTTCTTTTAAAATAAATAAATATAAAATATTTTTATCGGGGGAGGCAGCCGCAGGCCAGGCCCAAAAGCCCACCCCGCAGCCACCTACCACCCCAACCTAGTCAAACCCTAATTCCTCCCCACTCCCTCACCCAGCAGCCGCCGCCAACCAGCAATCGCTCCACCAGAACATGCACGCACGCACACCCTGCAAGCCCCATCCCGCCTGCCGCTTGCCCGGCCCCCACCCTTGCCGCGTCCAACCAAGCCAGCGCCTCGGGATCTCCGCCCTGGCCCCACCCCGCGAACCCCGCATCGCCCCTCTCCCTCGCTCGCGATCCCCTCCCCTGTTTTTCTTCCTCGTCCCCCACCCTGCTCGACTCCTCCTTGCTCGACTCCTCCTTGCTCGCGGAGCAGCCGCCGCTCCTTGCTCGCCAATGCGTTGATGCCCTTCTCTCCTGTCTCGCCGGAGCCTGCCTCGGCCGCGCGACCCTGCGCCCTTCCGCGGCTCCCCTGCATCGCGCCTGCGTCATCCCCTTCTCCTCTCCGTCACCACCAGAGCAACGTCAGCAGCCGCGCGCGCCTTCTCCATCGACCTCCGCTGGTCCTCCTCTGACCCTCCATGGCGCCGCTGGCCTCGCCTCACCACCGTCCGTGCGAGCCGCGTCTCCCTCCGCAGCAGCGCCTCCTCTCCGCTAGAGCACCGCTGCGGTGACCCTCTGCCTCGCCCGACCGCCATGCCCTCCACCGCGTGCGTGTTTTCCTGCTGAACATGCCCACGGCGGCTGCCTTCTGCTCCTGGACTTGCTCGTTGTCGTCTCGCCCCACGCGTGCTCCAGCTAGCACAAACCCGCATTGGACCCCGTGCTCCGTTGTCTTCTTCAAGTGTCGCTACAGGTGGGGTGAAAGATGGTGTTGTTTGAGGTGAAGATGTCTAGATGTGCTGTTAGTGTGGTGAGATTGGTTATCTCGGCAAGATCTCTGTCGTTACTGAAGATACAACAAGTGTATCTATCCCCGCCAAGATATACTTCCGTTCACGTCGACCAATGCTCGCAACCGGTGGACGAGTGGGAACCTCAAGATCGCCTCGTCGGAACCCGGATCCTCAAGTTCTCCTTTACCCGAAGCCGATGCCCACTCAATTGCTTCTTCCCGGATCCGAAGACCAAATCCGAACCCTCAGTGGACCCCAAGATCTTCGTTCCGAGATGTGTGACCCAAAATCTGAGCCCCTATTTTATTAAATGCTATATACACTTGTTGCATATTAAATTGTCATGCTTGCATACAAATTGTATGATTTGGGGGCCTTATACCGATTCACCTCGTAATTAAATATGGAGACCATATGCGGGCAAATCTAGCCTAATATTGGCCCCGTTTAAATTTGTGTAGCGAACCGATGCCATGTTTTGCCATGTTAAGACAACATTTAAATTGCGGGATATCTAAATAACTTGAACCATCTAAATAATTGTCGGGACCCCGGTTCCGCTTAATATTGCCTAATTGCATCGCATCTTTGCCATGCCATACATCATACATGCATCATGCTCGATCTTTTGTTGTATTATTAAATAGTGCATCCGATGTTTGTGCTAGTGCTTTGCTTCTTCACGGATTAGGCCGATGAGTTGATGCGACTGTCGACCCGATCTTCGAATGAACCTTTGGCAATATTTTCAGGCGAGCATTCTCCCTCTTTCTACCTATTTTACATTTCTAGTCTTTATTTCCTCCTGTTGATATATTGCTATCTGTGTTGCGATGCTCTAGTTTTCGTACCCGGGAAATCCCTTGCAACCTTATATTGCCTTGGACACATCCGATTACCTGTTGTTTGGTAGATAGTTGGAATTGCGTGTCGTAGTCGCTTGCTCAAGTGCTGTTGCGCGTCGTCAAGTACCACAGTTGTTGGAGTATTGCCGTATGTTTAATGTTGGAGATGATCATGACTTTAATTATCGTTTAATAACTAAAATTGAAGTAGGTAAAGGCAGACGCACTGGTGGGTAATAGACAATAATTGGTTTTTAACCGCTCACTGGTGTCCCGTAGGATCCCGAGTTCTTGACACCTGTTCCGAGATCGAGCGCGCTAACCACAGGTGGGGTGTGTGGGCACCCCCATCGATTAGTACCTGATTTCAAAGTACTGTACCGGAGGCCACAAAGTAGTTTGGGGCTTTATTACTATCATGTACTTATGCCATGATTTACTGCTTTATTTACTATTGCGCGTGGAGCGCTTGTACTGTTTTGGAACCCCGTGCCACGTTTTCGCGGTATCGTCAAGCCCAGTCACACTTTCGAGTTTCCAGTCGTTTACAGCCGTCGTCACAAACGCTGGGTCCGTCTCGGAGACCGGCCGACTTCGTTACGGGTAGCTTAGTGGGGTGGCCCCCATGTGCTTGCTTTGGGTCTGGGAAACGTCGTGTCCGAAACCCCGTCGACATACCGTTGGGTGTATGTTTTGTGATCTTGTACCTACCTGATCTGACAATAAGGGTGTGGGTGCGTGTGGAAACTTTGGTGCACCCCTGCAGGGTTAAATCTTTTCGAGAAGCCGTGTCCGCGGTTATAGACGACTTGGAGCACAGTTCTCGATCATAGACAACTATAACTAAAGTTTACTGTTATAATTTGACTTGTATCTGATATGACTAGTAATCAGCTTCACTACAACGGAATGGCTAAATAAAAGTACCAACAACTGCTGGGTTTAGGATATCTCATGCTAACTGTATCTGACTAGTAAGTGTTGTAACTATAACGGAATGGTTAACTAAAAGTGCCCACTGCTTATTATATCAGGATGACTATCTATACCTGGCTAGTAATTGCTGCAACGATAACTGAATAAATAAAACTGCCAACTGTGTGAGTTCCTCGGGTGACTTCCTCGTTTGGTCTCGAGGGGGAAATCCCAGGATGGGTATGTTTGGTGGTAGTATCAGGTTGGTTCCGAATAGATCTTTCTTATCCCTCTCTGATAGCCGACAGTTATATCGAGTCTCTATAGATTGTTTAGTGCATGATGCGCTGCCGCTTCAGTCCACCATACCTTTGTAGGTGAGGACCGCCGAATTCTAGTCTCGCCGTGTACTGGCCTCAGTACTGACCGCTCTCTTTTTTCTTTGCCCTTTGTCGGCACCCCTTTTGTTTAAGCAGGTTTTGAGATCGACGTTGTTAGCAAGGTTACCGTTCCGGCTTGGCCTGGGCAGGGTTATGGACGCCATTGGTTATTCTTCAGGGCTCTTAGCTCAATTTGCATCTTGTCCGTACTCGGACGCTGTATCATTTTAAAGGTGATTTGGATCTTTGTATTGTGTATCTGTATTCTTGACTCATGGAGTCATTGTTGTATATATCTGTTCTGTGGGTTCCATCGTGGACTATTGTGTAATGATATTACTTCGTTTTCCACCCGCACGCAAGTGCCTGGTGGGCACCTTTGAATCGTTTCTATGCGGGTTTTGGCGGGAAGCGCTAAAACTTGCATAGGGACGATTCTGAGGGTGTTACAGAGTGGTATCAGAGCTCAGCAGTTACGATACCCCACTGGTCCAGCCTGTAGGATAACCTAGCTAACGGACATTGTAGAGTGTCAAAACTATTTTGGAAAAATCGGTTGGGTAGATCTGATTAGGTCTGCTTTTACTCCTTACCCCTCTGCTATTCTCTTCTTACCTCTGCGTGTTTTGAATCTGCTCTCTTATCTCTTCTTCAAGTCCAGGATTTCTCGCGGTTCGGTTTCTGTCGTACCTTAAGGGTTTTACTTCCTTCCTCTTGTAACAGTGCTTCAACATCCGACATTCATGCTCTCTGATGAATCTTTCATCTGTTGTACCTTTCAGTGGACCGAAAATTCACTAAAAATTTTCTTTCTATCTTCCGGTGTTTTCCGATACAACGAAGTCATCTACATCAGATCTGATGAGAATCTTCATCCCTCCTTAGTTTCCGAACCTCGCTTGTCGAGATCTTCAGTCTGAATTCCAAGAGTTGGTTGCATAATTCTCCTATTCATATGCCGAGTAATGCTTTGGGTGCGCGATGGACTGATCACCATCCGACTACTCTTATCATTCGCTCTTGTACATTGAATCGATGGATTAAGCAATTTTACTCCTTCCACAGAAGTTAGAGGTGGCCTTATCTTGTGAGACCTCGACCTTCTTCTTTGTTTATACGGAGTGTTCTCTCGACGAACGAGAGAATCAACCCTTGTTGTTGGTGTCGCGGATTTCAAGACAAAGAAGAATCCTTGTTAGTGGTGTCGCGAGGATCTACACGAAGCGAGAAGATTTAGACCGTCGGTCTTCTTCCCCATACCAGGAGGCGGATCTTGAGGGCGAGATCCATTGTTAGTGGTGTCGAATTGTAGCATCCCGGGTAAAACCACTACTAGAAAATCGCCAGCATTTATATCTGTGCGTCATCATCATATCTACATGCATGTTTTAACTAAAACTATTTTTGAAAAGCCCCTCTTTGTTTTCTAGATATTCCCCATCTTCATTTCAAATATAAAACCCCGGTGTTTCGGATGTCTCTATTTGTCAAAACCCTATTTGTAAATGTTTTTCTTTTAAAATAAATAAATAAATAAATATAAAATATTTTTATCGGGGGAGGCAGCCGCAGGCCAGGCCCAAAAGCCCAGCCCGCAGCCACCTACCACCCCAACCTAGTCAAACCCTAATTCCTCCCCACTCCCTCACCCAGCAGCCGCCGCCAACCAGCAATCGCTCCACCAGAACATGCACGCACGCACACCCTGCAAGACCCATCCCGCCTGCCGCTTGCCCGGCCCCACCCCTGCCGCGTCCAACCAAGCCAGCGCCTCGGGATCTCCGCCCTGGCCCCACCCCGCGAACCCCGCATCGCCCCTGTCCCTCGCTCGCGATCCCCTCCCTTGTTTTTCTTCCTCGTCCCCCACCCTGCTCGACTCCTCCTTGCTCGCGGAGCAGCCGCCGCCTGGCTCTCCTCCTGACGTCGTCTCCTCACCTCTCTTCGGGCTCCCCGCCTCCCCTGCGTCCCCCCTCGACCTCCTCTCCTTGGCCGCATCTCGTCGCCCCGTGCTGGACACCCGATGCCCCTCCCTCTACTCCAGCCAATGCGTCGCTGCCCTTCTCTCCTGTCTCGCCGGAGCCTGCCTCGGCCGTGCGACCCTGCACCTTTCCGCGGCTCCCCTGCATCGCGCCTGCGTCATCCCCTTCTCCTCTCCGTCACCACCAGAGCAACATCAGCAGCCGCGCGCGCCTTCTCCATCGACCTCCGCTAGTCCTCCTCTGACCCTCCATGGCGCCGCTGGCCTCGCCTCACCACCGTCCGCGCGGGCCGCGTCTCCCTCCGCAGCAGCGCCTCCTCTCCGCTAGAGCACCGCTGCGGTGACCCTCTGCCTCACCCGACCGCCATGCCCTCCACCGCGTGCGTGTTTTCCTGCTGAACATGCCCACGGCGGCTGCCTTCTGCTCCTGGACTTGCTCGTTGTCGTCTCGCCCCACGCGTGCTCCAGCTAGCACAAACCCGCATTGGACCCCGTGCTCCGTTGTCTTCTTCAAGTGTCGCTACAGGTGGGGTGAAAGATGGTGCTGTTTGAGGTGAAGATGTCTAGATGTGCTATTAGTGTGGTGAGATTGGTTATCTCGGCAAGATCTCTGTCGTTACTGAAGATACAACAAGTGTATCTATCCCCGCCAAGATCTACTTCCGTTCGCGTCGACCGATGCTCGCAACCGGTGGACGAGTGGGAACCTCAAGATCGCCTCGTCGGAACCCGAGTCCTCAAGTTCTCCTTTACCCGAAGCCGATGCCCACTCAATTGCTTCTTCTCGGATCCGAAGACCAAATCCGAACCCTCAGTGGACCCCAAGATCTTCATTCCAAGATGTGTGACCCCAAATCTGAGCCCCTATTTTATTAAATGCTATATACACTTGTTGCATATTAAATTGTCATGCTTGCATACAAATTGTGTGGGTTTGGGGGCCTTATACCGATTCACCTCGTAATTAAATATGGAGACCATATGCGGGCAAATCTAGCCTAATATTGGCCCCATTTAAATTTGTGTAGCGAACCGATGTCATGTTTTGCCATGTTAAGACAACATTTAAATTGCGGAATATCTAAATAACTTGAACCATCTAAATAATTGTCAGGACCCCGGTTCCGCTTAATATTGCCTAATTGCATCGCATCTTTGCCATGCCATACATCATACATGCATCATGCTCGATCTTTTGTTGTATTATTAAATAGTGCATCTGATGTTTGTGCTAGTGCTTTGCTTCTTCACGGATTAGGCCGATGAGTTGATGCGAGTGTCGACCCGATCTTCGAATGAACCTTCGGCAATGTTTTCAGGTGAGCATTCTCCCTCTTTCTACCTATTTTACATTTCTAGTCTTTATTTCCTCCTGTTGATCTATTGCTATCTGTGTTGCGATGCTCTAGTTTTCGTACCCGGGAAATCCCTTGCAGCCTTATATTGCCTTGGACACATCCGATTACCTGTTGTTTGGTAGATAGTTGGACTTGCGTGTCGTAGTCGCTTGCTCAAGTGTTGTTGCGCGTCGTCAAGTACCACAGTTGTTGGAGTATTGCCGTATGTTTAATGTTGGAGATGATCATGACTTTAATTATCGTTTAATAACTAAAATTGAAGTAGGTAAAGGCAGAGGCACCGGTGGGTAATAGACAATATTTGGTTTTTAACCGCTCACTGGTGTCCCGTAGGACCCCGAGTTCTTGACACCTGTTCCGAGATCGAGAGCGCTAACCACAGGTGGGGTGTGTGGGCACCCCCATCGATTAGTACCTGATTTCAAAGTACTGTACCGGAGGCCACAAAATAGTTTGGGGCTTTATTACTATCTTGTACTTATGCCATGATTTACTGCTTTATTTACTATTGCGCGTGGAGCGCTTGTACTGTTTTGGAACCCCGTGCCACGTTTTCGCGGTATCGACAAGCCCAGTCACACTTTCGGGTTCCCAGTCGTTTAGAGTCGTCGTCACAAACCCTGGGTCCGTCTCGGAGACCGGCCGACTTCGTTACGGGTAGCTTAGTGGGGTGGCCCCCATGTGCTTGATTTGGGTCTGGGAAACGTCGTGTCCGAAACCCCGTCGACATACCGTTGGGTGTATGTTTTGTGATCTTGTACCTACCTGATCTGACAACAAGGGTGTAGGTGCGTGTGGAAACTTTGGTGCACCCCTGCAGGGTTAAATCTTTTCGAGAAGCCGTGTCCGCGGTTATGGACGACTTGGAGCACAGTTCTCGATCATAGACAACTATAACAAAAGTTTACTGTTATAATTTTACTTGTATCCGATATGACTAGTAATCAGCTTCACTACAACGGAATGGCTAAATAAAAGTACCAACAACTGCTGGGTTTGGGATATCTCATGCTAATTGTATCTGACTAGTAAGTGTTGTAACTACAACGGAATGGTTAACTAAAAGTGCCCACTGCTTATTATATTAGGATGACTATCTAGACCTGGCTAGTAATTGCTACAACGATAACTGAATAAATAAAACTGCCAACTGTGTGAGTTCCTCGGGTGACTTCCTCGTTTGGTCTCGAGGGGGAAATCCCAGGATGGGTATGTTTGGTGGTAGTATCAGGTAGGTTCCGAATAGGTCTTTCTTATCCCTCTCTGATAGCCGACAGTTATATCGAGTCTCTATAGATTTCTTAGTGCATGCTGCGCTGCCGCTTCAGTCCACCATACCCTTGTAGGTGAGGACCGCCGAATTCTAGTCTCGCCGTGTACTGGCCTCAGTACTGACCGCTCTTTTTTTCCTTTGCCCTTTGTCGGCACCCCTTTTGTTTTTATCAGGTTTTGAGATCGACGTTGTTAGCAGGGTTAACCTTCCGTCTTGGCCTGGGCAGGGTTATGGACGCCATTGGTTATTCTTCAGGGCTCTTAGCTCAATTTGCATCTTGTCCGTACTCGGACGCTGTATCATTTTAAAGGTGATTTGGATCTTTGTATTGTGTATCTGTATTCTTGACTCATGGAGTCATTGTTGTATATATCTGTTCTGTGGGTTCCATCATGGACTATTGTTGAATGATATTACTTCGTTTTCCACCCGCACGCAAGTGTCTGGTGGGCACCTTTGAATCGTTTCTATGCGGGTTTTGGCGGGAAGCGCTAAAACTTGCATAGGACCGATTCTGAGGGTGTTACACACAAGCAGGAGAAGGTGACAGAAAACAGTAGGAACTTTCCGAAGAGAAACGAATCGTAACTGAAATAAACGTATACGACTTGGGTTAGTATACGACTTGGGTTAGTATGGTGTGAGAGGCGATTCCAAATTTTTTGCAGTAGGGAAAGGTGTATCCGATGGACAAATGGAGAGAAAGGAATTAGGATGCAAAATTCTTTTATTTAAAGGATATGGTGAAAAAATATGATTCAATTAAAACGTTTTTTAGTTACTCCGTAGCAACGCACGGACATTGAACTAGTATATATATCTCTACTATATAATTTATCTAGCGGTTGTTTTAGTCGCAGGCTTATTCTGTTAGAAATAATGGGCTAAATCATTCGACACATCTGTGATTTCAGATTTTCTGTAAATCTCAAAGCCCATGTATGTGGAAGCCCATATGTGATTTGGCCCAAGTTGGTGGCAACTCACATGTGTGTGGCAAGAGTAGTGGGAGCTAAAAGTTTAGTCCTGCATGGAAAGTTGAAAGAGAGTTGCACCACCTTATAAGGTGGAGTGTTGCACCACTTTGTAAGTGAGTGATAATAAGAGAGCTACACACGTGCTCCTCCTTCGACGGGTTGCGGGAATCTCGCCGAGCCGAGCTTTATTTTACTGCTCAAGAAAATGTGTGCGGTTAGACAGACGTGTCAACAGTTAGCGGATTTGGGTCGCTCTCGGATCGTGGGATATTTGTAACCGACCCGAACGTGCGCGAAGTGGGCTTGGTCCACTTCATGTCCTGTACAAGATTTCCGAGCTGCTCTATATAAATGCATGTGCGGCTTCCACAACGTACGACACCAAACCAATCTAGGGTTTTGTCATCCTCTCTGCTTGCGCCGCCACCATAGTCTACTCCATCCCGCTTGTCGGCGTGCACCGGCGATCGGGAGAGCAGGTCTCCGGAACCACTCGCCTTTGCGATCCTGTATGGGAGAGGGCGAATAAGGTTTTTGGGAAGCGCTCCGCGCGACTGCTCAAGTTCGTCATTACGGTGCGTCTTCCCGGTCGTCAAGCCGGACCTCGTGCGCGTCGTCTTCAACGCCGACTTCTTCGTCAGGCTACTGTACCAATGACGACTACATCGACAACCGATCAGTATGTACACCGTCAACAGATCTGTTGTTTTACTATGACTGTTAGTGCGTATAATCTGCTATTGTTCATGTTGAACAATACATCTAGTATGTTAGAGGATCACGTGATTGTAGATGTTGTTGTCATGATTTATATTCTGGAATTAATCATGGAAATTATGCCTAATATTCCAACAATCCAAAAACCTTATTATAGGCAATTTCCTGAATTAAACATGGGACACTTGGCCGATGCTATCAAGCCGGAAAAGTTTACCGTTGTTTATTTTAAGAGGTGGCAGTATAAGACCACTATGTGGCTACAAGATCTGAAAGTATTCGATACTAGTGAGGATTTACCTGAAGGAACTACATCTAACGAGGTTCAGAACAAGTTCAAGAAAACCAATCTTGCCTTTGTGGGATGCGTTCTGAGTGTTCTTGACAACAAGCTATTTGATGTGTATATGCACATCAAAGATGGAAAAGAGCTCTGGGAGGCACTGAACGCTAAGTTCGGTGTAGCAGATGCTGGCAGTGAGTTGTACATCATGGAGAGCTTTCATGATTACAGGATGGTTAACAACCGTTCTGTAGTTGAGAAAACTCATGAGATACAGTGCTTTGCTAAGGAGCTTGAAATCCTCAAGTGTATCTTACCCGACAAGTTTGTGGCTGAGTGCATTATTGCAAAGTTGCCTTCTTCATGGAGGAACTTCGCCACAACTCTCAAACACAAGAGACAGGAGATATCGGTTGAAACCTGATAGCGTATCTTGATGTTGAGGAGAAGGCTCGGGCTAAGGACACTGCTGAGAGAGGAGGCGAGGGTCAGTCTAGCGCCTACATGGCGCAGAAGAAGACCTTCGGCAAGAACAAAGGGAACTATAAGCCCTCGTTCAACAACCCTAAAAAGACTACAACCTTCAAGAAGAAGAAGAAGCCGAACAAGACCGGGCTACATTGTTATTCATGTGGAGAGCTCGGCCACTTTTCCAAGGACTGCCTAGATCGTGCAGATCGCAGAGGGAAAGGTGGGAAGACTACCAACATCATGACCGCTAGCAACACTGATGGGTACGGTAATTTATTTACTGTTCTTTCAGTATTTCAATCACCATGTCGGTGGATTGATACGGATGCTAATGTTCATGTGTGCGCTGACATCTCTATGTTCACTTCTTATCAGGTCGCTTGGGATTCATCCGTCCTAATGGGGAACGGATCACATGCTTATGTTCATGGTGTTGGCACGGTGGATCTGAAGTTTACTTCCGGAAAGATCGTACAACTGAGGAACGTGCAACATGTCCCTACTATGAACAAGAATCTCGTTAGTGGCTCCCTTTTGTGTAGAGATGGGTTTAAGGTTGTGTTAGAGTCCAATAAAGTCGTTGTTTTGAAACATGGACAATTTTTTGGTAAAGGTTATGAGTTCGGAGGCTTATTCCGGTTTTCACTTTCAGAGTTTTGTAATAAATCCGTGAATCATATTTGTGGTGATGTTAATGATGATACCAGTGTTTTGCATTCTCGTTTATGTCACATTAATTTTGGTTTGATGTCTCGGATGTCCAGTATGAGTTTAGTTCCAAATTTCACTATTGCCAGAGGTTCTAAGTGCCATAGTTGTGTGCAATCAAAGCAACCTCGAAAGCCTCACAAGGCTGCCGAGGAGAGAAACTTGGCACCTCTAGAACTCATACATTCTGATCAATGCGAGATGAATGGTGTGTTGACAAAAGGTGAAAAGATATATTTCAAGACGTTGATAGATGATGCTACTAAATTCTGCTATGTTTACTTGTTGCAAACTAAAGATGAGGCTTTAGACTACATTAAAATCTCTAAGGCCGAAGTTGAAAATTAACTAGAGAGAAAGATCAAGCATCTTAGGTCGGATCGTGGTGGTGAGTATTTTCCCAAAATATTTGACGAGTTCTGTCAGGAACACGGAATTATTCATGAGAGGACGCCTCTCTACTCGCCCCAATCAAACAGGGTTGTCGAGAAAAAAAAACGCACGCTGACAGACTTGGTGAATTCCATGTTAGTCACTGCTGGTTTATCAAAGGCATGGTGGGGGGAGGCTTTGTTGACTTCATGTCATGTCCTGAATAGAGTTCCTAACAAGAATGAAGAAAAGACCCCTTATGAGGAGTGGGCTGGGAGAAAACCATCACTTTCAAATCTACGCACTTGGGGGTGTTTGGCGAAGGTCAACATACCAATTCCCAAGAAACGCAAGCTCGGACCTAAGACAGTGGATTGTATCTTTCTAGGATATGCTCCACGGAGTGTAGGCTATAGATTTCTAGTGGTTAAATCTGAGGTACCTGATATGCATGTTGATACTATAATGGAATCTCGTGATGCAACATTCTTTGAGAATATTTTTCCTATGAAAGATATGCATAACATTGGTAGAATTTCTTCTAAAATACTTCCTGAATCTAGTGCATCTTTTGAGAATTCTGAACAACCACATGAGGAAGTCCTTGAGAAGGATGACAATGAATCTCTCACGAGGAGTAAGAGACAGAGGATTGCAAAATCCTTTGGTAAAGATTTCATCATGTACCTTGTGGACGATACTCCCAGATCCATTGTAGAGGCATATGCATCTCCTGATGCAGATGATTGGAAAGAAGATGTCCAAAATGAGATGGACTCGATTCTTTCTAATGGAACTTGGGAATTATCAAAACGACCCTATGGTTGTAAACTTGTGGGCTGTAAGTGGGTGTTTAAGAAGAAGCTAAGGCCTAATGGTACTATTGATAAGTACAAGGCACGGCTTGTAGCTAAGGGCTACACACAGAAATAAGGCGAAGATTACTTTGACACCTATTCACCTGTCGCTAGACTGACCACCATTCGAGTACTACTATCCCTGGCTGCCTCTTATGGTCTTCTCGTTCATCAAATGGACGTGAAGATAGCTTTCCTTAATGGAGAGTTGGAAGAGGAGATCTATATGGATCAGTCGGATGGGTTTGTGGTAAAAGGTGAAGAGACAAAGGTGTGCAAGTTATTAAAATCTTTATATGGCCTGAAACAAGCACCTAAGCAATGGCATGAGAAGTTTGACAGAACTCTACTTTCTGTTGGCTTTGTCATTAATGAGGCTGATAGGTGTAACTACAAGGAATCTGGCTATATATGACCCTCAATTTTCGTCACAGAATCGTCATAGTAGTCCGTTTATGACGATTCTATGACGATTTTGAGATCGTCAAAAGCTGGGCGTCGCAAATGAACTATCACGACGTTTTTGATAAAATCATCATAAACGTCTATGACGATATTGAATCGTCATAACGTCTATGACGATCCAATATCGTCATGGACCTTCTAGCCAGGCCAGCTCAGATCCTATGTGGCCGATCCTACGTGGCAAAATTGTGACGAAATGAAATCGTCTTAAATCAAAATCAGCCCAGTCCATTTTAGTTGCTTACTTGGGCTAAGCCCAATAATTCTAGCTTTTCTTTTTCTAGTCGTCGGCCTTTTATGGTGTGTCTCTCTCAGGCCTTAGCCTTTTTATGGCCTCTTTTCTATTTTGGACCTCGGCCTTTTTACGATACATTTCTGTTTGGGATAGGCCCGCTTTTCAGTTTCAATTTTCATACAGCACTTGTCCAGTTTTATTTTTCATGGTTTGTTAATAATTTAACAACAAATAATTTAATCAGAACTGAGTACATCAATTATTTTTGATAATCAAGAATATAACAATATTTTCATTGTTTAAATCATAGATACTGATATACAAAATAATAATCCAGGTTTGAAAATACAACAAAAAATGAATATGCATAACTCTATTACAATATTTCCGATGTTCAAATGGCAGATACTGATATACAAAATAATAATCCAGGTATAAAAATACAACACAAATTGAACCTTCCATCATAATACAAGGCTGCAACAGAATGTAAAACCACTACAGGACCATATCCCTTGAACAAGTAACATCCATGTCAAAGCACGAGGAAACAAAGCATATCCTTCCAGCCAACCAAACTCGACTCCAAAGCTAGATGCCCCTTGCTATTGCATTATCAGGACCTCTCCCCTACACAAACAACACATCAAGTTGCTAACTGCTTATGGTATATCAAATAACACAGCATGCATGCTTCCAAAAAAAAATATAATCAGACCATAACTATAAAATATAACTTTACCATGCTATGAAACAATATGTATCTATCCTGCAAGAACAACATTCAAAACAGAAATGCACCTGTATAGCCTATGAGCAGCTAACAGCTAATAGTCCTAATTTAGGTATCATATCAGACAATGATACATACATGAATTCAACTCAAATTTATAATGCATGAATACATCTATTAATTTAGCATATGATCCATAACACGATGTATGTTCAATTCCAGTTTTACACTGAGATTATTGTCACTCGCATCAGAGCCTAAATACAAAGGAACATGTACAACAGTGGCCTATCAACCAAGTAACAAGGGACACAAAGAGGTTAAATCAAGGACTTATCTAATCCAGAGAAGGAAGCGCCTCTGCAGTTGCAGCGTGGTGAACTCGACGATATGAACGCGGTGCCATGGCTAGGTTTGGTGCGTCGTAGCATGAAATGTAGCACAGGTAACTCCCCTGGTTCAGCAAGGCACATCACCACACATTTGTTTCTGGGAATAAATAATAACTTGTAAGCAAGAGAATTTAATCAAATATAACTGTGTACTGGATACAACAATGGTGGAAAAAAATGTTTGGTAAATATACAATAAGTCATTTCCCAAAGCTCTAAAAAATGGAACTTATTAGGATTGGCATACATATTATCTCAAGGTTTTCAAAAATATTAAGATGATGCATTACTCTAGCATAACCAAAATAGAAGCATCAGTTTAGATAGGTACAACAGAAGAGAGCCAATAAACATCCCAGTTCAGACATCTCTTTCTCCACAGATAAATCGAGCAATCCTGGAGCATGTATGGAGCCTATCTCAAAATAAAGGAAGGTATATGAGGACATGAAGCTATCATGTGGTCAGAGAGGTTATAAAAATTTAATATGGGCACAATAGAGACTATTGAGACATGCATCTAGATATACACAGATACACAATAAGTATTGAGACATACATCAGGATATATACTAGTACTTCAACTGCAATGAGATATGTTAGTCGAATCACCACTTCAACAGCTAGCATCACTAAGTTCTATAGTTTCTATTTCAGCAGCAGCACCACCGATTATGGGACTGGAGTACCTTACCACTTAGCATGTCGATGTAGCAGTCGCCAATCTTGCCGCTGGAGAGGTGAACGAGGTGAAGGCGGAGGTGATCTTGAGAAAACTGGTGTTCACTTCGTCCTCCATGATCTGCTCTTGTCCGCTGAACAGCAGGCTACCGGAGACCTCGGCCGCTGCCACATCCTCCCAGTCCATCGTCCGGTACTCGCCCCTCCTTGCTCCTCCATTAGGATTCCAACCTGAAAAAACACAAGAGATGACAGGACACATACAAGTCAAGTACTTAGTGGAGTAGACAAGTTTCAGAGTAGTGCGAGTAGACTGATTGGGTATCAAAAGCATTGAGAAAGTTCATTTTTCAACACTAATATTCATTTTCTCATATCATTTGATTGCACACAAAGATTAACTGCAGTAAAAATCCGGCAATGTACCAGTAGCTATAAACAGCAGCTATGTATCCATAATATACAAACATAAGCTATGTACCAGCACTGTCTACTGATGCACAATTAAGTAGAAAGCAAACATGCGACATCTAAATTGAGACGCTGATGTACGTACACACCCACATGAGATGTGGGAGGAGCAGCAGGAGGAGGGAGGCCTCACCGGGGTTCTCAGCAGCAGGTTTGGGAGGACGTCGTCGGTGGGAAGGGAGGGATCTGGTGAGGCGGTGGAGGTGGCGGCAGTTGTGAAGGGGCGAGGCAGTGGAGATGGGCGATGGTGGGTTACGGTGGTTCTCTAGATATCCCCGGTTGGCTTTACATGGATCTGGTGAAGCAAAAGCAAGAAAACATGCGAAGATATCCCCGTTAAATTTACATGGATGGCGATGAGCTAGCACGTAGCTGCTCTGCTGCTGCAACACTGGCTAGCTATGTGAGTGGTGGTAGTAGTAGTAAGTAGCGGTAGTGATAGCTGGAGCTGCTGCTGTTGCTGCTTGGGTCTTGACTAGGAGGGATCTTCAGAACGGCGCCGAGAGCACCCTCTTAAGGGTCTTCTTCACCGGCATGGACACCTCCACCGTCGCCTTCAGCTGCCGGCCGGCCGCCCGGACCGACGGAGGCGAGACAGAGTTATTAAATTCAGGAAATGGCTCTAAAGAACCGGAAATAGAAAAGAGGATCTTGGATGGATGGGTTCCGGCGGTCTGCATGTACCTGGTCGTACTTGAGGCGTAGCTGCTCGTTGGCTTCCCGCAGCTCCTCCACCTCCGTCTCGATCTGGGTGACGTGTGCCTTCTTGCGCGCGCGTGAGCGGGACGCCGACTCCCGGTTCTTGATCATCCGCTTCTTGCGCCGCTCCACGGGAGTGGCGGCGCCGACGAGGCCTCCTCCGCCGGCGTTGGTGACGGTCCAGCTTGCGGCCGCGTTTGCCGAGGGGCCGAGGCGCATCTCGCGCTCTAGCGCGCGGCGGGCCGGACCGGCGTCGAGCGGCGGCGTGTGGCGGGGGAAGGAGGAGGCCGCGACGGCGGAGAAGAAGGGGGTGGAGAAGAAGGGCGACGTGGCCACATTGCGGTAGCAGCCGCCGCCGCCGGGCTGGAAAGGGGACCCGGGGAGGAACGGGGACCCGACGCCGCCAACGCCAGACGCCCGAACGCCGTCGTCGGTTCATCCGAGCTCGCGGGTGTCGCACGCATCGCAGGGGTGCTGCCCATATTTGGCTTATGCGGCGTCGGAGTCGGTTTCGGGTGAGGAGGAGGAGGGAGGGAGGCAGCTATGGCAACGCAAGGAAAAGAGAGGAGGAATGTGGTGGCGGCGCAAGGAAAAGAGAGGAGGGCGCATCAATCTCGATCTAGGTCAAGGGGAAAGAGGACAGAGGGGAATCGAAGTAGGTGTGTTTTTTTCAGGTTTGTTTCTTTGGGTGAGCGCAGAAGCGTTGGATTGGCTTTTAACGGTTTTGATGAGGCTGAGATTCCTGATCCGTGGGAGGCCGAACCCTGTAATTTGATTGGTTGTAGAAGAAATGGTCATTTTCCATTTTCCGAGCGCAAAAAACGGGGCGTTTTGTGAATCAACCACCAAATGACAGTTTTAGAATGGTACCAACATATTTTGTAAAAATATTAGACCGCCTTACATGGACAATGTCCCAACCGGGGTATCTCAAACCTTTCCGTTCACTCCTGGCGAAAAAGACAAATTCCTGCCGAATCGGTAGGAAGTGGGTCCGGTTTGAACTACAGGTACATGATCCGATGCTCATGATTTTTGGTAAAATCATTTTTAGACTCGCAATATGCTGTTTCTTCAGAGATTCAATGCAAGTTTAGCGAGGCTCATCCCCTAGCTAAGAACCTTCGTGTCCGTCGTTTTAACCATAGTTTGAAACGGACATAAAAAATTCAAAAACGGCCCGATCAACGCAAATCCTTCGCGTGGTGTCTTATTATGTGACATATTTGCAAGGAAAAATACCAAGCTGGGTAAATTGAGTATGTCTCAAAAAACCCTTCACAAAATGACCTATCATGTTCGAGGTTTCGTGGCTTTCGGGTCAAATGACCAATGTTCTGGCTAGAATCAGGTCATAGTTTGTGATAATGTGCCCATATTGTGCACACATATGTATCATGGCATGGAGAACAATGTTGCAGGAGGAAGTTTTCCTTTTCGACGCACGGAAAAACCATTTTCTATTTTCCGAGCGCAAAAAACGGGGCGTTTTGTGAAGCAACCACCAAATGACAGTTTTAGAATGGTACCCCCACATTTTGTAAAAATATTAGACCCCCTTACATGGACAATGTCCCAACCGGGGTATCTCAAACCTTTCCGTTCATCCCTGGCGAAAAAGACAAATTCATGCCGAATCGGTAGGAAGTGGGTCCGGTTTGAACTACAGGTACATGATCCGATGCTCATGATTTTTGGTAAAAATCATTTTTAGACTCACAATATGCTGTTTCTTCAGAGATCCAATGCAAGTTTAGCGAGGCTCGGCCCCTAGCTAAGAACCTTCATGCCCGCCGTTTTGACCATAGTTTGAAACGGGCATAAAAAAATAAAAAACGGTCCGATCAACGCAAATCCTTCACGTGGTGTCTTATTATGTGACATATTTGCAAGGAAAAATACCAAGCTAGGTAAATTGAGTATGTCTCAAAAAACCCTTCACAAAATGACCTATCATGTTCGAGGTTTCGTGGCTTTCGGGTCAAATGACCAATGTTATGGCTAGAATCAGGGCATAGTTTGTGATAATGTGCCCATATTGTGCACACATATGTATCATGGCATGGAGAACAATGTTGTAGGAGGAAGTTTTCCTTTTCGACGCACGGAAAAACCATTTTCCATTTTCCGAGCGCAAAAAACGGGGCGTTTTGTGAAGCAACCACCAAATGAAAGTTTTAGAATGGTACCCCCAAATTTTGTAAAAATATTAGACCACCTTACATGGACAATGTCCCAACTGGAGTATCTCAAACCTTTCCGTTCATCCCTGGCAAAAAAGACAAATTCCTGCCGAATCGGTAGGAAGTGGGTCCGGTTTGAACTACAGGTACATGATCCGATGCTCATGATTTTTTGTAAAAATCATTTTTAGACTCACAATATGCTGTTTCTTCAGAGATCCAATGAAAGTTTAGCGAGGCTCGCCCCCTAGCTAAGAACCTTCATGCCCGCCGTTTTGACCATAGTTTGAAACGGGCATAAAAAAAATAAAAAACAGTCCGATCAACGCAAATCCTTCGCGTGGTGTCTTATTATGTGACATATTTGCAAGGAAAAATACCAAGCTGGGTAAATTGAGTATGTCTCAAAAAACCCTTCACAAAATGACCTATCATGTTCGAGGTTTCGTGGCTTTCGGGTCAAATGACCAATGTTATGGCTATAATCAGGGCATAGTTTGTGATAATGTGCCCATATTGTGCACACATATGTATCATGGCATGGAGAACAATGTTGTAGGAGGAAGTTTTCCTTTTCGACGCACGGAAAAATCATTTTCCATTTTCCGAGCGCAAAAAACGGGGCGTTTTGTGAAGCAACCACCAAATGACAGTTTTAGAATGGTACCCCCACATTTTGTAAAAATATTAGACCACCTTAAATGGACAATGTCACAACCGGGGTATCTCAAACCTTTTCGTTCAACCCTGGCAAAAAAGACAAATTCCTGCCGAATCGGTAGGAAGTGGGTCCGGTTTGAACTACAGGTACATGATCCGATCCTCATGATTTTTGGAAAAAATCATGTTTAGACTCACAATATGCTGTTTCTTTAGAGATCCAATGCAAGTTTAGCGAGGCTCAGCCCCTAGCTAAGAACCTTCGTGTCCGCCCTTTTGACCATAGTTTGAAACGGGCATAAAAAATTCAAAAACGGTTCGAAGAATGTAAAACCTTCGCCTGGTGTCTTATTATGTGACATAGTTGCAAGTAAAAATACCAATCTTGGTATATTGCAAGTGTCTCAAAAAAACCTTCTCAGAAATGACCTATCATGTCCGAGGTTTCATGGCTTTCGGACCAAACGACCAATGTTATGGCTAGAATCGCGGCATAGTTTATGAGAATATGCCCATATCATGCACACATATGTATCATGGTATGTCGAATAATGTTGCAGGAGGAAGTTTTTCTTTTCGTCCCACAAAAAAATCATTTTCCATTTTCCGAGCGCAAAAAACAGGTCGTTTTGTGAAGCAACCACCAAATGAAAGTTTCAAAATACAACCATCCCATTTTTCAAAAATAATAGGCCACCTTACATGGACAAATGCCCCAACCGGGGCATCTCAAACCTTTCCTTCCATCCCTGGCGAAAAAGACAAATTCCTGCCGAATCGGTAGGAAGTGGGTTCGATTTAAACTACGGGTACATGATCCAATTCCCATTATTTAAAAAAAATGAGTTTTAGACTCACAATATGCTATTTCTTTAGGGATCCAGTACAAGTTTAGAGAGACTCAACCCCTAAACGAGAATTATCACTCCCTAGTTTCAAACTCATATTTTAAATTATGATATTGTCCCTACTATAGACTGATTATGTGAAATTAGTAAATCTACTATTTCAAATAATAAAATTATTTATATTTAACACCCTAAGACGATCTACTGAATTATCTAAAAATTTAGAGACAAAAAACAATTATTTTGGACTTTCTATGAAAAAGCTACAAAAAAATTAAGAAAACAGAAAAAAAACTACTATAACTGGACCGACCTAATATACAACGCGTAATCAAAGTCGGCCCAAATAACAATAAAGCCCACCTTCCTTCCCACAGATAGCCCACCTCCTTCCCACTGACAACCCATTTATTGTTAGTTATAAGGTGTCGATGTACTATCTTGACACAAAGGTATAAGTGGTGTAGTGGTATTGGCCTGTTGCCACCGCGGGGAGGTGGGGAGTTCGAATCCCAGGCTAGCTTATTTTTGTGGATTATTTCCACAAAGGCCGCGCCTGGAGGGATTAAAACCACGTTGCGATTGTAAATGTACAGAAGTAGTTGGTTGGCTTGTTGGTTACGCTTGCCCTTGTTTAATTGCTTGGTCTTGGGTTCGAACCCCTGACCCTTTTTTGACTAACAATTATGATATTTATGTAATATAAATTTCGAGTTTTCTATTGAAAATATATATTAATATAATTATACTAAATTATACCTAATAATTCGGATGTCTCTTTTTGACTAATATAATCCTAATAAATATTGACATATGAGCCAATATTGACACATGGATAAGACATGTAAAAAACTGACACATAGACATGCCACATAGACGCAATTGCTGATGTGGCCGACTACTCATTTTAAGTTATGCTGATTTGGACAATATGACGATTTAAAATCGTCATAGTGAGCTACAAGTAACACCATTGGCTGCTTCCACCAGATTATGACGATTTTATCTAAAGTAACTATGACGATTTTTAGCAAAATCGTCATAATTTTCTAGGGTATAGGCCCTCTTGAACTGCTTACGACCATCTCATGCAAAATCGTCATAACTCTATGACGATTTTGTTCACGGTCACTATTAGAAGGTCATAGAATAACACATTTCTTGTAGTGTGTGTTTACTATTGCCATGGTGGAGGCGATAGCATTATATTATGTTTGTACGTGGATGACATTCTGATCTTTGGTACAAACATGAAAGTGATAAATGAAGTCAAGTCTTTCCTATCAAAGACTTTTAATATGAAAGATCTGGGAGAGGCTGATGTGATTTTGAACATCAAGCTTATTAATAATGAGAATGGGATTATTTTAACGCAATCTCATTATGTTGAGAAGGTCTTGAGCCGATTTGTCTTTAATGATGGCAAGACTTCTCCAACACCTTATGATCCCAGTTTGACATTACGAAAGAATAAGAAGGAACCAACAGATCAGCTGAAATATTCACAAGTTGTTGGTTCTCTCATGTACTTAGCAAGCGCTACAAGACCTGATATCTCTTTTCCTGTGAGAAAGTTGAGTAGGTTCATGTCTAACCCGGGTATTGATCATTGGCATGCACTTGAAAGGGTCATGCGCTATCTATGTGGTACAATGAGCTATGAGATTCACTATTCAGGGCATCCTGCTGTGCTTGAAGGATATAGTGATTCGAACTGGATCTCTGACGTTGATGAACTCTACGCCACGAGCGGGTATGTGTTTACCCTTGGAGGTGGTGCGGTGTCATGGAGATCCCGTAGACAGACCATATTGACGAGGTCAACTATGGAAGCAGAGCTTACTGCTTTAGACACGGCCACTGTTGAGTCAGAATGGCTGCGTGAGCTCTTGATGGACTTGCCTGTGGTTGAGAAACCTGTGCCGGCAATCCTTTTGAATTGTGACAACCAAACTGTTATTTTCAAAGTAAACAATTCTAAGGATAACGCGAAGTCATCAAGACACGTGAAGAGACGTTTGAAGTCTGTCAGGAAATTGAGAAACTCCGGAGTAATAACTGTTACGTATATTCAAATAGACAAAAACCTGGCAGATCCCTTTACAAAGGGACTATCACGAAATGTGATAGAAAGTGCATCGAGGGAGATGGGGTTGAGACCCATGGATGTCACACCTAGTGGTAACCCAACCTATGTGATCGGAGATCCCGTGAATTAGGACCTAGGAAGAACAAGCTAGTGGGTGGACTGAGGAGAATATTTTGTAACCCTCTCTGTGTGAAGATGCATAACTCTCATAATCTGTAAGGCAGGTTGACAACATGCCTTAATGTGTTTCTGTTGGCTTTAATTACTAAAGATGCCGTCCTACAGGTCATTCTTGAAAGAACACACCTATATGAGCTCAACTCTAAACGTAGCGGTCTATGAGACTTGGGTGATCTCTAGTAAACTCATGAAGAGACTAGGGAGTATGACGCATATGTTCCAACCCGCAGGGTAGGCTACTGGCAGCCAGGTACTAGTTATGATTTTGAGTGAAATCTATTGGCACCAAACTTGCAATTCAAGGTTCGTCCATTGTTCAAGTTGTTGATAGACGTAGTTTAAGATTCTAGGCGGAAGTTCAACTTAACAGTCTCTGCTGAAACACTGGTATATAAACAAGTAGCGAGGATTGGAAAAAAATTCAAATGGCCATTTGAGATCTGGTGGGGGATTGTTAGAAATAATGGGCGAAATCATTAGACCCATGTGGGATTTCAGATTTTTCCTAAATCTCAAAGACCATGTATGTCAAAGCCCATATTTGATTTGGCCCAACTTGGTGGCAGCTCACATGTGTGTGGCAAGAGTAGTGGGAGCTAAAAGTTTAGTCCCACATGGAAAGTTGAAGGAGAGTTGCACTACCTTATAAGGTGGACTGTTGCACCACTTTGTAAGTGAGTGACAATAAGAGAGCTACACGCGCGCTCCTCCTCCGATGACGCCGCCGCCACTCGCACGCGCCCTCGCCTCGTCTCGTCACGACGCGCGCGTGTGCAGCGGGTTGCGGGCTTGCCGAGCCGAGCTTTATTTTGCTGCTCAGGAAAATATGTGCGATTAGACAGACGTGTCAACAGTTAGTGGATTCGGGTCGCTCCTGGATCGTGGGCTATCTGTAACCGACCCGAACGTGCACGACGTGGGCTTGGTCCACTTCGTGTCCTGTACGGGATTTCCGAGTCACTCTATATAAACGCTTGTACGGCTTCCACAACGTACGACACCAAACCAATCTAGGGTTTTTCCATCCTCTCTGCTTGCGCCGCCACCGTAGTCTACTCCATCCCGCTTGCCAGCGTGCACCGGCGGTCGGGAGAGCAGGTCTCCGGAACCACTCTCCTTTGCAATCCTGTACGGGAGAGGGCGAATAAGGTTTTTGGGAAGCGCTCCGCGCGACTGCTCAAGTTCGTCATTACGGCGCTTCTTCCCGGTCGTCAAGACGGACCTCTATAGCACCCCCCGGGGTCAGGGTTAAACTAACCTCAGATCACCATCTAAGATAAGTTCAACCCCAAACACGGAACATCATAGTATGATTCGGTAACATTACAGAACACAGGAATTCAACAGCATAAGTTTAAACTCTTAGCAGAGTGAGGTATTAGAGTTATTACAAACCAGAGGTCTTAGACCCAATATTACATCACACAACGAAAGCAAATTATGTTGTTCTACACAACAACTTAGCAAAAGGCCTAAGAGGCCATTAACAAAAGCGACGTCCATCCCATAGTCCTCAGGCTGCTACCTGGGACCCCTAACTACTCGTCGATATCAATGTAGAATCCACCTTCAGTTGCAACCAGATCCTCTGTAAAAACAACAATGGCGCAAGGCTAAGTATGAGAATGTACTCCACAAGACTTAGATAACCTAGTATCTACATGCTCTGGCTAGAAAGGCTTTCTCTGGATTTTCTTTTGCGAAAAGCAATCTTTGTTTGTAAACAAGAGAGAGAAGAGGCTCGTCTACTCAGAATCTTTTAAAAGAGATAAGATAGCGACTTCTTCATCTTGTTCATCACATCTCGATAACCACCAGCTTCATCAGAACCTCCTATCTAGGATCACCCCCTCGACCCGGAGGAAGCTTCCTTCAGCACACGTGGATCAACAAGTTTTTACCATGGTTAAAGTTATCTATGATCTTAGAATCTGGTCACCAAGCGTTCATAACCGTGAACACAGCTTTTCGAAAAGATTAATACCCTGCAGGGGTGTACAACTTTACCGACACGTACCAACCGACTCTTAATGCCAAATATTATTAGCCCTCTTCCTTGGAAGGCCGGAAGAGGGTGGTTTACCACGACCTTTACCTTTCTTTCGCCGAGACCATGAGTCACGCAATAAGTATGATTCCGCCGTAACGGGTCAAGTCCCGAAGCCGGTACTTAAAGATGTGAGGCGAGGTTGGTTCACCAGGGGCTCCATCGACCCAAAGCAACCTGGTCCACGCTTCCCTACCTGTTATGATGCACCTCCATCACCTCCTCTTTCAAAAACGTTTTCAATGCGTATGCCAAATGGAAAGCCCGAACTATGTGACTCATGGAATCTACTAGGCAAGTTAGTCAATCGAGGGGTTCCCAAGCCCCGTGTGGTTGTACGCTCGTCTCGGTTCCAAAGGCAAGAACTCAGTTCCTAGTGGTGGTGATCATGGGACTATAAAACCACACCCAACGTGGCCTCCCATACAAGCCTTAACATGTTTAGTTAACTCCTTCGATGATGTCACCACCTACTACCTCACTACCTTTCCTGGCACCTCCGATTCATCATTGAATAGATTAGACATTATTTCTATGCTTGGCTAAGCTGTCGGTAACCAAAGCTCTACAATGCTCACATGCCAAACCTAGGTATGCTAGGAGCAGGGCTATAAAAGGGAAACAGTGCAGCAGATAGGTGACACTAGCTACTGTCAAAAGACCCCATTGGAATCGTGTGCATCATAGAGAGAAAGTAATATACTTTATAAAACATAGGTTCATAATGAGAGGCTACGCTTGCCTTGTCCGTCAGTAGACAGGTATGGATCGTCGGTGTTGTTGACTTCAGCTTCGGGCTCGGATCCTATCGCGAAGAACCAATACCGGAGAGAAAGGCAACAATCAAAACATGGCATCGATGCAATGCTCAAACAAGGATGATGATATGACAAATTAAATTGCATTGAAACGAAACCCTAAGTCATGCTTGACAACTTAAATGGGGTTCCGAGGGTTGAAAACCCTAACTCGGGAAACTCCGGAGACACATGAGAGGGGTTGATTTTGTTCTCTAATTAAACTTGTTATTAAAGTTGATTAGCAATGCATGATTATAGTGTGATTAGATAGAACTCATTTTTCTGAACATTTTGATATATTATTTGTATTTTTTTGACTTATAATGAATTAATTATTGAATTTACAAATTTATATCATTTTCTGAAATTATTAAAACCTTTATTACATCAGGCTGACGTCATAACTCAACCCAGAACCTTTTGTTACCACAACTGATCCTACCCACAGTGATTGACTGGTGGGGTCGAATCCACATCAGCAGCCACACGCGCAAAACGGGGTCAGGGCATTTCTCACCGGGGCTGGCTCTAGCCATTGCGTCTACCAGGTGGGGCCTGAGAGAGACTGGCTATCACCGTGGCGCCAAGCGGGCCTCGCCGGAGAACGGCCAGACGGCAGCGACTGGCGGTGCTAGGATGCGAACGGGGACGCGCGGCTACGCCTATTCGAACCAGGGTTTCACCACGAACCTAAAGAAGGCGGCGCCGCTAGGTAGAGGTCGCAGGAGCAGTGTCCCCAACAAGCGCTTGCGGCGGCGTTCGGTGGTGGTCGTCGGGGAGACGCTAAAGAGTGAGAGGGAGAGTAGGAAGGGGTTCGTTAGAACCGTGAGCTCACCTTGAGCGCGTTTGTGGGGACAGTGAGGCCGGGGGAGGTCGGGGTCGCAGGCAATGTCGACGACGGCGGCAGACAGAGGCGGAGAGGGCGAGGTCATTGCCGACGATTGGATGCACCCGCGGCCGATTCCTTTGGTGAAGATGACCTTTGCGACGAGGTGGTTCCAACGGCGGCCTCAGCTGACCGTGGGGTGGCCGGAGGTGGCGGGTCGAGGCGGCGCTTGCGAGCTCTAGGGTTAGAGCTTGCACGAGCGAGAGCCATAGAGGAGGGGAGAGGGGAAAGTGAGGTCAAGGGGAAGAGAAGCACGGCATAGACGGATCTTATCCTCGCGAGCATCGGCGGCGCGCATCGCAACAACGAGGCGGCATCGGGCGGCCGCGGCGGCAACGGCGAGCTACCTACCGTCAGCGGGGAAGACGTCAGGAGAGCGGAGCGAAGCGGTACCAGGCTGCTGTGGGCTGCGCTGGGCTGGGGTGGGCTGCTGAGTGCTGCTCTGCGCGGGAGAGAGAGAAGGGAATAGCTGGGCTAGGCCCAGAGGCGCTGGGATGCTTATTTTTTTAGACAGATCCTTTTTCTATTTTTTATTTCCGTTTTAAGTTTTGAATTCCAAATCTGTTTTGAATCACTCAAAATTACCAAAGAGGTTTTGTGAAATATATAAAATACCATGGAGCCCCTTTAGTCCATTTGGGCTTCACTATTTTGGTAACTTTTCAAATTCAAATCCTTTTGAATTGCTTTTCAAAGAGAGGGAAGAAATAGGGTTTTGAATTTGCATTTATTTCAACACATGCTCACATGCAAATATTGTATTGATTTAAACAGATGCATGCCATGCTTAAGTACTGAGTACATATATTACAAACTTGCGCTGTTACAGCTCTATCCCCCTTACAAGAATCTTGACCCGAGATTCCTAAGTTTTAGAAAAGAAGGCAGGGTACTCAGATCTAAGACGATCTTCTCGTTCCCAGGTTGCTTCATCCTAAGAGTGATGATACCACTGAACTTTCAGGAACTTGATGTTTTGACGACGAGTTTTGTGCTTGGTTTCATCAAGGATACGAACAGGATACTCACGATAAGTCAGATCCTTTGGAGATCAAGAGTTTGGTGATCAACACCACGGACGAGATCTTTGAAGCAACGCTTGAGTTGTGACACATGAAAGACGTCATGCACCTCAGGGAAGTTTGCGGGCAACTCCAATTGATATGCGAGTTTACCTTGCCTGGAAATAACGCGAAAAGGACCAACATAGCGAGGCGCTAGTTTGCCTTTGATGCCAAAATGATGGACACCCTTTAAAGGAGTGACCCGGAAATAAGCTTGATCACCAACTTCATATTCAACATGTTGATGGTGACGATCATGATAGCTTTTCTAGCGAGACTGAGCAGTTTTCAAACGATCTCGAATGATATGAACTTGATCTTCTGCTTCCTGGATCATATCCGGACCAAAGAACTTTCTTTCGCCGGTTTCTGAACAGTTCAAAGGAGTGCGGCAGGTTCTTCCATATAAGAACTGGAAAGGTGCCATTTCTATACTGGACTGATAACTGTTGTTGTAGGATAATTCAGCAAAAGGAAGGCATTTCTCCCAGTCCTTGCCAAAAGATATGACACACGCTCTTAGCATGTCTTCAAGAATTTGGTTCACTCTTTTCGTCTAGCCACCGGTACTAGGATGATAAGCTGTACTGAAGGACAAATGAGTTCCCATAGCTTGTTGGAAACTTGCCCAGAACCTTGAGGTAAACAAACTCCCTCGATCATAGATGATTTTCTTCGGTACGCCATGAAGGACAACTATTCGAGATATATACAGATCTGCTAACTGACTAGCATTGATATTATCGCGAACAGGTAGAAAGTGAGCAACATTGGACAGATAGTCAACGATTACCTAGATGGCATCATTTCATTTCTGAGTCTTGGGAAGACCAGTGATGAAATCCATACCAACTTCATCCCATTTCCACTCCGGGATTTTATGTGGTTGCAGGAGAGCAGCGGGTCTTTGGTGTTCAGCCTTGACGCGACGGCAAACGTCACATTCAGCAACAAAACGAGCGATATCTTTCTTCATACCAGACCACCAGAATCTTTGACGAAGATCCCCATACATCTTGGTACCTCGAGGGTGGATAGAAAGAGGGGATTCATGAGCTTCTTGGAGAATTATCTGCTTCAAGTCCTTTCCGTTTGGTACTACCAAATGTGTACCGAAATATAGTACACCTTCCTCCTTAACAGAGAAACATTTAGCAACTCCGCTAGCAATGTTCTCTTTAATTGAGTCCATCTCAGGATCTTGTCTTTGAGCAGCTTTGATCTGATCCTCCAGAGAAGACTTCACTTCAAGAGTAGAAAGGAATCCACAATGAACTACTTCAAGATTCAATCGAGCAAATTCCTCATGAAGAGAAGGTTGTGCTTGTTTGATCATCAGGGGATTGCAATAAGATTTACGGCTCAACACATCAACAATGACATTAGCTTTTCCAGGTTGATAGTTGAGACCCAAATCATAGTCCTTGATGAGTTCCAACCATCTTCTCTGCCTGAGGTTCAGATCAGGTTGTGTGAAAAGATACTTCAGACTCTGATGATCCGAGTATAACTCGCAATGACTACCAAGAAGGTAATGTCGCCATTTCTTAAGAGCATGAACAACAGATGCAAGCTCAAGATCATGAGTTGGGTAGTTGTTCTCATGTGGTTTTAGCTGACGGGAGGCATAAGCCACCACATGCCCATCTTGCATCAACACACATCTGAGACCTTGGTGAGAGGCATCGTAGAAGAAAACAAAGTCCTTACTAGTGTCTAGAAGAACCAACACCGGAGCAGTTGTTAACTTGGTTTTTAGCATCTGGAATCTTTCTTCAGCCTTATCAGACCATTCGAACTTCTTATCCTTCTTAAGAAGATTAGTCATTGGCTTTGCAATCCTGGAGAAGTTCTCGATGAATCGACGGTAATAACCAGCCATCCCGAGAAAACTTCGGACATCCTTTACGTATTTAGGAGACTCCCAGTCGAGGATGGTTTGGACCTTATCTAGGATAACATCAACCCCTTGAGCGAAAACAACATGACCAAGGAATACGAGCTCTTGTAACCAGAACTCACATTTGAAAAACTTGGCATAAAGACGATGTTCTCGAAGTTTTGTCAACACCAAACGAAGATGTTCAGCGTGCTCTTCTTCAGTCTTGGAATAGACCAGAATATCATCGATATAGACCACCACGAACTTGTCAAGATACTCCATGAAGACAGAGTTCATAAGCCGCATAAAAGTGGCTAGAGCATTAGTAAGACCGAAGGACATGACTGTATACTCGTAAAGACCATAACGAGTGGTGAAAGTAGTCTTTGGAATGTCTTCCTTACAGATCTTTATCTGGTGATACCCTGACCTTAAATCCATTTTGGAAAAGACAGTGGCACCACTTAACTGATCAAATAGATCATTGATCCTAGGGATAGGATACTTATTCTTGATAGTCACAGCATTGAGTGGGCGATAATCCACAACCAGGCGCGGTATATTGGTATCCCGCTTCTTGACAAATAAGGTACGACATCCCCGAGAAGATGTGCTAGGCTGAATGTATTCTTTTCCTTCTAACTCCTCTAATTGCTTCTTCAACTCCACAAGCTCATGAGGAGGCATACGATAGGGTCTTTTAGAAACAGGAGCAGTTCCAGGAACTAACTCTATGACAAACTCCACACTTCAATCAGGTGGCATGCCAGGCAACTCCTTAGGAAAGAAATTCGGGAACTCATAGACCACGGAAACATCTTGGATCTCTAACGGAGGTAGAACTTCAAGAGCATACAACTCTGCTTCAGGAATAGAAACAGCTGAAGGAGATAGTGACCCTACGGTCCAATACTTGACTGTTATGCCAGCAGGACTAGTCAGAGTCACAGACTTGGTTATACAATCGAGAATGGCTTGATAATGGGCCAACCAGTCCATTCCGAAAATGATGTCAATGTCAGTTGACTTGAGGGCAATCAAAGAAGTGGGGAAAAATTGAAATGCAACTTCGATTAGATTCCCATGACTAACAATGGTGGAACACCACCTAGAACCAGGAGACTAAACTAGCAGAGGAAGAGATAACCCTCAAAACTTATCCCATGCATTTGAGAGAAAGCTTGTGACAGGAATGAATGCGATGCTCCAGAATCAAATAAAACTTTAGCTGGAATTTGATTGATACGAAGCATACCCATGATGACGCTTGGATCTTCCTGAGCCTCCTCAGCAGAGATATGGTTCAGGCTACCTTTTCCAGGACCTGGATACTTATCATTCTTCTTTGATGGTTGTTCCTTCTCAGCGGCATTCTTTTGAGGACACTCCTTTGCATAGTGGCCAGGCTGGCAACAATTGAAGCATATAAAACCTGATGCATTGCCAGCAGGAGGGTAGTTTGATCCACCAGCATTGCTTGAAGTAGCATTCGGATGAGGAGCATATCCAGAAGTCCTTGGAGTATAAGGAGCATGTGGCACAACACTGTAAGGCACGAAGACACTACGCTTCTTATTACCAGAACCAGCCTTGTTGTACCCATCCTGAGGACGCTTACGGGTTTCTTCATACTCCACCTTTCCACTCTCGGCTTTCATAGCCTTATTAACAAGACCTTGGAAGTTTACAAAGTCCATGAGATGGAGATCACGACGAACCTCAGGATCAAGTCCCTTACAGAACAGAGCTTGCTTCTTAGCATCAGTGGAGACCTCTTCAGTAGCATAGCAGGCAAGACGATTGAAGTTGCACTGGTAATCACACACGGAACCAGTGACCTGCTTAAGCTTGAGGAACTCCTACCTCTTTTGATCCATCAGGCCCTCCGGAATATGATAAGCTCAGAAGGCTTCAGTGAACTCTTGCCATGTAACAACATGTTGAGCTTCTTGCATAGCCAAGAAATTTTCCCACCAGGAGTTGGCTGCTCCCTCCAGATGATAGGCAGCAAAAGTCACCCAATCAGCTTGAGCAACATGACCAACCTGAAGTTTGCGCTCCATGGTGCGAAGCTAGTAGTCCGCATCAAGTGGCTCAGTGGAATAGCTGAAAACTGGCGGAGTGAGACGTGTGAAATCCTTGATACCAACTTGATTGTTCTGGTGTTGAGCAGTGTTGCGCTCAATCCTTTCAAGGAGCCTCATGTTGTCAGCACGGTTAGTTTCGTACATGGCCATGAGTTGAACCATGGATGGTGGTGGAGGAAGGTTGGAAGATTCACCCTCATTTGCAGCACCTCGTGCATGAGCACGGGTACGGGCTCGAGAGGTGTCACCCATCCTGAAAGAACAAAAAGAAGGTTAGACAAGAGATTCAAAGGAACGAGACGAAAAGATGAACAAAGAGTACTTGATATAAACGTATCATCTTATCAAGCATGGTAGTATCAAAGCATACTAATGTATACACTAACCAGCTGACTTACAAACCATGACAATGGAATGCTAAGATGTTACATACCAAGAAAAACTGAGATATCTTGGAACTCTGAAAATAGCAACCAAGTACGGAGTACTTTTAGAGAAACGACCCCAAAACCACGATCCTAAAAGTTTTGAGATATGGGGTAAGGAATGAAAACCTTTTCAAACCAAATAAGGTAAGAGAAACTCCAGCATCAGAAGAACACCAGAGAAGGAATAAAAAGAATCCTAGTCAGAGTTTCTGCAAATAGTTTTAACTTTCAAATAGTTTTGCTAACTTCTAGACTCAACATCGACCAATAAAAGGGTTTCCTACAGGCAGTCCTGCTCTGATACCAAAACCTATAGCACCCCCCGGGGTTAGGGTTAAACTAACCTCAGATCACCATCTAAGATAAGTTCAACCCCAAACATGGAATATCACAGTATGATTCAGTAACATTATAGAACACAGGGATTCAACAGCATAAGTTTAAAATCTTAGCAGAGTGAGGTATTAGAGTTATTACAAACCAGAGGTCTTAGACCCAACATTACATCACATAGCGAAGGCAAATTATGTTGTTCTACACAACAACTTAGCAAAAGGCCTAAGAGGCCATTAACAAAAGTGACGTCCATCTCATAGTCCTCAGGCTGCTACCTGGGACCCCCAACTACTCCTCGATATCAACGTAGAAGCCACCTTCAGTTGCAACCAGATCCTCTGTAAAAAACAACAATGGCGCAAGCCTGAGTACGAGAATGTACTCCGTAAGACTTAGATAACCTAGTATCTACATGCTCTGGCTAGAAAGGCTTTCTCTGGATTTTCTTTTGCGGAAAGCAATCTTTATTTATAAGCAAGAGAGAGAAGAGGCTCGTCTACTCAAAATCTTTTAAAAGAGATAAGATAGCGACTTCTTCATCTTGTTCATCACATCTCGATAACCACCAGCTTCATCAGAACCTCCTATCTAGGATCACCCCCTCGACCCGGAGGAAGCTTCCTTAAGCACACGTGGATCAACAAGTTTTTATCATGGTTAAAGTTATCTATGATCTTAGAATCTGGTCACCAAGCGTTCATAACCGTGAACACGGCTTTTCGAAAAGATTAATAACCTGCAGGGGTGTACAACTTTACCCACACGTACCAAACGACTCTTAATGCCAAATATTATTAGCCCTCTTCCTTGGAAGGCCGGCAGAGGGTGGTTGACCACGACCTTTATCTTGCTTTCGCCGAGACCATGAGTCACGCAATAAGTATGATTCCGCCGTAACGGGTCAAGTCCCGAAGCCGGTACTTAAAGATGTGAGGCGAGGTTGGTTCACCAGGGGCTCCATCGACCCAAAGCAACCTGGTCCACGCTTCCCTACCTGTTATGATGCACCTCCATCACCTCCTCTTTCAAAAACGTTTTCAATGCGTATGCCAAATAGAAAGCCCGAACTATGTGACTCATGGAATCTACTAGGCAAGTTAGTCAATCGAGGGGTTCCCAAGCCCCGTGTGGTTGTACGCTCGTCTCGGTTCCAAAGGCAAGAACTCAGTTCCTAGTGGTGGCAATCATGGGACTATAAAACCACACCCAACATGGCCTCCCATACAAGCCTGAACATGTTTAGTTAACTCCTTTGATGATGTCACCACCTACTACCTCGCTACCTTTCCTGGCACCTCTGATTCATCATTGAATAGATCAGACATTATTTCTATGCTTGGCTAAGCTGTCGGTAACCAAAGCTCTACAATGCTCACATGCCAAACCTAGGTATGCTAGGAGCAGTAGATCAGGAGTGTAAGGCTACAAAAGGGAAACAGTGCAGCAGATAGGTGACACTAGCTACTGTCAAAAGATCCCATTGGAATCGTGTGCATCATAGCGAGAAAGTAATATACTTTATAAAACATAGGTTCAGAATAAGAGGCTACGCTTGCCTTGTCCTTCAGTAGACAGGTATGGATCGTCGGTGTTGTTGACTTCAGCTTCGGGCTCGGATCCTATTGCGAAGAACCAATACCACAAAAAAAGGCAACAATCAAAACATGGCATCGATGCAATGCTCAAACAAGGATAATGATATGACAAGTTAAATTAGATTGAAACGAAACCCTAAGTCATGCTTGACAACTTAAGCGGGGTTCCGAGGGTTGAAAACTCTAACTCGGGAAACTCCGAAGACACATGAGAGGGGTTGATTTTGTTCTCTAATTAAACTTGTTATTAAAGTTGATTAGCAATGCATGATTATAGTGTGATTAGATAGAACTCATTTTTTTGAACATTTTGATATATTATTTGTTTTTTTCTGACTTATAATGAATTAATTATTGAATTTACAAATTTATATCATTTTCTGAAATTATTAAAACCTTTTTTACATCAGGCTGACGTCATAACTCAACCCAGAACTTTTTGTTACCACAACTGATCCTACCCACAGTGACTGACTGGTGGGGCCGAAGCCACATCAACAGCCACACGCGCAAAACGGGTTCAGGGCATTCCTCACCGGGGCTGGCTCTAGCCATTGCGGCTACCAGGTGGGGCCTGGGCCAGATCGGCTGCCACCGTGGCGCCACGCGGGCCTCGCCGGAGAACGGCCAGACAGCGGCGACTGGCGATGCTAGGATGCGAATGGGGATGCGCGGCTAGGCCTATTCGAACCAGGGTTTCACCACGAACCTAAAGAAGGCGGCGCTGCTAGGTAGAGGTCGCCGGAGCAGTGTCCCCGACAAGCGCTTGCGGCAGCGTTCGGTGGTGGTCTTCGGGGAGAGGCTAAAGAGCGAGAGGGAGAGTGGGCAGGGGTTCGTTAGAACCGTGAGCTCACCCTGAGCGCGTTGGTGGGGACGGTGAGGCCGGGGGAGGTCGGGGTCGCCGGCAATGTCGACGACAGCGGTAGATAGAGGCAGAGAGGGCGAGGTCGTTGCTGATGATTGGATGCACCCGCGGCCGATTCCTTTGGTGAAGATGACCTTCACAACGGAGCGATTCCAACGGCGGCCTCAGCTGACCGTGGGGTGGCCGGAGGTGGCGGGACGAGGCGGCTCCTGCGAGCTCTAGGATTAGAGCTTGCGCGAGCGAGAGCCAGAGAGGAAGGGAGAGGGGAAAGTGAGGTCAAGGGGAAGAGAAGCATGACACAAACGGATCTTATCCTCGCGAGCATCGGCGGCGCGCATCGCAACGACGAGGCGGCATCGAGCGGCCGCGGCAGCGACAGCGAGCTGCCTGTCGTCAGCGGGGAAGACGACAGGAGAGCGGAGCAAAGCGGTACCGGGCCGCTGTGGGCTGCGCTGGGCTGGGGTGGGCTGCTGAGCGCTGCTCTGCACGGTAGAGAGAGAAGGGAATAGCTGGGCTAGGCCCAAAGGCGCTGGGTTGCTTTTTTTTTGACAGATCCTTTTTCTATTTTTTTATTTCTGTTTTAAGTTTTGAATTTCAAATCTGTTTTGAATCATTTAAAATTACTAGAGAGGTTTTGTAAAATATATAAAATACCATGGAGCCCTTTTAGTCCATTTGGGCTTCACTATTTTGGTAACTTTTCAAATTCAAATCCTTTTGAATTGCTTTTCAAAGAGAGGGAAGAAATAGGGTTTTGAATTTGCATTTATTTCAACACATGCTCACATGCGAATATTGTATTGATTTAAACAGATGCATGCCATGCTTAAGTACTAAGTACATATATTACAAACTTGGGCTGTTACAACCTCGTGCGCGTCGTCTTCAACGCCGACTTCTTCGTCAGGCTACTGCACTAACTGACGACTACATCGACAACCCATCAGTACGTATACCGTCAACAGATCTGTAAATGTTGTTGTCATGATTTATATTCTGAAATTAATCGTGAAAATTATGGCTAATATTCCAACATATTCGTCGTCGTCCGTCGCGCGGGGTGTCACGATCAATCCGTGCGCGAGTATCTTTTGATTGCCTCTCCTCATTAGATTAGAGTCCATTGTAGATACCCTTCCGACCGACACCCCTATACTCAAAAATTGCTGCCTCTTCCGATTGCGCCGCACATACCACCTAGAGGAAGATCTGCCGATGGCGTCGCACGTACCAACCAGCGAGTAGGAAGAACGGCACGACTGTGGTGGCACCGGTCGGACTCAGAGGAGCAGCTTGAGGGGTTGCCACCCTGGCATCGGCCAGGGGCCCACGGCCGAAGGGGGCCCAAAAAATTATACCCATATACTCCCTTTGTATGCAAATAAATGTACTTCTAACCTTGTTCTAAGTCAAAGTTAACAACGTTTGACTAATTTTTATAAAAGAATGTAGTGATACTTATGACTCTAAATTATTACCAATAGATGTGTTTTAAAATTTAGTTTCATGATATGTTAATTTGATGTACTCCCTTTATCCATATTAGTTGACTTGGATTTATTAAAATTTGGATGAACCTATATACTAAATAGTGTCTAGATTTATCTAAATTTAGACAAAGTTGAGTCAACTAATATGGATTGAAGGGAGTAATATATGTTGCTATATTTATTTATAAAGTTGGTCAAATTTAATAAACTTTAACTCGGCTAAACACTAGACGTACACTTATTTGCGAACGGAGGAAGTATATATATACGGGTATACATTTGCTGCCCACGACGCGAGAAACAAGTAAGGCCCTGGAAACCAGACACAACGCGTCGAGCAGGAAATCAAAAAGGCTCACTACGACACGAGACACTAGGCTTACGAGTTACAATGCGTTACGACGTTGGCCGCATGGGTTACAATGCGTCGCGAACTTGTGATCTCCCTTCTTTTCTCTTCTCCTCGACTCTTCGGAAATCGGCCGGACTCCGCGCCTCGATCTCTAGGGCCCTGCCTCCCTGACTTGATCGACGATCGCAGATTCGCAGGTCATCTATCGTCTATCGGAAATCACCAATTCACCAGCGGCAGGCTCTGATCCTCACTCCTGACTTATTGTCATTGGAATTATTTCTTATTTGAGGTAATCAAACCAGCAACAAATACTATTTATTATATTTTGAGACTAAAATGTTTGGTTGGATGTTAACTTTTATTTTAAAAATGCTAGTAGATACATATATGATTTTTTTTAATATGTTTATATATACATTAGCCTTAAGGGCCCATACCGTCGAATTTGCCTAGGGCCCTGAAAAACATAGAGCCGGCCCTAAGCAGGACAACGTTGATGTTTATGGGAGCAACAGAGCTAATCCAAGGAATCGACCTATGGAAGATCAATATATGATCCATCATTGGCAAAACAGGGAGCTCGATCTGGGCAGGAATTCCGTGCGCAGGCGGGCACACGATGGCTGCTGGGGGATGGCGCACCCGGACCCGCGGAGGCGGTGCGATCCTGGATGGTAGAGGCGTTCCAACGACATTCAGCTTCATCTTGGAGCGAGACATACGTAGTCTTGAATAGAACAAGAACAAGAACCCCTCCCGACCCCCGACCCCCGTGCGGCGGCGCCTGCGTCCATGGGCGGGCACAAGATATTTACAACGGGTATTCAAAGTCAAAGAAAAAAAAATCTTTCATCGGCCTTGGCATTGTTGTGTCGCTGGAGTGAGCTTGTAGTCAAACTGCTCAAGACCTCACGAAACAAGCATGGGAGCAAATATTGTGGTGATGCTCGACCAGAAGGTTCAGTGGAGATGTTATGGGCAAGACAGATAGCTAGATTCATTGGGCTGAGGTGTGGTGAATACTATGAAATTTTATTTTGCAAAAAAATAATGGGTATTCAGCTGAATATCTATGAATAGCTTTGTGCCCTCCTATGCCCGCGCTGCACAGGGGTGTAGCTGCCGCGCCGCTCCAGGGCACTCCGCCCCGCCCCTCCCCCAGCCCGCCGCTGCCGGCTCCGTCGCCAGGCAGTCTCGGCGGCGCGGCGGCGGCGGAAAGTCCTCGTGTCCGAGATCTGGACGGCGGCGGCGGCGCCCCCTCGCCCTCGTCAAGGATGGTGACGGAAGACGACTGCGGCCAGCGGCCTAGGCGGTCGGCGGTGGGAGGTTGTTGGCAGGGCAGCGCTGTCCTCCTGGCCTCATCCTCCGGATGGTGATGGCAGGAGCGTGTCAAGCCCGATCCCGACTGTTTCCTGTCGGATATGTTGTAGCCGGCAGCGGGATGGCTTCTGGGTTTGTCCGGCTTCACGAGGTCACCTAGGGCTGCGAGCCCAGGCATGGTGGTGGTGGCCTTTCTCCCCTGTCGGAGTTGGTCGGCCGGTCAAATAAAAGTGGATCGGCCTAGGGTCCCTCTTGTGTGGAGATGATCACCTTCCTGAGGATGGTTCTTGATCTGGTCAGAGTGGGGAGTTTCGGAGGCTCCGCCGGCGAATGTACCAGCGCTTCTATGCCTGCAGTTCGCGGATCGGGTGGTATTCGGTCGTGTGCACCCATGTTTTATTCCGACTGTTTGGTTTAGGAGGGAGCGCCGCGAAACTATGTCCTTTGTTGCCACCAGACGACTTTCGATCCATGGTGAAGTCAGAGGTGGAGAATTCATGAAGGCCAGGTTTGGAGATCTATCTATGGAGGTTCGAGTCGCCGTACTGTTGAGGTACTTGCTTGGTGTTCTGGGATAAACATCAGCCGTATGTAAGTGGGGGCGGCAACACAGGTGAATTTCAGAATCTTACCTTTCAGGGTAAAAATCTAAGGTCTGGCTTTAGCTGGTTGTGCCAGGCAATGGCCTTGTTGAAGGCATTGTTTTGAGAGTGAGGATTATCTTCAGGATGAAAATCTAGATCTTTGATCGGGCGATGACGGCGCTTGTGCACTGTTTCCTTTTTGGAGGCGTCGTTTTTGAAGAGCCAGGAGTTCAGGTGTTGTATTGATGATGGTTGTCTAGGAGCAGAACACTGGGGCAGCGCTAGAAATCGGACGCCGATATTAGCATCCTATCGGACCAATGTCTGGCCGTTGGATAAAAGCCATCTACGCTGATTTTAAACGAGGCCCTTACGACTGTTTCCACTATTCAAAGCACTGATTGCATTGCTTCCATAATGCAAGGCTTGCTTCCTCACAATAACTACTGACATATATCACGCCAGATCAGACAGATTCCAATTAACTACACCAGATTTGAATTGGGGAGGAGCAAATTTTTAGGAAACTAACTCCAGATGTTAAGAAAATCTATTACTCTAGCTAATTTCACGCATGCACTATGCTCCTTATGAAGGAGATCTTGTTTCCTTTGTGATTAGAGTCTGCTTTCGGTGAAATTGAAATATGCTTCGACTGAAAAATATTTTGCTCAATTTATTTATTCACATCAGTGCAAAGAACAAAACCTGTCTATTTGACATAGCATAAGACAATGGAAGCACAATTTTATGATGGTTGAAGCATGAATAAGTAGTACCGAAGCACTCATATGGTTTTGTACAGAATGAAGCACAAATGTAGGTATCTGAAATATATTGAATCTCTGATGACTTGTTTGGCCAAATAAAAACATCCGCAGATTGCAGACACTAGGAAACTCAATATACAAATGGTGGAAGCAATGCATTTGTGTTAACGAAGCACTTATGTTACAACCTTTAGGAAGCAAATTAATGGAATGTATGTGCCCACAACTCCATATGGCAGCAAGCATCATGGATGGTGCTAACCATAGGATTAGCAGACCTCGGTAGAAATTCAATGACATCCTTGAGAAGAAAGGACGGTGCCCAGCGACTAGGAGCAGTAGTAGACACATCTTCAGCGGGCTGTGTTGGATGGGAAGTCCCCATGACACGGCAAGATTCGTAGTTCAACAACCACACATTTCTCGTTGGAAGTGCTAGCCATTGGAGCTGGAAGCAGCGACAAAGACGGTGAACAAGAGACATGACTCGGAACCTTAGACGCACTGCCTCGTCGGGGCGATGGAGGGGAAGAAGGCGACGACTTGACGTAGCTCTCGTCAGATTAGTGCAGGAGATCTTGGTGACGACCCGCTGCTAGTCTTGTAAGATTGGTGGAGGGAACACGAACTCCAGTTAAACGGCGCACCTCCTCGTTGGTTTAGAGGCAGGAGCAAGACGACGACACGTTGGCGAGAGCAGTGGTGGCATGGTGGAGAAAGCAGCGTTGGGGAAGAGAGGTTTGAGGAGAAAAGTCAATGCCATCTGTAGCTGATAGCTACAATTAAGGGTGCAGGTGCATCATGCGGGGTTAATGGGCCTTTTTTCCCTTGAACCGAGAAGCAAATTTGCAACGGACCTTGTGATTGAATGCAGATTAACGGAAACCAATCAGTTCGATGGTTTGATTTCCATCGGACTATGATATATAGTGTTTACCTTTTTTTAATAGTAAAGTTTAGTTAGGAACAATGTACTGGCTAATTTAAATTTAAATCTCAGTAAATTCACATCAGTTTCAATGATACTTGGTTGGATGAACATATCTGATTCATTCTAGAACGATAATAGCATCGTGGACTCTTAGATTAACAACATGACGCCCGCAACATTCTCATCCTCCTCAATAAAAGCCGGTGACGCCCTGTCCTGCCTAAGATATTCGAGGAGGGTTTCACAACGATAAATTAGTCTGAAATGGCGTCGACTCGCTGGATTTTGATGGCGCAACCAGACCGACGGGGAGGATTTAAAGCCCCAAGGAGAGTGAGGAATGTGTCGGCGTCTATACACTCGTGTTCCCCTCATCCACATATGCTCTCAGGCCCCATGTGCCGACCATGAGACTCTTCTCGATGGCCAGCCAATTCCGCTCCAACGAGGGGGCAAGGAGGCACCCCTATCCTGCCCTTTTTGCCCCTTCCAGCCTCCTTCGTCCCCCAAATGTCACCACCTACCTAAATTGTGTTGCCCGTTACACCGCTCGAGCGGGAGGCTGGGTAGCATCAACCCTGCCGTCGATTCCTCTACCTCGTACACGCCAACATGGATCTGGGAAGCCCTGTTTTCCCCCTCTGGCCTCCTTCGTCCCCCAAACGCCGCCGCCTACCCGAATTGCGCTGCCCGCTACACCGCTCGAGGCAACTTCCAGTGGCGACGATGGCGGGAGGCTGGGCAGCGTCGACCCTTTCATCAATTCCTCTACCCCGTACACACCACCATGGAGTTGGCCAGCCCCATGGGCCCATCACACTGACTACATCTCACCGATTAAAAAAACATGAATAGGCCGTAGCAACGCACGGGCATTCAGCTATCAATATTTCACCGAGGAGAACATGGAGTCTAGAGGAGAGACGGAGGAGAGCCATAGGGAGGCCGCACCCCCCAGGCGCGGGCCTACCCTAGGTCGCGCCTGGGCATGGTGTGGGCCCCCTGGCCGCCCTCCTGCCTCGCCTCTTCGCCTATAAGAAGCCCCTGATGCCTAAACCCTAAGTACCCGATCAATATTCCACGAAACCGTCTATAGCCGCCGCCATCATCGTCCATAGATCGAGGGGATCTGAAACTCTTCCCGGCACCCTGCCGGAGGGGAGATCATCCCGGAGGCTTCTTCTTCATCATGCCAGCCTCCGGTGTGAAGCGTGAGTAGTTCCACCTTTGACTACGGGTCCATGTAGTAGCTAGATGGTTGTATCTCTCCCTTTGTGCTTTCATGTCTAGATCGTGTGAGCTTCGTTCGTGATCAAGATCTCATCCATTTGTAATCATGCATGTTGTGTTTGCGGGGATCCGATGAATATTGAGATTACTATGTCAGATTGATTAATGGTTTTGTCTTATTGATTTTATCATGTTTGTGTTATTTGTGATCTTGCATGCTCTCCGTTGTTAGTAGCTATCTTGGCCAAGTAGTTGCTAGTGACTCCAAGAGGGGATATTTATGCTCGATAGTGGGTTCATGCCTCTATTTAATCTAAGGAAAGTGACAGAAATCTCTAATGTTGTAGATGTGTTGTTGCTACTAGGGAAAAAACAACGGTCTCTTGTTCATGGAACAAGTGGATTGTTTACCTTACACACTTTGCTTAAAGCAGTTGTCTATTGCTTGCAACTTAATACTGGAGGGGGTTCGGATGATAACCCAAAGGTGGACTTCTAGTCATAGATGCAGTTGGATGGCGGTCTATATATCTTATTGTATTTCCCAATCGAATCTCATAGGATCATGATGTCTAGAATTGCATTATTATGCCTTGCTTAGTCCTGTCAATTGTCATGCTGTAATTTGTTTATCCTGCATGTCATGTTTGTTTATCTAAGAAGAACACCTCTAGGGCACATTAAACATTGTTTCTGGTGCACAAGCATAGTGATCAATAGGTGCACAAGCCAACAATGTGTTTTCTGTTAACAGAAAATTGCCCTCACCTCATAGTAACTTGAAGTCATCAACCCTGGAACAGAAAAGCACCGTTCTTATTTTCTCTGCCAAGGCAGAATGCGATTCCATTCATTTTTGGTGCTTCTTTCCCTGATGAGAACACCAGAGAAAGTAAAAAAAGGTGAGGTAGTATTTCTACCTTTGCGCAAGAGCAGCTCAATTCACACAGTGCAACAGTTAATCTGAAGTGTCCACAAGTCTATCATTGACTTTACCTTATGAGTATGCGGTAAATCATTCATAACTTTCAGTGCTCAGAAATAGCAGCCAGCGCCACTGAGAAGTATGCGGATCATCAAACATAGAGGTCTCAAATTCATCATGAAGCTTTTTTCAATAAAATGTGTGGTAGTAGCAAGTAATGAATCTCCATTGTTTCCTCTAGTCCTGTCTGTAAATAGGTAATAAGCCAGTATAAGCACACTAACTACAAGTAATCACCTGAAATATCTCCTGATGAAATAACAAGAATGGTGAAATGTAACTTTTAGTGCCACCACCAGTCAAAAGGTTCTGATCATTCAGGCAGAAGAAGCAACTTCCTAGACACACAAACGACTACCGGCAATTACAGTCTCAGGCATGAATATAGAAGAGGCAATTTCCTAGCACAAACGACTACTGGCAATTACAGTCTCAGGCATGAATATAGAAGAGGCAATTTCCTAGTACTCTGAATTTTAAACCAACACTGTCGACTGACACCGTGTAGGAGAAGCAAAGCATGGCTAAAATAACAACTCAAAACTTTGGGCTGATATGTTGGCACATTTAAACAGCAGGGTGAAAGAAGGTAGGTTAAAAATATATTTAAAAGGGACGATTTAGGAAAACCAGAAACCACGGCACTCAAATAAGCCAAGTACATGACCAACATGGTTCTGATCTAAGCTTAGTCTGCACACTACTACCATCGTAAAAACACATGCACCACCTGTGCATGATTAGGAAGTTTTGCTAACAAGAACAGCTATAGAAAAACACCAGTACGAGACCGTGGTCTAGCATCACCTGCAGCCTGCACTTCCGTACGCGCTCCTCCTTGTGCTGCCTCTACGAGACCATGGAGGAGAGCGCAGCACCCCGCCTGCTCCATGCATCCCAGAGACCACGACCACAAGACCATGGACAAGGGCACCGCCGTGGAGCACAGGATCTGACCATGGCGATGGAGAGGACAGCTTAAAGCAGTCACAGTCGCTTCGAGGTTGTGTCGGCGGGATGAAGTCTAGCTTCCGCTGCATGCCCCGGATCTGGGACCACCTCTCTCAACATCGCTGTCCAAGTGTATGGCGAGGAAGGCACCAGATGTGGCTGCAATCCCCAGAGCCATCCAGGACCACCTCCTGGTCGCCGTCATACTCTATGGTGCCTCTTCCACTGCAGCCCCTGGATCCCGCCTGGACAACCTCCCCATCAACGTCGGAATGCACGGCAAGGACACCACCGGTTGCGTACGAGAGAAGAAGGGAGACGACGAATGAAAGTGTGATGGCACGGGTCGTGACCATCACCGCCTCATCGTTTCACTGTGTTTCTCACATGGGCCAGTTTAAAATATCTCGACAGCAGCCCACGGCCAACAATCATGTTCCGTATATGCTTCGGCTCATTCATATTTAGTGGGGTCAGTCTAGCAAAATTCATTTTGGCACAAATTTCTACCACCTATCAGCGGCCTAGATTCTGGGCCACATGAAGCCCAAGACCCAAAAGGCTGTACTAAAACATAGAACAACACATGGAAAGCCGAATTTAAAAAGTAGAGCTAATTAAAAATACCAAGGACATACAGTACAAGCATATTAATCATAGAATTCCTAAGTTATCAATTTCATATATGATAAGTTACCAAGGCCATATGGAACAACTTATAAAACAAAAGGTGAAAAAAGCATTTAAAGCATGCAGTCCCTAAGTTATCAACCATGAAGTACCAAAAAGGTGAAAAAAAACATTTAAAGCATGAAGTACCTAAGTTATCAACCATGCAGTACCAAAAAGGGACAGGTGCAACAGAATTATCAACTATGCACTGCCTAAGTTATCAAAGCATGTACACAACTAAAATCATTAAGATAGTATGGATGAACTATCAAAGCTTCGGGAAAACATTAGTGTCCCGCTTGGAAAAATGTAAAAGAAAGCAAATGAACATACCAAGGGCATAGATCATAACTTACCAAAAATGTAAACATATAACATGTCAAAGACAACATAAAATAAGTAGAACTAATAAAAAATACCAAAAAAATAAACAGTAAAAATAACAACCGTACATTTCTAAATTACCAATAATATATATCAAAAATAACCAAGGTGATATGCAACAACTTAACAAAGGAAAAAGGTGAAAACCATTTTAAAAATACCAAAAAAAGACAGATGCAACTGAATTATCAACCATGCAGTACCTAAGTTATCAATATCATATATCATAATTTACCAAGGTGATATGCAACAACTTATCAAAGGGAAAGGTTGAAAAAAACAATTAAAAATACCAAAAATTTGAAGGTGCATCACACCTATCAAGCATATAGAACCTAAGTTATCAAAGAATGTAGAAAACTAAAATTATGAAGGTGGTATGGATAAACTATCAAGGCCTAAGAACGAAACAATTTAGTGCCAAGCTTAAAAAATGTACAAAGCAAACTAATTAAAAATACCAAGGACATATAGCAAAACAAGTAAACATACCATGCACATAGAGCATAACTTCATCATTGGTAAACATAGAACAACATATGAAGAAGAGACCATAAATAAGTAGAGCTAATGAAGAAATACCCAAGGACGTATACAATATTATAGAATTGAACAACCATACAGTCCTAAGTAATAAAAAAAAGGCATATATCATATGGTACCAAGGTGATTTGGAACTTATCAAAAAAAGATTTAAAAAGCATTTAAAAAATACCATAAAGGACAGGCACAATAGAATTATCAAGCACACAGAGCATAAGTTATCAAAGCATGTACAAAGCTAAATTTTTTGAAGGTAGTATGGATGAACTATCAAGGCTTCAAACAAAAAATAGTGCCAAGTTTGAAGAAAAGGTAAAACCAAGCTAATGAACTTACAAAGGGCATAGAGTATAACTTGCCAAAAAGGTAAACATAGAACAACATGTCAAAGACAGTAAAAAAAGTAGAACTAATGAAAAAATGTCATGGACATATACAAATAAAATAATATCAGCCATACAACTCCTAATTTACCAATAACATATATTTAAAATTACCATGGTGATATGAAACAACTTATCAAAAAGAAAAAGGTGACTTTACTTAAAAGAAAATCAAAGGACATGCATAGAAAAATTAGCAGCCATACTGTTCCTAAAGTTATCAATATCATATATCATAAGTTACCAAAGGTGATATGGAACTAATTATTTAGAAAAAAGTTAAAAAGCATGTGAAATACCAAATAAGATGGCAGGTACAACATAATTACCAAGCATACAAAGCCTAGGTTATCAAAGCATGTAAAAAAAGCTAAGTATAAAGGTACACTATAGCTGAACTATCAAGGCTTAAAAAGAAAACAAATTATGGCACACTTGTAGAGTTACCATGCTCTCTATGTAATTGTTACCAACTTTGTACTTGTAGATCTAAATGTATGAAATGTGCATATTGCAAGTACATTATGACATGGTTTTCAAAGCATCGCTTAATCGTCGCCTAGCCGTTAAGGCGCCCCCCCTCCGCCTTGGAAAATCAAGCGCCTAAAGCATCCACCTAATCGCCGCTTAGGCGTCAGAGCGCCCCCAGACCGCTCTAGGACGCCTTAACGCCTTGAAAACCATGCATTATGATGCATGTAATGTGTATAACAGCATAGCCCGGAAGAGTGTAGCTAGTAGTAGATTGTCTTCTACATTACTAGAAGCCTAGACCAACCTAATTTGGCATGCGAACATACAATATAGTCTTGGAACATATGCATGTCAAAAAAAATTCTACCGATGAGAATTTAACTGAAACAACCGATAGTAAAACTAAAATGTCCACTGATGCTGGGATTTAAGTCTTACTCTCAGGTTCTACAACTTCAGCACCGCCTTTCTTGCTCTTCTTTTTCTTGCCAGTGTCTTTCTCTTCCGTTATAGCATTAGCTACTTTCTATGGAAAATGATGAATTGTCAATGTTTTTAGGGATTTGAGGACCAGACAGAAAATATAAACCAGAAAACAATAACATTCTAGTAGAATTTTTCTACTAATGAACAATGGCAACAGTCAATATAACTGCTGAATTTACATGAACCATAGCAAGAATTACAGTATAACTGAACCAAAAAATAAAGGAAAAAGATCCATGGAGCACGCCATTAAGAGCAATAAAAAATCATAGCTAAAATTCCATAGTTCAGCGGCAGGTTTGCAAAAGATCCACAATCCCCATCCCCCCCCCCCCAACTCGGCTGTTTGCAAAGGTGCTGGGCTCAGTGGGAGCATACCAAAAGAGCTTAGTAAGTTTCCCTTCTTGAAATCCCGAATCTACACATGCCCAAATATTATTTCGTTTATTCACCCATCTAGACTTCGTCGTTTGCCTTCGGCCAAAACACGAAAGTTGTAGATCTCGTCGAAATCTTTCAATCCCAACAAACCTCACCTCTTTTCAACCACCACAGCCAGAGAATTTCGCACCGCAATATTTCAGATATGACGGTGTAAATACTAGATGTACTCGCGCTCGTTTCTTTAAATCCAAATTCCTTTGGTGAGAAGGTAGGACTAATGATTCCCCACAACTTTCATGTTGTAAGTTTTTCAATTTGATCTACGGATTTATCTCTCTAACACAGATCTATTTCTTGTCTATTCTGAGCCAAAATCGGGTCAATCTCCTCTCCTAGCCACTGGATCTCATCCCAACGGCCAGAATTAGATCGATTCCACGAAGGGGTAGGAGCCAACCGGATCCCGCCACGTGTCAAGCCAGGTCAGCACCCGCCCCAGTCAGCGTAGAATATTGCAGGGAATATTCCCTGTAGATTTGAAATTGAATTTAATTTGCAGAAAATTATGTAAACTTGCAAAAATCATATAAAAAGATTCGTAGATCCAAAAATAGCAAATAATATATCAATGGATTCAGAACAACGTGTAGAATATTAGATCCAACTGTAATAGTATTCGTTTACCATAGTAATTTAATTAGTTTTAATGGTCTTTTAGGTTAATAAATTTATAAGAAATTATCTGTAACTCTGAAAAGTATGAACAATATATCAAATTGAAGCTACTATAATGTAGATTAATAATATCTGGTTGGATCTAGTGTTTGCGGATTATTTACCCCGTAGCAGTTTAATTAGTTTTAGTGGCTTTAGAAATCATTAAATTCAACACAGTGGGGGACTTCCCCACTGTCTTTGTGTCAAAAAAAATCATTAAATTCCTAGTAAATTATTTGCATATCACAAAAATATAAATAATATACCGATGGAAAGCTGATTCCATTTATATTATCAATATGCAAATGGTTCATGCAAATACTTTAATGTTTTGCAGAAATTAAATAAATAGTTTAATGACTTATTTAGAGTATTAAAATCATAGTAATTCGAGTACTGCTCAGAAAGTTACAAATAATATGTCCCTGGAATCACAATTCCGTAGAGATTACAGATATAATTTTAGTTTTATTTTTAGGCAACAGAAACTGTATAAATGATTTAAAACCCTTTTAAACACTAATTAAATCATACAAAAAGATCTATAACTCTGATTAGGGTGAATCGAACGCCTACTGGTTAGTATTAACGCCCTCTATCCAATAAACCCAAGAAACAAATTTAATTCGACAGTTAGAATAAACGTTACAACAGAACTATTAAAAACACTATATTGGCAAGTAATTATTAATAACAAGTACTCCATTGCATTAATTGGTCTCTTGCATGCATTATATACTTCAGTATTGTTTAGAGAACTAAAGTAACAACCATTGTGACTTATTAAATTGTTATGTATGCATTTGTTGCATTTGTTTGATCTCTATGTCCTATTGTTTATATTGTATGCAATTGTTTGCTCGATAGATTGCGAGGAGTGCAACGTGTGTGATTGCAACGAGTGTTTGAACGAATTCACCAACTGTCAAGGCAAGTAGATGCTACTTTGTTCATGACGTGTCCTACTATTTTCAATGCATTGTCATGTATTTTGTAGATGCATGTGTAGGAAAGTACTATCGCTATGCTATGTCCTATTATGTGGTAGGGCTTTCCTGTAGATGAGCCACCGTTGGTAGATGTGCTTAGCCATGCTATGATGAACGAGGGCTGGGTTATATCACTGAAGGTTGTTTCTAAATGTGTTGGTTTGCGAAAACTAAAAATAACTTAATCAATGAATCTCTTGGGTGTGATGGGAATGAAAATTTTAGTGGTATCATTGCGGAAAGGCACCCAGGTATCAAGAGAAAATGATTGGCTTCTTTATTTTGTAGCTTACGTGTACAACCATGTGCCAATAATGAAATGGGCGGTTGGTTGGACTCAGTAGGTTGTGGTAACTTGAACTCACGTATCCAGAGATGTAGAATTTTGGTAGGTTGGACCAGTGCGTGCTGGGTTTGCGGAGCTACTTCCCGAATGGTCCCTTCTTGGACTTCTCCCTATCATCACCCAATATGAGAGTGGTGGTACGAGCTGGGCTGGCCAAGTCACATGGGTAAAGTGTACTAATCCCTGCATGGTGTATAAACTAATCGATTAGCCGTGTCCCCGGTTATGGACACCTGAGTTGCTTGATATTGATTTCATGACATGTTTCTCGCTCATTTCTAATTTCCTAATTGCTTTAATGTTGATGGGTTAACTTAATTGGGATCTTTTCAAATAAAATCAAAAACTGTTTATGAAAGTAGGACAAAGGTGTTTGCAAATGCAAGCTAGCCACATCTCCACTTGCCAAATATTCATGTAGATGCTAGGATTATTGTCTCCTTACTTAGCTCTACTTGCCATACATTCCAAGTATTGACCCTTCGGGGCTGCTACGTTTTATGTTGCAGATTATTATTCCGATTCTGAGTGATCGACTAGGTTGCGATACTCCACTCAACAGTTGTTCGCCTGTGGCATAATTGAAGATGGAGCCTATCAATTGTTTATGCTTCCGTATGCTACTTGATATTGAGCTAGCCTTGAGCTAAGCATTATTGTAATAATTGCAAATTCTGGATCAATTTGTTATCTATGATGCACTATTAAATTCTTTGGTATTCATCTGTATTGTGTGTGCCAGTGAACCGATCCAGGGATTGACACTATACACATGAACTCAGCCTTATCAGACGAGGGTGTTACATGATGGTATCAGAGCAGTGCGTTTACTGTAGGATCGTGACCTAGGTTTGGAATAGGAAATCCATATGAAATTATAAACCCTATTTGATTCTATCTATTCTCCTCTTACACTTCTTTCTAGTTAAATGCCCATGCGTTGCAACGGTTCGTTCTGTATGATTCAACTTGTCGTGAGGCACGAGCTTGGTCCTGTCAACCGAGAAACCCCACTCTTCAAAGGCGAAGGGCTCCGAGAATGCCGGCTTGAGGTATGCAAAGTGGTCTAGGTCTTGAAAGGTAAACGAAAGTCCTCTCGTACGTGCGAGTCTCAGCCATATCACATTTGTCCACTTGTCCACCAAGATTTGTATTTTTGAAGAGAAGATCACTCACTAAAACCATTTATCACAGCACAGTTTTCACCCATCTAGCATATCAAAGCTCTCAGTTCTTTCTTAACTATTTTCTTTTTCATTCATCTAAATAATTTAATTTGTATAGAAATTATCATGACAATAAAATCTATTTTCTAAAACTTTGTTTGTATTTTTCATTCCATATCGTTCATATTAAAAGGTACATGACGCATCTGCAAATTTTGTTATGACAATGAAAGCTGAAGACACATACAAACTGCACCTCTATAATAGGTTTAATATCACCGAAGGACTTGGGTCAGGATCACAAAACGAGAAATTTAACTCATTATTACAACATAGTAGGAATCTATATAGCATGTTAAAAAGGAAACATATTTTGGAGGTGGAAATTATTCTGTTGAGATCGTACAATCAAGCATTGTCTAACACATGATACGTGACCATAAATTTCTAAATATACATACATGGATTTGCGGAAGGATGGCAAGTCAAGGATATAATACAGTTGTACTTGCTAATGCAAAATTGTTGAATATAGTATCGTCAGAACAAATAAAAAATACTTAACTATTTTATCTTATTTTATGCAAATAACCCTCCCATTGCAGCAGAATTAGCTACAACAAAAATGCAATCCGTGCACCCAACAACTCCAGAGACCATTTTATCAGAAACCTTGCGTACCCTTCGTGCAGAACTGACCGCCTATCGTGCCATGCAAATACATACAATTATGCTGAATTTTTTTTACTCTTCAAGACAAAAATCTATACTACTCCTCCTAGATGGTTTTCATCGCCCCTTAGATGCAGGCATGGACACACGCACACACGTGTACGTGCTTAATTCGCCTTTTTCGTTTTGGATGGAATCAACGTACGCATGTAGAGTATTATTATTTTTGCTTTAAAATATTAATTATATGGAAAAACAGTTGATTTTTCTTTGGAGGGCCAGCCCATTTGACCCAAGAGAGATGAGAAAAGGAATTAACGGAGTCGTCGCTCGATTTCGTCTCGATTGTCGCCGTGCTGTGGTACGTATATTTCTTTATTTTATTTATTTTTATATTTGAGAAGAAAAAAAAGGCGGCTGGTAGGTCGCACGTACCGCGCATACGTAATAGCGATCAGATTCCTTCACGAACACTGTCGGATCGCTAGCAAACGGGAGCGAGCCGGACGACGTACGAAAAACCAATATAACGTACATATAATTTTGTTTAAAGTGGTTTTCATCGTAGTCAATTTCGTCCGTCGTCCGTCCCGATCAACATATGATCGCGTGAGGAAAACCAACTCGTGTCCCGCACGGAGAAGTAAACAGCTTGTTCGCCTTTTTCCCTCCCCTGGAGCGCACCCGCTCCATCCCTTCCGACAAGCGAACGAACCCAACATCCTACTATCCTCTACCCACATCCGGCTGGCATCCCTTCAATCTCCGGGACCGGCGAACTTCACCTCCTCCAGCCGGTGGAACAGGACTGCGGCGGACCAAAACCTCCTTGTCCCCGAGATCCAGGTCTATCCTCCAAAAAAAAACCTCACTGTCGCCACCCACATCTGGCCGCTATCTCCTCGATCTCCGGCCACCGGCGACCTCGATCTCCTTCGGCCGGTGGAACGGTACCGCGGAGGCCCGAACCTCCCCTTCCCGGAGCTCCAGGCACTCCCAAGGCCGAGTCCCTGTCCAGCTCCTACTCGTTGTCTTCCGCCTCGCTAACAAGGATGGAATAGGTGGCCGATGGGCGATATGGGACACGAGCTGGTGGAGGCACACTGGAGGAGGACCCAGTAATGCGGCAGAGGAGCTCGAGCTCGCTCAGCGGGGCGATGGCAGACACGTTCGAGGTGGTGGAGATCGCTCCCCGATCGATTTCCATCGCCCTTCCTATTGGGCCGGTGCGGATCGCAGCGCCGGAGTACAAACAACTGGGGTAGGGTGGGCGGCCCCGGAGTTCAGGCATGCGTAGGGCATGGGCGTGGAGGCAACCTATGACCTGCGTGGCCGCCGTCAAGCCGTTGTGCCTGTCTGCGTCGGGGTCGCCGTCAGAGCTGGTGCTGCGCGTCGGAGAGGTTGCGACTAGCGATATTCCCGCACGTGTGTGCGTCACTGTATACAGGTTCCCTTCCTTCCGTGGCTGGCCGGTGATCTTGTTCTAGCTTTGCCGTGTGTAATCCTAGCTCGATGTGTGTGGATGAGTGGATCTGTTGCGCACTTGGGCTACAACATCAATGGAATTGAGTTGGTTTTGTGTCCTTATGGATACATGAAGAATAGGGCATTGTAAAATCCATTTTTGGTTCTTACTCATAGCTACTGAAATCTGAATAGACCCTGTTTTTTAAGATATGTAGGTTTGTACAACAGGAACAAGCATATGCTTGGAACTTTTTTCGCTAACTGAAGAGTTGCAAGAAAATTTCCAAAATTGAGTGTACACTGAAGCTCTTAATTCTGCTACCAGAGAATAAATATGATTGCTTGGTGAATGAATGTTTTTCTCGGATGCGTGTATGAAGGAAGTACAGAGATAAAAATGAAGTTAAACATGTTTATGTTAAAGTAGAGAACATGAACTGATCGTTTACTTTTTCAGTCCGAATGGTTGTTGTCGTGTTTCCAACAACAATTTCTACACCATCCGATAGAAATAATTCAGACTAAAGACATTATTACTTAGCAGGTTGCAGCACGTTTAAACCTGCGACTGTTTTTTTCAGAATATTCTGTTGAGAAGTATGAACTATAATTTCTCGTATATGCCCAAGTTTCTCTTTTATTTCTCATAGTATTAATTTCCACCACTTATTTAGATGAACATTGATGAATTCAATTTTCCCTGCTTGGCCAAGACTGTTAATATTTGGAGTCTTTGTTCCATGCATACTACTTAGTCTTACCATATAAAATGTGATTATGATTAACATCTTGCATTATGCGACAGATGGAGTAACTTCTAACTATTGTTGCCATCATCTTTATTATCATCCACCACAATACCAATCGTCAAATCTAAATCAAGCATTAGGACTAGATTATAGGGACCGCCGATCACATTATTTATCTTCTTTTTAAATATATAATACAAGAGGAAAGAGTTTCTTCCAAGTTCACATCTCATCAAAATTATGATTGCCGGTCTCAAGATGTGCGGCGCGTCAACGAATTGGAGAAAGGGGTGAAAAAGGCGACGCCTCTAAGAGGGAGTGGCGCCGGCAAGAGGGAATCAAACAGAGTCATTCGCTGGTGGAAGGTGGAGGGCAGTGAGGCGGCTTACGGATAGCTGAATTTTTAGAAGTGCTCCAAAAAAGTTAGAAGAGAACGGAACATCCGTAGCAACGCACGGGTATTTAGCTTTATTGTAGCTTATATTATTTTTCTGCCAAGTGAATTTAGTAAAGATAGAATACTTGATGAGTATTAGATCAGCCACACCGTGTCGCCGGTTCAAAGCAAAAGGCAGAATTCTTTGAACCGATGCTCTCTTCTCTATAGTGTGTGAAATCGGCTGTGAGTCCTACCAAACCTCACTCTTTTTGTCTTTTCGCTACTCTCTCCATCATTTTTCTTCACAACTCTGTCTCATGGGGCTGCACATGCATGCAAGAAGCAAACAAAAAACTAGAATCGGCTTCTCTTGTCAGAGCAATTGAACTGATGCTCTGCACCGTCTGAAACCCGGTTCAAACTAAGCTATAAATCGCTTTTACACCACATTATAGCTGGTATTAGCTACTCCCTCCGTTTGGAAATATAAGATGTTTTAGGTTTATAAATAAGATGTATCTAGACATCTTTTAGTGTCTAGATTCATTTGAACCTATACACTAAAAGGTGTCCAGATACATCTCATTCACAAACCTAAAACATCTTATATTTCTAAACGGAAGGAGTACTAGCAAACTAAGCAGACAGTCTAGCAAGCAGAGGCGGGCTCAGGGCCCAGACTAGACGGGATGAAGCCCGGGTCGAGACCAAGATAGGAGGGAGTATATATTGTAGGGGTTCGTAGCATGGAAAACAAAAAATTTCTACCGCATGCAAAAAAACAAGCCAAGATCTATCTACTAGATTGTAGCAACGAGTCGATAGAGGAACTCACCCTCGAAGATTCCAAAGCGGTTAACGAGAGCAGATTCTCGTGGGTGATGTAGTCGTTGTAACACCCTCAGAATCGGACCTATGCAAGTTTTAGCGATTCCCGCCAAACCCGCATAGAAACGATTCAAAGGTGCCCACCAGGCACTTTCGTGCGGGTGGAAAACGAAATAATAACATTACACAACAGTCCTCGATGGGACCCACAGAACAGATATATATACAACAGCGACTCAATGAGTCAAGAATACAGATATAATATACAAAGATCCAAATCATCTTGAAAATGATAGAGCGTCCGACTACGGACAAGATGCAAATGGGGCTAAGAGCCCTGAAGAATAACCAATGGCGTCCATAACCCTGCCCAGGCCAAGCCGGAAGGGTAACCCTGCTAACGACGTCGATCTCAAAACCTGCTTAAACAAAAGGGGTGCCGACAAAGGGCAAAGGAAAAAGAGGAGCGTCAGTACTGAGGCCAGTACACGGCGAGACTAGAATTCGGCGGTCCTCGCCTACATAGGTATGGTGGGCTGAAGCGGCAGCGGTAGCATGCACTAAACAACCTATAGAGACTCGATACAACTGGCGGCTATCAGAGAGGGGTGAGAAAGACCTATTCGGAACCAACCTGGTGCTACCATCAGACAAACCCCTCCTGGTGTTTCCCCCTCAAGACCAAACGAGGAAGTCAACCGAGGAACTCACACAGTTGGCAGTTTTATTTATTCAGTTATAGTTGCAGCAATTACTAGTCAAGTATAGATAATCATCCTGATATAATAAACAGTGGGCACTTTTAGTTAACCATTCCGTTGTAGTTGCGACACTTACTAGTCAGATACAATTAACATGAGATAACCAAAAACCCAGTAGTTGTTGGTACTTTTATTTAGCCATTCCGTTGTAGTTGCAATATTTACTAGTCAGGTACAATGGTCGCAAACGACAACCCAACCAAGCAATTGTTGGCAGTTTTATTTAGCCATTCCATTATAGTGAAGCTGATTACTAGTCATTATAAAGTCAAATTTATAGCACTACTTTAGTTATAGTTGTCTATGATCGAGATACTGTGCTCCAAGCCGTCCATAACCGCGGACACGGCTTTCAGAAAGTTTTACCCGGCCGGGGTGCACAAATAGCAACACACACTCGATCAACCTCGGAAAAACCAAATCAAAACCCAACGAGGCCTTCACGACAAAGCAATCACAGGATTCAGAAATATTTCAGGAGGCCACCCCTTAAAGTAGACCCGCAACGAAGTCGGCCGGCTCCGAGACGGACTCAAGGTTGTGGGAATGGCTGTGAACGACTGGGAACCCAAAACTGGGCTTGTCGACACCGCGGAATCGTGCCACGATCCTAAACAGTACAGTGTGCTCCTCGCACAATCGTAAAAAAAGCAGTAAAGCATGGCATAAGTACAGGATAGTAATAAAACCCCAAACTAGTTTGTGGCCCCAAGAAATAAGAATGAATCAAGCTCTGGCTCAGGGGGGTCCCATAAGCCTCCCGGATGTGGATAGCGCGATAAATCAAGGAACAGGTATCAAGCACTCGGGGTCCTACGGGACACAAGTGGACGGTTAACAACCAAATAACATCTATTACCCACCTGTGCCTCTGCTTACCTACTTCAATTTTAGTTGTTAAACAACAATTAAAGTGAACAATAAATAAAGCCATGAGCATCTCCAACATTCAACGTGCGGCAATACTCCAACAACTGTGGTACTCGACGACACGCCACAGCACTTGAGCAAGCGACTACGCCGCGCAGGTCCAACTATCTACCAAAACAACAGGTAATAGGAGGTGTCCAAGGCAATTTAAGGCTGCAGGGGATATCACGGGTACGAAACTAGAGCATCGCAACACAGATAGCAATAGATCAACAGGAGGGAATAAATACTATAAAAGTAAGATAGGTAGAAAGGGGGAGATGCTCGCCTGAAAAACATTGCCGAAGGTTCAACCGAAGATCGGGTCGAATCTCGCATCAACTCAACGGCCTTATCCGCGAAGAAGCAAAACACTAGAATAAACACCGGATGCAATATTTAATACTACGGCCGAAGATCGGGCATGATGCATGCATGATGTATGGCATGGCGAAGGTACGATGCAATTAGGTCATATTAAGCGGAACCGGGGTCCCGACAATTAGTTAGATGGTTCATGTTATTTAGGTACCCCGCATTTTAAATGTTGTTATAACAGGGCAAGATAAATTACCGATTCGCTACACAAATTTAAGTGGGGCCAATATAAGACTAGATTTGCCCGCATATGGGCCCCATATTTAATTATTAGGTGAATCGGCATAATGCCCCCAAACTAATGACATGCATGCGAGAATAACAATTTAATATGCGACAAGTTGTATTATATTATAAAATAGGGTTTTCGGGAAGGGGTTCACACATTAGAGGGTCTCGACGAACTTGGGGTTCCGGGGTTTGGGGTCGGTCTCAGGGTTCGACGGGATCGGTCTCGGATAACGGAGGTAGGTCTTGTCGCATCCGTGGTCTTCGGCCCATGTAAACGGTCATGGCGTTCGGGATGAAGTACTTGTCGCGTCGGGGCCTCGGTGTCCTCGGATCCGGTTGAAGATCTCAGCGTTCGGCAACTTCGAAGTAGACCTTGGAGTTCCGCGATGACCTTGTCGATTCCCTGTCGAAGGCCTTGGCGCTTCGGGTCGATCTTCGGTTCGGGGCCTCAGGGTCTTGGGGTTCGCGTCCGGGTGGCGATCTTGTCGTCCCGTGTAGGCGTTCTCGAGGTCGATGGCGAACTTGTCCGGTACCGGGGTTTTTTGGAGATCTTGGCGCGGCACCGGGTACGGGATCGGCCTTCGACCCGTGATGGAGATCTTGTCGATGATTCTTTGACACCTTTGTTTCGGTACTGCCCTTGGTTCCAAGACAAAGGACTTGGGGTTAAGCTTCTCGCATCAACACCAAAGGATGCTCCAAACCAGAGACATCAGGACAGCGGCAGGGCACTTCGACCAGACTTCAACAGGGGCTTGCGACCGTAGGAAGCCTAGAACAAGACGCAACTTGGCTGGAACAAGGGCGCTGGAGGGGAGAGCGGCAAGGCGGGCCCGCCAGCGACGGCGGCGCCAGGGAGGGAGCGGCGGCGGCTCTGCGAGGATGGCCGGGAGGAGGACGAGGCGTCGCGGACGGAGGAGGCAAGCGGGGCCAACGGAAGGCGACGGGGACGAGGCGGCTCAGCGGACGAGGACGGCGGCCGGCGGGGCGAGCTCTGGCGGGGACGCGGTGCGAAGGGGGATGCGAGGTGGAGGCGGCCTGGGCGGCGGCGACGGCGCTCCGGGCGGGCGGCCGGAGAGGGGCGACGGCTCCCGGCGACGAGGCGGAGGCGCGGTAGCAGAGGCCGACGGGGGGTCGCGGTCGGCAGAGGGAGGGGCGACCGGCGGAGCAGGTGGCGACGTGGGGTCCGGCGAGGCAGCACCCTGCGAGGAGGAGCCTGGCGGGGTCGGCCCCAGGGAGGCGGCGCGGCGGCGAGGGAGCTCGAGGTTGGGGGAGAGGCGCAAGGCGAGGGAGCTCGCCGGAGGGAGGCAGGGGAGGCGGGAGCGGCGCAACGCGGTTGGAGGCGGGGTCGGGGACGAGCGAGGAGGTCCGCGGGTGGGCCGAGGCTGAGCGGGGCGGCCGGAGCACGCGGGCCCGCTGGCGAGAGAGGAGGGGAAGAGAGGAGAGGAGGAAGACGCGGGTGGGGGAGAGGAGAGAGGTGGTCGTCGGTGGGGGAGGTTGGGGAAGGGAGGAAGGGGCCACGCGGGGAAGGTTCCAGGTGGTGGACGGGCCGCTAGCGCGGTGCGGGACCGGGGTAGGGAGCGCGTGGGGGGGGGGGACGCGTGGGGCAGGTGGTCGTCGGTGGGAGGGTGAGGTGGCGCTGGGGGCAGTAGGGTGGGGCGAGGTGGCAGAAGGTGGTTGGTGGGGATTTGGGGAGGGGTGAGGTGGCGACATAGGATAGGTTGGGGTGAGGTGGCTGGAGGGGTGGGTAGACTAGGTTGGGTAGTTTTAGGATTTTGGTGGACCGATTTTGTTCTGGGGGTGGTCGTCCGGGTCGAATCGGCCTGTTCGACTGCCCCAAAAAAATAATTAAATAATTTATTTATTTCAAACAGGGCTTTTGCAAACCGATAGCAGACAAAACAAAATAATCCGGAGACCCGGGTTTTGCGTTTGAATAAAGACGGGGCGTTTTAGAAAACACAAAATAGGTTTTTCTGCAAATAGTTTTATGCAAGCAAATGCAATGCGGTGACGATGCTCAAATGCAATGTGGCATGATGACATGAGCATGCGGTCATGATGATGCAATGCACAAAAAACAACGCGATTTTCTAGTAGTGGTTTGCGACATGCCACAATTCCACACCACTAACAAGGGATCTCGCCCTCGAGATCCGCCTCATGGTACCGGAAGGAAGGTCGGCGATCTGAATCTTCTCGCTTCGTGTAGATCCTCGCGACACCACTAACAAGAGGTCGTTGTCCGTGATCGTCGAGAGAACACTCCGGGAACAGAAGGGCGAAGGTAGAGGTATCCACAAATAAGGCCACCTCTAACTCCGATGGAGAAAAGGGAACCGATGCATTCTCATCCACTTCAATGTACAAAAGCGAACAGAAGGGGTAGTCGGCATGGGGGCCAATCCATCACGCACCCAAACTATTACTCTGCACAATCAGTAGAAAAGAGTGCAACCATTCTCGGAGTCAGACTGAAGATCTCAACAATCGAGGTTCAGAAACAAAGGAGTGATGCAGACTCTGCATCGGATCTGGCGTAGATGATGTCGTCGCGTCGGATAACACCGGAAGGCACAAACAAGGAACCAAGAATGGTACCGCAGATAAAGGACCACTCAGACAGCAGGAGGACCGGATGTAAAAACACCGTTATCAGAGGAGGAAGCGAAACCCTGAAGGTATGACGGAACCCAACCACGAGAAGTCCTGGACTCGAAGAAAAAGACGAGAACGGATTCAAAACACGTAGAGGTAAGAGGAGAGCAGCAGAGGGGTAAGGAGTAAAATCAGACCTAATCAGAACTATCCAACCGATTTTTCAAAATAGTTTTGACACTCTACTTCGACCGTTAGCTAGGTTATCCTACAGGCTGGACTTGTGGGGTATCGCAACTGCTGAGCTCTGATACCACTCTGTAACACCCTCAGAATCGGACCTATGCAAGTTTTAGCGATTCCCGCCAAACCCGCATAGAAACGATTCAAAGGTGCCCACCAGGCACTTTCGTGCGGGTGGAAAACGAAGTAATAACATTACACAACAGTCCTCGATGGGACCCACAGAACAGATATATATACAACAGCGACTCAATGAGTCAAGAATACAGATATAATATACAAAGATCCAAATCACCTTGAAAATGATAGAGCGTCCGACTACGGACAAGATGCAAATGGGGCTAAGAGCCCTGAAGAATAACCAATGGCATCCATAACCCTGCCCAGGCCAAGCCGGAAGGGTAACCCTGCTAACGACGTCGATCTCAAAACCTGCTTAAACAAAAGGGGTGCCGACAAAGGGCAAAGGAAAAAGAGGAGCGTCAGTACTGAGGCCAGTACACGGCGAGACTAGAATTCGGCGGTCCTCGCCTACATAGGTATGGTGGGCTGAAGCGGCAGCGGCAGCATGCACTAAACAACCTATAGAGACTCGATACAACTGGCGGCTATCAGAGAGGGGTGAGAAAGACCTATTCGGAACCAACCTGGTGCTACCATCAGACAAACCCCTCCTGGTGTTTCCCCCTCGAGACCAAACGAGGAAGTCAACCGAGGAACTCACACAGTTGGCAGTTTTATTTATTCAGTTATAGTTGCAGCAATTACTAGTCAAGTATAGATAATCATCCTGATATAATAAACAGTGGGCACTTTTAGTTAACCATTCCTTTGTAGTTGCGACACTTACTAGTCAGATACAATTAACATGAGATAACCCAAAACCCAGCAGTTGTTGGTACTTTTATTTAGCCATTCTGTTGTAGTTGCAATATTTACTAGTCAGGTACAATGGTCGCAAACGACAACCCAACCAAGCAATTGTTGGCAGTTTTATTTAGCCATTCCATTATAGTGAAGCTGATTACTAGTCATTATAAAGTCAAATTTATAGCACTATTTTAGTTATAGTTGTCTATGATCGAGATACTGTGCTCCAAGCCGTCCATAACCGCGGACACGGCTTTCAGAAAGTTTTACCCGGCCGGGGTGCACAAATAGCAACACACACTCGATCAACCTCGGAAAAACCAAATCAAAACCCAACGAGGCCTTCACGACAAAGCAATCACAGGATTCAGAAATATTTCAGGGGGCCACCCCTTAAAGTAGACCCGCAACGAAGCCGGCCGGCTCCTAGACGGACTCAAGGTTGTGGGGACGGCTGTGAACGACTGGGAACCCAAAACTGGGCTTGTCGACACCGCGGAATCGTGCCACGATCCTAAACAGTACAGTGTGCTCCTCGCACAATCGTAAAAAAAGCAGTAAAGCATGGCATAAGTACAGGATAGTAATAAAACCCCAAACTAGTTTGTGGCCCCAAGAAATAAGAATGAATCAAGCTCTGGCTCAGGGGGGTCCCATAAGCCTCCCGGATGTGGATAGCGCGATAAATCAAGGAACATGTATCAAGCACTCGGGGTCCTATGGGACACAAGTGGACGGTTAACAACCAAATAACATCTATTGCCCACCTGTGCCTCTGCTTACCTACTTCAATTTTAGTTGTTAAACAATAATTAAAGTGAACAATAAATAAAGCCATGAGCATCTCCAACATTCAACGTGCGGCAATACTCCAACAACTGTGGTACTCGACGACACGCCACAGCACTTGAGCAAGCGACTACGACGCGTAGGTCCAACTATCTACCAAAACAACAGGTAATAGGAGGTGTCCAAGGCAATATAAGGCTGCAGGGGATATCACGGGTACGAAACTAGAGCATCGCAACACAGATAGCAATAGATCAACAGGAGGGAATAAATACTATAAAAGTAAGATAGGTAGAAAGGGGGAGATGCTCGCCTGAAAAACATTGCCGAAGGTTCAACCGAAGATCGGGTCGAATCTCGCATCAACTCAACGGCCTTATCCGCGAAGAAGCAAAACACTAGAATAAACACCGGATGCAATATTTAATACTACGGCCGAAGATCGGGCATGATGCATGCATGATGTATGGCATGGCGAAGGTGCGATGCAATTAGGTCATATTAAGCGGAACCGGGGTCCCGACAATTAGTTAGATGGTTCATGTTATTTAGGTACCCCGCATTTTAAATGTTGTTATAACAGGGCAAGATAAATTACCGGTTCGCTACACAAATTTAAGTGGGGCCAATATAAGACTAGATTTGCCCGCATATGGGCCCCATATTTAATTATTAGGTGAATCGGCATAATGCCCCCAAACCAATGACATGCATGCGAGAATGAAAATTTAATATGCGACAAGTTGTATTATATTATAAAATAGGGTTTTCGGGAAGGGGTTCACACATTAGAGGGTCTCGACGAACTTGGGGTTCCGGGGTTCGGGGTCGGTCTCAGGGTTCGACGGGATCGGTCTCGGATAACGGAGGTAGGTCTTGTCGCATCCGTGGTCTTCGGCCGGTGTAAACGGTCATGGCGTTCGGGATGAAGTACTTGTCGTGTCGGGGCCTCGGTGTCCTCGGATCCGGTTGAAGATCTCGGCGTTCGGCAACTTCGAAGTAGACCTTGGAGTTCCGCGATGACCTTGTCGATTCCCTGTCGAAGGCCTTGGCGCTTCGGGTCGATCTTCGGTTCGGGGCCTCAGGGTCTTGGGGTTCGCGTCCGGGTGGCGATCTTGTCGTCCCGTGTAGGCGTTCTCGAGGTCGATGGCGAACTTGTCCGGTACCGGGGTTTTTCGGAGATCTTGGCGCGTCATCGGGTACGGGATCGGCCTTCGACCCGTGATGGAGATCTTGTCGATGATTCTTTGACACCTTTGTTTCGGTCCTGCCCTTGGTTCCAAGACAAAGGACTTGGGGTTAAGCTTCTCGCATCAACACCAAAGGATGCTCCAAACCAGAGACATCAGGACAGCGGCAGGGCACTTCGACCAGACTTCAACAGGGGCTTGCGACCGCAGGAAGCCTAGAACAAGACGCAACTTGGCTGGAACAAGGGCGCTGGAGGGGAGAGCGGCGAGGCGGGCCCGCCGGCGACGGCGGCGCCAGGGAGGGAGCGGCGGCGGCTCTGCGAGGATGGCCGGGAGGAGGACGAGGCGTCGCGGCCGGAGGAGGCGAGCGGGGCCGACGGAAGGCGACGGGGACGAGGCGGCTCAGCGGACGAGGACGGCGGCCGGCGGGGCGAGCTCTGGCGGGGACGCGGTGCGGAGGGGGATGCGAGGTGGAGGCGGCCTGGGCGGCGGCGACGGCGCTCCGGGCGGGCGGCCGGAGAGGGGGCGACGGCTCCCGGCGACGAGGCGGAGGCGCGGCAGCAGAGGCCGACGGGGGGTCGCGGTCGGCAGAGGGAGGGGCGACCGGCGGAGCAGGTGGCGACGTGGGGTCCGGTGAGGCGGCACCCTGCGAGGAGGAGCCTGGCGGGGTCGGCCCCAGGGAGGCGGCGCGGCGGCGAGGGACCTCGAGGTTGGGGGAGAGGCGCAAGGCGAGGGCGCTCGCCGGAGGGAGGCAGGGGAGGCGGGAGCGGCGCAACGCGGTTGGAGGCGGGGTCGGGGACGAGCGAGGAGGTCCGCGGGTGGGCCGAGGCTGAGCGGGGCGGCCGGAGCACGCGGGCCCGCTGGCGAGAGAGGAGGGGAAGAGAGGAGAGGAGGAAGACGCGGGTGGGGGAGAGGAGAGAGGTGGTTGTCGGTGGGGGAGGTTGGGGAAGGTAGGAAGGGGCCACGCGGGGAAGGTTCCAGGTGGGGGACGGGCTGCTAGCGGGGTGCGGGACCGGGGTAGGGAGCGCGTGGGGGGGGGACGCGTGGGGCAGGTGGTCGTCGGTGGGAGGGTGAGGTGGCGCTGGGGGCAGTGGGGTGGGGCGAGGTGGCAGAAGGTGGTTGGTGGGGATTTGAGGAGGGGTGAGGTGGCGACATAGGATAGGTTGGGGTGAGGTGGCTCGAGGGGTGGGTAGACTAGGTTGGGTAGTTTTAGGATTTTGGTGGACGGATTTTGTTCTGGGGGTGGTCGTCCGGGTCGAATCGGCCCGTTCGACTGCCCCAAAAAAAATAATTAAATAATTTATTTATTTCAAACAGGGCTTTTGCAAACCGATAGCAGACAAAACAAAATAATCCGGAGACCCGGGTTTTGCGTTTGAATAAAGACGGGGCGTTTTAGAAAACGCAAAATAGGTTTTTCTGCAAATAGTTTTATGCAAGCAAATGCAATGCGGTGACGATGCTCAAATGCAATGTGGCATGATGACATGAGCATGCGGTCATGATGATGCAATGCACAAAAAACAACGCGATTTTCTAGTAGTGGTTTGCGGGATGCCACAGTCGTACTCTTGCCGATCTCAAGATCGCGTAGACGATCCTTCCGGCGCTGCGTTCCGGCAGCGCTTCCGTAGTCGGTCACACATTCGGTACTCGATGAAGACCTTCCTCTCCCTTGTTCCAGCAAGCAGTGGAGGTTGTAGCACTCTCCTCGCGATTCCGGCAGCACGACGGCGTGGTACCGAAAGTAGAGGGGAGATCTCGCAGGGCTTCGCCTTAAGCCGGAGCGAGTATGGTGGAGTATGAGAGAGGCCTTGGTGATCTAGGGTTTAGAGGGCACCAAGGGGAGGGTGTGGCCGATGGCTAGGGCTTGGGAAATCCCCAACTCGCCGAGTGGGAGGTGACCTAGGCGGCGGCACAAGGAGGTGGTGGCGCCGACGACTTGGAGGCTAGGGTTTGGGTGTGAGGGGTAGGGGCGCCCTACCCCTCCTTATATAGGTGGAGGGTGGCCGGTTGGGAGGAGGGAGTCCTCCCCCAACTTGGCCTCCTTGGCCGGCGGGTGGAGGGAGGGGACTTCCTCCCCAAGTAGGTTTCCTACTCTCCGTCCACCAAGCAAACTTGCCGTTTGACTTTTCAAATTGGCGTTTGACTTTCAAACTTGGATTTGATTTCTCTCTTTATTTTGCCCAGCCAAGTGACCTAGTACATGATGCAACCATTCCATATTGTCATGACACATTCATGTACCCTTCCCCTCCAGAGTGCCGGACCTTCCGGACCCTTCTAGAACATTCCCGATGAAAACACCGAAATCATTCCCCAACTCTGAAACAGGACTTTCCTTATATGAATCTTATTGTACGGACCATTTCGGATCTCCTCATGATATCCCGGATCCCATCCGAGACTCCGAACAATATTTGGTCTCTTACTCATCATTCCATAACTACTCAACAATATCGAATCCTTAAGTGTGTCTCCCTACGGTTCGTGAATTATGCGGACATGATCGAGACACTTCTTCGATCAATAACCAATAGAGGAATCTGGAAATTCATATGGCTCCCACATATTTCTACGATTACTTTGTGATCGAATGAACCACTTACATACGATACCAATTTCCCTGTCTCACGATAGTTTACTTATCCGAGGTTCTGATCGTCGGTATCTCTGCATACCTAGTTCAACCTCGTTATCGATAAGTACTCTTTTCTCGTTCCCGTGGTATGTGATCCCTTGTGAGCCAGTCACATGCTTGCAAGCTAATTGGATGACATTCCACTGAGAGGGCCCAGAGTATATATATCCGTCATATGGATGGACAAATCCCACTCTTGATCCATGTGTCTCAACCCATACTTTCCGAACACTCAATGCCATCTTTATAGCCACCCCGTTACGGTGTGGTGTTTGATGTCATCAAAGAATCCTTCCGGTGATGGTGATAAGCATGATCTCATGGTCGAAGGAATTAGGTTACTATGTATCAGAAAGCTTATAGCAATTGAACTATTAAAATGACTTGATCTTTATGCTACGCTTAACTATAGGAGTATGTCCATCATACCATTCTCCTAATGATATGATCTTGTTGTTAATAACATCTCAATGTTCATGATAGGGAAACCACAATCATCTATTAACCAACAAGCTAGTATTATGAAGAGGCTTTACTAGGGACTCTAATTTAGTTTACAAATCACACAAGTATTAATGTTTCATGTTAATACTGTTATAGCATGAATGTAAACATTTATCATAAACACAAAGATATAATAATAACTACATTTATTATTGCCTCTAGGGCATATCTCCAACAGTCTCCCACTTGCACTAGAGTCAACTAATCTAGATTACATGGTAATATACCGAACACCCATGGCAGTTTGGTGTTGGTCATGTTTTGCCCTCGGGAGAGGTTTAGTCAACGGATCCGCCACATTCAGATCTGTGTGTACTTTGCAAATCTTTATGTCACCATCTTGGACATGTTCTCGAATAGCGTGAAAACGTAGCTTGATGTGCTTCAGCTTCTTGTGTGATCTTGGTTCTTGCGCATTGGCTATGGCACCCATGTTATCACAGTAGATAGACATTGGTTCAGTGTACTTGGAACCACACCGAGCTCTGTAATGAACTCCTTTATCCATATCGCTTCTTGTGAAGCCTCCGAAGCAGCTATGTATTCCGATTCAGTTGAAGATCTCGCCACAACGCTTTGCTTTGCACTCCTCTAGCTAACTGCTGCACCATTCAAAGTAAATACGTATCCAGATTGAGATTTAAAATCATCCGGATCGGTGTTCCAACTAGCATTGGTGTAACCATTAACAACGAGATGTTCATCACCTCCATAAGAAAGAACCATATCCTTAGTTCTTCTCAAGTACTTAAGGATGTTTTTGACCGCTGTCCAATGATCCACTCCTGGATCACTTTGATATCTGCTAGTCAAACTAACATCATATGCAATGTCGGGTCTAGTACATAGCATGGCATACATTAGAGAAACTATGGCTGAGGCATAGGGAGTCTTACTCATCCTTTCTCTATCTTCTACTGTTGCAGGACTTTGAGTTTTACTCAAGGTCGTATTGGGCAACATGGGCAAGAACCCTTTCTTGCTATCTTCCATTCCAAACCTCTTTAGAACTTTATCCAAATATGTACTTTGTGACAATGATATTAGGCGTCTCGATCTATCTCTATAAATCTTTATGCCTAATATGTAAGCTGCTTCGCCAAGATCTTTCATTAAAAAACTATTATTCAAATATTCCTTGACACTATTAAGAAGGTCTACATCATTCCCAATCAACAATATGTCATCTACATATAGTATTAAGAATGCTACAGAGCTCCCACTCACTTTCTTGCAAATACAAGCTTCTCCATAAGTTTGTATAAAACCAAAGCTTTTGATTACCTTATCAAAATGTTGATTCCAACTTCGGGATGCTTTTGCTTCAATCCATATATGGACCGTTGAAGTTTGCATACCTTGTTATCATCTTTAGGATCGACAAAACCTTTGGGTTGCATCATATACAACTCTTCATCAATGTCTCTATTGAGGAACGCCGTTCTGACATCCATCTGCCATATCTCATAATCGTAATATGCAGCGATTGCTAACATAATCCTCACAGACTTTAGCTGCCCTACAGGTGAGAAAGTCTCATCGTAGTCAACTCCTTGAATTTGTCGAAACCCTTTTGCGACAAGTCGAGCTTTATAGACAGTAACATTACCATCAGCATCTGTTTTCTTCTTGAAAATCCATTTGTTCTCGACAGCCTTCCGGCCATCCGGTAAGTCCACCAAAGTCCATACTTGGTTTTCGTACATGGATCCAATCTCGGATTTCATGGCTTCTTGCCATTTATTGGAATCTGGGCTCATCATCGCTTCCTCATATGTCGCAGGGTCATCGGTGTTGTCCACCAACATGACACTCATAACGGGATCATACCAATCAGGAGTGGTACGAGTTCTCGTTGACCTGCAAGGCTCTGTAGCAACATCAACCGAAGTTTCATGATCATCATCATTAGCTTCCTCTCTTATTGGGGTAGGCGCCACAGGAACTACTTCCGGTGCTGCGCTACTCGCAAGTTCGAGAGAAGGTTCAACAACCTCGTCGAGTTCTACTTTCCTTCCAGTCACTTCTTTCGAGAGAAATTCCTTCTCTAGAAAGGATCCATTCTTGGCAGCGAAGATTTTGCCCTCGGATCTATGATAGAAGGTATACCCAATAGTTTCCTTCGGGTATCCTATGAAGATGCATTTTTCCGCTTTGGGTTCAAGCTTGTCCGATTGTAACTTCTTTACATAGGCTTCGCAACCCCAAACTTTAAGGAACGACAATTTAGGTTTCTTCCCAAACCATAATTCATACAGTGTCGTTTCAACGGATTTAGATGGTGCCCTATTTAAAGTGAATGCGGCTGTTTCTAATGCATAACCCCAAAATGATAGCGGTAAATCTGTAAGTACATCATAGAACGAACCATATCTAAGAGTGTTCGATTACGATGTTCGGACACACCATTACGCTGTGGTGTTCCTGGCAGTGTCAATTTGAAAGTATCCCGCATTTCTTCAAATGCTCGCCAAACTCGTAACTTAGATATTCACCTCCACGATCAGATCGTAGAAATTTAATCTTCTTGTTATGTTGATTCTCTACCTCACTTTGAAATTCCTTAAACTTCTCAAAAGTTTCGGACTTATGTTTCATGAAATAGATATACCCATATCTACTCAAGTCATCCCTGAAAGTAAGAACATAACGATAACCACCGCGCGATGCTACACTCATTGGTCCACACACATCGGTATGTATGATTTCCAATAAGTCCGTAGCTCGCTCCATCATGCCAGAAAATGGAGTCTTAGTCATTTTACCCATCAGACATGCTTCACATCTTTCAAGTGATTCAAAATCAAGTGATTCAAGAAGTCCATCGGAATGGAGTTTCTTCATACGCTTCACTCCAATGTGACCAAGACGACAGTGCCACATATAGGTCGAGTTATCGCTCAATTTCAAACGTTTAGCCTCAATGTTATTTATGTGTGTATTACTACAATCGAGATTCAATAAGAATAGACCATCTATCAAAGGTGCATGTGCATAAAACATATTACTCATATAAATCGAACAACCATTATTATTGGACTTAAACAAGTAACCGTCTCGCAATAAACATGATCCTGATATAATGTTCATGCTCAACGCAGGCACCAAATAACAATTATTTAAGTATAAAACTAATCCCGATGGTAGATGAAGAGGTAGCGTGCTGACCGCGATCACATCAACCTTTGATCCATTTCCAACGCGCATCGTCACCTCGTTCTTCGCTAGCTTCCGTTTATTCTGCAGCACCTGTTTCGAGTTACAAATATGAGCAACCGAACCAGTATCAAATACCCAGGCACTACTACGAGTACTAGTGAGATACACATCAATAACATGTATATCGGATATACCTTTCTTCTTGATGTTGCCGTTCTTCAAATCCGCCAAGTACTTTGGGAAATTCCGCTTCCAGTGACCTTCTCCCTTGCAGTAAAAGCACTCAGTATCAGGCTTAGGTCTAGCCTTGGTCTTCTTCGCCGGTGCGGCAACTCTCTTAACGCCCTTCTTGAAGTTTCCCCTTTGCTTAGACTTGCCTTTCTTGAATTTGGTGGTCTTATTGACCAACAACACTTGATGCTATTTCTTGATCTCCACTTCTGCAGATTTCAACATGGAGAAGAGTTCTGGCAACGTCTTGTCCATGTTTTGCATACTGTAGTTCATCACAAAGTTCTTGTAACTTGGTGCTAGTGATTGGAGGACACGATGAATCCCCAAAGAATTGGGAATCACTATACCCAAACTTTGGAGTTTATTTGCGTGCCCAGACATCTTAAGCACATGCTCACTAACGGAGCTGCCCTCTTCCATCTTGCAGTTAAAGAACTTTTCAGAAGCCTCATAACTCTCAACTGCCGCGTGAGCCTCAAATATAATTTTGAGTTCACGGACAATATCATGTGGGTCATGGTTCTCAAACCTTTTTTGAAGCTCCGATTCCAAACCATACAAGATAGCACACTGAACTGTGGAGAACTGATTCTTTCGAGTGAGGTAAACATTCTTTACTTTATCGGTAGCAGTAGCTACAGGCGGGTCACCCAGCGGTGCATCCAACACATAGGTCAAATTACCAGCATTGAGGACAATCCTCAAATTGCGGAACCAATCCGTGAAGTTGCTTCCATTATTTTTCAACTTTTCTTTCTCTAGGAACGCATTAAAATTGATGGTAGGGGCCGCCATTGATCTACAACATATTTGCAATAGTTTAGACTAAGTTTATGACAAATTGAGTTCTAATTAATAGTTAAATTAATCTAGGTGAACTCCCACTCAAAACAATATCCCTCACATTGTTTTAGTGATCACACGAACCAAATCCACCATATCAAAACCGATCATCACGAGAGTTGATGTAGCTTCAATGGCGAACAATCAACATGTTCATCATATCTACTATATAACTCATGATTTACCTTTCGGTGATCCGTGTTCCGAGACCATGTCTGTACATGCTAGGCTCGTCAAGATCAAACCTTAGCTTCCGCATGAGCAAATCTGGCTTGCTCACGTTGTATACACTCGCAGAATCTAACACACCCGATCATTAGGTGGTGCTTCGAAATAACGAGCTTTAGCAACGGTGCTTACTAAGGATGAACACTTTAAAACTTGAAATTTGTGTGCTTGAGGGATCATCTTATAATGCTACCGTCGTTAACTAAGCAATACAAGATGCATAAAGGATTAACATCACATGCAATTCATAATATGTGATATGATATGGCCTTTCTTCTTGTGCTTCCGATCTCCATCTTCTAGCACGAACATGATCTCCATCATCACCGATATGGCGTCAAGGTCAATGGCGCCGTTTCATGGTTGTCGTCCACCAGCTTCAACTATTACAACTATTTGAATAGACACACGGGTCTTAACAGAATTTAAAGACAACCATATGGCTCCTGACGGTTGCCAACTTACAATAAGGAACATTGCATACATCAAATATAATCACAATCATGGCCATATCACATCACAACACACCCCTGCAAAACAAAGTTAGACGCCTCTAATTTTCTTTGCATATTTTACGTGGTTTGGGGCTTTCAATAAGTGTCGCTTTAACTTATGAACAAGAACCACAACATTGATGCTTGAACTATCAAGTGCCCGTTGTAAATTGGATCTATACTATGATGGGAGAGACAGGCACCCGCAAAGCCACTTATGCAATACAAGTTGCATGTTGAGCGTGGAGCAAGTCTCATGAATGATTTCATGTAAGGTTAGACCGGGCAGCTTCATCCCATCATACCGCAAGATGCAAAGTACACAAAAAGCAATTGATAATAAAAGCACCACCACCCACAATGACCATTGTGTTCTACTCGTGCAACAGATCTACATATAGACACGGCTCTGATACCACTTTAGGGGTTCGTAGCATGGAAAACAAAAAATTTCTACCGCATGCAAACAAACAAGCCAAGATCTATCTACTAGATTGTAGCAACGAGTCGATAGAGTAACTCACCCTCGAAGATTCCAAAGCGGTTAACGAGAGCAGATTCTCATGGGTGATGTAGTCGTACTCTTGCCGATCTCAAGATCGCGTAGACGATCCTTCCGGCGCTGCGTTCCGGCAGCGCTTCCGCAGTCGGTCACACGTTCGGTACTCGATGAAGACCTTCCTCTCCCTTGTTCAAGTAGGCAGCGGAGGTTGTAGCACTCTCCTCGCGATTCCGGCAGCACGTCGGCGTGGTACCAGAAGTAGACGGGAGATCTCGCAGGGCTTCGCCTTAAGCCGAAGCGAGTATGGTGGAGTATGAGAGAGGCCTTGGTGATCTAGGGTTTATAGGGAACCAAGGGGAGGGTGTGGCCGGCGGATAGGGCTTGGGGAAGCCCCAACTTGCCGAGTTGGAGGTGCCCTAGGCGGAGGCACAAGGAGGTGGTGGCGCCGGCGACTTGGAGGCTAGGGTTTGGGTGTGAGGGGTAGGGGGCACCCTACCCCTCCTTATATAGGTGGAGGATGGCCGGTTGGGAGGAGGGAGTCCTCCCACAACTCGGCCTCCTTGGCCGGCGGGTGGAGGGAGGGGACTTCCTCCCCAATTAGGTTTCCTACTCTCCCTCCACCAAGCAAACTTGCCGTTTGACTTTTCAAATTGGCGTTTGACTTTCAAACTTGGATTTGATTTCTCTCCTTATTTTGCCCATCCAAGTGACCTAGTACATGATGCAACCATTCCATATTGTCATGACACATTCATGTACCCTTCCCCTCTGGAGTGCCGGATCTTCCGGACCCTTCTAGAACATTCCCGATGAAAGCACCGGAATCATTCCCCAACTCTGAAACAGGACTTTCCTTATATGAATCTTATTCTCCGGACCATTCCGGATCTCCTCGTGATATCCCAGATCCCATCCGAGACTCAGAACAACATTCTATCTCTTACTCATCATTTCATAACTACTCAACAACATCGAATCCTTAAGTGTGTCTCCCTATGGTTCGTGAATTATGCGGACATGATCGAGACACTTCTCCGATCAATAACCAATAGAGGAATTTGGAAATTCATATGGCTCCCACATATTTCTACGATTACTTTGCGATCGAATGAACCACTTACATACGATACCAATTTCCCTTTGTCTCACGATAGTTTACTTATCCGAGGTTCTGATCGTCGGTATCTCTGCATACCTAGTTCAATCTTGTTACCGATAAGTACTCTTTTCTCGTTCCCGTGGTATGTGATCCCTTGTGAGCCAGTCACATGCTTGCAAGCTAATTGGATGACATTCCACCGAGAGGGCCCAGAGTATATCTATCCATCATAGGGATGGACAAATCCCACTCTTGATCCATGTGTCTCAACCCATACTTTCCGAACACTCAATGCCATCTTTGTATCCACCCAGTTACGGTGTGGTGTTTGATGTCATCAAAGCATCCTTCCAGTGATGGTGATAAGCATGATCTCATGGTCGAAGGAATTAGGTTACTATGTATCAGAAAGCTTATAGCAATTGAACTATTAAAATGACTTGATCTTTATGCTACGCTTAACTATAGGAGTATGTCCATCATACCATTCTCCTAATGATATGATCTTGTTGTTAATAACATCTCAATGTTCATGATAGGGAAACCACAATCATCTATTAACCAACAAGCTAGTATTATGAAGAGGCTTTACTAGGGACTTTAATTTAGTTTACAAATCACACAAGTATTAATGTTTCCTGTTAATACTGTTATAGCATGAATGTAAACATTTATCATAAACACAAAGATATAATAATAACTACATTTATTATTGCCTCTAGGGCATATCTCCAATAGATATGACTCAATTCATTCTAGTACGATAATTCCAGTGCACGTCAGCCCCTTTCCATCCCATTAAGCACTCTCGGCCGGCCGGCCCATCTAGCCCCACCAAGCAAGACCTACGAGGCTATCGATGTTTAGAGTATCTCTAGCAGTACTGTAAATAGTTTAAAATTATAAAATAATCGTCGTTTATCAGTGTCCGAAAAAAATCGTGCGTCGATTAGTGCCCGTAAACACCCCTGACCTAAAAAAGGTTTTAAGGGGCGTGCCAAATATCGCCTGCGAAACCTGTGATGCACGGGGCGAGAGGACGAACCAAGCGGCAGCCTCTATCCGCGCGGGAGCTTTGGTGCGCTGAAGTTTCAGCCGGTCCTATCTTCTTCCTCCCTAACTCTCCCCAAATCCATCTCCCCCGCGCCGCCGCTGCCGTCGATAGCCGCCATAGATTCAGGTCATAGCCGCCACGCGCCCACCATGCCCGAGTGCCCCGCACCTCGCCGCGTCCGCGGAAGTTTGGATCTCGTGCGGCGACCGGATTCAGCGAGCTAGGCGACGAGATGTCGACCTCGCTGACAATGGAGTTCTTGATGGACGACTCGTGGCCGTCCTCCTCCGACTCGGACCTCAAGGAGCTTAACGACGACGACACAGAGATGATGGTCATGATCCTCGCCGCCAAGTAGATCCAAGACAAGATCGGCTTCATGCGCCGGCGCCGCGGTTCATAGTTCATCCACGCTTGCATCCTGCGGAGCCAAGCTCTCGGCCACGCCATGCTCATGCAAGATTACTTCATTTAGGTACCAACATACCCACCGCATCTCTTTCGTAGAAGGTTCTGGTTGCGCCGTAATTTATTCGTGAGCATAGTACAAGCTTGCGAAGCAAATTGCCCCTATTTTACTCGCCGGAGAAATGTCGCCGGCACCATGGGCTTTAGTGCTTACCAAAAAATCTCGGTAGCCATGCGTGTCATTGTGTATGGCATCTCGGCCGATTAAATGGATGAGTATCTTCGCAATGGAGAAGATACCACTATTGCTAGTGTCCGGATGCTTGCCAAAACGGTCATCCAGATTTTTGGGCCCAAATATCTTCAATCCCCAAACAAAGAAGATGTGCAAAGGTTGCTAGCGATAAATGATAAAAGAGGTTGGTCGGGGATGCTGGGAAGTGTATATTGTATGCATTGGCGGTGGAAAAAATTTCTCGAAGGCATGTCATGGGAAATATTGTGGTAAAAGTCATGATCCAACCATTGTGCTCGAGGTGGTGGCATCGCAGGACTTGTGGATTTGGTATTGCTTCTTTGGATTGCCCGGATCACTCAATGATATAAACGTATTGCATAGATCCCCCTTATTTGGAAAATTAGCTAATGGAGAAGTCCTGACTTGCAACTTCAAGGTCAATGGACATAATTATACCATGGGCTACTACCTTGCCGACGATATCTATCCAGCTTGGTCAACATTTGTTAAAACTATCCAAACTCCGAGGAACAAGAAGGAGGCCAATTCTGCACAATCTCAAGAAGCATGCCGAAAGGACATTGAAAGAGCTTTCGATGTTTTGCAAGCAAGGTTTGCCATTGTTCGGGGCCCTTTTCGTTTTTAGGACAAAAAAAACCCGCGCAACATCATGACATGTTGTGTGATTCTTCACAACATGATTATCAAAGATGAAAGAGATTTAAATTTAGAGTTCTTTTACGATAATGTTGGGACCCATGTGCAACCACAAAGAACCCTTGACCACATCCAAGCTTTTTTGAGACCCATAGGAAAATTGAAGATGCAAGCACTCATCTCCAACTCAACAATGATCTCATCGAGAACCATTGGATGCTAGCCGGCAAGAGGTGATGTCCCAAAAAATTCATTGTACTTCTAGAACGTGTGTAATTTGAACCATTTATTTATCTGTTACATTATTTGATTTGAACAATTGTTGAAATTTGATTAGTTGAATACTGTAATTTGGATGATTTATTTGTGTTATACTATTTGATTTAAACAATTGTGGCATTTGCTATCCAAACTGTCTTTTGTTGTCGAAACGGTTAAAACTATCAAAATAATGTTTACGATTTTATTTGCAGTTCACCCCGCCGAGCAGTCTCCATAAACCGTAACCGCAAAACATAATATGCGAATATTCCGTTTTGCGCATATTCTATTTTGCGGTTCTGGTTTACGGGGGCTGCTCGGCGTCGCCTCCCCGTGAAGCGGGGAATCACGGATTCAGCGCCCTGAACTCGGACGTTTACGGTTTTCTATTTACGGGTACTACTAGAGATGCTTCTTTCTATATCTATACATATATTTTTTATTGTATAATAAAGTATGAAGTGTTTCTTTCGATCCAACACTTTTTTTTAAATAAATTTATCCCTTTCACTTCGAACATGTTACATAGTTTGCCACCGCATAGTCAAAACGGTGGTCGTGCCGTGCTACCGGCTAGAGGCCACGAGCACGGTTTCCCTACCCCTAATCTGTTTCCCTTCACTAATTCTCTAGCCCATCCAATTATGGGCTGGTTTAGACCCAGGCGTGTCATCCACACGGACAAGAAGAAAAAAAGGAGTACCATAATACTACGTGTATCAGGCCTGGCATAGAAAAGACACAAAATGCATAGACTTTTTTGCGGTGAATAGTTCCACCTCGGTTTCTTTCACTATGTTCCACCAGTTTATATACCTTTAAAAGTTACCTTGAATATCAGCCAGCTGCCTCAAAAATTAAACAGAAAATTAAAAAGATGTTGCTGCCTGCAAATGTGGAGACGCATCATCGGATGTGTTGCCTGCCCAACCTTTGGCCCAAACCACTCATGTGGCTGCATCGGTGCTCCATATGGAGACGGCAACCACCCCACTACATATACACCCTCCGACTTCTTCCACCACGACATCACCACTCCAGATGTTGACTTCAGCGACGGCATCACTCGTCCCTGTCTCTAGTCCCGGCTTGCTATGACCTGACCCGCGACAGAAGATAGCCACGTGGGCGGAAACCCTCTAGTCCCGGGTCGTAACACCACCCGGGACTATAAGGCTTCCTGCCACGGCAGAGAATTCGTGTTTCTCTGCCGCGACAGAGATTGTGTGTTTTCTTTTTTTGCCATTTGGTTCCTTTTTCGTTTTATGTTTCACTATAATTTCAAATATATATTTCAGTACACATATTCTACGCTACTACATACAAGTACACGTTGACGCATCTATATAATTAATCGATCCCTTGCAAGCATACATATAATCAATCATATCAAAAGGAAGAAATGTTTTGATATTACATGGTCATTTATGATATATATATATCATATCAACTACATGGAGATCACTAAGGCATATAGAGTTTTGCGTCATCCGCATAATGTTCTCCATGTACATCAAGGACCTCCTTCATCGGAAATCCCCTAGCTCCTCTTGAATTGCTCGTATGCGTTGTTCTGACTCTAGTTTCTCCCGCAAATCGTAAATATAATGTGAATCAACTTTCCGCTCACTGGTCAAATCGTGAATGCACTCGTAGACGTAGTATCCACACAAATGAGTTCCCGGTGGCTGCTATAAACTCTTCACCATTTTATAAGTTAGCTCCTCTTTGAATGGACCTGGTATTTTCTGTCTGAACCGTGTCCAACATCTGCTCGGCAAATAAAATAAACAAAAGAGTTATTAGTTACTTGATATCAGGAAATAAACGAAAGAGTCCGATATAATATGATAATGATTGAAATTACTTATGGATCATTGCTTTCATGTCGCTCCACTGCTCTTGGTCCCAACTTAATGATTCGTGGACCTCAACTAGGGACTTGTCAACTTGAATAATTAGCAAGATCCAGTGGAATCTGTGGACGTTTACATAAGCATACATGCATAGCTCATCAATTACACTTAACATTGAGTAAGCAAAAATAAAATGTGTACAAGATAGAAACACTCACTTGAAGTTGTAAGGAAATAGTGTTTCCTTAATAAAATTATTCTCGGTTAAGAACCTGCACAGGTCTTCCTCCACGTCCTTGGGGTGATTATTTAATGTATATTCATTAACAATATATGGGTCAATGAACCCAACGTCATATCTTCTAGCTCTTTGCATTCAAGCATCTTCATTCTACAGAATATAATATCATACAAAAGGATATATAGTTAGGATAATATATTAAATGCAATGAACGAGCTGAGCTACAAACTTAATTATACAAATAAATCACTTACAGATAGTAGCAACCAATGATAAATTTTTCGAGAGCGCGCTGGTTGTATAACTGAAACAGTTCGGTCATTTGAACCTGTATCGAGTATGGTTTAAAGTGATGCTCCTTTCTAACGTGCACCGCAAACCAATCTTTCTGATGCTTTTTTTCTGTTTGCAATAGGTACCATGTGTGCATATTTCGCATATGTGTGAATAGATGCGTGAGCTCCTCATTACTGACTAGAGGCTCCCCTCGGACATACTTCCATACTATCTGGCCCACTGACGTATCTTCATAGCCTAAATATTGACCAAGAGACATATTTGCTTCGATAGGAAGTGCTTTGGCCTCCGATACAGTGATGCCCATTAGTGCATCATTAGTACTGGATCTGGGGTCCATTAATTATTTGCATGTCTATATCCATTTCAGCTCTGAAGGCCTTGTCGAGGTCTGAAATCACTTTGAGCGGGGGACCGATTGAATCTTCTGTTGTCTGAGCTGGGCAACTTGCTTCCCGCTTTTTGCACTTGTGCTTTTCTTTCTTCTTTGCTTGCTTAATAATCTCCCGGTCATATTCTGGTTCCAGATTCATCGATATCTAGGATGGTTGCTCAAGAAAGGACTTAGCCCAATTTTTGGTTTTTTCATCATATACCGGCTTTGGCTCAGGATTTTTGGGTGCAAAATGCGCCTTAACTTGGTCAGCAAGATCCGCGGCATTTTCCTCATCGGTCCTGTCATAAGGTCTCTTTGGAAGAGCCGGTGGGATGTCGACTATCTTCGCCGTTTGACCTTTCTTCGATGTGGGGCGCGGGGGAGCGACGACCTTCCGTTTTTTCGACGAGGTAGTAGCATTGCATGGAGGCGGAGGCGGAGATCGAGTATTGCACGGAGGCGGAGATCGAGTTGATGTACTCCTGCCGCGGCGATCGACATCGGGGCGGGGTGGACTTGGAGGTTGACGATAATAGGGACGGGGTGGACTTGGAGGTTGACGATCATCGGGGTGGGGTGGACTTGGAGGTTGACGATCATTGGGGAAGGGTGGACTTGCATTCCTCAGAGTCGGTGGCCTTGGCGTCGAGCTTGGAAACTTGATGTACTTCTTCTTCCATAGAATGATGTTGCGCTTGACATCTCCTAGTTTCGTAAGGCTTTCAGGCGTAGCGATGTCAATCTCTAGGTCCGCTAAATGCTCCACTATGTCACCCACCGTGACACGAGCATAGCCACGTGGAATCGGAGGTGAATGGTGGAGTGCTCTAGGTAGACAAGGTAAAGCAGTGCCGATCGCCACCTTGAAGGACAGGTTGTTCATTGGCTGATATATCTCACATTGTGCCATCTCTCTGACATCATCCACGGGGTAGCGAGCAGCCGGTGCATCATCCAGCAGTGCTTGATCATCAGCCCGGACCTCCATGGAAGCTGTAACACCCTCAGAATCGGCCCTATGCAAGTTTCAGCGCTTCCCGCCAAACCCGCATAGAAACGATTCAAAGGTGCCCACCAGGCACTTGCGTGCGGGTGGAAAACGAAGTAATAACATTACACAACAGTCCTCGATGGGACCCACAGAACAGATATATATACAACACGACTCCATGAGTCAAGAATACAGATATACAGAACAAAGATCCAAATCACCTTGAAAACGATAGAGCGTCCAGCTACGGACAAGATGCAAATGGGGCTAAGAGCCCTGAAGAATAACCAATGGCGTCCATAACCCTGCCCAGGCCAAGACGGAAGGGTAACCCTGCTAACGACGTCGATCTCAAACCTGCTTAAACAAAAGGGGTGCCGACAAAGGGCAAAGGAAAAAGGGAGAGCGGTCAGTACTGAGGCCAGTACACGGCGAGACTAGAATTCGGTGGTCCTCGCCTACATAGGTATGCTGGACTGAAGCGGCAGCGGCAGCATGCACTAAACAACCTATAGAGACTCCATACAACTGTCGGCTATCAGAGGGATAAGAAAGACCTATTCGGAACCAACCTAATAATATCACCAAGCATACCCATCCTGGTATTTCCCCCTCGAGACCAAACGAGGAAGTCGACCGAGGAACTCACACCGTTGGCAGTTTTATTTATTCAGTTATCGTTGCAGCAATTACTAGTCAGGTATAGATAGTCATCCTGATATAATAAGCAGTGGGCAATTTTAGTTAACCATTCCGTTGTAGTTGCGACACTTACTAGTCAAATACAATTAGCATGAGATATCCCAAACCCAGCAGTTGTTGGTACTTTTATTTAGCCATTCCGTTATAGTTGCAATACTTACTAGTCAGATACAATGGTAGCAAGCGACAACCCAATCAAGCAATTGTTGGCAGTTTTATTTAGCCATTCCATTATAGTGAAGCTGATTACTAGTCATTATAAAGTCAAATTTATAGCACTACTTTAGTTATAGTTGTCTATGATCGAGATACTGTGCTCCAAGTCGTCCATAACCGCGAACACGGCTTTCAGAAAGTTTTACCCTGCAGGGGTGCACAAATAGCAACACACACTCGATCAACCTCGGAAAAACCAAATCAAAACCCAACGAGGCCTTCACGACAAAGCAATCACCAGATTCAGAAATATTTCAGGGGGCCACCCCATTAAGCTACCCGCAACGAAGTTAGCTGACTCCGAAACGGACTCAAGGTTTGGGTGGACGGCTGTAAACGACTGGGAACCCGAAAGTGTGACTGGGCTTGTCGATACCGCGAAATCGTGTCCTGATCCTAAACAGTACAGGTGCAGTACATCGCACAATTTAAATAAAGCAGTAAAGCATGGCATAAGTACAGGATAGTAAATAAAACCTCAAACTAGTTTGTGGCCCCAAGAAATAAGAATGAATCAAGCTCTGGCTCAGGGGGGTCCCATAATCCTCCCGGATGTGGATAGCGCGAATATTCAAGGAACAGGTATCAAGTACTCGGGGTCCTACGGGACACAAGTGGACGGTTAACAACCAAATAACATCTATTGCCCACCTGTGCCTCTGCATTTACCTACTTCAATTTTAGTTGTTAAACAGTAATTAAAGTCTTGATCATCTCCAACAATAAACACACGGCAATACTCCAACAACTGTGGTACTTGACGACACGCAACAGCACTTGAGCAAGCGACTACGACGCGCAGGTCCAACTATCTACCAAACAACAGGTAATAGGAGGTGTCCAAGGCAATATAAGGCTGCAAGGGATATCACGGGTACGAAAGCTAGAGCATCGCAACACAGATAGCAATAGATCAACAGGAGGGAATAAATACTATAAAAGTAAGATATGTAGAAAGGGGGAGATGCTCGCCTGAAAACATTGTCGAGGGTTCATCCGAAGATCGGGTCGACACTCGCATCAACTCATCGGCCTAATCCGTGAAGAAGCAAAGCACTAGAAGAAACACCGGATGGACTATTTAATACTACGGCAAAAGATCGAGCATGATGCATGTATGGTGTATGACATGGCAAGGTGCGATGCAATTAGGCAATATTAAGCGAAACCGGGGTCCCGACATTTAATTAAACGGTTCAAGTTATTTATCTACCCCGCAAATTAAATGTTGTCTTAACATGGCAAAAGATAGCACCGGTTTGCTACACAAATTTAAATGGGGTCCGGAATAAGACAAAGATATCCCGCATATAGACTCCATATTTAATTATGAGATGAATTGGCATAATGCCCCCAACCATCATGATATGCATGCGAGATGAACAATTAATATGCAACAAGTTTTATATAAAGCATTTATAAAATAGGGGCTCGGGAAAAGGTTCACACATCGGGGTTCGGAAGATCTTGGTTCAGGGGGTTCGGGGTTCAGACTCAGGGTTCGACGGGGATCGATCTCGCATCCGGGAAGGACTTGGTTCGGTGTCGGGGCGCATCGGATTCGTCCTGGTCGGTGTCGATCTTGTCGTTGCGAAGATCTTGTCGGGTCCGCGCCATCGAGTCGGTCTTGGCATTCAGGGTGAAGAACATTGGCGTCCTCGGGGAAGTACTTGGCGTATCCGAGTCGACGACCTGGGCGTCCGGGTTCTCGGGCATCAGATCCTGGGAAGAAGTACTTGTCGCATCTGTGGCCTTCGGGTCGAAGAACTTGGCATGCCAGGGTTCGGTCTTCGGGGTCCTACGGGAGAGCTTGGCGTTCCGCGGTCTTCGGCTTCGTGTGGCAGATCTTGTTGATCCAAGATGGAGACCTCAGCGTTCCGTGTTGTCGACCATCAGGTTCGAGGATCTCAACTTGGCAAACACCGCCGGGACAAGATAAACTTGACATCTTCACATCCACTTGCCGGAGAACCGAGCGAGAGCCAGCGATACAGAGCACAAACTCAAACAGGTGAGAAAAAGGGAACCATATGGTGGAGTCCTGTGGACACGCAGACGGGCCTGAGGCAGAGGCGTGGTACAGGGAGCTGGTGGATTAAGGTCCCCACGAGGAGGGGCGTCGGCCATGGCTCCACGGGGCATGGCGAGCTCGGGATAGGGGAAAACGGGCCGCGGCTTGGGTACAGAAGCGGAGGTCGGGGAGGCTCGCGGCAGGAAGAAGACGGTGGAGGGCTCCTGCGGGGTGGAGGCGTGCGGGACGCGGCCAAAGGAGGCGGGCGAAGGTGGCTCAGGCGCTGGCCGGGCCGGGAAGGAACCGCGGCAGCGGCGGCGCCACGCGGGGAGGCCGAAGAGGGCGAAAGCAAGGAGAGGGCCACGGCGGCGGCGCGCAGAGGCGATGAGGGTCAGGCTCGCGGAGGAGGAACGGCCCCGGCGGCGCTCGACGGGAGCGAGGGCGGCCAGGCGGGTTGTGGAAGGGACGACGGAGGCATGGTCGTGCGGGAGGGAAGAGGCACAGCGGCCGGTGGTGGGGTCTGCAGGGGAAGACGGGGTCGGGGAAGGTTGGGGATGGCGACCGCGTGGTTGACAGGGCGGAGCCGCTCGTTGACGGGGAAGCGGCAGCGCCATGGCTCGGGAGAGTGGGGCTGGAGCAGGGAGAAGGAGAGGCCAGCGGCGGGGAGGTCTGCGGCTCGAGCGGGCGGAGGAAGTGCCTGGCGGCGGCTTGCGCTGAGGCATAGGGCGACCGGCGACGGGGGGGGGGGGGGGTTCCTGGGCGGCGGGGCGCTTGGAGGTTGGAGAAGGATGCGGCGGCGCTCGCGCAGAAGAGGGAGAAGGTGAGCGCGTCGGGAGAGAGAGGGTGGGCGAGCGACACGTGGGGAGGTGGGGATTGGGGCAGGTGGGCCAGGCGCGGTAGATGGGGAAGCGGGCCCGTGGTGGCAGTGTGTGGGGTGCGCCTGGGTGTGTTGCTGTGTGTGTGTGAGTGCTGTGGTGTGGGTGGGGCCAGCGGGTGAGGTGGAGGGAAGTGGGGGTGAGAGAGGTGGGGTAGGATGAGGTGGCGGGCTGGGATTGGTTAGGGGGAAGGGAGGGGTGAGGTGGAGGCAGGCTATTGGGTGGGGTGAGGTGGAGGCAGAGTGGGTAGAATAGGACTGGGTAGTTTTAGGATTAGATATTTTGACTAGGGTTTTCTTTTATTTTAAAATAATTTTTTGTAAATAGTTTTAGATGAATAAAAGATCCGGCTGGACCGACGGTTTGGTTTGAACAAAGGGGGTGGATATTAATATAGAAAACAAAGTAGGTCTTTTAGCAAAATAGTTTTAATCAATTAGATGCATGCTGATGTCATGATGATGCAATGCACAAAATCAACGCGATTTTCTAGTAGTGGTTTTAGCGGGATGCCACAGAAGCCACGTTGCTTCTCCGCTGGCTAAGATCCAATGCAGGATCATCAGCCTGCGGGTGAGTTGACGACGGCCTTTGGCTAATTTCTTGCATGAGATTCTTCAGATCAGCTAGGTCCTGCTCTACCTTCAAGATCCGGTCTTCCTCCCGGTCCTTCTTTCTCTGACGGCTTCTGTAACTGTCATCGTACTGAAGAAACCTTTTCTTCCATGTAACACTGGCGCCTTTGCCTCGTGTTCGTCCACCCTTTTCAGGATTCCCGAGGGCGCGTGTCAGCTCGTCGTTCTCTCTCTCGGGACGGAACAATCCCAATTGAGAATCGTTCATTTATTTAAAAAGGTCTTCGGAGGGTTTTAGATTTTTTTTTCATGAAATAATGTCTTCCCTGTTTTTGGGTCCAACGAACCCTCGTGCCCGTACCACCGGTTCTTTGACCTCTAGGGCCATCCATCTGTACCAGGAGTGATTCCTCTAGTCCTCATGTCCCGCTCCATAGTTTCCCACTTAGGGACGGCAACCTTGTAGCCACATGTCTCCATTTTATGATGGTATTTCTTTTTTACTGCATTTAACACATTCTTTGCCGACTTTGCCTTTGCTACATCAGATTGCTTGTACGTTATAAAATCGGTCCACTGTTCTCTCAACTTCTCGTTTGCTCCTAAGAAGTCTGGAGTTTTCTTTTTCACGACATACTTCGCGTATAAACTTTTCTTGTGGTTCCGGTACAGTTTGGCCATCTTGCTCAGAGCCCACTCCTTGACTTTCGCTCTTCTTTAAAGCCCATCCGGCCTTGGGGTAATACCCTCTGCCTCAAATTCTTCATACTCTGGAGGTAGTATGAAATGCGCTGTGAGCTTCTGCCAAAGGTCATCTTTGGCATCATCGATGACATAATTGTTGGATTCTTCACCAGGTTTCTTTGACTTATTCCATTCTTGAATGGTGATCGGCAGGTTGTCCCTAACAAGCACCCCGCATTGATTTGTAAACATCCTCCAATGCTTCTTTAGAGCAATCGGTTCTCCATCATCATCTATTTCTTCGATGGTGAACCTCTGATTACCATCCAACTTTTTGTTTGGCCCTTGTTTCGTTCGAGCTTTTGATTGCTTCGATCCGGTGGGCTAAAAGAAGAAAAGAGAGTGATTAATATATATATTGATATATCCAGATAAATTAATGCATAGAGGTAACATGAGGCTTTATATATATATACCTCGCCAGATGCTGTCGAGGGGCCATCATTGTTGTTATTTGTTTGCAATTCGACCGTCCGGTCTTGCCCTTTGTACATCAGGTCTTCCTCTAGTCCATCATCGGATGGATTCAGATATGACGAAATCTCTTCCTCAAGCTCGATATCTTCACTGGTAGTAATAAGAGGAATTTCACCTCTTATCATGCCCTGAAGAAGATCTTCACCGCTTCGATCATGATCCATGACTTAACTATACAGAAAAAAAGTTAAACAAGTTAGACAAAATATTATATAAACATTTCCTAATAATTATAATAATACTAATAATAGCATTTATACAAAACCCCAAATATTACTAAGTATAATAATAATGCATATTATATAAACATTACCTAATAATATAATAATTATAATCATATATATACTAATAATATTAATAATATACTACTAACATTTTCTAATAATATACTAAATAATAAACATTTCCTAATAATATACTAAATAATAATTATAATAATAATAATCATATCATTTATACAAAACCCACAAATATTACTAAGTATAATAATAATGCATATTATATAAACATTACCTAATAATATAATAATTATAATAATATATATACTAATAATATTAATAATATACTACTAACATTTTCTAATAATATACAAAATAATAATTATGATAATACTAATAATAGCATTTAACCAAAACCTAAATAATATCACTAATTATAATAATAATGCATATTATATAAACATTTCCTAATAATATAATAATGAAGTAAAATCTATAATTATTATATACACTAACTATATATACTAACTACACTATAATTATTATATACACTAAATATATACTAACTACACTATATAATTATCATATAGCAAAATAGCCAGCTACACACAAGAATAGGTGCGCATAGCATATCCACCGTTAATTATCTCCCCTTTTGATATAGGGAGCACATGTTTCCAGACCCAGAACGTTGGCTCAATATTTGAAGATTGTAACGTTGTTAGTATTCCTTTGATGCATGCATGAAACCCTAGCAAACTAAGCTTATCAAATTTCATTTTGGTGAGGCAAACCCTAATATACTACATGCGCTAAACCCTAACCAAACTAAGCCTTATTCCATTGCGTTGAACCCAATGTGTCATAGTCAAAGACATGCAAAAAACCCTAAACAAAGTAAGCTTCTCAGATTTTTGCATGCCCGTTGCAAATCCTAAACAAAGCAACTCTCTCCCGCCAAAAATATAAGACACTAAACCACTTAGATGAAAAGTTAGGGTTTGCATACTACCATAAACTTTCACTAGGGTTTGCATAGTACGAAGCGTTTGCATGTAGAACTCATTTTAAGCCTTGTTCACTTTATCTTTCCATTTTAGATGCTAAACATTTCTTTGCCAAACAGTGCGCTAAAAAATTAGGGTTTGCTCGAGACCCTAGGCATTGCATGCATGGACACAAACGGTGTGGTACAACCGCCGTTAGAAACTGTTAGTCCTTCCAAGAGCCAGCCACTACCATCTAAAGTAGCATTGCATGTGATCTCTTTATCAAATGGACCTAAGCCTATGCATAGCTATGCCTGTGTGTAGCAAATCCGCGTCGTTATTATATACTACTAACTATATATACTAATTAACTACACTACACAATATATATACAAAAAATTAAGAAAAATATAACTACCTACAAATTAAACTTGGGCGATCGATCAGGGAGGGGGGCGTGCGGTCGATCAGCGGTGAAAGCGACCGGGGGCGGTGCGGTCGGCGGCGAGCGTGCGGCCGCGAGGGGGTAGTGAGGTCGCTGGCGGTGGCGGCGCACCGAGCGAGCGAGAGGAACAGTGCGATGCGACGAGAGGCGGGGGCGCGTCGACAGGCGGTCGCATGGCGAGGCGTGGCCGGCGACGAAGGTGGTGGCGAGAAAATAGGGCAGCACCTCCCTGTATTCTTCATCTGCGCGTGGCTTCTCCTTCGTCTTCGTCTGCGAGTGGGAGAGAGAGGGCGGGTGGCGCCACTTATATACCCCCCCTTTAGTCCCGGGTCGTGGCACCGCCCGGGACTAAAGACCCCACTTCTAGTCCCGGGCGGTGCCATGGCACGGGACTAGAGAAATTTCGGCCGCTTCATATTTTCGCGCGCGAGCCCACCCCTCTAGCCCCGGGCTGTGCCAAGGCCCAGGACTAGTGTGTTTTTTTGTAAGTTTTTAATTTTTTAAATCAAATAAAATATAAAACTTTGGAAAATCATATCTACTATTGTAAAAATCCAAATAATACAAATAATATGTTTATTATTATCAAAAAAATATGAAGAATCTTAATATAATATCCATACATCTGTTTGCATTTTTTTAAATTGTGTCATTTGTAAGTTTTTAATTTTTTAATTCAAATCAAATATAAAACTTTGGAAAATCATATCTACTATTGTAAAAATCGAAATAATACAAATAATATGTCTATTATTATCAGAAAAATAGAAAGAATCTTAATATAATATCCATACATCTGTTTGCATCATTTATAAATTGTGTCATTTGTAAATTTTAATTTTTTAATTTGAATGAAATATAAAACTTTGGAAAATCATATCTACTATTGTAAAAATCCAAATAATACAACTAATATGTCTATTATTATCATAACAATATAAAGAATCTTAATATAATATCCATACATCTGTTTGCATCATTTAGTCCCGGTTGTAGTCACTAACCGGGACTAAAGATATTTCCCGCCATTTCCCATTGCTTCCTGCCAAGTTTTCCCGCTCTTTCCCTTTTACCAGAGCTTTTAGTCCCGGTTGTAGTCACTAACCGAGACTAAAGATATTTACCGCCATTTCCCACTGCTTCCCGCCCTTTCCCTTTATATCTAGGCCGACCGCGCCATGGCTATCCACACATCCACACCTTTCTCTCTCACAATAATGGACAACTGATGGCTCAGTTGATGTGGAGCCTGTTGCGAACCCCAAGAGCAAGGTGTGAAGCAGCACAGCGGCAAGTTTTCCCTCAGTAAGAAACCGAGGTTATTGAACGAGTAGGAGGAAGGAAACGTCACACAGGTGTTGCAAGCAACACGGAGACCTGCACAACATAAACTCAAGACTTTGCCCCAACGAATCAGTGAGGTTGTCAAGCTCACCGGTTTGCTGTAACAAAGGATTAAACGTATTGGGTGGAAGGTAATGGTGGTTTGCAGCAAGTAAACAAGTAACAACGGAAGATGTATCAATGGTAAAGATTGGACCGGGGTCCATAGTTCACTAGAGGTGCTCTCCTTAGATAAATAACATGACATGAAGGGTAAACAAATTACAGCAGGGCAATTGACAGGAACTGAGCAAAGCATAACAATGCAATACCAGACAAAAATATCCTATGAGATTCAATTGGGCAATACAAAAATATACATAGACCGTCATCCAACTGCATCTATGACTACAAGTCCACCTTTTGGTTATCATCTGAACCCCCTCTAGTATTAAGTTGCAAGCAACAGACAACTACTTTAAGCAAAGTGTGTAAGGTAAACAATCCACTTGTTCTCTAAACAAGAGACCGTTGTTTTCTCCCTAGTAGCAATAGCACATCTACAACCGAAGAGATTTTTGTCACTTCCCTTGGAAACTAGAGGCATGAACCCACTATCGAGCATAAATACCCCCTCTTGGAGTCACTAGCAACTACTTGGCCAAGATAGCTACTAACAACAGAGAGCATGCAAGATCACAAATTACACAGACATGATAGAATTATAAATACAAAACCATTAATCAAACCAACATAATAATCTCAATATCCATCGGATCCCCGCAAACATAACATGCATGATTACAAATAGATTAGATCTTGATCATGAACGGAGCTCACAAGATCTATACATGAAAGCACAAGTTGGAGATAGAACCATTTAGCTACTACATGGACCCATAGTCCAAGGTGGAACTACTCACGCATCATACTGGAGAGAAGGCCTTCGGGATGATCTCCCCTCCGGCAGGCTGCCGGGAAGAACTTCAGACCCCCCCATTTAGGGACGATGGTGGCAGAGGCTACAGAAGGTTTCATGGAATATTGATCGGGTGTTTAGGGTTTCTGCATCGGGGGATTCTTATAGGCAAAGGAGGAGGCCGAGGCGGTGGCCATGGGCCCCACACCCTGCCTAGGCGCGGGGCAGGGCCCACCCGCACCTAGGGGGTGTGGCTGCCCTGGCATACCTCTCCATCTCCCCTCTGGACTTCTTGTTCCCCACGGAAAGTTATTGACTTTGACGGTTGTCCCGTCCAATTTCGAGAATATTTCCTTACTAGCTTTTCTAGAACCAAAAATAGCAGAAAACAGGCAACTAGCACTGTGGCAACTTGTTAATAGGTTAGTACCAGAAAACATGTAAAAATCACCTCAAAGTGTAGACAAAGCAAAGTAGATACTAAACAAGCATGGAGCATAAAAAATTATAGATACGTTTCCGATGTATAAAGAATCCCCAAGCTTAACTCCTGCTCGTCCTTGAGTAGGTAAGTGATAAAAAGAATAATTTTTTAGGTGACATGCACCCTCACAATAAAGATCTAACCATTTGCAAGCATTGAAAGCTAGGATCAAAGAACTCTAAACATGTGCATGAAAGATGGAGTTCTAACAATAGGACATAGTAACTATGTATGCAACATGAAAGGCTACAAATAAAGATCATGAATAACATGCATTGAAAAATGTTTGTTTGTTTCACATATAGAAAACATAGCATAGTGGAATTTAGCTTGTCCCTCATAGAGTAGCAAATAGATGCACATGACACCTTCAAAGTTCACAAGGGTGACTACAAACAAATATCACAAGAACAAGTAGTATCACAATATGCATCAATCAATAAGCTTTGGAACACTGCACACAGAATGGCTACTATGCTATCTTAATGGTGCCTAAAGGTATAAGGAGGAGACTCAATAGTGGTGGAAGAAAAGCCTTTTATAAAGGAAGCATGGATTTCAAGTTTCAAAAAGAGCTTCCAAAAATTATGGTACTTGTTAGCTTTCATCCCTGAGTGCCAAGGTTAAAGTGAACAAAGATGGAGTATATGCTTGGCGAAGTATAAGTTGGCAATCTCAAGTCCCTTGAATACGAGGGCCACACCTCATGCTACACAACTTTAGTCACCTGTAAGTTCTTGTCATTGTAAGTATTTGCATATCATAGAGAACCGCCAACGGGGTACCCCATGCACATGGTACATGAGCTTTCCCATAACCAAAATGGCAAGGCAAGCAGACAATAAGCATCTCAGCAATCTTTTTATTTACCATATGCATAGCTTTTTATTGAGGATGCTTCATAGATAGCTCACTATGGTGATGCTGCAAGTTTCCACCATGATTAGGCATGTCTTAGGCTAGCGGCCCAGGCATTTCTCTAACACAGAATACAGACTCCATGGAATTAAAAGTTCCCTCTCTATTTCACACCGGTGACATCCATAGACAAAAGAGCATGATATCAACTGAGTACAAAGTACAAGTGCAATATTGAAAACGTTCCCCGTGGCAGCACAGTCCTGATAATTCCAACGTATAAGTGCAAGCATATACAACATAGATGACACAATGGTTCAAGTTTATCAGGGGCAAATAATATAAAGTGTGCCATCAAGTTTGTGAGGGCTTTAATCACTAAGTTTTCACATAACAAAATAGTTTTTAATTGTAAGATCGGTGAAAACAAGAATATACTTGGAATGGTGTAACACACCATGCATAGGAGTTTATAGTGGACACTTTGGAATAAATTGGTTTCTTGGGAGTTGGAAGAATGAGTAGAACTTACTCATACAATTGGAGGCTAGCAAAAGACTAGGAGGAACCAACTAAGAGAGCAATAATGGCCATAATCATTCAGTGCAACAAAGCATTACTAATCAAAGCATAGAGTGGTACTACAAGTCAAGGACTAAATGATCATAGAGGCTATGGTGACTTGTTCATAGTCATAACATGGTGTGAGCATGTGCCAAGTCAACCTAAGCAAAGCATCAAAGATTAATACCATAATACTATGCTTTTGCATGCTAAAACAACGCATAATTTCTTCAAGGCACACTAAGAAATCCCAATTGTTTGGAACAATACATGCTACAGAAATAATCACTAAGCATAAGGTCAAAACAACACCTAGCATGTCATGTTAAAGTCTAAGTCACAGTCAATGCAAGCTCCTCTTGCACTTTCAATCAAGAACCTACTACTCCTTTCCAACACCAAGCAACTTATTTGCAAAACAACACAGTGAGAACGGGGGTCTAAACTACTTTATTCAAGCAAACTAAACAACCTAAGCAAAGCAAACGAAAACTAAGACGCTCCAAGAACAACACAACTTGTGCATGAAACAATAAAAACGAAGTGTCTAGACAGACCTGAGCTTTTTATTGATGAAGAAGGGGATGCCTTGGGCATCCCCAAGCTTTGACGCTTGTACCTCTTGGATATTTATTAGGGTGACACCGGGGTGGCATCCCCAAGCTTGAGCTTTTGTCCATTCTTCATCTCATTACATCATTCTCTCTCTACACTTGAAATTTTTTCCTTCATACAAAACTTCACACAATCTTCATTAGCAACATTAGTTTATTTCTAAGATATTAGACCTCTGGCAAAGCTTTGCAATAGCAAGTCTTTTCACTAAAAACACAAGGTACTATAGCAACTCCTTCAAAAAGCTCGATTCACCTAAAAAGAACTCAAAAAGGAATCAATAAGAAGCAAATGGAAATAATGGCAGAAATCTGTCAAAACATATAACAGGTAGAAACCGATTTTTTCGAGCATTTTCTGTTGCTTAAATAAAAAAGTGTTGAACTAACGAAAGTTATCTAACATACTAGGGGATTTACTCGTAAATTTTGAGCTCAATCCAAGTTGCATAGACTCCTCATGAATTTTATTGGTGGAGGACATAAATCTGTTTCGGGACAGCAACTCTCCAAATCTTACTTTCCTCTCATTAGAGGTCATTCTTGGCACAAAAACCAAACAAAAAGAATAAGGAGAGGTCATTACTAAAGTAATAACTTCCAAGACTCAAAGAAACTCTTGGGTTATCTCCCAAGAAGTACTTTCCTTTAACGCCTTTAAGTTAGGCTTGATATCTTGAGAAGATGCTCACACAAGAATTATGATTGAAGTCAAAGAGAGCATCAAGAAGCAAATTCGAAACACATTTAAGTCCAACCCACTTACTATGCATAGGAATCTTGTACAAAAATAAGTTCACAGAGAACAAAGTGACATGCATAGGAAGAGAAAACAAGAGTAACTTCAAAACTTTCAGCACAAAGAGAGGTGTTTTAGTAACATGAAACCTTCTACAACCATATTTTCCTCTCTCATAATAATTTTCAGTAGCCTCATGAATAAACTCAAAAATATAGATATCACATAAAGCATGCTTTTCATGATCTACAAACACATAATTTCTATCAAGCTCAAAAATAGTGGGATTAAAACCTTCACAGGTTTTACCCAAAGTAGATATTTCAAAAGGATCGACATGAACATAAAATTCATCCTCCTTTGGTAAACATGGGGGACAATCAAATAATGTAAGAGGTAAAGAGTTACTCTCATTAGAAGGTAGACGTGGGTAGATCCAGTCTTCCTCCTTTTGTTCATCACTCTCCTCATCTTTTTTATCTAATGAGCTTCCTGTTTCAACAATTTCTTCTTCCAAAGGCTCCTGCAAGGCATTAGTCTCATCCAAATGTGGAAAGCACCTATTAAAATATTCAAGAATATAGCCATTTTCTCCCTTGTAATTATCAAAGCAAAATTTAAGTATCTCTAAAACCTCATGTTCATAAGGTGCATCATCAGTATTTTCAAGCAAACTGGCAAGTTCAAATGCACCCTTGAATCCAATAAATTCTTCAATTTGTTCCACATCATCAAAATCATAATTTTCTTTAACATAAGAAGATATGGTAACATTATCATTATACTCACATTGAAAGGGTAGGTGTTTATACCTCCTGCAGCAACAAGCTTTATCAAAGCAATAAGTAACATTATAAGTAGAGCACACATCTCTAGCAATAGTATTCAACTTATCAATTTGTTCCCATAAGTGTTTCCCTTTTTGTAACAAATGGTGTTCTTTATAATAATACTTTTGTTCTTCCATGAACCCACCTTGCCAATAAGAACTAGTTTCAAAGAAACCATCCATTGATAGAAAGCATGGCAAAGCAAGGCAATAACAGACCAGCAACTAGATCAGGGACTAATTTTTTTGTGTTTTTGAAAAGAGGCAAACAAAACCAAGCAAAAGAAACTAAGCAAACTAAAAACAAAGTAAAGAGAAAGGAAGTGGAGGAATCCCCTTGTGAAGACGTCCTTAGACTCCCGGGCAACGACGCCAGAAAACTTGTTGATGGCTGAGTTGATGTGGAGCCTGTTGGGAAACCCAAGAGCAAGGTGTGAAGCAGAACAGAGGCACGTTTTCCCTCAGTAAGAAACCGAGGTTATCGAACCAGTAGGAGGAAGGAAACGTCACACAGGTGTTGCAAGCAACGCGGAGACCTGCACAACACAAACTCAAGACTTTGCCCCAACGAATCAGTGAGGTTGTCAAGCTCACCGGTTTGCTGTAACAAAGGACTAAACGTATTGTGTGGAAGGTAATGGTGGTTTGCAGCAAGTAAACAAGTAACAGTGGAATATGTATCAATGGTAAAGATTGGACTGGGGTCCATAGTTCACTAGAGGTGCTCTCGTTAGATAAACAACATGACATGAAGGATAAACAAATTACAACAGGGCAATTGACAGGAACTGAGCAAAGCATAACAATGCAATTACTAGTCAGAAAGATCCTATGAGATTCGATTGGGCAATACAACAAGATACATATACCGTCATCCAACTGCATCTATGACTAGAAGTCTGATACGACCAATTTGCATCACCCTTCTATATCATAATTTACCTCTATTCATTGATATTTGTCTTATTATGAGGTATTACTTATGTCTTTTCCACTATTTATGCATGTTGGATGATTCTTGGAGGATGGACTGTCGGAGTCTGGATTCTGATGGAAAAGAGGGCGTTTTTATGCAATTTCGTGAAGATCGGAAAAATACCAGAAAAATATGGGAAATATTATTTTCCCGGAAGACAGAGGAACCTAGAAGGGGAGGCGAAGAAGGGCCACAGGGGGACCACCCCCCTAGGCGCGGGCCCACCTGACCCCGCGCCTAGGGCAGGTGTGGCCCACCTGCCCGGCCTCCGACTCCGCCCCTTCGCCTATATCTTCCCTACGGAACCCTAAGCCTCGGGGAGCGACCATAGATAGATTTCCGCCGCCTCTGGGGCGGAAAACACCGAGAGAGAAAGATCTCTCCGGCAGACAGATTTCTGCCGGGGTAATTACTTCCCGGAGAGGGAAGATTGTCGCCAACAACACCATCATCAAGGTAGGCTTCATCGGGATCATCATCATCCACACCATTATCTCCACGAGCACCATCATCACCACTCCTTCCTGTTGTAACAATTCTGTTGGACATTGCTTTAGTTCTTAGGGGAAACTTTCCTGGTGTTAATTACTATTGCAGTTGATGCTTGTGAGTGGAACCATTGGATTATTGTTTATGTTCAGATTGTTATCCATTATCATATCATCTTTGATCTTGATCCATATGATTTCTCGTGAGTAGTTTATTTAGTTCTTGAGGACACGGGAGAAGTCATGTTGTTATTAGTGGATTTGTGTTGAGTTATTATTCAATGGTCTAGTATTTAAGTTGTGGTGCTATTCTTCTAGTGGTATCATATGAACGTCGACTACATGATACTTCACCATTTATGGGCCTAGGGGAATGCATTGTGTATTTGGCTACTAATTGTGGGGTTGCCGGAGTGACAGAAACCTGAACCCCCGTTAGGACACCTTTGCACAAGGGAGTGTAGGATCTCAGAGTTTAAGGTTGTGGTTAGATTTATATCTTAATTATTTTCATGTAGTTACGGATGTTTGCAGGGGGTTTAATCACAAGTATGTATTAGTCCAAGTAAGGTCGGTACATTAGCACAGGTTCACCCACACAACACTTACGATACCAAAGAAGAGTACTCAGCTATATGAAGTGAAAGCACTTGACAGAATTCCCATGTGTCCTCAAGAACGTTTGGTCATTATAAGTATTTCCACCGACTTGTACTTTGCTAAGAAAGGATTGGGCCACTTGCTGCGTTTGTTCTTTGTTACTTGCACTTTGTTTTGTTGCCTTATCAGAAAACCACTAAAAATCTGTTTGTTAAGTATTCACAGGGATTTCCTTCTCCACACCACTGTTCAGCACATTCTGTTCCTCATTGGGATCGACACTCCTATTTATCGAAAGTACTACGATACACCCCCTATACTTGTGGGTCATCAAGACTATTTTCTGGCGCCATTGTCGGGGAGTGAAGCGCTATTGAAGAGTGGAACTAGTAAAGGAAACTTCTACTATGAGTATTTCTTTTGTTACTGCTTCTTACTTTGTTTCCAATATCGATAACCCACTTGGTTTTCTGTTTGGGAAAACTACTACCACTGCTAGGGTAGTAGATGAACCACCACCTATTGAGATAGATCCTTTTAAGATACCTACAAGTATTGTCGATCATGTTATGGATAATTTTTATTTTGGGAATGGAACTGTCCATCCTGGTGATCACTTGCTTTTTATCCATGAATTATGCGGGTTGTTTAAGTGTGCAGGTATCACCACTGAACAGGTGAAGAAGAAATTACTCTCTATATCCTTGAAAGGGAGAGCTGAAGAATGGTATAAGCTGCTGAAGAATGGACTATCCATGGAATGGGAGGAGATGGCATCTCTCTTTTATTCTAAATTTTATCCTCCCAGTGAGATTCATAAGGATAGAAATCTTATATATAACTTTTGGCCTCTTGATGGAGAGAGTACAACTCAAGCTTGGGGGAGATTGAAGTTACTAATGCTTAAATTTCCTATTCATGAACTCCCTAACAATATTATTCTCAATAAATTTTATTCTAGGCTTTCTTTTCATGATAAAGATTTACTAGATGCTTCTTGTGCTGGATCATTTACACGTATGAAGGAAGAAACTAAATGGGATCTCCTAAACTGATTCAAGACAACACTGAAGCTTGGGAGAATGACAAAGGAAGAAAGTTAGGTATAAACTATGATTATGAATGTATTAAATCTTTTATGGGAAATGAATACTTCCGTGATATTACTAATGAGTTTGGTCTTGATTCCCAAAGTATTGCCAACTATTTTAAGGCCTTTGCCTCTTACATAGAAATTCCCAAGAAGAAGTGGAATAAGTACCATGCTCCTTATAAAGATGTTGTTAGTCATCTTCTAGTTATAAGTACTCAAGTTTGTACTACTAATCATATTTTGCATGAACCTCATGTTGAGAAAGTTCCTTTCCTAGCTAAGGTAAAGGAGTATTCTATGATTATTAGTGCAAATAACAAAAGTACAAAGAAAACTGTGGAGCCTGATGAGCAATTGAATGGTGAACCTGTGGTAGCTATTGTGAAAGATCTTGACGCTAGAAATATAGAGGATGAGCACATTGTCTTCTGTGAAGATGCTTGTAATATTATCTCTCATCCTAGTAAGGCTAGAAAAGCTAGTGTTCATGTGCTTTCTGTTAAAATTGGTGATCATTGCTACTATGGTTTATGTGATATCGGTGCTAGTTCCAGTGCTATTCCTTATGAGCTTTTCAGGGAAATTATGCATGAAATTGTTCCTTGTGATCTTGAGGACATTGATGTGGTTATCCACCTTGCTAATAACGGGACCATTTACCCTATTGGTATTGTAAGAGATGTGGAGGTTCTCTGTGGTAAGATTAAGTATCCTGCTGATTTTCTAGTGCTTAATTCTGCAGCTAGCAAAACTTGTCCTATCATTTTTGGTAGACCTTTCTTGAACACTTGTGGAGCTATTATTGTTTGTAAGAAGTAAAAAGTTTTAACTAAGTTTGATGGATATTCTTATGAATTTAAATTTTCCAAATTTGCTAAAGCTCCTTGTGAAAACAGTTTGCCTAATAAAGATTTCAGGATGGAACAACTTGCTTTTATTGATCCGGTTTATGACCTTGGACTTCTTTTTGGTGACTGTAAGTATGCTTATTCTGATGATAAAGTTGTTGCCAATGACAGTTATATTGTCAACTTTATTCAAAGTGCCACTGAGAGTTATTATGATAGAGGGAGACACGGTTTTATGCATCTCAATAATATTAAGTTTCCCCATTTTATGTTGAAGGCTTTGAAGTTGCATCTGTTTTGTCTTCCTATGCTTGTGGATTTTTGTTTCAACAATTTGTTTTCTCATGGTACTCCCATGCATAGGAAGTGGGTTAGACTCAAGTGTTTTGGTTATTTGCTTCTTGATGCTCTTTTTCACTCCAGATACATATCCCCTATGTGAGCATCTTTGAAAGTTTCAAGCCTAACTTAAAGGCATAAAAAAGTACTTGTTGGGAGATAACCCAAGAGTTTTGTCGAGTATTGGAAGTTATTACCTCTGGAATAACCGCTCCTTATCCTTTTTGTTTTGGTTTTTGTGTCTTGTCCAACTACTTTTGTGAAGTAGAGGAGTTGTGAAAAGTGGCTGTCCTGGGACACATTTTTGTGCTGTACCGTAAAAAATCGTGAGGGATCTCAGTACATAGGATGGAGCTGAATTTTTCTGATCTTGCTCTCCAAGTTGTTTCCCAACTTTCATCAGTTCTGCACTTTTTTAATTGAGCAACAGAAGGTTTTTGAAAAAATCAATCTCTACCTACTGGTCTATTTTGACAGATTTCTTTATCATTTGCATTTGCCTCTTTTAGAAGCCTTTGTTTTGATGGATCTCAGTTGAAGTGTGAACCTAAAGGTTTGTTGTTTTGCTTACACTAATGTTCCCATTGAAGTTTGTGTATTGCCTTGTGAGGAAAGGAAAATTACAGGAGAAGGAGAAAAGGAGTCTGCAGAGTTCGTCTTTGATTAGGTAAAAGTGGTGAAAACAGAAGGTTCGTGATACCCCAATCTTTTTATATTTTTGATGTTTTTACATAAGGGAAGTTACGAGATAGAACATAAGAGGAACCCGAGTATGGGGTGGACAAACCCACCCCAGGCGCGGGCCTAGCCTAGCCGCACCTAGAGGGGGTTTGACTCCCCCCCGAACTCCGTCCCCGCCTCGTTTCCGTGTCAAAACCTTCCTTATGCATTGAAACTTCGTAATATATAACCCCCCGGATTCCCCAAGGTTTTTGCATCGAGTTCTCGTCGTGTTTTTGTTTCAATCTGTTTCTGTCAGGCAAATTTCTCAGTTTTGGAGCTACAATGTCTTCCTCTAGATCACCCACGGAGGATTCCTCTGCGGATGTCCTCAACCCATACATGTATGAGTTGAAGATCCATCCCAAGGAGCTGATTCTCAAAGATGGTAAGGTATAGATGAAAGAAGTTCGAGGCCCCAAGGGAGAAGGAAGTCTGGAAGACAGGATGGAAGCATTGGAGCAGGAGGTTTTCAGGTACAAGAAGATGGCGGAACGCGAAGTGGATGTTATTCACAAGATAAGTTCAGAACTCATCGCCAAGCACGAGGAAGAGGTGGATGAGATCCGAGAAGAGATCTTCTCTCTCCGCCAGACCACCAACCAATTACAAGCACAGCTCTACGGCATTCAAAATCAAAACTGTGAGTATGAGGCTAGATTTGATCGCATAAGCTCTACTGCTAGTTTCAGGATTGCAGAGACAAGGACATCCTTTTTGGATGGGGAACCTTTGCCTTGGAAGTTTTATGATGACAAGAGAACACCACCACCACCGAAGGAGTAATTCGTCATTAGGTTTGGCATCCCCTTGGCTTGTTCCTAGCTTGGGGGAGTGCCGCGGTATCACCACCATTATCTTTTATCTTTTACCTTTTTAGTGGATTCATATCTTTGGTAGAAAGGTTATATTATAGTTTGGTTTGCATGTGGAAGTATCTCTCCTTTAGTTTATTATCTATGTATCCCTTGGTGTGAGTGCCTTTATTGGAATATTAATGAGAAGTCTCATCTTTTACTTTTTGCACTTTTTATTTTTAGTTTGCAATCTCTATTATATGATGGATCTTGTTGATCAGTATTGGCATCACTTTGGGAGCATCAAGTGCATCTAAATTGGTTTTGGCAAACCGAGTTCTAGTCAGTAGCAATACTTTTTGAGGTTTGAAAGGAAAAGAGAAAAGGCTTACAGGTATTTTGTATCATTTGTTTTCGTTCTTGTTGGCTCATAAGCTTAGTATTCTTTATTTAAGATCTTTTGTGTCTTCAAGGAATATTGCATGTTTGGCTTTATTACTTGTATGTTTGCTTGTTTCTTTCAACTCTCTTGCTTGCTACCCAGCCTTGCTAGCCAAAAAACTGTTTTGAGAAGGCATACTTCTCATGTTTCCAATCCCAAAGAACCAAAACCTTTGCCACTTGTGTCCACCATATCTTCCTAGTAGCAATTTTTCTATTCCAAGCAAATTCTCAAGCTTCATCTACCTTTCGAATTAAAAAGTATTTTGTTATGTGAAAACTAGTTAGTAAATCTCTCACAAACTTGATGGCACACCTTATTTCTTTGCCCCTAATAGACTTGAACCATTGTTCCATCGATGTTGTATATGCTTGCATCTATATGTTGGAATTAGCAGAACCGTGCTATCACGGGGAACGTTTTCAACATCGCACCTGTACTTTGTACTTAGTTGATATCGTGCTCTTTTGTCTATGGATATCAACGATGTGAAATAAAGAGGAAACTTGTAAGTCCATGGAGTTTGTATTTTGTGTTAGAAAAACGACTGGGCCGCTAGCCTAAGCCATACCTAATCGTGGTGGAAACTTGCAGCATCACCATAGTGAGCTATCTATGAAGCATCCTCAATAAAAAGCTATGCACATAGTAAATAAAAAGATCGCTGAGATGCTCATTGTCTGCTTGCCTTGTCGTTTTGGCTATGGGAAAGCTCCTGTACCATGTGCAAGGGGTACCCTGTTGGCGGTTCTCTATGATATGCAAATACTTACAATGACAAGAACTTACCGGTGACCAAAGTTGAGTAGCATGAGGAGTGGCCCTCATATTCAAGGGACATGAGATTGCCAACTTATATTTCGTCAAGCATATACTCCATCTTGTGCACTTTAACCTTAATCATCTCAAGATGCCTATGATAGGGGCAATGAGGGTTCAAAGCTAGTAAGTGCCATAATCTTTTGGAAGATCTTTATGACTTGTAATCCCTGCTACCCTCTATGAAGGGACCTGTTACCAGTTTGAGTCAGTAAACCTACTTCCTCTCTATCTCCAGCAAGCATTTGAGTTGTTGTGTTTCAAGCATTCATATGGTGATTTATTCAATCATGTTCTCTATCTTCCTTGTTTGCACAAAACTCTTATCTATTGAGTATTACTTTGAAAGCGTTCACTTGTGAAAAACCTTTTTGAGCAAAGAGTGCTCTTATTGTAAAACTTCTACAAAAAGCTTTTTGATAAATTGTTTGCTAGGTGTTCTCTGACTAAGAACAAGTTTTCCAATTCCAATTATGATTTATCTTTATGCATCTCTATTGTGACTATTGTACTTGGTTGCAAACTAAGTTCTATAATGGTGAGTTGCTTTCTTCTATGAGTTGTGTAACGGTAAGTGTGATGCTTCTTGTTCGTATTCATTTATCGACACTTCACTCCATAAACCTGTGGACATGTTTACTGAGCTCAGTTTTCACTTGAGGACAAGCGAAGGTCTAATCTTGGGGGAGTTGATACGACCAATTTGATCACCCTTCTATATCATAATTTACCTCTATTCATTGATATTTGTCTTATTATGAGGTATTACTTATGTCTTTTCCACTGTTTATGCATGTTGGATGATTCTTGGAGGATGGACTGCCGGAGTCTGGATTCTGATGGAAAAGAGGGCGTTTTGATGCAATTTCGCGAAGATCGGAAAAATACCAGAAAATATGGGAAAATATTATTTTCCCGGAAGACATAGGAAGCCAGAAGGGGAGGCGAAGTAGGGCCACAGGGGGCCCACATCCCCCTAGGCGCGGGCCCACCTGACCCCACGCCTAGGGCAGGTGTGGCCCACCCGCCCGACCTCTAACTCCGCCCCTTCGCCTATATCTTCCCTATGGAACCCTAAGCCTCGGGGAGCGACCACAGATAGATTTACGCTGCCTCTAGGGGGCGGAAAACACCAAGAGATAAAGATCTCTCCGGCAGACAGATTTTTGCCGGGGGAATTCCTTCCTGGAGAGGGAAGATCGTCTCCATCAACACCGTCATTAAGCTAGGATTCATCGGGATCATCATCATCATCCACACCATCATCTCCACCAGCACCATCATCACCACTCCGTCCCGCTGTAACAATTGTGTTGGATATTGCTTTAATTCTTAGGGAAAACTTTCCCGGTGTTAATTACTATTGTAGTTGATGCTTGTGATTGGAACCATTGGATTATTGTTTATGTTCAAATTGTTATCCATTATCATATCATATTTGATCTTGATCCATATGATGTCTCGTGAGTAGTTCGTTTAGTTCTTGAGGACATGGGAGAAGTCATGTTGTTATTAGTGGATTTGTGTTGAGTTATTATTCAATGGTCTAGTATTTAAGTTGTGGTGTTATCCTTCTAGTGGTGTCATGTGAACGTCGACTACATGATACTTCACCATTTATGGTCCTAGGGGAATGCATTGTGTATTTGGATACTAATTGTGGGGTTGCCGGAGTGACAGAAACCTGAACCCCCGTTAGGACACGTTTGGACAAGGGAGTGTAGGATCTCAGAGTTTAAGGCTGTGGTTAGATTTATATATTAATTACTTTCCTGTAGTTACGGATGTTTGCAGGGGTTTAATCACAAGTATGTATTAGTCCAAGTAAGGTCGGTACATTAGCACAAGTTCACCCACACAACACTTACGACACCAAAGAAGAGTACTCAGCTATATGAAGCGAAAGCACTTGACAGAGTTCCCATGTGTCCTCGAGAACGTTTGGTCCTACAAAGTATTTCCACCGTCTTGTCCTTTTCTAAGAAAGGATTGGGCCACTCGCTGTGTTTGTTCTTTGTTACTTGCACTTTGTTTTGTTGCCTTATCAGAAAAACCACTAAAAATATGTTTGCTAAGTATTCATAGGGATTTCCTGTTCCACACCACTGTTTAGCACCTTCTGCTCCTCGTTGGGATCGACACTCCTATTTATCGAAAGTACTACGATACACCCCTATACTTGTGGGTCATCAAAGTCCACCTTCAGGTTATCATCCGAACCCCCTCCAGTATTAAGTTGCAAGCAACAGACAACTGCTTTAAGCAAAGTGTGTAAGGTAAACAGTCCACATGTTCCATGAACAAGAGACCGTTGTTTTCTCCCTAGTAGCAACATCACATCTACAACCCAAGATATTTCTATCACTTCCCTTGGAAACTAGAGGCATGAACCCACTATCAAGCATAAATACCCCCTCTTGGAGTCACTAGCAACTACTTGGCCAAGATAGCTACTAACAACGTAGACATGATAGAATCATAAAGACAAAACCATTAATCAAACCAACATAATAATCTCAATATCCATCGGATCCCTGCAAACACAACATGCATGATTACAAATAGATTAGATATTGATAATGAACGGAGCTCACAGATCTATACATGAAAGCACAAGGAGGAGATACAACCATCTAGCTACTACATGGACCCATAGTCCAAGGTGGAACTACTCACACATCATTCTGGAGAGAAGGCCTCCGGGATGATCTCCCTTCCGGCTGGGTGCCGGGAAGAACTTCAGATTACCCCCGATCTAGGGACGATGGTGGCAGCGGCTACAGAAGGTTTCGTGGAATATTGATTGAGTGTTTAGGGTTTCTGCATCGGGGGCTTCTTATAGGCGAAGGGGGAGGCCGAGGTGGTGGCCAAGGGCCCTACACCCTGCCTAGGCGCAGGGTAGGGCCCACCCGCGCCTTGGGGGTGCGGCTTCCCTGGCACGCCTCTCTATCTCCCCTCTGGACTTCTTGTTCCCCACGTAAAGTTATTGACTTTGATGTTTGTCCCGTCCAATTCCGAGAATATTTCCTTACTAGCTTTTCTGGAACCAAAAACAGCAGAAAACAGGCAAGTGGCACTGTGGCAACTTGTTAATAGGTTAGTAGCAGAAAACATGTAAAAAGCACCTCAAAGTGTAGACAAATCAAAGCAAAGTAGATACTAAACAAGCATGGAGCATCAAAAATTATAGATACGTTTCCGACGTATCAGCCTCTATGACTAGCTTGTTGGAGATGCCGAAGGACTGGGCTCCGCAGCATCTCCCTCAAGCTGTCCATAGTGGTGTCCTTGCTCTCGCAAACCATCTTGGAGATTCCTGAGGACTCACACAGATGCCTATTTATAGTACAAGCAGTAGGACATAGTGTCGACACTGACGATATAATGTCGACACTCACTCCTATCATTAGTGCTGACTCATGTTTTGTCCCGGTTGGTGTCTCCAACCAGGACTAAAGGTTCATCTTTAGTCCCGGTTGGCGACACCATCCGGGACAATTTACAAGCAGCACGACATACTGTCGACACTCGCCCCTATAATTAGTGCTGCCTGCCCCAGCCTGGCGCAATCCCTTTAATCCTGGTTGGTTTCTCCAACCGGGACTAAAGATAAACCTTCACAACTGTGTTTAATACATAAAAATGGGCACATGGAGCATCTTCATTCATAAAATGTTACATTATTACACATCATTTCTTCGCGTGTGTCCCTTTCTGATTGTGATGTATCCATGGAGCATCTTCATTCATTAACATGATGATTGAGTCATCCTTCACTGCGAATGGCAGAATTTCATGAAACTTATCACAATCTTCTAACATGTCTGTCTTGTCCTCCACTCCCACAATGTTTCTTTTTCCTGCAAGAACTATGTGGCGCTTTGGTTCATCGTCTGATGTATTCTTTTGCTTATATTTTATTTTTCTAGGTTTGGTAGACATGTCCTTCACATAGAAAACCTGAGCCACATCATTGGCTAGGACGAATGGTTCATCTAAGTACCCAAGATTGTTGAGATCCAATGATGTTATTCCATACTTCTTGTCTACCTCAACCCCTCCTCCTGTCATCTTGACCAATTTTCACCAAAACAAGGGAACCTTAAAAGTAGGTCCATAGTAAAGTTCCCTTATCTCCTCTATGTAACCATAATATGTGGTCTTTGACCCATTGTTGTCTGTTGCATCAAAGCGAACACCACTGTTTTGGTTGGTGCTCTTTTTATCTTGGGCGATCGTGTAAAATGTATACCCATTTATATCGTACCCTTGGAAAGTCGATATAGTCGAAGATGTTGACCTAGACAACAAGTATAGCTGATCTCCAAGAGTGTTGTTTTTTATGAGATGTTGCAACCAACCGCCGAAAGTCTTAATGTGTTCATCTCTAATCCAAGAGTCATGCTTTCCAGGGTTGTTGGAGCGTAAAATTTTCTTGTGTTCCTCGATATACGGGGCTACCAAGATAGAATTTTGTAGAACCGTGTAATGTGCTTCAGTGTAAGAATGTCCGTCCCTACATATTATTGATTTTCTTCCTAGAGTACCCTTTCCACTCAGTCTCCCCTCATACCGCGATCGAGGAAGACCAATCGGCCTAAGGTCAGGAACAAAGTCAACACAAAACTCAATGACCTCCTCTGTTCCATAGCCCTTGGAGATGCTTCCTTCTGGCCTAGCACGGTTACGAACATATTTCTTTAAGATTCCTATGAACCTCTCAAAGGGAAATATATTGTGTAGAAATACAAGACCGAGAATGGAAATCTCTTCGACTAGGTGAACCAGTAGGTGCATCATAATATTGAAGAAGGATGGTGGGAACACCAACTCAAAACTGACAAGACACTGGACCACATCATTTTGTAACCGAGGTAGATCTTCAGGATTGATTATCTTCTGAGAGATTGCATTGAGGAATGCACATAGCTTCACAATGGGTACTCGGACATTATCCGGTAGAAGCCCCCTCAATGCAATCGGAAGCATTTGCGTCAGAATCACGTGGCAGTCATGAGACTTTAGGTTTTAGAACTTTTTTCTGCCATATTTATTATTTCCTTTATATTCGACAAGAAGTCAGACGGGACCTTAATACTACTCAGGCATTCAAAAAATATTTCCTTCTCTTGTTTGTTAAGAGCATAGCTAGCATGACCTTGAAACCATTCTGGATGCAGGCCATCTGGGTCTTCCATACGTTGATGGTCCTTTCGTGCTTCTGGTGTATCTTTTGTCTTCCTATACACGTCCAAGAAGCCTACCAGGTTCACGCAAAGATTCTTCGTCGCATGCATCACATCGATTGCAGAGCGGACTTCTAAGAATTTCCAATATGGTAGCTCCCAAAATATAGATTTCTTCTTTCACATGGGTGTGTGTCCGTCAGCCTTCGGAACAGATTTTCTGCCAGGACCCTTTTTCAAAGGTTACTATTTGATCCAAATCTTTGACCATATCAAATATATCAGCACCAGTATGCTCCTTAGGCTTCGTCTGGTGACATGCCTGACCGTTGAAATGCTTGCCTTTCTTTCTTAAGGGATGCTTGGCCAAAAGAAATCGACGATGCCCATTGTACACATTCTTCTTACAATGATCTAAATATATACTTTCAGTCTCATCTAAACAGTGCGTGCATGCATTGTATCCCTTGTTTGACTATCCTGAAAGGTTACTAAGAGCAGGCCAATCATTGATTGTTAAGAAAAGCAACGCTCGGAGGTCAAATTCTTCCTGCTTGTGCTCATCCCACACGCGTATGCCGGGTTCATGCCACAACTATAAAAGTTCTTCAACTAATGGCCTTAGATACACATCAATGTAGTTGCTGGGTTGCTTCGGAGCCATAATGAACTTTCGCTTCATGCACAACCAAGGAGGAAGGTTATATATGCATAGAGTCACGGGCCAGGTGCTGTGACTGGAGCTCTGCTCCCCAAAAGAATTCATGCCATCTGTACTTAGACCAAACCTTAAACTCCTTGCGTCATCTGCAAAGTTCGGATACTTTCTATCGATTTTTCTCCATTGCGACCCATCAGCGGGGTGTCTCAACATCCCGTCTGACTTACATTCCTCTTTATGCCATCGCAACAACTTGGCATGCTCTTTGTTTCTAAATAAGCGTTTCAACTGTGGTATTAGAGGAGCATACCACATCACCTTGGCAGGAACCCTCTTCCGGGGGGGGGGGGGGGATCGCCCTCAACGTCACCAGGGTCATCTCGTCTGATCTTATACAGAAGTGCAGTGCATACCGGACATGCATCCAAATTCTTGTACTCCTCACCGCGGTAGAGATGCAGTCATTAGGGCATGCATGTATCTTCTGAACCTCTAAACCTAGAGGGCAGACAACCTTGTTTGCTTCGTATGTACTGGCGGACAATACGTTATCTTTTGAAAGCATATTCTTCATCATTTTTAGCAACTTTTCAAATAAGGAGTCAAGTATAGCACACTCTGCCTTCCATCAAAGCAATTCCAGTGTGCTGCCCAGCTTTTTCAGACCATTTCCGCAAGTCGGGTACAACAAATTTTTGTGATCCTCTAACATGTGATTAAACTTCTCCCTCTCCTTTTCATTTTCACAGTCTCTTCGTGCATCGGCAATGGTCTGACCAATATCATCAGCGGGTTCATCATGTGTCTCTTCTTCAGCCTCCCCATCAGCATCCCCCATGGAAGTATCTCTATACTCAGGGAAACCATGATAGTTGTCATCCTCCTCCTCTTCTTCATTGTCTTCCATTATAACCTCTCTCTCTCCATGCTTGGTCCAACAATTATAACTGGGCATGAAGCCAGACTTCAATAGGTAGCTGTGAAGGGTTTTGAGTCAGATTAATCCTTCTGATTGCTACATCCACTACATGGACAGAATACAAAACCATTGTGCTTGTTTGCATCAGCAACACATATGAATTCATGCACGCCATTAATGAACTCGCCAGAGCGTTGGTCAGTACCGTACATCCATTCCTGGACCATCTGTGTTATAGTAAAAGTATATCAAAAACCATTACACACCATGATAAATATAATACAAGTTATAATGAGAGCTTCTAGAGCATTAATTTTGAATTTTAAAAAATTTACATGCACCAAATTGTGAATTGGAGAAAACAATTAACATGATAAATGTGGAGTTTTTTATTATTGTTCTATCAGTGAAAACCTCGGTCCGTTCTAAGCTTTGAAACTCTAAAATTACACATTTCAATTTTCAGTAATTATGTGCCTAATCAAAATTTGTTACACATTTAAAAATCCTTCTACTTCTAGAGCATGCATGCAAATCCAATATCTCTATACTTCTAGAGCATTATTGAGCTAAAGTAGCAATAAGAGATGAAAGGATGAAGTTCTAACCTTTTAAAACTTTGGATTTAGGGGTTGCAAACTAAATCTTGACAAATCTTGAGAAAAAATGGCATGAACTCGGCTTGCTTCTTTGAGTAAAATGGCCACCATATGGCTCGGGCCTTGTGAACATGAAGCTGTATTTATATTGAGGAACAACTAGTCCCGGAATGTGATACGACCCGAGACTAATAGTCCCGAAAAGAGCAACTGGCCCGCTCCAGATTACTAGACTCGGGACGTATTACGGACCAGGACTAGAGGTCCAGTCCGACCCGGGAATAGTGGCTATCGCGATTACTATCCGTTGGAGGCGTCACGGACCGGGACTAGTGCTAGCACTAGTCGTGGTTCGTAACAAGCCGGTACTGGTGACATTGTTCAGATCGAACCGAAGGCCTATTTTTCACTAGTGAAACCAAGCCATCATTAGTGTTGCATCAACGTCTGCCACATGTTCAGTGGTTTGACATTCCCATCACGGGGTGGACGCCCCCGTGCTAATTGCGTCCTTGCCACTGACTCCGACTGAATACGTTCTCGACAACAACATCCATGTAGCAGCGGTGGTGTCCCTGGCCATACTGGATGTGTTTCTGGCGGACTGTTTTTGTGCCTACTTTATAGTTGCCGCTACTCTACAACGATAGTGAGCTGTACAGGCTAAGTACCAGTGAGCTATTTGAAAATGAGCTATGCAGGCTAAGTACCAGTGAGCTATTTCAAATAGCTCGAATTTTGTCTGAAAGTGAGATCAACATTGTGTTTATTTCTACTACTAGAGCTTTACGTTGGCTTGTTTCTTGTGTATGTGGTCCTGCAACGAGTTCTCCCTTCGGTGTCCTATGTAATGAATGGGTACTATCACCATGGGATTCTGGACCACAATCGGATGTCTCGTATGACCAGTTTGCTTGTGCAGACCAGTATACATCTTGTTTACCTGGTATTTCTTCACTCCAAGTCAGATGCAAGTTACTGCTGCATCTTTCACTTGACACTTGTTTCCAAGTAATTTTTCATCATATTTTCGTCCAGTGGTAATGCTTGAACTGCAGCTCACCGGAAGTGACAGTCACTTTGTGTATTTGAGAGCGCTACAGATAGATAGAAGTGGAAAGAAGGAGGAGTACGGACGTTTGGAGCTCGAGCTACACCGGACCTGTTTTTTGAATCATTCGAAAATGACTGTTTGAAGTTTCAAAAAAATTGAGTAAAAATCTAGAGTGTAGGAAATAATGTGCTCTATCCAACACACAAAGTCTCACCTCGAGATACCCAGTATTTTGGGCTGCACAAAAATATAAAAGTCTGACATGTAAAGTACATGGGCTGGCCTTTTGGACCACCACACCGGCCCGGCCCGTGTGGCTAGCTAGTTCCATGGGTTGCATGCTACTTATGCATCAGGAGAGGCAACGAGGGAAGGCATCCAGAAGGATCAGGAACAACACGACGGCGACACGTTCTCTCCCATCTCGGTTCTAATTCCCTAATCTCCTTCTTGCTTGTTCATGTAGCAGCTACTAGATTCCACAAACTATCCAGTATATGAGTGTGATTGACTGATTTGAGCATTTGTATCCTAACACTCTTTCGGATGGACGAAGAATAATGGAACCAAAATCAACCGGTGGAAATCATGAAGTGATGTAGGTAATAGAAGTTGGATGCCGTAATCGAGCCTCTCGCGCCACGAAATCGTTGGTGCCCTTGTCGTCTTCTAGCCTGAGATTTGAATTGCGGAAGTTCATAGATTCCCTTAAATCTGCCCTCAAAACGCCATATATGTGGTTACAGATCCTCTTTTTATGATCTCCTCGCAAAATATTTTGTGAATTGTACCTTTATGCAGGATCTTTGGTGTCATTTTTTGCTCAAAACCGTAAAATTTTACGGTATCTGCTAGAGATGCTCTAACAAGTTATGTGGCGGAGTTACGTAACAAAGTTGTCTGGTCCCACGTCTATTTGCCAAAGTGAATGCATACAAAAAAAAGCAGAAAATATTGCAATGGGATAAGTTAGTCAACACATGCAAGATCCCCTTCACTAATATTTTTATTAACGGTCACACAAGAGACAGGTAAAGTTACATCCATGATTAACAACAAACGAGCTGAAGCAAACACAAACAACACCAGTCTTGCTACTTGGAAGCTACTACTCGACACAGGCGTGCACATAGGAACACAGTGGACAAGTAGGTCCGAATACATAAAAACATTGTGGCGACCAGTACATAGCTTGGCAATAGCCACTTATTCCACCTTGGATGCAAATCAAGTCGCTGATCGACGAGCCATCAGCTTAGTTGGCTGCTGGTGAAGGTGAATGGGGCGGCGGCTTTGGCTGCGACGGATCCGGCTGAGGTTTGGGCTCCGGCTGAGGCTCGGGTTTGGGCTTTGGACCCGGCTGAGGTTTGGGCTCCGGCTTTGGGTCCGGTTGAGGCTCGGGCTTGGGCTTTGGGTCCGGCTGTGGTGTGGGCTTGGGGTCAGGCTTCGGATCCGGGACAACGTCCCTTCCATGAGCAAGGCGTGGAGCATTGGCGACGACGAGCAGGGCCAAGAGAAGGCACACCGAGTCCGAGAGGGCAGACGGCCTCATCGTCTGAGCAGCCGATGGATATCGCTGATCACTCGGTGGTTGTTCTGTTTGTGTCACACCCACACAAACTGGCTGTGGCACTGCAAGCGTGAGCAACGAATGGTATTTATAGCCGAACTGAGCCATCCAACTTCGGACGCGTGTCCATGTCCTTTAGGTCTTGAGGTCTGCACTGTCATCACCGCATAGCGATCGATCGGGAGACATCGGTGACAACTTTTGCGCCCACCAGTCGATCGGCGCGGATCTATGCATCAAACTGAAAAAGGCCAACGATCTAAAGGACGCCACTGCATGCAACTGTACGTGCATAATAGCTTCAATATGACGAATGATCGACACGCACGCATTGTGCGAAAGATCGAAGGACACCCGACACAAACTAGTGGCACTGTAAGCTAGCTCTTCATGGTTAGCGTACCACACTCCGGACCATTTTGTGGCTTTGTTGTTGTTGGTCATATATTTCTGTTTCCGCTTGCTAGGTACTAGTAGCAGCCTAGCAGGTGTCACTGACTCCATTTTTTCTTAGAAAACAAACAAAGCGGCGTGCACATGGACACTAGTGATCTGGTTTTTCTAAAAAAATAAAAAATTACATTTTTGAGTTCCAAAAAAATCTAAAAAAAATCAGGATGTATCCCGTGATTTATACCATAAACGTACAAAATCATAATTCGAAATAATGGGTATTTTAAGCTATACAAAAATAATAAAATTGTAGATCTATAGTATGGTGATTGCAAATCACAAAAAAAGTCACACTTTGTTATTTTTGTGTAGCTTGGAATTGAGATTTTACACGTTTATGGGATACATCATTAGCAACTTATAGGATTTTGTTTAATGATTTTTGGAAAGTTATAAGTATAGTTTTTAACTTTTTTTATAAGCACGGAGCAATGGAGCTCGGGAGCCAAAAGGACTTGTGCAGACAAAGTCAATATATACAACACGGACTCTCACCTTGCCTTTGGCACCATTTTTCTTATTTTCTCAGACCTCGTGGACGGATTGAAGACTTTTTGAAACTGAACATGTACACTCTCGGATGTGACTGTGTGTACGTCCTAGCAGACTTTTTAACTAAATAATTTATACGAACTTCTCGAAAGGATGCGTACTTCATAAAAAAGAAGTTATATACATGAATTTCCCAACAAATCATTAATACGGAAATTGTTAGTCCTCAGGATTTCAGAAAACATGATGTTTATGTAAATTTAGGAAAGATCATCTATTGTGAATCGGTACCCATCAACGGTTACCGACATATGTTTTTGTGTACAGTGTGAAAGTATTGATCTCTGAATGTTTGTAATGTTTGTGAAGGAAATATGTCCTAAAGACAAATAATAATATGGATTATTATCATATTTTATGAATTAGGTTTCATATCAATGCTATAACGGTATTGAATGGAAACGTCAATACAGGTGTGATATATAAACAACCATAAGTTTCTAGTGAAATCTCTAGTCACTGGTTCATTGGTCAATAGATGATCAAGGTTTCCTAATCATGTAGTGCTTTGCGCCGGTTGACAATAAAGCCACCTCATTGGAGAATGAGATGGTGAACATACCCTATCTAAGCATCGTAACACGATTATGTCACAAAGTTCAAGTTGTGATAGTTAGAAAATATAGTGACTTATTCCTTAGACCGTGACACCATATCTAATCACTATCACCCGAGAGTACTTTGAGAGCATCTAACGCCACTCGGTGGAACGGTGATCATAAGGGTGTGATTGAGTATTCAAAGGGGTAGGTTGAGGTGTATGCATCAAGAGCGGGATTTGTCCATCCGCATGATGAAGATACTATGGGCCCACTCGGATGAGTTATATCCATAAGCTGCACAGCGTGTGACTAGGTCACGGGGATATCACTTACCGGATCGAGTAAAGTAGCGATTGTCGGTAACGAGGTTGAACACGACATGGTGATGTTATTGATCAAACCCTCAGACAATGCAAGTATCATAGAGACAAAAGGAATACGACACAGTGTTGATGGTTTAACAACAAGTTTCATGGAATGCACCGGTGGTCATCATGGGCATCCAGATCCCGCTATTGATCATTGGTCTGAGAGGGGTCTCGACCATGTCTAGAGTGTTCCCCAACCGTTGGGTAACACTCTTAAGGGTCTGACGAAGCTCAGAAATTGTTATTGGTATCATCATAATCACCGAAGAAAAGAGAGGAAGAAAACAGAAGGGTTCCGGGAAGGTCCGGAGGATGTCTTGATTGGATGGAAGGTGTTCCATAGCCACGGAAATTAAATAATATATAATTAAATGTTAAATAGTGATTTAATCATTTATTTATATTTATTTAATAAAAGAAAAGGATTAAAATCCCTATTGGGCCAATTTCCATAGGGAAAAGGGCCCATGAGGGAAGGAGGCAAAGGAGAGAAAAGGAGGAGGTGGCCGCATGGGCCCCTAGGCTCCCACGCGGGGCCCATGGGGACCCTAGCCGGCGGCCACCCCCTTCACCCCTCTTCTCTCTTTGGTTAGTCCCACATGGCTAGGCCAAGGGGTTTGGGGGTCCCCTTCCCCCCCTATATAAGAAGAGACATAGGAGGCAATTAAAATACAGAAAAATAAATAACAGCTTCCTAGATTTTGGAATTGTTAACCGCGTTCAGTCTTCAAAGGTATGAATACCGTATCTCTTCTCGTTACTGCATTACTAATAGATAGATCCTGACATTAGGGTTACCTGCGTAGGATTTTTTTTGTTTTCTACCCTCGAACCCTACAGTGGTATCATGATCTAGATCTATTTGTAGTACTGCTAGTAAGGATAGAACACACAAGTTGTAGCGTGTGGGCATTGATTGTATAATTGTTAGCCTCCCACTTGTACTTGTATATACCTAGTAATGCTTGATAAAGTGGCCCCAACTGACTTTACGCGTTAATTCGCGAGATTGGTCCATGCTTGACATACGCCTTTTACCATATAAGTGGCTTTGGGGGTGTCTGTCTCTCTTGCATTAGCTGGTATTCCATTTACAATGGAGGGCTCCGGGAGGGGTGTAGTAGAGACAATTATCTAATCAACATTGTGATTGAAGTTCATAGGTAAGAACGGTTCTTGTGCGAAAGTCCTAACAGCCACGTAAAACATGCAAAGATAAAGTAGATGCTTCTAACTTTGTTTTGCAGGGGCGTTGTGGTGTAATATGGTCATAGTCAAGGTAAAGTAGTTTATTTTACATTTCTAAGTGGTAGTAACGGTCATCATGATGGTGGACTATAAACCAGAGGCGCGAGTACCCTGGCGCCGAACCCAGAGGCGCGGGATGGAGATCACAGCGCGAAGGACCATATCACATCGCACTTGCATTCGATGTTTATTGTTTGTGCATCTTGTTGTGTGCTAGTATTAGATACTCGACGGTAGCATTAATAAGATAATCCATAAAACATAATACCAATGAAAGTGTTATACCTTAGTGTGCACCACCAAGAAAGTTCACCATTATGAGGCACGTCGTGATGATCGGGTGTCATACATATCTGTGTTCACATACGATGGGTGTAAGACATATTGCACAACTATACACATAAGGTTAATTTGGCGAGCCTAGCATGTACAAATATGGCCTTGGAACACGATATGATTGAAAGATCACGCACAAGTCGCATGAATGATGTGATCGACGTTTCGACGTCCACCTTTGCAACTATATAGCCGGTCATGACGATCGGGGGTGGTGTAGTGAATTGGGATAGTGTAATCAATAAAACCTTCTAGGGATACTAGTTTTAGTGGAGCTATTTGAACTCACATAATTATAAACTTAGTCTAAATACCTTTGCAATTTTAAATTTAGAATATGGCCAATCGTGAAGCCTTTTTTGAGGTTATTGATTGGGTAGCTCCTGAGAAGCTCAAACTAGATGGATCCAACTTCTCTGATTGGCTAATGAGTATAAATGTTCTCCTTAGCTAGAATGGCGTGGTCGACTACATACGCTACACAATCAATTTGGAAGAGCCAACGAATTATTTTTAGACCCCATGTCAGCGGCAAAACCGCTATCATTGTTAGGAAATGCCCACCTTCATTCATGTGATCATGCGCTACGGGATAGTGGAAAAACTACATCCACTCATGGGTGATCTTGATCCATATGCGATGGTAGATCAGCTGAGGGCGGAGTTTGTATGCCAGGTGCGGATGTGGAAGCACGGGCTTATTGGAGACTTTCTTTCCATAAAGATGGAGGAACACACTTGCTTGGAGAGTCACTTAGAGGGCATCCATGATGCATACATGAAACTGGTTCATTTCATGGACTACTAGATGACTGATTCATTTGCAACAGGCGTGTTGCTTCGGTCACTACCTCCTAGCTACCAAGGATACGCCCAGACTTGCATCATGAGAGATGATGGGGAAACACATGATTTCCATGAGTTCATATCATGTTTTAGAAACATTAAGGTTGAGCCCATTGTCGCTGAGGTCATCGGTGATGAAGGTATGTATGATATATAGTTTTATAAATGTTATAATCTTGCAAACACTTATTATAGCATTTGAAGTATCTGATGCTTGTTATGTTTTATGAAAACAGCTCCTACTGCATGAGAGCTGCTTGCTAGAGAGGAGGCGACGTTGTGTGTTGATGGCGGGCATGATGATGATGGCCGACGACACTCTCCCTCGATATTTATTATTTAGTTTATCGTTTTATGGATAATTATTGTAATCGATGGAATATGAACTTTTTTAGTGTGTCTTGCACTTCGCGAGACATTTATTCATATGAGTGGGTAAAAAATAAGTTGTTCTACTTTTATGAATGATTTCTATTTGTGTTCATATGTTGTTCTTTGATTATGTGTGAATTATTCGAGTTGTAAAACTAATTGATAATGCATGAACATTTGCAAAAAACATTAGAATGCCTTAAAATACCCAAATAAATTATATATTAATCCTAGACAAAACCATAGTTTAAAATTCAAAGGTTATTTTGATAGTATGTGAAAATTGTGGATGCTTGATCTCATGTCACATACATATCAGGCCCATGTTGGGCTAGATAACTGAAACACCATGTGAATGGGCATTTATGTCCTTCATATTGTTTTGATGTTTGTTGATAACACTTGGATAGGTTTAATCTATTGTTATATGTTTCAGGAGATGCCAACTACATTATTGTAAATTGTACCTAAGGAAAAAAGAGCTACCTAGTATCAAATCTGTGTAGATTCAATGACCTACCAGACTGTCCGACAGATGTGCGCCAGAGCGTCCGGCCTCACCGGACTATCCATCCGGTTTCTGCCGGAGTGTCCTGCCCTGAGGATTCGCCAAGTTTTCTTCGCCCGGTGTGGACACTCTATGTGCCTAATCGGACACTACCTGGACACTGGTTGGACTCTGGCCGGAAACTCTACGAGACCAGAGTGTCCGGCTATGGTTAGCCAGAGTGTCTGGATAGGCCGGACTGTCCGGTTGTGTTTTGCCGGAGTATCCGGGGTAAGTGGATCCCAACGGCTCTAATTCCAAGGGGACTATATAAAGGCCCCTTCTTCTATCTTGGGTTGCTGCTCAACCTAGTCAAGAACAGCATCACCATTTGAGGCACCAAATCCTCAAGATCTCTTCACTCAACCATCCAAAGTCATTGATCTTTGGAGAATCGAAGGAGGAGGCCTTGATCTATAGCTTCACTAAGAGAGATCTTCATTTCCCCCTCATTCATTTGAGGTCCCCTTGCTCATGTGTTTCATTGGAAACGCTATCTTTTGATTTGGTCCTACAAGCTTGTCTTTGATTGTTTGAAAGCTTGCTTATATTCGGAAGCCTCCAATTCAGTTGTGGATGTGTGCCTTGAACTTGTTGTAAAGGTGTCGGCTTCCACCTCGAAGGTTGCCGATATAGTGGAAGAGGTGAATCGAACCCTTTGGGGTGAGGTTCATAGTAGAACAAGGGAGGCCTCTCGTGGCATTGGTGGTTCGAAACCACCCCCTCTCCAAACGCAGACGTAATTCCCCTCAGAAGTAAGGAACTGCGAGAAACAAATCCTTGTGTCTCCGCGTACTCCACTTTTGTTACTTCTATCCTTTACTGCACTGTACTTATTTAGTTCTTGCTTAGTGTTGTGCTAGATTGACATAGAGGTAAATTCACCATAGTTGCATAATCTAGATAATTTACCTTTTGTCTCAAACCCTAATTTGAAAAAGAGTAAAATGTGAAGTACCACCTATTCACCCCCCTCTATGTGCCCATACAATCCTTTCAATTGGTATCAGAGCCTCGGCTCTTTATTCGGGATTTACCACCTAAGAGTAAATGGGTAGCAAATGGGATGAGGTAGGGTATGAGGCAAGTACCACGGTGTCCATGATGGACCTCAAGAATTTGGAATCAAGCTTGAGCTCCACCTTGGGCAACGAAATCAAACAATTGCACGACCTAGTCAAGCAACTTGTTAAAGAGAAACTTTCCTCACCTCCTCCCTCTCCTCAAGAGGGGCTGCCACCACCTCCAAAGGTGAATGCCTCGTCATCACCCGCGTGTGTGGTGGTGGGGGGAAATGAAAACGCTAATCCCTCCACCAAAAAGGATGGTGGGAAGGTTGAGAATCATGAGGCTCGAGGATGGTACTCTCCCGACCCTCCAATTCCTCACCCTCATATAAACAATAGAGGAGACCCACCTAAGCTAACTTCATCTTCTTTTGCTCAATGGCAATCATTAATGAAATCTCATGTGCGCAGCTCTTGCATTGATTTGTGGAATATCATTGAAGAAGGACTCCGTATTGTGGATCCAACTAACTTGACAAGAAGAGAAGTTGTCAATATTCAACTCAATACCACTGCTTTTCACATCATTCAACAAGGATTGGGTACAAAAGATTACCCTCACATTGAACACCTCAACACCACCAAGGAAGCTTGGGATGCTCTCACTGAGTTATATGTTGGAAATGAGAGCATGAGAAGGAACCGGTATGATGCACTAAGAAATGAAGCGGAAGGTTTCTATGAAAGAACATGTTGGCCCCCCATGTGTGGTTTTGGTAATTAATGACAATCTTTATGTACTAATGTGTGTATTAAGTTATACTTGGAGGATTTGTCCATTGGCATCGCTTGGAGCATGTGTTGGCTTCAAGGTCAATGAAATGCAAAGAAGATATGTTGGGCACGCTCAATATGCGAGGTCGATGATGAGGAATTAAGAAAGGCGTTCCATCTTGAGAAGGTCAAGATCATCTACATCGAGCTCAAGTGGAATGCTCAAGGAAAAGGTATAATCCTGATAGGTTTTCACTTTTGCCGGTCTCACGTTGTGTGTGTGAGACCGGGTTTAGGATAGATAACCGTACTATCAAGAGGGGCTCTCGTATGAGTAATTCGGTCACATCGTTCGGAGAGAGCTCAAACCTTTGCATACTTGCATCATCGTATTTGGTAGTTATTTGGTCTTATCCATGTGAGGATATAGAGCTTGTGGTAATCTCCATAACAAGCTCTTGTTCATCAAAATCGGATCTCCCATTTGTATATTGTTGCGATTTTGATTTATGCGGCTTTTCGGTTTCTCACCAAGTGAGGTATATCACATTATTATACTTGATACTTTCTCACTTGGTGATAATCAATATTTCCATTTTTATTGGGAAGCCCTTATCGTCCTCTATCCAACGCAATTTGAATCGGGTCAATCGGAGCTTCCAGTCAAAAGTTATTGTCGTTTGAATATTTGCATGTTTGTCTGTTTTCTGGGCCGAGCGGTAGTACCGCCCGCCCGGGCCGGTACTACCGCCCGGGCCTGAAAACGGCCCGTTTTCCTTCTGCCTCGCTAGGTACCTTTTTGCGGTAGTACCGGCCGGCCCGGTAGTACCGCCCGGGTGGGCTGGTAGTACCGGCCGGCCCGTTTATTTGTCCAAATATTTTTGTTAGTTTCAGATCCAGATCTGCCGCCGCGTTGACCTGGCCCAGTTGCTGCCCCCGCCTGCCGCGTCGCGCGCTGCCCCATGTGCGGTTCCTGCTGCTGCCGCTTAGCTGCATGCGGCTGCCGCTGCTGCGCTTGCTGCCTGCCTCGCGCGCGCGCCTAGCTGCATGCGGCTGCCGCTGCTACGCTTGATGCCTGCCTCGCGCGCGCGCCTAGCTGCATGCGGCTGCCGCTGCTGCGCTTGCCGCCTGCTGGCTTCCTTGCTGCTGCTTTTTCTTCTCTGCTCGCTCGCTCGCCTGGCCTCTTGCTCTTTTCTGGTGTTTGGGTCCGGTAGAAAATGCCCCAACGGCCATATTTTGGCTAGCCCTATATAAGTGTTTTGTCCATTTTCATTTAGGGTTACTTCTTCCTCCTTTTCTTGCCCAAACTTTGCCCCCATTTGCTCTACTCCTTAAGCTTGATTTCTACACAACCCTCCATTGATTCTTGCAAATATTTGAGGGGTTGTTGGAGGAGATCTAGATCTATGTTTTGACCAAACCAAAACATCTCTTTGTGAGTGTATCCTTGGGGATCTAGATTTTGGGGGATTTTGTGTCTTTCTTTGATTTCTCCTCTCTTTTTCCCCCAATAGCTTTGGTAGCTTTGTTGGATCTTGAGAGTGGGGGATTTGAGCATCTTTGTGGTGTTCTTGCCATTTGCATTTGTTGCATCGGTTTGAGTTCTCCTCGGAGGATTTGGTTTGAAGTGCTCATTGGAGCTTGTCCCTCTTGGGTTCTTGGAACCCTAGACGGTTTTGTGGCCTTGGTGGCATTGTAGGCTTGGTGGCATTTGTTGAGGCCTTTTGTGGCGTTTGTTGGGAGACTCCAATTAAGTTGTGGAGTGGTGACCTAACCTTGTGAGAGGTTCCGGTTGCCACCGACAAGTGCACCGATAGTGGAAGCGTGGATCGATCCCATTGGGGTGAGATTCACCGGAGAATAAGGGAGGCCTTTTGTGGCGTTGGTGGTTTGATACCACCCCCTCTCCAAACGAGACGTACTCCATGTTGGGAGGAACTCGGTAAAATATCGGTGTCCCCGCGTGCCTCGGTTATCTCTATACCCGAGTTCTTTACTTATGCACTTTACATTGTGATAGCCTTCGTGCTTGAAGTAATATATATCTTGCTATCACTTTGTTGCTTGTATTGCTTAGCATAAGTCGTTGGTGCACATAGGTAAACCTTAGTTGTTTCTAGGTTGTGCTTTACAAAGTAAACACTAGTTTTATTCCGCCTTTGTTGAGCCACTCTAGGAAAAGTTTTAATCGCCTATTCACCCCCCTCTAGGCGACATCTGTATCCTTTCATTCTATATGAAGTATGGTGAAGATCATGAATACATGTATCGAAAGCTCAAGTCCACTGCCACTGCTTTTAAAAATGTTGGTTCCTCACATGTGTATGGTGCTCGGATAAAAAGGAAATATGTGAGTGCACTCATGCCCTTTGAGGCCATTGACTTAAAGAGTCTACAAGTAATACACAACTACCATGTCATGACCTCCAATGAAGTTATGAAAGAGATGGCCTCTTTCAAGGTTGCTGCCAAGAACGCCAAAGGTGCCCGTGCTCGAGCCCTTGGAATGAGCAATGGTGTCAACCTTGCCTTAAAAGCCAAAGTTGTGGAGTATGTGGATGAAGATGAAAGTGTTGAATTCTTATATATGAGCCACCCCGATGATGTCAAGGTTGCTCATGGTGAATATATGGCCTTCTATGAAAGAAACTTTTGGAAAGATCCCGCCAAGGCCAAGATGGAGATGCAACGAAGAAGCAACCCAAATGGGAGAAGAGACAATGGTTCTAAATTGAGAACTTGCTTTAATTGTGGTGACCCCTATCCGTTTGTTTCTGGTTGTCCCTATGAGAAAATAGAAGATCATGGGTGTGAACTTGTGTTGAAGAAAAACTCCAAGGCTCCTTTCAAGAAGCCCTTCATCAAGAATAATCCCATCAACATGAAGTTGGGTGAAATTGTCTTGATAACACACGAAGAATGCTCCTCCAACAATGAAGATGATGAACATGGTGAAGAGGAAATATCAAGTGGTTTGGCCGCTCTTGCCACTACTTCTACTCCCACTTTCTCTCTATTCAACTCTCCAAATGGGAATATCTCCAACAAGAACATCACTTGACTTATGCTAATAGGAACGGAGGTATTATCATCTTCACATCCCTTCTCTATGATTGATGATGAAATTGATGATGAGATAACTCTTGAGGTCAATGAGGAATTAGTTGCTTTTGATGTGTGATGACCCACAAGTATAGGGGGTGTATCATAGTACTTTCGATAAATAGGAGTGTCAATCCCAACAAGGAGCAGAAGGTGTTGACTAGTAGTATGGAGCAGGAAATCTCAGTAAATACTTAGCAAATGGATTTTTAGGGGTTTTCTGATAAAGCAAGGAAATAAAGTGCAAGTAAATAAAACAGCAAAAAAATGCAGCAAGTGGCCCAATCCTTTCTTAGCAAAGGACAAGCCGGTGGAAATACTAATGAGGACCAAACGTTCTCGAGGACACATGGGAATTCTGTCAAGTGCTTTAACTTCATAGCTGAGTAGTCTTCTTTGGTTTTGTAAGTGTTACGTGGGTGAACCAGTGCTAATGTACCGACCTTAGTTGGACTAATACATACTTGTGATTAAACCCCTTGGAAGCATCCACAACTACAAGAAAGCAATTAAGATATAAACTTAACCACAACCTTAAACTCTGAGATCCTACACTCCCTTGTGCAATGGTTTCCTAACGGGGGTTCAGGTTTCTGTCACTCCGGCAAACCCACAATTAGTAGGGGAATACACAATGCATTCCCCTAGGCCCATAAATGGTGAAGTATCATTTAGTCGATGTTCACATGACACCACTAGAAGAATAGCACCACAACTTAAATACTAAAACATTGAATAATATCTCAACACAAATCCACTACTAACAACATGACTTCTCCCATGTCCTCAAGAACTAAACGAACTACTCACGAGATATCATATGGATCAAGATCAAAGATAATATGGTGATGAATAACAATCTGAACATAAACAATAATCCAATGGTTCCACTCACAAGCATAACTACAATAGTAATCAACACCAGGAAAGTTTCCCCTAAGAACTATGCGAGATTCAACACAATTGTTACAGCGGTATGGAGTGGTGATGATGGTGCTGGTGGAGATGATGGTGTGGATGATGATGATGATGATCCCGATGAAGTCTAGCTTGATGATGGTGTTGATGGTGACGATATCCCCTCTCAGGGAAGGAATTTCCCCGGCAAAAATCTGTCTGCCGGAGAGCTCTTTCTCTCTCGATGTTTTTCGCCCCGTAGAGGCGGCGGAATCTTTTTGTGGTCTCTCCCCATGTATTAGGGTTTCGAGGAAAAGATATAGGTGAGAGGGCGGAGCCTGAGGTGGGCCAAGTGGGCCACACCACCTGTAGGCGCGGGCTAGGGTGGCCCGTGCCTGGAGGGTGTGGGCCCCCTATGGCCCATCTCCACCTCCCCTTCTGGCATTCTTCGTCTTTTGGGAAAATAGGATTTTCCGTAGTTTTTCTGGTATTTTTTTGATCTTCGCGAAATTGCATCAAAACACCACTTTTTCCATCAGAATCCTGACTCTGGTAGTTCATCCTACAAGAATCATCCAACATGCAAAAACAGATGAAAAGACATAAGTAACACCTCTTATTATGAAATATAACAATGAATATAGACAAATTATGCTATAGAATGGTGATTCAAATTGGATGTATCAACTCCCCACAATCTTAGACCTCCGCTTGTCCCCAAGCAAAAATTCATCTCAGTAAACATGTCCACAGGTTTATGGAGTGAAGTGTCGATAAAAGAATACATACAAGAAGCATCACACTTACCATTACACAACTCATAGAATAAAGCAACTCACTATTATATAACTTAGCTTGCAACAAGTATAGGAGTAACAATAGAGATGAATAAATATAAATCATAATTGGGATTGGCAAACTTTTGTTCTTGGTCAGAGAACAACTGGCAAAAAAATTCACAAATAAAGCTTTTGTAGAAGTTTTACAACAAGAGTACTCTTTGCTCAAACATAAAAGGTTTTTCACAATGTTGGCTTTCAAAGTAATACTCATTAGATAAGAGTCTTGTGAAAACAAGGAAGATAAAGAACATGATTGAATAAATCATCATATGAATGCTTGAAACACAACAACTCAAATGCTTGTTGGAGATGGAGAGGAATAGGTTTACTGACTCAACTTAGAAGTAGAATAAAGTCCCTTCATAGAGGGAAGAAGGGATTTAAAGTCATAAAGAGCTTTCAAAAGATTATGGTACTTACTAGCTTTGAGCTCTCATTGCCCCTATCATAATCATCTTGAGGTTATTAAGGTTAAAGTGAACAAGGATGGAGTATATGCTTGACGAAATATAAGTTGGCAATCTCATGTCCCTTGAGTACAAGGGCCGCTCCTCATGCTACTCAACTTTAGTTACCGGTAAGTTTTTGTCATTGTAAGTACATGTGTATCATAAAGAACCACCAACGGGGTACCCCCTGCACATGATACAGGAGCTATCCTATAATCAAAATGACAAGGCAAGCAGACAATGAGCATCTCAGCGATCTTTTTATTTGCTATTTGCATAGGTTTTTATTGAGGATGCTTCACAGATTGCTCACTATGGTTATGCTGCATGTTTCCACCATGATTAGGCTTAGCTTAGGCTAGCGGCCCAGGCATTTCTCTAACACATACATAACTCCATGGACTTACAAGCTCCCCTTTTATTTCACACTGACGACATCCGCAAACAAAAGAGCATGATATCAACTGATTAAGTATCCATAAGTGTAGAAAGTGTTCCCCGTGACAGCACGGTTCTGCTAATCCACAACGTATAGATGCAAGCATATACAACTTCGATGACACAATGGTTCAAGTTTATTAGGGGCAAGAAAATAAGGTGTGCCATCAAGTTTGTGAGAACCTTACTAACTAGTTTTCACATAACAAAATAATTTTTAATTCGAAAGATAGATGAAGCTTGATAATTTGCTTGGAATAGCGATAATGCTAATAGGTAGATATGGTGGACACAAATGGCGTAAGTTTTGGTTCAAGGGATTGGATGCATGAGAAGTATGCCCTCTCAAAACAGGTTTTTGGCTAGCAAGGCTGGGGAGCAAGCAAAAGAGTTGAAAGAAACGAGCAAGCATACAAGTAATAAAGCCAAACATGCAATCTTCCTTGAAGACACAAAAGATCTTAAATAAAGAATACTAAGCTTACGAGCCAATCAAGAAAGAAAATAAATAATACAAAATACTTGTAAGCTTTTTCTCTTTTCCTTTCAAAACTCAAAAAGTGTTGCTACTAACGAGAGCTCGGTTTGCCAAAACCAATTTAGATCTACTTGATGCTCCCAAAGTGATGCCAATACTGATCAACAAGATCATTCATATAATAGAGATTGCAAAATAAAATAAGAAGTGCAAAAAGTAAAAGATGAGACTTCTCATTAATATTCCATAAAGGCACTCACACCAAGGGATACATAGATAGCCAACTAAAGGAGAGATACTTCCACAATGCAAACCAACCTATAAGATAACTTCTCTACCAAATATATGAATCTACTAAAAAGGTAAAAAGATAAAAGATAATGATATGATACCACGGCACTCCCCCAAGCTTGGAACAAGCCAAGGGGATGCCAAACCTGATGAAAAATTACTCCTTCGGTGGTGGTGGTCCATTGTCATCATCAGACTTCCAAGGTAAAGGCTCCCCATCCACAAAGGATGTCTTGGTTTCCACAATCCTGAAACTAGCAGCAGAGCTTATGCGATTAAATCTAGCCTCATACTCATAGTTTTGATTTTGTATGTCATAGAGTTGTGCTTGTAATTGGTTGGTGGTTTGATGGAGTGAGAGGATTTCGTCTTGAAGCTCAGCCTCCTCCTTGTGCTTGGCGATGAGTTCTGAACTTATCTTATGGATGACATCCACCTCACGTTCCGCCATCTTCTTGTACCTGAAAACTTCCTGCTCCAATGCTTCCATCCTGTCTTCCAGACCGCCTTCTCCTTTGGGGACTTGAACTTCTTTCATCTGCACCTTTCCATCCTTGAGAATCAACTCCTTGGGATGAATCTTCAACTCATACATGTACGGGTTGATGTCATCCGCAAAGGAATCGTCCATGGGTGATCCAGAGGAAGACACTGTAGCTCCAAAACTGAGAATCTGCCTGACAGAAACATATCGAAACGAAAACACGACGAGAACACAATACATGAACCTCGGGGAATCCCGGGGGTTATATATTACGAATTTTCAATGCATAAGGAAGGTACTGTGCGAAAATGAGGCGGAGACGGAGTTTAGGGGGATCAGTCCCCCTCCAGGCGCGGCCAGCTGGGGCCCGCGCCTAGGGTGGGTGTGGCCACCCTGGCCTCTGTTTCCTCCTCTATTTTGTCCCGTAACCTTCCGTATGCAATAAAAACATCAACAATATAAAAATATAAGGTTTTCACGAACCATCAGTTTTCACCACTTTTTACCTATTCAAAGGCGGACTCTGCAGATTCTGGTGTTTGGTTTCTAATAAATTCCTCCAGAGTCACCATTTGAATAATATCAACATCTTCATTATAGGAATCTCCAGAAATATAATGTTTGAGCCTTTGACCATTCACCACCTGTGTAGTGTTGTCCTTCAAAGAAGATATTTTGATAGCCCCTGAACGATACACTTCCTCAATAACAAAAGGTCCTTCCCATTATGAGAGTAGTTTCCCTGCAAAAAATCTGAGATGAGACCTATATAAAAGAACCTTCTCACCAACATGGAATTCCCTTTTGAGAATTCTCCTATCATGCCATATTTTTAATTTTTCCTTAAAGAGTCTAGCACTTTCATAAGCTTCACTTATCCACTCATCTAAGGTGCTCAAGTCAAGCAATCTTTTCTCACCAGCAAGTTTAAAATCTCTATTAAGTTCTTTCACTGCCAAATAAGCTTTGTGTTCTAATTCTAGAAGCAAGTGACAAGCTTTCCCATAAACCATTTTGTAAGGAGACATTCCCATAGGATTTTTATAAGAAGTTTTATAAGCCCATAAAGCGTCATTCAACTTTTTAGCGCAATTCTTCCTAGATCTATTAACAGTCTTCTACAAGATAGATTTAATTTCTCTATTAGAAAGTTCTACTTGTCCACTGGTTTGGGGGTGATAAGCTGAAGCAATTCTATGGTTAACATCATATTTGGCAAGAGTTTTTCTAAAACCGCCATGAATAAAATGAGATCCTCCATCAGTCATGAGATATCTAGGCACACCAAACCTAGGAAAAATAACATCTTTAAGCATTTTTAAAGAGGTCTTACCATCAGCACTATTTGTAGGTATGGCCTCTACCCATTGTGTAACATAATCAACAACAACAAGAATATGAGTATACCCTTTTGAAGGAGGAAAATGACCCATAAAGTCAAATCCCCAACAGTCAAAAGGTTCAATAAACAAGAGAATAATTCATAGGCATTTCATTGCGTCTAGAAATATTAATAACTCTTTAACATTCGTCAGATGATAGAACAAACTTCCTTGCATCCTTGAAAAGGGTAGGCCAATAAAATCTAGATTGTAAAACTTTTTGTGCAGTTCTATCTCCAGCATGATGTCCTCCATAAACAATTCCATGACATTTCCTCAATATATCTTGTTCTTCATATTCTGGAACACATCTTCGCATAATACCATCTACTCCTTCCTTATATAAATTTGGGTCATCCCAAAAGTAATGCCTCAAATCATAAAAGAATTTTCTTCTTTGCTGGGCTGCAAAGGTTGGAGGCAAATACTTGGAAACAATAAAGTTAGCATAATCAGCATAACAAAGACTCTCATGCGGGCTTACCCTTATTGCAGCCAACTGCTCATTTGGAAAACTATCATTAACAGACATAGGGTAAAAGGAAATATTTTCCAAACGAGACAAATTATTAGCAACATGTTTTTCAGTGCCTTTCCTATCTACAATATGCAGATAAAACTCTTGTAAAAGCAACACCAATCTAATAAGCCTAGGCTTAGCGTCTTTCTTTGTCATAAGGTACTTAATAGCAGCATGATCACTATGAATAGTAACCTTTGAATCAATAATATAGGGTCTAAACTTATCACAGGCAAAGATTACAGCTAAGAACTCCTTTTCAGTAGTAGCATAATTCTTTTGAGCAGCATCTAGAGTCTTGTTAGAATAATGAATAACATTCAACTTTTTTATCAACACGTTGCCCAAGAACAGCACCAACAACAAAATCACTAGCATCACACATAATTTCAAAAGGTAAACTCCAGCCAGGTGGTTGAACAATAGGAGCGGTAGTCAAAGCTTTCTTCAATGTTTTAAAAGCTACCTTACAATCATCATCAAAAACAAAAGGTACATCTTTTTGAAGAAGATTGGTAAGGGGCTTTGAAATTTTGGAGAAATCTTTAATAAACCTCCTATAGAAATCAGTATGACCAAGGATACTGCGAATACCTTTTATATCCCTAGGGCAAGGCATCTTCTCAATTGCTTCAATTTTGTCTATGTCTACTTCAATACCTCTTTCAGAAATCTTGTGTCCAAGAACAATCCCTTCATTAACCATGAAATGGCATTTCTCCCAATTAAGAACAAGGTTAGTTTCTTCACATCTCTGCAAAACTTTATCAAGGTTGTGCAAACAATTATCAAAAGAAGTTCCATAGACGGAGAAATCGTCCATGAAAACCTCCACAATTTCTTCACAAAAACCATGGAAGATAGTAGACATACATATCTGAAAGGTAGCAGGAGCATTACATACACCAAAAGGCATACACCTATAAGCATAAGTTCCATATGGACAAGTAAAGGTAGTTTTATCTTGGTCTTGCGCTTTCACAGCAATTTGAGAGAACCCAGATGTCACATCCCAAGATTTTCCAAATCTTGTTATGTGAAAAATAAATGAATAAAATAAAACTTTGTTGATTTTCAGGGTGAGAAGAAACTTTTTGATTCCAGTTGGAAACCTTCAAACCTATTTGATCAAACAAATCCTAAAGGGATTTAAAAAGATAAACAATTAATAAAGAAAATATTAAATAAGTTAAAGTACTATTTTTGGATCCTTTAATAAAAAGATTTGGTTTTCAAATGAAAAGGTAGAAATATAAATAAGGATTATTTTATAGAGCCAAATTAAACCTTGGCCAACATTTTGAAATAAAATGTTTGCTTTGATTAAAAGAGTAAAGGTTTATTTAAATAAAATAATGAGAGTTTATTAATAAACCAATTTTATTAAAGTGGAGGTTTTTCCCATTTTAATTAAAAACTTCAAAACTTGTTAAAATTATTTTAAACAAGTTTTCCAAGTATTCTATATTTTCAAATAAAACCTACTGATTTGGTTTTGATAATATTTAGATTTCAAATGGAGATTTAAATAAATCAAATCCTATTTGATTTAATAACTAAGGACTATTTTATTTAATTAATAAATGGATCCTAAAAAGAATAAAAATATTATTTTATTTTGGACTTTGGTTTTGTGATGTTAAACAGAACTAAAACTCAATACAAAGTTTGGTGGAAGTTTGATTTGATTTGGGAGTTTGATTTGTTGTTTGAATTTCAAAACAGAAAATCAATTAGAAAAATAAAAAGACATTCAGAACAAAAAAAAGGGGATCAAACCAAGCCCAACCCATCTAGCCCAACAGCCCAGTTGCAGCCCACTGCCCCTCTCCCGCAGGAAAACGTTTCAGACCAAACACCCTACCCGCGACAGACATGTGGACCCCGTGCCTCTTCTCCCTCACTAGCTGACAGACGGACCCCACTGCCACGCAGTCGTCTTCAACCCCGCGCCGGCCGTTTCCTCCTCCCTCAACGTTGCTCTGTCGCGATTGGATTCGATTAAATTCGCATTGATGTGAGGCTTAATTCTCCCAGAGACCACGCTCCCTTAAACGCCTCCCTCTCCTCGCCATTTCCCCTCACCCACCTCTCCCTCTCTGCCCCTAGGCTGCCCCGATTTCTTCCTGCTCCGCCACTGCTCCGACAAGCGTCCCAGAGAAATTCCGGCCACGTCCCGCCACCTCTCACCTCCCACTACACACGGGTTTGTTCTCCACCCTCAGGCGCATCTGCCAGTGCATCAAACTCGCCCGCGAGTGCCCTGCAGGCTCGACAACGACGACGACCACCGTCACCACCGTCTGCTTCCTCTCCGGCGAAGCTTCTGGTAAGCACCTGACCGCCGCTCTCCTTTTCCTTCACGCACACATCATCACCATGACCTTGCGCGTCTAACCGTGCTTCCCGTTTGTTTCCTCGTGATCCGTAGCCTCGCCTCCAACATCGACTGAGCACACCCGACGCGGACAAGAACTCCGGAGAGCACCTTGAGCTTCCCCACGACGTTGCGAACACGGTGAGCATATCCCCTTTCCCCCTCGCCTCCTGTAGCATCTCCACCATCGTCGTCCGACATCTCCGGCGCCAGTAGCCACCGCAGCGCCGCCCAACTTTGGCTAGTATGCTTAGCACCGTCAGATCTTAATCGTATGGCCACGATAGAAACTTAACTGAAGCGGTATGTTTGTCTCTGTGCCGCACGATCCAACTTAAATCCAACGGCTTACAGCGCGTGATCCAGACGAAACGGTATCAGCGAGTAAGAACACGCCACGTGTCTCTGTTGATTTGAATTAGAACATAATTGATCTATTAGATATGTGATTTTGTAAATTGCATAACTTTTAATCTACACGTCCAAATTTTGCAAAATTTATATCAATGCATTCAGAAAAGCAAGCCCTAGCCAACCATACCATTTGTTTAGTAAAAAGCTTCTGTTAAATTGTTTGTTTTTGCAGAAACTTATGAATGCTTGTTTAGGTTATAAAAATTGTTCAAAAATTATTTTGGGGATAAAATCTTTGGCAAATGGTGTGTTTTGAACCTAATGACTATAGGAAACACTTTGTGTATTAAAAAAATGTATTGGTGAAACAAAAGAATGAATCTTGGATTTAAACCAATTCTAGTCAAATGAAAATATGGTTTATTTATTAAAAATGTTTTGTAAGAAAAACCTTTCAGAAATGTTTTGGAAATAAACTCTCTGACCCTAAACACAAGGTTTTATGGTTTGAAAACATATTTTGTGAATCCTATAGATTAATGCCTTACTAAAACATTTCTACACCACATAAAATGATACCTTGTTTTCAAAATGGTTATTAGAGTGAAAACTTTTGCAAATGACTTTGCCACTTTATAAAATGACCATTAGGTGTTTTCAAATGTTTATGACCCATTAGAAACCACTTTTACAAATAAAACAACCCTTTTGCATGCTTGCATGTATTGTTTTTATTATTATTTTATGTGATGGTTTGCTTGATTGGTAGATTGAAATATTGTTTGCTTGATTGAATTGTAGTGACTTGAAGTGTGTGAACATTTCAAAGATCAAGGAGTGAACTTATACCCTCTACCAAAAAGGCAAGTGATGCTTCATACTTTTGTCCCATTATTTTCACTATGCATTAGTGATATTTCTAAGTAAAACTTGCATGGAATTTTGCTAAGTATAAACCATGCTATGGGAAATCCTAGTAAATGAAACCTTAGTAGAAATTTCCTAAGTCAAGATGCCTATTACTATCATGCTTAGCTTAGCTAATAGAAAACAAGGGTGGAATGTATATTCACACTATGGAAAATTTCTAAGTCTGAGGACTTGTGTTTGTTTTAATAAAACAACTAAGTCAATGAATCACCTAGGTGGAAAGGGACTTGATTGGTGGTTTTGGTTGAGTGGTTACACAAGGCCCATGGCTATGGTTTACCTTGTGTATCTCACTTGTGGTAAGCCACCCAGGAACAAAGAGATTTTAGAGGCCAAGTGTTAAGAAGCTTCAAGTGCAACCACTTGGCATTATGGGCTCTGCCTGGATCATATAGGTTGCAATAACTTAGCAAAATGGACAGTTGGTGGTAGGGGTTTGATAGGTTGGATCGCGTCCATTTTGGTCTAAGGGAAGGCTTCTGAAAGATCTTGTCTTGGGAAACCAAGTCTTGTGGGGAAAGTGCACCACCTCTGCAGAGTGTAAAATCTAAGTACTTAGCCATGTCCCTGGTAAAGGACAATTTGAGCATCAAGACATGGAAGCTATCAAGAATATCCTCATCCCAATTTCTAAGTAAAAACTTGTGGGTGAACAAGGGTGAAGGACCTCAATGTCTATTGGTGGTTCCTTGGGAAAAGTTTTTGACAAAGAAAAACTTAGTGATTTCAACTAATAGGCAAAACCTATCTTGAGCAAAGCAAACAAAGCTACACTTAGCCAAATTGTATATAGTATCTAGTCCACTTAAAAATTTACTATGGTATCACTTTCCAATACAATTCAAATGTATTGACCCTTGTGGCTCTAACTTGTTATGTTGCAGGTTTGATTGATTTAGTGAAGTGTGTTGATTTGGATTACAAAGTCTACAACCAACATGTCTGCCTGTGGCACTTTGAAGATGAAGGACCCCATGCTTATAGATATTCTGCTGCAATATAATGTAATAGCCAAATGAGCTATGAAAGATGTAATAAATTATTTTATTCCTGGTTATAAAGTTGTATTATGACCTTTGTTTCTTGATATTACATCTTAACTGTGGATGCTAGCTATTTATCCAGGGACTAGCATTGTAAACACAGGGGACTCTACCTTATTAAAGGTTGGGGACTCTTACAGATGGTATCAGAGCATTGTGTTGCCTGTAGGATTTGTAAACCTAGGAATGGACAAAACCCCTTAGAAAAATAGGAATTGTATTTGTTCCAAAAACTTATTTACAAACAATCTTGTAAACTCTTTCCTCAACCATTTTGGTTTTGATTCTACATCTCTTCCATTTCAACTTGATGGATAAAGCCTACCCCATGGCTAAAGACTCCACCATGAGCAAAGGACTTCATCAACTCTAATGACTTCAACATCTTCATCATTTTCACCAAGGACTTCAACCATGGATATCACTAAGGACTACAAGTGAGACAAGAAATAATGCTCAATACTTGAGAAACACAACTTAGAAGGAGCCATCATCACCTTTGAAGTTTTGTGACCAAGAGTTTTCTCAAGGAAACCATGATTTCATGCAAGAAGAATCAACCAAGAAGGATGGAAAGATCACAAGTGAACCATATAGATGGACCACCATATTTTGTTTAAGTCAAACCCACCAACTTATGCGGTGGAACAAAAATATTTTTGGTTGCCTAAAAATATGCTTGAAACTTGTTGCTTGAGTGGAATGTTTGTTTGTGATTGCTTGCACATTGCTTGTGTGAATTGTGTTGTGTGTGATTAGAACTATTTCCTTAGGAATCTTTTGCCTACTCTAATCCCAAACCAATCCAAACAGATGACTTCTCCAAGAAACTCCAACATCAAGGATGGTGACAACAACAACCAAGAGATGCACATGAGAGAACAACTACTAGCAAACCAAACCAAGTTGAGCCAAGTGACAACTCAGCTTTTAGCCAACAACAATGGACTAGACCCAGCCATAAAAAGGATTTTGAAAATCCAATCCCAATTGTTGCAAGGGATGGCCACTCAAATGATCAACATTGGAGACAACTCTCCCAAAGGAGTTTATGACAACAAGGATGACAAAGATGTTATTTTAGAAGGAACCAAAGCTTGCAATATTTGTGGAGACAAGGATCACACTTCCAAGGAACATGGAGATCAATGCCCCAATTGTGAAGAGAAACATCCAGCTGACCAATGCCCCACATCCCAAGTGACTTGTTTCCTATGTGAAAGAAATGATCATGTCCCTATCCAATGCCCCATCTATTCCATAGTTGAACAAAGGAAACAAGGTGGAGTGCAACAACTGGATGCAGAATATCAAGAGAGAGCCAAGTCTACCAAGAAGGATGAAGACAAAGGAAAATCTCAACTTGTACCTCCATGCAATACAACCCAATTTAAAGGACCAAAGAAGAGGCATATGAATTATCCAAGGAGCAATAGAAGGTCAAAGAAACCAGTAGACATTCCTACCTATGAGATAACATATGAAGAACATGAACTAGAAGAACTCCTAGCTTTGGAAAAACCCAAGAAAAAGAAGGACAAAAGCCAAGTGCAATGTTACACTTGCAAAGAGATGGGACACTATGCCAATGAATGCCCAGAAAAGAAGAACCAAGGAAACAAACAAGAGGCAATGATACCAAAGGAAAAGAAAGATATTAGCCAAGTGTGGTGCAACAACTACAAAGAGCTAGGACATTATGCAAGCAACTGTCCAGAAAAGATGAAGCACAAGATAAACAAGCCTATGAAGGATCTCAGCCTTGTCACATGTTTCAAATGCAAGGAGCTAGGCCATTATGCAAAACTCTGTCCAGAAAAGTTACATTAAGATCCCAAGCAATCCAAAAATGTAATCTAGTTGGAAAATTTTAAGGGTGGTAGTACCCTAGATGCTTTTGATCCAACTTGTAACCCCTAGCCTCCCCAAATCTCGGGACGAGATTTATTTTAAGGGTGGTAGCCTGTCACATCCCAAGATTTTCCAAATCTTGTTATGTGAAAAATAAATGAATAAAATAAAACTTTGTTGATTTTCAGGGTGAGAAGAAACTTTTTGATTCCAGTTGGAAACCTTCAAACCTATTTGATCAAACAAATCCTAAAGGGATTTAAAAATATAAACAATTAATAAAGAAAATATTAAATAAGTGAAAGTACTATTTTTTGGATCCTTTAATAAAAAGATTTGGTTTTCAAATGAAAAGGTAGAAATATAAATAAGGATTATTTTATAGAGCCAAATTAAACCTTGGCCAACATTTTGAAATAAAATGTTTGCTTTGATTAAAAGAGTAAAGGTTTATTTAAATAAAATAAGGAGAGTTTATTAATAAACCAATTTTATTAAAGTAAAGGTTTTTCCCATTTTAATTAAAAACATCAAAACTTGTTAAAATTATTTTAAACAAGTTTTCCAAGTATTCTATATTTTCAAATAAAACCTACTGATTTGGTTTTGATAATATTTAGATTTCAAATGGATATTTAAATAAATCAAATCCTATTTGTTTTAATAACTAAGGACTATTTTATTTAATTAATAAATGGATCCTAAAAAGAATAAAAATATTATTTTATTTTGGACTTTGGTTTTGTGATGTTAAACAGAACTAAAAATCAATACAAAGTTTGGTGGAAGTTTGATTTGATTTGGGTGTTTGATTTGTTGTTTGAATTTCAAAACAGAAAATCAATTAGAAAAAGAAAAAGACATTCAGAACAAAAAAAAGGGATCAGACCAAGCCCAACCCATCTAGCCCAACAGCCCAGTCGCAGCCCACTGCCCCTCTCCCGCAGGAAAACGTTTCAGACCAAACACCCTACCCGCTCAGCGACAGACATGTGGACCCCGTGCCTCTTCTCCCTCACTAGCTGACAGACGGACCCCACTGCCACGCAGTCGTCTTCAACCCCGCGCCGGCCGTTTCCTCCTCCCTCAACGTCGCTCTGCCGCGATTGGATTCGATTAAATTCGCATTGATGTGAGGCTTAATTCTCCCAGAGACCACTCTCCCTTAAACGCCTCCCTCTCCTCGCCATTTCCCCTCACTCACCTCTCCCTCTCTGCCCCTAGGCTGCCCCGATTTCTTCCTGCTCCGCCACTGCTCCGACGAGCGTCCCAGAGAAATTCCGGCCACGTCCCGCCACCTCTCACCTCCCACTACACACGGGTTTGTTCTCCACCCTCAGGCGCATCTTCCAGTGCATCAAACTCACCCGCGAGTGCCCTGCAGGCTCGGCAACGACGACGACCACTGTCGCCACCGTCTGCTTCCTCTTCGGCGAAGCTTCTGGTAAGCACCTGACCGCCGCTCTCCTTCTCCTTCATGCACACATCATCGCCATGACCTTGCGCGTCTAACCGTGCTTCCCGTTTGTTTCCTCGTGACCCGTAGCCTCGCCTCCAACATCGACTGAGCACACCCGACGCGGACAAGAACTCCGGTGAGCAATAGCTGTGAACTCCGTGCGCCCCTTGCCTCCTCGAGAGCACCTTGAGCTTCCCCACGATGTTGCGAACACGGTGAGCATATCCCCTTTCCCCCTCGCCTCCTGTAGCGTCGCCACCGTCTTCGTCCGACAGCTCCGCCGCTAGTAGCCACCGCAGCGCCGCCCAACTTTGGCTAGTATGCTTAGCACCGTCAGATCTTAATCGTATGGCCACGATAGAAACTTAACTGAAGCGGTATGTTTGTCTCTGTGCCGCACGATCCAACTTAAATCCAACGGCTTACAACGCGTGATCCAGACGAAACGGTATCAGCGAGTAAGAACACGCCACGTGTCTCTGTTGATTTGAATTAGAACAGAATTGATCTATTAGATATGTGATTTTGTAAATTGCATAACTTTTAATCTACACGTCCAAATTTTGCAAAATTTATATCAATGGATTCAGAAAAGCAAGCCCTAGCCAACCATACCATTTGTTTAGTAAAAAGCTTCTGTTAAATTGTTTGTTTTTGCAGAAACTTATGAATGCTTGTTTAGGTTATAAAAATTGTTCAAAAATGATTTTGGGGATAAAATCTTTGGCAAATGGTGTGTTTTGAACCTAATGACCATAGGAAACACTTTGTGGATTCAAAAATGTATTTGGTGAAACAAAAGAATGAATCTTGGATTTAAACCAATTCTAGTCAAATGAAAATATGGTTTATTTATTAAAAATCGTTTTGTAAGAAAAACCTTTGAGAAATGTTTTGGAAATAAACTCTCTGACCCTAAACACAAGGTTTTATGGTTTGAAAACATATTTTGTGAATCATATAGATTAATGCCTTACTAAAACATTTCTACACCACATAAAATGATACCTTGTTTTCAAAATGGTTATTAGAGTGAAACCTTTTGCAAATGACTTTGCCACTTTATAAAATGACCATTAGGTGTTTTCAAATGTTTATGACCCATTAGAAACCAATTTTACAAATAAAACAACCCTTTTGCATGCTTGCATGTATTGTTTTGTTTATTATTTTATGTGATGGTTTGCTTGAATGGTAGATTGAAATATTGTTTGCTTGATTGAATTGTAGTGACTTGAAGTGAGTGAACATTGCAAAGATCAAGGAGTGAACTTATACCCTCTACCAAAAAGGCAAGTGATGCTTCATACTTTTGTCCCATTATTTTCACTATGCATTAGTGATATTTCTAAGTAAGACTTGCATGGAATTTTGCTAAGTATAAACCATGCTATGGGAAATCCTAGTAAATGAAACCTTAGTAGAAATTTCCTAAGTCAAGATACCTATTACTATCATGCTTAGCTTAGCTAATAGAAAACAAGGGTGGAATGTATATTCACACTATGGAAAATTTCTAAGTCTGAGGACTTGTGTTTGTTTTAATAAAACAACCAAGTCAATGAATCACCTAGGTGGAAAGGGACTTGATTGGTGGTTTTGGTTGAGTGGTTACACAAGGCCCATGGCTATGGTTTACCTTGTGTATCTCACTTGTGGTAAGCCACCCAGGAACAAAGAGATTTTAGAGGCCAAGTGTTAAGAAGCTTCAAGTGCAACCACTTGGCATTATGGGCTCTGCCTGGATCATATAGGTTGCAATAACTTAGCCAAATGGACAGTTGGTGGTAGGGGTTTGATAGGTTGGAGCGCGTCCATTTTTGTCTAAGGGAAGGCTTCTGAAAGATCTTGTCTTGGGAAACCAAGTCTTGTGGGGAAAGTGCACCACCTCTGCAGAGTGTAAAATCTAAGTACTTAGCCATGTCCCTGGTAAAGGACAATTTGAGCATCAAGACATGGAAGCTATCAAGAATCTCCTCATCCCAATTTCTAAGTAAAAACTTGTGGGTGAACAAGGGTGAAGGACCTCAATTTCTATTGGTGGTTCCTTGGGAAAAGTTTTTGACAAAGAAAAACTTAGTGATTTCAACTAATAGGCAAAACCTATTTTGAGCAAAGAAAGCCAAGCTACACTTAGACAAATTGCATATAGTATCTAGTCCACTTAAAAATTTACTATGGTATCACTTGCCAATACAATTCAAATGTATTGACCCTTGTGGCTGTAACTTGTTATGTTGCTGGTTTGATTGATTTAGTGAAGTGTGTTGATTTGGATTACAAAGTCTACAACCAACATGTCTGCCTGTGGCACTTTGAAGATGAAGGACCCCATGCTTATAGATATTCTGCTGCAATATAATGTAATAGCCAAATGAGCTATGAAAGATGTAATAAATTATTTTATTCCTGGTTATAAAGTTGTATTATGACCTTTGTTTCTTGATATTACATCTTAACTGTGTATGCTAGCTATTGATCTAGGGACTAGCATTGTAAACGCAGGGGACTCTACCTTATTAAAGGTTGGGGACTCTTACACCAGAATAACCATCAAGAAAACAAAAGTGGGTCTTTTTAGACAACCTTTTTAGTATTTGATCAATAAAGGGCAAAGGATAATGATCTTTCTTTGTAACTTTATTAACCTTTCTAAAATCAATGCACATCCTACACCCAACCACTACTCTTTGGGTTATAAGCTCATTATTTTCATTAGGCACAACAGTGATTCCCCCTTTCTTTGGGACACAATGAACAGGGCTAACCCATTGACTATCAACAATAGAGTAAATAATACCAGCATCAAGGAGTTTTAATACCTCATTTCTTACCACATCCTTCATCTTAGGATTTAGACGACGTTCGTGATCAACAACTGGTTTTGCATCAGGTTTTATATTAATAGCATGCTGACATATAGTAGGAGAAATCCCTTTTAGGTCATCAAGAGTATACCCCATAGCTCCTCGGTGTTTCTTCAATATTTCCAATAGCCTTTACTCTTGCTTTCTTGAAAGTTTAGAACTAATAATAACAGGATATATTTTCTTATCATCTAGATAAGCATATTTAAGATCATCAGGTAGAGGTTTTAATTCAAAAACAGGGTCCCCTTTAGGTGGTAGTGTGGTACCCAAATCTTCCACATGTAGATTATGCTTAAGTAACTGAGGTTGACGAAGGAAAACCTCGTCAATCTCATTTCTTTCTTTCATGAAGACCTCGCTTTCATGATCTTCCATAAACTACTGCAAGGCATTATTAGGAGCAAGAGAAATAGCAGAAAGTTGTTCAACCCTGAAATCCTCATTAGACAGTTCGTTTTCGTAAGGGGTTTTAGAAAATTTGGAAAAATTAAACTCATAAGACTCTCCATCAAACTTAGTCAAAACTTTTTCCTTCCTACAATCTATAATAGCCCCACAAGTATTCAAGAAGAGTCTACCAAAGATAATAGGATAGGTTTTACTAGCTTCAGAACCAAGCACTAGAAAATCAGCAGGATATTTAATCTTACCACAAAGAACTTCCACATCTCTTACAATGCCAATTGGACAGACTGTCTCTCTAGTAGCAAGGTGAATAACCACATCAATGTCCTCGAGCTCACAAGGACCAATTTCATGCATAATTTCTTTGTAAAGCTCATAAGGGATAGCACTAGAACTAGTGTAGCATCCCTAAAATTCATATTTCAAAGCTCATTCATATCATCCTTGCATCCATCATCATTTAGGGTTTTCTCAAAACATTTCAGAAAACAGAAACTTATGGTGTCATGATTTTATGTGGACAGACCTATTTTAAATGGCCAACACCACTTGTAAGTTTGATTGTTGTAAACCAGGAAGGTTGCCTTCTATGAGCATAGAATTTAAGTGTAGAATTAAACCAAAATTTTCAAATGGAAATGGGTTTCAAAAACCATCTTTTAAAATTTTTAAAACCAAGTGCCTAGCCTCTGATATTTTGATCCCCAAGCTTGACCAATCCTTTACAAAGCTACCGCATGGATTTATGACCATTTTTGAGACTATTGCTCACTACAAGAATCCCAGAAAAATTTGAATTCAAATTGAACTTGATTTCATTTGAAAATCTACCCAGAAAATCAAAATAGAAAAGGAAAAAGAATTAAACAAAGGAAAAGGGCCACGCACCAGGTTTTAGGCCCAGCATCGAATCGAGCCCAACTAGCCCACCAGGGGGTTTCCTTTTCTTTTCCCACGCGCGAGCGCACGCAACCTGTCGCTGACAGACGGACCCCACACTCACTTCGCGCACATCGCTGACGAGCGGGCCCTGCCCACGCTGTCATCGTCTTCCCCAAACCGCGCCCGCGACCACGTCGCAGCTGCAGTCACGGCTGGTAATGGCGCGGCATAAATGGGCATTAATCCGCGAGCGTTTCCTGTCGAGGCACCGGCTATAAGATCCCCACCTCCTAGCGACCATTTTCCCCCAGTCGATTCTACCTTCACGCCACCAGGCTGCCCACGACTCACCCAACACCGTCGCAGACAGAGCTTGCTCCGGCGAACGATTCCGGTCCGTACGCCCCTTCCTTTCTGATTCATTTGGGCCACTTCGCAATCTCCTTGCGCACATCCTGACCCCACCAGTTCATCCTGTATTGCCCCAGGTCGCCGTTCCCGCTCGACGCCGCAAGCATCTGACGACCACCTCGACTCCGGCGACCAAAATCCGTAAGTCCCGTGCGCCCCTTCACTTCTGACTCACACTAGATTGTTCGCCACGGTCTTGCGCATCTTCTAAACCCCCTGGCTTGTGTTAGGGCGACGCGGAACCTCGGCAACTACTCCGACAACAACCACCCGACGCCGTCCATAACTCCGACGAGCAATCCTCGCCGTGACAGCACGCCCCTCCGCAAACCAGTACCACGTCGAGCTTCAGCACGCCTTGGCGGATCTGGTAAGCACCTTCCTGCTTCCTGGAGTGATGTAGAACGCCGGCGCCGCCGTAGTCAGACGCGCCGCCGCCAGTTAACGCCGCTAGCGCCGCCAGATTGTGGCTTGATGGTTTGGTCCGTTGGATCTGCATCGTAGGGCTAGGATAAATCTTGATCGAAGAGGTACGCGTGCGTCTGAGCCGCCAGATCTAAGTTAGATCCTACGGCCTGCGACTGCCGATCCGCGCGAAGCGGTACGCGCCAGTGAGGCTGCGACACGTGGCCAGGGATAATTCAAAAACAGAAATTTGAATCAGATTTAGATCCAAACTTTAAACTGCTATAACTTTTGACTGCCATGTTAGAATTTTGCAAACTTTATACCATTGGATTCAGTGAAACAAGACCTTTATGAATATCCAATTTGTTTAACAAATAGTAACAGTTAAAATTACTTTATTTGTAGAAACATGTTTAAGACTATTTTAAGTATAGATCTATTTTGGTAAATTGTATTGGTGCCAAATAAGTTTAGTCGGCAAACTTGTGACTTGTTAAGTTTCTGTAAACATGTGCATGCTTAGTAGAATTTTCAAAATCACCACTTGGTAAATTCTTGCATGCATGCATTCATATTATTTTTGATTGAATATAATTGTGTGTAATTGTATGTTATACTTTTTGTGTAGATCTTGCTAGTGATTGTGATTGTGAAGAGTGCTACTCTCCCCACTACCAAGGCAAGTGATATTTTCATGAATATTTCTATCCTATGTTTTGTACTAGCATTAGATATTTTGCTAAGTCTTGCATGCTATTTTTGCCTAATGTTAAGTTGGGAAATCCTAAGTAGTGTAGAATTGTAGAATTGCTAGGTAATTTTCCTAAGTTAAGTTATCTTACCATGCTTAGCCTAGCTATTTAGCAAACAAGGGTTGGTGAAAAATCTATACTTACTATGATGAAAATATTTCTAAGTCATGAGACTTATGCTTTCCTAATAAAACAACTAAGTCAAATGAACCTCCTGGGTGGAATGGAAGGATTGGGTTATGTTGAGTGGTTACATAAGGCCATGGACTTGGGTTGTGTATCTCACTTGTGGTATGACACCTAGGCACAAAGGGATTTGGAGGCCAAGTGTTGAGAAAGCTTACAGTGCAACCACTTGGCAATATGGGCTCTGCCTTGATCATATAGGTTGCTAGAACTTAGTCATTTGGACAGTTGGTGGTAGTTGGGATGATAGGTTGGAACGCGTCCATTTGACTAAGGAAAGGCTTCTGAAAGGTCCTGTCTTGGGAAACCAAGTCTGGTGGGGAAAGTGCACAACCTCTGCAGATGGAAAAACCTAAGTACTTAGCCTAGTCCAAGGAAATGGACAACTTGAGCATCAAGACATGGAAGCTATAAGAATCTCATCACTCCAACTTCTAAGTAAAATCTGTGGGAGAATAAGGGTGAAGGACCCCAATGTCTATTGGTGGTTTCTTGGGAAGTTTTTGATAAAGAAAAACTTAGTGATTTCAACTAATAGGTAAAACCTATTTTCAAGCAAAGCAAGCCAAGCTACACTTAGCCAAAATGCATGTAGTAATATAGTCCACTTAAAATATACTAAGGTATCACTTGCCAATACTATTCCAAAAGTATTGACCCTCTGTGGCTGTAACTTGTGATGTTGCAGGTTACTCCGATGATGAGTAGGAGTCATGAGTCTAGACTCAACATGCTTGCCTGTGGCACATGAAGATGAAGACTTATGTTATTTACTTATTCCTTAAACTCTTGTACTAGGCCTATGGCCCTGAGTTGTAAAAGACTATGTTTTATCTCTGGAATAAATGTAATAAACGACCTTTGTATCTGTGTACTTCATCTTAAACTGTGGATGCTAGCATTGATCCAGGGACTAGCATTGCAATCACAGGGATCCTTTCCTTTATAAAGGAGGGGTCTAACAGATGGTATCAGAGCACTGTGTTGCCTGTAGGATTATGACCCTAGGATTTGAAAACCACTAAGGAAAAGTTTTCAACTACTTCTACACTTGTCTATTCTTCTCGTAAACTTTTCTAATCTTCTCATTCTCATCTCTATTTGTAGATGAACTCCATCAAGGAAGCCGTGAAGAAAGGACCACTCATGACCATGACCTTGGAGTGTGAAACTGAGTTTCCCAAGATTCTCAAGGACCTCATGGTGGCAATGGAAGCACATGGAGCAGCTATATACAAAGGCTTTCCAGTGATGGATGAAGGAGTGGAGTATTGGTGGGTGCAACTTCACTTGTACAAAAACAAGGAAGACAACCACAAAGAAAGGGGATTCTGCATGTACACCAACACTGTGATGCACACCACATTCTTTGAGTCAGCCAGAGATGCAGCTTGGAAGACTATCAAAGAACTAAGTGCTAGAGTCAAGTGCAGGATGCTCAACCTCCAAAAAGACTTAGAGAAAGAGAAGGAACTTACTCAAGAGTTGGAAGCCACCAACCAAGAGTTAAGGGGAGATATAATAGACTTAGTGATGGAATCATGTGAACAAGATAGGTGGGTTGCCTCTAGGAACATTGTGATAGCCACCCGATCCAGTGAGATAGGATTGTGAGCACACTTCGTTAGTTGGACCACCATCTATCACCTTATTTTCCAAAAATGATACCTTAAATAAGTATGGACCTTGATTGATGTAATGGACTTATGAATGTATGACTTGTGTGATGTTTGTGTTCCATGGATATGTATGAATGTTTGACTTGTTTTATCTTAAATTGTGTTGTTCTAACTTTTTCAATCTTATAAATAGATGCCTATTACCATCAGCACCGTTGAGGAGCTCCAGGTTACCCGTTTTGGTCCCCGTATCATTGAGCTTACCACCTTGCTCGATCTTCCTCTTCCCACCATCACGGTGTACCCACTCACCAAGTTCGAGAGGAAGGACCTCTGGGGCTTCAAGGTGAACCAGCCTGGACGCCAGACAGAGCCCACTACGGAGGCCATCGTCTTCAAGCTGATGCACGACGACAGGGAGAGGGGCATGGAGGTAGTCATGCAGGACCTGATAGGACGTCTGTTAGGCCGTCACTCCCAACAGGTTAGGGGCACTCACTTCCACGTCTTCGGAAGGCGTGATGTTGATGGAGAGTCCATCGACTTTGAGGACGACTCGAGGGACGCGGCAGAGCCGATACGTCTCTACCTCCAGGACTTAGAGACTCTTCTCAGGCACGTAGACACGGACAGGACGAACATCATGCTCGGAAATGACGACCTTCAGGTGCAGCTTCGCGAGAAGGACAAGCTTTTTGCGCAGCAGGATGAGATGATCAAGGAAATGGAGACAAAGTTCGAAGCCCAGGACCGCAAGTTCAAGAGTCAGGAGAAACGCGTCCAGGATAGGAACAAGAAGATCTGGGACATGACCGAGGAACTGAAGTCCAAGGATTTCGAGCTAGAGCAGCAGCAGATGGTTATTGAGAGGCTTCGCTCCCAGAAGAGGGCTCTCAAGGCCAAGGTCGATTCCTTGACCACTACGATTGAGGAGAACAAGACCGAAATGGAGAACGCAGGTCTTACCTTCGTCGAGGAGGAGATTGATGCTGATGAGTAGACTTGACTACTCGTTTACCTTTCATATTCGTACTTGTTATTTGTGAACTTGTTATTGGACCATCCGACATGTGGATGGCTTGCCACTTGTGTGTTTTATTTCATGAACTTATTATCTGTTTGTTGATTCTTTTTATTCTTGAGTTGCATACTATGTGTTTTCTTGTGATGTATTGTGCATAAAACATCTATGGGTATCTCATTCTTATCTATTTGAACAAACCACAGATGCCTCCCCGTCGCGCAAACCCCAACCCCAACAACATCACCCCGGAAATGCAACAAATGATGAATGCGCAAACACAGCTTATGCAAATGATGACGACATTCATTCAAAACCAGAATAACAACAACAACCCCAATAACAACAAAAACAAAAACCCCAATAACAACAACAACAACCCCAATAACAACAACAACAACAACAACAACCCTCCGGGTTTTGATATGCTCACCAGATTTCTGCGTCTGAGGCCAGCTAAGTTTTCGGGAACAACTGATCCCATGGTAGCCAATGACTGGCTACATTTCGTGAACAAGGACTTAGTGACCGTGGACTGCACGGATGCTGAAAAGGTCAGGTTCGCAGCACATCTGTTGGAAGGACCAGCCGCCACATGGTGGGACAACTTCCAAATCACCACTCCTATTGATGAGGTGACTTGGGCTATCTTTGAAGATGGCTTTCGCATTGCTCATATCTCATCAGGAATGATGAGCCTGAAAAATAAGGAGTTTCACAACTTGAAGCAGCGCCACCGCAGCATGGCTGAATACATAGAAGAATTCAACAATCTGGCGCGCTATGAACCGGATGAGGTTGACACGGATGCCAAAAGAAAGGAAAAGTTTCTGGAAGTCTTGAATGATGAGCTGAATCTGCAGCTGTCTGTGGCATATGTTCCAACTTATCAGTCTTTGTGTGACAAGGTTGCTATTTTGGAGAGTAAAATGAAGCAAGTCGAGAGTAGAAAGAGGAAACACTCCGACAAGCACAGCTCGGGATCGTCTCACAAACGATCTCACTATGATGACAGTGGCAGCTCAGGATCCCATAAGCATGGGAAATTCAGCAAGCACCACAACCACAACCGTCATGACAACAAGCATCACCGCAGTCATGACAATGATAAGTACAAGAACCACAAGAGTGGGTATAAGAGCCACCACAGTGGGAATTGTGGTGGAAGTGGAAGTCAGCCTGCAAAAAAAGGACATCAGTCAGGTTGAGTGCTTCAAATGCAAGAAGCTGGGGCATTATGCTAATGAGTGCCCTGAGAAGAAAGTTGAAGGACCTAACAAGCCAAATCCTTTTCAGAAAGGACAGGTTAACCACATCAATGTGGAGGAGGTCTATGAGGAGCCTGATGCCGTTGCTGGTAAGTTCAGACTCAATTCAATTTCAGCATTTGTACTCTTTGATACCGGTGCATCTCATTCATTCATATCAAAAGCATTTGTTGAAAGAAATGAATTACCGGTAGAAACCATTGGGTGTCCTATAAGAGTAAGTTCTCCGGGTGGAGAAATGATAGTAAACTCAGGATGTCATGACTTAGTCATAGAGTTTGGAAAACATAAGTTTCCAGTGAACCTAATAATCCTGAATTCCCAAGGATTGGATGTGATTTTGGGAATGGATTGGATGGCTAAGTATGAGGGAGTACTAGATTGTGCCAATCGTACAGTTACACTCACAACCCCAGAAGGAAAAAGAATAAAATTCAGGTCAAACTTTGAATCCAAAGGAAGTAAGCTGAATTCTCTTAAGGGGGTTAGCATGGATAGTGTACCAATTGTGTGTGAGTATCCGGATGTATTTCCGGAAGAATTACCAGGAATGCCACCGGATAGAGATGTGGAGTTTCTGATATATCTGATACCAGGTTCTGGACCAATAGCAAAAAGACCGTACAAAATGTCAGTTGATGATCTGAAAGAACTCAAGAAGCAACTAGGGGAACAGTTGCAGAAAGGGTTTATTAAACCAAGTTCTTCATCTTGGGGAGCCCCAGTATTGTTCGTGGAGAAGAAGGATAGGACACAAAGATTATGCATTGACTATCGTTCTCTCAACGAGGTAACCATCAAGAACAAATATCCTTTGCCAAGAATCAATGACTTGTTTGATCAGCTAGAAGGAGCATGTGTGTTCTCGAAGATTGATCTTCGGTCAGGTTATTTTCAACTCAAGATAAGAGAGCAAGACATACCCAAGACAGCATTCACCACGAGGTATGGATTGTATGAGTACACAGTGATGCCTTTTGGTTTAACCAACGCTCCAGCATACTTCATGAATATGATGAACAAGGTGTTCATGGAATTTCTCGACAAGTTTGTTGTCGTTTTCATCGATGACATCTTAGTCTACTCCAAGAGTAAGGAAGAGCATGAAAGACACTTACGCTTGATACTAGAAAAGTTAAGAGAGCATAAAATTTATGCCAAATTCAGCAAGTGTGAGTTCTGGTTAGAGGAAGTTGGTTTTCTTGGTCATGTTATGACAAAGGATGGTGTAGCAGTTGATCCTGCTAAGGTTTCAGCTGTGACAGAATGGGAATCTCCTAAGAAGGTAAAAGAAGTTCGCAGTTTCCTTGGTTTAGCAGGTTATTATAGAAGATTCATTGAGCATTTCTCAAAGGTTGCTAAGCCAATGACTGAATTGCTAAAGAAGGACAAGAAATTTGCTTGGTCTGAAGGTTGTGAAGTCAGCTTCCAAGAATTGAATAAGAGACTTGTAACAGCACCAGTTCAATGTCTACCAGATTTGGAAAAAGATTTCCAAGTATATTGTGATGCGTCTCATCAAGGTTTGGGAGCCGTACTTATGCAAGACGGTAAAGTTGTGGCCTATGCCTCGAGACAACTCAAAACTCATGAAGTAAACTATCCTACTCATGATTTGGAGTTAGCCTCTGTCGTCCATGCACTCAAAACATGGAGACATTACCTTTTGGGAAAGCGTTGTGAAGTATTCACCGATCATAAGAGTTTGAATTATATCTTCACCCAGAAGGAAATCAATATGAGACAAAGGAGATGGCTAGAGCTTATCAAGGATTACGACTTAAGTTTGCAATACCACCCCGGTAAAGCAAATGTAGTAGCAGATGCTCTAAGTCGTAAGACGTTTGTAAATGGCCTTACCAAAGGGGAATTGCCAGATGAATTGTGTAAGCAATTCAAAGAACTCAGATTGGAGATTGTGCCTGAAGGACATCTCATGTCCTTAGAAGTTCAACCCACTTTGTTGGACAAGATCCGAGAAGCTCAGAAGACTGATAAGGAAATTGAAAAGATTAAGGAAAATATTAGTCTAGGGAAAGCTAAGAGTTTCCATATAGACGAACAAGGTACTTTATGGCACGGGAAACGTATATGTGTTCCACAAGACCCGGAGTTGCGGAAACTGATCTTACAAGAAGGTCACAACTCTCCGTATTCCATTCACCCGGGAAACACCAAGATGTACATGGATATGAAAGAAAGATTTTGGTGGAATAATCTAAAAAGGGACATCGCCGAGCATATTGCTTTGTGTGATGTGTGTAGCAGAGTAAAAGCGGAGCATCAGAAACCAGCGGGTTTGCTTCAACCACTGCCTATTCCTGAATGGAAGTGGGAAAATATCGGTATGGATTTCATTACCGGATTACCAAGGACAAGGTCAGGGTATGATTCCATATGGGTAGTAGTGGATCGCCTAACTAAAGTGGCTCATTTTATACCCGTGAAGACAACTTATACAAGTGCCAAGTTAGCCAAGATCTACATGAGCAGAATTGTATGCCTTCACGGTGTGCCTAAGAGTATAGTGTCTGATAGAGGAACTCAGTTTACTTCTCATTTTTGGAGACAGCTTCATGAATCTTTGGGAACAAGGTTGGAATTCAGCACTGCTTTTCATCCTCAAACTGATGGACAAACAGAAAGGACTAACCAAATTCTTGAAGACATGTTGAGGGCATGTGCCCTAGACTATGGAGCAAGTTGGGATGAAAGTTTGCCTTACGCAGAATTCTCTTACAATAACAGTTATCAATCTAGTATTGGGATGGCACCATTTGAGTTTCTCTAAGGAAGAAAGTGTACCACCCCATTGCTATGGAATGGTGTAGGAGAAAAAAGTTTATTTGGACCTGATATTATCAAAGACGCCGAAGAGAAGGTCAAATTGGTTAAGGACAGGTTGAAGATAGCACAGTCCCGACAGAAAAGTTATGCGGATTCTAAGCGTAGAGAAGTCACCTACGAAGTTGGGGATAGAGCTTATCTTAGAGTATCACCACTTCGTGGAGTGAAAAGATTTGGAGTCAAAGGAAAGTTGGCACCAAGATATGTTGGGCCATTCAAGATTCTAAGTCGCAAGGGAGAAGTTGCATATGAAGTTGAATTGCCAGAGTCTCTGTCAGTTGTCCATAATGTGTTTCATGTGAGTCAGCTTAAGAAATGTCACCCAGAAATGGAAGAATCTTCTCTGAAGGATACCATACCATTGGAAGAAGTTCAACTAGAAAGTGACCTCACCTATGAGGAAAAGCCTGTCAAGATTCTTGAGACCGCAGAAAGAGTCACAAGGACAAAAACTATCAAGTTTTGCAAGGTGCAATGGAACCATCACTCCGAAGAAGAAGCAACATGGGAAAGAGAAGATGATCTTCGGAAAGACCACCCTCACCTATTTGCTAGCCAATCCGAATCTCGAGGGCGAGATTCATCTTAAGGGGGTTAGATTTGTAGCATCCCTAAAATTCATATTTCAAAGCTCATTCATATCATCCTTGCATCCATCATCATTTAGGGTTTTCTCAAAACATTTCAGAAAACAGAAACTTATGGTGTCATGATTTTATGTGGACAGACCTATTTTAAATGGCCAACACCACTTGTAAGTTTGATTGTTGTAAACCAGGAAGGTTGCCTTCTATGAGCATAGAATTTAAGTGTAGAATTAAACCAAAATTTTCAAATGGAAATGGGTTTCAAAAACCAACGTTTAAAATTTTTAAAACCAAGTGCCTAGCCTCTGATATTTTGATCCCCAAGCTTGACCAATCCTTTACAAAGCTACCCCATGGATTTATGACCATTTTTGAGACTATTGATCACTACAAGAATCCCAGAAAAATTTGAATTCAAATTGAACTTGATTTCATTTGAAAATCTACCCAGAAAATCAAAATAGAAAAGGAAAAATAATTAAACAAAGGAAAAGGGCCACGCGCCAGGTTTTAGGCCCAGCATCGAATCGATCCCAACTAGCCCACCCGGGGGTTTCCTTTTCTTTTCTCACGCGCGAGCGCACGCAACCTGTCGCTGACAGACGGACCCCACACTCACTTCGCGCACATCGCTGACGAGCGGGCCCTGCCCACGCTGTCATCGTCTTCCCCAAACCGCGCCCGCGACAACGTCGCAGCTGCAGTCACGGCCGGTAATGGCGCGGCATAAATGGGCATTAATCCGCGAGCGTTTCCTGTCGAGGCACCGGCTATAAGATCCCCACCTCCTAGCGACCATTTTCCCCCAGTCGATTCTACCTTCATGCCACCAGGCTGCCCATGACTCACCCAACACCGCCGCAGACAGAGCTTGCTCCGGCGAACGATTCCGGTGAAACCCGTACGCCCCTTCCTTTCTGATTCATTCGGGCCACTTCGCAATCTCCTTGCGCACATCCTGACCCCACCAGTTCATCCTGTATTGCCCCAGGTCGCCGTTCCCGCTCGACGCCGCAAGCATCTGACGACAACCTCGACTCCGGCGACCAAAATCCGTAAGTCCCGTGCGCCCCTTCACTTCTGACTCACACTAGATTGTTCGCCATGGTCTTGCGCATCTTCTAAACCCCCTGGCTTGTGTTAGGGCGACGCGGAACCTCGGCAACTACTCCGACAACAACCACCCGACGCCGTCCGTAACTCCGACGAGCAATCCTCGCCGTGACAGCACGCCCCTCCGCAAACCAGTACCACGTCGAGCTTCAGCACGCCTTGGCGGATCTGGTAAGCACCTTCCTGCTTCCTGGAGCAATGTAGAACGCCGGCGCCGCCGTAGTCAGACGCGCCGCCGCCAGTTAACGCCGCTAGCGCCGCCAGATTGTGGCTTGATGGTTTGGTCCGTTGGATCTGCATCGTAGGGCTAGGATAGATCTTGATCGAAGAGGTACGGGCGCGTCTGAGCCGCCAGATCTAAGTTAGATCCTACGGCCTGCGACTGCCGATCCGCGCGAAGCGGTACGCGCTAGTGAGGCTGCGACACGTGGCTAGGGATAATTCAAAAACAGAAATTTGAATCAGATTTAGATCCAAACTTTAAACTGCTATAACTTTTGAATGCCACGTTAGAATTTTGCAAACTTTATACCGTTGGATTCAGTGAAACATGACCTTTCTGAATATCCAATTTGTTTAACAAATAGTAACAGTTAAAATGACTTTATTTGTAGAAACATGTTTAAGACTATTTTAAGTATAGATCTATTTTGGTAAATTGTATTGGTGCCAAATAAGTTTAGTCGGCAAACTTGTGACTTGTTAAGTTTCTGTAAACATGTGCATGCTTAGTAGAATTTTCAAAATCACCACTTGGTAAATTCTTGCATGCATGCATTCATATTATTTTTGATTGAATATAATTGTGTGTAATTGTATGTTATACTTTTTGTGTAGATCTTGCTAGTGATTGTGATTGTGAAGAGTGCTACTCTCCCCACTACCAAGGCAAGTGATATTTTCATGAATATTTCTATCCTATGTTTTGTACTAGCATTAGATATTTTGCTAAGTCTTGCATGATATTTTTGCCTAATGCTAAGTTGGGAAATCCTAAGTAGTGTAGAATTGTAGAATTGCTAGGTAATTTTCCTAAGTTAAGTTATCTTACCATGCTTAGCCTAGCTATTTAGCAAACAAGGGTTGGTGAAAAATCTATACTTACTATGATGAAAATATTTCTGAGTCATGAGACTTATGCTTTCCTAATAAAACAACTAAGTCAAATGAACCTCCTGGGTGGAATGGAAGGATTGGGTTATGTTGAGTGGTTACACAAGGCCATGGACTTGGGTTGTGTATCTCACTTGTGGTATGCCACCCATGCACAAAGGGATTTGGAGGCCAAGTGTTGAGAAAGCTTACAGTGCAACCACTTGGCAATATGGGCTCTGCCTTGATCATATAGGTTGCTAGAACTTAGTCATTTGGACAGTTGGTGGTAGTTGGGATGATAGGTTGGAACGCGTCCATTTGACTAAGGAAAGGCTTCTGAAAGGTCCTGTCTTGGGAAACCAAGTCTGGTGGGGAAAGTGCACAACCTCTGCAGATGGAAAAACCTAAGTACTTAGCCTAGTCCAAGGAAATGGACAACTTGAGCATCAAGACATGGAAGCTATAAGAATCTCATCACTCCAACTTCTAAGTAAAATCTGTGGGAGAACAAGGGTGAAGGACCCCAATGTCTATTGGTGGTTTCTTGGGAAGTTTTTGATAAAGAAAAACTTAGTGATTTCAACTAATAGGTAAAACCTATTTTCAAGCAAAGCAAGCCAAGCTACACTTAGCCAAAATGCATGTAGTAATATAGTCCACTTAAAATATACTAAGGTATCACTTGCCAATACTATTCCAAAAGTATTGACCCTCTGTGGCTGTAACTTGTGATGTTGCAGGTTACTCCGATGATGAGTAGGAGTCATGAGTCTACACTCAACATGCTTGCCTGTGGCACATGAAGATGAAGACTTATGTTATTTACTTATTCCTTAAACTCTTGTACTAGGACTATGTCCCTGAGTTGTAAAAGACTATGTTTTATCTCTGGAATAAATGTAATAAACGACCTTTGTCTGTGTACTTCATCTTAAACTGTGGATGCTAGCATTGATCCAGGGACTAGCATTGCAATCACAGGGATCCTTTCCTTTATAAAGGAGGGGTCTAACAACTAGCACCAATATCACATAAACCATAATAGTAATGATCACCAATTCTTACAGATAGTACAGGGACACTAGCTTTTCTAGCTTTTCTAGGATGAGAGACAATATTAGAAGTGTCTTCAAAGAAGAAAATGTGCTCATCCTCCATATTTTTAGTGACAAGATCTTTCACAATAGCTACCACAGGTTCAATGTTTATTTGCTCATCGGGTTCCAAAGTTTTATTTTCACTTTTGCTAACCACATTAGCTATGATAGAATGTTCCTTTACCTTAGCAGGAAAAGGGATTTTCTCAACATAACGATCAGGCAGAATAGGATCAACAGTACAAACTTCAATGCTAGCAGGAACATGGGTAACAATGTCTTTATTAGGAGCATGGTACTTGTCCCACTCCTTTTTGGGAATTTCAATATAAGAGGCAAAGGCCTTAAATATTTTTGCAAGAACTTGAGAATCAAGACCATACTCAGTACTAATATCACGGAAGTCATCAGTTCCCATAAATGATTTAATGCATTCATAACCATAGTTTATACCTGACTTTCTTCCTTTGTCATTCTCCCATGCTTTAGTGTTCTCTTGAATACGGTCTAGGAGATCCCATTTAGCTTCTTCCTTCATACGTGTGAATGATCCAGCACAAGAAGCATCTAGTAAATCTTTATCATGAAGAGAAAGCCTTAGATAAAAGTTACTGATAATAATATTGTTAGGGAGTTCATGAATAGGACAATTAAGCATTAGTAACTTCAATCTCCCCCAAGCTTGAGCTATACTCTCTCCATCACGAGGCCAAAATTTATATATCAGATTCCTATCCTTATGAATTTCACTGGGAGGATATAATTTAGAATAAAAGAGAGGTACTATTTCCTCCCATTCCATGGATTGTCCATTCTTTAGAAGCTTATACCATTCTTCAATTCTTCCTTTCAACGATATACAGAGTAACTTATTCTTCACCTTTCAGTTGTGATACCTGCACACTTAAACAACCCGCATAATTCATGGATAAAAAGCAAATTATCACCATGATGGATAGTTCCATCCCCTAAATAATAATTATCCATAACACGATCAACAATACTTGTAGGTATCTTAAAAGGATCTATCTCAACGGGCGGTGGTTCATCTACTACCCTAACAGTGGTAGTAGTTTTCCCAAATAGAAAACCAAGTGGGTTATCCATATTGGAAACAAAGTAACAAACAGGAATAAAAAACAACACTCACAGCAGAAGTTTCCTTTACCAGTTCCACTCTTCAATATCGCTTCACTCCCCGGCAACAGAACTAGAAAATAGTCTTGATGACCCACAAGTATAGGGGGTGTATCGTAGTACTTTCGATAAATAGGAGTGTCGATCCCAACAAGGAGCAGAAGGTGTTGACTAGTGGTATGGAGCATGAAATCTCGGTAAATACTTAGCAAATGGATTTTTAGGGGTTCTCTGATAAAGCAAGGAAATAAAGTGCAAGTAAATAAAACAATAAACAAATGCAACAAGTGGCCCAATCCTTTCTTAGCAAAGGACAAGGCGGTGGAAATACTAATGAGGACCAAATGTTCTCGAGGACACATGGGAATTCTGTCAAGTGCTTTCGCTTCATAGCTGAGTAGTCTTCTTTAGTTTTGTAAGTGTTATGTGGGTGAACCTGTGCTAATGTACCGACCTTAGTTAGACTAATACATACTTGTGATTAAACCCTTGCAAGCATCCGCAACTACAAGAAAGTAATTAAGATATAAACCTAACCACAACCTTAAACTCTGAGATCCTACACTCCCTTGTGCAATGGTTTCCTAACGGGGTTTCAGGTTTTGTCACTCCGGCAACCCCAAAATTAGTAGCCAAATACATAATGCATTCCCCTATGCCCATAAATGGTGAAGTATCATATAGTCGACGATCACATGACACCACTAGAAGAATAGCACGAAAACTTAAATACTAAACCATTGAATAATATCTCAACACAAATCCACTACTAACAACATGACTTCTCCCATGTCCTCAAGAACTAAACGAACTACTCACGGTACATCATATCGATCAAGATCAAAGATAATATGGTGATGAATAACAATCTGAACATAAACAATAATCCAATGGTTCCACTCACAAGCATCAACTACAATAGTAATCAACACTGGAAAAGTTTCCCCTAAGAACTATGCAAGATTCAACACAATTGTTACAGCGGGATGGAGTGGTGACGATGGTACTGGTGGAGATGATGGTGTGGATGATGATCCCGATGAAGTCTTGCTTGATGATGGTGTTGATGGCGACGATCTCCCCTCTCCGGGAAGGAATTTCCCTGGCAAAAATCTGTCTGCTGGAGAGCTCTTTCTCTCTCGGTGTTTTCCGCCCCGCAGAGGGGGCGGAATCTTTCTGTGGTCTCTCCCCGTGTATTAGGGTTTCGAGGAGAAGATATAGGAGAGAGGGAGGAGCTAGAGGTGGGCCAGGTGGGCCACACCCCCTGTAGGTGCGGCCTAGGGTGGCCCGCGCCTGGGGGGTGTGGGCCCCCTGTGGACCATCTCCGCCCCTTCTGGCATTCTCCATCTTCTGGGAAAATAGGATTTTCCGTATTTTTTCTTGTATTTTTCTGATCTTCGCGAAATTGAATCAGAACACCGCTTTTTCCATCAGAATCCTGACTCCGGCTGTTCATCCTCCAAGAATCATCCAACATGCAAAAACATATGAAAAGACATAAGCAACACCTCTTAATATGAAATATAACAATGAATAGAGGCAAATTATGTATAGAATGGTGATGCAAATTGGACGTATCAATGTGTTTATGACTAACTTGAAAGGGGAGCACAAGAAACATTTTGTGAACCCCTTAAATAAACTTTCTCACACACAAGAGCTTCTTGATGAAATATGTAAACTTGGGAGAGAGCACATGATTGAGGTAGAAGCTCTAAATAATGTTCTATAAGAAGAACAAGAGACAATGATGTCTCTTGAAATAACGCTTGAAGGACTTGATGAGGCAAATGACCTAATTATTAATAAACTCATCAAGGAACGTGACCATGCTATTTCTAAATACAAAAAGGTTAAAAAGGACAAGATTGAGTTTGGTGTTGTTCATGATAAACTTGCCGCGGAATTTAGGATGCTTGACAAGGCTCACAAGGCCTTGGAGAGTGAAATCTTGTTACTCACAAAGTCTCGTGAAAAGATTCAAACTCAATTGACCAATATTGCTTCACCTAGTACTTTCATTCCTTCTAGTAGTACAAATATACTTTAAGAAAATGCTAGGTTGAATGGGGAGGTAGGTAAGGTCACCTTTCCCAAAGGAAACAATTCCATTGATGACCTTTTGAGTAAGCAAAGGCCAAGTGGTGAAAAAGGGGGCATTGGCTTTGTATCCAAAGCCAAGAAGAAGAACAACAACAAGAAGAAGGCCAAGGCCACACAAGCAAAAGACAAGACCATTGTGGATTATAAGACCACAAGTGGAAAAACCATGTCACAAGATGACTTTGCGGGAAGTGCTAACCCTCACTATGTCTTCATGCATGATTAGTATGGTGATGTTTATGAAAAATATGTTGGCCCATTTGATGGTTATATTTCTTGGTCTATTTGGGTTCCTAAGACCCTTGTTGCTAACAAAAGAGGACCCATAGAAAAATGGTACCTAAAAACTAGTTTGATCTTTTGTAGACCTATGCTTCCAGAGGGTCAAAGTGGGTTCTTGATAGTGGATGCATAAGTCATAGGACTGGAAGAAAATATATTGTCAAGGATTTGAGACCAAATGATGATCAAATATCCGTGACATATGCCGACAAGTCAAAGTCTAAGGCAATGGGTTTCAGCAAGGTTGTGGTTGCCCACAATATTACACTCGTGGACGTCATGCTTGTTGAGACCTTGGTTATAATTTACTTTTAGTTTGTCCTCTTGGAAAGGTGGGCTTTGCCGTCTTTATTGATAATGATATTGTGGTCCTCATGTGGAGCAAGTCTCTAAAGGTCGCTTTTGTTGGGTATGTCGAAAATAACTTGTATGTGGTGGACTTTTCGGGGAAAACCACTACAAGTGCGATGTGCTTATTCAGAAAGTCCATTTTGGGTTGGTTATGACATCGCCGCCTAGCCCATGTCAACATGAGAACTTTGCAAAGTCTCCACAAGGATGGCCATACTGTTGGACTAAAGGAAAATGTGTGTTTTGCCAAAGATCGTGTATGCAGGGCTTTTGTTGAAGGAAAGATGCATGATTCTCCCCACAAGCCAACTAACTACATCAAGTCCAAGAGGATCTTGGAGCTCCTTCATGTGGATCTCTTTGGTCCTCCATCTCATGCGAGTCTTGGTGGGAATAAATATTGTTTGGTGATTATTGATGACTACTCAAGATACACGTGGGTATATTTCTTCAAGCTAAAAAGTGAGACCCTAGAAAACTTCATCGACTTCATCAACATGGCACAACATCAACACAATGTCCCTATGTTGACAATAAGGAGTGACAACGGCACCGAGTTCAAGAACTACACCTTGAATGGATTTCTTAGTGATGAGGGGATAAAACACCAATATTCCGCTGCATATACCCCTCAACAAAATGGTGTAGGTGAGAGGAAGAATAATACTCTTATTGATATGGCCAGGACCATGTTGACAGAGTTAAAATATCTATATAATTTTTGGGCCGAAGCAATCTCCACCGCATGCCATGCATCAAACCGGGTCCACCTCCACAAAAAATTGATCAAGACTCCATATGAAATTCTTACCAATAAAAAGACCAACATTTCATACTTCTGGGTGTTCGGTTGTAAGTGTTTTTATCGCATAAAGGATGTTTCTTTGTCTAAATTTGATTCCAAAGATTTAGAGGGTATTTTTGTTGGCTATGGTCTCGAATCCCACACTTATAGAATCTATGATAAGCTCTCCGGAACTATCATAGAATCTTGTAGTGTGGTTTCGAAGAATATGATGGTCCCCAAGGGGGTCGTGTTGATGTTTGTGATGTAGATGATGAAATGTCCTAGGATTCCATAGGAAGAATGGGTGCAGGTTTCATCCGCCCCGTTGAGGAACCCCTTGTGGTGGATCTAGAAGAACTATGCTCTACTCAAGTGGATCCCTCATCTTCACAACATCAACAAGCTCCTACTATTGAGGAGGACAATGACCCAATCCAAAGACAAGTTGTGGACCCTCAACAAGTTGATCAGGGAGAAACCTCTAGCCAGGAGGAGCTTGAGTCTCCATTTTCCAGATTGTCTAGCGCTGTGATGGCGCTGTGTCAATGTGGAGCGCTTTGTCGGGAAACCCCAGGAGCAAGGTATTATGAAGCATAGAAGCAAGTTTTCCCTCAATAAGAAACCGAGGTTATCAAACCAGTAGGAGGAAGGAAACGTCTCAAAGGTGTTGCAAGCAACGTGGAAACCTGCACAACAAAAACTCAAGACTTTTCCCCAACGAACACTGAGGTTGTCAATCTCACCGGTTGCTGTAACAAATGATTAACTTTATGCTGTGGAAGGTGATGATGGTTTGCAGCAAGTAAACGGCAACAGTGGAAGATGTATCAATTACAAAACCGTTAATCAATCTGACATAGTAATCTCAACATCCATCAGATCCCCGCAAACACAACATGCATTATTACAAATAGATGAGATCTTGATCATGAACGGAGCTCAGAAGATCTAGACATGAAAGCACAAAGGAGGAGATACAACCATCTAGCTACTACATGGACCCGTAGTACAAGGTGGAACTACTCATGCTTCATACCGGAGGCTCGCATGATGAAGAAGAACGCTTCTGGGATGATCTCCCCTCCGGCAGGGTGCCGGGAAGAGCTTCAGATCCCCCTGATCTAGGGACAATGGTGGCGGCGGCTATAGATGGTTTCGTGGAATATTGATCGGGTGCTTAGGGTTTAGGCATCGGGGGGACTTTATAGGCGAAGAGGCGAGGCAGGGGGCCACTAGGGCGGCTGCACCTCCAGGCGCGGCTAGGTCTCGCCCGCGCTGCCAGGGGGTGTGGCCCCTGGTGAGTCTCCTCCGTCTCAAATTCTGGCTTCGTGTTCCCCACATTAAAATATTGACTTTGGCTTTTGTCCTGTCCAATTCCGAGAATATTGATTTTCTGCCTTTCTGGAACCAAAAACAGAAGAAAACAAGCAACTGGCACTGTGGCAATTGTTAATAGGTTAGTACCAGAAAACATATAAAAACACCTCAAAGTGTATACTAAACAAGCATGGAACATCAAAAATTATAGATACATTTCCGACGTATCAAGCATCCCCAAGCTTAACTCCTTCTCGTCCTCGAGTAGGCAAGTGATAAAAAGAATAATTTTTGAGGTGACATGCACCATCAAAACCAAGATCAAACCATTTGCAAGCTTTGAAATATGGGATCAAAGAACTCTAAACATGAGCATGGAAGATGGAGTTCTAACAATAAGACAAAGTAACTATGCATGCAACATGAAAGGCTACAAACAAAGATCATGAATAACATGCATTGAAAAACGTTTGTTTGTTTCACATACAGAAAACATGGCATAGTGGCATTCAGCTTGTCCCTCCTGGAGTAGCAAATAGATGCATAGGACACCTTCAAAGTTCATAAGAGTGACTAGATACAAATAGCACAAGATCAAGTAATACAACAATATGCATCAATCAATAAGTTTTGGGACAATGCACATAGAACTAAGAATGGAAACTATGCTCTCTTAACTGGTGCCTAAAGTTAGAAGGTGGAGACTCAATATAATGGTGGAAGAAAGGCCCTTAAAAGGGAAGCAGGGATTTCAAGTTTCAAAAAGAGCTTCCAAAAATTATGGTACTTGTTAGCTTTCAGCCCTCATTGCCCCTATCATAAGCATCTTGAAGTGATTAAGGTTAAAGTGAACAAACTATGGAGTATATGCTTGATAAAGTATAAGTTGGCAATCTCATGTCCCTTGAATACGAGGGCCGCACCTCATGCTACTCAACTTTAGTCACCTGTAAGTTATTGTCATAGTAAGTACATGTGTATCATAGAGAACCGCCAATAGGGTACCCCTTGCACATGGTACAGGAGCTATCCCATAACCAAAATGACAAGGCAAGCAGACAATGAGCATCTCAACGATCTTTTTATTTGCTATTTGCATAGGTTTTTATTGAGGATGCTTCACAGATTGCTCATTATGGTGATGCTGCAAGTTTCCACCATGATTAGGCATGGCCTAGGCTAGCGGCCCAGACGTTTCTCTAACACAAAATACATAACTCCATGGACTTACAAGATTCCCTTTCATTTCACACCGACGACATCCATAGACAAAAGAGCATGATATCAACTATGTACAAAGTACAAGTGCAATGTTGAAAGCATTCCCCATGAAAACATGGTTCTGCTAATTACAATGTATAAGTGCAAGCATATACAACATAGATGACACAATGGTTCAAGTTTATTAGGGGCAATGATTATAAAGTGTGCCATCAAGTTCGTGAGAGTTTTAATCACTAAGTTTTCACATAACAAAATACTTTTTAATTGGAAAATAGCGGAAAACAAGAATATACTTGGAATGGTGTAACACACCATGCATAGGAATTTATAGTGGACACTTTGGAATAACTTGGTTTCTTGGGAGTTGGAAGAATGAGTAGAGCTTACTCATACAAGTGGAGGCTAGCAAAAGACTGGGAGCGACCAACTAAGAGAGCAATAATGGCCATAATCATGCAGAGCGACAAAATATTACTAATCAAAGCATAGAGTGGTACTACAAGTCAAGGACTAAATGGTCATAAAGGCTATGGTGACTTGTTCATAGTCATAACATGGTGTGAGCATGTGCCAAGTCAACCCAAACAAAGCATCAAAAGAGAATACTACAATACTATGCTTTTGCATGCTAAAACAATGCATAATTCTTTCAAGGCACGCTAAGCAAACCCAATTGTTTGGAACAAGTCATGCTACAGAAATAATCACTAAGTATAAGGTCAAAACAACACGTAGCATGACATGATACAGTCTAAGTCACAGTCAAAGCAAGCTCCTCTTGCACTTTCAAGCAAGAACTTTCTACTCCTTTCTAACACCAATCGACTTATTTGAAACAACACAACAAGAAAGGGGGTCCAAACTACTTTATTCAAGCAAACTAAACAAACTAAGCAAAGAAAACGAAAACTAAGACGATCCAATAAGAACACAACAGTGCATGAAACAATAAAAACGAAGTGTCTAGAAAGACCTGAGGTTTTTATTGATGAAGAAGGGGATGCCTTGGGCATCCCCAAGCTTTGACGCTTGTACCTCTTGGATATTTCTTGGGGTGACACCGGGGTGGCATCCCCAATCTTGAGCTTTTGTCCATTCTTCATCTCATTACATCATTCTCTCTCTACACCTAAATTTTTTCCTTCATACAAAACTTCACACAATCTTCATTAGCAACATTAGTGTATTCAAAAGATAATAGACCTTTGGGTTTAGATTTAGAACAGAAAAATTTTCACTAAAAACACAAGCTACTGAAGCAACTTCCTTTAAAAACCTCAATTCCCCAAAAGAGAGCTCAAAAAGAAATCGTAAGAAGCAAATGCAAATAATGGCAGAAATTTGTCAAAACAGACCAGCAGGTAGAAACCCATTTTTTCAAAGACCTTATTTTGCTCAAATAAAAAAGTGTTGAAATAACGAAAGTTATATTACATACTGGGAGATTTATTCGTAAATTTTCAGATCAATCCGACTTCCAGAGAGTCCTCACGAATTTTTATGGTGGAGGACAGAAATCTGTTTCGGGACAGCAACTCCCCAAATCTTACTTCCCTCTCATTAGAGGTTATTCTTGGCACAAAAAGCAACCAAAAATATAAAGAGAGGTCATTACTGAAGTAATAACTTCCAAGACTCAAGAAAACTCTTGGGTTATCTCCCAAAAAGTATTTTTCTTTAACGCCTTTAAGTTAGGCTTGATTGTTTGAGAAGATGCTCACATAAGAAGTATGAATTGAAGTAATAGAGAGCATCAAAAAGCAAATTAAAAACACATTTAAGTCTAACCCACTTCCTATGCATAGGAATCTTGTAAGAAAATAAATCAAAGAATCACATAGTAGAAAGAATGGGTAGATAAAACAAGAGAAACTTCAAAACATTCAGCACATAGAGAGGTCTTTCAGTGCCATGAAAACTTCTACAACCATATTTTCCTCTCTCATAATAGTTTTCTGTAGCCTCATGAATAAACTCAATAATATAACTATCACATAAAGCATGCTTTTCATGATATACAAACACATGATTTGTATCAATCTCAAAAATAGTGGGATTAAAACCTTCAAACCCACTTTTAACAATTTTATAAGAAGATGACTGATCATTCAATATAGGACCATCATATAGAGCTTTATCATAAACATTTTCTAAGCAGAACTCTTTAGTACCATGCATATCTAAATTAGGTGCAAATAAAGGATTATCATAGATAACAGGAGCATAACTATTATCACAAGTTTTATCCAGAGCAGATATTTCAAAAGAGTCCACAGGAACATAACATTCATCCTCCTTTGGTAAGAATGGGGGACAATCAAATAATTTAAGAGGTAAAGAGTTACTCTCATTAGAAGGTGTATATGGGTAGATCCATTCTTCCACCTCTTGACTATCACTCTCCTCCTCTTTTTCATCTAATGAACTTTCAGTTTCAGGAATTTCTTCTTCCATAGGCTCCTGCAAGGCATTAGTCTATTCCATTTGTGGAAAGTACCTACGAAAATATTCAAGAATATAGCCATTTTATTCCTTGTAATTATCAAAGCAAAATTTAAGTATCTCATAAACCTCATATTCATAAGGTGCATCATCAGTATTTTCAAGCAAACTGGCAAGTTCAAATGCACCCTTGAACACAATAAATTCTTCAATTTGTTCCACATCATAAAAATCATAATTTCCTTTAACATAAGAAGATATGGTAACATTATCATTATACTCACATTGAAAAGGCAGGTGCTTATACCTCCTATAGCAACAAGATTTATCAAAGCAATAAGTAACATTATAAGTAGAGCACACCTCTCTAGCAATAGTATTCAATTTATCAATTTGTTCCCATAAGTGTTTCCCTTTTTGTGACAAACGGTGTTCCTTATAATAATACTTTTCTTCTTCCGTGAACCCACCTTGCCAATAAGAACTAGTTTCAAAGAAACCATCCATTGATAGAAAGCATGACAAGGCAAGGCAATAACATACCAGCAACTATAGTAGGAACTATTTTTTTTGTGTTTTTGATAAGAGAAAGCAACCCAAACTAAACTTTTTTTTTGGAGTTTTTGATAAAAAGAGGCAAACAAAACCAAGCAAAAGAAACTAAGCAAACTAAACACAAAGTAAAGAGAAAGGTTGAGGAGGACTCCCCTTGTGAATAAGTCCTTAGCATCCCCGGCAATGGCGCCACAAAAGCATGATGGCGCCGCGTCAACGCGGAGCGCTTCCTCGGGAAACCCCAAGAGCAAGGTATGATGCATCACAGCAGCAAGTTTTCCCTCAGTAAGAAATCAATGTTATCGAATCAGTAGGAGGAAGGAAACGTCTCAAAGGTGTTGCAAGAAACATGAAAACCTGCACAACACAAACTCAAGACTTTGCCCCAACGAACAGTGAGGTTGTCAATCTCACCGGTTGCTGTAACAAAGGATTAAATGTATGGTGTGGAAGGTGATGATGGTTTGCAGCAAGTAAATGGTAATAGTTGAAGATGTATCAATGGTAAAGATTGGACCGGGGTCCATAGTTCACTAGAGGTGATCTCCTTAGATAAACAAACATGGCATGAAGGGTAAACAAATTATAGCAGGGCAATTGACATGACTTAGCAAGGCATAACAATGCAATACTAGACATAAAGATCCTATGAGATTCGATTGGGCAATACAAAAAATATACATAGACCGCCATCCAACTGCATCTATGACTAGAAGTCCACCTTCAGGTTATCATCTGAACCCCCTCCAGTATTAAGTTGCAAGAAATAGACAACTACTTTAAGAAAAGTGTGTAAGGTAAACAATCCACTTGTTCCATGAACAAGAGACCGTTGTTTTCTCCCTAGTGGCAATAGCACATCTACAACCGTAGAGATTTCTGTCACTTCCCTTGATTAAGTAGAGGCATGAACCCACTATCGAGCATAAATACCCCCTCTTGGAGTCACTAGCAACTACTTGGCCAAGATAGCTACTAAAAACAGAGAACATGCGAGCATGCAAGATCACAAACAACACAGACATGATAGAATCAAATAGACAAAACCATTAATCAATCTGATATAGTAATCTCAACATCCATCGGATTCCCGCAAACACAACATGCATGATTACAAATAGATGAGATCTTGATCATGAACAAAGCTCACAAGATCTAGACATGAATGCACAAAGGAGGAGATACAACCATCTAGCTACTACATGGACCCGTAGTCCAAGGTGGAACTACTCACGCTTCATATCGGAGGCTGGCATGATGAAGAAGAAGGCCTCCGGGATGATCTTCCCTCCTGCAGGGTGCCGGGAAGAGCTTCAGATCCCCTCGATCTAGGGATGATGGTGGCAGCGGCTACAGACAGTTTCGTGGAATATTGATCGGGTGCTTAGGGTTTAGGCATCGGGGGGGGGGGACTTTATAGGCGAATAGGCGAGGTAGGGGGCCACCAGGGTGGCTGCACCCCCCAGGCGCAGCTAGGGCTAGCCCGCGCCACCAGGGGTGTGGCCCCCTGAGTCTCCTCCGTCTCGTATTCTGGCTTCGTGTTCCCCATGGTAAAATATTGACTTTGGCTTTTGTCCCATCCAATGCCGAGAATATTGATTTTCTCCCTTTCTTGAGCCAAAAAAAAGAAGAAAATATGCAACTAGCACTGTGGCAACTTGTTAATAGGTTAGTACCAAAAAACATATAAAACACCTCAAAGTGTAGACAAAGCAAAGTAGATAGTAAACAAGCATGGAGCATCAATAATTATAGATACGTTTCTGACATATCACGTTGCTCAGTCTATTGCACAAGGAAGATCTGTACAATCAGCCATAAGGTCAGCTCAGTGACTATCTAGAAGTGTGCCTGATCAAGACCAAGGTCAATCTTTGCCTCTTGATGAAGAGAATGATTCCGATGATGATAAAGTTCAAGTTAATGGTCAAGATGAGGACCAAAATGATGAAGAGATCCCCATAAGAAACAACAAGGAGATAGAAACTCGTCACAAGATAAGAGTGGATAGAATGTTGGAATTAAGAGACCACACCCTAGAGAATGTGGTTGGGGATCTAAGAACAGGGATGTCCACTAGAGCTCAATTAAATAGTTTTGGTGAACACCAAGCACACATTTCCATGGTAGAACCAAAGAAAGTATGGGAAGCTCTTGAAGATTGGGATTGGTTGGAAGCAATTTATAAAGATATAAACAACTTTGGGAGAAACAAATTATGTAAGTTAGTTGAAAAGCCAAAAGATTACCGCAATTAGGCACCAAGTGGATAAGTGAAAAGATGAGCATGGAATTGTTGTGAGGAACAAGGCAAGATTGGTTGCACAAGGGTTCTAGAAAATTGAAGGCATTGATTATGGAGAGACATATGCACCCGTAGCTCGCCTTGATTCCATCCGTATCCTTCTTGCTTATGTGAAATATCATAACTTTAAATTGCAACAAATGGATGTAGAAAGTGAATTCCTAAATGGTCCATTGCATGAGTTGGTATATGTAAAGCAACCCCTAGGGTTCGAGGATCCTAATTTCCGAAACCATGTCTACAATCTTGATAAGGTACTCTATGGTCTCAAACAAGCCCCACACACGTGGTATGAGCACCTTAGAGAGTTGTTGTTAGACCGTGGGTTTGAGGTTGGGAAAATCTATCCCACTCTTTTTACTAAGAATGTCAATGGGGAGATTTTTGTATGCCAAATATATGTTGATGATATTATCTTTGTATCATCTAACAAAGCTTTTAATGATGAATTATCAAAGCTTATGACTAATAGGTTCTGATGTCTATGACGGGGGAATTGAGAGTATTTCTTGGTTTTGAGATTAAGAAAGTAAGAGGAGGAACCTTCTTCAACCAAGCCAAGTATACTCAAGATATGCTCAAGAGATTCAACATGAAAGATCTAAATGGAGCCCCTACTCCCATGGCAACAAAGACTCATCTTGAACTAAACCCAAATGGTAAAGATGTGGATCAAAAGGTATATCTGTCTATGTTTGGTTCTTTGCTTTACCTTTGTGAATCTAGACCCGATATTGTGTTGAGTGTAGGAGTGTGTGCAAGATATCAAGCGGTTCCTAAAGAAAGCCATTTGGTGGAGGTCAAGAGAATCTTTCAATATTTGGTTCATACCCCAAACTATGGTATTTGGTATCCTAGGGGCTCAACATTATATCTTTGTGGATACATGGATTCGGATTGGGCTGGTGATAAGGATGATAAAAAATCAACCTCCGGGGCTTGCCAATTCCTTGGGAGGTCCTTGGTGTGTTGGTCTTTTAAGAAGCAAAATTGTATATCTCTCTCCACCGTCGAAGCCGAGTATGTGGCAGCTTCTAGTGCATGTACTCAATTGCTATGGATGAGGAAAACTTTGAAGGAATACGGTGTCCATTGTGACAAAGTGCCTCTTCTATGTGACAATGAAAGTGCTATCAAGATTGCCTACAACACGGTGGATGATACAAGGACAAAGCATATTGAGATTCGTCATCACTTCATTAGAGACCATGTTGCTCGAGGTGATATTGAGCTATCATATGTGTCAACCAAAGACCAACTTGCCGATATTTTCACGAAGCACTTGATGAAGCAAGGTTTTTTTTATTTGAGGAATGAACTAAATATCATAGATTCAAGGAGCTTGACTTGATCACCTTGCATACTCACCTATGTATTGACTCTTGTTTGGTTTAGTTGCAGGCATGGAGATAGGGGGAGTGCGTTCCTAATACATTGGGCTATCCCTCCCCCCATAATTCCAACATTAAGAAATTCAATTCTCTTAATATCATTTTGTGATATGTGATGTTCATTGATGAGTAGTGGCTATGAACTTAAGGATAATTCTTCATGGTGTCATGCCACAAACACATACATAGTGGCCTCGGCCACTAACCTCTTCTTATGGAAGAGTTGGTTCTTGGTTCATTTTATTTGGAATTTAATTTGTCATCTACATGGATATCAACGATTTCTTGGTTCTTCACAGTACATCTTCTGAATCCCAGGCCTATTCTCACCTTTAAACATGCACCTCTTGCCACACATTTTTCCACATACTTGAAACTAGGCTTTCTGGTCGCAGGGGGCCGGACTGTCCGCCCTGAACCAACCGGAGTGTCCTATCAGGCCAGACTCTCTGGTTGATTCAGACAAAACATTTCGGCCGGGCCGGACACTCCGGTGAATTTCACCCGGACACTCCGGCCCTAGCAGTTTCAATCTCGTAAAAGGGGTCAGGGAGAAGTGGATGGTTCAGTCATCCTTATCCTCCCCGACTCCCTCTTGCACACAGCTTGCTGCCCCCGACCAGGAGAACCACCGGGAGGGTTCCTCCATCCCGGATCCTGCCGTTGCCGTCGATCGTTGCCTTCCCTTTGCCTCTGGGATCCTTTCCCCTCTAGTGAAGGACTCCATGGATGCTAGTATAGTACCCCTCCCCTTCTCCATCTCTAGGGTTTGCCCTAGATGAATTTTTAGGGCTATGTCTTGCCTAAATCCATGGATACATCATATTTGCGTGCAATACTCGTCCTAGTAGTAGTTCTAACAATCTCGTTCTGATCCAACTAAACACTCCAGAACTGCTCGAAAATCACCAAGGCTCCAGCTGGAATGTCCGGCGTGTACAGGTCGACACTCCGGTCCAGCCGGAATGTCCGGCGTGTACACACCGAAATGTCCGGGTCGGGCGGAGTCTTCGGGGTGAGTTTTCTGGACAGTCCGGGGTTTTCATCCAGAACAGCTCCTACATTACTTTGACTACTGCTTTTTGTTTGAATCTCCATGACAAATGTGCTTACCCCCTATGCTATCCTTCTACTCTGATCTCACAGGTGGTTCTCATCCTCGTCGGTCTCGGGCTGCTAAAAATCCTTGTCCTCGCAGGTTCCGATATGATGAAGAGAAACACATTCATGTAGATCCTTCTATGGTCAGACAGGCTACTCGTGATCATGCTGCAACAAAGCAAGAAAAGATTAGACAACTAAAAAGGGATGAATCCAAGTGCATGACGTTTGAAGCATTGACTACTTTGACAGACTTGGGTACTGAGGAGTTTGTGGAGATGAGAATCCAGCAGTTCTATTCTCTGCCACACACCTCGCTTGATGATCGCTTATGGAGAAATGAGCAAGTCCTACTCTTTTCTGAGTTGTTTTGTGGGTTCAGGACTCCTATTTGCCCATGTAGTGGTTGGATATCGAGAAGCTCTGTGCTCATATCTACTTTGATGATGCTCTTTGGGTGACTGAGAATATGTGGCTACATACCATCTTTCAAGTAAAAGAAGACTACAATATTGAGTTGGTCCAACAGTTCTATGCCACAATGGTCTTCGGGGACACTACGGATATTCCCCTTGAGTGGATGTCTGGCATTACAAGGTGTCGTTCCAACATGGTTCAGTTTTCACACATTCTTTGATTGGCTTTCAATCCCAATGCTCCCAGTGGTCTCAAAATGCATGTACATGGACATGCATATGACAAGAAGAGGTTGGCCCCAATTTACTCTCAGCATGGTGTGGTTGGACAAACCACCAATATCAAGTTCATCTAAAACATTTTGCTTCGCATGTTGTGCCACACACTCACTCCCAAGGAGGGCAACAAGGATGAGATGAAAGGTGCAGAAATCAATCTTATCGCCCATGCTCACTCAGTGTATACTCATGGTACATACCATCCAGGTGGTGCTATTGATGTCATGGATTTCATCTACTAGGACTTGTACAAGTGCATCATAGACAAGAAGTGTCCTCTGTTTTCTCCTTATGTGATGAAGCTCATTTCTGCCCACACTCCAGCAACTCCCTTGCTATATAATGATCTTGTTCCACACCTTGCTGCCAAGCTACAGAGGAAGGGTGCCCCTTCCACTAAGGCTCCCGAGGCTACCCTCCTGCTCAGGACATTTTTGAGGTTGATGAGATGGATGCATATGCTACTGACAGTAATGATGGGTCTGAGGAGGTGCAGGAGGTTTTGACCCGTGTCCCTCGCATGAAGCATGCTAGCAACACATATCGCTTCGACACCTCTAGGGAGGAAGCGCACAAGAAGGTGAAGAAGGTCTTTTGGTGGAAGAAGCTTCTCCTGTGCCAGAACATTGACATTCGCCATGGAACGTATGATGCATACAAGGCTAACCGAAAATGTCATGAAGGAACTCAAGAGGATCGACTAGCCCATGGATGTTGATCCTTCTCAGCAGCAGGCATCAGATGGCACTCTTTCTTATGGTCACTAGAGTCAAGGACGTGTGGACTGGTCCATGTTTGATGATATGTCTTCTTCTTTTCGCCCTCATGGCCAAAGCTCGACTCAGGATGATTATGATGATGAGGATGAGGATGACGATGAGGACGCCGCCACCAACCACCTCCATGGCTAGAGTTGGCTTAGGACATTTTTTGTAACATCCCAAAAATATTAAACTAGAATCATCAAACTCTAATCACCAAATTTAGGGTTAGCAAAAACTTTTCCAATTTAAATATGAAAGCATTCATATGAGTATGCATTAAAATTTGGATTCTTTTGAATTGCCATGATTATGTGTTTCTTTTCTTGTAAAATGATTCTTAGGTGAAATAAACATCATCTAAACAATGCCAAACTTTTCCCAAAGACAAATAAATCAAAACAAACAAATTAAGTGAATGGTCACTTTGGCCAATTTAACTCCCATGCCTACTTTGGCTATCTCTAAATTTCAGAACTTAACAGAAAATTGTTTGGATCTTTGCACCCCTTGATAGTACCCATAACAAGGTATCAAGGCTCACTTTGTGATCATCCAGAAACATTCAAATGCATAGTTTAAATGACAGTTTAAAATTGAATCTATTTCATATGGGAAGATCCCACTTTTTCAAAAACCCATCAAACCAACTCAACTTTCAAAACCCAAGCATCTACAGACTCACCAACACATGCATAGCACACCCACAAAAAATAATTTCAAAATTCAAAACTTGAATTCATGCGGCCATTTCATCAAACAGCTTGCAGATACAAATCAAACAAAATCAAAACACTATAGTGTGCAGTGATTCTGGCCTAACTTGTTCCCTCTCTGGACACCACTAGCCTTAGTAGATCATCTAACAACCTTAACTAATCACTAGCCCCACTGTAAGCTTGCCAATATCATCAATGGTGAACAGGCCGAGAGAACCCATGTCACCCCAGTGTGGACAGCAGGCTAGAGGAAGAACTAGCCGTGCCAACCTTGTCTGGGAGGTAGCCCATGCCTCACCGCCTCCTCTCGACCAGCCCTGCCTCGCAGACAGCAACTAGAACCGCCAGGAACGCCGCCCCCGCGCCGCTGTTGACCATGCCGACGCGCACCGCAGAGCATGCTCCGTTCCCATGCAACCCGACCACCTCGAGCCCTCGCCGCCCGCCAGCATGCACCCCACCGTCCCAGCAGACCGCCAGACATGCCCATTTCACCGCCCGTGCCCCGTAGCCACCGCTCGCCGCAGAGTTTGCCGCCTCTGCCTCGCAGAGCATCGTGCGTTCCCGACCGTTTGCCACCGCCCCTACACGCGCATTAAAGACCTAGAGCATCGCCAGGAGACCACCGATCGATCGCCACTCTCGGCCATGCCTCTAGCCGCCCGTAGCCATGTCGCCACCGTCGTTTGCCCATCCCGTTCGGTCTCACCGTAGAACCTATAAAAGGAGGCCACCCCCAGCCGAATTGAGCACACCATCTCACTCCCCTCACCTCACTGATCGTTCCACCCCGTAGCCGGAGCAAGGCGAGCAGCGCATCGCCGGAATTGCGCCGGAGCAGGCCGCCTCTGGAGAAGAAGGGCGCTGTCGATTTCATCCACCCAGGAGGAGCTGCCGGTACCAGGAGGTTCGCCGTCATCGACTTTGTCGTTCGCCCGCATCGCCGACCCTCGCCTGAGCCCCGGTGAGCCTCCCACGACCCCTACCTGCCGCGTTAGGTTTCTGTCTCGCCGGAGCCTCCCGACATGGACGATGAGTAGCAGCCGTTCGACTAGACTTAGATCGTGCGGACGAGATTGCCCCGTACCGCTTCGCGTTTAAAGAGTCACTAACGAGTAGACCCCCCTTGTCAGTTGCACCCCGCGTCGCGGAGTGACACTGGGCCGGCCCATTAGCAGTTCCCGCGCAGCCCAGTCGTTTGAATTTAACTTTTTCCATTTTAATTCAAACCTAGTTCTGTACCTAGTTTCAAAAATCAACCCAGCTTGATTCCGTGAACTAAATTGAATGAAACCAATTTTGTTAGAAAGATATTGAAATGGTTAATCCAAGCCCATTGGATTCAAATCATTTGAATCTATAGATCAAACTTGGTAAAAATAACAAGGTAGAACCTTTTATGCATTCAAACATTTTTAAAATTTAAACAATAATATCTTTTGAGTTTATTCCAACTCTCAAAAATCACATTTGATCATACCATTCAGAATATATAAAAACATATGGGTTTACTTACAAAAATAATGTTCAAGTAATAAAATTATGCCACATAGGCATTTCTAGTCACTTTATTTAATTGAAAAAAAAGGTTAAACCTTATTAAATTGTGACACCACTTTAAATCACATTCCCATGTACTGAAATATGTGGTGATGACATGTGTCAACATGATCCCATGTTTGGTTTGGAGAATATTAAATCTTAAGTAGTTTTTCAATGAGTAGAAATTACTTTTCTAAAAATAAAAGAACTAATCTTGTAATATTAGTGATGATGCTAGATCATCTATAGAACCCTTTGGTGTGATGATTGAAAGTAGTTAAGTATTGTTTGGTGATAGTGTACCTCGTATTTATTTATAGGCGCTAGTACTGACCAAGGATACGAGGAGGAAGGAGGATACTACGAAGAAGAAGCCGAGGAGAACTTCAACCACTGCTCTACACAAGGCAAGCCTTGCTAACCAAGTTGAGCTATGCAAGCTAACACTTGCAATTATGAGAGTTAAATAACCTATGCAATGCACTAAGCATGCTTGGTTAGACACATTTGATGATACCCAATCCTAGTTTTACTTGCAAGCTTCTACTTTATTTCTTTATCAAAGCTATTACTTAGAGTTTACTTAAGTAAATTGTGGATACTAGAAAGATAATTGAAGGTTGCATAAAGAGCATTAAATTTGGCCTAAGCTAGATAATCTTTATGTCATCCTAAGGCATGAGATTGAACTTAGTTAAACTCTAGTAGTTTTCTACCCCCTCATTAGTACTTACCCCCACTTGTAGATGCTAGTGCTAAGCATAAAAACTAGATGGGGATACTTGGTGGAAAAATGGTTATGAAAACCTTGGAATGATGGATCATTCTATTCAGATGTTTTGACATGTGTTTCCGAACACCAGATGATTTGGATGATGAAAATGTTGAGGCATGAGCCTTAGCCCTTTTTGAAAAACTGATGGTTGTCTGGATGCGATACCATTCCTATGTTACCGTACAACCACAATACCCGAGATTTGGGTAGGGCTTGACTGGAAACTTATATACCTTAGTATTGGTTCCATCACAGCCAAGGTTTGAGCTGAGGCTACCTTGTGAAGATTGTCCACCTGTGCAGTACCCAAGATGACAGTTGGTCATGGTTGGGAGGCCAAACTCACAGGAGAGGTGCTTATACTAGGGCGTGTAATTGAAAGGTTAGGATTGATTATCCGCATACTGAGTATGGTGAATTCAGGATTTGTTCCTGACGGATGTATTGAATGTTGTGGTGAAAGTGTACAATCTCTGCAGAGTGTCAAACTATTCGAATAGCCGCGTCCGTGGTTATGGACAGTTGGAGTGGCCATACTGTTCCCCCGTCAGATGTTTTCAAAATGACTTGTGAAATGAATTGAGATTTTGACTAGACCACAACAGAGTTGTGGTATGAAATTCAAGTTCCCACTTAGGTGTATAAAATTTCAACCAGCTCTTCTTGCTTCTAAACTTTGTAGAGGTAAATCTGGCTTTTTGCAAAACAACCCTAGAGCTTAGTGTCCTACTACAAAAAGCCCCATAACTTGTTAGTATTAGTTTGCGAGTACTTAAAGAGTACTCATGGCTTTGTGCCTGGCTATTCCCATGGCCATACTATGAAGAGGAGTACCAGGAGGATGGACCCCAGGAAGGTTACGACAACTAGAATCATCTCCCATCGTCAGCATTGCTTGTGACCCCGAAGATGGAGCTTCTCCTACACTACCGTTATTATTACGTATTCCGCTGCTTGAGTTTTATTAAGAACTGGATCATGAGATCCTTATTTGTGTAAGACCTTATGTATGGTTTGTAATGGATGATGTACTGTGGTATCCAAATCTGTTATGTCTCGCAAAAGTGGTAATCATGGGATTGCGATGTATGGCATAACAGGCATCTGGGATTAAAAATCCGGGTGTTGACAAGTTGGTATCAGAGCCATCCTGACCATAGGAGACCCTAGTTAGACTGGACGTTTGAATCAAAAACTTGGTTTCAAAACCAAAGGAAGCAAATATTTACAAAAACTTATTCCCATTCTTATCACCTTGATTCTTTCATAAAAATTCATGTTCCTTAAAAACTCTTGCAAAATACATAAAACTTGACACACTTGATCACTCTAGTAACTTACTCATCCTATATTCTTATAGATGGACGTGAAGTACATCAAGTTTTACCAGTTGGGGAATGGAGGAGACCTTATCTTTGAGCGGGATCTGGACCAGCTTTTGGAACTTCTGGAGCGTCCGCACCCCAAGTTCTTCGGAGCTCAGCTCAATGATCAAGGAGGAGAAGATCTGAAGTGGATAATTGTTGCAAGTCTCCGAGGAAAGATTAAACCTCCCACTGCTGAGGGAATTCAGTTTACCTTAAGAGAGAACAACTGGCTCGATGGACTTGCCAGGGCCATGCAGGAAGCTCTTGCCCGTCTGTGTGGGAAGAGTATCAACCAGATCAAGGGAACCCGCTTTGCGTTTTATCCAAGGCGTGATGCTAATGGACAGCCACTGGAAGCCCCATACCACCCCGAGCTGAAGACCCAATTGGACCACCTTAGCTTCATGATGTATGATCGTCAGCAGGAATTGGATAATTGTCGTGACTACTGCAACCACAAGTCCGCCATCATCAAGACCAAGGATCAGACCATCGCCATGCTAGTGAAGGATCGCAAGTCTCGCCGCCGTCAGCTGGATAAGAAGGAGCGCATCATTGATCGTCTTCGCCACCGTATCTCGGATTTGGAGGAGACCATCCACGAGAGAGACATTCAGTTGGAGGAAAGGGAAAATGCCAGAGAGGATCTTCGTGGAGACCCCTACTCCTATCTCAGTGATGATGATGATTTTCTGGAGGATCAGGCTATGGACTTCTTCACCGATGAGGATGATTTTGCCTTCATCGATGACGATGAGGATGATGAGGATGACGACTACACCGACTCCGAGGAGTAGTAGCACTTGAGCACTAGCGTAGTGAGTAGTATTCGGTCCTACAGTATCGTAGTTTCCAGAATGGTTCTTAAAACCATCTGTTTTTCTTGTTTTGTGGTGTGTGTTTGTATCGGGTGCTATGAATGAATGAAAAGCAAGTTGCAAAAAAAATCTGAGTCAAACTTTAAAAACTTTTTAGAAGTCCCTGAAACCTTAGAAATTTCCCTCTTTTCTCATGATCTATCTCAATCTTCAGATGCCACGCGGAGGAAGTGGTTCATCCCCGAACCCGATGTTGCAGATCCTGCAAATGTTGGTTTCTGACCGCGAAGCTGAAAGAGCCAAACGTCAAGCCAACTTAGCCACCCTTCAGCACATAACTCAGATGGCCAACAACAACCAAGGCCACGGAAATCATGACAACCATGGATCTAAGCTCAAGAATTTCCAGAACACCAACCCACCCGTTTTCACTAAGTCGGAAGAGCCCCTAGATGCCCATGATTGGCTGCAAACCATGGAAAACAACCTAGAAGTCGCCGGAGTGGAAGCTAACGAGAAAGTTCTGCCCGCCACCCACTATCTAGCCGGAGACACCAGAGCGTGGTGGAACTGCGTTCGTGCAATGACCGGAGGACAGATGATGACCTGGGAGGAATTCAAGGTCAAGTTCAGCAGAACCCATGTGCCCCCGGGTTTGATCAAGAGAATGAGAGATGAGTTCAGAGAACTGAAGCAAGGATGGATGTCTATAGTGGAATACCGTGACAAATTATTTAAATTAGCTAGGTATGCCCCGGGTGAGATCGACACCCAAGCCAAGAAGAAGGAGAGATTCTTGAATGGTCTGCACGATGAGATGCAGACAGTGTTAGTCAATATACCTTTTGCAGATATTGAAGCTCTTGTCGACTCTGCCATCCAGATGGAAGGAAAGATCAACCAAGCCAATGAGAACCGCAAGCGTCGCATGATGCATCAGCGAGGAACCCACCAGACCCCAAAGTATCGCCCTAACCCATCTCTAGGATTTGCCCCGAGAACCAACAGACCCTCGATGAACCGTCCGACCTATCCCAACCGTGGAAACCTAAGGCCCGGAGGAAATCACAACAACCCTGGCAACTCTAACAGTTTCAACCGTGCCCCACCCAAGTTCAACAACAACAATGCTGCCACCAACACCAACACTGCCCCGAGGACTGGAAGCAATGCTGTGCCTGTCGCAGCAAAGGACAAGTCGCAAGTGACTTGTTATGACTGTGAAAATAAAGGATACTACTCCAACGAGTGCCCCAACAAGAAGAATACCGCAGCCCCCAATGCAAATGCCCTAGCTCAGCAGCAGCGTCGTGTTCAGCCTGGAAGAAGGTTTGCCCCAGGGAAATCGCTCAACCGCAACAGCCGTCTTTTTCTCATGCATGCTGAAGAATCTCAGGACGCGCCAGACATCGTGCTGGGTATGTTTTCTGTTAATTCAGTACTCGCTAGAGTGTTGTTTGATTCTGGTGCATCGCATTCATTTGTCACCGAAGAATTTGCCTGCACTAGTAAGATTCAACCAACAAAACTAAAGCATGTGATGATTGTTCAAATCCCCGTTTCAACCACCAAAGCTAGGCAAATTTGCAAAGCCGTCCCCATCCGAATCCATGGCATAGATTTTTATGCTAATCTGATAGTACTTGGAACTAAAGGTTTCGAAGTAGTACTAGGAATGGATTGGATGTCCAAACATAAAGTATTAATTGACTGTGCCAAGAAAGCCATAACCATGACCAGTACCGCTGGAATATCAGTAGAACATATATCTGAAACCTTACCTCGTCAATTCAAGTGCAACAAGAGTATAGCCCAACCCACCCTTGATCAAGTCCAGATAGTCTGCGAATACCCTGATGTATTTCCAGATGTTTTGCCCGGTATGCCCCCATATCGGGATATCGAGTTTATCATTGAACTAATCCCCGGAACAGGACCCATAGCTCAGAGACCATATAGTATGAACCCGTCTGAACTAGCAGAAATGAAGAAGCAACTGGATTCCATGTTGGAAATTGGATTGATTCAACCAAGAGCGTCACCTTGGAGATCACCTGTATTGTTTGTGGATAAGAAGGATGGAGGTAACCATTTGCGTACGGATTATGGGAAGTTGAATGATGTCACTATCAAGAACAAGTACCCATTGCCCAAGATAGAAGAATTGTTTGATCAGTTGACCGGTGCCAAAGTGTTTTATAAGATTGATCTTAGAACAGGCTATCATCAACTCAAGATTCGCGCAGAGGACATTCCCAAGACTGCCTTTTCCACCAGATATGGATTATACGAGTATACTGTCATGTCCTTTGGATTAACCAATGCCCCCGCTTATTTCATGAATCTCATGAATAAGATTTTTATGGACTCCCTGGATAAGTTTGTCATTGTTTTCATCGACGACATTCTAATTTATTCCAAATCGGAAGAAGAACATGAGCTACACCTAAGGACCATTCTTGGAACCCTTAGAAAGCATCAGTTGTATGCCAAGTTTAGCAAATGTGAATTCTGGTTACAGGAGGTAGGATTGCTCGGCCACATTGTCTCAGCCAGAGGAATTGCCGTTGACCCTGCGAAAGTGAAAGATGTCGAAGATTGGCAAGCCCCAACCACCCAAACCCAAGATCGTGCATTGCTCGGATTGGCGGGATAGTACCGCAAGTTCGTAGAAGGATTCTCGAGTATTGCCCGACCCATGACCCAATTGTTGAAGAAGGACAAGAAGTTTGAATGGACAGACAAATGTGTAGCGAGTTTTCAAAACTCAAGAGGAGATTGATTTCAGCCCCAATCTTAATCATGCCAGATATCATGAAGCCCTTTGACGTGTATTGCGACGCATCCAAGATCAGTCTCAGATGTGTGCTAATTCAAGAGGGCAAAGTTATATCTTATCTATCTCGACAACTGAAACAACATGAGAAGAATTACCCAACCCATGACCTCGAGCTCGCAGCCGTAGTTCTATCCCTGAAGACCTGGAGGCACTACCTGATGGGAAATCATTGTGAAATTTATTCGGATCACAAGAGCCTGAAGTATATATTCACTCAGAAGGAGCTGAATATGAGACAGAGAAGATGGATTGAGCTAATCAAGGATTATGACCTGGACATTCACAATCACCCCGATAAAGCCAACATGGTAGCAGATGCCCTTAGTAGATTGCCGTGCCGCTTTAACTCCATGATTTTGAAGGAGAAACCAAGCTTGCACAAAGCGATGGAACATTTTCGAATAGAATTAGTAAGTGAAGGATTTTTGGCTAGCATAAAACTTCAACCAACTTTGATCAGCCAGATCAAAGAGGCGCAGAAAGGAAATGCTAGTATCGACGGAATCAAGTGTCATATCGGTACATGTAAAGTACCCAGATTCACCGAAGACGAAGAAGGAGTTCTATGGTACAAAGGACGCCTTTGTGTACCAGCAGATTCTGATTGAAAGAAATTATTTTGAAAGAAGCTCATGATACTCTTTATTATATCCACCCCGGAGGAACTAAGATGTATCAAGATTTGAAAGAGCAATTTTGGTGGCATAAGATGAAGAGATAAATCGGAAGCTATATCGCCAAGTGTGATATATGTTAGCGAGTCAAGGCGGGACATCAAAGACCCGCTGGATTGTTGCAAGCATTGCAGATTCCGGAATGGAAATGGGATTCAGTTGGAATGGACTTTATCACCGGATTACCTACTTCTAGTAGGGGAAATGACTCTATCTGGGTCATAGTGGACAGATTGTCCAAAGTCTCCCATTTCTTACCCGTCAAGACCACATATCAGAGTTCGAAGCTAGCGGAGTTATACATCGCTAGAATCGTCAGTTTGCATGGTGTCCCCAAGAACATCGTATCGGATCGAGGAACTCAGTTTACCTTGAGATTTTGGAAGAAAGTCCAAGAAGGTTTAGGAACCCGCCTAGATTTCAGCATCGCTTATCACCCTCAGACCGATGGACAAATGGAGCGAGTAAATCAAATACTCGAAGATATGATGAGGGCATGTGTGTTAGAGTATGGATCTAAGTGGGAAGACTATCTGTCGTTTGCAGAATTTTCTTACAACAATAGTTATCAAGCTAGTTTGCAAATGCCCCCATTTGAATTCATGTACGGAAGAAAGTGTCGCACCCCTTTGAACTGGTCGGAAGTAGGAGAGAGTCAGACTTTCGGACCCGACATCCTATGAGAAGCAGAAGAGAAGGTTCACAAGATTCGTGAGCACGTCAAGATATCCCAGTCCAGACAGAAGAGTTACGCTGACAAGAGACATCGTGACCTCGCCTTCAACATAGGAGATTTTGTGTATCTGAAAGTGTCGCCATTGAAAGGAATGCAGCGTTTCCAACTCAAAGGAAAGTTAGCCCCCAGATATATCGGACCTGTCAAAATTCTGAACCGTCGAGGAGAAGTGTCGTATCAACTGGAACTACCCGAGGAGATGTCAGCCGTGCACAATGTGTTCCATATCTCATTACTTCGCAAGTGTCTCGAAGTCCCGGAGAAGACTGAAGTGTTCAAGAATATCGATCACCAGACCATAGAGATCAACGATGACCTGACCTATCCCGAAGTACACATCCGTATTTTGGAAGAAGCTTTCAGAACTACCAGAACCCGAAGCATCAAGTTTCTCAAGATTCAGTGGAGCAACCACACAGAAGAAGAAGCTACCTGGGAGCGTGAAGATCACATCAGGACAGAGTTTCCCGATCTCTTCAAATCCTAGGTAAATCTTTTTCGTCCTTTTTCAAATATCGGGATGAGATTTTGTTTAAGGGGGGGAAGGGTTGTAACATCCCAAAAATATTAAACTAGAATCATCAAACTCTAATCACCAAATTTAGGGTTAACAAAAACTTTTCCAATTTAAATATGAAAGCATTCATATGAGTATGCATTAAAATTTGGATTCTTTTGAATTGCCATGATTATGTGTTTCTTTTCTTGTAAAATGATTCTTAGGTGAAATGAACATCATCTAAACAATCCCCAAACTTTTCCCAAAGACAAATAAATCAAAACAAACAAATTAAGTGAATGGTCACTTTGGCCAATTTAACTCCCATGCCTACTTTGGCTATCAATAACTTTCAGAACTTAACTGAAACTTGTTTGGATATTTGCACCCCTTGATAGTACCCATAACAAGGTATCAAGGCTCACTTTGTGATCATCCAGAAACATTCAAATGCATAGTTTAAATGATAGTTTAAAATTGAATCTATTTCATATGGGAAGATCCCACTTTTTCAAAAACCCATCAAACCAACTCAACTTTCAAAACCCAAGCATCTACAGACTCACCAACACATGACTAGCACACCCACCAAAAATAATTTCAAAATTCAAAACTTGAATTCATGCGGCCATTTCATCAAACAGCTTGCAGATACAAATCAAACAAAATCAAAACACTATAGTGTGTAGTGATTCTGGCCTAACTTGTTCCCTCTCTGGACACCACTAGCCTTAGTAGATCATATAACAACCTTAACTAATCACTAGCCCCACTGTAAGCTTGCCAATATCATCAATGGTGAACAGGCCGAGAGAACCCATGTCACCCCAGTGTGGACAGCAGGCTAGAGGAAGAACTAGCCGTGCCAACCTTGTCTGGGAGGTAGCCCATGCCTCACCGCCCCCTCTCGACCAGCCCTGCCTCGCAGACAAAAACCAGAACCGCCAGGAACACCGTGCCCGTGCCGCTGTCGACCATGCCGACGCGCACCGCAGAGCACGCTCCGTTCCCATGCAACCCGACCACCTCGAGCCCTCGCCGCCCGCCAGCATGCACCCCACCGTCCCAGGAGACCGCCAGACATGCCCATTTCACCGCCCGTGCCGCGTAGCCACCGCTCGCCGTAGAGTTCGCCGCCTCTGCCTCGCAGAGAATCGTTCGTTCCCGACCGTTTGCCACCGCCCCTACACGCGCATTAAAGCCCTAGAGCATCGCTAGGAGACCACTGATCGATCGCCACTCTCGGCTACGCCTCTAGCCGCCCGTAGCCATGTCGCCACCGTCGTCTGCCCATCCCGTTCGGTCTCACCGTCGAGCCTATAAAAGGAGGCCACCCCCAGCCGAATTAAGCACACCATCTCACTCCCCTCACCTAACTGATCGTTCCACCCCGTATCCGAAGCAAGGCGAGAAGCGCATCACCGGAATTGCGCCGGAGTAGGCCGCCTCTGGAGAAGAAGGGCGCCGTCGATTTCGTCCACCCCAGGAGGATCTGCCGGTACCAGGAGGTTCGCCGTCATCGACTTCGTCGTTGGCCCGCATCGCCGACCCTCGCCTGAGCCTCGGTGAGCCTCCCACGACCCCCACCTTCCGTGTTAGGTTTCTGTCTCGCCGGAGCCGCCCGAAGTGGACGATGAGTAGCAGCCGTTCGATTAGACTTAGATCGTGCGGATGAGATTGCCCCGTACTACTTCGCGTTTAAAGAGTCACTGACCAGTAGAAACCCCTTGTCAGTTGCGCCCCGTGCCACGGAGTGACACTGGGACGGCCCATTAGCAGTTCCCGCGCAGCCCAGTCGTTTGAATTTAACTTTTCCATTTTAATTCAAACCTAGTTCTGTACCTAGTTACAAAAATCAACCCGGCTCGATTCAATGAACCAAATTGAATGAAACCAATTTTGTTAGAAAGATATTGAAATTCTTAATCCAAGCCCGTTGGATTCAAATCATTTGAATCTATAGATCAACCTTGGTAAAAATAACAAGGCAGAACCTTTTCTGCATTCAAATATTTTTCAAATTTAAACAGTAATAGCTTTTGAGTTGATTCCAACTCTCAAAAATCACATTTGATCATAGCTTTCAGAATATATAAAAACATATGGGTTTACTTACAAAAATAATGTTCAAGTAATAAAAGAATGCCACATAGGCATTTCTTGTCACTTTATCTAATTGAAATAAAAGGTTAAACCTTATTAAATTGTGACACCACTTTAAGTCACATTCCCATGTACTGAAATATGTGGTGATGACATGTGTCAACATGATCCCATGTTTGGTTTGGAGAATATTAAATCTTAAGTAGTTTTTCAATGAGTAGAAATTACTTTTCTAAAAATAAAAGAAATAATATTGTAATATTAGTGATGATGCTAGATCATCTATAGAACCCTTTGGTGTGATGATTGAAAGTAGTTAAGTATTGTTTGGTGATAGTGTACCTCGTATTTATTTATAGACGCTAGTACCGACCAAGGATACGAGGAGGAAGGAGGATACTACGTAGAAGAAGCCGAGGAGAAGTTCAACCACTGCTCTGCACAAGGCAAGCCTTGCTAACCAAGTTGAGCTATGCAAGCTAACACTTGCAATTATGAGAGTTAAATAACCTATGCAATGCACTAAGCATGCTTGGTTAGTGTAACACCTTGAGAATCGGCCCTATGCAAGTTTTAGCGAAACCCGCCAAACCCGCATAGAAACGATTCAAAGGTGCCCACCAGGCACTTTCGTGCGGGTGGAAAACGAAGTAATAACATTACACAACAGTCCTCGATGGGACCCACAGAACAGATATATATACAACACGACTCCATGAGTCAAGAGTACAGATATACAGAACAAAGATCCAAATCACCTTGAAAACCATAGAGCGTCCAGCTACGGACAAGATGCAAATGGGGCTAAGAGCCCTGAAGAATAACCAATGGAGTCCATAACCCTGCCCAGGCCAAGCCGGAAGGGTAACCCTGCTAACGGCGTCGATCTCAAAACCTGCTTACACAAAAGGGGTGCCGACAAAGGGCAAAGGAAAAAGAGGAGCGTCAGTACTGAGGCCAGTACACGGCGAGACTAGAATTCGGCGGTCCTCGCCTACATAGGTATGGTGGACTACAGCGGCAGCGCGGCATGCACTAAACAACGTATAGAGACTCGATACAACTAGCGGCTATCAGAGAGGGGTAAGAAAGACCTATTCGGAACCAACCTGATACTACCACCAAACATACCCATCCTGGTATTTCCCCTCGAGACCAAACGAGGAAGTCAACCGAGGAACTCACACAGTTGGCAGTTTTATTTATTCAGTTATTGTTGCAGCAATTACTAGTTAGGCGTAGATAATCGTCCTGATAAAATAAACAGTGGGCCGTTTTAGTTAACCATTCCGTTGTAATTGCGACACTTACTAGTCAAATACAATTAGCATGAGATATCCCAAACCCAGCAGTTGTTGGTACTTATATTTAGCCATTCCGTTGTAGTGAAGCTGATTACTAGACATATCGGATACAAGTCAATTTATAACCGTAAACTTTAGTTATAGTTGTCTATGATCAAGCACTGTGCTCCAAGTCGTCCATAACCGCGGACACGGCTTCTCGAAAAGATTTAACCCTGCAGGGGTGCACCAAAGTATCCACAAGCACTTCGACCCTTTTGCCAGATCAGTTAACATACACCCATCGGTATGTCGGCGGGGCCTAAGTCATGACGTTTCCCAGACCCAAAGCAAGCACGGGGGGCCACCCCACTAAGTACACCCGCAACAAAGTCGGCCGGTCTCCGAGACGGACTCAGGGTTTGCGACAGTGGCTGTAAACGACAGGAAACCCCAAAACTGGGCCTGTCGATACCGCGAAAACACTCCGCTTCCAAAACAGTACAGGTGCTCCTCACACAATCGTAAATAAAGCAGTAAAGCATGGCATAAGTACAGGATAGTAATAAAGCCCCAAACTACTTGTGGCCCCCAGTACAGTACTTTGAAATCAGGTACTAAATCGATGGGGGGCCCATATCTCCCCACCTATGGTTAGCGCGCTCGATCTCGGAACAGGTGTCAAGAACTCGGGGTCCTACGGGACACAAGTGGACGGTTAACAACCAAATAACATCTATTGCCCACCTGTGCCTCTGCTTACCTACTTCAATTTTAGTTGTTAAACAGTAAATAAAGTGAACGATAATTAAAACCATGATCATCTCCGACATTGAACGTGCGGCAATACTCCAACAACTGTGGTACTTGACGACACGCAACAACACTTGAGCAAGCGACTACGACACGCAAGTCCAACTATCTACCAAACAACAGGTAATAGGATGTGTCCAAGGCAATATCAGGCTGCAAGGGATATCACGGGTACGAAAACTAGAGCATCGCAACACAGATAGCAATAGATCAACAGGAGGGAATAAATACTATAAAAGTAAGATAGGTAGAAAGGGGGAGATGCTCGCCTGAAAACATTGTCGAAGGGTTCATCCGAAGATCGGGGCGAAGCTCACATCAACTCAATGGCCTTATCCGCGAAGAAGCAAAACACTAGAAGAAACACCGGATGGACTATTTAATACTACGGCAAAAGATCGGGCATGATGCATGTATGATGTATGACATGGCAAAGATGCGATGCAATTAGGCCATATTAAGCGGAACCGGGGTCCCGACAATTAATTAGATGGTTCATGTTATTTATCTACCCCGCAAATTAAATATTGTAGTAACAAGGCAAGATAAGTTACCGGTTCGCTACACAATTTAAATGAGGCCAATATAAGACTAGATTTGTCCGCATATGGGCCCCATATTTAATTAGAGTGAATCGGCATAAGGCCCCCAAACCACATGATAATATGCATGCAAGTATGACAATCAAATATGCAACAATTTATATAGTTGACCATTTATAAAATAGGGTTCTCGGATAAGGGTCACACATCGGATCGACGATCTTGGGGTTCCAAGGTTCGGGGTCGGTCTTAGGGTCCGGATCTGGGGTCCGGTCTTGGCGGGATCGTTCTCGGACAACAGAGTAGATCTTGGCGTTCCGTGAAGGAGGACTTGGTTGGCGTCGGGGGCGCATCGGACTTGCCCTGGTCGGTGTTGATCTTGTCGTTGTGAAGATCTTGTCGGGTCGTTGTATCGGGTCGATCTTGGCGTCCGGGATGAAGAACTTGGCGTCCTCGTGGCGATCTTGGCGTTCTTCAGGTTCGGGTCCTGGCGCTTCGGATCGGTCTTAGGGATCCCGACGCCTTAGAATCCGGAGACTTGGCGTCCGCGAGGGGAACTTGGCGTGGCGTCGGGTTCAGGAAGTAGTACTTGGGGGTCTCCGGCTTCGATGGTCAGTGAACTTGTTTTATCTCTGGTGATTCCTTAGGTTCACCGGATACCATGTCGATCTTGACGAGATCCATCAATCAAGGAGGCATCAGCCACAACAGGTACACGGGACAGGTAACACTAGTATACACACATGCTTGCACACGTCAACCCAACAAACCGGACGACAAGGCGTGTTGAGCAACGAGGAAGCTGTGGCACTCGGGTCGCGGGCTTGGGAACGATGGCGGACTCGTCGATAGAGGGAAGGGGCGGCCTGACGAGCTTGGTGGGGCGAGGCCGGCAGCGCGGCATGGGAGTTCGGGAGGTCGAGCTCGGCGGGAGAGGTGGCCGTCGGGAGGAGGCAGCGGCCAGCGAGCTTGCAGGAGGCGGCGAGCTCGACCGGCGGTGGGCCCAGGGAGGTCGCGGCCAGGGGAGGTTGAGGTCGGCGGTGGCTCGCCGGAGGAGGAGGCGGAGGAGGTCGGCGGCCGCTGGTTCGATGGAGGGCGGCGCGCACGCGGGCAGAGGCGGCTAACGGTGGAGGGCCTTGGCGGGGCGACGACGGGAGAGAAGCGGCGGAGGAGCTCGACGGGGAGGCGCTGCGCGCGGAGGCGGAGGGGTAAGCGGCCGGCGGCGGCCTGCCGACGGAGATGCGGCGAGGGCCGGAGGAGGGCGGCGCTCGCGGAGGGGCGTCGGCAGAAGGGTGGATGCGGAGCGAGGGGACGCTGGGTGGCGAACGGCGGGGCGAGCCGGCAGAGGGGAGGTCGCGTCCGGCTCAAGCTGCAGAGGCGACGGAGAGGGTCGGAGGATGACAACGGCGCGAGAGGGCGGCCGACGGCGGTTGAGGAGGACGCGAGGAGGAGCTCTGGGGGCCGGCGGAGCTCGGGAGAGGTGGCGGTCCCGGCGGAGGTCGGAGAGGAGAGCAGGAGGTCGGAGGGAGCTTAGAGAAGACGGGGAACGAGGGAGGAAGAAGAGAGAGGGAGCGGGGCGACGGGGCAGGTGGGCCGGGAGGTAGGGCCAGGGTGAGAGGCAGGAGGTGGCTCGGGTCCAGGGGGTGGGCCAGCAGGGTGGGGGTGGTGTGCGTGTGTGTGGCTTGCGTGCGTGGCAGGGAGAGGTGTGGGGTTGAGGTGAGAGAGGTGGTGTGTGTGGGGAGTGGGGTGAGGTGGCGGTGTCTGGTTGGGTGGGGGTTGGGGACATGGTGACGTGGCGAACACTGATTGGATGGGGTGAGGTGGCTGGAGGGGTGGGTAGATTAGGTTGGGTAGAAAAAGGATTTTAGGTGGACCGATTTTATTCTGGGGGTGGCCGACTGGGTCGGTTCGGCCCGGTTTGGCTGCCCCCTAAAAATAATATAGATTTTTATTTAATTTAAAAATAACTTTTGTAATTAGTTTTCAGACAAATAAAAGACCGGGAAAGCCCGGCGCTATAGTTTGAAATTGAGACGGGGGAATATTTAGAAACCAAACTAGGCTTTCAGAAAATAGGTTTCGACAAACAAATGCATGATGACTCAACGATGCACAAATGCAATGAGGCATGATGACATGAGCATGCGGTCATGATGATGCAATGCATAAAAACAACGCGATTTTCTAGTAGTGGTTTTGCGGGATGCCACAGTTAGACACATTTGATGATACCCAATCCTAGTTTTACTTGCAAGCTTCTACTTTATTTCTTTATCAAAGCTATTACTTAGAGTTTACTTAAGTAAATTGTGGATACTAGAAAGATAATTGAAGGTTGCATAAAGAGCATTAAATTTGGCCTAAGCTAGATAATCTTTATGTCATCCTAAGGCATGAGATTGAACTTAGTTAAACTCCAGTAGTTTGCTACCCCCTCATTAGTACTTACCCCCACTTGTAGATGCTAGTGCTAAGCATAAAAACTAGATGGGGATACTTGGTGGAAAAATGGTTATGAAAACCTTGGAATGATGGATCATTCTATTGAGATGTTTTGACATGTGTTTCCGAACACCAGATGATTTGGATGATGAAAATGTTGAGGCATGAGCCTTAGCCCTTTTTGAAAAACTGATGGTTGTCTGGATGCGATACCATTCCTATGTTACCGTACAACCACAATACCCGAGATTTGGGTAGGGATTGACTGGAAACTTATATACCTTAGTATTGGTTCCATCACGGCCAAGGTTTGAGCTGAGGCTACCTTGTGAAGATTGTCCACCTGTGCAGTACCCAAGATGACATTTGGTCATGGTTGGGAGGCCAAACTCACAGGAGAGGTGCTTATACTAGGGCGTGTAATTGAAAGGTTAGGATTGATTATCTGCATACTGAGTATGGTGAATTCAGGATTTGTTCCTGACGGATGTATTGAATGTTGTGGTGAAAGTGTCGAACTATACTAGTGTCGAACTATTCGAATAGCCGCGTCTGCGGTTATGGACAGTTGGAGTGGCCATACTGTTCCCTCATCAGATGTTTTCAAAATGACTTGTGGAATGAATTGAGATTTTGACTTGACCACAATAGAGTTGTGATATGAAATTCAAGTTCCCACTTAGGTGTATTTTGCCTTTGAAATCTACATTTAGAATAAAATTATATGAATACTAATTGGTGATATGTATAATGTTAAGGCTGGGAGAAAGTTCATCTTCTCACAGAGTGTGTTTTAGTGCATAGTGTGAGAAAGTTTGTTTGTGACTAATCTAATGTCACCTCTGGTATATGAAACAAGAGACCTCACTCTGTTGCCTAAACTATTATATATGCACAAGATGTTATCATAAGGATGATAAACATGTTAGTGTCATTTGAGATGACATTAATAAGTTGCAAAGGACACAAGGGGATGAAAAGTCCATACCCTAGACTTAACCTATTCCATGAGCAAGCATAATCAAAAGTACCAAGATTGGTACTGATGATTGAATAAAAAATGCAACTAGTTTATTTGTACTCTAGTGCAAGTGGGAGACTGAAGGAAATATGCCCCAGAGACAAATAATAATATGGATTATTATCAAATTTCCTGAAGTTTATGAATTAGGTTTTATATCATTCTATAACTGTATTTAATGGAAACGTCGATACATGTGTGATATGTAAACAACCAGAAGTTCCTAGTGAAATCTCTAGTCACTCGTTCATTGGTCAATAGATGATCAAGGTTTCCTGATCATGTGGTGCTTTGCGCCAGTTGACAATAGTCACCTCATCGGAGAATGAGATGGTGAATATACCCTATCTAAGTATCGTAATACGATCATGTCACAAAGTTCAAGTTGCGATAATTAGGAAATGTAGTGACTTATTCCCTAGAACGTGAAACCATATCTAATTACTGTCACCCGAGATTACTTTGAGAGCATATAACATCACTCGGTGGAATGGTAATCATAAGGGTGTGATTGAGTATTCAAAGGGGCAGGTTGGCGTGTATGCGTCAAGAGCGGGATTTGTCCATCTGTGTGATGGAAGATACTCTAGGCCCACTCATATGAGTTATATCCATAAGATGCGCAATGTGTGACTAGGTCACAGGGATATCACTTATCGGATCGAGTAAAGTAGCGATTGTCGATAAAGAGGTTGAACATGACATGGTAATGTTATTGATCAAACCTTGGACAATGCAAGTATCTTATAGAAAAAAGGAATAGGACACAACATTGATGGTTCAACGACAAGTTTCGTGGAATGCCACAGGTGTTCATCATGGGCATCCTGGTCCGATGTTGATCAATGGTCTGAGAGGGGTCTCGACTATGTCTAGAGTGTTCCCGAACCGTTGGGTAGCACGCTTAAGGGTTTGACGAAGCTCGGAGATCATTATTGGTATGATCATAATCACCGAAGAAAAGAGAGGGAGAAACCGGAAGGGTTCCGGGAAGGTTTGGAGGATGTCCGGAGTGGGACGGAAGGTGTTCCATAGCCACGGGAATTAAATAATATGTAAATAAATGTTAAATAGTGATTTAATCATTTATTTATACTATCTCTGTCCCAAGGCTTAAGGCCTATATTTTTTTCAGAAGTCAAACTACCTCAAGTTTGACCAAGTTTTTAGAAAAAAATATTAATATTTATAATATGTAATTCATACCCTTTCATACATCATGAATCATATTTCACATGGTATCTATACAGTATAATAGTTCTTGATAGTTTTTTCTAAAAGTTTGGTCAAACTTTCCATTTCTTGACCTTTCAAAAATAAATAGGCCTTAAGACTTGGGATGGAGGGAGTATTTATTAAATAAAAGAAAAGGATTAAAATCCATATTGGACCAATTTCCATAAGGGAAAGGGCCCATGCGGGAAAGAGGCAAACGAGAGAAAGGGAGGAGGTGGCCGCATGGGCCCCTAGGCTCCCACGCGGTGCCCATGGGGACCCTGTCTGGTGGACACCCCTTCCCTCCCTCTCCTCTCTTTGTTTAGTCCCACATGGCTAGGTCAAACAGGGTTTGGGGGTTCCCTTCTGACAAGGGTTCAACTAGTAAATGCCCATTGTTATGGACTTGGGTTTTGGAGAATATGGGAATGCTAGAGATCGTGAGACGGTTAACAGACATGCAACAAGGGGCCACGAGGTTTACGCAGGTTCAGTCCCCCGGAGGGAAAACCCTACTCATGCTTGTCTATACTTGATTGATGGCGGAACCGGAGGTTACAGGGGTGCATAGATGCAATCTGGCGTGAGGTGTGCGTATGAGTTGTCTAGGTGTAACACCCCAAATATACTAAACTTGGATCATCAATTTATAATCATCAAAATTAGGGTTAACAAAAACTTTGTTAAATAAAATTATGAATGCATGCATATGAGTATGCATTAAATTTGAAATTCTTTTGAACCACCTTGTTTGTGTGTTTCCTTGCTTGTAAAATGTTTCTTAGGTGAAATAAACATGATCTAAAACATTTCCCACACTTTTCCTAAGGACAAATAAATCAAAACCAATAAAATAAAGGAATGGTCATTTTGACCAATTTAACTCCCATGCCTATTTTGGCTGTCTCAAACTTTTAGAACCTAATGGAAACTTTTCTGGATCTTTGCACCCCTTGAATGTACTCATAACAAGGTATCAAGGCCCACTTTGTGATCATCCAGAAACTTTCAAATGCATAGTTTAAATGACAATTCAAAATTGAATCTTTATCATATGGGAAGATCCCACTTTTTAAAAAACCACTCAAACAAGCTCAACTTTCAAAACCCAAGCATTTGCAGACTCACCGGCAGAAATCTAGCAAACCCACCAAAAATCTTTTCAAAATTCAAAACTTGATTTCATGCGGCCATTTCATCAAACAGGTTGCAGACACAAATTAAACAAAATCCTAAACACTATAGTGAGCAGTGATTGAAGCCTAACTTGTTCCCTCTCTAGCTCACAACCAGCTCAGTAGATCATCTAGCAAGATTAACTAAACACTAGCCACACTGTGAGCTTGGCATTACCATCAATGGTGAACAGCCGAAGCCAACCTTGTCACCCCATGTCTACAGCAAGCTAGGAAGAGAAGCAAGCCTAGCCAGCATGTCTGGGAGGTAGCCCACCGTCCACCGCCACCCCCTGTCCGAGACGCGAGCGTTGCCAAGCCCTGGACCACACGCACAAACCATGCCAACCTCGCTAGCGACCATGCCGAGTGTGCGCTAGAGCGTCACCCTCGACCGAAGCCCACAGACCGCGTGCCGCCCTCGCCGCGTGCATACACAATCCCCACCGACCCAGGAGACCGCCAGACATCCTCGTTCGCCGCCCCGTGCCGCACAGCCACCGCTCGACGTCAAAGACGCCGCCTCTGCCGCGCAGAGCGTCGCATGTTGCAGACCAAGCCACACCGCCCCACGCCTCGAAACCATGTCGTTGAGCATCGCCAGGGAACACCGCACCGTCCCTACCGTCGCCCATGCCAATAACCGCCTGTAACATCGCCCCCGACGAGCTCACCGTGCGCCCCGTCGGTCCCCTCGCTCGACTATAAATAGAGGCCACCCCCAGTCGATTTCTTCACACCACCTCACTCCCCTCTTCTCACTAATCGTACCACACCGTTCCCGGAGCAAGGCGAGCATCACCCCGCCGGAATTTCACCGGAGCCCGCCGCCTCTGGAGAAGAAGGGCGCCATCGATTTCGTCCACCCCAAGAGCTGCCACGACCACCCCTGAGTTCGTCGTCGTCGACTTCGTCGTTCGCCCGCCTCGCTGACCCTCGCCTGCACCCCGGTGAGACCCCAGCACCCCTCACTGGCCGCGCTATGTTTCTTTCTTGTCGGCGTTGCCTCGCGTCGACGATGACTCCCAGCCGTTGGATTAGAATCAGATCGAACGACCCACGTTGCCCCGTACCGCTTCGCTCCTCCCTGTCTCGCTGACGAGTGGGGACACCTACTTAAGCAGCCCGTGGGAGCACTGCGCTTAGCAGGCCGACCCGTTAACTTTTCCCGCGCAGCCCAGTTATTCAAATTAAACCTTTTCTATTTTATTTCAAACTCACTTCTGTACCCAACTTCAAAATTCAACCTAGATCGATTCAGTGCACCAAATTGAATGAAACCAATTTGGTTAGAAAGGTCTCCGAATGCTGAATCCAAGCCCGTTGGATTCAAGTCATTTGGATCTATAGATCACCCATGGTAAAAATAACAAGGCAGAAGCTTTTCTGCATTCAAACATTTATCAAATTTAAACCATAATATCTTTTGAGTTGATTCCAAATCTCAAAAATCACATTTAACCATACCTTTCAGAATATATAAAAATATATAGGTTTACTTGTAGAAATAATGTTCAAGTAATAAAAGAATGCCCCATAGGCATTTCTAGTCACTTTATTTAATTAAAATAAAAGGGTAAAACCTTATGAAATTGTGACACCACTTTAAATCGCATTCCCATGGACTAAAATATGTGGTGATGACATGTGTCAACATGATCCCATGTTTGGTTTGGAGAATATTAAATCTTAAGTAGTTTTTCAATGAGTAGAAATTACTTTTCTAAAAATAAAAGGAATTAAACCAAGCTTTAATCTTATAATGATAGAGATGATGCTAGATCATCTATAGGATCCTTGTGTGTGATGATTGAAGTAGTTAAGTATTGGTTGGTGATTGTGTACCCCGTATTTATTTATAGACGCTAGTACCGACCAAGGATACGAGGAGGAAGGAGGATTCTACGAAGAAGAAGCTAAGGAGAACTTCAACCACTGCTCTGCACAAGGAAAGCTTATACTGATATTGTGCAAGCCAAATACTACTAGTGAATGTGCAATCTAACCCTTGCAAGATACTCTACTGATGCAACAACCCACTATTTGTTACCATGCCAACTATATGCCTTAAGCATATGTGATCATACCCACTTGATAAACCAATCCTAGTTTTACTTGCAAGCTTCTTACTTTATTTCTTTATCAAAGCTCTTACTTAGAGTTTACTTAAGAGTTTGGTAGATACTAGAAAGATATTTGAAGGTTGCATAGAGAGCATAAAATTTGGCCTAAGTGAGAAACCTTGATATCATCTTAAGATATAAGGTGTACTTAGTTGAAACTCCCCTAGTTTACCACCCCTCATTAGTACTCACCCCCACTTGTAGATTCTAGTGCTAAGCATAAAATTTGATCAACTTTAGATGGGAATACTTGGTAGAAAAATGGTTATGAAAACCTTGGAATGATGGATCATTCTATTGAAATGTTTTGGACATGTGTTTCCGAACACGTGATGATTTTGGTGATGAAAATGTTGAGGCATGAGCCTTAGCCCTTTTTAAAACTAATGGTTGTCTGGATGCGATACCAAGGTCTGAGCTGAGGCTACCTTGTGAAGATTGTCCACCTGTGCAGTACCCAAGATGACAGTTGGTCATGGTTGGGAGGCCAAACTCACAGGAGAGGTGCTTATACTAGGGCGTGTAATTGAAAGATTAGGATTGATTATCCGCATACTGAGTATGGTGAATTCAGGATTTGTTCCTAACGGATGTATCGAATGTTGTGGTGAAAGTGTACAATCTCTGAAGAGGGTCAAACTATTCGAATAGCCGCGTCCGCGGTTATGGACAGTTGGAGTGGCCATACTGTTCCCCGTCAGACTTTTCAAAATGACTTGTGAAATGAATTGAGACTTTGACTTGACCACAACAGGGTTGTGATCTAAATTACAAGTTCCCGCTTAGGTGCCATAAACTCTCAACTAGCATTCGTTGCTTCTAAACTTAGTAGAGATAAATCTGGCTTTTGCAAAACAACCCTAGAGCCTAGTGTCCTATTCTACAAAAACCCCTTTTACCTGTTAGTGTTAGTTTGCGAGTACTTAAAGAGTACTCATGGCTTTGTCCCTGGCTATTCCCATGGCTAGACTATGAAGAGGAGTACCTGGAGGATGGACCCCAGGAAGTTTACGACAACTAGGATCATCTCCCATCGTCAGCATTGCCTGTGAACCCGAAGATGGAGCTTCGCCTACGCTACCGTTATTATTATGTATTCCGCTGCTTGATGTTGTATTAAGAACTGGATCATGAGATCCCTATTTGTGTAAGAACTTATGTATCGTTTGTAATGGATGATGTACTGTGGTATCCAATTCTGTTATATCTCGCAAAAATGGTAATCCTGGGTTTGCGATGTATGGCATAACAGGCATCTAGGATTGAAAAATCCGGGTGTTGACAAGTTGGTATCAGAGCCATCCTGACCATAGGAGACCCTAGTTAGAATGGACGTTTAAACCAAAAACTTATTTTCCAAAACCAAAGAAAAACAAATATTTACAAAAAAACTATTCTCATTCTTATCCCTTTGATTCTTTCCTAAAAATTCATGTTCCTCAAAAACTCTTGCAAAATACATAAAATTTTGGCACACTTAATCACTCTACTAACTTACTCATCCTATATTCTTATAGATGGACGTGAAGTACATCAAGTTTTACCAATTGGGGAATGGAGGAGACCTGATCTTTGAGAGGGATTTGGACCAGCTTTCGGAACTTCTGGAGCATCCGCACCCCGAGTTCTTCGGAGCTCAGCTCAATGATCAAGGAGGAGAAGATCTGCAGTGGCTAATTGTTGCAAGTCTCCGAGGAAAGATTGAACCTCCCACTGCGGAGGGAATTCAGTTTACCTTGAGAGAAAACAACTGGCTCGATGGACTTGCCAGGGCCATGCAAGAAGCTCTTTCCCGTCTGTGCGGGCAGAGCATCAATCAGATCAAGGATACTCGCTTTGAGTTTTTCCCAAGGCGTGATGCAAATGGACAACCACTGGAAGCCCCATACCACCCCGAGCTGAAGACCCAATTGGACCACCTTAGCTTCATGATGTACGATCGTCAGCAGGAGTTGGACAACTGCCGTGACTACTGCAACCACAAGTCTGCCATCATCAATACAAAGGACCAGACCATCGCCATGCTAGCAAAGGATCGCAAGTCTCGCCGCCGTCAGCTCGACAAGAAGGAGCGCATCATTGCCCGTCTTCGCCACCGCATCTCATCTCTGGAGGAGACCATCCACGAGAGAGACATGCAGTTGGAGGAAAGGGAGAATGCCGGAGAGGATCTTCGTGGAGACCCCTACTCCTATCTCAGTGATGACGACGATTTTCTGGAGGATCAGGCTATGGATTTCTTCACCGATGAGGACGATTTCGCCTTCATCGATGATGATGAAGATGACGAAGCCACAGATTCCGAGGAATAGTAGCACTTGAGCACTAACGTAGTGAGTAGTATTCAGTCCCACTGTATCGTAGTTCTCAGAATGGTTCTTAAAACCATATGTTTTTCTTTGTTGTGGTGTGTGTTGTATCGGGTGCTATGAATGAATGAATGAATTAAAAAGCAAGTTGCTAGAAAATCTGAGTCAAACTTTAAAAACTTTTCAAAAACCCAAAACTTTAGAAACTTCCCTCTTTTCTCATGATCTACCTCAATCTTGAGATGCCACGTGGAGGAAGTGGTTCAACCCCGGACCCGATGTTGTAGATTCTGCAAATGTTGACTTCTGACCGTGAAGCTGAAAGAGCGGAACGTCAAGCCAACCTGGCCACCCTTCAGCAGATAGCCCAGCTAGCCCATAACAATCAATGCCATGGAAATCAGGACCACCATGGATCTAAGCTCAAGAATTTCCAGAATACCAACCCACCTGTTTTCACTAAGTCAGAAGAACCCCTAGACGCCTATGATTGGCTGCAAACCATGGAAAATAAATTAGAAGTAGCCGGAGCGGAAGCCAACGAGAAAGTTCTGTTCGCCACCCACTATCTAGCCGGAGATGCCAGAGCATGGTGGAACAGTGTTCGCGCAATGACCGGAGGCCAGATGATGACCTGGGAGGAATTCAAGGTCAAGTTTAGCAGAACCCATGTGCCACCAGGTTTGATCAAGAAAATGAGAGATGAGTTCAGAGAGCTAAAGCAAGGAAGGATGACTGTAGTGGAATACCGTGACAAATTTTTGTCATTAGTTAGGTATGCCCCGGATGAAATAGACACTGAAGCCAAGAAGAAAGATTCCTGAATGGTCTACATGATGAGATGCAGACGGTGTTAGTCAATATTCCCTTTGCGGATATTGAAGCCCTTGTCGACTCTGCTATCCAGATGGAAGGAAAGATCAACCAAGCCAATGAGAACCGCAAGCGTCGTATGATGCATCAGCCAGGAACCCATCAGACCCCAAAGTATCGCCCTAACCCATCTCCTGGATTTGCCCCAAGGACCAACAGACCCCCGATGACCCGTCCCACCTATCCCAACCGTGGAAACCCTAGACCCGGAGGAAACCACAACAACCCCGGCAACGCTGGAATTTGAATCGTGCCCCGCCCAAGTTCAACAAGAACAATGCTACCGCCAACACCAACACTGCCCCGAGGACTGGGAGCAATGCTATGCCTGTAGCAGCCAAGGACAAGTCGCAAGTGACCTGTTATGACTGTGGAAATAAAGGCCACTATTCCAACGAGTGCCCCAAGAAGAACAATGCTACAGCTCCCAATGCCAATGTCCTAGCTCAGCAGCAGCGTCATGTTCAGCCAGGAAGAAGATTTGCCCCAGGGAATTCACTCAACCGCAACGGCCGTCTTTTTCCCATGCATGCTGAAGAAGCTCAGGAAGCGCCAGACGTATGTTTTCTGTTAATTCAGTACTTACAAGAGTGTTGTTTGATTCTGGTGCATCGCATTCATTTGTCACCGAAGAATTTGCATGCACTAGTAAAATTCAACCAACCAAACTGAAGCATGTCATGATTGTTCAAATTCCCGGATCAACCACCAAGGCTAGGCAAATTTTCAAAGCCGTCCCTATCCGAATCCATGGCATAGATTTTTATGCAAATCTGATAGCACTCGGAACTAAAGGATTGGAAGTAGTACTAGGAATGGATTGGATGTCCAAACATAAAGGATTAATTGTCTGTGCCAAGAAAGCCATAACTATGACCAGTACCGCCGGAATATCAGTCCAGCATATATCTGAAACCTTACCTCGCCAATTCAAGTGGAGTATAGCCCAACCTACCATTGACCAAGTCCGGATAGTCTGTGAATACCCCGATGTATTTCCAGATGTTTTGCCCGGTATGCCCCCAGATCGGGATATCGAGTTTATCATCGAACTAATCCCCGGAACCGGACCCATAGCCCAGAGACCCTATAGTATGAACCCGTCGGAGCTAGCAGAATTGAAGAAGCAACTAGATTCCATGCTAGAAATTGGATTGATTCAACCAAGTGCGTCACCATGGAGATCACCTGTCTTGTTTGTGGACAAGAAGGATGGAAGTAACCGTTTGTGTACGGATTATCGGAAGTTGAATGATGTCACCATCAAGAACAAGTACCCCTTGCCCAAGATATAAGATTTGTTTGATCAGTTGACCGGTGCCAAAGTATTTTCTAAGATTGATCTTAGAACTGGCTATCACCAACTCAAAATTCGTGCAGAGGATATTCCAAAGACTGCCTTTACCACCAGATATGGATTGTATGAGTATACGGTCATGTCTTTCGGATTAACCAATGCCCCCGCTTATTTCATGAATCTCATGAATACGATTTTATGGACTTCCTGGATAAGTTTGTCGTTGTTTTCATCGATGACATTCTGATTTATTCCAAATCAGAAGAAGAACATGAGCTACACCTAAGGACCATTCTTGGGACCCTTAGAGAGCATCAGTTGTATGCAAAGTTTAGCAAATGTGAATTCTGGTTACAGGAGGTAGGATTACTCGGTCACATTGTATCAGCCGGAGGAATTGCCGTTGACCCTGCCAAAGTGAAAGATGTAGAAGATTGGCAAGCCCCAACCACTCAAACCCAAGTTCGTGCATTTCTCGGATTAGCGGGATATTACCGCAAATTCGTAGAAGGATTCTCTAGTATCGCCAGACCCATGACCCAATTGCTGAAGAAGGAAAAGAAGTTTGAATGGGCCGACAAATGTGAAGCGAGTTTTCAAGAACTCAAGAGGAGATTGATTTCAGCCCCAATCTTGATCATGCCAGATATCACGAAGCCCTTCGATGTGTATTGTGACGCATCCAAGATTGGTCTTGGATGTGTTCTAATGCAAGAATGCAAAGTTATATCTTATCTATCTCGACAATTGAAGCAACATGAGCAAAACTACCCAACCCATGACCTCGAACTCGCAGCCGTAGTTCTAGCCCTGAAGACATGGAGACATTACCTGATGGGAAACCGTTGTGAAATTTATTCGGATCAAAAGATCCTAAAGTATATATTCACTCAGAAGGAGCTGAATATGAGGCAGAGAAGATGGATTGAGTTAATCAAGGATTACGATCTGGACATTCACTATCACCCTGGTAAAGCCAACGTAGTAGCCGATGCCCTTAGCAGATTGCCGTGCCGCTTGAAATCCATGATTTCGAAGGAGCAACCAAGTTTGCACAAAGAGATGGAAGCTTTTCGAATGGAATTAGTAAGTGAAGGATTTCTGGCTAGCATAGAACTCCAGCCCACTTTGATTAGTCAGATTAAAGAGGCGTAGAAGGGAAATGCTAGTATTGACGGAATCAAGCGTCGTATCAGTACAGGCAAAGTACCTGGATTCACCGAGGACGAAGAAGGATTTTTGTGGTACAAAGGACGCCTTTGCGTACCATCAGATTCTGAGTTGAAAGAAGTTATTTTGAAGGAGGCTCATGATACTCTTTATTCTATCCATCCCGGAGGAACTAAGATGTATCAAGACTTGAAAGAGCAATTTTGGTGGCATAAGATGAAGAGAGAAATCGGAAGCTATATCGCCAAGTGTGATATTTGTCAGCGAGTCAAGGCCGGACATCAAAGACCCGCTGGATTGTTGCAACCATTGCAGATTCCGGAATGGAAATGGGATTCTGTAGGAATGGACTTTATCACTGGACTACCTACTTCTAGTAGGGGAAATGACTCTATCTCGGTCATAGTGGACAGATTGTCCAAAGTCGCCCATTTCTTACCGTCAAGACAACATATCAGAGTTCGAAGCTAGCAGAGGTGTACATCGCTAGAATCGTTAGCCTGCACGGAGTCCCCAAGAACATAGTATCGGATCGAGGAACTAAGTTTACCTCGAGATTCTGGAAGAAAGTCCAAGAAGGTTTAGGAACCCGCTTAGATTTCAGTACCGCGTATCGCCCTCAGATCGATGGACAAACGAGCGAGTAAATCAAATACTCGAAGATATGCTGAGAGCATGCGTGTTAGAATATGGATCCAAGTGGGAAGACTGTCTGCCGTTTGCAGAATTTTTGTACAACAACAGTTATCAAGCCAGTTTGCAAATGGCCCCATTTGAATTCATGTACGGAAGGAAGTGTCGCACCCATTTGAACTGGTCGGAAGTAGGAGAGAGTCAGATTTTTGGACCCGACATCCTACGGGAAGCAGAAGAGAAGGTTCACAAGATTCGTGAGCACCTCAAGACCGCCCTATCCCGACAAAAGAGTTACGCCGACAAGAGACTTAGAGACCTCGCCTTCAATATAGGAGAATTTGTTTATCTGAAAGTGTCGCCATTGAAGGGAATGCAGCGTTTCCAACTCAAAGGAAAGTTAGCCCCCAGATATATCGGACCTTTCAAGATTCTGAACCGTCGAGGAGAAGTATCGTATCAATTGGAACTACCTGAAGAGATGTCAGCCGTGCACAATGTGTTCCATATCTCGTTACTTCGCAAGTGTCTCGAAGTCCGTGAACCCTAAGCATCAAGTTTCTCAAGATTCAGTGGAGTTACCACACAGAAGAGGAAGCCACCTGGGAACGCGAAGATCACATCAGGACGGAGTTTCCCGATCTCTTCAAATCCTAGGTAATCTTTTCGTCCTTTTTCAAATCTCGGGACGAGATTTTGTTTAAGGGGGGAAGGTTTGTAACACCCCAAAAATACTAAACTTGGAGCATCAATTTCTAATCATCAAAAGTAGGGTTAACAAAAACTTTGTTAAATAAAATTATGAATGCATGCATATGAGTATGCATTAAATTTGAAATTCTTTTGAACCACCTTGTTTGTGTGTTTCCTTGCTTGTAAAATGTTTCTTAGGTGAAATAAACATCATCTAAAACATTTCCCAAACTTTTCATAAGGACAAATAAATCAAAACCAATAAAATAAAGGAATGGTCATTTTGACCAATTTAACTCCCATGTCTACTTTGGCTGTCTCAAACTTTCAGAACCTAATGGAAACTTGTCTGGATCTTTGCACCCCTTGAATGTACTCATAACAAGGTATCAAGGCCCACTTTGTGATCATCCAAAAACTTTCAAATGCATAGTTTAAATGACAATTCAAAATTGAATCTTTATCATATGGGAAGATCCCACTTTTTCAAAAACCACTCAAACAAGCTCAACTTTCAAAACCCAAGCATCTGCAGACTCACCAGCACAAATCTAGCAAACCCACCAAAAATCTTTTCAAAATTCAAAACTTGATTTCATGCGGCCATTTCATCAAACAGGTTGCAGACACAAATCAAACAAAATCCTAAACACTATAGTGAGCAGTGATTGAAGCCTAACTTGTTTCCTCTCTAGCTCACAACCAGCTCAGTAGATCATGTAGCAAGATTAACTAAACACTAGCACCACTATGAGCTTGGCATTACCATCAATGGTGAACAGCCGAAGCCAACCTTGTCACCCCCATGTCGACAGCAAGCTAGGAAGAGAAGCAAGCCTAGCCAGCATGTCTGGGAGGCAGCCCACCGTCCACCGTCACCCCCTGTCCCAGCCGCGAGCGTTGCCAAGCCCTGGAACACACGCACAAACCATGCCAACCTCGCCAGCGACCATGCCGAGCGTGCGCTAGAGCGCCACCCTCGACCGAAGCCCACAGACCGCGCGCCACCCTCGCCGCGTGCATACACAATCCCCACTAACCCAGGAGACCGCCAGACATCCTCGTTCGCCGCCCCGTGCCGCACAGCCACCGCTCGCCGTCGAAGACGGCGCCTCTGTCGCGCAGAGCGTCGCATGTTCCAGACCAAGCCACACCGCCCCACGCCTCGAAATCATATCGTTGAGCATCGCCAGGGAACACCGCACTGTCCCCTACTGTCTCCCATGCCAATACCCGCCTCTAACATCGCCCCCGACGAGCTCACCGTGCGCCACGTCGGTCCCCTCGCTCGACTATAAATAGAGGCCACCCCCAGTCTATTTATTCACACCACCTCACTCCCCTCTTCTCACTGATCGTACCACACCGTTCCCGGAGCAAGGCGAGCACCACCCCGCTGGAATTTCACCGGAGCCTGCCGCCTCTGGAGAAGAAGGGCGCCATCGATTTCGTCCACCCCAGGAGCTGCCGCGACCACCCCTGAGTTCGCCGTCATCGACTTCGTCGCTCGCTCGCCTCGCCGACCCTCGCCTGCACCCCGGTGAGCCCCCAGCACCCCTCACTGGCCGCGCTAGGTTTCTTTCTCGCCGGCGTTGCCTCGCGTCGACGATGACTCCCATCCCTTGGATTAGAATCAGATCGAACGACCCACGTTGCCCCATACCGCTTCACCCCTCCCTGTCTCACTGACGAGTAGGGACACCCACTTAAGCAGCCCGCGGGAGCACCGCGCTTAGAAGGCCGGCCCGTTAACTTTTCCCACGTAGCCCAGTTATTCAAATTAAACCTTTTCTATTTTATTTCAAACTCACTTATGTACCCAACTTTAAAATTCAACCCAGATCGATTCAGTGCACCAAATTGAATGAAACCAATTTTGTTAGAAAGGTCTGGGAATGCTGAATCCAAGCCCGTTGGATTCAAGTCATTTGGATCTATAGATCACCCATGGTAAAAATAACAAGGAAGAAGCTTTTCTGCATTCAAACATTTTTCAAATTTAAACCATAATAGCTTTTGAGTTGATTCCAACTCTCAAAAACCACATTTAACCATACCTTTCAGAATATATAAAAATATATAGGTTTACTTGCAGAAATAATGTTCAAGTAATAAAAGGATGCCCCATTGGCATTTCTAGTCACTTTATTTAATTAAAATAAAAGGGTAAAACCTTATTAAATTGTGACAACACTTTAAATCACATTCCCATGGACTAAAATATGTGGTGATGACATGTTTCAACATGATCCCATGTTTGGTTTGGAGAATATTAAATCTTAAGTAGTTTTTCAATGAGTAGAAATTACTTTTCTAAAAATAAAAGGAATTAAACCAAGCTTTAATCTTGTAATGATAGAGATGATGCTAGATCATATATAGGATACTTGTGTGTGATGATTGCAAGTAGTTAAGTATTTTTTGGTGATTGTGTACCCCGTATTTATTTATAGACGCTAGTACCGACCAAGGATACGAGGAGGAAGGAGGATTCTACGAAGAAGAAGCCGAGGAGAACTTCAACCACTGCTCTGCACAAGGCAAGCTTATACTGATATTGTGCAAGACAAATACTACTAGTGAATGTGCAAGCTAACCCTTGCAAGATACTCTACTGATGCAACAACCCACTATTTGTTACCATGCCAACTATATGCCTTAAGCATATGTGATCATACCCACTTGATAAACCAATCCTAGTTTTACTTGCAAGCTTCTTACTTTATTTCTTTATCAAAGTTCTTACTTAGAGTTTACTTAAGAGTTTGGTAGATACTAGAAAGATATTTGAAGGTTGCATAGAGAGCATAAAATTTGGCCTAAGTGAGAAACCTTGATATCATCTTAAGATATAAGGTGTACTTAGTTGAAACTCCCCTAGTTTACCACCCCTCAGTAGTACTCACCCCCACTTGTAGATGCTAGTGCTAAGCATAAAATTTGATCAACTTTAGATGGGAATACTTGGTGGAAAAATGGTTATGAAAACCTTGGAATGATGGATCATTCTATTGAAATGTTTTGGACATGTGTTTCCGAACACGTGATGATTTTGGTGATGAAAATGTTGAGGCATGAGCCTTAGCCCTTTTTAAAACTGATGGTTGTATGGACGCGATACCATTCCAATTTTATCGTACAACCACAATACTCGAATATTGGGTAGGGCTTGACTGGAAACTTATATACCTTAGTATTAGCTCCCTCACGGCCAAGGTCTAAGCTGAGGCTACCTTGTGAATATTGTCCACCTATGTAGTACCCAAGATGACAGTTGGTCATGGTTGGGAGGCCAAAATCACAGGAGAGGTGCTTATACTAGGGCGTGTAATTGAAAGGTTAGGATTGATTATCCGCATACTGAGTATGGTGAATTCAGGATTTGTTCCTGACGGATGTATCGAATGTTGTGGTGAAAGTGTACAATCTCTGCAGAGTGTCAAACTATTCGAATAGCCGCGTCCGCGGTTATGGACAGTTGGAGTGGCCATACTGTTCCGTCGTCAGACATTTCAAAATGACTTGTGAAATGAATTGAGACTTTGACTTGACCACAACAGGGTTGTGATCTGAATTACAAGTTCCCGCTTAGGTGCCATAAACTCTCAACTAGCATTCGTTGCTTCTAAACTTAGTAGAGCTAAATCTGGCTTTTGCAAAACAACCCTAGAGCCTAGTGTCCTATTCTACAAAAACCCCTTTTACCTGTTAGTGTTAGTTTGCGAGTACTTAAAGAGTACTCATGGCTTTGTCCCTGGCTATTCCCATGGCTAGACTATGAAGAGGAGTACCTGGAGGATGGACCCCAGGAAGGTTACGACAACTAGGATCATCTCCCATCGTCAGCATTGCCTGTGAACCCGAAGATGGAGCTTCGCCTACGCTACCGTTATTATTACGTATTCCGCTGCTTGATGTTGTATTAAGAACTGGATCATGAGATCCCTATTTGTGTAAGAACTTATGTATCGTTTGTAATGGATGATGTACTATGGTATCCAATTCTGTTATGTCTCGCAAAAATGGTAATCCTGGGATTGCGATGTATGGCATAACAGGCATCTAGGATTGAAAGATCTGGGTGTTGACACTAGGTCTTCCTCGTCGTTCCCTCCTGGCCTTTATATAGATAGGCCAGGTCCCGGGGGTAGGTCGAGTCGGTTACAAGTTAGGGTTTCACCCTTGAATATTCTATCTATAGCTTGACCGTGTCCTCCAAGGAGTCGAATTTCTACTAGGCTTGGGCTATCCGGAGTCTCCTTGGGCAACAAGTCTTCATGTGGGCCTTCACTGGGCTAAACTAGGTATACCAATGTAAGGTACCCGTAGGGTATATCCAGGTCAGTATCCCCCAAGTGTTCAGTCGAATTGCATATTCGATTGGAGACTATATAGTCTTTCGAGTGCTTTCTCACCCGAACATACTTTTTGATGGATATAGTAGCTCACAGGGATTGTTGATGCGTGTGCCTGACTCTCCTGACGGATCAGGGTCATTTAACTGTCTTTGGACAAAACAACACGATCTTCTTCAGACTCGAGTACCCAGACTCAAATCTGGAACAATGCTGGTGAAATTCGACCCAGGCCGTTGAGGTCTTACAGGCGTCGAATTCAAGTGTTTTTTAGTTAGGTACCCAATGCGCCCGTCAGGATTTTCATCGTGCCTGCTGACACGGTATGTTACTGGCAGAGCATAGTCAGGTGTGATACTAAGCCATCAGATGATATCTGTAGGGCTTATCTTTGCGTCGTAGACACATCATTCGAAATTTTATCACCACAGAGGTGTTTCGGTGACTAAGGAGACGGTATATCTCTTAGCATTAATTTGGGTAAAGTTGCCAATGTGAATTTTTGTGTTTTTTTATCAGGAGTGATCCAAAGAATCTCATCCGAATGATTCATCGGGTGCGTGACCAGCGCTCCCTATGGGAGTAGCCCCCGAGTGTTTATTCGAGTCATAGACTCGAGCGAAGACTTTAGTTCTGCAGATGGCATCAATGACTTTGTTTTTTCGAATGCGCGACCAGCGCTCCCTATGGGAGTAGCCTCCGAGTCCGTAGTGGAGTCGTAGACTCGAGGTAGGACTCGAAGAAATATTTTTCACCATGCTTATTTTCGTCAGGTGCGCGGCCAGCGCGCCTGATAGGATTATCCCCTGAGTAGTTGGTTGAGTCATAGACTCAAGTTAATACTTTTTGTTCAGTCGGAAATTTCGAGCTGTTGCTTGCTTCTGCTTGATGACGTCACTGCTTACGCATGGTGAGCTCAACCGTCTGCGGTAGAAGAGACGATGCGACAGGACAATCGTGGGTCCCACCTGCTTACGTTCATTTCAATAGTCAGGCATAAATTTGGCGAAAATTACTACGCATCCTCGATTCCCATGCGTAGTGGGCAGCGTGTTCATGACGGTTCGGGCGGCTGTTGAAACGTGTACCGGGAGATGAAAGGCACATGTTAGGGCTTCTGTATCAACGGCTCCGCTTCATCTTCCTTGTCCTTTTATATCGTGGTTGTAGAGGTCCCAACCTGATAAGGTAGAGATCCCTGTGTTTACAATGCTAGTCCCTGGATCGAATAGCTAGCATCCACAGTTTAAGATGTAATATCAAGAAACAAAGGTCATATTACAACTTTATAACCAGGAATAAAATAATTCATTACATCTTACATAGCTCATATGGCTATCTCATTACAATGCAGCAGATATAACTATATAGCATGGACCCCTTCATCTTCATATGCCAGAGGCAATCATGTTGGCTGTAGACTTGTAATCCCTACTCAACAAACTTCACTAACATCAAACAAACCTACAACATAATAATTTATGGCCACAAGGGTCAATACATTTGAATTGTATTGGAAAGTGATACTATGGTAGAATAGTAGTATCTAACATCTATATGAATTTGGCTAGGTGTAGCGTAGGCTTTCTTTGCTCAAAATAAGGTTTTCCTTATTAGTTGAAAACACTAAGTTTTTGTTTGACAAAAATCACCCAAGGAACCACCAATAGAAATTGGTGAACCTTTAAACCTTGTTCAACCACACATTTTTAACTTAGAAATTGGGATGACGAGATCCTTGATAGCTTCAATGTCTTTGATTCTCAAATTGTCCATTGCCTGGGACATGGCTAAGTACTTAGGTTTTACTCTCTCGAGAGGTGGTGCAATTTCCCCACAAGACTCGACATGCATCGAGACGAGATCTTTCAGAAGCCTTCCATTAGACCAAATGGATGCATTCCATCCTATCACCCCTACCACCACCTGTCCATCTGTCTAAGTTATTGCAACCTATATGATCAAGGCAGAGCCCATATGCCATGTGGTTGCACTAGAAGCTTCTCAACACTAAACATATCAAATCTCTTTGTTCCTGGATGGATTTCCACAAGTGTGATACACAAGGTAAACCAAAGAAATGGGCCTTGTGTAACCACTCAACACAAACCATTCTTACCATTCCACCTTGGTGATTCATTCACGTAGTTGTTTTATTAAACAAAACACAAGTAATAGACTTTGCATAATATCATAGCATGAACAATCCACCCTTGTTTTCTATTATCTAGGCTAAGCATGATACCATGGCAAGTTTCCTAACTTAGGATAATTCTACTAAGATAACATCTACTAGGATTTCCCAAGTCATAGCATATCATAGATAATTAGAAAAATTTCCATGCAAGTCCTACTCAAAATATCACTAATGCATAGTCAAAATAATAGGACAAAATATATGAAGAACCACTTGCCTTTTTAGTAGAGAAACTAGGTTCACTCCTTGATCATGCAATTGTCACACTCTTCAAATTTCACTATAATTCAATCAAGCAAGGCACACATTCAAAACTAACATTCAAACAATTCATCACATAAAATAATAAAAAAAAGAAATGCATGCAAGCATGTAAAAGGTTGCTTTATTTAAAAAGTGGTTTCTAATAAGGTTCTAACATTTCAAAACACCTACTAGTCTTTTATAAAAATGGGAAAATCATTTAAAATCAAGTTAGTGAAAATGGCCTTTTTAAGTCATTTTTGTTTTGCTAGAAATGCTTTTATTCAAAGTAATAATTCCTTGTATTAGCAAAATATATTTTTAAATTATAATGTTAGTGTTTATGGTCAGGGGGTTCAAATCAAATCCATTTGCAAAAGGTTTCACTCAAAAATCATTTTTAGAATATTTTTTATACCCAAAATAGTCCTACAAATGTTTCTGCAAAAACACCTAATTTTCCAGAAGAAAAATACTAAACTAAGGCCATAGTTGCAAATTTCACATTTTTCTGAATACACTGATATAAAATTTGCAAATTTTGGACTTACAGTTCAAAAGGTATTATTTTTGCAAGTTTAAACATTCAAACTCATTTTCTAGAATTTTTCTGAAAGGTTTGGCCACGTGGCGTGTTATTACTAGACGATACCGATTTTTGTGGATTGTGCAATGTGGGGTGTTGTATCTAATTAGAATCACACGGTTCAGATAAATAGATACCCCTTCGACTAAGATCTAATCCTAGCCAACAGATCCGTATCTAACCGTCCGGAGCATGCTAGCCATAGTTTGGCGGCGCCGCTGGCGACGCGCGGCGACGCCGCTCAGGTGGTGGCGTTCCGGCGAATACAGTAAGCAAGGAAGGGAAAGGAGGGGCTCACCGGGTTTGCCGTGGTGAGTAGATGATCAAGGTGTCAGTGGACGGCGAAGGGGCGCACGGAGTTGTCACGGATTGCTCACCGGAGTTGTTACTGGCGTCAGGCATGCACTGGTGTCGTCGGGGGCGACACAACGAAGCTCGAGAAGGCAAAAAAGAGATGGTGTTAGACGCGCGAAGGAACAACAAGTGCATGAGCATCATACATAGAGAGAGTGGAGAACGGAACCTACCGGAAAGCTCGCCGGAGATGAGGCACACGACGGTCGTTTGCAGTCGAGTTTGTTGTCGAGTATCATGGGCGCACGCGAGCAAGCAGAGGGTTCCAATAGATGCGTATGAGGTTGGAGATCAAGCTCGCGTGAGCCAGGGGGCAGGGGGAGGTATGGAATCGCTGGAATCATCGCGGAGGCTCGTCGGAGACAGCGGTGGTGTGAGGGAAAATTAGCGCAGCCTGTTGGCTCACTGGGTACAACGTGTGAGGGGAAAGAGAGAGGAGAGGGAGGGGATTAAATGAGCATGGTCACGGGGAGGGATTACTGCACCATCAATGCGAATTAAACGGATTAAACTCGAGCAGAAACGGCGAGGAGAGAGGGCGGGGTCAGCGCTGGTGGGAACGAAGACGCTGAGCTAGAGTGGGTCCAGATGGCCAGCGAGAGTAAGGGTAGATGCGCGGGTGAGAAAATATTTTCGCGGAGAAGAGGGTGAGTGCCGTGTGGGCTGCGAATTGGGCCTGTTGGGCTAGGGGTACTGGGCAGGTTTAGTTGGGGCATTTCTTTTCTATTTTTTTCCTTCTCTAATTCCCTTTTCTATTTCTAATTTTTGTTTTAATTCAAACATTTGATTAAACCTCCATTTGATTTCAAAACTTTCAGCAGGTTTTTATTCTAGTTATTTATTGTGTTTTAAAAGTCCATTTTAGAATAGTTCAAATATTCTCTCATTATTTATTATTTGTTTAAAATAGGCATTTTGTCTTTATTTAAATAAAATTGAATATGGTTCAAATCCATATAATTTTTTTTAAATAATATTTTATTCCTTTATTTTATTCAGTAAACTTTTATTCCATTTGCTTATGGATTTGGCCAAGATTTAAATTGTCTTTTAAATATTTCTTATTTATTTAATTCTTTCTTTGTCTTATAAAATCCATATCTTTTTATTTATAATTCCAAATTTGGTGATTCCAATTTGTATAATTTTATTTAATATTTGTTTATCTTTTTAAATCCTTTTAGGATTACTTTGCTCACAATTTCGTGTTAATTTTATTTAGGAGCTTTATTAGCCTTGGAAATTATTTCCTTTTATCTTATTAAGATCATACGTTTTTATCCATGGCTTCAAATTGAATGAAATCAATTCCCATGGTTTTATAATATTTTTGTTTACCATTTTTGGTCATTTATAAATGTTTTTTGCCAATTTTTTATATGGAACAAAGCCATAGTCTTTTGGTGATTTGAAAATGATTTCTCTCATTAGGGTTTAGGGTTTTGGTTTAACTTTTGCAAGTGCTTTAAATTCAAGATACATTCCATTTATGAATGCATTTGATTCTATGAATATTTTTTTGTTGCCTTTATTCAAATTTTGTTTAAGCAGGGTTTTGATGTTTCCATTTAGAAGCAAAAAGTTTCTTTTCACCCTAAATTTCAACATTTAAAATTTTTTTGTTTATTTTTCACATTTCAAATTTGGAGAATTTGGGATGTGACAGACTACCACCCTTAAAAGGAATCTCGTCCCGAGATTCGGGAAGGCTAGAGGTTACAAGTTGGCTTCAAGGCAACTAGGGTACTACCACCCTTAAAAGATTTTTTAACTATATTACATCTTGGCTTACTTGAGGTCTTGATGTATCTTCTCTTGATAGTTGTTTGCATAGTGTCCTTTGTTACCACATTTGAAACATGTGACAAGGTTGATGTCTCTCATAGGTTTGCTTGTCTTGTCTTTCTCCTTTTCTGGACAATGTGATGCATAATGGCCTAGCTCTTTGCATTTGTGGCACATCACTTGGATAATATCCTTCTTCTTCTCGGGTCTCTCCAAAGCAAGGAGTTATCTTAGTTCATGTTCTTCATACTTCACCACAAAGGTGGGAAAGCTTCCTCGGTTATTAGAACGATTCCTAGGATATCGTCCATGTTTCCTCTTTTGTCCACCATAGTGGGTCACAATGTATGGTGGTGCATACTGAGACTTGACTTTGTCTTCATCATTCTTGGTAGAAATTGTTCTTTCATGGAGGTTTCCAAACACTTGATGCATTCCATCTTGTTTCATTTGTTGAACTATAGGATAGATGGGGCATTGGATAGGGACATGATCATTTCCTTCACATAGGAAACATGTAACTTGAGATGTGGGGCATTGTTTAGTTGGATGTTTCTCTTCACAATTAGGGCATTGATCAATGTGTTCTTTATAAGTGTGTCCTATGTCTCCATAGATTTTGCAGGCTTGAGTTCCTTCTATAATATCATCCTTGATATCATTGTTATCACAATCACTTTGGGAAGGGTTGTTTCTCATGCAACAATTGGGATTGGGTTTCCAAGAACTTTAGCATGGCTGGGTTTAACTCAATGTTGTTGGCTAAAAATGAGTTGTCACTTGATTTAACTTAGCTTGGGTTTCTGGCAGTTGTTCTCTCATGTCCATCTCTTGGTTGTTGTTGTCACCATCCTTGTTTTTGGAGTTGTGGTCTCTTGGAGAAGTCATCTGTTTGGGTTGGATTGGGATTAGAATAGGCAAAACATTTCTATAGGAAGAATTCTACTCACACACAACAATTCACACAAAGCAATGTGCAAGAAATCACAATCAAACATTCCACTCAAACAACAATGTTCAAGCATATTTTAGGCAACAAAATATTTTTGCTACGCCACATAAGTTGGTGTGATCAATAAATCGATTTAAACTAAGCACTAGTATGGTGGTCTAACTATGGGGTTCACTTGAGATCATTCTATTCTTCTTTGTTGTTTCTTCATGAACAAGATCTGGTATACTTGGAAGAAATTCTTGCATCTTGGTCACAAGTTCAAAGGTGATGATGGTTCCTCCTAAGTTGTGTTTCCTTACTTTCCAAGTCTTGAGTATTATTCTTGTCTCACTTGTAATCTTTAGTGATGTCCAAGTTGAAGTCCTTGGTGAAACTAAAGTTGATGTCATTGGTGATGGTGAAGTCCTTGCTCATGTCGAAATTTTTGTCCATCCAATTGGAAAAGGAAGAGATGTAGAATCAAAAAAAATATTGAGGAAAGAGTTTACAAGATTGTTTGTAAATAAGTTTGAACAAATACAACTCCTATTTTTCTAAAGGGTTTTGTCCAATCCTAGGGTTACAATCCTACAGGCAACACAGTGCTCTGATACAATCTGTAGAGGTCCCAACTTGATAAGGTAGAGATCCATGTGTTTACAATGCTAGTCCTTGGATCGAATAGGTAGCATCCACAGTTTAAGATGTAATATAAAGAAACAAAGGTCATATTACAACTTTATAACCAGAAATAAAATAATTCATTACATCTTACATAGCTCATATGGCTATCTCATTACAATGCAACAGATATAACTATATAGCATGGAGCCCTTCATCTTTATATGCCACAGGCAATCATGTTGGTTGTAGACTTGTAATCCCTACTCAACAAACTTCACTAACATAAAAAAAACCTGCAACATAATAAGTTATAACCACAAGGGTCAATACATTTGAATTGTATTGGCAAGTGATACTATGGTAGAATAGTAGTATCTAACATCTATATGAATTTGGCTAGGTGTAGCTTAGGCTTGCTTTGCTCAAAATAAGGTTTTCCTTATTAGTTGAAAACACTAAGTTTTTGTTTGACAAAAATCACCCAAGGAACCACCAATAGAAATTGGTGAACCTTTAACCCTTGTTCAACCACAAGTTTTTAACTTAGAAATTGGGATGAGGAGAACCTTGATAGCTTCAATGTCTTTGATGCTCAAATTGTCCATTGCCGAGGACACGACTAAGTACTTAGGTTTTACTCTCACGAGAGGTGGTGCACTTTCCCCACAAGACTCGACATGCATCGAGACGAGATCTTTCAGAAGCCTTCCCTTAGACCAAATGGACACGTTCCATCCTATCACCCCTACCAACATATGTCCATCTGGCTATATGATCAAGGCAGAGCCCATATGCCATGTGATTGCACTAGAATCTTCTCAACACTAAACATCTGAAATCTCTTTGTTCCTGGGTGACTTTCCACAAGTGTGATACACAAGGTAAACCATATAAATGGGCCTTGTGTAACCACTCAACACAAACCATTCATACCATTCCACCCAGGTGATTCATTCACATAGTTGTTTTACTAAACAAAACACAAGTCATAGACTTTGCATAATATCATAGCATGAATAATCCACCCTTGTTTTTTATTAGCTAGGCTAAGCATGATAACATGGCAAGTTTCCTAACTTAGGATAATTCTACTAAGATAACATCTACTAGGATTTCCCAAGTCATAGCATAACATAGATACTTAGAAAAATTTCCATGCAAGTCCTACTCAAAATATCACTAATGTATAGTCAAAATAATAGGACAAAATATACTAAGCACCACTTGCCTTTTTAGTAGAGAAACTAGGTTCACTACTTTATCTTGCAATTGTCACACTCTTCAAAGTTCACTACAATTCAATCAAGGAAGGCACACATAAAATAATAAAAACAAAGAAATGCATGCAAGCATGCAAGAGGTTATTTTATTTAAAAAGTGGTTTCTAATAAGGTTCTAACATTCAAAACACCTACTGGTCTTTTATAAAAGTGGGAAAATCATTTAAAATCAAGTTAGTGAAAATGGCCTTTTTAAATCATTTTTGTTTTGCTAGAAATGCTTTTATTCAAAGTAATAATTCCTTGTGTTACCCAAATATATTTTTAAATTCAAATGTTAGTGTTTATGGTCAGTGGGTTCAAATGAAATCCATTTGAAAAAGGTTTCCCTCAAAAATCTGTTTTAGAATAATTTTTATACCCAAAATAGTCCTACAAATGTTTCTGCAAAAACACCTAATTTTCCAGAAGAAAAATACTAAACTAAGGCCAAAGTTGAAAATTTTACATTTTTCTGAATCCATTGATATAAAATTTGCAAATTTTGGACTTACAGATCAAAAGTTATGATTTTTGCAAGTTCATTCAAACTCATTTTCTGGAATTTTGTCTGAAAGGTTTGGCCACGTGGCGTGTTATTACTGGACGATACCGATTTGTGTGGATCGTGCAATGTGGGGCATTGGATATAATTAGAATCACACGGTTCAGATCAACAGATACCCCTTCGACTAAGATCTAATCCTAGCCAACAGATCCGCATCTAACGGTTCGGAGCATGCTAGCCATAGTTTGGTGGTGCCGCTGGCGACGCGCGGCGGTGGTGCTCCGGTGGTGGCGTTCCGGAAAATATAGGAAGCAAGGAAGGGAAAGGAGGGGCTCACCGTGTTCTCCATGGAGAGTAGATGCTCAAGGTGGCAGTGGACGGCGAAGGGGCGCACGGAGTTGTCGCGGATTGCTCGCCAGAGTTGTTACTGGCGTCGGGCACGCACTGGTGTCGTTGGGGAGATGCTACAAAGCACGAGAAGGAAAATAAGAGATGGAGTTAGACGCGCGAAGGAAAGGCGAGTGCAGGAGCATCATCCAGAGAGAGAGGGGAGGATGGAACCTACCAGGAAAGCTCGCCGGAGATGAGGAAGACGACGGTCGTCTGCAGTCGAGTTTGTTGTCGAGCATCAGGAGCGCGCACGAGCAAGCGGAGGGTGCCAGTAGATGTGTATGACGTTGGGGATCAAGCTCGTGTGAGCCAGGGGGCAGGGGGAGGTATGGGATTGCCGGAATCGTCGTGGAGGCTCGTCGGAGACAGTGGTGGTGTGAGGGAAAATTAGCGTAGCCTGATGGCTCACTGGGTGCAACGTGTGAAGGGAAAGAGAGTGGATAGGGAGGGGATTAAACGAGCGTGGTCGCAGGGAGGGATTTCTGCGCCATCAACGCGAATTAAATGTATTAAACTCGAGCAGAAACGACAAGGAGAGAGGGCGGGGTCAGCGAAGGTGGGAACGAAGACGCTGAGCTGGCGTGGGTCCAGATGGCCAGCAAGAGTGAGGGTAGATGCGCGGGTGAGAAGAGATTTACGTGGGGAAGAGGGTGAGTGACGGGTGGGCTGCGAGTTGGGCCTGCTGGGATGGGGGTACTGGGTAGGTTTAGTTGGGCCATTTCATTTCTTTTTTTTCATTCTCCGATTCCTTTTTCTTTTTCTATTTATAATTTTTGTTTTAATTCAAACATTTTATTTAAACCTCCATTTTATTTCCAAAATTTCAGTAGGTTTTTATTCTAGTTATTTATTGTGTTTTAAAAGTCCATTTTAGAATATTACAAATATTCTCTCATGATTTATTATTTGGTTAAAATAGGCATTTTGTCTTTATTTAAATAAAATTGAATATGGTTCAAATCCATATAATTTTTATTTAAATAATATTTTATTCCTTTATTTTATTCAGTAAACGTTTATTCCATTTTCTTATGGATTTGGCCAAGATTTAAATTGTCTTTTAAATATTTCTTATTTATTTTATTCTTTCTTTGTCTTATAAAATCCATATCTTTTTATTTATAATTCCAAATTTGGTGATTCCAATTTGTATAATTTTATTTAATATTTTTTTATCATTTTAAATCATTTTAGGATTACTTTGCTCACAATTTAGTGCTGATTTTAGTTAGGATCTTTATTAGCCTTGGAAATGATTTCCTTTTATCTTATTAAAATAATAAGTTTTTATCCATGGCTCCAAATTAAATGAAATCAATTCCCATGGTTTTATAATATTTCTTTTTACCATTTTTGGTCATTTATAAATGTTTGTTGCCAAATTTTTATATGGAACAAAGCCATAGTCTTTGGGTGATTTGAAAATGATTTCTCTCATTAGGGTCTAGGGTTTTGGTTTAACTTTTGCAAGTGCTTTAAATTCAAGATACATTCCATTTATGAATGCATTTGATTCTTTGAATATTTGTTTTTTGCCTTTATTCAAAAAAATTAAGCTGGGTTTTGATGTTTCCATTTAGCAGCAAAAAGTTTCTTTTTTCACCCTAAATTTCAACATTTAATTTTATTTGTTTGTTTATTTTTCACATTTCAAAATTTGGAGAATTTTGGGATTTGACAGTGGTGAAACAAAGTAATCTTTTCGTTCATCATTTGCCATCATCTTCTCCACTTCTGCCATTTACAGAGCTCGTGCTGCGTGCTGGACATCCTCCGCGTTTTCCCTTCTTATTTTCTCCGCTCACATCGCCGCGCTCGTCGTGTCGCCAAGATGGGCAAGTCGAAGAAGATCTCCTATGCTACAGCGAGTTCGAGCGCCGCTGGCGCCATCAAGAAGGTCACCTCTCCCAGCTGCATCACCGATGGTGGGTGGTGGAGCTCCCAGAGGAGGGATACGGACCTGTGCAAGCTGCGTGAGTCCAGTCTGATCTCCAAGAACAAGGATGACGTCATCCTTCCTGGCCAGGAGGTAATCTCGCGCCCACCCGAAGGGTTTCGAGTCATGTTTTACGCTTTTGTCGTTCACGACCTTTCTCTGTCTTCCCACGAATTTCTTTGTGGGCTTCTTTTTTCTATGGGCGACAACTCCATAAGTTGTCGCCCAACTCTCTTCTCCACATCACCTGCTTCATCACACTTTGCGAGTGTTGTCTCGGTATCGAGCCACACTTCAGCCTCTTCAGGAGACTTTATTCTCTGAAGAGGCAATCTGGCACCGGTGGTGTTTATCCACTGGGTGGGTGCGGAATTTCCATCAGCCCCACTGTCCACTTCTTCTCCTTGTATCTTGGAGAGTCCGTCCAGCAGTGGCGGAACAAATGGTTCTACATCCGAGATGTCAAGCTCGACGGACAGCACTATGGCTTGGCTCCTTTAGACTCCAGCAGGCTTATCATCCGAAAGCATTCATGGTCGAACGACGTTATGGAGGGCGAAGCCGAGGAGGTGGCTAAGATGTATCAACGGGTAGAGGAGCTCTAGCTGACTCCAGGCAAGGAGGTTAATGGTGTTGATATTATTCGCACCTTCCTCAAACGTCGGGTGCAGCCTCTCCAAGCGAGGGCACATCCCATGTTTTTGTACTATGACGCCAATGAACCAACAAGGGTGTCAGAGGAGGAGATGTCCTCGACTGAGCTGGACGAAGTGCTTTGGCCTCTGCTAAAGCAGAAGGCCGACGAGGATTTGCCGGGGAAGTCTGTGACTTCCCCCTTTCACGCCAAGAAGAAAGTTCCTCAGGTGAAACCTATGGTTGCATGTAATGCTTTACAGGTGCTTCTTGCTTGGTTTTTTGTTTGACTGTATTTTGCTTTTGTATTTGACTCGTAGGACTTCAATGTAGCACGCATGAAGCGGCCTCTACTTGAGAAGTTTGAGGCTGCACCAGATGGTGGGGACGTGGAGTCTGAATCCGAACCCCCCCCCTGCTCAGTCGCCTACCACCGAAGCAACCGAGAAAAGCGAAGGGATATCTCGCAAGAGTTACCGGAGTGAAAGTTCGGATGGAGCGATGCCACCGACGCCAAGAGGGTGCAGCCTTCCTTGAGAGTCATTCTGGGGATGAGGGTGTAACCTCCCCTATTACGGTTGTGCCCGTTCGGACCATGGCTCCTCAGCCACCAGCCAAGAAGAAGAAGAAGAAGACGAAGGAGGAGGAGGAGAATGAGGCTCCAATCTTTGACTTTTCTGCTTCTTTTGCATTTGCGTTGTGCTAAGTATTAGCTTAACGTCTTGTTGATCATCTTGAATTGTTTCATGAGCTTCTTAGGAGGAACTCCTCAGATGAATCCCCTGAGTAGGAGTTTGAAGAGATGCACGGGGAGTCGAAGGTTGTTTCGACCTTCCCAAAGATGGTGTCCGACTCCGAAGACGACAACTCGAGCTCCTTGAGGCAAGGGGCTCGTGCGATTGTTTCTTGGAAGACACAAGAGAAACCCTCGGAGTCTTCGGGTGACCATGTAAGTAATCTGTTTTCTTCTCATGGGCAAGCCCCCGAGCCCTTTATTCATCTGGTGTGCTATTTGCTTTGCAGCCCTTTATCCGCGATGTCAATTGCCTGTGCCAACAATACCTCGCCCTGGAGGGCGACCTCAAGCAACTCCAAGGTGCGTAGGTTTCTTCTGTTCGATTGCGAGTGCTAATAAAGTATTGTTTGTGTTGACTTTTCCTTGTTGAATGTTGTAGATGAGAACAATGAGGCCCTCTGTAAGCTGAATGCACTTGAGAAGAGTCTCGGCCAAGAGGAGACCAAGGCGAAGGATGCTGCAGAGTCCCTTCAGCGCCAACAACAAGAGGCCCAGGACGTGAGCAGCAACTGGCTGCTTCCAACGCGTCTCGGGATAAGGCCATGGTGGAGAAGCTTATGGCTGTTGCCAAAGCGCTATCTTGTAAATATCCTCATTCCTTTTCTTGAGTCTATATTTTATCGGGTGATCTTTCTTTGTCTCATCCGAAATTTCGCATTTTGCATATGCGACTGGCGTTGCGTTTGATCGCAGCGTCTTGGAGCATGGGGATCCCATGGTGGATGCCATTGCAGCGGTCAAAGATCGTTGCAGCTCTTCTGTGGTATCGTTGGGCAAGGCCAAGGAGGTCCTCGCCCGCTTCTACTAGGAGATCAACCTGAAGGGCGTCGCCCTCGACGATGTCGAATCCTTAGCAGAAGCACTGGCATGTGATGCTTCAGTGAGCATAGCAGATGGCTCCAAGGTAGCATTTGCTCCATTCGCCTTGAAGTGCAAGCATTTTGGCTCGAAGCTCATTGATCTTCTGGCCACATATGATCTGAGGCAGCGGGCGTCCAAGGCGAAAGCCTCGGGGTCCGAAGCTTCTCCTGATGTGGCTGCTTAGGCCATCTTCCTTGTAGTTTGCTTGTCGTTGTTTACTTTTGCCTTTTGTGTATGTAATGCTTCAATATGAACAAGTATTACTTTGCCACATAGTGTCTTTTTGATGTAAATATAAGTGTTTGTTTTGACTGCTGTCAAATCCCTTGGTTTTTAAACTCTGCTAATTGTACACCCTTAGGGTCCTTCGAGTGTTGATCTGATGGTCACGCCTCCTCCTTTCTTTGGTGCCCGTCCGCCGCTGAGTAAGATGTCGCAATTTCTAATGCTACATGATTGCATCCGAAGTTTGGAGAAGGACGTTCTCATGATCCATGGTCATGCGGATGTTTGGAAGTCCGAGACCAAACGGGCCGTTGCGAGGGAGGAGTTTCTCCTTGAGGAACTTTGGCAGATTGGTGAGCAGCTCCAGTGTAAGTCGCCATGAGCCTTCTCTTTTGGACTATGCTATGTTTTATGTCTTCTCACATGCTGCTTCTTTGTGCAGTTGTGAATCTTCTTCCCAAGGAAGAGAAAGAGCGTGTTGCGATTCGAATGAATTGCTTGACACAACATGAGTTGGAGGCCGGCGGCATGCTCTCGCAACAGTTCAAGTCCGCGTTCATTAGGTACTTCGGGTGCTGAAGCGTGCGAGGTCGTCACTCGCGGTGGTCTGGGCCACAATGTTTGTGGCACCCCGGATTTACAGTCCGAGAATACCCGTTATGCATACAATTCATGTTCCCATGATCAGTGAGCTGTGAGCATAACCGACTAGTATCATTACAACATCCATATTGTAACGAGTACATAAACTTACAAAAAGGCCATTATGGCGAATACAACACAAATAGCGGAAGTCTTCAGCGCAGAGCCCGTGCCTTAACCTACAGGCAACTGACTGGGAAGACGACCTAGCTCGCATAGACGTCAGTATCTTCGTTACTCCTTAACATCTGCAATCTGGCCAAGTAAATAGCTAGGGACAATGGCGGTGAGTACTTTGAATGTACCCGGAAACCACCGAGACAAGGTAACAAGGATAATGCATGTTGGGTTGTGGCGAGAAATCTCTATACTACAGTTGCTTTTGAAAGACCTAACATTGGCATCTCTATATCTTTGTTGAAAAAGAGTTTTTGGAAAGTATGCCTCCTTTTTGAAAACCCGGACATCTCCACATCCTTGTTAAAAAGATTTAAAACGGTTTTGTTGTAAAACCCTGTTTAAAACATCTTCGACCATCACCGGTCAAAACCAAACTCATTCTTATCTTTCCTCGTGACCAAGTCACATCGTTTTTATTCATCTCAATCATATCTCCCGGGTACCCCTAGTAATCACCTTTCCAACCGTCCTTGACCATGGACACGACTATTCGAATAGATTAGACTCTGCAGAGTTTGTGCACTTTACCCATAGGAATCAATACATCCGCCGGGATACAACCACGGCCCGCTACACACGTTAGACGGGGGCTCGGATAATCGAACCTAAATTTTCATTTGTTGTCCCTAGTATAGGTACTTTGCCTATGTTGCTTAGTTCCCCCGGGACGAGTACTTGCCTTCCCAAGTCCGAATCTCCCTTCCTGCGCATCCTTTATCCCCTTCCTTCCATACTGCCTTAACCATGGTACCGTTTGCGGGAGCTCCATAGTTGCAGCTGACCTCGAGGGAGTCAATAGAACCTCTCCGGGCACGACGACCCCCTAAGTGGAAAGGAACCGGCTTCAGGGGACTCTAACCCCTTTCTACGCGTTATGGCGTAGCCCATACTAAGGAGGACAAACTACGAGCTGGCCCTGAGTCCCACCCAGGGTAATGTGGTTGCACTGATAAAATTGTTCCGGTAAAAGACTCGAGTACCCCTTTCCTTCTCTTTCCCTTGTTCTACTTTCTCTTTATCTTCCTCATAACTGCTTTAGTGAAAACTCCACTCGGAATGATGCCTCTTTCCAAGGGTTTTATTTTGAAACTTTGTGGTAGGGTAAAACCCAAAATAGTTTTATCATTGAAAATCCATGGTTCCAAGAGGGAAGATGCTAAGCATACTAGCCTCGAACAAAGGGTGTAAAAATGGTTTTCAATGGGGTAGGTGTCCTAATGGACACTTATTCGTAACTTGGAGGAGCCAAGTTACTCACGCACTTTTATTTGAAACAAACCATGCAATTTATTCGTGCAGTTTATAAACGAGATATAAAACAATTGATAAACAGGAGTAGGTTAATATAGGAGTTCAGGAATGGTGGCTTGCGTGTGACCAGCAATATGTCCCGTGACTTCTTCTAGAATACCAGAATACCGATTATAACAATAATAAGAATAACCCGGTCCTTCCTTCTTCTCGGCATCACACAATCGCAACTATCGCCGTTATTGAGCATACATGCAAGCAAACAACATCACAATCAATAAAAAGCATACAATTATCAAGCCATACAACAAGCAAAGGATAAATACATGAATAACATCAGTAGGATGTTGGAGGTTTGATTTGATTGGATTGTAGGAAGATTTGGAGGCATTAGGGAACAAGGGTCCTTTTGGATTTATAGTTTAGGAATTACCTAAGAAAGGGTTTTTTGACCAAGGGCTTAATCTGTATGATACCATTGTATAAAAATGATACCATCAGATAGGTATCGATAAAATGACGCCAACAAAAGTGGTTTCACTATTTTATCAATTTCCCTTGATTTATAAAGGATTTTATAGTGATTAAAGCTCTAGTTTTAGGAAATAATTCACCAGAACTTCTCTGGAGTTCCAAAAATTATTTGCTTGGGTGATTAAGTAGTATTTAGTGGACTGATTCATGAGGAGTTGGAATCTCCTCAAAACAATTACCAGAATGCCTTTGAGAAAATCCCAAAGTTAGTACTAGAACATATTTGTATTTTACATCAGGTTTATTTTTTAGAAGGTTTTAAGCTGATTCCAAAGACACATGTTAGGTACTGATAATACATTTCTTTAGAAATTGGAATCAACCTTTTTGGAGTTGCAGAGATAATGTAAAGTTTTTATTAGTGATTAAACCATGCACAAAAGAGTTTAATTCACTAAAATTCAAAGGAGACTCATAAAAATTTGAGCTGCTGGATTATGAGAGATATGGTTATGTGTGTTCAAGGGGAGTTGGAATTAGGTCCAAACCTCATTTGGTTTGACCTAGGGAATTTCCTAAAAGCAAAAAGGACCTCATTTTGATATTTCTGCTACCATCAATCTAGGAAGCAAAATAGGGCGGGGCCAGTGGGGTATGAAAGGTATGGTTTATACCTTATAGTACCAATTGGATTTACTCCATTTGGATTAATAAAAATCTCTGGAGATAAATATTAGGGATTTAGACAGATCCTAGTAGGAGATTTATCATATTTGTTTTAAACATTGTTTTGGTACAAAACCTAATTTGCATGTCAGAAAAGAGGCTTAAGTACCTGGGAAAAATACTATCTAATTTGTTTAGGTCATTTCCATTTTTGTTTACATTTAAACCATGCTGCATCCTGCAGATCTGAGATAAAATAGAAAGGGAAAAAGGGGGAAAAGGGCTGGGGTCTGCTGGCTACTGGGCCAAGCTAGGGAAATTCGACCCAAGAGGGCAGCGAACTGCGTGGGGTGGAGGGTTTGAAACGCTGACAGGCGGGGCCGGCCTGTCAGCGGCTGCGGGGGAGCGCAGGGGTATGGCGAGCTACTGGTCGTCGGATCTAGTGGGGATCGACGGCATCGGCTCGTATTCCCCGGTGGAACAGGTCCGACGGTGGGGAAACCCTAGGACGACGGGGGAGGCTCGGGGGGCATCACCTGAGGGCACGGAGAGGCGACGAGGAGAGGCGGAGGAGTCGCGGTAGTCGACGGCGAGCCTGGAGAGGGGCGGCACCGGGGCCTTCAGCGCCAGGGCGATTCTTGCACGTCGGTCCCGCGGGAGGTGCTCGGGAGTTCGCCGGAACTACTGCGGGAGCATCTGCATGTCCAAGGGGAGGGGTTAGAGGGGGTTCTAGGGTCCTAGGAAGGTTGGGGGAGGCGTGGTTACCGCAGGAGGAGCTCGGGTATATGGTCCTCGTCGGAGAAGCTCCTCTCGGGCAAGCTCAACGGTGGCGAGCTCCAGGGGTCCTGCAATAGGGAAAAGAAGAAGGGGAAAGTGTCTTAGGTATAGAGGAGTAGATCTGGGAGAGAAGTAGAGAGTTGGGTGCCGCACTTCCTTGGCAAACTTGCCAGCAAGCAACAACTAGAGAGGGTGTCTTCTCTCCTCTCTTTGAGCATGGAAAAGCAGGGGAAGGAGAGGGGAGCTCTGGGGAAGCTCTCTAGTGGTAAGGGGGAGAAATGAGGGAGCAGGGATGGGAGAGGGGGCCTCTGGCCTATTTATTTAGAGGTGGGGTTTGCATGGTGGAACTTGTCCACTTAGGAGGGCCGTGGTTGGGCAACTAGGGTGCTGTAGAGGTGGGTGGTGGGATTCTGGTCAAGAAGGGGGAGGGTACCGGCCTACTGGGGTGAGTAAAGAGGGTGACAAGGCAAGAGGGTTAAAGAAATGGGAATAGGTTCCCTTCTCTCCTTCCTATAATCAAAAGAGGACAAGAACTAGGGTTTGGTCACTGTAGATCTACAATGCCGCGACCAGGGGGAGGGGAGTAGTGCTGTGCAAGCTTGGCTTGGCCTTGGGAGATGGTTTGGTTTTTATTTAGTTCGAGTTTTGATTGGTTTGCAAATTTTGATCAAATGAATGCTTGTGAACAAAGTTGGAAAATTTGCATATGGCAAGGTGTGGAAATGGTACTGGTAAGTGGAGTAGATCAAGGAATTTACTTCATGATTTAAATGAGATTTTTCTAGAGAGTATAATCCCATTTAAATGCACTTCTTCAGAAAGTGCTGAAGTATATTATGGAAGCAAAAATGATATTTTTACATTGGGAAAGCTTAGGTTTTGATGTGATATGGTCTTAAATACCATAGCACACCTTGGAGAATTTTATTGGGATTTATTGAGGTGGAAAGGTATTTTTAGGGAATTATTTCTTGTTTTTTCCATTTAAGAAAAAGGGCAAAAAGAAATAATAAAGAATCTGAAAATTATTTATTTTTGAATTGGAAAGATGGGATATGATACATAGTCATCAAATGTGCCCTGATTTAGCAAGGTGATTTGGAGAAAAACAAACTTCCCTTTATAGACAAGGGTTTTGAGAAATTGGTAAGTAAAGGAAATAAATTAGTCTAATAATCCAAATAATTGGGGGAATTATTTGGGGATGCTTATATCCAATGTAGATGATGTAAACTTGAGGTAAGCATCAAGGTCAACCTTGGTTCTGAAGAAAAAGGGGTGAAAAGAATTGAAGCTAGATTCTGGAGGATCTAGGGTTTAGTTAATCTGATGCCATCTAAACAGGGTTGGATTAGGGAGCTCAGCGCAAAACCTTGGTACAAGGGGTATATGGATGGATAGACCCCGTCATATAGATGATCATGGAAGCAAGATTTAGGCTTGGTTGGGTTTGAGGTGATCATGATGAGATGGCAAACTTTGTTGAAAATAAGGCTGCCATAATAGATACATCAGGTAGCCTCCTAAACAATGTGGGTTTAAGAAGCACAAGGCTCCAATGGAAGCAAATGAAGTGGGGATTTATAGGACATGATTAGAAGATCATAACCCTGCAAAGAGTAGGTTAAGGGGAGATGGCATGTAGATGTGAGCTTTTGCCAAAGTAGGCAAGTTGATAAGATTTGCAGAAAAGATTAGTGTCTTGACTACAAAACCATCATGGATGAGTGGGAATTAGAAGGGCTTAGCCAAGGGAAAGAGTGGGCTTTGGTAGTACTAAATATGTACTACAAGATGGTTCAAGCACATTCTCAATAATGCACATAGGTTGGAAGAGGTAGAGGTCCAAAGATGGTATCCAGATAAGAAATCCAGACAGCCATTTTGGCAGATTTAGGGTTTTAGACTAGAGTGCAAATGTAGAAGCTTTTGAGAGGATGCTAGGTTATAAACTCATGATCAAGGAGATGATGTTGATGTACTAACTCAGTAGATAGGATTCATGCTTAGTTTGGGTCTCCCCTAAGTTAGAAACCATCTAGAGGGATTATCCTTGGATTGAGCTAATTTGGAGGTGAGAGGGTCACTTGAGTGGCTTAGGATAGATCCAGATTTGGAAACTTAGCTTGATATTGATGATCACAAGCAAGGATTGGGTCCTAAGGGATGATCTACTAGATTATCTCACTCTAGTTCCTAAGCAAACAAGGCAGACAACAGATCAAGGCAATTCACCAACCAGCAGATCAAGGAAATTCATCTTATCACTTACACACTACTACTAAGGTTACCATCAAGCTTAGCTTGAGGTAAGGAGGGGTATTTTGAAAAGGGGTTTTGCTTTGAAGTAAGATAAGTACCATCTTGGTATTTCTACCAAGATTGAGATGAAAAGGTTTTTAATAAAGGTTTTGGAAAACCTAGAGGTAAGGGTAGTTGAAGGTTCTATCTTGAAAACATAAGGAGATAATATAGGTATCCATTGCTTTGTTAATAGAATCTAGTAAAGTATTTTGTTGTGTCGAAGTAATCTTGGCTCAGGTTTTGAAATGCTAGAACATTTGAGAATATGAAAGGTGATCCAAGACATCTCTTTTGTAAAATAGTTTTTGTAAACTATTGTTGAGATGAGGAGTACACAACTAATCCACAAACAGTTGCTTAAGCACAAGCAAACAAGTAAGCACACATTTCAAGAAAAAGTTTCTGTTCCCCCTGATTTTTGCCTTCTGGACAATTAATCAGGGTTCCTGAAATTGGGATGTTACAATGTTCCCTCTGGATTCGGATCCCTCCAGCTTCTTGGGCTTGCTTGGAAGATTTCGTGACACAAGCGCCGTGAAGGAGCTGGTGCGTCATCAACTGGTGGCGGGTGTGAAGGCGGCCCTATCACTTGTGCGGTTGCATCGTCGTGATGTTGACTTAGCGGAGATAGCAACTGGTCCGCCTCCTCCTCAAGATGGTATGGCCTGGGATATGCGTCCGCATTATGTGGCAGTGGCGCAGCATGCCAAGGAAATTGTAGATGTTTTCGAGGAGTGGACGAATGTCCTGCTCCAACATAGCTGAATCCTGCAAATAGCAAATAGAATAATGTAAAGTCTGTAATTTTTTGAGTGGGCTGTGTTACCCTTGTAAATTTGTATTTGTTGGCACGTAGTTCATTGTTGACTATAAGTTTGCATGTCCTTTTAGTTAGCTTGACGTGGTTAGCTACTCAGGTTTTATGCGTTGTTGTTATCAATAGACGAAGTGGTAACGTGAGGCGTGATATGTCGTAAACGTATCTATAATTTTTGATGTCACATGTTTGTTTAGTATCCACTTTTCTTTGCTTTGTCTACACTTTGAGGTATTTTTATATGTTTTCTATGACTAACCTAATAACAAGATGCCACTGTGCTAGTTGCCTGTTTTCTTCTATTTTTGGTCCCAAAAATGGCAGAAAATGAATATTCTCGGAATTGGATGGGACAAAAGCCAAAGTCAATATTTCACCGAGGGGAACACGGAGCCAGAAGACAAGACGGAGAAGGTCCGCGCGGGGGCCACAACCCCTGGTCGTGCAGCCAGGCCTGGCCCATGCCTGGGGGGGTGCAGCCGCATCGGGCACCCCCTCGGCCTTCCTCTTCTCCTATAAGAAGCCCCCGATACCTAAACCCTAGGTACCCGATCAATCTTTCATGAAACAGTCTGTAGCCGCCGCCACCATCGTCCCTATATTGGGGGGTCTGAAGCTCTTTCCGGCACCCTGCCAGAGGGGAGAGATCATCCCAGAGGCCCTCTTCATCACCATGCCAGCCTCTGGTATGATGCGTGAGTAGTTCCACCTTGGACTATGGGTCCATACAGTTGCTAAATGGTTGTTTCTCCTCATTTCTGCTACCATGTTTAGATCTTGTGAGCTCTGTTCATGATCAATATCATCTATTTGCAATCATGCATGCTGTGCTTGCGGGGATCCGATGGATATTGAGATTACTATGTCAGATTGATTAATAGCTTTGTCTTATTGATTCTATCATGTCTATGTTGTTTGAGATCTTGCATGCTCTCCATTTCTAGTAGCTATATTGGCCAACGAGATGCTAGTGACTCCAAGAGGGAGTATTTATGCTCGATAGTGGGTTCATGCCTCTATTGAATCTAGGGAAGTGACAGAAATCTCTAAGGCTGTAGATGTGTTTTTTGTACTAGAGAGAAAACAATGATCTTTTGTTCATGGAACAATTGTATTATTTACTTTACACAAATTGCTTAAAGTAGTTATCCGTTGCTTGCACCTTAATACTGGAGGGGGTTCGGATGATAACCTGAAGGTGGATTAGTAGTCATAGATGCAGTTCGATGGCAGTCTATGTATATTATTGTAATGCTCAATCGAATCACATAGGATCATGAATGTCTAGTATTGCATTGTTATGTCTTGCTCAGTCCTTTCAATTGCCCTGTTGTAATTTGTTTACCCAGTATGTTATGTTATTTATGTTAAGGAGAACACCTGTGAACTGTGGACCCCGGTCCAATCTTTACCATTGATACATCTTCCATTGTTACTGTTTACTTTATGCAAACCACCATTACTTTCCACACCATACGGTTAGTCATTTGTTTTTAGCAAACTGGTGAGATTGACAACCTCACTGTTTGTCGGGGCAAAGTCTTGAGTTTGTGTTGTGTAGGTTTCCAATTTGCTAGTAACATCTTTGAGTCGTTTCCTTCCTCCTACTGGTTCGATAACCTTGGTTTCTATTGAGGGAAAACTTGCTGATGTGCTTATCATACCTTCCTCTTGGGGTTTCCCGACGAAGCTCTATAGTGATCTGAGCTGCAATCAACAAGATTTTTCTGGCGCCGTTGTCGCGGAGGCTAAGGACTTCTTCACAAGGGGAGTCCTTCACAACCTTTATCTTTACTTTGTTTTTGTTTTGATTAGTTTCTTTTGCCTTGTTTTGCTTGCTTCTTTTTATCAAAATTACAAAAAAATTAGCTTCCTTTGTTTTTCTTTCTCTTATAAAAAACACAAAAAAAATTAGTTCCTACTCTAGTTGTCACCTTGCTCTAGTTCACAATGTTGGTCCCTAAGTTCATCCTGAAAGACCTTTCAATAGGTAGTGGATGTATAGTTGGAAGAGAAAATATTGAAGAATTCTTTAATCATGTTAGTAAACATGAGGATATTGAGGAAAGATCCTTAGCACAACTTGCTCCTAATTATGAAATTGTTGTAGCCTCTTTAGTTCACATGTTGGAGCCTAGGTTTGTTAACCTTAACCCCATGATGCAAGTAATGTTTCTTAAGCTTAAAGATATAAAGGATACTATAAAAAAGATTTTATTCTAGGAACCTTACTTAAGGAGTTCAATGATGTTGCTAAGGAAGATAAAAACGTTTTTGATCGTTTTAATATGCTAGGCTCATGTGTAGATATTATGGGTACATTATAAAAGTTGAATAAAACCAAACCCAATGGAGAGGAAATTAAAATACCCATACCTGTTAAACTGGTAGGAATGCATGAAGCCTTAGAAAAAGAATTTTGATTGGATTATTCCTGAAAATCCGTTTGTTGAAAGTAGTAAACCCAAGAGAGATGACAAAGGATCCTCTAAAACTCATTTGGATGAGATACCTTTCCTAGTTGAAGAAATCTCGAGTATTGATATTAATGCTTCTTCATTTGAAAATACTTGATTCTTGCTTCTTGTGCCTAACTTAGATAACCCAAAAGTTATAGCTCAGTCTTGGAAGTTATTACTTCTCTAATAACCTCTCATTATCCTTTTTATTTGATTTGTGTGCCAAGAATAACCTCTAATGAGAGGGAAATAAGATTTGGGGAGTTGCTGTCCTGAAATATATTTTTGTGCTCCACTATAAAACTTCGTGTAAAATCTCTGTAAGTCAGATTGAGCTGTAATTTTCTGAATAAATCCCCCAGGTTGTTAGATAACTTTCGTTATCTCAACACTTTTTTATTTGAGCAACAAAAGGTCTTCGAAAAAATCGATTTCTACCTGCTGGTCTGTTTTGACAGATTTCTGCCATTATTTGCATTTGATTCTTATTGGTTCTTTATGGGAAAATGAGATTTTTGAGGGAATTTCTAGAATAGCTTGTGTCTTTAGTGAAAGTTTTGCTGTTTTTAAAACTAAACCCAAAGGTCTATTATCTTTTGAATGCACTAATGTTGTTAATGAAAATTGTGTGAAGTTTTGTATGAAAGAAAAATTTTAGGTGTAGAGAAAGAATGATGTAATGAGATGAAGAATGGACAAAAGCTCAAGCTTGGTGATGCCACCCCGTGTCACCCCAAGAAATATTCAAGAGGTACAAGCGTCAGAGCTTGGGGATGCCCAAGGCATCGCCTTCTTCATTAATAAAAATCTCTGTTCTTTCTAGACACTTCATTTTTATTGTTTCATGCACTGTTGTGTTGTTCTTGGAGCGTCTTAGTTTTTGTTTTTGGTTTTTGTTTGCTTAGTTTGCCTGAATAAAGTAGTTGGATCCCCATTTTAGCCGTGTTGTTTCAAATAAGTTGATTGGTGTTGGAAAGGAGTAGGAAGTTCTTACTTTAGTAGTACAAGAGGTGCTTGCTTTGACTGTGACTTAGACTTTATCATGTCATGCTAGATGTTGTTTTGACCTTATGCTTAGTGATTATTGCTGTAGAATGACTTGTTCCAAAAAAATAGGATTGCTTAATGTGCCTTGAAAGAATCATGCGTTGTTTTAGCATACAAAAGCATAGTATTATGGTATTCTCCTTTGATGCTTTGTTTGGGTTGACTTGGCAGATGCTCACACCATGTTATGACTATGAACCAGTCACCATAGCCTCTATGATCATTTAGTTTTTGACTTGTTGCTCTGCATGATTATGTCCATTATTTCTCTCTTAGTTGGTCGCTCCCAGTCTTTTGCTAGCCTCCACTTGTATTGAGTAAGATCTACTCATGCATCCAACTCCCAAGAAACCAAGTTATTCCAAAGTGTCCACTATAAATTCCTAGGCATGGTGTGTTACACCATTTCAAGTAAATTCTTGTTTTATCTACCTTCCAATTAAAAAGTCACTTTGTTATGTGAAAAATTATTGATTAAAGCTCTCACAAACTTGATGGCACACCTCATTTTTCTTGCCCCTAATAAACTTGAACCATTGTGTCATATATGTTGTATATGCTTTCACTTATACATTGGGATTATCAGAACCGTGTTGTCACGGGGAACGCTTTCAACATTGCACCAATACATTGAACCCAGTTGATATCATGCTCTTTTGTTTATGGATGTCGTCGCTGTGAAATAAAAGGGGAGATTGTAAGTCCATGGAGTTATGTATGTGTGTTAGAGAAACGCCTGGGCCGCTAGCCTATCTCACGCCTAATCATGGTGGAAACTTGCAGCATCACCATAGCAAACAATCTATGAAGCTTTCTTCTTATAAAAAAAAGAGACACATTGAAAAGAGGAAAGAGAGAAAAAAGCACCATTTTCCCATGGTAAATAAGAGATTGCTGAGATGCTCATTGTCTGCTTGCCTTGTAATTTTGATATGGGATAGCTCCTGTATCATGTGCTAGGGGTACCCCGTTGGCGGTCCTCTATGATACACATGTACTTACTATGACAAGAACTTACCGGTGACTAAAGTTGAGTAGCATGAGGAGCGGCCCTCGTATTCAAGGGACATGAGATTGCCAACTTATACTGTGTCAAGAATCTACTCCATAGTTTGTTCACTTTAACCTTAATCACTTCAAGATGCTTATGATCGGGGCAATGAGAGCTGAAAGCTAACAAGTACCATAATTTTTGGAAGCTCTTTATGAAACTTGAAATCCCTGCTTCCCTTTATGAAGGGAATTTCTTCCACTATTATATTGAGTCTCCACCTTCTATCTTAGGAAAAAATTAAGAGAGCATAGTTGTCATTCTTAGTTCTATGTGCATTGTCCCAAAACTTATTGATTGATTCATAATGTTTATATTGCTTGTTATTGAACTATTTGTATCTAGTCACCCTTATGAACTTTGAAGGTGCCCTATGCATTTATGTTTTGCTACTCCATGAGGGAGTTCCACTATGCTATGTTTTCTATATGTGAAACAAACAAATGTTTTTCAATGCATTGTTATTCATGAATCTTTGTTTGTATCCTTTCATGTTGCAACATAGTTGTTATGTCTTATTGTTAGAACTTCATCTTTCATGCTCATGTTTAGAGTACTTTGATCCTAGCTTTCAATGCTTGCAAATGGTTTGATCTTGATTGTGAGGGTGCATGTCACCTCAAAAATTATTCTTTTTATCACTTACCTAATCAAGGACGAGCAGGAGTTAAGCTTGGGGATGCTTGATATGTCGTAAACGTATCTATAATTTTTGATGTTCCATGCTTGTTTAGTATCCACTTTGCTTTGCTTTGTCTACATTTTGAGGTATTTTGGACTAACCTATTAACAAGATGCCTCAGTGCCAGTTGTCTATTTTCTTCTGTTTTTGGTTCCAGAAAAGGCAGAAAATAAATATTCTCGGAATTGGACGGAACAAAAGCCAAAATCAAAATTTCACCGAAGGGAACACAGAGCCAGAAGACGAGACGTAGAAGGGCCACAAGGAGGCCACACCCCCTGGCCGCGAGGCCAGGCCTGGACCGTGCCTGGGGGAGGGGGTGCAACCGCCTCACGCACCCCCTCGACCCCCCTCTTCGCCTATAAGAAGCCCCCAATACCTAAACCCTAGGTACCCGATCAATCTTCCACGAAACAGTCTGTAGCCACCGCCAACATCGTCCCTAGATCGAGGGGATCTGAAGCTCTTCCCGACACCCTGCCGGAGGGGAGAGATCATCCCGGAGGCCTTCTTCATCACCATGACAGCCTCCGATATGATGCATGAGTAGTTCCACCTTGGACTATGAGTCCATACAGTAGCTAGATGGTTGTTTCTCCTCCTTTGTGCTACCATGTTCAGATTTTGTGAGCTCCGTTCATGATCAAGATCATCTATTTATAATCATGCATGTTGTGTTTGCGGGGATCCGATGGATATTGAGATTACTATGTCAGATTGATTAATGTTTTTGTCTTATTGATTCTATCATGTATGTGTTGTTTGAGATCTTGCATGCTCTCCATTTCTAGTAGCTATCTTGGCCAAGTAGATGCTAGTGACTCCAAGAGAGAGAGTATTTATGCTCGATAGTGGGTTCATGCCTCTATTGAATCTGGGGAAGTGACAGAAATATCTAAGGTTGTAGATGTGTTGTTGCTACTAGGGATAAAATAATGATCTTTTCTTCATGGAACAATTGTATTGTTTACTTTACACACATTTCTTAAAGCAGTTATCCGTTGCTTGCAACTTAAAATTCGAGGGGGTTCGGATGATAACCTGAAGGTGGATTACTAGTCATAGATGCAGTTGGATGGCGGTTTATGTATATTGTTGTAATGCCCAATCAAATCTCATAGGATCATGAATGTCTAGTATTGCATTATTATGCCTTGCTCAGTCCTGTCAATTGCCCTGATGTAATTTGTTTACCCGGCATGTTATGTTGTTTATCTTAAGGAGAACACCTCTAATGAACTGTGGACCCCGGTCCAATCTTTACCACTGATACATCTTCCACTGTTACTGTTTAGTTTCTGCAAGCCACCATTACTTTCCACACCTTACGGTTAATCCTTTGTTTTCAACAAACCTGTGAGATTGACAGCCTCACTACTTGTTGGTGCAAAGTCTTGAGTTTGTGTTGTGCAGGTTTCCAAGTTGCTAGCAACACCTTTGAGTCGTTTCCTTCCTCCTACTAGTTCGATAGCCTTGGTTACTACTGAGGGAAAACTTGCTGCTGTGCTCATCATACCTTGCTCTTGGGGTTTCCCGATGAAGCTGTACAGTGATCTGAGCTGCAATCAACAAGGCGCAGCCCCGAGCATTTTTAATGATGTAAATGTATGCAAGAGATAAATTTTGGGCTAAGGAACTTAGCTTTTATTCATCGTAATGTAGGAGGTACATTGTTTGGCTGAGTACCCTAGCTAAATATCCTTATTGAAAGTAAAAGAAAACTAGGGGTAGAAGCATCGTAGTTGTCTGGCGTTCCAGGGATTGGAGTATTCGACTCCTGACTTGACCTCCTTTAGGCGTAGGCACCACCTAGGATGATTTCAGTGACTATGTAGGGTCCTTCCCAAGGTGATTCGAGCTTCATGTGCCCCTTCTGCTTGAGTCGCAGAACGAAGTCTCCTTCGACGAAGGACTTGGACGCAGCCGATGGCTGTGGTAGTTGTAGAGACTTTGCTGATATACCACAGAATAGGCCGCGGCGATGTCGCGTGCTTCGTCCAACGTGTCAACGGCATCTTCGAGTGTGGCCGATGATTTGGCTTAACTGTAGGCGACGACAGATGGGACCTTGTAGCGTACCTCAGCAGGCAACATGTCTTCGGCTCCGTAGAACAGTTGAGATGTTTGGCGTTGTGCGCAAGCTCCATAGAACAGAGGGTAGCTCGTTTGCCCAGGATCCTGCAAGCCTTTCGAGTTGGCGTAGCAGTCTTTTCTTGATGTTGTTGCCAATGAGGCCGTTAGCCTTTTTGACCTGCCTATTGATCGGTAGATGCACCATGGAAGCATATGTGAGGTTGATGCCGAGGTCTTCACAGAATTCTTGGAACTCCTTTGAGGTGAAGTTTGAGCTGTTGTCCGTTATGATGTTATGGGGCACTCCGATCCTGTAGACAATGGACTCGAAAAACTTGACGGTGGTGGCGCCGCTTTGGTTAGTGACATGCATGGCATCGATCTACTTGGTGAATTTATCGACTACCACCAGGAGGAATACATGCCCTCCTGCCGAGGACTTTGGCAGCTTGCCGATCATGTCGAGTCCCCACTGGGCGAAGGGCCAGGCCAATGGTATGGTCCGCAGCTCTGATCCTGGCGTGTGCGGCTTGTCTGCGTACTTTTGGCAGGCATTGCACCTCTGGACGATCTCCTTGGCGATGCTTACTGTGGTTGGCCAGTGGATGCCATCTCGTAGAGCTTTGGCAACAAGGGCACGACTTCCCGTGTGGTGGCCACATATACCTTCATGGATGTCGAGGAGGATGCTCTTCTCGTCACTGTTAGTGACGCATCATTGGAGCACACCCGAAATACTGCGCTTATACAACTCGCCGTTGATGATGGTGAAGGACTTTGATCGGCGAGCTATGCGTCGGGCGTCAGTCGGGTCCTCAGGCGGCTGTTTGCTTATCAGGTAACGGAGGTACGATTGGGTACATGTTTGTTCGACCGCCATGACCTGCATGAGGCTCAACAGTTCGACCTTCGTGTCGAGTACTTCAGGTCCTTCGGTTTTCTTGGGTGGCGCAGCCCCTGAGTGTCCTGTGGCTTCGGCTGTGTCCTTTGGGAATTTTCGCTTGATATAGGGCACACAGATTTGTTAGAGGAACACATCTGGTGGCACTGGGGCACAAGTGGAGCCGATGCTGGCGCGCTTGTCAGCCTCTTCATTGATTTTCTTGCCAACATGCCAGAGTTTGTAGCCTTAGAAGTCCCCTTTGAGTGAATTGTAGAGCGCACGATATGCGATCATGTTGGTGCTATGGGCGTCACAATCGTTCATCGTCTGCTGGACGACGAGATTGGAGTTACCGTAGATGCCGAGGCACGTGGCGCCACACACTTTGGCCATCCACATGCCATGTAGGAGTGCCTTGTTGTTGGATGCACGGAACTTCATCTAAAGGACGTATTTCATCTTATCCCCTTGAGGGGATGTAAGTATCACCCCGGCTCCTGCTCCAACCTCGTGTTTGGATCCGTTGAAGTGCATTGTCCAGGACTGGGACATGTCTGGAGTGTCCGGAAGCTTGAGTTCCATCCAGTGGATGAAGAAGTCGGGGAGCACCTGAGACTTGATGGCGGTGCAGCGCTCGTAGATGATGCCCCGAGGGGACATCTCGATTCCCCACAAGGCTACGCGCCCAGTAGCTCCGGGGTTGTTCAGGATGTTCAACAATGGCGCGTTGTTGACGACCATGATCTGATACTTCTGGAAGTAGTGGCTCAATCGACATTCCATCATGAATACGCCATAGGCGAGCTTCTGGTAGTGGGGATACCTCTGCTTTGTTGGGGTTAGTACCTCGTTGAGGTAGTAGACTAGGAGTTGTACCCCGTGGGTCTTACCGTCTTTGGGTCGTTCCACCACAAGGGCAGTGCTGACCACCTGGTGCGTGGCTGCAATGTATAGCAGCATAGGCTCCCTCTCCGTCTTTGGGTACCCCGTTGGAGGTTCTCTATGATACACATATACTTACCATGACAAGAACTTGCAAGTAACTAAAGTTGAGTAGCATGAGGAGCGGCCCTCGTATTCAAGGGACATGAGATTGCCAACTTATACTTTATCAATAATATACTCCATACTTTGTTCACTTTAACCTTAATCACTTCAAGATGCTTATGATAGGGGCAATGAGAGCTGAAAGTTAACAATTACCATAATTTTTGGAAGCTCTTTATGAAACTTGAAATCCATGCTTCCCTTTGAAGGGCCTTTCTTCCACTTTTATGTTGAGTCTCCACCTTCTATCTTTATGCACCAATTAAGAGAGCATCGTTGTCATTATTAATTTTATGTGCATTGTCCCAAAACTTATTGATTGATTCATAATGTTGATATTGCTTATTCATGAACTATTTGTATCTAGTCACTCTTATGAACTTTGAAGGTGTCATATGCATCTATTTTCTACTCCATGAGGGACAAGCTGAATGCCAATATGCCATGTTTTCTATATGTGAAACAAACAAACGTTTTTCAATGCATGTTATTCATGAACCTTTGTCTGTAAATTTTCATGTTGCATGCATAGTTACTTTGTCTTATTGTTAGAATTTCATCTTTCATGTTCATGTTTAGAGTTCTTTGATCCCATCTTCTAATGCTTGCAAATGGTTTGATCTTGATTTTGATGGTGCATGTCACCTCAAAAATTATTCTTTTTATCACTTAACTACTCGAGGACGAGCAGGAGTTAAGCTTGGGGATGCTTGATATGTCGGAAATGTATCTTTAATTTTTGATGTTCCATGCTTGTTTAGTATCTACTTTGCTTTGCTTTGTCTACACTTTGAGGTGTTTTTATATGTTTTTCTCGACTAACCTATTAACAGATACCATAGTGCTAATTGCCTGTTTTCTTCTATTTTTGGTTCCAGAAAAGGCAGAAAATCAATATTCTCGGAATTGGACAGGACAAAAGCGAAAGTCATTATTTTACCCGGCACGACACGGAACCACGAAGCAGAGATGGAGGAGGACACCAGGGTGGCCACACCCTAGGTGGGCATGGGCCAGCCCTGGTGGTGCCCACAGGGGTGTGGGCCCCCTGGCCCGCCACCGACCTTGCCTCCTTCGCCTATAAGAATCCTCCGACCCAAAAACCCTAAATATTTTGGGAGAAAGCCATGAAAAGTTCCGCTGTGCCGCCGCCACCAAAGGGGAGATTCGAGGACAGAAAGTCTCTGTTTCGGCACCCTGCCGGGATGGGGAATTGCCCCCGGAGCCATCTCCATCGATCTCCACCACCATCTCCATTGATGTTGCTGATTCCCATGATGAGGAGGGAGTAGTTCTTCTTCGAGGCTAAGGGCTCTACTAGTACCTATGGTTCATCTCTCTCTATGCGTGATCATGTTGTGGTCATGACCTTTGTAATCAAGTAGATCTACTCTGTTACTCAAGTGCCTAAACCAATCTCTGCTCTCCCCACGTGTGTGAAAGTGACAGCGTGCGCACCGTCGTGGCACTTAGGCTAGAGGTTACATAAATGCTCAATTGATTTAATAGATCTATGCTTTTCCCCATGTGTGTGAAAGTTACAGCGTGCATGCCGTGTGTGGCACTTAAGCTAGGTTACATATATCTTTATCATGAGTTACATTTGGAGTTGGATGTCTTTATGAAATTGTGGTGTTTGATGGAACCATCTAGCGCTCAAGGTGATAGTGTGGGGTTATCTAGATGGGGAAGGCGGACTTTGAGGAGTGCTGCTATAGCCCTACCATGGAATAGAGTGTTCAACCAAAGAGTATGTAACACCCTCAAAATCGACCCTATGCGAGTTTCAGCGCTTCCCGCCAAACCCGCATAGAAACGATTCAAAGGTGCCCACCAGGCACTTTCGTGCGGGTGGAAAACGAAGTAATAACATTACACAACAGTCCTCGATGGGACCCACAGAACAGATACATATACAACAGCGACTCAATGACTCAAGAATACAGATATAATATACAAAGATCCAAATCACCTTGAAAATGATAGAGCGTCCGACTACGGACAAGATGCAAATGGGGCTAAGAGCCCTGAAGAATAACCAATGGTGTCCATAACCCTGCCCAGGCCAAGCCGGAAGGGTAACCCTGCTAACGACGTCGATCTCAAAACCTGATTAAACAAAAGGGGTGCCGACAAAGGGCCAAGGAAAAAGAGAGAGCGGTCAGTACTGAGGCCGACAAGGGATAAGAAATACCTATTCGAAACCAACCTGATACTACTACCAAACATACCCATCCTGGTATTCCCCCTCGAGACCAAACGAGGAAGTCAACCGAGGAACTCACACCGTTGGCAGTTTTACTCATTCCGTTATAGTTGCGGCAAATACTAGTCAAATATAGATAGTCATCCTGATAAAATAAGCAGTGGGCAGTTTTATTTAACCATTCCGTTGTAGTTGCAACACTTACTAGTCATATACAATTAGCATGAGATATCCCAAAACCCAGCAGTTGTTGGTACTTTTATTTAGCCATTCCGTTGTAGTGGAGCTGATTACTAGTCATATTGGATACAAGTCAATTTATAACAGTAAACTTTAGTTATAGTTGTCTATGATCGAGACCTGTGCTCCAAGTCGTCCATAACCGCGAACACGGCTTCTCGAAAAGATTTAACCCTGCAGGGGTGCACCAAAGTTTCCACACGCACCTACACCCTTGTTGTCGGATCGGGTAGGTACAAGATCACAAAACATACACCCAACGGTATGTCGACGGGGTTTCGAACACGACATTTACCAGACCCAAGCAAGCACGGGGGGCCACCCCACTAAGCTACCCGCAACAAAGTTGGCCGGCTCCGGAACGGACCCAGGGTTTGCGTCAGTGGCTGTAAACGACGGGGAACCCGAAACTCTCGGGCTTGTCGATACCGTGAAAACACTCCGCTTACCTAAACAGTACAGGTGCTCCTCGCACAATCGTAAATAAAGCAGTAAAGCATGGCATAAGTACAGGATAGTAATAAAGCTCCAAACTACTTTGTGGCCCCCAGTACAGTACTTGGAATCAGGTACTAAATCGATGGGGGTGCCCATACACCCCACCTGTGGTTAGCTCGCTCGATCTCGGAACAGGTGTCAAGAACTCGGGGTCCTACGGGACACAAGTGGACGGTTAACAACCAAATAACATCTATTGCCCACCTGTGCCTCTACATTTACCTACTTCAATTTTAGTTATTAAATAATAATTAAAGTTATGATCATCTCCAACATTAAACATGCGGCAATACTCCAACAACTGTGGTACTTGACGACACGCAACAACACTTGAGCAAGCGACTACGACGCGCAAGTCCAACTATCTACCAAACAACAGGTAATAGGATGTGTCCAAGGCAATATGAGGCTGCAAGGGATATCACGGGTACGAAAACTAGAGCAACGCAACACAGATAGCAATAGATCAACAGGAGGAGAATAAATACTATAAAAGTAAGATAGGTAGAAAGGAGGGGAGGTGCTCGCCTGAAAACATTGCCGAAGATTTATCCGAAGATCGGATGGACACTTGCATCAACTCATCGGCCTAATCCGTGAAGAAGCAAAGCACTAGAAGAAACACCGGATGCATATTTAATACTACGATATAAGATCGAGCATGATGCATGTATGGTGTATGACATGGCAAAGGTGCAATGCAACTAGGCATTATTAAGCGGAACCGGGGTCCCGACATTTAATTAAATGGTTCAAGTTGTTTAACTACCCCGCAATTTAAATGTTGTATTAACAAGGCGGAAACATGGCAGCGGTTTGCTACACAAATTTAAATGGGACCGATATACGACTAGATTTGCCCGCATATGGATCCCATATTTAATTATGAGGTGAATCGGCATAATGCCCCCAAACCACACAAATATGTATGCGACATGAATGATTTAATGCAACAAGTATATATTATATATTATAAAATACGGGACTTGGAAAGGGCATCACACATTAGGGGTCGAAGATCTTGGTTCCGGGGGTTCGGGATTCGGTCTCAGGGTTCAGGGTTCGACGGGATCGGTCTTCGAAGGTCGGATACAATTAAGAGCTTGGCGTTCCGGGAAGAAGGACTTGGTGTGGCGTCGGGGGCGCGTCGGATTCGCCCTGATCGGTGCCGAGCTTGTCGTCACGAAGAACTTGTCGGGTCCGCGCCATCGAGTCGGTCTTGGCATTCAGGGTGACGAACTTGGCGTCCTCGAGGAAGTACTTGTCGTATCCGTGAAGAAGATCATGTCGGTCCACGGGGTCGGGCTTCGAAGCCAGGAAGGAGTAGTTGGCGTTGCCGAGCGGAAGTCTTGATGGTCCCCGGGTCCGAGAAGATCTTGTCGCACGGTGTCCGGGTAGGCGAACTTGTCGGTTCCGCGGTCTCGGTTGTCGGTGTCGGACTTGGGTCTCGGCACTGGGAGATCTTGGTGTTCCGAGGGGATCTTGTCGCATCCGAAAAATATTTGGAGTCCTTGGCGGTTTTCCTTGAAAACCCCTGGGTACACCTCCTCGTCCGAAGCATCGAACCGAGCTGCAAGGATGTACTGCGTGTCATCGGCGATACCACATCGCTTCAGGGACTCCGTGATGTGCTTGGAGCCGGAGTAGTTGTAGACGAGCTCCGAGTGCAGGGTCCTGGTGGGGAGCGACTCTCTCGACTTGGAGAGCAGCGCCTTGTGCGCCGCTGCGAGGACCGGGAACACGTCCGGCACCAGCGACGCGTTGAGGAAAATAGCCTCCGGTTCCAGCGTCCCCGACTGCATCAGGTCCAGGAGCTCCCAGCTGTTGGAGACGTCGGAGAAGAGGGCGAGGGAGAGGCTGCGGTACTGCAGAGGCTTGGCGAGCAGGGACCCATGGACGGTGGTGACCAGGGGAACTCGAGGTCGGAGGGAGGACGGAGCTCGTGGGTGCAGGCGTTGCAGAGGGGAGCTCGGGCTCGAGGAGGTACCCGGTGGCGGGGTCGCGCCGGCGGTGGCCTTGGAGCCTGACGGAGGTGCGGGCGGCGTTTCCCGCGGCCGGGGAGGCGCGGCAAGGCCGGCGCTGCCTCGGCAAGAAGGAGACCCGGGCCGGCGAGGAGGAGCCCTGGGGCAGCGGCCGGCGACTGCTGGGGAGAGATAGAGAGGAAGGGGAGGGCGGAGGTGGAGGCGGCGAGCGGGGCTAGGGGGGTTCCGGCAGCGGGGATCTGAGGCCGGAGCCGCGAGGTGGAGGAGGGCGGCCGGTCGAGGAGAGGTGGGGCGAGGTGGGCGCCTGGCGGCGGCGGGGAGGAATCCAGGGGGCGGTGCGGGGCAGAGAGACGTGAGCGAGAGAGAGGGGCGATTGCGGGGGTGGCCTGTCGCGTGCGGGGAGCGGGGCAGGAGGGTGTGGGGCAGGGGTGCGTGTGTTGAGTGTGTGGGTGGTGTGGTCAGGGGGAGAGGGAGGGAGTAGGGGTGAGGTGGCGGTGTTTGATTGGGTGGGGATTGGGCCATGGTGACGTGTCGTGCCACGAGTGGCTGTGGTGAGGTGGAGGGGGCTGGATAGATTAGGTTTAGGTATAAAAGGGTTTGGGTAGGGCAGGGCTAGGATTAGGTTTAGATATTTATTTGGGGTAGTAGGCTGCTGCCAGCTGGGCCCTTTGGGCCTGGCCGGTCGCGACCTTCCCCGAAAACATTTATTTATCTGTTTTGGTTTTAATAGACTTTTGCAAATAATTTTTAGACAAACAAAATAATCTGGAAGAGACCAGAGTTTCGTTTGAACTAGAGAGGGAATATCTAGAAAACAAAATTAGGCTTTTTTTAGGAATAGTTTTAGACAAAACCATGCATGATGACATGACGATGCTCAAATTCAATGTGGCATGATGACATGAGCATGCGGTCATGATGATGCAATGCACAAAAATAACGCGATTTTCTAGTAGTGGTTTTGCGGGGCGCCACAGAGTAGTTCAAGGTATTATCATGAAGAGAATATATTTATTGAGAGTGTTCACTAGTGAAAGTATGATCCCTAGGCCTTGTTTATAAGCATTGAAACACTGTTTGCATCTAGATCTGTTGCATGTTTGCTTGCTTCCAACTTTATTTCAGTTTGCCTTTAGTCTCTTCCACGCCAACAAGTTAGAAGCTATTTTCTGGCACCGTTACTACTTGTCTCTTCGCCGAACTAGTGCTCCTATACACCTAACAAGTGTATTGGGTGTGTTGGGGACACAAGAGACTTCTTGTATCTTGATTGCAGGGTTTCTTGAGAGGGATACCTTTGACCACTTCCTCCCTGAGTTTGATAAACCTTGGGTAATCCACTTAAGGGAAACTTGTTGTTGTTCTACAAACCTCTGCACTTAGAGGCCCAACAACTTTCTACAAGAATAGAAGTGCGTAGACATCAGGAGGCGGCGTGGCAGGTCATGCTCTTCCTCTTCGGATGAGGGTGTGCGACTTCGAGTGAATTTTACTGCAGCCTTCTTCTTCGGTTCAGCGGGTGCTTCGTCGTGGAGCGCAGCTCCGACAAATGCAGATTTGTGGATAGCGTTCTGCGAGTCTCTCGCTGGAGGCAAGTTGGACGCTAGGTAGGTGGTGGCCACCATGACGGCGTCCTGCGGTGTCTTGGGCATGATGTTGCCATGTGAGTCGATCGTCATGAAGGACATGTTGAGTGCCTTTGTGGCCTCGCATCGTGCGGCAGGTTCCATGCATTCTAGGCGGGAACGATACTTGCGGCCGTCATAGCCCTTCGAGGTAGAACCGCCAGCGGAGAGCGCAGCTTGCCTTGCGCTTGATTCGTCTGCCGCTCGCCTGCGCTGATCGAGCTTGTTTTGCTACTCGATCTATCGATTGTGCTCCTTGATGAGGATGCAGTGGTATCCCATTAGCATATTGCGAGGGGCGTCGATTGGTAGAGGGTGAGTGCCTCGCACGGCATCACACACCCTTTCCCATTCGGCATAGTTGAGGTTGATCTCTTGACGGACGCGATTGACGCCTTCAGCGTTGTCGGGTGCCCTGTTCCCGTTGGGATTGAGCAGAGGTGCCCCATTTCCTCCATTCTCAGCATGGGGGTTCGGAGGGGTATTCAGTGGCAGTTCGGTTCCGTCGTCGATGTTACCGTTGTGGATGAGCACGCACATGTAGCACTCACGGAGGAGGTCATTACTCCCACAACTTTCAGATCCAGAACCGTAGGTTCCTTCATCAGTGGGAGGATCGCACAGATCGGAGTTGCAGCAGCTACTGTCATCTGAATCGCTTGTCAGTGACGTTGTGCGCAAGGCATCGATTGGTAGAACCTATGAAGCAGGCCTTATCGACGGAGGTGGCACCCGCTCTGGGAGGCGGAGGGTGCCAGTCTGTCCCACCTATAAGCAGAAGCTCCCGAACAGCATCTCGAATCCGTCGCCTACGGACTCGAAATCTTTGCGGGCGGCCGGTGAGTGGGCGTTGAAGTAGAGAGTGCCGAAGATGAGGTGACTCTCCATCACCGAAGAATCAAACATCGCTCCGGATGGAACCGTCACGACCGCATGATCAGCGTCCATAGTTCCCACAGACGGTGCCAATTGATAAGGGTTCGACTCATCAATGCCCATTGTTATGGACTTGGGTTTTGGAGAAGATGGGTATGATGGAGATCGCAAGACGGTTAATAGACAAGGAGCAAGGGAACAAGAGGTTTACCCAGGTTTAGGCCCCCAGAGGGAAAACCCTACTCCTTCTTGTCTGTTCTAGATTGATGGCGGAACCGAAGGTTACAGGGGGTGCGCAGAAGCAATCTGGCGTGAGGTGTGTCTATGAGTTGTCTAGGTCTTGCTCGTCGTGCCCTCCTAGACTTTATATAGATAGGCCAGGTCCCGGGGGTAGGTCGAGTCGGTTACAAGTTAGGGTTTCACCCTTGAATATTTTATCTACAGCTTGACTATGTCCTCCAAGGGGTCGGAGTTCTACTAGGCTTGGGCCATCCTGGGTCTCCTTGGGCAGCAAGTCTTCACGTGGGCCTTCATTGGGCTGGACCGGGTATACCAATGTAAGGTACCCGCAGGATATATCCATGTAACCTTCCCCCTTATATAAGAAGAGGCATAGAAGGAAATTAAGACACAGAAAAATAAATATAAGCTTCCTAGCTTTGGTAATTGCTTCCAGTTGCCTCTCTATCTCTCTCCCGTGACCGCATCCCCATTGCTAGGGCTGCGAGAATGAGGACTTCTTCACCGTGGAGCGCTGTCGCATAGCGGGATTTGGATCCAGGAGATCTACTTCCGCAATCTCAACTGAATCTGATAGAACCCGGAGTCATCGTCAAACAGTGTATGTGTGTGACTCCCTCGGGCGGTGCCGCACTTGTGGCCCTAGGAGTTGTCGGAGCCGTTGGACTTCGGAGCGACCATGAGGTCGGCATCGGTACGACTGCAACACCCATGTTCCCCGCGGATTGTTAACCGTGTTCGGTCTTTAAAAGTATGAATATTGTATCCCCTCCCGTTACTGCATTACTAATAGATAGATCCTGGCATTAGGGTTACCTGCGTAGGATTTTTTTGTTTTCTACCCTCGAACCCCAGCAATTTGTGCTTCTCTGAATTCTGTTGTAATGTTTGTGCTTGTCTGAATGTAATGTGATGTACGTTTGTACTGAATTTTGCCTCTGTTGGTTTACTATGACGAACCTGATGTTTAACTGCATTCAATTATTGTGTGATTTGTTTCTGCTACTTTAATTTGTTTTCAAATAGATATGCATTGTTCAAACCAGTAGCAACATAAAACAGCGAAAGATTAAATATATTCCATGGTTCAACCTTATTACAAGTCACTTGCTACGCCAGGCACCTAACAGAACACCTAGAATAAACACAATGTCACAAAGAGCATACAACACAACATTGTCATTCTGCATACTATGTTTCCTAACTTTCTTAAGCTTGTTCTTAGCTCCATCAGTCTTCTCTTTGTACTCACTAAATAAGTCAGCTGTCTACAATTCAATTTGCATCCTCGCATCCATAGCTTTTTGCTTCTTCTCCAATGCCTTCCTTACTAGTTATTCAGTTGCTTTCTTTTCAATTTTACATTTCTCAGACAAGAACCAAAGCTTCAACATATCTCTCTTTAATGTTCCAGGCCACTCACAATCTTCAAACCGTACATAACCATAGTTGTCACCTTCCTACAAACACAACACTTCTTCATCAAACAAAATTCACCAAGTTACACCAAATTTCAACAAATATCTACAAATTGGGTACCCCTACAAATTACTCACAACTCCACATCACAGGAACTTTCTACCTGTATTTGTGCCTTCAAAAGATACCATTATAATCATCTATTGTCAATGGAAGCACACGTTCCTCATCTTCATCATTGCCACAAAAATCTGAGGCATACCAGGAATCAGGACACTACAAGTACGCAAGTAACAAAGCCATTCTCAAATTCCATCATTAACTGAGAAAAAAATGCAATTTTTGCTACTAAAATCAATGAACCCTCTATATCTTACCTCAGTTTCAAGGAAGAAAGGCGTGACACTGTCCTTGCTTAATGCGCTGCTCCTCCAGAATATGGCGGTTGCGGTGGCTGAGATTATCAGTGGCGGCGGCCCCCTCCAAGCTCGCTGGCTGACTGCCGGCAACAGGTACCCGCTAGTGATGGGGAAAAGGGCGAGAAAGGGGACGGGGGATGTGATGGGTGAAGCTATAGAGTGGCTCGATGAGGCGGTCCGGCAGGCACATGCTGTTGAAACGAGCGCATCCTTGAGGATGGGGCCGCTTGTTCAGAACGTCAACACGAGGTGGGGCCCACTTGTTATTTCCAGTAGCGGCTGTCCCCGGAGGTACTTTGCTTTTATAAGTTGTAACCAAAGGCCACCATCGTCATTCGAAATCCTCCACACCCATCTGAGCATGAGCGCCACATTCATGTGGCGGGAGGAAAGGATACCTATGCCCCCAGGTCTTTGGGGGCGCATATGTCGGGCCATTTAACCATGTGGTACTTTTGGTGACCATCATTGGTCATCCAAAAGAACCGAGAGAGCTCCTTATCGAAGCTCGCGTGGACGCCTTCCTGAAGAAGGTATAGCCCCATAATATACATGGGGAGGCTGGAGAGACAGGAGTCGATGAGGATGGTCTTGCTCCCTTTGGAGGTGAATCTCCCCTGCCAGGGCTCAGATTTCGCCTTAACCTGACCCATATGGGGCTCCAAGTCCATAATTAGGATCTTGGTGTCCCTAACCGGCATACCAATTTAATATAGCGGGAACAACGCTAACCGACAATTCATGTTATCTGTGATCCACTACTGATCTTCTACGGAGTATACGAACACCATCACTTCGCTCTTATCGAAATTGATTATGAGACCTGACATGGCCTCAAAGCAGTGGAGCAGAAATTTCAGGTTAATTAAGTCATGTTCTGACCCCTCCACCATGATCATAGTGTCATACTCATCTATACTACTATATAATAGAGCTCTTTTTGAACTTTTGAACCGACGCAATAATTTTCTACAGAAGCTACTTCAGTCGTTGATCAGTGGTCATCTGACGGTCCACGTCTCCTGGATTCGCTGCTACAGTGTTCCCGCCAGCAGGGTCCGCTGGGTGGGCGCGAACAAAAAACGAAATTAGAGTCTGCTGGGCGGTTCCCGATTATTCTGGATGGAGTCGCAAATTCAATCGTCACCGCGACCACATCCTCTCTAATTTATTTATTCTCTCACGAGCACATGTTAAACTGTTATGCAACCCGCCGACCATCTCACTTGCGTCCTGCTGTGCAAACGTACATCCCCAATTCCCCACCACTGCGTTGAACCCTTGCCCCTTGAGGAACACGCGCGTCAGCTTTCACGGCATGAGGATCATCCGTGCGCCCTCGCCCTGCCTCCGAGTCCTTAACGTCCATTGCTGCAAGGTCCGTCCATCTGGTGTGAGCTTGCTGCCCCTGCCCGCTGGCGGCCTTGGAGCTTGGCTTCCTTGAACGGGTTAGCTAATCAGAACTTCTACAACCTACATCTGGTGAGTCTTATTCTATTTGGATGATTGCCGATTTTGTTTTGCTGCATGATAATCTGATTCTAATAAAACTGCATTGGTCATTGTTTGTGGGAGCACAATTTTATAGTTGCACACCAAGTGTTTGTATTTTTGTCCAAGCCAATATGTGTTGTCCAGAACGCACCTTTGTAGCCTCCTAAAAAGATAAGAGGCAATGTAGTAGCTGATTCTTTAATACGTAGATTCACATGCTATTGACTAAGATAATTACTATTTAGCTGCATACTCAGGATTGTAAAATGATGCCTGCTAACGAACAAGGTCATTTGGTTTTGTATATGGAAAAAGGCATTCTTCATTTAAAGTTTTTTTTTGCATGTGTTTTCTTTATGTTAGATAAGCAATTATCTAGAACTAAAAATATAAAGCTGAAGGAATATCTAGCACAACTGTTCTATAGAATGGAAGGCCGAGTTCCTTTCGAGGATATTATAAATGTCTTGATGGTTGATTCAGCATCTTTGTCAGCACATAAAAGATGTTTATAACAATCTCTAAGTATTATTCTCAGTTTAACACTTTCTTGTAACTATAAATATGATATATTTTTGGTTGTTTATTATGCTATTTGGTACTTATCTCAGGAGTTCTGAATTTGCAAATAAGTTCTTCCCAGCGCAAGCGTTATCGTGATCGGGAAAGATATCTGCAAATGACTCAAGATCAGCGAGAAGTATATTTGCAAAGGAGCCATGAGTATAAAAGATTAAGGCGTGATGAGGGAGAGAACTATCAGCAAAGGAGCCGCAAATATAAAAGATTGAGACAAGATGAATCTTCTTATGTAAGTAGTGCCTGCTCTAATATAGACGCATCAGGATAATTAAATATATGCCTTCCAATTGTTCGATCTTATCTCAACACTAGCCCATCTAGCATACATGCATTATCAATTTCATCAAAGGGCCTAGCCATGAATAATAATTGATGATTTTTGGGCTGCACAAGAGGCACCATGGCACTAATAATGGATACTCACAAGTAACACCTGGACAGGGAGAAGTGATCTTACAAGGGGGTTGTGGCTACAAGAGAAGAAGAGGGTATGATGCGACAATTTGTAGTACTACAAGCACACAAGGTACTTCTGAATATACCAACTTGCATGTGAACAATATATCTTTGCAGAAGGATTCTTTTCTGGACATACATGTTATTGTTCAGTTTTATATACAATGATAAGTAATTATAATATTTCTGATGCAAGTTTATATAAATATATTGACAAATGACATTAGCAGGTAGTACTATGCGAACTGAGGACAGTATTGACAATCAGAACCTGCATAACAAACGTCTAATGTGTATGGGACAAGGTAAGTGTTTACTGAGTTACTGTGTAGTTAATCATCAATGCTTCATTATGTATTGAAATTCTCACTTACTAACACATGTACAGGTTCTTCTAAATCTGAATTATACCAAGAGCCGAACCTTAATATGGAAGATGGCATGCACATGGATCCATGTGATCAGATTTATTGCAGTCTTCCAAATAATGATTGTTTTCTGGAGCACCAAAGATCAACGGTAGAAGCTGCTGCAAGTAGTTGTCATCCTAACACATCTACATCTGGTCAACTAAAATGCTGTCCGAATGCTGGAACACGGTTCAAGATTAGTCCATCTGACATGTATGTTTCACCAATTTTATCTGAAGATCAGGCTGCAAATAGTAAATTGATAAAGTTAGGGCAGCGAAAGCGGCACCATGGCACTAATGGATACTCACAACTCATACCTAAATGGGGCAAAGTATTCTTACAAAAGGGTTGTGATTATAGGAAAAGAAGAGGGTTTGATAGGGCAAGTTGTACGGTTCCAAGTACAGAAGACATAGATCGATATACCAACGACTTACATGAAGACGTTATTTATATGCCAAATGATTCTTTGCCTGCTGTGCATGGTAATTTTCTATACTAACAATGATTTAATTTATTGTATTCATACGTATTGTCTTGTCTGTTTAACATAAATATTGACATATGATTCGTTAGCAGATAATATTTTAAAAAATGAACAAAAAAATTGGATATGATGGTGATCTGGATGACGAAAGCCTGATATATAGTGGGCAAGGTAAATGTTTACTAATTTTTTAATCAATATATAGTGTTTATTTTTCTCGAAAAATAATTCGTCCAATGTTTTATTAGATATTTATTTTCTAATATAGTAAACAATGTATAGGTTCTGATTTTAAGTCATTCGAATAAACAAGGCCAAATGGCATATATGTGGATCCGTATGATCATGTATATCATAATATGCCTAGTAGTCATCATTTTCTAGAGCAAGTACCTAACTGCAGACATTGCAATGCAAGAAAGTTCCAACACGAAACACCAACATTTTGCTGCATGAGTGGAAAAATAAAGATTGTGACATCATTAATTCCCGAAGAATTGCGACGACTGTATACGAGTCAAGATCCAGATGCAAAATACTTTCGAGACAACATTCGGTACTTTAATTCTCACTTCTCATTTACTTCTCTTGGTGTGATCCTGAACAAGCGGTTCTGCAATAATAAAACTAGAGTTTACACATTTCGTGCACAAGGTCAAATTTACCACCGAATCGACCAATTGGTTCCAAAAGAAGACAGACCCAAGCATCTGCAATTATACTTTTATGACACAGATGTAGAATTGCAACAAAGGTTTCGTCATTCACCTAACCTTGACAAAGATCTCATCAGAAAGTTGTCAAATATACTTTCATGTAATCCTTATGTCAAAATATTTAGAAGCCTTGGTTCTATTCAAAATCTAGACGAATACAAAATTGAGCTAAATACAGATATTGCTTTAGATCAGAGAGTGTATAATACTCCAACAGTATCACAAGTTGCTGCAATTTGGGTTGAGGGAAATAATCCTCAAAGCCATTTTGATAGGAGTATAATGTATTATGGTGTATCAGACCAACCACAATACATAAAAGCATACCATGGTTGCTATGATACATTGTCTTATCCCCTTTTCTACCCAAATGGTGAAATCGGATGGAACTTAAATTTACCAAAAGTCGGACCACATGCTAAGACAAGTGTGAACGATCAGGAAGATGCTCTGAAGGGAGAAGGCAAGTTTTTGTTGTATAGAATTTACTATTTTCCTTAACATAACTTCTAAAACTTTTTTGATCTAACTATAAATTGTTCGATATGTAGGAACCGTGGGTAGCTCTGGTTCTTATGTTTCACCAAGAGAATATTATTGCTATAAATTACAGATCCGGGATGGTGAATTTAATGTCCTATTATTTGGAAGGAGGTTAACTCAACAATATATTGTTGATATGTACATAAAGATTGAATCAATAAGATTGGCATTCTTTCTACAACCATCAACTCAAGTTCTCATAAGGGCAGATCTATATTAAGGATTGCTTGATAGCATTGTTGCTGGAGAGACACATGCTTGCATGATAGGAAAGCGTATTGTTCTTCCCCCAACATTTATTGGGGGACCCAGAGACATGCGACAAAGATATCTAGATGCAATGGCCTTGGTCCAAAGGTATGGCAAGCCAGACTTATTCATTACAATGACTTGCAACCCACATTGGGACGAGATAATTAGAGAGCTAGGACCAGGTCAATCACCACAAGATCGGCCAGATTTGGTAGCAAGGGTTTTCAAGGAAAAATTAGAGGACCTTAAGGATCTTTTGTTCAAGAGAAAAATATTTGGTGAAGTTGCGGCACATGTTCATGTAATAGAGTTCCAAAAGAGGGGTCTGCCTCATGCACATTTCTTAATAATTTTGAAGTCAAGTTACAAGATAACTACTCTCGATCAATATGATAAGATCATATCAGCTGAGATTCCTGACAAAGAAAAATATCCTGTGCTCCATACTTTAGTTATTAAGCACATGATGCATGGACCATGTGGACTTTTCAACATAAACAATGCTTGCATGGAGAATGGAAGTTGTAGATATCATTATCCTCGACAATTCTCAGAGACTACACTCCAAGGAGAAGACTCATACCCGATCTATCGGCGCAGGGATGATGGTCGTCAAGTGCATATTAGAGGTGGTATTTTGGATAATAGATGGGTTGTTCCATATAACCCCTATCTACTTATGAGATACAACTGTCATATTAATATAGAAGTTTGTTCTAGCATCAAGGCAGTTAAATATCTCTTCAAATACATCTACAAAGGTCATGATCGTGCCTCCTTTGTCATTGAATCCACCGGGGATGATGTTGTTATCAATGAGGTTCGTAATTACAGAGATGAAAGGTTTATATCACCTCCAGAGGCAATATGGAGGATTTATTCTTTTAATTTAAGTGAGATTTCTCCCTCGGTTCTACAGTTACAAGTTCATTTGCCAAAAATGCATATTGTGCATTATAAGGAATCTGAAGATTTAGAGGGTGTCTTGAGGAGAGAATTACCTTAAAAAACAATGCTCACCGAGTATTTCAGAATGAACTCTATTGATGATTATGCAAAGAATTTCTCATACAAGGAATTCCCTGAACATTTTGTATGGGATAAAAGTCGTAAAATATGGAGACGTCGTAAACAAAAAATTCAGATTGGTAGACTTGTGGCTGCACACCCTACTGAAGGAGAGCGTTATTATTTGAGGATACTACTAAATCATGTGAAGGGGGCTACTTCCTTTGATGATCTACGCACTGTTGATGGTATTCTTTTTTCAACCTTTAAAGAAGCTGCGGAAAAAAGGGGTCTTATTGAGGCCGATGATAGTATTTCTGATTGTTTGAATGAGGCTGCAACATTTCAAATGCCCTCTGCACTTAGAAGGTTGTTCGCAACGATTTTCGTCTTCTGTGAGGTAACTGATATTCGTGGATTGTGGGAGAAACACTTTGAGGCCATGGGTGAGGATTTCCGACATACGGGTGTATGCAATGAGATAATTGAGCAAATGGTACTCAAAGATATTGGGGATATGCTCTATTCGATGGGTAAAGACATCAAGAACTTTGACCTTCCAGGTTTTATGGGTACTAATAATATTGAAAGCTTGGAGCAGAGGGAGTTAACTGAAGAGATGTCAATTGAAGTTGACTAGAAGGACTTGGAGCTATATGGGACTCTAAACAATGAACAACGCCTTGCTTTTGATGAGATAATGGACCATGTACTAAAAAATAAGAGTAAAGTATTTTTCATTGATGGCCCAGGAGGTACGGGAAAAACATATCTTTATAAAGCTTTACTAGCTAAAGTGCACTCCATGGAACTAATAGCCATCGCAACAGCCACATCGGGCATCGCAGCTTCTATAATGCCGGGTGGTAGGACTGCCCATTCTAGATTTAAGATACCGATAAGTATTCACGAGGACACCATGTGTAACTTCAGTAAGCAGAGTGGAACTGCAGAATTACTTCGAAGCGCATCTTTAATAGTTTAGGATGAAGTTGCTATGACGAAACGGCAAGCTGTTGAGGCACTTGATAGATCCCTGTAAGATATTACTGGTTATCAACTACCATTTGGAGGAAAAGTAATGGTGCTTGGTGGAGATTTTAGACAAATTGTTCCTATAGTGAGGCGTGGCACCAGATCACAAATTATAGATGCTTCTCTTAAAAAATCTTATCTATGGAAGGATATAAAACAAATAAAACTCCAGCGCAATATGAGAGCACAATTTGATCCATGGTTTTCTGATTTTCTCATCAGAATCGGTAATTGTAGTGAGGATACTATTGGAGGAGATTATGTGTGTCTACCTGAAGATATAGTTATAGGTCACACGAATCCAGATACCTCTATTAGTAAATTGATCAATGATGTATTTCCTTCACTTGACCAAAATGGAAGATCAACATCTTATATTAGTGCACGAGCCATTCTTTCCACCAAAAATGAATATGTGGATGACTTAAATGCAAAGCTTATAGACCGGTTTCCTGGAGATGAAAAAGTCTACTATAGCTTTGATTCTGCCGTGGATGATACACACAATCACTACCCACTTGAATTCCTTAATTCTTTAACACCTAATGGTCTTCCCCCACATATTCTTAGATTGAAAATCAATTGCCCTGTGATCTTGCTCAGAAATTTAGACCCTTCTAATGGATTATGCAATGGAACAAGACTTATTATAAGGGCATTTCAAGAGAACGCTATTGATGTAGAAATCATTTGCGGCCAACATGCTGGAAAGCGGGTGTTCCTTCCACGCATTCCTATGTACCCTTAAGAAGATGGTGTGTTCCCTTTCAATTTCAAAAGAAAACAGTTTCCAATTCGTCTAAGCTTTTCCATGACAATCAACAAAGCTCAAGGACAAACTATTCCAAATGTTGGCATATATCTTCCAGAGCCGGTGTTTTCTCATGGTCAACTCTATGTTGCTTTATCAAGAGGCACATCAAGAAAATCAACAAGAATACTTGTGAAGCCAAACAAGGAAATTGATCCATCTGGTAAAAGCACAAAAAATATTGTCTACCGGGATGTTCTAATGTGATCAAGTGCAGAATATAATCACAGCTAATATAATGAATAATGTTTGAAAAGGTACTTATGTCGGAATTTTATTTTGCTTTTTTTTATTCTTAAAAAATGCATAGTACAAAGTTAATCTGGATGATATATCATTCTGCAGGTATGACAAGTAAAAAAAATATGGTCATTCTGTCAACAAGATCAGATGAAGTTCTCAACGATGCCACTGCTGGAAAAAATGATGAAAGACTCATTAATGGCCTTTTCAATACTATACTTTTTCACTACGGAATTACGTATTGTTGTAGAATTTTTTGGGAAGTCATTTTGCTAGAAGGGTGCTTGGTAGAGTTTTCTACTGTTGTAGAAATTTGAAGCGAAGTGTTGTTTGCTGGAAGTATGTAGAAACTCTACAGATTTCATTAGAATTTTGTTGTCTAGGCATAAGGAAGCTAAGACTCAGTGTGTATATCAGTTGGCCTAGGCTTTTCACAACCATTCAACACTATAATGTAAATAGTTTTTGGATGGTAAACATGGATATATTCTACTGTTCATGTGGACTGATCATATCATCAACGGAAATGAAGTAGTCGGTGAATTGTTTTTACATACATGTAATGTTATTATTTATTTTTTATTTATTTCTTCTGTACAAACTGTAGTAAGTGGTGTAGTATTTTATTAGGATAATAAAAACTACTGAAAATGCTTAATACGATGTACAGTTCGCATTTTAAATTAATATAGCCCAGTTGCATGGACATGGGTGGAGGGGCCGAGCGCCATTCCGCAGCAATAACTCTGTGTATATAGACAAATACATAAACGCCAAAACATTAACTCCTATATACGTGCAAGGCACGTACCTTTTACTAGTATTGGAGGTGAGTTACTCCCCCTCTAGGGATGAGATGTCCCACCACACTAGTGATATGACCGGAGTTCTTGGCTTTCTCCAAGATCTCTCCAAGGGCATCCACTGCGGCATTAAACATGATCAGTGAGATTGGGTTCCCTTGTCTAACCCCACACGAGGGCTTAAAGTAGGGTCCCACCTCACAATTTATGTTTATATCTGTGTTCCCACTCATGAAAATTTGCATAATCCATCCTATTATGCGATCATAGAGTCCTCTACACTGGAGGACCTGGCAAAGAAAGGCCCAATCTAGCATGTCATATGCCTTCTGAAAGTCTAGCTTCAGAAAGCCGACCCTCTGGCATCTCTCTTTCACTTCATGGATAATCTCATTAAGCACCAAAATACCATCATGGATAAATCTTCCTTTAAAGAAGGCAAACTGGTATGGATGCGTCAGTCACTCCATAACCGGGGCCAACCGATGCGCACATACCTTGGAGATGATCCTCTAGATCACATTTATTATTGTGATAGGCCTGAACTGATGTATGTCCGTGGCCCCTACAATCTTGGGTATTAGGGTAATCATGCAAAAGTTCAAGCGAGCCATCACAAGGGTCCCGACATACAGCTCCTATAGCATAGGCATAATGGCTCTCTGTATTATGTCCTAGAACTTATGGAAGAAAATAACCAGGAGACCGTCAGGTCCAAGTGCCGAGTTGGTCTTCATCTCCATTATATCATGTTTCACCTCTTCTGGAAAGAATGGGAGTGCGATCTTAGCATTCTCCTCCTCAGAGACCATGGCCCCTACTGGCCAAAAATCTACTGCTAATGCCACCCCTGTGCAAGTTACTGCCGATAAGAGCTCCTTATAGAAGGAGTAGATATGGGAGGAAATCTCCCCAGCCTCCTCTAGGAGTCGACCATCCTTGCCGAGATAGGGAATCGAGTACTTCCTATGATGTCCATTTGCGATGGCATGGAAGTAGGCCGTGTATGTGTCCCCTTTAAGGAGCCAGTTATGGTGACTCCTCTGATGCTAGAACATCTCCTCGCCCTGGTAGATCCCCAGGAGGGAGTCTTCCAGGGCATAACGTTGTAACCACTCCTCAGCCGATAGACCGCTGTCGTCTACCTTCCGATCTAGGACCTAAATGGTGTTTAGGAGGTCGCCTTTTTTGCATCGCAGGTCAGCGCACAGGTTGCCCCCCAACCACGCATGAACTGTCTTGCCATCATTGCACAGAAGTGTCAGACATCCACAACCGTGCGCACCCTGGGGGCGGAGATGGCTGCCGCTTCCCACTTTGATCAAACCGTCTCCACAAACCCTGGTTGCGAGAGCCAAAAGTTCTCAAAGTGGAAACGGTTTAGTCTTGGCGGAGGCCCACCCCCAGTGGAGAGCAGGAGGGGACAGTGGTCTGACCCAATCCTCGTGATCGCTCACAGCGAGCATAGAGGCTAGGCCAGTTCCCAGTCAACCGAGACAATGAACCGGGCCAGCACACCCTGGATGGGGTCAACTCGGTGTTGGTCCACGTGTACCGTCCCCTAACCCATGTGATCTCCATAAGGGCAAGTTCAGCAATACAATCATTAAACATTCACATCATAGGGAAGTCCATGTTATCCGAGCTCTTAACGTCCGGGGATCGAATTAGATTAAAATCCCCAGTGATGACCACCGGGATGGTGCACCTCTCGACCTTGGCTGATAGATCTGCCCAAGAATGCCGGGGACCTATTATGGTCCGTGGGGAAATAGACGATGATAACCTCACACCTAAGGTTACTCCATATATGGGTGAGGGACTGTCGTGGTGGTAGCACGGCAGATGCCATGGGTAGGCTAAAGTAAAGGCCAATGGATGCTAGAGGGATCTGGGGAGGGAATATGTAGTTAATTCTACACACAAATGACTAACACACAGATCTTTATTTATCCTTTCTTGGGCTACAAGTACTCCTTGAGCTGTATGCAGGAAGAAAAGATGAACTTCTACTAGCCTAACGGTATCGAATGAGCCGATCCCCTTCTCAGTATCCAAGCCTCTCCTTATAAAGGGGTGCCTTGGCTCCTCTAGGGCTGACGTGGCAAGCATATTCGAGGAATATGCTTGTCCCAATATAGTAACTCGGCGAGCTCCTTTCCGTGTCCCCCTTCTAATGACGGCAAAGTTACAGAGAGCCCCACCTGCATGCCTCGGGTTCCAGGACCGTCACCTCCGTGACCTCCTTCTTCTCTTCTGCTGCCCTGCGCCTTGTCCTTTGCGCTTGGCTCTGTTCAGCTTCTTCCTAGCCCGAGGCTAGGGTTTGACTTCAGGCTCCTCCTTCTCCCGCAAGCTTCATGTTATTCGGCCCTGCTTCGTTTAACTCGGCTCGGCCTTCACCTGCATTATGGATTATTCGGACCTGCCCGGCCGACTTAACTCGTATGTCGGCCGAATAACGTATAACCCCCTCTAGTAAACGTCATGGTCATGCTCATCTCGGCCGACCTTTACATGACTCGGCCGATATAATAAGTAACTCAGCATAAGACCGGGGAAACTCCTTTTGGCTTCCCCCGTCTTGACCCTATCTGGGGTCACCTCCCCAACATTAGTCCCCGAAGCTGGTGTGGTCCCGTCCGTACCTCGGCCGGGCCACATCAGTTTCCCAATACTCATTTCTCCTCATTTCCGAGTTACTCTCTCCTGTTCGAGGTATCCGTGTAGCTTCTTGCGTACGCCTCATCCTACGTGTAACACTCATCATTATTTCTCTAGTTTTTCGTTCCTCTACAGTTCCCGCTGACAACGCTATAGTGATTACTGCGCCTGTCGTGTCGGCACTGCGACGCCTCGCGCACCGCAACAGTCAGGAGGCCTGATCCTCTCCTTCGTCGCGTGGCCGTCGGTGTGGCTCCACTCAGCCGCGAGCAGTTACGCCGCATACACGATCTACACGGTTATCGCCCGCACGCACGATCCCACTACCACCAAGGCCACGCAGTTATAAAGAGGGGCACGGGGCTAGAGGATTTACTTTCCTCCTTCGCTCACCGTTGCCCTTCTTCCTCCTTTCGCCCTTGCGCTTGTTCGTGCTTCTGTGGCCGCGCGCTCATCGGAATCTTCGACGGCGAGGCCCTAATCCCTCTCCTTCGTCGACCTCGTCCCCGTACACTTGCTCCAGCGCCGTCGCCGGTGAGTTTCTCTGTGGATTCATTCCCTAGATTTTTCTCTAGACGCGTCTGCCGCTCTCTAGGTTCCCCGCGGCGGTTCCTTTTCCGCTCCGCCGCCGTTCTCGCCTAGGACCACGACGGGGCCCCTGCACCTCTAGGCTTTGCTCCGCCGCTAGTTTCTCTTCGTTAGATTCCTCCGACGACCCTATGTCTAGCTCCATTAGCGGTGCGCTCATCGAGGATCACGATACGGCGTATGGTCCAGAGCGGGGCTCCTGGCAAGGTTCCACCGTCACCCGCCGAGAGATTGAGTGGCTAATTAGAACCCGCCGGAATCCTGCCGAGGTAGCCTGTCGCTTACCCGGCAGCGAATCTTCTCCCGTTCTTAACGAAGGCGAGTACGTCGTCTTTATGTCCCATTTCGCTCGCGGGTTTGGTCTTCCCCTTAGCGATTTTGCTAGGGAATTCCTCGATTACTTCGTCCTGCAGCCGCATCATCTTCCGGCTAATGCTATTGCTTCTCTATCCGCTTTTATCTCGGCCTCGGAATGATACTTCGGCCTCTGGCCGTCTGTGCATGTATGGTCCAAGTTCTTCCAGATTCGATCCAATGTCGTTCCAGACAAATCCCTTCAACCTTCCGAGAAATTGCTTACCTAGTGTGGAGCCGCGTCCATCACACCTCGGAGGAAATCCGAGTTTTCGCGCGTTGCTGGTCTTGAGTCATGCAAGAAATGGCATAGATAGTTTTTCTATGTCAAAAATTCTGGGAAGGAAGACAAGATTCGGCTCCCTGCCTTCTCCATCGGCCCGCCTTCCAAGAAGAACTGGACTTATAATCCCAGGAAGATCCATGCCCTGGCCGAGGCCTTTGAGATTCGGCTGAAGGAGCTGATCCGAGCCAGGTTACGTGGCGAGGATCTGATGACCACCTTCGTCAGCAGCCGGATCTACCCTTTTCAGCAACGCACGCATAAGCTCTGCTATATGAGCGAACCCCTTGATCCCAATCGAGTCTCAACGGTTGAGCTCGATAATTATCTTATTTTCAAGCGTGTTCGAGCTATCTTTAAGACGTAGATGCCGGAGGATTGGACCTGGGGACTAAAGCCATTCACCCGTGGGAACCCCCCTCCCGAGGTAAGTTCATGCATTTATGTTTTGCCCCCCAATTGCGTTTGTGATTCCTTTTGTTAATTCTTTGTCTCTTTTCTTGCAGAGATTTGCGGAGCAGAAGACTGAAAATGCCGAGGTTTTGGCCCTCCCGTGGACCGTAGATCGGAACACCCCGGATAGCGGGGAACCTGACTCAGAGGAGTTCGTTCCCAAGTCGTACCTCGCTCTGGCTCGTGCCCGTGGCAAGACTTCGGCTCACGAGGAGGAAGGTGATTCGGACGACGTCCAAATTCTTGAGGTAGTTGCCGCAATGCCTATCTCTTATGCATTTCCGGCTTCTACTTCCCCAGCTAATCAGGCCGGTCAGGTGCACGATGCCGAGCCTCTCGCCTCCCAACCTCCTGCTACCTCGCGGAAGCGTGCCGCTCCAACGGGTGCCTCCGAAGCCGCCCCCAAGAAGCGAACCAAAAAATCATCCCAGCACCTTCCGAAGCGTAAAACTATGCCCGGAGTTACTGGGTACGCTCATTTTCATTTGTATTTCTTATTTATCTTTTTCCGTCCTCTGATTTGACTTTCTGTGCTTTTGCAGTGCTCCTCTTTCTGTTCAGCCCAGTGGTCCAAGCATGACGAGTCATACTACTCGACTGCCTTCTCCTCCGCCTCCTGAAGATACCAAAGTTCCTAGTCCAGCTCGCGTGGACTCTCCGCCTGCTCCAAGTCAAACATTACCTCGGCAAGATGCACCCGTGGTTACCGTTGCTGATGCCAACATAACCCGGACAGTTGACCCTCGTTCCGAACCTGTTGCCCCCATCGTGAACTCTGGAGTTTCCTCCGAGACTCCTTTGGCCCGCACAGTTTCAACCACGACTCCAACTCCAGCCGAGGATATCACCATCTCGGCGCCCTCAGAAGCTATAGTTCCTCCTGTTTCCAAAGACACCACCCCTAGTGCCGAGGTAACGGCTCCTGCCGACGCCTCTTCTAGGGCCAAGAAGGTCGTCATCACCAAACCTCCCTCATCTCAGAAAGGGCTTGCTAGATCTTCTCAACCTACAATTGTTGATGCGCTCCGCAAGGGGGTTTCCTCTGCCAAGACCGTTGTCACCTCGGCCGCTAATACTCAGCTCTCTCTTCACAAGAGTCCCGCGGTGGCGGTGGTTACACAACACGTCCGAGGTAAAGTCCTGACTCGTACTGAGAGTGGGAACAGCCTCGGCTCGTTGGTTGAGTACGCCAATAATTGGAACGCTGCTGATCAGCTCGAGGGCAATCCAAGCAGTCAGCCATTTCAACTCTCCGACATCAGCAGTCGCTTGCATCTGGCTTCCAAGATCGTGCTTGACAGCGATAAGATGAACGAGGTAATTGTTTTTATTGACGTTTGATTAGTCATTCGAATGATATTATATATATTCTAGTCCCCGAAGCTTGCAACCGAATAACTTGTTATTCGTTTGGAGGTTTTATTAGGCTTTGCCTGCTTCGGTTTTGTCTTAGTGTTCGAATATCCAGCCACCTAGGTTCAAATTAAGCTTTGCTTGATCCGGATCTGTCTTAGGTTCGAATACCCAGCCACCTAGGTCCGAGTTAAGCTTTGCTTGATTCGGATCTGTCCTAGCTTCGAATATCCAGCCACCTAGGTCCGAGTTAAGCTTTGCTTGATTCGGATCTGACCTAGCTTTGAATATCCAGCCACCTAGGTCCGAGTTAAGCTTTGCTCGATTCGGACCTGTCCTAGCTTCGAATATCGAGCCACCTAGGTCCGAGTTAAGCTTTGCTCGATTCGGACCTGTCTTAGCTTCGAATATCCAGCCACCTAGGTCCGAGTTAAGCTTTGCTCGATTCGGACCTGTCCTAGCTTCGAATATCTCACTTCTATTCATTTTGTCACTTAGGTTGCGCATGATCGGCGGACCGCCGAATTCCAAAGGCTGCTTTTCGCACATAAGAAATTGCAAGATAAGTATGAAAAAGTTATTCCCGTGGTGAAGAAAGCTGTTGTCCCTAAAGTTCTTATTATTTTCGACTTGAGGTGTTAGCTCATTTTGCTGGTAAACAGGTAATATCAACAATCTTAATATCCGTCTTGAGAAGAAAATCAAGGCCCTGGAAGGTTAGTTGTCCTTTCTCTTTACTGATTCCCGTTCGAGATTTATCCCTGGTTTCTTATAACCTTCTGGCTTTGGTATAGCCGAGTTACAAACTCTTGCAGCGTCACATCAAGAATGCATACCCATGCCTGATATGATGCTTCATTTTTTAGAACAAACCGCTACTCATTCGGCGCAGCTCAAAGAGAAGGATGATGAGATAATTCGCTTGCGCGCCGAAGTGGAGTCCCTCAAGCTTTCTCAGAAATCTGAGTTAGAGAAAGTTGATCAGGAGTTCTCCGAAGAGAAGAATCGGCTAAGTCTGCAACTACAGAAGGATAAAGAACTCCTCGAGGCTACCAAACTTAAGACACGGACGATGAGCGAGGAAATCACCCGCTTTGAGAAGACCAAGGGTGATTGGACTCAAGATCTTCAGAGAATGCTGAGCTATATTCATCGTAAGTCTCTGACCATGGCCGAGTTATCTTCTTCTCTTTCTTACTTTTGACCTATGTACTTTTATTTTGCATAGACCATTTTCCAGAAGCTAAGCCCGTGAGCTCTAGAGCGGTGATTAATGCTCGCGTGCGCCGAGGTGTCCCCGCAGATGCGAGCCTAGAATACTCGATGGAAGACTTCTTGGTTGCTGTTGGCGCTGCCGTTGGTCCGATGAAGATTATGGGCAGCCATTCGGGCCTTCCATGTTCTCTGGCCGAGTACTTCTGGAAACCTGATATTGATGAGATCAAGATACTGGTGGAAAGATTAATGGCGTCCCAGAACCAGTTAAATCTCTGGAGGGAATCCGCTGGGCGGGCTGGTGCTGATATGGCGCTCACAGTCATTATGTCTTGGTACGAGGATATTTCTCTTGATACCTTGATAAACTTGCGCACTGGCTCCCGTTGGGTTGAGGATCCAGAATTCGTCGCTCGCCGACAAGCTCGTGCCTTCTAGCTTGTTGAGTATGCTGATGTGCATAACTGGATTGAAGGGCCGAGTTTCCTTCCTAACCCGGCGGATGACGTTGAAGTCGAAGATGCTTCTGATGATAATTCGGCTGACCAAGGCGAGGGTGAGGGCGAATCGGACACTTCTGGTGAATCCAGCGCAAGCTCGGATGGGGACGGCGACGCGCGATCTTCTTCCAAAGGGACTGGGCATTCTGAGGCTCAAGCCAATGTTTCTCAACAGCCCCGGGCTTCCCCCGAAGTCATTCCTGGTTCTGTGGAGGGCGAAGCAACTTCGGCCGAGGTGCCGTCTACCTCGGAGCGCCTAGCGCCTAACCAAGTCGCCGCCCCTTAGGTTCAAAAAACTTTAAGTTATTTCTTATCCCCGATATGTTGGGCGTGTGATGTGTGTGAAACAATTGTCCGACCTTCTGTGTGGTATGAACCTCTTTTGCCTTTTTCCGCTGAGGCACATATGATGGTGATCGTTATTATTCTGTCTAAACTGATCTTGTTGGTTTAAATCTTTGCTTTGGTGGCCTTCAATTTCGTAAGTTCGGATTGTGTATTTGCATTTGTCCCACCGTAGTTCGGCGTTTAATATTGCCTGACCTTTATAAATTTGACGGCTCAACCATTGTGTTCTTGATCTCTATCCGAGTTATAAATCTCGAAGCCCACATTTGGGGAAAGCGAAATAATATCGTTCAAGGTAGCTTTTGACCTACCGTTTTGGGTGCCGAAGTTTAATACCCATTTTTGTAACAAGGGACAATTGTGGGGAAATTCCCTAGTCAGTGCTCTAGAAATCGAGGTTTTAATGCCTAATTCGACATAATGGATAATACGTCATAGTCCCCGAGTTCCTTGATCGAGATCCTGAAGCTTAACTCATAACTCAGGAAAAAATGACGTTGGACAATCCCCGTGTCACTGCTCCAAGTGCATAACTCAAAGTGCTGAGGTTTAGTACCTACCTCAGAATGTGTAACAACATAGGGCAGTCCCCATGTTACTGCTCAAGGTGCCGATGTTTAACACGTCACTCAAAATGTGAAATAACATAGGGTAGTCCCCGAGTAACGGCTCAAGGTGCCGAGGTTTAATACATAACCCAAACTGAGAAACAATATAGGGCAGTCCCTGATTTACTGCTCAAGGTGCCGAGGTTTAATACATAATCCAAAATGAAAAATAATATAGGGCAGTCCCCGAGTCATTGCTCGAGGTGTCGAGGTTTAATACATAACCTAAACTGAGAAACAATGTAGGGCAGTCCTCGAGTTACTGCTCAAGGTGCCGAGGTCTAATACATAGTGGATACTTCGTCCTGAAGCGTCACTTTACAACATGTCATAGATGACTCCTACGAGTAAAATGGACGAAGTAAAGCTATGTTCCACGGTATTTTCGATTCTTCGCCGGCTTTATCTGCCTTGTTCTTTTCTGGTGACTGAGCATCAATTAGGTATTCTGGTGACTGAGCATCAATTAGGTAATATGCATCATTGTGCAATGCTTTGCTCATGATGAATGGTCCTTCCCATGGGGGTGATAGTTTGTGCATGCTGGCCGTCCGTTGCACTAACCGAAGAACCAAATCTCCTTCTTTAAACACTCTTGGATTGACTTTCTTGCTGTGATATCGTCGCAAGTCCTGCTGATAAATAGTTGATCTTGATAGTGCCAACTCCCTGGATTCTTCTAGCAGATCGACATCATCTTGCCGAGCTATCTCATTTACCTCAGCGGTTGTATACTGGGTAACTCTTGGCGAGTCGTGTATTATGTCGGCTGGAAGCATGGCTTTTGCTCCATATACCAGAAAAAATGGTGTATACCCTGTTGACCTGTTTGGGGTAGTTCTGAGGCTCCATAGTACTGCTGGTAGTTCCTCGATCCAACACCCTGCCGACCTTTGCAGTGGTTCGACAAGTCGTGGTTTTATTCCGGACAATACTAGTCCATTAGATCTTTCTACTTGCCCATTAGATGCTGGGTGAGCCACCGAGGCGACATCTAGTCTTATGTGTTTTTCTTGACAGAATCTAGCGAAGGCCCCTTCAGCAAAGTTTGTGCCATTGTCTGTAATAACACTTTGTGGGTAACCATATCTCAAGATAATATCTTTGAGGAATTTTACTGATGTGGGTCCATCACATTTTTTTATTGGTTTCACTTCAATCCACTTTGTGAATTTGTCGACCATGACTAAAATGTGGGTCATACCGCCCCGGGCCGGTTTGAATGGTCCCACCATATCTAAGCACCATACAGAAAACGGCCAAGTAATTGGTATTGTTTTTAACTCGGACGATGGCATATGTATCTTGCTGGCATATCTCTGGCAACCGTTACATTTTTCCACCAGTTCTTTGGCCTCTTTCAACGTTGTTGGCCAATAAAATCCATGCCTGAATGCTTTGGCCACTAAAGCTCTGGACGTGGCGTGATGCCCGCATTCTCCTTGATGTATATCTAGGAGAATCTCCTGACCTTCCGCCGAATCCACACATCTTTGCAACACGCTTGTGACGCTCCTTTTATACAGCTCATTGTTTATGATTGTATAAGATTTAGCTCTTCTCACTGTCTGTCTAGCCAATACCTCATTATTCGGCAAAGTCGCATCTTTAAGGAAGAAAAATATGGGTTGCGCCCATGTTGGCATGATTCTCTCTGGGATAATCTCACTATCTATTTCCATATTTTCCGCCGACATAACTACCTCGGATTTTTCCATATCCATCCGTGCATCGGCCGGGTTCACTTTCGGAAATTCTAGGTTACATTCTTTGTCAATTTCCATCGGCATACTATCTTCTCTTGATTTTGCCGGAATAAAGATGGATTCGGACTCTGGTGATGGTGTTATTGATGGTTTTCTCAGGTGCTCTAGGGCGATACCTGGGGGAATCGATTGCCTGGTTGATCCGAGTTTTGACAGCGTGTCTACGGCGTCATTTTCTGCCCGATGTATATGATGAAACTCACATCCATCGAAGTATCCACAGAGTTTTTGCACATGGAATCTATATAAGGCCATATTGGCATCTAGCGCATCCCAATTTCCTGATACTTGTTGTACTACTAGATCTGAATCTCCGTAGCATAAGATTCGGCGTATTCCAATCTCTTTTGCCACCTTCAATCCATGGACGAGTGCTTCGTACTCGGATACATTGTTTGATGCGGAGAAATGTATTTGCAGCACATATTTCAGCTGATCTCTTTTTGGCGAGGTTAACACTATCCCTGTCCCCAAGCCATTTCTCAGCTTGGAACCTTCGAAGTGCATCGTCCAATAATTCGGATCTGGTAATGGTGGCTCATATTGTTCCTCGGCCCAATCCATGAAGAAGTCGGCCACAGCCGGAGATTTGATCTCATCTCGCCTATCGAATTGCGGAGCATAAGGTGACAATTCAATTGCCCATTTTGCTATTCGACCGCTTGCATCTTTGTTGCTCAATATGTCGGCTATGGGTGCTTCACAGATCACTTTGATCGGGTGCTCTTCGAAGTAATGTTTAAGTTTCTTCGCTGACATGTATACTCCATATGCCATCTTCTGATAATATGGATAATTTTGCTTTGAGGCTGATAGTACCTTGCTTAGGTAATATACCGGCCTTTGTATTGATTTATCATCTTCAATTCGTTCCACCATGATCACAGCACTTACTACTCTGTTTGTGGCGGCTATGTAAAGTAACATAGGCTCTTTTGACAATGGAGAAGCCAGGATTGGCGCAGTGACCAACATCTTCTTCAGTTCATGGAACGCATTATCCGCTTGTGGTGTCCAAATGAACTTATTAGATTTTTTCATCAGTTGATAAAGTGGTAATGCCTTCTCTCCCAGCCGACATACAAATCGGCTAAGCGAGGCCAGACAACCTGTGAACTTCTGTACGTCATTTAGACATATCGGCAATTCCATCCTTTCTACTGCTCTTATCTTAGTTGGGTTGGCCTCTATACCTCGGCTAGATACGAGAAAACCGAGTAGTTTTCCAGCCGGTACACCGAAGGTGCATTTTTCCAGGTTGAGCTTCATTCGGAACCTTCTCAAGTTCGCGAATGTCTGCCGAATATCATCCAGTAGAGTTTTGCTTTCTTTGGTTTTGATAACCACATCATCTACATATACTTGTACATTTTTTCCTATCTGGTCATGCAGACATTTTTGCATACATCTCTGGTACGTTGCCCCTGCTTTACGTAGGCCGAATGGCATGGTGCGATAGCAATAAGCCCCGTATGGGGTAATAAACAGTCTTTATTTGATCGGCTGGATTCAACGGTATCTGGTGAAAACCAGAATACGCGTCTACAAATGATAACAGCTCACAACCAGCGGTCGAATCAATGACCTGGTATATTCTAGGTAAAGGAAAAGGATCTTTTGGACACGCCTTGTTCAGGTTTGTGTAATCAATACACATTCGCCATACGACGGCTACATTTGGATAGTACTTTTTCTTTTCTACCAACACCGTGTTTGATAACCAATCCGGATAAAGCACTTCCATGATGAAGCCGGCCGCCAAGAGCCGAGCTATCTCATCCCCTATTATTTTTCTCCTGTCTTCGGCGAAGCGGCGGAGAGGTTGCTTCACCGGCCTTGCTCCTGGCCTTACATGCAGAGAGTGCTCAGCCAACTCCCTCGGCACACCTTGCAGGTCTTGAGTTGACCATGCAAAGATGTCCCGATTCTCATGGAGGAAGTTGGTGAGCTCGCCTTCCTATTTGGCATCTAGGCCAGCACCAACAGTGATGGTGCGTTCTGGGAATTGCTCATCTATCTGGACTTTTTTCGTTTCTTTAGTCGGCTGGAAGGAAACGCTTCCATGTGGGTTGGCCAATGCTGGCATATTCAATTGCGCCGACTAAGCGAGAGCCGCTACCTCCTGAATCCTTCTTTTTCTCTTGCGATCACTAATGACTCGGCCAGGTTCGATCCGACCGAGGCACATTCCATCGACTTCCTGTAATCTCCAGCTACTGTTATCACCCCTTGTGGTCCGGGCAGTTTCATTTTTAAGTAAGTTATGTGGCAGCTGCTCATGAATTTGGCCAATGCTGGCCGCCCGAGTAAAGCATGATAGCAACTCTCTAGATCCACTACTTCAAACTCCAAATTTTCTGCTCTGCAGTTATCCCTTGTGCCGAATAACACATCTACTCGAACCTTTCCAATGGGTTCGCATGAAAGTCCCGACACTATTCCATGGAACGTGGTTCTCGTGGATTGCAGCATATTCTGCGATATTCCGAGTTTATGCATTGTATCCTTGTACATGATATTGATACTGCTCCCATTGTCGATGAGTACTTTTGAAAATTTCACATTAATGCTCGGTCCAACAAATGTTGGATCTAGTACGAGTGCGTACGACCCTGGATTCGACATTATGTTGGGATGATCTTTTATGCTCCAAGTTACTTCTTGATCTGACCAAGGCACATATCTTGGTACTGCTGGCATAACTGCATTCACTTCCATATGTCGGCGCTGTACACTTTGCGTGTCTTGCTGTTCTGTTGTGAACATGCAGTATGATTGATGATGTTCCCTATAATCATTGCGTCCATTATTTCTGGGGTTTGTCCTTCTATCCTGCCCCTGATTCATCACTTGATGCACTGCATCTCTCCGGTCCGAGTTATCATACCTCGGGGGAGGAGGGGGTAACATTAGCTACTGTGCATTTTCCCTAGTCAACTGCGGATGCTGCTGCTGATGTGCCTGATGGGAAGGTGCTTGCATGCCCGCCTGGTTCCCCATTGCATTTTTCATCCAGGCGCATTGCCGAGTTGTATGATTGGCCGGCTTGGCTGGGTTTGGAGTGTGAAATTTACACGGTTGATCCAACATGGACTCAAACGTGTACTTCGGCCTTTCCTGCCATTGCTTCTTCTGTTCTGGCGTCCATTGTCTCTTTCCTTCATTCCTTGGTGTCCATTGCTGAGGACCATTCTTCTGCCACTGACTGTTTCCGTGACTCGGATGATCTTGCACTACTGCTGCCACCTGATTGGAGGCATATCTGTAATCCGGTATTTCCTCTCTTCTTCTTCCTCTAAACGCATTGCGCCTCGATGATCCGGCCGCATCTCTTGCATATTGATCTTGATTCTCCCGATGGTCTGCCGACATCAGCTCTGGTTGTGTCGAATCTCCTAATGCATATGAATCCGCTATCCTGATGGTTTCTGCCAAAGTGGTTGGCATGTCTCTTTGGAATCGCTGCCACAAGATATTGGCATAACTGCATCCTTGAGCGAACCAAGCTATCGCTTGTGATTCTATAACCCCCTCGCATGAATTCCTGAAGTTACACCACCGAGTTAAGAATTCTCTGTCTGTATCATTCGTCCTTTGCTTGCACATTGCTAGCTACTGCGGCTTGTTTGGCCTTTTATAAGTACTGGTGAAGTTGCTGACAAACATCTCTTCGAAATCCAACCAACAGTTGATGCTGCCTGGAGGCAGATTATTCAGCCATACTCTGGCTAGCCCTTCCAGCATCTGCGGGACATATCTTACTGCCCATCGCAAGTTTCCACTTGCTATTTTTACAGCCGTGGCATAATCAATCAACCAATCCTGTGGTTTGGTGCTCCCATTGTATGTTTTCGTGCCTCTCGCCAGCTGAAAGTTCGGCACTGGTGGCTCGCCCATGATCCGTGGTCCGAAACATGCCGGACCCGGCAGACCCTGCTCTTCTAACAACTCGGACCGGTCTAGCCAGTCCATTTTCAGTCTTGCATCACTTGATGGCAAATCTCTGTACATAATTCTCTCCTGCATTCCATAGTGGTTAGTCCCACCATGACCCGCATATTCCATATTTGAATAACTGTCATTGTACCTCTCATTCACCTGATTTTGGCATGCTGTTCTCAATTCTCTTTCCTGCCGAGGTTCATATCTCGGCTGAGGGTTGGGCGGCGGATCTCTCCTTCCTTCTGCCGGGATGTTATTCTCATGATTTCCTCTTCCGAGATCCCCATTACCTCGGCTTCCATTGCCTTTGTCGGCACGGCCGGGGTTTCTTTCGCCACTGTTACCTCGGCTCCCATTGCCTCTGTTTTCATTTGCTTTTCCGGCTACTGCCGGATCATACGAAACAATTTGCTTATTTATTTTTCCTGAAGTTACTGCTCTGTCTTTTCGCGCATTGTTTCCGGGTGAGGATGCTGCTGCCATGGATAGGGCGGGTGCTGCACCAGCCGAATGAACCATACGAGAGGCATCGGGCCTTGCCGGGTCTACCCTGAGCATTTCTTCATTCTGCTGGTTCGCAATGCGCACCAGCTCATTCACCCTTCCTTGCTGTTTCTGCCGGGCTTCGCCGGTCAGTCCTTCTAAATCTAGTGTAACGGCATTTTCCGCCCTTAGGTTCTTTGCCGGGGTGCTATACCTCGGCAAGCCTAGATCGACGGAATCTGCCTTATGAGTCTCATGCTCTTTATTGATATCATCCATGAGGTTCTTCCCTCTCAATCTTAATTCATCAACCCGCTCAGGGGCGACGTCTAGCTTGTTTGCCTTAGCATATTCCCGCAGGGTCCTGTTTAAGGACTCCCGCAATGCCGACACCTTTTTTGCCTCTACCAGTACTTTTTGCCTTGTTTCTTCCAATTCTGCCTGAGCATTAGCCGGATCTAGTATCGGCGCTACAGGCGTGGTCAGATTATCTATAGTTGCCTGGAGAATATTTTCTGGTCTTTCTAGAGGTGGTCATCTTACCCTTGGTGCCTTCGGGGTCGTCTCCTGCACCTCGGCTGGGTTGGTTGCCGAAGGATCTATCTCAGTGGGCGGTGGAGCTGCCTGCTTTGTGGTCACCTGTACTCCCGTTGTTGGATCTTTACCTGATCTGGTGCCTACTGCTCCCGCCTGCACCCCGGCTGCGACCATCACCTCGATGCTACTGACGGGGCGTTCTCCACGCGGACCGTTTGCGGTGCTAAGGGGGGGCTCTCCTGCAACAATAACTTGGTGAGGATAAACGCCGGAGGTGTCGACGCCGACGTAGATCTGGTGCATGCCCAAGTTGACGAAGACACCATTGCGCGGAGGAGTTTTTCCACTGAAGCTGCCTGCGTTATCGCTGACATAGTCACAGAGATCAAATCTCCGGACTAAGCCAGAGACGACGCGCTCACCAGTGCGGATGAAGTTTCCCGTCCGGATCATGACTCCAGCTAGCACCACTGCTAGCCCCACGGTGGGCGCCAACTGTCGTGGTGGTAGCACGGCAGATGCCATGGGTAGGCTAAAGTAAGGGGCCAATGGATGCTAGAGGGATCTGGGAAGGGAAGATGTAGTTAATTCTACACACAAATGACTAACATACAGATCTTTATTTCTCCTTTCTTGGGCTACAAGTGCTCCTTGAGCTGTATGCAGGAAGAAATGATGAACTTCTACCAGCCTAACAGTATCGAATGAGTCGATCCACTTCTCAGTATCCAAGCCTCTCCTTATAAAGGGGTGCCTTGGCTCCTCTAGGGCTAACGTGGCAAGCATATTCGAGGAATATGCTTGTCCCAATATAGTAACTCGGTGAGATCCTTTCCGTGTCCCCCTTCTAATGACGACAAAGTTACAGATAGCCCCACCTGCATGCCTCGGGTTCTAGGAATGTCACCTCCGTGACCTCCTTCTGCTCTTCTGCTGCCCTGCGCCTTGTCCTTTGCGCTTGGCTCTGTTCAGATTCTTCCTAGCCCGAGGCTAGGGTTTGACTTCAGGCTCCTCCTTCTCCCGCAAGCTTCATGTTATTCGGCCCTGCTTCGCTTAACTCGGCTCGGCCTTCACCTGCATTATGGCTTATTTGGACCTGCCCGGCCGACTTAACTCGTACGTCATCCGAATAACGTACAGCCCCTCTGGTAAACGTCATGGTCATGCTCATCTCGGCCGACCTTTACATGACTCGGCCGATATAAGCAGTAACTCGGTATAAGACCGGGGAAACTCCTTTTGGCTTCCCCTGTCTTGACCCTATCCGGGGTCACCTCCCCAACTGGGACATACTCACGAAAAATTGCATGAAGTCCATTTCCTCGACCTCGAAGGTATCCTCCTTCACACCAAGGAGGATCCCTCCCGAGTGTCCATTCACCGGTAGCCAATGCCAGGCAAATCTATGATGACTCAATCCCTGCATCTCAGGGATCGAGAAGTCATGTCTAATCGTCTCCTGAAGGCCCACAATATCAACATCCACTTGCCTCGGGTAGTCAAGCAGATATTGACACCGACCATCATGTCCAAAACCCCTGATGTTCCAGATGAACGCAAAGATCGGATCAATCATTGGGACACCTCCGTGGTTGTCCCTTTACGAGGGATGGAGCAGGACCTACCAATAATCGAGAGCCTGGACGAGGGCTTGGGAGGCCTTCCCTGCTTCCCCCACCTTGGGGGCTTCTAGGGAAGTCTTACCCCCACGTGTCAGGCCTTGTGGGCCTGCACCGGTAGGGGCTTGGGGCACAGTCAGACTCTCCTGCTCCGCATGAGCAGGAGATGCCTCCAATTCCCCATCGTAGATCTCCATGGGCTTAATCGCCGCAATCTTCTCTAAGAGGGGACCACGTTCCCCGCGGAACACCACCCCGCTCTCCCTGGCCACAATGGCCAACCGCTCTTCGGGGACTTCTGCTAACACTGAAAATCTAGAACCCGAAGGAGGAGAAGTAACATGGGGAGGGGGTTGATACGTCGGAAATGTATCTATAATTTTCGATGTTCCATGCTTGTTTAGTCTCTACTTTGCATTGCTTTGTCTACACTTTGAGGTGTTTTTATATCTTTTCTGGAACTAACCTATTAACAAGTTGCCATAGTGCGAGAGGCCTGTTTTCTTCTGTTTTTGGTTCCAGAAAGGCAAAAAATCAATATTCGCAGAATTGGACGGGACAAAAGCCAAAGTCAATATTTTACCGTGGGCGACACGAATCCAGAAGACCAGACGAAGGGTCCCCACAGGGTGGCCAGACCCCCCTGGGCGCGGCCAAGCCTGGCCCACGCCTGGGAAGGGTGTGGGCCCCCTGGCGGCCTGCCTGCCCCGCCTCTTTGCCTATAAGAAGACCCCGATGCAGAAACACTAGGCACCCGATCAAAACTCTACGAAACCATCTATAGCCGCCGCCACCATCATCCCTAAATCAGGGGATCTGAAGTTCTTCCCAACACCCTGCCAGAGGGGAGATCATCCCGGAGACCTTCTTCTCCGGTATGAAGAGTGAGTAGTTCCACCTTGGACTACAGGTCCATGTAGTAGCTAGATGGTTGTATCTCCTCCTTGTGCTTTCATGTATAGACCTTGTGAGCTCCGTTAATGATCAAGATCTAATCTAATTGTAATCATGCATGTTGTGTTTGCGGGGATCCGATGGATATTGAGATTAGTATGTCAGTTTGGTTAATGGTTTTGTCTATTTGATTCTATCATGTATGTGTTGTTTGTGATCTTGCATGCTCTCCGTTGTTAGTAGCTATCTTAGCCGAGTAATTGCTAGTGACTCCAAGAGGGGATATTTATGCTCGATAGTGGGTTCATGCCTCTAGTTTCTAAGGTTAGTGACAGAAATCTCTTCGGTTGTAGATGTGCTATTGCCACTAGGGAGAAAACAACGGTCTCTTGTTCATGGAACAAGTGGATTGTTTACCTTACACACTTTGCTTAAAGCAGTTGTCTATTGCTTGCAACTTAATACCAGAGGGGGTTCGGATGATAACCTAAAGGTGGACTTCTAGTCATAGATGCAGTTGGATGGCGGTCTATGTATCTTGTTGTACTGCCCAATCGAATCTCATAGGATCTTTCTGACTAGTATTGCATTGTTATGCCTTGCTTAGTTCCTATCAATTGCCCTGCTGTAATTTGTTTACCCTTCATGCCATGTTGTTTATCTAAGGAGAGCACCTCTAGTGAACTATGGACCCCGGTCCAATCTTTACCATTGATACATCTTCCACTTTTACTGTTTACTTGCTGCAAACCACCATTACCTTTCACACCATATAGCTAATCCTTTGTTACAGGAAACTGGTGAGCTTGACAACCTTAGTGTCCGTTGGGACAAAGTCTTGAGTTTGTGTTGTGCAGGTTTCCACGTTGCTTTGCAACACCTTTGAGACGTTTCCTTCTTCCTTCTGGTTCGATAACCTCGGTCTCTATTGAGGGAAAACTTGCTGCTGTGCTCATCAAACCTTGCTCTTGGGGTTTCCAACGAAGTGCACCACGCACAGCCAACAAGATTTTCTAGCGTTGTTGTCGGGGAGGATAAGGACGTCTTCACAAGGGGTGTCCTCCTCAACCTTTCTCTTTAATTTGTTTTTAGTTTGCTTAGTTTATTTTGCTTGGTTTTGTTTGCCTCTTTTTATCAAGAACTCCAAAAAAATACTTTATTTTGGTTTGCTTTCTCTATTCAAAAACACATCAAAAATTAGTTCTTGTCCTAGTTGCTACCATGTCTGGTTTTGGTCCTATCTCTCTAACACCTATGGAAGAGATCTTTTCTTTCAAGCAAAACGGTGAAGAGAGTTTTAAAGAAGCTTTGTCTAGAATCTCTGCTCTACAAAGGGAAACCGAGCCTAAGATGAGTCTTAGCTTGGTTATTAATAGTTTCTACCACGGTATTGCTCTTCGTTATAGATATTCTTTGGATGCTATGGCTGAGAAAGATATTTTTCAATGAACTGAGGATGAAGCTTTTGATGCCATAAAGAAATTGGCTATAATTTATAGTACACCTGGCAAGTCTGATTCCTCTTTCATAAATATTTTTGCTAGGTTGAACACTATTGAGTCCAGTATTGCTGCTATGAATAGTTGCTATCACACGCTTAGGGCGTACCATGATTATGTTCCAATAAATTATGAGCCTTCAAAGTGGTTTCCCACAATCAAAGTCTCTATAAATACTACACTTTTTGATGCTCGTTGTGATATCATGTCTGAATTTTTCCTAATGCCTAAAGATATTTATGAGTCTTTGAAACTTTGGGGTCTTTCTAAAGGAGGAGAGGAAATATCTCTTACTAATAATTCCACTTAATTACCCATTGGAATAGTTGAACGTGTTTTTACAAAAATCTCAAGGAAAATGGTGTCTACTGATTATCTTGTTATTGAATGTGTAGGCAAAGGACAGATCACACTTGGAAGATCCCTACTGAAACACCTTGGAGCAATAATAGATGTGGGAAAAGGCATTATGCATTTTTATCCTCCAGTAAGAAATCATATTTTCCCTAAAGAAAAGAAGAAAGGTAAGAAAGGAAAGAACAAGAGAGTTAATTCTTCATTCGAAAATACTTGATTTCTTGCTTCTTGTGCCTAACTTAAAGGCATTAAAGAAAAGTACTTGTTGGGAGATAACCCAAGAGTTTCCTTGAGTCTTGGAAGCTTATTACTTCAGTAATGACCTCTCCTTATCCTTTTTGTTTTCGTTTTGTGCCAAGAATGACCTCTAATGAAAGGGAAGTAAGATTTGGGGAGTTGCTGTCCCGAAACAAATTTCTGTCCTCCACCATAAAAATTCGTGAGGAGTCTATGTAACTCGGGTTGAGCTGATAATTTACAAATAAATCCCCCAGTATGTTAACTAACTTTCGTTAGTTCAACTCTTTTTTATTTGAGCAACAAAATATTTTTGAAAACATCGGTTTCTACCTGCTGGTCTGTTTTGACAGATTTCTGACATTATTTGCATTTGCTTCTTATTGATTCTTTTTTGAGTTCTCTTTTGGGGAATTGAGCTTTTTGAAGGAGTTGCTACAGTAGATTGTGTGTTTAGTGAAAAGTTTTGCTGTTCCAAAGTTTAGCCCAAAGGTCTATTATCTTTTGAATACACTAATGTTGTTAATGAAGATTGTGTGAAGTTTTGTATGAAGGAAAAATTTCAGGTGTAGAGAAAGAATGATGCAATGAGATGAAGAATGGACAAAGCTCAAGCTTGGGGATGCCACCATGGTGTCACCCCAAGAAATTGTTGGAGATATGCCCTAGAGGCAATAATAAATATGTTTATTATTATATCTTTGTGTTTATGATAAATGTTTACATTCATGCTATAATAGTATTAACAAGGAAACATTAATACTTGTGTGATTTGTAAACTAAAATAGAGTCCCTAGTAAAGCCTCTTTATAATACTAGCTTGTCAGTTAATAAATGATTGTGGTTTCCCTATCATGAACATTGAGATGTTATTAACAACAAGATCATATCGTTAGGAGAATGATATGGTGGACATACTCCTATAGATAAGCGTAGCATAAAGATCAAGTCATTTTAATAGTTCAATTGCTATATGCTTTCTGATACATAGTAACCTAATTCCTTCGACCATGAGATCATGCATATCACCTTCACCGGAAGGATGCTTTGATGACATCAAACACCACACGTAACTGGGTGGCTATAAAGGTGGCATTGAGTGTTCGGAAAGTATTGGTTGAGACACATGGATCAAGAGTGGGATTTGTCCATCCATATGATGGATAGATATACTCTGAGCCCTCTCGGTGGAATGTCATCCAATTAGCTTGCAAGCATGTGACTGGCTCACAAGGGATCACTGTAAGATCCCTCCTTTATAAAGGAAAAGGATCCCTGTGATTGCAATGCTAGTCCCTGGATCAATGCTAGCATCCACAGTTTAAGATGAAGTACACAGATACAAAGGTCATTATTACAGTCATTCCAGAGACAAACATAGTCTTTACAACTCCAAGGCCACAGGCCTAGTACAAGAGTTTGAATAAGTAAATAAATAAAAGTCTTCATCTTCATGTGCCACAGGCAAACATGTTGAGTGTAGACTCATGACTCCTAATCCTCATCAGAGTAACCTGCAACATCACAAGTTACAGCCACAGTGGATCAATACATTGGAATAGTATTGGCAAGTGATACCTTAGTATAATTTAGGTGGACTAGATACTATATGCAATTTGGCTAAGTGTAGCTTGGCTTGCTTTGCTCAAAATAGGTTTTGCCTATTAGTTGAAATCACTAAGTTTTTCTTTGTCAAAACTTCTCCCAAGGAACCACCAATAGACATTGAGGTCCTTCACCCTTGTACACCCACAAGTTTTACTTATAAATTGGGATGAGGAGATTCTTAATAGCTTCCATGTCTTGATGCTCAAGTGGTCCTTTTATAGGGACATGGCTAAGTACTTAGATTCTTCCATCTGCAGAGGTTGTGCACTTTCCCCACCAGACTTGATTTTCACCAAGACAGGACCTTTCAAAAGCCTTCCCTTAGACCAAATGGACGCGCTCCAACCTATCATTCCCACTACCACCAACTGTCCAAATGGCTAAGTTCTAGCAACCTATATGATCCAGGAAGAGCCCATATTGCTAAGTGGCTGCACTAGAAGCTTCTCAACACTTGGCCTCTAAAATCTCTTTGTTCCTGGGTGGCTTTCCACAAGTGAGATACACAAGGTTCACCAGTCCCCTGGCCTTGTGTAACCACTCAACACAAACCATTCCTTCCATTCCACCCAGGTGTTTCATTTACTTAGTTGTTTTATTAGGCAAAACACAAGTCCAAAGACTTAGAAATATATTCATCATAGCATGTATATTTCACCAACCCTTGGTTGCTACTAGCTAGGCTAAGCATGGCATAGATAAGCATCTTAACTTAGAAATTTCCTAGCAATTCTACAACTACTAGGATTTCCCAACATGGCATATAAGCAAAATATAGCATGCAAGACTAGCAAAATATTTCTAATGCTTAGTAGAAAACATAGGGATAAAAATATTCATGAAGTACCACTTGCCTTGGTAGTTTGGAGAGTAGCTACACTCCTCACAATCACAATCACTAGCACCAAAATCTACACAAAGAATCATATCCACAAATCACATACAAAACATATACAAAAAAAATATATGAATGCATGCAATATGATATGTGATGATTTTTAAAACTCCACAAAGCAAGTTTACATTACTGGTTCATAAACAAGTTAAAAACTTGCCAAACAACATTTATTTAAAGCCTAAAACATTTCTTAAACAATTCATATACTCAAATTAGCCCTACACAAGTTTCTGCAAATAAAATCATTTTAACAGAAGCAAAACATTAAACACATTGCATATTTAGAAAGGTCTTGCTCTCCTGATTCCATTGATATAAAATTTGTCAAATTCTAACGTGGGGATCAAAAGTTATAGCCAAAACAAAATCAAACATCTAATAGATTCAAATCCTGTTTTTAAATCTAATTCCTGGCCACGCGTCTTATTCTGATTGGCCCGTACCGCTTCGCGTTGGATCACGCTTCTAAGCCGCAGGATCTGACTTAATCGCACGGCTCAGATCTAAACTTAACGCTTCGCCCGCGTTCTATCCTACCCGCAAGATCTAGATCTAACGGCGCACAACACCTTGACCATCCAGTGGCGGCGCTGGCGGCGGCGACAGGCGGCGGCGCCTCTGTCAGAGTAGATGCCGGCGTTCTAGGTCGCACGGGAGAGGGGGAAGGGGCTTACCAGAATCACAGTGTACTGCTGATGCTCAAGGTGGCGGTGGTTTGGCAAGGGGCGCACGAAGTTGGTCGCTGGAGCTTGTCGGAGTTGCGGGCGGCGTCTGTTGCTTGTTGTCGAGGTCGTTGCCAAGGCTCTGCATCGTCCTAGCACAAGCCAGAGGGTTTAGGAGATGCGCAAGGGTCTGGCGAACAAGACAGTACCTAAGGGGAGGCAAGGGGCGCTCGATTCTTACCGCTATTGCTCGTCGGAGTCGAGCGGCGGCTCTGGTGGTTGCGGGCGTGAACGAAGACGGTGACCTGGGTCACGAGAAGGAAAACCAGGGGTGTTAGCAAATGCACAAGGACATGGCGGTCACGCTCGTTTGAACCAGAGGCAGAGGGGTGGTCGGATCTTACCAGAATCGCCCGCCGGAGTGGCTCGGTACAGCAGCGGCGCAAGTGCGATTGTGGGCAGCCTGGTGGTGATGTGGAAGCGCTGAGTGAGGGGAAATGGTCGCAGAGAGGTGGGGGTTAAGTAGGAGGAGCAAGGGTGAGAATCTCGCGAGCAATCAACGCCAATTAAGCGCATTTGCGTCGGGGAAGAAACGGCCACGGCGAGCAGGTCTTCAGCGCGAGATTGACGAAGAACTTGACGTGGCAGTGGGTCCACTTGTCAGCAAATCAAACAGAAAGGGGGTGGGGTCCTGGCGTCAGTGACCTGTTGGGGTTCGTTCGCGAGTGAGAAGGAGAGAGGGGGAACCCGGGTGGGCTTAGTGGGCTACGTCTATTGTTGGGCTCAATTGCTGGCGCCGGCCCTTTTCTCTTTCTTATCTCTTTTTCTTTTTCTAAATCAATTTTATGGAATGATTTTCAATCAAATTCAAAGGCATTTGAATTTCAAACCTTTTCTGGATTTTTGTAAAGTGTAACCATCATACTTTTGGGCATAAAACCATGTGGTCTCTCTGTACTTGCTTGGTCCCTTTGAATAAACAAAATAAACAGTGCTATAGCACTTTATTTGGAAATGTTTTGAAGATGGTTTTGAAACCATATTTGTTTTGGAAATTTTTGTCCAAACTCTACATTCAATCTAAACAACAAGGAAGCAAACAAGACTTGGTTAAAAAACTTATGCTCTCATTTGAGAGTAGTAAATGATTAATGTTTGCTCACATAAAATAATAGCACTAAGTGCTTCTGTTTTCTTGAAATGAGTTTGGAAAATGATCCCTAAATTATATGCATGCCAGTATGATATGCAATCTTTGGAATCATGATTTTAGGGATGTTACAATCACATATCACGGGAACGAGAAAAGAGTACTTATCAGTAACGAGGTTGAACTAGGTATGCAGAGATACCGACGATCATAACCTCAGATAAGTAAACTATCGTGAGACAAAGGGAAATTGGTATCGTATGTAAGTGGTTCATTCGATCGCAAAGTAATCGTAGAAATATGTGGGAGCCATATGAATTTCCAGATTCCTCTATTGGTTATTGTTCGGAGAAGTGTCTCGATCATGTCCGCATAATTCACGAACCGTAAGGAGACACACTTAAGGATTCGACGTTGTTTGAGTAGTTATGGAATGATGAGTAAGAGACCGAATGTTGTTCGGAGTCTCGGATGGGATCCGGGATATCACGAGGAGATCCGGAATGGTCCAGAGAATAAGATTCATATAAGGAAAGTCCTGTTTCGGGGTTGGAGAATGGTTTCGGTGTTTTCATCGGGAATGTTCTAGAAGGTTCCGGAAGGTCCGGCACTCCGGAGGGGAAGGGTACATGAATGTGTCATAACAAGTTGGAATGATTGCATCATGTACTAGGTGTCATCGCAGAACAAAATAAAGGGTTTAATCAAATCCTAGTTTGAAAAGTCAAACGCCAATTTGAAAAGTCAAACGGCTATTTTGTGAGGTGGAGGGGAAGTAGGAAACCTACTTGGGGAGGAGTTCCCTCCCACCACCGCCGGCCCACTTGGAGACCGAGTTGGGGAGGGACTCCCCTCCCCTGGCGCGCCCCCTCCACCTATATAAGGAGGGGCAGGGCTGCCCCTCCAAGGACACAACACCTCCACCCAAAACCCTAGCTCCTAGCCGCCGGCGCCGCCACCTCCTGCGGCCTCCGCCGCCTAGGGCAAGCCGCCACCGCCTAGGAAAACCCTAGCCACCGGCCTTGCCCCCTCCTTGGTGTGTCTAAACCCTAGATTGCTGAGGCTCTCTCTCATAGTCCACCATACTCGCTCCGGCTTAAGGCGAAGCCCTGCGAGATCTCCCCTCTACTTCCGGTACCACGCCGTTGTGCTGCCGGAATCGCGAGGAGAGTGCTACAACCTCCGCTGCCTGCTGGAACAAGGGAGAGGAAGGTCTTCGCGAGTACCGAACGTGTGACCGACTGCGGAAGCACTGCCGTAACGCAGCGCCGGAAGGATCGTCTACGCGATCTTGAGATCGGCAAGAGTACGACTACATCACCCACGAGAATCCGCTCTCGTTAAACACTTTGGAATCTTCGAGGGTGAGTTATTCCATCGACTCGTTGCTACAATCTAGTAGATAGATCTTGGCTTGTTTGTTTGTATGCGGTAGAAATTTTTTGTTTTCCATGCTATGAAACCCTACAGTGGTATCAGAGCCGTGTCTATATGTAGATCTGTTGCACGAGTAGAACACAATGGTCATTGTGGGCATTGATGCTTTTATTGTCGACTGCTTCTTGTGTACTTTGCATCTTGCGGGATGGTGGGATGAAGAGGCCCGGGCTAACCTTACATGACATCGTTCATGAGACTTGCTCCACGCTTGACATGCAACTTGTATTGCATAAGTGGCTTTGCGGGTGCCTATTTCTCCCAACATAGTTACGATTCAATTTACAACGGGTGATTGACAATACTAGTATCAATGTTCTGGTTCTTGTTCGTAAGTTAGAACGACACTTATTGAAAGCCCCAAACCACATAAAACATGCAAAGAAAGTAGAGGCGTCTAACTTTGTTTTGCAGGGGTGTGCTGTGATGTGATATGGCCATGTTTGTGATTATATTTGATGTATGCAATGTCCTTATTGTAAGTTGGCAACCGGCAGGAGCCATATGGTTGTCTTTAATTTCTGTTAAGACCCGCGTGTCTATTCAAAGTAGTTGTAATAGTTGAAGCTGGTGGACGACAACCATGGAGCGACATCATTGACCTTGATGCAATGCCGGTGCTGACGGAGATCATGTTCGTGCTTGAAGATGGAGATCGGAAGCACAAAGAAGAAAGGCCATATCATATCACATATTATGAATTGCATGTGATGTTAATCCTTTATGCATCTTGTATTGCTTAGTTAACGACGGTAGCATTATAAGATGATCCCTAATGCACATGAATTTCAAGTTCTAAAGTGTTCACCCTTAGTAAGCACCGTTGCTAAAGCTTGTTGTTTCGAAGCACCACGTGATGATCGGGTGTGTTAGATTCCGCAAGTGTATACAACGTGAGCAAGCCAGATTTGCTCATGCGGAAGCTAAGGTTTGATCTTGACGAGCCTAGCATGTACAGACATGGTCTTGGAACACGGATCACCGAAAGGTAAAGCATGAATCATATAGTAGATATGATGAACATGTCGATTGTTCGCCATTGAAGCTGCATCAACTCTCGTGATGATCGGTGTTGATGTGGTGGATTTGGTTCGTGTGATCACTAAAACAATGTGAGGGATATTGTTTTGAGTGGGAGTTCACCTAGATTAATTTAACTATTAATTAGAACTCAATTTGTCATAAACTTAGTCTAAACTATTGCAAATATGTTGTAGATCAATGGCGGCCCCTACCATCAATTTTAATGCGTTCCTAGAGAAAGAAAAGTTGAAAAACAATGGAAGAAACTTCGCGGATTGGTTCCGCAATTTGAGGATTATCCTCACAGCTGGTAATTTGACCTATGTGCTGGATGCACCGCTGGGTGACCCACCTGCAGCTACTGCTACCGATGAAGTAAAGAATGTTTACCTCGCTCGGAAGACTCAGTACTCCATAGTTCATTGTGCTATCTTGTATGGTTTAGAATCGGAGCTTCAGAAAAGGTTTGAGAATTCAGACCCACATGATATTGTCCGTGATCTCAAATTGATCTTTGAGACTCACGCAGCAATTGAGAGCTATGAGGCTTCTGAAAAGTTCTTTAACTCCAAGATGGAAGAGGGTAGCTCTGTCAGTGAGCATGTGCTTAAGATGTATGGGCACGCAAACAAACTTCAAAGCTTGGGTATAGTGATTCCTAATGCTTTGGGGATTTATCGTGTCCTCCAATCACTACCACCAAGTTACGAGAACTTTGTGATGAACTACAATATGCAAAACATGAACAAGCAGTTGCCAGAACTCTTTGCCATGCTAAAATCTGCAGAAGTGGAGATCAAGAAAGAGCACCAAGTGTTGATGGTCAATAAGACCACCAAATTCAAGAAAGGCAAGTCTAAGCAAAAGGGACACTTCAAGAAGGGTGGTAAGAAAGTTACCGCGCCGACAAAGAAGACCAAGGCTGGACCTAAACCTGATACTGAGTGCTTTTACTACAAGGGAGAAGGTCACTAGAAGCGGAATTTCCCAAAGTACTTGGCGGATTTGAAGAACGACAACATCAAGAAGAAAGGTATATCCGATATACATGTTATTGATGTGTATCTCACTAGTACTCGTAGTAGTGCCTGGGTATTTGATACTGGTTCGGTTGCTCATATTTGTAACTCGAAACAGGTGCTGCAGAATAAACGGAAGCTAGCAAAGAACGAGGTGACGATGCGCGTGGGAAACGGATCAAAGGTTGATGTAATCGCGGTCGGCACGCTACCTCTTCATCTACCATCGGGATTAGTTTTATACTTAAATAATTGTTATTTGGTGCCTGCGTTAAGCATGAACATTATATCGGGATCTTGTTTATTGCGAGACGGTTACTTGTTTAACTCCGAGAATAATGGTTGTTCGATTTATATGAGTAATATGTTTTATGCACATGCACCTTTGATAGATGGTCTATTCTTATTGAAACTCGATAGTGGAAATACACATATTAATAACATTGAGGCTAAACGTTTGAAATCAAGCGATAACTTGACCTATATGTGGCACTGTCGTCTTGGTCACATTGGAGTGAAGCGTATGAAGAAACTCCATCCCGATGGACTTCTTGAATCACTTGATTTCGAATCACTTGAAAGATGCGAAGCATGTCTGATGGGTAAAATGACTAAGACTCCATTTTCTGGGATGATGGAGAAAGCTACGGACTTATTGGAAATCATACATACCGATGTGTGTGGTCCAATGAGTGTAGCATCACGCGGTGGTTATCGTTATGTTCTTACCTTCACGAATGACTTGAGTAGATATGGGTATATCTATTACATGAAACATAAGTCCGAAACATTCGAGAAGTTTAAGGAATTTCAAAGTGAGGTAGAGAATCAACATAACAAGAAGATTAAATTTCTACGTTCTGATCGTGGAGGTGAATATCTAAGTTACGAGTTTGGCGAGCATTTGAAGAAATGCGGAATACTTTCACAATTGATACCGCCGGGAACACCACAGCGTAATGGTGTGTCCGAACGTCGTAATCGAACTCTCTTAGATATGGTTCGTTCTATGATGTCACTTACAGATTTACCGCTATCATTTTGGGGTTATGCATTAGAAACAGCCGCATTCACTTTAAATAGGGCACCATCTAAATCCGTTGAAACGACACCATATGAATTATGGTTTGGGAAGAAACCTAAATTGTCATTCCTTAAAGTTTGGGGTTGCGAAGCCTATGTAAAGAAGTTACAGCCGGACAAGCTTGAACCCAAAGCGGAAAAATGCGTCTTCATAGGATACCCGAAGGAAACTATTGGGTATACCTTCTATCATAGATCCGAAGGCAAGATCTTCGTTGCTAAGAATGGATCCTTTCTAGAGAAGGAATTTCTCTCGAAAGAAGTGACTGGAAGGAAAGTAGAACTCGACGAGGTTGTCGAACCTTCTCTCGAACTTGCGAGTAGCGCAGCACCGAAAGAAGTTCCTGTGGTGCCTGCACCAATAAGAGAGGAAGCTAATGATGATGATCATGAAACTTCGGTTGTAGTTGCTACAGAGCCTCGCAGGTCAACGAGAACTCGTACCACTCCTGATTGGTATGATCCCGTTATGAGTATCATGTTGGTGGACAACACCGATGACCCTACGACATATGAGGAAGCGATGATGAGCCTAGATTCCAATAAATGGCAAGAAGCCATGAAATCTGAGATTGGATCCATGTATGAAAACCAAGTATGGACTTTGGTGGACTTACCAGATGGCCGAAAGGCTGTCGAGAACAAATGGATTTTCAAGAAGAAAACAGATTCTGATGGTAATGTTACTGTCTATAAAGCTCGACTTGTCGCAAAAGGGTTTTGACAAATTCAAGGAGTTGACTACGATGAGACCTTCTCACCAGTAGCGAAGCTAAAGTCTGTGAGGATTATGTTAGCAATCGCTGCATATTATGATTACGAGATATGGAAGATGGATGTCAAAACAGCATTCCTCAATGGATACATTGATGAAGAGTTGTATATGATGCAACCCAAAGGTTTTGTCGATCCTAAAGATGCTAACAAGGTATGCAAACTTCAACGGTCCATCTATGGATTGAAGCAAGCATCCCGAAGTTGGAATCAACGTTTTGATAAGGTAATCAAAAGTTTTGGTTTTATACAAACTTATGGAGAAGCTTGTATTTACAAAAAGTGAGTGGGAGCTCTGTAGCATTCTTAATACTATATGTAGATGACATATTGTTGATTGGGAATGATGTAGACCTTCTTAATAGTGTCAAGGAATATTTGAATAATAGTTTTTCAATGAAGGATCTTGGCGAATCAGCTTATATATTAGGCATAAAGATTTATAGAGATAGATCGAGACGCCTAATATCATTGTCACAAAGTACATATTTGGACAAAGTTCTAAAGAGGTTTGGAATGTAATATAGCAAGAAAGGGTTCTTGCCCATGTTGCCCAATACGACCTTGAGTAAAACTCAAAGTCCGACAACGGCAGAAGATAGAGAAAGGATGAGTAAGACTCCCTATGACTTAGCCATAGGATCTCTAATGTATGCCATGCTATGTACTAGACCCGACATTGCATATGCTGTTAGTTTAACTAGCAGATATCAAAGTGATCCAGGAGTGGATCATTGGACAGCGGTCAAAAACATCCTTAAGTACTTGAGAAGAACTAAGGATATGGTTCTTTCTTATGGAGGTGATGAACAGCTCGTTGTTAATGGTTACACCGATGCTAGTTGGAACACCGATCCGGATGATTCTAAATCACAATCTGGATACGTATTTACTTTGAATGGTGCAGCAGTTAGCTGGAGGAGTGCAAAGCAAAGCGTTGTGGCGAGATCTTCAACTGAATCGGAATACATGGCTACTTCGGAGGCTTCACAAGAAGCGTTATGGATGAAAGAGTTCATTACAGAGCTGGGTGTGGTTCCAAGTGCGCTGGACCCAATGTCTATCTACTGTGATAACATGGGCGCCATAGCCAATGCGCAAGAACCAAGGTCACACAAGAAACTGAAGCATATCAAGCTATGTTTTCACGCTATTCGAGAACATGTCCAAGATGGAGACATAAAGATTTGCAAAGTACACACAGATCTGAATGTGGCGGATTCGTTGACTAAACCTCTCCCGAGGGCAAAACATGACCAGCACCAAACTGCCATAGGTGTTCGGTATATTACCATGTAATCTAGATTAGATGACTCTAGTGCAAGTGGGAGACTGTTGGAGATATGCCCTAGAGGCAATAATAAATATGGTTATTATTATATCTTTGTGTTTATGATAAATTTTTACATTCATGCTATAATATTATTAACAAGGAAACATTAATACTTGTGTGATTTGTAAACTAAAATAGAGTCCCTAGTAAAGCCTCTTTATAATACTAGCTTGTTGGTTAATAAATGATTGTGGTTTCCCTATCATGAACATTGAGATGTTATTAACAACAAGATCATATCGTTAGGAGAATGATATGGTGGACATACTCCTATAGATAAGCGTAGCATAAAGATCAAGTCATTTTAATAGTTCAATTGCTATATGCTTTCTGATACATAGTAACCTAATTCCTTCGACCATGAGATCATGCATATCACCTTCACCGGAAGGATGCTTTGATGACATCAAACACCACATCGTAACTAGGTGGCTATAAAGGTGGCATTGAGTGTTCGGAAAGTATTGGTTGAGACACATGGATCAAGAGTGGGATTTGTCCATCCATATGACAGATAGACATACTCTAGGACCTCTCGGTGGAATGTCATCCAATTAGCTTGCAAGCATGTGACGGGCTCACAAGGGATCACATATCACGAGAACGATAAAAGAGTACTTATCAGTAACGAGGTTGAACTAGGTATGCAGAGATACCGACGATCATAACCTCGGATAAGTAAACTATCGTGAGACAAAGGGAAATTGGTATCGTATGTAAGTGGTTCATTCGATCGCAAAGTAATCGTAGAAATATGTGGGAGCCATATGAATATCCAGATTCCTCTATTGGTTATTGTTCGGAGAAGTGTCTCGATCATGTCTGCATAATTCACGAACCGTAGGGAGACACACTTAAGGATTCGACGTTGTTTGAGTAGTTATGGAATGATGAGTAAGAGACCGAATGTTGTTCGGAGTCTCGGATGGGATCCGGGATATCACGAGGAGATCTGGAATGGTCCGGAGAATAAGATTCATATAAGGAAAGTCCTGTTTCGGGGTTGGAGAATGGTTCCGGTGTTTTCATCGGGAATGTTCTAGACGGTTCCGGAAGGTCCGGCACTCCGGAGGGGAAGGGTACATGAATGTGTCATAACAAGTTGGAATGATTTCATCATGTACTAGGTGTCATCGCTGAACAAAATAAAGGGTTTAATCAAATCCTAGTTTGAAAAGTCAAACGCCAATTTGAAAAGTCAAACGGCTATTTTGTGAGGTGGAGGGGAAGTAGGAAACCTACTTGGGGAGGAGTTCCCTCCCTCCACCGCCGGCCCACTTGGAGACCGAGTTGGGGAGGGACTCCCCTCCCCTGGCGCGCCCCCTCCACCTATATAAGGAGGGGCAGGGCTGCCCCTCCAAGGACACAACACCTCCACCCAAAACCCTAGCTCCTAGCCGCCGGCGCCGCCACCTCCTGCTGCCGCCGCCGCCTAGGAAAACCCTAGCCGTCGGCCTTGCCCCCTCCTTGGTGCGTCTAAACCCTAGATCGCCGAGGTTCTCTCTCATAGTCCACCATACTCACTCCGGCTTAAGGCGAAGCCCTGCGAGATCTCCCCTCTACTTCCGGTACCACGACGTTGTGCTGCCGGAATCGCGAGGAGAGTGCTACAACCTCCGCTGCCTGCTGGAACAAGGGAGAGGAAGGTCTTCGTCAAGTACCGAACGTGTGACCGACTGCGGAAGCGCTGCCAGAACGCAGCGCCGGAAGGATCGTCTACGCGATCTTGAGATCGGCAAGAGTACGACTACATCACCCACGAGAATCCGCTCTCGTTAAACACTTTGGAATCTTCGAGGGTGATTTATTCCATCGACTCGTTGCTACAATCTAGTATATAGATCTTGGCTTGTTTGTTTCTATGCGGTAGAATTTTTTTGTTTTCCATGCTACGAAACCCTACAGAAATATCCAAGAGGTACAAGCGTCAAAGCTTGGGGATGCCCAAGGCATCCCCTTCTTCATCAATAAAAAGCTCAGGTCTCTCTAGAAACTTCATTTTTATTGTTTCATGCATTGTTGTGTTGTTCTTGGAGCGTCTTAGTTTTTGTTTGCTTTTCTTAGTTTGTTTAGTTTGCTTCAATAAAGTAGTTTGGACCCCCGTTCTCGCTGTGTTGTTACAAATAAGTTGATTGGTGTTGGAAAGGAGTAGAAAGTTCATGCTTGGAAGTGCAAGAGGAGCTTGCATGTTCTGTGACTTAGACTTTATCATGACATGCTAGGTGTTTGTTTGACCTTATGATTAGTGATTATTGTTTTAGCATGTCTTGTTCCAAACAATTGGGATTGCTTAGTGTGCCTTGAAGAAATTATGTGTTGTTTTAGCATACAAAAGCATAGTATTATGGTATTCTACTTTGATGCTTTGTTTGGGTTGACTTGGCACATGCTCACACCATGTTATGACTATGAACAAGTCACCATAGCCTCTATTATCATTTAGTCCTTGACTTGTAGTACCACTCTATGCTTTGATTAGTAATGTTTTGTCGCTCTGCATGAGTATGGTCATTATTGCTCTCTTAGTTGGTTGCTCGCAGTCTTTTTCTAGCATCCACTTGTATGAGTAAGCTCTACTCATGCCTCCAACTCCCAAGAAACCAAGTTATTCCAAAGTGTCCACTAAAAACTCCTATGCATGGTGTGTTACACCATTCCAAGTATATTCTTGTTTTCAGCTATTTTGTTATGTGAAAACTTAGTGATTAAAGCCCTCACAAACTTGATGGCACACTTTATATTCTTTGCCCCTAATAAACTTGAACCATTGTGTCGTCTATGTTGTATATGCTTGCACTTATACATTGGAATTAGCAGAACCATGCTGTCATGGGGAACGTTTTCAACATTGCACTTGTACTTTGTACACGGTTGATATCATGCTCTTTTGTCTATGGATTTCACCGGTGTGAAATAAAGAGGGGGCTTGTAAGTCCAAGGAGTTATGTATTTTGTGTTAGAGAAACACCTCGGCCGCTGGCCTAAGCCATGCCTAATCATGGTGGAAACTTGCAGCATCACCATAATGAGCATTCTGTGAAGCATCCTCAATAAAAATCTATGCACATAGTAAATGAAAAGATCACTGAGATGCTTATTGTCTGCTTGCCTTGTCATTTTGGTTATGGGAAAGCTCCTGTACCATGTGCAAGGGGTACTGTCAACACCCGGATTTTTCAATCCTAGATGCCTGTTATGCCATACATCGCAATCCCAGGATTACCATTTTTGCGAGACATAATAGAATTGGATACCATAGTACATCATCCATTACAAACGATACATAAGTTCTTACACAAATAGGGATCTCATGATCCAGTTCTTAATACAACATCAAGCAGCGGAATACGTAATAATAACGGTAGCGTAGGCGAAGCTCCATCTTCGGGGTCACAGGCAATGCTGACGATGGGAGATGATCCTAGTTGTCGTAACCTTCCTGGGGTCCATCCTCCAGGTACTCCTCTTCATAGTCTGGCTTTGGGAATAGCCAGGGACAAAGCCATGAGTACTCTTTAAGTACTCGCAAACTAATACTAACAGGTAAAGGGGTTTTTGGATAATAGGGCACTAGGCTCTAGGGTTGTTTTGCAAAAGCCAGATTTATCTCTACTAAGTTTCAAATCTAGTCACAATTTTATAACTCGTAAGTGGGATCTTGTAACTCATGTCACAACTCTGTTGTGGTCAAGTCAAAGTCTCAATTCATTTCACCAATCAATTTTGAAAAGTCTGACGGGGGAACAATATGGCCACTCCAACTGTCCATAACCACAGACGCGGCTATTCGAATAGTTTGACACTCTGCAGAGATTGTACACTTTCACCACAACATTCGATACATCCGTCAGGAACAAATCCTGAATTCACCATACTCAGTATGCAGATAATCAATCCTAACCTTCCAATTACACGCCCTAGTATAAGCACCTCTCCTGTGAGTTTGGCCTCCCAACCATGACCAACTGTCATCTTGGGTACTACACAGGTGGACAATCTTCACAAGGTAGCCTCAGCTCAGACCTTGGCCGCGAGGGAGCTAATACTAAGGTACATAAGTTTCCAGTCAAGCCCTACCCAATATTCGTGTATTGTGGTTGTACGATAAAATTGGAATGGTATCGCATCCAGACAACCATCAGTTTTATAAAAAGTCTAAGGCTCATGCCTCAACATTTTCATCACCAAAATCATCAGGTGTTCGGAAACACATGTCCAAAACATTTCAATCGAATGATAACCATTTTCTCACCAAGTATTCCCATCTAAAGTTGATCAAGTTTTATGCTTAGCACTAGCATCTACAAGTGGGGGTAAGCACTAATGAGGGGTGGTAAACTAGGGGAGTTTCCACTATGTATAACCTTATATCTCAGGATGATATCAAGGTGTCTAATCTTAGGACAAATTTTATGCTCTTTATGCAACCTTCAGATAACTTTCTAGTATCTACCAAACTCTTAAGTAAACTTAAGCTTTGATAAAGAAATAAAGTAAGAAGCTTGCAAATAAAACTAGGATTGGTTTATCAAGTGGGTATGATCATATATGCTTAAAGCATATAGTAGGCATGGTAACAAGCAAGTATTGGCTTGCATAGGTAAAGTATCTTGCAAGTGTTAGCTTGCATCAATGTCAATATAAGCTTGCCTTGTGCAGAGCAGTGGTTGAAGATCTCCTCGGCTTCTTCTTCGTAGTATCCTCCTTCCTCCTCGTATCCTTGGTCGGTACTAGCGTCTATGAATAAATACGAGGTACACAATCACCAAACAATTCTTAACTACTTGCAATCATCACACACAAGGGTCCTATAGATGATCTAGCATCATCTCTAACATTACAAGGTTAAGGCTTGGTTTAATTCCTTTTCTTTTTAGAAAAGTAATTTCTACTCATTGAAAAACTACTTAAGATTTAATATTCTCCAACCCAAACATGGGATCATGTAGACACATGTCATCACCACATATTGTAGTCCAAGGGAATGTGATTTAAAGTGGTGTCACAATTTAATAAGGTTTTACCCTTTTATTTTATTTAAATATAATGACTAGAAATGCCAATGTAGCATTCTTTTATTACTTGAACATTATTCCTGCAAGTAACCCTATATATTTTTATATATTCTGAAAGGTATGGTTTAATGTGATTTTTGAGAGTTGGAATCAACTCAAAAGCTATTATGGTTTAAATTTGAAAAATGTTTGACTTCAGAAAAGCTCCTGCCTTGTTATTTTTACTAAGGATGATCTATAGATCCAAATGACTTGACTCCAACGGGCTTGGATTCAGCATTCACAGACCTTTCCAAAAAAATTGATTTCATTCAAATTGGTGCAATGAATAGATCTGGATTGATTTTTGAAAATGGGTACATAAGTTTGTTTGAATTAAAAAGAAAAAGATTTAATTCAAATCACTGGGCTGCGCGGGAAAAGTTACTGGGCCGGCCTACTAAGCGCAGTGCCCCCGCGGGCTGCTTAAGTGGGTGTCCCCACTTGCCAGTGAGACAGGGCGGGGCGAAGCGGTACGGGGCAACGTGGGTCGTTCGATCTGATTCTAATCCAACGGCTGGGAGTCATCGTCGACGCGAGACAACGTCGGCGAGAAAGAAACCTAGCGCGGCCAGTGAGGGTTGCTGGAGGCTCACCGGGGTGCTGGCGAGGGTTGGCGAGGCGGGCGAACGACGAAGTCGACGACGGCGAACTCAGGGGTGGTCGCGGCAGCTCCTGGGGTGGACGAAATCGATGGTGCCCTTCTTCTCTAGAGGCGGCGGGCTCCGGTGAAATTCCGGCGAGGTGGTGCTCGCCTTGCTCCGGGAACGGTGTGGCACGATCAGTGACGAGAGGGGAGTGAGATGGTGTGAAGAAATCGAGCGGGGGTGGCCTCTATTTATAGTCGAGCGAGGGGACCGACGGGGCGCACAGTGAGCTCGTCGGGAGCGATGTTATAGGTGGCTATTGGCATGGGCGATGGTAGGGGGCGGTGCGGTGTTCCCTGGCGATGCTCAAGGACATGGTTTCGAGGCGTGGGGCGGTGCAGCTTGGTCTGGAACATGCGACGCTCTACGCGGCAGAGGCGGCGTCTTCGACGGCGAGCGGTGGTTGTGCGTCACGGGGCGGCGAACGGGGATGTCTGGCGGTCTCCTAGGTCGGTGGGGATTGTGTATGCACGCGGCAAGGGCGGCGCGCGGTCTGTGGGCTTCGGTCGAGGGTGGCGCTCTGGCGCAAGCTCGGCATGGTCGCTGGCAGTCTGGGCGCGGTTCGTGCGTGTGGTCCAGTGGTTGGCAAGGTTCGAGCGGTGGACAGGGAGTGGCAAAGGACGGTGGGCTGCCTCCCAGACATGATGGCTAGGCTTCTGTCCCCTCCTAGCTTGCTGTCGACATGGGTGTGCTCGGCTGTTCACCATTGATGGCAATGGCAACTCACAGTGGTGCTAGTGTTTGGTTAATCTTCCTAGATGATCTACTGAGCTGGTTGTGAGCTAAATAGGGAACAAGTTAGGCCAATTTTACTGCACACTATAGTGTTTGATATTTGTTTGATTTGTATCTGCAACCTGTTTGATGAAATGGCCGCATGAATTCAAGTTTTGAATTTTGAAAATATTTTTGGTGGGTTTGCTAGGTTGGTGCTGGTGAGTCTGCAGATGCTTGGGTTTTGAAAGTTGAGCTTGTTTGAGTGGTTTTTGAAACAGTGGGATCTTCCCATATGATAAAGATTCAATTTTGAATTGTCATTTAAACTATGCATTTGAAAGTTTCTGGATGATCACAAAGTGGGCCTTGATACTTTGTTAGGAGTACATTCAAGGGGTGCAAAGATCCAGAAAAGTTTCTGTTAGGTTCTGTAAGTTTGAGACAGCCAAAGTAGGCATGGGAGTTAAATTGGTCAAAGTGACCATTCCTTTAATATATTTGTTTTGATTTACTTGTCTTTAGGAAAAGTGTGGGAAATGTTTTAGATGATGTATATTTCACCTAAGAAACATTTTACAAGCAATGAAACAATCAAACAAGGTGGTTCAAAAGAATTTCAAAATCCATGCATACACATATGCATGCATTCATAATTTTATTTAGAAAAGTTTTTGTTAACCCTAAATGTTGATGACTAATGCTTGATGATCCAAGCTTAGTATTTTTGGGATGTTACAAACCTTCCCCCCTTAAACAAAATCTCGTCCCGAGATTTGAAAAAGGACGAAAAGATTACCTAGGATTTGAAGAGATCGGGAAACTCCGTCCTGATGTGATCTTCGCGTTCCCAGGTGGCTTCCTCTTCTGTGTGGTTGCTCCACTGAATCTTGAGAAACTTGATGCTTCGGGTTCGGGTAGTTCGAAAGGCTTCTTCCAAAATACAGATGGGTACTTCGGGATAGGTCAGGTCATTGTTTATCTCTATGGTCTGATGGTCGATATTCTTGAACACTTTGGTCTTCTCGGGGACTTCGAGACACTTGCGAAGTAACGAGATATGGAACACATTGTGCACTGCTGACATCTCTTCGGGTAGCTCCAATTGATACGATACTTCTCCTCGACGGTTCAGAATTTTGAAAGGTCCGATATATCTGGGGGCTAACTTTCCTTTGAGTTGGAAACACTGCATTCCCTTCAATGGCGACACTTTCAGATAAACAAAATCTCCTATGTTGAAGGCGAGGTCTCTACGTCTCTTGTCGGTGTAACTCTTCTGTCGGGATTGGGCGGTCTTGAGGTGCTCACGAATCTTGTGAACCTTCTCTTCTGCTTCTCGTAGGATGTCGGGTCCGAAAATCTGATTCTCTCCTACTTCCGACCAGTTCAAAGGGGTATGGCACTTCCTTCCGTACATGAACTCAAATGGGGCCATTTGCAAACTGGCTTGGTAACTGTTGTTGTAGGAAAATTCTGCAAATGGCAGACAGTCTTCCCACTTGGATCCATATTCTAACACACTTGCTCTCAGCATATCTTCGAGTATTTGATTTACTCGCTCTGTTTGTCCATCGGTCTGAGGGTGATACGTGGTACTGAAACCTAAGCGGGTTCCTAAACCTTCTTGGACTTTCTTCCAAAACCTCGAGGTAAACTACATTCCTCGATCTGACACAATGTTCTTAGGGACTCCGTGCAAACTGACGATTCTAGCGATGTATAACTCCGCTAGCTTCGAACTCTGATAGGTGGTTTTGATGGGTAAGAAATGGGCGACTTTGGACAATCTGTCCACTATGACCCAGATAGAGTCATTTACCCTACTAGAAGTAGGCAGTCCAGTGATAAAGTCCATTCCTACAGAATCCCATTTCCATTCCGGAATCTGCAAAGGTTGCAACAATCCAGCGGGTCTTTGATGTCCTGCCTTGACTCGCTGACATATATCACACTTGGCGATATAGCTTCCGATTTCTCTCTTCATCTTATGCCACCAAAATTGCTCTTTCAAATCTTGATACATCTTAGTTCCTCCGGGATGGATAGAATAAAGATTATCATGAGCCTCCTTCAAAATAACTTCTTTCAACTCAGAATCTGCTGGTATACAAAGGCGTCCTTTGTACCACAGAACTCCTTTGTCTTCGGTGAATCCGGGTACTTTTCCTGTACCGATACGACGCTTGATTCCGTCGATACTGGCATTTCCCTTCTGCGCCTCTTTAATCTGACTGATCAAAGTGGGTTGAAGTTCTATGCTAGCCAAAAATCCTTCACTTACTAATTCCATTCGAAAATCTTCCATCTCTTTGTGCAAACTTGGTTGCTCCTTCAAAATCATGGAGTTCAAGCGGCACGACAATCTGCTAAGGGCATCGGCTACTACGTTAGCTTTACCAGGGTGATAGTGAATGTCCATATCATAATCCTTGATTAGCTCAATCCATCTTCTCTGCCTCATATTCAGCTCCTTCTGAGTGAATATATACTTTAGGCTCTTGTGATCCGAATAAATCTCACAACGATTTCCCATCAGGTAATGTCTCCATGTCTTCAGGGCTAGAACTACGGCTGCGAGTTCGAGGTCATGGGTTGGGTAATTTTGCTCATGTTGCTTCAATTGTCGGGATAGATAAGATATAACTTTGCCTTCTTGCATTAGCACACATCCGAGACCAATCTTGGATGCGTCACAATACACATCGAAGGGCTTCGTGATATCCGGCATGATCATGATTGGGGCTGAAATCAATCTCCTCTTGAGTTCTTGAAAACTCGCTTCACACTTGTCTGTCCATTCAAACTTCTTGTCCTTCTTCAGCAATTGGGTCATGGGTCGGGCGATACTCGAGAATCCTTCTACGAATTTGCGGTAATATCCCGCCAATCCGAGAAATGCACGAACTTGGGTTTGAGTGGTTGGGGCTTGCCAATCTTCTACATCCTTCACTTTGGCAGGGTCAACGGCAATTCCTCCGGCTGATACAATGTGACCGAGGAATCCTACCTCCTGTAACCAGAATTCACATTTGCTAAACTTGTCATACAACCGATGCTCTCTAAGGGTTCCAAGAATGGTCCTTAGGTGTAGCTCATGTTCTTCTTCTGATTTGGAATAAATCAGAATTTCATCTATGAAAACAACGACAAACTTATCCAAGAAGTCCATAAAAATCTTATTCATGAGGTTCATGAAATAAGAGGGGGCATTGGTTAATCCGAAAAACATGACTGTATACTCGTATAGTCCATATCTGGTGGTAAAGGCAGTCTTCGGAATATCCTCTGCACGAATCTTGAGTTGATGATAACCAGTCCTAAGATCAATCTTAGAAAACACTTTGGCATCGGTCAACTCATCAAACAAATCTTCTATTTTGGGCAAGGGGTACTTGTTCTTGATGGTGACATCATTCAATTTCCGATAATCCATACACAAACGGTTACCTCCATCCTTCTTGTCCACAAACAAGACAGGTGATCTCCATGGGGACGCACTTGGTTGAATTAATCCAATTTCCAACATGGAATCCAGTTGCTTCTTCAGTTCTGCGAGCTCTGACGGGTTCATACTATAGGGTCTCTGAGCTATGGGTCCTGTTCCGGGGATTAGTTCAATGATAAACTCGATATCCCGATCTGGGGGCATACCGGGCAAAACATCTGGAAATACATCGGGGTATTCACAGACTATGCGGACTTGGTCAATGGTAGGTTGGGATATACTCTTGTTGCATTTGAATTGGCGAGGTAAGGTTTCCGATATATGCTCGACTGATATTCCGGCGGTACTGGTCATAGTGATGGCTTTCTTGGCACAGTCAATCAATCCTTTATGTTTGGACATCCAATCCATTCCTAGTACTACTTCCAAACCTTTAGTTCCGAGTACTATCAGATTTGCATAAAAATCTATGCCATGGATTCAGATAGGGACGGCTTTGCAAATTTGCCTAGCCTTTGTGGTTGATCCGGGAATTTGCACAATCATCACATGCTTCAATTTGGTTGGTTGAATTTTACTAGTGCATGCAAATTCTTCGGTGACAAATGAATGCGATGCACCAGAGTCAAACAACACTCGTGCAAGTACTGAATTAACAGAAAACATACCCAGCACGACGTCTGGCGCTTCCTAAGCTTCTTCAGCATGCATGAGAAAAATACGGCCATTGCGGTCGAGTGAATTCCCTAGGGCAAATCTTCTTCCGGGCTGAACACGACGCTGCTACTGAGCTGGGGCATTGGCATTGGGGGCTGTAGCATTCTTCTTGTTGGGGCACTCATTGGAATAGTGGCTTTATTTCCACAGTCATATCAAGTCACTTGCGACTTGTCCTTGGCTACGACAGGCACAGCATTACTTCCAGTCCTAGGGGCAGTGTTGGTGTTGGCGGTAGCATTGTTGTTGTTGAACTTGGGTGGGGCACGGTTGAAATTGCTAGAGTTGCCGGGGTTGTTGTGATTTCCTCCGGGTCTAGGGTTTCCACGGTTGGGATAGGTTGGACGGTTCATCGGGGGTCTGTTGGTTCTTGGGGCAAATCCTGGAGATGGGTTGGGGCGATACTTTGGGGTCTGATGGGTTCCTGGCTGATGCATCACGTGACGCTTGCGGTTCTCATTGGCTTGGTTGATCTTTCCTTCCATTTGGATAGCAGAGTCGATAAGGGCTTCAATATCCGCAAAGGGAATATTGACTAACACAGTCTGCATCTCATCATGCAGACCATTCAGGAATCTTTCTTTCTTCTTGGCTTCGGTGTCGATCTCATCCGGGGCATACCTAGCTAATGACAAAAATTTGTCATGGTATTCCACTACAGTCATCCTTCCTTGCTTTAGCTCTCTGAACTCGTCTCTCATTCTCTTGATCAAACCCGGTGGCACATGAGTTCTGCTAAACTTGACCTTGAATTCCTCCCAGGTCATCATCTGGCCTCCGGTCATTGCACGAACACTGTTCCACCATGATCTAGCATCTCCGGCTAGATAACGGGTGGCAAACAGAACTTTCTCGTTGGCTTCCACTCCAGCGACTTCTAGGTTATTTTCCATGGTTTGCAGCCAATCATCGGCGTCTAGGGGTTCCTCTGACTTGGTGAAAACAGGTGGGTTGGTGTTCTGGAAATTCTTGAGCTTAGATCCATGGTTTTCTTGATTTCCATGGCCTTGGTTGTTGTGGGCAAGTTGGGCTATCTGCTGAAGTGTGGCTAGGTTGGCTTGACGTTCCGCTCTTTCAGCTTCGCGGTCAGAAGTCAACATTTGCAGAATCTGCAACATCGGGTCCGGGGCTGAACCACTTCCTCCACGTGGCATCTGAAGATTGAGATAGATCATGAGAAAAGAGGGAAATTTCTAAGGTTTCGGGGACTTTGAAAGTTTTAAAGGTTTTGACTCAGATTTTCTAGCAACTTGCTTTTTCATTCATTCATTCATAGCACACAGTACAACACACACCACAACACAGAAAAATATATGGTTTTAAGAACCATTCTGAGAACTACGATATAGTGGGACCGAATACTACTCACTACGCTAGTGCTCAAGTGCTACTACTCCTAGGAGTCTGTGGCTTCATCATCTTCATCATCATCGATGAAGGAGAAATCATCCTCATCGGTGAAGAAGTCCATGGCATGATCCTCCAGAAAATCATCGTCATCGCTGAGATAGGAGTAAGGGTATCCACGAAGATCCTCTCCGGCATTCTCCCTTTCCTCCAACTGCATGTCTCTCTCGTGGATGGTCTCCTCCAAAGATGAGATGCGGTGGCGAAGACGGGCAATGATGCGCTCCTTCTTGTCGAGCTGACGGCGGCGAGACTTGCGATCCTGTGCTAGCATGGCGATGGTCTGATCCTTCGTCTTGATGATGGCAGACTTGTGGTTGGAGTAGTCACGGCAGTTGTCCAACTCCTGCTGACGATCGTACATCATGAAGCTAAGGTGGTCCAATTGGGTCTTCAGCTCGGGGTGGTATGGGGCTTCTAGGGGTTGTCCATTTGCATTACGCCTTGGGAAAAACTCAAAGCGAGTACCCTTGATCTGATTGATGCTCTGCCCACACAGACGGGAAAGAGCTTCCTGCATTGCTCTGGCAAGTCCATCGAGCCAGTTGTTTTCCCTGAAGGTAAACTGAATTCCCTCCATAGTGGGAGGTTCAATCTTTCCTCGGAGACTTGCAACAATTATCCACTGCAGGTCTTCTCCTCCTTGATCATTGAGCTGAGCTCCGAAGAACTCGGGGTGCGGACGCTCCAGAAGTTTCGAAAGCTGGTCCAAATCCCTCTCAAAGATAAGATCTCCTCCATTCCCTAGTTGGTAAAACTTGCTGCACTTCATGTCCATCTATAAAAATAGAGGATGAGTAGGTTAGAAGAGTGATCAAGTGTGTCAAAATTTTATGTATTTTGCAAGAGTTTTTGAGGAACATGAATTTTTATGAAAGAATCAAAGAGATAAGAATGAGAATAAGTTTTTGTAAATATTTGTTTTCTTTGGTTTTGAAACTAAGTTTTTTGGTTCAAACGTCCAGTCTAACTAGGGTCTCCTATGGTCAGGATAGCTCTGATACCAACTTGTCAACACCCGGATTTTTCAATCCTAGATGCCTGTTATGCCATACATCGCAATCCCAGGATTACCATTTTTGCGAGACATAACAGAATTGGATACCATAGTACATCATCCATTACAAACGATACATAAGTTCTTACACAAATAGGGATCTCATGATCTAGTTCTTAATACAACATCAAGCAGCAGAATACGTAATAATAACGGTAGCGTAGGCGAAGCTCCATCTTCGGGGTCACAGGCAATGTTGACGATGGGAGATGATCCTAGTTGTCGTAACCTTCCTGGGGTCCATCCTCCAGGTACTCCTCTTCATAGTCTGGCTTTGGGAATAGCCAGGGACAAAGCCATGAGTACTCTTTAAGTACTCACAAACTAATACTAACAGGTAAAGGGGTTTTTGGATAATAGGACACTAGGCTCTAGGGTTGTTTTGCAAAAGCCAGATTTATCTCTACTAAGTTCCAAATCTAGTCACAATTTTATAACTCCTAAGTGGGATCTTGTAACTCATGTCACAACTCTGTTGTGGTCAAGTCAAAGTCTCAAGTCATTTCACCAGTCAATTTTGAAAAGTCTGACGGGGGAACAGTATGGCCACTCCAACTGTCCATAACCACGGACGCGGCTATTCGAATAGTTTGACACTCTGCAGAGATTGTACACTTTCACCACAACATTCGATACATCCGTCAGGAACAAATCCTGAATTCACCATACTCAGTATGCGGATAATCAATCCTAACCTTCCAATTACACGCCCTAGTATAAGCACCTCTCCTGTGAGTTTGGCCTCCCAACCATGACCAACTGTCATCTTGGGTACTACACAGGTGGACAATCTTCACAAGGTAGCCTCAGCTCAGACCTTGGCCGTGAGGGAGCTAATACTAAGGTACATAAGTTTCCAGTCAAGCCCTACCCAATATTCGTGTATTGTGGTTGAACGATAAAATTGGAATGGTATCGCATCTAGACAACCATCAGTTTTATAAAAAGGCTAAGGCTCATGCCTCAACATTTTCATCACCAAAATCATCAGGTGTTCGGAAACACATGTCCAAAACATTTCAATCGAATGATAACCATTTTCTCACCAAGTATTCCCATCTAAAGTTGATCAAGTTTTATGCTTAGCACTAGCATCTACAAGTGGGGGTAAGCACTAATGAGGGGTGGTAAACTAGGGGAGTTTCCACTATGTATAACCTTATATCTCAGGATGATATCAAGGTGTCTAATCTTAGGCCAAATTTTATGCTCTTTATGCAACCTTCAGATAACTTTCTAGTATCTACCAAACTCTTAAGTAAACTTAAGCTTTGATAAAGAAATAAAGTAAGAAGCTTGCAAATAAAACTAGGATTGGTTTATCAAGTGGGTATGATCATATATGCTTAAAGCATATAGTAGGCATGGTAACAAGCAAGTATTGTCTTGCATAGGTAAAGTATCTAGCAAGTGTTAGCTTGCATCAATGTCAATATAAGCTTGCCTTGTGCAGAGCAGTGGTTGAAGTTCTCCTCGGCTTCTTCTTGGTAGTATCCTCCTTCCTCCTCGTATCCTTGGTCGGTACTAGCGTCTATGAATAAATACGAGGTACACAATCACCAAACAATTCTTAACTACTTGCAATCATCACACACAAGGGTCCTATAGATGATCTAGCATCATCTCTAACATTACAAGGTTAAGGCTTGGTTTAATTCCTTTTATTTTTAGAAAAGTAATTTCTACTCATTGAAAAACTACTTAAGATTTAATATTCTCCAACCCAAACATGGGATCATGTTGACACATGTCATCACCACATATTGTAGTCCAAGGGAATGTGATTTAAAGTGGTGTCACAATTTAATAAGGTTTTACCCTTTTATTTTATTTAAATATAATGACTAGAAATGCCAATGTAGCATTCTTTTATTACTTGAACATTATTCCTGCAAGTAACCCTATATATTTTTATATATTCTGAAAGGTATGGTTAAATGTGATTTTTGAGAGTTGGAATCAACTCAAAAGCTATTATGGTTTAAATTTGAAAAAGTTTGACTACAGAAAAGCTTGTGCCTTGTTATTTTTACTAAGGATGATCTATAGATCCAAATGACTTGAATCCAGCGGGCTTGGATTCAGCATTCACAGACCTTTCCAAAAAATTGGTTTCATTCAAATTGGTGCAATGAATAGATCTGGATTCATTTTTTAAAATGGGTACATAAGTGTGTTTGAATTAAAAAGAAAAAGATTTAATTCAAATCACTGGGCTGCGCGGGAAAAGTTACTGGGCCGGCCTACTAAGCGCAGTGCTCCCGCGGGCTGCTTAAGTGGGTGTCCCCACTTGCTAGTGAGACAGGGCGGGGCGAAGCGGTACGGGGCAACGTGGGTCGTTCGATCTGATTCTAATCCAACGGCTGGGAGTCATCGTCGACGCGAGACAACGTCGGCGAGAAAGAAACCTAGCGCGGCCAGTGAGGGTTGCTGGGGGCTCACCGGGGTGCTGGCGAGGGTTGGCGAGGCGGGCGAACGTCGAAGTCGACGATGGCGAACTCAGGGGTGGTCGCGGCAGCTCCTGAGGTGGACGAAATCGATGGCTCCCTTCTTCTCCAGAGGCGGCGGGCTCCGGTGAAATTCCGGCGAGGTGGTGCTCGCCTTGCTCCGGGAACGGTGTGGCACGATCAGTGACGAGAGGGGAGTGAGATGGTGTGAAGAAATCGAGCGGGGGTGGCCTCTATTTATAGTCGAGCGAGGGGACCGACGGGGCGCTGGGTGAGCTCGTCGGGGGCGATGTTACAGGCGGCTATTGGCATGGGCGATGGTAGGGGGCGGTGCAGTGTTCCCTGGCGATGCTCAACGACATGGTTTCGAGGCATGGGGCGGTGCGGCTTGGTCTGGAACATGCTCGGCATGGTCGCTGGCGGTCTGGGCGCGGTCCGTGCGTGTGGTCCAGTGGTTGGCAAGGTTCGAGCGGTGGACAGGGAGTGGCGGTGAACGGTGGGCTGCCTCCCAGACATGCTGGCTAGGCTTATGTCCCTTCCTAGCTTGCTGTCGACATGGGGGTGACATGGGTGTGCTCGGCTGTTCACCATTGATGGCAATGGCAAGCTCACAGTGGTGCTAGTGTTTGGTTAATCTTCCCAGATGATCTACTGAGCTGGTTGTGAGCTAAATAGGGAACAAGTTAGGTCAATTTTATTGCACACTATAGTGTTTGATGTTTGTTGGTCTGTATCTGCAACCTGTTTGATGAAATGGCTGCATGAATTCAAGTTTTGAATTTTGAAAAGATTTTTGGTGGGTTTGCTAGGTTGGTGTTGGTGAGTCTGCAGATGCCTGGGTTTTGAAAGTTGATCTTGTTTGAGTGGTTTTTGAAACAGTGGGATCTTCCCATATGATAAAGATTCAATTTTGAATTGTGATTTAAACTATGCATTTGAAAGTTTCTGGATGATCACAAAGTTGGCCTTGATACTTTGTTAGGAGTACATTCAAGGGGTGCAAAGATCCAGAATAGTTTCTGTTAGGTTCTGATAGTTTGAGACACCCAAAGTAGGCATGGGAGTTAAATTGGTCAAAGTGACCATTCCTTTAATATATTTGTTTTGATTTACTTGTCTTTAGGAAAAGTGTGGGAAATGTTTTAGATGATTTTTATTTCACCTAAGAAACATTTTACAAGCAATGAAACAATCAAGCAAGGTGGTTCCAAAGAATTTCAAAATCCATGCATACACATATGCATGAATTCATAATTTTATTTAGAAAAGTTTTTGTTAACCCTAAATGTTGATGACTAATGCTTGATGATCCAAGCTTAGTATTTTTGGGATGTTACAGGTACCCCATTGGCGGTTGTCTATGATACGCATGTACTTACTATGACAAGAACTTACAGGTGACTGAAGTTTAGTAGCATGAGGTGTGGCCCTCATATTCAAGGGACTTGATATTTCCAACTTATACTTTGTCAAGCATATACTCCATAGTTTGTTCACTTTAACCTTAATCACTTCAAGATGCTTATGATAGGGGCAATGAGGGCTAAAAGCTAACAAGTACCATAATTTTTGGAAGCTCTTTTTGAAACTTGAAATCCCTGCTTCCCCTCACGAAGGGACTTTCTTCCACTATTATATTGAGTCTCCACCTTCTACCTTTAGGCACCATTAAGAGAGCATAGTTGCCATTCTTAGTTCTGTGTGCAGTGTCCCAAAACTTATTGATTGATGCATATTGTGATATTACTTGTTCATGTGCTATCTGTATCTAGTCACTCTTATGAACTTTGAAGGTGTCCTATGCATCTATTTGCTACTCTATGAGGGACAAGCTGATTGCCACTATGCCATGTTTTCTGTATGTGAAACAAACAAACGTTTTTCAATGCATGTTATTCATGAACTTTGTTTGGAGCCTTCCATGTTGCATGCATAGTTACTTTGTCTTATTGTTAGAACTCCATCTTTCATGCACATGTTTAGAGTTATATGGTCCTAGCTTTTAATGCTTGCAAATGGTTTGATCTTGGTTTTGATGGTGCATGTCACCTCAAAAAATATTCTTTTATCACTTACCTACTCGAGGACGAGCAGGAGTTAAGCTTGGGGATGCTTGATACGTCGGAAACGCATCTATAATTTTTTATGTTCCATGCTTGTTTAGTATCTACTTTGCTTTTCTTTGTCTACACTTTGAGGTGTTTTATATCTTTTCTGGAACTAACCTATTAGCAAGTTGCCATAGTGCCAGTTGCTTGTTTTCTTCTGTTTTTGGTTCCAGAAAGGCAGAAAATCAATATTCTCAGAATTGGACGGGACAAAAGCCAAAGTCAATATTTTACCGTGGGCGACACGAATCCAGAAGACGAGACGGAGGGCGCCACAAGGCGGCCAGACCCCCCTGGGTGCGGCCAAGCCTGGCCCACGCTTGGGGAGGGTGTGGGCCCCCTGGAGGCCCCCCTGCCTCGCCTCTTCGCCTTTAAGAAGCCCCCGATGTAGAAACCCTAGGCACCCGATCAAAACTCCACGAAACCGTCTATAGTCGATGTCGCCACCATTGTCCCTAGATCGGGGGGGATCTGAAGTTCTTCCCGGCACCCTGCCAGAGGGGAGATCATCCCGGAGGCCTTCTTCTCCGGTATGAAGCGTGAGTAGTTCCACCTTGGACTACGGGTCCATGTAGTAGCTAGATGGTTGTATCTCCTCCTTGTGCTTTCATGTATAGATCTTGTGAGCTCCCTTCATGATCCAGATCTAATCTACTTGTAATCATGCATGTTGTGTTTGCGGGGATCTGATGGATATTGAGATTATTATATCAGTTTGGTTAATGGTTTTGTCTATTTGATTCTATCATGTCTGTTTTGTTTGTGATCTTGCATGCTCTCCGTTGTTTGTAGCTATCTTGGCTGAGTAGTTGCTAGTGACTCCAAGAGGGGGTATTTATGCTCGATAGTGGGTTCATGCCTCTAGTTTCCAAGGGAAGTGATGGAAATATCTTCAGTTGTAGATGTGTTGTTGCCACTAGAGAGAAAAAAACGGTCTCTTGTTCATGGAACAAGTGGATTGTTTACCTTACACACTTTGCTTAAAGCAGTTTTCTGTTGCTTGCAACTTAATACTAGAGGGAGTTAGGATGATAACCTGAAGGTGGACTTCTAGTCATAGATGATGTTGGATGACGGTCTATGTATCTTGTTGTATTGCCCAATCGAATCTCATAGGATCTTTCTGACTAGTATTGCATTGTTATGCCTTGCTTAGTTCCTGTCAATTGCCCTGCTGTAATTTTTTTACCCTTCATGCCATGTTGTTTATCTAAGGAGAGCACCTCTAGTGAACTATGGACCCCATTCCAATCTTTACCATTGATACATCTTCCACTGTTACTGTTTACTTGCTGCAAACCACCCTTACCTTCCACACTATACAGTTAATCCTTTGTTACAGCAAACCGGTGAGCTTGACAACCTCACTGTTCGTTGGGACAAAGTCTTGAGTTTGTGTTGTGCAAGTTTCCACGTTGCTTTGCAACACCTTTAAGACGTTTCCTTCCTCCTTCTGGTTCGATAACCTCGGTCTCTACTGAGGGAAAACTTGTTGCTGTGCTCATCACACCTTTATATTGGGGATTCCAACGAAGTGCACCACGCACAGCCAACAGGGGTGGAGCGGGTTGGACGTACCTGGGTCTAAGCTGTAGGCTACCGCCCGAGACGTCGCCTGCTCGAATACGGTCAGCTCCCTCCCCTCAGCCACCGTCCTAGCTGTCGCGACCCTGGCACTAGAGCGAGAGGGAGGGGTGGATTAGGCTTGGGATAGCATGCAGCACGGGTCTTGATACCAGCCTCGGGGTGTCGGGGAAGACCCATACTGGCTCACCCACCGATGGAGCAAGAGTCGCTAGAACGACGGCTGGCGATCTCTGGGGCGAAGCTGGGGTGGAGACCGGTGAGGGAGTGTACCAGACGGCCCAAGGGGAGCAAGACGAGGTCAGCAGCGCAACCACCATCCCCTCGTTAGATGAGTCACGGGTCTCTGGAGGGATGTAGCGCTTGGCGGCCTTCAAGGCTGCAAACCCCGGGAGACCCAAGTGCTCAAGCTCACCACCCAGGTTCGAACCGTAGGGGACCAGGCCCTACTCCTCCGAGATCGAAGGATCGGGGCGAAGGCACCTAGGAACATCCACTGGTGACAGGTTCAGGGTAAGGACCAGGTCCTAAACCAGTGAGGTCATGCGGGTGGTGCCCCCCCAAGGTCGCTAGAGGAGGGGTCTCGTAGGCACAGCCGGCTCCGGCTCAACATGGTCCTGGTCGTCCCCTAAGTCCTAGTTGGACGAGTCGTCACCCTCCTCCTGCCTAGGGTCGCGACGGTCATTCGATGGCTCCGGAGCTAGGAAGTGGGCCCCCTCCTGGTCCCGCTCTAGCTCCACAGTGAGAGTCCTACCCGCCATCCCAAAGTAGAAGGTAGGCAGTGTATAGTCGAGCTTCGATGGGTCTGGATACTTGATCATCACACGAACTGGTCCCTAGCCACTAAGGGAGCTCTCACCCATACGAAAAAACTTGTTGATTGCCTGCGTAATCAACTTGATGTACTTCTCCTTCTTTTCTTCAGTCGGGATCCCATGAATGCACACCCACACCATCTCGAGAGAGGTGATCGTATCGTGGTGGACACAAGACTCCCGGATGGACACCTTGATCTTATGCATCGGCAGGTTGGTGAAATGACTCCATGATAGGGTACGCAGCGCCTCCAGGGTGGGGAAGATCACAAAAAACACCATGGGGGCATTCTCCCTCAAGTTCCACGCATAGTCGGAGTCCGGCAACTACAACTCTGCATGGATGATGTCTGTCGTGACCTCCACTGCCAGGGGAGGGTTCTGCTCTGGTAGCACACAAATCTCCGCCAGGTTCTGGGGAACTGACAGCTCACTCCCACCCAGGTCAATGTAGTACAACCCAAGGTCAATATCGTGGCCCAGCACCTCTAGCAAGCCTCGCTCATGGTGGGAGGAACAGGCCGTGCAGTCCAGTACACGGTGGGAGGGGTCACCACAGAACATGCAGTTTTCTGGCTCCTAGAAATCTGACCGAAAGTGTCCCACCTCGCTGTTGTTGAAGCACTTGTTGCGTGTTGGAGACTTTGACCATTGCGCACCCATCATGGCTGTAAATACCTCCCCATGAGTCAGTCCATGGCCAGATCCGGGTACGACCGGGGGCTGTGTCATTGGAGGGTGCCAAATTTGGCTCCCTCCCATGACCGCGCCTCCCTGCTGGTTCCCTGGGTCTTCCTCTTCTTCTTATTTTTCCTCGTTTTGTTGTTCCCTGTGTAAGTCCCTGGCTGTTGTTGGTTTGTGGAGACATTTGGCCGAAAATCCTGCATACGGTGTCCCTCCCTGCCCGAGCTTTCGCCATGCTGCACATACGGATGGAATCCGCGGTTGTTGGGTGCGGGTGAAGCTTAACCAAACCCGTACCCATAATCTTAGATCTTTCCCGCAACTCGCACCCGCACCCGCACATGGGTATAGATTTTGTCCCATACCCGCACCCATCCAGGATAAAAAAACCGCGGGTAATACCCACCAATTAGTGGAGGGAGAAGGAGATTATGACAATAACAAGAATATTAGATTAACAAGATGGGAAATTAAGCGGTGGGTAATGATATTAATGTGATATCAGGAATTACGAGATTTTCTGGGCAGCCGAGGGCTGTTTGTTTTTAGTTTTGAGAATTTATTTTGCAAAAATGGTATGATAATAATTCCCCACATATCATATACTCATATATGGCGGGTAGGTGGGTATGTGGGTGCGGGTTTTTCCTTCCATACCCGCACCCGCAATACCGAACGGGTAAAGAATTTTTCCCATTTGTTTATCCATGGGTAAAATTTTTCTACCATACCCTTACCCTAATGGGTAAAAACCCACAGGGTAAATGGGTAGCGGGTACTCATTACCATCCATAGCTGCACCGGTGTGCCCCTGCTGGGATGCGACCGCGCACTATGCTCTAGCTCCCCGCGCAAAAAACATTCCCGCTGCAATCCTCTAGGCGATGGCGACCTGCGGCCTGACGAATAGCATGTCGGCGAATGCCCCCGCGATGGGCTCGTAGGCTGAGGCCTGCACCCGTGAGCCACCCAACCCTCATCCCTGCGTCCCTCCGGTCGCCTGCCGTCATGGTGTGCGTCTGGGGCGCGAGTGTTAGGGGAGGGAGGATGCCAGACAGGGGAGCGATACGTAGGGGCCGGTAGGCCGGTAGGCCACGGTTGCCGCCGGGCAAGGCTTCGGGGAGGCGGGCCATGTACAGCGGTGGTGACAGGGATATGGAGAGACACTAGGGAGGAGGCACGGGAGTGGCGGTGCTTCATGACGGTGTCGGCGAAGCTGCAGGACAGTGGCGGCGGGGGGCGAGCAACGCGAACAGTGTGTGCGGAGTGGGTGAATCGATAAACCTCTACCTCGGATGCAGCGGTAGTTGGGGTTAGATCGGCAGTGCCTCTATGTATCCAGAGCCAAGCCCCCACTGGCCTTTCTGGCCCAATAAACCTTCTCGCGGCGCGCGAATCCGAGACCCTCGCATCCTGGCTATGCCAAGGCAGGATCAGGACGGTCGGGACGCACAACGGCGGGGTGGGCCATCCCTTACACGGCCCAAGCCCAGGAGAACTTTGGGATGGGGAGTGCACTCTCCCTCCCCTCCCTCGATAGCGGTGGTGGCCTCGCTACAAGATCCGGCAACTTCCCCACCTTGGAGGACTCCTCCTGCCCAGCTCCGGTGCCAGAGCCATTCCCCTTTGCATGTTCTGGGCCTAGTGCATCCTCTAGCGCCTCCGCCAAGAAGCAGTGGAGAGTATGCTGTTGGTCTTCCCCCTATAGGCATGGTGGCTGATGAGTGTATATTTTCATCATATTTTATATTATTATTTTGCATTGTAGTTATAGGATCTTGGTATTTTACGGTGTTTGCGTGCATCTTTTATGTCTATTTTCACCAGGATCAGGACAGATGATGGATACAATGGACACAATTCTTGGAACAGTTGTATTGGAGAGAAAAGGAGTAAAAAACAACGTAAATCGGTAATTTGAGAAATATTAATAACACTAGAAGAAAACTCAAAACGATTGGAGGACACAGAAGGTTTAACGACCAACTATATGGCGGGAGCAACTTTTCCGGCCGATGTAGTCAAGTAAAAGAAGCTTGACAATGCTAAAATCCTGTTCAATGGATGTTAATGTTGGTCAAAAATTTAAGCTATCATTTTTCTATCGAAACTTGGTATTTCATTAAGTTTTAGGTTAATAAAGAATTTTCGGAGAAGCGGGTAATTTTTGGTGGTTCCAGAAGGTTTAACGACCAACTATATGGCGGGAATAAAAATTCCGGTCATATAGTTGCGATCATATAGTTATCGACCCCATCTTCGAAATTTTATTCCAGGTACAGAAGGTTTAACGACCAACTATACGGCAGGAATAAAATTCCCACCCGTATAGTTCCGGCAGTATAGTTGCTACCGCCATAGATGAAAAATCTAAAGTCGGTTCATAACTATACGGCGGGACCTATATGGGCCGCGACCATATAGCTGCTCGTTATGAACGATGGCTAGAGCTTTTGACCTCCCTTTTTAAAACTGATCGCACCTAACCTTTTTCATTAAGTTTTCATAGAGCTACAGCCCCTAGCCTCGAAAAATCCCCGTCGTCCCTATACAAGCCTTTTCTAACCATATCCGTGCAGCGAAGCCATGCAGCCCTTCCATGTCAACAAGATTTGGAGGAAGAAAGAAGAGAAGCCTGTGAATAGGATCGAAGAAGTAGAACCTAAACAATCATCATCATCTAGCCCGGAGATCAAGCCTCTACCAAACTAGGAGGACATGTTCCCGCAAAGGATAGGGATGATGAGGCAAGCAGAGTGGAGAAAGAGCAAGGATGAGTATCTCCCTAATCCCTATCATCACAACATAGGATACTATTATAAACCTCCTCTCGGTCCGTCGCCTCTTAAGCCTAAGAAGGTGCGGCAAGCTAAGATTCATTATAAGATCTATAAATTGGAAAAGCTTCGAAAAAATGTGTTGAAACTATTGGAGAAGGGATTGAATCCTAGTGGATGATGAGAAAAGACCTTGAGCAAAAGGTCAATGACATCGATGATAGAGTTGGATTCTTGATTAAACTGTTTTTGAGTTGACAGTTGAGAAGAAATTCCTCCAGAATAAAATTTTGAAGCTTCAATTCGACATGACCGAGCTCAGCAGCCGCCTCACAAGCATAGCTAAGGTTTGCAACACAGGGGAAGAGGGCAATACTCTTCTCACCCAGGAGGAGCAATAGGTACTAACAAGGAGTTATTTGTTTGATTCCAAGCTTAGGGAGATCTTTAAGACATTGTAATCTATCTTATAAGTTCTATATTACTATTTTAGTTTTGCATTAGTTCGAGTTTAGAAATAAAGTTTGCATCATTTGAATTCCCTTAAGGAATAGTCGATCCTATTTATGAAATTTTGAGGTTGTTATCATATATAGACCATTATTGAGTTTGTGCTTGTCTTATTGGATATATGAATGGCTTGAGTATAATTTTACTTGCACTTAATGATAGCAATAGAAGTCTTCCACACCATTGGTATTAATGGAACATATAAAGATAATTTAGTCAATATGTTGTAAGTTCATGGTTTGATTTACAAAACGAAAAATAATCTAATCAGTCAAGTTGAGAAACAAACCTTGAACAAACGAAAATTAAAAATGCTATCAAATTAGAGTGAGAACAAGTCTAGGTAGATTCTTCAAGCCATAAAGATGCTTCATATACAATTGGAATTTGGTAATTGAGATTGTTAAACTTTGAATTTTTACATGAAGTGGAATGTATGGCTAGCTCATTTGCACATCACTTAAACAAAAGTGTGAGCATATATATAAAAATAAAGAAGAAAAAGAACGAATGTGCAAATAGCAAATAGGCATACACCATTGTCTTGTGGAGAGACAAATGAATGTTTGAGATTTTGAATCCCAAGTGAATATGTTAATCCTAAAATACTTGGGACTACCTCGCTAACTCATTCGGTCGAACCGAAACACTTTATATCATACTGATATTAATCTTTTTTGAATTGCTGATCACTATGGTGTGGAAGCCTGCTAATATTATTCGGATGATTTGAGTAAGGTACTATTCATGAATTTATTCCTATGTATCTTATATGATAAACACATGACGCAACTGCATGGAAAAAAATAGCGCGCTATTTCTTCGCTATAGCGGCGCTATAGCATATTTAGGATGTGAACGCTACGCTATACAAAATCTGCTCGATATGGCGCTAAATACGCTATAACACCACAACGCAATAGCGCCGCTAAAAAATCTATGAATATAGCGCCACCCCATAACCCATTGAGTCCATGACTCCACCATGCCCAACACTCTACATCTAAATCTATGTCAACTCAACCCTATTCCCCAGTTCTCCCTCCCCACATGACGGTGGCGGCTGTTGACAGAGTGCAACGCCCGTCTCCTCCAGGTCCAGCTGGTCGGCCGCCTCTCTGCTTGGCACATCCACCAGACACAGTGAAGCACCAGAAGGACGCACATCTCAAGTTTTCGACTAGTGAGCTGACCTAACGCAGGTCTTGTCCTCTAACTTGTCATGCACCGGATGTCAAGCAAACTTTGTTATTTGGCCACTACTAGTTAATTGGTTATGCACGTATTACACTCAAAAAAATAGCTGCTGAAATCCCTAGTAATACATGCTAGACTTTTTTTTTAATTTTTTTACACACGCTATTTTGAAAAATAGCGCTCTATTAGCATGCTATAACTTGCATAGCGTTTGGAGAAGGACCACGCTAAAAGAAATAGCACGCTATTTTTTCCCTTGCGCAACTGCCTCATTTATTTTATCGACTCAGCTTCATGAATATGAGGATCACATCCATTAAGCTAAACTTGCTCGGGACGAGCAAGATCTAAGCTTGGGGAAGTTGATGAGTGCATATTTGCATCATATTTTATATTATTATTTTGCATTGTAGTTGTAGGATCTTGATATTTTACGGCGTTCGCGCACATATTTTATGTTTATTTTCACTAGGATCTGGACAGCTGATGGATACGATGGACATAATTCTTGGACCAGTTGTATTGGAGCGAAAAGGAGTCAAAAACAACGTAAATCACTAATTTGGGAAATATTAATAACACCAGAAGAAAACCCAAAGCGATTGGAGGACACAGAAGGTTTAACGACCAACTATACAGAGGGAGCAACTTTTCCGTCCGTATAGTTCCTGTCGTATAGTTGGCGCCGTCGTCTCTTCAAATAGTTTCACCCCGTGCAACTGTATCGGGGAGACGACATACATAACACCAAAAAATCGCCGAAAACCTCACCTCCGGAAGGGATCTGGAGGGGGAACTTGCCCAAGGGATCCATCTTCGCCCTACGCAGATCTAGGAGGCAAGGCATCGATCTTCATCTTCATCAACCGTTGCACCACCATCATATCTATCCATCTCATCTCCACCCCATCTAGATCTTGTTATAATTCTCATACTATTTGTGAATTTATACAAGAACTATTCATCTATGATTGTTTCCATTATATATTGATTTCCTCCATGTTTGAGTAGATCATTAGTTCTTGGGGAGATGGAGAAACCCTAGCATATGGTTGAGATAGGATAGAGATTATTATGTTGTACATCGTTATGTGTATGTGTTAATTATCTTCATATTGATGTTGGGAGTTGTGCACCTCCTTAATATTTGCCTCTTACGGGGACTTGATAAAGGGGATTACTTGTTGGTAGACGAAAGAATGATAGCACTTACTATGACTATAAAGTTGTTATTATTCTTTACGTACTAACTCGGGGAAGCAAGAAGAACTCATTAAGCCAAGTCCATGCCACGGGAGAAATCCCTTAATAGCAAGGTAATACGATTGATGTCGTTTATCTGTCAGATGTGGTTATGAAAGAAGATGTGAGTAGTGGTTGCTGCCTATTCGTCCATATATAGAGCTCCTTCCACATACATACATGTCATGAGAATATTTGCTATGATAATATTGACTACTCTGTCTAAACTGCTAGCGGTGTATCCACCACTCCCGAAGAACGCCTTTTTTCATATTGCAGTTCCAAGCTTTCTTACACACGCGATACTACTTTCTGCAATAAGTTTTTATTTACTTTAACTGCTTCGCTCAATAAAAAAACAAAAACAATTCTACTTTTCTTGTATCTTAAAATTATTTCTTAAGTACTTCGTTTAGTTTTACTTAAAATCATTTTAGTCTTTCGTCTACTTCTCCCTATAGGATCAATATCTTTATTTCGAAACTAGCTACAAACGATCTGTGCACTTGCAGTCATCAGCGGCGCCGAGTCTCCAGTCGGCGCCGGCCGCCTTCCTCGGCGTGGCTTCCTCCGCAGTGTCGAACCTGTGCAGGCACGATCCAGGAATTCCCCCAAGGTTGGAAGCACCGGAGTTCGGCAGCGGGCCTCGACTTCCGCCTGCCCGGCCGCCTCTGCATCCACCTCGTCGGCGATGTCCGCCCAACGCTGCCCATGGATGGACTCAGAGGGGGCACCTGCAGGAGATAAGGAGGCCATCCGCGCGAGCACCAGCCCCACCACCGGGGAACTACCGTCCGGGCCCTAGCACACGTCAGCGAGGAGGATCAGCACCGAGGTTGCCGCGTCGCCCCAGAAGTCGCCTCCTTTCGCCCAACCATCTCTAGAATTACCACAAGCGATGGCTAAGGTTTGAGAGAGGAGGAGCAAGAAGGAGGACAGTTAGTAAAGTTCTAAGGATGCATTTTGTATTGGGTGGTCATCTGCCAGTATAGTCAATCTGGAAGCTGCAAAATTTGACTTGAAATATTTGAAGCCTGCTGGACACGGCGTCCGGTGACCAACTTGCTTAAGCTCAGAAGATCCAGGTGGTGTTCCATTCCATCAAAACCAAAAAAGACTTGTCAAAGGGACTCATGGAATTGATCAAAACATCACCATCGGCTGGCGCATCTTTCGGGGCGTTCACATGCACGAAAGGCTCGCAACTGAAAGCACAAAGTTAGTGCTACCCTGGACCTCCTCGATTATCTGTAGCTACAATTAGTATTTGTTGGGTGGTCGAAGAATCTTTTGCTGGATCAACTGCTACCATGATCTATTCCTCTATTGGAGGATCTACTGGCTCACCTGAGGCTTAATTAGACTATTGCCATACTATCAGTTAGCTACTCCAGCTAGCTCCTCTTTGATGTTCTGACTTGTCTTTATTTGTATTCCATGATAAAAATAAGGTTTGGCTCCCATCCATAATTTTCACCAGTTTGTTGTGGTAAAGAAAAAAAACCATACGTTACGTATCAAACACTGAAAATAAGAAAAATCCCATTCTCGCTGTATACATGACCGTCCATGTTTTACTAATTTTATTTTCCTAAGAACAAATTAATTTATGGGATAGGTAAAGGGATGCCATCAAGAAACAACTACACGAAGCAAAAAAAAAAAACCCAGATTAACTACTAGCTAGCCTGAGTTGAACAAACCATCGCCATCATGGTCACTATGCTCATTGAGACTTTGGTTTGATTATTTGGGTGATGACATGCTTCGCGTCTACACGCGGGCCGGGTTAATATCTTCAACACATCATAGAATCAAACAGATGTGAACAAGTACTATATAGGTTGATCACAACACAATTTCTTTTGCAATTAATTTGCCATGACGTGTGGAGAATGGCGGCAATACAGCTTTTTTACTTGCACGGGGATGGCGATCGATCGCCCACCAGTTAAGCAAAATCCCAGCCGCAGCTCCTCCTATGTCGAAGAAAAGGGGAGAGATGACCTTTCACAGGCCTGCTCCAATGTCCTATATCTAGATCACTTATTTTGCAGCTGCGCAAATTATGTGGTCTGTCTCGAGTTTAAAATAAGACAATGAAAGCTGTACTACTTTAGGTATTTAGCAGCTGGCAACTACCTGCTAATAATGGTACGAGATTGCATAAACAAGTGTTTACTATATTAGCCTATGTTCCGGTTCATTGTATCTACACACATACATACATACGCACTTGCTACTACTATTAGTGTAAGCTTGCTTTGTTCATCTATTGGGCGACACTGACACATTTTTATCTCTAGCAGCGTCGTCTTATCATATCATATGGATCCATAAAAGATGCAAAAGCAGTACGTGCTAGATCAGAGTGCGTGCTTATACTAATGGCTTAACTTCGTTGGTTTTCTAATCACGGGTAGCGTCCTCGACGATCTGTACATGGAGAACCTTTTCATCTACTCCATGCAGCACATGGCGTGCATCGTAGATGCATGCACGCAGCCTTCCATATTATGTACACTTCGTGTACTAGATCCTGTGTCCCGAAACCGGATAGCCAGGTATATCTTCATTTTACATACTCGCCGGATGAACAAAGAAAGATTTACCTGCATTAATCTTGCCCGATCCTGCAAACATCTACCTAGCAAATGGACTGCCCATTCAAAATACGTCTTCGTTTCAAATTATTTTGCATAATACACGAGATTTGACACCAAAACCAATAGGCATAGTGATTTGTGATGGATGGAGTATGAGGATATTGTTGACCATGCATGAAGTAGTTAAAATGCACCACACACTCCTAGGTTATACTAAGAAAGTACTCCTCCGTCCGCAAATAAGTATACATCTAGCTTTTGACTAAGTCAAACATACATAAATTTGACCAATTTTATAGAAAAATATAAAAACATATATTATATCAAATTGACATATTATGAAACTAGAATTAAAAATAAATCTAATAGGGTAACAATTTAGTGTCTTAAATGTTGGTACGTTGTTCTAAAAAGTTAGTCAAACATAATAAAGTTTGACTTAGAACAAAGCTAGAAGTTCACTTATTTGCGGACGAGGGAGTAGAGCTCTATTGACCACCCGATGGGATGTCCGGAGAGGTCGCTACAAACTGGTGACGTCCGGGTGTGTTGTCGTATCCAGCCGCCCTACGTCATGCCCGTCTGTGCACCCTATTCGTTGATTGGTCCAACATGCAAGCCCGTGATGGAGAAGTTGATCATGATTTCTTATCTTACGGTTCCGTCGTCAAGTCAAAGCTTGTCTGTCCTGTTTCGCTAGCTTAGGCATCTCCGCTTGGGCTCGCCCTCCCTGGCTCTGTATAACGGGTTGCTATATAAGGATCGTACACGTAGATGCTGATACTATCTCTGTATATCCTGCCCGGCAGTTACCTAGCCCAGCTTAGTTAGCTACGTATGGAGCCGCCAAATGATGACTACTACTACCACCACGGCTATTCTCTATCTTTCTCCTCCGAGACACACTACACTAACCATCAGCATGCTCAGGTTAATGCGGACATCTGGAAGGGCGAAGACGAGCTATCGTCGTTCCTCATCGACGCCGCCTCCACCTCCACCAGCAGCAGCTCGACCTCCTCTGCCGCCTGGTGGGAGGAGCAGGACGCTGGCAACACCAACCGGGGCGGCGAGGTCATGAGGATGCCTACCGCGTCGCAGGTATCGGAGACCCAGGGGAGCCCCAGCACCCCGGCGGACTCGCAGCTCATCGGGGTGCGGAAGCGGCCGTGGGGCAAGTACGCGGCGGAGATCCGGGACTCCACCCGCAACGGCAAGAGAGTGTGGCTCGGCACATTCAACACCCCCGAGGCAGCCGCGCTGGCCTATGACCAGGCCGCCTTCGCCGTGCGTGGCCCGGCCGCCGTGCTCAACTTCCCCGTCAAGCGCGTGCAGGAGTCGCTCCTCGCTCTGGGCATTGGCTGCACGGCTGCCACCGCGGGGGACTCGCCGGCTCTCGCGCTCAAGCGGAGGCACTGCATCCGGAAGAGGAACCCCAAGAACAAGAAGACGGGAACGGTGGCGGCGGCATCGGGGGCGAGGAGGGAGGGCACGGCTGCTGCGTCGGCGACGTCCGTGCTGGAGCTGGAGGACCTTGGAGCAGACTACCTCGAGGAGCTGCTCAGCTTGTCCGATCTGTGAGCTAGTGTTCCACTAGAGATAATCATGCATGCATCGGCCATGACGATTCGTCGCCTCCTACCAGCGCCGATCGAGTATCATTTACTTACATTGACGCGATGCTGCATCAGCATCAGTCGTCAGTCACTGTCACACAGAGCTCAGCTCTCGCGTCAATTTTTTACATTGCTGCGGGAACAACAGAGGCCGGCCCATGGTCGACGTACATGTTTGTAAATGTGGTCCATCCCTATTTGTTCACTTATAGACCAAACCAGCAATACGAATTCAAGGTTTATTGGCGCGCGCTACGCGTCCCCCGGGGGATATTTGCCCCCGATCCCCCGGGTCCGGAGCCGTCCGATCAAAACATCTAAACCGTCTGATCGACCCGTCGACCTCCTCCACCCCCGCTTTTGCTACGTCGCAGCAAAAAACGTTTCAGAGTAGCAAAACAGAGGCTGACTAGCTGGAAGTCGCGCGTGCGGCGCCCGCGAGGACGACGGAGGAGTCTGCACGTCGATCTCCTTCACCGGCCGCCGGAGATGAGTCATATTCGAGGGACCATACTCTACCCCCCCTCCTGGTCAGCCTCACCACCTTATCCCGCCGCCAATCGTAGCTTCTAGTGGGGGATCAAATCCTCTCACCCGGCGGCGCTCCGATTCGGCCAACAACGATGTCTCCAATCGAGCGCAGCAACCAAATCTAGCCAAGCACACAAATCCTCCAGTGTTTTTCAATCAAAATCCTGAGGAAGAACCTCCAGCACCATCGGTAAGCTCTAGATTAGGTTTCCATCCTTCCTCCATTGTTGTCCCTCTGTTTTGCTACAAACCGTTTTCTGGGCCAATCTGTTTGACATGAGTAGCAAAACAAAGAGTAGCAAGTAGCAAAACACAGAGTACCAAGTAGCAAGTACCAAAACACAGAGTACTAAGTACTAATCATGTTTGTAATACATGGTAGCAGGAAATACAGATGATGTAGCATGAAATAGAGGGATGCAAATTACATGGTAGCAAATTCAGGACAGCTTGTTTGCTACATGGTAGCAGGAAATACATGGTAGCAGGAAAATTTACAACATGCTTTGCTGGACAATGTGCTACGGTGCAGAAAAAGTTTGGGCGCATGTGGTGCTACATCGTAGCAAATTAGGGTGATCTAGCACATTAATGTAGCAAATTAGGGTAATACTACATGCAGTATATTTATGTAGCACATTATGCTTCGACATAAACTTTTTTCTTTTAAATTGCAGGGGTTTGTTGCTGACACTATACTGGGAGGATTCGACCTCAACCAGCCTGCTGTTGAATACGCTCCTGAAGGATATGCTGCTCCACCACAATCTTCTTACGAGATTGCTCCACCACAATTTGCTGCAGGAACCTTTGGACAAAAATTTGCTACAAGAGCAGAAAGTGCAGCTAGTGGCAATGCTTCATTTGTTGATGAAGAAGGTGGTGAAGAGATTTGCTCGCAGCCTCTTGTACCATATGTTGGAATGACATTTGATGACCTTGAAGTTGCGAAGCAAGTATACAATGACTATGCTTTCAAACTCGGGTTTGGTACACGGATTGGTAACACCAAGTATAGCACAGCAAGAGGTGCCCCAAAAGATGCAATTCTTAGTAGGGTTTTTGAGTGTGTCCATGCCGGAAAACCAGTAGACGAAGCAAAGAATGCTACTAAGGACAGTTCTGGAGAAGGAGGTCAAATAGACATGAGCAATTTCAGTGCACAGAAATCACGTAGCAAACAAGCTGGACTCAAAATGGACGTAGCGGATTTGAGGCAGAAGAATAGGGTGCTGCGGCATGATTGTAAAGCTAGAATGCTCGTTGGAAAGAGAAATGGAATATGGACTGTAACGGTATTTCAAGGAGAGCACACACACCAGTTGCTGAAGCAAATTGGGAGAAGACGGTATTACCGGTCTCATAGGAAGGTTACTGAGGAGGACTTTCAGTTCATCCAAACTTTACACAACCAAAACATTAACACAGCTCAGATAATGGGATGCCTCGGAAGTGTGCACGGAGGCGACCCGAGGTGCCTTGGTTTTGTGAAGCGTGATGTGTCCAACATAAGGACTATGCTACGTGAGGAAGTTTCGCTGCGAGACATGTCAATGACCATTGAGTACTTTGAAAGGAGACAAGCAGAAAGCCCTACATTCTTTTTTGATAAGCAAGTGGATGAAAACAATGCCGTGAGAGCTCTCTTTTGGGTGGATGGCAGGACAAGGGCCTTGTACCCCAAATACAAGGACTCGGTGTTTTTTGACACTACATTTTGTACCAACAAGTACAACATGCCTTTTGCTCCACTTGTGGGCATCAACAACCACACACAGACAATTGTGTTGGGCTGTGCTTTGCTACCTGATGAAACAACAGACACATTCAGCTGGGTATTCACCAAACTTAAGGAAGCAATGAACGGTTTGGCGCCAGAACATATCATGACAGACCAAGACCAAGCAATGGCTGTAGCAATTTCAAACATATATCCTGATTCGGTGCACAGATGTTGCATCTTCCATGTGCTACGATTAGCAAGAACAAAGCTTGGACCTCACTTGAGAGAAGGTAGCCCTTTTGCTGCAGCATTCTACTCATGCATCTATAGCACGGACACCGTAGCAGAATTTGAGATATGCTGGCAGCATATGTTGGAAACTTTTGCTATGGCTGAGAACACTCATTTGCAGAACATGTGGAAGAGTAGAAAAATGTGGGCACCTGTGTACTTCAGACAGTGTTTCTTTCCCTTCACAAGCACAACCGGAAGATCTGAAGGCCTCAACTCGTACTTTAAAACTTTAGTTCGCCCAAGTGGCTCAGTTTGGAACTTCGTGCAGCAATACGAGTTGTGCCAAAACCTGATGCTAGACAGAGAAGACAATGCAGCATTCACAATGGATACAACAACAGCACCACTATGGGGAAGGTGAGATTTTCTCTTTACAGACAGATTTTCCCAAGTAGCATTTTTTTATTTCTGTGGTAGCAGATTTTTTAAACTGTTGTAGCATAATGTAACACCTGATGTAGCACCAACCTGACAGTCAGCAAAAACAAACCTTATTTTGCAGCTACAACATTGAAAAGCAGGGGCTGGAGTTCTACACAAGGGAGATCTTCACAAGATTCCAAAAGATGATTGAAAAATCTACCAGGTTTTATCCAATGCAGGTTGAGGGTGAAGGCATGTGCTTTGATCTCATTCCAAACCTTGGTTATGGTGTCAAAACCTACCAGGTGCAAGTCAAGTTAGATGATGAGTGCTACAAGTGCGGATGCAACACATTTGAGATGTGTGGCCTTATATGCCCGCACATAGTGAGGGTGATGGTGCACTTGAATGTCCAGCAAATTCCGGAGAGATACATGCTACGAAGATGGTCTGCTGCAGCAACAATGCCTGCACCTGATCCCGGGACAAATACCATCAGATTTGGGATCCCAGGAACCAATACTCTCAAGTACAATGCATTGTGCAGAAAGATGAATGAACTCGCTTCGGATGCTTGCTTCACTGATGAAACATATGTTGCTGTTTCCAAGATGATTGATGATGCGAAGCGTCTTGTAGCAAATATGAGGAACACACGACATGCTACACAGGAGCAAGAAGTAGAGCAGCAAGGAGGAGGGCCAGAAATCTTGCTACAAGAGCAAAGTATTCCTCCACAGCATGGTGTAAACAATCAACGACAAGAAGAAGAACATAATGATGCTCCGAGTAGCACGCTCAAGAACCCTGAGAGGGTAAAGCCAAAAGGAAGACCAACCGAGAAGTCGAAGCGTAACAAACCATTGGTTGAGCTTCGTGATGAAGCAAATGCCAAGAGAAGGAAAAAAGCTCAAGAGACAAAGAAGAAGCAAACTGATGCAACGCCGAAGAAGAAGAAGCCAAGAAAGCAAAAATGCCCATACTGCAGTGAAGAAGGTCACACCGTCAAACAATGTGTATCCATGGAAGCACTGATTGCGGGGAATGCTGCGAAAATAGAGTTGAAACTATAGAGTTGAAACTACATGTACTACCAGAGAGTAGCATTTTTGTCATTACTATGTAGCATACATACAGTATAGATGTAGCATCATCTTGATGCAAGATATGAATTTTGTGATATGACAGAATATTGCTGGTAGCAAAAATATTTCCACTTTGGAGCATACAGCCTGCATTTTGTATATAAAATTGCTACCATAGACAAAACTTGTTCTTATGAATGAATGTCATAGGTATATTTGCTACATTAAACCTAGTAGCAAATCTTGTACACCTGGGTAGCACACCATTCCTATGCATGTAGCAATATGACTACACAGATGTAGCAAATTAACACCTGGTGTGGCCAAAAAAAATTGACAGCATGTCTAGGTAAATACTCATTTTTAGCATTGATGCAGCATGTATGTAGCATGTACAGAACTTATCAAAGCAATCACACTATTTGAAGCTTCAGAAGACAATAATCAACATTCCAAATTTCAAAAGCTTCCATTCCAAACATGTAGCACTTATCCATCCAACATAACCTATCCACAAAAGATAATCCATAGATACTGCAGCAACGAACACATCCACGATTACATTAGTTTCAACGATTACATTAGTTTCAACCTAACTACGCTTCTTCTGTAACTCTTCTTCCATCAGCTGTAGCAATGATCCTTTGTTTTGCCTTGCCTCAATCAGATCAGATGCAAGAAGTTTCCTTAGAATTGGTATAGCATTGTTGTCGAACTCCGCCATGACCTTGCCGCTGAAGCTATCCATGAAGAGCATGCTGAAGAATCCACAATCAAATCTGTCAAAAAACAAACAGATAGATTAGTAAAAAACAAGCAGAAACTGATGTAGCAAGTGTAGGAAGCTAAAGTAGCAAGAGTTGTAAACTTAGGTAGCAATTAAAAAACAATAATGTAGCAAAAGTTGAAACTAGTAATCAGGACAAGGATTGAAAAAAGGTGAGCAAAATCTTACATGGTAGTTTGCTGTGGGTGATCAGGATTGGTTAGCAGGTAAGTGTCGAAGTTGATATTGTCTGCTAGTTTTGATTGCTTCACAAGAATTGCAAAGTTTGCGAACTGGAAAACAAAGCAAACACACTACATGGTTAATGATATGCAGCAAAAAAAAGGCCCTACTATAAATGTAGCAAACACAATGAACAAGTATAGCTGGATTACTAACCAGATTACGTGCACAATCATCCATCACACTAGCATTTTTGGACCCTTTCATTGAATCAAAAATATGCATCTGCTTTGCTACTAGGTTGATGCAGGGAACTGCCCAATGGTTGAACTTCACAATAGGAAAGTATAGCTATATTCAAACATGAATTAATATTTAGCATCTTGTAATAGAAAGCAAACATGAACAAGATAGGAAGCAAGGATGTTATCTCACAAGGTCACACTTGAAAATCTTGAACTTTGCATTCTGCTCTTTCAACTCATCCATACATGCTTTAGCATTGAATGCTTTTGGATCAACAATAAGCTTCTCCTGTTTTGCGTTGAGGATAAAAAGTAGTATGAGGCAGCAGCAAAAGCAAGTAAAATTTGCTACTATCTATATGGCAAGCACACAAAAGGTAGGAAAATGCTAGCAGAGTACCTGTCATATGCATATTGAGCAAGTAAAAGATCAAGAAAAGTGCGACTTACCACAAAGTGCTGCGTGAAAGCGTACTTCCTCTTCTTCCGTGCACTTTTCTTGCAAACAATGTCCGACTCATGGTTAAATTTCTCAATCCAAACATTCATCAACTCACTATCTAGATTTTGGCGCGGCCGAAGCGATGTTTGGAAAGTTCTGTAGCAACAATAATACCGCCCAATCTCCACAAAAACTGGCCTGCAGAAAGGAATGCACATGTAGCAGATAGTTATACATAAAGTAGCAAACAGTTCAATGTAAAGTAGCAAAAACAATAAACTAAAGTAGCAAACAGTTCAATGTACAGTAGCAAAACCTGTAAACTAAAGTAGCAAAAAGTTTAATGTACAGTAGCAAAATGAATGAACTAAGGTAGCAGGTAGTAAAAACTATGAACTAAAGTAGCAAACAGTTCAATGTAAAGTAGCAAAAAAAATGAAATAAGGTAGCAGGTAGTTCAAGCTGTAGAAGATTAAATGGAAAACTGTAACCTACAAGTGAAAAAAGTAAGTAGCAAAACACATTAACACATGTAGCAATCAGCTAGATGTAAGGTAGCAAAAAACATTACTACAGAGTAGCAAAAAACATAAACTTACGGTGCCCTATCCTTCGGATGGCTCTTGAATTTCCGACCATTCATCACAAATGTGGAGTATTTTTGTTCTACATCTTCAGAGACCTTCATCTTTTTCAACTTTGGAGGTGTGAGCTCCTCCTTGGCAGCCCTCTTAAACCTTGTCTTCTTCTCATGTGTCAACAAACCCGAGCTACCATCTCCTTTAACACTTGACTCAATGTTAACAACAACTGCAAAAACAGAAAACAATTGTGTCTTAAGTAAACAAGCGGAAGCATATCTAAGAAGTAAACAAGCAGAAGCATATCTAAGAAACTACAATAAAATGTTCATACCAGGTGCAATGAGAACAGGCTCAGTAGAGCCAAAAGGTGCAAGATCGACCAAAGTGGAAGGTGATGCTGGAATACTCTCAGAGGCATCAGCGGCAGTGGTCACGGCACCGGTTGGGGCATCACAGGAAGGTGGGAGAGACTGTGAAATGCAAAACTCTGCATACTCATCGGTCCCAGGCTCGAAAAGATCAAACGGGGGTTTGTCCGGAGCATTGGCCCAAGCTTCATCAGAAATATCCTTCCTGGGGCTGTGAATTGGAGACCTGTCAGGGCTAACAACATCCGGCTGCTGAGTAGCATCAGCTCCCTTGCTCATAGAATCAATGATTATTGCTGCTTGAGGAACATCGGCATGTTTTGTTGCTACAGGACCACCTTGCTCCATAGAAGCATCTGCAGCACCACCTTTCTCCACAACATCATCTGCATCACCATCAGTTTCTGAACCATCATCATCCTGCAGCTGATCATCATCATCTGCTGTACTTTTGGTTGGAAAAACAACACTTGGTCCAGCTTCTTCTTCTTTACTTGATGATTCAACATCAACCAAAAGGGCAGCCATGCGTTGAGCCTGCATGCGCTTCAATCCAGCAGAAAGGTTCTTCATTGTCACATCAACATCTGCTTCAAAAATAGCCTTGTGCTTCTCATACAATGTTTTGAAACGAGCGGGAACCTGTTAGCAAACATTAGAAGCAAGTTAGTAAACCAGAAACAAGATAAATGATGAAATTCTATCGCGTCGACGGCGACTCCGCCTCGGTACCCTAACACCGAGGCTAACGCATAAGGAGTAGCAAATTCATAAAGGTAATGTAGCAAAACCTGTAAACTGAAGTAGCAAAACCTGTAAACTGAAGTAGCAAAACCTATACACTAAAGTAGCAAAACCTGTAAACTGAAGTAGCAAAACCTGTAAACTGAAGTAGCAAAACCTATACACTAAAGTAGCAAGACCTATACACTAAAGTAGAAAAACCTATAATACATGTTTACTGATTGCAAAAAGAGGTAACAGAGCAATGTAGCTAAGTAGCAAAATCAAATGCACTGAAGTAGCAATAAAAAAACAGTTCAGTAGCAATTTCATACCTGCAAATCCTGGCTGCTAGGGAAATTTAGCCATTCATTCTTCCACTGGAGCAGGTTTGTTGAAATCATCATAACCAGGAGCAGTACCATAAGGTGTTGCAGACAATGGGAGGAACTACACACAATAATAAGTAATGTTAACATTAAGAGGATTAACGAAAGAATAGAATGTTTGTGGTGCTGGAAAGAACATTACATCTCGCCTGCCGAAAATAGTTTTGTTCGATAAAATCTTCCTATCCGAGTCATGTTGTACAACAAAAGTGAAGTCACTGGTCTTGACAGAGCATACTCTAGGCAATGATTTGTCAAAAGTGTGATCGCAGGGTGGGAAATCCAAATGATCCATATAAGCAATCTACAAAAAGAGGCCAATTAAAGTTAGTAGTAGCAAAACAAACGATGTAAGCCGCTACAAACAAATATAAAAGATGGAAGATAACTTACACCAAGAAGAATGAATGGGCCAGTTATCCAAAACTCAAATTTGCTACAGTCCTTTGGAAGAACATGTGCTTGCTTCTTCTTCTTCTTCTGAATATTGCTCACAGTTTGCATCAACAAACCCAACAAATGCTCATCCCAAGCATACTCATCTGTTTTGGTTGGGTCAGCCATGAGACCAACATATTCCAAGTTAACATGGTTCGAGCTTTTTGGAGCAACAACAGTGGCCAGGGAAACAAGATCCCAAGTGCGAATGATGGTTTCCTCATCTGTATCAGCACAATTCTTCAAGATATTGATAGCAGTTGCTAACTCTTCCCTCTTCTTCCCACCATGGTAGAGGGCTCGAATATCATCAAGCTCTGCACCTCCAGTAATAGAAAGATCAATAGGCTTTCTCCCGCAGCGGATTCCAAACACTTTCCTCACCATATCCGTGGTAAACACCATTTGGTTCTTCCGAAGCTTGTACTCACGGAGACGAGAAGAAGTATGTGTAGCAACAAAATCTGTAAGCTCATTAGGAATCCTAAACTGTGCAACATTCAACAATGCTCGAAAAGCACTCTTTGACTGAATAATCTGCTTCTTGGCTGGAGAAAGGTTGTCCGCAAGGATACTCAAACGCTTGGCACCGAAACGGTCCTTCGACATCCAAATATCCTCCACAACCTTTTTGCCCTTCTGGCTCTTATCAACAGCAGCAACCTGCAGCAAAAGGAAAATAGAAACATGTATGGTTATGGTGTGACCTCAACTTCCACATGTAGCAACCAACCAAAAATGCTATCACCAAAATGCAACTACTAAAGTAGCAAAAATGCTACTACTAAAAATTGCTACTAATAAAAATTGCTAGCATAACTGGTAGCAAAAATGCAACTGGAAGCATAACTGGTAGCACAAGCATAACTGGTACTACAAACATAACTCTTTGCAGGAAATACTAGCAATCAGATGCTAGTAGTAGAATATTCTACAACTGCAAATCAGATACTGCAATCAGGAAAGGCGATGGAAATACTAGCAATCAGGAAATACTAGCAATCAGATACTGCAAATCCAACTGGAAGCATAACTGGTAGCACAAGCATAACTGATTGCAAAAATATTCTACAACTGGAAGCATAACTCTTTGCAGGTATGATAAATATTCTACTACTAGCATCTGATACTACAAACATACCATGTAGCACAAGCATAACTGGTAGCAAAAATGCAACTGGTAGCATAACTGGTAGCTACATATAGCAAAATCCAACTACTAAATTAGCAAAATGCTACTACTAAAGTAGCAAAAATGCTACTACTAAAAATTGCTACCATAACTGCTAGCAAAATTCTACTACCAAAAGAACAACTAAATTAGCCAAATGATACAACTAGAGTAGCATAGTTCTACTACATAATTAGCAAAATGATACAACTAGAGTAGCACAATTCTACTACTAAATTAGCAAAATGATACAACTAGAGTAGCACAATTCTACTACATAATTAGCAAAATGATACAACTAGAGTAGCACAATTCTACTACATAATTAGCAAATTTCTACTACCAAATTAGCATAATCATGCTACAACAAGAGTACATTTCATCAACAAGAGAACACAACATGGCACATCAATTTAACACATCAATTCCCCACATCACACACAAAATTCCCTCGGGGCAACAATTGCAAGCACAAATCCTCAAAAAATACCTCGGTACGGCAACAATTGCAAGCACAAAAGGCAATACCTGAACATTGTCGCCGCCGGAGGTGCTCCCTCCTGCCGCCACGGTCGTCGCCGGCGGTCTCATCGCCTATGGCACGGGAGGTTAGAGAGGGGAGAGGGTCAGAGAGATGAGAGAGGGGAGAGGGTTTCTATGGCACGGGAGGTTAAGGCGAGAGGGGAGAGGGTCACACCTAGGAGTCGGCGGCGCTCGGCCGCGGTCGCCGGCGGTCGACGATGAAGGAGAAGGCGGCGCCTGCGGGAATAAGGGATCCGGCGCCTGCGGGAAGGAGAGGTGAAATCGGAGGAGAGGGGCAGTTGAGGGGAGGTTACAGAGGGAGGCTGCGGGAGAATACTCACCAACGAAGAAGGCGGCGGAGGCGCTCCGGCGGTCGAGGACGAAGGGGGTGGGCGGCGGCGCGGGCGTCGCCTCGCTCAACTGCGGGAGTCGCGCGTGCGACTTGCTTGCAAGCGAGGAAGAGGGCCGACCGGGAGACGTGCGAACGTGTAGCAACCGCGCAAGGAAGAGGCCACGTGGCGCGAAAATGGCGGTCGTATCAAAACAGATCGAAGGGCTCCCGACCCGGGGGACGCGACGACGGGATCCCCCGGGGGAATCATATCATTTTCCTTATTTTTGGGGCATTGCTGGGGCACGATGTTCCAGACATTGTGATGGCCTTGCCAGTTGCCACAAGCCCACAACATAAATCTTTTTTGTCTTCTTTGCAAAACATATTCTTTTTTATCAAAAAGAAATCATAAATCTTTGTTTACAACAACTTGCTGCATTAATACTAAGAATTGAACTACTTTTTAAAATAAAAGTCAACTAGTGCATAACTTCAAATTAATAAAGTCTCAGACTTCCACAAACACCAATCCATATAAACAACACAGAATAGCAACTTAACGATTACAAAGCCAGTTCTCAAAACCTAGATATACATGCCATGAATTTCCCTAATAAAGTAGGGGATGATCCAACACTTGCCAATGTTACTTTTTTCGAAATCGGAAAAAGCCCCGGCCTTTGCATTGAAAAAATGCATACGGCCTTTATTAATTATTGAAAACCAAACTATCAAGTTTTAGCTGTCTCGGATTATTACAACAAACCAATTACTGATCAGAAAGAGTACCCATGTGGACTAGTCACCTAAAAATAGCAAAAAAGGGGAGCGCCAGTGTCCTAACATGTGATCCTATTAATAAGCTACCAGCCACACCGGCTGGCGGCTGCACCCAAATTCCATGGCTTGTCGGTGTGCCTCTGGCTCACTACGGGAAAAAAGGACGCTGTCGTCGCCTCTCTCCTTTGCCGTGTGCCAAAAGTCCCGGAACACGGCAAAGAGAATCTTTGCCGTAAACCAACAAGAACACGGCAAAGGACAGGTGCACGGCAAACAGCAGAAACAGAACACGGCAAAGAAAGCAAAACGACAATGGACCGACTAGAACACACGGCAAAGAAAGGAATCACGACAAAGTCAATAAAGAAACACGGCAAAGTTTTCCTCACGGCAAAGATGTGGGCCCCGTGGCCTCGTAGGGCCACCCGCCGACAGGGGCTGACGGCAGAATCTTTGCCGTGTGCCCTCGCCGTCAGGTACCGTGTGCTTCCATCTGTACACACGGCAAAGAATTTTTTTCACCTTTTTCTTTTCTTTAATTAGCAAGGCTTTTATTACATATATGTTAGGTGATATTATTTCATAGGATCATGAGATCACACATATGATGATAGGTTATTGTGGTCACTATATACATGCACCCCCCTGATTCCGACGTTCTCTTGGACTTCCTCCGGCGAAATCCTGATGATCCGCGGGCCTCGGATCGTCTACCCCCTAGACATTCTTCTGGAAGGGGTAGCCCGGCGTAGCTCTCTCTTGTCTTGTGTCTGATTATGTCATGGATGATGTGAAACCATGTTGGTTCACAAGTTGGGGCACTATACGGCCCGGTTTCACAGTAACGGGGAGATTCCCCCTTATACAGGTCCATAACCTTTCGCTTCTAGGTTAGAGCGCATGCATGTGAGGGGGGCACATGCAATCACCTATACCAATCTTGCACCACACTCACACACATATGCTAGGGACACATGCAAGTTTTCAGATGATTCCGACGTTCTCGTGGACTTACTCCGGCGAAACCCTGATGATCTGCGGGCCTCGGATCGTCTACCCCCCTAGACATTCTTCTGACAGGGGTAGCCCGGCGTAGCTCTCTCTTGTTTTGTGTCTGACTAGGTCATAGGATGATGTGAAACCATGTTGGTTCACAAGTTGGGGCACTATACGGCCCGGTTTCACCGTAACGGGGAGATTCCCCCTTATACAGGTCCATAACCTTTCGCTTCTAGGTTAGAGCGCATGCATGTGAGGGGGGGCACATGCAATCACCTATACCAATCTTGCACCACACTCACACACATATGCTAGGGACACATGCAAGTTTTCAGATGATTCCGACGTTCTCGTGGACTTACTCCGGCGAAACCCTGATGATCTGCGGGCCTCAGATCGTCTACCCCCCTAGACATTCTTCTGGCAGGGGTAGCAAGGCGTAGCTCTATCTTGTCTTGTGTCTGACTAGGTCATAGGATGATGTGAAACCATGTTGGTTCACAAGTTGGGGCACTATACGGCCCGGTTTCACCGTAACGGGGAGATTCCCCCGTATACAGGTCCATAACCTTTCGCTTCTAGGTTAGAGCGCATGCATGTGAGGGGGGGCACATGCAATCACCTATACCAATCTTGCACCACACTCACACACATATGCTAGGGACACATGCAAGTTTTCAGATGATTCCGACGTTCTCTTGGACTTACTCCGGCGAAACCCTGATGATCTGCGGGCCTCGGATCGTCTACCCCCCTAGACATTCTTCTGGCAGGGGTAGCAAGGCGTAGCTCTATCTTGTCTTGTGTCTGACTAGGTCATAGGATGATGTGAAACCATGTTGGTTCACAAGTTGGGGCACTATACGGCCCGGTTTCACCGTAACGGGGAGATTCCCCCTTATACAGGTCCATAACCTTTCGCTTCTAGGTTAGAGCGCATGCATGTGAGGGGGGGCACATGAAATCACCTATACCAATCTTGCACCACACTCACACACATATGATAGGGACACATGCAAGTTTTCAGATGATTCCGACGTTCTCTTGGACTTACTCCGGCGAAACCCTGATGATCTGCGGGCCTCTCGGATCGTCTACCCCCCTAGACATTCTTCTGACAGGGGTAGCCCGGCGTAGCTCTCTCTTGTTTTGTGTCTGACTAGGTCATAGGATGATGTGAAACCATGTTGGTTCACAAGTTGGGGCACTATACGGCCCGGTTTCACCGTAACGGGGAGATTCCCCCTTATACAGGTCCATAACCTTTCGCTTCTAGGTTAGAGCGCATGCATGTAAGGGGGGGAACACGGCAAAGGTCGAGGCACACTGCAAAGACCATAAACTAGGTTAGAGCGCATGCATGTGAGCGCATGCATGTGAGGGGAGGCACACGGCATATACAGGTCCATAACCTTTCGCTTCTAGGCTAGGCTTCCAAATCCTGAAAGTATGGTACTCATTAGCTTTGAGCTCTCATTGCCCCTATCATAGGCATATTTAGATGGTTAATGGTGAAAGTGAGGTCCAATATGAGTTATATGCTTGATAGACCATAAACTGGAAATCTCATGTCCCTTGAATACGAGGGCCGCTCCTCATGCTACTCAACTTTAGTTACCGGTAAGTTCTTGTCATAGTAAATACATGTGTATCATAGAGAACCCCCAACAGGGTACCCCTTGCACATGACACATGAGCTATCCCATAATCAAAATGACAAGGCAAGTAGACAATGAGCATCTCAGCGATCTTTTAATTTTCTATTTGCATAGGGTTTTTTTGAGGATGCTTGATATGTCGGAAACGTATCTATAATTTGTTATGTTCCATGCTTGTTTAGTATCAACTTTGCTTTGCTTTGTCTAAACTTTGAGGTGTTTTTATATGTTTTCTCGTACTAACCTATTAACAAGATGCCATAGTGCCAGTTGACTGTTTTCTTCTGTTTTTGGTTTCAGAAAGGCAGAATATCAATATTCTCAGAATTGGACGGAACAAAAGCCAAAGTCAATATTTTACCGTGGGGAACATGGAGCCAGAATACGAGACGAAGGGGAGGCACCAGGGGGCCACACCTCCTAGTGGCGCGGGCTAGGGTTAGCCGCGCCTGGGGGGGTGACCACCCTGGCCGCCCCCTGCCTCGCCTCTTCGCCTATAAAGACCCCCCGATGCCAAAACCCTAAGTACCCGACCAATATTGCACGAAACCGTCTGTAGCCGCCGCCACCATCGTCCCTAGATCAGGGGGAATCTGAAGCTCTTCCCAGCACCCTGCCGGAGGGGAGATCATCCCGGAGGCCTTCTTCTTCATCACGCAAGCCTCCGGTATGAAGTGTGAATAGTTCCACCTTGGACTATGGGTCTATGTAGTAGCTAGATGGTTGTATATCCTCCTTTGTGCTACCATGTTTAGATCTTGTGAGCTTCCTTCATTATCAAGATCATCTATTTGTAATCATGCATGTTGTGTTTGCGGGGATCCGATAGATATTGAGATTACTATGTCAAATTGATTAATGGTTTTGTCTTATTGATTCTATCATGTCTGTGTTGTTTGTGATCTTGCATGCTCTCTGTTTCTAGTAGCTATCTTGGCCAAGTAGATGCTAGTGACTCCAAGAGGGGGTATTTATGCTCGATAGTGGGTCCATGCATCTATTTAATCTAAGGGAAGTGACAGAAATCTCTAAGGTTGTAGATGTGATGTTGCCACTAGGGAGAAAACAATGGTCTCTTGTTCATGGAACAAGTGGATTTTTACCTTACACACTTTGCTTAAAGCAGTTATCTGTGGCTTGCAACTTAATACTGGAGGGGGTTCGGATGAGACCTGAAGGTGGATTTCTAGTCATAGATGCAGTTATATGGCGGTCTATGTATCTTGCTGTATTGCCCAATCGAATCTCATATGATCATGAATGTCTAATATTGCATTGTTATGCCTTGCTTAGTCCTATCAATTGCCCTGTTGTAATTTTTTACCCAGCATGCCATGTTTGTTTATCTAAGGAGAACACCTCTAGTGAACTATGGACCCCGGTCCAATCTTTACCATTGATACATCTTCCACTGTTACTGTTTACTTTCTGAAAACCACTATTACCTTCCACACCATACAGTTAATCCTTTGTTACAGCAACCGGTGAGATTGACAACCTCACTGTTCGTTGGGGCAAAGTCTTGAGTTTGTGTTGTGCAGGTCTCCATGTTGCTAGCAACACCTTTGAGATGTTTCCTTCCTCCTACTGGTTCGATAACCTCGGTTTCTTACTGAGGGAAGACTTTCTGTTGTGCTCATCATACCTTGATCTTGGGGTCTCCCAACGAAGCGCTACCACCCACCATCAACAAGTTTTCTAGCGCCGTTGCTGGGGAGGCTAAGGACGTCTTCACAAGGGGAGTCCTTCATAACCTTTCTCTTTACTTTGTTTTTGTTTTTCTTAGTTTTTTTTGCTTGGTTTTGTTTGCCTATTTTTATGAAAAACTCCAAAAAAATAGTTTAGTTTGGTTTGCTTTCTCTTATCAAAAACACAAAAAATTAGGTCATGCTCTAGTTGCAGTTCTTGTTGGCTTGCTCCACTTGCTGAGAACACCAAGTTGCGTGACTTCACTAGCACAAACAACAATGATTTCCTACGTACTCCTACTGCTCCACCTGCTCCTGATGCTACCTTTTATGAAATTAAGCCTGCTTTGTTGAATCTTGTGATGAGAGAGCAATTTTCTGGTGCTAGTTCTAATGATGCTGCTGCCCACCTCAATAACTTTGTTGAACTTTGTGAGATACAACAATATAAGTATGTAGATGGAGATATTATTAAGCTCAAGTTGTTCCCTTTCTCCTTGAGAGGGAAAGCTAAAGAATGGTTGCTATCCTTGCCTAGAAATAGTGATTCTTGGATTAAGTGCAAAGATGCTTTTATTGGAAAATACTACCCTACTACTAAGATTATATCTATGAGAAGTGATATTATGAAATTTAAACAACTTGATAATGAACATGTTTCTTAATCTTGGGAAAGAATGAAATCTTTGGTTAAGAATTGTCCCACTCATGGACTTACTGCTTGGATGATTATCAAGACTTTTTATGCAGGTTTGAACTTCTCTTCAAGAAACCTGTTGGATTCAGCTGCTGGAGGTACCTTTATGACCATCACCTTGGGTGCCGCAACAAAACTCCTTGACAATATGATGGTTAATTATTCTGAATGGCACACTGAGAGAGCTCCGCATGGTAAGAAGGTAAATTCTGTTGAAGAAACCTCCTCTTTGAGTGATAAGATTGATGTTATCATGGCTATGCTTGTTAATGGGAAATCTCATATATATCCAAATAACGTTCCCTTATCCTCTTTGGTTGCTCAACAAGATCAAGTTGATGTGAACTTCATTAAAACAAAAATTTCAACAACAATGCCTATAGGAATAATTTTGGTAGTGACAATAATTATAGACCTTATCCTCCTAATAATGGAAATACTTATGGAAACTCCTACAACAATACTAGAAGTGCCCCCTCTGAACTTGAAGTCATGCTCAAAGACTTTATTAGTAAACAAACCACTTTCAACAAGACTGTGGAGGAAAAAATTTTGAATGTTGAGAAAAATATTTCCTCTTTGTCTGAAGCACAGTCCTCCTTGATTAATAAAATGGCTGCTAAACCTGAAACTTTGGAAAGCACCTTTGCTGCTACTCATGCCATACAAGTTACTATTGATGAAAATGTTAGACTGTTAGCCCAACTACATGCTAAGTGGGAAAGAGAAGCTGAAATTGCTAGAAATAATAGTGTGTGCACTATCACCACCATGCCACTAAACCACAAGAATCCCCTATTCCTCCTACCACAATGCCTAAACCCAATGAGCCTAATACTAGTGATGCTAAGTTTGATTTTGATTTTGATGATTGCAATATTTCTGAAGTGATTATGTTCCTACAAAAGCTTGCTAGAAGTCCTGATGCTAGTGATATGAATGTGGATTTCACCAAACACATTACAGATGCTCTTATTAAAATTAAGGAAGAGATGTTGAAACACAAAGCCTCTATTCCTAGGGAAGTAGAAGATAGTTGGGAACCCATTATTAATATGCAAGTGAATGACTTTGATCTCAAAGCTTCATGTGACATTGGTTCTAGTGTCTCTGTTATGCCTAGAAAGATTTATGAAATGCTTGATTTTCCACCTTTGGAAGATCATTATTTGGATGTCCCACTTAATGATAATGCTAAGAAGAAACTCATGGGGAGTGTTAATGATGTTCTTATTATGGTTAAAAATTCTTATGTCCCTGTTGATTTCTATGTTTTGGATGTTGAATACGGTGCTTCTTGTCCTATTACTTTGGGAAGACCTTTTCTTAGAACTGTTGGTGCCATTTATTGATATGAAAGAAGGCACCATTAAATATCAATTTCCATTCAAGAAAGGTATTGAACACTTCCCTATGAGGAGAGAGAAGTTGCTTTTTGCTCCCCCTTTGAAAGCAAGGTTTGATGTTAATGCTTCTTCATTTGAAAATACTTGATTCTTTCTTGTTGTGCCTAACTTAAAGGCATTAAAGAAAAGTACTTATTGAGAGATAACCCAAAAGTTTTCTTGAGTCTTGGAAGTTATTACTTCATTAATGACCTCTCCTTATCCTTTTTTTTTGCTTTTTGTGCCAAGAATAACCTCTAATGAGAGGAAAGTAAGATTTTGGGAGTTGCTGTCCCAAAACAGATTTTTATGCTCCACCGTAAAAATTCTTGAGGAATGTATGTAAGCTGGATTGAGCTGATATTTTGTGACTAAATCCCTCAGTATGTTAGATAACTTTCATTAGTTCAACACTTTTTGATTTGAGCAACATAATGTCTTCGAAAATATCGGTTTCTACCTGTTGGTCTGTTTTGACAGATTTCTGCCATCATTTGCATTTGCTTCTTATTGATTCCTTTTCGGGTTATTTTTGGGAAATTGAGATTTTTGAGGGAATTGCTACAGTAGATTGTGTTTTAGTGAAAGTTTTGCTGTTATAAAGCTAAACCCAAGGGTCTATTATCTTTTGAATACACTAATGTTGCTAATGAAGATTGTGTGAAGTTTTGTATGAAGGAAATTCTCAAGTGTAGAGAGAGAATGATGTAATGAGATGAAGAATGGACAAAAGATCAAGCTTGTGGATGCCACCCCGTGTCACCCCAAGAAATATTAAAGAGGTACAAGCTTCAAAGCTTGGGGATGCCCAAGGCATCCCCTTCTTCATCAATAAAAAGCTCAGGTCTTTCTAGACACTTTGTTTTTATTGTTTCATGCACTGTTGTGTTGTTATTGGAGCGTCTTAGTTTTCGTTTGGTTTAGTTAGTTTTCTTGAATAAATTAGTTTGGACCCCCGTTTTTTCCGTGTTGTTTCCAATAAGTTGATTGGTGTTGGAGAGGAGTAGAAAGTTCTTGCTTGAATAGTACAAGAGGAGCTTGCTTTTACTATGACGTAGACTTTATCATGTCATGCTAGGTGTTGTTTTGACCTTATGCTTAGTGATTATTGCTGTAGCATGACTTGTTCCAAACAATTGGGATTTCTTACTGTGCCTTGAAGGAAGCGTTGTTTTAGCATACAAAAGCATAGTATTGTGGTATTCTCCTTTGATGCTTTGTTTGGGTTGACTTGGCACATGCTCACACCATGTTATGACTATGAACAAGTCACCATAGCCTCTATGATCATTTATTCCTTGACTTGTGGTACCACTTTATGCTTCAATTAGTAAGTTTTGTCGCTCTATATGATTATGGCCATTATTGCTCTCTTAGTTGGTTGCTCCTAGTCTTTTGCTAGCCTCCGCTTGTATGATTAAGCTCTACTCATGCATCCAACTCACAAGAAACCAAGTTATTCCAAAGTGTCCACTATAATTCCTATGCATGGTGTGTTACACCATTCGAAGTATATTCATGTTTTCATCTATCTTCCAATTAAAAAGTATTTTGTTATGAGAAAACTTAGTGATTAAAGCTCTCATGAACTTGATGACACACTTTATTTTTCTTGCCCCTAATAATATTGAACCATTGTGTCATCTATGTTGTATATGCTTTCACTTATAGCAGAACCGTGCTGTCACATGTAACGCTTTCAACATTGCACTTGTACTTTGTACACAGTTGATATCATGCTCTTTTGTCTATGGATGTCTCTGGTGTGAAATAAAAAGGGAGCTTGTAAGTCCATGGAGTTATGTATGTGTGTTAGAGAAACGCCTGGGCCGCTAGCCTAAGCCATGCCTAATCATGGTGGAAACTTGCAGCATCACCATAATGACATCTATGAAGCTTTCTTCTTATAAAAAAGAGACATATTGAAAAGAGGAAAGAGAGAAAAAAGCACCATATTCCCATGGTAAATAAGAAGATTACTGAGATGCTCATTGTCTGCTTGCCTTGTCATTTTGATTATGGGATAGCTCCTGTATCATGTGCAAGGGGTACCCCGTTGGCGGTTCTCCATGATACACATGTACTTACTATGACAAGAATTTACAGGTGACCAAAGTTGAGTAGCATGAGGTGCGGCCCTCGTATTCAAGGGACATGAGATTGCCAGCTTATACTTTGTCAAGCATATACTCCATAGTTTGTTCACTTTAACCTTAATCACTTCAAGATTCTTATGATAGGGGCAATGAGGGATGAAAGCTAACAAGTACCATAATTTTTGGAAGCTCTTTTTGAGACTTGAAATACCTGCTTCCCTTTATGAAGGGCATGTCTTCCACCATTATATTGAGTATCCACCTTCTACCTTTAGGCACTAGTTAAGAGAGCATAGTTGCCATTCTTAGTTCTATGTGCATTGTCTCAAAATTTATTGATTGATGCATATTGTTGATATTACTTGTTCTTGTGCTATTTGTATCTAGTCACTCTTATGAACTTTGAAGGTGTCCTATGCATCTATTTGCTACTCCATGAGGGACAAGCTGGATGCCACTATGCCATGTTTTCTGTATGTGAAATAAACAAACGTTTTTCAATGCATGTTATTCATGATCTTTGTTTGTAACCTTTTATGTTGCATGCATAGCTACTTTGTCTTACTGTTAGAACTCCATCTTTCATGCTCATGTTTATAGTTCTTTGAGCCCAGCTTTCAATGCTTGCAAATAGTTTGATCTTGATTTTGATGGTGCATGTCACCTCAAAAATTATTCTTTTTATCACTTACCTACTCGAGGACGAGCAGGAATTAAGCTTGGGGATGCTTGATACGTCGGAAACGTATCTATACATTTTGATGATCCATGCTTGTTTAGTATCAACTTTGCTTTGCTTTGTCTACACTTTGAGGTGTTTTTATATGTTTTCTGGTACTAAACTATTAACAAGATGCCATAGTGCCAGTTGCATGTTTTCTTCTGTTTTTGGTTCTAGAAAGGCAGAAAATCAATATTCTCGGAATTGCATGGGACAAAAGCCAAAGTCAATATTTTATGGTGGGGAACACAGAGCCAGAATACGAGATATAGGGGAGGCACCAGGGGGCCACACCCCCTGGCAGCGCGGTCTAGGGTTAGCCGCGCCTGGGGTGACCACCCTGGCCGCCCCCTGCCTCGCCTCTTCGCCTATAAAGACCCCCTAATGCCAAAACCTAAGTTCCCGATCAATATTCCACGAAACCGTCTGTAGCCGCCGCTACCATCGTACCTAGACCGGGGGGTATGAAGCTCTTCCCGGCACCCTACCGGAGGGGAGATCATCCCGGAGGCCTTCTTCTTCATCAGGCCAGCCTCCGGTATGAAGTGTGAGTAGTTCGACCTTGGACTACGGGTCCATGTAGTAGCTAGATGGTTGTATCTCCTCCTTTGTGCTACCATGTTTAGATCTTGTGAGCTCCGTTCATGATCAAGATCATCTATTTGTAATCATGCATGTTGTGTTTACGGGGATCCGATGGATATTGAGATTACTATGTCAGATTGATTAATGGTTTTTTCTTATTGATTCTATCATGTCTGTGTTGTTTGTGATCTTGCATGCTCTCCATTTCTAGTAGCTATCTTGGCCAAGTAGATGCTAGTGACTCCAAGAGGCGGTATTTATGATCGATAGTGGGTTCATGCCTCTATTTAATCTAAGGGAAGTGACAGGAAACTCTAAGGTTGTGATGTGCTGTTACCACTAGGGAGAAAACAACGGTCTCTTGTTCATGGAACAAGAGGATTGTTTACCTTACACACTTTGCTTAAAGCAGTTATCTGTTGCTTGCAACTTAATACTGGAGGGGGTTCGGATGATAACCTGAAGGTGGATTTCTAGTCATAGATGCAGTTGGATGGAGGTCTATGTATCTTGTTGTATTGCCCAATCGAATCTCATAGGACCATGAATGTCTAGTATTTCATTGTTATGCCTTGCTTAGTCCTGTCAATTGCCCCGCTGTAATTTGTTTACCCAGCATGCCATGTTTGTTTATCTAAGGAGAACACCTCTACTGAACTATGGACCCCGGTCCAATCTTTACCATCGATACATCTTCCACTTTTACTGTTTACTTTCTACAAAAGACTATTACCTTACACACCATAAAGTTAATACTTTGTTACAGTAACCGGTGAGATTGACAACCTCATTGTTCGTTCGGGCAAAGTCTTGAGTTTGTGTTGTGCAGGTCTCCAAGTTGCTAGCAACACCTTTGAGACGTTTCCTTCCTCCTACTGGTTCGATAACCTCGGTTTATTACTGAGGGAATACTTGCTGCTATGCTCATCATACCTTTCTCTTGGGGCTCCCAATGAAGCGCTACCACGCGCCATCAATGCTTCACAGATTGCTCAATATGGTTATGCTGCAAGTTTCCACCATGATTAGGCATGGCTTAGGCTAGCGGCCCAGGCGTTTCTCTAACACATATATATAACTCCATGAACTTACAAGCTCCTCTTTTATTTCACACCGACCACATCCGTAAACAAAAGAGCATGATATCAACTGGGTACAATGTATAAGTGCAATGTTGAAAGCGTTCCCCGTGACAGCACAGTTCTGCTAACTCCTAGCCTATAATTTGCAAGCATATAACTTTCATCGATAGTCACAATGGTTCAAGTTTATTAATTGCGAGAAATAAAGTGTGCCTTCAAGTTCGTGAGAGATTTACTAACTAACTTTCTCAAAACAAGCAAACATTTTATTTGGAAGAAAACAAGGCATAACGAATCTGCACGCAATAGCAAAAAGATGCTAGTAGGTAGGTATGGTGGACACTTTGACAATATTGGTTTTGGGGAGTTGGAAGAAGGAGTAGAGCTCATACTCAGTGCAAGTGAAGGCTAGCAATCGAGAGGGAGCGACAAATGAGAGAGCAATAACTATCATAGTCATGCTTGCAACAAAACGGGAATAATTATGGCATGAGGGTGATACAAGAACTCTGAGGCAAAATAAATCATCGAGGATTACTAACTATTGTTTAGTCATATGCAAGCGTGAGCATGTGCCAAGTTGATTCAAATGAAACAGTCAGAGGAGGATATCATAATATCATACCAAGTTATGAATAGAACAATGCAAGCAAACATTCATATGACATGCTACAAACTATTAGCAAGCTGGAGCTAATCATAAGAGAGCAAGAACTACTAAACATCCATAAATAACATACACCTTACATGAACAGACTAAGCATGCCCATAATGATGAGTATATGTACAAAAATGAAAACAATTTGAGTTCGTTACCAGCCTCTTACCACACCTCAAGTTGTCATTAATCTTCATTATTTCCCTTCACTTGTGTGGCTTGAATAATAACATGAAACCAAACTTCACTGACGACTGCTGAACCCTGCAAAGAACTTCACAAAACCAAATAAGAAGAACAAATATTTTTGGTGTTTTTGATTTTTTAAAACAAGCACACAAAACAAAAACAAACAAAGCAAAAAAATAAAGAAAAAACTTTTTGGATTTTTCTTAAGGAAAACCAAAGCTAAAAAGCAAAGAAACAAACCAAGAGAAACAACAAAAATATTTTTGGTCTTTTTGTGTTTTGGAAAAGCAGAAACAAAAACCAAAAAGAAAGAAAAACATGGATATATAAAGAACCGACGAAACATGATGTATAGATGAGTGTGATGTCGGTATACCTCCCCAAGCTTAGGATTTTGGCCTAAGTGGGGCTCAATCCCATGGTGACCAAGAAGGTGCGCCTCCGTAATGCGACGAAGAGGCCCCTTCGTCTTGGTACGAGCTCGAGGACGCCCCTGTGTAGTGTGCTGAGTGGTCGTAAGAGGGCGTGCCCCCTGGTAGCGTCCGTGGAAACCACAAATGTGCAGCTGCTCGTCCATCTCCTCCTTGGAGCATGACCAAGGTCCTTGACAAATACTGAAAAAAGTGGTTTCTGGCAAAGGAATTTTCCTTTCTTCCCTGTCAGTAAACATCATCCTGTAAACCAAACTCTGAATGGTAGAGCTAGCAGTGACAAAGTGATGTGCTTTCATGGCAGCAAGATCAAGCCTCTGAGGAGCAAAAATTGTATCATTTGGATCAACAGAAAGTTCTAAGGCAGCAACTACATGTGCAGCAATAATACCCCCATAAATGGATCTCCTAGCATCTAAGCGACGAGCAATGAGAGAGCCAAGATTATACCTGGTTTCATTGTTGAGTGCAGCATCTAGAAAGGCCAAATGATAGTTGGAAATATTGCTAGTGTTCTCTCTACCAATAATACTAGTGGCAAGATAATAAGAAAAATATCTGATAGCTGGAAGTTGAATATTTCTTATCTTTCCGCGTTGGGCTCTACGATCATCATCATTAGTTACCCCGCGATAGAGCTCCAACAAATCAGCGGTTTGAGCTGGAATCTTCTTCACCGTCCTAGCCGTGCCAATACCCAAAATTTCGCAAAATTTCTTCAATGTCATGGTGAAGGGCCTACTATAGATTTTGAATGGCACCTCTGACCTGAAAGGGTTGTTAGTGAAAGAGAAACTCTCCACAAATGTTTTGGTGAGCATAGAATATTGCTCACTCTCATCCTGCATATAACTAGTTAGACCAACCCTCCTGATAAGAGTTAGGAAATCATTGAGAATCCCTGGAGCCTGCAAAAAGGTAAAACAAGGAAAGGTAGAAGGGTGTGCATCCCCCTCATATCACTCGTTGCCAAAATGCGGTGTAACAAGATCCTCATTGTATGATGGCCTAGCTCTGGAGGATGACCTCGTAGGCCTTGTCCTCCTTAGTGCATCACTCTCAAACACTTCTCCAAAGGTGTGGTTGTCCATGACCCTTTTTTCTGAAATTTTAGACAAACATCAAACCAAGTAATTTCCAAGTTGATAAACAATGAGGAACTACTATAGGGACTTGCTAGAGGCTAATCATGCATCAAAATGAAATCTCTAAGCAAATAACAAGCATGCAAGCTCACACAACCTGACATGTATAATAGCAAAATACTCAAGATACAGTCTACCAATCACAAATCTAATTGGACAAGCGGAGGAGGCACATACCAAGGAGCAATCCCTCCAAAAATCAGCACCAAAGATGGGATGAGCAAGGAGATCGAAAATCGGGAGCAAGAACAGCAGGAATTCGAGCTTGAGAAAGTTTTCCGGTGTTTTCTGGGAGAGAGAAAGAAGTGGCTGGAAGGAGACACTTTGGAGGGCCACAGGTGGACCACACCTAGGCCAGGCGCCACCTAGGGCTGGCCGCGCCACCAGGGAGTGTGCTGGCCTGGTGGGTCCCCCTAGGCCACTCCAGGTGTCCCTTTGCCCCTTTTTCAAGGAAAAATTTAATATGAATTTTCTGGAATTTTTCGGGAAGATTTATTTTTGGCCAATTTTTATGTTATGAAAATTAATTTTCTCGCAGAAAAAGATTTTTTAGAAGAAGCAAAAACAAAAAAAAATCAAAATTACAGAAGTTCTAAGACACTCTAACAAGCAAACGACTAGCAAAACTAAAGCTAACAAGAGGAAGATCAAAGACTAGGAATGAAAAAAAATAAAAGTGAGCAAGCATAACCACTGTGAAAGCATTATTTTGTTCATAAAAATCCCTTTGTTAACAAGGTTGATCAAGTCTTGTTACCAAAACAATATTATATGAAGCAAAACTTTGCATTCCACAAAGTGATTATGTTACCTCAAACTTGATAGCAATAGTCCCAATCATAATAGTTTCAAAACTTTCTTGTGGAATGGGACAATATATTTCTCCAACTTTGATGCTCTCAATATTTTCAGTAGAATTCAGGCAATAGCTCTTATCAACCTTTTTGGGGAAATAGATAGTATGCTCTTTGTCATTAATATTAAAAGTTACATTTCCTTGATTATAATTGATGACAGCACCTATAGTATTAAGAAAAGGTCTCCTAAGAATAATAGACATATTATCATCTCCAGGCATCTCAAGCACAACAAAATCAGTTAAAACCAAGTAATTATGAGCCACTTGAACATGAACATCCTCACATATACCAACAGGAATAGTAGTAGACTTATCAGCCATTTGCAAACATATATTAGTTGGTATCAACTTTTCTAGCTGAAGTCTCTTGTAGAGACAAAAATGCATAACACTAACTCCAGCTCCCAAATCAAATAAAGCAGTTCTAACAGAATTATTCTTAATAGAGCAAGGAATAGTTGGTATACCTGGATCACCAAGTTTCTTTGGAACCTTACCATTGAAGGAATAATTAGCAAGCAAAGTAGAAATTTCCTCCTTAGGAATCTTCCTTTTATTATAGACAATATCCTTCATATACTTTGAATAAGGAGGCAACTTAATAGCATCAGTCAAAGGAATTTGCAAAAATAAAGGTTTCATCCACTCACAAAACTTGTTATAGTGTTCTTCTTCCTTTGACTTGTGTTTCTTATTGGGAAAATGCATAGGTTTCTGCACCCAAGGTTCTCTCTCACTACCATGTTTATTAGCAATAAAATCTTCCTTAGTATACCTAGTGTTCTTAGTGTGCTTCTAAGTTTCCTCCTCAACTTCCTCCTTATCAGGAGCATCATTTTTACCACCACTTTCAGTTTCAGCATCAGAGACATATATACTATTAGGATCTACAGCAGGTTCAGAGGGTTCCTCAACTATTTTATGTTTCTTTTACTTTATCTTACGATGGCTGCCACTACTTTCACCTTGTTGAGAATCCTGCTCAATTCTTTTAGGGTGTCCTTCAGGATATAAAGGATCTTGAGTGGCTATACCACTCCTAGTTCTAATTCCATAAGAATGTCTATCTCCTGAAGCATTAACTAGCATATCTTTTTATACCTTAGCAAGTTGATAAATTTGGGTTTGAACCATTTGGAAGTGTTTACAAAGCATTTTAACATCATTAGCAGTTCTTTCCATAATATATTTCAACTCATTAATATCTCTAGATTTTTCCAATAAATGATTCTGAACTTGTTTATTAAAATTACCTTGTTTAACAATAAAAATGTCAAGTTCCTCTAAGCATTGGTCAGGAGGTTTACCATAGGGAATATCACTTTCATCAAAGTGTTGGAGAGAGTGTACCTCAATATTAGATGAGTGGGGAATTGGCTTACATAATTCTTCTATAGGAGGTAGATTCTTCACATCTTCAGATCTAATACCCTTCTCCTTAAGACATTTCTTAGCTTCTTTCATCACTTCATCATTTAATGCAATCATTCCCCTCTTCTTTGGTGTTGGTGTTGGAATTGGTTCAGGCACAATTGGTTCAGGAGTAATAGGCTCAGGTGTATTTAGCTCAGTTGAAGTCCAATCATCATAATTCTTGCTTATTTTAGCCATTAATTCTTTATCATCTGCAGGAGTTCTTTTCCTAAAAACACAATCAGCAAAACTATCCAGGTATGTCCTAGAATCATCAGCTAGTCCATTATAGTAAATATCAAGAAGCTCATTTTTAGGCAATGGACATCCAGGATGTGCATGAATCAAGGCACAAAACCTTGTCCATGACTCAGGCAATTTCTCTTCTTGTCCATGTTTAAAATCAAAAAGTTTCTCCAAAGCAGCATGTCTAGCACTGGGAGGAAAATATTTCTGGAAGAAATAAGCAATCAAGCAATCAGGGCTATCAATGGATCCAGGAGGTAATCTATTAAACCTAGCTTTAGCTTCTCCTTTTAGTGAAAAGGGGAAGATCTTTGTAACAAAGTACTTGCGCATCTTAAAATCATCAGAGAATAAGGCACTCATAATGGAAAGCTCATTCATATGAGCTACAACACTCTCATTTTTCAGTCCCACAAAAAGGTTCTTTCTCAACAATGTCTATATAGGATAAATCAAGAGAGAAATCATAATCTTTATCTTTAATATCTATGGGAGAAGTAGCAAAATTAGCATCAGAAGACAGTTTAGGAATAATGGTACGTCTCTGAAGGAGAAAGCCGTGGGAAACCAATCCCCACACCATTCCATTGCTCTTACACACCAAGCACAACAGCCAACAGCTAAACCAAGCCAAAACCAAGCTAGATCACACCAACCAAAGCCCAGGATCACATCACCAAGATGGTGACATAAGGAGGGGGTAGATCAGGTGGATATCAAGACCAAGATCAAGCCATCAGGATCAGGAGATGATGGGCTAGATCAAGGACAAGCCAGGAACTAGAAATACCAGGGGAGCACCAGATCAAGCTACCACAAGAACAACCACTAACAAACACAACATCAAGTGACAGTGGTGAGTAAATAGACCATCACATGATCTATCTGTCTAAGATTAGACAAGCATACATGATCTGTCTCTTATTCAAACTCTTAGAAAGCACCCAAGTGGGGTGAATCCATCACTGAGGTTTTAAACTCTAAAAGCAAACAAAAAAGTATAAGGATCCAACTACACTACAACAAATATGTCAACCTATGACGTTTTGGTAGTGACCGTGAATGAAATCGTCATAGATTTATGACGATTCTACACCATATGGTCGCAAGCTATTTGGGAGGGCCAAATCCTTAATAAACTATGACGATTTTGTAAAAAAACGTCGTAATTTTTATAGAAAAAATCGTCATAATTTTTAGACAGGTCAAGATATAATAGAAAGACAATATCAACCGTAGGATGTGAACATAATAAACGGACGTGATGTTGAAGTGTGGAAATTTGGTGCGGATCGATGACGTGGCATCCATAGCGTGCCCACGCGGCAAATATTTCATCATCTCGCACGCACACGCAGTGAATATTTTGGCGCACGCCAAATCCCCCCGCCTTGACTAACCCTAATATCTCTTCCCCGCCGCCACACCACTCCCATCTCCATTCCCCTTCTCCTCCCTTGGCGGTGCCCTGATCCCCTCAATTTACAGCGACGCCTTGATCCCCTCCATCCTCACCTAATCTCCTCCGCCCTTCCTACCATCGGTCAGGCCTGGGCTACTGGATGGCGATGGAGAGCGACGAGAGGCCGCCCCTGTCCTTGGTGCGGCTCTGGGCTACTCGATGGCGATGGATGGCGATGGAGAGCGACGAGCGGCGACCCTGGGCCTGGGCTACTCGATGGCGATGGAGAGCGACGAGTGGCGACCTCTTCCTCCTTGGTGCGGCTCCTCCTTTGGCGTCTGCAAGGCGTGGATCCATCTCATCCTTGGTTCCCGCATGTTCCCCAACGCGTAGGAGCGGTGAACCTCTACGGCCTCCGCCTCGCCCGCTTCCTCATGTTTCCTCGCCGCCATCTCGGATGCTGGCCGCACCAACGGGTTCGAGGATGCAGAGGTCCTACCCTTGGACATCAAGGCCGAGCCCACCGACCCCAGGTCCGTGGCCCATGGTAACTCCCACTTCCGCCGGCTTCGCGTCCACCTCCTCCATGAGCGAAGCACCACCTCAAGCTGTGGAGCACACCGACAAGTTCATCTTCGACGCAGGAGGGCGTCTGCGTATGTTCTTTAGTGTTTTCATCGCCCTTTTCTTCCCAGCATGTACAAAAAATCTCTCTCTCTCTTTATTTCTTGTTTCCTCTTTCGAGTACAACTACATGGATGCTTTGGTACTGGTAATTTTATTAGATCTGGCAGAAACATGTCTTCAGCTTAATAGCATGCATTTTTCCTTCTTCATATATATGCTTACATCCTAAACTGTCTTCACTACTTTCTATTAGAATGCAAGGGATCAGTGTGTGCTTATTCTTGGATTTATACAGTTTCTGCAGTTAAACGCCCTGTTGAACTTGTCTTAGGGTTTTTGTATTGTAAATATAGATCTTTTTAGTTTCTTTATATATCTGTGTAACTATGACACAATCTTGCTTAATAGACGATAAGTACCAGGTCCGATGATTGCTATGGTATCATATTGTGTCGAATTTTGTATGTAACGCGTTTATGTTTTCTTGACAATGTACATCTGTTCTATGCATAATAGAGTGTGTTTGACTGAATTTTATGCAATTTAGCGCTGTAACCAATGTTGTTGATACTGCTGCATCCTCATTAAATATGTTTTGATCATGCATGATTATTCTGCTTCAATATAGGGTTCACAAGCATTACTGTTATTCATTTGCTTTCTGTAGCTTTGATATTCATACATATGTTCAGTTTTAATATTAGTAGTACAACATCCAGACATTAGTTGTAGTTTCATTCCTGTTCTTTCTGTGTATAAGCATAAATTACAACTTCTTTTTCTTGCCTTAATTTAATATCTTTATTTTGTATATATGGGAGATGATTGTGCGGAGCAAGTAACCTTGGGAGGAGCTCATAGCAGCTGGCAGTGCGGAACGACCCTACCATGATGTTCTGTTCTGATTTCTAGGTTTCCTTTTGATTCGGGACTACTTGTGTGTATGTTCTGCTTGCCCGGTGAGTCTCATAGGCATGCTTAACTATGTACTTGAGATGGTTAATACATTGTTGTTCTGTAACTTGAGATATCTGCATTTCTATCTATCTATAAACTATACCACTATTTTTATTTCTAATGAACCATGCATGTTTCAGCTATTATGCTCTCCTGGTTAAACACCTATATCTTCATAACTTTGTCCTTATACCAAACTAAAGCACGCATGTGATTTATTGATCTGATTTCCCTTAATGAAATAATGGGATCTCATTTCCTTCGTCATAGTTTTATGAATGATCAAAATTGAAAGTTGTGTTGTCCATTTTTTGTATATCCTGCTGCTATTGTTGCGTCTACTCACTAGCCTTATAGCACATATATCTGTTTAGGTTGAAGTAATTGTACTAATCTATTCATGTACATTTGGCGGTGCAGATCATTGTGTTGCTTGGATTGCTGTATCTGACCCTAATTTCACACAAATGGATGCCACATAGACATAGGATAGTTCTTTAGAACCATGTCTTTATTTTGTCATGGTCTGATGTATGCTATGGGAATCAATGTTTTTGTCATTTTAAGTTCTCAGTTTTCAAAATAACTGTATTGATGCCACAAATCAAGTTAAGGCTTCAATAATTTTAAGTTGAATTATGTTGGCTTCATCTATTGCTCTGAACTATATGCTACTTATTCGTGCGATTATGGAGCTTATTAGTGACACACCATCATGTGTAGTATCATGTACTTATTACTGAATAATGCTCTCCCATAGCGGCAGCTATCTCTCTGAAAGCACCCATCTCCTGTATAAATCGATGACACCGAGGTAAGCATATCTTTCCTTCCCTCACTGCACCTTGCCATTTTTTCCCTTTTAGAGCTGCAATATATGCCCACAACTCAGTTCTGTTCTTACTAGCTGGTTTAGTGATTGGCATGCCTGATCCTGCTTATTTGTGGGACAAATTAGTTTCTTTGAGTTTCATTGGATTTCCTTAGTATTTGTTGGTGTTGCTCTAGGAGGGAATGCTGGACTGATTTTGAACAGCCTAGACACATGCTCTTATAGAGTGTTGCTGCTTTGGTAATTGCCTTCACTTTCTCATTCTTACTATTTGTATGTTCTGTAACAGCCGCTGCTGCTGCTTTCCTCCAATGGACACGACGGCCTGCTCCTGGCCGAGATCCTCCACTGACGACACAAGGATGTCATGCTATAGGAGACCCAGCGACAAGCATCCCATGAGGAGCACTGTAGCATGCCTTTGCTAGCACCTGTTAAGGTCTTTTCCCACCTCCTTTGTATTGTTGTTAGGCTTGGTTAAAGAAATGCATGAATTGCTTCTTTCCTTTGTATACAAAAGCATTCTTTTGCTGACCATGATCATGTGTTTGTTGTTGGTGTGCAAGTATACATAACCAGGAAGAGAACTTGCATCAGGCTTGGTACTGGCTGGTTGGTTCCTCACCGATTTATTATTATCAATCGCCGCAGCCCTCATGCAACCCAAGGTTCGTTGCGTCCCTACTCCCTCTGTCTTCTCCCCCTCACCAATTTAGTATTAGAATAGTTTGCTAGCTGGTTCATTTCAGGCAGCAACTGATGCGTTGACATACATTATTCAAAATATGGTTGCTTTGAGCTAAAAGTTACTGGGCTATACTAGGTTCATATAGTTTATTTGTGCATCTTACTGTTCAATTCAAACCTTCACACTTGTATATGAATCCTTCTTTAAGTAATGATCTCAAATAAGTATATGGATACTGGTTCAACACTTGTCTCATAACTTCATTTCACGACTCCTAGCAAGTAGCAGCACAGTGATGATTATTCCAACAACAATTTAATTTATTTTAAAGAAGAACACGATGGACACCCCAAATGTTAATGAAATCGGTGAGAAGACAGGGAGGCACATGCACTAACGATCGGTCGACCTGACAAACTTCAAACTGGACAGTTTTCCAACTTACACGTGTTAAAATTCAAGACACAGTTGACAGTGAAAGAGGGTTCATATCTCTTGACCTCTTCATGGAAATCTGCGCTGACTCACTAACTGAACCGGAATCGACTGGCGGGCAGTTGGTCACTAGTTTGATACTAGTATTCTTTTAATTTCGGATGATTTGGTTTTGTTTTCCTTATTCTCACGGCATGCCCATACTAGGTGTAGCATTCTACAATATCAGTCACTTCAGGTTGCTTCATGGGATTCAGACAAAGCTCACAGTTGATACAGTGAGTGAGGGTTGAGAGACATGAGGGGTAAGGATGGATGTCTTCAGGTTCAGGAAATACAACATATACAATCTCAGAAATCGACACCTCAAACAGTTTGTTTAAATGAAAATGCAGCATCATGTTTTCTTATAGAGTGTTATGTTAAGACTGATATGGTTTGTATGTCCTGTAAGTTTCCTCCGTAATTGTAGGCGTAGATCTGAAGTCAAGCGTCCACATGCTGACCGGTCGATGGTCCTGCCATGGTGCATCCATCTGAGGCAGCTACATATTAGCAAGAGAACTTATACAGAGATACAAAGATATTCAGAGGTACATATTAGCAAGGGAAGATCCCATGCATGAGAGGCTTCTTATTTAATATCTTATAGTAGTAAGATCCCATGCATGAGTCATGTTAGAGTTGCTAGAACATGATCTATCAACGGGGGCAATCCTACAGAAACTACGTTTATTGACAAGTGATAATTTTTATAAATTGCTATGCTTAGTGACTAGTGGTAATATTTATAAATTGCTAATGTGTGTGCATGCTCAGTTTCACGAGGTGATAACTAACCACTAATGATGGCCTTATTTTTCACCACTAATTCTCTGCCAAGTGACAACTTTAGCTGCTGTCATTTGTGAGTAGTAACCATGAGTGCTCTTTTAATAGGGTTAGTTTGAGTCTTATTAGTGGTTCTTGTAAATGAGTTATACAAGATCCATAGTATTTACAGTGATAGGAATGAGTGAATAGAACCTTTTCAAATCTGATTTAAACTTAATCAAATGATTAGAAAGCTTTTGTGGATATGAAACCACTGATTATGAATGCTAATACATTATGTAAATTTTCTGCTACCCCTATTCTGGATTGCTAGAACTATATGTAAAATTTGCTGCTACCCATATTCTGAAACTACAAGCTTTGTTCATGTTTCAGCTGATCGTGCTGGAGGGGAGCTGCGCCACTTCGGGAGAGCGGAGGAGCTTGTTCGTGCAGCGATCCGAGGAGCTTGTCCGAGGTGTTGCAATTGGTGATATTTGCTAATAAGTTAATGTAAATACTGAATTGTAATCTTGGATGTGCATTTGTGAGCCTGCTATTTGCTGATAAATTATCTACATGTTGTGTATTTGCTGAAAATGGTGTATTTTATTGATGTATTTGCAAACTCTGGTGTATTTTCTCGATTTATTGCATGGTTGAAGCAATTCCAGAAATGAAAATGCAAATTCTAGTTAAAAAATAGTAGAAATATGGACTGGATGAAATATATTTGGGCTCTAAAAAGGCTGTGGCCCAAAATATATTGTAACAAATCTGAAAATAAATAAGTGTACCGTAAGAAGGCAAGGCCCAAAAGTGACAAACCTAAAAAGGCCAAGGCCTAGCAAATAAAAGGCTAGAATTATTGGGCTAGCCCATTTAGATCACTAAAATGGACTGGGCTGATTTTGATTTAAGACGATTTCATTTCATCACAATTTTGCCACGTAGGATCAGCCACGTAGGATCTGAGCTGGCCTGGCTAGATGGTCCATGACGATATTGGATCGTCATAGACGTTATGACGATTCAATATCGTCATAGACGGTTATGACGATTTTGTAGGGGTTCGTAGCATGGAAAACAAAAATTTTCTATCGCATACAAACAAACAAGCCAAGATCTATCTACTAGATTGTAGCAACGAGTCGATGGAATAACTCACCCTCGAAGATTCCAAAGTGTTTAACGAGAGCAGATTCTCGTGGGTGATGTAGTCGTACTCTTTCCGATCTCAAGATCGCGTAGACGATCCTTCCAGCGCCACGTTCCAGCAGCGCTCCCGCAGTCGGTCACACGTTCGGTACTCGACGAAGACCTTCCTCTCCCTTGTTCCAGCAGGCAGCGGAGGTTGTAGCACTCTCCTCGCGATTCCGGCAGCACAACGGCGTGGTACCGGAAGTAGAGGGGAGATCCCGCAGGGCTTCGCCTTAAGCCGGTGCGAGTATGGTGGAGCTTATGAGAGAGGCTATTAGTGGTCTAGTAATTAGACACACCAATTAGAAGGCTCTAAACCAATTAGAAGGCTCTAAACCGAAATAGCTCTAAACCGGGGTTTAGATCTAGGGTTTAGATCTAGAGGATAGGAAGTTGTGTGTACTAGGAGGGGAGCCCTGCCCCTCCTTATATAGGTGGGAGGGGCTGGCCGGCCAAGGGGAGGGAGGGGAGTCCCTCCCCAACTCGGCTTGGTGGGGCGCCGGCTTGGGGAGGAGGACTCCCTCCCCAACTCGGTTTCCTCCTCTCCTCCCACTTCCCAAAATTGCCGTTTGACTTTCAAACTGGCCGTTTGACTTTTCAATTTAGGTTTTAAATAAATCCTTTATTTTGGGCAGCGAAGACACCTAGTACATGATGCAATCATTCCAACTTATAATGACACATTCATGTACCCTTTCCCCCTCCGGAGTGCCGGACATTCCGGGACTTTCTAGAATGTTCCCGATGAAAACACCGGAACCATTCCCCAACTCCGAAATGGGACTTTCCTTATATGAATCTTATTCTCCGGACCATTCCGGATCACCTCGTGATATCCCGGATCCCATCCGAGACTCCGAACAACATTCGGTCTCTTTCTCATAATACCATAACTACTCAAACAACGTCGAATCCTTAAGTGTGTCTCCCTACGGTTCGTGAATTATGCGGACATGATCGAGACACTTCTCCGAACAATAACCAATAGAGGAATCTGGAAATTCATATGGCTCCCACATATTTCTACGATTACATTGCGATCGAATGAACCACTTACATACGATACCAATTTCCCTTTGTCTCACGATATGTTACTTATCCGAGGTTATGATCGTCGGTATCTCTACATACCTAGTTCAACCTCGTTACTGATAAGTACTCTTTTCTCGTTCCCGTGATATGTGATCCCTTGTGACCCAGTCACATGCTTGCAAGCTAATTGGATGACATTTCACCGAGAGGGCCCAGAGAATATCTATCCGTCATATGGATGGACAAATCCCACTCTTGATCCATGTGTTTCAACCAATACTTTCCGAACACTCAATGCCACCTTTATAGCCACCCTGTTACGGTGTGGTGTTTGATGACATCAAAGCATCCATCCGGCAAAGGTGATATGCATGATCTCATGGTCGAAGGAATTAGGTTACTATGTATCAGAAAGCATATAGCAATTGAACTATTGAAATGACTTGATCTTTATGCTACGCTTATCTATAGGAGTATGTCCACCATATCATTCTCCTAACGATATGATCTTGTTGTTAATAACATCTCAATGTTCATGATAGGGAAACCACAATCATCTATTAACCAACAAGCTAGTGAAGTATAGAGGCTATACTAGGGACTTCAATTTAAGTTTACAATTCACACAAGTATTAATGTTTCCTTGTTAATACTATTATAGCATGAATATAAACATTTATCATAAACACAAAGATATAATAATAACTATATTTATTATTGCCTCTAGGGCATATCTCCAACAGTCTCCCACTTGCACTAGAGTCAATAATCTAGTTTCAAACCTTTGTGTATTCAACACCTATGGCTTTCCGGTGTTGCATGTACACGATTGCTAGTGGTCAACTGATCTCCGGATCTGACACTTCCAGGTCCGTGTGTAATTGCATGTCTTTGCGTCTCTACGCATCACTCATTCTCTAATGAGATGGCTTTGTAAATGGTCTTTCGGTGTGACCTTTAGTTCTTTGGGGTTAAAACATGTTGATAATATTGTCGCACAATATATCTTCATAGTATTATCCCGCTGTGAACTACACCTAGTTTGATAACAAACTACTTGACACAAATGCCCTCTTTTGCTGCTAACATAGCAGTCATACACTTAGCCTTTTGTTGTAGTATCTGTCACAATGTCTTAACTTTGGAACTCATCCAAATCCATTATGGAACTCACTTTCCATTATATTGTGCCACCCTTAATTTAGATTGAGATAAACTTAATTTGTACTCTGTGACAAAACTAGTATCAATGTAGTACTTTTACAATGAACTAACCATCTATTTGTCACTTCTACAAATAATATACTCTTAGTTCTTCCAAAAAGATCATAAGAATATCCTTACTATCGTCCAATGATCATCTTATGAATCATTCTGGTATATGCTCATAACTTTTAGAGCATAGGACATATCTGGATTTGTACATACCACAGTATGATTGATATAAACACTCTTTGTGATTTCATACATCAAGTATCAATCTATACTTGAATCTTTGTTTCACTTACCAAATGTCAATACACTTGAATATATCAACATTGAACTCTTTCAATCCTTTCTGTGCGACAAGAACCTTTTCTTGTAGTTTCTATATTGAACTCATTCAATATCTCGTTTATGTACTTCTGGCACAACCATATTAGCATCTATTGATGCCAAATATTTGGGTTTTGCCTAAGTCTTTCATCAGGATGAAATTCTTAATATGTGTCAATAAAAGATACATCATTTCTAATCAACAATATGTCCTCCACATAATGTATTAGAAATATGTTTTTAGCGCTCCCACTTAATTTCTTGCAAATGCAAGCATCTTCATTGTCTCCGATGAAATTAAACTCTTTTAACAGTTTCATCATAGTGAAGATTCCAACTCCGCTATGCTTACTTCAACCATTGAAGTTTGCATATGCATTCAGCATCCTTTGAATTAACAAAACCCTTTGGACCATGTCATGCACACGTCCTAGGTAACAATTCTATTAGAAGAACTTGTTTTGTTTATTCAACTACCACATAACAAAATTATATGTAGTGGTTGCTATATTAATCCGTATAGACTAAATATCGCTATGAAAGATCAAATCTTGTCATAGTCAATCTTTGAACATTGTTGTGAACTCTTTCCCAACATGTCGACTATTTCATAGATGTGAAACATCCATGTCTACTTCTTTATAGATCCAAACACAACTGTAAGGTCTTACACCTTTCTCGAGGGTCCTTCAAGTTCAAAACTTGATTTCTCGTGTATGGAACTATCACGGATTTTATGGCTTCAAGCCATTTGACGGAGTCAGGGCCCATCATCGCTTCTTTGCATGTAGTCCGTTCATTATTCTCAAATAATGATTCAACCCTCAAATCTTAGTATTTGATTGTTCATCCGACCTACTTGTTTCAATAGGAACTTGGATCTCCGTGACCACAACCTTTGAGGTACGTGAACCATGAGCATTGTTGCTGCCTTCGAAACACTTTTCGGCGCTGCGCAACTCTGCACATATAGCTAAGGTTCTTTTAACCTTATCAAAGTTCTATTGTCCTCCCACTTTAACTTTTCACGAAAAATTCCTTCTCAAAGAAACTTGACGTTCTAAGCGACAAACACTTTTGTCTCCGGTGTTTGTGGAGGAATACTTAATGTTTATACAAAGACAGGTTTATCTGACTTTGGTTGCACACATCTTTCTTATGCATAGCATACCAATGTTTTAAGAAAGGACTACTTGGGTTTTATCCCAAACCATAACTTTATATGGTGTCATTTCAGCGAATTATGATGGAGCTCTTTTTAGTGGAAAAGCGGTAGTCTCTAAAGCTTTTAATCTTTAAAATATAATGGCAGTTCTATATTTTACACCTTTGATCTTACCATGTCAAACAAGGTTTTAATTACATATCTCGAACGCTCCATACTCTTATGGTGTTTCGGGAAATGCAAATCCACGGAACGATTCCTTAAATCTTAGGTATTATGCTAAACTTGTAACTCAAATATCTTCCTTTATGATCTTATCATAAACTATTTATATTCTTGTTACAATGATTTTGCACTTCATCTTGAAATCTTTGAATTTTTCAAATATTTCATACTTCATCCTTATTAAGTAAATATTCATATATTCACTCAAATTTTCGGAGAAAGCATATGAAGTTGAAATCCATCGCTCTTGACTACACATAACGGACTTCGTACAACAATATGTACAAGTTCCAATAAGCTAGTCATTCGTTCCCTTTTGGCCTATGAACGAAGTTTTAATTATCTCTAGGAAAGTTTCACAAGCGTCATATGATCAAAAAAAAATCAGAAGACTCCAAAATTCCATCAACATGGAGTTTCTTCATGTTTTCTTTCCATTATAATTCAAACGGCGATGTCACTTCCCAAGTGATCTTTCAATCAATTTGTCTTTCGACATTTTTAGCACTAGTTTTATGGATGTGATGTCTCCAACGAGATTTGTGAATCATCCATCTTTTATGGATTACGGCAATTATTTGAACAACCCTTTTGTTCTCATAATACCTGATAAAACAAATCTTTGAAGGCAAGCTTTGATGTTTAACGAGCAACACAATAACCCTTTATTTGTTCTCGATGAACATCATCACATATTCTTTTGCTAGTTACTTAGGCCATTGTAGTTCATGAATTGTGTTGTTTCGTATGACGATTCACACCAACAAATTCAGTATCAAATACTTAAGAACCACATTGTTTAATAAGCAAAGAATATAGCCACAACATGTATATCATCTATATACTTAAACTGAACAATTCTAGTCTTTTCTTTTCTGCCATATATTTATGAGATTCTCTTTCAATATTTCCTTTTCTGTTTGAAAGAATCTATCAATATCAATAGTGGAGTCATACATATGACACATAGTCCAAAGCGTGTATAGTTAAATACCAATGTCTTTGGACTTGCACTTTGAAGTAGATCACCATCATCAAATGTTTGGTGTTCTTTCAAATTCCTTTCTCTAGTAATCTCTTGGTGTAGTAAACATTTTACCTACATCAAATATTCACCCTTATCATGGAATCTTCCATGATCAAGCTACTTTTAGCTTATAACGATGAATTTATGAGTATAATGTTGCTATCCAAAACCTTTTGGAGGATTAGGACAACAAGTGTCTCCAACCTTTTTGCAAATTCTCATCAAATATGAGAACATGACTTTTGCCATATTATACTCTATCATGTTGCAACCAACACTTCGTTTCAGATATCACAATATCTTCCACACATCATGGTTTCTGAAACAACTCTTTCAGATCCTAGATAACCTTGATATTAAGGGAATCCTTTGAATATCAAGAATCATGGATACAAACATGATACTTATATACTAACACTTGGAATTGTTACTCTTGATTTAATACTAATTATTAAACTTCATGGAGTAACCGGAACTTACTGAAAGTTTGCAATAGGACTTTTAAACTTTTAGATTAACACTTAAAACAATACGATACCAGTTCGTAAAGTATCTAACCAGAATTCTATAGTTCTATCATCTCAATTATAACTAAGCGCAAGGTGGTAAACGGATGCCAATGACTACAACAACTATGCAAATTCACTTTGATTTAGTTTATGATAAATTGAGTTCTAATTAATAATTAAATTAATCTAGGTGAACTCCCACTCAAAACAACATCCCTCACATTGTTTTAGTGATCACACGAACCAAATCCACTACATCAACTCCGATCATCACGAGAGTTGATATAGTTTCAATGGCGAACAATCGACATGTTCATCATATCTACTATATGACTCATGCTTTACCTTTCGGTGATCCGTGTTCCTGAGGCCATGTCTGTACATGCTAGGCTCGTCAAGATCAAACCTTAGCTACCGCATAAGCAAATCTGGCTTGCTTACGTTGTATTCACCCGCGGAATCAAAGACACCCGATCATCACGTGGTGCTTCGAAGCAACAAGCTTTGGCAACGGTGCATACTAAGGGTGAACACTTTAGAACTTGAAATTTTGTGCATGAGGGATCATCTTATAATGCTACCGTCGTCTACTAAGCAATACAAGATGCATAAAGGATTAACATCACATGCAATTCATAATATGTGATATGATATGGCCTTTCTTCTTTGTGCTTCCGATCTCCATCTTCAAGCACGAACATGATCTCCATCATCACCGGTATAGCATCAAGGTCAATGACGCTTCTTCATGGTTGTCGTCCACCAGCTTCAACTATTACAACTATTTTGAATAGACACGCAGGTCTTAACAGAAATTAAAGACAACCATATGGCTCCTGCCGGTTGCCAACTTACAATAAGGAACATTGCATACATCAAATATAATCACAATCATGGCCATATCACATCACTGCACACCCCTGCAAAACAAAGTTAGACGCTTCTACTTTCTTTGCATGTTTTACGTGGTTTGGGGCTTTCCATAAGTGTCGTTCTAACCTACGAACAAGAACCACAACATTGATACTAGCATTGTTGATTACCCGTTGTAAATTGGATCTTTACTATGCTAGGAGAAACAGGCACCCGCAAAGCCACTTATGCAATACGAGTTGCATGTCAAGCGTGGAGCAAGTCTCATGAACGATGTCATGTAAGGTTAGCCCGGGCCGCTTCATCCCAACATACCGCAAGATGCAAAGTACACGCAAAGCAATCTACAATAAAAGCATCAACGCCCACAATGACCATTGTGTTCTACTCGTGCAACAGATCTACATATAGACACGGCTCTGATACCACTGTAGGGGTTCGTAGCATGGAAAACAAAAATTTTCTATCGCATACAAACAAACAAGCCAAGATCTATCTACTAGATTGTAGCAACGAGTCGATGGAATAACTCACCCTCGAAGATTCCAAAGTGTTTAACGAGAGCAGATTCTCGTGGGTGATGTAGTCGTACTCTTTCCGATCTCAAGATCGCGTAGACGATCCTTCCAGCGCCACGTTCCAGCAGCGCTCCCGCAGTCGGTCACACGTTCGGTACTCGACGAAGACCTTCCTCTCCCTTGTTCCAGCAGGCAGCGGAGGTTGTAGCACTCTCCTCGCGATTCCGGCAGCACAACGGCGTGGTACCGGAAGTAGAGGGGAGATCCCGCAGGGCTTCGCCTTAAGCCGGTGCGAGTATGGTGGAGCTTATGAGAGAGGCTATTAGTGGTCTAGTAATTAGACACACCAATTAGAAGGCTCTAAACCAATTAGAAGGCTCTAAACCGAAATAGCTCTAAACCGGGGTTTAGATCTAGGGTTTAGATCTAGAGGATAGGAAGTTGTGTGTACTAGGAGGGGAGCCCTGCCCCTCCTTATATAGGTGGGAGGGGCTGGCCGGCCAAGGGGAGGGAGGGGAGTCCCTCCCCAACTCGGCTTGGTGGGGCGCCGGCTTGGGGAGGAGGACTCCCTCCCCAACTCGGTTTCCTCCTCTCCTCCCACTTCCCAAAATTGCCGTTTGACTTTCAAACTGGCCGTTTGACTTTTCAATTTAGGTTTTAAATAAATCCTTTATTTTGGGCAGCGAAGACACCTAGTACATGATGCAATCATTCCAACTTATAATGACACATTCATGTACCCTTTCCCCCTCCGGAGTGCCGGACATTCCGGGACTTTCTAGAATGTTCCCGATGAAAACACCGGAACCATTCCCCAACTCCGAAATGGGACTTTCCTTATATGAATCTTATTCTCCGGACCATTCCGGATCACCTCGTGATATCCCGGATCCCATCCGAGACTCCGAACAACATTCGGTCTCTTTCTCATAATACCATAACTACTCAAACAACGTCGAATCCTTAAGTGTGTCTCCCTACGGTTCGTGAATTATGCGGACATGATCGAGACACTTCTCCGAACAATAACCAATAGAGGAATCTGGAAATTCATATGGCTCCCACATATTTCTACGATTACATTGCGATCGAATGAACCACTTACATACGATACCAATTTCCCTTTGTCTCACGATATGTTACTTATCCGAGGTTATGATCGTCGGTATCTCTACATACCTAGTTCAACCTCGTTACTGATAAGTACTCTTTTCTCGTTCCCGTGATATGTGATCCCTTGTGACCCAGTCACATGCTTGCAAGCTAATTGGATGACATTTCACCGAGAGGGCCCAGAGAATATCTATCCGTCATATGGATGGACAAATCCCACTCTTGATCCATGTGTTTCAACCAATACTTTCCGAACACTCAATGCCACCTTTATAGCCACCCTGTTACGGTGTGGTGTTTGATGACATCAAAGCATCCATCCGGCAAAGGTGATATGCATGATCTCATGGTCGAAGGAATTAGGTTACTATGTATCAGAAAGCATATAGCAATTGAACTATTGAAATGACTTGATCTTTATGCTACGCTTATCTATAGGAGTATGTCCACCATATCATTCTCCTAACGATATGATCTTGTTGTTAATAACATCTCAATGTTCATGATAGGGAAACCACAATCATCTATTAACCAACAAGCTAGTGAAGTATAGAGGCTATACTAGGGACTTCAATTTAAGTTTACAATTCACACAAGTATTAATGTTTCCTTGTTAATACTATTATAGCATGAATATAAACATTTATCATAAACACAAAGATATAATAATAACTATATTTATTATTGCCTCTAGGGCATATCTCCAACAGATTTTACCAAAAACGTCGTTATAGTTCATTTGCGACGCCCAGCTTTCGATGATCTCAAAATCGTCATAGAATCGTCATAAATGGACTACTATGACGATTCTGTGACGAAAATTGAGGGTCATATATAGACAGATTCCTTGTAGTGCTAAATCTCAGAACAACATCATTGATCTAGTTGCCAAGCTATATTTCAATTCAAGAATGAACATAGCTAAGATTTAAACTTCTAGGCACATCTCTAAGACAAGAGTAGCACCTTAGAATTTAATCTTATGGATCTATATAAGTTATCAAGCTTACAAACATTTTTCCCCAACTTTGATTCAAGCAATAGTAGCTGGTATCACTACCAGAACCAATCTATGTGAATCAACAAGATAGAGGTCTAAATCCCTAAACCTCAGACCAACATCATTGGTTCTGGGGGATACAAGGAAAGAGGATTTCACTTATCTATCATGCCAAGATAAATCTTAAGCTTGAATAAAACCACACCAAGTAAAAGAATCTAGTCTTTTGTGCCATACTAGGATGGTGTCACAAGAACAGTTCTAAACTAAGCAGGTTAAGCATCCAATCTTCACAAATACAATCAACCAATTATAAATCATTTTCCTGTTCTTAAACACAGGAATCATAAATAAGATATTCATATATATATATATATATATATATATATGTCTTCACTGTAAGAGACCATTTTGATCTCAATTTATACATGAATTCTCAAGCCAACAGTACTAAGATAGTGACTTCATCACACCATACTCACTGTCATTAACCAAGTAATGATAGTGGTAAGTTATCAAAACCACTAGCTTTACCAAGTATTGTTTTCAGAGCAACTGTCTCATCTGAATCATATGAAATTTAACCATGGAATCATCAGCAGTAAGCCACAACTAGTCACCACTTAACAGGTTCAGGGATCATTAACCCATGATCCAATTCATCTATTAGTTAATCAACAGCAGGGTATGAACCCTAAGCAGAACCAAGAACCCTAATCAGGACCATACAATCACCAGGAAGGTCACTACCAACATCTAGCATAGGATGAACTAGCACAGAGAGCACGAGGGGAGAGGAAAAAACTTACAATAGGTCCTCGTTGCAGACTAGAAGAGGAAGCAGAGATGGCCGACGACCATGGCAGCATGGGGAACACACCCAGGGGACGCTGGAACCCACACATCGCCACGGCGGTGACCTTAGCCACACCTGGAGGCGAGGAACATCACCACTGCGCACGACAGCAGCGGCGGCGCCAGGATCAACGCCAACCCCAAACCCTAGGGTTCGGGACGGCATCGATCTGGCCACAGGAGAGCTCCAAGTCCAAATCCAATTGGATAGAAGGGTAGAGCGGGGCCGACAACCTCATCCTGCACCATGGCGGCGGCTAGGCGGTCCACGACAGCGGGAATCGCCGGCGACGACACCACTGATCACCGGGTCAGGGAAGGAGAAGGAGAGGGGTGAGCTCGAGTGAGAGACATGGAGTGATGGGCTGGGTTGGGCGAGGAACCCTTCGGGGTGGTTGTTTTGACTTTGCCTAATGGTTCACAAGGGCCCAATAAGAATAAGCTAGCCCAAATCATTTAGAGCCTGTTTTAATAATTGGAAAAAGACCAAAATGCCCTTGAACTTAAATAAATTTTAGAAAGTAAAATAAAAGTCCAAAAAAATATAAATAAAATATTTTTGGATTTACAATAATCTAAACTATCCAAATAAATTAAGAAATAAAATTTTTAAACATATAAATTTTATTAAAAAATTTGTAATTTAAATATTACTTATGGAATTTTACAAAATTATTGAAAGATGATAAAAATAAATAAAAATCACTTTCATTATATATTAATATTGTAGTATTTTAGAAAATTACTAAACAAATATTTAATAACAATTTTTGATATTTAAGTGATAATTCTTAAAGGAATTAGAAGGGAAATAAAATAAAAGAATACAATATTCTATTACAAATATTAAAAATTAATATTTATAAATCCTTTATTATTAAAAAGAATTTTTATAATAATGGGGAGAATGCATATCAAGTTAAATGATGCATTACATTACAGTAGAAGCTCAAGGTCCAGTGCAAGCATCAGACTTCACTACCTTGCAATCACAAGGCAAGTTCATCACTTGCTCATGTCCTTTGAAGAGTCTTTATCAAAGTATTTGCGATTGTGTGTTATCATCTACACTATAGAAAAAGAAAACAATATTTTCTCAAGATACTAAACCTTAAATATCATCCTAAGTGATGATATGATGGAGCAATAGAACTTAGGGTTCTACTTGCACTAATGATGAAAAATTAGGAATTAATAACCCATGACATCAGTGATTCTAGCGCCGTATATTACACGTTAACCATGAGATTTGGAATGGAACGGAGAATTCAGCTGTATCCTTTTCCTTTTGGATGGAGGCAAGACGACCTTAACGTGACGTTGTGATTCCTTGTGTGGATCCAACATATGGGTGGGCACCGTTACACCCCACACTTTTGGTGTCTAGATTATCTATGAATGGTGTTTAGGGAGATAGTCCATGTAAATGGTATTAATCCGGGCATCACTAGGTCATAGAGTCTTCGAGAACTCATCAGGGTTTTAGCCTGCCCGAAAGGGGGATTAACGAAGGTGAGCTAGCCCAAAAGATCATGCAGACATATGAGGTCGCGGAGAGGGTATTGATTGTCTTGGACCAACTACTAGGCCCCACATCATGGAATTGTGGACGGGAAAGTACACCCGGTTGTGCAACAAGGAGTTGATGTCTCATGGGAAAAGTAACGCACCTCTGCAGAGTGTAAGAATTGTAACTTGTTACTCCCTATTCTGGGAAGGAGCTACAAACGCGGCAGGAAAGGAACTCCATGAAAGTTCTGGTCAACCTGTGAAGGCTGGTGGTCATAGATTTTCATAATAAAATCAACCTTTGAAGAAAGATTTACGAAAATTGCATAGTGCCAATGACTAATAGTCCGAGGTGGTAGATAGAGCATAAAACTTCCCACCTTGCATATAATGAATTAGCTGAGTAACGCTGTTACTCATCCTTTCCTTTCAATCCTTGCTTAGACTCTGAGAATCCCGAAGATAATCCAATGTATGCATCTGAGAGTCAAGAGGAGGTCTTCTATGAAGAGCCCAACTTGTATGGAGCTGTAGAAGGGGAGGACTACGACATCGTCTACGGAGGAGAGTTCCAGGAGTCCGAATAATTACTATAGTTCTAGTAACCACTTGACCCGAGCATCATGAACAATATATATCAATAAGTTGCTGAGATCAATTTGGAGTTTAAGTTTTAAATTTGAAACTTTCGCTGAAACACTTATATTTTGGTTTGTAAGTTGAATCTTTTGGAAGTCTTGAACTTCCGGTATTGTAATAATAATAACATATGTATGTTTGTAATATGGACCCGCAATGTTTCTGTTGTACCACTCTGAGGGATGTGATATTTACGGAACGGTGTTCTGTGGTATGTCATGTCAACGACTATAGTGTACTACACATGCAGTGGTATGCTGGGTCACCGCAGTTGGTATTAGAGCAAATTGCTTTGACCTTAGGTTGGAAACCTAGTAAAGGGTATTACCTGTAGGAGTGTAGCAACGATAAAGAATTCTCTAAAAGTAATATAATGGGTATTCAAATGAGAATATTCCGTTATATGTTTTAGTGCGATAATTCTTTGTTATGATGCAATATATTATTGGTTACTAATTAAAACTATTTTATTGATATATAGAGCTATGGCACCAAAGTTTCCAAAACAGACTTTGGTAAGGAAAGAGGAGACTCTTGATGATTATCAAGGATCATTCACAGACCAACTTCATCAACTTTTAAAGATTTTTAGTTGTCCAACTAGAATTCCAGTGAACACTATAACCTACTATGATGGCTGGATGTTATCCAAGTATCGTGTGAGTATCCAACTCCCTGAGGAGCTTGGATTATATCACGATCTACCTATAGGTGAAGGTAGGAGTCACTTAGCAGCATATCATGTTGCTGTTGTGGAGGCGATAACTAATATCTGGGAGCATAAAGCCAAGGAGTTAGAAGGTAGCACATTCTCTGTGATACCTCATGATTCTATAGACTCGGAGCCTATACTAGATCATCTTACTTTGGTTAAGAAGCATCCTAAGTTAGCTTCCAAGTTTATGGATAGATACCGAACACTCGTTGCGTCTTTTTATAAGACACATCAAGTGATTATCGAAGATAAAAATGACATGTTAGAGGATCTAACTGATCCGGAAAGGAGAAAGAAGTTAGCATTCCAGTTGGAGAAGGAAGCAAGTAGTAGTGCAAAACCTATCTTTAAGGATATACCTATAGATCCTGAATCTTTTGTACCATATCCTTAGTCACCAAATCCTGAACCTATACATGATGCTACTATAGATATGAGGTATGCAACACCATAGGGTTCAGAGGATGATTCTGATTCAGAACTTCCTATTGAGAATTCTGATGGTTGGAGAAGGGTATCATATGAATGATCTCATGAACACCAGATGTCCACAGATGGTTCTGACAGAAATGTTGGACAATCTAGCTGGATGGGTGCAAGAATTAACCCTAGTAACAGTAGTAGAAATTCCATGTCGGTAGATACTCAGGATGAATAAGAAGATCCTGAGGAGAGAGTGTTTGAATCATCAACATCTTCTCAAAACCCAAGGAATATACATTATCCAGTGTTTAACTATCTTGCCCAAAGGAGCACCTGGGAAGCGGCAGGATCTGCGTATCCTGTTGACAACTCAAGGAATGAAGCTCAGGAGATGCAACCGGGAGATAATGTTGAATATGTTTCTGAAGGCTTTTCAGTTGAGCTGGAGGGAGTCAATGCACTCATGTTAGTAATGACTCAAGTCCTGACACTTCAGATACTAAGTATGTTCCTTCTGGAAGGCTATTTGTTTCACAAACTGTGTGACGAACGACATGTCATCACGGTTGGACATCAGGCATGTATGATGAGTGTAGTTACTACTAGAAGGAGGCAACTAGTTAGCGATATCAAGTACCGTGTATTGTACTCCAAAGAAATAAGATAGTTAGATAAATAAGGTAGTGTCGTGATTATACCTATATGGTATATGTTGTAATGACTTTGTATTATTATGATATTATGTATAATATGTGAAATGCATATTTGGATTTTCTTTGGATCTTCATTGTGTGACTAGTTCTGTGTGTAAAGTCGAGCTCAGAACACATGTGCATGATGTAATTATGAGTATTCGCTTTATGTTGCAGGACTAGAGGGTCATGGATACAGGTGTAGAGATCGAAATTGAGCAGCAGCGGATGGAACGAGAGGCCAAGGAGAAGGCAGATGAAGATGCAGCAAGTCAGGGAGCATTGCCACCACCACCAATGAGGCCGTTAATGGAGCAGAATTTTATGCAGTGTATGCAAATGATGCAAGAGACCTAGAACAAATTCATGGAGGAGTTGCTAGGATGAGCAAATCAGAGGGCACCTGAAGGTGGAGGAGTGAGTCTATTTGATTTCCAGAATGCAAGGCCGCTACCTTTTGCATCAGCTCCTGAACCAATGGATGTAGAAGATTGGCTAGTAGACACAGAAAGAAAGCTGAAGACTGTAGGTTGCAATGATGAGGGTAAATTGAGGTATGCAACTCATCTTCTGACATGACCTGCATCATCTTGGTGGGAAAATCAGTTGGCCATGCAACAACCAGGAAGGGAGTATACCTGGGTAGAGTTTAAACATAGATTCCGTGAATATTATGTTCCGGAGAGTGTTATGGAATTAAAGCAAAGAGAATTTTAAGATCTGTAGCAGGGATATACTAGTGTTATGAAATATATTCGGGAGTTTAGTCAACTATCTCGTTATGCTGAGGAAGAAGATAACATGGAGGAAAAGAGGAAGAAGCATTTCCTGCGTGGATTAAATCCATTTGTGAGGATGCAGTTGAGGTTGGGTAATAAGCAAACTTATCAGCAGTTGCTAGATGCAGCTATTACCTTCGAAGATGACTACAAGAATGTCCAAGAGGATAGAAGGAAGAGAGCTAAGAATGAAACCAAGAGGATACAAGCAAGCAAGCCCAATCCCAATCTGGAATTCAAACCAAGGAATAAGCCCTATAACAACAACAATTCCAATCGAAGTGCAAATCCAAATGCAAAGAATATTATATGCCACAATTGAAAACTCCTAGGGCATATGAGCAGTGATTGCCCGAAACCAGTAATTGTATGTCACGCTTGTGGTCAGAGAGGTCACATCAAGCCCAATTGTCCAAGCAAACCACAAGGTGTTTGGCCGGCTCGAGATGGAAGGCAAGCCAGTGGAGGAAATGGACAACCCAATAAAGGAGGAAATAATGGCAAGAACAACAATGGCAAGAGGAACAGACCTACCGGGAAATTGAACTGTGCAACCCTCAAGGAGGTGGATAATTCGGAGCATGCAGTGATAGGTACGCTAAATATCCTTACCAATCCCGACAAAGTTCTATTTGATACTGGTTCAACCACTTCATTCATTTCTGAAGAATTCTGTGATAAGTTTGGGATTAGAAGGGCAATGTTACAAAACCCTATGACCGTAGTTATGGCAGGGGGAAATGTGATTGTACGCCACATTAAACAAGATCAGGTTATCTCGATCTGTGGTTGTACATACTTTGCAGACCTTTATGTGATTCCTTTAAAGGGAATTAGTAGTGCTGGGGATGGACTGGATGATGGAGCATGGAGCTCAAATAAATTGTGAGGAGAAAACTGTCTCAATCAAAACTCCAAGTGGAGCAAGGATAGTTTACCAAGCAGATAAGCACAGTCATATCATGGTGGATCTGCAGCTGAACTCAATGAAAGAGGTCAAATTGGAAGATATTCCTATAGTAAATGAATTTCAAGATGTTTTTCCAGCAGAGCTACCAGGAATGCCACCAGACTGGGAGATAGAGTTCACTATTGATCTAATTCCTGGTACAACACCAATATCTCAAGCACCATATAAGATGGGACCAAAAGAATTAAAAGAACTCAAAGAGCAAATTGATGAGTTATCCAAAAAAGGATTTATTCAGGAAAGTGTATCTCCATGGGGAACACCAGTAATCTTTGTGAATAAGAGAGATGGTGGAAGAAGGATGTGTGGAGATTATAGAAATTTGAACAACGTTACTATCAAGAATAAGTATCCTTTACCAAGGATCCAAGATTTGTTTGATCAAGTGAAAGGAGCTAGAGTATTTTCAAAGATTGACTTAAGATCTGGATACCATCAAATAAAAATCAAAACGGAAGATGTTCCAAAGACAGCAGTTGTCTCAAGATATGGACACCATGAGTATCTGGTAGTACCATTTGGTTTGAACAATGCACCTGCAATATTCATGAATTTGATGAACAAAATCTTCATGCCATATTTGATAAGTTCGTCATAGTTTCTATTGATGATATTTTGATATATTCCAAGGATAAGGAAGAGCATGCTGATCATTTGAGAATAGCATTGCAGACACTAAGGGAACATAAACTTTATGCTAAGTTCAGTAAGTGTGAATTTTGGTTAGATGAGGTAGAGTTCCTCGTTCATGTGACCAGTAAAGATGGAATTGCTATAAATCCATCTAAGGTTGAGTCAGTACTAGAGTGGACTGCACCAACCAATGTGAAACAAATTCGAGTTTTCTTAGGAATGGCTGGTTATTACCGGAGGTTCATTGAAGGTTTCTCCAAAATAGCTGGACCAGTGACCAAATTGCTAAGAAAGAATACACCATTCAATTGGGATGAGAAGTGTGAAGCAAGTTTTCAGGAGTTGAAGACCAGGTTAACCACAGCTCCAATTTTAGCAGTTCCAGAAACAGGAAAAGACTTCACAGTGTACTGTGATGCATCTAAAGAAGGTTTGGGTTGTGTGTTAATGCAAGATCAGAAAGTGATTGCTTATGGTTAAAGACAACTGAAACCACATGAAGTCAACTATCCAACTCACGATTTAGAGTTAGTAGCAGTAGTTTTTGCACTAAAAAGATGGAGGCATTTTCTTTATGGAGCCAGATGTGAGTTATACACTGACCATAAAAGTCTCAAATATTTCTTCACTCAAAAGGAATTGAATATGAGACAGAAGCTTTGGTTGGAACTAATCAAAGATTATGATTTAACAATCAACTATACTCCAGGGAAATCAAATGGTATAGCTGATGCTTTAAGCAGAAACAGTGCAAATATTTAGCCTAGCAATCGGGAGCTACCAAAAGAGTTACAAATGGACTTGGAAAGATTAGAGCTTCAATTCATTAGAATAGAGGTTCTTGGAGGATTATCTACTATGCAGGTAGTTGTAGAGCAGGATAGTTATCTTAAGCACGAAATTTTCAGACATCAAGTAGAAGATCCTTTTATTGCTGAGGAAATTTGTAGGATATCTCAAGGGCAAAAATCATTTTTTTGCCTTGGGGATTATGAGTCTTTATGGTTTCAAGACCGTCTTTGTGTTCCAGATGTGACTGAGATTAGAGATGTCATACTCATAGAAGCACATGAAACACCATATTCTATACATCCAGGAAGTACTAAGATGTATATGGATCTGAAAGAACTATTCTGGTGGAATAACATGAAAAGGGACATTGCTAAATATGTATCAGAATGCCATACTTGCCAAAGGCTGAAGGCTGAACATCAAAGTCTAGCAGGACCATTACAACCTTTGGAAATTCCCGAATGGAAGTGGGAAGAAATAGGTATGGACTTCATCACAGGATTGCCCATGACACCGAAAAGGAAGGATATGATATGGGTAATTGTGGAAAAACTCACTAAAAGTGCACATTTAATTCCAGTAAATCAGAAAGATAATGCCGAGAAGTTAGTAGAAGTTTACGTCAAAGAGATAGTAAGTAAGCATGGAGTGCCCAAAAAGATAGTAACTGATAGGGGATCAGTGTTTACTTCAGCATTTTGAAAGCAATTGCATGAAGCACTTGGTTCCAAGTTAGATTTCAGCACAGTATATCATCCTAAGACAGGAGGTCAAACTAAAAGAACAAATCAAATACTAGAAGACATGTTAAGAGCTTGTGCATTAGATTTCGGAGGTACATGGGAAGATCATCTACCATTGGCAGAATTTTCTTATAATAATAGCTATCAGAGTAGTCTGAAGGCAGCTCCATATCAGGTTTTGTATGGAAGGAAGTGTATATCACCAATATGTTGGTATGAGTCTGGAAGTAGCAAGGAGTTTGCACCATACTATATCAAGGAAAGACAAGATATCATTGATAAGATCAGGGATAGATTGAAAATAGCCTAGAGTAGGCAGAAAAGTTATGCTGATCAAAGTCGAAGATCATGGCATCCAGAAGTGGGAGACATGGTATATTTTAAAGTAAGTCAAATGAAAGGGGTGAAAAGGTTCGGAGTTAAAGGAAAACTGAGTCCAAGATGTATTGGACCATTCAAGATATTGAGTCAGAACAGAACTATAGCTTATGCTTTAGAGTTACCGTCAAGATTAGCTCAACTGCATAATGTTTTCCATGTGTCACAACTTCGTAAATGATTAAAAGTTCCGGATGATGCAATCACACATCAGGAGATAGAACTACAAGTAGACTTGACCTATGTTGAAAAGCCCTGTAAAATTTTGGAAGAAAACTAGAAAAGGTTGAGGAATAGAGCAATCAAGTACTGCAAAGTACAGTGGGAACATCACCCTGAAAGGGAAGCTACTTGGGAGAAAGAAGAGGATTTAAGAAAAGCCTATCCAGAACTATTCAGGTACACCTCAACAAACTTCGGGACGAAGTTTAATTTAAGGGGGGAAGTCCGTAACATCCCAGCATTTAGTAACTAACGAAGGGTAGATTTAGGAATTTAAGATGTTGCATGCATTCATCTGTGAAAATGTGGGTAAATGTTTCGCCAAATAAAAACCTAAAGTGATCAAGGTTTCTTTCATACTTTGAGATTAGGTATAGTCTTGAAGGATGACTTTTATAGACTTTGATATGATCTTTGTGGACTTATGTGTTTTGGGAAATGAAATTTGAATTTAAAACTTGAGTGTTTAAATTATAATTCAAAAGAATTTTGAATAATTTTTGAGTATTTGATTTAATTAAGAGTTAACCAATAATAACTCAAACTTAATATAAAGAGAGCAATAAAGAATATGAATCTTCATTTCATAATTTTATTCAATAAATAAGTTACAAAAATGTAACTTATGAAAATCATCAACAATCTTTACAATAGCAAATAAATAAAAAATAATATTTCTTTATTGATAATAGTACAATCTTTATTACAAAAGAATAAAAATAGAGAGTACAAAAGAATAAATTAAAGATTACAATTGAATATGATAGTTATTACAAGAGACTAATCTATAAAGAAAAATAAAAAACCTAAACTAAAGTCTTGATCTTCAAATCTTGTTCCTGCAAAATAAAAATAAACTTAAAAGAAAAAGAAGGTTAGGATTAGAATTATTTTTACCCTCAGAACTTGACAGTGAAGTGCACTGTTCACTTTTTCATCATTGAGTATATAAGGGGCAAGTTTCACCAATATGAAAGAATGTATCTTTCATAATTTTAAGCCATAAGTGAAATAACAGCAAGGAGGGGCAAGTTTCACCAGCCAAGTAGAAGTAACCAGATGAAAGTAACTTTCAAAATTTAGAACATATGCACAACTGAGTAGCAGGCACACAAGCAGCACACACACCAAACTGCATGGTGTGTGCTGTCAACACCATAGCAGCAGCACAACCAAACAAAACCATCAACACAGCCATGGGAAACCAATCCCCACACCATTCCATTGCTTTTACACACCAAGCACAGCAGCCAGCAGCTAAACCAAGCCAAAGCCAAGCTAGATCACACCAACCAAAGCCCAGGATCACATCACCAAGATGGTGCCATAAGGAGGGGGTAGATCAGGTGGATAGCAAGACCAAGATCAAGCCATCAGGATCAGGAGATGATGGGCTAGATCAAGGACAAACCAGGAACTAGAAATACCAGGGGAGCACCAGATCAAGCTACCACAAGATTAACCACTACCAACCACAACATCAAGTGAACATGGTGAGTAAATAGACCCATCACATGATCTATCTGTCTAAGATTAGACAAGCATACATGATCTGTCTCTTATTCAAACTCTCAGAAAGCACCCAAGTGGGGTGAATCCATCACTGAGGTTTTAAACTCTAAAAGAAAACAGAAAAGTATAAGGATCCAACTAAATCTCAGAATAACATCATTGATCTAGTTATCAAGCTATATTTCAATTCAAGAATGAACATAGCTAAGATTTAAACTTCTAGGCACATCTCTAAGACAAGAGTAGCACCTTAGAATTTAATCTTATGGATCTATATAAGTTATCAAGCTTACAAGCATTTTCCCCAACTTTGATTCAAGCAATAGTAGCTGGTATCACTACCAGAACCAATCCATGTGAATCAACAAGATAGAGGTCTAAATCCCTAAACCTCAGACTAACATCATTGGTTCTAGGGATACAAGGAAAGAGGATTTCACTTATCTATCATGCCAAGACAAATCTTAAGCTTGAATAAAACCACACCAAGTAAAATAATCTAGTCTTGTGTGCCATACTAGGATGGTGTCACAAGAACAGTTCTAAACTAAGCAGGTTAAGCATCCAATCTTCACAGATACAATCAACCAAATATAAATCATTTTCCTGTTCTTAAATACAGGAATCATAAACAAGATATTCATATATATATGTCTTCACTGTAAGAGACCATTTTGATCTCAATTTGTACATGAATTCTCAAGCCAACAGTGCTAAGACAGTGAATTCATCACACCATACTCAGTGTCATTAACCAAGTAATGACAGTGGTAAGTTATCAAAACCACTAGCTTTACTATCAGGGGGATAACCCTCGGTAGGGTCACGAGAAGTGAAACATAGTGCAGCTTGGTTAGCTCCGAGTGAAGAAAAAACCAGGTCGAGTAAGAACGGCTGGGTAAGATAAGCATGAGCGGCCGACATGTAAACTATGTCAGCCCGCATAAGACAAAATGGTAATTCTTGCAGGAATCGACGAGCCGAGTCTAACGAGGAAGGGCTGAGTCAAGTAGGACGCGTGGCACCTTTCCAAGTAAGGTTCAGGAGGGACCATGGTAAAGCACGGTCAAAATAGAAGGGCGACGCCGGGTGACACAAAAGGTGCCGGGTGACGCCCAAAGCATACGCTGACGTACAAAGTTACAGCGTGACGCCAAAAGCAACAGGAAGCAGCGTACCAGAAGACCATTAGCTGTTAAGCTTTATGGACTAGGCCATTGGGCTTAGGGCAAGCCCATGACCCGACCCACATTGTAGGGAAACAGTAAACCCTAGAACCCCAAGGGGTATAAGCTAGCTAGCACTGCCTATATAAGGAAGGGCATAACTATAGTAGAAGGAGGTTGGACCAAGTAGGGAACTAGTGCACTGAACCCTAGTTCATACAACTCAAGGAGCACTTGTAATCTTGGGAGATCAATCAAAACACTAGGTCTGGAGAGTTCTTCTTGTTCTTCGTGCATGGCTCGACCGTGCACTCCCTCCCCGGTGACCACAAGCACCCATTCGGCCCCCAACTTAAGCCTATCCATGGCATCTGCCGTGCCACCACCACGACAGTTGGCGCCCACCATGGGGCAGAAGCAGGTGCTTGATGGAGTCTTCATCCGGACAGGCAACATCATCGTCAAGACCGACGAGCACGTCTACTCCGGGCTCATCTAGAGGTTTGGAGCGCTCAACTTCGTCAGTGACAACGCAGGCTGCTTCGGGACCAAGCCATTCCCTAGGGGCGGTCGCTTCATCAAGTTCGGAGAGCACCAGGACTACATCGCGGTGCGCGTGGAACGCGCATATCCCGAGCGCGTCGTCCTGGCGCCGGATCCGCCACCGATTCCTGTCGCTGGGAAGCTTCACCAACTCGTCTCCATGGAGGTAATGATGACAACGCCAAACCCCGCAGCTCCGCCAATAGTTCCAGTAGTGAATGAGAATGTTGAGGTAGGAAATCATGAGGAAACTCCAAGGGCTGCAAGCACAGCAAAGGCACCACTGGAAAAACCAGAAAATATAGCTAGGAGTAAAAGGGCTAAGGAGCTGCAGGAAGCGATAGATAAGTTGGCAGAGCCAGTGGCACAGGCAACTTACCCGGCACGTGTGCAAGACGAGTTGGAGGAAGCCAGGATAAATTTTTTGGAGAAAGCAAAGGAATTAGCATAGTTACAACAGGATGGGGATATCACAATCCGAGAGCTTAACTCGGCAAATCGATTCAAGGGCGCGAAGACCCGGCTTGATGCTACGAGATTGAGAGGAAGGAACCTCAACGAGGAGCTGGCAAATGCAACGTCAAAAATAACGCCAGAGAACAGCAACGAAACAGCCATGCGGCCAACATATAACACAGTAGTAGCTAATCTACGAGTGGCAGAAGCAACAATGGCAGAGTTACCCCATTTGGAGGGAGAAGCAAAGAAAAGGCAACAAGAACGAGTCAATGAACTAGTAAGAGCAGCTAGCATGCTGAATGAAGCGTATTACAGAGCAAATCCGGTTATAGCCGGAAGGTCACAGCTGGTTCACGCGGCGACTCCTGTTCCGGCGAGATCGGCTGGGCAAACGGCATCCTCACCCGAAGCGGCACCTAGGCCGAGAAAAGAAAAGAGTGTGGATTCTGGAAGAAACAAGCAGATGGTCGCCTATGATCCTGCAATGGTTCAAGGAAACCCGGCATATGCGCAGGGGGCGAGAAGGAATAATGCCCAAGGAAATGAAAACCAGGAGAATGCAGGCCGAGAAAGGCAAGAAGGGCAAAGGAATGACAACGGAGGGCAAAATTTTGTGCCTCAAGCTAGGCGCGGAACTCACTCGGCAGGAGGAGGAAATCCAGTGCCGAATAACGCACCAGCTTAACCTGAAAGTAGACAGCAAAGCGCGGGAAAGGCAGCTCAACAGCCTGCTGACCTGAACGCAAATAAGTATAATGATGGTTACTCGGCTATGGTGAATGACGGATATGAACTGCCGGATCACGCATATCAAACAATGGGAGCAAGACTCGGAGGCAGGAACCTTCAGCCGGATGATGCAAGGCTGAAGCTTGACCGAATAAAAATGGCAGAGATAATCAAATCGCAAGGTCCACAGGGTCCACCATGCTTTGGCCCCAGGATCATGAAGGAGCCACCGGTGCCAAATTTCTAGCTGGCCAGAGGGACAAAAACATATGATGGAAATTTGAGATGGGCAGTACATTATGTACCGCAGATGCTGGAAGGACCAGCTCGGGTATGGTTGAATAATTTTCCACCCGGAAGCATTAACAGCTGGATCGATTTTCACGACGCTTTTGTGAGAAATTTCACGAGCACTTGCAAGAGGTCGAATCACCCACATCAACTGGCGATGTGCAAGCAAAAACCGAATGGGACGGACAGGGAGTTCCTCACAAGGTGGTGTACAATGTGCAACTCTTGTGAAGGGGTCATCGAGTCACAAGCAATCACTTGGTTTGCACAAGGATGCAGCCATGGAAGTGTGCTATGGCAAAGGTTATAGAGAGATATGCCGGCAAGTCTGCCAGAAACGATAAGAATCGCTGATTCGTATGCGTTAGGAGATCTGACTCAGCCGCTGCTTATGTCGGCAGACGGGATGACTGAAACTTAGATCTATGACGCTGCTGGGTCGCAAAGGCGCCAGGAATGATCCGAATACAGAAGCAAGAGAAGAGACGAAAGACAAGATTATAGATATGGTTCGACTCAGGTCGCGGCCGTGAGTCAGGATCATCCAGATGCTGGAAGTAGTCAGCGTCAAAGGACAAGTGGACAACAACAATGGGTGCCAAAGAATGACGACAAAAGGCCATACGATCAGAGGAAGCAATATCAGGACCGACAAAAATATACCTATGAGATGATGCTGGACCAGCCGTGTAAGTTTCACACGCCTAGTCCGAGTAAACCGGCCAATCACACAACAAGGCAATGCACTTGGTTTTAGAAAGGAGATAAAGTGGATTCGCCAAATAAGCAGATTCCACCACCTCCCCCTCCACCACTTACATGAGGAAATGCTCAGACAGTGGGAGCAGATAATAGATACGAAAACAGACAACCGAGGTATCAGAATCAAGAAAGAAGAGAAACTGTGCACTAGGTGCACAATCCAAGAGGTGACGATGCTCATGTAGGTCACGGAACTAGAAATGAGTACAGAGAACATCACAAGAGCTATGTTGTCTTTGTCACAGAGCCAAATGACAAAAAGAGCCAGCAGCGACGAATGATGGAGGTGAATGCCACGATGCCGGCAATCCCCAAGTACATGCATTGGTCTGAGCAAGAAATAACTTGGAGTATAAAAGATCACCCCAAGATCATGCCAACCCCAGGAGGATATGCTCTAGTTTTGGATCCAACGTTCATGGGCCCAGATATCAATGTCAAGTTTTCAAAAGTGCTGATTGATGATGGCAGTAGCATCAACATCATGTACAAGGATACAATGCTCAAATTAGGCATTACCATGAACATGTTGGAGCCGACTAAGACCACTTTCCATGGTATTGTGCCGGGATTGTCCTGTGAGCCAATTGGCAAGATCTGGGTCGACGTCTTATTCGGCAACAGAGAGAACTGTCGCACTGAGGCCATAGATTTTGAGGTAGTGGATTTGGTCAACTCATATCACGCCTTACTCGGCAGGCCGGCTATGGCAAGATTCATGGCTACTACCCACATTGCTTACTTAAAGATGAAGCTAATAGGCCCATGTGAGGTGATTACAGTTGAAGGGGATTACAAAAGATCCATTGCTTGTGCCTCAGCCGGATCTTCACTGGCCGAGTCACTCGTCATAGCACAAGAAAAGAATCAAATGTTGGAAGTGGCAGCATTGGCCAAAGCAGCGCAAATGTCCATGCCGGCACTCGCCAACCCGCATGGCAATGTGTCATTTCAAGCTACCAAAGAAACCAAGAAGGTACAGGTGGATTAGACTTTCCCAGAGCGCACAGTTACTATTGGGGCTGGCCTCACCGACAAATAGGAAAGCGAGCTCACCAGCTTCCTCCGTGAGAATCGGGATATCTTTGCATGGTCCACTCAAGATCTACAAGGAGTTCCGAGGGAGCTGGCTGAGCACTCTCTTCATGTAAGACCAGATGCCAAGCCGGTGAAGCAACCCCTCCGCTGCTTCGTCGAAGATAGGAGGAAAGTAATAGATGCCGAGATTGCCAGACTTTTAGCTGCTGGATTCATCATGGAAGTACCGCACCCGGATTGGTTATCAAATCCAGTCTTGGTCGAGAATAAGAAAGATGACCCGAACGTGTCAGTGGTATGGCGCATGTGTATTGATTACACGAACCTCAATAAGGCATGTCCAAAAGATCCATTTCCCCTGCCACGGATCGACCAAGTCATAGATTCTACTGTTGGGTGTGAGTTGTTGTCGTTTGTGGATGCGTATTCAGGATTCCATCACATACCACTGAATCCAGATGATCAAATAAAGACGGCTTTTATCACCCCGTACAGGGATTATTGCTATCGCACCATGCCGTTTGGGTTGAGAAATGTAGGTGCAACATATCAAAGATGCATGCAAAAATGCTTGCAAGATCAATTGGACAAAAACATTCAAGTATACGTCGATGACATGGTAATAAAAACCAAACAAAATCATACTCTAATTGAGGACTTGCGTCAAACATTCCCAAACTTAAAAAGATTCCGGATGAAGCTTAACCCGGAAAAATGCACATTTGGTGTCCCGACTGGCAAGTTACTCGGATTCCTTGTATCCAGCCGAGGAATTGAGGCTAACCCAACAAAAAATAGGGCCATTGAAAGAATGGGATTATCAAAAACCCTCAACGATGTCCAGAAGTTTACTGGATGCCTGGACTCGTTGAGCAGGTTTGTTAGTCGGCTAGGGGAAAAAGCCCTAACATTATATCAACTGATGAAGAAATCAGATAAATTCACGTGGACACAGCAAGCTGATAGCGCTTTCCATGAATTAAATAAAATGTTGGCAACAGCACCAATATTAGCATCACCACTATACAAAGAGCCAATGTTTCTCTATGTCGCCACAACCAACAGAGTTGTAAGTGCGGTAATAGCGGTTGAACGTGAAGAAGGGGGCAAATCAGTCCAAATACCAGTTTATTACTTGAGCGAAGTGCTCTCTGTCTCAAAACAAAATTACCCGCATTATCAGAAGATGACATATGGGGTATATATGGCAGCAAAGAAGCTGAAATATTATTTTCAAGAACACCCAATCCGGGTAATATGCGAGGCCCCTATCTCGGATATATTGGGATGCAAAGATGCCAACGGACGAGTCGCAAAATGGGCCATATAACTGGCACCATATACTCCACAATATGATAGAAGAGATGCAATAAAGTCTCAGGCTGTTGCAGATTTCTTTGTAGACTGGATGGAAATGCAGTACGAATCACCACTGCCAGATCCAAACTACTGGAAAATGCATTTTTACGGGTCCAAGACAAAAATGGGTCTGGGCGCTGGGATAGTGCTCACATCTCCAAAGAGGGATCAACTGAGGTACGTGTTACAGATTCAATTTGCTGCTTCCAACAACGTTGCCGAGTATGAAGCACTTGTCCATGGCATCAAAGTATTCATGGAAATTGGTATCAAAAGGATCATGTGTTTTGGCGATTCGGATTTGGTGATTCATCAAGTGTCAGGACATTGGGATGCGCTGGACGCAAACATGGCATTATATTGTTTCCATGTGCAACAAATTTCGGGATACTTTGACAAATGCGAATTCCATCATTTCCTAGAGTAGAAAATGAGGCAGCAGATGTACTATCCAAATTAGGTCATCTCGGCAAGAAATACCACCAGGGGTAGCGTTGGAGCACCTCAGGAAACCATCGATCAAGCCGTCACCAGAGTCCGACTCAATCAGAGTCACCCCAGCGAGTCAGGAGTCAGATGTGGTACCAATGGATATCGACTCAGGGGTAGCTTCGAATCACTCGGGGACTGATCCGCTCAATTCAGGGGCTGCCGAATCACACTCGGGGGCTCCTCAGTTCATGTCAGCAGAACATATGTTGGTGGAGCCAATGGACATTGATGCTGAAGCAGACCCGGAACCACTGATACCAGCATGGGCACAGCCAATATTCGACTACTTAAGAGATGGGACCTTGCCGAGTGATGAAACGTTGGCAAGGCAAACAGTACGAAGGGCAAAAGCGTACACCATAATCAATAGGGAATTATACAAGCGAAGTGTGACGAGCGTGCTGCAGTGCTGTATCAGTCCAGAGAAAGGCCAAGCGATCTTATTGGATATTCATCAAGGAGAACGTGGGCACCATGCATCATCAAGAGCGTTGGTGGCCAAGGCATTCTGACATGGATTCTATTGGCCAAGCGCATTGGCACAAGCGCAAGAGTTAGTTGGAAGATCCAGTGGTTGTCAACACTATGCATCCAAGTCACATTTACCAGCGTCTGAATTAAAGACTATAACAATCACTTGGCCTGTTGTAGTGTGGTTCCTAGATATGGTAGGACCATTCAAACCAGCAAGGGGAGGCATGACTCATATTTTGGTCATGATTGATAAGTTCACCAAGTGGATAGAAGTGAAACCAATCAAAAAGTTCGACGGTAAAATAGCTGTCACATTCTTAAGGGATATAATCCTCAGATATGGTTACCCACATAGTGTAATCACTGATAATGGCAGGAACTTTGTCGAAGGAGCTTTTGATCGTTTCTGTGGGAAACACCAAATAAGACTCGATGTAGCATCAGTCGCCCATCCAGAATCAAATGGACAAGTTGAACGGGCTAACGGCTTAGTTCTGTCAGGGATAAAACCCCACTTAATGGAACCACTCCAGAGGTCACCTGGTTGTTGGATAGAGGAACTAACCTTAGTGCTATGGAGCCTAAGAACAACTCCGAATCGATCAACGGGTTATACGCCATTTTTCCTCGTATATGGGGCAGAAGCAGTTTTGCCTGCCGACATAGAATATGACTCCCCAAGAATAAGTCAATACTCGGAAGCCGAGGTAAAAGAGGCTCGAGAAGATGGAGTAGACTTACTCGAAGAAGCAAGGGAATTGGCATTATCCAGATCTGCTATATATCAACAGAATCTCCAACGCTACCATAGCCAGAAAGTGCAACCTCGTGTTTTTCGAGAAGGGGATATGGTGCTAAGGCTGGTGCAGCACACAGCCGGAATGCATAAATTATCACCCCCATGGGAAGGACCATTCATTGTAAGGAAAACATTGCACAATGATTCCTATTATCTCATAGACGCTTGTGAAGCGCAAAAGAACAAGGCGGACAGGTCAAGAGATGAGACCAAAAGGCCATGGAATGTGGCGCTGCTTAGTCCCTTCTATACTTAGGAGAAGCAATGCATGTATCACTCGAACTCTCATATGTCGGACGTGTGTGCCGGCTATGTGCTGATAATAAAATGGTATGATTCGAAAAACTGACTCGGGGACTACCCTTAAGTTTTCCCTCTCAATTATTTTATGTTGGCTGGCGTGACACCCGAAATTTATGTTAGCTGGCGTGACTATGCTGTTGTCCGAAAACACGGCTTCATGGCAAGCAAGAGAAAAGGATGTATGACGGGTAAACACAAAGGAGAAACGCGAGCCGGCTTTAGATTTTTGCCTAACTCTCTGCAGATCACATTATACTACGTGTCGAGTATTCTTGGCCAAGTGATCCAAGTTTCATACCCACTAACTATATCCTTAGTACTTTGAGACTCTAATGTCGAACACCGAAAAAGGTAGACATGGGCCAAAGTCAAGGAAAGGTGACACAGCAAAATGAAGCTCGAGGACTTGCCCTTGAATTATTCACACTTAGAACATAAAGCAAATATATAAAGCCTATCAAAAGGTGCATAATCAAACTTAAAGTGCAATGTGTGTTACATCTGTACCCGGCATACTGGGATCTAATAAAAGTCCGAGTATGTGTTAGCCTAAGAAGCAGAAGGACTCGGAGGAGCAATCTCGGAGCCAGGAGCATTGCTTGGAGCATAGTCCGAGTAAGGGGCATCTATGGCCGGGTCATCCGGACCATCTGACTCAGTTGCTTTGCTGTCGCCACCCTCTTCATCAGCAACTTCGACGAGCGGGTCTCCAAGGTCGAGGAAGCTAGGCCCGTCGCACCAAGCATGCACCATGGTATATTCAATCATGGCGTAAGCTCGCTCCTGGCGTTTCTTGATCAGCTCCGGATCATTCAGCCATTTTCCATCCCCCTTATGCGAGCAAGAACATCAAGGTTGATGTCCTCGTACCATGAAAGCATGAAGGATAAAGCCTTGTCCGCTGCAGCTCGGCCGGTCGACTCACGCCATTGATCCAACCGGTCTTCAGTAAGGAGCAATCTCTCAGCAAGTGGCTCGATGAGTTCAGGTGGGTCTTCATCCGGCCAGAGAATGTGTAAAACATGGATAGACGACTTGAGCAAGTCCACAGCGCAAGACTTTAGGGCCCTGACCCGTTCGGACACCTCTTCGAGAAGCTCCTCCATGGACACCTCGCCGTCGGCAGGAGCACCAGCTTCGGCCCTCACTTTCTTCATGGCTCGGATGGCAAACATATTGGCCTCAGGAAAATTCTCTGCAAGCAAAAAGAGAAAGTTAGCAAAATAACAAAAGTAGATGGAAGAAGTCCAGAGTGACCTATACAGTGTAAAAAGAGTAAGAACTCACTACGAGAAAGAAGTTGATGGCGGCGAGTTTGCTATGCCAAGTTTTGGCCTTGGCTTGGAGGGCGTCAAAGTTCAGATTTGCCGACTCGACCGATGACTCGGCCTCGTCGAGCAGCCTCTTGGTTTTCTCGGCACTGGCGGCCTGCTGCTCATTCTTCTCAGCAAGATCCTCCTTCAACCCTTTCACCACGGCCAAGTGCTTCTGCTCCGACTGGGCCATCAGCTTCTTCAGCCGAGTCACCTAATCTCGCTCCTTCTAGAGCTCGGTTTGGTGCTTCTCTGCTTATTCGGAACAAATTACTTGTCAGCACCAACAGAAACCTTCAGCTATCGAATTGGTGAGGGAAAAAACTTACTCTCGGCCTCGCTGATCTGCGAGTGAACAGCATCGATGGTGGACTGAGCAGAGGCTGTGAAAGAAGAGCAAGAAAAATTGAGAAAATGAACCAAAGAAAATTACACCGAATAGAGAAAGGACGACAAAGGTTGTTACCTTGGCCTTGGGTATCAGTCTGGAGGGCTTGGTGCACCTTGGTGTGCTCGTTATGCGTGAGCTGAACAAAGAAGACAGACAGTAAGGAAGGGTCAAGTCAAGCAGCCTGCCGAATAAAAAAGCTTAAGAGCTTACAGCCGAGTAAGTTCCTTTCTCAACAGTAACCTCGAGGACTAGGGATCGAAGATCTAACATGCAAGCTTGGGGTGAAGGATTTAAAGACTAAAGTGATTATTGAGCGCTTACGGCCGAGTAATTTCCTTACTCGGTCGTAGCCTCGGGGACTAGGTGATATGTATAAAGGAAATACTCAACAATACAAAAGAGTAAGAAGTTACTTTACCTCGTTCACTTCATCGGCGCGAGCCATTAGAGTAATGGCCTGCTGGGTCATGTCAGAAACGGCCTTAGGGCCCAGCTTCAGCTTCTTGCTGGCACGGTTGCTAACCTCCTGCTCTCCAGCTACATTCCATGCCACAACATAAGGTTCAGCCGAACCAAGGCTTTTCCCACTGAGCGTCCGAGTGAGAACTTGACCCGTTTTCAGGGTGGTTCCCACATTGGCACGGGTCGCAGCAGCGGAAGTATGGAGGGTAACAGCCTTAGAGCCATCACCTGACCCGACAACCGCGGATTTTCCCCCCTTACCCGTTGAAGCGACCATTGTCGCCAACATCGGAGGCCGGATCTGGGGAGCAGAACCCAAAGCGCAGACCAGCGTTGTCTGCTTGGAGGAGGTGGATTTGTCGGGTAAAGGCCGAGCAGAGCTAGAAGCCTTGGGCTGGGTCTAGCCCTTTGACAGAATTGGAGAGCGAGTAGGGGGATTTGGAGAAGAAAGTGGAGCCGGCTGACTGGGCTCAGTAGTTTTGCTAGCTCCAAGATCAGGAAGTTGTTCAGTCACACCAGTCTGAGGGCCGATGCCAAAGGAACTAGTGGCAAAAGGTTTCTCGGGGCCAGAATCACTGGCACCAAGATCAAAAAATTGTTCCTGGCAAGCGCCGGGGGCGCCAGCCGATTGACCCACCGGGTCTGACTGACACTGAGAGGCGTGAGCCTCAACAGTGGGAGCCTCGACTCGAACGGGACTCGGCGCCGCCGAGTCAGCTGGAGGAGGCACATGCCTTATCGGCGAGGCAATGCTAGAAGTAGCCAGGTTCGCCGACAAAGGTGCGGCACTGAAAATAACGAGACATGTATAAGAGAACATCAAAAAAAAGGGGAGCGAAGAAAGCAGAGTATGAATACTTACCCGGTGACGACCGGGTCACAGGTGACTCGGCGTGTGATCCGGCGCTCCGCGGCTTGGCGGGTCTCAGCCAGAGTGGCAGCAGCAGAGGCAGCAGGAGCTGTCGGAGTGGGCTTGCTCTTCTTGGCTGGCTGAGTGCTGGAGGAGGCTCCGCGTCGCTTCGGCTTGGCGATGGGGATCTTTCCGGCTCCGTCCACGGCGAGAGGAGGAGTGTCATGTACCTGGCCAGCTGCATAAGTAAATAACGGGCTTACTCGGATAAGTTGGGAGGCTCAGGTCACAAGGCATATACCTCCAAAATCGTACAATCATCATCCTCGTCATCGTCAGACCAATCTTGTAAGGGATTGCGAGATCGACTCTTACCCGAAGCTGAAGCAGCCACAGCGTGCGGGATGGGCATGAAGCGCTCCAGGTCATACTCGACTTTATCCAAGTCGGAGCGATCCCCGTTATAACCAGGGGGAGGGACAGTACTGTCATCCACCTGGTGAAGGAGATTCTGCGAAAGACAAACATAATGAGTAACCAAACATAATGAGTAACCAAAAAAAACTAAACTGAAAGTGGCAAAAGAGCTAAAGCCTACTCGGCAAGGAAAACGACTCGGAAAACTTACCCAGGGGACAGGCCTGACCCGGCTAAATGGAGGGCAAGTCCAAGCCCAATCATCCGCCAAGTTCAATTTAAAGATTGAGCTTACTCGGTGGGAAATGGAGTCATGGGTGAGCTCCTTAGTGGAGTGCTGAGTGGGATCATGGGAGCCACTCATGAAGCACATCTTGTGGCTCCTCGCTTGGATGGGGCTTACCCGGCGTGAGACGAAGGCGCACATGAGGTCAGTGTCGGCAAGATGAAAGTTTTCATCCGGCGACAGCAACCTTTCCAGGATCGCATTAGCCTCGTTTACTGTAGCGTCTTGGTCACGCGGGTCAAGCTGCCAGAGCTTCTTGTTGGGGACCTCATCCGAGAAAGGGGGAGCCGAATGTTATCGGTGGACCCGCTGTTTTTGACATAGAAAAAGGTTCTATGCCACTTATTGCAGGAATCAAGCCCAGCAACCCGAGGAAAGATGGAGTCTCTCCTGGGCGTGATGCTAGCAGCACTGCACCGAGTTGGCTTTTTCTCGGCACGAGGAGTACCAGGCTGGGGAACAACCTGAACCCTAAATCTAAAATATTTGGCCCACAGAAGAACTGTAGGCCAAATTCCGAGGTAAGCCTCGCAAGCAGAGATAAAACAGGAAAGAGAGCCAATCGCATTGGCTGGAAGATGATGGGTTTGCAAATGGAAGGTGGAGAGAAACGAGGAGAAGAAAGTGCTTACTGGAAGAGCGAAACTGCGCTCAAAGTGAGAAAGGAAAACCACCCGCTCGTTAGCTTCGAGTTTGGGAGAAATCTAACCGGTGGGGAGACGGCAATCCACTTGCAGCGGGATGCGCCTCGTGGAGCGGAGCCACTCTACCTCCTCGGTGGAGACCTCCGAGCCTTCCCAGCCGCCGCGCTCACCGGCGGGAATCTCCTGCTCCTCAGCACCATCAGTGCCGTCGGGAGTGTCCATGAGTTCCGCAGATTCAATCTCCTCCGCAGTTGGAAGAGGTTTGGAACAGCGCGGACCCGTGGTGGAATAGAAAAAAAAGAGGGGCGATTGCGAGACAAGAACAGGAGGAAGAAGAAACCGCAAAAGGGGCAATTCGATTTTGTAGGCGCAAGGAAGAAGAGAAGGCAAGGGAAAACTGAACGGCCGTGGGGGAAGTGGAAACCCCCAACTCCTACTTAAGGACAATAAAAACCCTGGTAGTGGGATCCATCTGTGCCGTGCGACCAGCGTGTGGCCGTGTACCAGGACGGGTAGGCCAATCAGCAAGCGCCACGTAGCCAGAGATACACGAAAAATCCCGTGCCACGTTATGGAAGGAAGGACAAGAGGCGCAGGCCGATGGGACTGCCACAGTGACGGGGAATAACTGCGCGGCCGTCACTGTGCCGCCAGAGCTTGGAACAAAAATTGAGGCAAGTAATCATGATTACCAGCTGTCAGTGACTGAAGCGCACTGAAAATGACTCGGAATTGGCCAAAGTGACTCGGCTCGAGGAAAAAATGAGGCAATAAGTCAAAGAGTCGATCCGGAAACTGTCAGACAAACCCGGCAAGGTGCAAAATTGCGGCAGATAGAGACAAAAACTAAGTTCCAATCACACAAAAGGAACCTGGAGACGCCTAACAACTTGAACTACTAGACCTCACCAGCTTCGGGGACTAATGTCGGGGGGATAACCCCCGGTAGGGTCACGAGAGGTGAAACATAGCGCAGCTTGGTTAGCTCCGAGTGAAGAAAAAACCAGGCCGGGTAAGAACGGCCGGGTAAGATAAGCATGAGCAGCCGACATCTAAACTATGTCGGCCCGCATAAGACAAAATGGTAATTCTTGCAGGAACCGACGAGCCGAGTCTAACGAGGAAGGGCCGAGTCAAGTAGGACGTGTGGCACCTTTCTGAGTAAGGTTCAGGAGGGACCATGGTAAAGCACGGTCAAAACAGAAGGGCGACGCCGAGTGACACAAGGAGCCGGGTGATGCCCAAAGCATACGCTGACGTACAAAGTTACAGCGTGACGCCAAAAGCAACAAGAAGCAGCGTACCAGAAGACCATTAGCTGTCAAGCTTGATGGACTGGGCCATTGGGCTTAGGGCAAGCCCATGACCCGGCCCACATTGTAGGGACCAAGATCCAAACAGTAAACCCTAGAACCCCAAGGGGTATACGTTAGCTAGCACTGCCTATATAAGGAAGGGCATAGCTGTAGTAGAAGGAGGTTGGACCAAGTAGGGAACTAGTGCACTGGACCCTAGTTCATACAGCTCAAGGAGCACTTGTAATCTTGGGAGATCAATCAAAACACTAGGTCTGGAGAGTTCTTCTTGTTCTTCGTGCATGGATCGACCGTGCACTACCTCCCCGGTGACCACAAGCACCCATTCGGCCCCCAACTTAAGCCTACCCATGGCATCTGTCGTGCCACCACCACGACATTTACCAAGTATTGTTTTCACAGCAACTGTCTCATCTGAATCATATGAAATTTAACCATGGAATCATCAGCAGTAAGCCATAGCTAGTCACCACTTAAAAGGTTCAGGGATCATTAACCCATGATCCAATTCATCTATTAGTTAATCAACCGCATGGGTATGAACCCTAAGCAGAACCAAGAACCCTAATCAGGACCAGACAATCACCAGGAATGTCACTACCAACATCTAGCATAGTATTAACTAGCACAGAGATCATGAGGGGAGAGTAAAAAACTTACAATAGGTCCTCGCTGCAGACTAGAAGAGGAAGTAGAGATGGCCGATGACCATGGCGGCACGGGGAGAACCCCCAGGGGGCACTACAACCCACACATCGCCACAGCGGCGACCTTAGCAACACCTGGAGGAAAGGAACATGACCACGACGCATGATAGCAGCGGCGGCGTCAGGATCAACGCCAACCCCAAACCCTAGGGTTTGGGACGGCATCGATCTGGCCACAGGAGAGCTCCAAGTCCAAATCCAATTGGATAGAAGGGTAGAGCGGGGCTGACGACCTCATCCTGCACCATGGCGGCGGCCAGGGCGATACACGACGGCGGGAATCGCCGGCGGCGACACCACTGACCACCGGGTCGGGAAAGGAGAAGGAGAGGGGTGAGCTCGAGTGAGAGACAGGGAGTGATGGGCTAGGTTGGGCCAGGAACCCTTCAGGGTGGTTATTTTCACTTTGACTAATGGGCCACAAGGGCCCAATAAGAATAAGCCAGCCCAAATCATTTAGAGCCTATTTAAATAATTGGAAAAAGACCAAAATGCCCTTGAACTTAAATAAATTTTAGAAAATAAAATAAAAGTCCAAAAAATATAAATAAAATATTTTTGGATTTACAATAATCTAAACTATAAAAATAAATTAAGAAATAAATTTTAAACACATAAATTTTATTAAATTTTTTGTAATTTAAATATTCCTTATGGAATTTTACAAAATTATTGAAAGATGATAAAAATAAATAAAAATCACTTTCATTATATATTAATATTTTAGTATTTTATAAAAATACTAAACAAATATTTAATATTTTTTTTGATATTTAAGTGATAATTCTTAAAGGAATTATTAAATCAATAAAATTTAAATAGAAGGGAAATAAAATAAAAGAATACAATATTCTATTACAAAAATTAGAAATTAATATTTATAAATCCTTTATTATTAAAAAGATTTTTTATAATAATGGGGAGAATGCATATCAAGTTAAATGATTCATTACATTACTTTGCATAATCATTTTGCTTCTTTAAATATTGTCCTTACCGGGGAATAATGATGTTTTTCTAGACATAGAAGCTCAAGGTCAAGTGCAAACATCAGATTTCACTACCTGGCAATCACAAGGCAAGTTCATCACTTGCTCATGTCCTTTGAAGAGTCTTTATCAAAGTATTTGCGAATTGTGTGTTATCATCTACACTATAGAAAAAGAAAACAATATTTTCTCAAGATACTAAATCTTAGATATCATCCTAAGTGATGATATGATGGAGCAATAGAACTTAGGGTTCTACTTGCACTAATGATGAACAATTAGGAATCAATAACCCATGACATCAGTGATTCTAGCGCCATATATTACGCGTTAACCATGAGATTTGGAATGGGACGGAGAATTCAGCTATATCCTTTTCCTCTTGTATGAAGGCAAGACGACCTTAACATGACATTGTGATTCCTTGTGTGGATCAAACATATGGGTGGGAACCCTTACGCCCACACTTTTGGTGTCTAGATTATCTATGAATTGTGTTTAGGGAGATAGTCCATGTAAATGGTACTAATCCAGGCATCACTAGGTCAAAGAGTCTTCAGGAACTCATCAGGGTTTTAGCCTGCCCGAAAGGGGGCTTAACGAAGGTGTTCTAGCCCAAAGGATCGTGCAGACATATGAGGTCGCGGAGAGGGCAATGATTGGCTTGGACCAACTACTGGGCCCCACATCATGGAATTGTGGACGGGAAAGTACGCCCGGTTGTGCAACAAGGAGTTGATCTCTCATGGGAAAAGTAATGGACCTCTGCAGAGTGTAATAATTGTAACTTGTTACTCCCTGTTTCGGGAAGGATCTACGAACGCGGCATGAAAGGAAGTCCATGAAAGTTCTGGTCAACCTGTGAAGGCTGGTGGTCATAGATTTTCAAAATAAAATCAACCTTTGAATAAACATTTACGAAAATTGCATAGTGCCAACGACTAATAGTCCGAGGTGGTAGATAGAGCATCAAAATTCCCACCTTGCATATAATGAATTTGCTGAGGAACGCTGTTACTCATCCTTTCCTTTGAATCCTTGCTTAGACTCTGAGAATCTCGAAGATACTCCAATGTATGCATCTAAGAGTCAAGAGGAGGTCTTCTATGAAGAGCCCAACTTGTATGGAGCCGTAGAAGGGGAGGACTACGATATCGTCTACGGAGGAGAGTTCCAGGAGTCCGAATAATTACTATAGTTCTAGTAACCACTTGAGCCGAGCATTATGAACAATATATAGCAATAAGTTGCTGAGCTCAATTTGGAGTTTAATTTTTAAATTTGAAACTTCCGCTAAAACACTTATATTTTGGTTTGTAAGTTGAATCTTTTGTAAGTCTTGAACTTCCGGTATTGTAATAATAATAACCTGTGTATGTTTGTAATATGGACCCGTAATGTTTCTGTTGTACCACCCTAAGGGATGTGATATTTACGGAACGGTGTTTTGTGGATGTCATGTCAACGACTATAGTGTACTACACATATAGTGGTATGATGGGTCACCGCAAAGGGATACGGGTAGGCTACACTAGCGCAAATCAAAAATTTCTACCGCGTAAACCAGGATTACTATTGTCATAGATCATAGGATTACCATTAGACGCGCAGTTGCAGAACTTGATGAAGCGCGTCAAGGCAGTGTAGATGTTCTACGTCTCCTCCTCGTCCTCGTCCCACGAGAAGCTCCTCTTGCACGACTCGTCCAAGTGCCACAGATGCAACACCTCCGAGGTATCCACACGTGTGGGGTGGAAGCGTCAGACGTCGGACTGCTAGGTCCGCGCGTGCAACACAGGCATGGGGAGTGGCGGCTGAGAGGAATGGTCTAACCCTGGTCAGCTTGCCCCACCCTCTCTTTTATAGGCGCCCCTAGTGGGATTCTACATTAGCAGCCCATTAGTAGCCTAAGCCTGGTCTAATTTGGATCCAATCCTCATTAGGCTTCCAGCCCCTTAAGTGTGTGACCCTATAGTTTAATATACGTATAGACATGACACGAATACACTTATTCTGTCTATAGTTGGTAGCGGCCTCTAGCAAGACGTACCAACTCCTAAACGCAATCAAAGATCATATCGGACGAACCATCACAAGGTTCAGTACATGTCTTTCCTTTTGCCTCACGATATTTGGTATAGCTCCAAGCTAACCTCCCTTTCTTTATACTGTGATTCGGAATCCCTTTACTAGGTTAACTCTTAACCTTATGTAGAATGGCCATGCATTTCTGGATCCGATCACTCGAGGGGCCCAGAGATATCTATCTCAAGTAGAGAGGGGCAAATACCATCTTGATTGACCATGCCTTGTAGCATGCTTCAGGACAAACCCGAAAGCTACCTTTATAACTACCATGTTATGGAGCAGCGTCTGATAGCCCCAAAGTAGGTCGATGCACATCTCAAGTACATGCAACAATCTCAGGTCTAAGGACAAAACGTACACGATGTGTAGAGGGAGCTGCAACTAATTGCCAGTCTCAAGTTGGGTCAGTCCAACCCCATGTTCATAACATGTGTCCACATCATTAGTTTGACATCTCCATGTCTATGACTTGCGAAACATAGTCATCAACCAATCGATGTGCTAGTCTAATATTCACGTGTGTTCTCACATGAACTCTGACTAGGGACTACTATTAAATAACCATACAACTAAAGAGTTTCACAAAAAATTCACATAATTGCCAATCAATACAAATTGCCTGATATGGATATTCAAGGAACATTACAATAACTCATGGATACATAAGAAATATAATCATCTCTATGATTGCCTCTAGGGCATATTTCCTTCACATGAATCAATAACAATTTCATATCTAAGATAATGGCACTCGGGCCCTAGTGAAAAGCATTAAGCACAACAAGTTGTAACAAAGTCAAATAGCACTAATAGAGATACTAGGCACCATGCCCTAACAATCTTATTCGATTACATGATAGAACTCATCCAATCCCTACCATCCCCATAGCCTATAGCGGGGGATTACTCACTAATGGATGGGGGGAAACATGGTTGGTTGATGGAGAGGCATTGTTGATGATGATAGTGATGATCCTCTCCAAATTCCCCATCCCGGCAGGGTGCCAGAATGGAGTTTCTGGTTCTGAAACATGGTTTCTGTTGGTGGCGGCGTAGCGGAACTTTTTCTAGAAAAACGTCGAACCCCCCTGACTTTTTAGGTCAGGAGGCAACTTATAGGTGAAGAGGGAGGCCGAAGGGGTGATTGAGGTGGCCACACCCCCTCCAGGCGCGGCCAGGCCTGGCCCGCGCGGTAGGGGGTGTGGGCCCCTCAGAGCCCCACTCCATCTCGTATTCTTGCTCTGTGAGTCTTCTGGTGAAATAGGATTTTTGGCATATTTTCCGGGATTTTTCCTGATAGTTGATTTTCTGCACAAAAACTAGACACCAGGCAATTCTGCTGAAAACAACGTCAATCCGTGTTAGTTGTATCCAAATCACAGAAGTTTAGAGGAGAAACAATAGGAAAAGTTTTCAGGAAAGTAGATACATTTTGGACGTATCATTGCATCATGTCCTATGTCACTTGGCTGGGCAAAGGGAAGTGAAATAATCAAATTCTAGTTTGAATAGTCAAACTGCAATTTGAAAAGTCAAATCCCAACATTGAAAGTCAAACGAAGTGGAGGGAGAGGAGGAAACCTAGTGGAGGAAGGTTTCCCCTATTGGAGATATGCCCTAGAGGCAATAATAAATGTAGTTATTATTATATCTTTGTGTTTATGATAAATGTTTACATTCATGCTATAATAGTATTAACCAGGAAACATTAATACTTGTGTGATTTGTAAACTAAATTAGAGTCCCTAGTAAAGCCTCTTCATAATACTAGCTTGTTGGTTAATAGATGATTGTGGTTTCCCTATCATGAACACTGAGATGTTATTAACAACAAGATCATATCATTAGGAGAATGGTATGATGGACATACTCCTATAGATAAGCATAGCATAAATATCAAGTCATTTTAATAGTTCAATTGCTATAAGCTTTCTGATACATAGTAACCTAATTCATTCGACCATGAGATCATGCGTATCACCATCACCGGAAGGATGCTTTGATGACATCAAACACCACACCTTAACTGGGTGGCTATAAAGGTGGCATTAAGTGTTCGGAAAGTATGGGTTGAGACACATGGATCAAGAGTGGGATTTGTCCATCCATTTGATGGATAGATATACTCTGGGCCCTCTCGGTGGAATGTCATCCAATTAGCTTGCAAGCATGTGACAGGCTCACAAGGGATCACATATCACGAGAACAAGAAAAGAGTACTTATCGGTAACGAGGTTGAACTAGGTATGCAGACATACCGACGATCAAAACCTCGGATAAGTAAACTATCATGAGACAAAGGGAAATTGGTATCGTATGTAAGTGGTTCATTCGATCGCAAAGTAATCGTAGAAATATGTGGGAGCCATATGAATTTCCAGATTCCTCTATTGGTTATTGTTCGGAGAAGTGTCTCGATCATGTCCGCATAATTCACGAAACATACGGAGACACACTTAAGGATTCGATGTTGTTGAGTAGTTATGGAATGATGAGTAAGAGACTGAATGTTGTTCGGAGTCTCGGATGGGATCCGGGATATCACGAGGAGATCCGAAATGGTCCGGAGAATAAAATTCATATAAGGAAAGTCCTGTTTCGGAGTTGGGGAATGATTCCGGTGTTTTCATCGGGAATGTTCTAGAAGGTTCCAGAAGGTCCGGCACTCCGGAGTGGAAGGGTACATGAATTTGTCATGACAATGTGGAATGGTTGCATCATGAACTAGGTATCATGGCTGGGCAAAATAAAGGGAGAAATCAAATCCTAGTTTGAAAATTCAAACGCCAATTTGAAAAGTCAAACGGCAGTTTTGCTTGGTGGAGGGAGAGTAGGAAACCTACTTGGGGAGGAGTTCCTCTCCCTCCACCCGCCGGCCAAGGAGGACGACTTGGGGGAGGACTCCCTCCCCCTTGGCCGCGCCCTCCCACCTATAAAAGGAGGAGCAGGGCTGCCCCTCTTCCACACACCCAACACAACCCAAACCCTAGCCCTAGCCGCCGGCCACCACAAGTCGCTGCCGCACTAGGGTTTTCCTCCTAGCCGCCGAGTTGGGGCTCTCCCCAAGCCCTAGCCGCCGGCCAAGCTTCCTCCCTTGGTGCCTCTAAACCCTAGATCACCAAGGCCTCTCTCATAGTCCACCATACTTGCTCCGGCTTAAGGCGAAGACCTGGGAGATATCCCCTCTACTTCCGGTACCACGCCATCGTGCTGCCGAAATCGCGAGGAGAGTGCTACAACCTCCGCTACCTGCTGGAACAAGGGAGAGGAAGGTCTTCATCGAGTACCAAACGTGTGACCGACTGCGGAAGCGCTGCCGGAACGCAGCGCCGGAAGGATCGTCTACGCGATCTTGAGATCGGCAAGAGTACGACTACATCACCCACGAGAATCTGCTCTCGTTAACCGCTTTGGAATCTTCGAGGGTGAGTTCCTCTATCGACTCGTTGCTATAATCTAGTAGATAGATCTTGGATTTTTTGTTTGCATGCGGTAGAAATTTTTTGTTTTCCATGCTACGAACCCCTACAGTGGTATCAGAGCCAAGTTTATATGTAGATCTGTTGCACGAGTAGAACACAATGGTCATTGTGGGCGGTGGTGCTTTTATTATCAATTGCTTCTTGTGTACTTTGCATCTTGCGGTATGATGGGATGAAGCGGCCCGGGCTAACCTCACATGACATCGTTCATGAGACTTGCTCCACGCTCAACATGCAACTTGTATTGCATAAGTGGCTTTGCGGGTGTCTGTCTCTCCCATTATAGTATAGATCCAATTTACAACGGGCACTTGATAGTTCAATCATCAACGTTGTGGTTCTTGTTCGTAAGTTAGATCTACACTTATTGAAAGCCCCAAACCACGTAAAATATGCAAAGAAAATTAGAGGCGTCTAACTTTGTTTTGCAGGGGTGTGCTGTGATGTGATATGGCCATGATTGTGATTATATTTGATGTATGCAATGTTCCTTATTGTAACTTGGCAACCGGTAGGAGCCATATGGTTGTCTTTAAATTCTGCTAAGACCCGCGTGTCTATTCAAAGTATTTGTAATAGTTGGAGCTGGTGGACGACAACCATGAAGCGGCGCCATTGACCTTGACGCCATACCGGTGATGATGGAGATCATGTTCGTTCTTGAAGATGGAGATCAGAAGCACAAGAAGAAAGGCCATATCATATCTCATATTATGAATTGCATGTGATGTTAATCCTTTATGCATCTTGTATTGCTTAGTTAATGATGGTAGCATTATAAGATGATCCCTCATGCACATAAATTTCAAGTTTTAAAGTGTTCATCCTTAGTAAGCACCGTTGCTAAAGCTTGTTGTTTCGAAGCACCACGTGATGATCGGGTGTGTTAGATTCTGCAAGTGTATACAACGTGAGCAAGCCAGATTTGCTCATGCGGAAGCTAAGGTTTGATCTTGACGAGCCTAGCATGTACAGACATGGTCTTGGAACACGGATCACCAAAAGGTAAAGCATGAATCATATATTAGATATGATGAACATGTCGATTGTTCGCCATTGAAGCTACATCAACTCTTGTGATGATCGGTTTTGATGTGGTGGATTTGGTTCGTGTGATCACTAAAACAATGTGAGGGATATTGTTTTGAGTGGGAGTTCACCTAGATTAATTTAACTATTAATTAGAACTCAATTTGTCATAAACTTAGTCTAAACTATTGCAAATATGTTGTAGATCAATGGCGGCCCCTACCATCAATTTTAATGCGTTCCTAGAGAAAGAAAAGTTGAAAAACAATGGAAGCAACTTCGCGGATTGGTTCTGCAATTTGAGGATTGTCCTCAATGCTGGTAATTTGACCTATGTGCTAGATGCACCGCTGGGTGACCCGCCTGCAGCTGATGCTACCGATGAAGTAAAGAACGTTTACCTCACTTAGAAGAATCAGTACTCCATAGTTCAGTGTGCTATCTTGTATGGTTTGGAATCGGAGCTTCAGAAAAGGTTTGAGAACCATGACCCACATGATATTTTCCGTGAACTCAAAATGATATTTGAAGCTCATGCGGGAGTTGAGAGTTATGAGGCTTCTGAAAAGTTCTTTAACTGCAAGATGGAAGAGGGCAGCTCCGTCAGTGAGCATGTGCTTAAGATGTCTGGGCACGCAAACAAACTCCAAAGTTTGGGTATAGTGATTCCTAATGCTTTGGGGATTTACCATGTCCTCCAGTCACTACCACCAAGTTACAAGAACTTTGTGATGAACTACAATATGCAAAACATGAACAAGACGTTGCCAGAACTCTTCTCCATGTTGAAATCTGCAGAAGTGGAGATCAAGAAAGAACATCAAGTGTTGTTGGTCAATAAGACCACCAAATTTAAGAAAGGCAAGTCTAAGCAAAAGGGAAACTTCAAGAAGGGTGGTAAGAAAGTTGCCGCACCAGCGAAGAAGACCAAGGCTGGACCTAAGCCTGATACTGAGTGCTTTTACTGCAAGGGAGAGGGTCACTGGAAGCGGAATTGCCCAAAGTACTTGGCGGATTTGAAGAACGGCAACATCAAGAAGAAAGGTATATCCGATATACATGTTATTGATATGTATCTCACTAGTACTCGTAGTAGTGCCTGGGTATTTGATACTGGTTCGGTTGCTCATATTTGTAACTCGAAACAAGTACTGCAGAATAAACGGAAGCTAGCGAAGAACGAGGTGACGATGCGCGTTGGAAATGGATCAAAGGTTGATGTGATCGCGGTCGGCACGCTACCTTTTCATCTACCATCGTGATTAGTTTTATACTTAAATAATTGTTATTTGGTGCCTGCGTTGAGCATGAACATTATATCTGGATCATGTTTGTTGCGAGACGGTTACTTGTTTAAGTCCGAGAATAATGGTTGTTCGATTTATATGAGTAATATGCTTTATGCACATGCACCTTTGATAGATGGTCTATTCTTATTGAATCTCGATAGTGGTAATACACATATTAATAACATTGAAGCTAAACGTTTGAAATTGAGCGATAACTCGACCTACATGTGGCACTGTCGTCTTGGTCACATTGGAGTGAAGCGTATGAAGAAACTCCATTCCGATGGACTTCTTGAATCACTTGAAAGATACGAAGCATGTCTGATGGGTAAAATGACTAAGACTCCATTTTCTGGTATGATGGAGCGAGCTACGGACTTATTGGAAATCATACATACCGATGTGTGTGGTCCAATGAGTGTAGCATCGCGCGATGGTTATCGTTATGTTCTTACCTTCACGGATGACTTGAGTAGATATGGGTATATCTATTTCATGAAACATAAGTCCGAAACTTTCGAGAAGTTTAAGGAATTTCAAAGTGAGGTGGAGAATTAATGTAACAAGAAGATTAAATTTCTACGTTCTGATCGTGGAGGTGAATATCTAAGTTACGAGTTTGGCGAGCATTTGAAGAAATGCGGAATAATTTCACAATTGACACCGCCAGGAACAACACAGCGTAATGGTGTGTCCTAACGTCGTAATCGAACTCTCTTAGATATGGTTCGTTCTATGATGTCACTTACATATTTACCGCTATCGTTTTGGGGTTATGCATTAGAAACAGCCGCATTCACTTTAAATAGGGCACCATCTAAATCCGTTGAAACGGCACCGTATTAATTATGGTTTGGGAAGAAACCTAGATTGTCGTTCCTTAAAGTTTGGGGTTGTGAAGCCTATGTAAAGAAGTTACATCCGGACAAGCTTGAACCCAACGCGGAAAAATGCGTCTTCATAGGATACCCGAAGGAAACTATTGGGTATACCTTCTATCATAGATCCGAGGGCAAAATCTTCGTTGCCAAGAATGGATCCTTTCTAGAGAAGGAATTTCTCTCGAAATAAGTGACTGGAAGGAAAGTAGAACTCGACGAGGTTGTTGAACCTTCTCTCGAACTTGCGGGTAGCGCAGCACCGGAAGAATTTCCTGTGGAGCCTACACTAATAAGAGAGGAAGCTGATGATGATCATGAAACTTCGGTTGAAGTTGCTACAGAACCTCGCAGGTCAACGAGAACTCGTACCACTCCTGATTGGTATGATCCCGTTATGAGTGTCATGTTGGTGGACAACACCGATGACCCTGCGACATATGAGGAAGCGATGATGAACCCAGATTCCAATAAATGGCAAGAAGCCATGAAATTCGAAATTGGATCCATGTATGAAAACCAAGTATGGACTTTGGTGGACTTACCGGATGGCTGGAAGGCTGTCGAGAACAAATGGATTTTCAAGAAGAAAACATATGCTGATGGTAATGTTACTGTCTATAAAGCTCGACTTCTCGCAAAAGGGTTTCGACAAATTCAAGGAGTTGATTATGATGAGACTTTCTCACCAGTAGCAAAGATAAAGTCTGTGAGGATTATGTTAGCAATCGCTGCATATTACGATTATGAGATATGGCAGATGGATGTAAAAACGGCGTTCCTCAATGGAGACATTGATGAAGAGTTGTATATGATGCAACCCAAAGTTTTTGTCGATCCTAAAGATGCTAACAAGGTATGCAAACTTCAACGGTCCATATATGGGTTGAAGCAAGCATCCCGAAGTTGGAATCAACATTTTGATAAGTTAATCAAAAGTTTTGGTTTTATACAAACTTATGGAGAAGCTTGTATTTACAAGAAAGTGAGTGGGAGCTCTATAGCATTCTTAATACTATATGTAGATGACATATTGTTGATTGGGAATGATGTAGACCTTCTTAATAGTGTCAAGGAATATTTGAATAATAGTTTTTCAATGAAAGATATTGGCGAAGCAGCTTACATATTAGGCATAAAGATTTATAGAGATAGATCGAGACGCCTAATATCATTGTCACAAAGTACATATTTTGACAAAGTTATAAAGAGGTTTGGAATGGAAGATAGCAAGAAAGGGTTCTTGCCCATGTTGCCCAATACGATCTTGAGTAAACTCAAAGTCCAGCAACGGCTGAAGATAGAGAAAGGATGAGTAAGACTCCCTATGCCTTAGCCATAGGATCTCTAATGTATTCCATGCTATGTACAAGACCCGACATTGCATATGCTATTAGTTTAACTAGCAGATATCAAAGTGATCCAGGAGTGGATCATTAGACAGCGGTCAAAAACATCCTTAAGTACTTGAGAAGAACTAAGGATATGGTTCTTTCTTATGGAGGTGATGAACAACTCGTTGTTAATGGTTACACCGATGCTATTTGGAACACCGATCCGAATGATTCTAAATCTCAATCTGGATACGTATTTACTTCGAATGGTGCGGCAGTTAGCTGGAGGAGTGCAAAGCAAAGCATTGTGGCGAGATCTTCAACTGAATCGGAATACATAGCTGCTTCGGAGGCTTCACAAGAAGCGATATGGATGAAGGAGTTCATTACAGAGCTCGGTGTGGTTCCAAGTGCGCTGGACCCAATGTATATCTACTGTGATAACATGGGCGCCATAGCCAATGCGCAAGAACCAAGGTCATCAAGCTACATTTTCACGCTATTAGAGAACAGGTCCAAGATGGAGACATAAAGATTTGCAAAGTACACACAGATCTGAATGTGGCGGATCCGTTGACTAAACCTCTCCCGTGGGCAAAACATGAACAACACCAAACTGCCATGGGTGTTCGGTATATTACCATGTAATCTAGATTAGTTGACTCTAGTGCAAGTGGGAGACTGTTGGAGATATTCCCTAGAGGCAATAATAAATGTAGTTATTATTATTAACAACAAGATCATATCATTAGGAGAATGGTATGATGGACATACTCCTATAGATAAGCATAGCATAAAGATCAAGTCATTTTAATAGTTCAATTGCTATAAGCTTTTTGATATATAGTAACCTAATTCCTTCGACCATGAGATCATGCTTATCACCATCACCGGAAGGATGCTTTGATGACATCAAACACCACACCGTAACTGGGTGGCTATAAAGGTGGCATTGAGTGTTCGGAAAGTATGGGTTGAGACACATGGATCAAGAGTGGGATTTGTCCATCCATTTGACGGATAGATATACTCTGGGCCCTCTCGGTGGAATGTCATCCAATTAGCTTGCAAGCATGTGACTGGATCACAAGGGATCACATATCACGGGAACGAGAAAAGAGTACTTATCGGTAACGAGGTTGAACAAGGTATGCAGAGATACCGACGATCAAAACCTCGGATAAGTAAACTATCATGAGACAAAGGGAAATTGGTATCGTATGTAAGTGGTTCATTCGATCGCAAAGTAATCGTAGAAATATGTGGGAGCCATATGAATTTCTAGATTCCTCTATTGGTTATTGTTCGAAGAAGTGTCTCGATCATGTCCGCATAATTCACGAACCGTAGGGAGACACACTTAAGGATTCGATGTTGTTGAGTAGTTATGGAATGATGAGTAAGAGACTGAATGTTGTTCGGAGTCTCGGATGGGATCCGGGATATCACGAGGAGATCCGGAATGGTCCGGAGAATAAGATTCATATAAGGAAAGTCATGTTTCGGAGTTGGGGAATGATTCCGGTGTTTTCATCAGGAATGTTCTAGAAGGTTCCGGAAGGTCCGGCACTCCGGAGGGGAAGGGTACATGAATGTGTCAGGACAATGTGGAATGGTTGCATCGTTTACTAGGTATCATGGCTGGGGAAAATAAAGGGAGAAATCAAATCCTAGTTTGAAAAGTCAAACGCCAATTTGAAAAGTCAAACGGCAGTTTTGCTTGGTGGAGGGAGAGTAGGAAACCTACTTGGGGAGGAGTTCCTCTCCCTCCACCCGCCGGCCAAGGAGGCCGACTTGGGGGAGGAATCCCTCCCCCTTAGCCGCGCCCTCCCACCTATAAAAGGAGGGGCAGGGCTGCCCCTCTTCCACACACCCAACACCACCCAAACCCTAGCCCTAGCCGCCGACCACCACAAGTCGTTGCCGCCCTAGGGTTTTCCTCCTAGCCGCCGAGTTGGGGCTCTCCCCAAGCCCTAGCCGCCGGCCAAGCTTCCTCCCTTGGTGCCTCTAAACCCTAGATTGCCAAGGCCTCTCTCATAGTCCACCATACTCGCTCCGGCTTAAGGCGAAGCCCTGTGAGATCTCCCCTCTACTTCTGGTACCACACCGTCGTGCTGCCGGAATCGCGAGGAGAGTGCTACAACCTCCGCTGCATGCTGGAAGAAGGGAGAGGAAGGTCTTCATCGAGTATCGAACGTGTGACCGACTGCGGAAGCGCTGCCGGAACGCAGCGCCGGAAGGATCGTCTACGTGATCTTGAGATCGGCAAGAGTACGACTACATCACCCACGAGAATCTTCCCTTGTTAACCGCTTTGTAATCTTCGAGGGTGAGTTACTCTATCGACTCGTTGCTACAATCTAGTAGATAGATCTTGGCTTGTTTGTTTGCATGCGGTAGAATTTTTTTGTTTTCCATGCTACGAACCCCTACATCCCCTCCCTCCCTTGCCGCCGGCCAAGGAAGAGTAGTTAGGGGAGGACTCCCCTTCCCCTTGCCGCCTCTCCCTCCCATAAAAGGAGGGGTAGGGGCGCCCCCTTTCCCTACACCTAAACCCTAGGCCGGCTGCCCCTCTAAATCGCCGCTGCCCTAGACCTCCTCTAAACCGCCGCCTAGCCCTACCCTAGCCACCGGACACCTCCACCCCTTGGCCTGTAAACCCTAGTTACCAAGGCCTCTCTACTCTACCATAACTCACTCCAGCTTAGGCGAAGCCCTGCGAGATCTATTTCTTCGTTTCACCACCACGTCGTGGTGCTGCTAGAATTGCGAGGATATCTACAGCCTCCGCTACCTGCTGGAACAAGGGAGAGGAAGGTATTCATCGAGTACCGAATGTGTGACCGACTGCGGAAGCGCTGCCGGAACGCGACGACGGAAGGATCGTCTTCGCGATATTGAGATCGACAAGTGAATGACTACATCAACCACGAGAATCCGATCTTGTTAACAGCTTTGGATCTTCGAGGGTTAGTAATCTAAGAATTCGTTGCACCGATCTCGTAGATTAGATCTTGGCTTTTGTGTGTTCATGCGATAGAATTTTTTTGTTTTCCATGCTACGGACCCCTACAGTGGTATCAGAGCCATGTCTATGTGTAGATCTGTTGCACGAGTAGAACACAATGGTTATTATGGGAATTGATGCTTTTGTTGTCGATTGCTTCTTGCGTACTTTGCATTTTGCTAGATGGTGGGATGAAGCGGCCCGGGCTAACCTTACATGACATCGTTCATGAGACTTGTTCCACGCTCATGGTGCAACTTGTATTGCATAAGTGGCTTTGCGGGTGTCTGTGTCTCCCACCATAGTGAAGATTCAATTTACAATGGGCACTTCACAATACTTGTATCAACATTGTGGTTCATGTTTGTAAGTTAGAACGGTTCTTATGCAAAATCCCCAGCCACGGAAAACATGCAAAGAAAGATTTGAGGCGTCTAAGTTGTTTTTGCAGGGCTTGTGTTGTGATGTGATATGGCCATGATTGTGATTATATATGATATATGCAATGATCCTTATTGTAAGTTGGCAACCGACAAGAGCCTTATGGTTGTCTTTAAATTTTGTTTAACACCTGCGTGTATATTATTCAATGTAGTTGTAATAGTTGATGCTAGTGGACGACAAACATGGAGTGGAGCCATTGACCTTGACGCCACGCTGGTGATGATGGAGATCATGTTCGTCCTTAGAGATGGAGATCGAAGGTGTAGGGTTCGCAGCGTAGAAAACTAAAAAATTCCTATGATGGGAACAACTATGTACCAAGATCTATCTACTAGATACAAGCAACGGGTGGATATACATCCATAGAGAAGATACCCTTGTAAACCGACAAAGTTTAATGAGGTTGCACTCATGGATGATGTACACGAACGCTTGCCGATCTCAAGATCGAGAAGAAGTCCAGCGCCGCAAATCAGCAGTGCATCCGTGCTTGCACACACGTCCAAGCCACCGAGCAACCTCCGCGTCCTGGCTCCAGCGATGCAGCGGAAGCAAGAACACTTTCTTAATGAAAATCCACCGGGACCATGTATCTCGCTAGTCCGAGACCATGGGGGATAAACTAGAGGGGAGAGAGATCCTTCACGAGGAGGTGTGAGTGTGAGAGAGGGAGAGGGGGCACCCCAAGGGGGTGGCCCGCGCATGGGGGATGCCCCCTCCCCTCCTCCATTCATTTGGGTGGATCTCCCACTCACAAAAATCCTCTTTATTTCTCCACTCAAAATCCCATTAAATTTCCAACAAATTTAATGCAATATCTCTTTAAATAAAACTCCTTTTATTTATTTGTTTAGAATTTTGTCAATTCCATTGATTAATAAACATTCACATAAAACCCTATAAGGTTCCCAACCTTTAATAAGGTAGAGGTCCCTGTGATTGCAATGCTAGTCCCTGGATCAATAGCTATCATCCACAGTTAAGATGTAATATCAAGAAATAAAGGTCATAATACAACTTTGTAACCATGAATAAAATAATTTATTACATCTTACATAGCTCATTTGGCTATCTCATTACAATGCAGCAGCATATAACAATAGCATGGGGTCCTTCATCTTCAAAGTTCCACATGCAGACATGTTGGTTGTAGACTTGTAATCCTATTCAATAAACTTCACTAATATCAAACAAACCTGCAACATAACAAGTTACAGCCACAAGGGTCAATACTTTTGAATTGTATTGGCAAGTGATACTATGGTAGTATAGTGGAGTCTATCATCTATATGCATTTGGCTAAGTGGAGCTTAGGCTTGCTTTGCTCAAAATAGTTTTTCCTTATCATTTGAAAACACTAAGTTTTTTGCTTGACAAAATCTTTCCCAAGGCATCTCCCAATAGAAATTGGTGATCCTTCAACCCTTGTTCAACCACAAAGTTTTAACTTAGAAATTGGGATGAGGAGATTCTTGATAGCTTCCATGTCTTGATGCTCAAATTGTCCTTTTCCAGGGACATGGCTAAGTACTTAGATTTTTCACTCTGCAGAGGTGGTGCACTTTCCCCACAAGACTTGGTTTCAGCAAGACAAGATCTTTCAGAAGCCTTCCCTTAGACCAGAATGGACGCGTTCCAAGCTATCATCCCCTACCACCAACTGTCCATTTTGCTAAGTTATTGCAACCTATATGATCTAGGCAGAGCCCATAATGCCAAGTGGCTGCACTTGAAGCTTCTCAACATTTGACATCTCAAATCTCTTTGTTCCTGGGTGGCCATCCACAAGTGAGATACACAAGGTAAACCATATAAATGGGCCTTGTTAACCACTCAACACAAACCATTCCTTCCATTCCACCCAGGTGATTCGTTCACTTAGTTGTTTTATTAAACAAAACACAAGTCCTCAGACTTAGAAATTTTCCATAGCATGAATATATATTCCACCCTTGTTTTCTACTAGCTAAGCTAAGCATGATAGTAATAGGAATCTTAACTTAGGAAATTCTACTAAGGTTTCATCTACTAGGATTTCCCATGGCATAGTTTATACTTAGCAAAATTCCATGCAAGTCCTACTTAGAAATATCACTAATGCATAGTGAAAATAATGGGACAAAAGTATGAAGCATCACTTGCCTTTTTGGTAGAGAATATAGGTCCACTCCTTGTCCTTGCAATACTCACACTCTTCAAATCACTATAATTTAATCAAGCAAGGCACAATTACAATCTACCATTCAAGCAAAACATCACATAAAATGATAGAAACAAAACAATGCATGCAAGCATGTTAAAGATTTTTTTATTTGAAAAAGTGGTTTCTAATGGTTCATAAACATTTGAAAACACCTAATGGTCATTTTATAAAGTGGTGAAATCATTTGTAAAAGATTTTACTTCATAAACCATTTTTAAAACAAGTCATCATTTTATGTGGTGAAGAAATGCTTTTAATAAGGCAACATTCTATAGAGTTCACAAAATATGTTTTCAAACCATAAAACCTTGTGTTTAGGGTCAGAGTGTTTATTTCCAAAACATTTCCCAAAGGTTTTCCTCAAAAATCATTTTTAACAACTAAACCATATTTTTATTTGACTAGAAATGGTTTAAATCAAAGATTTATTCTTTTGCTTCACCAAATACATTTTTGAAACCACCAATTGATTTCTAGGGTCAGTAGGTTCAAAACAAACCATTTGTCAAATATTTTATCCCCAGAATCATTTTAGAACAAATTTTATATCCTAAACATGCATACATAAGTTTCTGTAAAACCAAACAATTTAACAGAAGCTTTTTACTAAAAAAAAGTGCATGGTTGGCAAGGGCTTGTCTTGCTGAATCCATTGATATAAAATTTGCAAAATTTGGACGTGTAGATTAAAACTTATAGATTTTACAAAATCTAGCATCTAATAGATCAAATCTGGTTTAAATCAAACGTACAGGGACACGTGGCTGCTTGCTACTGGCTGGTACCGGTTCGTTCGGATCGGGCTCTGTGAGGCGTTGGATCTAATTTACATTCCACGGCACAGATTGCTTCTTACCCTTTCGTTCACGTTCTATCGCATCCGTCAGATCAAGATCTAGCGGCTCAGGGCATGTGACCAAAAGTCAGCGACGCTCGACGGTGGCTGGCGGCAGCGACGCTCGGGCGGCAGCGTTCTGGCTATTCCAGGAAGCTAGGGGGAGAGCGGGTATGCTAACCGTGTTCGCCGGGACGTGTTGGAGCTCAACGTGCCCGTGGTTGGCGAAGGGGCGCACGGAGATGATCTGAATCGCTCGCTGGAGTTCTTGCTACCGTCGGGTGTGTTGAAGACGGTGGCGAGGCTACGGTGCACGCCAGAGAGAAATAAAGGTGGTGTTAGATGCGTAGGGTCGTGGCAAGTATGCGCGTGTGAAAGAGAGGGAGAGGGGAGGTCTGGTCTTACCAGCAGTGCTCGTCGGAGCAGTGACAGACGGCGGCGTGGTGATGTGGTCGTGGTTGTCGAGGCTCTGGGGCGCGCGGGGACGAGCTGGCGCTAAGGGGAGGTTTGCCAGTAGGTGGGGATCATGTGAGCGTGGTTGAGGAGGCAAGGGGCGACTTGGGTTCGCCGGAATCGGAGAAAATGGCTCGCCGAAGCCAGAGAGTTTCGAGACGAATTCAAGGTGGCCTAGGGGAGGAGAGGAGATGGTGTCTTGGGAGAAAGGTAGAGGGGAGCGTGGCGAGTTAACGGGAGTAATCGCGGGGTGTAATCTCTGCATCATAAAGACAAATTCAAGCGAGGAATTAAACGGCAGGAACGGCGAGGTTTGGGGGAGAAACAGTCTCGCGGGTGGGAACGACGAACTGGTAAGTGGGGCCGTTTCGTCAGCGAAGAGAGACAGGGGAGGTGGGGTCCATCGGTCAGCGATGCTGCGGGTTTCTTTCGCGGTGAAAAATGGTTCGTTCATGTGAGGGGGAAGATGGGTTTGCTGGGCCAGGTGGGCTAGCTGGGCTGGGCTGCATCATTTCATTTTTTTTGATCTGATTG